>CM057452.1:565640000-575640000 GCA_016271365.2 Neoceratodus forsteri
CTGAGAGTCAACAGCTTGCGTGATAGCGGCTCACAGGACAACAGCACAGAGTGACTGGCACCCTGAACCAAAAGGGCTACCACAGCATTTTGCAGCGCCATGCAATTTTATTTATTTATTTATTTTAACATCAGTTTAACAACCTTTGAGCCAGAGGCTCATTTACAAAGGTACCTCGTCAAGATTGGAGACAGACATACATATAAGAGACAAATGCAATACAGCACAGCAAAAGGCACAGGCAGGTACATGTAAGGCAAAGCAATCAGCAACACAGCAATACCCTCTGGTCTACGCCTAGTTGGTCAGGGGTTCATCCTACAGCAAGATAATGACCCAAAACATACCTCCAGGCTATGTAAGAACTACCTTGAGGAAAAGAACAAGATGGTAGGCTTCAAATCATGGAATGGCCAGCACAGTCTCCAGACTTAAACCCCATCGAGCTGGTTTGGGATGAACTGGACAGAAGGGTGAAAGCAAAGCAACCTACAAGTGCAACACATTTGTGGGAACTTCTGCAACAGTGTTGGTAAGAACTTCGAACAATATTTGACATCCATTGTTGGAAGAATGCCACGAGTGTGTTCGGCGGTTACAGTATATCTGCAAAAGGTGGCTACTTTGAGTCAAAATTTAGATTAAATTTTGTTAAACAAAATGATTCTGTGATTTCTTTTTATCTCCAATTGTTTATTTGTTCTATGCTTTAATTTCAGAGTACATTGAGACATTAACTCGTAAATTTCAATAAAACTGGAAAAATGGGGTGTTCAAAACTTTTGACGTGGTGTGTGTGTGTGTATATATATTCATTCGTGGCAAAACTCTGTTTAATGCATCAGTTAGGGTTGTTCCACAGCGACAAAGCGGAAATTCAGTGTTAGGGTTGCACCCTTGCACCCAAGCCCACCCCGTCCCTCACAACAGGCATCGGTGTGCGTTGGGATGGTCTGTCTAACTCTCACCCATCCCATGTCTAAACAAGCTTAGGTGGTGCAGTATAGAGAATGGGTGAGAGTTAGGACAGACGACCCCAGCGACACCCGATGCCTGTTGCGACAGGGTGGGCTTAGTGAAGGGTGGCAACCCTAACACTGAATTTCTCGCTTGTCGCTGTGGAACAACCCTAACTGATGCATTAAATGGATTTTTTGCCATGAATTTTCCTTTTTGAGAATTAGCACTATAAACAGTGGCTCTTGGGGCCCCACACTGCCACCATGTAATTTTTTGTCACATAGTAATGTTAACGGAACTCACATAGTGACGCAAACGTAATCGGTAACACAAATGGAAGAGAGATGCAAGCGTTAATGAAAACATAAACGGTAACGCAAAACATTAACGGCAACAGAAATGCAAAAATTAGCCAACGGAAACGGTAAAAATGCAAACGGTAACGCAAACAGAAATGCAAGCGTTAAGGCAACAGCGCCGCAGAAGGAAACAGTAATGCAACAGACAACGGAAACACAACCGAAAACGCAAACGCGAAGGGCAACAAATGGAAATGGTGACGAAGACGCAAACAGTAATGGTAACGTAATTGGAAATGCAAACAGTTACAGTAACAGCAACATGATGCCAAAGCGAACAGTAACAAACGCCAAATGCAAGCACGTACAGAAACACATGGTAACACGCACAGTCACAGTACCGCAATTGGAAACACAAATGCTAACGGTAACAGCAACGATGACGCCAAAGAAACACTAACGCAAACAGAAGGCAGACGCAAACACAAATAGTAATGCACATGGTGACTCAAACGAAATGCAAACAGAAACAGTAATGGAAATGCAAATGGTAACAGTAATGCAAGCGCAAACAAAATGGAAAGGTAATTCACACAGTGGCGTGAGCGGAACGCTAACGGTTACAGAAATGCAAGTGGAAACGCTTAACTGTAACAGTAACAAAAGTGCACACCCCAAAAGCTGCATAGAGAAACATAGTGAATACAAAGAATGTATGCATAATAATGGGCCTCAAGCAGAAAATGAGCACTTGGAATACTAAATTGCTTATATCTCAGGAACCGTCCGGCGTAGAAAAAAATTTAAATTACGTATAATTTGGCTTTCCTGGTTAGTTTGTACTTAGCCCACTGGTAGGGGCAAGCATTTTCAATAAAAGTCCGTATCTCGGCGTTACCGAGATATGGGCCCTGAAAGGTGCGGCAGATGCTGTAATGTTAGTCTATGGGAAAAATCAATAACCTCGGAGTTCCGTAACTGTGCATCCCCTGTAATATTTTGTCACCAAAAGGCACAACTGTGGGATGTTGGCTTTCTTACCTCCAAATTCCAGCCCAAAAGACAAACCGTTCTTTTGCAGCAGGGTGGCAAATAATTCCTGTTATTTTGGGCATAGTGTCGCAAATCATGACACTTTCACACAAAAAAATCACAAGTGTTGCAAGTTACGACACTACTTTGTGACACTACAGTTTACAAAAATTTCAAAAACATATTTCTGTGGTGTTTAACTCCCAAAAAGACATGACTAGCATCCTCAGGGCTCGCCTAGGTGAACACAAAAATAGTGTCCCTAGAGGGTCCCAAATTTAAATGCAAAGCATTTCTGTGATCAGTAACTGGAAAAAAAAATGGCTGACTCACGACACTACAGGGGTCATTTGCGACACTGTCGAATATTTTAACTTTCCTTTGACTATAATGGAAATTTGTTTTTCAATGACTTTTAACGGTTTAATATTTTTCCCAAAATCTTTGAAAGGCACATCGGGGACCCGGCTGCATGTTCCCTGAAGGTTTCAGACCGGTCATGCAAACCGTCGACCTGTGGCGCAAGCAGAAAATAATGCAAAAAGTGTAAATGTGACACAGGCAGTAGCTTTATAGCTCCGCAACCTTGTATCGACTGGTACGAAACTTGGCAGATCCAGAGACCTATGGTACTACCCGTGGTTCGCCAAATTTGTGGCAAATCAGTCATACGGTGGCAAAGTTATTAACCTGACAAATTTCACACTTTAACCTTAAATGGGGTATTGAATCCCTAACTATAGTGCTACTATGCCACTATAATATATAATATATAATCTCAAATACATAATGTCTTGCTTTCATAACTAACTTGTGGCTTTGTCACTTGTAAGTTATGGGTCTTGCCACTCACTAGTGGAGATAAATTTGTTATTCCTCTGCAACTCATTATGGATTCCCTGTATACTGTGTAATTTGGTGTTAGCCTCCACCCAAGTTGATTTTATTTGGTGTTCTTTCCTGTGGCTTTTTGTGTCTTTTATACATTTTGGGGATTAGGGCTGTCTGTTTCTGGCTTTGCAGCTGCTGTTGTGTATTTTGCCCATTGCCTGTTTGTTTTTCTGGATTGTTGCTTTGTCCTCCTGCACAGGGTCCCTCGCCTTCAGTGTTTTTATTTTTTTTTTGGGGGAGATCATGTGCAACTTGTACTGATTTTCCTTTTGACTGCTGCATGGAGACAGCCATGCAGCATATTATAACAAAGGGAACAAGCAGGGCAGAGAGGAACTAGCGCATATTACCTTCTACTTTCACAGTGGAATCTCATCACCTCATTGGTATGCAGGAGATCCCTGCTGTTCTGTGTCTTACACCCCATCCCTCTCCCCTTCCTCCTACCAGATATGTTATTCATTAAGTTTCAAGTTCATTTATTTAGAAAAATGTATAAACTGTTTTGTTGAATCAATAATTAAAAACATACAAATACAATATTTCAGTATCATAAATACTCCATAAATTAGTCCGTTTATACAAACAATTTATCTAGACGAGAACATAAAGAATACCATTCCATCAATATGGTCATTTGAATCACAGCACACAGAAGGGTAGTTCTAGGATAAATAAACTTTGGCAACCCCATACATTAATCTAACTGAATCAAATATTAATATTTCTTAAAATCAGCTCCTTGCAAAGTAGAGAGCTTTGGGGTTAAAGTAAGATTTTTCCTGTTCTCGAGCCCAGTCTTTACAGTCAAACAGCATATGTATGGTATCCATCTCTAGTTTCTTTGTACAGTTACAGCTACCTCAACATTTTTTACTAATTATTGAAATTTTGATAGGGTTACCTAGGCATGCCAGTCTTATTCTGCACAAAATATTCCTGTGAATCCCATTTTCATATTTAATCAGGTAATTCTCTAACCCAATCAACTTTAATACTCTAATAAAGGCCATTAGTATCCAAGTCATGAATACATCCAAAATCCTGTTGGATAGTTGCATCCTTAAATCTTTGAACCGTCTCACTCACATAACCTTCTATATTAATTGCAACACTGCTCCATAAATCACAGCCTCAAAATAATTTCAATCTTTCATTTAGTTTATAAAACAAAGACTTGATTAGGCATCCCCAACTAAATTGTTCTTGCTTTCTTCCCAACAAAGCATTGGTAATCTAGTACTATTCATTTTCATCAACCTGCCCCAATATTTGATTGTTCTAATCATTATCCTTGTTTTGATCTGAAGCATACCAGATCCTAATCTTAGGAAACATGATGGAGAGTCACGTGGAAGGTTTAAAGTGGTTCTTAAGAATTAGTTTTGTATGCTCTCAACATTGGCTTTTTCTAAATACAGCCCCAAATTTCATTACCATAAAGCAGCTGATGTATTAGTTTAGCTTCAAATGTTTTTTTTCAGGGAGAGAAAGGAATTACTAGCAAACCTAGCTGCAAAATTTCTAATTGCACCCATCGCTTTATAGGAATTATTCTTTACTTGATAAATGATTGTTCCATGACACCTTATCAATTATCACACCTAAGTACTTAAATTCTTAACCACCTCAAAATGACATCTATCAATCAACCATGGTTTTCTTGTTTTTACCTTTCTCCATCACTAAAATGTTTGATTTATTTATACTCAGTACAAAGTCCAAATCACTTGGTGTATTCATGACATTAGACATACCTCTTCTGAGACCTAATGGGTATGAAATGACTATCGCATCGTGTCATGAGTAATTTCTTCACCATTTATGGATGGTGCAAAAGTATCAATTTTAGCAATATTCTTAACTCGTTTTTCTATACAAATTAAATAGTATCGGAGCCAACAGGCATCCTTGTTTGACACCAGCATTGGTACTCTGTTCCCTCGACAGTGCGCCATCCCTTCCATACCTTATCTTAACTGTAGTGTTTTGGTGTACAAAATCCCTAGCAATTGAGGGTCAACATTCAGTTCATCCAGTGTATCCCATAACTTAGCTCTATTCAGAGTCAAAGGCACACTTTATATCCAGAAAGCCTGTGTGTGTGTGTATATATATATATATATATACATATACACACAACACACACAAACTCTTTTGTGGCAAACATTTGTCAACCAAAAATGTAATGTAAAAATCAAGTCAGTGATACTGTGATCGCTTTTAAACCCCTCCAAAATTTAGATAGGATGCTGGCTTGGGTAGAAGAAAATTAACTATCTAGAATATATTTTCTGCAAAACAAGTAAGAGTGTAATAGGCCTATAACATTTTGGCTCTCTCTATCCCACTTTTAAATAAAGGTACAATAATGCCTTTGTTCCAGTTTTGTGGTAGGATCAAATAATTGCTTATTATAAAATGGGCATAGCAAATAAAGCATTTGATTGGCTAGAATTAGCAAGTACCATATATGTATTACACATAGGGAAAAAAGTACAGGCAAAAAATCAATGCTCCTAAATGGAAGGTTCAGAGCTAAGCATGGAACGTTCATTTTTTAAGCATCCATTGTTTAGCAGCATAGCAGATCACCGAAGTTTCTACGGTCACTGTACAGGATTCAAACAGTAGGGCATGGCACTAGTTGGCTTTCTCCCTGCTCAGCATCCCTCAGATTTAGTTCCCCAGTTGGAGCTCGTTCCCATTTAAAAAAAAAAAAAAAATACAAAAGAAAAAACTGAGTACTCAAGAGCACTGGGGTAGTGCAACAAAATTAAATCAGTACTATCACTCACAACTACATAGTGATGTCACTTTTAAATGGGCGGAAGGACTATTTTATCATATATTAACAATTAAATCATCTTTTTTCTACATATAAACATGCTTTTTTGTTTAAACTTTTATAAGATAAAAAGATGCCCATTTTATAAGTGCAATAAGACATGACAAGGTGTGTGTTTAACAGATATTACGCACTTCCAGGGCTGAAGACACTCAGCCGGTGGTCTTAAATTTTACCACGCCCCCCCAAGTATGTAATATCTGTTAAACACCACACCCTGCCATGTCATATTGCTTACTTATTGTGAAAATGGGAGCATAAACAGAGGCCCAATAATCAGGATTATGGAGAAAGACTCTCATGGCAGTCCATCCACTCCTGTGGCCTTACTTATTTTTGTGCTATAATAGCAGCCTTGACCTCCGTAATTGAGAAATCAACACAGCACTACCAACACTAAAGGGAGTATATCAAAGTTTTCTACCAGTTTGATCTTGGCCAATTTTGTACATCTCACTAAAGTGATGTACCCATTTTTGTTCACTTATACCTGTTGTGTTATAAAAATGCTATTTTCACAACACCTAAAAGCAACCATGGTCCAAAAGGTTTTGATATCCTTGCCATAATACATTCCTGTAATCTCCCATAATTTGTCTTTGTAACTTCTTTTATGTTCCAACATTCTTATATTCTAATTTAAGATGTTCAAAGGCTCCTAAAAGTGGATAGGATGGAGTCTTAACTCTTAACTTCCCTAATTTTTTCTTTCTTCATATAAAACACCCTAAATCAAACCATGGTCTCGCCAGGCCTAGATCATTTTGTCTTTTAGGTCTGTCCTCCCTTTTTAATTGTGTTGTAGTGACAGCAATCAACTCATCTGATTCTTAACTCAGAGGTCCACTCTCCTCTGATTAATAATTGAAATTATATTATTCTTAATTTTTATGTGGTTGTTGTAAATATTATCCATCACCTCCTTTGAAAATGAATCCCATTTAATTTTTTTCCATACGTGATAACATGTGCAGATCTGCTTTGACTTCTGCTGACCTATCTAATGTATGCCTAATTAAAACCTAGAGATATTGTATACATAATAGGAAGTGATCACTATCCCACAGTTGGATAACTTTAAACTTATTTACTAGAGGGTAATCTACTGCCTCTTCTGCACAAAGATCCAGTACTCCGCCACCATTCGCAGTTAGGAAAGTATACTCACCTCCCAGTCTCCCTTTGTTCATCCATTAAGGACCCTGCAGGTAAATTTTTAAAGGGCTGATTTCCATTTTTGATAGAGATTTATCTTTGGAATGCCTGACGGTATATTCAAAGTATCATCAATACACCAATCATTTGTTTGTTCCTCAGTCAGGCTGCCTATATGGGCATTAAAATCCCCAGCTAAGAAAATTTTATCCCTGGGAATCTTGATTTTATAGAGATACTATCTCCAGTCGTTTTAGTAACCTTATAATAGTTCATCATCTTTAAACCAGGTGGGATTTAAATATGAAAAAGGGCCCATTTAATATTACTATTCGTTATTGCAGTATACATATGGAGGCAGTATAGCGAGTTGTTTAAGGCTCTGAGCTGCAAATCTGGTGACATCCAGCAGACTAGACCAGGGTTTGAATCCCACAGCTTCCACTTGCATACTGTGACCCTGAGCAAGTCACTAATTTCCTGTGCCCCAGGTCGCTCCTGTAAAAAAACAAAACAAAAAACAAAAAAAACTTTTCAGCTTAGTGTGCTACTTTGGTTAAACAACTTAAAAAAAAAAAATATATATATATATATATAGAATTCATTATATGAACTCTGTTCAGTTATACTAAAATCAGATTTGAATCGGCGTACATTACTAGGCCACCTTTGCGGCCATAGGATTTTCTTTAAATGCAGGAGAGATCCTAAAAGTGCAAGATAATGCACCTGGGAAACAAAACCCAGGGAGGAGTACACAATGGGGGTGAGATACTAACAACAAAAAAAATGGAAAGGGACCTGGGGGTAGTCATATCAGGTGACCTAAAGGTGGGCAAGCAATGTGAGAGGGCAGCAAGGAGGCTGGGGGGATACTAGGATGCATAGGGAGAGGCATCACCAGTAGAAAACAGGAAGTTATTATCCCTCTGTACAGACAGCTGGTGAGACCCCATCTGGAGTACTGTGTGCAGTTCTGGAGACCCAGTCTCCATAAAGACATAGACAGGATGGAAGCTGTCCAGAGGAGGGCAACTAAAATGGTGCAGGGTCTGCACCAGAAGACATATGAAGAGAGACGAAAGGAGCTTAATATGTATAGCCTCGAGGAAAGGAGGAGAGGGGGGACATGATAGAAGCGTTCAAGTACCTCAGGGAATCAAAGTCCAGGAGGTAGCATCTTTCAAAAAGGGTGTGCAAGAACAAGAGGCACAATTTGAAGATGAGGCGGCTCAGAGGTAATTTAAGGAAGTATTTTTCACAGAGGGTTGTGGATGCATGGAGCGGCCTTCGGAGGAGGTTGTGGAGTCAAAATCAGTGGTGGAATTCAAGCACGCATGGGACAGTCATAAGGCAATTCTAGGGGTTGGGGTAGGAAGAAGTAGGCTGCTGGTTAACTAGGATCTGCAGCTTATCCAGTAGGTAGGGAAATGGGCAGACTGGGTGGGCCAGCGGTCCTTATCTGCCGTCAAATTCTATGTTTCTATCCAGGCATTATAGCCTCAAGTAATTGGACACCTATTTCTTTCAACGATGTTTCCTGGATGAGCAAAATGGTAAATGACTTAATCCATTGAAGCCATTCCTTGTCCATTAATTTCCCCTTTAAACCCGCCACATTCCAGCATAAGATATTGTTTCTTTATGCTTCCTTGACTTAACTGTCAGAAATCACTTGCCAAACTAACCGTGCTGTTTGAGCTAACCTCACTGGTCAAAGACATTTCCTCTGAGTATACAATGATAGAAGCACTATTTTCCTCCTCCAATACAATACTACTATTAATTCTTGTACTAGCTGCTTCCTCGTCTTCTGATTAGTCTTCCATCATCTCCATTTAAACTATGAACTAACTAGAATGGTTTTATGGAGGCTGTTAACCGAGGTTGTTTGAGTGCATTAGCTCCTCTACCTCCTCTCCTTTAGACA
Source organism: Neoceratodus forsteri (assembly GCA_016271365.2). Lineage (NCBI taxonomy): Eukaryota > Metazoa > Chordata > Ceratodontiformes > Ceratodontidae > Neoceratodus > Neoceratodus forsteri. The sequence continues at coordinate 565,649,116 of CM057452.1, forward strand.
CTGTTTTTCTTGCTGAACTTTTCTTTAGATCATTTATTAATTCTCTTATTGTTACATCTAATGTAATCCCAGTGTCCATAAATTTATCTTATAGTGTAGTAACTCTGGATCTCATGATTGCATTTTAAATACCACACATACCCAATCTTCATAGGAGCCATCCTTATACCTGTATAGGTGGATTTGATATCCTGCCAACCAATTTTGGAGCCTGCTATGCCTTTAATCAAATTGTATGTGGTGAGTTTTAGTATATAATTGTTCTCAATTTCCCTATTGGGAGGCCTTTTATTTATAAGGTTGAGGCCTATCTCCTAATATAATCATGTGCTCTTTTCTTTCTTCTATTATCTCAGAATGAATTACTTTACTCTCAAAGGCTTTGCTTCACTAAATGTAACTTTTTCTTTCTGTTATCCTTGAGTCCTGCTCTTTTCCTTTTGCCTTTTCTCTGTTTCCCCTTGTTATCCTTTTTCCTTGATCTACCTGTGAGGTTACTGAAGTTTGGTGACTTTTTGCTTTTCACCATTTCTTATCTTACAGGGCTTTGCATTCTTTTTCTTCCTTTCCAATATATTTCTTTCTTTTCTTTAATTCTTTTATCAATTGATCTATTTCCAGTGCTTCATTATTGGCTATGTCCTCTGTGATAGTTCTAATACTCCTATTACAACCATCGATTCCCTTGCCCATGGTCCGGCTTCTCACTCTCTTCCTGTCTGACCTGACTGTGAAATAGTTTTTCTTTGACAGATGTCCCACTAGGTATCTTGGCTTCATTCAAATATTCCATATGATGATTATTTCAAATCGGTGGCCCTTGTCCCTCCACAAAATAGTTTACAAATTACTTAAAGTAACCAGTTCCATAAGCTGGTTGTTCCCAAAGCGTATTTCCCTTTTTAATTCATTAAATGTTACTAATATTGAATCTTTTTTTTGATTTTAGTAACAGAACTCTCAAGCCCTCTTTCATTTGGGTCATGAGGGTGAGAATGAGACAGAGCGTTAGTAACCCTTACCCCAAGTTGAAGAACATCCCCAGAGGTTTCTGTTCTTGATGATAACCCTTTAGGATTTGATTAGTAACATCAGGGTAAAAGACTGCCATTAAGAAATTACCCTTTATTAGTAATCTGTTTTTCCTGTTGTGCTCTTAAATTAATACTCTGCAGGATTATCACGGCTCCTGGAACTAGCTGACAGATTGTCTCCTTTGACCTCACTCTTTGCACTATTTTCCAAATCTGTCATATTTGAGTCAGATATACTATGTGAAGACCCATTTCTTTTAGGCTTACTACCCCTCAGCTGGGTAAGTCGGGTCTGACAAATGAAGATCTGGGCCTGTAAAATCAGAGGTTAATTACTTCTATTTTCCATGTTTTCTCATTTTTTAAAAAGTTTTTTCTATCTGATTTAGATACCCGATTCTTCCAAACTACAAATTCTTTGTAACAAAAATGTGAAGAGGTGAGTGCTTTCTTGATGTATCCCTGCTGGAGATGAGGTTAACTTGAATGAAACTTTTCACTACTTTTTATTTCCCTATGAGAAGCTGAGGATATAAAAACTGTGTTATTTTCTGAATACTAGCATTCTTCTTCTGCACATTAGCTGTACTCATTTCTTTAGGCTTAGTATATTTGTTATTCTTTCTACTGTAGGTTCTAGTTACACTTTTGCCCACCCTCTCTGGCATTCTGTTATTAGTAAGCAAAATAAAAAGACAAAAAAATAGAAGTTCAACAGGAAGGCTAAAATAAGCAAACCAAAGTCCACACTTGTGTAGACTTAGTTCATCGTTCTTTGCTGAAGAATAGAGCTTCTTGTATCCAAGATGCAGATATGTCCCAACTCACAGCAGTTTATAACCGTGGAAAGTTCAAATCAAAAATTGAGTCTTACAAAACACAACCTGCACCATGTAGAAATCGGAGAGATCAAGGATAATCAAAGGTGGCCAGTGAAATTCTCTTTCGCTCTGCCTTACAATCGCAAATGCACATCAAGCAAGAAAGTTCTGATGGAAATGTCCAGTAAGAACTAGAATTCCATCCTCAAGAGCACGAACGCCACCACTATAAAAAGAAAAACATTTCTTGGGTATCTAATTTTAGATTTGCACCACAACCTAATAGAGCATACTTAGTAAGCTCATATTTTATATTTATTAAAAGCCCTGTTACGGCTATCCTAAAACCTAGTTCTCAGATCCAACCAAATAAAAATAAAGGTGTCTCTTTTATAGAACAGCAATGTCCCCCTCAGTTCAACCCAGCAACCATAACGGGGTAAGTATTTTGATAAAATTATTAGTACAGGTAAGAGCAGCTCATATTCAAATTAACAATAGATTGCAATATACTTATAGTGTATGAGAGAGTGTTGTGTATAGAAATCGATGACTGGAATCATTCTGTTATGCTTTAGTAGTGACGTCAAACTCCTGTTGTGCTTCACTGAAGACGTCACTACTAATGCACAACAACACTGAATCAGTGCTCGTGCTGAAATCTCCTCAGTCATGCCGACTGTTGGCAGAGCTGCCTCAGTAAGCAGACCTCTGAGTGGATGCCCTGAAAACAGCAACAGATGAGACAATTTCGTTGTTTCTCTCTCCCTAGGCTACTTGTTTATTTGGGGGAAAAAACATTCTCGCTAATCAGCGATGCCACTGTGTGTGAGTGCCTTCTCATACACTATAAAAGATTTGTGTATGAGCAGGCATACACAGACAAGGTATGCTTGAAATCTGAGGTTTTCTTGGTGACTTACTTTCCTAATTCTGGGAGATCAAATCGGGGGCTATAGTGCATCTATAGCGTGTAGAACTGCCAAATGCTGCCCAAGACTGTGCATAGCCAGAAAATAGAAGGCAGGGAGATAGCTCCAGAATAGTCTTGTGAATGGCTTCCACCAAGATTATGCAGGAATATAGGCAACAAACTAAATAGAGCGACATAAAAATACTTTATGCTCAAACCATATAAAGCAGAAAGTCAAGAGCTCAAATCTTATGCCGCCTCTGCTTCTCTCCCAGACCACAAATGCAACTAAGCTGCCAAAATGCTCGCGCATACTGCTAAACCTCCACAATCAGCAGCTAATTTGCATAAAGGCATTTTCAAAAGTAAATATAAAACAAATAAATCTCAACATTAAATTCCCTTCTAAAATAGGTATAGCATGCTCTCATCCTAAAAACTTTATCCGTGCCTTTACAGAAACACAAAACAGGAGTGCCTTTATACAGAGTGTGATGTCAAATATATCAAATATCAGAGATTTAAAATTGAGTATGTTAAAATTTAAAACAGACAAGAAAGCAGGCTTACCTGCTCGCTTTTCAGCTTCTTTCAGCATCCTTTTCTTTTTCAAACACAGAAACAAATTATACTGGGAATAATAGTACTGAAAAAGTTACTCGGCTTGTATAGGAGTTCGTTAAGTTCTGTTTATAGTTCCTTTTCCGAGGCGGCTTGCTCTGTAATCCGAATTCTTGCGGCTGCAGTTTCTCTTTTCCACGAACCTGTCAGAACAGGGAGCAAGGACATAGACTGCTACAGTCCATGGCCGTGAGAGCCTCACCGCACTGGATCCTCCGGCCTGCAAGATAGTGCAAGAAACAAAAACAAAACAGCCAATGCCGATGGTCAGTCACAAAAGATTATCTGGGAATAGAGCAGACAGTAACTAGTGGTGGCATACCTTTTAAAATAAAAACATGCTCTGTTCTGCTGCTTCTTACTCTTCTCCTCAGAGTAAAAGTGTGTAGTGAATCTGACTGACTCAGTTCTTCTTCCCAGTTGCATTGGACTGCAAAGGCAGACCACACAGACCTCTTAGTTCTACTTTATTCATGAATTTATGGTTGTGGCACTTTTTCTGTTTTCTGTGCCATCTCTGCAGCTGGACGTATGTTGCTGATTACACACTATCTAGTGTGCAAGTTTCATGGACTGAAGAACAATTCTGTCAACTAATATAGATCAGACATAGCAGAAACATTTTATTTATATTTACCTCCATAGCGTGTACTCCTAGAACAGAGAAAGAAATATAGGCAGCTATGCTGATAATAATGTATTTATATGAGTATGCAGAGCATGGCAATGTAAACTGAAACCTAAGGTTATAACTTTGATTGCAGTATGCCAGGTCCTTAGCAAGGAATTGTACCAATTCAGTACTGTAATACAAGTAATTTCACTGCTTCACTATTGAGAGAAAAAAAATCAACAGTAGAAGCAGAGCAAAGCCCAATTTAACCTGTTGCAAAACAGCATACTGATTCTTGACATCTCATGAGACTTGCTCTTACGCATTGGAGCTACTGCAGCTTGAAACATAGAATTTGTCGACCCAGTCTGCCTAGAAAAGCTTGCCCCAGGTAAGTAAGTGGCTCTGGTGGGATTTGCACCAGAACTTGCCTACCCCCAGGCCTGTGCTCTAGCTACTAGACCCCAGCATTATCCATCTGTCACATTTTAAGGCTGCTTAGTGAAGTTCATACAATCAGTTGTGAAAATGGGAGGAAACCAGGGAACTCAAACTCTGTTCTGGGAGTACAGTTAGAAGTCTGACTCTGATCCAGGAGTAAAATGATAAAGGACTGCTTCTACGTACAGTGCACACTCCTAAAGGTATAAACTGACTAAAGTATAAAATGCAGCATACTGTAGAATGGAGAAACTTATTTCCAAACCCCTGTCAGATTTGTTGGGTACTAGATCAAAGGTCATAGGTTCCCTTGGTGAATTCTTTCCAGTTACAGCTATGAAAGCAGAGTCTTATTAGCAGCCTGTTGGGCGTGACCAAAACTGGAAGTGTTAACTTTGCAGGTTTCACCCTTTGAGGAGAATTCAGTTTGATGCTGACCACAGCACAGTTGTAATGCAGTACTATAGATTCTGTGGGAGTCTGTACTGCTGTGTACCAACTTCTTATTTACTATTTCATGTAGCTCCCAAGGGTAGCTGAATCCATGCCCATAAACTTTTTCCTGTTATCCAGTAAATGTGGGATTTTTACTTCACAGTTTTACAAGTAAATTACACATAAACCACATATTATTCTATATCCCTTATCAAGCTGTAGCATTAGCAGCCGTATTGGCTCAGAGCGTGAACTTTTTTAAGTCAAGTTTTTATTAATTTATCCACACATATGGCATAATACATAACAACTCACACAAAAGAAATAAAAATAATAAAAACCTGACTTACAAGCAGAGTACAACATTCCTGTGTACAGATATATTAAACACTAAGCTGAGGTACAGACAGTGTACACATAAGTTACCGTTCTATTTTCTGCAAGGAGTGATTTTTTTTTTTGAACTTACTATGCTTTTCACCACACCTTCCCAAGAATTGGCTCCACACAGAGCTCCAATCACTCTCAAGACCTATCACACAGCGGCCCAGATCCCAGGCTTGCTCCCTGCTGGGTGGGGCTGCCAGCCAGCCCGGACCCACGAACTTGAGTAGGAGTCCGTCAGGCTTCTCTACTGGAGACCCCAGTTTACCCCAGGGTGGGAGCCACTGAACACGTCGATTGGTTGTCGGCGGGCCTGAGGGAGCGATCGGGCACTGAGCAGAGCGACAGAGGAGGCAGCCGTAATTTTTTTCCTAGAAGTGCAAGCCCAGAGAGAGAGAGAGAGAGAGAGGGAGGGAACATGCAATGACACCTGCATCTGTTCCTCCCCTCAGCAAGGTAGGCACCAGTGATTGTGAATTCCCAGCCTCCGCCAGCGGTCAGCATGTCACGGACATGGCCCCGAAAAGAGGCAGTCACTAGGATGTAATCTCCCAGCCAGCCCCTGACCGGCCCTCAACTCCCGGTTTCATTCCCGAACCCGGAGTCGTCGAAAGCGTCATAGCGGAAATCCAACCACTTCGCTGGAAGGCCAGCACAAGGGTGATTTTATTCATTGAATTTTGTTAACTAGGTTGGTTCACTGAGACAGACATCCTTTTTCAGCAGTGACCTGGAGTTAGTTACATTAAGTGAGGAAATAGATGAATTTACACAAGGATAACAATGTTCAGTTCACCAGGAATATGCAAGAGGACGAGTGTTGTGACAACAATTGCAGTTGATTGATATACATAAGGTTGTACAGTACATCACGAGGTCCAAAGTGCAAAAATGCAGTTATATGAATCTAAGTAATTAGACACAGCTATGCTCCTCCAGCTTGTGTGGCAGGGGAAAACAACAAAGGTGGGGCAGCCACCACATCAATCACACAGTCAGTATAAGTGCATTGTTTTTTTTTTTGGGGGCGGCATTCTTTAAGACTTTTGAAGGACACTAATGAAGTACTCTCCTGTTTATAGGGAAGGGGAATGTATTCCAGAGCTGAGGCTTTACATCAGAAAGATCCCTGGCTGTTTGTTAGAGCTCTTGGCCTTGGGAACTTCAGAGAGGCTAGGCAGAGGAGCACAGGTTTCTCTTGTGGGGTCTTTCAGGCGTTTTGCCTTCATAGTACCAATTGTACCCATGGTGGTCGTTCTTCTGCCAGAGTGTCTAGGGCTGTTTCACCTTCTTGCTTTGCTGAATAATCTATTGAAGAAGCCGCGGGAAGTGAGTTTATCTGTTTGGTGTGTGAGTGCAGTCATCCACTCCATGCCCTTTATGTTTTAGCATATTGAAACCCAGTGGCTGTGGGTAGGGGCCTCTACAGTTAACCATTTTGGGTGATTACCTTTGAGGCAACAGCAGTTTATAGATTGTATAAATATGCAACTGTATGACCTGAAACTCATTAAGATATTACCCTAGCAGTAGAAATTTAGATGCCCTAGGGGTGTTAACTGAAGGATCTCCCTGTAGAGGACCTACTTGTTCCCAGTATTTGGCAACTAAAAAATGTGCAGGTGCCTGCCTTCCTCCTCAGTTTCTCTAGCGTAAGCTAGAATGATCAGATTCATGGTGCCTTGCAATGACAGTGATGCAGAAGAATCTTGTTAGACACTGATTTCATTTTGTTTGCAGTTTGGCCTATGTGCTGCTGCTCCCTACCCTTCTCTCCCTTGCTGGATGGATATTGTTTGTGACCCTGTTTGTTTACTGTGCTTCTGTGACTGTTTTTTCAGACTTAGGCAATTTTTTTTTTTTGTTTGGGTTCGGCAGGGGCTCCATCAGCCATTGATATCATGAAACTGACACAGGTGCTCCCAATGAGCGACTAGAGCCACTTGTGTCATTGCTCCTTCCAGTCTGTCATTTAGCTAAAATGCATGCACACAATAAATAGCTGCATGGTCACACGTGCTTATGCGTTCCTTTCGCAACCTCACGTTAACACAAGTCTAGTTCATTCCAGCCCCAGAGAACCCTATATTTATTTATTTATTTAGCTTTTGTTGACCAGGTAAGCACACTAGACAGACGTGCCTATTTTAAGGTGTGACCGAAAAATTACATGGAATGTGCAGGCAGAAGACAAGGTTTACACAGGACTGAACAAGAATTGCAAGGGATATACAACAATGCAGGGCACAATAGAGTAAGCTTAGACAGTATAAGGTAAACATTTAGAGATCGTCTCAGTATAATAGTGTAGCAGTCAAATTCAGGATTAATGCACAAACTAAAGAAAAAAACTCTGGCCAGCCTCAACCAGTGACCACACAGCAACAGTAAAATGCTATCCAGTTAACAAAAAAAAACAAAAGGGGAACATTTTGCTTTAAGTACAGGTACAGGCCGTCGGTAGGCCTTGGATTCCAGAGAGTCTTTTAAAGCTATTGTGAGATGTAGCGCTTCTGAACAAGTGCAGGAAGGAATTCCAGAACTGAGGTGCACAAGCACAAAGGCCAATCACCCATGAGTGTTCTGGTTTTGGGACAAGGAAGAGAGAGAGTCAGTTGACCCGTGTAGGTCAGCTGAGTTAGCGCTTAAGTAGTTCAGCTAGAACTGGTGGGGTGGCAGTTCTGACAATTCTGTCAGTGAAACAGCCCAAGCGCATACATGTGGTGATTCCCCGAGAGCCACTCCAGCTTGTCGTACAACACACACAATGATGAGTGAGTCGGGGGCAGAGAGAGCAAAATGGCAAATATTATTATAAGCTACATCTCATTTTGACAGACTGGTTTTGAGGCATAGAGTGAGGTTATGAGCCCATAGCAAAGCGAGGAGACATATACCCTTAGCCAGGGCGTGACATGCTGCAGAATGTGAGACCGCTCTTTGCTCTGTAGGCCAAGCCCACTTTACTATTTGTTGCCTTACTCACATTTCTAATATGCGGGAAAAATCAAGTTGTGGATCGAGGGCGATCCCAGGTATTTTAGGGAATCGAACAGCCTTCAAGGGGACCCATTATCACTATAGACTTTCAGTGGCACAGGGCATGCATTGATTTTTGCCTAGGATCCAAATAGCATAGCCTTAATCTGTTTTGAGGTTTAAGGCTAACTTAATGGCCAGGAGCCAGCTCTGGTATTCGTCCAAAGTCAGACTGAAGGAGAGAGTTTGACACTGATGTCCTGTGAGTTGATTAGGAGCACTAGGTCATGTGCATGTAGGTTGCTTTGCCAAGTGCCGGACCAAAGGTAAATCATTGACAAACAGCGAAAAGAATAGGTCCAAGAACGGACCACCTGAGAAACCCCAGTTTTAACAGTATTAGGCTAAGAGAAAGCTTTATTAAACTTGACAAGTTGCTGCCTTCCTTTAAGTAGTCGGTATACCATGCTAGGCGGGGAGGCAGCCAAGAGTACTAAGTTTAGAACACAGGAGAGTATGGTCTACCAGATCAAAGGCCTTTGAGAGGTCAATGAAGATAGCTCCTGCAAGTTTACGTGATCTGCAGCAACCCTTATCTTTGAGACTTTACAAAGGTGGTGGCGGTGCTTAGCCCTTCAAAAGCCATGCTGCACCGGGATGAGTCATACTTCTGACTATAATCAGAGTTGGGACGAAACCACCTTTTCTAGTAACTTGCTGATAGCCAATAGATATCAGTCGCTTTTGATTGTGGGAGGTCTGAGGCAGGTGGCACTTCCCAGCGCATTGGGGGTAAGCTGTCACATGTTGGTTTGTTTTTTTTACGCATAAGCACTGCAGCACTTAAAAGCAGGAGCAGGGAGTTCTTAATTTGTAAACAGGAGCAGGAGTTATTCATTTGTAAACAGGGTGGCAACAGTTTGTTAACGTGAAAGTACACTGGTAAAGTTTGGATACAATTTCGATAAACTGGCACAAAAATCTGTTGAAGTTTACCTTGTCCGAGTTTGTGGGTCATGAGCTTATCCATTGGATTCTGCAGGCAGTAACTTGGTTTAACATATTTTATTTGGCATTTATAATTCCTGGCAAGGAAAGGAATTCACAGGAATAAACATTTGGATTTATAGTGGGGACAGGAGCGTGTTCCAGGATGTAAACTATTTTGTTCTTTGGCTGCTTGGCATCTTTTTTGTGAAGTTGTATTTCTTTAGTAAGGAGCTTCGATGTTCTAGCTTCTTGCAAAAAATATATGGGTATGCAGTAGGCTGACTCAGAATATACTATTTATCTTCACGTGTGAGGGGTAGGTCTGTAACTCACAAGTGTCAGATCCACAAGTGAGTTATGAAAGTCCTGCAAAGCCAAAGGACGTTGCACTCAGGAAATCAAAAAGATGGTCTGAACCCATTGAACTACTAAATTGCAAATTTGTGTTAAAAAAATATAAATAAATAAATAAAATAAAAACTACAGATAGTGCAGTAGCTCAGACACTGAATTGGTGCATCAGGAGCTGCTTGCCACTTAAGCCCTCACAAATGCTAATAAACTGCGTAATTTGAACTAGACCATTGCAGCAAGCACGGTTACCTTCTCAGAGGTGCTGCCAGTCCATGGCAGGTGAGGCTAGGGTCTCTACACCATGCAGTTAATGAATGGTTGTAAAACTGGTGCAGAGCACAGGGCGCTGGGCTTCATTGGGGACTGGGGTACACCTGGAGAGATGAAGGTTTATACTGGCACGATGGTCTGCATCTGTCCATGAAGGGAACCAAGATCCTAGTGACAGGTTTAAATGCTTCCTTGGCAAGCTTTTAAACTAGCCATGGGGAGATGCTAATAAGAGGCAGGAAATTTCAAGCCTCCCCACAAAACATGATGGTAGTAAGGTAAACACTGAGGTACAGTGCTCAACAGAGGCAGGACAGGGGTAAATGGAAAATAGACAAGGGCAAAAAGAGCAGGCATGGGGGAAAAAGGATAAAGCCAACATTAAATGGAGGGCAATGAGTACCAATGCCGTAGTCTGGGAAACAAGCCTGAGCTAGTAGCCTTGATGGAAGATGAACACTTGGATATTGTGGCAGTCACAGAAACATGGTGCACGGGGAACCATGACTGGGATGTCAACATACCGAAGTACACAGTCTACAGAAGAGACAGGGAGAGGAAAGAGGTGGGTAGCTCTATACATAGGGAAGGATCAAGCTACAGAACTAAAAAGTAAAGGGGAGGACAAGAGGCACTCTGGGTCACCTTGGAGACAGGGAATGGCATCACAATCTGCACAGGGTTGTATACAGATCCCCATCTCAAGGAGGAAATGGACAAGAAAATGATAGAGGACATTCTCAAAATGGCTGAAAAAGGGAGATACTGTTGATGGGGGACCTGAATATGCCAGATGCTAACTGGATGACATGTACTGCAGCCACATCAAGAGCAGGGTCATTCTCGATGCCTGCAGCGGCAAAGCCTTAGACAGCTAGTGTTGGAACCACTCGGGAGGAAGCAATACTAGACCTGGTACTCTCAAATGGAGAGAAGATCACAAATTTAGAAGTCAGTAGACATCTGGGAACAAGCTTACTCACTGCACAGTGTGCTTCACAATAAGCACAATCATGGAGACAAGCCATACCAAAACAAGCATACTGGACTTTAGAAGGGCTGACTTTGGCAAAGTGGGTGAATACCTGAGAATACACTAGCAAATGGCCAGAAAGGAGGGTGGAAGAACAATGGAGAAAAATCAAAACTGCCATCATGGAGCAACAAAGCCTTTGTGTGAAACAGATAAAGAAAACAAAGTGGAGTAAAAACCACTGTGGTTCTCAAAAGAGGTGGCAGGGAAGGTTAAGGAGAAAAAGGCTGCATTCAAAAGTATAAGGCATCACAGAGGGAGCACTACAGGAACTGTATCAATTAAAGCAGAAAGAAGTGGGAAGGCAGTCAGAATAGCAAAAGCCCAAACTGAGGAAAAATAGCCAAGTCAGTTAAGAAGGGGATAAAACCTTTTATAGGTACATTAGGAGCATAGAAAGGTTAAGGGAGGAATGCTGAAGATTGATAAGGGAGAGGGAGGTGGACAGAGGGAGACAGTGAAAAGGCAGAGATACTGAATGAATACTTTGCTCAGTAGTCACAAAGAAGATGAGGAGGAGTTACCTAAACCAGACAATAGAAGCACTTTGGGGGTTGACACCAGTCCATTTACAGAAGAAAGAGTCCTGAAAGTACCCTAAAACTCACGATGGACAAAGCAATGGGGCCTGATGGGATTCACCCCAGAATCCTAAAAGAACTAAGGAGGACATAGTGACCCACTGACCACACTTTTAACAAATCATGGGAGGATGGGGTGGTACCCGAGGACTGGAGGAGGGCAGATGTGATTCCTTCACAAAAGTGGGAGCAAGGCAGAAGCAGGAAACTACAGACCTGTAAGTTTGACCTCAGTGGTAGGAAAATGATAGAATCACTTCTGAAAGAAAGAATTGTTGAATACCTAGAGGCCAGCGGGCACAGGACCGAAGCAGCATGGATTTACAGCAGGAAGGTCATGTCAGACTAATCTAATAGATTTCTTTGACTGGGTGACCAAAGTAATAGACCAGGGAGGGGCTGTGGATATGGCCTACCTAGACTTTAGCAAGGCATTTGACACAGTCCCACACAAAGATTAATAATCAAGTTAGCCAGCCTGGAGTGGGTCCCAGGGTGGTAGCTTAGGTTACCAAACTGGCTGCACAACAGGACACAGAAGGTAATAGTGAGTGGAACACATTCCAAGAAAGGGGGTCACTAGTGGAGTACCTCAGGCTCAGTACTTCGTCCAGTCCTCTTTAACATCTTTATAGGTGACATTGCAGAGGGTCTGAAGGGAAAGGTATGCTCTTTGCAGATGATACAAAGATCTGTAACAGAGTTGATACACAAGGGGTGTAGAAAAGATGAGAGGGACTTGGCAAGGTTGGAGGAATGGTTAGACACATGGTAACTTAGATTCAATGCAAGAAGTGCAAAGTAATGCACCTGGGAAACAAAAACCCAGGGAAGAGTACACAATAGCAGGGAGGTACTAACAACAAAAATGGAGCGGGACTTGGGGGTAGTCATATCAGATGATCTAAGGTGGGTAAGCAATGTGAGAAGTCAGTAAGGAGGCCAGGGGATACTGGGATGCATAGGAAGGGGCATCACAAGTAAAAAAGGGAAGTGGTTATCCCTCTATACAGACAGTTGGTGAGACCCCATCTGGAGTACTGTGTGCAGTTTGGAGACCTCATCTACACAAGGACATAGACAGGATGGAAGCAGTCAAGAGGAGGCAACTAAAATGGTGCAGGGTCTGCATCAGAAATCATATGAAGAGAGACTGAGAGAGCTTAATATGTATACCCTTGATGGAAAGGAGGGACGTGGGGACATGATAGAAACGCTCAAGTACCTCAAGGGAATCAACAAAGTCCAGGAGGTAGTATCTTTCAGAAAAGAGATGTGTAAGAACAAGGGACACAATTTAAAGATGAGAGGGACGGCTCAGGGTGATGTGAGAAATCTTTTTCACGAGAGAGTGGTGGGTGCGTGGAACTGCCTTCCTGGGGAGGTTGTTGGGGCTAAAACAGTGGGGGAATTAAAACATGCATGGGACAGACACAAGGCAATTGTAGTGGGGGGTGGCAGGAAGTATGCTGTTGGTTAACTAGAATCTGCAGCTTTTCCAGTAGGTAGGGAAATGGGCAGACTGGGTGTGCAAGTGGTCCTTATCTGCCGTCAGTCTGTTTCTATGTTTCTGTATTCAGCTTATACAGCAGACCATCCCATATTCAGTTCATACAACATCGGTTTACTAGAGGTAGCTTTAAATCTGAAATTTGTCATAGATTTAACTGTTCTCTCTGATTTCAACCACTGGTTTCTGTGCTGCACATGGCTATTGTGATGTCATCAGCACTGTGAAAGTTGCTCTCGATTGGTTTGTTATGCATTGTGACATACCCAACTTTGTGAGGTAATATCTTGCTTTGGTGGGTCAAGATAACACTTTTATCAGCATACGCATGTTGCATAAACATATATTTCTAGGGACATGGATATGTTGTTCATCCACACTGTCTGGCAGGTATCCTTGCGCTTTAAATCTTGCGGAAGGTCTTCAAGCTGGCTCCTCCACCCACCCGGTGGTAAAACTCGGCTCTGCCCCATGACGCCAGATCTTCTTACGCTTGGAAGCTCAGGTTCCTCCTTAACGCTCTCGGCTATAAGACTGGTTCCTAATTCTTGAATTTTGAAATCAAAGTTCTTTGTTAAAGACTTGGGTCTTCTCCCTACGCAGCTGCGATGGACAAATCGACTCCGGTTTCGGAGATGCCCCGCCGGGCGAAGATGTCTGGACGGATCCGCACTCCGTGGCGTTTACTGTGGGCCTTGAGCACGACCCGCAGGCTTGCGACCTGTGCTCTTCTTTTTCGGCCTACGTCCTCGAGACCGTGCTGCCCGCTTACAGCTGGGGCATCGAGAAAAAGATTTCCTCGGTTAAATCTAAAGAGGCCGGTTGGCGGTGTCCTGACTGCGGGCTCGGCGGATCAGCTCGAGCAGATGATCGCCCTCGAAGAGGGCGACACGGGCCGCTTCTACCTCAGCGCGGCATTTGTCCTCTCTCTCGGTGCCTCGTTGACCTTCTTTGAGGAGCTCTGTCTGACCCTCTCGACGAAAGGTGAGGTCCAACTTCTTCTGGACCTTTTCTCGGTCCAAAAGAGCAAAGTAAGTCTCACCGTCGGCGCTTTTGGGGGCGGGAAAGATCCCCTGGTGGGCGATGGGACTTGGTCGACCCATTAGCGCTGCCACTGGCTTCACGGTGTCCCCGCCAGGCCAGTTGATCGAGACTCCGCCCGGCGGTTGAGATTTTTCGACCGTTAGGACGGGCTATACGGCTGGAGGCTGAAATCCCTCTCCCGGTTCCCCGGTGGGAGTTGAGGATCCGTTAGCTCGTCTGTGCCTCCGGTTCCGGAGCCTTCGGTGGGAATCGTCCAACCGAGGTGCCGATTCCTCGACACCTCCCGCACCGCCCCTCGGCCCAGCCGAGATTCTCGGTCTCGACATTGCGCGTCCAGCCGTCCCCCGTCATAGGAGGTCTCGGCACTGCGGCAAGCGGCGCCGCCGCTCTTCCTCTTCCTCCGGACGAGGGAGGCTTGGCGCAAGTTGCGTCCGGAGGTATGAGGAACTCATGTGGCAACAGCTCCTTCTGACCGGGAATAAGCCAACCCAGTCTTCTTCCCGGCCATTAAGTGGTTGTCACGAGCGGCCAAACATCCCTCGCTGTAGCCGAGGAGCCTGTTCCCAGGCGGTTGTTCGGCCAATTCCAGCTCCCCACCGATTTTGGTGGAACCTCCGCCTCCACAGCCGTTAGTTGGGGCTCCGACCAAAGTTCTCGGTCGGCTCGGGGTTTGCCCCATAGGCTGTCTGTCACCTCACTCCCGATAGACCTCGGCAGGTGGAGGGTGGCTCAGGCCCAGGCAGCTCTTTGAGGACTCTTCCAGGTCCGAGGATGATTCCTCCTTTCTCCAAGCGAATAGACTTGGAGTCCTCAGGAGGACAGTCAGTGGACGATAGCCTTCGTCCTTCCTAGGGTTGCCTGGCTCATCTCGAGTCCACGGGATGAAGCTCGAACCCGTTCCTTAAACGGGCCAGTATCCCCTCACGGAGATTCTGGACCGAGGATTCCCCACGGAGGCCTTTCCGGTGGCCGAGGCCATAGTGGGTCGGCCTTGGAGCTTTGGCAGCGCCCTGCTTCCTGCTCTGCACCTTCGGCCAGGATGGCCAGGAAGTATCTGGGTCCCTACGGTTCCCTGTCCGGTTTTTGAACACCCTCTGCTGAGGGGTTGGTTACCGACAGCGTTTTCCGGCGCCAGGGAGCGCCAGGATATGGACAAACCTCCGACAAGGAATCCAAGAAATTGGATTATGCCGGGCGAAAAGTCTATGCTGCATCCTCTCGGCCTTCATCAGGCCAGTTCGGCCGTCCTCATGGCACATTTTTCTCATGCCCTGTTGGGCTCCCTGGATGAGGTCGTCCCTCATCTTCCCACGGATCTGCAGACTACGGTCAGGCAGGTGCGGGACCAGGCAGGGCAGTGGCCAAGCAGCAGCTCCAGACTGCTTTAGACATTGGGGACTCATGTGCCAGGTCTGTGGCGGCCGCGAGTGGCCATGCTGGTCAGGCTTGGCTGAGGATATCCACCTTTACCTTGGATACCCAGCACAAATTGGCGGATGTTCCCTTTTTGGGGACTGACCTCTTGGGCCTGGGTGGAAGGTCACCTGCAGAGGATCGAGAGTCCAATGCTGCAACGGACTCGGGTCTCTTCCGGCTCAGAAGGACAAGGCCGCAAGCCACAGCCTAAGCCCTTTTCGTCCTTCTGAGCCAGCCAGGCGCATCGGCCCGGCAACGCCGGGTCAGCAGGCTCGGCTTGGCATCCCAAACCTGTGCCGGCTTCCTCCAACAGGAAGCAGGAGGAAGCCCAGGAGGTCCCTCGGCTGGTCCCTCCTCCAAGCCTGCCCAGTGACGGGCTGAGGGGTGTCGCCCATCCCCTCCACCTCACCCCTGGTTCCCCGTGGGGACGGCTCCGACACTTCCTTTCCGCCTGGTCCGCTATTACCACGGACAAGTGGGTACTGGAGGTGGTGGGAAAAGGCCTACCTCTAGAATTCGAGCAGGCCCGCCCTTCAGAGCCGTCGCACCTCGGGGCTTGGGGTCCAGCCTCACTGTCGGCTCGTCGAGGACATCGCTTGTCCTCTCCTAAAGGAGGTGATCAGGAGGTAGAGACCCCTTCAGACCCGGGTTCATGTCCAGGTACTTCCTGGTTCCAACGGACGGGGCTGGCTCCCATTCTCGACCCACACGACCTGAACAAGTTCCTAGGTTTGAACCTTCAGGATGGTCACTCTGGCACAGATAATACCATCTCTGGAACACGGCATGTGGTTCTGTTCTCTTGACCTGCAGGACGTGTTCTTTCACGTCCCTATCCGTCTGTCACATCGGAGATTCCTTTGCTTTCGGCGGAGGATCCCTCTTGAGTTCGAGCCATGCCCTTCGCCTGTCTCCAGCTCCCAGGGTCTTCACCAAATGCATTGCAGTGGTGACAGCTTTCCTGCGGTGCCGAGGGATCCGGATGTACCCTTACCTGGACGATTGGCTGATAGCAGCCCTCCAGACAGGAGGTGGGCGGTCCAGAGATCTGGCCCTCCAGGTTTGCTCTCAAGTCGGCCTCTCATCAGCGAGGCCAAGTCGGAACTCGAGGCAAGCAGGTGATTCTGTTTATCGGGCAGAGCTCGACTCTATTCGAGCCAGAGCACGGCTCCGCAGGACAGGGCCGAGGTTCTTACCTCCTTGCCCAATCATTTCTGGTTGGGCATCGCGCCTGCCCAGGACTTCCTGCGCCTCCTGGGTCTCATGGCGGCCTGTACCAGCGTGGTCTGTTGGGCACGCTGGCACATGTGCCCTTCAGTGGGGACTGGCCAGCCAGTTGTCACTACGCTGCGATCCATTGGACCAGCTAGTGATGGTGACCAGGAGATGTGGAACGCTCTCAGTGGTAGACTGTTCCATCTCATCTGCAGGAGGGCATCCGTTTGTCCGCCCGAGCCGCACGGTCTCTCTATCGACCGATGCCTCTCTGATGGGTTGGGGTGCCCATCTGGGGAACACCGAGTGCGCGGCCTCTGGTCCCGCGAGGTCCCGATACCACATCAACCTGCTGGAGCTCCGGCGGTCCACCTAGCTCTCACGCCTTTGCCCGTTTCTCCGGGGTCAAGTGGTCAGAGTCCAGACGGACAGTACCACGACCATGTACTACCTGAACCGCCAGGGGCGGGGCGCTCCATGCTTCTATGCAAGGAAGCTCTCGCATTTGGTCACTTGTGCGCAGCCTGGAGGCGGATCTCCTAGCCATTCATGTGGCAGGAGCCTCCAACACCCTGGCCGATGCCCTGAGCGGATAGGAGCTGCATCTCACAGTGGTCTCTCCTGCTGGAGGTAGTACAAGATCTGTTCTCCCACTGGGGCACACCTCAGGTGGACCTGTTTGCCTCCAGGAGAATCTGAAGCTGAGGCTGTTTCATGCCCCCCTCAGCAGGGCTCGCTGCAGGGGATGCCTTCCGAGGCTGTGGACCCCGGCCTCTTTCGCGCTTCCACATTTCCCTTGATTCACAAGGTGCTTCTCAAGGCAAGGGAGGGACAAGGCGCAGGTGATTCTGATAGCCCCAGACTGGCCCGCCAGTTCTGGTACCCAGATCTCCTCAGCCTCAGCTCCAGGCTCCCGAGGCAGCTTCCAGCTCGCCGGACCTGCTCTCAGTCAATCAGGGAAGGTGTTCCATCCGGACCTTCAATCCCTGCACCTGACAGCCTGGTTCCTGAGCGGCTAGAGTTCCAGGCCTTGGGTCTTTCCAACGAGGTCCTCAATGTGGTTGAGGCGTCCCGTAAGGAGTTGACCAGAAATGCTATGCCTTCAAATGGAAGAGATTTTCCATTTGGTGTCGAGGCAAGGCTTGGACCCTTCCTCCTGTTCTTTGGCAAGCATTTTGGACTATTTATGGTCCCTTTCTAGTCAAGGGCTTAGGTCGAAGCCCCTAAAGGTGCACCTGGCAGCCATCTCTGCTTACACGAGGCGCGGGCCGAGGGGCGTCGGTGGCGCGGGAGAAGGTGGTCTGATGCTTTTCAAAGGCCTTGATCACATTTCCTCCGGTGCGAGAACCTCCACCTCCGTGGGATTTACCGCTGGTACTGGCAAAGCTCATGGGCAAGCCATTCGAACCAATGCACAGGTGTGAACTCTCTCACCTGTCGTGGAAGACAGCCTTCTTGGTGGCTATCACGTCAGCCAGAAGGATGGGAGAACCCAGGCGCCTGCATTGAGTCTCCTTACCTGGTCTTCCACAGGGACAGATGTCCTGCGCCCACCCGAAATCCCTTCCAAGGTGGTGTCGGAGTTTCACCTTAACCAGGTGTTGACTCTGCCTGTGTTCTACCCCAATCACACCTCTGAGGCCGAATACAGGCTCCATACTTGGACCCTAGAAGGGCGCCGCTTATTATAAGGGAGCATTTGCTGAAATTGGAGAGGTTCGCCAGCTGTTTGTCACTCACGCTGAAGCCGCACCCGGCAGACCTGCAGCCAGCGGACGATAGGCAGGTGGGTCACCTCCTGCATAGATCTCATAAGTTGGGCATGGATCCTCCCAGAGGATAAGAGCTCATTCTACCCGTCATACTGCTGCATCGGTGGCTGCTTCCAGGGACCCCTATCCAGGAAATCTGCAGGGCTGCTACCTGGAAGTCAGCACACACCTTTATTACCCATTACCACATCGACCTTGAGTCACGCCGGGATGCTGGTTTGGGGCCTCGGTTCTCAGTCTCTATTCCCTAAGTAGGGGTGTGCTGCTGCCTCCTCCTCGGAGAACTGCTAGGAGTCTGCCAGACAGTGTGGATGAACAACATATCCATGTCCCTAGAAATACAGGTTACTCACCTGTAACAGGAGTTCTAGGAATGGTATATGTTGTTCATCCACATCCACCCGACCTTCCCGCTCGACGACAACCTGAGCTTTCCAGCGGCCAGATCTACGTCATGGGGCGGAGCCGAGTTTTACCACCCGTGGTGGGAAGAGCCAGCTTGAAGACCTTCCAGCAAGATTTAAAGCGGCAAGGATACCTGCGGACAGTGTGGATGAACAACATATACCATTCCTAGAACTCCTGTTACAGGTGAGTAACCTGTATATTTAATACCTGCCCAGGGTTTGTTTCAGGTATTTGCCTATGTGGGACACTGACCCTCTGGGCGTAAAAATAATGGGTCGTAATGTTTACGATTCTTAAAGCAGCAGTGGAAAACAGTTAAAACAGTGAGATAGATTGTCCGTGAGGAGAAAAAAAGAGGGGCAGTCACACAGTTTTTAATTTTGGCCCACATCTACATATAACATTTATGCCTCCAACACAAAGGGATGTCTTCTTTCAGACAGTTCAGTGGCACTACCACGAAACCTCAGTATTGTAGGTGGTGATTTCACTGTGGTACTACATGAGGAAGGGACAGGAAACATTTGAGATGGAGAGGAGCAATCCAGGGTGGATCATGGGCTGAAAAACCTGACTAGGGATGTGGGCTGGATAGATGCATGTCGCTTTGTCTACCCCAGGGACTAGGATTTTGCTTTCTTTCCACCCTGCACAAGGTCTTTTCTCTCATAGATTTGATACCGATCAACACTGAGTGGGCAGTTGCGTTACGGAGGCCAAGATTGGTAACATCACTCTCTGACTTTGTCCCAGTGGAGACAAGTTTTATTGTTGCCCTGGCCCCTGAAAGAGACTTGGAGCAAGAGCAGAGTTTAAGGACCTGGTACAGCAAACTGTTAGGGACTACTGCCAGAAACAGCAGGGTGGAAGACACAACCCTAGTGGCTCAGTGGGATGCAATGAAGGCTACTGGAGTGGTCATACAGTATGTTTCTCAAAAGAAAAAATAAGATGCAGCTATCAAATTGATTAAGAGCAGCAACTGTTTGACCTGGAGGCCACCTACAAAATAACTCTGGATGAAGCGTTATTGCTTCACCCATGCGTTGAAGTCCCTGGTGCAGACTTTCCTAGCCTTCCTCTTGCCGTAGACCAGTAGTACTTCCAAGAAATAAGCAGACTTGCCGCCTGCCTAAGGCCCTCCCAAACTCTCTAAACTCCTCCTGCCTTTCCTATCCCTTCCTCATCCCTACCCAGATCATTTGTTCTCAGATGGACAATGGCATCCAGCTCCCCTTCCTTGCTATCACCTAGCGATCCTCTGGATCCGCTCTCTCTAATTACTTTTTCAAACAACATGAAGTCTTGCTGTATTCTGACAATCTGCAGTTAGCTCCAGCCTTTAAACTGCCCCGGAGAGTATAGGGTTAATTTTCTATGCAGTGCCTAGAACGTTGAGTTCGAGCTCGGTTGAGGTCTCTGTCTGCAGCACTTTGAAACCCAACCGTCATATTCTTTACTCCGCTCACTTATCAGTCACTCCGAGATTTCTCCTTCAGCTCAGTTCAAAAGTCTGTCAAAGTGTCTGTTTTACCGGAAATTATTCCGCATTGTCGGTTCAGGCTTTGGTTCGCGGCCACCGCGAGTACTAGATAGTTTTTTCCTGATTACTTTGGAAATTGTAACTTTCTTTGATCGGTTCGGCTGAACCGATCCTATATATTGAATTCTTGTACTTTGCTTTAGAGCATGGTTACTGGTCCTTATCAGCGTTAAAAAAAAAAAAAAAAAAGCGTTTTTTACAATACCCGTGTTTATGGTTAGGAACCGATAAAGGGTCTTGCCTGGCAGTTGCCAAAAAAGGGTAAGATTTAGTTGGGTTGGCCATGTCTGAGAAACCCAAGAAAAAAACCGTGCCACTGGGTTTCAACACTGCAGTGAGTGTGGGAGGTCTTTACTAAGGCCGATCCCACACCACCTGTGTGTGTTGGGGTTTGAACACCTCAATACAGACTGCCAAATTTGTAAAATTTTCCTAAGTCTACCCTGCAGAAGAGATTAGGTAGACTTAGGGAAAAGGAGGCAGAGAAGTCCGCTGACCGGATGGCCAGCCCGTTCGGTTCCGACCGAACCAGGAGTGCCCTCTGGCCAGGGTGATACTCTGATAAGAGGAGAGCCGATCCTGAGGGATCAGTTCCTACAAAAGGAAAAGAAAAGACAAATCAGCCAGTTTGGATCCGGAGGTTCATGTTCCGACCGCTGATGAGATTGCCGGCGATTTGGATTGTTGAATCGCTTCGCCTGGTTCCATCCGATCCGGCTCCGCTAGCTGGGTTCAGTTTGGTCGGTTCCACGGTTCAGGATTATGCCCCTGAAGAATTTTATGAACTGGAATTTGGGGGATTATGAACAAGATGATGACTATAATGGAGCAGAAAGTCTGGATGTGCCCATCTCCCCAGACAGACCTTCTGGTGTTCCCTCTAGCCTCTCTGAGTCCCTCCCACTATCTGTTTTACAGGAAAGTGGCTGAAACTCTCAACTCCCTTTGGAGGAAGCTACAGAGGATCAAGAGGAGCCTGATTTTTGTTGAAATGATAGACATCCCAGAGTCAGGAGGCTGTCTATTCCCTTGCACAAATCTTTTGGGAAACAGACAGACACAAAAATGTTAGTCTCCTAATTCTGTACCTCCTGTTGATAGAAGAATGGACAAGAGGTATAATTTATCAGGCTCAGACACGGAGTTTTCTACCAGCAATGCAGCCGTATTGGAGTTGTGCAGGCTGCAGCCTGTGACAGGGCTAATGTTCCTTTGGCTTCACACCCCAGATAAAGACTCCAGGAGGATGGATACCTTGGCAAGGAAGCATTACATGGCATCCTCTTTGGGACTTAGGCAGGCTAATTATATGGCCTATACAGCCAGGTACCAGAAGTCCAGGTGCGACACTGTACTGGCACTGACTAAACAGGCCTCCCCAGCTGGCCAAGGAGCTGGAGGAGTGGCTGCGGATGGGATTGAGGCATCTAAGATACAGTTTCATGCTGCTGTGGACTCCAGTGATGTCATCAAGAGTCATGGCTACATGTGTGGCTCTTTGGAGAATGGCTTGGCTCAGATGTACTGGCCTCTCACAGGACACCCAGGCTAAGGCCATGGATTTCCCTGTGGAAGGTAATTCTCTGTTTGGGGAGCAGACAGAGATTACATGAAGAAGAAGATGGAGGAATATAGGACCACTTATAGGAGTGCACAGGCCAAGGAGAGGCAGGCAACTCCTCAAAGGCAGCAATCTAGGGCAGGGGCAGGCCTTTTCATAGGCCTTTCTACCAAGCACAGGCCTCTTCTCTCTTTTCACAGAGGGGTTCTTCAGAGGGAAGGCAGAAGGGGGATGAGCAGGGCTGCATCCACTCCTCCTCTGCCCAAGGCCCCTGCCAAGCAGACACCCTGATGGGCCTGCCGGTCGACTCTCCCTGTCCCTGTAGGGGCAGGCTGGCCACTTCATCCAGGATTGGATGTCTGTTACCTCAGACAAGTGGGTCCTAGAAGTAGTAAGCCAGGGACTGGTTCTCAGCTTCAAAATATTTCAAAGATGAGCCAGGTCTCTTCCACCTGCACGTCTCTCCAAAACCCTTGCCCTAGAGGCAGAGGTTTCATCTCTTCTGGCCTTAGAAGCCATAGAGAGTTCCTACCCTACACTGGGGCAAGGTCTGTACTCCAGGTACTTCTTTACCCCAAAAGACAGGGAGTGGTGACCCATCCTAGATCTAAGAAACCTGAACAAACATTTTTTAAAACCAAGGTTCAAGATGGTGACTCTGGGAATAATTCTTCCCTGTCTAAGGCCAGGACTGGCTAGCCTCCCTGGACCTCAAGGATGCCTACTTTCACATCCCCATCAGGTGCTCCCACATAAAGTACCTCAGGTTCAAGTTGCCCTCAGGCCATTACCAGTTCAAAACAATGCCTTTGGCCTAACATCAGCTCCAAGGATTTTTACAAATGCCTGGCAGTAGTAGTGGACTTTTAAGAAGGCAGAAGATTTCCATTTTTCCATTCTGGATGACTGGCTCATAGTGGGTCAGTCACCAGGCCAAGTCAGACCTGCAAGTCACCCAGCAAGTGCTCACTTCCCTGGGATTTCTTCTCAACCTCCCCAAATCAGTTCTCGAACCAGTGCAGCTTCTTACCTTTATAAGGGCAGAGCTAGACACTGTCAAAGCAAAACCTTTCTTCCCCTGGAAAGGGCAAGAGTTCTTATAGAACTGGCTTCTTCCTTCAGCCTTCAGGTGTCCTGACCAGCAAGGCACTTCCTTCAGCTCTTGGGCCACGTGGCAGCTTCTACAGCAGTGGGCCAAGGGGCAAGATTTTAGATGAGGGACATTCAGTTCCATCTGAAGGCCTTTTGGTCCCAAAGGAAGGACCCTCTTACCAAACTGATTCCAGTGACTGGACACTAATCCAAGCTCTTCAGTGGTGGCAGGATCAGGACAATTTAAGGCAAGGGGTTCCATTTGTCACTCAGTCTCATTCGGTGGTCCTTACCATGGATGCTTCCCTTTTGGGGTGGGAGCTCATCTGGGGCTCTCACAGCCCAGGGACTGTGGTCCCCTCAGGTGTCCCTTCTCCATATCAATTTCCTGGAACTCAGGGCAGTTTTCTGGCCCTGCAAGCCTTTTCTCAGTCTCTGCAGAACAAGGTAGTTCAGGTCAGAACAGACAACACCACTACCATGTGACATCAACAAGCAGGAGGCACTCGGTCTACGGCGCTGTGCATGGAAGCCATGAAATTGTGGCCCCTGGCTTATTCCTGCAGACCTCTCTGATGGCAGTCCACCTTCCAGGAAAGGACAATGCGTGGCAGATGCACTGAGCAGGATCTCCCAGGGCCATCACGAGTGGTCCCTGGATTCCCTGGTGTTGAATGTGATTTTTTTCAAGGTGGGGCACTCCAGAGATCTTTGCAGTCCCAGACAATCACCAACTCCCTCTGTTTTGTTGCAGACCCCAGTCTTGGGTTCAGTCCCTCTGGATGCTCTGATTTTGAACTGGGAAGGGAAATTTCTGTATGCCTTCCTCCTTTTCCTCTTCTGTTCAGGGTTCTAGTCAAGGTAAGGTCACAACCTTGCAAAGTGATTCTGATTGCTCCAGACTGGGCCAGACAGCCTTGGTACCCTCTGTTGCTGTCCCAAGCAGTCCGTCTTCCCTGTCTCTTCCTAGGAATTGCAACCTGTTAACCTCCTCTCAGGGAGGATTTGGTACCCCAATCTTGGGGTCTCAATCTCAAGGCATGGCTCTTGAAGAGTTAGTATGCAGATTTCCATCTGTCTCAGGGGTTCTGGATATTCTCAAAGCTTCTCAAAAGCCATCCGAGAAAAACCTATGAGTCCAAATGGAAAAGATTCAGCATTTGGTGTTCCAAGAAGCATATCTCTCCGGACACTGCTGAATTGCCTACAGTTCTGGATTTTATGGTCCATCTTAATGGCCTAGGCCTCAGACCAGCTACTGTCAAGGTACACTTGCTAGCTGTTTATGCTTTTCCATCAGTGGGAAGCCTTCCCAACTATCATATCATCCTGTGTTCTGCAAATTTTTCAAGGGATTGCTTCATACCAATCCTCCTTCAGGATCCTGCCTATGCCTGGGAATTAAACGTTTGCATTGCTCAACATAGAAACATAGACTTTGACGGCAGATAAGGACCACTTGGCCCACCCAGTCTGCCCATTTCCTCCTACTGGATAAGCTGCAGATTCTAGTTAACCAACAGCCTACTTCCTGCCACCCCCACTACAATTGCCTTGTCTGTCCCATGCATGTTGAATTCCCCACTGTTTTAGCCCCAACAACCTCCCAGGAAGGCAGTTCCACGCATCCACCACTCTCTCCATGAAAAAGATTTCCTCACATTACTCCTGAGCTGTCCCCTTCTATCTTTAAATTGTGTCCCCTTGTTCTTACACATCTCTTTTCTGAAAGATGCTACACTCCTGGACTTTGTTGATTTCCTTGAGGTACTTGAGCGTTTCTATCATGTCCCCTGTCCCTCCTTTCATCAAGGGTATACATATTAAGCTCTCTGTCTCTCTTCATATGATTTCTGATGCAGACCCTGCACCATTTTAGTTGCCCTCCTCTGGACTGCTTCCATCCTGTCTATGTCCTTACGTAGATGAGGTCTTCAAAACTGCACACAGTACTCAGATGGGGTCTCACCAACTGTCTGTACAGAGTAGGGTTGTCACGGTATGAAATTTTGACGGTATGACAACTGCGGTGTGTGATACATGATTATCGTGATACCACGGTATAATGCATTCAATGGGAAAACCTACAATATTAAAAATCATACAATTTTAACCAAATTTTACCGTAAAAGCAGTTAAAATACTAGCAAATGACATTATGAATTTAATGAGAGAAATAAAGATGAGTCAAGTATGTGCAAGAGAAATATATTTTTATTTACTAAGTCAGATTCCTCCTGACCTCAAGATGAGCATGGAGCTTGAGCACTACAAGTAGATTTATATTTATATATATATATATATATATATATATATATATATATATATATATAAAATTTAATTTCACTGCAGTCTGAAATGTGAGTGACATACCTTTATAAGTAAAGTGTTTTCTTGTACTCTTAGCTTACAGCACAAAATGCTACCAATACCAAAAGTACTATACATTATTTAGTTTTGTTTACCAGGTAAGTACCATAGCCAAGACATGACTATTTTCAGACACAGCCCGGAGATTACAATAGGTAGGGATAATCAGGAAATGCATACATTTTGAATTCAGGAGGCAACAATGATTCAAAACAAATCAAGATTTCACAAATTGCAAGCGTAAGTAACAAGATAGGTCAGAGTTCATAGACAATAACATAATTCTGTGACTAGTAATCATTCATAGCTAACAAACAACTGGGTTAAGAGCATCTGAAACAAATAAAAATACGGCATAAGTGCTTACTAATCTGAGTAGATGGGCTAAGCAGAGAGCAGTTTGTAGCAGTTGGGGAAGTGAGAGAGAGTCTGAAATAGCACAGTGAGTACAGTAGTAGTTTGATTTACATTTTGTTATGTTAAATTGTCAATAACTTTAAAGATGAGAGTTGAGGAATACGAAAGGAATGTCCATTCACTCCACTCCTAGTGGTGGTGCAGACTAGAGTTGCAGATGCAGACAGAGTTGCACTTCACTGAAGTAGTGTGCTACTACTATAAGCAGGCACAGCAAGAGCACTACTTGAAATCAGAACAGTTCTGATTGGAAAATCAAGGCTCACTGTCTGGCTATAACTAGGCTGAGTGTCCCTCCTCCATCCTCATCTCACAACCTGGGGCTCCTCCAAGACCCAGTACCCCCGTCCCTCAAATTAAGTTAGTAAAATAATAGTAAGTAGTGCAAATACATTTGGAGAGATCTGTGTTCTTCATATTTCCTTTCTCAATGTAGTACCCTACCACCACAACCACAACACAACTCCTGCCTGCACTCACCACTCACTGTGTCCAAGACTCCAAGTCCAAGCCAACAGCCAGAGTCAATTGGCTGAGCTAAGCCAACTGTGGAGAAGCAATTAGCCTATATATCCAAATGCCATGCTGGCTGCCTGTCTGTTTTCTTCCTTTTATAATAATAGGTATTTAGCTACAGTAGCCTCCAGCTGAGGCAGTGAGCCAATGTAAGTTGCTTGCTTGACTTTCTTAGGTTGAGTCAGTCATGCTGTACTATGAATCAAGTTGAGTCATGTGACTGTGACATGAGTCAAGTCTGACAGTAAAGGAATCAGCTTATATATCCTCAATGCCGTGGCAGTGGCAGGCACTCACTGGCTGCTTTTTCTTTTTTAAGGTAGGTAATAGGTATTTAACTACAGTAGCCTCCAGCTGAGGCAGTGAGCCAATGTGAGTTGCTTGCTTTGGTTGAGTGAGTTGTGCTATTGTGAGTCGAGTCGTGTGACCGTGACATGAGTGCAGTCTGGCATTAAAGGAATCTGTTTATATAACCTCAATGTTGTAGCCATGACAGGCACTCATTTCCCTTTTTTTTTTTTTGTTGATTTTAAGCTACTAGCTATTTAAGTAATTAAGAAATGTATGACTTTAAATTACTTTTTCCCATTGGTTTTGTTTTAGGCAGACCCCCCATCTTGTCACCACCTCGGACTCTGGACTCGTGAGTCAAGTCTCGTGATATGATGAATGACTCAACAGGACTGGAGTCCTGCATAGCATAAAGGAATTAGCCTATATATCCTCAGTGCCATGGTTGGTAGCTGCGGAGTCAAGTGACTATAATTGTTAAACTAGCAGCTAGGCTAAGGGTAATAATGCAATTAAAGTAATTTCTCTTACTGGTTTTGTGTTAGGTAGCCCCCAGCCACAGCCAACCAAGAGCTCAGCTGAGCCAGCCAACCAAAGTTTTGTGACACAGATGACATGAGTCAAGAGTAGGACTCACTCAGTCCTAGGGACCACTCTAGTGGGGGCATCAGATGAGCAGACAGAGGAGACACATGAAGTGGTCCACAGCAAAATTGGACTGGAGGGACTCTGGGTGCATCAAGCAGACAGATAAGACAAGATGGCAGCTTCACTAAATGTGCAAGTTCAGCTGAATAGCCAATGCCAAGTATGAAATATCACAAATCACATTAGGAGGACAGGAGGGAGGACTCAGACTGGAGTCAGGAAGAAACAGCAGCAAATGTCAGAGAGATTTGGATTAGTGAGCAGAGTGCACTCGGATATGGCGTGTGTTGGCAGGCATCAAATTCGTTATCCACACTGCAGGTGTGCTGGGCAGCAGTGACTTTGTGCTGCAGAATCAGATGGAGGGGTGGGGAACAACAGGAATGAAAACTGAAGGAACACACAGACTACTACTGCCAGTTCTCATCACTGAAACTGAAAAACACAGACTGTAAGTGTAATGCAAAACTGCAATTTGCAAATGCAAATGGCACTAGCATCATGGCAATTTTGTGTTATTATTTAACAATAAAAATGAACCTGAAAAGGTTCTCGTGTGTATCTCATTCTTTGTCTGACTAACCTTGACAGTTTTGTTCCTCTGACAGACTGACAGGACTGTCTACTCCTATAGTTCAGACTTACAATGAATGAACATGAACATGCATGACCACTCAAGACAGAGCACCAGCAGCACAACAGTTAACAGTAATGTGAATGATCACTGCGGTCTCATCTGTCATTCACTGGCCCGCTGATGAGGTGGCTGGCCAGTCTGCGTCTGAGGTCTGTACACACAGTGACAACCAACCACAGACAGTTTGTTCTGTTACCCATAAAGATAGAAAACTTAACATGATGATCGTTACATGACAGGCGACATGTTACACAGTGTTACTGTTAACAAAATAACATAACAGATTTTGATGCTGGGCCTGGTTACTGCTGCTGATCCTCCCTCACCCCATTTCATGCCCATTTCCCAAGCCCAAGCAACAAATGGATTTAGGATGGCTGGTAACACCTATGTCCCCACCCCTGCTACTTAAATAACCAACTCAAAGTCTGTGTGGTTTTGGAGGGGGGTGCAGTACCCAGATGCAGTGGTGGGGTCCCGCATCGACACTACAGCGACCTGGTGCTGTTGTCGCTGTAGTGTCTGGCACTGTGGAATTGTCCCGAGGGGATGTAACCTCAACAAACGTGTTTTGTTGTTCAACTTTTGGAGGGATGTCACTCATTTTGAAACCAGTATGTCATTTTCTGCTTCTGTTCCAAAAGAACAGCAGAGGAAGGACAATAATGATGCACATTGTGCATTTACAGTGTGGCTTTTGTGCAAGCAGTGTGCTGCACTTAATGTGTACTGCTGTTAGTGTGCATTATGTGAGTGATAGTCGCACTGACACAACAGCACTGGACACAACGCACTGACTTTTGTGTGCTGTTGCGCATAGTCTGTTCTCACCATTTACCATT
This sequence comes from Neoceratodus forsteri, assembly GCA_016271365.2. NCBI lineage: Eukaryota > Metazoa > Chordata > Ceratodontiformes > Ceratodontidae > Neoceratodus > Neoceratodus forsteri. The sequence continues at coordinate 565,677,867 of CM057452.1, forward strand.
AAGGAAGCAGTTATTACTTGTATATCACTGATGGCATAATACTCACTTAGTCTCTGTGTGCCTTGTGGTGGCATCCGTGTGACACACACAAATTAAATGATGACTAAAAACTGTGTCCTGAAACTGAACATTGAAAATTTAAAATGGAAGGAAGAAGTCAAAAGACTGACTTAAATTTTATTGAAGGTCTCTCAACCGACATCATCAGTCCACTTATGGACTGGACACATGAGGACACCTAAACCTAACCTTACTAATCTGTACAGCACTGCAGCAGACACGGACGTCGCATCCACAAAACAGTTTTGCATGAAAAGAAGGCTTCTCAAACTCTTGCATCAGAGAATTGGTGTATAAGGGACAGTTGTCCTGAAAAATGCAAAAAACTGGTTGAAAATCTCAATACCGCGGTATACCATGAATCACGGTTATCGCTATATCAGAAATTGTCCACGATATCAATACCGTGACTTCTGACACATGGTATACCGTGACAACCCTAGTACAGAGGGACAACCACTTCCTTTTTCTACTTGTGATGCCCTTCCTATGCATCCCAGTATCCCCTGGCTCTCTTTACTGACTTCTCACATTGCTTACCCACCTTTAGATCATCTGATGTGACTACCCCCAAGTCCAGTTCCATTTTGTTGTTGTTAGTAACTCCTGCTATTGTGTACTCTTCTCCTGGGTTTTTGTTTCTCAGGTGCATTACTTTGCACTTCTTTGCATTGAATCTAAGTTGCCATGTGTCTGACCATTCCTCCAACCTTGCCAAGTCCCTTCTCATCCTTTCTACACCCCTTGTGTATCAACTCTGTTACAGATCTTTGTGTCATCTACAAAGAGCATACCTTTCCTTCAGACCCTCTGCAATGTCACCTATAAAGATGTTAGAGGACTGGACCCAGTACTGAGCCCTGAGGTACTCCACTAGTGACCCCTTTCTTGGAATGTGTTCCACTCACTGTTACCTTCTGTGTCCTGTTGTGCAGCCAGTTTGCAACCCAGGCTACCACCCTGGGACCCACTCCCAGGCTGGCTAACTTGATTATTAATCTTTTGTGTGGGACTGTGTCAAATGCCTTGCTAAAGTCTAGGTAGGCCATATCCACAGCCCCTCCCTGGTCTATTACTTTGGTCACCAGTCAAAGAAATCGATTAGATTCATCTGACATGACCGTATGCAACCTCCTTTCGAGCCTATGTCCTCAGCAGAGCTTAAGTACCTGATTTGGAAAACTGTGTTTTGGTAGCCATTACCTCTGCCAGACGTATCAGTGGAACCTGATTTTATCTCCTTTCATAGAGATAAGTGGTCCTTAGAACCAATAGGAGGTTCTTGCCCAAAGTGGTTTCAGACTTCCACTTGAATCAGTCTGTCTCTTCCTGTCTTCTACACTGATCATTCTTCCTCAGGAGAGGAGGTTACACCGTTTAGATGTCAAGAGCCCTTAGCTACTACATAGAGCGTACCAAGGGTCACAGGTTTGTTTCCCTCAGTTGTTTCTCACTTATGGGGAAGTGGGAAAGGCAAACCTGCTACCAAGAGAACTACTGCCAGGTGGATTGTGTCTTGTATACAGTTCTGCTATGAGAAACTGGGAAAAATTCTACCCTCAGGCCTGAGGGCTCACTCTACAAGAGGTACAGCTGCTGCCAGGGATATTCCTCTGTTAGAAATTTGTCAAGCAGCCACTTGGAAAACAGTCCATACCTTTACCAAGCATTACTTTCTGGATATCCAGGCTAGGAGTGATGCTCGGTTTGGACAGCAGTACTTCAGAGCCTATTCCCAAAGTAGGTTCTGTCCCTCCTCCATGGAGGTACTTCTTGGTAGTCTGCAGATTGTCAGAATACAGCAAGATTTCATGTTTGAAGAAAAATTACTCACCTTAGTAATTGTTTCTTCTAATGGAATGTTGCTGTATTCTGACCTCCTCCTCTCGGAACCTGTTTTTGGGAAGTGGGTGGGCAGGTGCAGTGTTGCAACCCAGGGTGTCTTCAGCACACCCCCATGTTTCTGGGTGCTTTGTATTATCTTTATTTTGGATAGGTTTTGGTTTTGGGTTTCCTGACTTGAGTCTTCCTTGGAATCCAAAACTTTATGTTATCAGTTGGCTAGTTAAAATTTTACAATTTCCACATAGTATAGTTAGTGAGTGTTTGCTCGTAAGAATCTGGCGGTTGGGTTTCAAAGTGCTGTAGACAGAGACCTCAACCCGAGCTCAACGTTCTATGCACTGCATAGAAAATTAACCCTGTACTCTCCAGGGCAGTTTAAAGACTGGAGCTAACTGCAGATTGTCAGAATACAGCAAGACTCCATTAGAAGAAACACAATTTTAAGGTGAGTAATTTTTCTTTCGCTACTACGCATACAGATAAGCCAGAGAATGGGCACCCAAATTCACCCTACTGGAGGTTTGTGAAGTATGGAGAACAAAAACCTTAGCTGAGTTGATGACAGAAGCCGGGATAGATAGAGGATCCAGCTGGTCAGGTAAAGAGCCAAAGGTTGGAGCAGCATGCAACTCCAAAACACCTGCATATGAGTTGTCACTGGTTCCCCACAGTCACTCAACATGCGCCATACTGTGGCAGGAGGAATTCCATTAAAGTAGCTGGGATATGGAAAAATCGATATCTGTATTTTCAGGCAAATTCCCTCCTTGGGCCTTCAGTTGACGACCCTTAAGGTGCATCTGGCAGCTATCTCTGCATACCAGGTGCTGGCTAGTATGTTGTTGGTGGCACAGGAGAAGGTGGTCTTGCACTTTTCAAAGGTCTAGAACACATTTCCTCTCCAGTGTCTGAACCACCACCACTTTGGGACCTGTTGCTGGTATTGGCAAAACCCATGGGCAGGCCATTTGAACTGATGCACAGGTGTAAGATATCACACCAGTCATGGAAAACCACCTTCCTGGTGGCTATCGCTCAGCCAAAGATCAATGAGCTCCAGGTGCTCTCGGTGGAGTCTCTTTACCTGGTCTTCCACAGGGACAAGGTTGTATTCCCAACCGAAGTTCCTCCCAAAGGTTGTATCTGATTTCACCTTAACCAGGTGATTAATCTCCTGGTGTACTTCACCAACTACACTTAGGAGGCCAAGCACAGGCTCCATACTTTAGACCTGCGGTGGCCGTCGACTATTACAAAAGCACATGGCTGAAATTCAGGGAGTGGTTTGCAGCTACTATGTGCATATGGAGGAATGTGACCCCATGGAGTTAGAGGGCTCACCTGAGCAAGATTTCAAACCTCCTTTAAGGCAAATTGATGACTACTCATCTTTTTCCTCATTTGTCAGACAAATACCTCAACATCCCTCACTAGAAGCGGAGGAGGAGGAAGAGAATTTTATGGACATGTTGGGAGTAGCTCCACCAAGAAGGATGTTACTTTCATAAACTGCTTAAAAGGCCGTAGTAAAACTCAAGCCAAGTTAAAAAGTGCAAAACTGGTGATGAAGTGATGTGAGACCTGAAGCACTGGGGTTTATGCACAGCCTTCGGGAGAATGCTGAATAAACTGAGTGTTTTGCACTTTTCAGTTTCTCTGGAGTGCAGCTTATTTGTTTCGGGTTGTCTACATATTGTTTGTTCTTAGCTGGCACCCTCACCTATTTGGGTCAGTGTACTCCTGCTGTCATTAGGCCTATGGCCTTCACTTGAAAGGTGCACATAGCAGCAGTAACAGCATACATATCAGATGGCAGGGAGAAATCTTTAGCCTCACAATCCATTTTCAGAAGGTTTTATAAGGTCCAAACCAATTGTACCCTCAATGAGGGACCCTGTCCCAGCCTGGAACCTCAACATATGTCTTGTCCAGCTTATAGAGGCTCCTCTTGAGCCTATGGAAACTGCTGACCTGAAGTATGTCACATGAAAAACATATTCATGGTTGCAGTGACCTCTGCTAGGAGGGTAAGTGAGCAATAAGCCCTCTGCACAGAACCAAATTACATATTTTCCGACAGGGATGAAGTAGTTCTTAGAATCAACAGAAAATTGATTCCCAAGGTGGTATCTGAATTCACCTCAGTCAGTGACCCTCCCTGTGCTCTATCCCCAGAGCATTGCAGTGCAGGAGAGGAAAAGTTGCATAGCTTGGACCTAAAGATAGTCCTGACCATCTACATGAACCAGAAAAAGATTCCGTTCTCACAGCACCCAGCTTTTTGTTACCTATGGTGAAGTTATCAAAGGCAAACCAGCTGCAAAGAGGTCGGTCTCTCACTGGATAGTCTCTTGCATTCAGTTCTGCTTTAAAAGCTGGAAAATGCCACCAAGAGGCTTAAGGTCACACTCCACAAGGGCATCTCTGCTCTGTTGCATCCTTTAGGGCATCCCATTGTTAGACATATGCAAAGCAGCTACCTGGAAAAACAGTACACACCTTCACAAAGCACTGCTGTTTGGATATATAGTCCAGAAGGGTTGCCAGCTTTGGAACTGCTGTCTTGCAGAATCTTTTTCCTAACTAGGTTCTGGACCCAGCCTCCCAAGGTACTGCTGCTGAGCCTGCATAAAGTGTATACATTGAGTGAGGGATTCTAAGCGTTAAAATGAAATTACTTATCATATTAATGTTTCTTCCAAATTCCTTGGTATGCTTAACTATAGCAGTTAGCCTCCTATGTTGAACTACCCGGAGAGATTTAAATGTATGTAAATGATGGAATGCATCATTAGCTCGTACAGTAATTCAGATGTCTGCCCCAGGTGCTGCTGTGTTCTAAACTGTTCAGATTTATTTGAAGGCTAATGGTGTCTAACCCCCCTTCCAATCTGTCCTGTCCTACAGAAAAACTACCCTAAGGGTAGGGAGAAAAACTACTGCTTTTAGGAGAAACAGACTGTTTCCACTGTGAAACTTGGCAGATATTAAAATATCCCAAAAGTGAACATCCCCAGCCCCCAGAATGTTGCCCTAAGTGGCTAAGTAGAGGGTATGAATGGAGGATGCAGAACCCTTTCTGGTTTTGGAAGGGAGGTAGGGTGGGAGGTTTAAGCATAGTGAGGGATCCCTGGAATAAACAACGTTACTATTGTAAGTATTTTTCTTTAAACTCCAGGAGTCCCTCAGTATGCTTAACTGTAGCAGACTACCAAGCAGCATCTTGGGAGGTCGGTACAGAACCCACTTACAGAAAAGGTTCTGTAGTATTGCAGTGCCAAACCTGGCATTATTCCTGGACTGTATGTCCAGACAGTAGTGCTTGTGAAGGTGTGTACAGTTTTCCAGGTAACTGCTCTACAGCTTTCCAACAAGGAACATCTCTTGCTGCTGCCACCGATGCAGTTGTTCCATGAGTGGAATGAGCTCTGAGGCTTTGGGAGGCTGCTTGTCACCTTTACTGTAACAGAACTCTGTGCAAGAGACATCCAGCGTGCAACTGTCATCTTCGATGCTGGCCTACCCTTACCCACTTCACCATATGTCAGGAGCAGTTGCAGTGGTCTGACCTGAGAGCTTTGGTATGCTCAAGATAGTGGTTGAATGCCCTCTTGACATAAAGTCTATGGAACTTTAGCTAGCCCACGCTGGACTTGGCTGTGAAAACACAGGGAAGGTGATGGATTGTTTCAGGTGGAATTCAGAGACCACCTTAGTGAGGAACTTCCTGTTGGTCCAGAGGACCACCTTGTCCCTATGGAAAGCAATATAGTTAGGATCTGTGCAAAGGGCTTGCAGCTCATATACCATGCAAGCAGAAGTGATGGCTACTGGAAGACTGTCTTCCAGGTAACATACTTTAGGTCTGCAGTAGCCAGTGGCTTGAATGGAGACTCCATGAGCATGGCTATTCACAGGTTCAGATCCCAAGGAAGGACTAGCTCCTGAGAGGTGGGTACAGGTGCAAAGTCCCTTGAAGAACTTCTTGAAAATGGGGTGAGAGGCCACTGACATTTCCTTACCTGCTGAGATATAAGCAGAAATTGCTGCTAGTTGGACCTTAAAGGTGGAAGGCCTCCGGCCTAGGGTCTGCAGGTGGGCTAGGTAATCGAGGAGCACAGGCAGGCCTGCTTTTTGAGGACTGATTTGCTTAAGCTACACTACAGGGAGAACCTCTTCCATTTGGAAGCATGGGTTATCCTAGTTGTTGGCTGCCTGGATACCCTGAGAACCTCTAGAAAGTCCTTAGAAAACTGGAGGTTGGAGAACTCTAGGTCTTTAGAGCCAAGCCTTGAGGCAAAGTGACCTGAGCTTGGGGTACAGAATCCTGCACTGGGAGCCTCTGAGGAAGGTGAATAGGCTCAGACAGGCAGGGCTAACAGGAGAGAGTACCATGACTGTCTGGCCCAATCTGGGGCAACCAGAATTATGGTTGCTGGCTGGCTCCTCAGTTTGATAAGGATCCTCAGCAATAGGGGAAAGGGGAAAACTGAGAAACCTCCCTGTCCGATCCAGAGCCAGGGCGTTCAGGGTTCTGTGCCCAGTGCTGGAGCCGTGCAACAGAATTGAGGAAGCTGGTGATTCTCCCTGGAAGAGAAGAGGTCTATTTCTGGGATAACCTGCCTCCTGAAGATGGTGTCCAGTACCGTTTGGTTAGGAACCACTCGTGGTGGTTCTGACTGACTCTGCTGAGACAATCTGCTAGGACATTGTCCTTCCTTGGAAGGTGGATTCGGACAGAGGCCGATCTGTCTGGAAGTAGGCCAAGATCCAGTTCTCGTTGATGCTGTGCACAGCTTGGCGGATCTGGTGCCACCCTGCTTGTTGATGTAGTACATTATGGTGGTGTTGCCTGTTCTGACCTGTACTGATTTGCTTTGAATCTGAGGGGCAAGTGACTGCAGGATAAGAAAGACTGCCCTGAGCTCAGCAGGTTGATATGCAAGCATGACTCTTTGGGCATCCAAGTACCATTACTTGAGTGGGCCAGATGTGCTCCCACCCTAAGAGGGAGGCATCTGTTGTGAGAGTGATTGTGGAAGCCTGCTGTTGGAAAGGTAATCCCTCTCTGAGATTATCCCTTTCCTTCCACCACTCGAGAGCCTGTAGGAAAGATTTTGTGACTGGAACCAGTTTGAGAAAGGGTCTCTTCTAGGACCAAAGGGATCTCGATAAAATTGTCTGCCCCTGGACGACTGGACCACTGTTGTGGCGGCAGCCATGTAACCTAAGAGTTGCAAGAAATGTCTTGGTGGTCTGGGCCCCTAGGACAAATGAACCTGCAGTGTCAGAATACTGTCCACTGACTCTCTTGTGGCAGAAATTCCTTTACCTGCATGGTGTGTAACTCTGCTCCTATAAAGTCCAGGACCTGTATGAGTTCTGTTCTGAGATTTCTGGGAGTTTATAAGAAACCCCAAGGATTTCAGGGTGCCCTGTGCTAGACTCTAGAGTCCTTGACCTACCACTAGGACTCTCCGACACTAGCCAGTCATCCAGGTAAGGAACACTCTGATCCCTAGTCTTCTGAGATGTGCCACCACCACTGCCAGGCACTTTGTGAACACCCTGGGGCCAAGGAGAGACCGAAGGGAAGGGCTGAGAACTGGTAATGACCCGAGGGTAGCCTGAACCTCGGACACTTTGTGTGAGTGGGACTGATTGGAATGTGGAAATATGCATTCCTCGGGTCCGTGAGGTCAACTAGTTCTCTTGCTGAAGGGAAGAAATGACTGTGGCCAAAGTGACCATCTTGAATTTGGGCTTTGTGGAGGTGCTTGTTTAGCAGTCTGAGATTCAGAATAGGTCGCCATTCCCTGTTTTTCTTCTGGGTAAGAAAGTATCTTGAGTACAAGCCTTTTCCCCACTGTAGTATGGGAACTGTCTCCACTGCATTTATCTGCAGGAGCTTGACCTCCAGCTCTAGAAGGGCTTTCTCTGTTCGGTTGCAGGTTTGAAACTTCTGTAATCCTGCAATTTGGGGAATAACTTGAAATTCAGTGAGACATCTTGGCTCACTACCTCCAAGACCCACTTGTGTGTGGTGATGGTTTCCACACACTTGGAAGAAGTGAGCAGCCTACCTCCCACTGGGAGTGGGGTGATGACCTGAACACGCATAAGGTGGTTTGCTTGAACTGGGTCCTGGTAGCTGGTGATGGCTCAGTCTGTTTGAAGGGCCTCCTGCCCCAGGACTGCTGGTAGTCAAGGGATACCCAGAGAAAGGGCCTGGGATATTGTCCCACCCTACCTCCCTTCCCTGTGTCCTATAGGAAGTGGAGTGTTTATCTCTAGCATTGTTGCTTCTATAGGTGTTCTTGTATGCCTCCTCCTTTTCATATAAGCCTGAATTTTGTCACTAGAGAGCAAGTTGTTCTCGTAAGTGAAATCCATGGCCTTGGCCCGAGTGTCCTGAGAAACATTAGTGGTTCTGAGCCAGGTGAATCTCCTCATGGAGACAGCTAGAACCATGAACCTAGAAGCGGTATTGTTGTCATCCGCTTCCATGTGGACTGATACTTGATTGCATCCAAAGCTGTCCTGACAGTCTCTGCCAGATCAAGGGCCATCTCACCTGTGCCCTTGTCACTCATGGCCAAAACAGGCGACCAGAAGACCTTTTGGTACTGGGCTACTTAGGCCATGTAGGTAATCTGCCTGAGGAAGAGGGAGGCTGCCAGATACCCTTTCTTCCCCATGCTGTCCAATTTTCTGGAATCCTTATCATGTGGGTGCAGAAAGAGGGACCTAACTTGTCATAAGCTGCAGCCTGGACTGCACCCTCGTGGTCTGGATGAGTAAAGAGGTAGTCAGTATTAGATCTGTCCAGTTGATATACTCTTTTGTCTGTTGGGGCTCTGCAGGGTCTTGAGGATACCTTCCTGAGGGACTTGTGGATGGGTAAAAGTAACCATTTTGTAGGCAGTAACCCCATCACGTTGAGGAACTCTGCCTCATCCTCATGCCAACCATCTTTTGAGTGGAAAAGGGTGAGGGTATCCACCATGTGTCTCACGGCGTGGTGAGAAAGAGTAGTCTCTTGGCCATGAGGAGGAGAGACCTTGGCCTCAAGGGTCCCTTCCTTCTCTTCTTCCTCATGGTCTTCATAAAAATATTCCTGTTCCTAGCTAGGGGGAACCAAAGCCTGGACTGGGAGCGGGAAGGAACCAGGTGCCCAAAGGAACTGGTAGACTGGAAGGCCTGGAGAACTTGTAAGGCCTTAGCTGTGCCTTCCATGGAGGGTATTGCATTTGTCAGCTTAGAACTCCTTTGCTTTTCAGCTGGAGGTGCAATGGCATGTTTTTCCTTATGTTTTTTCTTTGCAGGAACCAGGTCGGCAACCTCCTCCTTTGACCTTTTCGATTTGAGTCCCTGTATCAGAGGTTTTGGGCTCAGAGGACTCTTTAGGCTTGTCCTTGGGTTTAGAATGAGATGAGGAGGCCTCCTCAAAAGGCTTTGGTGATGTAGAGACAGGTGAAGCCATATCCTCCAACTTCTTAGTCCTCTTTTTAACTGTTTTAGGGCAGAATTTGCTATACAAGTCAGTCATCAAAAATATGGCTAGGTCAGAGACACTGCAAACATAAATCATATCTGTAGCATTTAGCCCAAAATCTGAAAGCACCTAATTCAATACAATTTTTAAAGCCAGTCGGTCCTGTTCTCTTTTAGGCCTCTCTAGCACCAGTCGCCAAGAGGTAAAAACAAAACACTGTTCAGAAGAAAATAAAATAAAATTGCAGTCAGGTCCTTTTAAAAGAAAGGCACTGTGAAAATTTACCACAATAAGGTTGTAAAATCGAAATTAGCGTTTTGTTTGGAACTGGGCGTAAGCCAGAAATATTAAAATAAAAACAAAGCATGGTAAAAACCACCATAAACAAGTTGGGTTTTTTTCCCTGGTTCCTTGGAACCACTGAGGAACCGGAGAGAACTGCTCGAAAACAGTAAAAGTCTAACAACCAACTAAATTAACCTGAAAAATAAGACTTTGGGGCAGACTAAATGAAAGTAATCAAACTTTTTCATGGAAAATAATGAAATACAGCAAAGCGCCGAGGAGAGCTCTCTGAGACGTCTTAAAGCAGCAGTACTACGAAACCAGGAAGTGACCAATCAAAATTCTGTTTTCAGCTGTAAGCATGCGGCCAAAGTTCCAGTTTCCATACCAGTAAATATTTTTTTCCCAGTCGTCCTTAGTTTTTAGATATTTGCAATTTATTTGAAGTGTTGGCGCTACAACAAATATGGCGGCTGATTAATTTCAGCTGCGCTTTTTCTTCCGGTCGCATCCGTCTTTTGACAACAGCAGAGGGACCCTCTGCTGACCATTCCTGATGTCCCTGCAAGTCATTCAAATGTGCAGTTGGCAGTAGAGGGGTTCCAGTGCAACATGCTGGGTGGCAGAAATGTAAACAAAAGCGAGAATAACTGAGCAAATTACTCGGCGATAGTACAATGCCGACGAGAAAGAGTACCAGGTATATGATTAGCAGGGCACAGGGAATAAACTATCAAAAAGTGCAAATTTTTTTTGTAGCACTGCTGCTTTAATAGGCAGGGGAGAAATTAATCTAGTTTAGAACACAGCAGCACCTAGGGGAGATGTTTGCATTACTGTCACGAGCCAGTGATGCATTCCATCATTTACATAATGCCTAGTCTGGGGCAGTTCAACACAGAGGCTAGCTGCTATAGTTAAACATACTAAGGGATTCCTGGGGTTTGAAGAAAAATTACTCACCATAGTAATGTTTCTTCTTGAGGGATCCTCAGTATGTTTACACTCCCACCCTGCCTCCCTGTCCAGAAACTGAAATAGATTCACACAAGAATCAGTTATTTTTTTTGGTTGCTTGAGCATTAGTATTGCAGTTCCTACAATTGTGAGTTTGTTATGGTTTATATGATGCTTCTTTTCTCAAGTCTGCTTTCAAATTGTTTGATACTTTTAAAATTATATGGAAATTATTTTTCAAAATGTATTTTGGTACTTTAGCTAGTTTCACTAGTTGCTGCTCTACTCTGGCTTGGAAACAGATCTGAGCAACGGCCAGAGTGGGAGCCTGATGCAGAGTTTGAACCTACGCCAAATTCTAAAATCTGAATAGGTTCTATCTCCGGTGTCCTCTTGGCTGACATTACTGTATAAAGTGTAAACATAATGAGGAATCCCTTAAGAAAAAAACATTACTACAGCGAGTAATTCTTTTCTTAACCTCTGCATGCACTGTTTCTGAACTACAAGCCCTAGTGACGGATCCCACAGTACATGGTATCCCACAAGTATAGGTGGTACTCCACTCACATCCTAAATTTCTGCCAAAGATGCTGTTAAAGTTCCATCTCGGTCAGTGTTTGGTGAGTCTGGTCTTTTTTTTCATTCATATTTTTGTAGGTTTTTACCCACATTTCGCCCCGGTCTCAGGTGTGCGTGTGGGAGGCACGTGCACGCCGCCCCTGAGATGCCCTCCCCACGTGATGCCCCTCCCGTCTACACTACTGCCGGACCTCCACCCAGTGGTGGCGGAACTACAAGGGAGGCAGCAGTCTTCCTGGGAGACCTGCTGTTAGGCAGCTCAATCCTGCTTCCACCCCCCATGCCAGCTCCCTGATGACTGTGTTGTTCCCGAACTGGATCACCTGTGTGACATGAGGTAAGGCAGAATGCCTCAACCCTCTGTGCCACCGGGCCAGCCTGATTCTGGTCTTTTACTTGGGAACTATTTATTGTTTAAAATGTTGGTGACCGGAGAGGCACACTGAGCCAAAGCTTGTTTCCAGGTGCGTCCTGGGGTGGGGAGGAGGGTAGTGCAAAAATACAACTGAATACAATTTCAGTAACGAATACAGGTATTACAAACATAAGGTGCATGAAATTATAGTAAAGTGAGTTATAAGGATTGAATTTAATGACTAAATGGGATGGGTAAAAACCATAAAAAGTAGTTTAAAAGCAGGAAAGATGGGAGAGATCAAGCAAAGGGGCAGGGCAAATCGAGGTGTGCAAAATTACAGACAGATGAGGTGAGAGTACAGTGCATAAAGAGACAAGATTAAGCAGTGACAGAGAGCCTCACCCGACTGCAGAGAGGAGGAGGGACAGGAGCAAAAGGGAGGTGAAATATATTTTGGAAGAGTCCTCCGCTTCTGCCTCAGTAGAAACGAAGACAATGGACAAGCCTCTTAACTATTTGTGTCTTTAAACCCCAGTTAAAAGGGACTCGCACTTTCCAAATAGTGCTTGTCAATTAGTCTCCAGATTCACCACTGCTGCACACTAGCAGGGCAGCAGTAAGAGTGCCTCCAACAGATCAGTAGGTGGCTTTGTCTGCTCAGTCCCTGTTTCAGAAATTTGTAGGTCTGCTTCTTTGTTGTAATTTCACAAAATGCTCTGCCTAGCTATCCATTCCAGGAATTGTGCAGGTTTTGGATTGATCGTATTACGCGCTCTGCTCTTTTACTAGTTCTAGGTCTCCAGCCCCCTAGTCCGGTCATTTTCTTACGGCTTGGTAGTAAGGATCTAAGAGTTGACCTCTGTGGAGAAGACTGATTCTTGGAAGATGCACTTCAGTCTCATTTGTATTTTCTCCCCCTTGAATAAGTAAGTATGGGCTGTTAAAAGCGGCTTGTTGTTGTCCTTTCCTATAGGGGGCCAGTGGGCTCTCTTATGCCCTAGGTCTTTTCATTAGTAGTTTTTAGATAGATAGCTCTTTTGCAAAAAAAAAAAAAATGATGTGGATGGGACCAGACTTGTTAAATACCCTGCAAGGCACTGTTTCAGTGCAAGACAGCAGTGCTGTCTGATGCAGTTCTGGAGTGGCACTGTATGGAGAAGATATTCTTGAAGATCTAAAGTTATGGTAAGTAAGCTGTCCTCTTTATTTGAACTGATTTGTCAGGTCCCTGCAAAACTACCATTGGCTGACAACAGGACACAGAAGGTAATAGTAAACGGAGTCCACTCTGAAGAAAGGGTTACTAGTGGGGTACCGCAGGGTTAGTACTGGGTCCAGTCTTCTTAATGTCTTTATAAGGACATTGCAGAGGGACTGGAAGGAAAAGTATGCCTTTGCAGATGTCACAAAGATCTGCAACAGGGTTGATACACAAGGGGCGTGGAAAGGATGAGAAGGGACTTGGCAAGGTTGGAGGAATGGTCAGAAGAATGGCAGCTTGGATTCAGTGCAAAGAAGTGCAAAGTAATGCACCTGGGAAACAAAACCCAAGGGAAGAGTACACAGTGTGGGGGGTAGTAACAACAACAAAATGGAAAGGGACATGGGGTATCGTATCTGATGACCTTAAGGTTGGCAAGCAATGTGAGAAGGCACTAGGGAGGGTGGGGGTATACTGGGATGTATAGGGAGAGGCATCACCAGCAGAAAACAGGAAGTTGTTATCCCTCTGTACAGACAGTTGGTGAGACCCCATCTGGAGTACTGCGTCCAGTTCTGGAGACCCCATCTCCGCAAGGACATAGACGGGATGGAGGCAGTCCAGAGGAGGCAACTAAATGGTGCAGGGTCTACAAGAGAAGCCATATGAGGAGAGACTAAAGGAGCTTAATATGTATACCCTTGAGGAAAGGAGGGAGAGGGGGACATGATAGAAACTTTAAGTACTTCAGTGGAATCGGCAGAAGTCCAAGAGGGTAGCATCTTTCAGAAAAAGATGTACATGAACAAGAGGACACAATTTGAAAATGGTGGTGGGGGGGCTCAGGGGCAGTGTGAGGAAGTTTTTTCACAAAGGGTGGTGGGTGCATAGAACTGCCTTCCTGAGAAGGTTGTGGGGTCTAAAACTGGGAGAATTCAAGAGTGCATGGGACAGACATAAGGCATGTCTTTGGGGAAGAGAAGAAATAGGTTGTTGGTTAACTAGGATCTGCAACTTATCCAGTAGGTAGGGACTTGGGCAGACTAACTGGGCCAAGTGCTTCTTATCTGCCATCCGAGTCTGTTTCTATGTTGACATTGGCAGTACCCAGACCTCATAACATTACCAAAAAATTTAAATTTCACAGCAGTCCATTCGTTCATTAAAACATTTGTGTCAAAATAAGCTGTTTCCCTTAGACATCATCTGTTCTTGTTGCCTTTTCTGTACCAAAGTTATAATCTTGTGCTCGTGAAAAAGAATAATTTCCATGCAGCAGATTATGGTGTCAAAAGCAGAAGATTATGACTTTACGCAGGAATAAATAATATGAACAGATGGAGTCTTGAGGAAAAAGATCCTGAATGTCTTCTGTAATAATGCAGTAAGTGAGGCAGTATAATCTAGAGAGGTGTTGTGATGTAGTGGTTCTGCACTGCCTTGGGAACCAGAAGATCACAGGTTCAACCCCTGCAAGACCATATACTCACTGTGAGACCTTAGGTAAGTCACGTAACCTCTTAGTGCCCACCCAGCTGTGGAAATTGGTGGAAGCAAGTTCCCACTGGAAACAAGACGCTGTATCTCAGGTAGATATCCTGTATAAATAAATTATAAATAAAATAAAAACATTAAAGGCCCTGAAATGGAAGGTTTTTAACCTCGACTTTGTTTTATTTTTATTTAAATCTAGGATTACAAATACCTTTGAGCAGGAACTGCTCGCTTACAAAGGTTCCAAGTCAAGGTATGGGGGTGCACATACATACAAAGGTTCCATATACATGAGTTACACAATAAAAAGAAGCAAGAGATGGAGACTTAGGAAATTCCAGTAATTCAGAATGTGCCAAATGTTGGGTAGCATGACATACCAGCCAAGGTCAATTTTAGAAATAAGCGCTGCAGGTGAAGGGGTATGCAGGCAGGAAGGCTGTTGTCTGAGGGTAGAGGGTGAGGATAAGAGCTCTAAGGTGAGGGAGGGAAAAGTCAGAAAATGCCCGGGGTGGGGAGGAGAGGGGCAAGGGGTGGGCAAGTGAGGCAGGTAGAAGGGGGCAAGGCAGGGAGAGGTAGCTGTCAAGACTGAAGTGGCAGGCAGTGAGGGTGGGCCCTGATTAGCGTGGCAGTCTAGCAACGACTAGTTGAAATGAGATGAAGTCAAAGTTTTTCTTAAAAGGCCAAGAGCAGCAGCAGTAAGTTTCTTTGTTGAGAGTACTGTACCACTGTGGTGCCCTGTGGCAAAGGCCCTCTGGCCCATGGTAGTCCGACATCTGGGGACAAGGAATGTTAGTTGTTGTGAACTTCTAGTGCGCTGGGTGCTGTGGTGGTCAATGAGGAGCTTTTCAATGCCCGGGGCATGACCCCAAGGAGGACTTTTTGGCTAAGAGGCAGGTTTGATACTGTATCCGCTGATGAGAGGAAGCCATCCTGCCAGAGTGTACAGGTCACAAGTGTGTGTAAGTCAGTCAGCCCCAGTTAGCAGCCTGCATGCTTTGCTGAGTGCAACTGTAATTCTGCGGAGGGCAAAGGCGGAGGCAGAGCCATAGATTGTTAGCCCGTGATCGATGATGGAGGTGACAGAGCTGTTGATAGCCAACTGGAGAGTGTCGAAGTCGACATTGTTTGTTATTAAAATTATGACAGTCCACAGCACAAATTTGCAAGTGGTTCAGTACATGTATACATATGAAGACGAGTCTCTGATACTAAAGTATATTTATATTCACATCACAGTTGCAGTAATAAGTTTGTACCATTAGACCTAAGATGGCATCTTCTTTAAAAGTTAAAACTTCCAATTAAAACAATTTCTAAAGCCAGGAATTTTATCAAAATGTGCAACTATGGCTCAACATGTCTGCAATTCCAGTCCAGGGCCCACTAGTAAAACACATTTTTATCAGATAAAGTCACTGTGTCTGTATAGTCATTTTCAGGACAGGATTCTGCTTAAATAAATCCTAGGAGGTGGACCCAGTTCTCCAGTGTATATGGGCCATACAAGGTTTATTTCCGTTCACACCCGCACCCCATGGTGTCTGTCATTATCTTTTAGATTTAATCACCAGACCTCTGGGCATCCCACTTAACTCACTTCTTCCTGTGCTTCTCTAGAGTCAGTCTGAGGGTAGCCATGATTTGGTCATTCATTCTGTTAAATCTCATTAACTCTTTTCTTTTGGAGGCAGTGTATCTTAGTAGTTAAGGGCAGACTGGAGACCTGGGTTTGAATCAGTCAACCCCACTTATATCACTGTGTGACCCTCTTGAAGTCACTTAATTTCCTTGTGCTCCCAGGTTGCACCTGGAAACAAGATCCGCTTAAAGAGGACAGGAAATCATTTCTAATTGGTAGCTGTTTATAATGTTCCCATTTATGGAAATGATATCCATAAGCCTAAATGATCCTTTGTAACAGTACCTGAATAAAAAGTAACGTGAAAAACTATTTTGCTATGTTTTGTTTTGATGGGCAACATTCTGTTACAGTTCTCTTCATGGAACCAGTAGTCTGGGTTTTAACTGTCACTGGTTGTGCACAGAACTCCAAGCATGGTTCTGATAGAACAGTAGCTTTTGTTTAGCATTCTGTACACTCGCTGCCAATCTATACCTGGTCTCGGTATCCCACTGGGACATGTAGTTTGAAACCGGAGCTGTTAATAGCTTTACATAGGCTCTCAATGGGCGTGCCCCTGGTTGCTTCCCATGAAACGTCATACTGAGACAGCCACTGGTGGCTGTGGCATGCTGCGCTGGTCTGAAATGCTGGTGGCTACAGCGCAGGATCAATAAGATACGAGTAAAATATTTCAATGCTAGTAGTTATGAACAGACATTCATTTTGTGAAATAGCCAATTGGATCATGCCTTACACCCAGGCATGGCCCAATTTGTGATGGACATTTCCTTTAACTCAGATTTCATGTCCCCTTTAATGTGCCTTTCCTGGTTAAACAATTTCCCTTTCCTCCACTCCGGGAATTGAGTTTTGTAGCCAGTGCACTGTGGTTCCCTCCATGGTTGCAAGACATAATACCTTCAACAACTGTTGCTGTCTATTATACCCCATCTCAGTAGTATTAGTTTCTAATATGAGATTGTGAAATCAGAATGAGATATCTGGCCCCCAGAGTCTGGGCCAGCTCCGCATGGATTAATTTAAGTACTGCTAGATTCTTGGGCATGCCCCAAACATATGAAAATGCCCCCAAACAAAAAATAGTCTGGGCCTCCAGCACTGAAGTGCTTCATAATCAGGTTGTGGAAGAATCAGGAGTGTGACAGGAGCTCCTGCCGCTCTTGAGGACTAACCTTTCCTTAAATCTGTTGCAACAGTACTTCTGTTTCTTAGCCTCATCTGTCCTTTACAATTTCTAGTCCATAAGGTTGGAAACCTATGGGCACCCCTTTCCCTTTCTTGACTATGCTATAGTGCCCTCTTTAATTTTCCTTTTCCCTCTCGGGTCCTTGTACCAGTAGGTTATTCAAACATGAAGTCTTGCTATATTATGACAGTAGCAGTTTGTTCCACGACTAGAACTGCTCCGAGGTGAAGTGGTTAATACCATTCCAAAATAGAACTTTGAGCAAGTGCTCTAAGAAGCAGCTCTATCTGTGTAATTTCAAACCTGAACTGTCAGATTCTTTACTCCGCCTCAGTGAACAGTCGCTCCGGAGATTTCTCCTACTGCTCGGTTCATTTCTCGGTTTAAACAGTGTTTTCTCGGTTCGATTCAACCGAGAATAGTTTTATTTTAACCGCAAAACTGTTCGGTTCAAGCTTCTATCTGTGGTAATCGTAAGTAAATTAAAGGTTTTGTCTGTGTGGAACTTGTAAGTTTATTGGTTCGGTTTTGAACCGATCCGCTGGGTTTAAAACTTATTAACTTTAAAGTTTAACATTTTAGAGTGCGGTTCCCGTTCTTATCGGTTCTAAAAACCGGATTTTATTACGCTTTCAATACTCGTGACACGTTAGAACCGATAAGGGTGTCTTGCCTGGCACCGCCGCTAAAGGGGCAAGTTTTTCTGGTTAGCTGGCATTATGTCTGAGAAACCCAAAAGAAAAACCGGCCCACTGGTTTCAACACTGTGATGTCTGTGGGGAAGTCTTTGCCAAGGCTGACCACACACATGTCTATTGTCTGGGGTTTGACCACTCCAGTCACACTGCCAGATATGTAAGAATTTCCTGCAGCCACCCTGGAAAAGAGATTGGGCAGGCTCAGGGAATGAGAGGCTAAAAAGTCCGCTGACCCGATGGCCAGCCCGATTCGGTGCCAACCAACCGGAGGGAGTGCCCTCTGACCAGGGCGAGATTTCCTCGGCAAAGAAAAGCTGGTTCTGAGGAACCAATTCCAGTAAAGAAAACAAGAAAGTCAGCAGGTTTGGAGTCCAAAACCCTTCTCCAACTGCTGCAGAGATAGCAAAAGCCATACAAATTGTCCAGTCACTGTCTCAGGTTCCGTCCGAACCGCCACTATCTGGCAAAAGGTCGGTTCGTCCGTTCCAGTGGTTCAGGAATATGATGTTGAGGAATTTTATGAACCAGAGGAGGGGAGGATGATTATGAACAGTATGAATGTGGCTGGGAAGGTCTGGGTGTGCCCATTGAACGGACATTTCCCCAGACAGACCTCTAGAATCTCCCCTATGCTATCTGAGTCCCATCTCATTTTATGTTTTACAAAAGTTGCTGAAACCTCCTGCTTCCCTTGGAAGAAGCTGTGGATGAGCAAGAGGAGCCTGATTTTGTAGAAATGATGGATATTCCAGAGTCTAGGAGATTGTCTATTCTTTGCATAAGTCGTTTAGGAAGCAAACAATAAAAATTTTAAAAGCTCCTAATTCTGTGCCTCCTGTAGATAAAAGATGGACAGAAGGTACACATTGTCAGGTCCTGATACAGAATTCCTTTCTCAGCAATGCAGTCATGTTAGTAGTTCAGGCTGCAGCCTGTGATAAGTAATATCCCCTGGCTTCACATCCTCCTGACAAGGATTCCAGGAAGATTGATGCCATGGCGAAAAAACAGTATATGGCAGCCTTTCTGGGACTCAGGCAAGCAAATTATATGGCTTATGTAGCTAGGTATCAGAAATCTAGATGGGATACTGTTATGGAATTAGCCAAGCAAGCCCATGGCCAGCTGGCTAGCTAACTAGAACAGGTGGCTGCTGATGGCATTGAGGCTTCTAAGGTACAGTTTCATGCTGCTGTGGATGTTAATGATGTTTCTTCTAGGGTCATGGCCACATCTGTAGCTTTTAAGTAGGTTGGCCTGGCTCAGGTGTACTAGTCTGTCACAGGGATACCCAGACTAAGGCTATGGATTTTCCTGTGGTGGGAAATTCTCTGTTTGGGGAGCAGACAGAGAATTACATGAAAAAGATGGATGAATATAGGACTACTTACAAAAGTGCCCAAGCTAAGGCTGACAAGCCACTCCTCAGAGGCATACCCCAGGGGTAGGGGTAGGCCTTTCACAGGCCTTTTACCAGACTCAGGCCTCCTCTGCCTATGCTCAGAGGGGCTTCTTCAGAAGCAGAGGCAGACGAGGGTGGGCAGGCCTGCTCCCACCTCAGCCTAAAGCTCCTGCTAAGCAGGCACCTGATGGGGTGCCCAGGGCCGATTCTCCTTTACCGTAGGGGGCAGGCTGGCTTACTTCAGTCAGAACTGGGCTTTTAACCTCAGACAAGTGGGTTCTGGAAGTAGAAGCCAGGGTCTGGTTCTCAGCTTCAAAAGTTTCCAAGTTGAGAACCAGACTTTTCTACCTGCAAGTGCTTCAGAGACCTTTGCTCTGGAAGCAGAGGTCTCAACCCTGTTGGCTCTCAGAGCAGTGGAAAGGGTTCCTCCCTGCACCAGGGCAGGGGTCTGTATTCAGATACTTCCTTACCCCAAAAGACAGGAGAATGGCGGCCCATATTAGACCTCAGATATCTGAACAAGCATCTTTTGAAACCAAAGTTCAAAATGGTAACTCTGGCAATGATTTTACCTCCCTAAGGCCAGGGACTGGTTAGCCTCCTGGACCTCAAGGATGCCTATTTCCACGTCCTAATCAGAAGCTCCCATCAAAATTACCTCAGATTCGAACTACCTCAGGTCATTACCAGTTCAGAGCAATGCCCTTGGCCTTACCTCTGCCCCAAGGTATTCACAAAGTGTCTAGCAGTGGCAGTGGCTCACTTAAGGAGGCAAGGATTGCTGTTTTTCCTATCTAGACGATTGGCTCATTGTAGGCCTAGTCCCCAGAACAGGTGAAATCTCACCTGCAAGTTACCAGCAGCTTCTCACCTCCCTGGGCTTTCTGCTAAATCTACAATGTCGGTTCTGGAACCAGTCCAGGTACTCACCTTTATAGGGGCAGAGTTGGACACAAAGCTAGCCAGAGCTTTTCTTCGCTTAGAAGGGTGACAATTTAGTGACTCTGGCCTCCTCCTTCACCCTGCAGGTCTCTTGACCAGCAAGACACTTTCTGCAGCTCCTGGGACACATGGCTGCATCCACAGCTGTTGTGCAGGGAGCAAGATTTCAGATGAGAGACATTCAGTTTCACTTGAGAACCTATTGGTCTCAGAGAAGAGACCCCTTTCCAGGTTGGTCCAGTGACTCGAACCTTGATCCAGGCCCTCCAGTGGTGGCAGGATCAGAGCAATTAAGATTGGGGTCCCTTCATTCCCCTGCTCACAATTTGACTCTCACTACAGATGCTGCCCTTCTGGGTTGGGGAGCCCACATGGCGACCTTTCCATTCAGGGAGTGTGGTCCCCGGGAATCTCTGCTCCACATCAATTTGCTGGAACTCAGAGCTGTCTTTTAGCTCTTCAAGCATTTTCTGCATCTGTCCACAACAAGGTGATACAAGTCAGAACAGACAACACCACAACAATGTGGTACATCAACAAACAGGGGGCACTCGTCTTGCCTTGTGCACCGAGGCAATGAAGTTGTGGTCTCTGGCCTATTCCCTGAACACTTCCCTCATAGCAGTTCATCTTCCAGGGAAGGACAATGTCCTAGCGGATGCCTCAGCAGGATTTCCCAGGGCCATCACGAATGGTCCCTGGATCCTCAAGTGCTGGGGATAGTCTTTGCCAGATGGGGCACCCTCAGATAGATCTTTTGCAGCCCCAGACAATCACAAACTTCCTCTGTTCTGTTGCAGGCCTCCAGTGTTGGGCTCAGTCCCCCTGGATGCCCTTCTCCTGGATTGGGAGGGAAGTTCTTTATGCTTCGCTCCCTTCCTCTCCTATTCAAAGTATTAGTCAAAATCAGATCTCAGCCTTGCAGGGTGATTCTGATTGCCCAGTTGGGCCAGGCAGCCCTGGTACCCACTTCTTCTGTCACTGACAATCCATCTTCCCTTTGCCTCCCCAGGATTCACAACCTGTTAACTTGTGCCCAGGGAAGGGTTTGGTATCCGGACCTCAACTCCCTCAACCTCAAGGCCTGGCTCTTGAGGAGTTAGAGTTGCTGATTTACACCTCTCTCAAGGTGTTCTTGAAATCCTAAAGGCTTCCAGAAAGCCTTCCACTAGGGCTGCTTATAGTTCTAAATGGAAAAGGTTTTCCATTTGGTGTGCTGGGAAAATATTTCCCCAGAATCTGCTGATTTGCCCATTGTATTAGATTACATGGTCCATCTTAATTCCTTGGGTCTCAGACCAGCTACACTGAGAGTCCATTTGGCAGCTGTATCTGCTTTTGTGTCAGCAGGAGAGTCATCCCCTCTTCCACTCACCCTGTGTTTTCCAAGTTTTTTAAGGGATTACTCCATACTAATCCACTCTTTAGGAACCGGCCCTGCCTGGGACCTTAATGTTTGTATTGCCCAGTTAATGCAACCCCTTTTGAACCTCTGTTTTCTGCAGAGCTTAAGTATCTAACTTGGAAAACTGTTTTTCTGGTGGCTATCACTTCTGCTAGACGCATAAGTGAGTTGTAAGCCTTGTCAGTGGAAACTGACTTATTTCTTTCCACAGGGATAAGGTAGTCCTTAGGACTAATAGGAAGTTTTTACCTAAGGTGGTTTCAGATTTCCATCTTAACCAATCTATCTCCCTTCCAGTATTTTCACTGATCACCTCTTCTGGTGAGAGGAGGTTGCACAGCCTGGATGTTAAGAGAGCTTTTAATTTACTATATAGGTACCAAGGTCACAGGTTGAATCCTCAACTTTTCATACCTATGGTGAAGTTGGGAGCGGCAAACCTGCCACTAAGAGATCAATTGCCAGGTGGATTGTCTCTTGTATCCAATTTTATCAGAAACTGGGCAGATCCCCCCGGCTTGAGGGCTCATTCTACCAGGGGTACAGCTGCCTCTAGCTGCTGCCAGAGATATCCCTATATTAGAGATATGCCAGGCTGCTACTTGGAAAACGGTACACACTTTTACCAAGCATTACTCCCTGGATGTCAGGCCAGGAGAGATGCTCGGTTTGGCACAGCTGTTCTTCAGAGCCTATTCCTAAGTAGGTTCTGCCCTCCTCCATGGAGGTACTGCTGTGTAGTTTGCTACTGTCATAATATAGCAAGACTTCATGTTGTTTGAAGAAAAAATTACTCACCTTAGTAATGTTTCTTCTAATGAGTCTTGCTATATTATTCCCAACCTACCCCTCTCGGAACTTCTACTTGGGTGGGGTGCGGGCAACTTAGTGTGGGCACTATTTATGCCTTTTAGTGTTTCTCCCTTTGGGAGTTTGGGGTGTGTGTTTTATTATACTGTTGTTTTATTCTCATGTTGTTAGAATTGTGTTAGTAGTTCTGGTCCCCTGACTTGAGTCTTGGGTGTTGGGACCAGCAATGGTTGTTAATATTTAGGTAGCCATTTGGCTAGTGTAGGTTACAGCTTCCACACAGACCTTAGTGAGTTTTGCTCGTAAAGATCTGACGGTTCAGGTTTGAAATTACACAGATAGAGCTGCTTCTTAGAGCTCGTGCTCAAAGTTCTATTTTGGAATGGTATTAACCATTTCACCTCCGAGCAGTTCTAGAGGTGGGACAAACTGCTACTGTCATAATATAGCAAGACTCCATTAGAAGAAACAACATTACTAAGGTGAGTAATTTTTTCTTGTGGTGACCTCCAAACGTATGTAGAACAGGTTGTGTTTATCGTTGGATTTAGTATGTAATAGCACTGTCATAAAATACTTTGATGTATATACCTTATGTTTATGAAACCTGTAAATGTTGAAAATACTATGGCACTAGGTATTTTTGATAATGGTAAAAAGTTCTAGGTGACTGTTATAGAAATTAAGTTAGCTGTGTTATTTAAAATGCATGTAAATTTCTGTAAACAAGTCTGAAATTTCATGGTGATTTGCATATATCCCATGATGCTTTACATTACGGAAGTATGTATGATGTATTTATTTGAAACTTGATTTGTTGCCAGTGCCCTTTGGGGTAACCCTTTTTTCAGTGATTCTGCATTGAGGTTCTTTGTCTATAGCTTGTTGGGGTTTTTGTGTGTTTTTTTTTCTTTCTGAGCCCCCACCAAGCCAACAAGGCCCACATAGGGATGAAGGGTTTTCACTAAAATGTTTAGATCAGAGATCAGTGAGTCAGTAGTTGCTGGTTAAGTGTAGAGGAAAGACTTGCATAGACTGTTGCTACAAACTGATGTACTGAAGAAGGGATATGCCATTGCTGAAGGTTATCTCTGCATTTTGAATAAACATCACACAGAGACTGTGTGTTGAACTTGAAGTTCAGTGTCTGGTCCATCTGTTTTCCCACAACCACTCCACGAGGAGGTACACTTCTGCTTATACTCCCACCAGCCTGGTAAAGTGGTTGACATCCACCCCACTTTCATTCTTCCGGTGTGATTACTGTCCCGCTTCAGCTTCCCACTGAGCATGCATTGCTTCTGGTTCCAGGTGATCTGTCCCCAGAGAGCTTTATAAGCTCTGGAGACAGTTCCCCTTCTCATCTGCGACGTAACCACCCAGTATAGAAAGTCCTTTAGTAGAATTAGTTACCTGGTGACTTGTGGGAGTAGATTCTGGAGGTGAGGTAGTATCTCCTGAAGGAATCTGTCAAAATCCTGCCCAGGAAGGTCGTGTTTGTCTTTGAGAGCTCGGAAAGAGATCAGTGCGTTGTTCTGAAGGAATGCTGTGTATAGTGCAAGTGTGCATTTGTTCCATCTCCAGAACCCTTTGATCTATCCCAGCTGTCAGAAACCCTGGATCCCCAATAATGCTTGTAAGGGGTCCTACTTCATTGAGGGTATGAGTTATTTTCTGTGCCTTCACCGAGATATGAAGAGTATGTCTACTGCACGGGTTTGGGATCTTCGTGAGGGTTTTAGTGGAAATTCTAATGTGTGAAGGGCAACAAGGGGCGCTTGAAGAGGCTGGGCCGCTCCAGTTCCCTCCACCCTGTGTCATCCTCTGCTTTACCCAACAGACTGTCGGTGCTAACTGGTAGCGTCAGAATATAATTTAAGATCTGGCATTGCCAGTTCTCCTTAACCCTGAGCAAAGTCAAGAGTCACTGGCTAACCCTTTGTCTTTCTTTATCCCAAATATAGTTGAGCAGCATTCGCTGGGTACATCTCCAAAAGGTCTCTGGGGTTGGTACAGGTACTGCTTGAAAGAAAAAGAAAAATCTAGGAGCACGCCCACTCTGAATGTCACAATCTCCCGGATATCTGCAGCAGTCCCCATCAGGCTATATCTACTTTTACTTCATCGAGCAGTTTCTCATGATTCAGAGATAATGAGTAGTACAAGTTTGGAGTGATCTGGGTCCACAGGTTCCCAAGTGAATTACCTTTTGCCCTTTAAAAGGAAATTTTGTTTTGAATCATGGAAGACAGGACCCCCAAACCTGATCACTTTGGGTTTATCTAGATTACCTTGTACCCTGAAAGCTCTCCATAGAGATTGAGTCCCTTTAATAGGGCTCGGACAGGGTATCTGGAGAGGTTATAACAAAACAATCGCCTGCTTAAAGGTATATTTTGTAAACCTGTCCCCGCCAAATCCTTTATATATATGTCGGTTACTTCCATAGCTGTGGCCAGTGGTTCAATAAATAGAGGCGAAAAGAAGTGAAGGGAGCACCCTTTCAAACTCCATGAAGTCTTGCTATATTATGACAATTAGCAGTTAGCCACAGCACTTGAACTGCCCCGGAGAGGAAGGAGTTAACTCCAGGCTGACTGGAGTTCCAAGCGCTCGTGCGCTGAAAGCTCTATCTGGCTAGTTTCAAACTGAAACTCTCAGATTCTTTACTCCGCTTCACTGAACAGTCGCCTCCGAGATCTGCCCTTCAGCTCGGTTCATTTCTCAGTTCAAACGAGTGTTTTCGTTCATTTTAACCGCAATAAGTATTTATTTTACCGCATTTCGGTTCAAAGCTCTATCTGGTAAACCGTAAGTACAGGATTTTAAAGTCTGTGTGGAAATTAATTATCGGTTCGGTTTTGAACCGATCGGTTTCTAAAAAAACAATTTTAAATAGCTTGACTTTAGTGCGGTTCCCGTTCTTATCGGTTCTAAAAACCTATCTCTTAAATTGGTTATTTCAAATACCCATGACACTGTTAGGAACCGATAAGGGTGTCTTGCCTGGCACTGCCATAAAAGGGCAAGTTTTTGGATAGGCTGGCATTATGTCTGGGTACCCAAAAGAAAACCGGCCCAGTGGGTTTCAATGACTGTGATGTTTGTGGGGAAGCCTTGCCATGGCTGACCCACACACCACATGTGTTTATTGTCTGGGGCTGACCACCTCCTGTCAGACTGCCAGGTGTGTAAGAATTTCCTGCAGCCACCCTGGAGAAAAGATTGGGCCGGCTCAGGGAACGAGAGCCAAAAGTCCGCTGACCGGATGGCCAGCCCGGTCCAGCACCCACTGGACCAGAGGAGTTCCCTCTGACCAGGGCGAGACTTCCTCGGGCAAAGGAAGGCTGGTTCTGAGGAACCAGTCCCAGTAAAAAATCTAAGAAATCAGCAGGTCTGGAGTGCAAGATTGCCCTCCAACTGCTGCAGAGATAGCTAAAGCATTACAGATTGTCCAGTCACTGTCTCAGGGACCGCCAAACCACCAACAGCTGGCAAAGGTTGGTTCGTTCGGTTCCAGTGGTTCAAGAGTATGATGTTGAGGAATTTTATGAACCACAGGAGGGAGGAAGATTTTGATCATTATGTATGTGGCTGGGAGGGTCTGGGCGTGCTCATTGAACCAGACATTTCTCCAGACAGACCATTAGAATCTCCCCTATGCTGCCTGAGTCCCCTTCTCATTTTATGTTTTACAAAAGGTTGCAGAACCTCCAGCTTCCCTTGGAAGAAGCTGTGGATGAGCAAGAGGAGCCTGATTATGTTGAGATGATGGATATCCCAGAGTCTAGGAGGTTGTCTGTTCCTTTGCACAAGTCATTTAGGAAGCAAACAACAAAAATTTTAAAAATCCTCATTCTGTCCCTCCTGTAGATAAAAAAATGGACAGAAGGTGTACTTTATCAGGCCCTGATACAGACTTCCTCACTGAGCAGTGTAGTCATGTAGGTGTGGTACAAGCTGCAGCCTGTGACAAGGCTAATATCCCTGGCCTCACATCCTCCTGATAAGGATTCCAGGAAGATTGATGCCATGGCGAAAAAACAGTATATGGCAGCTTCTTTGGGACTCAGGCAGGCAAATTATATGGCTTAGTGGCTAGATATCAGAAATCTAGATGGGATACAGTGTTGTAGTTAGCCAAGCAGGCCCATGGGCCAGCTGGCTAGTGAATTGGAACAGGTGGCTGCTGATGGCATTGAAGCCTCTAAAGTTCAATTTCATACTGCTGTAGCGTTAATGATGTTTCCTCTAGGGTCATGGCCACTTCTGCAGCTTTCCGTAGGTTGGCATGGCTCAGGTGCACTAATCTGTCACAGGATACTCAGTCAAGCTATGGATTTTCCTGTGGTGGGAAATTCTCTGTTTGGAGAGCAAGCGGAAAATTATATGAAAAGATGGATGAATACAGAACTACCTACAAAGTGCCCAGGCCAAGGAGCGCATGCTACTCCACAGAGGCACACTCCCAGAGGTAGGGGCAGGCCTTTCCACAGGCCTTTTATCAATCCCAAGCCTCTCTGCTTTTGCACAGAGGGTTTTTTCAGAGGCAGAGGTAGGCGGGCGAGGTAAACCGCCCCCACCCTCAGCCTAAGGCTACTGCAAGCAGGCACCCTGATGGGGTGCCCAGGGCCGATTCTCCTGTACCAGTTGGAGGCAGGTTGGCTTATTTCAGCCAGAACTGGGTGTCCCTAACTCGGACAAATGGGTTCTGAGGTAGTAAGCCAGGGTCTGGTTCTCAGATTCAAACAGTTTCCAAAGATGAGAACCAGACATTTTCCACCTGCAAGCCTTTAGAGGCCCTTGCTTTGGAAGCAGAGGTCTCTTCCTTCTAGACTGCAAAGCAGTGGAAGGGTTCCCTCCTTGTCACCAGGGCAAGGGCTGTACCAGATACTTTCTGACCCCAAAAGACAGGGAATGGCGCCATTCTAGACTTAAGGTACCTGAACAAGCATCTTTTAAACCAAAGTTCAAAATGTTAACTCTGGCAATGATTTTGCCCTCCCTCAGGCCAGGGGACTGGCTAGCCTCCCTGGACCTCAGGGATGCCTATTTTCATGTCCTGATCAGGCCTTCTCACCGAAAATACCTCAGGTTGAACTGCCCTCAGGTCACTACCAGTTCAGAGCAATGCCCTTCGGTCTTACCTCTGCTCCAAGGGTATTCACAAAATGTCTAGCTGTGGTAGTGGCTCATTTAAGAAGGCAAGGGGTTGCTGTGTTTCCCTACCTGGACGACTGGCTCATTGTGGGTCAGTCCCCAGATCAGGTAAAATCCCACTTGCAAGTCACCCAGCAGCTTCTCACTTCCTGGGATTCCTGCTGAATTTACAAAGTCAGTTCTAGAACCAGTTCAGGTACTAACTTTCATAGGTGCAGAATTGCACACAAAGTTGGCCAGGCATTTCTCCCTCGGAAAGGGTAGAGAAGCTGATTGCCCTGGCATCCTCTTTCACCCTGCGGTCTCTCGACCAGCAAGGCACTTTCTGCAACTTCTAGGGCACATGGCTGCCTCCACAGCTGTAGTGCAAGACAAGATTCCAGATGAGAGACATTCAGTTTCATTTGAGGCCTATTGGTCCCAAAGGAGGGACCCCTTACCAAATTGGTCCCAGTGACCCCAACTCTGATTCTAGCTCTTCAGTGGTGGCAGGATCAGAGCAATCTAAGACAAGGGTCCCCTTCATTCCATTCCTCTCACCCTCACCACGGATGCCTCCTTGCTGGGGTGGGGCGCGCTGGCGACCTTCCACTCAGGGGTGTGGTCCCCCAGGAATCTCTACTCCACATCAGCCTGGTGAACTCAGAGCTGTCTTTTAAGCTCTTCAGGTTTTCTCAGCATCTGTCCAGAACAAAGTAGTTCAGGTCAGGACAGACAATACCACAACAATGTGGTACATCAACAAGCAGGGGCACTCGGTCATCAGCCTTGTGCACGAAGCAATGAAGTTGTGGTCTCTGGCTTACTCCCTGAACACCTCCCTAGTAGCAGTTCACCTTCCAGGAAGGACAATGTCCTAGCGGATGCCCTCAGCAGGATTTCTCAGGGTCATCACGAATGGTCTTTGAATCCCTAGTGCTGGGGTCAGTCTTTGCCAGATGGGGCACCTCAGATAGATCTTTTCGCAGCCCCAGACAACCACCAACTTCCTCTGTTCTGTTGCAGGCCTCCAGTAATGGCTCAGTCCCCTGGACGCCTTTCTGTTGGATTGGGAAGGAAGTTCCTGTATGCCTTTCCCCTTCCCCTTCTCTTCAGGGTGTTAGTAAAATCAGATCCCAGCCCTGCAAAGTGATTCTGATTGCACCAGACTGGGCCAGGCAACCCTGGTACCCACTGCTTCTGTCCCTGACAGTCCACCCTCCCTGGACCTTCCCAGGGTCCACAACCTGCTGACTTGTGCCCAGGGAGAGTTTGGTATCCGGACCTCAAATCCCTCCACCTCAAGGCTTGGCTCTTGGAGTTAGGAATTGCTGATTTACACCTTTCTCAAGGTGTCCTTGATATTTTAAAAGGCCTCTAGGAAGCCTTCCACTAGGGCCTCTTATAATCCAAATGGAAGAGGTTCTCCATCTGGTGTTCTGGGAAGCAAATTGTCCCAGAATCTGCTGATTTGCCCATTTGCTGGACTACTTGGTCCATCTTAATTCCTTAGGCCTCAGGCCAGCTACCTTAAAGGTTCATCTGGCAGCTGTCTCTGCTTTTATATCAGCAGGAAAGCCTGCCTCCTTCTTCTCTCACCCTGTGTTTTCCAAGTTTTTTAAGGGTTACTTCACACTAACCCTCCTTTTCGGGACCCAGCCCTGCCTGGGACCTTAAGGTTTCATTGCTCAGTTAATGCAACCCCCTTTGAACCTCTGTCTTCAGCAGACCTTAAGTTCCTAACTTGGAAAACTGTTTTCCTAGTGGCCATCACTTCTGCCAGACGATAAGTGAGTTACTAGCCCTGTCAGTGGAAAAGGATTTTATTTCTTTCACAGAGATAGGTAGTCCTCAGGACTAACAGAAAGTTTTACCTAAAGTGGTTTCAGATTTCCATCTTAACCAATCCATCTCCTTCAGTATTTTTCACTGAGCATTCTTCCTCTGGTGAGAGGAGATTACACAGTTTGACGTCAAAGAGCTTTTAAGGTACTATTTGAACGCACTCAAGGGTCACAGGTTCGAATCCCTCCAACTCTTCCTTACCTATGGCGAGGTTGGCAAAGGAAACCTGCCACTAAGAGGACAATTGCCAGGTGGATTGTCTCTTGTATCCAATTTTGCTACCAAAACTAGGTAGAGAACCCCATGGGACTGAGGGCCCATTCCACCAGGGGTACAGCTGCATCTCTAGCAGCTGCTAGAGATATTCCATTCTGGAAATCTGTCAAGCTGCTACCTGGAAAACAGTTCACACCTTTACCAAGCATTACTCCCTGGATGTCCAGTCCAGGAGAGATGCTCGGTTTAGCACAACCCGTGCTTCTGTAACCCTATTTCTAAGTAGGTTCTGGCCCCTCCATGGAGGTACTGCTGTGTAATCTGTTATTCATAATATAGCAAGACTTCATGGTGTTTGAAGAAAATACTCACCTTAGTAATTGCTTTTCTTCTCATGGAGTCTTGCTTATTATGACCACCCCAACCTGCCCCTCTCAGAACTTCTACTTGTAGGGGTTGGCAAATTAGTGCAAGCACTGTCATGCCATTATAGCTCTTTTTCCTTTTCCCTTTCTTTAGGATTAGGAAACTAGGTATTTCTGTTTTGGTTGATGTTTGGCCCCTCCCGACTCTCTGTCTTTTGGGAGGAATAATAGTGCTTGTTAGGGGTGATATTGTTGTTGTTTCTGTTATTGTTATTCTACTAGTAGGTAGCCATTTGGCTAGTGTAGGTTTTTCCACACAGACTTTTGCTTAGTGTTGACTCCGTAAAGATCTGACAGTTTCAGTTTGAAACTAGCCAGATAGAGTTTCAGCAAAGCACTGCGCTTGGAACTCCAGTCAGCCTGGAGTTAACTCCCTCCTCTCCGGGCAGTTCAAGTGCTGTGGCTAACTGCTAGATTGTCATAATATAGCAAGACTCCATGAGAAGAAAAGCAATTACTAAGGTGAGTAATTTTTTCTTCTAGTGCCTCACCAAAACCTCTCGGATTGGATCCTGTTTAACTACTGCCAGACAGAACAAAGTTGTTTTTTTTTTAACATTTGTTTCTTGTGCCTTCAGTCCCCTGGTCCCTGTGTCACCCCCCCAAAAAAGTTTCTCAGACTTTCTGGTTATCCACTGCTTGCCCAGGACTACACATGGTGGTGGGTGGGCTGCTATGCCTGTCATGTGGCACCTGAGGGGTGGCCGGATGGGGCTGGGGCTTTTCCTTCCAGTTTTCTTCCCAGGATGTCGACTATGCAGTCATTATGGCATGCTTATATGCGCCGTTTTGACAGCCTTGCCCTTCAGATGCCGAGCTCACGCTATCAAAGTCGAAGTTTATTAGCAGGAGATACTCGTTGAGCAAGCTCACTTACAAGGAGGTCCTGGAAACGAACAAGAAGGCTCAAAACATAATCAGCAAGTATACATTCAGTAGGGAGGGTAACAGTAGGGTTTACAAGTGAGTAACAATGAGTAACTAACAATAGGCTTCTCAAGGATATGTACAGTAAATCTCTATATACACAACTTCAGGCCACTGTGTGCTGAACAGTAAGTTAGTGAAAAGTAAAGGATAAGAAGGGTGAGCACATGAGGTAGACATAAGGAATAAACATTTGGACAGATTTGGTATGAGACCAAGGACCAGTAGGGATTTTTAGAGGAAGAGGAGGGTGGGTGGAGGTGGAGGGGTGAATAAGGGAGAGTATGGTAGCAGATGGAGCCGGAGGAGGTAAAAGTGATGGGCAGGAGGTGCTGGAGGAGAGCCGGAAGTGGGGAATATTAGAGGGAGGAAATGATGTAGAGGGTGAAGGGGCATGGTAAAGGGTGAGAAGGTGGTGGCACAGGAGGGATTGAAGAGGTGGGGCAGAAAGCACCGGAGAGAGCAGGGAAGTAGGGGAGTGGGGGGAGGGATAGAATGCTAGGGAGGGATGAGGGATTATGAGAAGCGAGGAGGGGGTGATGGGGAGAAAGGAAAGGTGGGATTGAGGGAGCGAAGAGGATTCAATGGCATACACAGGAGTCACCAATTTTGTTGGAGACTAGTGCTTTGAAATTGCATAGGGGTACGAGATTTTGAAGTTTGAGGCAGGATTGTGCTTTATTCCAAGCAGCTTAGAAGGGCGTGACTTATGGCCATATCGCTAAGCTGTATACGGAGTAGGATACTTTAACGTAATGAAATTATTTCTCCATTGTGAGTATATGCTGGCAGTTTGAAGAGAGTTGAGATGTATAGGGGAGCTTGACAGCAGGGCTTTATATAACCAGATGAGGAAGTGATGAGGCATCTAGTCGATGAGGAGGACCAGCCTACTTGGGTATATAGCTCAGAGTGGTGCATATGACAGCGTGCATTGAAATGAAACGAATAGCTCTGTAATAGTGTATGTCCAGTTACGGAAGTATGGAGTCCGAGCATCGGCCATAGACAATGTCAATATAGTCGAGGAGGGCATAAAGATTGTCTGGACTAGCTGTAGTCTGGCCTCGGTCGTTAATAGTGATTTTTTCCTATAGAAGAAACCAATGCATTGATGCAGTTTTTTATAGGAAAGCAATGGGCAGTGAGTTAGGTGTTGGTCGAGGACACAGCCCAGGTATTTGAAGTTGTTCGACTACCTCCAGGTCATCAGCTAGGAGAGTTCTAATGGGGCAGGATGTGGCATTCGTGGTGGAAGCGATCTGGATAGAATAGAAGTACAGGACTTTTTTGTTTTCGTGCTAGGAGTTTGGATTGCGCCAGTCTGAGTTGGAGAAGATTGAACTGGGATTGAGTTCTATTGGACACCGGAAATTGAAGGCCTGGAGAGGTAGATCACGTATCGTCCATAATAGGTGAAGCTTAGCTTTGGTGATGATTATTGAGAATTGATGTAGATCAGAAGAGTAGCGGTCCAAGAATGAGCTTGTGCGGGGTACGCCTCGTAATGGGGAGGAGCGAGAGAGGAGCCATCAGCTTTACTTGTTGCCATCTATCAGCCAGGTAACTCTTGAGCAAAGATAGTGAGTTGCCGAGATGCCATGGCAGTGTAAGGTGTTCGAGGTGAAGCATGGTCGTACCATATAAGGCTTTACTGAGGTACAGAAAGACTGCCTGTCACCCGTTTTCTTATCCATGGAGAGTAGCCAGTCATTAGTAATGGAGACCAGGCAGTGTTGGTGCTGTGGGATTGCCTGAATCCAGATTGTGCAGGGTTTATTAGAGTAGTAGTTTCTAGATAGTCTCTAACTGGGAATTTACTAACTTTTCGAGGAGTTGAGAGTAAGTATAATGGATATGGGGTGGTAGTTCGATCCATAGGGTCACCAGATTTGAACAGAGGTATGACCTGGGCCACCTTCCATGCGTTGGAACCAAACTGGTGTCTATGGACAGATTAAACAGATGCAGTATGTGGCTGTGAGGTAATGGAAGCTGAGCTTTGAGGAAGATGGGTTCTATTCCATCTGAACCTGCACCTTTGTTAGTGTCTGTGGAGAAGGAGGTCCTCAACCCTTTGTATTGGAACCGGTAAAGGAGAGGTTGTTGGTGAGAGTGGCTGGTGTAGTATTAGGTAGGCCGGTGGTGAGTGTGGCTGCTTTGAGATATCAAAGGCCAGCCTGCTGTAGCAAAGTGGTCATTGAAACCATGCAGAATGTCGGACTTATTGGAGAGGTATTACCATGATCAAGATCTTGCTGAGCAAGGAGGAGATTGTGGCCCTCCGCTGACTTAATGATTTGCCAGAATTTGATGGAGTTACCCTTGGCTGAGTTGAAGGCAGATAGATAGTAATTCGCCTTGTGGATCTGATCAGTTTGGTGCAAGCGTTCCGACAGGTTCTGAAGGCAACCCAGTCTGCCGGAAGTTTTGTACGCCTGGCTGTGGCCCAGAGACGATCCTCCTGCTTAATGCTGCTTTTATCTCAGGTGTGAACCAGGGCAGGAAAACTTCCACACCCTACATTTGATCATGGGGGCATGTTTGTTTATAATGCTAGTTAATATGTTGTTGAAGGAAGCAGCGGTGTTATTGCATGGGGCCAGATAGAAGTCAGTCCAGTTAATGTCTCTGAGGTCTGATAGGTACTGTGCCAAGTTAAATTCACGGAAGCTCCTCTTCCAGGTAAATCTAATTGCTGGCTTTGGGGGTGTTGACCTCTGATGCCGCCACGATGCAGTGGTCGCTGACATCGTTGTTAAATACAGCTATGTGGATAAATTTATGGGGTCTTTGTGAGGATTAGGTCAATTAGAGATCCATTTGAGGGAATATGGGGTTTGGACTGAGTGACTTCAGGGACTGGCTGAGAGAAGCCAGATTTGTCGCAGAACTCCTTGAGCTTTTGGCAGGGGTTACAGTTTTTAGCCAGTCAATATTGAAGTCATCAAGGATAGTGATTTCATACTGTCTTACGTCAGATATGGAACGCAGATCGTTCAGGAGCTCCACACCCGCAGATGGCAGCCTGTAGCATCCTATTACTGTAATGGTTTCCGTGGGGATAGTGACAGATTTAAAGTCAGGGCTTCAAATTCCTTGGGTACACTGGCAGGAGCAGTATCAGTTACTGTAAATCTGTCTTTGATGTAAATTGTCCCCCACCCCCACCCTGGTAGGTCTGTCACATCGAAGAAGTTGAAGGAAGGGATGGATATCACGGTGTCAGGTGTTGAGTTTTTCAGCCAGGTCTCAGTTAGGACCAGGATATCAGGGTCCAGTGGGTGATCCATGTTTGGCGAGATCTAGTTTTTTACTAGGCTGCACCCATTAATGTGTAAGTACTTAAGCCCTTTAAGGATGTGAAGTCGGCTGGTGCAGTTATGAACTGTGAGGGGCCTGGGTTTAATTCTACATTTCCTGCGATTAGAGACAGGAAGATTAAGTTAATGAACCATCTGCATAGCAGTTTAATTCTGAATAGGGTTGTGCGCCTGTGTGGTAGATGGGGGGTGATTGTGCACTGTAGTAGCACTGGTAGGATGGAAATAAGGCATAGAAAATCATAGATGCCCAAAAGGATCTGGGGTAGGAGGTCGTGATATTTTGAGTAGGTATGTGTTATAGTCCCATGATGGAATAGGGATGAGAGGGTGAGTTGAAGGTGCTAAAGGCGAGAGAGTCGGAGCAACAAAGTAGCTGATAGGAAAGGGCTCGGGGCCGTGTAAGGAAGGCTGAGATTGGTGGCAAGTCATAGTGGGGAGGGCTGTAGGTAAACTGAAAGCAACAAGAGATGGGCAGACTGGACGTTAAGAGCGATACAGCATGGGGGTGAATCGCATGGTGATAGGTTAATCAAGCTATGCAAAAGAGACACGGCGCCTAGAGTTGTGCGCAAAGATCAGCTCAAGTATAAAGTAACAATGCTAAGATAATGCACTTAGTGTGTCTGTGCAGTAGAGACACAGTGCCCGGAGTTCAGTGCACAAAGGTCATCTCGATTGTAGAGTTACAAGGCTGAGATAATGCGTAAGGGTCTCCAGTCTGACACAGATGTCGCTTGCTTAGAGAGGGAGAAAGAGGGCTGCTAGTTCAGTATGGTGTGAAGGGAGTGCAGAGGAGGCTGCAGCCAGTAGAAATGGTTGCAGTGGTGGAGGAGGAGGGGCTTGAGTGTATTTGAAGGAGGCCTGGGTGGGGTGGGACAAATTGTCAGCTATCATCCAAAAGTTTTAAAAGCAGCTTTTGCCACTGATCAGCTTAGAGCTAGAGTTTGGTGAATAAAGCAGTGACCTGCCCCAGAGATGAAAAACAGCAGCCAAAGCGAATGGCTAATAAGAGGAGGCCAGGAGACAAGTTAATGGCGGTAGGTAGCTGTAAAGCCACCAATCGGATTTCTGGCATCTGATCCCGAGTTCTTACCTGATCGCCTACTGTTCTTCTAGGCGGGTGAGGGGTGAGCGCAGCCGGGCTGGAGAGGATGGCCGGGCCGCTGGCTGGAGGCGGCTTTGCCCCTGAGGGGCTAGATCTGAGCGCCTATGGTTCTTCTGCGGTGGAGGGTGAGCACAGCCGGCCGGGAGGATGGCCGGCCGCTGGCTGGAGGCAGCTTCATCCTGCTGGGGGCTAGATCTGCGCGCCTACAGTTCTTCTGCGGGCGGAGGGGTGAGTGCAGCCGGCCAGAGAGGAAGGCTGAGCCGCAGGCTCAAGGCAGCTTCGCTCTGCTGAGGGGCTAGATCCGAGTGCCTATGGTTCTTCTGGGGCGGAGGGGTGAGTGCAGTCGCCAGAGAGGATGGATGGGCCACTGGGTGGAGGTGGCTTTGCCCTGCTGAGGGGCTAGATCTGGAAGGGAAAGCAGTCACGCCTCCACCTGGAAGCAGTCGCTGTCGAGACACAGGATTCTCTGCCTCCACCCCAAGGGAGGAGCTATCCTTGGGGTGCCTCATTCCTGAACCTGGGTTGCCAGCGGCGTGAACAGTAGCTCTATCACTGTGTTGATGGGCTGGCCCTCAAAATGGGAGTTTTGTGGAAATTTCATGTAAATGCAGGGCTCGAATTTAGCGGTACTCTGGCACATTTTGGGTACCAGATTTCATACTGGAATACCAAAATTTGAGCCCTTGTGCTCTGCAGGAGATACCAGATTTTTTCTGCATTAGACCCAACAACGTGGGAGTGTCCTAGTTCGATGTCGTGTTTCTGTCTCCCCCCTCCCAGTATTTAGGGACACTGGGGAGCCCACCCCAGTGTCCCGAAATGTTTCAGTAATCCCTTCTGTTTAAAAAGAAAACTGTCCCCTGACTTTTTTTTCCTGCAAAAGAAAACTGTCCTCGTCATCTCCCCAGTCCCCTCCCAACCCTCCCACTGAGCAACCCACCACCCTCCTTGCCCTATACTTACCATCAAGGTCGGCAGCTGTCATCTTCTGTGGACTGGGACATGTCTGCACTCTTCAAAGCTGAACCACGAACTGAAGAATCAAGATACATGCCATATAATGGCGTTTTCAACTTATTTTGATTATCCCTGCCATTTTCAATATTTTTTCACCAAACTTTGAACATGAGGTTTTTGGCACCCACCTCATGAACACTGACACTGTCATTGCATTACTTGGTCCTGAAGGTGATTTTGCAGTTGCAGCATGGAATCACCTTTCAGGACTGAGTAACAACGACAGTAGCCAGTGTTCATGAGGTAAGTCAGCCCATGTTAAAAATTGTGCAAAAATATTGAAAAATAGCTGAGATGTACTGCCGATCGTTGAAATTTTCACGACACTTGTGACTTTGGCAGTTTTTAATATTTTCACTCAAATTCACAACATGCCATTTTTTCACACCCCCTATGAACAGTACAGCTATCATTCTTCATATCCTGCCCAAAATGTGTGTTCACACCTGTGGCACAGGAATGGCGCTGGTCATAGCAAAATCACCTTCGGGACCAGTGAAAGAAATGACAGTGGCACTGTTCATGAGGGTTGGTCCCAAAGGCCATGTTGAAACTTTGGTGGAAAAAACTCTTAAAAATGGCAGAGTTACATACAGGTGTAAAAAATTTTTCTACATATGCCGTAACATAAAACCCATTGAATTTAGGAGGAATACCAGATTTGTAGTGGGATACCAAAATTCTGAATCTGTATTCCGCCAAGAATAACCTTTTTTTTTTTTTTTCTAAATTCTACCCTGAAATTATTTCTACTGATGCTGGCTATATCTTTTTTTTTCCCTCCCTGAAAACGAAAATCTCTAATTTTGTGTTTGTGAAATAGAATCACATGATACTGGAAATGTAAGCCCTTTGCTTGTGGGCTTCCCCTATCCTGTTTTTATAGTGCATCTCAGTTTGAGCTATAGAGGAAGAGGTGAGATTAGAATGTACTTAATTTCCTGGCTGATTCTCTTAGGTGCCTCTTCCATGTCAGGGGCTGCTGATTGTGTCAAATTGTATTGCTGGATTATGCTTGGCATTTAGGTGACATTGTGGTGCAGTAGAGGCAGATCTCCTCCATCAAACATGTAACACTAGCCATTTGAGCCGGAAGCCCTCCCTTCCATTCTGAATGCCTAATGCATTTTCACTCTGTAGCTGGCTGCTCTTTAGTATCATAAGGCAGAATAATATTTCATTTTTCTGAAGACATTCTTAATATGGTGGGTGAACTGTCAGGAAGGATTAGGCTCCATGGTGGTGCAACTCTCAAGGGAAAACTTGCTTCAGATGTAAAATGTTTTTAATTATAATATTTTTATTACTGCTTGCCAAAAAAATTTAAAGAAATGAATACTTCTGTCATAATGCAGATTTTGTTTTCCTGCCAAGCGGAAACCCAATACCAGGTATTACTGGATTTAGTCAAACTGTTTCCTACTGTTGTTAAACACAGTGGTGAACAAAACCACTTTGAGAATTATCCTGGACTCTAAATTCTGGTTCTTATTAGGTAGCCATCAGTTCCCAACTGCAGCAGAATGGTTGCCAGATTATTGTTTACATACCAAATTATTATTAGACTTTGTTTTCCATAATTTGTAATCATCATAAGAATTTTTTCCTATCATTTATTTTGGCCTCCTATGCTGAATGGCCCCAGCATCCCAGATCTCCAGCCCCATCACCCACCATCTCTGGGACTTACCTGGCTCAGGTGCATACCCATGGATTTATCCCTGTGGCGGGCCAGAATGAGGATGCCCCAGCACATTTCCGATACTAGAGTCCTGCCCACTTGGTGGTGTGGAGCCTGTCTACCAGCATTTTCTCTCCATGGCTGCCAATCTGCAGTGAATCTCCATGGGTGTGTCCTCCAAACAGGCTTGGTACTCTGCTTCTGGGCATGCATGCCACTCCGTCACAATCTGTTGACTTTGTTCCAGGGCATAACAACATTTCACTAATCTCGACCTATACCAGAGGGCATGGTTTCTGAGTAGTTACAATTTGCTAGATTAGATCTCTATGGAAGGTCCTGAAGGTACTTGGGGTTTCAAAGAATTCACTACCAGGCAAGCAGATTCCTCTAAGTGGAAAAGGTTTTTCTACTGGTGTACCCCCAGAAAAATAAACCCAAAGAGGCCAGGTTGCCCAAAAATTCTGCAATACCTGGTGCACCTACGATTAGATTAGGCTTACAGTATCGTTAAAGGTGCACTTAGCTGCCAGTATCAGCATACATATAAGCTGACAAGGGAAAGTATTTGGCCTTGCAGCCCATTTTCAACCAGTGAAGGACCCTGGTCCCTGCTTCCCCGGACCTTCAGTATATACCTTGCCCAGCTTTATGAGGCTCATTTTAAACCTGTCAAAACTGCTGACCTGAAGTAAGTCACATGGAGGACCATACTCTTGGCTGCAGTGACCTCTGCTAGAAGGTAGATGAATTGCAAGCCCTCTGCATAGAGCCAAGTTACTTAATCCCCAGCAGGAAAAGTAGTTCTTAGAACCAACGAAAATTTGCCCAAGGTGGTATGAGTTCCACCTGAAACAGTCATTGACCCTCCCTGTACTCTATCCAGAGCACTCCAGTCTGGGTGAGGAAAAGTTACATAGCCTGGACCTAAAACAAATCCTGACTGTTGACAGGGACTGGACAAAAGATGTCAGTTACCAGAGCACCCAACTTTTGTTCCTGTGGTGAGGTTCAGAAAGCAAACCAGCTACAAAGAGATCTGTCTCTGGATAGTCTCTTGCATTAAGTTCTGCTATGAAAAAATCAACAAAATGCCACTAAAAGGTTTGAGGGCATTCCACAAGGGTTCCTATGCCCCTGTGGCATCCTCAAGGGGCATCCCATTGTTAGACATTTGTAAACAGTACACAGTTTCACAAAACACTGTTTGCATATACAGTCCAGAAAGGATGCCAGCTTTGGAACAGCTGTTTTCCTAACTAGGTTCTGGACCCAGCCCTCAAGGGGTACTGCTGTGCAGTCTGCTAAAGTGTGGACTCTAAGTGAGGGATTCCTGCGACTAAAGGAAAAATTACTCACCGTAGTAATGCTGTTTCTTCTTAAGGATCCCTTACTATGTTTACACACTCAGACTCTCCCTTCCTTCCAGAACCTGAAATAGGTTCACACAAGAATCTGTTGCTTGAGCATTACTGTTGCAGTTCCTACAATTCTAAATGTGTTATAAATTGTGAACATTTTTTCTAAAAATCTTTTGGTAGCCTTTTATCTAGTTTCACTAGCGCTGCTCTACTCTGTTTTGGAAACAGATCTGAGCAACAGCCAGAGTGGAGTGCCGATGCAGAGTTTGAAACTATATACCAAATTCTAAATATTTAGTTGGGTTGTAGCTCTGAGGTGTGGCTCTCAGTCAAAATGACTGCTAAGTGTAAACCTACTGAGGATTCCTTAAGAAGAAACAATGTTACCATGGTGGGTAGTTTTTTCTTTTGCACGCAAAATGTGACAGTGTTTCTTTAGATCGCAAGGGACTCTCCAGGTGCATGAGGGGTGTTACCGGAGAAAGCGATATTAATATAATAAAGCGGCAAGACTGGTGGGGATGGTGGTGAAAGGGTTTTGATAGTGAAACTACAAGGAGGAAGGGAGGGTGGATTGATGAACCCTGTCAGGCAGTAGGTGGGAATTTAGGGCAGATTGCATGGACTTAGTCTTTTTTTTTTTTTTTTTTTTTGCGCTGCAACAGTCAAATTTTTGTTGAAAACTGGTCCACAAGAAAATATCGTGGACGGTAAGACATGGAGAATAGGGAATGCTGTTTTAAGTAAATGTGCTTCAGTGTTCATGTTACTTTGCTGTCCTGTTTTAATGGTTGGAAAATGACAGATCTGTATATGAACATTCTGTATGGCATCATATGAACATGCTGTATTGCACTTTATGGCACCAGTGCTTTTTTCATGTTGGTAAGGCAAGGCGATTTTATTTCTAGGTGCACAGTCCCGGAGGCTCTGGGCACCGTGCACAATAAAAAAGAATACAAAATAACATTTATGCAGTAGCAAATCTTTCAAACAACAATCTTAGAAGTATAAATGTGAAATGGTAGTACTTTCGTAGTAAATATTGGTGCCAGTCTGCCTCTGTTGGTGGTGGTAGTCTCATAAAAATATTGGTGCCAGCCTGCTTCAGCCGGTCAGCATTGAGGGATTTTACTTAACCATTTTATAAGTCCTTGTATAACATTTGATCTTTCAAGAGTCTAAAGTCACGGGAAAATATAAAAACCCCACAAAATTTAGACACAATTCAGCTTACAGTTCATGTATTTCTTGTATATTCCTTCCTATTTCTTTATTACTTTGGATGCTTGCATGAAAAGGACTGCAAAGATGTCAGTGGGTCAGCAGGTAAAGGCTTACGAGGAGAGGTTGAGGGCACTGAAAATGTACTACTGGGGGACATGATTTGAGACCTTCAAGTACTTGAAAGGGATAAATAAGGTTGATAAGGAGAGTC
This sequence comes from Neoceratodus forsteri, assembly GCA_016271365.2. NCBI lineage: Eukaryota > Metazoa > Chordata > Ceratodontiformes > Ceratodontidae > Neoceratodus > Neoceratodus forsteri. Next base: position 565,718,715 of record CM057452.1, read on the forward strand.
TCTTTAAGCTGAGTGGCAACCATAACACGAGGGGCAGTCTTAAGCTGGAGGATGGAGGTCAGGAGCACTTCTTCACAGAGAGGGTGGTGGACACTTGAAATGCACTGCCAGAGGAGGTGGTCTTTTGAAGATGGTGGGCAGCTTAAAAGTGAGACTTGAATAGGCATGGGGAAGGTAAGGATCATGGGTAGGGAGGATGGAAGGAGTGGGGAGGGTGAGCAGGGTCAGTAGCTGAATCTGTGAACCTCGCAATACGAGCAGACTAGATAGACCAGATGGCATTCTTCTGCTGGCTGCTTCTTATGTTCAAAAAGGTCTCTCTTCTTGGTCTTCAGCTCCATTGGGTGCTAGTCTATATGTGACATTATAAATCTGATCCTACAGCAACCTGTTATGATGCCACAAATGGAGGCTTATGGTGTTGCATTGAGACGATCAGTCAGAGCAGATGGCCAGATGAACTAGACCTTGTTTTATGATTATTTCATAAGTTTTAAAGTATAAGAGGAAGGTAAATACATGAAATACAAGCCAAAGTGTGTGCATTTATATTTTTTTCAAAGTGGTTCCTATGGTGTCAAAGACTCTTAAAGAGCAGTGGGATTTTCTGGGCACATTGCACATCTAGTAATATGGTGATAGATTAAAAAAACACACACAAAAAAACACATCTGGTGAATGCTATTTGTATAAAATGGTTTTAAATTGCATATCATTTCCACCATCAGGTCCCAAGTCTGTGTGAAGACCTCCTATCCTCGGTAGACCAACCTCTAAAGATCGCCCGAGACAAGGTGGTGGGCAAAGATTACCTATTGTGCGACTACAATAGAGATGGAGATTCATACAGGTTAGTTGTCTGTTTTGCTATGCTCCCTAAACCGTTAAACTTTGTCTTAGAGAGCCTCTAAAAAAAAGGGGGGCAGGGCATATCATGGTCATCCCCATAGGAAATACAGTATGTCACAAAATAATTTGTCCATAACTCCAGGAATAAGCAGAATACTTTTGAATATATGGATGAGTTGATTTGCCTGGCATTTTGCATTTACTTTGTTTCATCCTGTCACACACAACTTCAAAACCCCAGACTTTTAAGCAGTTGGTCAGTAAATTGTTGAGCTGGCTTAAACTCCACTGGCATCGGGGAGGGGCCTCACCATTTAAGAAAGCTGCCCTAACCACATCTGTGTAAACCATCAGTCTGTGCCGATCCTTCTCCAGTACTAGATTTTACAGTTTGTTTCGGAATTGTACCATGAGATTGACCAGTGACCATAAACAGAGCCATTTGCACACACTATCCTAACCATTATTTTACGAACACATCTGAAATTGCCAGCAGATACAGACCTCTGTCTACCGAGTCTGTTCTCGAGTGTGCAGCACACACAGTATATTAAACTGCAGCTGCTGCCCTCCCTCGCCTTCCCTTCTGATGTATTTCCTCCAACTTCCGCCTTCCTCCTCAATCTACCCTCAGTTTTGACCCTCCCTTTAGTCCTGTCCCACCCCTCTAAAGCTACCCACCGACCTCAATGATACCACCTCCTCTGGCAACGCTGCTCCACCCTGCCACCACCCTTTCTGTGAAATAGTGCTCCTCATTTTCCCTCCTAACCTCCCCCAGTTTTAGACTGTCCCCTGGTGACCCTCTCATGCTTTAATCTAAACATGCCTCAGTATTAACCCTGTTCATGCCCTTTAAATACTTGAAGGTGTCAATCATATCCCCTCTCCTTCTATCCTCCAGGGAATACATGATCTTAAATCGAGAGTCTGCTCTTGCAGCAGGTAACACTGGTAGGACTGAAGGCGCAGGACATCTTGGATAACATCTAGCTAGCCGTCTGCTCGCGGGACTGCCCCAACGTCTGCCCACCCCGACATCACGCGCCGGCGTAAAGAGAGGCAGTCCCTGTCTCTCAGTTCTTTCCCGCCGTCGACCTCGCTGCTCATCGGCTCCATCGGATGCCTCTCTCACTAGTTCGACTGCCATTTTATATTACTTAGCTCCGCTTTTCTTGTTTTTGGCGAAAAAGTTTTGCTTTTTCAGGGCTCAACAGTTTTTATGTTAGTCTTCTCAGACATCCTCCATCGAACAGCGCCTTCGGTATGCCTCGGCAAACAAATTTTGCCCAAGGACAGGCACTCTGCCTGCCTCCTGTGCCTTAGGCTTGACCATGATACTCAGGCCGCCTGCACTGCAGGAATTTAACAGGATGAGAATCCACCACCAAAAGGCCCTTCAAGCTTGCCTCACAAAGCAAAAACTCCCTGCTATGCAGAAAGATTCCTCTTCTCGGAGTTCTTCCCACAAGAAATATTCTGGAAAGCACCACCATAAGGAGAAAAGAAAGGAGGTCTCCTTGAAGTCCAGGTCTTCAGGCTTCCACTCTGCCTCCCAGGGTAGCTCAGACTCTGCTTCCCAAGTGACCTGTTCTGCTACTCTGCTAGTGGTAATCAAACTACCTGCCCTGATCCGGCATCGGGTGTAAGGACCTCTGCTCTGTGTCCCCAATCCCAGCATTGCAGCTGCTAAAGTCCATGTTGCATGATCAGGCCTTGGACTGGCGCTCTGACCTTGACAGGTCTGCCTCAGCCTCAAGACCGGCGTTGGCTCACTCCTGGTCAGCTTCTGTTTCTGGTGCCAACTCCCAGGACAAACCACAAGGCTTGGGGCACTCCTCAGTGAGATCATGCCACAGCCCCTCAGCTGCATAAGCTGTAGTTAGACAAGCGTCCAGCAGATCATCATTAGTCAGCAGGTGGCGCCCACCGGCGACACTCTGCCTTGGTTGCTGCTTCACGGCCTTGCCATTGGCGTGGTCCCCATCATCGCCCTCCCCCAAGCGAGCGCTCGGGCACAGTCCTCCCGTGAACAACCGGTCTTCGGCTACTGGCGTCAGACTTACCGCTATAGCTCTGGCCCCCCAGAACGTGCGCTGCCACCGGATCACGACTCTAGGCCAGCACCAGGTCTGATGACCAATAAAGAGCAGAAGATCCACTTGCCCCAGGTGAAAGATCTGTTTGGCTGTTGGTGGAGACCATCAGGATGGACCTCCTGCCACCAGGACCTCCTTGGGCAGAGGCCTCTCCCGATACTGGGGCTCGACCACTGAGGAGCCACTTCCATCTCAGGCATGGGCAGAACAGGCCGCAAGCTTCACTCAGGTCCAGGAGCTGCAGTTCCTTCGGTCTCTTTCTGCTGGTACCTTGCCTGTTGGAGGTCTTTTCCCAAAGACCCAAGGATACTCCCAAGTCACCGCCGGATGATCCCTTCCTTTATGGAGATCATTGGTTGACACGTTCTGAACCTCGCCAAAGCAGCCTGGGCGCCCTCACAACTCCTCCCACGATGCCCAAGACAAATCGCCTATGCAGAGCCCTGAAGGAGGAACCCTTCCTGGGCGAACAGCCTATAACAGACTCCGTTGTCATCTCAACTGCCCATGACAGATCCCAGAGGCCACGGCACCTTAGCACACAGCTTGCATATTGGGAATCTAAACAGCTGGATGCTGTGAGGCGCAAGGTATACTCCTCAGTGACATGCACTATTCGATGTCCTAATTTGTTGACACATATGGTGCAATTTCAAAACACCCTTTGGGAGCAGGGATGGACATTGTTAGAGATCCTGACTGCCCCAAAGCTGAGCTGGAGAAGCTACTGCAGACTGGCACAGATGTCAGCACACATGTCCTCCGGTTGGCGTGCGACTCAAGTTGGACATGGCTGCAGGGGGCGGTGACCACGGAGAATATGGAGAGCCATTCGTGGCTGTGGCTCTCAGGTTTTGCCCAAGACAAACAGACCATCATCTTGGACACACCATTCTATGATTCTATCCTCTTTGGTGAGGATTCCGAGGATAATCCGCAAGCTGCAAGATTCAGGCAAGGCCATTCGGTCGGTGCCTCCATGTACAAGCAAACAGGCCCTTTCGGAAGCCCGCTTTTGTGGCAAAGTGGGACAACAGTTCAGATTCCAGCCACAGCAAAGATGTGGCTATGACCTCAGAAGGCCCCTTGCAAGGATCAACAGGCTCCGGGTCTAGGGCCGCCAAATCAGACCGGACCAGTCTCCCTCCCACCACAGCCTGACTCCTTGCTGGACCCACCTCCTTCCATAGGCCTGATGGGGAGGCGGTCGGAGTCGCTTTTCTCTTATGTCATGGGTTCATGAAAGGTCACCTCAACCAATGGGTCCTGTAGATGATACGACAGAGGCACTCAGTCGGTGTACAGATGCCACGGACAGGCTGCCACAGCCCTCACGTTGTTCCCCAGCTCATGCAGAGCTAATCCAGGAGGAAATTCAAGCTCTCCTACACAAGTGGGCAATAGAGCTTGCTCCCCCCAAGGGAACAGGATTCTATTCACATTTCTTCCTTGTGCCCAAGAAGACAGGGGACCTATGCCCCATCTTGGACCTCAGTGACCTCAGTCAGTTTGTTGAGTACAAAGCGTTTCCGGATGGTCACCTCGGGATTACTGCCCGTACTGCATCAGGGGGATTGGCTAGCGTCACTGGATATGCAGGACCCTGTCTTCACATTCTAATAGCCAGACCTCACAGGAGGTTCCCCAGGTTCAAGTTTCAGGAAGACACTACCAATTCATGACATTGCCCTTGACTATCCTCAGCCCCAAGGGTCTTTACAAATGTCTGGCAGTGGTGAGCAGCCTTCAGAGGAAGGGACACTACGTTTGTCCTTACATGGACGACTGGCTCTTAATGGCCCTGTCCAGCGAGCAGCTGCTGTGTACAATCCAGGATACCTGTTCTGTCTTACAGGAACTAGGAAGTACCATCAGTGTGGCAAAGTCATCTCGCTTCAGAGCTATCCTCCAGTTCATCGGGGCATTGCTCGATTCCACTTGAGGAAGGCCTTCCTTTCAGAGGACAGGGCACTCCGACTCTGCAGTCTAACCGCCCGCGTCTCATCTCTCAAGTGTACCACCAGGGCGTTCCTCAAGCTCTTGGGCTACATGGCTGCCTTGATCACTATAGCCCCCTAGCCAGACTGCATATGAGGACAATTCAGTAGACTCTTGGGTCCAGTCCGACCAACGTTGGGATGACCTGGACCAACTGGTCTCTATCTCGAACTGGTCTGTCAGGAGCTCAACTGGTGGACAACATCCCTTTCTCTCAGAGGGTCTGCCTTTCCAGAGAATGCCACCGTCCCAAAGCCTGATGTCTGATGCTTCTGACACAGGTTGGGGCGCACATCTGGCGCCCACCGGCACTTGGTCCATGTCCGAGGAGCTCTTACACATCAACATCTTTGAGATGAGGACGTTTCTCACGCCTACAGGCATTGAGCACCATGCTCCTCCCGGGACACCATCTGATACAGATGGACAACATGGTGGTGGTGTTCTACCTCAACAAACAAGGTGGCACTCACTTGTCCCCTTTGTCGAGGAGCAATGCGGGTATGAAGTGGGCCATAGCTCACCATTTGGATATTTGCGGTTCCGTCCCAGGGAACAAAATAGCCTGGCTGACACCGGCAGGACAAGGTCCAGAGCAAATGAGTGGGGCCCTTCTGCAGTCTGTCATAGAGATTTCTTAGACAGATGGGGACCGGAACTGGACCTCTTTGTATCCCGTCTCACACAGTTGCCCAAATTTTTACTCGCTAGATCCTGGGCCTGGAGTTTTCTGGCGAGATGCATTGTCCCTCTCCTGGAGGGTGAGGTTCCTCTACACGTGCCTTCCCTTCCCACTCCTGCAGAAAGTACTTCCTCAAGCTACAGGTGTAGGGCAGGAATGATCCTGGTGGCTCCGGCAGATTTGGTTTCCCTGCTGCAACAGCTGGCAGCTGAGCCACAGCTACCTCTGCCACTGAGCTCTCACTTACACTCCCAGGACAATGGGACCTTGGTGCACGTGGACACTGGGTCATTGCATCTCCATACATGGCTCAACCTAGCCACGTTATGCTTTGGAGTCTCAGACAGGGTTGCCTACGTTCTAGCTGCTGCCAGAAAACCTTCCAGCAGAGCTACCTCCACCATGAAATTGAAGCGTTTTTGCCTCTGGGCTACTGCCTGCCGTCTTGATCCTCTGGCTTTCCGGTGAGCTTAATCCTCGCATACCTGTTGTCGCTCTCAGATTCGGGTTGGGCTACTGCTCATTAAGGTCCATTTCTCTGCAGTTTCTGCCTACCATGCTCCTGTTCAGGGCAGATCCATGGCACAACTGGACCTGTCAAACCTTTCTGTGTGGCATTCTTCACATGGCCCGTCGCCCCAATCAGGGACCCTGTCCCCTTGGGAACTTTTGTTTGTGCTGGAGAAGCTCACCTTGCCCCTGTTTGAGCCACCTGCAGAATGCGAGCTTAGCTTTCTTTCTTGGAAAGCATTTTTTTGATTGCCATTTCTTCAGCTCTGAGGATTTCTGAGCTGCTGGCTCTGATGTGTAAAGAGCCTTATTTGTGTTCTGCAAGGACCAGGTGGCCTTGTGGACCAGTCCTAAGTTCTTACCAAAAGTGGTGTCCAAGTTGACTCTTAATCAGGACATGCACCTTCTGGTTTACTATCCAGAATGATCAAACCGGGTGAGGCTCTTCTCCACACGTTGGATGTCCACCATATCTTGTGTTACTACCTCTCCAGAATATAGGAGTTTAGGCGCTCTGACCCGCTTTTGTTTCCTTTTCCCCCAGAATCTATGGGGCTCCTGTAGCCAAACAGAGACTTTCCAAATGGCTGGTAAACTGAATTTGTTTTTATTACAGAACTACAACAAGCCCTTGCCGGGCTCGGTGAAGGTCACTCCATGAGGGAGCAGCAGTGTCTTGCCACTTTAGGAACATGTCCATGGCTGACATGTGCGGCTGCCACATGGAACTCTGTCCATATGTTCATCAGGCATTAGTCTTGACATTAATTACTTCCAGATGCAGAGCTGGTTTTGGCCTTGCTGTCCTGCAGGGACTGCTCTCCTAGAGAAGCATTGCCCTCTTTGTTTCTCTCTGCTTCCTTCCCCGAGATCAGTCTGAGTCTCCTGCTGCTTGGGACTCAGTCCTACCAGTGTGACTTGCTGCAAGAGCTGACACTCTAAGATAGTACAGTTATGCAAGAACTTACCGTAAAAAGAGATTTGAGAGAGCTCCTGCAGCAGGTACTGCTTCCACCCACCTTCCCTTGGAGATCAATACTATTGTTGCTCTATATGAATTCACCTCAGTTCTCTGTTCTAGATCTCCTTCCATACTCCATACTCTATACGGGTGTCCAGTGGGAGAACAGAGGGACGCAGGGACCGCCCTCCCTTTATACCATGCGTGATGTGGGGTGGGTGGCTGATCGGGGGGGGGTGGTCCCCACTATAGACAGCTAGCTAGGCGTTTTCCGTGGGGTCTTGCCTCCTGCGGCTTCAGTCCCTACCGGTATTACCTGCTGCAAGAGCTTCTCTTGAAGACCTATTGTTACAGTAAGTTCTTATGTAACTGTACTTTGAGCTCCCTCAGTCTTTCATCATATGGTTCATCTCCCAGTCCAAGGATCATTTTTGTCGCTCTTTGCTCGACCCCTCCAGTAGCCTGATGTCCCTTTTAAATAGGAGCACCAGAACTGCACGAGTACCCCAAATGCAGTCTCACTAGGACCTGCACAGTGGCAGAATGACTTCCTGTCTCCTAGAGGTGATGCACCCCAGCATTCTGTTAGCCTTTGTTGCTGCCCTCCTGCACTGCACTGGGTGATTCATATCTACTTACTAGGTACCCCTAGACCCTTCTCCTCCATTGAAGTGGGTAACTGCCTCATCCCAACTAGTAACTATTTCCAGGGTTTCTGGCACCCAAGTGCATGACTTTACACTTCTTAGCGTTGAACCACAGTTGCCAGGTGTCTGACCAGCACTCAAGTCTTGCCAAATCCTCTTGGAGTACTTTACTGCCTTCCCACTATCCACCTCCACAGATCTTTGTGTCAACTGCAAAGAAGCTGATCTTGCACTTTATCCCATCTGGTATGTCGACAATGAAAATGTTAAGCGGCACCGATCCTAGCACTAAAGGTGTGCTTGATATTTTAAAGGCCTCAGGAAGCCTTCCACTAGGGCTCTTATAATTCCAAATGGAAGAGGTTCTCCATCTGGTGTTCTGGGAAGCAAATTGTCCCAGAATCTGCTGATTTGCCCATTTTGCTGGACTACTTGGTCCATCTTAATTCTTAGGCCTCAGGCCAGCTACCTTAAAGGTTCATCTGGCAGCTGTCTCTGCTTTTATATCAGCAGGAAAGCCTGCCTCCTTTCTTCTCTCACCCTGTGTTTTCCAAGTTTTTTAAGGGTTACTTCACACTAACCTCCTTTTCGGGACCAGCCCTGCCTGGGACCTTAAGGTTTGCATTGCTCAGTTAATGCAACCCCCTTTGAACCTCTGTCTTCAGCAGACCTTAAGTTCTTAACTTGGAAAACTGTTTTCCTAGTGGCCATCACTTCTGCCAGACGACAAGTGAGTTACTAGCCCTGTCAGTGGAAAAGGATTTTATTTCTTTTCACAGAGATAAGTAGTCCTCAGGACTAACAGAAAGTTTTACTTAAAGTGGTTTCAGATTTCCATCTTAACCAATCCATCTCCTTCCAGTATTTTCACTGAGCATTCTTCCTCTGGTGAGAGGAGATTACACAGTTTGACGCAAAGAGCTTTTAAGGGTACTATTTTGAACGCACTCAAGGGTCACAGGTTCGAATCCCTCCAACTCTTCCTTACCTATGGCGAGGTTGGCAAAGGAAACCTGCCACTAAGAGGACAATTGCCAGGTGGATTGTCTCTTGTATCCAATTTGTATACCAAAACTAGGTAGAGAACCCCTGGGACTGAGGGCCCATTCCACCAGGGTACAGCTGCATCTCTAGCAGCTGCTAGAGATATTCCATTCTGGAAATCTGTCAAGCTGCTACCTGGAAAACAGTTCACACCTTTACCAAGCATTACTCCCTGGATGTCCAGTCCAGGAGAGATGCTCGGTTTAACACAACCCGTGCTTGGAGACCCTATTCCTAAGTAGTTCTGGCCTCCTCCATGGAGGTACTGTGCTGTTCTAATTGTCATAATATAGCAAGACTTCATGGTGTTTGAAGAAAAATTACTCACCTTAGTAATTGCTTTTCTTCTCATGGAGTCTTGTTATGTTTGCACCCCAACCTGCCCCTCTCAGAACTTCTACTTGTAGGGGTTGGCAAATTAGTGCAAGCACTGTCATGCCATTATAGCTCTTTTTCCTTTTCCCTTTCTTTAGGATTAGGAAACTAGGTTTTTAATGTTTTGGTTGTTTGGCCCCTCCGGATTCTCTGTCTTTTGGGAGGAATAATAGTGCTTGGTTAGGGGTGATATTGTTGTTGTTTCTGTTATTGTTATTCTACTAGTAGGTAGCCATTTGGCTAGTGTAGGGTTTTTCACACAGACTTTTGCTTAGTGTTGACTCCGTAAAGATCTGACAGTTTCAGTTTGAAACTAGCCAGATAGAGCTTTCAGCAAAGCACTCGCGCTTGGAACTCCAGTCAGCCTGGAGTTAACTCCTCCCTCTCCGGGGCAGTTCAAGTGCTGTGGCTAACTGCTAATTGTCATAATATAGCAAGACTCCATGAGAAGAAAAGCAATTACTAAGGTGAGTAATTTTTTCTTCTAGTGCCTCACCAAAAACCTCTCGGATTGGATCCTGTTTAACTACTGCCAGACAGAACAAAGTTGTTTTTTTTTTTAACATTTGTTTCTTGTGCCTTCGTCCCCTGGTCCCTGTGTCACCCCCCCAAAAAAAAAGTTTCTCAGACTTTCTGGTTATCCACTGCTTGCCCAGGACTACACATGGTGGTGGGTGGGCTGCTATGCCTGTCATGTGGCACCTGAGGGGGTGGCCGGATAGGGCTGGGGCTTTTCCTTCCAGTTTTCTTCCCAGGATGTCGACATGCAGTCATTATGGCATGCTTGTATGCGTCGGCTTTTGACAGCCTTGCCCCCTTCAGATGCTGTAGCTCACGCTATCAAAGTCGAAGTTTATTAGCAGGAGATACTCCGTTGAGCAAGCTCACTTACAAGGAGGTCCTGAACGAACAAGAAGGCTCGAAACATAATCAGCAAGTATACATTCAGTAGGGAGGGTAACAGTAGGGTTTACAAGTGAGTAACAATGAGTAACTAACAATAGGCTTCTCAAGGATATGTACAGTAAATCTCTATATACACAACTTCAGGCCACTGTGTGCTGAACAGTGGGGTTAATGAAAAGTAAAGGATAAGAAGGGTGAGCACATGAGGTAGACATAAGGAATAAACATTTGGACAGATTTGGTATGAGACCAAGGACCAGTAGGGATTTTTAGAGGAAGAGGAGGGTGGGGTGAGGTGGAGGGGGTGAATAAGGGGAGAGTATGGTAGCAGATGAGCGGAGGAGGTAAAAGTGATGGGCAGGAGGTGCTGGAGGAGAGCCGGAAGTGGGGAATATTAGAGGGAGGAAATGATGTAGAGGGTGAAGGGGCATGGTAAAGGTGAGAGAAGGTGGTGGCACAGGAGGGATTGAAGAGGTGGGGCAGAAAGCACTGGAGAGAGCAGGGAAGTAGGGGAGTGGGGGGAGGGATAGAATGCTAGGGAGGATGAGGGATTATGAGAAGCGAGGAGGGGGTGATGGGGAGAAAGGAAAGGGTGGGTTTGAGTGGGAGCGAAGAGGATTCAATGGCATACAGGAGTCACCAATTTTGTTGGAGACTAGTGCTTTGAAATTGCATAGGGGTACGAGATTTTGAAGTTTGAGGCAGGATTGTGCTTTATTCAAGCAGCTCAGAAGGGTGACTTATGGCCATATCGCCTAGCTGTATACAGGGAGTAGGATACTTTAACGTAATGAAATTATTTCTCCATTGTGAGTATATGCTGGCAGTTTGAAGAGAGTTGAGATGTATAGGGGAGCTTAGACAGCAGGGCTTTATATAACCAGATGAGGAAGTGGATGAGGCATCTAGTCGATGAGGAGGACCAGCCTTGGGTATATAGCTCAGAGTGGTGCATATGTGAGTGTGCATTGAAATGAAACGAATAGCTCTGTAATGAGTGTGTCCAGTTGTCAAGTATGGAGTCCGAGCATCGGCCATAGACAATGTCAATATAGTCGAGGAGTGGCATAAAGATTGTCTGGACTAGCTGTAGTCTGGCCTCGGCCGTTAATAGTGATTTTTTTCCTATAGAAGAAACCAATGCATTGATGCAGTTTTTTTTCGAGGAAAGCAATGTGGGCAGTGAAAGTTAGGTATTGGTCGAGGACACAGCCCAAGTATTTGAAGTTGTTCACTACCTCCAGATCATCGCCTAGGAGAGTTCTGATGATGGGGCATTCGTGGTGGAAGCGATCTGGATAGAATAGAAGTACAGGACTTTTTTTGTTTTGGCGTTAAGGAGTTTGGATTGCGCCAGTCTGAGTTGGAGAAGATTGAACTGGGATTGGAGTTCCATTTGGACACCGGAAATTGAAGGCCTGGAGAGGTAGATCACGGTATCGTCCGCGAATAGGTGAAGCTTAGCTTTGGTGATGATATTGATAGAATTGATGTAGATCGTAAAGAGTAGCGGTCCAAGAATGGAGCCTTGCGGGGTACGCTTCTCGTAATGGGGAGGAGCGGAGAGAGTGAGCCATCAGCTTTTACTTGTTGCCATCTATCAGCCAGGTAACTCTTGAGCAAAGATAGTGAGTTGCCGGAGATGCCATGGCAGTGTAAGGTGTTCGAGAAGTGAAGCATGGTCGACCATATCGAAGGCTTTACTGAGGTACAGAAAGACTGCCTGTCACCTGTTTTCTTATCCATGGAGAGTAGCCAGTCATTAGTAATGGAGACCAGGGCAGTGTTGGTGCTGTGGGATTGCCTGAATCCAGATTGTGCAGGGTTTATTAGAGTAGTAGTTTCTAGATAGTCTCTTAACTGGGAATTTACTAACTTTTCGAGGAGTTGAGAGTAAAGGTATAATGGATATGGGGTGGTAGTTCAGATCCATAGGGTCACCAGATTTGAACAGAGGTATGACCTGGGCCACCTTCCATGCGTTGGGAACCAAACTGGTGTCTATGGACAGATTAAACAGATGCAGTATGTGGGCTGCGAGGTAATGGAAGCCAGCTTTGAGGAAGATGGGTTCTATTCCATCTGAACCTGCACCTTTGTTAGTGTCTGTGGAGAAGGAGGTCCTCAACCCTTTGTATTGGAACCGGTAAAGGAGAGGTTGTTGGTGAGAGTGGCTGGTGTAGTATTAGGTAGGCCGGTGGTGAGTGTGGCTGCTTTGAGATATCAAAGGCCAGCCTGCTGTAGCAAAGTGGTCATTGAAACCATGCAGAATGTCGGACTTATTGAGAGGTATTACGTTGATCAAGATCTTGCTGAGCAAGGAGGAGATTGTGGCCCTCCGCTGACTTAATGATTTGCCAGAATTTGGTGGAGTTACCCTTGGCTGAGTTGAAGGCAGATAGATAGTAATTCGCCTTGTGGATCTGATCAGTTTGGTGCAAGCTGCCGACAGGTTCTGAAGGCAACCCAGTCTGCGGAAGTTTTGTACGTCTGGCTGTGGCCCAGAGACGATCCCTCCTGCTTAATGCTGCTTTTATCTCAGGTGTGAAACTAGGGCAGGAAAACTTCCACCCCTACATTTGATCATGGGGGCATGTTTGTTTATAATGCTAGTTAATATGTTGTTGAAGGAAGCAGCGGTGTTATGCATGGGGCCAGATAGAAGTCAGTCCAGTTAATGTCTCTGAGGTCTGATAGGTACTGTGCCAAGTTAAATTACGGAGCTCCTCTTCCAGGTAAATCTAATTGCTGGCTTGGGTGGGTGTTGACCTCTGATGCCGCCATGATGCAGTGGTCACTGACATATTGTTAAATACAGCTATGTGGGTAAATTTATGGGGTCTTTTGTGAGGATTAGGTCAATTAGAGATCCATTTGAGGGAATATGGGGTTTGGACGAGTGACTTCAGGGACTAGCTGAGAGAAGCCAGATTTGTCGAGAACTCCTTGAGCTTTTGGCAGGGGTTACAGTTTTTAGCCAGTCAATATTGAAGTCATCAAGGATAGTGATTTCATCTGTCTTACGTCAGATATGGAACGTAGATCGTTCAGGAGCTCCAGACCCGCAGATGGGGCAGCCTGTAACAACCTATTACTGTAATGGTTTCCATGGGGATAGTGACAGATTTAAAGTCAGGGCTTCAAACTCCTTGGGTACACTGGCAGGAGCAGTATCAGTTACTGTAAATCTGTCTTTGATGTAAATTGTCCCCCACCCCACCCCTGGTAGGTCTGTCACATCGGAAGAAGTTGAAGGAAGGGATGGATATCACGGTGTCAGGTGTTGAGTTTTTCAGCCAGGTCTCAGTTAGGACCAGGATATCAGGGTCCGAGTGGGTGATCCATGTTTGGACGAGATCTAGTTTTTTCACTAGGCTGCACCCATTAATGTGTAAGTACTTAAGCCCTTTTAAGGATGTGAAGTCGGCTGGTGCAGTTATGAACTGTGAGGGGGCCTGGGTTTAATTCTACATTTCCTGCGATTAGAGACAGGAAGATTAAGTTAATGAACCATCTGCATAGCAGTTTAATTCTGAATAGGGTTGTGCGCCTGTGGGGGGTAGATGGGGGGTGATTGTGCACTGTAGTAGCACTGGTAGGATGGAAATAAGGCATAGAAAATCATAGATGCCCAAAAGGATCTGGGGTAGGAGGTCGTGAGTATTTTGAGTAGGTATGTGTTATAGTCCCATGATGGAATAGGGATGAGAGGGTGAGTTGAAGGTGCTAAAGGCGAGAGAGTCGGAGCAACAAAGTAGCTGATAGGAAAGGGCCTCGGGCCGTGTAAGGAAGGCTGAGATTGGTGGCAAGTCATAGTGGGAGGGCTGTAGGTAAACTGAAAGCAACAAGAGATGGGCAGACTGGACGTTAAGAGCGATACAGCATGGGGGTGAAGACGCATGGTGATAGGATTAATAAGCTATGAAAAGAGACACGGCGCCTAGAGTTGTGCTAAAAGATCAGCTCAAGTATAAAGTAACAATGCTAAGATAATGCACTTAGTGTGTCTGTGCAGTAGAGACACAGTGCCCGGAGTTCAGTGCACAAAGGTCATCTCGATTGTAGAGTTACAAGGCTGAGATAATGCGTGTTAGGGGTCTCCAGTTGACACAGATGTCGCTTGCTTAGAGAGGGGAGAAAGAGGGCTGCTAGTTCAGTATGGTGTGAAGGGAGTAGGCAGAGGAGGCTGCAGCCAGTAGAAATGGTTGCAGTGGTGGAGGGAGGAGGGGCTTGAGTGTATTTGAAGGAGGCCTGGGTGGGGGTGGGACAAATTGTCAGCTATCATCCAAAAGTTTTAAAAGCAGCTTTTTGCCACTGATCAGCTTAGAGCTAGGTTGCGGTGAATAAAGCAGTGACCTGCCCCCAGAGATGAAAAACAGCAGCCAAAGCGAATGGCTAATAAGAGGAGGGCCAGGAGACAAGTTAATGGCGGGTAGGTAGCTGTAAAGCCACCAATCGGATTTCTGGCATCTGATCCCGGAGTTCTTACCTGATCGCCTACTGTTCTTCTGCGGGTGGAGGGGTGAGCGCAGCCGGCTGGAGAGGATGGCCGGGCCGCTGGCTGGAGGCGGCTTTGCCCTGCTGAGGGGCTAGATCTGAGCGCCTATGGTTCTTCTGCGGGTGGAGGGGTGAGCACAGCCGGCCGGGAGGATGGCCGGGCCGCTGGCTGGAGGCAGCTTCATCCTGCTGGGGGCTAGATCTGCGCGCCTACAGTTCTTCTGCGGGCGGAGGGGTGAGTGCAGCCGGCCAGAGAGGAAGGCTGAGCCGCAGGCTCAAGGCAGCTCGGCTCTGCTGAGGGGCTAGATCCGAGTGCCATGGTTCTTCTGGGGCGGAGGGGTGAGTGCAGTCGGCCAGAGAGGATGGATGGGCCACTGGGTGGAGGTGGCTTTGCCCTGCTGAGGGCTAGATCTGGAAGGAAAGCAGTCACGCCTCCACCTGGAAGCAGTCGCATGTCGAGACACAGGATTCCCTGCCTCCACCCCAAGGAGGAGCTATCCTTGGGGTGCTCATTCCTGAACCTGGGTTGCCAGCGGCGTGAACAGTAGCTCTATCACTGTGTTGATGGGCTGGCCCTCAAAAATGGGAGTTTTGTGAGGAATTTCATGTAAATGCAGGGCTCGAATTTAACGGTACTCTGGCACATTTTGGGTACCAGATTTCATACTGGAATACCAAAATTTGAGCCCTTGTGCTCTGCAGGAGATACCAGATTTTTTTCTGCATTAGACCCAACAACGTGGGGGGGGGTGTCCCAGTTCCCGTGTCGGTGCTTGCCCCCTCCAGTACTTTGGGACACTGGGGAGCCCACCCCAGTGTCCCGAATGTTTCAGTAATCCTCTTCTGTTTAAAAAGAAAACTGTCCCCTGACTTTTTTTTTCCTGCAAAAAGAAACTGTCCTCGTCATCTCCCCAGTCCCTCCCAACCCTCCCACTGAGCAACCCACCACCCTCCTTGCCCTATACTTACCATCAAGGTCGGCAGCTGTCATCTTCTGTGGACTGGGACATGTCTGCACTCTTCAAAGCTGAACCACGAACTGAAGAATCAAGATACATGCCATATAATGCGTTTTCAACTTATTTTGATTATCCCTGCCATTTTCAATATTTTTTCACCAAACTTTGAACATGAGGTTTTGGCACCCACCTCATGAACACTGACACTGTCATTGCATTACTTGGTCCTGAAAGGTGATTTTGCAGTTGCAGCATGGAATCACCTTTCAGGACTGAGTAACAAAACGACAGTGCCAGTGTTCATGAGGTGGGGTCCTAAAAAGCCCATGTTAAAAATTTGGTGCAAAAATATTGAAAAATGGCTGAGATGTACGCGATCGTTGAAATTTTTCTACGCACACTTGTGACTTTGGCAGTTTTTAATATTTTCACTCCAAATTCACAACATTGCCATTTTTTCACACCCCCTATGAACAGTACAGCTATCATTCTTCATATCCTGCCCAAAATGTGTGTTCACACCTGTGGCACAGAATGGCTCGGTCGTTGTGCAAAATCACCTTTCGGGACCAGTGAAAGAAATGACAGTGGCACTGTTCATGAGGGTTGGTCCCAAAAGGCCATGTTGAAACTTTGGTGGAAAAAACTCTTAAAAATGGCAGAGTTACATACAGGTGTTAAAAATTTTTCTACATATGCGCGTAACATAAAAACCCATTGAATTTAGGCGGAATACCAGATTTCCAGGTGGGATACCAAAATTCTGAATCTGGTATTCCGCCAAGAATAACCCCTTTTTTTTTTTTTTTCTTAAATTCTACCCCTGAAATTATTTCTACTGATGCTGGCTATATCTTTTTTTTTTTCCCTCCCTGAAAACGAAAATCTCTCTAATTTTGTGTTTGTGAAATAGAATCACATGATACTGGAAATGTAAGCCCTTTGCTTGTGGGCTTCCCCTATCCTGTTTTTATAGTGCATCTCAGTTTGAGCTATAGAGGAAGAGGTGAGATTAGAATGTACTTAATTTCCCTGGCTGATTCTCTTAGGTGCCTCTTCCATGTCAGGGGCTGCTGATTGTGTCAAATTGTATTGCTGGATTATGCTTGGCATTTAGGTGACATTGTGGTGCAGTAGAGGCAGATCTCCTCCATCAAACATGTAACACTGGCCATTTGAGCCGGGAAGCCCTCCCTTCCATTCTGAATGCCTAATCGGATTTTCACTCTGTAGCTGGCTGCTCTTTAGTATGCGCAAGGCAGAATAATATTTCATTTTTCTGAAGACATTCTTAATATGGTGGGTGAACTGTCAGGAAGGATTAGGCTCCATGGTGGTGCAACTCTCAAGGGGAAAACTTGCTTCAGATGTAAAATGTTTTTAATTATAATATTTTTATTACTGCTTGCCAAAAAAAAAATTTAAAGAAATGAAATACTTGGGTCGTTAATGCAGATTTTTGTTTTCCTGCCAAGCGGAAACCCAATACCAGGTATTACTGGATTTAGTCAAACTGTTTCCTACTGTTGTTAAACACAGTGGTGAACAAAACCACTTTGAGAATTATCCTGGACTCTAAATTCTGGTTCTTATTAGGTAGCCATCAGTTCCCAACTGCAGCAGAATGGTTGCCAGATTATTGTTTACATACCAAATTATTATTAGACTTTGTTTTCCATAATTTGTAATCATCATAAGAATTTTTTTCCTATCATTTATTTTGGCCTCCTGTATGCTGAATGGCCCCAGCATCCCAGATCTCCAGCCCCATCACCCACCATCTCTGGGACTTACCTGGCTCAGGTGCATACTCCATGGATTTATCCCTGTGGCGGGGCCAGAATGAGGATGCCCCCCAGCACATTTCCGATACTAGAGTCCTGCCCACTTGGTGGTGTGGAGCCTGTCTACCAGCATTTTCTCTCCATGGCTGCCAATCTGCAGTGAATCTCCATGGGTGTGTCCCTCCAAACAGGCTTGGTACTCTGCTTCTGGGCATGCATGCCACTCCGTCACAATCTGTTGACTTTGTTCCAGGGCATAACAACATTTCACTAATCTCGGACCTATACCAGAGGGCATGGTTTCTGAGTAGTTACAATTTGCTAGATTAGATCTCTATGGAAGGTCCTGAAGGTACTTGGGGTTTCAAAGAATTCCACTACCAGGCAAGCAGATTCCTCTAAGTGGAAAAGGTTTTTCTACTGGTGTACCCCCCAGAAAAATAAACCCAAAAGAGGCCAGGTTGCCCAAAATTCTGCAATACCTAGTGCACCTACAGTCGTTAGGCTTACAGTATTCGTTAAAGGTGCACTTAGCTGCAGTATCAGCATACATATAAGCTGACAAGGGAAAGTATTTGGCCTTGCAGCCCATTTTCAACCAGTGAAGGACCCTGGTCCCCTGCTTCCCCGGACCTCAGTATATACCTTGCCCAGCTTTATGAGGCTCATTTTAAACCTGTCAAAACTGCTGACCTGAAGTAAGTCACATGGAGGACCATACTCTTGGCTGCAGTGACCTCTGCTAGGAAGGTAGATGAATTGCAAGCCCTCTGCATAGAGCCAAGTTACTTAATCCCCAGCAGGGAAAAAGTAGTTCTTAGAACCAACGGAAAATTTGCCCAAGGTGGTATGAGTTCCACCTGAAACAGTCATTGACCCTCCCTGTACTCTATCCAGAGCACTCCAGTCTGGGTGAGGAAAAGTTACATAGCCTGGACCTAAAACAAATCCTGACTGTTGACAGGGACTGGACAAAAGATGTCAGTTACCAGAGCACCCAACTTTTTGTTCCTGTGGTGAGGTTCGTAAAGCAAACCAGCTACAAAGAGATCTGTCTCTGGATAGTCTCTTGCATTAAGTTCTGCTATGAAAAAATCAACAAAATGCCACTAAAAGGTTTGAGGGTGCATTCCACAAGGGGTTCCTATGCCCCTGTGGCATCCTCAAGGGGCATCCCATTGTTAGACATTTGTAAACAGTACACAGTTTCACAAAACACTGTTTGCATATACAGTCCAGAAAGGATGCCAGCTTTGGAACAGCTGTTTTTCCTAACTAGGTTCTGGACCCAGCCCCTCAAGGGGTACTGCTGTGCAGTCTGCTAAAGTGTGGACTCTAAGTGAGGGATTCCTGCGACTAAAAGGAAAAATTACTCACCGTAGTAATGCTGTTTCTTCTTAAGGGATCCCTTACTATGTTTACACACTCAGACTCTCCCTTCCTTCCAGAACCTGAAATAGGTTCACACAAGAATCTGTTGCTTGAGCATTACTGTTGCAGTTCCTACAATTCTAAATGTGTTATAAATTGTGAACATTTTTTCTAAAAATCTTTTGGTAGCCTTTTATCTAGTTTCACTAGCCGCTGCTCTACTCTGTTTTGGAAACAGATCTGAGCAACAGCCAGAGTGGAGTGCCGATGCAGAGTTTGAAACTATATACCAAATTCTAAATATTTAGTTGGGTTATAGCTCTGAGGTGTCGCTCTCAGTCAAAATGACTGCTAAAGTGTAAACCTACTGAGGGATTCCCTTAAGAAGAAACAATGTTACCATGGTGGGTAGTTTTTTCTTTTTGCACGCAAAATGTGACAGTGTTTCTTTAAGATCGCAAGGGACTCTCCAGGTGCATGAGGGGGTGTTACCGGAGAAAGCGTATATTAATATAATAAAGCGGCAAGACTGGTGGGGGATGGTGGTGAAAGGGTTTTGATAGTGAAACTACAAGGAGGAAGGGAGGGTGGATTGATGAACCCTGTCAGGCAGTAGGTGGGAATTTAGGCAGATTGCATGGACTTAGTCTTTTTTTTTTTTTTTTTTTTTTGCGCTGCAACAGTCAAATTTTTGTTGAAACTGGTCCACAAGAAAATATCGTGGACGGTAAGACATGGAGAATAGGGATGCTGTTTTAAGTAATGTGCTTCAGTGTTCATGTTACTTTGCTGTCCTGTTTTAATGGTTGGAAAAATGACAGATCTGTATATGAACATTCTGTATGGCATCATATGAACATGCTGTATTGCACTTTATGGCACCAGTGCTTTTTTCACTGTTGGTAAGGCAAGGCGATTTTATTTCTAAGGTGCACAGTCCCGGAGGCTCTGGGCACCGTGCACAATAAAAACAGAATACAAAAATAACATTTATGCAGTAGCAAATCTTTCAAACAACAATCTTAGAAGTATAAATGTGAAATGGTAGTACTTTCGTAGTAAATATTGGTGCCAGTCTGCCTCTGTTGGTGGTGGTAGTCTCATAAAAAATATTGGTGCCAGCCTGCTTCAGCCGGTCAGCATTGAGGGATTTTACTTAACCATTTTATAAGTCCTTGTATAACATTTGATCTTTCAAGAGTCTAAAGTCACGGGGAAAACATAAAAAAACCCCACAAAATTTAGACACAATTCAGCTTACAGTTCATGTATTTCTTGTATATTCCTTCCCTATTTCTTTATTACTTTGGATGCTTGCATGAAAAGGACTGCAAAGATGTCAGTGGGTCAGCAGGGTAAGGCTTACGAGGAGAGGTTGAGGGCACTGAAAATGTACTACCTGGGGGGGGGGGGAGACATGATTTGAGACCTTCAAGTACTTGAAAGGGATAAATAAGGTTGATAAGGAGAGTCTCTTTAAGCTGAGTGGCAACCATAACACGAGGGGGCACAGTCTTAAGCTGGAGGATGGAGGTCAGGAAGCACTTCTTCACAGAGAGGGTGGTGGACACTTGAAATGCACTGCCAGAGGAGGTGGTCTTTTTGAAGATGGTGGGCAGCTTAAAAGTGAGACTTGAATAGGCATGGGGAAGGTAAGGATCATGGGTAGGGAGGATGGAAGGAGTGGGGAGGGTGAGCAGGGTCAGTAGCTGAATCTGTGAACCCTGCAATACGAGCAGACTAGATAGACCAGATGGCATTCTTCTGCTGGCTGCTTCTTATGTTCAAAAAGGCTCTCTCTTTCTTGGTCTTCAGCTCCATTGGGTGCTAGTCTATATGTGACATTATAATCTGATCCTACAGCAACCTGTTATGATGCCACAAATGGAGGCTTATGGTGTTGCATTGAGACGATCAGTCAGAGCAGATGGCCAGATGAACTAGACCTTGTTTTTATGATTATTTCATAAGTTTTAAAGTATAAGAGGAAGGTAAATACATGAAATACAAGCCAAAGTGTGTGCATTTATATTTTTTCAAAGTGGTTCCTATGGTGTCAAAGACTCTTAAAAGAGCAGTGGAATTTTCTGGGCACATTGCACATCTAGTAATATGGTGATAGATTAAAAAAACACACACAAAAAACACATCTGGTGAATGCTATTTGTATAAAATGGTTTTTAAATTGCATATCATTTCCACCATCAGGTCCCAAGTCTGTGTGAAGACCTCCTATCCTCGGTAGACCAACCTCTAAAGATCGCCGAGACAAGGTGGTGAGGCAAAGATTACCTATTAATGACTACAATAGAGATGGAGATTCATACAGGTTAGTTGTCTGTTTTGCTATGCTCCCTAAACCTGCTAAACTTTGTCTTAGAGAGCCTCTAAAAAAAAAGGGGGCAGGGCATATCATGGTCATCCCCATAGGAAATACAGTATGTCACAAAATAATTTGTCCATAACTCCAGGAATAAGCAGAATACTTTTGAATATATGGATGAGTTGATTTGCCTGGCATTTTTGCATTTACTTTGTTTCATCCTGTCACACACAACTTCAAAACCCCAGACTTTTAAGCAGTTGGTACAGTAAATTGTTGAGCTGGCTTAAACCTCCACTGGCACGGGGGAAGGGGGCCTCACCATTTAAGAAAAGCTGCCCTAACCACATCTGTGTAAACCATCAGTCTGTGCCGATCCTTCTCCAGTACTAGATTTTACAGTTTGTTTCGGGGAATTGTACCATGAGATTGACCAGTGACCATAAACAGAGCCATTTGCACACTATCCTAACCATTATTTTACGAACACTCTGAAATTGCCAGCAGATACAGACCTCTGTCTACCGAGTCTGCTTTCGGTGTGCAGCACACACAGTATATTAAACTGCAGCTGCTGCCCTCCCTCGCCTTCCTTCTGATGTATTTCCTCCAACTTCCGTCTTCCTCCTCAATCTACCCTCAGTTTTGACCCTCCCTTTAGTCCTGTCCCACCCCCTCTTAAAGCTACCCACCGACCTCAATGATACCACCTCCTCTGGCAACGCGTTCCACCCTGCCACCACCCTTTCTGTGAAATAGTGCCTCCTCATTTTCCCTCCTAACCCTCCCCCCCAGTTTTAGACTGTCCCCTGGTGACCCTCTCATGCTTTAATCTAAACATGCCCTCAGTATTAACCCTGTTCATGCCCTTTAAATACTTGAAGGTGTCAATCATATCCCCCCTCTCCCTTCTATCCTCCAGGGAATACATGATCTTAAATCGAGAGTCTGCTCTTGCAGCAGGTAACACTGGTAGGACTGAAGGCCGCAGGACATCTTGGATAACATCTAGCTAGCCGTCTATCGCGGGGACTGCCCCCCAACGTCTGCCCACCCCCGACATCACGCATGACGTAAAGAGAGGGCAGTCCCTGTATCTCAGTTCTTTCCCGCCGTCGACTCGCTGCTCATCGGCCCATCGGATGCCTCTCTCACTAGTTCGACTGCCATTTTGCTATTACTTAGCTCCGCTTTTCTTGTTTTTTTGACGAAAAAGTTTGCTTTTTCAGGGCTCAACAGTTTTGTATGTAGTCTTCTCAGACATCCTCCATCGAACAGCGCCCTTCCGAGTATGCCTGCGGCAAACAAATTTTGCCCAAGGACAGGCACTCTGCCTGCCTCCTGTGCCTAGGCCTTGACCATGATACTCAGGCCGGCCTGCACTGCCAGGAATTTAACAGGATGAGAATCCACCACCAAAAGGCCCTTCAAGCTTGCCTCACAAAGCAAAAACTCCCTGCTATGCAGAAAGATTCCTCTTCTCGGGAGTTCTTCCCACAAGAAATATTCTGGAAAGCACCACCATAAGGAGAAAAGAAAGGAGAGGTCTCCCTTGAAGTCCAGGTCTTCAGGCTTCCACTCTGCCTCCCAGGGTAGCTCAGACTCTGCTTCCCAAGTGACCTGTTCTGCTACTCTGCTAGTGGTAATCAAACTACCTGCCCTGATCCGGGCATCGGGTGGTAAGGACCTCTGCTCTGTGTCCCCAATCCCAGCATTGCAGCTGCTAAAAGTCCATGTTGCATGATCAGGCCTTGGACTGGCGCTCTGACCTTGACAGGTCTGCCTCAGCCTCAAGACCGGCGTTGGCTCACTCCTGGTCAGCTTCTGTTTCTGGTGCCAACTCCCAGGACAAACACAAGGCTTCGGGGCACTCCTCAGTGAGATCCGTGCCACAGCCCCTCAGCTGCATAAGCTGTAGTTGACAAGCGTCCAGCAGATCATCATTAGTCAGCAGGTGGCGCCCACCGGCGACACTCTGCCTTGGTTGCTGCTTCAGCGGCCTTGCCATTGGCGTGGTCCCCATCATCGCCCTCCCCCAAGCGAGCGCTCGGGACAGTCCTCCCGTGAACAACCGGTCTTCGGCTACTGCGTCAGACTTACCGCTATAGCTCTGACCCCCAGAACGTGCGCGCCACACCGATCACGACTCTAGGCCAGCACCAGGTCTGATGACCAATAAAGAGCAGAAGATCCACTTGCCCCAGGTGAAAGATCTGTTTGGCTGTTGGTGGGAGACCATCAGGATGGACCTCCTGCCACCAGGACCTCCTTGGGCAGAGGCCTCTCCCCCGATACTGGGGCTCGACCACTGAGGGAGCCCACTTCCATCTCAGGCATGGGCAGAACAGGCCGCAAGCTTCACTCCAGGTCCAGGAGCTGCAGTTCCTTCGGTCTCTTTCTGCTCGGTACCTTCGCCTGTTGGAGGTCTTTTTCCCAAAGACCCAAGGGATACTCCCAAGTCACCGCCGGATGATCCTTCCTTTATGGAGATCATTGGTTGACACGTTCACAGACCTCGCCAAAGCAGCCTGGAAGCGCCCTCACAACTCCTCCCACGATGCCCAAAAAGACAAATCGCCTATGCAGAGCCCTGAAGGAGGAACCCTTCCTGGGCGAACAGCCTATGACAGACTCCGTTGTCATCTCAACTGCCCATGACAGATCCCAGAGGCCACGGCACCTTAGCACACAGCTTGCATATTGGGAATCTAAACAGCTGGATGCTGTGAGGCGCAAGGTATACTCCTCAGTGACATGCACTATTCGATGTCCTAATTTGTTGACACATATGGTGCAATTTCAAAACACCCTTTGGGAGCAGGGGATGGACATTGTTAAGGAGATCCCTGACTGCCCCCAGAAAGCTGAGCTGGAGAAGCTACTGCAGACTGGCACAGATGTCAGCACACATGTCCTCCGGTTGGCGTACGACTCGGTGGACATGGCTGCAGGGGCGGTGACCACGGGAATATGGAGAGCCATTCGTGGCTGTGGCTCTCAGGCTTTGCCCAAGACAAACAGACCATCATCTTGGACACACCATTCTATGATTCTATCCTCTTTGGTGAGGATTCCGAGGATAATCCGCAAGCTGCAAGATTCAGGCAAGGCCATTCGGTCGGTGCCTCCATGTACCAAACAAAGAGGCCCTTTCGGGAAGCCGGCTTTTGTGGCAAAGTGGGACAACAGTTCAGATTCCAGCCACAGCAAAGATGTGGCTATGACCTCAGAAGGCCCCTTGCAAGGATCAACAGGCTCCGGGTCTAGGGGCCGCCAAATCAGACCGGACCAGTCTCTCCCTCCACCACAGCCTGACTCCTTGCTGGACCCACCTCCTTCCATAGGCCTGATGGGGGAGGCGGTCGGAGGTCGCTTTTCTCTTTATGTCATGGGTTCATGAAAGGTCACCTCCAACCAATGGGTCCTGTAGATGATCGACAGAGGGCACTCAGTCGGATGATTACAGATGCCACCGGACAGGCTGCCACAGCCCTCACGTTGTTCCCCAGCTCATGCAGAGCTAATCCAGGAGGAAATTCAAGCTCTCCTACACAAGTGGGCAATAGAGCTTGCTCCCCCCAAGGGGAACAGGATTCTATTCACATTTCTTCCTTGTGCCCAAGAAGACAGGGGACCTATGCCCCATCTTGGACCTCAGTGACCTCAGTCAGTTTGTTGAGTACAAACGTTTCCGGATGGTCACCCTGCAGGGATTACTGCCCGTACTGCATCAGGGGGATTGGCTAGCGTCACTGGATATGCAGGACCCTGTCTTCACATTCTAATAGCCAGACCTCACAGGAGGTTCCCCAGGTTCAAGTTTCAGGGAAGACACTACCAATTCATGACATTGCCCTTCGGCCTATCCTCAGCCCCAAGGGTCTTTACCAAATGTCTGGCAGTGGTCGCAGCAGCCTTTCAGAGGAAGGGACACTACGTTTGTCCTTACATGGACGACTGGCTCTTAATGGCCCTGTCCAGCGAGCAGCTGCTGTGTACAATCCAGGATACCTGTTCTGTCTTACAGGAACTAGGAAGTACCATCAGTGTGGCAAAGTCATCCTTGCTTCCGACCCAATCCCTCCAGTTCATCGGGGCATTGCTCGATTCCACTTGAGGAAAGGCCTTCCTTTCAGAGGACAGGGCACTCCGACTCTGCAGTCTAGCACGCCACGTCTCATCTCTCAAGTGTACCACCCAGGACGTTCCTCAAGCTCTTGGGCTACATGGCTGCCTTGATCACTATAGCCCCCCTAGCCAGACTGCATATGAGGACAATTCAGTAGACTCTTGAGTCCAGTGCGACCAACGTTGGGATGACCTGGACCAACTGGTCTCTATCTCGGAACTGGTCTGTCAGGAGCTCAACTGGTGGACAACATCCCTTTCTCTCAGAGGGTCTGCCTTTCCAGAGAATGCCACCGTCCCAAAGCCTGATGTCTGATGCTTCTGACACAGGTTGGGCGCACATCTAAGCGTCCACCGGCACTTGGTCCATGTCCGAGGAGCTCTTACACATCAACATCTTTGAGATGAGGACGTTCTCCTTCCACAGGCATTGAGCACCATGCTCCTCCCGGGACACCATCTGATACAGATGGACAACATGGTGGTGGTGTTCTACCTCAACAAACAAGGTGGCACCCACTTGACCCCCTTTGTCGAGGGCAATGCGGGTATGGGTAGGGCCATAGCTCACCATTTGGATATTTCGGCGGTTCACGTCCCAGGGGAACAAAATAGCCTGGCTGACACTCGGCAGGACAAGGTCCAGAGCAAATGAGTGGGGCCCTTCTGCAGTCTGTCATAGAAGATTTCTTCGACAGATGGGGCAGACCGGAACTGGACCTCTTTGTATCCCGTCTACTCAAAGTTGCCCAAATTTTTACTCGCTAGATCCTGGGCCTGGAGTTTTCTGGCGAGATGCATTGTCCCTCTCCTGGAGGGTGAGGTTCCTCTACACGTGCCTTCCCTTCCCACTCCTGCAGAAAGTACTTCTCAAGCTACAGGTGTAGGAGGCAGGAATGATCCTGGTGGCTCCGGCAGATTTGGTTTCCCCTGCTGCAACAGCTGGCAGCTGAGCCACCGCTACCTCTGCCACTGAGCTCTCACTTACACTCCCAGGACAATGGGACCTTGGTGCCCTTGGATACAGGGTCATTGCATCTCCATACATGGCTCAACCTAGCCACGTTATGCTTTGGAGTCTCAGACAGGGTTGCCAGCGTTCTAGCTGCTGCTGAAAACCTTCCAGCAGACTACCTCCACCATGAAGTTGAGCGTTTTTGCCTCTGGGCTACTGCCTGCCGTCTTGATCCTCTGGCTTGTCCGGTGAGCTTAATCCTCGCATACCTATTGTCGCTCTCAGATTCGGGGTTGGGCTACTCGTTCATTAAGGTCCATTTCTCTGCAGTTTCTGCCTACCATGCTCCTGTTCAGGGCAGATCCATGGCACAACTGGACCTGTCAAACCTTTCTGTGTGGCATTCTTCACATGACGTGCGCCCCCCCCCAATCAGGGACCCTGTCCCCCCTTGGGAACTTTTGTTTGTGCTGGAGAAGCTCACCTTGCCCCTGTTTGAGCCACCTGCAGAATGCGAGCTTAGCTTTCTTTCTTGAAAGCATTTTTTTGATTGCCATTTCTTCAGCTCTGAGGATTTCAGCTGCTGGCTCTGATGTGTAAAGAGCCTTATTTGTGTTCTGCAAGGACCAGGTGGCCTTGTGGACCAGTCCTAAGTTCTTACCAAAAGTGGTGTCCAAGTTGACTCTTAATCAGGACATGCACCTTCTGGTTTACTATCCAGAATGATCAAACCGGGGTGAGGCTCTTCTCCACACGTTGGATGTCCACCATATCTTGTGTTACTACCTCTCCAGAATATAGGAGTTTAGGCGCTCTGACCCGCTTTTTGTTTCCTTTTCCCCCAGAATCCATGGGGCTCCTGTAGCCAAACAGAGACTTTCCAAATGGCTGGTAAACTGAATTTGTTTTTATTACCAGAACTACAACAAGCCCTTGCCGGGCTCGGTGAAGGGTCACTCCATGAGGGGAGCAGCAGTGTCTTTTGCCACTTTAAGGAACATGTCCATGGCTGACATGTGCGGCTGCCACATGGAACTCTGTCCATATGTTCATCAGGCATTAGTCTTGACATTAATTACTTCCAGATGCAGAGCTGGTTTTGGCCTTGCTGTCCTGCAGGGACTGCTCTCCTGAGAGCATTGCCCTCTTTGTTTCTCTCTGCTTCCTTCCCCCGAGATCAGTCTGAGTCTCCTACTGCTTGGGACTCAGTCCTACCAGTGTGACTTGCTGCAAGAGCTGACACTCTAAGATAGTACAGTTATGCAAGAACTTACCGTAAAAATAGATCTTTGAGAGAAGCTCCTGCAGCAGGTACTGCTTCCCACCCACCTTCCCCTTGGAGATCAATACTATTGTTGCTCTATATGGAATTCACCTCAGTTCTCTGTTCTAGATCTCCTTCCATACTCCATACTCTATACGGGTGTCCGGTGGGAGAACAGAGGGGCGCGGGGACCGCCCTCCCTTTATACCATGCGTGATGTCGGGGTGGGCTGGCGTCGGGGGGGGGTGGTCCCCACTATAGACAGCTAGCTAGGCGTTTTCCGTGGGGTCTTGCCTCCTGCGGCTTCAGTCCCTACCGGTATTACCTGCTGCAAGAGCTTCTCTTGAAGACCTATTGTTACGTAAGTTCTTATGTAACTGTACTTTGAGCTCCCTCAGTCTTTCATCATATGGTTCATCTCCCAGTCCAAGGATCATTTTTGTCGCCCTTTGCTCGACCCCCTCCAGTAGCCTGATGTCCCTTTTTAAATAGGAGCACCAGAACTGTACGCAGTACCCCAAATGCAGTCTCACCAGGGACCTGCACAGTGGCAGAATGACTTCCTGTCTCCTAGAGGTGATGCACCCCAGCATTCTGTTAGCCTTTGTTGCTGCCCTCCTGCACTGCACTGAGTGATTCATATCTCGTTACTAGTACCCCTAGACCCTTCTCCTCCATTGAAGTGGGTAACTGCACTCATCCCAACTAGTAACTATTTCCAGGGTTTCTGGCACCCAAGTGCATGACTTTACACTTCTTAGCGTTGAACCACAGTTGCCAGGTGTCTGACCAGCACTCAAGTCTTGCCAAATCCTCTTGGAGTACTTTACTGCCTTCCCCACTATCCACCTCCACACAGATCTTTGTGTCAACTGCAAAGAAGCTGATCTTGCACTTTATCCCATCTGGTATGTCGACAATGAAAATGTTAAACGGCACCGATCCTAGCACTAAGCTTTGTGGGACCCCACTGGTTATAGCTCTGAACTCTGAGAGCTCTCCCCCAATGACTACCCTCTTCTGCCTATCCTGTAACCAGCTCTTAACCCACCCAACCAGTTTGTCTCTCGCTCCTAGGCTACCCAACTTGCTGGTCAGTCGTACATGAGGTACTGAGTCAAAGGCCTTGCTGAAGTTCAGGAAAAGGACATCCACAGCATGGCTCTTATCTAGTGCCTGCCTCACTCAGTCAGAAAAGTCAACCAGGTGTGTCTGACAGGATCTGCCAGAGACAAACCATGGTGTCTGCCATCTTGGAGGCCATTCTCTTCCAGAAATCTCACCAGCCTTTCCTTAAGGATAGTCTCCATTAGCTTCCCCACAATGGCGGTAAGGCTAACCGGTCTGTAGTTCCCTGATTCATCCTTGGGCCTGCTCTTATGGAGGGGCACCACATGTGCCATCCTCCAGTCCCTGGGCATGCACCCAGTACTCAGGGTGGTGTTGAACAAGTCTGCCAGTTGTCCCACCAGGACCTCTTCCAACTCCTTCAGGACCCTCGTATGCACTTCTTCTGGCCCTGGTGCCTTATCCACCCGCAGGGACTTAAGGCCCTCCAACACCCTGTCTACTGAGATCTCCCCATCCGTAACCCCCTCACCCCCTCCACATGGTGCTTGGGCTCATCCCTTTTCCTGGTAAACACTGAACAGAAGTACTCGCTGAGTACTTCTGCCTGCTCTGACCCCTTTTCTGCCCACCCGCATCCTTCTTGATCCTTACAATCTGATCCTTACTGCTTCTCCTCTCCCTTATATGCCTGAGGAAATCCTTTTCCCTTTCTATGATCCTCTGTGCCAGCCTCCGTTCCCTTGAAGCCTTGGCAGTCCTCACTACTATGCTCACCTCTCCGAATTTCTTCACATATTCCTCTCTGTCCTCCTCACAGTTGGATCTCTTGTATCTTCTAAATGCAACTCTATTTTCCCTCACCCTCTGCACTACCTCCTGCTCAACCAGCTCAGCTTGTTGATCCTGGCTTTTTTGCTCTGGCTCGTTGTGCATGAGTTAGTGGCATCTGCCAGTCTCAGCTTGATGACTGCCCATTTCTGCTCTGCATCCATTTCTGGTCGGATGTTTGCTAGATGCCCTACCAGCATACTTCCAATCCTGCCAGAGTCGGCCTTTTTGAAGTCCAGTACCTTGGTCCTTGTTTTGACTACCTCCTTCCCTAGATTGAGGGAGAACCACACTGTTCACGGTGGTCACTTCCTGCTTGAGGGTCCTCAACCCCTATGTCTTGAACTTGTTCCCTGTCTGTCAGCACCATGTCCAGACTGTTCCCCTCCCTAGTTGGCTCAGTTACCTTCTGCATCAGGAAGCTGTCCTGGAATGCCTCTAGGAGGACCTATTCCCTGGCATACGAGGTAGCTGGGATGTTCCAGTTTACTCCGGCAGGTTGTAGTCCCCAACCACCACAGTATTGCCCTTACCACTAAGCCTCCTTAATTGCTCCCCCAGCTCCCTGTCAGTCTCTTCCTTTTGAGTGGGAGGCCTATACACAACCCCCAATCTAACCTTCTTGCCCTTTGCGCTCTGAAGTTGCACCCATAACGCTTCAGCCCTACACTCCTCCCCTTCCTCCCTGTTGCACATTATCCCTTCACTTGCATAGATGGCCACCCCTCCCCCTTTCCCTTTTTCTCTGTCTCTACGGTACAGTGTTTACCCAGAGAATGCTAGGTCCCAGTCCTGGTATTGAGTGGCCTATGTCTCAGTGATGGCGGCTATGTCCTCCTCCCCTTTCGTCATCAGTGCCTCCAATTCTACTAACTGTTTCCCAGGCCCCTAGCATTCAATAAGACCCCCCTCTTTCTTCATGTAACCCTGTTAAGAGCTGCAGAGTTGGGTAAGACTGACTCCTGGGCAGAACAAGTTTGTCAAATACATGTTTATATGAACAGTTACTGGGACTTTTATTATTAGGAAATGTCTTTTGGGGAGTTTTTTTGGTGAGAGAGCGAGCTGTGAAATGCGCCTGAGCTTCACACAGATGAGTGTCACAAGTTTAAGTCCCAACACTGGTGCAAACTGGAAGAGATCTGAAATGGGCGAGCTTCCTGTTTAGAACTTGTTCCCCATTTAAACTAGTTCTGACTTAAACACAGCTATTGGGGTTGCACTTGAAAATATTAAACCCTGTAGGTCAAAGGAAGAACATTTATACAACAATTGGCTTTCACAGTGGTTCACTAGAAAAGTGTGTTGGAGAACAGGTACCTGTGCTGTCTGACCAAATCTTTTGATTGTCCTTTTGACAGGATTCCAGTAGTAGTCCCGTAGTAAATTGTTAGATAACATTTACTTTTCCTTACTGATTTTGACCATTTTAGCTAAATATAAGTAGAATTGTAGATAGAGAACTATGTAGTACAAGGATTTATACACCAGTGGTGATAAATGTCTCCTTATAAATTTAGCACACAGTTACGAGGTTTATGTGCTTTTCTGATCGATTACCTAGTGTTTGATTCCAGATAATCAGGTTGTAATCCTTTTGTGTTTACATGTTAAACTAGGAGCTTGATACTGGCCACTGTTGATTACGGGCTAATCATCTACAACACAGCAATGGACTCTGCACTAAAAAGGGTAAAGACTCTCATTAACAATGCCTGCAGACTCGTCCTGGGGGCCGATCGCTATATGCATACCTGTCATCTCTGTCGGGGAAACTTGTTGGCTCCCCCTGCTGCAAAGGGTCAAGTACCAGGCCTGTCTGCTAGGGAAGAAATCCTTTCTTGGTCTAACACCAGCCTCAATGACCAACATCTTTCAATGGGCCGAGTCCGCTAAGCTGACCAGCAGCTCAACAAAGGGGGTACTTCGGATACCTTTTAGCATACTACTTTTGCCCAATGTTCCCTTTCAGTCACAGGACCCCAATGGTTCAATAACCTCCCAGTCTCTCTGATTGAGAATGGGAAAATCGGACAATTTAAAAAAGATCTTCATCTCCTTTTGGCACAAGAGAAACTTTGCGATTGCCCTTCTTAGTTGAAGCAACCCAGTGTAGGGCGCAGGTTTCGTAGTTTTGTACCCCACGTATCCTCCCCCTACACCTGAGCCTCCTCACTCCACCATTTCTCCCCCTGGCCCTTCTCCTACCATTTGGCAAGGCCTGCCCCGGCTGCAATCTAGGTACAGACCCCAGTATAAAGCCTAGCTTGTATCAGCCTCCCTGTTCTGCATCTCTACTTTACTCAACTTTTCTGACATTTTTTTCAATAAAAATTATTTTAGTTTAAGTAAGAACATTACATATACATAAGAAGTATAAAAAAGTTGAGAGAACATTAATTTACCTTAACAAAGGCTTATAACAACTTCTGTTTTTGCATAACAAAAAAAGAGATATAACATGGTATTTCTACTTGTTCAAGTAGCAATAGATGTGTGCATGTTAATAGATGACTGGATGCTACTGGTAAATACAAGAATAAATATTTAACAGTTAAAACTACTTAATATTGTAAATGCAGGAGGCAGCACTCAAGTAATTTCTTTAAAAAAAAAAAAAAAAAAAATTGTAGTTCAGAACAGATTTAAAAATGTCTGGTCTAAATGAGTAGTCCAGTATAGTGGTATAATAACTAATATGTTTACCAATCATTAAACTAAACTAGTAGAAAAGGGATGACCCGACATATTTTTGCTCCCTCTTCCTTCTCCCCTCCCTCTCCTTTCTTCTCCACTGTCCAAAGTGTCTCCATCACCATACTTTATGAACCCACCCTAATTCACCTATCCCTCCCTTTCTTCCCCAACCCTATCCTGACAATGCCTGTACCAGGCTGCCTGTATATGTCCACAGGTTGCACTCAAGTTGAAAGTCATTGCCATATATGTAGGATGATGCTTTTCCATTATGCACTTCTATAACTATTTTTGTCATTTCTTAATGGGTGTAAATACTGTTTTTGTTTCTATTATTTATGTTATTGTGCATGTTTCACTGTTTTGTATTGTGCACTAAATTTGACTTGGACCCTTTGTAAAACAGTCATATGTGCTCAAAGATATTAATCTGAATTGTGAAATAAATTAAAAACAAAAAAAATAAAGGAAATCAGTTTCTTGTGGAGCGAATGGTTTTATATGTTGTTCGAGCACCACTGCATTGAATTCATAAGCGCAAAGCCGAGAGTCTTTGAAGCACCTTAACTAGGCATGTTCATGGGATTGAAACTAGAGCAGATGCTGTTTACATGCCAAGTTATCGATGCACAGGTAATCGGTGTACTTGCTCAGTGCACTTGGCTTGATCCCGACATAGATTCCCATGTCCTTAATGTCAGCATTTACATGGAGGGCAATACTCAGTTACCCAGTAACTGATTACTGTGGAATCGCCTGTTACCCTGCATGTAAACTGGGTATAGCTATCCTCCAGGTAAACATTTATCTGGAGGTTAGATAAGTAACAGTTGCTTTCCTTGACCTTCGCACAGAACAGACTCAATCAGAGAGCAGCTCTCACAATACTGATGACATAACAGTGGACTTGTGCTGCACTGAACCCAGCAGAGTTCAAATGATAGAAAAACAGAATCTTCACACAAACAGATGATTTAAAAGGTTTTAACTGTTCAGCTGATGATCTGTAAATCGAATGCACAGTGTGTTGACTTAAAATATACAATTTATCTCCACTTGTGAGGGTGGCAAGACTTTCATAACACATTCGTGGCTTCACTGCTTGTGGGTTGTTTTTTCCCCTCACACTTGGAGATAAACTGCATATTTTAAGTTGGGCTATTTTGTATCCTCTACATAATACCATCGAGTGGTGGTTTTGCCCCCCTCACACTTGGAGATAAATGGCATATTTTAAGTCAGACTATGTTGTATCCTGTATATAATGCCATTGAGTGGTTTCTGGTGACATGAGAACCTTGAGACCGAAGCTCAAGAGGTTCCAGTGTGTCACCAGAACTTCAGGATGGTATTTGGCCAGTTCTAAAAAGGGTTGGTGAAGTACAGCTTCCTGATTGGCTGTAAACATTCCAGTAGGCCTATGTATTAAAGACTGAATCCAGCCAAAATTTCTAGCATAAGTAAATTCAGAATTTGGATCAGCATATCCCCAATTAACCTCATGCCAAAAATGAGATCTCCAAGTTAATTTGTTTAAATGTTATGATGGCCTGAGTCTCCAGGGAAGGGCACCTAATTAAACTACTACTACTACTACTACTACTAGTACAACAAAACAGAAAAAATATGATATATAAGCTGAATTATGTATAGATAAAATTTGCCCTTGTGATGCTGGGGTCTGTTTAAACAGTCCATTTTTTGCTGGCTTTCTGCAGTGTTTTTAGTGCTGCTGTCTGCAGCTTTGTGGTTAGAAAGTCCACATTTGCTTTTATCAGAAATGTACTTGTGCAGTTCCAGCTGACATCATGGTGGCACCGTCCCAAAGCCATCATTTAAAGACAGGAAACTTATAGTTGCAGAAGGAACTATTGCAGTAAATCATGCTGTGTTCACACAAATTGAAAGAAATGTCTGACCACTAAGTGCCATTATCGTGATGAGAGGCCTTGCTCTGCCTGTCAAGTAGGATTATCCAAAGCAATGTTAACTGATCATGTTCTTGGGATTCCATTCAACACACTGAATTGTAACTTTCACCTTCACATTTTGTAAGGGTGGAACTTTGCCTTTCCCCACTTACCTAACATTTTTTTTTAACAGTGAGGATGTACAGTATTTAACATGCTAACATACTAGAATGCCAGCAGAATAGGCCTAACTGTCTCTCCAGTCTGCTCGATTTTCAGCACCCGCACTGAGGGCTGATTTTGGTGTCCCCGCCCCCTCCCCCTTGGGTTATACTGTTCCCAGTCCCAGATGTTCCACCTATATTGGACTTGGTCATATTTACCCTCCCCCGTACCTGTCCCATCCTCTCTTAAACCTGTCCACAGTCTCCGCCTCTACCAGCTCCCTGGGCAGTGCATTCCATGGCTCACCACCATTTCAGTGAAATAACATCTCCTCCTCTCCCCTCTAAGCCTGCCTCCTTCCAGCTTACACCCGTGACCTCTTGTTGCCCCACACTCCTTCCTTTGGAGCACCCTGACTGGGCCTCCCTTTTTTTATCCCTTTCACGTACTTAAAGACCTCTGTAATGTCCTCCCGTCCCTCCTCTCCTCCAGGGTGTACATGTTGAGCTCCCTGAGTCTCTCCTCATAGTTCCTCTCCCCCGGGCCCCAGATCATTTTGGTTGCCCTCCTTTGGACCCTCTCTAGGAGTGTAATGTCCCTCTTTAAATGTGGTCTCCAAAACTACACAATACTCGAGGCGTGGCCTGACCAAGCAGTTGTACAGTGGAAGGATCTCTTCCGCCTTTCTGGAGGTAATCCCCCTGGTAATGCATCCCAGCATCCTATTTGCCCTTGCCGCTGCCCTCCTACAGGTCTCTTGAGTTGTTCATTTTGACATCTACCACTACCCCCAGGTCCCTTTCACCCTCCGTGACTTGAATCATGTCTTCTCCCAAGGTATACCCCTGGCCTGGATTTCTGACTCCCAGGTGCAGAACCTTGCAC
This sequence comes from Neoceratodus forsteri, assembly GCA_016271365.2. Classification (NCBI taxonomy): domain Eukaryota; kingdom Metazoa; phylum Chordata; order Ceratodontiformes; family Ceratodontidae; genus Neoceratodus; species Neoceratodus forsteri. The sequence continues at coordinate 565,753,623 of CM057452.1, forward strand.
TTCTCTGCATTAAATTTTAGTTTCCATTTTCCCGACCACCTATCCAGAGCCTCCTGGTCCTCCTGCAGTGCCACCCTCCCCTCCTCAACCACTGCACCCAGCTTTGAGTCATCTGCAAAGAGACTCACCTCACTCCTGATGTCTGAGGTATAGATGTTGAACAGTAGTGGCCCCAGCATCGACTCCTGGGGAACCCACTGGTAACCCACTTTGGGGATGAAGTTAACCCTCCAACCACCACCTTCTGAGTATGCTCAGAGTGCAGATTTCCTATCCATCTTAACAACTGTCTCCCTACCCCCATTTCCTTCAGCTTAGCCAGCATGCCACTGTGGGGTACCAAATCAAACGCCTTGCTAAAGTCCAGAAAGAGGACGTTCACTGGCCTACCCTGGTCTAGGGCCCTTGTCACCCAGTCATAGAACTCAACAAGGTTTGTCTGCACATCTTCCCATGACAAAGCCATGCTGTCTATCATGCAAGTACCCAGTTTACTCCAGTAATCCCCCTAGCCTTTCCTTGACAATACCCTCCATCACTTTGCCAACCACTGATGTCAGGCTAACGGGCCTGTAATTTCCCTGCCTCCTCTCTTGATTCCCCCCCCCCCCTTTCTGGATCAGCATGACATGGGCTACCCTCCAGTCTTGGGGCACCCACCTGGTGGCAGTCCTCAGAGAGATGTTGAAAAGCTCCGCTAGAGGGACTGCCAGGGCATCCACCAGTTCCCTCAGTACACTGGGATGCATCTCATCTGGCCCAGGTGCTTTCTCCGTCCGAAGGGACCTGAGGGCTTCCCTTACACTCTCTCTCTCTACTGGGATTTCAGCCTCTACGTCCTCCCCCTTTTCACCCTGCAGTGATGGGCCCCCACCTGTCTGGCGGCCACCCCCTTTCCCCAGACTCATCAGGGTCCCTGGTATCTACCAGTCCCACCCCTTGCTCCGGCTAACCCCCGCTTCCCTTGCAAGACATAGCCCCTCCATCCCCCTGGTAAAAACTGAGGCTAAGTACTCATTTAGGACTTCTGCCTGTCCCCCCACCTCCGTGCCCAACCATCCCTATCCTTATCTTGCTGATCTGCTCCTTACTTTCTTCTTCCCTATGTATATAAAGAACCCCTTGTCCCCCCCTCCGGATTCCAGTGGCCAAGGACTGCTCCTTTTTTGCCTTAGCTGCTCTCACCACCCTGGTGACTCTCTTGGCTGTCAGCTCATATTCCTCCTGATCCCTTTCACTCCTTGAGCACTTAAAAGCGCCTATAGGCTGCCTTCTTTTCCCTCACCACCTCCTGTACTTCTCAGGTTCACCAGCATGGTTTTTTGGCCTTACTGACCTTACGCCTTTCCCTTGCACAGGATCTGGTAACCTCCTGCATTCCCCTCCTGATTTCCCACCTGGTGTCAGCATCCATATCCGGCACTGTCCCACTTCTGAGCTGTTGCCTCTGAAATAGAACTTTGGATTGTCAAAATTCAAACTCTGCAGTGTTGTCACGCTCCCCCTGACATTCCAACAGCAGATGTATTACTTTGATGAAAAGATCGACCTACCTAGAGTCCTCTTCCAGGTCCTGTGGCTGAGTGTTTTTAGTTTTTAACTTCTGTTTTTATTATGTTGTAAGGTTTTGGAGATTAATCAGTATTTTGTGTTTAGCTTAGTTTAGTTAAATTATTTGTTTTTACCAGTTTCACTGCTTTTCCCAGAACCAGGAGAACTGCACTTTTCACTGGTTCCCAGTTCCAAATCAAAGATAAAATGGTTTTGTTTAAACTGAACTTCATATTTCAAACAGGTGTACCTTTTCTCCATTGCAACCCCTAAAACGAATATTCACTTTACTTCCTGTTCATTTGGCATGAACGGAAGGCCTAAAAAGAAAATGGGTCCTCCGGATTTGAAGCGGAACAGTCGGCACCAAGTCGCACACCAAAGTGTGGGGCTGGTTACAGTATGTACTTTCTGCGCAAAAACATTTTTTTTTTTTTCCCCTAACCCCAGGAATCACTCACTGAATGTTTGCACTTTATGCCGTCATCTCGGCCAAGAGTGATGCCCCGCAGATAGAACCTATGCAGATTTTAGAATTTGGTGTGTAGGTTCCAACTCTGCATTTGCGCTCCACTCTGGCTGTTGCTCAGATCTGGTCCTCTTCCTGAAGAGAGCAGTTGTCCCGTATTGATTCCAGTACCAGTTGGTTCTCCAGTCGGGTTTTTATTTTGTAGTTGTATCAAAAAACTGAATTTTAGTCAGTTTACTTGTTTACCCTGTATTTAGTTAGGATTTTCTGTAAATTTAGTTTCTCTGGTTCCCGTTTGATTCCCAGGAACCAGAGAAAATCTCACTTGGCTACCATGACTATTTTGGCTGGTAAGCCTTAATATTTTTAGCTATCCAGTTTACAGAGAAAGGAGCATTTTCACTTCCCATTTGTCTGTGTGCTTTCACCTTAATTTATCCATTCCTACAAGATCCGCAGTTTGACCTTTGGCACAGTTTCTTCAGTACAAGAGACATGTTTTACTATTGGTCTCTTGCACTGCATCATTTTTGGGAATCATTTTGATTATTTCAAGGTTCTCTCTAATTGGTACATCAGAGAGCACAAAAATTGTGCAAATTGTTTTCAGCTTCTGGCAAGGGCAGACTGCCATGAGCCTTGTTTTAAAGTTGTTATCCCAAAATGGTTATATTTTAGATTCGGTACCCAGTAGGAGTTGGTTCAGTCCACCAAATCAGGGAAAATCTGTTTATTAGTCCTAGCTGTACTAACAAAATGTAAAAATGGGGCAGGCATACATATCAAACCAGTAGTAGGCTGTTATAAAACACAAAGTACAAACCATATAATCAGAGACAGTAAGCATGCACTATTGGAAGGCCGATGACCAGGACCCCAAACGAAAAAGGTTGGCTGAGCATCTGGACATGCCTGCGCTGTCCCCAGTCCTCATGCCCCCCCGGCTGGAACCTCAGGAGGATCTCGCTTCCACCATCTGGCTCATGCCCTCCTCCATTCTGGCAGTGGCCAAGAAGGTGGATAGGACCAGAGGGGCAAGGGCCACCTTAGTGTTCACCCTAAAGCAGACTCTGTGGTCATCCATGTGGCACGCGACAGATCTTCCAAGCCTAAGCACAGGAGCACCTCTCCCCCTGACAAGGAGTCGAGGCAGCTTGACCAGTTTGGCTGAAAATGTTTTGTCCTCTGCCTTGGCTATGCATGCCCTTAATTATGTGGCGCACATGTTGGTGTACCAAAAATCTCTTTAGTCAGAGCCAGTCACTGAGGCCATGCTGGACTCTGATGCAAAGGAAACCCTCTCTGACACCATTAGGTGAGCTAAGGTCACCAGTCGCCACTCACTGAAGGCGACTTACAACGCTGTGGATTCTTCCACTAGAGGCACGGCTACTGCATTCTACCTGAGGAAGAATTCTTGGCTGAGAGTTTCTGGATTGGCACCCAATGTCCAGGCTGCCATCCAAGATGCTCCCTTCAGGGGTTCTGTTCTCTTCGGAGGAGATGCCCAAGACATCATTATGAACCTCCAGGATAAGGGGCAGACATTAACGATTGGTGTGCATTGGCTCTCGGGCGAAGAAGCCCTTTTGTCGCCAGAAGAGATGTCAGATGAAGCAACCACAGCAGGCCAGATGTCAGGCCCCCTCAGCAAAATCCACCCTTCCAGTCAAGAACCAGAGTATTTCAGGGGCAGCCTTCCCCCAACTCTCCCTCCGTCTCATGAGTCGCAGCCCGCCTCCCCTCCTCCTCTTCTTCAGTGGGAGGAACCAGTGAGTGGAAGATTCACCTATCATCTTGCAGGGTGGGAGGCGATGGCCGCAGATTCCTGGGTCCTTCATCTAATCTCCCGGGGCCACACAGAGTTTCTGGAGAGACCCCCAGACAACCCTCTGGGTCATTCTTTTACCCAAGGGGCACACATTACCATCATCAGAGAAGAGATAGAGGCTCTTCTTTTTATTCTTTTACTATTTATCTCCTTGCTGCAGGCTCCTTGGTGCTGTGGACCCCCCCCCCACCTTGGAAGGGGTACATCCTCCGGCCTGACCCCTAGCTCATCCACTCCCAGAGGTTCCCTGTGGATTCCCCTCCTCCAGCAGGGCTAGGTGGCGGGGGGACTTTCCTTGAGCGGACAGACCGTCACGAGTCCGTTGAGCCTCGGCCATTTTATATTTTCTCCTTCCTCCCTCTGATATAATCACATCAGCTTCCAAGCCTCTCGACTTGTACTGCCCTCCAACCACCACTACTAGAGGGCAGTCAGCGGGCGAGACGACTAGTCCCCTTCCCCGGAGAGAGGAGAGCTGTCCTCCAGATGCTCAGTCCCCCGCTGACCCCCAGCGGCCCAGGCTCGTTCCCGAACCCAGGTCGCTGGTGTGAGGTGTGGCTTCCAGCTCCTCAACCCTCTGTGACTTCGGGCCGGCTGAGATGGAGGCTCTTCTGCAAAAGGCAGCCATAGATCCTGTCCCCTAAACCAGATAGGAATAGCATATTACTCTCACTTCTTCCTGGTCCCCAAAAATATGGGAGATTTGGGCCCGATATTAGACCTTGGCACCCTAAATTTGTACATAGAATACAAAAGATTTTGAATGCTGAACCTTCCAGGCCTGCTGCCCATGCTGCACAAGAGACAGTGGTTCTGTGGTCTGGACATGCAGGATGCCTACCTGCTCATACCAGTCCTTCAAGCCCATTGCCGCTACCTCAGATTCTCCTTTCAAGGGGAACACTGCCAGTTCAAAGCCCTCCCTTTTGGCCTGTCCTTGGCACCCAGGGTTTTTACCAAGTGTCTGGCGGTAGTGGCGGTCTTGAGGCGCCAGGTCTACTATATCTTCCCATACCTCGACGATTGGCTGATCATGGCCCCGTCAAGGGAGAGGCTGAAAATTTCACTTTCAGTTATCCTGGACCCGTTTGGCAGAGTGGGGGGTTACGGTGAGCTACCACAAGTCTCACCTTACGCCCTCCCAGCGCCTGCAGTTCATTGGAGAAGTGCTGGATATGGCCTAGGGTCAGGCTTTCCTCCCCTTGTACAGGGCGGAAACCTTGCAACAGTAGGTACAGCTGGTGGCTTCTAGCTGTTGGATTTGGCTAGGTCAGTGCTGCACCTTCTGGGACTTATGGTGGCACCCATCCCGATTGTTCCATGCCAAATATGGTTCCAGCTTCTGCAACAGCTGGCAATGAAGCCCCTGGTTCCCTTGCATCATCTGTCATGACCTCCTGACCTAGGAGAGGGGTGCTCAGGTTCATCCAGGTCTCAAGTCCCTTCACCTTCATGCGTGGCACCTTCTGACATAGCTGTTTCATGCTATGGGGTTTCCTCTAGGATGGCCCAAGTCCTCATGGAGGCCAGAGAGCCTTGCACAAGGACTACTTATGTTATGAAATTGAAGAGGTTTTCCATTTGGGCCACTTCAAAGGATTGGGATCCTTTTTCATGCCCTGTTTCCCAGGTCATGGAGTACTTGCTGCATTTATATGACCTGGGTCTGAGTTACTCCTCATTGAATGTCCACCTTTCAGCCATTTCTGCCTACCACATTCCAGTGGATGAAAAACAGTTGCTCAGCTGGAGGTTTCCAAAACTTTCCTGAAGGGAATCCTTCACTTGAAACCCCTGGTGCGTAATCCTGCCCCACCATGGGATTTAAATTTTTTTATTTTTGAGAAACTCACTTTGTCTCCTTTTGAACCGGCCGCAAGTTGCATCATGCACTACCTGTCTTGGAAAGCGCTCTTTTTAGTTGCTGTCACTTCTGCTCGAAGGATTTCCGTGCTTCAGGCACTGATATGTAAAGAACCTTATTTAAATTTCCAGAGACCAAGTGGCTCCGAGTACGAATCCTAAGATCTTCCCTTGTCAGTCTTCACCATTCGTTACTGCTTGGGTTAAGCTGGAGGCGCACACCCGCTACGGGAGTTTTTTTAAGTCGGCTCCAGCGGCACCGCCCTCGAGGATGGCGTGTGCGTCATCTTGGCGAGCAACCGTTAGGTGCCGCAGACTCCTCTATATCTCAGTTCTGTTTCTCCCGCTGCTCGAGGCTGCCTGCTGCGCGGTAGCGTATAGTGTTCGGTTTCTTCAAGACTCCTCATTTTCTCAGAGGTTTTCCACGATTCACTCGGCGCGTACACACGTGGAGCCGTTCCTTTTTTTTTCTATCTCTGGCGCGAGTGCTTTGTTTCTTTTTCCTTGTTTAGTTCGGTATCATGTCCGGTTCGGAGCAATGAAGTGAGGTGGCCGCGCCTCGGCCGGTGCTCCTGTGGTCGGCATTTTTCCGTCTCGGACCGGCATGATGTCTGTCTCTGTTGCCTGGGACCCAACCACAACATGGATGCGTCTTGACGCTTCGTTTCTCCATGGACCGTCGTGTCCTCTCCCGAGTCCGGCGCAAGCTCAGTAAGGCCCGCGACCTTGGCGGGACAGCGTCGCTCCAGGGACTCCCAGGTAAGATCTCTAGGCCCTTCCGGGTCCCCTCCCAGGCCTATACGGTCCGCAGAGGAGGAGGCTTCTTCCTCTTCTCTTGCCGAAGAGGAAGCTTCTCTCGTGGTGTCGGGGGAACGGCTTAGTCCCACCTGGGGCTCACACGGGACACGCCTCGGCAGTCACCTCCTCGGAGGGGTGCAGGCTCCCAGTATTGAGGCCCACGCCTGCTGGGCCTGGCACCGGTGGATCCTCGACGCCGCCTTCCGGCACCGTTTTGGATGGCCCCGGTGATCGAGACAGCGCTGTAGGTGGTGCCGCTCTGGCCTTCAGTGCCGCTCACGGCGCCACAGGCCTGGTTTGCGCTCCCGGCAGCGCCGGGTTGGGTTCCGATGCCGGGGGTGGCGCCGTGGGCCTAACTGGCGTGGCAGGGGGCCCAGAACCGGGCCTGGCTGTCGTGGGTGGGCTGGGGTCGTCCGGCACCATCCCTAGCACCGGCGCTGTTCATGGCGCCGTTCCTCCGGGGACCCCTGGGGTTGCCAACATCGAGGTTCAGCTGGTGTCGTCCTCTTTGGAGGCCGATGATTCGGATGAGGACCCATCCTGGCTCCCTGACTCTTCGGAGTCGGGGTCCCCAGTGGCATGGGGTGCTAGGCGGCACGGGGGCCCCTCCCACTGTCCCCTCTCCCGTCCTCCCCTGAGGGCCCTTGGGCTAGGGGGTGGCCCTGGGGTGATGTGGTGGGACTGGGGGTCCCCTCCTGGGGTCTGTGACAGCTACCCTCCCGGGTGCTGTTGCCACCCCTGGGGTGAAGCAGCTGAGTCGTGGGAGGAGGGTCTCTCTGAGTCCGAGGGTCGAGGCGGGGGCAGTCATGGTCTCCACGGCCACCTCGTCAGGTGGCTGGGAGTCGTGGCGCGAACCCCGCCTTTCCTCTTGGGCCCTGGGTTTTCTCCGGTGGCGGTGCTGTGGACTGCCCTTCTGGATCCATGCAGTCCGGTTCGTCTACAGGGAAGATCCCCCCTTCCCCCGGCTCTTCCAGGCATCGATCCCAGGGTCTCGTCTTGCGGCCTGGTTTGTTGTCCGGGATCCCGCCAGCTCGGGCTCCGTTCCCCGATTTCAGAGTCCTAGCAGAGGTCAGTTGCCTCTTTCGCAGGTGCCCTTCTCCAGTACCTCTGCTTCCACCCCCCGCTCTTCCAGGCCATGTCGGTCCTACGGGGTCCGTTATCCTGGGAGCAGTTCAGAGGTTCTCGGCGGCCTTCCCTCATCGTTAGACATATGCATGAGTGGGTCTTTCGACTCTCCCCCGCGCAGGAATCTTCTGGACATTCGAGCTTTCCATCATCCTCGCTTCCTCCTCTGAGGAAGAGGAACCCTGCTCACCTTTCTTCCGATGCTGATTTCACTGAATATCAGCGATTCCTTCGAGGATGGTGAGGGATCTTCGAATCTCTTACGTTAGGCGAGACAATACTGAATGGGAGATGCGTGAATTCCTTGGAGAATTCAGTGCCCAACACCTGGTGGTACCTTCCTGGCCTATCCCCTTCCAGGAGGCCTCTATCCGTTCCTGGCAGTCGCCAGCCGCCCTTTCTCCAGCCCCGGCAGACTGTCGTCGAAGGTATTGTGCCCCCTCAGAATCCCTGGGTACCCTTCCCAACCCGCCCTCGGGTTTGGTCTACCTAGAGACTCCTTCCGGACGTCGCCGCCTGGCGGACGACCGTCCACCGGATTTGGAATCCCTACAGTTTGACCGGTGGGGGCGATAAGTGTTCTGTTCTTCTCGTGCGGTGGCTTGCATTGCATCACATCAGGCTCACCACGCTGCCTACAGTCGGCATCTGTGGTCATGCTCTCCCAGCTCTTAGCATCAATGCCTGATGAGCACACCAGACAGGCTATGCCCTCTGCTATAGGCCTGGAGCTGGCAAGACACCAAGCAAGGGCATCTTATGACGCCAATGAGGTGGCTTCCAGGCTTGCAGGGACAGCGATCTGCATTAGGCGGACGGCATGGCTTCGTCTATCAAGGTTGTCACCCCTGGCCCGGCGTAGGGTGATTCGCTCTGCTTTCCAGGGCACCTGTCTTTTTTCCTCCAGAGCTAGGAGACTTCTGCAGGGGCTTCCTCCATCTCCCTGTCCTGGGGGGGGGGCACCTTCTAGCTCTTCTCCCACTTAGGCTTCTCTCTGTATTAGCCAGGGTCTTCCCCTTCTGTGTTCTCACCAACAGGAGGATGGGGGTCTTGTTCCCTCAGGGTTCTACCCCCTTTTAAGGGGGAAGGGGGGCTTGGTACTCACCCAAGCAGTAATGAATGGTGAAGATTGACAAGGGAAGATATGAAAATTATGTACCTACCGTAATTCTTGATCTTCTCTTGTATCTTCACCATTCATTACTGATACCCACCCACCTTCCCCTCAGTGGCCTCCTTCTGTGGCGTCTCCCCCTCCCGTCTCTTTCCTCTTACTCCCCTTGGCCTTTATGCCAAAAAAAAAAAAAAAAAGTTTTTCTGCTCTTTTCCCCATTCTTGTGAATGGATCTCCTTGTTTCCTTAAGGTAAAGGGGAACGAGCACGTTTCCAAATTTCTCTAATTCTGAAGGAACTCTTTCTGACTGCCCTATGGTGCGATTCCTTACCCTCTTCAGGTCATGCAGTTTCACAGTCCAGGTGGCCATACCCTATCTTGACCTCCGCAAAGTCCGGAATCCCCCTGGCAGGTCTTGTTTCAAGCTCTTCTAGCTGCTGACCGAATGTGTTAGCTCTGAGCATCTGTCTGCCTTGCCCTGGAAAGTCTGAGTTCCACTCTACTTTTCATTCAAAACTGCCTTCGAGAAGGCATAGTTTTTCCCATACACGTCTGTGTTAGCACTTAACAAGGTGCTAAGGGATTTAGTCCCCTTCCTGGATGGGCGCTCTACCCGGAACAGTTTCTGCCCGGACAGCCTAGGGCCCTCAACTAGGATGAAGGGGTTTGCATGTTGAGAGTTGAGTCTGCCCTCTTCGGATCTGTTCAGGTGGTTCGGTTGAACCTCCTCTCAGTTCTGCCAACTGGGATTCTTGCTCCCTGGTCAGTTTCGAGCCTTTAAGCCTCTCAACCAATGCTCGATGGGCACTGTCCTCCCTCTCAACATCTTTCTTTCTTTCTCTCTTTCTCTCTTTCTTTCTTCCCCTTTCCTCCTCTTTGTTCCTCCCTTAGAGCCGCCCCAGAAAGGATGCCCTGCGGTCCCTTAGGGTAGGAATTCTCTCTCCTCTGTCTACTCTCCATCGGCTTTTTCCTTTTTCAGTTTATTTCCTTTCCTTTTTCTATCCCTCGGCTCTCTTGCCTCGCTTTCTTTTTTCTTATCCTTTATTTTCGCCTCTCCATTACCAGAACTGAGATATAGGAGGAGTGCGGCACCTAACGGCCGCCCCTCATGCATGGCCTTGTCCCGTCATCCTCGAGAGGGTGCCATTGGAGCCAACTTAAAAAAACAAAAAAAAAAAACCCCATAGCGGTTACGCGCCTCCGGCTTAACCCAAGCAGTAATGAATGGTGAAGATACAAGAGAAGATCAAGAATTACGGTAGGTACGTAATTTTCATTTCTTACCAAAGGTTGTTTCTGAGTTTATGTTGAATTAGACTATTCAACTACCAGTGTATTACACTGAATACTTTAATCAGGGGGAGGCAATTCTGCAAACACTAGATGTTCACAGAATTTTGTGTTACTGTACAAATCCGACAAAGTCAAGTTCACAAAACGGATCAGCTTTTTGTTTCCTTTGCACCCAAGAGAGAGGGCGCTGCTGTTTCCAAGCAATGCTTGTCAAAATGGTTGACAAACTGCATTGTGTTCTGTTACCAGAAATACAACAAAACCCTTGCCGGGGAAGTCAAAGGGCATTCTACCAGAGGCATGGCTGCATCTGCTGCTTGCTTCAAAAATGTGCCTGCTGCTGACATTTGTGCATCAGCCACTTGGAGTTCCATCCACACTTTCATGAAACACTATAGTCTGGACATTGCCTGTAGGCGCAGGGCCGGCTTTGGACTAGCGGTCCTTCAGGGCCTCCTGTCATGATTTCTTCCTGCATCTCTGCAGATCCTTCCTGCCTTCCGTGCTTCAGACGTGTCTGATTTACACTGCTTGGGACTCGGTCCTAATGGTTATTAACCTACTGCAAGAGCCCTTTTGAAGTGGGAGTGGGTCCCAAGATGATAGCCTGGGTAAAGAATTGGCTGGAGAATAGGACACAGAGGGTAATAGTAAATGGAGTCCACTCTGAAGAAAGGGGGGTTACTAGTGGGGTGCCGCAGGGTTCAGTATTAGGACTGGTCCTCTTCAGTGTCTTTGTGAGCGACATTGCAGAGGGACTGGAAGGGAAAGTATGTTTCTTTGCAGACGAACACAAAGATCTGCAACAGAGTTGATGCACAAGGTGGAGTGGAAAGGATGAGAAGGACTTGGCAAGGTTAGAGGAATGGTCAAATGTATGGCAGCTTAGATTTAATGCTAAGTGCAAGGTAATGCACCTGGGAAACAAAAACCCAGGGGAAGAGTACACAATGGGGGGTGAGATACTAACAACAACAAAAATGGAAAGGGACCTGGGCGTAGTCATATCAGATGACCTAAAGGTGGGCAAGCAATGTGAGAGCAGTAAGGAGGGCTGGGGGGATACTGGGATGTATAGGGAGAGGCATCACCAGTAGAAAACAGGAAGTTATTATCCCTCTGTACAGACAGCTGGTGAGACCCCATCTGGAGTACTGTGTGCTGTTCTGGAGACCCAATCTCCGCAAGGACATAGACAAGATGGAAGCTGTCCAGAGGAGGGCAACTAAAATGGTGCAGGGTCTGCACCGGAAGACACATGAAGAGAGACTAAAGGAGCTTAATATGTATAGCCTGGAGGGAGAGGGGGACATGATAGAAACTTTTAAGTACCTCAAAGGAATCAAAGTCCAAGAGAGTAGCATCGTTCAAAAAAAAAAAAGAGGTGTACAAGAACAAGGGGGCAATTTGAAGATAGCCGGGGGTGCCAGAGGTAATGTGAGGAAGTATTTTTTCACAGAGAGGGTTGTGGATGCATGGAATGGCCTTCCGGAGGAGGTTGTTAAAAACAGTGGTTGAATTCAAGCATGCATGGGACAGCCATAAGAAAATTCTAGGGGGTGGGTGTAGAAAGAAGTAGGCTGCTGGTTAACTAGGATCTGCAGCTTATCCTTTAGGTAGGGAAATGGGCAGACAGGGTGGGACAAGCGGTCCTTATCTCCTGTCAAATTCTATGTTTCTATGGTACAGTTACGTAAGAACTTACCATAACAGTAGATCTTGGAGAGAGGCTCTTGCAGTAGGAAGGGGGTAGATTAAGAGGTAATGTGAGGAAGATTTTCTACACAGAAAGGGTAGTCAACGCTTGGAATAGTCTGCCACAGGAGGTGGTGGAGGCAAGCACAGTGGAGGGTTTAGGCTTGAAAGGGGAGGGAGTGATGAAAAGCCATTGATCACATAGGTTCAGTGGCCACATACAATATATAGGGCCTGCAGGCAGCCTGGGTGGGCCTAGCGGTCCTTATCTGCCGACAGTTTCTCGGTTTCTATGTTAAGCCTCGTCTGTGGCCTCAACCAGCTCCATCCTATACAGATGGAATATGGAACTAGGCACCACCTATTCCATAGAGCAGTGGTACAAATAGCCCCCCGCCCCAGGGTCACCAGCAGCCTCCTACTGAAGGGAACATGAGTGGAAGTGCCAACTTCGATACTTCTGCATGCCTATGGTGATTGCTAAATTTGTCAGCCCTCTCACCGGCTACTGTTGGTGCAATTGTGGCAAGTTACAGGCAGATCAAACCCATGTCCTATGGGCATGCCCATCCCTTCAGTCTTACTGGCAGGATATTGTCCGTGAGATCGAGGACATTTTTAGCTATCCCTGGTATGATTACCCATCCTTTTATCCTAGCAGCCATTCCCACAGATCCTTTTACCTTAAATAAACCCTCCATAAAACTGGTTATTTTATTGATTTTAACTGCCAAAAAGCCATTATCAGACTGTGGTGCACTGAAAAAATTCCCACCTGTGCTAACTGGAGGGAACGTATAAGCTTATACACCTTGGAGAGGTTGTCAGCCAGGATTATGAACCTTGTACTTTCCTTCAAAATTAAATGGCATAAATAGGTCATGTACCAATTGGACAACTATTCAGACTTTGTTCCGTGAGGCCGGGTCTCTCCCCCTCATCTGCTCTCTTCCCCCTGCTTCCTCCTCTTTTTCCCATACAGTCTTACAGACCTACCTAAGGCTTCTTCATTCCTGCCTTTTAAGCCACTTTCTCTCTTCTCCATCTTTTCTTTGCCACCACTGATTCCACCTCTTCCTATACCAAATGTATGAGTATGAGTTTAAATGACAACAATCCAGGTATGTCTGGACCTTTTGGACATTATTACAGATCTTGGATTACTACATGGACCTTCCTTTGTCGTATTAATGACACCAAGCCCAACAATATAATATTGTTTATCTCAGAACGTGCTGGCAGACCTGTTCAGCCCCTCCCTGGACATTGGATGGGTGCCTTAGGGCTGGAGGGTGGCCCATGTGGTGGCCATACACAAGAGTGGCCCTAGGGACGAGCCGGGCAATTATCATCCTGTCCGTCATACTTCCATAGTGGGTGAACTTATGGAGATGATACTAAAGGAGAGGCTGGTGTCATTCCTCAAGGGTAGTGACCTCCAGGATGGGCGGCAGCATGAGTTTGTCTCTGGGAGGACTTGTTTTATTTTTATTTATTTAGTTGTTTTTAACCAGGTATAGCACACTAAGCTGAAAGCTTTTTTACAGGAGCGACCTGGGAGCACAAGGAGGTTAAGTGACTTGCTCAGGGTCACACAGTATGCAAGTGGAAGCTGTGGGATTCAAACCCAGGTCTGGTCTGCTGGATGTCACCAAATTTGCAGCTCAGAGCCTTAGACCACTGTGCTATACTGCCTCCTATTGTCCTTGTCAGACCAATCTAATTGAATATTACAACTGGGTAATGAGAGCTGGATATGGGTCATGCTGCAGATGTCCTGTACTTGGACTTCAGCAAGGCCTTCGATTCGGTGCCTCATGGGAGGCTGGGGGGAAGCTGACTGCTGTGGGGGTAGGGATGAAGCTGGCGAACTGGATAAGGAACTGGCTGCGGGGAGGCTGCAGTGGGTGGTGGTGGTGGTGGGGGCTCTCTACACCTGGATCAGGGACAAGCGATGTGCTGCAGGGCTCGGTGCTGTTTGGGCTCTTTATCTCAGATATTGCACACGGACTTGGGAGCATGGTTAGTCTGTTCGCAGATGATACCAAAATGGGTGTGGTAGTGAATGAAGAGGATGGATGGAAACTACAAGGGGACCTAACCAAACTGGAGGGAATGACTGGAGAAGTTGCAGCTGGAATTCAATGTGAAAAAGTGCAAGGTTATGCACTTCAGGGCAAAGAACCCAAAGAGCGACTTTTGGTTGGGAGGGGTGAGGCTGGGGATCACTGAGGAAGAGAAGGACCCTAGGGGTGTTGGTAATGGGGAGCATGAACAACTGCCCAGTACAGGAAAGCAGCAGCTAAGGTGAACAGTATGCCCGACTGTATCACTAGGAGCTTCTCGTCCAGGTATAGGGAGGTGATCCTGCCCCTCTACAGATCATTGGTTAGGCCACACTTGGAGTACTGTGTGCAGTACTGGTGGCCATATCTGAAAAGGGATATTAAATTACTGGAAGGAGTGCAACGGAGGGCAACAAAAATATTACAGGGGATGGAGGGCAAGGCCTACGAGGACAGGCTTGAATGAGATGAATATGTACACACTGGAGGCGAGGAGGGATTGGGGGTTATGATTGAAACATTCAGGTGTTTGAGGGGGATAAACAAAGCTAGCACTGATGGGGTGTTTAAACTGAGGAAGGGTATGGACACAAGGGGGCACGGACTAAGATTGAAGGGCGGAAGATTTAGGAGGAAGATGAGGCATTACTTCACGGAGAGGGTGGTGTCTAAATGGAATGCTCTACCAGAGGGGGTGGTATCATGTAAGACAGTAGGAAGTTTTAAGAGGGAGTGGGACAGAGCACGAGGGAGGGTCTGGGTGGAGGGGGTTGAGGCCGTTATGGGAATAACAGATGGGGAGGGGGTTGGGGCAGTTGCAATCTAGGGGGCTAGCTGCACACTTGGGTAGAAATTGATAGACCAGTAGGTCTGTTTCTGCTGGCAGATTCATATGTTCTTATTTAATTTGTTTGTGTTCTAAAAGACTGTTCAACTTTATGAATAGCATTTGCATATGTGGCATATACCTTTTATTTCTGTGTATTTTGTACTCCTAATGAGCTGTACATAGTAGTATGGAATATGTTACTGTTTTCTGGAAAATTTTATAAAAATGTTAAATATAAAAAAAAAAGCCAAAATGGTTTGGTGAAGATTCTGTAAAAAGGACAGTTATTCTTTAATGTGTTAGCGCAGTTAATACAAGTGTAACTAATATAGAATAACTGTAAAGGAAGGGGGAGTAGCAGTGGATAAAAAACTTGGGGCTGAAAAACACAGCAGCAGTGACATGGTAATGTTAATATTACATGATGTTTGGCTTGTGGTGTAATAAAAATGGACAGTGTTTCAGCCTTGAGCAGAAAGCCGCTCTAAATCTAGGTGCTTCTGTCCCTGTTGTTGCAAGTTGGCTGTGTATACCACTATAATCTGTAGACAAATAACGCGCTAAAGATTCTGCTGGGAGAAGACCTCTCACTGAGGTGCCTTTCTAAGAAATAACAGATTATCAGTGGGGTGGTGGGTGTATATAAAGACTTTTTTTTTTTTTTTGGTTAAATAAGACTTCAGAGTCATTGACATTCTCCTTACATTTAACATCCACACAATATGGAGATTATGTTGCTTTCAGTGAAATCCTTGTGGGGAAGATGTGCTAACCACAAAGCTTGAAACCTGTAGCTGAAACAAAAATCATTGCCCCCGCCCCAAACGACAGACCAGCATTTTAAGTTGCAGAGACTACCTGTAGGTTTTAGGTGTATTTTTCAGTCCCTTTCTGAATAAAAGTATGTTAGGAAGTGGCAGTATAACATGCTTTTTGTGTTGCATGAAATACCTTTTGGTTCCAGAGCAACTTGTAAATGTTGCAACATGCATGCCAAAAGAAATTGTCAATTGTATTTTTCTCTCCAGAAAAAAAATGTAACAATAAAAAAAAAAAAAAAGCTTCAGCTGGTACCCACAGACTTGTTAACTACAACCATAAAGTGCATTTAGCCATCTGAATCTGATTATAGCCATTTAGAAAAGAAAATTGTCAGGGACTGATTACCGCTTAACATGGATTTGCAGGAGCCTGGTAGAGACAAAAGGTAATACAAATAGGTTTAATACTAACATAATCAGCAACAAACTCCGCTCCTCTGTGCCAGGATATTAAGTGAACTAAAACAAAAAAACAAATCCAGCACCAGAGAATAAAGTGCGAAAAGGGCTTTATTACATAAACGCCAACAGGTTGAGCAAAAAAACCCTTGACCGATTTCGCTGCTGAGAGCATCCTCAGGAGGATATTACGTAGCTAGTTCAGTACAACATTTAAAAAGGAGCTGCTTAAAGTGACAGTGTGTAATTTAAAAACAAAATAACTAGATCAGTACATGTGTACAATAATTTAAACACTCAGATGTGTGAATAATAGAATTGCTACGTATCATTTACAATGCCACAGCACAACGATGCTCAGAGTCCCAGAGTTTAAAAATAACCTGAACCACAATATTTTTCGAAGCTGCAGGTGGAGCTAAAAGGATGCATTTCGATTCCACCCAATAGGATGAATCCAAAAGGCTTCCTGGAAGCATCAGTAGCCACCTATAGGAAATTTAAAAAGGAGGAAACGTATTATTGTGTAATATAGGGAATACTGGATGGGCAACTATGCACAACCAGTGTGTTCTGCCACAGAGGGGGTTCTGATTCCCTCTGACCTTGAGAGCTTAAGTCGAGAGGTCCACGGAATCAGAACCCCGACGACAGAAACACACAGGTTGTACAAAGTTGATCATCCTGTATTTTTTATAGTGTATAGAGTAGTACTATGTGAAATGTGTGCTTTGTGGGTTTTTTTCTCTTTTTCATAATGAAACTGACTTGAAAAGTCTCTAGAGGTTGTAGAATACTGTCACCATAGAATTAAATAGAGGAAAGCAACAATGTGCCAGGATTCCAAGTGGTTCTGCTGCAGTAGTGACATCACTACTGCAGCAGAACAAGCATATTCCACGCATGGAATTTCATGCATAATAGCATTCACTATACACTGTATAACATATTTGCATTTTACATTCATAAATAATCACTAATGACATTACAGTCTGCTCTTTTCTCTATATGTTCCTACTTGATTTTTTTTTTTTTTTTTTTACAATAACGAAATAAAAACTTTAAAGCAAAAAAAAAAAAGAATACACAGAACCTGCAACAGCAGTCTACCACATATGGAAACGGGGCCACCTCTTATTTTTCTTAATAAGAGGCTTTACATCAATGTCAGTGTCAGTGGCTCAGTAGGTAGCACACTCGCCTCTGAGGCCGGGAGATCAGAGGGCTGTGGATTCAGTTCCCACATCTGGCACTTGGGTTAATATCCCAATACTGACACTGTATGCAAGAATGGTAACCATCTCCCTTTAAATTTATCTAAAGATGGCCTCAACTTGGCCATCAGATATTCCATGTCTTGGATCCTGGTGCAAATATACCAAGTAGAGATTGTGGGCTTATCCAGAGTAAGCCATAACAAATTAATAGCCTTAGGGCTGTTGCCACCAGATTCCAAACAGATAACTGGAGGATCTAGAAGCGGGGGCAATCCCAATAACCAATACTGAGACGACTCTGGCAGTACTAGCTCAAAAATCCTTTCAAAGATATCTTTTACTTCCCTCCAGTACTCCTGTATAACTTTGCATTCCCAGAATATATGGAAATATGTACCAACCAACTGACAGTTTCTCCAGCAAAGGTCTGAGTGATGTAACCCATAATGTTTTGTCAGAACAGGGACTCTTAAAAAAAAAATCTAACGGCTAACTTCCACCGAAATTCTCGCCAGAAGAGGGACGATGTGGTGTTCTGAATAGCCTTCCAAATGGAAGTCCAGTCAGACTCTGACAGGGCCACACCTAAGTCGCTATGCCAAATGTCCTTAACTTGAATTAGGGAATCGCCCTCTGCGAAGTTCATCCCCTGCACTAGTTTGGAGATAAATTTTTTTTTATTCGGAGACCTTATCAGGGAGGATAAGGTAGATTGCACTGGGTTATTTAAAGGTTCCATACCCAGCTCAAGCTCCTTTTCATTTAAGTGGACATAGTGTCTTAACTGGAGGTAATGGAAGAAATCTGTACGTTGGAGATTGAATTCGGCCTTTTAACTGCTGGAATGGTTTTACTAGATTCTGATCGAAAAGCTGGCCCAGATTAATCAGACCAGCTCTCGCCCACCAATGAAAACCCATATCCCACCTGAGTGGGCCAAAATCTAAGCAGCTCAATATAGTCGTGTATTGGTTAAGCTTTAAAGGAATACCTAGATCTTACTTCGAGAGGGCTCTTGCAGTAGGTAATCACATATAGGACTGACGCCGGTTGGTGGCAGGACCCCACGGAAAAAAATTTCTAGCTAGCAGTCCCTGGCGGGACCGCCCCTGACAGGTGACAGAGCGTCATACAGCGTCGGTATCAAAGGGGCGGTCCCGACGCCTGGGCCTTCCAGTTCTTTTCCCGTCATTAGCTTCGTAAGTAGCACCTCGTGAAGTTCCTATCGCTAGTCCTGTTACTTCGTTGGTTTTCGAAAAGTTTCAGTATTTTGTATTTTATATTTCTATCGTCAGGTGAGCGTCGGTATATGTCGTCCCCTTCAAAAATTAAATGCGACTCATGCGGCGCCCAACTGCCTCACAAAGACGGTCACTCCCTCTGCCTTTTCTGTTTAGGCCCCGACCATGCGGTCGAAGTGTCCGCACTGCCTTCATTTCAACGCGGCCACCCGCAGACGACGCCAGCAGTCTCTCGAAGCCCATCTCCTCACGAAGATGATGTCCGCGATAGAGAAGGAGTTGAAGAAACTTCGGCAGGCATCGACCTCCCCTGAAGGGCACAAGAAGCGGGACAAGGAAAGGCACCGGGAGAAGGCCTCCTCCTCCGTGTCTCCGGCCGGGGTCGCGGGTAAGGTAACATCCCCTCCGGGGGATCGCCCGACAGCAGCCTCCCAAGGTTTTGGAGGAGGCGTCGGCCCGCCCGTCGGGTTCGCGTTCGAGCCCGCCGGGTGCCTCCGGGCAAAAGGAGGCTCCAGCCCCCAGTACCGCCACAGGCTTGCGGCCTACTGGTGCGGGCGCCTTCCATAAGCCGGACGTCGGCTCCTCCGACGTCTGCCAGGAGAAGGCCGCTAAGGCAGCAGACCCTTCGGGGCGGTGCACGGCAGTGTCCCCATCGGACCGGGTCTCTTCTCATCCTCGGCCCGTCTCCGACGAGGGACCCCCGAAGTCGGACGCCGGCTCTTCCGGCATCCGCCGGGTATCGGCTCCTAAGTCACACGTCGGCTCTTCCGACATGCGCCGGGCCTCGGAGCCTACGGCAGACCCTGCTTCGTCTGTCATACCAGGTTCCCCGCAGCCTTCGCTGCCGTCGGGGGAGCCAGAGTCCCCCCTGCCCGACCCCGGGGATTTTTCTCCTCCGTCCCCGGACGAGGCTCGGGATCCTGGGCTACCGTCCGATCCTCTTCCTACAGAGCCGGATCTGACGCCGGCTCATCCGACGCCGGCCCCGCCGACGCCGGTTCCGACACTGGCCCCTCCGACGCCGGCGGGGGATATTCCTCTTCCATCAGGCCCTCCACCCCACGAGCCTATCACGGTTGATCTGCCCATGGAGTACCCAGCTGGGCTGTCTGCTCCGGCAGCTCCTCCAGTGCCTGGGGGATCCGCCGTCCTATCCGACGCCAGTTTTCCCAGGTCCACAGTATCCTGCGCCGCAGTACCCGGCTCCGGTATTCCCGCAGCCGGGTTACGGATACTCTCCCTACGGATTTCATCCGTACAACTACCCTCCACCGCCCCCTAGGCTGCTGGTGGATCTCCAGGAGACTCTGGCCTCCTGGTGGGCTGAGGCCAAGGCTCAGCTCACCAAGGAAGTCTAGAGCTGTCTTATGGCGATGGTGCCACCACCGGCTCCCGTACGCCCCAGACGGCACACTCCCTCTCTGCCTCCGGATTCCCAGGCTTTGCCCTCGGGATCCAGAGAGGGGAAGGACACGCGTCCAGGGATTCCCCCAAGGAACCCGTTCCTCCCCTAGATGAGCTAGGGAGTCTTACTCTGCTTCAAATTCCTCTTCTTCTTCTTTCTCGGACTCCTCGGAGGCCTCCGATGGGTGTTCCGAGAAAGACGACGAGCCGTGCTCTCCGTCCAAACCCCGGCCGAGGACTCCTCCGAAGTCTCCTTCCTTCACGGAGTTGCTCAGGAAGATCCAGGAAGTCCATCAGTGGCGTTCCTTAGAGCCAGATCCTCAACGGGTTAAACTCGCCGAACATCTGGACTTGCCCCTTACGGCTCCTACACTAGTGCCACCCTGGATCGAGCCTCATGCCCACCTTGTTTCCACTATTTGGAAACAACCGCCAGCTTTAGCCCCACTTCCTCAGAAGTTGGTAACAGGCTATACCAGGCTCCGGAGGGTGTAGACTTTTTAGATTCTCACCCTGTTGCAGACTCTGTTGTGATTAGCACCACTCACGGCCGGTCAGCACACCCGAAACATTTGAGCTAGTCTCCCCCGGATAAGGAATCTCGCCTTCTGGATCAGTATGGAAGGAAGATCTATGTTTCTTCCACACTGGGAATCAGGGCCCTAAATTATGTAGCAGATATGGGGGATTACCAGAAGGCTGTCCTTACCCAGGCGGAATCCAAGATTGACTCCTTGCCTGACTCTCAAGTCAAGCAGGAGTTAGCCGACCTGGTCCGTTCTGCTCGTTCGGCCAGTTGTCATATTCTGAGGATGACCTATGATGCAGTGGACACCGCAGGACGGAGCTCTGCGTTCGCCGTAAGTCTTCAGCGTCATGCATGGCTCCATGTGTCAGGTCTGGTCCCGGAGGTGCAGTCAGCAATTCAAGTAGCACCTTTCAGGGGTTCTGTGCTTTTCGGTGGTGATGTCAAGGACATAATCACTGACTTGCAGGAGAAGGGGACGGCACTTAAATCTGTTGATTCAGTGTACCATCCCCATCCCCCACAGCGCCGTCCCTTTCGCAGACGCAGCCAGCCTCAAGCAAAACCTCAGGGAAGGCGGGCCACTAAACGTCGGGCCCCCACAGCTGCCAGGCCCCTGCCGCCCAAAAAAGCAACGGGTGCCCCAGCTGCGGCGCTGCCTCGCACCACCTGACTCCTTCCCTCTCCCACCACCTCCGGATGTCCCGGAGGAACTAGTAGGAGGGAGGTTCTCCCTCCACCTACCGGGTTGGGAGAGGATAACATCGGATTCATGAGTGCTTCAGATCATAGCAGAGGGGCACTCCATAGAGTTTCTGCAGAAACCTCTACGTCACCCCCCTCTGAACTCCTCTTACTCAAGGGACCATCTTCCTTTGGTCAGGGAAGAAATCTCTGCTCTCCTTGCGAAGCAGGCTATAGAGCCCGTCTCCCCTCACCTCCACGGGAGGGGTTACTATTCCCATTTCTTCCTCGTACCAAAGAAGATGGGAGATCTCAGACCCATTCTTGATCTCAGCTCCCTGAACCTATATGTGGAATACAAGAGGTTCAGGATGCTCTCCCTTCAAACCCTCTTGCCTCTGCTTCGGCCGGGCCAATGGCTTTGTGCGCTGGATATGCAGGATGCGTGCCTGCACATCCCCATTCGCCCGTTGCACCCAAAGTACCTCAGATTTGCATTCCAGGGGAACCACTACCAATTCCGGGCGCTCCCTTTTGGTCTTTCCTCGGCTCCCCGAGTCTTTACCAAATGCCTGGTGGTGGTAGCGGCCCACCTGCGTACTTTGGGAGTTCAGGTTTTTCCCTACCTGGACAACTGGCTCCTGGCGCCCCGTCCAGGGAGGAACTCCTGCATTTTCTCTCCCTCACCCAGCAGGTTTTCACTGGCCTGGGTATCACCATCAACCATTCCAAGTCTCACCTGGATCCTTCACAAAGGCTCCAGTTCATCGGAGCAATCTTCAACACGACAGTGTGCAAGACAGGGGGGCCTCCCTCCTGTCCCAGATTTCCCTCCTATCGGAACACAGGAGGGTTCTGGTGAGGTCGGTGCTCAGTCTACTGGGGCTTATGGCGGCGGCCATCCCGACGGTTCCGCGCGCGTGTCTCCACATGAGAATCTCTCAGTGGACTCTCGGATCTCAGTGGGATCAACGGGTAGACGACCTAGATCATCTGGTTCTGATCTCCTCGCCGATGGTAAGAGACTTGCAATGGTGGATGGTTCGAGAGAGCCTATTCCTGGGGGTCCCCTTTTTTCATTCTCCCTCCGATCAGATTCTGACCACGGACGCATCAGGCGAAGGTTGGGGAGCCCATCTGGGTCCTCACCGAACCCAGGGCCTATGGTCAAAGTTGGAGTTAGTTCTCCACATCAGTGTGCTCGAGCTTCGAGCAGTGCTGTATGCTCTCCAGGCCCTTCACCAATACATCCTTCCCAGTCACCTAGCTGTCCAAACGGACAACATGTGCGTGGTGTGGTACATCGACAAGCAGGGAGGGACTCGGTCCTACCCGCTGTGCCGGGAAGCGATGAGGGTTTGGGAATGGGCAACGCTTCACAACCTTCACCTCACAGCGATCCATGTTCCGGGAGTCGACAATGTCCTGGCAGACAGACTAAGTCGCTCTTCGGCTCTTCCACACGAGTGGGAATTGGACGAAAAAGTTCTAGAAAGCATCTTTCAGATTTGGGGGACTCCTCAGATAGACTTGTTCGCCTCCTCCCAAAACGCAAAACTTCCAATCTTTTGCTCGCTCGCTCCAGAGCGAGGCACTTTCTGGAGCGATGCTCTATCTCTAAGCTGGAAGGACAGATTCGTCTATGCTTTCCCCAATTCCTCTGGTCCCTCATGTGCTGCAGAAGCTTGCTTTGGAAGGAGCGAGAATGATTCTGATCGCTCCTTTCTGGCCCAGGCAAATTTGGTTCTCTCTTCTACAACAATACTCAGAGGTTCCTCCTCTTCCTCTTCCTTTATCTCCAGGATTGCTGACCCAGGATCAGGGATCCTGGTCCATCCAGGACTCAAGTCCTTCAACTTCATGCATGGCTCCTGCAGACCTAGCTCAATCTCATTTTCGTTTCCTCTAAGGTGGCCGAGATTCTCGTGGAGGCTAGAAAACCCTCCACTAGGTCCACCTATGCCATGAAATGGAAAAGATTTTCCATCTGGGCTGCGTCCTAGGACGTGGAGCCCTTTTCCTGTCCTGTGACCATTCTACTTGAGTACATGCATCATCTTTTCAACCTGGGTCTCAGTCACTCCTCTTTGAAAGTCCATATGGTGGCTATTTCAGCCTACCATGTCCCTTTCACTGATAAGGCATTTGCCCAGCTGGAGGTATCCAAAACTTTCCTCAGAGGGGTCCTTCATCTCAGGCCCCCTATCCGGACTCCAGCTCCCCCCTTGGGACTTAAACTTTGTCCTCGAGAAACTTACCCTTCCTCCCTTTGAGCCTGCGGCTTCTGCAGACTTGAAGTTTTTATCGTGGAAGACGCTCTCCTTGGTGGCCATTACTTCTGCTCGCAGAATTTCCGAGCTCCAGGCCCTGATGTGCAAAATCCCTTATCTGATTTTTCATAAAGAACGAGTAGCTCTTCGCACGAATCATAAGTTTCTCCCGAAGGTGGTAGCGGAATCTGCCTTGAATTAGTCTACTGAATTACTTGCCTTCTTTTCGCAGTACTCCAATCAAGGAGAATACCTGCTCCATACCATGGATGTTCACAGGATCTTGAGATACTACACCGATAGGACGAAGCATCTCAGAAAGACTGATCAGTTGTTCATCTCTTTTGCTCACAAAAGAGAGAAGGCAATGTTATCTCTAAGCAATGCCTATCAAAATGGTTGTCCCATTGCATCACTTTCTGTTATGACACGTACAACAAGACCCTACTGGGTCAAGTCAGAGGTCACTCCACTCATGGAGTAGCAGCCTCTGCGGCTTGTTTCAAGAACGTGTCTGGGGCAGACATCTGTGCTGCCGCCACTTGGACTTCCGTCCGTACCTTTACTAAACATTACAGTTTGGACACTGCCTCTAGCCGTAGAGCAGGCTTCGGGTTAGCTGTCTTGCAAGGCCTCCTTTCTTGAGGCTTGTAAGGTTTTCTTTGCTACTTCTTGGAGTAGTACCTCCTCCCGGTGCCTTTTCCTTTGTTCCAGACTGCTTGGGATTCTGTCCTATATGTAATTACCTACTGCAAGAGCCCTCTCGAAGTAAGACACGGTGGGTGGGCAGAGGGGGACAGTGAAAAAGCAGGAATACTGAACGAATATTTCTGCTCAGTATTCACAAAAGAGGAGGGGGAAGTGCCTAATCCAATTAACAGAAGCACTCTTGATAGGGGGTCGATCCCAGTCCTTTCACAGAAGAAAGGGTTCTGCAAGAACTCCTAAAACTGAAGGTGGACAAAGCAATGGGTCCTGATGGAATTCACCCAGAATTCTAAAAGAATTAAGGAAGGAACTAGTGAAACCACTGGCTACTCTTTAATAAATCATGGGAGGATGGTGTGGTACCCAGGACTGGAGGAAGGCGGATGTGATTCCCCTTCACAAAAGTGGGACCAAGACAGAGGCAGGAAACTACAGACCTGTCAGTCTGACCTCTGTGGTAGGGAAAGTGATGGAGTCACTTCTGAAGGAAAGAATAGTTGAGTACCTAGAGGTCAGTGGAGCACAGGATCCAAGGCAGCATGGGTTCACAGCGGGAAGGTCATGTCAGACGAATCTAATAGATTTCTTTGACTGGGTGACCAAAGTAGTAGACCAGGGAGGGGCTGTGGACATGGCCTACCTAGACTTTAGCAAGGCATTTGACACAGTCCCACACAAAAAGATTATTAGTCAAATTAACCAGCCTGGGAGTGGGTCCCAGGGTGGTAGCCTGGGTAAAACATTGGCTGGACAACAGGACACAGAAGGTTATTGTAAATGGAGTCCACTCTGAAGAAAGGGCGGTTACTAGTGGGGTACCGCAGGGTTCAGTATTGGGTCCAGTCCTTTTTAATGTCTTCATCAGTGACATTGCAGAGGGACTGGAAGGAAAAGTATGCCTTTTTTTGCAGATGACACAAAGATCTGCAACAGGGTTGATACACAAGGAGGCGTGGAAAGGATGAAAAGGGACTTGGCAAGGTTGGAGGAATGGTCAGACGTATGGCAGCTAGGATTCAGTGCAAAAGTGCAAATAATGCACCTGGGAACAAGAACCAGGGAAGAATACACAATGGGTGGGAGGTAGTAATAACAACAAAACAGGAAAGGGACCTGGGGTAATCATATCAGATGACCTTAAGGTTGGCAAGCAATGTGAGAAGGCAGTAGGGAGGGCCGGGGTATACTGGGATGTATAGGAGAGGCATCAGCAGCAGAAAACAGGAAGTTATCCTCTGTACAGACAGTTGGTGAGACCCCATCTGGAATACTGTGTCCAGTTCTGGAGACCCCATCTCTGCAAGGACATAGACAGGATAGAGGCAGTCCAGAGGAGGGCAACTAAAATGGTGCAGGGTCTGCAAGAGAGCCGTGTATGAGAGAGACTAAAGGAGCTTAATATGTATACCCTTGAGGAAAGAAGGAGAGGGGGACATGATAGAAACTTTCAAGTACCTCAAGGGAATCAACAAAGTCCAAGAGGGTAGCATCTTTCAGAAAAGAGACTTACAAAACAAGGGGACACAATTTAAAGATAGAAGGAGGGTGGTTCAGGGGCAATGTAAGGAAGTATTATTTCACAAGAGGGTAGTGGATGCATGGAACAGCCTTCCTGAGGAAGTTGTGGGGTCTAAAACTGTGGGAGAATTCAAGAATGCATGGGACAGACATAAGGCAATTCTTGTGGAGGGCAGGAAGATATAGGCTGTTGGTTAACGGGATCTGCGGCCTATCCTGTAGGTAGGGAAATGGGCAGACTAGATGGGCCTAGCGGTCCTTATCTGCTGTCAGTCTATGTTTCTGAGATAGTACAGTTACGTAAGAACTTACCGTAATGGTAGATCTTCGAGAGAGGCTCTTGCAGTAGGTAATACCTTCCCGCCCTCCATCCCCCTAGGCTTTTTCAGCTCCTTTTCCATCGAGGGAAATGTCTGCTTCTCTCTTGTCCGAGCCTTCCGGGCCTGTGGTGGGAAAGAACTGGAAGGCGGGCGTCCGGGACCGCCTTTATACTGACGTCGCGCGGCGCCCGGTCACCTGACGTTAGGGGCGGTCCCTCCAGGGACTGCTAGCTATAAATTTTTCTGTGGGGTCCTGCCACTGACTGGCCTCAGTCCTATATGTAATTACCTACTGCAAGAGCCTCTCTTGAAGATCTACCGTTACGGTAAGTTCTTACGTAACTGTACTTTTTGAGTTCATGTCCCTCCAAACCTGGGAAATCACCCTAGTGAAAGGATTCCTAAAATCAAGCTGGTGCAGCCTAGGAATATCCAAGAAAATAAGGTCTGAAACGTTTCCCAGAGGAGAATCGGCCCCCTCAATCTGAACCCACTTTGGTGGGGACTCCTGAGCCATAGTCACCAACGGTTGCAGCTGAGACGCCCAAAAATATTTCTGGACATCAGGTATCCCAAAGCCCCCCCCCCCCATCTTTAGGGGCCAGCATGGTCTTCCATCTAACATGGGGCCTCCTCCCAGACCAAATAAATTTAGAGAGGGTAGAGTTCACATCTCGCCAAAAATTCCTCGGGGGTCTGAAAGGAATGGCACCCATTATAAACAGGCGAGGGAGAATATTCATGCGGATGGATTCACCCCTGCCTGAGATGGAAAGGGGGAGCTCCCTCCATCTGTTGCAGTCCTCCCGAATCTCCTGAAGTACCCTTAAATGATTAGTAGAATATAAGGCCTTAAAATCCCTAGGGACCCATATACCTAAATATCTAAACCCTGACTTACACCACTTAATTTGCTGCACCTTTGGTAAGGGCTGATCCAAGAAACCCCCCAGAGGGAATAGCTCAGATTTGTCCGGATTAATCTTATAACCGGAAAGAGCTCCGAATTCAGAGAGAAAGCTGAAAATCCTGGGAACTGCATTTACTGGGTCTGATACATATAACAAGGTGTCGTCCGCAGATGAAGAGATCTTGACCTCCACCCCTGTAACCCGGAGACCTTGAAAAATATCCGTTTGCCGAATATTTGCTGCCAGAGGTTCCAAACTAAGGGCACATAAGAGAGGGGAGAGAGGGCAGCCCTGCCTGGTGCCTCGCTCAATCTCAAATTGAGTGGAAATCGTCCCGTTCACCCGGACCTTTGCTCTAGGCTTAGAGTATAAATTAGATATCCAAGTCCAAAATTTCTCACCGAACCCAAAGCCCCCCAGGACCAAGTCCAAATATTGCCAATTTAGACGATCGAATGCTTTCTCAGCATCTAAAGATAGTATTGCTGAAGGTGGGGAGTCTGTAGGGAGCTGGGCCGTGGAAGTAACATTTAACAGCAATCTAATGTCTTGGATGCGCCTCCTGGGTATAAACCCAGTTTGATCCGGGTGAACTAAGACGGGGACCACATTCTGTAAACGTTCGCTGATGATCTTAGCGAAGATTTTTGTATCTTGGTTGAGCAGCGAAATAGGTCGATACCCGGTGCATGAGGTGTGATCTTTCCCCGGTTTGGGCAATACCGAAATAAGGGCTTCTCCCCATGTATCTGGCAAGGCCCCCGGCTTCTACGCCACATTGCAGACTCTGGCGAGTAGCGGGGTTAATACCTCCTGGAACCCTTTACAAAATTCCGAGGTGAACCCATCAGGGCCAGGAGCCTTGCTAGAGCCGAGAGCCTTGATAGCCGCCCCCACCTCTCCCTCAGTGAAGGGAGCCTCCAAGGAGTCTGTGTCAATACAAGACAGGGTAGGGAGCTCCAGACCTTGTAGAAAATTCAAAATTTTCTCGCCATGCTCTTGTTTCTTCCTTCGTATAGAGTTGTCTATAAAATTCCGCAAACTCTTGTGCAATTTCACCAGGAAGAACCTTATAGGGGAGATTAGGTGGGTCTGAACTAACCTTAACCACATACCTATCAGCTGCTTGCCTGCCCTCTCTCCCCTCTCATAATAACGCTGCCTGGCATATCTAAGGGAGTTCTCTACCCGTCGGTGTAATAAGGAATTATAGGAATCCCTGGTCTCCCTCAACTTTTTGAGTGTATGATTAGACCCCATACGTTTGTGCGACACTTTCAGGTCAGCAATAGATGCGAGAGCCTCCTGCATATGAGCCTGGTGCAGTTTATGCTTATGGGAGGAAAATGCTATCGTATGCCCTCCCACTACCGCCTTTAAGGCATCCTACAAGTACTTGGGCCTATAAAGCGCCTCTGTATTTTCTTTTAGATAACACTGAATAACTCTCTTGGTAGATTCTTTGTACTGTTTATCGTTGAGTAGTCCCAGATCAAATCTCCAGAGTCCGCCCCCTCCACTGTGTCCCAACGAAGTTGTGCCTTGACCATAGCATGGTCGGAGATTGTGATCGGGAGGATGGAAATGTCCCTAAATGAATGCAAAGCATTTCTCTGGGTGTAAAATCTGTCCAATCTGGAATACATACTGGAAGCCGGAGGAAAAAAGGTGACATTTTTCACCGAGGGATTAAACTGCCTCCATGGATCTATTAGTCCAGCTTCTATGAGCAGGTTACAAAGTAACCGGGAGCAGGACCTTGATCCTGGGATTTTGGGAGAGTTTCTATCCATACTGACGTCCTCAACACAGTTCCAATCCCCCATAAGAATAACTTGTCCAGGAGGTAATCAAGCTACAGAGTTAAAAAGGGAGTGAAAAAACTCTCCAGAAGGTGGGGTGGGGGCATAAATTCCAGCTAAATGTATTGTCCAACCCTTGTAAATGCCAGAAACCATCAGTTGGTGTCCCGAGCCTGATTTAATTACAGACTGAATCTGAAAGGGAAGGCCCCTACGAAATAGGATAGCTACTCCCCCCTTTTTAGATTGTGGGTTCTTGTCAGAGCATACCGTATTCACCCAATACCTGCGCAGTTTCATGTGCTCTCCCAGGGTCAACCTGGCTCCTGTAAACAGGCAATGTCACACTTTTCCCTTTTAAATTCAGCTAATACCTTCGCACGTTTAACAACATTGTTAATTCCTTTAACATTAAGCAAACAAATTGTCAAGTCAGCCATGTTATACATCTAAGAGAAATCCAGGAATAATTATACTCCTTATATCCAATTGTACAATCATAACACCTTGTCGTACAAAAAGGCACTCTCCCCAAAGGCAAATAAAGGCAGAAAAGAGAGAAAGGATAGAGAAGAAACAGAGCAACAAATAATACAACCACCATAACACACAATAAGTCGGAAAAGGTTGCAAGCCCTGCACAAAAAGCGCTGGACCTGCCTCCACAAAGGGAGCGCAACGACAAGGTGTCATTGCTCATACATGGCTTAAAAGCCAAAGCGTCCGTCCGTGCTGACGATACTCTGCTCAGCAGGCGCTTTGATGTGAAGTAGGGGGAAAAAAGTACTATACCCTCTGGAGGGAATAACACTCCACTAGGAGTGAAAGGGTTAGTGGCTCCCCAGAGACCTGGAGTCACCTGCCTGTGCCCTCTGGTTTCCTTAAGGAAAGGCTTCCGGGAAGGGCTGGGGAAAAGAACCCTTCGGCTCTCCAATGTTCACCCATTAACTGAAAAACGTCCTTAATGTTGAATCCAGTGCAGCTCAGACTGCAAGAAGGAGAAAAAAAAAGGGGAGGGGGGACAAAAAAAGGTTGATAATTAGCCCTCATTTTAAAATGCCACAAAAAGGAAACTGACAAACCATCTCGTGGATTGGAGGGGGGGGGGCACACCAATTTGTATTCACATTCAAGTAAAAAGAAAGGGCACTTAAGTGGATTATGTCGTCCTTGGCCAAAAAGAACCCTGTGAGGCCTCGCCCTGGAGGCAAAATAAAAATAATAAATTATGTACTCATTCCCGATAAATAGCACTGACCATCTGGCAGGGCCTAACGTGACATAGATCCAGGTAGGCCTCTTAAACTCCACACCGACTAGTAGTCTAGTGCAGCTATCAAAATCGCTAGGGAGTAACCCTCTCTCCACTCATTCTATGAAGGGAGAACAACAAAGAAAAATCAAAAAGCAGAATCTTCCCTTTCTTCCCCTTTCTTTTACCCCCCCCCCCAAAAGCTAGTAAAGAGTAGAACTATCTGTTATTTATATTGAGGGGATGGGTGATCAAAATGCCCATAACCTACTAGAGTCAAAATATTTGTCTTACTTTAAATTATATGAGCTGCCCTTCTTGTGGGTGTTTGGATTATGGCCGTTGAGATCGCTCCCTCCTCTGCAAAAATCCACATTAGGTCAGCATCCTTCGCGAAGAAGGGAAAAGAGAAGGAACAGAAAAAGCCCCATGAGGTCAGGGGAACCAGAACCTGACTCCAGGAAGGCGCCACCCTGAAAAAAGGTCCCACCCGCCATGGAATCCAAAACAAAGGGACTGCCCTCTAACCCTCCCGTGGTGCAAATACGAACCAGCCTCTCACCAGAAGGAGAGGGATCCACCCAGCCCTACACCACCCAGGACCAGGGCAACTGCTGGGGGAAAAACAAAAAGCAACAAGTTAAACATCTTAACCGCCTTATTTTTAAACTCTAAAGCACTTTGTTTGAATAGTAATTGTAACACTTCAGGGTACTCATCAAAATGAGTTCAGGTTTAACAATCGATCCCCTGGGAAAAAAAAGAAAAACAAAAAGCATTCAGTTATTACAGTTCAAGTAATCTTCTCGGGGTGCTTCCCCTTGGTAATCCACTTAGATAGATCCACATGTAGGGGCAAAACTGAGTCCGCTCTGAAGTGAGGCCAGTTATTATTCCTCGAGCCTGGAGCCACTGCCCAGAGAAGCTGCTCCATCTCCTTCTCCGCGATCTCTTCTTTTATATCTGGGACCTGAATGTCCTTCAAAACCAGGAAATCGTGGGCCATCAGTAAGAAATCGTTGGTTTTGGGACCTTCAGGCAATTTTATCCACTATCTTGCAGGGTAATGCAGCTGGGCCCTCATGCCCTTCTCTCTTAGCTGTTTCACCACACCAAGCACCTTTCTCCAACGTTGGGCCAATGAGGGGGGGAATCTTGATCTACAAACACCTTTGTTCTGTCGAAATTCAGATCCCTCTTAGCCCATGCCAAACGGAAGACCTTGTCCTTAATAGGGTACCTCAGAAATTTGATTATAATGGCTCTGGGAGGGGCGCCCTGCTTAGGCTTTGTGGCAAGGGCCCTGTGCGCCCTTTCAATCTCCAGTTGAGTGTCTTCCTCTATCTGCAGCTCCATTTTTAAGCAACAGTTCATAAAGGCCACCATGTCAGCCTGCTCAGCCCCCTCTGGTATGCCGACCACCCTTATGTTGTTGCGCCTGGAGCGCGCCTCTGCATCTTCGGCCTTTGCAGTTAGAGCTTTCTCCCTGCCATATAGGAATGCCAACGATCTTCCATAGGCCATATGCTCGGCCTGCAGCCCCTCTAGGTGCTGTTCCACTGCGGTAGTTCTAGACTCCAATTTTTTAAAGTCCCTCTGGATGTCTGAGACCTCTAAGTCTATCTTGTGTAGAAGCTTTATTATTTTCTCGATTCTGCCATGGTGCTAGTTGAACCGGAATTGGCACGGGTCCTCGGCCCCAGGCTGAGAGCACAGATGAGCGTGAGGGAGCTGGACTGAGGCCTGCCATCTGTCTGTCTTGTGAATTTACTGAAGCAATTTTGCCAATCAAAGAGCCTCTTTTCTTTGTGCGGACCATTGCGCGTCACGTCTTATGCCTGTAGCGCAGTGTAAAAACACGCAGGATGCCACCATAAAGCACTGGATTCTCTCTTCTTTTTTTTTTTTTTTGGTCGTTGGAGAACCAGAGCGAAGAGTTAAGTGACCATTCCCCCCTACTACGTCACCGGAAGTCCAATGGCAAGATTTATTGATGGGATGATGGAAATATATTCAAATGGTTCACCCTGAAAACATAACTACATCAGTGCCAGAGTTCAAAATGAGTGGGATGAGGGAATAAAAAAAGTAAAATATTTAACAGTACAATTAAAATGCATTGTAGATTTCTTGATTTTTAGGAGTGAGATTATAAAGTTCCTGACACGGTTGCAACAACGTTGAAAAAATTTAACATTCATGCATAGATGTAGTTTATGTTTTGTATTTTATTACTAGGGGTATTTTCAAGAATACAGTATCTCTGCCCTTTTTTAGCTCTGGCTGCCTGTCTACACCTGACATCTAATTGTGCATTAAATTATGTTGCTGTGAAGATATTTGTGTTATCATAAATGGAGGATTGTGATGCAATAAGTAGAGAAGCAGTCAGAGTAGATATAAATCCCTAGTCTGACAGTTTCAGTATTCTATAATATATTTTCAAGGTTTTGCTTTGTAAATATTATATTCCTCATGTATTAAATATACATTATTTATCCCATTTTAGATGCTAGTACTGTATTTTACCTGCCTTTTATCTGTATATGTTCCTCGTATATATATCCTCAGGACCTCCTTGTGAACAAGCCTGCTCAATGGAGTTATTCCTGCAATAAACATGAAACTTGGACTAGTCTCCTGGATGGGGATCTTGTTTTCATGCAACTGTTTTCAATCATAAAGAAAATTAAAAACTTAAAATATATGAAGTAATAAAGAAAATGGAATGGAGCCGATTATAAATCTTAAGCTTTCCTAATGTTCTCAGAGGCTCTTTAATATAAAGTACCATATTGAATTGCACTGTTAACTTTTATATTTAAGAGTAAAACTTGTTAAGTGGAGATTCTAAGTGGGAGGGAGAAACAAAGCAAAGGAAATGGACATGTTCACACCTTACAGGTCAGCCTGGCTATGGCCCCCTGAAGCAATCAACTAAACTTTACACCTAATCAGTAGGTGAGAATCATGTCACAGTTCAGTCCCTGGCTTGCTCAAGTTACCTAGAGTTGAGATATATATATATATATATATATATATATCATCTCGGGTAGAAGAAATGATACATAGTAAATATATGTTGGAGATTGCTGTAGGCCCCCTGGCAGGCAAGGCACATGCCTATGTTCCCTTTTTATTTATTTGCTTTGTTGACTGGGTAAGTCACACTAGATAGCCAAGTGCCTATTTTCAGGTGCGACCTGGGAGAGTTACAGGCTTGGATAACAGGTACAGTGACAGACTGGTATTGAACACAAAGAGTATGCCTTAATCTGGCCCAGAGTATATGCCTCAGAACAAACGAAAAGATACAGACTCATTATACACCAAGAAAATCGCGGTTTCAGCTTCTGAGAGACCCACACAAGACTCCTGGACTAAGTTACAGGCTGCGTTGTATCTATGCAGTTGGTAAAAAGCAGCTAGAAACTCGAACGCCAAAATAACAAACCAGAGAGACCTCATTCCTTTGTCTATGCCAGCCGTGGATTGATGAATGTGCTTGGGGGCTTACGTATCGATGTCCTTAATCAGACCGTCCTATTATATCAATGTAATGCACACTTTTTTGTGTCTTATTGCTTACTTAACCATTGTGACATCATAAAAGCAATGTGCACAAGGTTTTGAACCAACCAAAAAGGCTATGTATTTTTCATCGCCTATGCATTCCCTGCTCACAAGGGTACAAAACAAACTCTGGGCACTATAGAGGAAAAGACAGCCTATTGCAGGATGTAAAGAAGCACCTTGTGGACTGCATGCCTTTAATTTCCATCAACTGGGATGACAGAATATACACCTCTCCAAACTAGACAATCGTTTCAATTTTGTTATACTTGCATCTACTGTTACAGCTGCCGTCCTTGTTTCTCCCACCACTGTAGAATGTATCCATAGTAGGGCAGGCTGTTGCTCAAATGCAGATACTCACACTACCTGGCCATACTCGATGAGGCCATATCCTGTTTTCCATTTTTCTAAATGATCTCCCATCCACCTCTGCCAACTCCCATATACACATGTATGCAGATGACACAGTCATCTTCACCTCTGATCCCTCCGGTGCATCTGTGGAAGACCTGCTTCAGCAGGATTTTCATAATGTCTTGTGCTGGTTCCTGTCCAACCATCTTCGAGTCCCTGACAAAAAGTGTCCTTGACCTTTGGTACCAGTCAGAAATTGGCCAGGCTTTTGACACTGCGGGTTTGTCACACGCTGGATGGCAGCCCTCTCAAACCAGTGCAATCCTTTAAGTACCTCACCCACGTCGATGCCATCGATGCAAAACTATGCCCGAAACTGGGTACCCTGTACCATAAGACTGTCTTCCCTGCTAGTCTGCTGTGAGCTGTTTACAAAAATGGTGCTCCTGGTTTTTGACTGTGTGGGTTTATGGTACCGCCTTTTCCACTTACCTGGCTGGACTCGACACTCTCTGCAGTACCTTGTCATTTTGATTCAGACTGACCTCCTCGTGTTCACCATTGTTACTCCTCCTCCTCCCTTTCTATCATACTCTTACCATCACTCCTGAGAGTCTCCCTGCTCCTCTTTTATCGCAAAATATTGGTTGGTTCCCTTCCCTCCTCTCATCACTCCTTTCCCCAGCCTCCAAGCTATCTCCTCTCCAGGGAACAGAGAATCTTCTGCAATCCTCAACCCCATTCCATCCGTGGGCAGTCTGCCTTCTCCTGTCATCTCCCTACGATCTGGAACCAGCTCCTCTCTTCCTTGCCGATTGCACCTCCTCAGACTCCTTCCACCAGCTACTTGCACCTGTTTTCCATAGGAGGTTTTCCCTGTTTTGACCTAGTGGACCTACTGTTTTGACCTAGGTTCTTCTAATTCAACCTGTTTCTGTTCCCTGATGCATCGTGTGTTGTATTATATTAATGTCTTTTTTTTTGCACTGGCACTTTGAGAGACTTTTATCCGGAAGCTGCACTTTAATTTTGCACCTGGTATTTACCTGTGAAGTATTACTACAGTGTAATTTATACCATCACTTTCTGTTGTACAAACATGTTTGTATTACATTTATTCTGTTTTTTCTTCCACCGGGCCACACCTGAAAATGAGCCTCTGCTCAGTGTGCCTTCCCCTGTAGGAAATTTTCAAATAAATAAATAAAAACATCTGGTCTGGAAAACTCCAGAATACTTCTCCCAGTCTGCTGAACTCACAGCCAAGCCTTCTTATTTACTGAGCTCCCAGACACCTTGGCAGTATATCCTTGAACTTTGGGACAACATTCCTTTCAAGTCAGACTCCCCTCACTGTGAAACAACCTCCCTCTCTCTGTGATGTGAAAACCAATTCCCTGTTGCAAAGATTGACATCAAGTGACACCTCTCCACAGCCTGCTCGTGCTGCCGATAATCTTTAGAGTATGGTTATAAAACATGTGTAAAATGATACTGTACAAGGAAGCGTTGGCTCAGTGGTTTATAAGGCACACATCTACTAACCTGGATTCAGTTTGCAATCCACACAGTCAGTAAAGCTGGGCTGTGTTCGGTTACCGGATGTCTTTAAGCTTGGCTCCTCCCAACACCCGTATTGTCTCCCTCCAGCTCCACCCTATTTAATGTCGTATCTCCTTTTCCATTGGAAGGGACAGATCTCTTCCCTTGCATCGCCTGCATTGTGTGGGGGGAAAACGAGTTTTAAAGCACTAAAATGTTGGCAAATTTCTCTAGTTTAACTTTGGTTCTTGTCTTTTTGTGTGGGTGTCATCTTCCAGTTACCACTTTGTTTACGATTTAAGGATGGATTCAAGCAGTGTGCTTGCTGTTGGCAGAAAATGTCAGCCATGGATCTAAATGACACATGCCTCTGCTGCCTGGGGCAGACCATGATATTTGTGGGTGCCCAAGTTGCCAGGCCATGCATCTTTCCTCATTAGTGTGGATACCAGTGGGAGAGGAGGAGCAGCGTAGTGTAGCAGCTAAGTGCTGCTTTTTGTTGTATTGGGCTGAGTCCTGTATTAAAATCAATTCAGATGTGCTTAGTTGCTGGGCAGTTTGGTGAGTTACAGGAAGGAGGGGGGGGGGAGCTGCTGAGGGCTGGAGCTTGGCAACCGGTTCACAGTGCATTTGGGCATCTCACTGGATCACATGGTGGCCAACCTGTAAAGCGTCTGTAATCCATTTAAATGACCCATTGGTCCAAGCGACCCCGAAGTATGAGTGCCACAAAGCAGGAGTGTGGTGTCTCTAACTAAGTGGCGTCTGGGGGTGTCCGCAGGCCATGCTGGGCAAGGAGGGTGAATACACAGAAGGGGAGAGGAGGGCAGGAGTACACTATCTGGGTGCAGGGGTCAAACCTATGGTTGCAATATCAGAGTAAGGGAATAGCAGCAAAACACTATCTAGGTTCTGCCAATTAGCATTAACCTGAAAGGGAACTGTTAGCAAGTGTGGCTGGGTGTTTCAGGGGAATAATAGAAAAAACAAGGAACTGGACAATATTCAGGAGGTGAGGTGGGAACAGGACCCTGATAATGTGGGGGGGGAAGTGGAATGCACAGACAGCAGGATGGAGTGGGGAAAGTGGTGTGCTGCAGTAACTGTGGGGCAGCAGTCTTTCTGGGAACCATTTGGAATAAAGGGTGCTATCCAGTATGTAGAAGCATAGGGCAGTTGAGGATAGAAATAATGCAGCTCAGATGGGAACTGGGGAGAAGGGAGTGGTGGGCTGGAACAGCAAGGCAGAGGGAGCCCGGTGGCGCTGACGGTTGAGGTGCTGGACACCACACCTCGTGCCACACCAGTGACCCGGTTTCGGGAATGGACTTGGGCTGCTGGAGGCCGGCAGGGGAGAAGAAGGATTGAGTGTTCCATGACTGCTCTCCTTCCTCTGGGGTGGGTGGGAGCAATGCATCGCGCTGAAGCGGTAACTGGTGGAGACCAGCTGCATTCCTGGAAATGGGAGCCTGGTGGGCGTCAGCACGGCCGTGCAACTGACGCCATTGCAAGTCCGGCTCCCAGGGGCAAGAAAATGGTGGAAAATAGTGGGGCAATCTTGGTGGCTGATGACATGCCTCGTCCTGGACACGAGAGGTGCCTACTAGGGTGTGGCCGATCCGTATGTAGATAGCATAAATCACGCACCAGCCCTGGTTTGAGGGTCTGGTGTCGGCAACAGGAGATCGCTGGGTCCGCCCGGGGAGCGAAACAATAGTATTATAAAAAGCAAGGCAGAGGGGAGGGAGATGAGGAGGCACAGGAAGCAGCCTAGTGGAGGATCGTGGAAGGGTTAAAAAGGCTAGGTTTAGAGGGAGAGAGGGGATTGTGGGGGTGCACACAACCATGGGAAACAGAAGAGGCTCACAGGGGAAGGGGGGCACAGTTGAGGGGAAAAGTGGAGACAATGGGGGGCACTAAATGATGTAATGGATAGGGATAGCGAGAAGACAGGTTCTGCAGTAGTAAGGGTTGGGAGAGAGGAGAAAGTGTCAGAGGGGAGAAGTAGAGTGATGTTCATTGGGGATTTCATGGGTAAGGACATCCACTGGGGAAAGAAAGGGGACATGGATGCCAGAATGAAAGCAGTGTGTATACCAGGGATGACTTCAAGGAGTGTGGGTCCTAAAATAGGGGAGGTAGTAAAATGGGAAGGGGGGAAACGAGTATAATTCACCTAGACCCAACGACTTAGCAGGGGAAGAGGTGGTAAAACGTCTGCTCAGGGAGTTGGGGGTGATCTGCAAAGCGGTGGCAAGTTGACTGACATTCTTGGAAGCGATCCCAATGCCAAGAACTAGCATAGTAAGGAAAGCTAGGATAGAGGAGTTCAGTGTGTGGCTGAGAGATTGGTGCAAGGAGAAGGGATTTGACTTAATAGAAGAATGTGGGGAGACTTAGTGAGATAAATCACTCTATGCACCTAACAGACTACACTTCAACAGAAAGGGTCCGGGGGTACAAAGGGACAAACTGGAGGAGCTGTACATCACCCAGAAGTTAAATTTAAACTACTGAAGGGGGGCAGGCGGGCCTAAGGGCCAAAAGACCAGGAGAAGTGGACATGAGTGGACCCGCCACCACACACACAACAGTAGGGGGGATTGAAGAGTGGGGCAGATTGGAAATGGGGGAAAGCATACAGAGCCAAAGAAGCAGAAAGTGGGGGGAAAGGTGGGGGCTCAGATGCAAAGTGGAAGGTGGTGGCCTTGAATACACATAGACTAGGTAACATGATGGATGACCTGCAAGCAGTAGTTGCAGAAGGGAAGGGAAGGTAGATATTGCAGCAGTAACCGAGACTTGGACCATGACTGGGACCTCTCAGTTATGGGTCATAGGCTTTAAAGACATTTGTTCAAATTACCTCGGTTTATAACTAATTTTGCACAAAATTCGGTACAATGCAAAACTACTCGATTGTACAATTAACAAGTGACATTACTGACTGTCGTAGAGTTGCTGGTTTTAAGGGTTTAGTGGATTATAAATTATTCTCAGAGGTTTTTTGTTACTGTTATAAATGATTTGTTTATGGTATTATTGAGTATTTTATTAGTCTAATTTTTTGTAAGTTTAAATGTTTTTTTAATGTTTTGTTTTTTGTATCTATGGGCACTTGTGCTTACAGATCTTTCAGTATAAAATAAAAAAAAAAAACGAAAGGAGACAGAGCAGTAGGCAAAGGTGGAGGGGTGGCAGTATTCATTAGGGAAGGCACAACAAGCACAAGAGAGGAATTGGAAGAAGGGCAGGTGGAAGCAATGTGGGTCCAAGTACAGACCAGTAGGATGAGAAAGGTAAGGTTGGGGGTGGATTATGGGCCACCCAGTCAGGAAGAAGAAATGGACAAAGACCAGAGTTCACAAATTCTGAAAGCTGCTGAGAAGGGGGAGGTGGTAACAGTAGGGGACTTCTACCTGCCCAGGGTGGACTGGAGTGTACCGGCAACATGTGCCAGGAGTCGGAAAATACTGGAAGCAATTCAGCAGGGGTTCCTGACCCAGGGTGTCACTGAACTCCCTTGAGGGGCATAATCCTGGACCTGGTGCTCACGAATTGAGAGCATGTTCATGACATAAAACAGTCAGGGAACCACTTGGTGGTAGTGATCATTGCTCACTGTAGTTAAAGCTGGACATGGGCAAGGAAAGTGTCACCACTGAGACCAAAATCCTGGACGTTAGGAGGGCAGACTCTCGGAAAATGGGAGAGGTACTAAAAAGGCATGTAGCAAAAATCACTGCAACAATGGAGGTGGACCAAAAATGGACTTTAATCAAGGAAGGGTAGGGGCTGCAATGGAGGAGTATGCTAGGTACAAGGGGAAAATCTCAAGAATCAAAGCACCAAACTGGTTCAGCTCTAAGGTAGCCCATGCAATGAGAAACAAAAGGCTGGCCTACAAGAAGTTCAAGAGGACCAAGAAGATGTGGATAGAGAAGAACACCTGGGACAGTCGAGGGAGGCAGGAAGAGCAGTTCAGAAATCAAAGGCGCAGAAAGAATTGCAATTAGAAGAAGGTATTCAAAGGAGAGAGAAGGCTTTCTTCCACTACATAAGCAAGAAAAGAGACAGGAATGACAGGATAGTCAGACTGGGACAGGGGGACAGGTGGGTAGAGGAGGATAGGGAGAAAGCGGAATTAATGAAGGAATACTTCTACTCTGTCTTCAGAAGGGAGAAAGATGGACTACTGTGGTGGGGGGGGGGACAACAGAAGGAGAAAGAATAAAAAAAAAAAAGGACTGCTATCTTTGAGGACTGACATCACTGGGCCTGGATGGAGTGCACCCTAAGGTGCTGAAGGAATTAGCAGGGGAAGCATGTGGAACCACTGGCAGATCTGTTCAGTTATTCACTGGAGTTGGACGTGGTACCGCAGGACTGGAGAATGGCACATTTGGTGCTCCTTCACAAGAGCGGTCCCAGGGACGAGCAAGGGAACTACAGACTGGTCAGTCTCATTTCTATAATGTGCAAGCTTATGGAAACCATACTGAAAGAGAGATTGATAGAGCATCTAGAGGAACATGACTTTCAGGATGCAAGGCAGCATGGTTTTGTGGAAGAGAGGTCCTGTTAAACAAATCTGATTGACTTCCTTGACTGGGTAACCAAAACAGTGAACAGAGGACAAGTAGTGGACATCATCTGCCTGGATTTCAGCAAGGCCTTTGACTTTGTATCACACAGGAGGTTGATCAGAAAATTGGAAGACCTCATAGTAGGAGAGAAATTGGTAAGATGGGTGGAAAATTGGCTAGAGAACAGGTCACAAAAGGTGATAATTGGAGAAGAGTTGTCTAGTACCAGGGTGGTCACAAGTGGCGTCTCACAGGGCTCAGTGCTAGGGCCAGTGCTATTCTCCATTTTTATTAATGATATTGGGGACGGCATCAAGGGTGAAATGAGTTTCTTCACAGATGACACCAAACTCTGTGGGAGGGTGGACTCAACAGAGGGGATATAGGACCTTAAGGAGGAACTAGGAAGACGGGAAAAGTGGTCAGGGATCTTGCAACTAGACTTCAAAGCCAAGAAGTGCAAGGTCATGCACATTGGAGCCAGAAACCCCAGGACAGAGTACTACATGGGAGGGGTCTGATTTAGCTCCCACAGTGGAGGAGAAAGATCTGGGAGTGATGTTGCCTAGCGACTTAAAGCAATCTGCGCAGTGCAAGAGGGCAGTGGCACTAGCAAATGGGATGTTGGGCTGCATAGCCAGGGGGATCAGTAGGAAGCGACTCTACCCTTGTATAGGTCACTGGTGAGGCTGCATCCAGAGTATGCAGTCCAGTTTTGGAGCCCTCGCCTTAAAAAGATATCAGCCTGATGGAGATCCTCCAGAGGAGGGCTACAGAGATGATTGCAGGGCAGCAGGGTGGATTGCACGAAGAGAGATTGGGAGCCCTGAACATGTGCTTCCTAGAAGACAGAAGGGAGAGGGGAGACATGATTGAGACCTTCAAGTACTTGAAGGGATTCAATAAGATAAACAAGGAGGGTCTATTCAGGGAAAGTTGCAACAAATCTTCAAGGGGGCACAGCCTTAAACTGGAAGGGGGGATTTAGGAGGGAGGATAGCAGGAACCCTCACAGATAGGGTGGCGACCAAGTGGAATGCACTGCCAGAAGAGGTGATCTCTGTAGGGTTAATGGGTAGGTTTAAGAGGGGCTGGTATAAA
Organism: Neoceratodus forsteri; assembly: GCA_016271365.2. Classification (NCBI taxonomy): domain Eukaryota; kingdom Metazoa; phylum Chordata; order Ceratodontiformes; family Ceratodontidae; genus Neoceratodus; species Neoceratodus forsteri. The sequence continues at coordinate 565,794,489 of CM057452.1, forward strand.
TATAGGAGGAGGATTAAGATCACAGATGGGGAGGAGGAAAGGGATAAAATAGTCGGGGAGGAGGGGACTAGCCCGATCTGCGCTGAAAGCCTCACACAACGAGCAAACCTGTTAGACCAGAAGGCCTAATTCTGCCGGCTACTACATATGTTTGTATGTAAAACAGAAGGTATTCTTCCTCCAAGATGGGCCTAAGGACTGTTGCCAAGCCTTGGCAACCTCCAGGTCAGCAGCATAGCTGAGAGCCATGGAGGTGCAGGTGAGAGGGGGCTCCTTGCCGGCCATGGTCCCCATTGGATTGCCCATTAGCACCCCTTTTGGGGACTGTCTGGAGTTTCAGAATATATCTCTGGCTTTCCAGATCTTCAAGGAGAGTCATCATACCAGAAGAAGCATATGAAGTGCCACCCTTAGTTGTGAGAGAGGGAACTTTCCTGCTCTTTGTGGCCTCTCAGTTCCTACAGCTGGTTAACTTTGGTTGAGCTTTTGCCAGACAAGGGGTGCATCATCACTGCCATGGAGCCTCTGGTGGTGCAGTCGATGTCAACTCTCGTCAAGGAGGCGTTCATGCTATTATTTAAGCTGGTCAACCAGGAGTCTGAGGTTGACAATGTTCCCTCACTCTCAGACTGTGGTTCTGCCAGTCTCCTCCTGGCTGGGAATGGAATTCTGCTGGTGACCTTGGTCGACCTGATTAGATGGTCTACATGGCCTTGCTGTTGGACCCCCAGCTTCTAGGAAGAGAGGGATGGTCAGTAGTTGAGGTCCCATTAATGGTCTTGATGTGGTCCGCGCCCTTCATCTATCTTGGAACACTGATGTAGACTGTGGTGGAAGTATAAAGACCTCCTGTGGCAGGGCACCTTGCTTGCCTAGGATGTGGTTGACTGATGTTTTCCGTCCCTGCAACTCCCTGTTAGTTGGCTACTGAGTCTCGAGTGGTGGTTCTGCTGCCGGCAACCCCATCCACTCGACCGATTGTGGTGGAGCCCCAGCAGCTGCAAGAGGGTCCCGCACAGCCAGTTTTAGGTCTGGCCCTGGTTGCTCGGGTGCCTATTGGTAGTGATCACCCTGGTCAGTAATGTGGTCCATGCCAATTTGCTCAAGGTAAGGTAGACAGAAATTATCAAGAAGCTGAACTTTTTATTTTCTTTGCTTGCAAGAACAAGTAACAGATTGTAAGACAATTGTTTTTAACTTGCATTCATGGATGCATGGGTTGAGGTGTAGAAACAAGACATTATTTTAACTGAAACATGGTTGATCCCTAAAATAGTCTACACTGAAGTAACTTTACAACATTATTCGATATTGCATCTGTATAGGCAGGGAAGAAGGGTGCATGATGTATGTGAAAGATCATCTGCTAATTATTTCTGAAAGCAGCCCAGAATGTGAATTTTTGGCAGCCATGTTGGTTGATGGGAGTAAAAAAAAAATTAGTGTAATTTACATCCTTCTGAAATTTAGTGACTGTGGCTTAAATTGCTTTAGAGATAATGTGTTAGTTAAATATTATTCATGAAAAATTATTAGGGGATTTTAATCTCAAACCCCCACAGCATTGCCAAGCATTACCAAAGTGTCTGCATATTTTCCATCTAAATGCAAAAAGCCTCCTAAGCAAAATGGACGCCCTAAAAGTCTGGGTCTCCCCACACTTCCCCGATGTACTGTGCATGACTGAGCCTTGACTCTCTGTCAGGATCCCAGATTCATCTGTCTCTATCCCCAAGTTCAACCTATTCCGGCAGGACCGTCGTAAGCGTGGAGGTGGTGTGGCTATCTATGCTAAGCAATTCCTTTCATGTTTTAATCTCCCGCCAAGAAACCCACCCCTCCTCCCATGTGCTGCTTTTTGTCTTCCTCTCCCTTCCCTCCACCCTCCCAGTCTATATAGAAGTACTGTACTGCCCACCGAAAGCATCCCACAACTCCATAGTAGAGTGCATCTCCACCATCACCTCTCAAGCTGGCAAAGGTGAGCTCATCCTGCTAGGAGATTTCAATTTGGACTGGCTCCCCCATCCTTAAAATAGAATCCTTAAACCTCTCTGTTGATCGTAGAGCCTACATGTCTAAACACCAAATCCCTAAATCACTCCCTCCTTAACTGGGTGCTCTCCTCCCACCCTCACCGCATTTCTGCTGTTGGGGTACTCCCCGACACCCTCAGCGACCATTGCATTACTTTCTCTTTAAGAAAAGCTTCAACTCCCCAGTCAGCTCCCAGATATATCTGGTATTGCCTTCTCCACACCATGGACCCATATTCCCTTCTCCAGGATCTAACTCGAGCAGACTGGTCTCCTTTGTACTCAGCCCATAACGTAGATGCAGCCCTCCAGTTATTCATCGAAACCTTAACTAGAATCTGAAATTTCCATACCCCCTTAAAAAAGGCAAGAGTGAAGCACCGCCACCTCCCCTGGTTAACACTAGACCTCGCCCTCAGCAGATCCCAAGACACAAACTGGACACAATTCAAGGCCTCCCTCCTACTCTTGCATTTTCAACTCTACAGGTCCCATAGAAATGCCTGCACTAAGGCCATCAGAAAAGCCAGATCAGCTTATTTTAAGTCCCAGCTGCAGGCAAGATCCTTATCTAACTTCAAGGGTGGAGCTCTTTCAGCACGTAATACCGTTAGGACCCCACGAAAAACTTGTAGCTAGCAGTCTGAGGTGGGGGACTGCCCTAACGTCCTGCTCCGTCCGGCGCCATCTCAGTTCTTTCAAACAACATGAAGTCTTGCTGTAGTCTGACAATCTGCAGTTAGCCGAAGCCTTTAAACTGCCCCGGAGAGTAGAGGGTTAATTTTCTATGCAGTGCATAGAATGTTGAGCTCGAGCTCGGTTGAGGTTTCTGTCTGCAGCACTTTGAAACCCAACCATCAGATTCTTTACTCCGTCTCACTGAACAGTCACTCCGGAGATTTCTCCTTCTGCTCAGTTCAAAGTCGGTTAACGTTGTCTGTTTCATTCCGAATTTAATTCCGCATTGTTGGTTCAGGCTCTGTCTGCGGTACCGTGAGTACTTGGATAGTTTCTCTGATTATTGTGGAAATTGTAAACTTGTATTTCGATCGGTTCTGCTGAACCGATCCTTAATATTGAATTCTTGTGTTTTTTCTTAGTGTGTGGTTACCTGTCCTTATCGGTTTAAAAAAAAACGTGTTTCAGCATTTTTTTTCCAATACCTGCTACATGGTTAGAAACCGATAAGGGAGTCTTGCCTGGCAGTTGCCAAAAAGAGTAAGTTTGGTTAGGTTGGCCATGTCTGAGAAACCCAAGAAAAAAAACAGGCCCACTGGGTTTCAACACTGCAGTGAGTGTGGGGAGGTCTTTGCTAAGGCCGATCCCCACACCACCTGTGTTTATTGTCTGGGGTTTGACCACCTCGATACAGACTGCCAAATATGTAAAAACTTTCCTAAGTCTACCCTGGAAAAGAGATTAGGTAGTCTTAGGGAAAAGGAAGCAGAAGTCCGCTGACCGGATGGCCAGCCTGGTTCGGTTCTGACCGAACCAGAAGGAGTGCCCTCTGACCAGGGCGATACTTCTTCGGGCAAGAGGAGATCCGATCTTGAGGGATCGGTTCCTACAAAAAGAAAACGTAAAGAGAAATCGACCGGTTCGGATCCAGAGATTCATGTTCTGACCGCCGAGGAAATAGCCAGAGCGATTTGGATCGTTGAATGGCTTCGCCCAGTTCCGACCAATCTGGCGCCTTTTGGCAGGGGTTCAGTCAGTTCCCCCGGTTCAAGATTATACCCTTGAAGAATTTTATGAACCGGAGTTTGAGGAGGAGGTGGTGAAAGTCTGGATGTGCCTGTGGAACCGGACATCTCCCCGGACGGACCTTCTGGTGTTTCCCCTCCTAGGCTCTCTGAGTCCCTGCCTCACTATCTGTTTTACAGAAAAGTGGCTGAAATCCTCCAGCTTCCTATGGAGGAGGCTGTGGAGGATCAGGAGGAGCCTGATTTTGTTGAAATGAGGGACATCCCAGAGTCCAGGAGACTGTCTGTTCCCCTTCACAAGTCCTTTGGGAAGCAGACACAAAAAATCCTGAAGTCTCCTAATTCTGTACCTCCTATTGACAGAAGAATGGACAAGAAGTACACCTTATCAGGCTCGGATATGGAGTTTTTATATCAGCAATGCAGTCATGTTGGGGTAGTGCAGGCTGCAGCCTGTGACAAGGCAAATATTCCCTTGGCTTCACACCCCCCAGACAAAGACTCCAGGAAGATGGATGCCATGGCTAAGAAATAGTACATGGCATCCTCCTTGGGACTCAGGCAGGCTAACTATATGACCTGTATAGCCAGGTACCCGAAGTTCAGGTGGGACACTGTACTGGCACTGGCTAAACAGGCCTCCCCCCAGCTGGCCAAGGAGCTGGAGGAGGTGGCTGCTGATGGGATTGAGGCATCAAAGGTACAATTTCATGCTGCTGTGGACTCCAATGATGTGTCAAGAGTCATGGCTACATCTGTGGCTCTTCGGAGGATGGCTTGGCTCAGATGTACTAGCCTCTCACAGGATACTCAGGTTAAGGCCATGGATTTCCCTGTGGTGGGTAATTCTCTGTTTGGGGAGCAGACTGAGAATTACATGAAGAAAATGGATGAGTACAGGACCACTTATAGGAGTGCCTAGGCCAAAGAGAGGCAGGCAACTCCTCAAAGGCAGCAATCTAGGGGCAGGGGCAGGCCTTTTCATGGGCCTTTCTACCAAGCACAGGCCTCTTCTCCCTTTTCACAGAGGGGGTTCTTCAGAGGGAGAGGCAGAAGGGGGATGAGCAGGACTACATCCACTCCTCAGCCTAAGGCTCCTGCCAAGCAGACACCCTGATGGGTCTGCCCGGGTCGACTCTCCTATTCCTGTAGGGGGCAGGCTGGCTTACTTCATCCAGGACTGGATGTCTGTTACTTCAGACAACTAGGTCCTGGAAGTAGTAAGCCAGGGACTGGTTCTCAGCTTCAAAAAATGTCCAAAGATGAGAGCCAGATCTTTTCCACCTGCAGGTCTCTCCGAAACCCTTGCCCTAGAGGCAGTGGTTTCATCTCTTCTGGTCTTAAGAGCCATAGCAAGAGTTTCTACCTTACACCGGGGCAAAGGTCTGTACTCCAGGTATTTCCTTACCCCAAAAAAGACAGGGGAGTGGCGACCCATCCTTGATCTAAGATACCTGAACAAACATCTTTTAAAACCAAGGTTCAAGATGGTGACTCTGGGAATAATTCTTCCCTCTCTAAGGCCAGGTGACTGGCTAGCCTCCCTGGACCTCAAAGATGCCTACTTTCACATCCCTATCAGGTGCTCCCACAGAAGGTACTTCAGGTTCAAGTTGCCCTCAGGCCATTATCAGTTCAAAGCAATGCCCTTTGGCCTAACATCAGCTCCAAGGGTTTTCACAAAGTGCCTGGCAGTAGTAGTTGCCTTTATAAGAAGGCAGAAGATTTCCATTTTTCCATATCTGGACAACTGGCTCCTAGTGAGTCAGTCTCCAGACCAAGTCAAGTCAGACCTGCAAGTGACCCAGCAAGTGCTCACTTCCCTGAGATTTCTTCTCAACCTCCCCAAGTCAGTTCTCGAACCAGTGCAGCTTCGTACCTTTATAGGGGCATAGCTAGATACTGTCAAAGCAAGAGCCTTTCTTCCCCTGGAAAGGGCAAGAGTTCTTATAGAACTGGCTTCTTCCTTCAGCTGTCCCGACCAGCATGGCATTTCCTTCAACTCTTGGGCCACATGGCAGCTTCTGCAGCAGTGGTCCAAGGGGCAAGATTCCAGATGTGGGACATTCGGTTCCATCTGAGGGCCTTTTGTTTCCAAAGAAAGGATCCTCTTACCAAACTGATTCCAGTGACTCTGACACTGATCCAAGCTCTTCAGTGGTGGCAGGATCAGGACAATTTAAGGCAAGGGGTTCCATTTGTTACTCAGTCTCATTCGGTGGCCCTTACCATGGATGCTTCCCTTTTGGGGTGGGGAGCCCATCTGAGGGCTCTCACAGACCAGGGATTGTGGTTCCCTCAGGAATCCCTTCTTCATATCAATCTCCTAGAACTGAGGGCAGTTTTTCTGGCCCTACAAGCTTTCTCTGTCAGTGCAGAACAAGGTGGTTCAGGTCAGAACAGACACCACCACCACCACCATGTGGTACATAAACAAGCAGGGAGGCACTTGGTCCACGACCTTGTGCACGGAAGCCATGAATTTGTGGTCCCTGGCTTATTCCCTGCAGACCTCTCTGATAGCAGTCCACCTTCCAGGGAAGGACAGTGTGCTAACAGATGCACTGAGCAGGATCTCCCAGGGCCATCACGAATGGTCCCTGGACCCACAGGTGTTAAAAGTGATTTTCTCAAGGTGGGGCACTCCAGAGATAGATCTCTTTGCAGCCTCAGACAATCACCAACTTCCCCTGTTTTGTTGCAGACCCCCGGTCTTGGGCTCAGTACCTCTGGATGCTCTGATGTTGAACTGGGAAGGGAAATTTATTTGTCTTCCCTCCCTTTCCTCTGCTGTTCAAGGTTCTGGTCAAAGTGAGGTCACAACCCTGCAAAGTGATTCTGATTGCTCCAGACTGGACCAGGCAGCCATAGTACCCCCTCTTACTGTCCCTAGCAGTCCATCTTCCCAGGAATCGCAACCTATTAACCTCCTCTCAGGGGACAATTTGGTACCCCAATCTTCGGTCTCAATCTCAAGGCATGGCTCTTGAAGAGCTAGAGTATGCAGATTTGCATCTGTCCCAAGGGGTTCTGGATATTCTCAAAGCCTCTCGAAAGCCTGCCACCAGAAAGACTTACAACTCCAAATGGAAATGATTCAGCATTTGGTATATCCCCAGACACTGCTGATTTGCCTACAGTTCTGGATTCTGTGGTCCCAGAGACAGCGCTAGATAGGGCAAAAAGGGAAAAAGTTGCGGCTTGCCCAGAAATGACCCACTTTCCACAGGACAGTGGGTCCAAAGTGGTGCACCTGTCTCTAACAATAGCTTATAGATGGAAAACTAAACAATAGAAAAGTATTTTCACTCAACAAATTTAAGCTTCTGTAATAGTGAAATTTCTACTTACGATTAGGTTTGGACCCAGCTGTTTCTCATTTTGACCCACATTTTTTACACCTTTGGGTCTAATTTGACCCATGTTTTAAAACCCCTAGCGCTGTCACTGTGTGGTCCATCTTCATGGTCTAGGCCTCGGACCAGCTACTCTCAAGGTACACTTGTCAGCTATTTCTGCTTTTCTGTCAGTGGGAAAGCCTTCCTCACAGTCATCTCACCCTATATTCTGTAAGTTTTTCAAGGGATTGCTTCATACCAATCCTCCCTTTAGGGATCCTGCCCCTACCTGGGACTTAAATGTTTGCATTGCTCAACTTATGCAACCCCCATTTGAGCCTATGTCCTCAGCAGAGCTTAAGTACTTGACATGGAAAACTCTGTTTTTGGTAGCCATTACCTCTGCCAGACGTATCAGTAAATTGCAAGCCCTGTCAGTGGAGCCTAATTTTATCTCCTTCCATAGAGATAAAGTAGTCCTTAGAACCAATAGGAGGTTCTTGCCCATAGTGGTTTCAGACTTCCATTTGAATCAGTCCATGTCTCTCCCTGTTTTCTTCACTGATCATTCTTCCTCAGGGGAGAGGAAGCTACACAGTTTAGATGTTTAAAGAGCTCTTAGCTACTACATAGAGTGTACCAAGGGTCACAGGTTTGATTCCCTCCAGTTGTTTCTCAGTTATGGAGAAGTGGGGAAGGGCAAACTTGTCACCAAAAGAACTATTGCCAGGTGGATTGTTTTTTGTATACAATTCTGCTATGAGAAACTGGGAAAAATTCCATCCTCAGGCCTGAGGGCTCATTCCACAAGAGGTACAGCTGCTTCCCTGGCTGCTGCTAGGGATATCCCTCTGTTAGAAATTTGTCAAGCAACCACCTGAAAAATGGTCCTTACCTTTACCAAGCATTACTCTCTGGATATCCAGGCTAGGAGTGATGCTCGGTTTGGCACAGCAGTACTTCAGAGCCTTTTCCCAAAGTAGGTTCTGTCCCTTCTTCATGGAGGTACTGCTTGGTAGTCTGCAGATTGTCAGAATACAGTAAGACTTCATGTTGTCTGAAGAAAAAATTACTCACCTTAGTAATTGTTTCTTCTAATGGAGTCTTGCTGTATTCTGACCTCCCTACCTGCCTCCCCTCTCAGAACCTGTTTTTTGGGAAGTGGGTGGGCAGGTGCAGTGTTGCACCCAAGGGGTGTCTTCAGCACACCCTCCTTTTCACTTGGGTGCTTATATTATAATCCTTATTTTGGATAGGTTTTTGGTTTTGGGTTTCCTGACTTGAGTCTTCCTTTGGGAATCCAAAACTTTTGGTTGCCAGTTGGCTAGTTAAAAAATGTTTACAGTTTCCACATAGTTAGTCAGTGAGTGTTTGCTCGTAAGAATCTGACGGTTGGGTTTCAAAGCACTGCAGACAGAGACCTCAACCGAGCTCGAGCTCAACATTCTATGCACTGCATAGAAAATTAACCCTCTACTCTCCGGGGCAGTTTAAAGGCTGGGGCTAACTGCAGATTGTCAGAATACAGCAAGACTCCATTAGAAGAAACACAATTACTAAGGTGAGTAATTTTTTCTTTCCCACCATCTACCCGCACAGTTCGGCTCCACAGACGCCTTCTTATCAGTCGACAGCTTAAAGAGTTATTTTTCTTTCTCGCGTTCAGATCAGTTCGCCTAGTGTAATCGCTTCCTCCACCGCAGCGTAAAGCTAAGTGTCCATGCGGCAAGCAGATTCTGGCCAAAGACTGCCACGCGGTCTGCCTCATCTGCTTAGGTCAGGATCACCGACCCAATGCCTGCACCCACTGCCAGCAATTCAACCAGAAGACCTGCGCCAGGAGAGCCAACACACTCAACTTTCCTGCTGGAGAGAAAACTAGCGGCGATGCAGCGAGGCTCAGTGGCTAGCTCCTCTTCTCCCGCTGGGGATTCCCCACTGAAAGAGAAGTCCTCGAGTGGGGAAACATCACCATAAGGAAAAAGATCAGGCCAGATCAGAGTCCCACTCTAAATCGCCATCTAAGTGGGCCGCATCCTCTTCGGCCTCCGTCCGGAGGTCCAGTTCAGTCCCGAGCGAGTAAGTCCATTCCCGCCTCTTCTCAGGGCAAGCACAGGGAGTCTAACTCCTCAGGACACCATTCTTCCCAGGCTCATCGACCCCATCATTCTGCCTCAGGGTCAACCCAGGAGGGCCAGTCCAAATCATTAAAGGACAAGTCTAGTTCATCTGATAAATGGAAGACATCTGACGAACACACAGGTAGGCAGGAGGTTGTCCGGGCTTGGACACCTCCCCCTCCTCTAGCTAAGGTTCGCCCACCTGCCGAACAGAGAAAGCCTAGCCGGTTGCCTCCTCCGCCGTCCCGCTTCCTGACGCCCGATATGGGGGGGTCGCCAGCGGAGGAGAACCTGACTGCACCTCCTTCAGTGGGTCGTTCGCCTGCCAAACCTACTCCAGATACCAGTCCCCGAGGAGATGGTGACACCGGACACCAGCCCTCGGGCAATGGGGCCCAGGATCCGATGCCTCAGGATCTCCAGACGCCCGCTTTGGATGGCCAGATGCCAGGCCCCGCGAACCTGACACCAGGCCCAGCGGTCGTCCCAGTAGCGGACATAGGCTCGCTATTCACTACATGGTGGAATACAGTAAAAGAGGATCTCCTCTGCAGACCCCCAGTTAACGCCCCTAATCCACCACCCATGGGACCTCCACCCACCCCAACCACTGTAGGGGATGAGAGCCCATGCCCAGACTCTTAAGGGCAAAAAGGGGAGGCGTCAGCAGTTTCTCATACCTTCTTCCTCTCCCTCATCCTCTTCAGAAGAGGGAGATGCAAAATCAGAGCCAGATTCAGATGGGGAATTCCTTCCTCCCTCCCCCGGACCTAAGAATTCACCACTGTCCCTTCCAGATGACCCCTCATTCCTCGATATAATGAGGCACATCCAGAATATTTATAAGTGGGACATGGAGGACTTGGACCCAGAACGCAAGTGACTGGCCAAGTTCTTGGGCGAAAGAGAACCCAAGCCTTTGGTGACGCCTCCTTTTATCGAACCTTTCCAGGATGTCACTCACCTGACTCAGCGTACTCCTTCCTCATTGCCTGCAGTCCTAGGAAGGCCAACAGGCTCTACAAGCCTCCAAAACATGAACCATTTTTGGCAGAGCAGCCAAAGGCTGATTCCTTGGTTCTGACTGTAGCTCACGGCAGGGGTTCCCAGCCCCAACACTTGAGCTTCCAACCCCTGGACCCGGTCTCCAAAAAATTGGACAGCTGGAGTCTGAAGGTTTATTCCTCTGCCACAGGTGCCATCTGGTCACTTAACTTCATGGCACATTTGGTCACATACCAGCAATCCTTATGGCAGAAGACCATGGACCTGGTCAGGTCTATGCTGGGCTCAGAATCAAAGGAAGAAGTGCTTGCCTGTGCCCAGTCAGTTCTTGGCATTGACAAACATGTCCTCCGTTCGTATGATGCCATGGGCATGGCCTCCAGGGCTACTGCCTCTGGGATCTGTCTGAGACGGCAATCATGGCTGAGACTGACTGGGTTCCAACCAGACCTGCAAGAGTCCATCTTGGATTCCCCATTCCGAGGCCCAGTTCTGTTTGGCCCAGAGGTTGAAGGTATGTTCAAACAGCTACAAGAGTCTGGTAAAGCGGTGGCCAACATACACTGCATGTACAATTCCCAGCCTCAAGAACCACGTCCCCATCCCTTTTGAAAAGGACAGGGACAGGGCAGCAGACAGCCCCAAGGCAAAGGGTTCAAGAGGCAGGGTTACCCTGCCCCCCCCCCCCGAGGTTCCCAGGGCCCTAAGCAGCCTAAAACTCCAAGGGCCCAAGGACCCATTACTCCCTCCGCGTGAATCTTCCTACCCATCTCCTCTCTTCATGGACAGGCAGAAAGAGAAGCTAGGAGGGAGGTTTGCCCTCTACCTGCTCGACTGGGCCAGCATCACCTCAGACAGATGGGTACTGGACACCATTCGAAGTGGATATGCCATAGAATTCCTTTGTATTCTACTGGACAACCCCCCCCCCCGGTCAGTGGTCCACCAGCGCACAGTCTCCTTCTGGCTGCGGAGATCCAGCAGCTCTTGGAGAAAAAGGTGATCCATCTGGTTCCCCAGGCCCAGAAGGGCAAAGGTTACTATTCCCGTTTCTTTCTAGTCCCAAAGAAAACCGGGGACCTCGCCCCATCCTGGACATGAGCCAACTCAATCTCTCTATCAAGTACCAGAGATTTCAGATAATTACTCTGGCAGGCCTATTTCCCCTTGCTTCAACAGGGAGAATGGTCCTGCTCCCTCGATATGCAAGACGCATACATGCATATCAAGATCCTGAAATATCACAGAAGTTTCCTTCGTGTCAGCTTTCGGGACCAGCACTACCAGTTCATGGTACTCCCCTTTGGCCTTTCATCATCCCCTAGGGTATTCACCAAGTGTCTCGCAGTGGTAGCAGCGTCACTCCGAAGGAGAGGCCTCTTTGTCTACCCCTACCTGGACGATTGGCTCCTCTCCATTTCATTGGAAGAAAAGCTCCAAATTGCCCTCAAGGAGACTGTCTATTTTGTTCCCTGGGAATAACGGTGAACAGGCCAGTCACATCCAGGGCCATAGCAGAGGTTGCAGTTCATAGGAGCAATCTTGGACACCATACAGGGGAAAGCTTTTCTGCTTTCGGACAGAGCAGAATGCCTTTGTGCTCTCACGAGCAGGGTCCAAAGAGCACCCTTGGTCTCCTCTAGGGTTGTCCTCCAGCTATTGGGCCACATGGCAGCCTCCATTGTCACAGTACCCCTTGCCAGACTACACATGGTGGTCCTGCAGTGGCATCTCAAGGTCCAGTGGGACCAAGCGGTGGACGATCTGGATCTCCAGATCCGTCTCCCTCGGGCGGTCCATCGCTCCCTCGACTGGTGGCTCTGCCACGAGAATCCAGAGGGAGGAGTCTCCTTCCGGAGGCCAACTCCGCCTCAAGTTCTAACCACAGACTCCTCTCTGACCAGTTGGGGGCCTCATTTCGGGGATCACAGGACCCAGGGATCTTGGTCCCTCACAGACAGCCCTCCACATATAAATGTTCTGGAAATGAGAGCAATTCTGAATGCCCTTCATGCACTCTGAGACCAGTTTTCACTGGGTCCTCTTCTGGTACAGACAGACAACACACCAGTAGTCTTCTACATCAGTAAGCAAGGGGGAACTCACTGTTATCCCCTTTGCAGAGAGGCCATGAGAGTATGGGATTGGGCAGTAGAACACAGTCTAGACCTCATTGCAGTGCACCTGCCAGGGGTCCAGAATGTTCTCGCTGACAGTCTGTCGCTCCACCTCTCTGAACCATGAATGGGAATTACTTCAAGAAGTCGCAGACGACCTCTTCGGTCACTGGGGCCGTCCAGAGTTGGACCTCTTTGCATCCCCCTCCAGTCCCAAACTGCAAAATTTTTGCTCGCTCCAGGGCCTGGTGTTTCCTGGTGAGACGCATTGTCCCTCTCTTGAACAGAGAAGTTTGTGTATGTCTTCCCACTCATGCGGAGTGCGCTGCTCAAGTTGCAGTCAGAGGGGGCTAGGATGATCCTCATTGCTCCTCTGTGGCCTCTACAGATATGGTATCTGTTGCTCCAGCAGCTGTCTTTGGAACCTGCAATACAGTTGCCACTCTCCACCCACTTGCTCTCACAGGAGCAGGGGACACTCGTCCATCCTGCTCTTCATTCTCTTCACCTGCACGTGTGGCTCCTGCAGTCTTAGTGGAGGAGAGACTAGGAGTGTCAAGCAGGGTGGCAGAGGTCTTGGTGGCAGCAAGGAAACCCTCCACTAGAGCTACTTACACTCTGAAATGGAAGGGTTTTAGGGACATGGATATGTTCATCCACACTTATTGGCAGGTTCCTTGCCGCTTTAAATCTTGCCGGAAGGTCTTCAAGCTGGCTCCTTCCACCCACCCGGGTGGTAAAACTCTCGGCTCCGCCCCATGACGCCAGATCTTCCTTACCGCTTGGAAGCTCAGGTTCCCTCCTTAACGCGTTACGATTAAGACTGGTTCCTATTCTTCAAAAGTTCAAATTAAAAGTTTTTGAAAGACTTCGGTCGTCCTCTCCTCGCTGCCGCGGCGGACAAACCGACTCCCGGTTTCGGAGGTGCCTTGCGGGCAGAAGATGTCTAGGATGGATCCGCACTCCACGCGTGCCTGCTGCCTGGGCCTTGAGCATGACCCGCAGGCCTGCGACTTGTGCTCTTCCTTTTCGGCCTACGTCCTTGAAGACCGTGCTGCCCGATTACAACTGGGGCGCCCCGAGAAAAGAATTCCACCGGTGAAATCTAAAGAGGCCCGATTGGCGGTGTCCGGCGGCAGGCTCGGCGGATCAGCTAGAGCAGATGATCGTCCTCGAAGAGGAGGCGGCGTGGGCCGCTTCTACCTCGGCTGTGGCATTTGTCCCGCTCTCTCTCAGTGCCTCGTACTCGGCTTCTTTTAAGGAGCTTTGTCTGACCCTCTCGACCAAAGGTGAGGGTCCAACTCTCGGGACCTTTTTCCAGGTCCAAAAGAGCAAAGTAAGTCTCTCTGTCGACGCTCTTGGAGCGGGAAAGATCCCTCCCCTGTCGACAGCCCCCACTCGCCCACCAGCTTCGCCACTGGCTTCACGGTGTCCCCGCCAGGCCAGTTGACCGAGACTCTGCCCATTAGTCGAGATTTTTCAATTGCAGCGACGGTTGTCGGCTGGAGAAGCTTGAGAATCCCTCTCCTCGTTCCCCGTGGGAGTTGAGGATCCCGCTGGTTCGCCTGTGCCTCCGTTCCGGAGCCTCTCGGTGGATCGTCTGAGCCGAGGGGAGGCCGATTCCGACACCTCTCCCGCCTTCCTCGGCCTAGTCGAGACTCTCGGTCTCGGACATCCTCGCGGTCCAACCGATCCCGCCGCCTTAGGTGGTCTCGGTCTTGGCACCACGGCAAGCGGCGCCGCCGCTCTTCCTCTTCCTCGGGCGAGGGGAGCGTCGCCGGTGCGTCGGAGGTACGAGGAACTTTACGGCAACAGCTCTTCTTTGACCGGAATAAGCTGACCCAGTCGCGTCTTCCCGCCATTATGGCTGTCACCGAGTAGCGTAAACAACCCTCGTTGTAGTCGAGAGCCTGCTCAGGCCGTTGTTCGGACAATTCCAGCTGCCCCACCGATTCTGGTGGAACCTCCGCCTCCACAGCCATTAGTTGGGGCTCCACCAAAAATTCCGGTCGGCTTTGGGTTTGCCCCATAGGCTGTCTGTCACCTCGCTCCCAATAAACCTCGGCAGGTGGAGGGTGGCTCAGGGCCGAGGCAGCTCTTTGAGGACTCTTCTGAGTCCGATGATGGTTCCTCCCTCTTCTCCAAGCGCATGGACTTGGAGTCCTCGGAGAGTCAGTCAATGGGCGATAGCCGCCAAATCCTTCTTAGAAAGTTCTTCGGCGCATCTCGGAGTCACGGGATGAAAGCTCGAACCCGTTCTAACGCGGGCAGGTATCCTCACGGAGATTCTGGACCGAGGGATTCTCACGGAGGCCCTTCTTCCGGTGGCCAAAGTTACAGTGGGTCCAGCCTTGGAACTTTTGGCAGCGTCCTTCTTCCCTGTCTTGCACCTTCGGCCAGGTTACTAGGAAGTATGCGGTCCCTACCCGTTCCCCTGTCCGTTTTCGAACACCCTTGGCCGAGGGATTGGTTACCGACAGCATTTTCCGGGCGTGCCGGGAACGCCAGGATGGGATGCAAACCTCCCGACAAGGAATCCAAGAAATTGATTATGCCGCATGGAAAGTCTATGCTGCGCTCCTCTCTCGGCCTTCTGGCCAGGCCAGTTCCGCCGCCTTCATGGCAGGTTTTTCTCACGCCCTGTTGGGCTCCCTGGATGAGGTTGTCCCTCATCTTCCCGCAGATCTGCAGACTACGGTCAGGCAGGTGCGGGACCAGGGCAGTGGCTAAACAGCAGCTCCAGACTGCGTTAGACATCGGGGACTCATGTGCCAGGTCTGTGGCGGCCGCAGTGGCCATGTCGTCCGGCTTGGCTGAGGATATCCACCTTTACCTCGGATGCCCAGCACAAGTTGGCGGATGTTCCCTTTTTGGGGACTGACCTCTTCGGCCCTGGGGTGGAAGGTCACCTGCAGAGGATCGAGAAGTCCAGTGCTACCTTGGACTCGGTCTCTTCCGCTCAGAAGGACAAAGGCCGCAAGCCACAGCCTAAGCCGTTTCATCCTTCTGCGCCCGCGGCGCGCCCGGCCCAGCAACGTCAGCGCCAGCAGGCTCGACCTTGGTATCCCAAGCCCAAGCCGTCGGCTTCCTCCAACAGGAAGCAGGGAGGTAAAGGCCCAGGAGGTCCCTTGGCCGGTCCCTCCTCCAAGCCTGCCCAGTGACGGGCTGGGGTGTCGCCCATCCTCGTCGCCTCACCCTGGTTCCCCCCGTGGGGGGACGGCTCAGACACTTCCTTTCCACCTGGTCCACTGTTACCACGGACAGGTGGGTACTGGAGGTGGTGGGAAAAGGCCTACCTCTGGAATTCAAGCAGGCCCCGCCCTTCAG
Organism: Neoceratodus forsteri; assembly: GCA_016271365.2. Lineage (NCBI taxonomy): Eukaryota > Metazoa > Chordata > Ceratodontiformes > Ceratodontidae > Neoceratodus > Neoceratodus forsteri. The sequence goes on from CM057452.1 coordinate 565,810,135, forward strand.
AGCAGTCGCACCTCGGGGGGCCTCGGGGTCCGCAGCCTCACTGGCGGCTCGCTGAGCCGACATGGCTCTCCTCCTCAAAAGGAGGTGATCACGGAGGTAGAGGACCCCCCTTCAGACCCGGGGTTCGTGTCCAGGTATTTCCTGGTTCAGAAACGGACGGGGGGCTGGCGCCCCATTCTCGACCTACACGACCTGAACAAGTTCCTAAGGTCTCGAACCTTCAGGATGGTCATTCTGGCACAGATAATACCATCTCTGGAACACGGCGTGTGGTTCTGCTCTCTGGACCTACAGGACGCGTTCTTTCACGTCCTTATCCGTCCGTCACATCGGAGATTCCTCCGCTTTCGAGCGGAGGGATCCCTCTTTGAGTTCCGAGCCATGCCCTTCGGCTTATCTCCAGCTCCCAGGGTCTTCACCAAATGCATGGCAGTGGTGACAGCATTCCTGCGGCGCCGAGGGGTCCGGGTGTACCCTTACCTGGACGATTGGCTGATAGCAGCCTCCTCCAGATGGGAGGTGGAGCGGTCCAGAGATCTAGCCCTCCAGGTTTGCTCTCGAGTTGGCCTTCTCATCAACGAGGCCAAGTCGGAACTCGAGCCAAAGCTGGTGATCCTGTTCATCGGGGCAGAGCTCGACTCTTTTCGAGCCAGAGCACGATTCGGCGGACAGGGCCGAGGTTCTTACCTCCTTTGCCCAATCATTTCTGGTTGGGCACCGCGCCTGCCCGAGACTTCCTGCGCTTCTGGGTCTCATGGCGGCCTGTACCAGGTGGTCCGTTGGGCCTGCTGGCACATGCGCCCCCTTCAGTGGGGACTGGCCAGCCAGTGGTCACAACGCTGCGATCCTTTGGACCAGCTAGTGATAGTGACCCAGGAGATGTGGAACGCTCTTCAGTGGTGGACCGTTCCATTCCATTTGCAGGAGGGCATCCTGTTTGTCCGCCCCGAGCCGACGGTCTCTCTATCGACCGATGCCTCTCTGATGGGTTGGGGTGCCCATCTGGGGGAACACCGAGTGCACGGCCTCTGGTCCCCGCGGGAGTCCCGATGCCACATCAACCTGCTGGAGCTCCGAGCGGTCCGCCTAGCTCTCACCGCCTTTGCTCCGTTTCTCCGGGGTCAAGTGGTCAGAGTCCAGACGGACAGTACCACGACCATGTACTACCTGAACCGCCAGGGCGGGACGCGCTCCATGCTTCTATGCAAGGAAGCTCTCCGCATTTGGTCACTCGTGCGCAGCCTGGAGGCGGATCTCCTAGCCATTCATGTGGCAGGAGCCTCCAACACCCTGGCCGATGCCCTGAGCGGATAGGGCTGCATCTCACGGTGGTCTTTCCTGCTGGAGGTAGTACAGATCTGTTCTCCCACTGGGGCACACCTCAGGTGGACCTGTTTGCCTCCAGGGAGAATCTTGGCTGAGGGCTGTTTCATGTCCGCCCCCTGGGGCTGCGCTGCAGGGGATGCCTTCAGGCTGTGGACCCCGGGCTCTTCTGCACTTTCCCATTTCCTTGGATTCGCAAGGTGCTTCTCAAAGCAAGGAGGACAAGGTGCAGGTGATCCTGATACCCCAGACTGGCCCCGCCAGTTCTGGTACCAGATCTCCTCAGCCTCAGCTCCAGGTTCCGAGGCAGCTTCCAGCTCGCCCGGACCTGCTTTCAGTCAGTCAGGGAAGGTGTTCCATCTGGACCTTCATCCCCTGCACCTGACGCCTGGTTCCTGAGCTGACTAGAGTTCCAGGCCTTGGGTCTTTCCGACGAGGTCCTCAGTGTTGTTGAGGCGTCCCATAAGGAGTCGACAGAAAATGCTACGCCTTCAAATGGAAGAGATTCTCCATTTGGTTTTCAGGCAAGGGCTTGGACCCTTCCTCCTGTTCTGTGGCAAGCATTTTGGACTATTTATGGTCCCTTTCTAGTCAAGGGCTTAGGTCGATGACCCTAAGATGCACCTGGCAGCCATCTCTGCTTACCGGGCGGGCAGGGAGCAGTTAATTGGCGTGAGGAAAGGTCTGGCGCTTTTCAAAGGCCTTGATCACATTTCCCCTCGGTCGAGAACCTCCACCTCCATGGGATTTACTGCTGGTACTGGCAAGCTCATGGGCAAGCCATTCGAACCAATGCACAGGTGTGATCTCTCTCACCTGCCGTGGAAGAACCGCCTTCTTGGTGGCTATCACATCAGCCAGAAGGATGGGAGGCTCAGCGCTTGCATCGAGTCTCCTTACCTGGTCTTCCACAGGGACAAGGTTGTCCTGCGCCCCACCCCGAAATTCCTTCCTAAGGTGGTGTCGGAGTTTCACCTTAACCAGGTGCTGACTCTGCGGTGTTCTACCCCAGTCACACCTGGAGGCTGAATATAGGCTCCATACTCTGGACCCTAGAGGCTAGCTTATTATAAGGAGCGTGCGGCTGAAATTGGGGAGAGGTTCGCCAGCTGTTTGTCACCTACGCTGAAGCCGCACCTGGCAGACCTGCAGCCAAGCGGACGATAGGCAGGTGGGTCACCTCCTGCATAGATCGCTGCTATAAGTTGGGGGCATGGAGCCTCCCAGAGGATAAGAGCTCATTCTACCAGTCATACTGCTGCATCGTGGCTGCTTCCAGGGCCGTCCTTATCCAGGAAATCTGCAGGCTGCTACCTGGAAGTCAGCACACACCTTTATTACCCATTACCACATCGACCTTGAGTCACGGGGTGCTGGTTTGGGGCCTCGGTTCTCCAGTCCTTATTTCCCAAGTAAGTATTGGGGGTGCCTTGCCTCCCTCCTCCTGGAGAACTGCTAGGAGTCTGCCAATAAGTGTGGATGAACAACATATCCATGTCCCTAGAAATACAGGTTACTCACCTGTAACAGGAGTTCTAGGAATGGTATATGTTCATCCTCCGCCCACCCGACCTCCCGGCTTCGACGCACAACCTGAGCTTCCAGCGGGCCAGATCTGGCGTCATGGGGCGGAGCCGAGAGTTTTACCACCCGGGTGGGTGGGAGGAGCCAGCTTGAAGACCTTCCGGCAAGATTTAAAGTGGCAAGGAACCTGCCAATAAGTGTGGATGAACAACATATACCATTCCTAGAACTCCTGTTACAGGTGAGTAACCTGTATTTTCTGCATCTGGGCTGTAGCCCATGCCATAGATCCCTTGGGTTGTGTCCAGTCAACCATGTACTAGACTATCTCCTCTACCTCTTGGATGTTGGACTGAGCTATTCATCCATCAAGGTTCACATGTGCGCTGTCTCCGCGTATCATGAGCCTATCTGGGAGAGAACTCTGGCACAACTGAATGTCTGCAAGACCTTTCTCAGAGGGGTCTTACACGTCAGACCCCCAGGAGAGACATCGCTCCCCCATGGGACTTACTGTTTGTCCTGGAGAAACTCACCCTTCCACCCTTTGAACCAGCCACTTCTTGCGAGCTACGCTTCCTCTCATGGAAAGCTCTCCTTTTGGTTGCCATTACATCAGCTCGAAGGGTTTCCGATCTTTAGGCATTGATGTGTAAGGAAATTTGTATCGCTTTTCACAGGGACAGGGTGACTCTGCGTGCGAACCCCAAGTTCTTACCGAAGGTGGTGTCCGTCCTGACATTGAATCAGGACATCAACCTTCCAGTTTATTATCCTGAGTTTTCCAACCAAAGTGAAGCGCTGTTGCACACCTTGTATGTTCATAGAATCCTAAGATCTTACCTTTAAAGAACACTTTCCTCCAGGCAGACGGAACAGTTATTCATCTCCTTTGCAACAAGGATGACAGGTGCTCCTATATCTAAGCAGTCTCAAGTTCGTTGGCTAGTGCACTGCATTTCGTTTTGCTACCAGCACCATGGTAAACCCCTTCCGGGTCCCCTTTAAGGGCCACTCCACCAGAGCTGTGACCACCTCCTTTGCTTCCCTAAGGAATGTCTTTTCAGCAGACATTTGTGCTGCTGTGACACGGAACACAGTCCATACCTTCATCAGGCATTACAGCCTAGACATTGCTTCTAGGAAGAGAGCAGGTTTTGGACTAGCCGTCCTGCAGGGCCTACTCTCCTAGTATACTCTGCTTCTGCTTATGTTGTCAGTTTCTCTCCCACCTCCCGCTCAGACCTGGACCTATCTTTGGGTACTGCTTGGGACTCTGTCCTAACGGTATTACCTGCTGCAAGAGCTCCACCCCTCGAAGTTAGATAGTACAGTTACATAAGAACTTACCATAACAGTAGATCTTCGAGAGGAGCTCTTGCAGCAGGTGGCTTTCCCACCTTCCATCCCCCAGATATGAGTTTTTCACCTGTACTAGGTTGGGGAGTTCCTGCTCAGTTCTCCAATACTATGTTAGCCGGGTCTCTGGTGGGAGAACTGAGATGGCACTGGGGGACCGCCCTTTTATACCACGCCAGACATCGAATGGAGCCGATGTCGGGGGCGGTCCCCCACCTCAGACTGCTAGCTGCAAATTTTCTGTGGGGTCCTAATGCCTGACAACATTAGTCCTAATGGTATTACCTGCTGCAAGAACTCCTCTCGAAGATCTACTGTTACGGTATGTTCTTACGTAACTGTACTTTCTCCATCTAACTTTTTGAAAGTTCTCTGCTCTCTCATAGACACTCCCTCTGCTCAAGCACCGCTAATCCTAAAACACGAAGAATCATCATTTTCTGACTCTGCTTCATTCACCAATATCTTCAACACATTCTTTACAACCTGCACCCTCCCTGATCATTCCATCTCTTCTCCCTCAGGTTCTCTTCCCACCCCTGCAGTAGGTCCTGTTAGGTCTGGCGTTTCCCCCCCCCCCATCTCCTCCCAAGAGGTTTACAAGGCACTCAACCCTACTAAAACAAGCCCAGACGACGTCTACCCCAAGAGTCTTTGAATATCAACAACTGCTGTTTCTGCCCGTCGCTCATCTCCTTAACCTTTCCTTTACTATCAGTACTGTCCCCCAGACTTGGAAACTAGCCAAAGTGGTCCCCCTCTATAAAGGTGGTGATGCCACCTCACCTGGCAACTATTGGCCCATCTCCCTTCCTCATGCTCACCAAACTCCAAGAGTCTCATATTTACTCGAGGCTCCTGTAATATCTCTCTGCAACTGGTAGTGTCTCTCTCCCTTCCAGTCTGGTTTCAGGAAGCAGCACTCCACTGTCTCCTCCCTGCTCCATGTCATCGACTCGATTCAGTAAGCTATAGACAAAGGCCTTGTCACTGCTGCCATCTTCGTGGACCTGGCAGAGGCCTTTGACTCTATCCCTCGCCACCTTCAGACAACATGAAGTCTTGTTGTATTCTGAGAAGTGCAGTATGACCGACCGGTTCAGCTGCCCCAGAGAAGAAAGAGCTAAACTCTATGCAAATGCATAGAACATTGAGCTTGAACTCTGTTTTCAAACCACTGTCCTCGTTATGTTGTAGATTCTTTACTCTGTTTACCAGTGAAGACGCCTCTGAGATTTTTCCTCGTTGCCTTCGGTTGCCATTGAGTTTCGTCGGTCTTCGACCACCATTTTATTATTTTCACGTAAAAGTTCTTCAAACCTCTGTCTTCAGTTTCGTGTGGTTTTCTAGGTTGGATAAGTGTTCGGTTCCCTACCGGTTCCGCAGACCGCGAGGAGGCCAAACTTTGTTTTTTCCCTACTGTTTCCATTTTTGCTACTTTGAGGATCCAGTTCGAAGCCCTGACAAAAAGACGATTTTTTACTTCTTGTTTTTTTACCAGTTGACACTAAACCGTTAGCCAGTCAGGACTTTGTTCTCTTTCTTACCCGGCCTAACTAAACCTCCAGGGTAAATCTTCAGTTTTTTGTCCGGGCCTAACTATGCCAACTTCGGATAAAATACAAATTGGCTTTTTGCTTGACTGACCTAATTGAGCCTTTTGGTCGAGCAGCTTAAATTTTAGGGGAATGCAGGGTTTTATTTAACTCTAAAAATTGATTAGCATTTTGCTTATAAAAGTGCTTAAACATTGTAAAAATGCATAGCACTTGCCTCATTATGTTTAACAAACATAACACTTCTAGGAAACCTATATAAATACTTTCTGTACAGTTAATATTGTCCCAGGAAAAAAACTGTTAATCAATTATTTAAAACCCTGGAATGTCACAGAAACTCAAGAGAAAAAATGGTCCCACTGGGTTTCAGCGCTGTACCAAGTGCAGGGAGCAATTTGCAAAAGCTGATCCACACTTGGTCTGTCTGTATTGCTTGAGTTTCTACCCCTTGCAATCAGACTGTGTGATCTGTGAAAACTTCCCTCAGTCTACCATCGACAGATGGCTCAATAAACTGAAGGAAAGGTTGAATAAAACTTCCTCAGAAGATGGCTCTGGTTCAACCGAACCTTCGCTTCCGGCTGCTGATCCCTCAAGCCAGGGTGAACCGTCAACGGTTAAAAGACGTTCGGAGTCTTTAGAACCCGCACCGTCTAAGAAAGTCAAACTGTTCGATTCGGAACCGGGCAAACAGCCGGTTGCAGTGCCAACCACGGAGGAAATTGCTAAAGCAATACACATAGTGCAGTCCTTACAGTCTGGGTTTGGTGAACCGTCGCAGGTACCATCTGGACAGCCAGTGGTTCAGGATACTGGTTTAGTACTTTCAGACCTCCTGATCCTGAGGAGTACTATTTGTCTGAGTGTGAATATGATGAGGAGGAGGAGGAGGATGATGATGAAGGGGAGCCCCTAGACCCTGAGGTTTCCCCTGATCATCTCCAGTATGAATCTCCTCCTAGGCCTGTCTCTGAGACCATTTCTCATGTTGCCTTTATGTGACAGGTGGCTGAGACCTTACAGCTCTCTGTGCAAGAAGCCAGACAGGAAGAGGATGAAGAAGGATCACAGGGTGATGATGGATCTCTGTCTCCCAAGGACTTTCAATCCCCATCCACAAGTCTCTGAAGAAGCAGACTTTAAAAATCCCCCAGACTCCTAGCTGTGTCCCTCCCTTGGACAAGAAGATGGACAGAAAATATGTTCTGGCTGGTAGTGGTACTAAAATGTTATCTGGCCACTGCAGCCATGTAGTTGTAGTGCAGACTGCAGCCTGCAAGATGACTGGCGCTCCTCGGGCTTCACATCCCCTGACAAGGATTCCAGAAAAGTGGATTCCCTTGCCAAAAAGACATACCTGGCATCCTCTTTGTGCATTAGGCAAGCCTCCTATATGGCTTCCAGGTATCAGAAATCCCTCTGGGAGTCAGTGGAGCTGTTGGCTCAGAAGGCGTCTCCTGAGCTGGCTTCAGATCTTCAGGAGTGGGTCACCAAGGGGGGGACAGACATCAAAGTCCCAATTCCATATGGCTGTGGACTGTAATGATGCAGCCTTGAGAGCCATGGCATCTACCATCTCTCTCAGGCATTTTTCCTGGCTAAGATGCACTAGCTTCTTCCAAGACCTGCAGAATAATGCTTTGGACTTCCCCTCACCCAGAATTCTGTTTGGGGAACAGACTGAAGCTTATATGAAAAAGATGAATGAGTACAGAGTGGCTTACAGGAGTGTTTCAGCTAAAGAAAAGGCTGCCATTCCTCAAACAGCAGGCCAGGGGCAGGAGCAGACCCTACCCCAGACCTTTCCACACGGCCCAAGCTTTTACCTCTTACCAGCAACCAGCAACCCAGGGGCTTCTTTAGAGAGAGGCAGAAGGGGTGCTGGCAGGGTTGCTTCCACCTCTCAGTCTGCTACCCCAACTAAAGACACCCTGAGGACTCTGTCCAGGCTGCCTCCCCTTCTCCTGTAGGGGGCAGGCTGACCTACTGTCTCCAGGCATGGCAGTCCATTACTTCAGACAAGTGGGTCCTGGAGAGAAGGTAGGTCAGGGTCTTGCTCTCAGCTTCAAGCTGTTTCCTAAACTGGCTCCAAGAGCATTCACATCTGCCAGTCCCTCAGAGACGGTCTTGTTGGAGGCAGAGGTTTTCATTCTTCTGCTGTCAAGGGCAGTGGAGCCTGTGCCTCCTCAGCACAGGGGGAAAAGGACTGTACTCCAGGTACTTCCTAGCATTAAAGAAAAATGGGGAGTGGTGGCCCATTCTAGATCTCTGATTCCTCAACAGGCATCGTACAAAGCCAAAGTTCAGAATGACAACCCTGGCTACCATTTTACCTACTCTCAGGCAAGGGGACTTGCTAGTATCCCTGGATTTAAAGGATGCCTGTTTCTACATCCCCATCAGGCAGTCCCACAGAAAATACCTCCGATTTCGACTGCCTTCAGGTCACTACCACTTCAGGGCAATGCCCTTCAGGCTTACCTTTGCCTCAAGGGTATTTACAAAGTGTCTGGCAGTGGTAGTGGCATACCTCAGACGGCAAGGGGTTTCAGTTTACCCCTACCTAGACTGGCTGCTGGTGGGTCAGTCTTCCCAGCAGATGAAAGAAGCACTAAACCTCACTCTTCAGTCCCTAGGTTTCCTGATGAAACTAAAAAAGTCAGTCTTGACCCCTGTACAGGTGCTAGACTTCATAGGGGCAGAGCGGAACACCATTCAGGCAAGGGCCTTTCTTCCCCCTGCAAAGGCACAGACCCTCATCGATCTGGTAAAATCCTTCCAACTTCGAGTCCTTTGGCCAGCAAGGTATTTCCTACATCTTCTAGGTCACATGGCCTCCACCACAGCTATGGTCCTGGGGGCCAGGTTCCAGATGAGGGATATTCAGTTCCACCTGAGATCCTTCTGGTCTCAGAAGAAGGATCCCCTGTTCAAGCTGATTCTAGTAGCTCCCACCCTTCTGCTAGCGCTTCAGTGATGGCAGGATATGGACAACCTCCGAGTAGGGGTTCCCTTTCTTTACAGGCCCCCTCTGTAGGGTTGACAACAGATGCTTACCTTCTGGGCTGGAGTGCTCACCTAGGGGACAACACAACCCATAGCAATTGGCTTCCTCAGGAGTCCATCTTGCACATCAACCTTCTGGAGCTCAGGGCAGTGTTCCTTGCTATCCAGGAGTTTGCCAGTCTCTTACAGAGCAAGGTGGTGCAGGTCAGGACAGACAATACCACCACCATGTACTACATCAGCAAGCAAGAGGGAACAAGGTCCTCACTGCTTTGCACAGAATCCATGAAAATTTGGACTCTGGCCTTTTCCCTGGACATATCCCTGTCAGCTGTACACTTGCCAGGGAAAGACAGTGTGCTAGCAGATGCTCTCAGTGGGATCAGCAAGGGCCATCAAGAGTGGACCCTGAACAGGCAGGTCCTCCTATCAGTATTCAGGATATGGGGGGTGCCAGAGATGGATCTCTTTGCAGCCCCAGACCATCATCAGTTGCAACTATACTGCTGCAGGCCTTCACTCCAGGGCTCAGTTCCACTGGAGTCTCTGCTTCTGGATTGGTCAAACAGGTTCCTGTATGCCTTTTCTCCATTCCCTCTGATATCCAGGGTTCTAGTCAAGCTGAGGTCTCAGCCTGCCACCATGATCCTTATAGTCCCAGACTGGGCCAGACAACCGTGGTACTCACTGCTACTATCCCTGTTGGTGACCAGTCCCATTTGCCTCCCCAGGAGGTACAACCTGTTGACATCCTCTCAGGGGAGAATCCTCTACCCCAGTCTTCAGTCCCTTCGTCTCAGGGCCTGGCTCTGGAGAACCTAGAGTATGCAGACTTGCTTTAAACAACATGAAGTCTTGCTGTATTCTGACAATAGCAGTGAGTCCCAACCTTCGAACTGCCCCGGATATGAGGGTTAACTTTCCATGCCAGGCATGGAACGCTGAGCTCAAGCTCGGTTGAGACTCTGTCTGTTGTTCTTCAAACTCAAACCGTCAGATTCTTTACTCCGCCTCACTGAACAGTCGCTCCGGAGATTTCTCCTTCTGCTCGGTTCAATTTGTCGGTTAAAGTACCGCTTTTCTCGGTTTTCGACCGAATTTAAACCGTAACCTGTCTGTTCAGTCTCTGTCTGTGGTATTCGTGAGTACTAGATAGGTTTTATTTTATTCTCTTCTGTGTGGAACTTGTAAACGGTTTATCGGTCCGGTTTGAACCGATCAAGTTGTATAAAAAATCTTAAATTGTGCTTTTAGAGTGTGATTATCGGTTCTAAAAAAAAAAAAGGATTTTATTACGGTTTTTTCCACGACCCGTGACACGGTTGGGAACCGATAAGAGGGTCTTGCCTGGCGGATTGCCATAAAAGGGTAAGTTTGGTTAGGACTGGCACTATGTCTGAGAAACCCAAAGGAAAAAACAGACCCACTGGGTTTCAGCACTGCAGTGTGTGTGGGGAAGTCTTTGCCAAGGCTGACCCCACCACCTGTGTTTATTGTCTGGGGTTTGACCACCTCAATGCAGACTGCCAGATTTGCAAAAATTTCCTGCAGCTACCCTAGAAAAGAGAGCTGGTAGGCTCGGGATAGGAGGCCAAAGTCCGCTGAACCAGATGGCCAGCCCGGTTCGGTTCAAACCGAACCAGAAGGAGTGCCCTCTGACCAGGGCGAGACTTCGGGCAAAAGGAGAGCCGATTCTGAGGAGTCTGTTCCAGCTAAAAGAACTAGAAAAGAAAAATCAGCTGGTGTGGAGCCGAAACTTTCCTCTCCAACCGCTGAAGAAATAGCCAAAGTGATCAAAATTGTCCAGTCGCTTTCCCCAGTTCCGACCAAACTGGCACCATCAGGCAGGCGCTCTGTTCGGCCGGTTCCACCGGTTCAAGAGTATGATTTAGAGGAATTTTATGAACTGGAGGAGGAGGAGGAAGAGGAGTATGAGGAAAGTGAATGTGGATTTGAAAGTCTGGATGTGCCCATTGACCCGGACATCTCCCCAGACAGACCTTCAGGAGTGTCTCCTACTAGGCTTTCTGAGTCCCCTTCCCATTTCATCTTTTATTAAAAAAAAAAAGTGGCTGAAACCCTCCAGCTTCCTATGGAAGAAGCTGTGGATGACCAGGAGGAGCCTGACTATGTGGAAATGATGGATATCCCAGAGTCTAGGAGGCTGTCTATTCCCTTACACAAATCTTTTGGGAAACAGACATTTAAGATTTTAAAGACTCCTAACACTATACCTCCTGTGGATAAGAGAATGGACAAGCGGTATACATTGTCAGGCTCTGACATGGAGTTCCTTACACAACAATGCAGCCATGTTGGGGTAGTGCAGGCTGCATCCTGTGATAAGGCAAATATTCCCTTGGCTTCACACACCCCGGACAAGGACTCCAGGAGTATTGATGCCATGGCAAAGAAACAGTACATGGCAGCATCCTTGGGACTCAGACAGGCCAATTATGTGGCCTATACTGCTAGGTATCAAAATCCAGATGGGACACTGTTATGGCCCTAGCAAAACAGGTCCCTGGCCAGCTGCCAGGAGCTGGAGCAGGTGGCTGCTGATGGTATTGAGGCATCCAGGTGCAATTCCATGCTGCAGTAGACTCCAATGATGTGTCATCTAGAGTCATGGCTACATCTGTGGCACTTCGAAGAATGGCTTAGCTGAGATGTACTAGCCTGTCACAGGATACCCAGACTAAGGCCATGGATTTTCCTGTTGTGGGTAATTCTCTGTTTGGGGAGCAAACAGAGAATTATATGAAGAAAATGGGACCACCTATAGGAGTGCAAAGGCCAAGGAAAGGCAGGCCATTCCTCAAAGGCAGCTTCCCAGGGGCAGGCCTTTTCATAGGCCTTTTTACCAAGCCCAGGCCTCCTCTTCTGCTTATGCCCAGATGGGGTTCTTTAGTGGGAGAGGCAGACGGGGTGCAAGCAGGTCTGCTTCCACCCCTCAGTCCAAAGCCCCTGCCAAACAGGCACCCTGATGGGGTTGCCAGGGCCGATTCTCAGCTACCTGTAGGGGGCAGGCTGGCTTACTTTGTCCAGGACTGGGAGTCTCTGACATCAGACAAATGGGTCCTGGAAGTAGTAAGCCAGGGACTGGTTCTCAGCTTCAAAAAGTTTCCAAAGATGAGAACCAGATCCTTTCCACCTGCAAGTCCATCAGAGGCACTTGCCTTAGAGGCAGAGGTCTCTTCCCTCCTAGCTCTCAGAGCTGTGGAAAGGGTTCCACCCCTACACCAGAGCAAAGGGTTGTACTCCAGGTACTTCCTTACCCCAAAAAAGACAGGAGAATGGCGGCTCATCCTGGGTCTCAGATACTTAAACAAGCACCTTTTAAAACCAAAATTCAAAATGGTGACTCTGGGAATTATTCTACCCTCTCTAAGGCCAGGGGACTGGCTAGTGTCCCTGGACCTCAAGGATGCCTACTTCCATATTCTCATCAGAAGCTCCCATCGACAGTACCTCAGGTTCGAGCTGCCCTCAGGCCATTACCAGTTCAGAGCAATGCCCTTTGGCCTCACCTCTGCTCCAAGGGTATTCACAAAATGCCTGGCAGTGGTAGTTGCTGCTCTAAGAAGGCAGAAGATTGCCATCTTCCCTTACCTGGATGACTGGCTCATAGTAGGCCAGTCCCCAGACCAAGTCAAGCCTGCTGTAAATCTTTCTCGCCCTTATTTTCTCCTCCGTCGTGTTTCTGCCCAAGAACTTAGGCGGCACCTTGTCACTGCCCTCAAGAGTAATAGTACGGGCAGTGACACCCTGGATCCGTGTCTCCTACGGCTGGTCTTAGACACAGTCCTTACCCCGATCACGTGCCTCATCAACCACTCTCTTTGCCTGGGGAAGGTTCCAACTGCCTGGAAAGTCGCCATTGTCACCCCTATCTTTAAAGGTGGTGATAGGACTGTGGCTGGAAACTATCGGCCAATCTCCATTCTCTCTCCTCTCTCCAAGGCCTTGGAAAAAGTGGTAGCCTCTCAAATCTCTGACTACCTCTCCACCTACAATGTCCTATGTCCTGAGCAGCATGGCTTCCGAGCGGCCACAGTACCAACACAGCCCTCCTAGAGTTCTCCAACTTTCTCCTCCTCCTCTAGACACTGGTTCTCTGGCTGGTGCAGTCTTCATTGACCTCTCAAAGCTTTCGACACTGTCTCCCACCCCTCCTTCTTGATGCCCTTAGTCTCTCTGGTTTTGCTGCTGGGCCTATTCCTGGTGCACCAGTTATCTGTCTGACTGCTCACAGCATGTAAAAATTAATGGGACCTACTCAGACATCTGTCCCGTCTTTTCTGGGGTTCCCCAGGGCTCCATTCTGGGCCCCTTACTATTCTCCCTTTACCTTAACACCCTTTCACGCTCTTGCTCGGGGAACATTCTATTGTATGCTGATGATGCAATCATCTTTGCCTCAAGTCGTAACCCTATTGCCCTCCAGGACTCGCTGCAGAAGTCCTTCGCTGAAGCAGAGGGCTGGTTCAAGGAACATAGATTGGTGATAAATCTTAAAAAACAAAACCATGTTCTTCACTCATCCTCAAAACAAGTCCTGCAACTTCAAACTCCTCATTCACTCTGGGTCCTCTTTCCCACTCGAACAAGTTTGCTCCTATAAATACCTAGGGATCCATTTTGACCCCTCCCTCTCCTTCCATGGACACATCGCTGCCCTAGCCACTGCCACTAATATCCGATTGGGCATCTTACATCGGTATAAACACTGCCCCCCCGGAGGCTTCTTCAACCCGCAGTCACCTCCTCTATCCTGTCCCTAGTGGACTATGGACTGCCAGTGTATGGTGCTGCTGATCAGACCGCACTCCATAAAATTCGCACTACTCTGAATAAGGCCTGCAGGTTAATTTCTGGGGCACCTAGGCTAACACACACCTGTCTACTGTACGCTAAAGCGCTGGTACTTGATCTTGACGAGCGCCTCAAATATCTGACCTGTACCCTTACAAAAAAGACCCTCCTTGGGCTATCCCCACCTGGATTGACCACCACCATCCCAGCTCTGTCCCACTAGTTCATACTTGGACCTCTGGGAAAACCTCTTGTTATCCCTAGAGCTAGGACCTCTCACAGCCAAGAGCCTTCAGCTTTAGGGCCCCTCCTGGTTCACACACTGTCCCCCTCCATCTCCGAAGCTCCAACTATATTGTGCTTCAAAACGTCCTTACGGAACCACCTTGTTAACAGCCGAAGCTGTAATTGCCACTAGTCAAAGCCGTACTCAGTACTAATGACAAAGCTTACTACTAAGCTGCTAAGGACAACATAACTCCGGTATTGTTTGCATCAATTCTACCTGTACCAGCTTGTTTGTATCTGTGTCTTAAGTTACTGTTGTACTGTGTATTTTCGTTTGTCTTACTGTGACAAGGTACCTTTTTAAATGAGCCTATGGCTCAAAGGTTTTCCAAACTGCTGTCTAAATAAAGTTACACTTACAGATAACTCAGTAACTTCTCACTTCCTTGGGTTTCCTTCTAAATCTTCCAAAGTCAGTTCTAGAGCCTGTCCAGCTCCTTACCTTCATAGGTGCAGAGCTAGACACAGAGAAGGCCAGAGCCTTCCTTCCCCTGGACAGGGCAAGGACCCTGGTCTCTCTGGCCTCCTCATTCACCCTGCAGGTGTCTCAACCAGCAAGGCATTTTCTTCAGCTCCTGGGGCACATGGCTGCTTCTACACCAGTAGTGCAGGGAGCAAGATTTCAGATGAGGGACATTCAGTTCCATTTGAGAGCCTTTTGGTCTCAAAAGAAGGACCCTCTGACCAAATTGATCCCAGTAACTCGAACCCTGATCCAGGCCCTACAGTGGTGGCAGGATCAGAACAATCTGAGACAAGGGGTTCCCTTTCTCACTCAGTCTCACTCTTTAATCCTTACTACAGGCGCCTCCCTCTTGGGGTGGGGGCTCACATGGGCGACCTCACCACCCAGGGGTTGTGGTCCCCTCAGGAATCTCTGTTCCACATCAATCTGTTGGAACTCAGAGCAGTATTTCTAGCACTTCAAGCTTTTTCCAAATCTGTTCAGAACAAAGTTGTACAGGTCAGAACAGACACCACCACCACAATGTGGTACATCAACAAGCAAGGAGGCACTTGGTCTATGGCCTTGTGCACTGAAGCAATGAAGTTGTGGTCTCTGGCTTACTCCCTGAACACCTCCCTCACTGCAGTTCACCTCCCAGGCAAGGACAATGTCCTGGCAGATGCTCTCAGCAGGATTTCCCAGGGCCATCATGAATGGTCACTGGACCCCCTGGTCTTGGAGGTGATATTTTCCAGATGGGGCACCCCGCAGATAGATCTTTTTGCAGCCTCAGACAATCACCAACTTCCCTTTTGCCGCAGGCCCCAGTGTTGGGCTCAGTCCCCTGGATGCCTTAGTTCTCAATTGGGAAGGGAAGTTTCTCTATGCTTTTCCCTCTTCCTCTTCTGTTCAAAGTGCTAGTCAAAATCAGATCTCAACCCTGCAAGATGATCCTGATTGCTCCAGACTGGGCCAGACAGCCCTGGTATCCACTCCTACTGTCCTTAGCAGTCCATCTTCCCCTGTGTCTTCCCAGGAATTGCAACCTGTTAACCTGTGCTCAGAGGAGGGTTTGGTACCCGAACCTCAAATCTCTCAATCTCAAGGCCTGGCTCTTGAAGACTTAGAGTTTGCTGATTTACACCTCTCCCAAGGTGTAATGGATATCCTGAAGGCTTCTAGAAAACCTTCCACCAGGGCTACTTATAATTCCAAATGGAAAAGGTTTTCCATATGGTGCTCTGGGAAGCATATTTCCCCAGAATCTGCTGATTTGCCCACAGTCCTTGATTATATGGTCCACTTAAATAGTTTGGGGCTGAGACCAGCTACACCGAAAGTGCATCTGGCAGCTGTGTCTGCCTTTATTTCAGCAGGTAAGCCCTCTTCTCTTTCAGCTCACCCTGTATTCTCCAAGTTTTCAAGGGATTGCTTCACACCAACCCTCCATTCAGGGCCCCTGCCCCTGCCTGGGACCTTAATGTTTGCATTGCTCAGCTTATGCAACCCCTTTTTGAGCCTTTGTCCTCAGCAGAGCTTAAGTACTTGACTTGGAAAACTGTGTTTCTGGTAGCCATCACTTCTGCCAGACGCATAAGTGAATTACAAGCTTTGTCAGTGGAGCCTGATTTTCTCCTTTCATAGAGATAAGGTGGTCCTCAGGACTAACAGGAAGTTCTTGCCTAAGGTGGTTTCAGATTTCCACCTTAATCAGTCTGTCTCTTCCAGTGTACTTCACTGACCATTCCTCCTCTGGCGAGAGGAGGCTGTACAGTTTAGACGTGAAAAGAGCCCTTAGCTACTACATAGAGCGTACCAAGGGTCACAGGTTTGACTCCCTCCAACTGTTCCTCACTTATGGCGAGGTTGGTAAAGGGAAACCTGCCACTAAAAGATCCTTTGCCAGGTGGATTGTCTCTTGTATCCAATTTTGTTATGAAAAACTGGGTAAGATTCCACCCTCAGGCCTGAGGGCTCACTCTACCAGAGGTACAGCTGCTTCCCTGGCTGCTGCCAGGGACATCCCTATTATAGAGATATGTCAAGCAGCTACCTAGAAAACAGTTCACACTTTTACCAAGCATTACTCCCTGGATATCCAGGCTAGGAATGATGCTCAGTTTGGCACAGCTGTGCTTCAGAGCCTATTCCCTAAGTAGGTTCTGTCCCTCCTCCATGGAGGTACCTGCTTTGTAGTCTGCTATTGTCAGAATACAGCAAGACTTCATGTTGTTTGAAGAAAAAATTACTCACCTTAGTAATGTTGTTTCTTCTAATGGAGTCTTGCTGTATTCTGACCTCCCCCCTGCCTGCCCCTCTCAGAACCTCTGTTTTGGGGATGTGGGTGGGCAGTGCAGTGTTGGCACTCAGGTGCCCACCTTGTTCTTTTCACCCCCTTTTTCTTGGGGTGAGTGGGTGTTGTGTTTTCATTTTTTGGGTCTCCTGACTTGAGTCTTTGTTTTGGGACCAAAAAATGTGTTTTTATGTTTAGTAGCCAGTTGGCTAGTGTAGGTTTACAGCTTCCACACAGGGCCTTAGTGAGTTTAGCTCGTAAAGATCTGACGGTTTGAGTTTGAAGAACAACAGACAGAGTCTCAACCGAGCTTGAGCTCAGCGTTCCATGCCTGGCATGGAAAGTTAACTCTTTCATCTCCGGGGCAGTTCGAAGGTTGGGACTCACTGCTATTGTCAGAATACAGCAAGACTCCATTAGAAGAAACAACATTACTAAGGTGAGTAATTTTTTCATCTCTCTGAATCTGTCCTGGACATCTTAAGGGTGTCTAGGAAAATCTACTCCTCTGAGTGGAAAATATTTTCCATATGATGCTCCTAGTAGGGTCTGGAGCCATAACAGGCTGGTCTACCAGCACTTCTGGATTACTTGGTGCATCTTCAACCATCTACCTTGAAGGTGCACCTAGCAGTTGTCTCTGCCTATCTTTCAGCAGGGAGGGGCCCCTCCCTGGCTGCACACCTAATTTTCAAAAAGGTTTTCAAGGGTTTGCTCTACCTTCATCCTCCACACAGGGAGCCTACCCCTGCATGGGATCTGAATATCTACATTGGTCAGCTTATGCAACCTCCTTTCAAACCCATGTTTTTTTTTCAGAGCTCAAGTTCTTCACTTGGAACACTGTATTCCTGGTAGCCGTCACTTCTGCCAGGAGGATCAATGAGCTCCAGGCCTTGTCTGTGGAGCCCAACTACATTGCACCCTGCAGGGATAAAATTATCCTTCAAACTAATAGGAAATTTCTCCCTAAGGTGGTCTCTGATTTTCATCTTAATCAGTCCATCACTCTGCCTGTATTCTTCTTAGAACACTCCAGCTCAGGTGTACGCAGACTTCACAGCCTGGATGTAAAACGAGCTATAAGTTATTACGTGGATAGGACAAAGGAGCTAAGAAAGGACTGTTCCCAGTTATTCCGTACCTGGGGAGAGATAGGTAAAGGGCAGGCCAGCCACTAAAAGGACCATAGCCAGATGGATTGTGGCCTGTATCTAATTTTGCTACAACAAGCTGGAGAAGGACCCACCAGTAGACCTTATGGCTCATTCCACCAGGGAGACTGCTGCCTCAGTGGCAGCTGCCAGGCAAGTTCCTTTGCTTGAGATCTGTAAAGCTGCCACCTAGAAGATCGTCCATGCAGTCACTAAACACGACTGCCTGGACACCCAGGCTAGGAGTGATGCCTGGTTTGGCACAGCAGTGCTGCAGAGTCTATTTCCCCAAATAGGTTCTGTGCCCACCACCAAGGGGCACTGCTTGGTAGTCTGCACTTGTCAGAATACAAGACTTCATGTTTGAAGAAAAAATTACTTACCATAGTAATACTTCTTCTAATAGAGTCTTGCTGTATTCTGACCTCCCACCCTACTTCCCCTCCAGAACCTGGGGAAAGGTGGCCCTCTGCATCACAGTTCTGTTTTCCCATCGAAGGGTACTTGTTTTTTCTTGGGCATCAGTGACTTGAGTCTTTTACATGTCCCCTTTTGATTATAGTGTTGCCCCTGGGGGTACTTAGGTCTGATTAGACTTTTTTTTTTTTTTTTGTAAGCTTCATAAGAATCTGATCAGTTACTGGAACGTACTGAAGACAGTGGTTTGAAAACCAAGCTCAACATTCTGTGCATTTGCATAGTCAACTCTTTCTTCTCCGGGGCAGCTGAACCGGTCGGTCATACTGCACTTGTCAGAATACAGCAAGACTCCATTAGAAGAAACAACATTACTATGGTAAGTAATTTTTTCTTCTAATTCATAAACTATTCCTCTGGTCTAGCCCCAGCTGCTGCTGACTGGTTCAGGTCATACCTTTAGCACAGATAGCAATCTATACAAGTAAGAAAAGACCCCCAAACACACACACACATCCCAGCCGCATCCCACAAGGTCCCATTCTATTCTCAATTTTCATAAACAATCCCCCTAAAATCCATATGTACATGTACAACACCGTGATATACTTTTCCAGTGCCTCTGCTGCAGATGTAACTCTGTCCTTGCAGTGTGATTTTGACAAAGTGCTATGGTTCCATCAGAACCAGCTAAAAAAAAATCGATATTCTTGTACTAGGTGATAGAGCAGTAGAAGGCTTAATAAGCCCATAGGAACTGCTCCCCACATAGTGGATCATCTGCCAAGATTTAATAACAGCCATTGATCGACTGATTTTTTTTTTTTTTTGAAATGCATCAACTGAGCAGCTATCCATAATATCAAAGGGCACTCTATTCCATAATCTGCCAGTTCTGTTCATAAAGGAATAATGTGTTACATTATTTTTATGTACTCTATTGCCTTATCCAATGAATGTTTAATCTACTGTATACTCCTGCCAATGTATGTAATCTATGTCTGTAACTAATCCGGGTCGCTCCTGAAAAAGGGACCTCCGGCCTCTGTGAGCTTACCTGGTCATCAAAATCGAAATAAATACATACATTTTTGCCGTATTCATCCTGGTTTGTTTTCTGTGTCCTCTCAAACCTGATGGTTTATCTTGCAAGGTGATTCCTATCTCCCTTTGTAAACTCGCATTATTTGTAAGCTTGTGCATAACCATTAAATCCCCTCTAGTTCTTTGATGGTGTAGCAAGAACAATCTTGTTTTTACCAGTCTATCCTTGTAACTATGTTGACTTAGTGATCCTATATAATTTAGGAAAACGTCTTTGTACTTTTTCTGTTTCCCCAAGCATGTATGGGTTCTGTAATTGTGAACCGTAATCCAAAAGAGGTCTTGTATACATCTTAGAGTGGCAGCATACATGACATATTTTTAACAAAACTTCTTTTTACGTTCCTTATCATAAAATTGGCCCTTCTTGTAACTATAGTTCTATGCTCTTTAACGCTCAGAGCATCGTCTATCCATGTACCACAATCCTTTTCTACCTTAGTTGTTAGTTGTTGATAATTTTTCACTCAGTAGCCTGTACTGCTGTTTTGTATTGTTCTAACCCCATGTATTCTTCTCATATTCATAACACTCTGCAGTTAGCCTGCTCAGTAGAACTGCCCATAGAATGGAACTGTATATTAATGATGGAATCATTGGCACGTAACAATTATTCAAACTGCTGCCCTTATCTGCTGTACATTTTATCAACGTCTCAGATTTCTTACTCGGCCTCACAAGTCTGTAAACTCCCATAAGATCCCACAGGTCATTGTTGGCTTATTGTGAAGTATAATTCTCTAATTATACATAATTTTCTTTCTGTTGCCTTCATTTATTGTTTAATTTTATTCTAACGTTTAGTTTAGTTAGATTTAGTGTTTATTTCTTGGTTCTTCACGGTTCGGTATAACCATTGAGGAACCAAGTAGTTTTATATTAGTTGCGGATTTTTTCCCCTTTATTTTCATTTTAAAAAAGTTTATTGTTTAAAGTTATATTTGTCTTGTTGAAACCGCTAACCCGGTTTCTTTTCTAACTGCTAACCCAGTTACTGTGAACCATTGTATCGGTTCCGAGAACTGCTGACCCATTTCCGATTTAAAAAAAAAAAAAAAAAAAAAAAAAAAATTTAATCAGTTCCTTTGGGGTCTAATCGGTTCCTGAATCAACCGCAAAAAAAAAAAAAAAACTTTTGCAGTTGAGGTTTTTCTCACGAAAATGGAGCATTCTAAAAAACCTAAGAAAAAGACTGGTCCCCCAGGGTTTAAAAACTGTCAAGTGTTGGGAAGTGTTCGCCAGTGCAGACAAGCATGACATCTATGTGTTCTGCCTGGGAACCGAACATTTAAATTCTGACTGTGAAATTTGCAAATCATTTCCACAGAAAGCTGAGGAAAAAAGAATGGAGAGGTTGAATAAAAAGTTGGGAGGTGCTTCAGGCACTAACCAGCCAACACCTTCAAAATCAGCAGGTGAAACCGCAGTTTCTTCCTTTACCACCCCTGATAAGGGTGAATCAGTCTGTTTAAAAAGACTGCATGGGCTGGCTGACTCTCTAGTCCCCTCCAGAAAGTCAAAGAAGACCCAGCACGTCGAACCCCAGGCAAGACCTACAGGGGATTCTTCTGTGCCTTACAGTCTGCCTACTGCTGAGGAAATTGCCAGGGCTATTGGTCATTGAGGCAATTCAGGGGTTCATACCTTCCCAACCCCTCCTCCTCCAAGGGTTCAGGAGATTACTCCCTCCTTGGATCCCCAGTCTCAGGAGATAGATACCGGGGAGTGTGACATAACGGAGGATGATGATGGTGAGCCCATTGAACCGGATATCTCACCAGAGCAGGAATTTGGCTCTCCTCCTAGGCCTGAGGATTTTTCCTCTCACTTTTCCTTTGTGAGGAAAATAGTAGATGCCCTTGACCTGGCTACCACCGAGGTCATGGCAGAATATATGGAAATGATGGGGTTAACACCAACTAAAAAAGAATTTTTTGCCTATCAGATTCTTTAAGAAGGATTTATTCACAGTCCTGCAGAACCTTAACTCTGTCACGCCTCAGGATAAGAAGGCTGACAAGAAGTACCAATTGCTCAGAAAAGGGGCTGAATTCCTCTATTCTCACCCTGATCAGTATAGTCCAGCAGGCAGCCTGTGAGAAGGCGAGGGTTCCTGTATCCTCTCATCCACTTAAGAAGGATTCAAGGAAAATGGACAGTATGTCGAAGAAAGGGTATTTAGCTGCCTCTCTGGGGGTCAGACAAGCTAATTACCAGGCCTACGCTGCACAGTATCAAAAGACACTGTGGCAGTCTGTTTTGGCCATGTCAGAGAAGGTTCCCTCTCCTATCTCTGACCACTTAACAGGAACAGCCAGGTCTGGACTGGAAACATCCAAATACCTGTTCCAGATGGCAGCAGATGCCATTGATAATGCTGCTAGGATTATGGCTCTGACTGTAGCCCTGAGAAGGTTTGCTTGGCTAAGGGCTACAAATTTAACACAGGATACCCAGGCTAAGGCCATAGGCTTTCCTGTACAAGATCATTCCCTCTTTGGCAAACAGACCGAAGAATATATGAAAAAGGTGGATGAATACAAAACCACCTATAAGAGTAATTCATTCAAAGACAGGCCTTCTGCTTCTTATAGGCCTTTTGGAAAGGGAGGTAGAGGAAGGTCCTAGAGTAGGCCCTTCTATCAGCCTCAGGCTGTTTCACAGCTGTAGCCATACCCACTGCAGACTGGGTATTATAGGGCTAGAGGTTGGAGGGGCTCCAGGAGAGGTTCTTAATCTGCCCAGGCCCCACCAAAACAAAATCCCTGACTCTCTTGCCAAGGCCGCCTCCCTAATATCAGTAGGGGGCAGACTGTCTCACTTCTTTTAGGCCTGGCAGGCCATAACCACAGACAGGTGGGTATTGGAATTAGTGAGCCAGGGGCTGTCTCTGAGCTTCAAATCCTTCCCTCCTCTGAAGTCAAGGCTATTCAAACCAGCCTCCCTTCTCGAAGAACAGCTCCTGGAAAAGGAGGTTCAAACCCTGCTCAGCATAAAAGCAGTTGAGCAGGTGCCAACCCTTCAGAGGGGCAGAGGGTTTAACTCCCGGTATTTTCTTACCAAAAGGAAAAATGGGGAGTGACGGCCTATTCTGGAACTAAGACATATGAACAAATACCTGGCAAAGCCAAAGATCAGGATGGTGACCCTATCTATAATTTTACCTGTCACCCAGCAGGGAGACTGGCTGGCATCTCTAGATTTAAAAGATGCCTATTTCCACATCCCCAGAAGGAAGTCTCACAAAAAAATCTCTGGTTCAGACTCCCTTCAGGTCATTACCAGTTCTCAGCCCTGCCCTTCAGTCTTGCATCAGCACCAAGGGTATTCACAAAATGCCTGGCAGTGGTAGTAGCAATCCTACGAAAACTAGGAATTACAGTTTTTCCTTATCTCAACTATTGGCTAATAGTTGGAAAGTCATTTCAGCAGGTGCAAGCACACCTGGAAATAACACAAAATCTGTTACATTCTCTGGACTTCCTGCTAAACCAGGAAAAGACCATTCTCACACCGGTTCAGGTCCTGCATTTCAGTGGAGCAGAACTGAATACCTTAAAAGGAAGAGCTTTTCTTCCAGAGGACAGAGTTCAGTCTATACTGCCACTGATTGCCTCATTCGAGTTGGGAAAGTTATGTCCTGCAAGAAGATGCTTGCAAATACTGGGACACATGGCTGCAGCAACAGGTGTGGTCTTGGGAGCAAGACTTCGAATGAGAGACATCCAGTTTCATCTACAGACTCACTGGTGTCAAAGGAAAAGACCATATGTCAAAATTGATTTCTGTAACAAAGTTTGTGATCCAGTCCCTACAGTGGTGGACAGATGTCCACAATCTAAGGGCAGGAGTTCCCTTTCAGAGGGAAAATCCCTCAGTCATTCTTACAACAGATGCTTCTCTGTTAGGATGGGGTGCTCATATAGGAGAGCACTCTACCCATGGCACTTGGTCAAGTGTGGAGTCTCTCCTCCACATTAATCTGCTAGAGCTCTGAGCAGTATTTCTGGCTCTAAAACGTTTTTCCCAGTTATTACAGGGCAAGGTGGTGCAGGTCAGAACAGACAACACCACTACAATGTTTTACATCAACAAGCAGGGGGAACAAGGTTGGATCCCCTGTGCATAGAGGCCGTGAACATCTAGGAACTGGCTTACTCTCTGAAAGCTTCCTTGCCTGCCATTCATGTACCAGGCAAGGACAATACCCTGGCAGATGCCTTAAGCAGGATCAGCCAAGCACATCACGAATGGTCTCTGAACAGACAGATACTGGACTGAATGTTCAGACGATGGGGCACTCCAGAGGTAGATCTCTCTGCCTTTCACGAGAATCACATGTTGCCCCTATTTTTGTTGTAGGCCACCAGTCAGGGGTACAATTCCCCTGGATGCTATTCCTGGACTGGTCAGGAAAGCATCTATATGCCTTCCTTCCCTTCCCTCTCATCTTCAGGGTGCTACTCAAACTCAGGTCATTGCCTGCATCCATGATACTGATAGCACCAGACTGGGCCAGACAGCTATGGTACCCCCTTCTGCTGTCAATGTCAGTGTCCACACCAATTCTTCTACCCAGGAGGCACAATATTTTAACTTCCCACCAAGGGAGGATCCTGTACCCTAATCTCGGGCCAATCAGGCTCAAGGCATAACCCTTGAGAACTTAGAGGTTGCAAACTTACAACTTCCCAAGCTGTTCTGGATATCCTAAAATGATGTAGAAAACTATCTACTAAGAAAACCTGTAATGCAAAATGGAAAAGGTTTTCAATTTGGTGTGATGCCAAACATATTTCTCCCTCCCTGGCAGAAATCCCAATGCTGTTAGAATATCTTACTAAGTTGCACTCACAAGGTTTGAAACATACATCTCTGAAGGTGCATTTGGCATCAATTTCAGCTTTTATTTCTGCAGGGAAAACTCTTTACCTTGCTTCTAATCCCTTTTTTAAAAAGCTCTTTAAAGGGCTCTGTCACTTGTGCCCTCCCATTAAGGAACCAGTTCCAGTATGGGATCTGAACATTTGCATTGCTCAGCTCATGAAACCTCCATTCGAGCCAATGTCTTCTGCACAGTTACAGTATATCACATGGAAAACGGTGTTTTTGGTAGTAATCACTTCTGCTAGGAGAATAAGTGAATTTCAAGCATTATGTGTGGAAAAGGATTATTTATCTTTCCATAATGATAAAGTAGTACTTCGAACTAAGGTGGTTTCTGATTTCCACTCGAATCAGTCCATGACACTGCCAGTCTTCTTCATAGAACATGCCAGTAAAGGAGAGTGCAGACTGCACAGTCTGGATGTAAAGAGGGAATTGAGTTGCTATCTGACCCACACTAAGGATCACAGAGGTGAGAAACAACTTTTTCTCACTTATGGGGATATGGGAAAGGACACCCCACCCTCCAAGAGATCAGTCTCTTGCTGGATAGTACAACACATTCAGTTTTGCTGCACAGAATATGGAAAGCAGGCCTCGGGGCCCACTCTACTAGGGACACAGCTGCTTCTGTAGCGGCTTCTGGAGATATCCCTTTAGTGGAGATCTGTAAAGCAGCTACCTGGAGAACAGTACACACCTTTACTAAACATTATAGTTTGGACTTGCAGTCCAGGAGTGATGCCAGGTTTGGCACAGCAGTTCTGCAGAGCCTCTTTCCTAAATAGGTTCTCTGCCCACCTCCAAAGGTGCTGCTTTGAAGTCTGCAGAGAGTTATGAATATGAGAAGAATACATGAGGTTAGAAGAAAAAATTACTCACCTTAGTAATCTTGTTTCTTCCAATGTATTCTTCCATATTCATAACACTCCCTCCCAACCTCACCTTCTAGAACCAGAGCCTCTGAAATGGTCTTCTTACCTGACAGTCTCAAACACAGGCACACTTACTTTAATCCTGTTGGGTTTTATTTTACCTTTCTTTTTCCCATTTGATTCTGGTCAGTGGAGGTAGGTCTGATATCGCAATCATTAGTATCAGCTGTAGTGTATAGGTATAGACTGTAGTTGTTTGTATCAAATAGTGTGTTAGCTTGAGTATTTTTAATAGGTTGCCTCGAGGGCTTCCTTGAAATCTGAGACGTTGATAGAATGTGCAGCAGATGAGGGCATCAGTTTGAATAATTGTCACATGCTAATGATTCCATCATTAGCATATAGTTCCATTCTCCGGGCAGTTCTACTGCGCAGGTTAATTGCAGAGAGTTATGAATATGGAAGAATACATTGGAAGAAACAAGATTACTAAGGTGAGTAATTTTTCCTTTTTTTCCGATGTGCATCACCTTACATTTGTTTACGCTAAAAGGCATCCCATTATTTATCGATCATCTTTCAGTCTTTTCTAGATCTTGTTTCAGGATCTGTTGCTCTATCAAGGTACTTACAGGCCCACCCAGTCTGTCATCTGCAGATTTTATGATTTTATTATCTATACCCCAGTGCAAATCAGTTATAAATAGTGAAAACACAGGGCCCAATACAGACCCCTGTGGAACCACACTCATCACTGCAATCAGTTCTGAATATTCTCCACATGCCTGCACTTTGTGTCCTACCTATCAACCGATTACTAATCCAGTTGATTATTCTTTTATCTATTCCTATGCTCACTAGTTTTTGCAACAAACCTATATGTGGGACTTTATCAAACGCTTTCTGGAAATCCAAGTAAATTATGTCCATAGGAGTGTTGTTACTCATTTCCTTATTATGTTTATGAAAGGTGAGTAAGTTAGTGATGCAACCCCAATTTTTCTTAAAGCCTCGTTGTTTGTTATCCTCAAACCCCAAAATGGACGGATTTTCTTCGAGCTTATTCTTTAGTATTAGTTCAGTAACTGCCCATAATGCATGTTAAACTCACAGGTCTGTAATTAGATATCAAGGACTTATCACCTTTTTTGAACAGGGATACTACTGTAGCTTTTCTCCAATCGTCTGGTATTTCCCCATTTGCCAAGGAATCATTTATTAACCTAGTTAGTGGATATTTAATGTAATCTGCTGTCTCATGTAACAATTTAGGACTGATTTATTTATTTATTTAGCTTTTGTTTGCCGGGTAAGTACACTAGACAAGTATTATGCCTATTTTCAGAAACGACCCGGGAGAGTACAACATGAGGAACAACAGTCAAGGAGATATGGCAAAGAGAGTACAGTTTTTTTGTCACAGTAAACAAACATGTGGGAAATACATCATTTGACGCTAGGGGAAACATACAGTAGTAAGCAATATTTCAGATTATACACTTAGACTAGCTAGTTCAACTGACAGATATATACAGGTCATCATACATATAGGAGTGGAGCATAGCTCGAAGGACTGATTGGTCATAATATAACTTATAACATTGTCATATACACCCCCTAGGTTAGTTGGATCGCGGACAAGTATATACAGCTCATCACATTTTTGTAAATATGCACATGTTAGACAGAAACAGAAACACTTGGTAGTACAAGTTTCTACCAAGTGACCAAGGTGCAATATGTCATGGTTAGCCTATGACCATGGAGCAATAATGAATGTAAAAATGCCCAAGGCTTTTTAGGCAGGAGTAGTCAGAAGTCATTGTTACAGTGGGGAAAATACAGTATCTCCAGGAATTCAATGGATCGGGTCCCGCAGATTTGTTTACTTTTATTTTCTTTAACAACTCATAAACGTCATCTGATGTTACCTGTAAGGATAGTTGGTCATAGTTATGAACATTGCCTTTCAATTGATCACTTCCATCTGTTTCAAAAACAGTACTGAAGTACTCATTGAATGTTCCAGCCATTTGTATAGGTTCATGGATTTCTTTGTTTACAATAATTGGTCCTAACTTATTCTCCCTTCTATTTAGAGAATTAATGTAAGCATAAAAACTTTTGCCTCCATCCTTTACATTTGCTACCTTGTATTCTACCCTACTTCTCTCAAATATGATCTTTTTCTTTAACTCCTTTAGTAACTTCTTATAGCATTTAATATTGGTATCTGATTCATCTGTCTTCATCCTTTTGAATGCTTTCTTTCTTTTTTTTTTTTTAACTAAGTCTCAATATTTTGGTCGTATACCAGATCAGTTTCTTACCCCTTTGTTGTACAGTTTCCTATTTGGGACATAAGTATAGTTGTAGTAATTTGCTTTAATAATACCCACATGGTGTTAACATTTGCACCTGTCAATTCTTTACTCCAGTCCCACTCTTGTAATTTTCTTTTTATTCTTTCAAAATCTGCTTTTTATAATTTTTTATTGTGGTTGAACCCTTAATCCCCAAGGCTATTCTTTTTTTTTTTTACAGTAAATTCGACAATATTATCACTGTTACTTAAATGCTCCCTAATTGATTTTATTTACCAAACTTTCTTTATTTGTTATTAACTGATCAAAAATATTATTGCCCCTAGTGGGCTGGCACACCATCTGTTTTAGCCCCATTGTTGTCAACATTTCAGTAGAATGATTATTTCTATAACTTTCGCTATAAACTTGCCCCCAATTGATTTCAGGGTAGTTAAAATCCCCAGATACTTTATTATCCCCATATCTGAGCCATATCAGAGGACTGTGGGTTCAGTTCCCACATCTGGCACTTGGGTTAATATCCCAGTACTGATACTGTAGTGCAGCATGAGAGAGAGGTGCTGTATTTCTGAGGTGCTGTCTTTCGGATGAGACGTTAAACTGAGGTCCCATCTGCCTGGATTGGTGGTAGTTCAGGTGGATGCTAAAGATACCATGGCACTTATTGAAAAGAGTAGTGGAATTTCCCTAGTGTCCTGGCCAAATTTCCCTCATTCACTAAAAAAAAAAAACACCAACAGCTTAATCTGGTTCAAGGTCAGTAAGCATTCATCTGTATCCCCCTCCCCCGGGTCGTGCCAGAAAATAGGCAGTATTTGTCTATTACACTTACCCGGTCAACAAAAACGAAATAAAAATAAAATAAAAAATTTCTGAAATTTCATTCGTAGTTTGCAATATCAGTTTCTTTTCATGAACCCGGAGGTCTGTAATATATACCCACTAGGAGAATTCTGTCTGAAATTCCAGTTAATGATAACCAAAGTGATTCAGGATTAGCATCAGATAGTTTTGTATAAGGTATAGTTTTAATGTTATTTTTCACATATAAGGCTACACCCTTCCCCTTTTTCTCTTCTGACCTTATTGAATAGTTGGTAAGCTTCTATTTCTTTGTTCCATTTTATTCCCTCCTCCCACCATGTTTCCGTTATCATACATACATCAATGTTTTCTCTACGTAGCATTACTTGCAGTTCTACGTTTTTATCGATCTTTAAGCTTCTTGCATTTAGAGACCAAACTTTAATTTCTGTAAGGCCATTTTTGATCCTTTCGTTTTCAGAACCACTGTTTGCCTCATTAGCTGAAGCCCTGTTACTATGTTATAACTCAGTTCTTGGTCAGACTAGATGGATCTTGCGGTCCTTATGTGCCGTCAACTTCTATGTTTCTATTGACCTTCGCCCCATTGGTACTAGTTTAAAGCCTTATCCACATGCTTTTTTAGTGATGCTCCCAGCTTCCTACTGCCTTTTTTTACGTAAGTGTAGACCATCTATGCAGTAGTATTCTGGTTTATCTGTAAATTCCTCCCAGTGTTGAATGCAGCCAGTATTTTCCTGCAAAGTCCATTGCCTAAGCCAGTTTATTTCTTTTTGCTGCTGTATGTTAAATTGACTTTCTCTAGGGGCAGGTAGAATTTCAGAAAAAATAATTTCCCATCTATTTTTTTTTTTTGCCTCTTCCTTTATTTGTCTTATACTTGTTTTTGATATCTTAGTCCTTGTCTCATCATGTTATTAATCCCTGCATGAACTATTACGACTGCAGATCCATCCCTTTCCTTAACTATGTTCTCCATCATATTTTTGATATCGCAAATCTTAGTTCTAGAAAAATAACACTGTTACATACTCCTTGTTTTCCCCCCATGGTATACCTATCAGTATATTTTATTGAGTCCCCTAGTATATATACCATCTTACTGTTTATTATCCTGTTTCACTTTTCTACTGTCTAGAATATTTTCTTCACCAAGTACATTTGTGTTTGTCAATTGATTATGTCCTATATGTTGTCAGTTTGTTTATCCTTTGCTTGCTTAGTTTGTTTCACATTAATTTCAACATTATTTTGTTCCTGTGACCCAGTCTCGCTGCAGTTTTTCAGTAAATTCTACTTCAATGTCATGAGCTTCATTTTTAGGATTGTTATCTTTGTTTAATCTCTGGGGGTGTACTTCTACCTCCACAATTCTGGTTGACTGTCTAGTCTCATTTCTATCAGGAGCAGACCCCCTACCATGATGTTACAATTACTATGGTCTGTTCTTATTGTGTTCATGACTACTTCTTCTTCCAGCATTAGTAGAGGTTCAAACTTGTTTTCTAATTGCAATTTAAAACCTATTGCCCTTCTATGGCCCGTGTTATGCTTTCTTTGTTGTGATTCCCATTGATGATCCTCCCCTTCTTCCATCCTTCCCTTTTTTTATTATGTTTGTTTAAAATTCTGTGTACTGTTAGTTGAATGCTTAGCTTCCTGTAACAATTTATCCTGGCTCAAGGTCGCAATTTTCATTTCTGCTTCCATCAGTTTCTGTCTTAGATCCTTAATTGAAAGACATTCATTACATGTAAATATGAGTACCTCATTTACCATATCAGTGCTAAATGTCTTACACATTATACATCTGAGTCCTGTTAATACTCCCTCTAACTTTACTA
This sequence comes from Neoceratodus forsteri, assembly GCA_016271365.2. Classification (NCBI taxonomy): domain Eukaryota; kingdom Metazoa; phylum Chordata; order Ceratodontiformes; family Ceratodontidae; genus Neoceratodus; species Neoceratodus forsteri. The sequence goes on from CM057452.1 coordinate 565,840,183, forward strand.
TATTGGAGTCCATCATATTGCTTACCTCTTGTGTTGTGTGTTTAAAATATAACTTGCTGAGCACCAAGTACCTTCCTCCCCTGCTGACACTGCAGACAAGTGCAGATGTGCTGTGCGTGTCTTCGCTTATGCTCGCTCACCTCCGCTCGCTCGGGGCTCTCAGTTTGTCGCGCCAAACCCGGAAGTGAGTTTCCGGTCACATGATGCTACCCAGTCGCTTGTTCTATTAAAACCTTTAAAAATGCCCCAAGTCAGTGTACAAGCACTCTCCTAGCCTGCACTTGCAGGGATTTACTGACAGTAGGACTTTTGTTTCAAATTAGCTCCCAGACAAGACCATAGTCTTATCTAGCATGAGCTACAGGAAATGACACTTTTTAGTTCTCACCACTGCTACAAGACTACAACTCCTTAGCTCCCATACTCTGTATTGTCCCCACAATATTGTGCACAGCACAGATCAAGAAGCTGTTTTGCTGGACAGTGTACAGTCAGGTCTGCTTCATCACCATGCTGGGTAGTCTCGCAGCATAAGCGTCATACTGATCTTGATGTTTGGATCAAGGCAAAGACGGTCCAAGTCCCTTAACCCCCGACATTTACTACCTTGGACGGCTTACCCCTACAAACAGTTAATTCATTCAAATATCTAGAGGTCTGGTTGGACAGCAGCCTCGATTTTTGTTCAGCCCATATAGACTCATTTGCACCAAACTTCGCCCTAAACTTGATGCCCTTTACCGACACAAAGAATGCCTCCCATTGTCCACTCGCCGAGGCTTAATCACCAGAAACATTCTCCCTGTAATAGACTACGCAGACATTATCTATGACTTTGCTCCCGCTACTTCCATAGCAAGACTAAATACCCATCTCAATTCATTTAGCTGCTTTGCCACCTCCCCCCCCTTGCTCACTACTGTACCCTCTACGCCTCCCTCTACGTAACGCCTCTGCCCACCAGGTGCCAGATTCATAGACCCCCCCCCACCTGAACTCCCTGCCTGTCTCCAGCTAGCTCCTCCACGTACTCCCTTCGCTTTAGGGATGCCGGTATGTTCTCCCTTCTCCACTCTTGCACATGCGCAAGATAAGCGGCATTTACTTACAGTCTCCTTCGCCTCTGGAACCAACTTCCTTGGGGCACTTGCCACTCCCCTACTTTCTATGCCCCAAAATCCCTGCTCTGAACTGTTCCTGCCAATACATGCTCCTGACAATCCTTATCCTCCTCCCCCCTTTCCTACCCCCTCTCCCTTCCCTAAGTACAGAATCCTTGCCAACCCAAGAAGTCCCAGTCTCCCTGCTCCAACCCCCTTTGATTTATTTAATTTCTCCTTGGTTCTACCCTCATATGTATTGTTTAGTTCTCTTAACTAAGAATCCCCAACTATCATTGTGTGAATAAGCACTGCTATTTTGTGCATAAATGCACTATTGTATTAACTTATTAGTGTAGTAATCCGAGCAAGCAATAATGCCCGACAGGGTGGGTGGTATTGGGCAATACTGGACCGGCCAGGGGCGTAATGAGGCCCGACGCCACAGGCGGAGGCCTTATAGCTCCTGGCTGGTCTGGTATTGCCCATACCGCCCACCACTTAGAAAATGGTCCAGCGTATTATATCTCCTTTAAATTAACCAAATTGTGTGATTAGGTGTTAACATTCTTAGCTGTTTGATTACCTTTGTAATAAAATAGTTCCTCCACCTGCATTAAAATGCTGTCTGTATTCTTTACATAGGATGTTTGTGGTACTAGGGGCTCTGTAGATGGTAGTTTGCAGCTGGTTGCGAGGGTACCCCCCCCCCAAAAAAAAAAAACACGCGCTCTTTCCCTTGTCTGTTTTATTCGGCTGGCAATGTATGTTGCTTGTGGGGAAAACACTGTGGCAGACCACGGGAATGGTGAGAGCCACTGTTGCGAGGGAGCGCCAGTGCTGGCATTCGTTAGTGAACGAAGCACCTCAGGGAATGGCAAGAGCCACTGCTGCGAGGGAGCGCCAGTGCTGGCGTTTGTCAGTGAACGAAGCACCTTAGCTAAATGCAGCCCTTGCCCCCCCCGACCTCATCCTCCCTTAGACGTATGAGAGGCCTGCTGTGGAGAAGAACGGCGCTCGGACCGGGCACAGCAGCGAGAAGCGGAGAGCACAGGCACACCGTAAGGCAATACAGCAACCGTAAGCGCGAATGGGACAGTCGGCGATGAAGAGGACGATAGAGGGCGCTGCCAGAACCACGCCGACCATGGCGATCATTGAATACAGCCTGAGCAGGAGGATCAGTGACATTGGGGGATGGTACTGGAGCTGCAAAGCTAGAGCGAGTGAGATTGCCAGCAGTGAGATCATGTGATAGGAATGGTGCGTTTCTGAAGTGGTGAGCGCGACGTGTGAGATGGTAACGGTGTTCGTTTAAATAAAAATGTCTTCGAAGGGAACAAAATGAATGGTATGAAGAAACCGAGAAATGAAATCAAGGGTTTGTAGGGTGCTGTGTATTTCATTTGGTGGCTGGCACTGGTAGTCAGCTGTTGAGCCCTGGGTTGCCAGTGTTCCTCCGTAAGCGGTAAGGAAAAAAAATGGCGGCGATTTCAAATTTAGTGTGGTGCTCTCAGCCAATGAATAAGTAAGGTGAGCACAATAGTATCTGAATGGGCGAACTGGCAGTTTGGTGCTGGTTCTTTTTATTTGCTGGCCGTCTATTGGAAGTTAATGTACTCCCCTGGTAGGGGTAACAGCCAATCAGAGCCCAGGAAATAAAAAGACCATTTTCTAATGCCTCTATATTTACCTCTGTTCTGTAACTTACTAAATTTTATTAATTTCTGTACTGTATCAGCTGTCTTTTTTACCCTATATGTTTCTATCCCTGGGTTGCACTTGGAATTGAGTCTTGGTTCAGTGTGCATTTCCTAGTTACCAACTTTTAAATAAAAATAAATAAAATAAATAATATGGACTGGTCAATAGCAGCTAACAGTTGGGTTAGAGATAAAATAGCTGCTTCAGATTTGGTATAGGTGGTGAACACGGCTACCAGGTTGAATTCTAAAACAAATGGGGGTACTTTGTTAGATTGAGTTCTAGTGTCTCACAGTATATATATATATATATATATATATATATATATATATATATATATATATATATAAAATAAAAACTTCTGCCAGATGTTCTTAGTGATCATTCCCCTATGTTATATAATTGTGCTGTTAGGATGGATAGACTTAAACCAGAATTGGTTAGTGTTAGAAAGATTCCTGTAAATAAAATACTAGCTTTTAAACAAGCATTAAGTAATATAGATTGGTCCATTATGGATTTTTATCCCGTGTGCTAATTTGGCTTTAGACTATTTTATTAATGAATTTATGCAGTAAGTTTGCACCAGTGAGAACTAAAAGGTAAAAAAGGGGGTTTGGTTAAGTGAAGACATTAAGCAGCTGATGAGGGGAAAAGGACAAGGCATGACTAAGGTTCAGTAGAGGGTTAGATAGGGATAAAATAACAAACAGTTACGAAATAAATATAAATTGATGCTTCGGAAAACAAAAGCAAATTATTTTCAGCATAAACAAAGGGAGGAAGCCAGTACCCCTAAAAAAAAAAAAAAAAAAAAATTCTGCAAAAGTGTAATTCAAGTCCTGGGGAAGAAAACAGTTATCACCTAAATTTATACGAAAGTGAAGGTGATACATTGGTGAGTGCCCTCTATGTCAGTCAGTTTTTATTTTACCAGGCGAAACACAGTTGAGTGAACTCAATTTTAAGGTGGAACTGGGAAGTTGAGATAAGTATAAGGTACAGTAAGAAAACAGCATACATGATGCAGAATATGCATACACAGGATAAATGCAGAACGCTGTGAGACTTATAAAATGGAGAAATCTGGAGAACAATAGTCTGAGGAGGTAAAAAAGTCCATAAAACAATATGTACAAGTAACTTGTAGTTTACAATATATACAAATGCCTGCAAGTAGTAGTATGAGTATCCTTGAGGCAACATATAAATAAACACTATAATAAATATGATATAGCCAGCTGTGTCTTCCAGAACCTGTGCAGAGATGCATTTGGTAGTGAAAGATGTGAACGTAAGTGTGGTAGCGAATTTTATTTTAAGCATGTCTGTAAAAGAAGGTAATTGGCCTGGCCCACTGGCACAGCAGTAGCGCAGCCGCTTGTGATGCCAGCATCCAGAGTTCGGAATCTGGCTCAGGATACTGGAGAGCTGGCTGTGGGGAGGTGGATTGAGCATCCAGTGGACTGTTGTTCTTGGGCTGGGGGCTTGCAGTGCTCGGTGCATGTCTGGCCCCTGGCGGAGTGCTGAGGGAAGGGCCTCCAAGACATGGATGGAGGGCGGACAGGCGCGGACGTCCTGCGGGTGTGTGGGCCTCCATCTTGGTGTCCTAGCATGCCCCACCCTTCCTGGGGAAACTCCAAGGAAAAAGCCCCCTAAGCCTAAAGACCTCCTGGTGCTGGGCTCCTGACCCCCATTCCACACTGCCATGGTGGTACCTTGGGCATTACCACACCAAGGGATGGCTCCACCATGAGGGGGTAAACTGCTGGGGTTGGACATCCCGTAGTTGGTTCTTGCCACTGCAAGGGTACCCTGGGCATTACCATCCCATGGAGCAGCCCGCCACGAGGGGGTAAACTTGTGGGGTTGGAGGTTCCGTGGTGGAGCGGTGCTTGGGGATCAGGACCGAGCTGGTTGGGGGTGAAGCATCTGCTGGAGTGAATAGAGAATAAATAGCCAAAAAAAAAAAGTAATTTATGTAAAATGAACACAAGGACAAGGTTAGGAAGTGATGGTTTGGATACCAAGTTATGATTGCTATTAGTGAAGTGGCAGTATCAGTTATGAAGTTATTTAACTTATCACTTTGTACTCAGGAAGAACCGGATATTTGGAAACAAGCAATGGTGGTTCCTGTTAGCGTGTGTACATATGTGGGGTGGGGTGGGGGTAATGGCCAAGTGATGGGATATATAGATGGTGATGATAGCTTTACTAGTGCACAACATGGATTTAGAAAAAAATCATACTACATTGATGGCATTGTTGGAATACACGGATTTCTTGGCTGGTGCCTTGGACAGCAGTGACATGACTGGGAAGATCTGTATTGATTTTCCGAAAGAGGCTCTTTGAATTAGGTTTGTTCAAGAACGTATGTCAAGGGTTTCAAAACAAAAAGTGAAATTGGGTAATGTTGTATCATCACAGAGGGAAATTAATATAGGAGTCCCATGGCGGTCTATTCTGGATCCTTTACTTTTTTGGGCTTGCCTTTTATTTTATTTATTTTATTTTTAACAATTTGCCTGCTGTGTGCCAGGACTGCAGAATTATTCTTTATGCTGATGATGCAGTTCTGGCAACCAGAGGCAAATCTGTTTCTGATTTAATTAAGCCATTCCCAGATGATTTTTCGAAAGGTTCAGGAATGGTTTTTAAGAAGTAAATTGGTTATGAATGTAAAGGAAAAAAAACCTAAAACTACGGTGTGTGTAGCAACAAAAGGATGCAAAATTGTGGCTGTTTGAAAGTTATGACTATTACTGGAGAGGAATTGGAACAAGTGCCCTACATTAAGTATTTGGATATGTATTTAGACACTACCATGTCTTTTACTATACCTAATGAATAGATAATAAAGAAAATTAATATTAGGTTGGGTTTGCTAGTTGCTAAACAAAAATAAAAAATAATTCACTTTGAAAGCTCAAAAATTAGTGGCTCAACATCTTTGCTTTTCTTTAGTAGATTATGGCTGGCCCATTTATGCAGTGATAACAGATAGTGCACTTGAAAGGTTGAAAATAGTATGTTCTAGAATGTCATTTCTAGGGACATGGATATGTTGTTCATCCACACTGTCTGGCAGGCTCCTTGCCGCTTTAAATCTTGCCGGAAGGTCTTCAAGCTGGCTCCTCCCACCCAGGTGGTAAAACTCTCGGCTCCGCCCCATGATGCCAGATCTTCCTTACCACTTGGAAGCTCAGGTTCCCTCCTTAACGCTCTGCGTGTAGACTGGATCCTAATTCTTCGGTTCGCCCGAAACTTATTTTAAAATTTTTAAGACTTCGGTCAACTTTCTCTCTCGCGGTTGAGATGGACAAATCGACACTCTGATTTCGGCGGTGCCCTTGTGGGCAGAAAATGTCCAGGACGGACCCGCACTCCACATGCGTCTACTGCCTCGGCCTAGAACATGACCCGCAGGCCTGCAAGTTATGCCGTTCGTTTTTGGCCAACGTCCTGGAAGACTGTGCTGCCAGGTTACAGCTTGGGCACCCCTCGAGAAGCCACCCACCGTGAAGTTGAAGGAGGCCCGGTGGGTGGTTACCACGGCGGCTGGCTCGGCTGAGCAACTCCAGCAGATGATCGCCCTCGAGGAGGAGATGGCACAGGCCGTATCGTCCTTTTCCTCGGTCGCGGCATTTATCCCGCTGTCTCTGGGTACCTCATATTCAGCTTCTTTTAAGGAGCTTTGCCAATCCCTTTCCACGAAGGGAGAGGGGCCATCGGGACATTCCTCTCAGTCCAGAAAGAAGGACTCAAAAGGTAAGTCCCATCGCTGGCGTTCGTGGGAGCGGGAGAGGTCCACTTCCCCGGACAGTCGACACTCGACTTCGGTCGAGGTTGCGGCTAAGGCCGCTGGCTTCACGGCATCCCTGTCAAGCCAGCCGGCCGAGACGCCCGTTGACTCAGTCGAGATTTTTCTCGACCCGTCGGACGGGCTGTTGACTGGTGAAGCCAACAACCCTTCTTCACCGTTTCCCCCGGTGGAGACCGAGGACTTGCCCATGCCTCCAGTGCCGCAGTCCCCGGTTAAGGCTTCCGAGCCTAGGGAAGAGCGGGAGTCCCCAACCCCTTCCCAGACCCGTCCTCGGAAACGCCAAGGATCTCGGTCTCAGACATCGTCTCGGTCCAGCCGATCCCGCCGACATCGGCGGTCTCGGCACCGACGTAAGCGGCGCCGCTGCTCGTCCTCATCTTCCTCCTTGGAAGAGGAGAGGCTTCAGCGCAAGTTACGTCGACGCTACAAGGACCTGATGTGGCAGCAGTTACTTCTCTCTGGGAACAAGCCGATGCCATCGCCTCCCCCGGCCATCAAGTGGCTGTCACCCGAGCAGCCGAAACAACCCCTCGCTGTAGCCGAGGTGCCCAAGCCTGGGCCGGTTGTTCGGCCGAAACCAGCTGCCCCACCGATTGTGGTGGAACCTCCGCCTCCACAACTGAAATCAGGGGCGCCGACCAAGGAGACTCTGTCGGGTCAGGGCCTGCCCCATGGGTTGTCGGTCACCCTCACTCCCGACCGTCCTTGGCAGGTGGAGGGTGGCTCAGGCCCCAGGCAGCTCTTTGCGGACTCCTCGGAGTCCAACGATGACTCCTCCCTGTTCTCCAGGCCCATTGACCTGGAGTCCTCCTGGGGCCAGTCGATGGACAAAAGCCCATCGTCCTTCATGGGTTTGCTTCGGCTCATCTCTGAGTCCACCGGGATGCAGCTCAAGCCCGTATCCAAGCGGGCCAAGTATCCCCTGACGGAGATACTGGACTGAGGGGATTCACCCACGGAGGCCTTTCTGGTGGTTGAAGCCATTGTTGGCCCAGCCTTGGAGCTCTGGCAGCGGTCTGCTTCCTGTCCTGCGCCTTCGGCCAGGATGGCCAGGAAGTATCCGGTCTCTACTGGCTCTTTGCCCGGTTATTCGGAACACCCCTCTGCTGAGGGGTTGGTCACCGACAGCGTTTTCCAGCGTCTCTGGGAACGCTAGAATGTGGACAAGCCCCGACAAGGAGTCCAAAAGCAGGACTATGCCGGGCACAAGGTGTACGCTGCATCCTCACTTGGCCTCCGCCAGGCCAGCTCGCCGTGCTGATAGCGCACTTCTCCCACGTCCTCATGGGCTCCCTGGATGAGGTGATCTCTCATCTGCCGGCCGACCTGCAGACCACGGTCTGGCAGATACGGGACCTGGGTAGGGCAGTGGCTAAGCAGCAGCTCCAAACGGCTCTGGACATTGGAGACTCCTGTGCCAGATTGGTTGCGGCCGTGGTGGCCATGCGCCGCAGAGCATGGCTGAGGATATCTACCTTCACGGCGGATACCCAGCACAAACTGGCGGATTTTTATTTATTTTTTTATTTATTTACTGTATAATCGGAATTACAATCCTTTGAGTCATAGACTCTTTTGCAAAGGCTCCACGTCATTTACAGGGGGTGGAGGGAGAACAAAGTACAAGGATGACAGACGGAACGAGCAATTATATGCAGGTTTCCCTTTCTTGGGGACCGACCTCTTCGGCCCTGGAGTGGAAGGTCACCTCCAGCGGATCGAAAAGTCCAGTGCCACTCTGGACTCTGTCACCTCCGCCCAGAAGGACAAAAGCCGCCGACAGCAGCAGCACAAGTCCTTTCGTCCTTCTGTGCCTGTGGTACGTCCGGCCCAACAGCACCAGAGCCAGCAGGCTCGTGCTTGGCATCCCAAGCCCATGGCTTCCTCCAACAGGAAGCAGGGAGGTAAAGGCCCAGGAGGTCTCTCTCGGCCAGTCCCTCCTCTAAGCCTGCCCAGTGACGGGTTGAGGGTGTCGCCCCAGCCTCGCCACCTCCCCTGGTTCCCCCATGGGGAATGGCTCTCACACTCTTTCTGCTTGTTCCGTTATCACCACGGACGTTGGTTTTGGAGATGGTAGGAAGGGCCTGCCCTTGAGTTCGAGCAGGCCCTGCCCTTCCGAGCCGTCGCCCCTCGGGGGCTACGGGGTCCGCGGCCTCTTTGTCAGCTCGCCGAGCCGATATTGCCCTGCTCCTGGAAAAAGAGGTGATCAGGAAGGTGGCGGATCCTCCTCCAGACCCAGGGTTTGTATCCAGGTAATTCCTGGTCCCAAAACAGACGGGGGGCTGGCGCCCCATTCTCGACCTGCACGACCTGAACAGGTTCCTAAGGTCTCGGACCTTCAGGATGGTCACTGTAGCTCAGATAATCCCATCCTTGGAACAAGGCATGTGGTTCTGTTCTCTGGACCTTCAGGACGTGTTCTTTCATGTCCCAATCCGTCCATCCCACCAGAGATTCCTCCACTTCAGAGCAGAGGGATCCTTTTACGAGTTCCGGGCCATGCCCTTCGGCCTTTCCCTAGCTCCCAGGGTCTTCACCAAATGCATGGCAGTGGTGACAGCATTCCTGCAGCGAGTCAAGGGTCCAGGTGTAACCCTACCTGGACGACTGGTTGATTGCAGCCCCTCCAGAGCGGGAGGTGGAGCTGTCCAGGATCTGGCCTCCAGGTTTGTTCTCAGGTTGGCCTCCTCATCAACGAGGCCAAGTTGGAACCGTACAAAGCAGCTGATACATTCATCGGGCAGAGCTCGACTTTCTACGTAGCCAGAGCACAGCTCCCGGCGGACAGGGCCGAGGTTCTTTCCTCCTTTGCCCAATCATTTCAGGTTGGGCAGTTGCGCCTGCCCGGACTTCCTGGGCCTCATATGCCTGCACCAGCGTGGGTCCGTTGGGCCCGCTGGGTACTACGCGCCCCTTCAATGGGGGCTGGCCAGCCAATGGTCACAGCGCTTCGATCCGCTGGATCAGCTAGTGACAGTGACCCAGGGGATGTGGAACGCTCTCCAGTGGTGGACTGTTCCAGCACATCTGCAGGAGGGCATCCCGTTTGTGCACCCCGAGCCGACGGTCTTTCTATCGACCGATGTCTCTTTGATGGGTTGGGGTGCCCATCTGGAGGAGCACAGAGCGCACGGCCTCTGGTCCCCTCGGGAGTCCCGATGCCACATCAACCTGCTGGAGCTTTGAGCGGTTTGTCTAGCCCTCACCGCCTTCGCTCCATTTCTACAGGGTCAAGTGGTTCAGGTCCAGATGGACAATACCACGACCATGTACTACCTAAACCGCCAGGGAGAGACGCGCTCTATGCCTCCGTGCAGGGAAGCTCTCCGCATTTGGTCACTCGTGCGCAGCCTGGAGGCGGATCTCTTCGCCATTCATGTGGCAGGAGCCTCCAACACCCTGACCGATGCCCTAAGCCAGATAGGGGCTGTGTCTCACGAGTGGTCTCTCCTGCCGGAGGTAGTACAAGATCTCTTCTCCCACTGGGGCACGCCTCAGGCGGACCTGTTTGCCTCCAGGGAGAATGCGAAGCTGAGACTGTTTCATGCCTGCCCCCCTCAGCAGGGCTCACTGCAGGGGGATGCCTTCTCGAGGCTGTGGACCTCAGGCCTCTTCTACACCTTTCCCCCATTTCCCTTGATCCACAGGTGCTTCTCAAGGCGAGAAGGGACAAGGCGCAGGTGATTCTGGTAGCCCCAGACTGGCCCCGCCAGTTCTGGTATCCAGCGCTCCTCAGTCTCAGCTCCAGCCTCCCGAGACGGCTTCCAGCCCGCCCATACCTGATCTCAGTCAATCAGGGGAAGGTATTCCATCCGGACCTTCAATCCCTGCACCTGACGGCCTGGTTCCTGAGCGGCTAGAGTTCCAGGCCTTGGGTCTTTCCGACGAGGTCCTCAACGTCGTTGAGGCGTCCCATAAGGAGTCGACCAGAAAATGTTACGCCTTCAAATGGAAGAGATTCTTCATTTGGTGTCAGGGCAAGGGCCTGGACCCTTCCTCCTGTTCCTTGGCAAGCATTCTGGACTACCTTGGTCCCTTTCTCAGCAAGGGCTTCGGTCGACGACCCTTAAGGTGCACCTGGCAGCCATCTCTGCTTTCCGGGCGCGGGCCGGGAAGCAGTCAGTGGCACAGGCGAAGGTGGTCGGGCGCTTTTTCAAAGGCCTTGATCACATATCCCCTCTGGTGCGAGAACCTCCACCTCCGTGGGATCTACTGCTGGTATTGGCTAAGCTCATGGGCAAGCCATTCGAACCGATGCACAGGTGTGACATCTCTCACCTGTCGTGGAAAACCGCCTTCTTGGTGGCTATTACGTCAGCCAGAAGGATGGGAGAGCTCCAGGCGCTTTCCATAGAGTCTCCTTATCTGGTCTTCCACAGGGACAAGGTTGTCCTGCGCCCCCACCCGAAATTCCTTCTGAAGTTGGTGTCGGAGTTTCACCTTAACCAGGTGTTAACTCTGCCGGTGTTCTACCCCAATCACACCTCGGAGGCCGAATATAGGCTCCATACTTTGGACCCTAGAAGAGTGCTCGCTTATTACAAGGAGTGAACGGCTGAAGTTCGGGGAGAGGTTCGCCAGCTGTTTGTCACCTACGCTGAAGCCGCACCTGGCAGACCTGCAGCCAAGCGTACGACAGGCAGGTGGGTCACAACTAGATCAGTCCGAGCAGTCACCTCTCACACGGGACTATAGGGTAAATTAACATGGCAGCACAGTTAATGTTTTTGTTTAAATCCAGACACTAGCTGCTCCGACACAGGGGGCAGTTTAGAATGCAGGAATTAGAGCTTTATTTATTTATTTATTTTTTTAAAACACACAGAAAGCCCTAAGATAGTTCCACAAACTAGGATCCCCCAGTGTAGGTCAGGGAGCAGTTTAGACTGCAGGAATTAGAGCTTTTTTTTTTTTTAAACACACAGAAAGCTCTGAGACTTCCACACAAATACTAGGACCCCCTAGTGTAGGTCAGGGAGCAGTTTAGAACTTTTTTTTTTTAACCACACAAAAAGCTCAGATATGGTCCCACACAATTCCCCTAATGTAGATCAGGGAGCTGATTAGAATGCAGGAATTATTTTTAATTTTTTAAACACACACATAAGCTCCAACAGAGCTCTCCCCACATCCCCTTAGGGCAGAGTAGTTTAGAATGCAGGAATTTGCTTCATTTTTTTACAGTAGTCTCCAACAGAAATCGCTCTGATCCCCTTATTGAGTAGTGAGACAGTTTAGAATAAATCTTAAATTTTTTTTTTTGTAATCCACACTGAAGCTCAGGAACTGGGACACACTTTCCCTTGTAATGTAGGGCAGGAGACTAAGTTTCCCAGCTTAGGGCAATGTACTAGAAAGCAGCTAGCAAATTTAGTTTTGTATTCACACTGCCAGCTGAACCAAGAGAAGGATTCTCTCCTTACTGTAGTAGGCAATTAGGCAGGGTCCAGGAGGAATTATTTTTAAGAAAAAAGTTAGATCTCCCCACACAATTTAGGCAGAATGAATATGCAGTCTGGTTTTATTCTGACTGACACAGACCCACTTTCTTTTCTTAAATTACCCCCCCCCCCCCATGTTTATCAAAGCTGCTTTAGCTTAGGCTCACTGATGCATGCTGTGCCCACTAAGTTCAGTGTTCTGACAAGAACAGTCTTGATCAGAGGATGATTTTTTTTTTTATTTTGAGATCTGCTTCAGTATCCCCCACTACTACTCCTCAGTGGTGTATTGATTTGTGCTCTCCAAGTGCTGCAGCTACAAACTGCTGCCTGTTGCACTCGGAGACTCGGTTATTTATTTTTTCTCAGTTTGAGCTGTGTGGTTCCGACGATAAGCTCCAGTAAGCACTCCTTCCTCTCCTGTTGAAATTTGTGTTCTCCGAGTGCTGCAGCTGCAGACTCAATGCTGTTGCATTCAGAGACCCGATCGGTGCATTTTTTTTTTTTCCAATTTGAGCCGCGTGGCTCCGTCGATGCACTCTACAAGAAAGCCCTCCTTCCTCTTCCACTGCTGACTGACTTCTGAAGCAAACAGTAGTCAGTTCAGTGGGAAGAAGTCCTGGACAGCCAGTCGGTAGGCAGCTGGGTCTGACTTAGTCACATGGGTCCCAGTTGAAAAACCACATGGGTCGTGTCGTTGCTAAGGACCCCCAGCTGTCCAAGGAGAGCCTGCTTCCAATCTGAGTCGATTTCTTTCTCGAGTGTGCGCCGAGAGGATATGCCTGCCCGCCCCCATGCAGCTGCAGACAGAAGTTGCTCACAGGCTCCTCCAACTGGCGGAAAACAGCAGGTACGGCAGCAGCAACAGCATTTCCAGATGGAAATGCTAAACTAAAAAGCACATTTCCTGCAGTCTTTCCACATTTCCACGGAAATGAGGAAAGGCTATATTTCGAGCCCTGTGATCCGTCTATTCAGTGGAAATTAATTCCCTATGTTAGTCTTGTGTGTTTGGGTGATTTGGGAGCTCAAAAAAGAAAAACCCCAAAACAAACTAAAGACAAAAAACCTCAGTGCAAAAGCAGAGAAGCAAAGGTTACCCCAAAGGGCATTGGCAATAAAGCCAAGTTTCAAAGAAACACGACATCACACATACCCCATAATGCAAGCATCATGGGTTGTATATGCAAATCACCATGACATTTTAGGCTGGTTCAGCTTAAAGAAGGGATGCGTGGTGCTAAAAGGCCTCTGTAATTTACATGCATTTTAAATAACGGGGGGGGGAGGGTTCTAATATCTCTACCGTGGTAACTTAATTTTTATAGTACAGTCCCCTAGTAACTTTTTACCTTTATCGAAAACACCTAGTGCCATGGTATTTTCAACATTTTGCTCGGGAAGGGGGGTATGGATTATCCACACCTCTCAGTTGTGTGAAAAATCCTCATAACACACACCTGCACAGACGTTATTCTCTGTATAATGTTGACTGGGTCACCTTTGAAAATAAGCACTTGTGCCTGAAGGTTTTTCCCCTAAGTAAATTCAAATTCAGCTTCATTAGTTGATATGTGGCAAATTTTTTAGGCAGTCTTACAATCATATCTGTCAACCTCCTGCCTCATAAATCAGGGACAAGGCTTAAAAAATCAGGGACAAAGGACCAAAATCAGGGACACATCTTCAAAATTAGTGATATCCATTCTGAAAGCTGGTAGAATAAGAGACTTGGTGTAAAATGCATCTTCTAAGGAAGAACAACTCTGTAACTGTAATGTTTGACATTTTGTGCTTACAACCCCCACTATTTGGTCACGGATACACAATTTGTAGGAGGGAGAGAGTAAAATTTGGAGGCAAAATCAGGGATGTCCCTGAAAATCAGGGACAGTTGAGCGGTATGCTTATAACAACACATTTTTCAGACTGCAGATCCACAGACAGAAGGTTAACATCTCGTAGCAAGGTATATCAGTTAGAAAACTGATTGAGGCAGTGGTGCAGATGGGAAAGGACACCCGGTCCTTTGCTCCCAAATGGAGCTTCTCAAGTTGCTAGCTTAGTGAGTTCTCAAGTCTGCTTATATGTGGGTATATCTGTAATAATGCTCAGACAAGTGTGGTTGTGGTATGAGATCATCACACACTGAAGGTGCGCTAAAACAAACAACCTCATACACATACACATACGCATGACCAGAGTGTTGTTTTTTATAACTGGTCGCAGATTAGGTTCAGTAATCTGCATCGTTTTCATCTCCTTTTTTGAAAAGATGCTTTTTTTTTTAAATCTATTGAACTGAGCAAGAAACACAGTCTGCCATTATTAGAAGTAAGTGATCCAGGTTACTTCAATGTGTTGTCAAACTTTTTTTTTTTTTTTTATAACAGTATAGCTAAATCTTAGCTGACGGTTTTCTTTACAAGGTGTTTTCAGTGTGACAGGAGCACTGAGTGAGACTCGTGGTTAAGACTTCCTGCTGAGCACCTCACATCTGACAGCATCGACTGCAGCTCGCGCTGTCAGATGCCAGCTGATCTCAAACATTCTGGCATAGCACTTCAGTACTCTTGCTAAACGCTGTAATAATTAGGTATGACTTCACACCTGGTTATTGCGATGTTTGACATCAACCCAATTCCGGTTGATAATGGGGCTACACAGTTGTTATTAACTACCTAAAACCTGTTAAGGCGATTGTTTTTAAAATCACTCAATCAAGAACTGATGAAATTTAGAAAAGCTGACTTTCTATTTAAAGTTCCAGTGGCATAAATGAAATAAAATGATACAAAAAGGGGGGAACCACTTGTGCAAAATGCCAGCTATGAAAAACCAAAAATCTAAATAATAATACTTAATAAAATAAACACAAAATCCAGGTTGTGCAAAAAAAATAAAGTGCATATTAACAAACAAGATTAATAATTTATATCTTAGAATGGACTGGTTTGATTTTTTTTTTTTTAAATGTGCAGTATCCCTTTAACCCCCTTTTGGCAGCTTACCTTGAATTGCTCTGGTTTCCCGTTCTTCTGTTCCTGCCCTGGCCCCCTCGAATTATCCAGCCCAGACTGCATGGAGTTTCAGCCCCACGACTCGCTGCTGCAGTCTGCTGTTACTAAGCAGCTGGGCGATCGTGCATGCGCGAAAGGCACTTTTGTTGTGCAGAACGGTTTTGCAGTCGGACGGGGAGTAAGCTGGCAGTCCTGGTGCCCCTCTTGAGTTGAATGGGGCAGGTGACCACAGGGGAGACGGCGAGGAGCTGCAGGGAAGTGAAGTCAAAGATTGGAACTTGGGCACACAATGAGGGCTTATGAATAAATCATAAGTCATGAATATTAATGAGAGCTGTCTGCAGACTAAGGGGTATATGATTTGGTGACAGCGGGGATACTGTGTGTTCTGAATTGAGAGTGGGTTTATTTGACTGGGGACAGTTGGGGCTACCATGCCGGGTTGGGGGGGTGCTATTATGAAACTGAGATATTTGCCTTTGCTGCACCAGACAGAGTGTGGGGAACTGTTGGACTGCATAGATCCAAATGGGGGCTGACATATTGATGACAGTATGACCCCATACAGCAGCCAGTCATATAGTTAGGCTCCTAAAACTGAACTCCTGGGAAAAGTAGGGGACTAATTCAGGCGCCTAAATCATGCCCCAATAAGCTGTCAGGAAATGTTGATCTCTATGGTTATGGACCATTGATAGGTTGTCAGCCAATCAGAACCATGGATTCTCGAGTGAAACCCACTGAACTTTCTGGGTTTCTTTAGTCTCTTCCCGGGGCTCTGTACAAGTCTGAGGTCTCCTGTGAGAGTGGATCTGGACTAGGGAGGCCTTTCCCAGGTTTCTAGTGGAGATTGCTGTGTTCAGGAAAGGATCAACAGGGGAAACAGTGTGAGAGACTGAACTGATACTTTGTTTCTCCAGGTACTGCGAGCTGTTCGATTATATTGGAGACGCTAAGTGATGCAGAAACCCTGCACTGGTTTACTGAATTGGGCTGAGAGGACTGTGCTGATTATTTGAGTGCCACAGTGCCGCTGAAGATTTGTTTTACCTGTGTGGGACTGCAGCTGTGATTTTGAAGAGGCAAAGCATCTCTGGACTTCGGGGTACTAGCCGGGTGTTATACTTTTCCTGAGTGAACTGGCTGAATTGACTGAGATTTGTGTCCCAGCTGCAGCTGAAGAAAGGATTGTGGACAGTTGTAACTGAAAAGTGCAAACTGGTGTGCAGGGGTCTGTTGTATTTGGATCCCTCTGTGGTTTCCATCTGTTCATCTGACCTAGGGCTAGCACCCACTGCTAACTGGCACTGGACTTTGCTTGAGCAACTGCCTATGATTGCTGCTGGTTTTGAACTCTGTGCAGGGACTGCAGAGGACCCCCCATCATCACCACCACCATTTGGGAGTTGTCACCCAGAACCAGGGAGGGAATCCGGTAACCCCTTCCAAGTGGGGCTCACCGTCTCAGGAGGTCACTGGCGCTTGCTGGAGTGGTAGGGCACATGTGATCCATTGTGGGGAGCCAGGCTGTGGAGCCACTCCCGTGTCTGGGCCATCTGGGGCTGGTGTGGTCCTGCCACAGAGCTCTGCAATGGTCCAGAAGTGGTTGAAGGTGACAAGTGGCCAGACCTCCAATCAAGGGGAAAATATGCGAGATCCTCTAGCAAGATTCCAACTGCCCATTGCTACACAGAGCTCCGTGATCCAGGACAGCTGGAGGCATTAATCCCAGGAGTGTGTGAGTGCTGCAGAACCATGAGTAACCAAGCAAGGGAGTGTAAAAGGGATTTAATTACTTCCTCAAATCATTTTCTTCTTTACCAGGGCCCCAACAGCCAGCCAACCCACTGCACCGAACAGGCCTGCACCTTGTGGGTGGTACCCCTAAGGACTATCGAGTTAGACACTGGTACCAGTGGGGGTGGGCCTACAGGCCCAAATCTTACTATTTTTTCTATCCACAGCTATCCTTTGTCCTGGTATCCTTCCCCTAGTCCTTACCCCCCATTAAAGCTGTGGTTTACTGTTTGACATTGTGTGTGCAGGAATTCTCTGAATCTGTCAGATCCTTACTGTTCATGTTTATTGGTGTTACTGAACTGTTGGGTATCCAGTGTGTGGGATGGCTGGTAGGGGAGGTGGGTAGGTGCAGCATCGCAAGGGGCTGTGCCAGCCAGTTACCTGACCCACTTCTAATTCTCTCTGGGTGGAGGCACCGCACTGTTTGTATTATCTTTGGGATAGAACCCCCAAACACCACCGTTAACAGGAGCCAGGCCCCTTAACCTGTTAGAGGGCCAACAGGCAGGAGTAGTAGCCCACTGTCGCACAGCGCCGGGAATACATCCCATAAAAAGGGCGTGTTATTTATTGTGTTGAGATATATATATATATATATATGTATGTGTGTGTATATATATGTTTTTATTTAATTTTATTTTTTTATTTATTTAGAATGTTTGATCAGGAAAGGCACACTGTGCAGTTATAGCTCGTTTCTGTAGCACTCCACATTGTCAATGGGTAATCAAAACAACTAGGTATAATGCACCCCTGCCAGGGGAATGGCACAGCCCAAGCTTTAGAATGTTGGGCATATGAGGATTCCATGCAGCAGCAACTCTCCAAGTAAGCTGCGTCATTCAAAGGGGACAGAGTTACTTTCTCTTCTCTCAAGAATTTCAGGTTTCAAGATTTCAAGACTTCAGTTGGGGCTGCAATTCTGCTTTCCAGGTTGGGGCTACCTGTTTCAGGGAGCAGCCCTAAATTTAAATCGTGCTTTGTTAAACTGTAGCTTTCAAATTGAATAACCTGCCTTTTTTTCTAATTCCCTGTGTGTATTGGTAGCCACTTCTGCCTTGCTAGGGTGTTTCTTAACGGTCTTCTGTTGAAAACTTAAAGGAAAAAAAAAGGTACCATAGGTAGGTACACATTTAATTATTGGGAGTGTAGTGTCTCTGAGGGGGGTCACTAATCTTTGGCGTCGGTTCCCTTGCCCCCCCCCCCAGCTTGAGGTTTTGTGTTTTTCACTGTTTGTCAGCAAAATTGTGATTTTGTCCAACTTGTGAGTTATTTTTGGTGATTTTTCCACTTCAGCCTCCGTTTTTACAGTTTGTGTGGCCATCATTAGGGCTGGGTGCGTACTCCTTCATCAGTTCAGTTTCCCGCCAGTGTCCTGAGTGTGCACTTGTATGCAGTGCTACTCTCCATTGATTTCTATAGAACAGGTGCGCGCATGTATGCTAGCGCCCCCACGAGCCCAGCGGGCGTGCCCACACGCAGTTTAGCGCTTTGAAGCCTGCTGGAACATTCTGGCAGTTGGTTTGGCAGTTGTGGAGCAACTATCACAAATACAGTTTAAAATCTTTTTTTTTTTTTTCCTCCTGTCACAATTTTCTGTTACTGGCACCATGGCTTACAGGTGAACATTAATTATGAAATGATGTAAGACCTGCAGAAGGTTGAGGCCCTCCCCCATGGATACATATTGTCCTCATTGTTTTGCCCAGCATAATAGTTCTGTCACGGTACTCCACAGCCTATCCGAGCTGCGGAGTGGGGCACCTGGTCCATCTCTTGGCAGTGGCAAAGCAGAATTGCGAAAATCTGTCTTATTATTCTTTGGTGAGCTTCTGAGCCCTGCTGTCCCACAGGACATCCCAGCAGATACACCTGACCCCAAACCGAGCCCCTCAGGTCAGGGGGGCCCACACAGGCACGTCCAGGGTGCAATGCAGCAAGGGCAGGCTGCAGAATCAGATGTGCAGGCAGGGCCCGACCCTGACTTTTTAGAAGGCCAGGATGAGGATTATGAGGATCTTGGGGAAACTCCGGACCTTAAAAAATTACTCTCAGATGAGGAGGACGTTCCCTCGGAGGAGGTGGTAGAGGAAGGAGAGTGGACGGAGCCCAAGACCAGCATTCTGATTCAACCTCTGTTTGATAAGTCCTTGTCCTTTTTGATAGCTGAGGCTTGATCCTTACAGCTTAAGGAAGAGCAGTTTGTGGAGATG
Source organism: Neoceratodus forsteri (assembly GCA_016271365.2). NCBI lineage: Eukaryota > Metazoa > Chordata > Ceratodontiformes > Ceratodontidae > Neoceratodus > Neoceratodus forsteri. Next base: position 565,859,290 of record CM057452.1, read on the forward strand.
GTGGATGTTAATCCAGTTCTGTCTGCGTTCTCCTCTGCTCCAAAATGTTTCCCAGGTTTTATTCATTGTGACCAAATTATTGAGCAAGAATGGGCTGGTGTGGCTCAGAGGAAAAAAAATCTTCCCAAACCAAAAACTAGGAATTATCTTTTGTTAGGGGAAAAGTCTTGCAAGTGGGAATCTTCCCCTCTGGCAGACAAGGCAGTTTATAATTCTATAAAACACACCACCATTCCAATCAGTGGTGCTCTGGCAGTATCAGATTCGCATGACAAGTGGATGGATACCGCATACAGGAGGGTTTTTGCCTCTACTTGCACAAACATTCGTATCTCCTATGCTTCATTTATTGTTGCCAGAGCCTTAAACCTTTGAGTCATTACGCTGACTGACTTCATCCCTCCTGATTCAGAAGGTGCGAGCATTTTGCAGTTGGTGTTGATGGCATCCACCTTTCTTGGGGATTCTTCAGTGGACAATTTATGCAGGTCAGCCCGCTCGGCCTTCCACATTGCATCGGCCATGAGTGCCGTGTGGCTCAGACATTGGTCTGCTTATCAGACTTCAAAGGCAAAACTGTTCAGCCTTCCATTTGAAGGAGGTTCATTGTTTGTTTCTGGTCTGGAGTCTATCTTGCAGGATGTGCAGGATAAGAAGGGCTGCCTCCCAGTGTCTAACAGCAGCGCAAGGCCACAGCACCCCAACGGGGTCAGGACTATGGTCGGCGCAGGAAGTACTGAGTGGGGTTTCGTCCCTTTCGGAACTTTGGTACCAAAAGAAACAAGAGGTGCCTATTAAGGCAATAGGGGTTACGGCAGTAGAGGGTCTTTTCCCAAGCACCATGGAGGAGGACCAGCACAAAAGCCTGGTACCTCACAATAAAGATATGCAGGCCCATCCCTTCCCCGCTTCCCTTGGTGGAAGACTCCAGGAGTTTCTTGCAAGGTGGGCCCAAACAACACCAGAGGGTTCTGGAAATCCTTCAGCTGGGTTATGTCATAGAATTCTTAACAGTTCCCTCAAGGGGACGTTTTCTGCTGTCCCCGGTTTCAAAGCAAGTGACAAAATGCCAGGCGGCGTTGGACACTCTGACCCACCTCATATAAATCGGGGCCATTGTACTGGTTCTTCAAACGAGCAGGGTCGAGGGTTCTATTCCATCTGTTTCATAGTGCCCAAGAAGTCTGTGGGGGTTTCAGGCCCATTCTGGATCTGAAGCATCCGAACAAGTTTGTTCGCCACAAGATGTTCATGATGGAGTCTCTGAGGTCAATAACCTGGGTTGTTCAGCCAGGGGACTTCTTAGTCTCAGTAGACACGACGGATGCTTATCTTCACATCCCCATGCATCAGTCCCACCAGAAATACCTCAGATTCACGATAATGGGCCAACATTTCTAGTACAAGTAACTCCCGTTTAGACTTGCAACAGCCCCTTGAGTTTTCTCGAAGATGTTGATAGTTATGGTGGCTCAGCTATGACAGGAGGGACATCATGTCTACCCTTATCTGTTCGACCTGCTCATTCGGGCACCGACGTTGCTTCTAGAGAGGAGGTTGGTATCCAGGACCCTGGAGATCCTGGAATCACATGGCTGGATAGTGAACAAGAAGAAGAGTTCCCTCGAACCATCTCAGTCTTTGGAACACTTGGGGGCAGTCTTCGACATGAAAGTAGGGAGGGTGTTTCTGTCACCGTCCCAGGAGGAGACGTTGTTGTCTGAGATATGGTGGCTCAGGAATCAGTCCTCAGCGTCAGCCCACAGTCTGTTACAGATTCTCGACCTTATGGTGGCAGTGATAGACTAGTTCCGTGGGCCCGCTTTTATATGTGGCCCCTTCAGACGGGGCTGCTGGTGGCCTGGAACCCGTCATCAGAGGACTATCTAGCCAGCATCCTCCTTACCGCTCAACTTCATTACTCCCTGAGTTGGTGGCTGAGTGTACAGAATCTAAACAAGGGGGTTCCTTTGGAACTACCGCCAGAGATGATTCTCACAACGAATGCAAGTCTGCACGGGTGGGGAGCAGTCCTAGACCAACTTACCACTTGGGATTTGGTCACTACAGGAACAGCATCTCCACATTAATGTCCAGGAGACGCAGGCAGTTCACTTAGCTCTGCTTTGTTTTCAGTTCGTACTGAGGAACACTGCATTAAAAATGCAGTCGGACAATGCCGTCACAGTGGCATACATAAACAACCAAGGAGGTACAAAAATCGGGGAAATGCTTCAGTAGGCCTCTGAACTTGTGAGCTGGACAGAGGAGAATCTTATCTCTCTGTTGGCAGTACATCTGGTTGGGGAATTGAACATTCAGGCGGACTGGCTAAGTCATGAAAATGTTCATCCCGGAGAGTGGCAGTTGAACCCAGAAGTGTTATAAACATAGGCTTTGATGGCAGATAAGGACCACTTGGCACACCCAGTCTGCCCATTTCCCTACCTGTTGGATAAGCTGCAGATTCTAGTTAACCAACAGCCTACTTCCTGCAATCCCCCGCTATAATTGCCTTATGTCTGTCTCATGCATGTTTGAATTCCCCCACTGTTTTAAACCCCACAACCTCTCCAGGAAGGTGGTTCCATGCGTCCACCACTCTCTCTGTGAAAATAATTTCCTCACATTACCCCTGAGTCGCCCCTCTAACTTTAAATTGTGTCCCTTGTTCTTACACATCTCTTTTTCTGAAAGATGCTACGCTCCTGGACTTTGTTGATTCCCTTGAGGTACTTAAAAGTTTCTATCATGTCCCCCTGTCCCTTCTTTCATCAAGGGTATACATATTAAGCTCTCTGTCTCTTCATATGGTTTCTGATGTAGACCCTGCACCATTTTAGTTGCCCTCCTCTGGACTGCTTCCATCCTGTCTATGTCCTTGCGTAGATGAGGTCTCCAAAACTGCACACAGTACTCCAGATGGGGTCTCACCAACTGTCTGTATAGAGGGATAACCACTTTCTTTTTCTACTTGTGATGCCCCTCCCTATGCATCCCAGTATCCCCCTGGCTCTCCTTACTGACTTCTCACATTGCTTACCCACCTTTAGGTCATCTGATATGACTACACCCAGATCCCTTTCCATTACTGTTGTCGTTAGTACCTCCCCTGCTATTGTGTACTCTTCTCCTGGATTTTTATTTCCCAGGTGCATTACTTTGCACTTCTTTGCATTGAATCTGTTCACACTCTTAAGCAATCGATTTGGGCAACCCTAGTTAGATCTGTTTGCTTCAAGCCACAATGCTTAGACCCACAGGTTCTTCAGTCGGTATCGGTGTCCACAGGCGGAGGCAGCGGAAGCTTGGATGTGGTCCTTACACAGAGCATATGCCTTTCCTCCACTGCCTCTTCTTCAGAAAGTCTTAAGAAAAATAAGACACTAAAGCAGAAACTTTCTTCTGATAGCATCGGCATGGCCAAAAAGACTGGTTCTCCAATCTAGTGAATCTAGCCCAGCAAATACCCTTCTGCCTACCGGTTCAAAGGGACCTCCTGCTGCAAGGCCCCATTCTCCACCTAAACCCAGGCACAGTGCAACTTGCAGTCTGGCTCCCGTAAGGAGGAGACACCTAACATTAGGTTTTTCCCTGAAAGTAGTTGAAATCTAGATGGCGGCCAGGAAGACCTCTACTTCATCAAGTTACACCAGAGTCTGGACAGTATTTTCTTTTTGGTCCAGAGGCAAGGGGTTTAAACCTTCAAAAGCCTCCATTCCTGGACTTCCTTCAGGAGGGTGTGGATAAGGGGCTGGCATTGAGCATGTTGAGAGGTCAGGTTTCCACACTCAGAGCTTCCTTTTGTTCTTCCCAGGAACAAATAGAGAGGTTATTCGTTTTTTGCACGCGTTGGCAGGGGCTGACCACTGTTTCGATCCACGGTACCCCCGTAGGATCTTAACTTGGTTCTGAATGCTCTGAGTTTAATCTTTCAAGCCACTGTCATCAGTGCTGCTGGATGTGTTGTCCTACTAGGTCTGTTTCTGAGTGGCCATGTGTTCAGCAAGGAGAGTGGGCGAACTCCAGGCTCTCACAAGGAGCCATACCTTATTATGCATAAGGACAAAGTGGTAGTTAGGACAGTTCCATCCTTCATCCCTAAAGTACCCATGGCCTTTCATGTGAACCAGGAAATTTGCCTTCCATCCTTTTGTCCGCATCCTTCTCACCCCAAGGAGGAGTTGCATTGGACCTGCGGCGGGCAGTTAGGATCAATCTTAAATGTACGGGTGAGTTTCATAAGTCAGATAATCTATTTGTGCTTTTTGGGGTAGCCAAACAAGGCCAGAAGGTCTCTAAACCCACCCTGGCTAGGTGGGTGGGTGCAGGCCTGTGTTGCTAAGGTCTGTGTTGCAAAAAAAGAAGAGGCTTCTGGCTGTAATCAAAGCTCACTCTACCAGGGTAATAGCAACTTCCTGGGTGGAGAGAGGCAAAGCCACAGTTCAAACCCAAGGAAATCTTACTGTATTCGGACTAATGCAGTATGGTCTCACCATAGGACTGCCCCAGAGCTGAAATGGTTAATGGAACCTATGCAAATGATGGAATGGTAAGCTCTAGAGCCGAGTTTTAAAACCACTGTCCCTGGTAAACAATCTCTAACCGTCAGATTCTTTACTCCGCTTGCCTCAGTAAGACATCTCCGGAGAGCTCTCCTTCATCTCTTGAAGAAAGTTTCTTTTTCTCGGTTTTGTTTTATTTGGTATTCTTATCACTGTCCTTGGTTTTCAGGTAGTAATTGTTTAGATTTTAGTTTGTAAAGGGTAAGTAGTAGTTTTTCTCCCCGGTTCCTTAACTGAGGGGAAACCGACAGTTCCCTTAACTTTTCTTTTATATTGTATTAGTTAATGTTTAATATTTCCGACTCTGTATAGTCGGTAGTAATTTCAAAGTTATACCGGAGTAATTTCTCAGTGTGTGGGTCCCTTATTTCAACCGGGGTAACTCCTGGATACATATTTCTGAAGCCTGGTTTTCATTCTCCGGTGTAACAACTGACAAAAAAGACAGTTTTTAGTCTTTTCTTATTACTGTTTCTCATGTCACAGAAACCTAAAAAGAGAACAGGACCCACAGGTTTCCAGCTCTACTCATAGTGCGGGGAACGGTTTGCAAAGGCGGATCCTCACTTAATTTGTTTGTTCTATCTGGGGTTTGACCACCTTTAGACAGACTGTGAGATCTGTGCTAATTTTCCTCAGTCTACCCTCGATAGAAAGTTAGAGACTAAAGGAAAAAATGTTGGATAAGGCCGCTAACCCGGCTACAGAACAGACTACCGAACCGGAGGGACTGCCCTGTGACAGGGCCGACAGTTCCACAATTAAGAAAACCGCGGATAAGGCTGCTGAACCAGTCATTGCGGTTAAGAAAAAACATAAAGAAAAGCACCAGGAACTGCAACCGACCCCAACAGCGGTTTCTTCTGCTGAAGAGATCACGAACGCAGTCAGAATTATTCAGTCCTTACAGTCTCCGGTTCCAGTTGATAAGCAGCTGGTTCCGTGAACTGGTTCACAAGTCCCCGGTTTAATAGACCAAGGTGGGGAACAGTATGATGAATACTGGTCTTGCTGAAGATCCAGAGGAGGTCTATGGAGATGATGAGCCTATAGAGCCAGACATCTCTCCTGATCCCCACAGGCCTGATTACCCTAAGGGAACTGAGGATTTTCCCCCATATTTTACTTTTATGAAGCAAGTTGCCCAGTCTCTTGACCTCCCATCCCGTGAGTCTCTGGAAGATGAGGAGGAAGAGGACTATAAAGAAATGATGGACGTTCCTCCATCAAAAAGGCTGCTCCTCCCACTGCACAAATCTTTAAGGAAGCAGACCATGAACATTTTGGAGAACCCCACTTCTGTCTCCCCAACAGATAAGAAAGTGGACACGAAGTACTGGGTGGATAAGTTTGGGGCTGAGTTTTTGTTTGGGCACCCCAGCCAAGAAGGTGCGGTACAGGCTGCAGCTTGTGACAAAGCTGGCTTCCCTCTGGCTTCCCACCCTCCTGAAAAAGACTCCAGGAGGATGGACTCAGTAGCAAAAAAGATATATTTGAGATCCTCCCTAGCCATTAGGCAGGCATCCTATATGGCATATTTAGCCAGATACCAAAAATCTGTGTGGTCTACAGTACAAGAAATTGCCAAGTCTGTTCCTCCTCCTATGGCTGCTGACCTGGAGGAAGCAGTTAAGAGGGGCATTGAAGTTTTAAAAACCCAGTTTAGGATGGCAGTGGATACAAATGACACTGTATCCAGGCAAATGGCTTCAACGGTGTCCTTGAGAAGGTTTACATGGCTGAGAACCACTAACCTCTCACAGGACACACAGAAAAAGGCTTTGGATTTTCCCTGTGTCTCTGTTTGGACAATATGAAAAAAATGGATGAATACAAGGCTGTTTACAAAAGTACAGCAGTAAAGGAGAGAACTGCCAACTCTCAAAGGCACCATTCTAGGGGTGGCAGGGGCAGGACTCCTTACGGGCCTTATTTCCAGCCCCAAGCTTTTCCCCAGTATCAGCCCAGGGGATACCTTAGGGGAAGGGGCAGGAGGGGCACTGGCCGCACTAGCCCCACTGTCCAGCCAGTAGCTCAATCAAAACAGACTCTGTGAGCAGAATGTCTGGGTCTCCTCCCCACTGCCAGTAGGGGGCAGACTGGCCAACTATTTCCAGGAATGGAAAAACATCACCACAGACAAGTGGGTTTTGGAAGTAGTGGGCCAGGGTTTGGTACTCGGCTTCAAAGCCAAACCAAGGCTAAGATCAAAGGCTTTCAAGCCTTCTTCCCCATCAGAAACAGCCCTACTGGAAAAGGAAGCGTCATCCTTCTGCTGCTTCAGGCAATAGAGCCAGTCCCTGCCCTTCAAAAAGGCAAGGGTCTGTATTCCAGATACTTCCTTACATTAAAGAAAACAGGGGAGTGGCATCCCATTCTGGACCTCAGATACATGAACAAGCATCTGGCAAAGCCAAAATTCAGGAGGGTCACTCTTATCACCATTATACCTACTCGAAGACAGGGAGACTGGCTAGCTTCCCTGGACCTAAAAGATGCTTACTTCCATATCCCAATCAGAAGGTCTCACAGAAGGTACCTCAGATTCAGGTTGCCATCAGGCCGTTATCAATTCAGAGCAATGCCCTTCAGATTAACATCTGCTCCAAGGGTATTCACAAAATGCCCAGCTGTCGTGGTAGCACACTTAAGGTGGTTAGGAGTGTCAGTGTTTCCCTATCTGGACAACTGGCTCTTTGTAGGTCAGTCACAGCAACAAGTGAGAGAGGCACTCTCAATCACTCAGACCACCTTGTCCTCCTGGGGTTCCTAGTCAGTCAAAAGAAGTCTGTCCTAGAACCAGCGCAGTTGCTCCAGTTCATAGGAGCAGAATTGAATACAAGGACAGGAATGGCTTACCTCCCTCAAGACAGGGTGGACAGCCTTGTTCAAATAGCCAGGTCTTTCTCACTGCATGTTCCCAGACCAGCAAGGCATTTCCTGCAGCTGTTAGGGCACATGGCAGCCTCCACTGTAACCGTCCCAGAAGCCAGGTTCCAGATGAGACATCCAGTTTCATCTCATGGAGTATTGGTCCCAAAAGAAAGACCCCTTATCAAAACTGGTCCCAGTCACAGCCACCCTTATTCAAGCTCTGCAGTGGTGGCAGGTAATGGAACACCTCAGACAAGGGGTTCCTTTCCTACAGCAGTCCCCTTCTAGGGTGGGGGCACATCTGGGGGATCACGCTGCTCACGGCACGTGGGGAAAGCAGGAATCCCTTCTGCACATCAACCCACTAGAGCTCAGAGCAGTTCTTCTAGCCCTTCAGTCTATTGCCACCCAGGTGATGGGGAAGGTGGTGCAGGTCAGAACAGACAACACAACCACCATGTACAGAAGCTATGAGAATTTGAACACTAGCTTACTCTCTAAAGGTGTCCCTTTCAGCTGTTCTTCTCCTGGGCAAGGATAATGTCTTGGCAGATGCACTCAGCAGGATGAACCAGAATCATCACAAGTGATCATTGAACAGGCAGGTCTTATATACCATTTTCAGGAGGTGGGGCACTCCAGAAGTGGATTGTTTGCAGCCCCAGACAGTTACCAGCTCCCAGAGTATTGCTGCCAGATCCCCCACCAGGGGCACGATTCCTTTGGATGCACTCCTGTTGAATTGGACAGGGAAATTCTTGTATGCTTTCCCTCCATTCCCTTTACTGCTGAAAGTCTTGAACAAACTCAGGCTTCAACCAGCCTCAATGATTCTCATTGCCCCAGACTGGGCCAGGCAGCCTTGGTACTCCATACGTCTCTCAGTGTCAATAGCCAAGTCATTCGATCTTCCCAGGAGGTACAATCTACTGACCATCTCTCAGGGCAGAAATCATGTACCCCAATCTATTATCCCTCAGACTCGAGGCATGGCTCTTGAGGACCTAGAATATGCTGACTTGCATCTTTCAGAACGGGTTATGGATATATTGAGAGTTTCCCAGAAAACCCTCCACTATGAAAACTTATGCCTATAAATGGAAAAGATTTTCCTCTTGGTGCCAGGGCAGAGGCCTGGATCATTCTCAAGCTAACATTTCTGTTGTCTTGGACTATATGGCTCATTTGCAGTCCACAGATTTAACTATTTTCACTCTGAGGGTGCATTTGGCAGCTGTTTCAACTTACTTATCAGCAGGAAAAACTTTATCCTCCATTTTGGCTTCAAAGCCAGTGTTCAAAAAATTCTTTAAAGGGCTGCTACATTTACACCCACCATATAGGGAGCCCACTCCCGTGTGGACCTGAATATTTACATTGCTCAGCTCATGCAACTTGCATTTGAACCTGTGTCCTCAGCATACCTGAAATATGTGACCTGGAAAACCATATTCCTGGTTGCCATTGCCTCTGCCAGGAGGATCAGTGAACTCCAGGCATTATCCACAGAGCCAGGATATATCTCAGCCCACAGGGACAAGATAGTCCTTAGAACTAACAGAAAGTTTTTGTCTAAGTGGTATCTGATTTCCACCTTAACCAGTCAATTACCTTGCCAGTCTTCTTTACAGATCATTCCACTTCAGGTGAACGTAGACTGCACAGCCTCGATGTAAAGAGGGCAGTCAGCTACTATCTTGACCACATAAAGGGTCACAGACAGAATCAAACCCAGCTCTTCCTTACCTTTGGAGAGGTAGGGGAAAGGCAAACCTGCCACAAAGCGATACTTTGCCAGATGGATTGCAACCTGTATCCAGTTCTGTTATGGCAAGTTGGGTAGGGAACCACCTGCAAGCCTCAGGGCTGATTCAACTAGGGGTACTTCAGCCTCCTTAGCAGCTGCTAGGGACATTCCCCCTAGTAGATATCTGCAAAGCTACAACTTGGAAAACAGTCCACACATTTACAAAACATTACTGTTTGGATGTCCAAGCCAGAGGTGATGCCAGGTTTGGCACAGCAGTCCTGCAGAGCCGGTTTCCTAAATAGGTTATAGGCCCACCTCCAAAGGCGCTGCTTGGTAATCCGCATTAGTCAGAATACAGTACGATTTCCTGGGGATTGAAGAAAAAATTACTTACTTTAGTAATCTTGTTTCTTCTGAGGGAATCTTACTGTATTCTGAGCTTCCTCCCCTTCTAATATATATGGTCACTGCATTACAGCTGTGCTACAGTTGTTGTAAACCTGGGGAGTATGTACTGTTTTTATTTTGGGCATCTGTGACTTGAGTCTTCTGGGATGCCTAGGTCTTTTGGAAGTATTTAAAACAGGGTTAATTCCCACTTATTTTTCTCCTGCCATTTCTGGTGTAGGGAGGTTTTATGATTAATATTATTACTATTATTCTCATTATTGTTATTTTTATTCTCAATTAAGAGGAAACGGCTTAGTGCATGCTTAGTAATAATCTGATGGTTAGAGATTGTTTACCAGGGACAGTGGTTTGAAAACTGAGCTCAAGCCTAGCATTCCATCATTTGCATAGGTTCTATTAACCATTTCAGCTCCGGGGCAGTCCTATGGTGAGACCATACTACATTAGTCAGAATACAGTAAGATTCCCTTAGAAGAAACAAGATTACCAAGGTGAGTAATTTTTTTCCTTTTAGAACTATGCAAGGCAGCTACGTGGTCTTCAGTTCACACTTTCACTAAACATTACAAACTGGATGTTCAGAATTCTGTTGATGCAGCTTTTGTCATGAAGTGTTGCAGGTAGCAAGTAATTCTGCTGCATCTGGCGTATGGGATAATATTCTCCCACTCATTTTTTTGTTTGGGTACTTTTTAGAACCCAGTTGTTTTGATTACCCATTGACAATGTGGAGTGCTACAGAAAGAAGAAATTAACTTTACACGTCCCATAATTTCTTTTTCTGTTAGCCCCAACATTGTCAATGGGACCGGCCCAGGCGCTTGAGGGAAAATCTTATCCGGTATGCTAGGAGAGAGGTCTATTTTTCGTAATAATCCCTTACTTAGATCTATCTCTTCTGCTGCACTGTACGCGGATATGTATATTTATAGACTGAGTCAATTATCTGCAACTGCAGATTAACAGGTTTTGTTGGTTTATTTAAGGTGTGTTTTCCTGTTGCAGGCTAGGTCTCTGCACTTAGTAAGAAAGAAAAGAAAACCAACATAGACTTTGTCGGCAGATAAGGACCGCTTGGCCCACCTAGTCTGCCTATTTCCCTACCTATTGGATAAGCTGCAGATCTTAGTTAACCAACAGCCCACTTCTCCCTGCCCCCCACCAGAATTGCCTTATGTCTGTCCCATGCATTCTTGAAATCCCCCACTATTTTTGACCCCACGGCCTCCTCAGACCTCCAAAGACAGGACACATCTCATTGTGCGTTAGCTTCAGTTCACAGATTGGTAACTCTTATGAAGTATGTTTGCGGTTACATGGTTTCTCTACAAGAACTGAATATTCCAGGCCTCCTTTGGATCCATGAAATACAATCCCTTCCCCGAATGTCGACTAGGAAAGTAAGACAGTTTTATTATTACAAGTACGTGATTGTTTATATTATGTATGTGTAGCTCTCATGGCACTGCGAGGTAAGTAGTAACTGGGGAGTTGCTGCTGCTGCTGCATGGAGTCCTCATGTACCCAACATCATAAAGCTAGGTTTGTGCTATTCCCCGGGTAGGGGTGCACTATACCCAGTTGTGCTGATTATCCAATTGACAATGTTGGAGCTAACAGAAAAAGAAATTACGGTAAGTATGAAGTTAATTTCTTTTTTCCAGGTGCATCCAGCGGTGTGGGTTGTATGGACCTGTTTTATTTACACAGGAATGTTGGCCATGACACCAGGGGAAACTCCCTAGCACTTTTATAACTGTCATGAGTTTTTTACTTCCACTTGAAAAGTAACCAGAGATGGGCAGAAGGGACTTCAGTTTAATGTGCATCACCCCCCTCATAGTGCACTACAATGTATGTTCTGGGTATTACTACAAGTACCAGGTGTGGGGCTAGAACCCATAATCTTCTGATCTTCCAGCCCCAAAGGTGAGAGTAATACCTACTGAGCCACTGACACTGCAACCTTTAGTAGAAAAAGATTGCAAAAAAACTTACAAACAGACTTGATTAGTCTTAGAAAAAACATTTTTACCTTCTTTCTTCAAACCTCACAACAATATCTACCTTCTGTGTACATAACGTGTAATTTTTGTTATAGGAGACTTAAGCAGGTCAGGGAGGAGGAGGAGTGGCAATGTGCATCTGTTCCTCAATCCAGTTCACAACTATCCTATCTACTTCCCTTCCAGTAGCCTATGAGGCACTCATCATAAGAGTATCCCTACCATTCTTTGCCCCATCTTTGTTGCCAGTGTCTACTGTCGTCCAGGCCTCCCCTCCCAGCTGCCACCGACCTTACCACCACCATAGTTTCACTCACATCCTCAGGCGAGCTGTATATTGTGGGTGATTTCAACCAAAACTGGCTGTCCTTCTCCCTAAATAAGGCATGAAATGACGTAGCCACTCATAACCTAGCCCAGCTAATCCTGGAACCAATCCGATTGAACCATAAAACCCCCAAATCACTCCTTGATTGATTGGGCCCTCACCTCCCATCCACACAGGGTCATATACAGTTAGGCGTCCTTCCCGATGTCTTAAGTGACCACCACATGATCTGCATGGTACGTAAAATACACAGGCCCAAGGCTCCCCACAAAACCTTGCTAGTTCGTTCGTACAAATCCTTAGACCTTGCTCCTCTCCTCCAAGATCTTGCTCACACAGATTTGATCCTCGTAGCCTCTGCAAACAGTTGATGGTGCCCCAAGGCCTTGTTAGTTGACCGGTGCCCTTGATTAATCACCAAATGACCATTATTATATATAAAAACATTGTTAAAACTGCTTCCCATACAATTTAATGGAGTGTGCCCCAGCACTCTCCCTGGGTACATGTCATTACGTGCCTGAGCGCAGGGGAGGATTTTGGATAGATTGAGAGACTGGGAAGTGAAAGGGATTGACTGGGGGCCAAGATATACCTTCCTCTTCTAAAATAACAGAAGAAATTATGTAAGATATACACACACAGCGTTTCGCAAAGATAAGGCATCAGAATATGTGGTGCAAATCACATTTTAAAAAAGTTGGTGAATCTCTAAGTTCTAAAAATGGTACAGTGTTACTGTTTTGAACATATGTAAACCTTAGACCCCAAGTGTTAGAATTTAGCCATGAAATGAATTCTTGCGCTGATAGCTCAGGACCCTGCCAAATTTCTAAATTACTATCGCTGTAACAATCATATTTACACAAATTATTCACAAATGGATTCCTATCACTAAGAATGAATTTTCATTTGATCCTCCCCAGTACCAAATTAGCGTAAGGTGGAGCCAACACTGTGCCCATAGCAGTGCCACAGCATTGGTGATGGTACTTGCTATCAAATGTGAACTTTTTTAATACAAATTCTAAACCACTTAGCAAGAATGCAGGATTGATGACTTCAGTGAGATCTTCTTGTTCAAGCATCTGTTCTGCTGTGTGCATACCAAAATCATGACCAGTGGAGATATATAAAGCTTCTATATCAATTGTGACCCAACAGAAATCAGGCTTGCAAACTAACATGTTCATTTTCTCCAGGACGTCCATAGCGTCTTGGATAAATGAAGGCTGCTGTTTCACAATATCTTTCAGGAAAAAGTCCATGAATCGGGAAAGTTTCTCAGTCACGGAGCCTGTTACAAGCACTGTTGGCATCCCTGGAGGACTGGTGATACATTTATGTACTTTCGGGAGTACATAGAATGTGGAGATAACAGGATGATGGACTTTTAAGAAATTTACTTTCATGTTGGTTAATCCAACCAGAATTCAGTGCTGAATCAGTAAATAAAAAAGTTCTTTCGTGAAGGTTTCAGTTGGATTATATGGGAGACAACCATAGGATTCCTGGTCCTGTAATTGTCATGACCTCATTTCTGTACTGTTCAATAGGCCAGATGTATTGCCTCCCATATCCGCTTTGTGGACGATTTCTGTCAGCACCTGTTCTGCTTTAGTTTAATTTGGGTAATGTTTGTTCTATTTGCTATTGAATAACTTCTCAATTTCAAATGTAACACGTTCAAATGTGTCTATGGATGTGTTTCTTGCACGTAAAGGGTCAAATATAGATTTTACTCTGAACAGTTTATTCTTTTGTTTTAATTTGTTCTCTTTTAAACTTCCAGTTGCTTTCTCAAACACAATGGCAATATCCATGAGTTCAAGTTAATCAGGTGACGGTTCATCTAAGATTCGACTTTGTAAGGTATTCATGATGTCCATACAGAGGAAAGAAAGTAAGTGCCTCAGCTGGGACTTGAACCCAGGCCAACTGGAATACCATTCCAGTTGCGCTACCAGCTCTGCCACCAAGGCAGTTGGAAACTGGGCTGTCCGAGAGCACATTACTCTTTCTCCAATGCACAACCTGGGGCTGCACAAATAATTATATTTTTAATCACAAGAGTGTGGTGTACGTACTGTAATTATGAAACGCATACAAACAGAGGAGAGAAAAAAGTGCCTTAGCTGGGACTTGAACCCAAGCCACCTGGAATACTGTTCCGGATGCGCTACCAGCAGTGCCACCAAGGTGACTGGAAACTGGACTGTCCCTGAGCATATTACTCTTTCTCCAGTGCACAACCTGGGGCTGTGCAGATTACATTTTCAATCTCAAGAGTGCGATGTGCATGTCCGTGGAACACAAATGGAGGATGTAATTATCTGTGCAGCCTCAGGTTGTGCATTGGAGAAAAAGTAATGTGCTCTGGGACAACCTAGTTTCCAGTTTCCTTGGTGGCACAGCTGGTAGAGCAACCAGAATAGCATTCTGGGCGATCTGGGTTAAAGTCCCAGCTGAGGCCTGGCCTGCCCTTTGCCTAGCATCCTGAACTACTTATGGTCCCTCTGTCATCTGCTGCCATCTCTGCATACCGAGCGTAAGCTAGTATGCCAACGGTAGCGCAGGAGAATGTGGTTGGGTGCTTCTTCAAAGGCCTTGACCACCTGTCCCTGCCGGTGCGTGAAACACCACAACCTTGGGACTTGTTGCCGGTGTTAGCAGTGCTCACGGGCAAGCTGTTTGTCAATGTACAGGTGGAAGAGATGTCACACCTGTTGTGGAAGACCACCTTCTTGGTGGTTGTCACCTCCGCCAGGAGGATGAGTGAGCTCCAGGTGCTCTCGGTGGAGTCTTCGTACGTGGTGTTCCACAAGGACAGGGTAGCCCTCTGCCCCAACCCGAAGTTCCTCCTCAAGGTTGTTTCAGAATTTCATCTTAATCGGGTGATGACTCTCCTGGGGTACTTCACCATTCCAACCTCGGAGGCCAAGCACAGGCTCTACTTGTGGGACCTGCGGCAAGCACTTGCTTATTAAAAGGAGTCAATGGCTAGAGTTTGAACAGAGGTTTGCCAGCTCTTTGTGACATTCGCTGAAACCGCACCTGCCAGACTGGCAGCTAAGCAGATGATTGGCAGGTGGACAGTCTTCTGCATCAACCTCTGCTATATGTTGGCTGGTAGGGAGCCTCCTGTAGGGCTTAGGGCTCATTTCGCCAGATACACTGTTGCCTCAGTGGCTGCTTTGAAGGACGTCCCTACCCAGGAAATCTGCAGGGCCTCTACCTGGAAGTCAGCACACACCTTCATCTCCCATTATAGCATTGACCTTAAGTCATGCCAGGATGCTGCTTTTGGGACCTCTGTTCTCCAGTCTTTGTTTGCCAAGTAGGGGTGTCCGCCTTGCCTCCTCCTCTCAGAGAACTGATAGGAGTCTGCCAGAGTGTGGATAGTGCACCACATCCAAGCCCATAGAAATTAGTTACCTGTAACCGTAGATCTTGCTTTGAGAGGGCTCTTGCAGTAGGTAATTACATATAGGACTGAAGCCGGCAAGCGTCAGGACCCCACAGAAAAATGTCTAGCAGTCTCCGCCGGGGGACTGCCCCACGTCAGGTGACTGGCGTCAGACGACGTCTGTATAAAGGGGCGGTCTCCCATGCCCGCCTTCCAGTTCTTTCCTGCCGTTAGCTTGTGAAAGCGCCTCGCGGTTAAGTCCACTGTTTCGTCAGTCAATCGTCTGTATTACCGCTCTTTTTTCAATTTTCTTCAATTTTTCTCGTCAGAATCTCTTCAGCATCTGCCGTGTATGTCATCCCTTACTCCATCCGAGCATAAAAATAAGTGCGATTTGCGGTGCCCAGCTCCTGCACAAGGACGGACACTCCCAGTGCCTCTTCTGTTTAGGCCTGGATCACCCTGTGGAGAAGTGCCAGCAGTTTAATGCCACCACCCGCAAATAGAGGCAGCAGTCCCTGGAGGCCCACATTCTTTTTTTTTTGTATATTCTGTTTATATCCCCATCATGCTTTGGAGCTGCCTCTCCTTCGGGCTGCCATGATCCTCAGACATCCCCCTACTATCTCCCCTAAGCCACCTTACCTCAGATCTGCAGCCATCCTTGGGATATCCCGGTGTAACCCTGTACCGGGTGGGTCCCTCTCTTCCGAGGGGGAAGGCACCGGCGGGGAGGAGACCGGCACACTATTTTTCCTTGGTTCCGGGTGCTGCTGAGGCTTTCCGTGGCTTCCTGGGAGTCTTCAGAGGTGTCCGGGGCTGGCAGCAGTCATCTGGCCAGTCCCCAGGCGGTATTTCTGTTCTTCCTGGTGTTCCCCGTAATGCGATCCCTCTGCTGTGCTCCTGGTCTCCACCATGGGCCGCTGCAGAGCGACCATGCATTCCTAACCCACCCCAGAGGAGGAGAGCAGTCCTATGGACGCTCCATCCTACCCCTGCCGACCCCTGGCGCCCGAGTCCATTCCCGAACCCGGGTCGCCAGCGTGGTTCGAGGTGAAGGCCCACATTCTGAAAAAGATGTCGTCCATGGAGAAGGAGCTGAAAAAGCCAGGCTGGCCTCTACTTACCCTGAGGGGTCACCATAAAGGGCTTACGGGACTGGGCTCCTCTTCCCACCAGTCACTGCGACTCCGGCCCGGAGTTGCCGTGCTGGTAATGTCCCCCAGGACTGCTCATCGATGACTGTCTTGGAGGCTTCTAAGGCAGCGGCGTCTCTCCCATCTGGCTTGCGCTCTGGCTCATCGGGCTCCTCCAGGTCAAAGGAGGCAGCCGCTCCCAGGAAGACAGCCACCGTGCGGCCTTCTGGGTTGAGTGGCTCCAGTAAGCGAGACGTCTGTGCTCCCGATGCCCGCTCGGACAGGGCCGCGAAGACACCCGACCCTTCGGGGCAGCGCATGGCCTCAAAATGCCCGCCAGGCGTCCTCCCTCGCAGCCTTCATCGGGTGTTGGTTCCGATAGTCGGAAGTCGCTTCCCCGACGCCCACCCGAACCTCACTGGTAAGGCGGACATCGGCTCCCCCGACGGACACACGGCATTAGAGCAGACGCTGGACCAGACTGTTCAGTCTGTCGTCCGTGGCTTGCGACAACGCTCGCCGTTGCTCACTGGGGCTCCAGCATCTCCCCTCTTGGATCCCAGGGATTTTAGTTCTCCTTCCCCAGGCGACACCGAGGACGCAGGTACGCTCCCATCAGGTCTCCTTCCTGCTGGGCCGGACGACCTGACGTCGAACCCTCGGACGCCGGCTTATCAGACGCCAGGCGACATTCCCATGCCGGATGCCATCCCTATGCCGGACCCGACTCCCACCGGGCCTCCTGTACCTGGCCGGCCTGCTGGGCCCCTCTCAGGGCCATCTGCTCCGTCTGAGCCCCTGGTGCCCAGGTATCCGACGCCGTCCTACCTGGGTTTGCAGTATCCTGCACCTCAGTACCCAGCGCCGTCCTATCCGACGCCAGGCTTCCCGCCGTCTGGCTACGGATACTCGCTGTACAGATACCCCCAATATCCGTATTCCCCACCTCCTCCTCTTCCACAGCTGCCGGTGGACCTGAAGGAGACTCTGGCTTCCTTGTGGGCTGAGGCCAAGGCTCAGCTCACCAAGGAGGTGGAGAGCAGTCTTCTGACGCCAGACCTGGTTCTGGAACCCTGTCGTCAGAGACTAGAGACCCCCTTCCCAACACTAGAGGTGAGCCCTCAGGTGCCAGGGCAGGGGAGGACACGCTTCCCTGAGGGTTGTCCAAGGGGTCCGTTCCTCCCCCGCATTGGGACGAGTCTTCTTCCTCTTCGGAGACCTCAGACGATTCCAACGGGTGCTCCGACCCTGATGACGAGCCACGCACTCCAGACCGTCCCAGGCCTAGGACTCCTCCGAAGTCTCCTCTGGAAGATCCGTCTTTTCTGGAGTTGCTGAGAAAGATCCAGGCGGTTCACCAGTGGCAATCTCTGGAGCCAGATCCTCAGCGGAAAAAACTCGCTGCTCATTTGGATCTCCCCTGACACTGCTCCAACTTTGATTCCACCCTGGATCGAGCCTCATGCGGACCTTGTTTCCACTATTTGGAAGCAACCGTTGGCATTGGCCCCTCTTCTGAGGAAGGCGGATAGGCTGTACCAGGCTCCAGAGGGTGTGGATTCTTTGAATACACACCCTAAAGCCGACTCGGTCGTGATTAGCGCCACTCATGGCCGTACGGCCAGTCCTAAACGTCGCAACTCGTCTCCACCTGACAAGGAATCTCACCTCCTGGACCAGTATGGGAAGAAGGTGTACGCTTCTTCCGCTCTGGGAATAAGGGCCCTGAATTATGTTTCACATATAGGGGATTACCAGAAGGCGATCCTAAGTGAGGTGGAAGCCAAGTTGGACTCCCTTCCTGAGTCTCAGGCTAAGCAGGAAGCAGCAGATCTAGTCCATTCTGCTCATTCTGCCAGTCGGCACATACTCCGTGCCACGTACAATGCAGTGGACGCTGCTGGTCGGAGCTCGGCTTTTGCCATAGGTCTGCGGCGTCATGCCTGGCTCTGGGTGTCTGGTTTGGTCCCAGAGGTGCAGTCTGCTATCCAGGACGTGCGCTTCAGGGGTTCGGTGCTGTTCGGTAGGGGTGTCAAGGACATCACCGATCTGCAAGAGAGGGGCACTGCACTAAAGTCTGTGAACTCTATGTACAGGCCCCCTCAGGGTCAGCGTCGCCCTTTTCGCAGACGTTCTCGGCCCAAAGCAAAACCTCAGGTCAAGCGAGCCAACAAACATTGGGCCCCTCCGGCTGCCAAGCCCCCCCTGCCCAAAAAAGTGGCTGGAGCTTGAGCTGCGGCGCTGCCCCACACCTCCTGACTCCTCTCCTCTCCTCTCCCACAGCCTATAGACATTCCAGAGGAACCAGTAGGAGAGAGGTTCTCCTTCCATCTACCGGGTTGGGAGAGGATCACTTCAGATGCTTGGGTGCTCCAGCTGATAGCAGCAGGACACTCAATCGAGTTTCTTTGGAAACCACCCAGGAAATCCCCACCCCGGTTGTCTTACTCCCTGGAACATCATCTTCTGGTTCGGGAAGAAATATCCTCCCTTCTGCTGAAGGCGGCAGTAGAGCCTGTCCCAACCCACCTTCAGGGGACGGGTTACTATTCCCATTTCTTCCTGGTTCCAAAGAAATTGGGAGACGTGAGGCCTATCCTAGACCTCAGCTCCCTGAACTTGTTCATAGAGTACAAACGGTTCAGAATGCTCTCCCTGCAGAGCCTTTGCCCTTACTCTGGCAGGGACAGTGGCTGTGCGCACTGGAAATGCAGGATGCCTACCTGCATTTCCCTATCCACCCTTCCCACCACAAATACCTCCGGTTTTCATTTCGGGGGGGATCCCTACCAGTTCAAGACCCTTCCATTTGGTCTTTCCTCAGCACCCCGAGTGTTCACTAAATGCCTTTCCGTGGTAGCGGCTCACCTGCGTACCCAGGGAGTGCAGGTTTTCCCGTACCTGGACGACTGGCTCCTGGCGGCCCCATCCAGGGAGGAGCTCCTGCGCTCCCTTTCCCTTAACCTGCAGGTCTTTACCAGCCTGGGTATTACCATCAACCAGGCCAAGTCCCATTTGATGCCATCCCAGAGGCTCCAGTTCATCGGAGCGATACTGAACACTACCTCCAGCATGGCATTCCTGCCGCGGGACTGGGTGGACGCCCTCCAAGCTCATGCAAGCCTGCTGTCCAGTCACAGCGGGGTCAGCGCCAGGTCTGTCCTTCGCCTCCTCGGGCTCATGGCGGCTGCTATTCAGACAGTCCCTCATGCTCGGCTCCACATGAGAATCCCTCAGTGGATGCTCGATCTCAGTGGGATCAGTTGGTGGATGACCTAGACCAAGAAGTCTTGGTCTCCAACCCTATGGTTCAGGACTTACAATGGTGGATGGTTCAGGAGAACCTTTGCCGGGGAGCTCCCTTCTGCCTCAGTCCTCTCTCCCAAACATTGACAACAGACGCCTCAGGAGAGGGTTGGGGAGCCCATCTGGGGTCTCCCAGGACCCAAGGCTCCTGGTCCAGGCTCGAGCAGAGACTTCGCATAAAGTCGCTCAAGCTCAGGGCTGCGCTGTATGCTGTACAAGCTCTGCATCTGTATGTGCTTCCCGGTCATCTGGCTGTCCAGATGGAAAATATGTGCGTATTCAAACAACATGAAGTCTTGCTGTGTTCAGACATAATGCAGTTAACCCCAGCACTTGAACTGCCCCGGAAAGGAAAGAGTTAACTCTATGCAGAAGCATAGAAGGTTGAGCTCGAGCTCGGTTTTCAAACCTCTCTCTGTGGTACTTCCCAGTGTAACCGTCAGATTCTTTACTCCGCCTAACAGTGAAGTCGCTCCGGAGATTTCCTCTGCTTGGTTCGGTAAAAGAAAAATCAAGTGTTCTGTTTAAACCACGTTTTTGTTATTTTCAGATTTCCAGCCTCTGTCTACGGTACAGGTAGTATGTAGATAGGTAGTGACTGTGTTTTATTTTCCTAAAAAGAGTGGAAATTGTCTTTCTTCGGTTTCTTTCCTGCCAGTCTGGTTTGGAACTGACTTTGTAAAATTTTTCTCTTTCTGGGATTAGTGTGGTGTTCCGGTACTGATCGGTTTCAAAAGAATCTGACTTTTGCTGGTTCTTTTAAAAAGCCCGTGACACGGTTTGTAACCGATCGGTTGCTTTATTACCTGGCTTGAAAGCTTCTGTAGGATAATTTGTTAGGCTGGCCATGTCTGAGAAACCCAAGAAGAAAACCGGTCCCACTGGGTTTCAACACTGTACTTAGTGTGGGGAGTCCTTTGCCAAGGCCGACCCCCCACCTCATCTGTGTTTGTCTGGGGTTTGACCACCTCAAGTCAGACAGCCAAATCTGTAAGAACTTTCCTAAAACCACTCTAGATAAAAGACTGAGTAGGCTGAAGGAAAGGGAGGCCGAGAAGTCCGTAGATCCGGATGGCCAGCCCAGTTTGGTTGTGGCTGAACCTGAGGAGGTGCCTACTGACCTAGGCGATACCTCCTTGGGCAAAAGGAGAGCCGACCCTGAGGGGTCGGTTCCGTCAAAGAAAAAGCGCAAGTCTGCCGGTTCGGATCCTGTATCCCACTCTCCAACCGCGGACGAAATGGCCGAAGCGATTAGTATTGTCCAGTCGCTTATACTGGTTCCGTCTGAACCGATACCGCTGGTTTGGAGCTCTGTTCGGTTGGATACGTTTCTTTTGGATTATGACCCAGATACTTATTATGAGGAGTGGGAGGGAGACCAAGACTATCCCGGTGATGACGATGAAGGGGGTCTGGATGTGCCCATTGAACCGGACATCTCCCCAGACAGGCCCTCGGGTGTTTCTCCTCCCAGGCTCTCTGAGTCCCCTTCACACTTATTGTTCTACAAAAAGGTGGCACAAACTATGCAGCTTCCCTTGGTTGAAGCAGCAGAGGAGGATGAAGAGCCTGATTTTGTGGAAATGATGGACATCCCAGAGTCCAAAAAAGCTGTCTTATCGCTCTTCATAAATCTTTGGGGAAACAGACACACAAAATTTTACAAACCCCTAATTCAATACCTCCTGTGGATAAGAGAATGGACAGGAGGTATTCGTTATCAGGCTCAGCTGCGGAGTTCCTTTATAGTCATTGGAGCCATGTTGGGGTAGTGCAGGCTGCAGCCTGTGACAGGGCTAACATTCCGTTGGCTTCACACACCCCCGGATAAGGACTCCAGGAAAGCGGATGCCATAGCCAAAAAACAGTATTTGGCATCCTCTTTGGGACTCAGGCAGGCTACTTATATGGCCTACACAGCCAGGTACCAGAAATCCAGATGGGACACGGTTCTGGAACTGGCTAAACAGGCCTCTCCCCAGCTAGCCAAGGAGCTGGAGGTAATGGCTCCTGATGGAACTGAGGCATCCAAAATGCAATTTCATGCTGTTGTGGACTCCAATAATGTGACATCTAGAGTCATGGCTACATCTGTGTCTCTCAGAAGACATGCTTGGCTCAGATGTAGTAGCCTTTCACAGGATACCCAGACTAAGGCCATGGATTTTCCTGTAGTAGGTAACTCTTTGTTTGGGGAGCAGACAGAGGCTTACATGAAGAAAATGGATGAATATAGGACCACGTACAGGAGTGTACAGGCCACTCCGCACAAGCAGCAGTCTAGGGGCAGAGGTAGGCCCTTTTAAAGGCCTTTTTACCAAGCCCAGGCCTCCTCTCCCTTCCCACAGAGGGGGTTCTTCAGAGGGGGAGGGAGGGGTAAGAGGGGGATGAGCAGGGCTGCTCCCTCCTCCTCCTCTCAGTCTAAGGCTCCTGCCAAGCAGACACCCTGATGTGTCAGCCCGGGTCGACTCCCCATTTCCAGTAGGAGGCAGGCTGGCTTACTACTTCCAGGCCTGGAAATCTGTGGCCTCAGACAACTGGGTCCTGGAAGTAGTAAGCCAGGGACTGGCCCTCAACTTCAAAAAATTCCCAAAAAGAAGGGCCAAGTCTTTTCCACCTGCATCAGTCTCAGAAACCCTTGCCCTAGAGGCAGAGGTTTCCTCTCTTCTAGCTCTCAGAGCTATAGAGAGGGTTCCTACTCAGCACAAGGGAAAAGGACTGTATTCCAGGTACTTCCTTACCCCAAAGAAAACAGGGGAATGACAACCCATCCTTAACCTAAGGTATCTGAACAAACACATTTCAAAGCCCAAATTCAAAATGCTAACTGGGAATAATCCGTCCCTCTCTAAGGCCAGGGAATTGGCTAGCATCTCTGGACCTCAAGGATGCCTACTTCCATATTCCTGTCAGGTGCTCCCACAGAAAATACCTCAGGTTCGAGTTGCCTTCAGGCCATTACTAGTTCAGAGCCATGCCATTTGGTCTAACATCACTTCCAAGGGTGTTCACAAAGTGCCTTGCAGTAGTGGTGGCTTACCTCAGAAGACAGGGTATCACCATCTTTCTGTATCTGGATGACTGGCTGTTAGTGGGTCAGTCTCATTTACAGGTCAAGTCAGCTCTTCAAATGACCCAGGACCTACTCAGCTCCTTGGGTTTTCTTCTCAGTCTTCCAAAGTCTGTACTTGAACTAGTTCAACTTCTCACCTTTATAGGCATAAAGTTGGACACTGTACAAGCAAAAGCCTTCCTTCCCCCGGCAAGAGTAAAGGCCCTAGTGGATCTCGCTTCCTCCTTTCAACCTCAGGTCTCCTGCCCAGCAAGACAGTTCCTCCAGCTTCCTGGGCCACATGGTAGCTTCCACGGCAGTGGTGCAGGGAGCAAGGTTCCAGATGAGGGACATTCAGTTTCAACTGAGGTGTTTTTGGTCTCAAAAGAAGGATCCACTTACCAAACTGATTCCAGTGGCTCAGACTCTGGTCCAAGCTCTCCAGTGGTGGCTGGACCAGGACAACCTCAGACAAGGGGTTCCATTTCTCCCTCAAGTCCCATCAGTAGTTTTAACTACGGATGCTTCTCTCCTAGGGTGGGGAGCCCACCTGGGAGCCCTGACAGCTCAAGGGCTCTGGTCTCCACGGGACTCTCTCCTTCATATCAATCTCCTGGAACTCAGGGCAGTTTTCCTAGCCCTGCAGAGCTTCTTGGATTCAGTCTAGGGCAAGGTGGTCCAAGTCAGAACGGACAACACCACCACAGTGTGGTACATCAACAAGCAGGGAGGCACTCGGTCCTCGGCCTTGTGCACAGAAGCCATGAAGCTGTGGTCTCTAGCCTATTCTCTTCAGAATTCTCTGGTAGCAATTCACCTTCCAGGAAAGGACAACATATTAGCAGATGCTCTGAGCAGAATTTCACAAGGACACCACGAATGGTCCCTGGATCCTCACATACTGAAGGTCATCTTCTCCAGGTGGGGCACTCCAGAGATGGATCTCTTTGCAGCACCAGACAATCATCAACTTCCTCTGTTTTGTTGCAGGCTTCCAGTCCTGGGGACAGTTCCCCAGGATGCTCTTTTTGGACTGGAAGAGCAGGTTTCTGTATGCCTTCCCTCCGTTGTTCAGAGTTCTGATCAAGATCAGGACTCAACCCTGCACAGTGATACTGATGGCTCCAGATTTGGCCAGACAGCCTTGGTATCCTCTATTGCTGTCCTTGTCAGTGTCGCGTCCCCTGTCTCTGCCCAGGACATAAAATCTCCTGTCCTCTCCCAGGGGCGAATCTGGTACGCCAATCTCCAGTCTCTCCATCTCAAGGCCTGGCTCTTGAAGAGTTAGAATATGCAGCTCTACATCTTTCTCAAGGAGTTCTGGATATTCTGAAGGTCTCTAGGAAACCTTCCACTAGAAAAACTTACAACTCCAAATGGAAAAGGTTCAGTATTTGGTGCTCTCAGAAAGGCATCCTGCCTGATTCTGCAGACATTTCCACAACCTTAGACATCTGATTCATCTCAGTGGTTTAGGCCTTAGGCCTGCCACTCTGACGGTTCATCTAGCAGCTGTCTCTGCATTCCTCTCAGCAGGGAAGGGTTCTTCCCTGGCATCTCATTTTGTTTTCAGAAAGTTTTTCAAAAGTCTGGTTCACATTAACCCTCCCTTTAGGGAGCCCACTCCGCCTTGGGATCTTAATGTCTGCATAGCTAAGCTAATGCAGCCACCCTTTGAACCTCTGGCTTCAGCCGAATTGAAGTACTTGACCTGGAAAACTGTGTTCCTGGTAGCTATTACTTCTGCCAGGCGAACTAGTGAGTTACAGGCTCTGTCAGCGGAACCTGACTTCATCTCCTTCCATAGGAACAAAGTAGTCCTCAGAACCAATAGGAGGTTCTTGCCCAAAGTGGTTTCTGATTTTCATCTTAACCAGTCT
The DNA here is from genome assembly GCA_016271365.2 of Neoceratodus forsteri. Lineage (NCBI taxonomy): Eukaryota > Metazoa > Chordata > Ceratodontiformes > Ceratodontidae > Neoceratodus > Neoceratodus forsteri. The sequence continues at coordinate 565,884,004 of CM057452.1, forward strand.
ATATCTCTCCCTGTGTTTTTCACTGACCATTCTTCTTCAGGTGAAAGAAGGTTACACAGTCTGGATGTTAAGAGGGCCCTTAGCTACTACATTGAGAATATAGCCTCTGGGGTGTGTTTTTAATTACTAAAAAGGGACTTTCTAGTCATCTTGGGTAGCGAGGCACGGAAGCCATCTCCCGCTACTTCCAGGTGCCCTACAGTACATAAACAAGCCCTGCGGCGAGCAGCAAAGCTGTTTTGCGGTTTTAACCGTTTTGTGTGTGTGTGTGTGTGTGTTGAGACTACTCTTATAACTGAAACCTTGTGAAGTATACTATTTTGTTGCCAATATATCTGTTTGACTGTTATTCTGCATGTAAAAACGTCAGACCTTGAGCCCTAGCAGTCCTAGCACGCTAGGTAGAGGAGTGGTAGTTTTCCTGGTTTCACTCCAGAACTACACCTCAGCAGAAATCATTTGTTTTTATTTTGTAACTACTGGGCAGTGATTGTTACACTTCACAAACCCTAATATAGCCTCTGGGGTGTGTTTTTAATTACTAAAAAGGGACTTTGTAGTCATCTTGGGTAGCGAGGCACGGAAGCCATCTCCCGCTACTTCCGGATGCCCTACAGTACATAAAGAAGCCCTGCGGCGAGCAGGCGAGCATGGCTAGATGTCAACATACAAGAAAGATGCGCATTGCATGTGTTTATGCTTCGGAGTTTCGCTATCCGGATATATAAATACTGTAAGGTTTGGTTCTTTTTCACTATTTTGTTTAAAAAAAATAATCTACCAAGTAATTAGAATCTGATCCAATAATAATATGAACATGACATCTACGGTTACTACCGTGGATGGGCATACAGGTCTTAAATGTGTGAAGTGTTTGTTTAGTTTCAATCTTGATCCAATTCCCATTGGAATTTTTGAATGTGCTAAATGTATAAAAAATAAAGAACTAGAAGAAGAAGAAATAAAATTGTTTGAACATCTAAAAGTACTTGAATTCAGCCAGTTAGAAACTAGGAAAAGGTTAAAAATGCCCACTGTTACAATTGGTAATCTGCATAATATAGAAAACAAAATGGAACATCATGAAATAAGGGATACAAACAAAAGAAAATGACTTAACCATGAAATAGACCTGGTTGATGCAGAAGATGAGTGGTTTACAGTCCAGGAAACTAAAATATCTAGAAAAGGAAGAAAAGCAGGTGACTTTTTGTTGCCTGGATCAAACAGCTTTGATCCTTTAACACTACTATCTGATACACAAGACCTAAATTCAGATTTAGTGATGGAAACCAATACCTCTTCTGTGGAAATATCAAACAGTATACCTCCTCTTGTACCTTTATTAAATACTAAAACCAAGATAGCAGTTGAAAGTGGGCAAAAAGATTTACTAAGTTTCAATCAGGAAGTAATTGTAAATTCTGAGTCAAATTTGATGGAATTATCTTCAAATAGTCCTAATCAAATATTTGTTTTGGGAGACTCCATAATATCAAATCTGGACCGACAAGTATGTGACATAAACAAATCTACCCGTACCCTTTCTTGTTTTAGAGGAGCCAAAATACAGGATATTACAAAAATGACAAAAAATATACTTTGTAATAGTGGTGATGACCCCCTAGTGATTGTACATTCCAGCATAAATAATATCAAAGCGAACAACAAATAAAGGAGGCCTACGTAGGATTAACAAACTTATTGGTAGAACTAGGTGCAAATATAATTTTTTCTGAAATATTAACTTTTAGGGGCTGATGATTATATTACCAGTAAAATAAAACACATTAATAATTGGTTAAGGCGTTGGTGCTTAAGACAGAATTTAAAGTGCCTTACCAATTGGGAACATCTCTCTCATAAGAAAGATCTTTATGCTTATGATGGCCTTCATTTAAACAAAAGATCAAAAATGCTAGATAATACCATCAATACAGCTATTAATGCTTCTTTAAACTAATAAAGGGGGAGGGTTAAATGATTTTTTGGTCAGTGGGGAAAACTCAAAATGACAAAAAAAAATCTCCTTAAACAACAAGGTAAAAGTCCAAATAAATCAAAAAAGAACTTAAGTGTGTTATTCCTAAATGCTAGAAGTCTGATAAATAAGATCAGTGAATTGTATATTCTGTTACAAACAAAAAATATAGATATTTGTGGTGTAACTGAGACATGGTTCTCAAATGACCAGTGGGGACAAGAAATCCCGGGTTATATATTGTGTGAAAAAAAAATAGAGAACTATCACGGGGTAGCCTTTATATAAAGGAATGTCATGATAGTAGTGAATTTGACCTGGATATACCTGATCCTCTTTGGTATTGAAATAATGTGGGTTAAAATAAATTCAAACATTGAACCTTTAACATTTGGAATATGCTATAGACCATCATCTTTGGACATTAACCAGAATGAATGTTTCTTACATTATCTACAAAACATTAAACTACCTGATAACATTGTATTAATGGGGGATTTCAATTATCCTGGGATAAATTGGCAAACTCTTATTGGGACTACTCAACAAGAAAAATGTTTCCTTGAAACAACTTTTATTCTAGGCGTGGATCAAATAGTATTAGAACCTACAAGACAAAAAAATGTTCTTGATTTAATTCTTACAAATATAACGCAGTATTATGACAAGCTTACCATTCTTGAACCCCTAGGTGATTCTGATCACTATATGCTTTATTGGGAAATTAACTGCTTTATCGATGATAGTAAGGGAATAACCAAGATGAAAAATGACAATGTAAATTTTGAGGACATTAAAATATATCTTTCAAAATGGAAGTGAAAGGAAGATTTTGATCATCAATCTGTGGAGGAAATCTGGAATATTATAAAATCTAAACTCCAATTTTGGATAGATAAGTGGGTGCCTGATAGAAAAAAATATATTAATAAAAGGTGAAACCCAGTATGGTTTAATAACAATATTAATAAATCTATAAAAAGGAAGAAAAAGGCATTTAATAAGTATAAGAAAAACAAAACGGATATAAATTGGAATAGGTTTAAATCTAAAGCAAAAATAACAAAGTATAAAATAAGAAAGGCAAAAAAGGAGTTTGAAAAAAATTGGTCAAACAAAAAGATAATAAAAAAGTTTCTTTAATTATATTGGTTCTTTGAAAAATTCACAAATCAGGGTTGGTCCTCTGATTAATGATATTCTAATATCAGATGAACAAGGTATGGCTGATGCATTTAATAAACAGTTTTCGAGTGTGTTTAAAAAAAAAAAAAAAAAACGACCTATTTGACGGTTTAAATATAAATCGTATCATTTTTACATCTGCAGAGGTTTTTTCTGCTCTGATGTCCTTTAAAACCTCTACTTTTGTAGGTATAGACCAGGGGTTCTCAAATGGTGAGGCCAGCCTCCTTGGGGAGGCCCCAACCTGTTCAAGGGGAGGCTCAAGCAAGTCCTGAAAAAAGTATTATATTTCAATTTTGAGCTTTACAGATTTTGTATGAAGGGATAAGGCAAACTGAAAGAGGATAACAGTAGGTGAATTTATGTATTATTCACAAGTCTGTGACCAGAGAAGGTATTGTACACTGAGCCATGGCTTATTTCAGGTGTACCCAGGGAAGGGTAGTGAGAATACAATTCAAAATGTAACTGCTAAACACTCAAGCGATACAACATGAATAAAAGTGCAAACAAATTAAGAACAATAAACTAACAATGCGAGGAACAACTGATCAATTCGACTGGCAGCAGAACTGTCCAAATACGAGAGTTAACCATACAGGTACTAGGAATAAAAGCAGGAGGGAGCAAAATGATCCCTGAGAAGTTGCTTAAGAGCAGGGTGAGAGGCAGAGGTTGGCAAGAAGGTCATTCCTGTTAGAGGGTAAACAGAAAAAGTAGTCTGACCCATGAAGGTATGGCAGTAAGGGGTAACAATGGTCCAAGAGTCAAAATATTGGAGCAAGTAGGTTGTCCTGTTGGGGTTACAATAAGCTTAATAAAATGAGAGCCAGCTATGCAAAGAGGTCTCAATTTATTCCTGATGTACTGTGAAAAGTAAGCTATTTTCTATGGGGAGGCCCAAACATATTTCAGTATTTTTGGGGAGGCTCAAGATCTTTTCCGTGGCTTAGGGGAGGCTCACTATGACAAAGTTTGAGAACTGTTGGTATAGACAATATTCCATTTGTATTCTTGAAAGCAATTGCATCTGAGCTGGTTGATGTTTTGGCATTCCTATTCAATACATCTATATCACAAGGCATAGTCCCAATTGAATGGAAACTTGCACAAGTAATCGCAATTCATATAAATGGGTCAAAATTTAATACTAAACAGTATAGGCCAATTCGTTTAACATTCAGTATAGGAGAAATAATGGAAAAATTCCTCTTATATAAGATTGAGGAACATATTATATTAAATGGTAACAGTGACATATTTCAATACGGATTTAAAAAGGGTAGATCTCGTCAAGATAATTTAATACATTTTTTTGAACCTGTGAGTTCAGCTCTAGATATGGGTTTTCCGGTGGATGTGATATTTCTGGATTACGAAAAGGCGTTCGATGCCATATCACATAGAGTAGTAATCGATTGTCTAGTAAAAGTTATGTAAAAATCTAATCAAATGGATTGCATCGTGGTTAAGTGGTAGACAGCAGCAAGTCAGGATTCGAGGTTACAACTCCTCATGGAGTGACATGACCAGTGGGGTGCCTCAGGGTTCTGTGTTGGGGCCGGATCTATTTAATATTGTTATCTCTAGTATGACAACATCAAATGGTGTGTGGCTTAATAAATATGCAGATGATGCAAAATTGGGCTGTATTGTAAATAATTCAACTTCTGTACTAAATCTCCAAAGGAATTTAAATGAAATATCCAATTGGGCTATTCAAAATAACTTGTCTTTAAATATATCAAAATGTAAACTTATGCACTTTGGCAAAAATAACCCAATGTCTCATTATGTAATAAATAATGTACTATTAGTTAAAGTCTCTTCAGAAAAAGATCTGGGTATTGTTATTAGCAATGATTTAAAATGTACTGACCACAATAATCTGACAGTTAAAAAATGTCGTCATTTAATAAACTGTATTTTCAAAAATCTAAAGAGTAGAGATGCAGAAGTACTACTTCCTTTATATAGCAGCCTGATTAGATCCAAATTTGATTTTTCTTTTTGTACACCTACTTTAATAAAGGATAAGATCATAGAAGAAAAGGTACAAAGAAGATACACAAAGAAAATAAAACTTAAAACAGCTTCCTTATGAAGATGGACTTAAAAATTTAAATCTTTATTCATTGGAATATCGGTCAATCAGAGGTGATTTATGCTTAATCTACCATGCAACAAGAGAAGAGTCTTTTTTTTGAAACCTTATGCTTAGAATGGAGTAATTCTTTAAATACAACACGATCGCATAATATTAAAATTAAGACATTTCTTGTAAAAACAAGTAAGAAGAAAAATTTCATAACACAACGAATAGTTCCTGTGTGGAATTCTCTTCTGCAGGAAGTGGTAAATAGTCATAATCTTAATTTCTAGGGATATGGATATGTTGTTCATCCACACTTATTGGCAGGTCCTTTGCCACTTTAAATCTTGCCGGAAGGTCTTCAAGCTGGCTCCTCCCACCCACCCGGATGGTAAAACTCTCTGCTCCGCCCCATGAGGCCAGATCTTCCTTACCGCTTGGAAGCTCAGGTTCCCTCCTTAGCGCTCTGCGTTTTTGACTGGTTCCTGAAAATGTCGGTCTTCGAATTTGTTGAAGTGTCCTTTTGAATCTTCGATCTTTTCTTTTTCGCTAAGGCGATGGCTTTTTCCGGCCCAGAGAGGTGCACGGTTAGTTCCTCCAGGAGGGACTCGCACTCCATGTGCGTTTTTTGCCTGGACCTGGATCACGATCCTCAGGCTTGCAATTTTTGTTCTGCCCTTTCGGTCAGCTCTCTGGAGGACCGCGCGGCCCGTTCGGGGCTCGGACATCTGGTAGTTTTTTCTGCACCAGAGATTCCATCGGACCGGTGGGTGTCTGCTTCAACTGTTTCTCTGCAGTTTGATCCTGCCAGGGAAGGGGCGCGCCCCCCCTCGGTTGCAGAGCTTATCCCGCTCTCCTTGGATTCTTCTCATGCAGCGTCGCCATTCCCTCTCCTCCAAGGGAGAGAGAACCTGGAGCCCTGTCGCTCGGCCTATGGCTAAAGGGCCATAGGCGGGGTCTCTTCGTCAGCGGGAGCTGGATCTCTCCCCCTCCCTCCTTCGGCCTTCGACTTGGTCGGTCGAGTTCCGCCACTGGCCTCACAGTATCCCTGTCAGGTCAGCCGGCCAGGTTCCCAGTCAACGTTGTTGAGTCTCTCGACCTGTCTTTTGGGGGGTCTTCTGGTGCCGTCTTCCCTCCGCCTTTGGCGAGAGCTGAGCTCTGTCCTCCCCGCCAGTCGACAGCCCTCGGGTCCTTTCTTCCAAGCCCGAGGGAGGGGCGGTCGTCCCGCTCCTTCCCAGGCCCGCCCTCGGTCCCCCCGAGGATTTGGGTCTCGGTCTCGGTCAACCTCTCGGTCTAGCTGCTCATGCCGATCTTGGCGTTCTCTGTTGAGGCACCGAGTTAAGTGGCTTTGCTGTTCTTCCTCGTCCCCCTCCTCGGATGAGGCGCGGTTTCGATGCCGTTGGCGTCGGTGTTAGGAGGAGCTTATGTGGCGACAGCAGCTGTTGTCTGGGTTTCGATCGACCCCGATGCATTTTCCGGATAGCAAGCAGCAGCCGCTTGGTCGGCAGCCGTTCAAATCGGTCAAGGAGCCCTCTCCAGGGCCGGTTGCTCGTCCGACTGCTGTACTCCTCCGCCTTTGGCGGGTTCAGCCAGACCATGACCTGTTCTTCAGGTCACTCGGTCCCTCACTCCTGCCCTCCCCGGCGGATCTAAGAGGCACTTCAAGGCAGCTTTTGCAGATCCTTCGGAGCCTGAATCAGGCTCTGCCATGTTTCCTAGCAGGGAGGACCCGGGGTCTTCCCAGGAACATTCAGTAGACGACAGCCCATCGTCTTCAAAGGGTCTGCTTCAGCTCATTTCAGAATTCACTGGGATGCAGCTCGAGCCCGTCTCTAATCAGGCACCTTACCCCCTTACGGAGTTTCTGGATTGAGGGGGTTCTTCCTCGGAGGCCTTCCCAGTGGCTGAGGCGATCGTGGGCCCAGCCTTGGAGCTATGGCAGCGGCCTACTTCCTGCTCTGCGCCTTTGGCCAGGGTGGCTCGGAGGTACCCTGTCCCTGTCGGTTCTCTGCCCGGTTACTTGGAGCACCCCTCGGCTGAAGGGGTAGTCACCGACCTATGTTTTCCAATTTCTTGGAAACACTGGGGATGTGGACAGACCTCCCCCGACAAGGAGTCCAGAAGGATGGACTACGTTAGACGTAAGGTTTACGCTGCGTCCTCCCTAGGCCTCCGTCAGGCCAGCTGGGTTGCACTGATGGCACATTTCTCCCACTCCCTTTTGGGCTCCCTGGACGAGGTTCTCCCTCATCTCCCGGCTGACCTGCGGACCACGTTTCGGCAGGTGCGGGACCAAGGTAGGCGGTGTAGGAAGCAGCTCCAGACAGCTCTGGATCTAAGCGACTCCTGTGCCAGATCGGTGCGGCCGCAGTGGCCATGCACCACAGGGCGTGGCTGAGGTTATCCTCCTTCTCTTGGAAACCCAGCACGAGTTGGCGGACATCCCTTCTTGGGACTGACCTTTCCGGCCCTGGAGTGGAGGGATACATCCATGGGCCCGAGAAGTCCGATGCCACTCCGGCCTCGGTCACTCTCGCCCGGAGGGTTAAGGGCAGCCGTCAGCCTTTGCGTAAGCCCTTTGGCCCCCTGAGCCCTGGGGCCCCACCGGCCCAGCATAAGGGCCAGCAGGCATGTGCTGGACGGCCTGTTGCCAGTCCATCGTCTCCCTCCAAAAGGAAGCAGGGAGGCAGGAAACCGAGAGCCCCCTCGGCTCCTTCCCCATCTAAGCCTGCCTGCTCAGTGACGGGCCAAGGGGCATTGCCCCGGCCCCGTCGTCCCAAGCCGGGTTTCCCAATGGGGGGGATGGCTCCGCACCTCGTTCTGGAGGTATTTAGGGGGTAGATCCTGTCGCAGGTTGCGGCGGTTTCCCCTTGAGGCCGTTGCCCCATGGGGATCTTGGGTCCACTGCCTCTGTGTCGGTCGTACCGACTTGCCTGGCTCTCTAGTTAGAGGTGATCAGAAAGGCTGCGGACCCCCCTCCCTTCAGCCCTGGGTTCGTGTCCAGGTACTCCTGGCCTCAAACGGATGGGGGCTCGCGCCCATTCTCCCGCACGCCTGGATGGTCTCCCTACTTCAGATATCCCATCCTCAGAACGTGGCGTGTAGCTGTTTCCTGGGTTTCCAGGATGTACCTACTCCTCGTTCTGTCCGTTTCTTGGGAGGCTCCACCCCTTCTTGCGGGGGAGCTCCTTACGCGTTCCTAGCCAAGCACTTCTTTGCTCAGCAGTCTCTGTGGCACTGAAGGGTCCGGATATCACCCCACCGGAAGGCAGTCTGGTCTCCCGTTTCCAGGAGCCAGTGAGAACTCGTACCTTAGCGGTGAAGCTTCTTCGGGACTAAGCTCGACTTTTGAGTCCGAGCTCGGCTCCGGGCGGACAGGGCTGAGGCTCTTCCTCCTTTGCCGGTCGGGTTGGCCGGGAAATTATGTCCTGCCAGGACCTCCTGCTCCTCCTGGGTCTCAGGGTGGCCTTCCCTTAGTGGGAGGGGCCAGCCAGAGGTCAGAGCGCTGCATCCCTTGGACCAGTTCGTGACTTACAGCCCAGGAGTTAAGAGAACGCTCCCTTGGACCGTTCCAACCTCGGCAGGAGAACATCCTGCTCGTTCGCCCTGAGTCGTCGGTCTTCACCGACCGATGTTTCTCCGATGGGTGGGGTGCCCATCTTGGGGAATACAGAGTGCTTCGCCTCTGGTCCTCTCGTGAGTCCCGATGTCCTTCCTGCTCGCTGGAGAACAGACAGTCCGCTTAGCCTGCACCGCTCGCTCCGCTTGCACGGGGTCTACAGGTCTAAGTCCAAGTAGGACAACACCAAGATCATGTGCTACCTACTCTGCCAGGTTCGGTCGATCCCCTTGTCTCGGTGCAAGGAGGTTCTCCGCATTGGGTTGTTGCGCAGTCAAAGGTTCCCAGCCATTTGATGGCAGGAGCCCCGATTCCTTGGCTGCTGCCTGGGCCAGATAGCTGCGCCTCAGGAGTGGTCTCCTGCCAGAGGTAGCACAGGATCTTCCTCTTCTCTCCGGGAGAATACGAGGCTGAACTGTTTTTTGCCCGCCTCAGCAAGGTCTGCTGCAGGGGATGCCATAGGAGCCTGAACCCCTGGCCCTCTGTGCCTCTCCCCATTTCCCTTGACCTACGGGCAAGGTGAGGAGGGACTTGGCGCAGGTGATGCTGGTAGCCCCAGACTGGATTGCCAGTTCTGGTATCCAGCTCTCCTCAGTCTCAGCCCCAGGCTCCCGAGGCGGCCTCCAGTCCACCCGGTCCTGTCTTTCCTTTTCAGGGAAGGTTATTCATCTGGACCTTCAATCCCTGCACCTGTAGGCCGACCCCAAAGTGGCTAGGGGCCAGGCCTAGGGTCTGCAAGGTCCTCACCGAGGCCGCCCCTGCCAAGAAATCAGCCAAGATGCTCGCCTCTCTGGGAGAAGTTCTCCCTTTTTTGTTGATGGGATAGGGCCGTGCCCTCCCCCGTCCCTGAGCGAGCATTCCGGACCATCTGCGGTCCATCCTTAAACCAGGGCTTCGGCCGACAACCCTCCAGGTGCTTCTGCAGGTCACCCCTGTCTTCCGGGCACGGGCCAGGAGGCAGTTGGTGGTGCGGAGAAGGTGGTCTGGCACTTCTAAGCCTCGATCACGCCTCCCCTTTTGGGGAGAGTATCCCCTTCTGTGGGATCCTTGCTGGTATGGGCTTAGCTCATGGAGCAAGCCATCCAAACCTTTTGCACAGGTGAGTTTCCCCACCTGTTGTGGAAGAACACCTTCTTGGGGCCCTCCACCATCCAGAAGGCGTGGAGAGTTCCAGGCGCTCCTTTAACCTCCCTATCCGGTCTTCCACAGGGACTAGGTTGTCCTGCGCCCCACCCAAAGTCCTTCGGAAGGCGGTGGCGGAGTCTTCCCTTTGGGGGTATTGCCTCTGCCGGGGTTTATCCCTATTCACACCTCGGAGGCCGTATTCAGGTTCCATAGGAACCGGTTTAATGCTCACCTATCTAGGGAGCGTAAAGCTAAAGTTCGGGAGAGGTTTGCCAGCTATTCATCATCATCATCATTGCTGAAGCCGCATCTGGCAGATTTGCAGCCCAGTGGACAAGCGGGCGGGTCACCCCTGCATAGGTCTCCACTATAGGCGGGCGGGCATGGAGCCTCCCAGAGGGATAAGCGCTCTTTTTACCCGTCCTTCCACTGCATCGGTGGCTGCTTTCGAGGATACTCCATCCAGGATATCCGGAGGGCTTCTGCTCGGAAGCAGGCCTTACTGCTCCTTCCACATTGACCTTGGGTGGTGCTGGGGTGCTGGTCGGGGCCTCGGTTCTCCAGTCTTTCTACCTAAGTAGGGTGTGCCTTGCCTCCTCCTCCCGGAGAACTGCTAGAGTCTGCCAATAAGTGTGGATGAACAACATATCCATGTCCCTAGAAATACAGGTTACTCACCTGTAACAGGAGTTCTAGGAATGGTATATGTGTTCATCCCTGTTTCTAACCTCGGCTTTGGCCTTTAGCTACGCTGTGAGGCTAGATCTGGCGTCATGGGGCTGAGCCGAGGTTTTACCCGGGTGGGTGGGAGGAGCCAGCTTGAAGACCTTCCGGCAAGATTTAAAGTGGCAAGGGACCTGCCAATAAGTGTGGATGAACAATATATACCATTCCTAGAACTCCTGTTACAGGTGAGTAACCTGTGTATATATTTAAAAATAGTTTAGACAACTACATGGGAGATTATAAATATTATTACCACCCAAGTTAAGGGTGGCGAAGTTAAAATGGGCTTGCCCCTCAACTTCGAATTTTTCCAATGAACCTATTGAGCATACTAAGGCACATAGAAATGACTGTCTTCAATTGTTTCTCACTTATGGTGAAGTGAGAAAGGGTAAGCCTGCCACTAAGAGAACTATTGCCAGGTGGATTGTCTCTTGTATACAGTTTTGTTATGACAAGTTGGGTAGGACGCCCCCTTCAGGCCTGAGGGCTCACTTAACCAAGGGTACAGCAGCTTCTGTAGCTGCAGCCAGAGATATACTTTTGTTAGAGATCTGTAAAGCAGCCACTTGGAAAACAGTACATACTTTCACCAAGCATTACTCCCTGGACATCCAGGCTAGGAGTGATGCTAGGTTTGGTACAGCAGTACTGCAGAGCTTGTTCCCAAAGTAGGTTCTGCATTCCCTCCTCCATAGGGAACTGCTTGGTAGTCTGCATTATGTCAGAATACAGCAAGACTTCATGTTGTTTGAAGAAAAAATTACTCACCATAGTAATGTTGTTTCTATTAATGGAGTCTTGCTGTATTCAGGCCTCCCCTCTCAGAATGTGATTTTGGGAAGTGGGCTGGCAGGTACAGTGTTGCACCTCAGGGGTGTACCTTGTACCCCCCCTCTTGGGTGGGGTAGATGTTATTTTTCTGGTGTTTTACTAAATAGTGTCACTACCTTTCCTTCTTGGGTTCTTGACTTGAGTCTTTTGGGGCCCAAGAAAATATATTTTGCCCTTTGGCTATATTTTGAACAATTTCCATACCTTAGTTACTAGTTAGTTAGTTAGCTCGTAAGTATCTGACGGTTACACTGGGAAGTACCACAGACAGAGGTTTGAAAACCAAGCTCGAGCTCAAAGTTCTATGCTTCTGCATAGTTGACTTTTTCCTCTCCGGGGCAGTTCAAGTGCTGGGGCTAACTGCATTATGTCTGAATACAGCAAGACTCCGTTAGAAGAAACAACATTACTATGGTGAGTAATTTTTCGTCTGGTACATCAACAAACCAGGAGGAACTCGTCCCTATCCTCTTTGCAGGGAGGCAATGCGAGTTTGGGATTGGGCAGCAACACAACCTTCGCCTCACAGCAGTTCATGTTCTGGGGGTCGAAAACATGCTGGCAGACCACCTTAGTCGGTCATCTGCACAGGCTCACAAGTGGGAACTGGATGAGGGGGTGGTAGACTAAATCTTCCTGCACTGGGGGACACCTCAGGTAGACCTGCTCGCGTCTCCTCACAATGCAAAACTTCACGCCTTTTGCTTGCTCGCTCCAGGGCGAGATATTTTTTAGAGAGACGCTCTGCCTCTAGATTGAAAGGACAGATTCGTCTATGCCGCACCCCCGATCCCCTTAATTCCGAGGGTCTTGCACAAACTCTGCTCAGAAGGAGCTTGCATGATCCTAATCGCTCCTTTCTGGCCCAGGCAAGTTTGGTTCTCTCTTATGCAACAGTATTCAGAGAAACCTCCTCCTTCCTTTTTTCTCTTCCTCTTCCTCTGTTGTAACTTTTGCTGACCCAGGATCGTGGGACCCTGGTTCATCCAGGTCTCTGATCCCTTCAGTTGCATGTGTGGCTCCTGCAGGCGTAGTTCAAGCTCAATTCGGGGTTTCCCCGCTTGTGGCTGAGATTCTGGTGGAGGCCAGAAAGCCTTCCACTAGACCTACCTACGCCATGAAATGGAAAAGGTTCTCTATTTGGGCCTCTTCCAAAGATTTCGAGCGATTCTCATGTCTTGTCGGGAGAATTCTGGACTATATGCGTCATCGCTTCGATCTAGGTCTCAGCCATTTCTCTCTGAAAGTTCACATGGTGGCCATTTCTGCTCATCATGTTCCTTTTAGGGACAGAACATTCACACAGTTGGAAGCCTCTAAGACTTTTCTTAAAGGATTCTCCACTTGAGACCCCCATTCGCATTCCTGCTCCTCCTTGGGATCTGAATTTCATTCTTGAGAAGCTTACCCTGCCTCCTTTTGAGCCGGCAGCCTCAGCAGACCTGAAGTTCCTGTCCTAGAAGACTCTTCCTAGTGACCATTACTTCAGCTTGAAGGATTTCCGAGCTTCAGGCCTTGATTTGCAAAATCCTGTATTTGATTTTTCACAAGAAATGGGTGGCTCTGCACACCAATACTAAGCTTCTCCCTAAGGTGGTAACGGAATCTACGCTGAATCAATCCATTGAGCTTCCTGCTTCCTTTACGCAACACTCCAATCAAGGGGAGTACCTCTTGCAAACTTTGGATGTTCACAGAATTCTGAGATACTGCACCACCAGGACAAAGGATCTCAGAAAGTCTGATAAGCTGTTTGTCTCTCTTGCTCACAGAAGAGAAGGCAATGCTGTTTCCAAGCAATGCCTATCTAAATGGTGGGCTCATTGTATCACTTTCTGTTACGACAAGTATCACAAGACTCTGCTGGGTCAAGTCAGAGGCCACTCCACCAGGGCTGTCGCTGCCTCTGCGGCTTGTTTTAAGAATGTGTCTGCGGCTGACATTTGCGCAGCCGCAACTTGGACTTCTGTCCATACCTTTATGAAACACTACAGTTTGGACATTGCTTATCGCTGTAGAGCAGGCTTCAGGCTGGCTGTTCTGCAAGGTCTCCTTTCTTGAGACCCTCACAGCCGGAGGTTCTATGGATGGGTAGTTTTCCTCCTCCCGTGTGCCTTTCCTTGTTTCAAACTGCTTGGAACTCAGTCCTATATGTAATTACCTACTGCAAGAGCCCTCTTGAAGTAAGATGGTGCAGTTACGTAAGAACTTACCATAACAGTAGATCTTCGAGAGAGGCATCTTGCAGTAGGTACTGCCTTCCCGCCCTCCATACCCCTTAGCTTTTTCCGCTCCTTTTCCATGGGAGAAAGATCTGCTTCTCTCTCGTCTTGCCTTTTTGGCCTTTGGCAGGAAAGAACTGGAAGGCAGGCGTGGGGGACTGCCCCTTTATACCGATGTCGTCTGATGCCGGTCACCTGATGTGGGGGCGGTCCCCTGCCGGAGATTGCTAGCTAGAAATTTTTCCGTGGGGTCCTGACGCCTGCCGGCTTCAGTCCTATATGTAATTACCTACTGCAAGAGCTTCTCTTGAAGATCTACTGTTACGGTAAGTTCTTACGTAACTGTACTTTCTGGAAGTGTTATACAGTTCACATCCACACAAACCTACCTGACCTCTCCTGATAAAAGTGGCATAAGGATCCCTGCTTCCAGCGTGCAAGACCCAATGTCACAGGGTGGAGCCGAAGAGTATACCACCTTGGTGGGTGGGAGGAACTTAGCTTAAAGACGTCTGGCAAGATTTAAAGAATAAAGGATGACTGCCAGAGTGTGGATGTGCACCATATACCACTCCTAGAACTATTGTTACAGGTGTGTAACCCTCATTTCACGCCCCTGTTGAGGGTCATATAGTGGCCCAATTGGAGATCTTCTGTACTTTTCTGAGAGGTGTTGTGCATAAGAAACCTATCTGCAATCCAGTCCCTACTTGGGACTTGAATTTTGTGCTTGAGAAATTGACATTGGCTGCTTTTGAGCTGGCCTTGAGACGTGGCTTGTGTTTCTTGTCAAGGAAAACTTTATTTTTAGTTGCAATCACTTTGACTCAAAGTTGTGTAGAGATCCAGACTTTCTACCAAAGGTGGTGTCTGAATTCACACTGAATCAGATGATTCGCCTTCGTATTTATTGCCCTGAGCATATGCCAATCAGGGTGAAGCACAGTTCCATACTTTAGATCAGTGTTCCTCATTCATTATTTTAGAGTGGTGGACCACCATTCTATTTTTTTTTTTTTTTAACCACTGCCCTAGATTTTCATGCCACCACCCTATGTTTTTATCCATTACTCTGTTTAATAAAATCCTCCAAAACTGCCTTTTACTGCCATCCCTTATTGCACTATTACCTCTGTTAGAACTTACTTAAAATTCACTTGTGCACATGTACAATGCATACTGAAGGCCCAAAAAATGTGGCACCCTTTGACCCTATCAGCACCGCCACCATCCTATATTTTCAGACAGTGGGGAGCCCTGCTTTAGATGTACATAGAATACTTGGATACTATGTGAATAGCACCAAGGACTGAAGTACGGTAACTAACATCTGGTACAGTTTGTGGTCACGCTACTAGGGGAATGGCCACTTCTGTTGCTTGTTTCTGAAATGTTTCTGCTGCTGACATTTGTTCTGCAGCCACATGGAGCACTGTCCACACCTTCGCTAAACATTATAATCTGGAAATAGTCTCTCAAAGACGTGCTGGTTTTGGGCTTGCTGTACTGCAAGGCCTGCTATCCTGAATATCTGTCAGACTGTAACCACCTCCCTGTTGGTGTTTGGGACTATCTGGGAATTGTTCCAAAGGTGTGGACAAATGGAGGCGATACCTCTAAGGAGATAGAACAGTTACATACTTACCGTAACAGCAGATCTTCAAGAGAATCTCCTTCATTAGTACATGCCATTCCTCCCTCAGTTCCCCTTGCGCTTCAGTGAGGGTTGCATCAGATATTGAGCCTGAACATAATATATACATTTTATCTAGCCCTGTGTTTCACCTTGTATGCCTGGGCTGGTCTTATCTTCTGGTTCCCCATAGTTGGAGGTACTCTGAGTCTAATCTCAGGCGGGGAACTGAGGAGTGATGTGGCAGCCCACGTTTATATAGTCGCTGACTCATTATGTCGTCATGGGCAGCCCTTGACTGGCAAAAGCTTCCATGTCTTCCTAGTGCCTGATATAGTGCCAAAGGTGTGGACTAATGGAAGAGATCCTCTCAAAGATTTACTGTTACAAGCCAGCCCGGTGACACTGAGGGTTGAGGCGCTGGACGCCACACTTTGCGCCACAGCGGTGACCCAGGTTTGGGAACAAGCCCGGGCCACCGGCGGTCGGCAGGGGAGAGAGGATTGGCGTCGGGACTGCTCTCCTGTCTCGGGGTGGGGGAGAGACACTTGTCGTTCCACTCGCCACTGCCTTCTGGCGGCGGCTGGAAGGCAGTACGGTCGGGAGACATGCTCTGATGCCTATGTTGGTAGGGAGGGAAACTGGAGAAGAAGCCGAGGGAAAAGGAGAGCCCTGGCAGGCGCACATTTGATGGCCGCCCACTGAGGGGCTGACTCCGACTTCTGGATTAGGTTTCGGGGGAGCTTGTCACTCTCCATCATGGCCCTGCCACAGAGAAATACCGGTTCGACGAAGAGTCCGCCTGTCAGAGGGCCGGAGCCACCTGCCAAGAGTCTCGGAGGATAAAGTGGGTAGGGAAAAAAAATGTACTGTTATGGCAAGTGCATAATGTTCTTTATATGACCAGATGTCATAGAAACACAGAATTTGATGGCAAGTAAGGACTGCTTGGCCCACCTAGTCTGGCCATTTCCCTACCTAATAGATAAGTTGCAGACCCCCACTAGAATTGCCTTATGTCTATCCCATGCATTCTTAAATTCCCCCACTGTTTTTAACTAACCACGTCACCATGTCATATACAGGCATTTTCATTCTAATCCTAAGAATTCTGTTTGACACTGTCTTAGCACTGTAGTTACTTGGGGCTGATTTCACTGTCCCACAGCAGTGGCCATGTTTTATTAGAATGACTTTGGGATCTTACTGCCTTCCCTAACATAAAATAAGTAGATTAGTGAAGAAACCCTAGACCACAGGGTCACCTTTTAATATTTTTGTTTTAAAGATTTATGCCTTTTTTTTTGTTATTTCTGACATCTGAATTTCATTTCTTCTTAATTCATACAGGTCACCGTGGAGTAACAAGTACGACCCTCCGCTGGAGGATGGTGCCATGCCGTCTGCTCGCCTACGCAAATTGGAGGTGGAAGCCAACAATGCCTTTGACCAGTACAGAGACCTGTAAGTGTGACGTTCCCATCAGTGCATGCGAAGTGTGTTGTTTGTAGTACAGAGAGCAGGGCATAGGGTTAAAGGGCATCTGCACCTCATCCCCATGAAGAAAATTTAGATCTGGCTTTCCCTTTTTTGAATTTGGAGGGGGGGTGTCCTGCTGCTGGCAAATATTTAAAAATAGTTGGCACAAGCAGAAAGAACTCTTGTTGCATGACATGCCAAAAAAAAAAAACTTCTTCAGATTTTGAATCATTTTATTCATTGTTAAAGAATTCACATGTAAACAGGAACTTTGGTCCCTTGCATCTGCAGCTGGTACTGACTTGTAAACTGAACCCATTCTCTGCTTATGGCATCAGTCATTTAGTTCAGCAACAGACTGATGTCACAAGTGGGGGAAATGAGTTCAGTCCCTGAATAAACCTGTGCTGCAAGAAAACCATATGAGACAGACATCCAAGTAAATATCCTTAAATAATAACAAACAGAACGGTTTCAAATTCACATTTTGAAGATTATTGAGTATCTCAGTTCTGGTGTACCATCCAAGTTTCTGTATTTTTAAGGAGTTCCTCTGATTTTGCTCATTTTTTTTATCGTCCCCATCATGTTGGGAGGGACCTGGGGGTGGTGGTGGATGTCAAGATGAACAACTCAGACTTGTAGGAGGGCAGCAGCCAAGACCAACAGGATGCTGGGATGCATTGCTAGGGGGATCACCTCCAGAAGGAGGGAAGTGATACTCCCTCTGTATAACTGCTTGGTGAGGCAGCACCTTGAGTACTGCGTACAGTTTTGGAGGCCACACTTAAAGAGGGACATTAACCTCCTGGAGAGGGTCCAGGAGGAGCAACCAAAATGATTTGGGGCTTGGGGACAGGACCTAGAGGAGAGGCTGGGGGACATGATAGAGGTCTTCAGGTACATGAAGAGGGTAAATAGGGGAGGAACAGTCAGGGTGCTTTGAAGGAAGGAGGAAGGGCCACTAGAGGCATGGGTGGAAGCTGGAGGGAAGATTCAGGGAGAAGGAGGAGGTGCTACTTCACTGAGAGGGTGGTGGAGCCATGGAATGCACTGCCTGGGGGCTGGTAGGCAGAGACAGTGGAGGAGTTCAAGAGGGTGGGACAGGTACAGGGAGGGTTCTGGAAGCAAATCCAATGCAGCAAGAATATCCGGAACTGGGAAGGGAGAAGCCAGAGAAGGCGAGGGGGACAGCAAGGTCAGCACCCAGGGTGGGGACTGACCAAGCGAAGCAGACACGAAAGACCGTTAGGCCTATTCTGCTGGCATTTTAGTATGTTATACAACACCTTCCAATCCCCCCCCACCCCAAATCATCAGAATAACAAAACAAAAAAATCTTCCTCTTGTCTTTTTTTTTTTTTTTTTTTTTTTTAAAGATCATTTCTTTATGCTCCTGCCTGGCCCCTTCCATCCAGTCCCCAGCCCCATCGCCCCAGCATCCACTGGACTCACCTCTCACCCTAGCAAGGTGCCAGCTAGCCGGGTGTGGTGCCTGCGAGGGGCCGGCTTCAGCCTGCCGGCCGATGTTTTCTCCCCCTTTTTTTGGTGCCCATCCCCTGAGTGTGATGCTGCGGCATGCACACTTCATACGCTGCACGCCGGGCGCCTGCTCCCGCAGCCGCCCTCACGTGTGGGCCCACTGTGCCAGCCACCGCTAGGGATCAGGCAGGCAGCGTTGCTCCCCACCTCCCAGGAGAGGAGCTGCCCTTTTGGGATGCTCAATCCTCTCCCTCCGCAGCCGGCTCCTGGCGTGCCTGTCAAGAAGGCGCGAACACAGGTCGCCCATGCAGCAGGAGAGGTGCAAGGTATGATGACTCAGCCCTCCGTGCCACTGGGCCGGCTCCTTCCTCTTGTCTTTTAATGAGCCAGGCACTGCATTTCTCCTTTCTTTTTCTCAGGAAGGCACATACATCTGATCACTGTGAAAATCCTGTTTGAGTTTAGCTGCCAAAATCAGTAAATCTTCCTCATTTGAAGGGTGCTGATGTGGATGCGTTGAGAACTTATGGAGTTGCTGCTGTAGCACCCCTCTGATATACTGTAGTTTTGAAAAACAAGCATGCACTCACATGCCCATATTTCAAACTTGTCATTAGAACCGTCTTAATGTACTGCTTTTTGTGTTCATTTTAATGTACCCTCATGTCCATTTGGACCCCTTGTTATCACTTCCCCCAGCTGATATTACTTTTCGTTTTTGTTTTATTTTGTTATGCCCCCTTATCACTCCAGCCAGCCCATCTACTGCCCCCCTCTAGCACCCACTTTTTCCGGGACTCGTCTCCTTCATTATGCCCCCATGGCCTCCCTCATGGTGGGGCTGTCATTGGAGGTACTCCAGACCACTGCCACTGACCCTTGCCCCCAACCTGTAGGAAGAATGCTGCATTTTGGAGTCTGTGAGCTGGGATGGCATCAACCTGCAGTGGCTGGGACTTTTTTTCCTCCTGCTTCTGCTGTATTCAAGGACACTGGCTCACTAAGTATGACAGGGCACTGAGGTGCACACCAGGCGTGTCAGTGCTTTTCCTTCCAATCCCATGTATGCTTCTCAACTGAACTGCTACCTGTGGTCACAGCTGCAGTATCATGGCAGTAGCTGGCAACACCCCCCCACCCCCAAAAGAAGTGTCTCTCCTGGGATGCTCGACTTCCCCACCCCAACCCCCAGTGAACCAGGCTTATTCCAAATCTGGGTCACTGGCATCCCGAGGGTAGTACTACCCCTGCATCAGTGGGCCAGCCCCTGATATTCACTTTTTTTCAATTTGCTGTTTATCTTCGCCTACGTCCCATGGGTGTCAACCTATCGAGCGCCTAGAGTCATCCTCCTGCCTCACTTGCCTTGCCCGATACTTTGCCCTCGGTCCCTCAGGAGCTGTGGTCTCCCAGTGGGGTCGAGGGCCAGCGAACACCTGAAATTCTAAGTCTCGTCAGATCAGAGTAGTCAGGCAGGCAAGGGCATATAGGAGGCACACTCTGGCTCCCGGCATCCGCAGGCATTTTTCTGTTAACTGGAGGGGTGGCATGCACCCCATGAGCATCACTGGAGTCACCACTCCCTATCCCGTCGTGAGCTGCAGTGCCTGCTGTACCCCGCCTTCAGCCAGGGACAGTCGAGCACCGGAGTCCTGACCCCTCTCCCCGGAGAGCGCTGTCCTCAGATGCTCATTCCTCTACACCTCCCTGGCAACCAGGCTAGCTTCCGAACCCGGGTCGCCGGCGTGGTGTGGCATCCAGTGCCTCGAGCCACCGGGCCGGCCGATGTTCACTTTTTAGTTAGCAACTGATTCTGGAACTTCAGAACCTTTCCTGCTCTCCAGATTCTGGCTTAGCTCCGATGCTTCTTGCCTACCTTCCCTCCCTCCTTCTTCCATCACCTCCTTGTACTCCGTCCGCTCTGCTCACTCATGCACAGTTTCTGTCCCTTAAGGTAGAACTTCTGCAGGACAGGCAGCATTCTTCACCTGTTTACCCACTCTCTGGAATAGTCTTTCTATTGCCATCTTTTCTCCTTCCCCCACCCAACTTCTCATTGGCCAGGCAGCATTCTCCACTTGATTACCCACTCTCTCTGGAATAGTTTCCCTGTCTTCTTCTGTTTCTCCCCCCCTCTGTAGGCCAGGCAGTGTTCTCCACTTGGTTACCCACTCTCTGAAATAGTTGCCCTATCACCATCCGTTCCTGCCTGTTTTCTTTCTCCCTCAAATCTCTTTTTTAAGATCATGCTAAATATCCTGTACCTGCTCCTGTAACTAGCTTCCCCCTTTATTTATCCCCCTCCTGTATGCTGCTGCCACCGCTTTCTGCATTTCTTGCTGCCGTTAGCACTGCTGCGCTCCCTCAAACCATCTGTAGCATGTTTTTGCCCCAGAATTTAATGCTTGCTGAGTTTTTTTCTGTGTTGCGTTGTGTTGTGGTTTGTATTGCACTTTTTTTATTTGCGCCATTGCATTGTATCATTTTGCATCTTCCTTCTACTTTGTATTCACCTCCGCCCCTACCCCCGGTTGCAACTGGAAACATGCTTCAGCTCAATGTGCCTTTCTGTAATAACGAAAGTTTAAATAAATAAGCAACGTTTTCATCAGTTGTGTGACAGCTAATTGTAAAAGTTACAACAGCTTAATCTGGTTCAAGGTCATTTGGCATTCATCTGTATCCCCCTCCCCCGGGTCGTACCTGAAAATATGCAGGATTTGTCTAGTGCACTTACCCGATCAACAAAAACAAAATAAATAATAAATAAAAAAGTTTCACTCCAGGGTTCCACTGATCTTTCCAGGGTCCTAAAACTGATCAAAAATATCGGGCTGTAAAAAGGCAGTGAGGTCATACGAAGAAGCCAGCAGAAGGCCATTTGGTTTATCAAGTCTGCTGGTATTGCAGGGTCCACAGCTTGTGCTAATGTCCTGCCCTCCCTCCTCCCACTCCTCCCATCCTCCTACCTATGATTCTTGCCTCCCTATGCCTATCCCAGCCTCTCTTAAAGCTGCCCACTGTCTTCAATGAGATGACCTATTTCGGCAGTGCATTCCAAGTGTTCACCACCCTCTCTGTGAAGAAGTGCTTCCTGACCTCCCTCCTAAACCTCCCACCCTCCAGCTTAAGACTGTGTCCCCTCGTGTTGTGGTTGCCAGTCAGCTTAGAGACTCACCTTATTTATCCCTTTCAAGTACTTGAAGGTCCCAATCATGTCCCCCCTCTCTCTCTCTCTCCTGTCTTCCAGGGAGTACATGTTCAGTGCCCTCAACTTCTCCTCGTATGCCTTACCCAAGTTACCCTGCTGACCCGCTGTCATCTTTCTAGCCTTCCTTTGGACCTTCTCCAGCAGGCTAATGTCCTTTTTGAGGTGTCGGCACCAGTACTGAACTCCATACGCTAGATGCGGCCTTACCAGTGACCTGTACAAGGGCAGTATATCCTCCTCTCTCCTACTACCGATCCCCTTAGATATGCATCCTAGCATCTTGTTTGCCTTTGCTGCTGCTTTCTTGCACTGCGTGGAGTGCTTCGGGTCACTAGTGATCATAACTCCCAGGTCCTTCTCCTCTGATGCAGACACTCTGACTCCACCTAGGTAGTACTGTGTCCTGAGATTCTTGGCTCTGATATGCATAACTTTGCATTTCTTGGCATTAAAGCCAAGCTGCCAGATCCTGGACTACCTCCCCAGCTTTTCCAGATCTTCCTGTAGGTTCTGTGTCCCTTCAGTTGTGTCCACTCTCCCACAGAGTTTGGTGTCATCCACGAATAGGCACATTTTGCCCTTAATGCCATCCCCATTGTCATTTTTGAAGACATTGAACAACACCGACCCCAGCACTGAGCCCTGCAGGACCCGCACTGGTTACCTTTCTGGTGCCAGATAACACTCTCCCCACGACAACCCTCTGGGTTCTGTCCCTCTGCCAGTTTTCCATCCATCTGGCCATCCTTTCTCCAACCCCGAGATCCAACAACTTCCTGATCAACCTTTTGTGGGGCACAGAGTCAAAGGCCTTGCTGAAATCAAGAATCCTAGAAAAGGAAACCATTTGGCATGCCACATGTATATTAGTGTAGGAGAACCGTAAATGACAACTAAGTGAGGAAAAACAACTCGACTCCCAGTGGATGTAGATAACAGCAGACAGGTAACAGTTCAGGAATAAGGCATGACAGTGTGCATTATTTTAGGATAATATCACACCTCAGGAAGTGAGTCAAGAGGTAAAGCCCAGTGTCTTACGCACCCAAGCCATTCTTCCACAGCTATACTGAAATGGTGTGCCTTATTGTGATTATGTAATGACTTTCTTGATTGTCTGTTTTAAAACTGGGTAATTTGGTTCAGAAAGTTACATTTCTGACCTGTGCTGGCATGACACATGGTCATGTGATCATAGTTGAACAGTCACATGTCTTGGTTTCTCAAAGTTTTTATAATACAACATTTGTATACCTTCTAACCTGAGATATTCTTCAATATGCTTAACTCTCTGTCGGCCTTCAGAGTGGAACTGCCCGGAGATTAGAACCTATGCAAATGATGGAATTCATCATTGACTCGTGCACTTAATCAAATGCTACCCTCACTAACTGCTGCATTCTAAACACTCAGATTTCATTGTCTGCCTGCGAAGTCTAGACGCCTCGGAGATCTCTCCTCACAGTCGTGAATTTCAAAGTTGTTTTATTGCTCTTCAAAGAAAAAACAAGCAACCTTTTTGTTTAATTTCATCTGCTGCCTTTACTTTGTTTTAGTAGTGTACATTAGTTTATTTAACTTATGTTTTATATAGCAGTTCCTTTCCATTCCTAGTAACAGCTGAGGAACCAACGATTTTGTCAATCAGTTTAAAATAGTCTGATTGTTTTATTATATAGTTTAGCACTTATTTTATTTACTGTAGAAACCGATACTTTCGGTTCTTTTTTTTTACTTGCGATTGCGGTTCCTTACAAGAATTAATCGCCATCTTGATACCATTCGTATAACCAAAAAAAAGAGAGGTGTTTATATGGCGGTTGCTTCTGGGTTTGTCACTAAACTAAATGTCAGATAAACTGAAGAAAACTGGGCCTACGGGCTTCAAAAAATGTGTCCAGTGTGGAGAGATTTTTGCCAAGGCAGACAACCATGATAAATGTGTTGTTTGTCTTGGTGAATCCCACTTCACATCAGAATGTGAGATTTGAAAGACATTTCTAGCAAAAGCAACTGAAAAAAAGCTGGAAAGATTTAAGAGGAGGATGGCTTCAAATAAGGATCCGGGAGATAATGACTCTGACCAGCCTACTCCTTCTGTTACCGCTAGTGAAAACTGCTCAGCCGGAGCCATCTACCCTGAATAAGGGTGAACCTTCTAGACCAAAACGAACTGGAGAACCAGTTGAACCACCGGAACCAGCAAAGAAATCAAAGAAAATAAAACATACAGAACCCCTTGCTAAAAAGCCTAAGGGGACTTCTTAGAAAAAACTGAGATGCCTACTGCAGAGGTCCTAGCTCAGGCCATCAGTTATTCAGGCATTCCAGGGGCTGGTACCGGTTCCGGTTTCACAGGTACCGGTCAAACCTTCGGTTCAGTCCTCTGTTCAGCAACCAGTAACTCTGGTTGCATCCTCTCTTCCCGAAATGATGGATTTCGAGGATTATGAGGAATGTGGTGGTGGTGGTGATGTTGATGAAGGAGGAGGAGGAGGAGATTATTACATTGAGTGGAAGGTCTCCCCAGTCGAAGATGGTAGATTTTTATTTTTTATTTTATTTATTAGAGTCTAGGATTACAATTACCTTTGAGCTAAGGCTCTCTTACAAAGGTTCCACGTCAGGATACTTTGAATATTATCACTAATGAAGTGGTGGAAGATGAGCAGGAGATGGAATACCTTGACCTCATGGATCTGACCCCGACTAAAAAATTATTGCTTTCTATGAATAAGTTTTTCAAGAAGCATATTTTGAAAATACTGCAAACTCCAATTTCTGTGTCTTCCTTGGACAAAAGGACCGACAAATATCAGCTGGACAGGGAAGGGGCAGAACTCCTCTTCTCACTCCCTGATCACCAGGGTGTTCATACTGCGGTCTGTAATGGGGCAAAAGTGCCTTTGGCATCTCATCCTCCAGATAAGGATTCAAGGGAAAATTGATAGTATGGTCAAGAAAGGCCACTTGTCAGCTTCTCTAGCTATCAGAGAGGCTAATTATAGAGGCAGTATAGTGCAGTGGTTAAGGTTCTGAGCTGCAAATCTGGTGACATCCAGCAGACCAGACTTGGGTTTGAATCCCACAGCTTCCACTTGCATACTGTGACCCTGAGCTAGTCACTTAACTTCCCTGTGCTCGCAGATTGCACCTGTTTAAAAAAAAAAAAAAAAAAAAGTTCAGCTTAGTGTGCTACTCCTGGTTAAACAACTAAATAAAATAAAATAATTACATGGCATATGCTGCCCAGTACCAGAAGTTACTGTGGCAGTCAGTTATGGCATTGGCAGACAAAGCTCCTCCTAGTTTGTCAGCTGATCTTGCTGAGACAGCTAGGTTTGGGATGGAGGCAACTAAGTATCAAGTCCAGATGGCAGTAGATATTAATGACACTGCTGCTAGATGGATGGGCCTCACAGTGGCCCTTGGAAGATTTGTTTGGCTAAGAGCCATGAACCCGACGCAGGATACCCAGACTAAGGCCATGGATTTTCTTTGTGAGAATAATTCTCTGTTTGGAGACAAAACAGAGGCTTATATGAAGAAAGTGGATGAATACAAAGCTACTTACAGAAGTAACTCTGCTAAAGAGAGACCCTCTGCTTTCAGACCTTGTGGAAAAGGGGGCAGAGGAAAAGCTGGCAGCAACAGACCTTTCTTCCAGGCCAAAGCTGTAAAGCAGTAAATATCCTCAACAAACAGGATACTTCAGAGGTAGGGGTAGAAGGGGATCTAGGTGTGGTATATGCCCCATTCTGACCCCACCGGGGGGGGGGAGACTGTTCAGTGACAGAATGTAGACAGGTGAGTGTGGGGGTCATGACATACCTTGGGCGCCTGATGGAGACTGGCACAGGAAGGCAGAGAGGGAAAATCCAGATCTGGAAAAAAACAAAGGGATGGAATGGTGAAGCGGGGTGGGGGTGGAAGGTGTGTGGTTACTTCCTGATCAACAGCTATAACTCCAGATCGGAAGGTCCATGGTTATGTCTTCTGCAGCAGCTACAGTATAACTCGAGGTATGAACGTACATGGTTACTATCCCCTGCAGTCCTGGTCAGCCACAACTGTGACTCGAGGTCTGAAGGGCCATGGTTAATGCCCCATGCAGACCTGATCAATCACAGCTGTGACTCTAGATCTCAAGACCTGTAATTCTAGGGATGTGGATATGTTGTGCTTATCCACACTTGTTGGCATGTGCCTTTCCCCTTTAAATCTTGTCGGAATGTCTTCAAGCTGGTTCCTCCCACCCACCCGGGTGTTATAACCCTCAGCTCCGCCCCATGACGCCAGATCTTCCTTTCCACTGGAAGATTCAGGTTGCCTCCTCTTTGCTCACACCTTTTTCTTAGGCCCTGGCTTCAAAACCTTCGGTTCTTCCAAAAATTTGGCTTGTTCGCTAGAATCTGTGCTTATTGTTACTCGGTCAAAGAAGATGAATCTTCTCCTGGATTTTGCCGGTGTCCGTGTGGCCAAACAGTGTCGCGCACCGATCCACATACCCCGTGCGTCTACTGCCTGAGTGTCGGCCATGACACCCAGACTTGTGACATGTGCCTTTAGCTGACCCAACGCCCTGGCGATCTCATGACACTTTAAGTTGGGCAGGCCCAAGAAACGGAATCCTCCAGTGAAATCAAGAGGCCCGGTGGGCGGTCTCTGCGGCTACGGGGTCTGCCGAACAGTTGGAACAGATGCAGGCTTTTGAAGAAGCGGTGCGAGCTGCAGAATCCTCTTCTCGGTTGATTTTTGTTCCCCTCAGCATGGGCTCCACATTTTTGGGTCCCTTCCGGGAACTTGGCTGTTCCCTCCTGCTAAGGGTGAGGGACCTGCGGACTCTCATTCCCCCCAGCCCCGTAAGAAAGAAAAAGATCCGAAAAATTCTTCGTTTTGGCGGATATGCTCCTGGGATCATGAGCGATCTCGGTCCTAGTAGCCAGCAGTTTCGACTTTGTTTGAAATTGCTTCCTTGGCCGCTGGCTTCTTGGCCTTGCTGTCTGGCCAGTCGACCGAGGTCTTGATCGACGAAGTTGAGGTCACTCTTGATCCTGTCAACCCGTTGTCACCCGATGAGGTGACAACATTTTGACTAGGGCTCCGGTCCTGCCTCTTCCTGATGAGGAGACCCAGCTAGCTGGGGATCCCATCGAGGAACCGGTCCCTGATCTGGTTAAATCACCAGTTTCCCCAGTGTCTCCTGAACGACCAAATCGGCTAGTCTGATCGAGGTCGAGGTCTCGGACCCCCTCAACCGACAGGCTGAGGAGGTGCATAAGCACTGCAAAAAGAGGCAACACCACTGGTCATCCTCATCCTCCTTGGATGAGGAGAGGCTCCAGCAGAAACTCTGTCGATGCTACGAGGATTTAATGTGGCAGCAGCTGATTCTTTCTGGACAGAAGCCGGCCACAGTTTCTACTCGATCAATCAATCAATCAAAATCTTTATTAAACTAGGCGGGCACCATTGAGCAAGCTCATTTTCGAGGTAGACCTGGGGTCTACCATACAAAAGAGTTCACACAACGAACAGCAACAGATACGATGCAGTGACATAACAGCAGTAAGCATGTGTAAATACAGGTGCAAGTATAAGTGCAAGATACAGTACAAAAGAACATCATACGTTCAGTTAAATTGTACAACACAAGTGCATTGGAGAACTGGACAACAAATAATGTTGACAGAGGCCAATCTAGTAAAATCCAAGCAACGTGTCCAACAAAAAAAAAACAGAGCAACTGAGGTGCATATAACTAGACAAGCAGCGGTATTGCTGGTAAGGACCAGGCTCGGTTAGGTTCACCCTGGTCCCACAAGGGAATATAGCAGGAAGATTAAGTAAAATATGAAGGGAGGGAAGGGGAAGTGAATAAAAAGGAGCAGGGGATGAGAATGGGAAGCGGCCAGGACCAAGAGTATGTGAAGGCTTGAGAGAAACCAAGTCCATGTTTCGGATAATTAAAAAGGAAGGACACAGGGGTACTACAGGGAGTGTAGGGGAAGAGGGTCAGGCGATGGAAGGATGGGCCCTAAGAACAGAGGCAACATATATTTAGAAAGAAATGTCAGGACCTACGTATTGGGGCTAACAAACGCATTTATTCATATTGTGGCTCAGATATAGCGTTTTGAAGGATTTGAGGCTAATGAGATTACTTATTTTCATATTTTTTTTGCAGCTTATTCCACAATTGAGGCAGCACATAGCTAGTGGAGGCCTGACCAAAGTGGGATCTGGCCTTGAGTAACTTCAATGAAATGTAAGAAGCACTTCGCAGTGCATAACTACTTTGTAAGCATAGTGGTATGCAGTCTGAGAGATAGTCAGGCAGTTTGTTGAGGAGGACTTTGTAGGTCCAGGTTACGGCATTCATCTGTCATCTGAAGCTGAGAGATGGCCAACCTACTGCTGAGTACAGTAAACCATGGTAGGTATTGTAGGGAAGGTCCGTAATAAATCTTAGGGCTCTGTGATGGAGCGTATCAAGTTTCATGAGTGCACCGGCAGGACCCTGGCTGTAGAGAAAGTCAGCGTAGTCTACTAGGGAAAGAAAGGTAGTTTGCACTAATCTCATCCTGGCGTCCCTAGTGAGGAGTTTTTTTTATCCTAAAGAAGAGACCAAGTCTCTAAGTTTCTTTCACAGTCCTTCTATATGTCCTGGGAAGGAGAGTTTATTATCAAGCCATACCCCCAGATACTTGAATTTAGGTACGTACTCCAACTGTTTGCCAAGTATTGTAGTAATCCGGGGGTTCCAGATGTGGTCGGATTTGGTAAATTTAGAAAGGGCGAGAGAAGCATTGCTTTAGTTTTCTTAGCGTTCAGGAGTAACTTCTGGTTTAGCAACTGAAGCTGAAGTAGATTGAATTTGTCCTGGAGATCTGTACATGCTGTATCAGGGGAGGGTCTACTGATGTAGAGTACTGTATCATCCGTGAATAGATGAATATGGGCCCTTTTTTTAGGGTGACATCAATTCTATTGATATAGACTGTGAATAACAGAGGACCTAAAATAGAGCCTTGGGGTACGCCCCTCAGAAGGGGTTTTAGAGGCAAGACATCCCCATCAGCTTTAACTTGCTGCCAGCGTAAGGTAGTTATCGAACCATCTGAGATATGGCATCTAAGCCAATATTCTGGACGGGCGAGACAAGCAGGCTATGATCGGTGTCAAAAGCTTTGCTTAGGTCCAAGAAAACTGTGCATACAAAGTTCTTATTATCCAGTTTAGCCTGCCAGTCTTTGGTTACCTTGGCTAGAGCCGAAATTGTGCTATTTTGTGCTCTAAAGCCAGATTGCAACTCTGGCTATTACTTGGCTTTCGCCACCCAGGCCAAAGCCGACTCCTCTGGAACCGGTCAAATCTGTTCCCCCACCCGTGGAGCTGGCCAAACCAGTCCCAGTTCAGCTCAGATCGGTGTCTCTGCCGATTGTGGTGGAGCCGCTGCCTAAACAGCCTTCGGAAGGGGCTACTACGAAGGATTCTTGGATGGTTCCGGGACTCTCACGCAGGATTTCGGTCACCCTTGCATCTGATCGCCCCGGGCCTGTTGAAGGGGACCTTGGTGACTGACTGATCTATCTGGATTCTTTGGATTTGGATGACACCAACCTACACACTCACCCCCGGGATGATGAGTCTATCGGTAGTCTGTTGACAGAGGAGGGCCCTTCATCATTTCAGGGGATTCTCCACCTTATCTCCGAATCCACGGGGATGCCCCTAGAGCCTGTCCAGAAAAGGGTGGAGTACCCTCTTACAGATATCCTTAGAAGAGGGGATACACCCACGGAAACCTTTCCTGTGGCCGAAGCCATTGTTGGCCATGCCTTGGCACTCTGGCAGCATCCTGCCCCCTGCCCGGTGCAGTCTGCCCGGATGGCCCGTAAGTATGCGGTGCCCATTGGGTCCCTGTTGTGGTTCACAGAACACCTCTCAGCTGAGGGGTTGGTGACTGCTTCTGTGTTCAGATGCACGGGCAGCTCTGCTTACAGTGATTGACCCCCGGACAAGGAGTCCAAAAAACTGGGCCACACTACCAGGAAGGTCTATGCAGCCTCCTCTTTAGGCCACCGCCAGGCAAGCTCGACTGTCGTTATGGCGCACTTACAGTATCTCATGCCCTGTTGGGCTTCTTAGATGAAGTTCTCCTGCATCTCCACGTGGACCTTCAGACTATGGTCAAGCAGGTCCAGGACCAGGGCCGTGCCATTGCCAAGCGGCAGCTTCAGACGGCTTTGGACCTGGGGGACTCTTGCACCCGTTCAGTGGCAGCCACAGTTGCCTCATGCCACAGGGCTTGGCTGAGGCTTTCCACCTTTACAGCGGATACCCAGCACAAACTCACTGATGTTCCTTTCCTGGGCACCTATCTCTTTGGCCCAAGTGTGGATGGTCACCTTCAGCGAATCGAGCAGTGCAACGGCACCTTGGACTCTGCCACTTCTGCTCAAAGCGCTCCTGGCGCCAAGAAGCAGCAGAAAAGGAAAAAGCATTTTTGGCACCCTGCTTCTGCAGCCCCGCAGCCCTCCTATCATGGTGGGCAGCAGGCACAGACTTGGCGCCCTCAGCCAAAGTCCAGGCCTCGACCAGCCGGCAGACAAGGAGGGCGGGGCTCAGGTCCTAGACTCTCTTCCTCCAAGCCTGCCCAGTGACTGGATGGGGTGGCCACCCCTATCCCCAGGACGCCAGCTCTGGGTCCTCCTGTAGGGGCCCGGCTCAGCCACTTTCTTTCCGCCTGGTCCGCTGTTACCACAGACAGGTGGGTTTTAGAAGTGGTCCGCCAGTGTCTGCCTCTGGAATTCGAGCAGTACCCTCCCAGCCAAGCCCACACCGCACAGGGGGAGAGAGTATCAGCACACAATCGGTCGGCTCTGAGAGACGACATAGCCCAGCTCCTCCTCAAGAAGGCAGTGGTTCGAGTGGCAGATCCTCAAGTCAACCTAGGGTTTGTTTCCAGGTACTTCCTGGTCCCAAAGCGGATGGGGGGGGCTGGTGCTCTATTCTAGATCTGCCCGACCTGAGTCAGTATCTCAGGCCACGCATCTTCAGGATAGCAACTCTGTCCCAGATCATACCATCCTTGGAGCACATCATGTGGTTCTGCTCACTGGATCTCCAGGATGCGTTCTTTCACGTGCCAGTCTGTCTGTCCCATCAGAGGTTCCTCTGCTTCAGGGCAGACAGCGCCCTCTACGAGTTCCGAGCCGTGCCTTTCGATCTGTCGTCAGCCCCATGGGTCTTCACCAATGCATGGCAGTGGTGTCAGCCCATGGCAAGCATCGAGGGGTAACGGTGTACCCTTATCTCGACAATTGGCTCTTGGCAGGTTCCACCCAACAAGAGGTGGAGGGGTCCAGGGACCTGGCCCTCCAGACCTGCTCTCAACTTGGCCTCCTGATCAACGAGGCCAAGTCGGTGCTTGTGCCTTCTTCAGTTTCTTTACACAACTTGTGACACAGTTGGTAACCGACAGGGTGTATTACCTGGCTAAAAGCTGTAAAGGGTAATTTTTTCTAGTCTGGCCATGTCTGAGAAACCCAAGAAAAAAAACAGTCCCACTGGGTTTCAACATTGTACAGAGTGTGGGGAGGCCTTTGCTAAGGCCAACCCCCACCTCGTCTGTGTTTGTCTGGGGTTTGACCACCTCAAAACAGACTGCCAAATCTGCAAAAAAATGTCTTAAGGCCACTCTGGAGAAAAGGTGGAGTAGGCTAAAGGAAAAGGAGGCTGGGAAGTCCGCTGACCCGGATGGCCAGCCCGGTATGGTTCCTACCAAACCTGAGGAGGTGCCCACTGACCTGGGCGAGACATCTTTGGGCAAAAGGAGAGCCGACCCCGAGGGTTCG
The DNA here is from genome assembly GCA_016271365.2 of Neoceratodus forsteri. Taxonomy (NCBI): domain Eukaryota; kingdom Metazoa; phylum Chordata; order Ceratodontiformes; family Ceratodontidae; genus Neoceratodus; species Neoceratodus forsteri. The sequence continues at coordinate 565,915,453 of CM057452.1, forward strand.
GTTCCATCAAAAAGGTGCAAAAAGTCAGCAGGTTTGGATCCAGCATCCCATATTCCAACTGCTGAAGAAATGGCCAAAGCGATCAGTATCGTGCAGTCACTTCGTCCAGTTCCGTCTGAACCGGCACTGTCGGTTAGGCGCTCGGTTTGGTCAGATCAAACTCCATCGGATTATAATCCGGATGGTTATTATGAATTGGAGTGGGAGGGGGATGAAGAGTAACTGGATGATGATGATGATTATGAAGGTCTGGATGTGCCCGTTGAACCAGACCAGACATCTCCCCAGACAGACCCTCCAATGTCTCCCCTCCAAGACTCTGAGTCCCCATGTCACTTTTTGTTTTACAGAAAGATGGCTGAAACCCTCCAGCTCCCTATGGTTGAAGCTGTTGAGGAGGAAGAAGAGCCTGATTTTGTGGAGATGATGGACATCCCAGAGTCCAAGAGGTTGTCTATTCCCCTCCATAAATCCCTGGGGAAATGGACACAAAAGATTTTACAGACACCAAATTCTTTACCTCCTGTGGATAAGAGAATGGACAGGAGGTATATGCTATCAGGCTCAGGTATGGAGTTTTTGTTCAGTCATTGTAGCCATGTTGTGGTAGTGCATGCTGCAGCCTGTGACAGGGCTAATATACCTCCAATTGGCTTAACCGCCCGCCTCCCAGATAAAGACTCCAGGAAGGTGGATGCTGTGGCCAGGAAACAATACTTGGCATCCTCCTTGGGACTCAGGCAGGCTAGTTATGTGGCCTACATGGCCAGATACCAGAAGTCCAGGTGGGATACGGTTCAGGAACTGGCTAAACAGGCCTCCCCTCAGCTAGCCAGAGAGCTGGAGGAGGTGGCTGCTGATCTGATTGAGGCATCCAAAGTGCAGTTCCATGCAGCTGTAGACTCTAATGATGTGGCATTGAGAGTCATGGCTACATCTGTTTCTCTCAGGAGATTTGCTTGGCTCAGATGTACTAGCCTTTCTCAGGACACCCAGGCTAAGGCCATGGATTTCCCTGTGGTAAGTAACTGTTTGAGGAGCAGACAGAGGGTTACATGAAGAAAATGGTTGAGTACAGGACCACCTACAGGAGTGCACAGGCCAAAGAATGGCAAGCCACTCCTCAAAAGCAGCAGTCTAGAGGCAGCCTCTTCACAGTCCTTTCTACCAAGCCCAGGCCTCCTCTCCTTTCCCACAGAGGGGGGTTCTTTCGAGGGAGAGGCAGGAGGGGGATGAGCAGGGCTGCATCCTCTTCCCAGTCCAAGGCTCCTGCCAAGCAGACACCCTGATGTGTCAGCCCGGGTAGACTCCCTAATTCCAGTAGGAGGTGGCTGGCTTACTACTTCCAAGCCTGGAAGTCTGTTACCTCAGACAGGTGGATCCTGGAGGTAGTAAGCCCAAGGGACTGGCCCTCAGTTTCAAGAAGTTTTTAAAAATGAGGGTCAGGTCTTTTCCACCTGCAAACATCTCCGAAACCATTGCTCTAGAAGCAGAGGTTTCCTCTCTGCTGGCTCTCAGAGCCGTGGAGAAAGTTCTTACTCTACACAGGGACAAGGATCTGTACTCCAGATATTTCCTTACCTCAAAAAAGACAGGGGAGTGGCGACCCATCCTTGACTTAAGGTATTTGAACAAATGCATATTAAAACCAAGGTTCAAAATGGTGACTCTGGGAGTAATTCTTCCCTCTTTAAGGCCAGGAGATTGGTTAGCATCTCTGGACCTCAAGGATGCCTATTTCCACATTCCTATCAGGTGCTCCCACAGAAAGTACCTCAGGTTTGAACTGCCTTCAGGCCATTATCAGTTCAGAACCATGAGTTTTGGCCTAACATCGGCTCCAAGAGTGCTTACAAAGTGCCTTGCAGTAGTAGTGGCCTTCCTCAGAAGGCAGGGGATTTCTCTATTCCCATACCTGGACGACTGGCTCATTGTAGGACAGACTCCTGACCAGGTCAGGTCAGCTCAAGTCGCTCAAGATTTGCTCAGTTCTCTGGGATTCCTTCTCAGTCTGCCAAAGTTGGTTCTCGAACCAGTACAAATCCTCACTTTCATAGGGATAGAGTTAGATACTGTTCAAGCAAAGGCCTTACTCCCACTAGCAAGGGTAAAGGCCCTTACATATCTTGCTTCCTCATTTCATCCTCTGGTTTCTCACCCAGCAAGACATTTTCTTCAGCTCCTAGGCCACATGGCAGCTTCCACTGCAGTGGTACAAGGAGCCAGGTTTCAAATGAGGGACGTTCAGTTTCGCCTAAGGTCTTTTTGGTCTCAGAAAAAAGATTCTCTCACCAAATTGGTTCCAGTGACTCACTCTGGTCCAAGCTGTCCAGTGGTGGATGAATCAGGACAATCTCAAATAAGGTGTCCCATTCTTCAATCAGTCTCATTCAGTGGTACTAACCACAGATGCTTCTCTCCTGGGCTGGGGAGCCCACCTAGGAGCCCTCACTGCACAGGGTGTTTGGTCTCCACAAGAGTCTGTCCTTCATATCAATCTTCTTGAACTCAGGGCAGTATTCCTAGCCCTTCAAGTTTTCTCGGATTGCGTAAGGGACAAGGTGGTTTGGGTCAGGACAGACACCACCACCACCATGTGGTACATCAACAAGCAAGTGGGCACTCTGTCTACGGCCTTGTGCACAGAGGCCATGAAAGTATGATCTCTGGCATACTCCCCTGCAAACTTCCTTAATAGCAGTCCACCTCCTAGGGCAGCACAGTGTGCTAGCAGATGCTCTGAGCAGAGACTCCCAGGGCCATCACAAATGGACCTTGGATCCTCTCATACTGAAAGTAGTTTTCACCAGGTGGGGTACTCCAGAGAGAGATCTCTTTGCAGCCCCAGGCAATCACCAACTTCCCCTCTTCTGCTGCAGACTCCCAGTCCTAGGGACTGTTCCCCTGGATGCCCCGATATTGGACTGGGAAGGCAAGTTCCTTTATGCCTTTCCCCTGTTCAAGGTTCTAGTCAAGATCAGGTCACAACCCTGCATAGTGATTCTACTGGCTCCAGACTGGGCCAGACAGCCTTGATATCCTCTGTTGTTGTCCCTAGCAGTCTCACTCCCCCATCTCTTCCCAAAAGACACAATCTCCTAACCTCCTCTCCGGGGAGGATCGGGTACCCCGATCTCCAGTCTCTCAGTCGCGAGGCCTGGCTCTTGAAGAGTTAGAATATGCAGGCCTGCATCTTTCTCAGGGAGTTTTGAACATTCTTAAGGTCTCTCGCGGAAACCCTCTACCAGAAAACTTATAATTCCAAATGGAAAAGATTCAGCATTTAGTGTTCCCATAAGGATATGCTACCAGATGCTGCTGACACGGATACACTTTTGGATTACCTGGTTCACCATAATGGCTTAGGCCTTTGGCCAGCCACTTTAAAAGTTCATTTAGAAGCCGTGTCTGCGTTCCTGTCAGCAGGGACGGGCTCTTCCCTGGCATCTCACCCTGTCTTTGGTAAGTTCTTTAAAGGTCTGGTTCATATCAACCCTCCTTTTAGAGAGCCTGCTCTGGCTTGGGATCTCTATCTGCACTGCTCAGCTTATGCAAGCCACCCTTTGAACCTCTGGGCTTCGGCCGAGCTTAAGTACCTGACCTGGAAAACTCTGTTTCTGGTAGCTATCACTTCTGCCAGGCGAATTAGTGAATTACAGGCCCTGTCAGTTGAACCTGATTTTCTCATTCCATAGAAATAAGGTGGTCCTCAGAACCAATAGGAGGTTCTTACCCAAAGTGGTCTCAGATTTTCATCTGAACCAGTCCACGTCTGTTCCTGTGTTTTTCACTGATCAGTCTTCAAGATAAAGATTATACCGGTTCGATGTTAAAAGGGCACTTAGCTACTACATTGAGCATACTAAGGCACACAGGAATGACTGTCTTCAGTTGTTTCTCACTTATGGTGAAGTGGGAAAAGGTAGGCCTGCTACTAAGAGAACGATTGCCAGGTGGATTGTCTGTTGTATACAATTCTGCTATGCCAAGCTAGGTAAAACACCTATCCAGCCTGAGAGCTCCCTCGACTAAGGATACAGCTGCTTCTCTGGCTGCTGCCAGAGATATACCCTTGTTAGAGATCTGCAAAGCAGCCACCTGGAAAACAGTCCATACTTTCACCAAGCATTACTCTCTGGATATCCAGGCTAGGAGTGATGCTAGGTTTGGTACAGCAGTGCTGCAGAGCCTATTCCCAAAACAGGTTGGTACCCTCCTCCATGGAGGTGTACTGCTTGGTAGTCTGCATATGTCAGAATACAGCAGGGCGTCATGTTTGAAGAAAAAATTACTCACCTTAGTAATTGTGCTTCTTCTAATGGAGTCTTGCTGTATACAGACCTCCCCCTGCCTCCCCTCTCGGAACCTATTTTGGGATGTGGGCTGGTAGGTACAGTGTTGCATCTCAGAGGTGTACTTTGCACCCCTCCTCTTCAGGGTGGGGTGGTGGTGGTTGTTCTGTTTTAACTTAGATTTATATATCTTGTTCACTACCTGTTTTTTCTCTTGGGTTCTCGACTTGTCTTTCGGACCCAAGTTGTTGCCTATTGGCTTATGTTTTACAATTTCCACACTGGAAGTGTAGTTAGTTTATTCATAAGAATCTGACGTTACACTCTGAGGCACTACATACAGAGGTTTGAAACCAAGCTCGAGCTCAACATTCTATGCCTGGCATAGAAATTAACTCTTTCCTTTCTGGGGCAGTTCAAGTGCTGGAGCTAACTGCATATGTCAGAATACAGCAAGACTCCATTAGAAGAAACACAATTACTAAGGTGAGTAATTTTTTCCTACGAGCCACCTATGGCTCTGTGGACCCGTTGGCCCTCTGCACTGCCTCAGGCGTTGGCCTGAGACGGCTTGCATGGCTCTGTTTAGTGGGTCTGGTGCCTGACGTTCAATCCACCCTCCTGGACGTTCCTTTCTGGGGGCCCGTCCTGTTTGGGGGTGATGTAAAAGACATTATTACCAAGCTATAAGATAGCGGCAGATCCCTTCAGGACGTGCACTCCATGCAACGCTCTGGTTTTAAACCCAAGCAACCTTATCGTCGCCCACAGTGGAGGTGGACCAAGCAACCCCCAGCCAGATGTCAGGGTAAGCGTCGTGCCACGGGGTCCGGTTCCCACCCCCCAGCCAAATCCCAGAGAGCCTCCGGCAAGCAAGCAGCCTCCTTCCGCTTTCTGACTCATGGGGGTTCCCCTCCACCTCCTCCAGATCTTCCGATGGAAACCGTGGGGGAAAGATTCACCCTCCACTAAAGAGAGTGGGAGGCAGTCACCACAGACGCTTGGGTCTTGCAGATAATTGCAAGAGGGCACTCTAAATAGAGTTCCTGGACAAACCTCCGGAAAATCCTCCAGGCCAGACCCACTACCCATCTAGTCATCTTTCTCATAAATGAGGAAATCCATGCTGTTCTGTCAGTCAGCCATAGAGCCGGTTCCTCCTGCACAGGTAGGAAGGAGGTATTACTCCCACTTCTTCCTGGTGCCCAAAAAAGACTGGTGATCTGAGACCCATCTTGAATTTGTCTACTGAATCTCTTTATTGAATGCAAGAGGTTCCACGTGCTGACTCTCCAGGTACTCTTGCCCTGCTCTACAAGGAGCAGTGGCTTTGTTCGCTGGACATGCAGGATGCCTACCTGCGCATCCCTATCCTCCAGGCCCACCGCCGTTATCTAAAGTTCCCTTTCCAGGGGTACCATTACCAATTCAAGGCTCACCCCTTTGGCCTTTCTTCTGCACCTCTGGTCTTCACCAAGTGCCTGGCAGTGGTAGCGGCAGCATTATGCCGCAGGGGGATTTATGTGTTCCCGTACCTGGACAACTGGCTTTTGTCAGCCCAATCTCAGGGCAGTCTACAGGAGTCTCTCTCCACCACCCTGGACCTATTTTCCCATCTTGGGATAAAGGCGAATTACCCCAAGTCGCATCTTTTACCCTCCCAGCACCTCCAGTTCATTGGAGCTGTGCTGGATAAGGTCCTGGGCAGGGCCTTCCTCCCTCCCTCCGGACAGAGCAGATTACCTGAAACAGCAAGCCTTCACAGTAGTCAACTCTTGTTAGACCATAGCCTGCTCTGTTCTCCAGCTATTCCCACCTTACTGTTGGCCAGACTGCACATGAGGGTAATCCAGTGGACACTCCAGGTCCAGTGGGATCAGCGCTCTGACGACCTGGACCACAGGGTCATGGTCTCCAGTGGCATGAAGAGGAATCTCCTTTGGTGACAGGAGTCCTCCAACCTCTCCTTCGGGGGGGGAGGGCCCTTTTCATCCCCTCTTCCCCCTCCATGACCGTCACAACTGACGCCTCGGGTTGGAGAGCCCACCTTGGAGACCACCGAACCCAGGGTTAGTGGTCGCCCTCAGGAAATGCATTTCCATATAAATATCCTGGAGATGAGAGCAGTGCTGTATGCTCTCCAGGTGTTTCAGATCCTCTTATGCCCGGGAACTCCCCTCATCCAGACCGATGATACGGCCATGGTTTGGTACATAAACAGGGAGGCACACGATCATACCCCCTTTACAGGGAGGCAATGCGGGTGTGGTACTGGGCAGTCCAGCACAATCTCTTTTTGACAGCAGGCCACATCCCAGGCATTCACAGCATCCTGGCGGACAGTCTCAGCTGCACCACCGCGCAGGCTCAAGAGTGGGAACTGAAGCAAGAGGTAGTAGGCCTGTTTGGACAGTGGTATCGACCAGAGCTGGACCTCTTTGCCTCCCCATCCAACACAAAACTACCCAGTTTTTGCTCACTAATTCCTGGACATCTTTTTTTTCTGGATTTGACGCGCTGTCTCTTTGTTGGACAGGGAGGTTTCTGTATGCCTCCCCTTCCCCCCCCCTTTTTCCAATTCTGCAGAAAGTCCTACTGAAGCTTCAAGCGGGAGGGTACACAAGATCCTCATTGCTCATCTCTGGCCTCAGCAGATCTGGTTTCCCCTGCTACAGCAGCTAGCATTGGAACCTCCAGTACCTCTACCTCTCCTCCGTGACTTTCTAACACTGGAGCAGGGCAACCTGATGCACCCGGGCCTCAGATCCCTTCACTTGCACGCGAGGCACCTCTGGATGTAACTGTGTCATGCTTCAGTGTCTCCTCCCAAGTGGCCCACGTTTTGGTGGAGGCCAGAAAGCCATCCACCAGAACGACATGGATGAAGTGGAAGAGGTTTACTATATGGGCGAATGCCAGGGGTTTGGACCCCTTCTCTTGCCCGATGCCCCAGGTCTTACAGCACCTCTTGCATTTATCTGATTTGGGCCTCAGCTATTCCTCACTGAAGGTTCATCTTTCTGCGATTTTAGCCTATCACCTGCTGGTGGATGGCAAAAACCTCGCTCAGTTGGAGGTCTCTAAAACTTTCCTTAAGAGGATCCTCCACTTGAAACCTCTGATCCGTAGTCCGGTTCCCCCCTGGGATTAGAATTTTGTTTGAGAAACTTGCTTTGCCCCCTTTTGAGCTGGCATCAAGTTTTGATATGCACTACTTGTCTTGGAAAGTGCTATTTACTTTGTGATAACCTCAGCTTGAAGGATTTCAGAGCTTCAGGCCCTCGTTTGTGAGGAGCCTTATTTAATTTTCCACAGAGACAGGGTGGCTCTCCGGACTAACCCTTCTTTTCTACCAAAAGTGGTATCTGAGTTTATATTAAACTAAGATATTCAATTGCCGGGTTACTACCCTGAATATTCCAATAGGGGGAACACCTTTTGCAAACTTTGTGCACAGGATTCTGTGCTATTATATTTCAAGGACTAAGGAGGTGCACAAGTCCTACCAGTTGATTTATTTTGCATGCAAACGTCAGGGCATAGCTGTTTCTAAGTAATGCCTCTCCTAAGTGGTTGGCTAACTGTATCACTTTCGTGATACACATCATGAGAAACCACTTCCAGGGGAAGTAAAGGGGCACGCGACTCGTGGCATGGCGGTTTCTACTGCCTTTTTCAGAAATGTGTCCACCTCCAACATTTGTGCTGCAGTTACCTGGAATACTGTTCATACTTTCACCAAGCATTACAGTCTTGACATCACCTCTAGGCGGAGGGCTGGCTTTGGACTGGCTGTCCTGCAAGTCCTCTTGTCCTAACCTGGGTCTCTGTTTGCAGACTCTTCTGCCTCCTGGGCCTCAGTCTCCAACTGTTTTCCTTTTTGACCGCTTCGAAGTCAGTCCTGTATGTAATGACCTACTGCAGAACCCTCTTGAAGTAAGATAGTACAGTTACATAAGAACTTACCGTAACAGTAGATATTCGAGAAAGGTTCCTGCAGTAGGTTGCCTGTTTCCTTCCCACCTTCCCCCAGCTTCTGCTCATTTTTCCTTTTCAGGGCACTCTTTCAGCAGCTTCGGGTTCAAGGAGTATTCTCCTGTCTTCCTTTCAGGGGTCTTCCGGAGGGAGAACTGGAGGCCGGGTGTGGGAACCGCCCCCTATATAGTGTCATGCTGATGTCCTGTCATGTGATGCCGGGGCTGTCCCCCGCTATAGATTGCTAGTTTGAAGCTTGCCGTGTGGGTCCTGATGGCAGGCGGCGCAGTCCTGTACGTTATGACCTACTGCAGGAACCTCTCTCGAAGATCTACTGTTACATTAAGTTCTTGCGTAACTGTACTTTTCTGCTGAAGGTGGTTTCAGAGTTTGCCTTAAATCAAGATATCCACCTGCCTGTATACTACTACTAGGGTACTCCGTTTTTATTTGGACCGTACCTGTTCTGTTCTCAAATCTGACCAGTTTTGTGTCTTTTGTCCCCCAAATGCTAGGGACTTCAGTTTCTAAGCAGTGTTTATCCAAATGGTTGGTTAAGTGCATCGTGTTCTGCTACAAGTACGACAGACCATTACCAGGCTCAGTAAAGGGTCATTCCACCAGGGGTATGGCGGCTTCTTTCGCCTTTCTTAAAAATATGTCTGCTGCACACATATGTGCGGCTGCCACTTGGAGCTCTGTACATTGCTTCTCGCTGTAGGACTGTGTGGACTTGCTGTCCTCCAGGGCCTTCTGTCCTAATTTCACCTAAGGAGACTTATACCTCCACCCTTCAGCATAGAATTCCTCCTCTATTGCTTGGGACTCTGTCCTAAAGGTGTTACTTGCAAAGTAGCAAAGTAGATAGTAGCAAGTAGATATACATAGTAAGAACTTACCGTAACAGTAGGTCTTAGAGAGGAGCTCTTGCAGCAGGTACTATTTTTCCCACCCTCCTTCCCCCTGGTGAGTTCCTTTCCATCTTGGATACTTTCGTTCCTCAGTTCTCCTCTTTTAGCCAGTCTCTGGCGGTAGAACTGGGGATGGGCTGGGGATAGCCCCCTTTAATACCAGACGTGACGTTGGGGGCAGGCTGACATCGGGGGCGATCCCCCGCCAGGTCTTGCTAGCAAGAATGTTTCCATGGAGTCCTGGTGTCGTAGTCCTAAAGGTGTTACCTGCTGTAAGAGCTCCTCTTGAAGATCTACTGTTACGGTAAGTTCTTGCATAACTGTACTGTCTGTAGGCTCATTATTACTGACTCATGCTGTCTTGATCAACAACTGCAGTGACTTCAGGTCTGTGGTTACTGTCTTATGTAGGCCTGATCAATCACAGCTGTGCATCTAGGTCTCAAGGTTTGTAATTACTGTCCCATGTAGTCCTATTCAGTTGCAGCTGCAACTCAAGGCCCATGGCTACTGTCCTGTGTGTTCCTGGTAACAGATGTGACTTGCAGTCTGAAGGCCCATGGTTACTGCCCAATGTAGGCCTGATCAATCACAGCTGTGCCTCGTGAGTTTCAAAGTCCACAGTTACTGTCCCATGTAGTCCTGTTTGGTGGCAGCTGTGACTCGAGGCCTCAAGCCCCGTGGTCACTGTCCCATGCAGTACTGATTAGCAACAGCTGTGACTCAAGGACTGAAGGCTTATGGTTACTGCCCCGTTTAGACTTCAACAACAGTTTTGGCTCAGGGTGTGAAGCACCCTGGTTCCTGTCCCAATTAGTCCCGATTGTCATCTGTGACTCGAGGTGTGAAGTCTGTCCCCTGCAGTCCTGATCAGCCACAGCTGTAACTTGAGGTCTGAAGGCCTGTGGTTACCAACCTGTGGGGTCTGAAGTCCCATGGTTTCTGGAACCCTGATTGCCCATGTAGCATTAATCCATATGGTTTCCCATTGTAGTTCCTTTTGCATATGTGATGATCTTAGTGTGGCACAGATTTAACAGGAACGTAAAGGATGTTCCAGTAGTCTGATGGAGGCATTTGCTGGTTGTCTGGGTCAAGCAACCACACGCATGCACACAACACATAGAATGATTTTTTTTTAAAAAACATAAAATGAGAACAGATAAAACACTTGTTGGCTTCAGTATCATCCTTTAAATAAGACCATTTTAATATAATGACCATAAAAAGACTTAACGCAACAAAAAAGGTCCAGTACTTGTTTGTATCGATTGCAGTGTTTTATGTGCAGTGTGAATCTAACCACACCTCAGATATGTTGTTGTATACCATTTTGCCACTCCAGTTCTGCCAGAATGCTTACCTGCTGTCTACTGTCTTAAGTCTCATCTTGCAGGGATCTGGTTTTCCTTAGGAAATTATCATTCCCATCTGTAGCAAGCATCCAGTCCCATATGCGTATATGTTCGGTGCCTGTCGATAGAAAAATATAGCTTTCTTTCAAACCATATTGTTACAATTTATTATTAAATGGGAAACTAGTGCATGTGCTGCTGATTGAAATCAGCTCTGCACAAAGGCTAAAGATCTATGAGGTATTCATCGCTTTAATTTCTGGGGTCTCACCTGCATTCTGTTCTCCGGTACTTGAGACATAGAATCACCCACAGCTGCTTGGCGAACATAGAATTAAATCTGCTCATAAAAGCAAAGCTGTTGAGGCTCATAATACCTGCAGCAAGAGTTTTGATTACATTTACTGGGGGACCACTATTGGGAGAAATGGTTTATTGGCCTCTGGGCTGGTAGCAAATTAAAAAAATATCACTGAACTGAAAAGTAAGGGAAACAAAGGACTTACATTGTTAGTTGGCAAGCAGGTGCCATTCATCATGAAAAGAACTGAATTTTGAGTAGCCTTTAATCTACCCACAAAATCTTAAAGGATCTCAAAACTTTTCATATCTTGTTTAGTTAGGCGCTCTCAAGTATGCAGGCTTTTAGGCATTCACTTCAGTATAAAATTTCACAAAAAAATACTTTGTTGGGCTAAGAATTTGAGAAGCCTAAATGCAAAAACACCAGAGCAGATGTTACATTAAATGTGCACTGGTTATGAAGCAGAGTGTTAGAGACACAGATTCACACATGCCCCATAGTGCAGGACATCGTGGGTAATGTATGCAAAACACTGTGAAGGAATTTAAGGATGTCTTGGCTTTAAACAGGACCGTAAGGTGCCAAATGGTATGACAATCAATCTGCAAGGCTGAAAACGGCTAACTCCAGAGATGTGGTGTAGCTGTTTGCCTCTACGTGGTAATTTCAGACCTTCATTGAGGATGTCTTCTCCATTGGGCCACACCTTTGGAACCTGTAAGCTGTTGGCAGCAGGGCCTTCTGTAAACTTTTGCCTAGATGGGGGCCATCCACGATGACATACAACATCGGCACCTGTAAAACATGGGAAGCAACCTCGCTTCTCAGTTTGTTCTTTCACCATCGAACACTCGGTGGACCTGCAGAGAAACAACACCATTGTTTCTTCGTTATTTGTTTTCTAACGCAACTAGTTTTTATATTGACGTCCCCGCATACTGCTGTGGAAAGAACCTTTATTTAGGTTTTTCTACCTGCGGTTACATGATCTACAAGGACAGAGCGTATACTGTGTGTGTGTGTGTGTGTGTGTGTGTGTGTGTGTGTGTGTGTGTGTGTGTGTGCGTGCGCGCTATTTGGGCCTGTCCCGCAATGTGAGGTTCACTTCAACAAGCAGTACTGTGAATACTGCTAATAGGTGGGTGCGCAGACATGGGGGGTGCCACCCCACCCACTAACAACTCCACAGACTGTGCAGTCCAGTGGAACCTCTTCTAGGCTGTATGTCTTCGTCAGTGACAAAAGTCCAGGTAATAACATTCTGACAAAAATGCTGAATCAATACAATTTATTGCAAAAATAACAAACAGAAGAAGGTTGGAGAGAGGCCAGTACACTAACCGCACTCTGATCCCCAGCGCTTCGGGTCAGCAGACGCTTCCTTGGCGGAACGAGGCTATCGGAAACCATACTCCACCTTTTAAACTGTCCAGTTAATTACTTATTATCCTTAAGTGCCCCAGTAGTTCCTTACATTCATAGACAGGGTGCTTATAATACAAAACAGGTGAAGAATAAAGAAAAAAGAAGAAAAAGCAATCGAGGCACATTCAAAATTCGTTTGATTACATATCACCACAAGGTGAGGGCCTTCAGGATCTGCAAAGGATTCAGCCAGGCCACAGGGAAGTACTGGAAGAAGGCTTTGGAGACCTTCATTGCTCTAAAGACCATGGAAGCTCAGGTGAAGGCCACAGGATCCAAACTAGCTTCTCCCTCTTGACCATCTGCCCTGGGTATGCAGACACCCAGGCGATGTGGTGAGGAAGACATATAAATGTAAAGAAAAGGAAAAATATTTTTCAGAGTCCTCCTCCAGCCATCATAAGCACAGAGAAAAACCCTCTTCACTAGTGAGGTTGCAGTCTCCATTGAAAGAGGGTAAGTTGGCATCCGCTCCGGCGGAGTCTACTACAGCTACCCCCCCAAAACTGTTGCTGAGAAGCCAAGGTCGGGGCATAACTCTGGCACGGTCATATCCACTATGGGTGGTATGCAGCCTTCGTAGTCTGGTTCAGTACTGTCAGCAGTGGCAGTCTTGACCCCTCAACTAGACATTGTAGACTCACAGGTTGTGTTGGCATCGTTTTCAGAGATGTTAATATATCTGTTTCCATTGCTACAGGTACTGGTTTCGGTTCTGTTGACAGGGCTTCCACTGTCTGCAGTGTCGGTGGGACCGCAAAGCATGCCTGCTGCATTGATGGTACAGTCGCCACTTCCATCGATTGTGCCTGTTGTCATCAGAGACAGTGAGGTGGAATGCAAGCCTGACCTCCTAGAAATGGAGGAGGATTTAGAGGATGGAGACGAGGAACCCTTTGAAGGAGGTTTCCTTTCCAGCTCAAACCTTGCCTTGGAGCTACTGCTGTTTTTAGGTGCCAGCAGCACAGCTATTAGCACCTTTGGTGATCATATGTATTCTTTTATGCATTTAGTCAAGTTTAAGATTACTTTCAGTGTTAGTGATTCGGCAATATGCTGCCATTGATGTCAGTGATGGGGCTTTTAGGGCTTGGCATAGGGTTTCAGATTTACACAAGCCTGGATTTGATCCCCTGTTGCACATTTTTTCCTTCTCTTTTATTCTCTCTGTGTAGCTGTTTGGCCTGGACAGCCACCTGCTTCTTCCTTTGGATCCTCAGCCCTGACTGCCGTCTCCCCCCCCACCCATCGTAGCCAGCGGGGATCTGCACACTGCAAAGCCCGGGGACCATGGCACATGGGTTTTTCGGTTTTCTTCCCTTGGTTTGGTTCCTCCTTCTACCCCAGGTGTCCAGCATAGCCTCTGTTGGTCTCTGACACAGCCACACATTCTTGGCCTGCATCACCCCTTAAGAAGGAGCAAGCTCCCTGGCTTACTGTGAGGGGCTGGAACTGGGGTGTCTCCATCTCTGGCTGGCCGCCCAGCATGTGCAGACCTGGGCTCGCATCTGAACCTGGGTCGCCAGTATGGGAGCACAAAGCACTTCCATTGAGCCATCGGGTAGCCCACATTTTTTCTTTCTCATTACAGTTTTTCTTGTATGAGAGAAATTTAGATGTCATTGTTGCTGTACTGAAGGATTTCAGCAGAACTTAATAACAGACTTTTACATAATTAAACTCAGTTCTACAGTATGTTGTAAATTAGTTACAGCTGAGACATGTGTAGGTTTGAATACAATTCAGGTTGCCTGTTTTGCAGGTTGTGATGTAACCTCTTCTCTATAGGAACTACAGCTTGTTCACCTGTAGCTCAGTGACACACCGAATGTTTGTTTGCTTAACAAGCAAAGGATCAGTGGGTCAAATCCTGGCAGTGACTTAAACATTTTTATTTATTTTTTTTTTTTGGTAAGATGAACACCGACTTAAGTGGCATTCATGGTAGTGTGATGTTGGAATAGTAAATTGTATGAGAAGTAAATTTAGCTAAGAACAACAGTCTGTGAATGTAAATCGCCTGGTGGGATTAGATCCTCAGTTACCTGTTTTGCAGGATGTGACATAACCTCTACACCAGAGGAAATGCAACTAATTTACCTGCAGTTTAGTGGCACATTGAATGAGGTGTCCGTTTAGCAGGAAAAGGACAAGTGGTTCAAATTCAGGTAGACATAGTTTGAATCCTGGCAGGGCCTTAAACATTTTTCAGCTTTTTTTGTAAGATGAAAACTTGTTTGAATAGTGATACACTGTGGTATGAGTTGGAATAGTAAATTATATCAGTACGTTCAGCTAAGAAAGAACAGTGCCTGACTTGCAGGTTGTGACATAACCTCTACACCATAGGAAATTCATTTCACTTGCCTGCAGTGGAGCTGGAATAGTAAATTACATGAGAAGTAAAGTTGGCTAATAACGGAAATTCACTTGAGTGGGGATTCGTAGTAGTGTGGAGTTGGAATACTAAATTATACGAGAAGTAAAATTGGCTAAGAACAGTTTGTGAAAGTAAACCGCCTGTTGGGATTAGATCCCCAGTCGCCATTTTTGCAGGTTGTGACATAACCACTACATCATGGGAACTGCAGTTCACTGAACCTGCAGCTCAGTTGCACACTGAATGTGTTTTCCTAGCAGGCAAAGCATCAGCAGTTCAAATCCTGGCAGGGACTCTAGCAGGCTGTGTTTATGAAAATGGTGTACCAAAGTGTGACATGAAGGTCAAATTTTTAAAATCAAAATATATCAAATTTTAAATGTATTTTGAGATACCATGATTGAACCAATAAAAAGTGGCCATGTGGTAAGATAACTACCTTAATGGTTCTCGTGAACAAGACAGCTCAACGTGGTGTAGGTACGTGGACACTGTGGTGTATGTACACGGACACCAAGCAGTTGTGACATATGTACATGGACACCAATTAGCTGCTTGAATTGAAAACAAATGTTACTAATAAGCAGATTTATACATTTCAATGTGTTTTGGGATAAAATGATCAAACTGGCTAAAAGTGGGCTTGTGGTAACTGCCTTAAAGGATGCCTGGTAATAAGAATGCTCATTGTGGTGTATGTACATTGGACACTAAACATTTGTGTACAAAGGAAGCAAAACTGCTGTATGATTTAAAAAAAAAAAAAAAAAAAGTTTACTAATCAAATTCATTAAAAGGCATGGCACACTGCAAAAAATGTAATAGTTACTATGTACATAACTTTAAGCAATAAATCTAAGTACATAAAAAAACTCAACTATATGAAAAACTTTAAGCAAGAAATCTAATTATCCGAGAAACTAAGCAATAAATCTAAGCGAAAAACTTTAAACAAAAATTCTATGGAAAGAATAGTAAGCAATATATTTACATCCTTTATCCCTTTAACCCTTAGGCTGCAATGAAATTAGAACATATAGAGTTTTGGACTGATATATCAATAAAGCAGCCATGCAAGGGTTAATATCAATATCAGTACTGTCCATTTGTATGCCAAAGGTGGCCTGCAATCCTTAATTCCACTTTTGTTTGTTTGTCATATTTCTCTTGGATTGTCTGTGCTTCTTCAGGTGTCAGTTTGAAGGGTGGCTTCCCACACATGTTCAGTGGCCCATGGAAAACTCGACATCTCTGAATGTTGTCACGGTCTCCATGTCTGAGCCATGTGAATGCTGCACCTCCACACTGATGCAGAAAGCCAAATTCCACTGTCTGTTCAGTAACCGATTTCACTTGTCCAATATAAAAACAGTTTGAATAATAAACTGCATAGACATGCTCTATGTTTACATCCAGTCTTTGGTGGAGCCTGTGGCAGATTGAGCAGTGTTGACTGGTGTGGGGGTGGGCTCTGTGCTTACAGGGACACTGTCAGAAAGTATGTTGTTCTGTACATTTGCATCCATGTTCTTTTCTGGTATGTGGACAGGAAGTTCTGTGGCAAGGGTGCTGTCAATTTGTACAACTGTAGTTGATGGCACCATGTTGTCCCGCTTTCTATTAACACCAGGGGATTCCCTCAGCCTCTTTTCCATCCACGGACCCACATGGCTGGCATTTTCACACACTCCTTCATCAATCCTGCAAGCAGTGCAGAAACAGCTGTAATCCGGACTACAACAATACTATTGCGACTGACTTGACACTCTGGCCCAGATATTCAAAGGGTTGCGCATGGGCGCAACAGTGTTCGCCATCGCAACCCACTGATCTTGACGCGATATTCAAAAGGAAAAGTGCGACCATCCTGATGGCCGGGCGCATCAGTAATGTATGAAAGCACAGGTGGGGGCGTGCCATGCATAACCTGGACAGCCCGATATTCAGCCGGGATGTGCAGAGCCATCACGCAACCCTACCTCGCCAGCACAAGTTTAGCCAAAAAAGAGTGATGGCCACCGGGTGAGCTGCCGCATTGCAGAGGCGCAACACGGCAGCTGTCACCTGTAGGTAGCCTGCAGAGTTCAGCGGCACCCCATGCCTGATGTGGGCATTTGTAAAAAAAAAAAAAAAAAAAAAGCGTAAAGTCCAACATCCCTGGTGGTCAGTGGACTGCGATCGGGTAGGCATCTGTCCAAAATAGAAAACAGTCCGATATCCCTGGTGGTCCAGTGGACGCTATCTGCCCGATCGCGGGCATTTGTAAAATCTAGAGAAGTCCAATATCCCTGGTAGTTTAGTGGACCTCTATCTGCCGATCGCGGGCATCATTAAAAACTTCCAATATCCCTGGTGGTCTACTGGTACCCCCACCCTCCTACTGAGCCCCACCGCCCGCCCCAATCAATAGCAGGGCAGCACCCCACCGCCCGCCGACTGACACCTCAGTAGGGCTGCCGCCCGATGGTTCGGCGTCGGCCAATGGTGTGCAACACCGATACTGCACATTCAGATATGTGAATGATTCATTCACATATCTGGAATATGTAATATGAGAGCTACGCCATTGCGCTGTGAACCAGTAGGCGTGCAGCCCACAGTGTCAGGCGATAGCTAACGAGATGAGGTGCTGCCCGGCTGACGAGGCGAGGAGGCGGGGTGGTGGAGCTCAGTGGCTGAAATGAGTGCCACAGACCACCGAGGAATGAGCTCTTATGTGATGCCAGCGATCGAACGATCGCAGACCAGAGCTATAGGGCTGTTTTCCATTTTAGACAGATGCCCGCGATCGGGCAGATGGCGATCCACTGGACCACCTGGGATATAGGACTGTTTTCTATTTTTGGACAGATGCCCGCAATCAGGCTACAGGGGGCGTCGGTCTCCGGCTGCTGCCTGGCAGGGCGCCAGGTGCAAGTCGTCGGGGATCAGTGCACCTGCATGCAAATGGGGCCATAATGACATGCAAATGGCCCCATGTGCGCCTTGCATACATTATGGCACCATTTGCATATCAAGTTTTGAATATCGCGGTTGCTGTGCATGGCGCAATGGAACTTGGGCTAGTGCATCTCCATGCTCCACTCTGGCCACTTGCACTGGCGCAGTGCCACTACGCCGTGCACAATGGGGGTGGCCAGGGTGCGATATTCAAAGCTGCTGAGCCATGGCGCAGCTCCTTTGAATATTGCTTAGTCCACACCCCTGCATAGCCAAGTTGAGCTACACCCAAGCTTGCGCCACAGCTGGCCGCAGTTTGAATATCTGGGCCTCAGTATTTTGCGTGTCCCCTGTACGCTTTTAAGAACTAGTCCATCTGATCTGTGTATCTCATAGTCAGCCACCCAAAAGAATGTTCTTAAGGAATGTTTGCATCCATCATCAATAGGCTGCATTGTTAGGGCTTTTTTGCAGTACTTAGAGTTCTTTCGCTGAGGATATGACTGCTAGGCTTGATGTCACTGCCTTAGTTGCCGTTGATTTGATTACTCTATTCTCACCATCAGAGGGGCCTTTTCCATGACGGGATCCAAAAAAGGCACATTCAGTGGGGAAGCCATATTTCAAACAACATGAAGTCTTGCTGTATTCTGACAATAGCAGTGAGTCTCAACCTTCGAACTGACCCGGAGGTGAAAGAGTTAACTTTCCATGCCAGGCATGGAACGCTGAGCTCGAGCTCGGTTGAGACTGTCTGTTGTTCTTCAAACTCAAACCATCAGATTCTTTACTCCGCCTCACTGAACAGTCGCTCCGGAGATTTCTCCTTCTGCTTGGTTCAATTTGTCGGTTAAAGTACTGCTTTTCTCGGATTTCGACCGACTTTAAACCGTAACCTGTCGGTTCAGTCTCTGTCTGTGGTATTCGTGAGTACTAGATAGGTTATTTTATTCTATTCTGTGTGGAACTTGTAAACGGTTTATTGGTTCTGTTTGAACCGATCAAGTTGTTTAAAAAATCTTAAATTGTGCTTTTAGAGTGTGGTTACCGGTTCTTATCGGTTCTTAAAAAGAACGGATTTTATTACGTTTTTTTCCATGACCCGTGACATGGTTGGGAACCGATAAGAGGGTCTTCTAGCGGATTGCCATAAAAGGGTAAGTTTGGTTAGGACTGGCACTATGTCTGAGAAACCCAAAAGAAAAACTGGACCCACTGGGTTTCAACACTGCAGTGTGTGTGTGGGGAAGTCTTTGCCAAGGCTGACCCCCACACCACCTGTGTTTATTGTCTGGGGTTTGACCACCTCAATGCAGATTGCAAAAATTTCTCTGCAGCTACCCTAGAAGAGAGAGCTGGTAGGCTCAGGGATAGGGAGGCCAAAAAGTCCGCTGAACCGGATGGCCAGCCCAGTTCGGTTCAAACCGAACCAGAAGGAGTGCCCTCTAACCAGGGCGAGACTTCTTCGGGCAAACGGAGAGCTGATTCTGAGGAGTCGGTTCCAGCTAAAAGAACTAGAAAAGAAAAATCAGCTGGTGTGGAGCCAAAACTTTCCTCTCCAACCGCTGAAGAAATAGCCAAAGCGATCAAAATTGTCCAGTCGCTCTCCCTGGTTCCGACTGAACCGGAACCATCAGGCAGGCGCTCGGTTCGGCCGGTTCCACCGGTTCAAGAGTATGATATAGAGGAATTTTATGAACCGGAGGAGGAGGAAGAGGAGTATGAGGAAAGTGAATGTGGATTTGAAAGTCTGGATGTGCCCATTGACCCGGACATCTCCCCAGACAGACCTTCAGGAGTGTCTCCTCCTAGGCTTTCTGAGTCCCCCTCCCATTTCATGTTTTATAAAAAAGTGGCTGAAACCCTCCAGCTTCCTATGGAAGAAGCTGTGGATGACCAGGAGGAGCCTGACTATGTGGAAATGATGGATATCCCAGAGTCTAGGAGGCTGTCTATTCCCTTGCACAAATATTTTGGGAAACAGACATTTAAGATTTTAAAGACTCCTAACACTATACCTCCTGTGGATAAGAGAATGGACAAGAGGTATACATTGTCAGGCTCTGACATGGAGTTTCTTACACAACATTGCAGCCATGTTGGGGTAGTGCAGGCTGCAGCCTGTGATAAGGCAAACATTCCCTTGGCTTCACACCCCCTGGATAAGGACTCCAGGAGGATTGATGCCATGGCAAAGAAACAGTACATGGCAGCATCCTTGGGACTCAGACAGGCCAATTATATGGTCTATACTGCTAGGTATCAAAAATCCAGATGGGACACTGTTATGGCCCTGAAAACAGGTCCCTGGCCAGCTTGCAAGGAACTGGAGCAGGTGGCTGCTGATGGTATAGGCATCCAAGGTGCAATTCCATGCTGCAGTAGACTCCAATGATGTGTCATCTAGAGTCATGGCTACATCTGTGGCACTTGAAGAATGGCTTGGCTCAGATGTACTAGCCTGTCTAGGATACCCAGACTAAGGCCATGGATTTTCTTGTTCTGGGTAATTCTCTGTTTGGGGAGCAAACAGAGAATTATATGAAGAAAATGGATGAGTATAGGACCACCTATAGGAGTGCATAGGTCAAGGAAAGGCAGACCACTCCTCAAAGGCAGCTTCCCAGGGGCAGGGGCAGGCCTTTTCATAGGCCTTTTTACCAAGCCCAGGCCTCCTCTTCTGCTTATGCTCATTGGGGGGGGGGGTTCTTTAGAGGGAGAGGCAGACTGGGTACAAGCAGGCCTGCTTCCACCCCTCAGCCCAAAGCCCCTGCCAAACAGGCACCCTGATGGGGTTGCCAGGGCCGATTCTCAGCTACCTGTAGGCAGCAGGCTGGCTTACTTTGTCCAGGACTGGGAGTCTCTGACATCAGACAAGTGGGTCCTGGAAGTAGTAAGCCAGGGACTGGTTCTCAGCTTCAAAAAGTTTATAAAGATGAGAACCAGATCCTTTCCACCTGCAAGCCCATCAGAGGCACTCGCCTTAGAGGCAGAGGTCTCTTCCCTCCTAGCTCTCAGAGCTGTGGAAAGGGTTCCACCCCTACACCAGAGCAAAGGGTTGTACTCCAGGTACTTCCTTACCCCAAAAAAACAGGAGAATGGCGGCCCATCCTGGATCTCAGATACTTAAACAAGCACCTTTTAAAACCAAAATTCAAAATGGTGACTCTGGGGATTATTCTACCCTCTCTAAGGCCAGGGGACTGGCTAGTGTCCCTGGACCTTAAGGATGCCTACTTCCATATACTCGTCAGAAGCTCCCACCAATGCCTCAGGTTGAGCTGCCTCAGGCCATTACCAGTTCAGAGCAATGCCTTTGGCCTCACCTCTGCTCCAAGGGTATTCACAAAATGCCTGGCAGTGGTGGTTGCTGCTCTGAGAAGGCAGAAGATTGCCATCTTCCCTTACCTGGACGACTGGCTCATAGTAGGCCAGTCCCCAGACCAAGTCAAGTTACACTTACAGATAACTCAGCAACTTCTCAGTTCCTTGGGTTTCCTTCTAAATCTTTCAAAGTCAGTTCTAGAGCCTGTCCAGCTCCTCACCTTCATAGGTGCAGAGCTAGACATAGAGAAGACCTGAGCCTTCCTTCCCCTGGACAGGGCAAGGACCCTGGTCTCTCTGGCCTCCTCATTCACCCTGCAAGGTGTCTCGACCAGCAAGGCATTTTCTTCAGCTCCAGGGCACATGGCTGCTTCTACAGCAGTAGTGCAGGGAGCAAGATTTCAGATGAGGGACATTCAGTTCCATTTGAGAGCCTTTTGGTCTCAAAGGAAGGACCCTCTGACCAAATTGATCCCATGTGAGCCCCTGATCCAGGCCCTACAGTGGTGGCAGGATCAGAACAATCTGAGACAAGGGGTTCCCTTTCTCACTCAGTCTCACTCTTTAATCCTTACTACAGATGCCTCCGTCTTGAGGTGGGGGGCTCACATGGGCGACCTTACCTCCCAGGGGTTGTGGTCCCCTCAGGAATCTCTGCTCCACATCAATCTGTTGGAACTCAGAGCAGTATTTCTAATACTTCAAGCTTTTTCCAGATCTGTTCAGAACAAAGTTGTACAGGTCAGAACAGACACCACCACCACAATGTGGTACATCAACAAGCAAGGAGGCACTCTGTGTACGGCCTTGTGCACCGAAGCAATGAAGTTGTGGTCTCTGGCTTACTCCCTGAACACCTCCCTCACGGCAGTTCACCTCCCAGGCAAGGACAATGTCCTGGCAGATGCTCTCAGCAGGATTTCCCAGGGCCATCACGAATGGTCACTGGACCCTCTGGTCTTGGAGGTGATATTTTCCAGATGGGGCACCCCGCAGATAGATTCATTTGCAGCCCCAGACAATCACCAACTTCCCCTTTTTGCTGCAGGCCCTCAGTGATGGGCTCAGTCCCCCTGGATGCCTTAGTTCTCAATTGGGAAGGGAAGTTTCTCTATGCTTTCCCCCTTCCCTCTCCTGTTCAAAGTGCTAGTCAAAATCAGATCTCAACCCTGCAAGATGATCCTGATTGCTCCAGACTGGGCCAAACAGCCCTGGTATCCCTCCTACTGTCATAGTAGTCCATCTTCCCTGTGTCTTCCCAGGAATTGCAACCTGTTAACCTGTGCTCAGGGGAGGGTCTGGTACCCGAACCTCAAATCTCTCAATCTCGAGGCCTGGCTCTTGAAGAGTTAGTTTGCTGATTTACACCTCTCCCAAGGTGTAATGGATATCCTGATGGCTTCTAGAAAACCTTCCACCAGGGCTATTTATAATTCCAAATGGAAAAGGTTTTCCATATGGTGCTCTGGGAAGCATATTTCCCCAGAATCTGCTGATTTGCCCACAGTCCTTGATTATATGGTCCACTTAAATAGCTTGGGGCTGAGACCAGCTACACTGAGTTCATCTGGCAGCTGTGTCTGCCTTTATTTCAGCAGGTAAGCCCTCTTCTCTTTCAGCTCACCCTGTATTCTCCAAGTTTTTCAAGGGATTGCTTCACACAACCCTCCATTCAGGGACCCTGCCCCTACCTGGGACCTTAATGTTTGCATTGCTCAGCTTATGCAACCCCCTTTTGAGCCTTTGTCTCGGCAGAGCTAAGTACTTGACTTGGAAAACTGTGTTTCTGGTAGCCATCACTTCTGCCAGGCGCGTAAGTGAATTACAAGCTTTGTCAGTGGAGCCTGATTTTATCTCCTTTCATAGAGATAAGGTGGTCCTCAGGACTAATAGGAAGTTCTTGCCTAAGGTGGTTTCAGATTTCCACCTTAATCAGTCTGTCTCTTCCAGTGTACTTCACTGACCATTCCTCCTCTGGCGAGAGGAGGCTGCACAGTTTAGATGTGAAAAGGGCCCTTAGCTACTACATAGAGCGTACCAAGGGTCACAGATTTGACTCCCTCCAACGGTTCCTCACTTATGGCGAGGTTGGTAAAGGGAAACCTGCCACTAAAAGATCCTTTGCCAGGTGGATTGTCTCTTGTATCCAATTTTATGAAAAACTGGGTAAGATTCCACCCTCAGGCCTGAGGGCTCACTCTACCAGAGGTACAGCTGCTTTCCTGGCTGCTGCCAGGGACATCCCTATTCTAGAGATATGTCAAGCAGCTACCTGGAAAACAATTCACACTTTAACCAAGCTTACTCCTGGATATCCAGGCTAGGAGTGATGCTCGGTTTAACACAGCTGTGCTTCAGAGTCTATTCCTAAGTAGGTTCTGTCCTCCTCCATGGAGGTACTGCTTTGTAAGTTACTATTGTCAGAATACAGCAAGACTTCATGTTGTTTGAAGAAAAATTACTCACCTTAGTAATGTTGTTTCTTCTAATGGAGTCTGCTGTATTCAACCTCCACCTGCCCCTCTCAGAACCTCTGTTTTTGGGATGTGGGTGGGCAGTGCAATGTTGGCACTCAGTAGGTGCCCACCTTGTTCTCTTCACCCCCTTTTTCTTGGGGTGAGTGGGTGTTATGTTTTTCATTTGTTGGGTCTCCTGACTTGAGTCTGTTTGGGACCAAAATGTGTTTTATGTTTAGTAGCCAGTTGGCTAATGTAGGTTTACAGCTTCCACACAGGACGCCCAATGAGTTTAGCTCGTAAAGATCTGACTGTTTGAGTTTGAAGAACAGACAGAGTCTCTACCGAGCTCGAGCTCAGCGTTCCATTCCTGGCATGGAAAGTTAACTCTTTCACCTCTGGGGCAGTTCGAAGGTTGGGACTCACTGCTATTGTCAGAATACAGCAAGACTCCATTAGAAGAAACATTACTGAGGTGAGTAATTTTTTCTTTGAGTGCGCTTGTGAAATGTCATAGAAGGCCGACTTTGATTTATACTGGCTACCACAGCCATCTGTAAACTGCACCTCCTTAGTAATGGTTATGGCCCGAACTGTTTGAAGGTGAGTGTTTGCCAGTTTGACGAAATGACGCACAGCATTGTGGTCATGCTTCAAGTCACTTGAAATGAAAACCAAGGATTCCCTCACAGTATTTGCACCGGTAGTAGCAAACCACTGTGTGTACAGTGGCCTGTGATGCCAGTGACATGATTGCAATTCGTCTTGATATTTGCATACATAATTTTTAGCGAAGTCCAAAACCATTAGGACCCATCCCTCAGGCATATTTTTGGACAATGTTAAGAACTGGTGTTGCTGCCATGATGCCACGTGCAGGTGTCGACCCAGAAATGTGAAGTCTTCCTTCATGATTCCTACAAAATTAGAAAGTCCTGTTTTCTTTGTTTTCAGTACTTTACGGGACTTGGTTTGCCCATTCTGAAGTGTCACTTTTACAGTCTCCCACTGCTGCCACGTCACTGTATCCTGTTCATGCCATTTCAGGAGGTCCGCAAATCTGTCCTCAAGCGCACTGGTGCTATAATTGTCAAGTTTTTTCAACACATTCTTTACTGTAAAATTTTTGGCCCGGTACCGTTCTGCACATAATTGCCACCATTTCATATATATTCGGCACTCTATAGTCCTGTGCATGATGTGTACCGGCAGCACGGTTCAATGAATGAAGCTATAATTCTGCATTGGCACAGTATTCGCAGAGGCACTGCTCCAGCTTCTGTTCCCTTGCAAGTTTTATGTGCTGTGGCCGTAGAGTATTAAACTTACTACCTCCAAGCGATACTTTCGGGTGCTCCATGCAGAACTCTGCATGCAGCACAGATAGGGGTTTTGCCAGGAATTACTTTGTTTTGCCTGTTCATTTGGAGAATGCTTTCTTGTGAGGCAGTGGTGTGGCTACCCCTTCGTAGAAGTCCCTCACTTGCTGGACAGTTTCAACAAGCAATGCAGATTTGTGTGTGCCTTTTTGAATGCCCCTTGATATGGTCATCATCCTATAACAACTGATGCCGAAGGTATTGCTTGCAGTTCGTAACAAGCGATATTTTTTTAGAATTGACAACAAACTTATTAATTCACGGTTTGTCTTCCCTCTGTTTTTTTGGAGCATTTTAGAGTGCTCAGTTTCTCCTTCATCACTTCCACCAATTTCTCCTGTAGGTTTGTACGGCAAGTGAGATTCTGTTTCACCAGTGCTGCCTTCTTTGCTGGTGATGCAGAATGGACAAGGCGGGCAACTGTGGCAGCAAAGCGGGATGGGGATTGTGGTAACCCTCCGTGTGCCCTTTACGCTGCTTTCCTGATGGCATTTGCTGAACGGGGATCGGTTGTGACAGGGTTGAAACTCTGCTGTGGCATCATTACTGGTGTCTCTGTGGGGGTGCTGGTGGTGACTGCATTCTCAGCAATTTCTGCTGCACGTCTCACATTGTACTATTCACGCCTTCTCTCATTTATCCGTCGTCTTTTCTGTGCTGTCATTGCCACACGCTGCTTTTTTTTCTGCTGCCTCCATTTTTCATGCACTTGATTCTTTTTCTCTTCCTTGGCTCTGGTAGTTATTTTGGCTGCCTCTGGTGACTGAACACTTTCCAAGGCCTTCTTTTCCTTAAGCTTCAGTCAGCACTGCCTAAGGCGCGCCTTCTCTTTCTCTCGATGGATAGCACGCTGCTCTTCATTCATGTTTTCCCTGTAGGCCTTTGCACGGAAATGGATTTCAGTTTATATTCTTCATAACGACTGGTGTCATCCTTCTTCATCTTCTCTCTATAAAGTCATGATCTTTCCTTTACACAGAGAGGGTTTGAAATTACTGCAGCTTTTAGCAGTGTGTTTGCAGACACACATGGTCTTCCTTTGGTTGTTCATGGCTTAAAATAAAAGAAAGTTGAAGATGATCACTTTTTCAGATCAGAGGAAACAGCAGAACATGAGTATTTCATGTGCACTGAGTAATAATACAGCAAATAAGAAGGTTGCTGAAAAGGTTTCACACAGTAGGACAAGCTGAAGAGGTTAGATGACGTACTGACGGAACTGCGCATTCCACTGGATACGTTGTACCTGGGAGGCTGCACATGCTACTCAATACGACGGACTGCGCCGAAAAGGTCTCACATGGTACACAGGATGATGAACTGAAGAAAAGAGGCAAGACGACATACTGACGCAGCTGTGCATTCCACTGGATACGGTTTTCCTTGGAGGCTGCACATGCTACACAATACGGCGGACTGCACCGAAAAGGTCTCGCATAGTACACAATGTAATGAACCGAAGGGAAGTGGACAAAGACCGCATGGTGCACAAAATATGCCAAGTGTCTCTAAGCACACACACCTGGACAAAGATTGGCAGGACCATGATTTTTGTGGGCTTTTTTTGTCCTGGTGTGCATGCCCAGCTACAGTTTGACATAATGCTGGCAAGTAAAATTTCAAAATAAAAATTTCTGCAAGAAAATAAGAGGCAAACAATACAATTCATCTCCCCCACAAGCCAAGGCCGCATGGTGCACAAGATGGCCGAGCGTCTATGACCAAACACACTGGGGCAAAGAGTGGCAGGCCCATATTTTTTTTTTCTTTTTAACACAAAACTTACATTTGCCCAGGTGTGCTTGGCCATCGACGGTCGGACATCATGCTGGCAAGTAACATCACAAATCAGACATTTTGGCAACAAAACAACCATGGCAAGCAGTACACCCCCCCCGGACAAGCCCAGGTCGCATGGTGCACAAGATGGCCGAGTGTCTATGACCAAACACACCTGGACAAAGAATCAGAATTTATCTAGGTGTGCTTGCCCATCGACGGTCGGCCATCCTGCTGGTTGATAACATTCAAAATCAAGAAAACCACAATTGCAAACAGTTCTTCCCCCTTCCCCCACAAGCTCAAGATAGCCGAGCATCTCTGAGCAAACACACCTGGACCACCAGAGTGCGATTTTAAATAAATTTTGTCCAGGTGTGCTTGCCCATCGACTGACATCCTGTTGGACACCCTGTTGACAAGTAACAGCACATAAATTTAATTACCTCCATCACAAATGCCTCACTGTGCTTTTAAATATTCAGCTCAGTTGAACTTGGTCAACCTCAGGACTTATATAGCACAGAGGGCTCTGATGCATTTATTTTTTTGCTCCACATACAAAAGCAAACCCCTGCTAAAATAACAAAACTACGTACAGGGACAGCAGGCACACCTTGTGGTGTATGTACACAGACACCATAGTGCTTGGTGTCCATTACAGTACATTTGCAAAGTAATAAAATAATCCTGAAACTGAGCTGCCCCAATATGAAAAAAAGACTACCTCGACTTGCTGTATGTAAGCTCAAAACTTGCTTTGGTGCTGATCGTCCTCCGGTATGGCTCTGAGACTCCAAGACTCCCCAAAACATGTGGCGCAGGTACGCAGACTGCAACTGTGGCGTTTGTTTTTAGGCTCTCTGAGGTGGACACGACGGTCTTCTATAAAAGTTACTCTGGCGGTAAGAAGGGCTCTCAAACCTCGAACGGAACATGTAAAGCCGTGTATTGAGCCCACCCTGCCACGTCACCAGTCGGCTCCGAGAGGCTCCGAAACCATTTCTCAGCTCCCGATCATGGTGCATGTACATCCGCAGATTTAGACACCACTGACGGGCTGGGTGAAGGTCATGGCTCTAAGCGTTGGGGGTTGAGAATCGGACATGAAAAGGAGGGGGATCATGCAGCATGGGGATGGTGGAGGAAGGGGAGATTGTTTAAAAACAATGAAAGAAATGGGAAACTTAAGTAAAGAAAAGAAGTATTATGCCTGCTCTTGTGGACACAAGGCATACAAACGTCACGGGGGGAATCGAATGAAAATATTTAACTTCCTGTGCACAATGGGGGGTCTATAAATGGAAAAAAAGAATAAAGACACAAGACCAGTTTATTTTTTTTATGTATTTATTGGCAGTGGCGGCTCTACCAGGGCCTGCAGGCATGTGCCCTGGTAAAAAAAAATGCTGTACCCCATGGTACAGAGATTCCCCCATAGTAACAATATATGTGCCCTGGCTACCATCTGTTGTGCCTCGGCTGTGCCCTAGTAACCATTTGTGGCTAGAGCCGCTGCTGTTTATTGGAACATCGGTTTACAACCTTTGAGCCAGGGGCTCATTTACAAAGGTACCTCGTCACAGAGAGGACAAAAACAGTACAAACAACATTTTTCAATAAACAGGGTACACCAGTTTGATTACACATTGCTTTATTTAAAGGAAAATGTTTAATTACAGAGGAAAACATCTGCAGACAGGACATGTGTTTTCATGTCACATTTCAGCAAAACAAAAAATGAAGCATTTGACATATCAACATGAAAATTTGGAAACAAGCTGTTGTGCTAAGATTGTCATTTTATTTTATCAGTGCATTGTATTAGCAACAACATAATATAACATTTGTTGCTGATAAGCATTTGTTGCACCAGTAATAGACTGGAGAAACTAATCTTTGCCTTGGTACTCTGTTTCCATGAATATGCACAGCAGTTTTTTTGGTAAGATGAAAACTGACTTGAGTGGTGATTTGTGGTGGTGTGGAGTTGGAATAGTAAATTATATGGGAAGTAAATGTAGCCAAGAACAACAGTTTGAAGGTAAATCACCTGCTGGATTAGATCCCCAGTCCCCTGTTTTTGCAGGATGTGACATACCTCTACAACTGCAGCCATAGATATATTCAGATATTTCGCAATGTATCTAAAGAGATTTTCTCTGGTGGCCCATAGTGATACTGCAGGTAGGGAATTTCTCCATAGACACACTCCAGAAGCTCTAGGAAATATCTGGCAGTGGCTTTGGCTGCAAATGACTGCAGTTCACTTACCTGCAACTCAGTGGCATTCTGAATGTATGTTAGCTTAGCAAGCAAAGGATCAGTGTTTCAGATAATGGCAAAGACTTGTACATTTGCCTCAGTTTTTAAAACTCACTTCAGTGGTGATTCATGGTGGTGTGGAGTTGGAATAGTAAATTATTTGAGAAGTAACTTTAGCTGAAAACAGTTTATGAAGGTATATCGCCTGCTGGGATTAGATCACCAGTTGCATGTTTTGCAAGTGGTGACATACCTCTACACGATAGGAACTGCAGCTTACTTACCTGCAACTCTGTGGCACACTAAATGTGTGTTTGCTTAACAGGCAAAGGATCAGTTGTTTAAATCCAGGCAAACACACTGTATATTGTAGTTTTAACGCACAATTATTTCACACTTTACAGACCTTATTTGGCAGCTTTTGTACCATTGGTACTTTGATTAATTACTGTTGTCTAGAATCGAGAGAATGTTTTGTTTTTTGTGTACCATGACAGATCGTCTGTTCTCTTCATTACTGGTGTAGTGGATGCTGAGCTTATTGCACTGATCACGGTTGTTCGAATGGTGATCTGTGCAAGGTTTTTAGTCCTAAAACACAGTAGAAGAGACGAGCTAAAAGGCAGTCGCTGTCAGCTTCAGCCTCTGTTCAATTCTAAAAGGTGTTCTTCTATTAAAATATGTTGTGAACCCCTCTTTAAAAATGTGTGGTAATTCCGCTTACCCTAGTCTACAAAAGTAAGCAAGGAAGCCTTTTAAGGAGCACAAATCATCAACTGAGAAATGCTTAGAGAATGATAGAAAGGACCCTATGAAAAGACATGCAGAGGAATCCTCTGATTCCAAGTCTTAGGAAAGCAAGAAAAGTACTAAATCTCTTTAGTGCAGATTTACTATTTCAACACCACTCTGCCATGGATCACCACTCAAGTAAATCTGAGGGTAAGCAAAATGTTACCATGTTTAGGGATTCAAACCCTGGTCTTCTGTTTCACAGTGCAGTGCTTGAACAGTTAGGCTGCAGAGTGGCTTAGTTTCAGGGTGACTCTTCTGGTAGAAATACTGCCCTTGGGCCAGTGATATGCATACACTGTCCTGGGGCAGAGCTCAGAGGACTGATCTGTTATGACCTTCATGGACAACCTTGATATTAGGACAGTGGCGGTGAGCACCCCTCATCTGCATGCTGAAGGACAGCTTTGATGTTGCATGTAAATACCCTTGACAGGCTGTATGTCCTGACATGGAGGGTCACTGCCCCAGCCTTCTCATGTACTTATCAAATTGCATCCCTTATTTGGTGCCAAAGCCAGATACTTAATACAGAACAGAGGCTGGGACCTGAGAAAAACGAGGACTGGCAGAAATCAAAGAACAGTTATCAAATAAGAAATTGGAGAATGTTTTAGATGGCATACAAAATCCATGTAGTCAGAGAATGGGGGGTGCTAAAGCATTGTTGACTGAGTGGGAGGCAAAACAAACAGAAGAAAGACTAAAAAGCAAACAAACACATAATAGAATGTTTCATTTTTAATTTACAAGCTGAGATAGTTCTGATTCCTTGCTGTGCAGCTTGATTAGCAGTGTACCACATGAAGCTGCAAATCATTTTTTTTAAACTTGTTTTCTACCCTGTTGCACACAGCCAAGAACTTGGTTCTTGGACATGTTATTTGGAAATTAAAGTCAGAATTGACCTGCTTCCCAGCACCACACAAGAGCTTGAACTGACTCACTTTCTGAGAATTGGAACTATAATCTCCCAGCCTTCTTGCTGATGAACATAAGGAGCAGTTAGGCTGCACAAAGTTCAGTAATAGACCCACAACCCAGGTTTGTGAATGTTCCCATGCTTCTACATATACTGTACCTGTGGTCACTTAAGAATCACCTGCTCACCTAGGAAAATTAGGATTATGTGGCTCTGCACAAGGCCTAGCTTGGTAATCATTCCTCTGCGTAGACTGTACCTGTGGTTGGGTAGTTACATCCTGTTCACTAAGAAAAATTAGGCGCAGATGGCATTGAACAACACTCACTGGCGCACAGCCTGAATTTGTGAACACTACCATCCCTTGGCTTAGACTTATCTATGGTCACATTGGGCTGAAAGGGGATTTAAAGGAGAACTGCACTGAATCTGTAAGTCATTTTTCCCAGTAGAAGCTGTTTTTTAAGTGCTGATGAAATTCCTATTACTGTTCCATCTATACAGGCCTTTTAGTAACCTCAGTGGGTGTTTCTGCTTTACACTCTGGTGTTGCGTGCCATTGTAGAGCTAAGTGTATGATTTCATTTATGTTCCTCCCAGCCATAGAGTTCTATAATAGGACATGAATGCATTGTACCAACAATAAAAGAGTAGAACAGGGACATAAACTACATCATACAGTTCTAAAATGGTTCTTACCAACAGCATGTAAATCAGAAACGCCCACTAGGAGAGTTAAAAGCCTGGATAGCTAGAGCAATAACAGAATTTTAACCAGTATTTAAAAAACAGCTTCTGCTGGGGAAAATAGACTTAGATTCAGCACAGTTCTCCTTTAAACTTTAAACTCCTCTGTGTAAGTCACAACATTTTCTCCCGCTGCATAGTAATGAGAGGCTTTGTTTTCTCCACTACATAGGCAGCCCCCTCCCCCAAGCTCACTGCCAACCGTGGCAGGCACTCGGGATAAACAAGCTACACAAGCAGCTCACCTGAGGAGCTGAGGAAGCCGAATTTCCAGCCCGATTACTTCGAGGGGTAAAGAGCCTCTTCTCTTAGTGCTGGGCGCCTGGGGTGCAAGCCGATGGGCGTTGTGCGCTCTGCCCAACCACCCACCACCCAGGGGCCGCTGTCAATTCAAGGATCCACCCATGACATCACATCCGGTGACATCACGTCCTGTTGCCCAGAACCTATCTAACCACTTTCCCATTTGCAGGTTATACCTGCTGGCCACTAAAGGGACCTATGCTCCCTCGCTACTTCCTACTCCTACCTGTATAGTACTCCTTCCCTTGGATCTTGCTCACCACAGTGTATTGGCCCTGCCTCACGCTCTGCCTGTGCCTATCCCCACTAGCAGTGCACTTGCCCACTTACCCATCTGCTACTACGCATTGTGCCCTGGCACCCCTCCCTCCCCTTGCTCCTGAACCTGCTCTCTTGCCCCTTGGGACCTCTGTGTGTCTCGGTCCTCCCTACCCTCCCCCTAGCTTCATCCTCGCCTCAGGCACATCTGGGTGTCTTCTTATTCTTGCCTTCCCTTCCTGTACCACCCTGCCCACCCCCAGCTTTGATCCACCAACTCAAACATAGGGACAACCTGTGGCACCGTGCCATTGAGACTGGCCGGCCCAGTGACAGGCAGTTATATGCTGCCACCCGAAACAAGTGCACTCGGGCCATCAGAAAGGCCAAGTCTGAGCACTATCTGTCCTCACTCACAGCCTCATGGGGGAACCCCAGAACCTTCTGGGATAACATTAAACAGTTAAATGGGAGTGCACACTCCCCCACCACCTTCTCAGATCAACATTAATGGCGTGATCTCCTCAGACCCAGCCCTCATAACCAACCACCTCAACACCTCATTCACTGACCTTAGCCCTATCCTCCCTACAAATTTTTTTGACTCTCCTCCCCCAGCGCCTGCCGTAAATCTTTCTCGCCCTTATTTTCCTCCTCCTTGCCTGTTTCTGCCCGTGAACTTAGGCGCACACTGTCACTGCCCTCAAGAGTAATAGTACGGGCAGTGACACCCTGGATCCGTGTATCCTACAGCTGGTCTTAGACACAGTCCCTACCCCGATCACATGCCTCATCAACCATTCTCTTTGCCTGGGGAAGGTTCCAACTGCCTGGAAAGTCGCCACTGTCACCCCTATCTTTAAAGGTGGTGATAGGACTGTGGCCGGAAACTATCGGCCAATCTCCATTCTCTTTCCTCTCTCCAAGGCCTTGGAAAAAGTGGTAGCCTCTCAAATCTCTGACTACCTCTCCACCTGCAATGTCCTATGTCCTGAGCAGCATGGCTTCCGAGCAGGCCACAGTACCAACGCAGCCCTCCTAGAGTTCTCCAACTTTCTCTACTCCTCCTTAGACACTGGTTCTCTGGCTGGTGTGGTCTTCATTGACCTCTCTAAAGCTTTCGACACTGTCTCCCTCCCCCTCCTTCTTGACGCCCTTAGTCTCTCTGGTTTTGCTGCTGGGCCTATCTCCTGGTGCACCAGTTATCTGTCTGACCTCTCACAGCGTGTAAAAAATTAATGGGACCTACTTAGACATCTGTCCCATCTTTTCTGGGGTTTCCCAGGGCTCCATTCTGGGCCCCTTACTATTCTCCCTTTACCTTAACACCCTTTCACGCTCTTGCTTGGGGAACATTCTATTGTATGCTGATGATGCAGTCATCTTTGCCTCAAGTCGTAACCCTAATGCCCTCCAGGACTCGCTGCAGAAGTCCTTCGCTGAAGCCGAGGGCTGGTTCAAGGAACATAGATTGGTGATAAATCTTAAAAAAAAGCAAAAACCATGTTCTTCACTCATCCTCAAAGCAAGTCCTGCAACTTCAAACTCCTCATTCACTCTGGGTCCTCTTTCCCTCGAACAAGTTTGCTCCTATAAATACCTAGGGATCCATTTGTGCCTCCCTCTCCTTCCATGGACACACGCTGCCCTAGCCACTGCCACTAATATCCGATTAGGCATCTTACATCGGTATAAACACTGCCTCCCCGGAGGCTCTTGACAACATGATCACCTCTTCTATCCTGTCCCTAGTGGACTATGGACTGCCGGTGTATGGTGCTGCTGATCAGACTGCACTCCATAAAATTCGCACTACTCTGAATAAGGCTTGCAGGTTAAATTACTGGGGCACCTAGGCTAACACACACCTGTCTACTGTATGCTAAAGCACTGGTACTTGATCTTGACGAGCACCTCAAATATCTGACCTGTACCCTTACAAAAAAGACCCTCCTTGGGCTATCCCCGCCTGGATTGACCACCACCATCCGCCGCTCTGTCCCACTAGTTCATACTCGGACCTCTGGGAAAACCTCTCTTGTTATCCCTAGAGCTAAGACCTCTCACAGCCAAAGAGCCTTTAGCTTTTGGGCCCCCTCCATCTCCGAAGCTCCAACTATATCGTGCTTCAAGACGTCCTTACAGAACCACCTTGTTAACACCCGTAGCTGTAATTGCCACTAGTCAAAGCCGTACTCGGTACTAATGACAAAGCTTACTACTAAGCTGCTAAGGACAACATAACTCTGGTATTGTTTGCATCAATCCTACCTGTACCAGCTTGTTTGTATCTATGTCTTAAGTTACTGTTATATTGTGTTATACTGTTATACTGTGTATTTTCGTTTGTCTTACTGTGACAAGGTACCTTTGTAAATGAGCCTATGGCTCAAAGGTTTTCCAAACTGCTGTCTAAATAAATAAATAAACTGCTGCTGTAAGATTACCAGCGACACTCTTCTTAAAAACCTATTTCAGTTAATAGTTTCATAGTGGTGTACAAGTCTTTAGCCATGTGACTTTCCAACTAAACAGTGATAACTAAACTTTCTAACCCCATATAGGCAACCAGTGCATTCTTGAAAGATTCCATTGAGTTGCTTATCACTACGTTATTAGGCAGCTGATTCCAGACTTTCACCACTCCTTGAGAAAACCAATTTCCCCTCATTGAAGTTTTGTACAGTGAACCCTTTAGGTGAAGGCTGTGACCTGTGCTATCTCTAGCTGATGTTTTTAGCTGTAATCCAAAACATTCGAACATACCTTGTTTTTGAAGGCTCTATGTACCATAAAGAGGTCACCCCTTAAATGCCTATACTACAAGGAGAATAGGTTTAAATCAACCAGCCTTTGCCCGTATGTTTTTGTAGTAAGGTTTTTGATCTTCTTAGTTGCCCTTCTCTGGACTCTCTCTGAGTTTAATATTCTTAATGGTCCAGGGTGTGTATACTGAACACAGTACTCCAGATACGGACGTAAAGTGAGCTATAAAGGGGACACATTACCTTACGATCCCTGCTTACTATGTTATGAAGTATAGTGTCCATTACCCTATTAGCCTTTCTGACCGCTTCTTTGCAGTTACTGTCGGATGTCATTTTATTTGACGTCATCACACCCAGATCTTTATCGCACTTAGTTATGTTTATTTCCTGCCCATACATACTGTAAACTATGCTGCCTTTTTGTTACCGATACCTAGGTTCATTATTTTGCACTTACCCAGATTTCAATTTAGTTTATGCATCCTCCCCCACTGGGTGATTTTGTCCATTTCATTCTGTAGCAACCCTGCTGCCTCCTCACTCTCCACTATTGCTCCAATTTTTACATTGTCCACAAACTTGGTGTGCCAGCAGTTTGTTTTGGTGTTTGCAATGTAGAAATAAATAACCCCAAAGAGAGCAAGCTCCAGGACAGACCCCTGAGGAGCTCCACTTGTCACCTGACCCACAAGGACAAGTTACCTGCTACGCTGACCCTTTGAATTCTGTCAGATAACCAAGAGTGCACCCAGCTTATTACATAGAAACATAGACTTTGACGGCAGAAAAGGACCACTTGGCCCACCCAGTCTGCCCATTTCCCACCTACTGGATAAGCTGCAGATTCTAGTTAACCAACAGCCTGCTTCCTGCAACCCCGCACTATAATTGCTATGTGTCTGTCTCAAGCATGTTTGAATTCCCCCACAGTTTTAGACCCAACGACCTCCTCAGGAAGGCTGTTCCATGTATCCACCACTCTCTCCATTGAAAAGAACTTCCTCACATTACCCTGAGCCGTCCCCCTCTCTTTAAACTGTGCCCCCTTGTTCTTACACATCTCTTTTTCTGAAAGATGCTACCCTCCTGGACTTTGTTGATTCCCTTGAGGTACTTGAACGTTTCTATCATGTCCCCCCTGTCCCTCCTTTCATCAAGGGTATACATATTAAGCTCTCTGTCTCTCTTCATATGGTTTCTGATGTAGACCCTGCACCATTTTAGTTGCCCTCCTCTGGACTGCTTCCATCCTGTCTATGTCCTTGCGTAGATAAGGTCTCCAAAACTGCACACAGTACTCCAGATGGGGTCTCACCAACTGTCTGTATAGAGGGATAATCACGTCCCTTTTTCTACTTGTGATGCCCCTTCCTATGCATCCCAGTATCCCCCTGGCTCTCCTTACTGACTTCTCACATTGCTTACCCACCTTTAGGTCATCTGATATGACTACTCCCAGGTCCCTTTCCATTTTTGTTGTTGTTAGTACCTCCCCTGCTGTTGTGTACTCTTCTCCTGGGTTTTGTTTCCCAGGTGCATTACTTTGCACTTCTTTGCATTGAATCTAAGTTGCCATATGTCTGACCATTCCTCCAACCTTGCCAAGTCCTTCTCATCTTTTCTACCCCTCTTGTGTATCAACTCTGTTACAGATCTTTGTGTCATCTGTAAAGAGGCATACCTTTCCTTCCAGACCCTCTGCAATGTCACTTATAAAGATGTTAAAGAGGATTGGACCCAGTACTGAGCCCTGAGATACTCCACTAGTAACCCCCCTTTCTTCGGAATGTGTTCCATTCACTATTACCTTCTGTGTCCTGTTGTGCAGCCAGTTCGCTACCCAGGCTACCACCCTGGGACCCACTCCCAGGCTGGCTAACTTGATGATTAATCTTTTGTGCGGGACTGTGTCAAATGCCTTGCTAAAGTCTAGGTAGGCCATATCCACAGCCCCTCCCTGGTCTATTACTTTGGTCACCCAGTCAAAGAAATTAATTAGATTAGTCTGACATGACCTTCCTGCTGTAAATCCATGTTGCTTTGGGTACTGTGCCCCGCTGGCCTATAGGTGCTCAACAATTCTTTCTTTCTTTCAGAAGTGATTCCATAATTTTCCCTACCACTGAGGTCAAACTTACAGGTCTGTAGTTTCCTGCTTCTGCCTTGCTCCCACTTTTGTAAAGGGGAATCACATCTGCCCTCCTCCAGTCCTCGGGTACCACCCCATCCTGCCATGATTTGTTAAAAGTATGGTCAGTGGTGTCACTAGGTCCCCTAGTTCTTTTAGGTTCTGGGGTGAATCCCATCAGGCCCCATTGCTTTGTCCACCTTGAGTTTTAGGAGTTCTTTCAGGACTCTTTCTTCTGTGAATGGACTGGTATCAACCCCTACCCAGAGTGCTTCTGTTGTCTGGTTTAGGTAACTGCTCCTCATCTTCTTTTGTGAATACTGAGCAAAGTATTCATTCAGTATCTCTGCCTTTTCACTGTCTCCCTCTGCCCACCTCCCCTCTCCTTTATTAATCTTCACTATCCCTCCCTTAACCTTTCTATGCTCCCTAATGTACCTATAAAAGGTTTTATCCCCCTTTTTGACCGAGTTGGCTATTTTTTCCTCGGTTTGTGCCTTTGCTATTCTGACTGCCTTTCCTACTTCTTTCTGCTTTAATTGATACAGTTCCCTGTCGTGCTCCCTCTGTGATTCCATATACTTTTTGAATGCAGCCTTTTTCTCC
The DNA here is from genome assembly GCA_016271365.2 of Neoceratodus forsteri. Classification (NCBI taxonomy): domain Eukaryota; kingdom Metazoa; phylum Chordata; order Ceratodontiformes; family Ceratodontidae; genus Neoceratodus; species Neoceratodus forsteri. Next base: position 565,952,762 of record CM057452.1, read on the forward strand.
TTAACCTTCCCTGCCACCTCTTTTGAGAACCATAGTGCTTTTTAATCCGCTTTGTTTTCTTTATTTGTTTTACACAAAGACTTGTTGCCTCTATGATGGCAGTTTTGATTTTTCTCCATTGTTCTTCCACCCTCCTATTTGGCCATTTGCTAGTGCATTCTTCAGGTGTTCACCCATTTTGCCAAAGTCAGCCCTTCTAAAGTCCAGTATCCTTGTTTTTGTATGGCTTATCTCCATGGTTGTGCTCATTGTGAAACACTGTGCAGTGGTCGCTTGTTCCCAGATGTCTACTGACTTATAAATTTGTGATCCTCTCTCCATTTGAGAGTACCAGGTCTAGTATTGCTCCCTCCCGTGTGGGTTCCAGCACTAGCTGTCTAAGGTCTGCCCCCTGCAGGGCATCGAGAATGACCCTGCTCTTGGATGTGGCTGCAGTACATGTCCTCCAGTTAACATCTGGCATATTCAGGTCCCCCATCAACAGTATCTCCCCTTTTTCAGCCATTTTGAGAATGTCCTCTATCATTTTCTTGTCCATTTCCTCCCCTTGAGACGGGGGTCTGTATACAACCCCTGTGCGGATTGCGATGCCATTCCCCATCTCCAAGGTAACCCAGAGTGCCTCTTGTCCTCCCCCTTTACTTTTTAGTTCTGTAGCTTTGATCCCTTCCCTTATGTATAGAGCTACTCCACCTCCTCTTTTGCCTTCCCTGTCCCTTCTGTAGATTGTGTACCCTGGTATGTTGACATCCCATTCATGGTTCTCGTGTACGTGTTTCTGTGATCGCCACAATATCCAATTGTTCATCTTCCATAAAAGCTACTAGCTCAGAAAGCTTGTTTCCCAGACTACGGGCATTAGTAGTCATGCCCTCCATTTAATGTTGGCTTGATCCTTTTTCCCATCCCTGCTCTTATTGCCCTTATCTATTTTACCATTTACCCCCATCCTGCCCTGTGTTGAGCTCTGTACCTCAGTGTTTACCCTACTACCTGCCCTGTTTTGTGGGGGGAGGCTTGACTTTTCCTGCCTTTTATCAGTACCTCCCCCCTTATCTAGTTATTATGTTGCTTGGTATGTTAATACCCTGAAGTTCTTTTATTAAAATGTCATGGGCACACTATTAAATGCATTGAAGAAGTCCCAAGAATAGCACATCAACGGGGAGGCCTTCATACAGGGCATTACTCACAGGTTCGAAAAAGTGTGAAAGATTTGTAATACAGGATCTTCCACTTGTAAAACCATGTTGGTTTAAGTCATTCAATCCTTTCACTACAGTGTGTTTATTAATTTAATCCCCGGACGAGCTCCTTCATTATTTTACCCACAATGGAGGTAAGACTAATGGGCCCGTAGTTTTTAACCTCAGATTTGGATCTGTTTTTATATATTGATATTACTGTTATTGCTCTCCATTCTGAAATTATTTCCCCAACCTCAAGTGATGTAGTTAATATATCTACAGCTTGGCTGATGAGTTAAGTAGGACCCTTAGCAAAGTATTATGGGATGGAGCCCATCTGGTCCTGAAGATTTTGTAGTGTTCAGTTTCAACAACTTCCTGTAGACTTCCTTCTTGGAAGTTTTGGTTTATGAAGTATTCCCTGCAACAAGATCTACCTGGATATCATTTTGGTTGGTACATGCTCTTGAAATGAGTATTAAAAGCTTGCGCTAACTGCTTACCTACCTTAATGACTACATCTGCCTCAATGATCGGTCCTACCCCTCTGTTTATCTCTTTTGTTACTGTTCATGTGTTTGTAAAACACTCTACGATTATCTGAGATACTAGCTGCTAGCTGTTCCTCGTTGCTTCTTTTAGCCTCCCTAATAGATCTTTTACAGTCCCTGACCAGCTCTTTGTATTCAGTCTTTTCTTGAGGTGAAGGTATCCTTTTTTTTTTTTTTCCTTACTTTTAGTTGTATATCTTTATTCATCCAGACCGGTATCTTCCCTCTGTTATATTTGCTCATGGTTGGAACAAATGAATCCAAGCAGTGGTTAAGTTTAGCGAACAGTTTATCCCACTTTTTCTCTAGTGCAGGCTCATAAGTCTTGTCTCCCAGTCCCAGCTACTCCCATGTTCCTTTGCTTTGAAGTGGGCTCTGTGGAAGCATTTAATTTGAGATACTCCTTTTACGGCTACCCATCTGTTCCTTACTGAGAGTTGCACCATGTTATGATCACTGTCACAAAGTGGTTCCCTCACCGTACAGTTTGATATCTCCCCCCCCCCCCCAAAAATTAAATGACACTAGATCCAGTAGGGGAAAAAAAAAGGTATTGTGTAAATTAGTCTCCTATCATCATAACCCGTGTGCCAACCTCAATTTTATTTAGCTGATCTAGGAACATGTCACCCTCCTCCGTAGAACAGTTAGGGGCCCTGTAACAGAACAGATTGCTGTTTTGCCACTCTTATGTGAATTAATTTGTACCCACAGTTGTTCAGTCACGCTACTGCTGCTGATATTATTATTCATTTCAAATGCCTCGATATCTTCATGCACATAAAGTGCAGCACCACCTCCCCTTTTATTGGTACGATTTAAACAGAAGACCTTATAGCCGTAGCCTCCTTCCACCATGTCTACGTCATGGCAGATATGTGTATTTTATCTTACTGCAGTATAGTTGCTAATACATCTTTTTTATTTTTGATGCTTCTGTTCTACGGAGGAGGATGACCCGGTCAACAAAAACTAAAATTAAAAAAAAAAAAGAAGATACTTAATATCTGTCATTACTGTCAGACATTCCCCCTCAGTGATCAGTTTAAAGGCTTAGTTTGTATCACATCTCTGATAGCCCTTCCTAATATATCTTTCCTTGCTTTATTTAAATGTAGTCCATCCCTTTTATATAAATGTGATTTTCCCCATGAAAGTGTCCCATATGTTCAGAAATGTTATTCCAAGTTTGTGGCACCAGTTGGACAATCTTTCGTTTACCCTGTAAATTGTGTTATTTTTCTCCAGATGGCATTTATTTAGTGAGATGATAGCAGATACCATGGCTCTGGCTCCCCTTCCCTTAATTTGCTTCCTCATTTCAGTTATGTCACTGACTATCTGTTTCATGTTTTTTGCCAGTGTCATTAACCCCTACGTGCAGTACAATTGTTTCAAAATCAGAGTTGGTTCTATGTATTCTAGGAAGGATATTTTTGACATCAGAGGTTCTGGCCCCAGGTAAACACATCACCATTCTATTCATCTTGTCCTTTCCACAAATATGGCTATCACACGCTCTGATAATAGAATTGTATTACTACAGTTCCTTTTTTCTTAGTGGAGCCTGTTGTTGCAGGGTTAGAATGGCTCTCCTCCCCATTCTCTTTATCCACCGAGTCAACCATTATGCTAAGTGGTGAATAACTGTTCTGGAGTTGGATGTTCACTCTACCTGGCCTGTATTTTCTTTTAGTGGTGTGCTGTTTAGGCACTACTGACCATTCCCCATTACCCTCCCCTGAGTGAGGGCAGGTCATATCCCCCTCTTCCACCTCCTCCCTGCTTCTCTTTTTCGAATCAATTGTGGTGTTAGGCATGAGGTTTATCTGGCTCATAGCCTCCCTGCTTCTTCCTCCCATATGTAATTTCAGTTGTCTAAGTTCACTCCGCAGTGCATCATTTACCTTGTATTTGCTACATCTAAATACTTCCAGCTCAGTATTGTGTATTTCAGAAGTGTACATGTAGCACTCTATACATTTCAGTATAGACCCAGTACCACACAAGATATCTAGCCAGTTCTCCATTGGCTCAGACATATTACAGGCTGCCATCTTGAACTACTCTGTTCTAGGAATTGCAGTAGCACTTTTAGAAATCCAAACATTCTGTTGCTTAACCTTGATGGGGGGAAAAAAAAGGTGAAATTCCTTCATACTTAACATAATTTTGTTTTCAGTTAGCTCCAGTGTCGTAAGTGGGGGAGTAATTACATATGAGTAATATGCTTCCCCATTGTGGTCACAGTGGTACAGCTCAAAAAAGCTGTACTTCAGCAGAGAACCCTGGGGACATGAACATACTGAATACAGCAGTTACTCAGTTTACAAAATTCCACACAGTCCTTCTAAACATTCCAAACAGACATTCATGTCACCAAGTGAGACTCTCAGCAAAACATCTCTTCTAACCATACCTCTCAACTGTACCGGATTTCGCGTGATGTCCCGCATTCTGACCCCTGCAGTCTGCCTGTACCGCTGCCCCACATTCTCCAGTTCTTTTCCACCTCGCATGCCAAAACCACGCGGCCGCACAGCGCGCAGCACTAATCCCTTTCTCCCTTTGTTTGTACTGCAGCCAGCCAACAGAAACACTTACCGGCCCCCCACAAACCGATTAGTGACTTATCTGTGAGTCTGTCTGCCAGGTCCGACTTCAAGTCCGCTTCCCTGCTATAAAGCAGTCTGGAGTAGGGACCATAGCTCTGGGAGCATTTGGAGGAAGCGAGGATGGTTTAAAGAGCGGACCGCAAGGAACCAATCAGAATTGCTGCAGTGCTGCATACCATGAAGCGGAACAGTGAGGCCAAGAGAGGAGCCAGAAGGAAGACGCTGCGCCGTAACCAGCTGAGGCTGAGGGACCACCAGACCAACAGAGGTTTGGTATTCTGTTTCAGCTTCTTGCTGTGCCTTTTTGTGCTTTGGGGATTTTTTTATTTTATATTATCCGGAGGCGGGTGGCGGGCAGTGGATGGAAGGGTTTTGGTTTGGCAGGACAGAGCAGCGAGGAGGAGGTGCCCAGACCTCAATCTGCATAGGAGGGTGGGTGCATGCACATACAGCAGCAAACTGGGTTTGATCTTATTGGTAGGACAGTCGGAGGGACAGTGTCTGGGAGAGACCCTGGGCACATCGTCTTGCCCTGCTCCTAGCACCTGAACTCCAGTCCCCGGGCAACAGCAGCAGCTAATGGATAGATTTGTTGGGGAACACTTGCTGGGGCTGCTGAAGATGAACTCCCTCTGGCTGAAGTGGCCATCAAGAACACCTGCCTGAGTGAACTGGCTTAATGGAGCAGAAAAGATGAGCAGCTTCACCTCATGCTACACCAATGCAGGTAAGGGATATGGGCAGTACAAGCAGTGAACTTCTTTTATTTTTGAAAACAGAAAACCGAAATCAGGACAAGGACTTTTACACACATGCATACAGAGCTGTACTGATGCCGGCAATGGGAGAGACCACAGTTTTGATGGTGTGGCAAACCTTTAAAGCACAAAAGCCATTCAGAGAGCAGAAAAGATGCATATTTCTCTCTCGATTAATTTTCAGGGCTGCACAGATGTTGGTAAGGGAAGACCATGGTTTGATTGAGGGAGCTTCACTGGTGTACAGAAACATAGAGGTTGACGGCAGATAAGGATTTGCATCACTCTTTTTAATTAAGGACACACACACATTTAGGGTTTGCATCACTCTTTATTTAATAAAGGACACATAGGCACAACACATTTTAATTTTCTCTTTAATTTGCAGCACAAACCACATGCCAAGCATACTAACAATACTTTTACTGTGGTAACATTTATTTCACATGAAACCACCACAGTGCGCGACTCCACGCGCTGTGAAAAATCAGGCGTACCACATTTTTGCCATTTGTCACACATTTTGTAGCCCTCTGTCACACATTGGCAAGTTGGGAGGTTGAGAGGTATGCTTCTAACACAGTTCATATAGTGAAGATAAAACATCGGCCTACCTTAACTTGGGCAAACCTTTACTAGTCGAGCTGACCGACCTTCTCATCATACTTAGAATTGTCAGGAAAACTGCATCTCCTCTCATAGACCTCGCAGATAAACTTTTACAGACACTGCACATATAACATTTTTAAACAATACCAACATTTGCACTTGACTCTAGCTGCAAGTAGATACTAACCTGAACAGTTTTTCCATCCTCACATTATGACATCGCAACTAGTTAGCCTATTAGCCCATCATGTCATCTGACTGTTTTATACTGCAGTGCCCCCGGATAACTGGTAAATCTCAGAATATGCACAGCTACAGTAATAGTGTTACCTGAATTAATACATTTACCTTACAATATTTGATAGTATTGTGCAAGAGGAGCCAGAGAAGGTGGATGTGAATATTGTCCCATTTATGACCCATAAGGGTAGCTGCGGGATTTTTCTGCTAACCACCGGTTGTAGAAACATAGAATTTGACGGCAGATAAGGACCGCTTGGCCCACCCAGTCTGCCCATCTCCCTACCTAATGGATAAGCTGCAGATCCTAGTTAACCAGCAGCCTACTTCTTTCTATCCCCACCCCGTAGAATTGCCTTATGGCTGTCCCATGCATGCTTGAATTCAATCACTGTTTTTGACTCCACAACCTCCTCTGGAAGGCCATTCCATGCATCTGCAACCCTCTGTGAAAAATACTTCCTTACATTACCTCTGAGCCGCGCCCCCATCTTCAAATTGTGCCCCTTGTTCTTGCACACCTTTTTTTTTTTTTGAAAGATGCTACCCTCTTGGACTTTGTTGATTCCCTTGAGGTACTTGAAAGTTTCTATCATGTTCCCCCTCTCCCTTCTTTCCTCGAGGCTGTATATATTAAGCTCCTTTAGTCTCTCTTCATATGTCTTCCGGTGTAGACCCTGCACCATTTTAGTTGCCCTCCTCTGGACAGCTTCCATCTTGTCTATGTCCTTGCGGAGACTGGGTCTCCAGAACTGCACACAGTACTCCAGATGGGCTCTTATCTACCTTGTTAGGGTGGTTTTGACACCTTCGTCCCTTAGCTACTCCAAACCGAACTAAGCAACATATCCAGTTCTTCTGAAGTATGTATTTTCGGCTGCAGCCCAAACAAAATACTGGGGTGCATTGCCAGGGTATATCCTCAAGGAGCCGAGAGGTGCTCCTTCTGCTGTATAATTGCCTAGTTAGGCCGCACCTTGAATACTGCGTGCAGTTTTGGTGTTCTTACTTAAAAAGGGATATTGCTCTTCTGGAGAGGGTCCAGATTAAGGCAACCAGGATGATACAGGGTCTGGGGGAAAAGCCCTATGAGGAGCAGCTAGAGGAGCTCAACCTGTACTCGCTGGAGGAGAGGAGAAACTGAGGGGATATGATGGAGGTCTTCAGGTACCTCAAGGGAATAAACAGGGTCAACCTTGAGGAGACGCTGCAGCTGAGGGAGGTAGGAGACACAAGGGGGCACTCGATGAGGCTGGTCAGTGGGAGACTGAGGGGGGAAACAAGGAGGCACTACTCACAGAGAGGGTTATGGAGCCCTGGAATGCACTGCCTGCGGAACTGGTGGCTGTTGCAACTGTGGAGGGGTTCAAAAAGGCTAGGATAGATACAGGGGAAGGGTGCATCCCAGAGCCTCTTCGGGGGTTGGGGGGAGGGACCTTGCAGGGGGGGGGCTATAACAGTGCCCGGGGTGGGCACTGATCCATGAGCAGACTTGATAGACCATTGGGCCTAATCTGCTGGCTTTTTAGTATGTTAGTATGTCTTGACCATCTGTGCTTACTGGTATTTAACAGAAGGCCGGAAGGAAAACTTTCTGATAAGCTTGTTAAGCTGTTGAAACCTTGGAAACAAAGGTTATACAGTCCTTAACACTGCCTTGGCCTCAGACAAATAAGGTAAGGCTCCCTAGTCAGGAGCTCACCAGTCCACCTGGTAGAGCAAATTGCCATCCAGGGACACTCCTTAAAAAAAAAAAAAAAAAGCCCAGTACACAGGTGGGAAGGATTAAAAAAGGAACCTCACATAGGGTTCTTTCCTGGAGAACCATAACGGTCTCCTTTTCCTTCTGCATTTACTACCTTCATGCAGAGGCTGGTTGTTTTAGTTATGCTGTCCCTTATTTTTCTGCACTGTGCCTCTACCCTTCCCTGGCAATCCCCCCACCACCAGGCAGTTTCTAAGGCAGTCTCCCATTTCTTTAAAATCCACCCTCCTAATGTCCAGGACCCTTGTCCTCATGCATTTAGCCTCTGTTCTCGTCTTAATGTTAAACCACACAGTACGGTGATCACTGGTACCTCGGGAACTGGTCACTGTGATGTCTGCAATGCCATTCCTGTTTGTAAGCACCAGATCCAACACTGTCCCGTCCCTCATGGATTCATTGACAACTGCCTGAGAAAAGCCCTTTATAGGGAATCAAGGATGGCCTTGCTTCTTGCCAAAGCTGCAGTTGAAAGGCTGCTGTCCACATCTGGGAGGTTGAAGTCACCAACTAGCAGTATCTCTCCCTTGATTGCCATCCTGATAATGGCTTCCCCCATGCCTTATGCAACTCCTGTCCCTGTGGTGGAGATCTGCATAACACCCCGTACGAATCACATCCCCAGAGCCTGTCTCCAGGATGACCCACAGTACCTCAGCCCTAACTTTTCCTCTGGGAGCCCCTGTACTTCCATGGTCTGGAGTCCCTCCCTTGTAGTACAATTCCTCCTTCCCTCTCTGTCTCTCCTGAACAGAGACTAGCCTAGTAATGTCCCATTCGTGATTGTCAGTGCACCACAACTCTGTTATGGCTACCAAATCCAGGCTAGTCACCATGATGGTCTCCAGGTTGGGAATTTAATTTCAGACTCCTTACACTGGCACACATGACTCTCCATACCTTTCTTTCTGCTTCTGTGCCCCCCCACCCCCACAATACAAAGGCATGAAACATCTTACACATACCCCAAGCGCCCTGGATTGTGACTCCTTTGTGTGGTGACTTCTAGCCCCAGGTCACCACCCCACCCACGTCCCCTTGGATATGTCCAGAGCCCTCTGATCCGCAGTCTGAACAGGTAGCACTCCAGGGCTGGCAGTTGTAGATTAGATGGAGAACGGGATGATGAACCTAGGTTCTGAGTGCCACCACTGGTTGACTGGTGGGCGACGCAGCTTCATCCTCCAGGAACAGCCTTGTCATTTTTTGGTTTCTCCTCTTTAGCCTCACCCTCAAGGACACAGCAGCATAGTTATGTGTCAAGATGCCAGACACTTGCGTGTACTGCCCCCAGGCATCATCCTGGTTGCACTGCCCTCCCTTTTGGGAGAAGGGCATCCACTCAACTAATTTTCTGCTGGCCCTCCTGATGCTCTGAGCTAGAGACATGAGCCTGGGTTGCTGGCTTTGTTAGTGGCCACACTAGAGATGGATGGGCCAGTCCTACAAAGCACATCTTTAACAGAGTAAATCCAGGTGAAGACAAAAAAAAATAAGAGGGCGTTTAAATGCACATATTATGAAAATACCTTCCATCACTTTAAAGATTAGCCTCACTAAGAGGAAGTGAGGAACGCACTTCCTGTCAGAGTATCTTATATTAAGGGCAGTTCTGTAATGTAATGCTGACCACTAGGAGTAAAGTCAGGTGATTTTGGTTTGATCAGGGCCTCTAGAAAGAGGCACAAGGACCATGCAGTGAGTCAGTATACAAATTTGCTGTGTCTCGTAGAGGTTGAGGCTAGAAGCAGACATGAGTCACGTGTGAAATAAGGTTGATGGTCACAACTTGGTTACTTCTTCAGCAGTTACTCAGTGAGGAGACAGTGTTGTCCGTTGGTAGTGGTCAGAGCTCGAGGTAACAAAATGGCAATTTGGGGTATTTATCTAGATGGGAAATTGCAATTAGTTCAGCCGTGGCACAACCATGTGTACATTATGTAAGCAGTAAGACACGATGAGGAGTGCATCATTGCCTGATAAGAGCACACCCAGCTGTGTTATGAGGCACAAGGCATTTGTGTTGAGTGCCTTTAGCACCTGGAAAGTGCTCTTATCGATCAATAACCCACACCTCGGAGTGTCCTGTTCTTACAAAATGGGTCCCCATGAAATTCAAATAAAGTTAACTTAAATTAACTAGTGTTACTTAAAACACTAAAAATGTGTCAATTAAAAAAGGTAAATATTAGTCCTTTTGCTCTGTTTTTATTGCTCCTTCAGTACAGGTTGTGTTTGTCACTAGCTGGCAGTAGTGTTTTGATGGCAGTGGTGCCTGCAGCAGTTCCTGTGTTGTTGTTTTTTTTTTTTCACGTTTTTTGGCCAGGAAATACACTATAAGCCAAATCTTGTTTTCAGGTATGTCCTGAGAGCAAAGCGAGGTTAAGTGACTTGCTCATGGTCACACAGTATGTAGGCAGTGACTGTGGTATTCAAACACAGTTCCCCAGGTTTGCAGTTCAGTGCTCTTAACTACTATGCTGCATTGCCTCCCTCCTTCTCCCTTCCCCACCCACCTCTACTCCTCTACTGCCTCAATGCTTGCAATTTTTTTTTTCTTCTCCTGTTTTTGGGCCGTTTTTAGGTGTGTTGCGTTGATGCTGATTCGGCAAGGACAGAGGAATGAGGCCTCGATGACACTGTTTTCAGCCAGCAACTGAGAAACCGCCGAGTGAGCGACTTCCAATTTTGCCGTCTGCTTCGAAGGTTGCAGATGGCTCGGCATGCTTACTGTGGCAGCATTCTTGCTCAAACAGGCATGATTCAGCACAAAACTGCTTGATGCCTTGAGGGTGTAGTTTTTAAAGATCATGTGCAACATTCTGTAGTATGCTTCAAACTAAACACAGCAGTACAGAACACCTTTGTAAGTGGTGTCCCATCACTGCTGTGTAGTATCTGGTAAAGTACTGTTTAAATCCAGTGCAAATTTGTGCCCCATTTGGGTTTTCTGTCCCTGATCTGCATAGACGCTCCAGAGAAGATGTCCCTAGCGTGATGATGTCATAGGGTGTGTATGGGGACTGTGGAGAGACAGTCAGTACAGTGGTACTGTCTTTGCCGCTTTATAATGTTTTCACGGGCTAAAAATAATGGTTGTGTAGTAGACATCACCCTCCCTCACTCTGTCATTGTACAGAGCCAAATTCCAGTAAATTACAATTTGCACTTACTTAAATGCCCGATTCTTTATTCATTTCGTTCTGCAGTGTATCACAGCGTGATCATGATCAGAGGATGCATCTCAAGCCCACATCCCAGAACAGCCTGCAGAATGGTGCTTCGACTAATTTACGTATAGGGAGCATATTATGCTGAATACTGTTTTCAACTAAGGTTTTACTACTGAACTTACAAAAGTAATTTGTTTCTAAAAACGAGCGCTGCAACCATTGAAAGTTACTGCTAAAATATTGCAGCCAAGCTCTTCAGAGGCATAGGGCGAATGCGCATATGCAGACTAGTCCTTAGTTGAAAACAGTATTCAGCATAGTATGCTCCCGATATGTAAATTAGTTGGAGCACCATTCCGCAGGCTGTTCTGGGATGTGGGCTGAAGGCATGTCCTCCGATCGTGATCGCACTGTGATACACTGCAGAAACGAGCGGGGAGGGGGGCTGAAGAATCAGGCATTTTAAATAAGTGCAACTTGTAATTTACTGGAATTTGGCTATGCACAATGATAGAGTGAGGGAGGGTGATGTCTCTACACAACTGTTATTATTTTTAGTCCTTGAAAACATTTATTATAAAACGGCAAAGACAGTACCACTGTACTGACAGTCTCTCCACAGTCCCCATACACACCCTATGACATCATCACGTTGCATGTACAGGGACCGCTGTACAACCGAAAGCAGCTATAAACAAAAGCGTGCTTCAGAGGACACACCACACAAAACGAGGTAAAAAAAACACACATTAAATGAACAAAAGTTGTGGAAACGATTGTGCAGGCATTCATAGCTAATCACAATAAGTAGAAAAACAGCACAGATTACTTGCGGAAAGAAAAATTTTGCATATGATCTTTAAGGCTGGTGTTTCGAAGGAAGAGGCGAGTAGGCGACAGGCACAGCGGGTGGGTGTCTGATAAGATATTAGCACTGTTTGGATAGCAGTACTTGGTGACACTGGAGCTACTTGGCAGCCATGGATTTTGGGCTTGTAAATACAAATTTGATACAGCATCTGAAAACAGGCTAGTTATTGCTTGATTTGGTGGTATGTGTTATTTCTGTGTTAAGTGTGGGATGGGGTGAGTATGTCTGACGATTGCTGCAAATGTTACTTTGTGGGTTATGGCAAGTAGTGGATTTTAAATATTTTTCTTCACTAACATGGCTGTCAGAGATATTTTTACCCAGAAGTTTCTAGGAAGCATGGATCTTTGTGCTTCATTCTGGTTGGCATACGTAGTACCAACTGGCATATGTGCTAAGGACATAGCAGATGGTACCTCTTAGCCAATCAGGATGCAGAAAACTCCTTACCCATTTTATAATGCATGGTAACAGCACACTTGAGGAAACGGAGTTCATGAGGTTATTCCCCAAGTATACACACACCTTGCAGGGCCTCACTGCAATTGTAAAATGTCTCCTGAGTTTTCTTCTTCTTCTTTACTCCCACCCACATTCCCTATTTGAACACCCCATCCTACACCCACACAGTGGTTTCCAAAGCTGCACCCTTCCTCCAGCCGGGAGGGTAGTGCTGACTTGGTTGGCTTGGTGGGGAGGGGGGGGGTGCAGATGCCAGGCACCTGTGCTCTCTGAGCCTGAGAGCCAAGACCCTGACCTCCACCATGTGCTTGTACGCCTCCCCAAGTTGACTTCAGGTTAGGATTCTAGGGATCATGCACCCCAGTCTCCCTGATGGCAGTGCATCATGCTGCAGCCTCACCAGTGGGCTCATTTGGCACCCCAACTTTTTAATTTTAAAACTAAGTAATGAGATTCAGAAAATTGAGTGGTTCTAGCCCGTTCACTTTTGGTGTGATAATGCTCAGTCTGTTGTCACATTTGATCAGTTACTATTTTTGGTTTATCTTCTCATTTAATAAGGTACAGTAGTTCACATTACAAAGCCATGTCACAGAGTTAGGCACAGAGTGGATGAATACAAACAAGTACTAAACACACACTTCCTGAACAAAGGGTGAGGTGCTGTGATGCTGGTTACCTTTCAGTCTCCTGTGCTGTCAGTAACTTGCAGTAAACCAAAGGCCTTGATCCTGACTCCTACCTGACACCTTACCTTTCACTAATAGCTAAAGAAACATTTTCCAGTGTCTCCTTTGTGACCTCATTCCACCGTTACTCTCTTTATCTTAAGTACCACCATTTTTCAAAAGGAGGACTGAAACTGCAGTGGTTTCGTGCTTTCTGTAATTGCTTGTCTGACCTTCTTTGGTCCTCCATCCTGCCTATTAAAATGTATGTAGTGACTGCAGCCAAGAGTTAATGTTGCCAGGGCTCTTTGTTTTTCCCTTCAGAGCCTCTGAAAACTGGAAAACTTCACATAATTCTCATGAGGGAAATGAGCTCTGAATGCCTGAATTCATCAGGGTTTAAGCCTAGTGCCTTCTGCATGCAATGTGTGCCTCATTTGGATCTTCGTTTGGACTGGATAGGAATTAGCAACTTGCTGCCAGTTATGTGAATGGCTACGGCTTGGTTTGGTTGACGTAACTGAACCCTATTAGAATCTGAGTTTTATTGGTAAAGGGGAAATAGGTGGCAGCGGCCAGTGTTTTTCTTGCTAGCTCCGTACTTCCTTTTATCTGTACAATGCCGCAACCAGTTACAGTCGGGGTGAGGTTGCTTTGATTAAAACAGACAAAATGTGAAATATATAAGCAGAACATCTAAATATTGTGTTTTCAAATGTCATTCCAGTGGTGTCAGCAGCTGTGAATCATAAATTGGCAAGTAGGATTGCCGAGACAGTGAGCAGGAATTTAGGTCATGTCCCCCACCCCAGAAGAAGAAAGGTCATGGGCGCCACCCTTCAGTGGTGTGGAAATCAACAACTGAAGTATGACTTAAGCAAAGAAGACACTTCCTCCCAGTAATCTGAGCCAGGCGGCCTTCCTTAGTTCAGGTAGGAGATGCAGAAAAGCAAAGACAAGGCTTCATGGATGCAAACTGAACACACTTTAGTTCCAAGGTTTAATATTACGTAAAGAGGGTTAGGGCATCTCCAGAGTCGCTGCTCAAAATGTTCTCATTCTCCAAGGGTGGACAAGGGGTAGGATCAGGAATGTTGAGTCAAGGAGATGCCTGGGGAATAGGCCTGGCCTGGCCAGGCAAGGGTTCCCCCATGCCTGATTACTGCTCCTCGGGCTCCTGAGATTCCTGATCAGCAGATTCCTGATGGACCAGCCAACTTTGCCTTCCCCTTCGGACAGTTCTTTGCAACACCAGCTCTCTGTAGAATAAAACAGCTGTGATGGAGGCTTTCATTGCTGGTTCCTTGGCTGATCTGGTATGTATCAAGGAAACCTGGCTGGGGGATGACTCTGGACCTGTGCTTTAGGTGTCCATTACTCTGGGTTACTCTGTGGTGGATTGTCCTAGGCCGGAGCGCAGGAGTGGCAAGGTAGCCATCTGCTTGCATTGAGACTGACTGCGTACCCACACAGGACTAACCAGGTTTTGGAATCACGTGGCAGTGAAAGGGTGGGCGGTACAAGTTGCAAGCTCATTCTATTCTATAGGCCTCTGGAGTAAGCGGACGAATTCTTGCAGGAACTAGAGTTTCATGGCCGACCCGGTAGTGGAGTCGCCTAGGCTTCTTGTTTTGAATGAGTTCGATGTTTGGGTCGATGATGAAATTTCTATTTGGAATGGAGTTCCTCCAGATGATGTCTTCACTGACTTTTGTCCAGGCAGTTGCCACTGGTACCCATCAGCATGTTCATGCCTTGGACCTGGTTTTCTTCTTGGGTCTTCACATTAGCAATGTCAAGGTTGATCCTGTCATTTGATCGGATCATCTTGCTGTGTGCAGTTTCTTTGCAGGGTTCCCCATTTAACTGCTCCTGTGGAGATGGTCAGCTTCTGCCCTGTTCATAATCTGGAGCCTCCGAGCATCCTGGCGGTGTTGGACATCTTGAGCATGGAGACAGCCTGTGCGATGGGAGCTGAGGTGGGGCGGAGCTTAGGGTGTTGTTGGTGGAGGTCCCAGTCAGATGACAGATTTGTGCTGCTTTCTCATTATGATGAATGTCAGTGGGTAATCACTCTGACTGCTGCTGGAAAGAATCGACCTGCTCAGCTCTTCAATACTGGGGCATATTATTAAATCCAGTTCATCTGCTGTCCTGTAGAGCTTTTTCAAGAGATGTGAGGAGTTCAACCAATTCTTTCTGGGCAAGGTGTCTTCCATTCGTGCTGGAATATCCTCAAGTGGCCCATTATCGGCTGGCAGTATCCAGTCTTTGATGGGGGTAGCAGCACTCCATCTATGTGGATGGAGTTTGAGCCAGTGTTGGCGGACGATGTCCTCCAGGTAGTTTCTGATCTTCAGGGATGTGTGTCATCAGGTCACACCTATGGAACTTTGCTATCAGGATCCCATGGCAACTTTTTCTGCAGCAGTCTGTTAGGGGCCACGCACGCCTACGTCAGGCTCCGACATCACACACCCTGTATAAATGCAGGTGGCCCCGCTTCCTTCTCAGTTCTTTCCTGCCGTCGACCATTCACACACGGACTGTGCGGAAGCTTTTTTTGCTCAATTCGACTGCCATTTTTACTTGCCTTTTTTCTTTCACCTACCGTCGAATCACAAACTAAAGCACATTCCTTTATCCTTTGTATGTCGAGGCTCTTTTCTGTTACTGATGCTGCAGAAAAATCTCCACCGACTAACACTGCTGTCTTTGGCCTAACCACATGTCCTCACCTGCGAATCCTGCTAGAAGTTCAGCCTTACCACCACAAGAAAGCCCTGCCGAAGTTCTTCATGGAGCAGCAGGCAGCCAGCAGAGAGCAGAGATCCTCCAGAGGCCCCCTGCCTAGTCGCTGGCATCTTCTTCGGACTCTCAGGCCACCAAGGCCCGGGACAGATTCTTGGGGGAAACGCACTCGGGACAAGGAATAGCCTAAGGACTGCTTCCTCCATCAGCAGTCCCGGTCCCCGTTGCATTCCTCGCCTTCCTCTCCTAGGATCGCCTCGTTGACTGCTTCAGCGTTGGCACCTCACTCTGTGCAGGCCTCTGCTACTTCTAGGTCCCCCACAGTGGTTTCATCTCCCAGCCATCATAGGGCTGTGGAGGAGCTGCAGGTTTCTGGGTCGTCTGTCTCCCCACCCCGCCGTCGAGACCTCTCGAGCCTCTAGGTCCACCGGCACAGGGCTCTCCCGCTACCACTTCTGTTAGCTGGTCATCGGACCAGGGCTACGCGCCCCCTCCGTCGACACCTGTGTCGACGACAATACCTTTGCTGCTGTCAACCTTGATCGATGCCCCACCTCTATTGCATGTCTTTTCAACAGCTAGTTCCTCGGCCAGTCCATCGCCAGCATGTGTCATCGATGGCTGTTTTTCGTGACATCACCTACATTGACTTGTGCTCTCCAGAGAGCCACCAGTACGGCATTCATTGGCCCCTGCTTCAGAGCAAGCCCACATTGAAGAGGAGTACCATCCTGATCTCATCCTCCTTGAGGAGGAGGAGGAATACATTGATGTGCATTCCTCTGACAGATCCACTGTTTCCTCAGAGAGTGAAGAGGCTGTCAAGTATACTCCTAGGTCCCTTCCAGAGGACTCCTCCTTTTTCAATGTCATGAAACAGCTCTCCTCTACTATGGGTTTCCAAACTGAGGAGGAGGAGGAGGATGAAACTAGGAGGAATCTGGTGGATTTCCTGGAGATCCCAGAGTCTCCACCAAAGGTTATTCCTCCTCTTCTGCCAGCTCTGAATGATGCTTCCCTAGTAGTCTGGCGCAGGCCCAACATGGTGCCAGCCATGCCCAGGAAGGCCGACAAGCTATATCAGGCACCTTGGGGGTTGCCCTTCTATGCAGCCCAGCCAGAGACCAACTCAGTGGTCATCAAAGTCTCTCATGACAGAACTAAGGCCCCTAAGCACCTTAGTTCCCTGCCCCTTGACCATGAATCCAGGAGATTGGACCTCTGGAGCAAGATGAGTTTTGCCTCTGCAACCTTCGGCCTTCAGATTTCCAGTTATTTGGCCCATCTTGTTAAGTACCAGAACACCCTTTGGAGGAAGGGCAAGGCAGCTGCACAGTCCCTCTCTGAGGCTTCCCACAAACAGGAGCTCCTTAAGGTATTCCAGGCCTCGGAAGATGTCGGTAAGTATTTCCTCAGCGCCACCTATGATATGGCTGATACTACAGCCAAGGCAACTGCCTCTGGCATTTGCCTCAGATGGCACTCCTAAGGGTCTCTGGCTTTGAAAATTATGTACAGCAAAAGGTACTGAATGCCCTTTTTGTGGGTCACAAACATTTTGGTCCGGACATGTAGGATATTATCAGTGAGCTTCTGGCAGGGCTATTTGATCTGTCCACTCCTTGTATCATGCCCAGGAGCAGGCAGAGGTCTTCCTTTCATAAGCTGTCCCACAAGTCGGGTCCCAGGACCAAGCTTCAGGGTAGCGCAGAGCCAGCTTCACCTTGCCTCCCCCTCTTCCTCCTCTGGTCACTCTGCCAAGCAATCCAGAGGAGTAGGTGCAGCCTCTGCCACTGGTTCAGCCTCTGCCTAACTCCTTGACAGACCCCCTTCCTCAAGTCAGGAGGTGGTGGTCGGTTCTCCCTTAATCTGTCCCAGTGGAGAATCATCAAAAACTGTTGCTTGGATCGTGCAGATAATCGTGCAGGGCCGTGCTCTAGAGCAGCCTCCAGATGTTGTCCCATTCCCCATGTTTTACCCTCCAGATCACATAGAGGTGCTCAGAGAGGAGGTCCTCACCTTGCTGCGTAAACAGGCCATAGAACCAGTGCCCAGGTGGCAAAGGAAAAAGGGGTTCTATGTAGGTTCTTCCTGGTCTCAAAAAAAACAGGAGACCTGAGGCTCATTCTAGATCTCAAGGAGAGGTGAACCTTTTTATCCAGTACAAAAGGTTCTGGATGGTCACTTTGCATGGCCTTGTTCCTCTGCTCAAGTAGGGTAACTGGCTGTGCTTGTTCGATATGCAAGCTGCATACCTGCATATCATGGTTTGCCCCCCTCACAGGAGGTACCTGTGGTTCCTGTTCTGGGGGAGCATTACCAGTTCAGGGTATTGCCCTTTGGCTTATTATCTGCCCCACGGGTATTTACCAAGTGCTTAGCAGCTGTAGCAGCAGCCCTTCAACGCGATGGGTTCTGTGTGTTCCCATATCTGGACGACTGGTTACTAAAAGCCCAGTCTGGGGAGCTCCTCATGTTGACTCTAGAACGCACCCTGCAGTTGTTCCAGTCTCTGGATGTCACCGTCAATCAGCCCAAGTCTCTGCTGACCCCTTCTCAACGACTGCAATACTTGGGACAGCCCTGGACTCTACTCAGGACAAGGCTTTCCTCCCTCAACATAGGGCGGACCGCCTTATTGCCCAGGCCCAGATGGTGGCTCAGAGCCGGCATGTCCCAAACAGAATATTCCTCAGGCTACTAGGCCTTATGGCCAAGTTGCACATGAGAATTCTGCAGTGGACCCTCTGGGTTCAGTGGGATCAGCGCTCAGATGATCTAGATCAGCTGGTTCTTGTCTCCTCGCTAGTACGCAAAGTGCTTCACTGGTGGATGGACCCAGCCAATCTCTTAAAGGGGTTCCCCTTTCTTATTCCCAATCCTCATTAAGGATGCTTCAGGTCTGGGTTGGAGAGCCCATCTAGGTCCTTATCAGACCCAAGGTCTCTGGTCCCACTGGGAGACTCACCTCCACATAAATGTCTTAGAAATGAGGGCAGTTCTGTATGCCTTCCAGGCCTTCCGATACCATCTCTCCCTGGTCCCTCTGTTGGTGCATTCAGGCAATCTCAGTGTGGTCTGTTACATCAGCAAGTCGGGAGGGGGGACCTATTCCTACCCTCTGTGCCGAGAAGCGGTGAGGGTCTGGTACTGGTCTCCAGATCATAGTCTAGAATTGTCAGCCATCCATCCCTGTGCCAGGCGTCCAAAACGGCTTGGCAGACAGCTTCAGCAGGACACAGTCCAAAGTGCACAAGTGGGAGCTGTTGACCTGGGTCGCAGAAGACCTGTTTGACAAGTGGGATCATCCAGAGTTGGACCTTTTTGTGCCAACTCAATGCAAAACTACCATTCTGCTCGCTATATCTAGGGCCTGGAGTTTTCTGGCGAGGTATATTGTCCTGTCCTGGAAAGGGAGGTTTGTTTACGCATTCCCTCCAATCCCACTGGGGGTTCTTATTAAGCTACAGATGGAGGGTGCCACCCTATTTCTGGTGGCCTCGTTTTGGCCACAGCAGATATGGTTTCCATTACTGCAACAATTGGCTGTAGAACCTCCAGTTCCCCTGCCCCTCTGCTGGAACCTGTTGACTCAAGCCCATGGGACCCTGGTCCAGCCAGACCTCAAGTCCTTCCATCTGCCTGCATGGCTCCTGAGGACATAGCCATTGCTCAGTTTGGGGTGTTTCACAAGGTGGCTGATGTCCTGGTGGCTGCTAGGAAACCTTCCACCAGGGCCACTTACTCTATGAAATGGAAGTGGTTTTCTATCTGGGCCACTTCTCATAGCCTGGACCTTTTCACTTGTCCGGTGAATCAGGTTTTGGAGTACCTCCTGACCTTGTCTGAAGCAGGACTTACATACTCTTCTCTTAAAGTGCACCTGTCTGCCATATCAGCTGTTCATGTGCCCATTGAGGGACATGTGGTGACACAGCTGGATGTGGCCTGTACTTTTCTGAGAGGCATTCTTCACTTGAAGCCTCCTATATGTAACCCAGTTCTGGCTTTGGACCTGAATTTTGCTTTGGAGAAGCCGACCCTGCCTCCTTTTGAGCCAGCCATGTCTTGCGAGCTAAGTTTTCTGTCATGGAAAGTGTTATTTTTAGTTGCCATTATTTCTGCTCGAAGAATTTCCGAGCTACAGGCTCTCATGTGTAAGCAGCCTTATTTAATTTTCCACAAAGAGAGGGTCTCTGCATACTAAATCTGTTTCTTCCTAAGGTGGTGTCTGAGTTTACCCTAAATCAATCCATCCATCCACCTGCCTGTTTATTATCCAGAGCATGCCAATCTAGGGGGGAGCATTGCTCCATAGTTTGGATGAACATAGAATTCTATGTTACTATACACACACACGCCGTACAAGGGACTGCTGGAAGTCCTCTCAGTTGTTTCTTCCGCCCCTGGCAGAGAGGGTGTTCCAGTTTCGAAACTCTGCTTGTCCAAATGGTTGACCAACTGTAATATTTTTTGTTACAGGAAGTATGGTAAAGAACTTCCTGAAGAAGTTGAGAGCCATTCCATCAGGGGCATGGCCACTTAAATTGCCTGTTTCAGGGGCATTTCTGCAGCTGAGATTTGTGCTGCTGCCACTTGGAATACTGTCCACACATTCACCAAGCATTACAGTCTGGACATTGCATCCAGAAAAAGGTCAGGCTTTGGCCTTGCTATGCTGCAGGGCCTTCTTTCTTAGGCCTTTGGCCTCCTGCCACTCAGACTGTTCTTGCTCTCAGCACTACTTGGGACTCGTTCCATAGGTGTGACCTGATGACCGAGATATCCCTGAAAAAGATAGAATAGTTACATAAGAACTTACCGTAACAGTAGATCTTTGAGGGAATCTCTGTCATCTGGTTATACTGTCCCTTTACCCTTCTCTTTCTCGTTCTACAGCTCGGCTGTTGTGTTGCTCCAGCCTTTCTGCAAGCAGGGTCACCTTCTCTCTCTCTCTCTCTCTCTCTTTGTTTCCCTGGTGGGTCTCCTGTCTCTTATGGCCTTCAGCTAGGAAAAGAACTGCAGAGGGAGTGGGGTCACCCATGCTTAAATAGGGTGTGTGACATCTGAGCCTGACGTTGGCAAGTGCGGCCCCTAATAGACTGTTGCAGAAAAAGCTTCAATGGGATCCTGACGGCAAAGTTCCATACGTGTGACTTGATGACGGAGATTCCCTTGAAGATCTGCTGTCATGGTAAGTTCTTGCGTAACTGTTCTATCTATGCCCAACATACTGTTTACTGGATCCAGGGCTGACACAGTGCTGGGCAAGTTCTGTCAGATTTCTGTGGAGGCTGTTGGGTGTTCCCTAAAGGAGGGGATTTAAAGTCCTGCCTGTTTGGCCAGCAGGTGACACTTGGCTCTTCCATCTTGAGCAGTGCTGACTCTGTTATGTGCCTCAGGGGTCGATTCTAGCTCCCATATTGTTCACTGTGTACATGTTGCCTTTGAGGAAGATCATCAGAGGCTGTGATTTGAGTTTTCATTGCTGTGCTGATGATACCCAGCTACATGTCTTATGCGCTTTATGATGAAATGGCTGCTCTGGAATTGACATGAAATTCAGAAATGGATGGCGGCCAGCTAACTCTGACTGAATCCACTGAAGGTGGAGGTGTTGCTAGTAGAACTGGGTCAGTGTGGTTTGGCAGTGACGAGTGGTGAGGATGAGGAATCTAGGAGGTCATTGTGGGCTCCAAGCTGACTAAAATATCAGGTGTCCACTGTTTTCTGCAGTGGTTTTTACCATCTCTGGAACATCTTCTGCATCCAACCCTTTCTCAAACCAGCTGATCTGGCGACCCTGGTGCACACCCTGTTTATATCTAGACTGAATTATTGTAACACTCTATTCCTTGGGTTATCCACAAGGTTATTGCATCGTTTGCAGCTGGTCCAGAATGCAGAAGCCCGGCTGGTTGCTGGGAGCTCTCGATTTGAACATATCATGCCAGTTCTTGTTCTACACTGGCTGTTTTAGTTATCGTCAATTTGTTTTTATTGAATACAATAAATTGCAGTACATTATGATTTCTTTCATTGGTGTTAGACTTTATAAGTATTAAGTCCTTCATATTCTTTAATTATTATTCTTTACTCTTTTATGGTGAAGATTTTAATATCTGTCACTACAGGAATTGTTTGGTAGAATATGAAAACTAATAAGTAGTAGAAATTTTAATATTAGAATTGGACTGTAATTTGCTGAAAGTTAGTTACTTACTTACTGTTGCTTATATTATACCTCTAAGATTTACAAGAAATGCATCAACATCAAGGTGTGCTTGTTAACCTACAAGGCCCTGTACGGTCTGGGTCCAGACTACCTGAAAGATATCCTGACCCTTTTGCTCCTGGCCACCCCCATCCAGTAAGTGGAGGTGAATCTCTTACTAATTCCCAGATCCATTTGAAGCGCTTGCGAGATAGGGCGTTCAGCGTGGCTGCCACAAACCTGTGGAACACCCTTCCCCAGGAAGTAAGAGATTCATCATCCCTGACCTTCTTTAAATCTCATTGGAAGACCCATTTATTTATGCTGAGTTTTGGACTTAGCACTGCTTTAGAATTCTGTGTGACATTATTTTAACTGTAAAAGTATGAGTGATTTTTTTTTGAATTTACCCGTTTTACTGTGAGGTACCCAGTGCCATATAAATAAAATTGTCTTGTGTAACCCCACCTACTGATTTGGGGGCTTACCTGTAGTCCGTAGTGCCCGTTCTCGCTGTCTTCCTTGGCTCCTCCAGGAAATGCCTTTTTTTTTTTGCGCCCCCCTCCCCAATGCCGCTCTGTCCCGAGTCTGGTGCCTCTAGCTTTAGCCCTGTTGTTAAATCCAGCCCTGCGGGGCTTCCGAAGTTGAACCCGCAATCACCCACACTGCTAATGCACTCCAGTGCATCGAGGATTGCGCAGGTACGAGCGGCTCCTTTGATCTTACCTTTTCTGTGGTGATTTGCATATGCAGCCCATGATGCTTTGCATTGTGGGGGCATGTGTGATATTTTATAAAGGCCTACATAGACAGCAAAAACAGGTTAATTGCTGAGGTCAGAGTGATGGATGGTTGATATGTTTGTTTTTTAATAGCGTGATCATTTTGAATAATCAGTGGCTAACCTCTGGAGCATTGTGCAGCAAAGCAGCCCCCTACAGGTCACAGCAGTGCAATATGGTGCAGTGTTCAAGAAATATGGTACAGTGCATGAGCAGTAGAGTGCAGTGTAAAGAAATGTGGGCAGACTCCTAGGAATATGGTGCCAGACCCAATAAATAAGGTGCAGATCACAAGTAGTACAGTACAGCTTACAAGGGATATGGTGCAGACTGCAAGGAATATGGTCAGGGGTGCCTGGTTCTCCATGGAACCTCAGTCTTGATTTGTGCAGCTGGGCACCTAAACTTGTATGGCAGCATTTTTTCGTTCCCATGATATGAATTGTTTCTGTGGCCAAATACTGTTCTGCCATTGGTTAAAATTTGATGTGATGTCTTTGATAGTATCATATGGTGGGCAGTAGAGGGTCTTCAGGATACAAGGAGTGGACAGGAGCCAGGCATTACAGACAATATCATAAAGGGAAACATCCATCAAACTGTGCCCCACACCATAGTGTGGGGCAGTCCTCAGTTAAGTGTTCCATTTATAATGGCAGATTTTACCTCATAGTGTGCACCGATATTTTTCTGTATACTGGATTGATCCTGCTGTACCTCCTGCCTGAGATTTTGTGTATAGCGCCACTAGCAGTGCGTCCCAGAACCTCCTGCTCTGACGTCAGCACTGAGATGTTCTAGAAAATGCTGGCAGTGATGCTGCATACAAAATGTTGGTCGGGAAGGATGGCTTAGTCAACCGGATATGAAGAAAAATATTGGAGCATACCATAAGGTAAAATTTACCATTATAGATGAAAAGCTTAATTGAGAACTACCCCACACACTAGGGTGTGGGGCACAGTTTGGTGAATGCTTCCCTTTCAATGAAAAATCAGCAAGAACAATAAATTCAGCAACACTACATACAGTATATTTTGTGGCATGATGCAGTTTCTGCGAGGTATTCTGCGGCTGTGGAATCTCAGAATTCCAGGTGCTTTGAATACTGTGCAGCACAGGAGTAGTACAGTAGAGCATAAAAGGAATATAGAGCATTCCCCAAGAAATATGCAGACTCCCTATGGTGCTGCCCATGAGTAGGACAGTGCAGCATACACGTAATATGATGCAGTGTACAAGTAGTACAGCGCAGACTCAAGAAATACGGTGCAGTGCACTATTAGTACAGAGCAGCATACAAGGAACGCAGAGCAGTCCCCAACGAGTACTGTGTAGCACACGAGTAGAACAGGGAAGCATGCAAGGCGTACAGTGTAGTGTACAAGTAGTATGGCACTGACCCAAGTAATACAGTGCAGCACACTATTAGTACAGCAGCATACAAGAAATGTGGAGCAGTTCAGTGAATACTGTGCAGCGCGTGAGTAGGATCAGTGAAGCATACAAAGAATATGATCTAGTGTATCAGTAGCACTGTGTAGATCCAAGAAATACTGTGCAGCACACTAACAGTACAGTACAGCAAACAAGGAATATGGAGCCGTCCCCAGGTAATAGTATGCAGTGCACAAGTAGTAAAATGCAGCATAGAAGGAATGTTGTGTAGACCCCAAGAAATACTGTGCAGTGCACGACTAGTAAAGTGCAGCAAACAAGAATTACAATGCAGACCCCCAAGGAATATAGTGCAGTGCACAAGTAGTCAGCTTTCCTGATAAGGTAACTAGTAACTGCCTATTTTACCTCTCCTTTTATCAAACTGGTTATTGAACTTTTTCAATTTAACAATACAATGTCATATTTTTGGCATGCAGCATATTATAGCGCATTTTAGGCATACAGGATAGCACACATAGAATAAATAAGCATCAACACACAACAGGGTGTGCTGTTAATGGGGATTAACTCACATCTCGGGAGCGTTGCGAGGCACGAGGCCGCAGGCCGAGCACCCTCACAGCACCCGGGATGTATTAACGCACTTATTACCTGGGGTATGTTTAAACAAAAAAAAAAATTCAAAAAAGTTTTTTTTTTTTTTTTCTGTTTAAACAGCAAAAATGGTACTGAAACCTGTCACCTTGCAAAATAGTCTCTACACATTTGCTTGCAGTTATGCACATAGAAATGTCACAGCTACAGTAATTTTATGTGACATTTCCTGTGCACAACATCCTCTGCTGCCATGCCCATCACATGTCATTTATCTCTCCCCTCCCAACATGCTGTCTCTAAATGCTGTAGTCTCTATGTGGATCTCTGCTGTGCACTTCAGTGACATACAGGCACGGAGACAGCCCCATGTAAGTAAACAATAAAGCACAACAAGGCTGGCTGTATGGCGCCAGGCGAAGGGGTTCAGCCGGCATGCTGGTGACCCAGATTTGTGCCCTGAGCCCAGGTACCAGGAGCGGAGACCGGAGGGGATGCACATGCGTCCATTGGACACTTCTCTCTGGGGGGTCTGCCTAGGCATCTCTGAGCAGATTGGGCACGTGCTTGGGAGACAGGTTTCTAGGAGCAGTACATACACTATTTCAATCCACTGGTTCTTGTATTACGAATAAGCTTTCTAACCAAAGAAATGCACAAAAAAAGTGAAGATTCATTTCAAAATCCTAGTAACAAACGCCCATAGCTTAAGCAACAAAATGGGAGAGCTCAAACACATTTTAACCTCTCAAAATATAAGTGACTGTGCCATCACCGAGACATGGTTCAAGGATGGTGACTGGGATACAGAAATCCAGGGTTACACCAAAATAGCGAAAAATAAGAGGTGGAGAAATTGCATTGTATATTGCTAGAGAATATAATGCCCTGGAAATTACTCCCCCTAACAGTTCTGATCACGATGCCAAGCTTATATGGGTCCAACTAACCATGCCCCATAGAAAAATGATGATAGGACTAGGTTACCGTTCCCCAAATCTATCATCGGAGGATAACTAACACTTTCTAAACAAGCTTAACAGCATGGATGTAACAGAAGATTATATCCTGGGGGATTTCAACCTCCCTAAAATAGACTGGATGAACATGGAGGGGAACGGTCGTATTGAAAATTGGTTCATAGAATTAACTTTGCAGCATAACTTTGAATAACTGGTCCATCAAGGAACCAGAAATGAGAATATCTTAGATCTGGTTCTAACAAATATCACTTCTGGAATATCTGAACCAGAAGTCACTGTACTGCTGGGTGATGGTGACCGCAAGATTGTACTGGTTGACTTAGAAATTACTAAACCAAATATCAACGGTAAAGCAGCAATACAAGATTTTTTCAAGGCTGATTATGATAATATAAAGCATTATCTTGAACAGTGGGGCTGGAAACATGATTTCAACAACAAAGGGGTAATAGAAATCAGTAATAAAATTATGAACAAACTACAATACTGTATTACTAAGTGGGTTCCCACATGGAAAAAATACCAAAAAAGGGCAGAGCACCAATCTGTTGGAGAAAGGTAATCGAAAAATAGATTAAAAAAAAAAGAAGAAACTGTAGCAAATACAAAAAAACCTACACCAGAGAATTGGAATTTATTATAAAAGGCATCTAATAGAACTAAAGCTGAGAGAGAAACTGAAATAAAATTAGCAGCTAACACCAAAGATAATAAAAAAAGTTGCATAATTATATTGGATCTTTAAAAGATAATCAAGAAGGTATTGGACCAATAGAAACAGTAAAAGGTGTCATCAGTAATGACGATAAGTCTAAGGCCTTCAGTCAATACTTCCTTAACATCTTTACAAATCAGGTTAAAAGTACAGGCATTCGAATAAACCCAACGGATAATCTTCCCCAATTTGACAGTATATCAGTATATGAAGTTATAAGTAATCTAAAACAAAATAGTTCTCATCATATACTGCTTTATGCTGGCTTGGCTGTGGTATGTCGGGTCCCATTTTCAAATTTTTTTGGGACTGCCCAATAATACAGCAGTTTTGGTGGCAGGTCCATGCACGCCTTCGGGCACTGTAGACACCTTCTCTACCCTTTTCCTTTTTGGCTTTAATATTGGGGTATCTAGATAGAACCATATTTGCAAGGTCAAAGCAACACAAACGTCTGTATAATGTTCTCAGACTGGCAGCCCTTAAATGCGTTACTTTGAGGTGGCTCTCTCCTGAGCCCCCTGCTCTGACAATGTGGAAACCAAGGTGGAGGAGATTGAAGGGATGGAGCGTATCACAGCCTCACTAAGGCTGAACTTGGATAAACATTGGGAGATGTGGAGGCCTTGGCGGGAGAAGAGTGTGTGGGGGAAGGGGAGATTGGTGGAGGGTTGTGTGAGACAAGCTGGCAACTACCAGGTTAGTGGGTCTTACCTATGACTTCATGCGGGGAATAGTCTGGGGAACTCCTCATAGCCTATGTACATAGGTTAACCAAGCCTAACAATATTTACTAACACTCACTATTATATAGAATAATCAATGTGACACATTTCCTCAGTGGCCGTGCTGTGCAGACCAGAGTACAGCACCCGGGATTTGAAAAATGAGACAATAACACCAGATTATGGTTGTGTACAACACTGTTTATTGTGCATTGTTGTTTTACAGTGTATTTACAGTTGTAGTATGGACTCATGACTGGCATCTTCATTTGCCCCTTAGGAAGGTATTCAAGGACCTTAGTTCTTTGGACAGTTTTTGGGTCTTACTGAACTTGTCAGAACTGGGAAGTATTCCAACTATGCAACATCAAAATCTAAATAAATAAAAAAAATAAATAAAATATCCTACAATGTCACAAACATGGATTAGTTAAAGATGTAAATTCTTTGTAACGTGGTCCTTCTGGTATGTGTATGCCATTGTTGTCATTATCCATGTCATGTGCTCTGTTCATTATATTGTGCACGAATAAAAATTAAGTTACAAAAAAAAAATAGTTCTGCTGGTCCAGATGGTACACATCCGAAATTTTGCAAAGAAATTATACATCAAATCGTGGGATCACTGACAATATTGTTTAACACTTCTATAAAAGAGGGGAAAGTACCACCAGAATGGATTGAAACCCATGTAACCCCAATTCATAAATCCGTAAATAAGCAACTTTAGACCGATGAGTTTAACTTTGGTCGTCTGCAGATTGCTAGAGAAGCTACTTCAGCAATATGTAATTAACTATATCTTACATAATGGGTATAGCGATATTCATCATCATGGATTTGTTAACTGGGAGATCATGTCTAACAAAATTATTAAACTTTTTTTTGAACCTGTCAGTACAGCCCTGGACAGAGGATGCTCTGTTGCTATCCTGTTCCTTGACTTCTCCAAGACATTCGGCAATGTGTGTCATAGTACTTTGATCGAACAACTAACTAAGCTGAAAATTCATAATAACATTATCAAGTGGATCAACTCATGGCTGTCTAATAGAAAACAAAGGGTAGTAAGTAATAGGGGGACATTTGTCGTCTTGGGGCTATGTAACAAGCGGAGTCCCTCTGTGGTCTGTCTTTTGACCAACACTTTTCAGTGTTCTCATCTCCACAATGCAAGTGGATAAAAATGCATAGGCAGCCAAATATGCAGATGACTGCAAATTAGGAAGCATAATTGACAACTTGCAGGATGCACACCTATTTCAGGATAACTTTAAAACGTTACAGCAGTGGGCCTTATCCAACAAATTGTACTTTAACGAAAAAAAGTGTGAAGTGATGCATCTTGGATGCAATAACCAGCGCTTTAGTTACAAAATAATACTGAGCTTACTGTAACAGACACTGAAAAATATTTGGGAGTAACCATAAACAATTACTTCAAATTTGATTCCCATACCAATGTCACTTGTTAAAAAATGCTATGGAATTGTTGGATGCATCTCAAAAAGCATTAAAAGCAGGGCACCAGAAGTCCTGATCCCACTGTATACCAGCCTTGTAAGGCCGCATATGGACTACTGTGCATCTTTCTGTGCACAATCCACAGTTACAGGTAATAAACTAATAGAAGGTGTTCAGAGGAAACTCACCAAACAAGTTCAGCACATGGAATATCTAGATTATGAGAGCTGGCTAAAATAGCTTAATTTATACTCCATGCAATATAGAGGACTTAGAGGGGGATCTCTGTTTCACTTATAAGGCCATTTGAGATGAATTCCTCATGGAAACCATTGGCCTATTAGGCCATTTTGGTCCTAGCATTACAAGAACTCATCACTTAAAATTAAAGGGAGATAATAACTGCACTTGCAAAAGACATGTATTTTATTCACAAAGAATAGTACAATCATGGAATGCCTTACCAAGACATATAGTAGATAATGAAAATATGAACATCTTTAAAGCAAGATTTAATGACTGCATGGGAAGAGCTAAATATCTATACCACCTATAATAGGTGGCGAGTTCTCAATAGGCCTTGGCCTCCAGAACTCAAATTACCACTATGAACCTATGCCTAGACCCCCAAGGGCCAGACCCGCAAGAGGCCGAGGGCTTGATGGGTGGGGCTGACCGGAACATAGCACCTCGGTGATGGCCACGGACCTCTCACGCCTCTGAGCCCCTGGACTGCTGGGACTGACCCCAGCAGCACCCAGGGTCAAGCAGGAAGCAGATAAGGCATATTCTCTCCAGAAGGAGAGGCCCACCCGACTAAGGGATATCGGGTTACCTTGGGTGGGTGCACTATGGGGCAACAGTTGGCGGCAGGGTGCCTGGGATGAGCAGGTCCTAATACGTACAGAAGGAGGCTAGCCAAGGTGCAGGGAAGGCGAAAAATAACACACAACACAGTGGCAGAGGGAGCGAGAGAGAGAGAGATCAAAGGGAAGTAGTGGGCACAGAAGGACCAAATGAGAGACAGCAAGGAGAAACTCATTGCTCAGAGGACGACAGGGGGAAATACATTCAGTGACAGTGGAATCTGGAGGAAGGGTACGTGTGTGTGGCCAGATACCTGAAGCAGGCGTGGGTGTTCACTGGAATGTGAGACAGCGGAGTGAAGCACTTGCACCACAGATACAGTGCGATCGGGAGAAGTACCGTGGCTGATGTTAGTGTTGCCTTTCTCATCGTCTGTGTCTTTGTGGTCGGTGTCGTGCCACTAGTAAGTATCACTGGGTACTGCACAGTGCTTTCCAGTATGTCTGCACCCTCTACAGACAGTATCGAGTAGTTGGGCAAATGTAAGAGTGCACTGTTTGTTGCGTCCCCTGATGAGCATTGTGCCTCTGCAGCGCAGAGATAGCGACTGGTTCTCTTCCCCCTATGCCATGCAGTTCCTGTTAATTCCCAGCTGTCTTCTCTCTGTCTCTTAGGTCGGTGAATGCGACCCCCGTGGCAGCAACCCGCTTGCTCGACCTCCATTGCCACTGACCCCTGCAGCCCCGCAGTCTGAATCCCTGTACTACCGGGTGATGTTGTCTTCGTTCCCATCATCCACAGTAGTTACAAGGAGCACCACACGGTGGTTGTGGTGCACGATGCTTTAAATTACCTGTTAGTGTTGCCGCACCATGTGTTAGTCTAAACAGTCTGCAGCCTGTAGCTCCCCCCAAACAATCTCTGACAGCACGACCCGCACTGGAGGGAGAGACAGAATGAACGTGGGGAAATGTCACTGTTTCACTGTGTGTAGGGAGCCTTGCTGCACTGTAGAAGGCACCTGGGGTGTTCATTAAGAGGGAGCTAAAAACTGCTGCTGCACAAAATTGTCCCTGCTGTTCCCATTGGCGGCCATTGTTTCTCTACCACGGTCCTGCAAAACACACTTCAATTCCCTAGGTCTTTTACTGTCCAGCAGTGTATTTTCTGTATCTGTTCTGCACTGTCCTCTGTCTTGCGCTCCCTCCTGCTGCTTTCCAGAGACAGCGAGATTGTGTGGGGAGAGAGAGCACCTCAGTGCTGTGTGCAGACAGACACACACGTACAGCATGTAAGAGGCTTACTTACTGCACTTCTATCTGTCTATGTATTTTCAGGACAGGTATGCTACTACTTTTCACTGTACCCCAATGCCATCCTGCTCCATACGGGATGCATGCGGTCATCCTCTCAGCCAGTCTGTGATTCCATCCCTGCCATGTGACCTTCCCTGCCACTTTATCCCACATTTGGTGAAACACTGTTATCCAGATACTTCTCTTGACTTCTTGAACGTGATGGCTGTTACTCTGTATCATAAAATCCATTGTTAATACTCTTCAATGTTGGCCGCTCAGTCGGCCTCTGCATATCTTCATCTTGCGGTTCAGGGTTTAATCCCCAGGCTGGGTCTTTCTTTGGTGAGCTAGGTGGTAGTGCATCAACATGCATTCCATTTGTGAACCCCTTGGTGCACATGGGAGAGGAGCCGTTTGGAAGTACTTTATTTCAATGCCACATGGGTCTGAGAAACGTGTAACAGGTCACCAAGAGTTACAGAGAGCAAGCGTGGTCACCGATCCTGTCCAGGGTGCGTTATACTGTGCTTCTGTGTCCCTGTGGGAGGAGAGAGAGCGAGACAGAGAGAAGGCGTTAGTGACACAGCTGCAGGTCACTGCAGGGACAGAGAGAGAGAGAGATGGAACAAGTGCAATCCCTGCTCCTGGCATGCTGTCACTGTGCAGTAATATGCTTCTGTGTCTCCCCTCCACCACCTCTGACCATGTTTTTTATTTTACTCAAATTTTTAAATAAGTAAATTACTCTTACCTGTGACCATTATCTCGAGCATTGTGAGTTGTACAGTGCGTGCCAGCGCTCAAGGACTATGGTGCAAACCCCAAGAAATGTGGTGCAGTGCAGCAGTAGTAGTACAGTGCAATGTATAAGGTATATTGTGCAGACTCCAGTGAATACTGCGCAGTGCACTAGTAGTATAGTGCAGCGTATAAGGAATATGGTGCATACTCCAGTGAATACCGTGCAGTGCATGAGTAGTTTAGTGCAACGTACAAGGAAGATGGTGCAACCTCAAAGAAATAAGGTGCAGTGTACGTGTAGTACAAGGACATTGTGGACCCCAGTGAAAACTGTGGAAATGCCATGGAATATCATGCAGTACACAAGTAGCGCAGTACAATTCGGTGTACGAGCGACATGGGGCACATGTCTAGCTGTATTGAGGGCACATTAAGTTAGTGTTGTTGCTGGAGCTGTTCCCAATAATTTAATATTTTTGCTGTGTTCTAAACCGTGTTATCAGCACAGTACATGTTTCTGGGTATAGTAATGGGTCATTGGCAACTCTGATTTCGTAGGTATTCAGCTTTCTTCTTAAAGTCAGAAAATCACAAGTTCAGTTCCAGTGTGGGGAGACACCACCTACTGAACATCAGTTATGGCGACACACACCTGGAGGTGCCATGTGAACAGTGACACATGAAACTGAGGTCCTATGTGATTTCTGATTGTGAAACACTAAGATACCTGGGACACTTGCTGTTTTCACTGTACATGAGGATGGGGGGAGGGGCTAATGTACTGAAAGGGTTAAAACCAAAGAAACAAGCCTGTATGTGTTTGATCAGTTTAGATAGTGCTGTGTAGTTTTCTGTGAAAATACTGTGCAGTCCTAGGATTAGTCAACTTGGAAACCCTGCTGATCCTTGGTTTTCTTTGACTGGTTCTGGATGGCAGTACTGAGCCTGAAATGTTGAATCTATTCATCATTCCCCTGTTGGAAAACAACAATGACTGGAGCAGTAATGTGCTCCAGCCGGGGTCCAGATGTGCATGGAAACCCAACTGGCTCATACCTAAAGATGTTGGTATGTTTGCTTAAGGGCTTGTTGCACCTGTGTGGACTGGAAAGAATGTCCATAAAATACCTATAAGAACCAGCAAGCCTGTTTTCAAGTCCATTCAGTGATGGGGAAACAGTTGTGTTGGGAACACAAACTGCACCTTTTAGTTTTTGTGCTTAATGAATCATAATTGGGTGTCCAAAATAGCAAAAAGAATGGGGTTGGTTAATTCAAGCCACTATACTGACTCTATGGACCACTGAGTGAGGAGGACTGTATTAAAAAGACACTGTTAAGGCCCCCCCGAGCTGATTGTGACCTTTAGTGAAAGTGGGAGTTTAGCGTCAGACACAATTAAATTCTGCATTTTTAAAGAGCCCTAGGGACAGTAATGAAAAATGTCCTACAAACTTAATTTAGCTTCACAAACGTATTCCTTTTCGAAATCTTCATGTTTGCCTTCATCCACTCTTGTGGCTTCTCTACTGGTGACATTATTCTGAGCTTGTTGTATCATAATTTCTACAGCAATTAGTTCTAATATCATAGACAGAGCATTATGGTGTGCGTACAAGAAATAGGAACAGATGAAGAGGAGCCAACAGAGAGATTTTTTTGTAAATGTCCTTTGTAATAATGAATATGGGGAGGATAAGTGTAGGACATTTCTGATTTTAAGTAGAATATGTTCTTGAGAATTCTCCATTTGACCTGCCAAGGCTCTTTTAAAAACTAAGTTTTTTTTAATGTTTAAAGCAAGTTTCTCACATTTGGGAAAACGTTGAAAAACATATTTAGACAAAATACTGCTTATGTTTTATATATTGTCTGCATTTGTCTTACCTTTGTTCTTCATTAATGGGTTAATTTACATGGAAACAGGATCCTTGTCCCCAGCAGTGCATCAGCTTCTGTTGCTTTAATCCTTTGCTGAACTCTGAATCCTCTGTGACATCAGTTTGTTGCAGTGAAGATGATTGGGATGTCACAGTCAAAGGGTTGTGATGTCAGCAAACAGACTGAACAGCCAGAGTAGACCAGCTGTATGGGACAAGGATCCTGTTTCTCCGTAAACACACCCTAGTAATAAATAAACAAATGGAAATACAGAATATCATTAAACTGGAGGCTAAATTGTTTCTAGATATGTTTGTTTTCCCAAATTCACTTTAAGATCAGAGCAACCTAGCTAGTGTGTCACCAGTGTTGATAAATTTCTGTTGGAGTATAGCATGCCTGTACATTAACTAAAAGTTGAACAGGGGAGGAGAGGGGGTACAATTCTCAGTTACATTTCGAAACTGTATGGTTGCAGCTGCTATGAGGGCAAAGGCCACAGTGAATGATGGATCCTTGGCCTGGCTCTGCCTCAGTGATCCCATTTTCACACATGGGATGGGAGCATGCTCAGTACAACAGAATGGGCTGCTTTTGGCAAGATTTTGTTTCACTCACTAAATAACTGTTTTTAAGCTCAAACTAAATAAACAACCATTCCCTCTTATGTTTCCCACTCTGTTTACTAGCCACCTCCCCATCCACCCTTCTGTCCGAAAAGAGATGATAATCAGAATTACAGTAAACAATGAAGACAGTCTAATGGAAAAAGTTAAAGGGAAGTTTTTTTCCCTCCACGCATCTTGGCCAGTCCCCATCAGCCTGGAACCCCTAGCCCTGTCACCCCCTTGTCTGCCGGGACTTACCGCCAGCCAGTACAGCGGGGTCCCCCAATCCGCCACCGTAAACGGGACCCAGTAGTTGGACTGGCAAGCCCAGCTAGTCAGGTATGTGGCAGACTGGGGAGCCTTTCCCCTAGCTTAGCGCTACAGGCCTGGCATATGCCTGGTCCTGTAATCCCTCCACCCCCCACCCCCGAGGGAGAGAGCAGTCCTGGATGGCGTCCTCCTCCCCCTGGATGGCCCTCCAGCATCCTGGGCTCACTACTGAATGCGGGTCGCCAGCGTCGTGAGTTAGCACTACCGCTGGGCAGACGGGCCGTTTCAGTCACATGAGTCATAAACAGTAAATCTCCCTCATGAGTGAATGAGACAGCCTCATTCAGCATTGCCCATATAAAAACTGCCTGGAAGTTTAAAGAATTGTCATTTTCAGAAAGTCACTGCCAGCATCTCCCATGTTGGCAACAGCTGTTTCAGTCTTGGTCAATGGATAATGACCTTTTTCACCCCTCCACCCCCACCCAAAAATAAAATGTATAGCCTTCACTGAAATTGATTGAACTTTAAGTAAATTCCAGTGAAATTAAAGAACTAGTATACTCCTAGAAAATAAGCAGTGTTCTTTCTTTCTTCTAATTTTAGCAGTTTTTTACCTTAACAGTACTAGGTGTAATGTATGGAACAGTGCTCTACCTGGAGACTGGTTTATCAAGTTATGTCCCTCTTCAAAGGTGAGCATTGTGATTAACATCACAACTGTTGAGTAGGGACATGCAGATATGTGTTCCTACTAACCACTCGCCGCTGGCATATGTTTTTAGCGTGTGGCTAAGATTTATAAAGTTACCTTCGCCACAGAGGTGAAAACCTTCTGTTCATGCCATTTTTAGTAACGGGCTTAAAATAAATAATTTCGCAACATATATCGTTGCGTGGCTTATGCTTTCACATAGTGGCTAAACAGTTTGGGGTCTCTTTAGCCACAGCTGCCAACATTTTCAAGCTCTTGGGGGGGGGGGTGGAGGATGTTCGGTCAGTGTCACTATTGATGTCATAGTGCGTGGGGTCACTGTGCTGATGAAATACGAAGAGGAACAGCTGTAGATATGCCTACTTCCAGGAAGTGGAAGTAGACCACAATGCGCTGAGATGTTTCGCCCATACTGTAGCTCCTGGCATTGTCCTTTCTTATCTGTGCACTGAAAAGGG
This sequence comes from Neoceratodus forsteri, assembly GCA_016271365.2. NCBI lineage: Eukaryota > Metazoa > Chordata > Ceratodontiformes > Ceratodontidae > Neoceratodus > Neoceratodus forsteri. The sequence continues at coordinate 565,988,068 of CM057452.1, forward strand.
AAAAAAAAAAAACTTTCGCAGCATCTTCGCCTGCCATCTCTTTTCTTGGGAGTGTGTTGTATCTGTGTTTGTATGGATTCTCTTTAGAAGAGCCCTTCATGGCCCTTTTGGCTAGTAAATTGTTCGGCATTACAGGTTGGCTTGCAGATAAGGTGTCTTTTAAACTGAATCTTGAAACAAGAAGTGCCCCTCTGTTATGTGTTTTTCTGTTTGGCTATTAACTTTTTTAAGTCACTAGTCATTGGCTAAAAATTTATTTTTGCTTGGAGTTATGTACTGGGAATTAAGAAAAATACTGTCCCAGTTCAGTCGCCTTGCACTGAAAATGGAAGGAGAGAGGAGGGGAGTTGCACAGTTACGTGGAAGTTGATGTGGGAGTCTTATTATAGTCCACCATGGTTTACTGGAACAGCATGGGAACAGAATTAAAAGCTATATTAATAACGTTTAACTTTCTTATTAAGTGCACAAAACATTGTGAAACTGCTTTCATGTGTTTGCTGTTAGTTCTGGCTGGAGTCTCTTAGGTTTGGTTTTATGTGGTTTCAGACAAATGTTTTAGCACATTTTTGAAATACCCACAAAATCCTCTGTATAAAAAAATGCTCATAAATGTGGGACATGTAAAAAGAAAGGAAATTTTGCTTGTTTCATGTCATTATGATCAAAGTACAGTAGGTACAGTACATTGCCAGAATACTTGCTGGGATCATATATTATGTTGGCATGCCATATAACAAACCCATGAAACATATATAAAACCAGAATAATGTGCATTAATGGTTGCATTACATAATGAGCTGTTCAGCATTAACCCCTCTAGTAACTTTGCCAATTAATCTGTGTGTAGCAACAGTGTTATACAGGTAGAGCTGGGCACACAACCTAGCCAGTACCATGCCACAATAAACTTGATTACACTGATCCTCCTCCTCTGTTCTGCAAGAGTTGCATCATGGGAGGAGGCTCACCTATGGGGGTTCTCTCACAACATTTCCCCCAGTTTCATGTCCCCGTCACAACCTTTCCAATTTCATATCCTCACAGGAGGAGTATTAGCTATGTGGGTGTTGTAGAAGCTCTCTCCCAGTTCAGTTTCTTCCAGGAGGAGGCTCTGTTGTGTGTAGGTCCTGTCACAATACACTCCCACATTTATATCCTCACAGGAAGAGGCTCAGCTGTGGGGGCCTCTTCCAGTTTCATGTCCTCACAGGAGGAGCCAGAGAGCTGGGGGGGGAGTTGGATCCTGTTGCAGCACTCCCACTTTCATGTCCTCATAGAAGGAGAATCAGCTGTGCTGGTCCTTTTGCAAGTCTCTAAAATTTCATGTCCTCATGGGAGAAGGCTCAGAGCTGGGGAAGGGGAGGCTGTCTCAACTCTCCCACATTCTTGTCCTTTCATTGAGGCAGTATAGTGAGGTGGTTAAAAACACCAAGCTGCAAATTTGGAGACCTGGGTTTGAATCCCACCTCCACTTGCATACTGTGTAACCATGAGGAAGTCACTTAACTTGCTTTGCTCCCAGGACACACCTGGAAATGAGACGCACCAGTCCCAGCGCGCACAGAAGATTTTAGCTGGTGCCAGACAAATATCATAGTAAACAGAACACAGAGTCTGCGCTCAATAGAAGCAAAGGGTTTTCAAGAAACTCAGTTTATTAGAAAATGCAGCATGTTTGAAGAATTGGTGCAGAGAGGAGGGCTCCAGTTTCATTGAGGACTGGGTCCACACCTGGAGGGATAAGGGCATCGGGAGTGACGGCCTGCATCTGTCCAGGAGAGGGACCGTAGTCCTCAGTGAACAGTTTAAATGCTACACAGGCAAGCATTTAAACTAGGTGAGGTAGGGGCTGGAATAAGACAGGGAGACATAAACTCTTCCCCACACACACACACACACACACACGCTTCAAGTTCATACAGTTAAGAATGGGAATGCTGAGGGAGTGAAACCCAGAAAGAACCAAAAAATAATGAAGTCCAGGGAGTTGTAAAGAAAAAATGAAAATATGAAAAATGGTGGGTGAAACAAGGGAGGGCAAATGGGAGAAAGGGAAGGGTGACAATAAAACATGGAGAGCCACGTGTGCTAATGCTTAATGTCTGGGCAACAAAGTTGCAGACCTGGAGGCCACCATGGCTGAGCAGATCTGGACGTAGCCACCATTACAGAGACCTGGTACAATGAAAACCAGAACTGGGATATGGCCATACCAGGCTATACTCTGTTCAGAAAGGACTGGATAGGTAAAAATGGGGTAGGAGTGTGTCTTTATGCGAGAGACAACATAAAAGCTGCAGAAATACAGGGGGAGTAGGGAGGAGTGGAGGTACTGTGAGTCTCCTGGAGAAAAGGAAAGGCTGCTATTCACACAGGGGTGATCTACGTACCTCCAACAGAGAGAGAGAGAGAGAGAGAGTTGGATAAGGAAATTATAAAGCAATCCAAAGGATGGCTTACAAGGGAGAGATGTTACTAGTAGGAGACTTCAGTCTACCGGACATGGACTGGAGCCTCCTCGTTGCGGCAACAGACAGGAGTAGGGACTACCTGGACTCCCTACAAGGGGCGTTCTTAGGCAGCTAGTTAAGGAACCCACTTGTGAGGGGATATAACTGGACCTGGTACTGACAAACAGGGACCGTATTGCTAAAGTCACAGTGGGAGACCACCTGGGGACCAGTGACCACTGTGCGATGTGGTTTAATATAAGAATTGGGCCAGACTCATACCACACAAGGAGTGCTGGACTTCAGGAGGGCAGATTTTAAGAGAATGCCTCAGGGCCCCCCTAGCAGGGATAGAGAAATGGGGGGGGGGGGAGTGGAGGAACAGTGGGCAAAAATAAGAGGGCATTGAAAAAGCTACAGATCTGTATCAGGCAGGTTAGCAAGGGTAAGAGAAAAAAAAGACCATTATGGTTCTCTAAAGAGGTAGCAAAAAAGCAAGCATGCACAATGTACAAAAAAACTCAGGAGGAGGAGGATAGGGAGAGTTATCAAGAGAAATCCTTATCTGCCACCAACTTCTATGTTTCTATGCTCAGAACCATGACTTTTTTGGCAACACTTTGCAGACCCTGTGGTGCTCCGCACATGGAAACAAGCCTTGGCTTAGTGTGATTTCCTGGCTAAACAAATTGTAACTGTCCCTACAGGAGGATGCTTGGCTGTGCAGGTCTTGAAAGAGCTCTCCTTGTTTTATGTCCTCACAGAAATAGGAGGAGACTTTGCTGGGGTGGGATCTTTGACAACTTTCAGTCAATTTGATGTCTTTACAGGAGGATGCGCATTTGCTTGGGGGGGGGGGTGACTCTTGTCACAGCTCTCTCCCAGTTTCAAGTCACCACAAGAGGGGGCTCAGTTTGCAGTAGCTAGGTTTAACGGCCTTGTCTTAGGTGCAGTATCAGAGCTGTTCTTTACCTCACTGGATCAAGTACAGTCCTTTGTGAGCGATAGTCCCAGGTTAAACACTCACATGTTTACTTGGTAATTATAATGTTTTTGGTCTTTATATTGTTTCTTACCAGGAGACGGAAGCATCAAAGCTTTGCTAGCAAAAGCAGCCACTAGATGCAGCAATGTGGCACTTGACTGTTTTTATGAATCTTAAATCCATCCTGCTTTGAAAGGCGCTCTCCTCACCCAACTGAGTGCCTCTGTAATTGGGAAGGGTTGGGGGCGAGCCCTCCTGTTGTAAATGTGACTGAGCGTAATACTCTGCTCACTGCTGAGTCAGAGTACCTGCATCTTTAGTTCACCTGGTAAATAGTGTACTTGTTAATCCTGGCGGGCCCTCTGTTTGAAACTCTTGAGATGTCTTTCTAATTCTACAGTGACTGTTGCTTCTGGGTTGTTTTTTTTTTGGGGGGGGGGTTTCTTTTCCTTTTTTCTCTTCATTTGGTTAACAGCAGTAACATCATATTACAACATGTTGTGTTTTTATGTCTCAGTTCTCTCTCTACCAGTGAGATGTTGTCATATATGTAGGCACATTTTGTGTCGCCACAAAAGCAGGCTTAACCATGTAATTGTGTCCTCACATTTCCCCATTGCAGGGTTTCACCTAAAGCATTAATGCATAAGGGTATCCTGTCCCTGCATTTTGAAGCCCCATCCTTTTGCAACACCGCCATACTTTTCCTCGCACCACCATGTTTAAAACAGAGCCCTGGTCTCCGATATTGTTTCACTTAGAGCCCTTTGGTGCACCAACAGTGGAGAACAGTGAAAGAAGGGTGACCTAGAGCCGCAAAGAAAACATGCAAGAAAGAAAAAGTAAACTGATTCAGATTAAAAAAAAAAAATAAAATAAAAAGAGGAGAAAAATCAGATTACCAAAGCAAAGAGTACAAGTAATGTCTGTGTTCACCAGGTAGGTGCTCTGGTCCCAGGGACTGTTTTCAGGCATGGCCTGAGCCATGAAGATAACACACAGCAGTACAGTAGGAATGCAGTAGATACAGGACAACATGTATGCACATGTAACACAGGAGAAAGAAATTAGAATCTATACAAGAAATAAGAATACATGGTCATACTAGACATAGTCATGACTTTGTAATCCTATCACATTGTTCCTCCATTGCGATATAGTGTATAGTCAGTCCTTGTGTGTGGAAATCTGTGGCTTTCAAAATGTTGTACTACAGTTCAGAAGGTCATGGAACGTGTTGTATCCTACTGTGTTAAAACAGCATTTTGAAAATCTTTAGAGGTTCCACATGCTATCTTGTAAACAAAACACCTGCAGTCAGACACAGCACTGCCACACGCTCCACAAGCAGTTAGCGAAATGCAACTGGCACAGTGGCAGTGGTGATATTTTAGAAAGTGGCTGAGAAGAATAAAAAATCATACATTTAAACTTAAAAAGAAAAACACAGGATCAACCAGATGTTTTTAATCACTTGCAACAGCAGTCATGATTCCTCAAGATAAAGCCTTTTGCTTACCGAGAAATACGGTGGCCATGTTTTTTTTTTTTTTGTTTGTTTTTTTTAAATCCCTCCCATACACAACTGTTACCCAATAGAAACCCTAAAGATGTAGGGGCATCTGGTCCTTAACATCCACACCACTGACCCTAACAACCAGGCTCAAATCACGGAACAAGATGCAGCAGCAAAAATTTTGCTTTCTATTAAAAAGGAACATCAGACTATTTTTACAATACGTTTAGGGTGACTATTCACTATAAAAAGTATTGGATGGGCAGCTCTATGCCAACCATTGTGTTGTGCTTACTTCCGGGGTTCTGAGTCCCATGGACCTCTCGAACTTCGCTTTCGAGGTCACAGGATATCGAGGCCCTCAGTGGCACCACACTGGTAGTGCATAGTTGCCTATCCACTATTCTCTGTCATCTTGGGTCCAGGCTTGGCTTTTTAATTCTTTCCAAGCACCCCCCCCCCCCAAAATTTTGATGTCATTACAAGATATCAGGCTAAGCTTTGTAATCCTATCGCAGCTCTACCTCCATTGTGATGTCATCATGGCAGGAGGCTAAGCTTTATAATCCTATCGTAGCCCTCTCCACTGTGATGTCATTATGGGGCATAGGCTCAGTTTTGGTATCCTTTAAGTGACATTGGAGATGACATGGAAGGGAAGGTATGCCTATTTGCTGATGTCAAAATCTATAATAATGTGGACTAGCAGGAGAGGGTGGAAAGAATGCGTAGGGATCTTTAGAAACTCAAGGAGTGGTCAAAAACATGGCAGTTGGAGTTCAAAGCCAAAAAAGTGCAACATTATGCACCTGAAGCATATGAAAATACAAAATCACACATGCCCCCACAATGCAAAGCATCATGGGCAGCATATGCAAATCACCACAGAATGTTATGCTAGTCCAACTTTAAGCAGAATTGCATGGTGCCGAAAGGCATGTCTTCTGTTAGCACCCTTTGCAAACTGTGTGAGGCGCCTTTCGGCACCATGCAATTCTGCTTAAAGTTGGACCAGCATAACATTCTGTGGTGATTTGCATATGCTGCCCATGATGCTTTGCATTGTGGGGGCATGTGTGATTTTGTATTTCCTTGAAACTTGGCTTCCCAGCCAAATGCCCTTTGGGGTAACCCTTGCCTCAGTGTTTACGCACAGAGGTTCTTTGTCTTTTGAAGCATATGAACTCAGGAACTGAGTATAGGACTGGGATAAAAGGTTCTGTCAGTCACTAAGCAGGAAAGGGAACTTGAGAGTATCATATCTGAGTACCTTAAAGTGGCAGTGCAGTATGACAAAGCAGTGAGTAGGGCTAGTGCAATGCTGATATGCATTGGGAGAGGTGTCTCCAGCAGGAGGAGAGAGGTGGTGTTGCCACTGTATTGCTCACTGCTGAGACCCCACCTGGGAGTATTGTGTCCAGTTCTGGAGGCCGCGTCTCAGAAAGGACATAGACAAGGTGGAGGCAGACCAGAGAAGGGCATCTAAAATGGTACAGGGATTGCACTAAATTCCCTGTGAGATGACTGAGGGATCTCAACATGTGCACCCTGGAAGAGAGGAGAGCGAGAGGGGTCATGATACAGACCTCTAAAACCTGATGAGGTGAACAGAGTGCAGGAGGGGAGTCTTTTTCAAAGGAAGAAGAGCACCGGGTTCAGAGAGCATGCTGTGAAGCTTTGAGGGGGAGGGGGGGCGCCAGGGACATGAGGAAGTACTACTTCATTAAAAAGGGTGGTAGAAGCCTGGAATACATTGCCAGCAGAAAATGGAGGCAGCAAAAACAGTAAGGTGCTTGAAATGTGTGTGGAATATACATAAGGGAATATTATTGGTTGAAGAGGGAGGTCTGTGGAGGCAGACTAGGCAGGGGTTATCTGGGCACACTGAGTGGGCCACGCTGTCGTTTTCTGCCAACATAATCTGTGTTTATATTGCAGTGTCGATATGGGAGAAGCTCCACTGTGTAATACTGTTGTGGCTGTGTCTCTGTGATGTCTTCAATGTAGCATGCACAGCTATGCCACTGCAGTTGTGGTGTTCATCTGAGATCAGTTGTATAATTGTAAACATGAAAAAAAATCTTCCTTAATTTTATATTAATTACTGATTTTTCACCAGGAAGCTTCAGAAAACCATATTTATTCAGGTTAGCTTACATTTTAGGCATTTTTACGTTTCTCAGCCCGTCATTCGTTATTAATAAGGACCCAGAAATAACAGGATCTGTGTCCCTTACAGTTTCATCTGCCCCTTTTTGTCATCTACATCTGACGTCACAATCAACTGTTTTAGGCATTACGGTGTAAATGATTACAATATTCCAATTCCGACTTCAGGTAAAAAGAAACATGGATTTGAGGTAAACATTTAACAAAGACCTGTTTTACGTAACCAGGATAAGGCCCACTAGGCATAACTGCCTGTTTTCAGGAGTGACCCAGGAGCACTGAGGATGTTAAGTGACTTGCTTAGTCACGCGGTATGCAAGTGGAGGTTGTGGGAATCACACCCAGGTCTGCTGGATGTAACAAGCTCATTCACAGGTCATTCCTCCAACTTCTAGGCTGTACTGGCAGCTCCCCACTGAGCACTACGATATCCAGCCCCATCCGCTGCCACTGTGATAGATGGATATCTGAGTGTGACTGTTATCTGAGTGCGGATTCTATGACAAACATAGCAAAGGTAGCTCAGCCACATGTATGGAAAATGAGTGTAATGGAAGTGAGACGTGGATAAACAAATGCTAACTGTATAGATAATATATGAAAAATAAGCCCGATAGTATTTAAATGATTTTTTTTCTAACGTTTTCCCTAAAGTGCCAGTAGCCGTATAAACTGACATAACACATTGGAGCCTGCCTGACTGACAGGACATGAAGTACACATGACAGAAATAATAGATCAAAGTCTAAGATCTGTGTGCACAATATAGAAAAGGCTTCTGTTTTTATGACCTTGACTTGTACATGGTGTCATCTGGTTTCAGTAGTACGTTCCCTTCACATGCTGTGCCTGAATGTGCTTCTTGACTTTTTTCAGAGACCTGTATTTTGAAGGTGGAGTCTCTTCAGTCTACCTCTGGGATCTGGATCACGGCTTTGCTGGTGTAATCCTCATCAAGAAGGCTGGAGATGGGTCTAAGAAGATCAAGGGCTGCTGGGACTCCATCCACGTTGTGGAGGTGCAGGTGAGGCTTGCCATCCAGAGACAAAATAGAAGAAATGTCGGGTGATGCTCAGAAAGTTGAAGACCAAGTAAAGGAGCTAGTCATTAAATCCAGGTGTTGGCAAGGAGAAATGATCTACAAACCAATCCAGTCTCATCTGCTAGGCACTTGAACGGGAACGATTGCTCTTTAAAGGAGAACTATGCCGAACCTGTAAGTCATTTTTCTCTCTGTAGAAGCTGATTTTTAAATGCTGGCTTGAATTCTGTTACTCTTCCATCTCTAGGGCTGGTTTGTTATCCTAGTGGGTGTTTCTGATTTACATACAGATACTAAGTGCCATTGAATGTTATGATGTAGTTTTTGTCCCTTGCTCAGCTCTTCCATTGTGGGCACAATGCATCCATGTTCTACTATAGAACTCTGTGGTTGAGAGGGACATAAACTGCATCATACAGTACTAAAATGGCACTTAACACTAGAGTGTTAATATGAAACTACTGACGTTACTAATAAACTTGTATAGATGGAACAATAACAGACTTTGAACTAGCATTTAAAAAAAAAAAAAGCTAGGCCAGCGCTTTTGGCGCTGAGGGTTGAGGCGCTGGATGCCACACCTTGCACTGTGCCGGCGACCTGGGTTCGGGAGCAGACTCTGGTCATCGGGGAAGGAAAGGATTGAGCATCTGGAGGACTGCTCTCCTTTCCTGGGAGGGAGGTGGGTGGTGGATCCCACTGTCTCGCGACTCCCAGTGGAGACTGGGGGTGTAGCAACAGTAAGGATCTCTAGCAAGGGGATTGACTGTGGCAGCACTCCTGTGAGCATACACGGGAGCGCGCACGTCTCGTGCTGGTGTGCATTGCACAGCCAGGCCAATGGGGGGGAGGGACAGAAAATCCCTGGTTGCGTGGTAGGCATAGGTGGGTCCAGTGGGATGGCCCCCACGCACAATACCATTTCCCGCTGTCTGGCTCCTGGTTCTCTCTCTGCTTCCTGATCATTCTACTAGATTCTAGATTGAGCGCCAATAGGAGTTGGTGGTCCTACCCTGGGGGGCTCATAGCCGGGGGGAGGGGTGCGAGTGACCATTGGAGATGGGCCCAAACTGGGAGTCAGTTGGGGACTTCAGGTGTGCAGAAACAGGCCGTAGCCAAGAGACCACACCGGAGAGAGGCCAGGCAACGGAGAGTATGGGACATAAAGAAAGTTAATACAAAAACCCAGCTTCTATATGAAAATGACTTTCAGGTTCAGAGCGGTTCTCCTTTAAGTCACTTTTTCCAGTGGAAGGTGTTTTGTTTTAATACTGGGTATTGTCCTGTTTTTCTTCCACCTTAATTGCCCTTTTTATAAACTTGGTGGATATCTTTGCTATATATCGTGGTGATCAAGACCATATTAAAACTCGATGTAGTTTCTCTTTCAGCCACGGAGTTCTGTAGTAGAACATGAATGAACTGTGACGGCAGTGAGCATAGACTACATTACACAGATCTGAAAGGGTCCTTATCCAATACCCACCAGTGTGTAAATGAGAAACACTGACTGAATTTATTAACATATAGTTACATAGTAATTTAAGGTCAGAGGAGCATCTGGATCTGTCAAGTAGCACCCCCCCCCCCAAAAAAAAACTTCATAAGCAGGGGCCATCAAGTATGCTGTTCAAACATGTACTAATGTATTGGAAAGGCCAGTAGAAATGAAACAGAATGTGAACAAGTAGTTGAAACACTGCTTTTACATGGGGGGGGGGTCCTTCATATTTAACGTAATTTCCATTTCTGTTAGCTCCAGCATTGTCAATGGGTAGTTAGTACTTATGGGTAATGTGCACCCCTACTAGGGAAAATGGCACAGTCTGAGACTGCAGACTAGCATTAGAATCCTGGGCACATGAACATTCTGAATAAGGACTCTCCAGTCACTTTTGTCCTCACAGTGCCTATAGTTATATATAAGTTAAAAAACTCCCTCTTACAGTAATCCACGATATCGAATTTTTAGCAAAACCACTTTTGCCTTAAGAAGATATAATAAAAGATTCCCTCCCTCATTCTGAGGGGTGGGTTGGTGGAAGGATGTTCACCTTCTGCGTTTCTCCTGTGCTAAATCTTCTTTAGTCTTCTTAACTGGCTAGTACAAGACTGACCAAAACTGTTAACATAACTGATAACCATCCCGCACAGGAGATTGCTAAATAAATTGGGGAGCCTGGGAGTGGGTCCTACAATAAGTGGGTTGGGAAATGGCTAAGGGACAGGACTCGGAGGGTGGTGGTAAATGGCATGAAATCTGAGGAGAGGGAGGTGCCCACAGGAGTCGGTGCAGGGGCCAGTCCTATTCAGTGTCTTCATTAGTGACACTGCAAAGTGTCTGGAGGGAAAGGTGTGTCTCTTCGCATATGACACCAAGATCTGCAACAGAGTGGACACACCAGAGGGGGTGGAAAAAATGATTAATGACCTGAGCCTGTTAGAGGAGTGGTCAGGTGTCTGGCAGTTGAGTTTCAATGCTAAAAAGTGCAAGATCATGCACCAGGGTCATAGGAATCCAAGGGAGGAGTACAGGATGGTGGGGAAGAAAAAATTACTCACCTTAGTAATGTTGTTTCTTCTAATGGAGTCTTAACTGTATTCTGACACATGCAGTTAGGTCCTGCCTTTCAACTGCCCCGGAGAACAAAGAGTTAAACTTTCCATGACCAGCACTGAATGTTCACCACGAGCTCAGTTGTAGCACCTGTCTGCTGCTGTTTAAACTGCAACCGTCAGATCTTTACGAGCAAAGACTCACTAGATGTTCTCTGTGGAAACTAACATTCTTACTAGCCAACTGGCAAAAAAAAAAATATATATATATATATACACTACCGGTCAAAAGTTTTAGAACACCCCCATTTTACCAGTTTTTATTGAAATTTACGCAGGTTAATGTCTCAATGTACTCTGAAATTAAAGCATAGAACAAATAAACAATTGGAGATAAAAAAGAAATCATAGAATCATTTAACAAAATTTAATCTAAATTTTGACTCATCAAAGTAGCCACCTTTTGCAGATATACTGTAACACTGAACACACTGTGGCATTCTTCCTACAATGGACATCAAATATTGTTAAGGCAAGTTCTTCCCAACACTGTTGCAGAAGTTCCACAAATGTGTTGCACTTGTAGGTTGCTTTGCTCTCACCCTTCTGTCCAGTTCATCCCAAACCAGCTCGATGGGGTTTAAGTCTGGAGACTGTGCTGGCCATTCCATGATTTGAAGCCTACGTCTTGTTCTTTTCCTCGAAGGTAGTTCTGCCATAGCCTGGAGGTATGTTTTGGGTCATTATCTTGCTGTAGGATGAACCCCTGACCAACTAGACGTGACCAGAGGTATTGCATGGTGCTGCAAAATGCTGTGTGAACCTTTTGGTTCAGGGTGCCAGTTACTCTGTGCTGTTGTCCTGTGAGCCGCCTATCACGCAAGCTGTTGACTCTCAGAAACTTGTCTTCTGATTCTGTTGTGGCTTTGGGTCTGCCAGACCTCTTCCTGTCAGAGTTTCCTCCAGTTTCCAAGTGCCTTTTGATGGTGTAGGAAACTGTACTCACTGACACCTTGGCTTTCTTTGCAATTTCTCTAAAGCAGTTTTTGCTAACATAAACTTTTTTTTAACCTCTAGCAGTTTACCGCTTACCTTTGTACCATTTCAGGTTATTCACTGGACTGGAATTGCTTAAATTTCAATAAAAGCTGGAAAAATGGGGGTGTTCTAAAACTTTTGACCGGTAGAATGTGTGTGTGTGTGTATATGTGTGTGTGTGTGTGTATGTATGTATGTATATATATATATATATATATATATATGTTTAGTTTCAAAGGAAGACTCAAGTCAGAAACCCAAAACAAAACAACCTCTCACCCAAACCAAAGAGGGTGAAAAAGGACACTCCTAGGGTGCCAACACTGCTCCTGCCCACCCATCCCAAAATCTAGGTTCTGAGGGAGGCGGGGAAGTCAGAATACAGCAAGACTCCATTAGAAGACACAACATTACTAAGGTGAGTAATTTTTCTTCAAACAACATGAAGTCTTGCTGTATTCTGACATATGCAGACTACAAGCAGTACCTCCATGGAGGAGGGACAGAACCTACTTTGGAAACAAGCTCTGAAGTACTGCTGTGCCTAAGCAGACATCACTCTAGCCTGGATATCCAGAGAGTAGTGCTTGGTGAACGTATGGACTGTTTTCCAGGTGGCTGCTTGACAAATTTCTAAGAGAGGAATATCCCTGGCAGCAGCCAGGGAAACAGCTGTACCTCTAGTGGAATGAGCCCTCAGGCCTGAGGGTGGAGTTCTACCCAGTTTTTCATAGCAGAATTGTATACAAGAAACAATCCACCTGGCAATAGATGTCTTAGTGGCAGGTTTGCCCTTACCAGCTTCTCCATACGTAAGGAACAACTGGAGGGATTCGAACCTGTGACCCTTGGTACGCTCTATGTAGTAGCTAAGGGCTCTTTTAACATCCAAGCTGTGTACCGTCCTCTCTCCCGAGGAGGAATGGTCAGTGAAGAAAACAAGGAGAGATATAGACTGGTTAATGTGGAAATCTGAAACCACTTTAGGTAAGAACTTGCTGTTGGTTCTAAGGACCACTTTATCTCTGTGAAAAGAGATGAAATCAGATTCCACTGACACGGCTTGCAATTCACTGATCCGTCTGGCAGAAGTAATGGCTACCAAAAACACAGTTTTCCAAGTCAAGTACTTAAGCTCTGCTGAGGACAAAGGCTCAAAGGGAGGTTGCATAAGCTGAGCAATGTAAACATTAAGGTCCCAAGCAGGAGCAGGATCCTTAAAGGGCGGGATTGGTGTGAAGCAATCTCTTGAAAAACTTACAGAATACAGGACGGGATGATGGAGAGGAAGGCTTGCCTACTGACAAGAAAGCAGAAACAGCTGCCAAGTGTACTTTAAGGGTAGCTGGTCTGAGGCATGGGCCATTAAGATGGACCATATAATCCAGAACTGTAGGCAATTCAGCAGTGTCTGGGGAAATATTCTTCTTAGAACACCAAATGCTGAATCTTTTCCATTTGGAGTTGTAAGTCTTTCTGGTGGAAGGCTTTTGAGAAGTCTTAAGGATATCCAGAACCCCTTGGGAAAGATGCAGATCTGCAAATTCTAACTCTTAAAGAGCCAAGCCTTGAGATTGAGAGACTGGAGATTTGGGTACCAAATCCTCCCCTGAGAGGATGTCAACAGGTTGTAATTCCTGGGAAGAGACAGGGGAAGGTGGACTGCTAGGGACAGCAGCAAGGGATACCAAGGCTGCCTGGCCCCCCAATCTGGAGTAATCAGAATCACTTTGCATGGTTGTGACCTTATCTTGACTAACACTTTGAACAGGAGAGGGAAGGGGGGAAAGGCATACAGAAATTTCTCTTCCCAGTTCAGAATCAGAGCATCAAGGGGGACTGAGCCCAAGACTGGGGGTCTACAACAAAAGAGAGGAAGTTGGTGATTGTCTGGGGCTGCAAAAAGATCTATCTCTGGTGTGCCCCATCTCGAGAAAATCACTTTCAAAACTAGAGGATCTAGGGCCCATTTGTGATGGCCCTGGGATATTCTGCTCAGTGCATCTGCTAGGACATTGTCCTTCCCTGGGAGGCGAACTGCTATCAGAGAGGTTTACAGGGAATAGGCCAGGGACCACAACTTCATTGCTTCTGTGCACAAGGCCGTAGACAGAGTATCTCCTTGCTTGTTGATGTACCACATGGTGGTGGTGGTGTCTGTTCTGACCTGAACCACCTTGTTCTGTACAGATGTGTTAAAAGCTTGCAGTGCCAGAAACACAGCTCTGAGTTCCAAGAGATTGATGTGAAGCAGAGATTCCTGAGGTGACCACAGTCCTTGGGTGGTAAGATCCCCCAAATGGGCTCCCCAGCCCAACAGGGAAGCATCTGTGATGAGTATCACTGAATGACACTGAGTGACAAATGGAACCCCTTGTCTCAAATTGTCCTGATCCTGCCACCATTGCAAGGTTTGGATCAGGGTTAGAGTCACTGGGATTAGTTTGGTAGGGGAATCCTTTCTTTAGGACCATAAGACTCTTAAGTGGAACTGAATGTCCCTCATCTGGAATCTTGCCCCTTGGACCACTGCTGTGGAAGCTGCCATGTGGCCCCAAAGCTGAAGGAAATGCCTTGCTGGTCGAGACACCTGAAGGGTGAATGAAAAGGCCAGTTCCATAAGGTTCCTTGCCCTTTCCAGGGGAAGGAAGGCTCTTGCCTTTACTGTATCCAGTTCTGCACCTATGATGGTGAGGAGCTGTACTGGTTCAAGAACTGACTTCGGAAGGTTGAGAAGGAATCCTAAGGAAGTGAGCACTAGCTGGGTCACTTGCAGATGTGACTTGACTTGGTCTGGAGACTGACCTACTATGAGCCAGTCGTCCAAGAAGTATGGGAAGATGGAGATCTTTTTTCTTCTTAGGAAAGCAACTACTACTGCCAGGCACTTTGTGAAAACCCTTGGGGCTGATGTTAGGCCAAAGGTCATTGCTCTGAATTGATAGTGGCCTGAGGGCAACTCGAACCTGAGGTACTTTCTGTGGGAGCACCTGATGGGAATGTGAAAGTAGGCATCTTTGAGATCCAGGGAGGCTAGCCAGTCCCCTGGCCCTAGAGAGGGAAGGATAATTCCCAGAGTTACCATCTTGAAATTTGGCTTCAAAAGATGTTTATTCAGATATCTTGGGTCCAGGATGGACCGCCATTCTCCTGTCTTTTGGGGGGCTAGGAAGTACCTGGAGTACAATCCTTTGCCCCTGTGTAGGGTGGGAACCCTCTCTATTGCTCTGAGAGCTAGGAGAGAAGAAACCTCTGACTCTAGGGCAAGGGTCTCTGAGAGATTTGCAGGTGGAAAAGATCTGGTTCTCATCTTGGAAAATTTTTTGAAGCTGAGAACCAGTCCCTGGCTTACTACTTCCAGGACCCACTTGTCTGATGTAAGAGACTTCCAGTCCTGGACAAAGTAAGCCAGCCTGCCCCCTACTGGTATGGGAGAATCGGCCCGGGCAGACCCATCAGGGTGTCTGCTTGGCAGGGGCTTTAGGCTGAGGGGTGGATGCAGGCCTGCTCATCCCTCGTCTGCATCTCCCTCTAAAGAACCCCCTCTGTGAAAAGGAAGAAGAGGAGGCCTGAGCTTGGTAAAAAGGCCTTTGGAAAGGCCTGCCCCTGCCCCTGGACTGCTGCCTTTGAGGAGTTGCTTGCCTTTCTTTGGCCTGAGCACTCCTGTAAGTGGTCCTGTTCTCATCCATCTTTTTCATGTAGCTGTCTGTCTGCTCCCCAAACAGAGAATAACCAATTACAGGAAAATCCATGGCATTAGCCTGGGTATCCTGTGAGATTCTAGTACATCTGAGCCGAGCCATCCTCTGAAGAGCCACAGATGTAGCCATGACTCTTGATACATCATTGGAGTCTACAGCACCATGAAACTATACTTTCGATGCCTCAGTCCTATCTGCAGCCACCTGCTCCAGCTCCTTGGCAAGCTAGTCGGGGGCCTGTTTAGCCAGAGCCAGCACAGTGTCCCACCTGGACTTCTGGTATCAGGCTGTATAGGCAATATAGTTAGCCTGACTGAGTCCCAAAGATGCTGCCATGTATTGTTTCTCTGCCATGGCACCAATCTTCCTGGTGTCCTTGTCTGGGGGGTGTGATGCCAAGGGAATATTTGCCTTATCACAGGCAGCAGCCTGCACAACCCCAACATGGCTGCATTGCTGAAAAAGGAACTCTGTGTCTGAGCCTGAGAGAGTGTACCTCTTGTCCATTCGTCTGTCCACAGGAGGTATAGAATTGGGAGACTTAAGAATTTTATGTATCCGTTTCCCAAAGGATTCGTGGAGGGGAATAGACAGTTTCCTGGACTCTGGGATGTCCATCGTCTCAACATAATCAGGCTCTTCCTGATCCTCTACTTCTTCCTTCACAGGAAGCTGGAGGGTCTTGCCCACTTTTTTGTAAAACATATAGTGTGAAGGGGACTCAGAAAGCCTAGGAGGAAAAACACCTGAAGGTCTGTCTGTGGAGATGTCCGGGTCAGTAGGTACATCCAGACTTTCATTATCACCATAATCATCCTCATACTCTCCCTCCTCCGGTTCATAAAATTCTTCCAAAGTATAATCCGGAACCGGGGGAACCGACCGAACCGAGCCCCTGCCAGATGGTGCCAGTTCGGTCGGAACCGAACTAAGCGATTGCACAATCCTTATCGCCTTGGCTCTCTCATCAGCGGTTGGAGTATGAAATTCTGGGTCCGAACCGGTCGACTTATCTTTTCTCTTTCTTTTTACCGGAACCGATTCCTCGGAATCGGCTCTCCTTGTGCCCGAAGAAGTATTGCTCTGGTCAGAGGGCACTCCTCCTGGTTCGGTCGGAACCGAACCGGGCTGGCGTTCTGGGTCAGCGGACTTCTCGTCCGCCCTTTCCCTCAGTCTACCTAATCTCTCTTCCAGGGTAGATTTGGGAAAATTCTTGCACATTTGGCAGTCTGAATCAAGGTGGTCAAACCTCAGACAGTAAACACAGGTGGTGTGGGGATCAGCCTTGGCAAAGTCTTCCCCACACACACTGCAGTGTTGAAACCCAGTGGGCCCATTTTTTTTCTTGGGTTTCTCAGACATGACCAATCCTAACCAAAAACGTACCCTTTTTTCGGCAATCCACCAGGCAAGACTCCCCTATCGGTTCTTGACCGTGTCACGGGTCTTGGGAAAAAAACGTAATTAAATCCGTGTTTTTTTTTTTTAAGAACCGATACGGACCGGTTACCACACTCTAAAGTAAGCACAAACTTTTTTACCTCAAACTGATTGGTTCAGCCGAACCGATCCACAATTTACAAGTTCCACACAGAAAAAAACAAAAAACCTATCTAGACAGAGACTTGAACAGACTAAGCGGTAACAGCAATTTGGTAGAAACTAACTGAAAACCTACTCTTCAACCGACTTTTTGAACCGAGCAGCAGGAGAAATCTCCGGAGCGGCTGATCAGTGAGGTGGAGTAAAGAATCTGACGGTTGCAGTTTAAACAGCAGACAGGGACTTCAAACGAGCTTGTGGTGAACATTCCATGCTGGTCATGGAAAGTTTAACTCTTGTTCTCAGCGACAGTTGAAAGGCAGGACCTAACTGAATATGTCAGCATACAGCAGGACTTCATGTTGTTTGAAATTCTTACCACAACAAGTCAGGAGAGAGACCTGGGGGTTGTCATATCTGACGACCTGAAGGTGACCAAACCATATGAAAAAGTGGTGGGGAGAGCAAATAGAATGTTAGGGTGCATAAGGAGGGGCATAACAAGCAGGAAGAAAGAGGTGGTGATGCCACTGTACAGATCACTGGTGAGGCCTCAGCTGGAGTACTGTGTCCGGTTCTGGAGACCACATCTCCAGAAGAACATTGACAAAATTGAGGCAGTCCAGACAAAGGCAACGAAGATGGTACATGGACTGCACCAGAAGCCCTACGAGGAAAGACATAAGGACCTTAATATCTGTTCACTGGAGGAAACAAGGGAGAGGAGAGAGATGATTGACTTTCAAGTGCATTAGGGGAATAAACAGGATACAGGCGGAAAGCATATTTCAGAGAAAACTCTGCACAAGAACAAGGGGACATGATGTGAGGCTGAAGGGTGGGGAAGGCTCAGGGGTATTGTTAGGAGGTACTTTTTCACTGGGAGGGTGGTGGAGCCATGGACCAGCCTTCCAGCAGAAGTGGCGAGTGCGAAAACAATATGGGGGTTCAAGAGTGCATGTGATAGACATAAGGGTACCCTGGAGATGTGCAGAGCAGGAGAGCAGCATATCGAATAGGATCTGGGGCTGCAGCAGTGAGTAGGTAAATGGGCAGACTAGTTCTTTTGTAACTTTTTACCATTTCTGTCACACACACAAAAAAAAAAAAACACTTGAAAATCCCATAGTATACATAGTGTATCCCATGAGGTAGCTCCAAATATGATTGTTTGGTGTTAATGTTCCCTTGCACTCATGGCTTCCCTTCCCTCAGCCACTTGTGCAAGGGAACAATAACATCAACATTCCTTACAGATAACATATAGAATAATACATGGGGGGGGGGGTGCATAACATAGAGGATAATGTATAGGACCCTATCTGTAACAAGTTTGTAAACTCTTCGAGAGGTCATCATGGCGATGATTGGAACCTCGAGAGCAAAGCTCGAGAGGTTTCATCGCCATGAAGACCTCGAAGAGTTTTCAAACTTGTTACAGATAGAGTCCTAGACATTATGTTTTATAGTGTATGGACCCTTTTCGGCTAATTTTGGTACCAGAAGACACAAAACGCGACGGCCCTGACTGAACAACAAGCAACTACTGTGATTCATGTAGAATTGAGATTTTTACTCACGGATCATGAAGTTGCCATCTGTCAGGAAATCGGAGGCAGTTGAAAAACATTACGTAGGGCATAAGTTTGGCAAAAAGTCCCATTTGAATAAATGTTTATCTGTTAGTACGCTCCCTACAGAAAACAGAAGCTTACACTGTATTTTTTTATAGCTGGGCTCCCACTTTGAATTTACTGCTTGTGTAAATGGCAAATGTTCAGAGGTAAAGCTTGACAGCTCGGCTCACGCTTTTGGAATGCAAGCAAGGTTCTAAGCTGTTATGCTGCAGTAGCAACGTACCTGGTGCAGCATAACAACAAGCTACTGCAGCATAACAACATTTTAGCTGGTATGGATTTTTATGTTTAACAGTGTTCTACCATACATTATAAGAATGTAATGCACACCTGAGGTGTGGGATGCTATATAAACCCCGAGGATGAAGCCCGAGGGGGTTTATCAAAGCATCCCACACTGCGAGTGTGCATTAAATATGAGTTTTGCACACCCCCAGTGTATTTTTATATACTTGCTGTGGGAGCATTTTCTCGCCTCTTTCTTTTAAATTAATTAGTAAAAAAAAAAAAAAAAAAGTGTGGCCAGTTCTCATAGTGCTGCTGTTCATAATAATAAAGCAGTATTGATGGTGCTGTTGAAATTTTGAAATCCCTGCACAGAAGTTTGTGATCACTAACCCCTCCCCTCTCTGGGCCATCCTTTCTCAGTCTCTTCCTCTCTGCTGTAGCCTGGTGGGTTGCTGGGGGAGCTGCAGTAGTACTGGTACTTCAGCTGCAGTCAGCTGAACTGCCGTTTTTGCTTTAACTTGGTGGGGGGGTGGCTTTAGGCATTGCCAAGGCAGGTATCGCACTTTACTTGTGGGAAATTCAGTATACTATTCCCTATGGCTGTGGGAATGTCACATGACAGGTCTAAGGCCATGGTCCAGAGTCGAATGGGGGTAAGTGGAACAGGGAGCAACGCTGAACTGGAACTGCTTCCACATCTGTAGAGAACTGATGCTCCAGATTTTTTTTTCTTCCCCTCTGCTGTGTCTACGCTCACAATCTGCTCAACTGAGCCACTGTATCCTATTCTGTAGCAATCTAGTATTGTTGGCCACTACCACTACTGTTGTCCGGTGGCATAGGTGGTGACAAGATAGGCCATCTGGTGGCAGTTTGCACAAGCGAAGAAGGGAAACGCGGCATGTGTTCCCCGTTATAACCCGTAGGTTATAACTGCGAATTATAACCGGGATCCCCCTATGGGAGAAAACGCTCTCTAGTTGTTATAAGCATATTTTGAGCTAACTCATGGGATATTCCTTATTTATAAAATATATAAGAAAAATCCTGCTCTACCATTGGTGCAAACACATTACATGACCGTGGATTATTCCCCAACTGACCACACATCTGCATCTTTTTCATGCATTTTCCCCATCTATATGATTTTTACACCATTTAGATAAGTGCGATGGCACATCAGGGAGTGCGGTCGCTGTATGATGTGCGCACTTCTCAGATAATTTCAGGCTCTTGGCTTTTTGCCTCATGCCTTACACACCCAAGGCTTGTGAATATTGGAGTGCGACTGTATAACCTGTTGTGTTATCACTTACAAATACTGTATATACCTTTCACGTACATCTTGTACATAGCCTCTGGAGAGGAATGGGACCAGTGCCCAGTACTAAGCTTTTTAAACTCCAGACGTAATTATTTCACATAAACTTCCCTGCGGTTGCTCTCAGGTTGTAACATCTGCTGTGGAAAATTGTGGGATGTGACAGAGTGGGTTTTTTACCATCCGGGCATCAGAGGGATTACGTGATCATAAAAAAACTACTTAATACCTAATCTGAGAGCAGAATGGTATATAATTCTGCAGTGTGCTCAAAACTATTCTCATAGCAGTAGTGAATATAACTAAAAAAAAAAAAAAATTAAAGCTATGTAAGCTTGTGAATGATTAAGAAAGTAAGAAAAGTTGATGCTTAGCTGAATTACAGTATCTAAATATTGAACACACTATAGAATTGTACCATTCTGCTCGCAGATTAGGTGAGAGACCCGGGCTTCCTGAGGAATCCTTAAAGGCGAAACATTGGTTAAAGGGCCTATGCAATAAATTAATAAAAGAACATTATACCGAAGAGTTTTTTGACTGCATGGCTAGTGAACGTTTGTTTCTTGGATTCTGAACTGCATACTGCCCACAGCTACTTTGTTGCGATATTCTAAACCGTCTGTGGAGTTCCCATCAGTCCTGGATTTTTGGATTACATGATCAACCAGATTTATAAATTGATCACAGTGAGTATAGTGTATTGTACTATCAGTGCAAATCAGAGTACAGTAGTACCACACTGTGTGGGGCTGGTACGTGCATTTTCCCCTTTAACATGGTTTTCCAGTTTCCTGAAAAAGTTGGCATCACAGGGCTTAAGATTTATGACATTCTTAAAATTCAGAATTTTGGGATATTGCATTCTTTATGATTAAAGACATTTACATGAAAACAAGCTCTTTGCACCCTAGACTTTGCTCATGCTGCTTTACCTGCCCAGAAATCCTAATCCTCTTTTTGTGATATCCGAATCATTTCCGTGGCAACAGTTTAGAATATTATGAACAGAGGATGATGACTTCAGAAGAGGTATAGGTAACCTTACCAGATGAAAAAGGGGAGATCTGTTTTACTGAAAATGTTTTCAATATTTAAAAAATGAAAGGTCCAGAAATTCCAATTTTTTCCCCACTGAAGTATTCATCCTTCAGGTCCGACCAGGCGGCTAGTTAGCCACGCCTCCCAGGCACCTTGGACCATCCCTTTTCCTCTCTCCATTCCAGGTTTCCCACATACCCCCAACCTGGAGCAGTCATATACATAAGCGGTATTTCAGAATGATTTACTCGGCTGAAAGAACATAGCACTCAAACAAAATTAAACTTTGTAGGCTTTATAGCAGAATATACAAAGGAGAGTGCTGTCAAAGTATGGAGACCACTACTTGCCATGGCACTTCTAGGTACTCAAACCCTTCATCAGGGGCATCCAGAAGCTTATTACCAGTTGGGGGTGGCAGGTCAAGGTGTCTTGAGCACGGCTTCACAGAGCCCTGGTCTGCTCCATTGTCCTCCTTGGTTTTCTTGCTCTAACTTCCGGGGGTACAATGGCATGGAGTACACATGTGCGTGGAGGTGCGGCTCCTTCCATTACCCCCCCCCCCCAATCTATGTCCTGCCTCCCGTGAATTGGCTACGGCCTGGTGTCAACCTGGAGCCAGGAAACCCAACCACCCAGTCCAAGAGAGGAGAGCTGCCAGGCAGCTAGCTGCTCGATCTTCTCTCTGTCCCCACTCCCCCAGCTGACCCTCGGTGACCCGAACTCTGGTCAGTGGTGTGGTGAGAAGTGAGGTGCTTACAGCATCTCAGCTCTCTGCATCAGAGTTGTCCAGAAATTAAGATTGTGAGGACTTTTGCATAACTGAGTTCTGCTGATGTCAATTCTGTTAATTTGTTTTTCTAACGTTCATGTTTGGCGGAAACCAGAAAATCTCTGTAAGCTCCCATTTCAGTTTTCTGTTTTTCTGCACAGTGCAAGAAAAATGCAGACAATACATATTTTTCCACTGCTGCAGAATTCGTCAAGAAATAATCTTTTAGGGTGTTGAAACAGTGAATAGTGGAAGGGAAGTCTGATATGGCAAGAAAAGAATACAGTAATGCAGTATAGTGAGGAGACTGGAAAGCTCTTATATTTAGACATTCTGTACACCAATACTGTTCTCTATTATCCATTTTATGTAAATATCTGAACAAAAACTGAACAGCTGGTGTGGGAGAAATGTCAAATTGAGCTTTACAGAATTGTAGCATATATTTCACAGAATTTAAGAAAAAATATGTCACAGAAAAAAACTGGCACATGCTTTTAAGGAACACACACCCATTTCTAGTTTGGGGAAAACAATCCTTTCCACTGGTGATGACCAGGGTGGGTGCAGGAAGCTATAAATAATGCTTACAGCATCCACCCCCTGCTGCAAACAGATGACTGAAAATGGTAATTTCCCTGGTGAGATGAGGGTTCCACTGCATTTTTGCTGCATTCTGGCAACTGAACTTACTTGCATAATTGTCACCGTAGATGGCAACTGTGAAAGTAGTGCTCTGAATACTGGACCCATGGTCTGTTTTGGACAGTAGATAATCCCTTTAGGTTTTCCTTGATTACTAGAATGGCTGTGCTTCACTCTGTGGTTCTTTGTGTTAGAGAAGACACTGTAAACCACAGTGTCACATTGATCAATGTATAAAGAGCTGGAAGCTGTTAAGGACTAGTTCAGGTGTATCAGACAGAATGACCAATTGGTGAAGCAGAGACTGATCCTCTGTGATAGCATCTTCTCAGCAATTCCCC
Source organism: Neoceratodus forsteri (assembly GCA_016271365.2). Taxonomy (NCBI): domain Eukaryota; kingdom Metazoa; phylum Chordata; order Ceratodontiformes; family Ceratodontidae; genus Neoceratodus; species Neoceratodus forsteri. Next base: position 566,011,055 of record CM057452.1, read on the forward strand.
TGCTCCAAGCCCTGTAGTTGTTGTGATCAGTGTTTGGCCAAAGAGGGATACTTGCAGAGTCTGGCATTGTCTTTCAGTATCTGATGCCATTCGCATTGAATGAGCCGCTCCATGTGACACACAGCCCTCACCCTGCAAGACATGTTTTGTTTGGATTTGAAGTCATTACCTAACTGTATCATTTGTTGTCATTGCAGGAGAAGTCAAGCGGTCGCACAGCCCACTACAAGCTGACATCTACGGTGATGCTATGGCTACAGACCAACAAGACCGGTTCTGGTACAATGAACCTGGGAGGCAGCCTTACCCGACAGGTACTATATTCCTCTTGGGTTCTTCAGTTGTGATCCCATCAGTCAGATGGGCTCAGTTAGGTTGAGGCCTTTTGTTTTGGTTGTGGCTCAATTTCGCCCCACTCTTATGATACTTCTGTATCTAACACAATGTGAGTTGAGCAGGCAGAGACATTAATTTCTTTTAAGGCACTGGGTACTGTTGAAGCAAATACAGAGTCTCTCTTGCAGGCCACATGAAGTCAGTTCCATTATAGCAAATCGATTTCTGAGATACCTATAAGCCAGTGTGTCAGATAACTTTACCCCCAATTCCATAAACACTGGCAGGACATCAGTTGAGTGCACAATATTTGCCTCCCCACAGAATGTTGATACATCTACCCCACAAACCAGTGCTCCATTAATGGAATTAGCTGTTGGTGTAAAACAGCATACGCCATCGTGGGTTGCAGAAGTTATAATGAAAGTGCTGCCCCGAACAAAACACTTTCTCTCTCATTTTGATAGTGCTAAGGCTCATGACATCAGTGACCTGGGTTTGGGAACGAGCCTGTGTCGTCAGGAGGAAGAGGATCGAGCATCCCAGAGGATGCTCTCCTCCAGGGAAGGAAGGTAGCTGGTCTTCGTGCTCTACTGCCACCTGGGTGGTCACAGGTGGTAGTGCACAGAGGATGGCATAGCAGTGGGAGAAGGATATCAGATGGTACCATGCACCGCACGTTTGCATGCATAAGCTTGTGATGCCCTTGAGTCAGTGTCCCAAATAACAAGAAGGGGAAAAAAAAAATAAGGCAGCACACCATGATGTACCCAACCACCAGGTAGGGCAGGCTTCCAGGCGACGCTGAATCTGTTCTGTTGGATGGTTTGAGGGGACCTGTCAGTCCCCACAGGTTGGAGGCAAACAGTGGAGGAACACACCTGGTGTTGCAGGTAAGCCCCTGAGGAGCCTGGTGAGAGGGCTGAAGGGTCGGGCAGGGGTCACAGCTTGCACTAGCGAGAAACCGCTACACAGCAAAAAAACACATCTGCAGTGTCAATTTTTGGTTGTTCTTGCACATCTTAAAACACGTTTTTGGATTGTAGGGGATGAGGCAGCTGCCAAGAATTTGTTCGGGACATTTAGTATTTTCCATTTTTGTAAATTCTGCTGATTTCCCTAGAAATTCTGGACAAGCATGTTTCTGCACAAAACATTTTTATAATATGTGTATATGTATTGGTCTCTCAGTGTTCTGTAGATAAGAATGTACACAAATTGGGCTGGCTGACTGGCACTAGGGTAGTGCTGTCGCCCACCATGCCGTCGACCCAGGATGGGGAGTGATCTCAGGTTGCTGGGTACTTGGCAGGGAGGGGGAAGATGAAGTGTCTGACTGCTCTCCTTTCCCAGGTGGAGGCCTAGTGGTAACATGGTTCTGTGAGCGGCAGCAGTGAGTGGTCCTGTGGAACCCTGCAGCCTGCACATGCCTCCACATGCACACATTGATGTGTGCAACCCAGCAACAGGGTGGGAGAAAAATAGCAAGGCAGGCATCTATAATGGGCTGCACACTGCATCTCTACCCGCGTCACCACTGAAGCAACCTGCCGGCTGACTGGAAATGTATTTTTCTGGGGAGTTGAGGGGATGGCCTTCCCTCTCTTGACCTCTCCATGATTGGGGGGGGGGGAGCCATGGGGGTTCCAGCTGACCAGATAAGTTCAGCAAAAGGTGATTGACGGTGTGGGCCTATGTGGGGGTTGCCCACTAAATGGTTACAACACCCCCTCCTCTCCGTGCTAAAAACTAGGGATATATATTGGGCCAAATACATATCCTCCTCACCTTCGGACTGGGTTGCTTATCGCACCATGCGTAACACCTGCAAACACGAAATTCAGTCTGCAAAAAGCAAGTACTACAGGGGCCGCCTCACAATACTACAGCCAGTGACCCTTAGAAATTCTGGTCCCAAATCAATGGCCTCATGGGGAAAAACAGAGGCCAACCGCCCCGAGCTGTTAATCAACAGTGTTGGCTGTAACAACCTTCTGCTATTGCCATTGTCTTTAATTCCCTTTTCTCCTACTCTCTACTCACTATAAATCTTTAATGTCCTACTCCCGCCACTGCAGCTTCTCCTTCTTCAGCTTCTCCTCTGTACTTTCGCTCAGTTTTGCATCTCGAAGTCCTGCGTCTCCTTAAATTCCCCCCTCCCCCCAAACAGTAGCACTGACCCTGATGGGATAGAACCCAAAGTACTTAAACTGGCTGCCCCTCTCATTGGCACCCCAGTTATGAGCCTGTTTAACCTCTCTCTCGTCACTCCTCCACAATGCCTATCATTTGGAAGTCCGCTAGGATCGTTCCTTTGTTCTGAAAGGGAGATCTAAAACTGTCTCAAATTACCGCCCTATTGCTATTCCATCAACCCTCAGTAAACTTCTTGAAAAGCTCATTCACTCCCAGGCCTCAAGACTACTTACTAAAATCACATCTCATCTCCTCTGCCCAGCACAGTTTAGTCCTGGACATAGTGCCTCTGCTGCCCGTGCTCAGTTCACCAGTGACATCAGATCCTGCATGGATAAAGGTCTGCTCACAGGTGCCATTTTCATCAACTTAACCAAAGCTTTTACCTGGTAAACCACTCCCTCTTATTACAAAAGTTGAAGTCCCTCAGGGTCTCAAACCCAGCTCTATTAATGGTTTTCGAGTTACCTTCGCAACCGCTCTCAGTTCGTCTTTCAACAAGGCCCTCTCCTCCTGTTTCTGTAACAGTAGGTGTTCCTTAAGGCTTTATACTGGGTCCGCTGCTCTCTTCAGTTTTTCATAAATGACATACCAAACTCCCCACCGCAGGACCCTTCTGTATGCTGATGATCTTATACTATATATTGACTCCAACTCCTTAAATTATATCAACTTCAAGCTTACTTCTGACCTTCACTCTATCCAGACCTGGCTAACCCTAGACATCTCATCCTCAACATTATTAAGACCCAGGCTATGCTCTTTGGGTCCCCCAAAAGGACACATAACTCTGATCTCTAAGCTAGCTATCTGGTGCCTTGATGGCTCCCCTGTCTCCGCAGCCCTCTCCTTGATACCTCAGCATCACGCTTGACCCAGCCCTAGACTTCTCCCAACACTTTGTGTAAATCCATCAATTCTAAACTTGGTCTTGCCTACCGTATCCAACACATCCTTTCCCCAGCAGCTAGTGACTGTTCCTGTTTTTCCCTCCTGTTGCTATGCTCAGCTTCACACACGCACCTGTTCACCTCCTTCTACATAACTGGCTATATCTTTATGTGATTGAACCTCACGTGCTTACTTGCCTGCAGTCTTGCTTGTCTTGTGCTGTTTTATTGTAACGTCTGGTTCTTTTCTCTTTTTTCCCTTGGGCTGCAAGTAAAGGTATGGTTTATGGGGTAGACTAGATGGGCCTAGCGGTCCTAATCTGCTGTCAGTTTCTCTGTTTCTGTGTTCTATTACCTCTTTTGTTCGTGTTTATTCTGTCACTGCCAGTCAGACCTGGTTATATGTCCTATTTATGTTTAATTGTATCTCTGTACAAACTAGCTCTGGATTGCTCCTACCAATTTAGGTTGTAATTTGTTCACTTCTCTCTTGTACTAAATCACTGTATACTGATCATTGTAATATTTTAGTCCTAAATTGTTGTATCCTGATCATTGTAATACAGTTTGCTCTAAATCTTTGTATCCTGATTCATTGTATTGCTGTTTGTTACCTGTAATGTACTCTCCCAGGTCATGCCTGAAAATAGGCAGTGTTTTTTTGCCTAGTGCACTTACCCAGTAAACAAAAGCTAAATAAATAAAAAAGATGGGAGCCCTAGCCTGCCTCAACAGAGGAGCATAAACAGATTATGGAAAAGAGAAAATAAAAAAGTACATATTACCTCTACCAGAGAGTAAGAACCTATATTTATGTACAGCAGGGTGTGTGTGTGTGTATACATGCAGAGGGCACTTTTTTGGTTGGAGGGGGGTCCTCTGGTGGCTGGGTTAGCAATTAAACAACCTTGTTCTAACCCCAGGTAGCCCTCACTTAAATGTTTACACTTTATGCAGTCATCTTAGCCAAGAGTGACACCCTGGAGATTAGTGCAGATTTTAGAAATGGGAATGTAGCTCCAACCTCTGCACCTGCGTTCCACTCTGGCTGTTGCTCAGATCTGTTTCTCTGCCTGAAAACGGCTGTCGCTTGTAGTGAACTGCAGTAACAGCTGGCTCGCCAGTCTGTTTGGTTTATTTGTAATATTTAAATTGTGCAGTTTAGTTGTTGGCTAAGGTTTTTTTTTTTTTTTCCTCCAGTAATTATGGTGTCTCCAGTTCCCAGTTGATTCCCAGGAACTGGAGATTATCCTGGCTGGCTACCGTTTAATTTTTGGCTTTTTTTTTCCTTCAGTTACTATACCACTTTATACAAGCTACAGATAACAGCGTTTTCACTTTCCATTTCTGTCTGTGCCCGTTTACCTTATTTCATTGGTTGGTGTTGCAGGAGCTGCAGTTTGACCTGTGGCACAGTTCCCCTCAGTACAAGTCTGGTTTTTGACTACGGGGCTCTTGCCCAGCATCATTTTTGGGAATTGTTTTTATTATTTCGAGGTTCTCTCAAATTGGTTTGTCAAAAAGACCTTGTGGACCATCAACAAAAATAGTTTCCAGCACCTGGCAAGGACAGAGTTCCACGCGCTTTGTTTAAAGTGTCTAGGTCCACAGCATGACTTTGTAAATTGTAAGTCCTGTCATATTTTTTGCCCAAAGACCTCATTAGAAAGAGTAAACATTTTAAAAAGAAGCATCCCTTATCAGTCTGTCATCTGCAAATAATACTAAAGAGTGTATGAGGGAATTCCCAATGATGGTGGAAGGCACGCATCTGAAAGGTCAGTTTTCTCATGTTCAGCAGCAAATAATGTTAAAAGGTGACAAGAAAAAAAGATTAAGCTGCACAGCCATCAGATAGGCTTGGTAAAGATGGTTCAGACATCAGTGTGCCTGAAAGTGGGAACCCTGAATCCATCGATGGCAAAATATATAAATAAAAGAGCCTCAGAGCATACATAGGAAACGATGTCTGCCAAAAAGAAATTTAAAGAAAAGAATGTCACTGAGGCCTGGTGGTGCGGGCACACCTTACTTGTCACACGCGCACCCGTGTTTGGGAACGGCACGGTCACCGGGGAGGTGTAGGGGTGATAGAGTGGCCGCCAGGCAGCCCTCGTCTCCTGGATTGGGAGGTTGGCTGTCCCAGCCAAGACCACCACGTGGAACATGATGATGCAGATAGCGAGGGAGTTGGGCACTGGGCCAAGGGTAGGCAGAGCAAGTCTGCCGAGCCAAAGGCGTCATACCCCACGCTGTTTGAGGCTCCAGGAGCAGATGAAGAAAAGTGGAAAAAGCGGGGTAGCAGTTGGATGACACCCCAGGCCATTCCAGTGGCCCTGTCGGGGAAGTGGGGGTGGCCCCAAAGGGACCGCGGATGTCCGTTATGGACGGCTGACACAAGCCGCCAGCCCACCGGGAGGATAAACACCTACATGGAAGAGGAAAAAAAAGAATGTCTCTGCATTCCTGAATGGAGAAAGGACCAGGCAGATAGCACTAACAAAATGCCCTTATCAGAGGACATATCAAAAATGTGGCTATTTTTCCAAGTGATCCAGGCCATGGGAAATTTTAATAAAATACATACCACCCACCCCCTTCCCTGGCCCAGGTTCCAACCTATCTGTCTGTGGAGGAGGAGGAGGAGGAAGAATATTATGTGCTAATGGAGGACAGAGACACCATTGAATTAGAGGGTGCACCCGAGCAAGATTTTGAGCCTCCTCAAAGTCATAATGAAGACAGCTTTTTTTTTTTCCTCAGTTGTCAGACAGATGCTTAGTACCTTCACATCAACCCACTAAAGATTGAGGAGGGTGGAGAGGATGCGGATTTTATGGACATGTTGGGAGTAGCTCCAGCAAAAAGAGCGCTATTTCCCATACGTAAACCACTTAAGAAGACCATATCAAAAATCATGTCATAAGAAAATAGGAGGACAAACGGGGGAGTAGAATACCTGTATGCCCATCCTGATCATCATGGAGTAGTCCAGGCTGCAGCTTGTGAGAGAGCAAACATCACTCTAACCATGCAGCCCCCTGAAAAGGAAACTAAAAAAATTGTATGCTCTGGCCAAAAAGCTTTATGCTGCAGCTTCTCTGCTTATCAGGCAGGCAGCTTACTCAGAACATGTAGGGCAGTTACCAGAAAGCACTTTGCAGCACAATTCTGGCAGTGGCAGAGCGGATGGTGAATAGGCACAGGACCTGATTGCTACAGCATGATCAGCCTAGATGCAACAAAATATCATTTCCACACTGTGGTGGATACTGATGACACTGTTGCTAGTTTTGGCTCATGCAGTGTGCTTAAGAAGGTTTTCCAGGCTGAGGACTACCATCCTTTCTTAGGATACCCAAAGCAAGGCCATGGATTTCTCCTTTGAGGGAAATTCATTATTTGGTGACAAAACAGAAGCTACATGAAAAAAAGTGGATGACTACAAAACCCCAAACCACTTTCAACAGTAGCAATGAGAAGGAAAAGGCTGCTACCTCCTACAGGTCCTACAGAAGAAGAGACAAGGGATACTTCCAAAAAGCCTGTGTCTCTTATGCCTCCTGTGAGTACCAGTCACAAAGAAGTAACTCTAGGGGATGGGGAAAAAGGGCTTCCAGGCATAATGCTTCAGCTCCAGCACCAAAGCCCCAGCCAGAACGAAACCCCTGACAATTTTGCCCAGGTTGCCCAACCATTGCCAGTAGGAAGAAGATTGGTAGATTACTTCACAGTGTACTTCACAATGAACACAACCATGGAGACAAGCCATACAAATACAAGGATACTGGACTTTAGGAGGGCTGACTTTGGCAAAATGGGTGAATACCTGAGGAATGCATTAGCAAATGGCCAGAAAGGAGGGGTGGAAGAACAATGGAGAAAAATCAAAACTGCCATTATGGAGGCAACAAGCCTTTGTGTGAAACAAAGAAAACAAAGCGGAATAAAAAACCACTATGGCTCTCAAAAGAAGTGTCAGGGAAGGTTAAGGAGAAAAAGGCTGCATTCAAAAAGTATAAGGAATCACAGACAGAGCACGACAGGGAACTGTATCAATTAAAGCAGAAAGAAGTGGGGAAGGCAGTCAGAAAAGCAAAGGCCCAAACCGAGGAAAGGATAACCAACTCAGTTAAGAAGGGGGATAAAACCTTTTATAGGTACATTAGGGAACATAGAAAGGTTAAGGGAGGGATAGGGAAGATTAATAAAGGAGTGGGGAGGTGGGCAGAGGGAGACAGTGAAAAGGCAGAGATAATGAATGAATACTTTTGCTCAGTATTCACAAAAGAAGAAGAGGAGGAGTTACCTAAACCAAACAGTAGAAGCACTCTGGATAGTGGGGTTGATACCAGTCCATTTAAAGAAGAAATAGTACTGAAAGAACTACAAAACTCAAAGGTGGACAAAGCAATGGGGCCTGACGGGATTCACCCTGGAATCCTAAAAGAGCTAAGGGAGGACCTTGTGACACCACTAACCACACTTTTTAACAAATCATGGGAAGATGGGGTGGTACCTGAGGACTGGAGGAGGGCAGATGTGATTCCCCTTCACAAAAGTGGGAGCAAGGCAGAAGCAGGAAACTACAGACCTGTTAGTTTGACCTCAGTGGTGGGGAAAATGATGGAATCACTTCTGAAAGAAAGAATTGTTGAGTACCTAGAGGCCAGCGGGGCACTGGACCCAAAGCAGCATGGATTCACAGCAGGAAGGTCATGTCAGACAAATCTAATGATTTCTTTGACTGGGTGACCAAAGTAATAGACCAGGGAGGGGCTGTGGATATGGCCTACCTAGACTTTAGCAAGGCATTTGACACAGTCTACTTTAAAAGATTAATAATCAAGTTAGCCAGCCTGGGAGTGGGTCCCAGGGTGGTAGCCTAGTAGAAAACTGGCTGCACAACAGGACACAGAAGGTAATAGTGAATGGAACACATTCTGAAGAAAGGGGGGTTACTAGTGGAGTACCTCAGGGCTCAGTACTGGGTCCAGTCCTCTTTAACGTCTTTATAGGTGACATTGCAGAGGGTCTGGAAGGAAAGGTATGCCTCTCTGTGGATGACACAAAGATCTGTAACAGAGTTGATACACAAGGGGGGGTAGAAAGGATGAGAAGGGACTTGGCAAGGTTGGAGGAATGGTCAGACATATGGCAACTTAGATTCAATGCAAAAGTGCAAAATAATGCACCTGGGAAATAAAAATCCAGGAGAAGAGTACACAATAGCAGGGGAGGTACTAACAACAACAATAATGGAAAGGGATCTGGGTGTAGTCATATCAGATGACCTAAAGGTGGGTATGTAATGTGAGAAGTCAGTAGGGAAAGCCAGGGGGATACTGGGATGCATAGGGAGGGGCATCACAAGTAGAAAAAGGGAAGTGGTTATCCCTCTATACAGACAGTTGGTGAGACCCCATCTGGAGTACTGCGTGCAGTTTGGAGACCTCATCTACGAAGGACATAGACAGGATGGAAGCAGTCCAGAGAGGGCAACTAAAATGGTGCAGGGTCTACATCAGAAACCATATGAAGAGAGACTGAGACAGCTTAATATGTATACCCTTGATGAAAGGAGGACAGGGGGACATGATAGAAACTTTTAAGTACCTCAAGGAATCAACAAAGTCCAGGAGGGTAGCATCTTTCAGAAAAAGAGATGTTAAGAACAAGAGGCACAGTTTAAAGTTAGAGGGACAGCTCAGGGTAATGTGAGGAAATTATTTTTCACGGAGAGAGTGGTGGGCGATGGAACCACCTTCCTGGAGAGGTTGTGGGGTCTAAAACAGTGGAGGAATTCAAACATGCATGGGACAGACATAAGGCAGTTATAGTGGGGGGTTGCAGGAAATAGGCTGTTGGTTAACTAGAATCTGCAGCTTATCCAGTAGGTAGGGAAATGGGCAGACTGGGTGTGCCAAGTGGTCCTTATCTGCTGTCAAAGTCTGTTTCTATGTTACTTCCAAGAATGGGTAAACCTTACTCACAGACAAATGGGTACTGGAAGTAGTAGGCAGAGACTTGTCGACAGTTCAAACAGTTTCCAAACCTGCAGAAATGCAGTTTTCTAGCTCAGTCTTCCCCAGAAAAACGTGTGCTGGAACTGGAATAAAAAAAAAAAAAAAAAGCCATAGAAAAGGTCCCTTCCTCCCAGTGGAACGGGGACCTGTTCTAAAGAAACTTCCTGACCTACAAGAAAAATGGAAAGTGGCGACCCATTTTAGATCTCTAGTTTCTGAACAAACATTTGAAAAAAGAAAAATTCACTACGGTCACAATAATGACAGTGATACCATCTTTGTAGGCAGGTAATTGCCTTGGATCCCTGAATTTAAAAAATGCTTTTTTTTCATATCCCAGTCACACCATAACATGGAAGAGATCTCAAATTCAAGCTGGGGAACTGCCAATACCAGTTCCCAGCTCTTCCCTTTGGTCTCACCGCCACTCCAAAGGTTTTCATAAAATGCTTGGCTATGGTGGCAGCACATCCAAGAAAACAAGGCATGGTGGTTTTCCCCTACTTGGACAACTGGCTAGTCTCTGAGAAAGCAGAGCAAGAGACAAGGTGATCAGTTCAGTTGCTAAAAAGCACCTTGGAGAACATGGGATCTTCATAAACCTGCAGAAGTCCCAGCTAGAACCTGTTCAAGTACAGAACTTCATAGGAGCAGTGCTAGACACTCTGCAGGGATAAGCTTTCCTCCCACAGGTCAGAGTTACAGCTTTGACAGCAACAGCAGACTCTTTCACAGCAGGTCAGCCAAGACCTGCGAGAGACTTCCTACAGTTAATAGGGCACATGGCTGCATCCACTGGTATGGTTCCATGGGCCAGGTTCCAGATGAGAGATACCCGCTGGTCTCAAAGATAGAATTTGCTTGCGAAGCTAGTGCCAGTGACAAAAGCACTAGTGGAATCATTAGGGTGGTGGAAGGAAAAAAGAAACCTCAGAAAGGGCATTCCCTTCCTTCAGCAATCACTAACAAGTATTCTTACTATGGATGACTTCTGGTGTAGGGCGTCCACCTGCAGGACCTCAGTGAGCAGCATATGGAGCCCACAGGAGTCACTAGAACATATAAACCTCCTGGAGTTCAGAGCAGTACTGCTAGCAATGCAGTCTTTCTTCTTCCAGCTACAGGGTCAGTCTGCCCAAATCAGGACAGACAACTCCACAATATATGTATTACATAAACAAGCAGAGAGGAAAATCCTCAAAACTGTGTACAGAGGCTATGAGAATCTGGGACCTGACATTCTCTTTAGAAGCAAACAGATTTCAAGTGCACCTTTCTGGCAGATTCCTAAGCAGAATCAGTCAGGAAAATCACGAGTGGGCCTTAAACCAGCAAGTTCTGATCACAGTGTTCAGAAGGTGGCGCACTCCCAGTATAGACCTGTTTGCATCATGGGAGAACTGTTGGCTCCTACAGTTTTGTTGCAGACCACCAGCCGGAGGGGCAGTCCCAGAGGATGCCCTGGTACTGGATTGGGCAGGGAAGTTTCTGTTTGCCTTCCCACCATTCCCACTCATTCAGAAGGAACCTGCTACAGTGATCCTGATAGCTCCAGACTGGACCAGACAGGCCTGGTACTCAGTTCTCCTGGTCCTGTGCGACAGTCTAATCACTTTGGCACTCATTCACAATCTGACTTTGTCCTGGGGCAGAATAATGTTTCCGAATCCCAGGACCTTATACCTGAGGGCCTGGTTTTTGAGGAGTTCGAATTTTCTGGATTGGACCTTTCAGAGAAAGCCCTGAAGGTGCTTAGGGTTTCAGAAGAAACCCACTACCAGGAAGACTTATTCCTGTAAGTGGAAAAGGTTTTCATACTGGTGTGGCCCCAGAAAAACCCAGTAGAGGCCCCGTTGAGGGTTGCCTGTAATTCTGCAGTACCTAATACAACTACAGTCAACATTAAAGGTATAGTTAGCAGCAGTATCAGCATACATGTCAGCTGGCAACAGAATAGTCTTTGGCCTTAACCCATTTTCAGAAGATTTTTTTCAAAAGGCTTCTGCCACTTTTATCCCCCGTTGAGGGACCCTGCCCTACCCTGGGACCTCAATATATGCCTTGCCCAGCTTATGGAGGCTCCCTTTGTACCTATAGAAATTGCTGACCTGAAAGTATGTCGCATTGAAAAACATATTCATAGCTAAAATGACCTCTGCTAGGAGAGTAGGTGAATTGCAATCCCTCTGCACAGAGCCAAATTACATAATCCCCCACAGGGATACAGTAGTTACTAGAACTGACAGAAAATTCCTTCCTAAGGTGGTATCTAATTCCACCTAAGTCAGTGACTCTTCTTGTACTCTATCCAGAGCTTTCTGATCCAGCTGAGGAAAAGTTGCATAGCCTGGATCTAAAGTGAGTCCTGACTAGATTATCTACATGGACCAGACACAAGATGTCAGGTCCCAGCGTACCCAGATTTATGTTGCCTCTAGTGAGGCTGGCAAAGGCAAGCCAGCTTCAAAGAGAACCATCATTCAGTGGATAGTCTCTTGCTTTCAGTTCTGCTATGGAAAGCTGGAAAAATGCCACCCACAAGGTGCAACTCTGCCTCTGTGGCATCCTCGAGGGGCATCCCATTGTTTGACATTTGCAAAGCAGCTACCTGGAAAACAGTACACACCTTCACAAAGCACTAGTGTTTGGACATACAGTCCAGAAGGCATGTCAGCTTTGGAACTGTTGTCTTTCAGAAACTTTTTCCTAAGTAAGTTCTGGACTCTGCCTCTCAAGGTACTGCTACTGAGTTTGCATAAAATGTGAACATTTAAGTGAGAGATTCCCAGGGCTAGAAGAAAAAATACTCACTGTAGTAATATTTCTTCTTCTTAAGGAATCCCTCCCTATGTTTACACTCGCTAGCCATGCCTCCCCTTCCAGAAACTTAAAATAGGTTGACACAAGAATCTATTCTTTTCTCATTGAGGTTGCTTGAGCAATTGCAAGTTCCTACAGTTCTAAGTTTGCTGTTGTGGTCTATATGACAAATTTTCTCTCATATGCTTTCAGTTTTTGGGGTGTTTTTAAAATTGTAAAAATTTGTATTGCCTTAGTTCACCTAGGGTCACATCTTTGTCATTTCACATTTGTTTTATGATCTTTTTGGAATGCACAAATTATGTAAGAAGGGCCAGAGCCCTCTTTTCTGTTTTGCTGTGTGTAGCAAGAAAATTAGCCACAACAGCAACCATTCACAGTGCTTCTCCTGCCTCAGTCAGGCCACAATATGGACTCCGGTGATGCCTGCTTCTTTTTTGACCACGGCACCCCCCCCCCAGATTCGGTGCCTAAAGCTAAGCCATCAAGTCCCCACCTTCAGCGGCAGGTGTCCTTTTTTTTTTGATTTTATATATTAGACTATGGACATATATATACGTCCAGAATCAATATACGTTCACACATATTCAGTTCTCAAAGGGTTAATAATATTGCAACTGTACACAGAAGTGCAGGTTGAAGTTTACATACAATTCCAAAGAAAAAACACATACATAAAATCACAAGTCACGTATACATCAAGTAAGCATTAAGACATGGCTGGGTGTTGGTAGTACTGAGATACCCACACACCCAGAGGCGTAGTTAGGCACGAGACCGCAGGTCTCGTGCCTTCAGCTTCTGGGTGTGCGGTTATCTCAGTACTGCCAACACCCAGCTATGTCTTATTGCCTATATAAAATGGGCCCATAGGCAACTTTTAAAGAAAGAACATTCTAAAAGTTTTCAGTCTCAAAAAATATACTAAAATGTTACTAAATAATGTAAAATAGTCCTTCCACAGATGTTTTTCACCTGTCGGTCATCTGCATTTCTTCACACTCAATACATTGTGTGATTGTTTACCATGGAATAGAATAATTCAAAGCTCTGCATTATTCCAGCAGTAGAATGCCCCCAACACACACACACAGAATGGTAACATATAATACATGAATTTAACATTCTTCAGAGCTCAACCGGCATACAAATATACACACACACACAGGCCTGAAGTGGAGCCAGAACCTCAACTTTATCTCTTTCAGGTAAGGAGCAGGGAGTTCTCTGGCAAAGTGGTAGGGGTTAGGAGGGGGATTTTTCATAGTCATCAAAGACCAGCAATGGAAACTCTGAATAGTACTTTCTTTTTTTTTTTATGTGTGTAAGGGGGGGCTCGTGTGTAAATAACATGACATTATTTACTTACTTTATTTAATTTAATGGACTTTTATTTTTAGGGCCTAGTTGAAATTTTTTATGTATGAGTAAAAGCTGCAGCCATGTTTGTGATGGAAACTAGGACATAGGTGGCTTATGAATTCTGTGAGTTGCCCTGGTTGGCAGGGACTTCTTTTAGCCAGTGGTGGCACTCTCTTAGTGCAATGGCTAGAACCAAGCCTCAGCCAATCAGGACACAGGGATTTCTTTGCCCATTTTATATTACAATACTATGATGCAAACATAAAAAAAGTATCTACAACATTTTATAAAATCACAATCTGCATATATGCTCATTCTTCAAGGCACTCAAATCATATCTAAATGCACAAACACATATTGGCTGTAAGTTTGAGTTCTTACTAATGGTCTTTCCCACCTTAACTGTTTACACAAATTATATATTTTTTTATTTTTAATTTAACCAGGAGTAGCACACTGAGCTGAAAGCTTTTTTTATAGGAGTGACCTGGGAGCACAGGGAAGTTAAGTGACTTGCTCAGGGTCACACAGTATGCAAGTGGAAACTGTGGGATTCAAACCCAGGTCTGGTCTTCTGGATGTCACCAGATTTGCAGCTCAGAGCCTTAAACCACTGCGCTATACTGCCTCCACTGATTATATTCTGTAATATCCAATGGTAAAAGTAAACAATGAAGTTTGAGTTGAATCTTATACTTTTTAAAACATTTCTCTTGCCATCTTTTCCCATCTTACTTCCAACCTTTCAAGCCCACACATAAGTAATTCTTCCCTATAGCTCGTTTCACTCCCTAACGTTATTCTGAGTGCCCTTTTCTGTAGCCTAATTCATCTGTTTCATTTTTTTTTTTTTTTTTTTTGGTAAGCCCTCCTTGCCAAACTGCCCCACATTCCACCACGGGCCTGACTACCACAGAATAAGAAATTAAATCAGATAAATTCAATCCAGCCCTTTCCAGAACAGTTAAAAATATATAACCTACTTATTTGCCTTTTTAACCATGGTTAAAACTTGCTCTGTCTAACTGAAGTCATTTTGAAAAATAATACCCAAATATTGTACTTTATTTTCCACTTCCACTCTCCCCGCCACCCCCCAAAAAAAAAATTTAATGGATTTATTGCCACCCATCTACTGTGCTTCCCAAATCGTATCTCCTTAGTTTTTCTTGGATAAATTTGCATAAAATTATCTTTGGACCATCTTCTATATATAATTCAAATAACTTTGAGTAGTATTGTCTTTAACATGTTCCCAAATATCTAAGACTGTGGTATCATCCACATATTTTATACATGGACCCTTGGTAACTAAATCTTTCATCATAATCAAACAGTAACGGCCCCAATCTTGTGCCCTGTGGGACTTCCCCACAGACTAACGCCGCCTCAGATGTCATACCTTCAAACTCGATCCATTGAGACCTCCCCTGCAAAGAATCATATACTTAATTTGTAATGATTTCAGAAATCTTTAAACCTTCCAATTTCTTGATTACTGTCTTATGAACAATAAGATCAAAAGCTTTTTTATAATCCACCAATACAACTCCAACATTCATTCCTTTATCCCAAGCTCTCATACTTAATTCTAAGAATTTCAAGACAGCATCTGTCTTAAAACTTCTCCGCAGTGTATCAAATTGGTTTTTGTCCAGCAGACTCTCTACAAAGTCCATAATCCATTTACTAATAAAAATTTCACACACTTTAGATAGAGTACATGTTAAGGCTATTGGTCTAAAATCTGTCTACGTATATTTTGGTGTTGAAACCTTTGGAAGGGGGACAGTCTTGACTCATTTCCACTGTAAGGGAATGGACTGGAGTGGAATCCTGCAAGTCCTTCCTTGCTCTTCAGAGTTGGGCAAGTTACGGAGCTCCCTCTCCCACACCATACTTGTGTTGTTTTGGAGTCTCTTCTGGTAGTGTTTGGCGGACCGCTGGTTCCATCTAGGTAGCTGATGGAGAACATGCTACAGTTCTGCTGAGCAATGGACTACCTGAGCTTTGGGGTCAAGGCCTTTGGCCTTGTCCACATGTATGGAGATGTCGACACCGACCACTAGTGTCACCCAGCCTGTTATCACCGTTCATGATGATGTCACTGAGGGCGGCACTGTCACCCGAACCAACTCTGATGCTGACACCATTTGCATTGTCAGTCCATGCTTCTTGTCCGCTCAAATGCCAGGGACTTTGGAGCACGTGGTGTTGGTGGTGGTGCTAGTAATGCCAACTCAGGCTGCAGTGACTGCTTCTGTTTTTTAATTTTTTATTTTTTTTTTTTACTCGGCTTTAAAAAGCAGCATACAAACATACATGGATTTTTACAATCTTGGGCATCACATATGTGGGCTACTGTTATGATAGCCAAATGCACATCTTAAAACTCAGTGACTGCTTCAGTGCTGAATTCACATACACACACTCCCCCTGGCTCTGGCATTGGCATCAGTGCTGTGCACTAGTCAGACCATTCGGAGGGGTCTACTCAGACACAAGCTCTCTCTGCCTGTTCTGGGGTTTCCCTGAAGGTCATTGCTCTGCCTTCTTCTCCGTCATAGGAGTACCAACAGTAAGAGGTTTTGCTAGATTCTCTGCTAGGGTGAGGATGTTGCTGAAGCCTTAAGGCCACTCAGGTAACTGCCTCAAGTTCCTTGGAACTAGGTAGACTACCTGTATTCTTCAGGCCTCCTGTGCCTCTTGCATGGGAACAGAACTATGCATGTGTTGGTAACAGGGTCATTGTATAGGGATTCTGATAGGACCTGGTTCAAGGTCCCTTCTCCAGTGCCTAACCCAGGCAGTTTCCACACCTCATTTTCCTTGACATCCTTCTGGCACAAGTCATCTCTCCACCTGGCCTCATGCGCTGAGCATGTTCTGTACCAGCAATTTGTGAGGGAGATGTTGCAGGTGTTTTACATACCCGTGTTTACAAACCACGATCCTGTCACCCTGCCATTGGGACTCCTCTAGATCCCAGTACTGACACCTGCATTATTCCCCTCTGGCTTAGAGCCATGAGGCGTCCCTGTTCCACAGCTGCCACCCCCAGGAACCTCATAATTGAATATTGTGCCCCACCAGGTCTGCAGGAGCCATACCTTGCTCCTTTTTGATCTTCAGATACTTCAGACCTGGACTGGGCCACAGTGCCCAAGGCATGACCAACTTCCTAGAAAAAATTTGCTGGATTCGATTCACTTGACAGAAAAGTATTTTTCTCTGCACATTCCCTTCTCACAATTGCATTACACCAAACACACATTAAGGCCTTCCAACCCCATCTGTAGTAGCAGATGTTCACCATGCTTACTGTACTGCCTGATCATGAAGTCATTAGACATGCTGTTGACATTTCGATCAGGGGCCTGGAGGCAGCAGGCCACCAGTCAAGGGTATCGTATGATGCCAACGAGGTGGCCTCCATGATCATTGGATCTGCTGTTTGTACCAGACGGATGTCATGGTTATACTTGTCTCAAATAGCACCTCAGGCACGGGGAAAGGTGCTCAATTCTCACTACCAGGGGGCTCTTTTCCTCCCCCCCCCAGGTCAGGTGACATTTGTCAGGAGACCTTCCCACTCATGTGCCCCAGGAGCCACCGCCTTGACCTGATCAGGGGGGAGAGAGATATAAGCAAGCCATGCTAGGATGTGCATTATAGGATTTTAATACATGCCCCAGGGGGGTGTAATAAGGCACGAGGCTGAAGGCCAAAAGTGCTCTAAGTAGTTTATTTGGGGGAGGAAAATGAGATTTGGTACTTGACCATGTGCTTATAGAGATTTAGTGCACGATCAGGTGAGGTCTCTCAGCCAATGAGATTTCTAGATTTCTTCTTGCCATTTTATAAATATAGTATCTCACAAAGTTAAAGGGGATACATATATCTCACAAAGTTAAAGGGGGTATTGTGAGGCTAAAGAGAGAGGAAGGCTGAGAGGAGATTGACAAAGGGAAAGCCAGAGAGACTAAACAAATATTTTTGTTCAGTCTTTACCAAGGAGAAGAATGGGCCACCACCAGAATGTGGGGTCAAGAGCGCAAGTCAAGAAATCAAGTGATCAAATAGCATAGCCAAGATAGCCGGGAATAGGGTGTTAGAAGAGCTTAGATGGTTGAAAGTAGCTAAATCTATGGACCTGACAGCTTACATCCGAGAATTCATTAGAAGATGGCAGAGATGATAGCTGAACCACTTGTAGACATATTCAGCTGCTTGCTAGGGACTGGAGGACAGCAGACATGGGCCCGCTACACAAGAGTGGAAAAAGGGAATTAGACTAGTCATCCTGACATCTATAGTGGGAAAAGATCATGGAGACTGTACTAAGGGAGGAACTACAGCAGAGGACTTTCTAGAGGGAAATGGGCTGTAGCACCCCAGATAAAATGTTTTTACAAGAGGAAGGTCTTGACAGACACATCTAGTCAACTTCTTCTACTGCGTGGTCAGGGCAACTGATAAGGAACAGGCCGTTGAAGTGTAATTGGATGTCAGCAAGGCTTTTGACTCCATCCCCAGCATGAGGCTAGTAAAAAACTTAAGGGACCTATGGGTGGAGGAAAATTGTTGACTTGGTTAGAGAACTGTCTGAAGGGATGAACTTGAAGGATAGCAGTAAATCGGGAGTTTACAGAGATAAGGGATGTAACCTTCGGAGTACCTCAGGGGTCGATAACTGGACCCAGTCCTTTTCTTTCTTTAATCTTTTTTCTCCCCATCCGACCATCCCGACACCCCGGCATCCTTCAGGGCTTTACTTGCTCACTCCTTCCTTCTAGGGCTTGCAAACAGGATACTGGAACGCACAGGAAGGGGAATAAGCAGCAGAACTCGGGAAGTGATCCTCCTGTTGTATAGGTTATTGGTGTGACCGTATCTGGAATACTGCACAAGATACTGGAGTCCACATACTGTATATACTGAATGCTGTATACTAAGTTTTATGGTGGAAGAAGGCTTTATTGCCCATCATGTCCGTGTCCCAGTTAGTGGGACCATTTTACCCTTTTAGTTTGAAGTTATGTGTTCACATCCGAGGAGGGTCTGCAACAAGGTAGAATCAGAACAGTACAGGGCAGTCAAGAGGGTCCATGGACTATGAGGCAAGACATAATGGCTGCAGAACTTGGAATATGTTCTGCTGTGGACAGAGGAAGGAAAGGGGTAACATGATCGAAATGTACAAATTTACCTGCATAGGCTAAATAGTGTGGATGCCAAGGAACTTTGCTTCTTCTGTTCAAATACAGGGACAATGGGAACTCACCGAAACTTGCAGGGGGTGGGGGATTCAAAAGGGACATTTGCAAGCACTTTTTCACTGAGAGTGGTGGACAAGTGGATTAAGCTGCCAGAAGAATTGGTACGGACCAAATCAGTGAGCAGCTTCAAACATGAATGGGACAGGCATATGGGATTAGTTAGAAAAGAGGTGGCAGAAATAAACGGAGAGATGGCCACTAAGGCCAGTGCAGAGTGGTTAAGTAGGGTGTACAGACTGGATTGGCCTATGGACCTTTTGTCTGGCATCATTATCTATATTTCGATGTATAAGTTCATATCTGTCTATATTTATACGTCTAATTATTCATGAGCCTAGCGAGGCTCCTTATTGTCTACTGTAACAGTCAATATATAAGTGTAACCCTAGGTGGCTCTATCCCAAGGGCTACTACCCCTGCCTGCTTGACTAGTAGTAGGTTAAGGGGCCTGGGTAATGAAATGGGTGCCTCCACCCGGAGGTCAGGATTGTTAGTGGTCAAGCTAACCTCGGCACAGCCCTCTGGGACACTGGAACCCCCCTCTTTCCCTTCTAGTGGCCTGAACAATATACAATAATTACTTTAACAATGACCCTTATTCACCAATTACCCACACTGTTTGCACTTACTACTATTTCTGGTTCCTCTAGCTTGACCCTGGGACCCCCTGTAAAACAAGTTTAAGCACAGCAAATATCAACAGTACTATACTTTCGGCAAGAACTAGAACCACGGTCAGGTTAAATGCAAACAAAGTTAAATCTGATTTATTCAGGGGACTTGAACAAGGGAGGGGCGTAATCGGGTTGATTTGCTTAAAAACTATATTAATCAGACAGTTATGCATGCAGTTCAGAGTCCCTACACAGTCACACACTCTGGGTACCCAGGTAGGAAAACGGTGGGCTAGGCAGGAACGTTGCAGCTGGTTGGGGCCCTGTGATGGAAGAAAGCAACATGCACAACACACACTGTTCGTAATCCGGAGCTGGAGGGCTTAGTTCGTGAAAGAAAAAGCAACAAGACAATCAGATGACAACACTTTTAGATTTAGCTGTTGTTGCAGGGAACTACCCTGATGTTTACTCACGATACCCGATACTGGACACAGGCAGGACGAAAGTGAGACTGCAGGCTTTTGAGCTGGAGTTCCCGGAAAAGCAGGGCCCACACGAATCACCGAAGCGTCCTTCCTGTTCAAGGCATTGAGCAGGGGGCTGATCCCCAGGCCAGTCTCTTGTCGATGACTTTCTCTGCATAGCAGGTAATCTGGCTGGGCCACTGTAGCAGGGTCCAGGCAAATGGAAATAGATACAGATTCAATTCGTGGAGCTGGATGCAGCCTCCAGCAAGCAAAACACAGTTCAGACACACAGTGGGGAACCAAATCGTGACCCACTATAACCACACAGCACAATCACATGTAAGGAAATTCTACTGTACCAGGCAAATTGCTCTCTGGTCACAATTTCAGTGTCTCTGCACAATCCGGGAGTTCAGAGGTAGTTGGAAGCCCTGACAGGCCGATCGCATTCAGCAAATCTTCGGTCTTCTTCAGGTTAAAGCCTGGTCACAATTCAGTGGCTTAATTCGCTCTCCAAATTCGGATTCAGTCCAAAAAAAAAAAAAGCATAAGTTCTCCCTCAGGAACAGCAGGCAGGCATGCAGGCCAAACTCAGGCTTTTCCACAGTTCTCCCGTGCAAATCCACTATGGATTGCTGCTCGAACTATGTCGAGCTGTTACTTCTTCACTTCCCAACTCAGATCTAACTGAAACTGCAAGCAGTGTGGGACTTCCCCAAGATCCAAAAGGTTTGGTTGGCTGATCTGTCTCAGTCACAACAAGGGCTCCCTCTCCAGGTTATTTTAGGCTCCAAAAGCCCAAAACTACAATTCCTACAAGTTTTGGCCCCACCAAGCCACTGTAGGCAGGCTCCATTTTAGTCCCAAATGTACTGATTGCCCATTTCAGCAGTCCAGGACCAAGATGATGGAAACAAACAGAACTGTCCATGCTGCAATGAAAGCAGGTTAGAACAAACTGCAATATTATTACTACTCTAACAAATGATCAGCAAACAAGTACATCTTCTAACAGAGCTCCCTCTCAGATTATGACTGCAATCCAGGCAGCTCTTAGAGACGGTACACAGAGGGTATACAGGCACACTCTGGCAATACATTTAAACTGCTAAAACACAGGACACCAGCCTGGCTTTGAGCATTTAGGTAAGCTCAAGGAAGACTTTTCGGGAACCCCCATTTGTAGGGGGGGCTTACATTAGGAATGACCGCTCTGGCTGCCAGCTGACGCTCTGCTGCACGCATGGCTCATGCCACTCTGCTTAAAAGTTTAAGTAAGTTAAAAATAAATGGAAAAATTGTTATTGCGATTAGACATAATCATAGTAACAACCTCAAAGTCTGTCATTTTCTTGGATTAATGACCGGCTGGAAGGAAGTGGCCCTCAGCTGCATCTTGGGCCGCCAAATCCTCCAACCGGTTGTTAATTGCTTGGAAAGGACCAACTTCTCAGTTGTTGCTTAAATAATTTCTTCTATAGGTTAGTAATCGGGTAACATTCTTTTTCTTTCTATATCGTGTTTTGATCCCTTTATCCTGGTCTATCCTGCAAGCACAGCTTGCCCCCACTTTTCTGACTCTCCTGGCGAACAGAACTTAGGTAGGTGAAGGGGCCAGCAATAGTTGCTGTCAGGCACGCGTCACCACGTGGTGTGACACAGGCACCATGATCCAGTAGCAGTTGCTGGCCCACTGACCAAAAGACTTACTCCCGGTGGGTCATTGTGCCTGCATCTTAGACTCAAGAGTGGTACTCCATGAAGAAGGTATTCTAGAATATCTTCAGATACAGTAATTACCACTACCCTCCCTGCCTCCCCTCCTAGGATAAGTATGGGTCTTTCAGTTATTGTGGGTTTTCTCCTTGTGTGGTTTAGTTTATCAAAAAAATATGTATTTGTGTGTTGTTCGAAAATGTATTATTCTTGCATGTGCAGGCTTTCTGCTTAAAGTGGCAACTAAATGAAAACATTGTTTAGTGGAACTGTATTTACAAGGCCACAGTGGGTAACTTTTTTTAACCTCCTAGTATTTCAGTCCACCCAGCTCTAAAAGTGTGCAAAAGCAGGACTCTGAATATTAGATGTTGTCTCTGTTGGGCTGTCTTGGGTAAATAAATTGTAGAACGGTTTAAAATGATGCAGCACCCCTCAGAGCCCCTCTGTCAAAAGTTAAAATAAGAACTGCTCAGTCTCTTAATATTTAAGTTTTTGCTCCCTGAAGAGAACATTTTACTAGCCTGTGACCCTCGGTGCTGGGGCTTCTGGGTTTTTACAGACATTATTCTAAAAACAGCATCATTTGCAGGCACCATCGGTTTTAGATTGTAAACAGTTGCATCATGGAATTCTTGAATTTGGCTTACTACTTCAGTAACGAAAAGTTCTTTCAGCATGGAAATGAAAACACACTGAGCCCAAGTGAATGTGCCAGGAACTACAACTGCTGCTTAGCCTTTAGAGGCCCTGGAGTCATCAGGCATTCGCAGCCCTTTCTTTCATCTACGTCGAACACCATCGTTCCTTAGCTGACATTGTGGAAGTAGACCCCTGTATTTTGTCACACACTGTCTAGTAGAACTTTGCTCAGAACAAAGAAGGGTACTTAAGATGCATATTTAAAACTTCTAATGACATCATTATTCATCCCTCTACCCCATTGCACCAACACGTGGGAGCACACAGACACTTATTCGTAAGGTGGAGAACATGTTTAGTCACCCATCTCAGTTTCAGAATTTAGATTTGTTGGAGGGAGTGGAGAATCCTCCCTTCCACTTAATCCAAAAGTGAGGAAGATTGTGTCAGAGTAGAAGCACTCTTCCAAGGGAGGGGTAATAGCCTTGTGCTGTAGCACTCCCTGCTAGCCACCCACACAGGAACATGACGTCTGCAAAGGCTGCTGTTCTTCCTCCCCAGAGATGAGGTGTGGCCGCATCACTCCCCCATGAAGAAGAGGTGCAGATGGAACATTGGTCAATATTGGTGGGGGGAGGCAGTACAGAGCCCCGCAATAAAAGGGAGAACCGGCAGAACTGTTTTTTTGTTTTGAAGGGGGGGGGGGGTAGCAGATTCTGACCTCTTGTCTCAAGTTCTGAGCTTACACTGTGTCAGCACTGATTAAGTGAAAGAACAGTGGGCAGTACTGCAGTTTAGTGAGAATGTTCCCCCTGTGCAGTTAAATGTGCCAACAGCAGACCCTTGTGGCAAAGTGGATTGTCTGTCTCAGTTTCTCTCTAATTTCAAAAGTGAGGGTGACAACAGCTGTTCCTTTTTGAGTCCTGTTGTGTTATACAGAGTGCAGTATTAACTAGTGAGGACTCTCTCGTG
Organism: Neoceratodus forsteri; assembly: GCA_016271365.2. NCBI lineage: Eukaryota > Metazoa > Chordata > Ceratodontiformes > Ceratodontidae > Neoceratodus > Neoceratodus forsteri. The sequence continues at coordinate 566,034,378 of CM057452.1, forward strand.
TTGTTTTCACTTTCTTCTTCACAAGCCCATTTTCCTCTTTTGCACCTGTTACAATATGGCAGCTATGACACCTAGTTTAACATTTTTATATGATCTGTTTGTACTTGAAGCTCCACTAATTTGTCACACTAAGAAGCACATAACTTTGTCTGAGCTTAGTGTTTTAGGTGTGGTTACAAACATCCCCGCCTCACCCCTGGCTGGTCCATCGGCGCAGCAGTAGCACTACCACCTGTGACGCTGGCAACCCAGGTTCGGAAGCAAGCATGGGTTGTCGGGGGGGGGGGGTCGGTCAGCTGAGGGGAGGAGGATTGAGTCTCCCAGAGGTTGCTATCCTCCTCCAGGGAGGGAGGACTGCTAGCTCAGTTATGACACTGCCACCTGGGTGACCACAGCTGGTAGTGCAGTGGAGCCGCTGTGCATGGGCAAGCAGTTCCTGGCTAGGACATCCGCACCCTTGGATGCAGATGTCCAGTTGGCCCTATCCCATGCAGCACTTAAGGGAGGGAACCAACAGGGGAAGGCAGACACCTCCTCACCTGCAGTAGCATGATGCCGCCTCTCCTTTGCAGGCCCTGCAACACAGACCAGGCTGCTGACCGCAGCCTAGCTCTAACACCTCCCAGGCTATGTGAACCCATGAGGCTCCACCATGGGGGGCAGTCCGTGGGGCACTGATTGGTCGTAAGGCCCGGGGAGAGCGGGCGACGGGCCTGGGAGGAGAGGGCAACTGAAGACAGCCAATCAGGATGGGAAAAAAGTATCTTCCCTAGTCGAAAGCATTTGTGCTGCCTTTTCACTACCCTATGCACACACTAAATCAGAACTAAAACTCCTTTACTGCTATTCGTCACCGCTGTTGAACAAAACAACAGTTTTAACTTTTGTTCGTGTCCTCCCTTTGCCCTTGGCTCAGTGACAACAAAAACAGGACTGATGAAAATCAATGTCCTTAGAGTGCAGGCTTGCCTGAGCCACAGGGTCTTGTTAAGATTAACTTGTACTCTATGATTTGCAATGAGGTAATTCGTGCTTCTGTCATAGTTTTCACAGCAGCTTGTGTAATTCATAGGAGATGTATTAAAGCGGAGTCTGGCTTCCAAGGTATGTAACAGTAAAGTCACTGGGGCTGTGAGAATGATGAGGCATTACTTCTGTATAAACAATGGAAAGCTTGACTTCCGCAGCTTCAGCTTCACAATGCACATGCTTCGCACACAGTTATGTGAGCTGCTTTGCGTCTGGAGTAACATCAAGGCTTGGATGTTTGTTTCAAAGGGCAGAACAGATTATTTAGTTGTTCTCAGAACAGTTTTCAAGATGGAGTACCAGTACCCTTAGAGAGTGATGTGATCTTATTTTTTTTTCCCCCAAGGAGACTGCCAGCCAATTCCTTCCACTTTCTGGTGTGCCAGCCCCACCCCTGTGCTCAGATCTTCTGTGATATCTGAACTGGGAAAGCCGGCAGGGGAGGGCTCTATAGAATCTAATAAGGGTGTTTTGATAAATATTTAATAAACTTTTTTTTTAATCCTATACATTCTGTCCATTAAAAACCCCACCAACCAATCACTCAACTCCCCAGCCCAGTGGCCATGTGATGTCTATTTCAACATGGCCTGCCTCCTGCAAACTGCTCCAATCTTGAGTGCTGCCAGACTGGCAACTCCTTACCCGACATGACCTGCCCCCTGCAAACTGTGCTCTAATCTTGAGTGCTGCAAGGCTGGCAGCTCCTTTCAGTCAGTCAGAAGCACTCCCAGGTTCATAGCTAGCTTCTTACAGTGAGCATCCATTTATGGCTTTAAATGCAGTTGCTGCACTGTGGATGATGTGCTCTGTGCTAGCATCAATATGTGCAAGGACTTAACTCCTTCGGTCCCATAGCCACCATATGGCGTCTGAACCATCCATTGCTGAACCCGACCCAAAATGACCGGGAGAGAATGAGTTAAAATAAGCAGCACCAATGTCCAGTATGGGATGCAGACTTCATATGCACTACGTAACCTCCGCTACATCTTCTGTCCCATCTGAGCCTGTTAACTGGCTTTGCATAATGCCTGCCAGCTGAGTCAGCAGTGGATGAGATCCTCTAGTCTGAGATAATAATGATGGACCTTGGGCTACCTGGCCTCTGCTTAAGTTGACCAGTTGCAATATCTATACTCCTAAGCCTCACACATACTATAAGCATGGGGCTGCACCCAATTTGCACTTTTCATTGCGAGAGCCACCTTTTTTACTAACTGATTTTGTTGTTAAATTTGCAGTTACCTGTTTTATCCTTCTGTTCCCCTGCCTTGACATTACTTTAAGTCGCCAGTCAGAGCAGAATCTGAGAATCCCCATGGCGGACATCTCATCTGAGGGTTAGCCATGTGAGATTCAGTTAGCCTGAATGTACTTCAGAGCTATTTTTAACTCTTGTTTTGCAGGTTGTCACTCCTGTTGCCCTCCTGGTGCAAAGTGCATGTCGCATACTAAATTTCTGATGACATTTCATTTAAAAAAAAAAAAAAAAAAAGTCTATCAAGGGTGAATGGCAGCAAGCAAAGAGTCAAGACAGTCACATGAAGGGCCAGGGAAGTTGGAGCTAAAAAGCCACTTCTTAACCTTTATTTTTCATAGAGCTTTAATTATCCTACAGGGTTGTCCTCAAGTCAGACTTTTTTTGTCTGTCAGATACTACTCCCACCATCCTTCCTCTGGAAGTCACTGAGGAACAGGGCATTGGAAATCTGTCAATTGTCTTTTTCAACAGCTTTGGGGTTTTCTCTCTTGAGGCCTCCCATCCACCTCTGGTGGTTGGTAATGGCAGCCCACGCCAGGTGCCAGAGGTGCATGCATTCCCCCTCTTTCTGAGAATGCAGGCTCCCCAGCTTCCATAGAACTCATCAGCGACCCTCCCCAGCTGGAAAGCACTGTCATTGGTAGTACTATTTGCCAGCCATGCCTCCCATCCTTGCACCTAGAATCCTCTCTGAAACCTGGATCACGAACTGGTACCCCCCAAACCTCCATTTGAAGTGACGTAAGCTCGTAACCTTACAGATGGATAGTGGGAAGGAATTCCACAAGGACCAGGCCTGCCAGCAGAAATGCCCCATCCCTAAACGATCTTAATCTTCAGTTGAAGCAGACAGGTGGCTTCAGCCTCTACTGGTCACCAGAGCATTGGCAGGGCACAACATCTGGATGCTGAGGCACCTGTATATTCTTCCTATATATTCTGCCCCAAGGAGGAAATATAGCGTAGTGGTTAAGGGAACTGAGCTGAAAACCTGGATTTGAATCCCATCAGCCCCTCTTGCATACTGTGACCCTGAGCGAGTCCCGTAACTTCCTTGTGTTCCAAGGTTGCACCTGGAAACAAGCTCTGGCTTAGTGGTCTTTCCTGGTTAAACAATTTCCCCTTTTGCCCCTACGGTGAAAGATCTGCACCAACTGTTGCACAGCATTTTATTTTATGAGGGCACATGCCTTGGTGTAGAGCCATATTTTGGGAGCAGGAAACAGTAAGCAGTCCTAGGTCTCTGGGGCGAAAGGTTCTACTCAGGTGGTGTGGGTCAGGAGCCTTGCGGAGTTGAGAAGACTTGGTCCATTCACAGTTTAAAAAGAAAAAAAACAATATGACCCACCATTTGTATTTCTTCCTAATTAGCAGCTAGCATTGTTTGTGCAGTGCTAGAGTAATGTGGTCTAATTTTCTAAGGAAGCTCAGACGGCAAGCTGCAGCATTCTGCACTAGCTGCAGATGTCCGATCTGACTATAGGGTAGATTCTTGCAGAGCACGCAACAGTAATTAAGGCCCGAGGAGATGAATGCCACCTGCATTAGTTTCCAGATCGCCTGGTTCCAGATAGGACTGCAGCCTGGTGATTTTCTTGAAATGATGGAAACAACTCTACAGCGGACAATTGTCGATCCATGGTCAGACTTTTTGTCAAGGACTACTCCAAAGCTGAAACTATCCTTCTGTCGCAAGCTGAACCTCATCGATGATTGGGCCAAGGAGTCACCTGTGGTGACTTACAAAAGCTTTTTCCAAGCACCTGCTCAGTGGTGACATGCTCACCTGTAAATCTGCCCTCCTTCCTACCAAGGGGAATGGCTTTGCAAGGTGCAGCCCAGCCTCCCCTGCAGTGTGTGGTTGCATTTTGATGCTCGTTCAGTAAAGCTGCCACAGATTGATTTTGACAAGAACATTTCTTCTTTCCCTCTACAAATCCACATGGATCACCACTCAAGGGATGTGAAGTTAAAAACAAAAAAAAAGTGTTGGTCACCATTTGTACTTAAACCCTCACCTTCTGCTTACAATATAAAATTATCTGTTATCTTGTAGGATTCCAACCCTGGTGTCCTACTGCCTAACTCACTCACAGATCCACCGTGCCACAGAGTTGCACTTAAGTCAAATGGCAGTGTGAAGACATAGTTACAACCTGTGAAGCAGGCGATATGGGTTCTAATCCCTGCATGGGCTTTTATATTACAGGCTGTCTAAAACACAGAATGTTCCTGACAGGAACATTTGATCTCCGCCTTACTAGCCCAGCCACTCTGTCTGTTTCACTAGCTTCATCGTACTCTTCAGTCTTTGCTTGCCTGTATTGAACTAAAGACTCTTGCAGCAAAAAAGGAAAGTCACTGTAGCATGCTAATGTGGAGTGCCACCCAAGTGGGTCTTTAAAAACCAGGAATCTTTAGACCAGCACTGTGGCGCTGGGCATTAGGGCAGTGCCTAGCATGCTGGTGACCCGAGTCTCCTCCCTGAGCTTGGCAGGAAGAGGAACAAGCAAACACTTGGAGAATCACCGCCACCAAGTTGTGTGGGTGTAGTATCTCACAACCTGGATTGTCCCCTAGTGGAACAGGTGAGCCAGTGTGAGGCAGGACTGTGAATGGCATCTCCCAGGAATCAGGAGAGCTATCCTTGGATGCTTTCACTTGATGACACTGTGGAAGGGAGATGCAGGGATAGCAAAGATTTTCTAGGCAGATGAGAGTACACACATTGGGTTAGCTTGATGCGCAACATGGCTCTGCACTCTAATCTCTACACTGGATTCAGTCACTTGTCAGGTTTGGGGTGTGGGGGTGGTATGAGGTCAGGTTGAAGAGCAGATTAGAAGTGTATGCAGGTTACTCAAGTGGGAGTGGAACTGAGGTAGCTAGAAGAAGGCTCCGGGGATGGCAGCCATTGTCAGGTGTGGGCAAAAAAAAAAAAAAAAATCAAAATATTAGAGGTGGAAAAAAAACAGGAATCCCTTTTAAGGTGTTTTATTTCATCCAGACATGAATAGTGTTTACATTTTGCAAGTGTTGCTAAAGAGATTCTTTTACAGAAACGCCAAGAACAGGTACAGAGGAACTGCGGATGTAATGTCTCATAATTTAACGATTCTAGGGACGTGGATGTGGTACTGTCCACACTTCTGGCAGATTCCTTTCCCTTTAAATCTCTGTCCGGAAGGTCTTCAAGCTAACTCCTCCCACCCACCGGGGTGGTAACTCCCTCAGCACTGCCCTGTGACGTCAGATCTTCCTTTCCACTGGAAGAAGGTTCCCTCCTTATCGCTCTGCATTGAGTAGGCCCTTTGCTTTAAAAACCCCACATCTTCAAGTTGGTTTTCGAATTATTTCGAAAATCTTGACTGTCAGTATGGACGACTCTTATGTCAGTACCTGGTTTAAAAAAGAAAATTTGACTGTGGGCAGATGATATCCCAGATGGACCCGTACACCTTGTGTATCTACTGCCTAGGCCACAAACATGATCCCTAGGCATGCGGCTTTTGTCATACTTTGCATCCGAGTACTTTGGAGGACTGGCACACTCGTTTTCTCAGGCACCCAGCTGAACGGGACCCTCCTGTTCACTCAAAAGATAACCGCTTGGCTGTCTCCACGGCTGTGGGCTCTGCAGAACATTTTGTGGCCTTCGAGGAGGCAACAGCTCAGGCTGCGAAGCATGCCTCTTTAGCTTCGGCTTTTGTGCCGCCACCTTTACGGGAGCGTTTCGGGATTTGTTTCAGTCCCTTCCCACGCTTGGGCAGAGTCCCTCTAAGGGCACATAATCCTCTAAATCTTCTGAAAAAAGAGACTAAAAAATGGTCTTGTCAATGATCGTGGGATCGCGAGCACTCTCAGGCCTCAGATTCACACGCTTCTTTGGAGGTTTCGATTATGGCAGATACTTCGGTCCAGGCCTCTGGCTCCATGGTCTCCTCGTCAGGCCCATTGGCTGAGACGCACATTGACCAGCTAGTGAAGATTTTTCTCAAGCCGGTCAACACGTTGTCACAGGACAAAGGGGATACTTCCCTTTCTAGGACTCCGGTCCTACATGTCACTGCCAAGGGAGGGTCGGACCAGCTTCCTGATCCAGTCCTAAACCCTCAGGATCCCATTCCCTTCGAGGAGTCTCAGCTTTTGCAGGCTCCCTCTCTTTCTCGATGTCGGGTTCCCCAGCAGTCAAGGTCAAGATCCCATAGCCCGGAGTCGAGCAGCCCTCGCTGACACCGGTGCTCTTGATCTTGGCACTCTGGCAAGCGGTGCCGCTGCTATTCTTTCTCCTTGGTAGGAGAGGTTCACACAAATGTGCCGGGCCTATGGGCAGCAGCTCATGCTGTCTGGGGTTTATGGATTCTGGTCCCCACCCCAGCTCTTCTCTGGGTGCTGCCACCCAGGCCCCGAGGAGCAGACCGAAGCATTTAATGAATACTTTTGCTCAGTGGTCATGGAAGGAAAAGGGGGGCCGCTACCACCATGGGTGGGGATGGGGGGAGAGGAGGTGACAGATGGAAGAATTGAGGCAAGTAGAGTCCTAGAGGCATTGAGGGCAGTAAAGGTAGACAGGGCACCAGGGCCAGATGGTATCCATCCCAGGGTGCGGAGGTATTGGCGGAGCTGCTGGTAGATCTGTATAGCACCTCACTGGAGTCTGGATGTGCCACTGGACTGGAGGATGGCACATGTAGTACCATTACACGAGCGGACCAAGAGATGAACCAGGTAATTATCATTGGGTAAGTCTCACCTCCATAGTGTGCAAACTTATGGAAACAATACTAAAGGAAAGACTGGTGTCATACCTGGAGGACAATGACCTCCAGGATGTGAGGCAGTATGGGTTCGTTCCGGGGAAGTTCTGTCAAACCAACCTGATTACAGTATTATGACTGGGTGACAGGTGAGCTAGATAAGGGTCATGTGGTGGATGATTTTTACTTGGACTTCAGCAAGGCCTTCGATTCGGTGCCTCATGGGCAACTGGGGGGGGGGAGCTAACTGGGGTAGGGCAAAAATGACTAACTGGATTACAAGCTGGCTGAGTGGGAGGCTGCAACAGGTGGTGGTGAGAGGGGGAGCTCTCAACTCCAAGGCTAGTGACAAGTGGGGTGCCACAGGGCTGTGTGCTGGGGCCTGTATTATTTGGGCTCTTCATATCAGACATTGCACATGGGGTGATGAGCAAGGTAAGTCTGTTCACTGACGACACCAAAATCTGTGCAGTGGTGGATCGAGGGGAGGGATGGAAGCAGCTGCAGGGGAACCTAAGCAAGCTAAAGGAGTGGTCAGAGAGGTGGCAACTTGGGTTCAATGCAAAGAAGTGTAAGGCTATGCACTAAGCTGGGGATCACTGGGATAAGGACCTGGGGGTAATTATAACAGGGACCATGAAAAACACTGCCCAGTGCAGGAGAGCAGCTGCAAAAGCGAACAAAATGCTGGGGTGCATAGCGAGGGGAGTTTTCTCCAGGTGAAGAGAAGTGATCTTGCCCCTCTACAGGTTGCTGGTAAGACTGCACTTAGAGTATTGTGTGCAGTTTTGGAGGCCATACCTAAAGTGTGATGTCTGGCTACTGGAGTGGATGCAGAGGAGGGCAACAAAGATATGTGGAATGGAGGGGAGAGAGACTATAAGAGCAGGCTGGGAGACCTGAATATGTACACCCTGGAGGATAGAAGGGACAGGACAGGGAGACACGATAGAGACATTCAAGTATCTGAGGGGGATCAATAAGTATGGGGCAGATGGGGTCTTTAAGCTGAGAAGGGGGAGGTACACCAGGGGCACAGGCTAAGAATAGAGGGGGGAAGATATAGGAGGGAAATGAGGCGACACTATTTCACAGGGTGGTAGCAAAATGGAACGCACTACCTGAATGGGTAGTATCATGTAAATCTGTGAACAGCTTTAAAAGGGCATGGGACAGGAAACGGGATAGTGAGGGTAGGGGGTGGCAGTGGAATGACATAGGGGGTTGGGGCAGCTGCAAACTAGGGGTGCTAGCTGCACATTCGAGCAGACTTGGACCCAGTGGTCTGTTTTTGCTGACACATTCATATGTTCATATGCTCTGGCTTGGCCTGTTCCAGCCTCCCCGCCCATCAGGGTGGAGCCACCTCCTGAGCAGCCGAAGGATGGCCCCCCTTTTAAGGATGCCCTTACCACTTCCGGGCTTCCTTGTCAGCTGAGAGTCACTGCTACTCCCGATAGTCCCTGCATAGTCAGTGGGTATTCAGAAGGTCGACTGCTTTTTGGCGAATCCTCAGAGTCTGAGGACTTCTCCCTGCATGCTCGTCCATTGGATGTGGAATTGAGGGAGGATTTGTCTACAGAGCATGATCCCACTTCTTTGGGGGGCTTGCTTCATCTAAATTTTGGACTCTACTGGGATACAGATGGAGCCGGTCCAAAAATGGGCCAAGTATCCCTTGACTGAAATTCTTGACCGAAGTGACTCCCCAGTGGTTGCCGACCCAGTCGCTGAGGCCATTCTGGGCCCCGCTCTGGAGCTTTGGCAGCACCCTGCCTCCTGCCCTGTGTGGTGGTTGACTTATATGGCCCAAAGGTATGTGGTCCCTACGGGATCCATCAGGTTTCATCAAACATCCCTCGGCTGAGGGTTAGGTGGTTGATTCGGTTTTTCGGTGCACTGGCAATGTCGGGAATGTCGATAAACCTTCCGACAAAGAATCCAAGAAATTGGATCACATGGCCAAAAATGCCTATGCGGCCTCTTTTCTCGGCCTTCGGCAGGCGAGTTCGACCTTTTTTTATGGCCCATTTCACTCATGCCTTACTGGGAACTCTTGAAGTGCTTCCTCAGCTCCTGGCTGACTTACAGACCACAGTCAAGCAGTCCAAGGCCTGGACCGAGCAGTGGCCAAACAGCAGCTCCAGACAGCCATGAACATCTGCAATTCCTGCACCCCCAGTCTGTGGCCACCACAGTGGCCATGCACCACAGGGCTTAGCTGCAGATTTCTACCTTCACGGCAGACACCCAACACAAGTTGGCGGGTGTCCCCTTCCTATGCACTGACTTGTTCGGGCCATAGGTGGAAGGACTCCACACTAGGACTGAGATGTCCAGTGCCACCCTGGACTCTGGTACCTCTGCCCAGAGGGATCCCAAGGGCTCCAAGCTCCAGATAAAGAAGCCTTTTTGGCCCCTCCCTGTCCCTGCGGCCAAGCCATCCCAGCCCCCAGCTTGGCAGCAGGCTCAGGCTTGGCACCCTAGACCAGAATCTGTTGCTTTGGTCATTCGCAAACCAGGTGGGCAAGGCACCGCTGCTTCTTCAACCAGTCCCTCTTCCACGCCTGTCCAGTGATGGGCTGGGGGGGGTTCCTCCCCCATGGCCATCCTGTCTCCCCTGGGTCCTCTTGTGGGGGGCTGGCTCCGCCACTTCTGTTCTGCCTGGTCCACTGTCACCACAGACAGGTGGGTCCTCGAAGTGGTCTGTCATGGTCTGCCTGTGGAGTTCGAGGCTTGCCCTCTGTGCCTAGCCCACACCCCAAGGGAGGACACAGTGTCTGCCGACATGCTGTTAGCCCTTCGGAAAGACATCACCGAACTCCTCCAGAAGAAGGTAGTGGCTCAAGTTTCGGACCCTCCAGTAATCTCACGGTTTGTTTCCAGATACTTTCTGGTTCCAAAGTGGGGGTGGATGGGTGGGGTTGGCACCCCATCTTAAATCTGCACAACCTAAACAAAATCCTTTGGTCGTGCACCTTCAGGATGGTCACTCTATCTCAGATAATTCTATCCCTGGAGCAGAACATGTGGTTCTGCTCCCTAGATCTTCAGGATGCGTTTTTCCACATTCCCATCCGTCTGTCCCACTGCTGGTTCCTTTGGTTCCAAGCGGAAGGAAATCTCTACGAGCTCCAGGCCATGCCCTCTGACCTCTCCTCGGCTCCCAGGGTCTTTACCAAAGTGCATTGCAGTGGTGGCAGCCTACCTGAGACATCGATGGGTATGGGTGTATCCCTACCTGGATGACTGGATGAAAGCGGGTCCCGTCAGGGAGGAGGTGGAGCAGTCCAGGGACCTGACCCTCCAGACCTGCTTGTCCCTTGGCCTTCTGGTGAATGAGGCCAAGTCGGAGCTCATACCTTCGCAGGTGATGCAATTCATCGGGGCAGAGTTCGACTCTTGCAGAGCCAGAGCTCTACACCCAGTGGACTGGGCAGAGGTTCTATCCTCATTTGCCCGATCATTTCGGGTTGGGCAGTTGTGCCTTGCTCAGGATTTCTCAGGATTCATGGCCACATGCACCAGCATGGTCCATTGGGCCAGGTGGAGAATGCACTCTCTGCAGTGGGAGCTCACCCGTCGGTGGTCTCAGCACAAGGGTCACTTCGACCAGCCAGTCACTGTGACCCAGCTAATGTGTGACATCCTCCGGTGGTGGTTAGTCCCTGAACATCTGCAGGAAGGAATCCCCTTTGTCCAGCCGGCGTTGATGGTCACCATCACAGCCGATGCCTCCCTAATAGGTTGGGGTGCCCACCTGAGGGAGCACAGAGTTCACGGACTGTGGATCCCTGAGGAATCCCGATGCCATATCAACCTGCTGGAGCTTCAGGTAGTTTAGCTGGCGCCAACAGCTTTTGCTCCACACATCCGGGGTCAGGTCATACAGGTCCAGACAAACAACACCACAACCCTGTACTACCTCAACAAACAGGGTGGGACACACTCCCTCCCTCTGTGCAGGGAGGCTGTCCGCATCTGGACCCTCGTACTCCACCTGAACGATGATCTCCTGGCCATTCATGTGGCCAGTGTGTCCAGTCAGCTAACTGACACCTTCAGCTGGGTGGCGAGGCATCTCAAGTGGTCTCTCCATCAGGAGGTAGTGCACAGTCTGTTCGCTTGGTGGGGCACCCTCTGGTGGATCTGTTTGCCTTCAGGGAGAATGCAAAGTTGAGGCTGTATTGTGCCTGTCCCCCTCAGCAGTCAACGCTGCAGGGGGATGCCTTCTCCACACCCTGGATCCCAGCCTCCTGTATGCCTTCCCTCCTGTTCCACTGATCCACAAAGTGCTGCTCAAAGCCGGGAGGGACAAGACACAGATGATCCTGGTGGCTCTGGACTGGCCCCTCCAGTTCTGGTACCCCGATCTCCTCAGTCTCAGCTGCAAGCTCCCATGGCGTCTTCCTCTACATCTGGACCTGCTCTCATGCAATCGAGGATAGTATTCCATCCAAACCTCCAATCCCTGCACCTGACAGCCTGGTTCCTGAGCGGCTAGAGTACCAGGCTTTGGGTCTCTCTCACAATGTCCTCACTACAGTCAAGGCTTCTTGGAAGGAGTCAACCTGAAAATGCTATGCCTTCAAATGGAAGAGGTTCTCCAGTTGGTGCCAGGGCCAAGGGGCCTGACCCCTTATCTTGCCCAGTGGCTTGCATTCTCGATTACTTTTGGTCCCTTTCCTAGTCGGGCCTTCGGTTGATGACCCTTAAGGTGCACCTGGCAGCCTTCTCTGCATACCAGGCGTGGGCTGGTATGCAGTTGGTGACACAAGAGAAGGTGGTCTGGCACTTTTTTAAAGGCCTTGGCCATATTTCCCTTCTGGTGCGTGAACCACCACCACCTTGGGACTTGTTGCTGGTGTTGGCAAAGCTCATGGGCAAGCATTTGAACCATTGCACAGGTGTGACATCTCTCACCTGATGTGGAAGACTACCTTCTCGGTGGCTATCACTTCCGCCAGTAGGATCAGATAGCTCCAGGTGCTCTCGGTGGAGTCTCCTTACCAAGTTTTCCATAAGGACACTATTATCCTTCGCCCCAACCTGAAGTTCCTCTCGGAGTTTCACCTTAACCAGGTGATGAATCTCCCAGTGTTTTTCACCAGCCATACCTCTGAGGCTAAGCACAGGCTCCATACTCTGGACCTGAGGCGGGGGCTTGCCTACTATAAGGAGCCCACCGCTGGAGTTAGAGGAGAGGTTCGCCAGCTATTTGTCACCTATGCTGAATCCGCACCTGGCAGACCGGCAGCAAAGCAGACAATTGGCAGGTGGATTGTATCCTGCATCGACCTCTACTGTAGATTGTCTGGTAGGGAGCCTCCCATAGGGCTATGGGTTCATTCCACCAGACATACCGCTGCCTAGGTGGCTCCTTCCAGGAAAATCCCTATCCAGGAGATCTGCAGGTCTGCTACCTGGAAGTCAGCACATACCTTCATTTCCCATTAACACATTGACATTGAGTCACGCCAGGATGCTGGTTTTGGGGCCTCAGTTCTCCAAACTCTCTTCCTTAAGTAGGGGGTGAGCGCCTTTCCCCCGCCTCCCTAGTGAACTGCTAGGAGTCTGCCAAAATTGTAGATAGTATACTATATCCACATCCCTAGAGAAACCGGTTACTCGCCTGTAACAGTAGTTCTAGGAGTGGTATATGCTGTACATTCACACAACCCACCCGACCTGCCCTGGCAAGTGGTATACAGAATCTTGCTTCCAGTGGGTAAGATCTGACGTCATGGGACGGTGCTGAGGGAATTACCACTCGAATGGGTGGGAAGAGCCAGCTTGAAGACCTTCCCGGCCAGAAATTTAAAGGGAAAGGAGTCTGCCAGAAGTGTGTATGTACATAGAAACATAGAATTTAATGGCACATAAGGACCACTTGACCCACCTAGTCTGCCTGTTTCCCTACCTGATGATTAACTAGAATCTGCAGCTTATCCAACGTCTTGCTTCCTCCTACCCTCCACTATTTATTTATTTATTAGAATTTTGGATAAATACCTTTGAGCCAATGGCTCTTTTACATCAGTATACAAAGTTCCACATCAGTATACAAAGAACAGAAGTACAGTTTGTGTGAGATTAGCAGGCAAGCTGTTTGAATACAAAATTCAGTACAGGGTATACATTGTCTAAAGCTACAGGTGATATAAATAACAGTTAGAACTACATAATTGGGCATACATTTAAGAATGAGTCACAACAAATATTTACATGAATTAAAGCTGCCAGAAGGGCATTGTCAAAGGAAAAGGTAGAGTGGAAAAAGCTGAGTTGCTGCAAATTGTGCCAGGTAGCGTAGAAAAGTGGAAGAGAGTGGGTGCAGAGGGGTAACTGGGAGGGAGGTAGAAGAGTTGGGTGGGAGGCAAGGATCGGGGAACAAGTGCAACATTGGGGGGATGAGCAGATTAGAAAAGGGAGAGAGGAAGGGAGTTGGAGGGCAAGAGAGGAAGGTGGTGGATCTGGGCTAGGGAGAGAGGCGGGTAGATATGGGAGTGTGGTGGCAGGCAGAGTTGGTGGTGGTAGAGAGGTGCAAAGAACAGAAGTGACTACCTGCGAGGTTAGGAGAAACAGTCACAGGTGGCTCCGGACACAAGCGTTTGACGTAGTTTGTGTTTGAATGAGCAGAGGGTGCCTAAGCTGGTGAGTTCGCTGCCCAGGGAGTTAAACATCATAGGGGCTCTACCTGCAAAAGACCACTGGCCTTGGGCGGTGCGACAGTGGGGAACAGTCAGAGAATAGTTGTCAGAGCTTCTTGTGTAACAGGGGTGGTTGGCTGGGCTTAGGAGAGATTGAACCCAAGGGGGCATGAGTCCCATCAATGACTTTTTTGCTAGTAGACAGGTTTGGAAAGTAATCCTTCCCTGAAGTTGTAGCCAGTTTGACTGTTCGTAGAGGTCACAGGTATGCGTGCGGTGGGCAGCACTAGTAAGCAGCCTGCAGGCCCTATTCAGCACTGTAAGAATTCGCCATAGTGCTGTAGCTGTGGCTGCTCCATAGATGACAAGCCCATAATCAATGATGGAAACAGTGGAGCTGTGTATTGCTAGCTTAAAGGCGTTGGGCAGTGTCTGTTTATAGAGGAGGTCTATACGGATATTTACAGATTTTGCAACTGAATCGATATGGCTGAAGGACAGAGTAGGGTCCAGGGTTATACCAAGGTATTTGAAAGTCTGCGTCTGGTCCAGGGTCACACCCGGGCTGTTTTTGATTGTCAACTGTTGGTGTTTATATTTGTTGTGTGTGCCATGGAGCTGCATAGTCTTTGTTTTCTTGTAATTTAGCACTAGTTTCTGTGAGACGAGCCAGGCTTCAACTTGCTTGAAACTTTCCTGCAGTTGTTTCTCCAAGAGGGAGGAGTCAGAATTCTTAAGAGAAAATCACTGCGTCATCAGCATACAGAATAATGTTTTCATCACAGGCAGAAGGGAGATTGTTCAGGAAGATGCTGAAAAGAAGGGGTCCCAATATTGACCCTTGGGGAGCACCAGCCCGGACAGGTAGTTTGGAGGAGAGGGAGTCACCGATCTTAACTTCTTGTTTTAACTAAAATTGCCTTATGTCTGTCCATGCATTCTTGAATTCTCCCACTGTTCCTGACTCCACAGTCTCCTCAGGAAGGCTGTTCCATGCATCCACAACCCTCTATGTGAAAAACTACTTTCTAACATTGCTTCTGAGCCATCCCCCTATTATCTTCAAATTGTGCCTCTTGTTCTTGCACATCTCTTTTTCTGAAAGATGCTACCCTCTTGTACTTCAATTCCCTTGAGATACTTGACAGTTTCTATCATGTCCCCCCTCTCCCTCCTTTCCTCAAGGGTATACACATTAAACTGCTTTAGTCGCTCCTCGTATGTTTTCTGGTGCAGACCCTGCACCATTTTGGCTGCCCTCCTCTGAACAGCCTCCACTCTGTCTGTCTTTGCGGAGATGGGGTCTCCCAGAATTGCATGCAGTATTCCAGATGGGAGTCTCACCAACTATCTGTACAGAGGGATAACAACTTCCTGTTTTCTACTGTTGATGCCTCTCCCTATGCATCCCAGTATCCTCCCAGCCCTCCTTACTGCCTTCTCACATTGCTTGCCCACCTTTAGGTCATCTAATCTAATTACTCCTAGGTCTCTTTTGATTTTTATTATCTCACCCCCATTGTGTACTCTTCCCCTGGGTTTTTGTTTCCCAGATGCATTACCTTGCACTTCTTTGCATTGATTCTGAGCTGCTGTATATTTGACCATTCCTCCAACTTTGCCAAGACCCTTTTCAACCTTTCCACACCACCTTGTGTATCAACCCTGTTGCAAATCTTTGTGTTATCTGCAAAGAGACATAATTTTCCTTCCAGGTGCTCTCCAATGTCACTTATAAAGACATTAAAGAGGACCAGTCCCACTACCGAACCCTGTGGTACCCTGCTAGTTGCCCTCCTTTTTTCACTGTGGACTCCGATTACTATTACCTTTTGCGTCCTTTTGTCCAGCCAATTTTTTATCCAGGCTACCAACTTGGGACCCATTCCAAGGCTGGCTAACTTGTATATTAATCTTTTGTGTGAGACTGTCAAATGCCTTGCTAAAATCTAGGTAGGCCGTATCCACAGCCCCTCCCTGCTCTACTACTTTGGTCACCCAGTCAAAGAAATCTATTAGGTTTGTCTGACATGACTCCACATCTCCACTTAACATCTGGCATATTCAGGTCCCTCATTAACAATATCTCCCCTTTTTCTGTCATTTTAAGGATGCTTCTATCATTTCCTTGTCCATTTCCTCCCCTGAGGTGGGGGTCTGCACACAACCCTCATGCAGATTGTGGTGCCATTTCCTGTCTCCAGGGTGACCCATAGTGACTCATCGATGTCCTGTTTACTCTTTAGTTCTGTTGCTTTAATCCCTTTCCTTATATAGAGAGCTACTCCTCCTCCTCCTCTTTTACCCACCCTGTCCCTCCTATAGATTGTGTATCCTGGTATGTTGACATCCCAGTCATGGTTCTCTGTGTACCATGTTTTAGTGACTGCTGCAATATCCAGGCATCCCTCTTCCATCAAGGCTACTAGTTTAGGGAGCTTGTTACACAGACTGCGGGCATTGTCACTCATCGCCTTCCATTTTTTGATTCCCTTATACCTTTTAGCCCCATCCCTGTCCTTACTGCCTTTTTCTGCATTTAACCCTGTCCTGCTCCCTACTGACTTCTCTACCTTGGTGTTTACCTCTCTAACTACTGTGTTTTGTTTGGGGGAGGCTGGGATTTTCCTGCTTCTTTTCAGTGCCTCCCCACTACACCATACACCGTACACCATATACCACTCCAAGAACTACTGTTACAGGTGAGTAACCTGTTTTTGGAGCCACCATTGAAGCAGCCTCCTTCGGGGGCTCCTTCTAAGGAGTCTCTGCCCATTCCAGGCCTACCGCATAGGCTGTCCTTCACCCTCACACCTGACTGTCCTAGGTGGGTGCAGGGCGACTCTGGTGGCCGGCCGATCTATCCGGACTCTTCAGAGTCAGAGGACTCTGACCTACGTTCTCGCCCTGTGGATGAGAAATCTGTCTGTAGTCTTTCAACAGAGGAAGGCCATTCTTCCTTCATGGGCATCCTCCGCCTCATCTCCGAATCCACGGGGATGCCCTTAGAACTCATTCAGAAATGGGCCGAATACCCTGTCACCGATATCCTCAAATGAGGGGATTCACCGACTGAGGCCTACCCGGTGGCTGTGGCCGTTGTCAGTCCGGCCTTGGAGCTGTGGCAGGACCCTGCCTCCTGCCCCGCTCCTTCAGCCCGAATGGCCCGCAAGTATGTGGTGCCCATTGCTCCCTTTTTGGATTCACAGAGCACCCCTCAGCCGAGGGACTGGTGACTGGGTCTGTGTTCAGGTACTCTGGTAATTCAGGAGACGCCGACAGACCCCAGGCAGAGAGTCCAAACAATTGGACCATTTGGCCCTGAAAGTCTATGCTGCCTCTTTGCTGGGCCTTCATCAGGCAAGCTCAGCCATCATCATGGCACACTTCTCTCATGCCCTCCTGGTCTCTCTCGATGAGGTTCTACCTCACCTGCCCGCAGACCTCCAGACCACGGTCAAGCAGGTCCGCGACCAGGGTCAGGCAGTTGCAAAACAGCTCCAGACAGCCTTGGACCTCTGGGACTCCTGCGCCAGCTCGGTGGTTGCCACAGTTGCCATGCGCCGCAGGGCTTGGTGGCAGGTATCCACCTTCCCGGGGGACACCCAGCACAAGCTGATGGATGTCCCTTTCCTGGGTAACTACCTTTTCAGCCCAGCTGTGGACAGTCACCTTCAACGCATAAGAGTCCACCACCTTGAACTCTGTGACCTCTGCTCAGAAGAAATCCTATGGTTCCAAAAAGCAGAAGAGAAAGCATTTTCAGCCTTCTGCCCCTGTGCCCAAACGGCCCCATTTCCAGTTGTGGCTGCATCAGCAGCAGGCTCAACCTTAGCACCCTCGGCCCATGTCCAGGCCCCCGGTGGCATGTAAATCTGGAGGACGGGGTACAGGCGATCGCCAAGCCGGACCCTCTTTCTCCAAGCCTGCCCAGTGACGAGATGGGAGTGGCCACCCCCATACTTGTCACACCAGCTCTGGGTCCTCCCGTTTGGGGCAGGCTCTGCCACTTCCCTTTCTGCCTGGTCCGCTGTTACAATGGACAGGTGGGTTTCAGAAGTGGTTGGCCAGTGATTGCCTCTGGAATTCAAGCAGTACCCACCAAGCCGAACCCGTGCCCCTCGGGAGGAAATGGTCTCCGTACACACTCAATTGGCTCTCCTAGATGACATCGCCCAACTTTTCTGCAAGGAGGTGGTGGCCAGAATCACGGACCCCCCTGTCAACCCAGGGTTCATTTCCAGGTACTTCCTGGTCCCAAAATGCACCAAGGGGAAGGGCTGGCACCCCTTTCTAGACCTGCATGACCTGAATCAATTTCTCAAGTCCCGCACATTCAGGATGGTAACTCTGTCACAGATCATACCATCTCTTGAATAGAATGGATCTCCAGGACACGTTCTTTCATGTCCCGATCCATCCCACCAGAGGTTCCTTCGCTTTTGAGTGGAGGGAACCCTCTTCGAGTTCCAAGCCATGCCATTCAGCCTGTCATCAGCTCTCCGGGGCTTCACCAGAAGCATTGCAGTGGGGGCGACCCATCTTCGACATCAAGGAGTCAGGGTGTACCCCTATCTCGACAACTGGCTCATAGCGGGTTCCTCCAGACAGGCGGTGGAGAGGTCCAGGGATCTGGCCCTCCAGACCTGCATCGATCTTGGTGTCCTGGTCAATGAGACCAAGTCAGAACTCGTACCTTCACAGGTGATCTGCTTCATCGGGGAAGAGCTCAACTCTTGCCAAGCCAAAGCCAGGCTCCCTACGGACAGGGGGGAGGTTCTCTCCTCCTTTGCCCCAGTCATTTCTGGTTGGGCACATGTGGCTTGCCCAGAATTTCCTGCGCCTTCTGGGGTACATGGCGGCCTCCACTGCCATGGTCGATGGGCCCGGTGACATATGCGCCCCCTTCAGTGGGAACTGGCCAGCCAATGGACTCAGCGACATGGTCATTTTGATCAGCTGGTCACTGTGACTCAGAAGATGTGGGACACTCTTCAGTGGTGGACCATCCTAGCACATTTGCAGGAAGGGACCCCGTTTGTCCGTCCTGAGCTGATGGTCGTTCTCATGACTGATGCCTCTCTCACAGGCTGGGGTGCCCACATGGGGAATCGCAGAGTCCACGGGCTCTGGACCCCCGAGGAACACCAATGACATATCAACCTGCTGGAGCTCAGAGCAGTCAGACTGGCACGGTCAGTATTCGCTCCGCTTCTTCGGGATCAAGTGGTGCAAGTCCAGACGGACAATACCACAACCATGTACTATCTCGGCAAGCAGGACGGCACACACTCCCGGCCTCTGCAGGGAAGTGCTCCGCATCTAGACCTTCGTGTTCCGACTGGAGGCAGATGATCTAGCCATCCATGTGGCAGGAGCCTCGAACCAACTGGCGGACACTCTGTCGTGTGGGCTTGATGACCCACAAGTGGTCTCTCCATCCAGAGGTAGTACATAACCTGTTCTCCCACTGGGGAAATCCTCAGGTGGATCTGTTCGCCTCTAGGGTAAATGCTAAGCTGAGGCTGTTTCATGTCCCCCCCCCAGCAAGGCTCACTGCAGGAGGATGCCTTCTTGAGGCTATGGACCACAGGCCTCTTCTGTGCCTTCCCTCAATTTCCCTTGGTTCACAAGATGATCTCCAAGGTCAGGAGGGACAAGGCACAGGTGATCCTAGCAGCCCCAGACTGGCCTCGCCAGTTCTGGTATCCAGATCTCTTCAGCCTCAGTTTCAGGCTTCTGAGGCGTTTTCCAGTATACCTGGATCAGGGGAAGCTATTCCATCCAGACCTTCAGTGTCTGCACCTGACAGCCTGGTTCCTGAGCGGCTAGAGTTCCAGACTTTGGGTCTCTCTGAGGATGTACTCAAGGTTGTGGAAGCATCCAGAAAGGAGTCGACCAGGAGGTGCTATGCTTTCAAATGGAAAAGGTTTTGCATTGGTGTCAGTGCAAGGGCTTGGACCCTTTTTCCTGTCCAGTGGCTAGTATCCTCAACAACCTTTGGTCTCTGTCCAAAGGGGATCTTCAGTCTACGACCCTTAAGGTGCACCTGACAGCCATCTCTGCATACCGGGTGTGGGACGCTCAGCAGATGGTGCCACGGGAGAAGATGGTCTGGCGCTTCTTTAAAGTCCTTGACCATATTTCCCCTCTGGTGCATGAACCACCACCACCGTAGGATCTACTGCTGGTACTGGCAAAGCTCATGGGCAAGCCATTTGAACTGATGCACAGGTGTGAGATGTCACATCTGTCATGGAAGATCACCCTTTTGGTGGCTATCATGTCAGCCAGAAGGATTGGGGAGCTACAGGCACTCTGAGTTTCCTTTCCTGGTCTTCCACAGGGACAAGGTTGTCCTGCACCCCCACCCGAAATTCTTTCCGTAGGTGGTGTGAGAGTTTCACCTTAACCAGGTGTTGACTCTGCCAGTGTACTACCCCAGTTACACCTCGGAAGCTAAGTACAGGCTCCATACCTTGGACCTGAGACGAGCGCTCTTATTATAAGGAGCGGACAGCTGAAGTTCGGGGAGAGGTTCCCCAGCTGTTTGTAACCTACGCTGAAGCCACATCTGGCAGACCTGCAGCCAAGCAGACAATTGGCAGTGGATTACATCATGCATTGATCTCTGCAATAGGTTGGCGGGCAAGGAGCCTCCCATAGGGAGAAGAGCTCACTCCACCTGCCATACTGCTGCATTGGTGGCTGCTTCTAGGGATGTCCCTATCCAGGAAATCTGCAGGGCTGCTACCTGGAAGTCAGAAAACACCTTCATTTCCCACTACTACATCAACCTAGAGTCACTCCGGGATACTGGTTTTGGGGCCTTAGTTCTCCAATCTCTTTATCCCAAGTAAGGGGTCTGCGCCTTGCCTCCCTCCTCCCAGAGAGTTGCTAGGAGTCTGCCAACAAGTGTGGCTAGAACATAGCCACGATCCTAGAAAAACAGGTTACTCACCTGTAACAGTAGATCTTCCACGGAGTGGTCTCTTACAGTAGGTAGTATCCTCAGTTCATTTTCCCATCGTCTTCAGATCACGCAGCAGCTAGTGCAACTTCTCTGTAGCAGTCATCGACGAGAAATTTGGAACCAAGACGAATGTCTACTGATTCTGTAAAGAAACGAGCTTTATTTCGTTCCTGCCGTTGTGGTAGGAAGATATACCGCTTTGACAGTCAGACTTTGTGTAAGGTGTCTGGGACCCACACACAACACCTTTTCCTGTAGTTTGTCAGGAATTTAATCATGTAACTTATCGACAACGGTTGCTTGAAATTCAACACCTTTTGATGGAGCAGAAAATGTCTTTTGGAGAACCAGGGGGCTCGTACCAGGGGCTCCCCCTCTTCTGGTTCTCGTTCGAGGTAGAAAAAGAAGCAGAAACCCTCCTCACACTCCCTACCTCATCGCCCGTCAATGGCCACCGTTTCTGGAGCCCCCCCCCCCAGTATCATTCAAACACTTTATTGTCGATGAGGACTCATGTCCTCTCGTTGACGGCGCATCCTAGCGCTTTAAATACAGTTCAGATAGTGACTGCTCCATTGACGGGGGCTTCTCTTCCGTCAACGGCATCTGACAATTTGAATGAAATTTTCATTTTCCCCTGTGGGCCCGTCGCTGAGACCCCATGTTCCTTGGGGGAAACCTATGGCATCAAACAACATGAAGTCTTGCTGTATTTTGACAATTTGCAGTTAGCTCCAGCTCTTGAACTGCCCCGGAGAGTGAAGGGTTAAATTCCATGCCAGGCATAGAACATTGGACTCGAGCTCTGTTGAAAACTCTGTGTCCTTTTGAAACCAAACCGTCAGATTCTTTACTCCGCCTCACTGAACAGTCGCTCCAGAGATTTCTCGTTCTCCTCAGTTCTGTTGCGGTTAGTTTCAGTTTTAGTCAGAAAAAGTTGGAATGTGGTTACCGGTCCGTATTATTTTTAAAAAAAAAAAAAAAGTAGTTTTAGCATTTTTCCATCACTCTTGACGCTGTGTGAAACCGATGAGGGAGTCTTGGCTGGCGGTTGCTATATAAAGGGTAAGTTAGTTAGGTTGGCCATGTCTGAGAAACCTAAGAGAAAAAAAAAACAGGCCCACTGGGTTTTAACACTGCAGTGTGTGTGGGGAAGACTTTGCTAAGGCCGATCCCCACACCACCTGTGTTTACTGTCTGGGGTTTGACCTCCTTGATTCAGACTGCCAAATTTGTAAGAATTTCCCTGAGTCTACCCTGGGGAAAAGGTTAGGTAGACTTAGGGATGCAGAGGCCGAGAAATCCGCTGATCTGGAAGGCCAGCCCAGTTCAGTTCCTACCGAACCAGAAGGAGTGCCCTTTGACCAGGGCGATACTTCTTCGGGCAAGAGGAGAGCCGATCCTGAGGGATCGGTTCCTACAAAAAAGAAAATGAAAGGATAAATCGGCGATTCAGATCCAGAGCTACATGTTCCGACCGCTAAAGAAATAGCCAAAGCGATTCGGATTGTGGAATTGCTTCGTCCGGTTCCGACCAATCCAGCGCCTTCTGTCAGAGGCTCGGTTTGGTTGGTTCCCCCGGTTCAGAATTATTCCCCTGAAGATTTTTACGAACCGGAGTTTGATGAGGAGAGGGATTTTGAAGAGGGTGATTATGACGATGAAAGTCTGGATGTGCCTGTGGAACCGGGCATCTCCCCAGACAGACCTTCTGGTGTTTCCCCTCCTAGGCTTTGAGTCCCCACCCCACTTTCTGTTCTACAGAAAAGTGTCTCAAACCCTCCAGCTTCCTATTGAGGAGGTTGTGGAGGATCAAGAGGAACCTGACTTCATAGAGATGATGGACATCCCAGAGTCTAAGAGACTGTCTGTTACCCTTCATAGGTAATTTGGGAAACGGACACAAAAAATTCTTATTTCTCCCAACTCTGTACCTCCTGTTGACAAGAGAATGGACAAGAGATACACCTTGTCAGGCTCGGATACGGAATTTCTTTACCAACAATGCAGCCATGTTGGGGTAGTGCATGCTGCTGCCTGTGATGAGGCAGACATCCCCTTGGCTTCACACCCCCCAGACAAAGATTCCAGGAAGATAGATGCCATGGCAAAGAAACAGTACTTGGCATCATCTTTGGGATTCAGGCAGGCTAATTGTATGGCCTATACAGCGAGGTACCAGAAGTCTAGGTGGGACACTTTACTGGCACTGGCTAAACAGGCCTCCCCCCAGCTAGCCAAGGAGCTGGAGGGGGTGGCTGCTGATGGGATTGAGGCATCAAAGGTGCAGTTTCTTGCTGCTGTGTACTCCAGTGATGTCATCAAGAGTCATGGCTACATCTGTGGCTCTTTGGAGAATGGCCTGGCTCAGATGTACTAGCCTTTCTCAGGACACCCAGGCTAAGGCCATGGATTTCCCTTTAGTGGGTAATTCTCTGGGGAGCAGACAATTACATGAAGAAAATGGATGAGTACAGGACCACTTATAGGAGTGCCCAGGCCAAGGAGAGGCAGGCAACTCCTCAGAGGCAGCAAGCTAGGGGCAGGCCTTTCTACCAAGCGCAGGCCTCCTCTTCCTTTTCTCGGAGGGGGTTCTTCAGAGGAAGAGGCAGAAGGGGGATGAGCGGGGCTGCATCCATCCCTCAGCTTAAGGCTTCTGCCAAGCAGACACCCTGATGTGTCAGCCTGGGTTGACTCCCTCATTCCAGTAGGAGGCAGGCTGGCTTACTTTGTCCAGGACTGGATGTCTGTTACCTCAGGCAGGTGGGTCCTGGAGGTTGTAAGCCAGGAACTGGTTCTCAGTTTCAAAAGTTTTCCGAAACTAAGACCCAGATGCTTTCCACCTGCAAATACTTCAGAAACCCTTGCTCTAGAGGCAAAGGTTTTGTCTTTACTGGCTTTAAAGGCCATAGAGAGAGTTCTTACTCCATACAGGGGCAAAGGTCTGTACTCCAGGTACTTCCTTACCCTGAAAAAGACAGGGGAGTGGTGACCCATCCTAGATCTAAGATACCTAAACAAGCACCTAGTAAAGCCAAAATTCAAGATGGTGACTTTGGGAACAGTTCTTCCCTCTCTCAGGCCAGGAGACTGGCTAGCTTCCCTGGACCTCAAGGATGCCTATTTTCACATTCCCATCAGGTGCTCCCACAGAAAGTACCTCGGGTTCAAATTGCCCTCGGGCCATTATCAGTTCAGAGCAATGCCCTTCGGTCTAACCTCAGCTCCAAGGGTGTTTACAAAGTGCCTAGCAGTAGTGGTGGCCTTTTTAAGAAGGAAAAGGATCTCTATTTTTCCATATCTGGACGATTGGCTTCTGGTGGGCCAGTCTTCAGACCAAGTCAGGTCAGATCTGCAGTGTACCCAGAAAGTTCTCACTTCCCTGGGGTTCCTTCTCAGTCTTCCCAAGTCAATTCTTGAACCAGTACAGCTCCTCAATTTTATAGGAGCAGAGCTGGAAACCCTCAAGGCAAGAGCCTTCCTTCCTTTGGAAAGGGCAGAAGCCATCTCTTATCTGGCCTCTTCCTTTCTCCCTCTGGTTTCTCGACCAGCAAGGCATTTTCTGCAGCTTCCACAGCAGTGGTCCAAGGGGCCAGGTTTCAGATGAGGGACATTCATTTGGGCCCTTCAGTGGTGGCAGGACCTAGACAATCTGAGGCAAGGTGTTCCATTTGTCTCTCAGACTCACTCTTTTGGTTCTTACCACAGATTCTTCCCTTTTGGAGTGGGGAGCCCATCTGGGGGCTCTCATAACCCAGGGACTGTGGTCCCCTCAGGAATCCCTTCACATCAACCTTCTGGAGCTCAAGGCAGTACTTCTTGCCCTACAAGCTTTCTCTCAGTCAATACAGAACAAGGTGGTTTAGGTCAGGACGGACAACACTAGCACCATGTGGTATATCAACAAGCAGGGAGGCACTCGGTCCATGGCCTTGTGCACAGAGGCCATGAAAGTATGATCCCTGGCTTATTCCCTGCAGACCTCTCTAGTAGCTGTCCACCTCCCAGGAAAGGACAATGTGATAGCGGATGCATTGAGCAGGATTTCCCAGGGCCATCACAAATGGTCTCTGGATCCCTTGGTGTTGAAGGAGATCTTCTCAAGGTAGGGCACTCTGGAGATACAGTAGTAGCCACAGACATTGCCAGCTATTTCCAAATATTTCACGAAATTTCTAAAGAGTCCTCTCTGCTGCCCCTACTGTAGAAATGGAGAAGGCATGAGATATTTCTGGAAATATCACAGAAATTTTGGGAAATAGCTGGCAGTGTCTGTGGCTGCTACTGTAGGTCTCTTTGCATTCCCAGACAATCACCAACTTCCTCTGTTTTGTTGCCAAGACCCCCAGTCTTGGGTTCAGTCCCTCTGGATGCTCTGATTTTGAACTGGGAAGGGAAGTTTTTTTATGCCTTCCCTCCTTTTCCTCTATTGTTCAAGGTTCTACTCAAGGTAAGGTCACAACCATGCAAAGTGATTCCAGACTGGGCCAGGCAGCCTTGGTACCCCCTGTTGCTGTCCTTAGCAGTCCATCTTCCCCTGTCTCTTCCCAGTAATTACAATCTGCTAACCTCCTCTCGGGAGGATTTGTTACCGCAATCTCCAGTCACTCAATCACAAGGCATGGCTTTTGAAGACTGAGTATGCAGATTTACATCTCTCCCAAGGGGTTCTGGAGATCCTCAAGGCTTCTCGAAAGCCTGCCACAAGAAAAACCTACAACTCCAAATGGAAAAGGTTCAGTATTTGGTGTTCCAAGAAGCACGTTCCCCAGACACTGCTGACTTGTCTACAGTTATGGATTACATGGTTTACCTTAATGGCCTAGGCCTCAAACCAGCTACTCTCAAAGTTCATTTGTCAGCTATTTCTGCTTTCCTGTCAGTGGGGAAATCTTCCTGTCATCTCACCCTGTATTCTGTAAATTTTTCAAAGGATTGCTTCATACCAATCCCCCTTTTAGGGATCCTGCTCCTGCCTAGGATTTATATATTTGTATTGCTCAGCTGATGCAACCCCCCCTTTGAGCATATGTCCTCAGCAGAGCTCAAGTACTTGACTTGGAAAACTGTGTTTTTGGTTGCTGTTACTTCTGCCAGACGTATCAGTGAATTGCAAGCCCTGTCAGTGGAGCCTGACTTAATCTCTTTCCATAGAGATAAGGTGGTTCTTAGAACCAATAGAAGGTTCCTACCTAAAGTGATGTCTGATTTCCACTTAAACCAATCTGTGTCTCTTCCTGTGTTCTTCACTGATCACACCTCCTCAGGGGAACGGAGGCTACACAGTTTAGATGTTAAAAGGGCCCTTAGTTACTACATAGAACATACCAAGGGTCACAGGTTTGATTCTCTCCAGTTGTTCCTCACTTTGGGGAAGTAGGTAAGGGAAAACTTGCCACCAAGAGAACCATTGCCAGGTGGATTGTGTCCTGTAGTCAGTTCTGCTATGAAAAACTGCACTCTCAGGCCTGAGGGCTCATTCCACTAGAGGTACATCTGCATCTCTGGCTGCAGCTAGGGATATCCCCTTGTTAGAAATCTGTCAAGTAGCCACCTGGAAAACAGCTCATACCTTCACCTAGCATTACTCTTTGGATATCCAGGCTAGGAGTGATGCTAGCTTTGGCACAGCAGTACTTCCCAAAGTAGGTTCTGTCCCTCCTCCTTGGGGTACTGCTTGGTAGTCTGCAAATTGTCAGAATACAGCAAGACTTCATGTTGTTTGAAGAAAAAAATTACTCACCTTAGTAATTGTGTTTCTTCTAATGGAGTCTTGCTGTATTCTGACCTCCCTCCCTCCCCTCTCAGAACCTGTTTTTGGGAAGTGGGTGGGCAGGTGCAGTGTTGCACCCCAGGGGTGTCTTTACCCCACTCCTGTTGTGTTGGGTGCTTTGTATTTGTTCTGAGTTTTTATTCTTATTACCTGGTTTTGGTTCTTTGGGTTTCCTGACTTGTCTTTTGTGGAATCCAAAGTCTTTGTTGCCAGTTGGCTACTAGGAGTTTTTACAATTTCCACATTATTTAGTCAGTGAGTTTTAGCTCGTAAAAATCTGATGGTTTGGTTTCAAAAGGACACAGAGTTTTCAACCGAGCTCGAGCTCAACGTTCTATGCCTGGCATAGAATTTAACCCTTCACTCTCCGGGGCAGTTCAAGAGCTGGAACGAACTGCAAATTGTCAGAATACGGTAAGACTCCATTAGAAGAAACATAATTACTAAGGTGAGTAATTTTTTCTTATGCCTTATTGACTGCCCCACCGCCTACAGGTGGCTTCTTATAGGGGTCAGGCGGGCAAAGATTGGGACCCTGGTCTTTACCACCCGCGTCACATTCCATCTGTCACCCCCCTTGTTTCCCAACATTCCCCCCTTCCCAGGAATGGGACCTCACTAACGTAGTCTGACAGGTCTTGCATGTCATGCGGCATCCTCAGCCCTCGGAGGAGCTGGGTGACCCCATCCGATCTACTCTTGTCTTGCTCCTCTGTCTAAAAGATTTCATAGTGACAGGGATACCATACCACCCTGGTCTCCTCCTCCATTCATAGAAGACCATTTGTCAGATGACCAAGATTTGCCACCTGATTTCACCAGTGATCTTGAAGATTGAGTTTCAGGATTTGGATTTTCCTAATCCTGAATCCCCCTATTCTGAAATCTCTTCCCTGGACGAGGATCTGCCTCTACCTTTGGCAGCCTCTCTCTCAGATGACCTGACCTTTAGTGAGATGATGACTCAGATCCAAAAAGGTCATGGGATTCTCCACTACTGAACATGACAAACAATGTAAGGATATGGCAGAATATCTTGAATTATCTGAGCAGCCTGTCTTAGTGGTTCCCCCACTAATTCCAATTTACCAGAATGCCATGCTGGCTGCTTGGCATCAGCCTTCAGCTACAACAGCTGTTCCTTGCAAAGCGGATCATCTATATCAGGCTCCTTTGGATCACTCTTTTCTGTCCAGCATTCCAGAGGCAGATTCTGTGGTCATTACTGCCGCTCATGATCGTACTAAAAACCCTAAACACATGAGCTCCTTACCCCCCTCCCCCCGATAAGGAATCCCGAAGAATTGAGTATCTGGGGAAAAAGGTATTTTCATCCAGTGCCATGAATATCAGAATCTTGAACTATATGGGTCAGGTGATTAAATATCAGCGTACCCTGGGATTCTCTGCCATTGAGCTTATCAATAAACTCCCTCCCTCCCAAGATGGGGATAAATTATTTGCTACAGTTACAACTAGTACGTCTATCTCCCGTCACCTTCTCAGGTCAGGATATGATGCCATAGATACCTCAGCCCAACTTTCAGCCACTGATGTCACTCTGCATCGCCATGCCTGGCTTCGCGTTTCAGGCTTTGCACCTGATGTACGATATGAAGTAACTAATGCCCCTTTTAACGGGTCCAAGCTGCTCGGGCCAAGTACTCAACCTTTGCTGGATGATTTACAGGCATCAGGCAGAACCCTCCGTATGGTACATGGCATGTACCATACTCTAGCTATAACCTACCGTACTCAACATTCCTCTTATTCCAAAAGAGGTGGAAAATATGGAGGTAATAATAAAGGCGGCTTCAGAGGTCGTGCTCAATTCACCAGAGGCAACACCTCTACTTCCCGGGGTGCCCGCTCCCACCCTTCAGGTGGAGTTGCACAGCCCACCTCCCAGTATCCCACTAGGGTTTTCCCCCTGCCTCTTCAGCCAGGCCTCGGAGGCTGTGGGGGGTCTTTTTGCCCTCCATCTGGAGACCTGGCAAACAATCACTTCCAACAATTGGATACTTCAGATTATACAGAAGGGTCATACTCTGGAGTTTCTCTCCACCCCACACCCTTGCCCTCCACGGCAGATTCAGTAATCTCCAGATCATATACCCATCTTACAGGAGAAATTGACGGCCCTCTTGACCAAACAGGCCATTGTCCCGGTGGCCCTTCTGGAAGATCAAATAGGATTTTATTCTCATTTCATTTTGGTGCCCAAACGTACGGGAGACCTCAGACCAATTCTGGATCTCAGACCTTTGAATCTTTACATTCAGTACAAGCGTTCCACATGATCACCCTACCTGCCATCATGCCAGTCCTAAAACAGGGTTATTGGCTTTGCGCCCTAGACATGAAGGATGCCTACCTTCATATTCCCATCCACCCTGCCCACCACAGATTTTTGCACTTCCACCTACTGGGTCAAAATTACCAGTTTCGAACACTCCCTTTTGGCCTCTCATCAGCCCCCAGAGTGTTCACCAAGTGCCTAGCGGTGGTAGCAGCAGCATTCCGTAGAGAAGGGCACTTCATCTTTCCATAGCTAGACAATTGGCTAATAAAAGCAGACTCCAAAGTAGCTCTGCTCACATCTCTAGATGCTACCTTGAAACTGTTCGCAGATCTGGGAATCACTGTCAATTGGCCAAAGTCCAGTCCAAATCCGACAGTCTGTTCAATATATTGGAGCTGTTCTAGATAGTTACAGCCAGGGCTTACCTCCCGCCTGCTCAGCATGACATGCTTATAGCTTTGGCATTAGATATAGACTCATAAAATAGTCACAGCCAGACAAATGCTGCTCCTTCTGGGTCACATGTCCGCTGCCACCCCTGTGGTGGCATTCGCCCGTCTCCACTTCAGACGTGTCCAGTGGACCCTTCAGAATCAATGGTCCCAAGAAACAGGACAGTTCAAAGACAAAATCAGGGTCACTCCCTCTCTGAAGTCTTCCCTGACATGGTGGACAATCGGAATCCGTCTGAATCAAGGAATGGCTTTCCAGCCCCCCCACCACCACCACCACCACCACCACCACAAACTGTGACCACAGATGCTTCCCTAATGGGCTGGGAGCACACTTTGGTCCTTAACAGACCCAAGCCAATGGCTCGCTCTCCCCATCTGTCTAATATCAGTCTCTTAGAGAGCAGTCCGTCTCGCTCTCTCCAGGCATTCGGCCCTACCTTGAGCCAGGATCATTACTGATCAATCAGACAACAGTGAGTAGTGTTCTACATCAACAAGCAAGAGTGCAGTCTACTTTTAAGCAGAGACCCTTGCAGTTTGGCAAGAAGCCATACAGCAATAATTAATGCTAATAGCTGTCCATTTATCGGGACGTTGCAGCCAGTTAGCCGACCAGCTGAGTCACCAGTCCACTACTCTCAAATGGACACTTCACGAGCAAGTGCTCCCAAGAAATCTTAACTTATGGGGCACTCCACGGATGGATCTGTTTGCCTCCCCCCAGAGAATTACTGACTTCCCAGGTATTTTTCCATTATTCCGAACAGAAAGGGATGATTTATAGATGTCCTGTCCCAACCCTGGACAGAGCTCTTCTTGTATGCTTCCCCCTCCTTTCAACAGACTGTACTGAAACTACAGTTAGAACCGGCCACGATGATTCTCATAGCCCCAGTGTGGCCTCATCAGACGTGGTTTCCCCTACTCCTACAACTGTCAGTACAGGATCCCATCCCGTTGCCGATCAGACCAGACCTCCTGACTGTGTCATGGATTTCTCCTTCATCCCAACTTG
Source organism: Neoceratodus forsteri (assembly GCA_016271365.2). NCBI lineage: Eukaryota > Metazoa > Chordata > Ceratodontiformes > Ceratodontidae > Neoceratodus > Neoceratodus forsteri. The sequence continues at coordinate 566,064,596 of CM057452.1, forward strand.
AAGGCTCTATACCTTCATGTTTGGCTCCTGAGGATGCTTTCATAACTTACTTACAAGTGTCCTCTCCTGTTGCCAATATCTTCTTGGCCTCCCGTAAGTCAGCAACAAGAGCAACATACAATTCCAAATGGAAACGTTTATCCACATGGTCAGCCTCTCGATCTTTGGACCCTTACTCTTGTGTACTGACAAAGGTTCTGGACTACCTGGCCTCACTGTCTGAGTCCGGTCTAAGTTATTCTTCCATTAAAGTCCACTTGGCCGCCATCTCTGCTTTCCATGAGCCTCTGGATGGCAGGTTACTATACCAACATCATCTAGCTAAGATGTTTTTGCAAGGAATGTCAGATATTAAACCTCCTTTTAGAAGATCCACTCCTCTGTGGGATCTCAATTTTATGATAGAAAAATTGACCCTTGAGTCTTTCAAGCCAGCTGCCACATGTGAACTGTTTTCTTTCATGGAAAACCATATTTCTGGTGGCTATCACTTCCACTTGACATATTTCCGAGCTCCATGTCCTCATGTGTAGGGAACCTTACTTGATCTTCCACAAAGGCTGGGTGATCCTTCGTACCAACCCTTCCTTCCTTCCTAAAGTAGTCTCTGAGCATACTTTAAATCAATCCTTGGAGCTTCTGATCTACTGTATCATACTACTCCAATCAGGGTGATCATCTACCCTACCGGGTCATAATGGTGCACGCTTAATAGCATACGACATTATGGCTAACCGGGTACAGTGCAGTGTGCTACCGCTACTGGTGCAATACCTTGTATACTGCTATACGTGGTATTGCACCAGTAGCGGTTTCCCAGGCAGAGGATAAGACCTCTACTGGCAGTGGGTTCCGACGAGCAGCTGCTACAGCTCACAAGACTGAGCCACAGCAGTAGGAACTCAGGGGCTGCATCTGAGACCGGGTTTGATTCCCGGTGCCAGAAAATGTTTTTTTTTTTCGGACTTTTGTGCTCCCCGAGTTGAGAATCTTTAATTGGGGAAGAGGTCCAGGGTGTGTGAAAAAAGACTTATGCCTCATGGCATAAATCATGCTGTATTGGCAGCGCAATGTTGCTGTGCGGCATAATATCTTGCGACATTATGACCCCATGCCAACATCTACTACATACTTTGGTTGTCCACCGTATACTGTGCTACTATACTAATCTGACACAATCGATTAGAAGACGTCTCAACTGTTCTCTTTTGCCCTGGGTCGCGAGGGCCTCCCGGTTGCAACACGTACACTTTCATCCTGGTTGGCACATTGTATTTAATTTTGTTTCAAAAAATACAGCAAGCCTTTACCCGGTCCTATCCAAACCCACTCCACTAGAGCTATGGCCACCCCTTGCAACTTGTTTTAAAGGAGCCTCCGTTTCAGATATCTGCAATGCAGCTACCTGGTCCACGATCCACACATTTACAAGGCACTATAATCTGGATATTGCCTCACAACGTCAGACGGCCTTCGGTTGTGCAGTCCTACAAGGTCTCTTATCATAACTGTCCTCCCACATTAGCGTTATTGCTTGGCAGTCATCCCAAAAGTATTACATACTGCAAGAGACCACTCCATGGAAGATAAGTACAGTTATGTAAAAACTTACCATAATAGTAGAGCTTTGAGGAGTGTCTCTTGCAGTAGGTTTGCTCCCACCCTCCATGCCCCTCCTTTTCTAAGAGAGCAAATTCTGCTCCAGTGACTGAGTTGGGACTCCTTTGGTACCTGGGCTTCCCCTCGGTCCTCTCTTTGCGAGCTGAATCCGGCAGGGGATCTGAGGATACCAGGGACCGCCCACACTTATATAGGAAACAGGAAGCTGATGTCATGTGTGGGCGGTCCCTGGTGAAAAACTGCTAGAAGAGCTGCCGTGCGACACAGCGACCTCTGCTGGATACCCAAAAGTAGTACCTACTGCAAGAGACACTCCTCAAAGCTCTACTGTTATGGTAAGTTTTTACGTAACTGTACTTTCTAGGAGTCATATATGTTCATCCACACAGACCCACCCGACCTTCCAGGCTTAAACGCACAACCTAAGCTTCCAGCGGGCAAGATCTGGCGTCAAGGGGCAGAGCCGAGGCATATACCACCCAGATGGGTGGGAAGAGCCAGCTTTTAGATTTTCCAGCAAGAATCTTAAAAGGAAACGACATGCCAACAAGTGTGAATGAACAACATATACCACTCCTAAAACTACTGTTACAGGTGAGAAACATAGAATTTAATGGCAGATGAGGACCGCTTGGCCCACCTTGTCTGCCCATTTCCCTACCTAATGAATAAGCTGTAGATCCTAGTTAACCAACAGCCTACTTCCTCCTACCCCCCCCACTAGAATTGCCTTATGTCTGTCCCACGCATTCTTAAATTCCCCCACTGTTTTTGACTTCATGACCTCCTCAGGAAAGCAGTTCCATGCATCTGCAACCCTCTCTGTGAAATAATACTTCCTCACATTACCTCTGAGCCGTCCTCCCTCTAACTTCAAATTGTGCCCCCTTGTTCTTGCACATCTTTTTTTTGAAAGATGCTACCCTCTTGGACTTTGATTCCCTTGAGGTACTTGAAAGTTTCTATCTTGTCCCCACTCTCCCTCCTTTCTTCGAGTCTATACATATTAAGCTCCTTTAGTCTTTCTTCATATGTCTTCTGGTGCAGACCCTGCACCATTTTGGTTGCCCTCTTCTAGACGGCCTCCACCCTGTCTGTCTTTGTGGAGATGGGGTCTCCAGAACTGCACACAGTACTCCAAATGTGGTCTCACCAACTGTCTGTACAGAGGGATAACAACTTCCTGTTTTCTACTGGTGATGCCTCTCCCTATGCATCCCAGTATCCCCCTAGCCCTCCTTACTGCCTTCTCACATTGCTTGCCCACCTTTAGGTCATCTGATAAAACTACCCCCAGGTCCCTTTCCATTTTATTTGTTGTCAGTATCTCACCTCTCATTGTGTACTCTTCCCCTGGGTTTTTGTTTCCCAGCTGCATTACTTTGCACTTCTTTGCATTGAGTCTAAGCTGCCATACATCTGACCATTCCTCCAACCTTGCCAAGTCCCTTCTCATCCTTTCCATCCCACCTTGTGTAGGAACGCTGTTGCAGATCTTTGTGTCATCTGCAGAGAGACATACTTTTCCTTCCAGTTCCTCTGCAGTGTCACTTATAAAGACATTTAAAGGACCGGACCAGTACTGAACCCTGCGGTACTCCACTAGTAACCCCCCATTCTTCACTGTGGACTCCGTTTACTATTACCCTCTGTGTCCTGTTGTCCAGCCAATGTTTTACCCAGGCTACCACTCTGGGACCCACTCCCAGGCTGGCTAATTTGTTTATTAATCTTTTATGCGGGACTGTGTTAAATGCCTTGCTAAAGTCTAGTTATGCCATGTCCACAGCCCCTCCCTGGTCTACTACTTTGGTCACCCAGTCAAAGAAATCAATTGGATTCATGTGACATGACTTTCCTGCTGTGAATCCATGCTGCCTTGGGTCCTGTGCCCCTCTAGCTTCTAGGTACTCAACAATTCTTTCCTTCAGAAATGATTCCATCATTTTCCCTACCACTGAGGTCAAACTGACAGGTCTGTAGTTTCCTGACTCTGTCTTGCTCCCACTTTTGTGAAGGGGAATCACAGTCACCCTCCTCCAGTCCTCTGGTACCACACCATCTCCCAGGAGAGTCATTAGCCAGGGTCCTACAGGGATCGGTGCTGGGCCCACTCCTGTTTAATGCTATGATCTCAGACATCAGAAGCTGTATGAGGAGCGAGACAAGCCTCTTTGCTGACGACCCAAAGCTGGGGGCAGTGGTGCATGGGGAGGAGGGGAGGTTGGCCCTCCAGGAGGACCTAGAGACTCTGGAGGGGTGGTCATGCACCTGGAAACTAAGGTTTAATACTGGGAAATGCAGGATTCTACAACTGGGGGCCAGAAACCCAGCTCATGTGTACACCGTGGGAGGGGAGACACTGCAGATTTCGAGGGGGGAGAAGGAGCTTGAGATGGTGGTGGATGCCCAAATGAACAACTTAGAGCAGTGTAGAAGGGCAGCAGCACAGGCAAATAAAATGCTGGGGTACATAGCCAGGGAGATATGCTCCTTCCACTGGAGAATTGCCTGGTTAGACCACACCTCGAATACTGCGTGCAGTTTTGGCGTCCTTACTTAAAAAGGGATATTGCTCTTCTGGAGTGGGTCCAGAGGCGGGCGACCAGGATGATACAGGGTCTGGGAGAAAAGCCCTATGGGGAGAGACTCGAGAAGCTCAACCTGTACTCTGGAGGAGAGGAGGGACAGAGGGGACATGATCAAGGTCTTCAGATATCTCAAGGGAATAAATAGGGTAAGCCAAGATAGTGTGCTTCAGCTGAGGGAGGTGGGGACCACCAGGGGGGCACACAATGAGTCTGATCGGTGGGAGACTAAGGGGAGAGACAAGGAGACGCTACTTCACTGAGACAGTGGTGGAACCCTGGAATGCGCTGCTTGCAGAGCTGGTGGCTGTTGCAACTGTGGAGGGGTTCAAGAGAGACTGGGATAGGTATAGGTGGAGGGTGCATCTCAGAACCCTGCTGAGGGAATGAGCTGGACCTTGTGGGGAGGGTGAGGGAGGCCGTAACGGTGCCCTGTTCAGGCACTGATCCCCGAGCAGACTCGATAGACCATAGGGCCTACTCTGCTGGCTTCTTAACATGTTAGCAGGTGTTTTCAATAATGTTTCCTGGCACTAACCTTTTTTTTTTTTTTTGCCTTCTGTTTACTTTTGATCCTGAACTATTATATAAGATTTTTACATTTTTGAAAGTTTTGCTCCCTTGCTACACCCACCATGAAAGAATTAAATATCTTGGTGTAGTTCTATGCTGTTTACCATAAGAAACATGTGGTAGTGCCATTTTAATATTTATTTATTCATTTCTGGTAACCGGGTAAGTGCACTAGACATATGAAATACCTATTTCCAGGCACAACCCAGGAGAGTACAAGTCACAATACATAATACAATCAGTTGAAATGGAGGACAAGTCACAATACTTGGTGCAATCAAGTCAATAACAGGCAAAGTAATAAAGGACATGATATGTAACAAGGAACAGGCCAGTAAACAGTAGCAATAGTCAGTAAGAACAGATCGGTAAACCATAGCAATAGCCAGTAAATAGAGGCCACAATAACTTGGTACAGTAGTAAGACAATAGCATAGTACAGCAGTAATAAAAACAACTGGGTAGACATACAGCGGTTAATGATTAACAATAGGCCATAATACATTTGTAAAACTTTAGGGATGCAAGAGCAGCAAGATATAATAAGGGAACCCTTTTTCATAAGTGCACACGGTGGTATCCAGATTAAATAAATGAATTTAAAGGAAGAAGTTTGGATGAGGAGAAATATGTAGAAGCATTGAGTAGGTCAGCAATAAGTGCAAAAGGAAAACTGAGAGCCAAAGTAGAGGCCAGTGCTGAAGGTGATCTCCCAGTGAGTTCAAGGGGTTGAAAACAGTACAGGTTGATTGAAGGTGTCTCCTTAGCTGGTGCTTAAAACTAGTGTGTGTGGAGGAGAGGCGAATGGGTGCAGGTAGTGAGTGCCAGTATTGAGGAGCAAGATAAGAGAAGGCTTGCGCAACCATTGCCATTTTACATTTTGGTACCTGGAAAATGGGCTGATCCCCATAACGAAGTGTGTAGCAAGGGCTAGGAGTAACCAGCAACTGAACAAGGGTAGGAGGTGATCCAGAGGGAGAAATGCTATCAGTAGTGGTGCCAAGAGAGTAAAAACAGTTAGCAGTGAGGGGAGCCAGTGAAGGTTCCCATAAAGATGGCAGTGATGTGTTAGGCAGTGAGACGCCAGGGCAAAGCGGCAAATACTGTTGTAAGTTGTGTCCTCTTTGTGGAGGCTAGCTTTTGTAGCCCCAGCATAAGAGACTGAGCCATAGGTGAGATCAGGGAGAAGTATGCCCTGGGCAATAGCCACCCTAGCAGTGGAGTTGGGGAATGGCTGGTTCTATAAGCCATACCAATTCTGGCATTGACAGCTTTACATGTGCTAGTGATGTCAATATTGAAGTCAAGAGAGGGGTTAAGGGTCATGCCCAGATATTTGAAGGAGTTTGCACCGGTAAGGATGGAGCCATTAAGGCCAGAGACGGAAGGTTGCCCAGAACATGCTCTTAGTCTCAGAGCAGATCCAAACAACATAGATGGAGTTTTACTAGAGTTAAGTATAAGCCTATTCTTGGAAAGCCAGTCAAGGATACTATGGAAATTGGAAGTAAGAGTGGAGTTGAGGCAGGAGATGGCCTTAGTATTATGATATAGCACAAGATCATCATCAGCATAGAGTAAGGAGGAGCAGTTTGGAGCATGCAGAGTTTTGTCATTAATAAAGATAGAGAAAAGAAGAGGACCAAGGATAGAGCCTTGAGGTACCAGATGTTGATAGTAGAAAGATCAGAGGAGGCAGAGTAGAACTTGACAAACTGTTTTCTATTAGTGAGGCAACTATCATGCCAGCCCAAGAGAGAGCATTTTAACCTTGAGGAGGGTATGATCAACAAGATCAAAGGCCTTGGGTCAATAAATACTGTGCCCATCATGAGACCTTTGTCCATAGCAGATTTAGTGTCATTTGTAAATTGCAGGTGAGCAGTGGTGGTGCTATGCCCCTTTTGAAGGCCATGTTGTGAGGCGGAGAGGAGGTTCTGGCTTTGTAGGAATTCAGCAGTTTGTAGTGAGACAGTTTTCTCAAGCAGCTTGCTTAGGACAGAGACAATAGCAATTGGGTGATAGTGTGATAGATTTTGGGTTTCCCTTCTTGAAAGCGGGGACGACCCTGGCTGTCTTCCAAATGCAAGGGACTGTACTGTATTGAATTGATAGGTTGAAGATCCTAGCCAGGGGGCAGCAAATTTAAGGCATCTGGGCTCGAGGTCATCTGCACCAGCACTGCAGCTGTCAGAGATTGTGCTGAGTAGCCTCAGGGCGTCTTTTATTTAGTCACTACGCGAAAACAGAAGCACAGAGACACGTTAGTAGGGATATTCACAGGATCCCGGGTGGATATGCTATGGGCAGGAAGGGAGCTAGTATAATCAGTTAGATCAGAGAAGTACTGGTTTGAAAGCGTTGGCGATAGTGGTGGGATTATTAGCCACAGTGTGAAATTTAGTATGTGCATTCAAAATGTATACCTGTGTTAGGGTATCACTGATATTGTGGAGGGTTTCTGTCTCTGTCGTCTCCCCCATTTCTTTCTTTTTATCTAAGAGGGCTTTTGAGCTCTTTTTGTCGGCGTTGGGATATTTGGGGGGCTTTACCACCCCCTTCCTATGCAGCAGTGGGACTCCAGGCTTGGATGCTGGCCTGCTATCTAGAGGCTCGGGCTCAAGCTTTGTACCATGTTGTTTACTACTCCTTTCGACACACATTTTGTATGTTTTATGTAGATAGTTAATTTGGTTATGTTACACTTTAGTATTTAGTGTTTTTGGCTGATGTTATTTTAGTGATTAAGTTCTATATTTTGGCTATAACTATATGGGTACTCGTAGATTGTATTTCCATGGAGTGTTTGCACTCTGGCCAGGTGTTAGAGGGTATCGTGGTTATATGGACATTTTCTTGTTTGTATAATTCTTTATCTGTATATAGGTAATTGTAATCCTAGATCTGAATAAATAAAAAATTAAATAAAAAAAGATCTAAAAATTCCAACTGTGTGTATATGTATGTGTATATATACGTGTATATATGTGTGTGTGTGTGTGTGTATGTATGTATATATATATATATATGTATGTGTGTGTGTATATATATATAATATATATGATGTGTGTGTGTGTGTGTGTGTGTGTGTGTGTATGTATATATACATATGTATGTGTGTGTGTGTGTGTGTGTGTGTGATATATATATATATATATATATATATATATATATATATTTAACCTCAACTGAGGAGATTTAGAAAACAAAATTGAGTGATGACCATCTTTAAAGGCTAGATTTAATAATTATAACATCAGTTAACATCTGATTTAAAAAATATCTGGGCATTATAAACACACTGAGGATGAAACTTAAGGATGGCACATTCATTTGTGCTCATACAAAACATGATAAAATTGTTTGACAGCTAACAAATATTGCTGCTTTAAGCTGCCAGTGTTTTTAATGACATATTTCTGTGTGTTGGTGTTCCGGAATCGTCAGGATTACTGAACATGTGTTAAGTAGAATGTTCTACTTTAACGTGGGGTGGGGGTGTCTTTATAGATACATAGACAGTGTCGGCAGATAAGGGCCTATGGCCCACTCAGTCTGCCCATTTGAGCTTGTAAGTTCAGTTTATGTTTTGTTTTTTAAGACTAAGGGATGCAATTTTAGTACATTTTAAATTGTTCTGGGTGCTGTATAATGTTTGGGTAGAGGCTTATTGGTGTCTCGGTCTAAGCTGTTTGAGTGCCCCCCACACACACACACCTTATCCTTAGGGTGCTGGATCCGTTTGGTTTTGCTATGCTTTCAGGTTGCAAACACACAAGGCTACACACAGTTAAAAGACGTGGTTAAGCTCCCATTAATATATAAAATACAGAAACAATGCCAGTTAGAACATAAAATGAGTGTTCGGCAGACTTGTTTTGTAACCATGGAAATACAGTTTTTACTGCACTACAAACACAGTGGGGGACTGAATCTCACTCCAGAGTATGAAAACCACACAAGCTAAGTACAGTCAAAGGGATTGCCTTGGATACTAGCTGCCCTATGAGGTATTTTATTTATTTAGTTTTTTATTTAACAGTTAGGTGCACTCGATTATCAAATGCCTATTTTCTGACACAGCCTGTGAGATTACAAAGTAATAATATGGTTTTTATTTCATTTCTAATACAGTTTGTTTGCCTGGGATAGCCCTGCTGTGATGCAGCATCTCATTTTCAGTTAAGTCCTATGTCTTCCCATTTTCACATCAAGGTAGGCATGAGCATTGGGAGGTTACGAGACTTGCTTAGAGTGCATTTGGCTGTTTGGGTTTTGAAACTGACCTCTATTCCCAAGTCTGTGGTTCTCTAACCACTAGACCACACTGCTGTGTTTTATCATCCTCTTATTCTTTATAACCTGGGTCACGTGCCTGAAAAGTCTTTTTTTTTTTGGTCCCTTTGACTTTCTCTATTCCTGCTGCTTGTCTTTACAAGAAGTCCTAGTCCTTTACTTACAATATTGTTATTTCCATGGACATAGACTTAATGCCAAAACAGGGTTATGTTTTCACACGTAGACAGACTGCTGGAGTAGATAAGGTCTGTAGTACTGTACTCAGATTCCCGTTTGTTATGCGAATGTCTTCAGTGATAAAGCAGGAGCTACAAATATGAAGTGATAATGCACTATTAATGAGGGCTGTACTTTTGTCATGGAAAATGTTGGAGAAAGGCATACTGTTGTCTTGGTCAAAATGACAAAAATCATTGAAATCACTTGAAATCATGGCAAAAAAAGTCACGGATCCATTTTGTGTTAAGCAGTTTACCTCTGTTTTGACCTGTTTTTATACAAGCATAGCAGCACAGATTTAAATTTGTTAAAAAATGTATTTGTTAAGCTGGTCCAGTAGTATGAAGCAGGACATCGTGCTGTCATCTGGGAAGCCAGGGTGCATTTACAAACCCCAGAATCCCATACTGGGACCAACTGTAGATTATAAGTAAACTGCAGGGGGGAAGCACACAGTTATGGCTGTCATTTGCAAACACCAAAAACAGTTATTTTTGTAGAAAAAGTTGAAAACATGATCTTATCATGAAAAGTGTCCAAAATACTCAGGTCGTCATGGAAAATGCCCCAAATCATGGAGTTTTCATAAAATTGAGAACAATCTTGGAATCCATGACTTCCGTGGCAAAGGGGGATAGCCTTAACAATTATACTGTAATAGCCACATGCTCTGGATGGGTTTTAGCAACTTAGAAAGTACAGATCTTCAAGTATATCTCTCTCCATTGAGCTACATTATGGAACGGCCTCATCAAATCTGGTTCCCCTTGCTGCAGCGGCTGGCAATGGAACCTAAGTTGGCCTTGCCCCTTTGCACAGGCCTGCTCTCCCAGGAGCAGGGCACTCTGGTCCATCCCGACCTCGAGTCTCCATCTCCATGCATGTTTCCCGAGGACACAGCCATCCCCAGATTTGAGGTCTCCCCCATAGAAGCAGATGTCCTGGTAGCAGCTAGGAAGCCCTCCACCGGGGCCACTTAATCTATGAAATGGAAACGCTTCATTCTTTGGTCTGCATCGCACCATTTAGGTCCCTTCACCTGACAAGTGGATCAGGTCCTGGAGTACCTTCTATCCCTTTTGGACTCTGGTTTGTGGTATTCCTCTATCAAGGTACATCTCTGCCATTTCTGCGTACCGCGTACCTGTGGATGGGCATTCAGTGGTTCAACTCGATGTGTCTCGCACATTCTTGAGGACATCCTGCATTTAAAGTGCCAAGTCTGTGACCATGTCCTGTCTTGGGACCTTAATTTTGTGTTGGAAAAGATTACGCTGCCTCCCTTTGAACTGTCAGTGTCGTGGAAAGCCTTATTTTTAGTTGTCATTGCTTCTGCTCAAAGGATTTCCTAGCTTCAGGCCCTCATGTGTAAGGAGCCTTATTTGATTTTTCACAAAGACAGGGTGTCCTTGTGTACCAATCCTAAATTTCTTCCTACGGTGGTGTCGGAGTTTACTTTAAATCAATCTGTCCAACTGCCTGTTTATTATCTGGAACATCCCACTCAAGGAGAGGCTTTGCTCCATACCTTGGATGCATAGCATCTTGAGGTACTGTGCACACCAGACTAAGGACTCCCGGAAGTCTAATCAGTTGTTTGATCTCATCTGTGTCAGTCTTCACTATTCATCACTGGTGGGTTCTGGCCGGAGGAGCAGGACCCCGCCGGAGCATTTTTTGTTGTTGTTGTAGTAAAAGGGATGGGGTCGGAGCTGTGGGCGGGGCTGCCCTCGAGGCCAGTGCACTGCGTGGCGTTTGCGGGTTGGCGAGGAACAGATGCAGACTCCTCCTCCATCCGAGTTCTGCGTCTCCCACCATCACGCAAGCACAACTTCATGTGTGGAGCAGTTTAACTGCGTCATCGGACCTAGTCCATTCGATCCAGTTTTTCATCCATCCTAGTTCTGCCAAAGCCATCCGTTCTCAGCGCCGTCGACTCCAGTAAGACCTTTCCTTGTATTTCTTTGCCGCCAAGACCTTTTTTGCTGTTTTACTGTTGATTTTTCATCCGATCTTGTCTTGTCCAGGGGACAAGAAAAAGACTACTTCGAAGGTGGGCCGGCCCCCGATGCGGCGGTGTCCCTGTGGCCGGTTTTATTCTGTTTTGGACTGGCATGATTGTTTCCTGACCTGCCTGGGCCCTAACCACGATATGGACCATTGTGAGGGCCTGTTTTTCCATGGATCGCAGAGTTCTGGAATACCGTGAATTTAAAGTCTGCCGTACACTGCCAACTTTCATAGGACAGGCGCACACTAGGGATGCCAGATGTAGGTTCCTTGACCCTTCCTCTGGGTCCCCTCCTGGTTATGTACAGACCCCGGAGGAGGGGGCTTCCGCCCTTTCTAGCCTCGCAACGGCGAAAGTCCCTCTCGCGGTGCTGGACCCCCGGTTGGATTCCTCCGTGGGTCGGGCTGGAGGCACTGTTTTGGCAATCACCTCCTCAGAGGTGAAGGGCTCCCCAGCATCATGGCCTGTGTCTGTCAGACCCGGCCTGGTGGTTTCCTCATCACCACCTAGCGGCACTGCTTTGGATTTGGTGATCGGGGCAGCACCATAGGCAGTGCTGGGCCAGCTTGCGGTGCGAGGAGCAGGGGTTCGGGAAGTTCTCTGGATCCATGCCTCCTCCAGTGACGATTCGGAGGCAGATCCAGACTGGTTTCCAGATTCTTAGGAATCCTCGGTCATCATCATCCCCTCCCCCACCCCCTAGCAATTCAGCGTCTGTCCAACCCCCACCTTTGGAACCAGTGGTTTCTGCCAGTGTCCTAGCCACTCGTGTCGCCGATGGATCTTCCGGTGCCAGGGGCGGCACCGAAGGGTCCACCAAAGCCAGTGGAGCCTCTGGACTTTGAGGTGGTGAACCCCCTGTTTTGGGTGTCCAGGCTGGGTCTACTTCTGGACCAGCTAGGGTGTCTAGGACAGGGGAGAAGGTTCCCTCATCTGCTGCCTCCCAGGAGTTGGTGGGTGAGGTTGAGTTTCCTCAGTTGGTCCTGAGGAAGAAGTCCCTGTCTGAGTCTGAGGGGCTGATGGGACAGCGTCGGGAACAGCGCCCTTCCCTGGTAGCCTGCAGGGGCTCGGGTAGGAGCAGCAGCACTGGCCTTGTCTTCTCCCTTGGGGGGGGAATCTCATTTCTTGAGGCTAGGGGCTGCCCTTCTGGACCCACACAGCCCCAGTCGCTTCGCAGGGGGGAATCCCCTTCAGGGCTCAATCCTGACCGTTTCAGAATGGTTGGACGACCGGTGACTACCTTGACTGATGGTTCCTTCCAGGGTGTTGGTTTGCGTGTACGGTCCCCGAGCCCTGGCAGAGGTCATTCTCTTCCTCAGAGGTGTTTGGCCCCTTTACCTCTGCCAACCCCTCCACATCTCCTGGGCCAGTCTGGTCCTTTGGGGGCCTCTAACCTGGGAGCAGTTTATAGCCACTGCTGCCCTTTCCCAGCATACATTGGATCCATGGACAAGCAGGTGTTTCACCACTGTGCCCCGGGGTGGCCGGACTCTAACTCCCCGAACTCATTGGCTTCCTCGTCTTCCTCACATGAGGGAGAGGATCCTTCTGTCCACCTTTCCTCGGAGGCTGACCAGACCACCTATCAGCGTTTCCTTTCGGGTTGGTCGACAAGCTCCACATATCTAGATTGGCAAGATGCAATCCTGAACAGTTGGTGCACGCTTTTTTAAGCGAGTACAGTGTGGGCAACCTGGTGGTACCCTCCTGGCCTTCCCCCTTTCTGGAGGCGTCTTACAGCGCTTGGCAGCATCCATCAGTTCCCTCCCCAGCCCTGATGGACTGCCAGCACAGTTATTGCGCACTCCAGGGATCTCCTGGAGACCTACCTCACCCCTCTTTGGGCGTGATGCTTATGGACACTCCCTTTGGGCATAGAAGCCCACGACGTGAGCGGCCCCTGGATGCGGACTCCTCAGAGTTTGACTCCTGTGGGAGGAGAGTGTTTTCCTTGGCACCTCTCTCTCTCTCTCTCTCTCTCTCTCTCCCCCTCGCAGCGCATCAGGCCCATCATGCTGCCTGTAACAGGCATTTATGGTTTTTTGCTAGGACAAATCCTAGCATCCATGCCTGATATGGAGGCAACCAGACAAGTCATTGCCCTCTCCGCATGTGGCCTAGAGCTTGCGAGGCACCGAGCAAGGGCATCGTATGACACCAATTAGGTGGTGTCCAGGCTAGCGGGGAGAGCGATCTGCATAAGGTGGACGGCATGGCTTCGTCTATCCCAGTTATCACCTGTGGCCCGGCGAAGGGTGATTGCCTCCTCTTTCCATAGAACCCACCTTTTTTCCCCACAGGGTGAGACAGGAACTTCAGGGGTGACTTCTTTCTCCCAGTCAGAGGGAGACCCCACCTCACCCTGACTAGTCCCAGGCCTAGTTAGGCATGTAAGGGTCTCCTCCATCCAGGGAGCACCACAGCCACCACCACTACCTCAGAGGTTGCGAAGAAAGCACAGCAGTTGGACCACAGTGGGCTCAGGGAGGGTAAGGGTGGTGGAACAGAGGCACACCCAGTCAGTTGTTACACTCCACAATCCATACACCATTCTGGGGGAGCATAGATCCCCTATGGATGCACCCTCAGAGGAGACTAAGGAGGGTGCAGACAACTGTCACAAGGGAGGCCCTCAGGAAGGAGGCAGAGGGCACCACAGGCAAAGAAAGCAGCTCCTGGTGGGGGACTCAATTATTAGGGCGATAGAACTGGGGGGAGCAGGGAAAACTGAAGTAAGGTGCCTGCCTGGTGCCATGGCTTGGAGGGACAGGAAGCACATCCTTAGGATCACGAGAACAGTTGCACGGGAGTCTGAGCTGGACATCATTGTCCACCTAGGGACAAATGACTTGGCTCATCATGAGATTAGAGCAATGCAAAGGACTTTGTAGAGTTGGGGAGGGCTTAAGACAAGTAGCACACACAGTATCCTTCTCAGAGGTGCTGCCTGTCAGTGTGAGTGGGGTACTTTGCACCATGCAGTTTAACAAATGGTTAAAAAATGGTGTGGAGCACAGGGTTTGACTTCATTGGGACTGGGGTTCCACCTGGAGGGACACCAGCCTATACTGGCAGGATGGTCTGCATCTGTCCAGGAAGGGAACAAGTCTTTTGGGCAGTCGGTTTAAATGCTTCATTGGCAAGCCGTTAAACTAGTCAAGGGGGGAGGCACTGGTAAGCAGAAGGAAAATCCCAGCCTCCCCCTACAAAACAGGGTACTAAATGAGAAAAAGACCAAGGTAGAAAGGTCAGTGGGGGTTGCCGCTACAGAAGGTAAAGCCATCAAAAAATGGAGAGCAATGAGTACCAATGCCCGTAGTCTGGGTAACAAGCTTCCTGAATTAGTGGCCTTGATGGAGGAGGAAGATCTGGATATTGTGGCAGTCACAGAAACATGGTACGCACAGAACCATGACTGGGATGTAAACATACCAGGATACACTATCTACAGGAGGGACAGGGAGGGTAAAAGAGGAGGAGGAGGAGTAGCTCTCTACATAAGAGAAGAAATCAAGCAACAGAACAAAAGGGTAAACAGGGAGGAGAAAGAGGCACTGTGGGTCAATTTGGAGGCAGGCAATGGCACCACAATCCGCACAGGGTTGTACACAGACCCCCATCTCAGGGGAGAAATGGACAAGGAAATGATAGAAAGTATACTTAGAATGGCAGATAAAGGGAGATATTGCTGATGGGTGATCTGAATATGCCAGATGTTAACTGGAGTGCAGTTGCAGCAGCCACTTCTAAGAGTGGGGTTATTCTGGATGCCCTACAGGGGCATGCCTTGAGACAACTAGTATTGGAGCCCACTCAAGAGGAGCAATCTTAGACCTGATTCTCTCAAAGCGGAGATGAAGAGAGGATCACAGATGTAGAAGTGGGTAGCCATCTGGGAACTAGCGACCATCGAACAGTATGGTTAATAAACACAGCAACAGAGTCAAGCCATACAAAGACAAAGGTACTGGATTTTAGAGGCTGACTTTGCCAAAATAGGTGAGTGCCTAAGGAATGGACTAGCAAATGGGCAGGAAGGAGGGGTGGAAGAACAATGGGGAATAATAAAACTGCCATCACAGAGGTAACAAGCCTTTGTGTAAAGCAAATAAAGCGAACAGGTAAGAAACCACTGTGGTTCTCAAAGGAAGTGGCAGTGAAGGTTCAAGAGAAAAAAGCATTCAGGAAGTACAAGGAATCACAGAAGGAACAGGACAGAGAACTGTATCAGTTAAAGCAAAGGAAGCTGGAAAGGCAGTCAGAACAGCAAAGGCCCAAACCGAGGAAAAGATAGCCAACTCAGTTAAGAAGGGGATAAAACCTTTTATAGGTACATCAGGGAGCAAGGAAGACCAAGGGAGGGATAGTGAGGCTTAATAAAGGGAGGGGGTGGGCAGAGGGTGACTGTGAAAAGGCAGAGATACTAAACAAATATTTTTGCTCAGTATTTACAAAGGAAGAGGGGGAGGTACCTAAAACAAACAGTAGAAACACTCTAGATACAGAAGTTGATACCAGCCCATTTACAGAAGAAAGCGTTCTGAAAGAGCTCTTAAAACTGAAGGTGGACAAAGCAATGGGGCCTGATGGGATTCATCCCAGAATTCTAAAAGAACTAAGGATAGAACTAGTGACACCACTGACTACCCTCTTTAACAAATCATGGGAGGATGGGGTGGTACCTGAGGACTGGAGGAGGGCAGATGTGATTCCCCTTCACAAAAGTGGGAGCAAGGCAGAAGCAGGAAACTACAGACCTGTTAGTTTAACCTCAGTGGTGGGGAAAATGATGGAATCACTTCTGAAGGAAAGAATTGTTAGTATCTAGAGGCCAGAGGGCACAGGACCCAAGGCAGCATGGATTCACAGCCGGAAGGTCATGCCAGACAAATCTGATTTCTTTGACTGGGTGACCAAAGTAGTAGATCGGGAGGGGCTGTGGACATGGCCTACTAGACTTTAACAAGGCATTTGACACAGTCCCACACAAAGATTAATATACAAGTTAGCCAGCCTGGGAGTGGGTCCCAAGATGACAGCCTGGGTAAAGAATTGGCTGGAGAATAGGACACAGAGGTAATAGTAAATGGGTCCACTCTGAAAAAAGGGGGGTTAGCAGTGGGGTACCACAGGGTTCAGTATTAGGACCGGTCCTCTTCAGTGTCTTTATAAGCGACATTGCAGAGGGACTGGAAGGAAAAGTATGTCTCTTTGCAGATGACACAAAGATCTGCAACAGAGTTGATGCACAAGGTGGGGTGGGAAGGATGAGAAGGGACTTGGCAAGGTTAGAGGAATGGTTAAATGTATGGCAGCTTAGATTCAGTGCTAAGAAGTGCAAGGTAATGCACCTGGGAAACAAAAACCCAGGGGAAGAGTACACAATGGGGGGTGAGATACTAACAACAACAAAATGGAAGGGACCTGGGGTAGTCATATCAGATGACCTAAAGGTGGGCAAGCCATGTGAGAGGGCAGCAAGGAGGGCTGGGGATACTGGGATGCATAGGAGAGGCATCATCAGCAGAAAACAAGAAGTTATTATCCCTCTGTACAGACAGCTGGTGAGACCACATCTGGAGTACTGCATGCAGTTCTGGAGACCCAATCTCCATAAAGACATAGACAGGATGGAAGCTGTCCAGAGGAGGGCAACTAAAATGGTGCAGGGTCTGCACGGAAGACATATAAGTGAGACTTAAGGAGCTTAATATGTATAGCCTCGAGGAAAGGAGGGAGGGGGACATGATAGAAACTTTCAAGTACCTCAAGGAATCAACAAGTCCAAGAGGGTAGCATCTTTCAAAAGAGGTGTGCAAGAACAAGGGGGCACAATTTGAAGATAGAAGGGGGTGGCTCAGAGGTAATTTAAGGAAGTATTTTTTCACAGAGAGGGTTGTGGATGCATGGAACAGCCTTCCAGAGGAGGTTGTAGAGTCAAAAACAGTGGTGGAATTCAAGCATGCATGGGACAGTCATAAGGCAATTCTAGGGGTTGGGGGTAGGAAGAAGTAGGCTGCTGGTTAACTAGGATCTGCAGCTTATCCATCAGGTAGGGAAATGGGCAGACTGGGTGGGCCAAGCGGTCCTTATCTGCCGTCAAATTCTATGTTTCTGTGTTTCTCACCCCCCCCCCCGTGTCTTCCCCCACAGGAGGCTGAGGGACATTCTTCCCTCAGGGAGGTACCAGGTCCCCTTCGGGGGGCTTGGTAATCAACCACCAGTGACGAATGGTGAAAATTGACGCAGATAAGATACGAAAATTATGTACCTACCATAATTCTTGATCTTTCTGTGTATCTTCACCATTCATCACTGCTTCCTGCCCTCCTTCCTCTCTTGGGCCTACGTCTCTGAGCAGTGCCTCCTCCCAGCTTGTCTTTCCCCAGTTGAGGCCAATTGTGGGTTGAGTCCTGCTGGTACCTCTGAACTCTCTGCTCCTTCTGGTGAAGTGACAGAGGTTCACTGTTGGGGGCGGGCAAGCAGGGGCGCTTGTCCCTTCATATGAGGGCTCACCCGAGCACTTTCTTGCATTTCTGATAGGACCCTCCTTCTGGCTGGATCGAGACCCTTTCTTGGGCTCGATTTGCCAGCTCGGGTTGCTCGACCCTTGGGATCCTCCTCTGTTCTATAGCAGTTGTGAGGGCCCTGGTGACCCCTAAAATCCTTCCTTTCAGGAGCTGTAGCTCCATCTTCTCCCCTGCTGGTTACAGCTATCTTTTTCCCTGTGCATGGTCCCTCTCGGGATGGTGAGATCATGTCTTAAGGGGATTTTTCCTCTTGACATCCTTTCCCCTTCTGTCTTAGGGGGATGCTCTGTCTCTAGATTCTCTTGAGAGGATTCCCTCTTGAGGAGGACTCTGCAGTGGTGTGGGTGTTGTCCCCACCCTAGGGGTTTGTTAATGACAGGAATCGGAGACACTTATCCTCCTTCCACCTGTTTTGGGCTGGCGAAGAGGGCTTTTTCAAGTCTGGTGCCCTGGCTTGGTCTTTCTTCTGAGCTGTTGCCCAGCTAGCCCCCTCCCTCCCCAGTTTTGTTTTCAAACCTGGGGAGTTGTATTCAGCTCCACTTCGGTGGAAATGTGAAAAGCTTAAAATGTGGCTGTAGACAGCAGTCCCCTTCTCCAGAGCCCGAGATAGTCCTTTGGACCTCTGCAGGGGTGGCATGGTGTCTCTCTTCCCCCTCTTCCTTATCTTTCCTGTCCTTTTACTCTCCATCCCTTACTCTGTCCCTCCCTTGCCTGCTCAGAGGTTTGCGGCCCCCTGTCCCACACCCCTAGGTTACCCTTTCTGTCCTCTTAAGCCAGCTTTATTTCTTTCTGTGTTTATATCCTTTCCTTTTCTTATCTTTTGGGCTCTCTTGCCCCACCCTCTTTTTCTTTTCCTAACTCCACTCTACGGCATGCAGAACTGGGATGGAGGAGGAGTCTGTGTCAGTTACTGGCCAGACCCACTAGTGCCACACTGCATTCTCGGCTCGAAAAGTGGCGCCTATGGCTCCAACTCTACCCCTTGTACCAAAAAATAGCCCGCAGTCCTGCCCGGCCAGAACCCACTAGTGATGGATGGTGAAGATACATAGAAAGATCAAGAATTGCGATAGGTACATCATTTTCATTGTTGTTCGCCCCTGGGAAAGAGGGCGCTCTAGTGTCCAGACAGCCTTTGTCTAAATGGTTAGCCAATTTCATTTTCTCTTGTTACCAGAAGTATGGCAAGAAACATCCTGAAGGGGTTAATGGCCATTCTACTAAGGGTATGGCCACCTTGGTAACTTGTTTCAGAAGTGTCGGCTGCCGACATTTGTGCTCCTGCCACCTGGAGCACTGTCCACACTTTCACTAAATATTACAGTCTGGACATCACCTCTAGGCATTTGGCCAACTTCAGCCTAGCTGTTCTTCAAGGCCTCCTTTCATAGGCTATCATATTTTGCCTACCATCCGGACTCTCTTGTCTGTAGTGCCAGAACTGCTTGTGACAGTCCTACCAGTGATGGCCTGCTGCAAGAGATACCCTTGAAGTAAGATAGCACAGTTATGCAAGAACTTACCGTAACAGCAGATCTTCAAGAAGATATCTTGCAGTAGTCCCTGCTTTCCTCCCTCCTTCTGTCTTCTCCTGTTTCTCTCTCTCTCCTCTTCCATGGAGCAAGCCTTCCGCTTTTCTTTTTCTATGCTCTTAGGGTACCTCAGAATCCTCCTTGGTTCCCCCTTGGGGCATTCTGCTTTTAGTCTCTAGAGGGAGAACTGAGGAGGGTATGGGGGCCACCTGCCTTTATAGGATTGACTGACATCCGAGGTGGGTGGCTCCCTCTGGTAGATTGCTAGCTAGAAGGTTTCCGTGTGGTTCTAGTGCCTGGTGGCTTAGTCCTCCAAGTGATAGCCTGCTGCAAGAGATCCTCTCGAAGATCTGTTATGGTAAATTCTTATGTAACTGTACTTTCTCTTTGGCACTTCAGTCGTAATATCTGTGGCAGGACTTTTACCCTTCTGTGGTGAGGTTTTCTAATTTCTGTGACCGAGTGCGGTCCTGCCATTGGCTAAAATATGATGTGATGTCATTGATGACATCACGTGCAGAGCACAGAGAATGGGCCTCAGGATAAACAAGGCGGGAAAGGGAGTTGGGTACTGTAGAAAAATTGTACATGTTAATGACAAATCACCAAGAATAATGAATTCTGTTGCACTACATGTATTCTGCACCAGGATGCTAGTTCTGTGGAAAATTCCACGGCTCTGGAATTACAGAATTCATGGGACCCTGCCAACTCCAGTGAGAGATGTGAAGACCCAAACCCAAACTCCAGTCACCACCGCTGCTGGGCCAACTCCATGTAAACAACTGTTTCTTATGACGATGGCTAAGATGAGGAACTTCGCTTCACTTGTGACCCGAGCTGGCTTTTGGACCCTGGCACCTCTGGCAGCGAGAGGCTAGTTGCCAACACACTATATCTCATAAGGAGCACTTTATTCCTTTACTCCATTTGTGACATTTGGTAAAACAGTACCGTCAAATATGGGGAGACATAAAAATTACCTAGATGAACCAAGACTCCAGTCTTCCCTGCTGCTAGGCCAGCCCCATGTAAACTGATCTTACTTCAAGAGGGCTCTTGCAGTAGGTAATTACCATTAGGTGTAAGCCTCCAGGCGCCAGGACCACACGTAAAACATTACGTAGCATTGTCTGGCGGGGGACCGCCCACCTGACGTCATATGACCAGTGTCAGTGTGACGCTTTATAGTGAGCGGTCACCATGCGCATCAGCCTGCACACATCGGACCTTGCGCAGAATGCTGCTACTGTCGACCACCATTTTGGATGAGTATTTCTACTCGTTTTTTTCTTTTATTTCTTAAGAGTGTTAGTATTTCTATGCTTCATGTATGTCATCTCTGACACCTTTTGATTCGCATAAAAACAAGTGTGACTCCTGTGGATCTCGGGTCCCTCACAAAGATGGCCATTCCCTCTGCCTCTTTTGCCTGGGCCCAGAGCACAAGACCGAGGACTGTGAGGCCTGCCAGAGCTTCAACCAGGCCACATGGAACACCATCAACAGGCACTGGAAGCCGATATTTTAAAACAAAAAATGGCCTCCATGGAGAAGAAGCTGCAGAAACTCAGGAGTTCTTCCCCTTCACCGGAGGGACATTGCAAGAAGAAGGATAAGGAGAAACATTGGGACCAGTCTCCTTCCCACCCGCAACTCCCCTCAGGGACCGCGGATGTCAAGCGGCCTTCCCCTCCAAGGAAGCACCCCTCCCGCCAAGACTGTTTCTGCCACCACGGAGCAGCCATTGGTGCATCCACCAGAGCTGGTCGTGGTTCTGGTAGGAATCTCCGGGAAGCCGGAGACACCTGCTACTCTTAGGCCCATCAAAACCACCGGGTCTACATGAGTGGCAGGGCCGATAAGTTGGTTGTCGGCTCCTCTGATGACAGCCCACCTACGGCTGATAAGTCAAACGCCAGTTCTAGCTAAAGTTCTCCATGTGGTCCTGGTGGCCTAGTCCTAATGGTAATTACCTACTGCAAGAGCCTCCTCTCAAAGATCTGCTGTTACGGTAAGTTCTTACGTGACTGTACTTTTCTTATGACAGTGGCTGAGATGAGGCACTTCGCTTCACTTGTAACCCGAGCTGGCTTTTGGACCCAGGCCCCTCTGGCAGCGAGAGGCTAGTAGCTGGCACACAGTTTCATAAGGAGCACTTGATTCTTTTACTCTGTATGTGACATTTGGTAAAACAGTACCGTCAAACAGAGGAGAAATAAAAATTACCTAGACATGTAAAAATGTAGCTTCTACTTTGTCTTTTTTTTTTTTTTTTTTAAGAATCAAAACATAATTACATTTGTTGGAATAGGAATGTGGTTTGTATTTATGAACAAAACAAAAGTGGTGACAGGTTGGCAGAGAGCTGATTGAAAGCATACACAAAGTATCTGGCCTATTTTTTGTTTCTGTAGTTGTCTAAACAATGATGTGAGTGCTGACATTTCGTGCTCTGGGTAATGTATGGATACAGTTCAAGAAGAACTGAGTTGAGACTGTGCATGGCCCAGGTGACGTATATGGGCTCCCAGGTTCACATCCAACATTGTCACGCATTCCTGAGAAATAGCTGGATGTATGCACAGCTTTGGGATGCAGTGATGGAATGAAGAGCTTATCCATGTCCTCCAGGGAGGGGTGAAGGATAACCAGTCAGTCAGTCTGTTTGACAGCTAAATGTTGCAAATGAAGCACAACTAGCATAAATGAAGGAACCAGCATTTACGAGATGTTTAAAACAGTGCTGTTCCTGTTTAACTTGTTACATCCCTTCCTGACAGATTAAAGGAGAAATGCCTTTAACCTGCAAGCCTATGTTTTCCTTTTTTTTTGTAAAAACTGTATTGTTGTCGCAATGCATCCGTGTTTTATTGTAGGAACACTCTGTGGTTGAAAGAGGCATAAACTACATCATAGAGTTCTAAAATGGTACTAACCACCAGTTTGTAAATCTAAAACACCCACTGAGTTACAGTACGTAAAGAGCTTATTAGGTTCCTGCTGGTTAGATTGAGTGCTGAGGAACCTGGGGGTGGGGGTAAAGGTGGTGAAGTGTATTGGAAACCGACTGAGCAACAGGCAACAGCGGGTGGGGGTGGGGGCTTTAGGCACCCAGAAGAGTCATTAGTGGGGTCCTGCAAAGATCTGTACTGGGTCCATTGCTATTTAGCGCTTTCATTGCAGACATTGTGGAGGGAGTTATGAGCATAATGAGCCTGTTCGCCGATGACTCCAAACGGAGCAGTGGTGGACAGTGAGAAGGGGTGGAGGACTCTCCAAAAAGACCTGGAAAGACTTGAAACAATGGTCAGACACATGGCAGCTGGGTTTTAACGCTCGGAAGTGTAGTGTACTGCATTTGGGGGCTAGGAACCGAGTACGGCTACCATTGTGGGGGGGGGGACCGCTGACACACTCGGTGGAGGAAAAAGATCTAGGAGTGGTGATCACTGGCAAAATCAATCACTCAGATCAGTGCAGGAAAGCAATGGCAAAGGCAAACAGAATGCTGGGGTGTATTGCCAGGGGGATCACTTTGAGGAGGGAGGGATGGAAGTTATCCTGCCACTGTACAAATCCTTAGTGAGGCTGCACTTCGAGTACTGTGTGCAGTTCTGGCGTCCTTACTTAAAGAAGGATTTCATTCTCCTGGAGAGCATCCAGAGGAGGGCATTTAAGATGATCCAGGGAATGCGGGAGAAGCCCGATGTAGAGAGACTTGACCAGAACATGTACTCTCTGAAAGACAGAAGGGACAGAGGGGATATGATCAAGACCTTTTAAATACTTGAAGGACATCAACAGAGTAAACACTGAGGGTTTGTTCGAAATGAAACACGAGGGGTTATAGCCTAAAACTGGTGTGTGGGGAAGTACAGAAGAGAATGGAGGAAACATTACGGAAAGGGTGGTGGCACCTTGGAACACGCTACCTGAGGAGGTGATTTCAATGGAATCAGTAGGATGTTTAAGAAGGGATAGGTAGATGGGCAAGGTACAGGAGGGGAAAGAAGTGACCAGTAGGGGAACCCGGGGAGGAAAAACCTGGAGGGAGGGAAAGGGGGGGGTAGCAACAGAACATAGAAACATAGACTTTGACGGCAGATAAGGACCACTTGGCCCACCCAGTCTGCCCATTTCCCTTACTGTTGGATAAGCTGCAGGTTCTAGTTAACCAACAGCCTACTTCCTGCAACCCCCCAGTACAATTGCCTTATGTCTGTCCCATGCATGTTTGAATTCCCCCACTGTTTTAGACCAAACAACCTCCCCAGGAAGGCGGTTCCATGCATCCACCACTCTCTCCGTGAAAAAACATTTCCTCACATTACCCCTGAGCTGTCCCCTCTCTATCTTCAAATTGTGCCCCCTTGTTCTTACACATCTCTTTTTCTGAAAGATGCTACCCTCCTGGACTTTGTTGATTCCCTTGAGGTACTTAAGTTTCTATCATGTCCCCCTGTCCCTCCTTTCATTAAGGGTATACATATTAAGCTCTCTGTCTCTCTTCATATGGTTTCTGATGCAGACCCTGCACCATTTTAGTTGCCCTCCTCTGGACTGCTTCCAGCCTGTCTATGTCCTTGCGTAGATGGGGTCTCCAACAGTGACTGTACTGTGAGCTGTATCTTGAGCAGACGTGATAAACCTTAAGGCCCAATCTGCTGGCATTTTCATATGTTCATATAAATCAGCCACTTGGCAACTACTGTGTTGAGTTAAAACAGCAGTGCATGATTTTAGTGACAGTTTTAGTCTATACTTTTTGTGCACACGCAAGCAACTTCTTGTGGTAGTAGGAGAAGTGCAGAGGTGTGTCAGTGTTGGCAAATGCAAGGCACGCTTTAGTTGGTGCTTCCCTCATTCCCCAGTTAGCCAGCATGCTAACGCCAATACGAGAATTATGTAAAGTGCACCGACTTGAAAGAAATGTGCCGCTGCAATCGGAGACAAGCTCGTCATGCAGCAGCACAGATGACATGCCTCCCATACGTGCCTTTCTTGGTGAAACATTTCAATAAAAAGACATCGGGGTGCAAGTCTCGTGTCTGCATGTCCCCAACCCCTCTCCACATTGTGTGGCACACTGGGAGCTCACCCCAGTGTGCTGCCGCTCACGCGCAGCCAGCCGTGTGGCATATTCTCCCCCCCCATGCCCAATGTGTGGCACACTGGGAGCACATCCCAGTGTGCCCAACATTTTTTATTTCACCCGTAAAGAAAGAAAACGGTCCCGCAGTGTGTTTTTTTCTGTATCTAAAAAAAAAGAAAACTGTCCCTCGATTTGTCTAGTGCACCCGCACCCACCCTCTGCACACCCCACCTCCCCACACACCCCCACCCAATACTTACCTCCAGAGGTCTAGCGCTGTGATCTTCGGTGGAGCGGGAACACATCTGGACTCTTCAAAGCCAACCTGCAAAATGAAGAAATGTCGGTAAGCTGTATAATGGTATCAGTGGGGGTGGTGGTGGGGGGGTCGGGGGGTTCAACTTATTGGGATATTTCAGGCATTTTAATTTTGGCTCCAAATTTTCAACATGGGGTTCTTGGGACCCCACCTCATGAACACATGCACTGTCATCTTGTTATTCAGTCCTGAAAGGTCATTTTGCCATCACTGCGCAGAATCACCTTTCGGGACCAATTAATTAAACGACAGTGCCACTGGTCATGGGGTGGGGTCCCAAAAAGCCTATGCTGCAAATTTGGTGAAAACATTCCAGAAAATGACTGTTTTGTTAATGTTACGAGCATGTGTGGAAACTGCGCAATGCATGTTCGTAACTTCAATAATTTGTAATATTTTTACTCAGATTTTCAACATTGCCATTTTTTCACACCTCCATATGAACAGTACAGCTGTCATTTTTCACATCCTGCCCAAAATGTGTTTTCACACCTGTGGCGCCAAATGGCGCAGTCGCTGTACAAAATCACCTTTTGGCTAATGAACTGATAGTGCCACTGGGGTCACAAAAAGCCCATGTTGAAAATTTGGAATGAAAATACCAACTATGACGCCACACCCTGTAGAGACTGACAGGTGTCAGGGGTGTGACTTGGGATTGTCGGCTGTAATGCTCACGCCATTCCACCCCCACCCTGCAGCCAGTGACGGGCATCGAGGTGTGCCTTGGACTCTTTGGCCCCAGAGTTCACCCCGTTCTCCTATACTGCACCCATCTCAGTGTATTTCCTTACTGAATGGGGTGAGCATAAGGCCCGAAGACTCCAAGGCACACCGCGACACTTGTCTGTGTCTGCAGGGTAGGGTGAGGTGAAATGGCGTGAGCGTTATGGAGGACTACCCAAAGGCACACCCCAGTGCCTGTCAGTCTCTGTAGGGTGAGGGTGGGATTGGCGTCAGTTCAATACTTCACTGCAATTCCTATTATGCATCTCTCTAACTCCTGCACTGCCAATGCCAGCAAGACAACATTCATCATTGATAAATGCTTGTTTATTTTACTTTAGATGGCCACCATATCTCCTAACTTGTACGTACCCTTTTTCCCACATTTTGAGTCTGCATTGCCACTTTTTTACAGTTGGAATAATAAAAAGAGTACCCCTTTTTAATATGGCTCAGATCAGGTTTTAATCCATACTCTCTTGTGTTTGAACACCCATTGTTTAAGAATCTTTTTTTTTTTTTTTTTTTTGCCACCTCCTGTTTCTCCCCATTGGCCTTTCCTTTGGGCCATCTATTGTCTCTCCTCACTGCTCACTTGTGCCCCCGACCATTGCCACCGTCCATCAACCCAAATGGCAGCCGCCATCGGGGTAACCCTTCACCGGATGGGTTCTCTGACTCTGCAGAGAAAGGCACCGGTGGGAGCCATCCAGCACAACTAACTACTTAGCCCCTCAGGTGCTGCTGAGGTGGTCTCTTGGGGCCCAACCAGGGCATTCGTGGAGGGACCATGGCCATCATCCAGTCGAGCGAAGGAGAGTGTTTCCCCTTTTCTCCCCAAGAGCATGGCGTGCCGTGATGTCTAAATGCACGCTGACGTCCACCTCACCCTCCTAGTCAGTTGATCGGCGTGCTGCTTTACCCCCAGTCTCCACCTGGAGTCAGCAGGTGCCGGACCACATCCTCACCCCCCCCCCCCGAGAAGGTGAGTGGTCGTCTGCCGCTCAAGTCTTCTCTCCCGGCCAGCCTCCAATGACCCGGGTCCATTCCCAAACCCGGGTCGCAAGCAGAAATCCAACCGCTGCGCCAATGGGTCGGCATTTAAGATTCTTACGGCTATAATGAACTAGCATGTAGCAGACACTCTCCCTGACCTAAGGGGACAACAAATCTATAACAACCACTGAGAATACAAGTGAAAGCCTAGTCTGAGCTATATTAAAAGGAGCACTCCTTATGTTATTTCAGATGTCAAAAAAGTACTAAAGCAGACTCAAAATATAAATCCGGAGAGGAGGAGTAAACTCTAAAATAGAATAAAAAAGTAAAGGTCAAAATTTTCACAGCTATCCTGCACCTCTGCTTTAAATCTCCATGTAAATCTCCTGTGTCTAAATTAATTGCTCATAAATTATAAAGAATCATAAGAGACTCCTAAAACATTAAAACTTTTAATGTCAGTCCAATTAAGTATTAAATTCTTTATATTCAGTTAATTTGAAGAAATAAAAAGTTCAGTGTCCAATAGTCTGTTATCTGAACTTTCTGGGAGACATCACATTTGTTTGGATAATCAAGAATTCAGATAATCGAGGGTCCATTGAATTGAGCAAACCAGACTTCAGGGACAATGTCAGAGTTCAGATAATGAGGAGATCTGGATAATTGGGGTTCAGATAATCAAAGTTGTACTGTAATCACTCTGGCTTCTCTGGTGTTTGTCATGGTTACTTGCACGTCAGGAGATTCAGGTTCAGTAGCAACTGTTGAAGGTAGATCCATAGAAAGTGCTGCCAAAGCATCTTCCTACAGTTCAGACTTTTCTTCAGCCACTTTTGGTTAAACATTGATTTATACTAGAACTTCTGACAAAATTGGCTCGGTCAGTTTTAGAGCAACAGTTTTGACTGAGGTGGCAGAGTCCACTGAGTCCGATCGTTTCTGTGCCCTATCAGGCTTATTACCAGTAACAGTATCATTCTCTGACAGAGATACAGAGACTGATTCTGCTGCTTTCCTCTGTTGATTTAGATGGAATAAAATATTTTTCTGTCCCTTTATAAGAACTTGGGCTTGGCAGTGATATAAAGTTGCAAATTCTTCTCCCAAATCTTGAATCTCTTGCCTGAATCGACATCTACAAACCTGTGTTGCCAGACTAACATCAGGGCAGAGAAGTAAAGACCTGCCCTTTGGAACACCCTACCCCTCAGTGTACACAGTATGCCTACTGCAGCCTCCATCAAAAGGTACTTCAGAAGCCTAAGCCTCCCCCTCCCCACCTGCCTACGTTCTCTCCCTTCCTAGCTTCACAACTCTCCCATATGATCCTCCAGGGTCCGTCCCCTTCCAACACTACCCCATAAACCTGCTCTTGCGTCATGCCAACTCCCGCTGTATTCTAAGTAGTATCTTAACTTATTCTGTATCAAACCAATCTGGATGCTTTATATAAAATCTCACATGTATTGGGTAGCGCCCAACCCTAGTCTGCACCATTATCGTAGTCCTTTGATGTTGTTGGTTCTAGTATAGTTGTACCTCCATCAGTGTGATTTGTCGTACTCTTCTGCATCATAGTAACTACTGTAACTGCTGTTGATTTCATTCTTGCTTCATCTGTAAATCACAGTGATTTCATTTATGTACCACAAGTATTTATGTATTGTATTTTTTAACTGTGAACTGCTGTTTTTATTCTTGTATCTATTGTATCATTCTGTAACTACTGTGATTCCTGTTTCATATGTATGTTTTTGTAAACTATGCTCCGTGCCTCCTGCCCCAGGTCACACCTGGAAACAAGCTGCGGTTCAGTATGCCTTTCCCGGTTACCAACTTTTAAATAAAAAAATGTTGGCATTGTTGAGTGAAATTGCCTTTTTGAAGTCGTGTATGCCTTATTGCCTTCTTTGTTCTTTCCCCCCTTGAAAAGTTACAGTGATGATAGTAGCAAGTCTAAGAGGAAGAGATTTAAAGCAGCAGTGCAACAAAAAAAGTTATTCCAAAAAGCTTATGTTCTGCTATGGTTATGAAAAATATTGGCAGAACTGTTGATCTGGGTTTCCTGAATGCTTTCACTGCACATTTGCATATTTATCTTGATTATTACCCTCCTCTGGTCCTCAGTATTATTTCTATGCAAAATTGAGGCGGCCATCTTTTTTTCTTGAGAAATTACTTTAAAACTTTCATAACATTCTTAAATGATAATGGAAACTGAAAGTTTTACCACCAAACTCAACTGGAAGACATCTGGCATCAATTAGGAAGAAAAAAGGTGGTGTTAGATTTAACCCATTTTCATTGCACTGCTGCTTTAAACTACAGATGAACAGATACTACTTCCGTTCAGTCTTTACGAAAGAAAAGGAAGGGGCGCTACCCATAGTAGGAGGGAGGCTAGAAACAGATGGGGAGGTGACGGATGGTGGAATCACAGTGGGGAGGGTGCTGGAGGGGTTAAGGGCATTGAGGGTAGACAAGGCTCTGGGACCAGATGGAGTACATCTGAGAGTGCTGAAGGAGCTGGCAGACTTATTTAATTCATCTCTTGACACAAGATGCATACCGCAGGACTGGAGACTGGCTCACGTGGTTCCCCTCCACAAGAGTGGACCCAAGGACGAACCGAGGAACTATAGGCTAGTAAGTCTAACGTCTGTAGTGGGGAAGCTAATGGAGACCATCCTAAAGGGTAGGCTAGTGGCACTACTGGAGGTGACCGGGTTTTGTGGGACTGGAGCCAGTATGGCTCCGTCAAGGGCAGGTCATGCCAGACCAATCTGGGTAACTAGCCAAATTGACAGGGACCATGCGGTGGATGTCCTGTACCTAGACTTCAGTAAGGCCTTTGATTCATTACCACATGGGAGACTTGGAATCAAGCTACAGGGCACAGGGGCGAGAGCAAAACTGGTGGAGTGGGTGGAGAACTGGCTGAAAGAGTGTCAGCAGAGGGTGGTGAATACTCATCCCCCTATGCCTGTGACAAGTGATGACCTTACTTCGAGAGGGCTCTTGCAGTAAGTAATTGCATATAGGACTGAAGCAGTCAGGCGTCAGGACCCCATGGAAAAATTTCTAGCTAGCAGTCTCTGGCAGGGACCGCCCCCACGTCAGGTGACTGGTGTCAGGCGATGTCAATATAAAGGGACGATCCCCCACACCTGTCTTCCAGTTCTTTCCCGTCGTCTGCTTGTCTTAGCACCTCGCGGTTAAGTTCCTCTGCTTGTCAGTCAATCGTCGGTCTTGTAAACCAAATTTTTTCTCTTTTTGACTTTTTCGCTCAAACACCATGTATGTTGTCCCCTACACCATCCGATTCGCATAAAAACAAGTGCGACTCGTGCGGCACCCATCTCCCGCATAAGGACGGTTACTCCCAGTGCCTCTTCTGTTTAGGCCCGGATCACACCATGGAGGAGTGTCAGCACTGCCAGTAATTTAACGCCGCCACCCGTAAACTGAGGCAGCAGTCTCTGGATGCCGATATGTTAAAAAAAAGATGGCCTCCATGGAGAAGAAGCTGAAGAAGCTAAGGCAGGCCTCCACTTCGCATGAGGGACATCTCAAGAAGAAGAACCGGGACTCTACTTCCACGGCTACCACAACTCCGGCTGGTGTTACCATATTATAGGTACCTCGACGGCTGTCTTGGTGGTGTCCAAGGCGGCGGCGTCCCTCCCGTCAGGCTCGCACTCGGGCCCCTCAGGAGCCTCCGGGGGAAAAAGGAGGCTACCACTCCCGGGAAGGCTGCTGTCTCGCGGCCCTCCAGGTCGAGTGGGTCTGGTAGTCAGATGCCAGTGCCACCAGTGTCTGCCCAGACAGGGCCGATAAGTCGCTTACCCCTTCGAGAGCGCACATGGCCCCTAAGCTGCCCACCAGGGCCGCCTCACACACATGGCCTTCGTTGGGCACTGGTTCTGATAAGGCGGTCGTCGGCTCCTCTGACGAATGCACGGCGAAAGAGCAGACGTCGGACCCCACCGACCAGTCCGCCATTCCCAGTTCACCACAGTGCCGGCCGCTGCGTACCAAGGCTCCAGCGTCTCCCCAGCTAGACCCCAGGGATTTCAGACCTCCTTCCCTGGGCGACACAGAGGACGTCTGTACGCTGACGTCAGATCTCCCTCCCTCGGGGTCGGATCCCCTGACGCCGGACCCTCAGACGCCAGCTCCAACGCCGGCCTACCCGACGCTGGGCGACATCCCTTTACCGGACGCTGTCCCAACGCCTGCAGGGCCACCTGTTCCTGGCCCGCCCACCAGGCCTCTTCCAGGGCCTTCTGCGCTGACAGAGCCCCTGGTTCCCGGGTATTCGACTCCCTCCTATCCGACGCCATCCTCCCAGTCACCGCAGTATCCCGCACCGCAGTACCAGACGCTGGCCTGTCCAACGCCTCAATATCCGACGCCGGGCTTCCCACCTTCGGAGTACGGATACTTGCCCTACGGATACCCTCAGTATCCATTTCCCCCTCCTCCTCCACCGCCCCCCAGCCGCCAGTGGATTTGAAGGAGACTCTGGCTGCTTGGTGGGCTGAGACCAAGTCTCAGCTCACCAGGGAGGTGAAGAGGTACCATCTGCAGCTTGGACCCTGTACAGGATCCCTCGCGGAGATGAGACTCCTCCCCACCTGACACCAGGGAGAACCCTCAGGCACCAGGGTGGGGAGGATACACTTCCCGAGGTTCTTCGAGGGGTCCGTTCCCTCCTCTGCCGCGGGAGAGTCTTCCTCTTCTTTGGAGATCTTGGAGTCTGACTCGGGGGTGCTCGATCCTGACGAGCCACGTGCTCCAGACCATCCCAGGCCAAGGACTCCTCTGGAAGATCCTTCCTTTTTGGAGCTACTGAGAAAGATCCAGGAGGTCCACCAGTGGCAATCTCTGGAGCCAGATCCACAGCGGAAGAAACTTGCTGCCCACCTGGATCTGCCCAAAACTGCTCCAACATTGATTCCACCCTGGATTGAGCCTCACGCCGACCTTGTTTCCACTATTTGGAAACAACCGTCCGCATTAGCCCCCCTTCCGAGGAAGGCGGATCAGCTTTACCAGGCTCCGGAGGGTGTGGATTCCTTGAATACACACCCCATGGCTGGTCAGCGAACCCTAAACATCTCGGCTCATCTCCACCAGACAAGGAATCCTGTCTTCTGGACCAGTACGGGAAGGTGTACGCTTCTTCCACACTGGGAATTAGGGCCCTGAACTATGTTGCATGTATGGGGACTACCAGAAGACTATCCTGAGTCAGGTGGAATCCAAATTGGACTCCCTTCTTGAGTCTCAGACCAAGCAGGAAGTGGCTGATCTCGTCCGTTCTGCTTATTCGACCTGTCGGCACATGCTCCGTTCGACGTACGATACAGTGGACACAGCAGGTCAGAGTTCTGCTTTTGCCGTAGGTCTTCGGCGTAATGCCTGGCTCCGGGTGTCAGGATTGTTCCCGGAGGTGCAATCCACTATTCAGGATGGGCCCTTCAGGGGTTCTGTGCTGTTCGGTGGAGATGTCAAGGACATCATCACCGACCTGCAAGAGAAGGGCACTGCACTTAAGTCTGTCAACTCTTTCTACAGGCCCCCTCCGGGACAACGTTGCCTTTTTCACAGACGTTCTTGGCCTAAAGCAAAACCTCAGGGCAAGCGGGCCAACAAATGTCGGGCCCCTCCGGCTGCCAAGCCCCCAACCGCCCAAAAAAGTGGCGGGAGCTTCAGCCATGACGTTGCCTCACACCTTCTGACTCCTTTCCTCTCCCACAGCCTCTGGACCTCCCAGAGGAACCAGTAGGAGGGAGGTTCTCCTTCCATCTACCAGGTTGGGAGAGAATTACATCAGATGCTTGGGTGCTCCAACTGATAGCAGCAGGACACTCAATTGAATTTCTTCAAAAACCACCCCCAGGTCGTCTCTCTACACTCAAGCCAATAAATAGAGGAGTCCCACAGGGATCCATACTGGGCCCTCTACTGTTCGCCATCTACATTAACAATTTGGATTTGGGAATCAAGGAAGCTAGTATACATCTGTTTGCTGATGATACGGTGCTCTACCTAAGCCGTGATTCACCTGGAACTGCGTTCTCAGAATTACAAAAGGAATTCAATACACTACAGTACCAGCTTCTACATAAAAAACTACTACTAAATGCAAAAAGAACCAAGGCCATGATATTTTCACCGCATAGCTCTGGGGCCTATACTGCTGCCGCTGGTACATTTCCTCCCATAACTACCTTACTAGGCGAAAAACTTTAATTTGTACCTAACTTCAAATACCTGGGCATATGGCTTGACAACAAACTCTCCTACCTGGAGCACACAGAAGCCCTGATGAAAAAACTAAGGCAGAGGCTTGGCCTCTTTTTCAGAATTAAGCATCTCCTGACCACAGATGCTAGAAGGCAGCTTGTTCGGTCTACATTCCTCTCATTAATCGATTACGCTGACATTATCTATAGCCAATGCTCCATCTCATACCTTGCAAAACTGGATGTTCTGTATCATAGTGCCTTAAGATTCATAACAGACCTCCCGTCCTCTACACATCACTGCTCCCTATATTCAGCAGTAGGGTGGCCTTCCCTGCAATACAGACGGTATAGAAATGCAGCCCTCTGGACACTTAGAGCCCTCACCAACAAGCTCCCAGAATACATCACTGCCTGTCTCCCCTTAAATCCAATGAGTAACTATGATCTACGAAGCCATTCACTAATTACTTTGAAAATCCCCAGGATCAGTAACCATTTTGGTAGGGCTGCCATAAGCCACGCACTGCCCACACTCTGGAATAAGATACAAAGATCACTGAGACTTAGTTCTCCGGTCAGCATTGCCCTCTTCAGGACTATTTATGATAAAGCATTTACTGAAATCTGTAAGTGTTTCCACAGTCACTAGCAGTCCTGTATACGGTTACCCATTTGGTTCCATCACACTCAGCCATGAATCTAGCTCTATCTTTCCCCATTGAACTAGTCACTAACCAGCTGCCATTCTGGCCCTCTGCACCTTGGCATCTCTTTTTTCTACTCTCCAGTCGCCTCTGAAGCAGGAGATATTGTCCTCACTGTGGGCTCATTGGTAAACTGGGACCTTCACCTAAGCATATAATCAGTTACTGAGGGTTGAAATGAAAATAATTGTACCCTTCCATGTAGGCAATAATACTCATGATAACTCAACTCTCTGTACATGAAGGTTGTAAATACTGCATAAATGTTATGACTCTCATGTAGGATCCCTGTGTACAATTGGAATGTATATATTGCATCTAACATGTTTGCTGTATGGTTGTTTTGTATCCTGATTCTCACCTTGTAGCCTGTGTTTTACTGTATGTATGTATGTTTACTTGTACTTGACCACAGCAGGTCCACCTTGTAAATGAGCTTGCTCAATGGTGATCGCCTGGATAAATAAAGATTTGATTGATTGATTGATTACTCACTCCTCGGAACATCTTCCTCTGGTCCTAGAAGAAATTTCCTCCCTTCTCTCGAAGGCGGCGATAGAGCCTGTCCAGACCCACGTTTGGGGGACAGGTTACTGTTCCCATTTTTTCCTAGTTCCAAAGAAAACGGGAGACGTGAGGCCTATTTTAGACCTCGACTCCCTGAAAATGTTCATGGAGTACAAACGT
Organism: Neoceratodus forsteri; assembly: GCA_016271365.2. Classification (NCBI taxonomy): domain Eukaryota; kingdom Metazoa; phylum Chordata; order Ceratodontiformes; family Ceratodontidae; genus Neoceratodus; species Neoceratodus forsteri. Next base: position 566,098,755 of record CM057452.1, read on the forward strand.
TTCAGAATGCTCTCCCTGCAGTGCCTTCTGCCGCTCCTTCGGCAGGGACAGTGGCATTGTGCGCTGGATATGCAGGATGCCTACCTGCATATCTCTATCCACCCTTCCCACCGCAGATTCGTTCGTTTTTCGTTCCAGGGGGACCTCTGCCAATTCAGGGCCCTCCCATTTGGTCTTTCCTCGGCTCCCCGAGTGTTCACCAAATGTCTGTCTGTGGTGGCGGCCCACCCTGCGCATTCACAAGGGGTGCAGGTACTCCCATACCTGGACGATTGGCTCTTGGCGGCCCCTTCCAGGGAGGAACTTATGCGCTCCCTTTCCCTTACCCTACAGGTTTTCACCAGCCTGGGTATCACCATCAACCAGGCCAAGTCCCATCTGGTCCCTTGTCCAAGGCTTCAGTTTATAGGGGCGATCCTGGACACGACCACTGGCAAGGCCTTTCTGCCTCCAGACAGGGTGGACACCCTCAGGCTCAGGCGAGTCTGTTGTCCAGTCGCAGAAGGGTCAGAGCCAGGTCAGTCCTTCGCCTTCTTGGGCTCATGGCGGCTGCTATTCCGACAGTCCCTCATGCACGGCTCCATATGAGCATCTCTCAGTGGACACTTCGGTCTCAGTGGGACCAGACATAGGATGACCTAGACCAGAAAGTTCTGGTCTCCGATCCCGCGGTCCGTGACTTGCAATGGTGGATGGTGCAAAAGAACCTTTACCGGGGAATTCCCTTCTGCTCCGAACCTCCATCCCAAACATCGACAACAGATGCCTCAGGAGAAGGCTGGGGAGCCCATCTAGGGTCTCTCAGGACTCAGGGCTCCTGGTCCAGTCTGGTGCAGACTTCATATCAGTGTGCTCGAGCTCAGGGCAGTTTTGTATGCTCTCCAGGCTCTAAACTCTTGCGTTCTTCCCGGCTATCTGACAATCCAGACAGACAACATGCACGTAGTCTGGTACAGCAAACAGGGAGGAACTCGTTCCTGCCCTCTGTGCAGGGAAGCAATGAGAGTTTGGAATTGGGCGGTTCAACACAACCTTCACCTGATGGTAGGTCATGTTCCGGGAGTGGAAAACACGCTGGCAGATCACCTGTCAGTCAGTCATCAGCCAAGGCACATGAATGGGAACTGGATCAAGAGGTAGCAGACGATATCTTCCTGCGATGGGGAACCCCTCAGGTAGACCTGTTCGCGTCCCCCTCTAAACACAAAACTTCCCACCTTTTGCTCCTTCACTCCAGGGCGAGGCATTTTCTGGGTCTTAGTCTCCTCTCCAGTTTGCAAGGTACTGCAGTGGTGGGAGAACCCTGTCAATCAGTTGCGGGGAGTCCCTTTTCTCATCCCGTCTCCCGAGCAAGGGGCATCTTGTGGGGTGCCCACCTGGGTCCTCTTCGGACACAGGGGTCCTGGTCCCCAGTGGAAGCCACCCTCCACATAAATGTGCTTGAAATGACAGTGGTCCTGTATGCCCTCCAGGCTTTTCAGAGCCACTTATCCCCGGGTCACCTGCTGGTGCAGTCAGACAGCCTCAGTTTGGTGTACTGTCTCAACGAGGGGGGGGGTGGGGGACACATTCTTAACCCCCTGTACCGGGGAGGTGATGAGTCTGACTCTGAGCTCTGGACCACGGCCTCAAGTTGTCAGCCATCCATGTTGCAGGAGACCAAAATGTCTTATTAGACAGCCTCAACAGGTCGCAGTCCCAGAAACACGAATGAGAACTGCTGTCTACAGTAACTGAGGGCCTGTTCAAAAAGTGGGGACCTGGAGCTGGACCTTTTTTGCATCCCCACTCAACACGAAACTGCTGCTTTTCTGCTCGCTAGATCCAGGGCCTGGAGTTTTCTGGCAAGACACATTGTCCCTCTCCTGGAAAGAGAGGTTCATCTACGGTTCCCCCCCTTCTGTTGATCCAGAGGGTGCTCCTTAAATTGCAGATGGAGTGGGCCTCTCATACTGTCACTTATCTTCATGACAGGAACCTTCTCTCTGCTGCACAGCATGGTTCTAGAAAGGGACACAGTACTATCACTGCCCTTATCAAATTTATAAACAGTGCCAAGATCACCGTGGATAATGGTCTTCTTACAGGTGCGGTCTTTATCGACCTCACCAAGGCCTTTGATCTAGTTGATCACTCTCTCCTCACATCAGAGATGTTCTCTCTTGGCTTCTCTACTGAAGTGGTGACATGGTACCACAGTTATCTAACAAACAGGCTGCAGTTTGTGAAGTATGGCTCCGCGCATCATCTACTTTCTCTACTAAAAACATTGGAGTACCCCAAGACTCCATACTTGGCCCTCTATTGTTTTCCATTTTCATTAATGACATAACTGCTAATGTCTCTTTGTGCTCCACTGTATTATACGCTGATGACCTGGTTCTCTATACCAGCTCTAAACACCTCTCTACCCTGAATAACACCCTAACATCAGATTTCCGCTGCCTTCACTACTGGCTCTCCAATAATAAGCTGGTTCTAAATACTGACAAATCTCACTCCGTGCTGTTTGGCTGTGCCCCAGGAATAAGCAAAAGCCCAGGACAGCTGTCCATCTCCTGCATTGATGATCTGCCCCTTAAAAACGTAGATGCATTTAAGTATCTGGGGGTTACTCTTGATCCCTTATTGGACTTTATTCAGCATATCTCTGTTACATGTAAAGCAGTTCATTGCAAGCTTGCACTGGCCTACAAGACAAGCTATGCCCTCACTCCCTCTGCCAAATCTGCTATTGGTCGAGGTGTTGTTCTCCCTGCACTAACCTATGCTTGATTGATGTACATTGGCGCAACCAAAGCCTGCCTGCAAAAATGGGACACCACCTATAATAATATGTCGATTTGCCCTCTCCTCACACCGCCTTGTGCATCGGTGTTGGTTAATACAGCAGACTAAATTGTCTCTTATGTTAAAGATCACTGGTACTATGCCCTCTGTACTCTGATAAATAGCATAATTCGGTCAGGTACTTCCTCCTCTTATGCTAGCATGCTCACTCCCCAAAACCCACACTATGCTCTTCAATGAGGTGATATGAGACTCTAGTCTGTCCCCAGATGCAGAGACAGCATGGGCTCCCAGGCCTTATCCCTCCTTGCTCCTCAGTACTGGAACACTCTACCTGCACCCCTCCGGCTCTCACCCACACATTTCCAGTTTTAAGTGCAATCTACATAACCACGTCCTAGCCTCCAACCTATGCACCTGTTTCATCCCTCCTTGAGGCTCCCCATTATATCCACCAGCACCGCCTCATGATGACTCTCCTAGCACTTCCATAGCTATTCATTAGTCATCGACTCCCTCTACACCATACCCCACACTGTTTCATCATATGTTGCCCTACGTTGGTGACATACTGACTCAGGCCTTTGTACCATATCTGCTTCTGAAGTGTCTATTGAGGTTGATGCCCATTTTGTGTTAGATATATACCTCTGTATTGTATTTTGGATCTGCTTCTTGTTAATTTATGTACTGCCATTGCTGTGTAAAATTATCTGTATTCATGTACTTCCATTTCTATGTAAAATTGCCATCGCTACTTATGCTTTGGATGCACGTGTCTGCCATCTCTGCCTTCCATGTGCCCGTGGACAGCTAGGTGGACCAAGCGGTCCTTATCTGCCGTCAAAGTCTGTTACTCGACTCCAGGTGTCTGCATATATTCGTTACCTTTTGTATATTGCCCCTACTTTATATATCCTACTTTTGTAATTTTTGCCTGTATTCGCTTTGTACTGTCCCGGGTCGTGCCTGATAATAGGCATTTCTGATGTCTAGTGCACTTACCCGGTTATCAGAAACAAATAAATACTGGTAGCGCCATTCTGGCCTCAGCAAATTTGGTTTCCATTATTGCAACAACTGGCAGTGGCACCTCCAGATCCTCTCCTGCTCTGCAGATTCCTGCTGACGCAGGTAGAAACTCTGGTCCATCCGGATCTCAAGTCCCTTCGGCTGTATGCTTATTTATTTATTTATTTATTTTATTTATTTATGACTTTGATAACCGGGTGAGCAGACTGATCCAGAGGACCATTTTCAGATGTGACCCGGGCCACCAGGGTGGCAAACACAACAAACATCAATACAATACAGAGATACAGTTAGAACAAAACAGGACTGCTGAATACACCTGGTATGAGGTCAAATTACACAGTACAAATATTTCAGAGAAACCAGTGCATACTGGTGTAGTGACATACATTAAGTAACTATGCAATTTAAAAGGTTTAACATGGTGATTATGGTAAAGTATTACTAGGACACTTTGGGGTTTCTCAGAAGGTAGCAGATGACCTGGTGGGTGTCAGGAAACCCTCCACCTGAGCCACATATTCCATGAAGTGGAAGGGCGTTGCCATTTGGTCCTCCTCTCACTGCTTAGACCCCTTCACCTGTCCGGTGAACCAGATTTTGGAGTATCTGTTGTCCCTATCAGACTCTAGGCTTTAATACTCATCCATTAAGGTGCACGTGTCTGCCATCTCTGCCTTCCATGTGCCCGTGGACAGCTAGAGTTGGCTCGTACATTTTTGAGGGGCATCCTTCACCTGAAGCCCCCTATTCATAGTCCCGTCCCGGCTTGGGACTTGAATTTTGTGTTCAAGTAACTGACCCTGCCTCCTTTTGAACCAGTCACATCCTGCAAGCTACGCTTTGTCGTGGAAAGCGTTATTTTTTAGTTGCCATTACTTCTGCTTGAAGAATTTCAGAGCTTCAGGCTCTCATGTGTGAGCAGCCTTATTTGATTTTCCACAAAGACAGTCTTTTTGCATACTAACCATAAGTTTCTTCCTAAGGTGGTGTCTTGAGTTTACCTTAAATCAGTGCATCCACCTGCCTGTTTATTATCCGGAGCATGCCAATCCAGGGGAAGCATTGCTCCATACTTTGGATGTGCATAGGATTCTGTGTTACTATGCACACCATACAAACGACTGCAGAATGTCCAAGCTATTGTTTGTTTGTTTTGCCCCGGGAAAGAGGGCTCCCCCAGTTTCAAAATTGTGTTTGTCCAAATAGTTGGCCAACTGTATTACTTTTTGTTATAGGAGCTACGATAAGAAACTTCCGGGGACTGTCAAGGGCCATTCATCCAGGGGTATGGCCACTTCTGTTGCCTGTTTCCAGGTTGTGTCTGCAGCTGAGATCTGTGCTGCTGCCACTTGGAGTACTGTCCACACCTTCACCAAGCACTACAGTCTGGACATTGCTTCCAGGAGGAGGGCAGGCTTTGGCCTAGCATGCTTCAGGGCCTTTTTTCTTAAGCTCCAGGCCTCCTGCCACCTAGACTGTCCTTGCTGTCAGCACTGCTTGGGACTCGTTCCATGGGCTTGACCTGAGAGATCCCTGATGAAGATAGTACAATTACATAAGAACTTACCTTAACAGTAGATCTTCAAGCGAATCTCTTTCATCAGGTCACGCTGTCCCACCCTCCATCCCGCTTTGGAGTCTGTTCTGTTCCAAACTGGTTAGTCAGTGTTCCGGCCTTATATAGGGCTAGGCACTCTATCTCTTGTCTTGGTTCCCAAGAGATAGCCAGATGGGAAAGGTCTCCTGCGGCAAAGAACTGAGGAGGGAGCAGGGCCACCTACACCTATGTAGGGATAGTGATGTCGGCAGTTGATGTCAGCGTGGGCGGCCCTAATAGACTGCTACAGAAAAAGGCTTTTGTGGTATCCTAGTGCCTGACTGCTGAGTTCTGTAGGTGTGACCTAATGAGAGATTCCCTCGAAGATCTGTTGGGTAAGTTCTTACGTAACTGTACTGTTCTCATCCACTAAACAATCTGTACTTACACTATCTTGGAGACTACGTAGATTCTTAAATGAAGTCCAGAAAGTTTGGGGATTATTCATAAGTTTCCATTGCTGCTGTCGATAAAAGGAAGATTTAGCCAGTTTTATTCCTCAATTACTTATATTGGGTTAGGGCATTTTCATCCTTGGTTAGAACATATTGTTGCCTAAATGTGTCTCTTTTCCTCACCTGCTGTCTCTTTTCCTCACCTGCTGTCCAAGATCCTTATTTAGCCAAGGTGAATATGTACTCTTAATGTATTTTTGTCTGCATATTTGCCGCTTTTTCCAGGCAAATGTATGTCCCAAATTGTTACAGCTCAGTCAAGTTAGCAATAGAGAGAAAAACCCTTCAGTGTTTTATCGGGATATGCATTTCTTCAGTGGCAGCTGTAATGATATGAAACTGAGAGCTGCACAGTTGGGTAGATTTGATAGTCCTGTGGGCCTTTTTCTGACGGCAATTTATATGTTCGTATGTTAATAATCAACTTCGGTCAGGTTTGCTCTCTGAGCTTCCTAAGGCATAATGTTTGACAGTGATCTGAAATGAAATGTTCCTTGAGTTTGTATATTTTATGGACAGTTTGTTGTCAGCCAGTCAATTACAGAATGATTTCAAGTTTTATAGTTGGGGCGGGTAGTGGGCAGTGAGTTTACGCAGGATTTGGCTGCCACAACAAAGTCAGCCCTAGATGCCACTAACTACCACTTCTACATGGCCGTAGACACCAGTGACTCCACTTCATGAGTCTTGGCTCACGTAGTGGCACTGAGGTTTGCTTGGCTAAAGGCTACTAGAAGGACACCAGGTTAAAGCCATTGATTTCTTCTTTTTTTGAACTTCAGAATTCTTTTATTATTTTGGGTACACAAAAATCAGGGTACAGTACAGTGATCTCATCATGCATAAAAAGAGAAAGAAATAATAATGATCCATTTAAAGTTAATACAATTAGTATCCTTTTTACAGGGTGATAATTAATTACAGTCATTTCCATACGGAATCCATCCTTTATATTCTCCCCCTCTTTTCCACCCTTTTAGCCACACTCTGGGCAATAACCTTTATTACAACATAGGGGTATTAATGCCTTTGAGGCAAAAGATACCAATCCTGTTGCCATCACAGTCACTGCTCAGCTGAACCCGCATAAAAGTATGTCTACCCCTTTTCAATATATCCTACCTGTAAGAGCTGGTCTATAGTTCGGATTCCCTCCTTTTCCAAATGGTTAAAGAAAGGAAGCCATCTGGAGTTAAATTTGTCTGCCACCAATCTTAACGAAGCCGTGATGGCCTCCATTTTCCTGATCTGATCAATATTTCTGTACCAATTATCAGTGGAAGGGGGAGACGCTTTCAGCCAATTTTGGGTCAACGCCTTAAGTGCTGTTGCAATAAGCATATAAAAGAGATTTTTCCCAATGAGGTTGTAATTTCATCAGGTGGAAGTCCCAGGACCAAGTTCAGAAACTGTGGCTGGTTAGAAAGTAGCATAATCTCCATAATATAGTGTGACACCTCTCCCCAAAACCAATCAACCCCGGGGCAAGTCCAAAGGATATGGTAATATGTACTCGTGTGTCCACATCCTCTCCAGCATTTAGCAGAGATTAGGGGAGAATAATGGTGTTACCTCTGAGGTAATAAAAAATCTGGTATTAATTTTCCATCTGAATTCTCTCCACACAGGTGAATTGGTGGTCCTATGGACACCTTCCCAAATATTCTGCCACAGCCTGTATGGAATATGAAGGTTTGTCTCTCTTTCCCATTTTTGTTCCACCTTTTGTCTGGCTAGTGTCCCCCTATCTTCTATTAGGACTTTATATATTTCTGATATATATGCTTCGGTATCTCCTATGTTGCCTCTGAGATACGTTCGTTGTACCGGGGTTGATGGTCCCTGCAATAATTCTGAAAGGCCTATGATAGTAGTTATGTAATGAACACATTGATAGTATTTGAATAAGTTGTTTTGAGTTAGGTTAAATTCCGTTTGCATTTGTTGGAAAGATTTAACCTGATCCTCTACCAGGAGTTGGTGTGGGTATATAAATCCTGATATTGCCCACCTAAAGAGAGAATTATCTCGTCTCTGGATGGGGAACCCAGGTAAGTCTGATAAAGGAAGGTAGTTCCATACGGGGCATATTTCTCATTCCTGTCTCGCCTCCAACCATTTTGACAGGGTATGTCTGGTAAAGGTATTAGTTAGATTCTTCAGATCTTTAGGTTGGATTAGCCTGGGCAGGATATGTAATGGGCCCCAATCTCTCTCTGGCTGTTCGATTTCTAGCCACCCATGTGCCTTCCCTATCTCTAACATTTTGGTAATCGGTAATATTTAGGGAAATTAGGCAGCCCCATTCCCCCTTGGCTTTTTCTTCTGTTAGAATTTCCCTCCGAATTCTTGGATGCTTGCCCAGCCAAATGAAGTTCGCCAATCTTTTTTTTTAAGTCCTTCCAATCTTTTTTGGGGATCGGGATAGGGAGGTTGGAATAAAGAAAGAGAAATCTTGGAAGGATATTCATTTTGATTTTTTTGATTCTGTTTGAAAGCGTAAGAGGGAGAATACTTTCATCTATTCAAGTCATTCCGTATCTGCTGGTTTAAGGTTTCATAATTAAATTTATATAGGAGGGTTAATTCTTTGGGGATCTGAATTCCAAGGTATCTTAATTTACTCTGGACCCATTTCAAGGGAATTTTAGTTCTAGGTTCCATATTTGGTTCCTTTCCTACTACCAGCACCTCTGATTTAGAGGAGTTAACTTTAAAACCAGAGATATCTCCAGATTTAGAGAGAAGTACGACTAAATGTTTGTAACCAACCCCTGGGTTACCTAAATAAATCAATGTGTCGTCTGCGTAGAGGGATATTTTATGGGATGAGCTATGGATTTCAATGCCTTCTATACCCTCATGTTTATTTATTAATTTATTTAATTTGCTTTTGTTAACCGGGTAAGCACACTAGACAGCCAAGTGCCTATTTTCAGGTGCGACCCGGGAGAGTTACAGGTAAAACTTCATACATGAACGATTGAGGAAGCATAAGGAATACATAGGAAGGTAGTTACAGGTAAAAACTTCATACATAAACAACTGAGGGAGCATAAGGAATACATAGAAAAATAACAGGCAATTCAGTGCTGGCTCTAGAGCAAGGTAGGCATACATTGAGCAGTTGAGGAACAGAGAAGTGTATATTAGAAATACACAGGCAGTTACAAGGCTAGCTCTAGGGCAGAGTTGGCACAGAATTCATACATGTACGATTGAGGAGACAAGAAACAAAACTAAAATAACAGGCAGTTCAAGGCTGACTCTAGGATAGGGGTTGGCATGGTGCATTAGAGTAGGATGGGACAGACGGGATATAATTCGGTGGTGAACAGCGGGAACAAAGATAAAGGTAAGTGCCTGCAGAAGGGGGGAAGGGGAGTGCCCTAGGCAGGTGGTAAGTCCAGGATTCATGGCCAGTTCCAGAAGGAGAAGTGCAAGTAGCGCTGAGGCCCCCACCATCCAGTCAGGTTGGAGGGTGGGGAGGGGCAGGGGAGTAGGACTACGATGAGCAGGAGCAGGGGGAGGAAGGTTTCAGGAAGTTCCAGAGGGAGGCTTTAAAGCTTGGGTGGGAGGAGGAGGACCGAGTGAGCTCAGGTAGCGAGTTCCAGAGTTTGGGGGCGTAAGTGTGGAAGGCTCGGTCCCTGCAAGGGTGCATGTTCTAGGAACCAGGCGTTCTTGAGTTGCCCCAGATCGTAGGTGGTAGGATGGGGCGCCAGGTTTAAGGGGAAGGGCTAGAGCTGGAGGCGTGCTAGAGTGGATGATATTGTCAATGAAATTACCTGAGACGAAGGCGATGCTTCTCAGGGGAAGCCACCCAGGGCGGCTATATAGATCACAACGATGGGTGAGGGGAGGGGCGGAAAGCACGGAGCGGCAAACATTGTTGTAGGCAGTGTCCCATTTTGAGAGGCTGGATTTGGGAACTGGTGCAAATGTTAAAGTCCGTAACAGAGTGGGAGGAGGACCCCCCTAGCTAGGGCCAAGCGGGCGGCAGGGGTGAGGCAGTTATTAGCGTGGTAGGCTAAACCAAGCTTACAATTAGTAGCCTTCCAAACATTGCGAATGTGATCGGTGAGGTCCAACTGCGGATCTAAGTTGACGCCCAGGTACTTGGCAGTGGTTACCGTCTCAAGGGGCGAGCCGTCGACCCCATGGATGAGCAGGGGGGCAGGGCAGGATTTTATTTTGTTTAAGGACCTGAACAGCATGGATTGGGTTTTGTTGAGATTGAGGGTGAGCCTGTGGTCTCCCAACCAAGTTTGAATGCGGTCGAAGTTCAGGTGTGAGTTTATTGTGGAGATGTCCCGATGCCTGATGGCTTGTACTAGGGGCTCCATACTGATTGCAAAAAGGAGTGGGGATAGTGGGCATCCCTGCCTCGTACCCCTCTCAGTCTTAAAAGCAGAAGAAATGGTTCCATTCACCCTAACTCTAGCTTGAGGCTTCTGATAACACAATTTGATCCATCCCAGGAAATTGCCCCCAAACCCCATCTTTTCTAGGACCATAAAAGGGTAGGTCCAATTTAGCCTATCAAAGGCCTTTTCTGCGTCTAGGAAAATTGCTAGAGCTGGATTCAGGTTGTGTCTCTTGTGTTACAAAATGTTTGTCGTCGTCTGATGTTATCACTCATATGTCTAAGTGGGATAAAACCTGTTTGGTCTGGATGGATTAGTAGTTCTATGTATTTTTGAAGTCGGATTGATAAAATTTTTGTAAATATTTTTTGATCTTGGTTAAGAAGGGCTATAGGTCTGAATGATTCACATTTGGATAGATCTTTGCCAGGCTTAGGAATTGTTGTTATAATGGACTGAGACCAACTTCCCGGGACTCTGTTTGCTTCAATACACTGATTAAATACTTCTGAGAGTAGGGGGGCTAAAGAAGTATGACAGCTTTTTATATATTTCACTGCTAAACCCATTGAGTCCTGGTGTTTTTCCTATTGGCAAGTTGTTTATTACTTCTATGGTTTCTTTAGTTGTGATAGGTTGGTTTAATTCTTCATTTATTGTTTTTGATAATTTAGGTAGATTAAGAGAATCCAAAAAGGTTTGAGTCTCTGCTTTTACATTCTCCTCCTCTTTATCTTCCCCATATAAGGTCTGGTAGTATGTTCGAAATTGCTGTACTATATCTTCTGGGGTAGTCCATTTCTTCCCTTTCGGGCCTGGTTCTTGTATATAGGGCACATACCTATCAGCTTGTGCTTTTCTCAAACGGATTGCCAACAATCTAGACGCTCTCCCCCCCACCTCATGGTATTTTTGGTTGGTAAATCGGAGCAGGCCTTCAGATTTTTTATTTTCCAGATCTTGTAGAGTTCTTTTAGCTTTGTCTAATTGTATTAAGGTCTGTTTATCCCGTGGGTTAGCTTTATGTTTTTTTTTCCAAATCTGTTAATTCAATCAAAGTTCTATTATGTGTTGACTGAGCTAGTTTTTTTTTTTTTTTGCTGCTGCTGCATAACTGATTATTCCTCTTCGAAGGACTGCTTTTAAAGTGTCCCACTTAAATAATGGGGAGTGCTCTGTGGCTTGGTGAACTAGGGTGAAGTCTTCTATTTTCTGTTTCAGTTTGGAGAGGAAACATATATTGTTTAAAAGTGAGACATTTAGTCTCCACAGAGACTGTTTATTTTGAGCTGACAGAGCCAACTGTACTGAGACCGGGGAATGGTCTGACAACGTGATGTGAATATAGGACTCCTTAATTAAATGAAGGGTGGTAGCATATGTATAGAATAAGTCTATACGTGAATAAGATTGCTGCACAAAGGAATAGAATGTGACGTCTCTATCTGTGGGGTGCTGAGCATGCCAAATATCTACAAGGCCCAGTTCGGCCATCCAAGCCACAAGGGATTTGGAGGCCGTTTTATTTGTGGAGGTAACACCAGAAGAAAGGTCCTGCTGTGGATGTGGGACTGTGTTAAAGTCACCTCCAAGGAGTAGTATGCCCTTGGGAAGATCGGCTACTTTTTTAAAAATTATTTGGAAAAAAACCTTCCTGTCCAGAATTCGGAGTGTAAATATTGACCAGGTGCAGTGCTTGCCCTCGAACATTTATTGAAACCCTCACATATCTGCCCTGTATGCCTGTGTCTGTGGAATCAATAGAAAGATTTAATCTCCTGTGTATCAAGACTGCTACTTCAGCTTTTTTAGATTCGGGGTGGGGTGCTGCTACCACATGCTCAACCCAGGCCCTGCGTATTTTCATATGTTCATCTAATGACAAATGTGTCTCTTGGATCAGGGCTACATCTATCCCCAGCTTTTTGAGTTCTTGCAGCAGCCTTGTGCATTTTATTGAGGAGTTTATCCCTTTAACATTATATGAGCAAACTTTTAGGTCAATCATACTTGAGGTCTCTAGGTGTTGTACATTTTATGTAAACAATCAGTATCCCCAAAATAAGAACTCTCTCGTTTCTTCCCCTCCAGTCCTTTCCATGTACCCCTAATTAATAATATGGGTCTATCAATCATTAAATGTACCCTTGTCTTATCAACTTTAACAATTTCCGAAAACTTCTTTCTTGCAACTATTGCCCTTAACATTGGGCAATCTCCTTTCTCAAATTAACTGCGTATAACTTTTTTCTTTCCCCTTCTTTTTGACTTGAAACAAGAACAGTCTTGTTCTAAACCACTTAATGTAATTGGAAAAAAACAGTAATAGTCAGGATATGTCTCTTAAAAAAACACTGCGTGGAGGCCTTTTAAACTTGAACAAGCCCTACAACATGGCCAACAGGTGACAAGAGAAAGAAAGAAAAGAAAAAGGAAAAAAAAAGGCCTCTTTGTGTGATCTTTTGTTACTTCCTAGGTGCAGTGCCAGGCTTCGCCGCAAAGGGGAGCCTGCTTTCACTCGTGATAGTGCATGATGTTCTCTGTGCACTATTGATCTCTAAATTAAGAGATCGAGAGCAACATCAATTGCTGCTCCAAAAGAATCGTCGCGGAGGTTGGGGAAACCAGTAACAATCCCTCCCAGGTCTCGTCCCACCCCAGCATTAATAATTACATAGTATAGTCCTTCCTCCATTTCTTTAACTTTAACATAGCTCACTTTCCTTGTCTGATTCTAGTATTCCCATAAACCACTATCAAGGCTTTGTCAATGCTTTCTCTCCTCTCAATCCTTCCCCCCTCTTGTTCCACGTTTCCACTCACTTAATTTCCAAGCCCCTCTTCCCAATCTCCAGAAAGTCCCGGACTCCTACTTAACGAGAGGGAAGTCACTCGGAGAAAAAACGCCCCTGAAACATGTTTCTCATGCATCCCATCCCGTATGTTCCCCCAACCAAGTCCGTTTAGCGATCCGAGATTCAGCCTTGACAGTCATAAGCCCCAATAAAATAGTCTATTATTTGAGTGAGTTTTTGCTTTAACATTTGCCACTTTTTTTATTTTTTATTTTTACCCCCGATTATGTTAATTAGCCCTTGTACTCGTAGCATACTCTCCTCTCCTTGTTTTCTCCAACCAGTCATCTGATTTTCTCCTGCTGAAGCTCTGCAGTCAACCTCTCATGTCTGACCCAATAAGTTCATCTTAGGGGTTTGACCAGTAGTCGCACGTTTTGAAAGCTTTACAGCATCCTTTAGCAGGCTTTGAGGAAGGGTTCTGTGGAGTGGGTGCTTCAGTCCTCTAGTAACTGGCTGCCAAACATTTTTCAATAAACTGCTCCAGGATTTCCACCCCGAGGTCAGGTATGGTTATTCCCCATTCTTTCAGGAGGGGGACCGCTTCCAGTAGGGTGTTAAAGATCTTTGGGCCCGCATCTAAATGCAGCTGAAGGTGGGAAGGGTACAAAATCTGGGCCTTGATATTCTTTTTATGTTTTATTTTTTTAGCAATCATGCGGACTCTCGTACGCTCGGCCTGTAGTGTGGGTGAAAAGTCCTGCTCGAAAAACATGAGTGAGCCTTGGTACCTTAAATCCCATAACTTCCAAGCCTCTTTTAAGATCCATTCTTTACTGTGAAATAAGGCCATCCGTATTACCCACGATCGGGGCTTGCCTGAGGGGTTGGTGGGTTTCGGGCCCTATGACCTGTGGGCTCTGTCGATGGTGAGGTCCAAGTCGGCAGGAATAGCGAGCACAGACCGTAAGAGCTGCTGGATAAAATCAGTGGGTGTGGGAAACCCCTCTTCAGCTCCCTCTGGAATGCCATGTATTTGGAAATTATTTCTCCGAGATCTGTTCTTAATATCCTCTAAGCGATTATGCACTTCTTGATCTCTTTGCAAAAGATATATTAGGATTCTGCGTTCTCTATCTTGCGTTTCTGTGTTCTCGGACAGTCTGCTTGAATGATCCTCTACTTTAGCATCTAAATTCCTGACATCCTGTCTTAGATCTGCAAGTGAGGACTCAATTTTTTGAACAGATAACCGAATTTTTTGTAATGTTCGTTCTGCTTTTCTCGGTAAGCACAGATCCTCTTCATCGGGGTCCAAAGACGAATTTGAGAATGCTCTCTCTCTGCGCGAATGGCCTGTGAGGGCCTCCATCTCCTCGTCGAGAGTAAGCTGCTTCATTTTTGCTTGTGCAGCATTGTTTTTTGAAGTTTTCGGGCGATTACCCTTAGCCGCCATCTCCACTCACTTCAGGGTTTTAAAATCCACTTAAATTCGTAAGTTTAATGGAAGGATTCAGTTAGATTCTTCGGGCGGACCTAGGAGCTCAGGTATTTAGCTCCCCATCTACTCCGTGACGTCACCGGAAGTCCTGATTTCTTCTTTGAGAGAAATTCTGTATTTGGAGACGAAACAGAAGCGTGTTTGAAAAAAAGTGGATGAATACAAAACCACTTTTAAGAATTCCACTGAGAAAGAAAAGACCTCCACTTCCTGTAGGCTTATTGAAGCGGAGGCAAGAGTAGCTGTCCAAGACCCTATGCTGCCTGTGAGTACCAGCCTCAGAGAGGTTACTGCAGAGGGGCTTCAGGTGTGCTGCAGCACCAGCCTCTAAGCCCACAGCCAAAACAAAACCCCTGACCGTTTTGACCAGGTCGCTAGTCAGCCATTGCCAGTGGTGGGAAGACTGACCCACTAAATGGGGGAGAAAATGAACATAGCCAAGTAGGTCCTGGAATTAGTGGGTATGAGGTTGCTCTTCCAATTACAAAGGTTCCCACACTGCAGAGACCAAAAGACTTCCCAGCTTACTTACCAACCGATAGAATTCTGCTAGAGCTAGAAATAAACTACTGCAAATAAAAACAGTAGAAAAGGTTCCTGCCTCACAGCATGGCAAAGGCCTGTTTTCGAGGTACTTTCTGACCTACAAGAAAAATTACAAATGGTGACCCATCTTACACTTAAAATATCTGAAAAAATGTCAAGAAAGAAAAATTCAAGATGGTCACACTGGGTACAGTGATACCACCCCTACGGTCAGATTGGTTGGGGTCACTGGATCTGAAGGATGCATACTTCCACATTCCAGTCAGACACAGCCACAAAAAATACCTTGTGTTCAGGCAGGGAAACAGCCAGCATCCATTTAAAGCCCATCCTTTGGTCTGACCTCAGCACCAACATCACAAAGTGCCTAGCTCTGGTGGCAGTTCACCTAAGAAAGCAAAGTGTGATGGTTTTTCCTTACTTAGATGACTGGTTAGTCTTTGGGAAAACAAAACAAGAGGCAGTGCTCAATACAACAGTAAGAAGCACGTTAGAGAACCTGAGATTTCTAATAAATCTGCAGAAGTCCCAGACAGAACCAGTACAGGTCCTGGACTTCATAGGAGCAAGACTAGATACCCTGCAGGAGAAAGCTTCTCTTGCTCAGGAAAAGGGTGTCAGATCTGATTGCTAGTACAGAATCTTTCACACTGGGCCATCCAAGGCCTGCACGGGATTTTGTGCAACTACTAGGCCACATGGTTTTATCTACAGCTGTGGTGCCATGTGCCAGATTTCAAATAAAGAACATTCAGAACCCTCTAAGAGTTCACTGTTCCCAAAGGTAAGAGTTTTTGTCCAAGCTGGTGCGAATAACAAAAGGCTTGATACAAGCACTAGAGTGGTGGAAGGAGGAAGGCTACCTCAGAAAGGGCATTCCCTTCCTCCAGTAATCTCCAACCAGGGTCCTCACAATGGATGTTTCACTTCTAGGGTGGGGTGCCCACCTGGAGGATCTCACAGTAAAGTAGTATCTGGAGCCTTCAGGAGATTAAGGAGCACATAAATCTGCTCAAGCTCTGGGCAGTACTGTTGGCAGTACAGTCTTTTTCCTCTCAGCTACAGGGTCATTCAGTCCAAATTTGATTTGTACAGACAGTACCCCAACAATGTACTGCATAAACAAACGGAGGAACATGATCCTCAAAACTGCACAGAAACTGAGGATCTGGGATCTGGCTTGTACCCCAGATACAAACATTTTTGCAGTACACCTGCCTGGCAAGAACAATGTTCTGGCAGACTCACTAAGCAGAATCAGCCAGGGAAATCACAGGTGATCAGTATAACATTCACAGACCTCCAAACACTGCGTCTGAGGGCATGGTTGTTGAAGAGCTAGAATTTTCTAGTTTGAATCTGTATCTGTCAGAGGAAGTGCTAAGGGTTTTGAAGGTTTCCAGGAAACCAGCAACAAGAAAAGCATAGTCCTTTAAGTGGAAGAGTCTCATACAGGTGTGCCCCCAGAAAGATAATTATAATACAGACAGAGCTTTCTGTATAGTTCTGGACAACCTGGTGCATCTACAGTCCTTGGGTCTGGGGTCTGAGACCTTCAACCCTGCAAGTACACATGGCAGCTATGTCAACCTACACTTCAGCAGGGAAAGATGGGTCCCTAGCCTTGCATCCTGTTTTTAAAAGGTTTTCAAGGGCTTCAGCCATCTGCATCCCCCTGTAAGGGGATCAGTTCCCCCATGGGACCTTAATATCTGTTTTGCCCAGCTGATGGAGGCTCCCTTTGAGCCTATGGCTGCAGCTGACTTAAAGTATGTCACATGGAAAACAGTCTTTCTGATAGCCATGACATTTGCCAAGAGGGTAAGTGAACTTCAAGGCCCTTGTTCATATCCAAACTATATAATGTTCCACAGAGATAAGGTAGTCCTTAGAACCAATAGAAAGTGCTTGTCTAAGGTGGTGTTCAAGTTCCACTTAAACCAGTCACTTACCCTTCCTGTTCTTCTACCCTGAACACGCCAGTACAGCTGAGCAATAATTGCATTGTCTAGATGTAAAAAAGGCACTAGGTCACTACATGGACTTGACAAGGGATGTCTGGTCCCAGAGTACACAGCTTTTTGTTACCTATGAAGAGTTTGACAAAGGTAAGCCAGCAGCTAGGAAGTGTCTCGTCATTAGTTAGTTTCCTATATACAGATCTGTTATGAAAGAGCTGAGAAGGTGCCCACCAACGGCCTACGATCACACTCCATGAGGGAACCTTTGCTTTTGTAGGAGCCTAAAAGGATATTCCCCTTCAAGAAGTTTGCAAAGCAGCCACCTTGTAAACAGTGCACACATTCACAAAGCACCATTGTCTGAGCATTCAGTCCAGGATGGATGCCAGTTTTGGAACTATCTTGCAGCACCTTTTTCCTACCTATGTTCCAGACCCATCCTCCCAAGGTCCTGCTAGTGAGTCTATTTCTAAGGTATCTCATTGATGGATTCCTGTTTGAAGAAAAAAATTCTCACTGTGGTAATGTTGTTTCTTCTCAAGGATCTATCAATGAGCCTTACAAACCCTGACCCAGCCTCCCCTTATAGAACCTGTAAATAGGTTCACACAGGAATCGTTTTTTCTTTTACGGTTGCTTGAGCATTACTTATTGCAGTTCATTGGCATTTTTAAAATTGTGATCATTTCAGTTCATAGTAACATAGAATTTTACGGCAGATAAGGACCGCTTGACCCACCTAGTCTGCCCATTTCCCTACCTAATGCATAGGCTGCAGATCCTAGTTAACCAACAGCCTACTTCCTCCTACCCCCATTAGAATTGCCTTATGTCTGTCCCATGCATTCTTGAATTCCCCCACTGTTTTTGAGTCCACTACCTCCTCAGGAAGGCTGTACCATGTATCCACAACCCTCTCCGTGAAAAAATATTTCCTCACATTACCTTTGAGCCGCTCCCCCCCTCTATCTTCAAATTGTGCCCCCTTGTTCTCATTGTATGTTTGTCTGCTTCAGTTTATTTGGGTTTTTCAAAATTTTAGGAAAAATATAAAAAGTTTGGTAGCAACGTAGATACATTAGTGGTCACTGCTCCCCTGGTTATAGAGACAAATTTGACATTGGTAAGCAGGGGGAGTATGACCACAGTGCAAAATTTGAACTTGCATTTTTCATTCTGTACTGTGCATGACATTCTATCTCTGGGGCAGCACACTCCTGCAGACTGATGCTATTTTTTTTTTTTTTTTGTATGCTTTTATCCCCTGTCTGGCCGCCCCCCATCGAGCCTGACTACAAATGTGAAGGCCTGCCACACACCCCAGGACTTGCCTTCACTCCCGATCACCCTGGCTTGCTCCCCAGGTTGGGGCTCCTTCCCCCAACGGAGACTGAAAGGTGCTGTGGGAGCGAGAGCCCAGTCGGCAGCACAGGGTCTGCAGCGTGGGGATAGAAATCATTGTATGGTTGGAGGCCCTCCTTTTTTTTCCCCCGTTTTCTCCCCTGGGGAGGTGTGGTGTGCAGTGATGATGAGATGTACACACCGAACATTCGACACACCTCCAAGTCGTAACCAGTCCTTGCTGTTGGACCCCCAGCATCCGCAAGGGGTCGGTCAAGCACCGGTGACACCCCCCGCCATGAAGCGCTCAGTTCTCCTCCCCCCGGCCAATCCTCCAACCTCCCAGGCTCGCTGCCGAACCCGGGTCATGGGCATCGCAAGCAGTAGTGCTACCACTGCGCTGGTGGGCCGGCTTGGACTGATTCTGTTTGTAAGGTTCATTGATGGATCCCTGAGAAAAAACATTTACTATGGTGAGTCATTTTTTTCCATTCTTCCTTTCCATACGTGTTGGCATAGCTGCTGCGCTTAGTTTGGGTTTCTCTGACTGGGTGACCAAAGTAGTTGATCAGGGAGGGGCTGTGGACATGGCCTACCTAGACTTTAGCAAGGCATTTGACAGAGTCCCACACAAAAGATTAATATACAAGTTAGCTAGCCTGTGAGTGGGTCCAAAGATGACAGCCTGGGTAAAGAATTGGCTGGAGAATAGGACACAGAGAGTAATAGTAAATGGAGTCCACTCTGAAAAAAGGGGGGTTAGTAGTGGGCACCGCAGGGTTCAGTATTAGACTGGTCCTCTTCAATGTCTTTATGCTTACATTGCAGAGGGACTGAAGGAAAAGTATGTCTCTTTGCAGATGACACAAAGATCTGCAACAGAGTTGATGCACAAGGTGGGGTGGAAAGGATGAGAAGGGACTTGGCAAGGTTAGAGGAATGGTCAAATGTATGGCAGCTTAGATTCAATGCTAAGAAGTGCAAGGTAATGCACCTGGGAAACAAAAACCCAGGGGAAGAGTACACAATGGGGGGTGAGATACTAACAACAACAAAAATGGAAAGGGACCTGGGGGTAGTCATATCAGATGACCTAAAGGCGGGCAAGCAATGTGAGAGGGCAGCAAGGAGGGCTGGCGGGATACTGGGATGCATAGGGAGAGGCATCACCAGTAGAAAACAAGAAGTTATTATCCCTCTGTACAGACAGCTGGTGAGACCACATCTGGAGTACTGCATGCAGTTCTGGAGACCCAATCTCCGCAAAGACATAGATAGGACGGAAGCTGTCCAGAGGAGGCCAACTAAAATGGTGCAGGGTCTGCACCGGAAGACACATGAAGAGAGAGACTTAAGGAGCTTAATATGTATAGCCTCGAGGAAAGGAGGGAGAGGGGAGACATGATAGAAACTTTCAAGTATCTCAAGGGAATCAACAAAGTCCAAGAGGGTAGCATCTTTCAAAAAAAGAGGTGTGCCAGAACAAGGGGACACAATTTGAAGATAGAAGGGGGGCGGCTCAGAGGTAATTTAAGGAAGTATTTTTTTCACAGAGAGGGTTGTGGATGTATGGAACGGCCTTCCAGAGGAGGTTGTGGAGTCAAAAACAGTGGTGGAATTCAAACATGCATGGGACAGTCATAAGGAAATTCTAGGGGTTGGGGGTAGGAAGAAGTAGGCTGCTGGTTAACTAGGATCTGCAGCTTATCCATCAGGTAGGGAAATGGGCAGACTGGGTGGGCCAAGCGGTCCTTATCTGCCGTCAAATTCTATGTTTCTCAACAGAGATCTTATTTGTATTGTTTAAGTTTTGTTTTATGTCTGGATGCAATTGCAGAAGAGAGTTTACTCTCAATTTGCCTTCCAGTAAATTGAAATTGAATCTCAACATGGAGTTACAAGAGGAAACTTGTAGAGCAAAGATTCACTGCTAAGATAGTTCAGTATTAATACAGTATGTATGTTTCTTTGTTTAAAACCTCATCCTTGTGGAGAACCTGTTCTGATTTAAGGGCCTTCCAGCTCCACCACTCCCTCAACCCCACAGCTTACCCCAATAACACTGTATGAGGAAGATAATACAGCTCTGAGCGAGAGTATAGTCCAGGCACATACACGTGTGGCGGTATAGCATTGTGGTTAAGAGCACTAAGCTGCAAAGGTGGAGAACTGGGTTTGAATCCCAGAGCCACTACTTATATACTGTGTGACTATGAGCAAGTCGCTTCACTTGTTGCACTCTCAGGACGCACCTGGAAACAAGCTTCAGCTTGGCCTTTCTTTCCTGGACAAAAATTGTAAAAGAAATTAAAAGGAAAAAAAAAAAAATTTGCTTCATGAGTTACCACGTATTCATTATCACTGTCTCAAACCCATCCCACCCTACTCGCTGTTGTTTGAGATGGCAGTGTTTACTGCCTTTTCCTGAATGTTTGGAAGAATGGTCAGACTTGGGTAGACTGACATGATGGCTGCGTCAGTAGTTGGAGATTTTTCTTCTTTTGGCTAAGCAACCTTGCGGACCTCCATGTAGACACGACTTTAGGTGCTGTGTTACACTTGGACATTACGTGTGTGTGTGTGTGTGTGTTTTCCAGCTTCCAGCGCTGTCCTCTCCTAAAGACCTGCAGTAGCAAGGGATAGATTTGCATTTTCTCTTCTACCTTCTGTCAGTATGCAGAGCTGTCACTTTCACTCAGGTGTTTTGTTTCATCTCCTAACGCTGGATCCATTTTTGTTTTCACAGATGGAGAAAGATGAGACTGTAAGCGACTCATCCCCCCACATAGCCAACATTGGACGACTGGTAGAGGTAGGTGAGATGTTGTTGGCATCCTTCTAGCTCACAGTACCCGTAATATCACACGAAGGGGGGACAAGATGAACTAGGTGGCCTTGATGAGTACCAGCTTGCTCTATTAACTAGCACCCGGCTTCTGGGGCACCCCCCTCCCAAAATATATTGTTAGCAGTTAAGATGGCCGTTCCTCATAGTTTGCCCCCATCCCATACTAAATGTTCTTGTTCACCTTAAAAAAAAAAAAAAAATCCTTACTGATGGGCTATTTTCCTTTTGAAGAAAAATTGCTGGATCTCCTGAACAGGACATGAGATGTTAACATTACTATCCATAGGCAACCAGCTGCTTTTAAAATTATAATGGAATTTGAGTCTCTGGAAATATTAGAACATTTTTCAAATAACTTACTCAAGTAATGCAAAAACTGGGGTGCACTTGCGTCTCATTTTTGGCAGTCTCAATACAAAAAAAAAAAACTTGTAGTCCTCTCTAAGTCAGTATTGGGTTTTATTGTGCAAATCCGTGCATTTGTGCAAACAGATAGCATAAGGCGTAAATGGAAAACCCAGGACCCAATGTCCTCCGACTTGATGTTTCACTTTCAAAAGGAAAGCTTTTTAGAAGTCACCCCTGCCTTTCCTAATACAGCTATCAAGGTTGCTCATTAACAGGGGAATCACTAGGGTTGTCTTACAAACAGAAGTGCTGAGTGACAAAGTGACAGTGTTAATATCGCTATTGCAAAAAACATTCCTAACTTTTAACAAATACCCATCCGCTGCAAGTCTGTTTTGTCACTCATCACTTAATTTAATCCATGGTTACATTCAAGGATTTTCTCAGTTCTGAAACAGGGTAAGAATGGGACATTGCAATCAAAATGAACAAACCTGTCACGTGATATTCATGTGGTAAAATTTTGACAGAACAAAAGAAAAGGGGGAGAGGGGAGGGGAAGAGGAAAAAGGAGAAAAGAAAACAGAGGCCACCAAGGTAAGGCAGTCTGAGTTAAGAAGTTGAGGGTTGTAAGTGTTTGTGTGTGCGTGTCTGTTTGGTAGCATGGTAAGCGGGGGGGACATAAGATAAAGTACTACTCTGGCCCTGACCTCAATGCAGCAGTAACGCTACCAGTGGTGGAAGTGGAGGGGGGGGTCTGGGGGGTAGACTCCACTCCTGGCTACACCAACATGAGTAGTGGTGCCCCTCTATCATCTTTATTCACTGTTGGATGCCCATTGTGGAGCCCATGGTTGACTGAATCCTGCTCTCAAACCTGGCTCCGCTGCTGAACACTTCCGCCTTGATGACAAGTTAGGGAAGGAGCTTGAGTCTTCTGGCCAGCCGGAGAGGAGGGGGGATCAAGCCTCCCAGAGGATGTTCTCCTCCTCCTCCTGGAGGAAGGATTGTAATCCCTGCAGCTATACTGCCACATGGGTGAACACAGGTGTTGGTGCAACAGGGGACATATGGGGGGGGGGGATGTTGGCTGGGGCCCCATTTAGCACGCATGCTTGCTCGCGTTTGGAGCTCCTAGCACGACAACATCCTGTGGGAGCTGGACAATGAACAACTGATAAACCCTGGAGTGAGCTGGATGATTGAAAGCACACTAGGACCCTGCCTCTCGCTGCTAGCTGCCCTCTCCATTCGGGGCTCTCCTTCTGGTACCTCTGGAAGTGCAAGTCCAGTACTGCTGGACCCCACCACGGGGCATACACTTGTGGGGTTGAATGGAGATAGGGAGTGCTCTAAAGACACGGGAGGGAGATGGGGCTGGAGGTGCGACCCAGGGAATAGGTGCCGTACCAGTGTGGGAGAATAAAAAAAAAAAAAATGGTACCACTGTAGAAATAAAAACCTGAAAGCATGGCGCGACACTCTGCGGAATGTTTGATATATTAATAACATTGAATTCAGAAATCACTCCTCTACCTTTGGGACAGCCAAACATAGTCTGAAACAGGTAACAAAAACAAGCAGATGTGGTAGGGACAGTATTGGGTCCTTTTGGGTGGGAGATTCAGCCTTGAGCACTGTTAAATGACCTCTTTGGGAGTAACAGCCTTGTGAGGATAGCTGTGAGCATTTTGGGGGATAGACTTGGGGGGACTGAAGGGGCTCTTTGAATGGCAGCTTTAAAGAGCAGCTAAAGCCATTAGGACAGCTTTAACAAAACGTAATATTTAGACACAGTTCTGCTTGTATTTCACATTAGTTCTGTATTTATCCTCCCCGTTATTTATTACTGAGGCCATTTGCATGAAAACGGGATCTTTACTCATGAAGAGTTCATCTGTTCCTGTTGCTTTCTCCCTACCTAAGGTCATAATTCTCTATTTGTGACATCACAATTACTTCCATGGCAACACAACAGAGGACTATGACTTGAAGTAGGGAGTAAGCTAAAGAGGCAGGTGTACTCTAAGGCATACAGAGCATGTTTCCATGCAAATTTCTCAGTAATGAGTAATGGGGGGGAGAAATCTCTCAAATACATATAGAAAGCAAGCTAAATTATACCTAAATATTATACTTTTCAAAGTTTTCTTTGAGGCATCAGCAACTCTTTAAAGAGAACCTTTTCTCGATATTGTAGAATCTCCCTTAGAATCATCGTAGCTTCCTTGCCTGCCCCAAAGCCAAGTGCTTGTAAACGATTAATTTAATTGTGCTGTGGCTCCATGGAATTGACTGAGAGCCTGATCCCTTCCACTTCCCGATTCTGAGACATGCCCCCGTGCTGTCATGTTTTGTGATGCAAGTATAGAGAGCGTGGGGGTGTGCTCTGTAGACTTTGTATAAGATTTCATTTTAAACTACTGATCTGTTTTTGATGGATGATTTGAACAAATCAAGGTCACCGTTCAATTAACGACCACCGCCTAACTAAGAAGGCCCTTGTTAGTTGAGCAGTGACCTTGATTTGTTCAAACTGGCCCTCAAAAATAGTCAGCAGTTTAAAATGCAACACTGTACAAGTCTATGGCTGCACCCCCGTGCTCTCCCTGTACATACTTCAGAAAATGTGAGCTCTCGGAGGCATGTCTCAGAATCAGGAAGTGGGAGGATTCGTGCTGTCAGCTCCATGGAGCCAAAGTACGAGCATTTACCTCCCAAAATACAGGCAAAACAGAACTAATCTTTTAGCAGCATTGGACTTTGGGACAGGTAGGGGAGCTAGAGTGGTTCTAGGGTAAGCACCAGAAAAGGTGCTCATTTTTTTGAAACTAAGTTTTATTAAAGTAGAACTACTGGCAGAGATGAAGCCTCTGGCCCGCCAGCGCAGCGGTTAGATTTCCGCGTGCGACGCCAGCGACCTGGGTTCAGGGACAAGCACGGGGAGTTGGAGGGACGGCCAGGGGAGAAGGCTTGAGCATTCCCAGGACAGTTCGCCTTCTCCAGGGAGGGAGGGGGATCAACATCCTGGCGCAAGACTGGCCCCAGGTGGAGGTGTGGGGCATAGCATGTGCCGAGATGCAGCAAGGGGAGGTCGTCACGGACATCGGCGCTGTGTGCCTTGACATCAGGGTTAACACGACGTCCACAGAAACACAGAGGAAAAACACTTTCCAGGCTCCGGGTAGACTGAGCCTCGGAGCAGACCCCTCATGGCTCCCGCTGACCTAGCTGATCCCAGAAGCCCGACGAAATGGGTATAGCTTGGGGTGTAGGGCCCCACCTCGTCCCTGCCCCGGGGGTGGGGGTAAAAACCGAGGCTACATGGGGGCCCATGGATGGCACAGGTTGGTGGCAGAAGCAGGGACAGAACTCCAGTAGGGATTCCCAAAGAAGCGGAGCCTGGGAAGCGAAGGAGGGGAAAAAAAAGAAAGTTTAAAAAATAGAGAGATGAAGCCTCCAGCCGCTGCACAGATAAGGGCTTCACCTCTCCGGTCCCCCCTGCAGTCATCCTATGAAATGCATACATTTTTTTTTTTTACCTCATCACTCGTAAAAATTGCAAACTCCCCCAATGCACCCAGCATTTTAATTATGGTAGCTGTTATTTTCGAGCGATTTTGCTGCTAATATCTGGCACTAATGACGTTGCCATGCCCCTTCTGCAATAGTACCCTTATGTACAGAGACTTTACTAAGTTGATATCTCCGATGCCTAGTACAGTTTTTACAGAATTTGCCTCAGTCCCATGTGCATTTAATAGGGTGACTGCATGGGGGACTTGAGAGGTGAAGCCCCCAAACTGTGCAGCGGTTGGGGCTTCATCTCTGCCAGTAGAGCTAATTAATAGATAAACAGCATACACCAAACTAAGGACATTTCTGGGGGCCCATAAGGCAGCATCACACCGAACAGGAAAAACTTAGCTAAAAGTCCGAAGTTGTACCCTTGTGGTATCACCAAGATCTCATAACTACACGGCCATAAGAGTTAACAGCTTAGGGGTAAGGTGCAGTTTATTAGCAAACTAACATATCTTAAAACCAGCGACTAATGATGGATAACAGTGTTAAAGAATCAGTTTTGAATCTGATAACTGGAAAACTTAAATTATGAATTGATATTAAAAATTAGTTATTACTGGCACTATAGTAAAAAATTAAAAAAAAGAGAAAAGCAAATAAAAGTACAGTGCACTAATGTGCTGTGTGCAAACCCTTCCCCGGAAACACTCAGCTATACTAATAATAAATAACAGCATTTTTAACACATTGTATATTATTTTTTGCCTATCATTTAAGGGTCAGTAACCATCAAGGGTTTTATATCAGCAATTGAGAAGTAGTTATCACTTTTGTGTTGAGGCACTTGCAGACTGAGGCAAGATCTGTGTTGACTGAGCTCTGTTTTGATGAAGGTCGCCTGAAGCCAAGGACCCCAAATTTCCAGAAGTGTAGGAGGATTCGGATGAAGCTTTGCTGTAACGCATTCCGTCGTCTCAACCTCAGCAAGTTTTTGTTTCCATTGCGATATTGAGAGGGAATTGATGGTTAACTAGTTCAGTGCTATACATTTTAACGCTACAACTCTCAGCATATGAAACAACTTGAGTTTATCCCCCAAACTCCAAGGTATTTCTGGGAGACCCAGAACCAAACCTGTAAAAGTGAAGGGTATTTGGGTGCCCAATATTTGTTGCAGGTGGGTGTGGACCTGTCGCCAAAAAGGGGTTAAGATGGGGCAATCTCAAAATATATAGTAATGGAAGCCCACACTACCACCAAGCCACCAGCAACTGTCTGAATAGGTGGGGATGAAATGCTTCATTGTAGTTGGGTACGAAAATATCTCATCACCACCTTCCAATTAAACTCGCAACTGGTGCATGACTCAGTCACTGCACAACCCTTCTTCAGTCTACACTTCCAAAGGTGTTGGGGGATTGGGATACTGGATTCCTCCTCCCAGTGGGCACGATCTAGCTCCGTTGGCGTGGCAGTGGTCTGCATAAGTAGTTTATACAGGCCAGAAATGGGTCTAAATTTTACCTTCAGTGTAACCCACCAGTAGAGGCAGTCCTTTAACCTGGACTGGGGTTTCTGTATTTGGGCAAGGTTTGCGTGTTGTAAAATGAAATGCCTCACTTGTAAAAAGCGGAGTTCTTTCCACAAGGAGTATGTTTGCTGGATAGCTTGAAAAGACGTACAGTGTCCTCCCTTGTATTAGGTGCAGGAATCTAGTGAGGCCTCTGTTCTCCTAGTATTGATAGCCCCTATCTAGCGGAGGAGGGACAGAGTGTCACTATGATGTCTAATAAGCGTTAAGGGACCTGTTACATTGGGAGTGTTAGTGAGTAGACGTAGTTTTACTAGTGTTTTGACGGTGTGTTTAGACCAGGGGTTTTGTGGGGTGCTTAACATTTTTGGATCGAGGACTCTGGTTGGAATAGTCCACAGGGGGAGATGTGGAAGATTATTCGATTCAATTTCATACCATCTCAGCTCTTCACGCTGTTTAACCCAGGTATGGAGGGTTGGACCTTGGGCTGCCAGGTAATATTTATGAATGTTCAGAAAACCCCAGCCTTCCCTGTTCCCTTGGAAGACAAAGCAGGATTTGGGATATCCTGGGTCTTTTCTCTTACCAAATAAATCTAGATAGCGTTGTCTGACGATCATTCCAATATGGAGTAGGAACTGGGATGGGGAGAGTATCAAAAAGAAATGGAAGATGGGGGAGAATATTCATTTTTATAGACTGTATTCTGCCATGGAGAGTCAGAGGGCCCAGACTACGTCCTGTTTAATTGCTTGTAATTTTTTATAGTTTCAAGGAAAAATCTGGAAAGGTCAGCCATGATCTTAATTCCTAGATATCGAAAACCTTATTTTCAAACATGAAGTCTTGCTGTATTCTGACTATTGCAGTGATATCCAACCTTTGAACTGCCCCGGAGAGGAAAGAGTTAACTTTCCATGCAAGGCATGGAACGCTGAGCTCGAGCTAGGTTGAGACTCTGTCTGTTGTTGTTTAAACCCAAACTGCCAGACTCTTTACTCCGCCTCATTGAACAGTCGCTCCGGAGATTCCTCCTTTGCTCGGTTCAGTTTAGTCGGTTAAAGTGTCGTTTTTTCCTCGGTTTCAGCCAAATTTATTCCATTTAACCTGTCGGTTCAGTCTCTGTCTGTGGTACCGTGAGTACTAGATAGGTTTATTGTTGTTTCTTCTGTGTAGAACTTGTAAACGTTGGATCGATTCGGTTTGAACCGATCAGGTTTGTTTAAAAAAGTTTGTTCTACTTTTAGAGTGTGGTAACCGGTCCTTATCGGTTCTAAAAAAAAAAACGGATTTTATTACATTTTTTTCCACGACCCGTAACACGGTCAGGAACCGATAAGGGTGTCTTGCTCATGATTGTCAAAAGGGTAAGTTTGGTTAGACTGGGCCATGTCTGAGAAACCAAGAGAAAAACCGGGCCCACTGGGTTTCAACACTGTAGTGTGTGTGGGGAAGCCTTTGCTAAGGCTGACTCCCACACCACCTGTGTTTATTGTCTGGGGTTTGACCACCTCGATTCAGACTGCCAGATTTGTAAAAATTTTCCCTCTGCTACCCTGGAAAAGAGTAGGTAGACTGAGGGAAAGGGAGGCCAAAAAGTCTGCTGACACGGATGGACAGCCCGGTTCGGTTCCAACCAAACCAGAAGGAGTGCCCTCTGACCAGGGCGAAACTTCTTTGGGAAAAGGAGAACCGACTCTGAGGAGTCTGTTCCGGTCAAAAGAAAAAGAAGGGATAAGTCAGCCGGTTCGGATCCACAAGTTCTTTCTCCGACTGCTGATGAAATAGCCAAAGCGATAAGGATTGTTCAGTCGCTAACCCCGGTTCCAACCGAACCGGCACCATTGGTTAGGGGCTCGGTTCAGTCAGTTCCCCCGGTTCCGGATTATAATTTAGAGGATTTTTATGAACCGGAGGAGGAGGAGGAAGGAGAGTATGAGGATAGTGATGGCGATTATGAAAGTCTGGATGTGCCCATTGAACCGGACATCTCCCCAGACAGACCTTCAGGGGTTTCTCCTCCTAGGCTTTCTGAGTCCCCTTCCCTTTTTGTTTTACAAAAAAGTGGCTGAAACTCTTCAGCTTCCTATGGAGGAAGCACTAGAGGATCAGGAGGAGCCTGATTATGTTGAGATGATGGACATCCCAGAGTCCAGAAGGCTGTCTATTCCTTCCATAAGTCTTTCGGGAAACAGACAATACAAATTTTAAAGACTCCTAATTCTATACCTCCTGTGGACAAGAGAATGGACAAGAGGTATACTCTTTCAGGCTCAGATACGGAGTTCCTTTCCCAGCAATGCAGCCATGTTGGGGTAGTGCAGGCTGCTGCCTGTGATAAGGCAAATATACCCTTGGCTTCACACCCTCTAGATAAGGACTCCAGGAGGATTGATGCCATGGCAAAGAAACAGTACATGGCAGCATCTTTGGGACTCAGGCAGGCTAATTATATGGCCTATACAGCTAGATACCAGAAGTCTAGATGGGACACTGTAATGGCTCTAGCTAAACAGGTCCCTGCCCAACTTGCCAAGGAGCTGGAGCAGGTGGCTGCAGATGGTATTGAGGCATCCAAGGTGCAATTTCATGCTGCAGTAGACTCCAATGATGTTTCATCTAGAGTCATGGCTACATCTGTGGCCCATTGTAGGATGGCTTGGCTCAGATGTACTAGCCTGTCTCAGGATACCCAGACTAAGGCCATGGATTTTCTTGTTCGTAATTCTCTGTTTGGGGAGCAAACAGAGAACTACATGAAGAAAATGGATGAATACAGGACCACCTATAGAAGTGCTCAGGCCAAGGAAAGGCAAACCACTCCTCAGAGGCAGCATTCGAGGGGCAGGGGCAGGCCTTTTCATAGGCCTTTCTACCAAGCCCAGGCCTCCCCTTGCGCCTTTGCCCAGAGGGGGTTCTTCAGAGGGAGAGGCAGACGGGGTACAAGCAGGCCTGCTACCACCCCTCAGCCTAAAGCCCCTGCCAAACAGGCACCCTGATGGGTTTGTCCGGGCCAATTCTCCACCACCTGTAGGGGGCAGGCTGGCTTACTTTGTCTAGGACTGGATGTCTTTAACATCAGACAAATGGGTCCTGGAAGTAGTAAGCCTGAGACTGGTTCTCAGCTTCAACAAATTTCCCTAGATGAGAACCAGATCCTTTCCACCTGCAGATCCTTCAGAGGCACTTGCCCTCGAGGCAGAAGTCTCTTCCCTCTTGGCTCTGAGAGCCATAGAAAGGGTTCCATCCCTACACAAGGGAAAAGGATTGTACTCCAGGTACTTCCTAACTCCCAAAAAGACAGGAGAATGGCGGCCCATCCTGGATCTCAGATATTTAAACAAGCACCTTTTAAAGCCAAAGTTCAAAATAGTGACTCTGGGAATAATTCTACCCTCTCTAAGGCCAGGAGACTGGCTAGTTTCCCTGGACCTCAAGGATGCCTGTTTCCACATTCTCATCAGAAGCTCCCACCAAAAGTACCTCAGGTTCGAGTTGCCCTCAGGCCACTATCAATTCAGAGCAATGCCTTTTGGCCTAACTTCAGCTCCAAGGGTGTTCACAAAATGCCTGAAAGTAGTGGTTGCTTTCCTAAGGAGAAAAAAGATCTCCATCTTTCCATACCTGGACGACTGGCTCATAGTAGGTCAGTCTTCAGACCAAGTCAAGTCACACCTACAGATAACTCAGCAACTGCTCACTTCTCTAGGATTCCTTCTGAATCTTTCAAAGTTAGTTCTAGAGCCAGTGCAGCTCCTCACCTTCATAGGGGCAGAGCTGGATACAATAAAGGCAAGAGCCTTCCTTCCCCTGGACAGGGCAAGGACCCTTGTTACACTGGCCTCTTCATTCACCCTCCAGGTGTCTCGACCAGCAAGGCATTTTCTGCAGCTCCTGGGTCACATGGCTGCCTCTACAGCAGTGGTCCAAGGAGCAAGATTTCAGATGAGGGACATTCAGTTCCACTTCAGAGCCTTCTGGTCCCAGAGAAAGGATTCTCTGACCAAACTAATCCCAATGACTCTAACCCTGATCCAGGCTTTGCAATGGTGGCAGGATCAGGACAACCTAAGACAAGGAGTTCCCTTTGTCACCAATCTCATTCTCTAATCCTTACCACAGATGCCTCCCTCTTGGGCTGGGGAGCCCACTTGGGGGATCCGACCACCCAAGGGTTGTGGTCACCTCAAGAATCTCTGCTTCACATCAGTCTCTTAGAACTCAGAGCAGTGTTTCTAGCACTTCAAGCTTTTTCCAAGTCTGTTCAGAACAAAGTAGTTCAGATCAGGACAGACAATACCACCACAATGTGGTACATCAACAAGCAAGGGGGCACTCGGTCTACGGCCTTGTGCACAGAGGCAATGAAGTTGTGGTCTCTGGCCTATTCCCTGAATACCTCTCTGATAGCAGTGCACCTCACAGGGAAGGACAATGTCCTGGCAGATGCTCTCAGCAGGATATCTCAGTGCTATCACGAATGGTCCCTAGATCCCCTGATTTTGAAGGTGATCTTCTCCAGATGGGGCACCCCACAGATAGATCTTTTTGCAACCCCAAACAATCACCAACTTCCTCTTTTTTGCTGCAGGCCCCCTGTGTTGGGTTCAGTTCCCCTGGATGCCCTAGTTCTCATTTGGGAAGGGAAGTTCCTGTATGCTTCCCCCCATCCCTCTTCTGTTCAAGGTATTAGTCAAAATCAGGTCTCAACCCTGCAAGGTGATACTGATTGCTCCAGACTGGGCCAGACAGCCCTGGTACCCTCTCTTGCTGTCCTTAGCAGTCCACCTTCTCCTGTCTCTTCCCAGGAATTACAACCTGTTAACATGTTCTCAGGGGAGGGTCTGGTATCCGAATGTCAAATCTCTCATTCTCAAGGCTTGGCTCTTGAAGAGTTAGTTTGCTGATTTGCATCTCTCTCAAGGTGTTCTGGATATTTTAAAGGCTTCTCGAAAGCCTTCCACCAGAAAGTCTTGCAACTCCAAATGGAAAAGGTTTACTATTTGGTGCTCTGGGAAGCATATTTCTCCAGAGTCTGCTGGGTTGCCTACAGTCCTTGACTATATGGTTCATCTCAATAGCTTGGGACTCAGACCAGCTACACTTAGAGTGCATCTGGCAGCTGTCTCTGCCTTCTTGTCAGCAGGCAAGCATTCTTCCCTTTCAGCTCATCCTGTAGTCTGTAAATTCTTCAAGGGATTGCTGCATACCAATCCTCCCTTCAGGGACCCTGCCCCTGCTTGAGACCTGAATGTTTGCATTGCTCAGCTTATGCAACCCCCTTTGAGCCTTTGTCCTCAGCAGGAGCTTTAAGTAATTTGACTTTGGAAACTGTGTTCTTGGTAGCTATTACTTCTGCCAGACGCATAAGTGAGTTACAGGCCCTGTCAGTGGAGCCTGATTGTATCTCTTTCCATAGAGATAAGGTGGTCCTCAGGACAAATAGGAAGTTTTTGCCTAAGGTGGTTTCAGATTTCCACCTTAACAAGTCTGTGTCTCTTCCTGTTTTCTTCACTGACCATTCCTCCTCTGGGGAGAGGAGGCTGCACAGCTTGGATGTGAAAAGGGCCCTTAGCTACTACATAGAGCGCACCAAGGGTCACAGTTTTGACTCCCTCCAACTGTTCCTCACTTATGGTGAGGTTGGTAAGGGGAAACCTGCCACTAAGAGAGCTATTGCCAGGTGGATTGTCTTTGTATACAATTTTGCTTTGAAAAATTAGGTAGAATCCCACCCTCAGGCCTGAGGGCTCACTCTACCAGAGGTACAGCTGCTTCCAGGGATATTCCTATGTTAGAGATTTGTCAAGCAGCCACCTGGAAAACAGTACATACTTTCACCAAGCATTACTCTCTGGATATCCAGGCTAGTAGTGATGCTCGGTTTGGCACAGCAGTGCTTCAGAACCTATTCCCGAAGTAGGTTCTGTCCCTCCTCCATGAAGGTACTGCTTGGTAGTCTGCAATAGTCAGAATACAGCAAGACTTCATGTTGTTTGAAGAAAAAATTACTCACCTTAGTAATGTTGTTTCTTCTAATGGAGTCTTGCTGTATTCTGACCCCCGCCCCCGCCTCCCCTCTCAGAACCTGGGTTTTGGGATGTGGGTGGGCAGCAACAGTGTTAGCACTCTAGAGGTGCCCCCTTTTTCTCACCCTCTTAATTTGGGTGTGTGTGTTGTGTTTTGTTTTATATTTGGGGTTTCCTGACTTGAGTCTTTGCCTTGGAACCAAAAAATCGTTTTATTGTATTTAGTAGCCAATTGGCTAGCGTGAGTTTACAGTTTCCACACAGGACACCCAGTGAGTCTAGCTCGTAAAGATCTGGCGGTTTGGGTTTAAACAACAGCAGACAGAGTCTCAACCGAGCTCGAGCTCAGCATTCTATGCCTTGCATGGAAAGTTGACTCTTTCCTCTCCGGGGCAGTTCAAAGGTTGGATATCACTGCAATAGTCAGAATACAGCAAGACTCCATTAGAAGAAACAATATTATTAACGTGAGTAATTTTTCCTTGGAACCCATGCAAAGGGGAAAGTATCTTTGAAGCCTGATTGGTGGTGGGGGCACTTAGAATCATCACTTCAGACTTGGAGAGCTTGATTTTATAACCTGCCAGTGATCCATATTGGTTTGAAGTGTCCAGAAGGTGAGGCAGCGATGACACGAGGTCACCTAAGAGCAGGGTGTCATCCGCATATAGTGTGATCATTTATTTATTTTGCTCCACTCCCCCAGCTGTGACACCAATTATATGAGAGTGTTGTTTAATCTGAACCACTAAGGGTTCGACACTAAGCGCAAACCGAAGCGGAGAGAGGGGACACCCCTGACTCGTGCCCCTTCCCAATGGAAACTGAGGTGAGAGTTATCCATTGACCTGCACAACAGCCTTCGGGCCCACATATAAAGCTGAGATTGCCCCACAGATTGTTCTCCCAGTTTGTTTAGCTAGCACATGCTGTAAGAAGAGCCAGTCGACATTGTCAAAGGCTTTCTCAGAGTCGACACTAATCTCAAGCTGGAAGGCCCTCTTGGATCTCTGGGTGGAAATAATGTTAAGGAATCGCCAAGTATTGTCTTGTAATAACCTACCACAGATGAAACCCATTTGTTTAGGGTGGACAAGTTGAAGGATGCATTGCTGTAGTTGGTTGGCCAAAATGGCAGTAAATTATTTAGCAAGGAAATTGGACAGTAGGTAGGAACCATAGTCAGAAGGGTCCTTCCAGGTTTCAATAGGACCGATATTTGTGCTTGTTTCCATGGGGTGTATAGGCTCTCCATCGTGAGTATGGCATTGATTGTATTAAGTGGGGAGAAAAGGTGCTCTTTAAAGAAAAATTACATGCAAAAATGATAAAACACATGTTGTGCATTGTACTTCTGTTTTTCTGATGACCCCTGGCGTTCTGTTCCATGTGTCTGTGACAAGTTGTTTTTGTTTCCTTTTCCCTGTCAGTTTTATGGCACTAGATGGTAGCCATTGAGGCTTCATTTATTGCCTTTGATAGGTTTGGAATTTTCCCAGAATGCTTCTGAATGATGTGAATTAGACGCAGGTCCTTCCGAGATGTATTGGCTTTATCACCCAGTGACAGCACTTTACAAAGAAAATTGCCACACATGCAGAATAACAGTTGGCACATTAAAAAAATCAGACTTCGTCTAGGGAGGGCGAGCTAACACTTTCTCAAAGCAGTTAGTTTTCACACGCTGTTACAGTTAGATGGTGTGACTACTAGATTATAGCTAAGATCCTGGGCTGTTAGTTCTAATGCAAGGTCTAATTCACATAATTGCTACAGAAACAGCTAATTTGTAATTTTCCTTTAAGGGGACTACCTTGGGCAAATCGGGGGGGAGACAGTGGGTACTTTGGGGGAGCATCCTTTGGTCTTTTAGGGGATTATGTGTGGATCTCAATTTGAGATAGAGCTCTTGCAGCAGGTATCACCATTAGGACTATGCCGCTATGCACAAGGACGCCACAGAAAAAATTATAATTAGCAGTCTAAGGCGGGGGAATGCCCCCCTGACTTTGGCTGTGCCCCGACGTCATCAACGGTATAAAGGGACAGTCCTCCGGCACCACTTCAGTTTTTTTCCCCGCCATCGACCTGTGCATGTCGGCTCCACGGACACCTCCTGCTTCCTATAGATCACCATTTTCGCGCAGTTAATGTTTTTTTTTCTCTGAAATACGAACTTTTGGTGTGTCTACCTAGCCATCTTCCTCTACAAAGCGGCAGAAATTGAAGTGTGCGTGCAACAAATAGATCCCAGCAAAAGACGGCCATTCAGCCTGCCTGCTTTGCCTAGGCCCCGACCACAAGCCAGATGACTGCCCGCATTGTCTCAGCTTCAGCAGGGGGACTCTAATCTGCCACCTGAAGACCTTGAAAGCATATCTCCTTGAGCAGCAAGTGGCTGCAATGCAGAAGACCCACTTGGGGCACAGCTTGTCTTCCTCCTCTGCCGAGGATTCCTCCCCTAGAGGGAAGAAATCTAGCAGGAAGCACCATCACCATGACAAGGTCGGATCCAGGTCAGGTTCCTGTCCTAGGTCTCCACACAAGACTTCCAGAACTTCTGCTTCAGGCGCTAGTTCAGACTCAGCCCCTTCAGTCTCCCTGGCTCTCCCGGGGTTACCATCGAAGAAGCCCCCCACCTCCTCTCAGGCATACGATGTGGAGTCTTCAGGGCTAGGGCTTTCCCAGGCCCCAGTGTCCCTAGCTATCCGGCCCCACAAGCTTGAGCTAGGGTTTCAGCCAGCAGGACCAACTCATTCTTCATCAGGTGGCAGGTCGGAGCCTGCCATCTGCAAGGCCATGGCCTCTGGATCGTCTGATAGGACAACAGCGTCAGACGAGCGCCATAAGAAACCACGCTCGCCTTCCAAACTGTTGTTGGCCGGGTTTCCGGACTGACGTCAGGCATCAGCACCCTTGGACTCCACTATGGAGCGGATCAGATGCCACCCTCTAAGCTGCTGTCTGATCCACAGTGCCCTGACAAGGGTCTGACTACAGACCTGACATCGGAGGACCTGACTCTGGTCTCAGAGTATACCACGGATCAGGTGTCACTCCCTCCGCCTCCACCTCCTCCTGAGGAGTTCGACGACCGGATGTCAGGGCACCCGACGCCACGGGACATCATCCCACCAGAACCAACATCCAATAAAATGGTGCCATCTGACCTGTCGCCAGGGGGGACCAAACCACAGGGTCCAACACCAAGCCCACCGGGCGCCCTTACCCCAACGCCAGCACCCCAGCCAGTCCCTGTGGTCCCTTTGGCTAAGGTCAGGGCTCTTTTCAACAGCTGGTGGAACATCATTAAGGGGGACCTTTTGCCTAGACCATCGGAGCCCATCCCCAACTCCACGGGGACACCTGCCCTGGCACCACCTAGGCATCCGACTCCTTCATGCATGCCTTCGCCACCCCAGACACCAGTCTGCCCGACTCCAGGGGGCAATAGTCCAAGATCACCCAAACGATGATGGCACGGTGCCCCCTTCCAGATCCTCCTCCTAGACGCCGGTGCAGCTCTAGGGGACACCAGTACACGTCTTCAGAGAAATCCACCGGAGCCTCCTCCTCCTATGACTCTTCAAAAGACTGTTTGTCTCTTCCATCCTCTCACACATGGAGGGATTCCCCAGGGTCTCCTCAGGACAGTCCTTCCTTCCTGGATGTGATGAGACGTATCCAGTTCCTCAACCAGTGGGAGACGGAAGAGTTGGACCCCGAGAGACGCCGCCTGGTGAAATTCCTAGGGGCCACTGACCCGAAACCCTTAGTCATCCCACCATTAGTGGAGCCCTTCCAGGACATTATGAAGGTAGCCTGGAATCATCCTTCCACAGCCTCGGCGGTGGGGAACCGCACTTGAGCGAGCAGCCTAAAGTGGACTCTGTGATCCTCACGGCTGCTCATCGGAGAACCCAACAGCTGAGGAATATGAGCTTCCAACCACCAGATAAGGAGTCCAAGAAACTGGACCATCTTGGTCTAAAGGTGTACTCTTTGGCCACTTGCACGGTACGGTCACTAAATTTTCTGGCACACGTGGTGATGTATCAGAAATCTCTCTGGAATAAAGCCATGGACCTAGCTCAGTCACAACCTGACTCTGCTAATAAGACAGAGCTCTTAGCAGTTCTCCAATCCAGTACTGACACTGGCAAGCACATCCTTAGGTGCTCTTATGACTCGGCAGGCACTGCCACTAGAGCAGCGGCCACAGGAATGTGCCTACGGCGCCACTCCTGGCTGAGGGTCTCGGGCTTCTGCCAGGATTTGCAGGATGTCGTTCTGGACACCCCTTTCCAAGGGCCACTTCACTTCGGCCAAGAAGCTGAAAAGATGATTACTGGCTTGTGTTGGGGGCAGTTTCTGAGGTCCACAAAATGTGTAAGTTCAAGCCAGCCACGTCCAGGCATCAAGGTCAGCAGGGTAGATGACAACAGCAAAGGGGGTTACAAAAGAACAGGCGCCCCCCTGCTTTCAGGGGCACAAGGACCTAAGAATGCCAAAAACGCCAGAGCTTCTTTGCCCACTCCAACAACCTCTGCATGACTTTCTGCCTGCCCCCTCTCCCCTGGCGGAGCTGCAGGGTGAGGCAGTAGGAGGGAGATGCTCCCTTTGCCTCAGAGGTTGGTCCAGTATCACCACAGATCAGCGGGTTCTCCAGATTATAGAAAGAGGTTACGCACTGGAATTCACTCAAATCCCTCCGGACAACCCCCCCCCATCCCTACCCATTGCTCCCCATCCCACGCAAGCCTCATCCGGGCAGAAATCCAGGCAGTCCCACCAAGTCAAAGAGGAAGGTGGTATTACTCCCACTTCTTCTTAGTCCCAGAAAAACACAGGGGACCTTCATCCCATCCTGGATCTCAGCCAGCTGAGCACTTTCATTGAATACAAAAGGTTCAGGATGGAGACACTGCCAGGATTGCTGCCCATGCTTCACCAAGGGGATTGGCTATGCTCCCTGGACATGCAGGGGCGTCTACATGCACATCAAAATTCTGCTGTCCCACAGGAAATACCTCTGCTTTATCTTCCAGGGAGAGCACTACCAGTTCAGAGCGCTGCTGTTCGGCCTTTCAACACCTCAGGTGTTCACCAAGTGCCTGGCGGTAGTGGCAGCAGCTCTCAGGAGGAAGGGGCATTACATCTGCCCCTACCTCGACAACTAGCTCCTGACAGCTCCTATAAGGGAACAGCTGTGTCACATACTGAAAAAACACCTTCCAACCATTCCTAGATCTGGGGACTACCTTGAATGTTCCCAGGTCATCTCCCTGGCCCATCCAGAGGTTACAGTACATAGGGGCCATCTTGGACATCGTCCAGGGGAGAGCCTTTCTCCCCTCCAACAGGGCAGATCGACTAAGGGTGCTGGCTCAGAGGGTCATTTCCACAAACCAGACTCCAGCCAGAATGGTCCTACAATTGCTGGGCCATATGGCAACTGCTATAGTGATAGTACCCTTAGCTACATATGAGAATTCTCCAGTGGAGCTTCAGGGTTCAGTGGGACCAGCATTTGGACAATCTCGAGTAGTCTGTTCGGATCTCCAAAGCAGTGCGTCAGACTCTGGAGTGGTGGCTAACGCCTATCCCAGGGCTCCCTTTCAAAATCCCAGTCCTCAGCAGATCCTGACGACGGATGCCTCAGAACTAGGGTGGGGCGCACATTTTCAGAGACCATCAGACAAGACGGACGTGGAATGCAATCTCCACATCAACGTGCTGGAGATGAGAGCTGTTCTGTACGCCTTACAGGTGTTCCAGATGGTTCTTCTCCACAGGCCCCTACTGATCTAGTCAAACAGCAAGCCGGTGGTATTCTAGAAAGGGGGCACAAACTCTTAACCCCTTTGCAGAGAAGCCATGAGAGTCTGGTACTGGGCAGTGGAGCACAACCAGGAACTCACAGCGGTTCACATTCCAGGAGTTCCAAACACTCTAGCCAACAGCCTCAGCCACTCTCAGTCTCAGTGTAACCCCTAGGGGGCGCTATTCCAAGGGCTACTACCCCTGCCTGCTCTACCGTTAACAGGTTGAGGGGCCTGGATCCAATGGTGGGTGCCTCCACCCAGAGGTCGGGGTTGGAACAGTCAAGCACAACCTGGTCACAGCCCTCTGGGTCACTGCAACCCCCCTTTTCTTCCACTAGTGGCTCACCAGCAATTCCCACACTATCGTTATGTCTTACACTTACCCCTAGGTCGGGATGGCCAACTTGGTGCAGAGGACCCCCTGTAAAATAAGATGCAGTTATACAATAACCCATACACAAAAGGGTAGCACAAACACGCAGTTCAAATGGTATACCTTGCAACAACAAATCAGGTTGATTAGCTTAACACTTCTACTATATAGGGCACTGTGCACAGGCCAAACGGATCAGTCACTGTCTTTTGGTACCCAGGCCTTACAAGGCTAGCCTATTTGGTGCAGCTGGTTGGGGCCCTGATGAGGAAACAAGCATTTGGTACCTAGATTTGATTTGTAAGAGTCCGCAGGCACAATTCATGCAGCCACTGAAACAGCCAGACAAATCTTTCCCTCAGAAGGAACATCTGACAGGGAGCTACCCTGATTTAGTACTCACAACTCCTGCAGTAAGATCCCTCTCACACCACTGCAGGGCTTGGCCTGTGATCCAGACGCTGCTCCACACATTTATATGCAACACCGAGGGGTACCATACCAGGCAGCTGCTCCAAACCCCCGATCGCTTTCACTGATCAAACCGGGTGAACAACGCAGCCTCACTTGTCCTGACAGACCGAGCGCGATTCAGCAGATTCTCCAGTCCTCTACTGGGTGAGCCTGATAGGTAGCTGTACACGTACAGCCTCCTCTGCCTGCACTCTTCCACGGATCTTGTCCGCTTCTCTACTGGCGATGTGGTCGCCCGACTTCTTGGCTTAACATGTGCGCTTCCTGCGCGAAAACTACAGTGCAGAGCCAGAGCTCCTCCTTCATCGATCACCCCACTCTGCTCCTTCAGGACAGTTGCAGGGCAGTATCCTCTCGTTCCACAGGGCTCCGGTTGGCTGCTTTGTTCTGACCATCACTTCACGCGCCCTCTGTTGGTGCAAAAAGGTGCCAAGGTCCAGACTACATTTCTCAGAAGCACCTATCATATATTCCCCCTTTTAGTAAGCTCCCCGCGGGAGTTCAAGTTCTGGTTGGCTCAAGCGGTCTCCATTTTAAAGCCCCCCCTTTTCCAATTGGCCCATCTCAGTAGTCCAGGTCCAAAATAGAGGGGCCAAGCACACACTGTCCTAGCTGCAATCAAAGCAGGTTAAACAAACAGCAATTTTACTGTTGTACATATGTTCCAGAAAACAGTTACATTCTTCAATAAGGCTCCCTCTGCTCGCTTAGCGATGGCAGAATGGAGCGATTCAAACAGCAGCTCAAGTGGGATTCGAGCAGTAAACCCGCAGTCCCCCTATACAACTGATCAAACCTGCAAGCAGGTAGCTCTTAAAGAGACGGTACCAGAGGCTCTAAAAGCATGCACCGTGCCCACATTCAAGCGGCATTACGCCGGACACCAGTTAGGCAAGGAGCACTTACGCAGCTCCGAGAAGGCTTTTAGGAACCCCCATTAGTAGAGGGGTTACATCAGTCTTAGGCTCATGAGTGGGAGCTATTACAGGACGTAATAGATGACCTTTTCGAAAGGTGGGGACTTCCAGAACTGGACCCCTTTACATCCCCACTCAACGCCAAACTGCCCAATTTCTGCTCGCTAGATCCAAGGCCTGGTGTTTTTTGGTGAGACAAGTTGTCCTTCTGTCGGGCAGGGAGATACCTTTATGCCTTCTCTCCCTTCCCACTGCTTCAGAGAGTACTGCTCAAGCTACAAGCAGAACGAGCTGTCATGATTCTCATAGTGCCATTTTGGCCTCGACAGTTTTGGTTCCAGTTGTTCCAACAGTTGGCAACAGAACCTCCAGTTCCTCTACCCCAGTCTCCTGCTTGCTCTCCCAGGAGCAGGGCACTCTAGTACACCCGACTCTTCAGTCTCTGCATCTGCAAGCATGGCTGCTGCAGACTTAGGGACAGGTATGGGGTGTCTACAAAGGTAGCGGAGGTCCTAGTGGCAGCAAGAAAACCCTTGACCAGGGCCACATACGTCATGAAATGGAAACGTTTCTGCCTGTGGGCTTCATCCTGTCTCTTGGATCCATTCACCTGTCCAGTGAATTCGATCCTGGAGTATCTCCTTTCCTTGTCTGTTGTGGGCCTCAGCTTATTCGTCCATAAAGCTACACCTTTCTACACTGTCAGCTTATCGTGTACCAATGGATGGCAGTCCCCTGGCGCAAATGGACTTGTCCTGCACCTTTTTGCACGGTATTATGCACATTAAGCCACCCAGGTGGGACCCTATTCCCCCATGGGATCTCTTATTCATGTTAGAAAAACTTGCATTGCCTCCTTTTGAGCCAGCTGCAAGTTGCAAAATACACTTACTAGCTTGGAAAGCTTTGTTTTTAGTTGCCATTACTTCAGCCCAGAGGATTTCTGAGCTTCAGGCTCTGATGCATAAAGAGCCTTCTTTGATTTTTCACAGGGACAGGATATCCCTCTGTACTAATCCTAAGTTTCCCCTAAAGGTGGTGTCCAAGTTCACTCTTAACCAGGACATTCAACTTCCAATCTATTACCCGGAGTACTCAAATAAAGGGAAGGTCTTGTTGCATACTCTGGATGTTCACAGGATTGTTCATTTTTATGTAGATCATACTCTGTCTTCTAGGAAGACAGACCAGATCTTCCTGGACTAAGTCTCCATCACTCATTCACACTAGTGGAATAGCGCCGGAGGCGCTAGGACCAAGCGGGAGCCAAAAATTTTCGGAAGGTTCGGCGCCGAGGTAGGACCACGCATTCGCGGCACTGCGAGATTGACTCGCGCCTGTGTAGGCTATCTCTGCGTCTACCCTCCAACCGCCTCAGTTCCTTTTCTCCCACCGTCGAGTGCGCTTGGATGTCAACGTTGCTCGACTGCCGGAGTCAAAGTTTTTGTATATACGACAACAGTTTTAACTGTTTAATTTAACTATTTAGTAGTAATTTTTTATTTTATGAACAAGAAGATTATGAAGAAATTCTTTCCTGCCATCAACGGAGTCCTTAGACGGTAGGAAGACTTCGTTTGAAAGTTGTTATGGCAGAGGGGCTGTGCCCGGTCCACCACCCTTAAGTAATGGGGGAGGGTCTGACTATGGATAGTCCTGTGCTCTGGGGGGAGGACAGTCCACCGAAGCACAAATCTGGTGGTGCCGGGGATCCGGCTCCACTTAGCCTCGAGCTCTTCTTCTTCGTTTGGGGAAGAAGAATTGGTGCCTCTCGAGGTTGCCCGTTGGTATGTCTGCACGAGGATTGTTCATTGGTAGGGGCGATAGGGCCTGAACCGACTTTCTTGGATTCCCCTTGGCCCCGCTCCTAACGGCCGCATACTCGACTCTGGACTCCATCTCTGTCCTCGTTGGAGTTCCGGTGAGCAGTTTCATCTCTGGGCCGCTCCTGTGGAGCAGGGGGTTTGACTTTCCTTTTTTCCTGGTTGTGTTCCTGTTTTCGGGGCCTCCGGGCCTCTGAGCCGTTGGACCGGGGCCGGGTCAATTGGATCAGAATGAGCGTGGTGCCCTCTTGGTGCCTTCGCCATCGTGTCAGCCCCTCGTGCCTACCTCCCTCTTCCTTTTCTATGCTGGAGCCGGTACGGGCACCACCTTTCTCCTTCTCCCCATCTTTTCCGTTGGCTTTTCCACTGTTTTTTTCCTGGCGCTGTGCCCGACACCTTGGTGGCACCGCAGGTCTGGCACTGTGCCACTGGTTTGGCATTGGTGCCATAGGCGGCGCCGCTGGTGTTTGGGTCGGCGCCGTGGGCTCTGCGGCGCCGTGGGTGCTGTCATTGTTGCCTTCGTTGCTGGTGCTGCTAGCGTGCTGTGGGTGTCTCACAGTGCCAGGGATGCCCGCGGGTGCTCGTGGGTGTTGCAGGTGGCGCTGAGCACGGGTGCTGCGGGTGGCGCCGGGCACCCATGGTGGCACCTGGCACCCGCAGGTGGCATGGGTGCCATGGGCGTCGGTGGTGCCCTTGCGCTGCCATTGCTGCCAAGGATACCTGCGGGTTCTGCCGTGGGTGCCCTCGGGTGTCTCCCAGGTTGGCATTGGTACTGCTTGGTGCCCTTCTGTGCCACGAATGACGCTGGTGCCAGTTGGTGCTGTCTTGACAGAACTAGGGAAAGATCTCCGTTTGCAGACCTCTCTTCCGCAGGACTTGTGGCGGGTTGTTTCCACGGAATGAAGTCCTATTCTGCGGATTATTTTTCCACATATCTTAGTGGGTGGCGGTCCGCATCAGGTCTCATCATCCAGTGGTTTTCCGCTGATGGGACTCTTCTGTTCTGTCAGCAGAATCTCTCATTCCGCCCAGCACTTTCTCAGCTCCCTACGTGGTGCCAAGCTCCTCGACACCCTTCCTGGTGGCGGAGTCTCTAGTGGCTCTGACCTAGACCTCTTTTTGGGGTCCTTCTGCGGTAGAAGGGCATCTAGATGAGTCTCTCCCTGTCCTTCTGGTCAGTGATGCAGCGGATGACTCATTTTATATACTGAAAGACACACCCTTTCTATCATCGGAGTCTGTGATGGAAGCTCTTTTCAGTAGTTCCTCATGTATGGGGTCCACCATAGTGTTCAGACTGGATCTGTGGACCATATACCTCTGCGTCTAGACTCTTTCAGTCATCAAGACAATTACACTCTGTGGAACATTCTAATTCTATGGTTGGGAGCCACACAGACTGTTCCGCCCCTTTGATAGGGGTATACAGCCCTCTTTTGATGCTGCCCCTCTGGTGGCTGCTTCAGCACAGGTGGTTAACATCTGTCTAGCTATTATTAGTCCAGTCAAGAGTTCAGTTATGGATCCTCAGGCTCCTCCTGCTCCTCAGAGGGATGACATCCTTGTCATTTCTGTATCAGGCAGTCCTTGCCAAATAGCAGCCAGCAACCTTGTCAGGCTCGGACTAATGATAATTAATACAAAAAAAAAAGGGGGGGGTCAGAATTATCACAGCACAGGGCCTAGTTGGAATTTCCCGATACCACACTTTGGATCTGGTCAGGTTTCGCTTCAACCCTGAGGCGGTTGTCTCTAAACTTCAGTAAAGAGTACCTGATTTCTTCTACCCCTAGGGGCAGTCCGATCCAGCAGTGGTATAGCTCACCTCTTTTCTCTAGAGAAATTTCTCTTATTCCGAGATATTTCCAAAACCTGGGCGTCTAACCAGTCTGTTAGTCCCTTTTTGTTTTTTAATCAGGCTTTCTTCTCTTG
The DNA here is from genome assembly GCA_016271365.2 of Neoceratodus forsteri. Taxonomy (NCBI): domain Eukaryota; kingdom Metazoa; phylum Chordata; order Ceratodontiformes; family Ceratodontidae; genus Neoceratodus; species Neoceratodus forsteri. The sequence continues at coordinate 566,142,768 of CM057452.1, forward strand.
ATCAGAACCTTGCAGCAACAGAAGTGACTCTTCAGCGAGTCGGAACTTAGATTCCTACTTCCATGCTTGCTTCAACTTAACAGACGACATGCTCTTTCCTTGACCATAGGTCAAGTAGGTCTTTTACTGAGGTAACTTCTCAAATATTCACACCTTCAGTTCCTGTGCACTGGTTCCGTGCCAGTAGCACTCAAAGCTATCCTCTCCGACTGCGTGATGGAGCGGTGATGGTTTTTTTTATTTTTTTTTTTTCCAACAAAGCAAACTAGAGTCCTTCCTACTCCCTTCAGGGAGGCCGGAGTGAGTAGTGTCTCACCGCATTGAGCCACTTCTGCCGCTATTCAGTCACTTCAACAAATGGGTTAGCCCTAACTTGGTCCTGCTGTGTCTCTCCTCGATGCACATCTGCCTCTATTTGCCTTACAAATCCAGCCTGTTTTTTTCTGTCAATGTTTTTTTCCACAGTGGACACGTCCTCCTGTACACTTTTCCTTTCTTCCCTGAGTTCAGAGACTGCTGCTACAGTTATACACACAGGGGCAGGATGATTCCCTTTTGGAATATGCAGTGACTAGGATTTGTTTCTACTAGACCACCACAAGAGGCTTCTAAGTTGTGCTTCGCCTTCCATCAGGAAGTTTTCAGTGACTTAGTGAAAACTATTTTCCTTGATAAGCTAACCCCACCTGGACCTTCTTTTGCTCACCAAGTAAGGGGTTCAAGTGCTACTGGACCTGTTGTTTGCAGGTCAGCCATACTTGGTAGTGGGGGGTTCCATCTCCACTTTTCAATCTACCCTGAACCTGTAGACTTTACCTCCGGCTCATGCAGTTCCTGAGGTCCTTTACATTAGATTAGTGTGTGTCTTTGACACTATTAGTTTGGTCACATACCAAATTGTGAGTCCGGGTTTTCACCTCTCTCTGAGTGGTTGCGGCTTCCTGGCAGAGTTTCATTTTGTGCCCATTGCAGTCGCCTGCAAAGTGGTGCGTTACAACTCGAGCGCTTATCTTGTAAGCATCATGTTCTGGATGCTCTTTACAAGATGGCCCTTTTTATTAGCAGGACAGTCCTTGGCCGTCCTTTCTGGGTGAACCCTATCTCCTACCACCCTACTCAGGGTTGTGGGTTTTAGCTTGGTACTCTCCCACTAGTGTGAATGAGTGATGGAGACTTAGTCCAGGAAGATATGGAAGTGCATTACTTGCAGTGTGGTCTTCTTGGACAGTCTCCATCACATTCACACACCACCCACCATCCCCTGAGTTCACTCGTTTTTCTTTCCTGGTCTTCATGGCCTATGGTTCGGACTGTGAAGACATTGTTCTTTGACCTTTCTTACAAATGCCATCTGGGCCCTCTCAGGCCCAGAAACTCAGAATGAGTTATTCTCATTAGTTACGCTGCACCTCCTTGGTCGAAAATGTACTGAGGTGGTTGGAGGGTCGACGCCAAGATAGCCTACACAGGTGCGAGTCAGTGTCGCGGTACCACGCTTGCGCGGTCCTACCTCGGCTCCGACCCTTCAGAAAATTTTTGGCTCCCGCTTGGTCCTTGCACCTCCAGCGCTATCCCACTACTGTGAATGAGTGATGGAGACTGTCCAAGAAGATCAATAATTACGGTAAGTACGTAATTTCCATTTATTTCTCTTTCGCCCAAAGAATGTTAGGGGCACCAGTGAGTAAGCAGACATTGTCCAAATGGTAGGTCAATTGAATAGTTCTAGAATCGTGGATATGTTGTTCATCCACACTTATTGGCATGTCCCCTTTCCTCTTTAAGAATCGCCAGAAGTCTTCAAGCTGACTCCTCCCACTCACCCGGGTGGTATAACCCTTTGCTCCACCCCATGACGCCACATCTTCCTTTCCGCTGGAAGATTCAGGTTGCCTCCTTCGTGCTCCCGCATTTTGTAGGCCCTGGCTTCAAAACCTTTGGTTATTCCGAAAATTCGTCTAGTTCGCATTAGCGATCGCGACTACTTATCTTTGATTATGAAAGACAAGTCTTCCCCCCCGGATTTTGCCGGTGTTTGGGTAGCCAGAAAATGTCACGCACTGATCCCCACACCGCGTGCATCTATTGCCTGGGTGTCGACAGTGACACCTCGAAGTGCGATTATTTTTATTTATTTTTTTTTGTCTTGCATTTCACCCCAGCATCCTCGATGACTGTCTCACATGCCTGAAGTTGGGGAGGCCAGAAAAAACTGAACCCTCCAGTGAAATCAAAGGAGGCTCAGTGGGTGGTTTCTGTGGCTGCACGATCCACCAAGCAATTGGAACGCATGCAAGCCTTCAAGGAGGAAGCAGTTCGTGATGGGGAATCTTCCTTTCGAAGCTTCTTCGTTCCGCTCAACCTGGGCTCCACCTTCTCAGGTTCCTTCTGAGAGTTTTGCCAGTCTCTCCGGACTAAGGGAGAGGGTCCTGCGGGCACGCACTCCTCTCGGTCCCGTAAGCGGGAAAAGGACCCAGGATCGTCTTCGTCTCTGCGAATACATCTTGGGATCGGGAGAGATCTCGGTCACAGGAACCAGCAGTCTCTACCTGGTCAAAATTGCCTCTTCGGCTGCTGGCTTCTTGGCTTTGCCGTCTGGCCTGTCGACTGAAGTGTCAATCGACGAGGTTGAAATAATCATCGACCCGATCGACCCACTGTCGCCGACTCTGGTCGACAATTCTCTGTCGGATTCCGGTCCTTTCTTTCCCTGACAAGGAGACCCAGCTCGCTGGGAATTGCGTCGAGGATGTGGTCCTTGACCCTGGGAAATCACCGGTCCCGCTGGTGTCTCCCAAGCGACCGAATCTGCCCATCCGATCTTGATCGAGGTCTAGGACCCCCTTGACCGACAGGCCGTGGAAGAGCCACAAGCGCTCAAAAAAGAGGTGACACCGGTCATCCTCGTCCTCCTCAGATGAGGAGAGGCTCCGGCGGCACTACGAGGACCTTATGTGGCAACAGCTGATTTTGTCCAGGCACAAGCCGACCCTGGCTTCCACACCAACCATTACTTTCGGAGTCTATTAAGTCAGCTCCCCTGCCTTCGGAGCCCGCGAAACCTGTGGTTCGGCCTAAACCGGTCTCTCCACCGATCGTGGTGGAAGCACCGCCAAAGCAGCCTGTGGGAGGGGCTCCTTCTAAGGAAGATAGACCAGACACCGTGCTTCCCCAGCGTCTTTCGGTTACTGTCACCGCAGACCGCCTTTGGCAGGTCGAAGTTGACCTGGGCAGTCAACCGTTTAATTCGGATTCGGATGAGACCGACCTACATTCTCATCCTGGGGATGACGAATTGGCGGGTGGGTTAGAGACGGAGGAAAGTCCTTCGTCCTTTCAGGGCATTCTTTGCCTCATTTCTGCGTCTACAGGGATGCCCCTGAAACCTATCCAGGAAAAGGCAGAAAGGCATCCTCAAGAGAGGGGTTACCCTGACGGAGGCTTTTCCTGTGGCAGAGCTCATAGTTAGCCCGGCCTTAGAACTTTGGCAGCGCCCTGCCTCATGTCCAGCTCCATCTGCCCGCATGGCCCGCAAGTAAGCGATGCCCATGGGGTCCCTTGCGGGGTTCACAGAGCACCCTTTGGCCGAGAGCCTGGGGACCGCCTCTGTGTTCAGCCGTACTGGCAGTTCTGCCAACACTGACCAACCTCCTTAAAAAGAATCCAAACTTTCGGATCATTCGGCTCGAAAGGTCTGTGCAGCCTCATCTTTAGGCCTTAGTCAGACAAGTTGGGCCGTCGTCATGGCACACTTCTCCCATGCCCTCTTGGGCTCTTTGGATAAAGTCCTCCCACACCTCCCTGCGGACATGCAGACCACGGTCAAGCAGGTCCGGGATCAGGGCCGGGCTGTTGCCAAACAGCAGCTTCAAACAGCCCTGGACATTGGGGATTCTTGTGTCCGCTCGATGATAGCCACAGTTGCCTCTCGTCACAGGGCTTGGCTGAGACTCCAAATCAAATTTTATTTAAAAAGTGCTTTTCAAAATTGTCAAAGCGCGAATACAATACAAATAAACAGCCAACAAATAAATATACATTTAAAAACAATTAAAAGACAATAGGTTGGCCTAATTGAAGGCTTTCTCAAATAAATAGCTTTTTAAAGAAGCCTTGAATGGCTCTGTGGACTGGCACTCTCGAATCCGACGAGGTAGAGAATTCCACAGGGTTGGGGCCATAAAAGCAAAGACTCTGACCCCAGATGATTGAAGACGAACCCTGGGAACCTGTAGTAATCCCTCGTCGGCAGAGCGGAGTGAGCGAAGAGGGCGGTAAGGCCATAGGAGATCTTGCAAGTAGTCCGGTCCCTGATCGTGAAGGGTCTTGTAGGTCAGCAATGCGACGTTGAAGGTGATTCTCCATCGCACTGGCAGCCAGTGCAGTTTGCGCAGCACAGGTGTGATATGGCAAGTTCTTGGCAGTCCCATCAACAACCTGGCCGCAGCATTCTGCACCAGTTGCAGGTGACGGAGATCCACCCCCGGCAACCGTAGATATAGAGCATTGCAGTAATCAAGACACGAGGAATAAAGGCATGGACTAATACAGGAAGGTCATCGTGTGGAACAAGGTGCTTTATCCGGGCAGTATTCCTCAGATGGTAAAAGGAAGACTTGACAATGGCCGACACTTGTGCCTTCAGTGTCAGCTCACCGCCAAAAATCACACCCAGATTTCGCACCTGTTCAGAAGATCTCAACTGTTTATCCCCCAACACAAGGCCGGAGGAAAGTCCAGGAGACAACTTCTCTGCATGGTGACCTAAGTCCACCACCAGCACCTCGGTCTTATCCGGATTCAGTCTTAACCAGTTAGCACTCATCCAGCCCTGAATCTCAGCAAGGCAGTTGTTAAAGACCATTAAAGCGTCATTTTGTTCGGGTACAAAGGACATATAGAGCTGAGTATCATCTGCGTAGCAGTGAAAACTCTGCCCATAATGCCTTATAATGTCCCCCAGCAGCAGCATATACATCGTGAACAACATGGGGGAAAGCACAGAACCCTGTGGCACCCCACAGGACAGAGCAAAGGGAGCTGAGGAAAAAATTCCTGATACTACTCTCTGAGTTCTGCCCGTGAGGAAAGATTGGAACCATCTGAGGACTGTCCCCGACAGTCCACAGAACAGCCGAAGGTGTTCTAGCAACATCCCATGGTCCACGGTATCAAATGCTGCAGAGAGATCGAGGAGAACCAAGATCGAACGGCTCCTCTGATCTCTCGCTATTAGGATATCATTAAGTACCCGGACCAATGCCGTCTCGGTACTATGCCTCTTCCTGAAACCGGACTGGAGAGGATCATAGACTTCATGGGTGGTAAGAAAGTCCTTGAGTTGCAACGTGACTACTTTCTCAATAACCTTGCCCAAAAAGGGCAGGTTAGAGATTGGTCTGTAGTTAGCGAGACAGTCTGGGTCAAGGGAAGGTTTCTTCAAAAGGGGTGTCACAGTAGCCTCTCTTAGAGACTCTGGAAACACCCTTTGGTCCAAAGAGCACCAGACTATCTCAGCAAGGATTGGTCCGATCACATCCATACACCCCACAAGGAGGTGTGTAGGATCAGGATCCATACTGCAGTAAGTCGGTCGCAAGCCCTGGACAATCTTCATGATATCCAGGATCGCTGGCTTGTCAAAATCAATCCAGATAGATCGAGGGCCTGTAGCCTCGCATTGACCACTGCCGTGCTCATTTGAATGCAAACTGCGGATCTCTGACCTGATTGACACCTTATCATCAAAGAACCCGAGCAAACTCATCACGCTTTATTTGTGAAAAGGCTCGCCGACCCCACAGACAGGTTGGATTGCACAGTCTGTCCATGGTCTGGAAGAGCTGAGCTGGTCGATTCCTTGATGCAGCTATTTCCCTGGACAGGAACTCTGCCTTCTTACGGGAGATTTCTGATTGATAATCCATGTAATGGGCCATCAATCTAAGTCTGTCATCTTCCAGACCCGATTTCCACCAGCAGCGGTCCAATCTTCACCCAACCTTCCTCAACTCCTTCAACATCCCATCAAACCGAGGGCGGAGGGAGAGGGGGCGAACACGGACAGGAGCTATGGAATCCAGAGCCTCAACACCATATTATTATAGTGTACTACTAAGACATCTGGATCCATTCACTCCACAGGCTGACTCGATAGGTCCAGCACCGTCATCAGACCCACAGAGGTAACTCCTCTCAAAGGACAGTACTGGACTCTCCTCTTTTCCGGCAGATACTCAGCGCAAACTAGCTGATGTGCCTTTCCTGGGCACTGACCTTTTCGGCCCAGGTGTGGCTAGTCACCTTCGGTGTATTAAGCAGTCCAATGCCACCTTGGACACTACTTCTGCTAAAGGTTCTTCAGGCAAGAAATAGCAGAACAGCCTTTTTGGCACTCTTCCCCCTGCGGCACAGCAGCTCTCCTTTCAGGGAGGGTAGCAGCAACAGCAGCAGGCTCAAGCTTGGCGCCCTTGGCCCAAGCCTGGGCCCTCCCAGGCCCGTAAAGGAGGCCGAGGTTCAGGTTCTGGATCCTCCTCCTCCAAGCCTGCTCAGTGACGGGTTGGGGGCTTTCACCCCCTTTCCCATCACGCCAGCTCTGGGTCCTCCCGTGGGGGTCAGCTGGCTCTGCCACTTTCTTTCCGCCTGGTCCGTTATTACCATGGACAGGTGGGTTTTGGAAGTGGTCAGTCAGTGACTGCCTCCTGAATTTGAGCAGCATCCTCCAAGCTGAGCCTGCGCCCCTCTGGAGGAAAGAGTATCCGTCCATACTCAGTCGGCTCTCCGAGGTTACCTCGCTCAGCTCCTCCTCGAGGAGGCAGTAGCTCCAGTGGCGGATTCTCCAGCAGACCCAGGCTTTTTCTCCAGGTATTTACTGATGCCCAAGCGGATGGGAGGCTCGCCCCCCATTCTACATCTGCACGACCTGAATCGATCTCAGGTCACTCACCTTTCGGATGGTCACTCTGTCCCAGATCATACCATCCTTGAAGTGAAACATGTGGTTCTGTTCCCTGGATCTGCAGGACATGTTCTTTCATGTCCCAATCAGTCTGTCTCATTGGCGGTTCCTCCACTTCAGAGCCGAAGGGACCCTATACGAGTTCTGAGCCATGCTGTTCGGCCTGTCATCGACCCCACAGGTCTTCACCAAATGCATCGCAGTGGTGGCAGCCCATCTCAGGCGGGGGGCGCAGAATTTACTCCTACCTCGACAATTGGCTTTTAGCAGGTCCCACCCAGCAGGAGGTGGAGAGGTCCAGGGACCTGGCCCTCTAGACCTGCTCCCAACTCGGCCTCTTGATCAATGAGGCCAAGTCGGAAATCGTGCCTTCTGAGGTGATGTGCTTCATCTGGGCAGAGCTCGAGTCTTGTCAAGCCAGAGCTTGGCTCCTGGTGAACAGGGCAGAGGTTCTCTCCTCCTTTGCCCAGTCATTTCTTGTTGGGCAATTGTGCCCTGCCTGGGACTTTCTGCGCCTTCTGGGTTACATGGCGGCGTGCACTTCAGTGTTCCGTTGGGCCCGGTTGCACATGCACCCCCTCCAATTGGAGCTGGCTGCCCAGTGGACTCAGCACCACGGTCATTTCGACCAGCTGATCACTGTAACCCAGAAGATGTGGGATGCTCTCCAGTGGTGGACCGCCCCAGACCGGTTGCAGGAAGATATCCTGTTTGTCCGCCCAGAGCCTATGGCCGTCCTCACGACCAATGCCTCTCTCATAGGCTGGGGAGCCCACGTGGGGGACAAAAGGGTCCATGGGTTCTGGAACCCCCGAGGATTCCCGATACCACATCAACCTGTTGGAGCTCAGAGCAGTCAGACTGGCATTGTCAGCTTTAGCTCCTCAGCTCCGGGGTCAAGTGGTTCAAGTCCAGACAGACAATTCCACGACCATGTACTTCCTCAACAAACAGGGTGGCACGCACTCCCGTCTGCTTTGCAGGGAGGCGCTCCGCATCTGGACCCTCGTCAGCCATCTGGAGGTGAATCTCCTAGCCATTCATGTGGCAGGAGCCTCAAACCATCTGGCAGATGCTCTCAACCGCTTAGGCAAGACATCCCATTACTGGTCTCTCCATTCAGAGGTAGCTTTACAGCCTTTTCTCCCACTGGAGCAAACCGATGGTGGACCTGTTTGTCTCCAGGGAAAACACCAAGCTGAGGCTGTTTCATGCCTGCCCCCCCCCCCAAAGCAGGGCTTGCTGTAGTTGGATGCCTTCTCGAGCCCATGGACCCCAGGCCTCTTCTACGCCTGCCCTCCATTTCCCTTGATCCACAAGGTGCTCCTCAAGGTGAGGAGGGACAAGACAAAGGTGATTCTGGTAGCCCCAGACAGTCCGCACCAGTTCTGGTATCCAGATCTCCTCGGCCTCAGCTGCAGGCCCCCGGAGCGGCTTCTGGCACGCCTGGACCTAATCTCTCTCTCTCTCAATCAGGGGAAGGTATACTATCCAGACCTTCAATCCCTGCACCTTACAGCCTGGTACCTGAGCGGCTAGAGTTTCAGGCTTTGGGGTCTTTCCGAGGATGTCCTCACCATGGTGGAGGCATCCAGAAAGGAATTGACCAGGAAATGTTATGCCTTCAAATGGAAAAGGTTTTCCATTTGGTGTCAGGGCAAGGGCCTGGACCTTCTTTCCTGGCCAGTGGCTAACATTCTTGACTACCTTTGGTCTCTGTCCAAAGTGGGTCTTTGGTCATCGACCCTTAGGGTGCACCTGGCAGCCATCTCTGCTTACCGGGCGCAGGTCGATCAGTCGACGGTGCAGGAGACCGTGTTCGGGTGCTTTTTCAAAGGCCTGGATCACATATCCCCTATGGTGCGTGAACCTCCACCTCCGTGGGATCTACTGCTGGTACTGGCAAAGCTCATGGGCAAGCCATTCGAACCAGTGCACAAGTTTGCGTTGTCACACTTGTCGTGGAAGAAGGCCTTCCTGCTGGCTATCGCGTCTGCCAGAAGGACAGAGGAGTTCCAGGCACTTTAGGTGGACTCCCCTTATCTGGTCTTCCACAGGGACAAGGTTGTCCTACGCCCCAACCCGAAATTCCTTCCAAAGGTGGTGTCAGTTTCGCCTTAACCAAGTGTTAACTCTGCCAGTATACTACCCTTATTACACTTCGGAGGCCGAGTACAGGCTCCATATTTTCTACCTGAGACCAGCTTTCTCCTGTTGTAAGGAGAGGACGGCGGAAATTTAGGGAGAGGTTTGCTAGCTGTTTGTCACCTACGCTGAAGCTGCTTCTGGCAGACCTGCTGCAAAACAGACTATTGCAAGGTGGATTACATCTTGCATAAGTCAGTGCTGTGAGTTGGCGGGCATGGAGCCTCCCAGAGAGATAAGAGCTCATTCTACCCGCCATACCGCTGCATCGGTGGCTGCTTCCAGGGACATCCCTATCCAGGAAATCTGTCGGACTGCTACCTGGAAGTCAGCACACAACTTCATTACCCATTACCACATCGACCTTGAGTCACGCCGGGATGCTTGTTATGGAGCCTCAGTTCTCCAATCTCTATTTCCCAAGTGAGTATCAGTGGGGGGGTTGCGCCTTGCCCCTCTCCTCCTGGAGAACTGCCAGGAGTCTGCCAATAAGTGTGGATGAACAACATATCCACGATCCTAGAAAAATAGGTTACTCACCTGTAACAGTATTTCTTGGTTGGTATATGTTCATCCACATGGACCCACCCGACCTCCCCAGCTACGGACGCACAAACCTGACTTCCAGCGGGCTAAGATCTGGCGTTATGGGGCGGAGCCGAGGGTTATACCACCCAGGTGGGTGGGAGGAGCAAGCTTGAAGACTTCCGGCAATCCTTAAAGGGGAAAGGGACATGCCAATAAGTGTGGATGAACAATATATACCACTCCTGGAACTACTGTTACAGGTGAGTAACCTGTTTTGGTTTTTTTGCTTTTTTTTTTTCTATCATCAAAAGTACAACAGACCTTTACCGGGACTGGTTAAAGGTCACTTCACTAGGGGTGTTGCCACTTCATTTGCATCCCTACGAAGTGTCTCGGCAGCTGATCTCTGTTCAGCTGCCACTTGGAGTTCAGTCCAAACCTTCATTAAACACTGTAGTCTGGACATTGATTCCAGAAGGAGGGCCAGCTTTGGCTTTGCCGTTCTCCAGGGACTGCTCTCTTTAGAGCACTGGTGGTTTCCTTCTGCCTATAACCACCACCCATTTTACCTGGATTGTATCCTTATACTGCTTGGGACTCAGTCCTAATGGTATTACCTGCTGCAAGTGCTCTATCTCGAATTGAGATAGTACAGTTACGTAAGAACTTACTGCAACAGTAGCTCTTCGAGAAGAGCTCTTACAGCAGATATGCTTTCCCACCGTCCCCCATAATTTTTGTGAAATTTCTTCTCTTTAGGGGATGTTAGAACCTCCTTGGTTCCCCATCCTTTATGTTTGTTAGCCGGGTCTCCAGCGGGCAAGCTGAGGTGCCGGGGGACCACCCCTTTATACCGTTGGTGACGTTGGGGGCAGGGCCAGCATCGGGAGTGGGGGTGGTCCCCCACCTTAGACTACTAGCTAGATTTTTTTTCCTGTGGGGTCCTAGTGCCTGGCGGCATAGTCCTAATGGTGTTACCTGCTGCAAGAGCTCTTCTGGAAGACTTGCTGTTACCGTAAGTTCTTCCGTAACTGTACTGTACTTTGTGGGGACAGCTTTTGAGGGACCTTTGACTCTGTGGTATGGGGGTGACAACTTTAGCATTTTAGTACGTTTTCCAGACCTGTTTGTTTCAAGTTGCAGTGTTTTTCTTTCAGGACATGGAAAACAAGATCAGAAGTACACTGAATGAGATCTATTTTGGCAAGACAAAGGACATAGTCAATGGACTGAGGTAACGTATCACAGACCCTTCAGCATCTCAGCCCTCAGTAGTCCTACATCTTGTTCTCCTCCCCTTTCTGCTTCTCCGTTTTCCTGGGACTGTTTACAATCCATTTCCATTCTGATACCGTAGAATATGAATCATGCTAATAAATACAGGGTCACTCCACAATGAAATATTGTTTTATCTTTAAATTACTTGAAGGATAAGCTAACTGTAAATCCTGTGTTACACCAAGTCTTTCTTTAGCTGACATAGAGCCTTTTGTAGGCTTGGTGACAATAGTAGAATTTCTGAAAAGTTATCTCTTGAAGTTTGCAAAATAGCTTGGCAAGGGAGAAATGACAACTTCAGTGTGGCCCATCCTCGCTGATCATGTCTGGCAACATGAAATTGATTCATCAGTTTTTGTAGTGCATACCTGCTAGCAGAACAAGTTTAAAAGCAAGCCACCTAGCAAATAGGCTTTGTGTTAATTTGTCTGGACTTCAAGGTGGCATCTCAAGCACAAAACAGACTATTTTGAGATTGTCAAGCACTTAGTGGTTGTTTATGAGCAGCTAGTGCGGTCATACCAAATGTTGAGTGAGAATCTAGAAAGGATGCAAGTCTTGAGTTCATTCTGTATCTCCATATCATCCTCTGTGCCTAGCAAGATTGAACAGTTTATGTAGCAGGCAGAGTTGAACCCTTGTATTCAAATACAGCCCCCCCCCCACCCCAAACAGCATTTCGTTTGGAGATGCATCTGTGCAGGAAATAACTTGAGTATCCCAGTTATTCTGCGCACTTTGAATGGCAAATTAGTTTTAAGAACTTTCACATACCCTCTCCTTGGCAGACAAATGCGAAATCTTTGGAACCCAAATGCAGCATCTATTAATTAAAACCGAAGCAGCTCTAAAATGTAATAATAGTACAAAATAAAGAAGTCTCTGCTTCTGTTTTGTTAATTGCCATTTGCTAAATTATTTTTTATTTCCAGAAGTCAGCCTTCCATAACCTACCCTTCTTGATTTCTTGGAACCCTGTTCATACAGTACTTACTTCCTCCCTTGACTCCTTCATGAGTATATTTAATGCCATGCTGTATGACTGTTTTTGTTCGTTTATTTTCTTCTCTTTCCATTCTTGCTTCTCTCACTTCTGAACTGCTTTCTGTAGATCAATTGATGCTATACCTGACAACCAAAAGTATAAACAGTTGCAGCGAGAACTTTCTCAAGTCCTGACCCAGCGGCAAATCTACATCCAGCCCGAAAATTAAACCAGCAAAGGTACTTGCCTGTGAGGTTTGAAAACACTCACTAAACCAGAGACTCACCCTGCCACGAAATGGCTGCCCTACCTTTGCATGGAGAGGTGTTTTTCTTTTACATAACTATGAACGTTGACTAATTCTTAACTCTTGCAAGCTTCCGAGAACCACTAGCCTCTTGACACAACTCACCATGTGTGTGACAACATTCCCTTTAACACTGTGTGTTGTTAATTGCTACTGACTGCAGATTTTAGCAGAGGTCTCCTAGCAGTAATCAGTCACTGAGAGTTTTAGCAACATGTTAAAATACCAGCATCTGTAAGTGAGCTGGAGACGACCCATAAAGTGATGCTACACGGAATGTTGCTTGTGTGTGTGTGCACGTGCATTTGTATGGGCACACACGTTGAGGCCCAGATTACACGTTTATAACAATGTAGTCATCTTGCTTGGGGGTTGGACCTTGGCTGTTGTGTCACTGTTGTGTTAAGGGGAACAACTTTTGAAAGTAGATGTCATTGTTTCAGCCAAACTTAAGAAAATAAATGAATGAGAATAGTGGGTACAGCATCAGCAGGTGAGCTGCAAAAGAAGCCCAAGTGTCATTGGGAATGAGGAGGTGGGTAATGCAGCAAAAGCTGTTCTTGTGACACTTTTGTCAGTGTTGCCAGACGTTGGTTCCATGCTACATATGTAAGGATCCACTGAAACAGAGTTAAGCTGTATTGTGGTCATGCCTCAGGAGAGGGGCCATGGGGAGCCACCCAGGAAGAGAGCAAGGTTGGAGACCAGGAGAATAGGCTTGGGAGATGGGTGGAGATTCTTGAGAAAAATGTGCAGAAAACTGCGATAAAGTGCAAGTAATAAAAAAAGGAAATGGATAGCATTTTAACCATCTTGGGGAACATATAGCTGTGCATACAGTATGGTCCATAAACCCTGTAAGTTAGATATACAAGTGAAGAGTGTTTTCCAGTCAGGCCCAGTACTAAGAAGCAAAGAAGGTGGGGGGGGGGGACTCAGCAGAAATTATCGTCCCACTCCTTTAACAAAAATATTTCTATTTTAAAGAACGTAGTATGGTGCAAGCCTGTTACATTTTTGGTGAGCAAGAAGTTTTTTTTTCAAAATCTCCTTTAACTACCATAGGGAAGGAATCTGGTTTTATATAATGCCTGAGATAATCACTGTATCCCAGATTGCTCTGAGTCATGAACAGTAGTCAGCAGTTTTTTTTGGTACACACATAAGAGGATGTGAGGTGAAGGAAAGTCGTCGGCTACAGAGAGAGAGGGAGAAAAGTAGTTGGAGACTAGGACTTGCTCAAGGTCGCACAGTGAGAAAGTGCCCATATACATATGCATTGCTGTATGTTTAACACACACTGGATAACCTTAAAGAGCCTTTGACGCCTCTTAAAAAACTTCAGGTTCTACATAATTTTAGTTGGAGTCACTAGATTTCCTGTTTTTATCTAACCCTAATACTTTATTATTTAAGGAAATCTGTATGGGAACAGGATCCTTGTCACTGTTGTTCTACGTGAGATGCCATAACCTTCTGCTAGTGAAGACATCATTTCCATGACAAACAATTGAGATTCATAAACAGGATTATGACACTGCTTGTAGCCAGGCAGCAGGAGCAGATGAAGTGTGAGGGGCAAGGATACTATTTTAAAGCCATGGGATAGACATAAGGGAACCCTAGAGGTGGAAAACAGGTAAAAGTAAATAACCAAGTAGGGTCAGCAACCGCGGAGGCAGGCAGGAAATACGGGCAGACTAGGTGGGCTAGCGGTCCTTATCTGCCGTCAACTACTATATTATTGCATATGTAAAGCAGCTATCTTTAGTAATCAAGAAAGTAGGAAAATAAATATAGATCTCACTTCGAGGGGGCTCTTGCAGCAGGTTACACCATAAGGACTGAAGCCGGCAGGCGACAGGACCCCACAGAAAACTTCTAGCTAGCAGTCTCTAGTGTAGGACTGTCCCCAGACTTTGGCCCACCCCTGACGTTGCTTGTGGTATAATAGAGGTGGTCCCCCAGCACCACCTCAGTTCTTTTCCTGCTGTCAACCTACGCAAGTCGGACCTCCAGGGATGCCTTCTGCCCAAGTCAGCCACCATTTTCCACGTTACTTGCGCGTTCTTATTTTTTTGTATTTGAGCATGTCTTCTCCTCCTTTGTCTGTCGAACATCAGCAAACGAAGTGCGCTTGTGGCAACCAGCTGCCCCACAAGGACGGCCATTCGGTGTGCTTGTTTTGCCTAGGTCTGAATCACGACATTGAGGCCTGCCAGCACTGCCAAGTCTTCAACGCGCCTGGTTTCATCACCAGAAGACCTTGGAATCCTTCTTGCTACAGCAGAAGCTTCTTTCAATGGAGAAGGAGCTTTACCAGAGTGCCTCCTCTTCCCCGGTTTCCGGGGCCTCCTCTTCTTTGGCGATGGAGTCGAAGAAATCTTAGGGAAAGCACAAATACTGGGAGAAGCACAGAGAGAAACCCTGGTCTTCTTCCTACTCCAGGTCTCCATGCAAGTCAGGCACCGAACATGGGTCTTCCTCCTGTGGGAGGTCGCCCCCTCCACTCAGTCAGCCCTCTCTCCTTCTGGGCTGCCAGTGGTCAAACCTCCCGCTCTGGTTTCTGTCACGAGTGGTGGTTCCTTGGGACTCTGGTCTCTGACCTCAGTCTCTCAACCCCTGAAGCTCTGGCCCATTCTGAACACTGGTAATCAGCCAGGTGGCTCAACCGGGTCTTCTGCTTCGGATGGCGGGTCCTTGCCTGTCGCCCTCCCAGTCAAGGCGTCTACGAAGTCTGTTCCAGAGTCAGAGACTGACATCACCTCGTGACGCCCGGGGCATGCAGTCTCCTCTCCTGGGAGGGTGACACCTCTGCCCCGCTCGGGAGTCATCTCCCCATTCAAGCTTCTCCCTCCAGGCCAACGCCGGCTGCCTCCCCAGACCGGCACCACCCAGTGCTTGTTCCATCGACGCCGACTCCAGCAACAATGCAACCATTGTCCCCTGACCTCACCCAGCAGATGACGGTGGAACTGACGCCCGACTCTTCTACCCCAGTCACACCAATGCCAGGGGGTTCTTCACCTCAGGAGCAGACGCCAGTTTACCCAACGCCAGTGGAGCGGATGCCAGGGTTACTGCTACCGAATGAACAGATGCCGGGGCCTTCTAAGCCTGCCCATCAGATGCAAACTACACTGACCTCACCCCCAATTCCCGCCTGCAGAGATTAACGCTCTTTTTCTAACCCCAGTACTGCTCAGGATATTCATAACTTTGTGCAGTGAGCCTGGGGAGGGTTGGACTGCCCGGAGAGATGGAACACATGCAAATGATGGAATTCTTTGCATGTGAGCATCTTTCAAATACTGCCTCTACCAACTGTAGTGTTCTAATCTCTTTAGATTTTTCTCTCCGCCTGAAAGTCTGGTCGCTCGGAGTCTCTGTCGCCCTCTTTCGCGTGAAGAAAGATAAAAAATCTTCAAAAACCATAAGTATATTTAATTTCTTTTACTGCCTCTACTGATTGTCAGTTTAGATCTAGTTTATTATTAAAAAGTAGTTGTTTTCTCATTTCCTCGCAGTTCGGCACAACCGCGAGGGATCCGAGTTAGTTTAGGTTATTTAGATTCTCTGACTAAAAAACCCATTTTATTTTCTCTAAATTTTGGTCCTTACAAAGTTTATTTGTAACCGTTTTTATCGGTTACAGAACCACTGACCCGGTTCATTTTGTCATCTCCCGGTTCGGATCTTCCGGTTCCCATCAGTTCCGGAACCGACCACGAAAAAAAAAAGAAAAACTGTTTAAATAACAGCAACAGTCTTTATTATTTAGCGGTTGGTGGTTTTCCTCTTTGGCTTTCACCATGGCAGAGAAACCTAAAAAGAGAACTGGGGAGCCCGGGTTTAAAAACTGTTTAAAGTGTGGAGATGTGTTTGCTAAGGCAGGCAAGCACACCTTATGTGTAGCTTGTCTGGGTTTCGAACATCTGGACCAGGAATGTGAAATATGTAAAACTTTTCCAGATAAAACTGTGGAAGAGTGCCTTGAACGGCTCAGTAAGAAGTTTCCTAGGGGTCCCTCAGTCTCTGACCAACTGACACCCCAGTCTGTTGTGGCTGAACCCACAAGTGCTACTACCCCTGCCCCTGATATGGGTGAAAAAGGGGCAAAAAGAGGAAAAGAACCATCTGACTCTCCGGTTCCCTCAAAGAAGGCAAAGAAACTTAAACATGCAGAACCCTCTCCTGTTAATCCAGGGACTTCTGCGCAGGTGCCTGCAGTGCCTTCAGCTCAAGAGATAGCTCAGGCCTTCAGAATTATTCAGGCTGTGCAGAGCATCATCCCTCAGCCTCATGCCCCTTCACAGAGTTCCCAGGTTGCTAATACTGTGTTGCCCTCTGTACCGGAGCAACTATTTTTTGAAGAGGATGATGAGCCTTATGAGGAGGACGAACTTATCCCTCCAGAGGTGTCCCCTGAGCAGGATTTTGGCTCGCCTCCCAGGGTGTCTGAGGATTTTTCCTCCCACTTTTCCTTTGTAAGGAAAATGGCAGATGCCCTAGATATCGCCACAACAGAGCAAGTGGAGGATGAGGAGGAAATTGAGTACCTGAATATGATGAATTTAACACGCACAAAGGCCCTCCTCCTCCCAGTATATAAATTTTTTACGAAGGATGCTCTGAAGCTCCTGCAGACTCCTAATTCTGTTCCTCCCATTGACAGGAGAATAGACAAGAAGTACCAGTTGGATAGAAAGGGAGCTGACTTCCTCTTCTCCCATCCAGATCACCAAGGGGTAATACAACAGGCAGCCTGTGATAAGGCTAAAGTCCCTCTGTCCTCACATTCACTGGACAAGAACTCCAGAAAATTGGACAGTATGGCCAAAAAAAGGCTATTTGTCAGCCTCGCTGGCCATGAGGCAGGCTACCTTCCAGGCTTATGCTGCCTAGTATCAGAAATCCCTGTGGCAGTCGGTACTGGCAATGTCCATGAAAGCCTCCTCACCCTTATCAGATGACCTGGCTGAAACTGCCTGGTTTGGGCTGAAGGCAGCTAAGTACCAGTTCCAGATGGCTGCTGATTCGAATGGCACTGCAGCCAGATGGATGGCTAACACAGTGGCTCAGAAGAGGTTTGCTAGGCTTAGGGCTACAAACATCACTCAGGATACCCAGTCAAAGGCCCTGGATTTTCCATTAGAAGGAAAATCTCTTTTTGGGGAATCCACGGTGGCCTATATGAAGAAGGTGGATGAATATAAGGCTACTTATAGAAGCAACTCTGCCAGGGACAGAGCTTCTTCATCCACCAGGCCCTATGGAAGGGGCGGCAGAGGTCGGTCTTTCATGACAAGACCTTTTTTCCAGCCAGTAGCCATGCCCCAATACCAGCAGTACCCCCAACAGGGCTACTCTAGGGGTAGAAGGGGCTCTAGGCAAGGGTCTCGGACACAACCTCAGCCTAAACAGAACCCCTGAGATGCAGGCCGCCTCCTTCTTACCTGTTGGAGGCAGACTGTCCCATTTCCTCAATCTTTGGTCAACCATCACCATAGACAAGTGGGTGTTGGAGGTAGTGGACAAAGGTTTGTCTCTGGACTTCAAATTTCTTCCTCTAAAAAAGTCCAGGATTTTCATCTCTCCTCCCCTAGCAGAAACTTCACTGCTAGAGGCGGAGGTTCAAAAGCTGCTACAGCTCAGAGCAGTGAAACCAGTTCCTACAACCCTGAGAGGCAGAGGTTTTTATTCTAGATACTTCCTAACAACAAAGAAAAATTGGGAGTGGCGGCCAATTTTGGATCTCAGAGCTTTAAACAAGCACCTGAAAAAAACAAAGTTCAAAATGGTAACTTTGGCTCGGATTTTGCCAACAATCCAAAAAGGGGACTGGCTAGCATCTCTGGACTTGCAAGATACCTATTTTCACATCCCCATAAAAGAATCTTTCAGAAAATATCTCTGATTAAGACTCCCATCAGGTCATTATCAGTTTGCAACCCTGCCCTTCGGCCTTTCCTCGGCACCAAGGATTTTTACAAAATGCCTAGCAGCTGTGGTGGCATTTCTTCGAAGACAGGGAGTGACTGTCTTCCTATATCTGGATGACTGGCTGGTGGTGGGCAAATCACCAGAACAAGTCAGAACTTCCCTAAAGCTCACTCAGGATCTTTTGGAGTCCTTGGACTTCATAATAAACCAGAAAAAATCTGTCTTAACCCCTACACAGATTTTACAGTTCATAAGGGCAGAGATCAGTACTCTACAGGCCAGGGCCTTTTGCCACTGGACATGGTGCAAAACCTTCAGTCCATAGCAAATTCCTTCAAGCTGCACAGGCAAAAAACAGCCAGGCAATTCCTGCAGCACTTGGGTCATATGGCTGCATCCACAGGCACAGTGCAGGGTTCCAGGTTTCACATGAGAGACATCCAGTTTCATCTCAGGAATCATTGGAGTCAGAAAAAATACCCCTTTTCAAAACTTCTTCCAGTGACAAGGGCACTGTTACAAGCCCTTTTGTGGTGGAAAAAGGAATCCAATCTAAGGCAAGATCTCCCTTTTCAGAAGGAGAATCCTTCGCTAGTCCTCGCAACAGATGTATCCCTTCTGGGCTGGGGCGCCCATCTGGGGTAGCACACAACTCAGGGTACCTGGACAGAAGCAGAGTCCCTTCAGCATATAAACTTGCTGGAACTCAGAGCAGTGTGGCTGTCACTAAAAGTTTTCCCTACACTGGTGATGGGCAAGGTGATACCAGTCAGAACAGTCAATACCACCACTATGTACTACATAAACAAGCAGGTAGGCACCAGATCAGGCCTCCTATGCACAGAAGCCATGAAAATTTGGATTCTGGCATATTCCCCAAAGGTGTCCTTGCAAGCAATCCATCTGCCAGGAAAGGGCAATACCTTGGCAGACGCACTGGGTCTAATCAACCAGTCCCATCACAAATGGACACCAAACAAGCAGGTGGTACAGGTAATTTTCAGGAGGTGGGGCACTCTAGAGATAGACTTGTTCACATCCCCACCAGAACCACCAGTTGCCTCAGTATTGCTGCAGACCACCGGCCCAGGGCACAGTCCCTCTGGATGCCCTGGTGCTGGACTGGTCAGGCAAGTTTCTCTATGCCTTTCCCCCTTTTCCTCTGGTCTTCAGAGTACTACTGAAGCTCAAATCTCTCTGCGCTTCTCTGATCTTGATAGCTCCAGATTGGCCCAGGCAGCCGTGGTACTCTCTTCTGCTCTCCATGTCAGTGCGCAAACCAATAAGTTTGCCTCTCGGGCACAATCTCCTGATCTCCAATCAAGGAACATTGTACCCAAATCTCAAGTCCCTCCACCTCAAGGCATGGCTCTTGAGGAATTAGAGTATGCAGACGTAAACCTTTCTGAAGCTGCATTAACTATCTTGAAAGGTTATAGGAAGCCCTCCACTAAGAAAACGTATTCTAAGTGGAAGAGATTTTCCTTTTGGTGCTCTGGTAGGAATTTCGCCCCAAATGATGCAGGAGTCTCAGTAGTGTTGGATTATCTGACTCATTTACATTCACAAGGTCTACAACCCAGTTCTCTAAAGGTTCATCTTGCAGCAGTGTCTGTATATCTTTCTGCTAGGACAAAGGTGTCAGTAGCATCAGATCCCATTTTCAAAAGATTTTTTAAAGGCCTGATGCATTTGCATCCTCCTCACAAGGCACCAGTGCCCGCTTGGGATCTTAATATATGTATAGCCAAATTAATGGGGGCTCCTTTCGAGCCCATAGCTACAGCCCATCTAAAGTGTTACCTGGAAAACAGTTTTTCTGGTAGCAGTTACCTCAGCAAGAAGAATCGGCGAGCTCCAGGCTCTCTGTGTTGACCAGGACTACATCTCCTTTCGCAGAGATAAGGTAGTCCTCAGAACAAACAGACAATTCCTTCCCAAGGTCGTTTCAGACTTCAGTCTGAATCAATCAATCACTCTGTCTTTTTCACAAACCATGCGAGCTCTGGTGAAAGAAGATTCCACAGTCTGGATGTGAAATGAGCTCTCAGCTATTACATGACAGCTACAAAGGGCCATAGGCAAGACAAAAAACAACTTTTCCTTACATATGGGGATGTCGGAATGGGCAAACCAGCCTCAAAAAGATCCATTTCTCGATGGATTGTCCAGTGTATTCAATTCTGCTACACTAAAGCAGGCAGGGAGTCCCCAGCTGGGCTGAGGTCACACTCAACAAGAGGAACAGCAGCTAGTCTTGCAGCTGCTAGGGAGGTTCCATTATTGGATATTTGTAAAGCAGCTACCTGGGAATCGGTACACACCTTTACAAAGCATTACAACTTGGATGTTTTGTCCAGAAGTGATGCCAGGTTTGGCACAGCAGTCCTGCAAGGTCTGTTTCCAAAATAAGTTCTGTGCCCACCTCCAGTGGTACTGCTTGGTAGTCTGCACAAAGTTATGAATATCCCGAGCATTACTGAGGTTAGAAGAAAAAATTACTTACCGTAGTAATCTTCTTTCTTCCCAGTGATGCTCAGATATTCATAACTCCCTCCTATCCTCCCCTTCCAGAACTTCAGCCTCTGCACTCCGCATGCTGGTGCCACATAGCCATACCCTTCTTGGTGCATTTCTCTATACTGAATAGAATTTAAACAGAGTTTTCTGTTTCTCTTAATAGTTTTCTCATGCTGTTTGGTGAACACCATTGTTTATTTGATATAGTTCCTCCTTAGGAGTTTTTTTGGTTAATTCTCTTTATTAGGGTAACCTTAAAAAAAAAAAAAAAAATTAACTTGGATTTTTTCCTAATGCCTGACACTCAGGCTTCTTACAAATCTAAAGAGGTTAGAACACTACAGTTGGTAGAGGCAGTATTTGAAAGATGCTCTCGTGCAAAGATTTCCATCATTTGCATGTGTTCCATCTCTCCGGGCAGTCCAACCCTCCAGGCTCACTGCACAAAGTTATGAATATCTGAGCATCACTGGGAAGAAAGAAGATTACTATGGTAAGTAATTTTTCTTGTGGCCTGGTGGGCATATTTTAAAGACAAGGAAGCCCCGAAGGAGCCCTCAATTCCTCAGGCACCTCCTAAGAAAGCTGCAACGCCAACCCCTAGGGAGCCTACGCCACAGCCAGATACTGGTCATTCTAGGCCTCATGAGTCTGAGCCTCAGCATTCACCCTCTCCCTCACCGGATTCGGGTGAGTCGGGATACTCTTCCTCCTCCTCACACGATGATTCTGGAGATTGGAACATTTCTTCAGAGCCGGAGGAGCCCAAGGACACTCCGCAGTCTCCCCAGATGACCCAGTGTTCATGGATGTGATGAGTCGCATCCAGGCTCTCATGGGTTGGGACACTGAGGAAGTACTCAGTGCGATGTCGGTTAGCCACTTTCCTTCGTAAGAAGGAGACCTTGCCTCTGTTGGTTCCCCTGCTCATAGACTCCTTCAAGGATGTCAACAGGGCGGCTTGGAAATGCCCGTCCTTTACCCCAGCAACAGTCAAAAAGACAGATTGCTTGTATAATGCCCCAGGGGATGAACCGTTTTATAGGGAGCAACCAGAGGCTGCTTCGGACGTTAATGCAGCCTATGACTGTTCAAAATTGCCCCGACACCTCAGTACTCAGCATCCCAATAAGGACTCTAGGCAGATGGACTGTTTAGGGAAAAAGGTCTGTTCCTCTGCCACCTGTGCCATCCATTCCCTAAACTTTCTTGTCCACATGGTTCAATATCAGAATGTCCTGTAGAAGGCTTTTGAAGTGGCTAAAACTCAGCCGGATCTCCCCAGGAAAGCTGAACTTTTGCAACTGCTCAAGTCTGGCTCTGACGTGGGGACCCACGTCCTCCGAGCCTCCTACGATTCTGCGGACACCACAGGGAGAGCTGCGGCTACGGGAATCTGCCTACACTGCAAGTCGTGGCTTCGGGTCTCCGGCTTTGCCCCAGACATGCAGTCTAAGATCCTGGACAGCCCCCTTCAGAGGCTCCATCCTGTTCGGTGAGGATTCCGAGAATATAATTGCTCACCTCCAAGAGTCGGGAAAGACTTGTCCGATCAGTTTTTCTTACATCGGTCTCAGCGTAATCTCAGCGTAATTCTTCCCAGCGGCAGCCTTCTCGTTGCAACTCTAAGCAACAACTTAGAGGTCAGCAGCCCAGGGGTGCCTTTAAGAGAAAGGCTACTTCCCAAGACACCAGAGGTTCTGCGCCCAGAGCTCCCAGAACCTTGCAGGCCATGCTGCCTGTCTCCAGCTCCTCTGCCTGACTCCTTGCCCGACCCACCTTCTCCAGCAGAATCCCTAGGGGAGGCGGTCGCTTCTCTCTTTACAGAGACGGTTAGAGCAAGATAACCTCAGACCAGTGGGTCCTTCAATTACTGGAACAGGGGCATAAGCTAGAACTGTTGGAGATTCCTCCGGGCAATCCTCCAGCTCCCTCCCATTACCGCCAGACTTGTCTCGATTTGATCCAAGACGAGATACATGCACTTCTGCAAAAATGAGCCATCGAACGCATTCCCATGGCACAATGTGGGAAGGATTTCTACTCTCATTTCTTCCTGATACCCAAGAACACAGGAGACCTGAGCCCCCACCGGACCTCAGCCATCTGAACAAGTTCATAGTGTACAAAAGATGCAGGATGGTCACGCTTCCCGGCCTTCTCCCCTTACTTCATCAAGGGGATTGGCTTTGCTCCCTGGACGTGCAGGACGCTTACCTCCACATTTTGGTGTTTCCACCCCACAGGAGGTTCCTGCGCTTCCGCTTCCAAGGACACCATTACCAGATTCAGGCCCTGCCCTTCTGTCTGTCCTTAGCCCCACGAGTCTTTACAAAACTGCCTAGCGGGAGTGGCAGCAGCCTTAAGGAGGGAAGACCAGTACATCTTCCCTTACTTGGACGACTACTTTTTGACAGCTCCTTCCTAGAAGAAGTTGCTCAGAACCATGTAGGCCACATTTTCCCTGTTTCAGGGCCTGGGGATAACTCTAAGTCTTTCAGAATCATCCCCTTGTCCAGCTCAAAGACTCCAGTACATAGGAGCGATGCTGAACTCCAAGTAAGGCAAGGCCTTTCTTCCGCCAGACAGAGCAGAACGCCTTCAGACTCTGGCTCAACTTGTCTCGTCGTCTCTGCAAGTCCCAGCCAGAACAGTTCTCAGACTGCTGGGACATATGGCAGCGGCCATTGTTACAGTACCTTTGGCTCGCCTACACATGAAAATGGCCCAGTGGAACCTCGGGGTTCATTGGGGCCAACGTTCAGACGACTTGGACTTCCCAGTGTCAGTATCCGACTCAGACCATGAATTGGTGGCTGAACCCCTCCAACCTCAGCAAATTCTGACCACAAACGTGTCAGGCCAAGGCTGGGGAGCCCATCTGGCAGATCGTCAGACTCGAGGGACCCGGTCCCCTTTGGAGCAGCATCTCCATATCAGTGTTTTAGAGATGTGAGCAATACAGTATGCTCACGAAGCCTTTCAGACTTATCTGCTCCTGGGTCACCTCCTGATCCAGGCGGACAACGTCAGTGGTTTTTTACATAAACAAGCAAGGGGGGAATGCATTCTTACCCCCTCTGGAGAGAAGTTATGAGGGTGTGATATTGGGCCTTAGAGCATCACCTGAGCCTGACGGCTGTGAATGTTACAGGTATTCAGAACATCTTGGTCAACAGTCTAAGCCGTTCTCAGTCCAAGGTTCATGATTTGGAGCTTCTGCCAGAAGTAGCAGAAGATCACTTCAACAGGTGGAGCTGCCCAGAGTTGGACCTCTTCGTGTCCCCATTCAACGCAAAACTCGCTATATTCTGCTCGCTAGATCCAGGGCCTGGTGTTTTCTGGCAAGATGTGTTGTCCCTCACGTAGACCGGGAGGTTTCTCTACGCCTTCCTTCCCTTTCCACTGCTGCACAAAGTACTGCTCAAATTGCAGTCAGAAGGGGCAGAGATGATTCTAATAGCTCCCTTTTGACCACGTCAGATTTGGTTTCCACTTCTACAGCAGATCGCAGTGGACCCCTGATCCCCCTGCCTCTGTGTTCTGACCTGCTCTCACAGGAGCAGGGAACCCTGGTCCATCCAGATCTAAAGTATCTCCACCTTCGTTCATGGCTCCTGCAGACTCAGCCATTGCCCGTATTGGAGTGTCCTCTCAGGTGACAGAGGTTCTAGTGGCTGCCAGAAACCCTCCGCTAGATCTATGTATGCCATGAAGTAGAAGCAGTTCTGCATATGGGCCTCTGTTCGCCATCTGGATCCCTTTAGTTGTCTGGAGAATCTCGTTCTGGAGTATCTCCTTTCCTTATCTAACTCAGGTCTGACTTACTCATCCATTAAGGTGCATCTTTCAACCATCTCTGCACACCATGCACCTATAGATGGCAAGACCCTTGTCCGGCTTGACTTATCCTGCACTTTTTTGCAGGGTACCGTGCCTCTAAAGTCTCCTATCCAGGACCCTGTCCCCCCTTGGGATCTGTTATTCATCTTAGAAAAACTTGCATCCTAGGAGCATGGATATGTTCATCCACACTCTCTGGCATGTTCCTTTCCCCTTTAAATCTGGCCGAAAGTCTTCAGCTCGGCTCCTCCCCCACCCGGGTAGCACCTGCTCCGCCCCACAACGCCAGATCTTCCTTTCCGCTGGAAGATTCAGGTTCTCTCATGCTACTTCTGCAGTTCGTAGGCCCTGGATTCTCAACGACGATTTTCACCGCAATCTCTTTCTCTAAAACTCATTAGAGTTTACGATACCGATCCGAGTGCATCGGACATGGAGGACAAGTCGTCCCCCGGATTTCACCGGTGTTCCTGCGGACAGAAAATGTCGCGCACCGATCCCCACCTCTCGTGTGTCTACTACTTGGGTGTCATACATGACACCACCTCTTGCGCCATCTGTCTGGCCTTCCATCCCAATGTCCTGGACAACCATAAGGCACGCCTAAAATTGGGAAGACCGGAGCTTCGCAATCCACCGGTGAAATTGAAGGAGGCGAGGTGGGCGGTGGCCGTGGGATCCGCCGAGCAGCTCAAGCAGATGGCGGCTTTTGAAGAGGAAGCTGCTCAAGCTTCAGCCAGCCAAAGTATTTTCATGCCTCTTAACCTTGGCTCTGCCTTCACTGGGTCCTTTCGGGAGCTGTGCCAGTCTCTCCCCACCAGGGGTGCAGCGCCCTCGGGCTCGCACTCCTCCCTTTCTAGGAAAAGGGACAAGGACCCCAAGTCATCTTCATCCCGAAGGAGACGTTCCTGGGACCGAGAGGTGTCCGATTCTCAGGAACTTGCGGTCTCAACCTCGGTCGAGATCACTTCCTCAGCCGCCGGCTTCTCGGACCTTCTGTCAGGCCAAGGCACTGAGGCAGAGGACATGTCTGAACCGGCCGAGATTTCTCTCGACCTGATCGAGCCTTTGTCGATGAATCCTTGGAAAGGACATCTCCTTCCCCGACGAGGAGACCCAGCCCTTGGGTGTCCCGATCGAGGAAAAGGTGCCGGTACCTCGTTTCTCCCTGACTCCGGTTTCTCCCAATCGAACGAGTCGACCCCGTCGGTCTCAGTCGAGGACCAGGACCCCTTCTGTCGAAAAACTGAAGAAAGGTCGCAAGCACTCCAGGAAGAGGCGTCGCCACCGATCCTCATCCTCCTCGGACGAGAAGAGACTTCGGAAGTTCCGTCGATGTTATGAGGATTTCATGTGGCAACAGTGGATTCTGACCGGTCAAAAGCCGGCTCCGCCGGCAACACCGGCTATTACTTGGCCCCAGCCTCTTAGGCCGACCCCGACCCCTCTGGAACTGAAGATCTTGGTTCCTCCACTCGTAAGGCCGGCACACATTCCAGCTCGGCCTGTTTCGGTCTTCCCACCGATTTTGGTGGAACCACTGCCTAAGCAGACTCTGGGAGGGGCTCCCTTGAAAGAGGATTGGACAGACACCGGCCTCCCCCATCGTCTGTCCATTACTGTTGTCCCCGATCGCCCTCAGCGTATCGAGGGAGACATAGGCGGGAGACCTTTATATCCCGACTCTCCGGACTCTGATGCCACTGGTCTGCACTCGCATCTGGGGATGACGAGTCATCAGTGGCAGGCTTGGAGGAAGGTCCTTCCTCTTTTCAGGGCATCCTCCACATGATTTCTGAATCGACCAGAATACCCTTTGAGCCTGTCCGAAAGAAGGCGGAATACCCCCTCACGGATATCCTCAAGAGGGGGATACCCCGACGGAGGCCTTTCCAGTGGCCGGAGCCGTTGTTGTCCCGTCCCTTGAGCTATGGCAACGCCCTGCCTCCTGCCCAGCTCCATCCTGCCCACATGGCCCGCAAGTATACGGTACCCATGGGGTCCCTAGCGGGTTTCACAGAGCATCCCTCGGCTGAGAGCCTTGTGACTGCTTCTGTGTTTAGACACACGGGTAGCTCAGCTGACACTGACTGCCCTCCAGAAAAGGAGTCCAAGAATATGGACCATTCTACCCGGAAGGTTTATGCGGCCCCATCCTTGGCCCTTCGTCAGGCCAGCTCGGCTGTGATTATGGCACACTTCTCTCATGCCCTCTTGGGGTCACTAGATGAAGTCCTCCCTCATCTCCCAGTGGACATGCAGACCACAGTGAAGCAGTTCCGTGACCAGGGCCATGCTGTTGCGAAACAGCAGCTTCAGACGGCACTGAACATTGGAGATTCCTGTGCCCGCTCCTTAGCAGCCGCAGTGGCCACTCGCCACAGGGCCTGACCTGAGGTTATCCTTCTTCCCGGTGGATACTCAGCACAAGTTAGCTGACGTGCCCTTCCTTGGCACCGACCTCTTTGGTCCGGGAGTGGCAGGTCATCTCCAGCGAATAGAGCAGTCCAGTGCCACCTTGGATGCCAACTGTGCAAAGGGTTCTTTGGGCAAGAACCAGCAGAAGCGCAAGAAGAAGCCCTTTCGGCACTCTTCCCCTGCGGTTAGACAGCCGTCCTATCAAGGAGGTCAGCAGCAACAGCAGGCTCAAGTTTGGTGCCCCAGGCCCAAGCAGGGTCCTCAACAGCCCCGTAAAGGAGGCCGAGGTGCCGGTCCAGGAACCTCCTCCTCCTCTAAGCCTGCTCAGTGACGGGTCAGGGGTTGCCACCCTTGCACCTGTCACGCCAGCTCTGGGTCCCTTTATTTCTGCCTGGTCCGGTATCACTTCGGACAGGTGGGTTCTGGAAGTGGTTGGCCAGGGACTGCCTCTAGAATTTGAGCAGTACCCTCCCAGCCAAGCCAAGCCCCTCGGGGGGAGGGGGGGATCTCGGCTCACACTCAGTCGGCCCTTCGGGACTACATTGCTCAGCTCCTCCGCAAGGAGGCGGTGGCTCCAGTGCCGGATCCTCCTAGAGACCCAGGCTTCGTGTCCAGGTACTTCCTGGTGCCCAAGTGGACGGGGGGTTGGCGCCCCATCCTAGATCTCCATGATCTGAATCAATATGTCAGGTCTGGCACCTTCCGGATGGTAACTCTGAACCAGATCATACCATCTCTGGAGCAAAACATGTTCTGTTCACTGGATCTACAGGACGCGTTCTTTCACGTCCCAATCTGTCCATCCCACCAGCGGTTCCTCCGCTTCAGGGTCGAAGTGACCCTGTACAAGTTCCGAGCCAATCCATTCGGCCTGTCATCGGCCCCTTGGGTCTTCAAGTGCATTGCAGTGGTGGCAGCCCATCTTCGGCATTGAGGAGTTAGAATATACCCCTATCTCGACGACTGGCTCCTGGCGGGTTCCTCCCTTCAGGAGGTGGAGAGGTCCAGGGATCTGGTCCTCCGAACCTGCTCCCAACTAGGCCTCCTGATCAATGAGGCCAAGTCAGAACTCGTGCCCTCTCAGGTGATGGGCTTTATCGGGGCAGAGTTCGGCTCTCATCAAGCCAGAGCTCGGCTCCCAGTGGACAGGGCGGAGGTTCTCTCCTCCTTTGCCCAGTCATTTCTGGTTGGGCACTTGCGCCCTGCCCGGGACTTTCTATGCCTTCTGGTTACATGGCGGCGTGCACCTCAGTGGTCCATTTGGCCAGGTGGCACATGCGCCCCCTTCAATGGGAGCTGGCTGTCCAGTGGACTCCGCGATATGGTCACTTTGACCAGCTGATCACTGTAACCCAGAAGATGTGGGAAGCTCTCCAATGGTGGACCATTCCAGATCGATTGCAGGAAGGAATCCCGTTTGTCCGCCCTGAGCCGACGGTCGTCCTGACGACCGATGCCACTCTCATGGGCTGAGGAGCCCATATGGGGGACAACAGGGCCCACGGGTTCTGGACCCCCGAGGAGTCCTGATACCACATCAACCTGTTGGAGCTCAGAGCAGTCAGACTGGCCCTGTCAGCTTTCGCTCCTCAGCTCCGGGGTCAAGTGGTTCAAGTCCAGACGGACAATACCACGACCATGTACTACCTCAACAAACAGGGTGGCACGCATTCCCGTCTGCTTTGCAAGGAGGCTCTCCGAATCTGGACCCTCGTCAGCTGGTTGGAGGCGAATCTCCTTGCCATCCATGTGGCAGGAGTATCGAACCAATTGGCGGATGCTCTCAGCCACATAGGCCAGACATCTCACGAGTGGTCTCTCCATCCAGAGGTAGCTCACAATCTGTTCTCCCGTTGGGGCAAACCATTGGTGGACCTGTTTGCCTCCAGGGAGAACACCAAGCTGAGACTGTACCATGCCCGCCCCCCTCAGCAGGGCTAGCTGGAGGGGGATGCCTTCTCGAGGCCGTGGACCCCAGGCCTCTTCTACGCCTTCCCTCCATTTCCCTTGATCCACAAGGTGCTACTCAAGGTAAGGGGGGACAAGACGAAGGTGATTCTGGTAGCCCTAGATTGGTCCCTCCAGTTCTGGTATCCAGATCTCCTCTGCCTCAGCTGCAGGGCCCCAGAGCGGCTTTGTACACGCCCGGACCTGATATCATTGAACCAGGGGAAGGTATTCCATCCGGACCTTCAATCCCTGCACCTCACAGCCTGGTACCTGAACGACTAGAGTTCCAGGCTCTGGGTCTTTCTGAGAATGTCTACACTGTGGTGGAGGCATCTCGTAAGGAATCGACCAGGAAATGTTATGCCTTCAAATGGAAAAGGTTTTCCATTTGGTGTCAGGGTAAGAGTCTGGACCCCTTATCCTGCTCTGTGGCTACCATTTTAGACTACCTTTGGTCTCTCTCCAAAGGGGGTGTACGGTCATCACCCCTTAGGTGCACTCATGTTTCATTTCCCTGCCACTGGTGCAGGCCAGTCAGCTGACATTGGCACAGGAGACAGTGGTCGGGCGCTTTTTCAAAGGCCTGGATCACATATCCCTTCCGGTGCATGAACCTCCACCTCCGTGGGATCTCTTGCTGGTTTTGGCAAAGCTCATGGGCAAGCCATTCGAACCCATGCACAAGTGTGAGCTCTCATACCTGTGGAAGACTGCCTTCCTGGTGGATATCACGTCAGCCAGAAGGACGGGAACTCCAGGCACTTTCAGTGGACTCCCCTTATCTGGTCTTTAACAGGGACAAAGTTGTCCTGCGCCCCCACCAAATTCCTTCCTCAAGTGGTGTGAGTTTCACCTTAACTAGGTGTTGACTTGCCAGTATACTACCCTAACTACACGTCGGACGAGAGTATAGGCTCCATACTCTGGACCTCAGACATGCTCTCTCCTATTATAAGGAGAGGACGGTGGAAATTCGGGGAAAGGTTTGCCAGCTGTTTGTCACCTACTCTGAAGCCGCTTCTGGCAGACCTGCAGCGAAGCGGACCATTGCTAGATGGATTACATCATGCATAGGTCTGTGCTATGAATTGGTGGGCAAGGAGCCTCCCAGAGGGATAAGAGCTCATTCTACTCGCCATACGGCTGCATCGGTGGCTGCTTCCAGGGACATCCCTATCCAGGAGATCTGTCTGGCTGCTACCTGGAAGTCAGCAAACACCTTCATTACCCACTACCACATCGACCTTGAGTCACGCTGGGATGCTGGTTTTGGGGCCTCAGTTCTCCAATCTCTGTTTCCTAAATAGGGTGGGTGTGTGTGTCTTGCCTCCCTCCCTCCTCCCGGAGAACTGCTTGGAGTCTGCCAGAGAGTGTGGATGAACAACATATCCATGCTCCTAGAAGAACAGGTTACTTACCTGTAACAGTAGTTCTAGGAGTGGTATATGTTGTTCATCCACACGCACTCCACCGCACCTCCCCGGCTTTAGGCACACCACCTTGCTTCCAGCAGGCTAAGATCTGGCGTCATGGGGCAAAGCCGAGGTATTTACCACCCGGGTGGGTGGGAGGAGCCAGCTTGAAGACTTTCCAGCCGGATTTAAAGGGGGAAAGGGACATGCCAGAGAGTGTAGATGAACAACATATACCACTCCTAGAACTACTGTTATAGGTGAGTAACCTGTTCTTGCCTCCCTTTGAGACTGCCGCAAGTTGCGAGCTTCGCTTTCTGTTATGGAAAGCGTTATTTTTAGTTGCTGTTACTTTGCTCGAAGGATTTCTGAGCTTCAAGCTCTGATGTGTAAACAACCTTATTTAGTTTTCCACAAGGACAGGGGGTCCTTGAGAACCAGTCCTAAGTTCCTTCCTAAGATGGTGTCAGAGTTTACTCTGAATCAGGACATCCATCTTTCTGTGTATTACCTAGAGTATTCTAACTCTGAGGAGGCCTTACAATATACTCTGGATGTTCACTGGGTGTTTCATTATTTGGACCATACCAGAGCCATCAGAAAAACTGATAAGTTGTTTGTTGCCTTCACCCCGAGAAAAGAAGGGGCTTCAGTTTCTAAACAGTGTTTGTCCAAATGGTTGGTTAATTGCATTGTTTACTGCTACTGCAAATACAACAAGCTTTTACTGGGCTTGGTTAAAGGCCATTCTACCAAGGGTGTAGCTACCTCGTTTGCATCTTTCAGAAATGTGTCCATTGCTGACATCTGTGCAATGGCCACTTGGAGTACTGTCCACACTTTCATCCGAGCTTACAGTCTGGACATTGCCTCTAGGTGTAGGGCAGGTTTTGGACTGGCTGTCCTTCAGGGCCTGCTCTCTTAAGATCTTTACTCTGAGGTACAAAAAGGAGGGGTGGAGTGGCCCTTTATGTCAATGAAAATATCAAAGCTACAGAAATTCAGAATACACGTAAGGAGCTAGACAAACTGTGTGTCACCCTGGAAACAGGAAATGGGACAGCCATACAAACTGGAGTTGTCTACAGGCCTCCAGACCAGGGGGAGGACATAGACACATTACTGTTAGAAGATGTATACAAAACGTGACAGCTAAAGGGGAGATTCTGATAATGGGATACTTCAACATGCCAGATACACATTGGTCAATACCAGCAGGAACATCTGCCAGAACTAGACATAGTGGATTCCCTGCAGGGGGAGGGCCTCAAACAACTGGTACAACAACCCACAAGAGACAAGGCTATCCTAGATCTAGTACTGACTAACAGGGAAAGGGTCACAGATCTCTGGGTAGGTCACCTGAGGGCTGGTGACCATCACATGGTATGGTTCAATTTGACCACTAGAACTGAATCATCCCATTCCAAGACAAAAATATGGGACTTCAGAGGAGCCGTCTTTGATAAGATGGCCAACACAGTTGAGCTAGCCCTCACAAGAAGAAATGCAGGTGAGAGGGTGTACGGGCAAAGTAGGCAAGCATTAAGGATGCAATACTTGAAGCAACATCCCATTGTGTTAGAGAGAAAAGGAAGTGCAAAAGAAGAAGGAAACCACTTTGGTTCTCAAAAACGGTAGCAGAAAAGGTCAGAGCCAAAAGGCTGGCCTTCAGGAAATATAAGGAGCCGGCCCAGTGGCACTGAGGGTTGAGGTGCTGGATGCCACACCTCGCTCCACGCCGTGAACCGGGTTCGGGAGCAGACCCTGGTTGCTGGTGGGTCGTCGGGGGGAGTACGGCTTGAGCATCCTACGAAAGTTCGCCGTCTCCAGGGAGGGTCAGGTGGGAGGGTTGATGCCCACCCCCTTGTGCAACTCTGGGCGGAGGCTCGGGGGAATGCAAGCTCCCAATAGAAGGGAGATGGGCAGCCCAGGAACGCAGTAGACGTCGGCATCTAGCGCCTTGACGTCAGGGGCTAATGCTGCGTGGGGGAGGGAGAAAGTGGAAAAACGCCTGTCTGCTCTGGGAGGACGGGCTTCCTGGGGCATGCCTCCGATTTACCACTGCTCGCTGACTACCTCCAGACCCGACGAAAGTAAGAATTACAGGGTCTGTCCCACCCGCCCTCGCTGGGGCAAACCGGCTACATGGGGGATTGGGAGGTAAGTATCAGTGAGCAGGTGGTAGGAGGATGACCCCTTGGATGCCCTGAAGGGTCTGGGCTGACAGGCAGTAGGAGGAGATAAAGTACGATTTAAAAAAATATATATATATATATATAGTGCTCACCTGTACCCGTAGTTCTGTTAGTGGTATATGGTTCACATCCACACAGCCTCCCCTGGCAAGTGGCAACTGGATCTCTGCTTCCAGCTTACAAAGATCTAACATCACAAAAGCCGGCCTGACAGCACAGCGATAGCAACACCACTCACAGCACTGGTGATCTAGATTCGGGAACAAGCCCAAAGTGTCAGAGGGTCTGCCAGGGAGAGGTTGGATGAGCATCCTGTGGACAACTCCTCTCCTTCAGGGTGGAGGGCCGTGAGCTCCCGGCGTGGAAGTGAAACCCCGTGGAGATTGGGTGTACACCAGCTGGGACCACGTACTGCAAGGGCAGAGTCACGGTGGACGTCTGTGGGATGTGTGTGGAGCATGCACAACCACGAGCTGACTTCATTGCACATGCACACCTCCAGAGGAAATCATAAACAGAAAAACCCTCTGGACAGCAGCAGGATGATGCTCCCAGGGCTCCCTCCTGAATAATGCCCCAGATGTAAGCCTCAGTTGGGGCTTCTGGTTGATCTTGGTCTCCCCCGCCTCCCCTCTCCCAGAAGAGGCAACCTGTGGGCGGGTCTAGGTCAAAACTGCGCCAGTGTAAACACGCGGTAAAAAAACGCACTGCGTGGACACCAGAAAATGGGCACGGTGAAAAAACGTGTTAATATATAAAAACAAACTTCAAAACCGTGCACGCTGATCTTCCTGGAAATAAAGTCTCCACCACTCATTCACACTAATGGGATCTACGCCGGAGGCGCTAGGACCAGCGAGCAAACTTTTCAAGAGGCTGGCGCCAGAGATGGAGCAGCGGAGGCAGCAACACCGCAAGCCTCGCTTCAGTAGTAGAGACTATCTCGGCGTCAATTCCTCCAACCGCCCGTTCCTTTTTTCTGCTAGGCGCAGTGACGAAGTCGCCGCCCATCGGGAGTCAAACTTCAAACTAGCAGCATAGTTTTCAGTTTATGTTGTAATTTATCTTCGAAACAAGTACCGATTAGATTTAATTTTACGGATTATAAGAAAGAAGTCTTCAGCCCTCTATTGACAGAGTCGACCATGAGCGGGTCAGGTGACGGTAGGGAGACTTGGTATGAAAGCTGTTCAGTCAGCTGGGCTGGGTCCTGTCCTCCACCCTCTCCGGAGAGGGGGGGGGGTCTGACAATAGACAGTCCAATGCTGAGGGAGATGGGCAGCCCTCAAAGGATAAAAGGAAACGGTCCCATTTTTGCACCATTCGGCCTCGAGCTCTTCCAGCACACAAGTCAAAAAAGAGAAGGCATCACTCGAGGTCACCATCTGGTATGTCTGCGAGTCGACAGTCGGTTATTGGGGCCAGGCGCCGGTCTTCTCCCCCTCTGTCTGAGTCGTCGGTTTCTGTCTCTGGTGGCCGACCTCTTCGACATCAGAGCCTGTCCCCACCTACTGGAGGGGCTTCTGATGAGCAGTTTCACCAGTGGACTGCTCTTATGGAACAATGGGCTTGAGTTGGTCCAGCTGCCTGATCCGGTCAGTCCGAGGCCTTCGGGCCGTTTAAGGGAGCGGCTATGGCGGTTGGACCTTCCTTGTCACGTAGTGCCTTCTTCGGTGCCGTCGACTCCGTGCTCAGGTGCCCCTTCCCATGGCTGCGGCACAGGGGTCCACACCGATGCCTCTATCTCCTGCCAGTTTTCCTTCTTTTTCCTCAAATCGCAGTTTTCAAAGCCTTGGGACTCTCTCGGCGCCGTCCACTGTGTTGTGGAGTCTGTTGGTGCCATCTGCGTGAGAGGCTCTGTCGGCGCCCGTCCACAGTGCGGGGCTCTGTCGGCGACAATTTGCCGCTGCGACTCTGGAGGTGCTGTGCTGGGTTGTTTCCACGGTGTCGACTTTGTGTTCGGGCGCCATGTTCTTCGGAACCGAGGCTTGGTGCGGCGCCTGCCTCCAGGGCTTCTCAACTCCATTCCTTCCTCTTCTATTTTTTCTTCTGATTTTCACTCCTTTCTGTCCATACAGTCCCTCCTGGACTGTCAGGAGATGATTTTGAGCCTGACCCAGATCTTTGGCTGGGTAATGATGTTGAAGGAGCAAGGATCAATCCTGCTGCAGAGCCTGTGGTCGAAGACCTTTCCTTTAAGTCTCCGCTGAAAAATTTAAATTCCACTGTTTCTCTCCAGACTACAGAAATCGATCCTGGGAAGCTTTTAAGACTCCAGTACCTACATGTCCCGGAGATCCCTATGGATTTAACTCCTCCGGTACAGCCATCTTTTGAGACCCTCTCTCAGATGGTATGGAACAATCCTGCTCTCATCCCTTCCATGGCTAAGTTCATAGATAGGAAGTATGCTCCTCCCAAGGATTGACCCATATTGGCCTCACAAGCCTTTACTGATCCCATTGCAGTCTTAGCAGAGAATAAGGCCGTCCTCCCTCAGGTTTCTACAGCCCGGCCTATAAATAATCTCACAAGACAGACACCTTAGGTAAGGGAGTCTTTGCTGCCTCCAGCCTGGGTATGCATATTGCCATCTACCAGGGCTATTTTTCTCAGTATGAGTATGTTCTTTGGCATTTGCTTAAACAAATGGTAGAAGCTCTGCCTGAGTCGGAAACTAATTCAGAGCTTCTTCAGACCATAACCAGGGGCATAGAGTCCAATAACCAACAGGTTAAAGCTGCAATGGACGCTTTCGATACTGCTTCCCGTGCAGCGGCATCGGGCATTTGTACCCGTCGCCACTCTTGGCTACATACTTCTGGCTTCACGAATGATGCCCAGCAGCAGATCATGGCTTTACCCTTTGGTATGTACCTGTTCGGGCCCCAGGTGGAGCAAGCTCTGGGGGCCACACAGAAGACTAGGTGTGCCATTAAGACGGCTCGACCCACAGCCACCTCCTCCCGGGGGGGGGGGGTGCCAACAAGCATCAATTTCACAACCGTCAGTCCTTTCGGGGCAAAGGCAGAGGAGATTTTAACAAAAACCACAACCCACAGCTACAAATGAAAACGCAGCAGAAGGCACAAGGCTCCAAAGCGCCCAGTGCCACCTTCTGAGTTTCTGGCCCAGGTCCCGAGGGGGACTCTTCCTCAGCAGTGGGAGGACGTCTGACTCAGTTCTACAACCAGTGGAAATCTATAACATCAGAAAAATGGGTCCTCTGGATAATCCATGAGGGGTACTCACTCAATCTTCCGGAAACCCCTCCAGATCATCCCCCCAAACAACAGCCCAGGCTGTCGGCAGTACAGTCAGACCTTCTTGCTTCCAAGGTACAAGGCCTTCTGAACAACAGGACAGTAGAAGTAGTTCGCTGGATCAACGAAACACAGGATTCTACTCCCATTACTTTCTGGTCCCGAAGAAAACTGGCTGCATGCATCCCATTCTGGATCTCAGAAAGTTAAACAAATTCCTTCACAAGGAAAAGTTCAAGACGATATCACAAGGTGCCCTTCTACCTTTTCTTCATCAACATGGTTGGCTAGCCTTCCTGGACATGCAGGATGCCTACCAACACATTCCTATATACCCAAAGCACCACAAATACCTAAGGTTTCTGGTGTTGAGTCAACATTATCAGTTCAGAGTCCTGTTTTTTTGGGCTATCATCAGCGCCGCGAGTTTTTACAAAGTGTTGTGCAATTCTCGTGGTACATATCAGGAAAATCGGAATTCAAGTGTTTCCATATCTGGATGACTGGCTCCTAGCAAGTCCCTCCAGACAAGAAACTCTGGACGCTGTAGCCACAGCTTCAGACTTCCTCACATCTATGGGAGTTCTGCTAAATCTCAACAAATCGCAGTTGCAGCCCTCCCAGAAACTCCTCTTTATAGGAACTCTTCTGGACACCTCCTGTGCGAAGGCTTTTCTCCCAGAGTGCAGAAGGAGCGGTATCCTACAGATGGCCTGATACATCAGAGAAAACAGCTCGGTTCGAGCTATCTCGATGCAACAGATGCTGGGTTTCTTGGCATCCTCAGTGTTCACTGTACCCCTAGCACATGAGAACCTCTCAGTGGATGCTCAGTACTCAGTGGTCCCCAGCCACTCACCCTCAGTCTTTTCCCATCAAGGTGACAGAACCTCTAAAGAGGTCACTCACCTGGTAATCGTAGGACAACCTTCTGGAAGGATACCCCTTTGCTCCTCTGGATCATCAGATCTCCATTACCACGGATGCGTCCCTGATGGGGTGGGGAGCTCACTGCCAGAATCTCCACACCTAAGGTACGTGGACTTGGGGCAAGTACCAGCTTCACATAAACGTCCTGGAAATGAGAGCCGTCCTCTGTGCAGTCCGGGCCTTGAAGGACATACTGTGTCACAAGAACATTCTCCTTCAAACGGACAACAAAACAGTGATGTATTACATCAACAAACAGGGTGGTGCACACTCTTACCCATTATGCAGGGAAGCTATGAGGATGTGGGGAAAGGTTCCTGGAGCACAAGGCTCTAATCCATGCGGTTCACCTGCCAAGAGTACAAAATGAACTGGCAGACCATCTCAGCAGAACAGAGACAGATCCTCACGAGTGGTCTCTCGACTCAACCGTCGCTCAGTCAATCTTCAAAGAGTGGGGAACTCCAGATCTGGACCTTTTTGCATCCCCACTCAACGCAAAACTGCCTCTTTTCTGCTCCAGAAATCCAGGACCTGGCATTTTCTGTCAGGATGCGTTCAGGCTGCAGTGGACAAAACACTTTCCATACGCTTTTCCTTCTCGTCCCCTAATTCAGAGGGTACTTCTCAAATTTGAGTCTTGGGGACAAAATGATTCTCATTGCTCCCTTCTGGCCTCGATAGATATGGTTCCCGCTGCTCAACAGTCTGTCGGAACCCCCCCCCCGAAGGCACTTCCCGTCAGATGAACCTTCTGACCCAGGGTCCCAAGGTCCATCCCAATCTGAAATCGCTTCACCTTCGGCTCCTGAAGAGATGGAGGTGAATAGGTTCAGTGTTTCTCGTAGGGTTTCAGATGTTCTTTTGGCTGCGCGTAAGCCAGCTACCAGAAAAACCTACACAGCCAAATGGAAGCGTTTCTCTCTCTGGTGTGAAACAGCCTCTTTGAACCCTTTTTCCTGCCCACCAAATTAAGTATTGGAGTACCTTTTAGACCTCTCAAATTCAGGTCTGCAGTACTCTACAGTCAAAGTTCATCTCTGTGCCATTTCAGCTTATCATGAGCCGGTACTTTCCTTGTGTCTGGCTCAGTGACCTGTAGTTAAGAGGTTTCTTAAGGGTATTCTGCATACCAGACGTCTAGTCGCAGCCTGGGACATTAACCTTGTGCTAGACATGCTCACTTGGAAACCTTTCGAGCCTCTAGCTACCTGCGAGCTGAAGTTCCTCACTTGGAAAACGGCCTTCCTGGTGGCCATCACTTCAGCCCATAGAGTTTCTGAAATACACACAGTGGTCACAGACCCCCCGTACACTGTATTTCACAAGGACAAAGTAGTTCTTAGGACTTATCCTAAGTTTCTCCCTAAGGTTGTCTCAGAATTTCATCTAGACCAACCTTTAGTCCTGCCTACCTACTTTGCTAACTTTCAGAATGAAGGGGAACGTTCCCTTCATTCTTTGGATGTTAAGAGAGTGCTGCGATTCTATCTAGATAGAACAAAAGAAATTCGCAAGGCTCAACAACTGTTTTCTTCAGCGAGACCCGGCTGGGTCAACCTTGTCACTATTGGGTACATTTCAGCATGGCTGGTAGCATGCCCCCCAGTGCTATTTTATGGCACTGGTTAAGCTGGAAGACAGAGTGTACGCTCACTCTACTAGAGCAGTCGTGGTATCTCTGGTGGAAATCCGCAACGTGGCAATTGCAGATATTTGCAGTGCGGCAACATGGCGCTCAGTGCATACTTTCGTTAAGCACTATGCATTGGATGTCCATGCAAGACAACATCTGTCGTTTGGCAGGACTATTCTTAATGGGCTTCTGTTCTAAGTATGTGAGCTCTTAGTGTTTTCTGCCACCCGTCTCGGGGGGGGGGGGGATTATTAGCTCGGTACTCTCCCATTAGTGTGAATGAGTGGCGGAGACTTTATGTCCAGGAAGATATGGAAATTACGTACCTACTGTAATTCTTGATCTTCTTGGTCAAGGTCTCCACCACTCATTCACACGCCCACCAACCATCCCCCGAGCTCACTTCTCTGTTTTTGGTCTTCACTCCCTCAGTGGCTGGGCGGTGAAGACTTCATTGTTGACCCTTCTTACACGGCTCATTCGGACTATCTTATGTCCTTTTTTAGGTTAGTTATGCTGCACCTCCTCAGAAAGAAGGTACTGAGGCAGTTGGAGGGTTGACGCCGAGATGGTCTTTACTGCATGAGCCGGGGCTCGCGGTGCTGCTTCCTCGCAGCTCCATCTCTGGTGCCAGCCCTCTTGAAGAGTTTGCTCCCGCTGGGTCCTAGCGCCTCTGGCGTAGATCCCATTAGTGTGAATGGGTGGTGGAGACTTCGAGAAGATCAAGAATTATGGTAGGTACGTAATTTCCATTTTTTCACCACACATTTATACTGCCGTGCTTTTCACTGGATATCGCTATGGGCCACCCCGTCTGGGTGGTTTGGAGAAGATACCGGATGGACAGTGCAAAGGGCCCTGACCAAGAGCTATGTCCCTGCCTGACATCATAGGGTAGAGCTGGAGGATATACTACCCGGGTGCTGCAAGGAGCTTAGCGTAAAGGTTTCTGATAACTCTGCTGTCTCCATCAGAACTGCCAGAGTGGATGTGAACTATATACCACTAGTAGCACTATGGTTACAGGTGAGTGACCTGTATTTTAATGCTATTTCAAGTGAAAAAACATTTGGGCCTCACGGTGAAAGCTGATTTGGAAATGGCCAAACACTAGTTCAGATGGCTGTGGACACAAGACACTGCCACTGGAGCGCTTTCAGATTCTATTGCCACAAGAAGTTATGCATGGCTTAGAACCTCTGGCCTGTCTTTTGATATGCAGTTCACTTCCCATTTGATGGAATGGCTTAGTCTGGTGATCGAACCAAGACGCACAAGGAAAAAAAGATGAAAATAAAGCAACTTTTAAACATTTGACAGAACGAGTGTAAGGGTCAAACAGTGGTTTAAAGGGGATCGGCCATGTTGCTCTGTTTACATTTTTAGCGCAAAACTATTTTTTTATTTTATTTGTTTAAATCTGGTTGAGCCTGCCATTCATTCCCTTGAACATAAACAAAGCAGCTCAGCTTCATCCCACTGCCAGAGAGCAGCCACAGGACATTCAGGTGGCTTAAATGAGTCTTGGAGCTTTCAAAAGCTCTGTTGTGCTGGTCATCAGTCCTGCCGAACTCCCAAAGCTGTGTACAGGCTGCACGACAGTTTAGTCTGGGGCTACCACTTGGATGGCCCCCTTCTAATAGATGATCACTTCTTGTGTATTCTGTCGTGAATGTTCTGCTTGTTTTACAAAGAGGTTCACTTTGAGCCGAAACCATTTTTACAAGGTAGACCATAGCAAAATAGGATCATAAAGTTATGATATCT
Source organism: Neoceratodus forsteri (assembly GCA_016271365.2). NCBI lineage: Eukaryota > Metazoa > Chordata > Ceratodontiformes > Ceratodontidae > Neoceratodus > Neoceratodus forsteri. Next base: position 566,182,849 of record CM057452.1, read on the forward strand.
CTCATGTATCTTATAGAAAAGACAAAGAACCTTGGCACAAAAGCACTGAGGAGAGTGTTACCCAACAAGGGCATTGGCAGTAAAGTCAGGTTTCAAAGCAGTACAAAGTTATGCATACCCCAATAATGCAAAGCATCATGTGAAGTATATGCAAATCACTATAAAATAATTTAGACTTGCTGCAGGAGTATATGGTGCCAAATGGCCTCTCACACAATCTGCAGACTGTCAAATGTTTGAAGGTTGTATCTTATATTGTTCAGTTATTTTGGGGCTTTTTTTTTTTTTTTTTAACTGTGCTTCTCACTGGATTCCCTGATGTTTATACCCAGCATGGTTATGATTTTAGTCTCCTGTCTAGCTCCCTAGTAATGGAGTGCAGTCTTCCTTAAATTAAAAACAGATAAATGCCCATAATGAATCTCAAAGGAGGTTTAAGGAGTACTTATTGAAAATTACAGGCATTAAGTGTAATTTCCAGATAATGAAACAAACGAACTAAATGCCTTCACCACATTCCATTCTGAAAGCATTTTTTGGAACAGTTTCTTTCTCTGCTTTTGAGCTGCTTGATTGGGAAAGTATTACGCAAAGGCCCAAAATCCATACCGCTGTTTTAAGTGATGGATTTTTTATTTTATTTTAGATGCATGACTCGCTGCTTCAGCGGCAGATTCTAGGTAGACTATGCATAGAAATGAGCACTAGGGATGTGCATCCCAGATAAACAGAAGTGTGGATACATTAGTGAAATTATTAAGGTGCTGTTGACATGGGCATCCTTATTCAGAAGTAGCAGTTTGTGCCAGACATATAGTGCCGCACACAAAGTAGCACACAGCCAGTAGAGAGGCATATTTGGCATGCACTGCTTGTACAAATATTGGGCTGTGGTAGTGCCACACAGCGCACATACGCAGCACACCACAGCCTTCTGGTGTTACTCTTCAGATGTATGCATGCTAATTTCAAGGTGTTAAGGGTAATTTGTGTGCCATTGTCTGTTGCTTGGGGGCAGAGTGTGGTTTTGTAAGCATTAAGCAGTGCTTCCAAAATTCTCTATACAGCGACCTGTATGTGGAGTTCCCTCATTTATGTGGTGCAGTGGGTGCATTAGTGTATTTAGCACCATTGTCCTATCCACTGAGTGTGATGCCACAGAGCCCATTGAATATGGCTCCTGTTCTGATGCACTGTGTCCATTTAGCATGACACTATTCCTGTTAGCAGCACACTAACAAAAGAAGAGGGGGATGGGAAAGGAAGGGGCAGCAGTAACAGGTGGGGTACTTCAGGTGGATAGGTTTCTAAAAGGCCTTAAAGCCCTGCAGGTGGACAAGGCCCCGGGACCAGATGGAGTGCATCCGAGAGTCCTGAAAGAGTTCGAGGAGGTCTCGGCGGGCCCGCAGGTGGACCTGTTCAGCACTTCACTGGAGACAAGGTGCGTGGCCCTGGACTGGAGGATGGCTCATGTGGTGCCTCTCTACAAGAGTGGACCTAGGGATCAGCCAGGTAGCTATAGACCGACCAGCCTTTCTTCCATTGTCAGGAAGTTAGTGGAGACCATTCTAGAGTGGGCCCAAGGACGAACTGGGGAACTACAGACTGGTGAGCCTTACTGCAATTGTTGGAAAACTGATGGAGATAATCCTCAAGGAAAGGTTGGTGCAATTTCTTGAGGACACCAAATGCCTTTCGGTGGTAGCGGCCTACCTGTTTACCCAGGGGGTGCAGGTTTTCCCGTACGTGGACGATTGGCTCCTGGCAGCCCCATCCAGAGAGAGGATTTCCTGTGCTTCCTTTCCTTTACCCGGGGAGTGTTTTTTCTCCCTGGGCATCACCATCAACCACTCCAAGTCCCACTTGATCCCATCCCAGAGGCTCCAGTTTATCGGGGCGATCCTGGACACGACCTTTGGCAGGGCCTTCCTGCCACCGGACAGGGCGGCCACACTCCAGGCTCAGGTCAGCTTGTTATCCGGCCGCAGGTGGGTCAGTGCCAGGTCGGTTCTTCGCCTCCTCGGGCTTATGGCGGCTGCAATCCCAACAGTCCCTCGCGCTCTGCTCCACATGAGGATCTCTCAGTGGACGACCTGGACCAGCTTGTCCTAGTCTCCTCCCCCATGGTTCAGGACTTGCAGTGGTGGATGGTTCTGGAGAACCTTTGTCGGGGAGTTCCCTTCTGTCTTTCTACCCCCCTCCCAGACTCTGAACACAGACACCTCGGGCAAAGGTTGGGGAGCCCATCTCGGACCTCACAGGACCCAGGGCTCCTGGTCCAAGCTCGAGAAAATGCTTCACTTCAGTGTGCTCGAGCTTCGGGAAGTGCTTTATGTTCTTCAAGCTCTGTATCTGCATCTCCTTCCCGGCCACTTAGCTGTACAGACGGACAATATGTGTGTGGTATGGTACATCAACAAACAGGGAGGGACTCGTTCCTACACTCTTTGTAGGAAAGCGATGCAAGTTTGGGATTGGGCAGTACAGCACAACCTCCACCTCACAGCAATTTACGTCCTGGGAGTCGAACACCCTAGCAGACAAACTCAATTGCTCATCTGCTCAAGCTCACGAGTGGGAACTGGATCGGGGGTCTTTGACTATATCTTCCTACGTTGGGGAACAGCACAGGTGGACCTGTTCACCTCCCCTCTAAACGCAAAGCTTCCAGACTTCTGCTCGCTCACTCCAGAGCACGGCATTTTTTGGAGAGACGCTCTGTCTCTAGATTGGAAGAACATATTCGTCTGTGCTTCCCCCTGATCCCTTTGATTCTGAGAGTCTTACAGAAACTCTGTCCAGAAGGAGCTCGAATGATACTGATCACTCCTTTCTGGCCCAGGCAAGTTTGGTTCTCTCTTCAATACTCAGAGGAACCTCCTCTTTCTCTTCTTCTGTCATGACTTTTACTGACCCAGGATCAGGGGACCCTGGTCCATCCAGGTCTCAAGTCCCTTCAACAGCACGTATGGCTCCTGCAGACGTAGCTCAAGCCCGATTTGGGGTTTCACCCCCGAGTGGCTGAGATTTTGGTGGATGCTAGAAAACCCTCCACTAGGTCTACCTATGCCATGAAATGGAAACGGTTCACAATCTGGGTCGCGTCAAAAGATTTCGAGCCTTTCTCATACTCTGTTGGGCGGCTGCTGGACTACCTGCGCCACTTCTTTGATCTGGGTCGCAGTCACTCGTCCTTGAAGGTACACATGGTGGCCATTTCGGCCTACCATGTCCATTTTGCAGGCAAGACGTTTGCTCAGCTGGAGGTCTCTAAGACTTTCCTTAGAGGGGTTCTCCACTTGAGACCCCCTATCCAGGTTCCTGCACCTCCTTGAGATTTGAATTTCATCCTCTAAAAGCTTACTCTGCTTCCTTTCAAACCGGCAGCCTCAGCAGACATGAAGTTCCTCTCATGGAAGACTCTCTTCCCAGTAACCATTACTTCTGCTCAGAGGATGTCCGAGCTCCAGGCCCTGATGTGTAAAATCATGTATTTGATTTTTCCCAAGGAACGTGTGGCTCTGCGCACCAACCCTAAGTTTCTCCCCAAGGTGGTAGCGGAATCTACTTTGAACCAGTCCATAGAGTTACCTGCTTTCTTTACGCAGCACTCCAATTAAGGGGACTGTCTCTTACACACTCTGGATGTTCACCGAATGACGAGATACTACACTAACTGAACAAAAGATCTCAGAAAGACTGATCAACTGGTTGTCTCTTTTGCCCACAAGGAGAAGGTAATGCTGTTTCTAAGCAATGCCTGTCCAAATGGTTGGCTCATTTTATCACTTTCTGTTATGACAAGTACAACAAGACCCTTCCAGGTCAAGTGAGAGGCCACTCCACCAGAGGAGTCGCTGCCTCGGCGGCTTGTTTCAAGAATGAATCAGCGACGGACATCTGTGCTGTCGCCACTTGGACTTCCATCCGTACCTTTACAAAACATTACAGTTTGGATATTGCCTCTCGCCGTAGAGCAGGCTTCGGGCTTGCTGTTCTGCAAGGCTTCTTTTCCTAAGGCCTTCACAGCTAGAGGACCTACTTTGAGTAGCTTTCCTCCTCCCGTTTTGCTTTTTCTTGTTCCAGACTGCTTGGGACTCAGTCCTGTATGTAGTTACCTACTGCAAGAGCCCTCTCGAAGTAAGATAATACAGTTACCATAGTAGTAGATCTTCGAGAGAGGCTCTTGCAGTAGGTAATACCTTCCCGCCCTCCATCCCCCTAAGCTTTTTTAGCTCCTTTTCCAGGTTGGGAAATATCCACTTCTCTCTTGTCTCGCCCTTTTGGGCATTTGCCAGGAAAGAACTGGAAGGCGGGCGTGGGGGACTGCCCCTTTATACTGACGTCGGTCACCTGACGTGTGGACGGTCCTCCGCCAGAGACTGCTAGCTAGAAATTTTTCCATGGGGTCCTGACACCCGCCGGTGTCAGTCCTATATGTAATTACTATTGCAAGAGCCTCACTCGAGATCTACTGTTACGGTAAGTTCTTACGAACTGTACTTTCCCAGGCGCACTACAATGTGCGGCCCCCCACCAAAAAATATCTGCCCATATGCCCCACTCTACTCGCTGTCATGCCTGGCATGCACTCTACCCAAATGTTACTTTTTCTGGCACCCCTTCTCCTCTCTCCTCCCCCCACCTTATACCCTTAAGTATAGAACCCTCAAGAATTAGGACTCTGACACTTTTCCTTCTCACCCTCTTGTTGCCGTCCACTTCCCCACCCCCAACTTGTGAGGCCCTCTTATTCCCCATGTCACAGTCCCCCTTTGCCTCCCCAAACCTTTGCCCTGACCTCTCCCCCCTCGCAACTATGACAAGATGTCTAACATTAGCTCCTCTCATATCCCATATATAAAAGAGTAGTTTACTAGTTGTAGCTTTCAGATGTGCCATATGTTTGAAGATTTAACTTTTTCTTTGATTTCAACAGTAGTCTTCAGTGCTACACTAAGAAATTGTGATGTCATGAGCATTGCAAAAGCTGCTGTCTGATTGTTTCAGTATTCCACTGTGATGTCAGTAACCTTCAAAGTTTCGATTGTGGCAACAGTAACAACATATTTTTGATATGTTGCTGTTACTGATGTCACTAGTCAAGATGTCACTTTTATATCGTCATTTTTACCCCATTTCTGTTGCATATAACATATTTAGACACAACTCGGCTTATATTTTAGATGTAGTCTGTATTTTTTTTGCCTTTGTCTTTACTAGGTGAATTTGCATGGAATCAGGATCCTTGTCCCCTAAAGTACGTTTGCTGCTCATTCCTTTGCTAAAGTCACAATGTTTGTGATATCAGTCTGGTGCTGTGGAAATAATTACGCTATCACAAACAGGACTGTGACTTTAGCAAAGAAACAGTAGGAGTAGATCAACTTTCTGGGGACAAGGATCTTCATGCTTTGTAAAATGAAGAATAACAATAATACAGAAAATCTATAAAATAAAAGCAGAAGTGTGCTTACTGTGTTTCAAAGTTTTCCCAAAAGTGACAAAATCATTTTAAGTCTGCCATGTTTAAGTTGCCTGAGGAATTCTCCCTGTGAAATTGCATTTGGAGCCTGTATCCTATGCTTTTACACTGGAGTTAGTCCACCCATTCAAAGCTAAAATCATTCCTGTATGGTGATCACCATTCAGGGGTATTTATGGATGTAACGGATGTACATAATGGTTTTTGTGTCTCAGAAGATTCTCCAAATGCATTAATCAACAGATGGTTGTCGCTACCCTAGACCATCATGAGCGCCAACTCATCAGTGTTTACAAATATCTGGGCATGTGGCTTGACTCCCATCTCATATGGAACCTGCACATTGAGACTTGTAACAAAAAAAAAAAAAAAACTTGTCCAGAAATTGACTTCCTGTACAAGAATAAGACCACCTTTCCTACCTCTAAACACTTCCATGTTCTGAACACAGTGTTAACTCCTCTGTTGGACTGTGGGAACATACTGTACAGTGGGGCCAACGAATCAGCCATAAGCAACCTAACTATTCTCTATAACGGATGTACTCACTTTGTACTAAATGCACCCCATGATAGCCACCACTGCACACTATATAGTTTACTAAATTGGCTGACCCTAGGTGACTGTAGCAACTTCATCTGCCATGCCTCATGTACGAATGTACCACAGGTAAGGTGCCTGACTGCATCCTGAACCTGTAGAGCCTAGACCAGTGTAGGAGAAGGGGCTTAGATCTGCGGGCAAGACACTAGTATATTGTCCCTGACATGAAGACGAGGGGTCTCCCAAAAGCTTCTCCCATGCCGGTATTCTGGTTTAGAATAACCTGCCTGTTAGCCTGTGCCCCATCCACATCCTCCCCATCACATTTGGCCTGATAAAAGGATTGCATATTCTGCACTGCTTACAGCCTAGGGCTGCTGTGCCTGAGCAGCTGTGGAGACCCCATGGTATGGGTGACGGCACACCATACAAATCTGTCGTATGCTTAATATGATGGATTTTCATCTAGCCATGTGAGACATGCGTAGAAGGTAGCTGTAAACCATTGCTTTGTAGCAGTTGAGTACTGAGTGCCTCTCCATGTATGGGACAACTTAAACATTAAATATTGCTGTAATTGTGTTGAACATCTGTATTTATACTCAATCTATAATGTATAAAGTGTACCTTCTCCAAGCTGTAACCAGATCCTGCTGCAACTGGAAGCTGTTTTAAGTGAATCCCTAACTCACTGGTGTATCCATTTCTCATGAATAAAAATTATTATTCTGTCAACAGTAATTAGAACAGCTAGTCCAATTGTTGCATCATCTCCCTGCTGAGAATAGTGCTCTGGAACATATAATGCTTTTTAAATAAAATGCTGTCTCTGTGCTGGTCTTGCACTACCAGCCTGTCCCTAACAGATCTTTACTTTCTGCTGAAGAGAGCAGTGGCCCTGGATGGTGCTCCAGCAACTTTAACAGATAAGTCCTAAAATTTATAGCATTTCATTTTCATTTATTAAGTTTAACAGGGTTATCACTGTTACTCTCCCTGTTCTGTGTTTTAACATTATTTTTGTGTTTTTAAGCGCTTTTCACTAGTTCCCTTCGCAGTTCCAGGGAACCGAGAAAACATGGATGTTCCGTTTAAAAACAGACATATATTTTAAAGAGCAGTTATGCAATATGCGGTCTCAGCAGGCAACTCATACCAAGGAGTTGCTTGCCTAAGGAGTTGATTTAGCACATTTTTGAATTTTTTTGGTGAGTGATTAAAAGTACTACTTACATTTTAATGCCAGACTCGTACCGTGTACGAGCAGAGTGGCTGAACAGCGCTATAGCCCAGCCTCTATAAAAAAAAAAAAAAAAAAGTGTTTTGGTGACCCGAAGTAGGGAATGGGGCTGCAGGCACTATATAGATATAGATATGGATAGATATAGATAGATATATATAGATATATATAGATATAGATCTAGATCAGCGGATTCAAAAATTCAAGCATGGGCTAAATTAACTCCATGGGCAGGCAACTCCTAGGTATTACAATCACTTAACAAACACTCACACTCCAGAGCCAGGAACTCGGGCGCTCCAGTGAAGATCACCAACACAGTTGGTAAGTTTACCAGAAAAATTGTTCATTGCTTACATAAGCACAGGTATTTAGGCAAACAGAGTCAACCTCTGCAAGACCAGGTGCCCTGGCACTTCGTCTCATAAGGCTTCGTCGAGGCCCCAGTTGTATGTGGGGCCTACATTGGCAGCTTCCTTGGTGGCTGCGGCCATTGCAGCTTCAGCTCTCAACACTGCCCCCTGTGTTGATGAGCGAAGTGGTGTCGCCATTGCTGCCGGGTGCCCTCCCGACACAGTCCTCTGCCTAAATGGTCAGAGTGTCTGGGGTCGCCTCTCTGGGGATCTCTGTGGTCTCCTCTTCGGAATCTGAGGATGACCGGGATGATTACGATTGGTGACCCAGCTCGCTTTCCAGACCCAGTCCGGGGTCCTCTCCTTTGCCGCCTTCTTAGGTCAGTGCTGGCTCTGAGGCTGGTGGCGCAGTCTCTGCCATCTCTGGGGATGGGCACCGCGGCTAGTGATGGTGCCGAGGTCGATGCCGCTGTTGGTGGTGGTGCAGTCTCCAGTGCTGCATCTGTTGCCAGTGCCATCTTTGGCACCAATGCAGACGCTGAGTTGGAATTTGAGGCCGACCTTGGTGCTGGCTTCACCCTTCCTCCCTCTCTGAGAGGTGTGGCTAAGGTGGGGCCTCTTTTGAGTGGCAGGTCTCAGGCCTTTGACTCAGATCTGGTAGGGCCCCATCAGGGGACCCAGTCTGTCCCAGTGGCCTCAGCCTCCACAGAGTGGTGTCAGAGTGCTGATGGGGGCTATCCTTCTCCCGCTAGAGGTCAGATTCCTGCTGTTGGTGGGGACAGGGACCACCCTTCTGGGCCTGTATAGCTCCAGTCCTCACCCAGGGGTCTTCCCCCAAGGGCACCACCCTGTTTGCTGTCAGGTTGAGCAACAGTGGTGGCTGGGCAGCGCAGACCCTGCTTGCTCCCACAGCCCTGGCAGAGGTCCTACGGTTTCTCGAGACCACTGTTCTCCTTCATCTTTGCTTCCTCCTCCCAGGAGACTCTGTTCCTTTGGGTCGCCTTATGTGGGAACAGTACAGGGTGACAGCAAGTGCATTCCTGTCTTCTTTAGGGCTGTAGATAAGATGTTTTTTCCGCCTCCCACCCTTGCACCACCACCACCCCCCCGCCCCGTATAGAGTCCATCCACGTCATCAGATTCCTCCTCAAATGAAGAGGTCACTTCCACACACATCTCCTGACGCTGATTTCACAGATTATCAGCAGTTCCTCAGAACGATGTTGGAGGAACTCTATCTTCCCCATCCATAGATTGCAATCCTGTGCATATGACATTGTCCTTCCTTGGGGAGTACAGTCCAGAATGCATCATGATCCCTTCATGGAGGAGCCGCACAGTGTCTGGCAGTTTCCCGCCTCCTCTATTCTGGCCCTTCGGGACTTTCAGCACAGGTATTGTGCTACCACCAGGTCTCCAGGAGCTATGCCCAATCCTACATGTGGACTGGAGTGGCTGGATACCCCCTCATGGCCTCTTCGCCCTTCAAGAGACTGCCCCCTAGAGGCTGACTCTCCGGAGTTTGATCCCTGGGGCAGAAGGGTTTTCTCTTTCACGTGTCTTTTGTAGTCTGTCTCTGCACACTAGGTAACCTATGTAAGATGCCTGTGGGCTTCGCTGAGGCAGATCCTGGCAGCTATGCCTGATAGCGAGGCAACCAGGTGGGCCATTGCCATTTCCACTCACGGCTTGGAGCTGGCAAGACACCAAGCGAAGGCATCTTATGACACCAACGCCATAGCATCCAGGCTAGTAGGAATAGCAGTCTACATTAGGTGGACAGCATGACTCCACTGTTCTCAGTTGTCACCCTTGGCCCAACGTAGGGTGATTGCCTCGCCGTTCCGTGGGGGCCCGACTCTTCTCCTGTAGGGCCAGGCGAGAGCTGTCAGGGCATCCTCCTTCTACAAGTTATGAGCCTCTACCCGGACCCTGCTCAGTCACAGGCCTAGCCAGGCCCCTGGGAGGCCCCTCCTCTTGTGTGTCCCCCACAGGAGGCTGAGGGAGATTTCTCCCTTAGGGAGGTGCCAGCGCCACCTTGTGGTGCTTGGTACTTACCCACCAGTGATGAATGGTGAAGATTTATCCAGGTAAGAAATGAAAATTACATATAGAAACATAGAATTTGATGGCAGATAAAGACTGCTTGGCCCACCCAGTCTGCCCATTTCCCTACCTGATGGATAAGCTGCAGATCCTAGTTAACCAGCAGCCTACTTCTTCCTACCCCCACCCCCCTAGAATTGCCTTATGACTGTCCCATGCATGCTTGAATTCCACCACTGTTTTTGACTCCACAACCTCCTCTGGAAGGCTGTTCCATGATTCCACAACCCTTTCTGTTAAAAAATACTTCCTTAAATTACCTCTGAGCCACCCCCCTTCTATCTTCAAATTGTGCCCCCTTGTTCTTGCACACCTCTTTTTTTGAAAGATGCTGCCCTCTTGGACTTTGTTGATTCCCTTGAGGTACTTGAAAGTTTCTATCATGTCCCCCTCTCCTCCTTTCCTCGAGGCTACATATTAAGCTCCTTAAGTCTCACTTCATATGTCTTCCAGTGCAGACCCTGCACCATTTTAGTTGCCCTCCTCTGGACAGCTTCCATCCTGTCTATGTCTTTGGAGATTGGGTCTCAGAACTGCATGCAGTACTCCAGATGTGGTCTCACCAGCTGTCTGTACAGAGGGATAATAACTTCTTGTTTTCTGCTGGTGATGCCTCTCCCTATGCATCCCAGTATCCCCCCAGCCCTCCTTGCTGCCCTCTCACATTGCTTGCCCACCTTTAGGTCATCTGATATGACTACCCCAGGTCCCTTTCCATTTTTGTTGTTGTTAGTATCTCACCCCCCATTGTGTACTCTTCCCTGGGTTTTTGTTTCCCAGGTGCATTACCTTGCACTTCTTAGCATTGAATGTAAGCTGCCATACATTTGACCATTCCTCTAACCTTGCCAAGTCCCTTCTCATCCTTTCCACCCCACCTTGTGCATCAACTCTGTTGCAGATCTTTGTGTCATCTGCAAAGAGACATACTTTTTCCTTCCAGTCCCTCTGCAATGTTGCTTATAAAGACATTGAAGAGGACCGGTCCTAATACTGAACCCTGTGGTACCCCACTGCTAACCCCCCTTTTTTCAGAGTGGACTCCATTTACTATTACTCTCTGTGTCCTATTCTCCAGCCAATTCTTTACCCAGGCTGTCATCTTGGGGCCCACTCCCAGGCTGGCTAACTTGTATATTAATCTTTTGTGTGGGACTGTGTCAAATGCCTTGCTAAAGTCTAGGTAGGCCATGTCCACAGCCCCTCCCTGATCTACTACTTTGGTCACCCAGTCAAAGAAATCTATCAGATTTGTCTGGCATGACCTTCCCGCTATGAATCCATGCTGCCTTGGGTCCTGTGCCCCTCTGGCCTCTAGATACGCAACAGTTCTTTCCTTCAGAAGTGATTCCATCATTTTCCCTACCACTGAGGTTAAACTAACAGGTCTGTAGTTTCCTGCTTCTGCCTTGCTCCCACTTTTGTGAAGGGGAATCACATCTGCCCTCCTCCAGTCCTCAGGTACCACCCCATCCTCCCATGATTTGTTAAAGAGGGTAGTCAGTGGTGTCATTAGTTCTATCCTTAGTTCTTTTAGAATTCTGGGATGAATTCCATCAGGCCCCATTGCTTTGTCCACCTTCAGTTTTAAGAGCTCTTTCAGAACTTTTCTTCTGTAAATGGGCTGGTATCAACTTCTGTATCCAGAGTGTTTCTACTATTTATTTTAGGTACCTCCCCCTCTTCCTTTGTAAATATTGAGCAAAAATATTTGTTTAGTATCTCTGCCTTTTCACAGTCACCCTCTGCCCACCCTCCCTCCCCTTTATTAAGCCTCACTATCCCTCCCTTGGTCTTCCTTTGCTCCCTGATGTACCTATAAAAGGTTTTATCCCCCTTCTTAACTGAGTTGGCTATCTTTTCCTCAGTTTGGCCCTTTGCTGTTCTGACTGCCTTTCCAGCTTCCCTTTACTTTAACTGATACAGTTCTCTGTCCTGTTCCTTCTGTGATTCCTTGTACTTCCTGAATGCTTTCTTTTTCTCTTGAACCTTCACCGCCACTTCCTTTGAGAACCATAGTGGTTTCTTACCTCGTTTCGTTTTGTTTGCTTTACACAAAGGCTTGTTACCTCTGTGGTGGCAGTTTTTATTATTCCCCATTGTTCTTCCACCCCTCCTTCCTGCCCATTTGCTAGTGCATTCCTTGGGCACTCACCCATTTTGGCAAAGTCAGCCCTCCTAAAATCCAGTACCTTTGTCTTTGTGTGGCTTGACTCTATTGCTGTGTTTATTGTGAACCATACTGTTCGATGGTCGCTAGTTTCCCAGATGGCTACCCACTTCTACATCTGTGATCTCTCCATCTCCGTTTGAGAGAACCAGGTCTAAGATTGCTCCCTCTCGAAGTGGGCTCCAATACTAGTTGTCTAAGGCATGCCCCTGTAGGGCATCCAGAATAACCCACTCAGAAGTGGCTGCTGCAACTGCACTCCAGTTAACATCTGGCATATTCAGATCACCATCAGCAACATCTCCCCTTTATCTGCCATTCTAAGTATACTTTCTATCATTTCCTTGTCCATTTCCTCCCCCTGAGAGGGGGGTCTGTATACAACCCCTGTGCGGATTGTGGTGCCATTGCCTGCCTCCAAATTGACCCACAGTGCTTCTTCTCCTCCCTATTTACCCTTTTGTTCTGTTGCTTTGATTTCTTCTCTTATGTAGAGAGCTACTCCTCCTCCTCTTTTACCCTCCCTGTCCCTCCTGTAGATAGTGTATCCTGGTATGTTTACGTCCCAGTCATGGTTCTGTGTGTACCATGTTTCTGTGACTGCCACAATATCCAGATCTTCCTCCTCCATCAAGGCCACTAATTCAGGAAGCTTGTTACCCAGACTATGGGCATTGGTACTCATTGCTCTTCATTTTTTGATGGCTTTACCTTCTGTAGCGGCAACCCCCCACTGACCTTTCTACCTTGGTCTTTTTCTCATTTAGTACCCTGTTTTGTAGGGGGAGGCTGGGATTTTCCTTCTGCTTATCAGTGCCTCCCCCCCCTTGACTAGTTTAAAGGCTTGCCAATGAAGCATTTAAACCGATTGCCCAAAAGACTTGTTCCCTTCCTGGACAGATGCAGACCATCCTGCCAGTATAGGCTGGTGTCCCTCCAGGTGGAACCCCAGTCCCCAATGAAGCCAAACCCCTGTGCTCCACACCATTTTTTTAACCATTTGTTAAACTGCATGGTGCAAAGTACCCTCGCCTCACTCATGCCACTGACAGGCAGCACCTCTGAGAAGGATACTGTGTGTGCTACTTGTCTTAAGCCCCTCCCCAACTCTACAAAGTCCTTTTGCACTGCTCTAATCTCATGATGAGCCAAGTCATTTGTCCCTAGGTGGACAATGATGTCCAGCTCAGACTCCCGTGCAACTGTTCTCGTGATCCTAAGGATGCGCTTCCTGTCCCTCCAAGCCATGGCACCAGGCAGGCACCTTACTTCAGTTTTCCCTGCTCCCCCCAGTTCTATCCCCTAATAATTGAGTCCCCCACCAGGAGCTGCTTTCTTTCCCTGTGGTGCCCTCTGCCTCCTTCCTGAGGGCCTCCCTTGTGACAGTTGTCTGTACCCTCCTTAGTCTCCTCTCGGGTGCATCCATAGGGGAATTATGCTCCCCCAGAATGATGTATGGATTGTGGAGTGTAACAACTGACTGGGTGTGCCTCTGTTCCACCACCCTTACCCTCCCTGAGCCCACTGTGGTCCAACTGCTGTGCTTTCTTCGCAACCTCTGAGGTAGCGGTGGTGGCTGTGGTGCTCCCTGGATGGGGGAGGTTCCCTTGCCACTGTCCAGTGCGGCCTGAAGATGGGCAACTTCCTCCCTCAGGGCAGGTAGTTGTCTGCAAACAGGGCAGCATCTCAGCCTCCAGAAAGACTCCCGGAAGACTGCTGCCCCACAGCCATTACATTGTACTACTCCCCACATAACTGTCTACCTTGTTTAGTTGTTTTTTTGTGTGTGTGTGTGTGTGTGTGATTGGTGCGTTATATAGAAATATATGTATTTATATAATGTGTATGCTTATATTGTCAGTGCAGTGTGCTAGACAGGATATGACAGTGATGTGTACCTTGCCCTCTTGAGGAAATGATGTCAGAACCCCAGGTATAAATGAACTATTTCCAGGGGTGGGAAGGGGTTGGGTCTAAACTGTGCCCTCACGAAACAATCAGCTAAACGCTCTGACCTACCGATGCGATGAGTGCCTTCCTGTCAGCAAGATGCCACACGACAATTTGTAATACTGCTTCAAACCAATTTGACAGAGAAAATACCCTGCTAATCAAACAGAGAAAAATCCAAACATCCAAGTCAGACACAGGTAAACCTCCCCAGCCCCAAAAGAGCCTGGTGACTTGTGCTCTGAAAACAGTCAGCCCCAAAACACGTCAGCTGTGCAGAAGGGCAGACACAGAAAACAGTATTTAGCCTATGTGGGTTTAAACTCTTCCTGCACTGAAAACCTTAACACTTGTAACACAAGTAAAGCAAACTCCACCTCCCTCTGTTAATTGAAAGACTGCCTTTTCTGATAATTCTAAGTTGCTTATTTCACCCTTCAGTTAGAAGTATCCTCCACCTGAAGAATATTAACTTTCCTAAGGAATCTGCTTCAAACCAAACACAATTGTAAATTGTAAAGTTCACCTCCCTCTGTTGTGAGCACTACTCACTTTCTTGCAAATCTTAAGTCCAGTGTTGCAGCTTGCAGCCAGAGGTAGCTTCACCTGAAGACTATACCTACAATAATTCTTGATCTTCCTGTATAGCTTTACCATTAATCACTGTTTCCCGCCCACCATCATCCCCTCTTGGGCCCCAGTCTTCTAGGCAGTGCCTCCACCCTGCTTGCCTTCTCCCTAATTGAGGCCAGTTGTGGGTACAATCTCGCTGGCACCTCTAGGTTCCCTGAATCGTACTGTAGAAGCAGCAGGGAGCCACATCTGGGGAGAGGACAAGCAGGGGCTCCTGCCCCTTTTTACTAGGGGCTCCTCGGGACCCACATCACCTTTGCTAGGACTCCTTGAGACAGTAGCAAAGGCCGGGAGTTCCCGGCTATTTTCTAGGGCTCCTTGTCCCCCAGGCCTCTTTTTGAGTGGAGTCCAGGGATTGCCCTTTCTCTCTTGAGTCCCCACCTTCATCACAGGGGCTCCGGGGACCCTCTTCTCCATTTCTCTTCCCTGACAACCCACTTCTGTGTTGCCCGTGAGGCAAGGTTGCCCCCTGGACAGTCTGCTCCAAACCTCTTGTTCTCTTCTTGGGCTTCGGTCCTCCTCCTTCCACCACTTTCCCGGTGGCAGTGGACACAAGAGGTTCTGCATTCCACTCAGGGACCAGGGGCTCTCCTAGGCCCTGTACACACTAGGGAGCTTATAACTGTTAACTGCCTTAAACCATTTTAAGCTCCCAGAACATGGTTAGCATCCACACTGTAACACGGTTACAGCCGTGTTCTAAACCATGCTAAAACCCTGCTAGAGAGGTAGTCTTTAGCACGGTTTTTGATAAACACAGTTGCCTTAATCCATGTTAACAGCAGTGTGTACGCAAACCGTGCTGTAACATGAGTTAAGGCAGCTAGTCATATTAAGAAAACCTTTTATTTTTCTTTCTTGCAGGATAAAAAAAACAAACACGGTACTGCTGAGTCGGCAAGGGATCGCGGATTCCACTGATGTATTTTTTCCGCCATCCCTTTCAGATCCTGATCATGGGTATCCACCATGCACTGCGGCACCCATAATGCTTTGAGGTGGGTGTCGTAGTGCGCCTAGGGAACTCCCTTTCGAGAGATAACAGTTGTCTGAATGCTGTGTGGATGCTCAGACAACCGTGCTATCAGTCAGTTATAAAGCGTTCTTTAAAATGTTTTAAAATTGGCCCTAGTGTGTACGTGGCCCTGGTTTGGTGACCCCTGTCTGGAGTGATCTTGCCCGGGATGGGTCCTCTTCTCTCCCCACCCTTATGCTGTGAAAGAGATAGAATAACAGATTCTGGTGGCCCCACCCATCTTTTTTCTCAAGTGGGCCAGGAGGGCTGTACCCTGGAAGGGTAGTGGCAAGGCTCACTTGTATCTTGCCCAACATCTTGTGATGCTTCACCAGGTCTCTTGGAGTGTGTGAGGCCTTTTGTCTTCTATTGCATCCTCCTGTACTTGCCTCCCGAGGTTCCATCCCTGTGTTTTAAAAAAAAAAAAAAAAAAAAAAATTATAAAATGAATTGCCTCTCTTGCTGTCTCTCTCTCTGTTTTTTTTCCATTCCTTTCTCTTACTCCCTTTCTGACCTGCCCATTGGTTAGGATCTTCCTTTGAGACCCCTGTCCCTTCTCCTTTGTTTGGCTTATTCGTTTTTTCAGCTTATATGCTTTCCTTTTTCTATCCCTTGGGCTCCCTTTTCCCCACCCTTCCTCCTTTTTTCCTCTGTCTCTGTTTTCCTCTCCGGTGAGCAGAACTGAGGTGGTGGAGGAGCCGGCGTTCATTACTGGCCAACCCGGGAGCACCACGTATCAGCCTCGAGGGCGGCACCGTTCCTGATGTCTGCTCCTCCTCCTCCAGAGGGAAAGATTTTAGCTATAAGCATCCCCTGGGGTCCTGGTACCATCGGCTTGTACCCACCAGTGATAAATGTTGAAGATATCCAGGAAGATCATGAATTGTGATAGGTACATAATTTTCATTTATAAACCTCTTCGGAAGTGATACTTATATTGCGGTTCTTGATTTAGGAACCAAACTGCATTTTTTCAGCATAGATCCTTTTTAAAATAATTTGGATTTGCTGTCAATTTGTTGTAATTTGGGAATCATAACATCTTTTTTAAGCTCACCAGCATTTGGCATGACTGACAGACCTAAAAAGAAGACAAGACCTACAGGCTTTAAAACTTGCACCATTTCTTTCCAGCTTCTGGCAAAGACAGACTGCCACAAGCTTTGATTAAGGTGCTTGGGTCCAAACCACGATTTTTTTTGAATTGTGAACTCTGTAAAACGTTTTGCCCTATAATACAGAAGAAAGGGGCTAAAAAAAAAAATAGATCTCATGGCCTCAGTCTGCCTTTGTGTGACCAAAAGGCTCAGATTAGGGTTCCGCTCCTCAAAGTAAGCAGCAGTCCCTGTTAAAGTGACAGAAAAGAAGGATAAAACTGCCAAGGATGATACAGAAACCAGGGTGTTTGAAAGGGGAACCCTGGGTCCAGCAAAAATAAGTCTCTCAGCAGACACCAGAATCAGTGCCTGCTAAGAAAAAACATGTCTCTGTCTCTCCTCCTGAAAAAGGAAAGGAGCCTAGTTAATGGCTTTTTCACCACTCCTCCCCACCTCTAAGGTTCCCTTATGCCTGTCCCAGGCATGTTTAAAGCCCTCAACTGTGCTTGCTCCCACCACCTCCTGTGGCAGGCTAGTCCATGTGTCCACCACCCTCTCTGTGAAGAAGAACTTCCTCACATTTCCCCTCAACCAGCCACCTTCCCATTTCAGAACATGCCCCCTCATTCTTGTACTCCTCCTATATTGGAAGATGTCTCCCCCTGTCAATGCCCTTAAGGTACTTGAATGTTTCTGTCATGTCACCCCTCTCCCTCCTTTCCTCCAGCGAGTACATATTGAGGTCCCATAATCTCTCCTCGTATGTTTGTTGCCGTTCTCTGGACCACCTCTACCCTGTCAATGTCCTTACGAAGGTGTGGCCTCCAGAATTGTACACAGTACTCCAGGTGCGGCCTATACTTCCCTCCTCCTACTAGTGATACCTCTGCCTATGCATCCCAGCATGCCACTGGCCCTCCCTGCAGCCTTTGTACTCTGCTCTGACACCTTTAGGTCATCTGAAATAACAACCAGGCCTCTTTCTTCCCTGGTGATCATCAGCAACTCGCCCCACCCACCCATCTTGTAGCTCTTCCCAAGGTTCCCTCATCCCAGGTGCATTATTTTGCCCTTCTTTGCATTGAACCTCAAGTTGTCACACCTCAGACCATTTTTCAAGCTTCTCCAGGTCCCTTCTCAT
Source organism: Neoceratodus forsteri (assembly GCA_016271365.2). Lineage (NCBI taxonomy): Eukaryota > Metazoa > Chordata > Ceratodontiformes > Ceratodontidae > Neoceratodus > Neoceratodus forsteri. The sequence continues at coordinate 566,200,582 of CM057452.1, forward strand.
TTTCTCCACCCCGTCTGAAGTATCCACCCTGTTGCATATCTTAGTGTCATCTGCAAACAGGAAGACCTTACCCTCCAGCCCTTCTGCAGTGTCACTAATGAAGACATTGAACAAGACTGGCCCAAGGACTGACCCCTGAGGTACCCCACTGGTCATCCCCCTCTCCCTGGATTGGATCCCATTTACCACCACCCTCTGCTTTCCTGTCCGTTAGCCAGTTCCTAACCCAGTTAACCATCTTTTGTCCCATGCCAGGACTACCCATCTTATTAACCAGCCTTTTATGTGGGATGATGTCGAAGGCCTTGCTGAAATCGAGATAGGCAATGTCCACCGCCCCCTCCTGCCCACCCCCGATTTACTTCCTCCACCCAGTCAAAAAAATATATCACATTCATTTGACATGACCTACCTGCTGTGAATCCATGTTGTCTCAGATCCTGGGCACAGTTCGATTCCAGGTGTGCCACTATTATTTCTTTAAGCAGTGCCTCCATGATCTTACCCACTACTAAGGTGAGGCTGAGTGACGTGTAGTTCCCTGCCTCTTCTCTACTACCACTTCTATGTAGAGGGACTATATGTGCTCTCTTTCAGTCCTCTGGAACCACTCCTGTGCTGAGTGACTCTGTGAACATGGCTGCCAGAGGCACTGCTAGCTCCATTCGCAGTTCCTTTAATATCCTCGGGTGTATGTCATCTGGCCCCGTTGCTTTGTCCACCGTCAGTTTTGTGAGCTCTTCCAGGACACACTCCACTGTGAATGGACTTGTCTGCCTCTCACCCCCTTCATGTCTGTTACTTGGCTGCGGTCCCTGACCCTCCCCTTCTTTCATGAATACAGAACAGAAATATTTGTTCAGTATTTCCGCCTTTTCCAGGTCTCCCTCCTTACATTCCTCTGTATCCCCTCTGAGCCTTACAATCTCACCTGGTTTTCCTTTTTTCGCTGATGTACCAGTAGAATGTCTTGTCCCCTTTCTTCACTGTCTGCACTAATCTTTCCTTGGTCTGTGTCTTGGCGCTCCTTACAGCCTTCCCTGTTTCTCTTAGATTCTTTAGGTACACCTCCCCGTCTTCCTCACTTTGAGTCTCCTTGTATTTCCTGAAACCTGCCCTTTTGCCCCTAACCTTGTCTGCCACCTCTCTCGAGAACCATAGTGGTTTCATCTTTCTCTTGCCTTTGTATACCACCTAGATGCATTGGTTTGTCACCTCCTTTATGGCTCCTTTCAGGTGTTTCAACTGATCTTACTTCAAGAGGGTTCCTGCGTTAGGTCTTCACATATAGGACTGCACCCCCTGGTGTCAGGACCGTATGGCAAACTGCGGTCCCACGCCCGCCCTCCAGTTCTTTCCTGCCGTCGCTCAGTTCGTTCAACAAACGCAGTAGAACTACATCAGTCACCCGCCATTTTAAGTGTATTTTAAGCGATTTCTTCAACAGTTCTCAGATATTTCTATCCATCGTCCGTTACGGTGTATGTTGTCTAGTCAGTCCAAAAAGAAGTGCTCCAAGTGCAGTGCACAGATCCCGCATGGGGGCGATAATTCTACCACCTGCCAGTGCTTCAGCCAGGCCACGCACACTGTCGCAAGAGGACCCTCAAAGCCCATCTGCTAACTCCAAGGCTGGCTTCCATGGAAAAGGTGCTTCAGGAGCTTAGAGAAAGATCGTCAATGCCAGCCCCGGAGAAGAAAAAGGACAAGGAGAGATGCCGGGAGCAGAGTCGTTCTCCTTAGGGGAAGACCAGCCAGACAACTGACGCTGACCAGGGTGGGCCCTCCACCTCAGTGAGTACCCCACCTGTAGGGCCTTTGTCCACTCCAGAGGACTGGACGCCTTCTCTTCTCTCCCCTCCCCCCCGATCGAGGTGAGTGGGCAGTCGGGGGGGTTGCATCTTTGTAGGTTTCTGTTGGGTCTCCTGCTTGCTCCAAGCACCACTGATAAGTCGCCCTCCGGCTTCGCCACCAGGCCCCTGGCCCAGCCAATCAGCCTGACTTGGGTACTGCTACTCGGGTAAGCCCAGCTGCGTCCAGTAAGCCAGTCAACGACTCCGACGACCACATGGACGCCTCTGCTCTCCTGTCAGGGTCCCTTGTGGCCCCCAACGCCGGGAAGTGTGTTCTTGCAGGTACACCTTCATCCCTGCAGGTTCTTACCCCCAGCAGTTCACCACCGGTACCCTTTCTTTCTCTCCAGTTGGATACCCTACCTGACCTGTCATTGGGGGACTTGTCAGTCTCCTTTGTGTCCCCCGACTCCGGGATGTCTGCTCCACGTACCGTTCCAGTCAGAAACAACGGCAGCGGCCTTTTCGCTGCCAGTGGAAGTGGAACAAGAACCAGGGCAAATTACAAAATAAACTACGTGCCCAGGTTCTGGCGCCCAACCTCCTTAAGCCAAGTTTTCAAAAGCCACCTCAGGGGGAAAGGCACCACTCCCCTCCGCATCCTGATGCTCTTCCCCTCCTTTCGCTCCCTCCTACTCCCTCAGAGGAACTGGTAGGGGGAAGATTCAGCCTCCACCTGGACGGGTGGAAGGCCATCACCGCAGATGCGTGGGTTCTTCAACTCATAGAAAGAGGTCACTCGATAGAATTCCTGGAGCGACCTCCTCCCAACCCTCCGGGAAGGTCCTTTTACCTGTCAGGCCAGCTTCAACTGGTCAGGCAGGTAATACAGGCTCTTCTATGAAAGGCAGCTGTAGAGTCTGTTCCTCCGGAACAGACAGGGGATTCTACTCCCACTTCTTTCTGGTTCCAAAAAAGACGGGATCTAAGACCGATCTTGCATCTCAGCATGCTCAATCACTTTGTGGAGTACAAGAGATTTCTCATGCTGACCCTCCAGGGACTGTTACCCCTGCTCCTAACAAACACTTGGCTGTGCTCCCTGGATATGCAGGATGCTTACCTCCATATCACCATTCTACCGGCCCACTGCTGCTTCCTCAGATTCGCTTTTCTGGAGGATCATTTCCAGTTCAGAGCCCTTCTGTTTGACCTCTCCTCAGCACCTCGGGTTTTCACCAAGTGCTTAGTGGTGGTTGCGGCGTTTCAGCACTGCAGGGGCATTTATGTGTTCCCATACCTGGACGACTGGCTCTTTTCAACCCCCTCACCAGACAGCCTGAAGGAATCCCTCTCCTTCACTCTGAGCCTCTTTTCCAGTCTGGGAATTTCTATTAATCTCACCAAATCCCAGCTAATACCTCCCAGCGCCTGTAGTTCATTGGAGCGGTGCTGGGCACGGTCCAGAGCAAGGCCTTCCTTCCAGTCGACCGAGTGGAGACTTTAATCTCACAAGCCACACTTGTGGCTTGCTCTCGGTGGACCACAGCTCGGTCAGTCCTACGACTTTTGGGTCTGATGGCGGCGGCTGCCATACCCACAGTCCCTTTGGCCAGGCTGCACATGAGGGTCACCCAGTAGTCTGAGTCCAGTGGGATCAGCGCTTGGATGACATGGACCAGAGAGTCCTTGTCTCCAGCAGCCTTCAAAGGGATCTCCTCTGGTGGAAGGACCCTGCCAGTCTGTTGGTGGGGGCCTCATTTCACCCTCCGTCTCCCACGAAACTTGAGATGAGGAGCGCATCTGGGGGACTACAGGACCCAAGGCTCCTGGTATCCAATGGAGGACAACCTGCACATCAATATTCTGGAGATGAGAGCGGTGCTGTACGCTCTCCAGGCCTTCCAGTCACTTCTAACTCTGGAATCACTCCTCATCCAGACAGACAACATGGCCACTGTCTGGTATCTAAACAAACAGGGAGGCACCCGATCGTACCCTCTCTGCAGGGAGGTGATGCTGGTGTGGTACTAGGCAATTCAGCACAGCCTATTTTTGACAGCATTCCACATGCCCGGGTGTTCACAACATTCTGGCAGACAGTCTCAGCCGATCAGTTGCCAGGGCTCACGAGTGGGCACTAAAGCAGGCAGTAGTAGATCTGTTTTTTCAGTGGGATCGACCAGACCTAGATCTGTTCACCTCCCCATCCAACGCAAAACTACCCAGCTTTTTGCTGCTTCGTTCGAGCATGGTGCTTTAGGGGAGCCTTTTCTCTATCCTGGATAAGGAAGTTTCTATCGCTTTCTCTCCTTTCCACTATTGCGGAAGGTTCTGCTGAAGCTCCAAGCAGAGGGGGCTCACATGATCCTCGTTGCCCCTCTGTGGCCTCGGCAGATATGGTTCCTGTTGTTACAGCAACTTGCTTTGGAACCCCCAGTACCTCTGCCTCTCCCTCACAACCTTCTGTCCCAGAAGCAGGGCACTCTGGTACATCTGAGCCTCAAGTCTCTTCATCTTCATGCATGTCACCTGTGGACATAGCGATTTCTCACTATGGAGTCTCTACGGGGGTAGCTCAGGTCTTAGTGGAAGCTAGGAAGCTTTCTACTACATCAACCTATGCCATACAATGGAAGAGATTCTCTATTTAGGCGCTGCAAAAGGCTTGGACCCCTTTTCTTGCTCAGCCTCCCAGGTGTTAGAGTGCCTTTTACACCTATCAGAGTCGGGCCTGTTCCTCACTGAAGGTCCATCTCTTCGGTGTTGGACTATCATCTTCTCATGGAGGGCAAAACCCTAGCTCAGCTAGAGATTTTTAAGACTTTCGTGTAGGGGATCTTTCATATCAGACCTCCAGTCCGGGATCCTGTTCCTCCCTGGGATCTCAATTGTTTGTTGGAAAAGCTTGCTTCAAACAACATGAAGTCTTGCTATATTATGACTATTGCAGTTTGTCCCACCATTAGAACTGCTCCGGAGGTGAAAGAGTTAACTTCCATGCCAGGCATGGAACTTGGAGTGCGAGCTCGGTTTGAGAAGCTCTGTCTGGAAGATTTCAAACTGAAACTGTCAGATTCTTTACTCCGCCTCACTGAACAGTCGCTCCAGAGATTCCTCCTACTGCTCGGTTCATTTCTCAGTTTAAACAGTATTTTCTCGGTTAAATTCAACCACGATTATTATTATTTTAACCGCAAACCGATCGGTTCAAGCTCTGTCTGTAGTATTGTAAGTAATAGACAGGTTTATTTCTGTGTGGAACTTGTAAATGTTTATCGGTTCGGTTCGAACCGATCAGGTTATTTAAAACTTTGTTCTCAAGCATTTGAAAGCTTTTAGAGTGCGGTTCCGGTTCTTATCGGTTCTAAAAAGCGGATTTCATTACGGTTTTCCCGCGACCCGTGACCTCGGTTGGGAACCGATAGGGTGTCTTACCTAGCACTGCCGTTAAAAGGGCACATTTTTGGTTAGGCTGGCATTATGTCTGAAAACCCAAAGAAAAACCGGACACTGGGTTTCAGCACTGTAGTGTCTGTGGGGAAGCCTTTGCCAAGGCTGACCCACACACCACATGTGTATATTGTCTGGGGTTTGACCACCTCAATTCAGACTGCCAGATTTGTAAGAACTTCCCTGCAGCTACCCTGGATAAGAGAGTTGGTAGGCTCAGGGAACGAGAGGCCAAAAAGTCTGCTGACCCGGATGGCCAGCCCGGTTCGGTGGCAACCGAACCGGAGGGAGTGCCCTCTGACCAGGGCGAGACTTCCTCGGGCAAACGTAAAGCTGGCTCTGAGGAGCCAGTTCCAGCAAAGAAAACTAGAAAATCAGCAGGTGTGGAGTCAAAAATTCCTTCTCCAACTGCTGCAGAGATAGCTAAAGCAATACAAATTGTCCAGTCACTTTCTCCGGTTCCGTCTGAACCGCCACTGTCTGGCAAAAGGTCGGTTCGGCTGGTTCCACCAGTTCAAGAATATGATATAGAAGAGTTTTATGAACCAGAGGAGGGGGAGGATGATTATGAACAGTGTGAATGTGACTTTGAGAGTCTGGATGTGCCCATTGAACCGGTCATCTCTCCAGACAGACCTTTAGAATCTCCCCCTACGCTTTCTGAGTCCCCTTCTCATTTTCTGTTTTATAAAAAGGTTGCTGAAACCCTCCAGCTCCCACTGGAGGAAGCTGTGGATGAGCAAGAGGAACCTGACTTTGTGGAAATGATGGACATCCCAGAGTCCAGGAGATTGTCTATTCCTTTACATAAATCATTTAGGAAACAAACAATAAAAATTTTAACAGCTCCTAATTCTGTGCCTCCTGTGGACAAAAAGATGGACAGGAGGTACACTTTGTCAGGTCCTGATACAGAATTTCTTTCACAGCAATGCAGTCATGTTGGGGTAGTTCAGACCGCAGCCTGTAATAAGGCTAATATTCCCCTGGCTTCACATCCTCCTGACAAGGACTCCAGGAAGATTGATGCCATGGCTAAAAAACAATACATGGCAGCGTTCTTGGGACTCAGACAAGCAAATTACATGGCAAGATACCAAAAGTCTAGATGGGACACTGTCATGGCTTTGGCCAAACAGGCCCCTGGCCAGCTTGCCAAGGAGCTGGAGCAGGTGGTTGCTGATGGTATTGAGGCATCCAAGGTGCAATTCCATGCTGCTGTGGATTCTAATGATGTATCCTCTAGAGTCATGGCTACATCTGTGGCCTTTTGTAGACTGGCTTGGCTCAGGTGTACTAGTTTGTCACAGGATACCCAGACTAAGGCTATGGATTTTCCTGTGGTAGGAAATTCTCTGTTTGGGGAGCAGACAGAGAATTATATGAAGAAAATGGATGAATATAGAACCACTTATAGGAGTGCACAAGCCAAGGAGCGGCAAGCCACTCCTCAGAGGCAGACCCCCAGGGTAGAGGCAGGCCTTTTCACCAAACCCAGGCCTCCTCTTTGACTTATGCTCAGAGGAAGTTGTTCAGAGGGAGAGGCAGACGGGGTGCAAGCAGGCCTGCTCCCCCCCCCCCAGCCTAAAGCTCCTGCCAAACAGGCACCCTGATGGGGTGCCCAGGGCCGGTTCTCCATTACCTGTAGGGGGCAGGCTGGCTTACTTCGTTCAGGACTGGGAGTCTTTAACATCAGACAAGTGGGTCCTGGAAGTAGTAAGCCAGGGTCTGGTTCTCAGCTTCAAAAAATTTCCAAAGATGAGAATCAGATCTTTTCCACCTGCAAACCCTTTAGAGACTTTTGCTTTGGAAACAGAAGTCTCAACCCTCCTGGCTCTCAGAGCTGTAGAAAGGGTTTCTCCCCTACACCAGGGCAAGGGTCTGTACTCCAGGTACTTCCTTACCCCAAAAAAGACAGGAGAATGGCGGCCCATTCTGGGCCTAAGATATCTGAACAAGCACCTTTTAAAACCAAAATTCAAAATGGTGACTCTGGCAATGATTTTACCTTCTCTAAGGCCAGGGGACTGGCTAGCTTCCCTGGACCTCAAGGATGCCTACTTCCATGTTCTTATCAGAAGCTCCCACCGAAAGTACCTCAGATTCGAACTGCCCTCAGGCCATTACCAATTCAGAGCAATGCCCTTCGGCCTTACCTCTGCCCCAAGGGTATTCACAAAATGCCTGGCAGTAGCAGTTACTCATTTAAGAAGGCTAAAGATTGCCATCTTTCCCTACCTAGACGACTGGCTCATTGTAGGTCAGTCTCCGGACCAGGTCAGATCACACCTGCAAGTTACCCAGCAGCTTCTCACCTCTCTGGGCTTTCTTCTCAGTCTTCCAAAGTCAGTTCTGGAACCTGTCCAGGTACTCACCTTTATAGGTGCAGAATTGGACACAAAGCAGGCCAGAGCCTTCCTTCCCCTAGAAAGGGTAAGGAACCTAGTGGCCCTGGCCTCCTCCTTCGCTTTGCAGGTCTCTCGACCAGCAAGGCACTTCCTACAGCTCCTAGGACACATGGCTGCTTCCACAGCAGTAGTGCAAGGAGCAAGATTTCAGATGAGGGACATTCAGTTCCACTTGAGAGCCTTTTGGTCTCAAAGAAAAGATCCCCTATCCAAGTTGATCCCAGTGACTCGAACCCTGATCCAGGCCCTTCAGTGGTGGCAGGATCAGAGCAATCTGAGACTAGGGGTCCCTTCATCCCTCTATCTCACTCCTTGACCCTTACTACAGATCGTCCCTTCTGGGATGGGGAGCTCACATGGGCGACCTCTCCACCCAGGGAGTGTGGTCCCCTCAGGAATCTCTGCTCACATCAATCTGCTGGAACTCAGAGCTGTTTTCTAGCACTTCAGGTTTTTCTGCATCTGTTCAGAACAAAGTGGTACAGGTCAGAACAGACAACACCATTACAATGTGGTACATCAACAAACAAGGGGGCACTCGGTCTTCGGCCTTGTGCACCGAGGCAATGAAGTTGTGGTCTCTGGCTTATTCCCTGAACACTTCCCTCATAGCAGTTCACCTCCCAGGCAAAGACAATGTCCTGGCAGATGCCCTCAGCAGGATTTCCCAGGGCCATCACGAATGGTCACTGGATCCCCGAGTACTGGGGATAGTTTTTGCCAGATGGGGCACCCCTCAGATAGATCTTTTTGCAGCCCCAGACAATCACCAACTTCCACTGTTTTGTTGCAGGCCCCCAGTGATGGGCTCAGTCCCCCTGGATGCCTTTCTCCTCGATTGGGAAGGGAACTTTCTTTATGCCTTTCCCCCCCTTCCCTCTCCTGTTCAAGGTACTAGTCAAAATCAAGATCCCAGCCCTGCAAGATGATCCTGATTGCTCCAGATTGGGCCAGGCAGCCCTGGTACCCCTCCTTCTGTCCTTAGCAGTCCATCTTCCCCTGTTTCTCCCCAGAAACCACAACCTGTTAACTTGTGCCCAGGGGAGAGTTTGGTATCCGAATCTCAAATCCCTCAACCTCAAGGCCTGGCTCTTGAGGAGTTAGAATTTGTTGACCTACACCTTTCTCAAGGTGTTCTCGAAATCCTGAAAGCTTCTAGGAAGCCTTCCACTAGGCTACTTATAACTCTAAATGGAAAAGGTTTTCCATATGGTGTTCTGGGGCTATATTTCCCCGGAATCTGCTGATTTGCCCATTGTTTTGGACTATATGGTCCATCTTAATTCTTTGGGACTGAGACCAGCTACCCTGAAAGTGCATTTGGCAGCTGTCTCTGCTTTTGTTTCCGCAGGAAAGCCCTCTTCTCTTTCCACTCACCCTGTATTTTCCAAGTTTTTCAAAGGATTACTTCATACTAATCCACCTCTCAGGGCCCCTGCTCCTGCCTGGGATCTTAATGTTTGCATTGCTCAGCTGATGCAACCCCCCTTTGAACCTCTGTCTTCGGCAGAGCTTAAGTACTTGACTTGGAAAACTGTTTTTCTAGTAGCCATCACTTCTGCCAGGCGCATAAGTGAGTTACAAGCTTTGTAAGTGGAAACTGACTTTATTTCCTTTCACAGGGATAAGGTAGTCCTCAGGACTAACAGGAAGTTTTTGCCTAAGGTGGTTTCAGATTTCCACCTTAATCAATCTATTTCTCTTCCAGTGTTCTTCACTGACCATTCCTCCTCTGAGAGGAGGTTGCACAGCTTAGATGTTAAGAGGGCCCTAAGTTACTACATAGGCGTACCAAGGGTCACAGGTTTGACTCCTCCAACTATTTCTCACTTATGGTAGAGGTTGGGAAAGGGAAACCTGCCACTAAGAGATCCATTGCCAGGTGGATTGTCTCTTGTATCCAATTTTGCTATCAAAAACTGGGAAAGGTTCCCCCTTCAGGCCTGAGGGCTCACTCTACCAGAGGTACAGCTGTGTCTCTAGCTGCTGCCAGACATATCCCTATCTTAGAGATATGTCAAGCAGCTACTTGGAAAACGGTACACACTTTCACCAAGCATTACTCCCTGGATATCCAGGCCAGGAGGGATGCTCGGTTTGGCACAGCCGTGCTTCAGAGCCTGTTCCCTAAGTAGGTTCTGTCCCTCCTCCATGGAGGTACTGCTGTGTATTCTGCAATAGTCATAATATAGCAAGACTTCATGTTGTTTGAAGAAAAATTACTCACCTTAGTAATGTTGTTTCTTCTAATGGAGTCTTGCTATATTATGACCTCCCAGCCTGCCCACTCAGAACTTCTACTTGGGGTATGGGTGGGCATTCAGTGTTAGCACTTTTTGATGTCCATTTTTGTTTCCACCCCTTCTTTTGGGGTGTTTGGTGTTGTGTTTTATATTATCTTATTTCATCTTATTTTAATTTTCTGGTCCCCTGACTTGAGTCTTAGTGTTGGGACCAGGAAAATGTGTTAATATTTAAGTAGCCAGTTGGCTAGTGTAGGTTACAGCTTCCACACAGAACCTTAGTGAGTTTTGCTCGTAAAAGATCTGACAGTTTCAGTTTGAAATCTTCCAGACAGAGCTTCTCAAACCGAGCTCGCGCTCCAAGTTCCATGCCTGGCATGGAAGTTAACTCTTTCACCTCCGGAGCAGTTCTAATGGTGGGACAAACTGCAATAGTCATAATATAGCAAGACTCCATTAGAAGAAACAACATTACTAAGGTGAGTAATTTTTTCTTTGCCCCCTTTTGAACTGGCAGCAAGCTGTAATATGCGTTTTTTTGCATGGAAAATGCTCTTTTTAGTTGCTATCACTTCAGCTCGAAGAGTTTGAGTTTCCGGCTCTAGTGTGTAGAGAGCCTTATTTAATTTTCCACAGGGACCGGGTGATCCTGCGGACTAATCCTTCGTTCCTTCCAAAAATGGTTTCGGAAATTACTCTAAACCAGAGTGTTGAATTGCCGGTGTTTTTCCAAGAGCACTCCAACCGGGGGGGGGAATATCTCCTGTACACTCTTGATGTGCACAAGATTCTGAGGAACTATACCTTTCAGACTACAGGTTCAAAAATCAAACCAGCTCTTTGTTGCCTTTGCCTCCCAGTGTCAGGGGAAGGTGATCACGAAATAGACTCTGTCTAGGTGGCTGGCTAACTGTATTCATTACATTTACCAAAAGTATGAAAAAACCCTTACGGGGTTGGTCAAAGGGCACTCCACCAGGAGTGTGGCCACTTCTACCGCCTTTTTCAGGAATGTGTCCACTGTGGACATCTGTGCAGCGGCCACTTGGTTTTCCGTCCACACCTTCACTAAGCATTACAGTCTGGACATTGCCTTTAGGCGACGAGCTTGCAATTTTGCAAGGTCTTCTGTCTTTAACAGACCCTTAGTTGACAGACATCTTCCTCCTCCCGGAACCTCATCTCTGACTCCTTTTCTTACGTTAGACTGCTTGGTATTCAGTCTTATATGTGAAGACTTACTGCAGGAACCCTCTCGAAGTAAGATATAGCAGTTACTTAAGAACTTACCGAAACAGTAGATCTTCGAGAGAGGTTCCTGCAGTAGGTCTAGTTTCCCACCCACCTTTCCCTCAGCGCCTGCGTTTTTACCTTATTCCATGCCCAGGACTCTGTCTCTTCCAGGGCTCAGGGTAACAGGAGTCTATTACTCCTCTTTTCTGCTTTCTTTATCTAGGTCTCTGATGGAAAAGAACTGGAGGACGGGTGCAGGACCACCCCTTTTAAAGTCATACTGACGTTGCGTCACCTGACGGGGGGCGGTCCCCGCTGATGGTTGTTAACTACAAGTTTGCCGTGCAGTCCTGATGCCAGGGGGGCGCAGTCCTGTATGTGAAGACCTACTGCAGGAACCTCTCTCGAAGATCTACTGTTGCGGTAAGTTCTTGCATAACTGCTGTTTCTAGGAGCATGAATGTTGTTCATCCACACTTCTTGGCATGTCCCTTTCCCCTTTAAATCTTGCCGGAAGTCTTCAAGCAGGCTCCTCCCACCCACCTGGGTGGTATAAACCTCGGCTCCGCCCCATGACACCAGATCGTCCTTTCCACTGGAAGATACAGGTTCTCTCGTGCTTCACAGCAATTCGTAGGCCCTGGATTTCAAATGTCGGTTTTTACCGCAACTTACCTTAAAACTCATTTGAGTTGTCAATTCCGATAGCGCATCGGACATGGAGGAAAAATCTGCTCCCGGAATTCGCTGGTGCTCCTGCGGCCAGAAGATGTCGCGCACCGATCCCCACCTAACGTGCGTCTACTGCCTTGGTGTCGGACATAACACCTCCACCTGCACATTTTGCTTGGCCTTCCGGATCCGTCTTAACATTCTGGACGACCGCTTGGCGTGCTTAAAATTGGGGAGACCGCAGAAAAGGAACCCGCCGATGAAATCGAAGGAGGTGAGGTGGGCTGTTTCCGCAGTTGTGAGATCTGCCGAACAGTTGGAGCAAATGAAGGCTTTCGAGGAGGAAGCGGCTCAAGCTTTGGCCACTCTGAGCTTTTTTGTTCCTCTAAACCTCGGTTCCACCTTTTCAGGCTCCTTCAAGGAGTGTGCCTGTCTTTCCCCACCAGGGGTGAGGCACCCTCAGGCTCGCACTCCTCCCACCCTCGGAAGAAGGAGAAGGACCCTAAGTCTTTGTCCAAACAGAGACAGTCTTGGGGCCGAGAAAGGTCCGAGTCCCAGGAACATGCGGTCTCGACCTCGGTCGAGATCGCATCCTCGGCTTCACGGATCTTCCATCTGGCCAAGAAATTTAGGAAGTAGCTGACGAGGTTGAGATATCTCTCGACCTGATCAACCCTATTTCCCCGACTCTGGTCGACGATTCTTTAGAAAGGACTCCGGGTGTAACCATCAAGGACACTGTTCCGGACCCTCTGTTTTCACGGACCCCAGTGTCTCCCGATCGACCGAGACAGCCAGTCCAATCTCGATCGAGGTCCAGAATCCTCTCAGTCGAACGACCGAAAGAGTCACAAGCACTCTAAAAAGAGTCATCGCCAAAGATCCTCATCCTCCTCCTCTGACGAGGAGAGGTTTCAACGGAAACTCCGTCGATGCTATGAGGATCTTATGTGGCAACAGCTGATTTTGACCGGGCAGAAGCCGGCACCGCTGTCCACCCCGGCCATCACTTGGCTACTGACGCCGACCCCTCTGGAACCGAAGCCCTCAATTCCTCCGCCCGCGTTGCCGGCCTGTATCCCGGTGTCTCCACCAATTCTGGTGGAACCACTGCCTAATCAGCCTCAAGGATGGGCTCCCTCGAAAGAGGACCGTATAGACACCAGGCTTCCCCGACGTCTGTTCATCACGGTTACCCCTGACCGCCCCCAGCGGATCAAAGGGGACGTAGGTGGGAGACCATTGTACCACGACTTCTCGGGCTCTGATGTCACAGGACTACACTCCCATCCTGGGGATGAGTCCTCCGTGGCAGGTTTAGAGGAGGATCCTTCCTCCTTTAAAGGCATTCTTCGCTTGATCTCCGAATCTACAGGAATGCCCCTGGAGTCTATCCAGAAAAAGGCAGAGTACCCCCTTACGGACATCCTAAAATTGGGGGATACCCCGACGGAGGCCTTCCCAGTGGCCGAAGCCATCACTGGCCCGGCCCTTGAGGTCTGGCAGCATCCAGCTTCCTGCCCAGCACTGTCTGCCCACATGGCCCTCAAGTGTGCAGTGCCCATGGGGTCCCTGCTGGGATTCACAGAACATCCTTCGGCCGAGAGCCTGGTGACCGCTTCTGTGTTTAGACGGTACTGGTAGCTCAGCTGACACAAACCAACCCCCAGACAAGGAGTCCAAAAATATGGATCACTCTGCCCGCAAGGTCTACGCGGCCTCTTCCTTAGGCCTTCATCAGGTCAGTTCGGCTGTCATTATGGGACACTTCTCTCATACCCTCCTCAGGTCATTCGATGAAGTTCTCCCTCATCTCCCGGCGGACATGCAGACCATGGTCAAGCAAGTCCTTGATCAAGGCCATGCTGTCGCAAAACAGCAGCTCCAGACTGCCCTAGACATCGGGGATTCTTGCACCCGCTCTTTAGCAGCCGCAGTGGCCACTTGACGCGGGGCTTTCCTGAGGCTATCTTCCTTTCCGGCGGATACCCAGCACAAGTTAACTGACGTTCCTTTCCTTGGTACCGACTTGTTTGGTCAGGAGTGGCCCGTCACTTTCAGCGTATCGAGCAGTCCAGTGCCACCTTGGATGCTGCCTCTGTAAAAGGTTCTTCGGGCAAGAACCAGCAGAAAAGAAAGAAGCCATTTTGGCATTCTTCCCCTGCAGTCAGGCAGCCCTCCTATCAAGGCGGCCAGCAGCAGCAGGCTCAAGCTTGGTGCCCGCGGCCCAAGCAGGGTCCTCAACAGTCCCGTAAAGGAGGCCGAGGTGCAGGTCCAGGTTCCTCCTCCTCTAAGCCTGCACAGTGACGGGTTGGGGGTTGCCACCCCCTACACCCATCCGCTGAGCTCTGGGTCCTCCATGGAGGGGTCCGTCGACGCCCCCCCTTTTTTTTTTTTTTATTTAGTTGTTTAACCAGGTATAGCACACTAAGCTGAAAGCTTTTTTACAGGAGCAACCTTTGGAGCACAAGGAGGTTAAGTGACTTGCTCAGGATCACACAGTATGCAAGTGGAAGCTGTGGGATTCAAACCCAGGCCTGGTCTGCTGGATGTCACCAGATTTGCAGCTCAGAGCCTTAGACCACTGCGCTATACTGCCTCCAAGAGGCACTTGGACTCCACTTTCATTCTGCCTGGTCCGATATCACTTCGGTCAGGTGGGTTCTCAAAGTGGTCAGTCAGGGACTGCCTCTAGAGTTCGAGCAGTACCCTCCCAGCCGAGCCCGCGCCCCTCAGGAGGAAAGGATCTCAACTTGCATTCAGTCAGCTCTTCGAGATGACATAGCTCAGCTACTCCTCAAGGAGGCGGTAACTCCAGTGCCGGATCCTCCTACAGACCCAGGCTTCGTGTCCAGGTACTTCCTGGTGCCCAAGCGGACAGGGGGTTGGCGCCCCATCCTAGATCTCCACGACCTGAATCAATATCTCAGGTCTCGCACCTTCCGGATGCTAACTCTGAACCAGATCATACCATCCCTGGAGCGAAACATGTGGTTCTGTTCACTGGATCTACAGGACGTGTTCTTTCACATCCTAATCTGTCCATCCCATCAGCGGTTCCTCCGCTTCAGGGTCAAAGGGACCCTGTACGAGTTCCGAGCCTTGCCGTTCGGCCTGTCATTGGTTCCTTGGGTCTTCACCAATTGCATTGAGTGGTGGCAGCCCATCTTCGGTGTCGAGGAGTATGTATCTACCCTTATCTCGACGACTGGCTCTTGGCAGTATCCTCCCTTCAGGAGGTGGAGAGGTCCAGGGATCTGGCTGTCTAAACCTGCTCCCAACTCGGCCTCCTGATCAACGAGGCCAAGTCGGAACTCGTGCCTGCTCATGTGATGGGCTTCATCAGGGCAGAGCTCAACTCTTGTCAAGACAGAGTTTGGCTCCCGGTGGACAGGGCGGAAGTTCTCTCCTCCTTTGCCCGATCATTTCTGGTTGGGCCCTTGCGCCCTGCCCGTGACTTTCTGCGCCTTCTGGGTTACATGATGACATGCACTTCAGTGGCCCATTGGGTCAGGTGGCACATGCACCCCCACCAATGGGAGCTGGCCGCCCAGTGGACTCAGCGCCATGGTCATTTCGACCAGCTGATCACTGTAACCCAGAAGATGTGGGATGCACTCCAGTGGTGGACCGCCCCAGAACAGTTGCAGGAAGGGATCCCATTTGTCCACCCCAAGCCGGCGGTCGTCCTTACGACTGATGCCTCTCTCATGGGCTGGGGAGCCCACATGGGGAATAACAGGGCCCATGGGTTCTGGACCCCCGAGGAGTCCCGATGCCACATCAACCTGTTAGAACTCATAGCAGTCAGACTGGCACTGTCAGGTTTCACTCCTCAGCTCCAGGGTCAAGTGGTTCAAGTCCAGATGGACAATACCACGACCATGTACTACCTCAACAAACAGGGTGGCATGCACTCCCGTCTGCTGTACAAGGAGGCGCTCCGCATCTGGACCCTCGTAAGTTGGCTGGAGGCAGGTCTCCTAGCCATTCATGTGGCAGGAGTCTCGAACCAGCTGGCAGATGCACTCAGCCGCATAGGCCAGACATCCCACGAGTGGTCTATCCATCCAGAGGTAGCTTACAGTCTGTTCTCCTGCTGGGGAGAACCATTGGTGGACTTGTTTGCCTCCAGGAAAAACAACAAGCTGAGGCTGTACCATGCCCACCCCCCCTCAGCAGGGCTCGTGGCAAGGGGATGCCTTCTCGAGGCCATGGACTCCAGGCCTCCTCTGCGCCTTTCCTCCATTTCCCTTAATCCACAAGATGCTACTCAAGGTGAGGAGGGACAAGGTGAAGGTGATCCTGGTAGCCCAAGATTGGCTGCGCCATTTCTGGTATCCTGATCTCCTCAGCCTCAGCTACAGGCCCCCGGAGCGGCTTTGTACACGCCCGGACCTGATATCACTGAACCAGGGGAAGGTATTCCATCCGGACCTTCAATCCCTGCACCTCACAGCTTGGTACCTGAGCGGCTAGAGTTCCAGACTCTGGGTCTTTCTGAGGATGTCTACACCATGGTGGAGGCATCTCGTAAGGAATCGACCAGGAAATGTTATGCATTCAAATGGAAGAGATTTTCCATTTGGTGTCAGGGTAAGAGTCAGGACCCCTTATCCTGCCCTGTGGCTAACATTCTCTACTACCTTTGATCTCTCTCCAGAGGGGTTCTGCGGTCATCGACCCTTAGGGTGCACCTGGCAGGACAGTGGTCGGGTGCTTCTTCAAAGGCCTGGATCACATATTCCCTCCGGTGCGTGAACCTCCACCTCTGTGGGATCTGTTGCTGGTTTTGGCAAAACTCATGGGCAAGCCATTCGAACCTATGCACAAGTGTGCACTCTCACACTTATGGTGGAAGGCGGCCTTCCTGGTGGCTATCACGTCAGCCAGAAGGACAGGGGAGCTCCAGGCGCTGTCTGTGGACTCCCCTTATCTGGTCTTTCACAGGGACAAAGTTGTCCTGCAGCCCCACCCGAAATTCCTTCCAAAGGTGGTATAAGAGTTTCACCTTAACCAGGTATCGACTCTGCAGGTATACTACCCTAACTACACCTCTGACGCCAAGTACAGGCTCCATACTTTGGACCTGAGACGTGCTCTCTCCTATTATAAGGAGAGAACGGCGGAAATTCTTGGAGAGGTTCACCAGCAGTTTGTCACCTGCGCTGAAGCCGCTTCTGGCAGACCTGCAGCCAAATGGACCATTGCAAGGTGGATTACATGCATAGGTCTGTTCTATGAGTGGGCGGGCAAGGAGCCTCCCAGAGGGATAAGAGCTCATTCTACCCGCCATACTGCTGCATCGGTGGCTGCTTCCAGGGACATACCTATCCAGGAAATCTGTCAGGCTGCTACCTGGAAGTCAGCAAACACCTTCATTACCCACTACCAACGTCGACCTTGAGTCACGCTGGGATGCTGGTTTTGGGGCCTCGGTTCTCCAATCTCTGTTTCCCAAATAGGGGGTGTGTGCCTTGCCTTCCTCCTCCCGGAGAACTGCTTGGAGTCTGCCAAGAAGTGTGGATGAACAACATATCCACACTCCTAGAAGAACAGGTTACTCACCTGTAACAGTAGTTCTAGGAGTGGTATATGTTGTTCATCCACATGCACCCACCTGACCTCCCCGGCTTTAGGCGCACAACCTGGCTTCCAGTGGGCTAAGATCTGGCGTCATGGGGTGGAGCCGAGGTTTATACCACTCAGGTGGGTGGGAGGAGCCAGCTTGAAGACTTCTGGCAAGATTTAAAGGGGAAAGGGGCATGCCAAGAAGTGTGGATGAACAACATATACCACTCGTAGAACTACTGTTACAGGTGAGTAACCTGTTCTTCCTCAACTCCCCCTCCTATATTCCTCCTTGCCAGGGCTTCTTTGATGCACATCCCCATTCTAGCAAAATCTGCCCTCTTAAAATCTAAGACTTTTGCCTTTGTGTTGCTTGACTGTGTCTGTCTCCATGATAAACCACACTATGTGGTGGTTGCTGGATCCCAGTTGACCTTCCACGTGGACGTCTGTGATTCTGTCCCCATTGATCAGTACTAGGCTGAGAATTGCCCTGTCCCTGGTGGGTTCAACCACTAGCTCTCGAAGGCCTGCCCCCCTGTAGGGATCCAGGATGTCTTGGCTCCTGGATGAAGCAGCTGCTGGGATGGTCCAATCTGTGTCTGGGATATTGAAGTCACCCAGCAGTAATACCTTGCCTTTTGTTGCCATCTCGTGAATTTGATCCACTAGATCCTGATCCACCATCTTCCCCTGCACTGGAGGTCTCTAGATCACCCCTGTGCAGATTGCTGTGCCATTGCCTGGCTCAAGGGTGACCCACAGTGCCTCAGCCTCCCTCTATCTGCCCTGCACCTCTGTTGCTTTAATACCTTCTCTTATGTATAGGGCCACCCCCCTATTTTTTTTTTTTACTCCCCAATCTCTCCTGAACAGAGCATAACCAGGAACATTTGCATCTGTCGTGATTGGCGGTGTACTAGGTCGCTTTGTCCAGGTCTGCCTCCACTATCAAGGCCTCTAGGTCTGAGATTTTATTTCTCAGGCTGCAGGCATTTGTAACCATGGCCTTCCATATTTTGCTGCCTGTCCTCCCTCTAATCCCATGTTTGCCCTCCTGCTTCCTTCCTCCAACCCCATTATCCTTTTTATGCTGCCTTACTCCCTCCACATTTCCCTTTGTATCTGATACTGGTGTCCCTTAATGCAACTTACATTCATGTTCCTCATTTCTGGCTACTCTAGCTTGTGGCGGTGGGATACCCGAGTCTCTCTGCTCCTGTTGCCCCCCACCCCCGGCTAGTTTAAACGATCATCCAGGAAGCATTTAAACTGTTCACGGAGGACTGCCATCCCCCTCCTGGAAGGATACAGTCCATCCTTCTTGAACAGGGCTGCATTGTTGCATGTGGGTCCCCAGTCCCCAATGAAGCCATACCCTTTCTCGCTGCACCAGCCCTTTGACCACTTGTTGAAGCTGCCAACACGGAGATTCCTATCCTCCCCCATATCGTGGACTGGCAGCAGCTCCGAAAAAGTCTTGGAGCTTGCTACCTTTTCTACGCGCTCTCCCAACTCTCTGAAGTCCTCCTGTACATGCTATATGCTTGCCCTGACCTTGAATAGGTCATTTGTTACCAGGTGGACAGTGACATCCAGCCTCCTTCTCCTTGCCACTGCTTTAGCGATCCTTAGGATCCACTCCCCTTCCTTCTGAGCAGTGCCTCCTGGAAGGCAGTTTACCCCTCTCTCCTGCCTTCTGTCTTTGCCCAGAACCATCCCCCTGACAATGTAGTCCCCCAGCAGGAGTGACTTCTTCCTTTGGGGTCCTCTTCCTCCTGCCACTGGGTCTCCCTCTTAGAGGACCCTCACCTCCTCTCTAGTCATAGCCTTGGGTTCTGTTGTGGGACTCTTCCGCTCCTTGAGAACATCTAAGAAGTTCTTAAGCTGGAGCGGATGGGGGATGTGCCTCTGACTCCCCCTCCCTGAGCCCACCGTTGTCCATCCTGCCCTCTGCCCAGGCAGCCATTGTGGCAGTGGCTGGGGATATGGTGGTCTCTGGGTGTGGGTGAAGGTTCCCAGTACTCCTGCCAGCTCGGTCCGGAGACTGGCAGTGTCTGCCCTCAGCCCAGAGAGGTGCTTGCAAATGGGGCAGTACAGCAGTACCCAGAAAGTTCTCCTGAATACTGCTGTCCTACACTCAGTGCACTGCACCACTCCTTGCATCTTCCTGTTCTGGTGTATTCTTCCCCCTTTTACCTTGCAGTAGCGCCCTGTCAAACAAAACTTTTTTTTTTTGCCTGCCTCCTCTGTGTTATTCCCTCAGCAGTCCCAAGCTTGAGTCCTGTGTGGTGTTATGTAGTGGGTGTTGTCCCTCCTGTCCTGAACGTAACAGGAAGCAGTACTCCACATCTTACTTCAAGGAACAGCTCTTGCAGTAGGTTACACCATTAAGACTGAAGCAGGCAGGCGCCAGGACCCCACAGAAATTTTCTAGCTAGTAGTATTCAGTGGGGACCGCCTCCGACGTCTGTCCCGCCCCCAACGTCAGGTGTAGTACATAAGGAGGCGGTCCCCCATAATCCTCAGTTCTTTTCCCGCCGTCGACTCCCTTCAGCATCGGCCCTCTCAGTCTCCTTTCTAGCCGCTAGCACTACAGAACTTTCAAATTATTTTTCCTCTGCACAACTAATGTCCTCTCCAACTCCATCTCTTGAGGGTCACCTTTCGAAGTGTGCCTGCGGCAAACAGATCCCCTTCAAGGATCCCCATTTGTCCTGTGTGCGTTGCCTAGGCCCAGACCACGACACCAAGGCCTGCACCTTTTGCCAGGGTTTTAATAGCCACAACAGGATCTGCCATCAGAAGGCACTTCAGGCATATCTTCTTGAGGAAAAGCCTAAAAGTATGGACCAGGAACCTTCAACAGTTCTGGGAGCGAAAGTTCTTTAAATTTGATGGACTGCATCTGACTAAAGAGGGAGTCAGTGCATTGGGGCAGAAGTTTGACGTCTTTGCAGAATATTTAAACTAGCAAATGGGGAGAGGGGTGCAGCACCCCATACGTCGAATGGGAAGAACACCCTTCCCCCCTCAGCTAGTGGTCAAACAGGAATTCAGCATGTTTGCGTTCATTTGCATCACCAGGTAAGAAAAATGTTTGTCTCCCCATCAGCTTTAAGGGGTAATGCCAAACTTCACCCAACAACTAACACACACCAAAATCTGGCCAATGGAAAATCATGTACACAAATGCTCACAGCCTGGGAAATAAGATCCCAGACCTGCAGGCAATAATGTCAGAGCTAAACTGGACATAGTAGCAATTAGTGAGGCGTGGTTTACCAGTAACCACACTTAGGAGACTTCAGTACCTGGCTATGTATTGTTCAGAAGAGACCGAGGGTGCAAAAGGGGGGAGGAGGGCCCTGTATGTTAATGAAAATATCAAAGCTACAGAAATTCAGAATACACATAAGGAGCCAGAAGAACTGGGGTCACCCTGGAAACAGGAAATGGGACAGCCATAAGAACTGGGGTTGTCTACAGGCCCCAGACCAGAGGAGGACATAGACACATTACTGTTAGAAGATATACAAAACATGACAGCTAAAGGGAGGTTCTGATAATGGGAGACTTCAACATGCCAGATACAGATTGGTCAATACCAGCAGGAACATCTGCCAGAACTAGACTCATAGTGGATTCCCTGCAGGGGAGGGCCTCAAACAACTGGTACAGCAACCCACAAGAGACAGGGCTATCCTAGATCTAGTACTGACTAACAAAGAAGGGATCACAGATCTCCACGTAGAAGGTCACCTGGGGCCAGTGACCATCACATGGTATGGTTCAATTTGGCTACTACATCTAAATCATCCCATTCCAAGGCAAAATATGGGACTTCAGAGGAGCTGACTTTGATAAGATGGCCAACAGAGTTAAGCTAGCCCTGGCAAAAAGAAACACAGGTGAGGGGTACAGGCAAAGTGGGCAAGCATTAAGGATGCAATACTTGAAGCAACATCCCATTGTGTTAGACAGAAAAGGAAGTGCAAAGAAGAAGGAAACCACTTTGGTTCTCAAATACAGTAGCAGAAAAGGTCAGAGCAAAAGGCTGGCCTTCAGGAAATATAAGGGAACACAGCGGGATGAAGATAGGGAGGCATACCAAACTGCCCTAAGGGAAGCAGGTAAGGCAGTAAGGCAGGCAAAGTCCCAAACTGAGGAAACACTAGCACGAACAGTAAAAGAAGGTGACAAGACTTTCTATAGATACATTAGTGAAAGGAGAAAGTCCAGAGTTGGTATTGCTAAGCTTAATGGAGAAAAGGGAGCATGTGAGGAGGAGGACCCTGTAAAGGCATCTATCCTAAATAGATACTTTTGCTCAGTATTTACTGAAGAGAAGGTAGGGCAGGGCCCACAGCTCAGCATCATGGACACAGGGGGGAGGGAGGTGAGCACTACTCCCTTCACAAAGAAAGGGTCCTACAAGAGCTTGCTGAGCTCAGGGTGGATAAGGCAATGGGACCTGATGGCATACATCCCAGGGTACTTAAGGAGCTAAAGGGGAACTAGCAGAGCCATTAGCAGAATTGTTTAGTGAGTCTCTGAGCACAGGAGAGGTCCCAGAAGACTGGAGAAGGGCTCATGTGATCCCGCTCCACAAGAGTGGTAGCAGGAGGAGGCGGGGAACTACAGACCGTCAGTCTTACCTCAGTAGTGGGCAAGATTATGAGGCACTCCTTAAGGAAAGGATAGTGCAACACCTGGAATCCATAGGGCACAGGATCCAAGACAGCATGGGTTTACAAAGGAAGGTCCTGTCAAACTAATCTCATAGATTTCTTTGACTGGGTAACCAGAGAGGTGGACCAAGGGGGAGCAGTTGATGTCTCCTACCTTGACTTCAGCAAAGCTTTTGACACTGTTCCACATAGAAGATTGATAAATAAGCTGGGTAGGCTGGGGTGGGTCAGAAGTTGGTCAACTGGGTGGCAAACTGGTTGACGGGCAGAAAACAGAGAGTGGTGGTAAATGGTATACAGTCAGAAGAGATGCAAGTCACAAGTGGGTACCTCAGGGATCAGTCCTGGGGCCAGTCCTCTTCAACATCTTCATTAGTGACCTTGCAGATGGACTAGAGGGTAAGGCTTGTCTGTTTGCAGATGACACCAAGATCTGCAACAGAGTAGATGATCCAGATGGGGTGGGCAGAATGAGAAGAGATCTGGATAAACTAGCAGAGTGGTCAGAAGAGTGGCAACTGGGATTTAATGCAAAGGAGTGCAAAATCATGCACATAGGAAGAGAAAACCTGAAGCCACCTATAGGCTGGGAGGAGTTGCTAGCATCACAAAGGAAGAAAGAGACTTGGGCATCATCATCACTGATGACCTAAAATCATCAAACAGACCTCTAAAGCAGTAGGTAAGGCTAGGGGGTGTTAGGGTGTATTAGAGGTATCACAAGTCGTAAGAGGAGGTAATAATCCCTCTGTACAAGACACTGGTTAGGCCCCATCTGGAGTACTGCTGCAGTATTGGAGGCCACACCTTCACAAGGATTATTAACCAAATTGAGGCAGTCCTCAGAGAAGGGTAACCAAATGGTGCATGGACTGCATCAGAAGACATATGAGGACAGATTAATCGGAGCTCAATATGTATACCCTTGAGCAAAGGAGGAGAGAGGTGATATGATCGAGGCATTCAAACACCTTAAGGGCATTAACAAGGTGAAAGAGTCTAACATGTTTAACTATAAGAAAAATAGCAGGACAAGAGGACACAGCATGAGATTAGAGGGAGGCCGATTAAGGGGGAATGTGAGGAAATTCTTTTTCACAGAAAGGGTGGTGGATGCATGGAATGGCTTACCACAAGAAGTGGTGGCTATGAATACAGTGCAGGGCTTCAAACAGGCATGGGATAGGCATAAGGGAGCAACACAAATGACTATGAATAGATAGGCCACTGACAGAGCAAAGGCCGATGGCACATTTATAAGGTAGAAAAATAAATGGGCAGACTGGATGGGCCTTGCGGTCCTTATCTGCCGTCAACTTCTATGTTTCTATGTTTCCTCCAAGGGAGAGTCTTCATCCAAATCCCACAAACACCGGGACAAGCACCGGGAGAAGGTGAGGTCTAGGTCCCCTACTCGGGCCTCGGACTCCCGCAGCTCCAGCTCCAGATCGAACCACTCTCCCTCCAGGGCTCGGTCGCAACCACCCCCGGTTAAGGTCAGGTCTTCCAGCGGTTCTTCCTCGCTCCAGCCTCTCAAGACTTCGAGGTCCTCAGCTTCATCAACTCCCTCCAAGGCCTCTTCGAAGTTGGGTGAGCGCCACAAGTCTTCTTTATCCACCCGTCACCGGGACACCGACTCCAGGTCGGTCTCCCAACCACCCAGAGGTCCTGATCCGGCGCCAAGAAAAACCAAGGACCTGACGTCCCTTAAACAGACGTCAGACCCGACGTCAGCCAAACACTCCAAATCGGCTCGGCGCTCACAGGAGCAGACGACACCGACTAGAGACCCGTCGCCGGCCAGGCGTTCGCCAGATCCGAAGAAGTCGGCCAGGGGACTGACTTCGGCTACCCCGGAGTGGAAGACTGCACCCCTGTCACCGGCGGATGCCGGTCGTAGGGATTCCATAGAGGAGGACACCCCACAGCCCGAAGACCAGGCGGGCGGCACCGGGGATGCCGGGCTCCCACGGGAACCCTCCCCGGGTTGAAAGACCCCCGAGGACCCGACGCCCGACCCCAGTGACAAACCACCGGTGCCAGACCCGTCTGGTATGAACATTGCAGAGGTAAAGGAGCTCTTTACCTTTTGGTGGGACACCATCAAGAAGGATGTTGTCCCTGCCCATCTTCCTCCTACTATTTCTACTCCTACTCCTCCTCCTACGCCCTCACCGCCTATGCACCCTCCTCTACCTAAGGGGCCAGTAGGATGACCTCCATCCCCCAAGGAGCAAACTTCACCTCCTAGGGGCAGATCTACTGACAGGAGAAGGCCTCCCTCCCTCCCTCCAGATCCCCTTCAGGGTCACCCAGCCCCAAATGACCCAGACGACGCCGGTACACTCTGTCAGGGGAGGATTCAAGATCGGATACTTCGGAATACTCCAGATCTCCTTCTCCGCTCAGCATCTCTTCCCCTGACCCACATGACCTCCCCAGGTCTCCGCCGGATGATCCCTCTTTCGCTGAGATCATGAGGCACATCCAGGACAACATGGGGTGGGATGCTGAGGATCTTCACCCCGAAAGACAACGCCTTGCCTGCTACCTTCAGCAAAAAGACCCGAAGCCTTTGGTAGTGCCACCCTTGGTGAACACCTTCGCGGACGTCACCAAGGCTGCATGGAAATGTCTGCATTCCACTCCTGCGGTGCTGAAGAAGGCTGACTGCCTGAACAAGGCTCCTAGAGAGGACCAGTATTTGACGAAGCAACCTCTGGCAGATTCCCTGGTCATCACTGCTTCACATGACCGGTCTCAAAGACCCTAGCATATGAGCACTCAGCCACCGGACCAGGAATCCAAGCAATTGGATGCCCCGGGGAGGTGCACGTACACGGCTGCTACTTGCCCCATCAGGTCCCTGAACTACCTTACCCATATGGTTCAGTTACAGAATGCCCTGTGGGAACAGGGCCGGGACCTGGTTGAAAAACTTCCCGATGGCGATCAGAAAACGGAGCTCTTAAAAGTCCTCCGCACCGGGTCCGATGTGGGGACCCAAGTGCTTGGAGCCACATACGACTCAGCGGACTCTTCAAAGCTGCAGCTTCAGGCGTATGTCTCCGGAGACGCTCCTGGCTCCATGTCTCCGGCTTAACCCCCGACATACAGAAAAATGTGCTAGACGTCTCATATAACGGTGAGGTGCTTTTTGATGAATCCTTGGAGAAGGTTATCACCAAGCTCCAAGACGCAGGGAAGGCAGTCCGATCTGTACAGGCCATGTACAGATCTAGGCCTAGTTCCTTTCATAGGAACCAGAGCCGTTTTTGCAGCCGGCTACAAAGGCAGCAGCAATGTTCCGGCCAGCACCAGAGGGTCACTTTCACGCGCAAGGCCCAGGCCAAATCGTCCCCAGGCAGAGGTCAACATTACTCAAAGTCGGCCCAGCCCGCAGGGACAAACGCTGCCACAGCATGACTCCTTCAAACAACATGAAGTCTTGCTATATTATGACAATTGCAGTTTGTCCCACCATTAGAACTGCTCCGGAGGTGAAAGAGTTAACTTCCATGCCAGGCATGGAACTTAGAGCACGAGCTTGGTTAGAAAAGCTCTGTCTGGTATATTTCAAACTGAAACTGTCAGATTCTTTACTCCGCCTCACTGAACAGTCGCTCTGGAGATTCCTCCTACTGCTCGGTTCATTTCTCGGTTTAAAAGAGTTTTTCTCAGTTAAATTCAACCGCCATTATTATTATTTTAACCGCAAACCGATCGGTTCAAGCTCGGTCTGTGGTATTGTAAGTAACAGACAGGTTAATTTCTGTGTGGAACTTGTAAATGTTTATCGGTTCGGTTTGAACCGATCAGGTTGTTTTAAAACTTTATTCTGAAGCATTTAAAAGCTTTTTAGAGCGCGGTTCCCGGTTCTTATCGGTTCTAAAAAAAACGGATTTCATTACGTTTTTTTCCACGACCCGTGACACGGTTGGGAACCGATAAGGGTGTCTTGCTTGGCACTGCCGGAAAAAGGGCAAGTTTTTGGTTAGGCTGGCGTTATGTCTAGAAACCCAAAGAAAACCGGCCCACTGGGTTTCAACACTGTAGTGTCTGTGGGGAAGCCTTTGCCAAGGCTGACCCACACACCACATGTGTTTATGTCTGGGGTTTGACCACCTCAATTCAGACTGCCAGATTTGCAAGAATTTCCCTGCAGCTACCCTAGATAGAGAGTTGGTAGGCTTAGAGAGCGAGAGGCCAAAAGTCCGCTGACCCAGATGGCCAGCCGGTTCGGTGCCATCCGAACGGAGGGAGTGCCCTCTGACCAGGGCGAGACTTCCTCGGGCAAACGTAAAGCTGACTCAGAGGAGCCAGTTCCAGCAAAGAGAACTAGAAAATCAGCAGGTGTGAAGTCAAAAATTCCTTCTCCAACTGCTGCAGAGATAGCCAAAGCAATCCAGATTGTCCAGTCACTTTCCCCGGTTCCGTCCGAACCGCCACTATCTGGCAAAAGGTCGGTTCGGCCGGTTCCACCGGTTCAAGAATATGATATAGAGGAGTTTTATGAACCAGAGGAGGGGGAGGATGATTATGAACAGTGTGAATGTGACTTTGAAAGTCTGGATGTGCCCATTGAACCGGACATCTCCCCAGACAGACCTTTAGGAGAATCTCCCCCTAGGCTTTCTGAGTCCCCTTCTCATTTTCTGTTTTATAAAAAGTTGCTGAAACCCTCCAGCTTCCTTTGGAGGAAGCTGTGGATGAGCAAGAGGAGCCTGCACTTTGGAGATGATGGATATCCAGAGTCCAGAGATCGCCTGTTCCTTACATAAATCCTTTAGGAAACAAACAATAAAAATTTTAAAAGCTCCTAATTCTGTGCCTCCTGTGGATAAAAGATGGACAGGAGGTACACTTTGTCAGGTCCTGATACAGAATTTCTTTCACAACAATGCAGCCATGTTGGGGTAGTTCAGGCTGCAGCCTGTGATAAGGCTAATATTCCCCTGGGTTCACATCCTCCTGACAAGGACTCCAGGAAGATTGATGTCATGGCTAAAAAACAATACATGGCAGCGTCCTTGGGACTCAGACAAGCAAATTATATGGCTTATGTTGCAAGATACCAGAAATCTAGATGGGATACCGTCATGGCTTTGGCAAACAGGCCCTAATGCAGCTTATGAGGCAGCTGGAGCAGGTGGCTGCTGATGGTAGGCATCTAAGTGCAGTTCCATGCTGCAGTGGATTCTAATGATGTATCCTCTAGAGTCATGGCTACATCTGTGGCTTTTTGTAGATTGGCTTGGCTCAGGTATACTAGTTTGTCACAGGATACCCAGGCTAAGGCTATGGATTTTCCTGTGGTGGAAAATTCTCTGTTTGGGGAGCAGACAGAGAATTATATGAAGAAAATGGATGAATATAGAACCACTTATAGGAGTGCACAAGCCAAGGAACGGCAAGCCACCCCTCAGAGGCAGGCCTTTTCACCAAACCCAGGTCTCCTCTTCAGCTTACGCTCAAGAGGGGGTTCTTCAGAGGGAGAGGCAGACGGGGTACAAGCAGGCCTGCTCCCACCCCTCAGCCTAAAGCCCCTGCCAAACAGGCACCCTGATGGGATGCCCAGGGCCGGTTCTCCATTACCTGTAGGGGGAAGGCTGGCTTACTTCGTCCAGGACTGGGAGTCTTTAACATCAGACAAGTGGGTCCTGGAAGTAGTAGGCCAGGGTCTGGTTCTCAGCTTCAAAAATTTCCAAAGATGAGAATCAGATCTTTTCCACCTGCAAATCCTCTAGAGACTCTTGCTTTGAAACAGAAGTCTCAACCCTCCTGGCTCTCAGAGCTGTAGAAAGGGTTTCTCCCCTACACCAGGGCAAGGGTCTGTACTCCAGGTACTTCCTTACCCCAAAAAAGACAGGAGAATGGCGGCCCATCCTGGACCCAAGATATCTGAACAAGCACCTTTTAAAACCAAAATTCAAAATGGTGAGACTGGGAATTATTTTACCCTCCCTAAGGCCAGGGGACTGGCTAGCTTCCCTGGGCCTCAAGGATGCCTACTTCCATGTTCTTATCAGAAGCTCCCACCAAAGTACCTCAGATTCGAACTGCCCTCAGGCCATTATCAGTTCAGAGCAATGCCCTTCGGCCTTACCTCTGCCCCAAGGGTATTCACAAAACGCCTGGCAGTAGCAGTTGCTCATTTAAGAAGGCAAAAGATTGCCATCTTTCCCTACCTAGACGACTGGCTCATTGTGGGTCAGTCTCCAGACCAGGTCAGATCACACCTGCAAGTTACCCAGCAGCTGCTTACCTCTCTGGACTTTCTTCTCAATCTTCCAAAGTCAGTTCTGGAACCTGTCCAGGTACTCACCTTTATAGGTGCAGAACTGGACACAAAGCAGGCCAGAGCCTTCCTTCCCCTAGAAAGAGTAAGGACCCTGGTGGCCCTGGCCTCCTCCTTCACTCTGCAGGTCTCTCGACCAGCAAGGCATTTCTTACAGCTCCTAGGACACATGGCTGCTTCCACAGCTGTGGTACAAGGAGCAAGATTTCAGATGAGGGACATTCAGTTCCATTTGAGAGCCTTTTGGTCTCAAAGAAGCGATCCCCTATCCAAGTTGATCCCAGTGACTCGAACCCTGATCCAGGCCCTTCAGTGGTGGCAGGATCAGAGCAATCTAAGACAAGGGGTTCCCTTCATCCCTCTATCTCACTCCTTGACCCTTACTACAGATGCGTCCCTTTTGGGATGGGGAGCTCACATGGGCGACCTCTCCACCCAGGGATTGTGGTCCCCTCAGGAATCTCTGCTCCACATCAATCTGTTGGAACTCAGAGCTGTTTTTCTAGCATTTCAGGTTTTTTCTGCATCTGTTCAGAACAAAGTGGTACAGGTCAGAACAGACAACACCGCTACAATGTGGTACATCAACAAACAAGGGGGCACTCGGTCTTCGGCCTTGTGCACCGAGGCAATGAAGTTGTGGTTTCTGGCTTATTCCCTGAACACTTCCCTCATAGCAGTTCACCTCCCAGGCAAGGACAATGTCCTGGCAGATGCTCTAGCAGGATTTCCAGGCCATCACGAATGGTCACTGGATCCCGAGTACTGGGATAGTTTTTGCCAGATGGGGCACCCTCAGATAGATCTTTTGCAGCCCCAATCATCAACTTCCACTTTTTGTTGCAGGCCCCAGTGTTGGGCTCAGTCCCCCTGGATGCCTTTCTCCTCGATTGGGAAGGGAAGTTTCTCTATGCCTTCCCCCCCTTCCCTCTCCTGTTCAAGGTGCTAGTCAAAATCAGATCTCAGCTCTGCAGGATGATTCTGATTGCTCCAGACTGGGCCAGGCAGCCCTGGTACCCACTCCTTCTGTCCTTAGCAGTCTATCTTCCCCTGTGTCTCCCCAGGAACCACAATTTGTTAACCTGTGCCCAGGGGAGAGTTTGGTATCCGAATCTCAAATCCCTCAACCTCAAGGCCTGGCTCTTGAGGAGTTAGAGTTTGCTGACCTACACCTTTCTCAAGATGTTCTCGAAATCTGGAAAGCTTCTAGGAAGCCTTCCACTAGGGCTACTTATAACTCCAAATGGAAAAGGTTTTTCATATGGTGTTGTGGGAAGCTATATTCCCGGAATCTGCTGATTTGCCCACTGTTTTGGACTATATGGTCCATCTTAATTCTTTGGGACTGAGACCAGCTACCCTGAAGTGCATTTGGCAGCTGTCGCTGCTTTTATTTCAGCAGGGAAGCCCTCTTCTTTCTGCTCACCCTGTATTTTCCAAGTTTTTCAGGGATTGCTTCCTACCAATCCACCATTCAGGGACCCTGCCCTGCCTGGGATCTTAATGTTTGCATTGCTCAGCTGATGCAACCCCTTGAACCTCTGTCTTCAGCAGAGCTTAGACTTGACTTGGAAAACTGTGTTTCTAGTAGCCATCACTCTCTGCCAGGCGATAAGTGAGTTACAAGCTTTGTCAGTGGAGACTGACTTTATTTCCTTTCACAGGGATAAGGTAGTACTCAGGACTAACAGGAAGTTTTTGCCTAAGGTGGTTTCAGATTTCCACCTTAATCAATCTATTTCTCTTCCAGTGTTCTTCACTGACCATTCCTCCTCTGAGAGGAGGTTGCACAGCTTAGATGTTAAGAGGGCCCTAAGTTACTACATAGAGCGTACCAAGGGTCACAGGTTTGACTCCCTCCAACTATTTCTCACTTATGGTGAGGTTGGGAAAGGGAAACCTGCCACTAAGAGATCCATTGCCAGGTGGATTGTCTCTTGTATCCAATTTTGCTATCAAAAACTGGGAAAGGTTCCCCTTTCAGGCCTGAGGGCTCACTCTACCAGAGGTACAGCTGCGTCTCTAGCTGCTGCCAGAGACATCCCTATCTTAGAGATATGTCAAGCAGCTACTTGGAAAACAGTACACACTTTCACCAAGCATTACTCCCTGGATATCCAGGCCAGGAGGGATGCTCGGTTTGGCACAGCCGTGCTTCAGAGCCTATTCCCTAAGTAGGTTCTGTCCCTCCTCCATGGAGGTACTGCTGTGTAGTCTGCAATTGTCATAATATAGCAAGACTTCATGTTGTTTGAAGAAAAATTACTCACCTTAGTAATGTTGTTTCTTCTAATGAGTCTTGCTATATTATGACCTCCCCCAGCCTGCCCTCTCAGAACTTCTACTTTGGGTATGGGGTGGGCAGTCCAGTGTTGGCACTTATTGATGCCCATTTTATGTTTTCCACCCCTTCTTTTTTTGGGGTGTTTGGGTGTTGTGTTTTATTTTATCTTATCTTGTCTTATCTTTTTCTGGTACCCTGACTTGAGTCTTGGTTTTGGGGCCAGGAAAATGTGTTAATATTTAAGTAGCCAGTTGGCTAGTGTAGATCACAGCTTCCTCACAGAACCTTAGTGAGTTTTGCTCGTAAAGATCTGACAGTTTCAGTTTGAAATATTCCAGACAGCTTTTCTAACCGAGCTCGTGCTCCAAGTTCCATGCCTGGCATGGAAGTTAACTCTTTCACCTCCGGAGCAGTTCTAATGGTGGGACAAACTGCAATTGTCATAATATAGCAAGACTCCATTAGAAGAAACAACATTACTAAGGTGAGTAATGTTTTCTTCTCGGCCCCGCCCCTCCTCAGGATCAACGGGCAAAGAAAGTCGGGGGTCGCATCGCACACCACCTTCCAGGGTGGCACTCGATCACCACCGACAGGTGGGTTCTACAGTTGGTCAAGAAAGGCCATTGCATAGAGTTTATAGACAACCCACCTACAAGATCTCCCCTGCTTTCCCGTTATTCGGGTCAGCATGCCCTGCTCATACAGCAGGAGGTGCTCACACTTCTGGAAAAAGAAGCTATAGAGCATGTACCAGGGAACCAGAGAGGACTAGGGTGTTATTCTCACTTCTTCCTGGTTCCAGAGAAAACAGGGGACCTCCGCCCAATACTGGACCTCAGCGACCTCAATCTTTCGGTCGCGTACAAGCGCTTTCCACATGGTGACCCTCCCGGGTCTGATTCCCATGCTGAAGCACGGCGCATTTCCTGCGTCCCTGGACCTGCAGGACGCCTATCTGCATATTCCTATCACTCAGGCACACAGGAGGTTCCTGTGCTTCGAGTTTCAGGGCCGCCATTATCAGTTCTGAGCTCTTCCCTTCGGGCTGTCATCGGCACCTCGGGTCTTCACGAAGTGTATGGCAGTCGTAGCCGCGTCTCTGAGGAGACAGGGCCACTACGTGTTCTCCTACCTGGACGATTGGCTTCTCATGATGCCCTCACAGGAGGCCCTGATGTCCGCCATTCACTGCACTCAGTCTCTGTTCGAGACCTTGGGCATTCTCATCAATTACGAGAAGTCACGCCTGGTTCCATCCTAGAAGCTGCAATTCATCGGAGTAGTTCTGGACACCATCCAAGGGAAAGCTTTCCTTCCCCTGGACAGAGCGGAACACATCGGATCCCTCATCAGGGACTTGTTGGCAAAGAAGACCGTCCCAGCCAGACTGGTCCTTTGCCTGCTCGGACACATGGCTGCGGCCATTGCAACAGTCCTGCTAGCCCGTCTCCACATGCGGGTAACCCGGTGGATGTTACGGGTACAATGGGACCAAAAGCAAGACCATCTGCAGCATCCAATCTGAATCACAAAGACACTAATTCGAGATTGGCAATGGTGGCTACAATCAGGGAACCTCTTGGCGGGAGTCCCCTTAACTGCGCCATCCCCGACTGTGACTCTCTCCACAGACACCTCGGGGCTCGGTTGGGGAGCACACCTCGATGTTGTCCAGACTCAGGGCCTGTGGACAGCCCAGGAGTCTCATCTCCACATAAATATACTGGAAATGAGGGCAGTTCTTTACGCCCTGCAGGCCTTCCAGTCAGAGATTCCTCCAGGTACACTTCAGTTACAAATGGACAATTCCATGGTGATGTATTACCTCAACAAACAAGGAGGCACCCACTTCTACCCGCTTTGCAGGGAGGCCATGAGAGTGTGGGATTGGGTCTTGCAACACGGTGCAAACCTTATTGCAGTTCATGTTCCGGGAGTGGACAACGCCATCGCAGACAACCTGAGTCGCTCTCAGACCAGAGTCCACAAGTGGGAACTACTCCAGGAGGTGGCAGACTTATCTGTTTCGCAGATGGGGTACTCCAGAGATAGACCTCTTCGCGTCCCCATACAACGCAAAACTGCCCAATTTTTGCTCGCTAGATCCAGGGCCTGGTGTTTTCTGGCAAGACACGTTGTCCCTCTCCTGGGTTGGCAGATTCCTCTATGCCTTTCCTCCTTTCCCGTTGATCCAGAGCGTTCTTCTAAAACTCCGCAGGGAGCAAGCGACGCTCATACTGATCGCACCCTTTTGGCCCAGACAGATCAGGTTCCCTCTCTTGCATCAGCTATCCCGGGACCTCCAGTGCCTTTGCCAATCAGCTCCCATTTGCTGTCTCAGGAGGCGGGTTCCTCAGTCCATCCGGACCTACGTTCCCTGAACCTGCATGCTTGGCTCCTAGAGACATAGCCATGATGTGTTTCGGGGTTTCGCAAGAGGTGGCAGACGTTCTTACTGCCGCTAGGAAACCACTACCCACGCGACCTACGCCATGAAGTGGCGCAGGTTTTGCTTATGGGTTCAAGTGCGCGGTTTTTCACCTTTGGACTGTCCAGAAAAGCTGGTACTGGATTACCTGCTGTCTCTCTTCCACTCCAGCCTGGCTTACTCCTCGATTAAGGTACACCTTTGTGCCATTTCAGCCTACCACATCCCTGTAGGCCAACGAACGGTGGCCCAACTGGACACGATACGTGCCTTTTGAGAGGCGTCCTCCACCTTAGGCCCCCGATTAAGGATCCAATCCCACCATGGGATTTACCCTTCGTCCTAGAGCAGCTCAAGCTGCTACCTTTTGAACCAGCTGCGGATTGCGAGCTAAGTTTTCTCTTGGAAAACGTTATTTTTAGTTGTTACTTCGGCCAGAAGAATTTCTGTAATGCACGCATTTATGTGCAAAGAGCCTTATTTAGTTTTCCACCAAGACAGGGCTTCTCTAAGGACTAATCCTAAATTTCTGCCTAAGGTGGTCTCAGCTCTCACCCTTAATCAGGACATTGATCTACTAGTTTATTTTCCGAAATACTCTAATCGAGGAGAAGCCCTTCTGCACACTCTTGATGTGCATAGATGCCTTAGATACTACCTGACCAGAACCAAACAGCACCGAAAGTCGGACCAACTTTTCGTCTCCTTTGCCCATAGGATGAAGGGAGCTCCTGTTTCGAAGCAGTCGCTGTCCAGGTGGCTTATCCAGTGCATTACGTTCTGTTACCAGAAGCGTAGCAAACCCTTACCAGGTGTGGTTAAGGGTCATTCCACCAGAGGGGTGGCTACCTCCTTTGCGGCCTTAAGGAATGTGTCCACCTCAGCTATTTGTGCTGCAGCTGCTTGGAGCTCCGTGCACACTTTTATCAGGCATTACAGCCTGGACATTGCATCGAGGCAAAGAGCAGGGTTCAGTCTAGCAGTCCTTCAAGGACTTCTGTCTTAGGCTCGAGGTATCTTGAGGATTTCTACCTTTCCTCCTCCCGATGGTGTGTGATTGCCATTGTTGCTTGGGAATCGGTCCTAATGGTGTAACCTGTTGCAAGAGCTGTTTCGCGAAGTAAGAAAGCACAGTTACATAAGAACTTACCGTAACAGTAGATCTTCAAGAACAGCTCTTGCAGCAGGTACTTTCCCTCCCACCATCCCCGCAGGAGATAGGTCGTAGTCAAAGCATCCTTCTCCTAGGATAGGGCATGTATCGACGCCTTGTTTTGCCACCTGATGGCGGATCCTCGATCTCCTCTTCTGATGTCATCCAGCGGCCGGGAGTCTCCAGCGGGAGAACTAAGGATTATGGGGGACCGCCTCCTTATGTACTACACCTGACGTCGGGAGCGGGACCGACATCGGAGGCGGTCCCCGCTGAATACTGCTAGCTAGAAAACTTCCGTGGGGTCCTGGCACCTGCCGGCTTCAGTCCTAATGGTGTAACCTGCTGCAAGAGCTGTTCTCGAAGATCTACTGTTACGGTAAGTCTGCATAATTGTACTTTCCCGAGTGCCTGCCTATAAAGGTGGACTAGTCATGGTGGGATAGGGATGGCAGTGCTGGACTAATCCCATCAATGTGCTGTGGAAAAATAATCTGCCCCTTTCCACCAGCTCCCTGACCACACTCGTTTCCCTTGCCATCTGTCCTAGTTTTGGTGCAGTCCTCCTGTATATTTTAACAGATGCTGCCTTCCGTCCCCGAACCTCAGGACCTGTGAACAAAGGTTAAATACTCAGCAAAAAATAAGCCCCCAGTTGTCCCTAGCTAACTGCTTTACTCCCCGAGTCTCCCTGTGAATACCCAGATGTTGGCTTTAGTACCTGAACCTCAGGTCCTGTACCAGGTTACCTAGAATTCAAAAACAAGCCCCCAGTTTCCACAAATCTGTTTCACCCTCAAGATAATCCCTGATAAACCTGCCCAAGTAACTCACAAAATGCAGCTTGCAGAACCTCCACTGTGCCCTCTGCCCTGCTCCGGCTTGGTGTCTGCTTGCAATATGAGCTTTACAGTCCCTTATTATATCCCCAGAATTCAAACCTGGTGCCCATTCCCTATTGGTAGATCCTCAGCCATGTCCCCAACTGTAATTCCGTCCTGCCCCTCCATACAGCTCTGGTGTCCGGACCTTGAGGAAAACCTAAATAAAAGACAAAGATATAGACCAACAGAATACCAAGCTGCCGACGGCAATGGGAGTTGTTTTTCCAGCTGTGCCTAAAAGAAAAACTATAATCAGCCCCTTTCCACCAGCTCCCCAACCACATTCCTTTCCCTTGCCATCTGTTCTAGTTTTAGTGCAGTCCCCCTGTATATTTAACAGATGCTACCTTCTGACCTGAAAATAAAAATGGTTACAAGCCCAAACCTCAGGATCTGTGAACAAAGGTTAAAAACTCGGCAAAAAACAAGTCCCCAACTATCCCTAGCTAACTGCCTTACTCCCAGAGTCTCCCTGTGAATGCCCAGATGCTGCCTGTAGTACCCGAACCTCATGTCTTGTACCAGGTTACCTAGAATTCAACAACAAGCCCCCAGTTTCCACAAATGACTCAGTTTCACTCCTGAGATAATCACCGATAAATCTGCCCAAGTAACTCACACATATGCGGCTCGCAGACCCTCCATTGAGCCCTTCGCCTCCCTTCGGCTTTGTCTGCCAGGTGGTTCTCCTGAGCGAGAATTTGGCTCCCCTCCTAGGCCTTTAGTGGACTATACCTCCCACTACTCCATTGTACAGCAGATGGTAAACACCTTCAGCATCTCCTCCCATGAAGCTGTCGAAAAGTAAGTAGGGTTCATGGATATGATGATGCTTGCCCCCACAAGGAGGTTGCTTCTTCCCACTCACAAATCTCTCAAAACCACAAAATCATGTCAGCACTCACCTCATCTGCTGGCATTGACAAGAAAATTGAGAAAAAATAGATAGGCAGGGAGCCAAGTATCTGTACTCCCACCCTTATCATGAGTGGGTGGGTGGTTCAGACTGCAGTCTCTGACAAGGCCAAAGTGCCCCTCTCCTCGCAGCCTCCTGAGAAGGATTCCATGAAACTGGATAGTGTGGCCAAAAAAACTTACACATCAGCTTTCTTGCTGCTCAGGCAGGCAGCTTATTTGGCTTACACAGCTCAGTATCAGAAAGCACTATGGAACACCATACTGGCACTGAGCGAAAAATCATCTAGTGACTTAGCACAGGATATGGTTGACACAGCTAGATCGACCATGGATGCTACAAAGTACCAGTTCCACATGGCAGTGGACACAAATGACACTGCCTCAGGGGTGATGGGCCCATGCAATATTCTTAAGAAGGTTCACCTTGCTTAGAACTACTAGTCTATCCCAGCACACACACATTTTGAAGGAAACTCCCTATTTGGTGACAAACCGGGGGGTTACATGAAGAAGGTGAATGAGAATAAAACCACCTACTAGAGAAATATTGAGAAGGAAAAGGCCTCCACTTCCTACAAGCCTTATGGAAGGTGAGGCAGGGGATACTGCTCTCCAGGTTACACCCCCTGTGAATACCCACCACAGAGAGGTTACTGTAGGGGCAGAAGGATCACCAAGTATGCAGCTGCAACTCCAGCCCCTAAGTCCCAGCAGAAACAAAACCCTTGTCAACTCTGCCTTGGTTGTCCATCCATTGCCAGTGGGGTGAAGGTTAGTCCCCTACTTCCAGGAATGATCAGAGATCACCACAGACAAGTGGGTCCTGAATTAGTGTGCCAAGGTTTGTCCCTGCAGTTCAGTAAAAAGAGATTCCAGCCATATTGGTCCTTGCAAAACAGGAGAAGATGGAAGGTTTGATGCCTTTTATTGGACCAATAAGTGTCTTGTACAAAGATGAAATTATACACAAGTTTTCGAGGCCACACAGGTCCCTTCGTCAGGTGAATTGCAAAACTGAGCAACATAAGCAGTATTTATACCCTCTGTGGAACAATTAAAAATCAGGAAGTGAAGTAGGAAGGTGTTAAAGGGGACTAGAGATGAAAATCTAAGATGCAAAATAAAAACGTGAGATGAAATGGAGAGGGGGGCTAAGTAGGACCAGGTCAGTAGGAGATGAAAGGAAGCTAAAGGGAAGACAAAAGCACGCAGATGGGGTCAGAGGCTGGCTGTAAGGGTATAATAGACAGGAGATGCCTAAGAGATGCAAGGAAATCAAGAAATTTGGAAAACGAACAAAGGCCTAGATAAACAGAGTGTGAGGTAGTATAAACAGAGGTGTGAAAACAAGAGGGAGTGGGTGGGATTGAGCTCAAGAGTTAGTAGGAGAGGCAGGGAGGATGTGAGGTACAGATGATAAAAAAAAAAAGCAGATCAGGCAGAACTCGAGGAAAATATATATATATATATATATATATGCGTATGTATGTATGTATATATAGTAAGAGAAATACAGAACCAAAGTGTGATAGACATGATTTAGTACACAATAAAAACGAATTACATTTTACCATAGTGTCATGAAACCGATGTCCCTATTCAGTCCAGAAATGTTAGATTTAAATTGTTTAATATGTTTCATTTCCCATGTCCTTCTGTCCTGTGAGTTTCTGAAGTTGCCTCTTAGTAGCAAGACAGATAAATCCAAGAGAGAATGATCTGTTTGTGAAAAATGGTTTCCTACTGGAGTGCTGATAATCTGGTTTACTAATGTGTGACGGTGATGATTCATCCAGGTTTTCAGTGGTTGGCTAGTTTCCCCAATATAGCAACCATTTGTGCACTTTTTGCATTGCATTAGGTAAACCACATTGCTGGATTGACATGTGTAGGATCCATTAATTTGCATTATGTTGTTGTGGCTTGTCTTAATGGTGGCCTGTGTGCATATGTGGGTGCAGGTCTTACATATTGCCATGTTGCATGGTGATGTCCCTCTTGTCTGGTTATTTTGATATGCTGGGAGTTTATGAATTATGTTCGAGAGGCTGGGGGGCTGCTTATAGGTAGTGACAGGTGGTTCAGGGAAGATATCTTTCAATGTTTCATCTTCTCTCAGCATGGGTTGTAGCTCTTTGACAGTTTCCTGAAGGGGTTTTAGCATGGAGCTGTTAGTGACCACTAGGGGTGTGCGGTCAGTTAGATGTCTTTGCCTGTATTCCAGCACATTGTCTCGTGGTATTTGTATGGCCTGTTCAAATTCTCTGTCAATTTGTCTTGGAGAGTTACCCTGCTGAATTAGGGAATTCCGAAGTGTGGAGAGCTGTCTTTCTCTTGTTCTCTCATCAGAGCAGATTCGATGGTATCAAATCGCCCGACTGTAGATTACAGATTTGTTTGTATGATTTGGGTGGAATTATGCAGGTAGCGGTGTCTGTCAGTGGGTTTTCTGTAAAGAGCGGTTTGTATATGTCCATTTTTAGTGATACTGACTGTGGTGTCAAGAAAATGTATGCTGGTGGTGGAGTATTCAATAGTGAGATTTATGGAATGATGAAAGTTATTAAAATCATGATGGAATTTTTTGAGTCTTCACCTTCTTTCCAAATCAGAAATATGTCATCTATAAATTGGAGGTAGACAGATGGATTATAAGGGTGGTGTTTAAAAAAAAAAAAAAAAAAAGTCCTCCTCTAAGCAGGCCATGAAAAGATTGGCATATTGTGGTGCCATTTTAGTGCTCATGGCTGTCCCCATAATCTGTAACAATTGCTTGCCATTAAAGGTGAAGTTGTGTGTCAAAATGAATTTTATTAGGGTGCTGATGGTTCCCTGCAGTTCAGAAAATTTCCAGAACTGTGCCGGCCTGCTAGAGATGGATGAAGTCAGATGTTGTCATGGGCGGCCCCTTACTGGACTGCTGTAAAAAGGTTCCATGTGGTCCTAGAGCCTGATGGCTGCAAGTTCCGTAGGTGTGACCCGATGAGAGATTCCCTCGAAGATCTACTGTTACAGTAAGTTCTTACGTAACTGTTCTTTCTGGTGGTAAAATCTGCAGGGAGAAAAAGTGAACTCCAAATTATTAGTATATAGATACTGAATGTTTAATTTTTCATAAAGAAAAAATCACCTTAAAAACCAGTACTAGCCAGCCCACCGGTGCATCGGTAGGGTTACCACTTGTGGCGCCAGCGACCCGGGTTCAGAAATGGACTCTGGTTGCTGGAGGACCAGCCGGGAGGAGGAGGATTGAGCGACCATAGGCAGCTCTCCTCCGGGAGGGTGGGGATGTCTGTCCTGCTGCAATACCGCCACCTGGGTGACCACAGGTGGAGGTGCAGTGAGACTGCATGAAGGGAGAGAGGATGTCGGCAGGGAGTCTGAGCGGAAGCACGTCACTACGTACCCCGCCCCTAGGCTCCCCTAGTGAGCTGACATCCTGTGGGAGGCACCAGAACACAGGAAAAATACCCCGCCACGGAGGTCATAGAAGGGACCCGGCTGCTCCAGATTCCATAACCGGGCTACCATTGGGGACCACCAGGACCTCCTGATGCATACTATAATGGACTGGGAGGGGGGAAAAACAGGGTCCCCGCCTCCCTCCGCCCAGGGGACAGGCCGAGGCAGGATGGAGGTAGGTCAGATGGTTCAGAGGGAGGTACCTGGGGAGGGACTAGGGGATCTCCAGCCTGGGGTACTCAGAAGGGAACCACCGCGGTGGTAAGGGGGCAGAAATGGGGGGGGCCAGTATTACATTTCTACCAAAGGTAGTATCAGAGTTCCATTTGAACCAGTCAGTAACTATGCAGTTAATGGTTCACATAACAGTAAAGGCGGATGGGCCTTGCATTGTCTGGATATTAAACACTCAGCTACTACAAAACTAGGAATGAAAGCAGCAGGGACAATTGTTTGCTACATATGGGGATGTCTTCAAGGGACATGAACCAAATAAGCAGACTATCGTGTTGAATAGTATCTGCAGTTTACTCCTGCTAATCAAAAAATGGGAAAGAGCCACATGACTGCATCGGGGCACAGTCTACAGTAGAAACAGCTGTCTCTGCAACTGCAAGAAGAAATGTACCTTTGTCTGAAATATGTAAAGTTGCAACTTGGTCCACAGCCTACACATTAAGTTTTCATTATAGGCTAGATATCCAAGCAAGAGAGGATGCCAGGTTTAGCATCTCTGTGTTTCAGAACTTGTTTCCAAAGTAATTCTAAAACCTTCCAACCCAGAGTACTGCTTGGAGGTTGAAAGTTAGACTAGCTGTCAGTTGGTTTTGTTTACAGTTTACTCTTCAGCTAAAGATCTGTTAGGGATAGCTGGTAGTGTGAGACCAGCACAGAGTGAGTATCTTCCTAGACTGTCTCCACCATTCATTCATATTGGGGGACTACGCCGGATGCGCTGGGACCCAACGGGAGCTAAAACTCTTTAGGAGGGCTGGCGCCGAGGTAGGTCCATGCATGCGCAGCGCCGTGAGACTGGCTTGTGCAGTATAAGTTATCTCTCGCCATCCACCTCCAACCGCCTTTTGGTTCCTTTTTTTCCCCGCCATCGAAAAGCGCCTTCAGTGACTACATCGCTTGCCCACCAGGAGTCAAATCTTCACAGCTTTAGTCATTCAGTATTTGATTTACTTTGTGTTTTTAGTAGTATTTATTTAAAAAAAAAAAAGTGAAGTAACAAAGAAAAGTCTTCTTCAGCCCGCCATCGACGGAGTAGACTATGAACAGTGCCCATGATGATAGGGAGACTTTGCTTGAGAGTTGTTTTGGCAGCGGGACTGGGTCCAGTCTGGCACCCTGTTCGGGGAGGAGGTCTGACCAGGGGCATTCCAGTGCTTGGGAGGAAGGGCGGTCCTCCCGAAAACACAAAAAGAAGCGGGTCTGTTCCTAATCCTGGTCAGGGGCTCGGTACCACTAGAGTTCTTCTTCCTCCCTCCGGTCAAAGAAGAAGCGTACAGCTTGAGGTCGCCTCTGGTACGCCTGCACGAGATCAAGTAGCAGGGGTGGTAGGACGCACCGCCTCGCATCAGGATTGCCTGTGCCTCTGTCCCTACGGCCACAGTCCTCAGCTCCGAGTCCCTCCCTGCCCTGGGGATCTTCCGGAAGCAGTTTCATCATTGGGCCACCCTATGGAGCAGTGGGTTCGTGGTTGTCCCGACTGCCCTTGCTTACAGACTCTGATCCTGGGGCCTCGCCAGCGCGGGGTCAAGTAGTCCGCAGTCGGATCGATTGGGTTAACTTGATCATGCGGTTCCTTCATCAGTGCCATTGACACCGCTCCCTTGTGCTTTCCCCACTCACATGGCTGCAGTGCAGGGGCCGGCACAGGTACTGCATTCTCCCTCTACTCTTCACACTTTCAGGTCTCCGGTGGTGGTGTTGCCTTCAGGAGTCCCGGTGTTGGGGTCGGGGACTCCAGGTGCTTAGTCAGCGGCACCGGCACCATTTTTGGTGCCAGCTCCCACTCGAGTGCCGGGATTCTCGACTCAGACTCTGAGGGTGGCACCTCTGCTCTTCCCCCTTCTTTCCCTACCTTTGCTATCCCTTCTCGGGTAGAGGGGGACTTTGATGAGTCTGATCCTGATCTGCATCAGAGAGATGATGTGGACAAGGACTCGTTTTATGAGATAGAGTAAGCCCTTCTACTTCAGCTGAGCCTGTGGTCGAAGACCTTTCATTCAAATCTCTGCTGAAGAATATGAATTCCACCCTGGCTCTCCAAACTTCTGAAGTGAACCCTGGGAAGCTTTTGGACCTGCAATACCTGCATGTTCCTGAAATTCCTGTGTACCTGACACCGCCAGTGCAACTCTCTTTTGAGACTCTTTCACAAGTGGTGTAGGACAGCGGTGCTCATTCCTTCTGTGGCTGTCTATAGATAAGAAATACTTTCCCCCTAAGGACGGGCCAATCTTTGCTTCTCAAGCCTTTGCAGATGCCCTGGTCATTCTGGTGGAAAACGACAAAGTCATGCTCTCCCAGGAATCCACGGCTCGGCCGGTGAATAATGAATCTCGTAAAAGACACTCTGGGGAAGCAGGTGTTTGCTGCTGCTACCTTGGGCATGCATATAGCTAGTTACCAGGGCCATTTCAGTCAGTATGAGTATACCCTCTGACATTCGCTCAAGGCAACAGTCAAGAGCCTCTGGGAGTCTAACACTAGTGCAGAGCTCTTGTAGACCATTATCAGAGGCATGGAGTCCAACAATCAGCAGTTGAAAGCTGCTATGGACGCCTTTGACACTGCCTCTAGGGCAGCAGTGGCCAGGATTTGTACCTGGCGACATTCCTGGCTAAGGACTTCAGGCTTCACAAATGATGCTTAGCAGAGAGTCATGAATTTCTGCTTTGACTGGGTTTATCTGTTTGGTCCACGAGTGGAGCAGGCACTGGAGGCCACTCAGAAGACCAGGACTGCGATTAAGACTGCCAGACTGGCTCCTGCAGCCCCCAGAGGGGCGGAAGCTGCCGACAGTTCCATAACTGGCAGTCCTTTTGAGGTAAAGGCCAAGGGGCTTTTAACAAAAAACAAACCCCCCAGCCACAAAACAAAATGCAGCAGAAAGCACAGGCCCTGAAGGCGCACAGTGCCACCCTCTGAAGATCCGGCCTATGTCCACCTCAGCTGCCCGAGGTGGACTGTTTCGCCGGTAAAGGGTCGTCTGACTCAACTTTACAACCAGTGGAAATCTGTCACTACGGACAAATGGGTCTTCAGGATAATTCAACAGGGAGACTCAAATTCGCAGGAACTCCCCTGGATCATCCACCAAAGCCACAGCCCAAACTGTCCACTCAGTCAGGCCTCCTTGCTTCCGAGATTCAGGGCCTTCTGAACAACAGGGCAGTGAAAGTGGTTCTGCAGGCAGAACAGAACACAGGTTTCTACTCCCATTACTTCCTAGTTCCAAAGAAAACAGGCGGTATGCGCCCTATCCTAGATCTAAGGAAGTTGAGTAAATTAGAGTACCAGGCACTTGCTCCCTGTCCCAAGAAGTAATTCATCCACAAAAGGGAATGCTGATGAAGCCAGTAAGGACTGGTGAGAAACATAAGGTGTGGTGTGTGCCTACCCCACTTGTTCCTACGAACATACGAAATTTGCCAGCAGATAAATGCCTAGGGGTCTATCAAGTCTGCTCGAATGTCCAGCTAGCACCCCTTATTCTGCAGCAGCCCCTCCCTTCCACCCTTCCCCTTCATTGATCCCCCCCTTGTCCTGTCCCATCCCCTTTTGAAGCAGTCCACTGTTCTACTGGATACCACTTCTGCAGGTAACGCATTCCACCCAGCCACCACCCTCTCTGTAAAAAAGTGTCTCCTCATCTCCCTCCTGAACCTTCCTCCCTCCAGTCTCATATCATGGCCCCTGGTGTCCCTCCCCTCCCTTACTTTGAACAGCCCCTCTGTACCTGTCTTGTTTATTCCTTTCATGTACTTAAAGGTTTCAATCATGCCCCCCGGTCCCTCCTCTCCTCCAGTGAGTACATGTTCAGCTCCCTCAGCCTCCTGTCGTACAAGTCCCCCAGCCCCTTGATCATCTTTTGTCACCCTGTGTCCCCTCCAGTAATTTAATGTCCCTCTTCAGATACGGGCGCCAGTACTGCATGCAGTACTCCAGGTGTGGTCTAACTGATGACCTGTACAGTGGCAGAATCATCTCCTCCCTCCTCGAGGATATACCCCTTGCAATACAACCCAGCATTTTGTTGGCCTTTGCAGCTGCCTTCCTACATTGTACCGAGTTGTTCATTGACCCTGTAATGAGCACCCCCAGATCCTTCTCCTCCTCTGTCTGGGCTAGCTGCACTCCCCCCAGCTGGTAACTCCTCCTTGGGTTCTTCATCCCAAAATGCAGCACCTTGCACTTTTTGGCATTAAACCCCAGTTGCCAGGTGTCTGACCAGGTTTCAAGCTTTGCCAGATCATCCTGCAACCCCTGCCATCCCCTAGGTCATCCACCACCGCTCCTACCTTGGTATCATCAGCAAACAGACTGATCTTGCTCTTGATGTCCAATGATATGTCTGCAGTGAATATCCCAAACAACACTGGTCCCAACACCGAGCCCTGTGGAACACTGCTCGTCACTACCCTTGGGTGTGAGCTCCCACCCATCCACCCCCCTCTGTTGCCTTCCCTGAAGCCAGTTCCCTACCCATCTCACCAGCTTTGCACCTGCCCCTGTGCCTACTAACTTACTTCCCAGCCTTCCATGCGGCACTGAGTCGAATGCCTTACTGAAGTCCAGATACAGGACATCCACTGCATGGCCCCTGTCCAGTTGCCTAGTTACTCAGTCATAGAACTCTACCAGGTTGGTTTGGCAGGATCTGTCCAGTATGAAGCCATGCTGTCTGCTTCCTGTAGTCCTTTGGCCTCTAGGAGGGCCACTAGCCTTTCCTTCAGGATAGTCTCCATTAGCTTACCCACGATGGATGTGAGGCTCACTGGTCTGTAGTTTCCCGGTTCACCCTTGGGGCCACTCTTGTGGAGGGGCACCACATGAGCCATCCTCCAGTCCTGAGGTACACACCCCGAATGTA
This sequence comes from Neoceratodus forsteri, assembly GCA_016271365.2. Taxonomy (NCBI): domain Eukaryota; kingdom Metazoa; phylum Chordata; order Ceratodontiformes; family Ceratodontidae; genus Neoceratodus; species Neoceratodus forsteri. The sequence goes on from CM057452.1 coordinate 566,245,180, forward strand.
GTGAGGCATTAAATAGGTCTGCCAAAGGTCCTGCAAGGACCTCTGCCAGCTCCTTCAGTACCCTGGGGTGGATGTCATCTGGGCCTGGCGCCTATCCACCCTCAGTGCCTTCAAACCTTCCCGAACTCTGCCCTCCATGATTTCCCCATCTGTCCCCCTCTCCCCCTGTTTCTGCCATTCTCCCGGGTGTCACCCCCCTCTTCTCTTTAGTAAATACTGAGCAGAAGTACTCATTTAGTGCTTCTGCCTTATCGCACCCTGCTTCCACCCAACGCCCCTCCTTCCTAGTCCTTATTCCCCTTCTTAATGCCTTGTGCCAGCCTGAGTTCCATAGATGCCTTGGCTCCCCTTACTGCCCTTGTCACCTCCTTCGATTCCATCAAGTACTCCTCCCTGTCCTCCCCTCTCCCTGTTTTCTTGTACTTCCTAAATGCAGCTGTTTTCCTACTTACCTTTTCCATGACCTCCTTGCTTAACCAGCTCGGTTTCTTAGCCCTAGCCTTCTTGCTCTGGGCCTTGCAGCAGGTTTTGGTTGCCTCCACTATCCCCAGTTTTATGAGCTCCCACCTCTGGTTAGTGTCCATACTAGATTGAGTTCTGGCCAGGTACCCTTTTACCACTTCCCCCATCCTCCCAAAGTCGGCCCTCCTGAAGTCCAGCACTCTTGTGCCAGATTCCACTCCTTCCTTGCCCATATCCAATGTGAGCCTAACTGAGTGGTGGTCATTCCCTGACAGTGGTTCCTCCACTTTAAGTTCTCTCACAAAGTCCCCATTTGCCAGCACAAGGTCAAGGGTATTCCCTAACCTGGTTGGTTCACTGACCATTTGCAGCAGGAAGCTATCCTGGAAGGCATCCAGTAGTACCTGCCCCCTTCCGTTCCTGGTTGTTGGGGCACTCCAGGCCACTCCTGGCATGTTGAAGTCCCCCACAATCACCACACTACTCTTCTCGCAGATCCTCCTGATCTGTCCTGCTAGTTCCCTGTCTAACTCCTCTATCTGAGATGGCGGCCTGTACACTACTCCGATTCTAAGAATCCTATTCTTGGAATCCTGGATTTGCATCCAAATTGACTCCGTACTACCCTCCTCCCCTTCCTCCTTACACTCTTCAGTCCTTCCTTCACATATAGTGCATACCACCTCCTTTCCCAGTCACCCTGTCCCTACGAAATAACCTCTCCCCGGGTACAGACAGGTCCCAGTCATTGTATTGGGTGGCGCATGTTTCTGTGATGGCTGCAATGTCCACCTCTCCCTCTGCCATGAGCACCTGTAATTCTGCAGTTTTCCTCCCAAGGCTCCTAGCATTAAGGGTAACCACCTTCAACCCTCTCCCCCCCATCCTGCCCTACTTTACTAGCATCACCGATAGTACTTGCCATTTGTCCTTTGTCACTATTATGGAGGGTAAGCTCATATGGCTTCCCAACCTGTGGTCTCTGCATGTCTCTTGCCCAATTGCCACCCCCCGCTCCTAGTTTAAATTCCCTACTTCCTGTATGTACTCCTCCATCCTCTATTTCAACACTTTCTTTCCCTCCTCACTCAAGTGTAGTCTGTCCTTGGCATAGAGACTACTGTTCACCCAGGTCCTCCCACTCCAACAGCCCATACCCTTTAGCACAACACCAGGTTCTTAGCCATGCATTAAATTCCTCTATTCTCAACTTTCTTGTTGTGCTTGCCTTGGGCACTGGGAGTATCTCTGAAAAAGTTATTGATCTTCCTGCCCCCTGACATAATTGTCCTAGTTCCTCAAACCTCCTCTGGACTATATCTACTGTCTTGTCAGCCAGGTCATTTGTCCCAAGATGTATAATTAAATGAGGCTTGTCCCTACCCCTTCTAGCATATTTCAGAACAGATTGTCCCACCCTTTCCGCTGTCATTCCTGGCATGGCCTCCGCCCAAATGTGACTATGCCTCTCCCCCTTGCTACCCCACCTGACTCCTCCTAGTATTGAGTCCCCAAGCGCTAAGATTCCACCACTCTTACTCCCTGCTTGCTTCCATTCATCTCCCTCTCTCATTTCCAGCTCCTCTTCTTCCTGCTGCACATTTTCCCCCTTTTGCCCCTGTTGCAGTTCTCCCAGCAGAACTTCCCCCTGCTCCGGTTTGGTCCAGGCATTTATCAGTTACTCCTCTAAGTTAATTTCCCTCCTCCACCTTCTTCCTCTCTAGCAGTGCAAAACTATTTTCTGAAGACCCTTCACAAATGCCCGCTCCCTCTCTCTTCATAGTAATCTGTTCTCTCCTTTCCACTCCATGACTTTTGCCACTTCTTCGCCGCCCCTCACAAGTCCCTATCTCCTCCTTCCATTTGTCTTTTGTCTCCTGACCTGGTTTCTCTGGCAATCGTTCTTCCAGCCCTGGGCCCCCTTGTCCCTGCTTCCCTTCTTCTGACCCTCTCCTCACCACCGTTGGCTTAAATCTCCCTCCAGTATTGGGCTAAACCCACACCCAGTCTGCCTTGCCTGTCTTAGTTCCTCCTGCAGACCCTCAATCTCCTTTCTGAGTTTCTCTATGTGGTTGCATACTAAACATCCTCCCACACTCCAGGCAATTTTTAGAAAAATTGGTGCATCGCAGTTGTTGCAGCCTACCACCCTACCCTTTGCTGTTGTTGCCCACCAGCGACCCCCACCCTTCTAGATGCAGGATACCAAACACTCCCCAAGTCTCCTTCTCCCCCAATCAGTGCAAACATTATTTTATTAATTTCCCTTACCCCCTTTGTTATATACATTTGGATAGATTGAGTAACTGCTTTTTATATTCCTAACCTTCCTATCCAAACTCAAAAAGGGACTTTAAGTAGCTATTGCACAACCTTCTTCGAACTCCTGCTCCTCCTTTCCACAATGCAATAGCAATGCAAAGAAGTAACAATGAAAGCTCCTAGATTTGCAGTTACTTCCCTTCCACTGAGATAGCAGTCACCTCTTCACTTGCTGCTGTTCCTTTCCTGGATGTCTGCTTCTGCTATGACAGGTGCATATCCTTTGCCCGTTTGAGGAAATGATGTCAGAACCCTGGTATAAAGGAAATCACGGACCAGGAACGGGTGGGGTGAGGGGTTGGGACCAACCCAAGTCTTCCAGAAACAATCAGGTAGCTGAGGCCCCTGGTCAGACCATTAGCACCCTTCCCCCACTATGCACCAACCTTTGCAGCTAGTGAAGCCAGCAAAAATGAATCACAATTCTACTCAAAGCCCCCCAAATAGATTTGCTACCAAAAGAAACAGGTCTCCAATTCAAACAGCTTCACCAACAACACATCAAAATAGGCTTTAAATTAGAAGATATAGGTCTCTGATTCAAAGAAACAGCCCCAGTTAAATCACACCAAATAGGTTTTAAATTGGAAGAAATAGGCCTCTACAAGTGCAGCCTGCTACTCAGTGAAACATCACACATGAGCCCACTTATAGCCACCAAAACAGTTTTCAAAATTCCAACAGCCCCAAAACAATACCCTGCTAGCCCCTTATAGAAGTAGTAAGAAAGAAAATAACCTTCTACCAAGTAAAATCTACAAGAAACAATGTAAAAAGAACAAGAAGCTACTGTACTGTAACAGATCTGATCCTTTCCCTTCTAGTTCCTTCTGAGAAGCCAAAGCAACTCCTGTGTTGCACTGTCTGTTGGTTGCTCGATGAATTAAGTAAAGGACAAAAAACTTTTACAGCATTCCCTTTTGTGGATGAATTATTTCTCGGGACAGGGAGCAAGTGCCTGGTACTCTATTTAGTTGATTAGTGTTTACTGGTGCACCGCCATCCTTGTGCTCACTGCTACTGATTAAGTGATGAAGTTGAATAAATATTTGTTCAAAAAAAAAAAAAAATTCAAGATGAACTTGCTGGGAACACTTCTGCCTCAAATTCTTCAGAATGACAGGTTGGCATTTCTGGACGTGCAGGACACTTACCAACACATTCCAGTACACCCAAGCTACCACATGTACCTACGCTTTGCGACTCTAGGTCAGCACTACCAATTCAGAGTCCTGCCTGTTGAGCTCTCCTCAGCACCATGAGTCTTTACAAAGTGCTTTGGAGTACTCGTGGCACATCTCAGAAAACTCAGCATTCAGGTGTACCCATACCTGGACAATTGGCTCCTGGCAAGCCCTTCCAGGCAGGGGACACAGGAAGCTGTTTCCACAGCTTCCGAGTTCCTCACTTCCATGGGGGTACTACTGACCTGGAAAAATCACAACTTCAGCCTTCCCAACAACCTCTCTTCATAGGAGCTCTTCTGGACACCTCCAGAGTAGGAGTTTTTCTTCCAGAAGGCAGGAGGAACGACATTCTCCAGATGGCTCGTTTCATCAAGGAAAACAATTCAGTTTGAGCTCTTTGAGTGCAGTGGATGCTAGGCCTCATGGCACCCTCAGTATTCACGGTGCCACTAGCCCGCTTGTAAATGAGAACCACTTGGCAGATGCCTGGCACCCAATGGTTCCCAACCACGCATCCGCAATCCTTCCGCATCAAGGTGACAGAGCCTCTAATGAGATCTCTCACCTGGTGGACCCAGGAGGACAACCTTCTCCAGGGTTTTCCCTTTGTCCCACTGGAAACACAGATCACCATCACCACAGCTGCATCTCTGACCGGTTGGGGAGCTCACTTTCAGGATCTCCACACCCATAGTCTGTGGAGCCAGGAGGAGTCCCATCTACACATAAATGTCTTGGAGATGAGAGCTATCTTGTTTGCTGCCTGGGCCCTGAAGGATGTCCTCTGTCACAAAGTAATACTCCTTCAGATGGACAACAAGGCTGTGATGTACTACATCAGCAAGTGGAAGGGGCACACTCTTATCCTCTGTGCAGAGAACCCATAAGAGTGTGGGAGTGGTGTCTAGAGCACAAGGCCCTGATCCAGGCAGTCTACCTGCTGGGAATACAGAATGATCTGGCTGACCACCTCAGCAGAACGGTGGCAGATCCACACTTGTGGTCACTTGACTGAAACGTCATGCAGTCGCTGTTCGAAGAGTAGGGCACTCTGGACCTGGACCTTTTTGCATCCCCACTCAACGCAAAACTGCCTCTGTTCTGCTCCAGAAATCCAGAACCTGGCACTTTCTGTCAGGATGCATTCAGACTGCAGTGGACAAAGGTGCTTTCTGTACACATTTACTCTTCTTCTCTTAATTCATAAGGTGCTGCTCAACTTGGAGGCGTAGGGGGCAACATGATTCTCATCGCCCCGTACTGGCCTCATCAGATATGATTTCCATTAATCGGTGGATTGTTGGAAGCCCCTCCAAGACAATTTACCTTACAAATGGACCTCCTGACACAGGGTCCGGTGGTCCATCCCAACCTGTGATCCCTTTATCTCCATGCCTGGCTCCTGAGGAGATAGAAGTGGGTAGGTTTAACGTCTCTCAGAGAATCTCAGAAATCCTCTTAGCCGCACGTAAGCCATCCACTAGGAAGACTTGCACGGCAAAGTGGAAACGGTTTTCTATTTGGTTCTCAAAGTCCACCCACCAAGTAAGGTGTTTGAGTACCTCCTAGACCTGTGGAATGCAGGACTACAATACTCAACAGTAAAGGTACACCTCTGCGCGATTTCTGCCAATCACGAGCCAGTACAGAATATGTCGGTGGCTCAGTTACCACTAGTCAATAGATTCCTTAAAGGAATCCTGCATACTAGGCCACCAGTCAGGAGACCGATGGCCACGTGGGATATCAATCTTGTGCTAGACATGCTCACCCGTAAACACCTTGAGCCTCTAGTGACCTGCGACTTGAAGTTTCTGACCTGGAAGGCAGCCTTCCTATTGGCCATTGCTTCCACTTGCATGGTTTCTGAAATACATGCCCTGGTCACAGACCCCCCGCGGTACACAGTATTTCACAAGGACAAGGTGGTTCTCAGAACTCATCCTAAATTCCTACCCAAAGTGGCCTTGGAATTTCACCTTAACCAGCCCTTGATTCTCCCGACTTACTTTGCAATTTTCCAGAATGAAGGGGGAGCACACCCTTCACTCTCTGGATGTCAAAAGGGCCATGTGATTCTACATCTACAGAACGAAAGAGATTCGCAAATCCAAATAACTCTTTGTATCGTTCAGCGTGGCCCAGCTGGCTCAGCCTGCTGCCATCAGATGCATTTCAGCATGGTTGGTAGCATGTCTTTGCCATTGCTACTCGATGGCGCGGGTCAAGCTGGAAGACAGGGTGTATGCCCACTCTACCAGAGTGGTCGCAGCATCCTTGGTGGAGATTCGGAACTTGCCCATTGCAGACATATGTAATGCGGCTACTTGGAGCTCTGTGCAAACTTTCGTGAAGCACTACGCCCTGGATGTCTATGCCAGACAGCATCCTTCTTTTGGGAGGACAATCCTTAATGGACTTCTGTCCTAAGTGGTCTCCTTTTTCCTGCCACCCTGCTCGGGGGATTGTTTTCAGTTCAGTACTCTCCCACTAGTGTGAATGAGTGGTGGAGACTTTTAGTCCAGGAAGATATGAAAATTACATACCTACTGTAATTCTTGAACTTCTTGAATAAAGTCTCTACCACTCATTCATATGCCCGCCGCGCACCATCCCCCGAGCTCACTCGTCCTGTTTTCACTCTCTTGTTGGCTGGGCTGTGAAGACGCTGTTGGGTTGACCCTTCTTATATGGGTCACACGGACTATCTTATGTCTGAATTAGGTTACTTTCCTAGATTAGTTTGCGCTGCACCTCCTCAGTGAAACAAAAAGGTACTGAGGTGGTTGGAGGGTCGATGCCGAGATAGCCTATACAACGCAAGCCAGTCTTGTGGCACCGCACATGCACGGTCCTACCTCGGCGCCTGCCCTCCTGAGAGAATTTTTGGCTCCCGCTGGGTCCTAGTGCCTCTGGCATAGTCTCACTAGTGTGAATGAGGAATGAGTGGCGGAGACTTCGTCCAAGAAGATCAAGAATCACAGTAGGCACGTAATTTTTGTTTTTATTTTAAAAAACATTTTAAGTTTTAGGGAACCAGTCTCAGCAGGGAGATAAGTTGTACTAGCTGTTCTAATAATTTAGAAGCAAATCGGACACTGTGGTGAGTAATCTTCTTGGACATAAAGTCTCCACCACTCATTCACACTAATGGGATCTGCGCTGGAGGCATTAGGACCCATCAGGAGCAAACTTTTTTCCTAGAGGGTTGGCGCCAGAGATGGAGCCGCGAGGAGCGGCACAGCGAGCCCCAGCTTGTGCGGTAATGACTGTCTCGGCGTCGACCCTCCAACCGCCTCAGTTCCTTTTTCCCCGCTGTCGAGTGCACTTCATTGATGACGTTGCTCGCCCGCCGGGAGTCAAACTTCAAACTAGCAGCTTAGTTTTTCAGTTTTATTGTTTGTAGTAATATTTCAAATAAGTATCACTTAGTTTATTTATTCTTGTTTAAAGAAGTCTCAGCCTACATTGACATAGTCGACCATGAGCAGGTCAGATGACGGTAGGGAGACTTCGTATGAAAGCTGTTCAGTCAGCCGGGCTGGGTCCGGTCCGCCGCCTTCTCCGGAGGGGAGGGATCTGACAACGGACAGTCCAATGCCCGAGGGGATGAGCGGTTCCTTCGAAAGCATAAAAGTAAATGGTCGCACTCTCGGTACCGTTCAGCCTCAAGCTCTTCTTCGGCCCACAGGTCGAAAAAGAGAAGGCATCACTCGAGGTCGCCCTCTGATATGTCTGCGCGTAGACGGTCAGTTATTGGGGCTAGTTGCCGGTCTCCTCCTTCGGAGTCGCTGATTTCTGTTTCTGGTAGCCGACGTCTTCGACATCGGCCCTACCCCGCCCTCTGGTAGGTCTTCAGATGAGCAGTTTCATCAGTGGGCTGTTCTTATGGAGCAGTGGGCTCTGAGGTTGGTCCAGCTGCCTGGCCCGGTCACTCAGGGGCCTTTGGGCTTTTTAGGAGATCAGGTAGGGCGGTTGAGCCTCCCTAGTCGTGCAGCGCCGTCTTCGGTGCCATCGACTCCACGCTTAGGTGTTTTCCCGCCTCACAGGGCTGCAGCGCAGCGGGCCACACCGATGCCTCTATCTCCTGGTATTCATCCATCTTTCTCCTCGAATCCTGTTTTCCGGAGTCTTGGGATATTTTCGATGCCCTTGGCGTCAATGGCACGCTCGGCACCAAAGCGTCTGTCAGCACCGTCCTCGGTGCCGTTTTTGATGCCGTGCGGCCTCTCAGTGCTGTCCGGCTTTTCAGCGCTGACTGGCCTCTCGGCGTCATCTTCGGCACCGTGTTGCTCCTCGGTGCCGTGCGTATTTTCAGCGCCATGTGTTTCTTCGGCACCGAGACCTGTTAGGGCGTCATCCAGCCTTCAGGACTCCTCCTCTTTTAATCCTTTTCCTTCCTCATTTTCTTCTGAATTTCACTCCTTTCCTGTCCATACAGTCCCTCCTGGCCTGTCAGATGACGACATTGAGCCTGACCCAGACCTTAGGCTGGGTGGTGATAGGGAAGGAACAGGATCTATTCCTGCTGCAGAGCCTGTGGTTGAGGACCTGTCTCTTAAGTCTCTGCTGAAAAACTTGAATTCCACTCTTTCTCTCCAAACTACAGATATCGATCCTGGTAAATTATCAAGACTCCAGTACCTCCATGATCTGGAGATCCCTATGGATTTGACTTCTCCGGTACAGTCCTCCTTTGAGACGCTGTCTCAAATGGTATGGAATAATCCTCTCATTCTTCCAATGGCTAAGTCCATAGATAGGAAATATGCTGCTCCCAAGGATCGACACATTTTGGCGTCCCAAGCCTTTGCGGATCCTGTTGTAGTCCTGGCAGAGAATGATAAGGTCGTCCTTCCCCAGACTACTACAGCTTGACCTATTAACAAGGAATCTTGCAAGATAGACACTTTGGGTAAGAGAGTCTTTGCTGCTTCCACCCTAGGTATGCGTATTGCCAGCTGCCAAGGCTATTTCTCTTAATATGAGTATATCCTTTGGCATTTGCTTAAACAAATGGTTGGGAGTCAAATACTAATTCAGAGCTTCTTCAAACCATAACCAGGGGTATAGAGTCCAACAACCAGCAGGTTAAAGCAGCTATGGACGCTTTCGATACTGCCTCCTGAGTGGCAGCGGCGGGCATTTGTTCCCGCCGCCATTCCTGACTGCGCACTTCAGGTTTCACGAATGATGCACAGCAACAGTTAATGGCGTTGCCTTTCATTGGTGTGTACCTCTTCGACCCTCAAGTAGAACAAGCTCTAGAGGCCACACAAAACACTAGGTCAGCCATTAAATTGGCTCGACCTCCTCCCGCTCCCGCAGGGGAGGTTTTAATAAAAAAACAAGCCCCTCAGCCTCAAAAGAAAATGCAGCAGAAGGTGCAAGGACCCAAAGCACCCAGTGCCGCCTTCTGAGTTGTTGGCCCACGTCCCACCTCAGCTACCAGAGGGGGGACTCTTACGCAGCGGTGGGAGGTCGTCTGACTCACTTCTGCAATCAACGGAAGTCCATAACCTCGGAAAAATGGGTCCTCTGGATAATCCGCGAGGGGTAGTCCCTCAATCTTTTGGACATCCGTCCAGATCGTCCCCCTAGACGACAGCCCAGGCTGTCTGTTCTTCAGTCAGAACTTCTCGCCTCCGAGATACAAGGCCTTCTGAACAACAGGGCAGTGGAAGTAGTTCCGCTAGATCAACGGAACACAGGGTTCTACTCCCATTACTTTCTGGTTCCAAAGAAAACCGGGGGCATGCGCCCCATTTTGGGCCTCAGAAAATTAAACAAATTCCTACCCAAAGAGAAATTCAGAATGATATTGCTAGGAACCCTGTTACCTTTGCTTCATCAACACGACTGGTTAGCCTCCCTGGACATGCAGGATGCTTACCAGCACATTCCTATTCACCAGAAGCATCACAAATGCCTAAGGTTCGTAGCTTTGGGACAGCATTATCAGTTCAGAGTCCTGCCCTTTGGGCTATCCTCGGCGCCGCGGGGTTTTACAAAGTGTTGTGCAATTCTTGCAGCGCATCTCAGAAAAATCGGAATACAAGTGTTCCCATATCTGGACGACTGGCTTCTAGCAAGTCCTTCCATGCAAGGAACTCTTGGCGCCGTAGCCATGGCTTCACACTTTCTCACGTCCATGGGAGTCCTGCTAAACCTCAAAAAATCGTAGTTGCAGCCCTTCCAGAGGCTCCTTTTCATAGGAACTCTTCTGGGCACTTCCAGTGCGAAAGCATTTCTTCGAGGACAGGAGAGGCAATATCCTTCAGATGACCCGATACATTGGAGAGAGCAGCTTGGTGTCAGCTGTCTTAATGCAACGGATGCTAGGTCTCATGGCATCCTCGGTGTTCACTGTACCCCTAGCATGCCTCCACATGAGAACCTCTCAATGGATGCTCAGTGGTCCCCGACCATGCACCCTCAGTCCTTTCTCATCAAAGTGACAGAACCTCTGAAGAGGTCACTCACCTGGTGGTCGCGCAAGAGGACAATCTTCTGGAAGGATACCCCTTTGCTCCTCTGGATCATCAGATTTCCATTACCACGGATGCGTCCCTGATGGGGTGGGGAGCTCACTGTCACTCTCCACACTCAAGGTACATGGACTCAGGACGAGTCCCAACTTCACATAAATGTCTTAGAAATGAGAGCCGTCCTTTATGCAGTCCGGGCTTTGAAGGACATTCTCTGTCACAAGAACATTCTCCTTCAAACGGACAACAAAGCAGTGATGTATTACATCAACAAGCAGGGCGGAGCTCATTCTTACCCCTTATGCAGGGAAGCAATGAGAGTGTGGGAATGGTGCTTGGAGCACAAGGCTCTAATTCTGGCGGTCTACCTACCCGGGAGTGCAGAACGAACTGGCAGACCGTCTCAACAGAACAGAGACAGATCCTCAAAATGGTCCCTCGACTCAGCCATAGCTCAGTCACTATTCACAGAGTGGGGAACTCCAGACCTGAACCTTTTTGCATCCCCACTCAACACAAAACTGCCTCTCTTCTGCTCCAGAAATCCAGGGCCTGGCATTTTCTGTCAGGATGCGTTCAGGCTGCGGTAGACAAAACTTTCTATACGCCTTTCCGCCTCTTCCTCTAATTCAGAGTGTGCTTCTCAAATTCGAGTCCCAGGGGGGCAAAATGATCCTCATTGCTCTCTTCTGGCCTCGACAGATATGGTTTCCACTACTCAACAGTATGTCAGAAACTCCACCGAAACCGCTTCCTCTTCAGACGAACCTCTGACTCGGGCCTGTGGACCATCCCTATCTGAGGTCACTTCACCTTCACGCTTGGCTCCTGAAGAGAGAGAAGTGAACAGGTTCAGTGTCTCTCATAGGGTTTCAGATATTCTTCTAGCTGCACGCAAACCAGCCACTAGGAAAACTTACACAGCCAAATGGAAGCGTTTTTCGCTCTGGTGTGCAAAACCCTCTTTGAATCCTTTTTCCTGCCCACCAGATAAAGTTCTAGAGTACCTTTTAGACCTCTCAAATTCAGGTCTGCAATACTATACAGTTAAGGTTCACCTTTGTGCCATTTCAGCTTATCATGAGCCAGTACATTTCTTGTCACTGGCTCAGTTACCTGTGGTTGAGAGGTTTCTTAAGGGAATTCTGCATACCAGACCTCCTATAAGACGTCCAGTCGCAGCCTGGGACATTAATCTGGTGCTAGACATGCTCACTCGAAAACATTTCGAGCCTCTAGCTACCTGTGAGTTAAAATTTCTCACCTGGAAGGCGGCCTTCCTAGTGGCCATTGCCTCCGCCCTCAGGGTCTCTGAGATGCATACATTGGTCACAGACCCTCCGTATACTGTGTTTCTTAAAGACAAAGTAATTCTTAGGACCCATCCTAAGTTTCTCCCAAAGGTTGTTTCAGAATTCCATCTAAACTAACCTTTGGTCCTTCCTTCCTACTTTGCGAACTTCCAAAATGAAGGAGAGCGTTCTCTTCATTCCTTGGATGTCAAAAGAGCTTTGCATTTCTATCTAGATAGAACAAAAGACTTTCGCAAAGCTCAACAACTGTTTGTTTCTTTCAGCGAGACCCGGCTGGGTCAGCCAGTCGCTATTAGATGTATTTCAGCATGGCTGGTGGCATGCCTTCGTCACTGTTATTCCATGGCGCAGGTTAAGCTAGAGGGCAGAGTGTACGCTCACTCTACTAGAGCGGTCGCGGCATCCCTAGCGGAAATCCGCAACGTGCCCATTGCAGATATTTTCAATGCGGCTACCTGGAGCGCAGTTCATACTTTCATCAAACACTATGCCCTGGATATCCATGCCAGATGACATCTTTCTTTTGGCAGAACCATCCTTAATGGACTCCTGTCCTAAAACTATGAGCTCTTGGTCTCTCCTGCCGCCCCCTCGGGGGATTATTAGCTTGGTACTGTTCCATTAGTGTGAATGAGTGGTGGAGACTTTATGTCCAGGAATATATGGAAATTACGTACCTACCGTAATTCTTGATCTTCTTGGACGAGTCTCCACCACTCATTCACACACCCACCCTCCATCCCCCGAGCTCACCTTTGTTGGTCTTCACTCCCTCAATCTTAGGCTGTGAAGACTTCTTTGTTGACCCTTCTTATACGGGTTGTGCGGACTATCTTATGTCCAGTTTTTTGGTTAGGCTAGCCTTCTAGGTTAGTTACGCTGTACCTCCTTGGTAAAAAAGGTACTGAGGCAGTTGGAGGGTCGACGCCGAGACAGTCATTGCCGCACGAGCTGTGGCTCGCGGTGCCGCTCCTCGCGGCTCCATCTCTGTCGCCGACCCTCTATCAAAAAGGTTTGCTCCCGCTGGGTCCTAGTGCCTCCGGCGCAGAGCCCATTAGTGTGAATGAGTGGTGGAGACTTGTCCAAGAAGATCAAGAATTACGGTAGGTATGTAATTTCCATTTCTTTCCTTAATTATTATTATAACATACAGTATTTAGGTTTGCCAGGTTGCCGAGGGTGGTTTTTTAACCTGCATATTGCCATGGGAAATTGGTCCATGTAACCCTGATTGGTATTAGAATTAAGGATATACCTAGTAAGAGGGATAACTTCTTAATCAGCACTCCATTTAATAGCTTGTGGTCTGTGGCTCTTGCTCAAAATCCATGTTATTGTCTTAGGCTCCTCTCAGAGTTTTTGTTTCTGCCCTGTATTGTTTTCCTCGACTATTAAAACCTCGTGGTTGAGTGGTGGAAGGTCTGCTTTTGCTAAGATGTTCGCAGGACTCAGAAAATCAGTAAGGGTATCTCTGTTTTCTAGAAAGAGCATCTCTAACATTTATGTTTTTTTGTTTGTTTTTTTACTCCTCCCCCCATCCCCAAAAACAGGACAGTGCAGACTCTCTCAGACAAATCAAAACAAGACGCTCTCAAAAACGACCTGGTGGAGGCTATCAAGAGAAAGCAGCAAAGTTAAAATCTTCTTTATGCTATTCAAGACATGCCATGCACTCTTCATTAGTTCAATTTTTTTAGACTCCTTTGTTTTCCTTCCCCCTCCTTTTCATTTTGTCATGTCAACATTTGCACCAGCTGTAATTCACCCAAAGCCATCTCTTCCTATGATTAATGCTGTACAAAACGTTTGTCTAAAGCTTACATTTCGCTTCACAGTCTTACGATTGAACCTTCTATGAAGTCTCTCTCTCTTTAGATGGTCATCTTTGTTTTGTTCATCATTTAACTGCATAAGACATAACTTGTTTTTTTTCTGTTTTTGTTACATTGGTGTAAAAAATGTAAAACAAAAATTTATTGAATTTTTTGTGAAAGGAAAATTAGAGAGGGATGGGGAAAAACAGTTGAATACAAGAGACCGATTCAAAGTATGCTGCATTGTGTCCTTCAGTATTGTACTGTACAGAAACAAATGCAATGATACAGTTTTGTTTTCATAATATGCTAAAAGTTCTTGCATTGAGGAAGGCGCTTCTCTGTTAATATTTAGGGAATGCAAGTTTTTTTTTGTAAAGCTTAAACTGAAATATACATCTTGTACTTGAGCCTCCGTACCGAAATGAATAAATCTAGAACTGGTTGAGAAGCAGTGATCTTGTGTGTGGTTTTTTTTGTTTTTAATTCTCCATTTCCTACTTTATTCGAGTCACCTTTGTCCACTCCGTATCGTATCCATAGTTTGCTTCATTTCATAAACAGAAACAGTTAATTTGCAAAGACAGGTGTCTGATGTCAAAAGAGTTGCTGGAGGACCACCTTGGAGAACTAGAACAGACATGAATAATGTGATGGTATATTTTGCAACCATCAAACCTTACCTGCAGTTAAAACTCAGAGACATGTATTCTAATTTTATTCTTCAGTAATTACATAAACTTCTTCTGTATTGCTTAACGTTGTGAACAGGAAGTTAATTAGAATATATTGGTAACGTGCACCCCTACTAGGGGATCATGGTACAGTCCAAGACTGTTCCGGCAGCTTGAAACCTTAGGGACATGAACATTCCAAGAGCAATGGTTACATTAGTTATGCAGTACCACTTGAGGGGAGTAGCAGCATAGTGAAGTGCTCTCTGGAAACTCTACATACTTTACCTTTTTTGTTGTTTTTTTGATGAAAATAGTGAGACTTTGAGGTATGTTGGAGCTAATTGGTGACAAGTGGCACCCCTAAATTTAGAAATCCATGCCTTTTAAGCTGAGGCTTTTAAATTGGCTCACCTGATCATTTTGACTTCCATTGCAGTGCCTACAGTGCCTGATAGAGGACTACTTGCCACTTATATGTTTTTTTTTTGTAAGTCTTTTTTCAGTGTCAAGATTTATTCATTAGACCATAGGTCATTATAAATTAACAATCAAAGAACACTACAAAGTATATTAGACAGACTGATAAATATACAGTGCATGTATGAAACATGATAGACAGTACCTTTTAGATACAAGTTGTGCATTACATATCCATTTGTGACATGGAGACTTATCCCTTAAAAAATGTTAAACATTGCTAGAATTTCGCTGTGCATACATAAACTATAAAATCCCATAAGATACATACCAAGCATGTGAAAGATTTACCTCTATTTATCTGTGAAAATAACAGTGGGGTAACAAGACAGTAAAAGCGCACACACTATTTAACAAAAATAAATAAAATTTACACAGGGTACACCAGAAAGAAGACAGACGTGGGGAGTAGTGCAATGCACTGGCTGTGGGGCAGCAGTCTTCCGGGAGACTTTCTGGAGGTTGAGATGCTGCCCTATTTGCAGGCAGCTCTCTGCTCTGAGGGAGGAGGTTGCCCGTCTCCAGGCCAAACTGGACAGGAGTACAGGAGCACCCCACCCCCCGGAACACCAGGGCCACCACCTCTGCCTTAGAGGTTGCCAAGAAGGAACAGCGGTTGGACCACAGTGGGCTCAGGGAGGGTGAGGGTGGTGGAACAGAGGCGTACCCCTTCGGGTGTACCACTCCACAATCCATATGCCATTCTGGTAGAGCATAATTCCCCTATGGAGGCATATACGGGGGAGACTGATGTTGCCGGCAACCGTCACAAGGAGGCCCACAGGAAGGTGGGCACAGGACGAAAGCAGAGAAAGGAAGCAACTCGATGGGGACCCAACATCAGGGGGATAGAAGTGGGAGGGGGGCAGGGGAACGTGAAATAAGGTGCCTGCCTGGCACCATGGCTTGGAGGGACAAGAAGCGGATTCTAAGGATCACAACAGCAGCTGCACAGGAGACGGTGCTGGGTGTCATTTTCCACCTTGGGACAAATGACTTGGCCATGCATGGGATTAGAGCAGTGCAGGAGGAGTTTGTGGAGTTGGGGAGGGGCCTTAGACAAGTAGCTCATACAGTATCCTTCTTGAGGTGCTGCCTGTCTATGGCATGGGTGAGGCGAGGGTACTCCGCACCATGCAGTTCAATGAATGGTTGAAAAACTGGTGTAGAGCACAGGGCTTTGGCTTCATTGGGGACTGGGTTTCCACCTGGAGAGATACCCACCTATACTGGCACAATGGTCTGCATCTGTCCGGGAAAGGATTCAGTCTCCTAGTGATCGGTTTAAATGCTTCATTGGCAAGCTTTTAAACTAGCCAAAGGTGGGAGGCACTGATAAGCAGCAGGGAATGCCCAGCCTCCCCCTCCAAAACCATGTACTAAATGAGGTAAAGACCAAGGTAGAAAGGTCAGTTGGGAGCAGGACTGGGGTAAATGGAGAAAAGACAGTAAGGGCAGAGATGGAGCTCCAAGAGGAAAAGCCATAAAAAAATGGAGAGTAATGAGTACCAGTGCTCGTAGTTTGGGTAACAAGCTTCCTGAACTAGTGGCTTTGATGGAAGAGGAACATCTGGATATCATGGCAGTCACAGAAACATGGTACACACAAAACCATGACTGGGATGTAAACATACCAGAGTACACTATCTACAGGAGGGACAGGGAGGGTAAAAGAGGAGGTGGAGTAGCTCTCTACATAAGGGAAGGAATCAAAGCAACAGAACAAAAGGGTAAATGGGGAGGAGAGGAAGCACTGTGGGTCAACTTGGAGACAGGCAATGGCACCACAATCCGCAGAGGGGTTGTATACAGACTCCCATCTCAGGGGGAGAAAATGGACAAGGAAATGATAGAAGGTATCCTTAGAATGGCAGATAAAAGGGAGGTATTGTTGATGGGGATCTGAATATACCATATGTTAACTGGAGTGCATTTGCTGCAGTCACATCAGAGTGAGGTCGCTCTAGATGACCTGCAGGGGGCATGCCTTAGACAACTAGTACTGGAACCCACTCGGGAGGGAGCAATCTGAGACCTGGTACTCTCAGATGGAGAGAGGATCACAGGTGTAAAAGTGGGTAGCCATCTGGGAACTAGTGACCGTCAAACAGTATGATTCACGATAAACACAGCAGTAGAGTCAAGCCATACAAAGGCAAAGGTCCTAGACTTTAGGAGGGCTGACTTTGCCAAAATGGATGAGTGCCTAAGGAATGCACTAGCAAATGGGCAGGAAGGAGGGGTGGAAGAATAATGGGGGAATAATCAAAACTGCCATCACTAAAGCAACAAGCCTTTGTGTGAAGCAAATAAAACAAAACAATGTAAAAAACCACTATGGTTCTCAAAGGAGGTGGCAGGGAAGGTTAAGGAGAAAAAGATAGTTTTCAGGAAGTACAAGGAATCACAGAAGGAGCAGGACCGAGAACTGTATCAGTTAAAGCAGAAGGAAGCAGGGAAGGCAGTCAGAACAGCAAAGGCCCAAACCAAGGAAAGGATAGCCAACTCTGTGAAGAAGGGAGATAAAACCTTTTATAGGTACATCAGGGAGCGAAGGAAGATCAAGGGAGGGATAGTGAGGCTTAATAAAGGGGAGGAGGGGTGGGCAGAGGGTGACTGTGAAAAGGCAGAGATACTAAACAAATAAAAACTGAAGGTGGACAAAGCAATGGGGCCTGATGGGATTCATCCCAGAATTCTAAAAGAATTAAGGGTAGAACTACTGACACCACTGACTACCCTCTTTAACAAATCATGGGAGGATGGGGTGGTACCTGAGGACTGGAGGAGGGCAGATGTGATTCCACTTCACAAAAGTGGAAACAGGGCCGAGGCAGGAAATTACAGACCTGTTAGTTTGACCTCAGTGATAGGGAAAATGATGGAATCACTTCTGAAGTAGAGAATTGTTGAGTACCTAGAGGCCAGAGGGGCACAGGACCCAAGGCAGCATGGATTCACAGTGGGTAGCTCATATCAGACGAATCTATTAGATTTCTTTGACTGGGTGACCAAAGTAGTAGATCATAGAGGGGCTGTGGACATGGCCTACCTAGACTTTAGCAAGGCATTTGACACAGTCCCACACAAAAGATTAATATATAAGTTAGCCAGCCTGGGAGTGGGTCCCAAGATGGTAGCCTGGGTAAAATATTGACTGGAGAACAGAACACAGAGGGTAATAGTAAACTGAGTCCACTTTAAAGAAAGGTGGATTACTAGTGGGATACCGCAGGGTTCACATCTAGGACAGGTCCTCTTCAATGTCTTTATAAGTGACATTGCAGAGGGACTGGAGGGAAAAGTATGTCTCTTTGCAGACGACACAAAGATCTACAACAGGGTTGATACACAAGGGGTGAAAAGGATGAGAAGGGACTTGGTAAGGTTGGAGGAATGGTCAAATGTATGGCAGCTTAGATTCAGTGCTAAGAAGTGCAAAGTAATGCACCTGGGAAACAAAAACCAAGGGGAAGAGTACACTGTGGGGGTTAAGATAACAAAAATGGAAAGGAACCTGGGGGTAGTCATATCAGATGACCTAAAAGTTAGCAAGCAATGTGAGAGGGCAGTAAGAAGGGCTGGGGGATACTGGGATGTATAGGAAGAGGCATCACCAGTAGAAAACAGGAAGTTATCCCTCTGTACAGACAGCTGGTGAGACCCCATCTGGAGTACAGCGTGCAGTTCAGGAGACCCAGTCTCTGCAAGGACATAGACAGGATGGAGGCAGTCCAGAGGAGGACAAGTAAAATGGTGCAGGGTCTGCACCAGAAGACGTATGAAGAGACTTAAGGAGCTTAACATGTATACCCTTGAGGAAAGGATGGACGGGGGACATGATAGAAACTTTCAAGTACCTCAAGGGAATCAAAGTCCAAGAGGGTAGCATCGTTCAGAAAAAGAGATGTGCAAGAACAAGGGGGCACAATTTGAAGATAGAAGGGGGACAACTCAGAGGTAATGTGAGGAAGTATTTTTTCACGGAGAGGGTTGTGGATGCATGGAATGGCCTTCCTGAGGAGGTTGTGGAGTCAGAAACAGTGGGGGAATTCAAGAATGCATGGGACAGACATAAGACAATTCTAGGGGTTGGGGGTAGGAGGAAGTAGGCTGTCGATTAACTAGGATCTGCAGCTTATCCATTAGGTAGGGGAAATGTGCAGACTGGGTGGGCCAAGCGTTCCTTATCTGCCGTCAAATTCTGTGTTTCTATGCAAGACAAGGAAAGCTTCATGTGAGCCAAAAAGAATCATCCAATATTTACCTCTGCCAAATTACAGTACCTAGTATTAGAACAAAAGGAACCCTTAATTAGCAACAAACCTTCAAATGAACTGCAGCGTCTGGCCATATTCCAGTTATCCTGCAGCTCCCAGGCTCCGTATCAGTCCTGGAATTTACTTTAGGAACATACTGTAGCCAATGTTATTGAGCCCGTCCACAAGGGTTCTCTGTCATAATAGCGAACACAAAATGGTGATCACTATTATGGCGAGTGTATACCGCCAAAAATCAAATCGCCAATATACACTTACCGGTGAACCGACACCCAGCAAACGAACGTGTTTTTGCAGCGGCCCCCCCACACCCCCTAAATTAGGATTCTTGACTCCAGGGGAGTGCATGTCAGGGAGGGGGCACAATCCGGCTGAAAAAAACAAGTCCGAGAGCCACAGGCAGCGGCAAAATTCAAACCCTCCCATCCCCAGCCCCGAACCCAGTACCTGCTGTGCCGGAGTCAGCCTTCCTCACCACCACACCACACGGCTGGCTCAGTGGTAGCAGGCACACTGTCTCCAGATAACTCTCTTCCCTATCCTTCCCCTCGCAATTCCCTTTCAAACAACATGAAGTCTTGCTGTATTCTGACAATCTGCAGTTAGCCCCAGCCTTTAAACTGCCCCAGAGAGTATAGGGTTAATTTTCTATGCAGTGCATAGAACGTTGGGCTTGAGCTCGGTTGAGGTCTCTGTCTGCAGCACTTTGAAACCCAACCGGCAGATTCTTTACTCCGCCTCACTGAACAGTTGCTCCGGAGATTTCTTCTTCTGCTCGGTTCAAAGTCGGTTAAAGTTGTCTGTTTTATTCCGAATTCAGTTCCGCATTGTCGGTTCAGGCTCTGTCTGCAGTACCGTGAGTACTTCGATAGTTTCTTTGATTATTGTGGAAATTGTAAACTTGTATACCGATCCCTTATATTGATTTCTTGTGTATTTTCTTAGTGTGTGATTACCAGTCCTTATCGGTTTAAAAAAAAAAATGTGTGTTCAACATTTTTTTCCAATACCTGTAACACGGTTAGAAACCGGTAAGGGATTCTTGCCTAGCGGGTGCCGAAAAAAGGGTAAGTTTGATTAGGTTGGCCATGTCTGAGAAATCCAAGAAAAAAAATGGGCCCACTGGGTTTCTACACTGCAGTGAGTGTGGGAAGGTCTTTGCTAAGACCGAGCCCCACACCACCTGTGTTGATTGTCTGGGGTTTGACCACCTCGATGCAGACTGCCAAATTTGTTAAACTTTCCTAAGTCTACCCTGGAAAAAGATTAGGTAGACTTAGGGAAAAGGAAGCCAAGAAGTCCGCTGACCCGAATGGCTAGCCCGAAGGAGTGCCCTCTGACCAGGGCATTACTTCTTTGGGCAAGAGGAGAGCCAATCCTGAGGGATCGGTTCCTACAAAAAGAAATCGCAAAGAGAAATCGACCAGTTCAGATCCAGAGGTTCATGTTCCGACTGCCGAGGAAATAGCCAGAGCGATTCGGATTGTTGAATCGCTTCGCCCGGTTCCAACCGATCCGGCACCTTTTGGCAGGGGTTCAGTTCTGTCAGTTCCCCCGGTTCAAGATTATACCCCTGAAGAATTTTATGAACCAGAGTTTGAGGAGGAGGGGGATTTTGAGGATGATGGTGAAAGTCTGGATGTGCCTGTGGAACCGGACATCTCTTTAGACAGACCTTCTGGTGTTTCCCCTCCTAGGCTCTCTGAGTCCCCTCCCACTATCTGTTTTACAGAAAAGTGGCTGAAACCCTCCAGCTTCCTATGGAGTAGGCTGTGGAGGATCAGGAGGAGCCTGATTTTGTTGAAATGATGGACATCCCAGAGTCCAGGAGACTGCCTATTCCCCTTCATAAGTCCTTTGGGAAGCAGACACAAAAAATCCTAAAGTCTCCTAATTCTGTACCTCCTGTTGACAGAAGGATTAATAAGCCTTATCCGGCTCGGATACAGTGTTTGTATACCAATAATGCAGCCATGTTGGGGTAGTGCAGGCTGCTGCCTGTGACAAGGCAAATATTCCCTTGGCTTCACACCCCCCAGACAAAGACTCCAGGAAGATGGATGCCATGGCTAAGAAACAGTACATGGCATCCTCTTTGGGACTCAGGCAGGCTAACTATATGGCCTATACAGCCAGGTACCAGAAGTCCAGGTGGGACATTGTACTGGCACTGGCTAAACAGGCCTCCCCCCAGCTGGCCAAGGAGGTGGCTGCTGATGGGATTGAGGCATCAAAGGTACAATGTCATGCTGCTGTGGACTCCAGTGATGTCATCAAGAGTCATGGCTACATCTGTGGCTCTTCAGAGGATGGCGTGGCTCAGATGTACTAGCCTCTCACAGGACACCTAGGCTAAGGCCATGGATTTTCCTATGGTGGGTAATTCTCTGTTTGGGGAGCAGACAGAGAATTACATGAAGAAAATGGATGAGTACAGGACCACTTATAGGAGTGCTCAGGCCAAGGAGAGGCAGGCAACTCCTCAAAGGCAGCAATCTAGGGGCAGGGACAGGCCTTTCTACCAAGCACAGGCCTCTTCTACCTTTTCACAGAGGGGGTTCTTCAGAGGGAGAGGCAGAAGGGGGATGAGCAGGGCTGCATCCACTCCTCAGAATAAGGCCTCTGCCAAGCAGACACCCTGATGGGTCTGCCCTGGTCGACTCTCCTATCCCTGTAGGGGGCAGGCTGGCTTACTTTGTCCAGGACTGGATGTCTGTTACTTCAGACAAGTGGGTCCTGGAAGTAGTAAGCGAGGGACTGGTTCCCAGCTTCAAAAAATGTCCGAAGATGAGGGCCGGATCTTTTCCACCTGCAGGTCTCTCCGAAACCCTTGCCCTAGAGGCAGAGGTTTCATCTCTTCTGACCTTAAGAGCCATAGAGAGAGTTCCTACCCTACACCAGGGCAAAGGTCTGTACTACAGGTACTTCCTCACCCCAAAAAAAGACAGGGGAATGGCGACCCATCCTAGATCGAAGATACTGGAATAAACATCTTTTAAAACCAAGGTTCAAGATGGTGACTCTGGGAATAATTTTTCCCTCTTCAAGGCCAGGGGACTGGGTAGCCTCCCTGGACCCCAAAGATGCCTACTTTCACATCCCTATCAGGTGCTCCCACAGAAAGTACCTCTGGTTCAAGTTGCCCTCAGGCCATTATTAGTTCAAAGCAATGCCCTTTGGTCTAACATCAGCTCCAAGGGTTTTCACAAAGTGCCTGGCAGTAGTAGTTGCCTTTTTAAGAAGGCAAAAGATTTCCATTTTTCCATATCTGGACAGCTGGCTCCTAGTGGATCAGTCTCCAGACCAAGTCAAGTCAGACCTGTAAGTGACCCAGCAAGTGTTCACTTCCCTGGGATTTCTTCTCAACCTCCCCAAGTCAGTTCTCGAACTGGTGCAGCTTCTTACCTTTATGGGGCAGAGCTAGATACTGTCAAAGCAAGAGCCTTTCTTCCCCTGGAAAGTGCAAGAGTTCTTATAGAATTGGCTTCCTCCTTCAGCCTTCAGGTGTCCCGACCAGTAAGGCATTTCCTTCAACTCTTGGGCCACATGGCAGCTTCTACAGCAGTGGTCCAAGGGGCAACATTCCAGATGAGGGACATTCAGTTCCATCTGAGGGCCTTTTGATCCCAAGGAAGACCAAACTGATTCCAGTGACTCGGACACTGATCCAAGCTCTTCAGTGGTGGCAGGATCAGGACAATTTAAGGCACGGGGTCCCATTTGTTACTCAGTCTCATTCAGTGGTCCTTACCACGGATGCTTCCCTTTTGGGGTGGGGAGCCCATCTGGGGGCTCTCACAGCCCAGGGACCGTGGTCCCCTCAGGAATCCCTTCTTCATATCAATCTCCTAGAACTCAGGGCAGTTTTTCTGGACCTGCAAGCTTTCTCTCAGTCAGTGCAGAACAAGGTGGTTCAGGTCAGAACAGACAACACCACCACCATGTGGTACATCAACAAGCAGGGAGGCACTCAGTCCACGGCCTTGTGCAGGGAGACCATGAAATTGTGGTCCTTGGCTTATTCTCTGCAGACCTCTCTGATAGCAGTCCACCTTCCAGGAAAGGACAACGTGCTAGCAGATGCACTGAGCAGGATTTCCCAGGGCCATCACGAATGGACCCTGGACCCTCTGGTATTAAAAGTGATTTTCTCAAGGTGGGACACTCCAGAGATGGATCCCTTTGCAGCCCCAGACAATCACCAACTTCCTCTGTTTTGTTGCAGACCCCCAGTCTTGGGCTCAGTCCCTCTGGATGCTCTGATGTTGAACTGGGAAGGGAAACTTCTCTTTGCCTTCCCTCCCTTTCCTCTACTGTTCAATGTTCTGGTCAAAGTGAGGTCACAACCCTGCAAAGTGATTCTGATTGCTCCAGATTGGGCCAGGCAGCCCTGGTATCCCCTCTTACTGTCCCTGGCAGTCCATCTTCCCCTGTCTCTTCCCAGGAATTACAACCTGTTAACCTTCTCTCAGGGGAGGATTTGGTACCCCAATCTTTGGTCCCTCAATCTCAAGGCATGGCTCTTGAAGAAACACAGAAACATAGAATTTGACGGCAGATAAGGACCGCTTGGCCCACCCAGTCTGCCCATTTCCCTACCTGATGGATAAGCTGCAGATCCTAGTTAACCAGCAGCCTACTTCTTCCTACCCCCACCCCCTAGAATTGCCTTATGACTGTCCCATGCATGCTTGAATTCCACCACTGTTTTTGACTCCACAACCTCCTCTGGAAGGCTGTTCCATACATCCACAGCCTCTCTGTGAAAAATACTTCCTTAAATTACCTCTGAACGCCCCTTCTATCTTCAAATTGTGCCCCTTGTTCTTGCACCTCTTTTTTGAAAGATGCTACCCTCTTGGACTTTGTTGATTCCCTTGAGGTACTTGAAAGTTTCTATCATGTCCCCTCTCTCCCTCCTTTCCTCGAGGCTCTACATATTAAGCTCCTTAAGTCTGTCTTCATATGTCTTCCGGTGCAGACCCTGCACCATTTTATTTGCCCTCCTCTGGACAGCTTCCATCCTGTCTGTCTTTGCGGAGATTGGGTCTCCAGAACTGCACGCAGTACTCCAGATGTGGTCTCACCAGCTGTCTGTACAGAGGGCAGAGGGATAATAACTTCTTGTTTTCTGCTGGTGATGCCTCTCCCTATGCATCCCAGTATCCCCCCAGCCCTCCTTGCTGCCTTCTCACATTGCTTGCCCACCTTTAGGTCATCTGATATGACTACCCCCAGGTCCCTTTCCATTTTTGTTGTTGTTAATATTTCACCCCCCATTGTGTACTCTTCCCCTGGGTTTTTGTTTCCCAGGTGCATTACCTTGCACTTGTTAGCATTGAATCTAAGCTGCCATACATTTGACCATTCCTCTAACCTTGCCAAGTCCCTTCTCATCCTTTCCACCCCACCTTGTGCATCAACTCTGTTGCAGATCTTTGTGTCATCTGCAAAGAGCTAGAGTATGCAGATTTGCATCTGTCCCAAGGGGTTCTGGATATTCTCAGAGCCTCTTGAAAGCCTGCCACCAGAAAGACTTGTGACTCCAAATGGAAAAGATTCAGCATTTGGTGTTCCAAGAAGCATATATCCCCAGGCACTGCTGAATTGCCTACAGTTCTGGATGATTTGGTCCATCTTAATGGTCTAGGCCTCAGACCAGCTACTTTCAAGGTACACTTGTTAGCTGTTTCTGCTTTTCTGTCAGTGGGAAAGCCTTCCTCACTGTCATCTCACCCTGAATTCTGCAAGTTTTTCAAGGGATTGCTTCATATCAATCCTCCTTTTAAGGATCCTGCCCCTCCCTGGGACTTAAATGTTTGCATTGCTCAAGTTATGTAACCCCCGTTTGAACCTATGTCTTCAGCAGAGCTTAAGTACTTGACTTGGAAAACTGTGTTTTTGGTAGCCATTACCTCTGCCAGACTTGTCAGTGAATTGCAAGCCCTGTCAGTGGAACCTGATTTTATCTCATTCCATAGAGAAAAAGTGATCCTTAGAACCAATAGGAGGTTCTTGCCCAAAGTGGTTTCAGACTTCCATTTGAATCAGTCCGTGTCTCTCCCTGTTTTCTTCATGGATCATTCTTCCTCAGGGGAGAGGAGGCTACACAGTTCAGATGTTAAAAGAGCCCTTTGCTACTACATAGAGCGTACCAAGGGTCACAGGTTTGATTCCCTCCAGTTGTTCCTCACTTATGGAGAAGTGGGAAAGGGCAAACCTGCCACCAAGAGAACTATTGCCAGGTGGATTGTTTCTTGTATACAATTCTGCTATGAGAAACTGGGAAAAATTCCACCCTCAGGCCTGAGGGCTCATTCCACAAGAGATACAGCTGCTTCCCTGGCTGCTGCCAGGGATATCCCTCTGTTAGAAATTTGTCAAGCAGCCACCTGGAAAACAGTCCATACCTTTACCAAGCATTACTCTCTGGATATCCAGGCTAGGAGTGATGCTCGGTTTGGCACAGCAGTACTTCAGAGCCTATTCCCAAAGTAGGTTCTGTCCCTCCTCCATGGAGGTATTGCTTGGTAGTCTGCAGATTGTCAGAATACAGCAAGACTTCATGTTGTTTGAAGAAAAAAACACTCATCTTAGTAATTGTGTTTCTTCTAATGGAGGCTTGCTGTATTCTGACCTCCCTCCTTGCCTCCCCTCTTAGACTCTGTTTTTGGAAGTGGGTGGTCAGGTGCAGTGTTGCACCCCAGGGGTGTCTTCAGCACACCCTCCTTTTTACTTGGGTGCTTATATTATAACCTTTATTTGGATAGGTTTTTGGTTTTGGGTTTCCTGACTTGTCTTCCTTTGGGAATCCAAAACTTTTTGTTGCCAGTTGACTAGTTAAAAAAATTTTACAATTTCCACATAGTGTTTGCTCATAAGAATCTGGTGGTTGGGTTTCAAAGTGCTGCAGACAGAGACCTCAACAGAGCTCGAGCTCAACGTTCTATGCACTGCATAGAAAATTAATCCTATACTCTCCGGGGCAGTTTAAAGGCTGGGGCTAACTGCAGATTGTCAGAATACAGCAAGACTCAATTAGAAGAAACACAATTACGAAGGTGAGTAATTTTTTCTTTCCAGTCGCCTTCCTCTACCCTCACAGTAGAAGTAGTCGCTACCCTTGCAGGTTGCCTATGACAACAACGTCAAATAAGAGTCGCCATTTTGACGGTCACCTATATTCAGTTGCTGTTATCACGGGATACCATCCAGAAGATCACCCCTTCACTACCTGGCCAGATTTGAGCTTACATATTCGTACAAAGTGTTCTGTTACAGCTGCTGCCAGCACTTGAAAGATTACTATTTGAAGGGGCCATCCAAGACCATACTCTTTGTACATCGGACTGCTTTCTGCTTCTGTTTTTCCCCTTTTAATATTCTGCCTTGGTGACTGCAGATGCAAATTCTGACATTAGGCTGCTCCATAATTGAGATCCCTGTAGGCTACCAAAGGATACCCACGCCAATACCCAGCACTAATTTTCTGGTAAAAGCACCTGGATTTAAACACTCCTAGTTCCACCAGAAAAGCTCATCCCAGTTCCAAAAAAACTGCTTCTGCAATTGGACAACAGAATTTACACCCATAATTGCAGGACATAGGCCAATAGGAAATTGCAGTCCGTTCAACCAAGAGATATGGTACCTTAAAGTGCATTAATCATCCCCAGACTGGTGCCCTGGTTGAACCTATTGTTTTTATAATTTATGGATGAATCTGCTGAAACTCTAATCACCGTCAAGTTAAACATATAAACAAGAAAAGAAAACATTTCACACACCACCCATATTGACATAAAAACACACCACCAAGTTGTATCAGCATCTTATAAGGTCCTTGCCATAGTGTTTTTTGCAATGCACAAATGCATCCAGAAATTATAAGGATATATTAGAAGTGGCATATGATAGGGGGTTTAAGATAAGTGTGCCCTGGCCAGTTTATCACTGGTCCATGCCACAGATCTTGATTCGAGCTCCCTGTTGCCTTTGGCCCCTTGATTCACCTTTCCCTATAAAACAGGGACTTATGGTTTTAGTTTAGAGGACTAACTCAGCAGTTTTTTTTCCAGAAAGACTGGCTGGCCCAATGTCAATCTTTTTTTTTTTTTTTTAAATTAACATCTTTTTGTTTTCTCCCCAATCCTGGGACCCCAGCAGACATGGCCATGCATGTGCGTGGAGGCGCACACGCATGCACGCTGGGTACCGGATCGGCCCCTTCTGCCCCACCCCATGACTATCGCCTGGCTCCCCGTTGCCCGAACTGCCACATATCCTCCACCAGGTGGCAGCCAAGAGCTGGGGAAACCCCTCATCCCTCCCTGGGAGAGGAGAGCCGCCTCGCAGCAGCTCAGTCTTGCTCCTTGCCCCCCCCCCCGCTGACCCCCGACAACCCAGGCTCATTACTGAACCTGGGTTGCCTGTGTAGCGCAAGGTGTGTCCAGCGCCTCAACCCTCCGCACCACTGGGCAATCTTTAAAGATCTGTAAAATAGTCCTTGGTCTTCTACTATTTCATAAATGTAGATAGTACCTCTATAAGGTCAGTCTGACATCTTCCGCCAACCATTGTAGCTACAAAAACTGTGGGTCCAGTGTAAGTTTGTGATTGAACTCCCTGGTCTTGGGTCAGATGCCGTCAATCCTCCGTTATATCTCCCAGGGTTCCACTTCTCAGGCCTTCATTTCTACTGACCGGTTGCTTCCATGTTCACCAACTCCAAATCTGAACATCTCCCATTTAACCTGAAAACTAAAGAAAGACAAATCTGTCTACTGAGCTCAGTATTTTCTTTTCTGGAAGAGACCCCCCCCGGCCCATGGTAATGCTGGCATACCTTTTCTAAGGACACAAAATGCACATTTATTATTCATTTAGTTTCTGTTAACCTGGTAAGCCACACTTGGCCAAAGGACTATTTTCAGGTGTGACCTGGACACAAGGATACAGCACATTAAAACATACAATAAACTTGTCATGCTGCATGTAAATAAGTAATAAAACACAACAGGGTGTACATTATAGGATTTTAATGCACACCCCAGGGGTGAAGTAAGGCAAGAAACCAAAGGTTGAGTGTCTTTATGCCCCAGGGAAGTGCATTAAAATCCTTTGTAATATGGAAGAAATATGAGGACCTCAGGGAAGAAAGGGGATAGGTGTAACAGGGTCAGCTGGTGCAACAGCAACACGGCATTATGGCACGATAATGCCGTGTTGCCTTAGAACGCTCAGAGCAATAATACCCTGGTGAATGCGCTCACCGAAGTAGGGAAGGAGTGAAAGGGTTGGAAATGTCGACCAATAGGTGGCGCGATGAACAGGGGAGGAAAGGGAACCGGCAGGGGTTGAGGTGAGCAGCACAAATGTCTGTGGCGCCGCGGGCACTGTACAAAACGGAACACAGGACAGAACGGGGAAGGGTGCAATTGTGGAGGTAGTGAGGACAGATGGTAGAAGTTGCTGATCGATCGGAAAGAGCACAGGAAAGGACAGGGGAATAAGTGATCGGCGCGAGGGAGACACGAAGCTGTGAACATGAGACAAAGCGCCACCTGTAGGTCGGACTGAGGAGGGGGAGCTGAGAGAAAAAAATCGCTGTGTGGGCAAGTGTGTGAATATCAAAACGGGAGAGTGATGGGTAGGCGAAATCAAGTGCAGAGGGGCAAACCGTGGAGCTCAGAGTGGTGCGAGTCGCAGGAGGCAGAGGACGGAAGGGGCAGCAGATGTGAAGGCTAACAGAATGGGTGTGCAAAATGCAGGAACAGGAAAATGGAGAAGTTTTGTGGTGCTGTGAAAGCGCCACCTATTGGTGGTAATCGTTAGGTGTACAGAGGACTGCGAAGAGAACTGGCAATTTTGGGAGAATATAAAGCTATGCAGGGACATGTTGCCCAGGATGCACCAGAGCACCGAAGCAAAAAACAAACGACGGTAGAGAAATGGAGAAGCAGCACAAGCAGCAAAGTCGGAGGTCCAAACATAGTTGTATGGCAATAGATCTTACTTCGAGAGGGCTCTTGCAGTAGGTAATTACATATAGGACTGATGCCGGCCGGGGGCAGGACCCCACGGAAAAATTATCTAGCTAGCAGTCCCTGGCGTGGGCCCACCCCCTCGTCAGGTGACCGGCGTCATGCGACATCAGTATAAAGGGGCGGTCCCAGACGCCCGCCTTCCAGTTCTTTCCCGCCATTAGCTACGAGTAGAACCTCGCGGTTAAGTTCGTTGCAGTTCTGTCTCTTCATCGTTTTTTTCCGAGAAAGCTACAGTTTTTCTGTTCAATCGTCAGGTGAATGTCGTTTTGTCGTCCCCCTCTAAAAACAAGTGCGATTCATGCAGCGCTGAACTGCCACACAAGGACGGTCACTCCCTCTGCCTCCTCTGCCTAGGCCCCGACTACGCGATGGATAACTGTCCGCACTGCCTCCGGTTCAACACGGCAACCAGCAAGCGACGCCAGCAGTCCCTCGAAGCTCATCTCCTGAAGAAAAAGATGTCTGCGATGGAGAAAGAACTGAGAAAGTTAAGGCAGGCGTCGACTTCTCCGGAAGGGCATAAAAAGGACAAGGATAGGCACCGGGAGAAGGCCTCCTCTTCTGCGACTCCGGCCGGAGTCACGGGCAAGGTAACTTCCCCTCCGGGGGATCCTCCGACGGCAGCCTCCAAGGGTTTGGAGGAGGCGTCGGCCGCCTCGGCTCCGAGTTCGGCCTTCGGTGTCTCAGGATAAAGGAGACTCTAGCCTCCAATACGGTCTCACATCCTCAGCTTACTGGTGCGGGCGCCTCCCATAAGCCGGGCGTCGGCTCCTCCGACTTCGGCCGGGAGAAGGCCCCTAAGTCGCCCGACCCTTCGGAGCGGCGCGAACTATCTCTCCCTCGGCCGGGCCTCTCCTCTTCCTCGGCCCGCCTCGGACGTGAGAGCCCCGAAGTCGGACGCCGGCTCCTCCGACGTCCACCGGGTTTCGACCCATAATTGTATGGCAATAGTTATAGATACACCAGAGAAGAAAGATTTACAGAAGTAGTCGCCACTATAGTACTCGATGTGGGGTGATCAACGTGCACGCGCACAAGTCCAGCAGCAGAAAGGCAGGAAAAGTAACAGACATGCCCCATAATTGTTAACGTCAAAGAAGTGTTTCTGGTAATTACCGTTGTACAGCAAACAGAGCATCTCACAAATAGCACAGTTGCAGTTTCCATGTTACAAGTGCATTAATCACCGATGAAGGTGGCATCCAATGGGGGGGGTTAATGCATGGTTGGACTGTTGTATGCCTCCGGCCTCGTCCCTCAACGGTCCCAACAATGCATTAACTCCCAATTAGATGCCACCTTCATCGGTGATTAATGCTTACATGATGCACACCCTGGCAGGGCTTATTACACTGGCTCTAAGCAGTTTTTTCTCTGGAGGAAAATCTGATTCAACACCTGACTCTGCATTTACAGAAATTTAATGCATGGTCAGGTGACGTGCCTTGGTCAGTGAAATTTCTAGATTTTTTTTCTTGCTATATTATAAAAAATTACAATAAATTATGTAGAAAATGTTACACATATTTACACATCAGTAAAATGATAAAGTAATGTATAAAATAAAATTTAATTAAAGCAGTTACATCTAGAATGTACAAGTTAAGTGTTTTCAACCTGGATTTAAAGTGAGCCTTTCACACCCCAGGAGTCCTCACTATGTTTATTGTTGCATTCAGCCTGCAGGTCTGAGCTGCCCTGGAGCTTTGAATGTTGTGCTAATTAAAGAATCTTTGAATGAAATTCAAACTCTGTGTCCTCATGCTCATCCTAACATTCTAACAGCAGATTTATTTTGCCACCATTAAGAAAGCAGCTGCTCCAGAGTCTTCAACTTCAGACTGGTTTCCGGGTTATTTTTTTTGCAGTGGTGTGTTTTTTTAGTTATTTTATTGATAACACTGCATAGTTGGGTAATTTTTGTATATATTTTTTTTTTTTACGTTTCTGCAGTTCCCAGGAAAGCCATATTTTTTTAGCGTGGTTCCCGCTTTAAGAACCTGTGTTAATTTATTTTCCTTAATTTACTAAAGAAAAAATATATAACCACTTTGCGGTTTCTACTGTTTATTTTGGTTCTCCTTTATTTGGGAACCAAGCCGATATTTTACAGTTTAGCCTAATTAAATCATCCCTTAGGCTGCTTTCATTTGCAGTTTAATTTTTAAGGGAACCAAACCACATTTCTTATGTGTTAATCCACATTTACATATACGAGTTTTCTTCTCATTCAAGTTTTACTTTGATGTACGCTCCCCTGGTTTGTCCGTGTTTGGCATGATTGATGGACCCAAAAAGAAGATGGGATTTACAGACTTTAAAGTTGTAAAGTTTCTTTCCAGCTCCTAGCAAAGGCAGACTGTCTTGAATTGTGCTTGAAGTGCCTTGGTCTAGGTACGTTTTTAGTTTGTATGAAGTTTGTCCCAGATGGGCTAAAAAAAAAAAAATGTTAAAAGTTATTTTGGCTTCTCAGTCTGCCTCCACATCACAAAATATGCAGAAGGATAAGGCTGCTAAAGATGGTTCAGAAGTCAGGGTGTCTAAACAGGGGAGCCCTGAACAGAGTAGAAAAAGAAAAAACATGTTGCTGTGCCTCCTTCCGAAGAAGGAAAGGAGCCGCCAGTGGACAAAAATAAAATGCTCTCAATAGAGGACATGACTAAGACTTAAGTGCAGGCACCGGAGACGGTGCATGCCTAAAAAAAAAAAAAAAAAAAAGGTAGCTGTCCCTTCTCCTGAAAAAGGAAAGGAGACGCCAGTAAATAAAAATAAAATGCCCTCAATAGAGGACATTACTGAGGCTTGACAATTCTTCCAGGCTATGGGGAATTTCAGAAATATGTCTGCCCCCCCCCCAGGCTCCAGTTTCATTCCCAGTGTCTGCGGAGGAGGAGGTAAAAATGTTATATGAAGAAAACCTGAACAAGAATTTCTCATTTCCAAGACCCTCAGATGACTATTCCACACTATTTTTTTTTTATTTATTTGATAATTCGGAAACAACCTTTGAGTATGAATTGTTTTACAAAGGTTCCACGTCATGGTACAGACTTAACATTATTTACAAAAAATACTGTATCAGGCTTGTTACAATGTAATAGGACAATTGAACAGAGCTAATATCTGTGCTTAAACAAGATAAAAAAAAAAAAGACTAGTAATAATCCGGAGCAGAATAAAGCAGCCACAGGGGCATTGTCAGGTGTAAGAGTGAGGCTTAGCAGCGGGAGGTGTAGGTGGTGGAGTAGAGGTGAAGCAGGAAGGGTAAGATGCAAGTCAGAAGCAGCAGAGGAGAGATGGAATGTGGAGCAGAAGTGTTTGAGCCATCCCCCGGTGTTGGATCTGGGTGGGTACAGAGTAGGAGTAGGTATGACGGGAAAGGGTAGGATAGAGTGAACTATACACAGGTGGGAAGGACTAGGATGGTAGGGGGTAGAAGAGTGTAGGAGGGAACAGGAGAAACGAGGAGGTCAAATGGTGAATAATACCAGAGTGTGTACAGAGGTGGGAAAGGTAATGTGGTACAGACTCGGATAAGTACCCAGCAATTACAGGACGCAATGCCCTCGTTGGAAGGAACATGTTCAGTACTGGCAGCTACAGGAGCTCAAGCTTAGTAGAAAGTGCTTTAGTTCTGTTTTAAAGTCCTGGAAACTAGTAGTGCTTAGAGCAGATGCTGGGATCTCATTCAGCCTGAGTGGTGCTCGGTAAGCAAAGGAGTGCTGTCCCAGCGCAGTCCTGCAAAATGGGACACAGTGGGGTCATGGCCATACTTCTGGTATTATATCTGGAGTTAGATACCTTAACCAGGTCAGAGCTGCAAGGTGGAGTCTGGCTGAGCATGGCCTTCCGACCTAGGAGGCAGGTGTGGTATCTTATTCTATTGCTAAGAGATAGAAGATTGGACAACTCGTACAAGAGTGTAGGTGTGTGTGAGGCAGTCTGCATTTAGAAGTAGTCTGCAAGCCTTGTTAAGGTGAATGCCAGTCCTTTTAAGGGCCGTATCTGTGGCAGCTCCGTACACCACAAGTCCATAATCAACCATGGATAGAATAGAGCTGGAGACTGTAAGACGGAGGGTGTTAGGAAATGGGCTTTTCTGTGCCTGAACAGGACACCTAGTTTTGCATTCATTGTCTTAACCACTATGTCGATGTGTTGCTCAAATGTGAGGGTGTAATCCACAAGTACACCTAGGTACTTAAAGGAGTGCACCTGCTGTACAGGGACCGATTTGGTTATTTGAGATTGACTAATCTGGGTAGCTCCTTTTTACAAGTTACCTACCTGTTACACTATATCTTTGTGAGACATATGGCCAATACCCTCAGTTTTTCCCCACAGGAAACTGATGAGGAATATTTTGAATTCATGGATATGATGGGTTGATCCTTCCCATCTATAAATCCCTCAGGAAAGTCACTTTTACATTCATATCAGCACCCACCCAGCTGCTGGCATAGTTTAAAAATTAATTAAATAAGCAAATATTGATTGACAAACAGTGTTCTGGGTACCTGTATTCCCATCTTGATCATGAGGGAGTGGTCCAGACTGCCGCCTAGGACAGGACCAAAGTGTGTCTCTCCTCCCAGCCTCCTAGAGAAAGATTCCAGGAAACTGGATGCCAGTAAGAGGTGGAGGGGGAGTGCACACCTCAGCTTCCCTGCTCTTAAGGCAGGCAGCTTATCTGGCCTACACAACTCATTACCAGAGAGCCTTATGGAACTCCATTCTGGCACTGAGGGAAAAAGTTACTTGAGACTTGGTACATGATACAGTTGGCACAGCAAGATCAGCTATACATGCTACAAAATTCCTATTTCGTATGGCAGTATATAAGAAGGACACTGCATTCATGGTTAGGGCCCATGCAGTGTCCCTGGAAAGGGTTGCCTGGCTTAGAACTAGAAATCTATCCCAGGACTCTCAGACAAACGCTGTGTTCTAGGGGGCGTGAGTATTGTGTATGATCCACACTTCTGGCAAAATTCCTTTCCCCTTTAAATCAGGCTGGAAGGTCTTCAAGCTGGCCCCTCTCATCCATCCAGGTTGCGTCGTCCTCAGCAATGTCACATGATGTCAGATTTTCCTTTCTGCTGGATAGGACAGGTTCTCTCCATCGTGTTCTGCATTTGTGTAGGGTCCTATTTTCATTTGAAAATGAAACAAAATTCCTTTGGCCTTTCGCAGCATAGACTCTACTTATTCGAAGTTGGCGCCCAGTTTTAACCTTCGTCCTTGCAGACGGAAGATGTTGTGCACAGACCCGCGCACCACGTGTGTGTACTGCCTGGGCCAGGAACATGACTCCCAGACTTGTGGCCTGTGCCACACTCTTCACCCCTCCACCCTGGAGGACCGGTACACTCGACTTTTACTGGGTCATCTGGATGAGCGAGATCCTCCCATTCGGTCAAAGGACGCCCGTAGGGCAGTCTCTGCGGCTGTGGGGTCCGTTGAATAAATGGTGGCTTTTGAAGAAACTGCCGCCCGGGCGGCAGCAGGTTCTTCCACAGTGTCCGTGTTTACTGGGGCATTCCAGGACTTATGCCAGTCCCTTTCTACCCTAGGGGAAGGCCCTTCCCATGGGTCGAAATCCCAAGAAGGACTCCAATGTTAAAGTTAAAAAATCCCATTCAAACAACATGAAGTCTTGCTATATTATGACAATTGCAGTTTGTTCCACCATTAGAACTGCTCCGGAGGTGAAAGAGTTAACTTCCATGCCAGGCATGGAACTTTGAGCACGAGCTCAGTTAGAAAAGCTCTGTCTGGATCATTTCAAACTGAAACTGTCAGATTCTTTACTCCGCCTCATTGAACAGTCGCTCCGGAGATTCCTCCTACTGCTCGGTTCATTTCTCGGTTTAAAAGAGTTTTCTCGGTTAAATTCAACTGCGTATTATTATTATTTTAACCGAAACCGATCGGTTCAAGCTCTGTCTGTGGTATTGTAAGTAATAGACAGGTTTATTTCTGTGTGGAACTTGTAAATGTTTATCGGTTCGGTTCG
Organism: Neoceratodus forsteri; assembly: GCA_016271365.2. NCBI lineage: Eukaryota > Metazoa > Chordata > Ceratodontiformes > Ceratodontidae > Neoceratodus > Neoceratodus forsteri. The sequence goes on from CM057452.1 coordinate 566,280,262, forward strand.
AACCAATCAGGTTGTTTTAAAACTTTATTCTGAAGCATTTGAAAGCTTTTTAGAGTGCGGTTCCCAGTTCTTATCGGTTCTAAAAAAAAATGGATTTCCTTACGTTTTTTTCCACGACCAGTGACACGGTTGGGAACCGATAAGGGTGTCTTGCCTGGCACTGCCGAAAAAAGGGCAAGTTTTTGGTTAGGCTGACATTATGTCTGAGAAACCCAAAAGAAAACCGGCCCACTGGGTTTCAGCACTGTAATGTCTGTGGGAAGTCTTTGCTAAGGCTGACCCACACACCACATGTGTTTATTGTCTGGGGTTTGACCTCAATGCAGACTGCCGGATTTGCAGAATTTCCTGCAGCTATCCTAGATAAGAGTTGGTAGGCTCAGGGCAGGGAATAAAAAATCGACTGACCAGTATGGCCAGCCTGGTTCGGTGCCAACCCAACTGGGAGGGATGCCCTCTGACCAGGGCGAGACTTTCGGCAAACGAAAAGCTGACTCAGAGGAGCCAGTTCCAGCAAAGAGAACTAGAAAATCAGCAGGTGTGGAGTCAAAAATTCCTTCTCCAACTGCTGCAGAGATAGCCAAAGCAATCCAAATTGTCCAGTCACTTTCTCCGGTTCCGTCCAAACTGCCACTATCTGGTAAAAAGTCGGTTTGGCCGGTTCCACCGGTTCAAGAATATGATATAGAGGAGTTTAATGAACCAGAGGAGGGGGAGGATGATTATGAACAGTATGAATGTGACTTTGAAAGTCTGGATGTGTCCATTGAGCCGGACATCTCCCCAGACAGACCTTTAGGAGAATCTCCTCCTAGGCTTTCTGAGTCCCCTTCTCATTTTCTGTTGTATAAAAAAGTTGCTGAAACCCTCCAGCTTCCATTGGAGGAAGCTGTGGATGAGCAAGAGGAACCTGACTTAGTGGAGATGATGGATATCCCAGAGTCCAGGAGATTGTCTATTCCTTTACATAAATCATTTAGGAAACAAACAATAAAAATTTTAAAAGCTCCTAATTCTGTGCCTCCTGTGGACAAAAAGATGGACAGGAGGTACACTTTGTCAGGTCCTGATACAGAATTTCTTTCACAGCAATGCAGCCATGTTGGGGTAGTTCAGGCTGCAGCCTGTGATAAGGCTAATATTCTCCTGGCTTCACATCCTCCTGACAAGGACTCCAGGAAGATTGATGCCGTGGCTAAAAAACAATACATGGCAGCGTCCTTGAGACTCAGACAAGCAAATTATATGGCTTATGTGGCAAGATACCAGAAATCTAGATGGGATACTGTCATGGCTTTAGCCAAACAGGCCCCTGGCCAGCTTGCCAAGGAGCTGGAGCAGGTGACTGCTGATGGTATTGAGGTATCTAAGGTGCAATTCCATGCTGCAGGCGATTCTAATGATGTATCCTCTAGAGTCATGGCTACATCTGTGGCTTTTCATAGATTGGCTTGGCTCAGGTGTACTAGTTTGTCACAGGATACCCAGGCTAAGGCTATGGATTTTCCTGCGGTGGGAAATTCTCTGTTTGGGGAGCAGACAGAGAATTATATGAAGAAAATGGATGAATATAGAACCACTTATAGGAGTGCACAAGCCAAGGAACGGCAAGCCACTCCGCAGAGGCAGCCCCCCAGGGGTAGAGGCAGGCCTTTTCACAGGCCTTTTTACCAAACCCAGGCCTCCTCTTCGGCTTATGCTCAGAGGCGGTTCTTCAGTGGGAGAGGCAGACAGGGTGCAAGCAGGTCTGCTCCCTCCCCTCAGCCTAAAACCCCTGCCAAACAGGCACCCTGATGGGATGCCCAGGGTCGGTTCTCCATTACCTGTAGGGGGAAGGCTGGCTTACTTCGTCCAGGACTGGGAGTCTTTAACGTCAGACAAGTGGGTCCTGGAAGTAGTAAGCCAGGGTCTGGTTCTCAGCTTCAAAAAATTTCCAAAGATGAGAATCAGATCTTTTCCACCTGCAAATCCTCTAGAGACTTTTGCTTTTGAAACAGAAGTCTCAACCCTCCTGGCTCTCAGAGCTGTAGAAAGGGTTTCTCCCCTACACCAGGGCAAGGGTCTGTATTCCAAGTACTTCCTTACCCCAAAAAAGACAGGAGAATGGAGGCCCATCCTGGACCTAAGATATCTGAACAAGCACCTTTTAAAACCAAAATTCAAAATGGTGACTCTGGGAATGATTTTACCTCCCAAGGCCAGGGACTGGCTAGCTTCCCTGGACCTCAAGGATACCTACTTCCATGTTCTTATCAGAAGCTCCACTGAAAGTACTCAGATTCGAACTGCCCTCAGGTCATTACCAGTTCAGAGCAATGCCCTTGGCCTTACCTCTGCTCCAAGGGTATTCACAAATGCCTGGCAGTAGCAGTTGCTCAGTTAAAGGCTAAAGATTGCCATCTTTCCCTACCTAGACGACTGGCTCATTGTGGGTCAGTCTCCAGACCAGGTCAGATCACACCTGCAAGTTACCCAGCAGCTGCTTACCTCTCTGGGCTTTCTTCTCAATCTTCCAAAGTCAGTTCTGGAACCTGTCCAGGTACTCACCTTTATATGTGCAGAACTGGACACAAAGCAGGCCAGAGCCTTCCTTCTCCTAGAAAGGGTAAGGACCCTGGTGACCCTGGCCTCCTCCTTCACTCTGCAGGTCTCTCGACCAGCAAGGCATTTTCTACAGCTCCTAGGACACATGGCTGCTTCCACAGCTGTAGTGCAAGGAGCAAGATTTCAGATGAGGGACATTCAGTTCCATTTGAGAGCCTTTTGGTCTCAAAGAAAGATCCCCTATCCAAGTTGATCCCAGTGACTCGAACCCTGATCCAGGCCCTTCAGTGGTGGCAGGATCAGAGCAATCTGAGACAAGGGGTTCCCTTCATCCCTCTATCTCACTCCTTGACCCTTACTACAGATGCGTCCCTTTTGGGATGGGGAGCTCACATGGGCGACCTCTCCACCCAGGGATTGTGGTCCCCTCAGGAATCTCTGCTCCACATCAATCTGTTGGAACTCAGAGCTGTTTTTATAGCACTTCAGGTTTTTTCTGCATCTGTTCAGAACAAAGTGGTACAGGTCAGAACATACACCACTACAATGTGGTACATCAACAAACAAGGGGGCACTCGGTCTTCGGCCTTGTGCACCGAGGCAATGAAGTTGTGGTCTCTGGCTTATTCCCTGAACACTTCCCTCATAGCAGTTCACCTCCCAGGCAAGGACAATGTCCTGGCAGATGCTCTCAGCAGAGTTTCCCAGGGCCATCACGAATGGTCACTGGATCCCGAGTACTGGGGATAGTTTTTGCCAGATGGGGCACCCCTCAGATAGATCTTTTTGCAGCCCCAGACAATCATCAACTTCCACTGTTTTGTTGCAGGCCCCCAGTGTTGGGCTCAGTCCCCCTGGATGCCTTTGTCCTCGATTGGGAAGGGAAGTTTCTCTATGCCTTTCCCCGCTTCCCTCTCCTGTTCAAGGTGCTAGTCAAAATCAGATCTCAGCCCTGCAAGATGATTCTGATTGCTCCAGACTGAGCCAGGCAGCCCTGGTACCCACTCCTTCTGTCCTTAGCAGTCCATCTTCCCCTGTGTCTCCCTAGGAACCACAACCTGTTAACTTGTGCCCAGGGGAGAGTTTGGTATCCGAATCTCAAATCCTCAACCTCAAGGCCTGGCTCTTGAGGAGTTAGAGTTTGCTGACCTACACCTTTCTCAAGGTGTTCTCGAAATCTTGAAAGCTTCTAGGAAGCCTTCCACTAGGGCTACTTATAACTCTAAATGGAAAAGGTTTTCCATATGGTGTTCTGGGAAGCATATTTCCCAGAATCTGCTGATTTGCCCACTGTTTTGGACTATATGGTCCATCTTAATTCTTTAGGACTGAGACCAGCTACCCTGAAAGTGCATTTGGCAGCTGTCTCTGCTTTTATTTCAGCAGGGAAGCCCTCTTCTCTTTCCGCTCACCCTGTATTTTCCAAGTTTTTCAAGGGATTGCTTCATACTAATCCACCATTCAGGGCCCTGCCCCTGCCTGGGATCTTAATGTTTGCATTGCTCAGCTGATGCAACCCCCCTTTGAACCTCTGTCTTTGGCAGAGCTTAAGTACTTGATTTGGAAAACTGTGTTTCTAGTAGCCATCACTTCTGCCAGGCGCATAAGTGAGTTACAAGCTTTGTCAATGGAGACTGACTTTATTTCCTTTCACAGGGATAAGGTAGTCCTCAGGACTAACAGAAAGTTTTTGCCTAAGGTGGTTTCAGACTTCCACCTTAATAAATCCATGTCCCTTCCTGTGTACTTCACTGACCATTCCTCCTCTGGCGAGAGGAGATTGCACAGTTTAGATGTCAAAAGAGCCCTTAGTTACTACATAGAACGTACCAAGGGCCACAGGTTTGACTCCCTCCAATTGTTCCTCACTTATGGTGAGGTTGGTAAAGGGCAACCTGCCACTAAAAGATCCATTGCCAGGTGGATTGTCTCTTGTATCCAATTTTGCTATGAAAAACTGGGTAAGGTTCCTCCCTCAGGCCTGAGGGCTCACTCTACCAGAGGTACAGCTGCGTCTCTGGCTGCTGTCAGGGACATCCCTATCTTAGAGATATGTCAAGCAGCTAACTGGAAAACAGTTCACACTTTTACCAAGCATTACTCCCTGGACATCCAGGCTAGGAGTGATGCTCGATTTAGCACAGCTGTGCTTCAGAGCCTATTTCCTAAGTAGGTTCTGTCCCTCCTCCATGGAGGTACTGCTGTGTAATCTGCATATGTCATAATATAGCAAGACTTCATGTTGTCTGAAGAAAAAATTACTCACCTTAGTAATGTTTTCTTCTAATGGAGTCTTGCTGTATTATGACCTCCCCCCCCCCCCGCCTGCCCCTCTCAGAACCTCTACTTTTGGGAGGTGGGTGGGCAGTGCAATGTTGACACTTCATAGATGCCCACTTTATTTTCACCCTTTATTAGGGTGCTTGGGTGTTATGTTTTAATTTTTCTTTCTTGATTCCCCTGACTTGAGTCTTTGTTTTGGGATCAAGAACAAAAATGTGTTTTTGTAGTTAGTAGCCAGTGGGCTAGGGTAGGTTTACGGCTTCCACACAGAACCTTAGTGAGTTTTGCTTGTAAAGATCTGACAGTTTGAGTTTGAGCAACAACAGACGGAGTTTTCAACCGAGCTCGCACTCAAGATTCCATGCCCGGCATGGAAAGTTAACTCTTTCACCTCCGGAGCAGTTCGAAGGTTGGGACTCACTGCATATGTCATAATATAGCAAGACTCCATTAGAAGAAACAACATTACTAAGGTGAGTAATTTTTCCTTTTTTCCTTGTAGGTCATGTCTGGGTCGGCGGGCAAGAAGACTCTGAAGACGGGACAGTGCCCTTGCAGCCATAAATTTTCCATCACCGACCAGCATGACCGCTGCCTTACGTGTCTTGGCCCGCTTCATGACATGGATTCGTGCAACACCTGTTTCTCCATGGACCGCCGGGTCATCGAACAACACACATGGAAAGTGAGGCGAGCTGTGCCGACTTTCGGGGGTCGGGTGCGACTCAAGGCCGCCACTTTGGCCTTCCTCTGGGCTCCCTCCCAGTTCTACACGGGACCGAGGAGGAGGGAGCTTCGCTACTAGTAGCCTGGCTGTTGCCGACGCTCCTTCCGTGGTGCAGGAGGCCCATCCTGCTCCTTTCGGAGGGCGGGCGGGAGGCGCCGCCAAGGCAATTTCCCCTTCGGGAGTGAAGGCTCCCCCAGTGTCGGACCCGTAGTTTGCAAGGCCCGGGTCGGCACCATTCTCAGTGCCGTGGGCCCTGACGGAGCTGTCATCGGCACCAGTTTGTCGCTCAGTGCTGTGGCTGCTGTGGCACCAATACTGCTAGTGACACTGTGGGGAGTTTCTATGGTGCTGTCTGCACGGCGCCATGTCCAACTCAGGACTTGGCACCTTGGGGGCTTCGTATTCTGCTGTTGGCGCCGTCGTTGGCACCGCCCCTGCCCTCGGCGCTGCCAATGGCACCGTCAGGGCTGTCATTGGTGCCGTCCCCGCCCTCGGTGCCATTCGTGGCATCGTGGGGCCGGATGGGGCCGTGACTGTCCCCGACTCTGAGACTGCTGTTCGGGCGGGTGCCATGCCCTCCATGGATACCACTCGCGGTGCTGTGGGGGGGCACTGGCGCTGGCTCAGGAGTGGTCTCTGTTTCTGGCACCCCATTTGGCAAGGATGGCACCGGGTGCCGCCCTACGGTCTGGCACAGGGCCTCGGCCTCTACTTCTTCGGAGGTGGAGTCAGGCTCTGAGTCAGATGAGCAGTCTGACTCCCTGGGGTTGACTGTTGGGGTGGGCAGCCCTGTAGTGTCCTTGACAAGCCGGAGTCAGACCCCTTCTGAGGTGGGGTCGGTGGCTGCCGAGACTGGGGTCAGGGGTGCTGACCAGCGGGCAGTGGTGCAGGCCACCATTGCTCTGTAGCCTGGTCTTGGTGGGTTCACTGACCCCTCAGCAATGGTACCCCCGCCTGTGGTGTGCCTGGATCACCCAACTTTGGAGCCGATCAAGGCTTCTATGGGAGGGGAGGGTACTGTGCCCTGGATAGCTCCTTCGGGTGCTGGCCAGGGCTGTCAGCTACCTAGGCTGGCCCTCTCAAGCAGGAGGGCTCTTTCAGACTCTGAGGGGTCGAGGGCATGGGTCTGCACGGCGACCTTTTTCTGGGGCCCACCCGGGCTCTGGAAGAAGCCGTAGTGCGGATCCTCCGCTCTCCTCCTCGGTCTTATTAAGAGTGCCCCATTCTTTTGAGGTAGCGGACCGTCCTTCTGGACCTATACAGCCCCGGTCGCCTCACAGGGGGGTATTCTTCCGGGCGCAGCCAAGGTAGTACCGAAATGGTTGTTCAGCTGTCGGCTGTGGAGTCTTCCAGAGCACCTTCTTCTTCGGGTGCTCTTGGTCCGCTCCTTAGCCCAGGGGGAGGTCAGCAGATATCTCTTCTCGGCTCTGTCCCCATCCCTCTGCCACATTCTCCTGCGCTCCCTGGCATCCTTGGTCCTAGTAGTCCTCTCTCCTGGGAGCAGTTCAGGGCTGTGGCTGCTCAGTTCCCAGCTTACATTAGGGTAATGGACAGACAGGTTTTTCCAACCTCCCCCCAAACAGCCGCCCTCTGAGTAGTCGGTGCCCTCCAACTCTTCATCCCCCTCTTCTAGGGGAGAGGAGCCTTCTGTCCAAATCTCTCCTGCTGCTGATCTCGCCGAGTATCAGCGTTTCCTCGTGAGGATGTTTAAGGACTTGCACCTCACCCCTGCCACTGTAAGCAATCCAGAGCACTCGGTGCACGCCTTTTTAGGCGATTTCAGCGAGGCCACCCTTGTGGTGCCTCCCTGGCCTGCTCCCTTTTGGGAAGCATCGTTGTGCTTCTGGCAGAGACCCTTCTCCAGAGTTCCTGCCCCTAGAGATCTCTGCCAGCAGTACTGCACGCCCTGCAGTCTCCAGGTTCCATGCCTCCTCCGCAGTCCAGATTGATGCAGTTGGACACTCCTGATGGGCTTTGAACCCTTCACCGTGACCAGCTCCCAGATCAAGATTCCTCGGATTTTGACTTCTGGGGGTAGGAGGGCTTTCTATTTGGCATGGTTGTTGCTTTCCATTTCTGCACATCAGGCCCACTATGTAGCCTATGACAGGTTCTTGTGGTCCAGGCTAGGTCAACTCCTAGCCTCGTTGCCTGACATGGAGCAAACCAGACAAGCCATTGCACTCTCTTCGCGTGGCCTGGAGCTAGCAAGGCACCAAGCGAGGGCATCCTATGATGCCATTGAGGTAGCTACCAGGGTCATAGGGACAGCAATCTGCACTAGGCAGACGGCATGGCTGCGTCTTTCCCAGTTGTCACGCTTGGCCCAGTGTAGGGTGTTTAACTCTGCTCACCAGAGAACCTATCTTCTCCCATAGAGCGAGACGACGTTTGTTGGGGCAACTTCCTTCCCCCTGCGGGGGGGGCCCCGTCTCACTCTTCCCATTCTCTGACCCCTCCAGGCTCTGAAGGTTCTCCCTATTAGTGTGTCACCCACTGAGAGCTAAGGACTTTGTCCCTTCGGGGACTTGACACATCCAAAGGTGATGAATAGTGAAGACTGACAGATAAGATATGAAAATTCCGTACCTACCGTAATTATGATCTTTCTGTGTATCTTCATCATTCATCACAACCCCACCCTCCATCCCCCTGGGGCCTCAGTCTCTGGGTCCACCTCCCTCTCTGTGCCCAACCTCCCCCTCATTTCTTTGTTAGGAGTGGGGTAAACAGAGGAACATAGGGGGACAATGTTCTGGGTAGAGTGGTCAGCATGGGGGCACTCCTTCTCTAGTACGTTTGCTCCACCCCTGTGGGGTGGGACTTGGTAGTTGCCCTCCATTCTCTCCTCCTCCTCCTTGTCCCCGTCCTTCTTATTTTTCTTTGTCCTTAGGACTATCCTTCATTACAAAAAAAAAAATCATTTTCCTTTTTCACCAAAATCTTTCCTTGAGAGGATATTAATTCTCTGTGCCCTATCCTTCTTCCAGAATAGCCGATTCTGCTCAGATGGGGTTTTTGTCAGCCATTCTATGCCTTGAATTCTGGCAAGAAGCCTTTGGCTACTCCTTGCAGTTCCTACACAGTCTGGAGACGGACCAGGGTCTGGGATGTGTTAACCTTCTCCCCTCTCTTCTACCTTCTCAATTATTTTTCCCACCCTACCTCCCTCCTCTATTTCCAGAGATTGGGGCCCCTCCCAATCCCTTTAGTTTCTGACAACTTCTTTCTGTCCTCTCAGTCGTTATTTCTCCTTTTAGTTTTTTATCTTTTCCTTTTTACTGTCCCTTGGACTTCCTTGTCCCACCCTCCACTCCCTTCCTCTTACCTTTCTGGCGACTCAGAACTGGCAGGCAGGCGGAGTTGACAGTGCCTAATGGCCAACCCGCGAGCACCATGCAATGCGTCGGCTTCGAGGGCGGTGCCGATGGTGCATCGGCTCCACCTACCTAAAAAAAAACTCCCGCGGGGTCATGACCTCCAGCCATGTACCCTAAGGTGATGAATGGTGAAGATACACAGAAAGATCATAATTACAGTAGGTACGTAATTTTCATTTTTCTGCTGGTGATGCCTCTCCCTATACATCCCAGTTTCCCCCAGCCCTCCCTACTGCGTTCTCACATTGCTTGCTTACCTTAAGGTCATCTGATATGATTACCCCCGGTCCCTTTCCATTTTTGTTGTTGTTACTACCTCCCCCCCATTGTGTAATCTTTCCCTGGTTTTTGTTTCCCAGGTGCATTATTTTGCACTTCTTTGCATTGAATCCAAGCTGCCATATTTCTCCAACCTTGCCAAGTCCCTTCTCGTCCTTTCCATGCCTCCTTGTGTATCAGTCCTGTTGCAGATCTTTGTGTCATCTGCAGAGAGGCATACTTTTCCTTCAAACACCATGAAGTCTTGCTGCTATTAGGACTAAATGCAGTTTGCCACTGCACTCGAACTGCCCCGGAGGATAGGGTTAACTCCAGAGCAGTCTGGGTTCCACACTGTGGCGCTGTTCAAAGCTCTATCTGGCTAGTTTCCATGACTGCCAGATTCTTACTCCGCTTTCACTGAACAGTCGCTCCGAGATCAGCTCCTTCAACTCGGTTCATTTCAGTGGTTCAAGCGAGTTTACTCGGTTCATTTGAATCGGCAAGTGTTTAAAAATTACTGCGTTTTCGGTCAGAAGCTCTACCTGGTAAACCGTAAGTACTAAAAATAAAGTCTGTGTGGAAATACATTATCGGTTCAGTCTGAACCGATCGGTGGCTTATTTTACGATTTTTGGGCTTTAGAAGTGCGGTACCCGGTTCTTATCGGTTCTAAAAAAACCTTAATTTTATTTGGGTTTTTTTCCAATACCCGTGACACGTGTTAGAACCGATAATGGTGTCTTGTCGGCACGGCCGTTTAAAGGGCAAGTTTGTTGGTTAGGCTGGCATTATGTCTGAGAAACCCAAAAGAAAACCGGGCCACTGGGTTTCAACACTGTGATGTCTGTGGGGAAGCCTTTGCTAAGGCTGATCCACACACCACTTGTCTACTGTCTGAGGCTGACCACCTCCTGTCAGACTGCCAGGTGTGTAAAATTTCCCTGCAGCCACCCTGGAGAAGAGTTGGGCGGCTCAGGGAGCGAGGCCAAAAGTCCGTGACCCATTGGCCAGCCCGTCCAGTACCCACTGGACCAGAGGAGTGCCTCTGACCAGGCGAGACTTCCTCAGGCAAAGAAAAGCTGGTCCAGAGAACCAGCTCCAGCAAAAGACAAAGAAATCAGCAGGTCTGGATGTCCAAAATTGTTCTCCAACTGCTGCAGAAATAGCAAAAGCCATTCAGATTGTTCAGTCTTTGTCTCAGGGACTTGTCGAGCCCCCTATAATTGGGAAAAGGGTGGCTCGTTCAGGTCCAGGGGTTCAGGATTATGATGTTGAGGCAGGAGGGAGAGGAGGAATTTGATCAGTGTATTTGTGACTGGGAAGGTCTGGACGTGCCCATTGAACCGGGCATTTCTCCAGATAGACCCTTAGAATCTCCCCTTTGCTGTCTGAGTCCCCTTCTCATTTTATATTTTATAAAAAGGTGGCAGAAACCTCCAGCTCCCTTTAGAGGAGGCTGTGGATGAGCAAGAGGAGCCTGATTATGTAGAAATGATGGATATTCCAGAGTCTAGAAGGTTGTCTATTCCTTTGCATAAGTCATTTAGGAAGCAAACAACAAAGATTTTAAAAATCTCATTCTGTTCCTCCTGTAGATAAGAAATGGACAGAAGGTATACTTTATCAGGCCCTGATACAGACTTCCTCACTGAGCAGTGTAGTCATGTAGGTGTTGTTCAAGCTGCAGCCTGTGACAAGGCTAATATTCCCTGGCATCACATCCTCCTGATAAGGATTCAGGAAGATTGATGCCATGGCGAAAAAAGCAATATATGGCAGCTTCATTGGGACTCAGGCAGGCTAATTATAATGGATGTGGCTAGATATCAAGAAATCTAGATGGGACACTATATTGCAGTTAGCCAAGCAGGCCCAGGGCCAGCTGGCTAGTGAGTTGAACAAGTGGCTGCTGATGGCATTGAAGCTCTAAAGTTCAATTTCATACTGCCGTTGATGTTAATGATGTTTCCTCAGGGTCATGGCCACTTCTGTAGCCTCCGTAGGTTGGCATGGCTTAGATGCACTAATCTGTCCCAAGATACTCAGGCAAAGGCTATAGATTTTCCTTAGTAGGAAACTCTCTGTTTGGGGATCAAACAGAAAATTACATGAAGAAAATGGATGAATACAGAACTACCTACAAAAGTGCCAAGCTAAGGAGAGGCATGCCACTCCACAAAGGCATGCCCCAGGGTAGGGGCAGACCTTACCACAGGCCCTTTATCAAGTTCAGGCCTCTTCAGCCTTTGCACAGAGGGTTTTTTCAGAGGCAGGGTGAGCGGGGCACAGGCAGACCATCTCCCTCTCCTCAGAATAAAGCTGCTGCCAAGCAGGCACCCTGATGGGGTGCCCAGGGCCGATTCTCCTGTACCGGTGGGGGGCAGGTTGGCTTATTTCAGCCAGAACTGGTTGTCCCTAACTTCAGACAAATGGGTTCTGGAGGTGGTAAGCCAAGGTCTGGTTCTCAGTTTCAAACAGTTCCCAAAGATGAGAGCCAGACATTTTCCACCTGCAAATCCTTCAGAAGCCCTTGCTTTGGAAGCAGAGGTTTCTCTCTGCTGGGCTGCAAAGCAGTGGAAAGAGTTCCTCCTTGCCATCAGGGCAAGGGTCTGTACTCGAGTATTTCCTTACCCAAAAAGACAGGAGAGTGGCGGCCCATCTTAGATTTAAGGTTCCTGAACAAGCACCTTTTAGACCAAAGTTCAAAATGTTAACTCTGGCAATGATTCTGCCTCCCTAAGGCCAGGGGACTGTCCCTTCCCTGGACCTCAAGGGCGCCCTATTTTCATATTTTGATCAGGCCTTCACCGAAAGTACCTCAGGTTGAACTACCCTCTGGCCACTACCAGTTCAGAGCAATGCCCTTGGCCTTACCTCTGCTCCAAGGGTTTCACAAAATGTTTAGCTGTAGTAGTGGCTCATTTAAGAAGGCAAGGGTTGCTGTGTTTCCTACCTGGACGACTGGCTCATAGTGGGTCAGTCTCCAGATCAGGTAAAATCCACTTGCAAGTCTCCAGCAACTTCTCACTTCTCTGGGATTCCTGTTGAATTTTCCAAAGTCAGTTCTGGAACCAGTTCAGGTACTAACTTTCATAGGTGCAGAATTGAACACAAAGTCAGCCAGGGCATTTCTTCCCTCCGAAAGAGTGGACAGACTCATTGCCTGGCATCCTCCTTTACCTCGTGGTCTCTCGACCAGCAAGGCACTTTTGCAACTCCTAGGGCACATGGCTGCTTCCACAGCTGTCGTGCAGGGAGCAAGATTTCAGATGAGAGACATCCAGTTCCACTTGAGGTCCTACTGGTCTCAAAGGAAGGACCCCCTATCCAAGTTAATCCCAGTGACCAAAACCCTGATCCTAGCCCTTCAGTGGTGGCAGGATCGAAGCAGTTTAACTCAGGGGGTCCCCTTCTTACCCGTTCTTCATTCCCTCACCCTCACCACGGATGCCTCCCTGTTAGGGTGGGGGGCACATTTGGGCGACCTTTCCACTCAGGGAGTGTGGTCCCCTCAGGAATCTCTGCCCACATCAACCTTTTGGAACTCAGAGCTGTTCTCTTAGCTCTCCAGGTTTTTCGACTACTGTCCAGAACAAGGTAGTCCAAGTCAGGACAGACAACACCACAACAATGTGGTACATCCAACAAGCAAGGGGCACTCCTTTCGGTCATCAGCCTTGTGCACCGAAGCAATGAAGTTGTGGTCTCTGGCTTACTCTCTGAACACCTCCCTGGTAGCAGTTCACCTTCCAGGAAGGACAATGACTGGCGGATGCCCTCAGCAGGATTTCTCAGGGCCATCACGGATGGGCTCTGAATTCTCTGGTGCTGGGGTCAGTCTTTGCCAGATGGGGCACCCTCAGATAGATTTTTCGCAGCCCCAGACAACCACCAACTTCCCTGTTTTGTTGCAGGCCTCCAGTTCTGGGATCAGTCCCACTGGACGCCTTTCAGTTGGATTGGAAAGGGTTCTTGATGCTTTTCCCTTCCTCTCCTCTTCAGGGTACTAGTAAAACCAGAACTCAGCCCTGCAGAGTGATTCTGATTGCTCCAGACTGGGCCAGACAGCCCTGGTACCCTCTCCTCCTGTCCCTGACATTCCACCTCCCCTCAGCTTGCCCAGGACCCACGACCTGTTGACCTGTGCACAGGGAGAGTGTGGTATCCAACCTCAATTCCCTCCACCTCAAGGCCTGGTTCTTGAGGAGCTAGAATTTGCTGATTTACACCTTCTCAAGGTGTCCTGGATATTTTAAAGGCTTCTTGAAACCTTCCACTAGAGCCACTTACAATTCTAAGTGAAGAGGTTTTCCATTTGGTGTTCTGAGAAGCAGATTATCCCAGAATCTGCTAATCTGCCCATTTTACTGGACTATTTGGTCCATTTAAATTCCTTAGGCCTTAGGCCAGCTACCTTAAAGGTTCATCTGGCAGCTGTCTCTGCTTTTGTGTCAGCGGGGAAGCCTGCTTCCCTTTCTTCTCACCCTGTATTTTCCAAGTTTTTTAACGGGTTACTTCACACTAACCCCCCCTTTCGGGAACCAGCTCCTGCATGGGACCTGAATGTTTGCATTGCTCAGCTAATGCAACCCCCCTTTGAGCCTCTGTCCTCGGCAGACCTCAAGTTTTTGACTTGGAAGACTGTTTTTCTAGTGGCTATCACTTCTGTTAGACGTATAAGTGAATTACAGGCCTTGTCAGTAGAAGAAGATTTTATTTCTTTTCACAGAGATAAGGTAGTCCTTAGGACTAACAGAAAGTTTTTACCTAAAGTGGTTTCAGATTTTCATCTCAACCAATCCATCTCTCTCCCAGTATTTTTCACTGAGCATTCCTCCTCAGGGGAGAGGAGATTGCACAGTCTGGACGCCAAAAGAGCCCTAAGCTACTATTTGGAACGCACCAAGGGTCACAGGTTCAATCCTCCAACTCTTCCTTACCTATGGAGAAGCTGGCAAGGGAGACCTGCCACTAAGAGGACAATTATGAGGTGGATTGTCTCTTGTATCCAGTTCTGTTACCAAAACTAGGTAGAGAACCTCCCTCAGGACTGAGGGCTCATTCCACCAGGGGTACAGCTGCATCTCTAGCGGCTGCTAGAGATATTCCATTTTGGAAATTTGCCAAGTGCTACCTGAAAACAGTCCACACCTTTACCAAGCATTATTCCCTGGATGTCCAGTCCAGGAGAGATGCTCGGTTTGGCACAGCTGTGCTTCAGAGCTTATTCCCAAGTAGGTTCTGACCCTCCTCCATGGAGGTACTGCTGTATAATCTGCATTTAGTCCTAATAGCAGCAAGACTTCATGGTGTTTGAAGAAAAATTACTCACCTTAGTAATTGCTTTTCTTCTCATGGAGTCTTGCTGTATTAGGACAACCCTCCTCCTACCCCGCTCAGAACTCCCACTTGAGTATGGGGTTGTCAAATTGGTGCAAGCTCTGTCATGCCATTTCAATTTCTTCTAGCTCCCCCTTTTTGTTCATTTGGGTTGGGAACTAGGTGATTCTGTTTTTGTTAAGTGATAGGTGGCTCCTCTCTGGACTTGAGTCTTTTGGGGAGAGGGGCCTATTAGTGCTTGTCATGGGTGATTCTAACAATAACAGGTGATTTTTTATTATTTTATGATTGTTGTTGTTTTTGTTGTTCTACTACTGGTAGGTAGCCAATGGCTAGTGTAGAGCTTTTCACACAGACTCTATATTAGTTTAGCTTCGTAAAAGAACTGGCAGTTTCATTTGAAACTAGCCAGATAGAAACTTTGAACAGCGCCCTCGCGCTGTGGAACTCCAGACTGCTCTGGAGTTAACCCTATCCTCTCCGGGGCAGTTCGAGTGCAGTGGCAAACTGCATTTAATCCTAATACAGCAAGACTCCATGAGAAGAAAAGCAATTACTAAGGTGAGTAATTTTTTCTTCCAGTCCCTCTGCAATGTCGCTTATAAAGACATTAAAAAGGACTGGACCCAGTACTGAACCCTGTGGTACCCCACTAGTAACCCCTCTTTCTTCAGAGTGGACTCAATTTACAATTACCTTCCGTGTCCTGTTGTCCAGCCAATGTTTTACCCAGGCTACTACCCTGGGACCCACTCCCAGGCTGATTAATTTGAATATTAATCTTTTATGTGGGACTGTGTCAAATGCCTTGCTAAAGTCTAGGTAGGCCATGTCCACAGCCCCTCCCTGGTCTACTACTTTGGTCACCCAGTCAAAGAAATCAATTAGATTCATCTGACATGACCTTCCTGCTGTGAACCCATGCTGCCTTGGGTCCTGTGCCCCACTGGTCTCTAGGTACTCAACAATTCTTTCCTTCAGAAGTGATTCCATCACTTTCCCTACCACAGAGGTCAAACTGACAGGTCTGTAGTTTCCTTCCTCTGTCTTGCTCCCACGTTTGTGAAGGGGAATCACATCCGCCTTCCTCCAGTCCTCAGGTACCACACCATCCTCCCATGATTTGTTAAAAGAGTAGTCAGTGGTGTCACTAGTTCTCTCCTTAATTATTTTAGAATTCTGGGGTGAATTCCATCAGTCCCCATTGCTTTGTCCACCTTCAGTTTTAGGAGTTCTTTCAGAACCCTTTCTTCTGTGAAAGGACTGGGATCGACCCCACTGTCCAGAGTGCTTCTGTTAATCGGATTAGGCACCTCCCCCTCCTCCTCTTTTGTGAATACTGAGCATAAATATTCGTTCAGTATCCCTGCTTTTTCACTGTCCCTCTGCCCACCCACCGTCCATTCTGTTCAGCCTCACTATCCCTCCCTTTGTCTTTCTACGCTCCCTGATACACCTATAAAAGGTTTTATCCCCCTTCTTAACTGAGTTGGCTATCTTTTCCTCAGTTTGGGCCTTTGCTATTCTGATTACCCTCCCTGCTTCCTTCTGTCTTAACTGGTACAGTTCTCTGTCCTGCTCCTTCTGTGTTTTCTTATACTTCCTAAATGCTATCTTTTTCTCCCTAACCTTCACCGCCACCTCTTTTGAGAACCATAGTGGCTTTTTCTTTCATTTTGATTTGTTTATTTGCTTCACACAAAGGTGTGTTGCCTCTGTGATGGCACTTTTGATGTTTCCCATTGTTGCTTCACCCCTTCTTCTAGCCTATTTGCTAGTGCTCTTCTAAGGCACTCTCCAAAGTCAGCCCTCCTGATGTCCAGAACCCTCACTTTTGTATGGCTTGACTGTGTAGCTGAGTTTATCGTGAACCATACTGTTTGGTGGTCACTTGTTCCCAGATGACTACCCACTTCTAGATCTGAGATCCTCTCACAGTCCCTATTTGAGAGTATGAGGTCTAAGATTGCTCCCTCTCGAGTGGGTTCCAAAACTAGCTGCCTGAGGCATACCACCTGAAGGGCATCGAAAACAGCCCTGCTTTTGGATGCAGCTGCAACAAAGGTGCTCCAGTTAACATCTGGCATATTCAGGTCCCCCATCAACAGTATATCCCCTTTCTCTGCCATCCTAAGGATGTCTTCTATCATATCCTTGTCCATTCCCTCCCCCTGACATGGGGAGTCTGTATACAACCCCTGTGCAGATTGTGATGCCATTTCCAGTCTCTAAGGTGATCCACAGTGCCTCCTCTCCTCACTGTTTATTCTTTTGTTCAGTTGCTTTTATCCCTTCCCTTACATAGAGAGCTACTCTGCACCCTCTTCTCCCCTCCCTGTCTCCCCTGTAGGTTGTGTACCCTGGTATGGTAACATCCCAGCCATGGTTCTCTGTGTACCATGTTTCTGTGACTGCTATGATATCCAGGCATCCCTCTTCCATCAAGGCCACCAGCTCAGGGAGCTTGTTGCCCAGACTACGGGCATTGGCACTCATTACCCTCCATTTCTTGATGGCTTTACCCCTTTTTGCCCCATTTCTGTCCTTTTTGCGTTTGTCATTTTCTCCATTTACCCTGCCCTTCTCCCTATCGACATTTCTGTCTTGGCGTTTACCTCACTTAGTACCTTGATTTTTTAGGGGGGGGACTAGGATTTCCTTTCTCCTCTCCAGTGCCTCTTCCCTTGGTTAGTTTAAATGCTTGCCAATGAAGCATTTAAACCTATCACCTAGGATCCTGGTCCCTCTCCTGGACAGATGCAGACCATCATGCCAGTATAGGCCTGCATCCCCCCAGGTGGACCCGCAGTCCCCAATGAAGCCAAATCCCTGAGCTCTGCACCAGTTTTTCAGCCACTGATTGAATCCCATGGTGTGGAGCACCCTAGCCTCACCCATGCCATAGACAGGCAGCACCTCCAAGAAGGTTACCGTGCGTGCTACTTGTCTAAGGCCCCTCCCCAAGTCCTCAAACACTTCCTGCACTGCTCTAATTCCTTTCTCAGCCAGGTCATTTGTCCCTAGGTGAACAATGACATCCAGCTCACTCCCCTGTGCAGCTGCTCTGGTGATCCTGAGGATTCGCTCCCTGTCCCTCCAAGCCATGGCGCTAGGCAGGCACCTTACCTCCCTCTCCCCTTCCTCCCCCAGTTCTACCTTCCTAACAATGGAGACCCCCACCAGAAGATGTTTCCTTCCCCTGTGGGGTCCCATGCCCACCCTCCTGTTGGGTCTCCTTTGTGGTGGTTCCCAGCATCCGGCTTGGTCTCCACTGTGGGTGCCTCCATAGAGGAACCACACTTTTCCATAATGGCATATGAATTGTGGAGAGGTACAACTGGAGGGATGCGCCTCCGTTCCACCATCCTCACCCTCCCTGAGCCCACTGTGGTCCAACTGCTCCTCTTTCTTGGCAACCTCTGAGGCAACGGCAGTGGCCCTGGTGGTCCCTGGGCGGGAGAGGAGGTCCCACAAATCCTGGCCAACTCAGCCTGGAGATGAGCAACCAACCTCCTCCCTCAACCCAGAGAGGTGCCTGCAGATGGGACAACACTGCATCCTCCAGAACTACCAGTCTCTCCCAGGACACTGAAACTAGAGCTATGGACTTCCCCTGTGAGAATAATTTTCTTTTTGGGACGAAACAGAGACATGGTTCCGGCCAGTAACATCGCGGCCAAAATATTGTGGAAACAATATTGCCGGCAAAACATCATGGACCATAATAGTGCAAGGCTTATAATAAAGCTGGGTAACAATGCCACATACTGACCTGCTGTGCACAGCTACAGCGCTCCAGTATAAGGATGCATGGGGGGGGGGACTGAGCAGGAGTCTCTGCTGCAAGGGACCAATACTGGGACCCCGAGCACAGAGGCACACTGGAGTTAGTGCAATGCCCACCCCCAGACAGGCCCCACCACAAGGCAGTAGAAAGGGTGCTATGCCAGGACTCGACATGGCAGACTACAGGGGGAACATGGCATAGTATGTCATCCTATGGAACAGAGGACACAGAATGCACAGGTTGTGCTAGGCATGGGACAGCAGGCAGAGGCTATGGCTGCGCCTGGAACTTACGGGACAGGACTTCAGGGTATGAGCAGGTTGGGGGCCGAACAACAACACCACGATGGCATGGGGTCCCATGCACTGCTCCCTACTCAGGCACCCCTGTGTTGTTCTTATGCTCAGGTTCCTGCTGCTGAGCTGTGTGGTGTCTCTATGTAGCAGGCTCTGTTTGCTGTCTGCACGTTCACCAGCCTGCACTGTTACATCCTGCGATGTCATGTGCTGCTGATATTGTGGGTGGCGATGTTATTGCCACTTTATTTTGGCCACGGTATTTTGTCCCGCAATGTTGCTGGCCGGAACCCAGAGACATACATGAAAAAGTGGAGGACTACAATACCACCTATCACAGCAATGCAGCTAAAGAGAAACCCTCTGCCTCCTACAGACCCCAAAGAGGAGGCAGAGGTAGGAGTTACTATCCCAGGGCCTTCTACCCTATGCAATGCCCATTCTCTTGGATTACTCTCAGATGAGAAGATTCTTTAGGTGAAGAGGTAGAGGGGATCAGAAATGTACTGATCCCACACCCCAACAAAAACTCAGCCAAAACAAAACTCTTGATTGGAAGGCTCAGGTGGCCTCTTCTCTGCCAGTAGGAAGAAGGCTGGCCCACTACCTGCACCACTGGCACCACATCACCAAATCCTAAAAGACAAGCAGACCGTAAAAAGGCTGCAACATTTTTTATTGGTAACTTGGTAATTGGTAATCGTGGCTAAGGATGAAAAGTCAGTGCAGAGGGAAGATCTTCTGTCGACTGCCATTAAAAGTAGTATCGGGAGGGTCATTAGAATAACTACTATCAGGAAAAAACAAAATGAGCTGAAAGCCAAAGGTTTATTCACAGCTAGCAGAGGCATAAATAAAGAAACTGAGCTCTCAGATGCATGAAACAACCTAGTTAAGATTGAATAGATGGAGAGCTCAATATAGGGAACTAAACAGAGAAAAGGTGGAGCATGCTATCGGCAGAACCAATGTAAAACATTTTGACCAGGGGGCAGAAGGCGAGCAAGTTAATGGCTTTGCATCTGTGAATACAAACAATACTGACATGCTCATTAGCAACAAAGGCTAGTACACCACTTTTTCTTCAAATAAATGATTTATTTTAGGTAAATAGTCCCAACATTTCGCCTAGATATTTAGGCTTCTTCAGGGGAACTGTAAAAAATTATAAAATATATATATAATTATATTTCAAATAACAAGTTCAACTGTACACTTGTAAACTTGATCATTTTGCATTTAATATACTTATACATATATCTAAGCAATGATGTTAATATAAAGATATATAATTCCTTAAGTTTTGAGAAACATCTATGTAAATAAACATATATGTAAATATATAAATTAACTCAACTTCTCCTATTATGAGAACCACCAAATTTCATACAAAACTATTTTTCTAACTTTCTAAAACTACCTTTTGGGGCCAGAATATTTGTCATTTCCCTTTAAATTATATAATTCTTATGCTATCATTTGAAAAAATGATAAAATGTACATAATATTAATTATTGCTTCTTTTAAAGTTCTACTTAAAAATCATTTTTTTATTTCATCACCTTGTATCATCGTATGTACATCTACTATTCATCTTCACAGCATTTTCTAGTTTTTTCTGTATTTTCCCTCCGTTGCCTGGTGAGAGCGCTGCTCGTTGCAGGTGTGAACTAGCTGCGAATTATCTATCTGGATTGTTGGCTTTTTATTCTGGACTGCATTTATTTGTCTGCCCACTTAACCTTTGTGCCTGACACAGCGTGAGAGGCTGTGTGATATCTGCACAAACTCGGTGCCAGCTGGAGCTGGAGCTGTGAGAGGGGGGCTGCCGGCTGATTGGTTGTGGAGTGGGGAGGCACTGCTTAACGCAGGGCGCCGCCGCTAGCGGCATTTCTGTATTTTCCCTCCGTTGCCTGGTGAGAGCGCTGCTCATTGCAGCTGTGAACTAGCTGCGAATTATCTATCTGGATTGTTGGCTTTTTATTCTGGACTGCATTTGTCTGTGTGCCCACTTAACCTTTGTGCCTGACACAGCGTGAGAGGCTGTGTGATATCTGCACAAACTCGCTGCCAGCTGGAGCTGTGAGAGGGGGGCTGCCGGCTGATTGGTTGTGGGAGTGGGGAGGCACTGCTTAAATGCAGGCACCGCTCGCTAGCGGCATTTCTGTATTTTCCCTCCGTTGCCTGGTGAGAGTGCTGCTCATTGCAGCTGTGAACTAGCTGCGAATTATCTATCTGGATTGTTGGCTTTTTATTCTGGACTGCATTTATTTGTCTGCCCACTTAACCTTTGTGCCTGACACAGCGTGAGAGGCTGTGTGATATCTGCACAAACTGCTGCCAGCTGGAGCTGGAGCTGTGAGAGGGGGGCTGCCAGCTGATTGGTTGTGGGAGTGGGGAGGCATTGCTTAAACGCAGGCGCCGCTCGCTAGCGCGAGCGTTGTGAGTGGCGGAGCTGAAATTTGCTTGCTCTGGATGAGCGTTGGGAATTATACTATGTTATAATAGATTATGTATGTCAACCAGTTTTATCGTAAAGTAGAGTTTTATGTGTATTGCTTGCATGATTTATATGTGCCACTTGGCTTATTTAATTAGATATGTGTAGGGGTTCTGTTAGACGACTCTTAGGGCCTAGGATTGTCTATGGGAATTCGCAGCTGCATGCGCTGCATCCTTTTATCCCCTCCTGTATCTGATATTACTATCAGACGTTGTAGGGAAGTGGGGATTGGGGGGGATTATTTTGCCATATGCTGTGGGATGACCAGGAGCAGGTTGATCAAAGGATTGAGGAGGTTAAGTCCAGGAGACGCCCTGGAATAAATAGAGCATCTAGGAGAAGCCAGACGTGGTTGATGCCTATTTCCAGGGGGGCCACCAGGTCAAGTGGCCAGGTGACCTCTAGGGCTGCATCACCCTCAATACCTCTGACGACAGTGCTATGCAATGCCAGGTCGATCAGAAACAAGATGGCTATTATTGCGCTCTGGTCTCATTTGACTTGAGCCTATACAGAGACCTGGGTGGGAGATGATGCTGGCCCTGTTTTTGAGGCTGCAGTCCCCCCAGGATACACTGTGGTGCACTGCCCCAGAGAAAATCGTAGGGGAGGCGGTGTAGCTATTTGTTTTAAATCAAACTTGGACTTCACCGTGCATCCGGTGGGAACCCCAGGTTCATTTCAGTGTGTGGCCGTTCGTGGAGGACTTGGCATTGGCTGCAGGATCCTCCTCATCTATCACCCTCCTGGTCCGATGGGGGGTTCCTGCAGGAATTTGCCGAGTTTGCTGCCAGCAAAACATTGGATTCCCCAAGATGTATTTTTCTTGGCGACTTCAATGTTTGGGCCGAGGATAGAAGTCAAAAGTGCGCCGATGAGTTACTGCAGAGTATGTCCCACTTGGGGCTGGTGCAGTCTGTCGGCGTGCCCACTCACTAGGATGGCCACACATTAGACCTGGTGTTCTCACTGGGACTTGAGATCGCTGATCTTGATATTGATCGAGTAGCTTGGTCTGACCATTGCACGGTGAAGTTCACGTTTAGTGCTCCCATCATAAATTCTTCCCCTTCTGAGATATTTCGCTGCCGCCCGTTAAAAGATCTTACCCCTGAGGGTTATTTGGCGGCAGTTGATTTATCAAGGGTGGGTGATGCATCGTCGGAGGCGGTTGGCGCGGAGTAGACGCCTATAATGAGGTGCTATCTGGGCGTGGTTGCTCCCTGTCCGTTACGACCAGAACTTCATACCTGAGGTCACCTTGGTATGACGGTGATCTCAGGGAAATGAAGAAGCTGGGTCGGAGATTAGAGCGTCGCTGGAGGAAATCCCGTCTGGGGGCTGACAAACTGGTCCTGTGTGCGCATTATTGCGCATATCAGGAGGCAATCAACCAAAAGAAGACAATATTTTTGTCCTGGGAGACTGCTGCTGGGAGAAGCCGACCAGCCTCACTCTTCCGGACTGTTGATAGACTTCTTCATCCACTCTGTCTTCAGCCCGGAAGAGTTTCCTCGAATGAGGATTGTGAGGAATTTGCTGGGTTTTTCTCGGACAGGGTGTCTGTGATCCGGCGGGAGGTTTCCTCAGCCAGTAATATCATTGCTGTCAGTAGTTGTCAGTTGTGTTCTAAGAGCACTCTCTCTAGGTGGGGGGAGTTTAGGCCAGTGGAGGTTCGTGAGGTTATTGAGATAGCGGCCAACTTGAAGTATACCTTTTGTGAACTGGATCCCATGCCAACGCGCTTCTTGATGAGGTGCATTGACACTGTTGGCCCGGTGTTTGCCCTGATTGTCCAGTGCTTCTTGAGTCAGGGTGTCTTTCCGGATGCCTTGAAGGAGGCTCTGGTGAAACCCCTTTTAAAGAAAGCTTCTCTGGACCCGGAGATTAGGGCAAATTACCGTCCTATCTCCAATCTTCCATTTCTGGGAAAGTTTGTTGAGAAGGTGGTATCACTTCAGTTGGGGGAACATCTCATGACCCACGAGTTGTACGATCCCTTCCAGTCAGCTTTTCAGGCCAGACATAGCACTGAAACTGCATTAGTTCGGGTGCAAAATGACCTCCTCAGGGCTAGAGATC
The DNA here is from genome assembly GCA_016271365.2 of Neoceratodus forsteri. Classification (NCBI taxonomy): domain Eukaryota; kingdom Metazoa; phylum Chordata; order Ceratodontiformes; family Ceratodontidae; genus Neoceratodus; species Neoceratodus forsteri. The sequence goes on from CM057452.1 coordinate 566,303,465, forward strand.
GGGGGGACAAGACAATTCTTGTTCTCCTCGATCTCTCTTCAGCATTTGATACTGTGGACCATTGTGTGTTGCTTTTCCGCCTGTGGGAGTTGGGACTCACGGTATTGTCATCAAATGGTTTGAGTCATTTCTTACTAACAGGAGGCAGCGGGTTGTGATGGGTAATTTCTCATCCGTGCCCTGCCTCCTTTCATGTCGGAGTCCCTCAGGGTTCGGTATTGGCCCCAATGTTGTTCGTGAGTATACATGCTGCCCTGGGAGATCATTAGGAGGTATGGTTTGAGTTTTCATTGCTATGCTGATGATACTCAACTATACCTATCCTTTGCCCCAGGAACATCAAATGCAGTGGATGTGATGAATACCTGTCTGGCTGAGATAAATGACTGGATGTCTTCCAGCTGGCTGCGACTGAACCCTAACAAGACTGAGGTACTGGTAGTGGAGTCGAACAGAGCTCGTGATGGGATGGCCTCTGATTCTGCGACTGGCATTGTGCTAGGAGCTGTGTCATTGATGGCCTCCTCATAGGTGCGAAACCTTGGTGTGATCTTTGACAGGAACCTGTCCATGGAGGCTCAAATATCCTCTGTGGTTCGTTCCTGTTTTTTCCATCTTAGAAATATCGCCAGGATTAAGCCCCTTGTTCCGGCTCTGGACCTCCCTACTCTGGTACATGCCTTAGTCACTTCTAGGCTTGACTACTGTAATGCCCTCCATCTCGGGGTCTCTGGAACTTCTCTTTGCAGACTGCAGCTAGTGCAAAATGCTGCTGCCCGGCTTTTGACCGGACAAAGTAAGTTCTGTCATATTACTCCGGTATTGCGCGGATTGCACTGGCTGCCTGTCAGGTGGAGAGTACTGTTCAAGGTGGGTTTTCTCACCTATAAGACCCTCATGGACAGGGCCCTGGTTACCTTTCTGATCTCCTGGTACCGTCCACCTCTGTCCGGGATCTCCGCTTCTCTAGTGGTGGCCTCCTCAAAGTTCTGATAGCAAGGTTGAAATCAGCAGGGGATCGATCATTTGGAGTTGCTGCTCCAGCTCTCTGGAACTCGTTGCCGCTTGAAGTGAGAGAGGCCCCTACTATAGAGGCCTTTAAGAGTCATCTGAAGACCTTTTTATTTATGCAGGCTTTTGGAGATTAAGTTTTATATGTATGATATTTTAATGTATACGGTATGACATACTGTACAGTTTTGTGCGGCGCCCAGAGCCTTTGGGATTGGGCTTTTTAAATAAAATTGACACTTACATTTATTTTTAAATTTACAGTATATAGGGGAGAAATGCTAGAAGAAAAACGAAAAACGTTTTTATTAAACTTAAAATAAATACACTTTCACTGTTTTTTAACTTGTTAAACATTACTAAATTCCTATTTTACTTGATTTATCATATTTGTTTACTTCCAATGTCCAATATGATATTTTCACTTGTTTCTATTGTCACTCATTTAAATTCATAACCCAACATTTTGTACTCATTTCTTTATATTTTAAGATGTCCCACTTAAGTAGTACCTAATTCACTAATTTATAAGGAGACACTCACAGTCTCTCAGATATACTATTTTAATTTAATTTTAATGTATTTTCATTCCCCAGATATCGGGTAATATCTTTCACTTTGCTGAGTGCCGGGAGTTGAACCCGGAACCCTGCATCAATAAACCAAGTGCTCAAAGGCATGCTCTCTCAAGGAGCTATATTGTTCCCACTTTACTATGTTTTTACACTAGAAGTGAGTGACTCTGGCTATTAGAAGTCTCTGCTATTAAGGCCACTGTAAATGTTAAAGAACAATAGTTTTCATGTGTAAAAATCATGTAGATGCCCCCTAGAACATTTCAAATGCTCCTTAGAGATCTTTTCAATTAAATTAAATGATACATTCATCTACTTATGTAAAAACTCATTACCAATGTTTCCTAGTACATTTCAAATGCTCCATAAGGCTCTTTGGTTATTTCAACATTACAGTACATTCAAGCTCACTAAAAAGTGAGATCCCAATGCTTATCTCTCTGATCTATTACAGCATTCCTAGTCAAGCTTGTGTAATTAAACAGTTCTGATGCTCCATGGAGCTCTTTAAATATCAAAATCATTATTAGATTTTCAGTCATACTATGAAATTGCCTTCTTTGAATATTACTGAAGTTGATGTGTCTTAGGTGGAGCTTGCTGATTTTCGGTACATTCCAAATGCAAACAATATTGGCATGCTCATTAGCAACAAAGGCTAGTACACCACTTTTTCTTCAAATAAATGATTTATTTTAGGTAAATAGTCCCAATGTTTCACCTAGATAATTAGGCTTCTTCGGGGGAACTGTAAAAAATTATAACATATAAGAAATGAGTACAAATTGTTGGGTTATGAATTTAAATGAGTGATAATTATAATAGAAACGAGTGAAACCGGCATATTGGACATTGGAAGTAAACAAATATAAATCCAGTAAAATAGGAATTTGGTAATGTTTAACAAGTTAAAAAACAGTGAAAGTGTATTTATTTTAGGTTTAATAAAAACGTTTTTCTTCTAGCTTTTCTCCGCTATATAAATTTAAAAATAAAAACTAGAAAATGCTGTGAAGATGAATAGTAGATGTACACACGATACAAGGTGATGAAATAAAAAATGATTTTTAAGTAGAACTTTAAAAGAAGCAATGATTAATATTATGTACATTTTGTTTATCATTTTTTTCAAATGATAGCATAAGAATTATATAATTTAAAGGGAAATGACAAATATTCTGGCCCCAAAAGGTAGTGTTAAAAAGTTAGAAAAATAGTTTTGTATGAAATTTGGTGGTTCTCATAATAGGAGAAGTTGAGTTAATTTGCATATTTACATATATGTTCATTTACATAGATGTTTCACAAAACTTAAGGAATTATATATAGTTATATTAACATCATTGCTTAGATATATGAATAAGTATATTAAATGCAAAATGATCAATGTTTAAAAGTGTACAGTTTAACTTATTTGAAATATAATATATATATATATATATATATATATTTTTAAGTTCCCAGAAGCTCTAATTATCTAGGTGAAAATGTTGGGACTATTTACCTAAAATAAATCATTTATTTGAAGAAAAGTGGTGTACTAGCCTTTGTTGCTAATGAGCATGCCAACATTGTTTGTATTTGGAATGTACCAAAATAAACAAGCTCCACCTAAGACATATCAACTTAAGTAATATTCAAAGAAGGCAATTTCCCTGGACACCTCCTTTTTTTGCAAGTGGATTTGAAGATTTGACTCTATTCGGTGGTCAAAACCAGTTTTCAGGACGTTTGCCAAGAAAATATGAAGGCTTGAATAAGCTGGGTTAAATTACAACTTGAATAGACTTTGATACATTATAACTGTCACAAAATTGGACATTTTGCATATATAAATTGTACTGATAAAAACTAGTTTTATATTTATAAAAACAGGTGTTGGGTTATTTAGAGTAATCTGTTATCAGTTTGTTCTCCTATTAGATTAAGCTTCACTACGAATCATGGAAGAATTTAATGAAGCAGGTGGGAGTACAGAAGGAAGTTATACCTTCTGCACTTTCACTGCTTCTGAACGAGAATCATTGTTCAATCAAATGAGGGGAGATAGAGATTTGGTACGGATGGATATGGACAATGTTAAAACCTTGAAGAATAGAATTGAAAATTTAAAGAATAAAGATTTAAGATTAGATTTACATGGTTTAACCTTAGCTAAATACTTGAATTTAAACATATTCCCTGTGGTCTACGAGTAACAATTGAACCAAATTTGGGGATAATAGATGAGACATTAACACAAAATTGGGATGGCATAAGAACTCGCTGTAGTATAGACTTTATATACTCACTGATTGAAGCTGTTTTAAGAGCACGTAGTAAATTAGCAGAAGACATCCAAGAATATCAGAATTCTTTGAAATTACAAATTAAATCAGAGGAATTAAATGAGTGGTTAGAAGATATGAATCATAAACTTAAGGAATATGAGAAAACGCTAAGAGAGACAAATTAGAAAATGTTATAGAGATACAGGAGATTATAAAAATAATAGAATTTATACATACAAGAAGACACAAAAAAGATTCTTTTCTAATAGAGAGACTAGTTCAGACAGCTCAGACAGTTATTCTAAAAAAAGTAATAGGCCAGACAGACAAAGAGGGAAAGAACAACTTTTTTTAGAAAAGGACAAGATAGCACCATCTATTCCTCAAATAGATATACAGAAAGACATACAGGATTCAGACCCAGGACAAGGAACATCAGAATAGATACGATTTAAGGAGGAAGGAATTAGGTCCAGAAATAAGAGAAATAGAAAAGCAACATGGAGAAGGAAGAGGCAGAGGTACCAGAAGGAATCAAAGGGGAGTGAGACAGTGATTTTTAATTTATGTCAACGACCTCTAACAGAGGATGAAAGGAAAGTATTATCTAAAGGATTATCCTTTTCAGTGACTAAAGAAGTAAATAAATTTCAAATTGAGGCAGATATGCAAAAATGTTATCGAAAAATAAGGTTACATTCACAGTTTCATGACAAAATAGATATTAAAAAAGAACAAACAAACTTAAAACAAGCTATGGAAATCAAATCTCAATATATGCCTGTGATAGGACATTCACATGCTGTTGAAAATTATATAGAAACAGTAAATCAAGATATTTGACAGATTTTAAAGATGGACAACTCGAGGGATGCTTCTAACCTTTCTAAATGGGAAAAGAAAGCTTTAACATCGCTAGAAAGTGATAATTCTATTAGTAAACCAGCTGATAAAGGAGGAGCAATAGTTATTCAAGATTTAAATGACTACAGATGAATGTGTTTTGATTTATTGGAAGTGTCTACAAATTATGTTAAATTGGAGAATGATCCTTTAAAATCTATAAATGAAATGATTCAAATGACATTGTATGAAATGGAAGTAAACGGATGGCTTAAAAATTGGGAAGTAGAAGCAATGGAAAATAAATTTCCAAGGACATCTTTGTTTTATGCACTTCCAAAGGTACACAAGAATTTAGAGAAACCACTAGGAAGGCCCATTGTTTCAGGGATAGGCTCAATACTAAAACCATTGTCCAAATTTATTAACTATCACTTACAGCCTTTAGTAGAAACAGTCCCCACCTATTTAAAAGATACAACACATGTAATACAACTGATTCAAGAACTAAATTTGAAAGGAGTTCCTTCAGATAGTGTATTAATAACTATAGACGGGAAAGATCAGTATACTTCTATACCCCGTGAAAAGGGAATAGAAAGTATGGGCAAATTATTGGATACAAGGGGAATGGAAGCAAGACCTAAAACATGAATCTTGCAAGACTTGGCATAAATTGTATTAATAATTACTTTAAATTTGAGGATCAGTTTTATGGGCAAGTAAGGGGCACAGCGATGGGAAATACCATGGCCCCAGGATATGCTAATGCATAATTTTGAAAGCACATATATATTCAACAACAATGAAACAAGATCTAATTTTAGTGATTACATCCTGTTTTGGAAAAGATTTATTGATGTTATATTTCTTATCTGGATTGGTAATATAGCCACATTGGAAGCATTTAATTCCACAAATTGTGCTCCCAGGTTGCTCCTGTAAAAAGCTTTCAGCTTAGTGTGCTATACCTGGTTAAACAACTAAATAAAAAAAATAATAATAATAATTTAGGCATTATTTGAACAGCAGAGATAGATCCAAACATGACATTTGTCTTTAATTATGATATAAGACAAATAGATTTTCTGGACATCACCATTTACAAAGTTGGAAATAAATTAGAAACTAAATTATATAGGAAAACTACAGACAGAAATACACTTTTACATAGTAAGAGCTTTCATCCTAAAAAATTGATTGAAAGTATTCCATACTCACAGTTTCTACGTGTACGCAGAAACTGCAGTATTGATGAAAATTATAAAATAGAAGCTAATAATTTAAAAGAGAGATTTAGGGAAAGACAGTACCATAAGGATATATTGGAAGAAGCACAAGAAAAAGTTTTAATGAAGCCGAGAGAGGAATTATTATTAAAAACATCAAATAATAATACAAAAAATGCAAGGAAAGAAAATAAAAATCCTTTAGTGTTTAGTACAGTACATAATAAGTTAATGCCACAAATAAAGAAAGCTATATTAAATAATTGGAGTATTTTATTGAATAATCCTACTACTTTTCAAATATTTCAACAGAAACCATTTGTGGTTTCCAAAAAGGCACCAACTATTAGAGACAAATTAGTTCATACACAGCATTGGCAAGGAGCACAAAAGAAACCTCAGTTATTACTTGGCCCATTAACAAATGGTATGTATCCTTGTGACAGGTGTACAGCCTGTGGGAATACATCCAAAAAAAACAGTTATCGACATCCACACACTGGTAAAGAATATTACATTAAATCCCACATAACATGTAATACTATGGGGGTAATATATTTAATACAATGCCCCTGTAACCATCTATATGTTGTCAAAACGAAGAGAGAATTGAAAACAAGGATTTCAGAGCATAAAAGTTGAATTTGTAACAAGGATGAGAATTCCCCTCTAGCTAGACACTTTACTCAGAGGGGGCATTTACCAATTCAAATAAGGTTTTGGGGATTGGAACAGGTTCCTATTCCTGAAAGAGGTGGAAATTATGATGATTTGTTATTAAAACAAGAAATGTTTTTGGTTTATGAGATGGGTTTGATTTATGAGAAATGGAGCCTTAATGAAGATTTAAATTGGCAGGTATGTTGGTAAAAAACTAGTGGAATTATGTCTTTAAATAAAATATAGTGAACTTTATATTAATAATCAACATAATATATAATACAACATAGTATATAGCATAAAGTGACCCTAAATAATAGGTTAACCAGTAGCTGCTTTAACCTTTCCTTCCTGTATTTCTCCCTCTCCCCCCCATTGGATTTACAGCATTGGCTCCATTATATTTGCTCAGTTTAGAATGGTAGATTTGGTATTGATAGAACATCATAAGCAATAGAACATTATAAGTAAAAGAATGTACATTTTTTTGAAATCTAGAAAATTAAAAAGTAATATAAATCATGAATCGATTCATTGTTCACTTGGGAGCTTAAGCAGCAGGCTGGTAGGACAGAGGTCTGGGGCTATATTCTGTTTTAACTGAAATATTTGAATAGTTTGTAAGTGAAATTAGTTCTATGTGTTAAAAATTATTACCTTGAATTAGAACTGTTACTTGGGCTGTGATCTTGTAACTTTGGAGGCTTGGGGACAGTTGTTTGGCAGGGATAATTAGAGGGAAATTTAAATGTTTGTCTGGTGTTAGGGGAAGGGGACATTAGCTGCAATTACCTTGTCTTTAAACAGGAATTACCTTGGCCTTCATTGTTCACTTGGGAGCTTAAGCAGCAGGCTGGTAGGACAGAGGACTGGGGCTATATTCTGTTTTAACTGAAATATTTGAATAGTTTGTAAGTGAAATTAGTTCTATGTGTTAAAAATTATTACCTTGAATTAGAACTGTTACTTGGGCTGTGATACTGTAACTTTGGAGGCTTGGGGACAGTTGTTTGGCAGGGATAATTAAAGGGAAATTTAAATGTGTTGTTTGCCTGGTGTTTGGTAAGAGCCTCCCACCCACCCTGTTTTGTATGCTTTCTTAAATACTGAAAAGCCACTGGGGTTGGGATTGAAGGCTGAGTATTTCTGTTTGGGACTGAAATTCGAAGCAACAGGAGCTGGAGGGCCTGTGACATCATACGGTACCTGATGTCTGCTTACACACACTGTTAGTGGGACCGAACACACACTGGACTGTATGTGTTTGTGAGACTTGGGAACTTTATTGGTGGGGTTGAAATTGAGTTTGTAAATAACTATAGTCAGTATAGAGAGAAACTGTATTCCAGGGGAAAGGGACTGAGAAAAGGGGGTGTGCTATTATAAACAGAGGGGGATAAACAGGGTGGCCATATTCCACCATGGCAGGCATCTTCGGAAGGGTTGTAGGCTGCACAGGCTGTGGGATGGCAATAATTCTAAATTGGGCCTGGAGAGAGGGAGGCTGCCCACTCTATAGACAGCTATCTTGTATCAGGAGTGAGGTATATTGGTTAAGGAGTAAGCTGGGGGAGCTGGGGGTGTCCAAGGATAAGGGGTGTAGATATGGGCAGCAGAAGGGTGGGGCTGAGGGGAGGCTGGGACAATGCTCTGAAATTACAGGACGTTCTGTTACAGCAAGCAGGAGGGGGGATATTAGGGACAGAGGACCCTTAGATAGGAAGTTGATGCTAAGGGAAAAGCATACGGGGTGAACATTCTGAATACAAAGAGACTGTAGGGGGAAGAGTCAGGAGGGGCTGTAATGGGAAGCCTAAAACAGCAGACTATGGGAAGGGAGCTCCTAAGGTGAACAGAGCAAGAGGGGAAGAAGAGGGGCAGTTTAGAGATGCAGTCAGGGGAAACTCGAGTTACTTGATGGAGGCTGACATAGAATGTCACAATAAATTTGAGCTACTAAGCAATCTAGAGGGGGAGGAAGGGGTTAGTGGAAATGAGGAAACTTATACAGAGGCTGGGGGGAGGGAGTCGGATACCCATAGGGCATCACAGACCGGCTATGGAAAGGATAGACATAGTCCCAGAGGGAGAAGGGGAAACATATATGATAAGCAAATGGGGGAGATGCAACATATTCGAGACATGAGGGAGGAGAGCATGATTGGAGAGAAACTGGGAGACAAGGAGGTGGAGAGGCCCCCTCGCAGGGGTCAGTACCAAGATGGGGCCCTCGCTGAAGGACCCACAGAGAGCCTCTGGAGGCAGGGATACTATTACAAGGGGGAGGATGGCGGTGTGGGGAAGGGGAAACTATCAGGGCCAGGATAAATGGTTCAGATAAGAGAGGGTTAAAGGGGACACCTATTCAGAGGGGTTTGAGTTAAGTGGGCAAAATAGCAAGGGAGGCAGAAAGGGGAGGGTGACAAGGGAGTCTCTAATAAGGCAGGAAGACTCCCATGAAATTGAGATCATGAATAAAGGGGGGGAAGGGGGGCCGAGAGGGCATAGTGGAGGTAACCATAAGGATGATGGCAGTGTTAAGGTTCTGTTATTGGGAGACTCGATGATTAGGGGTATCCAGTGGGAGAGACAGGGGGGTGGATGCCATAGCCAGGTGAAGGTAGTGAGTATCTCTGGGCTGACAGTGCACAGAGCAAAGTTCATGGTGTATGAAATGGTTAGGATTGTGGAGGAAACCCGGTTCCTGGTGCATTTGGGAACTAATGATCTAGAGGGAAATAGCGTTTTGGAAATCCAAGCAAGGTTCCAAGAACTTGCCAGAGTCTGTTGGGATAATGGATGCAACATTTCCTTTTCGGAGATATTGCCAGTACCAAAGGCCCCAGTGGAGAAAAAAATGAAGCTCACAGAGGTTGACTGGCTCAGGAAGTGGGGTGAAGAGAGTGGGTTGGGGTTGTTAGGGAACTGGAATGGAGTTTGGGAGGATAAGGGACTATATGCCAAGGACAGGTTTCATCTTGCCCCATTAGGGAAGGAAGTCCTTAAACAGGGGATGGCTGACTACATACAAGAAAGGTGGGATTTAAACTTGTAAGGGGGGGAGGGATAAAGGAGGGGCTGACCAAGCCCTCTCCTCCAGATGAGGAGTAGCCTCAAGCCCAAGGGGAGGAAACAGACTGGAGGTGGAGGTTTCAGGAGGAGCAGGGGAGGATGGAAGTATAAAGAATTTGGGTGGGGTTCAACAAAGAGGATCAGGGATAAGGGGTGGGGTTGGTGTTAGTAAATGCCAGGAGCTTGGGAAACAAGTTGCCAGAGTTCCAGGCCATGCTGTTCGAGGGGGGTGGATGTGGCGGCGGTCACGGAGACGTGGGCTAACAAAAACCATGACTGGGACCTAAACGTATGGGGGTACACTATGCTTAAGAAGGATAGAAAGGAGGGCAGAGGGGGTGGAGTGCCTATGTTCATTAGAGATGACATAGAAATTGCTATGGTAGAAGAGGCAGAGGGAAACGTGGAGGCCTTATGGGTCACCTTACGATCCCCAGCAGGAGATAAGGTCAAGCTGGGAGTAGCATATAGGCCCCCCGGGATGAGTGATGTTCTAGAGGATGGTTTGCTGGACAACATCATTGCCCAATGTGAACCAAAAGGGGAAGGAGTGGTGTTGATGAGGGACCTTAATATGCCAGGTACAAACTAGGGAACCATGTCCTCTAAGGTGGCCAAGGAGCAGAGGCTGCTGGATGGCTTCCAGGATGTGTTCTTAACACAGCATGTGATGGAGCCCAAAGGGAGGGCATGTCCTGGATGTGGTTCTGGCAGATGGGGATCTGGTAAGGGACATGGTTGCACAGGACCCCTGACTGGGAGCGACCACAATACTGTCTGGTTTCAAATAAGCATGGGGGAGGGGAGATCTAGGACACTGGCAGTGGACTTCAGGGGGCAGACTTTATGGGCATGGGAAATATTCTCAAGGATCACTTGAAGGGATTACCTCAACGACAAGTGTGGAAAGGAGATGGGAGGTCATAAACAGGGGACTTCATGAGGCAGTCAGGATCTGCACTAAGTTGAAACGTAAGGAGCAAGGTCACATAAACCATGCTGGTGGTCCAGTAAGGTACAGGTAGCAGTCAGAGAAGAAGGCAGCCTACAAAAATATAAAACAACAAGAGGGATAGGGATAAGGAAATGTACCAGCTTGCATCTAGAAAAGCCACCCGTATGGTGGGGGAGCAAAGTCCAGTAAAGAGCAACGGCTGGCACAGAGGATACATGGAGGGAAAAGGGTTCTTCTGGTACATTGGGAGTGGAGAAAAACTAAGGGCCATCTCAGCAGACTGAGATCAGAAGGAGGGTGGGTGGAAGAGTCGAGGACCAGGCAGAGGTATTCTTAAGTACTTTGCCTCGTGTGTTCACTAGGGAGGGGATGGGATATCTACAAAGCAAGGCACGAAGGGATAGAAGCGTCCAGTAAGTGGGATCGGGAGCAACAGAAATGGAGCAAGGGAGGGAGAGTACCCAGGGTGTCACATCTGGGTAAGGATAAAAAGGACAGTAAGGTGGAGGGGACGGATGATGCTATCTCTGCCAAAAGGTGTGGTTAGCCATTAGGCCCTAAAGAAAGACAAATCTCATGGGCGGATGGCATTCATCTGAGAGTACTATGGGAATTGGCGGACATACTGGCTGCACCTGGCGGAGCTTTTCAGCAGGTCACTTGAGACAGGGAGGGTACCTAGGATTGGTGAGAGGCACATGTGGTACCAATCCATAAAGGGGGTCGAGGAAGTACCAGGTAACTATAGACCCATCAGTTTGACCTCAGTGGGGAAAATTAATGGAGAGTATACTAAAGAAACAATTGGGGTGTACTTGAGGAGGTGGGAGGTCTGGATAGTCAGCAACATGGGTTTGTGCCAGGCAGATCATGTCAAACCAACCTTGTGGAGTTCTATGAATGGGTAACATCAGAACTGGACGGGTAAGCCTGTGGATGTATTATTCTTGGACTTCAGCAAGGCGTTTGACTCTGTCCCCCACAATGGTCTGGTGGAGAAACTGATGGGGTTAGGGGTAGGCCCTTTGATGGTCAGATGGATTGAAAACTGGCTAGCTGGACACACTCAGAGAGTAGTGGTCAGTGGGGAGCTCTCGAACCCTAGAGAGGTTGGTAGTGGGTACCACAGGGTTGGTCCTGGGTCCCGATCCCGTCTAATGCATACATATCGGACATCAGGGGAGGGTAGAAGGAAATGAATTTCTTCATGATGACTCCAAGATGGGAGCAGTAGTTGAGGGAGAAGAGGGAGGTTGGCCCTGCAAGGGACCTGACACCCTGGAAAGCTGGGCTCACACATGGAAATTAAATTTCAATATCACCAAGTGCAAGGTGTTGCATCTTGGTCGGGAAATCTAAACACAGGTACACCCTGGGAGGGCAGCTGGAGGCCTCAATAGGGGAAAAAGACCTAGGGTCATGGTGGATACATGTATGAATAACTCTGAGCAGTGCAGGAGAGCAGCTAGCAAGGCAAACAGGATGTTGGGATGCATCGTAGGGGATCACCTCTAGGAGCAAGGAAGTGATTCGCCGCTGTACAATGGACTGGTTAGACCACACCTTGAGTACTGTGTACAGTACTGGAGACCACACTGAAGAGGGACATACAGCTCCTGGAGAGGGTACAGAGGAGGCAACAAAGATGATACAGGGGCTAGGGGATTTGACGTGAGGACAGACTTGAGGAGCTCTGCCAGTTTCCACTGGAGGAGAGGAGGACAGGGGACATGATTAGAGGTCTTCAAGTACCTCAAGGGAATAAATAGGGAAAACATGGAGGGATCTTTAGACTAAAGCAGGAGGTATCACCAGAGGGCATGGTTTGAAGTTGGAAGGTGGAAGGGTGAAGGGGAAAAGAGGAGGAGGCTTTTCACTGAGGGGTGGTGGACCCTTGGAATGCACTGCCTGGTGAGCTGGTTCAGAGATCCACAGTGGAGGGCTTCAAGAGAGGGTGTGATAGACACAGAAAGTGGATGTATCAGATGATGGCCTGTCCCAGGGGGGTGGGGGTGGATGATAGGGGTTTCTGGAGCACAAGGGATGGGAGGGTCTCGGCACCCAACTAAGGATCTAAGGTTCGAGCAGACTCGATAGAATGTAAGGCCTAATCTGCTGGTAAATAGTGTGTTAGTATGTTAAGATTAGTTAAGCTTTAAGGACTGAATTGTGACGAGAAGGAGAGTCAATAGTTACTAAGGTGACAAACAGGCTTTAGCCAGGTGTGATGACACACAGGCTCTTTAGTTATTTCAGTTAACCAGTAGCTGCTTTAACCTTTCCTTCCTACATTCCCCCCATTGGATTTTCAACATTGATTCCATTACATTTGTTTTATTTATAATGGTAGACTTGGTGGTGATAGAACATCACAAGTAATAGAACATTACAAGTAAAAGATTTTACATCTTTTGAAAAAATTAAAAAGTAATATAAACCATGAATAAAAGTAGTCAAGCTTTAAGGACTGAATTGTGCTGAGAAGGAGAGTCAATGGTTACCAAGGTAACAACCAGGCTTCAGCCAGGTATGATGACACACAGGTGTTGTCACATGACTCTTCTCGGCATAAAGAGGTTGCTAAATGGGGAACCAGATGATGCCTGTCGTTCCTTGGTAGAGGTTTGGACACTTTATGAGCATTGAAACACTTCACAGCAACAAACTTCAATAATTTAAACAACAGTGCAGTATAGTTTATATATTTAAAAGGTTCTGGAGAATGGATGCAGTTGAGTTCGCGTTGAATGAGGGAGAAAACCTTTTTGAATAGTGAACTCCAAGGGAGAGAGTTTAAAACACCGTGAGTGTAGGAATCATTTGCATCAGGAAGTAAAAAACACCTTTTTACTGTGAAATATGGCCTCAGTAGTTTGAACTGCCATAGTTAAAATACACAAGCCTGGCTAGGAATGCCGTTACAGATCAGCAAGACAAGCATTGAGATTTTATTTCTCAGTAGGACAGAGCAAGCTGTAATGCTGAAATGACAGAAGAGCTTTATGGAGTGTTTGAAATGCTTTAGCGAACATTGCCACTGAGGTTTTACTGCGTAGTATGACTAAAAATCGAATAATGATTTTGATATGTAAAGAGCTCCTAGGAACATTCGAAATGTTTAAATATACAAGTTTGACTAGGAACACTGTAATAGATGAAATGCTGAAATGATAAAAGAGCTTTATGGAGCGTTTGAAATGCATTAGTGAACATTGGCACTGAGGTTTTTACTTCGTAGTATGGCTGAAAATCTAATAACGATTTTGATATTTAAAGAGCTCCATGGAGCATCAGAAATGTTTAATTACACAAGCTTGACTAGGAATGCTGTAATAGATCAGAGAGATAAGCATTGGGATCTCACTTTTTAGTGAGCTTGAATGTACTGTAATGTTAAAATAACCAAAGAGCCTTATGGAGCGTTTGAAATGTACTAGGAAACATTGGTAATGAGTTTTTACATAAGCAAATGAATGTATCATTTAATTTAATTGAAAAGAGCTCTAAGGAGCATTTGAAAAGTTCTAGGGAGCATCTACATGATTTTTACACATGAAAACGATTGTTCTTTAACATTTACAGTGGCCTTAATAGCAGAGACTTCTAATAGCCAGAGTCACTCACTTCTAGTGTAAAAACATAGTAAAGTGGGAAAAATATAGCTCCTTGAGAGAGCATGCCTTTGAGCACTTGGTTTATTGATGCAGGATTCCGGGTTCAACTTCTGGCACTCAGCAAAGTGAAAGATATTACCCGATATCTGGGGAATGAAAATACATTAAAATTAAATTAAAATAGTATATCTGAGAGACTGTGAGTGTCTCCTTACAAATTAAATAGTGAATTAGGTACTACTTAAGTGGGACATCTTAAAATATAAAGAAATGAGTTCAAAATGTTGGGTTATGAATTTAAATGAGTGACAATAGAAACAAGTGAAAATATCATATTGGACATTGGAAGTAAACAAATATGATAAATCAAGTAAAATAGGAATTTAGTAATGTTTAACAAGTTAAAAAACAATGAAAGTGTATTTATTTTAAGTTTAATAAAAACGTTTTTTATTTTTCTTCTAGCTTTTCTCCGCTATATAAATTGAAAAATAAAAACTAGAAAATGCTGTGAAGATGAATAGTAGATGTACACACGATGATACAAGGTGATGAAATAAAAAATGATTTTTAAGTAGAACTTTAAAAGAAGCAATAATTAATATTATGTACATTTTGTTTATCATTTTTTCAAATTATAGCATAAGAATTATATAATTTAAAGGGAAATGACAAATATTCTGGCCCCAAAAGGTAGTGTTAAAAAGTTAGAATAATAGTTTTGTATGAAATTTGGTGGTTCTCATAATAGGAGAAGTTGAGTTAATTTACATATTTACATATATGTTTATTTACATAGATGTTTCTCAAAACTTAAGGAATTATGTATCTTTATATAACATCATTGCTTAGATATATGAATAAGTATATTAAATGCAAAATGATCAAGTTTAAAAGCGTACAGTTTAACTTATTTGAAATATAATTATATATATATATATATATGTTGTAATTTTTTACAGTTCCCCTGAAGAAGCCTAATTATCTAGGCGAAACATTGGGACTATTTACCTAAAATAAATCATTTATTTAAAGAAAAAGTGGTGTACTAGCCTTTGTTGCTAATGAGCATGCCAATATTGTTTGTATTTGGAATGTACCGAAAATCAGCAAGCTCCACCTAAGACACATCAACTTCAGTAATATTCAAAGAAGGCAATTTCCCTGAACACCTCCTTTTTTTACATCTGTGAAAGCAGGAAATATCCAGGATTGTTGCAGGAAATGTCCAGGATTGTTGTAGGCTTTAAGAATGCACAAGACCAGATTGTCACTAGCCATCGAGAGATAACAGAAAAAATTCCGCCAGTCCTACCAAAAATTATATAGTGCAGAAGGGGGTGCTCCAGGTCAGCAGATGTCAGATTACCTTTCCTCTGTAACCCTCCTGCAGCTAAAAGATGATCAGTAGGAATTCTTTAAGGTCCCTGTCATGGAAAGTGAGATTAAGAAAACGATAAAAGATCTTACACCCAGTAAAGCTCCAAGACCAGATGGCTTTTCCCCCACTTTTTATAAGGCTTTAACCAACGAGCTGACCCCACTGCTGCTAAAGGCCTGTCAGTACTGCTGTGAACATGGGGTAGGCGATTACGCGCTGCAGAAGCCCTCTTCACTATTTTGCCTAAACAGGGGAAAGACCCTATGTTAGGAAGTTATAGACTGATATCCCTTATAAATCTTGACATGAAAATCTTGGCAAATGGTCCAACAACTTGCCTTAGTACAGTTTGGGACTCCCTGATAGGAAGAGAACAAGTAGGCTCATGCCAGGCAGACTTCTGTCAGACCATCTTCTAAAGCCCATCTTTTCTCTGTGTCCAGGGATGGTTAGGAACCCACTTCCTGGTGTCCCTGAACACAGAGAAAGCTTTCGATTGGGTGCCCTTGGGTACTTTTTTCATGTACTGAAAGAGTATAGGGTACCAACAGAATTCCTGAAATGGATTGCAGTCTTATATACTAGGCCAAGAGCCAGAATTATGTGCAATGGTCTGAGCTCTGATCACATCTCACTGCATAGAGGCACAAGGCAGTAGTGTCCCCTGTCGCCATTATTGTTTAATCTATTCCTTGGGCCCTTGATCCTGAAAATTAAACAGACCCCCAGTGTTCAGCACATCCAAACTGGTGCACAAGAATACAGACTTTCACTATACACTGACAACATCCTTTTGCATGTTACTAAACTGGGGACATCCCTCCTTGCAGCTTTAGAAGTGATCAGAAAGTTTGAACAGTTTTCTAACTACAAGCTGAAATTGACAAAACTGATGTTATTTTTGAATGACAAGGTATTTAAATGAGAAATAGAAGAATTTGGGTTAACATGGACTACTGAAAACTTAAAGTATAAGGAAACACAGAAGGAGCAAGACAGAGAGCTTTTCCAGTTAAGGCCGAAGGAAGCAGGGAAGGAAGTCAGAATAGCAAAGGCCCAAACTGAGGAAAGGATAGCCAACTCGGTTAAGAAGGGGGATAAAACCTTTTATAGGTACATCAGGGAGCGTAGAAAGACAAAGGGAGGGATAGTGAGGCTGAATAGAATGAATGGTGGGTGGGCAGAGGGGGATAGTGAAAAAGCAGGGATACTGAATGAATAATTCTGCTCAGTATTCACAAAAGAGGAGGGGAAGGTGCCTAATCCAATTAACAGAAGCACTCTGGATAGGGGGGTCGATCCCAGTCCTTTCACAGAAGAAAGGGTTCTGAAAGAACTCCTAAAACTGAAGGTGGACAAAGCAATGGGGCCTGATGGAATTCACCCTAGAATTCTAAAAGAATTAATGAGAGAACTAGTGAAACCACTGACTACCCTGTTTAACAAATCATGGGAGGATGGTGTGGTACCCAAGGACTGGAGGAAGGCAGATGTGATTCCCCTTCACAAATGTGGGAGCAAGACAGAGGCAGGAAACTACAGACCTGTCAGTTTGACCTCTGTGGTAGGGAAAGTGATGGAATCACTTCTGAAGGAAAGAATTGTTGAGTACCTAGAGGCCAGTGGGGCACAGGACCCAAGGCAGCATGGGTTTACAGTGGGAAGGTCATGTCAGATGAATCTAATTGATTTCTTTGACTGGGTGACCAAAGTAGTAGACCAGGGAGGGGCTGTGGACATGGCCTACCTAGACTTTAGCAAGCCATTTGACACAGTCCCACACAAAAGATAAATAGTCAAATTAACCAGCCTGGGAGTGGGTCCCAGTGTGGTAGCCTGGGTAAAACATTGGCTGGACAACAGGACACAGAAGGTAATTGAAAATCGAGTCCACTCTGAAGAAAGAGGGGTTGCTAGTGGGGTACATAGCAGGGTTCAGTACTGGGTCCAGTCCTTTTAATGTCTTTATAAGTGACATTGCAGAGGACTGGAAGGATAAGTATGCTCTTTGCAGATGACACAAAGATCTGCAACAGGGTTGATACACAAGGAGGCGGTGATTAGAAGGACCCTCGGCAAGGCTGGACGAATGGTCGAAAGTAGCAGCTAGGATTCAATGCAAAGAAGTGCAAAATAATGCACCTGGGAAACAAAAACCCAGGGGAAGATTACACAATGGGGGGGAGGTAGTAACAAAACCAAAAAAGGAAAGGGACCTGGGGGTAATCATATCAGATGACCTTAAGGTTAGCAAGCAATGTGAGAAGGCATTAGGGAGAGCTGGGGGTATACTGGGATGCATAGGGAGAGGCATTACAAGCAGAAAACACAAATTTGTTATCCCTCTGTACAGACAGTTGTTGAGACCCCATCTGGAGTACTGCATCCAGTTCTGCAGACCCCATCTCCACAAGGACATAGACAGGATAGAGGAGGGCAACTAGAATGGTGCAGGGTCTGCAAGAGAAGCCATACGAGGAGAGACTAAAAGAGCTTAATATGTATACCCTTGAGGAAAGGAGGGAGAGGGGGGACATGATAGAAATGTTTAAGTACCTCAGTGGAATCAACAAAGTCCAAGAGGGTAGCATCTTTCAGAAAAAGAGACATGCAAGAACAATGGGACACAATTTAAAGATGGGGGGGCGGTTCAGGGGCAATGTGAGGAAGTTTTTTTTCACAGAGAGAGTAGTAGATGCATGGAACAGCCTTCCTGAGGAGGTTGTGGGGTCTAAAACTGTGGGGGAATTCAAGAATACATGGGACAGACATAAGGCAATTCTAGTGGGGGGTAGGAAGAAATAGGCTGTTGGTTGACTAGGATCTGCGGCTTATCCTGTAGGTAGGGAAATGGGCAGACTAGGTGGGCCAAGCGGTCCTTATCTGCCGTCAAAGTCTATGTTTAAAGTACCTGGGGATACGCCTTAGCAAATTACCAAGTTAAAGAAGCAGAATCTGGATATCTTGGTGGACTGAATTAAACAAGACCTGATAAGATGGACTTAATTACCAGTTACACTATGGGGTAAAATAAATAAATATGCCTCCAAAACTTTTGTACCGCTTGGATATGTTGAATTTAGGCCTGCTACAAAAATGATTTAAAGATCTGCACAACGTAATCCCTAGATTTGTATGGAACAACAAGGTAGGAGAGCTTACTTCAAGCTATCTGCCCTGAAACATAAATGGGGTTTATGCCTACTGAATGTGTGGCTGTACTGCTTGGCACATCACAGCAGCAAATAGTTTTAGTGGTTCCCTGACCAAGAAGAGGCAGATGGGCCCAAATATGAACCCCAGTGGCTCGAAAGAGAGAAGCACTTGTTTTCCTCACTCCACATTAACCCCTGATCCCTACTACATGTCCCTCTAAGGAAACTGCCCACCAAACTTAAGAACACCCTGGTGGAACCATCCATCCGGATGCACACCCAACTCTGCCAGACCTTTAAAATAGGCCCAGTAAAGGATACATCCCAGACACTGGTCTCCAACCCATTTCAAAATAGGAGGACATACAATCTACACCCCCTTCTGGAAAGCTACCAATTTGCAGAGTGTTAAACAACTGGTTGTGAGGGGCAAGTTGATAACAATTGAAACATTCAAATTCTGACGTAGCATACCAGATAAAGACTGCTGTAAATTTTTACAAGCAGCACATCTTATGATGAAGCACTTTGGTGTGCAAGCTTTATCCAAAGACCATGGCACTAAGGTGGCCAGCCTGCTTTCCTGGGCACAACTTCTGCACACTGTATCTATTCCATTGAATCAAATATTCAATTTGACCCTGAACAAAGCCTGATGGCTGTGCTACATACTGGGCACAGGAACTTCATAACCCTGATAGGGCAATTGATTTGAATACCATCTGGAAAGAGTTATATAAACGTGAAGTTTGATAGATACCGATTAATGTGGCTTAAACATTTGCACAACATACTACACACCACTGAAGCTGCATAAAATTGGAAAATTAATAATAGGATCCCCTGTACTACACCTTAGGAAAACATATTTTGCTTGCAGTAATAGACGGTAATATTCATTTGATTATACAACCAGGTGACAGATCCAGTTTCTTTATTTCCCTTTCAGGCGCTTATACTGTACTTACTCATGTTACCTATTCTCTACAGTCGTAGTACTTCTATAACTCTCTTTTTGGGAACAGAATCAATGCTTAGATATAGATTGCAAGCTTCATGATGAGTTGTTTTTTAACTGTTTTAGCCATAGCAGGGAGCTAATGAATATAGCAAGTTGCTTAGGAGTTTGGCGGCTTCAGATTACTTTTCACATCCCAATCACTAGAAACACATAATCTTGAGCATACAAGGATGATGGACACTCCTGTTTCACTTATGTAATAAAAATGTCTTAGTCCACCTTGATAACAGATTGACTTTTGAAGATCAGATGTCTTCTGTTGTCAGAAGTGTTTTTTACCATCTGTGGAACATTACCCGGATTAAGCCCCTCATTACGCCCGAGGACCTGCCGACACTAGTGCATGTATTTATGACCTGCATGCTTGACTACTGGAACTCTGTACTTTGGGGTCATGGGAGGGACCCTTCACGGACTGCAGCTGGTGCAGAACATGGCGGCTCAGTTACTGACGAGGTTCTTGAGGTCCAGTCATGTGACCTCGATCCTGCTGGCTCTGCACTGGCTGCCAGTCAGGTGGAGGGTCCTCTTTGTGACCAGGAGCTCCTGCCACTCTTGATGACCGACCTTTTCTTAAATCTGTTGCTAAAGTTCTTGTATTTCTAAGCCTAATATATACTTTACAATTTCTAGTCCATAAGGTTGGCCACCTATGGGCACCCTCCTCCCTTTTCTTGACTATGCTATAGTGTCCTCTTTGGTTTTCCTTTTCCCTCTCAGGTCCTCGTACAGGAAGGTTATTATGGTAACCTCCAGATGTATGTAAAATAGGTTGTGTTTATTGTTGTTGGATTTAGTATGTAATAGCACTATGTTATAAAATACCTTAATGTTACGTTAACCTTATGTTTATGAAACCTGTAAATATTTAAAATACCATGGCACTTGGTGTTTTGATAATGGTAAAAAGTACTAGGTGTCTATTACAGAAATTAAGCTAGTTGTACTGTTTAAAATGCTTTGAAATTAATGTAAACTGAAAAAGTCTAAATGTCATGGCAATTTGCATATATCCCATGATGCATTGCATTATGGAAGTAAGTATGATGTATTTCTTTGAAACTTGATTTCTTGCCAATGCCTTTTGGGGTAACTGTTCTTTCAGTGATTCGGCATTGAGGGTCTTTGTTTATAGCTTGTTTTATTTTTCTTCTTTTTGGGCCCCCCACTATGTAAGCAAATGAGACCTGCATAAGAGTTATGGCTACAGCTCAACTGGTGATTGGATCAGAGATCAGTGTCAGTAGGTGTTGGCTAAGTGCAGAGAAAGGACATTCATAGTTTGTTGCTGCAAACTGATGTACTGAAAAATAAATATTCCATTGCAGAAGGTTATTTCTTATATTTTGAATAAACATCACACAGAGATTGTGTGTTGAACCTGAAGTTCGGTGTCTGGTCCATCTGTTATCCCACAACCCCTCCACAGACTTGGTGTCAGAAGTGGGATTACTTGCTGGAAGTGTCTAGACTGGTCGAAGAGGGACATTTTCGGGTGGATATTGCTCAGCTATCCCAGGTGGACCAATGCACCAGGAACTGCCGGAGAAGAAAGTCCATGGAATCTGACCAGAACCATGGCTGACAGATGGAGAAAAGCTGCTGACTGGACCTGAGAGCTTGGAGGAGGGCCAAGCCTAAAGACGATGAAGAGATGCAGGTCGAGGCAGACTGGAGGTGCGAGAGACACCCAGGAGGTGGAGACCCTGATGAGGATGATCCACTGGATGACTGGGTAACGGCTGGAGGCAGACTGACTACGCATAGAGGTGGAACACTGGTGCCAGGTGCTCGAGAGGTTCCTGCTGGAGAGTTTCGATGAAGAGTCAGAGGATTTTTTCATGGGCTCAGTTTGAGGAGGACCCCCCGAATGAGCAGAATATTCCTTTGTTGCCTATTTTCCTAGGATGTTATCTGTTGGAGGTTGGAGATGCAAGTATGGAACTCGAATGTGAGACCCTAGATAAGACTGTGCCTAGTGATACTGTGCTGGGGCTGAAGACTCCAAGCAAGCAAGAAGAAGCCTATGAGGCTGAAGGGACTTTTCTTGTATTGGTGCAGCTAAATCTATTAACAGTAGTGACTGGGGTATACTGCATGCTAAAAATACTAATGTTGCCAAACTGTTACAGTATGTTAAAGTTAAGGAGGGTAGAGGTAATTTAAAAAATGTCACCCCTGGAAAAAGGGAAAATCTCAAATAGGTCACAAGGTATTAGATGGTAACAGATGGCTAAAAATAGCACAGTGATTAAAAGGATGTTGACTAAGACACCCCAGAGTTAAAAAGCTAAGGAACCTGCTGTTTACCATTGCAGGATATTCAGCATGGGAGGTTCCTTGGGGTCCTGTAGGTTTCTGTAGAGACCTGCCTGGGGATAAGATGACCAAGGATTGGGGTCATAAGTTATAAAAGGTTGAAATAGGAGAGTAGAAACTACTATTGCTCCTTCCATATTCCCACAGACACTTTGTGTAAGACAGAGGGCTCAAGTTGGTTGCAGGTAAGGCCAGAGGTGGCTCTGCAATGGTCCCTTTCTGTAGGCAAAACTGTAGCATGTTTGGATCAGGGGGTGGGCCTGATGTCAAAGAAAGAGGTACCCAAGGGCAGACAAGGAGTCTGAGGTGGTACGTGTGTTTTATTCTTTTCTGAGTGAAAACCTACAAAGGAGAAGTGGGTGGAAAATGGATTGGAACCTGTGCTGGGGTAACACATTGAGTGTCTACCCCCAGGTGTCTATATCTGTAACAAGTGAAATGAATCAAGAGTCCTAGTGGGTTTATGTATAGGGGTTGAACCTAGGAATGGGCCCCTGCTTAAAACTGACTTGTCTGGTGGGGTTGGAGCAGGTAGTTACTCACCCCAGAGAAAGTCTTTCTATGGTACTGGACTTTACAGATGTCAAGATTTTTGGTTAAGAAATATAATGGACTTTTTCTAAAAGGAGATGAGAAGGTACCGTTAGTCTCTGTTGAGAAATGTGTTTATGCCTCAGGATAAAGAATGATGATATCCACAATGTTTATGATATAATGTTTATCGTTAAAAGGGACCCTGAGACAGAGCTTCTGAAGATGGATGGGTAGAAGTTCCATCCTTTCCTGGGACAGGAAGGTGGTAAGCAGTCTACAATAACTGCTTCCCTCTTAAGGTGGGGGATATGTGACCGGGAGCTCCTGCCACTCTTGAGGACCGACCATTTCTTAAATCTGTTGCTACAGTTCTTGTATTTCTAAACCTAATCTATTCTTTACAATTTCTAGTCCATAAGGTTGGCCACCTATGGGCACCCTCCTCCCTTTTCTTGACTATGCTATAGTGTCCTCTTTGATTTTTCTTTTCCCTCTCAGGTCCTCGTACAGGAAGGTTATTGTGGTGACCTCCAGATGTATGTAAAATAGGTTGTGTTTATTGTTGTTGGATTTAGTATGTAATAGCACTATGTTATAAAATACCTTAATGTCTATACCTTATGTTTATGAAACCTGTAAATATTAAAAATACCATGGCACTTGGTGTTTTGATAATGGTAAAAAGTACTAGGTGCCTATTATAGAAATTAAGCTAGTTGTGCTGTTTAAAATGCTTTGAAATTAATGTAAACTGAAAAAGTCTAAATGTCATGGTGATTTGCATATGTCCAATGATGCATTGCAATAGGGAAGTATGTATGATGTTGTATTTCTTTGAAACTTGATTTCTTGCCAATGCCTTTTGGGGTAACTGTTCTTTCAGTGATTCTGCATTGAGGGTCTTTGTTTATAGCTTGTTTTGTTTTTCTTCTTTTTGGGCCCCCATTACGTAAGCAAGTGAGACCTGCATAAGGGTTATGGCTACAGCCCAACTGGTGGATTGGATCACAGCCAGTAGGTGCTGGCTAAGTGCAGAGAAAGGACATTCATAGTGTGTTGCTGCAAACTGATGTACTGAAAAAGAAATATGCCATTGCAGAGGGATATTTCTTGTATTTTGAATAAACATCATACAGAGATTGTGTGTTGAACCTGAAGTTCGGCGTCTGGTCCATCTGTTATCCCACATCCCCTCCACACTTTTCAAGGTCGGTCTTCTCACCTTTAGGGCCCTATACGGACTAAGTCCTGGTTACCTGTCAGAGCTCCTTATACCAGCGACCTCTGCTCCCTCCCTCCACTCCTCTTTGAGGGTCCTCCTGGACGTTCCCAGGGTTTGGCTCAGGACCTCAGGAGATTGTGCATTTAGCGTCTCTGGGCCATCCCTGTGAATCTCGTTACCAGCTTCAGTCTGGGCGGGTCCCTCAACTGAGGTCTGTGGAGGCTGAAGGCCCACCTTTTTGTCCTGGCGTTTGCAGATTCCTGATTCTATCTTGATCTTAGTCCCCTTATGCGACAGTCTGAAAGCCCTTTTATTATTTTAATTGCTGTATTTAGTATTTTATGAACTGCTGTTGTATTTATTCATGTTTGTTTTATTCCTATGCTCTTGTTATAATTTTTGTTAAGTGCCCAGATCCTCCGAGATTGGGTGCCCTACAAATAAAATTGCCATGCCTTACTTTTGTGAGTGTCCCTGTGAAAAACACATGCTGCTTTGTGACAATGCTAGTTGAATAATTTAGGTATGATAATGTTATGAAGGTGACTATGTAACCAACCTTTCCTTTCCTTTTAAAAATGCAATAAAACTAGTAATTTTAAAAAAGGATTCTTGTACCACGTTATGTGGGAGTGTTATAAGGTTCAGCCCTTCTGGGAGAAGAGAAATTATAACATGGACACCCTACTGCATCTGGAGAATGCCTTTACCGCTGAAATTTGTCTCCTAGGAGATTACAAAAAAAGTCTCATTGGGGCTCAAAAATACCATATTGCCTTTATATCAGCATGTACAAAAAAAATCAGATTTGGGCACTGGCTAGATCCAGAGGTTCCAAAATACAGGGACTGGCACAGTGAAATTTTATTTTTGCTCAAGGCAGAGAAAATGATTGCCATACTATTGAATAGACTAAAATCTTACAATACTAAGTGGGAAACCATGCACACACTGTTTCTACCACCCCAGTGAACAGAAGCTGTGCCAGTAGAGGAATATAATGGACAGTGTTACCTTTTTAATAGTCACATTGTCATGCGTAGATTAAGTAGATGGTAAAAATGTACTGCTTCTGCCCTTGGATTGTCATCTGAGAAACTATGTGAATTCACAATACAACCTGTGACTGTATCGGGCGGGGGGGGGACATACTGCTTAGTATGTTTTGTCTCCATGTATTGTTTGTATATGTATAAAAGGAAAATTGTCAATAAAGATTACTGAATTTTATAAAAGAAGCAAACATCTCTGCAGTGCATCTGCCAGGCAAAGACAATGTCCTGGCAGACTCCTTAAGCAAAATCAGTCAGGGAAGTCATGAATGGGCCTTGAACCAGCAGTTTCTGGTCACAGTTTTTAGAAGGTGGGGCACTCCGAAAATAGACCTGTTTGCCTCTTAGGGGAACAATCAGCTCCCACAGTTTTGTTGTAGACCACCAGCCAGAGGGACAGTCCCAGAGGACACACTGGTCTTGGACGGAACAGAGAAGTTCCTGTATGCCTTCCCACCATCCCCACTCATACAGAACACACTCCTGAAGCTCAGGTGGGAACTTGCAGCAGTGATTCCAGCAGCTCCAGACTGGGCCAGCTTGGCCTGGTTGTCAGTGCGCCGTCCTGTCCAGCAAGACATCAATCCGCTTGCCACTAAGTTACAATCTGCTGACTCTGTCTCGGGTTTAGATAACATTCCCGAACCCCAGGACCCTACACCTGAGGGCATGGTTCTTGAAGAGCTAAAATACTCTGGATTGAATATTCAGAGAAAGTCCTGATGGTGCTTAAAGTTTCTAGGAAACCAGCAACCAGGAAAACGTATTCCTCTAAGTGGAAGAGATTTTCATACTGGTGTGCCCCCAAGAAAGATAATCCTGATAGAGGTAGGGTTGCCTATAGTCCTGGAATACCTGGTCCACCTGCAGTTCCTAGGCCTAAGGCCTTCATCACTAAAGATGCACCTAGCAGCAGTGTCAACCTACATATCAGCAGGCAAGGGAGAGTCACTGGCCTCGCAACCCATCTTCAAAAGTTTTTTAAAGGCCTCAGTCACTTGTACTAAGCAGCTGGTAATGGAACCCACTCATGGAGGAGCATTGCTGAACATAGTGCTGACAAACTGGGACAATGTAAATGATGAGTCCAAATTGTAAAAAGCAAGATGGCAACCACACTGGGCTGGTGTCTGTGAAGAGTGTGAGAGGAGTCTTGTTTTTAAGTTATTTTAGGATTATTTTTAAGTTTAAGTTCTTTTTGTAGTAAGACGATAGGGGATGGGAGTTTAGTGAGGGGATAAAAGTGAGTAAGTTTGTAGGAGTTATTAACTTTTTTATTTTTAGAGAGGTTGTTTGGTTATCCAGCCAGGTGGTGTACTAACCTGCAGTCGTTGGAGCTGTAGGAGTTGTAGGAGAGCAGTACCAGCAGTATTGACTGTTTGCTTTGCCAATTCAATCGGAGCGGCAATAGTGGAGCTACGGAATTGCGGCAGCGGAGTCTCAGGAGCTGCCTGTGGCTGGCTTTACAATAATTTGGACGATCATCTGGAGGAGATTAGAGATCAATCAGAGGCCATCTCGGAGTGAGTTATGGACTGAACCTTTGTGTACGGAGCCACGAGACACTGTGGGCGAAACCATTTGGCTCTTGGCGTATCGGGTCCTCTGGGGTCTGAGCACCATAACCTCTGGAATCTGCTTCGCGTGTAGAGTTTCCCGGGGCCTCCTGAATTAAGTACATCTTCCGGGTCATTGATGGAGCGGAGGTTGCAGGAGATAGTGATGCAGTTTTCTGGCTGACAGCCCTGAAATGTATGCTCTGCTGTGCTCCTAAGTTGCAAGAGGTGAGAAGGAGTACCTGATTGAGAAAGCTGTTCAACTTTAAGCCCAAAAGTGGCTTTCCATTTTTCATGGCCGGTTCTGCGAGACTGTGAACCTCCCTGGTGATTGCGGGTTGTGAGAGAGCCTGTACTACTAACGATCTGCACAGGGTAAGATCTCTATGCCGGGAAATTGTACTGGTGGACTTTAGCCAATTTTCAAGGAATTGCACACTGAGGAGTTTTCAGAATAGGGATCGACCAGTGAGAGGGGCCAAGGACCTTATTTTTCTGCTAAACTTCTAGGGGCCAATCCTCAGGAGTGAGAGTCCTGAGACTACTTTAATTGGGACGATTTTAAATATCTGGTGACTTTCTTTTGATTCTGCTCCTTTGCTTGTGGTACTGCCTTTATGAGAACTTAAGTTACTGCTCTTTGAATTTACAGTGACCACTTCTTGGAACTGTGGACTCCTCTTTAAAATTAAAGAGACTATTTTATAGCTTTTGTTTTGGGAGGGTTGGGGGGGTTATTGTTAAACTACTGGAGTGAGTGAGTGAGTGAATGAATGTGGTGGTGTGTGTATGATTTATTTAATTTATATTAAAGGGTTGAAGTAGTAGAAATTACAGATTTTACTTCGAGAGGGTTCCTGCAGTAGATCTTTACATATAGGACTGCGCCCACGGCGTCAGGTTCCAAAAGCAAACTTGTAGATAGCAATCATCAGCGGGGACCGCCCCTGATGTCAGGTGACGTGACGTCCGCCTGACTATAAAAGGGGCAGTCCAACGCCCGCCCTTCAGTTGTTTCCCACCATCGCCTCAGTTCATTTGGTTCATGAGATAGAACAGCGATGTAACGCCCGCGCGTCAATTAAAGTTTTTTCTTCGTACCTTAAAATTTTTTCTTCAATTATTCGACTGATTGTATGTCGACTCATGTCAAGAAGAAGTGCGGAGCCCA
Organism: Neoceratodus forsteri; assembly: GCA_016271365.2. Taxonomy (NCBI): domain Eukaryota; kingdom Metazoa; phylum Chordata; order Ceratodontiformes; family Ceratodontidae; genus Neoceratodus; species Neoceratodus forsteri. The sequence goes on from CM057452.1 coordinate 566,331,105, forward strand.
AATCCCGCACGGCGATGACCATTCCCGCTGTCTCTTGTGCTTAGGCCCCTTGCACAACTCGGATGAGTTTGCCATCTGCCAGGCTTCAATCAAGCCACCAGGACCAGGTGCAAGCGAACCCTCAAGGCCCACCTCCTTACCCGGCGGCTGGCATCAATGGAAAAGGAGCTCCAGGAATTGAGGGGAAAGGTTGTCATCGCTGGCCCCCAGAAAAAAGAAGAGCAAGGAGAAACGCCAGGATAGGAGTCCGTTGCCATGCGGGAGGCCTGCTCCAAAAACCGTGAGTACTCCTTCTGGTGCCCTGTCCATCTCTTTGGGCTGAGCACCTTCTCCCCCTCCTGCTGAGGTGAGCTGGCACTTGGGGGTAACCTCTCTCGAGGTTTCAGTTGTGTCTCCTCCTAGCACCACCAGTAAGTCTCCCCTCAACCCTATCGACGGGGCACGGCTTTGACCGAGGTTTAGCGCGGCCTCCCACTGCCACTATCAGCTTAGCGGTTAGTCCGATCAGTCTGACAGTGGATCCTCCGTCACCCGCCCATACTCTTCTCACCCTTTGGGCTCCCGTGAGGCCCCCGACCCTGGCCAGAGTGTGCTGTTGAGAGACCCTGCATCCCTCCGGGTCCTGCACCCCAGGGATTCACCACCCGATCCTGCTCTGTCCCTGTTGACAGGATCATTGTTTGACCTTTCATTGGGGTCCCTTCCCGAACTTTCCCCTTCACCAGGTCTGTTGCCACCTCCGGACAAGAGTCTGCCGCTGGCTAAGGATCCTGATATGGAGCCCCCCCTTGGGACCTTTGGGGGCTCTCCCAGATCCCACGCCACCCACTGGCCCTATGGCACCTCCCCAGTAGGTCCAGTCAAACCTTCTGGCAGTCTTCCACAGCCAGACCTCCAGGCACCACAACTGGCCAGCCCGCCGTCAGCTCCTCAGTACTCGACACCAGGCCATGTGCCTCCAACGCTGGGATACTCAACACCGGGATACTCTGGGTATAAACCTTATGGCTATTCTGGATTGCCAGGTTTTCAATACCCTTCTTGACAATACCTGCAGTACCCGGGTTACCAGCCTCCTCCTCCTCCTCCAGTGCCAGATTGGGAGACAATCCCCACATGGTGGCAGGATGCTAGGACCCAGCTCATCACGGAGCTTAGGCAGTCTATGGGAAACATCCCTCTTCCGAGGGCCCCTCCCCCACCGATACCCTCTGGCAGGGCAGCGGGTGCTCTACCTGTAGGCTCATCTGGGGCAGACCCTTTCATCCCCAGTGGTTCTGAGCCTTCTGACACAGACACTGATTCCGAGCCTTCAGACCCTCGGTCCACAGTCGAGGTACCACCCAAGGAATCTCCAAAATCTCATCCAGAGGATCCTTCCTTTGGGGACCTTTTGCACACTATCCAGGCAGCAGAAAGCTGGCCTTCCAAAGAAGTGGATCCCGAGTGTAAGAGGCTGGAGGAACATTTGGATCTAGCCACTATGGACCTTCTACCCATCCCCCCTGGATGGATCCTCATGAGGATCTGGTGACTACTATCTGGCAGCAGCCGTCATCCATCCCAGCTGTCTCCAGAAAGGCAGATCGTACCTACTATCCCCCAGAAGGGATTCAACATCTCACGACTAATCCCAAAGCTGACTGTATGGTGATCACTGCCACCCACGACTGGTCAGTGCAACCAAAGCATTTGAATTCCTCACCTCCCGACAAGGACTCTCAGCAGCTGGATCAGTTTGGCCAGAAGGTTTATTCCTCTTCCTCTTGTGCCATTCAGTCCCTCAACTATGTTTCACACATGATGGCATTCCAGAAGGCCTCTCTTTCCAAGCTGGAGAGGGATCTTTAGGAGGTCCAGGATGAGTCGCTCCATAACAAATTGCTGGACAAAGTCAGAATGGGCAAGTCTTCTTGTTGTCATGATTTGCGTGCAACGTATGACTCAGTAGACTCAGTGGCTAGGGCGGCAGCCACAGGGATCTGCATCCGTCGCCTTTTCTGGCTTTGGATTGCAGGTTTGACACAAGACTACAGTCCTCCCTTCTGGATGCCCCTTTTAGGGGTTCTGTCCTTTTCAGCAGCGATGCCAAAGATATTATTACCAGGCTGCAAGTCAGCGGACGCTCCCTTTGAGGCGTACACTCAATGTACCAGACGGGGCAGAAGAAGCAGCAGCCTTTTTGTCCCCAAAGGAGATGGGACAAAAACCAGGGTAAACGTCAGGGCAGATGACGGGCCCCTAATTTGGGAGTCCAAACCCCCCAGGTCAAGTTCCTCAAGCCGCCTATGGGGCAAAGCTCCCCTCGCGGCTCCTTACTCCTTTCCCCTCCTTCTGCTACCTCCAACAGTCACAGAGTATCCGGTAGGAGGGAGGTTCGGCCTCCACCTGGAGGGGTGGAGGTTCGACACCGCAGAAGCAAGGGTGCTTCAACTCATCCAGTGAGGTTACTCAATAGAGTTTTCCGAGATCCCTGCCCCAATCCTCCGGGATGGTCTTTTTATCCAAGAGATTAGATCCCCATAGTCTTCCAGGAGACACAAGCCCTCCTGTTAAAAGCGGCCCTAGAACCCGTCCCTCAAAACCAGCTAGGAAGGGGATTTTACTCCCACTTCTTCCTAGTTCCAAAGAAGCCGGGCGATCTGAGACCAATCCTGGACCTCAGCATGCTCAACCTCTTCGTCGAGTACAAGAAGTTTTGCATGCTGACCATTCAGGAACTTCTCCCCCTGCTCCAAATAAATTCTTGGCTGTGCTCTCTGGACATGCAGGATGCCTACCTGCATACCTCTATCCTCCTGGCCCACTGCCGTTTCCTCCCCTTTGGCCTTTCCCCAGCCCCCAGGGTGTTCACCAAGTGTTTAGCAGTGGTTGCGGCTTTTCTTCGCCACCAGGGACATTTATGTGTTCCCGTACCTGGACGACTGGCTCCTCGCAGCACCCTCTCCAAACAGCCTGAAAGAATCTCTTTCTTTCACTCTGAGCTTGTTTGTTCTTCTGGGTATCACAGTCAATTTGCCCAAGTCCCTGCTAGTACCATCTCAATGGCTCCAATTCATTGGAGCAGTACTAGACACAGTTCAGAGCAAGGCTTTTCTGCCATCGGATCGAGCCGAGACCCTAGTTTCTCAAGACATTCTCATGGCCCAGGCTCGGTGGATCCCAGCACATGCTGTGCTTTGTCTTTTGGGACTGATAGCAGCAGCCATTCCCACAGTCCCCTTGGCCAGACTTCACATGAGGGTCACCCAATGGTCTCTTCAAGTCCAATGGGATCACAGGACGGATGACATGACTCAGATGGTCATGATCTCCAACAGCCTACAGAGAGATCTTCGCTGGTGGCAAGATCTCTCCAACCTATCACAGGGAGCCCCTTTCCATTCCCCTATCCCAACCCAGATCCTTACCTTGGATGCCTCAGACCTGGGCTGGGGAGCCCATCTGGGGGTTCACAGGACTCAGGGTCTTGGTCTGACCAGGAGCTTCTGTTCCATATCAACGTTCTGGAGACCAGAGCAGTTCTGTACGGTCTCCAGGCATTCCAGTACCTTCTATTACCGGGATCACTTCTTGTCCAGACGGACATCATGTCCACTGTTTGGTACATTAACAAACAGGGAGGAACTCACTCGTACCCTCTCTGCAGAGAAGCAATGAGGGTTTGGTACTGGGCGATTCAGCACAGCCTTGTCCTATCAGCAGTCCACGTTCCAGGCATAAGCAACATCCTGGTGGACAGTCTAAGTGGCCAGGACTCTTGAGTGGGAATTAAAGCTAGATGTAGTCGAAGATCTCTTTCTTCGATGGGGTGAACCAGACATAGATTTGTTCGCCTCCCCATTCAATGCAAAACTACCCAACTTTTGCTCACTCGTTCCCGGGCATGGTGCTTTTCGGTGAGACACACTGTCTTTCTTTTGGACAGGGTGGTTTCTTTACGCTTTTCCTCCCTTTCCTCTCATTCAGAAGGTTCTGATGAAACTTCAGGAGGAAGGGGCACATTTCATAGGATTCATAGGAAGATACTGAGCTGAATGGACTTACGTCCTATATGCTCGCCATGATCATCACCTAATTTCTAATCTGGTACATATTTCTATCCCACTTTGCTTTAAACTCAGCAATGGATTTGCTGGCTACAACCTCTAATGGCAGTGCATTCCAAGCATGCACTACCCTATGGTTAAACCACCTTGTAGTTCTTACTTTGTTGCATTTTGATGCTGTTAGCTGCAATGGGTGGGACCTAGTTTTGTACATACAGCTATTAAATTGTAGTCCCATAGCATCCCACAAATCATCATTTTGCCAAGCTCTATATACCAGGCACATGTCTCCGCGCTTCCTTCGTTCCTCCAAGGAGTACACGTCCAACTCCCTCAGTCTAGTCCCATAGTCTTTACCCATCATACCACTAACAACTCTTGTTGCTCTCCTCTGTACCTTCTCCAACAGGGCAACGTCCTGTTTTTTGAAGGGTGACCACACCTGCGCTCCATATTCCATTATGGGCCTCACCAGGGATACATACAAGGGCAAAACAACTTCCCTGCTTCTAGATGATATGTGCCTCAATATACAATTCAGGATTGTATTTCTTTTTTGGGCTATATTTTGGCAATGAGATGAAAAAGTCACATTCCCAGAAACTATTATCCCCAGATCTCTTTCCTCATATGTTGTTTTTAGCGGTATATTTCCCAATTTGTAGGGTAATTTAGGATTTATATTACCTAGGTGCATAATAAAGCATTTATCTAAGTTTAGTACCAGTTTAAATTTATTTGACCATATAGCAATATCATCTATTGCCTCTTGTAGATTTGAAGTGTTTAATGCAATGTTTACTTCTGCTCCAACCCTACAATCATCAGCAAACTTTTGCAACCAAACAGATTTTTGTTTAATTTGAAGTGTTGACACATAAAGATCAAAGAGACAGGGGCCCAAGACCGATCCTTGGGGCACCCCACTGGTCACTCGCAGACTATCGGACAATTCTCCTCTAATGCTCACACGCTGACTCTGATCAGATAGCCAATTTTGTACCATTTGATTCTGATCGCTCCTCTCTGGCCATGCCAGATTTGGTTCCCTTTTTTACAGCATCTGGCGCTAGAACCTCCAGTTCCCCTGCCATTATCCCACAACTTTCTAACTCTGGAGTAGGGCACCCTGGTGCACCCAAGCCTACGGTCTCTTCACCTTCAGGCATGGCACCTGTGGACATAGTGGTCTCCCACTATAGGGTTTCTACACAAGTTGCCCATATCCTGGTGGAAGCCAGAAAACCATCTACTAGATCCACGTACGCCATGAAGTGGAAATGATTCGCGATCTGGGTCCTAGCCAGGAGCTGGGACCCCTTTTCTTGTTCAGCTTTCCAGGTGTTAGAGTACCTTGCACATTTATCAGAGTTGGGCCTTAGCTATTCTTCCATTAAGGTCCATCTCTCTGCGGTGTTGGCCTACCACCTCCTGGTGGAGGGCAAACCTTTGGCTCAACTGGAGGTTGCTAAGACTTTTTTAAAAGGCATCCTCCACTTGAAACCACCGATCCAGAATCCATGTCCCCTGTGGGACCTGAATTTTGTGTTGGAAAAACTGACCTTGTCTCCTTTTGAACCAGCCTCTAGCTGTGACTTGCGCTTCCTTTCCTGGAAGACACTGTTTTTAGTGGCAGTCACTTCCGCCTGAAGGGTCTCGGAACTTCAGGCGTTTATTTGTAAGGAACCCTATCTGATTTTCCATGGGGAAAGAGTAGTCCTTCAGACAAACCCTAGTTTCTTGCTAAGGTAATCTCAGAAACCACTCTCAACCAGTGTCGAACTGCTGGTCTGTTATCCACAGCATTCCAACAGGGAGGAATACCTTCTGCACACTCTTGATGTGCACAGGATTCTGAGATATTACACTAACCAGACTAAAGAGGTCCGTAAGACAGATCAGCTGTTTGTGGCCCTTGCTCCCCAGTGCCAGGGCAAGGCTATTTCCAAACAGACCATTTCTAGGTGATTGGCTAACTGCATCCACTTCACCTGCCAAAAGCATGGGAAATCCCTTCCAGGGGTGGTTAAGGGTCAGTCCACTAGGAGTGTTGCTACTTCTACCACCTTTTTAAGGAATGTGTCCCCTGCAGAAATCTGTGCAGTGGCCATGTGGTCATCTGTCCACACCTTCACTAAGCATTAAAGTCTGGACATCGCCTCTAGACGCAGAACTGGCTTTGGTCTTGCGGTTCTGCAAGGCCTCCTGTCATAACTAGCAGTTGGTGACTTGTTCTTCTCCACCCGGATGTACCTCCATATTATTTCTTTGAGACTGCTTGGTATTCAGTCCTATATGTTAAGACCTACTGCAGGAACCCTCTCGAAGTAAGATATTGCAGTTACATAAGAACTTACCATAACAGTAGATCTTCGAGAGAGGTTCCTGCAGTAGGTCTAGTTTCCCACCCACCTTCCTCCTACTCCTGGAGCATTTCCTTCAATGTCATCCTGCCTAGCCCTTGGGTCTAGAGAGGAAGCATAGTTCTAGGAGTGTTCACTCTTATTTTTTCTGCTTAACTTTTTCTAGGTCTCTGGTGGAAAAGAACTGGAGGGCAGGTGCAGGACCACCCCTTTTATAGTTGGGCGGACGTCACATCACCTGACGTTGGTGGCGGTCCCCGCTGATAATTGCTATCTACAAGTTTGCTGTTGGAACCTGATGCCAGGGGGCACAGTCCTATATGTGAGGACCTACTGCAGGAACCTCTCTCGAAGATCTACTGTTACGGTAAGTTCTTACCTAACTGCAATTTTTTGGAGATGGGTTTTTTGACCCAGGTCCCGGGGCTATGCTACTCCCCCTCTATGTTAAGAGCTTTGCACCCCTTCTGTGACCTACCCCTTGAAGTCACAGTTGTTCGAAAGTGAAAGGGGTTGGGGTTGCAAGGAGGGGCATTAGGGGGGTAGATAGGAGGGTGGATACAGCTGAGGGAGAGCGGATTCAGGTGGTGGGGATCAGGAGATGCCCGGGACTGAGAAGGCAATTGGAGCAGGGTCCCCCATGTCTTGTCTCCTTGCCTAGGGAACCCTCAAGACCAAGAGGGCAGGTAGCTGAGGGACCAGCCTCAGCCTTTCATCCTCTTCGGGTGGTGGTGTGCAATGCCAGGTCAATGGTGAGCAAGACCGCTATAATGGCGGAGCTTGTTGTGTCGGTTGACCTGGCATGCATTACAGAGACCTGGCTGGGGGGTGCTTCAGGCCTTGTGCTAAGGGTGTCTGTCTTGGCGTGATTTACCGTGGTTCACTGCCAGAGGAAGGAACGCAGTGGCCATTTGTTTCAGATTGGAGCTGGGTCTGGTGGTGCACCCAGTGGGGGACACCCATTCTTCTGAGTGCATGGCAGTGTGAGGGAGTCCCGGGGTGGAGTTCAGGATTCTCCTGGTCTACCGGCCAGGGTGGGACCAGAGTTTCCTGCAGGAGATGTCGGCCTTCGTCACCAAGAGGTGTTGGAGTTGCAGAGGTGGCTTATTCTCGGTGACTTCAACACCTGGGTGGATGACAAGGCGTCATCTGGGGCCAGAGACTTCCTTTTAAATATGGAGTTTCTGGGCCTCTCCCTGGTGACCACAGCCAGGATCCACCACCCTGGCCACACGCTCGATCTGGTGTTCTCCCTGGGACGTGAAACTGACACCATCAAGACTGACCCAGTCATCTGGTCGGATCATTGCACCATCAGGTTCAGCTTCAGCCCCCCCAAAATGTCCCTTCCCGTGTGGAAATGGTTCAGTTCTGCCCTTTGAAAGATTTACAGTCAGAGGGACTGATGGGACTGGACATTTCATCTGTGCTTGAGGCTTGCGCTGACAACCCGGAGACTGCTGTTGCGGCCTATAATAGGGCTGCCATCAAGACTCTGGACTGCCTGACGCCAATCTGTGTATGCTCCTGGTTTCTTGTCTCAACTCACCATGGTTCGATGCAGAGCTGAGAATTTTGAAAACCAGGGGGCGGAGGTTGGAGAGGTGTTGGAGGAAGACCAGATCTGCAGAGGACAGGCTGGATCCGATTACCCATTACGATGAGTATTAGAATGCAGTCATCTAGAAAAAGGCAGCATTTATGTCAGGGATGATTGCAGCTGGAAAGAACCAACCAGCTCAGCTCTTCCAGGTTGTAGGCAGGCTATTACATCTAGCCTATCTGGAACACATTAGAGCAGTTTCGGCTCACAAGTGTGAAGAGTTCATTCGGTTCTTCTCAGACAGAGTGTCCTCTGTGAGGGCTGGGATTTCTTCTAGTGGAATGCCATCCTCCAACAGTGGTGTCCTTTGAGAGGGCAGATGCACTTGGTCACCCTGAGGCGAGTTCCAGCTGGTGACGACAGTGGAGATCTATGGGGTGATCTCTGGACTTAGACCAACATTCTGTGACCCTGACCCAGCCCAGATGCATCTACTAGTTGGCTGCATAGAGGTTCTGGGTCTGGTTTTCGCTGAGATTGTCGAGAGCTCCTTGTCAGCTGAGGGTTTTCTGGAGTCTCTTAAACAGGTTCTGGTTAAGCCCCTGCTAAAAAAATATCCTTGGACCCCGTCTTGGCAGATTACTGGCCTATCTCAAACCTCCCCTTTTTGGGGAAGGTTCTTGAGAAGGTGGTCATGGAACAGCTCGAGGGTCTCCTCATGGACTTCCAGATTTATGAACCTTTCCAGTCCAGATTTTGGGCCTTGTATTGCATGGAGACTGCATTGGTTAGGGTGCTAAATGACCTGCTCAGGCAAGGAATAGAGGGGAGTGAACAATTCTCGTTCCCCTCGATCTCTCTTCAGCGTTTGTCACTGTGAACCATGGGGTGTTTTTGGACAGGCTGAGGGAGTATGTAGGACTCACCAGCATAGTCATCAGCTAGTTTGAGTCCTTTCTCCGGGGCAGATTTCAGAGGGTGGTACTGGGGAATTATTCTTCAGACCCAATGGACCTGCCCTGTGGAGTTCCATAAGGCTCTGTCCTCTTCCCTATGTTGTTTGCAGTGTACATGCTGCCCCTGGGTGAGGTTATAAGACAGTATGAGCTGAGTTTTCATTGCTGTGCCGATGATACTCAGCTCTACCTGTCCTTTGCACCCGGGAGATTGGACGTGGTTGACATGCTAAATGAATGCTTGGCTGAGATCTGGGCATGGATGTCATTGAACTGGCTGGGATTTAACCTGGGGAAGACCGAGGTACTGGTGGTTGAGCCAGATCTAAGGGGAGGAGTGGGGCTTCTGGTGATAGGTTGGGGCTTTTTATTGGCCCCACTGAGCTGGAGGCCTCTGCAAGGGTGAAGAAATTGGGCATTGTTTTGGATAACGAGCTGACATTTGATGCTCAGGTGTCAGTCATTGTCTGAACTGGTTCTACTATCATCAGAACATCACCCAAATTTAGCCCATTCTCCCCCCTGATGACCTGGCCATGCTGGTACATGCATTCATCACCTCAAGGCTTGATTACTGTAACACACTCTGCCTCGGGGTCAGAAGAGGTGCAATGTGGTGCCTGCAGCTTTTGCAAAACGCAGTGGCCCAGTTACTGACTGGACATTCAAGATTCAGTCATATTACACCAGTGCTGCGTGAACTACATTGGCTGCCGGTGAGCTGGCACATCACCTTTAAAGTAGATCTTTTGACCTATAAGGCCCTACACGGGTTGAGTCCGGGCTATCTAAAGGAACTCCTGCATCTCTACACCCCATCTCGCTGTCTCAGGTCTGCTGGGGAGGCCCTCCTGGAGGTCCCCCGTGCAAGACTAAAATCTTCCGGAGACCGGGCATTTGAAGTAGTAGCCCCAGTCCTCTGGAATTCCTTGCCGGGGTACCTCCGGGAGGCGCCCTCTGTAGAGGTTTTTAAAACAACGATTGAAGACCCTCATATCTGAGCAGGTCTTTGGGACCTGATATAATTATTGATACAATTATTGGAATTATCGAAGCAGTTCAGAAATTAGTCTGTTTTTTAGACTTTTAATGGTGTTTATGGATAATTTTATGTGTCTTCTTTAATTTTATGTATTCAATTTTTGACTGTTTTGCACTGTTGTGTATGTTTTTTATTTCTGCTATAAGGGCGCCCTGAGCCTATGGGGAAGGGTGTCCCAAATAAATAATCTCTACTACTAGTACTACTAATGTTGCTGATGTCATAACAGTGCTGGGCCACACGGGGACCAGTGATCATCTTATTTACTGCACCAAACCACACATGGACGAGGGTCATGGACTTCAGGAAGGCCAATTTCAAGACAATGGCAAAATGCCTCATGGACGCCCTGGCAGGGATAGGGATGCTGGGAAGAGTCAAAGGCCAGTGGGCGAAAATAAAAGAGGGCATAAAAAGAGCAGCAAATCTCTGTGTCAGGTAGGTCTGCAAGAGGAAAAGGAGAACATTATGGTTCTCCAGGGAGCTAGCAGAAACAATAAGAGCGTAAAAAATAGCATTTTAGACTTACAAACAGACACAGAGGGAGGAGGAAAGGAAAAACTACCAGGAGAGGCAGAGGGAGGAAGGGAATGTGCTATGGAGAGCAAAGGCACGAACAGAAAATATTGCTCAGTCAATAAAAAAAGGGGATAAAACTTTGTTTAGATATATTAGTAAGAAAAGGAGGACCAGCGGGGGGATAACAAGGATAAAAGGCGAAGGGGGGGTGTCTGTGAGGAAGGGGACCCAGGGAAGGCGGACATATTGAACAGATACTTTTATTCTGTATTTATAATAAAAGGGATAGGTGAGCCACAGATTAGGAACAGGGGCAGAACTAGTAGAGAGGTGGACTCTAGTCCTTTTACAGAGGAGGAAGTCCTCAGGGTGCTGGCAAAATCAAAAGTTGACAAGGCAGTGGGACCAAATGAGGTTCATTGTAAGATACTGAAGAAGCTCAGAGAGGTGCTGGCTGCACTTCTGACAGCGTTGTTCAACTTATCGCTGGAAACGGATATTTCCAAGAGACTGGAGAAGGGCAGACGTGGTCCCATTTCACAAAAGTGGGAATAGGGAGGAATCAGGAAATTACAGATGTCAGCCTGACCTCAGTAGTGGGCAAGGTCATTGAATCACTATTAAAAGGAAGGATAGTGGAATACCTCTAAACAAGTGGATTGCAGGATCAAAGGCAACATGGTTTCACAGCATGGAGGTCTTGCCAGACAAACCTGATCAAGTCCTTTGACTGGGTGACTAGGGAAGTGGATCAGGGTGGAGCGGTGGGTGCGGCATACCTGGATTTCAGGAAGGCCTTCAACACCGTTCCACACAGAAGGCTGGTGAACAAGTGGGCTTTTTAGGAGTGGGCCAGAAAATGAATTGGGTAAGAAGTTGGTTGAGCGGCAGGAGCCAGAGGGTGGTGGTAAGTGGAGGGCACTCTGGAGAAGGCAGGGTGACTCGAGTCAGTACTGGGTCCAGTCCTTTTCCGTGTCTTTATCAATAATGTTGCAGTTGGGCTGGAAGGGAAAGTCTGCCTGTTCGTGGATGACACCAAAATCTGCAACAGGGTGGACACAGTGGGGAAGGGGTGGAAAAAATGAGAAATGATTTGTGAAAGTTAAAGGAATGGTCAAGAATTTGGCAGCTGGGTTTCAATGCTAAAAGGTGCAAAATCATGCACTTGGGGCACAAAAACCAGGGGGCTACATACCAGTTGGCAGGGGAGGTACTGGCGACCGCCAAACAGGAAAAGGACCTGGGGGTAATAATTTCCGATGACCTGAAAGTGGCCAAGCAGAGTGAAAAGGCAGTGGGAAAGGCTAGTAGAATGCTGGGATGCATAGGAAGGGGTATCACAATTAGGAAGAAGGAGGCAGTGCGCCTCTGTACAAGTCACTGGTAAAACCACACCTTGAGTACTGGGTCCAGTACTGGAGGCCCCACCTCCAGAAGGACATTGATAGGGTGGAGGCAGTACAGAGGTGGCCAACCAAAATGGTGCAGGCACTGCATCATAAGCCCTATGAGGAGAGACTAAGAACTGAATATGTACTCACTAGAGGAAAGAAGGGAAAGGGGGGATATGATAGAAGCATTCAAGTACATAACAGCTGTTAGTAAGATACAGGAAGGTCGTTTTTTCCACAGAAAGACTCAAGGACAAGGGGTCACGCTATAAAGCTGGAGGGGGAGAGGCTCAGAGGGGATGTGAGGAAATATTTCTTCACAAAGAGGGTGGTGGAGACATGTAATGGCCTCCCAATGGAGGAGGTAGGTGCCAGAACAGTTGCAGGATTCGAGCATGCATGGGACAGATACAAGGGGACCTTGGTAGGAACATGGTGGGAGGACTGGGGATTGCGTAGGGGTTGTGATGGCATAGTAGGCAGGGAAAATGGGCAGACTGGATGGGCCATTGAGATCTTTATCTGCCAACAACTTCTATGTTTCTATGTTACCCACCGATTAGGGATCCAGTCCCACCACTGGATCTCAATGTCTTCCTTGCCCAGCTTATGGAGGCTTCATTCAAACCTAAGGATACTGCTGACCTAGACTATGTCACATGGAAAACCATATTTCTGATTGCCATGACCTTTGCTAGGCTGGTAAGTGAGCTGCAAGCCCTCTGGGTCTTTAAATGAGGGTATCTTTCCTATGGCCTTGAAAGAGTCTGTGGCGAGACCCCTCCTTAAAAAGTCAACTTTAGACCCTGACGTTCACTCGAACTATAGGCCTGTCTCTAATCTTCCCTTTCTGGGGAAGGTTATCAAGAAGGTGGTGGTTGAACAGCTGGCTGAGCGTTTGGAGAGTCTGTCCGTCTTTGAACCTCTCCGGTTGGGTTTTCAGCCCCAGCACAGCACTGAGATGGTTTTGGTCAGGGTGGCACATGATCTCTTCATGATGAGGGACTGAGGGCAATTTACCATCTTGGTACTCTTGTACCTATCTTCAGATTTTGACACAGTAGATCACGGGGTGCTATCGGATTACTACCGGCGCAGTCCTGTGCTGGTTTAGCTCATATTTAACTGGAAGATTGCAGCACGTTGTCCTTGGGAATTATTCCCCAGGACTTTTCGCACTGCCTTGTAGTGTTCCGCAGGGTTCTGTTTTGGCTCCCCTGTTGTTCTCTATGTACATGTTGCCACTGGGAGACACCATTAGGTGGTACAGTCTGGGGTTTCACTGCTATATGGATGACACCCAGTTGTACTTGTCTTGTGTCCCAGGTGACCTCTCTGCCTCAAGTATGCTGAGCCAGTGTTTGGCTGAGATAAATGATTGGATGCCTGCAAACTGGCTATGTCTCAACCTTGGCAAGACAGAGGTCATGATGATCGAGCCAGGTCATGGGGGTGTTTTCACTGATGGGAGGTTGCTCGCCCAAGTAGTTGGTGGGCGGCCCCTGTTGGTGGTAAGCACGGTTAAAGATCTTAGCATTTTTTCTAGACGACTGACTGACCCTTGAACAACAGGTGTTGGTTGTTCGATCCGGTTTCTTTCACCTTTCTTGACGCCTGATGATCTGGCTATAGTCATCCATGCCTTTGTCACCAGCAGACTTGATTACTGCAACGTACTATATCTAGGGCTGTCTGGGGGATTGATGCATCGACTGCAGATAGTGCAGAATGCTGTGGTCAGGATGTTGATGGGTGCCTCAATGAAGGATCTTGTCATTCCTGTTCTGCGCGCTCTGCATTGGCTGCCTGTGAGTTCACACATCATCTTCAAGATCCAAGCTCATTTCTCAGACTCTTGCAACTGCTACCACCAACCCTGAACTATAAACCATGGGCCCCTGCTAGTGCTGCAACATCTGACTCCCCCAGCAGTTCCCCAGGCTTAGAAATACTTCTAAGCATTCTGAATTGCTGCTGCCTCTTCAATTCGCAATTGCCAGAGTACCCACAAGTTCCATGCCTTGCCATTACTCTGATTCCTAGACTTAAAACTTAGCAATTACCGGTGTATCTAAATGTTCTCTGCCTTTGCAAACATTCAGCACATGCCTGTATACCTGCATGTTCTCTGCCTGTTATACTCTGTACCTATGCTAAAACCTTGTAATGCCTGTGTACCTAAACATGCTCAGCTTGTATGTACTTTGCACTTATGTAAATATCTTGTATGTACTTGTCCTGTTTGTACCCCTGTAACTTCCCAGGTCGCATCTGGAAATGAGCGGTCCCCCGCTCAGTTTGACAACCTGGTAAATCTCTTAAATAAAATAAAATAAAATAAAGATATGCTTGCTGACTTTCAAGGCCCTACATGGTTTGGGACCTGACAACCTTAAAGAGCTCCTGGTACTGTATTAACCTATTCTTCCCCTATGCTCCACCGAGGCTGGCTTGCTTGTTGTACCCTCCTCTCGACTTAAGAGATTGGGCAATAGAGCTTTTGGCACTGCTGCACCATTTTTGTGGAATTCTTTTCCACCTTATAAACGTGCATCCAGCTTGGTGGAGGCCTTTAAAGCCTCTTTTTTTTTTTTTTGTATTATTTATTTATTAATTTTGTAAGCAATACTTACAAAACCAAGAGCACACAGGAGGATAACAATACAATATATCTCCAAAAGCCACATTTTAACAGTGGAAATGTTATAGACACCTCCCCTTCGAGTTAAAACATAGGGGGTATATCCACAGAATATATTAACCAGAAATAAAACATTTTCTATCACATACAGCTGAGGAAGGACAAAGGGAATCATTAATAAAAGATATTCTAACAAATAATCAAGAAACCATAGATACATAGACAGTGTCGGCAGATAAGGGCTTACGGCCCACCCAGTCTGCCCATTTGAGCTTGTAAGTTTACTTTATGTTCTCCTAGAAGTCTAGAAGGTTTCCTAGAAACCACCTAATAACGTGGTCAAATAGATTCCCTGAACATAGTCATAAACCAGAAGTTCAGCTTAATGTCCCGATTCTCCCAGGAAAAGTCCAGAAAAAACAATGGCAAAGAATTAAACTCACATCTAGCCTCAAGCGAGGCATATTACCATTGGGCAATTCGAGACTACAAACTAGAGTCCCAGACTTACAGTACCATCAGCAATAAAACATCATTCCTCCGACGAGGAATTACCAGCATCTCTTGCATCAGCCAACTCTTGCTCGTTACAGCGGATCATTTTGATGGCATCTTTGGGCTTATTAAACTGATATTGCCGTTCCTTCCACGTCAGTTGCAATTTTGCAGGCAACATCACTAGTACTGAACTCTAAGCTGCCACAGGCAGTTCTGGATCCCATTAAAACATTTGCAGCATTGCCAGATACCATACAAGTAGTCTGGGAACAGCATCACAGTATCTTCACCACACTGAAGGGTCCGCCACATCCTGACCAGTGTCAGAGCACGATCTCGACCACCCACACCGGTAAAGACCACTATTGTGGTTCTAGGCACCCCAGAAGCCTCCACTGCATGTCTTGGAGTAATGCGGTAGGCTTTTTCGATTGAAAGGGAGAGATCATCCTCCAAAAGTCCCAACAGGGCTGGCAGAAAGGTCTGAACAAATAAGAGGCAGTCTTCTCCCTGTACCGCCTCCGTTAGCTCGACCACTCTTACATTTCTTTCCCTGGTCTGATTTTCCACAGTTTCTAATCATTGTCAGAGCAATGCATTCTCTTTAATGATCTTCATCGTGGCATCACAGACTTTAAGGACTGATACCTCAGAGTGTTGGACTGTCTGCTCGCAGTTATCCATTCTTGCTTCTAGGGCTTTCACTCAGGGGGTCAAATTCTCAAGTTTTTTGTCCAAGTCTTGCACAGACTTAACCAGTTGGTTGAGAGTAGCTTGAATGGAAGATAACATCGCCACCCCCTCTCTGGTTGATGAATCCACAGGCCCCTTGGCACCTTCAGAAGCAGTAAGCCGCTCCTCCCATTGTGGCTGTTGCTTTTTGGGAGCCAAAAATTCGACTGCAGAGGCATTGTTCACATGGGTTTTGCCCATACTGCCAAACAAGTACTCATCCGATAGCCCCTCAAACAGTTTTGCCAAGTTAAAGTTAGATTTAAGAATAATATTATAACAATAACCTGGGAGCTCAGGAGAAATTGTACCAGGTCATAATGTCATACGTGGAGCCCCCCACAGAACAAAAGATAACGAGAAAGCGCAATGCAATTAGGTCACACGGCATTCTGCCGTACGACATTTTGACCCCATGCCAAGAGAAATGCTGCTTCCTCTGCAGCTGCTCAGCAGCACCCCTTTAAAGCCTCTTTAAAAACTTTTCTTTTTGAAAAACATTTAGTTTTATTTAAACATTTTTTGATCTTAATTATTGGGGGTGTTTTTAATGTAAAGTCCTCTGAGCCCCTGGATAGGGCTCTATAGAAATAAAATTTGCTTTGCCTTGTCTCTGCACAGTACCAAATTACACAATATTCCACAGAAATAAGGTAGCCCTTAGAACCAATAGGAAATTTCTACCTAAGGTGGTGTCTGAATTCCAGCTGAACCAATCAGTAGCCCTTCCTATGCTGTATCCAATATACTCCAGTCCAGCTGAGCAAAAAGTTCACAGCCTTGAGCCTGAGTGAGTACTGAGTGTCTACATAGACCAGACAAAAGGTGTCAGGTCCCAAAACATTCAGCTTTTTGTTACCCGTTGTGAGGTTGGCAAAGATAAACTAGCAACGAAGAGATATGTATCTTACTGGATAGTCTCTTGCATTTTGTTATGCCATGTGTAACCCCCCTACAAATGGGGGTTCCCAAAAAGTCTTCCTTGAGCTTGCCTAAATGCTCACTGCTAGGCTGGTGTACTGCGTTTTAGCAGTTTAAATGTGATTACCAGAGCCTGTATAGCATCTGTGTACTGTCTCTTTAAGAGCTGTCTAATTGCAGCTTAAGTAATCTGAGAGGGAGCTCTGTTGAAAGATGTAACTATTTACTGAAAATCATTTAGAGTGATAATGATAATGTAGTTTGTCTAACCTGCTTTCTTTGTAGCAAGGACTGTTTTGTTTCTCTCCACTATCTTGGTCCTAGACTGCAAATTGGACCAAACAGTACTGGTGGGACCTAGAATGTAGCCGGACTACAGGAGCTGTCTGAATTCAAAATCTGTAGGAACTTTAGTTTGGAGCTTTTTTGTGCCTTTTTTGTAACTAAAGGGGGAGCTCTTGCTTTGACTGACAGCCAAATCAGCCAACCAAATCTTTTGGATCTTGGGGAAGTCCCGGGCTGCTTGCAGTTTTCAGTTAGTTCTGAGCTGGGAAGTGAAATGAGAGGAGCTGAAGTGATTTTGGGCAACAATCCTGAGTGGATTCGCATGGGAAAACTGTGAAAAGGCTACGTTTTTGGCCTGGATGTTGGTGTGTTGCTTCTGAGAGGGAGAGAAGAGAATTATTTTGGACTAAATCCAAGTTTGTGTGACTGAAGTAAGCTACTGAAGTGGGTCAGGCTTAACCTGAAGAAGATCGAAGATTTTGCTGAATGCGATCGGCCTGTCAGGAGTTCCAGCTACCCCTAAGCTCCCAGTGTGTACAGAGATTTTGCGACTGTGACCGGGGAGCACTTTGCCTGGTACAGTAGAATTCCCTTACATGTAAATGTGCTATGAGCTGCTAGTGGGTCGTGAGTTAGTCCCCCACAGTGTGAACTGTGTTCTGCTTACTAGAAGCTGTATCTAGCCCAAAACGGACTGCATCCGAATTTGTCTCCATGCGGTCTGGGCCTTGCCAGACTGCCCCAGCCAGACTACCCACTGCACAGAGAAGCCATCGACGAGAGACCTACCTGGGGATCAGCCCCTTGCTCCAAGCTTGAACAAGAACGACGCCTCTGCGACTCATGTGTGCCCTGCTTCTCCTGGCATTCCAGATCAACTACCTGCAGTCTCGATTTTCGTCCAACCTGTGTCCAGTCTTGGGTATCGTGAGTAAATACCAGGGTAGCTCCCTGCAACAACAGCTTAATCTGAGTGTGTCATCTGATTGTCTTGCTGTTTCGTTTCCTTTACGAACTGAGCCCTCTAGCTCCAGATTACAAATATTGTGTACTGTGCATGTTGTGTTTTCCATCACAGGGCCCCAACCAGCTGCAGCCCCAGGCATCGGTCCTGGCTAGCCCATCTCTTCTCCACCTGGGTACCCAGAGGTGGACTATGTGGGGGGGGACTCAAAGTGCATGCATAACTGCTTGATTGATACAACCTTTAAGCTAATTAACCTGATTTTGCCCCCCCTCTTGTTTAAGACCCCTGAATAAATCAGATCTAACTTTTTTCTGCATGTAATCTGACTGTGGTTCCAGTTTGTGCTCAAAGTACTGTACTGTTGCTATTTGCTGTGCATAACCTTGTTTTACAGAGGGTCCCCAGGGTCGAGCCAGAGGAACCAGCCCTGGTGGTAAGTGCAAACAGTGTGGGTACTTGTGTGGTGTACCAGGGGTATTGTGAAAGTGATTATTGTACAGTGTTCAGACCACTAGAGGGGAAAGGGGTTACAGTGTCCTGGAGGGCTGTGCCCAGGTTAGCTTGACCACTACCAACCCTGACCTACGGGTGGAGGCACCCGTTTCAGAACTCAGGCCCCTTAACCTGCTACTAGCCAAGCAGGCAGGGGTAGTAGCCCTTGGGATAGTGCCACATAGAGGTTACATATGAAAAAGCTGGAAAAGTGCCACCCAGAGGCTTCAGGGCATACTCCACAAGGAGTACCTCTGCCTCAGTGGCATTCACAAGGGGCACCCCATTATTAGACATTTGCATAGCAGCTCCCTGGAAAACAGTACACAACCTCACAGAGCACTACTGTCTGGATATACAGTCCAGAAGGGATGCCAGCTTTGGAACTGCTGTCTTGCAGAATCTTTTCCTTAAGTAGGTTCTGGACCCAGCCTCCCAAGGTACTGCTATGGAGTCCGCATAATGTGTAAACACTGAGTGAGGGATTCCTGGGGTTAGAAGAAAATAATACTCACTGTAGCAGTGTTGTTTCTTCTCAGGGATCCCTCGCTATGTTTATACTCCCTAACCCTGCCTTCCCTTCCAAACCTGAAAAATAGATTCACAAAAGAATCCGTTTGTTTCATTAAAGGGACACTGTCAGCTTTTTTGACGTACTTTCAATGTCCCTTTATTTACTGTGCCTGCCACATTTCTAGCATTCCTGCTGCATGCTAATTTTCACTATGTGCATACTTTCTTGGTAAGTTTAATAGTTGATCCAGAATTGTAACAAAAAAGATTATTTTGCGCAGTCTGCTCCTTCCCACACGCCTCCAACAGTGCTGCAGCAGTGATCACGCTGAACTTGTGCATGAATGAGTTCAGTGATTTTGGACTCGTATATCAACTAAATGTATTGCTGTAGTCCATGAATTGAGCTCATTTTGGCAATACTTTCCTTTTCAAAAATGAGGGATATTTTAGTTTGAAATCTCAGTTTGAAAAGTTAAACCAGACTTGGCATCTGTTCATGCTGATGATATTTAGTTGATATGACTCCAAAATGACACACAGGAAGGAGCAGACTGTGCAAGATAAGGTCAGGATTTTTATGTTATGATTTTGGGTCAAGTATTAAGCTTACCAAGAAAAGTATGCCCATAGTGAAAAACAGCATGTATCGTAGGGACTCTGGAAATGTGGCAGGCACAATAAGTAACGAGACACTGAAAATCTGTCCGAAAAGCTGACAATGTCCCTTTAAGATTGCTTGAGCATTGCTATTGCAGTTACTTAACAATTGTAAAGTTTAGTTTTCTTCAGCATTTTCAGTATTTTTTGTCTGCTTCAGCTTAATTGGTTTTCAAAAATGTTTGGCTAAATTTACAGAAATTTTTGGTAGCCTTTTAGCTAGTTTCACTCATCACAGCTCCACTCTGGCTATAGAAACAAATCTGGAGTAACTGCCAGAGCAGAGCATGAGTATAGAGTTTGAACCTACATTATAAATTCCATCATAAGAATAAGGTTCTATCTCCAGGGCATCTCTCTGCACGGAGACAGATGCATAAAGTGCAAACATAGTGAGGGATCCCTGAGAAGAAACAACATTACTACAGTGAGTAATTTTTTCTTCTCTCCTCACGGAAAAAAAATAAGTTTTATTTTGAAAGCCTAAAAGGGAAAAGTAATTTGATAGGCAGGTTTGTTTTAACTGTACTGTGGTGCTGTGTACAGTTTGATGTCTTTTTACTGTGTTTCAGTGTTGGGGCTATCTAGTTTCATCCCCACTGTATTTGTAGGGTCATTGTACCTTTTTTTGACATTTCTGCCCCTTGTCTTTCACCCTCAAGGTCCATTCATGTGAGCAATGCTTCACATTTTTTCTTCACACTCCAGATATAATCATTGGCCTCAACCCAACTAATTTTTGCTTGAAGTGTATTTGCATGCTGAATTCCAACGTTTACTGTGCACTGTGCATCTAAGAGTGGGGGTGAGGGCGTTCACTGTGCGCATGCTGACATAACGATGTCATGCACACACACATTATATCAACATGTGTGACTTCATTCGCTCTCAAGCACAGTTGCACCCCAGTAAGCCCTCCTTTTTTGTTTTAGTTGAAACAGCTCTATTATGCATGTTTGTTTGCCCAGTCAGGCGGTTTTAAAAGGGCAGAGAAATAACAGGTATCCTCACAAGTGAAAAATCAGCTACTAGTTTAGCTTTCATTAAGTGTTTTATTCCCTGAAGGCTGAAAACAGAAGTCTAGGGAAGTTTTTTTTTAAAGGACAACACTCGTTTGAGGAATGTATAGATTTTATCTGGCACCATGGCTTATTGCAGACTAATGGTATTCAAGTGGTGTAAGACCTACAGTAGTACTGTGAGACCATCACAGATGTGGTCATATTGGGCCCTATGCATGATGCCAATGTGCCGTGTAAACTGGGGGCATCTGTACACATGAATGCCGTGGAGTGGTGGCCGCGTGGCATTCATAAATGGGGCATGCAGCAGTTATGTGCACGATCCCCTGGCTGCGCAAACAGCAGCATGCTGGAGGCAGGTGTGGGGGCGTGCTGGGGGCATGCCGCCACTAAGCAGTATGCACCAACGCGGGATGTGCTGGTCATAGGGGTGCGGAGGACTGCACAGGTTATGGCAGCTGGGACCCTGCTGTAACCCACTGCGCACCTGCACAGATATGACCAGCTGGTCCCGGTGGAACCATGTGCCACCACGCCGTGCCACCCCAGCCCAGTAGGCTGCTGTAGAAGGCTGGGGCAGCCGATCTGGTGGGTGCCCATGCTGCAGTGCACAGTGACCTGTTGCCAATGAGCCGTGGTTCCCTCAGTCTTCAATGTACCCACCCAGGGCCCCCAAACACACGGTATCCTGGCCCCGATGGGCCAATCCCTCTGACAACCCCATGCCCCGAGGTAGGAATACCCCACACCCCACACCCTTGTGCTGTAACAGCCCCCCCTCCACAGGAGCCCCATCATAAGTGCCCATTGAGGTGCCCTTCTTGTGACACCCATGCATGGTGTTACATACAGAACACCCTCTGAGCCTGAAGCACCCACACCCCCATTAGTGGTCAGTGTCTCTTCCCCCCTGGCACCAACTGCTCACCCCCGACCCCTTTACCTGTCTATCGGTGCCGGTGCATGGGATGGCTAACGGCACATCTCTCCTCTCACCTCCTCGGCTGCCAGCCATCCAAGTGATGCTAGGAGCGCGTTGCCATAGGTGTCGCTCCCAGCATCACTTGGATGGCCGAGGAGGTGAGGGGAGGGAGATGAACCATCATTCCCATGGTCGAAGAATGCACAGTTTTTATGAGTGATGGACCTAGACAACTGCAGACACATGGGATCTTCCAAGAATCAGTCTGCACCATTGATTCACACCAGTGGGTCTTAGTCAGAGGTGCTAGGACCTGCAGGAGGCAGAATTTTTCAGGAGGGCTAGCACCGAGGTGAGAAGCATGCATGCATGCATGGCACTGCGAGAGGGAGCTTGCAGCAAAAAGTTTACATCATCGCCAGCTCTCAACCACCTCCTTTTTTCCTGCCGTCAAGTGCATATCAGTGACAACTTTGCTCACCTGCTGGGAATCAAAACTTCACATCTGTATGACAACAGTGTTCAGTTCTCTCAGTTTTAGCGTTTGAAGCTAGAGTTTATTTTTGTGTCAGTTTAGTGATTTTACAAAAAATATTTTCTGTCAGCGTCTCATAGTCCTGAGTCGACAGTCATGGGAGATGACTTTAGGGAGCCTTCTCAGACATGCTGGCCATGTCCAGTCTACTTTCCCCATTGCAGAAGGGTTCTGTCACCATGGGCAGTCCTGTGATCGGGAGGAAAGACAGTCCTCCTAGAAGCATAAAAGAAGCAGGCCTGTTCCTGATTGTGGTGGAGTTCTCAGAGCCGCTAGGCCTCTATACCACTTGAGGTTACCCTCTGTGAGGTCTGCTATGAGATCCTCGGTCTTCTGCAGCCTGAAGCCCTCACCGGTCCCATCATTATCACCAGGGGTCTATGGTACTAGGAGAGCGAGGTCTCAGGCCTGGAGCCCCTCTGTCTGTAAATGGGGACTCTGGTGAGCAGTTCTGCCACTGGGTAGCTCTTATGGAGCAGTGGGTGCATCTGGCTCATTTGTCTTTGCCAGTGGAACCAGTCCTTGGTCCTTTGGAGCCGGTGGAATTGGAGCTGCAGATGGGGCACTCAAGCCAGGTAGAGCATTTGGCTTTGGCAACAGCCTCTGGGTCCCTGCCAGTGACTGCGGTGCTGACTCCTGCCCTACTGGCAGTACCCCCATTCAGTGTCACTGTGATGGGATCGGCCACAGTACCATTGGTGGTCACTTTGGTGCCAGCTGGGCCATCAGCACCTGAGTTGGCACCAGTCTCAGTGCCAGGTTTAGGCCTTTCAGGGCCTGACCCAGTGCCAGTTCCAGTGCTGCCCTCAGTGCCAGAGATCTCTCTGGTGCTACATTCAGTTCCTGTTACAGTGCCCCCTGCACCAGCCCCTCATCCCTTGGGGCTAGTGTCACCAGTGTTATCAAGGCCACATTCTGGATTGGAGAGCCTATAATCCAACATAGAAACATAGAAACATAGAATTTGATGGCAGATAAGGACCGCTTGGCCCACCTAGTCTGCCCATTTTCCTACCTAACAGATAAGCTGCAGATCCTAGTTAACCAACAGCTTACTTCCTCTTACCCGCCCCTAGGACTGCCTTATGCTTGTCCCATGCATTCGTGAAGTCCCCCACTGTTCTTGACTCACGACCTCCTCAGGGGAGGCTGTTCCATGCATCCACAACCCTCTCTGTGAAAAATACTTCCTCACATTACCCTGGAGCCGTCCCCCTCTATCTTCAAATTGTGCCCTTGTTCTTGCACATCTCTTTTCTGGAAGATGCTACCTCTTGGACTTTGTTAATTCCTTCAGGTACTTGAAAGTTTCTATCATGTCCCCTCTCTCCCTTCTTTCCTCAAGAGTATACATATTAAGCTCCTTTAGTCTTTCTTCGTATGTCTTCTGGTGCAGACCCTGCACCATTTTGGTTGCCCACCCCCTTCTATGACCCTCCCTTGAGGGAGGATGTAGAGTAGGGTTGTCAGAACCCACTGAAGTTCTGGGCCCTGGTTCTAGTCCAGAACTTTTGAAAAAGTTCTAGGGTTCTAATCTTTTTTGAACTCAAACTCTGTTTTTTTGATTGGGTTGCAAACTGAGAAGACAATTGTGAAATACATGTCATGAAATTGTGGGCAAAAACAAATACATCTCTTCATTGTAAGGAAGGGGAGAGATGATCATGTGTGACTTTGACATGACACTAGCTAGCGTGGTCTGTGGTTTCTTCTTCTTTGCTAGCAATAAACGCCAGCCACTTACTAGTGCTTACAGGACCACAGACCCCACCCACCCACCCATATGAGATACCATGCACTTAGTGCCAGTTGGCACACAGTCACACAGTGGGTAAAGTGCAGTCAAATGAAGCACAGCATACAGATGGCAAGTACGCCATGCAGGAGTCACAGATACTTTTAAATTAATGTAGGGTTTTTCTCTCCTCTCCAGTCACCTAAAATATTTCTGGGATTTATTTGCGAGATGCCACACATTTAGTGCTGGGCAGCAAACGTTCACACACTGAGGTACAGTGCAGTGAAAGGGAACACAGCACAGATGACAAGCCCACCATGCTGGAGTCACAGATATTTTTAAATTACTTTTTCTCTCCTCCCCCCACCCAAAAGTTTTCTGGGATTTACTGAGCTGCTACACATTTAGTGCTGGGTGGCACATGTACATACTGGGTATACACAGTGCAATCCAAGAGGGCACAGCAAATATGGCAAGAAGTATACCACACAAGTCACATATATTTTTAAGTAAAGGATTTTTCTCTCAGAGTCCTTACACAGAATGTTTCTGCAGTATTTTTATACAGACCAAGAGAGGACTGTGCCTCTCCCCCAAGCCCACACCCCACACTTCACTTTTTATCACTGCCTGTCTCACCCCGGCTCTATCTTGTTTTCCTTTTTTTTTTTCCATTTAAGATCCCAGTTAAGTTTATCTTTCTTAGGCACTGTATGTGTGCGTTCTCCCCAGACCTCCACACACAAAGAGGAAAGACTGGTTTAGGTATTGAACATGTTAAGATAGGATTTATTGAACAAGCGAATTTCCAGCCAATGACATCCATTCTAATACTGAGCTCCCATCTAACTGCCACACAATCCACAGTCACTGGAAGCCCATTTCAGTCATCATATGACTACATTACAGCACAGCCCGCCCACCACATCATTCACTCCTCCATCTGATCCTGGCAACAGGCATGCCATTGCCTGGCTATCTTGCAAGTCACTGCCACACCCACAGCACAGACCCATCCATCAAGTCAAATAAACCCTCCCCCTGGTTCCACACTTGCGACTTCAAACCCCAGGAATCCCTCAGTATGCTTACACTATTGCAGTCAGCCTCCTGTGTTGAACTGCCCCGGAGAGAATGGAATGCATGTAAATGATGGAACTCTCACTGGCTCGTGCCAGTTTCAAACTCCTGCCCCTAGTAACTGCTGCATTCTGATAATGCTTAAATTTATTTCTTCGCCTGCCTATTTTAGACGCCTCGGAGAGCTCTCCTCAGCTTACTTATACTGTTGTTATTGTCCAGTGTGGTTAATGTTTTATCACTTATGTTTGATTTCCGCCCCATTCTACCTGTTTACAGGTTAGTTAGCATAGTATAGTATTTTTTTTTTCTCATTTTTGCGGTTCTTCAGCGATTCCGCGGAACCGAGGTGAACTGTTGTTTTCTGTGGTTCTTACTACAACATTATTATATTTAAGGTGCTAGCATTCCAGTTCCTTCCCAGAAACTGAAGTGCTATATAAACTTTAAAGTTTTTGGTCTTTTAGTGGTTCCTTTCCTGATAGGAACCAAGTGTTTTCTTTTGTTCCCTGTGTTTAAATCCTGTCAGGGAACCAATCATTTTTCTATATCTTTTGGTGGTGTTTACATTCGGTCGAGGAACCAACTAATTTTTTTCTCCTATTGCTTTTTCTGTAGTGTCTGAGTCATGTCAGAGGTACCAAAAGAGAAAAAGAAGACAGGACCTACTGGGTTTAAAAATTGTATTAGCTGTGGGCAAATTGTGGCCAAAGCTGACAGGCATGATTTGTGCGTTGTATGTCTAGGAACCAGTCACATTTTTGCTAACTGTGACATTGGAAATGTGGTTCACTGTGAACCACACATGGGATGTTATGATACCTGGCTGCATGCTCTTTAGGAGGGATTGGGAAGGAAAAAAAGGAGGGGGGTTATCAGTGCAACAGAACTCCAAGACAAACACTGTAAGGCTAAGGCCCTATGGATTACCCTAGGAGCTGGAGAAAAAGCCCCTATCCGGGTAGGGTTGTCTACAGACCCCCATCCCAAGACATTGACACTGACAAGGAGCTCCTGGAAGCCATCCTGATGATGGCCAGCAAGGATGAGCTACTTCTAGTTGGGAACTTCAGTCTGCCTGATGTGGATTAGTCCTCATACATGCCGTCCTTGGAGACGAGTAAGGAATTTCTTCTTGCACTGCAAGAGGCAGGATTAACTCAGCTAGTGGACTCAGCCACCAGGGAGGCATCAATCCTAGACCTGGAACTCTCCAACAGTTTCAGGATCTCAGGTGTTCACATAGGAAGCCACTTAGTATCCAGCGACCACAGATCAGTATGGCTAACAGAACAGAAGCCAGATGCCACATGAAAATCAAGGTAATCAACTTCAAGAAAGCAAACTTCCCTGAAATGAAATCCCAGATCAAATCCTTACTACAAACCGGTACCAAGGGAGACGTAGAAGAATGCTGGAATACCTTGAAACATGCTCTAACTACTGTAACAGAGGATTGCACAAAACAGATCAGCAAATCCAAGAAGAGGAGGAACCCACTCTGGTTTACTAGAACGGTAGCAGCTAAGATTAAGGAAAAGAGCATTCAAGCAATACAAGGAAACAAACATGGACAGTGACAGGGAGGAATACAGAAATAAACTCAAAGAGTGGGGGGAAGGTAATTAGGATTGCCAAAGTGCAGAGGACAGAATAGCACAGGAAGTAAAGAAGGGTGATAAGACTTTCTATCGATACATAAGAGAGAAGAGGAAGAATAAGGGGGGAAGAGTCCATCTAGCATCAAAGGAGGGTCAGCTGGTAGAGAGGGATAAAGATAAGGCAGAGGTACTGCATAACTTTTTCTGCTAAGTCTTTACTATAGAAGACAGCAGCAAAGGATCTATGTTAAGTGGCACTGAGCAAAATGATAATGTGTCCAACACAAGCCCCTTCACAAAAGAAAGAGCCCTAGAGGAGCTGGGCAAGTTAAAAGTGGATAAGGCAATGGGTCCACATATAATCCACCCAAGGGTCCTGAAAGAACTCGGGGAAGAGATTGCCACACCACTGGCTGAACTGTTCAGTAAGTCCTTAGAAAGCGATATAGTACCAGATGAGTGGAAAAGGGCAATAATGGTGCCCTTGCACAAGACTGGAAGCAGGGAAGAACCAGAAAACTACTACCCTGTCAGCCTAACCTCAGTGGTGGGCAAAATTATGGAAGCATTGCTTAAGGAGAGGATAGTAGACTACCTAATGGAAAACAGAAGACTTGACCCAGAGCAGCACGGGTTCATGGCTGGGTGCTCGTGTCTAATGAATATGGTGGACTTCTTTGATTGGGTAACCAGAACAGTGGACCAAGGTGGCACAGTGGACGTGATTTACTTAGATTTTAGCAAAGGTTTTAACATTGTTCCCCACAGGAGATTAGCCAACAAACTAGAGCACACAGGCATAGACCATAAAATAGTCAGCTGGATTAAGAACTGGATTCAGGATAGGTCACAGAGAGTCCTGGTCAATGGGGCATTATCAGAGGAGGGAAGAGCAACCAGCAGCATTCCACAGGGGGTCAGTACTTGGCCCAGTCCGCTTCAAAATATTCATCAGTGACATTGCCGATGGACTTGAAGGGAAGGTCTGCCTGTTCACAGATGATACAAAACTCTGCAGCAGGGTAGATACAGATGAAGGTGCCTCTGGGGATGGAAGACGATCTCAAGAAATTTGAAGAGTGGTCAAGAATATGGCAATTACAATTTAACGCCAAGAAGTGTAAGGTGATGCACATGGGTAAACGTAACCCAGGAAAGATATAAACACTGAATGGACATCAATTAGAGGAATCAAAGATGGAAAGGGACCTCGGAGCAATTGTTACCAATGATCTAAAAGTGGGGAAACAATGTGAAAAAACAGCACAGAAGGCCAGCAGCATCCACGGCTGAATAGATAGAGGGATTATGAGCAGGAAGCGCAAGGTAATCATCCTGCTGTACAGGTCTTGGCCAGGCCGCACCTGGAATACTGTGTGCAGTTCTAGAGGCCCCACCTAAAAAAAGGACAATGACCACTTAGAAAAGGTTCAGAGAAGGGCCACTAAGATGGTGCAGGGTCTGCATCAAGAACAGTATGAAACAAGACTCAGTGAATCAAACTTACACTCTCTAGAGCAAAGAAGAAACGGGGGGACATGATGGAAGCATTCAAATACATAAAGGGTATCAACACAGCCCAGACAGGAAACGTATTCCAGGAAAACAAAACAACGTGTACAGGGGGGCACAATCTACGCCTAGTGAGAGGCAGATTTAGAACCAATGTAAGGAAATACTTTTTCACAGAGAGGGTGATAGAACCATGGAACAGTCTGCCCTCAGAAGTGGTAGCATTGAAGACAGTACGGGGAATTCAAACTAGCATGGAACAGGCAATGCGGGCACCTGAAGGGGTAATAAAACAGGAAGGGGGTGGAAAATTTTGGGCAGACTAGATGGATCACACGGTCCCCATCTGCCAGCTACTTCTTATATTCGTATGTTCTTATTTGCAAGATGTTTTGCCCCAAAACTTTGAAAAAGAGGGCTAAAAAGCTGGAGGAAATGGCCACTCCCTCCTCTCCTTCAAAGCCCACTGAAGAGGCTTCCTCCTCAAAAAATGAGAAAACAAAAGAGCCAGTGGACCCTAAATCCACTGAGAAACCTGATTCTTTAAAATCCAAGAGACTGGTGGAACCGGCTGCTGAACTGGTTCCTGCCAGAAGGAAACAAAAAGAGAAACATGTCACTGCACCCAGGAGCTCTCAGCTGACAGATGAACAATGCCCTCAGCTGAGGACATTGCCAAGGCCTTACAGATCTTACAGGCCCTCCAGACTGTCAGTCCCTTGGTTCCATTCTCAGTTCCATCAGTTCCTGCTTCAGCTCCCCCACTCAGGAACTGGTGTACCTGTAAGAGGAACCAGAGGAGGAGGAGGAAATCATCGAGCCTGAAGTCTCCCCAGAGCAGGAATTCGGTGCCCCCTCCTCCCGGGACTGGAGGATTATTATTCTCACAACTCTTTTGTGCGGCAAATGGTTGACATTCTCTCCATCCAAGAAACGGTGGAGAATGAGGAAGAAGCGGACTGCCTGAATATGATGAGTCCCACCCCCACTAAGAGACTTCTGCTGAAACATAGAAACATAGAAGTTGACGGCAGATAAGGACCGCAAGGCCCATCCAGTCTGCCCATTTATTTTTCTACCTTATAAATGTGCCATCGGCCTTTGCTCTGTCAGTGGCCTATCTATTCATACTCATTTGTATTGCTCCCTTTTGCCTATCCCATGCCTGTTTGAAGCCCTGCACTGTATTCATAGCCACCACTTCTTGAGGTAGGCCATTCCATGCATCCACCAACCTTTCTGTGAAAAAGAATTTCCTGACATTCCCCTTAATCGCCCCTCTAATCTCATGCTGTGTCCTCTTGTCCTGCTATTTTCTTATATTTAAACATGTTAGACTCTTTCACCTTGTTAATGCCCTTAAGGTGTTTGAATGCCTCGATCATATCACCTCTCTCCCTCCTTGCTCAAGGGTATACATATTGAGCTCTGTTAATCTGTTCTCATATGTCTTCTGATGCAGTCCCTGCACCATTTTGGCTGCCCTTCTCCGGACTGCCTCAATTTGGTTAATGTCCTTATGAAGGTGTGGCCTCAATACTGCACGAGTACTCTAGATGGGGCCTAACTAATGTTTTGTAAAGAGGGATTATTACCTCCCTCTTATGACTTGTGATACCCCTACTAGTACATCCTAACACCCCCCTAGCCTTACCTACTGCTTTAGAGGTCTGCTTGGATGATTTCAGGTCATCAGTGATGATGATGATGCCCAAGTCTCTTTCTTTCTTTGTGACTGCTAGCAACTTCCCTCCCAGCCTATAGGTGGCTTCAGGGTTTCTCTTCCCTATGTGCATGATCTTTTACTTCTTTGCATTAAATCCCAGTTGCCACTCTTCTGACCATTTTGCTAGTTTATCCAGATCTCTTCTCATTCTGCCCACCCCATCTGGATCATCTACTCTGTTGCAGATCTTGGTGTCATCTGCAAACAGACAAGCCTTACCTCTAGTCCATCTGCAAGGTCACTAATGAAGATGTTGAAGAGGACTGGCCCCAGGACTGATCCCTGAGGTACCCCACTTGTGACTTGCATCTCTTCTGACTGTATACCATTTACCACCACTCTCTGTTTTCTGCCCATCAACCAGTTTGTCACCCAGTTGACCAACTTCTGACCCACCCCGAGCCTACCCAGCTTATTTATCAATCTTCTATGTGGAACAGTGTCAAAAGCTTTGCTGAAGTCAAGATAGGCGACATCAACTGCTCCCCTTTGGTCCACCACTCTGGTTACCCAGTCAAAGAAATCTATGAGATTAGTTTGACAGGACCTTCCTTTTGTAAACCCGTGCTGTCTTGGATCCTGTGCCCCTATGGATTCCAGGTGTTGCACTATCCTTTCCTTAAGGAGTGCCTCCATAATCTTGCCCACTACTGAGGTAAGACTGACTGGTCTGTAGTTCCCTGCCTCCTCCCTCTACCACTCTTGTGGAGCGGGATCACATGAGCCCTTCTCCAGTCTTCTGGGACCTCTCCTGTGCTCAGAGACTCACTAAACAGTTCTGCTAATGGCTCTGCTAGTTCCACCTTTAGCTCCTTAAGTACCCTGGGATGTATGCCATCAGGTCCCATTGCCTTATCCACCTTGAGCTTAGCAAGCTCTTGTAGGACCCTTTCTTTTGTGAAGGGAGTAGTGCTCACCTCCCTCCCCCCTGTGTCCATGGTGCTGAGCTGTGGGCCCTGCCCTACCTTCTCTTCAGTAAATACTGAGCAAAAGTATCTATTTAGGATAGATGCTTTTACATGGTCCTCCTCCTCACATGCTCCCTTTTCTCCATTAAGCTTAGCAATACCCCCTCTGGACTTTCTCCTTTCACTAATGTATCTATAGAAAGTCTTGTCATCTTCTTTTACTGTTCGTGCTAGTGTTTCCTCAGTTTGGGACTTTGCCTGCCTTACTGCCTTCCCTGCTTCCCTTAGGGCAGTTTGGTATGCCTCCCTATCTTCATCCCGCTGTGTTCCCTTATATTTCCTGAAGGCCAGCCTTTTGGCTCTGACCTTTTCTGCTACTGTATTTGAGAACCAAAATGGTTTCCTTCTTCTTTACACTTCCTTTTCTGTCTAACGCAATGGGATGTTGCTTCAAGTATTGCATCCTTAATGCTTGCCCACTTTGCCTGTACCCCCTCACCTGTGTTTCTTTTTGCCAGGGCTAGCTTAACTCTGTTGGCCATCTTATCAAAGTCAGCTCCTCTGAAGTCCCATATTTTTGCCTTGGAATGGGATGATTTAGATGTAGTAGCCAAATTGAACCATACCATGTGATGGTCACTGGCCCCCAGGTGACCTTCTACGTGGAGATCTGTGATCCCTTCCCTGTTAGTAAGTACCAGATCTAGGATAGCTCTGTCTCTTGTGGGTTGTTGTACCAGTTGTTTGAGGCCCTCCCCCTGCAGGGAATCCACTATGTGTCTAGTTCTGGCAGATGTTCCTGCTGGTATTGACCAATCTGTATCTGGCATGTTGAAGTCTCCCATTATCAGAACCTCCCCTTTAGCTGTCATGTTTTGTAGATTTTCTAACAGTAATGTGTCTGTGTCCTCCCCCTGGTCTGGGGGCCTGTAGACAACCCCAGTTCTTATGGCTGTCCCATTTCCTGTTTCCAGGGTGACCCACAGTTCTTCTGGCTCCATATGTGTATGCTGAATTTCTGTAGCTTTGATATTTTCATTGACATACAGGGCTACTCCTTCCCCCCCTTTTTGCACCTCGGTCTCTTCTGAACAATACATAGCCAAGTACTGAAGTCTCCCAAATGTGGTTACTGGTAAACCACATCTCACTAATTGCTACTATGTCCAGTTTAGCCTCTGACATTATTGCCTGCATGTCTGGGATCTTATTTCCCAAGCTGTGAGCATTTGTGTACATGATTTTCCATTGGCCAGATTTCGGTGTGTTAGTTGTTGGGTGAGGTTTGGCATTACCCCTGTGCGTCGTATGGGGAGACAAACCTTTTTTCTTACCTGATGATGCAAATGAACTGCAAACATGCTGAATCCCTGTTTGACCACTAGCTGAGGGGGGGAGGGGCATTCTTCCCATTCGATATATGGTGTGCTGTACCCCTCTCCCCATTTGCTAGTATAAATATTCTGCAAAGACATCAAACTTCTGCCCCAATGCACTGACTCCCTCCTTAGTCAGATGCAGTCCATCGAATTTAAAGAACTTTCGCTCCCAGAACTGTTGCCAGTTCCCTACAAATCTGTGTCCTTTTTCCTGGCACCAGCCCTTGAGCCACGTGTTTAGCTCCCCTATCTCCTCTTCTCTGACCTTCAGTCCATCTGCCCCCCTCTCCCAGACTGGCAGGATCTCAGAGAAGGAGATGCCAGGCAAAATGGATGATAGTTTGCCACCCAGCCTGGTCAGGTGTTCCTTGGTCTCCCACGACTGACCCGGCTGGCGAGATCATTAGTCCCTATGTGTACTAGGACATCAATGTTTTCTCCTGCTTTGTGAACAATTTTAGCAATGCGGTCAGTGTCTCTCCATGCTGATGTACCTGGGAGACATCTGACCATACCCTGGCTGGAGATGGTATCAACTCCCCAAATCATGGAGTCTCCTATGATCAGAAGTTTTTTGGATTTTCTTTTTGCTTTTTTTGTTTTGGTTCCTGATATGGGTGAGTTTTGTTGTGCTAGCTCCTGTGCTGCAGTGTCCTGCTCTGCAGTGTCTTCTGCCTCTTTGTTTGATTTCAGAGATAGAGGCAGATACCTGTTTTTAGTGTTTATATGGTTTTTGGAGATAATATGTTGGAGAACAGAGAGTGATGGGGCACCCGATTCGCCCCTCTAACCACCTGCCAACCTCCTGGTCCAACTACCCTCTGCAGTCGAGGTTTTCTGTTGGATGCTGGGGAAATGGCGGGTGGTTCTTATAATGTATTTCTCTTGAATATGAAATTTGAGGCGTGCAATCTCTGCCCATGCTGCCCAGAGCTGAGCCCCTAAGATCTCCAATGGCCAGCATGTAGGACAGTGTCCTAAATCCTGTAAGACTGTCCTTCTGAAAATTGTTCCACAGTACCTGCAGTTAATGATATCCATTCCAGATAAGTTGTTGGGTTTATAACCTAGTCAGAGTAATAGAAGGAAAAAAATGCAAGTAATGGTTTGATTGTGTTTTGTTTTTGTTTAACTTGTTATAACAAGTTAAATTACTAGTGCCCCTGTAAATGAGCTCACCTTGTGGATGCCCCACTGATCCGCCCCTTCCTACTCTGCCACAGGAAATGTCACAACTGTGGTACCCTATAAAAGGAGTGTAGTGTGGGGTGGTTGGGGATTGGGGGGTGGCTGGGCCCTTCCCCTGCCGAAAAAGAAGAACCACGGACGAAAGAACAAGGAGGTAAGAGCAGAAACAATCAGTCAACAACAAATGCAGTAACCCTGAAAGCTTATCCTAATGTTAGATAAAACTTTAAAACCTGTAAAGCACCACCTGTAATAATTTCAGAGAAGATATACACTGTAAGAAACACTTTGCTACAGAGAAAAATAAAGCAGTGAAATGTTAGCAACAAACAGTAGCAATCCCTGTAAGTAAAAAATAAAAACACTACCACACAGTAAATCTGCTTAGCCACAAGAAGTCTTAATCCTTTTCTCTTGCTCTGGTAAGGTTCTCTACTCTGCCTTTCAAGCAGTCTTGGAAGGAAAGAGCTCAGGTGAAGCTAGGTGCCTTGGCCAGCAAACCAAGTCTTCTGTTGCCAGTCCATAAGTCCCTAAAGAAAGCTGTTTTAAAAATTCTGCAGAACCCCACTATGGTTCCAGGAGTAGACAGAAAAGTAGATAGAACAAATGCTGATTTTCTGTTTACACACCCTAACCATGAGGGGATGGTACAGGCTGCTGCATATGATAAAGCCAGAGTGCCTTTGGCTTCCTACCCACCTGATAAAGATTCAAAAAAGATTTATGCCATTGGGAAGAAAGGATACTTAGCAGTCTCTCTTCTTGTCAGACAGGCCAGTTTATATGGCCTATGCTGCCCAGTACCAGAAGGCCCTGTAGGCTACCATCATGGTCATGATGAATAAGGTCTCTGAGAAGGTGGCAGTGGACCTGGCTGAGGCAGCCAGAACAGCTCTGGATGCCACAAAATGCCAGTTTCATATGGCTGTGGATACCAGTGATACTGCTGCTAGGCATATGGCACTCACTGTATCTATGAGGCGGCTCGCCTGGCTCAGGGCTACCAGTCTGTCCCAAGATACACAGACTAAGGCCATGGATTTCTTCTGCGAGTACAACGCTCTTTTCAGGGACAAGACCGAGGCCTACATGAAAAAAGAGAAGGACTACAAAACCACTTACAGAACTCATTCTGCCAGGGTCAGACCTACTTCTTACAGGTCTCAAATTAGGGGAAGCAGGGGTAGGGCAGGGATCATACTCCAGGTCATTTTTCCAGGCTCAAACAATGCCAGACTACCAGCAGACCAGAGGGTACTTTAGAGGTAGAGATAGAAGGACTGTGAGAAGGTCCGAGTCAGCACCTCAGGCCAAATCCCAGCCTAAGCAGAACCCCTGACGTGCTTGCTCAGGTCACCTCCCCCTTACCCGTAGGTGGCAGGATGGCTCACTTCCTCCAAACATGGCATACCATCACCACAGACAAATGGGTCTTGGAGGTAGTGAGCCAGGGCCTGTCATTAAGTTTCAAAGTACTTCCCAGGCTGAGAAGTAGAATTTTCAGCCCAGCAACCCCAGCAAAAAGAACTTTTCTGGAGTCAGAAGTGGCCAACCTTCGGCTCATCAGAGCAGTGGAGCCTGTCCCCCTATCCCAGAGAGGCAAAGGCTTCTATTCCAGATATTTCCTTACCCAAAAGAAAAATGGGGACTGGCAACCCATTGTGGACCTCAGACTCATAAACAAAGATTTAACAAAGCCAAAGTTCAGAATGGTCACTTTGGCTATGATAATAACCGACTCTCCAGCAGGGGGACTGGTTGGCATCCTTGGATCTCAAGAATGCCTTTTTTTTAACATCCCAATCTGGCCCAGCCAAAGAAAGTACCTAAAGTTCAGACTTCCCTCAGGTCACTACCAGTTTTAGCAATGCCCTTCGGCCTAACCTCAGCCCCAGGGCATTCACCAAGTGCCTAGCCGTAGTGGTGGCTCACTTGAGGAGTCAAGGGGTCACAGTATTCCCTTACATGGACTGGCTAGTCATGGGGCAGTCCCCCCAGCACACCAGAGGCTCTCTTGCTCTCACTCAGAGAACCTTAGAGTCTCTGGGATTCCTGACAGATGCCCAGAAGTCACACATGGAGCCTGTGCAGGTTCTGAACTTCATACGGAAAGAGTTGAACACCCTGCAAGACAGGGCATTTCTGCCTCAGGACAGGGTAAACAATATTCTGGAGCTAGCAAGATCCTTCAAGCTAAACAGACCCAGGACAGCAAAACACTTCCTGCAGCTCCTGGGCCACATGGGAGCAGCCACAGCAGTGGTACCAGGCTCAGGGTTCCAAATGAGAGACATACAGTTCCGCTTAAGAACTCACTGGTCTCAAAGAAGGGATCCTCTGGCCAGACTGGTGCCTGTCACAAAAACCCTACTGCAGGCTCTGCAATGGTGGTTGGACAGAGAGAACCTCAGGGAGGGAACTCCTTTTCAGAAGGAAATTCCATTGGTGGTCCTTACCACTGATGCCTCCCTTTTAGGTTGAGGTGCACACATGCATGACCTCACAGCCAGTGGTACATGGGCCCTCCAAGAATCATTTCTACATATGAACCTATTAGAGCTCAGGGCAGTTTACCTGGCTCTTCAGTTATTTGCACCTCAGCTCAAGGGCAAGGTAGTGCAGGTCAGAACAGACAACACTACCACTATGTATTACATCAACAAACAGGGGGCACCAGGTTGACCTTACTGTGCACAGAGGCCGTGAAGGTCCGGAACCTGGCCTGCTCCCTGCAGGTGTCTTTGTCGGCCATCCACCTAACAGGAAAGTACAACATTCTGGCAGACTCCCTCAGCAGACTCAGACAGAACCACCACGAGTGATCTTGAATACACAGGTGTTGGCATCAGTATTCAGGAGGTGAGGCACACCAGAGATAGATCTCTTCACCTCCACGGATAACTACCAGTTGCCACAGTTCTGCTGCAGATCTCCAACCCAGGGAACTGTGCCAGTGGATGCCCTAGCATTGGATTGGTCAGGCAGATTCCTTTATGCTGTCTCTCCTTTCCCCCTGTTGCTCAGAGTTCTGATAAAATTAAGGTCACAACCAGCAACAATGATCCTGGTGGCACCGGATTGGGCAAGACAGCCATGGTATTCCCTCCTGCTAGCACTGTCAGTGTCACAGCCAATTCACCTCTTTCAGAGGCACAATTTCCTGACATCCTCGCAAGGCAGGATTCTATATCCCTGTCTCAGGTCTTTCCACCTGAAGGCCTGGCTCTTGAAGACTTAGAATTTGCTAGTCTGAACCTCTCTCAAGAGGTCCTGAATGTCCTCAGGGTCTCCTGGAAACCTTCAACCAGGAAGACTTATACTTCCAAATGCAAGAGGTTTTCAATCTAGTGTGGGCACAGAAGTGGTAATCCCTCTAGAGCAGGTTTACCTGCCCTTCTGGATTACCTGACCCACTTGCATTCACTAGGCCTTAGGCCTTCTATCTTGAAGGTACACCTAGCTGCAATTTCAGCATATACTGTATTTCAGCTGGTAGGGGTATATCTATGGCATCTTACCCTGTCTTCAGGAAGTTCTTTAAAGGACTTCTTCACTTTTACCCTCCCCTTAGGGAGCCAGTCCCATCTTGGGATCTGAACATTTGTATTGCCAGGCTCATGGAACCCCCATTTGAGCCTATGGTAAATGTAGACCTAAAATATGTTACCTGGAAGGCAGTCTTCTTGATAGCCATTACTTCTGCCAGGTGAGTGGTGAGTGAGTGAGTGAGCTGCAAGCCTTGTGCACAGATGTGAATTGCATCTCCTTCCAGAGGGATAAGGTGGTGCTCAGGACTAATAAGAAATTCCTTCCTATGGTGGCTTCAGATTTTCATCTGAACCAGTCCATAACATTATTAGTGTTTTTCACTGTCAATTACAGTTCAGGTGAGTAGAAGTTGTGTAAGCCCCCTGTAATGGAGGGGCTTATATTCCCACTGTTAGGTATCCCTTCCCCCTCCTACCCCCCTGAGCTGGGAAATGGGTTGTGCTCTGGGGAATATTGCTCTGGATGCCTCAGGGTGGCAGCAGAGACTGGTGAAAGGATATGTAAGGGACAGACAGGAAGTAACGGGATCTTTCCAGCCTGGGCATTAGGCCTGGTGCTGAAGGGGGGAGGATGGAAGAGTAGATTCAGGAGCAGATAAGGTGGGCAAGTGAGGCAGCATGGCGGGCCAGGAGGGCCAGTGGGGAAACCCCCCTCAATAGAGTGCAGTCAGAATGGCTTTCCATGCGTCATGGCCGACGAGGAGTGGGGATATGGAGCTCCATGGGGACACAGGTAGCTAGGTACTGCGTTGTTGGGGCTAGGGTGGTAGGAGGCTTTAGCAAGCCCAGAGAGAGTAGGAGCCCTTAGGAAGTCTGTTTGTGTGAACTCCCAGGTTGCCAGGGCTGGGAAGGCAGTGGCAGGGCCCTCCCAGGAGGGGAACCGGTGGCAGACGTTCCCCTTGTACCTGGTGTGGCTGGGCAGCCTGGGGGGGTCGAGGGAGCTGGGGAGCCTTTCACCCAAAACAGGGTGTCTGTTTGGAGAGACAGGTCCTGGGGTGCCGGTACATTGAGGTCCGGGTGGGTCACTGGCTGAAAATGGCAGATCTTGGAGGGTAGCCCTGTGCTGGAGCTTAATGCAAGCCCAGGCAATGAAGCAGGGATGTGGGCCTGGCAGAGATTCCCCAGAGTGAATTGGGGCCATGGAGTGCTGAGGCAGAGCCAAGTGACTATGGCAGGTGTGGCCTTAGCACCAGGAATAGTGCCAGCTGTTGAAGGTGGGTCGGGGCCTGGATCGTCAGGAAAATTCCTGGATGCCCCTGTGGTTTGGACCAGTTCCCAGGGATCCAGATGGGGAAGGCTGCTTGCTTTCCCATGCCAGTGTAAGGGGACAACCAGAGCCAGATTGGAGGTGGCCCAAGGAAAGAAAAGCGAAGGTTGGCTTACCAGATCCGGCAGAAGCCAGGAGAGTGCAGGGATCTGTGTTCCAGTAAGTCTCGGGTAGAGCACCTGAGAGTGAGAGAGTAGGCACAGAAGAATCCTTGCTTGTGTCTGCCTAAATCCATCGGTTTCTGTTTGCCTTACCATGTCCAGCCAGAAATGTAAAACGTTAATAGCCCCATGGAGCTGCTTTATCTATTTTATAATGAAGTATGGTGACCCCTGTAACACTGGAATCATTCACAGTACAAAAGCCAGTTTGGGAAGGAAATATTGGTTTGTGCGTTATTTGACTGTAGGTGGGAGGCAAATGAAATTAAATCCTTTTTTTCTCCTGTATTTGCAGTCTAATTAATTTTCCATGAGTTGCATTCCAGTGACTAAAACCTTCAATCCAGCCTGTTGGGACTGCAAGGGCTTCTGAGACCGCTGAAGATACATAGGGAGTTCCCGGTCCAGTGGACAGCTCGGGGAGGAGATCAGATGCTGAAAGAGGTAAAGTGCACAGCTATGAAGACTCCAAGCAGGTAGGAGACAACTATTTCCCTGCATTCTGATGTGCAGAAGGTCTCGAATGTTAGTGCTTCGGAGTGCTCTTCCTTTCCTGCCCGGACCATCTATGATAGAAAAAGTATTTTGTTAATTAATTATACAATGGCAAGAAAGAAAGACTGACTCTGATTGGTCAGACTGGTACTGGACCCGTGATGTTATCCCAGTACAACATCACGGGTCTAGTCCCAGCACACAAGAGACCGCATCAAATGTAAAAAAAAAAAAAAATCCTGAATCACTCCACGACAGCGATTGACTACTCCACTACCCTCTTCGCTAACACCACGATTACCTTCACTTCCTGGTCTGCCCCTAAAGAAATCACATAAAA
This sequence comes from Neoceratodus forsteri, assembly GCA_016271365.2. Classification (NCBI taxonomy): domain Eukaryota; kingdom Metazoa; phylum Chordata; order Ceratodontiformes; family Ceratodontidae; genus Neoceratodus; species Neoceratodus forsteri. The sequence goes on from CM057452.1 coordinate 566,370,099, forward strand.
AGACACCGTCATACTGACAACCACGGTCTTTCAGTGAAGGCTGACAAAATGCTACTGCTAAGTTATGTGAAAGAAAAAAAAACCGCCTACGCGATCCCTCTCCTTTTCGACCACAGCGAGTGAGCAAGCGCCTATTTTAAACACTCACTGCATGCCCGTTTCATAACGGTCGCTCAGTCCTCAAGCAGGTTTTCTCTCTATTTCTATTCTATTGCAAAACACAGTGACTCCTCTCACTTCACACTTGACGTGTCAGCGAGTGAACGACCCGACTGAACGACCAGACCGAGCAAAACACAGTGACTCCTCTCAGTTCAGAGTTGACATCTCAGTGAGTGAATGAGCCGACCGAGTGACTGAACGACCAGACCGAGCAAGAGCGTCTTTCACTGCACAGCTCTTCTCATACTGCTCGTTCGGTCGTCTTCAATTAAATTTCTTGTTTTTTTTTTTTTCTTAAACACCACCACAGTGTCAAAACAATTAAACCATCCTTATCGCCTTCCTACCTCCATCCCCATGGCAGAGGGCAATGCACTTGTAAACGGAGTACAGCCTCAGTCTCCAATGGCAAATAAACACCGTCAGGAAACACAAAGACAGGCAAAAAAGAAAATAAAAAACATTAGAAAACAGTAGAAGAAGCACTGAAAAACATTCCTAGCATCAACAGAGAAGACCCCCATAAAAAACCAGCAGCTCCACCTACTGGCTGAAACAATCAGCACTATTTTTTTATAAAGTATTCCTACCCACATAAAAAAATGTCAAAAATAAAACTTTAAATTTACTTCTTCATCTTTATTTTTTGTTAGTTTTACACATGAGCCATTGTATAATAGCAATAATGCACTCCAGGGTGTGTGTTGTGCTGGGATAACGTCACTTCTGGGGTGATTAGTCGCACTCGGCCTGCGGCCTCGTGCCTAATCACCCCAGGCGTGACATTATCCCAGCACAACACACACCCTGTTGTGCATTATTGCTTAATTAATTAATGTCTTGGATAACACCACTTGAGCTCAGAGCTCTTTACATAGGTTCCACGTCATGATCACGATACAAACAGAGTAGTACATTATTACAGTGGAAGTAGATACACCAGATATACCAGAGTAGTACATGTTACACAGGAGGTTAGGATGAGGGAAACATGGGCTAACTAACACACTTAGAGTTATAAGATGCCTGATGGTGAAACCAGTCAATTGTCTGCAGAAAATAAAGTTCTAGGGGTGGAATGGAACTAGATATTGAGGAGGAGCCAAGTGCCAAAAGATGAGCGAGCAATATTGAGGCGTTAAGCTGGGGAGTATGAGGCAGCATGTGGGGAGAGAGGAGTCCAGGGGATGGAGGGGGAAGGGTTAGGGGAAGAGCAAGGTAGTAGGGGCGAAAGAGAGGGGTGGCGAAGCTAAGGATGACAGTCGCAATGGGTGTCATTTAGCAGGCGTTGCTTGAGTCGGACTTTGAAAGCACCCGACGTAGGCATATGCACCAGGCCTTCCTGAATGGAGTTGAACCAAAGTGGAGCAGAAGGGGGCGGGGTTACATTTGCATAGCATGGATGTCAAAGGGGCACTCAGCCACTACCTTGACAGGATCAAGGCCTCCAGGCCAGAGCATACCCAGTTGTTCCTCACCTATGTGGAAGTAGGTAAAGGCAAACCAGCTTCTAGGAGAACTATTGCTTGCTGGATAGTGGCCTGCATTCAGTTCTATTACAGTAAAGTTGGTAACCAGGCCCCCCCCGGGTCTCAGGGCACATCCTACCAGGGGTACAGCTGCATCAGTGACTTCAGCAAGGGACATCCCCTTACAGGAGATTTGCAAGGCAGCTACATGGAAAACTGTTCACGCTTTCACCAAGCACTACTCTAGGACAACAGTCCAGAAGTGATGCCAGATTTGGCACTGCAGTCCTGCAGCACCTTTTCCCTAAATAGGTTCTGTACCCAACCTCCAAAGGTACTGCTTGGTAGTCTGCATTAGTTTAAGCATACTGTGGGATTCTTGGGGTTTGAAGAAAAAATTACTTAGTATAGTAATCTTGTTTCTTCCAGGGGATCCCTCAATATGCTTAAAGCTCCCACTCAGCCTCCACTTCCAGAACCAGAAAAAAGGAGTCTCCTATTTTGTATCCCTGATGGTCACTATCTGTTTACACTGTTCTGCTTGCTTGTTGAGTTTTTTAAAACCAGTTAGTGCTGTCTTCTTTGTCCCTTTTTACATGGACCATGGTGTGGGGAATTTTTTAAGGTGGGATTAGTTTTAATTAGTCTAGCTAGAGGGTCTTCACCCTGTTAGGCTTCACAATGAAGCTGAGCATTATCAGAACACAGCAGTTACTAAGGGCAACAATTTGAAATTGACATGAGCCAATGAAAGCTCCATCATTTACATACATTCCATTCTCTCCAGGGCAGTACAACACAGGAGGCTGACTGCATTAGTTTAAGCATACTGAGGGCTCCCCTGGAAGAAACAAGTTTACTATGGCAAGTAATTTTCTTCTCGACCTCACTGTTGCCACTATGTGCCCTGTACATTTGGTTCCCCACTGCCCTCCTACCTACTCAACTGCAGCAAAACACAAACTGCGATTGTGTTTTCTTTTTAATTTTAAATGTACTCCCATTCCTCAAGCAGTCCATGCTCCAATCTGCCACCAGGACTCATCCGACTCAGGCCAGGTTGCCGATGATGCCCTCCTTTAGTCTCCAAATTTCCTTCCCTCCTTGCCCATTCTTACAGCAGCTGTTCCTTGTGGGATGGGGTTCAGTGAAGCACAACAGTTGTGTGGCGTCAGTGCAGGTGGCGGGTCAAAGTCAGTGACTCAGCGAGTCAGCAGTAGTGGGTTGGACAGATCGCGTGGAGTTGTGCAGAGGATGTGGAGGTGAGCGAAAGACAAAAAATAAGGTCTGAACTGTCATGTGAATCCTCTGGTATTCGCATTCTAATTTAGTACTCAAACACCAGAGTTCAAGCATGGTTCGAATCTTTCTAGAACTAGTTCTGACAATCTTAATGAGGAAGGGGATGAGTCTGACCCTGTGTTCGTCATTTCTGAGAGCGGCAACAAAGACTTTCTTTAGCCTGGACTCTTTGGTCCCAGGCTCTTCTTCTGTTCCACAGGAGGAGCTAACTTTCCTGGCTTTCCTCAGGAATATGCATTCTACACTTGATTGCGAGCCTTCAGCCACTGACCCAGGTAAGTGTCTCCGTCTGCATTGATTAAACATTTCTGCCATGCTGGTCACTTTATTTATTTATTGGAGGGTTTGGAAAGTAACTTTGAGTCAGAGACTCCTTTTCAAAGGTTCCAGGTCACAGAAATTACATACAAAGACATACAATTACATAGCTGTTCAGCAGCACACAGTCAGGTTGTTACAAGAGCAATTGTAAGGCTAACAGTCAAATACTAGGGATAATTAGTGCAATCAAACAATAGGTGTAGAACTCAGACCCAGAGCTAGGCTTTGGGAACTCAGGTAGGGGCAGGTAGGGTAGAAGAAGCCAGCCAAAAGCCCTTAGTCGGGAAGGTAGTGGGAGATGCTTCAGTGGCAGTCATAGTGGTTTGAGGACTGAAGGAGGTCTCTAAGAGAGGTTTTGAAGGGTCCAAGTCTGATCTCATTGGCAAGTGGGGTGGGTAGGCTGTTCACCAAAGTAGGGGCTCTGTAGCTAAAGGTCCTTTGGAGTTGGGAGGTATGGCAGTGAGGGACAGTGAGGAGTTGCTTGCCAGAGCTACGAGTATGCTTCCATGTCAGGGCCGGGTGGATTAGGGGTGCGAGTCCTGGGGGGCAATGGCCTAGGGCAGTTTTTTTTGCTATGAGGCAGGTGTGAAACCTAATTCTGTTGTCAAGGTTAAGCCAGTTGGTATCATTATACAGAGAGCATGTATGAGTTAGGTGGTCACAGACCAGGGTGAGGCGACAGGCTTTATTTAGGGAGATACGAAGTCTATGGAGGGCCGAGGTGTTGGCCGCCCCATAGATAACTAAGCCATAGTCAACCAGGGAGAGGACAGAGGAGGAGACAGCAAGCCTCATGGCATTTAGGGCAAAACAATGTTTTAATTCCTACTATTCCATCTGCAGTTGAAGCCTTGTCTGATGAGGGCTGGAACAGACCTGCTTCTTTTCCATCTGTCTGCAAGCAGATAGACAGAAAATACCTTGCCCCTAAGGATAGACCAGTGTGTATTTCTCAGTCTATAGCTGATGCCATTATAGTGTATGTTGGAATGCTGTTACCATCAGAAATCCATCACTTTCAAATGTTGTTATGCTGTACTAGCTACGTCAGCTGGTTTGCTATGCTGTACTAGCTATGTAGCTTGGCACATGAAAAAAAGCCAAAGTAAGGCAAAAACTTTTTTAAATGACTCTTGTGTTACTTATTTTTGCAACATACACTATAAAAAACAATGAATGACTCATGATCGGTAATAAGTTATAGCAGGATTCGAGGTTCCCATGGCGCACCAAACTCTCTCTCGAGCTGCACTCGTTCAAACAGTCGCCATAGGGAACCTCTCGATGAACTAACTGGCTTGTTACCAATAGTCATTCATTATTCTCTGTTATTCTCTTTGAGAATGATAAAGCCTGGAGCCACTCTTCCTCAAGAGGTCACTGTGCACCCTCTTAACTAGGAGTTGCACAAGATTGACACTGTGGGCAAGCGGGCTTATGCAGCAGCTACCCTTCACATGCAGATTGCTTGCTACCAAAGACATTTTTCAAATATGAGTATACTCTTTGGAGCTTGCTTAAGTCTTTGGCAGTGTCCCTGCCAGATTCAGAAACTAAGCAAAAGCTTCTGCTGATTGCCATACATGGAACTGAGTCCAACAGTCATCAGCTCAAAGCTGCTATCGATGCCTTTGATGCTGCCTTCCGCTCTGCCACTGCAGGCATCTGTATCAGAAGGCATTCCTGACTATGTACTGCTGGCTTTTCTCAGAATGTTCAAAAACAGGCTATGAACATTCCCATTGATGGTACTTACCTGTTTGGACAGCAGGTAGAAAAGTCTCTTGAGGCATCTCAGAAAACTAGATTGACTCTTAGGACTTCCAGGACAGATTCTACTAACCCTCAGAGGGGAAAAGGACATGGTTCCTTTCAGAACTTGCAGTCCTTTCATGGGAAAGGCAGGGAGCCCAAAACAAATCTCTGCTTCACCAGCTGAAGACACAGATGTCGAAAGCACCCAGTGCCACCCTCTGAAGCCCCGGTCCCAGTCCTGCCTCAGCTGCATGAGGCAGACCTCTCCTCCCCAGTAGGGGCCACCTGACCCAGTTTACTGTCAGTGGGAGTCCATTATGATGGATAAGTGGGTGCTCAGGATCATCCACGAGGAATACTCCCTGGACTTCACAGAAATTCCTCTGGACTATCCATCCAGAAGGCAGCCTCTATTATCAGCTCATCAGTCAGAGTTTCTGGCACAAGAGATTGCAGGCTTTCTGAACAACAGGGCAATGGAAATAGTGCCAAAGTCAGAACAAAACACAGGCTTCTACTTCCAACACTTCCTCATATCAAAGAAATCAGGGGGCATGCACCCTGTTTTTGACCTCAGAAATCTAAACAAGTTACTGGATTGATAACAAATTAAAAATTATTTCTCTGGGGTCTCTGCTTCTCTTCCAGAGACCTCAGGTTTGGTTAGCTTCCTTGGGTATGTAGGATGCATACCAGAGCATACTGATTCACCCCAGCCACAACAGATGCATTTGATTTGTTGTGCTGGGATAGCATTACCATTTCAGAGTCTGCCCTTTGGGCTTTCCTCGGCCTCAAGTCTTTACAAAGTGCTTTGCTGTACTTGCAGTGCACCTGAGAAAACTGGAACTCTAGGTTTTCTCTTACCTGGAAGATTGGCTGATAGCCAGGAGATGGAACAGGCAGTGAATACGGTCTCTCAGTTCCTTATCTCCATGGGGGTTCTGATGAATCTAGACAAGTCTCAGCTCCAGCCCTCACAACACTTGCTGTTCATAGTAGCTGCTCTGGATAAGATCAAGGCCCATGCCTTCCTTCCAGAGAGCAGAATGCAGGTGATACTGCAGATGGCATGCTACATCAGGGAGTGCAAATCTGTTCAAGCCCACTCCAGGCAATGCATGCTGAGTCTGATGGCCTCCTCAGTGTTCACAATGCCTCTGCATGGTTGCACATGAGAACAACTCAATGGATGCTCAGTGCACAGTGGTAACAAGCATCACATCCTCAGACCTACCTCATTCTGGTGACCAAGTCCCTGGTTCAGTCACTCATATGGTGGTCAGAGGAGGACAGTCTCCTCCAGGGCTTTCCCTTCTCCCAGCCATAGCTTCAGGTGACTCACCCCACAATCGCCTCCCTATTGAGTTGGGGGGCCCACGGTCAGGACCTCCAAACACAAGGTGTCTGGATCCCATCAGAGGCTCCTCTTCACATCAGTGTGTTGGGGATCAGAACTGTTTCATATAGCCTGCAAGCCCTAGTCAATCTTGTCAGCCAAGAACAGTCCTCCAGATAGACAACAAGTCTGTGATGTACAACATCAACAAACAGAGAGGAGCACACTCTCACTCTCTCTGTAGAGAGGCAATGAGAGTACGGGAATGGTGCCTGGAACAGGGGATCTGGCTACAAGCTGTTTTACCTCCCAAGAGTCCAAAATACTCTGGCAGATGAGCTCAGCTGACTAGAGGCCTATCCTCATAAGTGGTTACTAGCTCTAGATGTCATGAGATCACTGACAAGTGGGACACTCCAGATGCGGACCTTTTTCATTCCCACTCAGCGCTAAACTGCCTTGATTCTACTCCAGAAATACAGGACATAGCATTTTGTCAGGATGCATTCAGACTGCAGTGGCAAAATCTATTTATGTATGCAATCCCACTAATGCAGAGGGTATTGCTCAAACTGGAAGTGCACCTGGGCAAGATGATACTAGTTGCTCCCTGCTCGCCCCGACAGATATGGTTTCCTCTTTTGAAGAGACTATCAGCAAACTGAGGATTCTTCTTCTCAGGATGGACTTACTCATTTGGGGTTACCTGATCCATTCCAGCCTGCACTGCCTTCATCTTCAGGCCTGACTCCTGAAGAAACAGAAGTGAACAGGTACAAGGTAGCTCAGAGGGTCTCTGAGATAATTTTGCTGCTTGTAAGCCTTCCACTAGGAAAATGTACTTGGCCAAGTAGAAAAGATTTTCCATTTGGTGCTCCAAACCCCACATGGACCCTTTTGGGTGCCCACCTGACAAGGTTCTGGAGTACTTGCTGGACCTTTCTGATGCTGGCCTACAGTATTCTACAGTCAAGGTTCATATGTGTTCTATATCTGCATACCACAAGCCTGTCAGTACCCTCTACCTGGCACAGCTACCACTGTTCATGAGGTTCCTTAAGGACATCTTACACACAAGGCCTCCTGTCAGGAAACCGGTGCCTGCCTGGGATAACAACCTTGTGCTAGATATGCTCACTCGCAAATCTTTCAAACCCCTTGTGACTTATGAGCTGAATTCTTAACTTGGAAGACAGTTTTTTCTAGTGGCCATCACCTCTGCTTGTAGAGTGTCTGAAATCCATGCCTTGGTCACAGATCCTCTGTATACTGTTTTCCACAATGACAAGGTAGTTCTCTGCCACACCCTAAGTTCCTACCTAAAGTGGTGTCGGACTTGCATCTGAATCAGTCATTAATTCTGCGTACTTACTGTACCAACTTCCAGAATGAAGGAGAGCACACTCTGCATTCCCTGAATGTTAAGAGGGTCCTTATGTTTTACCTGGACAAAACTAAGGACTTCAGGCAATCCAAACAGCTCTTTGTATCCTTTGATCCTAATCAGAAGGGACATCCTGTTGCAGTCAAGTGCATTTCTGCCTGGATCGTCAGCTGCCTATACCATTGCAATGCCACGGCTCAAGTCAAGCTGTAGGATCAGGTACATGCCCATTCAACTAGAGCAGTTGCCATGTTCCTGGCAGAGGTTCACTTTGTATCTATCAGTGATAATCTGCAGAGCTGCAACTTGGAGCCCAGTGCACACTTTTGTTAAGCACTATACCCTGTATGTCATTGTCAGGCAGCATGCCACCTTTGACAGGACCATTCTTGAGTGGACTTCTGTCCTGAGTAAACCCGTGGTCCTACCACCCTAGTCTGGGGGATTTTCTTTAAGCTTGGTCCTCTGACCCACTAGTGTGAATCAGTGGAGAAGATTGATTCCTGGAAGATGTAAAAATTAAGAACTCACCATAATTCTTGCTCTTCTTGGAATATCTTCACCAGTGATTCACATGCTCACCTGCCATCTCCTGGGCTCACTCCAGTATAGAAACATTGACAATGATGGCAGAAAAAGACCAGTGGTTTACCCAGTCTGCCCAAGTTCCCTATAATCCCTGGAACCAACTGTTCTTTCAGGGTACTAACCCTCCATGTCACCTGTCTATTCTCCTCCCTGGTCCTGTTGCCCCTGGTAACCATTGTTCTCTTCATTATGTCCAAGCCCTGCTTGAATCCCCGGATTGTTTTCTCACCCACCACCTCAGCCAACAGACTGTTCCAAGGTTCCACCACCCTTTCCATAAAGTAGTTCTTCCTCACATCCCTCCTGAACCTACCACCTGTTTATTTCCATTTGTGTCCATATGACTGCAAATTGGTATTCAGACTAAATAGTTCCCCACAGTTCAGTATGTTTTATTGCTCTTCACCCCTTGTTCTTGGTTTAGGCTGTGAAGACACTGTGTTACTGATTTGTTGACCCTTCTTATATAGGTCACCAGGGCTATCTTATGCCATTAGATTAAGTGCATTAGTACTTGTTAGGTTAAACTGCACCTGCTTGGTAAAAAAGGTGCTGAGGCAGTTGATGGTGGTGCTGAGGTAAACCTTGTGCCGTGAGTTCCCTCTCATGGTGCCACGCAGCTTAAGTTTGTGCCAGCTATCCTGAAAATGTCTGGCTCCTGCAAGGTCCTAGAGCCTCCAGCTAAGACCCACAAGTGTGAATCAATGGTGAAGATATTACTAGAAGATCAATAATTATGGTAAATCATTTTCATTTCCATTTCTGGATATTCTGGCTCTGGACCATGCCATAGAATTCTCGGCCTTGCCTAAAAAGATTGTTTCCTGCAATCACCAATACCTAAAAATTCATTGAAAAAGCAAGCAGTAAGCCAAACCCTGGACCATCTGATCCAAATAGAAGCAATCACCCAGTCCCTCTCCACCAGAAGGGACAAATATTCTATTTAGTTTACTTTATAGTTCCCAAGCAGTCATGGGGGTTTCTGTACAGTTCTAGTCTTGAAACACCTGAACAAGTTTGTCAATCACACAAAGTTAAAAGATGGAGTCCATGCAGTCCATAATCCATGCAGTCCAGCTGTCAGACTACCTAGCATCTAGCAACCTAAAGGGCACTTATCTTCACGTCCTGATCCACAAATCACACTAGAAATATCTGAGATTTGCAGTCCTTTATAGACATTACCAGTACTGAGCAGTCCTCTTTACTTTGGCAATAGCTCAGAGTGTGTTCTCAAAGGTCCTGAGAGTACTGGTGGCACTACTGAGACAGGACAGTCATCATGTACAGTATATATCATTTCCTGGATGATCCTCTCTTAAGTGCACTATCAGCAGAGAAATCAATGGCAAGTACTCTGAAGGTCCTGGAAATGCACGACTGGACAATAAATAGAAAGGAGTTCCCTGACATCATTGCAGAGGTTGGAGCATCTGGGTTTGGAGTTTCAGACAGACATGTGGAAACTTTTTCTATCCACAGACAGGGAGGAGACCTTAATCATGGAGATCTGGTTGCTGAAATCTCAGCAGTATCTGCTTACAGGGTCCTCCAAGTATTGCTTCTGATAAGAGTTATAGAGTTAGTGCTATGGGCTGGACTTCATTTGAGACCATTCCAAACCAGGTTGCTTTCCATGTGGTATCCAGCTACATAGGACTACCAGGCTATGATTTTGTTGTCCAGGCAATTCTGCGATTGTTTGTGTGGTGGGAGACCCACAAGAATCTCCTCAGGGGAACTCTCCTAAATGCTCTCCTTAAGCTGATACTTACCACTGATGCTAGCTTGCCTTGCTGGGGAGCAGTTCTGGATCAGATTTTGGTGCAGGGAGTTTGGAGCCCACAGAAACAGTGTCCCCAGATAAATGTTCTGAAAATGAGAGCAGTGTATCTAGCATTGATGCACTTCTGGTCTCAGATGGAGAAAGTACACTCAGACCATACAAATAGCAATGATTATACCTAGTTATAGTACTGCCACACATACGAGTTTGACTGTGAGAATCTTACCCCTACTCATGCAGAAACCCTCATTCTCCTTTAAGAATTTGTCCATTCCTGCTTTGAAAGCATGAATTGTGTTTTCTTTCACTACCTCGTCAGACAGGTGATTCCACCTGCTGATCAACTGGTTTGAATGAATCTTTTCTGTGCCCCTCCATTTGAGTGCATGCCATCTAGATGTGGGGGAAAAAAAGAACAGAACAGAGGACATCGAAGGAGAGGATGCAGACGGGACCATGGTCTGACCCAGTAAAAGAGCTAAAATGGGGAGGAGGGCCCAGATTCACAATTCCATGTCTGAAATTGGAATAAAATGTCAAAATAGATATTCCATGTTAGCAGCAAATTATGTTCCTGTGGTGTATGAAAACACTCCGAACAGAATTATTGTGGTAAGAGACTCAACAGGCAGCTATACAGACCGACTTGTGGTTATGGGTAATAAAGTGGATAGAATGGTAACCTGTTTGCCAGGAGCAAAGATAAGGGATATCATGAAACATCTAGTAAACTATGTGCAAAAAAAGAAAGAGAACCTAAATTAATCATACCTGATACCGGGAGGAAAAGCAAAAAAGAAATTGGGGTGACTTTATAGAAAGGGTAAAAAGCAAAGTCTTTACATTGCATTACACTGATGTTTTCACAAATCTTGCCTGTGCCCAGACCATCAGGGAGAAAAAAACAAAGAAATCATCAGACTTTGTCAATGGTTAGATATCTGGATCTGTACAGAGGATTATCAACTGATTAGACATTGGGATCTGTTCATATGGGATGAAACACTGTATGCTAGAGATGGTCTACACCTTAGCTCAAGGGTACAAATACTTTGGGTGAAAGTTTCAGTAACCTCTTGCAAAAACCTTTAAACCAATAGGAGGGGGAAAGGGGCAAGAACAAATTAACAGTGGTAAGAGTAGAAATGGAACTTTAGAAGGAATTAAAATATCAAAAAACATCAAACATTTAAACATTATATTGTTAAACGCAACAAGCTTGGTTAATACATTTGACAACTTCATTAATTCATAGAGACAAGCCAGAAATTGTTGCAGTCCAAGAGACCTGGTGGGACCCTGAAGATGGCTGGGACAAATCAGTAGCTTGATATAACCTTATACATAAGGACAGGAGGGTATGAGAGGAGGAGGGGAGGCACTTTAACAATAATCTGAAAGAAACCAACTTGACCAAAGAAAATAATTTAGAATCCATATGGGTAAAAACTGAAAACTTAAAACCAACTAAAATGTTAATAGGAAATGGCTGTGTCCAACCAAATATCAGTAAAGAAATCTTGCTGAGCTCACAAAATTAAAACAATGATGGAAAATGGATGAATAGTCATTCTAGGAGATTTTAACCTACCAGATATTATATGGGAGAGCATGGTCTATTGTCTAGCAACAACTGAAAAAAGTCAACTTATGCTACATATATGCAGTGAAAACAATTTGTTACAACTAGTATGAACACCTACCATGGGACAAAATGTCCTTGATCTTTAGGTATTTTTTTAAGTATTCAAGATTTTGTTGTTCGGCAATTGCCATTACAATATACTAAAAGGAAAAAAGAAATTCCATACAAATGTACATATAAAAACAGATTAAGCATCAGACATAAATAGTTTAAAACAGTATAAAGCAGCAAACCAGACGTGTTAGAAAGGATCAGTATGCACTAAGGCATAGAGGTTGTCTCCAATCATCTGTAAACATTTATTAAATGAAAAGAAGCTGTGCATACATAGTTAATATGTTTAAGCCCCATATAGTTTAAAAGTACATGTGAGTGGCTTAGAAGGTCCACCTGATTTTCCCAAGGTGCGCCCACAGGGCCAATCAATCATAGCTCTAGGCTAACAACCATTATCCATCCCTTTACTTAGGGTGGAGATAAGCTAAAGTATTGGGCCATGGAGCAAGACAAAAAAGTCAGTATACAACGTCATTAAGATCCAAACCAAATGGCAAGATTATCGTCCCAGTCCATAAAAAAATCCAAAAAGGAAAAAGTCAGAGCCTATGGACTACACTTGCTCCTTATTATGTCTGAACACTGGCCTCGCCTGTGACCCACTTGGTTACTTGGTATTACTTGGTTCAGTAGAACAGAAGAAGGCCAAGGCCCATAGAGACTGTTCCCTCCACAGTGTGGAACATTGTTTAATAATTTTCCAGAATCCAAACATCCAGTTTGTTTTTAAAACTAGTAGTACTAGAAGCCTCAATTAAATCTTGAGGCAGGGAGTTCCATACACAGGGAGCCCTTACTGTAAAAAAGTTTTCCCTTTTACTAGCTCTATAGTTTTTAACCTCAAGCTGTTTACTATGTAGTCTTGGAACTAATCTCCTTTTGGAAAATGTCAAACCACATTGTTCCATAAGATCTGGTGATTGAAGTAGATTAAAAACTAGGAGCATATCGCCTCTTAGTCTTCTGTTTTGAAGAGAAGAGAGACCAGTAGCTTGTAGTCTAGCCTGATAGTCCAATTGTGCCAATCTAGGAACCATCTTTGTTGCTCTCCTTTGGACCTGTTCTAGTATGGCAATATCTTTTTTAGGCCAGGGTTCCAAAAGGGGGAACCATAATCAAGATACTGTCTAATGTAGGCCCTAAAGAGTGAAATAAGGCATTGTTCAGTATGGTTAATGAAAGCTCGCTTAATTTACTTCAAAAGTCTGTTAGCCATACAAGCAGTTTTAATACAATGATCCCTAGGTGTAAGTTTATTATTAATGTAAATACCTAGATCTTTCTCACAATTTGACGAATGAAGTGGAAGTCCATTAATGTGGTAAATCGTATTTGGGTTGTTTTTGCCAAAGTATAATACCATACATTTATCTTGATTAAAATACATATCATTTTGGTTAGCCCAAAGTATTAATTTTTCCAAATCTACCTTCAATGAAGAAATATTGTCATAATTATTAATCTTGCCCCCTAGTTTAGTGTCATCTGCGAATTTGATCATATAATTATTAGGCCCAGGTTGTAGATCACTAATAAAGAGATTAAATAGTGTAGGTCCCAGAACTGACCCCTGTGGGATACCACTTGTTACTTTACCCAGGTCAGATAAGGTGTTATTAATTCTAACTCTCTGGGTTATATTGGTCAGCCAATCAGATGTCCAGTTAACAATGTCAGATGACACGCCTAAATTATACATTTTTGTGATTAGTTTTTCATGTGACACTTTGTCAAAAGCTCTACTAATGTCCAGTAATATAACATCAGAAGGAATACCCGCATCTAGTAAAGCATTTGTATTGTTATAGAAAGATATCACATTAGTAGTGCATGAATACTTGGGAGTGAACCCATGCTAAATGGAATCATAAATACCCAATTTTTCACATTTCTGTTCAATCAAACTAGCCTAGAACAAAGCCAATCCATAACTTAATTCCTTTCCTCTAAAGAATAGAATGAGAAAATGTGTACTTGGGTAAAAATGATAACAATGCAGAGCCACATAGGGTATCCTGTACACCCTCGTTCAGCTGGAACATATACTATATTGAAATCCATAGGAGCTTTCACTGCAATGCCCAATTGCCATTTCTTTTGCAAAGTGTCATCCAAACCAAAAATAAAAATGCTGTTATTCCAATAAAGGGAAAGCTGAACAAGAGCAAGGCAATTTGTCCAAGGTACACCTGAAACACATCAGGTTCACATGATATTGCACATTGTGGGGAACTCTTAATTATCCTCCTCCTAATTTATGAGGCATTTTAAATAAACACAATTCCGTCATTAAATCAACTGTCTAAACTGTGCTAATTACCTGCAAAAAAAAAAGATATGTTAAACACAAAAAGAACAAGACATATATAGAAAATAAAACAATGACTAAAACTAGTGTTGATTTCACCACACTCGTCATGCTCATAATGTTTGTGTGGGAGAAATTCATAATGTTTCAACCGCCTTTCAAGTTCAAATATATTTTGGTGGCTTCAGAGTTTCAAGAGTTTCACCAAGGCCTCTCACGTGAACCAAGTTGTATCTCAGAGGTAAAAACATTGAACGATTATGAAGAACAACAAATTAGGCCAGCAAACCAAAGTAAAAAAAGCTGGGGTCCCACTGACAGGAGCAAAGAGCCACATTTATCTGATGTATATAATGAATATCAGGGAGCCACTCCACTAAACATAATAAACATAGTCATGTGTATATCAGCCTTTTAGCAACATAGTTTCATAGTAGGATTACAAGTTTAGTGAGCACTGGACCTTTTAATGAACTTGCCACCAATTATTGGTGGAATGTAAATTTCATTTCTCCCATATAACTATCTAGATTTATTTTATTTACTATCATGTCTCGACTCTCTACAACATAACTTAGAAGCCTGTTCCATTGAGTTACCCCCCTCTGGGTGTAATATTTACTACATTTAATAGTATTATATGATTCTCCCAATAATTTCTTATTATGAGATCTTGTAACGTATATTCCTGGATTACTTCTAAAGCCAAGCATTTCTTTCATGTATGGATCTTGTAAGGTTTTATACACCAAACAAAGGTCCCCCTCTCCTGTCTATACCTAGTAGAGTAGATGTTTAGGTTTTGTAACCTGTTAACATAACTCATTTTTTTAGTCCGTCTTATTACCCTTGTCATTTTCCTCTGTATTTTTTCATAAAGAACTTGTGTCCTTTTATATGTTGGGGCGCAGAACTGTGAGCAATACTCAATATGGGGTTGTACTAGAGCTGTATACAATGGAACTATCACTGCCTCTTCTCTGCTTTTAATATTACCAAGTATACATCCCATTAATTTCTGACTTTTTTTGCAGTTGTAAGTACATGGGTATCGAACTTTAAGTCATCTGTTATAATGACTCCCAGGTCTTTTTCTTCTTTTACAGTCTTCAATAAGGTGTTGTTGATTTGATAAGTGTACATAGGGTTTCTTTTTCCCAAATGCAACACCTTACATTTCTTTAAGTTGAAATACATTTCGTTTTCATTTGCCCATTTTCCTATGTCAACTCGAACCAAATCTGGTGTAAGGCTTCCATTTCAGAAATAACGCTTCACACTATGCTTTGAAATTGTGAAGGTTAATGGGTAAGACAGATCCGAAGACTCAGATAAAAGGTCTAGAATGCACTTTGCGGTAATTATTTTCCAAAATAAAATAATAAACATACAGTAAGGAAACAAGTGACTAGTCCTTTAATTCTGTAAAAACAGTTCACAGTTCCTTCAGTGCACAACTTCCAGGCTTCGTTCCAGCCAAATAGATCCCTAGCACATGAAAACTTGCATGAACTATGAGTAATAGTGCACAATTCTCTCAGTGCACAACTTCCAGGCTTCCTTCTAGCCAAATAGATTCCTAGCACATGAAAACTTACATGTACTATGAGAAACAGTGCACAGTTCCCTCAGTGCACAACTTCCAGGCTTCGTTCCAGCCAAATGGATTCCTAGAACATGAAAACTTGCATGTACTATGAGCTGCTTCCTTCACAACAGTCAGGTTTTCACTGACATCTGTTTTGCATCTTAGGCGGTAGGCTTTTATACCTGCCTACTAAAGATGTCTGCATCATGTGAGCTGTCTGACTCACAATTCTCTAAGTAAACACAGGCAGGCTGACTCATCCTGAATAAACATATTTCTTGAAGTAGACACATGCAGGCTGACTCATCCTAAATAAACACAGACAAGCTGACTCATCTGACCTTTACACAACTGTGCTTCACTTAGGAAAGAATGTTTTGTTTTTGGCTTCTTTCAAACCCAAAACAGTTTACACAGAATAAAACATCGAGTGCAAGGCTCTGTGTTTCAATTCTTTTCCATTACTTACATTCCCTTTGTGTCTGCCTGCAGTACAGCACAGGAGCAGGCAAGCAACTTACTGCTTTTTGTCTTACATATATGTTCCTTATATAGTACTTGGGGAGAGACTACAAGACTGAAAGTGGCCAGATTTAAGTCTATAGCTAGAACAGTAAACTTAAAAGAATAAGACAGTGTAAAAGAAAATGCAGCACAAATTCAGACAGTGGCTCTGGCCCTGTCACAGATGTAAGTTATTTAAACACAAAGAGTCAAGCTCTGTTAGAAAGATAACTTCTAGGGGTCGTTTACCCCACAAACAGGCACCACAAGTCTTTTACCCAGCATCCTTATGGAGTAAACAGTTGCAAATTATCAATCAATCAATTTTTACTTTGCCAGGCAAAACACCATTGAGAAGGACTCATTTATAAGGCATACCTGGGAAAAGGTGAACATAAGTCAACAATGAATGACAGAACAGGATGGAGTCATCCAACATTACAGAACAAAATGTAATATAGATATATGCTACATCTAGGCAAAAAGGACACAATGAGGCACTTGAAAAGTTGAAAGGGTAGAAAGGCAAGGAATGATGAAGGAATGAGGAGAAGGAGCAGCAGGTCATACAAGCCAAGGGATAAGGTGTAGGTCAAGGATACAAGATTCAAGGCATACAGGTGAGGGAAGCAATTACAGCTCTCATTGATGGAACATGCAATCAGAGTTTTGAATGTGGTCAATTTAACAAGGATGGCTAGCTTCAGGGTTTTTTGGAGATTATTCTACAGGACTGAAAGGGCATGACTTATAGAAGAGCTACCAAAATGTGTTCTGATTCTAGGGATAATGAGCGTGGTGTAGGAAGGCTTCTCAGGGAGTAGCTTCCAGGAGTACAAATTGGCAGACAACCTGAAATGTATTGGGGGAGCTTGTTGATAAGTGCTCTATATGTCCAAGTGGCCATGTTTTTTGGTCTTCTGGATTTAAGTGACTTCCAGTCTAATTTGGAATAGAGGGAGCAATGATGGGTGAAGTACGAAGCTCCAGTAATAAATCTTAATGCTCTATGATAAAGGGTGTCAAGCTTGGATAAAGCAGTGCCGGGACCGTGGCCATACAGAAAGTCGGCATAGTCTAGGAGAGGAAGAAAGGTTGTTTGTACCAGTCTTGTTTTAGCATCCTGTGTTAGTAAGTGCTTAATACGAAAAAAGAGACCAAGTCTTTGTTTTAGTTTCTTTCTTTCTTTGCCAGCTCCTCAATGTGATCTACAAAGGAAAGTTTGCAGTCAATCCATAAATTTGTCCACAAACTTCAGTGACTCCCCCAAAAGGGTGGTGATTTGTGGTGACACACCTAAGGGACAAAGGTTTGTTGCATTGACATGCGGGGAAAAGAACGTGGCTTTATTTTTTTTTTAGCATTTAACAGAAGTTTTAGGTGCAGGAGATTTTGCTGCAGCAGTTTAAAATTAAGTTGCAGATCCTTGCAGGCAAGTTCAGGGGTGGGCCTGGTGATGTAAAGGATGATATCATCAGCAAAAAGGCAGACGTTTGCTGAGTTGAAACCAGAATTGATGTTGTTAATATAAATTGTGAATAGTAGAGGACCTAAGATAGACCCCGAGGCACACCTCTCAGAAGTGTTTTCAGTGGGGGAGAGGTCCCGTTCTGCCTTGACTTGCTGCTGACGACCAATGAGATAACTAGCGAACCATTGCAAAGCGGAAGAGTCAAGATCAGTGTTATGAAGAATAAGCAATAGCAGATCGTGGTCCACCATATCAAACACCTTGCTCAGGTCAAGGAATAGAGCACACACATCGTTTTTAGCATCGAGTGCAATTTGCCTGTCATTGGACAACATAGGGAATCCACGTGTTATAGTCTAAAGGATGTGAAAATGTATAGTAGGAGATCTGGCTCTGTAATGTTAGACATCAAGGCAATAACTTCAGCTTTCTACCTCAGCCACCATAACACATTTGTTCTGCTGGGTTTTAATCACCAGGTAAAAGGCAACCCCCCCCCCAAAAAAACAATACCTTTTTGTGGAGATTACCCTTTGTCCAGCCTCCATCTGTCACTAAAGCAGAATTTTTATAAGATTTAACAGGAGAAAATTGCCTTGGGTAAAACAAACTTGACTCCCAGCTCATAAGTCAAGAGTTCAGGTGTCAGGTCGAGTCCAATCACCCAAAATGATTTCTCCAAAATTCTCAGTTCCTTTATATTCAGTTTTCAAAACCCTTGTGTGGGTCAAGGACTGTCTTCCTCTCTGTCTCCAGGTTTTCTCCAGATTTCTTGGCTTTAGCTGTCTTTTTGCCTCTCTGAGCAATCCGTGGATACCACACTCACCTGTAAAAAAAGAACAGAAGACATGCTCCACTTAGTGTACTAAAATGGTAAGCCTGACACCCCCAATCCCAGGCAACCATAGCATACCTTTTATAAAAGTGAAAATGCATGTATGCTCGCAAGCAAGCAAGCTTAATACAGCAGCTGCTTTTGGCCTCAATAAAGTATCCTCACATCCTGGTTCGCAAGAGTTTCTTTCTCTCCTGTAGTCCAGAGCTTTGGAACCACAAACCTGGAATTCTCAGACACTATAATTTCTTGCTCAGCAATTGCCCCACTACTGCATGGGCAAGGGGAAATGCCAAAAATGCTAATTCTGTCCTGGGACTGTCCCAAATGAATCTTGTGCAAATGTTGTCACTGTAGGGAATGAAGTTCAAGCCCAGGCATAGAAAACTGCACAGACAACTCTAAAAGAAATTAAACAATATTATTCTTTAAAAAATTAAGATGCTCAGTAATTCAAAAGTAAGTCTAAAACAGAGACCAGACGGGGAGCGGAGCAGCAGTGTAGCCATCTTGCTGCCCCTTCCCCTCATCCTTGATGAAATTATCACCAATATAAACAATAAAATAAGCTACGAGATTAAAGCACCACTCTGCACCAGTGACCATTCATTCATCCATAGAGATTTGAATCAAGGGGAGTCTGCAACAAAATAAGGGCAAACGATCCTATATATCTACTTCAAAGGAAAATATGAAAGTATATGGGAAAATCAGATAAATTGGGAATGGGAAAATTAAATACAAGATAAAGGAGTAAATAAAAGCTTGGAAACAATTTCAACTATTGAAATTAAGAGACCAGTTCATACCTAGCAGAAAACGTACAACAGTAAAGGCAAAATCCCACCATGGTTTACTAATAAATTGTCAAATATCATTAAGAATAAGAAGAGACTATATCATTTCACAAATATCCATATCCAAGTAACATATTGCACTGTGAGCCCCACTAGCAAACATATGCCAAACCTGTAGTGTATCTGAGAATCTGTGTTGCAGAATGACAGAGTACGATCTTTGTCAGAGGAGTGCACCCTACGGCCTGCTTCAGCTCCCTGATGCTACTGTAGCGGGTATCCAAAGAATTTAACTTTCCTAACATGACCATGAAGTCCATGCCATGACAGCCACCATTTTCAAAACATGCAACTTATTCAATGAATAAACTCAGGCATTATTCAACATTGTGAGCAAGGTCCCAACAGCAAGATCAGCTGAGCTTCTAGTAAAAATCATAAGCCAGTGTAAGCTGGAGTATGCATTTAAAACATTCAGAATGTAAGTAAACATAAACATTCCCCACCATCAAGAGTCTGCCCAAACGATATTGTCCCACTTAATTAGTGTTGTGTCCAATACAATAATTCCTAAGAGCTCAAACTAGGAATATGACATCCTTAAACTACATTGCAAAACTGAATTCTGACCAGAACCCGATAATAAGGCACAGTTTCATGTCCCATCTTACTCACAGTCTCTGGAATAAAGTGGAAAATCAAGTCCAATACAATATTTCAGGGAGTCTCTAATTCCCCCTCATCCCCTTCTGCAGAGTTACAATGCAGTTTTGAGAGTTTTTCTTGAAAGGGTCCTGCAGCTTTCCGATCAGTAAAGCAATATAATTTATCTTTGACCGAAAATTGCAGGTGAGCCAGGAAGCTGAGTCTATATTGAATACCTGCTTCTCATAATTTCCCTCAGAAACTTTCCATCAGAGGTGAGTTGCATAGGAGTATTCAGGGAAGAAAAGAATTCTGGAATCCTCAGTGGAAGATGCTTGTTTCTGGTCAGCACATGGAATAAGATCCCATTCCCCGACACAGCTCGTTACCATTAATATTGTATGTTGGGGAAGGGATGAAAGTGACAGTCCCACAAGACAAGGGGGGAAAAGCAGAGGCACTGTGGGTAACCCTGGAGATGGGGAGGGGAGCAGTACTTAGAATGGGAGTGATATACAGGTCCCTAGTGCAGGCGGAGTACGTAGACAGAGAACTGCTGAAGACTATAGAGAACATGGCAACAAAGGGTGAATTGCTGCTGATGGGTGACTTCAACTTGCTGGATGTGAACTGCAGCATCCTGGCGGCAGCCTCAGCCAGGAGTAATGGATTCCTGCAATCCCTGCAAGGGTTGGGTCTCACACAGCTAGTGAGGGAGCCTGCAAGGGAGAATGCAATTCTGGATCTTGTCCTAAGCAATGGGGACAGGATAAAGGAAGTCACAGTAGGGGAGAACCTAGGGACTAGTGACCATCGAGCTGTGGGGTTCACCATAAGGACATTGCAGGAGGCTAGCCACACAAGAACTAGAATCCTGGATTTCAGGAGGACAGACTTCAGTAAGATAAAGGACGAATTCAGGAAGGCTATGCAGGGATATGATGACATAAAGGGAGTGGTAGAACAGTGGGATAAGATAAGGGAAGCCCTGCACCTAGTGGCAAACCATTGCACCAGGCCCTGCAGCAAGAGCAAAGGAAAGAGGAAACCACTGTGGTTCTCGAGGGGAGTAGCAGAGCTAGTAAGAAGAAAAAAAGATGGCATTTCCGAGGTACAAGGCAACACAAAGCAAGGAGAAAGCCAAGAATACTTGGAAAAGCGAAGGGAAGTGAACAAGGCAGTAAGGGCCACAAAGGCTGAAACAGAGGAAAAGCTAACTAAATCGATGAAGAAAGGAGGGAAGGCATTCTTTAGGTATATTAGCAAGAGGAGGAAGATGGGGGGGGATTGTGAGACTTAGGGAAGGGGGAGGCAGAGTAGTGCAGAAAGACATTGACAAGGTGACCGTCTTCAACAAATACTTCTGCTCCGTATTCACAGATGAAGACAATTGGGGATGGTCCCGCATGAATCGAGAGGGCAAACAGGGAGAAGGGGTGGACATTAGACCTTTTTCAGAGGACTGAGTAAAAAGAGCACTTTAACGGCTTAGGGTGGATAAAGCTATGGGGCCCGATGGGATAAACCCGAGGATCCTAAAGGAGTTCTGGGAGGAACTGGCTAAACCTCTGGTTAAGCTGTTCAGTGGATCACTGGATCACTGGAAACAGGCATGGTTCTGGAGGAGTGGAGGGCACAAGTGGTACCCCTGCACAAAAGTGGTAGCAAGGAGGAGGCAGGAAACTACTGCCCTGTAAGTTTGACCTTGATAGTAGGTAAAATGATGGAAACCCCTACTTAAGGAAAGGCTGGTGGACTACCTAGACACAAGGGGGCTGCTGGACCCAAGGCAACATGAATTCACGGCATGGAGGTCATGCCAGACCAACTTAATTGATTTCTTCGAGTGGGTGATGAAATAGACCAGGACAGAGTGGTAGATGTGGCCTATCTGGGCTTCAGGAAGGCCTTCGATACAGGCTCCACACAGGAGACTAATCCACACACTGGCAAATCTGGGGGTGGGGACAGAGGTAGTCACATCTGTTAGAACTGGTTGAGTAACAGAACACAAAGAGTGGTGGTAAATGGGTTAGCTCACAGGAGGGACGGGTAACAAGTGGTGTGCCCCAGGGATCAGTGCTGGGACCAGTGCTCTTCAATGTCTTCATAAGCGATATTGCAGAGGGTCTAGATGGGAGGGTTAGCCTGTTCGCGTATGACACAAAACTGTGTAACAGGGTAGATATACAGGAAGGTATAGAACAAATGAGGAGAGATCTGAAGAGGCTAGAAAACTGGTCCAAGGAATAGCAGTTGGGTTTCAGTGCAAAAAAATGCAGGATTATGCACCTGGGGAGAGGGAATCCTAGGGTCGAGTATGAACTAGATGGGGTAACACTGGAGACCACCACAGAGGAAAGAGATCTAGGGGTAGTCATAGAAGATAACCTCAAAACGGCTAAACAGTGCCACAAAGCAGTTGGAAAGGCTGACAGAATACTTGGATGCATAGAGAGGGATATAACAAGTAGAAGGAGGGAAGTGATGGTACCATTGTACAACTCCCTAGTAAGGCCTCATCTGGAGTACTGTGTTCAGTTGTGGAGGCCCCATCTCCAAAAAGACATAGACAGGATGGAGATGGTACAGAGGAGGGTGACAAAAATGGTGTCTGGGATACAACATAAGTCATATGAGAAGAGACTCAGAGCTCTCAATGTGTAATCCCTGGAGGAAGGGGGGGGGGACATGATAGAGACCTTCAAGTATCTGAAGGGGATCAACATGA
Organism: Neoceratodus forsteri; assembly: GCA_016271365.2. Lineage (NCBI taxonomy): Eukaryota > Metazoa > Chordata > Ceratodontiformes > Ceratodontidae > Neoceratodus > Neoceratodus forsteri. Next base: position 566,392,789 of record CM057452.1, read on the forward strand.
TACCAGAGGGGAGCATCTTTCACATGAAGGGAAATAGCAGAACAAGAAGGCACAGCATAAGACTAAAAGGGAGAAAACATAGGGGGAACCTGAGGAAATTCTACTTCACTGAAAGGGTGGTGGAGAGCTGGAACAGTCTCCCCCAGGAAGTGGTGGTGGTGGCCACGGTTCAGGGATTCAAGGATGCATGGGATAGGCACATGGGAATTATCAAGCTTGGGAGAAAGGGGGGAACTTGTAACATCTAGGGTACCTTAAGTATTAGAAAGAGGGATAGGGCAAACTGGATGGGCCACAAGGCCTTTATCTGCTGACAACATCTGTGTATCTATGTATTGTCTTTGAGCCATCTGATTGTCTTGGCGCTCTCCTAGGATTAATTATATAGGCTTCAACAATGCAAGGAGGGTGACCCAATCCAATTGCTTCTGGGAGCCACTGCTTTAAAAAGGTCAATATATCTGCACCTTCCATTCCCTCGGGGTCCCCAAGATACAAACGTTGGGAGTCTTGACATTGTTCTTTGGTTGTTCCAATCTCATGTGGAGAAGTCCCTGCTCTTTTATGGAGGTTGCCACTACCAACAGTGCCTTCTCAGCCACGGAAGCAGATTCTGCTGCTGAACTTGCCAAGTGATCCATTCTATCCTCCATCACTACCAACCTTTTGGTATAGGTATCTAACTTTTTTCTATATGCTGATTTGATTGCATTAGGGTTTGGATGTGCAATGTAGACTGTTGAGGGTTGCTGGTGCAGTACCATCATCTGGGAGTTGTTGTGAATGACTTTCCTTGCGCATGGAAGGCCCCACTGCATGCTGATCCTGTTTTGCAGCTCCCTTTGGTCGACCCATCGTTCCTGAATGATTTCCACAGTCTCTACACAATAAGGCACCTGTACTATAACATTTTTTTTTAAAATGTTGCAGTTTAAGTGATGAAATTAGATTTAAATGGTACAAGTGAAGAGGAGTGCCACTAAAAGCATCTGGCCTGCTGGGCTGCTAGGCTCCGCCCCCAGCTTTGTTATATTCAATGTATATTGTATGCCACCACCAAAGGATAAAGAGCCTTTATTCTAGCTCTGTTGCTGCACCAAAGTAAAAAATCTACACGGTCGACATTCACACATAGTGTGTCTATTGCCTGGGCTTCTCACACGACGTTAAGAACTATGCCATTTGCCAGGGCTTAAACCAGGCATGAGGAAACATTGCTGCATGGCTTTAGAAGCCTTTTTGAAAGTAACGGAGAGTGCTCAGCATTCTATTCCAGCTTCAGTGCCAGTTTTGCAGATCCCCTCTGCCAACTCCATGACTTCGATGTCAAACCCATCATGGTGGTGATCAGCAACAACTGAGAAATCTCTGTCAAGGAAAACCCCAAGGATAAGCCTTTTTCTGACACTGAGAAGTATTGTTATCAAAGGAAGCATAAAAACTCAAGGTTGGTGGCTACTCTTACCCATTCTAAGCACCCTTGAAATCTAGGAAAAAGATAAGTCCTCTCAGGCCCAGGCCATGGCTGCAATCTCTGTTCTGTTGCCCCCCTCCCAACCATCCTTGAGACACCAAAGTTTGAGTCTGGCTGTACTGCCGAGTTCTCAGCCTATACCTATCAGGCTTCAGTCCGTTGAGAGGTTTGTCACTGGCCCCTCTCCTGGGCATTGTTGATGAGTAGGCCATGTTGTAGACTGTGTCATCTCTGTTTATACAACTCCTGCAAAAGGCCCTCGCATCAATGCCCACAGACACTATCCCAGGGTCCTGCGGATTTGGCTTTGGTCTTCGACCCAATACCTCCCCTGTCATGGCTGGTGCTGCCAATGCTATGTCCTTATAGGATGTCTTTGCAGCTTCCTTTCCCTGATGAGAGGAGGAAGAGGAATATAATATTTTGTTTTTGCTTTAAAGTGTTTATTTGGTTATTGTAAAAAAACCAAAAAACTAAAATAAATACATCAAGTCTGACCTCCTACATATGGAGGAGGATTATGAGAACATAGAAACATAGAATCTGACAGCAGATAAGGACCGCTTGGCCCTCCTAGTCTGCCCATTTCCCTACCTGATGGATAAGCTGCAGATCTGAGTTAACCAACAGCCCACTTCCTCCTACCCCCCACTAGAATTGCTTTATGTCTGTCTCATGCATTCTTGAATTCCCCCACTATTTTTGAGTCCACGACCTCCTCAGGAAGGCCATTCTCTGCATCCACAACCCTCTCCATGAAAAATACTTCCTCACATTATCTCTGAGCAGTCCCCCTCTACCTTCAAATTGTGCCCCCTTGTTCTTGCATCTCTTTTCTGAAAGATGCTACCCTCTTGGACGTTGATTCCCTTGAGGGTACTTAAAGTTTCTATCATGTCCCCCCTCTCCCTCCTTTCCTCGAGGGTATACATATTAAACTTCTTTAGCCTCTCTTCATATGTCTTCTGGTGCAGACTCTGCACCATTTAGTACTCTCCTCTGGACAGCCTCCATCCCGTCTATGTCCTTGCGGAGATGGGGTCTCTAGAACTGCATGCAGTACTCCAGAAGGGGTCTCACCAACTGTCTGTACAGAGGGATGACAACTTCCTGTTTTCTACTGGTGATGCCTCTCCCTGTACATTCCAGTATACCCCCAGCCCTCCTTACTGCCTTCTCATTGCTTGCCCACCTTTGGGTCATCTGCTATGACTACTCCCAGGTCCCTTTCCATTTTTGTTGTTGTTAATATCTCACCCCCCATTGTGTACTCTTCCCCTGGGTTTTTGTTTCCCAGGTGCATTACTTTGCATTTCTTTGCATTGAATCTAAGCTGCCATACATTTGACCATTCCTCCAACCTTGCCAAGTTCCTTCTCATCCTTTCCACCTCACCTTGTGTATTAACCCTGTTGCAGATCTTTGTGTCATCTGCAAAGAGACATACTTATCCTTCCAGTTCCTCTGCAATGTCGTTTGTAAAGACATTAAAGAGGACCGGTCCCAGTACTGAACCCTGCGGTACCTCGCTAGTAACCACCCTTTCTTCAGAATGGACTCTGTTTACGATTACCCTCTGTGTCCTGTTGTCCAGCCAATTTGTTACCCAGCCTACCACCTTGTGACCCACTCCGAGGCTGGCTAACTTATATATTAATCTTTTGTGTAGTTCTGTGTCAAATGCCTTGCTAAAGTCTAGGTAGGCCATGTCCACAGCCCCTCCCTAGTTTACTACTTTGGTCACACAGTCAAAGAAATCTATTAGATTCGTCTGACATGACCTTCCAGCTGTGAATCCATGCTGCCTTGGGTCCTGTGCCTCACTGGCTTTTAGGTACGCAACAATTCTTTCCTCCAGAAGTGATTCCACCATTTTTCCTACCACTGAGGTCAAACTAACAGATCCATAGTTTCCTGCCTCTGCCTTGCTCCCACTTTTGTGAAGGGGAATCACAGCCGCCCTCCTCCAGTCCTCAGGTACCACCCCATCCTCCCACGACTTGTTAAAGAAAGTAGTCAGTGGTATCACTAGTTCTACCCTTAGTTCTTTTAGAATTCTGGGGTGAATCCTGTCAGGCCTCATTGCTTTGTCACCTTCAGTTTTAAAGTTCTTTCAGAACCTTTCTTCTGTGAGTGGACTGGTATCAGCCCCACCACCCAGAGTGTTTCTATTGTTTGGTTTAGGTACTTCCCCCTTCTCTTCTTTTGTGAATACTGAGCAGAAGTATTCATTCAGTATCCTCGCTTTTTCACTCTCACCCTCTGCCCACGTTCCCTCCCCTTTATTAAGCCTCAGTATCCCTCCCTTGGTCTTTATTTGCTCCCTAATGAACCTATAAAAAGGTTTTATCCCCCTTCTTAACAAAGTTGGCTATCTTTTCCTCAGTTTGGGCCTTGCCTGCCTCCTTCTGCTTTAACTGATATAGTTCTCTGTCCTGTTCCTTCTGTGTTTCCTTATATTTCCTAAATGGTATCCTTTTCTCCTTAACCTTCCCTGCCACTTCCCTTGAGAGCTGTAGTGGCTTTTTCCTTCATTTTGTTTTGATAATTTGCTTTACACAAAAGCTTGTTGCATCTGTGATGCCAGTTTTGATTTTTCCCCATTGCTCCTTCACCCCTCCTTCTTGCCTGTTTGCTAGTGCTTTTCTGAGGCACTCTCCCATTTTGTCAAAGTCAGCCCTCCTAAAGTCCAACACCCTTGCCTTTGTATGGCTTGACTGTACAGCTGTGTTTATTGTGAACCACACTGTTTGGTGGTCGTTTGTTCCCAGATGGCTACCCACTTCTAAATCTGAGATCCTTTCTTCATCCCTGTTTGAGAGTACCAGGTCTAAGATTGCTCTCTCCTGAGTGGGTTCCAACACTAGCTGTCTGAGGCACGCCCCCTGTAGGGCATCGAGAATGACCCTGCTTTTGGATGTGGCTGCAGTAAAGGTGCACCAGTTGACATCTGGCATATTCAGGTCCCCCATCAACAATATCTCTCCTTTTTCTGCCATTCTAAGGATTCCTTCTATCATTTCCTTATCCATTGTCTCCCCTTGAGATGGGGGTCTGTGGTGCCAATTCCTGCCTCCAGGGTGACCCACAGTGCCTCCTCCCCTACCTAGTTACCCTTTAGTTCTGTTGCTTTGATTCCTTCCCTTACGTAGAGAGCTACTCCTCTTCCTCTTTTACCCTACCTGTCCCTACTGTAGATTGTGTACCCTGGTATGTTGACATCCCAATCATGGTGCTCTGTGTACCATGTTTCTGTAACTGTCACGATATCCAGGCATTCCTCTTCCATCAAGGCCACTAGTTCAGGGAGCTTGTTACCCAGACTATGGGCATTGGTACTCATTGCCCTCCAATTTTTCATGGCCTTACCCCTTTTAGGCCTATCCCTGTCCTTACTGCCTTTGCCTTTTTCTGGATTTACCCCGGTCCTGCTCACTCGACTTCTTCATTTGTGTCCTACTTCACTAACTACCCTGTTTTGTTGGAGGGTAGCTGGGATTTCCCTGCTTCACTTCAGTGCCTCCCCCCCCCCTTGGCTAGTTTAAATGCTTGCCAGTGAAGCATTTAAACCTATCACCTAAGATCCTGGTTCCCCTCCTGGACAGATTCAGACCATCACGACAGTATAAACCTGCATCCCTGCAGCTGGACCCCCAGTCCTTAATGAAGCCAAATCCCTGAGCTCTGCACCAGTTTTTCAACCAGTCATTGAATCTCATGGTGCAGAGTACCCTAGCGTCACCCATGCCATAGACAGGTAGCACTTCCGAGAAAGTTACCATGCGTGCTACTTGTCTAAGACCCCTCCCCAACTCCACAAACTCCTACTGCACTGCTCTGATCCTATTCCCAGCCAGGTCATTTGTTCCTAGGTGGACAATGACATCCAGCTCCCTTCCCCATGCAGCTGCACCCATGATCCTGAGGATTCGCTTCCTGTCCTTCCAAGCCATGGCGCCAGGCAGGCACCTTACCTCCCTCTCCCTCCCCCAGGTCTACCCCCCCAAAGACTGAGTCCCCTACCAAGAGTTGTTTCCTTCCCCTGTGGAGTCCTGTGCCACCCTCTTGTGGGTCTCCTTTCTGTAGGTTCCCAGCATCCTCCTTGGTCTCCACTACAGGTGCCTCCATAGAGGAACTATGCTCTTCCAGAATGGTGAATGAATTGTGGAAAGGTACAACTGGAGGGATGCGCCTCGGTTCCACCACCCTCACCCTCCCTGAGCCCACCATGGTCCAACCACTCCTCTTTCTTGGCAACCTCTGAAGCAGTGGTGGTGGTGGCCTGGGTGGTCCCTGGGTGAGGGAGGAGGTTTCCCGATTCCTCACAGGTCAGCATGGAGATGGGCAACCTCCTCCCTCAGATCAGAGAGGTGCCCTCAAATAGGGCAGCAACGCAGCCTCCAGAACGTCTCCCAGAAGACTGCCACTAAACAGCCAGTGCATTGCATCACTTCCCATATCTGTCTCCTTTCCTGTTTAAGATTTTTTTTAGTGTGTGCAAGCGTGAGTGTATTTACCCCCTATTCATTGTGCTGTGCCTTTAAGGATATGAAAAGGTGTATGTCCTTTGCACTTTTGGGGAAAAATGATGTTAAAACACCTGATATAAAGGAAATGATGCACTGGGGGTGGGTGGGGTGGGGGCATTGTGGGTGGACTAAGCCTATGCCCTCCAGAAACAATCAACTACAACTCTGACCCATCATCCTGGTGAGTGCCTTCCTTCCTTTCAGACACCTATTTCACAGAGTTTAAAGGGTATCTAAACAAGCAGTTTTTTAAAACTGCAAACTCCAAAATCTGGTGGTAAAGTAAAGGCTGCTGTTCACATTTATGCTAAAACTGCATTTATGTAAATGACATAAATGCAGTTTCATCGCTTTTGAAAAATGTAAACATCAGCCTTTCACTTTCAAAAAACAGCCTTGGTTTCCTCCCTAAGATGTCTCCCAAGTGTGTTAAGTGATGAGTCATGATGACATCATCAGAGCCAGAGACAGAGTTCCCCATATATTTCTATAGTGCTAACTAGTTCTTCTTTCCCTCTTTATTTTGAATTGTTGTACCAGAATGATCAACACCATTTATTACCTCATGGATTATTTTGATCAGTACACGTGTTAGGCTATGATTTTGTTCATTTTGTTTACTTTAACTTGCAGAAAATGTTTTGTAATCCAGCTGACTTTTTCTTTGGCAAACTGCATTACAGTACAACACTTCAAATACCTGATGATCTAGTGGTTATATGATGCACTGAATTTTGTTCTTTGTTAACCAGGGGAGACACACTAAACTGAAAGCGTGTTGACAGGTGTGGCCTGGGAGCACAAGGAAGTTTAGTGACTAGCTCAGGGTCACACAGCAAAGTACTGGTCTTGTTCAGTTCCAAAGCTCATGCTCGCTTGTTAATCCACAAATAAGGCTTTCTTTTTCCATGTGAACTCCCTGCACTCAGCCTGCCTTCTGTTGAACACCCCACCATCCATACCTTGTATTTAGCACTGTCTTGGGCCTCATATGAGCTTGCAGTCTCATGAAGAGAATTATCACACCTTAGATTGTAATCTTGTACCTCAGAGAGTTGTGCACATCTATACTGATATGCATCATCAGCTGGCACTGTTAAAAAATGCCTCCCAAATCACTTTTCAGTCCACATTCTCAATGTCTTACTTCTGCTCCCACAGTAAACATTGAGTGGATCACCACCCTTCTGCACAGTGAAGGTAGTATGTACAGTTCCCTGTTGTATTTTTTTCCCCACCTCATTAACCAACAACTAGGTCTTCCTGGTGGGCCAAGCAATGAGCATCATGACCCACCAGAAAAACTGCTGTTCATGCCCTCATAAGGGCTGCACTTACAATGGATAACAATATTATTAGCAGGAGAGGTATACTAATACCTTGAGCGAATCCACCTGACTTCAAGTGTCAGTCTACTCCTTTACCTGTGAACTGCAGAACCCCGCAGGACAGTTCCCAGCAATTCTTTTCCAGTACTTTTCTGTGCTCTACTCCACAATGTGAGTTGACTGGCTACCACCCTTCCAAATCTTGAATGAGCTATACACAACTCTCTCAATACTGTCCTAACAAACGTCAACCCCCCCCACCCAAGGGTACTCTCCCTACACTGAATTCAAGTAACAGTTTAGGTGCAGCCCTGCCACTCTGAGTATTGGTCATCGCTGGCTACTCTCATCCACAGTCAGGTAGTGATTACGATGCTGGTAGCCCCACATTTCAGATCTCACAGTGATCTGCTCAGCGTCCTCCTTCATGTCTTCAACTAACCTGAATATAGCTGTACCCTACTGGAATGGCCTCTTCAGTCCCTCTCTGGCATTCATCCTTCTCACCTGCTCTCCACACCAAAAACTGGTGAGTTCACTACTCTTCCGCATCATGAATGTGTTCAGTACAGTCTCCCATGTTATATTTACATATTAATAATAAACATGATCTTCTGGCAGCCAGACTGATAGCAACATGGCACAAGTGGAAAACTAGGCTTTCCTACCCATATAAGATCTAAGTCACCTATGATTAGGCACTACTAAATAATGTGCATAATGATGTGCACACCATCATTTAATAGTGCCCAATTGAAGGTAGCCTAGATCTTTTAAGGATAGGAAAGCCCATTATCCCCCTTGTTCCCTGCTGTTATGAGCCTGACTTACTGGAAAAATGTTTTATATCTGATATGTCAAAATAAAACAGGTACTGTACTACTTGCATTCATGATGCAGAAGGGTGATGAGCTCACCAGTTTTCAGTGTGAGGAGGAATAGTGAAGAATGAATACTAGAGGGGACTGAGAAGGCCACTCTTGCAAGGTACTGCTATATTCAGGGATGGGGAAGACAGAAGGAGAGAAATATGAGCAGATTACTGTGAGAAATAAGATGCGGGTCTGCCAGCAACTTGATCACTACCTGACCCCGTTGTCCTGGCCAACATTCCCCTTCCCATAAAACCAGTTCATGCAATTGTCCAAGGCTGTGTGTGGATATTAATGTATGAAATGGCTGCCACTACACGTTCAGTCATTTCACTACCAGTCTAGTATTTCTTGTAAAGCACTTTGGGATACAATGTGTAAGAAAACCACTATATAAATGCTGGTTCTTATTATTATTATTTCCCATGGAAAAAGTAAACAAGACAAGCATATATTTGAGTTTTGAGAAAGTATGAACTCTAACATTGGACTGCACAAGAACTTTGCTACAAAAAAGTGGTGGCTCTAGGGGATGGTGAAGGGTGTGTCTTCAACCCCTCCCCCCACATAGTAATGTACTTGCTTGCTGCTGCATTTCACTTTGTTGAAGAAGTCTGATTTATTGATTGTACAAATGTTTACATTCAAACTATGGATTACATTTGTAGGTTCTGTCAAAAATGTACAAAAAAGAATAATAGGAAAAAATATAAAGGTTTAATAAAAATGTTAAATGCATAATAAGCATGCACACCACACCAGCACCCCCATTGTAGCATCCTGAATCCACCATAACCACTAGACCACCAGGCTATTCAAGATTTGTACTGCACTGTGGTTTGCCACAGAGAAAGTCGGTTGGATTAAAACACATTTTCAGCATGTTAAAGTAAACAAAATGAACAGAACCATAGCCTAATGTGCATTATACAAAATAATGCACATGGTTTTGACCATTTGGGTGAAACAATTCTATACAAAGGGAAAAAACTAGTTAGCACTATAGAGAGCCATATATCTCTCTGACTTTGGCTCCAATGATGTCATCAAGTAGCACATTTGCCGGCCATTTTAGGAAGCAGGTAAGACAGTTTTTTTTTTAAATTGGAAGGCTTATTTTACAATTTTTAAATGCTCTGGAACCACGTTTAGGTAAATTATGTAAATGTAGTTTTAGCATTAATGAATACAGCAGCCATTCCTTTAGTCACCTACGGAGTCAGATTTTTGAATAGTTTGTTGTCAAAATGTTGTTTAGGTATCTTTTAAGTAACAGGTCTACTCACAAATGACTGCAAATATTCTCCCAGCTAGATTTCCTCCCTCGCAACTAAAAGTTACACTAAGAAAAGTCAACCCCAAAAACAGGGATCCAAAACACTGACTTCTACTTATTACACAGGCCCCAAAATTAAGAATTCAGTTCAGTGTACTCTATTAAATCACCTCCTTGCTTTAAGGAAGCTGGTGGCTGTTCTCTCTCCTCTCTCTCTCTCTCTCTCAGCTACAGCAGGGGAACCCGCGCCTACCAGAAGGAATGGACTCCAGTTCCACTCTCTCCTCCTGTAGTGAAGATAGTGTAGTTTATACTTCATGTTCCCCACCTGAAGATGCCTCAAGCTGTTGCAGAACTCACCTGGCATCACAGTTGAGGAAGAGAACTCTTCTAAGCAGAACCTGTATGGTGAACATTCCTCCCATTCACCCTGCTTTGAAGGATGCCACTATGGCTGTCTGGAAGAGGCCTCGTCCATTACTTGCTGTGCAGCGAAAGGTGGTCAAACAATATCTGGCTTAACCACTAAAGCTTTTCATTTGTCTCAGCCAGAGACTGATTCCGTGCCCATTATGGCTGCCTATAGTAAGTCTAAAAACCTTGCCATTTCAACTCTCTTCCTACTTACAAGGAGTCTAGAAGGCTGTATGTTATGGGCAAGCGGACCTATGCTTCAGTTAACTATCAAGCTTATACAGTATGATCAAATATCAGAACAGGCTTTGGAATCCATCTCACTCATGGCTAACAAGCTGCCTGATGGGCCCACTAACAGGGTAGACCAGCAGACTGTCATCCATGGGATTCAGGGAAGCACCTTCTGCATTCTGCTTATGACACATCAGATGCTTTCACTCATGCTGCTACCTCTCGCATTTGCTTCAGGCACTATTCCTGATCTTATGTGACTTGATTTGCCACTGATGTTAAGCAGCTGGTATTAAATGCCCTGTTCCATGGCCAAGAATTTGGACTGGTCGTGGAAATGATGTTGAGAGATCTGCAGTCCACTAATATGACTTTGCATTACCTGAAGGCTTTGTCCCCTCAGATCTGTGGTCATGGTTGGGGTTAATTTCACAAGCCCTGCTTTAGGCCTGCTAGTGGCGGAAGCACCAAGTTATCTCGTTGGCGAGAATGCCGACCTCCCCCACAGCGACGGCACAATACTGACGCAGGTATTGTGCGCCTCTTCATGAGTGTTTTTCTGTGGGGGGTCCTGCCCCTCACACCCCCCAGACTCTAGGATTCCAACTTCAGGTTGGAGTTGGTCCAGGAAGGAGGAAGAACACTAGGGGAAGGCGAAACACGAAAAAGACCATTACTGCAAATGTCGCCATAATGGTCTTTTTCTGTATTTCACTGTCGGGGTGTCGACAACAAGGGGTGATACAGCCAGTGGCTATTCCTACACCAGTGACCATGGCTCTCAACATATCCCTTCCTCTTCTCCCTTGCCCCCAGATGCCCAAGCCAGGTTTGCCAAGGATGCAGTTATCGGTGGTGCCTCTGCAGTGCCAGACACCTTCTGACTCCTTTCCACCTCCCCTGATCCCTTCAAAATACCATAGAATCCTGGTGAAAGTCTGCATCTCGCTCTTTCTATCAAAACAGAGGGAGACCACAATGGATGTTTGGGTCCTGGATGTGGTTTGACAGGGACATGCCCTAGAGTTATTGTCTGTCTCTGCAGTGCATCCTCCCCCTCCCTGTTATTATCCTCCAGGTCACTTATTCTTCCTCCTAGCGGATGTTTAGACATTACTGCTGCAACGAGCTATAGAACCCGCACCTCTGGTGAAATTCAACCTGGGATATTACTCCTGGTATGTTTTGGTTCTGAAGGGGACAGGGGATCTATGTACTATGTCCTGTCCTGGAGCATCAGGGGCTGGATTCTGTACATAGAATACAAACATTTTCATATGGGTTGATTCAGTCCCTGCTCCCTCTGCTTTTGCAGTGAAAATGGATGTGCCCCATGGACATGAGGATGCTTACTTTCACATCAATGTGTATCACATTCACAGGCATTTTTTCCAGTTTGTGCTGGAGGGCATTCATTACTAATTTGATATCTTGCCATTTGGCGTGGTTTGGCACCTCTTGTCTTCACCAAATGTTTCACAGTGGTGGGTGTGGCTCTCCAGAGGGAAGGCCTATATGTGTTCCCATATCTGGATAACAGGCTATTGAGAGCCCTATCCAAGAAAGCTGTCCTTCACACACTGTTCCAGACATGACAGCTGTTTGATCAGCTGAGCATCCTTGTGAATGAACCAAAACTGGTTATGAACCACTGTCAACACCTTCAATACACAGGTGCTGTTCTGGACACATTGGCCAGCCAGGCTTTTCTTCTGGTGGACCGTGCCACTGCTTTCACTACCCAGGCACAGCTGGTATCCTCCATTCATTATGTGCCAGCGAGTGCCTTCTGATCTATCTGATTGGGCTCATGGCCACAGCCATTATTACTGTAAAAAACTTTGGTCTTATCTTGACTGCTCTCCACAGCAACACCCTGGATATGAGTGTTGTTCTGCTTGGTCAACAGGCCTTCACTGTCCTTCTACAGGGTCAACTTTTGCTGGTTCAGACAGAGAATGTTTCTGTGATGTACTATGTCAACAAACAAGGTGGTATTCACTCCTGTCCCCTTTGCAAGGAAGTAATGAGGCTCTGGCACCGAGCCATAGAGCACAATATGTTTTTTATGGCTGTACTTGTGTCTGGCACCATCAGTGTCCTAGTGGACAGTCTAGGTCAATCCCAGGCTGTGTCCCTTAAGTGGGAAATTCTTAACTCCACAGTCATTGACCTCTTCGAAAGATGGGGTTGTCTGGAGTTGGACCTTTTTTGCATTACCACACAACACAAAAACTGAAGCATTTTTGCTCACTAGCACCAGGGCCTGGAGTTTGTTGGTGAGATGCATTGTCCCTCTCCTGGAAAGGGAGGTTCCTAAACACTTTTCCTCCATTCCCTCTGATCCAGAGGATTTGGGTTTAGACTTGAGCAGAACTGGCCACACTGATTCTAGTGGCCCTGTTCTGGCCCAGGCAACTTTGGTTCCCTATACTACAACAGTTGGCTGTGGGACTGCCTGTCCTGCTTCCTCTTCAAGTAGGCCTCCTCTCGCAGGAGTAGGGCATCCAGATCTTTGATCCTTGCACCTCCATGGCTGGCTCCTGAGGATGTAGAACTCTCCCACTTTGGGGTCTCTCTTGTAGTAAGTAGTAGTAGTAAAAGTTCCATTTTTATACAGATAACATCACCATTAGGACAAGAAAACCTGTTTTCAAGGCGGGCCTGTTTTGACACAAAATGTCTGGTTGCAAGCATTCTCCTTACTGCTCGGAAGCCATTTACTAGGTACGGCTATTTCCAGAAATGGAAATATTTCATGATATGGTGCACCTCCGGTAGCATGCACTTTTTTATGTGTCCAATGAGTCATGTTCAGGAGTACCTCCTCTCCCTTTTGTAACTGGGCCTCCAGTGCTCCTCTGTGAAGATGCGTTTGGCTGCTGTTTCAACTTTTCATGCCCTCACAGATGATGGGTTGGTTGCCCAACTTGAGGTTTCCCACAGGTTCCTTACAGATAGCCTGCATATTCATCCCGATCCATGGTGTGTGACCTTAACGTGGTTCTGGAGACTCGTGATAGACATTGGGTACTTTCTAGCTCCCAGGTATCGCTCACCAGTGCACTTGTAAATAACGGAAAAATCCAAAGTAAAGCAGGTACTACCACCCTCCAGAAACCTGCAGGTTTTACCAGCAGCTGGTGACTTGTAAGATGGTTTAATTTAAGACATTCACATTTCACCTTTGTTAATAACTAAATCCATTCAAATGGACAGAGAATGAATGCATGTCTCACTTATAAATTCCAAATTCTCCTTTTATTAATAATGTTTTTCTTTCTCTCGTATAAAAACCATGAAATTGAACAATTCCAACCCCCTTTTACTTTAAAAACAGAAAATGTTTGTCTAGTCCTTTAATAACTAGATGGATTTTATTCATATTCGTATGTAACCATAATACATTACTTAAAGAGCTGCTGACGCCTCAAAGAAAACTTTGAAAACCATAATATTTAGGTACAATTTATCTTGCATTCCATATGTATTCAGTAGATTTCTCCTCCTCATTACTCATTACTGAGAAATTTGCATGGAAACATGTTCTATATCCCTTAGAGTTCATCTGCCTCTTTAACTTACTCCCTACTTCATCTCATAGTCCTCTGTTGTGACATCACAATCTGTTGCCATGAGAGTAATTGTAATGTCACAAGTAGAGCATTATGACCTCAGGTACGAAGAAAGCAACAAGACTCGATGAACTCTTCAGGAGCAAAGATCCCGTTTTCATTCAAATGGCCTCAGTAATAAATAATGGGGAGGTGAAATACAGAACTAATGTGAAATACAAACTGAACGGTGTCTAAATAGTATGTTTTGTTAAAGTTGTAATGGAGTTAGCTGCTCTTTAATGGATTGTTCATGTTTTGAAAGTTCAGAAATAATAACAAATATATTTCTATGAGTGCATCCAAGCAATATATCCTCAAATAATATTTGAAGGTATTTGTTTTTTTTTCAAAATACGTTATAGGGTATAGTAGGAAACAGATGTATTCAGCACTTCATATCGCTCTCAGTAGTGCCAAATCAGCGTGGTTACATAAAGGTGCTATGTGCAGATGGTGTTAAAAAGCTTCATCTGGGTTGGTGTGTCAAAGTTTTGCAAGTGAAAGTCTCACTGGAAGGCAAACTATAATTGTTTTTTTTAAGGAACTCCTTTTGTGTTTGTTTGTTTTTTTTAATTCCGAGATTATTTTACAACCAGACTATGGCCAGTTTGTGCAGAGGGAGAAAAATTTGCTCCTTTGAGCTTTTTTATAATGGGATCCAATTCAAATAGCAATGCTCTGGACTCAAAAGTCTCTGTTCACCTCTCTGACAAAGTCTCATTGCTCAGGACTCACCATCTCCGTTCTAAGTATTGCGGGGTGGGGGGGGCTGCTCCCAGATACCCTACTAGAACCACTTCCAACACTCATAAGCACTTATTCACTTTTTACCAGCTGCACCATAGATTTTGATAAACTCTCCCTATGTTAATTATTTGTAATAATATATTCCTTTGGTTTTTCAGCCATTCTTATTAATTTGTCTCCATAGAAAAAGATGGTTCAGTATTTTATAACTCTAAATGCTCAGTCACTGTGTACACAAAAACTGAACACAAAGCTGTATTCACACTGGTTTGTTAGTTTGCTTGATAAGTGCATTAAAGAGATTCACTTAGTTATATAAAATGCAATTTGCACCACATGTTATGGTGCCTTACCTCTGGGGCATGCGGACTGGATATATTTGATAAAAATTCTGTGGCATATTTTACAAGTGGAAGGGATCATAAAACTGCCCCCAGCTGATCCCATCCATTTTCCGGTTCTTGGAGCTGTATAAGACCCACCCACGCGCTCAGGCACATAATGACATGTGCCCAGGGAGAGTACAGGGACGCACTCCATTATAGTCTGTGGGGGGCAACTTTTAAAATGTTTTTTCTATATCGTAAGTTGTTTTCTGATTAACCAAGGGCACTGGATGATAAGTCCATTTCTCCCTACATACACTGTCACCACCATGCCCAATCTACAACTCTTTCTCCCTCTCCCTTCCTTCCTTTCCACTGTGAGTCCCTTGTGCTTATCTCATGCATTCTTGCCCCTCCCCACTGTTTCACCCCACCACCTCCGCTGGAAGGCTGTTCCAGGAATTCACCACTCTTTCTGTATTTCCTCACATCTCTCCTGAATCTGCCCCCCCCGATTCATAACATGTCCCCTTGTTCTTGAACACCATTTCTTCTGAAAAATACTTCCATCCTGTACCTTATTTACCCGTGAAGTATTTAAAGTCTCTTTCATAACACTTCTCTCCCTCCTCTGTTCCAGAATGTACATATTGAGGTTTGGTGTCATCTGCAAAAAGGCAGAATGACCCTTCCAGCTCTTCTGCAATGTCGCTTATAAAGACATTAAAGAGGAATGGTCCCAGCACTGACCCCTGAGGAACCCTGCTGGTCACCCTTCCTTCCTTGTAGTGAATTCTGTTTGCCACCACCCTCTGTGCCTATCCCCTAACCAATTTCTTTTTTTTATAGGGACTGTGGCGATTTGGCCACTGCAGTCATATTTCTCTGTAATTTTCTTTGTGTTTCATTTCCCAAAAGGCCAGGACATAAGGTTTGTCAGAAAAGTTGCTGATTTTACTGCAAGGGTACTTGGGAAGAGTTGATGAGTATTTCAGTGTCTGACATCTCCCTTTGCCCAGGACAAATGCTTGCTCAGAGGTAAACAGGAGTTAAATTTCAGTAGGGGATTGGAATTTCCTGGTAGCTGATCAAAGGGGAAGATTCCTTAAATGACAGGAGATGGAAGAACCAACTCCTCTGTTTATAACACTTTGAATTTCAAAGAGAAATCGCTTTAGAGCAGGGTTTTGCAGATACCCAGACTAGAAAGCTATTGTTAAATTTCCTACCAACTGCCACAATCTATTTCCATTTTAATAAGTGTCAAGAAGGTAATGCAGATCAAAAGCAAGCCCACAGAGGTGGGGCTGTGAGAAAGCAAAATACTGTTAATTTTGGTTCACTTAAAATTTTGGGAAAGAGCAAGAGAGACCTCTGCTGGCCTGGAGATGAACAGTTGGACCTGGAAATATTAAGGCCACTAGCCAATCACAGGCCAGTTTTGCAGACTGCAGAAAGGGCTATATAACCCTTCTTAAACAGACATCCTGGGCAGAAGCTAAATTTCCTGTCACACTGAAGACTGCAAGACATACTGAAGACCACTGCAAGAAAAGTTGGGACTCTAAGCCACAGCAGAGAAAAAGAGAAACTTTGCAAAACTCACTTATTTTCAGAACTCTGATTCTCTACAGAAGAGGTAGACATTATCCAGTTAATTCACTAGTTCATTTTGTATGTATTTTCTGACTTTGTATGTAGTTATTCTGTAACCAAATATCTAAATCATTTATCTGCAGGTTTGTATTGTAATTATTTAAGTAATTAGTAAAAGTTCTTGCTTTTATTTTAAAGTACTACTGCCTGGGAGTGATTTGTTGTGTGTGAAGGTTTTGGGAAGGTTTATTCAATCTGTACCACACCTGTTTAGCACTAAGGTGCCACACGCTACCAAGACTAGCATCCTGGAAAGAAATCTAGGGCCCTAAAGTATGGTAAAAATACACAAGGTCTCCGGAGGGGGTCTGAGGGATCTGAATCAGGTTCCTGCACCCCTGTGGGAGAAGACACAATCAGGGCTATAACAGCAGCCCTGAAGATCTTGTAATGCCTGGGTGTCCCCCCAGCACAGCACCCAAAGAGGGTTCTCACCTGGCTACAGACTCGAGATTGTATTTTACCCTTACCCAGAGAGAAGAAGCCCTGGACCTCATGATGATTGTTCAGTTGTGAAATCATCGAGCACTCTAAAAGGGAGTGAGGAGGGTATTTCTTGACCCCCTGTCATGGGTTGCACTTATGGGGGGGGCACTGTGAACTTAGTGGACCAGGCCCCCAGGAGTAGGTTCATGACATGGACTTTTTTCCCTGACTGCCAGTGAGGCTCAGTGGCAGCATACTGACCATCTGCTCCATCCCCCCCCTTTATGGGGATCACAGGAGCACAGCAGGGTGTGATTTTTCTATGGTTATGGAAGTAGCTACAGCCTAAATCTCCCCCCATAGGGTGCGACACAAAGGACCAAGGTCAGGAGGTAAGGTATGTAGAGACATGGTTTCTGTCAAGCACCTAACAACACCCTCCCCTCCCCTCCCAACACCATCTGTTGGTCGGATCAGTGCCCAACCCTCCCCCAGAGAGGAGAGCTGCCTAATGGTGGCTCAATCCAGGCCCCCCCCCACCAATTCCCAACAACTCGGGCTCATTCCTGAACCCAAGTTGCCATCACAGTGTGAGTTGTGGCATTCAGTGCCTCAACCCTCAGTGTCACCGGGCTGGACTTCTAACCAATTTCTTATCCAGTTTATCACCTTTAGATCCACTCCTAAGCTACCCAGCTTGCTTACTAGTCTCCTATGTGGAACAGTGTTGAAAGCCTTACTTAAACCTGGGTAGGCCACATCCACCACTCCTCCCTGATTTAAATCCTTTATCACCCTTTGTCTATCAAATTTGTTTGACATAACCTCCCCCCATGAAACCATGAATCAATGCTGCCTTGGGTCTTGTAATCCACTGGATTCAAGATATTCCACAATCCTTTCCTTCAGCAGTGATTCCATTAACTATCCCACCACCGATGTCAAGCTGACTGGCCTGTAATTGCCAGCCTCCTCCCTGCTACCACTTCTGTGTAGTGGGACTATATCCATCCTCCTCCAGTCCTCTGGAACCACTCCTGTTTCCGGCGAGCTGTTAAATGGAGCTGTCAGACATGCAGATAGTATTTTCCTGAGCTCCTTCAATACCCTTGGATGTACCCCATCTGGCCCCATTACTTTGTCCACCTTCAGGTTAACAAGTCCCTTCAGGACTCTCAATTCCAAAAAGAACTAGTGTCCACCCCTCCCTCCAAGCTTCTGTTACTTTTTTGTCACCTCTCCCCTTCTCCTTTCTCTGTGAACACAGAACAGAATTTATTTGGGATGTCTGCCTTTTCCTGATCTGCCTCTGCACAGTTCCCCCTTCCCTTTTTACACCTTTCTAACTTTTTTAGGTAAGAAAAGGAAGACCAAAGGGGAATAGTAAGGGTAAAAGGGGAAGAAGGGGTTTGCAAGGAGGAGGGGAACCAAAAGAAGGCAGACATACTGAACAAATACTTTTGGTCAGTATTTATAAAAGAAGTGGTAGGTGACAGGCCAAGGAGAAAGTCCTCAAGGTACTAGCACAATTAAAAGTAGACAAGGTAATGGGACCTGATGGGGTACACCCCAGGATACTGAGGGAGCTCAAAGAGGTGCTGGTCGCACCTCTGACAACTCTGCTCTGATCTCCTACCCTTGCCTTACTACCAAGGTCCCCTTATATCTGTCCCATGCATGCTTGAATCCTGTCATCATTTTGGCACTCACCACCTCCACTGGAAGGCTGTTCCAGGTGTCCACCACCCTCTCCATGAAGAAGTATTATCACTGGTAAGACCCCACCTTGAGTACTGTGTCCAGTTCTGGGGACCCACCTCTGGAAGGACACTGATAAGGCAGAGGCAGTACTAAAGAGGGCTATCAAAATGGTGCAGGGCCTGCATCAAAAGCCCTATGAGAAGAGACTCAAGGAACTGAATATGTACTCTCTGAAGGAGAGGAGGGAAAGGAGGTATATCACAGAAGCTTTCAAATACCTAACAGATATTAATACGGTACAGGAAAGTAGCATTTTCAATAGAAAAAGAAGCTCAAGGACAAGGGGTCATGCTCTGAAGTTGCGGTTAGGAGTCTCAGAGGAAATGTGAAGGAATGCTTCTTCACGAAGAGGGTGGTGGACACCTGGAACAGCCTTCCAGTGGAAGTGGTGGATGCCAAAATAGTGATGGGATTCAAGCATGCATGGGACAGATGCAAGGAGATCTTGGTAGTAAGGCAAGGGGAGGAGATAACCTAAGATCGAGTAGGGTCTGCGGTGGCACTGTAGGCAGGGAAAACTGGGCAGACTAGGTGTGCCAAGAGGTCCTTATCTGCCGACAACTTCTATTCTTCTGTGTAACCCTGCAGTCCCACCCGGGTCTTCCTCTTTTCACTTACATACCTAAAAAATGTCTTGCCCCCTTTTGTTACCTCCTGGGCTATTCGCTCTCCAGTTTGCACCTTTGTACTCCTTACTGTTTTTCCCACATCCATCTATTTACCCTGATACATCTCCCTATCCTCCTCCCTCTACATCTTCTTATAACTTATGAATGCTACCCTTTATCCTTTACATTTTAGCCACCTCTTTCAAGAACTATAGCAGTCTCTTTTTTTCTCTTGCTTTTGCTCACTTGTTTGATACAGAGGTTTGTTGCCTTTTCTATACCCCCTTTTATCTTTGACCAGTGTTCCTCCACCCCACCCAGTCCATCCCCCCCGCCCGGTCATCCCTGAGGCATTCACCTATCTTTGTAAAATCTGCCCTTCTGAAGACTAGGAGCCTCGCCCTTGTGTGGTTTAATTCTGCAGCCATCCCTATACTGAACCATACTGTACAGTGATCACTGGTCCCCAAGTAACCTCCCACATTGATGTCTGAAACACTGTCCCTGTTAGCAAATACCAGGTCCAGTACTGCACCATCTTGAGTAGGTTTGCTGACTAGTTGCCAGTGGAACACCCCCTGCAGAGAGTCCAGGAAGCCTCTACTTCTAGCTGAAGCTGTTGCTTGGAGGCTGCAATCTACATCTGGCAGGTTGAAGTCCCCACCAGCAACTTCTCCCCCTTTTCTGACATCTTGTCAATGGATTCCACAAGTATCAAATTATCTAATTCTAGGTACATTATCTAATTCCTACCCCCGTGCTGGAGGTCTGTAGATCACTCCAGTGCGAATAGTGGCTCTATTTCCTGTCTTCAGGGTGACCAACAGTATTTTGCCTCCCTCTGTATTCCCTGTATCTCTATTGCTTTTATACTTTCCCTCACGTGAAGCACCACACACCCTCCTTTCCTTCCCATCTGGCCTTACTGAATAGAGTATAGCCTGGTATGGCTATGTCTCACTCATGGTTTTGCAGTGCACCATGACTAAGTAATGGCCATAATGTCCAGGTCAGCCTCTGCCATGATGGAATCTTATTTCCTAGACTTTGAGCATTCGCACACATGGCCTTCCAGATTTTGGAGGATCCCCTTCCATTAATCATAGCTCACCCTCTTATCTTCCCTCTTTTCTACTTAGGGTGTTTAACTGGACATCCTACCTGCTCCAACACATTTTATACTCTTCCTAGGGCATTTTATCCTGTACCACACCTTCTGCTGTGTGCCTGGTTTTGGTTCTGGTTTTCCTGGTCCTTGCCAATTTGATAATCCTTTGAGGTTGTCTCCAGCAAGGGACTGACAAATCATTAGGCTGCTCCATTATATTGGTGGTTGTGACAGGGTAGAATAGGACCATGTCCCATTTGTTTTGGAGAAAGTATTTTAATGCAAGGATCTGTATTTTTTCCTTTTCTCTCTTCTCTGTCTGGTTGTGCAATCAAATTTTCCTGTGAGACGTCGGACTTGATCAACCCGAACAGTCTACAATTCTTTGCCTCTCACTGTCTCTCTGTAGTCTCTTGCTGTCTGTTCCCCCCTCCCCTTGCATATCTACATCTGGTACTATAAGAATATGTGCAAATCAATATGTGGAAATGAAATTGATAGTGGGATCATGTTTGTATAGAAAATATCTGGTATTACTGTTGAATTGTATATATACATTTATGATTTTAGATGACTGTCGAAAACTAGAGGTTACTTGAGTAAAAATGTTTCAGCCTTTTGCAGCTGCTGTGGGAACTTCAGGAAGCTCACTGTTCTAGTAGATTCTGCCCAAAATTGGCGAGAACAAAATGTTTTGCTAGAACAGGATGTTTGCTAAGGATGGGGTCTGAAAAGCCTTATAAAATAGCTAAGTTGCAACTGCAAGAGAGAGTTTTTTGTTTTGTTTTGGAAGAACAAGAGATAGAGTTTTACAAGAAAGATTTTTTTTATCTCTCTGTACATAGTCATTCTGAACAGGTTTATTTTTTTTTATGTTACTGCAACTTCAAATAAATTTGTTGAATTCTGCAACTGCTCCTGGTTTTCCCTATGCTTCCTGACCTGTGCCTCGACGACAGTGGTGTTGATGTGTGAAGACCCAGCTGGTAAAAGTTTCTGAATGTTCCTAATGCCAACAATTTACAGTTCCATAGGTCTGGTTCAATGGAGGGAGATTCACTACTCTTATGGTAAGTAAGATATATAGATCTAGATACATTGAGAATGCCGACCCATTCAGTTTGTTCACCTATCTACTTTACACTGGTCTTAGTAGCCACCCCCACACCCCCCCTTTGTTACTGCCACTCCTTTTTTAACTAATATCATATGCCTGTCCCATCCCTGTTTGAAGCTGCATGCTGATTGGGCCTGTACCGCTTCCTCTGGCAACTTGTTCCATTAAACACATGATTAGAGTATTGTATGTTGCTATATGCTGGTCTCACCCAGTGCCAGATACTGTGCCTTTTGCAAGCAGTGCAGCATGAGTATTATGTGGAACTGGGAGACAGGAGCACATGTCACCTGTGCTGCATGTTTTGGACTCGCTACCCGTGCAGGCTGAAACTTAATACAAAGTGCTGGTCTTCATTTTCAAGCCCAAACACGGGCAGGGACTGACTTATCTGAAGGATCTCCTGATGCCCAATGTTCCATCAAGGCCTCTAAGATCATGATCATCAGCATAAGAGCTGCTGATGTAACCACAGACACTGGGGAGTATTGCACACTGGGTCTTTTGTGTACCAGTGCCAGACTTTGGAATGTACTGCAACAGAGTGTTTGTTCTGCTCCATCTTTGTGCACCTTTATGCACGCGCTACAAAATTATTTGTCTAAAGCTGTATATGGGAGTAATACCACTCTCTAACTTGTACTTGTAGTTCTGATATGTATTTGTATTTGATAATAAGCTGCTTTTATTGTTATCTGTACTGGCGATTGTATGGCTGTAGTTCTTCTGTATGGGGCTCTGAAAGCCCTCAGAAAGGTGATGGATGGATGGATGACTGAAATGTCTGTGTCCAGTGGGTTCCCAGAAATACAGTATTTTAAGATAATAGAGGGGAAACTGGCCTGTCAGTACAGCAACAGAGTTAACATGTTTGTCAATGGGGACCCAGGTTCAGGGACAAGCTTGGGTTGCTGGGGGGAGGATATAGGGTCCCAAAGTATGTCAGACTTCACTTTCTGTTGCGTTTACCAGTTCATCTATGTTTGACAATCCGGAAAACCATGATCACATCCCCCTGAGTCTTTTCTACACTACATCATTTCAGTGTATAAAATCTTTCCTCATGGCTCTTGCCCCCTAAACCACTTATCTTTTTTTTTTTTTTTAGTCTTTGGTAACCGGGTATCAGTTTGCTGGCCCTGTGCTGTACCTTTTCCTTGCTGGTGTTTCCACTTATCTTGCCTCCGTTCCCTAGTTGGAGTGCCTGCCCCCGGTTTTGCTTGCACTCACCCAGCTCAGTGTGTATACTCCACCCTCTCACCTTTAGTATTTGTAACACTGAAATCATGTCCCCTCTTGGCCTTCTGTTCTCTAGGCTAAATAGTTTGGGTATGTCCAATACTCCAGCACCTCTGCTTGTGGGTCACATACTCATACAAGAACTGTAATTGAAAACTTTTAATTTTTTACTGTATTACTTGTGGCATTGTCCCACTGGCTGACCTGAAAGGAACCTGTCTACTGAAGCAGGGAGACTGCTGTATATAGCAACAGAATCCTGGGTCCCTCCTGTTCCAGACCTGGGAAACTTATCCCTTGGTGTCCAGTGTGCAGCTCCCTTGCCTTTCAGCTGTATATTAGGTCATTAGTAAGGCTGCATCTGGAGTACAGTGTATAGTACTGGTGCCCATACCTTAAAAAGGACATTAACTTGCTGGACCTGGTCCGAAGGAGGCTAACGAAGATGATCATGGACAAGCAGAGTAGGATGTATGAGGAGAGGTTGGAGACCCTGAACATGTACTCACTGCAGGAGAGGCGAGAGAGAGGTGACGCAGTTGAGACCTCCAGATATTTCAAAGGGATAAATAGAGTGGATAAGGAGGGTCTCTTCAAGCTTAGTGGAAACCAAAACACAAGGGGACACAGTCTTAAGTTGGAGAGAGGAGGTGTAGGAGAGAGGTTAGGAGGCAGTTCTTCACGGGGGGGCAGTGGGTTGGAATGTGCTTCCGGAAAAGAAGACTGTGGGCAGCTTCAAGAGAGACTGGGATAGAGTTAAGGGGGAAATAAGGGTCAGGAGCGGTGGATTGGGGAGGGGTCCAGATTCAGTAGTTTAAGTTGAGTACCCTGAAATACAAGCAGATTAGATAGACCTAATGGCCTTATTCTGCTGGCTTCTTCGTATGTTCGTAATTTAGTGGTAACAGCTAGAAAAATTCTAGATGGCATTTTAAATGTTTACTTTTTTACATTATGTGAGTTCCTATAGATATGTATTGTAGTGATCTTGAAATATATTGCTGTGCCAGGACAAAAGCTACAAGTCATTTATTTAGTTGCAATGTTTGATCAGGAAAGGAAAGGAAAGGAACATTAAGCTATGACTGCTCATTTCTAGATGCATCCTGGGGGTGGGTTACACATACCTGGTGTTGACTAAGATACCAAAGGGAAATCCCTTACTCTTACAATAAGTCCCATGGAACCATTAACTTCCACCTGGACAGCCAAAAATGTTAGGTGAAGAGACTGGTCATACAAAGGTCAGCAATGAAACAGTGTGGCACCACCCCAGTGCTGCACCACAGTGCCAGTATCCGGGTATTCATTTGTCATTTTTGACCAGGAAATGCACACTTAGCTGTGAAAGCTTGTTTCCAGGTGTGTCCTTCTTTCCAGGAACTCTCTTGAGGACAGAAGGGAGAGGGGGGATACGACTGAGACCTTAAAGGTATTAACAGCGTGACTACTGAGGGCTTCTTCTGCCTAAGTGGGAACAAGTCCACTTGAAGGCATAGCCTACAAATGATAGGAGAAAGATTCAGGAAAGAGATGAGGAGGCACTTTTTCACCAAGAGGGTGGTGGCCAAGTGGAATAAGTTGCCAGAGGAGGTGGTAGCCCTGAAAACAGTGGATAGCTTCAAAAGAGGATGGGACAGAATGAAGGGGAAAGTTGCTGGTGGTGTGGGGAGGGGGAACTTGGGGATCAGAATGATTTGGGGAGGCCTTCTGACAAAGCGCAAACGAGTGAAGTGCCGAGGCTGCTGGGTAACGGTTTCACCTAACTGATGGTTTGAGGTGACAAAGTAGTTGTGACTTCATGATACTTTGAATAAACATTTTGAATGGACTATTTGTGTTGGAATGTCTTACTTCAGTCAGCCACATTGCCTCTGGAGTGCAGCTTTATTTTTAGTTTGTTCTGTCATTGATTTGGGTTAGCCAAGCCTCAGCGTGCAACCCACCTGCACCAGTGAGTGCTGTGGTCTTTCAGTTATTTGGCTTTGGGGGAGGGAGCAGGTCCCTCTATAGACATGGGGTGAAACCCCCACACTTGAGCAGACTAGACAGACCCTAAGGCCTATATCTGCTGGCATATTTGTATGTTCACATGTATGCCTCCCTGGCTCTCTCTGGTGTCAGCTGAAACACCTTCCCTCCCCCCCCCGTTCCTGTTTCCCCTCTCCCTGACAGCTTTCCATGCACTTTGTTATCCTGCCCCAGCGCTGGCGTGGCTGAAACTCCTAACTCTTGCTTTTTGCCATTCTCGCCCATTTTGTACTTATTCCTGTATTAATCATGTTCTCTGAATGCACATTATTGTAACTGTGAACTGTGTCTGTGCTATGTATTTTGTATCCTATGCCCTCTTCCCCCGGATCGCATGTGGAAACAAGCCTCAGCTCAACGTGCCTTTCCTGGTCACCAATTTTCAAATAACTAAATAAATAAAATCCTGCTGGTGAACCATCTACAGTATTTAAAGAAGCAGTACTAGTTAGCCAGCAAAAAATGTCATCCTACCTTTTTTCACCAGTAATGTGTTCCTGATAGTCTTTGATTCCTCATTTGGGTATTTTAAATTCAACCAGCTATTTCTAAGACTGTGTTTAATTACAGTTTTTGTAATTTATGTGGATCTACAATAAAGATGGTAGCCCAAAGCAACTTTAAAAAATCTTCTCCTGAGAGGTCAACACACTGTACCTATTGTATTTATACATGCAGATATGACAAGGTGTTGCCAGAACATGTTTCTGATTGCCAACAGCACAGCACCACCCTGATCTGCTTATATGTGTGATGGTGGACCTGGCAAAGGACCAACAACTCATAAGAACTTCAAAATCCTCTGTCTTGTCTGAGGAATGAAACAGCAAAAACAAAATCAGATATATTGATGTTTTGGTCTGTCCTAACAGCTAACCAAAGTATTTAAATTTTTGTTAACTAGTACTGCTACTTTAAGAACCACTGCGCTGAAGTATCATATTAAGCAGCACATTTTCTAAATTGAGAGCGTTTATATCATGAACCTAGTCATGCAGAAGCGAGAGGACCTGATAATTACACAAATATCAATGTTTTCATTTAGACAACATTGGGCCCTGTGCATCAGAGTTCAACATCAAACAGACTGCAGTGGTAGCACTTGAAATGTAGGCAGCTGTAAAAGAAAAGACAGCACATCTGGACCACATTACAATAACACTCAAGCTGGTATAGCCAAACCTTTAATGGTGGATAAAGTTGTACTCAAAGCCTAAATTTAAGCTAATTAAAATGGAACCTGTCACCTTCAATATTAAATAGTATTCCCTCATGTGAATGCCAGTCAGACTTGCCAGGGGAGAGAGAGACTGAGAGCCTAAACTAAAACAGTTTGTCCCTAATATTGATTGAATAAAGTATTATTTTCTAATTGTGCCAACTTCCTTCCTGACAGGTTTAACTTTTGTCCCACCTGCATCTCATCAAGGCCCTTTTAGTTCCAGTGAGTGCTGACCTGAGTAATTCAACTGAAGCCCCACAGAAACACCATCCACCAGGGAAACCATTCTGCTTCTCCAAGCCTGACCAAAAGGATTAAAGAGCAAGTATCCACTTCAGTGTACAGTTTCATAAACAAGTTCTTTTCAGTAACTACAATTTGAAAGAGAACTTTTTTTTAAATACTTATATTCCTAGCACCCCAGGGCCTGACCAGGGAATCGCCTTCCATTACTTTCAGTGTCCCATTTCCAGCCCGTGAAAATGCTGGGGCCTGACACTCCATTCCTGCCTTTGTTTGCTCCTAACTGGTTCCTGGGCAGGTAATCTATGGCTTGTATCCTGGAGGTGGGACCTCAGATGGGGACCACAAGCCCTGAATGCCAGAGGAGAGGACCCAACATGGAGGAGGCAGGCCATGCACCCCAGTTGGTTGTGGTGGGATTAGAGGACTTCAGCTGTCTTTTTCACTCAGTAGCCCCATGCCTTATCCCACCCACAGGGTGTGCTCCTGTGGAGTGACCCGACCTTGTGCCAGCCAGTGGGATGGGTAAACCTCTCCCCTCCTTCGGAACTCCCCTGCCAACCCTGCTCTGGGCGTCTGATGCCTACATGTCACACACCAGGTGAGCAGGTGCATGCCAACGTAAGGCTACTCTGTAAGGGAGCACTGTTCCTTCCCACAAGACACCCCCCCCCCGGGCCACCAGGGGCAATTGTGCAACAGAAAGAGGTGCCCTCCCTCAGTGAGGCAGGAGGCATCCAAGGCAGACAGGTAGTAAACTGGATAAGAAATTGGTTAGAGGATAGGTGACAGACAGTGATGGTAAATGGAGCTCATTCCAGGGAAGGGAGGGTGACCAGCAGGGTGCCTCAGGGATCAGTGCTGGACCGGTCCTCTTTACATAGAAACATAGAAACATAGAATTTGACAGCAGATAAGGACCGCTTGGCCCACCCAGTCTGCCCATTTCCCTACCTACTGGATAAGCTGCAGATCCAAATTAACCAACAGCCTACTTCTTCCTACCCCTACCCCCCAGAATTGCCTTATGACTATCCCATGCATGCTTAGATTCCACCACTGATTTTGACTCACAACCTCCTCCGAGGAAGGCGGTTCCATGCATCAACAACCCTCTCTGTGAAAAAATACTTCCTTAAATTACCTCTGAGCCACCCCCCCTCTATCTTCAAATTGTGCCTCTTGTTCTTGCACACCTCTTTTTTTGAAAGATGCTACCCTCTTGGACTTTGTTGATTCCCTTGAGGTACTTGAAAGTTTCTATCATGTCCCCCCTCTCCCTCCTTTCCTCGACACTATACATATTAAGCTCCTTAAGTCTCTCTTCATATGTCTTCCGGTGCAGACCCTGCACCATTTTAGTTGCCCTCCTCTGGACAGCTTCCATCCTGTCTATGTCTTTGCGGAGACTGGGTCTCCAGAACTGCACACAGTACTCCAGATGGGGTCTCACCAGCTGTCTGTACAGAGGGATAATAACTTCCTGTTTTCTACTGGTGATGCCTCTCCCTATGCATCCCAGTATCCCCAGCCCTCCTTGCTGCCCTCTCACATTGCTTGCCCATCTTTAGGTCATCTGATATGACTACCCCCAGGTCCCTTTCCATTTTTGTTGTTGTTAGTATCTCACCCCCATTGTGTACTCTTCCCCTGGGTTTTTGTTTCCCAGGTGCATTACCTTGCACTTCTTAGCATTGAATATAAGCTGCCATACATTTGACCATTCCTCTAACCTTGCCAAGTCCCTTCTCATCCTTTCCACCCCACCCTGTGCATCAACTCTGTTGCAGATCTTAGTGTCATCTGCAAAGAGACATACTTTTCCTTCCAGTCCTTCTGCAATGTAAACATAAAGACATTGAAGAGGACCAGATCCTAATACTGAACCCTGCGGTGCCCACTAGTAACCCTCCTTTCTTCTGAGTGGACTACATTTACTATTACTCTCTGTCCTATTCTCCAGCCAATTCTTTACCCAGGCTGTCATCTTGGAACCCACTCCCAGGCTGGCTAACTTGTATATTAATCTTTTGTGTGGGACTGTGTCAAATGCCTTGCTAAAGTCTAGGTAGGCCATGTCACAGCCCTCCCTGATCTACTACTTTGGTCACCCAGTCAAAGAAATCTATCAGATTCATCTGGCATGACCTTCCGCTGTGAATCCATGCTGCCTAGGGTCCTGTGCCCTCTGGCCTATAAATACTCGACAATTCTTTCCTTTAGAAGTGATTCCATCATTTTTCCCTATCACTGAGGGTTAAACAACAGGTCTATAGTTTCCTGCTTCTGCCTTGCTCCACTTTTGTGAAGGGAATCACATCTGCCCTCCTCCAGTCCTCAGGTACCACCCATCCTCCCATGATTTGTTAAAAGGGTAGTCAGTGGTGTCACTAGTTCTACCCTTAGTTCTTTTAGAATTCTGGGATGAATCCCATCAGGCCCCATTGCTTTGTCCACCTTCAGTTTTAAAGTTCTTTCAGAACCCTTTCTTCTGTAAATGGGCAGGTATCAACTTCTGTATCCAGAGTGTTACTACTGTTTGTTTTATGTACCTCCCCTCTTCCTTTGTAAACACTGAGCAAAAATATTTGTTTAGTATCTCTGCTTTTCACAGTCTCCCTCTGCCCACCCTCCTCCCCTTTATTAAGCCTCACTATCCCTCCCTTGGTCTTCCTTGGCTCCTGATGTACCTATAAAGGTTTTATCCCCTTCTTAACTGAGTTGGCTATCTTTTCCTCGGTTTGGGCCTTTGCTGTTCTGACTGCCTTCCCAGCCTCCTTTTGCTTTAACTGATACAGTTCTCTGTCCTGCTCCTTCTAGGATTCCTTGTACTTCCTGAATGCTTTCTTTTCTCTTGAACCTTCCTGCCACTTCCTTTGAGAACCATAGTGGTTTCTTACATCGTCTTGTTTTGTTTATTTGCTTCACACAAAGGCTCGTTACCTCTGTGATGGCAGTTTTTATTATTCCCCATTGTTCTTCCACCCCTCCTTCCTGCCCATTTGCTAGTGCGTTCCTTAGGCACTCACCCATTTTGGCAAAGTCAGCCCTCCTAAAGTCCAGTACTTTTGTCTTTGTATGGCTTGACTCTATTGACTTTGATGTCTTTATAAGTGATATTGTAGATGAGCTGGAAGGGAAGGTTGGCCTCTTTGCAGAAGACACCAAAATCTGCAATAGGGAGTACACTCTGGGGGTGTGTGTGGAAAGGATGAGCAGAGATCTGAGAAAGCTAGAGGAGTGGTCAAGGGTATGGCAGCTTGGTTTCAATGAAAAAGTGCAAAATAATGCACTAAGGGCACAGAAACCCTGGGGCAGAGTACAAAATGGATGGAGTGGTATTGATGACCACCAAGCAGGAAAGAAACCTGGGGGTAATCATAGAAACAGAGAAAAATGACGGCAGAGACCCAGGGTCCATTGAATCCACCCATGAGATGCTCAGGACCTAGCAATTGTCCTGGGGGCTACCTATATACTGATGTATGCACATGCCCGGGACAAGCTGAATTTGTGCACACAACCAGAATGCCATAGAAATGAATAGGTGCATATTGAAATCAGTGGGGGCCCGTTTACTAACATAACTCACATGTTCACAAATACAGCTAAGCCATCTTAAATGCTGTTAAATTTTATTTTAAGCAATATGAGAAGTGACAGTCTTTATCATAGCACATACATTTTTTTTTTTGCCAAACTGAACACTCTCTGATGCTGATCCACTTCCGCTGCAGCAAGCGAGAGTGAATGCAGCTTTCAGTGACCATCATGTATTTTGAAGTCAGATCCTTTGCCATCAGTCCATCACCCTCTGTGAATTAATTAGAACTGAAAACTAACAGTAGTCTCTATCACTATGGTGTTGGGGGACAGGTTTAACTGGGTTCTGGCATTGTCAAGTGAGTAGTGGATTAGCTGTGGGAGACAATCTAGTGGCTGCATGGGAATGACAACTGAATATAACTGTCAAAAAGGTGACAAAGACCTTCTGGGGACCTGCTGGGGAGCATGTCAAGATGAAAATAAAATGTGCATCCAGTATAACTGAAAAACTATGTGCATACAAACGAAATAATTAACATTACTGAAACAGGGCAAGAATCGGGACTTCAGTCTTTTGTGCATACATCCGGAATGTGCATATAAGTGGAATCCACTGTACTTGCTTTAATGTATCAAAGTTGTGCTCTAGCTCTGTCCCTCCTATGCATGAAACTTGTCACAGTCTCTGCCCCCACCACCTCTGCAGGCAGACTATTCCATGACTCCACTACTCTTTCTGTGAAGTAGTATTTCCTTAGATACCTCCTGAAACTCCCCCAGCTTCCATTCATGCCCTCTAGTTCTAGTTGTTGTGTTGGTGACCCTACAGAACAGGTCCTCAGTGTCTGGCACTTTGTTTAAGCCTTTTAGAAACTTGAATGTTTCTAGCATGTCGGATGACCTAAAGGTGGCCAGGCAGTGCAACAAAGCAGTAGGAAGGGCGAGTGGGACGCTGGGATGCATAGGGAGGGGTATCACCAGCAGAAAGAGGGAGGTGTAGTCTCTGTATGGATCACTGATGAGACCCCACCTAGAGTACTGTGTCCAGTTCTGGAGACCACATCTCTGGAAGGGTATAGACAGAGTGGAGGCAGTTCAGAAGAGGGCAACTAAACTGGTGCAGGGACTGCATCAAAAGCCCTATGAGGAGAAACTTAAGGACCTAAATATGTACACCCTGGAACAGAGGAGGGAGAGGGGAGATATGATAGAGACTTTTAAATACCAAACATGGGTAAATAAAGGCACAGGAAGGGAGTATTTTTCAGAAGAAAAGGTATGTAAGAACAAGGGGACATGCTATGAAGGTGGAGGGGGGTAGATTCAGGAGAGATGTGAGGAAGTACTTCTTCACAGAAAGAGTGGTGGATTTCTGGAACAGCCTTCCAATGGAGGTGGTGGGGTTAAATAATGCATGGGATAAGCACAAAGGAATCATAGTGGAAAGGAAGGGGGGAAGAGAAAGAGTTGTAGATCAGGCATGGTCTGATGTAATAGTGTAGGCAGGGAGAAATGGGCAGACTGGATGGGCCAAGCAGTCCTTATCTGCCATCAAATTCTACATTTCTATGTTTCTATGACACTGGAACACCACCTTGCTGGTCAGCATCAGATGTCGAAGTCTCGGAACACGAACCTTGGCCATGTGGATGGGAAGCTGTAGTGCTACTGCTGTACTAGCCAGCCAGCTTAGAACACATAGTATTCTAACCACATGAATTAGAACAGGTTAGTCAAACGTGTTCATCATCTGCATGAGGTGCATGGTGCCCTGCAACTTTTTAGAATGTTTTTTTCAAAGATGCTCTCTCACTGTTGTGATCTCTAGCCTCCCAACATTCAAGTGATAGATCTTTAGTTTCCTTTGAAGACAGCAGTTGCCCCAGATGGTGCTGTAGCTAATTTGTTGGTTAAGTCCTAAAGATTTTGTATTTTTACAAAGTCTTGTATTACACAGTCTTAAGCTGGGGTGGGGAGGTTTAGGAGGGAGGTAAGGAAGCACTTCTTCACAGAGAGGGTGGTGGACACTTGGAATGCACTGCCAGAAGAGGTGGTCTTGTTGAAAACAGTGGGCAGCTTCAAGATAGGCTGGGACAGGCATAGGGGGAATATAACGATCATGGGTAGGGAGAATGGGAGAAGTGGGGAGGGGGGCAGGGACAGTAGCTCAAGCTGTAGACCCTGCAATACAAGCAGACTAGATAGACCAAATGGCCTTCTTCTGCTGGCTTGTTCCTATGTTCATATTTCTGAACTGTGTTATAGCACAAAAAAGTGATTTTTTTCCCTCCACCTTTTTTTTCCAAGGTTCACGAATGGTTCCAGGAACTGTGGCCTAAAGCACGTGTTACACTGCTCTGCCCACAATAACTGTGGTGTTTATGGTTTATGTGTACAGCCTAGCAATTCCGCTTTAATGGTTCTATTGTATCAAAACATTATAAGAAAAAGATGGACTTGGGTTGGCTGTAAGGCCTAGAGGTTAGAGCAATGAGCTATGAATAAGCTTGGTACATCCAGCAGACCTAAGTTTGAGTCCCACAGCCTCCTCTTACATACTGTGTGACCCTAAACAAGTCACTTAACCTCCTCTGTGCTCCTAGGTAATCCCTATAAATGAGTCTTGTGCTCAGTGGACCTTATATGGTTACCATAAAATAAAAAAAGAAATTGCTTCTACCTACTTTTTTCAACACTTTTGGTTCACAATGACTGGTTGAATGAAGTGAATACAGGATGGTTCTCAATGACTGAGGTCAGTATTTTACTATGGTGCCAATTTCTGGTCTCATATCTGAGTCGGAACTGAAACAGAAGACTGAAAAAAAACGGGCCCATAGGTTTCAAAAGTGCTATCATGGTTTCCCTAAGGCAGCTAGGCATACAGAGTGCTAAAGGTGTTTTGGTCAAGAACACAACTGGCTAAACTGTGATCTGTGCAAAGTATTTTGTCCTGAGACACAGAATGAGAGACAAGCAAAAACACAGTCTTTAGCAGCTCTAGCCTTACTGTTTAACTCCAAAGAGTGTTCCCCTAGTAAACTGACTGAGACCATCTCTGTGATGATGTCTACAGACATAGCTTCCCCTAAGAACCAATCTAAAGGAAAGTCTACAAAGAACCCTACCAAAGAGCATAAATCCTCGACTGAGTGAGGGATGCTCAGATAGAAAGGACTCCAAGAAAGGGCTTGCAGAGGAGTAATCACCTCATGCCAGCCTTAAAAAAGCCAGGAAAAAGCACCTGAAGCCAAAAAGGAAAAGGTAAGTGAGCCAATCATCCAGCATCCTGATGATGCTCCGATGCCCACCGTGAAGGAATTTAAACAAATGCAGCAAGTCATCAAAACTATGAAAAAACAGCATCCAAAATCCTTTCCTCAAATAGTGTCACAGAAGAGGAATGTTATCATGATAAAGAGAAGGAACCTATTACTCCATAAGTCACAGCTGATGAGGAAACAGATTCACCCCCATGTTCTTTAGAGGACTGTTCCTTGTATTCTGCCTTCTTAAAGGCATGGCAACTATGATGAACATCCCCACTGTGGAAACAGATTCTAACATTAGGGAGTCAGATGCATTTAAGATGTTGGGACTGATATCAACCAAGAAAGTCAGTATCCCCATTCATGACATATTTAAAAGGAAGAGTAAGAAAATCTCACAACTGATAGCAGACACATAGGAAACATTTTGAAAGTGGTAAGGCCATACCATGTGACTCATTAGTGATGATGTCATCATATCCTTTTGTATTCGCCAAAGTATGCCTTTCAATTTTAAATATAGGGTTCCTTCCGTGAGAATGAAAAGAACATAAGGAAATTTTTTATCCTTTCGTCAAAATCAAAACACTCATCAAAATTGCTTGTATTTAATATATTGAATTTTTTTTTATTTTATTCCCCATTGTTAAACTTTTCTACTGACATTTTCTCTCATTGTTTGGGTCACAATGACCTTGTGAATTGATGGAATCCCATACTAAGTTATTGTACTGTACTGGCTAGTACGATATTAATGTATGCCACCACCCAGCTCTGTACTATTTTATAACCAATTGCAATGGAAAAAAAAGAAGACTGGAAGAATTAAAACATGTTTTACTTTTAAATCATTTTACTTTTGAGATCTTCAGCAATGAATTTGACGAAGACACAGCGGTGGTGCTCCGAGCCTTCTACGAACTAGTTGGAAACATCCTTGAGGTTCCAATTGTCTGTTATGGTCTTGTGGATGTGAAGAAGCATTAGGTGATTCAGGTGGGCCAGGGTCATGGATGCATGGAAATAATGTTCACTTGTTCTCAACTCACTGAAAGACCGTTCGCTGACTGCATTTGTAGCAGGTATCACAAGTATCAACTTAATCAAAAGTGCAACGTTTGACAAAAACTGCTGTTCTACATGAGACAGATTCTTCTTGAAGTCAATTATATATTTGAGTTGCATGCTGCCTTTTTTCATAGCAAAGTTTACAGCAAGGGCTTGTAGTTGTGCACAGGGATGAAGCATGTCATTGGTGTACAGTTTTATGATGTGCTGAAATTATTCCTCCTGTTCTTGACCATTGATGGTCTTTAAGATCATTTGTTCCAGCTTAGCATGTGTCCGATATCCAGGCTACTCAAAATGGTCTTCAATGCAAGATGTAACAACGTTGAATGCCATCATGTAAATTTGATGATAGCGGTCTTCAACTGAAGTGGGACATGCAGCTGGTGCTGAAGAAGTAGTTTCTTCATCAAATCTGTGTGGTGCTTTCTTCTTTCTGGGAAGCTGTGGTTCACCTATGTTCAAGTTACTGACTATATCTCTCATTTGTTCCCAAAACCTCTGGAACTCAGCCTCGTTTCTTAGTGCTTTTAAAGTTTCTACAGTCATTCTTGCTAAAGTGTGTCCTTCTGATGCACAGTATTTCTGGAGATTGTAGAGATGTGCTGAGGTTATCACAGTAAAGAAATAAAACCTCACCAAGGGCAACACCAAACAAGAAATCAAAGGACTTCATCTGGGAAGAAATACCCAGTATTCTGCTTTTAGTCTCTGGGTTTGGAGCATGGTCTTCATAGGCAACCCGTGTGTTTTGGAGCACCTCATAGTTATCCAAAACACTCTTGAGAGACTTCCCTTTCACAGTCCACCTTGCTGGACATAGAATATGGAGCCCCAGGATGTTAAGTGCAAGATTATTTTTAATCTGTTCAAAGCAGGCTCCTCTGTTGGGAGAGTTTTTGATCAATTTCATGTTATCTCAAGAGCAGTTTTGACTACTTTGCACTTGTTAACAGCATCATAGCATGTTAAGTTTAAGGAATGTCCATAACAGTGGACAAACAGTGCCCTAAGCTCTGCATCAGATATCTCTTGTGCCACACCTGACTTTTTCCAGCCATAGCAGTGGCAGCATCATAATACTGCCCCCTGACTTATGTGATGTTAAAGTTAGCACACATCAGAACATCTTTGATTACCTACACTACCATTTTTGAATCAGTTCCCCCAAGTTCATAAAGTCCCAGGAATTCTTCATGAGCTTCATAATGGTCATCTACCCATGTGACACAATTTACAACCTGTTCCTTGTTGGTAAATCCCTGGTTTCATCAATCATTATCAAGAAGAATGCAGGTGATCAAACTTTTTCAGTAACTTCACACAGGACCCTTAAGCCTAAAGTTTGCAGCATCTCATTTTGAATGTCTGGGGATGTGTATTTGTCTGTGTTTTGCTCAGTTCAGGTATTGAGCCTTGGGTCATCTTTAGCTCTTATTATGATCATCTGTATAAAGTTTGAATGCGTTTCATCCCCATCTCTGCATAAAGCCAAACTCTGTTGCGCTAAGAATTTGACACTTTGAAGTATTTTTATAAAACAATAATGCCAAGCCCTCTTGTTGTTTGTGGAGTGATGACAGATGTTCACCAACATCAGGGAATGACTTGGAAACAGTCACAACCTTGAAAATGGCATTTTCGTGGCACTTCACCAGTTCGTGTTTTCTAAAGTTAACATAAGCATCTTTCCAGTTGCTATATCCCTTAGCTATGAAACACGGATCAATGCAGGCATTAGAATTAATACATTTATCTCGATATTCCTTTACACATGTGCTACATTATTGCTACAAAACAAACAGTCCTCGCTTTCATTGTAATGAAGCCACTTCCATATTTCTCAAACTGAGTTGCATTGAATGATCTATTTACCACCTATGTTTTTCAAAATTACCATTTTGGAAAATCATAAGCCAGTGGCTGAAGAGGGCTGTTGGAAATATTTGGGATTTCCAGTCCTGCACTGAATTTACTAAAAAACTTTGATAGGGCCATTTCTCAGTTATTTGAATTATCTGCCACAGGAGATTGTAAAGGCTGAGCCTACCTTTAGCCTTCAGTGGAGCATAGCAATGCTTGAGATTTGCCACCCTGAGTAAAGCACATAACTAGTCTAGCTAAGAACAGTGCTGGAAAGTGAAGGTATCCACCTTAGTGTTCAATCAGAAGCCACCAGAATGATTAGCTAAGGTGTGGAGATCGAGATTCTGTTAGATGGGAGTTTTCATCTGGGAGAAAAAAATGGGAAAATAATATGCACACTAAAATGAAATAATACATTATTTTAGAAAAGACAAAAAGTGGTACGGCCATGGCTGTACCAGCCGTACTAGTTCCTATGGCCCTGACTGACAGCCTCTGCAACTGCAGTTGATAAGAAAATTGAGAAAAGATATATAGTAATGCAGTTGATGAGAAAATTGAGAAAAGATGTTTATAAAATGGGTCTAAAATCATAGAAATGTAATTGGGTAAAACCAGTCAGGTGACCATACATTATTTAAGTAATAATGCATGACAGGGTGTTGGTTGTACTAGATTTATTCTGCAGTCAGGGGTGTTGTAAGGTATGAGGTGAAGTCAGGTGCCTTCAGCCCCTGACCATGTGGGTTACACCTAGTACAACTAACATCCTTGAAGTGCCTTATTGCTTGCATAAAATGGATGGCCCATAGGCAACTTTTAAAAAATGAACACGCTACAGGTTTTAAAAGCCACAAAAATATGTAATACAATGTGCTACATAATGTAACATAGTCCCTCCAAAGATGTTTTTTGCCTCTGTCATCTGTCTTTCTACATGTTTCAGTACCTTGTGTGATTGTTTACCATGGAACAGAAGAATTCAATGCTCTTCATTATTCCAGTAGTAGAATGCCCTCCCCCACCCACACACTCAAATAGAATACATGAATTAAAAATTCTTCAGAGTTCCACTGGCGTACATGTACAGACACACACACAGGCCTCAAGTGGTGCCAGATCCTCAGTTGTAGCTGTTGCAGGGTAAGGAGCAGGGAATTCTCCGGCAAACTGGTAGGGATAGGAGGGGGATTTTTCATGGTCATCAAAGAAACATCAGCAATGGAAACTATGAATAGTACTTGATTTTTTTTAATTTGTGTATGTGTGTAAGGAGGGGCTCATGAGTGTAAATAACATCAAGTTATTTTCTCAATTTGTTTAATTTAATGGACATTTCTTTTTAGTGCCTAGTTGAAGGTTTTTATATATGAATAAATGTGACAGCCATGTTTGTGATGGAAATTAGGAAGTAAGTAGCTTATGAATTCTGTACATGAGTTGCCCTGGTTGGCAGGGACTTGTTTTTAGCCATTGGTAGTGGTCTATTAAAGATCAAATGCACATATTTCATAAAACGCTTGAATTCCCTTGAATTCACATCCCTGTGTCATGATTAGTGTTTCCTGAAAATATCATGCTGTTTGGTTTTGTGGTTTTCTTTAAATCAGCATCTGTTAATGTGCTCTACAGTAACTGAAAACAGTGAAGAAACAGTGAAGATGTTTCTCTCTCTGTCGGTGAGCAATGACATCATACCTGTCCAGCCTGCTGCTTCACCAGTTAAGCCCCTTATTGACTGAATAAGCTGTTGCAGTTCCTAGTTAGAGCAGTCTGTAGAGCTAATTGTTTTCACTCAACATTTATTACTAACCCATCTGGTCTGTGTTTAGAGAGATTAGTTTAAAATCATTCTGTTCTCATAAACAGTTGATCACTTGAGGTTCAGTGCTGAACTGATGTGGTATGAATGAATGTCTGTAAGAAATTACCTTGTCTGTATCACAGATGTCAGTTCTCTGTCATCAAAACTATGCATTCTATTCTGTTTATATAACACAGGGTTGTTTAATGGATATAAAATAAATCTACATTCCATTAATTCATAGAAGAAGTGTGTCTTTGATGTAGCCTCAATTAATATGCTCATGTGATAATTTTTTGTTTACATGTCAGATTGACAAACCTGTGTCTGCCACACTCTGCTATTTCAGGAACATGTACTGTATGAACTCATAAAATTCAGTTATTTAAAGGTTTCTATGTGAAAATACATCATGTATGTGTATAACTAGAAATACTATATGGCATCCTTATGCCCTGTCTCCTGCCCGACAGTTGAGGCAGCAGCTCTCTGCTTCCTCCTTTCCCCTGCCCCAAAAGCCCCCTGTCTCCAGCCTTCATATGAGGCTGCTGCAACCTGCTGCCCACTGTCTTCTCCACACAGTCAGGGCTGCTGCACCCTGCTCTCTCCTGCACAAACAGTTTAGGCTGCTGCACCCTGCTACCCTCTAGGTTTCATGTCAAACTGCAAACAACACAAATACAGCAAAACAATACAGACAGTGGTTACAAAATTACATTGGATACAGAAATGATGTTTAACTCTTTTGTAACTAAAATTACAAAATTCAATCACATTAACAATAAGTATGTTGCGAGGGGTGAACAAAGTGGAAAGGTAGCTTACTATGGAGCGAGAAACTGGTAGCAACAGAGGTTTGTTGCTGAGAGAGTGCTGAGTAGGTAAGGAAGGTATAAGGGAGAATAGGTGGAGAAAACGGGAGCAGCCATAGGGCCTTGTCATTGGTTTGCTGGAAGGGAAAAATTCCGTGGGGTTTTGGAGTGGGAGGATATGGTGAGGGGAGCGGGGGGGGGAGCAGATTAGGTGGAGGGAGGTGGGAAACAGATGAGGAATTGAATGGAAGATGAAGGCAGAGTTGGACAGTACAGGATAGGGGAGATTGTAAGTGCAATAATGAACAGAAAGAAAACAGGAATTGACTTGTGCAGTTTAGAAGTTACAATCACATCCATTAAGTGTTGCTAGGTGGGTATGAAGTTTAGTTTTGTAGGGGCCAAGTTTAGATTCTGCCAGCAGGTCCTCATGTAGTGAGTTGAGCCAAGCGGGTGCCCAGTACTCAGAAGACCGCTGACCCTGGGAGGTGCAGTGGAAAGGTACTTTTAGTGACTGGCAATTAGTCCCTCTGATAAGTCTAGCCTTGTTGGTGGGGCACAGGAGACTCTGAACGCCAAGTGGTGTTAGACCTAGGGTAGACTTTTTAGCCACAGGCAGACCTGGCATTGAATTCTGCAATGCAGATTTAACCACCCAGACTGAGAATAAAGATTACAGGTGTGTTTAAGGCGTGGCACATCTAGGATAAGACTACAGGCTTTGTTTAGAGCCAGCTTTATTCTTTTTAGAGCTGTGTCAGTTGCCGCACTATAGACTACGAGTCTGTAGTCAATCATGGATAAGACCGTGCTGCACACAGCGAGTTTTAATGCCTCTTTGGTTAGGCAATGTTTATGCCTAAATAGTTGGCCAGTTTTGAATTTGCAGCCTTGGCTACAAGGTCAATGTGCTGTGAAAATCTGAGGGGAACAGTCTAGAGTGATCCCAAGATATTTAAAGCTTTGGACCATTTCTAGTGAGGCGTTTTGGTTGTTTACTATTTTTACTTGAACACTGGACCTAGCATCATCTGCTGAGGTACTCCATTTAACAGATCCCTCAGCTTTGAGTGGTTGCGAGCCAC
Organism: Neoceratodus forsteri; assembly: GCA_016271365.2. Lineage (NCBI taxonomy): Eukaryota > Metazoa > Chordata > Ceratodontiformes > Ceratodontidae > Neoceratodus > Neoceratodus forsteri. The sequence continues at coordinate 566,432,467 of CM057452.1, forward strand.
CACCACACTCTGCTTCCTACCTGTCAACCAGTTTGCTATCCACCTCCTGTTCACTTTGTGGACCCCATATGGTGTTACTTTCTTCATGAGGTTTCCATGTGGTACAGTGTCAGAGATGTTGCTGAGGTTCAGATAAACTACATCTACCACCTGTCCATCTTAACATAGAAACATAGAATTTGACAGCAGATAAGGACCGCTTGGCCCACACTCCGTCTGCCCATTTCCCTACCTGATGGATAGGCTGCAGATTCTAGTTAATCAACAGCTTACTTCCTCCTGCCCCCCACTAGAATTGCCTTATGCCTGTCCCATGCATTCTTGAATTCTCCTACTGTTCCTGACTCCACAACCTCCTCAGGAAGGCTATTCCATGCATCCACAACTCTCTCTGTGAAAAAATACTTTCTAACATTACCTCTAAGCCGTCCCCCCTCTATCTTCAAATTGTGCCCACTTGTTCTTGCACATCTCTTCTTCTGAAAGATACTACCCTCTTGTACCTTGTTAATTCCCTTGAGATACTTGAAAGTTTCTATCATGCCCACCCCCTTTCCTCAAGGGTATACATATTAAGCTGCTTTAGTCTCTCCTCGTATGTCTTCTGGTGCAGTTCTTGCACCATTTGGATTCTCCCTCCTTTGAACAGCCACTCCACTCTGTCTATGTCTTTGCTTGGAGATGGGGTCTCCAGAATTGCACACAGTACTCCAGATGGGGTCTCACTAACTGTCTGTAGAGAGGGATAACAACTTCCTGTTTTCTACTTTTGATGCCTCTCCCTATGCATTCCAGTATCCCCCCAGCCCTCCTTACTGCCTTCTCACATTGCTTGCCCACCTTTAGGTCATCTGATATAATTACTCCTAGGTCTCTTTCAATTTTTGTTGTTGTTATTAACTCACCCCCCATTGTGTACTCTTCCCCTGGGTTTTTGTTTCCCAGATGCATTACATTGCACTTCTTTGCATTGAGTCTGAGCTGCCACGTATTTGACCATTCCTCCAGCCTTGCCAAGTCCCTTTTCATTCTTTCCACCCCACCTTGTGTATCAACCCTGTTGCAGATCTTTGTGTCATCTGCAAAGAGGCATACCTTTCCTTCCAGGTGATCTCCAATGTCACTTATAAAGATATTAAAAAGGACCGGTCCCAGCACCGAACCCTGCGGTACTCCGCTAGTTACCCTCCTTTCTTCACTGTGGACTCCGTTTACTATTACCTTTTGCGTCCTGTTGTCCAGCCAGTTTTTTATCCAGGCTACCACCTTGGGACCCTCTCCAAGGCTGGCTAACTTGTATATTAATCTTTTGTGTGAGACTGTGTCGAATGCCTTGCTGAAATCTAGGTAGGCCATGTCCACAGCCCCTCCCTGGTCTACTACTTTGGTCACCCAGTCAAAGAAATCTATTAGGTTTGTCTGACATGACCTTTCTGCTGTGAATCCATGCTGCCTTGGGTTCTATGCCCCACTGACCTCTAGGTACTCAACAGTTCTTTCCTTCAGAAGTGATTCCATCATTTTCCCCACCACTATCTTCTTAGTTACCTCCTTGAAAAAGGCAATCAGGTTGGTTTGGTAGGATCTGCCTTTTGTGAAACCAAGCTGTGTGCTAGAGAACAGCTTACTTTCATCTGTGTACTGAACTAAACCTTTTATGATTGACTCAAACACTTTGCCAAGCACCAAGCTAAGGAAACCCAGACTTCCATTGCCTTTTAGTTCAACAGGTGGAGGGTGAAGACAGCATCCTAGCAGCAGTTTAATATCACAGCTGAAAACAGGGAATTTTGTTGCTTCCTAGTAAGGAAGAGAGAAAGAAAGACTCCTTGCTAGCCAGCATTATTGGCAGCATTCCACAGTGAATCAGAAGCTTATCAATGGACATCCCATGGAATATCCTATATTTATACAGCTCTAGTGAACTGTAAAGTGCACAAATAAATGAGTTATTTTACCTGATGTCATGCAACCACTAAATTAAAAATTTATTTTACAGGATTGCATGTCACAATTGTTTATTTTTTTAGGCCGCATTTGTCATAAACAAGCATCCTGTAGCTATGGTTGGCCTGTAGTCTCAGCCATTAACACAGAGTTGAAATACTCATTTAGAATATGCCTTCTCTACGTCATTCTCCTCACTTTCCCATCCTTCATCCTAGTCATGTTATCCTTCATCTTTTTTTGTTCTCCTTCTGTAACCCCTAGGTGGCGCTATCCTACGGGCTACTACCCCTGCCTGCGTGACTATGCACAGGTTGAGGGGCCTGAGCGGCCTGAGCTCGGTGAACAGGTGCCTTCACCTGGAGGTGTGGTCTTGGGGTAGCGTAACTGCTGTTGGTATAGTCCTCTGGGATGCTATAACCCCCCACCAACCCCTCTAGGGGCCTAAACAATATAGCAACAGAACATTCACATGTACCATATGACAGTAATGATATGCTCACACTCCTTGCACTTACCACCAGGGCTGGATCTTCTGCAACTGCCCTGGGGACCCCTTGGAAAATAAGACCAATAAGGCAACAATACAATAGCAGTACTGTATCCCCACCAAGAAGGTACACACTAGGCAGGTTAAATGAAAACAAAAACCCAACAATCTGATTTATTCAGGGGAATGTGAACAAGGGTAGGGCATAAATCTAGCAAGTGATTTGCTGTTCTGATTAAATTCAGGTTGATAAAGCATGCACAGTGAGTCCCTTTAATGCAGTCCCACAGCCCTGGGTACCCAGTATGGAAGACAGGCTAGCCTGAAGTGTTGCCCAGGGTAGGCCAACATTGCAGCTGATTGTTGGGGCCCTTAGGAGAGAAAACAATTAGCATGCACTCAAACCCAAATATTTGTAATCCAGAGCTGGATGGCTCAGTCTGTTGCAAACAAATGCAAACAAGCAAATTAGATGACACACACACTCGTGCTGCCTCCTTAGCATCAATCAGTAAGCTGCTCAGTCAGCATGCTGGCAACTTAGGTTTGCTCTCCTAGTCCAGAATGGTGGAAGTGGAGATTGGTAGGGGGGATTACAGAGTGTCAGCATGATCGTTCTCCTACCAGGGGAGGATTGGTTACAATCAGCTATTAGCACAACTCCTAGTGGTCATCCTTGCAGTACTGTACATGATGTGGGTGACCACATGTTGACCATATTCTCATCTTCCAGAACCCCATAGTGGGCATACCACAGGAGGTGAACAGGGTCACAGAAAATGGATAATGACCCACACAGAATACCAGATGACTTCCACCCCACCCAAACTACAAGACCCCTCTCTGCTCTGGATCCACCACTCCTGGCTGCCCTCCCTAATATTCACAAGCATTTCTTTCCCCTGGTGCTTTCAGATGGGCATAAAGGGACCCCTGCAGGGATAAGTCAGAAACATAGAGGAGTATAGACTACTGAGGAGCCTGGAGATGGATGCCCAGAAGCAAGATGTCCTTCAGGCAGAATGGGGATGTTAGGAGGCCTGAAGTAGTGGGGCACTGAGGGGCTCATGGGATTATGTACCTGATAATATGTTATCATATTGCAGAAATAAACAATTAAGATAATTATGTAATGAGTAGGGTCACAACTTTGTGGACAACGCTGAAATGTTGCCGGGCAGACAGGTTTGCCTAAGCCATCAACTGGTCTCTGCACACAGTAGTTTGTCAGTCCTTCCACAGTCTTGTGCCCTGCACAGAGCTGTGATACAGGTTCACCCACAGCCAATGGGTTCAGTTAACTGCATTTTGGAAGTATTTGGCTTCCAAAAGTAAAGTAAAACACTTCCAAAATCAAGATGGTGGGAATATTTAACTTCCAATAGGGGAAAAAAATAGGTGACTTCCAGTTTGCAGTATGCTGCAGCAGTCAAAATGGTTAATTTTTCTTTTTTTAATATATTACTTTTCTCCTTCTTCACACTGACCTGTCCCCATCTGTACCACCCCCCAAGCCCCATCACTCAACATCCCTGGGTCTTACCTTTCACATCTCTGTCATCTACCACAGGACCTTGGTCGGAGGTGCCCCGTTGTTGTTGTGTGTAAAGGACTGGGCAATTATCCAGCTATGGTAAGAAGTTTTGTCCTGCATTTTTGTCCCTTGGACCACACATGTGCAATGACTCAGTGTGTGTGCTTCACCTCTGCAGAGATGCCCCCGGCATCTGCATGTGGCATCCCCTCCCATAAAGTTCGACTGCATTGTCACTGATTCCTCCGGGTGGCAAACAACCAGCAATATGCGTTTAACCCCTCTCCAAGGGATGAACACTGTCCGAAGGAGGCTCGGTCTTCCTCCCCAGTCCACCTCTGAGTGAGCTGAGTTTGTTCCTAAAGCTGGGTCACTGGTGTAGCAGGAGTTAGCTCTAATGTCATGCTGCTAGGCCAGTAAGGGTTGAGTTTTCTGAGAGAAAGGGGCATTTTACTAGAAATATTTTATAATAATATTAAAAAATTGATCTCTGAGAGTATTGACTTCCAAATGTTTGGACCAGGGACTAATTCTGATTACTAAAAAACCTAGAATGACTTCCAAATTTAGATTGGAAAAAGTTATTGACTTCTACCTCCAAAAAATTAACTGAACCCCTGCCCACAGCCACGTCGTACTTTTCTGAAGACGGCCTTCAATCTCGTCTCCCAGCACAGAGTAGTTGCTGGTGCCTTATTATCCCCTGGACAAAGCCTAAAATGGCACTATTCTGTTTGATTACTGTACTGTTATATCTATGTCTTACTAGAAAAGTATTCATTAAGATCAATTAAAGTTTGCCCCCAAATCATTTTAAAATATGGCTTTGGTATCTAACTATAGGGATTTTGTTCAACGAAAGTCACTTTTCCTCATTCATAATTCTGCAGTGATTATGCTTAATTTAGGGTTTCTCCATGAGAACTTATATTGTTGATTCTGATAACAATGCTCTCATTTATTGGCAAGTCAAGGGTGAAGTCAAAAGTATAAAAAAAGTGCCTTGTCTGCATTTTAGTATATTTCAGTTTTGTCTCTGCTGCCTCGGCTGGGTTCTTCTTACAAAAGGGTGAGCTGTCAGTGTGACCATGTGGTGAAACAAAGGTCAGATACAGTTGGAGTGCAGCAGCATTGATGGGACTTCTGGTGATATCATTGAGTGGTGGTGGTGGGGGGGTTCGCTTGGCAGCTCTGCTCCTGCATGACCGAAGACTGGCTCTGTAATTGTACTACTTTAAAGAAGAACACTGTACCTGCTATCACCAGAGCCGATATGCAGAGATCGATTTGCAGCATGAAGGGATCCAGGAAATGCAAGAACAAGCAGTCTGGAGGGGACTCCGCACAACTCCAGCAGTCAGGCAGAACCACTGTGTCACTGAGTCTGGGATCCAGTGCAGCCTCATCCCCTAGGCATGCAGAGACCGACCAAGCTGAGTGGGTCACCAATGAATGGATCTTGTCAAAGTTGGTCACCCTTCATAAGGAGACGCAGACTGCATTTCAGACTCTGAGTACTGACGTGGCTAAACTCAGGTGGGATACTGATGATCTTACCACTGCCCCCACTGAGCTCAGAGAATGCTTTAATCAGCTTGGTGACTTGCTTCTTCTTCTCCACCACAGGCAGCAGCACCTGGAGAATAAGTGCACGGACCTGGAGGGGCATCTCAGGCATAAAAACTTGAGAATATATGGCATACCAAAGGGTGAGGAGGGGACTAATATCACAAACTTCATAGAGAAATTTATTAAAACTACATTGGGTTTTCGTGAGGACTCTCCTCTTCAATTTGAAAGGGTCCATAGAGCTCTTATTTTTTTTTGTAATTTCTTTTTTATGCCCCCTCATCTCCGGTGCTGTACCCAACTTGCCCGCCAGCCACCGCAACCCCAGGGTCCCCCCATGGAGCCTTGGTTTAACCCCCAGGTGGGGATGAGTAGGGGCCCCCCCTTACACCTTGTGCCTTCATATCTCATCGGCGTCCTCACTGAAGGTCGTGGCAGCTGCAGGTGAGGGTTCATCTCCGGCCCCCGTGTTGGTGTTGCACCAGGGCTTGAGTTTTTTCCAATACTCCACCCAGAGGTGTGACAGCACTAGGTCATCATGGCACTCCTCTCCCTACTTAAGACTTCAGACATGCTGAACCTCCAGCCACCAGCAGAGGTCAATGATGCAGCGAATCATCCCTTCCCCCCCCAGGAGGAGATCAGCAGTCCAACGGACACTCAATCCCCCCCCCCAGCCAGCCCTCTGATGACCCAAGCTCATTCCTGAACCTGGGTTGCTGGCATCTCAAGTGGTAGCACTACTGCTGTGCTGGTGGGCTGGCAGAGCTCTTTATTTTCATCCACTGTTCATGCTCCTCTGCCTCCTTTCAGCCAGCATTACCACCACCATCCCACCATCCACAGTCCCCTGGCTTACCTGATAGCTTGGTAACCCCACAGATTGTCCCCTGTGGTGGGGTCAGGAGAGCCATCTGCTCCCTCCCCAAAGTCCACATCCAGTATTGTTGCCTCATGCTCTGGTGACGTGGTGGGTGGAGATGTGGTGCGTGGGCTTATTCTCTCCATGCCATGCCTTCCATTTTCCACTGCTCATTTTCTCCACTAACCCAGAGTTGTGGCATGTGGTGAGCCACTGGTCCACTTCCCCATCAACCCACCTGACATTACATCAGCCTCCCAATATCCTTGCTCTGGCATCTGGCCTCCACCAGGTGTCAGCTGAGACCAGAACAACTTACCACCCAGACCCAGGATAGGAGAGCTGCTCAGTGGCTAGCTCAATCCTACTCCCACCCTCCTCCCCCGCTGCCCCCCCCCCGCAACCCAAGCTCGTAGCTGAACTCAGGTTGCCAGTGTGGCACGAGGTAAGGTACTTGACAGCACCTCAGCCTCAGCCTCAGTGCTACGGGGCTGACCTGGTCTATACAGCTTTTGGTTCCAAACCAAGATCGAATGAATGCCCAATGCCAGTGGTGATGAAATTCTTGAAGTTCCAGGTATGGGGACAAGTTTTGCTGAAAGCCTGGAGGCAAAAGCAGGTCCTCTGGTGAACTACAGAGGTATATTCTGACAATGACTTTGCCCTGGCAGTCCAACAGCAATGTAGAGCTTATGCCCCATGTTTTCAGGCCCACTAAAGCTGGCTTAAATTTCCAGATGCCCTATCTGGCTTGGTTGAGTGTCACCTTCCCAGAGGGGGATATATTTTATCACATGGCTGAGGATGCTAAGCAGGACTTAATTCCTAGAGGTAAAAAATCCCCAGCCCCCTATGCAACCCAGCAAATCCAGGAGAAGTCATCGCCAGAGAGCACAAGAGGAGAAAACAGAAGCCCCTACCCACTCTAAGGAAACAGAAGATAGAGCTAGACACTCCTGGGACACAATGTAGTCTATGAAGGATCTCTTGTGACAATATCAGCTGTAATGTAGATAATGGGACCATCTCTTTTTGGCAGAGCCTTTTTGCTTTTATTTTCTACTATCCCTACCAGCAAGAGACAGTGACAAAGTGACTTTTTTGTTAACTCAGTGCCTTTCAACCCACCTGACTCTTACTGTATATAATTCCATTTTACTGTCACCCAGTAAGGGGCTGAGGGTGGGGGGTTTAATTGTTGGGGTTGGGGCTCGCCCTGCCTGCTGAGCTTTTCAGCAACACCTTATGATGCAGCTGGTGGGGTTGGGATGCGATCACACGGCATTTATCAGTACTAATTGCAGGAAGAGACTCCTAGTCTCGAAAATGGCGATATGGACCACCTACACTAGTTTGATTACATAGAGTGGGAGACATAGGAGTGGAGTCTGGTAGATTGTGCCAACTGATATGGGGGAGGGGGTCCACTAGGTGGGAGGCTCCAGTTTGGGGCCAAACTGTCCGGATGCCCTACCTCACTGATTGGGCTTTGTCTGACTCACTCCGTGGCTCCCCCTTGTTGATCACCATAAGTTCTATTATGTAGCACCATTTCTTTTGTTACATACAGCCCTGGTCTCGGGGTTCCTGGTAGTGGGGATGGCTGAGAATGGCGCAGGCCTGATTTTGCTTAAAGTGATGCATGTCATGCCCATCCCTCATCTGACTGTGCACTAGCTAGGTACTGTCAGTATGGCTTTATTGGTTTTGATGGGGTGGTACTGGAGCCTGGAAAAGGGGGACCCACTTGGGTGGACCAGCATCCTCACTCTGCTCCTGGCAATTATGAATGCATGAGAGGACAATTTGGGTCTATAGTGAAATTGAGCTAGATACTGTCCTCCAGTGGGCATATTGCCTATACTGGATGACTGCATCACTGTTTCTTTTCTATTTATACAGGCCCAAAATGTTAGTTCAAGAGACATCATGACTATGTTATTGTGTGGTATACCCTCCTAAAATGTTAATCCCTTTCACCCACAAGTAGCTGTCCCTTTACAAGTCAATGGGCTGTGTGGGGGCAGTGAAGAAATATGAATATTTGGCTGCCAGGTGACGGTATTTCATTTATAGGTCATGACTCATACCTGTTTGGAGGGCTTACTTGATTTCTGGGTGTTCCAATGGGTGCCTCGACATTAGGCATTTTACCTTCACCAGGATCGTTATACCGGATTCTGATAGGACCACTCTAGGTTACGTGCTCTCTGCCTAGGAAGCCTACTTCATCATGGCCCTGTTGGCCATATTTTTCCATTTGCAGGAGGATTCGATACTTCTCTTTGTTTTGGTATTGTCTGTTGTTTATTACTAGAAGTTTGTCATCTGTTCTCACCCTTGGTTTGTGTGATCTCAGGGATTTTCTATTTGTTTACATGGGTTGTAGTTATGAAGTTAGCATTGGCCAAGATTTACAAATCCCGGGGTGCCTGCAGTTCAGTGTGACCACACCCCCTGTAGTACCAGTAAAATTTATGTCCTTTAACGGAATGCATAACCTGATCCGCTGAACCAGAATAATGCAGTATGTTAAGAGGGGTAGCCCAGATGTGATTTTCCTCCAGGCAACACATTTGTTCTCGGAGAAGCATGTCAAGCTTGGTAAATTTGGTAGGGCAGATGGAGGGAGGGTGGTCACGCTTATGTGAGGCAATACTAGATTTCACCTTCAGAACTCCTACTTAGACCTAGAGGGTTGTTGTGTGGTCTGTGTGGAAATGTTATATGAGACACCGTGTCCCTGATGAATGTATAATTACCCTCCAACTCTGACAAAAGAGCTATGCATCAGGTTTTTTTTTTGTAAAATGTATTTATTGATTTTTGCAAACAAAACGTACAAAAGTATAAAAGAAACATAGAAGGATAACATAAGTACATCAGTTACAGTCTACTGAAAAAGGAATTATGCATGACACTTCCCTATGCAGCAGTTTTTTTAGCAAGGTTCTGATCCTTCTAAAAGGTCAGTTGATTATGGTGGGGGACATAAATCTTACTTTAAATCTGGACTTGGAAGGCTGGCACGGTGGCGCTGGAGGTTGAAGCACTGGTCACTACACCTCGTGCTACGCTGGTGACCTGGGTTCAGAAATGAGCCCGGGCCGCTGGGGGTCGACAGGGGAGGCCTGTCATCCTGCTCGTTGACTGCTCTCTGGTGGTAGCCGGAGGGCAGTATGGGTCAGGAGTCACGCACCAATGTCCTTACGTCGGTAGGGGAGGAGGGAACGGGAGGAAAAGAGGGAAAAAGGGAGCTGGCGGGCTCCATGATGGTCCCCCATCCCTGTGCCACGCCCGGCTTCTGGACTTGTGTCTGGTGGGGGGAGTCATCTCTCTCCTCCTTGGCCCCACCATGGGGGAACTACTGGGGGTTGGCTGAGCGGGGATGTGTGAGGCCAGAGGATGAGTCCCATTGAGGAAGGGCCACAGCTGCCCACCAGGCTCTGGCAAAAACAGATAGTAGAAAAAAAACTCTGGACTTGGACATTACTACCCACCAAAAGAGATTCCACCTGTCTGCCACCCAAAAATACTTTAAGGCCACTTTAGGGCACCTGGGCACTGTGAACGTGTCGGGGGAATTGTATCCAAAGGACAAGCAGTACATGCACTACTACACCAGGGATGCTAGTCATGCCAGGCTGGACTACGTTTTTGTATCAGTGGAACACCTGAGCACGGTGAGAGACATTGAGATGGGTCCCAGAGTACTGTCAGATCATTATCCAGTGTTCTTTAAATTGGACTTTGGGAAACAGAGACATCATACTCTGTGGAGGCTTAATTTAGCCAATCTTAGAGACAAGGCATTTCAAGATTTGATCCACCAATCAGGTGCAGAATACCTTGCTGATAATAATAGAGTGAAGTCTCTGAACCAACATTCTGGGACACACTCAAGGCAGTTCTGCAGGGGACAAAAATTTCTTACTCTGCTAAATGAGTAAAGTACCAGGTGGCCCAGCTTAGTGCCCTGCAAAATACTCTCACCACACTACAGCGTTTAAAGGGGGAGGGGGGATACAGCCATTTATCTCCAGATAAGGTATGTGAAGCAATAGATCCAGAAGATTCTGGACCACAGAGTAGAATTCGCATTGGGTTATTTGAAGCAGTTTTATTATGAAGTGGGGGTGAGAAGGGTGAGACGGTTGTCCTGCCAACTTTGAGCCCAGTACAAAAATGTGTGCATTACCAGGTTGTAATACCTGGCAATGGGTCAAGTTACTCACTTCATGACCCAAATAGTGCAGATTTTGCAAGAATATTACTGGGAATTGTATTTAGTCCACCCCCTGCAGAATTTACACTGGCCCGATATCTCTCTCCTTTGACTCTCCCAAAATTACAGGAGAGTTAGGAGGATCTCATTTTGGCCCCCATAACTGCTGATGAGATACTAGAAGCTCTTCAGTCTGCTAAAACAGCCAAGTGTCCAGGCCCTGATGGGTTTGTAGTAGAATTTTACAAACTATTTAGCCCGCTTCTTCTTCCATTGTTAATGAGAACTTATAAGGCCATGCAGGAAGGGGAGCAGCCTTCTCCCTCGTGGAGCTGGGCTACCATATCAGCTATTTTAAAGCCTGATAAAGATCCAGTTCAACCTTCCTCATATAGGTCAATTTCAATTTCAAATGTTGATTATAAACTTTTTATGTCTGTGTTGGTCACTAGATTAGACTCTATACTCCCAACCATTATACAGAAGGACTAATCTGGTTGTGTTCAAACCTGGCAGGCATTTGGGAAACAGTGTCAGTGGCTCAGTAGGTAGCACACTCGCCTCTGAGGCTGGGAGATCAGAGGGCTGTGGGTTCAGTTCCCACATCTGGCACTTGGGTTAATATCCCAGTACTGACACTGTAGTGCAGCAGAGAGGGATGCTGCACTTCTGAGGTGCCGTCTTTCGGATGAGACGTTAAATTGAGGTCCCATCTGCCTGGATTGGTGGTAGTTCAAATGGATGTTAAAGATCCCATGGCACTTATCAAAAAAAGTAGGGGAATTTCCCTGGTGTCCTGGCCAAATTTCCCTCATTCACTAAAAATACCACCAACAGCTTAATCTGGTTCAAGGTCAGTTGGCATTTATCTGTATCCCCCTGCCCCGGGTTGTGCCTGAAAATAGGTAGGATTTGTCTAGTGCATTTACCCGGTTAACAAAAATGGAATAAAATAAATACATTTGATAATATTAGAATGACCCTCATTGATAGAAAATATTGTGCAAACAGCTACTGTATGCCTGTGGTGGTCCTTAGTTTGGATGTCAAGAAGGCATCTGACAGGGTGTCCTGGCCTTTCCTCTGGGATATGGGATACCCTATCAACCTTCACCTTCCCTGACTCCTTTGTGGCCATGTCACAAAATATTTGCACTTCTTCTCAAGCCTGGATAAGAGTTCATTGATGCACCCCATATGGCTACAATGGGGGATTTGCCAGGGCTGCCCTCTATTCCCCCTTATTGTTTGCTTTATATATTGAATTGTTAGTGGAAGCCATTAAAACTCATCGTGTACGCCGATGATATTTTGTTAACTCTGCTGACACTGCAAATTTCCATCGTGGTGGTATAGGAGGAGCTGGAAGGTTTTGGGGCAGTAGCTGGTTTTAAATTACATGTTAAAAAACAGATCTACTGTGTTATCAGCATCACCCTGACTCAATTCAGAAAGATAGATTCTCCTTCAAGTGGCACAAAATTGCTATAAAATACGTGGAAAGTATCATCCCACATAATTTAGCCCATCTAGAACTCCTCAGTTTGGAACCTGTCTCCCAACACATTAAATCTGACCTGGAATGTTGGACACAACTCCCCTTCTGCCTTTTTGCTCGGGTTGACACTATAAGAATGAATGTGTTGCTTAGGCTATTGTATTTCTTTCAAACTTTGACCTTGTTCCCTGCATGTTTTATTTTATGTCATGGAATAACTTGATTACACATTTTATTTGGCAAAGCAAGCCCCTGAGAATTACATTTTCCATCCTCCAGCTTCCAAGGGATAAAGGGGGGATTTAATCTTCCTAATTTAAAAATGTATGCCTAGGCAGCACATCTCTGTATCCTTTACCACTGGCTTTCATCTACCAGCGCCTCTTTGTCGAAGCATGTTGAAGTTAATCTTAGTGATCTCCACAATATCTCGAAGTACTTATTTGCAAACCCATTGGCATTGCTGCCTTTTGAGACTTTTTAAAGGGCACCACAGAGACTTTAAAATTCTGGAAGTGGATTTCTTGCTCCCAGTCCTTTCAATCCATCATGTTTTTGGTTCAGCACTTGGCATATGACTCAACCTTTACTCCCAGTAATATTGATCATATGTTGCGAAGGTGGAGACTAGGCCTTGGTCATGTGTTTCAGTTTCTGGATGAAAATATAAGAGTTGTTTATCCAGTACAGCACTACAGCCACCACAACAAAGCATTTGGCAGAGCAAGAGCTGAGATTGATAGTGGAGGAATCACCAGTGGCACTGTCTGAGTCTGATGTGCCAGCAATGTAGGTATCCTGCATATCCAGATGCACATAGAATATCCCAGTGACAGGAGGAAAAGCAGGAATCTTTGAGACAGCATACAAAAATGTCTGTATACCATATGCTTGTTTAGTCCTCTGAGGTATAGAATAGGCCAGATGGCTATGGTTTTCTTGGACACCTGGAAGTACTGGTGTAGAACCCCATGTTTTCCTCTGCCAGGGAAATAGTCTAAATGCCCTTTTTGTGCAGAAGTGTTTGCATTGCCTCCATCAGACAGTTAGGTGCTTGAGATGATAGTGACAGGGTCTGGGGGGGGGGGGAGGCCCTAGGCCTGTGTCACCAATTCCAGGGCATAGCCATGTTGATGATGTCCAGGACCCATCTGTCTATGGTTGCTGCCTGCCACTGGGGCAGGAAAAGAGAGATCCTGCTCATCACCCAGGTCCTCAAGGGGGGTCCAGAGAGAGTGAGTGAGTTAGTGAGTAAGGAGGGGAAAGGGGCAGCTGACAGCTTCCTTTCCCACTTCCTCTGAGGCTTTTAAGGGGGTCCCATAAACAGCTGCCACTGCTGTTTCTGGGGCGCATAACCATATCTCTGACCATGGGGTGTGTAAGTGAAGGAGTTCCTTTGAAAGGAGCTTCTGTTATGGCCACACAGAGTCATTTGGTGTGAAAGACCTAATAATTCCCACAGAGTTCTTGGAGGTGTTAAGCTCATTGAGAATGGCTTCTACTGTACCACTGACCCAAAGAGCTTCTTTCCCTTAAAATGGGCATTCAGGACTGCCTGCTGCATGTCCTGGGAAAATCCTGCAACCTGGAGCCAATAATGATAACTTAAGTAAATGCCAGAGGCAGCTGCCCTAGTTGCAGCATCTAAGGCCTCATAGATTAGATGGATATCAGGAGATCTTTATCTACATCAGAGCCATGACACACTCAAGTACTTTTTGAGGCCTGTCAGCCAAACTGCTGGCAGTGTGGCCCATGTCCCTCCACATGTGATTTTGATACTTGGTGAGGTATACATGGTAAGTGGCAATATGCAGACTGAGCGAGGCTGAGACTAAGGTGTGCTTGCCCATAATGCCCAGTTTCCGAGACCTGATATGTAAAGCCATGATTTCCATTGAATCCGTGCCAAGAGGTGTTTCTCTAGGCTAAAGATAGGAGGTAACTAAAAGAGCCAAAAGACCAGGAAGTGTGTAACAGAACTGGCCTTCTCCAGCTCACTGATTAAACCAATAAACACAGAAGAGTGGAAAAAACACCACGTGGAAGAAACATCTGGGGAAACATGGCTTATGGTCAGCCTTCCCTCCAGGCTTCTAGTAATTTCTGAGGCTAGCTGTTGATGCACATGTTGGTGGATTTTGTAATTTGATTCTGTGATGTAAGATTCAAAACATGAAGAGGAGCATCATCATATGAACTCTAATAACATAAGCCGGGATGTTCTTTCTTGAGGTAGATGATGCCGCTCTAATCCTGAGGAGAACTGAGCCCTAGGTGTGACAGACAGAGTCTAATATAGTAAATGTACCATGAGGAAGTCATGACAGTATCACTTTCTGAAGTCATCAGGGGATAAGATGAATTGTGAGGCCCATCCATGGATTGTAATTACGTGAACATTTTTACAGAACACCATAACAAGTTAGTTGCATAGTACAAGATGTAGACTCCTCTGTTTGTGCAGTCAGTTTTGGATCTTGACAAGGGAAAGACAAAAAGCTCTGAGGCAACTTTAGTAAGGCTTGCTGTGGTAAAGTGGATGGTGGTTAAATGTATATAACCCCTCCCCTTCTGTTTGTCCTGCCCAGTGTCTCACTGCCCAGATGAGGGTGAGCATAGCCCAGAGCAGCTCCCACGTTTAGGGGTATAATAATGGAATGACTCATCGCAGATCCCCTTGCAAAAACACCATTAGTAGGCACAGCCTCTCTCCATTCACTTCATGTAAAGAAACAGTCATGATGACACATAAATGATCACTCTTCACACCAGATAGTACATATGCAGTCCATTTACTTAGGGGATAGGGGTTCAAGGGTAGGTCAGTTCATGCATCTTGTAGTCCATTTTCTGGGAACATTTTGGGTCATCACCCCGCATCACAGTTCATTACACCTGGGCCTTTTTTTGTTTTAATTCTGTGGTAACCAGGTAAGGCCTGCTAGGCACAAGTGCCTGATTTCAGGAACGACCCAGGAGCACTGGGGAGGTTAAGTGAATTGCTCAGAGTCACACATTATGCAAGTGCAAATTGTGGGACTCAGACTCCAGTCTGCTGGATGTACCAAGCTGATGTGCAACTAGTTACTCCAACCTTTAGGCTATACTGCCAGCCTTATTTCATTTAGGTGCTGTTGGTATACTGGCATGTATACTAGACATGTATGTGACCGTGAGACTCTCCCATCCTTTACAAATACTTTGGCATTCCTATGCACTACTATTAATGCTATGGGAACAACTTTTACTCTATATGGATATTTGAGCAAATACTATAAGAAAAAACATCATCAACACCTTACCGCTCTTGGTACCTGTGACTGCTAGGTGGATCTATCCCCCTATGGCACTTCTCCCTCACTCCCGCCTCCCCCTCATCCACCCCCACGCTAGATCTTCATCTAGCCCACTATAGCTCTACTCCCTCGACACTACTCCCTCGCTCCCTTCCTCCCCCTCCTACCCATGCACATGATCTTCATATAGCCCCTCTCCCCCCTGCCCCCTCCCTCTTCTTTACTCACCTACTCTACTGGAGACTTTAAAGGTAGATTATGCATCACGTTCTCATATGCTAATGCAGCTGTCAGGGACAATGAGATTTCAACAACCACTAAATGGAGCCTCCCAGAACAGTTACAGGGTCTAGCATGAAGTGTGAAAATGGACTAAAGCAGCTGCATGCATCTCTAACAGCTACATGAAAAGAGTTGTCTGTTGACATGGAAACAAATATAATTTAAAAGATATGAGAGTGTAGTTTTCCTTTAAGCACTTTTTTTAACTCATTGTCCATTCCCTTGTCCTGTTTTGTATGACTCTGTTTAATGTGACATGGAACCTTTGTAAATGAGCTTCCAGCTCAAAGGTGTATTTCCAAGATTTGAATAAATAACTAAATAAATAAATATACCTAACTCTGGTTCTAGTATCTCTTGCAGGACAGACCACCCCCACCCCAAAAAAAGCTTCTGCCCATTCCAAATATTTATTTATTTATTGAGAGTTTCAGATTGCAACCTTTGAGCCAACATGGCTCTTTTGCAAAGGCTCCAAGTCAAACATTGGGACAAGACAAGTACAAAAGTTAAAGTCAGTTACATTAGGTTACAGAGCACAGATACATTACACGTACAATGGATTAGTGATTTTTCTCAGTAATCAGGTATATTTTAGACAAACAGTAACAATTCAGGATGGAGTTTCTAAGTGCAGTAAGGGTCGGGGCTGAGTAAATAGAAGATAGAGCAGTTTAGAGTATAAACCAAGATGTGTTAGGGAACGGAGGAGTGTAGGTGTTATATTAGGGTAGTTGTAAATGGGTGTTGGATTGATAACACAGACTCAGCATTTAAGGTTTAAAACACACCAAAGGTGTGATATTTATTAAACTCAAAAAATAGGCAAACAGAAATCAAAAATCAGAACAATAAACACAAATCTGCTACTGGGGTAGCTTCCAGAGTGTTCACCCTGTCAATACAGGTATAATAACACTACCTCTAGACTGGCTACTTCACTTAGGTAGCTCTTCACTTTATCATTACCCAGGCTGCTCTGACTTACGCACCTCAAGGAGGTGTAGATATAGTCCTATGCTGGGTCACCTGACATGACCCTTAAGTTACATATGCATTTTATTACCTTTTATCTAATCAAATCTGGTCAGGACGCCCATTAAATATAAACAGTTTAGTACAAAGTATCTTATTGTATAACCTAAATTCTTATAACATCTGTATGGGCTTTGAAATGTTCCATGAAAATAAACAACAAGCTATAATGTGCCCTGAAGCCCCTCCTACACTCTGAGATTGACAATTCTTATCTGTATACATGTAGGCTTTAGAGGGCGCTGCTTCTCCTATAGTAGATCATTTCTCTAGGATGCTGGATTGAAGAGGGTCTGGCATTAGGAATAATAAGGAACATGGCGCAATGGATTGTGCAACAGCATAAGGTAATACCTGTCTATTTCATACATAACAAGGACTGTACAAAAGAAACAAGGGTGTTAACCTGTCCAATTATACAAAGCAAGGAATTTTAACATTTATTGCAGTCATTTGCAAGGTAAACACAATAAAACACTGAGCTACATGGAGGTTAAACATTTATTACCTTGTGCTCCTGTTTCCCTGGTCAGAAGAGCCCTGCACATATTTATCTTCCCTAAGAAACCCGAGAATGGTGAGGGGTTGCAGAATACAATGGCAGCTGAAATTAAGATTCCCTTTCTTATTTGCACAGCTGCTCACTTCCTATATCTAAAGCAACACCCTCTGTCGCTAACAGCATTTTTCCATGCACAAGGACGTTCTCCTAGCGAGAACTTCTGTGAGAGGGCAGTAAGGAGGTCTGGGGGGATACTGGGATGTATAGGGAGAGACATCACTGGTAGAAAACAGGAAGTTGTTATCCCTCTGTACAGACAGCTTGTGAGATCCCATCTGGAGTACTGCGTGCAGTTCTGGAGACCAAATCTCCACAAGGACATAGACGGGATGGAGGCAGTCCAGAGGAGGGCAACTAAAATGGTGCAGGGTCAGCACCAGAAGACATATGAAGAGAGACTTAAGGCACTTAATATGTATACCCTCGAGGAAAGGAGGGACAGGGAGACACGATAGAAACTTTCAAGTACCTCAAGGGAATAAACAAAATCCAAGAGGGTAGTATCTTTCGGAAAAAGGGGTGTGCAAGAACAAGGGGGATGGCTCAGAGGTAATGTGAGGAAGTATTTTTTCATGGAGAGGGTTGTGGATGCATGGAACGGCCTTCCTGAGGTGGTTGTGGAGTCAAAAATAGTGGGAGAATTTAAGAATACATGGGACAGACATAAGGTAGTCTTAGTGGGGGGGGTAGGAGGAAGTAAGCTGTTGGTTAACTAGGATCTGCAGCTTATCCATTAGGTAGGGAAATGGGCAGACTGGGTGGGCCAAGCGGTCCTTATCTGCTGTCAAATTCTATGTTTCTATATCTCTATTTCATGGAAACCTCTGAGAAGGGCTTGTGGTGTGGAGCAGCGGCTGAAATATTGACTTGGCACCTCGCCAGCTGCTCGCTCCCACTGGTACCGCTTCTAGCCCTTCCGCTTCTGGACAAACAGTATTTCAATATTATTTATTAGCTTTATCTTTCTGTAGGTGCATTTCCCTAGCTTCACTCACAGGAAAGTGAAGATTTATTCCCTTTTCTCTTCAGGACACCTTCATAACATTACAGGGCGGCAGACTTAACTTCCCAGTGCTCTCAGGTCACACCTGTAAACAAACTTTCAGCTTAGTGTGCCACTCCTGGTTAAACAATTGAGAAAAAAAAAAACATAACTACTTAAAAGTATGTTGTCCTGTCAGTTCACCGTGAACTGAAAAAGCTGCCAAAAACGCACCTTGCTAGCGATGCTCTGATTTTCTACCTGGACTCAATACTGTTCTACTTAACATAGATGAAAGAAATAAGGGTGTTAACCTGTCTAATTATACCAAGCAAGGAATTTTAACATTTATTGCAGCCATTTGCAAGGTAAACACAATAACACACTGAGCTACATGAAGGTTAAACATTTATTAGCTTGTGCTCCTGTTTCCCTGGTCAGAAGAGCCCTGCACATATTTATCTTCCCTAAGAAACCCGGGAATGGTGCGGGGTTGCAGAATAACTTAACATAAATATAGAACAGGCAGCAAAGAAAAAACCCTAGGAGGGCTATAATTCATTTTGGGACAAGAAGTGCATAAACAGCCTAGGATTGGTTTTTCTCTGTACCTGTCCCTTAAATCTCAATACCTGAACGTGTACATGCTTCATGTTTTTAATGCCACTCTGTTACTATTAATTTTATTACAGTAAATGGCTTCAAACCTAGCAACCAATACAGATATATTTTATTCTAGGAGTGCACTCTATGTATGCTGGTTACATTTAGGTATGTTTCTTAACATGCTTTTTCTACTGCAGGCTCCTTCCCAGGGAAGTACCGAAACTGAAATGGATACAGAAAGAAGGCAGAATAAGTAAGAAGGACAGGACAGGGCTACAATGGGTGGCCACTGCACCATAACCTGAAAAGGGGTTAGGGAAGAGATAAAATACTACTGCACAGTAGATTTAAGTTAGGGAAAACAAAGAAGAAAGGAAAGAACTTCCCGGAGTCTTACTTAGCTACTATGGTGGAACCCTGGTCCACCACACCTCTCCCACCTTAAGAGGAAGCCAGCTGTTTAAATACTCTATAACTGCTGGTTTTCTACATAGAAACATAAAAGTTGATGGCAGATAAGGACCGCAAGGCCCATCCAGTGTGCCTATTTCTTTTTCTACCTTATGAATGTGCCATCGGCCTTTGCTCTGTCAGTGGCCTATCTATTCATACTCATTTGTATTGCTCCATTATGCCTATCCCATGCCTATTTGAAGCCCTGCACTGTATTCATAACCACCACTTCCTGAGGTAGGCCGTTCCATGCATCCACCACCCTTTCTGTGAAAAAGAACTTCTTCACATTACCTATTAATCGGCCTCCCTCTGCTATTTTCCTTATATTGAAACATGTTAGACTCCTTCACCTTGTTAATGCCCTTAAGGTGTTTGAATGTTTCCATCATATCACCTCTCTCCCTCCTTTGCTCTAGGGTATACATATTGAGCTCCCTTAATGTGTCCTCATATGTTTTGTGATGCAGTCTCTGCATCATTTTGGTTACCCTTCTCTGGACTGCCTCAATTTGGTTAATGTCCTTGTGAAGGTGTGGCCTCCAGTACTGCACGCAGTACTCCAGATGGGGCCTAACCAGTGTCTTGTAAAGAGGGATTATTACCTCCCTCTTACAACTTGTGATACTCCTACTAATACACCCCAACATCCTCCTAGCCTTACCTACTGCTGTAGTGGTCTGCTTGGATGATTTCAGGTCATCTGTGATGATGATGCCCAAGTCTCTTTCTTCCCTTGTGACTGCCAGCAACTCCCCTCCCAGCCTATAGGTGGCTTCAGGGTTTATCTTCCCTATTTGCATGAGTTTGCACTTCTGTGCATTAAACCCCAATTGCCACTCTTCTGGACATTTCGCCAGTTTATCCAGATCTCTTCTCATTCTGCCCACCCCATCTGGATCATCTACTCTGTTGCAGATCTTGGTGTCATCTGTTAACAGA
Source organism: Neoceratodus forsteri (assembly GCA_016271365.2). Taxonomy (NCBI): domain Eukaryota; kingdom Metazoa; phylum Chordata; order Ceratodontiformes; family Ceratodontidae; genus Neoceratodus; species Neoceratodus forsteri. The sequence goes on from CM057452.1 coordinate 566,452,753, forward strand.
CAAACCTTACCCACCAGTCCATCTGCAATGTCACTGATGAAGATATTAAAGAGGACTGGCCCCAGGACTGCTCTCTGAGGTACCCCACTTGTGACTTGCATCTCTTCTGACTGTATACCATTTACCACCACTCTCTGTTTTCTGCCTGTCAACCAGTTTGCCACCCAGTTGACCAACTTCTGACCCACCCCAACCTACCCACCTTATTAATCAATCTTCTATGTGGAACAGTATGGAAAGCTTTGCTTAAGTCAAGGTAGGTGACATCAACTGCTCCCCCTTGGTCCACCACCTTGGTTACAAAGTTAAAGAAATCTATGAGATTAGTTTGACAGGACCTTCCTGTTGTAAACTCATGTTGTCTTGGATCCTGTGCTCCTATGGATTCCAGGTGTTGCACTATCCTTTCCTTAAGGAGTGCCTCCATAATTTTGCCCACTACTGAGGTAAGACTGACTGGTCCGTAGTTCTCTGCCTCCTCCCTGCTACCACTCTTGTGGAGCGGGATCACATGAGCACTTCTCCAGTCTTCTGGGACTTCTCCTGTGCTTAGAGACTCACTAAACAATCTGATAATGGCTCTGCTAGTTTCACCCTTAGCTTCTTTAGTACCCTGGGATGTATGCCATCAGGTCCCATTGCCTTGTCCACCCTGAGCTCATTGAGCTCTACTAGGACTCTTTCTTTTGTGAAGGGACTAGTGCACACCTCCCCCCCCATGTCCATGGTGCTGAGCTGTGGGTCCTGCCCTACCTTCTCTTCAGTAAATACTGAGAAGTATCTATTTAGGATAGATGCTTTTACATGGTCTGCCTCCTCACACACCCCCTTATCCCCTTTGATCTTAGCAATACCCCCTCTAGACTTTGTCCTTTCACTAATGTATCCATAGAAAGTCTTGTCACCTTCTTTTACTGTTTATGCTAGTGTTTCCTCAGTTTGGGCCTTTGCCTGCCTTACTGCCTTCCCTGCTTCCCTTAGGGAAGTTTGGTATGCCTCCCTATCTTCATCCCGCTGCGTTCCCTTATATTTCCGGAAGACCAGCCTTTTGGCTCTGACCTTTTCTGCTACTGTTTTTGAGAACCAAAGTGGTTTCCTTCTTCTTTTGCAGTTCCTTTTTTCTCTAACACAGTGGGATGTTGCTTCAAGTATTGCATCCTTAATGCTTGCCCACTTTGCCTGTATCCCCTCACCTGTATTTCTTCTTGCCAGGGATAGCTTAACTCTGTTGGCCATCTTATCAAAGTCAGCTCCTCTGAAGTCCCATATTTTTGCCTTGGAATGGGATGATTTAGTTCTAGTGGCAAAATTGAACCATTCCATGTGGTGGTCACTGGCCCCCATGTGACCTTCTACCTGGAAATCTGTGATCCTTTCCCTGTTAGTCAGTACTAGATCTAGGATAGCCCTGTCTCTTGTGGGTTGTTGTACCAGTTGTTTGAGGCCCTCCCCCTGCAGGGAATCTACCATGTGTCTAGTTCTGGCAGATGTTCGTGCTGGTATTGACCAATCTGTATCTGGCATGTTGAAGTCTCCCATTATCAGAACCTCCCCTTTAGCTGTCATGTTTTGTATATCTTCTAACAGTAATGTGTCTATGTCCTTCCCCTGGTCTGTAGGCATGTAGATAACCCCAGTTCGTATGGCTAACCCACAAACACCCATTCTGTTCCTAAACTGAAAAATGGGGTGTGGTTGGAGCTTCCACCCACCCGCGCATAGAAGCTCCACCCCAGGGTCCCTTTTTAAAATTTACAGCAGCAAATATGTGTATATTCTGTATTCCAGCCTTATGCACATACTACTTACATCTTTTACCCTGGGGCTTATTTATGTATTAATTATAATACAGAATCCATTTACAATTCTTCTGTTACATTTTATACTTTCATAGCACCATGGCGTGATAAAAAAATCTACATTTCTGATGCAGGGTATCAGCCCAATACGTTACAATAAAACTGTATAGCTGTAAGGCCAGATACCACCTCATAATTATCACATTTTTATCCTTCATTTGGTGTAACCAACATAAAGGATTATGGTCAGTCACCAAAACAAATTGAGCATCCCAGAGGTAGAACTGTAAGGCTTCTATAGCCCACTTTACAGCTAAAGTCTCCTTTTCAATGGTAGAGTACCACTGTTCTCTATCATGAAGTTTATGTGAAATATAGAATACAGGATACTCTTCCCCATCCACATTCTGGCTCAGGACAGCCCCTATGCCTGTCTCTGAGGCATCTGTGTGTACCTCAAATGGGTGTTCAAAATTAGGACTGCACAACATTGGCAAGGAACATAGTGCAGCTTTTATAGCCAAAAATGCCTCTTCACACTCAAGGGTCCATTTTACCTGGTTCCCGCATCTCTTTTTTGTTAGGTCAGAGAGAGGGGTGGCAGCAGAGGCAAAATTGGGGATAAAGCGACAATAGCATACTGCCAAACCCAAAAATAACTTTACATGTTTCTTAGTAGTTGGTACTGGACATTCGACTACCACCTCTATTTTCTCAATCCCAGGTTTTACCTGTCCATTCCCTAGGACAAAGCCCAAATATTGAGTCTCAGTCATGGCTATTGCACATTTCTGGGGATTGACTGTCAGCCCAGCTTCTTTGATAGAGTGCAATACAGCAGATAGCTGTTCCAGGTGTTTCCTCCAGTCATTACTAAACACCACCACATCATCTAAATATGCGGAACAATAACTGGTATGGGGAGTTAACACCTGATCCATGAATCTCTGGAAAGTTGCTGGGGCAGCATGCAAGCCAAAGGGCATTGAGTTAAAGTCAAATAAACCAACTGGTGTGCTGAAAGTGGTTTTCTCTCGAGCATCTTTCTCCAGTGGAATTTGCCAATAGCCTTTAGTTAAATCTAAAGTCGAGATGTACTTGGCTTGTCCTATTCGATCTACTATATCGTCAATGCGTGGCATAGGATAAGTATCGAATTGGGAAAAATTATTAAATTTTCTGAAATATAAGCATAATCGGATTCCTCCTTCTTTCTTTGTAACTATGACTATGGGGGATCCCCACACACTTTTAGATGGCTTAATAATGTCCAAACGTCTAGGTTTCTCTATCTCCTCTCTCACTTCCTCTCTCACTCTTTCTGGTATCTGATAGGGTTTCTGTCAGATAGGGGGGGAGTAGTATGGGTTAGTAAGGGTGTTCAACCCCTACAGCTCTTCCTGGGATGCTAGTAAAAGTGTCATCAAACCTTGCCAATAATGCGTTTAGTTCTGTTTTCTGTTCTGGACTTAAGGCGGGATTGAAAGGGACTTCTTCTCTACATTTACACTTCTCCAGTCTATCATAGGCGAGATCTAACTCAGACTCCTTCCTTTCAGGCAGTACCACCATTCCTAGATTTTCTACTGGTTTCTCGTACCATTTCTTGAGTAGGTTCATATGGTAAACCTTTTTCCCAGGACGTTTATCAGCCGTTTCTATTTCATAATTTACAGGTCTGGTTTGGCGTAAGATGGTATATGGCTCCTGTCATTTCATTAGTAACTTAGTATCTGATGGTGATAGCAACAACAATATATTTCCCCCTACTTGATATTGTTTTGTGCCTACCTTTTAGTCATAGTGGTCTTTTTGTGTTTGTTGAGCTTGTTGGCTGTTTTGATGGGCCTGTATAGTGTATGCGACTAGTCTTTTTCTCAACTGTCCCATATATTCAGCAATATTAACATATCTCAAGTCAGTGCCTGCCTCCCAAAATTCTTTGACCACATCTAATGGTCCACGTGGGTTTTTCCCATACAACATAGCAAAAGAGGAGTAACCATTCAAAGTTTGGGGAACCTCTCTGTATGCAAATAACAGCAACAGTAAATATCTATCCCAGTCCTTCCCCTCTTCATGTATGAATTTTTTCAACATCCTTTTCAGTGTCTAGTTAAACCTCTCTGCTAACCCGTCTGTCTGAGGATGGTATGGGGAAGTCCAGACAGCAACAATCTCTAAGAGCTTATACAACTCCTTCAGTAAAGCAGCATTGGAGTTACTCCCCCTATCTGACAAATATCTCCTTGGGGATCCCTAGGCGACTAAACACCTTTACCAGTTCTGCTATTTTTGGGGTGGTAACACTATGCATCAGGATTGCTTCTGGATATTTTGAAGTGTAGTCCACAAATGACCAGTATGAATTTGTTCCCCCTTGAGCATTTTATTAAGGGTCCCACCACATCCATTCCTATTCTTTCGAAAGGGTACATCACCAAAGGCAGAGGAGCCAAAGGTACTGTTTCCTTTTTACTGACTATGAACACTTTTTGACATTCCCCACATGATTGACAGTACTTTGCTACTTGGTCATGTGTTCTCAACCAGTAGAATCTTTGTAAAATCCTTTTTAGGGTACGATCCCTACCTGCATGGCCTGCCCATGGTAGGTCGTGTCCTAAAAACATCAGGGCCTCCCTATATTTCACAGGTACCAGCATTTGCTCAATTGTTTCCCCTGTTTCAGGATATATACATTCTCTGTATAAGATATCACATTTCAAAACATATTTGGGTTTATCATCACTCTGTTTCTGGTTAACCTGTGCATAAAAAGGCATCTGTGTCTCATCTGCTTTTTGATATCAGACATTACATACAGAAAAAGCAGATTACACTTTTTGTTCTAGAAGTCCATTAATAGTCCATCTCCAGTGTTTCTGGGCCGTCTTTTTACTGTTCAATGACTTCTTGTCCATGCCAGGTGATGCAACTACATCTTCTTCAAATGGGAACGTTTCTTCCAGCGTCTGGGCCTGGTATGCTTGAGCTCAGGTAGTAACAGCTGATACAGAGTCCAGGTTTGGCAACAAAGATGTAAAATGGGGATAATCATGTCCAATGACTATAGGCACTGGTAAATTAGGTACTAGTCCAGGAGTCACCTGTGTACTTTGGCATTTTATGTGTAATGCAACATCTATGGTTGGGTATTTATGAGTGTACCCATAGATGCAGACAATATTCATTCCTGGACCCTTTGGCTGAATCCCCTCTACCAATTCAGAGCAGATCAAAGTGCATTTGCTCCCTGAATAAACCAGTCCCATAACTGTTTGTTGCTGAACAGTTACATCAGTTAGAAAGTACCCAGCATTCAATAGGGCTAGATGTGTCAGTTCATTTGTCTTCTTGGTACAGAATCTGGCAATGTGTCCAACCCCTTGGCAATTCCGGCATGTGATGTTGGGGTTATAATACTTTACCCCATGACCCACCTTTACTTCGGACTTTGTGTAACTTTGTCTTGCAGATCTATTATTAGGGTTGATTTTCCACTCTATGGGGTAGGGGCTGTGGTGAGGTCTACAGTTCTGTACCCCTCTTGCACAGGTTGACAGACTGACAGGAAATCTTCTGCCAACATTATAGCCTGTTCTGGCGATTCAGGGTTATGCTCTCTGACCCATATTTGCACATCATTTGGTAAAATTTGCAAGTACTGTTCAATCACTAATGTATCTATAATAGCCATCACTGTTTTACCCTCTGGCTGTATCCATTTTAAACACAGTTCTTTAAGTCGGGTAAATGTTTTCCTAGGGGCATCGTTAAGGTAGTGCTTCAGGGATCTGAATCTCTGCCGATAGGTCTCAACATTTATATCAAATCTTTTGAGAATCTCCTTTTTAACAAAGTCATCATTCTCGGCATTTCTTGTGTCCATGTTACTTATGCCAGTTGAGCCCTCCTTGTTAAATATGGGGCTAACCACACCACCCATTGGGACTGTGGCCACCCATAGGCTCTAGCAACCCTTTCAAATGTGGTCATATGGGCCTCAATGTCATCTGTGGGGCTCATTTTGGTCAACTTTATGTCTTTAGGGTTACCTGTCCTGGCCCCCTGGCTTCCTTGTCCAGCTCTGATTAGTTGCAGGGCCTTCATGGTGTCAGTCCATCTCTGGTCTTGTCTTCTCCTCCTCTCCAGCTCTCTTTCCTGGTTGTCCCTCTCTCACAGTTGTTCCATCTCCACCTGTTTGATGGCTAGCCATTTCAGCAATCCAGTGACATCTTCCGGGGTTTTCTCATAGGAGCCTTCTTCTTCTTCTATCTCCTCGTCTTCCTGAACTCTGCTCCTGCCATCGCCTTCTTCCTTGTGGTTCCTCCAAACTCCAGGCCAGTCGATAACTCCTCTCCCGTTATCAGGGTTTGAGCTGTGGTCTGAACTCCATGAATAACGGGCTTCTCTTCTTGTCTGTACTGATACCAGGGCTGGTATCAGTTAACTGTTTTCCCTCAAACAGTCTGGACAACCAGTAACCAATCCCACTTCTGACACCAATTTGTAAATGGGTGTGGGACTGATAACACAGACTCAGTGTTTAGGGTTTAAAACACACCAAAGGTGTGATATTTATTAAACTCAAAAAATAGGCAAACAGAAATCAAAAATCAGAACAATAAACAAAAATCTGCTACTGGAGTAGCTTCCAGAGTGTTCACGCTGTCAATAAAGGTATAATAACACTATCTGTAGATTGGCTACTTCACTTAGGTAGCTCTTCACTTGACCATTACCCAGGCTGCTCTGATTTGCGCACCTCAAGGAGGTGTATATATAGTCCTATGCTGGGTCACCTGACATGACCCTTAAGTTACATATACATTTTATTACTTTTTATCACATCAAATCTGGTCAGGACACCCATTAAACATAAACAGTTTAGTACTTAGCTTCTTATTGTATAACCTAAATTCTTATAACATCTGTAAGGGCTTTGAAATATTCCATGAAAATAAACAACAAGCTATAATGTGCCCTGAAGCCCCTCCTACGCTCTTGAGATTGACAGTTCTTATCTGTATAAATATAGGCTTTAGAGGATGCTGCTTCTCCTATAGCAGATCATTTCTCTAGGATCTTGGATTGAAGAGGGTCTGGCATTAGGAATAATAAGGAACATGGCGCAATGGATTGTGCAACTGCATAAGGTAATACCTGTCTATTTCATACATACCAAGGACTGTACAAAAGAAATAAGGGTGTTAACCTGTCTAATTATGCCAGGCAAGGAATTTTAACATTTATTGCAGCCATTTGCAAGGTAAACACAATAAAACACTGAGCTACATGGAGGTTAAACATTTATTAGCTTGTGCTCCTTTTTCCATAGTCAGAGGAGCCCTGCACATATTTATCTTCCCTAAGAAACCCGAGAATGGGAAGGGGTTGCAGAATACAGCGGCAGCTGAAATTAAGATTCCCTTTCTTATTTGCACAGCTACTCGCTTAATATATCTAAAGCAACACCCTCTGCTGCTAACAGTGTTTTTCCATGCACAAGGACATTCTCCTAGTGAGCACTTCCTTCTCTATTTCATGGGAACCTCTGAGAAGGGCTTGCGGTGTGGAGCAGCAGCTGAAATATTGACTTGGCACCTTGCCAGTCGCTTGCTCCCGCTGGTACCGCTTCTAGCCCTTCCACTTCTGGACAAACAGTATTTCAATATTATCTATTAGTTTAATCTTTTTGTAGGTGCATTTCCCTACTTTTACTCACACGGAAGTGAAGACTTGTTCCCTTTTCTCTGCAGGACATCTTCATAACATTACAGGGCAGTAAAACATAACTACTTAAAGGTATGCCATCCTGCCAGTTTTCTGTGAACTGAAAAAGCTTAATTTACTGAGTCAGTGCAGAGGGTGAATCTAATTGGGGTGTGGCTTAGCAGCTTAGAAGTACAAAAGCAGGTAGCTCCAATTACAGCTTCCTGCTGTTTTTAACAGAGGAGAACTTTGGTTTCAGAGCAAGAAGCAGCAGTCTAGATCTACAGATTTTTTACTGATAAGTCACTTCTATCTCGGCAGGAGTCAGTACCTGTTTGGATTAAGCAAACAGATACTTTATTAGAAGAAGGGGGTCTCATTTAAGTAAAAAAAAGCAGAAAGTCACTGTGTGTTTCTCTGAGGAAGGTGGCTGTATCAGCTTAATTTACTGAGTCAGGGCAGAAGGTGAATCTAATTGGGGGTGTGGCTTAGCAGTTTAGGAGTACAAAAGCAGGTAGCTCCAATTACAGCTTCCTGCTGTTTTTAACAAAGAAGAACTTTGGTTTCAGAGCAAGAAGCAGCAGTCTAGATCTACAGATTTTTTACTAATTGCCCTCCTTCCCACCCCTCCACCCACCCACCCAAAGCCAGTTCTAGTTTTATAGCCACTGGATTTGACTGACAACAGGAACTTCCTGTTTGGCAGTAGGAAGGGAAGGATCACTGAGACACATTAGTTTCATCAACTTTGAAGGAACCTAAAACATAACTCTTTCTCTCCCCCCCCCCCGGCTGCTGGAGGTCTGAATCCAAGCACGGAAGAAGGAGACTACTGAAGACTACAGGAAGTTCCTGTCCCAGAACAGGAAGGGTGAGAGCTGTAAGGTCACATAGGCATTAGGAAAGTAAGTGTAAAAAGCCATAGAGGGAGGAGACAGTAAGGATACAAAGCAACATAAGAGGGAACACAAAATAAATCAAGATGGGAGTGGTGCAGTGCAATGGCTGTGGGACAGCAGTATTCCAGGAGACATTCTGGAGGCTGCAATGCTGTCCTGTTTTCAGGCACCTCTCTGGTCTGAGGGAAGAGGTTGCCTGTCTCCAGGCTGACCTGGCTAGGATTTATGAAACCTCTTCCCCCACCCAGGGACCATCAGGGCCACCACCGTTACCTCAGAGGTTGCCAAGAAAGAGGAGTGGTAGGACCAAGGTGGGCTCAGGGAGGGAGAGGGTGGTGGAACAGAGGTGCACCCCTCCCGTTGTACCTCTCCACAATTCATATGCTGTTTTGGCAAAGAGTGGTTCCTCTACAGAGGCACATGCAGTGGCAACCAAGGAGGATGCTGGGAAACCTCCACAAAGGATACCCACAGGAGGGTGGCACGAGACCCCACAGGGGAAGGAAACAACTCCTGGTGGGGGACTCAATCATTAGAGGGGTAGAAGTGAGGGAGGAAGGGGATAGGGAGGTAAGGTGCCTGCCTGGCACCATGACTTGGAGGGACAAGGAAGCGAATCCTCAGGATCGCGGGAGCAGCTGCACGAGGGAGGGAGCTGGATGTCATTGTCCACCTAGGGACAAATGATCTGGCTGTGAATGGGATCAGAGTGGTGCAAGTGGAGTTTGTGGAGTTGGGGAGGGGCCTTAGAAAAGTAGCATGTACGGTAACCTTCTCGGAGGTGCTGCCTGTCTATGGCAAGGATGATGCTAGGGTATTCCGCACCATAGGATTCAATGAATGGTTGAAAAGTTGGTGTGGAGCTCAGGGTTTTGGCTTCACTGGGGACTGGGGAGCCACCTGGAGGGATGCAGGCTTATACTGGCATGATGGTCTGCATCTGTCCGGGGGGGAACCAGGATCCTAGGTGACAGGTTTAAATGCTTCATTGGCAAGCATTTAAACTAGCCAAGGGGGGGGAGACACTGAAAAGGAGCAGGGAAATCCCAGTCTCCCATCACAAAACACAGTAGTTAGAGAGGTAAACACCAAGGTAGAGAAGTCAGTAGGGAGCAGGACAGGGATAAATGCAGAAAAAGACAGTAAGGACAGTGATGGGGCTAAAAGGGGTAAGGCCATAAAAAATAAATGGAAGGTGATGAGTACTAATGTCCACAGTCTGTGCAACAAAATCCCTGAACTAGTGGCCTTGATGGAAGAGGGATGCCTGTATATTGTGGCAGTCACTGAAACATGGTACACAGAGAACCATGACTGGGATGTCAATATACCAGGATACACAGTCTACAGGAGGGACAGGGTAGGTAAAAGAGGAGGAGGAGGAGGAGCTCTCTATATAAGGGAAGGGATTAAAGCAACAGAACTAAAGAGTAAACAGGAAGTTGAGGAGTCACTATGGGTCACCCTGAAGATAGGAAATGGCACCACAATCCGTACAGGGGTTATGTACAGACCCCCATATCAGGGGGAGGAGATGGACAAGGAAATGATAGAAGGCATCCTTAAAATGGCAGAAAAAGGGGATATATTGTTGATGGGGGACCTGAATATGCCAGATGTTAACTGGAGTACCTTTGCTGCAGGTACATCCAAGAGCAGGGTCATTCTTGATGCCCTACAGGGGGCATACCTCAGACAGCTAATGTTGGAACCCACTCGGGAGGGAGCAATCTTAGACCTGGTACTCTCAAATGGAGAAGGAGAAAGGATCTCAGATTTAGAAGTGGGTAGCCATCTGGGAACAAGTGACCACCAAACAGTGTGGTTCACAATAAACACAGCCATAGAGTCAAGCCATACAAAAAACAAGAGTATTGGACTTTAGGAAGGCTGACTTTGGGAAAATGAGAGAGTGCCTCAGAAAAGCACTAGCAAATGGGCAAGAAGGAGGAGTGGAGGAACAATGGGGAATAATCAGAACAGCCATCGCAGAGACAACAAGCCTTTGTGTGAAGCAAATCAACAAAACAAAATAAAGGAAAAAAACACTATGGTTCTCAAAAGAGGTGGCAGGGATGGTTAAGGAGAAAAGGATAGCATTCAGGAAATATAAGGAAACACAGAAGGAGCAGGACAGAATAATGTATCAGTTAAAGCAGAAGGAGGCAGGGAAGGCAGTCAGAATAGCAAAGGCACAAACTGAGGAAAAGATAGCCAACTCTGTTAAGAACGGGGATAAAACCTTTTATAGGTACATTAGGGAGTGAAGAAAGACCAAGGGAGGGATACAGAGACTTAATAAAGGGGAGGGAATGTGGGCAGAGGGTGACAGTGAAAAAGCAGGGATACTGAACGAATATTTATGCTCAGTATTCACAACGGAAGAGGAGGGAGAGATACCTAAACCAAGCAAGAGAGAAACTCTGAATAGGAGGTCGATACCAGTCCATTCACAGAAGAAAGGGTTTTGAAAGAACTCTTGAAACTGAGGGTGGACAAAGCAATGGGGCCTGATGGGATTCACCCAAGAATTCTAAAAGAACTAAGGGTAGAACTAGTAACACCACTGACTACTCTCTTTAACAAATCATGGAATGTGGGCAGAGGGTGACAGTGAAAAAGCAGGGATACTGAACGAATATTTCTGCTCAGTATTCACAATGGAAGAGAGGGAGAGATACCTAAACCAAGTAAGAGAGAAACTCTGAATAGGGGGGTCGATACCAGTCCAGCCACAGAAGAAAGGGTTTTGAAAGAACTCTTGAAACTGAGGGTGGACAAAGCAATGGGACCTGATGGGATTCACCCAAGAATTCTAAAAGAACTAAGGGTAGAACTAGTAACCCCACTGACTGCTCTCTTTAACAAATCATGGGAGGATGGGGTGGTACCTGAAGACTGGAGGAGGGCAAATGTGATTCCTCTTCACAAAAGTGGGAGCAGGGCAGAGGCAAGAAACTACAGACCATTTAGTTTGACTTCAATGGTAGGGAAAATGGTGGATTCACTTCTGAAGGAAAGAATTGTTGAGTACCTAGAGGTCAGTGGGGCACAGGACCCAAGTCAGCATGGTTTCACAGCAGGAAGGTCGTGTCAGATGAACCTAATAGATTTCTTTGACTGGGTGACCAAAGTAGTAGACCAGGGAGGGGCTGTGGATATGGCCTACCTAGATTTGAGCAAGACATTTGACACAGTCTCGCACAAAAGATTTATATACAAGTTAGCCAGCCTTGGAGTGGGTCCCAAGGTGGTAGCCTGGATAAAAAACTGGCTGGACAACAGGACGCAAAGGGTAATAGTAAATGGAGTCCACAGCGAAGAAAGGAGCTTGACTAGTGGAGTACCGCAGGGTTCGGTACTGGGACCGGTCCTCTTTAATGTCTTTATTAGTGACATTGGAGAGCACCTGGAAGGAAAGGTATGTCTCTTTGCAGATGACACAAAGATCTGCAACAGGATTGATACACAAAGTGGGACGGAAAGAATGAAAAGGGACTTGGCAAGGTTGGAGGAATGGTCAAATATGTGGCAGCTCAGATTCAATGCAAAGAAGTGCAAGGTAATGCATCTGGGAAACAAAAACCCAGGGGAAGAGTACACAATGGGGGGTGAATAACAACAACAAAAATTGAAAGAGACCTAGAAGTGATTATATCAGATGACCTAAAGGTGGACAAGTAATGTGAGAAGGCAGTAAGGAGGGCTGGGGGGGATAGTGGGATGCATAGAGAGAGGCATCAACAGTAGAAAACAGGAAGTTGTTATCCCTCTGTACAGACAGTTAGTGAGACCCTATCTGGAGTACTGCGTGCAATTCTGTAGACCCCATCTCCGCAAAGACATTGACAGAGTAGAGGCTGTTCAGAGGAGGGCAATCAAAATGATGCAGGGTCTGCACCAGAAGACATACAAGGAGAGACTAAAGCAGCTTAATATGTATACCTTTGAGGAAAGGGGGGACATGATAGAAACTTTCAAGTATCTCAAGGGAATTAACAAAGTACAAAAGGGTAGTATCTTTCAGAAGAAGAGATGTGTAAGAACAAGGGGGCACAATTTGAAGATAGAGGGGGGACAGCTCAGAGGTAATGTTAAAAAGTATTTTTTCACAGAGAGGGTTGTGGATGCATGGAACAGCCTTCCTGAGGAGGTTGTGGAGTCAGGAACTGTGGGAGAATTCAAGAATGCATGGGACAGCACAACATAGAAACATAGACTTTGACAGCAGATAAGGACCCTTGGCCCACCCAGTCTGCCCATTTCCCAACCTACTGGATAAGCTGCAGATTCTAGTTAATCAACAGCCTACTTCCTGCAACCCCCCACTATTATTGCCTTAAATCTGTCCCATGCATGTTTGAATTCTCCCACTGTTTTAGACCCTACAACCTCTCCAGGAAGGCGGTTCCATGTGTCCAGCATTCTCTCTGTGAAAAAAAATTTCCTCAGGACAAGGCAATTCTAGTGGGGGGTAGGAGGAAGTAAGCTGTGGATTAACTAGAATCTGCAGCTTATCCATCAGGTAGGGAAATGGGCAGACTAGGTAGGCCAAGCGGTCCTCATCTGCCGTCAAATTCAAGTTCTATGTTTCTATGTTTCTAGCTGCCAAAAACACACCTTGCTAGTGGTACTCTGATTTTCTACCTGGACTCAATACTATTCTACTTAACATAAACATAGAGAAGGCAGCAAAGAAAAAACCCTAGAAGGGTTATAATTCATTTTGGGACAAGAAGTACATAAATAGCCTAGGATTTGTTTTTCTCTGTACCCATCTCTTAAAGCTGTATACCTGAACTCGTACATGCTTTATGTTTTTAATGCCACTCTGTTACCATTAATTCTATTACAGTAAATGGCTTCAAACCTAGCAACCAATACAGATATATTTTATTCTAGGTGTGCACTCTATGTATGCTGGTTGCATTTAGGTATGTTTCTTAACGTGCTTTTTCTACAGCAGGCTCCTTCCCAGGGAAGTACCGAAAGTGAAAGGGATACAGAAAGAAGGCAGAATAAGTAAGAAGGAAAGGACAGGACTACGATGGGTGGCCACTCCACCATAACCTGAAAAGGGGTTAGGGAAGAGACAGAAATACTACTGCACAGTAGATTTAAGTTAGTGAAAACAAAGAAGAAAGGAAAGGACTTCCTGGTGCCTTACTTAGCTACTATGGTGGAACACTGGTCCACCACAGTAGTACAGAGGACTGAGAAGCAGCCAAATGAGGCATTGTCAGTAACACCCATGGGACAATTGGCAAGGGTTTGCCTTATTAGTGATGGGGTGGGAGGGAGAGAACATTAGGGAACAGGGAAAATACCTAGGTATGGGGCCCTATTAGTAAGCAGGAGTGACCTAGTGTAGAAGTTGGCAGTCACAAGCCCTGTTTACACTGCCGACTTTGCAGCGCGTCAACCCATGCACACGGATTGATGCACTGCAAAGTCGGCAGTGCAAACACTGTTGGAAACATGTCAACTGCCCCTCAGATCACTTTTAGGATCTGACTCAGTTGTTGGATCAGTAGTGGAGTGAGCGCATTACATGGTAGTGTGAATACTTTGCTGTGCTCGCTCTGCTACAATTCCATTTGTCATCAGCTGCCACATAAAATCACAGCCCCTCCTTGGAGTGACCTGAAGCACTGTGAGGGTGGGCTGTGTAAAGGAGAATTGAGCTGATGCATTCCTACGCATAGGGAAGGGAGCGGCACACATGCCGCGGCACTGCCGCCATGTAAACACGGCTAAAGTCATTTCCCAGCACTAGCCAGGAGCGGAGAGCCTTTTTAAAAGAACCTGTTTTCATGCTTTCTTGGAGGACAGCTGGGAGGTCATTGTGTCATTTTGGACCATGGTAGATTGACGATCTCTGGGCAAAGGTAGTGCGCATCAGGGGCATCTAAAAACAGGTAAAACAGGAAGTGAGCGTTCTTGTTACTTTACTCTGGAAGCTACCTCTGGTAGAGCTCTAGTAGTTACAGTGCCTCTTCTGAACCCCATTTCTGTTTTCCCATGCCCATCATGTTCAAACATCAGATCCAGGTCTGATACTTCCATAGCATCTTCAGAGAACTCTCCAGGCCAGAAGGCCATCATTCCACATTCCCTTGAGAGGATGCTCACCTGGGAACCCACTTTTGCTGCCCAAGCTGTTATTCAGTTGTCCATACCCTTCGCTACTCCCTGCTTGACCACATAGCCTGACCAAAGTTTCGAGGCACAAGAACGGAGCACTCAGTAAACCCTAGAGGAACCTCAGACTGCAGTCTTAGACCATGGTGTCCACCTGTCCTCCAAGAGGTGTCTGTGCCATGATGTGGCCCCACAAATGCATGGCTACCAGATCCCTCTTGGATTAACTGTAATTCTACCATATTACCCAACCCTGAAACCCTTCTGCCCCCATGACATGGTCAGGAAGAACCTGACAAGGAGTACACTGCAATTCTGGCCCAGACACATTGCCACTGAGCCAAGGCCAGAAGTCTCCATCAAGCTCCCAAATGTGCCCTGGGGCCCCAAAGAGATCCCATGCCATGCCAAGCCTGGTGACTTGCCACTGAGCCAAGCCTGTTAGGACCCCTTGATGTACCCGGTTACCCACTTTAGGGTGAATTTCCTAGGGCACGGGAAATTAGAGCACATGGAAAATGCCACCAGCAACAAGACTGACAGCAAGTTGTGTCACCATGCAGTAAGAGCACATAGCCCACTCAAGCAATCCCCATTGATTTCCAGAGGGGGGGCTCAGCCCCACCACACCCCATTAGATATATATAATAACCTCCACCCATCGCATCCTGTGGAACAGCACACAACGTTGGACATAAGAAACACCACAAGATGCTCATAGTGTAACATGCTCGGAAATCCTGGTCACTCATATCGGTTTTGCACTAATTGCGATGCCCACATTACGATGTCCTATGTTCCATGCCTTATTGATGGTATACCAATGTACCCGGAACCCAAAACTGGGTGTTAACACTGGTATGGGGCTACCTCCTTCCTCAAACAGTACTAATGGACCCCCTTTCCTACCCCACGCCCAACTAGGACTAGACATAGAACTAGGCTACTTCCTGCCAAACCCTCCTATTTATACAGTACCCTTGTGCTAAACTCCGCCACTCCCCCATTCTGAAGGTCAAAGTGACTGGTACTCTGGCACTTGGTGCTTTGATAGACCTATTTGTAACAACCCACCCCTTTATGGGAAAGATTGTTACATGTAGTAGATGTATAAGTGAATTCTCCCAGTGTCAGAAATCCAAATAAGGCTAAGGTCATTGCAGCTTGTAAGTAAATGATAGTGGATTTTTGTTTTGAAAAGTGCAGACTGTTGACAATCTCTTCCAAACTGCATCTATGTTGCCCTTGTTGAATCCCCAATAGAATTTAAAATGATGGTCACAGCATGGTTCAGGTAGAATGTATTTATTTTATTTGCACTTTGTTCACTGAGAAGCACAAGGGGCCTGTTTTCAAGAACGACCCGGAGCCATTTAACAAACAGCTTGGATGTTTACAGAAAACCAAAAAAAGTACATACAATAAACACCACAAGATATAAACCAGCACATGATAAGTTATCAACAACATTAATAATATTTGCCAGTAGATTGATGGAGCAAATATATTTTTAACTCCTTTTTACATTTCACATGGCTTTTAGAGTCTAAACAAGACTGAGGCATGTTATTCCAAAGCTTAGATGCCTGGAATGAAAAAGCCCTCTCACCCATACATGTTGTAATTTTGGGTAAGTTTAACTGAATATTTGAAGAGGACCTTAGTGTCCTAACCCCTTTCTTTAGCTCAATTAGGTTAAATAAAGGAGAGTGATGTTGAAGTCTCATTATGTTATCAACAAACAACCCGAACTATATGAAAAGTTCAACCTAGGTGGTAACCATCCCAATTCATCATGTAACAGCCAGTAATGAGTATTATATGGTTTTGCGGTAACAAAATGACAGACCGCATTAAATGTTTTGTTAACTAAATCAGTATCATTACCAGTTAACATAGTAATTAAAAATGAGTTTTAAAATAATATTGGCAAAAGTACTCTTTGCTATTGTTTCCCTGGCTTCTCTTGTTAAGCAGTCTTTTATTTTATAAAGATCACCCAATTTCTGATTTACTTGTTTTACAGTTTTCTTTATATGGGCTGTAAACAACAAACTAGGGTCAAGTAAGACTCTTAAATATTTTGACTTGATAATCTGCTGCAACATAATTCTATCCAGATCAGATATTTGAAGAGGTTTACATTTATTTAATTTGGGTTTTGAGCCCAAAAGAATGCATTGTGTTTTTGTAGTATTTAACATCAAATGATGCAACTTCAATCATTTGTTTAAAGCAGAAAAATCATCATTTAAGGATGAATTTATTTCATCCACTGAATTTGAACTAGCAAATATCCTTTTTACACAGCAGCAGCACTTCACTTTTACTCCGCTGCCTTCCTGCTACGCTGCGACTCGCTCTGCAAAAGTTTCATTTACACTTCTGAGCCTGATGCACCACAGATCGTGCCAAAAGGAATGTCTTTAGACATGTGGGCAGTGTTAAAAATAATGACATCCTCATCCTGGACACAGGGGAACGCAGCGGATCGAGCGCATTGGTCGTTTACACTGCAGGGTAATGTGCTTGATCCAGTATGCATCCCCACAATTTCATTGGTTTGAAAACTGGCACTGTGGAACACTTACGGGGATGTGGTGAGTGTTCACAATATCGACTTTGCAGCACATCAACCGGAGCGCATCTGTAGATGCGCTGCAAAGCCGGTGGTGTAAACAGGGTAAAAGAGAATCATATCATCTGCATATAATAACATACTTGACTTTGAAGAGATTTTTGCTACAGAATCTGTGTATATTGAAAATAACAGAGGTCCTAAAATGGACCCCTGAGGGACCCCTTGTTCTAGAATATGTATCTGGGATTGTACACCACCAAAATTAACTCTCAGTGGTTGATTTGTTAAATAACTTTGAAACTACATGTAAGGGCTTTCTGTCAGGCCAATGTCCTCCAGTCTTCAAAGCAGCATGGTATGATTGACCAAATCGAAAGCCTTCGACAGGTTGACAAAAGCTGCACTGGTTAACTTGCCATGGTCCATAGATCTTAGGGCATGATCTGTAAAACATGCCAGTAATGTACCTGTACTAAAGGATTTCTAAAAGCCATGCTGCTCCAGAGAGTGAAGTCCATTGGCCTGAAATATTCCGTAGTTTGTTCAATAACTATTTTTTCTAACATTTTGCTCAAAGGGGATAATACTGATGTAGGCCAATAATTATCAGCATCCTGAAGAGAGACAGACTTAGGAATTGGTTTTGTCTCTGTTTGTTTCCAGTATTGTGGCAACTCACCAGTAACCAATGAAAGGTTAAACATTTTTGTTAGAGGCCCATAAACAAGAGGTGCAATCATTTTCAAAAATCTGGGCTCAAGCCCATCTAACCCTGCATTCTTGTTAACTGGCATCTGTCTTAATCATTTAAACACCTGTTGAGGGTTGATTCTCCGAAAATAAAAAAGGGGGGGTTGGTATGGCCAATTTGCATTGGTGCAAGATTAGTTGGAGAAGTTTTAGAACCAAAACTAGTGACATATTTAAAAAAATCTGTGAATTTAGATAGAAATAAATCACAGATTTTATTTGGGTTTGTTATGACTGGCCCACTGTGTTTAATTGTACCAGAAGTTGTAATCTCAGCCAGGGTCAATCAGTGCTTTAACTGGTGAGCAGCATTTTTTAGGATCACCCAATAAATCCAATTGAATTTTTATAAAATATTCAGATTTACTCTTTCGTAACACATTTTTACACTTATTTCTTAGTGTGCGATATCTGTTAAGATCAGCAGTACAATCTGAGTTTTTATATTTTTTCCACTGCCTAGCCCACCCTCTCATTAGCCTAAAAAGTTAAGGAGACAACAATTCATTATCAGTTCCTTTAACCCTTCTAGTGACGAATAGGAAATACTTATTTTGTAATTCTAATACTGTTGTAACAAAAAAATCAACAGCAGCATTTAGATCCGGTATAGCGTCCAAGTAAGTCCAATTTAATAAGCCCAGGTCCTCATTCAGATGTTCCAGGTCAAAATTATTATAATTTCTATAAGAAATAATCTTTTGGGGCGCTTTAGTTTTGGTGCTATTCCAGATGCAAAAAACTGGAAGGTGATCACTAATGCTGTCTGGAAGAGTCCCACACTCAATAATCTTGTCAATATTTTTAGTTAGTATCTAATCCAAGATTGTATGCAAGTTACTACAGAGATTCATTCTGGTAAACACAGTAATTATCTGGGTAAGGCCTGCATTTAAAACTGTTTCTAAATCAGATTGGTCTGCTGTTCCCCAATTTAAATTGAAGTCCCTGTTACAAAAACATATTTGGTAAGGGCAGTAGATTGAAAACATTCAAGAAATTCTATTAGGCCTTTTTTTACCTGATTTAGGTGGGTTGTATACTATGCAAAAACTGACCTTGTTACATACTTCTAAAGCAAATTCCAAAAACAACCATTCACATTCAGACTTGGATTTTGTGGCTATGTCCTATATATTAACTTCTAATGTGCCTCTATAAAACACCGTAATCCCAACTCCTTTCTTTTTACAAGCCCTATTCTTGCAAACTACTTTATACCCTTTTATCTCACAAAGATGATCATGTATGAATGGTTTTAGCCATGTCTCAGTTAAACTGAATACATCTGGTTTGTAAAATGTTATCAGTGCTTCAATTTCAGCTTTTTTGTTTAAAAAAACTCCTAGTGTTCAAATGCACAAATTTAAAACCCTTTGAATTCCATTTAAGTATATCCCGAAAAGTTGAAAAATGGGCCCAGGGTTTATTTCTACATTTATTTATTTAGTTCTTATTTAGTTGCAATACTTTTGAGCTAAAAGCTCGTTTACAAAGGTTCCACATCAAAGTAACAATAGTCAAACAGAACAGTATAAAAACAGCAAAACATGGTTAAAAAAGAAAGCATTTAACATGAAATAAACTTATAAGGTGCAACATAATTCCAGTTAAGGACTTTGATTATTGTGTCCTGACTTGAGTTGCTGCTACCACTGAAAGCCGCCAGCATTTCTTTTACTCTTGCCCTGCTAAACCTGCCAAACCTCTGAAATTAATTTGTGCACATTGGAGCTGCTGCCTGATTGAAATTTTTACAGGTTGCAGCTACACAGGAATCTTCTGTGCAGGCTGGCATGTTAGTCTGAGCTGGCAGAGTTTCGATTGCTCCAGCTGGCTGCTTGTAGTGCACTGGCTCTCACCTTTGTTTGGTGAGCTGCCAGGCTGATTCCCCTCAGTCACTGCACAACTGCTCCCCACCCACCTCCCAATACCCTCCCACCCTTAGCTAGTGTTAGATATATAGGTAGATAACCTCTCTTGTGATTTCTATTTTTTTTTTCTATCTCCCGAGTTTCTCATTTGATCCTTATATATCTTCCCCACTAGAGATCGCCTGACTTCTTCTGAAATATTTCCTTATCTTTCTTTGTCTCAGTGCTCCCTAAGTAATCTTCACAAGCTGTCCTCTCCTGGTGGGGTAATTGGCACTTCCTCCTCCCAACCTTGCTCTGCAACCTCACTTTTCTGCCCTGCTGCTGTTTTTCTGTACTCTGCTTATAACTTATAACTGCTTTACCTTTCTCACTGCGTCTCACTGACTGGTGTTACTTCTTTCTTAGTGGTACCTGAAATTTACAATTCTACACTCATCTCTTGCTCTTTCCTTTTGCCTCTCTTCTTTTCTGACCTTTCTCTCCTCCCTAACCACCCTCTACTTCTACACCTTTGTTACCATGTATTCGAGGGCTTTATACCCCCTCATGATAGTACTCACCTTGGTATTTCTTCTTGAACTCTCTGCTGTTCCTTCTGTGCCTCCCTCAATCTGTCATACATACTCTCTTGAGAGCTTCTGCTACTCGAACTTATTGGTGGGGACTGACCCCTATCCTTCACCCCTGCAAAGGCTTAGCAATAAATATTTAGGACTACTACTTAGATACATCTTGTGGAGGTTCTCTATCTCCCCTGGTCGTGCCTCTCGGGCAATGCTGACTGCAACATTATGGATAGTAACCCTATCTCTCACCCTGGCTGGTGATATTGAAACCACTCCTGGCCCTTCTATTGTTACTAATACTACCCAGTCTCTGCCTGCATATTGCTTGCTGAAATCATCCTGTGTCACCTTTGCTCACCTTAACATAAGGAGCCTCACTGTCAACCTCCCTGAACTTGAGGCTTGGGTATGCACTAACAACCCTGACATTCTCGCCCTTTCTGAAACTTGGCTGAAGTCCTCTATGGCTGACTCCCTCTGCTCCATTCCGGGCTACAATATGCTTCGGGCTGATCGCCCTAGCTCTAAAAGAGGTGGGGGCCTGGCCCTGTACTACAAATCTCATCTTAACATTTCTATCATATAGGGTCCTTCCCTGACAAACTGTGAGTTCCTTAATTCTTGCCTGTTGCTTGGGGGTGTCAAAATTCTACACATTGTCTGTGTCTATATATACCTCTCAGACACTCCAGACTAGGCCTTGAGGAATTTATTGAGCTGGTGCCATCTGTGTCAGGGAAAAATGAGGTAATCTGCTTGGGAGATTTTAATTAGGACTGGGTGGGGCCTCGTTCCTCTCTCCTCTCTCCTATCATCCATTACCAGCAAGGCCAACCTTGCTCAATTAATCCAGACTCCCACTAGAATCTCTCACCGGGGCTCTTCCAACACCCTCTTAGACCGGATCCTGACTAACAGGAAGGAGAACTTCCCGAATGCTGGTGTTCTTCCTTACTCTATCAGTGATCACTGCCCAGTTTTCTGCATTTGGGACTCCTCACCTCCCTCCTCCCCCCAAACTATTATGTTTTTCCAACTTCTCCAACCTCAACCCTGCTGCTTTCCTGTGTGATCTAAACCAGGTTGACTGGTTCCTTCTCTACATAACCAATGATATCAACTGTGCAACTGAGTATTTCAACACTACCCTTCTCTCTCTTCAGAACCTACACATCCTGGTCACTGTGCATAGGGTGAAAGGGAAGGTCACTAAATGACTCCAGCGCCCCCTACTCCAGCTGCTGAAATGTAGAGATAAACTCTGGTTGGTCTGGAAGTCCTCTTCCCTTCAAACTGACTTTGATGCCTACAGGTCGTTGCGTAACTCTTGTAAGAAGGAGATTCGCTTTGCCAAGAGTATGTACTACCGGAACCTGCTCAGTGCCTCTGCATCTAACCCAAAACGCTACTGGTCTCAAATTAAAGAAATTCTCAGGAATAATAACACTCTGACTCCCAAACGAAATGCTTGTAAATGATATCCTCTGTAATAATCCTCTCACTATAGCTAGTTCCTTCAATGCCCTCTTTTCCATTCTTCCAACCCCCACTCCTACCCCCTCTCCTCCTGTTATTCCCATGGCACCCCCTCTCCTGTGACAGCACTCACCACTCTAGAGTTGACCCCAGTTACACGCCAGGAAGTCCTTAAGTTACTTAGGACTATTCCTGCTCATGGCAGTGCAGGTCCGGATGGAATTGATCCAAGAATACTTAGGCAGTTCGCCTTTCGTCTAGCCAAACCGGTTACCAGGCTTTTCAATCTTTCAGTCAGCTCAGCCTCTGTCCCTTTGGCCTGGAAAAACCACCAGAACTATACCGGTGTTTAAGAAAGGTGATCACAGAATCCTGTGAAACTATCATCCCATCTCACTCTTGCCTATGCTCAGTAAGCTGCTGGAGAAAGTTGTGCATTGTCAGGTCTCTCAGTACCTACTCCACTCTAACCTTCAATCCCCTTTTCAACATGGCTTTAGGGCTGGGTACAGCACAACTACTACTCTTACCCACTTCACCAATGATGTAAAATGCAATATGGACAAAGGCTTACTCACTAGACCTGTGTTAATCGATCTCTCCAAAGCATTTGACATGGTACATCACCCCCTACTACTGGACAAACTGCAATCACTTGGAGCCTCTGTCTCCACCCTATCTTGGTTTGCTAGCTATCTTGAAAATCACTCTCAGACTGTCTCATTCTGTAAGGTTCTCTCTGCCCCTGCCCCATCACCTCTGGCATCCCTCAGGGTTCAATTCTTGGGCCCCTACTCTTTTCTCTTTTTATTAATGATATCCCCAACCCTTCCCCACTCTGTAATACTATCTTGTATGCGGATCACCTGGTAATTTACTCTGCCTCCAAGTCTGTGTCTGACCTAAATCAACAATTATTGCCTGCCTTTCAGAGTCTCCAATCTTGGTTCTCCTACAATTACCAAATCTTAAACCTGTCTAGACACAGGCCATGCTATTTGGGTCCTCTAGATGGGTATCGACCATGGCTCCTAATCTTCTGATCTGTGGCTGTGATGGGTCACCAGTCTCTAATACATTATCTTTCAAATACCTTGGGGTAACGCTTGACCCGGCTCTGGATTTTGCTGCACATGTCAATGAGGTATGTCACTCCATTAACTCTAAGATTGGTGTGGCATACAGAGTGCGCCACTCACTTACTCCGGCCACCAGGATTGCTGTTGCGAGAAGTGTGTTACTTCCACAACTGCAATATGCTCTCCCAGTCCTGTCTCATGCCAGTGCAGTGGTACTCCGTAAATGGGACATTACATACAACAAAATCTGTAGATTCACCTTACCTGCTCCACGTCTGACCCACCACTGCTGACTTCACTCTGCCTTAAATTGGCTGCCTCCCAATACCCTTAGATCATATGCTGTAGGTTGTTTTGTTGACTCTTTAACCAGAACGCCTCACCCTGCGGCTCTGGGGGCCATGCTTACTCCTGTCTCTCACCCTCGTGCCCTCAGGTCCTCTGCCTTCTCCCTGCTTGCTGTCCAGTCCTGCTCCACTAAAATGGGTGAGCAGACTTTCTCACATTTTGCCCCACAGTTCTGGAACTTTCTACCCCCTCATGTGAAGAACTCCTCATCTCACCTAGCTTTTAAGCATGCTTTTTTTTCCCACCTTAATTCCCCAGGCTACTGTGACTGCACTTAAGGTTTTGTAGGGCCCATTGCTTTCCCTCTAGCTGCTCTCTTGCCCATTTCTGCATTCCTACTGTGTATGTGTGCCTCCTTGTCTCCTGTTAATTCTGTTTTTATCTATTGACCTGTTAACTGAATATTTTTTTGCAACAATTGTATGGCTGCTCTAACCTGTAGTATTCTTGCTGTTATTCTTAAGCTATTTTTATGCTGTTTGATTAGATTGTCCCAACAGTTATCTTTGCGCCTCATTGTTGTCTTTGCTGCATTACTCTATCTGTACTTTCCCAGGTCGTGCCTGAAAATAGGCAGGTTTCTTGCCTAGCGCACTTACCCGGTCATCAAAATCTAATACATAAATAAATAAATAACAGGCAGTATTAAATCAGCCAGGTTGGCCTTGTCAAGTACAGAGGTAGGGTGAGAAGAAAGGGTGAGTAGGGGTATGGAGGTAAAGGGGGGGGTAGGAGAGGCATGGGGGTGGAATGAATGATAGGGTAGCCATGGCGAAGGAGATTGGGGGAGGTAGGAAGGTTAGGCTAGTTAGGGGGAAACAGTCACAACTACTGAGAGTGGTAAGGTGCTGACAGAGTTTTCTCTTAAATGGTCTAAGCTTAGGCTCAGACATAATGTCTGGTGGGATGTCATTTAACCAGCAAGGTGTGCAGTAGGCAAAGGACCGTTGAGCTTCTGAGGTGCAGCAGAAGGGGACTTGGTGTGACTGTCTGGACATGCCCTGGGTCAGATGGGGATTGGTTGACAGATTAAAAAGGTTCCGGATGGCTGGGGGGGTTTAGGCCTAGGCAGTTTTTTTTCCCTAATAGACATACCAGGATTGGAGGATGGCTCATGTGGTGCCCCTCCACAACAGCGTCCCAAGGATGAACCAGGGAACTACAGACCGGTAAACCTCACATCCATTGTGGGTAAACTGATAGAGACTATCCTGAAGGAGATGCTGGTGGCTGTCCTGGAGGCCAAAGGGCTACAGGACAGCAGACAGCATGGCTTCGTAAGTGTCAGATCCTGCCAAACCAATCTGGTGGAATTCTATGACTGGATAACTAAGCAATTGGATGGGGGCCATGCAGTGGATGTCCTGTACCTGGACTTCAGTAAGGCATTTGACTCGTGTGCCACATGGGAGGCTGGGAAGTAAGTTAGAAGGCACAGGGGCGGGTGCAAAGCTGATGAGATGGGTAGGGAACTGGCTTCAAGGAAGGCAACAGAGGGTGGTAGTGGGTGGGGAGCTCTCATCCCTAAGGGTAGTGACGAGCGGTGTTCCACAAGGCTCAGTGTTGGGGCCAGTGTTGTTTGGGATATTCATCGCAGGTATATCATTGGGCATGAAGAGCAAGACCAGTCTATTTGCTGCGACACTAAGATAAGAGCAGTGGTAGACTACCTAGGGGGGTGGCAGGGGCTGCAGGATGATCTGGCAAAGATGGAAACCTGGTCAGACACCTGGCAACTGGGGTTCAATGCCAAAAAGTGCAAGGTGCTGCATTTTGGGGTGAAAACCCCAAAGAGGAGTTATCAGCTGGGGGGAGTGCAGCTAGCGGAGACAGAGGAGGAGGAGGAGGAGAAGGATCTGGGGGTTCTCATTATGGGGTCAATGAACAACTCAGCACAATGTAAGAAGGCAGCTGCAAAGACCAACAAAATGCTGGGTTGCATTGCAAGGGGTATACCCTCAAGGAGGGGGGAGGTGATTCTGCCACTGTATAGATCATTAGTTAGACCGCATCTGGAGTACTGCATGCAGTACTGGCGCTGTATCTGAAGAGGGACATTAAGTTACTGGAGGAGGTGCAGTGCAGGGTGACAAAGATAATCCAGGGGCTGGGGGACTTACCATATGAGAGGAGGCTGAGGGAGTTGAACATATACTCGCTGAAGGAGAGGAGGAATGGGGGATATGATTGAAACTTTCAAGTACATGAAAGGAATAAACAAGACAGGTACGGAGGGGCTGTTCAAAGTAAGGAAGGGGAGGGACACTAGGGGCCATGATATGAGAATGGAAGGAGGAAGGTTCAGGAGGGAGATGAGGAGACACTTTTTTTATGGAGAGGGTGGTAGCTGGGTGGACTGTGTTACCGGCAGAAGTGGTATCCGGTAGAGCAGTGGGCTGCTTCAAAAGGGGCTGAGACAGGGCAAGGGGGAGGGTCAAGGGAGGGGAGGTGGGAGGGAGGGAGGCAGCTGCAGAAAGGGTGTTAGCTGCACATTTGAGCAGACTTGATAGACCACTAGGCCTTTATCTGCTGGCAAATTTTGTATGTTTGTATGTACCTGGTATTTCACCCTGCCCGCAAAGTGCAACCAGTTGGTCTGGGCATATAAATCGCAGGTTTGAGTGAGTCTGTGGCTCCAGTTATGAGCCTGCAGGATTTGTTTAGTGCTGTGTTTATCTTTTTTAGGATGGTTTCAGATGCGGCTCTATATACCACCAGCCCATGGTCAATAATAGAGATTATTGAGCTGTTCACAGTTAGCCAAAGTGCATCCTGGGCCATGCAATGCCTATGCCTGTATAGGAGGCCAATCTTTATATTAACTGCCTTTGCAACTTGGTCCACGTGGTTGGTGATGGATAGAGAGCTATCATGGGCTACCCCTAGATATTTGAAGGTATTCACTTGTTCTAGAAGGGTATTATGGCAGTTTCTAATAGTTAATTGATGTGTGTTATGCCTGTTGTGAGGGTTAGCAAATACTGTAACATAACTTTCATCTTTTTATAGTTCATTAGAAGTTTGTGCTTCGAGAACCAGTCCTCAATAGTTTAGAAGTTTTGCTGGAGCTTTCCTTCAGGAGATGTGGGTCGGGCTTACTGGTAAAGATGATGGCGTCATCTACATAGAGTAGTATATTATCTGAGCTGACATGGGGAAGGTTATTGAGGAATAAGCTAAAGGGAAGGGGGCCTAAGATTAAGCCTTGTGGGACACCTGTATGCATTTGTCTACTGTCGGATAGGATTCCATTGATTTTGACCTGCTGAGATCTGTTTCTGAGGTAACTTTTAAACCACTCCACAGCTTCAGTTGAGAGCCCGGTGGTTGGGAGTTCGTCAAGAGGTAAGGTGTGGTTGACCATGTCGAAGGCTTTAGTATGGTCAATGTATAGCGGTGCCACTAGCTGACTCCGGTCAAGGGCACTGTGAATGTAGCCAGAGTACTCCAGTAGTGCCATGGTAGTACTGTGCTCCTTTCGGAAACCATGTTGTTGCGGACATTGGATCTGATATTTCTCGAGGTAATCAGTCAATTGGTCCAATACAATACACTCCAGGGCTTTGGAGAGTGGGGGTAGGATAGATATAGGATGATAGTTAGTATGGAGGGTGTGATCACCACTTTTGTGACTGGTGTGACAATGGCGGCTTTCCATACCTGGGGGAATTGCATAGTTGACATAGTCAGGAGTATCCAGGAGAACATAGATACAGTATAAAATGGCATAGAAAAATCCATGACAAAGTGTTAATTTTTTTTGGAATAGAGCACATACCCCATGTCTACTACAGATTGCTTAGAAAGACAGCCCAAAAGAGCTGTATGCACTACAAAAACACCGTAAGGCTGCAATAGTAAATTGGAAAACATAAAGTGATCCCCAATGCCACTCAGTCCGTCCCTAATTGAACAAATAGACATAGGGATACAAAAGGTGCCCATATCCAAAAACATGAGTATGGTGAAAGTGAGAAACAGGCATACTAAAACTTGTCCCATGATTATGAGATAGGAATATGCTAAAATTAGACAAATATCGAGGTAATTAAAACAGCTTCTTACTTTATTTATTTATTTATGACTTTGATAACCAGGTAAGTACACTGATCCCAGGGACCATTTTCAGGCACGACCTGGGCTAAGACAATGGCACAGGAGGCAACAAGAGTGAAATACATAGAACATAGAAGACCAGTTAACACAATAATGCCAAAGTGATAAAAGAAAATACAACAATGGACCATAACAATATTAGATACAGAAACTTAATACAAGGTAATACACTCAATTACAGTGAACAACAAAAATACAAGGTGTCTGGTAATCATGGCAGACATACAAGAGGAGGGAGGGGGTATGTGCTAAGAATGGGAGGGATGGTGACAAAAAACATGGGAGAGGTAACTAGGATAGACTCAAGGAAGTAATAGAGGTCGAGGGGAGGGGGAATTGTAAAACAAATGGCTAGATAAACTAGTATAAGCCTAAATTTCAGTGATTAAATAACTGTAAGGCAGATTTTACAAATACTATCTGCCAGACTGAAACATGTCACTTACCACTGTTGCCTGTTTAAATCTATGTGGTCTCTTTTCCAATTGGAATGGAATAGCATGGTATACCAATTTTCAGTAAAGACCCTTCTCCAGGTTTAAACAGCTTGAACAAGGAGAAGGTTGATTAGAATGGAGGACTATCTTGTATTTTGGGAGGCCAAGGGCAGAAAACCAGGAGGAGCTACAAATAGCTGCAAAACCAAATACTGGGAGGCAAATCTGTAGACCTGGGTTTGAAACCCACAGCCCCCGACTTGCATACTGTGTGACCCTAAGCAAGTCACTTAACTTCCCTGTGCTCCCAGGTCGCACCTGTAAACAAGCTTTCAGCTTAGTGTGCCACTCCTTGTTAAACAATTGGGAAAAAAAATAAGGACCATACCACTATAAAATATTTCTCCCGAGTGGCGCTCACACAGCTTGTGCTACACTCTCACGCTAGCTAGATAGAAGGTTAAGTCATTTGGTGTTCCTGGAGGGATGGATGAGAAATCATGATCTTTTCTGCTTGAGGATGTAATGGTTTGAAGAGCTGAAAATTAAAATGAAAGAGGCAGTCAGCAAGATAATTGGCAGGTCAGGGTATGTAAACACAACTGATTTGGAAATCTAATGTAATGCAAACCCATGTCAGTCTTCTCAGGAATTTCATTATTGAGTGGACGGCAGATCTTCCTTTGTTTATGATGGCCACTGCAGTTTGATTGTTGGAATAGAAAATAATGAGTTGTTGGTTCCAAAGTTAACACCAGGTGACTGCAGTTGCTACGGTTAAATCTCGAACAAGGAGATGGTTGATTAGAATGGAGGACTCTCTTGTATTTTGGGAGGCCATGGGCAGGAAACCATGAGGAACTGCAACTAGCTGCAAAACCAAATGCTGGAGCCA
Source organism: Neoceratodus forsteri (assembly GCA_016271365.2). Classification (NCBI taxonomy): domain Eukaryota; kingdom Metazoa; phylum Chordata; order Ceratodontiformes; family Ceratodontidae; genus Neoceratodus; species Neoceratodus forsteri. Next base: position 566,481,432 of record CM057452.1, read on the forward strand.
CATCAGTAAACATCTCACTGTTTGAACCTGGAGAAGGGTCTTTACTGAAAATTGGTATGCCACGCTATTCCATTCCAACTGGAAAAAGAGACCACATAGATTTAAACAGGCAACAGTAGTAAGTGACACATGCAACAGCCCCTTGGCTCACCTTGGCTGTTTTCAGGGCTCTCGGGTCTTGCCCAAACACACCTCTGAGGGGGCCGGCCTGGATTCAGGAGTGAAGAGAAGATATGGCACAGTGCCTCCACCTGGGGTAATGGCAGAGAATACCTGTGAACAGATTGCAGGTTACCACCACCCCCCCAGGAAATACACACTAGCTGCCCCCAAAGACCCTCCCACACAGAATAACAATTCCCCCTCTTGCAATGATTTACAGTACTAGAATATAACATTAACAGTGTTTATTTTGGGGAAAGGGACAAAGGGGAGCAAAATAGCACAACAATATTAACAACTAACTAAAACAATTTCACCATACACAATTTCTAGTTCCCACCTTTGAGTGCACCTGGCTTCCCACTGGCAGATGCCCAAAATGTCTCTAAAGTCCCTTTGGTGGGTACCACACTGTGGTGTAGACGTCAGTGGAGATCCTTCGTTGGGCCCAAATAACTATAACCAGTAGAAACGATGAAACTTTGGGTCTGGGCACAGTTTTCTGGCAGAGTCCCACCCAGGACCTAACCCCCTAATGTCAACCTAGCTAACTAAATAAAACTTTCCAAAACCATAGCTTTGGGGTACTTGCAGTTCATCAGTTCAAAGAGGGGTTCAGCAAATTGGTTTTGACTGTACCATGGAGGTGGCCGGTTGGTGGTGCACTCTAGCAGCAAGAGTATCTTGAATAATGAATGCTGGTTTTCACCTGCCTGGCCTTGCCAGCTTTGCCTCTGAGGTGTTTGTGGACAGTATTCACCAGGCAGGCCTCGCGCCATCTTCCTCCATTGGTCTTCTTCTTCTTCTTTGGTCTAGGGACAGGGCAGGCATGGACCCCTAGACCCATCTGTTGCACACCCTTTTTACACACAATTAGCAGCTGGGCTTTGGCTCAGTCTCTAGCCCCAGCACTCTCACTTCATTCTTCTGGCACAGCAGTGGCAGGGCTCTGGCACAATCTCTAGTCAATGCACACAGTCTCTCAGGCTTACATCAGTTGCCAGTCTTCGCAAACTTGCCCCACCGTGGGGGACACAGGTTGCTCACGCTACCGCTGGGCTGCAGAACTCACACTTCAAACTGTACTCTCAGTCTTAGCTCTCACACTGCAGTGCTAAGTCATTTCTCTGCAGCCAACTCCAAATTCTCAGTTTCTAGCTGCAACTCCACAGTTCTACTGTCCACAACAAACTCCAATCTCTCTGTCTCTACAGTAGGCTGGTTTCTGGTTTCCAGGCACTCTAATTGAAGATTGCGGGGGCCAAACTGGCCGAGGGGCACTAGCTACAGGCCTTGGGCTAAGAAGCCCCACAGCAGTCCCTCCTGTACCTCTGAAGCCCCAAACCAATCTCCCTTGGTGGGCAAAGCAGCAGTATTTATACTGGTATCCTGACAAAGGAGCAGAGTATATAGAGCGGGTATTTAGTCCAAAGAGAGCGGGCACTAGGATACGTGGTGCTCTACAGTAAAAACACTAGAATGCAAAGTCAGAAACTGTGGCACTCACAAACAATAGTAATAATAATGGCACTGGAGCTATGAAAGTCAATTTTATTGAAGGAAAATGCTACAAAACCTGACGTGTTTCAGACAAAGGACCATTTGTCCAAAAAGCGTCGGGCACCCTCCTTCAGATACCCAGAGGTGCAGAAATGTGTTTGGACCATGGGCCCTCTCACAGCATGGGCTGAGGACCTGAACATCACTGATGGCTGAAGCCACAGAGGAACAGGACAGCACCAGGCTCAAGCCCCAACAGGAACCACTGGCCAAGGCAGCAACAGGGCAGCATGAGGCTGGAGACCTACAGGTAAACTCAGTTGGTGGGCTTACACACATGGCAGTAGATAAGAAAAATTGAATGAGCCAAGTTGAGAAGGTGCAAGATAAAACTCCTGATTTGGGGAATTATCCTCATTGCAAAATTTTAATAGTTCAAGAAAGATACTGTATAATAGGAAATAAATTTGTGCATTATATTTTCCATTCCTGCATCATGATCGTGATCACGGCAAACCTATTTTTGTGCAGCTGGTCTATACGATGCTTCCCAGTAAAGTACAGTACTTTTTCTGGCTGCTGTTTCACATTAATACAGGGTATTGTGGTGGAGCCACACCAGAACTGGTAATACGCACAGGAAGTGTAATTACCTGTAATCAGCTGCAATCAGCAGATAGCTGACAAGCTGTCAGTGGCAGCTGCTGTTCTGTTAAGGGTTTCCAAAAGTATTGTGAGTGAACTGAGATGCCAGTCTCCTCCTGCAAAGAAAAAGGAGTCTTGTATACAGGTCATACCCCAGAACAACGTTTTGAAGCTGGAAAGTACACTGCTGAGAATGGTGTAATGAATGTTAGTCTATAGAAATGCACCAAAATCTGCTTTGAAAAGAATTGACCAAACATATTATAGACTGGCTAGATTTGCTAATTCGAGTAAATACGGAACTCATCATTGCATTGTTTATTAGGCATTGAATTAGTTAGGACCTGAAGATAAATGACAACTAAACTGATTGTCATGGTGCTTTAAACTGTTAAATTCTAAAACTACACATCCATTGCATCACATGATGTTAACATGAAGTCAGAGAAATAAAAGGTATACATTTAGAGAATGTACATTGAAGCTTTCTTGTCCGTAGGTCTATAATAGGTTTGGTGATATGATGCTTCAAACATGTTTGGCTAAATCCTGGAATGCAGTACCAGTGGAGTTAAGTGTAAAAAAACTCTGTAAATGAATTTCAGACAGCTCTGAGAAAAACTTGTAAATCCTTCTGCAATTGCTATGCGTGAATATGCATATCCTGCTTAAATGTGGAACATTGTTGTTTTTATCTGTATGTTTGTTTTGTCATATGTGTATTGGTACAGAACATTCTTGTTGAAAATAGTTTTTTTCCCCTAACGCTTGTTCCTGTATAAAAATAAAATGTTATCATCATCATCATCATCATCACTGATGCAACCAATTTATTTACTGCCAAGTATGAGACTAAAATTATCGAGAGCACCATTTTAAAGTTTAAGGCTGATTACTGGAATTCATACTGGATTGTTAAGACAACCAGAAGGCATAAGCCCATGTTGGTTGTCCCAACCATTTCAGTGGAGGAAACCGAAGTTACCAACTGTTATGTACCTGTCCAAGCTTGTTTTAAAAGCATTAAAACTGGAAGATTCCACTATTTCAGTGCGTAGATTATTCCACAATCGGACCACTCTCGGTCCAAAGCTAGATTGTCTAAGCTTTGTCTTACACAGTTCTTCTTTTAATTGATGTTTATGCCCTCTCAGATTATAACTATGATCTTTGATTTGAAGGCCAAGATCATTTTTTAATTTTTCCTGACTTAAAATGTTATATAACAATAGTAAATCTCCCCTTACATGTCGAGTGTCCAGTGACCACAACCCTAGGTCCTTCAGCCTCTCCTCGTATGTTTTATCTTCAATCTCTTTTATAAGTTTTGTGCAAGCTCTTTGAGGTTTTTCAACCATTTTTATGTCCTTTTTTAAGTATGGACTCCAAACTGTAGAGCAGTAATCCAAGTGGGGTCTCACGTAGGTCTTGTAGAGCGGCACTAACACCTCTTTACTTTTAGAATGGAAACTTCTTCTGATGCAGTTAACCAGATGCATTGCTTTGTTTGCTACTACTTTACAATGGTATCCCTTTCTTAGATTAGAACTAATGTATACTCCCAGGTCTTTTTCACAATCAGAAATCTTGAGTTGTACACCTTGGATATAGTAGTCTTGCTCTATATTATCCTTCCCTATATGAATGGTTACACATTTATCCAAGTTAAAACACATCTTATTTATGCTTGCCCATTCTGATATGTAGAGCAGGTCTTGGCCAAATTGTAATCTATTATCAAAGGTGTTAACAACCCCTCCCATCTTAATATCATCTGCAAATTTTATTAATTATATTTAGGCCAGCAATAAAAATACCAAACAGCAGCGGTCCCAACATGGATCTCTGCGGCACACCACTGGACATCTCAACCTCATCCGACATAGAACCCTGAATCCTAACTATTTGAGTTCTGTTGTTTAGTCAATGACTAATCCATCCAATAATTTTACTATTAATTTCCAGATTTTCAGGTTTTTGGATCACTATACCATGAGGAACTGTATCGAAAGCTCAACTGAATTCCAACATTACCATGTCTACATTATTGCCCTGGTCTATTAATTTAACAACATATTCATAGAAACTGACTAGATTAGTCTTACATGATCGATTTTTTACAAACCCATGTTGGGCATTATCAATCAGTCCCTTACTCGAGATATATATTTCAATCGCATCATAAATTATGCCTTCAATAATTTTACAGATCACCGATGTCAGGCTTATTGGTCGGTAGTTTGTTGCCTCAGATCTTCTTCTCTTCTTATATATTGGGACTACATACAGTATGCTATTCTCCAGTCTCTTGGTACATATCCCTCATCTAAGTATTTCTGCCCTATAATTTGGATAGCAGGTGCTACACATCTCCCATTTCTTTAATGAATCTTGGGTGAACCACATCTGAACTAGCGGATTTATCCGTCCTAATTTTTTGTATTCTTTCAAGAATTTTATCAATGGTGACTACATCATTATAAACCCTGTTACATATTTCATCCTTGCTTTTGTCTCTTGTATAATTATCCTTTACAAACTCCTTACTAAATATCTTGCTGAATTCTTTAGTCATTTCGTCAGATTTGTCAGTCAATTCACCATCGATAAGGAGTGGTCACACAGCATTAGTATTCCCTCTTTTATTGTTCACGTAGGCAAAGAAACTTTTTGTATTATTTTTTGATGTAGCAAGTTTGTATTCCACCTGTTGTTTTGCTCTTCTTATTTCATACTTGACTTTCTGTAATATCCTTTTATATCTTACCCGACTAATCCCTGATTCTTGTTCCTTCATCTGTCTATATAGTATTTTCTTTTTCTTGCATAGTTTAATGGTCTTATTAGTAGTAGAAGTTCATATATCTCGTCAAATGTTAAATTTCTGCCAATCAGCGCGTGCCACGTCATTTGACAGGTGGGCGTGGCCTAAAACGGACCAATCAGAATCGCCCCTTGTTAAACCGGAAGTCCCTCCCTAAAATGCACTAGCCCCACCCACTTCTGGTGGAAGTCATGCAACCTCAAACCCGTGCCCGGCCCCTTGCGCAGGAAATGACACGCATTCAAACCCGTGTCCAGCCCCTTTTGGCGGAAAATGACATGCGTTCGAACCCCAGTGCCCCGCCCCTTGCGCAGGAAATGACCTAACAGCACCATTTTGTAAGCGTCTTACACCCCCTCCTTCTCGTACACTCCTCGAGCCCCTGTCAGACCATTCTGTCTCGAACCCGAGTCCCACCATGCTAGGTTGAACTCCTGCATCCCCACCTGTCTCCTGCACTCCCACCATCCTGGCTCAAACCCCTGTCACCCACCCCTCATTCTCGTACACTCCTCGAGGCCCCTGCCAGACCATCCTGTCTCGAACCGAGTCCCACCATGCTAGGTTGAACTCCTGCATCCCCTCCTGTCTCCTGTACTCCCACCATCCTGGCTTGAACCCCTGCCCCCACCCCTCATTCGTACCTCCTCGAGCCCCTGCCAGACCATCCTGTCTCGAACCCGAGTCCCACCATGCTAGGTTGAACTCCTCGTCCCCTCCTTTCTCCTGCACCCCACCATCCTGGCTCAAACCCCTGTCCCTCTTCATCACCGTGCTCCTCCCACCCCAAAAATCAGTTAGTGTTTATGTAGTGGTGTGTGACCCTGTAGGCCTATTGTATAACTGCAGGGGGCATGTGTGTTTTTTGATTAGGATATTTTCAGAAAGAAGTATCTAGAGGAACCTGATCTGCAGAGATGTCACAGATCTGTGTGGAGACCCCCACCCCTGAGAATTCATCTGCCTGTGTGAGTACCCTTTTTCTGTTTTGTAACAGTATACAAAATTATTTAACATGCATCTGTAGGACTGTGTCAAACTTGCATCAAAGGATAGCTTTATGTATATGCATGTAACATTTATAAGCTAAAATGGGGGACCTCTGTGTAAATAAGATGGTTCAGCAGTTTTCTCTGGATAGCATTGCAACAATCGCTAAAAACAATTATACTTTGTCATGAATTAGAAAGAATAAAACTATATAAGAAAAAGGAATACACATACCTATAGTTCACCCCTCAGCTCTGTGTAGTATCAAGGAGAAGGCTGAAATGAAATGTGTGTGATATTTATAATGTTTTGAAAAAGGGGGTGGGGGCTACAACAGATGTACCTCTGACACGTTACCATGTATAGTATGATGGGTGTGGTGATGGTTTTACCAAGGGGCAGTCCATCTTGCTAAGCGTTATATAAACCCTGCATTTGAAGCCAGAAGGCACAGCTTTTGAGAGATTTCTCAGATTCTGTTTTAGAGACTTGAGCAGATTATCAAAAACATCAAGCAAGGCGATGGCAAGCGCTTCTCATTTCAACATCCCTGTAACAGGTCAGATTGTCATACCACCTAATGAAAATTCAACCTCCCTGTAACAAGCCAGATTGTCACACCACCTAATGAAAAGTCTGGAGATGAAAGCCAAGCAAGAAGATAGCTGTCAGGGCCCCACAACCCAAGCCAACGATGTGTACTACGTGAGGTGTGAAAACAGTGCCCAACACAAGTCTTGTTGAGTGGAAGAGTGTCTGACATAAAAAAGAAACTCGCTGAACAGTTTGGTGAATCAGAAAATCCTAAACCTGACTGTCCTTCTGAAGAGACACCACTGCAAGACCTTGAAGAGTTGCTGGGGTGTGAATCTGATGCAGAAAAAGAAGTTACTATGAAACCAAAAACAGAGAGTGACAAGAAGGGGAGCCAGAGATGATGGTCAGTGAGACACTGCCAAAAAAGCATCAGAGAAAGTTGTGAAAAGAAATGCAAGACAGAGCCAAGAGGGCACTCTGACCAAGAGGGTGATGATGATGATAATGCAGCCACAAGCAGTCAGGCCCAGGCTAAGAAAGAGAAAGATGAGAAAAATGAAGAAAAGAGTTGCCTTGATGAGGTAAATGCATTTTAACATATAAAAAAATGTGAGTGGTTACATGGCATAACTGAGGGAGATGAGTTAGCAGTAGAACTAAATCTTACCTATAATGAGTCAGAGGACCAATGCTGTTTTTTGTTTTACTTTAATAGACTGAAGGATTTGCGATGGAGCAGCAGTCATATTCGGACAGCATGGATTCTCGACTTTCCACAAATCTACTGCTCGACTGTCTTTGCTGTGTGAAAGATACAAATGTGGTTGTTAATGAGATGTGAGAACCAGTATGTTAGAAATAACAGAGCGATAGAATGTTCAAAATGTCACAGAACAGGCTGTGATCACCACACCCCTCTTCTTCTACTGAGATGAGACAGGGGACCTCATGAAAATCAGGCCTTAGTAAACCCCCAAAGACTGACAACGATATGTATTGTAAGTACATTGTGTATCATACCATCCGTGGTGCAATTGCTTCAGTGATACAGAGGGTAATACATTGTGAATTGGTTGATTCCTGTCCTGGGTGTGAGGATAGATCCGAGAGTCAGAAAAACCATTCATGTGTCCTTGATGACTTAAGGTCTAAAGAAGCATACAGAAATGTTTCTGAAGCCATACATATAGGGCAGCTCATGCCCGTGATCTTGGCAATCGCTATGAAGCATCAGGGGTTAAATATGACCAATTGTACCCTGAAACTATAAGTCATGTTTTAAATGATGTGAGAAAATCTGATGACCCCATGCTGTTAGTTATGCAAATGTTACAGCAGACAGGCAGATGAAGAAATTAAAAGATGCCTGCCGTCTGGTCAAGCAAAGGCTCCTTTAAAATTTCTAAAAAATTCAGGAACACTGTTTATATTGAAAAAAATCACCCCAACACCTGCCCCTACCCTCCCCAAATACTACATGGAAACATTTCAGTACCAAAATGTGTCATATTTTATTTTTACAGATAATCATGTGGAATGCAAGTACAGAGAGAATCAAGGTTTATGTATCTGATCCTAAGCCATTACTGTCATCCATCACTGTTTGGTTCACCTCAATATGACATTTGCCTTTGTGAGATACATGCAGCCTATGAACTGATGATGTTTGCCCTTCCAGAAGTATGGGAGGATACAGATAAATATATAAATGAATCTGTGTTACCACTTGTAGAAAATGTTAAAGTGATTGCCGATATATTCATGGAAGACGATGAATGTCTTTGTGGACTTTATATCATGGTCTCATAGCCATGTGTGTGTACTACAAAGCAGAAAAAACCTTGTGATATTGTGTGTGTTGTTAACCTAGCTTCTCTGCTTGCTGAAATAATCCACTGGTCAAAAGGACCCTTTAAAAAAATGATATAAGGAAATTCAGGAACACTGTTTTCATTGTTAAAAATACCCCCCACCCCAAAAACTGCTACTTGTTACCATTTTAATATTTTGTCTTGTTACCCGCTTTACCACTTGCTAAATGTATGTTTTTTCCAGAGTATACAACGATGGGAAACACCCTGTCAGTGCATCCAGAAGCTTATTTACCAACTAGTCAGACTCAAAGCTAAACAACCTGGTTTAAATTCACCACAGGAACAAGCACCGCTCATACTTTTAGAGCATGCTGAAGGTCTTTTTGATGTCTCCCCAGAGGGACCCTAAAAGGAAATCTGTGGATTATTTTAAGGATGAGGGGCTACTCTTGAGGAAGCAATGTTTAAAATTGCTATAGAGTTTATGCATAACCCTTATGATGTAATACACTTTTGTGGTTTTATCTGTACTGCCGTTGACTTTTTAGTGTTTAGTTTGCAGAACAGGGTCTGAGTCTGACATCATAAATTTTGCTTCTTTATCGCTTTTGTTGTGTTTCATAAACCAGATTTAGCATACTTTTCCTAAATAGTGTATTATAATGTACTTTCAGATGGAACGACTTGCATGCTTCCAATATTCCAGACAGTCTTGATGTCTACAATGTACCGTGTGATAAAGGACATTTTAAAGGAACCTATACTTTGGAAAGCAGCCTGCATTAAATGTCTGCTCTGAAGATGCTGCTGCTTCACTGGCAGAAAACACTGACTCTGATTAAAGAGTTGCCACCCTTGTATGGAGATTCTATATTGACCTAATGGAAAACAGTAACCGTAGAGCAGTATGTAAGGTGAATGTCATTTTGATGTAACAGAATGTCTTCAAAATCAGCCTATTATTTTGAGTGGTGTATGGCATATGTGTGTACGTATAGTACATACTCATCACTAAGGTGAAGTGGACAATGCCAATGCATGTGTAAAACATGCAGCTCAAAGTTGCTGTTTCAGGGTATTGTGAAGTGAAAAATTGAAGAGTAGAAAACAAAATTATTATATAATCTGTTGCATGCTTACCATGTGTTATGCCTTTTGTATGTAGAACCTATAGGCATTAGTTGATGTATTATAAAGTAAATATTCAAATACTGTTATGACGGTGTATTTATAAATAAAATATAATCATGCATTGCCCTTTGTGGTTGTCATAGTGTTATGCCTTTTGTATGTAGAACCTATATGCATTAGTTGATGTATTATAAAGTAAATATTCAAATACTGTTATGACGTGTGTTTTATAAATAAAATATAATCATGCATTGCACTTTGTGGTTGTCATAGTGTTTTTAAAAGAACAAATAGAGCACATACTTTATTTTACTGGTGACAAGACTTTTGCTAGCTAGCAGATGTGTTGGGGTGTTGACGAAAGGAGATGAATGATCACCTGTTCCAGAATATATATTTTAATGCAAAAAAAGTGGGTAGTTTCACAGGGGTTACTCAGCTGTATAAGGCTGCAAAAAAACTTGATAAAGAGGTCACCAGGAAAGGTGTTGCAGAATGGCTTATCGAAGCAGGAGCCCTATTCATTACACAAAGCAGCCAGAGTCCGATTAAGAGAAATCCTGTCATTGTTTCTGACATGACAGACAATGTAAGCTGATTTAGTGGATATGAGTCAATATGCAAAGTACAATAATGGGTTTAAGTACATACTGGCGTGCATCGATGTACTGTCCAAGTATGCCTGGGTAGTGACTTTAAGAGACAAATCAGGCAAGGCCATGATGCAAGCCTTTAAAACTATTTTTAAAAGTGGAGCACACCTCAGAAGTTGCAGACTGATCAGGGTAAGAGTTTCTAAATGCTTCCTTAAAGAACCTATTAAAACAAAATAAAATACATCATTTTGTGACGAATAATGAAGTTAAGGCCAGCATTGTAGAAAGATTTAATAGGACACTGAAGTCACGCATGTGGCATTACTTACAGCCCAGAATACTTGGAAATATACAGATGTGTTGTCAGACCTGGTGCACAGCTATAACCATACTTATCACAGAAGCATTAAACACAGACCTGTGGATGTTAACCCTTCAATGCCTGGGTGTATGGAAGATCTATATAGTAATTCTGTTCTTGGCAAAAACAAAAGGTACCCTTCAGAAAGATGATCACGTGAGACTATCTAAGCTAAAGGGGTGTTTGAAAAGGGATATGAACAGGCGTACACAGATGAGATATTTATTGTGGACGGAGGTCTTAAAGACACAGAGGCCCACCTATAAACAAAAAGACTATCAGGGGAAGACATTAAAGGTACTTTTTCGCAGAGGAGCTGCAAAAATTGAACCTGATGAGGACCGTGTGTACAGGGTGCAGAAATACTGAAGGAGAAAAAGCGTGGCAGAAAACTTGGTATCTGGTAGAAGTGGAGAGGGTGGCCTGATAAATTTAATAGCTGGGTTGAGGCAACACAAGTTCAGGACATTAGAAGCAGATAAGGCTTAATATGCTCAAAAATGATTTTATATCACATTGCCCAGCAATGCATCGCACAACATTTTCCCCAACAATACTATATCCACTTTTACTGTAAAGTTACCACAAACGCTTGAACTACCTGGTGAATGGAAGTGGGCTTAGGAAATTCAGTACCCTCATACCTGGGACAATGTGCCTGCACAGAAAAACAGGTTCAGAATGCTCTATCAGCCTCTAAATGTAGCCCACAGTAAAACACCACCAACTGGACCCTTTACTGAGTCAGCAGCATTTAAAATCCCATCGGGCTATTATCCTAACATGGCTGGTGTTATTGCTCAAATTAATAAAAGCATATTTGAAGTAAATGAACTGCCAGTGGTTTTGGAACAACAAACCGTCGGGAGAGAAATAAGCATTGACAGTGACATCAAATGTATTTTGTTTATGCATGGACAGTTACAGTACCTTTTGGAGTTTAGCAGATTCGAGTAGGTGTAGGAAAAAATCTAGCAAAGAACCCTCAGATATTAATGGGGGCTTTTACACATTATATATATATACACTGACATTATCACACATGAAATAGTGGGTGACAGTCTAGTGCCTTTGCTGAGATCCGTACCATCAGGGGCCAAGACAATGAGATAGTGACCGTGACCTCGATAAACCCCATTATCAAACAGTCAGTAAACATCAGATCGATACAGTCACTATTGAAATAAAGAATGATCAAAATGAACCTGTACCATTTGATTGGAAGGTGATCGTGAAGTTGCATTTCCCCAGAGGTGCTCTAAAATTTAAACAAGGATGGTGATTGTTAGACATTATGAGGACCCTGCCTTGTACAGAAGCTATTACAAGGCACAGAGCAGGATACAGTCTTCCAGGCTTTCATGGTCTTCCTACTATGTATGGTTTCTGGTATAGGAGGGATATTTTAGTCTGTTCAGAAAAGCAGTTCCATTTTTGAAGGGGTTTAAATTGCAAAACCACATCTACAGACAGCTGCTAAAATGTTGCAAAAGGATGTTGTGGGCATGTGACTAGTGCTGCCGCTCAAAAGATGTCAGGGGTGATAAGCCTACTCAGGGTGGCTCAGGGCTGATTGTATTCAAGAGAGGTAAAGAGAAAGCGCCAGAGCACCCCTTCGCTTCTCATCTGCCCCCGGCTACTTTAAAAAGAGGTGTTTCAAAGCAAGGAAACTTCACATAAAAGAAAAGCGCCAAAGGCAAAAAGGATCTTCGAGGGTCGTAAAAAGCAGAGACCTGTTCTAAAAACATGGCTTTCTGTACTGTGGTTCAGAAGAATACACAAATCAGAACTTGACTTGTTTGCTTTCTCCCACACAGACAAGCATTGAAAAAAGCATTTATGTAGAGATACCCCTCTGGCTGCCCTTTCAGAAAACTCACCGATTGAATTTATATAGCAGGGACTGGTGAAGACTATTTGGATCTAAACAACACACTTCTTTACCTGGTTTGCAAAATCCACAAGCGGATGGTAGTGATATACCTGAAGTGGCCAAAGTGTGGTATATAAACTACCCAGTGGCAACCATTTTCAGTCAGCTGGATGTGACTGTCGGTGATCGGCTCATCAGTCAGAGCAATAACTGTTACCCCTACAGGGCTGTCATAGAATCTGTGCTGAACTTCAGTGAAGAGACCCTTTCTACACAATTTACACATGGGGTTATTTTACAAAGACACCCAAGAAACATGAAATCATAGACAGATGATGGTGATAATGTAGGTTTTAATAAAGAAGCTCTTTCACACATCTCAGTAGAGGGTAGAACTGCTGGACACTTGCACACAGACTTGTTTTTTCAAGAGAAACTGATGCTGAATGGCGTGGATATTAAAATTAAACTGACACGTAACAGGGACAGCTTTTGCCTGATGAATGGAGATACTGAGCCTTATAAGCTAAAAGTCATGGCCGCTCTCTGTTTGTCAAAAGGGTTAAAGTGACCCCGGGTCCGTCTGGGACACTCGAAGCCCTGCTCACCTCCAGCGCTAAATACCCTATGAGACAGAGTGGGTATGAAAGTGTTCAGCCTCCCTGCAGGCAGCAGGGTCTGCAACCAAGATAATTTGTTTTTGGGACAGTTACCAAAAATGATAGTCATGGGATTTGTTGACAATGATGCTTTTAGTGGTTCCTACACTAAAAACCCCTTTAACTTTAAGCATTATAACATTAATTTTGTGGCTCTGTATCTGGACAGTGAACAAATCCCCGCTAAACCTCTGCAGCCAGATTTTAGAAATGGGAATGCTGTGAGAGAATATTTTAATCTAGTACTAGCGGTGGGGAAATCTATGAAAGATTGACCGCTTTTAGTTAACCGTCAGGAATTTACCCAAGGGTACACCCTGTTTGCCTTTGATCTCACTCCGGACCAAGAATGTGCTGATCATTATTCTTTAATTAAAACTGGGAACCTCAGAGCTGAGATCATATTTGCAGAAGCCCTTCCACAAACAGTTAATCTCATTATCTATGCAGTGTTTGATAATGTCATTGAGATAAACCAGAGAAGAAATGTCATTTTTGATTATATGTGATAAACCATAAAAATGAACACAAAGCAGCTGGAAAAAATTGTAACCAGTGACACCCACATCCGTGACTGCTTTCTGGGCATGTTTCCCTGTGATCTGCTACCCAAGGAGAGACTGAGAAACCTTCCCGCAGCACTAGTCATCAATACTGACCCCCATGACCTCCCTGGACAGCACTTGTTAGCCGTATACATTTCAGAAAATGGGACTGGGGAGTTCTTCGACAGCTACGGTTTTCATCCTGACAATCATGCACAAACTATTGGGGGTTTTTAAACAGAAATGCAAACAACATTTTGTACCTAAACACACAGTTACAAAGGTACCTTTTCTACCACCTGTGGATTTCACTGCATATTTTCTTACACCACAGATGCAAAGGACTTTTCTTATGATCAGATTTTAAAATGTACTCTAATGATTTGCTGAAAAATGATGCCATGGTAACTAGTTTTGTGCGTCACTTTTCGAGACATCTGAACATGTCGAGAGACGCATATCAGTGAGGTGGCAACATGTTCAGACTTGTTTGTCTTGTAATGAATTTAAAATATGCAGCAGCTTGTAATTTTATTCAAACCAGTCACTTATAAAATCATATATAAACACTCATAATTGTGTGTCTCTGTTTGCTGTGTTTAAACTGGGGTGGGGCTGTGTTTAACGTTTTCAGATATGCAATGTTTTCAATAATGACAAAAATATATAAAATATAAAGGTGTTTATTGTAAAAACTGCCAATAAAATACAACAAAAATCAGTGGTAACATCATGGATAAGATATGCAATGTCTTCAATAATGACAAATATAAAAATACAAAGGCATTTATTGTAAAAACTGGCAATAAAATACAACAAGCATCAGTGGTGACATCATAGATATGATATAATAAAACAAAAGCATCTCCTGTTAAAAAATGCACACTATATGCCCATAGCCCTGAGGTAGAATTATAAGCACATCTTTCTAAAAAACATGTTAACATATTTAACTATGAAGTAGACTAACATGCATCAATATAAACACTTTTTTTTGTAAAAACAGGATTACATATTCAGTATGAGGTAAATGGCTAACATAGGTTGTACACAGCAGTCACTGAGGTAGGATTACATATTTAATATGAGATAAAATGTTCAACATATGCTGTACACAACAGGCACTGAGGTATCTAACATTCATACATAGAGATTGCATTTTAAGTTTACATAGTGATCCACACAGGTTTCTTAAAAGACTTTTGTCTTTTGGGCGTCACTGACCATTGGCTAACTGGAGATGGCTGTGGCTGTTTTGCACCAGCTACCGATTTCAGCCTTTCCACATAGCTCCTGTTTGCTGGAGTGAGCAAACACTGAGGTGGTATGTTAGACTCAGCCATTGCTTTGACAAAAACATCCCAGCCCTTTGGCTTTCTGTGGTCAGGGATTGCGTGAGTGGCTGCCGCTCTTACTAAATCGACCATGTGAGACCCAGAAACAACAGTGCCTTTATACATTAATTCACCCTTATCACTCCAAAACACAATATCCTTGTTCTTGGCCATATGCTTTAACAAAAGTTCAGCATTGGTTTTAGACCGATGAGAAACACTACTTAAAATGTCTTTTCCATAGTATTAGGTACAGAAGCTGTCTCTGCCATGACATGGGGGTCAGACATTGATTCATTTTCAGGCATGAGTAATGTCAAACTGGTTTTAGCTTGTTCTCCTTGTCTTACCAAAGTCAGATAGCGTTGTAACACAGCAGAGTACATCTTGGCTTTGTCATAGTCTGATAAATCAGTCCGGGACAGTATAGCTCTCATGTCAGTGTCCAAACTGTTAGTTGCAACTGTTCTCATATCCTGATCAGGGTAATTAGTTTTAATATGATCCATCTGTTGCTGAGGTACAAATACATTTTCTGTGTAAAATCCATTATCTGTTAGCCAACAGACCTGTGATCAAAGGGATGGCAATTCCTAGCAGCGTCCTATAAAGCCACCAGTCTGATTAACTATTTTCTTTTTCCTTTTTAAGGTTATTTGTTTATCGCTTAAAGTTTTAATGACTCTCCGTTTTTTCAGTACACCTAACTGCTTTGCTGACAGTGGAATATTTCCTCTGAGAGTGTTTATAGGCTATCTCAGCTATCGCTGATATCAGATCATCAGAGGCTGAACATAAAATAGCTTTTCTTAAGCTCAGGCCTTTTACTAGTAACTTTAAAACAGACAGATTTCTCTGCAGTCTTTTGACATAATGACAATACAGTATCAAATATTTTTAGAAGCAGAATGTGTTTTTCATGACATATGCCACAGGCCAGTCAGGGAAACAACCCACTATACAGTCTATATTACGTCTGGTGTATTGATCTTAAATCAACCAGTAATAGCCATGAGGCTTTCTTGTAGCATCTTCAAAAGCTTCTAAGAAAATTTTTGTCTGACCAGGATACATTTGTCTAGCTAGTGTTGTGATCTGAAGCTTGTCTCTGGGGTTTTAAACAGAATCATGTATTTGGCATTTAGTGTGATGGTCCTGCTTTTTTACCTTGACAGAACACATTCTGGACAATTAAAAATATTGTCAATTGTTTATGATGACTGTACTTGGTAAACCCATATTCCACTTCACTATTTTGACAGGCAGAGTCCATCAAATCATCTATAACGACAAAATTTACCTTTCAGGGGTAAGAGATCATTGTCAGCTAGTGACATTGGTAGCCCCTCCACAAATTTAATCTGAGGGAACTTTAACAGCAATTCATTATACAAAGGTTGCCAACAGCTGTAGAACCAGACAATATTTTCAGGCTTGTGGATAAAGTGGCATCAGCATGTTCCAACAACTGTTTTATAAAGAAGCTCTTCCACTATTAGAGGGCCAGCCAACAGACAAGTAAGGGATGCTGCAACCTGATATCCATTTTTCACTGTCAGTATCCGTAAGGAAGTGTTTTAAAATTGTCTTGTAAAACTCGCTTGTCATAAACTACTCTCTGTGTCTTGGACAGCGTTTTTGTTTCAAGGGACCACTGCTTTTTATTCCTAACAATGCTGGGTTGACTCACGGTAATTTCTTTAGAGATCTGTGACCCGTATAGTCAAAGACCAGGTCCTTCAGACTTTCAAAATTAATGTGTTTACTGCTGGTTACATTAAGGGTAAACCCTTTCACTTTAGAACAACCTCACCACTGGACAGCCTGTAACCGTCGCTTTTGGGCCTGCAGAAATGAACTCTGTAATGTGTTCATCAGCAGGAACTTCACTGGTCAGCTCCCTAAATAATCACCCAGAGGAGGTGCCCAGTCACCCGGTCTGCGACACAAAATGACAGAGTCTGTGTCGTGGTAAAGGCACCTGTCCTGTAACCTATCTAGCAGGTTGTAGAGTTGACTCTGGCATATGCTGTTGTAAAACTAGCTATAAATATGTTGATATTATTGGAATTTGTGTAATGATCGCTGGTATATTTCCAGCTTAAACAAGCTGTTTCATCATCGATGAAAAAGCACGATGAGATATCGAAATAGGCGAAGACATATTGAAATAATTTCTGTGGGTCTGTTACTATGCTCGTTGTCGGTAAATTAGCTCTCTGCCCAAATTTACCCAAAGAGAATTTAAAAAACAGTTTAGATATCTGTCTTCTTGCAGGGTTAACAGTTATGGCTGCAGGTTCAAATGTACATTTTCCTTTCAAAATACTGTTGTATGTACCTGACTTTATCCTCTTCAGTTTTGACCCATGAAGGAAACCAGATGCCTCTTGCTTGCCTTTTAGATGCAGCTTGATGTAATCTGCAAAATGCTCAGTGCATGACTCTTTAAAATGCCAAACTTCATAAATGTAATGATTTTGTAGCCTTTTCCAGTGCCAGGTTTAGTTCTCACGGTACAGTAGGTACCAGTAAGTGACCGTTGCTCATCATCATGTGTGCATGATGTTGTTTGAAGTCTATTTTCAGTGCATGCGACAATAATGTAAACACAAGCTTTTACCAATCCTGGATGGCAACACTGGAAAGAAAAAGACCTCTAGGGGTAAGACTTTACTTTGCTAAACCAAAGTACTGGTGAGGTCATCAAAATTGTCATAAATGATGTCAGGATGACCGACCGGATACTGTTTGGTTTTGTTAACAAAAGGGTAGAGGCTGGTAAAATCATAATAGTGTATTTTCTCATCAGGCTGTGTCTTATAGTACAGACAAATGGCATTTGTTCTCCCCCCAAACAGTGACTGCCTAGGTTTGAGTGGCTGTGGTAGCTGCCTGTCCCTCAAAAAATTATTCAAACCCTGATCCGTGGTCTGCATTGCTTTCCATTCATGTTCCCACAATACTCTAACTGCAAAACCCTGTCTTTTTAGAAAATGAAATTTGTGCATGGTCCTATTGAATAACTGTCCAAAACTAGTCCCTGTCATGTGGTTTCTATCTTTCTCACAGTAACAGATGTTGCAGCCATGAAAAAAACAACCATTAAATTCAAATGCTGTGGGTATTCCATTTATGACTGAATAGCCATCCAAAAAGTACGGACCCACCTTAAATTCACCACCCCTTAGCGCATGCTGAATAGAAATGTTTTCTTTCTCAGATATGTACATAAGCCACTGAATAGCAGGTGTGGAGTACCTCTTCAATTGTCTGTGGTAGTTGTCTGGGGGGAGAACAGCAACAGTGCATTCTTTCAAAAACAGAAACCTGTACATCGCCATAGAAACTGAGGCTATGGTGACGTACTGGAAGGGGTCTAAGGATACTGTTTCATACTCCACGGTATCATCGTCTGACTGTTTTAAAATACTTTTCCTAGTCATCTCCAGTACTTCATTTCTAAATCTGACACAGGCTTTTCGAAGAATTTCAACATCTAACTGACAATAGTAGCGAAGCTCTCTTTTCAGATTAAATTCTCTATGTCTGTTAGCTAAGTACCATTGCAAAAACTCTTGCTTTTCTGCAGGCAACATATATTCAGGACCATAAAAACTGAGCATCGGGCAGGGTCCTACATAATTTTCATTAGCCTTGGTGTTAAAAAATGGGGGAATGGCCTTTAGCAATCTCATTCTCAAATCCAAGGGCTGCAGGGATTTTAGCTGTTTAAAAGGAAGAAACAATGGCTGTCAATAAATCTGATGTGTAGGGATGTCACTGTGACACAGAGTACTTTTCCTCCTTGTGTGAGCAATTTAATATCAATTCTTTCCTTGACTAGCTGGCTAATGATAAAGTAACTGTCATAGCCTTTGGCATTGTTTGCTATAAATGTGTAGTGTCTAAATGGGGCATCAATAAAATGTCCTACAAAATCTTTTATGCAATCTTCACCTTCAATTCCAGGACCTCTTCCCATCTAACTGCTTAGCATACACAAAATTTGGTATGTGCACCCCGTTTCTTGTGTGGCTTCAAAATCAAACACTATATATTTCTCAGTGCTTTTTACAACTGTGAGTGGTGACATGTAACACAGATGCTTGTCGGCTGTCATGAAAGAACCACATCTGCTACACTGAATCAATTTACATGTATGAGATCCCTTGTAAAAACAAAACATTGTTCACACAGTTTCATGGATTTACAAGACCCTGTATCACCATCAGCTCTAGCTAAATGTCTTTCTAGGCACGCTGAAGACCTACAGATCTTCTTACATTTGTGACAAGATACTGTGCCAATTTCTTTTTCGAGGCGACAAAGGGTGAAACAAACTTTACACTATTGTGCACAGATATGATTCCCCTTATGGCTGTAGGCTACATCACAATATTCACAGAGGTACCGTGCGCCTATGAATTTTTTTACATTAGTGATGCCATAATAATGTTTTTCATGTAATAATACAAACAGTGTTTTAGGAAATCTTTCTGGACCTGTTGAAAATGTTTGCCAGTTTCCTTCATTATGATATAAAATCTTAATTTTGACTCCTAAAAAGCGTTCAAACTGTGACACATCACTAAAAGTGACAGGGCTTTGGTCTGACAAACCTAGCTCAGCATACAATATTTTAGCCTTGTTCAACAACTGACTGTCACTCATATGTGGATTTAAGAGTGCAAGAATGGAGCCACGAAACACAAACTATTGTCTCTGTTATTTAAATCAATCAAGTATCGTCTCTTTTTTGTAAAATCCTGCTATACAAGACGGAGCTCAGTGTCAATCTCCCCCCACCCTCTGGTGGTTTTGATGGTCATTATCACAAGATGTATAGAGGAATCAGCAATTACTTCAGTATTGCTCTGTAGCATATCAGCTATCTGATCTAAGAAGGTTGCCGCATTTGGTTCATTTGGACTTGTCTTTCTTGAGAACAAGGGGTGATTCAAAGAAGCAGCATTTAATCTTACCTGTATAAAATCCCCATATTGTGTTTTTCTCTTCACACTGTCTAACAAACTTTCTATAGCCTGGTGCATTGCTGCAATAGCCTCTGTAAAAGATTTTATTTTATCTAGATTTATAAACTTATATCTTTGATGAAATTCTGTAGCATTAAATTTTTTTAAACTGCGTTCATATTCCTGTACAGCATCTAAATACACTGTAGGGGGCGCCCTGTTAGCCTGATCATCATGGTTTTCTAATTCAGACTGCAGACCATTTGTAACATTTTGTAACAACCTCACGCTGTACTATTTTCCTGGCATGTTTTACTTTTCTGATCAACTTTTCTCGTATTGTTTTATTTTTACCCAGATTTTTCTTTTTGACACCATTTGTTATTTTTTTCATTTTGCTAGTGATGCAACCTTGTACTCAGTTTATGACAGCTTCTGTGCTTTCACTTTGTATTTTGTTCTTTGTTTTGGCAGCTTTTTCCTCCAAGCCCTGTACTTTCATACATGGCGGGTGCACTAAACGCTGTCTTCATTTCTCTGATTGAAAATTTGGAAATATTGATTAAACCAAGCACACTGTTCAGTACAGTAGCTGAACTTTAAAAAGCTCAGATTTAAGCAGCTGATGATCGTAATCCTCACTAGATGATCTGCCCTCAATTACAAGGCATTAAACAAACAATCAATTGTTTTAAAATATAGGCTTTCCCAATATTGATCATGTCAATGTCACTTTCTTGAAACCTTTGGTCAGAAACTCTTGAGCCGCTGCTCCTAAATGGCTGTACAATGTTTATTGGCACATTTGGTTCATTTACAGCTGCAGAGACTCTTAAAACATTGCTTGTAGATGGCTGTATATCTTGTTCAGTTATGCTATATGTATTCTGGTCACTGACCCCAGTTGAAATTCTGCCATGCCTTTGAAAAACATCACGTTCATGTAATGATCTCTTTTTCCTCTCACACCTGTAGGGTTTGTCTGTGAGGCTGTTTAAAACAGAAAATAAACCCCTGTCACTACTTCAGTATTTTAAAACTTTTATAAGACAACATTTAAACTCTAAAACCTGCAGCATCTACTATTTCTAGATAAAAATACACACCTTCTGTAGCAGTAATCTGGGGGTTAGCCAGCCTCACCCTCCAGGATTTCTCTCATGTTCTATTTAAAACAGAAAATAAGCCCCTGTCACTACTTGGTATTTTAAAACTTTTATAAGACAACATTTAAACTCTAAAACCTGCAGCATCTACTATTTCTAGATAAAAATACACCTTCTGTAGCAGTAATCTGGGGTTAGCCAGCCTCACCCCTCCAGGATTTCTCTGCGGTTCTATTTAAAAACAGAAAATAAGCCCCCTGTCACTACTTCGGTATTTTAAAACTTTTATAAGACAACATTTAAACTCTAAAACATGCAGCATCTACTATTTCTAGTTAAAAAACACACCTTCTGTAGCAGTAATCTGAGGATTAGCCAAACGATTAAATGTTTGGATAAGCTCTTCATCAGAGTCCATGGTTCCATGGCTAATTGTTGAATATTTTAATTTTTCAGCTCAAGACAAAAGGACAGAGCGATACTAACAACTGCTACTTGAGCTTCCAGTATCTTGAAATGCTTATATAAAATGACTCAGACCCCCTCACCCACCCACGCAAGTATGTGGCAAGTAGTGAAAAACATCTGGCACTGTCCATCAGACCAACACCCCCCCTCCCCATTCTCCAAGGGTGGGATATATAAGACCCTATGCTAGTCAATGTAGGCTTTTGTTTCTCACTTCCTGCGACAGCTGGAAGGCATTAAGAAATGCCTTTCTGCTAATAGGCTGGTCACAGTCTAATTAAAAACAGATGCTTTTTTATCAATCTTAAAACACAGAGAGACAGTGGAGTGCAAGCCTAAGTTATGCTTTGAAAAGTCAAAACAGAAATTTTGTCTTTTTTAAACAGCTGCATCCTTTAAATTAGTAATTCGGTAAAACTGCTTACCTACCACTAATCAGAATATAAAACTTATTTTGTTAAAAAGTTAATCATGAGAAACACAAGTTTTTCACATTTACTATGTAGGAGAGTTCAAAAAGAAATGCCATACTGCTAATTAAAACAGATGCTTTTTATCACTCTTAAAACACAGAGAGGCAGTGGTGTGCGTGCTTAAGTTATGTTTTGAAAAGTCAAAACAGAAATTCTGTCTTTTTAAACAGCTAAGTCCTTTAAATTAGTAATTCATAAAACTGCTTGCATACCACTAATCAGAATATAAATCTTTGTAACATATCATTTATTTTTCTATTTAGTACTACATGACTTTTTAATTTTTGATAATGTAACTATAGACATTTTGCAACAAAAGCATAAAGCTACTTTTTTACAGACCCCTGTAATCCCAAAAATTTTGAGACACACGTTTCCAAAGAGAATCAATAGGCCTTTGTAACCATGGCTGTGTAAATGAACAACAGATGTTTTGTCACGTCTTAACAGACAAAGACCCCTACCACACAGCCAACAGTCCCGTGAGCTCCAAAAAGGCCATCTATATGTGGTGTGTGTGCTTAAGTTATGTCTTGAAAAGTCAAAACAGAAATTCTGTCTTTTTTAAACAGCTGCGTCCTTTAAATTAGTAATTCGGTAAAACTGCTTGCATACCACTAATCAGAATATAAATCTTTGTAACATATCATTTATTTTCTATTTAGTACTACATGACTTTTTAATTTTTGATAATGTAACTATAGACATTTCATTTATTTTTCTATTTAGTACTACATGACTTTTAATTTTTGATAATGTAACTATAGACATTTTGCAACAAAAGCATAAAGCTACTTTTTACAGACCCTGTAATCCCAAAATTTTGAGACACACGTTTCCAAAGAGAATCAATAGGCCTTTGTAACCATGGCTGTGTAAATGAACAACAGATGTTTTGTCACGTCTTAACAGACAAAGACCCCTACCACACAGCCAACAGTCCCGTGAGCTCCAAAAAGGCCATCTATATTTTAAACATCCACAAAATACATTGCTTTTTCCTGCGTGCCTAATGAGGGACGGACACACACACACACACACACACACACACACACACACACAAAGTGTGTATTTTTTTGCAACGACTCTAAGCAAAGCTGTATATACATTTAAGACTGTGTGCTTTAAAATTATTTTTGAAAAGAAACATTATCATTTACATTCTGTTCTTTTCTTTGTAAGATATCATTTTTCAAAACATTATAAATATCCACACATTTCATTTCAGCCTTCTCCTTGATACTACACAGAGCTGAGGGGGTGAACTATAGGTATGTGTATTCCTTTTTCTTATATAGTTTTATTCTTTCTAATTCATGACAAAAGTATAATTAGTTTTTAGCGATTGTTGCAATGCTATCCAGAGAAAACTGCTGAACCATCTTATTTACACAGAGGTCCCCGTTTTAGCTTATAAATGTTACATCGTATACATAAAGCTATCCTTTTGATGCAAGTTTGACACAGTCCTACAGATGCATGTTAAATAATTTTGTATACTGTTACAAAACAGAAAAAAGGGGTACTCACACAGGCAGATGAATTCCCCTCGGGGGTGGGGGTCTCCACACAGATCTGTGACATCTCTGCATGATCAGGTTCCCTCCTAGATACTTCTTTCTGAAAATATCTTAATCAAAAAACACACACATGCCCCCTGCAGTTATACAATAGGCCTACAGGGGTCACACACCACTACATAAACACTAACTGATTTTTGGGGTGGGAGGAGCACGGTGATGAAGAGGGGACAGGGTTTGAGCCAGGATGGTGGGGTGCAGGAGAAAGGAGGGCAGGGAGTTCAACCTAGCATGGTGGGACTCAGGTTCGAGACAGGATGGTCTGGCAGGGGCTCGAGGGTGTCACGAGAATGAGGGGTGGGTGACAGGGGTTCAAGCCAGGATGGTGGGAGTGCAGGAGACAGGTGGGGATGCAGGAGTTCAACCTAGCATGGTGGGACTCGGGTTCGAGACAGGATGGTCTGGCAGGGGCTCGAGGAGTGTACGAGAAGGAGGGGGCATAAGACGCTTACAAAATGGTGCTGTTAGGTCATTTCATGCGCAAGGGGCGGGGCACGGGTTTGAGGTTGCATCACTTCCACCAGAAGTGGGCGGGGCTAGTGCATTTTAGGGAGGGACTTCCGGTTTAACAAGAGGTGATTCTGATTGGTCCGTTTTAGGCCACGCCCACCTGTCAAATGACGTGGCACGCGCTGATTGGCTGAAATTTAACATTTGACGAGATATATGAACTTATACTACTCTTATTATTAATCCAAGATGGTTTTCCCCCTACTATTATATACTTTTTTCATTGGGATGTACTCTAATGTCACTTTATTTATTATATTTACAAGAACTTCCCAAGATTCTTCAGTAGATAACTCATGCATTAATCTGTTCCAATTTAATTTACTCAATTTATTTCTTATTTCAGGATAGTTGGCTTTATTATACATTATCTGGGTTGTCTTACCCTTAATGATTTTATTAGTCTTGTTAATTGTGAACATAATAGTTCTGTGATCACATGTTCCTATTCTAATATTTTCAATGTCACTGGGTATATTAGTTAAGATAACAACCAAGGTATTATTACCCCTAGTAGGTTCATTTATACATTGATGAATGCCTGCTGATATCAGCTTCTCATTTATTCTTGATTCCAATGAGTTGTTGCCTTTTATCTTATTTCCATCTATTTCAGGAATATTCAGATCTCCCATTAGCACTATAATCACTATATTCTGCCAGAGTAGTAACCATATCCATGAATACCTCTGTTTCCCCTACTGTGGTGTCAGGTGGTCTGTAAAAGACTATCAGTTTAAAAGGTTTACCCTTCAAACCCACTGCAAGCTTAAGGCTGTTTCAGACCCTGCCAGCCTAGCACCTGAACTACCACTAAACCCAAGGTAGGATGCCCTTGCTTCTAGTGATGTTGAAGCAGAGTTAAAAAAAGTCATCCAAAGCCTCGGGTCTGAAGGGCCAGTTGTTAACACCAGAGTTGTTATTGCCATTGCAAGGGGAATAGTAAAGTGTAATAATCCTCAGTAGCCGGTTGCTTCTGGTGGTCCTCTAGTGTTCAGCAAGCAGCGGACTTGGACCTTTCTGAATCATATGGGGTACTGCCATAGGAAGGGTACTAAAGCAAGAGAAAAGGCCCCAAGTGACTTTGAGGAGTTGAAATCTGGATTTCTGGTGAGAATAAAAAATGCAGCAAATGAACTGATCCCTGCTGCGCTGCTCATAAACATTGGTGAGACCGGTGTTAATTTAATGCCATGCTCCTGATGGACAATGGCCGAGATGAGTTTGAAGCAAGTTGAAGTCTTCAGGCTGGGAGATAAAAGACAAGTCTCCCTTGTCCTGGATTGCACCATAGCTGGTGACACAACCCCCCCCACCACCACCACAGGTTATCTATCAGGGAAAAAACTCCCTCGTGTTATCTGACCTACAGTTTTCCATCTGACTGGCAAGTATCACACAACACAAACCACTGGGCAAATGGAGAGAATGCAGTTTCATATGCTGATGGTATGCTGAAGCCCTCCATTTCTTTTATTAAGAGAAAAAATGACTTGCAGGAAGAGTAGAGAGCACTTCTAATTCTGGACCTTTTTGAGCTCACATGACTAAGGATGTCCTATCAAAATCTGAGGATGCTGTACTTATCCCTATTTTTGTCCTAGCTGCACAGACCTGCTCCATCCTCTTGACATCACCATTAATAAACTGGTGCTGTCTCAGTGGGCAATGTCAATGTGGACCCCAGAATGTCCAACATCAAAGCTCTGCATACTCAGTGGTTGGTAAAGGCATTTAACAAAGTTGCCACCAGGACAGAGGATTGTCTGAGGTGGGTTTCAGGAGGCTGGTATTACTGAAGCACATATGCAATGCCTCGATGGACAAGTGGAGCTCACCATTTAGTTGTACAGTATTTTTTTATGTATAGTGATTTTGTTTCAAAAATCACATCTGTAACACCTGCCTTTGCAAACCTTTGCCTACCTGGATGAGACCTGAGACCCGAGATGAAGTTGTTAGGAGAAGAGATTTGATGTGTCAAACATTTGACCTCTCTCTTCTGTTTTTTTTTTTTTGCTCTCCCTTACTGTAGTTTCTGTTCTTCTAATGAAAATGGTTTCTGTTCAACAAAATACATATCTTGAAGATTTTTTTGTGTATTTTTTAGTTTTTAGTGTTTTCACAAATAAAGAATGTTACTGTAATCTTTTTTTTGATACTGGAACTCTCCCCCACCCCACTGAGGAGCTCAGGCCCTGCACCACCCGTCCCACAGTCGGCCTCCCAAATCTTACCTTGGGTGGCGATCCATACCAAGGCTTGCCCCCAGTGTGGGGCCACTGAAAGGCCACCCCAAAAGAAATCTAACAGGGTAAACCCTGGCTTACCCCCCTCCTAGGGTGAGGCCTTGGGAATGGGACCTGCCTGACGGAATTCACAAGTTGCCAGTTAAGAGCCATGGGCAGGTGAAGCAGGACCAACAGCAGAGCAAGACATCATATGTGGAGGCTGGCATTGTTTTGGTATGCTAAACCCACTAACAGGAAGCATGGTATGCAGTGACATGTGGGGGCCAAAGTGCCAATGTCTGGCATGCCTCCCCACTATCTCAGCACCAGCAATGTCTTCCCCCCAGCCTCCGCCAGGGGTCAGGTGTACACCGGATGTTCGCCCACCCTCCCCCCAGAGGAAGAGAGCAGTCCATCAGACACTTGATCCTGCTCTTCCCAGCCGGCCCTACAACTTCCTGGGTCCATTCCCGAACCCAAGGAGCTGGCGTCGCTAGCAGAAATCCAATCCCTGCACCAGCGATCTGGCTTTATCACAGTAATCGGAATTATTTGCACCGTTATGTAACACCGCATCATGTGGGCACCTTGCACATAACAACCCACATAGCAACTCACCTCACCATAGGTAGGTAAGGATTACTAGAGTAAGAATACAAGATTACAAAGGTTAAAATATAGTAAAAAATGTACTGGAGGTAAAGATAAAAGATACAGAATTTAATTTTTTTTGAGATGACATCAGACAAGAGAATGACACACACCGCACGTCAGAAGCACAATGGAAGTCAAATAGAAAAAAGAGGCACTTGTTTCTTTCTTTCCCTTGTTCTAGTAAAAGTACTGTATTTTGCCAAACATAAACCATATTCATGAAAAGTGGCAACCATAACACAAGGGGGCACAGACTTAAGCTGGAGGGGGGAGGTTTAGGAGGGAGGTCAGGAAGCACTTCTTCGTGGAGAGGATGGTGAACACTTGGAATGTGCTGCCAGAAAAGGAGGTCTTGT
Organism: Neoceratodus forsteri; assembly: GCA_016271365.2. NCBI lineage: Eukaryota > Metazoa > Chordata > Ceratodontiformes > Ceratodontidae > Neoceratodus > Neoceratodus forsteri. Next base: position 566,508,757 of record CM057452.1, read on the forward strand.
TGGAAATGGTGGGCAGCTTCAAGAGAGGCTGGGATAGGCATAGTTGGAAGGTAAGGATCATGGGTAGGGAGGATGGAAAGGTGAAGAGTGGGGAGGGGGGGCAAGGTCAGTAGCTCAAGCTGTGGACCCTGCAATACAAGCAGACTACATAGATCAAATGGCCTTCTTCTGCTGGCTTCTTCATATGTTCGTATGTTCAAGAACAGAAACTACAGTAACCAAATGATCATGGCACTTTGGGAGAAGGGATGGTGGGGGAATGCTGTGGTGGGTGAGGTTGCATGCTGCTTCACTCAGCACCCAACTGATCACTTTATTTTTTGCACTAAGACTCTGATCCATGAACACAGCAAAAAAATAAAGAACAGTGAACACTGTCTATTCTACAGTAACAGTATATGTTTGGTACAGAATCATCTGTAGGAAAAAGATGAGACCAGTTCAGAGATACAGAGTAACTTGTCTTGTGGGAGTTGTGGTTCCATTTTAACTGTGTCTTGCTCAATACTGTGAAATTCCAGGATGTTACAGGGCTTTTCATTTTATCTTCTGCTAAATGAATATCGAGAGAAGAAAACAAAGGAGTTAAACACGTAATACCAACAGCAGGAGGAGTATCTGGAGGATCCACAAAGAGGAAGTCATTTACTAGATGAAGACTGACTGGGTGCCTGAAGATTATTTATTTATTTGAAAAGGTTTCATCAGGAAAGACAGCATGAACTGTAAACAGTTCATTTCCAGAAGCGTCCGGGGGGGTTACAAAAATAGAAAGAGAAGACAAAAAAAAACATAATAATACACAATACATAGTGCAATTAATTGCATAAAATGTAGATCAGGCAAAAACAATATAAAATACATGCAGTGCAAGTACAAATAGCAAAAGTGAACTACAAATACAGTTCAAATAGTGATAAACCAAGAACAGGCAACCCGGTAGACGTATGGTCAGAAGATGGAGGATGCCTAGAAGTGCTAGTAGTGGTAGATTGAGCGGGGGAGGCCTGGATGGAAGGAGTGAGGAAGAGAGGCAGCCAGTAACTATATACCTTCAGTATGCTGAGAAGATATTCAGCAATCTCAAACACAGTAAGCCAAAGAAATTATTAAATGGAAACATCCATCAGGACTTGCCCCACACCTTAGTGTGGGGCAGTCCCAGATCAGGCTTTTCACAAAGAAAGTCACATTTTACCTCTGGTAGTCTTTTCGTAATTTAGTTTTATCTGGTTGATCCTGCCATCCTTCCCACCTGACATTTTGTAAACTGTACCCCTGGAGGTGCATCCCAGGACCTCCCACAACTGATGTTAGAGCTGGGGATCAGCCATGGGAGAGAGTATGTAATGTATTAATAGAAGGAGCTATCAATAGCTCTGATTTGTCCTTTACCAATTATAGTGCCATACCAAGACTAAGTATAGACTGCCCTGTTTATACTTAATCTTACTATAACAGCGTTCTCCTGCTAGGAAAGGGAGCTCCCCTGTCCACCCGCAAAAGCTGCTGTGGCACCAGAGTGCGCTGTCTCCTTCCCCCTGACTGTGACACACTGCCACTGGCAGCAATACCTCCCAGTCTGGCTGCCCGAGCACTGGTTTCCAAGTTTGCTGCAGAACTCAGGTCACCATCATGGAACAGGCTTCCATTGGGCCATCAAGCAGGCCCCAACAGATATCATTGCTTAAAGTGTATAATCCAAACACAGATTCTGCTTTTTTTTGTACAAACAATTTATAGAGACGTCACTGACAAAGCCCACAGTTTATAGAAACACAGACAATGTTGGCAGAAAAAGACAGTTGGTCCATCCAGTCTGCCCAGTTTTACCAATCCCTACCCTGTGACTTATTGTCTAGACAGGGTTTTCCCCCTCACATCCCCCTCATTCCCTGCCTTACTGCTACCCAACTGAATAACTATTAAAGCCCTTTACTCTGTCCCAGCTGAGCCTGAATGATATATGCAGTATAATGATTATGTGTGATATGGGAGACTTCAACTGTATTTTGGACCCAAGATGGGACAAATCCTAGCATTTGTGTATGGCTACAGCCCTGCAGGATAATTATCTGTAGGTTGGCTTTAAGGATCTCTGGTGATTTACACACTCAAGAAAGAAATTTCTTATTCTGCTCACACCTGCACCATACCTGCTCCATAACTGGTATGTGTTTCCTACCAAGTATATGGTTGCATCTCATAGTGGAGCACAAAATCCATTCTCTCATCCAGATTATTCTCTTTTGCCCAACACATTAGCAGGAGGCTCTGTGTTAGTTTTTAGCTAAAGGAAGAAGGAAAAACAGGATCGAACGGGAAATATGTATTTTGAGGTAAATGACAATGCAGCTACAACCCCCAACCTGTGCTCCAGATAAGGATTTTAATAACTGGTGCCCTCCAGATTTTAATAACTGGTGCCCCCCATAATGACTGAATATTGACTCTTCAAAAAACACCATAGTAGCCCACTGAATTCCATAATAATTCGATAGCGGGTTATTATGGCATTTACTTCCTCGTGTTTTCACTTCAGTAAAGCACAAGAGAAAGCACACTGCGTTTGTACGAGTAGGGCGGCTGCTCAGAGACATGCAAGCTCACACAAATGCAGTTTACTGTTTTTGTGTCTGTCAAGCGTAGCACCAGTTGTTATAAAAAATAATGCCTGAGCAAAGTTTGTGTTATGAGGATTGTCCACCCAACCTCAGTGTGTGATAAGTGAAAAATCCTCATAACACACACCTGCACAGGCATTATTCTGTGTTGATTCACCATTTTTAAGGAAATAGTTTTTAAAATTGTTTTTAAAGGAGTACAACTACTCATCCCCACACCTGAAAATGCTACAAACCCAGCAAAAAAGAGCATTTCATAACACTATTATTGCTTCAAAAGGAGCATATTCTTTAAGATTTGAAGCTGTTTTACTCACCAAAATATAATTTTACTCATCTGATTTAAAAAATGGGAAATAAATTACTCTTGCCTACCAAAATTATATGGAGCACTGCTTACAACTGTATGGAGCGCAGTGTACTCAAAGCAGTAATAAGGGGCTGATTAATCAAAATGACCTAAACTCATTGAATGTGGACCATAAAGGAGCAGCTTAATTTGAAAAGGAAGTTAGCAACTGCAGAAGAAGAACACAAGAGGGATGGGGGAATCAGCAGTTTTTGAGGGAAATCAGAGAAACTGGGCTCAAGCTGATGGGGTTAACAGCTTCTAAAGCAAAAAGGGGCCCGTTATTATAAGAAGCCGAAATATTATGCAACGGCGGTCGAGCTAGTAGATTGTTGGCAATCCAACTGCAAATGTAGCATGCTTCTAGACTCATGTTAGTATTAAAGGGAGACCTGCCAGGCTTCACACAGCTCACTGCTCCTAGGGCCACTGCAGACAAATATGCCATTTTCAATACAAAATTGTATGCATATCCCTCACCTACAAAAGGAGAAGCAGATTTAACTCCATGTTTTCCTGCCTTGAATCTTCCCAAACTAAGTGAACAAGACATGGAGATGTTAGCTACTCCAGTAACAGTGCATGAAATACAGGCAGCAATAACATTTTGAAAAATGGTAAGACTCCAGGCCCAGATGGGTTTTCAGCAGTGGAGTTTTACCAGCTCTGCCAGAAGAGGAGCTTAGGATGATTACATAAGGTAAATGTGTGGGGACTTTTGTGGTGAGCTATCTGGCTGCCAGACCTTATTTGTAGATATAATTCAGTATATATATATATATATATATATATATATATATATATATATTTTTTATGTAATCCTCTGTATAGGTGCAGGCCAGAAGACATGCCAGTGTCAGCACAAAGGCACCTAGGGAAAATACTAGATTTTTTTTAAAAGGCTTGACCTTCTTTTGACCTGAAGGCAGCTGTTTGCCAGGAACTGAAATTGCATTCCCAGTTTTTTTAACACAGCTATGCCAAAATCCATTTGTATGTTATAAAACCATGCACTCAGGAGTGGAATGCTTTGATCTAAGGAAGTTATTATAATATGCTATATTTTATGAGGTAATGGGAGAGGTACATGTTTCCTAGAGAACCTGTGTGAATTTTGTCTTACTGGTACCAGTGATCTACAGGGGACTTCAAAGGGCTTAACTCTAAAATGTCATATCCATGCTAATAATAGGTCTCAGAATCTGATTCTTAATATGCTTGGAAATTTTGGAAACAGAGCAACAGTGCCATCCTTTGGCCTAAAAGAGACATCTCCTGGCCAAATTGAGTAGTTGCACTGAACTGGGAATTGATGACACTGTAAGATTACAGAAGGGTATTTAAACTCCCAGCTCAGGGCATCTGAACACACATTTTCATCTGGACACTCTGCTTGACACATATCAGAAGCCAAACTGCCGAAACCCTGTGTGGCTTTAAGGACTAAAGGAACTGAAAACTTTCATTCACTTTTCTGGTCTTCAATTCACTGCAGTAATAAGGTAGACTTTTTTAGCTAACAGTTTTAGTGTGTTTATCTGTACATTTTTCCATTTTTGTTGATGCATACTGTAACTCAAATTAGTATATTATCTTTTGGTTGTAACTGTATTTATCTAAGTATTTTAGTAAAACATTTGTTTTCCTAAAGAATGTCTGCCTGAGCAAGAATTCCTTATATTGTATGTGTGACTATAGAAGGTTTATTGATAAACTGTGATGATTATTACTTGCTTAGAGGGGCCACCATAAGCAACCAAATTGAAAAAGGGCCTGGAAGGGACATCTGGAAGAATAGGGAGAATACCAAAGTCTACAAAGATTTTGAACCAGGCTGTTGCATGTCCTGTAGAGAGAAGGCCAAATCAGCTTTTTATGCTGCTACCCTGAAGAGAGTGTGATACCTGGGTCTTCCTCCTGTTTGTAATAGCCAAGGAAAGGGTTCATCTTTGGCCACAAGACTCGACACTGGTATTGTGCCCTTATCCAGAGCTAGAGGGACACCCTGGATCCTCGTGGCAGAGGTGCAGTTGTGACCTCGGCGAGTATTCAAAAAGAATGAGGAGGGCATCCCTGTTGAACCCCCATCACACATTGCACTTAAGGATGGGCACTATGAGCTCAGCGGGCCTGATCAACTCTGCCAGAAGAAGAGCTGAGGACGATTGCATAAGGTGATAGCATGGGGACTGTAACAAGGGGCCATTCCAGGGAAGTGGAAAGATATTGGTCATTGTAAAACCAGGTAAGGATCTGACCTGATGTAGAGTTTACTGACCAATATCCTTGATCAATTTAGATCAAATAAGGTTCATAAAAGTACTGGCCAATTGGATTCTTGCTATTGTCTAAAAACCGTTACACTGGAAACAATAGCCACACATGATTGCTCCATGAAGAGAAGGTCCTTGTCAGTCCTGCTTCAGCTCAGTGCAAAAAAAGGGGACCCAGCACTCATTATCTTCTGTTGCAAACTGCAATACTTGCCAATCTTTTAGAAAAATATTTTGTTTTTATTATGAAACAAACACAGATATCGAAGAGGTGTGGCCCAGGGAGAACTCCAAACAAATGAACAATGTTTCACATTCCTTGTGAACACTTTATCAAGGTGTATTGCACCACATAGTGTTTAATATTTGTACTAAAACCCATTAACACCATTATTTAAAAAAACATGCAAATGCCTACATTTTTAATGTCTGCTTTACATCAACCATTTAACATGAATTCGTCAGGCAAAAGTCCTAAAATATGGGCAGAACTTACTTACATATAATATTCTCTTAATGAATTAAAGTTTTCATGAAAAAAGGGGGAGATAGAATATATATAAATATGTATTAATGAAGGGAAGAAGGGGATTCTCAATTCTGATATCCTATACAACAGTCAAAAATCCATCTTTTTATAGTATCCCATATTTTTATACAACGATCAGATTTACTACCTTTCAAAAACTATTTTTTATATACTATAACAATCGTGACAATTCTATTTGATCATTTAATCCTGGCCACTCCAAAGCTTCCAACTGATATATCCAATAAACATCCCTATTTGCTAGCCTATTTTCTATATCCCCCCCCCCTTGGTCCTAAAGACACTTTATCTATACCTATAAAAAGAGGAATATGTTTTGAATCCTCCCTTGTGCTATTTATATGTTGTGCCATTGCATATTTCAAATATTTATTTTTTATTGCCCGCATATGCTCCCCTATTCTTTCTTTACATTTCCTTTTAGTCCTGCCCACATAGTACACACCACAACTGCATGATAACAAATATATTACATTCTGTGTATCCCAAGTTATAAAATGCAATATTTTATATTTTTTCCATCCTTTGGACTAATGAAAAAGTCTGTTTTACTTAACACGTTACAATATTTGCACCTATCACATCATGTGCAGCCTGGGGATGGTGAACCAAAGAAATGTTTGCTATTCTTTAACTTTTCTGCTGGTTGTATACTATGAACAACCCAATCCCTAATATTTTGCACCCTTCTGTATGTAACTCTAGGAAAATTACTTGCTATGTCCTTAAAACGCGGTTCCATTCTTAATATTCCCCAGTTACTATAAATTATGCTTTTGACAACATAGGCACTGTCAGAGAAAGTTGTTACAAAATGTAACTTATTTTGTTCAGTTGTAGTCTTTACTTTTTCTTGCAACAACTGTTCCCTCTGCATCAAATCCACATATATTTTTGATTTTTCTATGACCTTGTGAACATACCCCCTTTCCCTTAAGTGATCTGTCAGATCTGCTACATGTTCAAAACAATTCCCTTCTTTTGTACAATTCCTTTTCATCCTCATATATTGTCCTTTGGGGATATTCTGTATAGTGTGTTTTGGATGACAGCTACTAGCTTTTAATAGCGTATTTCTGTCCATGGGTTTTCTAAAGAGTGAGGTCACAAGGTCACCTTCCATCGTTCTGGTAATAACCAAATCCAAAAAGTTAATTTTCTCCACATCATACTTAAATTCAAAATTAAACCTTGGTTCTTGCTATTCAATGTATTCTTTAAAGTTTAATAATTTGTCCTCAGATCCATGCCAAATCATAATACAATCATCGATGAAACATTTATAAAATTCTATTTTATTTCTATATGGATTCTTTTCTGTGTATATCACTTCTTGCTCTCAGTAGCCCATTGCCAAATTAGCATAACTGGGGGCAAACATTGCCCCCATCGCTGTTCCCTGCTTCTGTAAATAATGCCATCTGATAAAGCTAAAGGCATTACATTCCAACACCATTTTAGACATTTGTGTCAATATTTCTGTTTCTGGAATTCTGTTTTCCATCTGTTCCAAGAAATAAGCCATGCTTTGTAACCCATAATTATAGGGTATATTCGTATATAAACTAACTACATCCATTGTAACTAGAAGTCTATTTTTACCCATAAAAATCACTTTGGTTAAATTTATAACATCCCTACAGTCTTTTAGGTATGCACACATGGTTTTATATGGCAATCAATGAATTGAGGAAGAGGTTCAGTTAATGACCCCTGTCCTGAGATGATCGGCTTCCTGGGTGGATTAATTAAAGTTTTGTGAACTTTAGGTAGTAGGTAAAAAAATGATGGCAAAGGGGATTTAGTTACAAGAAATTCAAACTCTTCTTTATTTATATGTCCTTCCTGATGTGTTTTTATGATGAATGTATCTATTTTCTTCTTAAACTCACAAGTGAGATCACTAACTAGGGATCTGTATACATTTCTGTCATCAAGTTGTCTGTTTGCTTCTTTAATGTAGTCATTAGTATTCACATTCATGTTGGAATGGAAAGAAGAGTTACATAAAGGCTCTCTGGGACTAGTAGGCTGTATTGTGAGAGATGCAGAACGGTTGCAAAAAGAATTAATGGCACAACTACAAGAGAAGAAGAAGGTAATTAATCAATTTTCTGCATCTCCTGACTTTGAATATTATCAAAAATGTCTAAAGGATGCATTAGATAAATGTTGATTGCCATATAAAACCATGTGTGCAGGGGTTAAGGTCATACCTAAAAGACAGTAGGGATGTAATAAATTTAACGAAAGAGATTTTTATGGATAAAAATAGACTTCTAGTTACAATGGAAGTAGTTAATTTATATACGGATATACCCCCAAATTATGGGTTACAAAGCATGGCTTATTTCTTGGAACAGAGGGAAAATAGAATTCCAGAAACAGAAATATTGACACAAATGTCTAAAATAGTGTTGGAATGCAATGCCTTTAGCTTTATGGAACGGCATTATTTACAAAAGTAGGGAACAATGATGGGGGCAATGTTTTCCCCCAATTATGCTAATTTGACAATGGGCTACTGGGAGCAAGAAGTGATATACACAGAAAAGAATCCATGTAGAAATAAAATAGAATTTTATAAACTTTCATCGATGATTGTATTATGATTTGGCATGGATCTATGGATGAATTATTAAACTTTAAAGAATACATTGAACAACAAGAGCCAAGGTTTAATTTTGAATTTAAGTATGATGTGAAGAAAATTAAATTTTTGGATTTGGTTATTACCAGAACGTTGGAAGGTGACCGTGTAACCTCACTCTTTAGAAAACCCACAGACAGAAATACACATTTAAAAGCTAGTAGCTGTCATCCAAAACACACTATACAGAATATCCCCAAAGAACAATATATGAGTATGAAAAGAAATTGTACAAAAAGAAAGGGAATTATTTTGAACATGCAGCAGATCTGACAGATCGCTTAAGGAAAAGGGGGTATGGTCACAAGCTCATAGAAAAATCAAAAATAGAAGTGGATTCGATGCAGAGGGAACAGCTGTTACAAGAAAAAATAAAGAATACAACTGAACAAAATAAGTTACATTTTGTAACAACTTTCTCTGACAGTGCCTATGTTGTCAAAAGCATAATTTATAGTAACTGGGGAATATTAAGAATGGAACCGTGTCTTAAGGAGATAGTGAGTAATTTGTCTAGAGTTACATACAGAAGGCCGCAAAATATCAGGGATCAGATTGTTCATAGTATACAACCAGTAGAAAAGTTAAAGAATAATAAAAATTTCTTTGGTTCACCATCCCCGGGCTGCACACGATGTGGTAGGTGCAAATATTGTAAAGTGTTAAGTAAAACAGACTTTTTCATTAGTCCAAAGGATGGAAAAAATATAAAATATAGCATTTTATAACTTGTGATACACAGAATGTAATATATTTGTTATCATGCAGTTGTGGTGTGTACTATGTGGGCAGGACTAACAGGAAATGTAAAAGAATAGGGGAGCATATGCGGGCAATAAAAAATAAATATTTGAAATATGCAATGGCACAACATATAAATAGCACAAGGGAGGATTCAAAACATATTCCTCTTTTTATAGGTATAGATAAAGTGTCTTTAGGACCAAGAGCACATCTTCTTGACCTGGAAGGACACTACTTCTTTATTCAGCTGTGAGCTGTGTGAGAAATTCTATATTACACTTGATATCTGCAACAACGTGCACTTTTGCTCAATTCTGTGGGAGGTGAAACTAACTACCCTTGGTAATTGCTTTTTATTTACATATTTATTTAGTGTTTAGCCAAGAAGGGGCTTGCAAACTCTGTTTATCTTGTGAGTAACTTCAGAAGGATTTAAATACTGCATTTGGGCAGACCCTTGGAGGTAGCTAGATTGTCTACTAGGATTTTCTGACAGTTAAACTATTTTAAAATTTACAGGTGGCTGAGGAGTTGAAAAAGGAGCTTGCAAACTCTGTTTATCTTGGAAGTAACTTCACAAGTGTTTGAATACTGCATTTTGGTTGTCCCTTGGGGGTAGCTGGATTGACTACTAGGATTTTGGGACAGAAACTATTTTTAAATAATTTACTGGTGCGTAGGAGTTTGTGATAGTTAAACTATTTTTAAATAAGTTACTGTGGTTAAGGAGTTGTCATAGCAAAATCTGCAGTGTGAATTGAAACACAGACAGACTCAGGGCAGGAAATTGCTCGCCTCATTGTTTTCAGACCACAAAGTGTTGGATTGGAACAGGAAAGGTTGCATCACAACCATTGTCAACAAATTGCCCTGGCTGGAGATATCCAGACTAGATCAGATTACTATAAGTTACTGGTGGCTGCAATATTTAGAGACACAAAGCACATCTTCTTGACCTGGAAGGACACTACTTCTTTATTCAGCTGTGAGCTGTGTGAGAAATTCTATATTGCACTTGCAAATTCTATATTGTACTTTGTGCTCACAACAGAGGGAGGTGAACCTTACAATTGTCTTTGGTTTGTAGCAGATATTCTGCAGGTGGAGGCTACTTCTAACTGAAAGGTGAAATAAGGAACTTGGAATTGTCAGGAAAAGACAGTCTTTCAAGCAACAGAGGGAGGTGGATCTAACTCTATGTTTGTTACAATTCTTAAGATTTTCAGTGCAGGAAGAGATTAAAGCACAGCTGACTTATTTTGGGGCTGACTGCTTTCAGAGCACAAACAACCAGGCTGTTTTGGGGCTGGGGAGGTTTACCTGTGTCTGACTTGGATGTCTGGATTTTTCTCTGTTTGATTAGCAGGGTATTTTCTCTGTCAAATTGTTGTGTAGGGCATCTTGCTGATAGGAAGGCACTCATGACAGTGGTGGGTCAGAACTTTCAGCTGATTGTTTTGTGAGGGAACAGTTTAGGCCCAACCCCTTCCCACCCTCACCCCACCCACCCCTGGAAATAGTTCCTTTATACCTGGGGTTCTGACATCATTTCCTCAAGAGTGCAAGGCATATCACTGTCATATCTCTCTAGCACACTGCACTGACAATATCAGCATACACATTGTATAATATATATATATTTCTATATAACAAACCAATCACACACACACAAAAAGTAGATAAACATGTGGGGTAGTGCAATGTAATGGCTGTGGGGCAGCAGTCTTCCGGAGTCTTTCTGGATGCTGAGATGCTGCCTATTTGCAGACAACTCTCTGCTCTGAGGAGGAAGTTGCCCATCTTCAGGCCACACTGGACAGTAGTAGGGAACCTTCCCCAGGCCACACTGGATGGTAGAAAGGGAACCTCCCCCATCCAGGGAGCACCAGAGCCACCACTATCTCAGAGGTTGCTAAGAAAGCACAGCAGTTGGACCACAGTGGGCTCAGGGAGGGTGAGGATGGTGGAACAGAGGCACACCCAGTCAGTTGTTCCACTCCACAATCCATACACCATTCTGGGGGAGCATAGCTCCCCTATGGATGTACCCACAAAGGAGACTAAGGAGGCTGAGGGCAACTGTCACAAGGGAGGCCCACAGGAAGGAGGCAGAGGACACCACAAGGAAAGGGAGCAGCTCCTGGTGGGGGACTCAATTATTAGGGGGATAGAACTGGGGGGAGCAGGGAAAACTGAAGTAAGGTGCCTGCCTGGTGCCATGGCTTGGAGGGACAGGAAGCGCATCCTCAGGATCACGAGAACAGCTGCATGGGAGTCTGAGCTGGATGTCATTGTCCACCTAGGGACAAATGACTTGGCTCATCATGAGATTAGAGCAGTGCAGAAGGACTTTGTAGAATTGGGGAGGGGCCTAAGATAGGTAGCACACACAGTATGCTTCTCTGAGGTGCTGCCTGTCAATGGCATGAGTGAGGCGAGGGTACTTTGCACCATGCAGTTTAATGAATGGTTGAAAAAATGGTGTGGAGCACAGGGGTTTGGCTTCATTGGGGAGTGGGGCTCCACCTGGAGGGACACCAGCCTATACTGGCAGGATGGTCTGCATCTGTCCAGGAAGGGAACAAGTCTTTTGAGCAATCGGTTTAAATGCTTCATTGGCAAGCTTTTAAACTAGTCAAGGGGGGAGGCACTGATAAGCTGCAGGAAAATCCCAGCCTCTCCCTACAAAACAGGGTACTAAATGAGAAAAAGGCCGAGGTAGAAAGGTCAGTGGGGGATGCTGCAACAGAAGGTAAAGCCATAAAAAAATGGAGAGCAATGAGTACCAATGCCCATAGTCTGAGTAACAAGCTTCCTGAATTAGTGGCCTTGATGGAGGAGGAACATCTGGATATCATGGCAGTCACAGAAACATGGTACGCACAAAACCATGACTGGGATGTAAACATACCAGGATACACTATCTACAGGAAGGACAGGGAGGGTAAAAAGAGGAGGAGGAGGAGTAGCTCTTTACATAAGGGAAGGAATCAAAGCAACAGAACAAAAGGGAAAACAGGGAAGAGAAGAAGCACTGTGGGTAAATTTGGAGACCAGCAATGGCACCACAATCTGCACAAGGGTTGTATACAGACCCCCTTCTCAGGGGAAGGAAATGGACAAGGAAATGATAGAAAGTATACTTAGAATGGCAGAAAAAGGGGAGATATTGCTGAAGGGTGATCTGAATATGCCAGATGTTAACTGGAGTGCAGTTGCAGCAGCCACTTCGAAGAGTGGGGTTATTCTAGATGCCTTACAGGGGGCATGCCTTAGACAACTAGTATTGGAGCCCACTCAAGAGGGAGCAATCTTAGACCTGGTTCTCTCAAATGGAGATGAAGAGAGGATCACAGATGTAGAAGTGGGTAGCCATATAGGAATTAGCGACCATCGAACAGTATGGTTCACAATAAACACAGCAATAGAGTCAAACCATACAAAGGCAAAAGTACTGGACTTTAGGAATGCTGACTTTACCAAAATGGGTGAGTGCCTAAGGAATGCACTAGCAAATGGGCAGGAAGGAGGGGTGGAAGAACAATGGGGAATCAACAAAGGGAATCAACAAAGTCCAAGAGGGTAGCATCTTTCAAAAAAAGAGGTGTGCAAGAACAAGGGGGCACAATTTGAAGATGGGGGTGGCTCAGAGGTAATGTAAGGAAGTATTTTTCACAGAGAGGGTTGTGGATACATGGAACAGCCTTCCGGAGGAGGTTGTGGAGTCAAAACAGTGGTGGAATTCAAGCATGCATGGGACAGTCATAAGGCAATTCTAGGGGTGGGGGTAGGAAGAAGTAGACTGCTGGTTAACTAGGATCTGCAGCTTATCCACTAGTGATGTAATGGGCAGACTGGGTGGGCCAAGCGGTCCTTTATATGCCGTCAAATTCTATGTTTCTATGTTAAGAGGGGGGATATAGAAAATAGGCTAGCAAATAGGGAAGCTTATTGGATATATCAGTTGGGAGCTTTGGAGTGGCCAGGATTAAACAACCAAATAGAATTGTCACAATTGTTATAGTCTAGAAAAAATATTTTTTGAAAGGTAGTAAATCTGGTCATTGTATAAAAATATGAGATGCTATAAAAAGATGGATTTTTGACTGTTGTGTAGGATATTAGAATTGAGAACCTCCCCTTCTTCCCTTCATTAACATATTTATATATATTCCATCTTCCCCCAACTTTTTTCATAAAAGCTTTAACTCATTAAGAAGAATATATGTAAGTAAGTCCTGCCCATATTTTAGGATTTTTGTCTAATGAATTTATGTTAAATGGTTGATGAAAAGCAGAAATTAAAAATGTAGGCATTTGCATGTTTTTTAAATAATGGTGTTAATGGGTTGTAGTACAAATATTAAACACTATGTGGTGCAATACATCTTGATAAAGCGTTCGCAAAGAACGTGAAACGGTCATTTGTGTGGAGTTCTCCCTGGGCCACACCTCTTCGATATCTGTGTTTGTTTCATAATAAAAACAAAATAGTTTTCTAAGAGACTGGCAAGTATTGCAGTCTGTAACAGAAGATAATGAGTGCTGGGTCCCCTTTTTTTGCATTACACTGGAAACAAGCAGGATTTATGCCTAGATGACACTCCTATGATTACGTTAAATGCCCTTTGATTATCATAAGCTCAGTCAAACATTCTAAGAGAATAAACCTAGCTATTTCCATTCATGCAAAAGAGGTGTCTGAGTAAATTGGGAGTATTTACTTCACTTCCTAAAACAATTCGGAATTAGTCCTTAATTTCTCTCCTGGAGTGTTGCACTATATCCTGCACTGAGGGCAAGGGTCACGGTGGATGGAGTACTAGCACAGTATTTCAGCCTTCAAAGGGACACATGGTAGGGATGCTTACTCTCCTCCCTTCTTTTTGCTCTGGGAATAGAACCACTAGCTGTAGCAATTAGGTTAACAAACATCAGAGACAAGCCAGACGTGGAGGAAATATGGAAAGATATTAGGGATATCATTCTAGAGGCAACAATACTCTGCATCAGGACCACAACAAAGAAAAATAGGTTTAAGAGACCACTGTGGTTCTCCCCTCTAGTAAGAGAGGCAATCAGGGCCAAACGGAATGCATACAAATGGTTCAGGCAACATAGAGGGGACAGGGAGTGGGAGGATTGCACTCAGAAAAGTAAGGAAGTCAGGAAAATAGTGAGGGAGGCCAAGGCAGCAAAAGAGCTTCAAACTGCTCGTGGAGTCAAATCGGGGAGAAAACCTTTTTTCCATTATATCAATGAAAAAAGGGAAGAAAGGAAGAGGAATTGTAAGGTTAAAAGTGGGGGACGAGGCTTTGGAGGACAGTGGACAAAAGCAGAGGTCCTAAATGAATACTGTTGCTCGGTATTTATGAGAGAGAATCAGGGCCCACTGGCAGACAGCAGTATCAGAGCCGGTTCAGAGAATGTACCCAGGAGTTCACCACAGACAGGATCAGGAAGAGTCTTTCAGACATCAGACCCAACAAGACCCCTGGCCCTCATGGTTTACACCCTAGAGAGTTCAGGGAGCTTGCAGAAGAGCTGGCAGCACCTCTCACACACCTATTCAGTAGGTTACTGGAGTCAGGGGTAGTTCCAGGCCACTGGAGGGTGGCTGATGTGGTGCCACTGCACAAGAGTGGAGACAGGGAAGATACAGGTAACTATAGGCCAGTCAGCCTCACATCAGTAGTGGGTAAACTTATGGAGGCCCTTATCAAGCAAGATATACTTTGAAGTAAATCACCTCCAGAACTACAAACAACATGGGTTTGTGATGGCAGGTCATGTCAAACAAACCTTATTATGTTCTTTGATGAAGTGACCAAGGAGCTGGACAGGGTCATGTGGTGGACTTGCTTTACTTTGACTTCAGTAAGGCATTTGATACAGTCACGCATAGACGTCTCTTAAAAAAGCTAGAAGACATTGGGGTAGAAGAACAGATAGTACAGTGGGTATGGAGTTGGCTAAGGACCAGAAAACAAAAGGTGATAGCAAATGGGGTGAAATCTAACAAGAGGCAGGTCACTACTGGGGTGCCTCAGGGTTCGATCCTGGGGCTGGTCCTTTTCAATGTATTCATTAGTGACATCAGCGAGAGCATAAATGGCAACATCACCCTGTTTGTTGGCGACATGAAACTCAGCGGAAGAGTGGATAGTGTGGAGGGAGTCAGACAACTGCAGGAGGACCTTAAGAAGTTGGCATGGTGGTCACAAATATGTCAATTAAACTTCAGTGCTAAGAAGTGTAAGGCGAGGCACCTGTGAAGGGCCAACCCCAAGGAAGAATACTAGCGAAACAGAGTCCAACTGAGCTCCTCTGCTGAGGAACGTGATCTGGGAGTCATCATTAGGGAAGACCTCAAGCAGCAAAGTCAGTGCACTAAGGCTTACAGCAGGGCTGGCAGGGTGTTAGGATGCATTGGCGGGGGACAGGGAAGTGATGCTACCACTTTACGATCATTAGTGAGGCCTCATCTGGAGTACTGTGTACAATTCTGGAGGCCTCACCTATGAAAGGACATTGATAGATTTGGAAGTGGTCAGAGAAGGACAAAAATGATACATGTCCTTCAAGAAATCACCTTTGAGGAGAGACTTGGGCTCTGAAATTGTACTCGCTAGAGACTAGGAAGGAGAGGGGGGATATGATTGAGACCTTCAAGTTCCTTAAAGGCATCAACAAGGTGCCAGAAGTGCAGCTTTTTACCAGAAATGTCAATTCTACTACAAGAGGGTGTGAGTGGAAATTGAAGAGTGGAGTGTTCAAGAGGGACTTCAGAAAGTATTACTTCTCGGAAAGGGGGCAGAACCTTGGAATAGGCTACCTCCTGAGGTGGTGGCTGCAAAGTCAGCATCAAGCTTTAAGCATGGGTGGGACAAGGATGGGGAACAAACACATGGCACTGGCAAGGGCTAGGCTGGGTGTCTAGGAGGATAGAACACTGGTGCTGGTCCTGGGATCCTCGCTTGGGCAGACTCTTGGACCAGAGGTTCCCTTCTGCTGTCATCTTCTATGTTTCTATGTTTGGTAAGTACCTGGGCAATAACATTAGATTAGAGAAGCATTTATTCTACAATGCAAACTGTAACCCTTTGATTGCAGAAATAATGTCAGACCTGCGAAGGTGCTCTACCTTGTCTTTATAAGAAAGTGGTCAAATAGAGACAATGTGAATAAATATTTTGCCACGTCTCCTTAACTAAAAAATGCTACCTATCCAATGCAATACCAGGCCATATTTGGAAACAATTAGTGAATGCATTTTCAAAATTAATATGAAAGATGTGCAGACCCGAAGCCAAAGTGAATATGTTTTATTACAGGAAGGACTCAGGTGGTCTGGGCCTACCTAGACTTCAGTATTACTACTGGGCAACCCAAACTGCCCCTGTAATAGAGCGGATCTCATATCTTCAAGAAACGGGGTGAGCTGAGTTAGAGACTTTGGGACTGAGAAGTTGGCTTCAGAATTTACCTTTTATCAATATTACCAAGACAATAATATCAAGAATAGGTAATCCCTGGACTGCACATTCTATAAAAATGTGATACACTGAACATTCTATGTATAAGCCCCCTCTTATTTGAGAGAGGCTTGTGCTCCCTTTATGGACCCCTTCCTTCTCAGTTGCCCCCAGAGATTAGGGATCTGTTAGTGCTCTGGGAGTGCAAATTCTGCTAGCCGACATTTAGTGGCAGCAGAGAGTAGGGTCTGGACAGCATACAAGGGGAGGAACAGGAAGTTAGGAGGAGATGGTCGGTAGAGAGAGGAGACTGACGGGCATGGCAGCAGGGCAGTGCGGGTTGGGGGACCCCCCTGTATGTAGGCAGGCCGGCTTCTTCAGCGGCGATGTGTCAGGTCCCCTGGGTGAGGATCTGAGGGAGGGTATGAGGCAGGTAGCTGCAGCCATATTCGTGGGGCTCTGGTGGGTGGAAGGAAGAGAAATGGAGATGCAGGATAGGTAGGCCTCAGGGTCTGGGTGGCCCCATCTGGCAGGTGGTTAGTGGGCCTAGGTTGTCGGGGTGGCAGGGCCTCTGTCTCTCGATTTGGCAAGATGGCCTAGGGACCCAACAGTGAGGGGCCTGGGGAGCCTCTAACCTCGGTAGGGCCTGTTTGGAGGGACAGGACTGGGAGCTGCCTGTCTTTTGCTGAGTGGGCCATGGAATGCCCTGGAGTGTGTATCCCTGCTGTTACTTGCACATATCGAGCAGCGGGATGGTTGAAGAAATTTATTCCAACTTAGCACCCTGTTTTATTGCCCCATCTCAGGGTCTTGGAGGGAGTAAAATGTGGTCTGGGGAGACCGGGCATACCAGGAAAGTGACTGGGTTGGAGAGAGTGGGGGTATTGTGTGGTGGGTTTGACTGGTACTGCACCAACCGTGTCCCTGGAAGGCCATAATAGTGAAGTTGGGGAACGATGGGAGTAAGCTGAATGCTGCCCAGGATTAAAGGAGTTTGTGATACTCCTCCCATATTGTTGAAACCCAGTAGGGAGCTCTGGCAGGTACTTTCCAGTGCCATTTAGTATCTATGGAGCTTCATGTTCCAGGAAGAGAGGTTGTTTTAGGTTCTTGGGGAAAAATCAGTTCTGCTGGTTGTGAACTGTGTAAAGATCTTGCTCTGATGAGAAGTGTGCTGCCAATACTCTCTGTATAAAATGTTTAGCCCCATGGAGCTTTAAAATGTTTATTCAAGCTACGAATGAACCCCTGTGCTCATATTTAATCATTTTGGGCACAGGAGAAATAAAGTGGTTGGTTTATGAAGGGAATAATTGGAGTCGATGTTGTTTGCAAATAAGTGTCTAATGAAGTTAACAACCCCAAGCTTAAATTGCTAATGAGTTTCTTTTAAGTGGGCCTTTTTATTTAGCCATCCTGCATCTTTGGTCTCGGGGTCAGTGGGAATCCTCATGGCGGAAAGAAATCAGAAGACATACAGAGCCACGGATCCCAGTTGGGATTTGGGGTGCCCAGTTCGCTTGTGGCCACATCCTTTGAAGTTGTCCTAGCTGTTTTTAAGACATCTTCAGGTAGGCCCTAATGTGTTTGTCCATGCTTTTGAACCTGGGGATTATGTCTAGAGGATTTCTGTGTGTTGGGCTGCCCGCCCCCCAAGGGAAAATCATGTTTCTTTTATGCCACTAGATGTGTAGGGAGGGGAGCGGGGGGGGGCCACATGTGGGGGCTCATCCGAGATGTTTCTTCACACCCTAAGAACCAAGAACCTCGGAATTCCATGGAACGGAGGTGCTAGTGGGTCGCTGTGCCTACTAGGCTGTATGGTGCACTTTTAAATCCATTGGTGGTGGGGTGGTGGTGGGCCTTCCCTGATACTAGGCTAAATTCAACAAGCAAAATGCTGTGCCCAAAAGCCATGAGGGGGGTCGCATACATAGGGTGAAAATCCCTTAACATAAACACAACTCCAAGTATGTATGTGCTCTTGAGTAGAAAAATCAATCCAAACAAAATTTCTCAACCAAGAAGTTAATTTATTCAGCACTACTGTGGAAGCACCTAATGCCTCAGCAATGTGCCTTCAAGGGGGCTTGGTAACAAGCCCCCTTGAAGGCACATTGCCGAGGCGCTAGGGGCTTCCACAGTGGTGCTGAAAAAATCAACTACTTGGTTGAGAAATTTTGTTTTGATTTATTTTTCTACTCAAGAGTGCATACATACTTGGAGTTGTGCCTGATACTAGGCTGCAGGCCCCTTCTGTAGAGATCACATGTAATCTGTGGGTCACATGGAGGGACCCCTGTCTTCTGATTGGCTACTTGCTCGTGGTGGGGAAAACAGTGCTACATGCTGGTGCCATTTTGTGGAGCGTGGAGACAGGTGTGAGATCAGAGCTTGTGGCTATGAGAGGAAAGTTCTGCCATTAGTAATCAAGGAGTAGCCAATATTTTCCCCAAATCCCAGTGAGAGACAGCACAGGGAGCTGATTACATAAACTTACAAGGCCGTATGGTGGGCAGAGGATTCAGGTCAGAGGATGCACCTCCTGTGGAGGAGCCTATGTCAGTGGTGTCAGTGTCTCTTTTGGTGTGGCTGTGGAACAACGGAGGGAAATGACAGCTGGATGAATGGTGTGTCTGCTGTAGATTTCAGGGGAAGGCATAGCTAGATTGCCAGTGTGCAGCATCTGTTCCAGCTCTGCCCCTGAAGGCATATTTAATCAAGTTCCGCCCATATTATATTGGGAGTACCCTCTCAGCATTCGGAGGCCCATCCTTGGCGTGGTCACAGGGAAGTGTGGGTCTGGTCTGTTTGAGAGACTCTCCCATGGAGACCCGTCCCCAGCCAAAGAACAGAAGCTGCCAGAACTTTCCTCTGATGTAATTGTGGAAATGGTGGAAGAGGAGAGTGGTGCTGCAGAACTAGATCCTGAGGGTGAGGAGGGGCATCAACGTCTGCCCAGCCCCTCATTGCCAGCTGCTCACTATTCCCATGGCAGAGGAAGAGGAAGGGGTCTTAAGCAATCGGCGGGCAGCCCCTCAGGACCTGGGGGTTCCCCCTCTCAATCCCTGCATGTGAGCAGCCCTCTGGCCCTGGAAGGTAGGCTGAGGGATGCGGCATCGGTGCGACCAAAACCTGCAGTGGCTAGGCTGGGGCCCATAGGAGAAAAGCTTAACAAGAAGAAGGAGAAAGGGTTAATTGCAGAGGACGAGGACTTTGATGACGAAAAGTATGCTGGCAAAAAGTTTCAATTTACAGACTATGAAGTATACCATGCTATTCCCAGACCATGCTATCATCCTGTGATTGCCTCTGGGGATCAACCCCCAAGTATTCCACTACGTTGTAAGGCCCTTAAATCCAGGATGGATGGACTAAACTGTAACGATCCTTTGAACGTAGCCTATCATCAGGAAGCTGGCTAGAATCAGGTCAAGCCTGCAGAACCAGTGTCAGGGATCTACCTGAATGGAGTCAAGTTGAGAGGTGGGTATGGCAAAGGATGAAGTCGAATATCCACAGTTGGACTATCCCTATGTTTCTGAACTGTTCTAGGATATCATCGAGGAGATCGGAGGAGTGGATCTTCAGGGAACAGCTTGAGTGACTAAAGCATAAACCAGGAAATGGAGGCCTGCCCCAACAACTATTCCAGAAGACACGGGCTACATGCCACACTGCTCCTTGGACAGGGCTTACTATCTTCAAACATTTTGCACTTGTCCAGAACTTGGCAGGCTGCGGGTACAACATTACATAGTGTCTACATACTCTTTTGGTGACGTTACCACCAAGCTGGACCCGGAGTTTTATTTCCTATCCGGTGGAGGCCCAACTACTTAAGCCCTCTGTGAAGGATTCTATGGACTGAGCAAGGAAGCTGCTCCCCAGAATAGGTTATGGTGACTGTATAACCATTTAAATGACTAATGCCAAAACTGATCATTACTCACTGTTGATTTGAAGTTTAATGACAGATAGTAACCTAGTTTATTGCACTTAAGATGTGTCCTTAAGATTTAGTCCTTAAGATGTGGTGTGTGCAAGGTGCGTTTATGGCGTGTGAATGGTAGAGTGCCTTTAGTTGTATATAAAGTAACTTGTTCTAGTGTGTAGGAGGTACACTCAGGGGTAAGGAAGACTGTGCTGCCAGGCCTACCTCAAATTATTTTACATTACTGCTGTTTAAATTGTTATTTGAATCCTAATAAAAACAATTCTGTGGTTTACAAATTAATGTTTTAAGCTATTTTTACGCATATGGACCTCCTGGCACAGGTAAGCTAGTTAGAGTTTTAGGTTAGGATAGGTTAGTAGGTACACTTATCAGCAACACCACATCTGGCAACCGATACAAGCATTTACTTCACTCCCTGCACCTCCCTGATTTTAGATTACCAACTCCAGGTCGATGCGTGTTGGGGAGGGGGAGACAGTCCCAAAAATTAAAAAAATTCAAGTGCAGGCTAAAAAAAAAAAATACCCCTCTCCAGCCCCAAACCCTGTACCTACTGCACTGAAATTAGCCACCCTCACCACCACAACATATGGCTAGCTCAGCAGCAATATGCCGCACTGCCCCACTCAAACCATCTTCCTATCCCTCCTTCTGGTCACCATCCTACACTACCAGTAACCCTCCTCGCTCATTGCTACCCTCACTGTACCTTCCCTTGCCACCCTTTACAGGGTAGCTCCAATGTCAGGTACTGCAAACGAGTCATTATTAACGAAGTCACCCATTTGCAGTCGCCAATATCACTGGATACCAAAATGCAGAATTTTCTGTATGGAATAAAAGATCCCAGGTTTTATATATGGAGGCAGAAAGGGTTTAATAGGCCTTCTAAATTGATATTGCTAGAAACTGCAGATTTAAAATAATTTCAGCAGGTCAAGAAATTTAATCTGGCAAAAAATGTTTTTTCCTTTACTTCAACTGTGACTCTGTATGAACTCCTTGCTTGTATAAACTAATAAAGATAGAACATTACCTCCCTCGGAGGAGCACGTGCAAATCTTTCTTTCCTACGGGGCTCCACTTTCAAACAAGTGTCATCCCTTTACAAAGTATTCTGTGAAGAAGACCCACCCCAGATAGATGAAATGGGGGCAGCATGGGGAAGGGACAATGGGAGAGAGTGACCTGTATAAATCTAGGAGAGGGTTGCCATTACCTGCTGTAAAGCCAGGAAAGAATATAGATAATGACTTGGTTATTTTACGTGCTGATAACAGCAGGACACTTTACTACAACTCAGTCAAATAGGTGTTGGAGAAAATGCGGAGAAGTGGAAACAACTATTATATCTTTTGGGCCTGTCCTAAATTAAAACAGTATTGGAAGGAGGGTCATAATGAATGTAACAAATCTTCCTGGAGAAATTCCTCAATCTTTCCAAAACATATTCTTAGGACTATGGCTCACGAGGACTTTGAGAAATGAGATTCCTAGTACACTTGGAGGCTGGTCAATGTGTTGGTCATTAAACAAATCATTTGATAGTGATTTGCTGGTCATTAAACAGATCACTATCAAATGGCTCAAGAAATACCCAGCTAATAGCAAACATTTAGTATCCAAACTGAGGGAAACTAGAATAATGGAATAGATGCCTGCTATCCATAATCTAACAAGCATTTGTCAATCCCGAGCGTTAAGCATGCAGGTGTTTGCAGTGGTGTTTGGCATGTATGGTGCTTCCCCTAATGCCCTGTGTGATTGCTGGTATTTGCACAATAAATTGTCAGCGGACCTTTTGTGTACCCCTCATTAGCGCTCATAGGTGGAAACAACGTTGCTTGGGCAGGATGTGAAAAATGACAGCTGTACTGCTCATAAGGTAGTGTGGTAAAATAGCAATGTTGAAAATCTGGAGTGGAAATATTCAAAAATTCCAAACCTAGGAGCGTCGTGGGGAACTGTGCAATGCACGCTGGTAAAACAGTGATTGTTAGGAATTTTTCACCAAATTGTCAACATTGACAGTTTAAACCTCTGCTAATGAACAGTGACACTGTGATTTTCTTAATGTGCCCGTACACTGAGTTGCATCACCGACTGTGCCATTATGCGCTACATGGGCAGAAACACGTTTTGGGCAGGATGTGAAAAATGACAGCTGCAGTGCTCATAAGGAGGTGTGGTAAAATGGCAATGTTGAAATTGTGGAGTGAAAATATTGAAAATTCGCAAACTTACGAGCGTGCGTAGGAACTGCGCAACGCAGACTCATAAAACAGTCATATTTAGGAATTTTTTCAGCAAATGTTCAGCACAGCCATTTTAAGACCCCTGCTCATGATCAGTGTCACTGTGATTTTCTTAATGTGTCCCATACACTGAGTTCGCACACCGACTGCACCATTGTGTGCTACATGGGCAGAAACACATTTTGGGCAGGATGTGACAAATGACAGCTGTACTGCTCATGAGGAGGTGTGGTAAAATGGCAATGTTAAAAATCTGGAGTGCAAATATTGAAAATTCGCAAACATACGAGTGTGCGTAGGAACTGTGCAACGTACGCTCGTAAAACAGTCATTTTTAGGAATTTTTTCACCAAATTTTCAACATAGCCATTTTAAGACCTGTGCTCATGAACAGTGTCACTGTGATTTTCTTAATGTGTTCCATACATTGATTTCGCACACCGACTGCACTATTGTGCGCTACATGGGCGGAAACACATTTTGGGTGAGATGTGAAAAATGACAGCTATACAGCTCATAAGAAGGTATGATAAAATGGCAATGTTGAAAATCTGGAGTGAAAATATTGAAAATCTGCAAACTTACGAGCCTGCGTAGGAACTATACAACGCACGCTCATAATACAGTAATTTTTGGAATTTTTGCAAATTTTCAACATGGGTTTTGGGACCCTTCTCATTAATGATGTCACTATCATGATGTTATTTGAGGCTGAAGGGTGATTTCGCACAGTGACTGCACAGTGCCTGCGAAATCACCCTTGATACTGAGCTCTTTACCATGACAATGTACATCATTCGAGGTCGCTATTAGTAATGGTCGAAAAATACAGAATAATAAACAAAGTTGAAACCCCTATCTATTCTTATATAGCTTACCAGCATTTCCTCAGTTCGATGGTCGCCTTTGAAGAGTGCAGACGTGTTCTCGGTCCACCGAAGATCGCCGCGCTGGAGTCCAGAAGGTAAGTATGGGAGAGGGGTGGGGAGGCTGGGTGTGCAGTGGGTGGGTGCAGGTTGTGGGGGGTTGGAGACATGCCGCAGGACAGTTTTTGTTTTCAGGTTTTTAAAAAGATGTGCGTAGGATGTTTGCCACACTGGGGTGGGCTCCCAATGTGGCACAAGATGGCTGGGGGGCGAGGAGCCAGCGAGGTTGGGCACCCCGTCGGCAAATAAGCAAGCGTTTGCCCACGCTGGGTGGGCTCCCAGGCGTGGCAGCAGGATAACCTAGGGGCCGTGCAGCCCGCGGGGGATTGGGCACCCCCGTCGGCAACACGTTTGCCACGCTGGGGTGGGCCCCAGCCGTGGCACGAAGCTTGGGGGCAGCGTGATGGACGTGCACGGGGAGGTAGCACATGATGCGCGGCGCTCAGTATGGCAGCGGTGTTTTTCTTTGAAGCAGAGGAACACCACTGTCATACTGAGCTGCTGCACCATTGGTGAGACCGCCACACCTGCTCAAGGAACAGTGGCATTGGTGGAAGAGGCACACCCTATGTGTTACTTCCTCCTGTAACGCTCCGCGTATGCTTAACATAAAAATGGATGAATTTTAAGTGCAAGCTAAAAAAAATATACACCTCCAGCTCCAAACCCTGTACCTGCTGCACTGAAGTTAGCCACTGTCACCACCACACCACATGGCTAGCACAATAGCTCAGTTTAAACATGATCAGTTGATATGCAGGCTGTACCAGCAGGTACCAAGAAACTAAGAAATAATTGCAAGGGGTTGGACAGGTTTGAAAGCCTTCCTTTATTAGGGTATTTCACTGGACTGCTACAGGTGCATATGATCAGTCAGTTACTATAAGAATATCAGTTGTGAAATCTCCATTTATATGACTATACACTGTGTGCAGAACCCTCAGAATAATCAGATATATTTGTCGTTGATAAAGAACTGTTTAGTTCGAAACATGTCAGGTGAGATGTTGTCCGTCAGGTACATAATTAAATTCCTGTCTGCATAAAAACTTTTAAGTTGTGGTATCCCAGTTTTTGGTTGTGTGTGCTAAGACCTTTTGGCATTGCTATTTAGTTTGGTCTTATAGCACCACTTTCCTTGTGCTCACTCTTTTGGTTTTCTGTACTTGTTTGTATGTTGAGCCTTCTGGTAATCTAAAGAATATCAATAAAAAGTAACAAAACAAATTCACATTCCACAATTCAAGCAGCAGTCTCCAATTTTTCACCTTTTGCACTTGGGGCCCGATTTTCAAAGGCAACATTTGACCTGCAAAGTGCCTCGCCAAAAATTGATGCAAGTGCCAACTTGCACCAGATATTGCAGCAACCCCGATTTTTGAACACAGGCTGCATTGAAATGGTGATGCCATGCGCCTCAGCAGTCTTACGCCACCCTGCACCAGAAATACTGGTGCGCCAGGTTGTGCAGGGGCTTGCACCATGGTAGGGCTGCAGCATTCTTTTATTTGGGATTTTGGAAGCCCCATCGTGGCCGTAAGATGGGGCTGAGGTTAGAACAACCATGAACTGGATGGTTGTGAGTTCTAGCTCCACATCAGGAACTTGGTGGTAAAATCCCAGTACTGACACTGTAGAGTATCTTGAGGGGGTGCTGCACACCTGAAGTGCTATCTTTCGATGATATGTTAAACTGAGGTCATGTCTGCCTGTTCAGGTGGACATTAAATCTCCAGTGACCCTCCTCAAAAGAGCAGGAGAAATTCCCTGGTGTCATGGCCAGATTTCCCCATTCTACAAAAGTAACACCAACAGCTTAATATGGTTCGGTTTGTTTACATCTATACCCCTCCCAGGATGAGGCTGAAAATCAGAAGATTGCCTAGCCCTCATTTCTAGTCAACAAAACTTACTAAACTAAACTAAGATGCAGTAGGAGCTGATAAACCCTCAAAGAACAACTATCCTGTTTTCATGCATATGAGCTCTAAACAAGGAGAATAAAAAATCCAGAGCTAATGATAAATATAGACTGCTTTGTGTCCAAATGTTATGTTTTCAAAGTTCTTCTTGAGTCAAAGGTGGCTCTTTAACTTTTTATTGATAAATAGTACAGGATGTCTTAATCAATAACGTGTAAGTCTATTTTTAAACAGCTTTTCAATCCCTAAAACAGCAAGTATTGTACCAGTAAATATGGTTACAAATGCAATTTGGGTGCATTTTCCTGATAAATTCATGGGTTTCTAAGTTTCACAGTAGATTCCAGTAATGCTGAAATTCAATGAAATCATGACTTCTGTTAAACATGATTTGCACTGGGTCTAACCAGTGAACTTTGTTTCATAACAGTTTCAACCACAAGCGGGTGAAATTCATATGGAATGCTAAAACTATCTTTGGGCAGTAATTTGGTGTTCCCATCAATACTGATTCCGATTAGACTATAACGTTTTGAGGTGAATCACAGTTACATTTTATCTATAAGTGTATAAGGTGTAACAACTGTTGATTTCGACAGTATGTGATCAATTTATCTCAATAAGTCTTAACTTCCTTGTTCTTGTTGCTTTATAGCTGTCCAGGTCATGCCTGCAAAAGGACCTTTGGTCTAGTGTACTTACCCCTGATCAAATAAACTGTTTTGTATCCAACTGTAATTTACTAGGAGTTGTGGGGTTATTCTGTGACAAAATCTCAGCGATGCAATCCATAATACAGGAGCAGAACTCCTGATCTCTCAGCAAAACAAGTGAATTTAATCTCCATTGATTAAACAGACATTCCAGTCCAAGGTCTAAAATAGTTATGAAAGGGCATGCACATCAGACAACAAAATAGTGCTAATAGAGACACCTGGATGGATCCTAGGAAATGGTTGGATTGTTGTAAAGAAATACTGTGGCCTGTCGACACAGTGGTAAGGCTACTGCTTGGATGCCAATGACTTGGGTTCAGAACAAGCCTGGGTCAGAGGCCAGCTGAGAGAAGAGGACTAAGTGTTCCAGAAGGCGTTGTTCCTCTCCCTGGAGGAGGTCTCTACCTTTGTTGCTGTGCTGCCACCTGAGTGACCGTGGGTGGTACTGCAGCATGAGATAGAGTAGGAGGGAGGTTGTCAGCCAGGAAGATGGCCGGCATGCCATTGTGCATGTCTCTGCACTGTTCCGCTAGCAAGCTGAAGTCCTGGTGAGCTGGGAAGAACACAGAAAATGGCCCCAGCACCTGCGATGCTGAACACCTGCATATACATGTCCCACACCACCGGCACTGCCTGATGATACTATAAACTGGGAGGTAAATCCTCCTGCCTCATCCCTACCAGAGGAATACAACCAAGGCTCTGTAGAGGATGACACTTGCAGATAGGAGTGTAGCAAGTTAGATGTGTTTAAGATGCTCCTGAAGGAGGCAGGTGCTAGACATTGGAAAGGGGCATGATGAAAAACTAAAAAGAACCCAGCCCAATGGTGCACAGCACTGCCACATCAGAGACCTGGGACTGAGACCTAAAACTGTCTCCACCACCATGGGCTGATGGTGCCTGGAACGGGTTGCAAAGGCATCATTTTCTGGCCCCCAGGGGAAAGTTAATGAGCACCTTGCCCTCTTGGTGCCTTCTCTAGTGGGAAGCTGTGTGGGCATAGATACAGTGGGTGACCACACTGTGTTGGCTGCCACCATTGCACAGTGCTGTTAGGAGGCTGTTTGCAGTATCAGGAAGTGAGGGAGAGGCTAAGAGGGGCAGGCAGGGGGTGAAAACAGGAACTGCCTGCCTAGCCAAGGATGACACTCAGCACTCCCTGGACCTGCTGCAGTGGATTCCTTGGCCCAGTGGATGGCAGGGGGCTAGTGGCAGGTAAGGCTGGGAGGTAGTCAATAGGTGATATGGCTGGGCGGGCATGGGTAAAATGTTAGATAGGTGTTGTGGAAACTGACTTATATAAATATCTGATGTCACTTTCTTTCATTTTTCCCAGTCTACTACTTTTGCTCCTGCATGATTAGGCAACGCACATCTGACTGTCCCCCCAGCCCAGTCAACTGCCATCCTCAGGTACTTGCCCAGCCTTCAAGATTCCCATGGCTTGTCCCCATGGCAGGGCCCCTAGGGAGCAGGATCCAGTCCAAAGGTAGGTGCTTGGTTGATGGTGCAGGGCCTGCATGGGGCCAGTCACCATTCTGCTGCCATGGTGGTTTTTCTGTCTGGTTTTCTTTTCAGGGGACTGCCAGCATGGAATAACGTGGCATGGACAGCACTCATTGGTGTCCAGGTAGCCTCCGTTTGTGCTTCTGCATGGTCTCCACTAGGTGGCAGTGGAGCTGCAGAAGATGGAGTTCCCCCTCCCCGAAGGAGAAGAGCTGTCCAGTGGGATGCTTATTGCTCCATTCCCCAACCAGCCCCCTACAACCCGAAGGCATTCCCAACCCTGAGTGACAGAAGTAGTGGAGGGATGCAGTGCCACTGCACTACCTGGCCAGTTTGGTAGTCAGTTTCTACACTCTCTTGACCTTTAAAAAGCATATAAATAATTTGTGTAAACATCTAAATTCTTGTCTGGGTGCCATGAGACATATTGCTAGTTGTTTAGGGAAGAAGCCAAGACTTCATATTACTCAGCACCTATTACTGTTAGTCTTGATGGGTCCACAGTTTACAAACATGCCCTGAAATAAAGTCAGCTGCAGTTAGAATTTTAGATAACATTGCACATTTTGTTTGTGGCTTGAGCCTTTTGACACCCATTCTTGTAAAATGTTAGTAACACTAGGCTGGTTTGACTTAAATGCACAAGGCATGATGCAATTTGTCAGCTTCTGTAACTGATAAAATTAAATACTCCTGTTCCTTTCAAATCTCACCCATTAGACTCACAAGTACATTTCCTGAGGTCCATGATTAATTTCAGCCTTACTGTTCTGAAAATGAAAACTTGTTATGGCCAAGCCACTATTATGTTTGATGCCGCAAAGTCTTGGAATCCTCTTAATAGCAAGGTTAGAACTGTTGAGGTTTTTTTTTGGACAACACTGAAACAGTGCTTTGCTGTTGAATGTAACTGCTTTAATAGCATTACTTTTACTGTATGTGTAACCGGGTCACTGCGGATGTTGCGGTTACTACCCCTGCCTTGTGGGCTCAAACAAGGTTGAGGGGCATGGGCTCTGTTTTTCCCTGAATGGGGGGGGGGGTCATTTCCAACAGAATGACAACTAGCGCAGTGCCTCCACCCAGAATTAAATTTAGATGGGCCTGGTGACAAAGTGGTACAACCTCCTGGGATGCTGTACCTCCCCACCTCCCTGCACAGTCACCCCACACATGGAATACTAGACGCTGTGGCAATATGTCAGTGCATATATACAGTAATTAGTAGCTATCCCTAATAATATGCTCACAAATATGGGCTCACGAGACAGCTTAAAATGAACAAACCATTTATTAAAAAGGTTAACCACAGGAAAAGAGGGATGCAAAATAAATAACTTATTTCAACTGTTTCAGTGAATTTGATTTAACTTTTAATAGCATTAACAATGACAGTGCCCACCCCCACCAGCAATGCAAACAGTACAATTTCCAGTTCTACAGCCCACTTGCACTAGTTGCACTACCCACTCCCAACTTTAGTTTATTTAAATAAACACTTGTCCAGCTTTTTGCAAGACATGCCCCCCCCAGGGCTTGATAGTGGCCCCTCTGCCCCACTATCACGTGGCAGAGTGGGCACTGGCAGGGGGTCCCCCTACCTGTCGCGAGTGCTGTAGCATTCTCCCCCTAAACAGCAGGGAGGAAACACACAGGATAGCAGCCTCAGCTGCATGTAAAGGTATAGCACTTATAAGCATTTAAACACAGCTTCTTTCTTGCGCCCCCCCCAGCATGTCTCTGAGCCCCCCAATGCCCACTGGTGTCCCTGGGATCAGCGCACACAAAGAGGAGCTGGACCTGAGCTGCCAGAGTGGCTTTTACATTGAGCACTGCAGCACTTCCAGAGTCTGCGAGCCGACCCGCCAGCTTGCAGGTTCGAGCAGGAGCCAGCTGGAATGTGCGCACACTGAGCTGCGTGGCACTTGCAGTGGCTCTACTGCCGAGCTGGTGGTTCAACTTCATATATCACTCCTCCAGTCCCCCCAGCAGGATCTAACACTGGGGGCTAGCAGGAGCACAATAGGAGGGCAGACTGGGACTGGGATTGGTGGACCAGGGGCTCTGGGAGGCAAACAATGTAAGCCCCATCTGTGGGAGGGGTTACATGTGTTTGTACATAGCATCAATTGTGAATTTCTAAATAAAGTGTATGTTAATCTATTGAATTTTTAAATATTTTTAACAAGGTACATCTACAGGTCAACATTGTAAATAGGCATTTTTCCTAATTGTCTCTTACCTGTATAAAAACAAACGTTTTACAAATACTACTATATTAAAAAAACAACAAACAACAGGGATAGTTGATGAGTCCAAGTCAGGGAAAGTAAATATTCATTAAAGTTACCACTTACCCTAGGCCCATCAGAGTTTTATTGGTGCTAGCACGGCAGTGTATACAGAACACCTGGGTCTCCCATGTTAAACCTACGCTACAGTAGGTCAATGGAAGACCCTGGTGATACAAATATTGGCCCTGGAACTGTTAACTTATATATTACAAGACAGGGAGGAACATTTTCCTCTGGAATTAGGGGAAATACATTGATGCTTTCCTGGTAATCGAGGCAGTCCTGCCGAGACAGGGCATAATTTAGGTTGGGGGAAGTGATTTGCTGTTGGGCTTAAGACTCCTATCTGGTAGCGTATTCCATTTCAACACCACCCATTCTGTGAAACAATGCCTCCTCATCTCTCTCTCCTAAATCTGCTCCCCTCCAGTCTCAGCCCATGACCTCTTGTGTCCCTTCCTTTCCTAAGCCCAAATAACTCATCTGTGTCAGTTTTGTTAAACCACTTCAGATACTTGAAGTTTTTTTTTTTTAACTCAGATAGTTTTTATTGTAAATACAAATTACATCTGATTGCTCAGGTGTATAACAATTATTCAGTAACACTTCCATTTCTTATTCTGTTATACATGAAGCCAACTTAGTCCAACACAAGTATATGTTATTTGTTGTCTTTACTGTCTCTCTTGTTTTCTCCTAAAAAGGAGAAAAGTATTTATGGATTAATGTAAAACAATGATATCCCACTGCTAAAAGTTCAGAATTTGGAAGGATGGAAACAGTCTTGTGCAGTGGTGTCGTAGTTCACGTCTTTTGATTTTTCTTAAAGTACAAAGAGAGCTACAGATGGAAAAGACAAAAAAAAAAATAAAGACATCGGCTGTTATTCCAAAAATCCGGCTGGCCACACTTGTGGCAATGCCTGAATACATTATTTCATACTAACAAAAGTAAAAAATAAACCAAGTGTAAGTATCTATGTAACTATAACTTATTTAACTATTACACACACACTCTCTTTTCCCATTTTCACAAATATTGCCGCCCCCCTTAATGGGCACCATTTATGTACCCTAGTATTTTCTATCCAGCATTTAGATTATTCGCCCCCTACTCCACTGTATATCTGCTTTCCTCTTCTCTCCTTCTGGGGCCTTTGCTCCCCTCCTATGCCCCTCCTCTCCTTTCCAGGATTCTCTCCATGTCAGCCAAGGACGCCAGATCTCTCTAAACCTCTCTGTCTCAAGATGGACCACAAAGGTGATACTTTCTATCCTCTCCAATTCATCTACCCTCGCAACCCATTGCCCTAGTATGGGGGCTCCGGTCTGAGTCACATAGCTATGACACATTTCAGAGCCACCACCCTAAGGGTCTGGCCCAGTTCAACTAGCTTTCTCTTTTTATTGGAAAGGGTTGGGAGACCCAATACTATATTTAAGAAGGTGAAGGGTAAACAGATACTTGAATGTTTTGGTCATATCCCATCTCTCCCTCCTCTCTTCCAGGATGTACAAACTCAGATGCGTCAGTCTGTCCTCATAGGGTTTGTCTTCCGTCCCCTGTATCATTTTTGTCACCCTACGCTGCACCCCCTCTAGCATCCTGATATCCTTCTTCAGATACAGCTGCCAGTACTGCACACAGTACTCCAAGTGTGGCCTGACTAAAGATCTGTAGAGGGGCAGGATCAGATCCTTATATCTGGACGAAATTCCCCTGGCAATACAACCCAGCATCTTGTTATCCTTGGCTACAGCCTTTCTGCACTGAGCTGAGTTGTTCATGCTCACAGTTGTTATCACCCCCAGATCCTTCACTTCCTCCGTGACCCTGAGTCTCACTCCACCAAACCAATTCTCCCTTCTCGGGTTCTTTACCCCAAAGTGCATAACTTTATACTTCTTCGCATTAAAGCCCAGTTGCCACCTCACCTACCACTCTACCAACTTGGTTAGGTCTCCTTGAAGCACTTTCCACCCCTCAACATCATCCACAACTGCCCCATCTTGGTGTCATCTGCGCAGACTGATCCTACTCTTAATTCTATGTGAGATGTCCGATATGAACAAATCAAACAATATCGAACCTAGCTGGCCCGCTGGTGCAGAGGCATGACTGCCTTCTGTGGCGCCGACAACACGGGTTTGGGGACGGATTCGGGTGTCGGAGGGCCGGCCGGGAGGAGCAGGACTGAGCGTCTATAGGACTGCTCTCCTGCTCTGGGGCGGGCTGGGTGTCTGGCGCAATGTGGACCCCCAGCAGAGGCTAGGGGCACCGCAAATGTCCGGCGCCTGAATATAAGGGGTGCAAGGCGGATGTTGGCTGTCATTTCACGTCTCCACCCCGGAAAAAACCTGGGGGAAAAACATGCTGGCTCCCCGCTAATGAGCTGGCTCCAGTGCTGACCCCTCTGACCATCTAATTCTGCCACTGGCAGCCCCATTCAGGGGGGGCAGCTCCGAGCATGTGGGGGTTGGTCGCCAGAGCAGGGTGAACCCTGTTCATGGGGTTAGGGGAAGCCGGCAGCAAAAAGAATAAAATAAAAAAATATTGGACCTAGCACAGAGTCTTGTGGCACCCCACTTGTCACAGGCCTAGGAACTGAGAGTCCCCCACCACCACCACTATCTGTTGCTGCCTCCCGCTCAGCCAGTTCACAATCCAATTAGCCATCTTCACCCCACCTCCACTGATCTCTGTTTCTCACCCAGTTGCCCATGAGGCACTGAATCAAAGGCCATGCTCAAGTCCAAATACAGGACATCCACTGCAAGGCCCCTATCCAGCTCTCTTGTTACCCAGTCTTAGTACTCTGTTAGATTGGTCTGGCAAGATCTCCCCAAGACAAACTCATGTTGCTGCCTATCCTGGAGGCCATTAACCTCAATAAAAGCCGCCAATCTTTCCTTCAGGATTGCTTCCATAAGCTTACTCACTATTGAAGTGAGACTAACAGGTCTGTAGTTTCCTGGCTCATCCCTTGGACCACTTTTGTGAATAGGCAGCACATGAGCCATCCTCCAGTCCTGTGGCACACACACTGTGTCCAGGGAGGTATTGAACAGATCCACCAGTGGTCCGGCCAACATCTCTGCCATCTCCCTCAGCACTCTGGGGTGAATGCCTTCAGGACCTGGTGCCTTGTCCACCCACAGTGCCTTCAGACCCTCTAGTACTCTGCCTCCACAATCTCCCCATCTGTCATCCCTTTCCCACCCTCTAGTCCATGGAGGTGGTGGACTGCCCTCATCCTGGGTGAACACAGAGCAGAGTATTCATTCAATGCTTCCGCCTGTTCTGCTCCCTCTTCCACCCACCTCCCGCCCCTTTTGATCCACACTATTTGGTCCCTGCAATTCCTTTTTTCCCCTACCATATCTAAAAAATTCCTTCTCCTTTTCCTTGATGCCCTGAGTCAACCTTGACTCTCTGGAAGCCTTGACCTCTCTTACTAGTTTGGTTACTTCCTTGGTCCTCCTCCCCCCATTGGTCCTATTTGTCTCGAAAGAAAATATATATTTTTTATACATTTCTTCTTTCACATGAAGGCACAAACTTAGAACAACATCTTTCTTGAGTGCAAGCTCTACACACACACAGAACAAAATGGCAGTTAGAGGTCCAGAAGCGGTGTGAATCAGCCAACTAGTTTCACCCTACCAGCTAACAGCTATATCACGGTGGTGCACTTCGCGGTTGTACAAGTGGCCATGGAGCAACCTGACTCTGGGTTCCTCACAAGATGTCTGATATTAAATTTAAATTATATTATTACTATGTCATATAGTCACATGCTGGAGTAATGCCAGTGAGCTGACAAGTTGCACTCATTAATAGTCAAGCCTGACTAAAACAATTTCTTTTTTAAATTTCTTCTTTGGCACAAAGCCACAAATTTAGAATAATGTCTTTCTTGAGTGCACACACACACACACACACACACACACACACACACACACACAGAATCAAATGGCAGCTAGCTGCCTGGAAGCAGTGGGAGTCAGACGACTAGTGTCCCACCCTACCAGTTAGCTGTATAGAGTGGTGCACTCGCATTTGCACAAGTGCCCACAGAGAGACCTGAACCCAGGCTCCTCACAGGAAGATGTCTGATATTAAATTTATATTACATTATTATGAAATATAGAGACTCACTTTGACAATAACAGTGAGCTGACTAGTCTCCCACACTAATAGTCCAGCCTGCCTAAAACAATTTCTTTTTTTAAATTTCTTCTTTGGCACAAAGTCATGAACAAGCTGAGTGCACAAGTGCGCATAGTACACACTACTGCACACAAGCACAGGACAAAAATGGCAGCTGCTCAGAAACAGTGGTGGTGGGAGTCAGCTGACCTGACCTCCTTAAAAAAAATTAATTTGTCAATTTATAGTATATGGTTAGGGCTTATTATGTATTGAATTCAATGGCTCTCAAGAAGTTGTGCATGGTTGAAATGTTGTTGTGCACATTCTAAAGATGTGCATGGTTTATCATCAAGTGCCGTCTGTCTAACTTGCCTGACTCCGCCTGCTAGCCCACTTTCATTTTCACTGAGTGCTCCCTGCTCATGCTAACTACAGCCTGGCAGCCTACTTTCATTTTCGCTGTGCGTTCCCTGCTCTTGCTAACTACCACCTGGCAGCCCACTTTATTTTTCACTAAGTGCTCACTGCTCATGCTAATGTAGCCACCCCTTCCTTGAACTGTCTACGGGCATGAAAGATTCACTGATGTCCTGGGGGAAGGGGTCTACAGCATAGCGAATGCATCACCGAGACTTGCACAACAGATAAAGGTAGGAAAACTTAGCCTACTTCTCAATGGCTTCATTTCTTCAGTGCTCCCTGGATCTCTCCTCAATTGACTGACTTCACCATTGTACCTCCACCGCTGGAACCAGTCACCTCCGTGGTCTACGGTCACAGCTCCCACTCAGCTCCTGAGCCCCTCGATCCTGCTGCAGTCTGCTGGAAACCTTCTGGAAAAACAAACTCATGGCTCAAATAAGAATGAGGGGCTTTCCATTTCATTTACCCTCCACTGAACTTAAATAGAAAAATCACTACTCAGTTTCTTCCCAAACAGCTCTTTATTTTCACCTGTGCCCCAAATGATTCCTGAGACACAGGGGCAGCATCTTACACTAAGAAATAAAGCAGCTCCATGGGCCTTAAAAATGTTTTACAAGCTCACTCCCAGCTGAAACTCTCGAGCAGTCAGAAGGTGACACACCGGCAGGGGATCCGGTCATAATTGTGCGGCCGAAATAGCGTGAGGAATAACCGCACATACATAATAGCACTGCTGCATTATAGCACGTTAATAATATAGCACTAATGAAATAGCGCTAAATGAATTTGAATAAGCACTCTGCACTGCTCTTATGTTAACCTCTCAGTGCCAAAGTTGCAAGGTGGTTTAGCCCCCGAATTTGACTGAAGGATGTGGAAGGTGTCACGCTGAAACTCAAATACAACTGTGGGACCAACAAGCCAATATCAAGCCAACTTACAAATCGTTGGGTTCCTGGAGGGCTGTGAACTCCCAGACATGATCAGGTTTCTTCAGGTGATGATTCCGATGCTTCTCAATGCCCCGGACTGCCCTTCTATAGAGATCAAAAGGGCGCACAGAAGTCTTACTCTGAAGCCCAGGCCAGAGCAACTTCCAGGACCGATCCTGGTAAAATTGCTCACTTTCCTTGTAAAAGACAAAATTCTCTGTCTGGCTTGAGAGAGGGGTCCCTTGATCTGGTAGGGCCACACAAGTTGTCTCTTCCAGGATTTTTCAGCCGAACTCTTCAGTTGTCGACGGACCTTCACTGCCGCGAGAAAGCAACTAGATCTCCTGGGTTATCAATTTTCTATGTATTACCACGCCACCTTAAATGTAATGGTCAATGGGATGCAACACTCTTTTCCTGATCCAGAGGCTGTGGAACAATTTATCAGAAATCACCTCTGACCACCACCTTCAAAAAGCCAGATGGACAAGCAACCGGGCACCCAATGCATCAAGGCTGCACTCAAAGCCCCGGCTGCCGGAGCCCGAACATAAACTGCCCACTGCAAATGACTCCTCCTGGTAGCTGGTTAAGAGAAACTGGGTCTGACAGAGATTTCAGAGAGCAATGAAATAGGTTGATATCCACAAACGTTGTCTCTTTAAATTTTGGGGGAGAGCTCTCGCACAGTCAAACCCTGCACATCAACAATGCACAGTAAGGGCGGGGTAGGTAGGGAGCAGGATAATACAGTCATAAATGAAAGCATCCATCAGTAAAGCGCTATTAAATAACATGCTGTAATTTCACTACACTATTATGCAGGAGCGCTAAAATGTACGCGCTGTAATAACACGCGATATTGCATGTGAGCGATTTTGACAGTGATCCCACAGGCAGTACTTTTCTATTTTTTATTTATTTTATTTATTGAGTTCTCAGATTACACTACCTATGAGTCAGGGACTCTTTACATAGGTTCCACGTCAAAACACGTACAAAACAATGAGGTATCATAGATTTCTATAACATATCAAGGACTTACATGTGAAATTTGGTGCATTAGACAGTGAGCTAAATAGGTTCATATAACATTGCTAGAAACATACACGTAATATATGGTCAATTGGACAGTAACCTAGAAAAGGATAAGCTTATACAAATAAGTAAGAGCTAGAACAACAGGAAATCATAAGGAAGATTAGCTGGTCTACAAACATGCAACATAGGCAGCCTGAAGTTGGCATTGTTGTTAGGAGGATTAGCCAGAGAAAGATTGTGTTGAGCAAGGGCAGTCCTTAGTTTCACGAGAGGGACTGTCAGAAATAGGGCAGGAGGTGGGCTATGCAGGGCAGTCACAACGCGCTGCAACCAGGTGTTGTCTCAGGAGAAACTTGAAAGAACCAAGCTTGGGTATGTCTAGTGTATCTTGTGGGAGACTGTTGAGACAGTTGGGAGCTCGGAAACTAAAGGATCATTGTGCTTGTGTGGTACGACAGAAGGGGATGTGGAAGAAAGGCATGTCTAGATGCACTTCTTGTGCTATGAGTGTGTGTGTGTGAGGAGGAGCAGGGAGTTTGGAGGAGTTAGGCCCATAGTGATTTCTTTGCATATGAGCATGTGTGATACTTACTACACCTGGGTCCACTACTTTTCACACTCTATCTGAACACCTTGCCAAAGGCCTGTTCGGAAAAAATCCTACTGTATGTGGATGATGCAGTACTCTATGCCTTGCACCACAAACCTGCCCCCCTCCAGAACTCCCTCCAAAATGCCTTCACTCAGGCAGAAACATGGTTTAAGGACCGTAGACTGGTCATAAACCTAAAAAAAGCAAAATCGATTATTTTTTCCCACCACCAAAACAAAGCGAAAAATGCACCACTCCTCCTCATCCTCCCCAGCACCCAGCACCCCTTGAAAAGGTATCTACCTACAAATATCTTGGACTTACCCTTGACTCTGCCCTTACCTTCCATGACCACATACACACGCTACCGGCCACTGTGAACACTCGTATCAGACCCCTATACCGGCACAAGGATTGCCTCCCTCCTGATGCCCTTAGGTTCACAATTACCTCCTCTATACTGTCCCTTGTGGATTATGGGCTCCCTGTGTATGGGGCAGCAAATAACTCTGCTCTCCAGAAAATTCAAATATCCCTCAACAAGGCCTGCAGGTTCCTAACTGGTGCCCCTAGGCTCACCCACACCTACTCCCTCTACTCCACAGCCAATCTCCTCAATCTCAACAAAAGACTACATTACCAGACTTGCCTGCTAACCAAGGAAATTTTGCTCGGTCTCTCCCTTCCCGGGGTCTCTGCCTCCCTCCAAACTACCACCCCCACTATCTTCACCCACAACTCAGACAAAGCCG
This sequence comes from Neoceratodus forsteri, assembly GCA_016271365.2. Lineage (NCBI taxonomy): Eukaryota > Metazoa > Chordata > Ceratodontiformes > Ceratodontidae > Neoceratodus > Neoceratodus forsteri. Next base: position 566,546,897 of record CM057452.1, read on the forward strand.
TCCTGGCTGTACCCGGGTTAAAAACCTCCCTTGCCCAGAGATCTTTCCGCTACAGGGCCCCTGTCTGGTTCAATGCACTCCCAACTACCATCACTAGCATTCCTAAGATTGCCCCTTTCAAACCGACTCTCTGCAACCATCCCTTGATAGCTGCTCCTGTACCTGATATTAGCTGCCCACAAAACACCCCTTAGGGCCCAAAACATTGACAATGTCCATTATGGACTGCCTCCACCTCATCTATGTCTATTCAACCGCAGGCTTCTATATAAGATGAATTACTCTGCATCGCATGCTCTCATGGTAATAATATTTCTTGTGATCTCATGGTAATAATGTTTATGTGATTATGCAAATATCTGTATCTGATTATGTAAATACCTGTATCCAATTATGTATATATTATCTGTATACAGCATCTGTATATTATACATGACGGCTAAACATTTGTAACTGACTGTTTTCACTGTCCATTGTAACTGTCTGTTATCACTGTCCTCCTTGTGACGAGGTACCTTTGTAAACGAGCCAGTGTCTCAAATATTGTAAATCCAATACATCAAATAAATAAATAAATAAATACTTGATCCTGTCTCTGAGGTTCAATCACTTTGTCATGAGTATAAGTCACAGGTATGCATCCGTCTTATGGACACCTGTGACCAGGCAGTGAGCTTTGTTGATGGCAGTACTAACTCTCTTAAGGGTAGAGTCCAGCAGCACCTTAGATCATTAGACCATAGTCCACGATTGGGAGTATGGAGCTGGTAACTGCAGTTAGAGTGCTTCTTGGGTCATGCTTTTTCTGTGTCTATACAGTAACCCTAATCTGTAGTTGGCCGCCTTGGAGACAACATTGATGTGTTCAGAGAAAGACACCACACTGTTAAGGGTAATCCCTAGGTATTTGAAGGTCTGAACTTGTTTGGTAGGGACATTGTGGTTGTTAAGTATTGAGGTGTGGATGATTCAAGTCTGTGGTGGAGCTTACAAGAGCATGGATTTTGCTTTTTTATAGTTCAAGATCAGTTTGTGTCATGCGAACCAGTCCTCAACAGCTGAGAAGTTGTCTTGAAGGTCGCTAGCTAGGCAATGTGGGTCAGGGTGACTGGAGAAAAGCACCATGTCATCCGTGTAGAGAAGAAGGTCATCAGGGCAGGCTTACCGGAGGGAGTTCAAGAAGAGACTGAAAAGTAGGAGTATCAAGATGGAGCCTTGAGGAGCTACTGAGTGGACTGGTTGACTGGAGGATAGTGCATCACAGATTTTCACCTGTTGGGATCCATCCTCTAGGTAGTTTCTGAGCCAGTCCACAGCCCCAGAGGAGACCCCAATGGAGTGAAGGGAGTCAATAAGGAGGGTGTGGTTTACCGTGTTGAAGGCCTTGGTGAGGGCAATGTACACTGACCCCACTAAGTGACCACGATCCAGTGATTTTTTTGGATAAAGTTGGTATATTCTAGAAGAGCAGAGGTGGTACCATGATTCTTTTCTGAAGCCATGCTGCTCAGGGCACTGGATATTATGTTTGGTCATGTATTCTGAGAGCTGATCTGCAACTATCCATTCCAAGGCTTTCAATAGCGGAGGAAGCATGGAGATCTGGCGGTAGTTGGAGTGAAGGGCCCTATCACTGATCTTATGGATGGGGGTCTCTAATGCGGCTTTCCAACGTGAGGGGAATTGCCCGAAGCATAGGGACTGGTTGAATATTTTTGTGGTAGGTGTTAGGACCACATCCAAGGCCAGGCGTAGCAGCTTCAAGTCTAGTGAGTCATTACTAAACGGGATTTACCTAGAACCTTGAGTATGTATTTTTCACTGTACTAGGGAGACTGTTTTGAGGTAAAAGGTAGGTGAGCTGACCTTGGGCCTGCGTCCTGGTATCAGTTGAAGGGTGTGGGTGTCAAAGAAGTCCGGGGAGGACACCACTGATATCTGTGAAAGCAGTGTTGAAGGTGTTGGCAATCTGCAGTGGGTCTTGGATGACTGTCCCATCAATGTTGAGCATGGTGGTTGGGGGGTGGGGATAAACAACAGCAAGGCTGTCATTTACTGTGCAAGCTCAGCTGATTTATCTAAGCAGATCCTTGATCCTGGAAGAATCCTCAGGTTCCTTTCCCACTGTCACTGGTAAGTCACCCTTTTACTTTAGTTACACTCTCCTTACACTGTTCTTTTCCTGTGCACTGGTCGGCTAGCCCTATTCCCGCTCAGAGAAGTGAGCAGCTTCTCCCACTTGGACCCGACCTGAATCCTGCAGGGATCCCAGGATTCTTCTCCCCAAACCAGGCCCTATAACCCGTTTTCCTTGGATCCTGAACCACTTTGTAACAAATGACCCCCACCGACTCTGCAACTCCTGCCGGATATTTTTCTCTTTCTCCCACTTGGTGCTGTAGTCCTTAATGGGCCTAAATGGCCAGCTCATAAATGGTGGCCCTGGGGCTAGCCCAAACCTTAATACCTGACCGGCCTACAGCGTACCCAGACCACTGCCACCTTCGAGCTGCCCTGCCATGAGAGGAACCTGAGTCCTGCCACCATCCAGGCCCTTCGAGCAGTTCAAATCTTTTCTGGCATCCCTGGCATCCACTCTTCTCTTTACAGTGCCCCTGATGGCCCCAGCCTCCTCTTTGCATCCCAGTCAACACATCTTGGGCTAGAATTAAGCTCCCACATAGGACGTGCCCTCCAAGGCCTGTCCGAAGACCTGCAGCCCGCCCGGCCGATAAAATGCCGACACACCAGGACCTGCCCCTCCAAGCAGGCCCCCTTTTATGGGTGAAGGACACTCCCAGGCCCCCTCTGCGCCTGGACCACCCTGCCACACCAGGAATGGGAGAGGACCCCTGCCACTGGCCCCTCCCCTGTGAGAACCCTGCCACAGTCCCCATAGCCCTGGCAGCCCAAGCCACACACCTGCAGGGGATCTAAATGGGGTTCCTACTTGCCCTACTATCTACCTGCTCTCCAGGCCTCCCCCATCCCAATGACACAGCACTGGCTAGCTGGCCATCCTCCCTCGGAGCTCCCATCCCTGCTCCTCAATGTCACATCACTGCATAGAATCCGTCCTTGACTATTGACTTTTTGGGGTTGGGGGGTCCCTCTTAGGCCCAACCTGGACTGTCAAGCTCCCACCCTGCCTGCTTCTCCTGCTCTTCCAGCCACCCCCCTCTCTGCTGCCACCTTCAGGCATCCAGCAGGGATTAACCCCCAGAGCACTAATAAATCCCTAAGCTCGGGAGGGTAGAAGGTGGAAGGGGGTCCCTAATGGGAGCATAAACCCCTCTGCAAGAGAGGGGGCTTACACTAACTACCACCTGGCAACCCACTTTCATTTTCACTGAGTGTTCCCTGCTCATGCTAACTACTGCCTGGCAACCCACTTTCATTTTCACTGAGTGCTCCCTGTTCATGCCAACTACTGCCTGGCAGCCCGCTTCCTTTTTCACTGAGTGCTCCCTGCTCATGCCAACTACTGCCTGGCAGCCCGCTTTTTTTCACTGAGTGCTCCTGATCATGCTAACTACTGCCTGGCAACCCACTTTCATTTTCACTGAGTGCTCCCTGCTCATGCTAACTACTGCCTGGCAGCCCGCTTTCATTTTCACTGAGTGCTCCCTGCTCATGCCAACTACTGCCTTGCAGCCTGCTTTCTTTTTCACTGAGTGCTCCCTGCTCAGGCTAATGTAGCCACCCCTTCCCCGAACTGTCTAGGGGCATGAAAGATTCACTGATGTACCGGTGGAAGGGGCCTACAGCATAGCGAAAGGATCACCAAGACTTGCACAGCAGAGAAAGTAGGAAAACTTAGCCTACCTCTAAATGGCTTCATTTCTTCAGTGCTCCTGGATCTCTCCTTGATTGACTGACTTCACCCCATACCTCCACCGCTGAAATCAGTCACCTCCATGATCTGTGGCCACAGCTAACACTCGGCCCTGAGCCCGTCGATCCCAGTGCAGTCTGCTGGAAAACCTCCTGAAAATACAAACTCATGGCACAATAAGACTGAGGGCTTTCCATTTCATTTACCCCATTTAACTTAAATAGAAAATCACTACTCAGTTTCTTCCCAGATAGCTCTTTATTTCACCTGTGCCCCAAATAATTGAGAGACACAGGAGCACCGTCTTACATTAAGAAATAAAGCAGCTCCATGGGCCATAAAAACATTTTACAAGCTCACCCCCAGCTGGAACTCTCGAGCAGTCTGAAGGTGACAAACAGGCAGTACTTGCAAGGCTGTTGTTTACTTTGGAAGCTCAGCTGATTTATCTAGCAGATCCTTGATCCTGGAAGAATCCTCAGGTTCCTTTCCCACTGTCACTGTTAAGCCACCCTTTTACTTTAGTTACACTCTCCTTACACTGTTCTTTTCCTGTGCACTGGTCGGCTTGCCCTATTCCCATTCAGAGAAGCAAGCAACTTCTCCCACCTGGACCTGGCCCGAATCATGCAGGGATCCCAAGATTTTTCTCCCCTAAACCAGGCCCTGTAACCCTTTTTCCTTCGATACAGAACCACGGTGTAACAAATGACCCCCACCGGCTCTGCAACCCCTACCAGATCTTTTTCTCTTTCTCCCACTTGGTGCTGTAGTCCTTAATGGGCCTAAAAAGGCCAGCTCATAAATGGTGGCCCTGGGGCCAGCCCAAACCTTAATATCTGACCAGCCCACAGCATACACAGACCACTGCCATCAATGCCCACTGCCACCTTCGAGCTGCCCTGCCATGAGAGGAACCTGAGTCCTGCCACCATCCAGGCCCTCTGAGCAGCTCAAATCCTTTCTGGCACCCTGGCATCCACTCTTCTCTTTACGGTGCCCCTGATGGCCCCAGTCTCCTCTTTGCATCCCAGCCAACACGTCCTGGGCTTGAATTAAGTTCCCGCCCAGGACATGCCTTCCAAGGCCTGTTCAAAGACCTGCAGCCCACCCGGCCCTTAAAATGCCAACACAGCAGGACCTACCCCTCCAAGCAGGCCCCCTTTTATGGGTGAAGGACACTCCCGGGCCCCCTCTGCGCCTGGACCACCCTGCCACACCAGGAATGGGAGAGGACCCCTGCCACCAGCCCTTCCCCTGTGAGAACCCTACCACGGTCCCCACAGCCCTGGCAGCCCAAGCCACACACCTGAAGGGGATCTAGATGGGGTTCCCACTTACCCTACCATCTACCTGCTATCCAGGCCTCCCCCATCCCAATGACACAGCATCGGCTAGCTGGCCATCCTCCCTCGGAGCTCCTATCCCTGCTCCTCGGTGCCACATCACTGCATTGAAGCCGTCCTTGACTTTTGACTTTTTGGGGGTGGGGGTTCCCTCTTAGGCCCAGCCCGGACCATCGAGCTCCCTCCCTGACTGCCTCTCCTGCTCTTCCAGCCACCCCCTCTCTGCTGCCACCTTCAGGCATCCAGCAGGGATTAACCCCCAGAGCACTAATAAATCCCTAAGCTCGGGAAGGGGGGGTAGAAGGTGGAAGGGGGGTTCATAATGGGCGCACAAACCCCTCCACAAGAGAGGGTGCTTACACAAACTACCACCTAGCAGCCCACTTTCATTTTCACTGAGTGCTCCCTGCTCATGCTAAATAGTGCCTGGTAACCCACTTCCATTTTCACTGAGTGCTCCCTGCTCATGCTAACTACTGCCTTGCAGCCTGCTTTTATTTTCACTGAGTGCTCTCTGCTCATGCTAACTACAGCCTGCTTTCATTTTCACTGAGTGCTCCCTGCTCATGCTAACTACTGCCTGGCAGCTTACTTTCTTTTCACAGAGTACTCCTGTTCATGCTAACTACAGCCTGGCAGCCGCTTTCTTTTCACAGAGTGCTCCCTACTAATACTAACTAGTACTTGGCAGCCTGCTTCATTTTCATTGAGTGCTCTATACTCATGCTAACTACCGCCTGCCAGCCCGCTTTCTTTTCACAGAGTGCTCCTGCTAATGCTAACTACCACCTATTGAAGTGAGACTAACAGGTCTGTAGTTTCCTGGCTCATCCCTTGACCACTTTTGTGAATAGGCAGCACATGAGCCATCCTCCAGTCCTGTGGCACACACACTGTGTCCAGGGATGTATTGAACAGATCCACCAGTGGTCCGCCAACGCCTCTGCCATCTCCCTCAGCACTCTGGGTGAATGCCTTCAGGACCTGGTGCCTTGTCCACCCACAGTGCCTTCAGACCCTCTAGTACTCTGCTCTCCACAATCTCCCATCTGTCATCCCTTCCCGCCCTCCCAGTCCATGGAGGTGGTGGACTGCCCTCATCCTGGGTGAACACAGAGCAGAAGTATTCATTCAATGCTTCCGCCTGTTCTGCTCCCTCTTCCACCCACCTCCGGCCCCTTTTGATCCACACTATTTGGTCCCTGCAATTCCTTTTTCCCCTACCATATCTAAAAAATTCCTTCTCCTTTTCCTTGATGCCCTGAGTCAACCTTGACTCTCTGGAAGCCTTGACCTCTCTTACTAGTTTGGTTACTTCCTTGGTCCTCCTCCCCCCAGTGGTCCTATTTGTCTCGAAAGAAAATATATTTTTTTTTATACATTTCTTCTTTCACATGAAGGCACAAACTTAGAACAACATCTTTCTTGAGTGCAAGCTCTACACACACACAGAACAAAATGGCAGTTAGAGGTCCAGAAGCGGTGTTAATCAGCTAACTAGTTTCACCCTACCAGCTAACAGCTATATACGGTGGTGCACTCGCAGTTGTACAAGTGGCCATGGAGCAACCTGACTCTGGGTTCCTCACAAGATGTCTGATATTAAATTTAAATTATATTATTACTATGTCATATAGTCACATGCTGGAGTAATGCCAGTGAGCTGACAAGTTGCACTCATTAATAGTCAAGCCTGACTAAAACAATTTCTTTTTTAAATTTCTTCTTTGGCACAAAGCCACAAATTTAGAATAATGTCTTCCTTGAGTGCACACTGTGCACACACACACACACACACACACACACACACACACAATCAAATGGCAGCTAGCTGCCTGGAAGTAGTGGGAGTCAGACGACTAGTGTCCCACCCTACCAGTTAGCTGTATAGAGTGGTGCACTCGCAGTTGCACAAGTGCCCACAGAAAGACCTGAACCCAGGCTCCTCACAGGAAGATGTCTGATATTAAATTTATATTACATTATTATGAAATATAGAGACTCACTTTGACAATAACAGTGAGCTGACTAGTCTCCCACACTAATAGTCCAGCCTGCCTAAAACAATTTCTTTTTTTAAATTTCTTCTTTGGCACAAAGTCATGAACAAGCTGAGTGCACAAGTGCGCATAGTACACACTACTGCACACAAGCACAGGACAAAAATGGCAGCTGCTCAGAAACAGTGGTGGTGGGAGTCAGCTGACCTGACCTCCTTAAAAAAAATTAATTTGTCAATTTATAGTATATGGTTAGGGCTTATTATGTATTGAATTCAATGGCTCTCAAGAAGTTGTGCATGGTTGAAATGTTGTTGTGCACATTCTAAAGATGTGCATGGTTTATCATCAAGTGCACGTCTGTCTATGCTTGCCTGACTCCCGCCTGCTAGCCCACTTTCATTTTCACTGAGTGCTCCTGCTCATGCTAACTACCACCTGGCAGCCCACTTTATTTTTCACTAAGTGCTCACTGCTCATGCTAATGTAGCCACCCTTCCTCGAACTGTCTACGGGCATGAAAGATTCACTGATGTCCTGGGGGAAGGGGCCTACAGCATAGCGAATGCATCACCGAGACTTGCACAACAGATAAAGGTAGGAAAACTTAGCCTACTTCTCAATGGCTTCATTTCTTCAGTGCTCCCTGGATCTCTCCTCAATTGACTGACTTCACCATTGTACCTCCACCGCTGGAACCAGTCACCTCCGTGGTCTACGGTCACAGCTCCCACTCAGCTCCTGAGCCCCTCGATCCCGCTGCAGTCTGCTGGAAACCTTCTAGAAAAACAAACTCATGGCTCAAATAAGAATGAGGGCTTTCATTTCATTTACCCTCCACTGAACTTAAATAGAAAAATCACTACTCAGTTTCTTCCCAAACAGCTCTTTATTTTCACCTGTGCCCCAAATGATTCCTGAGACACAGGGCAGCATCTTACACTAAGAAATAAAGCAGCTCCATGGGCCTTAAAATGTTTTACAAGCTCACTCCCAGCTGAAACTCTCGAGCAGTCAGAAGGTGACACACCGGCAGGGATCCGGTCATAATTGTGCGGCCGAAATAGCGTGAGGAATAACCGCACATACATAATAGCACTGCTGCATTATAGCACGTTAATAATATAGCACTAATGAAATAGCGCTAAATGAATTTGAATAAGCACTCTGCACTGCTCTTATGTTAACCTCTCAGTGCCAAAGTTGCAAGGTGGTTTAGCCCCCGAATTTGACTGAAGGATGTGGAAGGTGTCACGGCTGAAACTCAAATACAACTGTGGGACCAACAAGCCAATATCAAGCCAACTTACAAATCGTTGGGTTCCTGGAGGGCTGTGAACTCCCAGACATGATCAGGTTTCTTCAGGTGATGATTCCGATGCTTCTCAATGCCCCGGACTGCCCTTCTATAGAGATCAAAAGGGCGCACAGAAGTCTTACTCTGAAGCCCAGGCCAGAGCAACTTCCAGGACCGATCCTGGTAAAATTGCTCACTTTCCTTGTAAAGACAAAATTCTCTGTCTGGCTTGAGAGAGGGGTCCCTTGATCTGGTAGGGCCACACAAGTTGTCTCTTCCAGGATTTTTCAGCCGAACCCTTCAGTTGTCGACGGACCTTCACTGCCGCGAGAAAGCAACTAGATCTCCTGGGTTATCAATTTTCTATGTATTACCATGCCACCTTTAAATGTAATGGTCAATGGGATGCAACACTCTTTTCCTGATCCAGAGGCTGTGGAACAATTTATCAGAAATCACCTCTGACCACCACCTTCAAAAAGCCAGATGGACAAGCAACCGGGCACCCAATGCATCAAGGCTGCACTCAAAGCCCCGGCTGCCGGAGCCCGAACATAAACTGCCCACTGCAAATGACTCCTCCTGGTAGCTGGTTAAGAGAAACTGGGTCTGACAGAGATTTCAGAGAGCAATGAAATAGGTTGATATCCACAAACGTTGTCTCTTTAAATTTTGGGGGAGAGCTCTCGCACAGTCAAACCCTGCACATCAACAATGCACAGTAAGGGCGGGGTAGGTAGGGAGCAGGATAATACAGTCATAAATGAAAGCATCCATCAGTAAAGCGCTATTAAATAACATGCTGTAATTTCACTACACTATTATGCAGGAGCGCTAAAATGTACGCGCTGTAATAACACACGCGATATTGCATGTGCGATTTTGACAGTGATCCCACAGGCAGTACTTTTTCTATTTTTTTATTTATTTTATTTATTGAGTTCTCAGATTACACTACCTATGAGTCAGGGACTCTTTTACATAGGTTCCACGCCAAAACACGATAAAAACAATGAGGTATCATAGATTTCTATAACATATCAAGGACTTACATGTGAAATTTGGTGCATTAGACAGTGAGCTAAATAGGTTCATATAACATTGCTAGAAACATACACGTAACATATGGTGCAATTGGACAGTAACCTAGAAAAGGATAAGCGCATACAAATAAGTAAGAGCTAGAACAACAGGAAATCATAAGGAAGATTAGCTGGTCTACAAACATGCAACATAGGCAGCCTGAAGTTGGCATTGTTGTTAGGAGGATTAGCCAGAGAAAAGATTGTGTTGAGCAAGGGGCAGTCCTTAGTTTCACGAGAGGGACTGTCAGAAATAGGGCAGGAGGTGGGCTATGCAGGGCAGTCACAACGGCAACCAGGTGTTGTCTCAGGAGAAACTTGAAAGAACCAAGCTTGGGTATGTCTAGTGTATCTTGTGGGAGACTGTTGAGACAGTTGGGAGCTCGAAACTAAAGGATCATTGTGCTTGTGTGGTACGACAGAAGGGGATGTGGAAGAAAGGCATGTCTAGATGCACTTTGTGCTATGAGTGTGTGTGTGTGAGGAGGAGCAGGGAGTTTGGAGGAGTTAGGCCCATAGTGATTTCTTTGCATATGAGCATGTGTGATACTTACTACACCTGGGTCCACTACTTTTCACACTCTATCTGAACACCTTGCCAAAGGCCTGTTCTAAAAATCCTACTGTATGTGGATGATGCAGTACTCTATGCCTTGCACCACAAACCTGCCCCTCCAGAACTCCTCCAAAATGCCTTCACTCAGGCAGAAACATGGTTTAAGGACCGTGAGACTGGTCATAAACCTAAAAAGCAAAATCGATTATTTTTCCCACCACCAAAACAAGCGAAAATGCACCACTCCTCCTCATCCTCCCCAGCACCCAGCACCCCTTGAAAAGGTATCTACCTACAAATATCTTGGACTTACCCTTGACTCTGCCCTTACCTTCCATGACCACATACATCGCCACCGCCACTGTGAACACTCTCAGATCAGACCCCTATACCGCACAAGGATTGCCTCCTCCTGATGCCCTTAGGTTCACAATTACCTCCTCTATACTGTCCCTTGTGGATTATGGCTCCTGTGTATGGGGCAGCAAATAACTCTGCTCTCCAGAAAATTCAAATATCCCTCAACAAGGCCTGCAGGTTCCTAACTGGTGCCCCTAGGCTCACCCACACCTACTCCCTCTACTCCACAGCCAATCTCCTCAATCTCAACAAAAGACTACATTACCAGACTTGCCTCAAACCAAGGAAATTTTGCTCGGTCTCTCCTCCCGGGTCTCTGCCTCCCTCCAAACTACCACCCCCACTATCTTCACCCACAACTCAGACAAAGCCGTCCTGGCTGTACCCGGGTTAAAAACCTCCCTTGCCCAGAGATCTTTCCGCTACAGGGCCCCTGTCTGGTTCAATGCACTCCCAACTACCATCACTAGCATTCCTAAGATTGCCCCTTTCAAACCGACTCTCTGCAACCATCCCCTTGATAGCCGTTCCTGTACCTGATATTAGCTGCCCACAAAACACCCCTTAGGGCCCAAAACATTGACAATGTCCATTATGGACTGCCTCCACCTCATCTATGTCTATTCAACCGCAGGCTTCTATATAAGATGAATTACTCTGCATCGCATGCTCTCATGGTAATAATATTTCTTGTGATCTCTCATGGTAATAATGTTTATGTGATTATGCAAATATCTGTATCTGATTATGTAAATACCTGTATCCAATTATGTATATATTATCTGTATACAGCATCTGTATATTATACATGACGGCTAAACATTTGTAACTGACTGTTTTCACTGTCCATTGTAACTGTCTGTTATCACTGTCCTCCTTGTGACGAGGTACCTTTGTAAACGAGCCAGTGTCTCAAATATTGTAATCCAATACATCAAATAAATAAATAAATAAATAAATAAATACTTGATCCTGTCTCTGAGGTTCAACCACTTTGTCATGAGTATAAGTCACAGGTATGCATCCGTTTATGGACACCTGTGACCAGGCAGTGAGCTTTGTTGATGGCAGTACTAACTCTCTTAAGGGTAGAGTCCGCAGCAGCACCTTAGATCATTAGACCATAGTCCACGATTGGGAGTATGGAGCTGGTAACTGCAGTTAGGAGTGCTTCTTGGGTCATGCTTTTTCTGTGTCTATACAGTAACCCTAATCTGTAGTTGGCCGCCTTGGAGACAACATTGATGTGTTCAGAGAAAGACACCACACTGTTAAGGGTAATCCCTAGGTATTTGAAGGTCTGAACTTGTTTGGTAGGGACATTGTGGTTGTTAAGTATTGAGAGTGTGGATGATTCAAGTCTGTGGTGGGAGCTTGCGAAGAGCATGGATTTTGCTTTTTTTATAGTTCAAGATCAGTTTGTGTCATGCGAACCAGTCCTCAACAGCTGAGAAGTTGTCTTGAAGGTCGCTAGCTAGGCAATGTGGGTCAGGGTGACTGGAGAAAAGCACCATGTCATCCGTGTAGAGAAGAAGGTCATCAGGGCAGGCTTACCGGAGGGAGTTCAAGAAGAGACTGAAAAGTAGGAGTATCAAGATGGAGCCTTGAGGAGCTACTGAGTGGACTGGTTGACTGGAGGATAGTGCATCACAGATTTCACCTGTTGGGATCCATCCCTAGGTAGTTTCTGAGCCAGTCCACAGCCCCAGAGGAGACCCCAATGGAGTGAAGGGAGTCAATAAGGAGGGTGTGGTTTACCGTGTTGAAGGCCTTGGTGAGGGCAATGTACACTGACCCCACTAAGTGACCACGATCCAGTGATTTTTTTGGATAAAGTTGGTATATTCTAGAAGAGCAGAGGTGGTACCATGATTCTTTTCTGAAGCCATGCTGCTCAGGGCACTGGATATTATGTTTGGTCATGTATTCTGAGAGCTGATCTGCAACTATCCATTCCAAGGCTTTCAATAGCGGAGGAAGCATGGAGATCTGGCGGTAGTTGGAGTGAAGGGCCCTATCACTGATCTTATGGATGGGAGTCTCTCATGCTTTCCAACGTGAGGGGAATTGCCCGAAGCATAGGGACTGGTTGAATATTTTTGTGGTAGGTGTTAGGACCACATCCAAGGCCAGGCGTAGCAGCTTCAAGTCTAGTGAGTCATTACTAAAACGGGATTTACCTAGAACCTTGATTATGTATTTTTTCACTGTACTAGGGGAGACTGTTTTGAGGTAAAAAGGTGGGTGAGCTGACCTTGGGTCTGCGTCCTTGGTATCAGTTGAAGGGGTGTGGGGGTCAAAGAAGTCCGGGGGGAGGACACCACTGATATCTGTGAAAGCAGTGTTGAAGGTGTTGGCAATCTGCAGTGGGTCTTGGATGACTGTCCCATCAACGTTGAGCATGGTGGGTGGGGGGTGGGGGGTAAACGACAGCAAGGCTGTCATTTACTGTGCAAGCTCAGCTGATTTATCTAAGCAGATCCTTGATCCTGGAAGAATCTTCAGATTCCTTTCCCACTGACACTGGTAAGTCACCCTTTTACGTTGGTTACACTCTCCTTACACTGTTCTTTTCCTGTGCACTGGTCGTCTAGCCCTATTCCCGCTTAGAGAAGTGAGCAGCTTCTCCCACTTGGACCCGACCTGAATCCTGCAGGGATCCCAGGATTCTTCTCCAAACCAGGCCCTATAACCCGCTTTCCTTGGATCCTGAACCACTTTGTAACAAATGACCCCCACCGACTCTGCAACTCCTGCCAGATATTTTTCTCTTTCTCCCACTTGGTGCTGTAGTCCTATGGGCCTAAACGGCCAGCTCATAAATGGTGGCCCTGGGGCTAGCCCAAACCTTAATACCTGACCGCCTACAGCGCACTCCAGACCACTGCCACCTTCGAGCTGCCCTGCCATGAGAGGAACCTGAGTCCTGCCACCATCCAGGCCCTTCGAGCAGTTCAAATCTTTTCTGGCATCCCTGATCCACTCTTCTTTACAGTGCCCCTGATGGCCCCAGCCTCCTCTTTGCATCCCAGTCAACACATCTTGGGCTAGAATTAAGCTCCCACATAGGACGTGCCCTCCAAGGCCTGTCCGAAGACCTGCAGCCCGCCCGGCCGATAAAATGCCGACACACCAGGACCTGCCCCTCCAAGCAGGCCCCCTTTTATGGGTGAAGGACACTCCCAGGCCCCCTCTGCGCCTGGACCACCCTGCCACACCAGGAATGGGAGAGGACCCCTGCCACTGGCCCTTCCCCTGTGAGAACCCTGCCACAGTCCCCATAGCCCTGGCAGCCCAAGCCACACACCTGCAGGGGATCTAAATGGGGTTCCTACTTGCCCTACTATCTACCTGCTCTCCAGGCCTCCCCATCCCAATGACACAGCACTGGCTAGCTGGCCATCCTCCTCGAGCTCCCATCCCTGCTCCTCAATGTCACATCACTGCATAGAATCCGGCCCTTGACTATTGACTTTTTGGGGTGGGGGTCCTCTTAGGCCCAACCTGGACTGTCAAGCTCCCACCCTGCTTGCCTCTCCTGCTCTTCCAGCCACCCCCTCTCCTGCCACCTTCAGACGCCCAGCAGGGATTAACCCCAGAGTACTAATAATCCCTAAGCTCGGGAGGGTAGAAGGTGGAAGGGGTTCCTAATGGAGCATAAACCCTCTGCAAGAGAGGGGCTTACACTAACTACCACCTGGCAACCCACTTTCATTTTCACTGAGTGTTCCTGCTCATGCTAACTACTGCCTGGCAACCCACTTTCATTTTCACTGAGTGCTCCTGTTCATGCCAACTACTGCCTGGCAGCCCGCTTCTTTTCACTGAGTGCTCCTGCTCATGCCAACTACTGCCTTGCAGCCTGCTTTCTTTTTCACTGAGTGCTCCCTGCTCAGGCTAATGTAGCCACCCCTTCCCCGAACTGTCTAGGGGCATGAAAGATTCACTGATGTACCGGTGGAAGGGGCCTACAGCATAGCGAAAGGATCACCAAGACTTGCACAGCAGAGAAAGTAGGAAAACTTAGCCTACCTCTAAATGGCTTCATTTCTTCAGTGCTCCCTGGATCTCTCCTTGATTGACTGACTTCACCCCCATACCTCCACCGCTGAAATCAGTCACCTCCATGATCTGTGGCCACAGCTAACACTCGGCTCCTGAGCCCGTCGATCCCAGTGCAGTCTGCTGGAAAACCTCCTGAAAATACAAACTCATGGCACAAATAAGACTGAGGGGCTTTCCATTTCATTTACCCCCATTTAACTTAAATAGAAAAATCACTACTCAGTTTCTTCCCAGATAGCTCTTTATTTTCACCTGTGCCAAATAATTCGAGAGACACAGGAGCACCGTCTTACATTAAGAAATAAAGCAGCTCCATGGGCCATAAAAACATTTTACAAGCTCACCCCAGCTGGAACTCTCGAGCAGTCTGAAGGTGACAAACAGGCAGTACTTGCAAGGCTGTCGTTTACTTTGGAAGCTCAGCTGATTTATCTAGCAGATCCTTGATCCTGGAAGAATCCTCAGGTTCCTTTCCCACTGTCACTGGTAAGCCACCCTTTTACTTTAGTTACACTCTCCTTACACTGTTCTTTTCCTGTGCACTGGTCGGCTTGCCCTATTCCCATTCAGAGAAGCAAGCAACTTCTCCCACCTGGACCTGGCCCGAATCATGCAGGGATCCCAAGATTTTCTCCTAAACCAGGCCCTGTAACCCTTTTTCCTTCGATCAAGAACCACGGTGTAACAAATGACCCCACCGGCTCTGCAACCCCTACCAGATCTTTTCTTTCTCCCACTTGGTGCTGTAGTCCTTAATGGGCCTAAAAGACCAGCTCATAAATGTGGCCCTGGGGCCAGCCCAAACCTTAATATCTGACCAGCCCACAGCATACACAGACCACTGCCATCAATGCCCACTGCCACCTTCGAGCTGCCCTGCCATGAGAGGAACCTGAGTCCTGCCACCATCCAGGCCCTCTGAGCAGCTCAAATCCTTCTGGCACCCTGGCATCCACTCTTCTCTTTACGGTGCCCCTGATGGCCCCAGTCTCCTCTTTGCATCCCAGCTACGTCCCTGGGCTTGAATTAAGTTCCTCCAGGACATGCCTTCCAAGGCCTGTTCAAAGACCTGCAGCCCACCCGGCCCTTAAAATGCCAACACAGCAGGACCTACACCTCCAAGCAGGCCCCTTTATGGGTGAAGGACACTCCGGCCCCTCTGCGCCTGGACCACCCTCACACCAGGAATGGGAGAGACCCTGCCACCAGCCCCTCCCTGTGAGAACCCTACCACGGTCCCCACAGCCCTGGCAGCCCAAGCCACACACCTGAAGGGGATCTAGATGGGGTTCCCACTTACCCTACCATCTACCTGCTATCCAGGCCTCCCCATCCCAATGACACAGCATCGGCTAGCTGGCCATCCTCCCTGGAGCTCCTATCCCTGCTCCTCGGTGCCACATCACTGCATTGAAGCCGTCCTTGACTTTTGACTTTTGGGGTGGGGGTCCTCTTAGGCCCAGCCCGACCATCGAGCTCCCCTCCTGACTGCTCCTGCTCTTCCAGCCACCCTCTCTGCTGCCACCTTCAGGCATCCAGCAGGGATTAACCCCCAGAGCACTAATAAATCCCTAAGCTCGGGAAGGGGGGGTAGAAGGTGGAAGGGGGGTTCATAATGGGCGCACAAACCCCTCCACAAGAGAGGGTGCTTACACAAACTACCACCTAGCAGCCCACTTTCATTTTCACTGAGTGCTCCCTGCTCATGCTAAATAGTGCCTGGTAACCCACTTCCATTTTCACTGAGTGCTCCCTGCTCATGCTAACTACTGCCTTGCAGCCTGCTTTTATTTTCACTGAGTGCTCTCTGCTCATGCTAACTACAGCCTGCTTTCATTTTCACTGAGTGCTCCCTGCTCATGCTAACTACTGCCTGGCAGCTTACTTTCTTTTTCACAGAGTACTCCCTGTTCATGCTAACTACAGCCTGGCAGCCCGCTTTCTTTTTCACAGAGTGCTCCCTACTAATACTAACTAGTACTTGGCAGCCTGCTTTCATTTTCATTGAGTGCTCTATACTCATGCTAACTACCGCCTGCCAGCCCGCTTTCTTTTTCACAGAGTGCTCCCTGCTAATGCTAACTACCACCTATTGAAGTGAGACTAACAGGTCTGTAGTTTCTGGCTCATCCCTTGACCACTTTTGTGAATAGGCAGCACATGAGCCATCCTCCAGTCCTGTGGCACACACACTGTGTCCAGGGATGTATTGAACAGATCCACCAGTGGTCCGCCAACGCCTCTGCCATCTCCCTCAGCACTCTGGGTGAATGCCTTCAGGACCTGGTGCCTTGTCCACCCACAGTGCCTTCAGACCCTCTAGTACTCTGCTCTCCACAATCTCCCATCTGTCATCCCTTCCCGCCCTCCCAGTCCATGGAGGTGGTGGACTGCCCTCATCCTGGGTGAACACAGAGCAGAAGTATTCATTCAATGCTTCCGCCTGTTCTGCTCCCTCTTCCACCCACCTCCCGCCCTTTGATCCACACTATTTGGTCCCTGCAATTCCTTTTTCCCTACCATATCTAAAAATTCTTCTCCTTTCCTTGATGCCCTGAGTCAACCTTGACTCTCTGAAGCCTTGACCTCTTACTAGTTTGGTTACTTCCTTGGTCCTCCTCCCCCATTGGTCCTATTTGTCTCGAAAGAAAATATATTTTTTTATACATTTCTTCTTTCACATGAAGGCACAAACTTAGAACAACATCTTTCTTGAGTGCAAGCTCTACACACACACAGAACAAAATGGCAGTTAGAGGTCCAGAAGGCGAATCAGCCAACTAGTTTCACCCTACCAGCTAACAGCTATATACGGTGGTGCACTCGCAGTTGTACAAGTGGCCATGGAGCAACCTGACTCTGGGTTCCTCACAAGATGTCTGATATTAAATTTAAATTATATTATTACTATGTCATATAGTCACATGCTGGAGTAATGCCAGTGAGCTGACAAGTTGCACTCATTAATAGTCAAGCCTGACTAAAACAATTTCTTTTTTAAATTTCTTCTTTGGCACAAAGCCACAAATTTAGAATAATGTCTTCCTTGAGTGCACACTGTGCACACACACACACACACACACACACACACACACACACACACAATCAAATGGCAGCTAGCTGCCTGGAAGTAGTGGGAGTCAGACGACTAGTGTCCCACCCTACCAGTTAGCTGTATAGAGTGGTGCACTCGCAGTTGCACAAGTGCCCACAGAAAGACCTGAACCCAGGCTCCTCACAGGAAGATGTCTGATATTAAATTTATATTACATTATTATGAAATATAGAGACTCACTTTGACAATAACAGTGAGCTGACTAGTCTCCACACTAATAGTCCAGCCTGCCTAAAACAATTTCTTTTTAAATTTCTTCTTTGGCACAAAGTCATGAACAAGCTGAGTGCACAAGTGCGCATAGTACACCTACTGCACACAAGCACAGGACAAAAATGGCAGCTGCTCAGAAACAGTGGTGGTGGAGTCAGCTGACCTGACCTCCTTAAAAAAATTAATTTGTCAATTTATAGTATATGGTTAGGGCTTATTATGTATTGAATTCAATGGCTCTCAAGAAGTTGTGCATGGTTGAAATGTTGTTGTGCACATTCTAAAGATGTGCATGGTTTATCATCAAGTGCACGTCTGTCTATGCTTGCCTGACTCCCGCCTGCTAGCCCACTTTCATTTTCACTGAGTGCTCCCTGCTCATGCTAACTACCACCTGGCAGCCCACTTTATTTTTCACTAAGTGCTCACTGCTCATGCTAATGTAGCCACCCCTTCCTCGAACTGTCTACGGGCATGAAAGATTCACTGATGTCCTGGGGGAAGGGGCCTACAGCATAGCGAATGCATCACCGAGACTTGCACAACAGATAAAGGTAGGAAAACTTAGCCTACTTCTCAATGGCTTCATTTCTTCAGTGCTCCCTGGATCTCTCCTCAATTGACTGACTTCACCATTGTACCTCCACCGCTGGAACCAGTCACCTCGTGGTCTCACGGTCACAGCTCCCACTCAGCTCCTGAGCCCCTCGATCCCGCTGCAGTCTGCTGGAAACCTTCTGGAAAAACAAACTCATGGCTCAAATAAGAATGAGGGGCTTTCCATTTCATTTACCCTCCACTGAACTTAAATAGAAAAATCACTACTCAGTTTCTTCCCAAACAGCTCTTTATTTTCACCTGTGCCCCAAATGATTCCTGAGACACAGGGGCAGCATCTTACACTAAGAAATAAAGCAGCTCCATGGGCCTTAAAAATGTTTTACAAGCTCACTCCCAGCTGAAACTCTCGAGCAGTCAGAAGGTGACACACCGGCAGGGGATCCGGTCATAATTGTGCGGCCGAAATAGCGTGAGGAATAACCGCACATACATAATAGCACTGCTGCATTATAGCATGTTAATAATATAGCACTAATGAAATAGCGCTAAATGAATTTGAATAAGCACTCTGCACTGCTCTTATGTTAACCTCTCAGTGCCAAAGTTGCAAGGTGGTTTAGCCCCTGAATTTGACTGAAGGATGTGGAAGGTGTCACGGCTGAAACTCAAATACAACTGTGGGACCAACAAGCCAATATCAAGCCAACTTACAAATCGTTGGGTTCCTGGAGGGCTGTGAACTCCCAGACATGATCAGGTTTCTTCAGGTGATGATTCCGATGCTTCTCAATGCCCGGACTGCCCTTCTATAGAGATCAAAGGCACAGAGTCTTACTCTGAAGCCCAGGCCAGGAAACTTCAGGACCGATCCTGGTAAAATTGCTCACTTTCCTTGTAAAAGACAAAATTCTCTGTCTGGCTTGAGAGAGGGGTCCTTGATCTGGTAGGGCCACAAGTTGTCTCTTCCAGGATTTTTCAGCGAACCCTTCAGTTGTCGACGGACCTTCACTGCCGCAGAAAGCAACTAGATCTCCTGGGTTATCAATTTTCTATGTATTACCATGCCACCTTTAAATGTAATGGTCAATGGGATGCAACACTCTTTTCCTGATCCAGAGGCTGTGGAACAATTTATCAGAAATCACCTCTGACCACCACCTTCAAAAAGCCAGATGGACAAGCAACCAGGCACCCAATGCATCAAGGCTGCACTCAAAGCCCCGGCTGCCGGAGCCCGAACATAAACTGCCCACTGCAAATGACTCCTCCTGGTAGCTGGTTAAGAGAAACTGGTCTGACAGAGATTTCAGAGAGCAATGAAATAGGTTGATATCCACAAACGTTGTCTCTTTAAATTTTGGGGAGAGCTCTCGACAGTCAAACCCTGCACATCAACAATGCACAGTAAGGGCGGGGTAGGTAGGGAGCAGGATAATACAGTCATAAATGAAAGCATCCATCAGTAAAGCGCTATTAAATAACATGCTGTAATTTCACTACACTATTATGCAGGAGCGCTAAAATGTACGCGCTGTAATAACACACGCGATATTGCATGTGCGATTTTGACAGTGATCCCACAGGCAGTACTTTTTCTATTTTTTTATTTATTTTATTTATTGAGTTCTCAGATTACACTACCTATGAGTCAGGGACTCTTTTACATAGGTTCCACGTCAAAACACGTACAAAACAATGAGGTATCATAGATTTCTATAACATATCAAGGACTTACATGTGAAATTTGGTGCATTAGACAGTGAGCTAAATAGGTTCATATAACATTGCTAGAAACATACACGTAACATATGGTGCAATTGGACAGTAACCTAGAAAAGGATAAGCGCATACAAATAAGTAAGAGCTAGAACAACAGGAAATCATAAGGAAGATTAGCTGGTCTACAAACATGCAACATAGGCAGCCTGAAGTTGGCATTGTTGTTAGGAGGATTAGCCAGAGAAAGATTGTGTTGAGCAAGGGCAGTCCTTAGTTTCACGAGAGGGACTGTCAGAAATAGGGCAGGAGGTGGGCTATGCAGGGCAGTCACAACGGCTGCGTGCAACCAGGTGTTGTCTCAGGAGAAACTTGAAAGAACCAAGCTTGGGTATGTCTAGTGTATCTTGTGGGAGACTGTTGAGACAGTTGGGAGCTCGGAAACTAAAGGATCATTGTGCTTGTGTGGTACGACAGAAGGGGATGTGGAAGAAAGGCATGTCTAGATGCACTTCTTGTGCTATGAGTGTGTGTGTGTGAGGAGGAGCAGGGAGTTTGGAGGAGTTAGGCCCATAGTGATTTCTTTGCATATGAGCATGTGTGATACTTACTACACCTGGGTCCACTACTTTTCACACTCTATCTGAACACCTTGCCAAAGGCCTGTTCCGAAAAAATCCTACTGTATGTGGATGATGCAGTACTCTATGCCTTGCACCACAAACCTGCCCCTCCAGAACTCCTCCAAAATGCCTTCACTCAGGCAGAAACATGGTTTAAGGACCGAGACTGGTCATAAACCTAAAAAGCAAAATCGATTATTTTTCCCACCACCAAAACAAAGCGAAAAATGCACCACCTCCTCATCCTCCCCAGCACCCAGCACCCTGAAAAGGTATCTACCTACAAATATCTTGGACTTACCCTTGACTCTGCCTCACCTTCCATGACCACATACACACGCCACCGCCACTGTGAACACTCAGATCAGACCCCTATACCGCACAAGGATTGCCTCCTCCTGATGCCCTTAGGTTCACAATTACCTCCTCTATACTGTCCCTTGTGGATTATGGCTCCTGTGTATGGGGCAGCAAATAACTCTGCTCTCCAGAAAATTCAAATATCCCTCAACAAGGCCTGCAGGTTCCTAACTGGTGCCCCTAGGCTCACCCACACCTACTCCCTCTACTCCACAGCCAATCTCCTCAATCTCAACAAAGACTACATTACCAGACTTGCCTGCTAACCAAGGAAATTTTGCTCGGTCTCTCCCTCCCGGGTCTCTGCCTCCTCCAAACTACCACCCCACTATCTTCACCCACAACTCAGACAAAGCCGTCCTGGCTGTACCCGTAAAACCTCCCTTGCCCAGAGATCTTCCGCCACAGGGCCCCTGTCTGGTTCAATGCACTCCAACTACCATCACTAGCATTCCTAAGATTGCCCCTTCAAACCGACTCTCTGCAACCATCCCCTTGATAGCCGCTCTGTACCTGATATTAGCTGCCCACAAACACCCCTTAGGGCCCAAAACATTGACAATGTCCATTATGGACTGCCTCCACCTCATCTATGTCTATTCAACCGCAGGCTTCTATATAAGATGAATTACTCTGCATCGCATGCTCTCATGGTAATAATATTTCTTGTGATTCTCATGGTAATAATGTTTATGTGATTATGCAAATATCTGTATCTGATTATGTAAATACCTGTATCCAATTATGTATATATTATCTGTATACAGCATCTGTATATTATACATGACGGCTAAACATTTGTAACTGACTGTTTTCACTGTCCATTGTAACTGTCTGTTATCACTGTCCTCCTTGTGACGAGGTACCTTTGTAAACGAGCCAGTGTCTCAAATATTGTAAATCCAATACATCAAATAAATAAATAAATAAATAAATACTTGATCCTGTCTCTGAGGTTCAACCACTTTGTCATGAGTATAAGTCACAGGTATGCATCCGTTTATGGACACCTGTGACCAGGCAGTGAGCTTTGTTGATGGCAGTACTAACTCTCTTAAGGGTAGAGTCCCAGCAGCACCTAGATCATTAGACCATAGTCCACGATTGGGAGTATGGAGCTGGTAACTGCAGTTAGGAGTGCTTCTTGGGTCATGCTTTTTCTGTGTCTATACAGTAACCCTAATCTGTAGTTGGCGCCTTGGAGACAACATTGATGTGTTCAGAGAAAGACACCACACTGTTAAGGGTAATCCCTAGGTATTTGAAGGTCTGAACTTGTTTGGTAGGGACATTGTGGTTGTTAAGTATTGAGAGTGTGGATGATTCAAGTCTGTGGTGGGAGCTTACAGAGCATGGATTTTGCTTTTTTATAGTTCAAGATCAGTTTGTGTCATGCGAACCAGTCCTCAACAGCTGAGAAGTTGTCTTGAAGGTCGCTAGCTAGGCAATGTGGGTCAGGGTGACTGGAGAAAGCACCATGTCATCCGTGTAGAAAGAAGGTCATCAGGGCAGGCTTACGGAGGAAGTTCAAGAAGAGACTGAAAAGTAGGAGTATCAAGATGGAGCCTTGAGGAGCTACTGAGTGGACTGGTTGACTGGAGGATAGTGCATCACAGATTTTCACCTGTTGGGATCCATCCTCTAGGTAGTTTCTGAGCCAGTCCACAGCCCAGAGGAGACCCCAATGGGTGAAGGAGTCAATAAGGAGGGTGGTTTACCGTGTTGAAGGCCTTGGTGAGGGCAATGTACACTGACCCCACTAAGTGACCACGATCCAGTGATTTTTTGGATAAAGTTGGTATATTCTAGAAGAGCAGAGGTGGTACCATGATTCTTTTCTGAAGCCATGCTGCTCAGGGCACTGGATATTATGTTTGGTCATGTATTCTGAGAGCTGATCTGCAACTATCCATTCAAGGCTTTCAATAGCGGAGGAAGCATGGAGATCTGGCGGTAGTTGGAGTGAAGGGCCCTATCACTGATCTTATGGATAGGGGTCTCTAATACGGCTTTCCAGCGTGAGGGGAACTGCCAAGCATAGGGACTGGTTGAATATTTTTGTGGTAGGTGTTAGGACCACATCCAAGGCCAGTAGCAGCTTCAAGTCTAGTGAGTCATTACTAAGCGGATTTACCTAGAACCTTGATTATGTATTTTTTCACTGTACTAGGGAGACTGTTTTGAGGTAAGGTAGGTGAGCAGACCTTGGGTCTGCGTCCTTGGCTATCAGTTGAAGGGGTGTGGGGTCAAGAAGTCCGGGGAGGACACCACTGATATCTGTGAAAGCAGTGTTGAAGGTGTTGGCAATCTGCAGTGGGTCTTGGATGACTGTCCCATCAACGTTGAGCATGGTGGGTGGGGGGTGGGGGGTAAACGACAGCAAGGCTGTCATTTACTGTGCAAGCTCAGCTGATTTATCTAAGCAGATCCTTGATCCTGGAAGAATCTTCAGATTCCTTTCCCACTGACACTGGTAAGTCACCCTTTTACGTTGGTTACACTCTCCTTACACTGTTCTTTTCCTGTGCACTGGTCGGCTAGCCCTATTCCCGCTTAGAGAAGTGAGCAGCTTCTCCCACTTGGACCCGACCTGAATCCTGCAGGGATCCCAGGATTCTTCTCCCCAAACCAGGCCCTATAACCCGTTTTCCTTGGATCCTGAACCACTTTGTAACAAATGACCCCCACCGACTCTGCAACTCCTGCCAGATATTTTTCTCTTTCTCCCACTTGGTGCTGTAGTCCTTAATGGGCCTAAACGGCCAGCTCATAAATGGTGGCCCTGGGGCTAGCCCAAACCTTAATACCTGACCGGCCTACAGCGTACCCAGACCACTGCCACCTTCGAGCTGCCCTGCCATGAGAGGAACCTGAGTCCTGCCACCATCCAGGCCCTTCGAGCAGTTCAAATCTTTTCTGGCATCCCTGGCATCCACTCTTCTCTTTACAGTGCCCCTGATGGCCCCAGCCTCTTTGCATCCCAGTCAACACATCTTGGGCTAGAATTAAGCTCCCACATGGGCGTGCCCTCCAAGGCCTGTCGAAGACCTGCAGCCCGCCCGGCCGATAAAATGCCGACACACCAGGACCTGCCCCTCCAAGCAGGCCCCTTTATGGGTGAAGGACACTCCCAGGCCCCTCTGCGCCTGGACCACCCTGCCACACCAGGAATGGGAGGGGACCCTGCCACTGGCCCCTCCTGTGAGAACCTGCCACAGTCCCATAGCCCTGGCAGCCCAACCACACACCTGCAGGGGATCTAAATGGGGTTCCTACTTGCCCTACTATCTACCTGCTCTCCAGGCCTCCCCATCCCAATGACACAGCACTGGCTAGCTGGCCATCCTCCTCGAGCTCCCATCCTGCTCCTCAATGTCACATCACTGCATAGAATCCGTCCTTGACTATTGACTTTTTGGGGGTGGGGGGTCCCTCTTAGGCCCAACCTGGACTGTCAAGCTCCCACTCTGCTTGCCTCTCCTGCTCTTCCAGCCACCCCCCTCTCTGCTGCCACCTTCAGACGTCCAGCAGGATTAACCCCAGAGTGCTAATAAATCCCTAAGCTCGGGAGGGTAGAAGGTGGAAGGGGGTTCCTAATGGGAGCATAAACCCCTCTGCAAGAGAGGGGGCTTACACTAACTACCACCTGGCAACCCACTTTCATTTTCACTGAGTGTTCCCTGCTCATGCTAACTACTGCCTGGCAACCCACTTTCATTTTCACTGAGTGCTCCCTGTTCATGCCAACTACTGCCTGGCAGCCCGCTTTCTTTTTCACTGAGTGCTCCCTGCTCATGCTAACTACTGCCTGGCAACCCACTTTCTTTTTCACTGAGTGCTCCCTGCTCAGGCTAATGTAGCCACCCCTTCCCCGAACTGTCTAGGGGCATGAAAGATTCACTGATGTACCGGTGGAAGGGGCCTACAGCATAGCGAAAGCATCACAGAGACTTGCACAGCAGAGAAAGTAGGAAAACTTAGCCTACCTCTAAATGGCTTCATTTCTTCAGTGCTCCCTGGATCTCTCCTTGATTGACTGACTTCACCCCCATACCTCCACCGCTGAAATCAGTCACCTCCATGATCTGTGGCCACAGCTAACACTCGGCTCCTGAGCCCGTCGATCCCAGTGCAGTCTGCTGGAAACCTCCTGAAAATACAAACTCGTGGCACAAATAAGACTGAGGGCTTCATTTCATTTACCCCATTTAACTTAAATGAAAAATCACTACTCAGTTTCTTCCCAGACAGCTCTTTATTTTCACCTGTGCCCCAAATAATTCGAGAGACACAGGAGCACCGTCTTACATTAAGAAATAAAGCAGCTCCATGGGCCATAAAAACATTTTACAAGCTCACCCCCAGCTGGAACTCTCGAGCAGTCAGAAGGTGACAAACAGGCAGTACTTGTAAGGCTGTCGTTTACTGTGCAAGCTCAGCTGATTTATCTAAGCAGATCCTTGATCCTGGAAGAATCCTCAGGTACCTTTCCCACTGACTGTGGTAAGCCACCCTTTTACTTTAGTTACACTCTCCTTACACTGTTCTTTTCCTGTGCACTGGTCGGCTTGCCCTATTCCCATTCAGAGAAGCAAGCAACTTCTCCCACCTGGACCTGGCCCGAATCATGCAGGGATCCCAAGATTTTTCTCCCTAAACCAGGCCCTGTAACCCTTTTTCCTTCGATACAGAACCACGGTGTAACAAATGACCCCCACCGGCTCTGCAACCCCTACCAGATCTTTCTCTTTCTCCCACTTGGTGCTGTAGTCCTTAATGGGCCTAAAAGGCCAGCTCATAAATGGTGGCCCTGGGCCAGCCCAAACTTAATATCTGACCAGCCCACAGCATCACAGACCACTGCCATCAATGCCCACTGCCACCTTGAGCTGCCCTGCCATGAGAGGAACCTGAGTCCTGCCACCATCCAGGCCCTCTGAGCAGCTCAAATCCTTTCTGGCACCCTGGCATCCACTCTTCTCTTCACGGTGCCCCTGATGGCCCAGTCTCCTCTTTGCATCCCAGCCAATACGTCCTGGGCTTGAATTAGTTCCGCCCAGGACATGCCTTCCAAGGCCTGTTCAAACACCTGCAGCCCACCCGGCCCTTAAAATGCCAACACACCAGGACCTACCCCTCCAAGCAGGCCCCCTTTTATGGGTGAAGGACGCTCCTGGGCCCCCTCTGCGCCTGGACCACCCTGCCACACCAGGAATGGGAGAGGACCCCTGCCACCAGCCCCTCCCCTGTGAGAGCCCTGCCACGGTCCCCACAGCCCTGGCAGCCCAAGCCACACACCTGAAGGGGATCTAGATGGGGTTCCCACTTGCCCTACCATCTACCTGCTATCCAGGCCTCCCCCATCCCAATGACACAGCATCGGCTAGCTGGCCATCCTCCCTCGGAGCTCCTATCCCTGCTCCTCGGTGCCACATCACTGCATTGAAGCTGTCCTTGACTTTTGACTTTTTGGGGTTGGGGGGTCCCTCTTAGGCCCAGCCGGACCATCGAGCTCCTCCTGACTGCCTCCTGCTCTTCCAGCCACCCCTCTCTGCTGCCACCTTCAGGCATCCAGCAGGGATTAACCCCAGAGCACTAATAATCCCTAAGCTCGGAGGGGGTAGAAGGTGGAAGGGGTCCATAATGGGAGCACAAACCCCTCCACAAGAGAGGGTGCTTACACAAACTACCACCTAGCAGCCCACTTTCATTTTCACTAAGTGCTCCCTGCTCATGCTAAATAGTGCCTGGTAACCCACTTCCATTTTCACTCAGTGCTCCCTGCTCATGCTAACTACTGCCTTGCAGCCTGCTTTTATTTTCACTGAGTGCTCTCTGCTCATGCTAACTACAGCCTGCTTTCATTTTCACTGAGTGCTCCCTGCTCATGCTAAGTAGTGCCTGGCAACCCACTTTCATTTTCACTGAGTACTCCCTGCTCATGCTAACTACAGCCTGGCAGCCCACTTTCATTTTCACTGAGTGCTCCCTGCTCATGCTAACTACTGCCTGGCAGCTTACTTTCTTTTTCACAGAGTACTCCCTGTTCATGCTAACTACAGCCTGGCAGCCCGCTTTCTTTTTCACAGAGTGCTCCCTGCTAATACTAACTAGTGCTTGGCAGCCTGCTTTCATTTTCATTGAGTGCTCTATACTCATGCTAACTACCGCCTGCCAGCCCGCTTTCTTTTTCACAGAGTGCTCCCTGCGAATGCTAACTACCACCTATTGAAGTGAGATTAAGAGGTCTGTAGTTTCCTGGCTCATCCCTTGGACCACTTTTGTGAATAGGCAGCATATGAGCCATCCTCCAGTCCTGTGGCACACACACTGTGTCCAGGGATGTATTGAACAGATCCACCAGTGGATCGGCCAACGTCTCTGCCATCTCCCTCAGCACTCTGGGGTGAATGCCTTCAGGACCTGGTGCCTTGTCCACCCACAGTGCCTTCAGACCCTCTAGTACTCTGCTCTCCACAATCTCCCCATCTGTCATCCCTTCCCCACCCTCCCAGTCCATGGAGGTGGTGGACTGCCCTCATCCTGGGTGAACACAGAGCAGAAGTATTCATTCAATGCTTCCGCCTGTTCTGCTCCCTCTTCCACCCACCTCCCGCCCCTTTCAGTCCACACTATTTGGTCCCTGCAATTCCTTTTCCCCTACCACATCTAAAAATTCCTTCTCCTTTTCCTTGATGCCCTGAGTCAACCTTGACTCTCTGGAAGCCTTGACCTCTCTTACTAGTTTGGTTACTTCCTTGGTCCTCCTCCCCCCATTGGTCCTATTTGTCTCGAAAGAAAATATATTTTTTTTTATACATTTCTTCTTTCACATGAAGGCACAAACTTAGAACAACATCTTTCTTGAGTGCAAGCTCTACACACACACAGAACAAAATGGCAGTTAGAGGTCCAGAAGCGGTGCGAATCAGCCAACTAGTTTCACCCTACCAGCTAACAGCTATGTACGGTGGTGCACTCGCAGTTGTACAAGTGGCCATGGAGCAACCTGACTCTGGGTTCCTCACAAGATGTCTGATATTAAATTTAAATTATATTATTACTATGTCATATAGTCACATGCTGGAGTAATGCCAGTGAGCTGACAAGTTGCACTCATTAATAGTCAAGCCTGACTAAAACAATTTCTTTTTTAAATTTCTTCTTTGGCACAAAGCCACAAATTTAGAATAATGTCTTTCTTGAGTGCACACTGTGCACACACACACACACACACACACACACACAGAATCAAATGGCAGCTAGCTGCCTGGGCCGATGTGAGTCAGATGACTAGTGTCCCACCCTACCAGTTAGCTGTATAGAGGTGCACTGCAGTTGCACAAGTGCCCACAGAGACCTGAACCCAGGCTCCTCACAGGAAGATGTCTGATATTAAATTTATATTACATTATTATGAAATATAGAGACTCACTTTGACAATAACAGTGAGCTGACTAGTCTCCCACACTAATAGTCCAGCCTGCCTAAAACAATTTCTTTTTTTAAATTTCTTCTTTGGCACAAAGTCATGAACAAGCTGAGAGCACACGTGTTCATAATACACACTACTGCACACAAGCACAGGACAAAAATGGCAGCTGCTCAGAAACAGTGGTGGTGGGAGTCAGCTGACCTGACCTCCTTAAAAAAAACTAATTTGTCAATTTATAGTATATGGTTAGGGCTTATTATGTATTGAATTCAATGGCTCTCAAGAAGTTGTGCATGGTTGAAACGTTGTTGTGCACATTCTAAAGATGTGCACGGTTTATCATCAAGTGCACGTCTGTCTATGCTTGCCTGACTCCTGCCTGCTAGCCCACTTTCATTTTCACTGAGTGCTCCCTGCTCATGCTAACTTCCACCTGGCAGCCTACTTTCATTTTCACTGAGTACTCCCTGCTCGTGCTAACTTCCGCCTGGCAGCCTACTTTCATTTTCACTGTGCGCTCCCTGCTCATGCTAACTACCACCTGGCAGCCCACTTTATTTTTCACTGAGTGATCCCTGCTCATGCTACCGTAGTCACCCCTTCCCCAAACTGTCTACGGGCATGAAAAATTCACTGATGTCCAGGGGGAAGGGGCCTACAGCATAGCAAAAGCATCACCGAGACTTGCACAACAGAGAAAGTTAGGAAAACTTAACCTACTTCTCAATGGCTTCATTTCTTCTGTGCACCCTGGATCTCTCCTCGATTGACTGACTTCACCTCCATACCTCCACCGCTGGAACCAGTCACCTCTATGGTCTACGGTCACAGCTCCCGCTCAGCTCCTGAGCCCCTCGATCCCCGTGCAGTCTGCTGGAAACCTTCTGGAAAAACAAACTCATGGCACAAATAAGACTGAGGGGCTTTCCATTTCATTTACCCTCCATTGAATTAAATAGGGAACATCTACTCAGTTTCTTCCCAAACAGCTCTTTATTGTCACCTGTGCCCCAAAAGATTCCTGAGACACAGGGGCACAGGTGAAAATAAAGAACTGTTTGGGAAGAAACTGAGTAGTGATTTTTCTAGAAAAACTAAGAAAAAAAGCAGCTCCATGGGCCTTAAAAATGTTTTACAAGCTCACTCCCAGCTGAAACTCTTGAGCAGTCAGAAGGTGACACACAGGCAGTACTTTTTTTTATTTTTTTATTTATTTTATTTATTGAGTTCTCGGATTACACTACCTATGAGTCAGGGACTCTTTTACATAGGTTGCACGTCAAAACACGTACAAAACAATGAGGTATCATAGATTTCTATAACATATCAAGGACTTACATGTGAAATTTGGTGCATTAGACAGTGAGCTAAATAGGTTCATATAACATTGCTAGAAACATACATGTAACATATGGTGCAATTGGACAGTAACCAAAAAAAGGTTACGCATATACAAATAAGTAAGAGCTAGAACAACAGGAAATCATAAGGAAGATTAGCTGGTCTACAAACATGCAAAACGGGCAGCCTGAGGTTGGCATTGTTGTTAGGAGGATTAGCCAGAGAAAGAATTGTGTCAACCAAGGGGCAGTCCTTAGTTTCACGAGAGGGACTGTCAGAAATAGGGCAGGAGGTGGGCTATGCAGGGCAGTCGCAACGGCTGCGTGAAACCAGGTGTTGTCTCAGGAGAAACTTGAAAAGACCAAGCTTGGATATGTCTAGTATATCTTGTGGGAGACTGTTGAGACAGTTGGGAGCTCGGAAACTAAAGGATCATTGTGCTTGTGTGGTACGACAGAAGGGGATGTGGAAGGCATGTCTAGATGCACTCCTTGTGCTATGAGTATAGAGGGTGTGTGTGAGGAGGAGCAGGGAGTTTGCGGGAGTTAGGCCCATGGTGATTTCTTTGCATATGAGATGTGTGATACTTACTACACCTGGGTCCACTACTTTTCACACTCTATCTGAACACCTTGCCAAAGGACTGTTCCGAAAAAATCCTACTGTATGTGGATGATGCAGTACTCTATGCCTTGCACCACAGACCTGCTCCCTTCCAGAACTCCATCCAATATGCCTTCACTCGGGCAGAAACATGGTTTAAGGACCGTAGACTGGTCATAAACCTAAAAAAAACAAAATTGATGATTTTTTCCCACCACCAAAACAAAGCAAAAAATGCACCACTCCTCATCCTCCCCAGCACCCAGCACCCCTTCAAACAGGTATCTACCTACAAATATCTTGGACTTACCCTCGACTCTGCCCTTACCTTCCACGACCACATACATACGCTACCGGCCACTGTGAACACTCAGATCGGACTCCTATACCGGCTCAAGGATTGCCTCCCTCCTGATGCCCTTAGGTTTGCAATTACCTCCTCTATACTGTCCCTTGTGGAGTATGGGCTCCCTGTGTATGGGGCAGCAGATAACTCCGCTCTCCAGAAAATTCAAATATCCCTCAACAAGGCCTGCAGGCTCCTAACTGGTGCCCCAAGGCTCACCCACACCTGCTCCCTCTACTCCACAGCCAATCTCCTCAGTCTCGAAGAAAGACTCCACTACCAGACTTGCCTGCTGACCAAGGAAATTTTGCTCAGTCTCTCCCCTCCCGGGGTCTCTGCCTCCCTCCAAACTACCACCCCCACTATCTCCACCCGCAACTCAGACAAAGCCATCCTGGCTGTACCCAGGGTAAAAACCTTCCTTGCCCAGAGATCTTTCCGCTACAGGTCCCCTGTCTGGTTCAATGCACTCCCAACCACCATCACCAGCATTCCCAAGATTGCCCCTTTCAAAGCGACTCTCTGCAACCATCTCCTTGATAGCTGCTCCTGTACCTGCTACTAGCTGCCCACAAAACAGCCCTTAGCGCTCAAAACATCGACAATGTCCATTATGGACTGCCTCCACCTCATCTATGTCTATTCAACTGCAGGCTTCTATATAAGATGAATTACTCTGCGTCGCATGCTCTCTCATGGTAATAATATTTCTTGTGATCTCTCATAGTAATAATGTTTATATGATTATGCAATTATCTGTATCCGATTATGTACATACCTGTATCCGATTATGTATATATTATCTGTATACAACGTCTGTATATTATACATGATGGCTAAACATTTGTAACTGACTGTTTTCACTGTCCATTGTAACTGTCTGTTATCACTGTCCTCCTTGTGACGAGGTACCTTTGTAAATGAGCCGGTGGCTCAAAGGTTGCAAATCCAATACATCAAATAAATAAATAAATAAATACTTGATCCTGTCTCTGAGGTTCAACCACTTTGTCATGGAGTATAAGTCACAGGTATGCGTCCGGTTATGGGCACCCGTGACCAGGCGGCAGGCTTTGTTGATGGCAGTACTAACTCTCTTAAGGGTAGAGTCCGCAGCAGCACCTTAGATGATTAGACCATAGTCCACGATTGGGAGTATGGAGCTGGTAACTGCAGTTAGGAGTGCTTCTTGGGTCATGCTTTTTCTGTGCCTGTACAGTAACCCTAATCTGTAGTTGGCCACCTTGGAGACAACATTGATGTGTTCAGAGAAAGACAGCACACTGTCGAGGGTAATCCCGAGGTATTTGAAGGTCTGAACTTGTTTCATAGGGACATTGTGATTGTTAAGTATTGAGAGCGTGGATGATTCAAGTCTGTGGTGGGGGCTTGCGAAGAGCATGGATTTTGTTTTTTTATAGTTCAAGATCAGTTTGTGTCATGCGAACCAGTCCTCAACAGCTGAGAAGTTGTCTTGAAGGTCGCTAGCTAGGCAATGTGGGTCAGGGTGACTGGAGAAAAGCACCACGTCATCCGTGTAGAGAAGAAGGTCACCAGGGCAGGCTTGCGGGAGGGAGTTCAAGAAGAGGCTGAAAAGTAGGGGACTCAAGATGGAGCCTTGAGGAATTACTGAGTGGACTGGTTGACTGGAGGATAGTGCATCACAGATTTTCACCTGTTGGGATCCATCCTCTAGGTAGTTTCTGAACCAGTCCACAGCCCCAGAGGAGACCCCAATGGAGTGGAGGGAGTCAATAAGGAGGGTGTGGTTTACCGTGTTGAAGGCCTTGGTGAGGGCAATGTACACTGACCCCACTAAGTGACCATGATCTAGTGATTTTTTTTGGATAAAGTTGGTATATTCTAGAAGAGCAGAGGTGGTACCATGATTTTTTTCTGAAGCCATGCTGCTCAGGGCACTGGATATTATGTTTGGTCATGTATTCTGAGAGCTGATCTGCAACTATCCATTCCAGGGCTTTTGATAGCGGAGGAAGGATGGAAATCGGGCTGTAGTTGGAGTGAAGGGCCCTATCACTGCTCTTATGGATGGGGGTCACTAATGCGGCTTTCCAATGTGAGGAGAATTGCCTGAAACATAGGGACTGGTTGAATATTTTTGTGATAGGTGTTAGGACCACATCCAAGGCCAGGTGTAACAGCTTCAAGTCTAGTGAGTCATTACTAAGACGGGATTTACCTAGAACCTTGAGTATGTATTTTTCACTGTACTGGGGAGACTGTTTTGAGGTAAAAAGGTGGGTGAGCTGACCTTGGGCCTGCGTCCTTGGTATCAGCTGAAGGGGTGTGGGAGTCAAAGAAGTCAAGGGGGAGAACACCACTGAGATCTGTGAAAGCAGTGTTGAAGGTGTTGGCAATCTGCAGTGGGTCTTGGATGACTGTCCCATCAACGTTGAGCATGGTGGGTGGGGGGTGGGGGGTAGACGACAGCAAGGCTGTCATTTACTGTGCAAGCTCAGCTGATTTATCTAAGCAGATCCTTGATCCTGGAAGAATCCTCAGGTACCTTTCCCACTGACACTGGTAAGCCACCTTTTTACGTTGGTTACACTCTCCTTACACTGTTCTTTTCCTGTGCACTGGTTGGCTAGCCCTATTCCCACTCGGAGAAGCAAGCAGCTTCTCTCACTTGGACCCGACTTGAATCCTGCAGGGATCCCAGGATTCTTCTCCCTTAACCAGGCCCTGTAACCCTTTTTCCTTGGATCCTGAACCACTTTGTAACAAATGACCCCTACGGGCTCTGCAACTCCTGCCAGATCTTTTTCTCTTTGTCCCACTTGGTGCTATAGTCCTTAATGGGCCTAAACGGCCAGCTCATAAATGGTGGCCCTGGGGCCAGCCCAAACCTTAGTACCTGATGGGACCACAGTGTACCCAGACCACTGCCACCTTTGAGCTGCCCTGCCATGAGAGGAACCTGAGTCCTGCCACCATCTAGGCCCTTCGAGCAGCTCAAATCCTTTCTGGCATCCACTCTTCTCTTTACAGTGCCCCTGATGTCCCCAGCCTCCTCTTTGCATCCCAGTCAACACATCTTGGGCTAAAATTAAGCTCCCGCATAGGACGTGCAGCCCTCCCGGCCCCTAAAATGCCGACACACCAGGACCTGCCCCTCCAAGCAGGCTCCCTTTTATGGGTGAAGGACACTCCCGGGCCACCTCTGTGCCTGGACCACCCTGCCACACCAGGAACAGGAGAGGACCCCTGCCACTGGCCCCTCCCCTGTGAGAACCCTTCCACTGTCCCCACAGCCCCGTTAGCCCAAGCCACACACCTGACAGGGATTTAAATGGGGTTCCTACTTGCCCTACCATCTACCTGCTCTCCAGGCCTCCCCCATCTCAATGACACAGCACCGGCTAGCTGGTCATCCTCCCTCGGAGCTCCCAGCCCTGCTCCTCGATGCCACATCACTGCATATAATCCGTCCCTGACTACTGACTTTTTTGGGGTGGGGGGTCCCTCTTAGGCCCAACCTGGACTGTCAAGCTCCCACCCTGCCTGCTTCTCCTGCTCTTCCAGCCACCCCCCTCTCTGCTGCCACCTTCAGGCATCCAGCAGTGATTAACCCCCAGAGCACTAATAAATCCCTAAGCTCGGGGGGTGGGGTAGAAGGTGGAAGGGGGGCCCTAATGGGAGCATAAACCCCTCTGCAAGAGAGGGGGCTTACACTACCACCTGGTAGCCCACTTTCATTTTCACTGAGTGCTCCCTGCTCATGCTAACTACTGCCTGGCAACCCACTTTCATTTTCACTGAGTGCTCCCTGCTCATGCCAATTACCACCTGGCAGCCCGCTTTCTTTTTCACTGAGTGTTCCCTGCTCATGCTAACTACTGCCTGGCAACCCACTTCCATTTTCACTGAGTGCTCCCTGCTCATGCCAACTACCGCCTTGCAGCCTGCTTTCTTTTTCACTGAGTGCTCCCTGCTCAGGCTAATGTAGCCACTCCTTCCCCGAACTGTCTAGGGGTATGAAAGATTCACTGATGTACCGGTTGAAGGGGCCTACAGCATAGCGAAAGGATCACCAAGACTTGCACAGCAGAAAAAGTAGGAAAACTTAGCCTACCTCTCAGTGGCTTCATTTCTTCAGTGCACCCTGGATCTCTCCTTGATTGACTGACTTCACCCCCATACCTCCATCGCTGAAACCAGTCACCTCCATGATCTGCGGCCACAGCCCCCACTTGGCTCCTGAGACCCTCGATCCTGGTGCAGTCTGCTGGAAAACCTCCTGAAAATACAAACTCGTGGCACAAATAAGACTGAGGGGCTTTCCATTTCATTTACCCCCATTTAACTTAAATAGAAAAATCACTACTCAGTTTCTTCCCAGATAGCTCTTTATTTTCACCTGTGCCCCAAATGATTCCAGAGACACAGGAGCACCATCTTACACTAAGAAATAAAACAGCTCCATGGGCCATAAAAACATTTTACAAGCTCACCCTCAGCTGGAACTCTTGAGCAGTCAGAAGGTGACAAACAGGCAGTACTTACAAGGCTGTCGTTTACTTTGGAAGCTCAGCTGATTTATCTAAGCAGATCCTTGATCCTGGAAGAATCCTCAGGTTCCTTTCCCACTGACACTGGTAAGCCACCCTTTTATTTTAGTTACACTCTCCTTACACTGTTCTTTTCCTGTGCACTGGTCGGCTTGCCCTATTCCCACTCGGAGAAGCGAGCAGCTTCTCCCACCTGGACCCGGCCTGAATCCTGCAGGGATCCCAGGATTTTTCTCCCTAAACCAGGTCCTGTAACCCTTTTTCCTTCGATCCTGAACCACGGTGTAACAAGCGACCCCCACCGGCTCTGCAACCCCTACCAGATCTTTTTCTCTTTCTCCCACTTGGTGCTGTAGTCCTTAATGGGCCTAAAAGGCCAGCTCATAAATGGTGGCCCTGTGGCCAGCCCAAACCTTAATACCTGACTGTCCCACAGCGTACCCAGACCACTGCCATCAGTGCCCACTGCCACCTTTGAGCTGCCCTGCCACGAGAGGAACCTGAGCCCTGCCACCATTCAGGCCCTCTGAGCAGCTCAAATGCTTTCTGGCATCCTTGGCATCCACTCTTCTCTTTACGGTGCCCCTGATGGCCCCAGCTTCTTCTTTGCATCCCAGCCAATACATCTTGGGCTTGAATTAAGCTCCCACCCAGGACGTGCCCTCCAAGGCCTGTTCGAAGACCTGCAGCTAGCCTGGCCCTTAAAATGCCAACACACCAGGACCTACCCCTCCAAGCAGGCACCCTTTTATTGGTGAAGGACACTCCCGGGCCCCCTCTGCACCTGGACCACCCTGCCACACCAGGAATGGGAGAGGACCCCTGCCACCAGCCCTTCCCCTATGAGAACCCTACCACGATCCCCACAGTCCTGGCAGCCCAAGCCACACACCTGAAGGGGATCTAAATGGGGTTCCTACTTGCCGTACCATCTACCTGCTATCCAGGCCTCCCCCATCCCAATGACACAGCACCGGCTAGCTGGCCTTCCTCCCTCGAAGCTCCTATCCCTGTTCCTCGGTGCCACATCACTGCATAGAAGCCGTCCATGACAATTGACTTTTTGGGGGTGTGGGGTCCCTCTTAGGCCCAACCCGGACCATCGAGCTCCCTCCCTGACTGCCTCTCCTGCTCTTCCAGCCGCCCCTATCTGCTACCACCTTCAGGCATCCAGCAGGGATTAACCCCCAGAGCACTAATAAATCCCTAAGCTCGGGGGTAGGTGGAAGGGGTTCCCTAATGGGAGCACAAACCCCTCCGCAAGAGAGGGGGCTTACACTAACTACCACCTGGCAGTCCACTTTCATTTTCACTGAGTACTCCCTGCTCATGCTAACTACTGCCTTGCAGCCTGCTTTTATTTTCACTGAGTGCTCCCTGCTCATGCTAACTACAGCCTGCTTTCATATTCACTGAGTGCTCCCTGCTCATGCTAACTACTGCCTTGCAGCCTGCTTTCATTTTCACTGAGTGCTCCCTGCTCATGCTAAATAGTCCCTGGCAAAACCACTTTCATTTTCACTGAGTGCTCCCTGCTCATGCTAATTACAGCCTTGCAGCCCACTTTCATTTTCACTGAGTGCTCCCTGCTCATGCTAACTACTGCCTGGCAGCTTGCTTTCTTTTTCACAGAGTGCTCTATACTCATGCTAACTACCGCCTGCCAGCCTGCTTTCTTTTTCACAGAGTGCTCCCTGCGAATGCTAACTACCACCTGGCAGCCCACTTTCATTTTCACTGAGTTCTCCCTGTTCATGCTAACTACTGCCTGGCAACCCACTTTCATTTTCACTGAGTGCTCCCTGCTGACGCTAACTACCACCTGGCAACCTGCTTTCATTTTGACTGAGTGCTCCCTGTTCATACTAACTGTCGCCTGGCAGCCTGCTTTCATTTTCACTGAGTGCTTCCTGCTCATGCTAACTACTGCCTGGCAAGCCACTTTAATTTTCACTGAGCGCTCTCTTTCTGTACTGGTGCTCAGCGCCAATTGCAGCTTCCGCTCTCCACTTCTTCCTATAAAAAGTAAAATATGGATGACCATACAGAACTTACCCCTCGAACTTCGCTTTTGAGGTCCACATCTCTACCCCTCGATGAAAACACAGGCTTGTTGCGTATGGTCACTTACACATTATTCCTTATATTCACCACAGTTTGCACTTTGCTGCACTTCAGTTAGACCATTATGAATCTAAAACCTTACTTTGCCTTGCACTTTGTTTCATACAAGTCCAACTAAGTTACAAAAAAAGACCCTTAAATTTATGTTCAATAAGTAAACCCCTTCAAAATATCCCTTACTCCATTAAAGGGACACTGTCAGCTTTTAAATGTAATTTTGGTTATCTAACCGGTTTGCTTGGCACATGCTTATCAAACTAACTATGTTGAATGCCCCCACATGTAAAATAATTCATTATTATTTTACTTTTTAAGGCACTTTTTTCTTTCCGTGGTCAGTCCGAACAGTCCACACAAATTCTGCGCCGCTGGAAGCATATGTCCTTCGTGAACACACATCTTGAAGGGTGTCTCATTGACCTAGTAAACTCGTGCATGCTGCTTTCAATTTTTTTACCCTGTGTATTCCATGAATGATGGTATCCGATAGGGAATGTGAACAAAATAAGAGGATGTTGTTTTGTAGGCATAATGAGCATTGACAGTGCTGACAAAATACATTTGAGAAACAGGGGATGAGATCTTGCACATTTTTCTATTCTGACCATCTGAGTAAGCAAGCAAGCAGTACAACTAGCAGTTAATGGAAGGTATGTGGCAGAATGGTTGACATTACAATACTGCCATCTAGTGATTAGTGCCCCTGAAATGTAGGTATGAAATGCTTAGAGCTCTTAAAAAGGAGTTTGAGGTGTTTTGCGTTATTCTTAGGGTACGGGTGCAGGTGAAGAGGTACATAAACTCAAAAAACGCGGTGGAGAACTTTGCTTTTATCACTCATTTATTTCTTGTTTGTATGTACATTTCATCATCTTTTATACCCCACTCTTCTATCATGGGGGTTCTGAGAGACAAAATGAGGGATGTGCCTTGTAATGTGGGATAGTAGGGAGGTATGTTTAGCCCCCTCCTCAGATGGTAACAAAAGAGAGGGAAATTGTACAGAAAATAACGTTCACTTACTTGACCTCCCAGGACTTGGGATGACCTCCGGAGCACCCAGATGCTTCAGCATCAGTCAGAGGTGCAATTCAAAGGGGTTAGCGACAAGACGGTCTCCAAACAATAACTGGAGGTCCACACAGAAGATGAAGCCTATTCAGCATGCTTTTTATTTTATCTCAAAGTTCATGAGTATCTTTCCAAAGGGGAAAATGTTGCAACAGTCTCCATTCTGATCTTAAAAGTCCTTCCCAGGTACACATTTTGATTCATTTGTCTCCAAAAGGCACTTCAGGTTACCCACCGTGTCAGTTTGTCATACTTCTGACCCACTTTAAGTACTTGGTACACAGTTCTCTGCAGTCCAGAATTAATTTGGGGGCTGGAAGCAACCTAGTGGGGGACACACGGGGGCACACATTCTGTTTCTCTTACATTACTCCACCAGAGGCATCAGTCTGTCCTCTCGTCCATAAAACAGGGCATTCTGACTGTGCTGATTCTTGGTACCAATATGCTCACAGACATAGCTCATCCGGTAGGGACTGGTACTTCAAATTTTAAACAGGCAATTGTTACTTCGGTCCAGTTCCCAAAGAGTGCCAGCAACCTGGGCATGGCAGGGGGCATTTCACACTGCAGCTCTGCCTGTGGAGATGCCTGCCTACCTCCCCTAGACCCTGCACCAAGCACCCACTACTTACCCCTTTGCAGCGAGCAAACAGCAGGGGCCACAGCACTTAGGCCTGCATTACCACACCACTAGCCCTGCACCTACTCAGGGAACTGGACCTACACCAAAATTTACTCAAAGCACCATACTTTATACCCTCCTGCCTTGCTGCATGGAGGGTGGAGCACTGCTGGGTGCCTAAACAGTCTCAGTTCAGAATTAAATACAGTTCACCTCAGAATAATAGTCCATTCCCACAGTTTCTCTCTTTCTCAGAAGCAAAAGTTCCCCCTCAGCTTCTTCTTTCTCTTCTGTTCTGACTGTCAATGGCAGCTGCCACAACTTCCCGTTGAATTACAGTTGGTCTCACTTTCTGGAAAAGTATTTCACAGGAGGGAGTACTGACACTCCTAGCCTGCCATGCAGCTCCCTCAAGGACGATGCAATCTATTTCAGCTCTCCAGCCTCAGCAGTTGGCCACCCCGCTTTAGAACACTGGCTCAGTCCTGCTGGCTCAGCCGCCAAAGGATCCAGGAGTTAACCCTTTTGTGGTATAGATATCAACAGAATAAGCTATAGATTTTCCAGTAGCCCCAAGGAGCTGGACTCCTTAGCCTTAGCGAGACTACATACGGATAGGGGTGTTCTAAAAATTAAATGAGGACATATCTCCTAATGTGCGACAGGTGAGAGGTATGAACAGGGGGTTCTGAGGGATAAAATTAGAGCCATCCCTGTTAATGTGGAACAGTTGATAGGTTTGGACAGAGGGCATCTGAAAGGTAAAATAAGGAACATTCCTCCTGATATGGGACAGTTGAGAGGTATGAACAGAGGTTTTTCAATTTTATTTTACCTCCTGTGGCCCTCTGACCAGGACTTCATTTGGCTACCACCAGGGCCACCTTTTTGTCTTTCAGAGCTCCTTCATTCCCTCTTTCTGGGACTCCAAGACACCTGTGACTCACCTTTGCAGTGCCTCCTCAGTATACTGTTCCTATAGCATATGATCCCACAATGACAGAAATAAAGAAAACTGCCGGCAGATGGCCTGATGGTCTATCCAGTCTGTCCTGTGTGGTGGTAAATCCCCCCAGGGGTCAATGACTATCTTCCCCCCAACCCCAACCTCCCCAGATCCCCTAAGCAGCCCTTTATGTTTAGTCCCACCCACTATAAAATCCATTCACCATTTTGCACTGACCAGATCCTAGGGCAGTTTGTTCTACCCATCCCCCACCCACTCCATACAAAATTACTTCCTAGTGTCCTTTAAAATCTACTGACTGCCAGTTTTCTCTTATTTCTCTCCCTTCTGGTCTCCAATGAGTACATGTAGAGACACTTTCTTGAAGATGGGAGGAGGGACCCCGAGACGGACGTGAGGAGGAAGAGTGCAGGTGAAGCACCACCTGCCCAATCAGAGGCCATTTAACCCCCCACTTTTGTAATCCTTCCCTCTGAGAGTGCACAGTCATCTGTGGTGATGGCTCTGCAGATGTACAGATTTGCCTGCTCTTCCTTCCCCATGTGTTTTGGTCAACCATTTAGCAGTAGAGCAGTGGGTAGCATGACCTCCCTTCTTAAGAGGAAGATATTTTCCTCTGGTACACTCTGTCCTCCTCCTCGGCAAGCTCCCTAACATCCTTGGCATGGAATGGGGACCCTGTTTGCCGGCATCAGGAATGGCAACACTGCTGCTGCGCTGACATGCTGACTCCAGACAGAGGCGTTCTGAAGGGTAAAATGAGGAATGTCCCCTTTAATACTGGACAGAAAAGATGTATGGAATAGGATTGCCAGAAATAACACAAAAGATTTGTACCCTTATAAAACTCATGAGTTCAAGTTCTAAGTTAGAAATTGAACACAGGAGAGTTTGTAGGCACTAAACAGTTTTTATTAACAACCAAGCTCAGCAGTAGTGGCAGAAGATTTAAGCCACCCAGTGTTTTTTTTAATAACATTTTTTATTCATTGTTTTATCAATCATACATCCTTCTATTACAACAGGTTGAATAACATACTTCCAGATGTACACTGTATAGCAATCTGCCTTTCTTACTTAAATACCAAATATTTATAAATCTTATTTATAATTTAATTTATAATTATTAGTGTCAGTGGCTCAGTAGGTAGCACACTCGCCTCTGAGGCCGGGAGATCAGAGGACTGTGGGTTCAGTTCCCACATCTGGCACTTGGGTTAATATCCCAGTACTGACACTGTAATGCAGCATGAGAGGGGTGCTGCATTTCTGAGGTGCTGTCTTTCGGATGAGACATTAAACCGAGGTCCCATCTGCCTGGATTGGTGGTAGTTCAGGTGGATGTTAAAGATCCCATGGCACTTATCGAAAAGTGTAGGGGAATTTCCCCGCGGTGTCCTGGCCAAATTTCCCTCATTCACTAAAAATACCACCAACAGCTTAATCTGGTTCAAGGTCAGTTGGCATTCATCTGTATCCCCCTCCCCCGGGTCGTGCCTGAAAATAGGCAGGATTTGTCTAGTGCACTTGCCCGGTCAACAAAAGCTAAATAATAAATAAATCTTTAACTCTTAGGAGAAATGCACTATTAGGAAAATATTATAAACAGCAACAGTTTAAGTAATTGTTATAAGTGGTGGTGACATTTTAACTATTTCATTCCATTTTGGGTCCATCTCATTTTCAAGTTCATTCACCTCTGTCTATAGTAGTTTTTCAAATGATACGGCCTCTCTAAATAGGTACTATCATCTATCTGCCTCAAAGGGCTTAA
The DNA here is from genome assembly GCA_016271365.2 of Neoceratodus forsteri. NCBI lineage: Eukaryota > Metazoa > Chordata > Ceratodontiformes > Ceratodontidae > Neoceratodus > Neoceratodus forsteri. Next base: position 566,588,844 of record CM057452.1, read on the forward strand.
TCTGTGGGGGCATTTCATTGTTCCAAAATCAACTTCTTGGTACTGATAGAGGCAATTGTAATAATCCTCTCTTTCCATTTGTCTAAATTTAATCCTACCTTATCTCCCAAAATAAATAATTCAGATTTCAAAGGTAGATTAATCTATAATGCTTCTCTCAATGTTTTATTCGTTTGTCTGAACATTTCCTTAATCTTGGTACATCCCCAAAAACAATGGTATAAATTGGCCTTTTGTCCGCATAGATGCCAACATAATTGATTCCCTTGATAACCAATTTTACCTAATACCTGAGGGGTAAAGTAATATCTATCTAATATCTTTTTCTGAATTGTTTTATTTCTAGTGTAATAATACTGTTTATAATTAATGGGTCTCCCCTTTTGCCATTGAGAGACCGTGGTGTGATTTGCCATTATAGAGGAGCATTTATAATGGCAAACACGTGCACAGTTCTCCTCCTTCTGCGCATGCGCCTACAGCAGCATCTCCCTTCCTGGCTCGCGCTTCCTTCTTACAACGGAGCCACCAAAGAAACACGGCGGTGAGTAAATTTAAAAAAAAATCAAAATGAGCACTAGTTTTACAGATGGAGGACTTTGAACATTTAAAAAAAAAAAAAGTGAAGCCGCCGAAAATGAAAATCCAACCGGACGTAAAATAAGGTGGAGCATACTCGTAGCCACACTGAAACTGCTGATTTTATTTTATATAATTGCTGTGGCCAAAAAGGGGAGAACCAGCAATTATATAAAATAAAATAAGGAGTAGTGTGTTTAAACTCGAGGTTTACACACACCCTGGGGGTTAGATGCTTTGTACAAACACCTCGAGCTTCGCTCTTGGGGTTTATGTAGCATCTAACACCTAGAGTGTGTGTAAACTCTCGTTAAACACTCCACCCCGTACTTTATTCTATTTATTAGCTGCTATTCTTAACTGTTTCCATTGTTGGTCTGTGAGTCCCATTGTGGATTCTTCATTCCATTTCTTATTTGTTTTCAGCCAAGGGTGTACTTAATTTATAACCATTTATAGATTTTTGAAAACAATTTTTCTTTCCCTTCTAGAATCACTACTTCCTGATCCTTTATCATTCTTGCTAGATCCCTATTTTTATTGTTCTCACAGATCCCAGCTATTTGATTACATTTAGTTTTTATAGTTAAATAATTCAAATAGTTTATCTGTATTTGTGGATAAAAAATTTGTCAAAACATCTCATATGAACAAAAATGGCCCTCATAAATCAATTGCTTCCATATTCCTGATTTTTCCTTACTGATAGCTACCCATTTTCCTTTAATTGTTCAGGCCATATAATTTTACTTGTCCAAATATTGAGAAAAAGCCAAGAGAACTTCCCAGTATAAATTAAGGATGGGATATTCAGACTGCGCCAAAAAGATGTGCAATAGTGGGAGCAGGCGCAAGAGCAGTGCACCATTGCGCAACTTGCGCGATATTAAAACCAAGCGCAGCCAAGGTGCGCCTGTGCAACACAGCTGAATATCACACCTGATGCACCATGGCACAACCAGGGATGTGCAGTGGAGCAGGGCCGATGCGCAGTAGCACATCCAGTGATGTGCAGGGACAAGGACAAGAAGAAGGGGTGCACTAGCCATGGAAGCGCAATGGGCGGAGGAGCATGCAGCAGGCCAGACAGACCAACCCCCCCAAGGCCTCCCATGAGCTGCACAACCAGAGGTGAGCTGGACAGACCACTAGCCCATGAACCCCAGCACTGATCCAACAGCAGAGGCATGGTGCCCCAGCACACTCCCCAGGCAAACAGTGACTGCAACACAAGAAGGGCCGGACCCTCCCATGCCACCGCACCCCACCAATGCTGACCATGCCCTGTACAGCGATCTCAAGACACCCGGCGCAGAAGCATCACAAACAGTGCATGGCACCGAAGGCATGCCACCACCACCACTGTGACAATGCAACCCTGTGCCCCATGGCGCCATGCATGACAGCCCCACTGTGATCCCCCGCAGCAGGTGACACCAGCCACTGACGCAACTGCAGCATACACAATGCCCCTCTGCATGGCCCCCATTGTGGCACAGCAAAGAGGTCGACCCTGCGTCAGTACCCGAGGGACCCTGCATGTGACAAGGCCCGCCCTGAACGCCACCACCAGCAGGACAGCACCCCGCACACCCACCCATGCACACACCCTGTCCCAGTACTGGCCCCACCAGACAGCACAGCTGCCCACTGTGGTACATGGAGGCATGCACCACACAGGATGCAACATAGGGCATGAACAAATCCCCCACCCTGTCCGAAGGGTACCCCATCACAGAGCCACACAAAGCAGGGCAACAGATGCCGCTGTTGCATGTCCACTGATGCCATGTACCCACGGCCTGTACACCATCATGGCGCTGGTGAGCTAGCCATGTGGTGCATGCACCATGAACCTGTCCACTGCCAGCATGTAGCTGGAGCACATGTGACAGACAGCAGGCCACAGGCACTGCCACAGACACCATCGACAGCATGAAGGGGGACAACAACAACACCGCCCACAATGTCACCTGAGGTAGACGTGCAATAGACCTGGAGCCAGGATGCCAGCTGCCATGGTGCCGTGCCCAGAGGGTGGCTGGCATGGACAGCCACCAATGTCATGCCAGCAGACATGCATGCGGTGGAGGGGTCGGCATGACCGTGCATACCATAGACACGCAAGGGGCTCAGCCACATGGGCCAGACACACACACTGCCAGGGGCGACTGGGACACAGCACATGCACCTGAGACCACTGCACACAGGCATCCAGAGCACAGGGCACAACACACATACCACAGACAGGGACCATGGCCCCCACCCACACCAGTGGAGGGGCCCTGCCAGACACACACACACAACCAGGCCGGCACCACCCCCAGACACCATGCACACCACTGCAGCAAGGCACCAGATGCCCACTGCAAATCAGAGACCACCACAGTTGTAGTATGAAACATGTCTATAATTCAAAAGGTAACAGAATTAACAATAATTATTTACATTACTATATACAAAGTGGGGAAGGGGGTACAAGGCTACAACTCGGGGGGGGGACAGCAAGGATGAGGACAAAGGGGTGTGAGGGACAGTCCGGGGGGGAAGGAACAGTGCGGGTGCCGCAGGCCCTACTGACAGCACCCTCATCCCTGCGCTCCCTGTGGTGCCTTCTGTGCAGCCGCCAGTCGCTCCACTCCATGCCCTGCAGCAGCTCCAGTGTGGCCCGGGTCACTTGCTGAATTTCCTGGATGTGATGCTCAAGGGTCGTCCAACGTTGTCCACCTAGGACAAGGGAGCAGAGCCAGTACGTGTGACTGGCCAGACCCCGCAGCCCACCCAATGTGCATGGCATACAGCTGTGGGCCTCGTCCCTGTGATGGCATGCGACCACCCACAGTGGGTGCACCCACAAGACCCGCCTATCCAGGCACCCATAGCCATGCAAACCGCTGCACACCCCCACTGTCCATGCACTGCACAGCACCAACGTGGCCGTACAGTGTCATGGCTATGCAGTGTGATGGCAGTGGCACAGCCAGGCACCCAGTGCAAGCACAGCCCACCTGCAACACCCACCCACACATGCAGTGCCACAGGACAGTACGAAGTGCACCATGTGGCATGCAGAGCAGAGGGGCCATGTGCGGGGGGCCATGCCCCACCACCACCCCTGCAACCCACCATGCACAGATGTAGGGGAGACATGGCACTCACCTGCGTCCTGGTCAGCAGGGCGTTGCTGACCCATGGTACCACCACTGTGCCCCAGCTGCAAGGCCACACCACCTGTTCCGGCCTGCCATCCCTGCTCACGGGCCAACCGGGCCCTACGGCGATCCTCCGGGCCTAGAGTGCAAACATGGAGAGGGTAACATCAGTACAGACCAGTAACATAGCCCCCCCCTGCTGTGTGCATGCCTGCACAGCCCAGCCGTGATGCGGTGGCGCAGGGTGTACACGAGGCACCCCCAACACAGGCAACACAGGTAGACGCCCCCCCCGAGGCATGGCCTGACGGCCACCGCGATACCTGGACAGACAGATACTATCAGTGATGTGATGGAGCACCTACCTGGCCATGGCATGGTGCCCCGCTGGGCACGTGCCTGCAGTCACCCTAGGCAGTCGGGGTCCTGCTGCTGGAGGTCACCATATCAGTGGCGACACTGCTCGGCAGTCCTGCTGCACCCTGTGGCCTCTTCAAGGACCTCTACCACCCCTGCCACACTGCTGTCCATGGCCTCCAGAGGGGTACCTGGCCAAAGAGGGCACCTGCATGGGGCTCTACCAAGGCCACCAGGTTGGCAAGCTCAATTGCCATCCAGACAGGTGCTCTGGTGCGCGGCATAGTGCAGTGGCTATCGGCAACAAAATGGTGCCCTGTAGCACACGTGCCCCACGTGCGGAAGCAGCATGGTACTGCATTGCCAGTCGGTATCGCGCTGTCACTGGACTGCGCAATAGGGGTGCAGCCATGCCTACACATGGCACCTAGGGGCCAAAGGTCAGCCACAGGGTCAAGGGTCTGTCTGCGCACGGAGCACCACAGCGCTATTGGGAAGCCCTGCGTGTAGCGCAGTAGGGTGTATGTGTGTGACATCTTGCAGTGGCCTACCGCGCTGTGGTGCCATGGTGCCCACGGCGCACCATGGCACGGGTGCCCCCTGAGCATACAGCACACTTGCGCCACAGGCACAGTGGTGGTCATGCCCTGTACTGCCTCCCATGCACAGCACATCAGCAGCACTGCTAGCGTCAGCGTCAGTACCTCGAGCATGGGTGGTGCGGTGCCGATTGCGCATGTCACAGTGGTGCGCCATAGCCTGAGCACGCTCAACACCATTGCGCAAGGCGTAACAGCGTGATATTCAGCTAGGATATGCAAATCAGCTCATGAGCCATTCCACGGTGCATCCACTGCATTAGCATCCAATTACAGATGCGCCTGCTCTCATTTGCATGCGTTGCGCTATAAATATGCGACCTGAGGCTGCATAGGCCATGGATCAGTATTGCAGTCCTTTGAGGTAGGTTGCATGCTGTAGGGACATGGGGACAGTGGTCTTGGAGGGCTGTATGCGACTGCACAATCCAAGGTAACACCTGTCTATCCCCAGGCATGAGCATGACCGAGTGAGAGGAAGAGGAGGAGCAGGGAAGGGTGCGAAGGAGGAGGCCCAACTTTACCAGGGTTGAATCTGATGCCCTGTTCGAGGCATACCTCGACAGGGAACCGCTGCTCAGCGGACAGCGGGGAACACCACAGGCCTGTGCTGCGGCGTGGGGTGAGGTGGTATGTGCTGTCAACCAGCAGGGCAGCCACTAGTGGTTCGTGCAGCAGTGCAAGAAGAAGGTTGGCATGGACAGGAGGTGGATTAAAGACAAGGTGGCCACCATCAGGGCAACACGTGCTGCCACCGGTGGGGGCCAGCAGGACATACCCCGCCTGATGCCACAGGATGAGTGGGTGGCCAGCAGCATGCGGCATAGTGCCGTCGAGGGCATTTCTGGCGGTGGCTTCCAGATGGGTGGCAGCCCATCACTACATGGTAGGTCCAGTGCTGGCAGTGTGTGGGTGGTAGGAGGGCATGCCACAGGGCCAGGTGGAGCCACTAACGGTACTGTGTTCCTTTACAGCTCCTGAGCATCTACATGGGGCAGCGGTGGTGGGTGTGTCCACCGAGGGGGAGGCCCTGGACACGTAGGAATGCCCATCCACCTCCATAGGTGTCTGAGGGACCGACCGTCTGCATACCTGCACGTCTGTCCGGACTGATGCTGGTGGTGCGGGTGCAGACATGGCCCTGCCTGTGTCCCAGCATGACACTGCCCTCAGTGTCCAGTGTGCTGGGACACAGATCGGGGCCGGATCCAGCACTGATGATGATGTGACACACGTCCCGGACAGTGATGCATGTGGGACACAGGATGGTCCCACAGATGCCAACCGCCTGGGTGGTTCCACGGGTGGTGCTGGCGTGGCTGCCTGCACAACAGCCCATTCCCAGCCTGCATCTACATGCTCCAGTGGGGCAGCACTGGTGTGCGGCCAGGGTGGTGGGGCTGTTGCGGCTGCTGCGGCCACACCAGTGTCCCCTGGCGATCAGCAGCTGGAGGGGTAGTGCCAGCAGATAGCCAATGTCAACTGGGGGACAGGGACCGGGGGGTGGTGGCAGTGCACTACATGTGGACGTACCCCAGAATGGCAGTGCTGTGCAGTGCCCACTGTCAAGGGGTGCTAGGCAGCAGGGCCAGGAACACCACAGGGAACAGCGTGCTGGACATGCAGATGACCACAGCCGTCTTCTCCAGGCCTCAGTAGATCAGCAGATGTGGCTCGTGGCGGCAGTGGATGCGCCTCGTGTGGTTCTGCACCAGGCAGTGAAGTGGCGCATCAGGGACCACGGCTTGCTCCTGGCAGAGTTGGCCCAGCAGCAGGCGGATGTGACCGCTGCCATTGACAGGCAGACCACTGCAATGGTGACTGTCATGGCTACACTGGCCACCCAGCTGGGTGCCCAGCCACCACACAACCCGCAGGGTACTATGTCCACCCCCCCTTTCCCGGCATCACGTGACCCCCTGCTATGTCGATGCCAGGTTCGGCTGTGGGCATACCAAGCACGCCTGGTGCGGGCATGTTTGGTGGCCTGTAGACCCCTGCGCGGATACGGTCACGTTCACACAGTGTCACCCTTGGGGGCCCATAGGTGCCCCATGAGGCCACTGGTCAGCCTGACATGGCTGGCAGGTCTCGCCGGGGCCGCCCACGCATCCATGACAGCCGTGGTACTGTGCCGCATGACTGACCCGTCTCCCACCATGGCCACTGTCTGCCGCTGCCCTGTGTGCACTGTGGTGTTCTTTGTGTGACACATGGGTGAGGTTCCCAGCCCTGCACACACATGGTCCCTGTGCACACCTCCGGCTGCTGGCCACTGTGGCATGTGCATGATGATGCCTGCGTAGTGTTGTCCGCCACTGTGCAATGGTGCTCAGCGTCTGAGGCATGCACAGTGCCAGCCACTGGGCATGGTTGTGTGTGGTTCTATGGGTGTGTGGGGGTGTCTGTTGGGGTGGGCGTGCCTGTTGCCCTTTGGGCATGTGTTGTGGTGTGTGTGCATGTGTGTGCACATGACGTGTGCAGCCCTGCCCATCCCCGCCATCGTATGCAGTCCCCTGCCCATTCCTATTCCCTTAATGCCATCCACCCCGATGTCCACCCCTGCCTGTCTGTGGGCTGTGCCCTTGCCCTTGGTGGTTGTACATGGCCCCGTTGCCTACCTGTGTTGTCCAAAGTGCTCTTCTGTGATGATGTCCCGGTGCTGCTGTGCCATCCGGGCCAGCCGGGGGTCTCGTTGCCCAGGGGGGTGGCTGCCCTACACCAGCTGGACCGGCGTTCTCATCGTCCCCACCGTTGTCCCCCTCCTCAACCTCAACGGCTATCCCACAGTTGGTGACCACGTTGTGCAAGATACAGCAGGCCAGGAATAGCCTGCAGACCTTTGAGGGGCTGCACCGTAGGGCACTGCCTGACATGTGCAGGCAATGGAACCATGCTTTCAGTAGCCCGAACACCAACTCGATGACATTCCATGTTGTGGCTTGTACCTCATTGTACTGTTGCTGCGCTGGGGTCATGGGGTGCCAGTATGGTGTGAGCAGCCGGGGCCATAGCGGGTAACCACTGTCACTTGTGTGTAGAAGGGAGTCATTAGCTTGTGGTCTGTGTCACTATGCCATGGGCCATCATGGCCATTACCCATGGCACCCCTGCCAATGCCCCCCACCTCCCCACGTCTGCACACATCGTCCAGTGTGCTATGCATACTCACCTACCAGATGGCCGGTGGGGATGTCCCCACTCTCAAACCTGTGCCACAGTGCAGATTGGTGCCAGATAAAGCATTGTGTGCTCCTCCAGGGTGTGTGGCACAGACATTGATTATGTGCCCCCTGGCATTGCACACCACCTGGCAGTTGACACTCGGGTAGACCTTGCAGTTGATGTACGCCACCCCCTCCGGGCCAGGTGGCATGCGGATGCCTACATGGGTGCAGTCTATGGCCCCGGGCATGCCAGGCAACCGTGCTACCCTGTGGAACTCCTGTATGTGTGCTGTGCGCTCCGCCTGTGTGCTGGGGAAACAGATGTACTCCGCAGCATGTGGCAGCAGTGTGCTGAGGAATTGTGTAAGTAGGTGTGACATGGCCAACTGGGTTATGCCTGTCTTGTCCCCTGTTGGTCTCTGGAAGGTGCCCGTGGTGAGCAGGCACATGACGGCTGTGACCTTCATCTCCACAGACAGCGCATGGCTCCGTCGTGTGGGTGCCTGCATCTCATCACTGCACAGCTCACAGAGTTGTCTCAGTATCGCCCGGTTCAGGCAGTACTGACCCACAATCTCAGTGTCACTATACTGTTCGAAGGTGGTGCGGGCTCGGTACTGCCTGTTCTGGGTGTACCGCCGATGGGATCTTCCACGGCCGCGCCTCCCCGCTGCCTGCCTTCTCACACCCCTCATTACCACCTCTATCTGGAAGGTGGCACTGGCCATGTCCCTGGCTGGTGTTTCCCACCTGGTGGCTGTCTTCCTGTTCCCCCTGCTGTGTGTTGTTGGTGCTGCCCCTGCACCGGGTTCACTTCCGGCTGTTCACCTCTGGGTGCCCTGCCTCTTGCCACTGCCCTCCATCCACTGTGGCACTCTCAGGCCCTCTCGCACACACAGGCATGGGCACACACACTCCTTCTCTCACTCAGGCACACATCCAGTGGGCCCTGTCCAACTCCTGGCCACACCTGCACCCTGGTTCCTGTCTTGCCTCCCTGCCACTATGTCTCCGCGCTCCCACCTATGGCTCCTCTGTGGCACATTCATCCTCCCCTGTCTTGCTCCCTTTTATTTTGGCTCATTTCCGCTGTTGCACAACTTCCACTTGCTCCGCTACTGCGCACGTCACATGCTGATGAATATCGCACTGTGCATGTTATTCCTGGTTCCGCCCCCTGCAGTTGCGCATGCATTCATTACTGTTGCGCTATGGCACATCGCATGTTGTGCTGTGCTGCCGCTCCTGCTGAAAACCCCACCATGGCACATTTCTGCTCTTGCGCTGGTGCATCCCAGTTGTGCATGGTGCATCTACTCTGAATATCCCATCCTAAGTGTTTAACTTTGGCTTTTATCTGGGGGTATAATTTTTTTTTTCATTTAACAATTCCTCCTTCCCTTGCAACCACAGTCCTGCCTTACCTCCAGCCGCCGCTCCTCCATTTCACCTCCGATCCTGAAGTTCCATGCCCAGCTGGCAGATGCATCTCTGCCTGCGAAGGGGGCCTCCTGAAGCCCCCGCGCCTGGTGAAGAACCATTACTGGCACATGTCCGGGCATCGTCGGCCGGTGAAACTGCGGCTATCAAGCTGCCGCGGATCTGTGTGTTGCTTTTTCCTCCATTGGTTCCCTAGAAGCACAGACATGCAAGAACATCAGTGCACTAATGTGCAGACATCTGCTGTGCTTCCCCGCCCACCTAGCACCCACGCTACTGCAGTACCACCGGGCGTCCCCAGGGACCAGCAGAGTGCAGTGTGCATCTCTCCCTTCTCCCCAGGGCTAGGACAGCTGTCATTGGACACTCAATCCTAGTCCTTCCCTGCCGACCTCCGATGATCCAGGCTTGTTCCTGAACCCGGGTCACCGGCATGGCGCGAGTTGTAGCTTCCAGCACCTCAACCCTCAGCGCCACCGGGCTGGACTGGGTGTAATGGTTTAAATTGTTCTGTCAGGTTCTTTGAATTAATCATAATATTCAAACAACATACTGTTTCTTATATCTTCCTCTCTTAAATTTATTTTTTATCCAAGGTTGTCTCTGGATCATGGAACACCTCCTCCCATAAAATTCTAATTTGATTAGCCAAAGCATATTGGATCAGATTGGGGCAACTGTATCCTCCCAAAGATCTAGGGGTTGTAAGTTGAGTCCACGCAATCTTAGGTTTGCCTCCTCTCCAGAGAAATTTAGTAAACATAATTAAACATAACATTACTGAACCATTTATAAACAGGCGTTCCCCTTATGGCTTGAAGTACAAACATCAGATATGGTAGTACCATCATTTTAAGGGTTTCAGTTCTTCCCTATAATGATAATGATAATTTCATCCAATTATCTAATAGGGGGGTTATTTTATTGTTTATCTTATCATAGTTTTTATTTATTGTATCGTTTTGATTTGTATATATATCTACTCCCAAATATTTAAATAGTGGTTTACAAGTGTACTCCTATTTAATTAATTGATTCAATGTATATTCTGGATTCGATATTTTACATATAGTCATTTTTTTGTCCATTCAGGTCATATCTGGATACTTTAGTATATTTAGCCATCTCAGCCATAAACTCTGGTAAAGCCTGATTGATTTCTTTCAATATAAGTAACACATCATCCGCAAATGCTTTTACTTTTATTTCTTCATTCTCCATTTCTATACCAACTGTTCTGGGGTTATTCCTTATGTGGTTTAGAAATGGCTCTAAACTTAGTATGTATAAAACTGGTGACATTAGGCATCCTTGCCTCACACCTTTGAACATTTGAAAGGAGTCCGTAATATATGAATTAACAATGAATCTAATCGTAGTGTTTATGTACAGTTTTTTAATCAATTCAATTATCTTATTTGGCACTTTCCAATGTTCAAGCATTTTAAACAGAAATTTCCTGTCCAGTAGATCAAAAGCTTTAGTAGCATCTATTGCCACTGTATGGTAATTCCCCTGTTTACTTTTTAACTTTTGAATAATCTGTTGTAGTCTTCTTGTCGCTTGAAACATTGACCTCCCTTTTATGAAACCAATTTGGTCCTTCTGTATTACTTCTTGCAAATTTGATTTCGCTCTTTTAACTATTATTTTTGCTATTAGCGTATAATCCATATTTAGGAGGGCTATCGGTCTAATAGCTGTCTGAGAGTTTTGGATCCTTCCCTTCCTTAGGAATTAATATTACTCTTGCCTCTTGCCAAGAGCAGGGAAAATCCAAGCCCCTCTGAGACACTTTCTCCATCATGATTTCCAACCAAGGTATTTGTTCTTCCTGGAAGGCCATGTAAAATTCTGCTGTAAGGCCATCTAAACCTGGTGTTTTTTGTTTAGCCATTGATTTAATTGTTCCTTTTATTTCTTCTTTACCAAAGCCTTCTTCTCTACATTTTAAAGGTGGAAATTTAAGATTTTGTAAATATTCTTCTACTTCAATATCTTCCTTATCTGAATTCCTTTGGTACATTCCTTTATAATATTCCATTTATTAAATCTGCCATTTTTTATCTTCAGTTTCTATTTTTCCCTGCTTGTACACTAAGTTCTCTAAAATAGTTTGCTCTTTCTGTTTCTTCAGCAGGTTTGCTAATAGTTTTCCAGATTTATCCCCTTGGAAATATTGTATTCTTTTAATTTTTTTCATATTTAATAACACTTTCTTGTTGTTATTTCTACTGCTTTAGACTTAAGCTGATACCATTCTTTTTTGTGTATATCATAATCTGTTATTACATAATTTATCAAGTTATTTTACTCTTTTATTAATACTTTTATTTTTGTTGCTTCATTCTTTGTTAATATGTGCTTGGAATGATATGCAGACTCCTCTTATTACTGCCTTAAAGGCAGCCCATAGTAATACTACAGGGGTACTTCCATCAAAATTAAAGAACCAATGGCCCAGTGATGCTGAGGGTTAAGGCACTGGATGCACACCTCGCACTGCACCGGTGCCCCGGGTTCAGGAATGAGCCCGGGCCATCAGGGGTCAGCAGGGATGGGAGAGGATTGAGTATCAGATGGACAGCTCTCCTCTCCTGGGAGGGAGGAGGGTCCTTGCTCGGCACTTGTCTGATCTTCAGCAGAAGTCAGAAGTACTGCAAGTGTCATAACCTTCTCAAGGTGACGGAGAGTGGCGACGTCAGTGGTGATGCTTTGATGTCCGGTGCGCACCACTCTCCAAGAACAAGGGAAAACAATTTTGCCTGGTCTCCTAGATGATGAAGACCTCAGCAGAGACCCTGATTGCTTGCTTACCTGCCTGACGTGTCAGAGTCTGACACTTGCAAGATTCTCGGGATGCAGCTGCCCTTCCCCGTACCCACCTGGGGGGTATAGCCATGGCTCGATGGGGACTCAGGGATAGAATCGGGGAGATTGTGATGTGGGAGACTGCCATCATGTCTCTCGAAGGAGTGGAGCTGGGCACAAAAAGAAGAGGAGGTAAAAAGAGATTTAAAAAAAAAAATTAAAGAACCAATATTCCTGTATAGTATCTTTTATTTTTTTCCTTAAATCCTACTTCTTTATGTAACTGATTATTAAGCCTCCAATTTGCTGTATATTTCCTAAGTTCATATTATTAATATCTACTGTTATAAGTGCGTGGTCTGAGTAAATTATAGTGTTAATTTTAGTATCTAAGACTTTATCATATATTGATTTGGACACAAATATATAATCTAATCTTGAAAAACCTTGATTTTTCCTATCATGATATGTATAATCTCTTATTTGTAAATTTGACAATCTCCAAGGGTCCACCAAGTCATGTAATTCCAAAAAACTATTCAAGGTTTTAGCTTGTTTTTTATTGTTAGGAGATATTTTTAAAGTTTTATCCAGTTCTGGGATACATAAACTATTAAAGTCTCATTGTAAGATAATATTTTATGCTTGGATTAGCACCAAAGCCTTAGTAATTTCTGCTAAAAGTTCTTTATAATTTTCAAAAGGTCCATAAACCGATCCTATAGTATATATAGTTTTATTACTTTTAACTTTAACAATAATTATTCTCCCATTTTAGTCTCTAAAAGTATCTAAGATTTCACAGTTTAAAAGTTTCTTTATCAAAATGACCACTCCTGCTTTCTTTTTAGCACCTGAGGAGTAAATGGAAAATCCATTTTCTTTTAAGTCCTCTGCTTCCTTATCTTCAAGGTGTGTTTCTTGTATGGCTATACAGTCCACCTGACAATTTCTAATATAATATAATTACTGGCAACCCCCTTTAACAAACGGTTTTCAAGCACCTTAAAATGCCGTAATAACTCAAAACGAGAGATTACGGCATTTGCTAAAACCACTGTTCCTTTGGCGTTTACCCATCTGTATTCTGTCTTTTTCATTGGTTCGCGCTGTGAGTGGGGCGGGCTGAATAGCTTAAAAAATGGCGGCTCGCTTTTCTCGCTGCCGATGAAAATGCTTTTATTTACTACTCTCCCATCTCTATTTGATTTTTTAAATGTTTTATCTGGTTGATCCCACCTTCTAAATAGAAAAGGACTATCTGGTTGATCCTGCCGTGTCTCCAGATCGGGAGATGCCGTCGCTGAAAAAAAGGTCAGTCTGAAAGAGAAAGTGTGTGTGTGTGAGAGAGAAAGACAGCGTGTGTGAGAGAGAGAGAGAGACACACACAGTGTGTGTGTGTGAAAGACAGCGTGTGTGTGTGTGTGTGTGAGAGAGAGAGACAGTATGTGTGTGTGTGTGTGTGTGTGAGAGAGAGAGAGAGTGTGTGTGTGTGTGTTTGTAAATAGCAGATACTCTGCATTTTTTATAAAGGGGGTTGCCAGCAATTATAAAAATTAAAAAATAAGCAACTGTGTGTATGTGGATTTTTTTTTAACACACCCTTGGTGTGTGATTACCTCATAAACCTCTCGAGCTTCGCTCTCGAGGTTTATGGGTTATCACACACCTTGGGTGTGTAAAAAAAATCCATAACACACAGTTGCCTATCTATTATTCTCTATTTAATACTCTAGTCCTTTTAATTAGGGAGTTTAACCCATTTATATTCCATTAGGTGCATCTAAAGATTTTCACTCTACTATCCATAATCTTGAAAAAATCCTCCTCAGTTTAGGACCCATATAACTTTCATTATTACCCTCATTATACCACCTCTTTCCTGTATTCCACCACATTCCAATTCTGCCATTATTGTCTATTGTGTCTTTCAGATTTCTTATTGATTTGATACATTTCTCTTGGTTTAAACATAAACAGAAGTGAAGAAAAAATAAATTTAAATCTTGTCCATAACTGATGGATTGATCCATGATACATCCCTTCTCCTACCTATTTTATTGCCCCCCCCCCATCCTGGTATTTCTTTAACCTGAATCCAAATTCTAATACTAAAATGCTTTTTCTAATTAATTCTACAAATACTTTCTCCTATATGAAATGCCACACCTACTTAATACATATTCATCAGTTTATTGAAATACTTTAGGGCATTCACTTCTCAACTCTTTCTCTGCTTCCTCTATAGTATTAAACACCAGCCTCATCCCATCTATTATTACTTTTAATGTAGCTGGAAAAATCATCGTTGCTTTGATATTATTTGCCCATGATTTACTTCTTAACATATCAAATTTCTTCCTTTCAACAAGAATGTCTTGAGGTAAATCTTTTGTATATGGCGACCTGAGCATCCATAACATTTAGTCTTCTTTTTTTTTACATACAGCTGTCATCAGCTTCTCCTTATCTCGGGACTTCATGACTTTAACCATAATTGGCCTTGGAGGGCCTTGGTTAGATGAATTTGGTCTGAATACTCTTATGTATTCTGTCCACCTCTAGATTTATGTCTGCTCACAATACATTCAAATATGCTGCAGAAATCTGCTGAAAGGTTTCTCTAAGCATCTTATCAGAGTCCCAGGATTCTGGTACACCCAATATCCTAATATTCTTCCTCCTTGATCTCGACTCTAGGTCCACCATTTTTTCTTTCAACTCAGCAGTTATTTTCTCCATGTTTGAAATGTGGCACTCCATTGGTGTTTTTACGTCTTCCATATCTGAAATTCTTTTTTGTAATTCTGTCTGTTCTTTTTTTATTTCTTGATTCTCTATCAGCAAGCAGTTTACCATTGTACTGAAACTATCCATTTTTTTCTCCATATTTTTCAATAACTGCTAGTTTGGAATTCATATGTTCCATTTGATTAAGTATGAGTCTTGCCCATTTTGGCATTTCTTGATCTGGATCTGAAAAATCTTGTTCATCAAAGGAATGATCAATACGGTCATTCTGCTCTCCTACTAAGGTGTCCGTTTCTACATTATCTGATGAAGTCAAAGTTACTATTATTTTTTATTTTGTTGTTTCCAAAGGCTTGTCACTTTTCTGAAAGCCACTATTTGAGTTCTTTATTATGTCTTTTTACCTTACACCCATCTCTGGTACTCTCTGTCTTTTTATTTTACAGGTTCCTGATTATTACTCGGTTCTCCTTTCTTGGGTGAAAGAGTTTTGGACCAGTCCCCAACGGGGATAAATACAGGTCCAGAATTTCATGTTTGCTAGATAAAGTCTGGGTTCTTTTCATTTGCATTATGTTTTACCATTTTATTTCCTCATTTCCTTTTACTTTTGCTTGACCCAGTACATTTGTTTCCATTCTCTGCATTTGGCCATTCTGAGTTCTAGCATTTGGTATCTGATTGCTAGAACAATCTCCTTTAACAGTGGATATAGGCCTGGAGTCCTGGGCAGTAAAGGAGTTTTATGGGCTAATAGTTGCCAACTTATTCATTTCACAGTTCTGGTTTGGGACCTTACAGTTATCATTCCTAGTGACTGCTTCAGCCCCAGTGATATTTTCATTATGTGCCATCGCACTTGCATTGTCATTCATTTCACAATTTTTCATTTCCAAGCTCACCCCGTTATCTTGCTTCTGATTTCCTTCTGTAAATCCCACATTCATTTCTGAAGCCTTCTGTACCCAGGGATATAGGAGATAAAAAATAAGCGGACCCTGTATCTCTGTATGTTCTTTCTCAGCATTTTTCTCCATTCCTTCTCCCTGTATTTCCAAAGGTGCCGCTTTAACCAAACCTGCATGGTTGTGCAAGGCCACACTATCCTCCACTTCTCCAGTGCTCGATACCACTGCTTCAGTCCTGCTTGCATAATCTTGAATGGCTGCATTTTCCTCTGCCTCTCCTGCAACCATTGCCACCTGGGGGTTCACCATTCTGACAGCATCAACATGCAGTAAGTCTTTACTACCTTCTGCTTCCACCATTTCCATTACTTCCCTTTTCCTTTTAAGTAGTTCTTTTTTAATACAAATAGGAGCCGGTTGCATTTTAAAGCTTTTTTGACTCAACGACAAGTTAGTGTCTTTATTTCCTAACTCATTCCTCGATTTAGGAAACTGTACCAAATTATGTGGTGAATCACTCTGTGCACCTGACTTTTTCATTGTCCTAGCATTCAGTTTGTATCTTGTCTGCATCTCCATTCCTTTAATAGATTTTGAAAGCTGTTTTTTTTGGCCTTGTTGAGAGTGGTAACCCGTGAAGTGTGCGCATGAGGAAGGGCGCCATCCGTTACGGCGACACCTTCCTCGTGCAATCCACTCACGGTGACCGATGGGTAGGGTGACCAGATGAGGGAGTGGGCAAACTAGGCAACAGGATGTTGCTATATGTACACGCGTGGGGGGCGAGCACAGCCAGCATGGGCTGGGGGTGGAGAGGCTGTAGGGAGTGGCGCTGCGGTCATCTGTCGAGCTGCGGCATGGTGACGGGGATAGGGCAATGGCTGGGGTAGCTGAGGTACTGGGTTTGGGTCCAGGCGCTGGTGCGATTTTTATTGTGCCCAGCCTGAACCATTTATTTCACTACTTTCACCTCCCTGACATGCACCCCCTGGGTTGAGAATCCTTAAGTAGGGGTGCAGGAATGAACCCCCTCACAAGGGGGGTGTGGGGGCACAACCCCCATAAATGATAAAAATATGTCCTGGCACCATGCTGGTGTGCCAGGGTTGTCAGAGTGCGGAAAATGTGTTTGGCACTCTAAGCGATAACGGCGATCGCCTTTAGGCATTCGCCGTTATTACAAAGACCCGTTGAGAGTCCTGCTTTCTTGGCATCATAACGATTCCAAATGCCAGGTAGGATTTAAAATCTTTATATGCCCCATCTTCTTTTTTCTTAAGGTCTGATGTCAATTGCATTTACTCTAGAATATCTATTCAGCTGAAGAAGAAAGCAATATTTACTGGGCATGAACTTTATCATGCAGGAGGGGAGATCTGTGAGCTGCAGCTCTTAGCTGTACCACGTTGCCATCTTGGATCTCCCGTTGGATTCAAACCCACCTACTGAGCATTGTCCAGTCTGATTTAAGCCACCCAGTTGTTGCTGCTTGTTTTCCTAATGTCATCTCCCCTCATGTGCTGTCAATAAAACATTAGGTAATCCTGCTCCCAACTCCCTATGGCTATGTCCCCATTCCCATCAATAAAATATTTGGTTGTCTCCCTTTCCTGGTCACAGTCCTGTCCCTCATCAATAAAAATGTGATTGTTCTGCCCCCTGCCCCAGGTGGCAAATATCTGGTTGTCCTGTCCCCCCATCCCCATCAAAATTCTATTTTATTGTTCCATCCCCAAGATCTGCCCCAGTTCCTTAAAATGACTGCAAACTTCGACACAAACTGGTCTTGAGGAGCACCAAGTCTCCTGCCTTCACTCTTCAGCCCCTAATGCTGGGATCTCGACAAGGATGTAAAGCATTTCTGGGAGTAATACTGACAGTAGGGCCTGAAAAGTTAAGATATGAACATTTGGGCTCTGTGTGACTGCATTGTTTTGGAAGTTGTCTGCAATGCTAAGGAAATGGGGAGGGGATTGAGGAAGGGCATCAGGACAACCAGATATTTTATTTATGGGGATGGGACTGCAGGACGCTAGCAGGACAATCACATAGTTTATTGATGGGGTTGGAACTGGGGCAAGAGTAGGAAAACCAGATAGTTTATTGATGGGAATGGGACCTAGGGGGAGCAGGACAACTACATATTTTTTGATGGGGATGGGCCAGGGACGGGGGGAGGAAAACCAAATATTTTATTAGTGGGGATGGCACTGGCATATTGACAGGCTGGACAACTATCTGTATATCTCTCTATATATATATATATATATATATATTATTTATTTAGTAAACTCTAGGATTACAAGTACCTTTGAGCAGGGACTGCTCATTTACAAAGGTTCCACGTCAAAGGATGTAGGGGAACAATAATAAAAAGAGTGATATATATATATATATACATATATTACATTGATACATATATTACATTTCAAAGTTGAATTAAGCATGGCATGTACAGTGGTTTGCAGAGGAGACAGCAATAGCCAGTATGGAGTAAGTTTTGATGGTGAACTGCATTTTGGAGTGGAAGTGGTAGGAAGGAAAGAGCAGCAACAATGTCAGAGTAGAAGTGGCGGGTGGCATGAGATTGGTCATGGTGGCTAAGGCCTAGCATCAGCTGAGAGGGGAGGGGTGGGTAAAGGGAGGAGTGCAGGAGGGGTGTCAAAAGAGACACGGGATGCAGGAACCCAGAGCACCACTGTCACCGATACTATGTGAAGACCATGCTTTAGGAGAGGCAGTCACACTGCGTAGTTGAGGCAATGGAGCATTATAGTTCCCTTTTAAAGGGACCAAGAGTCGTAGTTGTAAGTGTTTCTTTGTTAAGGGTATTGTAGTGCTCCCCCTGTGTGAGAATGATCTCTGCCCCATGGTGGTCCGGCACCTGGGGACCTGGAACGTCTGTTGCAGAGCTCTTCATGTAGATTGGGTGCTGCTGTGGGCAGTGAGGAGTTTTGCAACTCCAGGCGGCATGTGCCCAAGGAGAATTTTTTTTGTGAGTAGACAGGTCTGGTACTGTATTCGACTCTGGAGAGGTAGCCATCAAGCCTGGGCATATAGGTCACAGGTGTGAGTTAGGTGGTGGGCACTTGTAAGGAGCCTACAGGCTTTGTTGAGAGTCACAGATATCCTCCAGAGAGCCGTAGGGGAGGCAGAGCCATAGATGGCAAGACCGTAGTCAATGATGGAGGTGACAGAGCTATAGATAGCCAGCCTAAGGGCTTCAGGGGTCAGGCAATGCTTGTGCTTGTGGAGCAGGCAAATCCGTATCTTGCTACATTACCTATATGATGTGAGTATGAAAGTGAGCAGTCCAGGGTGATGCCAAGGTATTTGAACTCAGGAACATGCTCAAGTGAAGCCCCAGCATGGTTCTTGATGTTGAGGGGCTGAGTTTTACTTGCTCCCGTGGGTTGTAGAATGTCATAGTCTTAGTTTTACTAAAGTTCAGAACCAATTTATGTGAGCGGAACCAATCTCTGATACACCTGAAGTCGCTTTGAAGATGATTCTCTAGCAGGCTAGTATCATGGTTCCTTGAAAACAGTACTGCGTCATCCACATAAAGTAATATTCTCTGTTGGCAGACGCTAGGGAGACCATTAAGAAAAAGAAAAAAGAGTAGTGGTCCTATAGTGACCCTTGGGGGACACCTGAGAGGACTGGCTTTTCATCTGAGGTGACTCCAGCGATCCTGACACATTGGGCCCTGTCCCCTAGGTAACTAGCAAACCAGCTTACTGCATGTTTGGAGAGGCCAAGGGTGGACAGTTGATCGAGAAGTAGCGGGTGGTTAACGGTGTCAGAGGCCTTCATTAGATCAATGAATACTGCCCCACCACACATGCCTTGGTCAATGGTGTCATGGAGGAAACTGGTGAGCTCCAGCAGTGCCGTGGTGGTACTGTGCCCTTTCCGGAAACCATGTTGTTCAGGGCAATGGATTTCATACTTATTCAGGAACTCCACAAGTTGATCAGAGGTTATAGTTCGAGCGCTATTGATAAGGGGTGATGGAGATGGGCCTGTAGTTTGTGTGTAGCGTCTTGTCTCCATTTTTGAACACTGGTGTGATAGTTGCTTGTTTCCAGAGAGATGGGAATTGACCCAATCTTAGGGAAAGGTTAAAGATCTTAGTCAGGGGTTCAAGTAGTTCATCTAGAACTAATGTGAGTAGCTTCAGATCAAGGGAGTCACCACTGTATCCAGTTTTGCTGATGGCCTTGTGAATATAGGTTCTGGCTAGGTGCATAGGGACCTCTTGGAAGAAGAACTGTGGGACGGGGTGTGCTTTGGACGACATTGTTGAGGTGGAGTTGGTGGTGGGGACATTGAAGAAATCAGGTGGTAGTACACTGTTCGGGTTAGAGAACCCATTGTTGAATGTGTTAGAGATCGTATTAAGGTCAAGTGTAGGTGTGCCATCAATGTTTAGCATAGTTGGTGGTGTCTTAGCTGCCTTCCCTGTGAGGTCCTTCAGGTTGTTCCAGAATTTTTTCCCATCACCCCAGGAGTTGGAAAGTGCCTCTCTAAAGTGTTTGCTTTTGGCATTGCGGATAGACCGGGTGCAGCTATTTCTTGCTGCTTTGTATTGCGGATAGACCGGGTACAGCTATTTCTTGCTGCTTTGTATTGTTGAATGTCCTTCTTTGCTCCTGTGGCTCGAGCACAGTGCCAGAGATGGTCCCTTAGTTTGAGCTGAGCTAGGAGTTCAGAGTTTATCCAGGGGTTTGATATGCCTTTGACTTTCTTCTTTACTAGTGGTGCGTAAATGTCACAGGCTGTGGTGAAGAGACTAATGAACAGTTCCAGTGCTTTGTTTACATCCTTGAGAGTGTCAATTTTAGACCAATCAAGCCCGCTTAAATGAGATTTTAGTAGGTATCGGTGTCCCTGTTTTAGAACCCTAGTGAATATAATTTTCGGGGGGGGAGGCTTAGTGGTATTAATAGCCCATGAGAAGATCACAGGCGACTGGTCACTTATGGAGTCTGGGAGGACAGACACCTTAGTAATTCGGTCAGGGCGATTTGACAGTATCCAGTCTATTAGTGTGCTGGTCGCTGTCCTGTAGTTGTTTCTAGTGGGGGAGGAGACAAGCTGAGTGAGGTGCTGTGCAGCGACAGTATTCTTATAGATGCTGGCCTCAGGTGCAAGCCAGTTGATATTAAAGTCCCCCATTATTATGGTCTCCATACTATGGCACAGACCCTTGAGGCATTCCATTAAGTTATTGAAGCCGGTGTCCTGGTTCTTTGGGGATATGTATACAGAGACTACAGTAGTGTAACCCCTCACCCCTGCACTTTTACTAAAACGACAGGTGGCATGCTGTTGGCGTTGGCAGCAATACCTGGTGGAGACCTGGGTTCGGGGAGGATGAGGTTACCTGGCACAAGGGGACCTAGGTTTGGCTACTCTGCACAGGGGCACCCAAGTAAATCCGAACACAGGAAGCAATAACTGTAATGTCCAGAACCAGGATTGGGATTTTTCAGTGTGGCTTTATTCATAACTAGCTGAACACAACAAAGCATAGATGGACCCCCAAGGGGCTACGTTTACTGATAATACAGATTGGAGACTACCAGGCGGTCCACTTAAAGAATGAACCCATATCTACTAATTTCATGCTCTGGACCCACCAGGCACACAGCCTGGACTTGCATACGCTTTGGATACACAGCCCGACTGGCCCGGCTCCCTGCGACCACTTGACTAACCGGTCATTTAAAGAATGAAGCCAATTTTACTTGTTGTGGCTCCCCACACCACTTAAGTCTCGACTAGAGAGATTTTCTTCTTACTTCCTTCTGACTCCCATCAAACAAGGAGAATTCTTTTCCCAAGTTGTGGCTCCCCACACCACTTAAGTCTACGACTCCTAGAGAGATTTTCAATTTGCGACCCCGTCTGGGTACCTACCTCATCACTGGCCAAGTGCATGAGGCAATGTAATCACAGAAGAAATCCGTAGAGGTGGACCTGGTTACTAAAGATGGAGTTTGCCCACCTCCAGCTCCACAGCCCATACCGGCCATTTCCCTGGAGAAACTAGAACTTCAAATGTAGATTAAATGGTGGATGGACTGTAGCACCCTCTACAACATTACTGTGAATTCATACAGACTTTAGATTTTGATACTACTCCATTTGTTTGTCCTAGTACAATAGGCCTCCCAAATAGTAGTCCAAATCCCATACTTCTTCACATTTTCCAAACTGAAGAAACACATTGATTGCCCTCTCAAATTAGAGCAAAACACTCACCCTTTCGTTGCAGGTGCCCCACAGGCGAAGTACAACTTCTTCCACTTTTAAGACCAAACAGAAACGGTAAAAAGGCAGCTTTCTTCCTTGGGCAGACATTAGGAGATTGCCCCTGGAATCCACAGAGGGATACTTTACTCCACCCCCCCCGGAGGGAGGGGGCACTGAGACCTGGACAGCGGTCTCCACCACTTGAAACTGGACACTGACCTTCTCACTTCAAAACAAACAGAAGACTGACTTTGAAAACTCCCAACGTTCTATCTCACTCCCTCTGCTGCAGATTCCAATGTGGCTTATGCAGCTGCGACAGTTCTATGGTGATGGCATCTCTCAGTCTCAGCTGAGACTGAGAACAGAGTGAGACAGTGTGAAACCCATTGAACTGGAGTTTCACAAGCTGCCTTCCCTGCCTACCACTAGGTCTTACTGGGATTCTAGTAACCCCAGGTAACAAGGGGTTACACTCGCCCTTGACCAGGAAAATGACTGTCCCCAGTCATTATGCACCTGACCTTAGGCCATCCCACCCTATGTGCTACCTGCGGGGTGGGGGTGATCAGGCCCCCTCCTACCATGTGCAAGCACAGGCAGGCAACACTAAGGGCCTAGAGGCCTGTAGCTGACATATCAGCCTCTACACTATCCACTTACTATGGACACCTAGTGGCTCTGGTAGAACCATCCAGAGCATAGCCCTGATAGATCAGCACATGGTCCCTACTGCAGGTCAGGGCCACAGCCTGTCCATCCCCTCCTAACCCTCTAGGGAAAACCTATCTGCCTCTAACATAACATTCCCAAACAAAAACAAAACCCGGGGACCTCCCCGACCTTGGGCAACCTGCAACCACACACCATTAAAATACCAATTACTGCCTCCTCCCTACCCCCACAACCACACCTGTGGAAGGAAAAAGTTAATACAGTAACAACCATAATAATAACAACACAGTACTTTAAATTTCTACACAATAAAGCACTGACGAGGAACTCCGATGAGCCCCTCCTCCTCTTCTTGTCTTCTCTTCTGTCTTCCCAGGAACACCTGTAAGAAAAAGACAAAACACACGCTCCTAATCTGCATACACAGTCTACCTAAAACCCTTACCATACAAAACACTGAACAATCCAAAAAAATTTTTTTTTTAGAAAAAGGTAGAAAAAACAGTATTTACATTAGAGTACAATAATGACAATATTTACAATACACATTTGGGGGGTTGGAGTGCCCTAAAAGTCCCAACTAGTGACCACAAGGCCCGAAGGCTAGTCCAATAAAGAGTCTCTCCTGGGCCAGAGCCCCGTGAAGCACAGTTCTAAAAGGCCAAAGTCCCGAAGGGGAGAGTCTTTGCGGACAGTTCACACATTTTTGAAGTCTGTAGTGTAGGGTGTGTGCTGCAATGTCATAAAGATAGAAAAGTTTCGGACTTACCAGCCATTTGTAGTACAAGAATCTGCACGAACCTGGTCCGCAGCTGAAGACTCTCCCTGGCAGCATTTCTTCTGATACAGCTGGGCGGACATCTTCCGGGAACCACAGGAGGGCACATCCGAGAACAGCTCGCTGATGTCATCAATGGAGGCGGAACCTTAGAACAGGAATAAAAGGAAAAACAGCTGGTCCGACGTCATCCGATTACCAGGTGATGAACAGGAAACAGCTGGGCTGGTGTCCTCTCTGGATCTGAAGTCATCTGGTGGGCCAGTAGATGGTTGCTGGACAGGACAGTACACTGTAGACTGATGAATGTGGAGCACCTGAGTCCTCGGTTATTCATATTGGTGGATCAATAAGGGCACTTCACAGTCTGGTGTGACAGTATTGACTACCACTGCTCGGATCTCCATTTTGTAGGCACGGGCTTAATTGCTGGGAGGTCCTTACACTGAGGCCAATAGTACCGGGGGTCAGGGGCTTGAATTATTACCCCGTCTGGGAGCACATAATTCACACAGTGGGAGATTTCACGTCCCTCTCCATCCACTATTCTCACTCTGTCCATAAACAGTGACCTGCCTCTCTTCCACTGCGTATACTTTTCATGGAACAGTCTATTCTTTACATGCTTGTTGGCCCCAGGATGCACATTTTTCATTGCTTCATCCCAGATCCAGGATTTCCTGCAGTCCTCAATCTCCTCCTAGACTCTCCGAGGAAAGGTAGGAAAGGTCATACCATAGATTTCATTTGCCTTTCTCGAAGCAGTCTCTCCTCTTTGCTTTGGTCAATCTAAGACTGCTGGCCTGGCTTGGGGTGGCCAGTTCTGGTTCTGCCACATCAGCATTCTCAAAGAAATTAAAACGGATCCCTGACTTCTTCCTCTTGTAAAGCCAGGGCAGTGCGCATCACCTTCTTCAATACATTTCTCCGAGGCAAGATCTTGAGGCTGTGTACCCGTTCCTTTCTCACAAGGCCACATAGGTTCCCCTCATCTTCCTCTTCACTGAGGATCTGAGCCAGGAGTGAGGTCATTCTCACCCTGAGACTATCCATTCATCACTAGGTGCGAGGTCGACATCTCCCATTCAAAGGCCTCCCGCATCTCATCTTCACCTAAGAGACTTGGGCTAGGCCCCCCCACCCAGGGGTCTATTGATGCTTTATCCAAACTTTCTTTCTGAGATCCAGCATCCAAAACTTCAACCTCAGGTTCAGTCTCCAACTCTGCACCCTCTAGCTTTGTGCCACACTCCCTCGAGGGACCTTCTTCCACAGGCTCCGCCTGGTGCTATGTGCTGCCAACTGCAGATTCCTGAATTTTGTCCATGTGGGAGCCAAGCCAATTGGAGGTGCTTTATACAAGCCATATTTTTGAAGGCATCCAGCACAGTGAGGAATCATGAAGACATCCCTTCCAGCACTCAAGCATATTTGCATACGCACTGGATAATGGAATTGCCACATCAGAAGGCAGTTGCCCTCCATAGCACCACTTTTCAATATCTCTCAGTCTATTTACTGCTGCTGTTACTGTAACCCGGGCATGATCCGGGTAACGAGCTGGTCCTGAGGCCATAACTGCAGAAAAATAAACAAAAGTTCACTGTAACTGAAAGTCCTACTTTAATGAACACACTCTGTAGCTTTAAAATGGCTCCTCTGCTGCTGTGTTTACTTTACTACCCCACCCTGGAATGGCGGCAGCAGCACTCCTGTGCATCAACATTTAGAATCTGGGTCAAGCCACTGCACACCCGATTTACACCAGCTACTGATAACTTTTACTCAAACTGCGCAACTTGCTCTGATCTGGCTTTAAACACACATTTACAGGATTTTCCTTGGACTTTTTACAAGCTGGTAACATTCATTTAATTCACAGTCCCTTAAAAGCTTCAGGTTTCAGCTCAGGATTGCCTGCTTTTGCTAGTGTTGCATTTTGCTACAACCCACAGTCTCTCTCTGGCTGCAAACTTTAAACTGAGGCTATTTTCACTTCCATGCACACATTCAATGGCTTTACAGACTTGCACTTGCTGGCAGGACTTCACACAGTCGTTACTTGCAAAGTGACTATACTGCTGCACACACATTTTATATGGCCTTACTGAAAATCACTGTTTTGAGCAGTTTTCTGAAGGTTTACTCACTGTTATCAGTAGCAACTTGCTGCAATGAGGTAAGACGGCCTGCAGCCAGTTCTTGAAGGCCTCTGTACACAAACGGTCGGGCAGTCTCAGCGATCGTCATTTCAACCACCAATTTCACTAATTTCATGATCGATTTGTGGGTTGAGCCCGATTTTAAACTCAAAAGTCACTTTTTGAATGTTTACAGCGCTTTGAATACCTTGCGACGCTCCTCCACTGCCAGTACACGTACTACTCTCTGTCTCCCTCTTGAATGCTGAGGCAGCCTCAGAAGAGCTGGCTGAGGGGCAGGACTAATGGCAATCTGACCAACCACACGACGCTATGCAAATGAGCCTCTTCTTCCTCGCGAGGGCTCCTCTCCTCACGTCGATCGTCGAGCAGACAAATTTAAATTGTAAAATGCACTTTTTTTTCTTCAACTGACTCCACAGTGGGAGCCTATTTAACCATGTAACATTGCCATTAACTCTGCAGTCTCTCCATTTACAAAAGCATTTCAACGTCCAGGGCATATTTTCTCTGTTGCTACCCTAGTTTTCCACACTTTCCTTCACAGAATTCATTCCAAAAGCATTTCAAACGTCAAGGGCATAATTTCTCTGTTGCTACCCCTAGTTTTCCACACTTTTCCTCACATAATTCATTTTTAAAAGCATTTTAAACATCCAGGGCATAATTTCTCTGTTGCTACCCCTAGTTTTCCACACTTTTCCTCACAGAATTCACTTTAAAAGCTAACAAAAATGCTGTAAACAATTTTGATGATGCAGGACAAGGGCACACTCTTTGGCTTTACAGCTCCTTGGTAAACAGTTGGCATTTTTTAAACATCAGCACAAGATTCACAGCACACAGCAACACACTAGGGAAATTGCTTCAGCTTTTTTGGGCTACCCACTGCCAGATAGCCAAAACGCTAGCCCCCTTGCCCAAGCACCTTCCTTCTCGAACAAATCCACAGCGGTGCCTCCATTTTTGTAGCCCCTCACCCCTGCCCTTTTACTAAAACGATAGGTGGCAGCATGCTGTTGGCGTTGGCAGCAATACCTGGTGGAGACGTGGGTTCGGGGAGGATGAGGTTACCTGGCACAAGGGGACCTAGGTTTGGCTACTCTGCACAGGGGCACCCAAGTAAATCCGAACACAGGAAGCAATAACTGTAATGTCCAGAACCAGGATTGGGATATTTCAGTGTGGCTTTATTCATAACTAGCTGAACACAACAAAGCATAGATGGACCCCCAAGGGGCTACGTTTACTGATAATGCAGATTGGAGACTACCAGGCGGTCCAATTAAAGAATGAACCCATTTCTACTAATTTCATGCTCTGGACCCACCAGGCACACAGCCCGGACTTGCATACGCTTTGGATACACAGCCCGACTGGCCCAGCTCCCCTGCTGGCCACTTGACTGACGGTCCATTTAAAGAATGAACCCAATTTTACTTGTTGTGGCTCCCCACACCACTTAGAGTCTGCGACCCTTAGAGAGATTTTCTTCTTACTTTCTTCTGACTCCCATCAAACAAGGAGAATTCTTTTCCCAAGTTGTGGCTCCCCACACCACTTAGAGTCTACGACTCTTAGAGAGATTTTCCAATTTGTGACCCACGTCTGGGTACCTACCTCATCACTGGCCAGGTGCATGAGGCAAGTAGCAATCACAGAAGAAATCTGTAGAGGTGGACCTGGTTACTAAAGATGGGGGGTTTGCCCACCTCCAGCTCCCACAGCCCATACCCGGCCATTTCTCTGGAGAAACTAGAACTTCGAAATGTAGATTAAACGGTGGATGGACTGTAGCACCCCCTCTACAATATTACTTGAATTCATACAGACTTTAGATTTTGATACTACTCCATTTGTTTATCCTAGTACAATAGGCCTCCCAAATAGTAGTCCAAATCCCATACTTCTTCACATTTTCCAAACTGAAGAAACACATTGATTGCCCTCTCAAATTAGAGCAAAACACTCACCCTTTCGTTGCAGGTGCCCCACAGGCGAAGTACAACTTCTTCCACTTTTAAGACCAAACAGAAACTGTAAAAAGGCAGCTTTCTTCCTTGAGCAGACATTAGGAGATTGCCCTTGGAATCCACAGAGGGATACTTTACTTCTCCCCAACCCCCCGGAGGAAGGGGGCACTGAGACCTGGACAGCAGTCTACACCACTTGAAACTGGACACTGACCTTCTCACTTCAAAACAAACAGAAGACTGACTTTGAAAACTCCCAACGTTCT
Organism: Neoceratodus forsteri; assembly: GCA_016271365.2. NCBI lineage: Eukaryota > Metazoa > Chordata > Ceratodontiformes > Ceratodontidae > Neoceratodus > Neoceratodus forsteri. The sequence continues at coordinate 566,616,723 of CM057452.1, forward strand.
ATCTCACTCCCTCTGCTGCAGATTCCAATGTGGCTTATGCAGCTGCGACAGTTCTATGGTGATGTCATCTCTCAGTCTCAGCTGAGACTGAGAACAGAGTGAGACAGTGTGAAGCCCATTTAACTGGAGTTTCACAAGCTGCCTTCCCTGCCTACCACTAGGTCTTACTGGGATTCTAGTAACCCCGGGTAACAAGGGGTTACAGTAGTATTTTTGTTATGGGCCCCTAGAAGAACTCTAATAGCGAGGATCTGAGTTGGTGAACCTGGGTTTGGAACTTGGATAGCGTGTCCCATGACAGAATCTTTTAGATAGATGGCGCAGCCACCGCCCCTCTTCGAGATCCTGTCCATCCTGAAGATTGAGTATCCAGAAATTGCTACTGCACAGTCAGGGATCTTGGGGGTTAGCCATGTTTCAATAACCGAGAGGATATCGAGTTTGCTAAGAAGGCTACAGACATTAATGGATGCGAGGATGAGGGATTCAGTTGCTCTACTCTGAGGGTGGGTGGCTGGACCATGTGGTTCAGGGTTAGGGTGAACATTTCCTGAAAGGAGAAGTAGTATTAAAAAGAAATCTCATGCGCCAATAGCAGCAGGAAGAAAAGATCTCGCGCATGCACAAGAACGTGCCGCTATTACGCATGCGCGGGATTTCGGTGCCACAGTTTGAAAGTGATTTGCAGCTCAGGATTAAATTTTAAATACCAGCAGCACTTTTTATTATGGAGTTCTACTAAATGATGTATTTGTTGTAATGGGGACCATAAAAAACGCACTTCAGCACCGTGCTCCGACTATATGCGCGTTCTCGGCGTGGAATCTTCTTCCGGTGGGCCGGGTTTGCATTCGGTCCGAAAGTTAACTGAAGTAATGCTTTTTTTACAAAAACAGGTAACCAGTTCAGTTTTTTGCTTATGAAGGTGCATTCTACTCTAATATTGGTACAGGTATGTACCTGTGGAATCACTGTTGCAAATTGAGGCAAAACCGAGGCGCAAAGCTGACAGTATCCCTTTAACTGCCTGGTGTTCCCAGGTCACTCCTAAAAACTCACTTAGTTACCAAAGAATAATAAAAAAAAGCACATAGAAACAGAAAAAAGACACAGCAAAACATAACAACACTTCTTAAGCTCTTACCCCATTGTATAAATAGTGCAGATCGGTGCTATGGGAAATATTCTCACTCCTGCAGAGTGAGCTGTGCATTCTCACTCTACAGGAGTGAGAATATTTCTCATATCACACTGCTGTCCATCATGTAGCCCCTATTTTATATATATATATTTATTTATTTTAAACATTTGATAACTGGGAAAGGCACACTCAACTATAACTCATTTCCAGGTGTGACCCGGGGAAGGGGAAAGGGATATAAAGCAGAAAATACATAATAGATACATGAGATAAGTATACAGCTGCGTAAGTTATACAGTGAAGTATTGTACATTCAGATGGACTATATACAAATGGTAACATACAATTCCGAGAATTAGATGACTATCCACAAAAAACATTTGGCATGATGCTGGGCCTGTGAGTGGCTATGAGCAGATGCAGGTGGGGGGTGGAAGTTGTTGGATTTGGTATCTGAAGCAGCTGTTAAAGGGTGAGTTTCATAGGAGAGGTGGAAGTTGGTTCCATAAAGAGAGGAGTCTATAGGTGAGGGCGGATTTACCAGTGGATGAGAAAGGTTTGGGGAGGGAGAAAGAATGGGAGTCCCTTGAGCGCAGTGGGTATGGGGAAATGGCAGCTGGTGTTAGCCTCTCTGCCAGGTAATGGGAGAGCAGATCAAATCAGAATTTGGATATGAAGGAGATGGAGTGGCTGAAGTGAGAATGGGATAGGAGTGGTATCCCGAGGGAAGAATGGAGAGTGTAGTGGTGAGTTCTGAGCAGGAAATTTGTGGCAAAACAACAGAAAGCATAGAGAAGGGAGTCGAGCCTGGATAACGAGAAAGAGGGGGCAGTGCCATATACTATATTAGTGTAGTCAAAGATGGGAGTGATCTTTTTTTTATCACATCTATGTTTTTCCTCCTGCAGTCACTGACCTACTGTGAATCCAGCCATCGCTCCACTTTCCCGATGACCCTGGAGGTACAGCCCCACACCAGCTAGCATATGCAGCTGTACCTGCAAATGGGGACCCTTCCCTCAGTCCCCGCACCAGGTCAGGAACTAATACCTACATGTGGCTGCACACAACAAGCCCCGCTGGGCTCAGGAAGCTGCGGCTATCAAGCCGCCTCTGTCAATGCTGCCATTTTCCTCCCTGTAGCTTGTTCACTGGAGTGCAGGCATGCAATGACATCGGCGCACCAACGTGCTGCTGTCCACTGCACTCCCCCCTCACTTGCACTGACTCGAGCAGTGCCCCTGGTCATCACCAGGGGCTGCTGCAGAGTGGTGGTAATCCACATCTCTCCCCAGGATAGGAGAGCAGTACTCCGGAGGGGGGGATGTCAGGACAGGAAGGGCACAGGTGTGAAGAAGTTGTTTAGGATGTCTGCTATTTTGATAGGGTCAGAAATTGTTTGGTCATTATGCCTAAGAGTTGGAGTGGTGGTCTGAGGGGGGTCAATAATGGATTGGACCACCTTCCAGGAGGAGGAAGGATGGGTGGTGTTTAAACGGGGCTTAACGTACTCCACTTTGGCTTGTCCTATAGCCCAGGTGCAGGCATTTCAAGTGAAGTTGTAAGCGTGTCTAGACTTGGGGGGGTTTGTGTGGTTTTAAATAGGGACCAGGCCTTGACATGAGCTTTACAGAGGGCAAATAATGTGCTGGAGATCCATGGGTTGTGGCGCTTTTTGACCCTAGCTTTAACCTGGGGGTGTGGAAGTCCCAGACAGGCAAAAACTTTGTTAAGCTTGAATCCTGGTTCGCACAAAACAAACTACTACTAAACCATAAAAAAACTAAGAGTCTACTCTTCTCTACCTCCCAAAGCAAAAAGAAATACCAGCCTTTGCTCATTCAGAACCACAAGGGTGAAATACTGGAACAAGTAACAAAGTTCAAGTACCTAGACTTCCGGTGATGTCATATCCTGTATGATAGCATAGAATACTTGGCTCCTGATCCTCACAGATAAAATCTCCTAAATTATAGCCCCTAAAATAGAAAAACACCTGAAGCTGTGAGGGGATACTTTAATTATGCCACGAGTAGGTGGAAAAAAGATTTTTAAACCTAACGAGGGGAGAGATGAATGTGGATTAACCGACGGAGACTTGGGAAGCGACAGATCACCGGCTTCAGCCTCCTCACATTGGAGTAGTAGATCCAACTCTAAGAAAATGCCATTGGCTGCGATTCAGAGGCAGATGACTCTGGTTCTTTCAGAGCTGCGAGACTTCTGCAAGGAGATGCGTTCCACAGTGATGGCTCTCCGTACCGACATCACCAAAATTGAGACCCGACAGGAAAGCCTTGAGTCTCAGGCCACGTAAACAGACAGTAGAGTAGACTGCACAGAAAGAGCAATCACCCAACTACACCAGGACATGCAAGAATTACAGCCAAGAACAGAGGATGCAGAAAGTCGTAACCGACGGAATAATAACCGTTTTTCTGGTATTCCCGAGGGATCAGAGAGCACTGATATCCTTACATTTATTAGGAATCTAATATGAGAGTCCATACAACTCCCCGAGTCCCTGACTCTAGAACTGGATCATGCTCACTGCACACTAGGCCCCAAACCAGTGCAAGGAGCTCGCCCTCGCACTATAATTGTTCGGTTCTTCAGATTCCAAGAGAAGGAGACAGTACTACATGCTGCTTGGAAGCAGGGGGAAGCCCTCTTTCAAACACATCACCTGTACCTAGAGAACGAATACGCCCCCGAGATAATGAATTGATGGAAACAATACATACCAATCATGCGGGCATTCAAGGCAGCTGGGCTACGGTTCCGTACCCCTTATCCTTCCAAGATAGTAATCCACTTCAATGATGGCTCACAGACCTTCGAAACGGCAACTGCAGCTGCCACTGAACTTGAAAACTTGACAAATAGAGGTGCAACAGGGTCAAATACCTCAAAAATCAACCCTTGCCTCCAAACTATCTCAGTGGATGTGGAATGCAGGATCAAAGAAGGCTCGCAGAAGACAGGGGCAGGAAGCCATTAAACAGATCACTACCTTCCTTCGCCAACAGTCGCAGAGCTCAGCCACTGACATGAATACCGTGAGGTCCAATGGTAAAGGATTACCATGCTGAAGCATTCAGGAGTGTTCGACAGAAAGGGGAAAGAGTGTGGTTCTAAGGAGCTTGGCTTACAAGACAATTGGGGCTTGGTCGGCCCTTGTGAATCCTTCTTTTCTTTCCGTGCAGGTGGAGACACCTCGCGCTAATTACTAAGAACTTTTGAGGACAATACAGCTGGACATCAATCCTTCAGATAAGTCCCAGTCCACTAAAATTTTCTATTTCGGTTTCTAACTAACAAGGCAAGGGTATAGGGGGTTGATTTATTGCCTTCCTCGGTAAATAGTGGCTTTGACTTCCTTCCCCCCCGACTAAAGTTATTAATTTAATGCTTTCAAACGGCAGGACACCATGGGGAAAAACCTGCTGTCCCTTCCCCCCATTATACCTACTCTATTATATACCTCTACCTCCTAGATTAGAACTGAAATATATTACTAATACTTACTAACCAGCTATTGGGAAGGGGGAAAATATTGGGTTAATGTAGGGGTGAATATGCCATTAATGGTAAATGATTTGATTACATGCCAGTGGCACAGTACTATATTTGTGATTGCTGATACGTATGAGGTAGATACACAGGATAGTTGGTGTCCATCCCTTCGCTCCCACCAGGGCCTTACTCCCCCTTTCTGATTGGTGCATTCCCACATTTTCTTCTGTTTCTTGGGAATGCATGAGACCTAACCCTAATAAGCCAGGAGAGGAACCCCTCGTGCAGTGAGTCTGGATATAGTTTGGGGACCCCCCTCCGCTCACCAGATCGCCTGCTTTCATTTTACTTTCCTCCTCAACAGGATAAACTATTTAAGGGGAGGATTAGGGATGGTATTGACGTCGCCAACTCCAAATTCCCCCTTCCCCAATTGACACTAGAAGTGTCAACGCTCTCAGCACGTTCGAGAGCTTAGGTGAGTGTCTTGAACACACACCGAGGTCATGCTATATGACCGACAAAATGGAAGTACTCTCGCCAGACGGCTGACCAGTCTGGTTCTGTTGGCCCTGTTGGCCCAAATAGTTAGGTTTGGCAAGTTGAAGGTTTTTAGATATCTTGCACAGTTGGAGGAGAGTTCTCCTCACTATACCCTTGGTAGACAGTCACATTTTACCCCAGAAATAGATGCATTTTTTTAGTTCCAGTAAACGGATGGTTCGGGGTTTGGCATGGAAAATTATTTCAAGTGTCTGTAGTACGATACAATGTCTGGTACACCTCTACAGAGCTTTTCACTGAATGTTAATGGCCTGGGCAGCCCTGTTAAGAGAGCAAGAATGATTTCATTATTTAAAAAGTCACACGCAGAAATAATATTCATGCAAGAAACACATATGAGCAAAGCTGAGCATGAAAAACTTATCAGGGGAGGCTTCTCACAAGTCTTTTCCTCCTTCTTTCCTAGTGGAAGAAAGAGACGGGTCGCCACACTGATCTCTAACCTTACTCCCTTCAAAGCTACTGCTGAGTGGGCTGACCCTGAGGGTCGTATGGTGGTGGTCCAGGGACTGCTGCAGGATAGGGAGGTCACACTTGCCAACACGTATTTCCCTCCCTGTTCCACTCAACAGACAATACGTGCCCTCCTGAATAAGGTGGTCCAATTTACTAAGGGTACTTTAGACTTAGCAGGAGATTTTAATATCTCCCCAACCCAAATGTTGACTCCACTGGGGCCGCAAGAGGCAGACAACCTCATAAATTTTTTAAGAAGTTTATACAGGAAGTGGGTTGGGTAGATGTGTGGCGCACTCTCCACCCTAGAGAAAGGAGATTCACCTTTTACTCAGTGGTACATGGTTCATACTCTAGAATTAATCATTGCTATACACAGAAAGAATCGTTAGATACCCTAAGAGAGGCAACTATTGGGGATATTGTTCATACCGATCATGCTCCAGTCATTACCACTTGGGATTTTGGTTTTGAGAAGCGAAACACATTATGGAAATTAAACCCAGTTCACTTTAAAGGCCCCTAATTCCAAGAATTCCTTGAAGAGAAAATACAGGAAATTTTAAGGGATAACTCAGACTCGGAGATTACCTCCACCATTAGATGGGACACGCTGAAAGCAGTCTCACAGGGCAGCCTTACCCAGTACTCCGCTTCCCAGGCTGGCAACGGAGGAAACACAAACACATCTGGAAGCAACACTCCACTTTCTCCAGGTTGCTCACCAACAAGGGGACAACTCAGTAGAGGCCCAGTTAACACAGGTCAAGCAGGAGCTAGAATCTCTAATTTGGCAAAAAACAGAAGTGGCTCTAGCCTTTCTGTGGCAAAGATATGGGGAGGTAGGACCGCGGGCCTCCCGCCTGCTGGCCTTTAGGTTACGAAGGCAACGTTGGCTCGCTACTATACCCACTATTAGGGACCCTACATCGGGCATTATTCACTCCAAAACTGATCAGGTTACCAACATTTTCAGTGACTACTATAAAACACTGTACATGCGAGACCATCAATCGGACCCAGGAGAGATTGGAGCTTTTCTTTCACCCCTGAGCCTCTCTACGCTGAGTGAAGACCAGAGACCTTCCTTAATCTCCCCCATAACATATCTTGAATTAAAAGCAGCCACCTCCCGATCTAAAACCATGAAGGCCCCTGGCCCTGATGGATATGGTACAGAGTTTTATAAACTCCTGGAGCAAACACTTGTTCCAACCCTGTTAAAGGCCTATAACGACGTGCTTCAAGGCACTGTGAACCCCCCACTCAGCTTGTCGTACACAGTAATATCCCTTATTCCCAAGTCCGGTAAAGATGCACAGAGTTGTGCATCATACCACCCAATTTCAGTTTTAAACGTAGATTATAAATACTTAATGTCCATCTTGGCTAAACGCCTGGACACAGTCCTCCCTACAATAATTAAGCTAGACCAGACAGGTTTTGTTAGTGGCAGATCCGCTACAGATAATACCAGAAGGGCCCTGCACTTAGTACAAGAAATGCAAACCGGGATAACACCCTCAGTCCTTCTCAGCTTAGATGTTGAGAAGGCATTCGATAGAGTCTCATGGCCTTTTCTATTTGCGGTAATGGCAAAGATGGGTTTTCCCCTTCCCTTTATTTCCCTGATAAAAACAATTTACTCCTCACCTCAAGCCTGTGTAAAAGTATTGGGGCACCATTCCTCATACTTCTCTTTATTCAGGGAACTCATCAAGGATGTCACCTATCCCCTGGTTTATTTGCTATCTTTATTGAGCCTTTGGCGCAAGCCATTAGAGAATCCCCCGGGATTAATGGAATACAGTTGGAGAGTATGGAACACCGCATAGCCTTGTATGCGGATGACGTGTTGCTTTTTATATCAAACCCATCCCAATCAGTTCTTAAATTATTAGACCAGTTTGGTAGGTGCTCAGGGTATGAACTTAATACCACCAAAACTGAAGCATTAACTTTTCATTTTTTCCCTGCTGTTTCATTTACTCAAAGGTTCCCATTTCGCTGGGACCTAGACAAATTAAAATATTTAGGGATATACCTCTCCTGCCAGGCAGGTGATACAGTTAAATATAATTATACTACGTTTTCTTCACAGCTACAGAAAGACCTTGCGGGATGGAACATACTTCCCCTGAACTTGTTTCAGAGGATTGATGTGATCCGCATGGTGTCCCTTCCTGGGGCCCTTTACCTATTCAGGAATTTGCCAATATGTATTCCGAATAACAGTTATAGGACATGGACCAAATTAATCAGTAAATTCATTTGGGCTGGTGAGATACCAAGAGTGAGAGCCTCTACTTTGCACCTTCCAAAGAAACTGGGTGGGCTAGCTCTCCCTAATTTTAAACTCTATAACTGGGCTTCACACCTTTCCTTCATAACATGCCAGCTGGCTAGGTCTAGCCCTGCTTTGTGGAGGGAAATTGAAGAGGGCTTAATGCCTTTTAAACAACTAGTTAAAATTCTGGTATACCGAACACCCCCTTCCAAAATGCACAGAACAACCCCAATGAACCCCTGGATTAGACATCAGTTGAGAACCTGGGATGCCATATGTAGACAGTTGTCTCTATCACCATTTCTCCCTCTCATTTGCCCCATTTCCCTATTGGAGAACTTTCAGCCTGCATTATATGATCATACATTCGCCTCCTGGGAATGCCTGGGGCTCACTAATCTTACTCAATTTCAAAGTAAAGGAGAGTTTAGATCCTTTTTGAATATAAGCCAATTACATGGCTTAAGGCGCCAAGACTTTTTTCATTATTTACAATTAAGTCACTTTTTTTATTCCCTGTCATCCAGGGTAAGACAGTTTGAATGTTTCTCCCCCCTGATCCTTTGTATTCAACAAACTCACACAAGCAGGCACTACACCTCATAGTGTCTCTATCTTGTACAAGACACTGGGAGACACCTTGGGGTGAATACTGAGTGGATTTGTGGTAAATGGGAGGAGGAGTTTGGTTCTGATATCTCAAAGGAGAACTGGTATAAGGGCTGTCTCTCAATAGCTAAACTCACATGTTCCCATAGTTGGAGGTTGTTTTCCTGGCAGATATTAATCAGGTTCTTTTATACCCCGGTAGTGACAGCGTACTTCTCTCAGACCCGATCAGGGGCCTGTTGGCGAAAATATGGTGAACCCAGGGCACATCACACCCATATATTCTGGGCTTGCCCTCTGGTGCAGTCTTTTTTGTCCTCACTACAAATGGAACTGAGAACTCTCTTCGATCCCTCACTTACCTTAACTGCATATTTATTTATTCTGCACATTTTCCCCCCAGAGTTTAAAGACCCACCCACAAGATACCTCCTTGGAGTTCTCCTGCTGGCTGCCAAAAAAGCTTTGACCCAACATTGGCTCACTCCCAGTGTTCTCAACATTTTAGAATGGAGAGAGATTGTAATCCGGATTTACAGATCGGAGAGAATCTCTTACCATCTAAATGATAAAACAGACCTCTGCACTTTGAAATGGTCCAAATGGGTACTTTACATCATGACAATGGATCCCTCATTTGTCCCTTAAGGGAGTCCCTTGGAGAGAATGGTCTCTTGAACTGGAAAATCTTAAATGTAACCAGGAGCAATTTAATAAACTGTAATGGATCCCCAAGTTCTTAAATAGGGGGCCTATTTAAAGGCATAATCCAACCGAACTATAGATTGATAGAAAATTGTATTTTACACTTTATAAATTATACCTGCTGCCGAACCTTACTCATGTACTGTCGGATGTTTATACTCATACCTTCATATGCTTTTATCCTTCACCTTTTATCAAGACACTGAAGAAAGAATTACTACAGTGATATGGTGCTATAATTACTTTGTATTTATAAATATAGTATGTGCCTAATGAAATGTGACTGTCTGTACCCCTCTCCCTCCCCCTCTTCCCAACCCCCTCCTTTTTTCTTCTTTGTACCCCCCCCAAGTTGGAAAAAAAATTATTGAATAAAAACTATAATAACAAAAAAAAGTTCAAGTACCTGGGCATCACTTTTGATGACACACTAACCTTCTCCGGCCATATAGACTCAGTTGTCAAGTCAGTGAATACAAAACTAGGGCTCCTCTACCACCATAGACACTCTATGACACCTGATGCTCTGAAACTTGCCACCAGCAGTTCAGTACTGTCCTCCGTAGATTATGGGCTGCCTATTTATGGGGCAGGCACAAAAACTGCCCTAAACAAGTTCAGCACACTACTAAATAAGGCCTGCCGACTGTCAATAGGAGCTGCTCAGGACACCCACACCTGCATGCTCTACACTGAAACTGGGTGGTTCCCACTCCATCTCAAAGCACAATACCAAACATGCCTACTCCTGAAAAAAGTGCTTCTTGGATCCCCCCCCCCTGCACTGGGCTGCCTCTTTACGCCGGTAGTTCCCACCAAATCAACTAGACATGTGGCTACAGATAAGCTGGTGATCCCCTTCAAAAGAACGAAGCTCGTCCAGAACTCCATCCTGTACCAAGGACCAAAATAGTACAATGAGTTACCTGCCTCACAGAATCAATCAAAATTAGTACCTTCAAATCTGGGCTCAGGTCCCTTCTTGACACAAAAAAGAACTGTGCTTGCCTGCACTAATGTGGCAGGATTTCAGCCACCCAACCCCCTCCCTTTCACCCCCCTTTTTTTCTTATCTCTTCAACCTCCCTTCCCCCAAACAAGGACCATTTGGCTGAAAACCACCTCAACGACGATGACGCCATACCTGGCTGACCTCCTAGCCCACCTTTCCACCTAGTTATAACAAGTGGTGCAAGTGGTAGACAAGAAATACAGGAACTCATACATTGGCAAATATGAAATGTAGAATGACTAGCCTCAATCTGAAGGATAGCTGTGTCAAGATACGTCTATCTGTTTAGACACTAGTAGATTCAGTTAGAGATATTGAAGTATTTCTAGGAAAATAGCATTGTTGTACAAGCCAAATGGTATGAAAACCCTGATTTCAGGTCACAGACCCAGAAACCATCATTATATTGCTGGTTTAAGAATTTCAGTTTCAGTGTCAGTTGGAAGAAGTACAGGAACTCCGTTCCTGTTGCAAAAAAGGTACAGGAACTGAGTTCCTGTGCGTTCCTGTTCACTTTCACCATTGGTTATAACAAGTTATACAAAAACAAACAAACAAAACACAAAATCAAACTTTTGCTTTCATTTTCTTCCTTCTAATTACTCTGACCAGGTTATAAACCCAGCAACTTATCTGGAATGGATATCATTAACTGCAGGTACTGCGGAACACTTTTCAGAACGGCAGTTTTACAGGATTTAGGACACTGTCCTACATGCTGGGCCATTGGAGATCATAGGGCTTAGCTCCAGGCAGCATGGGCAGAGATTGTACACCTCAAATTTCATATTCAAGAGGAAATATTTTATAAGAACCACCCGCCATTTCCCCAACATCCAACAGAAGCACCTCGACCGCAGAGGGTAGTTGGTCTGGGAGGTTGGCAGGTAGTTTATTTATTTATTTATCTTTTGTTGACCGGGTAAGTGCACTAGACAAATCCTGCCTATTTTCAGGCACGACCCAGGGGAGGGGGATACAGATGAATGCCAACTGACCTTGAACCAGATTAAGCTGTTGGTGGTATTTTTAGTGAATGAGGGAAATTTGGCCAGGACACCGGGGAAATTCCCCTACTCTTTTCGATAAGTGCCATGGGATCTTTAACATCCACCTGAATTACCACCAATCCAGGCAGATGGGACCTCGGTTTAACGCCTCATCCAAAAGATGCACCTCAGAAGTGCAGCACCCTCTCATGCTGCACTACAGTGTCAGTACTGGGATATTAACCCAAGTGCCAGATGTGGGAACTGAACCCACAGCTCTCTGATCTCCCAGCCTCAGAGGCGAGTGTGCTACCTACTGAGCCACTGACACTGACAGTTAGTTAGGAGGGGCAAATCGGGTGCCCCATCACTCAGTGCTCTCCAACATATTACCTCCACAAACCATATAAAAACTACAAACAGGTATCTGCCTCTATCTCCGAAATCAAACAAAGGGACAGAGGACACTGCAGAGCAGGACACTGCAGCACAGGAGTTAGCACAAAAAAACTCGCCCAAAACAGGAACCAAAACAAAAAAAGCAAATAGGAAATCCAAAACACTTCTGATCATAGGAGACTCCATGATTCGGGGAGTTGATAACTATCTCCAGCTAGGGGTAATGGTCAGATGTCTCCCAGGTACATCAGCATGGAGACACACTGACCGCTAAAATTGTTCAGGAAGCAGGAGAAAATATTGACGTCCTGGTACACATAGGGACTAATGATCTCGCCAGCTGGTCAGTTGTGGAGACCAAGGAACACCTGACCAGGCTGGGTGACAAACTATCATACATTTCGTCCATCATCTCCTTCGCTGAGATCCTGTCAGTCTGGGAGAGGGGGCAGATGGACGGAAGGTCAGAGAAGGGGAGATAGGAGAGCTAAACATGTGCCTCAAGGGCTGGTGCCAGGAAAAAGGACACAAATTTGTAGGGGATTGGCAACAGTTTTGGGAGCGAAAGTTCTTTAAATTTGATAGACTGCATCTGACTAAGAAGGAAGTCAGTGCATTGGGGCAGAAGTTTGATGTCTTTGCAGAATATTTAAACTAGCAAATGGGGAGAGGGGTGCAGCACCCCATACGTCGAATGGGAAGAACACCCTTCCCCCCTCAGCTAGTGGTCAAACAGGAGTTCAGCATGTTTGCAGTTCATTTGCATCACCACGTATGAAAATGTCCAGCTCCCAAGCAATGCACAGGGAAACGCCAGACCTCACCCAGCAACTAACACACCAAAATCTGGCCAATGGAAAATCATGTACAAATGCTCACTGTCTGGGGAAACAAGATCCCAGACCTGCAGGCAATAATGACAGAGGCTAAACTGGACATAGTAGCAATTAACAAGATGTGGTTACCAGCCAGCCCACTAGGAGACTTCAATGCCAGCTGTTACTTTCAGAAGAGACCGAGGTGCAAAAAGGGGGGGTGGAGTGGCCCTGTATGTCAATGAAAATATCAAAGCTACAGAAATTCAGAATACATATAAGGAGCCAGAAGAACTGTGGGTCACCCTGGATGAGGCAGTATAGTGCAGTGGTTTAAGGCTCTGAGCTGCAAATCTAGAGACCTGGGTTTGAATCCCACAGCCCCCACTTGCATACTGTGTGACCCTGAGCAAGTCACAACTTCCCTGTGCTCCCAGGTTGCACCTGTAAACAAGCTTTCAACTTAGTGTGTCTCACCTGGTTAAACAATTGGAAAAAAAACAAGAAATGGGACAGCTATAAGAACTGGGGTTGTCTACAGGCCCCCAGACCAGGGGGAGGACATAGACACATTACTGTTAGAAGATATACAAAACATGACAGCTAAAGGGGAGGTTCTGCTAATGGGAGACTTCAACATGCCACATACAGATTGGTCAATACCAGCAGGAACATCTGCCAGAACTAGACACATGGTGGATTCCCTGCAGGGGGAGGACCTCAAACAACTGGTACAACAACCCACAAGAGACAGGGCTATCCTAGATCTGGTGCTGACTAACAAGGAAAGGATCACAGATCTCCAGGTAGAAGGTCACGTGGGGGCCAGTGACCATCACATGGTATGGTTCGATTTGGCCACTACAACTAAATCATCCCATTCCAAAGCACAAATATGGGACTTCAGAGGAGCTGACTTTGATAAGATGGCCAACAGAGTTAAGCTAGCCCTGGCAAAAAGAAATACAGGTGAAATCATCCAAGCAGACCACAAAAGCAGTAGGTAAGACTAGGGGGATGTTGGGGTGTATTAGTAGGGGTATCACAAGTTGTAAGAGGGAGGTAATAATCCCTCTTTACAAGACACTGGTTAGGCCCCATCTGGAGTACTGCGTGCAGTACTGGAGGCCATACCTTCACAAGGACATTAACCAAATTGAGGCAGTCCAGAGAAGGGCAACCAAAATGGTGCAGGGACTGCATCAGAAAAAATATGAGGATAGATTAACTGAGCTCAATATGTATACCCTAGAGCAAAGGAGGGAGACAGGTGATATGATTGAAACATTCAAACACCTTAAGGGCATTAACAAGGTGAAAGAGTCTAACATGTTTAAATACAAGAAAAATAGCAGGACAAGAGGACACAGCATGAGATTAGAGGGAGGCCGATTAAGGGGTAATGTGAGGAAGTTCTGTTTCACAAAAAGGGTGGTGGATGCATGGAACAGCCTACCTCAGGAAGTGGTGGATATGAATACAGTGCAGGGCTTCAAACAGGCATGGGATAGGCATAAGGGAGCAATATAGATGAGTATGAATAGATAGGCCATTGACAGCGCAAAGGCCGATGGCACATTTATAAGGTAGAAAAAGAAATGGGCAAACTGGATGGGCCTTGCGGTCCTTATCTGCCGTCAACTTCTATGTTAGTCTGACCCCACCAACTAGTGAACTACAAGGCTGAACCCTATTTGACCCTATCCTTTTCCACCTGTAGTTGAAAGCATATAATTTCTTGATATTTGAATGCCAATGTAACTGTTTTTGGTTATCTGTAAACACTGTTCTAATTGTAACGTTTGTACAATAATGACCTGGAACCTTTGAAAATGGGTCCTGGACTCAAAGGAATTAATCCTAAACTGAAATAAATAAATGAAATAAATAAATAATGCTTCAGTTAGGGACAAAGTGACAAAAGCTGGGAAATGAGGCATTAGGGTTTCCCCTAACACCTCACCCTCCCAAGCCAGGCAGAAGAGCAGGTGTGGGGTGTGCTTTGGGCTTCTCAAGCCTAACACTCACTCCATTCCATCTGTAAATAAGTTCAGGTATGTAGACTTTATGAGAATGGGGTGAACGTTAGGCCTGAGAAGCCCAAGGCACACCCCACACCTGCACTCCTGCCTGGTTTGGGAGTGTTTATGCTTGTAGAACAGACCAATGCAGGTATCTCCTGTTTTGGCCACAATGTCTATATGGTTATTGAAGGACAGGGTAGAATCCAGAGTGACACCAAGATACTTGAAAGATTGGGTCTGTTCCAGAGCAGTGCCTGAACAATTTCTGATTATCAGTGGTTCTGCACAATGTTTGCTGTGGGGGCTGTGGTAGAGTCAAGATTTGGTTTTCTTGTTAATGAGCACCAGTTTCTTCTCAAGGAACCATTCTTCTGCTTCTGCGAAACTTTCCTGGAGTTGCCTCAACAGCCGAGAGTAGTCAGAGTTCTTTGTGAAGATTACAGCATCATCTGCATAAAGCAGAACTTGTACGGTGCTGTAGTCTAGGAGCTTGTTGAGAAAAATGCTGAAAAGCAAAGGTCCCAGTATTGATCTGTACAGGGGTTGTATACAGATCCCCCATCTCAGAGGGAGGTAATGGACAAGGGAATGATAGAAGGCATCCTTAGGATGGCAGAAAAAGGGGAGATATTGTTAATGGGGGACCTGAATATGCCAGATGTTAACTGGAGCACCTTTGCTACAGCCACATCAAAGAGCAGGGTTATTCTTGATGCCCTACAGGGGGCAGGCTTCAGACAGCTAGTGGTGGAACCCACTTGGGAGGGAGCAATCTTAGACCGGGTATTGTCAAATGGGTTCGGAGAAAGGATCTCAGATTTAGAAGTGGGTGGCCATCTGGGGACAACCGACCACCAAACAGTGTGGTTCACGAAAAACACGGCCATAGAATCAAGCCATACAAAAACAAGAGTATTGGACTTTAGGAGGGCTGACTTTGGGAAAATGGGAGAGTGCCTCAGAAAAGCACTAGCAAATGGGCAAGAAGAAAGGGTGGAGGAACAATGGGAAAAAATCAAAACAGCCATCACAGAGGCAACAAGCCTTTGTGTGAAGCAAATCAACAAAACAAAATGAAGGAAAAAAACACTATGGTTCTCAAAAGAGGTGACGGGGATGGTTAAGGAGAAAAGGGTAGCATTCAGGAAGTATAAGGAAACATGGAAGGAGCAGGACAGAGAACTGTACCAGTTAAAGCAGAAGGAAGCAGGGAAGGCAGTCAGAATAGCAAAGGCCTAAATTGAGGAAAAGATAGCCAACTCAGTTACGAAGGGGGATAAAACCTTTTATAGGTACATTAGGGAGTGAAGAAAGACCAATGGAGTGATAGTGAGGCTTAATAAAGGGAAGGAAGGGTGGGCAGAGGGTGACAGTGAAAAAGCAGGGATACTGAACGAATACTTCTGCTGAGTATTCACAAAAGAAGAGGAGGGGGAGGTACCTAAATCAAAGAATAGAAGCACTCTGGATAGGGAGGTCGATACCAATCCATTCACAGAACAAATGGTTCTGAAAGAACTCTTAAAACTGAAGGTGGACAAAGCAATGGGGCCTGATGGGATTCACCCAAAAATTCTAAAAGAACTAAGGGTAGAACTTGTGACACCACTGACTACCCTTTTTAACAAATCATGGGAGGATGGTGTGGTACCTGAGGACTGGAGGAGGGTGGATGTGATTCCCCTTCACAAAAGTGTGAGCAAGACAGAGGCAGGAAACTATAGATCTGTTAGTTTGACCTCAGTGGTAGGGAAAATGATAGAATCACTTCCGAAGGAAAGAATTGTTGCATTCCTAGAGGCCAGTGGGGTACAGGACCCAAGGCAGCATGGATTTACTGCAGGAAGGTTGTGTCAGATGAATCTAACAGATTTCTTTGACTGGGTGACCAAAGTAGTAGACCAGGGAGGAGCTGTGGACGTGCCCTACCTAGACTTTAGCAAGGCATTTGACATAGAGCCACACAAAAGAGTAATATACAAGTTACAAGTTACTATACAAGCCAGCCTTGGAGTGGGTCCCAAGGTGGCAGCCTAGGTAAAACACTGGCTAGACAACAGGATGCAGTGGGTAATAGTAAACGGAGTCCACTTCTGAAGAAAGGGGGGTTACTAGCGGGCTACCGCAGGGTTCAGTACTGGGACCGGTCCTCTTTATTGTCTTTATAAGTGACATTGCAGATGGAATGGAAGGAAAAGTATGACTCTTTGCAGATGACACAAAGATCTGCAACAGAGTCGATATAGAAGGTGGGGTGGAAAGGATGCAAAGGGACTTGACAAGGTTGGAGAATGGTCAAATGTATGGCAGCTTAGATTCAATGCAAAGAAGTGCAAAGTAATGCATCTGGGAAACAAAAACCCAGGGGAGGAGTACACAATGGGGGGTGAGATGCTAACAACAACAAAAATGGAAACGGACTTGGGGGTAGTCATAACAGATGACCTTAAGGTGGGCAAGCAATGTGAGAAGGCAGCAAGGAGGGCTGGTGGGATACTAGGATGCATAGGGAGAGGCATCACCAGTAGAAAACTGGAAGTTGTTATCCCCCTGTACAGACAGTTGGTGATACCCTATCTGGATTACTGCGTGCAGTTCTGGAGACCCCATCTCCACAAGGACATAGACAGAATGGAGGCTGTTCAGAGGAGGGCAACTAAAATGGTAAAGGGTCTACACCAGAAGACATATGAAGAGAGATTAAAGGAGCTTTATATGTATACCCTCAAGGAGAGGAGGGAAAGGGGGGACATAATAGAAACTTTCAAGTACCTCAAGAGAATCAACAAAGTCCAAGAGGGTAGCATCTTTCAGAAAAAGATATGTGCAAGAATAAGGGGGCACAATTTGAAGATGGAGGGATGGCTCAGAGGTAATGTGAGGAAGTATTTTTTCATGGAGAGGGTTGTGGATAAATGGAACAGCCATCTTGAGGAGGTAGTGGAGTCAAAAACAGTGGAGGAATTCAAGAATGCATGGGACAGACATAAGGCAATCCTAGTGGGGTGTAGGAGGAAGTAGGCTGTTGGTTAACTAGAATCTGCAGCTTATCCATTAGGTAGGGAAATGGGAAGACTAGGTGGGCCAAGCGGTCCTTATCTGCCATCAAATTCTATGTTTCTGTCCTTGTAGAATGCCTGAGTGGACTGGAAGTTTAGAAGACACTGCATCGCCTATTCTCACTTGCTGTGAGCGGTTGGAGAGATAGCAGCAGAACCAGCCAAGGGTGTCAGAAGACAGGCCTAGTTTGGCTAGCTGTTCCAGCAAGTAGGGGGTGATTGACTGTGTCAAATGTCTTGGAGAGGTCAATATGGTAGCGCCGAAAAGTTGACCCTGGTCCAAAGCGTACTGGATATAACCCATGAATTGAAGCAGAGTGGAGGTAGTACTGTGCCCTTTCCTAAAGCCATGCTGGTGGGGACATTGGAAGTTATACTTCTCCATATACTCAACCAGCTGGTCAGCTACACTTCTTTTGAGAGCTTTGGAGAGTGGTGGAAGAATGGAGATGGGCCTATAGTTGCCATGCAGCGCTCTGTCACTGCTCTTATATATGGGGGTCACAAGGGCTAGCTTCCAGTTGATGAGAAACTGGGAGAGAATGAGGGACTTGTTGATGATCTTTGTAAGGACAGACAGGACTACATCGAGCATGAGGTCAATGAGCTTCAGGTCTATCACGTCTCCACTGAATCTGGCCTTCCCCGAGTACTTTGGTTAAGTATTTTTTTGCTTCACATTCTGTTACTGCTTTAAAATAGAATGGTGGATGCACTGAGTCTGAGCCGCGAGCACCCTTGGGAGTGGCACTGGGGGAGTCAAAGAAGTTTGAGGGCAGAACATGACTGAGATCAGTGACAGCCTAGTTGAATGTGTTAGCAATCACTGTGGGGTCAAGGGTTACGGTGAAGTCTAGATTCAGCATGGCAGGGGTGGTTTTGGATTCTTTCCCAGAGATTTCCTTAAGGTTGTTCCAGAATTTCCTATCATCCTTCCAAATGTCAGTTATGATGTTTCTGTAATAGTTAACTTTCTCTAGGCGAATGGCCCTGGTACAGGCATTCTTGGCGGGTTTGTACGCCTGAATATCTGCTTGTTTGCCAGTAGCTCTGGCAAGCAAGAGATGGGAGCAGCCTAAAAAATGGATCCTATTTTCCCAACAGTGAACAATAGTGACAGAACATCTTTCAACTTACTTTAAAAATCAGTAGTTATATGAACAGTCAAACGTGTTTTCTTTTTCACACACCCTTGGTGTGTGATACCTAAATAAATCACTTGACATTAGGTCTCATAGTTTGTGGGGTATCATACACCTTGGGTGAATAAAAAAACAAAACAAAAAAAACTAGTTACACACTATTACCCCTACATTGCTCTTTATTTATCACGTCCCCCTCCAGGTGGCGCTATAGTCCAGACATTTGTCTTGTTTACATGTGCACTGGAATCAGATTGTAACTCCACTTACAGACTGTTTCTGGCTGCACTCACTGCCTAAACAAACTAGTCTCCTTTCAAAACTATATTACACTTTTGAAGAAGGAGCAGCTGTTACAGCTATTCTTCTCTACTGGGACTAAAGAACTAGAACTCTACAACTGGGACCTTCAATTTAGGGTAAAAACAAAACAAAACAAAAAAGGCTAGTGTGTTTGAGTTGGCTGAAGTGAATTGTTATTTGTGCAGTTATCTAGGTGTTTGTCTCAGGTGGCTGAAGGGAATTGTTATCTGTGCAATTAACTAAGTGTAGAAAGAGCTGTGAAGTAGGGGGAGTGGCTTAGCTAGAAGGAAGCCAGGTTAAAGCCAGATTTAAAAACTGCCCTACATAGCTTCTGCCAGAGAACAGGCAGAGAACACCAAGAAGAAGGAGCTGCTGTTATAACTATACTTGTCTACTGCGACTATATTGCCTTCCTTTCCAACCCTCCACCCTAAGCCAGTTCTACTTTTATAGGCACAGGATTCGACTGACAACAGGAAACTCCTGATTGGGAGCAGAAAGTGAGTGATCACAGAGGGAAAAGAATAGCTCTCAGTCCCCCCCACAGCTGCTGGAGGTCTGATTCTGAGCAAGTAAGGAGACTACTGAGAAATATAGGAATTTCCTGTCTCAGAACAGGAAGATCAGGAGCTTAAAGGGCACAGAGGCAGCAAGTAAGTAGAGAGAAAAAAAAAGAATAAAAAAAATAAACAGAGGAAAGAGTAAGTATTCCAAACAACAGTTAAGGGGCCAGAAATAAGGCATGATGGGAGTGGTGCAGTACAGTGACTGTGGAGCAGCAGTCTTCCGGGAGATGTTCTGGAGGATGCGGTGTTGTCCCATCTGCAGGCACCTCTCTGGGCTGAAGAAGGAGGTTGCTCATCTCCAGGCTGAGTTGGCCAGGATTTGGGGGACCTCCTCTCCCACCCAGGGACCACCAGGGCCACTGCTGTTGCCTCAGAGGTTGCCAAGAAAGAGGAGCGGTTGGATCACAGTGGGCTCAGAGAGGGTGAGGGTGGTGGAACAGAGGCACATCCTCCAGCTGCACCTCTCCACAACTCATATGCCGTTTGGCAAAGTGTGGTTCCCCTCATGGGAGGCACCCGCAGTGGAGACCAAGGAGGATGCTGGGAACCTCCACAAAGGAGACCCACAGGAGAGTGGAATGGGACCCCACAGGGGAAGGAAACAACTCCTAATGGGGGACTTCATTGTTAGGGGGGTAGAACTGGGGGCGGAACGGAAGAGGCAGGTAAGGTGCCTGCCTGGCACCGTGGCTTGGAGGCACAGGGAGCGAATCCTCAGGATTGCTGGAGCAGCTGAACGGGGGAGGGAACTGGATGTCATTGTCCACCTAGGAACAAATGACCTGGCTGAGAAAGGGATCAGAGCAGTGCAGGAAGACTTTGTGGAGTTGGGGAGGGGCCTTAGACAAACAGCATGCACGGTAACCTTCTCAGAGGTACTGCCTGTCTATGGCATGGATGAGGCTAGGGTGCTCCACACCATGGGATTCAATCAGTGGTTGAAAAACTGGCCAGAGCTCAGAGATTTGGCTTCATTGGGGACTGGGGGTCCACCTGGAGTGATGCAGGCCTATACTGGTGTGATGGTCTGCATCTGTCAAGGAGGGGAACCAGGATCCTAGGTGATAGGTTTAAATGCTTCACTGGCAAGCATTTAAACTACTCAAGGTGGGAGGCACTGGAAAGGAGCAGGGAAATCCTAGCCCCCCCAAAAAATCAGGATAGTCAGGGAGATGAACACCAAGATAGAGATGTCGATAGGGAGAAGGGCAGGGGTAAATGGAGAAAATGACAAAGGCAATAAAGACAGGGATGGGGCAAAAAGGGGTAAGGCCATCAAGAAATGGAGGGTAATAAGTACCAATGCACATAGTCTGTGCAACAAGCTCCCTGAACTTGTGGCCTTGATGGAAGAGGGATACCTGGATATTGTAGCAGTCACAGAAACATGGTACACAGAGAACCATGACTGGGATGTTAAGATACCAGGGTACACAACCTACAGGAGAGACAGGGAGGGTAGAAGAGGGGGAGAAGTAGCTCTCTATGTAAGGGAAGAAATAAAAGCAATGGAACAAAAGAGTAAACAGGGAGGAGAGGAAGCACTGTGGGTCACCTTAGAGACTAGAAAGGGCACCACAATCCACACAGGGGTTGTATACAGACCCCCATGTCAGGGAGAGGGAATGGACAAGGATATGATAGAAGGCATCCTTAGGATGGCAGAGAAAGGGGAGATACTGTTGATGGGGGACCTGAATATGCCAGATGTTAACTGGAGCACCTTTGCTGTAGCCACATCCAAGAGCAGGGCCATTCTCGATGCCCTACAGGTGGCATGCCTCAGACAGCTAGTTTTGGAACCCACTCATGAGGGAGCAATCTTAGACCTTGTACTCTCAAATGGGGACAGTGAGAGGATCTCAGATCTAGAAGTGGGTAGCCATCTGGGAACAAGTGACCACCAAACAGTATGATTCATGATAAACTCAGCTACAGAGTCAAGCCATACAAAAGTGAGGGTACTGGACTTCAGGAGGTCTAACTTTGGCAAGATGGGAGAGTGCCTTAGAAAAGCACTAGCAAACAGGCTAGAAGGAAGGGTGGAGCAACAATGGGGAAACATCAAAACTGCCATCACAGAGGCAACAAGCCTTTGTGTGAAGCAAGTAAACAAATCAAAATGAAAGAAAAAGCCACTATGGTTCTCAAAAGAGGTGGCGGGGAAGGTTAGGGAGAAAAAGATAGCACTTAGGAAGTATAAGAAAACACAGAAGGAGCAGGACAGAGAACGTATCTCAAGTTAAGGCAGAAGAAGTAGGGAGGGAAGTCAGAATAGCAAAGGCCCAAACTGAGGAAAAAGATAGCCTACCTCGGTTAAGAAGGGGATAAAACCTTTATAGGTACATCAGGAGCATAGAAAGACAAAGGGAGGGATAGTGAGGCTGAATAGAAAGGACAGTGGTGGGCAGAGAGGGACAGTGAAAAAGCAGGGATACTGAATGAATACTTCTGCTCAGTATTCACAAAAGAGGAGGAGGGGGAGGTGCCTAATCCAATTAACAGAAGCACTCTTGGATTGGGGGTAATCCCAGTCCTTTCATAGAAGAAAGGGTTCTGAAAGAACTCCTAAAACTGAAGGTGAACAAAGCAATGGGATCTGATGGAATTCACCCCATAATTCTAAAAGAATTAAGGGGCGAACTAGTGACACCACTGACTACCTTTTTAACAAATCATGGGAAGATGGTGTGGTACCTGAGGACTGGAGGAAGGCAGATGTGATTCCCTTCACAAAGTGGGAGCAAGACAGAGGGGAAAACTACAAACCTGTCAGTTTGACCTCTCGTGGTAGAAGTGATAGAATCACTTCTGAAGGAAAGAATTATTGAGTACCTAGAGGCCAGTAGGGCACAGGACCCAAGGCAGCATGGGTTCACAGCGGAAGGTCATGTCAGACGAATCTAATTGATTTCTTTGACTGGGTGATCAAAGTAGTAGACCAGGAAGGGGCTGTGGACATGGCCTACCTAGACTTTAGCAAGGCATTTGACACAGTCCCACACAAAAGATTAATAATCAAATTAACCAGTCTGGGATTGGGTCCCAGGGTGGTAGCCTAGGTAAAACATTGGCTGGACAACAGGACATAGAAGGTAATTATATATGGAGTCCACTCTGAAGAAAGAGGGATTACTAGTGGGGTACCGCAGAGTTCAGTACTGGGTTCAGTCCTTTTTAATGTCTTTATAATAATATCTCTGGTTCAAGGTCAGTTGGCATTCATCTGTATCCCCCTCGTGCCTGAAAATAGGCAGAATTTGTCTAGTGCACTTAACCGGTCAACAAAAAAGACTAAAAACGAAATAAACTAAATAATTGACATTGCAGAGGGACTGGAAGAAAAAGTATGCCTCTTTGCTGATGATACAAAGATCTGCAACAAGGTTGATACACAAGGAGGCATGGAAAGGGATGAGAAGGGACTTGGCAAGGTTGGAGGAATGGTCAGAAGTATGGCAGCTTGGATTCAATGCAAAGAAGTGCAAAACAATGCACCTGGGAAACAAAAACCCAGGGGAAGATTACACAATGGGGTGGGGGGGTAGTAACAACAACAAAAATGGAAAGGGACCTGGGGGTAATCATATCAGATAATGTTAAGTTTAGCAAGCAATGTGAGAAGGCAGTAGGGAGGGCTGGGGGATACTGAGATGTATAGGGAGAGGCATCACCAGCAGAAAACAGGAAGTTGTTATCCCTCTGTACAGACAGTTGGTGAGACCCCATCTGGAGTACTGCATCCAGTTCTGGAGACCTCATCTCCGCAAGGACATAGACAGGATAGAGGCAGTCCAGAGGAGGGCAACTAAAATGGTGCAGGGTCTGCAAGAGAAGCCACACGAGGACATACTAGAGGAGCTTAATATGTATATCCTTGAGGAACGGAGGGAGAGGGGGACATGATAGAAACGTTTAAGTACCTCAGTGGAATCAACAAAGTCCAAGAGGGTAGCATCTTTCAGAAAAAGAGATGCGCAAGAACAAGGGGACACAATTTAAAGATAATGGGGAGACGGCTTGGGTAATGTGAGGAAGTATTTTTTCACAGAGAGGATGGTGGGCGCATGGAACAGCCTTCCAGAGGAGGTTGTGGGGTCTAAAACTGTGGGAGAATTCAAGAATGTATGGGACAGACATAAGGCAATTCTTGTGGGGGGTAGGAAGAAATAGGCTGTTGGTTAACTAGGATCTGCAGCTTATCCTGTAGGTAAGGAAATGGGCAGACTAGGTGGGCCAAGCGGTCCTTATCTGCCGTCAAAGTCTGTTTCTATGTTTTTAAATTGTGTGTGTGGGAGGTAATAACCTAATTTCTGGATGGACAGTGCCACAGCTGACTGAAGAACCTCGAATAGCAAGCAGAGTTCTGCAAGCCACTGGGCTCTCCAATCAGTGTTATTAGAGCTCCTTTCCTTTCATTCCAGCAACAAGGGGCACATCAGCTAATATTTCGCTTCAGAATACCTCCTTTGTAGTGAACTGAAAATCTAATTTGTAGGCCTACGGATGCGGAACAGACCGCTCCATGAGAGTCTGGTTTCTGGTTTAAAAGCTTTACTATTCTTTCATTGCGGTTTCTGAAATTGTAGCTGTCCTTTACAAATGTCTCTCCTGCTCATTACATGCTAACCCCTTGTGTCTCGGATATTTGTTCCTCAAAGTAAACTGCTGATAAGTCTGCTCTTATCTGCTTTGGTTTGTAAGATCCATGTCTGTAGGATAAGATTTCTTTCTCTTCTCACTCTCTCATGTGCCACTTGGAGAGATAGATATAGTGGGACCAATTTAAGACCGCACAGCCTGTCTAGATCATCTACCTGTTATTTTAAACAGCACTACCCTGAAAATGGGGGACGTCATGCCAAGAGAATTTAAGGGGGCACACAAATATTAATGAATCAGCGGAGGGCACTAAATTACACTTTTACAGCCCTTCTCCAGTCCAGAAAGCAAAACTTAAATGGGAATTTGGGGATGCCCCCACTCCCAGACTATATCAGCATGACAGCCCTGCCTGAAACACCTTTACCCTTCAGGTGTCTACCAAGCCTAGTCTTGAAAACTCTGAACACTGCCTCCTCTTACTACCTCCTCTAGTAAAAATCTATTCCACAACCTTATTTTACTCTCAGGATAAAAGCAGTTTTCCTTAAGTTGCTCCTAAATATCTGCCCCCACCTTAGCTTTTTATGTTCCCTGGTTCTACTGTCATGGATTCCACTTCACAGTCTGCATTGCTCTATATTTGTAACCTTTCATAATTTGGAACAGCTCATTGATATCACTCCACATTCTACTTTTCTCTAGGGAGAACACCACCAAGTGTTCTGCCTTACCTCTATATGTTCTCTTGCCCACTAAATATTATTGTACCTCTGTGCTCTTATTCTTTCCAGTTCCTATGTTTTATGTTTTTTATTGATTTTCTTTATTTCCTCTGTGCCGTACTTCTGTTGGGCCCTTCCTCCTCCAACTCCCATCTAGGGTCTCCATCCTAGTTGATGTGGTCTCCCTTTCAGCCATAGTGTCTCCCTTTCAGCCACAGTGTCTTCCTACCAGCTTGCCCCCAGGGCTGGGTCCTTGTTTTCAGCTTCCCCCTCAAGCAGGCTCAGGGTCGCTGAACCGTGGTCTTTCCAGGAGGAGCTGTCCTTTTGGCATGCCCAATGGATGTGGATGGTGCCAGGCCCTACATCATGCTGCATCCAGTGGAGTTTGTACCCAGCTTTGTTGCTGCTACCCCTGCTCCTTATTAGCATGCATACTCACGAAGCTCAGGGGAGTGACGCCAGGCTGTTTGTGTTCACACACGTCTCCGCCAAACTCCCCCCAGGTGATACCCTATTAGCGGTGTGACACTGAATCCAAGCCCTTCCCCCGAGAGAAGAGTGCCCTCGTGGGTGCTCTGCAAACTCTCTTCTAGCATATTCTCCTGACTTCCCCTGTTTAGGGCATGAACCAGGGTCTCCAGTGTGCGAAAGCTGTCCTCCATGGAGCTGGCATCCTGTGCCCTCTTTTAATGCAGTAATCAGAATTCCAGACATTATTCCAGATGATAATAAAGCAATGCTTTGTACAGTGGCATAATCACCTTATTTTCTCTACTATTTATCCCTAGCTGTCTGTCGGCTTTTCCTACTGAGCAATGTTTGGGCAGCTTAACTGCTTTTACTCCAATTTTTTATTCCTATTTGCAGGGCCCATGTCTGGGTCTTTCTTTCTTGCTTATTTTTTGTTACAATTTATCTATCCAGGTCAACCAGTTGGCACAGTTGTAGGGTTATTGTTCATGAAGTCAGAGACCTGGGTTCAGAACGAGCCTGGGTCATTGAGGGCTCACCAGAGGGAATAGGAGGACTGAGCATCCCAAACAATGCACTCCTGTTCTAGGAAAGGCGGACAGCTGGCTCTGCTGCGATGCTGCCACCTGGGCGGCCACAGGTGGCAATACACTTGAAGCAGCTAGTTGGAAGGGTGGCTCTGACTAGTGCAGCACAACACAGGCTTGCATTCATGCACATGGGCACCCTTACCACCAGCATCCTGAGGGCTGGGAAAAAGAGAAAAATGGGATTACTCCATCTGGAAGGATGACACTGGCCTCTCGCAGGCCCTGCGCTGGTGACCTTGGCACCTTCTCCCATTAGCTCCTATCTGGCAGGAATTGGATGAGCCACACTGTCCCTGCCATAGGACATAAGCCCTGATGATTCAAAAGGTAGAAGTGTAAGTCTGGGAGAAGCTGGGTTACATGGCAGAGGAGGTTGGCAGAAGGGGGTATGATCTGTGAGGAGGATAAAGTGATACGAAACAGTTTATAGTGTTTACCCAAGATAGCCCACCTGAGATGCAACATCTCATTCGAGTGGGGTCCTTCTTCTACTCATTCCTGCATTTGGGCAGACTAGAGCAGTGGGAGGTTAAGTGACTTGCTCAAGGTCATGCAGTGAGCATTTGGTTCTAACAGGAGTTGGATCTGTGATCTCCCAGTTCCCAAGCTGGAGCTCTTTTTTTTTTTTTTTAAATATACTTTTTTGCTTCCTTTGGCTGTGGAGTCAATGATATACTGTCTTTCAGCTCTCCCTTGGTTGGGGGTCAACATGCTGCTATGGCATTGAGGGATTTACCCCTTAGTTTCCCCTTGCCCCACTTCCCCTTAAGGGTGCAAGTACGGAGACATATGTCCAGATTGGTGGCATGCTGATGCATGCCTCAACCAAGCACTTAATGGTATCCTCCTGTTCCCCACACCGCCAACCCTGCACTGCCACCCATGTATCCACAGGGGACAGAGTCAGAGTGGTGTGACTGCCTTCCCTCCCTAGAAGAGGAGAGTGTCCCCCGGAATGCTCAACCCCTTCTCCTCCTCCCCAGCCAACACCCTATGACTCAGACTTGTTCCTGAACCCGAGTAACTGACATTGCAAGCAGTAGTGCTGCTGCTGCACTGACAGGCTAGTTCCGAGCTTTCTTTCTTTCTTTCTTTCTTTCTTTCTTTCTTTCTTTCTTTCTTTCTTTCTTTCCTTTCCTTTCTCCCTCCCTTCCTTCCTTCCCTCCTTCCCTCTTAGAACATGGGTGAAAAGCTCCTACAAGACAGAAACGCGTGAGAAAGTTAACAGACTACAGTAGAACATAATGGTTTTCCACCATAAAGTGAGGTTAAAGCAGCAGTCATTAAAAAAAGCCCCCCCCCCAACAATGATCCCAGACATTTATTATGGCATCCAATAGTCAAGTTCCGGGGGCGCTAATGAGCCACTGACAGCAACAGACGCATTCCTCCGAAGCTCCATGCTAAGTATGAATTAAAATATATTTCTGGGTGTTTTTTTTATATAAAGTTGGCATCGTCTGATAGCTGTAAAAGCCGGGAAATGGATGATTACCTGACTTCGACCAAATCCTCGCGGCAGGCGGCTAAATCCGTGAAGAAAGTTCAGCATCAGGAAAATGTGGCGACAGGCAGCATGGGCCTGATTTCTCTCTCGGCGACGGAGCTCACCCTGCTTGGAAAGACTGTCACGGAGCAGGTCCTAAAGAGCCTCAGCCCTCAGCTTGATCTTTTTGAGGACAAGATAGGTACTCTGACAGCCGAGTTGGCTCAACAAACCAAAGACGTGCAAGAATTACAGCAGAGAATGTTGGATTTGGAGGATACAGTAGCCCCCCAGGTGAGCCACATGGCACAACTCGAGCAGGAACTGTAGGCCTTGAAAGAATCCCTGGACTACCAGGAGAACCACAATAGCTGAAATAATCTAAGGATTGGGGGCTGCCTGAAGGTCTGGAGGGCAAGAATGCAGCGACGTTTTGTGCTGAGGAACTTCCAAAAATCCTGGAGACGGAGGTCACAGGGGGCAAGATCAAAATTGAGCGCGCACATCGGGCACTCGCGCCTAAACCTCCTGCTGATCAACCCCCCAGGCAGAACATTTTCCAAATGCACCACTTTGGTGACTGGCAGGCAATCATGGCTGCATACAGGGCAAAGAAAGAAGCGATATATAAGGGCGCTACGTTAATAATCCATCAGGATTTATCCATGAGGGTACAGAAGAAAAGGCAGCAATTTAACCCCTGCATGGATATGCTACAAGAGAGGGAGCTGGAGTTCTTTATGGCCTTCCCCGCGGTGGTAAGGGTAAAGTTGGAAGGAGCCAGCTACTCTTTCTGGGAGGCAGACAAGCTACGGAGATTTACCGATGACTGGGACAAAAAAATGCAAAGCAATGAGAGGGGCGGCAGAGTAACTGGGTTTTCTCTAACATTCTCTGGCACTGAGCGGTGGAATGCTGCAATGCTCCCTGCAGTGTGGCCCTGACATACAATGATCGTTCGGGACCCTGGGAGAACTTATCTGCATATTTGATTGGGCGACTCCTCTTACTTCTTGTTGTTGCTGCATTGCTGAAGCACTGCGCCCTTTCTGGAAGTGTTCTACCTGGTGTGGGGCTTTAGCGACAGTAGTAGCTGGAGATCAAGTGATACCTGGCCTGATGGAAGTGGGGAGGAGTGGTGAACTGTATGCTTGAACTAAGGCCCTTCGATGGCAAGGCTGGCTTTCAGGAGCGAGGACTGAGGTTGTTTCCATTTTGGACAGTGGACTGAGACATTCAGTTCTCCGCTTCTCCGCGATTACAGGTTAGTGGGGCTGGGGGCTGGGCCGACACATGTTGGAGGTGTGGGCTTGGTCCCCTCCTTAGTCCTATGCCTGGGGGGTGGGTTAAGGGGAAGATCTGTTTTCGTGGGGAGTCCAAGGAGTTTCTGATGGAAGCAGATGGAGCCGCTTAGAGGGTGGAGGGGTGCACATGGGCTGAATGGGAGCTTTTTGATCAGTGCTGGATGACGACTAACTACATTTTGGGATAAAATGCTGTACAGCCAGGTTAATGTTGTGATAATGTGGGTTCTTAGCACAGAGGAAGGGGGCGATTGGGGAATGGGGGTCACTATGCTTCAAATTACTAACAAAAATATGGTGAACAGCTCTTTTTTAGATTCATGGTATACAGTCGACCTGGGTTATGGGAGGGGGAGGAGGATGCGAGGGTTCAATTTGTTCAAGGTTATGGGCACCTGTTGGAGGTTGTATGTTTTTCTTGCTTTTTTCTACTCTTTAATGTGGATATTAGGAACTGGAGGTGCTGCTGGATGTGGGCTTGGTATGAGTAAGGAACTACTGGAAGGAGGCATAGCCCTCCCAAGACAGATCATATGGCATAATGGCTCATCATGAGGCTGACTTAGTGCTTTCCTGGAACGTTAAAGGGATCTCCTCCCTGATCAAAAGGTCAAAGATATTGGCAGCTCTAAAAAAAAGGGGCAATGGTGGCAATGTTACAGGAGACTCATCTTACCCCAAGGGAGCATAATAAGCTGATGGGGGGTGGGTGGGAGCATGTTATGCTGCTTCCTACTACTCCCACAAGAGAGGGGTAGCGGTGTTAGTTCATAAACACTGCCCCTTTCAGGTGTCATGGGTTGTTAAAGATGTTAAAGGGGGTAGATATGTTTTCATGGTCGGCTCTATTGGGACCAGGATGCTCACGCTAGGAAGCATATATGCCCCTTCGGTGTTCAAGCCTGGTTTTTACCAGGAAATCCTGGATGTCCTTAATAAGGAGCAATTTCTGGGTTTGGTGATGGGGGGGGGGGTTTAACCTCATTATGGACCAGGACATGGATTACTCGGGTAAGGGGCGACAGAATAACTGAGCCACTAAGGCTTGGATAAAGGGTCTTTTGGACTTAGAGGTATTAGATAGCTGGAGGCAAGCATACCCGGGGGCACGGGAGTACACATTCCACTCACTCCCACATGACTCATGGTCCAGGTTAGATTATATATACCTAGCCAGCTCCCTATATGATAGATTAGTGGATGTCTCCCATGGTCCTATTGCGCTGTCAGACCATGGCATGGTGGGGTTGAGGATTAGGTGGAGAGACCGGGATCCCCATACAGAGACATGGAGATTTCCCACATATCTATTAGCAAAAGAAGAATTCAAGGATTTTCTTAAAGAACAATGGGGAAATTACCTACAGTTTAATAAGGGAACGGTAGAAAGTACAGCTACCCTGTGGGGGGGGCAGGGAAATCATATATGTGGGGGGCCATAATAAGTTATACTGTGAAAATCAGAAGGGAGCAGAAACAAAAAGTGGAAACCCTGAAGCAGACGGTGAGGGGGCTGGAGACAAGGGTATTGCTGGGAAGGGGAGAGGAGGAAAAAAGCCAATTGCAGGCTGCCCGGGAGACACTCAATGCATGTCTCACGGGGGAAGCGAGAGCTAGACTTTCGTATGCAAGGCAGAAAATTTATGAATGGGGCAACAAGCCGGGCCCATTCATGGTTAAATTGATGAAGTGGGGTAGAGCTCCATGCAAGATCACAGCTATCAAAAACCAACATGGAAAGGTAATAAAGGAGGACCAGGGCATTGGTGCTTGTTTCAAGAAACTTTACCAGATCCTATACCAGGCCGAAGGCATGGGTACACAGGAACTGGCCAAGAGTTTCCTAGACAAGATAAAAATCCCCATGATAGATGAGACTCTGAAGGAGATGTTGGGGGCCAAGATCACTGAGGACGAAGTAGTTAAAGCTATTGGTAACCTGCAAGCTGGCAAAGCTGCCGGCCCTGATGGTTTCGGGGCAGAATATTACAAGACGCTGAGGGTGGAGGTGGCGGGGGTGTTATTGGAGTTTATGTAGGAGGTTAGGGGGAGAGGGACCTCCCCAGAACACATCTGGAGGCCAGTATCACGTTAATACACAAAGCTGGTAAAGACACCACAGACTGTGCTTCGTACAGACCCATCTCCCTGCTCAACTGCAACTGCAAGATAGTAGCTAAGGTCCTGGCCCTGAGGTCGGAACGGATCCTCCCAGAAATAATCCACCCAGACCAGACAGAGTTTATCAAGGGGAGGCTCTCGTATCATAATATGAGAAAGTTGCTGAATATCACCTGGTGGGGGATAATGAATCCGAATAAAGCATGTGTGTTAAGGATGGATGCAGAAAAAGCCTTTGATAGGATTGAATGGGACTACCTCTTGGAGGTGTTACGCAGGTTTGGGCTCGGAGATGGGTTTGTGGAGCTGGTACAGATGCTATATTACAAGCCCTGGCACGGGTCTTGGTTAATGGTAAGGCCTCGGAGGAATTTGAATTGTTTAGGGGCACTAGACAGGGGTGTCCCCTCTCCTGTTTGCCCTCGCCATTGAACCTCTTGCGATTAGGATCAGGGCCTCATTGGACATACATGGGATACCGATAATGGGAGTTGGACAGATCAAACTGGCCTTGTATGCGGATGACCTCCTCCTGTTCGCCTCTTGGCCAGAAGTTCGATTCCGCACATATTACAAGTAATTGAAGAGTTTAAGGTTTTCTCAGAATATAAGCTTAACCTGTCAAAATCAGAAATTATGCCCCTGGGGAGAAAGGTGGAGGGATTCCCGAAGCACGCTTAGGATTTAAAAAGAGTGAAGGAGAACTTTACACATCTGGGAATAAAAGTGAGTAATTTG
The DNA here is from genome assembly GCA_016271365.2 of Neoceratodus forsteri. NCBI lineage: Eukaryota > Metazoa > Chordata > Ceratodontiformes > Ceratodontidae > Neoceratodus > Neoceratodus forsteri. The sequence continues at coordinate 566,648,347 of CM057452.1, forward strand.
CTCTCAAAGCTGTATAGTCTTAACTACATGCCTGTTTTTAAAACAGTACTGGCTGATTTGACCAGATGGAGAGTGCTCCCGATTTCATGGTTAGGGCGTATCAACCTAATCAAGATGAATGTATTACCCCGCCTGCTATATCCTATGCAGATGGTGCCAGTGTGCCCCACTACTAGAGATATTACCAAATTGGAAAAGGGGTTCACATATTTTATTTGGAAGGGTAAGAGGTCCAGGATGAAATTAAGTAGACAAGGCCACAAAGAAAAAGGGTGGACTCGAGTTTCCAGATATTAAGGGGTATTTTTTGGCTATTCAGCATAGGTACATCCATAATTAGATAAATAGGGGAGATGCTGCCTCCTGGATAGGATTAGAAGGAGCCGGATGCCCAGGTAGGTTAACTGCATACTTATTGCAAAGGGGACCTAAAGTATATGCACAGCTAGCTACTACTAACCCTCTGGTCATGCTGGGGGCATGGTTGGAGATCCAAAAGAGGCAGGGGGCCTTAGACGAGCATACCCTCCTAATACCAGTGTCGGGGAACCCTGAGTTCCTGCCAGGGCTGGAGGACCCAGGTTTTGTGCTATGGGAAAAGGGAAGGGTGCGATGTGTGGGGGACCTATGTAACAGTTCGGGACTAATGACTTTTGAGGAGATCAGTGGGCAGATTGGGATCCCCAAGTCACACCTTTTCAGATATATGCAGCTGAGAAACTACTCACATAAGCTGCAAAGGAGTCCGAGGGATATGGTAGCCTTGGCACCTGTTAGGCTAGATAGGCAGTTCATTAGGGATCAGACAGAGAAAACTAGACTGTAGTGGGAAAAAGACCTGGGAGTGCTTATTTCAGATGAAGACTGGAGTACCTTGGTAACCTCCCATATGGGGTTGCTTGTATGCAGTAAGTTTAAAGAATCTCAACGTAAATTTTTGCACCGCCTGTTCCATCCTTACAGTATAGTTCACAAGTTCCATCCCGGGATCACTGACAAGTGTGGGATTATGAGGGGAACCTATTTACACTGTTTTTGGCAGTGTCCAATCTTGCAGAGGTATTGGAAAAAGATCCAGGGGGAAATTTCAAGAATTTTTTTTTTTTTTTTAGTTGTTTAAACAGGAGTAGCACACTAAGCTGAAAGCTTTTTTACAGATGTGACCTGGGAGCACAGACAAGTTAAGTGACTTGCTCAGGGTCACACAGTATGCAAGTGGAAGCTGTGGGATTCAAACACAGGTCTGGTCTGCTGGATGTCACCAGATTTGCAGCTCAGAGCCTTAAACCACTGCGCTATACTGCCTCTCTCTGGGGGTGAGTGGTGGTCTTCTCACCCATCTCACTGCTCTTGGGTGTGGAGATTGACCAGTGTGGGGAATGGAACTTGTACCCCAGATGGGTGAGGGTGGTTTTGGTAACTGCTCGCCAGATAATTTTGAATACTTGGATATCTAATGTAGCTCCCTCCATTGGCATGTGGCAAACGCTTTTATTGTCTACTCTAGCCCTGGACCGACTCACCTATGCGTTAAAGGGCAGGGAGGAGAGATTTCAGAGTGACTGGGCAGAACTTCTAGCATCTCTGACTCCAGTGGAGTCCATGTTGTTATGCAGATTTGGAATCGGATAGGGTGGGTTGAGGGTGGAGGAGAAATTGCCCTGTACTGTAGTAGCTGGGTGGCTTACTCCTGGGTCTCCAGGCAAAAGAGAAAAGTGGGTGTCAATGTGAAGGAATTAAAAGCAGACATATAAAATGGAAGGAAACACAACCAGCCTCCCCCTGTATAGGGGGCCTTCCTTGGAGTTCTTTAAAGCAGAGTGGAAATTTAGTTGTTGTTCTTTATTCTTTTTTTTTTTCTCTCTCTCTTTCCTTTTCTTCTTTTTTGTTCTTTCTGGTGGGGCTTTATCCTGTATCCTGTTTTTCTCTCCTCTTTCTTCTGTCTCTATACATCTATCTTATTTCACGTGAGGCAATTTATAAGATGGGAACCCTGTGTGCTGCATAGGATTAATCCACCCATGTGACTAGACACTCCCAAACATACGTTCCCAGGGCCATACTTATTACAGGCTATAAGGGAAGGGTAGCCTCAGTTGGACTGAAACACGTAGGAGCACCAGGCACAAACTGATACCACACAGTGAAAAGGATCAACGCTTCTTATAGTCACTGATATTTCTTTGTTTTAGAAGCTGAATTGAGATAGGTAGAGTTATCCGAACACTTTTAATGACCTTGGCACTATAATGAGGCGATCACACATAGGGGAGCGTGCTCCCATTTGCCAACCAGTGGGAGGTCAAGTATAATGCAGCACTTGACGACTGTTGTATCTTATGATGTGTGCATCAGCAGTACTGTACGCAAGTATGTTTTGTACGAGATATTTTGCCTTGTCTTTTTCTCTGTTATCTATAAGAGAAAATCAATAAACAGATTATACAAAAACAAGTTCCAGAGACATGGTTTTTGCTCTTCTTTTTCTTTCAACTGCTTTTTTAGTAATAGTCAAGTGACCGTAAGTAGCATCATTTTCAAATTTCACTGTGATGATGCTGACAAACACAACATGTACCCCCATGACATTTGAGATTAGCTAGACAATTGCAGTATCTACCACAAAGGGCACTGTTGAGCAAATTACCTTCTGTTGCAGTACTTGTTGAGCATAAATTGGGTCTTATTCAGAATTGGTCTAACTGAACAAGCATGATGTTTGACAGCATTTGGGGCATGACCTGCATGGCTTCTCCAGTGTGGGGCAAAGACTGTTTAGCACATTGCCAACTCCAGTAACTAGGGCAAGTACTGTTTGAACTATACATTTTAGGGCATACAGCAAATCCTCTTTCTTCATCTTTATGTCCCCATCTTTACTCCAGCACAAACCTCCATCAGGAGCACCCATGGCACTCTGTGATCCCTACATACCTTAGCAGCTGGCCCCATGCCCTCAATGAAGCCTTGGCTTACCCCCCCCCCCCCAGGCAGGAACAGAAGTAGGGGGATGTACCTCGAGCTTCCTGCGTAATCAGGAGATGAGGAAGAAGAATTGGCATTTACATAGTGCTTTTCAAACACATTGTATCCCAAGGCACTTTGCAAGCATGGAGGGAGCGGTAGCAAAGTGACTGTAAATGTGTAGTGGCAGCCATTTCGCATATCAATACCCATACACAGCCTTGGGCAGTTGCACAAACCGGTCTTATGGGAAGGGGAATGCTAGCCAGGACACCAGTGAAAATTCCCTACTCTTTACTTTTCTGTTCAGGTTTTTGTGCTTTCCTTTGAATTTTTATTTTTTTCTGAATGTGACCGGAATTGATGGTATTTGCAATGGAAAGACTAGGTCTGGCTTCTCTTTCATTTTTGTTGGTTTTGTTTTAACCCCTACTCTTGCAAAAAGTGCCTTGGGTTCTTTTACTTGCACCTGTACACCTACCAGGCCAGTATCAGACATGGGCAGAAAGGACCTTGGTTTAAAGTCTCATCCAAAGGATGGAACACTCTGACAGTACATTATCCCTGTAGTACTGCACTTGGGGGCCAGTGCTGATGGTATAAGCCCAATCCCAGTGTGGGGCTGGAATTTATGACCTTATGATCTAGAGGCAGATGTGCTATCAGCAGCCACGCTGACACTTCTGGTGGTGCAGGGGAGACCCAGATGAAATGCACTCTGTTGTCTGCCATGGTGGGACCCATTTTCTTGTTCGGGCCCTTCGGACATCTGCATGCCATAGATTCAGGGGGAAGTGCACATGGTGGCATGCAGATCATGAGTTCAACAGAATTCCCCCCTCCCAGTATAGAAACATAGAAACTGATGGCAAATAAGGACCGCAAGGCCCATCCAGTCTGCCCATTTTTTTTACCTTATGAATATGCCATAGGCCTTTACTCTGTCAATGGCCTATCTAGTCATACTCATCTGTATTGCTCTCTTATGCATATCCCATGCCTGTTTGAAGCCCTGCACTGTATTCATATCCACCGCTTTCTGAGCTAGGCCAGTCCATGCATCCACCACCCTTTATGTGAAAAAGAACTTCCTCACATTGCCCCTTAATCAGCCTCCCTCTAATCTTATGCTGTGTCCTCTTGTCCTACTATTTTTCTTATATTGAAACGTTAGACTCTTTCACCGTGTTAAATGCCGTTAAGATGTTTGAATGTTTCAATCATATCACCTCTCTCCTTTGCTCTAGGGTATACATATTGAGCTCCGTTAATCTGTCCTCATATGTTTTCTGATGCAGTCCCTGCAACATGTTGGTTGCCCTTTTGTGGACTGCCTCAATTTGGTTAATGTCCTTGTGAAGGTGTGGCCTCCAGTACTGCACGCAGTACTCCAAATGGGGCCTAACCAGTGTCTTGAAAAGAGGGATTACTACCTCCCTCTTACAACCTGTGATAACCCTACTAATACACCTCGCTGTGCTGCCAACTATGCCCACCAAAGTGGCAGCACTACAGTGAAGACTGGGACCCTCCCTCCGTGCTCAGAAAAGGAAAGTGTCCTGTAAGACATTCAGTCCTCCTCCTCCCCCTTGCCAGCCTCCAGTGACCCCTGCTCATTCCCAAACCTGGGTCCTGGTCTAGCTAGCCTTCACTCTACTGCTTTACCAACAAGTTGGCCCTCTCCTTTACATATAGCTTTTTCTTTGGTGTCATCCTCCCAGTTCTCAAACCAGGGGGAATGCTGCCATGGTAGAGGTTCCAGCCCTGACCTCTGCTAGCCCCACTGCTCGCACCAATAGGGATCCATGGTGTGAAGCCTGAAGCTCCACTGGCCGTAATTCTGAGAACACTGCAATTTTGTTTTACCTTTTTTGCCCCTCCCTCTTTCTATGGCACCTGATAGCACTGACTGTTGGCTATCACCCACACAGACATCCCCTGTGGTATAGCAAGCTCCCTAGCACTCCACAGGGGTCACTGCTGCATCTGAACCCCATGCCTACCCCCCTCATCTAGTAGCACTGCCCCATGGCAACATCTTCTAGCCTCCCCCTGAGATGGCTACCAAATCCACTCCTGAACCGGGGTCTGCAGCACAACGTGCTGCTGCTGGGACATCGAGTGGCTCCAAGGCAAATTCTCATCTAAAACTACCATAGCAATGGAGGCCACAAAATCCTCAGCACATGTAGTAGCACTCAGGTTCTGTTTTTTTCACATTTTATGTTCCCATCTCTGACTCAGCCCCTTCCCCAAGGTCGGGCCCAGCCCCATCCCCATTCCCCCGAGTCTCTGGTGCTAATCTCTCTCTGGCTGCCAACCCTACGGACTTACCCACTGTTGCGGGTCCTGACAAAGTCAGAGTAACACCTTCCATCGCCTTTTGAATGCGGAAACAGGAGAACCCTGAGTGTGGAGAGAACATCCAGTGGCAGGGGTTGTGGCCCAAGCACACCTGAGATCATCCTCCATGAGTCAGGGCATTTTTACATGTTCTTAATATTGCCTGCCCCTCGGTATGTCAGCAGCCTATGGACTCCATGCTCATGCAAGCAATACATGCTTGAGCAGAGCCTGGTCGACATACCCTTTCCCACTGCACCTCTGCTGCACTACCACCTGTGGTCACCCAGATGGCAGTGTTGCAGTGGAGGCAGCAACCTTCTCTCCCTGGAGGAACAGCATGCTCTCTGGGATGCTCACCTTCCCTTCAGCCGGCCCCTGATGAACGAGGCTGTCTTCCACACCCTGGGCACCAGTGTTTTTAGCAATAGTGCCACCGCTGCACTAATGAATCAGCTTAGTTTCTATTTTAACTTTTTGGTGAGACAAAGACTTCAATAGGTCCGAATCTGAAATTCATTTCAGTTGTTTTGAGATCATAATACCTCCCAGGTCTCACACTGTGGAAATCAGGGGGTTGATTGCCGAAAGTCCTGAGAATGCTGCAAGCCCAAGGTGCGGCGAACACATGGTGCATGGGGCTTGTCCTTGGCCAGTGATCAGGATTCTCGATCCCATGAGTCGATTACCACACATTAGACCATCTTTTTCTGGTAGCAATGTTTATTTATTTATTAGCTTTTGTTTACTGGGTAGGCATGCTAGACAAGGAAATGCCTATTATTCAGGGGCGACCTGGGATGGCTTGCCATTTTACGGGGCTTGCACTGCCGTAAATCGGGAAAACTGTCTCAAGTGCACCTGATTTTCCTGAATCAGGTGCATTCTGTGGCAAAGCCATCAGCACAGCTTAGCCAATCACTGGGTTAGATGCAGGGCTTAGCGTAAGCTCTGTGTCGACCTTTATGAATCGGGGCCCAGGATTTTAAAAGAGACCAATGTTTGAACGCTAAGCTAATAGAGTGAAACCTGCATGAAAAATAGAATAATAGATGGCCAACCATGAATAACATGGCTGTAATTCCTTTCACTGAAGGATTCTATTAAAAGCTAACCTCAACAATGAAGCTAGAAAGATTCCTTGCTTTCACTAGCATCCTAGGATGGAATCTTATAGCCTTTTTATTGACTGGCTGGGCATTTGTTATTTTTTTATAAAATGGGTAGAGACAGTAAAGCAACCTGATTGGCTGACAGCCCTTGCCAGCTATGTTTTTTATTTTTGTTATATCACGCTAAATAATAAGCCCCAAAAGACGGCAACAGACTTGCCAAAAATATCACTGTGCCACCCTGCCTTCAGAACTCGAAATCTGCCATGTTGTTTCTCACTTACAAAAAAAGTCAGAAACGGCCGCAGAAAGAATCAAAGTTTAAGCCACAAAATTACCTAAATACACCCGGAACACTTTAAAAAGCGCTTTTTTTACCTCAACATCCTCCTGCTGTCCCTCCAAAGCGGCTCCCTTTCCCTCTTTACCCTCCTTATCCGCAGCTATTGAGGTGTCTCCCAAACTCCTTTCAGAGCCGCAAGCTGAGTGAGAGAAGTGGGAGTTTTTTGAAAGTTACTACTGCAGATGATAGCTTGCTGCTGGCAAGACAGAAAAGAAGTCCTGGTCTTGCCAGTGGCCTAATGTAGTGACTCGGCAACTCTATCCAGTGCCCCTAGTGACAGCAATTAATTTAGCAGTGTCCTTAGTAACAGGGACTATTTGAGATTAAACCAGATTTGTTTTTTATTTTAGTAAATTTCTTAAAAAAGTTACAGTTTCTCAACATATACTCATTTTATAAGTGCAATAACACACTTCGGGGTGTGGTTTAGTCTGGATAAATGCACTTCTAGCAGCAGTAAAGCACTTGACCTGCAGCCTTGTGCATCGCGATGCCTCTAGGCATGCGTTTATCCAGGCTAAATCATACCCCGTTGTGTGTTATTGCTTATGTAATGGTTTGTTACTTGGTTACACTGAGGGTCTTATACCTTGTAGATGCTGAAAAAGATGAACTGCCTTCATGGTTGAAACTAAGTGAGCTACCAGGAACAGTTTTAAGCAGTTTTAAACTGCCCACTGACATTGATCTCCACTCGGTTTTTTCTTTTTTTTTTTGCTGTGTGATTGTTCTAAACAGTGGAGGCATTTTAAGCAGAGTTCATGCTTGACTGTCCAAACAAACAGAGAGTGCTCAGGTAGAACTTAACGGTCTGGTGCTAGGGTGGAGCTGCTAACCCCATTACATGATACAAACAGACCCAAGGAGCTGGGCACTCAGGTGACTGCACTGAGTTACTTAAATCACAATGCTGGAATCGGAAATCTTCTACAGGGTGTTCGGTGGTTAGTGCACTAGTCCACCACTTTGCTAAAATTATTTTTGTTTAATAAAGCACTGAAGAAGATTTCTGATTCAAGAGTGGTGATTTAAAGTGCACTCACTCGAATGCTGGGCTCCTATGCTTGACTCTCAGATTATTTTTCTTGATATTAGTGATGTGACATCAGATCGCTAGTATTGTGAAAAAGAATCTTGCAAACAATGACATTACCGCTATTTGGTGTCACACTCTGTATATGGGAAAACATGACAACCCATGTATTTCATATTGATATTAGGGATATTTCATGAGGTCTTGATGGCAATTTTTTAGTCCTGTGCAATCTGTATGTTAAGGATTCCAACTTTAAGGACAGATTGTTTAAGCTTGATAGGATCCTTAACAGAAACACAACAGAAGTGCACACAGCAGGCTTGGAAAAATAAAAAAATGTGAATTTATTTAGTGTAGCACAGGAACGTTGAACAAACAGCACCTATGTATTGCTACCTGAAGTGGCTTCCTTGGAGGAAGGGGTGCGGCTGGCTTACAGCACTTCCACTCTTTATACCCCAAGTGATTCAACAATTGGTGACAAGAAGTGTTATGAATAAGTGCTAGATTATGAATATAAGATCAAAACTGACTTATGACACAGGAAAATACAAGTACAACAAAAAATATAAACAGTGCAGTGCACAAGAGTGCTGGAAGATGGTAAAAGCTGAGGGGGCTGAGAATCAAAAGGGCATTTATGAGGGTATGAAGGGCACTTTTTCTATGCTAGTTTTACCATACAGAAATAAAAGGTGGAGTGACTACGGCCCCTTTCACCCCCCCGGGTTACGGCACCTATGGCAGTGCAGAGCTTTAAATACAGGTAAAACATATAGTTTCCATCTCTCAACAAAAGCTGACTGTATCAGACTCATGAAAAAATGTGTGCGTGGGAAGGGGGAAACAACCATAACCTGCAATCTATTGTAGTTGTCAAGGGCACTTTGAAGTATGCTCGCTCCACTGCCAGTATACTTATGATACTGCTGAGGGGCTCCAAGGCTGGTGTGCTGTGGGGTTCTGATGCCATGGGGGGGATCAGAGGCTGTCATCAGGCATATCAGTGTAGCATTCCTGCCTTTGTCTCCTCACCCTCTGAAATGCTTGTGCACACTGAGGCTGGCCTGGGGGGCACCTGATGGCGCATGGTCACCCATGTCGTCAAAGGCACCTCCACCACGCCACCACCAGGAGTCACTATAGAGTGCTGCAATGAGAACTCCATCATCCCTTGGGAGGTGAGTGTCCAAAGGATGCTCTTGAATCCTCCTTGTCAGCCTCTCAGCTCATGTCTAGGGCTTGGGGTGCAAACCCAGGTTGCCAGCATGTCAAAGTGATCCACCTTCACTCTGTGCCACAGTGCTGGCCCATGTAGGTTTTTATACTTTTAAAAGTTATTGACGTCCATCCTCCCCCTGGATCTGAAGTGGAATGCTTTCACTGACTCTAAATGGGATAATTTACAAATGTCACATTGATGGCACTGACAAAGACAGCATGTGCCCCCATGGCATTTGAGATTAGTTAGACACTTGCAGTATGTACCACAAGAGGCACTGTCCAGCAAATGAAGCCTTCTGCTGCAGTACTTGTAGAGTGTAAGCTGGAATATCTTCAGAGTCTGCTATATTCATCCACAAGAGACCACTGTACGCAGGATTACATGTACAGTGCATCAGTGCACTGATTGGATGATACCTTGCAAGAGATTTATAACATGCTTGTAAAAACTTTTCTTTTTAGAAAAATCAACCATATTCGCCTCCTTGCCTCCAAAATTGGATATGTTCTGTTTTCCCTTATTGGCTCATAACTTTGAAGTACTGTGATGGGTATGAGATGTAGTGTATGTCCATCACATTCCTTACACCTGCAAACCCCATCACAACCACATAACCAAGGGTGCCGGAAGATGGTAAAAGCTGAGGGGGCTGAGAATCAAAAGGGCACTTGTAAGGGAACAAAGGGCACTTTTTCTATATTAGTTTTTGCCATACAGAAATAAAAGGTGAGGGGGCTACCACCCCTTCCGCCCCCACGGTTCCGGCACCTATGCACATAACACAGATTTCTGGCAGGGGGTTTGAACAAAATCCCTTTTGCTTTAAAGCTGTCCCTTTAAGATCTCACTGCACTGCATGCTCAGGTTGCTGGCTATCCCTCAGCGGGAGGGGGAGCATTAACAAGCAACACCTAGGTCAAGTGAAGAACGAGAGAGAGAGAAAGAGAGAGAGAGAGAGAGAGGGGGGAAGCTAAGAGTTCTTGCTACAGGCAGAGACTGAACTGCAAGTACCTTGTGTAAAACTGAACGTTTTTTCATTTGATGCCTATTGACATCACCTGGACATTTTGACAACAGTTTGGTGTGTGGAGACGACATCCTTCATTGAGTCCCATAATGTTGTTCAGTTCAGAAAGCTAGCACCGAACATCCGTGTGACATTTGTAGGTGTTGCTAATGTAATGGCCAGAACCTGTTTTTTCACTGATTGGCTTATGTTGGCAGTTTGTTCTGAGTGTTTGACAGATTTTCAGCCCGACTTATGTTGCCTGGAGGATACACACTTTACAACTTCTCTGCTTTCAGCCTGAGTGCCTGTAATGAGCTTGTGGCATAAAATTCATCTGTGTGTAACCCCCCTACAAATGGGGGTTCTCGAAAAGTCTTCCTTGAGCTTGCCTAAATGCTCACTGCCAGGCTGGTGTCCTGCGTTTTAGTAGTTTAAATGTAATTGCCAGAGAATGCCTGTATAGCCTCTGTGTACTGTCTCTTTAAGAGCTGCCTAGATTGCAGTCATACATAATCTGAGAGGGAGTTCTGTTGAAAGATGTAACTATTTGCTGAAAATCATTTAGAGTGATAATGATAATGTAGTTTGTCTAACCTGCCTTCTTTGCAGCAAGGACTGTTTTGTTTATCTCCACTATCTTGGTCCTGGACTGCTGAATTGGATCAATCAGTACTGGTGGGACCTAAAATGAAGCTGGACTACAGGAGCTGTCTGGAGCCAAAATCTGTAGGAATTGTAGTTTTGGGCTTTTGGCACCTTTTTGCACCTGAAGGGGGAGCCTTTGTTGTAACTGACAGACAGATCAGCCAACCGAACCTTTTGGATTCTAGGGAAAGTCCCAGGCTTGCTTGCAGTTGAGTCAGGTCTAAGTTGGGAGCTGAAGAAGCAACATGCTTGAGACAGTCAAGCAGCCATCTGAGTAGTTTAGCGCGGGAGAACTGTGGAACGGCCTGAGTTGTGGCCTGCATGTCTGTCTGCTGCCCCTGGGAGGGAGAGAAGAGAATTATTTCAGACTAAATCCAAGTTTGTGAGAACGAAGTAAGTCACTGATTTTTTACCAGGCTCATACCTGAAGAAGACTGAAGATTTTGCTGAAAGCGATCGGCTTGTCAGGATTTCCAGCTGCTTCTGAATCCCCGGTTTGTGCAGAGACTTTGCGATCATGACCGGAGAGCAGTTTGCCTGGTACAGTAGAATTTCCTTACATGTAAATGTGCTGTGAGTTGTTAGTGGGTCGTGATTTGGTTCCCTACTGTGTGAACTGTGTTCTGCTTGCTGGAAGCTGTATCCAGTCTAAAACAGGCTGTATCCGAATTTGTCTCCATTTGGCCTGGGCCTTGCCACACTGGCCCTGCCAGACTACCTGCTACACATAGAAAGCCATCAACGAGAGACCTGCCTGGGGATCAGCCCCCTGCTCCACACTTGAACAGGAATGACACCTCTGCGAATTGTGTGGGCCCTGCTTCTCCTGCCACTCCAGATCAACCACCTGCTGTCTCGATTTTCATCCAGACTGTGTCCAGTCTTGGGTATCGTGAGTAATCTTCAGGGTAGCTCCCTGCAGCAACAGCCTAATCTAAAAGTGTGTCATCTGATTGTCTTGTTGTTTTCTTTTCATGAACTGAGCCCTCCGGCTCCGGATTACAAATAGTGTGTGTTGTGCATGTTGTTTTCTTCCATCACAGGGCCCCAACCAGCTGCAACATTCCTGGCTAGCCCACCATTCTCCATCTGGGTACCCAGAGTGTGTGACTGTTTATGGACCCTGAAGTGCATGCATAACTGTTTGATTGATAGAGCCTTTAAGCAAATTAATCTGATTATGCCCCTCCCTTGTTCAAGACCCTTAAATAAATGAGATCTAACTCTTTTTTTGCATTTACCCTGACTGTGGTTCCAGTTTGTGCAAGAGTACTGTACTGCTGTTATTTGCTGTGTATAACCTTGTTTTACTGGGGGTCCCCAGGGCTGGGCCAGAGGAAAGCCCTGGTGGTAAGTGCAAACAGTGTGGGTACTTGTGTGGTGTATCAAGGGTATTGTGAAAGTGATTATTGTGTATTGTGCCAGCCACTAGTAAGGGAAGGGGGGTTACAGTGTCCCAGAGGGCTGTGGCTAGCTTAGCTTGACCACTACCAACCCTGACCTCTGGGTGGAGGCACCCATTTCAGAACTCAGGCCCCCTTAATCTGCTACTAGCCAAGCAGGCAGGGGTAGTAGCCCTTGGGATAGCGCCACCTAGGGGTTACACTAATATTGCAACTCTTCTTAAAGATATAGAGTGCAGCTATTAGGCCTAACATTTGTCCTGTCCTCCCTTTAAAGATATCTTCCTATTTTCACCATCTGCTTGTCTATCAGCTTTGTTTAGTGCCTGCTCAGCTTTCTACTTTACAGTTCCGTACCTGAGCTTGCTCCATAGCCCCAATAAATTTCAAGTTGCCTTGGTACCCCCTGCCCTAGCTAAAAAGCCCTATTTTAACCTATGTTTTATATCTTAAACTAGATCCACTGCCCCTGATCTGACTCCCAGTGAGCGGCCGAGGCTAATCCTGCCAGCTGCCTGCACCTCCATCCTCCTGACAACCAGGACACCTTCAAATCTGGTTAAGTGTCCTGGCTGGTCCGGGGTAGCACTGTGCGGGTTTGATAGGCTGCCACCCTCCTCTAATTGGACTTCTGCTCTCCGGTCAGTCACTGTTTCGCCCTGCCTTTTCTTTGTCAGATTTTCAGTCTCTGGGCTTTAGCGCCCTCTGCTTTGCACTGACTTTTGTCGAACATTTGCATCCGTCCCCACACCCCCACCTCCTACCTCTATTAATTAGGATTTGGCTCCACCCACTCAGCCTTGATATCAACCCTGCTTGAACCTCATTGGTCTCACTTACTTGGGACCCCCTCCACCCCGCGCTGCTCCCTCTCCCTCTTCCTCGCTTTGCTTCACCTCCACGGGCTGGCTCTTGCCCTACTGACCCTCTCGGTTATTCTTTACACATCCTCTAAGCACTATGGCTCTGCCACTTCTGCCTCTTTGTCTCATTCTCTTTTGCTCCCTGCTTCCACTGTTTTTCCTGCCTGGAGCTAGATACCCCTCTCTTCCTCTAGGCTACAGGATTGACCTTATCTACACCCACTCTGGTACCCTTCCAACTGAGCTTGTCTATACTCCCCCATTCTCCTATGGGGATGGCTGACAACACCCGAAGAACCATGATAGGGTGGTGTATGTTCGCCTGTTCCCATTCTCAACACTGGCTCATTGGAGGTTCACCTTCAGGGGTGGTGATTGGCATACCCAACCTGGCAAGCCTTATAGACGTACTAGGACCAGGATTCTTAAACTAACTATCACCGCCCTATCAAAGATATTACTTCTGTTACTGTTATGCTCGGGTAACACTGAGCTAAACCCTGGTCCTATTGCTACCATTACATCCCCCTCGGATGCTGCTCATCTTAAAGGCATGAGTTTCTGGCATGTTAATGTCTGCAGCCTCCTAAAAAAGTTCTCCATGATTCAGGCGTGGGTCAGCCATACTCAACCAGATGTTCTGGTAATCTTCGAATCTTGGCTTAGACCAACCTCTCAGGACAGGGAGATTAGTATTCCTTCCTACCAGTTATTCAGAACGGACAGGCCTACTAGGGGAGGTGGTGCGGTGGTGTACATTAAGGAAAGGTTTACAATGTCCTGCCTGGATTCTACTTCTGTCAAAAATGAATTCGAGTGTTTGATCCTGAAGATGGATTTATCTACTTCCCTTGCCCTTACAGTGATTGGTTGCTATAGACCCCCATCTGCTGGTACACTCCTTCTTACACATCTTGGCTCTATTATGGAGAAAGAGAACCTTGAAACTATCATACTAGGGGACCTTAGTTTTGACTGGTTATCAAAGTCTGCTTCACCCTTAAACACTTTCTGCGATTCCCGTGGGTTGGTGCAACTAATTCACAAACCCACACTTCCAAACAAAAAGAACATGAGCAACAGCACACTGCTGGATGTTATTTTAGTCGATAAGCCTCATCTCTTCTCACATGCTGGAACCTTCTTTGCTGATGTCAGTGATCATTGCTTCATTGCTGCGGTCAGATCACTGCATCATACAAGACCTACAGTTAAATTTTTTACAAAAAGGTCCTGTCGTAACTTTGATGTGGCTGCCTATGTCTATGAGTTGGAACACTCGCCACATTGCCAAGACTTCTACTTAGCTAACACGGTTAACTCGGCATATGATATTTTCCATGATATACTTGTTGGGACCCTAAATATATATGCCCCATGGTAAAAATGTTTGTAAAAAACAAAACATGTCGTTGGTTCTCTGCCGAGCTGAAAGCTGCACTGCTTGGTAGGGATAAGTTATGGAAAAAAGCTCGCTGGACTAAGCTTGATCCAGACTGGTGTCAATTCAGAAGGGCACGCAATGCTTGTACGAAAATGGTCAGGAATGCTAAGGCAGCATTTATCTTACCGAATTGGATTCTGCAGCAAAGCGCTCCTCCAAATTCTGGAGGATAATCAAGGGCATGTCCGGATATATGCCTGGTAATTCCTTGCCACCTAAGATTACAACTGGGAGTACTACTATCAATGATAAACCGGGAATTCTAGATGCATTTGACAATCATTTTGCCACTGCTGGTCTTGCTTTCAACAATACCCCTTCATCTCTGGTCCACTCCCAATTAAGTGTCACATGCTCAGACTCTCCTGCCCCAGTACCTGGCTTCTCGTTCCACCTGGTCTCTCTGAAAGAGGTTGAAGACCTCATGCTCCAATTGGATATTAAGAAAAGTGCTGGTGCTGATTCTTTGGATCCTTATTTCCTTAAAATCACCTATCATGTCCTAGCTGTTCCTATCACCCACTTATTTAACTTATCATTGTCCCAAGGATTTATTCCCCAGATCTGGAAAATTGCTTATGTCATCCCCTTGTTTAAATCAGGGGATCCTTGCGACCTCAACAATTATAGACCAATTTCCCTACTCCCAACTTTGTCAAAACTTCTGGAAAAGATTGTCAGCAACCAACTAAGGGACTACCTCGAATCCAATAACCTACTAAACCCTATGCAATCTGGCTTTAGAACTGAACACAGCATTATTTCTGCTCTTGCCAAAGTAACAAATAAGAAGAAGAAGAAGAAGGAGAAGAAGAATCAGCATTTATATAGTACTTTTCATACACAGTATCCCAAAGCGCTTTACAAGCAATGCTAGACCTGCATGGCCTACCTAGACTTTAGCAAGGCATTTGACACAGTCCCACACAAAAGATTAATATACAAGTTAGCCAGCCTGGGAGTGGGTCCCAAGATGACAGCCTGGGTAAAGAATTGGCTGGAGAATAGGACACAGAGAGTTATAGTAAATGGAGTCCACTCAGAAGAAAGGAGGGTTACTAGTGGGGTACCGCAGGGTTCAGTATTAGGACCGTCCTCTTCAATGTCTTTATAGCGACATTGCAGAAGGACTGGAAGGAAAAAGTATGTCTCTTTGCAGATGACACTAAGATCTGCAACAGAGTTGATGCACAGGAGTGGGGTGGAAAGGATGAGAAGGGACTTGGCAAGGTTAGAGGAATGGTCAAATGTATGGCAGCTTAGATTCAATTCTAAGAAGTGCAAGGTAATGCACTGGAAACAAAAACCCAGGGGAAGAGTACACAATGGGGTGAGATACTAACAACAACAAAAATGGAAAGGGACCTGGGGGTAGTCATATCAGATGACCTAAAGATGGGCAAGCAATGTGAGAGGGCAGCAAGGAGGGCTGGGGGATACTGGGATGCATAGGGAGAGGCATCACCAGTAGAAAACAGGAAGTTATTATACCTCTGTACAGACAGCTAGTGAGACCCCATCTGGAATACTGTGTGCAGTTCTGGAGACTCAATCTCCGCAAAGACATAGACAGGATGGAAGCTGTCCAGAGGAGGGCAACTAAAATGGTGCAGGGTCTGCACCGGAAGACATATGAAGAGAGACTTAAGGAGCTTAATATGTATAGCCTCGAGGAAAGGAGGAGAGGGACATGATAGAAACTTTCAAGTACCTCAAGGGAATCAACAAAGTCCAAGAGGGTAGCATCTTTCAAAAAAGAGGTGTGCAAGAACAAGAGGGCACAATTTGAAGATAGAGGGCAGCTCAGAGGTAATTTAAGGAAGTATTTTTTCACAGAGAGGTTGTGGATGCATGGAATGGCCTTCGAGGAAGGTTGTGGAGTCAAAATCAGTGGTGGAATTCAAGCATGCATGGGATAGTCATAAGGCAATTCTGGGGGGTGGGGGTAGGAAGAAGTAGGCTGCTGGTTAACTAGGATCTGCAGCTTATCCAGTAGGTAGGGAAATGGGCAGACTGGGTAGGCCAAGCGGTCCTTATCTGCCGTCAAATTCTATGTTTCTGTGTTTCTATGTTAGACTGGTAGTGAAGTGACTGAATGTGTGGTGGCGGCCATATCGCACATCATCACCCACACACAGCCTGGGTAATTGCATGAACCACTTTATGGGAAGGGGAATGTTGGCCAGGACACTGGGAATGTTCCCTGCTCTTTGTGAAGAGTGCCCTGGGTTCTTTTACTTCCACCTGGACACCCACCAGGACAGCACCAGGGTGGGCAGAAGGGACATCGGTTTAACGTCTCATCGGAAGGACAGCACACTCCAGCAGTAGAGCACCCCCCAATACTGCACTCGGATGCCAGCGATTTTTAGGTGCAAGTCCAATCCCGGTGTGGGATGAGAACCCACGACCTTCTGGTCCAGAGGCAGATGTGCTACCAACTGAGCCATGCTGACACCCTAATGATTGGTACTGAGAACTGGACAGCAAAAACTTAGTATGTGCTGTATTTCTAGACCTTAGTAAGGCTTTTGATACAGTGGATCATAGCCTGCTTCTCTCTTCTCTGAAGATTATAGGCCTGGACTCAATTTCTTTGCATAGGTTTACTGAGTACCTTGTAGGACAGCATCAGCAAATTAAGGCTGAGGGAGAGCTATCCCCACTCAAACCTCTACTGAGGGGGGTGCTGCAAGGATCCATACTTGGTCCCTTACTATTCGCTATCTATGTTAATAACATTGATAAGAGTATTAACAATGCCAACATACACCTGTTTGCTGATGACATGGTTGTATATATAAGTCGTCCGACACCTGACGTCGCTTGTGCTGACCTCCAGGAGGAACTTAACCAGCTTCAGAACCAGCTCCTCCATAAAAAAACAAAAGCAATGTTGTTTTCACCCTACAGCGTGTGATGAATCCGGACAGCTCTGGAGCACTACCTCAGATTACTTGGAGAGAAACTGGAGTTTGTCTCAAAGTTTAAATACCTAGGTGTGTGGTAGACCATAATCTATCATTCACTGAGCACGTCAAGGACCTTGTAAAGAAGTTAAGGTGGAGGCTGGGGCTATTCTTTAGAATTAACCAGTTTCTTAGTAGAGATGCAAAATTGCGCCTTGTCCAAACTACTTTTCTTTTGCTGATCGAGTATGCAGATTTCCTTTATAGTCAATGTCCCAAAGCCTCACTTGCAAAGTTGGATACTGGATGACTGTGAAAATGGGCTTTGCCCACATACCTTTTCAGTATAAAATAAAAAAATGAAATGAAATGGATACGCTTTACTACAGGGCTATTCGGTTTATTACTGGTCTCCCCAGCCCTACCCATATTGTTCCTTGTACAAAGCCATAGGGTGGTCCTCTCTTATGTTTAGGCGTAACAGAAATGCAGTCCTTTGGACTTACAGAGTCTTCTTGAAGCAGCTTCCACAATATATAATAGAATGTCCCCCATTAAGTGAGCCAGGAACATAAGCCCTAAGAAGTGCATCCTACATCACATTATGTATCCCCAAGGCTTCCCCTCACTATGGCAGAGTGGCCATTAGTTTCCTGTTGCCAACACTGTGGAACAAAGTACAAAAATTATTGAAATTAAGCTGCCTCCACAGTATGAATGCCTTTAAATCTCTATATGCTCGGTGTGTGTGTGTGAGCCATGCAACTGCTACCCCAGCCCCTAATTTTAGTCCGAAGCATCAGGCTGCTGCCCTCTGTGCGTAGTTGAATTTATGATCGCTTGTAAAATTTGGTGACCTTAACTCTGTGAGTGTCTTATGCCTTAAATGTTTTTCCTCACTAGAAATCCATGTAGGGTTATTATCTCTTCATGGCTTTCGCAGCTGCTACACCTTACTCACCCTGCTGTCTTTTACATATTGCTTAATCTGTGTCTCTTATTTCCCTACCCTGTACCATTTAACTGCCCTATTTCATCTTTGTATTCCCTTTCCACTGCATTCCACTCTTACTATCTCTTTTCTTTGTCCCCTAACTCTCTTCCCTGCCGTAGACTAGCCCTTCAGGGGCTCCCTGCCCCTCAGGTGGGAGAAATGCGGATACCGGGTGGTTGTCGCTTCCATAACCGCCGCCTGAGACATCCAGACCGGACTCCTTACTAGCGAGGTGCGGCATTGCTGATACCCAATCGGAATGTGAGCACTTTTCTGCTCTGTCATCTGATTGGCTCCTGCAGTCTGCTTCTGTGTCTCCCCCAATACTAAGCTAAAGTCTGATCTTCTGTCTAAAACTTGCACAAAAAAGAGCTGTACTTATTGCCTAACAGTTATGACCTCTATTTTTTCCTGTTTAGAGTGTCAAGAGTTGGGACTCTGTTTGATTACACTCCTTTCTGAACTTCTGTGGTTGGGCCAGTCTTTAGGCATCAAGGAATACCCAACTCTGTTGTCCTGCTGTTTTGGTCCTCCCGCTGGTTCAGATGTTCCATTGTCCATGGCCCAGTACTTAATACCGACCCCTTCTTCCATCCCCTGCCAAGGATATGCTCTCCACGGGCTCCCTGCCCATACACGGGGGAAACCCGGGCACTGGGCGGTCGGTGATGCCTCTACTGCCACCTGAGAACCTAAGCTTGGACTCTCTATTAGCAAAGCATGGCATTAGCAGCCATCCAATTGAAACGTGAGTGCTCTTCGTCGTTGGCTTCTGATTGGTTCCTGCAGTCTGCTTCTGTGTCCGTTCTAAACCAAGCATACATCTGATTTCCATGCTGAAATTTGTCAAAAAAGAGCTGTCATTACTTTTCTCCTTGACTGTTAAGTCCCTTATCCTTCTGTTTAGAGTGTTACATCTAGGGATACTATGTGATTACACTACTTTTGAAATTCTGTGCTTGCGTCAGCTCGCTACACGAGCAGCCGATCACTTCTCCCTACTAAAGTTCCTACTAAGCCTCATCTTATGTCCTCCTTAAATATTACAAAAGCACTCTGAACTGATATGACCGATTACTTGCATTAATTGTTTTTTACTTGTGTTATTTGACTGTATTGTAAATATCTTTTTTTTTTTAACCAATTATTTTACCAGGTGAGACACACTAAGCTGAAAGCTTGTTTGCAGGTGCAACCTGGGAGCATGAGGAAGTTAAATGACTTGCTCAGGGTCACACAGTATGCAAGTGGGGGCTGTGGGATTCAAACCCAGGTCTCCAGATTTGCAGTTAAGAGCCTTAAACCACTGCGCCATACTGCCTCCTCAAATCATATCTCTGTATGCATTGTACCATTTGACCTGGAGCTAACCAGGTTCATCTTGTAAATGAGCTTGCTCAACGATATTTGCCTGGATAAATAAAGATTTTGATTGATTGACTGATTGAATGGACTAGAACCTTACACAGCTGCAAAAATAAAACTGAATTAGACCATGTGCTTAACAGGCTGCATGAATTAATGCTGGCAGAACATTAAGCAAGAGTAGGGAAGGCTACCCTAAAGGTATGCAGTACAAAAGCTGTGAATGTGAAAGAGGCACTTAACAACTGTAAAAAAGCTGCATTAAAGGCACAAATTAGGCAGTAGTGTCCTGATATAAAATTATCAGTAGAGCTTGGCCGACAGTAAAATACAGTCCCACAAATGAATGAAGACACCAGTGTGCCTGTGAGGAGTACTTCAGAACACTAAACCAAAATGGCGCTGAACACCGACCTGGCTCCTTTGTGTATGTGTCCGTACCGGTTAGCAGTGGTTGGACGCCCCGGGGAGTGACCAGTGTTCCTGTGTGGCTGCCAAAATGGGGATTTCTGTTAGCAGTGGTCGGACATCCCGGGGATCAGCCAGTGTTCCTGTATGGCTGCCAAAATGATGACCGCTGTTAGCAGTGGTCAGACATCCCGGGAAGCAGCCAGTCGCCATGTGTGGCTGCGGAAATGGGGACCGCTGTTAGCATCTCCAATTGTAGAAGTGAGAAAGAAAAATGGAGCAGTAATAATGTGTGTGGACTACAGAACACTCAATAAAAGAACTATACCAGACCAGTACACTATGCCACACATACAAGATGCCCTGGACTGCTTACATGGGAGCATCTGGTTTTCTGTTCTCGATTTATGTAGTGGGTACTATCAAATCCCTATGGCCCCTGAAGATAGAGAGAAGACTGCATTTGTTTGTCCTTTGGGATTTTACGAGTTCCTCAGAATGCCACAGGGAATCTTGGGTGCTCCTGCCACATTTCAAAGACTCATGGAACGTGCAGTGGGAGACATGAATCTTTTCGAATGTCTGGTGTATCTTGATGACATCATAGTTTTCAGAAAGGCCCTAGAAGAACATGAAGCTCGTCTGTTCAAAGTACTTGACAGATTGGAAGAATTCGGCCTAAAGTTGTCCATAGACAAATGTCAGTTTTTTCAGAGCTCTGTAAAATACGTGGGTCACACTGTGTCTTCCCAAGGCATCCAGATGGACAATAGAAAAGTGAAAGCTTTAACTGACTGGCCAAGGGCCAACAATCTTAAAGAGCTGCAAAGGTTTCTAGGATTTTGTGGTTACTAGCACCAATTTGTCAAAGACTACACTATGGTAGTATGTCCTCTGCTAAATCTAACCCAAGGGTACCCACCCACTCATAAGAAATACAAGCAAGATAGTGCACCAGAGACTGTTAAAACCTATTTTAAACCTCATAAACCTTTTGCCCAAAGATGGACCACCGATTGTGATGCTGCTTTTGAAGAAGTCATCTACTGGTTAACCAATGCTCCTGTGTTGGTCTGTGCTGATCCTTCCAGACCATATGTGCTTCACACAGATGCCAGCCTAAGTGATTTGGGGACTGTGCTTTATTAAGAGTACCATGAGAGGTCACACCCAGTTGCTTTTTCCAGGAGAAGTTTGTCACCATCAGAAAAGAACTACCCAGTTCACAAATTACAATTCTTAGCACTCAAGTGGGCCATACTAACATACTAAAATGCAAGCAGAATAGGCCTAATGGTCTTTCATGTCTGCTCGTTTGGTCAGCCCCCACCCTGGGAGTTGACCTTGCTGCCCCCCTCGCCTTCTCTGGCTTCTCCCTTCCCAGTTCCGGATATTCTCACTGCATTGGATTTTGCTTCCAGAATCCTTCCCCTGTGCCTGTCCCACCCCTCTTGACCCTCCACTGTATCTGCCTCCACCAGCCCCCTAGGCAGTGCATTTCATGGCTCCACCACCCTCTCAGTGAAGTAGCACCTCCTCCTTTCTCCCTGAATCTTCCCCTCCAGCTTGCACCCATGTCCTTTAGTGGCCCCCTCCTCCTTCCTTCGAAGCACCCTGACTGTTCCTCCCCTATTTACCCCCTTCATGTACCTGAAGACCTCTATCATGTCCCCCCAGTCCCTTCTCTCTTCCAATGTGTACATATTTAGCTCTTCGAGCCTCTCCTCATAGGTCCTGTCCCCAAAGCCCCAAATAATTTTGGTTGCCCTCCTCTGGACCCTCTCCAGGAGTTTAATGTCCCTCTTTAAGTGTGGCCTCCAAAACTGCATGCAGTACTCGAAGTGCAGCCTCACCAAGCAGTTATACAGAGGGAGTATCACTTCCCTCCTTCTGGAGGTGATCCCCCTAGCGATGCATCCCAGCATCCTGTTGGCCTTGGCTGCTGCCCTCCTACAAGTCTCCAGTTGTTCATCTTGACATCCACCACTACCCCAGGTCCTCTCAGCCAGAGAGACTTGTAGCATTCCCCAGAGTGCACTTGGCCCTGGTTTCTGGCCCCAGGTGGTGCACCTGCATTTCCCTGCATTGAACCTCAGCTTCCACTTTCTAGACCATCTTTCCAGAGCCTCCAGGTCCCCTGTAGGGCCACCCCCCTCCTCCCCATCCACCACCGCCCCAGTTTTGAGTCATCCGCAAAGAGACTCATCTCACTCCTGATACCTGTCCTTATGTCAGAGATGTAGGCGTTGAACAGGAGGGGCCCAAGGACTGATCCCTGTGGGACCCCACTAATGACCCTCCTTGGGGATGAGACTGTCCCGCCAACTATGACCCTCTGGGTCCAGTCCTGGAGCCAATTGCCTATCCATCTGATCATCTGGTTCCCAACCCCCATTTCTCCCAGCTTATCCAACAGGCCCATGTGAGGAACAGAGTCAAATGCCTTGCTGAAGTCTAGAAAGAGGACGTCCACTGGTCTACCCAGGTCCAAGGTACTCATCACCCAGTCATAGAACTCCACAAGGTTTGTCTGACACGATTTCCCTGGGACAAATCCATGCTGTCTATCATCCAGGCACCCTGACTTTTCCAGGTCCCCCACTAGCCTCTCCTTGACAATGCCCTCCATCACCTTGCCCACCACTGATGTCAGGCTGACAGGCCTGTAGTTCCCTGCCACCTCCCTTGATCCCCCTTGTGGATAGGCTCAATATGCGCCACCTTCCAGTCCTGGGGCACCCACCCTGTCCTCAGAGAGATGGTGAAAATATCTGCCAGGGGTTTCGCCAGGATATCCGCAAGTTCCTTCAGCACTCTGGGATGTAATTTATCTGGCCCCGGTGCTTTCTCCATCTTAAGGGACCTGAGGGCTTCCCTCATTCTCTCTGCTGTGATTTCCACCTCCGCTACCTCTTCTCCCTGCTTAGCCTTCCCCCCTCCTGCCAGTGATGCCTCCCCCTCTCTACAGATCCGCTGATCGGTAAGGTTCCCCCCCCTCAGTATCACTGTCTCCTCCCATGTATTATGCAGCACCCCCATTTTCCTTGGTGAAAACTGAGGTGAAGTACTCATTTAGTACCTCGGCCTGCTCCCCCGGTCTTGTGCCCATCTCTCCCCTGTTTTAATCCTGCTAATCTGCCCCTTCACTCTTCGTTTTTCCCCAATGTATCTAAAGAACCCCTTGTTCCCTCTCCTAATTTCCCTGGCCAGGTTCTGCTCCTTCCTTGCCTTAGCCTCCCTCACCACCCTAGTGGCCCTTCTAGCCATCAGCTCGTACTCCCCTCGATCCCTTTCACTCCTTGAGCACTTGAATTGCCTATAGGCTGCCTTCTTTCCCCGCACCACCTCCTGGACATCCCTGGTCCACCAGCAGGGTTTTCGGGCCCTACTGCATTTTTGTCTTACTCTTGCACAGGTGCTGGTAGCATCCTGCACCCCTCTCCTGATGATTTCCCACCTACTATCAGCGTCCATGTCTGACTCAATCCCATCCAAATGTTCCTTAAGGATCCCTCCCATTTCCTTAAAATCTGCCCCCACTGAAATCAGTTACCTCCATCTTTCTGCAGCCTTCTACCCCTCCTAGGTCCAGGCAGAACCAGACCGTGGCATGGTCACTTCCCGCCAATGGGTCCCTTACCTCCAGGCCCCCAATCTAGTCACTGTCTGCCAAGACCATCATAGAGCAATTTCATGAATACTTATATGGAGCCAAAATTCTGGTCAAAACTGACAGCATTCCATTAATATACATCCAGACTTTGGCCAAGTTAGATGCCACAGGACACAGATGGCTTTCAGCCCTCTCTACTTACCATTATGCTGTTGAATATCATCCAGGTTTAAATCATATTGACGAGGTTGCTCTTTCCCGTAGACCTGTGTTTGATCCCAAATGGGTGCGTATCTCTGAGCAATCAGTAAAAGCACTGTGTCACATGTTTGAAAAAGATGAGCCATCTCCTGTGGAAATTGTTGACCACCTGGTGGATTGCCTTGGACCACCTGATACCTGTGTACCAGTAGCCTATTGTAACCTTGCTGCCCTGGACCTAAGCTCTTTACCCCAGTTGACCAAAGCTGACCAACAAAGAGAACAAAGCTGTGACCCTATGATGAGGAAAGTCATTTCTGTTTTAAAGCAAGGAGGTGATGCTTCTAAAATGCGATCCACTGATCCCAACTCTAGCTTGTTGCTGCGTGAATGGCCCAGGCTCAAGTTGCAAGAATAATTATTGTACAAGGAAGTAACAAACGATGAAGCTGAGATTGTTAAGAGACAATTGGTACTGCCCTCCAAGTTTAAAGGTGTTGTGCTCAAGGCCCTGCACAATAATATGGGACATTTGGGAAGTGAGAGGACCTTGGATCTGGCCCAGACACGCTCTTACTGGCCCAAAATGGGCCCAGATGTTGAGCAATATTGCAAAGCCAGCAGCAGATGCATACAAAGGAAGGCCCAGCCACAAAGAACCTCCCCATTGGTCAACACAGTGACAAGTGCTCCAATGGAACTTGTTTTATAGACTTTCTTAGTCTTGAGCCAGATTCAAAAAACATTTCAAACGTTTGGTGGTCACTGATAATTTTACAAGATATGCTCAGGCCTATCCCACCAAGGACCAAAAGGCCTCTACAGTTGCTAAAGTTTTGGTGGAGAAATTCTTTGTACATTATGGTGCTCCTCAACACGTACATTCTGACCAGGGCAGAGATTTCGAGAGCAGACTAATTAAAAAAGTGTTATCTCTGTGGGGCATCAGAAAATCTAGAACTAACCCATACCATCCACAAGGAGATCCCCAGCCAGAGAGATTTAATGGCACATTGCTGGATATGCTGGGCACACTTGATCCAAGAGACAAAAACAAATGGAGCCAACAAATTAGCACTTTGGTTCATGCATATAATTGTACAAAAAATGACGCCACTGGTTTCTCACCATATAGCCTTATGTTTGGCAGAGAAGCTCACCTTCCCGTAGATGTATGTTTCAGTGTTTTTCCTGATGGTACCAAGTCTCAGAGTTACCTTCAGTATGTCAAAAAACTAAAAGAACAGTTAAATCATGCATACCAGCTAGCCAACCCTATGACTGCAAAATTAAATTTAGCCAACATAGTTTGCCCTGACAAATGAGTCGAAGCACAAGAACTCCAGCCAGGTGACCATGTGTTACTGCGAAATTTCAGAATTCAAGGCAAGCATAAAATACCTGACTGTTGGAGCCACACACCCTACACTGTAATCGACAAGCTGGATGATCTCCTAGTATACAAAGTGCGACCTGATGGGGACACTCGAATTACTAAAACAATTCACAGAAACCACCTTCTGCTTATTGGTCAAATAGTGCTGAATGAAGTGCAAGTATCTGAGGCTCCTAGATGCCCTGTAACCAAGTTGGATACATGTAAAAAACAACCCTGTCAGCCAGCTCCTGATATTCAGTCTACTGCTCCAGTGAATGATGCAGAAAATGCTCATGATGTTAATTCTGAAAGTGATGAGGAGGAGTTTCGCACTGCCTAACCTGCAAAATTGTTCCAAGGTTTTCCTTCTGCTACTCATAGCCATGCCCCTGAGAGCTCAGTGGTTTCTAATAATGCTAATTCAGCTGTCAGGTCTGACCCATGAGATAGTGATGTCAACAGCATAAATTCATAAATTCAGGATTCTCTTTGTTTGGCGGAGTTAACTGAACCAAGTGCTAAACCCAGTGAACATGTTAGTGAATCAGAAAGTACAACTGCTTTGGATGGGTTAAACAAACTGTTTCATTCAGAAGGAAGTGTTCCTGTCCCCAAGACCACCAACTATGTTTTGGATGATCCCAACTTTGTAGATATACCTCTCTCAGATGAGGATGAGCCTGAAGAGCCTGAGCATGATAGTGATGTTCCAGACAAAGGGCCAGAAAATGATGATGACCATCAAGAAAGTGCAGTGGTACCCATTTCTTTAGAAACTGTTTCATTGCTGGACAATGAATTGGGAGTTGTGAACCCAAATGCTGAAGCAGAAGTGCAAGTGCCAATGCCAGCTTTGCCAGGTCGCCTCAGAAAGAACTTTCAAACCTGTGTTAAGGCTCACATATGATTCTCAAGGAAAACCTGTCAATTGACCCATTAATGTTGCGCACAAAGGAGTGTATGTTACAGTCAATTTCTTGCCCAGAGTAGCATTCACTGATTCCACCCAAACCAAAACCTCCACCCAGTATAGAAGGGGTTACTCAAATAAAAAGAAGAGGGGATCATATGAAGTCCACTGGTAAAATATGTCAGGTGGTTTAATAGCTACAACTTTAAAATGTCCATTTAACCCATGAGATTTTGGAAAAATGCATAATGAGTCATAACAATGTCTTTAAAGTACTGTGGGATATCCTAATGTCTAAGGTAAAATCATATTTAATAGCATGCTATATTGTGAATGGTTACTTTATATCTGCGTAGATATTGTATATAGTATTATGTTGCCCAGACTTGTACATAGTAGAATATTAATGTAAATATTGCCATTTCCTTGATGGACTTGGCATGGACATCAAGTTTCCTGGGCAGGGGAGAGTGCAACCCCCCCAAATGGTGGGCTTACCTTGATCATCTCAATGGGCACTGCATTGCCCTTTGCCTGACAAAGATCCAGCCATGTTCTGCCTCTTGAATCTGGCCACATCCAGTGGCATTCAATGATGAAAGGTGGATCCAAATGTAAAGTATTGCTGTATTCCTGGTTCCAGTACGAATGTGCGAATGACTGCTGCCACACTATGCCTTTAAGAGGTTCAGCCTGTGTATACAGTGCCTAGCCTGTGCTGGGTCTTAGGAAAACAAAGCTCATGACCGGTTAGGCAGCACTCCCACAAATTCCATTGTATAGTCACTTACAAATACAAATGAAGCTCTATTTTTTTTTTTGTTAACTATTTTTATCCTCCTGTGGCGGGTTGACTTATGCGTCCGCCGAGCCTACCGAGCTCAGGGTCTTTTAGGGTTCTGTAGTGTCATGCGCACCCTGGCAGATCCCCTGAGTCAGTCCAGGGGCTTCATCCATGTTGGCCCCCACATTTTCCTCTGTTTTCTCCCTTCGCTACCCCAGGGCCCCCAGAAGCGATGGCGCATGCGTGTGGAGGTGCACATGCACACCGCAGCTCTGGACTGGGTCCCCTCAACCCTCCCTGATGACCTTTGTCTGTGCTGTCTCGTGGCGCCGTCCCTCCAGCCTCCACCAGAGGGCAACCAAGCTTCGAGAGAGCTGGGTCCCTCCTCCCAAGGCGGAGTGCTGCCAACTGGCAGCTTCTCACATCCTCTCCCTCCTCACCCCTTCCAGCATCTGATGACCCAGGCTCGCTCCTGAACCCAGGTCGCTGGCGTGGCGCGAGGTGTGTCATCCAGCGCCTCAACCCTCAGCACCACCGGGCTGGCCAAATGAAGCTCTATTGAATGCTGTAAATATTTATTGCTGAATCTGAACTGTTGTGTTTAAAAGGAGCTTTAAAGTTTGAACTGTTTACATTTTACTCAGCCAGTGGCCATGTTGATACCTTGACCCTGCTGTTGAGCCAACTGGAACTCAAGGGGTCCTAATGGGTCCGTTTACTATGGCTGTTGAGAGAAACGGTGAACTGTATGCTTGGCACCCATTTTAACCAATCAGTATGCTAGAACTGTGACTGACAGCCTGGACAGCCAACCAGATGACTGGACTCCTTTTTCCTTCAGTCGAAAGAGACTCTAGAACAATTAGTCTGGCTTGAGCTTCCAGCCTGAGAGGAGGCTCTGCACTCAGCTCGGAGAATTCTTCTGAGCCTGAAATCCTGCAAGGACTGTTTGGGACTGCCAAACCTGAAGATAATACTTCAAGTCTTCAGAAAGGCAGGAAAGTGATATCCGCTGAGCTGAAAGCTCTGTTTAAAGTGTGTCAGTGTATCTGACCATTGCTGAGCTGTATCTCAGTGACAGACTAGTTTGCTTCAGAGACTGCAGCCTGAAACTGAAGCTGAGGGCTATCGGAATTGTCTCCTGCCCATTTGCCAAAGGGGAAACCTGCAACGTATTTCTGCCAGCTTACATACCAGAGACTGCGGATTGCCAGAGGGTAAGCTGTGTGGCCTAAGACTGTGCCAGAATTTAAACCTGTGAAGCCAAACAACTTTTCTAAAACGCTGTTGCTGTCTTTGAAATGAAAGCTGCTAGAAGACCAGTTTGGGGAGTCAGCTTCTGCAACGAAGATCATCATGGGTTATAGCCACCCATGGGAGAGAAGCTGTGAGGTGGGGGTAAGTCGTGTTAGCCCTGGTCCCTGTATGCTGGTCCTTGTCAAGAAAGACAAAAACCTGCAGCTTGCATTCAAGAACCATGACAGACGAATCCTGTCTTGGGGTGAATCCGCCTGGAAATCATCCCAGATCCTAAGGTCCCAGTTCTGTGAGTAACAACAGGGCTTGTCCCTGCAACACTAAATTAACAATATTTCATGTCATCTGATTTGCCTCTTAAACAACAGTTGTTGTTTAGACTGTTTTGCAGACCATCGGGCCTGAGGATTACAATTTTCTGTGGGTTCAAAGTTGTTGTTGATGTCACTGCAGCCAAGTACAAAAAGAGTAATAATCTTATGTTTAAGGGCCCCAACCTGCTGCAATGCTGGCCAACCAGCTGCAATGCTTCAGGCCTGCAACTGATCAAACACTGGGTACCCAGTAGTATTAACTGGACTGTCCAGGAGGCTAAATGTGGTATTTGAATGTTTCTCGAAAACAAAAGCATTGCCTTAAATGTAATCTTGATCTTCATCTCTTCCCTCTTGTTCAAATTCCCCAAATAAATCAGATTCATTGTTTGAATGTTACACTGGTCTATGGACATATTATTACCAAGTGCCAGTTTTTGTGGAAAGTGAACAGGTGTATTGTTGTTGCTGCAAATCATTCTTAACAGGTGCACAGAGTATATTCCAGAAGTCCAGACTCTGTTGGTAAATGTGGTTACCGCGGGCATATTATTCATAGGTTTCACAGGTTTTCAGAGCTTTATAAGACAATGTCCATATGCTCGCCTTGTAATTAAGAATATCCCATTATTCCATTGTTTACTAAGTAACTATCCAGTTTACTCTTAAAAATTTCCATGTCCCCACTATCAATTATTTCTACTGGTAGTCTGTTCCAGATCCTTGATGCTCTAACTGTTAGCCAGTACTTTATTTTATTTGATTTGAATCTCTCCATTTTTATCTGTAACAGGTGTGCCCTAGTGTTGTGATTATGAACCATGATATCTAGAGCAAGCTGTTCCCTTAATATCGGGTCATTTAGGGCCTTATATATCAAACACATGTCCCCTCTCAATCTTCTAAACTCCAATGAGTACAACTCCAGTGACCCAAGTCTTTGATCATAGTCCATCCCCTGAACCTCCTTCATTCTATGGGTAGCTCGTCTCTGGACCCTCTCAATCAATGCTATGTCCCCTTTCTTAAATGGTGACCACAACTGAGAACAATATTCCAAATGAGGACGTACCAAGGATGTATACAGGGGCAACAGAACACCCTTATCTCTACTTTTTATATGTTTGTTGATACAGTATTGTATACTACCTGCTTTTTTAATAATTTGATTGTAATGGGGTGTGAAGTTTAGGATATTACCAATTTTTACTCCCAAGTCGCATTCCTCAGAGGTCTCTTTAAGAGTTCTGCCTCCCATTTTATAATCGTGTATTATATTATTCTTTCCCAAATGCATCACTCCTCACTTATCCACATTAAAAAAAGAACCGTGACTGTCTGCCCAAATTTCTAATTCACTTAGGGCTGCTTGTAATAAATCTGCATCTTTTTTCAAGTTAACCACCCTCCCTATTCTGGTAGCATCTGTGAATTTTGAATACCAGATATCCGGGGAGGTTCTCATCGTCCCTATATAGGCATTGAACAGGCAGGGACCCAACACGGAACCCTGCGGCACTCCACTAGTCACCCTTTGCCAGTTGGAGAATTCTCATTTTATACATACTCTCTGCGTCCTATCCATTAACCAATATTTTATCCAACAAACAACATTTTGTTTGACTCCGATGTTCACTAGAGTTTCTAATATTTTGATGTTAGATACCTTGTCGAATGCCTTGGCAAAGTCCAAGAAGATCACATCCACGGAATCACCCCTGTCCATTGCCTGACTTACTTTACCATAGAATTCCAACAGGTTAGTCTGACAAGACCTCCCCTTAACAAATCCATGTTGTGTATTATCAACCTTCCCAGTTTTATATTGGTGCTCCAAAATGAAGTCCTTGATGAATCCCTCAAGCATTTTTCCCAGGATCGAGGTCAGGCTCACAGGCCTATAATTTTTAACTTCCTGCTTGGAACCTTTCTTGTGGATAGGTATCACATCTGCCTGTTTCCAATCCTCCGGGACCTACCCATCTCTTAATGATTTCTGAAATATTATAGTTACTGGGCCTGCTAGTTGTTCAGCCAGATCCTTAAGCACTCTTGGATGTATCCCATCTGGGCCCTGCGCCTTATTTTGGTCTAGTTTTTGAAGTCGTAATAAAACTTCCTGCCTGTCTATAATTATTCCCTGGTCATCATTAGGTATTCCACAATTAATCCCCGATAATGGTTGTCCCTTATTGAAAACGTAAGCGAAATACTTATTACTTATTTCCGCCATACCAAAATTATCAGCAACTAATTTCCCCTCGGAATCTATCATAGGGCCTATCTTTTTTTATTCTCCCTTATTATTATTAATGTATTGATAAAAGGATTTATAATTATCCTTTACCCTTGTAGCCAGTGTAACTTCAGATTTGCTTTTTGCTTCCTTAATACTTTTTTTGGTGGTTTTTAAACACCTTTTGTAATTTGCCCAACTGTCAACATCTCCTATTAATTTAGCATTCTTGAAAGCTTTATTTTTTTTCCTTTATTTGTTTCTTAATTACTCTTGTCATCCGGGGGGAAGGTTTTTTTTTAGCTGATTTATATTTATTATTTATTGGTACAAACTTATGGATCAGACCAATAATTTTGTTTTTAAGGATATTCCACATCTTAAATAATGATGCGCCCTTAAATTCTGCTACCCAGTTCCAGTTTGACAATTCTCTCTGCGTGCCCTTTGTATCAGCCCTATTATAATTATACACTATAGTAGCTCCTCAATTTTGGCTTACTGTCCCTATATAATCAAATTTAACCATTAAGTGGTCACTAGAGCCCAGGGGTGTCAGAACCTGGCAGTTATGTATCCTATCCTATCCCCCATATTACTTAAAACTAAATCAAGAATATGCTTATCACGAGTGTTTTCCCTTACATACTGTTCCATACCGGACAAGCTAAACATGTTTAAGTAATCATTTTCTTTATTAGTTTTAGTAATCAGATTAACCCAATCTATACCTGGTAAATTGAAATCACCCATTAGGACCACATTCTTCAATTCTGATAAATTATTAGCAAAATCTAACATGATGAGGTCCTCCTCTGTTGTTATAGATGGATTTTCTATAAACCAGTCCTAGTTCAATATTTGTATTGTAAGCTGGAGAGATTGATACCCAGAGAATTTCTATACCTTCCCATCTAGCTGTATCCTTCTGCTCTGATATTATTACATCTTTCACATAGATGGCAACCCCCCCCCCATTATTTATCCTATCTTTATTATAGAGGATATACGCTAGTATGTATTTCCCCCATCCATCTTCAGATTTCCACCAAGTTTCGGTTACTGCGTAAATGTGAATATCCAAGTCTTGCAAGACTAGCTGGAGTTCCTCGATTTTATTATTCAAGCTTCTCACATTAATTAAGAGAAAATTTAATTTGGGTATACTATGCTTATTAGTTTTGTGAGCCTCAATTCCAGTTTCTCCAATTTTTGCCCCTAATGTATTATCCCTTGCCCCCCCCATTTAGTTTAAATGTACCACATTTTCATCCATCAATTTTTATGTTCACTTGCGCGCATGCGCGCGAGGAACGTCTTGGGAGAATGGGACACTTTGGAGGTGTGCCTGCCCTGTGCAATCCTCTGCTCCGCTGAGCAGGTGTGGCGGTCCTGCTCCAATCGCTGCGGTGCTGTGTATGATAGCGGTGATCTTCTCTTCAAAGAAAACCACCACTGTGTGCTTGCAGCATGTTACGCCCCCCCCCAAATCTTTGTTGCCACGCTGGGAGCCCACCCCAGCGTGGCAAGCTCCTCGTCGTCTGCCGACAGGGGCCCAATCCCGATCAGCTCACGGCCCCAGCAATCCTTCTGCCATGCTGAGGAGCCCACCCCAGCATGGCAAATGTCCTGCACATCGTCAATTATAGAAAAAAACCTGTAAATTAAAAGCGGTCCCACGAGTCTCCGCCCCTCCCACAACCGCACCCACCACTGTGCACCCTGCCTCCCACACCCCTCACCCCATACCTCCGGACTCGCTGAACGATCATCGCTGGACCGGTAACGTCTGCACTCTTCAAAGCCGACCCGAACTGAGAAAATGCTGGTAAGCTGTATAATGGGCTAGATGGGGTTTTTCAACTTTGTTGCATATCTTAGGCATTTTGGAATTTTGCCAAATTTTCAACATGGGGTTTTGGGACCCCTTCTCATGAATTCTGTCACTGTCATGGCGTTATTCGGGCCGAAGGGTGATTTCCAGTCACTCGTGAAATCACCTTCGGGCCTGATTACAAAACGACAGTGCTAGCTGCTCATAAGGTGGGCTCTCAAAACCTATTTTGAAAATTTGGTGCAAAATTTCTAAAATGACCGGGTTTATGAGCTGCAGTTACAGCAGTTCCTACGCAGGCTTGTAAGTTCGCGAAATTTTCAATATTTTCACTCCAGATTTTCAACATTGCCATTTTACCACACCTTCTTATGAGCAGTACAGCTGTCATTTTTCACATCTCACCCAAAACATGTTTCCGCCCATGTAGCGCACAATGGCGCAGTCGGTGTGCGAAATCAATGTATGGGACACATTAAGAAAATCACAGTGACACTGTTCATGAGCAGAGGTCTTAAAATGGCTATATTAAAATTTGGTGAAAAATCTAAAATGACTGTTTTCTGACGTGCGTTAGCAGTTCCATGAGGCTTGTAAGTTCGAATTTTCAATATTTTCACTCCAGATTTTCAACATTACCATTTTACACACCTCCTCATGAGCAGTATAGCTGTCATTTTTCACATCCTGCCCAAAACATGTTTCGCCATGTAGCACACAATGGTGCAGTCGGTGTGCGTAACTCAGTGTATGGGACACATTAAGAAAATCACAGTGTCACTGTTCATGAGCAGAGATCTTAAAATGGCTATGTTGAAAATTTGGTGAAAAATTCCTAAAATGACTGTTTTACGGCGTGTGTTGCGTTTCCTCATGCATTCTACGTAAGATTCATAATTTTCAATATTTTCACTCCAGATTTTCAACATTGCCATTTTACCACACCTCCTTATGAGCAGTATAGCTGTCATTTTTCACATCCTGCCCAAAATATGTTTCTGCCCATGTAGCGCACAATGGCGCAGTCGGTGTGCGAAAGTAATGTATGGGGCATGTTAAGAAAATCACAGTGACACTGTTCATGAGCAGAGGTCTTAAAATGGCCATGTTGAAAATTTGGTGAAAAAATTCCTAGAAATGACTGTTTTACGAGCGTGCGTTGCACAGTTCCTACGCACATTTGTAAGTTCGCGACTTTTCAATATTTTCACTCCACATTTTCAACATTGCCATTTTACCCACCTCCTCATGAGCGTATAGCTGTCATTTTTACATCCTGCCCAAAACGATTTCACCATGTAGCGCACAATGGCGCAGTCGGTGTGTGAACTCAATGTATGGGACACATTAAGAAAATCACAGTGACACTGTTCATGAGCAGAGGTCTTAAAATGGCTATGTTGAAATTTGGTGAAAATTCCTAAAAATGACTGTTTTACAAGCGTGCGTTAGTTCTCACATGCATTTCGTAAGTAAATGAATTTTCCATTTGCACTCAATGACTTCAAATACCTAAACAGCACATAGAAGCAAGCAACATTTGGCACTGACAAATGCTTGTACTTCTTTGTCACTGATTTTTTTAAGCCATGTCCAAGTGCCAAATACCACTGCAAATACCTGCAATCGAACGTTCGGCTTTGACAAATGCTTGTTTTAGCTTATAAGAGAAAATCCTTTTACCCTGCCTATTAAGGTGCAATCCATCTCAGGCAAACAAATGTTGTCCTTGAAAATCTTGCCAGTTATCTATAAATAGCTGGTCCTCCCTCTGGCACCAGCATTTCAGCCAACCATTTAACCTTTGAATTTCCCTGCCTAGTGTATCATTCGCTCTAGGTACTGGTAGGAGCCCTGATATAATTAAACTACCATTGTATGCTTTAATCTTTTGCCCAACCTCCTCAAAATCTCGCTGGATATCCAAAATGTTTCTTTTCCCCATATGATTTACCCCAAGATGAAGAAATGTCACCGGTCTGATGGTATTTTCCATAAGTCCTTTTAACATTGTTTTTATGTCCCCTATACCTGCCCCTAATAGGGCACTTACTGTAGTGTGTAAATTTCTATTCTTGCAAAGAATTGTATCGGTGTATTTTAACATTGAGTCTCCTATAAATAGGACATTCTGGCTATCTTGCAGATAGGGGGTTGTATCTTGGTTTATAGACATGGAACCTTGTTGTTTTTGGGGAATCGCAGTATCCGTTTCTTCTTTTGATATGTTAGAATTCTGTACCACCTCTTGTTCTTCCAATGTAAGTGTACTAAACCTATTGGGTGTTAGAACGTTTGAGGCCCCCCCCCCCAATATTTCTCCTACCACGTTTGTTACTCGTTTTTTTATTAACCAAATACCATTTATTCAATTCCCCCTCTTGGTTTTCATTTCCAGGGCTCTGGGTAGCTGTATTATACTGATCATGCGGATTTGACTCTGTCATACTATCCACCACATTGTCTATATATTGCTCTAGTGAGGATATATCTGCCTGTACTTTTATTCTTTCCTTTAATTGTGCAACCTCTAGTTCTAAAATTTTTATTTTGCAGCACTTGTAACACACAAATCCCAATTCAACCTCCCCTTCAGCATACATATTACAACCAGCACATATCTTCATTTTAATTACCTTATGTTGATTTTATTTGGAAATTTTATCTCCCCAACAGTCCCAGCAGACACAGCTGACACACACCCGATGTGCACGTGTCTCTACGCGCATCTCTGAGCATGGCCGCGCCTGCACCTCTCTATCCTGCTCGCTGCAGGGCGAGTTTTAAGCTCCTGCTGACCCGGAAGTTGTTGTCCGAGGTCGCGCTGTGCTCGCAACTAAAGTTGTGATAATGTGCCCCAAAATATTAAAAATAATGCCCCTGGATGTTATACAGGGCTTGCAGAGCTTTTAAAGTGCCCCTAAAGTGAATAAAAATGCTGTACTAGCATTTAGTAGGCGGTCCAGAAGGTGGGGACAGTACTACCCTCTTCCTGCTTCCTGGAACAGGCAAGCAGGGCTCCCGAAGTAAAAAAAAACACCAAAGTTATAAACAGTTTAGTCAAATAGTATATTCACACACAGAGACAGATTTTCACTAAGCAGAACTTCTATTTTTAATTCTGGTCACTGCAGGGGCGAGTTTTAAGCTCCTGCTGACCCGGAAGTTGTTGTCCAAGGTCGCGCTGTGCTCGCAACTAAAGTTGCGATAATGTGCCCCAAAATATTAAAAATAATGCCCCTGGATGTTATACAGGGCTTGCAGAGCTTTTAAAGTGCCCTCAAAGTGAATAAAAATGCTGTACTAGCATTTAGTAGGCAGTCCAGAAGGTGGGGACAGCACTACCCTCTTCCTGCTTCCTGGAACAGGCAAGCAGGGCTCCTGAAGTAAAAAAAAAAAAACACCAAAGTTATAAACAGTTTAGTCAAATAGTATATTCCCTCACACACAGACAGATTTTCACTAAGCAGAACTTCTATATTCTATATTATTAACACTTATCCCTAATTGTACCATTGAATGCCAAGTAAAGTGTTTTATGTCAATCCATGTGTGGGACCACTGGTTGGGGCAATGGGTAGGTACAACTTCCCAGAGGGTTGTGCTAGCTTGTTATCAAACCCACTTAAAAGTCACTCTGGGTGGAGGCACCGCACAAATAGCATCACTGTTGGTACAACTCCCCTGTTAGCAGCCAAACCAGAAACCAGGCCCCTCAACCTGCATTTTGGGCAGCAGGCAGGGTAGTAGCCTGTTGAGAGGTGGCATCCAGGTTATTCATCATCAGCATTTTATTTATTTATTTTTATTTATTGAACTCTTTCACCAGGAAGGCGCACTGAGCAACAAGTTGCTCATCTCCCGGTGCGACCTGGAGGGAAGAGGTATAATAGGGATGAGACATTTTACATTCAAGTTACAAAGATCAACATAGCATACAATTAATTAAGGCAGTTGTTACAAACAGTGCTGCATACATATGTAATTTGTGAGAACAATTAATAAGTGCAATGGTAATATGTGAACAAGTGCTATCGTGAAATAAGGGGTGAAGGTGAGAGAGGATGAGATGACAGATGTCGTGTCCCAGAGAGACCCTTTCAGGATGTAGGGAACCCTGCAAGGGGACAGGGGACTGGAGTAGGGATTAGGGAGGGAGAGGGACAGAGGGGGGAGAGACAGGGAGAGGGACAGGAGAAGGAGGAGAGAGAGAGAGATTAACACCTAGGAGGGGAAATAAGGCCTGTCCCAAAAAGAGAACCCTTTAGGATGTGATGAACCCTGCAAGGGGACAGAGAAGTTCAGGGGTTTGTAAACCTTCCTGCAGTTAGGCGTTGTAGGTTTTTTTTTTTCCAATTCTTTTTTACTCCTTGGCCCCAGACTGTCTCCAGTGTAGGAACGCGACTGCACCTCCAACTCGCCCTGCCGTAGACTCAGTCCTGCCATCTGGCTTCCCCAGCTCTTCTACCACTCACCTGGTACCTGGTCCCCGGGATTTAAGCCCCCCAGGGTGTGACCTTCCTTCTGCCTGGACGACCTTTCTGAAAATCTGGTCAGTCAATCTGGGGGTGGAGGGAGTGCCGGAGGCAGCCGCCGCACTCGGCGTTGGGCGTGGGGGGGTGGTCCCTGGCTCCACCTTCGCCTACCAGAGCCAAGGGGGGTTTTCAGTAGTAGTTTCCCCCAGAGCTCGGATGTGTAATGACATCCTGCATGACGTGTGCACGCATCCGCGCACACTCTTTGGTCATCCGCCGCAGCTCTTCCCTCTATACTGCAGCTGCTTTTGCTGTGAAACCCCCAGCTGCTGCTAGAGACCGCTACAGCAGCGGCTTGCATGAACCCCCCTCCCTGAGAAAGGAGATCGGTCCTTGGGATGCTCAATCCTTTCCCATCCCTGCCGACCCCCGATGATCTGTGCTCGTTCCTGAACACGTTCACCAGCGTGGTGCAAGGTATGGTGTCCAGCGCTTCAACCCTCTGCACCACCGGGCCAGCCTAGGCATTGTAGTTATAGCGGGATAGTGACTGAGAGGGAAGGAATGAGAAATAACTCCTGGGATGGGATGAGGCTTGATCCAAGGAACCCTCCAGGATGCTGGAGATCCTGCAAGGGGACCTGGAAGGCCAAGGATAGGTAGATGGGGGAAGAAAAGGTGGCAAGCCTAATCACTATAGGACCCCTTCAGGATGCTGAGAACCCTGCAAGGGGAGTGTGAAGGCTAGGGAAAAAGGGGGAGAGAGTAGGGGAAGGGAGAAAGGTATGAGAACTAGCACCTGGGTGGGATAGGGTCAGTATAGGCAGTAGAGTTGATAGAGGCATTGGGTAAATTCCAAAGGGGGGACAAATTGTAAGGAGCAAGAAGAAGGAAATTAAGGTAGGTCATAACAGGAACAGTTAAGTGCAAGATAGTTGGAGAGGGCAGTGTTGATGGAATAGAGGGAGGAGGAGTGTTGGATTTGGGGAGGTAGAGAGTTCCATATTTTTGGGAAACAGTGAGAGTACCCAGACTGGCCAGAGAGGGTGGAGTGGCAGGGGACAATTAGTATACGAGTGTCAGTAGATCTGAGGGGGTGGGAAGGAGGAGGGTGTTATAAATGAGGGGGAGAGGCAGGATGGGAGTTCACCCAGCTAGTGTTTAGTGGTGAATTTAGCACAGTGTGAGAGGCATCTATTTGTAAGGAAGGGGAAGGAAAGGGCTTGATAGAGGTCACAGTGGTGGGTGCGAGAGGGAGCTTCAAGGGCAAAGCAGCAGAAGGAGTTGAAGAGAGTGTCCAATCTGGTCAGGGAGGACTTAAGAGCAGCACCATAGACAGTGCTGCAGTAGTCAAAAATGGGGAGGATCATCTTCTGGACAAGCTCATGCTTAGCCGCAGGAGGGATGCAACTGCAGTTACTGAGCAAGGCACTGAGCTTGGGGCGCAATTTTTTCTGGATGGCGTCAATGTGTCCAGAGAAGTTGAGGTGCTGGTCTAACCAAACCCCAAGGTATCTGAAGGATGAGGTGTCCTCAAGTAAAGTCCCATCAAGAGTGCGGAAAGTGGACAGGGAGGGAAGCCTAGAGAGTTTCTGCCTTGTGCCAAAGGTCATGGAGACTGTCTTCTTGGCGTTGAGGAATAATTGATGGTTTGCAAACCAGAGCTGGACCTTGTTGGAGTCATATTGCAAGCTGAATGTAACCTCAGTTGGGCATGAGCCAGATGCATACAGGACAGTATCATCAGTGTACATGTGTATGGAGGAGGAGGGGGAGCAGAAAGATGGCAGGTTGTTAAGGAAGATGGAGAATAGAAGGGGACCAAGCCCTGAGCCCTGAGGGACACCAGTGCAGATCGGGAGGGGTGGCGAGATGGCATCAGCGATCTTAACTGATTGGGTTCTACCAGTAAGGTAGGCTTTAAACCAGTTAGTAGCAGAAGGGGTTAGACCAGCAGATGAGAGGGAACTAAGGAGAAGGGAGTAGGAAACAGTGTCAAAACCCTTGGCAAAGTTGACAAAGATGGCTGAGGTGATTTGGCCATTGTCCATCCCGGAGAGGATAGAGTCAGTGAGCCAGAGTAGGGAGGTGGTGGTAGAGTTGTTTTTCCTGAAACCAGGTCAGAATGGGGTGAAAGAGGAGGTATCAGAGAGAAAGGAGGTGAGTTGAGAGAGGACTAGATGTTCTTGTAGTTTGGCTAGGGTAGGGAGTAGTGACATGGGGCGATAGTTGCCAGGGGATGAGGGGTCTCCACCTTTAGGTAGGGGGAGGACCACTGCATGCTTCCATGTCATAGGGACATCAGAGGTTAAGAAAGAGAGATTTAAGATGAAGGAGAGGGAGTAGGCAATGGCCGTGGCTAAGACAGAGAGAGAGGTTTAGGGTCAAGATCATCTGGGGAAGATCCTTTTGAGGGGTTGATGGCGAGAAGGGCATTTAGAATATCGGTGGGAGAGACTGATGAGAATGAGAAGGAGGGGTGTGGGGAAATAGGAAGTGGAGCGTTTTGGGGGGGATAGAGGGGTAGCTGTGACATTTGAGGGAGGAGGGGTAATTAGGGAGGGACTTCAGCAGTTTGGTTGCACAGGAGGTATTATAGGAGTTAAATTCCACAACTACGGCATGGGAGTCGGCTACAAGATTGCCATTTACCTTCAGCACTGGGGAAGGGGGCGGGACTGAGGGTTAAAGAGGGCATAAACCACCTTCCAAAACTTGGAAGGGGAATTTATATTAGTGGGGAAAGTGTTTTTGAAGTAATCAGATTTGGCTAGCCTTGTTGCCCTGGTACAGGCATTTCGGAGCTTCGGTAGTCCGTGAGGTCACTAGGAAGCTGGGTGGATTTGTGGTGCTTCCAGGCACGATCTCTGGCCCTAAGACAGGCTAAGAGTTCTGGAGTAATCCACGGTAGGTGGTTACTCCTAACCCTGGTTTGTTTGAGTGGGGCAAAGGCGTTCCAATTTGCAAGGAATATTTCTTTGAAGTAGGCTAGAGCCTTATCAATGGAGAGGGAGGAGACTAAGGGAGACCAGTCAGAGAGAGAGACAGGTTGTGCAGGAGAGGTTCAAGGTCTAGGGATTTGAAGGAGTGAAGTTGCAAGATTTTATGCAGAGATTTTGGTCTGTGAATTTTCCTGACAATGAATATTGGATTGTGGTCATTGAGAGCGTCTGAGAGGATGCCAGAGCTAATTACTTTGTGAGGGTGGGTGGTAAAAGCCCAGTCAAATCAGGGAGTGATTTTGTGTCTTATGGTTAGGGCGGGTGGGTTCCGAGATCAATTGAGAGAGGTTCAGGCTCCAAGATCATTACATATTTTGGATGTTTAAGTTAGGTGTAAACCCCCTACAAATGGGGGTTCCCGAAAAGTCTTCCTTGAGCTTGCCTAAATGCTCACTGCCAGGCTGGTGTTCTGCATTTTAGCAGTTTAAATGTATTGCCAGAGAGTGCCTGTATAGCTTCTGTGTACTCTCTCTTTAAGAGCTGCCTGGATTGCAGTCATAATTAATCTGAGAGGGAGTTCTGTTAGAAGATGTACTTGTTTGCTGATCATTTGTTAGAGTAGTAAGAATATTGCAGTTTGTTCTAACCTGCCTTCTTTGCACCATGGACAGTTCTGTTTGTTTCCATCATCTCGGTCCTGGACTGCAGAATGGGCCAATCAGTACATCTGGGACTCTAAAATGAGCCTGCCTATAGGGGCGTGGTGGGGCCAAAACTTGTAGGAATTGTAGTTTTGGGCTTTTGGCACCTAAAATAACCTGGAGGGGGAGCTCTTGTTGTGACTGACAGACAGATCAGCCAATCGAACCTTTTGGATCTTGGGGAAAGTCCCACACCGCTTGCTGTTTCAGTTAGATCTGAGTTGGGAAGTGAAGAAGTAATAGCAAGAGATAGTTCGAGCAGCAATCCATAGTGGATTCGTGCGGGAGAACAGTGGAAAGGCCTGAGTTTGGCCTGCATGCCTGCCTGCTGTTCCTGAGAAGGAACTTGTGCTTTTTTCAGACTGAATCTGAACTTGCAGAGCGAATTAAGCCACTGGATTGTGACCAGGCTTTAACCTGAAGAAGACCGAAGATTTGCTGAATGCGATCGGCCTGTCAGGACCTCCAGCTACCTCTGAACTCCTGGATTGTGCAGAGACTCTGTAATTGTGACCGGAGAGCCATTTGCCTGGTACAGTGGAATTTCCTTACATGTGAATGTGCTGTGTGCTTATAGTGGGTCATGATTTGGTTCCCCACTGTGTGTCTGAACTGTGTTTTGCCTGCTGGAGGCTGTATCCAGCTCCACGGACTGAATCCATATCCATTTCCATTTGCCTGGGCCCTGCTACACTGGCCCAGCCAGAACACTTGCTATGCAGAGAAAGTCATCGACGAGAGACCAGCCTGGGGATCAGCCCCCGCTCAACTCCTTGAACAGGAACAATGCCTCAGTGATTCGTGTGGGCCCTGCTTCTCCAGGCACTCCAGCTCAACAGCCTGCAGTCTCAATTTCGTCCTGCCTGTGTCCAATATTGGGTATCATGAGTAAACTTCAGGGTAGCTCCCTGCAACAACAGCTAAATCTAAAAGTGTTGTCATCTGATTGTCTTGTTGCCTTTTCTTTCATGAACTGAGCCCTCCGGCTCCAGATTACAAATAGTGTGTGTTGTGCATGTTGCTTT
Organism: Neoceratodus forsteri; assembly: GCA_016271365.2. Classification (NCBI taxonomy): domain Eukaryota; kingdom Metazoa; phylum Chordata; order Ceratodontiformes; family Ceratodontidae; genus Neoceratodus; species Neoceratodus forsteri. The sequence continues at coordinate 566,690,080 of CM057452.1, forward strand.
CTTCCATCACAGGGCCCCAGCCAGCTGCAATTTTCCTGCCTAGCCCACCGTTAATTCTAGTTAATCAACAGCTTACTTCCTCCTACCCCCCACTAGAATTGCCTTATGTCTGTCCCATGGATTCTTGAATTCTCCCACTGCTCCTGACTCCACAACCTCCTCAGGAAGGCTGTTCCATGCATCCACAACCCTCTCTGTGAAAAAATACTTTCTAACATTACCGCTGAGCCGTCCCCCCTCTGTCTTCAAATTGTGCCCTCTTGTTCTTGCACATCTCTTCTTCTGAAAGATGCTACCCTCTTGTACTTGTTAATTCCCTTGAGATACTTGAAAGTTTCTATCATGTCCCCCCCCCCCCCCTTTCCAAAGGTATACATATTAAGTTGCTTTTGTCTTTCCTCGTATTGTCTTCTGGTGCAGACCCTGCACCATTTTGGTTGCCCTCCTCTGAACAGCCTCCACTCTGTCTATGTCTTTTGCGGAGATGAGGTCTCCAGAATTGCACGCAGTACTCCAGATGGGGTCTCACCAACTGTCTGTACAAAGGGATAACAACTTCCTGTTTTCTACTGTTGATGCCTCTCCCTATGCATCCCAGTATCCCTCCAGCCTCCTTACTGCCTTCTCATATTGCTTGCCCACCTTTAGGTCATCTGATATAATTACTCCTAGGTCTCTTTCAATTTTGTTGTCGTTATTAACTCACCCCCATTGTTGTACTCTTCCCTGGGTTTTCTTTCCCAGATGCATTACCTTGCAGTTCTTTGCATTGAATCTGAGCTGCCATATATTTGACCATTCCTCCAACCTTGCCAAGTCCCTTTTCATCCTTTCCACCCAATTGTGTGTATCAACCCTGTTGCAGATCTTTGTGTCATCTGCAAAGAGACATACTTTTCCTTCCAGGTGCTCTCCAATGTCACTTATAAAGACATTAAAGAGGACTGGTCCCAGTACGAACCCTAGTGGTACCCGCTAGTCACCCTCCTTTCTTCAGTGTGGACTCCATTTACTATTACCCTTTGTGTCCTGTTGTCCAGCCAGTTTTTTATCCAGGCTACCACCTTGGGACCCACTCCAAGGCTGGCTAACTTGTATATTAATCTTTTGTGTGAGACTGTGTCAAATGCCTTGCTAAAAATCTAGGTAGGTCATATCCACAGCCCCTCCCTGGTCTACTACTTTGGTCATCAAGTCAAAGAAATCTATTATGTTCATCTGACCTGACCTTCCTGCTGTGAAACCATGCTGCCTTAGGTCCTGTGCCCCACTGGCCTCTAGGTACTCAACAATTCTTTCCTTCAGAAGTGATTCCATCATTTTCCCTACCACTGAGTTCAAACTAACTGGTCTGTAGTTTCCTGCCTCTGCCCTGCTCCCACTTTTGTGAAGTGGAATCACATTTGCCCTCCTCCAGTCCTCAGGTACCACCCCATCCTCCCATGATTTGTTAAAGAGAGTAGTCAGTGGTGTTACTAGTTCTACCCTTAGTTCTTTTAGAATTCTTGGGTGAATCCCATCAGGCCTCATTGCTTTGTCCACCCTCAGTTTCAAGACTTCTTTCAAAACCCTTTATTCTGTGAATGGACTGGTATCGACCCCCCTATTCAGAGTTTCTCTCTTGTTTGGTTTAGGTACCTCCCCCTCCTCTTCCGTTGTGAATACTGAGCCAAAATATTTGTTCAGTATCCCTGCTTTTTCACTGTCACCCTCTGCCCACATTTCTTCCCCTTTATTAAGTCTCTGTATCCCTCCCTTGGTCTTTCTTCACTCCCTAATGTACCTATAAAATGTTTTAGCCCCCTTCTTAACAGAGTTGGCTATCTTTTCAGCAGTTTGTGCCTTTGCTATTCTGACTGCCTTCCCTGCCTCCTTCTGCTTTAACTGATAAAGCTCTCTGTCCTGCTCCTTCTGTGTTTCCTTATATTTCCTGAATGCTATCCTTTTCTCCTTAACCTTCCCTTCCACCTATTTTGAGAACCATAGTGTTTTTCTCCTTGGTTTTGTTTTGTTGATTTGCTTCACACAAAGGCTTGTTGCCTCTGTGATGGCTGTTTTGATTATTCCCCGTTGTTCCTCCACCCCTCCTTCTTGCCCGTTTGCTAGTGCTTTTCTGAGGCACTCTCTCATTTTCCCAAAGTCAGCTTTCCTAAAGTCTAATACTCTTGTTTTTGTATGGCTTGACTCTATGGCTGTGTTTATTGTGAGCCACACTGTTTGGTGGTCACTTGTTCCCAGATGGCTAACCACTTCTAAATCCGAGATCCTTTCTCCTTCCCTCTTTGAGAGTACTAGGTCTAAGATTGCTCCCTCCCAAGTGGGTTCCAACACTAGCTGTCTGAGGCATGCCCCCTGTAGGGCTTCAAGAATGACCCTGCTCTTGGATGTGCCTGCAGCAAAGGTACTCCAGTTAACATCTGGCATGTTCAGGTCCCCTATCAACAATATCTCCCTTTTTTCTGCCATTTTAAGGATACCATCTATCATTTCCTTGCCCATTTCCTCCCCCTGAGATGGGGGTCTGTACACAACCGCCATGCAGATTGTGGTGTCAATTCCTGTCTCCAGAGTGACCCATAGACACTCATCAACTTCCTGTTTACTCCTTGGTTCTGTTGCTTTAATCCTTTCCATTATATAGAGAGCTACTCCTCCTCCTCTTTTACCTACCCTGTCCCTCCTATAGATTGTGTATCTCGGTATGTTGACATCCCAGTCATGGTTCTCTGTGTACCATGTTTTAGTGACTACCACAATATCCAGGCATCCTTCTTCCATCAAGGCCACTAGTTCAGGGAGCTTGTTACACAGACTGCGGGCATTGGTACTTATCACCTTCCATTTTTGTTTTATGGCCTTACCTCTCTTTGCCCCATCCCTGTCCTTACTGCCTTTTTCTGCATTTAACCCTGTCCTGTTCCCTACTGACTTCTCTGCCTTGGTGTTTACCTCTCCAACTAATGTGTTTTGTGGGGGGAAACTGGGATTTCTCTGCTCCTTTTCAGTGCCTCCCCCCTTGGCTAGTTTAAATGCTTGCCAATGAAGCATTTAATCCTATCACCTAGGATCCTGGTCCCCCCCCCCGGACAGATGCAGACCATTGCACCAGTATAGGCCTACATCCCTCCAGGTAGCTCCTCAGTCCCCAATGAAGCCAAAACCCTGAGCTCCACACCAGTTTTTCAACCATTCTTTGAATCTCATGGTGCGGAATACCCTAGCATCATCCTTGCCATAGACAGGCAGCAGGGGCCTGATCCCCAGGCCAGTCTCTCGTCGATGACCTTTCTCTGTGTAGCAGATATTCTGGCTGGGCCAGTGTAGCAGGGCCCAGGCAAACGGATATGGATTCAGTCTGTGGAGCTGGATACAGCCTCCAGCAAGCAAAACACAGTTCAGACACACAGTGGGGAACCAAATCACGACCCACTATAAGCACACAGCACATTCACATATAAGAAAATTCCACTGTACCAGGCAAATGGCTCTCTGGTCGCAATTACAGAGTCTCTGCACAATCCAGGAGTTCAGAGGTAGCTGGAAGTCCTGACAGGCCGATCGCATTCAGCAAATCTTCAGTCTTCTTCCGGTTAAAGCCTGGTCACAATTCAGTGGCTTAATTAGCTCTCCAAATTTGGATTCAGTCCACAAAAAAAAACACAAGTTCCCTCTCAGGAACAGCAGGCAGGCATGCAGGCCAAACTCAGGCCTTTCCTGAGTTCTCCCGTGCGAATCCACTATGGATTGCTGCTCGAACTATCGCGAGCTGTTACTTCTTCACTTCCCAACTCAGATCTAACTGAAACTGCAAGCAGTGTGGGACTTTCCCCAAGAACCGAAGGGTTCGGTTGGCTGATCTGTCTGTCAGTCACAACAAGGGCTCCCCCTCCAGGTTATTTTAGGTGCCAAAAGCCAAAAACTACAATTCCTACAAGTTTTGGCCCCACCAAGCCCCTGTAGACAGGCTCCATTTTAGAGTCCCAAATGTACTAATTGGCCCATTCTGCAGTCCAGGACCAAGATGATGGAAACAAAAAGAACTGTCCATGTTGCAAAGAAGGCAGGTTAGAACAAACTGCAATATTATTACTACTCTAACAAATGATCAGCAAACAAGTACATCTTCTAACAGAACTCCCTCTCAGATTAATTATGACTGCAATCCAGGCAGCTCTTAAAGAGAGAGTACACAGAGGCTATACAGGCACTCTCTGGCAATACATTTAAACTGCTAAAACGCAGAACACCAGCCTGGCAGTGAACATTTAGGCAAGCTCAAAGAAGACTTTTCGGGAACCCCCATTTGTAGGGGAGTTACAGTAATGGATTTAGATTTTTCAAGTAAGGGCAAGTAGAAGTTGCTAGAATTTTTTAATATACAAAGATGATTGCAAGAAAATTAAAAAAAAAAAGGTTTCTGAAAGGTGTTAAGACCTGTGAGTGATGTGCCCTGTTTGCCAGATGTGCAAAACCCTGTGATTTTTTTTCAGTAAATCAGGATGCATGAAATTCCCTACCCATTTTATAATATTATTTACTGCATCTAATCTCTACAGGGAGAAGACACTGTATAGTGCAGGGCAGGTGCTGTTAGCATAGCACAGGACACGAGCGAGACTACATTTAAAATAAAAAGATATAGTACAGGGCTCTCTGGTAGCTTTTACCCTTGGAGGACCTGGAACTCCTAAAATAAAAAAATACTAAGGGTCCTTGACCAGATTCTGGATATCCAGAAGATTGCCTTTAGAGCCGCTGTCACACATTCTGCTGTTGTTTGGGAGGGTGCCAAGCAGTGGTTTGTGTGTCATGAAGTCCCAGTAGCATGTCATTAAGGATACAACACACTGATAAACCTGTGTCTAGAATGGTCTACCAGTGTGTCAAAGAGGCAGGACCCAAAGGAACCTGATAGCAGAGGTAGAGAGGGAGCAGCACATGCCTACACACGTAGCTGAGACCAGGAAAGGGTGTGGTGAAATCTCTGCCTGCATTTCTAGCAGCTGTCCACTAACTCAGGTTTGATATGCTCTAAATTAGGTTTGAATACCTCGATGTGTAAGGTTTTATTCTTTGTGATATTATTATGATGTCTATGTTGGATTATTATATTACAATATTACAAGTAAATTACAGTCCACTCCACACATTAACTACGTGTCCCTTATCAGGTTACTGTACTAGCTGCCATTTTGACTCTGACCACAGCTTGTTTAACACTTGCATCCATGTGCAGGTCGTGCACAGAGTTACATACACCACAGTCAGGTTTTCTGCATTGGTCTGAAAAAAAAAATGTTGGCTAGTGGGCAGGGATTAGGGAAGAAAGGAAGTGGTAGTGTGAATGCCAGGAGGAGGAGGGTAGGCCAGGCAGGGGGGAGAGAACTGTTCTCATTCGGGCGTGACTCTGCGTATCACTAATAGGCCTTCTTGTGGACAGCTCCCTGCATCATGTCAAATCTGTCATGTGTTTGGAAGTATTATTACACAGGTGGTCTGCTGTGTGGCTTCAAACAAAAATCAGAGCCACACTGGAATGTGCCTCTACAGCATCTGTGCACATGCAGGTGACTGCACGCTCACATCAAATATCTGCCGCATGGCCACATCCAGTACTTTGTGTCAGTAGTATCTGTGTATGTCTGCTGTACCTACTTTAGCCAGGTGCTCCATCAGCTGTACAGCAGTAACCATTGGTTAGTCCAACGTCTGAAGTCTGACACTTCACTGCTTTGTTCTGCAACCACCCACCACTCTTGGAATGTCTGCCTGCAAAATCCTCCTCCTTTACAATGCCCTTATGATGGCCCATTTTGCCAAATGTCACTAAAGCACTATGCCTGCTGAGCACCATAGAAGTCTCTCAGCATCACACAGAGACTATGGGATGTTAACCAACAACACTTTGACAGATGGACAGATCCCTTAGACCCACCAGCAAGTCCTCAACCCAGTCTCAGTACACAATAACATGTACTGTAGTGCATGCAAGTGGCAGAACTGCTTGTACTGGTATAATGCCCTGTTCCCTTTGCTAGAGGAAGGATATTGTCTCTAAACTTCTGTGCTGTAAATAACCATTATTACAGCATAGCTAGTATATTGTTACTAAAGGGCTAAGGTTTTCAGTAAGCATGTGTCAGGAGCAGTTTAGCTATAGCGCTTCGACAGCGCTAGCGCCGACATCCCTTACAGCGACGGCTGCCATGCTGACTGTCGGCATTGTAGACTCGGGGATGTTGGTGCACACAATCAGGGGGGCTGTGCCCCTGAACCCTCCCTTGTGGGGAGCTCCGCCCCACCTCCCGGTCTCTAGGATTCTAACTCCGAGTGAGTTGGACCGAGGGCAAATACCCAGAAAGGCAGTCCCAATCGCCGCACAGACCATCACAGCGACGGGCAGGTTTTGCCTGATTCTTCTTGCTTTGATGGTCTTCGCGGTGCTGGAGTCGCTGCAGTGATGGCATACCATTAGGAGCATAGTTGTATAAAGAGGGAGCATTGGTGGTCCAAGGCTACACCATGTATAGGCAGAAGAGGGGGAAAGGGAAAGGAGTAGAGGTAGCCCTCTATGTCAGAGAAGGCATTAAGGCTGTGGAGGATGGGTCCATCATGGGAGGGAAGGTGGAAATAGAATTGTTGTGGGTTCAGTTCACGGCAGCAGCAGGTAGGAAATTACACATAGAGGTGGTCTGTAGTCTGCCAGGACAGGGGGGTGAGGGGGATAGGGAGCTTGGGACAGAAATAGAAAAGGCGGTCACAATGGGGAAGTGGTAGTAATGGGGGAGCTCAGCCTGCCAGACATCATTCAGGACATTCCAGCAGCTAAGTGCACCAGAACTTAGACCTGCCAGATACATTACAGGACTGCATACTGCAGCACCTGGTCAAGGAACCCACAAGACTGGCAGGTTACTATTCTCAGCCTGGTGCTCACCAGCTTGGAAACAGTAAGCAGAGTGTGGACTAGGGAACCACTGGGGTTCTGTAACCGTAACACCATATGGTTCAAAATGGTCCTCAGTATCAGTATGCCCTTGTTGAAGGCTGAAGTTCTGGATTTTGGAACAGCGGACTTCAATCGGATGAAAGAATTAGTCTAGGATAGATCGGCTGGAGTGGACAGAATTAGGGGAGTGAAAGAAAGATGGGGAGAAATTGAACAGACCATTCATGAGGCAACAAAGTCATGCTTGAGGACGATTACCCACTGCTGTATATAGTTTATGTTTTGCTGTATCCTACACTGTTGTAATTTCAATTGTACTCCCCTTTCCCTTCCCCCCAGGGTGCATCTGGAAACGAGCTATTATTTGCTCAGTATACTTTTCCTGGTGAAACTTTTCAAATAAATAAATACTGAGAAAAACAGGTACAAGAGACCAGTCTAGTTCTCTAAGAAGGACAGGGAGGCAGTGATGGCCAAAAATAAAAACTCCATCAGGTACAAGGAGAAGCAGGGGGAGATAGAATGGAAGGAGTACCAGGTAAAAACTAGAAAGTCCATGATGGTAGTTAGAGACACAAAAGCAGACACAGAGCTGTGTATGGCAAAGGAGGTCAAGGGTGGGGAAAAACAATTTTCTGGATACAGTATATTATGATCAAAGAAAGATGTGAGTGTAAGCCCCCGATGGGAGATTACTAGTATTGCCCACAGGTTTTATCCCTTGGCATTCTCTGGGACAGCCTGCTGGCAGGTGGGGCCTGGGTGCTACAGGGTATAAATAGGGGGTTTGTGGGGCCAGTGAAAGAGGATGAGTCCCTTGTATGGAGTGTGGGTGTGAAGTTGGTCCGTGGGGCTGAGATTCGGGGCTGGGGTGAGACGATTGCCACCCAGACCTACCATCCCAGATGCTATGTATCACAGAAACATAGAAATTGACAGCAGATAAGGACCACCAGGCCCATCCAGTCTGCCCATATACCCTACCTTTAATTAGCTGCCGCTGACCCTACTGGTCCACTGCTGCTGCCTCTCCTTCCCCCTTCTAGGGTTCCCTTTTGTCTATCCTATGCCTGTTTAAATCCCCCCACTGTGTTCGCCCCCACCACATCCTGGGGCAGGCCATTCCAAGCATCCACCACCCTTTCCATGAAAAAGTACGTCCTCACGTTGCCCCTTAGTCTACCCCCTTCCAGTCTCATATCATGCCCTCTTGTTGCTTTAGGGCAGCTTCTCTTCTGAAAGATGCTGCCCTCCTGTACCTTATTAATCCCCTTGAGATTGAGGTATTTGAAGGTCTCTGTCATGTCTCCCCTCTTCCTCCTCTCCTCCAGGGTGTACATATTGAGTTCCTGTAGTCTCTCCTCATATGACATGTGGTGCAGGACCTGTACCATTTTTGTTGCCCTTTTCTGGACTCTCTCCACCCTGTCTGTATCTTTCCTGAGATGAGATCTCCAGAACTGGACACAGAACTCCTGATGAAGTCTCACCAATGACCTGTAAAGTGGCATTATGACTTCCTTTTTTCTGCTGGTGATAACTCTTCTTATGCACCCCAGCATCCCGCTGGCTCTCCCCACAGCCTTGGTACACTGTTTGGCCACCTTTAGGTCATCAGATATGATGACCCCCAGATCTCTTTCCTGTTTTGTGGCTGCTAATATCTCCCCCTTCATCATGTAGTCCTCTCCTGGGTTCCTGCGCCCCAAGTGCATGACTTTGTACTTCTTCGCATTGAATCCCAGTTGCCACACTCTGGACCACTCTTCCATTTTAGGTAGGTCCCTCCTCATTCTCTCTACCCCTCCTGGACTGTCCACCTTATTGCAGATATTTGCGTTGTCTGCAAAGAGGCACACCTTCCCCTCCAGCTCTTCTCCAATGTCACTGATGTAGATATTAAACAGCACTGGTCCAAGAACTGAACCCTATGGCACCCCACTGGTCACCCTCCCTACTTAGGATTTAGTCGCATTTACCACTGCCCTGTGTGTCCTACCCTTCAACCAATTTCAAACCCAGCTCACCACCTTGTGTCCCAGCCCCAGGCTGCCCAGCTTGTTTACAAGCCTCCTATGTGGAACAGTGTTGACCGCCTTGCTGAAGTCAAGGTAGGCCACATCCACTGCCCCCTTGATCCACCTCCCTAGTGACCCAGTCAAAAAAATCAATCAGATTAGTTTGACATGACTTTCCTGCCATGAATCCGTGTTGCCTCGGATCTTGTGCTCCACTTAATTCAAGGTGTTCCACTATCCTTTCTCTTAGCAGAGATTCCATAATTTTACCCACCGCTGAGGTCAGACTGAGAGGTCTGTAGTTTCCAGCCTCCACCATAGTCCCACTTTTGTGGAAAGAGACCACGTCAGCCCTTCTCCAGTCCTCTGGCACCTCCCCTATTTCCAGTGACTTGTTGAAAAAGGCCGCCTGGTGGTGCTGCCAATATCTCCTCCAATTCCTTTAATATTCTAGGGTGAATCCTGTCTGGTCCCATTGCCTTGTCCACCCTCATTTTTTCAAGTTCTTCCAGGACTCTCTCCTCCTTGAATGGGCTGCTGTCCGCCTCCCCTCCCTTCCTAATTCCTAGCTGTGGTCCCTCCCCTTCCTCTTCCTCTTCCTCCATGAAAACTAAACAGAAATATCTGTTCAGGATTGATGCTTTTTCCTGGTCCCCCTCCACTCCCACTCCTCCCTCCCCTTTCAGCCTTACAATCCCTCCCCGGACCTTCTCTTCTCGCTAATGTTTCTGTAGAAGATCTTGTCCCCTTTTATAACTTCATGTGCTATATTTTCCTCTGTCCTTGCCTTGGCACCCCTGACTGCCTTCCCTGCCTCCCTCTGTTTTTCTAGATACACTGCCCTGTCCTCCTCCCTTTTCGTCGCCTTATATTTCCTGAAGGTTGACTCATTTTGCCCTTACTTTTCCTGCCACCTCCTGTGAGAACCACAATGGTTTTCTGTTCCTTTTGCCTCTGTCAATTTGCCAGATACAAAGGTTTGTTGCTGCCACTCTGGCTCCTTTTATATGTGCCCATTATCCTTCGACTCCCCCCATTTTCCTCAAACCACATCAAACCAGACTGTGCGATGGTCACTGGAACCCAGGTGTTCACCTACCCTAATATCTGCAATTCTGTCCCCATTGGTTAGTGTAACCCCTCCGCCAATTTGGGGCTAACATTAAGTGTCTCCCAGGGCTCCAGTAATGCCCACTGCCAGGCAGACATCCTGCAGAGATAGCAAATCCATGGTTATTTGGTGATCCTGTTGATCTGTGTGAGAGTGCCATAATGTGCCTCCACACCTGTCCCTTTAAGTGACACTGCCAGTGTGTTGTAAATGGCCTGGGCTGGGGGTCCAAGTGCCTCAAAGCTTGCGACCAACCGGGCACCACCCCAATTTGCTCCACTCTGCGGTCGATAGTAAAGCAGAGAGAGCTCTAACTATTACTGTAAATATTTACTTCTAATGTACTGCTGTATTTGAATGAGAGTGAGCATTTTAACCTGCCTTCTTGCAGCTTATGCATCCAAATGGGAGCCAGCATGTTTGGCCCGGGACTTCCAAGAATTTGGACCAACTGGGACACAGGGGACCTCGAGGGGTCCTTAGTTCAAGTACCTCATGGGAAAAAGCTGTAGTTCTTGTAGTTTTCAGTTTGGCACCTAAAGGAATCAATGGGAGCACAGGATTGTGAGTGACAGCTCCCCCAACCAATCAGATTGCAGGAAAAATGGACTGGTCCAAGGACTGTTATTCCAGCAGTGGAGTGCAGCCCGAGCTCTTGAACTGAGAGGAGCTTCTGTGGCACGTTCGGACCAAGATTCTGTGGCATAGGAGCCGTTCAAGCTCACGGAGTTCTGGCCCAGGAAAGGCCTAGTTTCCTCCAGCATGTGTCTGTGGTCCCAGGTTCGACAATCATTCATGAGATACTGCCTATGCAGATTAAAGGAAAACTCCATGTTAAAATCAAAAAAAGATATGTGGTATTCTTTTTCTCTGTGTTATAACCTCTTCCCAGTGTTTTCTTTTTACTCTAGCTGCGAGAGTTGTTTTTTCTAACTTTCCCTGGCTGTTTTATTGCCCTTGGAGGTTGCCATTCTGGTTTCTTTTATGGCCTTTTGTCCCAGAAAGTATTCCCAGAGTGCCCTTTGGTGTGATGTCTAATTGCCCCTGCAGGAGACCAGTGTCTTGTTACAGGTTCTGTCACAGCTCAGCCACAGAAAGAATACTTCTTCTGGAGTAGACACACTGCTAGATTCTGGGTGAGTGTAATCATTATTATTTTTTGAATATTGGTACCTTGTCCTGCTATGTTACAACCGATAAGGTGATGTTCAATTTTTGCTGCTTAGTACTGGTACAAAAACTGAAAGGGACTGAGAGGAATAGCCAGATGAGTTCAGACACAACCACTGTAAACAGTGACATGATTAAAACACACACACACACACACACACACACACACACACACACACACACACACACACAGCAGGACATGGTACCAATATCAAAAAATAATAATGATTACACTCACCCAAAATCCAGCAGTGTGACTTCTCTGGAAGAAGTATTCTCTCTGTGGATGAGCTGTGACAGACCCTGTAACAAGTCATTGGCTACCTGCAGGGGCGATTAGACATACCACCAAAGGGCACTCTGGGAAGACTGTCTGGAACAAGAGACCATAAAAGAAACCAGAATGGCAACCTCCAAGGGCAAAAAAAAGAGACAGGGAAAGTTAGAAAAAACAACTCTCATAGTCAGAGGAAATAAAAAATACTCGGGAGAGGTTGTATCACAGAAAAAAGAACACTACATATCTTTTTCTGATTTTAACATGGAGTTTTCCTTTAAGAATTTGCACAGCATATCATCTGTAATTGCAAACTGGTCTGAAACCGAACTGAAAATCAAATGCTGTCTCCATTAAATGTGCTGACTGCTCGAGGTGGGTCGAGGTCTACTAACCAGGGATGCCTGTTTGCCACTGGGAGTCAGTTGCCTTGTTCAACCAAATTGTTAGCCAGTTGGAGGCATTCACCAACAAAAGACTGAACTTTGCCGAAGTGTTTATCCAGACTTGGGGTCATGCCAAACCTGGCCCCAGCCTCCTATTCCTGCACCAGTTACTGTTTTCTTGGTGAGAGACCAGCTTTGGGATCCAGCCCCTGTGCAGCAAGGTATCACAGGTTGCGGCCACCTGGAGGGAAAGGCCGTGAAGCGAAGGTAAGTCATGTAGGCCCAGCTTCCCTATGCTCTTCAGTGCTCTGCAGCAGGTCTTCATATCGCCCGGCCATCTTCTATCAACTGGTGTTGTAAGTAAACTCAGGGTAGCTCCCTGCAACAGTTCTTTAAATCATTCTGTGGTACCATCTGATTTCTTCAGTGTGTTACAGGGTTACAGTGGACTGAGCCAATTGGCCGAGGATACAAATGGCCAAGGTCTTTGTTGTTGCATGTTTAACTGTCTTTTCTTTCCATCAAGGGCCCCAACAACAGCTGCAACCCCGGGCAACGTTCAGGTTAGCCACCAACAGTCTGGGTACCCAGCAGCTGCAAGACTATATAGTGAGACTAAGTGCATGCATGCAAAGTACCCCAGTTTAAATCCAGTATAGTAATCATTCATCTAGATCTGCCCCTTTCCTTGTTCAAATCCCCCTTAATAAATTAATTGATTTGTTAACTGTTACATTGCCTCACGAATATCTCATTGCCTGGGTTAGGGTTAATGTGTCTGGGGGAAACGTATTTAAAAGTGCATGCCTGTGTTTTAAAGGGGGTTCCAGGGTATTTGCTGAAGACCAGACCCTGGTGGTAAAGTGCAAGGGGTGTGCACATATTGTTAATGTTTATTGCTAACTGTGTGTTAACTGCTGTGAAGGGCTGTTCTCCATTACCAAGTACGTGGTCACTAGGTGGGCTTGTGGGTGGTTATAGCTTCCCAGAGGACTATACCAGGTTAGGTAGATACCCCCACATACATTACTCTGGGTGGAGGTACCAAAATATTGTGGTTACTGAGGGCAGGGAAACCCCGGTAATTGTTAAGTTTGAACCCAGGCCCCTTAATCTGTTGTCTGAAGTACAGGCAGAGGTAGTAACCCCAGAGATAGCGCTGCCTAGGGGTTACATTAGTACCAGGTCCAAAATTGCTTCCTCCCGGGTTGGCTCCAGCACCAGCTGCTCGAGGCATGCCCCTGCATGGAGTCCAGAAAGTCTCTGCCCCTGGCTGTTGCAGCCATCTGGGTGCTCCAGTCAACTTCTGGCAAGTTGAAGTCGCCCATCAGTAACACCTCCCCCATGGATGCCATCAGACGGATGGCTTCCAGTAGATCCTGTCCATTTCCTCCCTTTGTGCTGGGGGTCTGTATATTACTCCTGTGGGAATGCTATGCCATTGCCTGCCTCCAGGGTGACCCACGGTGCCTCTGCCTCCCCCTTCATTCCTTGCACCTCTATTGCCTTTATACCTTCCTTGATGTATAAAGCCACCCCTCCTCCCTTTTTCCCCCTCCCTGTCCCTCCTGAATAAAGTGTACCCTGGTATAGCAATGTCCCAGTCATGGTTCCCATTGTACCATGTTCAAGTTTAAATTCAATTCAAGTGTATTGCAGGAAAAGCTCCATTGAGCAGGCTCATTCACAAGGAGGTCCTGCCTACATAAAAACAGGGGCATATACATATAGACAACAATGATAGGTGCAACACATAAGCAACTGAAGTGACTTACAGGTGATTCACTCTACAGAACACTCTCATGACAGCAATAAAACATAAAATAGAGTGTTATGCACAGAGAAATAACAGGGAAATTGTGTAATAATCATATAGTACAGTAATAAAGTTCATGGCAATAAAATGACAAGATACAGTGCATGGTAACATGTTGACTTACTACGGGGTGGAGCGGGACAATACAGCGCAAATGATATAAACTTAAGCAGCAGTCAGTGGGGTGGTTACTAGAACCCATTTATGTAGCGTACTGAATTAGGGTTGAAGGAGTGGCTGATTCAGAGGGGTGAGAGATTGGAGAGGTGAGAAATCGGAAGAGATGGGTAAAGCATTGGGATGAACAGGAGGTAGGGATAAGAAAAAATGGGGGCACATGCATACTATGGATTCATGGGTTGAGATGGTAGAAAAAAGATAACAGGGAAAAGAAATGAAAACAGTTAAGTGAGTGAGTGTCTGGGGGTGAGGTGGGAGTGGAGCTTGGGAGCATCCATAAAAGGGACCGAGATGGCGGAGCTGGAGGGGAGGAAGGGGGCAGCAGACAACAGGGAAGGGGGAGAGAGTTTGGAAGGGGACCAGAGAGGGGCAGGTGGGGGAGAAAGAAAGGAGGGGTATAGGGGGTGAGAAGTGGGAAGAGAAGGGGGCAAGCAGGGTGGGTAGAGGGGGACCAGGTGAGGGAGGAGGATGGAAGTGATGACAGTGAGAGCTAAGCCCTCTGACAATTACAGACTAACTTGAAGTGTTTAGCGGCCAGGGTTTTGAAGAAGTTAACTGAGACAAGACTAGTGAGCTTGAACACTGTCAGTATGCTATTCTGTGCCATGGGGAGGGCATAGGAAATAGTGCCTTGCCAAGGGAGGTGTGAGTCCTAGGCATGTCTGGGAGGATGAAAGCTGACATCCTTAGGGAGTAGGTACTGTGAGAAATGTGAATGAGAGAGGAGATGAAGCCCAGAAGTTTGTTTAGAAGGATTTTGAGCATCTACGATCCGAGATGAGACAGTCGCCTTGAGGCAAGGGACGTCCAATCAACTTCTGTATACAGGCCCCAGTGGTGCATCCTAAAAGGTGCCTTGGTGATAAAGTGCAGGGCATGGTGGAACAACACGTCAAGTTTGTGTAAATTGGTTGCTGAGGTGCAATTATTTATTATGTCGCCATGATCTAGAAGCGGGAGGAATGAGGCCTGAACTAGTCTAAGTCTGACCTCAAGTGGAAAAAGCACCCTGTTGCATAAGAAGAAGCCAAGTCTAGCTTTAAGTTTACTGGTGAGGCTATCCATATTGCCATTGAAAGACAGCTTACTATCAAGCCATATGCCTAGGTATTTAAATGTATCTACCACTTCAAGCTTTTCACCTAGGGATGTCACAATAGATACGTTTGTAGCCTTGGTGTAGATGGAGGGGGGTTGCTGTTATGAGTGAAGAACATTACTTTAGTTTTTTTTTGCATTTAGTGGAAGTTTGGAGTTAATGAGATTATATTCAAGTTGCAAGAAATCTGATTGCAGCTCATCGCAGACTTTGGTTAGAGTTGGTTTGGATGTATAAAGTATGGTGTCGTTCTCGAAAAAATGCAGTTTCGACTTAACGATGTTCAAGTCCAGGGTATTAATACAGATCGAGAAAAATATAGGGCCTAGTGTGAACCCTTGTGGGACACCTCTTGTGATAGGAGAGAATCCAATAAAAGGCCATCAGCTTTAATTTTCTGGAGTCTACCTGTGAGGTAGCTGGAGAACCAATGAGCTGTGCAAACAGCAGCACCTAGATTTGTAAGGCTAAGAAGAGTGAGGTTGTGGTCAACGGTAATGAATGCCTTGCTCAGATCTAAGAAAATGGCGCATGTTACTTGCTTAGAATCATGAGCAGTGAATCAGTCATTGGTAACTTTTGCTAGAGCAGAGGCGGTGCTATCGTTTTGTCCAAAACCAGACTGGGCTGGGTTGAGTAGAGTAGAGTGTGTTTTTTAAGGTGGTCTTTTAATTGAATGTAGACTAGTTTTTTAAGGATTTTGGACAGCACTGGAAGGATGGAGATGGGCCTGTAATTATTCAGGTCACAGGGGTCACCAGATTTGAAGAGGGGGAGAATGTAAGCAGATTTCCAGAAGGAAGGGACTGTGGAGGTGGATATAAACAGATTGAAGATGTGAAGGATGGAAGCGATAAGATAGTAGCAGCCTAGTTTGAGGAAAAAAGGATTAATCCCATCTGCTCCACCTCCCTTTTTGGTATCTATTTTGCTAAGATGGTCTTCAACTTCCTTGTATGGCATGGGGCGAAACTGGAGGGGGTATGGGCCGGGGGTACAGGGGGTGTGTTAGTGTCCAGGGGAGGGCAGGATAACCCTGCGTATGGGGATGAATCAAATGCCAGCCCAGCGGTAGCAAAATGGGAGTTTAGTTTTTCTAGAATAAGGTTGCGGTCTTCAATTTTGACTCCATTGGCATGGATTTTGGTTGGGACAGAAGGGGCAGTTTTACATCCTTCGACCGATTTTATAGTCTGCCAGATCTTGGCTGAGTTCCTTTTGGCTTGTTCAAGTGTTTCAATGTAATAATTAGATTTGGCTGTGAGTATTAATTTGACACATGAATTCCTGGCAGTTCTAAAAGCCTGCCAGTCCGTCTGGTACTTAGTTTGCCTTGCACAGGCCCAGAGTTTATCCCGGTTGGTTACAGCAGCTTTGAGGCCTGGCGTGAACCATAGGTGGGAAAACTTGCAGACTATGGTTCTGTTGAAAGCAGCGTGTTTATTTGCTAACAGTGATAAGTTATCATTAAGGATAGTGATGGCCTCATCCACTGTTTTGGATAAAAACATGTTTTGCCAGTTTATATGGCTGAGGTCGGAGAGATAATGATCGGCATTGAATTTCCGGAAGCTACGCTTAGTAATAAGTTTGGATGAGGAGGGATCTTTTTCATGGGATCAGGTACACATTACAATGTTGTGGTCATTCAAATCATTATGGAGTATGGCAGTGCGCAGGATGTTTGTGAGAATGGTTTGAGATGATAACATCCAGGATAGAGCTGTTTGCGCAGTTTTTGGTATTTAACCTAGCTGGCTCCATGATGAGTTGGGAGAAGCAAAGCTCATTGCAAAGTCCTTTTAGCTCACTCGCTTTGGGTGAGAGCCAATCAAGGTTTAGATCACCTATAATGATGGCTTCATTGTTGTTGGGGGCAATGAGGGATTTAAGGGTAGTGATTATTTTGTTGCCAGGGGGAAGAGGGGTCTGTAACAACTGATAATGTTAAGGGTTTCTGATGAGAGCAGGTGGATTTTTAGGAACACGTACTCGAATTATTTTTGTTTTGTCGTGATGCGGGCATCAGTGACGATAAATTTGTCTTTTGAATAAATGACCATCCCCCCTTGTGGGCCTGTCTGCTCTAAGCAGATTGTAGGCGGGGAGTGAGATGTACTGGTCTGAAATAGTGGTCTTAAGCCAGGATTCAGTGATGACAATAAGGTCTGGCTTGGTGTGGGCAGCCCAGATTTGGAGCTGGTCGAGTTTATTCTGCAAGATCTGCACCATAATCAGCATCATCTTTAGGCCTGAGGTGGCTGCAAAGTCTAAGGGGGAGGCAAGGGGACTTGGGGGACCAGGGTTCACCTCCACATTTCCAGAACAGATAAGAAGTAGCAGGATAAGCTTTTTCAAGGTACAACTTGCTATAGCAAGTTCTTTCTCTTTTGGGACTGTCTAGAGTGTGTTAATGGAGATGATGGCTTGAGGGAGGAGGAGGAGTGAGACAAAGGGGACAGGTCATGGCTGTAAGAGAGAGTGGTCTAATGGTCAAAGGAGTGGACAGGGTGCACTGGAGCACCAGTGAAAAGTGGGTGGTGTGCCTTGGGATAAGGTAGCATGTAGGGGACTCCACGGCCCACCACGAAAAGGTGAGTGATTGGCAGGGGATGCATGCCATAGTTGAAGTGTGCCATGGGGAACTATGGGTGCTGAGTCCCTAAGTGAGCATGGAAGCAATGCCATGGCAAGTAGTAACTGGAGGAGCAAGGCTGAAGAAGAGCACAGAGAAGGGGGGGGGGTTGGTATAGCATTGGGTATGTGGATGGGAGAAGTGAAAACTGATTTGGAGTAGGTAAGTACCAGCCAGATTAGATAGCTTTGAAGAAGGGTGGTGACCTGCGGTGCTGTTGGTCCGGGCTTTGAATCCTGTAACCTAATGGAGGAAAGATAAGGCAAGGAAAAAAAATAAGGTGGAGAATACTGAATGGGATATGGAGGGGGTCAGTCAGAAAGCTGATGCCACTGGGAGAGCAAGCAGATTTTTTTTAGCAGAGATACAGAGGAAGATGTAGATAAGGTTGATGTGGAGAAGACTGAAGCAGGGCTAGTTAGATGGTTTGATGGTTGCATCACAGACTATGGACCTGGAGGTTAAGGGTTCTAGTCTGGGAGGAGCAAGCAGGGTTGAGAAATTAGGGTTTTTGCAGAGATGAAGAGGATGCTGAAGGTAAGGTTAACGTAAAGAAAGGTGAAGCAGAGGACAGGCAGATGGTGAAGTGGTAATGTTGTAGACTGTGGGTCCAGAGATTAGACGTTCTAATTGGGGGGAGCAGACAGATCTAAAAGATAGTTTTTTTTTTAACAGAGATATGGAGGATAAAAAGATAGAGTTATCTTGGAGAAAGGTGAAGCAGAGGATTGGTAGATGGTCTAGTGATAACGACACCAACTGTGGACCTGGAGGTTAAGGGTTCTAACACAACAACATCCAAATTATTTAGCAGTGGTATAAAGGAGAAGGGAGATAAGAGAAGCATAACGAGAGATATTACTGAAGGCTGCTAGTTGGAGTAAAGGATTAGGTGCTGCTTTCAAGACTAGGGGTCCAGGGTTTAAATCCCAACTACCTGGAGGTTAGGGGTACAAGCCCTAAGACTTAGCAGCGATATGAAGGAGAAGGGTGATAAGGGAAGCAAACGGGCAGATATTATTAAGGACTGCTAATTGGTGTAGAGGATCGGGCGTTGCCTTGTGGGCTAGTGGTTTGGGGTTCAAGTCCTAGGTACAAACAGAAGCAATATGTGTGAGATAAGTTTTTAGAGGAGGTATAAGGGACAAGGAAGGACAACGTTAACTTTGGGAAAGAATAAACTGGGACTGAAAAATGGTCTTGTGGTAGGGTCGCGTACTATGGTACAGGAGAACAGGGGTTTGAGGCCTAGTACTGGTGGGGGAGAAAGGGTGTCTAGGGTGATGGAGCTGGGGAGGTTCGATAGTGACTCCTGGTGGGGGGTAGGTATAAACTGCAAAGGGGAAAATAGGGCGATTAGAAAAATGGTGTCATGTGACAGGAAGGTTGTGTAAAGGAAATGACGAGCTGGGGTGGCTGAGACAGTCACTGCAAAGTGGCGATGGGGTAACAGCGGAGCACCTCTGTACAGCTCCTCAGGATAAGTACCTTTGTTTGTATGGCCACGTTGCTCCAGGTGGTCCCCCCGCTTAGGGAAGGGGGAGCAGGCTATTGGTGAAGCAGCCTGGGGAGAAACAGATAAGGAAAGCTGACTGCACCGAATTTAAGGCCTAACACACACCGGTTTAGTAAAACAAAAGAAAGAGCCAGAAGCAGGAAATGAACAAAGGCATGGGGGGGAGGCAGACGGCTACTGCACATGCGCAGGGCCCACCGATCAGAAAGGATAAACAGAGATATCAAGGAGACAAAAAAAAGGCAAAATGGCCAGGGACTGTAACATTGACTAAATCAAACTACTGTACATAATTGGCTAAGCACTGACAAACCTTAAGTTAACAAACTAGTAAAGTGCAAATGCACGTAGAACAGCATTAAAATTATAGCAGTGGAAAAACAGTCAGCTGCAGTCAGCAGACACTGGAGCACCTCTGTACAGCTTCTCAGGATAAGTACCTTTGTTTGTATGGCCGCATTGCTCCAGGCGATCCCACCTGCTTTGGGAAGGTGGGGCGGGCTGTAGGTGAAGCGGCCCTTGTTTGTATGGCTGCATTGCTCTAGGTGGTCCCCCTTGCTTCAGTAAGGGGGAGTGGGCTATAGGTGAAGCGGCCTGGGGAGAGACGACATGTCTCTGTAACAGCTATAATATCCAGGTCAGCCTCCAATATCATGGCTATCAGATCTTGGATTTGTTATCTAGGCATTGGGTATTTGTGCACACGGTCCTCTACTTACTGCAGACACTCCTCCTGATCCCCCTGTATTCCCCTTGCTTCTCCGTTCCCCCTTCCTCTGCTGAGTGCAGTGTTTACTGATGATTTGGTGTCTTTACTGTTCTCCCTGTTAGCTGCTCTATCCCATGGGGGTGGGTAATTGCTTTTCCCTGCTTTGTTTCTCAACCCCCCTTGGCAAGTTTAAATGCTTGTCAATGCAGCACTTAAACTGTTCACTGAGGACATTGGTCCCCCTCCCGGAAAGATGCAGGCCATCACAACTGTACACTTCTGCATTCCACCAGGTGGGCTCCCAGTCCCCAATGAAGTCAAACCTTTGCTCTCTACACCAGCCCCTCGACCTAGTGTTGGAGGCCTTGGTGCGGAGATCTCTAGCCTCCCCTTTGCCCTGGACAGGGAGCACCTCTGAGAAGGTCACAGATCTTGCCACCTGCCCCAGGCTCCGCCCTAGTTCCCTGAACTCCTCCTGCACTCTTCCTAACTCTGCCTTGTCAGCTAGGTCATTTATCCCCATATGGATAATGACATCCAGCTCCCCCTCCTCACTATTGCCCTAGCGATCCCTGGATTTGCTTTCCATCCCTTTGAGCTGTGCCTATCGGTAAACACTTACCTCCCTCTCCCCCTCACTGCCAGTTCCTAGCTCCACTCCCCAGATGATGGAGTCCCCCACAAAGAGTAGCTTCCTCTTCCTCTGAGGTCCTCTTCCACCCACCTTTGGGGCTCCATTGTGGAGGCCCCGCTCATCTTCCTGGAGTACAACTGCAGATGACCCCAAGGGGCCTTCCCTTTCCTCCAGTACAGTGTAGAAGTTCCTCAGTTGCACCAGCTGGTGGATGTGCCTCTGAACCACCTCCCTTACCCTGCTTGAGCCCACCGTAGTCCAACCACTCCTTCTGCTGGGCATTCTTTGAGGTAGAACGTGTGGATATGGTGGCCTCTGAGTGGGGTAAAGGTCCCCTGAATACTGGCCAACTCAGTTTGGAGACTGGCCACCTCCGCCCTCAGCCCAGAAAGGTGCCTGCAGATGGGGCAGCACTGCAGCTCCCAGAAGGTTCTTCTTCTGAACACTGCTGCCCCACAGCCACTGCACCACTCCCAGCATTGTTCTCTTTCTTTTCTGCCCATTTTCTACCCTACCTGCTCAGATGGTGCCCTATTGTAGCTACTGCACCCAGTAACTAGTATCACCTGGTGTGCTTACCTCTTAGCCCCTGCTTCTACTTTAAGTCTGTACACTCCCCTTTTAAACTCTCAAAACTAATATTTTTTTTTTTTTGTATGAATGGGCTACCTCACAGTTTCACTTTTTTGAAAAGAGTATTGGTGAGGCTGCTCAACTCACTGTTCCTAGTGTCATCCTGTAAAAGGGTAGGAAGTCCCACACACACCGTCGGCTATAAAGTTGAATGAGCCTGGGGTGGGAGGGAATAAGGGAGGGTGGGCAGATGCTTCCGGTCACCTGTGTGAAACAATCAGCCCGAAACACAAATAGTACCCGACAGCCAAACAACAAACTGTAAGTGTTCAGAAACATTATTCTTTTTTTAACTTGCACCTAAGATTCAACCCTGTACCAGCCCAGCTGTAAGCCTCCTAGAAACAAAGAAAGCAACTCTGACTGCACACCCGATTTAAACCTTAGCCCAGATAAATTTTAAGCTGTGAAAGTTAATCAAATTTACAAATGATTTAAAGCATAGCCAAATAAATGTTTTGCTGAATACTCAGCCCTGTTTCCTGGCTCCCTCACTCCATTTGAGTGTGCTCCTCTGGAGATTCCCGACCTCTCTCAGGTCTCCGGTCCCACTACTCCTCCTCTTCTGCTGCAGGCACCCAGTTCTGTGCTCTCTCGGTGAAACTTCTCCGACTGTCATCAGGAGAAATTGATCAATCGTGGGGTTGGGGGGAGACTGTGACTGCTTTGGAGTGCTGCTGTATAGACCTCCATGCCACTGTAAAAGGAAGGGGGCTGGGCCCAAAGCATAGGAGAGCCTGCCCTGTGTCTCCCAGCACCGGGATAGGATGGCATTGAGGGGTCCTGTCCTGGAAACTAGTCTATTAGCCGCTTAAGTCCAGGGTCACAGCCGGAGGAGATAGCCCACAGCGTTGGTGGAGCAGGATGGCAGTCTGCTTCACAGTCACCCCATGTTTGGGACTGTTTGGTGCTGAATTGGAGAACTGAGCTGGAGTAGGTGGGGACAACACGGAGATTTTCAAGGGGCCTGTGGCATCACCCTTATCAAGCAGCTGCAGTATTGGGTAGCCCTTGTTCCCCAGCTGGTGCGCCCTCTGATCGTCTGGCTTGAGTGCCCTGGCAGTTTATAGCTGGAAGATTTGCAACCGTAAGGACCCCCTGAGTCACCGATCACTGCCAGGGGTGAGACCACGATGAGCAACAGGTGTCTGCCCTCCTGACTTTAGGGGTGCTCGCAAGAGGAGCAGTTGTAAGGCATGAAGCAAGGGAGCCATAGGAGAAATTCAAAGTACGGTGCAGGAGGGAGTAAGAGAGCTGCCGGTTCTAGGGAGGCATTATTTGGCCCAGATTAATAATGCTGCCATTATTTCAAGAGCCTTATTCAGCACCCAAGGGATGACATGAGGTGAAGATCTTATTTGGTCATTTGAGCCATTGTGATCTTGGTCTTGTGCCTTGGAAATTAATTGTACCCACTGAAACCCCAACACTCCATGAAGTGGAAGTTTGTTTTAACTTGTTTAGACACTAAATCCAATTCTGAACTCTTAAATCAGTGTGGTCCTTGAAATCAAATAATGCCATCTTGATTTGCACTAACTCAGTTTTGCACCCCCAGCTTCCTACACCCTGAGAGAGAAAGAGAGACTGTGGCACACCCAAAGTAACAGCAATCTGAACCAGGTAAACACAGCAACATTTCTGTGTACGGTGTGTTTCTGGCTGTGCGTGCCCTTCCCCTCTGACTGTAACATCAAGCACACCCTTAGACATCTGAGAGGGAGGCTTACATGAGGAAGAATTGTTATGCTGACAGAAGGGGGCAAGGTAATAGAGTAGGACAAGCAGAAGGCAACCATTCTTAGTGACTACTTCTGCTCAGTATTCACAAGGGAGTATAGTGGCCTTTGCTGGAAAGCAGCATAAAGCTGTTTAAAGGGGATTCCAGAAATGAGGCAGAAATTCTTTACAAGTAAAATGGTCAGAAAAGGGCTTGTAGCCCTGAAGATAAATAAGGCCCCAGGGCCGGATGGGATGCATCCAAGGGTGCTCAGGGAACTGGCGTTGGAATTAACAGAACCCCTGCTAGGGCTATTCAATAACTCAATTCAGTCAGGCTTGGTTTTGAAAGACTGGAGTGTAGTGGATCTAATTCTGCTCCACAAGGGTGGGGGTAAGGAGCAACCGGGTAACTACAGACTTGTCAGTCTTACCTCTGTTGTGGGTAAACTAATAGAGACACTAGTCAAAGAGGACCTAGTGGACTACCAGGATAGTTAACTGCGCGCATTTGTGGCTGGGAGGTCTTGTCAGAAAACCTGATACTATTCTTTGACTGGGTAACTAGGGATGGAGCAGTACTGAACCTGGAGCTGAGAAACAGGGACAGCATTGCAGATATCACAGTGGGCAGTCCCCTGGGTACCAGTGATTGCTGTACAGTGTGGTTTAACATTAAGACAGGAACAGAGGCTAACCACTCGAGGATGAGGGTCCTGGACTTTAGGATGGTGGATTTTAAAAAAATGGGGACTGCCTCAGAAACTCCCTTTCCTGTTTTGTTGTTGTCAGCTCCCCCAAGTTGGTGCATTGCCCTTGGGTTCCTGTGCCCCATGTGCATAACTTTGCACTTTTGGCATTGAAGCCTAGTTGCCATACCCTTGTCCATTCTTTCAGTGTTTTCAGGTCATTCCTCATTCTATCTCCCCCTGTGTGTCAACTCTGTTGCAGATTTTTGAGTCATCTGTGAACAGGCATACTTTCCCTTCCAGCCCTTCTGCAATGTCTTTAATGAAGACGCTGAAGAGGACCAGTCCCAGAACTGACCCCTGTGGTACCCCGCTGGTAACTGTGCCTTCCTCCAGGAGTACCCCATTTACCACCACCCTCTGGCTTCTGTTACTCAGCCAACTTTGTACCCATTTTACTACCTTTGGACCTGCTCCTGGACTGCCCAGCTTGTTTACCAGTCTTCTGTGTGGAACGGTGTCAAAGGTCTTACTGAAATCTAGGTGGGCCACATCTACTGCCCCTCCCTGATCCACTTCCTTGGTCACCCAGTTGAAGAAATCAGTCAGATTTGTCTGGCAAGATCTCCTCCCTGTGAACCCATGCTGCTTGGATCCTGCAATCCATTGGCCACAAGGTAATCCACAATCCTTTCCTTGAGTAGTGCTTCCATAAATTTGCCACCACTGACATCAGGCTTACAGGTCTATAGTTTCACGTCTCCTCCCTATTCCCAGGTATAGCCTGAGCTGTTGCCAGAGGGGTCCTCTAAATGAACACAGTCTGAAACAGGGAGGCTGACCAGCTGTAAAATCAAGACTGCTGATCAGCTTTTTCAAATACTCCGCAAGTGAGAAGTGAGATGTTGATACAAGTTCCTGCTTTCCTTTCTACTTTTACATCATGAAAGCCTCAAAGACAATGCTGGTTATCTCAATACTGAGGAGCAAAATCTGTTGCACTCGAGAAGTAACACCAAAAGTGAATCTGTTGACAGTGGGCTGAGCAGTGAAAAAGGATTTAATCACTCGGCCTCTACACTATCAAACTGCCAGCAGACAAAATAATGAAATAAACTCCAAATGGTATAGCCTGAGCTGTTGCCAGGGAAAATCCTTTCTCACTGCTCAGCACACTGTCAACTGACTTGTTTTTGTTGCTATTTCTTGAGTGCTACAGATTTTGCTTCTCTGTATGGTTTGCAGCTGGCCACCTTCTGTAGCACTGGCCTTGTACAATTAGAATCACGGCCCCATGCTTGTGGAATTATTGCAATACCGAGACAGGGAGACTGTAAAGTAAAACTGTTTCATTCATTTTAGTAAAAATAATCATTCAAGACAGGGGTCAGCCTTAACTTTTTTTTGCACTAGCCAGCAGGACAAGTTGATTCAAAATTGCACTAGCCCGCAGATGATTGCACTAGCCCTTAATTATTATAGTAAATTTTGATCACATGCAGGAAACAATGCAAACAAAGCCAAGAAATACTCTGATTATTGCACATTTATCCTGCTCCCACATTGCTTCCAGCTCCCCAGCAGAAATAAAATACTACAATGCCATCACAGTGAGACCCCCATTGTTTTGTACCATAGCCTCCTCTCTTCCTCTTTCTGCCCCCCCACACCAAACAGAGAGGGGATATCACAACAGCAAATGTTCAATCAAGCCGTCCTAGCTCTGCGCACACAATAGCTGACATCATCATGCACCTTACCACACTGTCACCACCACCCACAGGGCAATAAACAGAGTCAGACAGAGAAAGATACTCTCGGTCCCCACACTATAGTCAACTAGAGACCTGCACTTTTGAAAGATTTTGTACAGTCTCAAGTGAGCCAGGAGCACATCTAAGATTTCTTTGAGGTGGGGCTAGACAAACCTAAGGGGCTTGGGAAATAGAAAACTATGAGATTTTTATTTGCAAAAGCATTGATTTTAATATGCTCTGCCCCAACAATAACAGATTTTTCTTAAACAGTGTCCTTTCATCAGCCCAGGGGAAACAGTACACAGGCATAACACTATACTATTTCTATTTCTGTATAGGATGATCTATGCACCCCAGGAATGCCTATTTCAAGGTTTCAAATTATGTAGTTTATCAAAGTTTATTTTTGTACCATACATGATCCAAAGCTTTGTTTTTAGGCTGAAAGGACACGCTGAGTGGGATAAGGGTGGAACTGTATGGATAGTGATGGCCGGCATAGTCCATTTAGAAGAGCTATGGACCCCCTACACCTGCCAGTAATGGCAGCAATGGATCTATGGATGGTCACTTCAGAGTCTGGTCTGCATTGGTGTCCAGGGAAATAACAGAGTTAAGAGATGTGGAGGGGAGAGGGGAGTTATGGTGAGGCTGGGATAAAACCCACTACCTGCAGGGCCGATCCTGTATACCTCCTCACCTTTTGTCACTGAAATGTTGGATACAAACACTCAAAATGTAGATAAATGAGGGTCACTGGTCTTAATAACATTGGACAAATTGTTAGACATAGATACATTCAGAAAACTGGAACCTAGTGACTTAACAGCACTCTACCCTTGATCACACCCTGAACACTAGCTGAAAGTCTTAATAGTGGAGTGATAATGACTCACATTGAGTCTTTTGTGGGATCCCTCTCTTGAACTGCCAGATAATTGCAGATCTTAATGAGCTGTTAATCACACCTGGCCATCTGGAACACTGAGAGAGATTAGCATGAAGACTAGAGATTGCTAAAGTAGAGACATTTTTAACTTCACTAACAGCCATGAAAATCTGCACTAGTCAAGGTGGGCTAGTAGAGAGTTAGCTGCACTAGCCCTAGTCAATTTTCACTAGTGTTTGGGCTAGTAAAACAATGTTAAGATCGACCCCTGATTCAAGAGTAAGAGAGGGTCTGAACCTGATAGTGAGAAAACCAGAGCCCCCACACACATAGATCTCTTACAAATGTAACCCCTAGGTGGCGCTATCACAAGGGCTACTACCCCTGCCTTCTTGGCTAGTAGCAGGTTAAGAGGCCTGAGTTCTGAAATGGGTGCCTCCACCCGGAGGTCAGGGTTGGTAGTGGTCAAGCTAACCTGGGCACAGCCCTGCGGGACACTGTAACCCCCCCTTTCCTTACTAGTGGCCGGAACAATACACAATAATCACTTTCTCAGTACCCCTGATACACCACACAAGTACCCACACTGTTTGCACTTGCCATCATGGCTTTCCTCTGGCCCGGCCATGCGAACCCCCTGAAAACAAGGTTATACACAGCAAATAAGAGCAGTACAGTACTCTTGCACAAACTGGAACCACAGTCAGGGTAAATGCAAAAAAAGTTAGATCTGATTTATTTAAAGGACTTGAACAAGGGAGGGGCGTAATCAGGTGTAACCCCCTTGTAAATGGGGGTTCTTAAAAGCTTTCACAGAGCTCGTTTCCTGCTCCATGCCTGATTGGTGATCGGCATAAAGCCGTTTGAATGGGTGGCAAGGAGCGCTGGTAAAGCCTCCGTGTGCTGTCTCTTTAAGGGCTGCGTGGTAGTATGCCTGAGTCCCGCCCGGGATGCTGCAAAATAGCTCACATCTGTCACCGCTAGTGGGGCAGAGGGAGCTTTATTGGGGGATGTGATTGTTTGCTGGAAACAAAGTAAATTAATCATGATAATGTAGTTGTTCTAACCTGCCTTCCTTTGCAATGAGGACTGTTCGGTTGTCTCCTCCATTTTGGTCCAGAACTGCTGAATTGGACCAATCAGTACCTCGGGACTCTGGAGAGCTGTCTGACCAATAGGGGAACTGCTTATAAGTTGGAGAGGCATTATGGGCTATGGCGCTTTTTCGCACCACTGAGGGGCAGAAGATCGAGTGACAGACAGGTTCGACAGCCAATAGACTCGGGTAGCGTCCGATCTGAAACGAGAGCCCCATGCTGAGGAGGGGCAGATGCATAGTGCCTGAGGAGAAGGAAGGAGCTGTGTGCTCCTGCACTGTGTGAGTGTTCACGCGGGAAGCGCGTGAAGGCCGGAGGCGGCTGTTTTTGCCATTTTAAACTGAGTCGGACTAAATCTGCCAGTGCGCGGTCAGAGGAGGCTGGTGCCAGCCCAGCTACCTACCAGGCTCAACCTGAGAGCACTGGAGAAACTGCTGAATCACGCTTGGTCCACCCATGAGGTTGAAATTGCCGTTTATTGCCCGAGTCTACTGCAAGTTCGTGTGGGGTCTAGAAGCAGCAGCCTGGTATGGTACCCCTCTGTTATTTGCCATGTAAATGTGTGAGGAGGCTGGTGAACTTCAGGCTTAACCCTGCCAGAGGTGAAGAACTCGTTGCTTACTGGAGTCGTGAGTACTGAACCAGGGTAGCTCCCTGCTAAGCTTGCAATCAGTGGCCTTCAGTTGCCTCAGCAGACTGCTGACTGTCTACTTGAGTTTTGCTTCTCATTCTGACTCGTTCAGTATTGCAAAGGCTATCTGTGTCATGGCCCCAACCAGCTGCCACGGTGGACTAGCCATTAGGGCTTGGGTACCCAGGGACAGTAAATATTAGGTTCAGGCCTGTGCACAGAGCCCTAGGTAGATAAGTATAGTGATAAGCCAATCAGCTTAATTTTCCCCCCTGTCCTGGTTACTTCCCCTTGAATAAATCAGATTGTTTGTTCTGCAACTACACCCTGGCTACTGTGTGTATTGCTGGTGAACTGCTGCATAGTGACTGTGATAAAACTGTACCTTACTTTACAGGGGGTCCCCGGAGTGAGCTGGGAGATACTAGCCGGGAAGTGAACTGGGGAAAAGTATTGTGAGTACACTGTGTGAGCCACTAGTGGGACAAAAGGGGGGTTGCAGTAACCCAGAGGGCTGTAACTGAGGCAATCTCGACAGTACTAACCCCGACCTCTGGGTGGAGGCACCCGTCAATGGATCTGGGCCCCTCATCCTGTCTCAGAGGAGGCAGGCAGGGGTAGTAACCCTAAGGATAGCGCCCCCTGGGGGCTACAAATTGGAGGTACCTCTGGGATCAGCGTCCCCTAGTGGTCAAGTGGGGAAGTACACAAGAGATGGAGAAAGTGGAAGGGGATATGTTGGGAAAAATTAAGTTGGGACCTATTAAGTCCATGGTACACAGACTGATGGGGTGGGGTGAAGCCGAAGAGCTGGACTCCCAGAAAATTGTGTTACTGCTAGAGGTGCCTTTGGGAACCCCAACTGCTGACATCATTTCTGCAGCAGAGCGAGTAAAATGTTTAGGCAAAGTGGAGGTAAAAGGGCGTATGGCTGACTTGCTCGACCAAATGCTGCAGGTGTTACTCCTGTGCAGTGTGGCCATCGACCCCGAGAAGGTACCTCCCATGATTTACCCTGAAGGGCTTCACAGGGATGGAGGCTAATTCATATTCGAAGTGGGTCAGTCACCCCTGGGGGTCTCCCCAAATGAATAGTTTTAAAGACAAACTGCTTAAATTGCTGGCTGTGGAGGGGAGAACTACCCAGGAACTGCTACAAGCATTGGATTTGTCCAGTGATGCTACCCCTCAGGGCTCCCTTGGCACCTCCCCTTGTCCCCCCAAGAGTTCTGTGTTGGCTTCACTGCCCTAGTGGTCCCACCTATACAGCTCGATTCTTACCGTAAGTTAAAACTTTTCTCTGCACGGTGCCAGTGCCTCCAAGGGAGAGATGACCTGGAGGCTTGGATGGAACTATGCCACCCCTTTAGTCCAGGAATGGCAATGCTCTGAGGGGAGAAAAGAAGAGGCTGATGGAGAGCTTACTGAGGTCCCTCTTTAGAAGCCATTAGGTTCTTCCGGGCCACCAGTCCGGAAGCCACCGCTGCAGAGTATCTCTCTGCTTTAGAAGGGGTTTTTGGGAGTACAGAGACTGGTGAAGACTTATTATGGAAATTCAGGTCTGCTAAGCAGTGGAGAAATGAGAAACTGTCCACCTTCATCACTAGACTGGAGCGGGCCTTGCAGAAGGCCTATAGAAAGGGGGGAATCACTGCCACAGCCCTGAATCAGGTCAGGTTAGAACATGTTTTAAAATCTGCCAGATTTTCTAGTGTAATGCTGCTGAAACTTAAGTTACATGATCAGTGGGCCACCCCGCCTGAATATTGTCAATTAATGAGGGAAATTAGAGAGGTGGAGACTGATGAAGAGGGGTGGAAGCCATGTGTGGGGGCGGTACACCCTAACGGCACCCCTGAGGAGGTCAGCCTGTCCAGAGGGTCTGAGGGATCCCCAGATTTTCCTGGTGTTGTGGGAATGCGAGTTGTCTCCTCTGACCCCCATGTAGAGAGTGAGTTGAGGGCCGAGGTCAGGAATTTACGGGAACTGGTGACGGACTTAAAGCAATCTGCTATGTACCCTGTTAGGTCCGGGGCCCCCTGAGATAAAGTGAAATCAGACCCCCAGCCCAAGGGAGCCCCCTCACCCCTCTCAGGGCCCCCCACAAATATGGGGCCCACCGCCAAACAGTGATCTCCGGGACATCAAGTTCTGTTACCATTGTGGAGAAGATGGGCATTTTCAACCTGAGTGTCAGAGGCCGGAGAACTTAAGGAAAGTTAATAGTAGACTGATCACTTGTCATCGTCGGACCCAGTCTCGACCCCCTAGGAAAAGTTTTGTGACTCGGGCCCAGGCTCGGTCGACCCTCAATGCTGTGGCCCCCAATTGGTCTGATGTGGTTGGGCCTTCAAT
Organism: Neoceratodus forsteri; assembly: GCA_016271365.2. Classification (NCBI taxonomy): domain Eukaryota; kingdom Metazoa; phylum Chordata; order Ceratodontiformes; family Ceratodontidae; genus Neoceratodus; species Neoceratodus forsteri. The sequence goes on from CM057452.1 coordinate 566,720,350, forward strand.
GGAGACCCTGGTGCGAGTAAATGGGATTCCTGCTCAGGCTGTATTAGACAGTGGCTCTCAGGTAACCATTATGTTTCAGGACTGGTATCAGACACATTTACCTGAGGTGCCCCTGCAACCCTTGAATGGTCTACATGTGTTGGGATTGAGCAACACGGCATATCCGTATCTGGGGTATATCTGAGTTTGGTTATCATTCTCGACTTCTGTGGCTGGAATGGATGAGCAGGTGGAAACTTTAGTTTTAGTTTGCCCACCCACTGGACTGTATGGTGGGGTGCCTCTGTTGATTGGGACAAATGCTCATATATTTGGACGATTGGCTCAGTTGTGCTCAAAAAAACAGGCATTCAAAACTGGGCGAGCTCTAAAAATACCCGCTGTGCTCCAAAACGCAGTTGCCACCCAGAGGAAGGTTGGTCAGGAGGAACCTGAGGGCCCAGTGGGGGTGGTGTGAAAAAAGGATCCAGCTCCAGTGATACTCGCCCCAAATGCCCAGTGCGTCATTCATGGAGAAGTACGATTAAGGACGGATGTCAAGAATAAATTGTTGATGTTGGATGCACCTAGGGAGGGAAGATTGCCTGAAGGACTGTTGATAAAGCCCAGTATCTTGCCGGCTAGAGCTCATGCTTATGTCAGGAGAGTGATGGTTCAAGTGCATAATATGTCCGACAAAGAGATTCGAATAAGAAGAGGGTGTACCCTGGCAAGTGTCCATTGTGTGGATACCACAGTACTGCCAAGTAGCAAGGGTCCCGAGGCAGACGATCGAGTTACTCCTGATTTGTTTGATTTCGGTGACTCTCCGCTGCCAGCTGAATGGAAAAAGAGGATCAGTGAGAGGCTTGCTCAAAGGGACCAGGTATTCTCCCTCAGAGAATGGGATGTAGGATGTGTGCAAGGGGCTGAGCATCACATTCGGCTGCATGACGAAAGGCCTTTCTGAGAGAGATCCCGGCGCCTGGCCCCGGCTGACATCAATGATGTACGGAGGCATCTGCAAGAGATGTTGGCTGCTGGTGTGATACAAGAGTCCAGAAGCCCCTATGCTTCCCCCATTGTGGTGGTGAGGAAGAAGAATGGGACGGTTCGGATGTGTGTAGTCTATTGCACTTTGAATCGGTGGACCATCCCCGACCAGTACACCATGCCATGAATACAGGACGCCTTGGACTGTTTAAATGGCAGCAAGTGGTTTTCTGTGTTGGATCTCCGCAGTGGGTACTACCAGATCCTGATGGCCCCAGGGGACCGAGAGAAGACTGCATTCATTTGCCCCTTAGGTTTCTATGAGTTCATTCGGATGCCTCAAGGGATTTCAGGCACCCCAGCCACCTTTCAGCGCCTGATGGAGAGAGCCATGGGGGATATGAATTTGCTCGAGTGTCTGGTCTATTTAGATGATGTCATAGTGTTTGGACACTCGTTGGAAGAACACGAACAGCGACTATTTAAGGTCTTGGATCGGCTGGAGGAGTTTGGCCTCAAGTTGTCTATAGATAAGTGTCAATTTTTCCAGACTTCTATAAAATATGTGGGCCACAAAGTGTCTACTGAGGGCATAGAGACCGACCCTAGCAAAGTGGAGGCATTGACTACTTGGCCCCAACCCAGGAACTTAAAAGAGTTGCAACGGTTTCTGGGGTTTTGCGGATATTATAGGCGATTTGTCAAGGACTATTCTAGAGTGATTCATCCCCTCCTCAACCTCACTCAGGGGTACCCTCCGACACACAAGAAGTATAAGAAAGTTGTGCGATCCGAGACCGAGAAGAGGTATTTCCAGCCGAATGAACTGTTTGGGGATCGTTGGACTGTTGAGTGTGAGGACGCTTTCTATGACATCATATACCAACTCACCCATGCCCCCGTGTTGGCTTATGCTGACCCGGCCAAGCCCTACGTTCTCCATACTGATGCTAGTCTTCAAGGATTGAGGGCTATGTTGTATCAGGAGCACTCGAATGGCCTGAGAACCGTGGCTTTTGCCAGTAGAAGTCTGGCTCCATCAGAGAAAAACTATCCCGTGCATAAGCTAGAGTTCCTGGCTCTGAAGTGGGCCATTGTTGATCAGTTCCATGACTATTTGTACGGTGCCAAGATATTAGTAAAGACGGATAACAACCTCTGACCTATGTACAAACCTCAGCCAAGTTGGACGCCACTGGCCACAGGTGGCTCTCTGTCTTGGCCACTTACGACTATGCCGTTGAATACAGGGCCGGTTTAAACCATATAGATGCGGATGCCCTTTCTCAGAGGCCTATGCCCCAAGCTGATTGGATCAGGTTGCCTGAGCCTGACATAAGAGCCCTCTGCCAAAAGTTTGACAAGGAAGATCAGGTGTCCCCGGATGCTGTGAACTGTATGGTGGATTGCTTGGGGCCATCTGAGAGCTGTATACCTGCTGCCTACTGTTATTTTTCCACCCTCGACACTAGTTCACTGCCTCAGTTTGACAATACCAGTCTTCAACAGGCTCAATCCTGAGATTCTCTGATAAAGCTGGTGGTGGAAGCCCTGCAGGCCGGGCGAGATGTGTCCAAATTGCGCTGTACCGACTTGAGAGCCACCTTGTTATATAGAGAAGGGCCCAAATTAAGGCTGATTAACCAACTACTATACCGAGAGACTGTACATAAAGAAGACCAGATCGTCAAGCAACAGCTGGTACTGCCTTCAGAGTTAAAGGAACTGGTTTTAAAGTCTTTGCATAATCAGATGGGGCATCTTGGCATCGACCGAACTCTCGGTTTGGTATGAGCCCAGTTTTACTGGCCAAGGATGAGCGCAGATGTGGAGCGGTATGTCAAGACCTGTAGTCAGTGTTTGCAGAGGAAGGCCTTGCCCCAGAGAGCTTCTCCTATGGTCAACATTACTACTAGCACCCCTATGGAACTAGTCTGCATTGATTTCTTAAGTCTGGAACCCGATCTGAAGAATGTCAGTAATATATTGGTGGTTACCAATCATTTCACCTGGTACGCACAGGCATTCCCTACTAAGGATCAGAAAGCAACCACGGTGGCTAAGATACTTGTTGAAAACTTTTTTGTCCACTACGGGGCCCCCCAGAGGATCCATTCCAACCAGGGGAGGGACTTCGAGAGACGTTTGATTAAAGAGATGCTGTCTTTGTGGGGGGTGCGAAAGTCAAGAACTACCCCTTACCATCCTCAGGGAGATCCCCAGCCTGAAAGGTTTAACCGCACATTACTTGACATGTTGGGCACCTTGCAACCCAAAGACAAACCGAGATGGAGCCAGCAGATTAGTACCCTGGTTCACGCTTATAACTGCACTAAGAGTGATGCCACGGGATTTTCCCCGTACCGACTGATGTTTGGGCGAGAGGCTAGATTGCCCGTGGATGTGTGTTTTGGAGTTTCCCCTGACAGGGTGCAAGCAGAAAATCATCTACAATATGTACAGAAGCTGAAGGCCCAGTTAAACCATGCTTATCAGTTGGCCCAGATCATGGCTGCTAAAAGAAACTTGGCCAATAAGGAGAGGTACGACAAGAAAGTGAAGAAGTTGGAGCTAAGAGAAGGGGATAGAGTGTTGCTGCGAAATCTGGGGCTGCATGGAAAACATAAGATTGCTGACTGATGGCATCACCTCCCGCACACTGTTGTGGGCCAGCTGGCCAATTTGCCTGTATATAAAGTGCGACCGGAAAACAATTCCAAAGATGTGAAAACTATTCACCGAAATCATCTGCTGCCAATCGGGCAAATCCTGATTGAAGCCGAATCTCCAACTATCGCCCCCTCCCGGCCTGTGACTAGATCTGCTGCCAAGAAAAGAACCAAACCCGTAGATTCTTCAGCAAGCCCACCAAAAGAGCCTTGTCCCAGCCCTGCCGAAGGAGATGATCAACAGTCAGTGTCGGAAGACAATGAAGATGATATTGAATACTATCCCTCTTACGAACTGAGCCAGTTGTTTCGGGGCAATTCCCGTGTTAACTCTGGAAATGAGATTGGCCCGTCCGGACTGCTTGAGCCCCCTACTATGTCTCCAGAGCCGATACCTCCAGAAGATGAGCTAGGTAGCAGACAAGCCCAAGGGGTGGAGTCCTTAAGCCTGGCTGAACTGTCTGGCCTGGCTGAATTATCTGACTTCTCAGACAAAAAAGAGAGTGAGGTGGGGGGACCAGCCAGTGATGTGCCAGAACCAGAAGAATATTTTGAGTGCCCTGATGGTTCCTCACTAGTAGCTACCCAGCCCTCAGCTGAACCCAGTGGAGTGGGCCCTAGGGTAGAGGGTCAGGCCACCAATAACACTATGAGTGCCGGGCCCTGTCCCCCTGTGGAGGTTCCCGTCCCTAATGTCAGTGGGGCTGGGTTGGAATCAGGGTTTGTTTCAGGGTTCCCCGAGACACCTAGACACTCCAGCCGAGAAGTACAGCCTGTAATAAAGTTGAGTTATGAGTCTCTGAGTCAGCCAGTGGACCTGCCCTTAAATGTGGTCCACAAAGGGGTGTATGTGTCCCCGAGCTCCTTGCCTAAGCTAGCTTTGGGGGGATAACTCTAGTTTGTTGGTATTACCCTTTGGGTGTGGTGCCCCTACTTTAGGTGACCCGCCAGTAACTGAAATGGAGGGTTTCCCCCAGTCCCGGGAACATGAGCAGGAAATATTGACCTGATTTGGAAAAAGAGGAACAAAGGGTTATGTGTGTTCAACGTTGTATGACCCATAGTACACTATGAATATTCACATATGTAATGCAAAGTGTGATGTAGTGTCAATTAGGCTGTGTGCCTTCGAGTGAATTAAGGGTAATTACTTGGCGCAGATGCCAAGCTTTTTCAGGTCAGATAGGGTGTAACCCCCTTGTAAATGGGGGTTCATAAAAGCTTTCCCAGAGCTCATTTCCTGCTCCATGCCTGGTTGGTGATCGGCATAAAGCTGTTTGAATGGGTGGCAAGGAGCGCTGGTAAAGCCTCCGTGTGCTATCTCTTTAAGGGCTGCGTGGTAGTATGCTCGAGTCCCGGCCAGGACGCTGAAAAATAGCTCACGTCTGTCACCGCTAGTGGGGCAGAGGGAGCTTTATTGGGGGATGTGATTGTTTGCTGGAAACAACGTAAATTAATCATGATAATGCAGTTATTCTAACCTGCCTTCCTTTGCAGTGAGGGCTGTTCGGTTGTCTCCTCCATTTTGGTCCAGAACTGCTGAATTGGACCAATCAGTACCTCGGGACTCTGGAGAGCTGTCTGACCAATAGGGGAACTGCTTATAAGTTGGAGAGGCATTATGGGCTATGGCGCTTTTTCGCACCACTGAGGGGCAGAAGATCGATTGACAGACAGGTACACCAGCCAATAGACTCGGGTAGTGCCCGATCTGAAACGAGAGCCCCATGCTGAGGAGGGGCAGATGCATAGTGCCTGAGGAGAAGGAAGGAGCTGTGTGCTCCTGCACTGTGTGAGTGTTCGCGCGGGAAGCGCGTGAAGGCCGGAGGCGGCCGTTTTTGCCATTTTAAACTGAGTTGGACTAAATCCGCCAGTGCGTGGCCAGAGGAGGCTGGTGCCAGCCCAGCTACCTACCAGGCTCAACCTGAGAGGACTAGAGAAACTGCTGAATCGCGCTCGGTCCACCTGTGAGGTTGAAGTTGCCGTTTATTGCCCGAGTCTACTGCAAGTTCTTGTGGGGTCTAGAAGCAGCGGCCTGGTATGGTACCCCTCTGTTATTTGCCATATAAATGTGTGAGGAGGCTGGTGAACTTCAGGCTTAACCCTGCCAGAGGTGAAGAACTCGTTGCTTACTGGAGTCATGAGTAATGAACCAGGGTAGCTCCCTGCTAAGTTTGCAATCAGTGGCCTTCAGTTGCCTCAGCAGACTGCTGACTGTCTACTTGAGTTTTGCTTCTCATTCTGACTCGTTCAGTATTGCAAAGGCTATCTGTGTCAGGGCCCCAATCAGCTGCCATGGTGGACTAGCCATAAGGGCTTGGGTACCCAGGGACAGTAAATATTAGGTTCAGGCCTGTGCACAGAGCCCTAGGTAGATAAGCAAAGTGATAAGCCAATCAGCTTGATTTCCCCCCCCTGTCCTGGTTACTTCCCCTTGAATAAATCAGATTGTTTGTTCTGCAACTACACCCTGGCTACTGTGTGTATTGCTGGTGAACTGCTGCATAGTGACTGTGATAAAACTGTACCTTACTTTACAGGGGGTCCCCAGAGTGAGCTGGGAGATACTAGCCGGGGGGGTAAGTGAACTGGGGAAAAGCATTGTGGGTACACTGTGTGAGCCACTAGCGGGACAAAAGGGGGGGGTTGCAGTAACCCAGAGGGCTGTAACCGAGGCAATCTCGACAGTACTAACCCCGACCTCTGGGTGGAGGCACCCGTCAATGGATCTGGGCCCCTCATCCTGTCTCAGAGGAGGCAGGCAGGGGTAGTAACCCTAAGGATAGCGCCCCTTGGGGGTTACACAGGTTAATTTGCTTAAAGGCTGTATCAATCAAAGAGTTACGAATATACTTCAGGGTCCATAAACAGTCACACACTCTGGATACCCAGATGGAGAATGGTGGGCTAGCCAGGAACGTTGCAGCTGGTTGGGCCGTGTGATAGAAGAAAACAACATGCACAACACACACAAATTGTAATCCGGAGCAGGAGGGCTCAGTTCATGAAAAGAAAACAACAAGACAATCAGTTGACACACTTTTAGATTAGGCTGTTGTTGCAGGGAGCCACCCTGATGATTACTCACGATATCCAAGACTGGACACAGGCTGGACAAAAATTGAGACTGCAGGTGGTTGATATGGAGTGCCAGGAGAAGCAGGACCCACACGATTCGCCGAGCCGTCATTCTTATTCAAGTGTGGAGCAGGGGGCTGATCCCCAGGCAGGTCTCTCGTCGATGGCTTTCTCTGTGCAGTGAGTAGTCTGGCTGGGCCAATGTGGCAAGGCCCAGGCCAAATGGAGACAAATTCGGATACAGTCTGTTTTAGACTGGATACAGCTTCCAGCAAGCAGAACACAGTTCACACCGTAGGGAACCAAATCACGACCCACTAACAACTCACAGCACATTTACATGTAAGGAAATTCTACTGTACCAGGCAAACTGCTCTCCGGTCATGATCGCAAAGTCTCTGCACAAACCGGGGATTTAGAAGCAGATGGAAATCATGACAGGCTGATCGCATTCAGCAAAATCTTCAGTCTTCTTCAGGTATGAGCCTGGTAAAAAATCAGTGGCTTATTTTGTTCTCACAAACTTGGATTTAGTCCGAAATAATTCTCTTCTCTCCCTCTCAGAGGCAGCAGGCAGACATGCAGGCCACAACTCAGGCCTTTCTACAGTTCTCCCGCTCGAAACTACTCAGACGGCTGCTTGACTGTCTCAAGCATGTTGCTTCTTCAGCTCCCAACTTAGATCTGACTCAACTGCCAGCAAGCCTGGAACTTTCCTTAGAATCCAAAAGGTTCGGTTGGCTGATCTGTCTGTCAGCCACAAAAAAGGCTCCCCCTTCAGGTGCAAAAAGGCACCAAAAGCCCAAAACTACAATTCCTACAGTTTTTGGCTCCAGACAGCTCCTGTAGTCCGGCTCCATTTTAGGTCCCACCAGTACTGATTGGTCAAATTCGGCAGTCCAGGACCAAGACAGTGGAGATAAACAAAACAGTCCTCATTTATTTATTAAATTTTGGTAACTGGGTGAGACCGCTGGGCCCCGGAGGTCCCTTTTTCAGGGGCGACCCAGGATTTACATAACATAAAATACATCACAATACAGTACGTGTAGAGAATACATTCATGATACAGGCTTGCTGCAAAGAAGGCAGGTTAGACAAACTACATTATCATTATCACTCTAAATGATTTTCAGCAAATAGTTACATCTTTCAACAGAGATCCCTCTCAGATTACTTATGACTGCAATCCAGGCAGCTCTTAAAGAGACAGTACACAGAGGCTATACAGGCACTCTCTAGCAATCACATTTAAACTGCTAAAGCGCAGGACACCAGCCTGGCAGTGAGCATTTAGGCAAGCTCAAGGAAGACTTTTCATGAACCCCCACTTGTAGGGGGGTTACACCCTTCCCTGCCTGCAGAAAACTTGGCATCTGCGTCAAGTCTGTACCATCATGCATCAGTTAACATAAATGTATTACTTTACTATACATATTCACTACACTTTATGATACTAAATCCATTCTGACAACACATTGTGCATATTTCACACAGGTAAATTGAACATTACTATACTGAATCAGGTAATAACTTCTTGTACCTTAAACAATGCAAGAGGGGGCTCTTCCCTATCAGCTAACTTGGGGCTAGAGGGGGCGGGGCACCATGGTGAGAGGGAAAGACAAGTAACCTGGAATTGGCTATCAAGCTCAGTTTGGGCAGTGAGCTTGGTGAGACATAAAACCTTTGTGCACCACGTTGAGAGGAAAATCCACTGACCTCCCAGGAGAATCATAACTGAAGCGTACTACTGCTTGACAGCTCGGCCAGTCTTTCTGAGGGGGACAACTACAGTCTCTGTACTCTCAGCACTGGTCTGGGAACTCTCGTCACTTGTGAGGGGTGCCTCTGCCTGGATGGGAACGTCCAAACTTGGGGCACTGTCGGCTCCTTGCTCTGCAGTCTCTGTTTCTACAACACTTGACTCATTTTGCGAAGGCTCCAGCACAATCAAACTTTGAGGCACTGAAGGAGGATTGTAAGCATTCTCATGATGTTCTTCAAATTCTGGTATGTCACCAGAAAGACTCATTCCATCAGCCCCTCCCTCAGGCAAATCATACAGTTCCACAATACACAGAGACTCAGCATCTTCAGACGTGATACTTTGCACTTCACTTTCAGGGAACATTGGCTCAAAGGACAAAACTGGGGGGTTAGACAGTCCAGAAGGCCCAGCTTTATCCCTGCAATTAGTCATAGGATTTCATCGAAACAACTACTCAATTCATAGGAGGGGTAATAGGCATTGTCACACTCACTATCATCAGAATCTGACTGGCAATCACTATCAGTCTGAACATGCTGGGGGGCCCTTAAATCTGTATCCACTGGGGTAGGTTGACTCTGTCTCTTCCTGGCAGCAGCATGAGTCACCGGCCCAAGGGAATCAATCTCTGATTGGTCAGCCTCAATTATAACTTGGCCGATAGGTAGCAAGTGGTTTCACTGCATGGTCTTGACAGCTTTGGAGTTGTTCGCTGGGTGCACCTTGTACACAGGTAAATCATCCAACTTTCCAACCACTACATGGGGAAGATGGTGCCACCGATCAGGAATTTTGTGTTTACCATGCAGTCCCAAATTGCGTAACAACACATGGTCTCCAGGTCGAAGCTCTTGAGCCTTTACTTTTTTTTATCATTCCTCTCTTTGTTGGCTAGATTTCTCTTGGTGGCCATAGTCTAGGCCAGTTGATAGCATGGTTCAATTGAGCTTTCGGTATTTGTACATATTTCAAGTAGTTTTCAGCTTGGACCACATCTGGAGAGACCCCAAAACAGACATCAACTGGCAGCTGGGCTTTTCTCCCAAACATGAGGCAGTACGGGGAGAACCCAGTAGCATAATTTTTCGTACAATTGTATGCGTGTACCAAGGTACTAATCTGCTGGCTCCATTTATGCTTGTCTTTTGGGTGGAGGGTGCCCAGCATGTCTAGAAGGGTGTGGTTAAAACATTCTGGTTGAGGGTCTCCCTGCGAGTGATAGGGGGTGGTTTTTGACTTTCGCACCCCTCATAGAGAGAGCACTTCTTTGATTAGCTGACTCTCAAAGTCTCTGCCTTAATCAGAATGAATCTGCTGGGGGGCACCATAGTGGCCAAAGAAATTTTTCACTAGCACCTTGGTCACGGTAGATACCTTTTGATCTTTGGTGGGAAAAGCTTGTGCATACTGTGTGAAATGATCCACAACAACTAACACATTGCTAATGTTCCGCTGATCAGGTTTTAAACACAAGAAGTCTATGCAGACTAGTTCCATGGAGGCATTGGTAGTAATATTAAGAAGGGGGCAGCCCTCTGAGGCAGGGCTTTTCTTTGCAGGCAGCGACTACAAGTCTTTACATGGTACTCAACATCGGCCCCCATTTTGGGCCAGTAGAAGCGAGATCATACCAGGTCAAGGGTTCTGTCAATACCGAGGCGCCCCATGTGATTGTGGAGAGACCTCAGTACCAAATCTTTAAAGGCCGTGGGCTAGACCAATAGTTGCTTGTCTACTTTGTCACTATGATCTACTGTCTCTCTATACAAAAACTGATTGAGTAACTTCAATCTGGGGTCTTCTTTAAACAATACAGCAGTTCACATGTCAGTGGAACATAACTTAGACACATCTTTCCCCACACGCAGGGCATCAAGTGCTGGCTGGCTCATAGGACCTTGGGATTGAACCCACTGAATGCTGTCATTGTCAAATTGAGATAGTGCACTAATATCTAGAGCAGAGAAGTGGCAATAAGCAGCTGGTATGCAGGTGTCAGAAGGGCCTACACAATCTACTGAACAGTCCACTGTGTCCGCAGACATCTGTTCATCTTTATCAAACTTTTGGCACAATGCTCGAATGTCAGGTTCAGACAGCCTGACTCAATCACTCTTGGAAGTGGGCCTTCATGATAGGGCGTCAGCATCAATGTGGTTCAAGCACGGTCTGTATTCGACAGCATAATAATAGGTTGATAATGCAGAAAGCCACTGGTACCCAGTGGCGTCTAACTTAGCTGAAGTCTGTACATAGCTCAATGGGTTATTGTCAGTCTTCACCAGTATCTTTGCCCCATAGAGGTATTCATGATACTGGTTGGCCCATTTTAGCGCAAGAAACTCCAACTTATGTAGAAGGTAGTTTTGTTCGGGTGGGGTCAAACTTCTATTGGTGAAAGCTACTGGTCTCAGGCCATCCTCATGGTCTTGATACAGCACTGCTCCTAGACCCTGCAGACTAGTGGCCATATGCAGCACATAAGGTTTGGTGGGGTCAGCATAGGCAAGGATGGGGGAGTGGGTAAGCTGGTATATGATCTCATGGAAGGCTGCTTCACAGTCGGGCCTCCAGTGGGGCCCGAAGAGTTCACCTGGGCAGAAGTATACTTTTTCTGGTTCTTTAACGGACCCTTTTTTGTATTTATGATTGGAAGGAGGGTACCTCTGGGTAAGGTTCAAGAGTGGGTGAATCACCCTGGAATAGTCTTTTATGCGGTAGTAGCCACAGAACCCCAAGAAATGTTGTAGTTCTTTCAGATTATGGGGCTGGGGCCAAGTAGTCAGTGCTTCAACCTTACTGGGATCAGTCTCTATCCCTTTTGTAGATACTATGTTCCCCACATACTTCATGGAGATTTGGAAAAACTGGCAGTTGTCAATGGACAGCTTGAGGCCGAAGTCTTCCAGTCAGTCTAGGACTTTAAACAGTTGGTTCTCATGCTCCTCTAAGATGCTCCCAAACACAATGACATCGTCCAAGTACACCAAGCATTCCAGCAAATTCATCTGTCCCACCACATGTTCCATCAGTGGCTGAAAGGTGGCCGGGGCGCCCGATATCCCCTGTGGCATCCTCAGAAGCTCATAGAACCCCTATGGACAGATGAAGGCTGTTTTCTCACAGTCTTCCGGGGCCATCGGGATCTGGTAGTACCCGCTGTGAAGATCCAACACCAAGAACCATTTGCTCCCATTCAAGCAGTTCAAGGCATCTTGTATGTGAGGCATAGTGTATTGGTCTGGGATGGTCCGCAGGTTCAGGGTTCGATAATCAATACACATCCTCACAGACTCATTCTTCTTACGCACAACCACAATGGGAGAGGTGTATGGGCTCCTGGATTCTTGTATCATTCCAGCAGCGAGCATTTCCTGCAGGTGTCTTCTCACATCATCTATGTCTGCTGGGGCTAGGCGTCTGGACCTCTCTCGAAATGGCAGTTCATCATGCAGGCATATATGATGCTCCACACCCTGGACACATCCCACATCTCATTTCTTCAATGAAAACACTTGGTCTCTCTGGGCAAATCTCTTGCTAATTCCAGCCTTCCATTCAGCTGGCAACGGGGAGTCACCGAAGTCAAACAAGTCTGGAGTCACTCTCTCCTTCTCACCAAGGTGCTTGTTGCTGGATAATACCGCAGTGTACTGTAGCTAGAGTGCACCCTCCGTTCCCCAGGATCTCCCGATCTGACACATTGTGAATCTGGACCATCACCTGTCATGCATAGGCATGGGCAAGAGCAAGCAAGATGCTGGGCTTGACCAACAATCCTTTTGGCAATTTTCCATCGCCTGGTGCATCCAACATCAGTATTTTGTTCTTAACATCTTTATGTAGGCAGACCTCCCCTTGAATGATACACTGGGTGTTAGGGACTGGTACCATTGAATCGGGATCTTTCTTCCACATGACTCCCACTGGTTCATCCTGGTCTACTTCCTCGGGTTTCTGTTGCAAATCATAGGCCCTCTTGATCAAAGCCGGAATTCTCAGGGACCTCCCAGTCCATCGCCCTTGTTTCTCGTGACAGAGTTGCACCAGTCTCCCAAACAATATGGGCGTTTGTCCCAATTAACAGGGGGACCCCATCATACAGTCCGGTGGATGGACACACTAGGGCCAATGTCTCTACTTGCTCCTTTACACCCGTTACAGTTGCAGGAAAAGACAACCAGAGGCAGACATACCCTAGGTAGGGATAAGACTTGTCGCTCAGGCCCCACACATGAAGGCCTTCCAGGGATTGCAAAGGCACATCAGATAAGTGTTTGTCATACCAGTCCTGAAATACAATGGTCACTTGCAACCCACTGACAAGCACAGCCCGAGTATGAATAGCATTCCACAGTCACCATAGTTTCCATTGAAGGGCCCACCATTTTGGACCAGTCTGGAGAGGCAGTAGCAGAGGCCTGGACAGACGATTTAGCCACAAAGAAATTTGAGTTAGGGTTTCTTAAGCCCTCACTGCGGTCATTTCGGGCACCCCGTGGCCACTGATTTGCTTTTCAGAGCTCCCCTTGGAGTCTGTTTACTACTCTTTCTAAGTCCTTCTGAGACTGGCATTCTCTTTTCATATGGCCATCCTTTCCACAGTTGTGACAAATGATAGACTCCTGGGTCATCCTGGGAGAGAACATTATATGAGGAACTGAAGCAGTAGTAAGAGACTGGGGTCTAGTATCTGTTTGCAGTGGTGAGAGTGGTGCAACGTGTCTTAACAGTTCCTTTAGAGTGGCAGTCAATCCGGTGATATCATCCTTGGAGCCACCCTCGGTAGCGGATGCCTGAGGGTGCACCCCCTTCCATAGCAGTCACATCCTGAAAGGGGCCAAAATCTTGTTCCATGGGGAAATCCTTGCAGAGGCACCCATCTTCAACTCTCGGACTTCCTTTAGAAGCTTGTCTTTCCAATGCTGGGCCCAGGGCGGGAAATCCTTTGCATTCTCAGAGTGCTCATTAAGTGCCGACTTTTGCCCCTGAGCCTCACTTGGCTGATCACTCTCGGTCACTTGTGCAGCAGCAGCAGATATGGGTGCAATTCCCCCACAGGGTCACCTTGGCTGAACCCCCCCAAATTTATTTCATTAGCTCGTCATAGAAGGGGGGCAATTCCAGTCGTGTGGCAAGGTGCAACTGAAGCAGTAACAATTCTGAAAACAGAGCAGACTTAAGGATCCGGTCCAGCCTAGTTCGATCTAATTCATTTGATGGCAAACTATCCTTTCTAAGGCACTCTTGTAGCAGCTTTTCAAGCCAAGGTACATACACAGACAATGGCTCTCCTGGGTACTTCTGAGCGTTTCTTACTCTCCACAACAGATCCTCATCTGAATCCGGGCTCCCATACACATTTTCCAATGCATCAAGATAGTCCTGTGCAGTTGCTTCAGGGTTATTGACCCACTTGGCATGGATGGTAGCCAGGGCAGGACTTTGGAGGCTCTCACTCAACCTCTTTCATTTCTCTGCTTCTGAGCATTGCCATTCAAGTTCTAGAGGGGCAACATAGTCTATCCAGGTCTCCCAGTCATCCTCCCCTTGGAGGGTGGGAAGGGTGCCGGAAAAGATCCTCAGCCTTCGGTAGGAGTTGTGACTAATGGCAGGTACAGTTAAAGGGGCCAGCATTGGCATGGGCACAGAAGGCGGGGCAGTAACAGGTGCTCGAGTGGGAGGGGGTTTTGGGGAAGGAATAGGCAAGAACAGTTTCTTAAAGTTCTCTATGGTTTTCCCCTTCCTCCAGCAACAACTTAGCAAATTTCTCCTCAAAAGTCTTAGATAATGGTGGGAGCTCATCCTCCCCGGAATCTTTACTGTCTTTTGTTATCACTCTCCAGGCAGCTGGAACCCCTTCTGAGGCAATAGTATGTGGCACTTTAGAGCTGTCCATGAGGTCGCTACATTCTACCAAGGCTGTGAAAGTTTGGGCGATCAAATCAGCCTGTCGACCCACAACCACAGGGTTTTTTAAACATTCAGCTTTGGAGAGTGCTCAATCTACAGTGTCTTTACTGGTACCCAGGGTAATATTCAGTATAAGTAGAGCATTTTGGGGGTCAATCTCCTGCCTAGTACACCACCCCACCCCACCAACTGGTGTACAGCCATTTCTAAAGGGGTAGCTATTAATCTTTAACAATAATTCATCATTTTTGGCCACTAGAAGGCACAAAATCCCAGCGGTGAGCCTCCAAAATGTAACCCCTAGGTGACACTATCCCAAGGGCTACTACCCCTGCCTGCTTGGCTAGTAGCAGTTTAAGGGGCCTGAGTTCTGAAATGGGTGCCTCCACCCAGAGGTCAGGGTTGCTAGTGGTCAAGCTAACCTGAGCACAGCCCTCTGGGATACTGTAACCCCCCCTCTTTCCTTACTAGTGGCTAGAACAATACACAATAATCACTTTCACAATACCCCGATACACCACACAAGTACCCACACTGTTTGCACTTGCCACCATGGCTTTCCTCTGACTCAGCCCTGGGGACCTCCTGTAAAACAAGGTTATACACAGCTACTATTTTTCAAGTCAAACTACCTCTTGCTGGGAACTGCAATACTGAACATAGGATTTGCAAGAAAGCGAGTTGTGCTCACAACAGAGGGAGGTGAACCTTACAATTGTCTTTGGTTTGTAGCAGATATTCTGCAGGTGGAGGCTACTTCTAACTGAAAGGTGAAATAAGGAACTTAGAATTATCAGGAAAAGACAGTCTTGTTACAATTCGTAAGATTTTCAGTGCAGGAAGAGTTTAAACCCTGGGCTAAACATTTGTCACAAATCCTGAAATAAGTGTAGGTACAGGTTGTGTATTTGACCCAGACAGTAAACTGTTTTTTGTGTTTATCTTTGTGTGCCTTAAAAGGAAATTCCAGACTTTCTCAGGAAGTGATTACATCATAGCTATTTATCAGCCAATAGCTTTGGTAACAGACCTGAGAACAATAGTATTATAAGCAAGTGTTTTATAGCAAACTCATCAGAACAGCTACTATTTTTCAAGTCAAACTACCTCTTGCCGGGAGCTGCAATACTGAACATAGGATTTGCAAGAAAGCAAGTTGTGCTCACAACAGAGGGAGGTGAACCTTACAATTGTCTTTCGTTTGTAGCATATATTCTGCAGGTGGAGGCTACTTCTAACTGAAAGGTGAAATAAGGAACTTAGAATTATCAGGAAAAGACAGTCTTGTTACAATTCGTAAGATTTTCAGTGCAGGAAGAGTTTAAAGCACAGCTGACTTATTTTGGGGCTGACTGCTTTCAGAGCACAAACCACCAGGCTGTTTTGGGGCTGGGAGGTTTACCTGTGTCTGACTTGGATGTCTGGATTTTCTCTGTTTGATTAGCAGGGATTTTCTGTCAAATTGTTGTGTATGGTATCTTGCTGGACAGGAAGGCACTCATCGCAGCGGTGGGTCAGAGCTCTTAGCTGATTGTTTTGTGAGGCACAGTTTAGGCTCCAACCCTTCCCACCCCTCACCCCACCCACCCTGAAATAGTTCCTTTATACCTGGGTTCTGACATCATTTCTCAGGAGTGCAAGTGCATATCAATGTCATATCTTCTCTAACACAGCACTGAAAATATAAGCATACATTGTATAAGATATATATTCTATATAACAAACCAATCACACACAAACACACACACACAAAAAAGTACATAATCATGTGGGAGTAGTGCAATGTAATGGCTGTGGGCAGCAGTCTTCTGGGAGTCTTTCTGGAGGCTGAGATGCTGCCCTATTTGCAGACAACTCTCTGCCCTGAGGAGGAATTTGCCCGTCTTCAGGCCACACTGGACAGTAGTAAGTGAACCTTCCCCCAGGCCAGACTGGATGGTAGGAAGGGAACCTCCCCCATCCAGGGAGCACCACAGCCACCACCACTACCTCAGAGGTTGCAAAGAAAGCACAGCAGCTGGACCACAGTGGGCTCAGGGAGGGTGAGGATGGTGGAACAGAGGCACACCCAGTCAGTTGTTCCACTCCACAATCCATACACCATTCTGGGGGAGCACAGCTCCCCTATGGATGCACCCACAGTGGAGATTAAGGAGGCTGAGGACACCTGTCACAAGGGAGGCCCACAGAGGAGGGCAGAGGACACCACAAGGAAGGAAGCAGCTCCTGGTGGGGGACTCCAATTATTAGGGGATAGAACTGGGAGAGCAGGAAAACTGAAGTAAGGTGCCTGCCTGGTGCCATGGCTGGAGGGACAGGAAGCACATCCTCAGGATCACGAGAACAGCTGCACGGAGTCTGAGCTGGACATCATTGTCCACCTAGGGACAAATGACTTGGCTCAACATGAGATTAGAGCAGTGCAGAAGGACTTTGTAGAACTGGGGAGGGGCCTAAGACAAGTAGCACGCACAGTATCCTTCTCAGAGGTGCTGCCTGTCAATGGCATGAGTGAGGCAAGGGTACTTTGCACAATGCAGTTTAACAAATGGTTGAAAAAATGGTGTGGAGCACAGGGGTTTGGCTTCATTGAGGACTGGGGTTCCACCTGGAGGGACACCAGCCTATACTGGCAGGATGGTCTGCATCTGTCCAGGAAGGGAACAAGTCTTTTGAGCAATCAGTTTAAATGTTTCATTGGCAAGCTTTTAAACTAGTCGGGGGCACTGATAAGCAGCAGGAAAATCCCAGCCTCTCCCTACAAAACAGGGTACTAAATGAGAAAAAGACCAAGGTAGAAAGGTCAGTGAGGGATGCTGCAAGGGAAGGTAAAGCCATCAAGAAATGGAAAGCAATGAGTACCAATGCCCGTAGTCTGAGTAACAAGCTTCCTGAACTTGTGGCCTTGATGGAGGAGGAACATCTGGATATCGTGGCAGTCACAGAAACATGGTTTCACATTAAACCATGGACTGGGATGTAAACATACCAGGATACACTATCTACAGGAGGGACAGAGAGGGTAAAGAGGAGGAGGAGTAGTCTTTACATAGGGAAGGAATCAAAGCAACAGAACAAAAGGAAAACAGGGAGGAGAAGAAGCACTGTGGGTAAATTTGGAGACTGGTAATGGCACCACAATCCGCACAGGGTTAGACATACACCTCTCCTCAGGGGAGGTGAAATGGACAAGGAAAATGATAGGAAAGTTTACTAGTATGGCAGAAAAAGGGAGATATTGCTGATGGGATCTGAATATGCCAGATGTTAACTGGAGTGCAGTTGCAGCAGCCACTCAAGAGTGGGTTATTCTAGATGCCCTACAGGGGCATGCCTTAGACAACTAGTATTGGAGCCCACTCGAGAGGAGCAATCTTAGACCTGGTTCTCTCAAATGGAGATGAAGAGGATCACAGATGTAGAAGTGGGTAGCCATCTGGGAACTAGCGACCATAGAACAGTATGGTTCACAATAAACACAGCAATAGAGTCAAGCCTTACAAAGGCAAAGGTACTGGACTTTAGGAGGGCTGACTTTTACAAATGGGTGAGTGCCTAAGGAATGCACTCAGCAAATGGGCAGGAAGGAGGGTGGAAGAACAATGGGGAATAATAAAACTGCCATCACAGAGGTAACAAGCCTTGTGTGTGAAGCAAATAAACAAAACTAAATGATGTAAGAAACCACTATGGTTCTCAAAGGAAGTGGCAGTGAAGGTTCAAGAGAAAAAAGAAAGCTTTCATGAAGTACAAGAATCACAGAAGGAGCAGGACAGAGAACTGTATCAGTTAAAGCAAAGGAAGCTGGAAGGCAGTCAGAACAGCAAAGGCCCAAACCGAGGAAAAGATAGCCAACTCAGTTAAGGGGATAAAACCTTTATAGGTACATCAGTGAGCGAAGGAAGACCAAGGAGGGATAGTGAGGCTTAATAAAGCGGGGAGGGTGGGCAGAAGGTGACTGTGAAAAGGCAAAGATACTAAACAAATATTTTTGCTCAGTATTTACTAAGGAAGAGGGGAGGTACCTAAAACAAACAGTAGAAACACTCTGGATACAGAAGTTGATACCAGCCCATTTACAGAAGAAAGGGATCTGAAAGAACCTTAAAACTGAAGGTGGACAAAGCAATGGGGCCTGATGGATTCATCCCAGAATTCTAAAGAACTAAGGGTAGAATTAGTGACACCACTGACTACCCTGTTTAACAAATCATGAGAGGATGGGGTGGTACCTGAGGACTGGAGGAGGGCAGATGTGATTCCCCTTCACAAAAGTGGGAGCAAGACAGAAGCAGGAAACTACAGACCTGTTAGTTTAACCTCAGTGATAGGGAAAATGATGGAATCACTTCTGAAGGAAAGAATTGTCGAGTATCTAGAGGCCAGAGGGCACAGGACCCAAGACAGCATGGATTCACAGCAGGAAGGTCATGCCAGACAAATCTGATAGATTTCTTGACTGGGTGACCAAAGTAGTAGATCAGGAGGGCTGTGGACATGGCCTACCTAGACTTTAGCAAGGCATTTGACTCAGTCCCACACAAAAGATTAATATACAAGTTAGCTAGCCTGGGAGTGGGTCCCAAGATGACAGCCTGGGTAAAAAATTGGCTGAGAATAGGACACAGAGGTAATAGTAAATGGAGTCCACTCTGAAGAAAGGAGGGTTACTAGTGGGAGTACATGGGGAGTTCAGTATTAGGACGGTCCTCTTCAATGTCTTTATAAGCGACATTGCAGAGGACTGAAGGAAAAGTATGTCTCTTGCAGATGACACAAAGATCTGCAACAGAGTTGATGCACAAGGTGGGTGGAAAGGATGAAAAGGGACTGGCAAGGTTAGAGGAATGGTCAAATGTATGGCAGCTTAGATTCAATGCTAAGAGTGCAAGGTAATGCACATGGAAACAAAAACCCAGGGAAGAGTACACAATGGGGGTGAGATACTAACAACAACAAAATGGAAAGGGACCTGGGGTAGTCATATCAGATGACCTAAAGGTGGGCAAGCAATGTGAGAGGGCAGCAAGGAGGGCTGGGGGATACTGGGATGCATAGGGAGAGGCATCACCAGTAGAAAACAGGAAGTTATTATCCTCTGTACAGACAGCTGGTCAGACCCCATCTGGAGTACTGCATGCAGTTCTGGAGACCCAGTCTTAGCAAAGACATAGACAGGATGGAAGCTGTCCAGAGGAGGGCAACTAAAATGGTGCAGAGTCTGCACCGGAAGACATATGAAGAGAGACTTAAGGAGCTAATATGTATAGCCTCGAGGAAAGGAGGGAGAGGGGGACATGATAGAAACTTTCAAGTACCTCAAGGGAATCAACAAAGTCCAAGAGGGTAGCATCTTTCAAAAAGAGGTGTGCAAAACAAGGGCACAATTTGAGAAGATGGGGGCGGCTCAGAGGTCATTTAAGGAAGTATTTTTCACAGAGAGGTTATGGATGCATGGAGCGGCCTTCCGGAGGAGGTCGGAGTCAAAAACAGTGGAGGAATTCAAGCATGCATGGGACAGTCATAAGGCAATTCTAGGGAGTGGGGGTAGGAAGAAGTAGGCTGCTGGTTAACTAGAATCTGCAGCTTATCCGGTAGGCAGGGAAATGGGCAGACTGGGTGGGCCAAGCGGTCCTTATCTGCCATCAAATTCTATGTTCTATGTTTCTATGTTTCAAATAATAGCAGTACAGTACTCTTTCACAAACTGGAACCACAGTCAGGGTAAATGCAAAAACGAGTTAGATCTGATTTATTTAAGGGACTTAAACAAGGGAGGGGCATAATAAGGTTAATTTGTTTAAAGGCTCTATCAATCAAACAGTCATGCATGCACTTCAGGGTCCATAAACAGTCACACACTCTGGGTACCCAGATGGAGAATGGTGGGCTAGCCAGGAACATTGTAGCTGGTTGGGGCCCTGTGATAGAAGAAAACAACATGCACAACACACACTATTTGCAGTCCGGAGTCGGAGGGCTCAGTTCATGAAAAGAAAACAAGACAATCAGATGACACACTTTTAGATTAGGCTGTTGTTGCAGGGAGTTACCCTGATGATTACTCATGATACCCAAGACTGGACACAGGCTGGACGAAAATCGAGACAGCAGGTGGTTAATCTGTAGTGCCAGGAGAAGCAGGACCCACACGATTTGCCGAGACGTCGTTCCTGTTCAAGCGTGGAGCAGGGGGCTGATCCCCAGGCAGGTCTCTCATCTGTGGCTATCTCTGTGAAATGGGGTAGTCTGGCAGGGCCAGCGTGGCATGGCCCAGGCTGAATGGAGATGAACGTGGATTCAGTCTGATTAGGCTGGATAAAGCTTCCAGCAAGCAGAACACAGTTCACACAGTGGGGAACCAAATCACGACTCACTTTCAATACACAGCACATTTACATGTAAGAAAATCCTACTGTATCAGGCAAACTGCTCTCCGGTCACGATCGCAAAGTCTCTGCACAAACCGGGGATTCAAAAGCAGCTGGAAATCCTGACAGGCTGATCGCATTCAGCAAAATCTTCGGTCTTCTTCAGGTATGAGCCTGGTCACAGTCCAGTGGCTCAAATAGTCCTCACAACTCGGATTCAGTCCAAATAAACTCTGTTTTCCCTCTCAGGGACAACAGGCAGACAGGCAGGCCAAAACTCAGCCCTTTCACATTTCTCCCATGCAAAACTACACAGAACTGCTGCTCAAAATCATTTGAGCTGTTACTTCTTCACTTCTCAGCTCAAAACTGAAACTAGCTGCAGCAACCTGGGAAATTCCCCAAGATCCAAAAGGTTCGGTTGGCTGATCCTCCTGCAAGTCACAACAAAGGCACAAAAAGGTGCAAAAATCCCAAAACTACAATTCCTACAGATGTTGACTCCAGACAGCTCCTGTAGTCCGGCTTCATTTTAGGTCCCACCAGTAATGATTGGTCCAGTTCGCAGTCCAGGACCAAGATAGTGGAGATAAACAAAACAGACTTTGCTGCAAAGGAGGCAGGTTAGACAAACTACATTATCATTATCACTCTAAATGATTTTCAGAAAATAGTTACATCTTTCAACAGAGCTCTCTCTCAGATTACTTATAACTGCAATCCAGGCAGCTCTTAAAGAGACAGTGCACAGAGGCTATACAGGCACTCTCTGGCAATCACATTTAAATTGTTAAAACGCAGGACACCAGCCTGGCAGTGAGCATTTAGGCAAGCTCAAGGAAGACTTTTCGGGAACCCCCATTTGTAGGAGGGTTACAATAGTGAGAGGGGAGGATGAAGATTGCTGGGGTGGTGCCGAGGGGGGAGAGAGAGTATTTAATAAAGGCTGGAGGTGGAGGGTGGGCACAACAATTCAGGCAGGAAGGAGACAGAAGGACAGAAAGTGAAAGAGAAATTGGATTATTTGCAGGTCAAAGCTTACAACTGTGACCCAAATGGAACCTGGTCTAAACAGAAAAAAACGGTATCACTTTAAACTTAGTTTCTGATCCAGGGTAGATTACCACTGGACCTTAAAATAAAGACAGCTGTAATACTTTACAATCTACAAACCTGCAGCCTAAATGAACTTGCACTTCAAACTACCTATGGAGTGCAAAATTGCTGTAAACAGGCTTAGGTTCACGTTTAAGTTAGGATTCACAGGTCAATTTGGAGAGACTTAACCAGTACCACAATCAGAATGTAACATTAGCTTAAAGTCCAGAAGAAACAGCAGTTGCAAAGGACTGCAGCAGCCTATCAGCAGGCAGAGTCAATGGTTCTGGCCAGTCAAGTTTCTGCAGTGTACCTTCGGTCTGGTGATCAGCGGGCAGTACAGTGAGGAAGGCAGCCGGTGACAGAAGATGCCCGCCCGGCTGCTTGCAGCAGCAGAGGCACCCGTGTCAAGTGTGAAGCTTCAGTCTGGTGATCAGCAGGCAGTACAGAGAGAAAGGCAGCCAATGGACAGAAGGGACCCACCCGGCTGCTTGCAGCAGCAGAGGCACCCATGTCAAGGGTGAAGCTTTGGTCTGGTGATCGGCGGGCAGTACAGTGAAGAAGGCAGCCGGTGGACAGAAGGGGCCCACCCGGCTGCTTGCAGCAGTAGAGGCACCCGTGTCAAGGGTGAAGTATCTGTACTACATCAGTGAATTTGCTGCCTTAACTGTTACTACCTGTTGTAGCATAGGGTTGTATGTAGTTACATGTCCCAGCTTTTAGGATCTAGCCGGACAGCATTAAAGTGAGCAATTTCAGCATGATACTGTATTAATTTGCTACTGCCTGCTACAGTGTTTAAGTAGATTTCTTAGTTAAAGTCAGTAATTTCAGTGTGATACTGTATTCATTTGCTACTGCCTGCTTCAGTGCTTCAGTGGACTTCTCAGTCCAATGTTACCATCATTTATTCATTTATTTATTTATTTATTCATACATCAGTTTACAACCTTTGAGCCAGAGGCTCGTTTCCAAAGGTACCTCGTCACAAAGAGGACAAAACACAGTACAACATTTCGTTACACCATTGTAGATGACATTTTTTTTTTTTTTTTACAACACAGCGGTCACAGTTTAAGGCAGATATATGCAGTAATTACTTTGTTAACAATAACAGTGTTACAGGTTTGGTCATCAGGGTTGCTGTAGCATTCAGCCGGTGTTACCCTGCACTGCGCACTGTGGCACTCACTCATGCTGCATGGACCATTCCGTTCCGCTTAGCCAGAGCCCCCTCTCTGTGTAAGACAGCTCCGTTAGAGCTAGCGCTACCATCTTTCCTGTTTTAATCTTCCTACTCCAGCACGCATCTCTCATGGGTGCTCAGCACCCCCCCCCCACAGGTGCTTAGCTCCCAGGTCTCCTCCCTCCCCAATCCCTCCCACTAGCAGTCTCCTTCCCCTAGCTCCTATCTAAATGTACCTGTTTTCTTCTGTTACAGCGGTTCCTATTTCAACAGCCACACAGGAACACTGGTTGCTCCCCGGGACTTTCGATCACTGCTAACAGGTATGGACACACACACACACACACCCAAAGGAGCCAGGTCGGCATTCAGTGCCATTTTGGGTCAGTGTTCTGAAGCTCTTTGCACAGGCACACTGGTGTATTGCTATTGTCTTCCTCCCTCCCCAGCCACCCAGCCACCCTGAGCTAGTCTTATTCTTATTGCCTTAAGACCACAGCCCCCTTTAGGCAATTGGTTTAGTCCACTCCTCCCTCCTCAAAAGCAGATTTGGGCCCTTTCTCTTAACTCTGCCCACCTCCACTTTACATAGACCGACCTGGTCCCTCCCCTCTTAGCCTTCAATTTCCCTGAGGCAAATATTGGATCCCATTCCATCCATTACCCTCATGGGCTCTACCATGCCTCCCTACTATATCTACCTTCTTCCAATTCTTTTCACCATCTCCACCTACCCCCCCATCATCTCACCCTTCTCTCCAACCCATGCCCCTCCCCACTCTATCCTGTCCCCCCACATACCACCATTACTTACACCCTACTGACCCTTCCTACCCTTGGTCCCCTGGCACCTCCATCTAACCCCCTCATTGCCCATTAATAGCCCTATTCAGACCCTCTATGTTCTCAAATCACCCACCCCGTAACTTTGTCAGCCTAGCCCCCTCATCACATCCAAGAAACGCTTCCCCTTTCTGACACACTACCCATTAACAGCTGAGCTCAGGAACAGACTGCCTGGGGAACAAAGGCCCCTTGCAGGAACCCCATCACAAGCAACCACACACAGCAGCTCAGCCGAGCTCAGGAGCAGACTGCATGGGGAACAAAGATAAAGACTCTCCCTCTCAGAGACCTTCTGAATAAGAGTGTTTTCTAGACAGTGAAACATTTTTTTAAATAAGCAGACTGCAGCTGATTGACTCTGCTGAAGAACGTCTGGGCTGAAACCACATCTGTTCTACCTGTTTTGTGTGCTTACTTTAAAATAGTTCTTACCTGTATTGCGTTGTTGTTTAGAGTTAGTTGGGAGACAGTATTACCTGTTTGTACTTGCATTGTGGGGTTTGTGCTGTTTACATCGCTCGCTCGGCGCCATACCCGCGAGATATTTTCCTGGGACTGTGCTTGCAGGCACCCCCCCCACACACACACACATGGCAACATCTCCTGACTGTCGTGCATGCGCAGTCAGGCCCTTGGCCTTCCCGCTGGAGAAGCCGAAATCTGATCCCTCTTTTCTTCTCCCTCCTCCCTTCACTAGGCTCCTTGCAGGAACTCCCTCACAAGCGACCACACACAGCAGCAGCTCAGCCGAGCTCAGGAGTGGACTGCATGGGGAACAAAGGTAAAGACTGCAGCTCTCCCTCTCAGAGACCTTCTGGTTGAGAGTGTTTACCCATCGATGCTTCACATCGACTCCCTGCTTGCCCCAGCCAGCCACCCACCCTCCCAAGCCTGACCCTCAATTTAATGTCATCACTGGTCACGTGACCGGTCACGTGACCCAACCCATAAATTTCTATGGTCACGAGACCCAACCAATAAATTTCTAAGTGTCCACTCTCCCCTCTGCAGGTTATATTACCTGGCCAACAGGTGTCAGTCTTGAGCCCTGTTTGTCTACCACTTCCTCCCTGCCATCCATAATCCCACCCTGCCTTCCCTACCTCCTCAAGCTGCCCCCCGCCCACCTTAGCCCTTCTTTCAGGTACAGGCTACCCCCTCCTGGGACCAGAATCAAACCCTGCACCTTCAGCACCTTCGGCAGACACCTTACCACTGAGCCTCCGGGCCTGTCCATATCTCCTTCACCGTAATTACATAGTCACTCAGAGTGATCACCTCCCACAATACATAATTATACAACAATGGCTCTACTTGATCTTGCTCTGCGGTAAGCCCACCCTTCTCATGCCTCTCTGCTTCCTGCAGCCCAGTCTGCCTGAAACCCCACTCATATACCTTTCCCATATCAACTCCAAGCACCTCATGCCCTGCAATGAGGGCTAAGCATCCCGTACCCCTAACCTGCCAAACTGCCCCCCCACTGCACCTCCCCTCCTATACACTTCTCATAAACTCTTCGCCGTCCATCCCCATCCCCACAGTTAGTGATAGCCCAACCACTCGTCACAATGTCAGCCACTCAAAAATTAAGCTACTAAGGGCTACCCTACTGCATCACGCCATCTTCCTTATCCTCCTCTTGGGCAACGTACACCCCAATCCTGGCCCTCCCCCAACTGCAACCATCCACAGCAAAAAACTTAAATGGGTTATTAATCGCCACCACCAACATCTGCAGCCTGCAGAGAAAGCTCTGCCCCCTTCAGGCCTGGCTTGCACAACACTCCCCTGATGTCCTAGCCCTGACTGAGACATGGCTCTCAATAAACACCCCCGACTCTGTGATTGCTCTAACCGGGTACTTGTTATTCAGGGCAGACAGGCTAGGTAAGAAAGGGTGGGGGAATGCGCGATCTATATAAAAGATACCATACAAGCCATCCCTGTCCCTCTCCTCTCCCCGAGCCAAGAAGTCCAAACCCTCACAGTCAAACTACTACTAGGTAACCCAGGCAAGACCCTATATCTTATGGTCACCTATATCCCCCCACGCAACCAAAAACTGGCATTTACAGAAATCCTTTCCCATATATCGCAAATTCCCTCCAACAGCGAAATCATCGTAGCCTTGGACTTTAATATTAACTGTCTGTCTCCCTCATTCTCTGCCTATAAGGATTCAGCAGCGGCCCACACCCTATCCCAGGTTGTCCAGACTCCTACCAGGATCAATGACAAAACAGGTACTTCCTCCCTCATTGATCTCATATTCACCAACCGCCCCCAGAATCTATCGCAGGACAAAGTCCTCCCCAACACTCTCAGCAACCACTCCCCAGTCATCTGCCACTGGTCACATAAGTCCCACAATACCCCACCTGTAATCACATACCAAAGGCATCTCAGAAAAGGGTCCCTCACAAAACTTAAGTCCTACCTCAGAGCCTGTGATTGGTCCCTCATCAACTCGGCTCATGATATAGACACCACCCTCACCTATTTTATTGACACCTTTAACACTGCCTGCGACCTCTTCGCCCCTTCTCCAAACAATATGCTAAAATAAGAACACACCCTGGATCTTGCAAGCTGTACTTGACCTGATGAGTCACTGGGACAACCTTTGACATAGAGCCCTTGACTCTCGTCTCCCCCTAGATAGACAGCTATACAAAGAAGCCGGAATAAATGAACCTGGGCCATCCGCCAAGCTAAAGTATCCCACTATCACTAAGCCCTAACATCCACATGGAGCTTGGAGTGGGACTTCTGGAAAAATATTAAAGTGCTTAGTGGGAAGGTGGTATCCCCACCCCCAGCTCAACTTGGTATCAACGGCTCCAAAGTCCAGGATCCCTAAGTCATCTCAAACAACCTAAATGAAACCTTCTCTGACCTTAGCAGTGTTCTTCCCCACAATTGTTTTGACCCCCCCGCAAACAACCCTGGGCAACACACGCCTAACAACATTCCTCCTTTTCACCTTTGGGTCATTTCCACAAGTGCAGCTAGAAGATACCTATATAACTTTCTGAACAAATTGCGAAATAGTGGTGGTGATGCACTGGACTTAAAACTCATCCACCTTACATTAGATGAGGTCCTCTTCTCACTAACCAAAATCCTAAACAAGTCCCTATGCCTAGGGCAATTCCCCATGCCCAAGAAACACGCAGCCATAACACCCATACTTAAAAAAGGGGACCGCACCTCCCCAAATAATTACCGTCCCATCTCGATCCCCACCCCTACCTCAAAAGCCCTGGGAAAAATCATCTCGGATCAGTTAATAGACTACCTCAGCAATCACAACCTGCTGTTGCCCGCACAACATGGCTTCCATCGGCGACACAGTACCACCACTGCACTCCTCGAATATACGTCCTTCATACACAGTAACCTCAACAAAGGACACCTGGTAGGATCGGTTTATATTGACCTCACCAAGGCGTTCAATACTGTTAGTCACATCTTGCTTCTTGACACTCTCCCCTCCCTGGGCCTCTTACAAGACTCAGTATCCTGGTTCTTTGCCTATCTATCCGGCAGGACCCAACAAGTTAAGGTTGGCTCCACAATTTCCACCAGTTGTCCTGTTCTTTCTGGTGTTCCCCAAGGCTCGATACTTGGCCCCTTCCTTTTCAGTCTCTTTTTTTAAACTCACTCCCCAACTCGTGTCCTGGTAACATACTCCTTTACACGGACGATGCAGTCATTTTTATGAGTCACCCCCACCTCCCCCAAGCTCTAGCACACCCTCCAAGACCTATTCACTGTTGTTGAAAAATGGTTTTTGACCCACAGGCTAATCCTAAATTACAAAAAAACCACATCAATGCTTTTCACCCATCGCCAGAACCCAAACTGTGATTACCATCTGAACCTGCATAACTCCATAAATGCCCCTCTTGAGTAAGT
Source organism: Neoceratodus forsteri (assembly GCA_016271365.2). Taxonomy (NCBI): domain Eukaryota; kingdom Metazoa; phylum Chordata; order Ceratodontiformes; family Ceratodontidae; genus Neoceratodus; species Neoceratodus forsteri. Next base: position 566,748,175 of record CM057452.1, read on the forward strand.
ATCCATGTTAAAGTACCTGAGTATCTTTCTTGACACAACACTCACATTCCACCCTCATATTCAGCATCTGTCCATGGTCCTTAACACCAGGATTAGTCTCCTATATCACAACAAATACTACCTCACCCCTGAAGCTCTCTGTATAGCAGTTACCTCGACAGTCTTCTCCCTCCTGGGCAATGGCATCATAATATATGGCACTGCTAACCAGACTACACTCCACCGTATCAAAACCATGCTAAACAAAACCTGCTGGCTAGTCACAGGGTGTGATAGGCTCATGCATACCTGTGAGCTCTACAAATCTGCAAACTGGCTTAAGTTTGATGGGAGACTAAAATATCACGCCTGCCTCCTGGCAAAAAAAGTCCCCCTCGGACAAACCCCACCAGGTCTCAACCCACTAGTCAAGCAAGCGCCCCCCCCAGAGTATCTAGGAGCAATTCCAGATCACCAATCTCTGTGCCCCACTGCTGGACTTCCCTATGCCAAAGGGCTTTCCTTTATCGGGCACCAAAATTGCTAAATAATCTCCCTGCTGCTATCGCCTTGGAAACTGAGCTTGGCCCTTTTAGACTAGCACTGAAAAACCACCTCCTAATGGGTACCTCGTGTGACTGCCCCCAGGCCCTTCTGGTCCCCTGAGGCCCCCAAATTTGCCTTTTTTTCCATTCTGCTTCAGAATGTATTTCATGTTACAGTTGCCTTACGGAGCTCTTCATGTTGTACGATGGGTAATTTAACCATCTTAGTTAATGTTTTCTGTTCATTGTTAAGCTTGAACGCCAGGTCTGTTTGACCTAAGATTACATGATTGTTGTCCCTCTACTCACCTTATTGTATCTGATATTTTTTTCTGTTTTCCTCACTTATATATCTATACGAGTTTGTTAAAACCTCTGTATCACCTTGTACAACCTCTGTATTGTTGATGTGGAGCCTTTGCAAAGGAGTCTGTGACTCAAAAGTGTAATTCTGATTATGTATAAATAAATTAAAAAAAAAATTAACACTATTACTGTTACTTGCAGGTGACATTGAGTTAAATTGTGTTATGTTTGGTAGAGTGACTGCACCAGGGAAGAAAGCAGTGCCCTGTTAATGCAAAGTACATCAAAAGACAGGGGGAACCGTCACCTGCTTAAAAAGAGTATGCTATAATTGTGTATGCGCTAAACTTCTGTGAAGCTACCAGCCAAGATACTGTTTCAGTGCAGAATAGCTTAATTCTTTAATCTTTTTTGTGCACAGCAAAATAATGGCAAGTAAAAGCACTCACATATATCATCCAGAGTCAAAACCATCTGTAAAATTCATTTAGAGTCCATTGTAAAGTCCATGAATGTCCAGAATGTTTGAAATCAGCAAGCCTGAGGACAGGCTGGCAACACACTTCTGCAGCAAGTGTTCATCATTTCCGACGATTTCACAATTAGCTTTCAAAAAACTTTCAAAGCTAATTGTGAAATGCGCCAGGTGACGTGGAGTGGCACTAGCCTGTCCTCAGGCTTGTTGATTTCAAACATTCTGGACATTCATGGACTTTACGATGGACTTTGACTGAATTTTACAGATGGTTTTGACTCTGGATGATATATGTGAGTGCTTTTACTTGCCATTGTTTTGCTGTGCACAAAAAAAATTAAAGAATTAAGCTATTTTGCACTGTAACAGTGTTCTGGCTGGTTGCTTCACAGAAGCTTGTTTAGAGCATACACAATTATAGTGTTGTCTTTTTAAGCAGGTGCTGGTTCCCTCGTCTTTTGATTGACATTGAGTTAAATTCTGGCCCCTCCACGCCTCCCCCCCCACCTCCCAGCTCCCCAATGACCTGTGTATTGTACATCTAAACATTCGAAGCCTGCTATCCAAGACTGACCACATCCAACCCCTGGTAGTGCCAGTCCAGCCTGACATCCTTATCCTGACTGAGTCCTGGCTAAGCCTGAGAATTCCAGATGCAGCAATCTCCATCCCTAGCTACACCATCATTCGTCAGGATCACTCAAAGAGAGGCAGAGGGGTAGTCATTTACATAAAATCCTCTATTCACTTCACAACAATCCTGGCATCATTAGCCCCTTCCAAACACGAACAATTATTTATAAAGATCTCTCCTCCCTTCCGATCTTCATAGCCAGCGTTTACTTCGGTGTCTCCTTCCCCTCTAACGATATCATTGATCTATTGACTTCCTTATCAACCCTCACCTCCTCGGGTGAGCTACTAATCCTAGGTGACTTTAACCTGAATTGACTCGCCAAAGCTCACACCTCCACCTGCTCTGAAGTCTCCACCCTAAATTTTACTCAGCTCATTGCTGAACCAACATGCCTTAACAACAAAACATCTAATCACTCCCTCATTGATTGGGCCCTGGCTTCGCACCTGCACAGAATTATAAACGCAGGCATCTTGCCTGATGCTCTTTGCAACCATCACATAACCTACTGCGTATGCAAAATCTGGTCCCAGTAAGCACTCCCCCCCCCAAATTCTTAAGCATTCGTTCCTTCAAGTCACTCGAGCTTGCACCCCTACTTGATGATATTGCAAGGGTTGACTGGTCACCCGTTAACACAGCCAACTCAATTGATTTGACCCTCAAATACTTCAAAAATGCCTTCCTTAACAACTGGAATAGATATGCTCCCTTTAGATGCATTAGAGTCCGTGGGACACACCTCCCCTGGATCACACCCAACCTCCTTGATTACCTAAGGACTCATGACCTAGCTTGGAAGGCCCATAAGCAATCATCCTCTTCCACCACCTATCAAAAATACTGCCAACTTTGTAACATATGTACCAGATTAGTACGTCAAACCAAAGCTGACTACTTTGCCAGTAATTTCCAGACTAATATAAATCACTCGTCAAAATTCTGGAAGGTGGTACATGCCCTCTTTTCCCCTCCTACTAATACCACTACCCCAACCATTATCATGGAGAACTCCACCCTAACTGACTCACCCTCAATAGCTGAAGCTTTTAACACCTACTTTACCTCATGTGCCTCTTCCCTTCTCTCAACGCTTCATACGCTACCTCCTCCTTCTCCAATGTCCCCAGTGCCCTCTGAATCTCACTTCCATTTCTTCCCTGTCTCCACCTGAGATGCACTCAAAGTGATAAACCCTTCCAAAAACAAAAGCCTGGACAACCTTAACACAAAACTTTTATACCTATCTGTCCCTGCCATAGCACAACCCATTGCTGATCTACTAAACCTCTCATTTAAACTTGCCTCTGTCCCAGCCTTCTGGAAAGCAGGCTATCATTATCCCCCTCCACAAAGAGGATGATCCCTCAACAGCAGGAAATTACCATCCCATCTCCTTACTGCCAATTCTTGCCAAGCTACAAGAACATATAATTCTCTCCTAGCTCTCTCCCTTTTTGGACTCCTCCTCCTCCTTTTTCACCCCTTACCAGTCTGGCTTCCAAAGAAAACACTCCACATCCACCTCTTTCCTCCAGCTCACTGACTCCACCCTTACTGGTAAGGATCAGGAACTAATCACCTCCACCATCTTTGCTGACCTTGCCAAGGCTTTCGACACTGTCTCACACTCCATCCTTCTGGACACACTATCAATGGCTGTGTTGTTACCCCCCACCACAAACTGGTTCTGATCCTACCTAGTGGGTAGGTCGCAATCAGTCAGGATCGGGGACTCCTTCTCTCTACCTCTCCCCATCCACACAGGAGTCCCTCAAGGCTCAGTCCTTGGCTCAGTTCTGTTTTCCATTTTCCTGAATGATCTCCCTTCGGTCTGTCAATATGTATCCATCTACATGTATACAGATGACACCATACTATATGCTTCTGGTCCCTCTGCACAATTGGTGGCATCCACTCTTCAGCTGGACTTTAATAATGTCCAGCAGTGGCTATGTGCCCACCAGCTGTTCCTAAATGCCAAGAGGATAGTTTCCATGACCTTTGGCACAAGGCAGAGACTATCTAGGTTCCCCTCCACACCCTTGATGGAACCTTGTTGGAAGATACTGCCACCTTCAGATACCTTGGGGTATGGCATGATAAACACCTTGACTTCTCTTGCCATGTGGATGCAATCCACAAGAATTGCTCCCCAAGCTGGGAGCCCTTTGCCGGAACCATGATTGCGTCCCCCATCAACTCACAGAGAAATTCTTTTGAGAATGATACTTCCAACATTCGACTACGGTGACATAATCTACAGTGCTGCCCCCGAAACCACACTAGCCAGACTGGATACCCTCTTCCACTCCTTCTGTTGTTTCACCCTTAGCTGCCCATCCCGTACTCACCACTGTTCCTTATACCAATCCTTGGCTCTCCCCTCCCTCTTTGATCTCTGTTTTGCTCACTGCACAAATTTTACTAGTAGGTTCTGGCTAGGTAGGCTCCCCTCATATCTAGAGGACTTGCTCTCATTACTGCCAACTTCTCGCACTCTGAGGAGCAGTGCTGCCCGGGCCCTCGCCATCCCCTCTTGGACCACCACTGCTGGTCAGTCCTCCTTCTCCTACCGATTGCCCAAGCTCTGGAACTCCTTACCTAGCAGGATTTGTAATGCTCCATCATCCTATGCCCTCTCCTCTCTCATGAGTTCACACATTACCCCTACATGCAACTGCCTTTAACTCACAGGCAATCCGCTTACTACCTCCCTGGAAATCTACACCCAATCTTGTCTTCCTGCCATGGATTTCTATCAGTGCTGCCCACCCAGAAGGCGGTGGAGGACCGCCACCTCCCCTCCCTCTGGTTACCCATTTTATTCTGTTTTTTTTTTTTTTACTTTATTTCTTTTTTATCTCCTTCCCTACTCTCGGAGCCCACTCCTTCCTTCCTCTCATCCTTTCCATTCCACCTCCGGTGGGATCTGCCCCTAGAGTGCCTCCTTCTTCCTCCCTGCACAGTGGGGTCTGTCCCTCTTTTTGGTGGTCCGGATGGTACCCGAGAGGCTATCATCTAGGGCTGCCGAGAGGGTTTTCCATTTTCTCCTGATTTTCCCTGCCCTCTGAGGCGTCGTGCGCTGGCGTGCGTCCAGTGGCGGCGTGCTCACCGCCAAGCCCTCATCGCCCGTAGCGTCCCCTCCCGACTCCGGTGAACGGAGCCGCCTCCATCCCCTCATTGTCGGTGCTTCTGCCGGCTGCGAGGGTGATGCAGAATGCGAAAGCGTTCTTGGTTCCCACCCCTGAGGGAGGAGAGCATCCATTGGGATGCTCGATCCTCCCTCCCCCTGCCGACCCCCGGCCACCGAGTCCATTCCCGAACCCAGGTCGCCGGCGTAGCGTGAGGTGTGGCGTCCAGCGCCTCAACCCTCAGCACCACCGGGCCGTTTATTCTGGTTTTAATCACTATACCACCCTATGCTGGTGTGACATGTCTGGGTTACTAACTGAATGTACTTCCGAAGTGCAGCACTTATGTTACATATTTAACTCTGAATTCTGTATAAAGCACTTGTTGTTTTTGCCTATTGTATCTAAATTGTTTATAACCTGCTGTAACCCCTTCCCTCCAGCACACATCTGGAAATGAGCAATATTGCTCAGTATGTTTTCCTGATGTAACCCCCTTACAGATGGGGGGTTCTGGAAAAGACTCTATAGAGCCTGCCTAAGTGTTTCCCTGCCTGCTGGCATTCAGCGTTTAAGCCGTTAAATGTGGTTCCAAGTGAGTGCTGTTTGAGCCTCCATGTACTGTCTCTTTAAGAGCTGTCTGCTTGCAAACTTCATTAGTTTGTATGGGGGGGACTGTGTATTCAATGCTCGATTCCCGCCTGGGCCACTGAGTAAACGCTCCATTTCTGCAGTCGCTAAGAGCGCAGAGGGAGCCTAAATGACAGGCATAACTGTTTGCCTGAAACCAGTTAGAGTATTAAGTAGAATGCAGTTTGTCTAACCTGCCTTTCTTGCAGGTGGGACTCTGTGTCTTTTGCCCCTCCATTTTGGATCTGAACTGTTGAATGAATTCAGTCAGTGCAGGGGGGTCTCTAAAATGGAGTTTGTTCGGACCAACCAGAATCAGGGCTCTCTTGGGAGACGGATTACCATGAGAAGATATAGCTAGTAATTCTGGGAAGTGAAGTTCTGGACCTTGGCACCTATTTACACCAACAGGGAGAGTTATGAGTGATTGACAGCTGAGTCCACCAACTGGACCAGGTGGCGCCCGAAGGGAATGTTCTGCCTTGTGTTTGGACAGATCAGATCCATTGTGACCATGATGAGAGAAGGAGCTCCGAGCTTCTGCGCTGTATAGCTTCACGCGGGAAGCACGTGGGAGGCCTAAAGTTGGGCTGTTGCGTTGCCAATTTAATTCAGACTGAATCCAAGACTATAGAGAGGAAGAGAGGCTGAAAGAGTGGAAACCAGGCTCACCCTGCAGAAGACTGGAGAAACTGCTGAATCGCGCTCGGTCTGTCAGGAAGTGAAGCTGCAGTGTGAACTCCCGGGTTTAGCAGTAAGTGCGATCGGGACCTGAAAGTAGCTGCCTGGTATAGTAATTTCCTTTACATATAAATGTGTGGAATGCTTGTGAGGAACAGCTAAATGGGTTCGCTTGTCCCCGTGCAGTGTAGACTGAAAGCCAAGTGAATGTATGCGGACTGAATCCGTCTGCTGATCAAAGCTGTGTGCCTGGCCTGTAGAATCTCATCTCCCTGCTGTGTGTGTGTCTGGCAATCAAGAACCACCATCTGCACCAGGTTTTCAGCATGGGGTATTGTGAGCACCAATCAGGGCATCCCCTGTGACCGATTATCTATCAACAGTGTTTTCATCTGATTTCCTTTTCTTTGTTTCTTCAAAGACTGAGCCATCCGGCTCCGGATTACAATTGGGTGTTGTGCATATTTTTCTCTACAGGGCCCCATCCATCTACATCTGCTGGCCAACCCCGGGCAATGGACCTGGCTAGCCTCCCCCCCCAACCTGAGTACCCAGAGTGTGACTTTCTAGACCCTGTAATGTGCACAGTACTGTGACCTAATGCCACCAATTAATCTGATTCCCCCTCCCATGTTACTGCTCCCTAAATAAATCAGATTTGTTGTTGTTGTTAAACTTTAAACTGTCTGACGTGTCAGTACCTTCATGCCAAGCACTGTATTGGTTTGTGTATGCTGCTTAACCTTATTTTTCAGGAGGTCCTCAGAGATGAACCTGCAAATCAGTCTCGAGGGTAAGTGGCACCTTGTGAATGAATGGTGTGTTCATGTGGAGTATTGGTATTGTAACTTCTGTGCGTCGTGTGGGCCATTAGAGGGATTAGAAGGGGGTCTCAGTGTCCCAGAGGGCTGTGACCAAACTAGACCAACCATTACAAACCCTGACCTCTGGGTGGAGGCACCCACCATAGAATCTAGGCCCCTCAACCTGTCAGTAGTCAAGCAGGCAGGGGTAGTAGCCCTTGGGATAGCACCACCTGGGGGTTGCACCATCCTCCCACTTGATGCTGAAGTGGAGCGCTCCCTCCTAATGGTCCTGCATGAGAGCACACAGTACACCGGATGAGTGGCACAGTGGCTCTGCCTGCTGACTGGCTGAAATCACATTCTTATAACTCTTTAAACCGCTCTTCCCACCTTTGGTAAACACTATTCCCACCATGTCAACTCTAGAGGGAGGGTCCTTAGTCCATCATGAATGCTGCTTTTAGCAGAATCACCAAGTATTAAAGCAGCAATACACTGAAAAACGTTTTCTCCAAAAATATTTCCAGCTACAATTAATAAACATATTGGCATACCTGTGAAATCTGCTGTTTTAGGTATCTCCTATACTGTGCACCATGAGTTTGTTAGTGTCTTTTAATCCTATTCCTTGCTAGATCTTCAATGCTGTACCTAAGGCAAATGTGACAGCCATCTTTTTTTTTTTGAGAAAAATAATAAACATTTATTAACATCGACTTCCGGTTCCTCCTCCAAGATGGCAGCAGCCTAATATCCTGAGCTCGCTCCATAGTGGAAAGGATAACCTGCAGCATGTAATACCAGCAGCAAGTAGTCAAGATGCCGTGTGCTGCAGTGCTGTGCCTACACTATCCAGGGTTTGAAGTGTTCTGCAGTGCTGTGTGAGCAATGCAATGGATCTGAAGTGTGCTGCAGTGCTATGCCTTTACTGTTGTGGGTTTGAGGTGTGCTGCAGAGCTGTGCCTATACTGTTGTGGGTTTCAATAAATCAGTCAATCAATAATTTTTATTTAACCAGGTGGACACCATTGAGAAGAACTCATTTACAAAGTGGGCCTGGCTGGCAGTACAGTGATAGTCATACAAAATATAGAAACATAGACTTTGACGGCAGATAAGGACCGCTTGGCCCACCTAGTCTGCCCATTTCCCTATCTGCAGAATAAGCTGCAGATCCTAGTTAACCAACAACCTATTTCTTCCTACCCACCACAAGAATTGCCTTATGTCTGTCCCATGCATTCTTGAATTCTCCCACAGTTTTAGACCCCACAACCACCTCAGGAAGGCTATTCCATGTGTCCACCACCCTCTGTGGGAAATAAATATTTCCTCACATTGCCCCTGAGCTGTTCCCCCCCCCCCAATCTTCAAATTGTGTCCCCTTGTTTTTGCACATCTCTTTTTCTGAAAGATGCTACCCTCTTGGACTTTGTTGATTCCACTGAGGTACTTAAAAGTTTCTATCATGTCCCCCCTCTCCCTCCTTTCCTCAAGGGTATACATATTAAGCTCATAGAAACATAGAATTTGACGGCAGATAAGGACCGCTTGGCCCACCTAGTCTGCCCATTTTCCTACCTAACAGATAAGCTGCAGATCCTAGTTAACCAACAGCTTACTTCCTCCTACCCCCACTAGGACTGCCTTATGCCTGTCCCATGCATTCTTGAATTCCCCCACTGTTCTTGACTCCACGACCTCCTCAGGGAGGCTGTTCCATGCATCCACAACCCTCTCTGTGAAAAAATACTTCCTCACATTACCTTTGAGCCGTCCCCCTCTATCTTCAAATTGTGCCCCTTGTTCTTGCACATCTCTTTTCTGGAAGATCCTACCTCTTGGACTTTGTTGATTCCCTTGAGGTACTTGAGCGTTTTACTCATGTCCCCTCTCTCCCTTCTTTCCTCAAGGGTATACATATTAGCTCCTTTAGTCTTTCTTCAGATAGTTCGGTGCAGACCCTGCACCATTTTAGCTGCCTCCTCTGACAGCCTCCACTCTATGTCTTTGCGGAGATGGGGTCTCCAGAACTGCACACAGTACTCAGATGGGGTCTCACCAACTGTCTGTACAGAGGGATAACAATTTCCTGTTTTCTACTATTGATGCCTCTTCCTATGCATCCCAGTATCCCCAGCCTTCCTTACTGCCTTCTCATTGCTTGCCCACCTTTAGGTCATCTGATATAATTACCCCCAGGTCCCTTTCTATTTTTACTGTTGTCAGTATCTCACCCCCTATTGTGTACGCTTCCCCTGGGTTTTTGTTTCCCATGTGCATTACCTTGCACTTCTTTGCATTGAATCTGAGCTGCCACACATTTGACCATTCCTCCAACCTTGCCAAGTCCCTTCTCATCCTTTCCACTCCATCTTGTGCATCAACCCTGTTGCAGATTTTTGTGTCATCTGCAAAGAGACATACTTTTCCTTCCAGTTCCTCTGCAATGTCACTTATAAAGACATTAAAGAGGACCGGTCCCAGTACCGAACCCTACAGTACCCTGCTAGTTACCCTCCTTTCTTCAGTGTGGACTCAGTTTACTATTACCCTTTGCGTCCTGTTGTCTAGCCAATTTTTTATCCAGGCTACCACCTTGGGGCCCACTCCAAGGCTGGCTATCTTGTGTATTAATCCTTTGTGTGGGACTGTATCAAATGCCTTGCTAAAATCTAGGAAGGCCATGTCCACAGCCCCTCCCTGGTCTACTACTTTGGTCACCCAGTCAAAGAAATCTATTAGATTCATCTGACATGACCTTCCCATCGCGGAATCCATGCTGCCTTGGGTCCCAGCCCCACTGGCCTCTAGTTACTCAACAATTCTTTCCTTCAGAAGTGATTCCATCATTTTCCCTACCACTGAGGTCAAACTAACTGGTCTGTAGTTTCCTGCCTCTGTCCTGCTCCCACTTTTGTGAAGAGGAATCACATCTGCCATCCTCCAGTCCTCGGGTACCACCCCATCCTCCCATGATTTGTTAAAGAGAGTAGTCAGCGGTGTCACTAGTTCTACCCTTAGTTCTTTTAGAATTCCTGGGTGAATCCCATCAGGCCCCATTGCTTTGTTCACCTTCAATTTTATTAGTTCTTTCAGAACCCTTTCTTCTGTAAATGGACTGGTATCGACCCCCCGTCTTCAGAGTGTTTCTCTTGTTTGGTTTGGGTAACTCCCCCTCCTCTTCCTTTGTGAATACTGAACAGAAATATTCGTTCAGTATCCCTGCTTTTTCACTGTCACCCTCTACCCACATTCCCTCCCCTTTATTAAGCTTCAGTATCCCTCCTTTGGTCTTTCTTCGCTCTCTAATGTACCTATAAAAGGTCTTATTCCCCCTTCTTAACAGAATTGGCTATCCTTTCCTCGGTTTGGGCCTTTGCTATTCTGACTACTCCTTTAGTCTCACCTCATATGGCTTCTCTTGCAGACCCTGCACCATTTTAGTTGCCCTCCTCTGGACTGCCTCTATCCTGTCTATGTCCTTGCGGAGATGGGGTCTCCAGAACTGGACGCAGTACTCCAGATGGGGTCTCACCAACTATCTGTACAGAGGGATAACAACTTCCTATTTTCTGCTGATGATTCCTCTCCCCATACATCCCAGTATCCCCCAGCCCTCTCTACTGCCTTCTCACATTGCTTGCTAACCTTAAGGTCATCTGATATGATTACCCCTAGGTCCCTTTCCATTTCTGTTGCTGTTACTACCTCCCCCACATTGTGTAACATTCCCCTGGGTTTTTGTTTCCCAGGTGCATTATTTTGCACTGAATCCAAGCTGCCAGACTTCTGACCATTCCTCCAACCTTGCCAAGTCCCTTCTCATCCTTTCCATGCCTCCATGTGTATCAACCCTGTTGCAGATCTTTGTATCATCTGCAAAGAGGCATACTTTTCCTTCCAGTCCCTCTGCAAAGTCACTTATAAAGACATTAAAAAGGACTGTACCCAGTACTGAATCCTGCGGTACCCCACTAGTAACCCCTCTTTCTTCAGAGTGGACTCCATTTACAATTACCTTCTGTGTCCTGTTGTCCAGCCAATGTTTTATCCAGGCTACCACCCTGGGACCCATTCCCAGACTGGTTAATTTGATTATTAATCTTTTGTGTGGGACTGTGTCAAATGCCTTGCTAAAGTCTAGGTAGGCCATGTTCACAGCCCCTCCCTGGTCTACTACTTTGATCACCCAGTCAAAGAAATCAATTGGATTCATCTGACATGACCTTCCCGCTATGAACCCACTGCCTTGGGTCCTGTGCCCCACTTTCCTCTAGGTACTCAACAATTCTTTCCTTCAGAAGTGATTCCATCACTTTCCCTACCACAGAGGTCAAACTGACAGGTCTGTAGTTTCCTGCCTCTGTCTTGCTCCCACTTTTGTGAAGGGGAATCACATCCGCCTTCCTCCAGTCCTCCGTACCACACCATCCTCCCATGATATGTTAAAAGGGTAGTCAATGGTGTCACTAGTTCTCCCTTAATTTTTAGAATTCTGGGGTGAATTCCATCAGGCCCCATTGCTTTGTCCACCTTCAGTTTTAGGAGTTCTTTCAGAACCCTTTCTTCTGTGAAAGGACTGGGATCAACCCCTCTATCCAGAGTGCTTCTGTTAATTGGATTAGGCACCTCCCCCTCCTCCTCTTTTGTGAATACTGAGCAGAAGTATTCATTCAGTATCCCTGCTTTTTCACTGTCCCTCTCTGCCCACCCACTGTCCTTTCTATTCAGCCTCACTATCCCTCCATTTGCCTTTCTATGCTCCCTGATGTACCTATAGAAGGTTTTATCCCCCTTCTTAACTGAGTTGGCTATCTTTTCCTCAGTTTGGGCCTTTGCTATTCTGACTTCCCTCCTTGCTTCCTTCTGTCTTAACTGGTACAGTTCTCTGTCCTGCTCCTTCTGTGTTTCTTCATACTTCCTAAATGCTATCTTTTTCTCCCTAACCTTCCCTGCCACCTCTTTTGAGACCAAAGTGGCTTTTTCTTTCATCTTGATTTGTTTATTTGCTTCACACAAAGGCTCATTGCCTCTGTGATGGCCATTTTGATGTTTTCCCATTGTTGTTCCACCCCTCCTTCTAGCCTGTTTGCTAGCGCTTTTCTAAGGCACTCTCCCATCTTGCCAAAGTCAGCCGTCCTGAAGTCCAGTACCCTCACTTTTGTATGGCTTGACTCTGTAGCTGAGTTTATCATGAACCACACTGTTTGGTGGTCACTTGTACCCAGATGGCTACGCACTTCTAGATCTGAAATCCTCTCGCTGTCCCCATCCGAGACTATGAGGTCTAAGATTGCTCCCTCATGAGTGGGTTCCAAAACTAGCTGTCTGAGGCATGCCACCTGTAGGGCATTGAGAATAGCCCTGCTCTTGGATGTGGCTGCAGCAAAGGTGCTCCAGTTAACATCTGGAATATTCAGGTCCCCCATCAACAGTATCTCCCCTTTCTTTGCCATCCTAAGGATGCCTTCTATCATATCCTTGTCCATTTCCTCTCCCTGACATGGGGGTCTGTATACAACCTCTGTGTACGGATTGTGGTGCCATTTCCAGTCTCTAAGGTGACCCACAGTGCCTCCTCTCCTCCCTGTTTACTTTTTGTTCCATTGCTTTTATCCCTTCCCTCACATAGAGAGCTACTTCTCCCCCTCTTCTACTCTCCCTGTCTCTCCTGTAGGTTATGCACCCTGGTATGTTAATATCCCAGTCATGGTTCTCTGTGTACCATGTTTCTGTGACCACTACAATATCCAGGCATCCCTCTTCCATCAAGGCCACAAGTTCAGAGAGCTTGTTGCCCAGACTATAGGCATTGGTACTCATTACCCTCCATTTCTTGATGGCCTTACCCCTTTTTGCCCCATCCCTGTCCTTATTGCCTTTGTCATTTTCTCCATTTACCCCCTGCTCTTCTCCCCATCAACATCTCTATTTGATGTTTACATCACTTACTACTCTGATTTTTTTTGGGAGGCTGGGATTTCCTTGCTCCTTTCCAGTACCTCCCCCCCTTGGCTAGTTTAAATGCTTGTCAGTGAAGCATTTAAACCTATCACCTAGGATCCTGGTTCCCCTCCTAGACAGATGCAGACCATTATGCCAGTATAGGCATGCATCACTCCAGGTGGACCCCCAGTCCCCAATGAAGCCAAATCCCTGAGCTCTGCACCAGTTTTTCAACCACTGATTGAATCCCATGGTGTGGAGCACCCTAGCCTCATCCATGCCATAGACAGGCAACATAGGATTACACAGTCAAATGGGGAAAAAAACACACAAAAATATACTTGTACATAATAGATTAACCCAACAGTAGGGTGAAATATGCAGTATATACATGAATTCTACATTATGGGTAAACACAGTATATACATGCATTCTTGACACAGGGTCATGATGCATTCAGAGTAAGCAATCAGGTTGCACACAGTGCTAAGGGAGAGGTGAGGGTACCCACAGGGAGAGCAAGGGAGGGGGTAGGGGAGGAAGGTGGATGGGGTGGTGAGTAATAGAAGATTAATTCCATTTATACACATGCCTAGAGGTGTCCAGCAGCAGGCCCTAGTAGGTAAGAAGGACAAGTGTCAGGGCTGACAGTTACAGAAGTCAGTAACGTGTTGTCTTGGTAATGATTTAAAGGTCGGCATTTTAATATGGGATGAAAGCTTCAAGGATTTCTGCAATTTATTCCAGAGGACAGGAAGGGAATCGCTTAAAGAGGAGGACCTGAAGCGGGTTCTATAATGGGGTATGACAAGAAATGGGTAGGAGTAGCTCCTAAGAGAATAAGTACCAGTGGTACATTTTATTTATTTTATTTCGTTTTTGTTGACCGGGTAAGTGCACTAGACAAATCCTGCCTATTTTCAGGCACGACCCGGGGGAGGGGGATACAGATGAATGCCAGCTGACCTTAAACCAGATAAAGCTGTTGGTGGTATTTTTAGTGAATGAGGGAAATTTGGCCAGGACACCGGGGGAAATTCCCCTACTCTTTTCGATAAGTGCCATGGGATCTTTAACATCCACCTGAACTACCACCAATCCAAGCAGCTGGGACCTCGGTTTAATGTCTCATCCGAAAGACGGCACCTCAGAAGTACAGCACCCCTCTCATGCTGCACTACAGTGTCAGTACTGGGATATTAACCCAAGTGCCAGATGTGGGAACTGAACCCACAGCTCTCTGATCTCCCGGCCTCAGAGGCGAGTGTGCTACCTACTAAGCCACTGACACTGTTACTGACACATGATAGAAGACCAGAAATGTAAGATGGTAGCTTGCCAGTAAGGGCTCTAGAAGTCCAGGTAGCTGCATTTCTAAGTCTTCTGGTTTTTAAGGATTGCCAGCCCAACATAGCATACAAAGCACAGTTGTGTGTCCTGAAAGGAGCACCGGTGATGAACCGTAGTGCCCTATTATACAATGTGTCGAGGTTCGCCAGTGCTGAGCTAGGACCTTGGCTGTACAGTATGTCTGCATAGTCCAGGAGCAGTAAAAATGTGGAATGCACAAGTCTTATCTTGGCTTCCTACATTAGAAGATGTTTAATTATAAAAAAACAGTCCTAAGCATTGTTTTAATTTCTTACATAATTCCTCGATGTGGACTGTGTAGGTAAGTTTCTAATCTCGCCAAAAGCTGAGGTATTTGAATTTTATTACAGTTTCAGTTGGCTCTCCTAAGAGAGACATTATTTGTGGCTGGGTTCCTAAGGTGGGGAGGAATTGTCCAAGTTTAATTTAGGGGAAGGTTCATGGCCTTCGTCTTCCTAGCATTCAGCAGGAGTTTAAGACTCAGCAAACTGTATTGTAAGAGGTTGAATTCCCGTTGCAAGTTATTGCAAGCTAGTTTGAGCATAGGTGCAGTGACAGAAATAACAGTGTCATCGGCAAACAGGTGTACTCTTGCTTGGTCGATACTGTTAATATAAATCACAAAGAGCAGTGGTTCTAAAATAGATCCTTGGAGGACGCCGCTGGGAAGTGTCTTTAGAGGGGACAGGTCTCCTTGCACCTTGATTTGTTTTCTGCCCTTCAAGTAACAAGTGAACAAATTTACAGCAGTATCATCTAAGCAGATTTCTTGAAGTGTGGACAACAGCAGATCATGGTCGACTGTGTCGAAGGCCTTACCTAGGTCGAGAAGTAAGGCACTGACGTAGTGTTTGGTATCAAGTGCCAGAAGCCAGTTATTGGTTACCTTAACTAATGCAGATATTGTACTATGTTTTTTTCTAAAGCCTGATTGAATGGGGTTAAGTAGCTGGACTGAGTCTAGGTGATTTCTTAACTGAGCATTTATTATTTTTTCGAGTAATTTGGAAAGAACTAGCAATAAGGAAATAAGTCTGTAATTGTTCAGATCACTGGGGTCACCAGACTTGAACAGAGGGACTACATGTGCCGCCTTCCAAATAGAGGGGAGTTCGCCGCACGCTAGTGATAAATTAAATAGATGGACAACGGGTGCAGTTACAATGTGGTAACCCACTTTTAGGAAGAAGGGTTCTAGGTTATCTGCTGCTTAAGGAAGGTCTGAAGTGTGCTGCAGTGTTGTGCCTGTACTGTCATGAGTCTGAAGTGTGTTGCAGTGCTGTGCCTGTACTGTCATGAGTCTGAAGTGTGCTGCAGTGCTGTGCCTGTACTGTTGAGGGGTTGACATGTGCTGCAGTGCTGTACAGTGCAAGCCTGTTACTACGGATGCATCTGTGTACACAACTTTTGTCTATTCTATCCAGTGTCCATTATATCCAGAGGAGGTGGCACCTATATGTTAGGCGTATCTGTGTGTGAGCTGGGGCTCATAGTGAATGATAATCTATTATAAATCTTCATAGATTACTTGGAATCCTGCCTAGCTTATATGTTTCTGTAGTGTTTGTGTTTAAAGTTATTTAACCTCTCAGGGAACATGTGCTGTCTCAAAGAAGTTTATAGCAGAAGGTAAGACAACGATAGTAACTTTGGTGGCTGGAAGTTGGGGTTCTAGGATAGTAAGAACAGAGGCAATTAAATTCCATCTTAGTGTAATTAATTAACTACTAAAAGTTTATGCAGCTTGTGGAGAATTATTTTGTAAGAAATTTAGTCACTGTAGCTCCTCCATCTTAATTCTACATTTGCCAGATTTCCTCATCAGCTCTGCACCCCCCCAAGAAAAAGCACTAAGACAGCCCATAAAAGCTTGATGATATTCATAATAAGCAATGTTTTTGTCCATTATAACCAGAGAATAATGCATTGGGTTTGATCCATTTGGTTTGGGAAATCAGCTTTTGTCCATTATAACCGATTGTCCATTATAACAATATATAAAATGGGCAAGGAAATCTGTTTGTCCTGATTGGCTCAGGCTTGGTTCTAGCCATGGCAGTAAAGGAGTACCACCAATGGCTAAAAACAAGTCCCTGCCAACCAGGGCAACTTACAGAATTCATAAGCCACTTTGTGGAAGGTGTGGGACAACAGATGGATACAACACAGGATCGCAAGTTAACACACTTTTTCTCGTGTGATGTATATTATCAAATCAAAAATAAAATACTTGCAAAGAAAATCAAAGAAAGCAATACAGAGGGCAAATGATTTAACTTGTGGCAAACTTCCCTCAGTTTCCACTGTTGTGCAGCAACAGACTCTCCCAGTCCTACCCCTGCACCAGTCAGCAGCTACTGACCCTGTCTGCTACTGTGCAGTCAATGCAATGCTTTTGTACCCACCCAAATAGGTCATGTGATTGTAGCATCATCAGCTTTTTAAAACATTTTATTTAGGCTCCCATTTTAATTTGTATAAAGCTAGAGAGCCTCTAGGTAATAAACTAATCAAATGTCAGGTAGTTACTATCAAACGGACCCAGTCTAGGCTAAATAAAATGTATAACAACCTGAACTAGCTTGATTGACAGCTATTGTAATATTAAAATGGTCACTAGGGGCTGATGACGTCCTATAGGGATCAACCAAGGTAGCATTCTTCTCTGGAACTGCACAGAAGGCACACCTGGTAAGTGCAAGACTCTGCAGAAATAAAATTTCATTAGGTGTTCACTAGAAGAAAAACCTCTAAGGTGATTGAATACCAAGTGTGCTGTAACTTCCAACTTTAAAACAGGGGAGAGCTGTTCTCTACAGAAAACCAGAACTTCTTTTGTAGAGTATATTTTATATCAGCTCTGCAAAATAACCAGGGCAGACTTTGTGCTTATTTATTTACAGGCAGTCATAAATCATTCAAGTACATAAGAAATATAAAAAGAAATAAAGTAAATGTACAGCTGAAAGGGTCCCGAAGGCTGCAATAGCAAACCAACAGCATTTATTTCATTTCGCCCTTTTTTTATGAATCGGCTGGTTTTCAATATGAAAAACTACCTCTGTGTTCTCCCTAAACCAGAGGAGGGTGCCTGAAATAGTTTATGTAGCCTGGCAAGGCTTTCTCTCCCTAGCTGGCAAGTATCAGGCCTTAATTTTATACCATTTTTAAAGGGGGATACAGCCATTCGGCTGGAACTGCAGGGGAGAGGGAGAGAGAGAGGGCGAGAGAGAGGGGGAGAGAGAGAGAGAGAGAGAGAGAGAGAATATCAGGGTTTTACTTTTTATTTATTTCTTTATTTAGTTAGGGATTCGGATCATACCTTTGAGCTCAGGGCCCTTTTACAAAGGTTCCACGTCAGACGGTGACAATGACAACAATAACAAACAGTTTATATACAATACTCGAATAGTAGGTAGCTAGTATACAATAAGGTTACAATGCTATTCATAGTACCAACGGTGATAGTACAGCATCAAGAGCATTCAACTAGGGTAAAGGACAATGTTTATATGTAGCGAAGGAGATAAAGAGGTGTGACACCTAGTGTGAGAGTCTAAGGAAGAATTAAGGTGAGGGGACGGGGAGACTGGGGGGGAGTGGGCATCCAGAGGAAGTGGCTTTGTCTAGGAGGTTGGGAGGTAGTGGTAGTAGGTTGGATTTAAGGTTGATCCAGCGGGGTAAAAGGAACGGGGGGGGGGAGAGGAATACAGAGAGATAGGGCAAGGGGGAAGACTGGGGGTAAAAGTAAGGGGAAGGAGAGTGTGGGTGAGTGGGCATTATGGGTGTTAGAGTTCTAGTGGCAGTCACAAATTTTCCTAGTAAGAAGGTGCTGCCTTAGGCCATTTTTGAATTGCGAGATGCATTGTGAGTTTAGAAAGTGCACTGGGATTTTTTGAGCCATTGGGGGGCCCTATAGTTGAAAGCACACTGTTCCTGCACAGTTCGATGGAAAGGTGCTGACAGGGCCCCCCCCCCCCATCATACCTCTGGTTGTATAGCTGGTAGCACTTGGTGTTAGGATGCTAGAAATACATGAGGCGGTGTTACCCAATAGCGCCTTTTTTCCAAGGAGACATGTTTGGAATATAATCCTGTTCTTTAGTGGCAGCCAGTTGGTCTCCTCGTATAAGGAGCAGCTGTGGGTATTTCGATCTGTAGCCATTGTGAGCCTACATGCCTTGTTGAGGGCAATGTGAATCCTTTTTAGTGCAGTGTCTGTTGCTGCGCGGTAGACCACCAGTCCATAGTGGATGGTAGACAGGATGGAGCTGGAGACTGAGAGACAGAGGGCCTCTGGAGTGAGATATTTTGTATGCCTATGGAGTACACCCAGCTTGGTGTTCACTGTCTTTACCACTGTGTTGATGTGTTGGGTGAAGGTGAGGGAGTCATCAATGGTGACCCCCAGGTACTTGAAGGAGTGAACTTGTTCTAGCGGCTCACTGACTTTATTGGAGATGATGAGGGGAGGGAGCTTCTTTTTGTGCTGTAGGGTGGCTGTGAGCATCACCTTGGTCTTTTTGTAGTTTAATAGAAGTTTATGGCTACAGAACCAGTCTTCCAGCTTGTAGAAGGATGCCTGCAGCTTGAAGTGGAGAGCGACTACTGATGAACTGCTAGTGAGAAGTACAGCGTCGTCTGCATAAAGTATAATTTTAGTGTCACAGGCTTCAGGAAGATTATTTAGGAAGAGGCTGAATAGTAAGGGCCCCAGTACTGACCCCTGTGGGACCCCTAAATATACCTTGTTGGAGCTAGATACTGTGTGCACAATTTTTACACGTTGGCTCCTGTGTGTTAAGTAGTCCCTGAACCAGCAGACAGCAGTGGTTGCAACCCCCAGGTTCTGTAGTTGAGTCAAGAGGAGAGAGTGACTGACAGTGTTGAAGGCTTTGGTGAGGTCTATGAAGACTGACCCCACCAGTTTTCCTTCGTCTAGTGCGTTGTGCGAGTAGTCAGTGTAGTTCAGCAAGGCAGTGGAGGTACTATGATCCTGCCTGAAGCCATGTTGGTTGGGACATAACAGGTTGTATTTGTTGAGTTAATCTGTGAGTTGGGTAGCCACACTCTTTTCCAGGGCTTTAGATAAGGGAGAGAGGATGGATATTGGCCTATAATTGGCGGTGCATGTCATATCACCATTCTTGTGGACCGGCATCACGAGAGCCTGTTTCCAGATCTCGGGGAATTGTGCAAGAGCCAGCGATTTGTTAAATAGTTTTGTAACTGGCACGATGATGACATCCAGTGTTAGGGATAAGAGTTTCATATCGACTCCATCACTCCCCATTCTGGTCTTACCTAGTATTTTTTTTTTATGTGTTTGTAAGCCTCCTTCACTGACACTTTTTTGAAGTAGAAGACAGGAACTGAGCCCCCTTGAGGCGTGCAGTTGGTTTGTTCCCCAGCAGGGTGCAGGTAGTGGGGGGGGGTAGCACTCCAGTCAGGTCAGTAAATGCTGTGTTGAGAGAATCTGCGATGTGCGGAGGGTCAGTAATCATGACGTTATTGATGTTGAGTGAGCAGGGGATGATCTTCTCATCCTTCCCAAGAAGGTTTTTGATGTTCTCCCATTGCCCCAAGTTTTATTAAGCTGCTCCTTGTGGAAGTTGGCCTTTGCTTGGCGGATAAGGTTGATGCAATGGTTTCTTGCAGCTCTATAGCATTGGAAGTTGTGTTTGCTGTGAGAGGACCTGGCTTTTTCCCCAGAGGTTGTCCCTTTCCTTCATCTGGGCTAGAAGATCCCCTGTGATCCAACCATTAACTTGATCCCGAATTTTTCTTTTCCTCAGTGGTACAAAGATATCATAAATGTTGTTGAAACCCTCTATAAAGAAATTTAGGGCCTGGTCAATATTAGGCACATGATCGATGGGGGACCAGTCATGCTGGGAGAGGGCAGAGGAGAGGGCCCCAGACTTGCCCTTCCCCAAGACCCTACTATTAATTATGATAGGCTGGGGCTTGCTCAATTTGTTTGACCATGTGAAAGTGACTGGAGAGTGATCACTTAAGG
The DNA here is from genome assembly GCA_016271365.2 of Neoceratodus forsteri. Taxonomy (NCBI): domain Eukaryota; kingdom Metazoa; phylum Chordata; order Ceratodontiformes; family Ceratodontidae; genus Neoceratodus; species Neoceratodus forsteri. Next base: position 566,768,707 of record CM057452.1, read on the forward strand.
TGTCAGGCAGGACCTTAAACTCAGAGATCCGAGAAGGGGAACTCGAGAGGAGCCAATCGAGGAGGGTGCAGGTACTCACTCTTTCTATTTTATTTATTTTGAAAGTACTGCCACTCTCAACACATAGAACAAACCCCTGCAAAGGTGACAGCTCTGTTAGTTTCTTTGAACTGGACTGTGCCTGGAGTCTATCGGGGTTGTTTCTCGGTGATACTGTATTTACTTTTATTGCAACAGCCGCCGAGTACAAACCGAATTTGGTAAATGAGTGGCTGGCTTATTTTACTTTGGGGAGAAAGCAGGAGATGCCACATACACTCACGAGGCTCCGCTAGTGCCATACCCATTTTTGCATTCAAAATTACATTTCTCTGAGTATTTTCAGCATAAAAATACAACATATGGATACGGGTTGCAGTTACGGAGTGATAAAGGGATAAAAGGGTACATGAAAAGACAAAGGACTACTGCTCTGTTTATTTTACTAAAACATTGGCTTCATCATTCTCAAGCAAGGTTACCCATACTTTCCCTTGCTTGTGGTTGTGTAATTCTCGTTTCACAATGTTACCCTTGTGTGCATAACAATAGCCACGCAGTTTTGGTTTACATTCAGCTAGAGGTCACTTCCATGACCTTCCTATATAAGGACCTTACATAGGAAAAAGAAACAAAAGCTGGGATATAGATAAGAGGAGGGTGCCCAAAAGGTGGCACTGTTGTGGCAGTGCTGTGCCTGTACTGTTGTGGGTTTGAAGTGTGCTGCAGTGATGTACCTGTACTGCTGTGGGTTTGAGTGTGCTGCATTGCTGTGCCTGTACTGTTGTGGGTTTGAAGTGTGCTGCAGTGCTGTGCCTGTACTGTTGCGGGTTTGAAGTGTGCTGCAGTGCTGTGCCTGTACTGTTGTGGGTTTGAAGTGTGCTGCAGTGCTGTGCCTGTACTGTTGCGGGTTTGAAGTGTGCTGCATTGCTGTGCCTGTACTGCTGTGGGTTTGAAGTGTGCTGCAGTGCTGTGCCTGTACTGTTGTGGGTTTGAAGTGTGCTGCAGTGCTGTGCCTGTACTGTTGTGGGTTTGAAGTGTGCTGCAGTGCTGTACCTGTACTGTTGTGGGTTTGAAGTGTGCTGCAGTGCTGTGCCTGTACTGTTGTGGGTTTGAAGTGTGCTGCAGTGCTGTACCTGTACTGTTGCAGGTTTGAAGTGTGCTGCATTGCTGTGCCTGTACTGTTGCGGGTTTGAAGTGTGCTGCAGTGCTGTGCCTGTACTGCTGTGGGTTTGAAGTGTGCTGCAGTGCTGTGCCTGTACTGCTGTGGGTTTGAAGTGTGCTGCAGTGCTGTATCTGTACTGTTGCAGGTTTGAAGTGTGCTGCAGTGCTGTACCTGTAGTGTTGCGGGTTTGAAGTGTGCTGCAGTGCTGTGCCTGTACTGTTGCGGGTTTGAAGTGTGCTGCATTGCTGTGCCTGTACTGTTGTGGGTTTGACGTGTGCTGCAGTGCAGTGCCTGTACTGCTGTGGGTTTGACGTGTACTGCAGTGCTGTGCCTGTACTGTTGCAAGTTTGAAAAAGGTAGAAATATAACAGGACAGCTGAAGAATAGTAGAAGATCTGTTGCAACAACAGTTTTATTAAAGCAAGAACGGTCCTTTTCAGTGGCAGCAAATCCCCCTGTCACACAAAATTTATAAATAAATTTATTAATAAAATAAAATAAAAATAAATAGAAATAAATTTCCATCACAAACATGGCTGCAGCCTTTACTCATGTATAAAAAACCTCAACTAGACCCTAACAATAAAAAAGTCCATTAAAATAAAGTAGGTAAAAAATGTTATGTTATTTATACTCATTTACACACATACACAAATTTAAAAAAATCAAGTACTAATTATTGTTTCCACTGCTGGTGTTTCTTTGCACTTTGTTCTCTATACACTTAACTTCCATGCACACTTAATCCACTCACTCAAGTATAACCTACACTTCTCATTACTGTTCACCTCTCTTCTCCCAGGGCCGTCTCTACCTCTAAGCTAAACTGACAAAACCCTCTGGGTGGCTCCTTTTCCCAACCTCCTACCCTTATACCCCTTCTACAAACCCACTACCCCCACACCTCAGGACTGTCCCTCTCCCCAACAGTTCCAGTGGTACCCACTTACTGCCCCTTTTCCCTAGCCTTTTACCTTTTACTCTGACTAAACCCTCTGGGTGGCATCTCTTCCCCACTTCTTGCTGTTCCAATATCATTCCAACCTTTTGTAACCCAGCCTCCCTTATACTATTCACCCCTCCACCTGATACAGGCTAGTTCCCATTGGGGCGATCCCAGCACTACGATGCAACTTTTTTGTAACCAACTTATATGTACCTTGATTTAATTTTGCAATTTACTGTCTGTTGATTTACATTCTTCTGCAAACGCTGTAATCCTGATTGCATAGTCTTATATATCTCCTAGAAATTGTATCTTATCTGTACTCCTATAACGTGGAACCTTTCTAAATGAGCTATCTAGTGGAAAGGTATTTAATCTGAGAATCAATAAATCAATAAATAAATAAAATAGATCCCTCTCCTATCCCTACCACTTTGCCAGAGAACACTCTGCTCCTTACCTGGCGACAGATACAATTGAGGTTCTGACTCCACTTGAGGTCAGTGTGTGTGTCTTTGTATGTATGCCAGTGGAACTCTGAAGAATTTTGAATTTGCTTATTCCATGTTACCATTCTGTGTGTATGTGGGAGGGGGGTGGAGCATTCTACTACTGGAATAATGCAGAGCTTTGAATTCTTCTTTTCCATGGTAAACAATCACAACATGTATTGAGTATAAAGAAAGACAGATGACTGACAGGTGAAAAACATTTACACTGTTTAGCAACATTTTAGTATATTTTTTGTGGCTTTGAAAAATTTTAGAATGTTCTTTTTCTTAAAGTTGCTTGTGGGCCCATTTTATACAAGCAATAAGACATGGCTGGGTGTTGGTAGTACTGAGATACCCTCACACCCAGAGGCTGAAGGCACTCAGCCTGTGGCCTCATGCCTCACTACGCCTCTGGGTGTGCGGGTATCTCCATACTAGCAACACCCAGCCATGTCTTATTGCCTATGTCTGTTATAAGTGGAATGCACTGTACCTATACCCTCACAGGTTTGAAGTGTGCTACAGCGCTGTGCTTATACTGTTGTGGGTTTGAAGTATTCTGCAGTGCTGTACCTGTACTGTTGTGGGTTTAAAGTATGCTGCAGTGCTGTACCTGTAACTGTTGTGGGTTTGAAGTTGCAGGTTTGAAGTATGCTGCAGTGCTGTACCTGTATGGTGGGTTTGAAGTGTGCTGCATTGCTGTACCTGTACTTTTGCAGGTTTGAAGTGTGCTGCAGTGCTGTGCCTGTACTGCTGCAGGTTTGAAGTGTACTGCAGTGCTGTAACTGTACTGTTGCAGGTTTGAAGTGTGCTGCAGTTCTGTACCTGTACTGCTGCGGGTTTGAAGTGTGCTGCAGTGCTGTGCCTGTACTGCTGTGGGTTTGAAGTGTGCTGCAGTGATGTGCCTGTACTGTTGTGGGTTTGAAGTGTGCTGCAGTGCTGTACCTGTACTGTTGCAGGTTTGAAGTGTTCTGCAATGCTGTGCCTGTACTGTTGTGGGTTTGAAGTGTGCTGCAGTGCTGTTCCTGTACTGTTGTGAGTTTGAAGTGTGCTGCAGTGCTGTACCTGTACTGTTGTGGGTTTTAAGTGTGCTGCAGTGCTGTGTCTGTACTGTTGCAAGTTTGAAGTGCACTTCAGTGCTGTGCTTGTACTGTTTTGGGTTTGAAGTGTGCTGCAGAGCTGTGCCTGTATTGTCATGCATTTGAAGTGTGCTGCAGTGCTGTGCCTGTACTGCCATGGATTTGAAACGTGCTCTAGTGCTGATCCTGTACTGTCCTGGTTTTGAAGCATGCTGCCATGCCTTACTGTCCCAGGTTTGAAGATTGCTGCTGTGCTTTCTGTACTGTTCAAGATTTGAAATGCACAGTGCTGTGCCTGTACTGGCTCAGGTTCAAAGCATGCTGCAGCGCTGTTCATGTGCTGTCTCTGGTAACTGTTTTGGGTTCAAAGCGTGCAGCAGTGCTCTGCATGCACTGTCCCAGGTTCAGACTTTTTTCTTGTGGTTTGGTGGTTGGATAAATGATCCCAATTTCCAGACATTCATGTGCTCAATTAAGAATTTATTTAAAAACAACCAGATTTTAACACAAACTAAAAAGAACTATAATCAAATAATTCATGGCTGACATTTCAGGAGGTAAAAACAATATAATCATAAAACATACAGATTAATTAAACTTCAGCTGTTTAATAACTGGGTTGTTTGGACACTGGGAGATTCTAGTGATACCACAGAATCACCGTAGCAAAGTTCAAGTGGTACTTTAATGCCACCAAAACCCCAAGTTGTCCTAGCATCCTTGTTCTTAACAGCAAAATGTTTTCATACTAAACAATTGTCCCATCTTTCAACTAAAGTACCTTCTCTGCATGCAAACTAACTGTCTTGGCACTTTGTTTTTTCTTTAATCAGGTACACAACTTAAAACTTCCTGCTTGCACTTCCCTGTGCTGCCCAGTCGTCCCTCCCTCTAGCTGTGCTACTCTGGGAAAGTTGATAAAAAAAACAAAGCTGTTAATTTCAAATGGGTTCCATGATCACTGTAGAAATCTGTTCTCAGTTCTAGATTCTGAAAAAGTCATTTTGCACAGTTTCACGGGAAGAACAACTTTTAGATACCATCAGTAAAATGGGCAGATCACCTGGTACACTTCTGAGGGGTATACCGACAGTACTTAATAGCAGCAGCACAAATCCCCTCCATTTCATTGAGCAAAACATGCGCAGTTGTGGTCCTACTCAAAGCAGTTGGCACCAATTACCAAGCTGCATGTAAACATATCCCTTTATTACCCTGTGCTTTAGTTTCTTGTAGCATTTTTGGGCTGTCAGAAGTCACAGAGAATCCTAACACTATCAGTTGCACCGATTAGCTCAACTAGCAAATGAGATGTACTCACTATATCATAGTGTTTTGTTCCCCCATAATTAGGAATGTTTGCAGTTTTGTTTAAAAAAATGTTACCGTTTTATTCTGTTTGTGGTGTCTCCTCTCACTTTATCTAGGACAGGCAAATTCGTCTTTGGCTGGGGGGGGGGGTGTTCCCCTGGCCTCTGCCAGTGCAATGACTTTGTAACTTCAGTATCCAGTTTGGGGAGGGGTCTGTTTAACCCACCCTTTTCTACTGAGCACCATTCATCCCTTTTCTGATTTTCTGTCCCTCCTCTGCCAACATGAGAACTGACACACAGCACCCTGATCCTGACTCACAGTTCCGCTAGTTCCACTCAAAGACATGTCATCGGGAGGGGGATACCACTGGAGTTGCCATTCATCCCCCCTCCAAGCCCAAGTTCATGAGCTTAACTTCTGCAGTCTGGGGGAGTTCTGAGGTTTCAACAGACCCCAGGTCTCTGGCACTGTTCCCCTAGGCCAGGTAAACAGCCTCTTTTCCCCAGATACTATACTATGCAGCCTTCCTTTGGTACACAACATGCAATGCTGGGTTCCACACAGTACATTCAGCAGTCACTGAACATATTTCATAATGTAAACACAGGTCAGAAGGAAGGCACTCTCGGTCCCCTGCCACCACAAATTCTGTTTTTAGATGATATGTCCATTACAGACATGACTAGGAAACAATAGTTTCCAGATGTGTCCAAGCTATATAAAGAAAGCAAACAGGTGCTGTTTAGTATTCTCCCCCACCCAATATTGTCTAACATAGAAGAGAAACCTCTTGGGTCAGTGAGAGGGCCGTACAGCTCATCTGAGTAATCTCCCTTCAGTGCTGGACCCCCACCTCAGCATGAGTGGGATTGTCTAGTGGCTCAGCATGGAGAAGTGATGATGGCGTCAGAGCCCAGGTTCAGTCTGAAATCCCACCTTGCCAAAGATCACAACTCTGCCTGATGCAAAAGGAGATACAGGCAACTGGTGGAAATGGCAACTGAATTCTGGGCCCAGCTGAAACAGGAGCAAAAGTGGGAGCATCAGCTACACCATGTTATAATAAATGCTGGGTTACATAGTGATGAGTTACAATCCAGTTTCCAAAGAACTAGTAAACAACACACAACAGGGCGTGCAGTAAGGCTGAGCTGACCGCATGTCCCAGGTGTATTATAAACCACTAAGGAGGTCAATAACATTTATCATACTGCATACATTGTCTTATGCTGTTTATTGCCCTCATAAACTGAATATGTTTGAGTGTAATAGTTTCTGTTAAAAAACAAATGTTAATTTGATTGACAGACAGCCGTACAGTAGAACAAATCTTACCATACAGTCGTGTGATGTCGTTCAGCAGCTAATCTTATCGTTCTCTTTCTCAGTGTCATTTTAAAACTGTTTATTCATTTGGAATTCATTGTTCAATACTCTGGTTCTGGTACTAGTTCTGGCACTGGTCGCTCTTTATAGTGAACACCTCCAGAGCCAGGTAGTGTATCTGTTCATTATAGCTAGGGTTCGATATAGTAAGTTGTTGCTATATCTACTTGGGTAACAATGGGAGCCATCAAAGGTGTTGATTATAAGGGGGATACATTATCGCAGGATTTACTTATCTGGTTACGGGTTAGGTAAAAACATTTAGGGCTGGATGCAGTTCTATTTTCTGAGCCTTTACTTAAATAGGTAATTACTGTGTAATTTGCATTACTGCATATCAATAATATTCATTTTCATAGTCACACTTCAAGACTTTTTTTTAACAAGGAAGTTTAGTTTGGGCAGGCTTGTTTGGAAAAATCCAAATTCCATCAATCCTGAAAGTTCCACTCTGAAAGCTACTTCCAGCTTTCTGTTGCATAGTGCAGCTATGGAGAAAATGGTAATTGTAACACCCCCCGTCATGGTGTCCTTGGGAGGTGCCTACTAGTATGGCAGTGTATCAACTCTAGCAAGGGTTTATGGGACAAATACTGTTATAAATCCACCAACAAATCGGAGTGCTGGATTTGAGACACACCACCGTCTCTTATCCTGTGTACAGCTGTGCTCTTAGGCAAACTGTTGGACTGCTCCATCCTCTGCCACTGAAAAAGTGGGATTCACAAACATCTGACCAATCGTTTTAAATATTAATCTTAAATTTTTGCAAGGAAATGTATTTTCTATCTTTTCATATTTATTGTGCTTGTTTTGTAATATGTGAATAAGGACACTGCGATACATCTCTAATGGTATAAAAGTGTCCTCTTGTGTGTTTGGGCCACCAGAACCACTCAGTTTTGCTTTGCAGTCCTTGTGTCCAAACTTGAATGAGATGACGTTCCTACCATAAAGGGACCTCTGCTGTCCCCATTAAGTTATAATATTGTGTCATTACACTTAGATACAGGGATGGGCTTGTGGAATTCAGTGCTGTGAACTGCCTGCTATTTTAAAGGGGACAACACTCATGCTAGGAGCAAAATGTTGGCCTTTTGGGGTGCCACTGCTGCTGTGTTTGTAAGTCTGTAGAACCATGTTTTTTATGCTACTTGCAGACTACGTTGATTGAGCACTATGAAACACAGAAACCTAGACACTGTTGGCAGAATAGGACCACTTGGCCCACCCAGTCTACCCAGATGTTTCTTAGCCTGGGTTCTCTTTGTGTATAGTTGGTATATGAGTGGCCCAATTGTCTGATAAATTTTAAAGGGGGGCATTCATGAGCCCTGTCCACCATAGTTAGGAAGTAGATTAAAAGCTCTTTTCAGCAGTCCAGAGATATAAGTGATCATGTCTTCCCCATATTAATACAACATTGCCACCATTCTTAGAACCTTCTGATGTCACTGATGATCAAACTGTGGCTAACCACATTGTAATCAAGCACAGCTTGATCATCAGTGACATCACAAGGTTCTAACAGTGGTAGCAACGTAGTATCAATGTGGCCCGACTTAATCATCAATATCTCTTGACTGCTGCCAGCTACAGGTAAGCCCAATACCTCATTAAAAAGAGCTTTCCATGGGCTTTCAAACTATGATGGACAGTTGAGCACAGTTCAGTTAATAAATGCTCCCCTTTAAAGGGGAGTCAATATACATTAACCTGAATTTTTAAATTCAGTTTTAGTTTCATATATTTCCCAGATTTAGGTTTCTCCTTTTCTCTTTATAACTGTGTCTTGACATGAGACACAAGATTACTGTCCCTGAGACTTCATTGCTCTGGCTGCATGTCTGTCTACACCTGACATCACAATCCTCTGTGATAGCCCATTCTGTTGCTGTGGTAATGATTATGATGTCACAAACAGAGCACTATGAAGTCTGGTGTAGATAAGCAGCCAGAGGATATGATGTCCTGGAGGGAATAATTTTGACCTGTACATATTCATTTCATTTTAGATTGCCCTTTACCTTCTGTCTTGTACAATGCACTTCTTCACCCATTTTGAGTCCATCTCAGCACTTTTTTTTTTACATATGAAATAATAAAAGGAGCACTGTTTTTAATATGACCAGGTTTTCATCAGTATTCTCAGCTGTTTTTGTACATCTATTGTCCCATCAGGCCAGGGAGCAGTGTCTGCTGCATGCTATGGGCTGGTAGTATAGCCTAGAGGTTAGAGTAATGAGCTGTGAATGAGCTTGCTACATCCAGCAGTCTGGGGTTTGATTCCCCCAACTTCCACTTGCATACTGTGTGACCTTGAGCAAGTCACTTAACCTCCCCAGTGCTCCCAGGTTGCCCCTGAAAACAGCACTTGTGCCTAGTGGGACTTACCTAGTTACCAAAGATTAAAATACAAAAAAAATAGTTCCTTTTCATCACAAGATGTGATGTTAAACAATGAGTGTTCAAACACAGCTGAGAATACTGATGAAAACCTAGACAAAGCCATTGTAAAAGGAGTGCTTATTTTAATAATTTCAAATGTAAAAAAAAAAAGGTTGTAAAACCAACTCAGACTGGGGAAAAAGAGCATTATGTAAGACAGGAGGTAAAGGGGAATAGAATTAAAAAGTAGAGCTCAAAATGTTCACCACTAATGTGCACTACTGCTTTAATGTGCAGAATTATAAAGAAAAGGGGGAAGATATTTTATGAGAAATATATTAAACATAAAACAGCATGTCTCAATATAGTTTTTTCAAAGTATCCTCTGAGATGTTGGTGACTCTTCGTACATATATATCTAGAATTGCCTGGCAGAGCTGCAGCATTTTGTTTACTGAGGAACCCTGTTTCTGTCCCACTTTACAGCCGGAAGGGCCAAAACACAAGAGGTGAGGTCTGTCAGCCAGATGAGATCACATGGCTGGCTGTGGTTCAGCTGGAAATTCAAACTAGCATTACTGAATTCTGATATGTAAATGCCCCCTAATGTGTCCTAAAAAGAGGGATTTACTCTGTAACTGTGTAGTGGGGGAGACAAGGCAGTGCCTGCATTGGGGTTCAGTCAACCTTGTTTGGGGAGGATCTGGAGAGATCAGGTTCTCTGCCACAGCTAGTTCCTGGGGCCCAATTCTTCTCACCCACCCCCACAGAAAACCTCATGTAGGAAATATTCATGTGTTAAGCACATTACTGCTTTCCTGTCTGGGGGCCCTCCCCAATTTTTTCCCTTTCCCCCTGTCTACCCCAAGTTTTGAGGTCATGAAAGCTGTGCCCTTCCTTGGGCTGCAGGGGGGGAAGCAACGAATGAACAGCCGCCTTCACAGCCAGCACTATTGCTGCTCCTTAGTCAACCAGCAAGCAGGTTCAAGAATACTGATCAACTAGGACTCTCGGTCTCTAGGAGTTGAAGTCCTCACTGTCATGATGCGATCTGCCCACAATCAGCCCCAGTGTATAATTTTGGGGGTTGTACATGGAGCTGCATTGCCAGGTGGGTCTACAGCACTTAAAACTGGTAAGTTCAGAAGCCAGCCAGGTAGCACTACTACACATTATGCCAGTGACCCAGGTTCAAGAACAGCTTGGATCGCTTATGGGCTAGGCGGGGGAGGGAGGGAGGCTTAAGCATCCCTTGGATGACTCTGCTTCCTTGGGAAGAACGCTGTGTCACACTGCTTGCCTGCTACCTAGTAGATGCCAGGTGGCAGTGCAGTGGGAATGCACCCTTGGCCATCCTTTGATGTTGATATATGCATGCACACCTCTGCACAAATTCATCACTGCAAGACTGTCAGCCTGCTGGGAGAAAAAACAGGTGGAAAAACTCCTGAAAGCGAGCAGATGAAGACCACTCCTTCGCAGGTCCCACATAACTGACTAGGCACATGCGTCAGAATCTGGAGTGTGCTCCAGATAAATTAGGGTGGCCCCAAAAACCCTGCCATGGGGGGTAATCCACAAGGGACTTGCATGGAGAGATAAGTCTTAAAAAAGATGGGTGATGGGACTGGGAGAACCAGGCCAGAAGGGGGTTGGGTTGGTGGAAGGGGCATAAATAAATAAAAAAAAAAGTAAGTTCTAGTCAGATTACAGCTTTTAAAAAACTGGACATTTGTGCAGATAGCAGCAACAACCTTCTACTGCTGCCACCAACCTGTTACATTTCCACCCGAGGCAGTAAGGTGCAGTTGTGTGAAATCAATGCTGCAGTTCTGTCCACACCAAACTGAAATGAAAATTGCCCCCCAGCTTGATATCCGATTCTAGTGAGCAGTGTGACACCAGCATAGTAAATATTCTGCATCAGCAGTGCTGGTCAGGCATTGTTATGCAAACCCTGAAATAAATTGCAGTCCTCGTGTGTTTATGGAAGGCAGGTGGTGCAGTGGTGGAGCATGAAACTGTGAATCGGTACTCCTAAGGTTTGAATCCCGCCTCAGTCTCTAACTCACTATGTGACCTTAAGCAAGCCTTTTAACCTCCCAGAGTGCTTCAGTCCCTCAGAGCCATAAAGCGGGGGGTCAGGACCCCACTACTAATGAGATATTTCCCTTCTTATTTGAGCTTTCCTGGGTAAATTGTAACCAAAACAAAAAAATGGTCTGAACTATAAGAAGAGCGAATCAATGCCTTAAAATTACACATGCAATGCAGGCACAACCACTGGTACACAACACGGCATACACACTGCACAGCTTAATGCAGAAAAGTCTAGGGTCAAGTTGGAGGAAGTTGGAATGCTTCATACTGCTCAGTTAAGTCTGTGTTCCGCAGAGTCAGACGTCCATTTTTAGCAGTTATTCCCACAATATGGCCACAGTGCCACTCGATGTGTCCAGCAGCCGCTGGTTCCGTTTTGGTTTTTATGGCATGGGGTGCGGAAACAGTTCAGGGGTTGCAGTATCTTACAGGGCTGCATGTCCTATTTGTTCTCAAGTCCCACAGGTGTTTCAGACACAAACCCGAAGCCACTCCCATTTGTCCTACAAAGTGCATGCTTTCGTAGCTCCATTGATGTGTCTTATCAATGCAGATATCTTTACCCATCAAGTCCAAGGCCTCATATGCTGAATGTACAATAAGTGGCCCCTATACACATTAAAAAGGTCCTGGTGAAAAACCATCTAGTGCACCATGACTAAAATGTCACATTACAAACATGGAAGTACTGTTTTTTTGTTTGTTTGCTTTTTAAATTCCACTGGCCATCTTAGTGTTTTCAGTTACTGCTACAGCAACTTCCCTTTGTTTTGATTTGATTGGATGTAGCAAAAAGAAGAAAAAACATAAACCCAGTTCAAAAGAGGTAGAGAGTTCCATATCTGGAGCTGTGCAAACTGCAGGGTTATGCATACTGGGTCCCATTGAGTAGTGGGGCCTCTTCCTCAGCATTTCTTATTTTTCTTTTTCGGAAAATGAAGAACTGAAAAGATATCTGGAGAAGGCGAGTCAAGAAAAAACATGATACATACATATAATGGGAAACACTTTTTTCTTCCCTAGACGCTGGCATGAGGGCTTGGGTATATGCATACAAGGCATCCCACATCAGCCCCATAATGTTTTCACACTGCTGGAACTCAACCAGCAGTAAAGCAGCAGGAACAGAAACCCTCCTTCCCAAGAGGACATCCAGTGGGATGCTCGATTAGGCAATAACAACCAAGAAGCTGTTAATTTCTGAGGGATTAATGACCAGTCTCCCTCCAGTTGTCGTTCGTTCAAGTAAATGGCCGGCTTTGAGGTTGTCATTGTAATTATAAGTCTAATCACAGTAACAACTTTTGTTTTTACTGTTTTACTTACTTTCAGGTTCTGCGTGACGTGGCATGAGCTGTGTGTGACACACAGTGTAAGATAGCAGCTGAATTGGTAATGTTTATGACTTTAATGATTGATCCAGTAAGCCTCCCTAAGCTCATACGTATCTAATTAGACTTGTAATCCTCCTTACCCTGGCAAGCCTTCCAGGTTTGGAACTTGAACCTGGGTTGCTGGCATCCTGGTTATCAGCACTGTCGCTGCAATGGCAAGTCTGGGTCTGTACACCCTTTGAGGATCTGAATAATACCCTGTATGGGTTCCTAAGGGGTTTGAGGATAAGTAAGTAAGTAAAGTAAGTAAATGTTTTATTTATAAAAAGCACCTTTCCTGTGATCAAGGCGCTTGTACAGCAGGCATACACATATACATACATTAAAACATCAATTATTATGCAAGCCATTAAAATTTATATCAGTATATTACAAATTCTTAATACTCTCCATATTAAAATATATCAGTCAACTAAAAATCTTCAGGAACTGCCAGGCTAAAATGATGGGCTTTAAGAGCTGATTTAAAACTCTGGACAGTCAGGCACTCTCTTACCTGATGAGGTGGAGAATTCCACAGGGTAGGGGATACAAATGCAAAAGCTCGAGCCCCAGATGTCTTCAATCGCACCCTGGGAATCTCTAGCAATCCCTTGTCGGTAGAGCGGAGAGGGCAGGAGGGCAGCAGGGACGCAGAAGATCTTGCAAGTAGTGGGGTCCCCATTTGTGTAGGGCTTTATAGGTCAGAAGACTGACCTTGAAGGTGATCCACCACTGAACTGGCAGCCAGTGCAGTTTTCGGAGCACAGGCATAATATGCCTGGCCCTAGAGGTGCCAGTCACCAGCCTGGTAGCTGCATTCTGCACTAGCTGCAAGCAACGGATATCAACACTCGGTAGACCTAGGTAAAGGGCATTGCAGTAGTCAAGGCGGGAGGTTATGAAGGTGTGAACCAATGTTGGAAGATCATCAGGAGGAACCCGCTGTTTCACCTGGGCAATATTCCTCAGATGGTAAAACGAGGTCCTGACAACCAGACACATGAGAGATCAGAGTCAAACTGTCATCAGAAATAATGCCCATGTTATGTACCTGGTCTGAGGTCATCAGCTGAGCACCTTCTAGCCAAAGCCCAAAGCGTCATCCAGCCGACAGACCCACCTTCCGACGATTTGGGTCCACAACCAACACCTTGGTTTTAGTTGGATTTAACTGCAACCAACTGGCACTCATCCAGTCCCGGATCTTGGACTGGCAGCTATTAAACACCGAGAGGACATCATCTTGCTCGGGTGCAAAAGACATGTACAGCCGAGTATCATCTGCATAATAGTGAAAACTCAGACCATACCGTCTAATAATGTCTCCTAACAGCAGCACGTACATTGCAAACAACATGGATGACAAAATGGAGCCCTGCGGTACCCCGCAGGATAGGAAAAGAGGGTCAGAGGAATAAATCTCAGTGACCACTCTCTGTGTCCTACTCTCACAGAAAGATTGAAACTATCTGAGGACCGTCCCAGACAGTCCACAGAAGAACCACAGATGCTCCAAAAGTACAACATGGTCTACAGTGTTAAATGCTACAGAGAGATCAAGGAGGACCAAGATGGAAGGAGACCTCCGATCTCTCACTATTAGGAGATCATTTAGCACCTGAACAAGGGCCGTCTCGTTGCTATGCCTTTTCCTAAATCCAGACTGAAAAGTATCATAGACATTGTGGGTGGATAAATGACCATCCAGCTGCAGCGTGACCACCTTCTCAATAACCTTGCCTACAAAAGGCAGGTTAGAGACAGGTCTGTAGTTGGTCAGACAGTCCGGGTCAAGGGAGGGCTATTTCAGGAGCGGTCGTACAGCCGCCTCCTTTAGGGGGTCCAGAAAGAACTCCCTTTCCAATGACCTCCAGACTATCTCGGCCAGGTCTGGGCTGATTTCATCAAAGCACTCCACAAGGAGATGCACTGGGCGTGGGTCCAAACTACAGCTGGTCGGCTGCAGATTCTGGATGATCCTCATTATGTCTATTATATCTGGCCAGTCAAAGTCAGACCAAACAAACTGGGCAGTTACCACCTCCTGCTGACCTCCGTAATACCTGTTAGAGGCAGCTATGCAGATCCCAGACCTGATTTCGGCAACCTTATCCGCGAGAAACCGAGCAAACTCATCACATCTTTCTTGTGAAAAAGCTCCTCCAGGCTGAAGACAGATTGGATTGCACAATCTGTCCATGGTCCAGAAGAGCTGAGCTGGTCAGTTCTGCATGGCGGCAATCTTCCTGGACAGGAATTCTGCCTTCTTACAGAAGATTGTCAATTGATGGACAGAATAATGGTTCATCAATCTAAGCCTGTCAACCTCCAGACCCGATTTCTGCCAAGCTCTCTCTAACCTTTGACCCACTGTCCTCAATTCCCTCAAGGTCCCACCAAACCATGAGGACCTTGGACAAAGAGTGAGGGTCGAACACAAACAGGAGCATTAGAATCGAGGGCCTCTGCCACCGCCCTGTTATAGGCAAGTACCAGATTCCCTGGCTCCACGCATTCTCTCGGTAAACTTGATAGGTCCAGCAGCGCCATTAGGCCCTTCAGGGTCACTCCCCTTAAAGGGCGGTACTGGACCATCTCCGTAAGGGCTGGTCTGTTAGGGGTAGCCACGAAACTGAACCTTATGGAGTGATGGTCAGACCACCAGACTGGTTCCACCACCAAGCTGGAGATTTCCATCCCCAGGAGGAACATCAGGTCCAATGAATGACCACTAATGTGCGTTGTGGAGGAAACCACTTTGTGAGGCCCAACAATGTCATAAGTTGGAGGAAGTCTCTACCAAAATGCGAGAGTTCATCGTCGACCCAGGCGTTGAAATCCCCCAGAATTAACCATCTGGGGGATCCCAACACCACATCCACAATGAAGTCCGTGACTTTCTGCAGAAATTCTTTCCCATCACCGGGTGGACGGTAGATAAGCAGTATTCTGCACCCAACACCCGCACCCATGATAGATTCAAAGGATCTGGTGGACCCCACTGGTACCTCCACAACGCCCAATTCCAATCGAAAACAAATAGCTACACCCCCGCCCCTACGATCCATCCTTGGGCGG
The DNA here is from genome assembly GCA_016271365.2 of Neoceratodus forsteri. Lineage (NCBI taxonomy): Eukaryota > Metazoa > Chordata > Ceratodontiformes > Ceratodontidae > Neoceratodus > Neoceratodus forsteri. The sequence continues at coordinate 566,784,072 of CM057452.1, forward strand.
TATGTCATTGAGTACCCAGCTGGAACAGCTGATGCCAAAACTGGGCCCCGCATTTTCGTCCAGCCAAGTCTCGGTGATGCAAGCCAAGTCTGATGTCTCAACAAGATCTGCTATTATGGCAGCCTTGTTCTTAATCAACCTGGCATAGCATAACACTGCCCGAGTAGGCTGAGTTCCCGAGGAAGACCGAGCCACTTGCCTGCATGAAGCAGAGCCCTTGGGTATGGGAACAAGGCAGGGAGGACCCTATTCCATTTCACCCCAGGGCATCTTCCTGTCCCAACTCCCCTAATCCACCTTCCTCCATTCCCCTGCCATGCCCAGCTCCCCCACCCTTCTTCCTCCTTCTAACAATCCCCAAAGCACGACACCTCCTATATGTTTGTGCTGGTAACAGGGGACAGTCAAAAGGGAGGAGGTCCCTGAGCCTGGAGGGGGAATAGCGCCTGACTGTCTTAACATTACCCCACCACATCACAGTCAGCAAAATAAACAGTCACCACAAAATCAAAAATAATACACACCCTCCAACTAATTCATCCACTCACTCACTCATACACACCCAACCCCAATAATCCCAATTAACAAATGATAACCCACCAACCCCTCACCCAAACAATGCAGCAGAAATAATAATAAAAGCAGCAGTAATGTAAACATAAGACGAAGTCTGATAGCAGCATGAAGAAGAAGAAATACAAATCAAGAGAGCTAGTCACTACACTCTCAAAATTGATTAGTGTGCCTATAGAGCTCTCACGTCTACAAGAAATGAACCAAAACTCTATTAAGTCCAACCTCTCATGTTCAGCCTTGAAAAAGTCTAATAAAGTTAAATGTCATGCAGGTCCGATAGGCACTCTCACTGCCTAATATTAATTAAAAAGGTGTCTCAAAGAAAAGAGAAAAGTCTGACCAGCTGTGGAGTACAGGGAAATCCCTTCTTCTCAGTTGGCTGAAAAAGACTTCTTCCTCACTTCTGTAGTTGGTCTCTGCCCAATTTCTTTATCAAAGAAACAGGGGAAAAGGCACCCACTAAGGGCAATATTGACGAGACTTCCCCACCCGATCCAGTAGGCAGTCAGCTCAGTGCTCCAAGACCCACATTACGAAGCCCAGGACTAGACTGACCCAATGGTCAGTCCCCCGGGAAATCTAGGCGAAATCCCAGCTCCTTTGTTCACCCTCCGGTGAACCTAGCGTAGGGTCTCCTGTGCGATCCCAAAGCACTGGAGCAAGACTAACCCACCCGCCGGGTAAATCAGGATCACCTCCCCGCATCAACCCTTGGGCCAGGTCCAGGAAATCCCCCACCTCTCGGGGCTCGTCACACAGCATCATTCATCTGAGAAACAGGCCGGTGCTATTCCGGCCAAGATCCTACTGCAACTTCTTCATGGCAGTAATCTGGGCCAACTTCATGTCTTGATGGTTCCTCCTACACTTCCTCTGGGACGCCTCACGGGACAGAACCAACTCTCTTCACCTCCCTCTCACACCAGCTAGTTAGCCGGCATGAAACCTTGGCAGATCCAAGTGCTCCAATGACATGGAGCAAACCGGGCAGGTAGGGCACCACTGTATAATAATAAAATAAGCCCCAGCATAAATGAAACAGTTGCTGGAGCACTACAGATTCAGTGAACATGTGGTATAGACTGTGGCTTCCATGATTTTTATATCAGCTAGCTACCCCCGAAACACTCAGTAAACCTAAATAGCTCACTCGATTTCCCTTACTAACACTGCCACTAACGTTAAACTAAACTAAATAAAAAAATGTAATGAGTAACTAATAAAACAAATGAAAAATGAAAAAACCAAAAAACCAAAACCTAAAATTAAAATTTTTACTGCTGTTTACTGTGCTGCTAACTGTGGCTAGCCCAGCATCACCACCATCTTGAATAAGCAGCCAGGAAAGACCTCAGCTCTCTCCATACATGTGATATGTCCAACTTGCTTAAGAGGGAGATTTGGGTCCAATTAGTAGAGAGATTGGCCTGCTAGTAGGGAGATGCCATAACGTCATGAGTTTGTCCTTAAATGGCGTCAAAAAATAAGGAAAAATGCATTTAAAAACATTTAATATATTTCATTTTGTCAAGAATAAGCACTAAAAGAATCAACAACTAGTTGTACAAAGTTATCATTTACATTGTTCATCACTAATTTACTTTTTATGTGTCTTTATCTGTCCCCCAAAAATATGAATGGATATTTTGGACAGAATTTTACTTAAGCAGGAGATTTTGTTTCCCGGGATGGAGAGAAGGAGTTCAGTCAAAAAAACATGAGACTCCTGCAAAAAGAGGGAGCTATCACATGTATGCTCTTGCTTACTGGACTCAGGGATGACTTCAGATCCCACGTTCCTAAAGTAGGACTGGATGACTTTGGTAGAGGTTTCCTCTGGTCTTCTGTGCCCTTGATCAGTATGGAGTTTCTCCACGTCTTTTGATCCCAGTCCCAGAGGTAAATCTGGGTCTCATGTTCCCCAGGCTACAGGGTAATATCAGCTGTGATGTTCCTCAAGGTGGCAAGGGTGACCAGGGGTCTCCTGTTCCCCTGGACTAACATGGGTGACCTTGAGTCTTGTGTTCCCACATGCTGGCAAAGATGGCCTGGGTTTTCGTGTTCCTCTGGGCTGGCAGGGATGACCTGGGGTCTCATATTCTCCCAGGATGGCTGGGGTGACTGGTGATCTCAGTTTCCCTTCAGGTTAGCAGACATGACCTTGGGTCTCGTGTTCATCTGGCTCAAGGGTGACATGAGCTGTCATGTCCTCCTGCAATCGCACGGGTGACCTGTGGTCTCAGATTCCTCCAGGCTTGTCAGGAGTGACCTGGGTTCTTGTGTTCCCTGGGGCCAGCAGGGGTGACCTGGGGTCTTGTGTTCCTCTGGGCTTGCTGGGGCAACCTGAGGACTAGTGCTTCCCCAGGCTGACAGGGATGCGCTGGGATCTTCTGTTCCCCCAGATAGGCAGGGGTGACTTATTGCCATGTGCTCCTTGGGGCCAGAAGGGGTGAACTTGGACTGAGTGTTCCCCAGGCCAGAAGGAATGATCTCAGAACCTGTTTTGTTGACCCGGGAAGCTGTTCCCCCTGGCTGACAGAAGTGACCACAGACCCCATAGTCACCTTTCCCCTGGGTCAGTAGGGTTGCCCATGGACCCCATGTTCTCTCTGGGTTGGCAGAGCTGCCCAAAAACTCCATGTTCCCATGAGGCTGGCAGGCATGCCTACAGATCAAGTGTCCCTCTGAGCCATCAAGGATGCCCTCAGATCCAGTTTTCCTCCAGGGACAACAGGGGTGACCTCAGTCTCTGTGTTTCCCCCTGGACAGCAAGGGTGTCCCCAGACCCAGAGATACCCTGTTACTGGCAGGGGTGCCCTTAGACCCCGTATTCCTCAGAGCCATTAGGGTGCCTTTGACTCCATGTTCCACAAGGGCCAGCAGGGGTGCCCTCGGACCCACCAACCAGGGCCAGAAGGGGTTACCTCAGACTCCATGTTCAACTGGGCCAGCAGGGGTTCCCTTGGAGCTAGTGTTCCTAAGGGGCTGGCAGCGGTGCTCTCATGCCTTGTGTTCCCTGGGTTTAGCACATATACCCTCAGACCCAGTGTTCCCTGGTCAGCAAGGGTGCCCTCGGACTCAGTTTTCCCTGGGAGGCTCCACACATTGTGTTGTCTCTCAGTGCACATATTGTATTGTTGATATATGAAATCTGAATTTGAAATTTCATACACCCATGATATTCTTGTGATCATAATGTGTATCTTTATCCAGGTGTACCTCAGTATGAGTTCTGTGCTCAACAGTATCATACCTGGGAAAATAAAAATAAATATAAAAATGTAAAAATACAGTGACTTCTCCACCTTAATGACCTCCTGCCTCCACACAACTAGTGTTCCACAGATTACCTACTGGGGTAACACCATGGGGGAGGCCTGCATCCCACCTTCTGCTGGATCTGTGATTCTGGCAGTTGCATTTTCCTCCTATTTTTGTCCTCACTCTCTCCCATCCCCTTTTACTGTTCCCATTCCAGTGACCCCACATGCATGCAGCAGCTCCCTCTAGGGGTGCATGCACTCAGGCCCACCACAGGGGTCACTGTGCTGGTGGACCTTGGGCCCCTCCCTCCCTCCCTGGGTTGGGACACATTTCCATTGCCTTTGATTGCCTGATGCTGGCGAGCCAAGTTTGTTTCCAAACCTAGTTACCTTGTGGTAGCACAATGCACTGCCACTTGGTCATCAGGTAGCCCCTTGTGCATTTCCATCAAATAAATAAGCATCCTGAATGTGTCACTATGACTGCCTTGTTATTTGTTTTCCCAGTTTCTGTCCAGCAGGTGGCGTCTGAGCATGTATTAATGCTACCAGGTAACATTTTTATTTTAAGATCCTCATACATACTGGGGATTACGGTTTGCCCTGCTGTTCCCTCAGTTGCATAGGAAATGGGTTGATTGGGGTGGTTATAATGGGAAATCTGGAAAAAATTGGGGAGGGGGCCTAACAGTACCCAGGCTTACAGAGTGGTGTCACTTGGGGCACCAGGTGGATTGTGTGGCCAGGGGAATCTGTCCATCTGGGGAAACACACTAACCTCAAGCGCAGAGAGGGAAAAAGGTCTGTAAACCCTAACCTGTGTATGCAAGCGTGCCTGTGACTGAGTGTAGCAAAGGGGGTGACTGCTACACCGGGATAAGGGTTGAGTGCCTGCACCCAGTACACCCCTGCTGGTGCCAGTCTCTGAAGTACTCTCGTGGTTTTCATCTGCCTGCTAGTTTAGGAGCAAGTTCTACTCTGGCAGGGTTTGCCCTGACTGGGGTTTCCTGTGTTTGTTTGTGTGTGTGTGTGTGTGTGTGTAGGGGGAGACTTGGTCTACTGAACTGAAGATGAACTGTTCAGAGTTAGAAGTGAACTGCACACTCGAGATAAATCCCAATGGTACTGCAGAGCCACAACATGGGAACAGGAGTGAGAGAGAGGCAGAATGGTGTGTTGCTGAGTGGTGGTATGGGTTCAAGACCCAACATAGAAACATAGACTTTGACGGCAGATAAGGACCACTTGGCCCACCCAGTCTGCCCATTTCCCTACCTATTGGATAAGCTGCAGAATCTAGTTAACCAACAGCCTACTTCCTGCAACCCCCCACTATAATTGCCTTATGTCTGTCCCATGCATGTTTGAATTCCCCCACTATTTTAGACCCCACAACCTCTCCAGGAAGGCGGTTCCATGTGTCCACCACTCTCTCTGTGAAAAAGAATTTCCTCACATTACCCCTGAGCCGTCCCCCCTCTAACTTTAAATTGTGCCCCTTGTTCTTAACATCTCTTTTCTGAAAGATGCTACCTCCTGGACTTTGTTGATTCCTTGAGGTACTTAAAAGTTTCTATCATGTCCCCCCGTCCCTCCTTTCATCAAGGGTATACATATTAAGCTCTCTCAGTCTCTCTTCATATGGTTTCTGATGTAGACCCTGCACCATTTTAGCTGTCCTCCTCTGGACTTCTTCCATCCTGTCTATATCCTTGCGTAGATGAGGTCTCCAAAACTGCACACAGTACTCCAGATGGGGTCTCACCAACTGTCTGTATAAAGGGATAACCACTTCCCTTTTTCTACTTGTGATGCCCCTCCCTATGCATCCCAGTATCCCCCTGCCTGTCCTTACTGACTTCTCACATTGCATACCCACCTTTAGGTCATCTGATATGACTACACCCAGATCCCTTTCCATTATTGTTGTCATTAGTACCTCCCCTGCTATTGTGTACTCTTCTCCTGGATTTTTTATTTCCCAGGTGCATTACTTTGCACTTCTTTGCATTGAATCTAAGTTGCCATATGTCTGACCATTCCTCCAACCTTGCCAAGTCCTTTTCATCCTTTCTACCCTCCTTGTGTATCAACTCTGTTACAGATCTTTGTGTCATCTGCAAAGAGGCATACCTTTCCTTCCAGACTCTCTGCAATGTCACCTATAAAGACGTTAAAGAGGACTGGACCCAGTACTGAGCCCTGAGGTACTCCACTAGTAACCCCCCTTTCTTCAGAATGTGTTCCATTCATTATTACCTTCTGCGTCCTGTTGTGCAGCCAGTTTGTTACCCAGGCTACCACCCTGGGACCCACTCCCAGGCTGGCAAACTTGATTATTACTCTTTTGTGTGGGACTGTGTCAAATGCCTTGCTAAAGTCTAGGTAGGCCATATCTATAGCCCCTCCCTGGTCTATTACTTTGGTCACCCAGTCAAAGAAATCAATTAGATTCGTCTGACATGACCTTCCTGCTGTGAATCCATGCTGCTTTGGGTCCTGTGCCCCGCTGGCCTCTAGGTACTCAACAATTCTTTCTTTCAGAAGTGATTCCATCATTTTCCCCACCAATGAGGTCAAACTAACAGGTCTGTAGTTTCCTGCTTCTGCCTTGCTCCCACTTTTGTGAAGGGGAATCACATCTGCCCTCCTCCAGTCCTCACGTACCACCCCATCTTCCCATGATTTGTTAAAAAGTGTGGTTAGTGGTGTCACTAGGTCCTCCCTTAGCTCTTTTAGGATTCTAGGGTGAATCCAGTCAGACCCCATTGCTTTGTCCACCTTGAGTTTTAGGAGTTCTTTCAGTACTCTTTCTTCTGTAAATGGACTGGCATCAACCCCACTATCCAGAGTGCTTCTACTGTTTGGTTTAGGTAACTCCTCCGCTTCTTCTTTTGTGAATACTGAGCAAAAGTATTCATTCAGTATCTCTGCCTTTTCACTGTCTCCCTCTGCCCATCTCCCCTCTCCTTTATTAATCTTCACTATCCCTCCCTTAACCTTTCTATGCTCCCTAATGTACCTATAAAAGGTTTTATCTCCCTTCTAACTGAGTTGGCCATCTTTTCCTCGGTTTGGGCCTTTGCTTTTCTGACTGCCTTCCCCACTTCTTTCTGCTTTAATTGATACAGTTCCCTGTCATGCTCCATCTGTGATTCCTTATACTTTTTGAATGCAGCCTTTTTCTCCTTAACCTTCCCTGACACCTCTTTTGAGAACCATAGTGGTTTTTTATTCCGCTTTGTTTTCTTTATTTGTTTCACACAAAGGCTTGTTGCCTCCATGATAGCAGTTTTGATTTTTCTCCATTGTTCTTCCACCCCTCCTTTCTGGCCATTTGCTAATGCATTCCTCAGGTATTCACCCATTATGCTAAAAATCAGCCCTTCTAAAGTCCAGTATCCTTGTCTTTGTATGGCTTGTCTCCATGGTTGTGTTTATTGTGAAGCATACTGTGCAGTGGTTGCTTGTTCCCAGATGTCTACTGACTTCTAAATTTGTGATCCTCTCTCCATTTGAGAGTACCAGGTCTACTATTGCTCCCTCCCGAGTGGGTTCCACCACTAGCTGTCTAAGGCATGCCCCCTGTAGGGCATCGAGAATGACCCTGCTCTTGGATGTGGCTGCAGTCCATGTCGCCCAGTTAACATCTGGCATATTCAGGTCCCCCATCAACAGTATCTCCCCTTTTTCAGCCATTTTGAGAATGCCCTCTATCATTTTCTTGTCCATTTCCTCCCCTTGAGACGGGGGTCTATATACGACCCCTGTGTGGATTGTGATGCCATTCCCTGTCTCCAAGGTGACCCAGAGTTCCTCTTTTCCTCCCCTTTACTTTTTAGTTCTGTAGCTTTGATCCCTTCCCTTATATAGAGAGTTACTCCACCTCCTCTTTTACCCTCCCTGTCCCTTCTGTAGATTGTGTACCCTGGTATGTTGACATCCCAGTCATGGTTCTCCGTGTACCATGTTTCTGTGACTGCCACAATATCCAAGTATTCCTCTTCCATCAGGGCTACTAGCTCTGGAAGCTTGTTTCCCCAGACTACGGGCATTGGTACTCATTGCCCTCCATTTAATGTTGGCTTTATCCTTTTTTACCCCATCCCTGCTCTTAATGCCCTTGTCCATTTTTCCATTTACCCCTGTCCTGCCTTCTGTCAAGCTCTGTACCTCAGTCTTTACCCTACTACCTGCCATGTTTTGTGGGGGGAGGCTTGAACTTTCCTGGAAGGAGATGCCAAGGAAGTATCACGGGCTACAAGAAGGAAAGACAAGGTAAGTGAAGTGAATCATTAAGGTTAAGAGGCCCATTGTGAGACTATACCCCATGTTTTGGGGACTGTCTGCCCAAGTCCGGGTTCTCCAGTGTGATTTTTATCTTTTTTTTACTGCAACATGCACTCCTTAAAAGAGGTTTGAGCATTGTCCCAGTGATTTTCATTGTTTGACAGGTGCCCAGTTTTGTTTGTTTTTTTGTCCCTGTCTGGAGCTTTCTGGCTAAAAGAACTACTTACTATTAGGTTTTAATGTGGCTCCTGTGGAGGGGGTATGCCCACACCCTCCCTCCCTTCAAGTCAAGTGTCTCACCTCTGCATCAGGCCCCCTCTCCTACTTTCACGTGGCATTCCAAGCCCAGTCTCCCAGGTGGTAGTGGGACTCTGGGTCTGTTGCAGGAGGTGGATTCTGTACCCGCCCCTCCAAAGTTCTGCACCGTTTTATCCTTTAGTATCCTCACAGTCAGTCAGTACAGCAACTACTTTGTTGCTAAAGGGATTCACCTCCACTGCTTAGTCTAGGATACTCTGTGTCTGGCCAATGGGGGTGCTTCATACAAGGCTGAGATACCCCTAGTCTAGGTCACTCTACGCCTGACCAGCAGGGGGTGGTAGGTGCAAAGTCAAGATACTCCTAGTTCAGGCCACTTTGTGACTGGCCATTAGAGGGTGCTCAACTCCAAAGCAGCTACGCCTAGTCCAGCTCACTCTGTGTTTGACCAGTAGGGGGCACTCAACTACAAAGAATATACCCCTTGTCTCGGCCACTCTGTGCCTGACCAGCAGGGGGTGGTAGGTACAAAGTCGAGATACTCCTAGTTCAGGCCACTTTGTGCCTGGCCATTAGAGGGTGCTCAACTCCAAAGCAGCTACGCCTAGGCCAGCTCACTCTGTGTTTGACCAGTAGGGGGCACTCAAATACAAAGAATATACCCCTTGTCTCGGCCACTCTATGCCTGGCCAGCATGGGTTGTTCAAATACAAAGCAGATACCCCTTGTCTAGGCCACTCTTCTTCAGGTCCCTCTTTCCCATTTGAAGTGAAATGGGGACAGAGACTTTACAGTTGCCACAGGTACTTTGTGGTTGCCACCCCTTTGCTCTGGAATGTGCTACCAGAGGTGGTGCAATCTGCCTGTACACTGGAGACTTTTAAGAACCTGCTAAAGACCTTTTTATTTGCACAGGCCTGCCCAGAATAGACTAGATTTGTTTTAAATAGTAAATGTACTTATTTTTTAGATTTATTATCATAATTATTGTGTATTTATGTTTATTGTTTTTATTGTTGTAAGGTGCTTTGAGTCTCATGGAAAGGGCACCAAACAACAGAAATGTACTTTGCCTTGCCAGCAGGGGCTGCTTCATTAAAATGTGGATGAATGGTGTAGGCAGGCATACTCCAAGCACTCCATAGTGTGTAATTTTATTTAAGGGGGGTAGCAAATAGGCTCTGAACTGCTTCCTTTTTCCATGAAAACTAACAAAGAAAATACTGAACCTTTCTATAATTGTATTCATAGGAGTCGAAACTAGAAGGACTGGTCACTCATACTCTCTTTGCATCTCAAGGATAATACAACTTTACAGGCTCTGGACTGGTACCTGGGTGTCTTAGGGAACAATGCATGGCATCTGTATTTACCCATGCATGGCAACAACCACTGTCATGAGATACAAAAGTTGTATTTATTGTGCCAAATGAGGCAACAAACACGGTCCTGGTGTACATTTGTATATTGTCTGGCTACTCCCCCGGGAGGGGGGGGTAGCTCACCCTAACAAGGGGGGTAGCAGTGAGTCCACTTGGTGTACAGATCTGAAATCCCTGGCTACACCCCTATGAACAAACTAGTCTAGACAACTGTGTACCTGGCAGCAGGGGATGCCCTCCTCCCACCAACTTGTCTGACATGGCAATTCCATGGTCAGGGATATATCTTCCATAATTCTATTCCTTAATAGTTTCTGCCCTTAGGACTTTAAAATACAGATTCTATACATCACGTTCATGGTAGGTAACAGGTTTGCACAGCCATGGAGCAGGTACTCCCCTTCACTCCTTCTGCATGCAGGTGCCACTGACCATGATCCTAATAATGACATGCCATGATGAAGAAGTCCACTCTGAAAAGGATACAGTGCAGTCAAGAGCTAGGACCCCCAGGCTGCCGATGAGCCAGGGAATGTGGTGCACTACATAGTTGCCCTCGCCTTGCCCTCTCTCAGGGTTTTTCAAGAGCACACTCAGTCCATATGTTGTGTTACCCATCATAGCTGAGCCGAACAGTATGAGGGATAATCCTTCTGTGGACTTCCTCTTGAACTACAAGGAACAGAAATCCAACAGTTAAACGGACACGGAAACATCAAACTTTAAACAACATGTTCTTGGTACAGAGAGTCTATTAATGAGCAGATAACGTCTAACATAAAAAGCTGAACACAGTCGTATTTACAACAGCTGTATTGAACAATAATTAAGCCATACAGTAATGCCCAATATCAGATACTGTGCTTAGGGTGCTCACTAGTCTCACAAATGGCAAATGTTTGCATTGGAAATGAATGTCCATTTGCGGTGTACATTGTTGACATGGATGGTCTCGCACTGTAGTTGAATGTCACCATGGAAGGTAAAAAGAGTTTGATCTTTTCATACAAAACAGCTATGGCAGCAAGAAAGACAACAGCAGGGGAGAGAGAAGCCACTTTTAGCATAGTCACAACTTCTGAAATCATGGCATGTGAAAGTGAAATTGTAGCAGCAGGGTAGTGGTGGCTGGAGAGTGAAAAACTCAGATAGAGACATGCTAGAGCTGCTAAGGAATCCATGAGGGACATTAGAGGTGTACTTATATGCAGGGCTGCAGCTATGAATTTTGGAGCCCAGGACAAGTCAATCGAAATGGGCCCCGTTTCCCAAACCAGCTAATGCCAAGGGTAATGCCAGCTCCTCAGGTGGGCCCCTCCTGAGCTCAGGGCCCTGGACAACTTTCCCACGTCCCCCCCATTACTGCGGCCCTGCTTATATGCTACCTATACACAGGTTGGCACTTTAAAAAAAACAAAAACTTTATATTTAATGCTCCATTTGGTCCCCAGCACTGGCTCCACCAGAGCCCTTTTGCATCATCTTCTGGCCACCACCTACCTGCAGCCACCTTCATCCATGAAGCCTCGGCCTACCCTCTGTGCTAACTATGGGGTGTGGGAGATACAGCCCCATGCATGCACAGTGTTAAGTGATGCGTGAGGTGGTGGAGACCAGCTCGGATATACCAAGGTCCCATGGAAGCTGGCAATTGGGCCCCTTTCCATTTTCTCCCTTCAGTCCCCTGGTAGATACCAGCACATGAGGGGGCAAATGTGCATATGCACATACTGCATGTACACAGTGGGTCCCTGGCTAGTGTCTTCCCCTCCCATTGGCACCCTCTGCTGCACTGCCACATGTGGTCACCTAGGTAGGTGCCAGCCTTGCAGCAAGGATAGTGGCCCTCCCTCCCCAGAGGTGGAGGAGGAGGAGAGCATCCTTTAGGATACTCAGTCCTCTTCCCCCGGCTGGCTCCCCAACAGCCTAGGCTCGTTCCCTAAGCTGGGTTGCTGGCATCGTGAGCAGTAGCCCTACTGCTGTGCCAATGGGTCAGCCTACAAGCTGGCACCTTGAAAAAGTACAAGAGTGTAAATGACTGCCTTATTGGTGGAGGGGTTCAAAAAGGGGTTAAAAACCCATCTATTTGCACAAGCTTACAAACTGGAGTTTAAATCTGACACATTCCCCATTTTGCTACATTAGCTGTATTTTTTTGTATTATTTTAATGTATGTTTTAATGTTATTTATTGCTATGTGTATGATTATTTGTGAAACTCCCCAAGCCATTTAGATTGGGCACTATATATAAAAGTAAATGCCTTACCTTGCGTTGCCAGTTATGGGCAGATAATTATACACTTATACTTCTGTTTTACCAGTCAGGTGTCTACTTTTCTTACCCATTTTACAAGGTCCAGTAAGGAGGGCCTTATTGCTATTATATGCTACCTGTCTAGGTTTATTTTCTTTTTTCTCCCCAGCCCCAGTTTCGGCTACCGTCCTCAGGACTCAGGCAAGCCTCCAGCCCATTCAACAAGTAGCCCCCCACCAGCGCAGTTCTATGGGCTCTGGGATCTATGGCATGGGGCCCGAGTGTACCAGGCCAACATTTTTTTTTTAATTTAATATTTATTAGAGAGTTTCCAATACAAATAATACAATAAAGACCATACAAAGTACAATCATAACTACAGCTGAGGAGCAGCATAAGTCAAGCCCGAGTTCGAGTTATAGACATCGCATCAGAAAAAAAGGCATAGATTAGAAATGTGCTAGCAGTTCTGTGGCTGCTTTCCAGAGCCGGCCTGTGACTTTCCTCACTCAGGGTTCTCTGACTGCACCACTACCTGAGGTCACCCAGGTGGCAGTATTGCAGCAGAAGAAGCTGCCTCCCCTCCCTGGAGAAGACCACCCTATAAATATCCTGCCATTTCTAGCTAAAATAAAACTGAGCTCTGAGAGTTACAAGTCTGTTTGTGCTGCTGTGCAAGATTTCTCTTACGGTAAAAGACTGTCATATTGTGCAGTCTGGATGAAAGGACCACAGAACTGAGTGGTTCTGTCTGCCCAAACTGTGCAAGATGATCCTTTTGTTCCATAGCACATCTCACACAGCACCTAGAAACATATTAAACAAGCATTTCTCAATGCCGAATGGTTGCTTGCATGCTGCTGTGCTGGGTCCTGCTTGTACACGTTTGTACTACATACTTACCCCAAGATGGACCAGATGAGATGTAATATGTCATCTGCAATGAGGTCCTGTTTTTACACATTTTTATACTGAATTTACTCAAGACAGTAGAGATGAGATGCAATATCTCGTTTCTAGTGTGGTCCTGCTTTCATAATGTATTTTTCCAGGACAGATCATCTTAGACGCAACATCCTTTTCAGTGGGGTTCTGCTACAGGGTCCTGTTTCCACACAGTTTTGCAATATATTTACTCAGGTTAACCCAGCAGAGATGCAATATCTCATTTTCAACTGAGTCCTGCTTTCACACATTTTTGTACTGTATTTGTCCAAAATAGCACAGTTCAGATAATGTCTTGTTTTCAATTGGATCGTGCTTTTCCCCAGTTTTCACACTGCATTTACCCAGGATAGCACAGCCGAGATGCAATATCTCATTTTTGATGCAGCCCTGCTTTTACCCATTTTTATAATGTATTTACCTGGGACAATCCAGTTGAAAGGCAAATTACATTTTCAGTGGTGTCCAACTTTTACAATGTAAAAGATAGAGCAGCACAGATGCACAATTCGGTGGGGGCTCTGCTGTATTTGGGTCCTGCTTTTACACATTGTAACTATATATTTACCCAGGATAGACCAGAGGAGATGTAATATCTGATTTTTAGTGGTGTCCTGCTTTCACACAGTTTTTAAGACTGTATTTACCCAAGATAGGCCAGCTGAGAGGCAATATCTAATTTTCAGTGGGCTTCCACATTTTGACTGCAAATTTCCGACATAGTCTTTTGATGTCATGGCATCATGATCAAGACCGGTGGAATTTTTAAATCCCATCTGAAAGGTGATTTGGCAGTATGACTGTGAAAACATGTTTTGGTAGGAATTTGAAAAGTAACATGTTGTGTTCATGAGGTGGGAGTAAGACAAGGAATATGCTGAACATCAGGGGCTGAAATCTGCAAAAATAGTTGTGCGTTAATGGTGGAACAATTCAATGTTTCTTTATAACTTAGCAATTTTTTTCCCATTTTTATCCCAAATTTTCCACCTCGTCTTTTTATGACCCCATGTTATGATCAAGACAGGTGGATTTTCTTTTTTTAAATCCTGTCCAAAAGATGATTTCACAGGAGACTACGAAAACATGTTACATAGAAACATAGACTTTGATGGCAGATAAGGACCGCTTGGCCCACCTAGTCTGCCCATTTCCCTACCTAGAGGATAAGCTGCAGATCCTATTTAACCAATAGCCTATTTCAGAGGGGATTTGAAAATTGCCACTTGTCATGTTCATCAGGTGGTGTAACAAAAGGGCTATGTGCACATCTGGGGCCAAAATCTGCAAAAATCACAAAGTTATGAGGAAGCATTGAAAAAATTCAATGTTTCCTCATAAGTTTGTTTTTTGACATTTTGACCCCAAATGTTCAACACTATCTTTTTACAACCCTACCTTATGATCACGGCTGGTGGAACTTTTAAAAATCATGTTCAAAAGGTGACTTCGCGGAGCAAATGCGAAAACATTTTTCGTCGGAGATTTGAAAAATGACACCTGCCATGTTCATGAGGTGAGGTAACAAGAGGGCTATGTTGAAAATTAGGGGCCAAAATAAATCTGCACACATCACAATGTTATAAATAAACATTGCAAAAAAGTCATCATTTCTTAATAACTTTATTGTTTTGTGATATTTTGACCCCAAATTTTCAACATAGCATTTTTATTACCCCTCCTTCTGCATATGACAGGTGTGCCATTTATAAAATACTGTCTGAAACAGTAGGTGAAAATGTTGAAGCCTGCCCAAATAGTCATTTCATGGCGCAACTGTGAAATCGCCATTTGGGCCAGATTTGAAAAAATTAATTTACCTTGTTCATGGGGCAAAAAGCCATTTAAAAATCTGGGGAATTTTTTTTTTAACATATCAAGTTATGAGTGCAGGTTCAAAATGCATTGAAATACATTGACTGCCTCAGTCCCCGGTCTGGTGCTGAACAGGGAAGATGCATCTCTGATACAGAGGGGATTACAGAATTGGATGCCCAGTAGGTAAGTAAGGGTGGGGAAGGTGTGTGTTGGTGGGCACTGAGTATAAGGTTGGGTAACGGTGACAGGGGGTGGCGGCAGCAACAGACATCAACGGACTGTTTTCTTTTTTACAGGGTGTTAAAAAAAAGACTACAAAGGACTATTTTCTGTATCTCAGGTTCTGAAAGGGGCACAGGAATTGACAAGGAGGTGGGTGGGATACTTGGCAGAGGGCAGGAACCCTGAGTGAGATTTAGGAGCGGGCGAATCACCTTGGAATAGTTTTTTATGAACCTGTGGTAGTAGCCACAGAACCCCAGGAAACGTAGTTCTTTCAAGTTATGGGGCTGGGGCCAAGTAGTCAGTGACTTGACCTTACTGGGATCGGTCTCTATCCCTTCTGCAAATACTATGTGCCCCACATACTTCACGGAGGTTTGAAAAAACTGGCACTTGTCAATGGACAGCTTGAGGCCGAAGTCTTCCAATCGGTCTAGGATTTTAAACAGTAGGGTCTCATGCTCCTCTAATGTGCATCCAAACACAATGACATCATCTAGGTACACCAGGCATTCCAGCAAGTTCATATCTCCCACCGCACATTCCATCAGTCGCTGAAAGGTGGCCTGGGCACCCGAAATTTCCTGTGGCATTCTCAGGAATTCATAATACCCCAAAGGACAGATGAAGGCGATTTTCTCACAGTCCTCCGTGGCCATCGGAATCTGGTAATATCCACTGCAAAGATCCAATACTGAGAACCATTTGCTCCCATTAAAGCAATCCAGGGCATCTTGTATACGGGGCATGGTGTATTGATCTGGGACGGTCCGCCGGTTCAGGGTTCGATAATCAACACACATCCTCACCGACCCATTCTTCTTATGCACAACCACAACTGGAGAGGCATATGGTATCCTTGATTCTTGTATCACATCAGCAGCGAGCACTTCCTGCAGGTGTCTCCTCACATCATCTATGTCCGCTGGGGCGAGGCGTTGGGATCTCCTTCGAAATGGCCGGTCATCATGCAGGTGAATATGATGCTCTGCACCCTGGACACACCCCACATCCCATTCTTTTAATGAAACACTTGGTCTCTCTGGGCGAGTTTCTTGCTAATCTTAGCCTTCCATTCAGCTGGCAGCAGGGAGTCACCAAAGTCAAATAAGTCCGGGGTCACTCTCTGCTTTTGGCCAGAGTACTTGTTATTGGGTAATACTGAAGTGTCTGTGCAGTGTACTGTAGCTAGAGTGTACCCTCTGTTCACCTGGACCTCCCGATCTGATACATTTAGAATCTGGACCATCACTCGTCATGCATAGGCATGGGCACGGGCAGACAAGATGCTGGGTTTAACCAATAATCCTTCTGGCAACTTTCCATCACCTGCTGCATCCAATATTAATATTTTGTTCTTTACGTTTCTCTTTATGCGGACTTCTCCATGGATTGTGCACTGGGCGTTGGGGGCCAATACCAAGGAGTCAGGTTCCTTTTTCCACACTATCCCTGCTGGCTCATCTGGGTCCTCTTCACTGGGTTTCTATTGTAAGTCATATGCCCTTTTTACTAAGGCTGGAATTCTTAGGGCCCTTCCTGTCAGTTGCCCTTGTTTCTCATGGCAGAGTTGTGCTAGTCTCCCAAACACGTGGGCGTTTGTTTCAGTTAACAGGGGAACACCATCATACAGTCCGTTGGGGGGACACAGTAGGGCCAGTGTCTCTACTTGCTCTCTACACCAGTTACAGTTGCAGGAAAAGACAACCAGAGGTGGACATATCCTAGGTAGGGATAAGACTTGTCACTCAGCCCCCACACATGTAGACCTTCCAGGGACTGTAATGGCACATCAGATAAGTGTTTGTCATACCAGTCCTGAAATACAATGGTCACTTTCGACCCACTGTCAAGCACAGCCCGAGCTGGAATACCATTCACAGCCACAGTAGTCTTCATTGGAGGGCCCACTATTTTGGACCAGTCTGGAGGGACAACAGCAGGGGTCTGGACAGACGATTTAGCCACAGAGGAGTTTGAGTTAGGATGGCCGAAGCCTTCACTGCAGTCATTTTGTGCACCCTTTGACCACTGACTCATTTTCTGAAGCTCTCCTTGAAGCCAGTTCACCACTTTCTCTAAGTCCTTCTGAGACCAGCAATCCCTCTTCATATGGCCATCCTTGCCTCAATTGTGACAAATTACAGGCTCTCGGGGCATCCTTGGGGAAAACATAGCAGGGGATGCTGGAGCATCGACGGGAGATTGTGATCTGACTTCTGCTGGTAGTGTACCATGTCTCAGAAGTTCCTTTAGGGTGGCAGTCAATTCCTTGAGTTCAGCTGAGAAGCCACCCATAGTAGAGGATGCCTGGGGTGCACCCCAACCCCCATAACAGTCACGTCCTGACAGGGGCCAGGGTCTCTGTCAGCAGAGGATACCTCAGCGAACGCACCCGGTTGTACTTTTCTGACTTCCTTCAGCAACTCCTCCCCCCACAGTTTAGCCCACGGCGGGACACTCTTAGTGGTCTCCATTTCAGAAGGGCCTTCCAGTGCCATGATCACTGAGGCTGCACTCACCCCATAATTACAATCTCTCTCTTCACCTTCTACCTCCTGGAGCTCTTTTAACAAGTCACAGTAGTCAGGTGAGTTACCTCTCCTATCCTGGAGCCTTAACTGGATGATCTGCAGTTTAGAATGCTTAGTATGTTGCAGTATGTGCCCCAATCTCACACGGTTCAAATCACTGGCAGCTACCCCACCTTTCCAGTAAGCGTTCTGCAGAGCTCTTTCTAGGCAAGTAACATACACACACAAACTTTCCCCCTTCCATTGTTTGGTACCTTGGAATTTTCACATCAAAGTCTCTCCTGACTCAATGCTGCCAAAATTGCCTTCAAGTACAGATAGGTACTTCTGAGCAGATGCATCAGGGTTCGTGGACCTCAAAAATTTAATGTCTTCGAGGGTGGGGCCCTTCAAACTTTCTATGATTCTTTTCCGCTTCTCAGCCTCTACACACTGCCACTCTGGTACCAAGGGGGCAACATAGTTGATCCAGGTCTCCCAGTCATCCTCCCCCTGGCGGGTGGGGAGGGTGCCCGAGAAGACCCTCAGCCTTCGGTAGGAGTCGTGACTAATGGCGGGTACAGATATAGGGGCCAGCACTGGCACGGGCACAGAAGGCGGGGCAGTAACAGGTGCTGGAGTGGGAGGGGGTGTCAGGGAAGAAACACCCCCAGATGGCAGGAATAGTTTCTTTAAGTCTTCTACAGTTTTCCCTTCTTCCAGCAACAACTTAGCAAATTTCTCCTCGGAAGTCTCAGATAATGGTGGGAGCTCATCCTTCCCAGGGTCTTTACTGTATTTTGTTATCACTCTCCAGGTGGCTAGGACCCCTTCTGAGGCAATAGTCTGTGTCACTTTAGAGCTGTCCATGAGGTTACTACACTCTACCAAGGCTATGAAAGTTTGGGCGATCAAATCAACCTGTCGATTCACCACCACAGGGTTTTTTAAACATTCAACTTTAGTGAGAGTGCTCCCTCTACAATGTTCTTACTGGTACCCAGGGGAATATCCAGAATAAGCAGAACATTTTGGGGGTCAAACTCCTGCCCAGTACACCACCCCACCAACTGGTGTATAGCCATTTCTACTGGGGTAGCCATTAATCTTTAACAATAATTCATAATTTTTGGCCACTAGAAGGCACAAAATCCCAGCAGTGCCTCCAAGATGTAACCTCTAGGTGGCGCTATCCCAAGGGCTACTACCCCTACCTGTTTGGCTAGTAGCAGGTTAATGGGCCTGGGTAATGAAATGGGTGCCTCCACTCAGAGGTCAGGGTTGTTAGTGGTCAAGCTAACCTGGGCACAGCCCTCCGGGACACTATAACCCCCCTCTTTCCCTTGTAGTGGCCTGAACAATATACAATAATTACTTTCACAATGACCCTTATTCACCAGGTAATTACCCACACTGTTTGCACTTACCACCAGGGCAGTTTCCTCTAGCTGGACCCTGGGAACCCCCTGTAAAACAAGATTAAGCACAGCAAATAGCAACAGTACAATACTCTTGGCACAAACTGGAACCAAAGTCAGGTTAAATGCAAACAACGTTAAATCTGATTTATTCAGTGAACTTGAACCAGGGAGGGGTGTAATCAGGTTGATTTGCTTACAAGCTATATTAATCAGACAGTTATGCATGCAGTTCAGAGTCCCTACACAGTCACACACTCTGGGTACCCAGGTAGGAAAATGGTGGGCTAGCCAGGAACGTTGCAGCTGGTTGGGGCTCTGTGATGGAAGAAAGCAAAATGCACAACACACACTGTTTGTAATCCAGAGCCGGAGGGATCAGTTCATGAAAGAAACGGCAACAAGAGAATCAGATGACAACACTTTTAGATTTAGCTGTTGTTGCAGGGAGCTACCCTGATGTTTACTCACAATACCAATACTGGACACAGGCAGGATGAAATCGAGACTGCTAGCTGCTGGGCTGGAGTGTCCGGAGAAGCAGGGCCCACATGAATCACCAGAGCCGTCATTCCTGTTCAAGGCATTGAGCAGGGGGCTGATCCCCAGGCCGGTCTCTCATCGATGACTTTCTCTGTGTAGCAGGTATTCTGGCTGGGCCAGTGTAGCAAGGCCCAGGCAAATGGAAATGGATACGGATTCAGTCCGTGGAGCTGGATACAGCCTCCAGCAAGCAAAACACAGTTCAGACACACAGTGGGGAACCAAATCATGACCCACTATAAGCACACAGCACATTCACATGTTAGGAAATTCCACTGTACCAGGCACATGGCTCTCTGGTCACAATTACAGAGTCTCTGCACAATCCAGGAGTTAAGAGGTAGCTGGAAGTCCTGACAGGCCGATCACATTCAGCAAATCTTCGGTCTTCTTCAGGTTAAAGCCTGGTCACAATTCAGTGGCTTAATTCGCTTTCCA
Source organism: Neoceratodus forsteri (assembly GCA_016271365.2). Lineage (NCBI taxonomy): Eukaryota > Metazoa > Chordata > Ceratodontiformes > Ceratodontidae > Neoceratodus > Neoceratodus forsteri. The sequence goes on from CM057452.1 coordinate 566,803,993, forward strand.
AATTTGGATTCAGTCCGAAAAAAGCACAAGTTCCCGCTCAGGAACAGCTGGCAGGCATGCAAGCCAAACTAAGGCCTTTCCACAGTTCTCTAGCGTGAATCCACTATGACTTGCTGCTCGAACTATCTCGAACTGTTACTTCTTCACTTCCCAACTCAGATCTAACTGAAACTGCAAGCAGTGTGAGACTTTCCTCAAGATCCAAAAGGTTTGGTTGGCTGATCTGTCTGTCAGTCACAACAAGGCCCCCCCCCAGGTTATTTTAGGCGCCAAAAGCCCCAAACTATAATTCCTACAAGTTTTGGTCCCACCAAGCCCCTGCAGGCAGGCTCCATTTTAGAGTCCCAAATGTACTGATTGGCCCATTCTGCAGTCCAAGACCAAGATCCATCCTACCTGTACCAGCTTGTTTGTATCTATGTCTTAATTTACTGTTATACCTATGTGTTGTACTGCTATACTGTGTATTTTGGTTTGTCTTACTGCGACAAGGTACCTTTGTAAATGAGCCTATGGCTCAAAGGTTTTCCAAACTGCTGTTTAAATAAAATAAAAAAAATAAAATAAAAGATGATGGAAACAAACAGAACTGTCCACGCTGCAAAGAAGGTAGGTTAGAACAAACAGCAATATTATTACTACTCTAACAAATGATCAGCAAACAAGTACATCTTGTAACAGAGCTCCCTCTCAGATTATTTATGACTGCAATCCAGGCAGCTCTGAAAGAGGCAATACATTTAAACTGCTAAAACACAGAACACCAGCCTGGCAGTGAGCATTTAGGCAAGCTCAAGGAAGACTTTTTGGGAAACCCCATTTGCAGGGGGTTACACCTGCATTAGATCAGTCTGTGAGACACCTCTTGAATGCAGTTCTTTTTAACAAAATGTTTGCTGTGCACGCAAACATAAAAATCACTCTGGTTAGCTGAAGGAATATATAATAAGTTTTCTGTTCCGTTCCGTTTCTAATTTAAAAAAGCACATGTAGCTAGTGCTCCTCCCCACGTTTGTGAAGAGGATCACGCCACCTTAATGTTACCTTCATGAGACAACAACTGTATGCAGGATAAGATCTTGACTGCTGATTGGCTGAACTCACGTACATGATTAATAATGGAAAACCCTAACACTTACAATAGATGGTATAGCCAATTCAATACAGAGGAACATGCTGCCAAGAGTTTTATATATATAGTACTGTATAATGCAAGCCCTATGATTCAGAATCCCAAAGGCATTCTTCAGTTCACCATAAGTGGTAATGAACTTATTTTTAAGGTGAGGCAAAGTCACCCATATCAAATGGGAAACCATACAAATGTCAATAAACAGGGTGAGCTGGGCCTCCTGAACCGAATTATCTTTTTGTTCCAACAACAAGAAAGCTGCTGGCACAGAACTTTCTTCTGCCAGTTTTGGACTACGGTCTCTTATTCTATCATTCAGCTAGTAAGGGAGCACTGTCCAGAGTGAGAACTCTCTACAATAAAATTGTTTGTTTTTCTTCTCAGTTACATCCCACACACATCATTGTATACTCTAATTTTCATAACTGTATTTTGTTGGAACACAGATTTTGTTGTTTTCTTGATATCATGGCAAAAAAGGTGATGTTTGGTATGGTCCCATTTTCTATCAGCAACATCTTTTCAATTCAGGAAGAGACAGCCAGCACAAGGTCCGCTAAACATAATCAATTTTCAAATCCCTTCATGTGAACAAGTATGGAGCAGTGTTCTTTGCCCTATGAGTCACATAAATATTTAAACTCCTTAGCAAATTCAATAACTAGTGTAAGGTCCTTAGGCACCTTCAAGAAGGTTCTGACATTACATCTCTTAAACAGCACTGAATGTGTTTGTATTCAAAACGCCTGAGAGTCTGTTCATTTTGTATACTATAATGAGTTTTTTTATTGTCTTGTCATTTTCTCTTTTTTGTCTTCTTTTTTCCATAAAGCTTCTGTTAGCCACCACTTTGGGGGAGCTTGCTATTTGTTACCTTTTTTCCCTCCTGTGGGTCGGCCCTAGGATTTGACTGACAGCTGGGGGGACGCCCTTTGGGTGTATTTTCTTGGCCCCTGTTTGTATAAAAAGGGCGTGGTAGAAGGTTCAGGAGGCTGGTGGTGTCATCTGTTGCAAGTGTGGGGCGGGTGTTTTGAACCCCGGCCTGGGGAGTTTTGCGGCCTTCATCTCTGCGGTGCTACTCCATGCTTGGTTGTATTTGGGGTGGTATTAGGGACAAGTGACCATGGGATGGGACCCCATGGAGTGTTATGGGAGCCGCAGCCTGGAGAGGAGGAGGAGGAGGAGGAGTACCGGTGGAGGAGGAGTGTTGTAGGCCCACCCCATGCTCCGTGGCACAGAGGTGGGCTGGGGCCTATTCCAAATTATGATTAGGGCTGGCAGTGGGGGCATCACAGCAGTGGCAGGGCAGCGGCATGGCTTTTCTGGTGTTGGCAGCACCAGGGGGCCGTACCTGGTGTGGCACACTGCTGTGGTATGTTTAAGGTGACCTGCAGGGAGAGTATGATTGTGGCCTGCCAAGCCTGTGTCTGGGGCATGCCTGCAGTCCTGGCTCTATACAGCAGGAAAGAGGGAGAAACTAGAAAGGAGGGAGCCGGTCGCTTAGGTAAGAGCTGCCAGGGTTGTTTGTAGAATTTGGGCAGCAGCAGGAGTGTAGGCCTTGGTCTGAGTGGGGCAGGGCGTGTTAAGGGAGCCCCAGAGTGTGTTTAGGCCATAGTAGTGAGTAGGCCACCCGTAGGAACTGCTGCCTTGTTTGAGTCATTTTGTGAGCCTTTTCTGGCTCTGTACCAGAGTGTAGCTTGTCTCCTGGCCTTATTCGGCATTTTTGTTGGGGACCGCAGCCTTGTACTGCAGACAATCATGCTTGTGTACTTTGTGCCAATGCACCGTTGTTCTCCAGCCCCATGGAGCTGTAATAGTTGATGTATTTATTTTTATTTTATTTATTAAATCATTTTTATTATCCACGGGGTGTCTTGGGCCTGTTTTCAATATGCCTGCACTAACTCTAGTTGCCTCTAAAGTTCAAGCCTGCGCTCCTCCAGTTTCTGTCCATTACCAGTGTCTCTGGGTGCCATTTGTGAGATTCCCTGTCTGGTGCAAATTCAGAAGACAAGGTAATACAAATTATTTCTCCAGCTTTACTCCTGGTTGATGTTTCTTGTTTGTGCCCCTCAGCCCTTATTTTACATCAGGACCCCTAGACACTGGGCATTGGGGGGGTTACAAATGTGGGGGCTCGTCTGGGATTTGATTTATTTGGGTTGGACTGGATAGTGGTGTTTGTGGGGCTGCTGACATTGCGGGCCTTTGAGGGGTCTGCTCTGCGTCATTCTGGGGGGTCACCATTTTGGTACACTTCGCGCCTTCTTCATTCCAGCGACAGAGGAAGGCACCTAGCAGTCCTGTTGTGGAGAGTCATGTGATGTATATGCAGCATGCTGATTGGTTGGTGGCCTTGAGACTTGTGAGAGAACTTGTGGGTAGGCACCATTTTTCCATAAGCTACCGTATAGTGCAGATTGTTTTGCCAAGGCAGCAAGACCACCATCCGATAAGCCTCAGGCCATTGTACCTGCTTCCTTGGTATCTTGGCTGTGGAGGCCAGCAGGAAGGGGAGCAACTGTTGAAAGGTGCATGAGATGTTGTTACCAAGGCGAGGGGATAATAAGGCTCCCACTGTGTTTGGTTTGTGCCAGGGGGCCGATGCCTGGACCGTTTGACCCACCTCCCTATGCCATTGCTTGGCCATATCCATTGGTACCATCTGTTGCTACTGCCTCACTATTATCAATGGGGAGTTTGGATTTGGCTGATGAGGCTAGGGCTTCTATGCCTCCAGTGGAGCACCCGGACCCTTCTCCTGATGTTATGGTGGAAGCTGTGGAAGAGGAGACCCCCAAGGGTGCAGGAGGGCATAGACATCTGCCCAGCCCTCCTGTGCCTGCGACCATTGACTATCCCCATGGCAGAGGGAGAGGCTGAGGAAGGGTAGCTACATCTGGGGATCCCCCAGGGCCCAAGGAGTCAGCCTGTGCTTCCTCATTTGGCAACGGTGACTCAACCTATGCTTCTTGGGAGTAGGTGTATGGAAAAGTATCCCTCAAGCCATCTGGGGCTGCAGGATCCAAGAGTGAACCGGTGCTGGAGGAGCCATCTGTGATGCCCCCTAGTCAAGCCCCTCAACCCTATCAGTTTGCCAACCAAGACGTCAATCAAGTAATTCCTCATCCTTACAACAGGCCTGTGATGACTTTGCCTGACAGTATTCATGCCTCCCTGCGCTGAGCAAGGCAATTCGGATCAAAATAGATGGGGTGTTAAGTTTGGACCCTACAAATGTACATTATAAGAATGGTGTGTGGCTGGAACCTGGGAAGGCATGGTGTACCAGTGTAAGAAATCTGCCTGAGTAGTCACAAACGGAGAGATGGGTGAGGTGCCGGATGCATATGGAATACCCCAATGCTGATTACCCCACATGTCTGAGAGGTTGTGGGACGTGGTGGAGGAAAAATGTCCAGACTGAGTATTCTGGGGAATGGTTCAGAAGCTTCAGCTCAAAAACAATGATTCCGTCCCACCATCAGAGGAGGTGACCAGGCATGCTAGGTCCTTATGCCACACTGCTGCTTGGACCGGGCTTACTTTGTTCAAGCACTATGTTTTGGTCCAAGATGTGGCTGGGTGCCACGTGAAATACTACATTATCTCCATGGATTCCTTTTCTGAGAAAACAACCAAACCAGACCCTGCATTCTACTAGCCCGCATGGGGCAGCCACTTGATCTAAAGCACCAGTGGACTTTTATACTGCCAGAAATGTACTGAATTGGTTAGAGGTTAAATGACTGTTGTGTTTTCCAGTTGATCAGCGGGCATAAAAAGATAAAAAGGTTGTGCCCAGAGGGAGTTCGCTGCAGGGACTGTATCCAGGTTTGGGACTGAGCTGTGCGGATTTTCCCCCTGTGTGTTCTATAAGCAGTTGTGAAACAGTAGTGGGAAAAAAAAGAGAAGGAACCTTTTCCTTCTCCCCTTGTTGGGTGGAGAAATGAGCTATAGTGTATGGTGGAATGCGGTTGTGTATGGAAATCCATACACCGCAAAAAGTCATTCTGCTTCTGTAATGGCATCCTCACTAACACAGAATGACATTTCATTCTGCGTTAGTGAGGACGTCACGATGCAACAGCCTGCTCCAGCGCCATTCATAGGACGGGGGCAATTGATGAGTCCTGTGCGTGAGCTGGCCGGTGGGATGAAGAGAAGAGCAGTACAGGTCTCCAGCGGCAGACACTGCTTAGAAAATGTAAGGGATCCTGTTTTGGGGCACCATACCCTATATAGAACAGTGTATGGCCTCCCAAACAACTCAGCAACTCTTCCCCCTCATGTTTTCTATGATGGCAGAGGGATCTCTCGAGCTTCACTCTCGAGGTCATCAGCCGTCATAGAAAACATACGGGTAAAGAATTGCCTGGTCATGTATGGGAGGCCATGCACTATCCTATATATAGTTATCCCTGTTCTGGTTCTGTCTTGTTAGTTATGGTATGAGTGATATTGATATGGCTGGATAGTGGGTCACGTTGGTGGTGTATGAAAGCGGTATGTGGTTGGGACGCTTGGTAGAAAGAGAGGATTAAGCAGGCCTGTTCCAGTCTTTAAAAGACAAAAAAGGGAAAATGCTGGTTTTCATGTTTCCTTTATTAATTTCCAGTCTTGCAGTTCTGCATTTAAAATGTACAGCATGACTAGTATGGGCTCGCTCAGGCAGATAAGCTGCACACCGTTAGTGGGTTCCCTTGGATCACAGGTTGTTAGCATGAGCGTGGATAGCTGGCGGAGAGGGAGTGCGCATACCTATTTTGCTGGTTTTCCCATGGATGGCCAGGTGCCCCATTCCCTGAAGGGGAATGAATTTTAAGTAGGGGAGATTGTAAGCTACCCCTTTTGGGGGGGCTTACTATTTGTTACCTGTTCTCCCTCCAGTGGGTCGGCCCTAGGATTTGACTGACAGCTGGGAAGCCACCCTTTAGGTGTGTTTTCTGGATCTCTGGCTGTATAAAAAGGGGGTGGTAGAAGGCTCGGGAGGCTGGTGGTGTCATCTGGTGCAAGTGTGAGCCGGGGGGTTTGAACCCCGGCCTGGGGAGTTTTGTGGTCTTCGTCCCTATGGTACTGCTCCGCACTTGGGTGTATTTGGGGTGGTATTAGGGACAAGCGACCGTGGGATGGGCCCCTATGGAGTGTAACAGGAGCCACGGCCTGGAGAGGAGGAGTACTGGTGGAGGAGGAGTGTTGTAGGCCCACCCCATGTTCCACGGCACCGAGGTGGGCCAAGGCATATTCCAAATTATGGCTAGAGCTGGCAGTGGGGGCATCGCAGCAGTGGCAGGGCTGCAGTGTGGCTTTTCTGGTGGTGGCAGCACCAGGGGGCCATACCTGGTGTGGCACGCTGCTGTGGTATGTTTAATGCAGCCTGCAGGGAGAGTATGATCGGGGTCTGTCATGCCGGTGTCTGGGACAGGCCCCCCCATCCTGGGCCTTTGTAGCAGGAAAGAGGATGAAACTAGGAAGGAGGGACCCGGTCACTTGGGTAAGAGCTCCCTGGGTTGTTTGGACCATTTAGGCAGCAGCAGAAGTGTAGGCCTTGGTCTGAGCGGGCAGGGCGTGTTAGGGGAGCCCCGGAGAGTGTGTGTAGGCCGTAGTAGTGAGTAGGCCACACATAGGAACTTCTGCCTTGTTTGAGTAATTTCGTGAGCCTTTTCTGGCTCTGTACCGGGGTGTAGCTCATCTCCTGGCCTTATTCAGCCTTTTTGTGGGGGACCACAGCCTTGTGCTGCAGATGATCATGCCTGTGTACTTTGTGCCAATGCACCGTTGTCCTCCAGCCCCATGGAATTGTAATAGTTGATGTATTTATTTAAATTTTATTAAATCATTTTTATCATCCACCAGGTGTCTTGGGCCTGTTTTCAATATGCCTGCACTATCTCCAGTTGCTCCTAGTGTTCAAGCCTGTGTTTGTCCGGTTCCTGTCCACTGCCAGTGTCTCCGAGTGCCATTTGTGAGATTCCCTGTCTGGTGCAAATTCAGTGGACAAAGTAAGACAAATTACTTCTCCAGTTTTACTCCTGGTGAATGTTTCTGGTTTGTGTCCCACAGCCCTCATTTTACATCAGGACTTCTAGACACTGGGCGTTGGGGGGGGGGTACACTTCATACCTATTGGAAACAGGCGGGTAGGCTCTCAGCCCCATCCCTTCTCCTCCCAACTGTCACACACCTTCTGCAGTCTGCAGGCTAAGTCTCCTATGGATTCTCCCATATTGGTGGGGCCAGAGGAGAGAGGCCCCTGTGGACACATCCAGAAGTGACTGGGACTGGATAGTGACGAGGGCTGAGAGGGAGCAGGTGGGGCTTCATGGAAGCCCACCTGACTCCTTTTTCTGCTTTTCTCCCTCTGCTCTTGCCATTGGACATGCTTGCATGTGTATGTGGAGGCTCACACGCAGCATGTCCTTATGGCCTCTCCCTTCATGCCACATACAGCTGCACTGCCACCAGGCCTCCATCTGAGGCTGAGTTAATATGCCACCCCTTACCGGGAGAAGAGAACAGTCTATCAAACAGTTGATCCTCTCACACCCTGGCTGACCCCTGGCAACCCGTGCTCGTTCCTGAACTCAGGTTGCCAGCATGGCAGGAGGTAAGGTGCCTGGCACCTCCTCTAGGCCACCGGGTCGGCCTCTCTTTGTCATTTTCTGTTCTGTTCAACCATGTAAATGGGCTTGTTATTTCATGGACTAATCAGAGTTTAAATAAATCAAATCAAATTTTAACTTACTGTATATACAGTGATGGTAAATGTCAGATAACAACAGAGTCCATCAAGTCTGCTCTGTTGTTCATACATTAATTTACTCTGCCCTTTCGTAACCCCTGGCCTCTTTTTTCATTCATTATTACCTCCTTGGAAATGGTTCCATTGGGTTTTGAACCCTGAGATAGTCCCAGTATTGATCACATTACTTAGTGGACTATTTCACCTCTCCGCCACCCATATACTCAGTGAAGAAGTACTTTCTGACATCCTTCTGGAATCTCCCCTCCCCCACTAACTTAATGTTATACCCCCTAGTGGTAGTGCTGCTCCTTAACTTTAATAATTTAACGAAGTCCATCGTATTACATTGCTGCATGTATTCATAGGCTTCTGTCATGTCCCTCCTTCCGTCCTGTCCTCCAGGGAGCACTTGCTAGGACTGTCCAGTCTTTTCTGATAGGGCTTACCCTGCTGTCCGTGGATCATTTTATGTACTATGCTGCACAACATTCCTCTGTCTTCTCCCCCCATGGAAGTTCCTAGCCTTTCATGATAGCAAACCGAGGAGTCGGTTCTAGGCAGGCAACTGTTACCTGTTCTACAAAACCCGAGTCTGGAGTGGATTTGCATCAGGCATATACTGAACCCTTTTACTGCTACTCTAGACTCAGTCTGGTTGATTGCTCATAAATGGATTGCACACAAACCAACAATTTCCCCACAAGTGTCCCTCATGTGGAGCTCCCCGGGTAACACTATGTTGGGAACCCTGGTGCTCCCAAGTGGAAATCAAGAGACCTGGGATGGATGAGAGATTTGTAAAGGGGGGAGGAGTGAAATAATGAACTCTTTTGTTTCCCTCACATGTATATTTAAATTAGACCTTGAAGATTTTTGCCTGTCTCCAGGTTAGACAGCACTTGATAAGGACACTTAGGGGAGAGAAAGAGAGTGAGACCCCTAAATGCTCTCTGTTCAAGGAGGCTTTATATAAACCACCAGCTTTCAGCCCATTTCAGGGTTTTACAGATGCTTAACTGCAACTCAGTGAAGGGCATGGGGCAGCACATGCTGAGCACAGAGATAGGAAGAGGGGCAGCTGCCGGACACCAGATTTGCATATGTGCATGTCACTGCACACCGGGAAGAAAACCAGAAGCTGGAGGAAAAAGCCCTGGTTCGCTGTTGTGGCATCATCCCTTGCAGTCATACACACAACCTACATGGCAGGCTACCCACCACAACCATGGGGGGTCCTGGGTAAGTGTTTGATAACCAGTAAGTCCATGAGAAGGTTGGGGTTGTGGCTAGGGGTGCAGTCAGGCAAGCCAGGGGTGACAGAAGAACCTGAATTATTGAACAAAATTATGGCAAACCCAAACCCTGTAAGAGAGACTAATGAGTCCTGGGTGGAGGTCCTAGATTTAGAGATTTCCTTGGAGATGTGTGAAAAGGTAACCCAGTTTATCAACACATACCGTATATCAGAACTAACCATCTGAGGCAAATGCAATATAATTACGTACACAGAACATATTTCATGACCCTACGGCTACATAATATTAGACCCCTCTAAGTCAGACAGCTGCCCTGAATACAGAAATTATGAAGGCTCATAGATCCACTTGACACTGATGTTCCAAGGTGGCTTCTTTGTGGCTAGAAATGCACACTATAATTCCAGTACCAACAGTGACACCTGCAGGCGATGATGGTGTAGTGCATCTGGGTTAGCATTCCTAGAATGAAATTTAGCCGTTTCCAACCCCTGCTCCCAGGCCAGGGGACAGCACAACTGCACCAGACCTATTACAGATCCTTCTGCAGGGTTCCCTGCCACAGCTTCTCTGAACAAGCACCCCTTTCTTGGGCATGCTAAACCCTACAAATGTGGCTTGACCAAAGAAGCAATACCCTGGTTCAATGGGGCTGAAAGGCCAACTGTCAGCTCACTAGTCAGCCTCATCATTTGCCTAATTGCAACTCCAGCTTAGTATTTTTTTCTTCCCAGCAGTAGTCACGAGCAGAGAGCAGCTGGTCCAGACATATAACCTACATGAGTTTTAAGAAAATGCATTTGATCAGAGATTAAGAAACCAGACTACCACACAACAGGATGTTGGTTGATATCTGAGTGAAATCACACATGAACTCTCCTGCTACACTGCATTGATTCATGTGCTTCCTCTATATCTATCATTGATTGATATATGAGGGCAATCACACCTGAACTGCCACTGTATCACTCACTTGTAAGACCCACCTGGAGTACTGTGTCCAGTTCTGGAGGCCACACCTCAGAAAGGATCCAGAGTAGAAACAATCCAGAGGAGGGCAACTAAAATGGTACTGAGGTTGCATGAGAAGCCCTGCGGCAGCGAGGAGAGACTGAGGGATCTCAACACGTACACCTGGAAGAGAGGAGAGTGAGAGGTGACATGACAGAGACCTAAGTAACAACAGGGGTTAATAGGGTGCAGGAGGGAAGTCTCTTTCAAATGAGAAGGAGAACCAGGACCAGGGGGCATTGATGAAGCTGGAGGGGGGAGTTTAAGAGAGATGAAAGGAAATATTTCTCCACTGTAAGGGACACCTGGAACAGACTGCCAGCGGAAGTGGTGGAGGTGAAATCACTGGGGGGCTTCAAGCATTCATGTGACAGACATAGGAGTATATTAGAAAACAGGCAGGGAGGAGGGAGGGTTGCCAGAGACCAGTTAGGGTCTGTGGAGAGGGATTACGCAGGGAACATCTGCAGTCCTTTTTGGCTAACACATTCTATACTTTTATGTTCTCAAATCTCCTGCTGCCTTGCATTGCTTCATGCTATCCCCAGTATCTGATGTTGGTCGATATCTGACCGACATCACACATGAACTTGCCCCTTCCTTGCATTAGAAATATAGAAGCAGAATCTGTCAGCAGAAAAAGGCCCATTGGCTCATCAAGTCTGCCCCTTCCTATCTAACTAATGCTAAGTGAGAGCGCCCTAGAGGCTCCTCACTCCCACTCCCTCCCCTTTCTGGTGCTGTCTTTATCAAACCCCTGTACCTGTCTCACTCTCTTTTGAATCCCCTTACCAATTTCACCAAGACTACCTTCTCTGGTAGCCTATTCCACACTTCCACCACCCTCTCCAAGAAAAGGTATTTCCTGGTATCTCTTCTAAACTTGCCCCTCGTTTCATGAAGTTACCCCTGGTGCTTTTATTTCCATTCAATCTGAACAATTCCCTGCCATCCACTTTATCCACAGGACTGGGAATCCTCCAGGGTGGAGCAAAGGCCATGAATGGGCTGATGGCTGGGGGGTGTCAAATAGGGTTAGTGAGGACTCAGAGGTGCCCATGGGGTAGATGGAATAATGACAGGGACCACCCTGTCTTTTTCCCCTCCCTATGACTGTGCCAAATGTTAGGGGGAAACAGGTTAGCAGGCCCACTGACTCTACTCCTCCCCTTTGGGCCATTCTTTGTAACACCAGATTGATGAGGAATGAGATGGCACTGATAGAAGGTTTCATCGCTGATTCCTCAGCTAATCTTGTTTGAATCAAGCAGAGCAAAACAACAAGGGCTAATGTGCCCACTCTAAAACGGTCCATGCAGCCATCAAAGTCCAATCTTCAGTAAAAACACTTGGTGACGGTGAAGATTTAGTAAAATTTATATTAACTATCTCTTTTATGGAGAGAAGTCCAGGGGAGTTCTTTTAATGGGGGAATGGAACCTCATTCTGAACCAGAGGCTGGACTCCATATCCCAGATCCCGACTCCGGGGACTCATACGGCCAGACTCTTCAGTAGACTGCTAGAAGATGTGGGCCTGCTGGACGTCTGGCGTGAGAGATACCCAACAGCTAGAGATTACACTTGCTACTCCCCAAGGCTCAGTGTCCTTTCCCTAATAGATATGTTCTTGACCTATGCTGGGGGGCTTTCTAGGTTCGGGCATTCTTGGATGGGCACAGCAGTACACTCAGACCATCAACCAATTTTTGTAGAGCTGGATCTCAGCGTCCCCCAAAAGAAAACCCATTGGCACTTGAATACATCCTTGTTGCGGGACAGAGAGACAATAGACAAACTGAAAGAAGCTATTTCGCAGACCCTAATTTGTAATTCTGGCCCCGACTCTTCCCCCCCCAAATAATATGGGACACACTAAAAACTATATTGAGCGGCAAACTCATCTCAATTGGCTCCTTTAAGCAGAAAGAAAGAAGATTCCACCTAGAGTCGCCTCACAAAGAACTCCAAAATTTAGAATCACAACAAAAGGCAAAATGGACTAAACATACAGACGAGAAAATTAGGGAAACTAAAATGAAGATGCAAAAGATTCAACAGTCAAAAACAGAGACACCCCTAAGCTATCTTAAGCAATCCTACTATGAGGAGGGCCCAAGGGCCACACAAATACTTGCATTTAGACTCTAACAGTGTCAAGCTAGGGCTATCATTATTAAGATCAAACATCCTAAGTCAGGCACCCTTTCAAATAAGGGGGACCAGGTTATGGATGCCTTTATTAGTCATTACAAAAACCTTTATCACCCCAAAATTGAAACCTCCCCCGGAGGAGAAACGGAGATTCCTGGAAGGTCTAAACATGCCTGCTCTGACACCGGAACAACAGACAGCCCACTCAACCCCCATTGGTAAGGTGGAACTAGACGCAGCCATCCAACATCTGAAAACAGGAAAGTACCCGGGCCCAGATGGGTTCAGCGGGGAACTTTATAAAACATTGAATAAGGAGCTGGCTCCACACCTACTCTCGGCCTTTAACGAGATCTGGGGTGGAAGAGGAGCAATCCCCCCATCATGGAATTATGCCACCATTACAGTTCTGCATAAACAGGGCAAGGACCCAGTAAAGTGCGGGTCCTACCGCTCTATCTCACTACTCAACACAGATTACAAACTGTTTACATCTATTTTAGCCACTAGGCTAAATCTCCTGCCCAACTTGATCCCTCAGGACCAAACCGGATCTATCCAGGAAGACAGGCCCCGGACAATGTCAGGCACACTACTAATATAATAAATAAAATCACTCAAGAAAAGATTCCAGCATGTCTAATGAGCCTCGATGCCGAAAAGGCATTTGACAAGGTATCGTGGCCCTTTCTGTTCACTGTACTTGAGAAATCTGCATTCCCTCAGGCCATGCTGCAGGCCCTTAAGGCCATCTATATGGCCCCACAGGTCTATCTCAGAATAAATGGTGGTGTCTCAGACAGGTTCTGCCTAGGGAGGGGCATGAGACAGGGATGTCTGCTGTCCCCCCCTGCTCTTTGCCTCTACATTGAGCCCCTCGCAAGAGCAATTCAAGAATGTCCCAACATCACAGGAGTGTGGGTGGGAGATACTGAACACAAAATGTCGCTATATATGTCCTCTTACACTTAACCAATCAGACTCAATCCATCCCTCAAGTTTGGAACATCTTGGAGAAGTTTGGCTCCCAGGCGGGTTATTACTTAAATAAGGATAAAACAGACATCTTGAAATTCGTCTACCACCCTCCCCCTGAAATAACCTCATTCCTCCCTTTAAATTGGAGTAAGCAAAAAAATTAAGTACCTGGGGATACAAATCACGATACAGTTAAGCAAACTGTTTTCCTCAAACTTCAGTCCTTTGATGTCCCAACTTTAACAAGATATTTCAAAGTGGGGGCTCTTGAAACTCCCTCTATGCTCTAGAACACAATCCACTATTATGAATGTCCTCCCCAGGTTCCTATATTTGTTCCAGTCACCACCAATGAACACCCCCCGGAATCAATTTCAGGCCTGGCAGAGAATTCTATCCAAGTTCATTTGGTCCAACGGTAAGCCGAGGCTGAGAATGCAGATCCTACAAACAGATAAAACAAGGGGAGGGAGGGAGAGCAGTCCCTAACCTAGAGGACTACTGCCTGGTGGCCCACTTGAGGCATGCCCTCCTGTGGAATACTGAATCTTGCGACTCGCACTGGAAGAATATTGAGCTGCACCTGGCCAGAAGCCCTCCTCTGGGAGCAACAGTCACAGACAAACAGTTGCATAAAACTGGGGACTATACTGTCTTATCCGTCACAGGCACCCTAAAGATGACCCACAGATTATGGTCCAAGTACAAGCTGGGGAAAGCCCTATGGCCCTTTCAATGGTTTGCTTGGTCAGAGGATTTCCTCCCATGACAAAATGAACTTTGCATTTAGGCAATGGTCCAGACTCGGCCTACGAAGGCTAGGCCAACTGGTCTCAGGACACACAACTTTAGACTTTCAAACCCTCAAACATAGTTATCAGTTGAGCAACAGTGGCCACTTCCGCTTCCTACAACTTAGATTGTATGTACAAGAGGTCCAAAAAGAAGCCGTCCAAACTGAACAAACAGAGCACTTACTTAACACACTCCACTCAATGCTATCCAGAGACCTTAAAAGGGGACATATCTCCACATTATACAAAACAGTCCGGCAGCTTTACTCAGGGAGCACTCAGAGTATTAAAGCCAAATGGGAAGAGGAGGCAGGGGTGAGTCTCTCGGATAGTGACTTGGGTATAGCCATCCAATCAGCTAGTAAAACAACCCTCTCACCGAACTGGAGGGAGTTTGCATGGAAGGTGAGAGTCAGATTTTTCTATACACCCACAGTCCAGCACAGATGGGGGAGGGGGCACGTCGCACTGTTGGAGAAGGTGTGGAATTCAGGTAGCACACCACACCCACATATTCTGGGAGTGCATGTTCATTGACCCATTCTGGCAACAGGTGTCCCAGGACCTAGCAAAACTCTGACTATTCCACACAATTTTCTTTTGAGAACTTGGTTCTGGGGATCCCTCCAGATGGCGTAAGGGGAGAGGACAGTACTTACCCGTGGATCATCCTTTTAGTGGCCGCTCACAAACATAGAAACACAGACTTTGACGGCAGATAAGAACCGCTAGGCCCATCTAGTCTGCCCATTTCCCTACCTACAGGATAGGCCGCAGATCCTAGTTAACCAACAGCCTATATCTTCCTGCCCCCCACAAGAATTGCCTTATGTCTGTCCCATGCATTCTTGAATTCTCCCACAGTTTTAGACCCCACAACTTCTTCAGGAAGGCTGTTCCATGCATCCACTACCCTCTCTGTGAAATAATACTTCCTCACATTGCCCTGAACCGCCCTCCTTCTATCTTTAAATTGTGTCCCCTTGTTCTTGCAAGTCTCTTTTTCTGAAAGATGCTACCCTCTTGGACTTTGTTGATTCCCTTGAGGTACTTGAAAGTTTCTATCATGTCCCCCCTCTCCCTTCTTTCCTCAAGGGTATACATATTAAGCTCCTTTAGTCTCTCCTCATATAGCTTCTCTTGCAGACCCTGCACCATTTTAGTTGCCCTCCTCTGGACTGCCTCTATCCTGTCGATGTCCTTGCGGAGATGGGGTCTCCAGAACTGGACACAGTATTCCAGATGGGGTCTCACCAACTGTCTGTACAGAGGGATAACAACTTCCTGTTTTCTGCTGCTGATGCCTCTCCCTATACATCCCAGTATACCCCGGCCCTCCCTACTGCCTTCTCACATTGCTTGCTAACCTTAAGGTCATCTGATATGATTACCCCAGGTCCCTTTCCTGTTTTGTTGTTGTTACTACCTCCCACCCATTGTGTATTCTTCCTTGGGTTCTTGTTTCCCAGGTGCATTATTTTGCACTTTTTGCATTGAATCCTAGCTGCCATACGTCTGACCATTCCTCCAACCTTGCCAAGTCCCTTTTCATCCTTTCCACACCTCCTTGTGTATCAACCGTGTTGCAGATCTTTGTGTCATCTGCAAAGGCATACTCTTCTTCCAGCCCTCTGCAATGTCACTGATGAAGACATTAAAAAGGACTGGACCCAATACTGAACCCTCGGTACCCCACTAGTAACAGCCCTTTCTTCAAGTGGACTCCATTTACAATTACCTTCTGTGTCCTGTTGTCCAGCCAATGTTTTACCCAGGCTACCACCCTGGGACCCACTCCCAGGCTGGTTAATTTGACTAATAATCTTTTGTGTGGGACTGTGTCAAATGCAAGGCAAGGCAATTACCAGGAGATGGCTCTCTCTGGACCTACCCAGCCTGGAAAATTGGTATTCCATAGTAAAAGAGTTATAAAATATGGAAGAATTAACCCATAAAATAAACAATAAAACCAAGACATTTGTATAAAGATGGTCAAAATGGCTGATATCTGTGAACCCGAATTTGGAGCACTTATAATAAGAGCTCTGGTAACACAGTCAGTGTCTAACTTCAGAAAACGTTAATGCTCTTGGAGTGGGTCCTCCTGGAGGGGTGATTGCCCTGGCACTCCATTGGGATCTGAGCATTTATTCTCGGCCATCCCCACTGGGAGATGGAGCAAGGGGATCTATTAACAAATTTATTCATTTATTCTTGTATTTGTTCATTTGTATCATATATAATATATCAACTTTTAACCTGACAGGGAATTAAATAGTCTTTCTTTTTTCTGCTAGTACCTCTGGAATAGTTTAAGACTGCATAATCCCTGTTTATCTCTGTTTGTATGAAAAATTGTGTAAAGTTTGTAAGCTCTAAAACTTTAATAAACATGAATTTACCCCCCCCAAAAAAATATCTCTTTTATTTGCTAGGATTATAAGGTGCAGTTGCCACATTACCCTAGAGCTTCACCTCTACAAACCAAGGCTTCATCGGGGTTATCACGGACATCTGGCTGGGAGACGACTCCAGCCCTGTGCTTCAGGCATTGATTCTGAACACTTATTCTGTGGTACAATACATTGCTTAAGGCAGGATCGGGGGGGGGGGAGACAGGGTGGCCATCTGTTTTAGATTTGCTTTGGGATTCACGGTGTATCCCATGGGAACGTCCAGGTCTTTTAATAGTGCATCTGTTAGGTGAACGAGAGGTATAGGAGGTGGGCAGGGAGGTGGATGAGTGGGTGAATAGCTGGCTGAGAGGAAGAACACAGAGAGTTCAGGTAACCGGGGCATTTTCAGCTAAGAGGGAGGTGACCAGTGGGGTACCACAGGGCTCGGTACTGGGTCCCCTATTCTTCACTGTGTTCATAGCAGATATTGTAAATGGGCTGGAATGTAAAGTGTGTCTGTTTGCTGACAACACCAAGATTTGCAACAGAGTGGACTCCCCTGAGGATGTGAGGAGTATGACTTCAGACTTGAAGAAACTGGAGGAGTGGTCAGAAACATGGCAGCTGAAATTCAATGCCAAAAAGTGCAGAGTCTTGCACTTAGGCAGAAACAATCGCAAAGAGGATTACTATCTGGGAGGAGAGAAGCTAGCCTCCACCAGCCAGGAGAAGGACCTGGGGGTTATTATATCAGAAGACTTGAAAGTGGGTAAACAGAGTGAAAAGACAGCACTAAAGGCAAGTGGCATGCTGGGCTGCATCGGGAGGGGAATCACGGGTCGCAGGAGGAACGTGGTGTTGCCACTCTACAGGGCGCTGGTGCATCCCCACTTGGAGTATTGTATACAGTACAGGAGACTGCACCTCAAATGGGATAGACAGAACTGAGACGGTACAGAGGAGAGCAATGAAAATGATTTAGGGACTGCATCATATGGCATACCAGGACAGGCTGAGGGAACTCCACATGTACAGTACTCCCTGGAACAGAGAAAGTAGAGGGGTGACATGACTGAGACTTTTAAATATATGAGGGGTGTAGATAAGGTTAACGTTCAGGAGCTTTTCCAATTGAAAGGAGAACGAGAGGGCATGACAGAGGCTGAAGGTAGGGAGGTTCAGGAGTAATACAAGGAAGTTCTTCTTTACAGAAAGGGTGATGGAGCAATGGAATAGCCTATCCAAAGAGGTAGTGGAGGCCAGAACAGTAAGAGAGTTCAAGAACACATGGGATAGACATAAAGGTAGCATATGGAAAGGCAAATGAGGGAAGGGGGAATAGCATCAGGTAGGTTCTTGGGCAGACTAGATGGACCTTGCGGCCCCCTTCTGCCGTCACTTTCTATGTTTCTATGTAAGGGTGATTTTCTTCAGGAGCTGGCAGATTTCATGGCTGACCAGGTGTTGGATGCCCCCAAGCTTTTAGTGCTGGGCTATTTCAATGCCTAGGTGGACAAGGAAACCTCACCTGTTGCTCAAAAGCTCTTCCAGTTGATGTCATCACTGGGCCTTATACAGGTGGTTTCCTCTGTGACCGATCTGCACAGTCATATTATTGACCTGGCCTTTTCATCTGGGTTTGATGTAAGTGTGGTCAAGGTTGATCCAGTCATTTAGTTGGATCATCACGCCATATCTTACCTTTGCTAGGTCCCCCTTGTTAATACCCCTCCAGTGGAGTCTGGTACCAACGAAAATTTAATTTGGAGGCTCACAAACTCCAGGATGTGCTAAATGTGTCAGGCATGATGATGGCTTGTGTTCAGGGAGCCAAGAAAGCTGTGGAGCACCACAACAACTTTCATGGCTGCCTTGGACTCCCTAGTAAATTTCCATGTCTACCCCTTGACCTCCTACCACAGCTCACCATTGTACTGTGAGGAGCTCAGATGGCTGAAGACTAAGGGATGGAAGTTGGAGCCTTCTTGGTGGAAATCCCACTCCAAGGAGGACAAACTGGCTCTTAGAACTCACTATGATGAGAATCAGAGGTCCTAACATGGACTATCACTGCAAGTAAAACTCGGCCAGCAGAGCTTTTTTGCACCCAGTCTGAGCAAGCTTTTTCTGCAGAGAAGTGCAAAGAGTTCAGCTGGTTCTCCCTTGGCAAGGTATTCTCCATTTGGACTGGGACAGCCTCCAGACGCCTGTCATGGCTGGTGATATCAAGAGTGAGAAGGGTACGGACAACCTGCCATCCTGGTCTGAGTTCCAGACAGTTGTAGAAGAAGAGGTGGTCCAGGTGATCTTGGATCTACACCCTACTTACTGCTTGCTGGATCCTGGGCTTACTTGGCTGCTTATTGGTAGCCTTGAATCCTTAGGACCAATATATTCCAAGATTGTCAGATGTTTCTTGAAGGAGGGTACATTCCCATCAGCTCTGAAAATGGCAGTGGTGAATCCCCCCTTAAGAAACCATCTTTGTACCCTGACAGTCTGGGTAATTACAGGCCTGTCTTTAACCTTCCCTTTTTGGGGAAGTTGATCAAAAAAGTAGCTGTGGCACATCTTGAGGGTCACCTGGAGCTATATAACTTCTACAAGCCTCTCCAGTCAGGATTTAAGCCTTGTAAGTACTGATATTGCTCTTGTCAGGATGATACATGACCTCCTCATAGCATGAGACTAAGAACTTTGTTCAATCTTGGTTCTTCTGGATCTCTTGTCAGCATATGTCACAGTGGACCATAGTGCACTTTTTTGAATTCATGACATATTATTCCCTTCTAGCCCGAGTGGCCCCCACCAGTCCTGCCTAATCCATCCAGCCCCATCATCCGCCATCTCTGGGACTTACCTTCACTCGCAGTTCCCCCATGAATAAACCCTCATGGAAAGAGCTGCCAGGGACTCTGCCCTTAGTCCCCTTCTCTGGACAGAGATTTGGTGTCGGTTGGTGAGGAAGAACACAGTTGGCAGTGTGGAGCCTGTGACAGGCAGTGGACAGCATCCTGCTGCAGTCAGGGTATTTTCCACATTTTCTGTCCTGCCTCCTGACATCAGCAACGCCTTGCTGATGCATCATGTCATGCTGCCAACTTTCTCTTCCCTCAGTCCACGGCTCCAGCCGCACCACCACCCGTGTTCACCCAGATGGTAGTGTGCTAATGGAGACCATATTCCTTCTCTCCCCAGAAGAGGCAAGTGTCCCCCCTCTGCCAGCCCTTCAATGACCCAGATGCATTCCCAAACCGGGCTCATAGGCATCACAAGCATTAGCACTACTTCTGCACCAGCAGGCCAGCAATGGACCATGATGCACTAATTGATCTCATAAGGAATTACGTGGGAACTCACTGGCATGGTTTTGTTCTGGTTTAAGTCCTACATTACAGGGAGATCACAGCATGTAACTCTAGGGGTTCCACCATGCCAATGTGATAAGAATATAGCTGACCTCCCCACAGTAACACATGGTCACCGACATCCCCGACACTGCCAGGTCCCAACCGTCCGACTGACTGACACCTGTTCGGAAAGCCACCCGCACCCCCAGCCTTACAGATTCCAACTCAGGGGAGGGTGTCAGGGGAGAGCGGCCAAACTCCAGAGTCAATGACACGGTTATTGCTTCGACAACCCAGTTGACACTGCAGGTGTTGATAGGTTGTTGTCACTGTAACAGCATCGCTGTTACAATGGTATACAAACTCTAGGTAATTACATCTCTGGAGAGACTGTGGCATCCTGTGGGATTCCACAAGGCTCTATATTGGCACCCATGTTGTTCACTGTGTAAAGCTGCCATTAGGTGAGATCATCAGACAGTATGGGGAAAAGTTTCACTGCTGTGCAAATGATACTCAGCTGTATTTGTCTTGCACCCCTGATGGGTTGAATGCAGTTTTGGCACCTGGTTGGTATCTATAAGAAATCAACTGGATGGCCTCCAACTGGCTATGTGTCAACACTGACAAGACAAAGATTAAGATTATTAATTCCGGTCACCATGGGTGGCTTTCTTTTACCATCTGTGAATGTTTAGTCAGTTCGAGTTGTGGATGTGGTGAATAATCTGAGTGTCATTCTGGACTGCAAGCTAACATTAGAAAACAGATGTCAGTGATCATGGGGAATGGATTTTACTACTTCTGAAATATAACCTGGATCAAAGTCACATCTAGTGCCAGCTGACTTGGAGATGACAGTTCATGGCTCTTTCACCTTCAGACTGGATTACTACAATGCTATTTCCTTAAGGTTATCTGGAAGTTTGTTGCAATGCCTACAGTTGGTTCAGAATGCTGCAGTCGGACTGGTGATAAGAACATTTCAAAGGAACCACATCATGCCAGTGCTGCCTGGTCTGCACTGTCTGCCTGTGCGGTGGTGTATCACCTTCAAGATATACTTGTCAATGTTCAAGACCCTACATGGATGGAGTCCAAGCTTCCTGAAAGACCTCTTAATGTCCTAAATGCCCACCTGACCTCTCCAGTCCACTGCTGTAGGCTTGTGTTATGTTTGCTATTCTGCCTTAAGCAATCTGGGGACAGAGCCTTTGAGGGTTACTGCCCCATTTCTCTGTCACTCCCTGCCAGAGAGAATTAGATCTGCTCATACGATGGGGGCCTTTAAGCATAAACTGAAGGCATACCTGGTTGCACAGGTCTTCCCAGATTATTTTTTTAAACTATTTACTATTATTTGTATTTATATTTTTAATTTTTATGTAAATGGTTTATGCTGTTTTTATTGTTGTGAAGTGCTCTGAGCCATTGGCTAGGACAACAAACAAATAAAATTGTTTTCCTTGCCCTTGCCTTAAGCCCTGGAGGTTTTTGTATGTTTCATTCACATACTGTCTTTCCTTTCTCACCCCAAGCATGTACATTATTCAGATCTGCTAATCTCCTCATATGTCCTTCCTGCTGTCCTTGCATCATCTTGGTTACCCTCCTCTGCACTGCATCAACCTTGTCCCTGTTCTTCCGATGCGGACTCCAAAACTGCACACAGTACTCCAGGTGAGGCTAAACCAGGGACCTATACAATGGCAGCAAGTCCCTTTTGTCCATGGTGCTTTACTTAGAAATACAGACAGTGTCACCAGAAGAAGACATCAGTCCATCCAGTCTGCCCTGTTTTACCTTATTAACCCTTGTAGTGTCGTAGGTCGATATAGCTGTCCAGAATTCGTATATGTCCTAATTTTTTTGGCAGCCTAAGGGTTAAGTCTTGAAAACCAATTAACGAAAAACATCATCAAAAATAAGCCAAAACTTAGAATAAAGTAACCCAATCAATCTCTTCATTCAGACCAGTCCTACTGTCAGGTACTCTCAGTCTATCACCAGGGATGCTCACCCCACTTTTTGCGAAAGTTGAATTTCAACTACCTAACCTTGGTCCACCTCTCTAACCTTTGTAGGTTCTTCTTCAACTCTCTCACACCCTCCTTGCTTTCTACTATGCCACAGAGCTTGGTGTCATCTGCAAAGAGACACATCTTGCCCTGTATTCCTTCTCCTGCATCACTGAAGAACATATTGAAATTGACTGGTCACAGGACTGACCCCTGTGGCAACCCTCTCATGATCTCCCTCTTCTCTGATCGGACCATGTTTGCCACCACCCCCTGCTGCCTCCCCTACCTAACTTCCCACTCATCTAACTAGGTTCTAGATCCTCCAACTTCTTCAACAACCTTCTGGGTGGCACCAAGTCGAATGCCTTGCTGAAGTCAAAGCAGAGTCCCTTATCCACTGCCTTGGTTACCTAGCCAAAGAATTTTATCGGGTTGATCTGACAAGACCCCCTGCCACAGACCCATGCTTTTTGCTGTTCTGTGCTCTTTCCACTGCTACCTCCCTCGTCCTACAGTCAGTGCCAAAAATCTTTGCCCTATGTTCATCACTTGTTATTTTTACACTAAATTTTAACTGACATAACTTTGACCACCTTTTCATCTACTCATGTCCTCCTTCATGATTTTGACCTTCTTCTCCCAATCTACCTGGCCACTGATCTTAGCATCATCTGTGAAAAGGCATGTCTTGCCCTCGATCCCTACCCCTAAGCCACACATAAAGATGTTGAAGGAGGCTGACCTTAAGACTGCTCCTTGTAGCACACTGCTAGTGACCCCGTCCCCGTCCTCCGAGTATTTCCCATTTATTACCATCCTCTGAGTCCTGTCACTTAACCTATTTCTCACCCACCTAGCAATTTATTTCTTAACCAAACAACCATGCAGGACAATATCGAAGGCTTCATTTATTTATTTCATTTGTTGGTGTAAACACCTACCCCCCCCCCCCATTTGGGGGCTTACCTTAAAATAGTACCTTCTCCCACTGCCGCCAGCATCCTTGCTACCTCATGGATCCTTCTGCTGCTCTCCATTACCCAGAGTGTTTCCCTGATTGAAATAACCTGCAGGGCTCCCAAACTCAAATTACGAGTGGCCAGCATGTCTCATAGCCACCACTCACACTGTCGAGGAGGTGTACTCGAGCATCTGACTGCCGTTGCAATCAAAAAAAAGCAAAAGTGTGTTTTTTTCTGTGGTTCCTGGTGCCAGGCTAAGTTAAATAGGCACTGGGGACACAAAAGCAAGGCAGCAGTATTTTTTAAAATAAACAAAATCGGCAGTCGCCTAAGGCGCTGCCTCCAGGGCACCAGACAAAGGCTAAGGGGCAAGGGATGCCCTCATTAATATTCATTAGCTCCCAGTGTGTTTCCTGGGGGTAGTGTGTTATGGGAGTTGCAACTCCCCGGGAGAATTGTTTTATGTTATAAAAAGTGGACTAATTCGAGAGAGGACTGTTGGGGCTACAAAACAGTGGGGGAAAGCAAATCAAAATAGTGTTGCTCCTGGCTGCACCAGAACTTTATGTGTGGGGAATATTAAAATAGACTGCCTAGACTTAAATTGAAGCCACCATTTTTGTGCCTATCCACCAACTGGAAACCAGAATTAAACCAAGGGGCTCTTGGGACAATGTCAGAGACTTATGGGGGATTGTCTGGGACAATTTCTAGGCACCAAAAAGTGAACGAATTAGCATATGAGAACTGTTTAAGACAGCTCTGGCAGCCAATGGGAGTTCTGGAACTCAGCTCCATATAAAAGGGGTAACTGCTCAGTTCAGGCAGATTGGAAGAGAAAGCCAAAGAGCTCAAAGTGTGTGCCTCTGGCGAGCTTGCCAGCTCTAAGGGGTTAGGCCTGCCAGGCCTAGACTTCCGGCCGTCAATCCACAGGTCCAAGTGTCCAGTTGGCCCACATTTGGGGTCACAGGAGCAGGGGATTCGAGCAGCATCCAAGCTGAAGAAATCAGATTCAGCCTGCAAGCTGGCTGGAAGATCCAGAGAAGGACAGAGCCTTGTATATAAATGTGTTTAGTTTGCCAAAGTGTTTGCGTGGCCGAGATGTTCGGTTTGCATGTTCTTGGTGAGTGTTAAATTGTTCCTACATCCTGGAGACCAGCATTATAACAAGGACCCTGAGGGAATTCTCCTTCTGCTTTATCAAGCCATCTGCAACAGGTCTCACTTCATCGGATCATCACTTGGTTTGAGTGGTGTGAGTACAAACAGGGTAGCTCCCTGCAACAAAGCTAACTAAGCAGACCTCCCACCTTGGTTCCTTTTCCGTAGTTGCTCTGGTGGGCCTACATATCTCTAGCACTTTGCAAACACTGCTGCCCTGCTGGTGCACTTCCCCCCGTCTGTCTCTGACAATGCCCCTTGGCTGCTCTATTCCCACCTTGCCTCCACCCTCCCCACTCTCTTCCCCCCCATACTCCTTCCTCCTCCCTCCCCGACCTCCTCTTCTGCCCCTGCTTCCCCTCTTTCTCCCCTACGACCTCACACTTTGTACTCCCTTCCACCCCACCAGTCTTCCTTATGCCTCTCTTTACTTCCCCCTATTTTCTAGTCTACACATATTCCCTTTAACTACATGTTTTTGACTATTTACCTCCATCAATGTTTATACTGTTATCATGTTATCTTACTGTAATCACTGATATGGAACCTTTGTAAAAGAGCCTTGGCTCAAAGGTACTTGCAATCCTAGACTTAAATAAATAAATAAAAAGCTACACATCACTTGTGTGTGCCATCCAGTTTCTTTTGCTTGGGGTTTATTTGCAAATGGACTGAGTCATCCGGCTCCGGATTACAAATTCTGGATTGATGTGCCTGTAACTGTTTTCTTTCCTAAGGGCCCCAACAACAGCTGCAATGCCAGCCTACCCTGGGCAATGCATCAGGCTAGCCTATTATTCCAACAGGGTACCCAGGGTTGTGTGACTGTAAAGAAAGGACTCTTTGTGCATGCATTTTCAGCCTGAAATAATCAGATCTATTAATCATCTGCTATATTCTTGCTCCACCCCGGTTCACATTCCCCTGAATAAATCAGATTGTGCTGTTTTTGCATTTAATCTGGCTAGTGTGTACCTTTTTGGTGGGGGTATTGTACTGCCATTGAACTGTTGCATTGCAGGTCTTATTTTACAGGGGGTCTCCAGGGCAGCTGCAGATGATCCAGCCCAGGTGGTAAGTGCAAGAGGTATGAGCAAGTTATTACTGCCATATGGTACATGTAAATGTTTTGCTGCTATACTGTTTAGGCCACTAGAGGGGTTGGTAGGGGGTTATAGCATCCTGGAGGGCTATACCAACAGCAGTTATACTACCCAGAACTATTCCTCCAGGTGGAGGCACACATTCAACAAGCTTAGGCCCCTCGACCTGCGCATTGTCACGCAGGCAGGGGAAGTAGCCCTTAGGATAGCACCACTTAAGGGTTGCATTGCTACTTTATGAGATTGCTACTTATGAGCCTAGCTCATGGCCCTAGCTTAGGTGAGAGCCTCCAGTCCCATCCCCTGGCATCCACCAGCTGGCACCAATCAATACCCCCAAGGATCCCCCCCCATTGGGGCTCCCCAAAGCCAGTCGAAGACCGGATCCAGTGTGGCCAGTGCCGTGGCACTTGGGGGGCGGGACGTGTGAGGCACCCTCCATCATCCAGCCGGAGCATCTTTTCTTCCTCCAGTGTACACCCCTTGGAGGCAGAGCATGCAATGATGCTGGCATCAGAGAACACAAGTCCCCATGTGCATCTCATCAGGCATCTGCCTGCCTCTGACTCCACATAGGCAATGTTGGTGTGCCACTCCCAGCCTCCACTAGTGGCCAGGCGTGCACTGACAGCTGATGGACGCCCCTCCCGGAGAAGGAAAGCAGTCCCAGGGATGCCCAGTTCTTCTCCTCCCCTGCCGAACCCTGGTGGACCACACTCATTCCCGAACACAGGTCACTGGCATGGTGCGAGGTGTGGCATCCAGGTCCTCAACCCTCAGCACCATCGAGCCAGCATAAGGCTTTATTGACGTCAAAGTACAGTATGTACACCACCTGTCCCTTGTCTTCTGTCTTGGTCACCAAATTGAAGAAATCAATCAGATCCATTTTACATGCCGCCCCCATAAACCCATGTTGTTTCTTGTTCTGAAGTCCATTTGCCTCTAGGAAAGTTACTGTTCTTTCCCGTATTATGGTCTCTAGCAGCTTACTCATGATAAACATTAAGCTGACAGGTCTGCAGGTCCGTGGACCATCCTTGCTGCCATTCTTGTGTAGGGGAACTACGTTAGCCATCCTCCAATCACTGGAGTATGCTTTGTCTGATCCCCACTATTTGAAGTTGGTCAATATCAGAGTGAAATGACACATGAACTCTTCTAATACCTTGTGTTGCTTCATGCACCCCACCCTCCCCAGTATCTGATGTTTGTTGATATCAGAGTGAAATCACACAACTTCTCCTGTTACCTATGTGATTCCTAGTGTCTGATGCACTACACAACATTTTATTTATTTACTTGAATTTTGGTATCTGGGTAAGTCTACTGAGACCATGGAATCCCTTTTTCAGTGATGACTCGGGAGACAAATTATGAACACAATACAGCTAATGAATACAGGAATAATACAAGATACTGTGAAAATTAACAATGATTCAGGTATAACAAAGGCAAACAAGTTAAGCATTGGGGTTACTAGTGGGGTACTGCAGGATTCAGTACTGGGTCCAATCCTTTTTAATGTCTTTATAAGTGACATTGCAGAGGGACTGGAAGAAAAAGTATGCCTCTTTGCAGATGACACAAAGATCTGCAACAGGGTTGATACACAAGGAGGCATGGAAGGGATGAGAAGGGACTTGGCAAGGTTGGAGGAATGGTCAGAAGTATGGCAGCTTGGATTCAGTGCAAAGAAGTGCAAAGTAATGCACCTGAGAAACAAAAACCCAGGGGAAGATTACACAATGGTGGGGGAAGGTAATAACAACAACAAAATGGAAAGAGACCTGGGGTAATCATATCAGATGACCTTAAGGTTGGCAAGCAATGCAGAGAGGTGGTAGGGAGGACTGGGGATACTGGGATGTATAGGGAGAGGTATCACAGAAGAAACGGAAATTGTTATCCCCTGTACAGACAGTTGGTGAGACCCCATCTGAGTACTCAGTCCAGTTCTGGAGACCCCATCTCCTCAAGGACATAGACAGGATGGAGCGGTTCAAAGGAGGGCAACTAAAATGGTGCAGGGTCTGCAAGAGTAGCCATACGAGGAGAGACTAAAGGAGCTTAATATGTATACCCTTGAGGAAAGGGGGGACATGATAGAAACGTTTAAGTACCTCAGTGGAATCAACAAAGTCCAAGAGGGTAGCATCTTTCAGAAAAAGAGATGTGCAAGAACAAGGGGACACAATTTGAAGATAGAGGGAGACAGCTCAGGGGCAATGTGAGGAAGTATTTTTTCACAGAGAGGGTGGTGGATGCATGGAACAGTCTTCCTGAGGAGGTTATGGGGTCTAAAACTGTGGGAGAATTCAAGAATGCATGGGACAGACATAAGGCAATTTTTGTGGGGGGTAGGAAGAAATAGGCTGTTGGTTAAATAGGATCTGCAGCTTATCCTCTAGGTAGGGAAATGGGCAGACTAGGTGGGCCAAGCGGTCCTTATCTGCTGTCAAAGTCTATGTTTCTATGTTTCTATCATAATAAACAATCAGGCATTTACATAAGACAGTTAACCAAGACCCAGAGATTGCGCAATAAGTGCGATTGCAGGAATAATAGGTAAGTAATTAAAAGACAAGTGTTAGTGTAACATATTCAGAGCTTCAGAGGCACAGGTAAAGGTTAGTTAAAGCAGTTGCGGGGGGGGTTGAGTAGATAAGAGGTAAGCTCTTTTTTGAAGAGTGATAGGGTAGGGGAGGAAACTAAAGTAGGGGGAAGGGCATTCTAAGCAGTGATGGCTAAGAAGGCAAAAGAGCACTTACCCGATAGTTGGTACGTCTTCTGTGTTGCTAATAAGGGCACGAAAGTAGATCTGAGAGGGTGCACATGTGCTTTGTGGTATACAATTCTCTTTAGACAAGGGGGATTAAAGAGCTTGACTAGTTTGAATACAAAACATAGTGTGTGAAATTGTAGCCTTGAGTCATAAATAGGCCACTGAAGAGAGTAGAGAGCGTCACAATGGTGTTTCCTGGCGTCTGCGCCTAGTGCAAATTGTCCAATCCTATGCTAGCGTTGACGCAGCTGAACAAGGGAAGAGGACTTAGCAGTGAGTAAGAGTGGGGCACCATAGAACAAAATAGGGAGAAGGGATGTAGAGGCAATCTTTTTACAGGCAGCGAGGTTAATAAAGGGCGGAGGCAGTATAACAGACCAAGCTTCTGGTTTACCGTTTTGGTAAGCTGAAATACACAATGTTCCAGAGAGAGAAGAAGGCATCTAAGTGGATCCCAAGATATTTAAAAGTACTGACCACCTCAATGGGGTCATCTGACAGTGAGCAAATTTGGAGCTGTTTAGTAGGCTTAGGGAAGGGTTGTGGAATATCATAGCTTTCATTTTTTTTGTATTTAGAACTAGGTGATTATCAGAGAACTAAAATTCAAGCATATTGAAAGCAGAGTTAAGGTGTTGGTTAAGCCAATCCATATTGCTAGACGAATGGTATACAGTAAGACTGTGTCATCGGTGTAGAGTTGCACAGCCACACCATCACAGAAGTTTGGGAGCTCATTGATAAAGAGTGAGAATAAAATTGGGCCAGTCATGAAACCATGTAAGTGCTAGGTGATCTAGGCCAAGCTGATGCAGTTTGCCAAGCAGGAGGTGGTGGCTGACTAGATTGAAGGCCTTCGTCAGATCGACGAACACTCCACCAGTAAATAGACCTTCGTCACTGGCTTTAAGGATATCAGTCGATACTTTGACTAGGGCTGTGGTTGTACTATGGCCCTTCCTGAAGCCGTGCTGGCAATCTGTGAGAAGATGATGCAAGTCTAGGTAGGACTGCAGCTGATTATACAGGATCCACTCTTGGATCTTAGCCAGGGGCAAAGGATTGACGTAGGCCTATAATTTTCCACAGCATGGGTCCCTCCCTTATGAAGGTGGACCACCACTGCCACTTTCCAAAGACTTGGCACCTCACCAGAAAGGAAGGATCTATTTAGAAGATCACAGACAGGTGCAGCAAGTACTGCTGCCCGAAGTTTGAGGAACCTGGGTTCCAATGTGTCATGGTCGGGGAGCACTCTGCCTTGAGATTTGATAGTAACTTGTGGATTTCTTTTCTAGTGATAAGTTTTAAGTGGAGGGGGGTGAGGACCAAGGGCGTTGTGAGGCTCTGTAGGGACAGAAAACCCGAGGCAGGCAGTAGGTGAGCCATGTACTTATCAAGGTCAGTGAGGCAGTGGTTAATTCATTCTGCAATGGAAGGGGGATCTTGAAGGAGGTTGCAACCTGATGAGATTTAGCTGAGATATTGGGATGTTTTACCTTTGATCAAGTAATTTATTTGCTTCCTGAATTCTTTGGGCTTGCTGAGATTCTCACTCTGAAGTGAGCGGAAATAGGAACGTTTTGTGCTCTGAATTCTGTTTTTGCACAGATTTCTCAGTTGACAATATAATAACTGATCGAAATGTAGGAGACTGTGTTTATATGATTTCCAGGCTGCATCACAACTCTTCATAAGGGTTCTGATTTCAGTGGTGAGCCAGTGGGCATTGATGCCCTTAGATCTGTGTCTAGTGAGAGGAGCATACCTATTGATAGTAACCTTAAAGGTAAGAATGAAGAAGTCAAGTGCCTGGTCTATGGTAGGGAGGCAAGTAATAGGGGACCAATCAACATTACTAATTGACATTAAGAAATCGTCTAAGTTAAACTGAGACATATTCCTGGATTCATGAATTATCGGGGGGGGGGCATCAAAATTTGTTGCGCCACACGCAATAGGTAGGAGAGTGGTCACTAATGCAGTCAGGTAGCACACTGACTGCTTTGATCCTATGACGGCAGTTAGATAGAATCCAATCCAACTGTAACCCCCCTGTTACCCGGGGTTACTAGAATCCTAGTAAGACCTAGTGGTAGGCAGGGAAGGCAGCTTGTGAAATTCCAGTTAAATGGATTTCACACTGTCTCACTGCTCTCAGTCTCAGCTGAGACTGAGGGATGACGACATTTTAGAACTGTTGCAGCTGCATAAGCCACACTGGAATGTTGCAGTTGGAGGTTAGAGTAGAACATTGGGGAATTTGAAGCAGTTCTGGTTCAGTCTGAAAGAGAGTCTGTAGTACAGCAGAGGTGCTCTGCTGAGGACAGGCCCTCAGAGCTTTAAACTCTGTTACAGAGCTACTTTTGTGTTTGGTGTGTGTTTCCACCTGAAGAGGAACACAGGAACTGATAATTGAAGTGATGGAGACCGCTCTCAAAGGTTCAGAGCCCCATCCCTGCGGAGATGGGGGGAAGGTGTCAGCCTGTTTTCCAGGGGCAACCCTCCTGGGTCCGGCTAAGGAAAAGAAGCTGCCTGTTTGAGTTGTGCTGAGGCACCAGAAGCTCTGAAAGGAAGATTTCTGAGGAGGAAATGCCTGTGGGGCACCTGCAACCAAAGCGTGAGTACGCGCTGCAAAAGGGCCATGTGTTTTTCACCTGAAACAGAAGGAAACTAAAGGGACTGTTACTGTGGGGTCAGGAAAAGACAGCCAAGTACAGTTGGAAGATGTGGGGACTGGACTGCTTAACCTGTGGGGGGCCTAGAGTAATGGACAAAGCCACTTATTTTAAGTATGTTCAAGTCCAGCACAAGTGGGAAGCAAGACAAGTAGATTGAATGTGAAATACATTTAGCAAGAATCTACACAGCAAAGTGTTAAAGGACAAGGTATTTACAGTCCAGAGAAATGGCCGGGTATGAATTGTGGGAGCGAGAGGTGGGAGACCCCCCCCCATATTTAGTAATCAAATTCACCTCTACGGATTTGCTCTGAGACACCTGTTGCTTTCTCTCAGGTACTTGGCCAGTGCCTGAGGAAAGTACCCAAATGTGGGATTAAGAGGAAGATTCCCTGATGGAGCCGAGGTGCTCTTAGGTGGTTAAGGGAGCCACCAGAAAATGTTTCCATGATATATGGAAGGTGTCCAAGTGGCTGGCAAGGGAGCTGAGCCAGAGAAAATCCAGAACAGTGTACAAGTTCGGGCTGTGTGTCCAGTGTGTTGTAGAGCCTGAGGGCTAAAGTGATGAGGATGTGTTCTGGTCTCCTTTAATCTGCATTACCAGGAGTGTAGCCCCATGGGGGTCCATCTATGCTTTGTTTATTCTGTTTTGATGTGAATAAAATCCACACTTTGGAATCCCACTTCTGGTATTGAACATTACAGTTATTGCTTCCTGTGTTTGGAGTTACATGGGTGCCCCTGTGCAGAGTAGCCAAACCTAGCCTACGTGCCGAGTGGCATATTTCTCCCCGAACCCAGCCCACCTGGTAGAGCTGTTAGATAGAAACGGCATACCGGGTAGGGGTTACACAACAATGTTGCAGAACCGGTCTTGCCGTTATGTCTTGTGGGTTCAGTGATAAGTTGGTTAAGGTTGGTGTCGGAGATGCAAGTGTGAGCCTTGTTCTTGTGGGGGGACAGCTAATCATCGTTAAAATCTCCACAAATTACTGTCATGCAAGGGAAGAGCAGACAGGGACAACATGAGTGGGGGCAGGTTATTGGTGGCGTCCAGAGAAGGGAGGTAAATACAACCAATAAGGCGTTTATTTACCTTGCCTAGAGTTAGTGAGATAAAAACAGATTCAGCCGAGGGAGGCATGTCGGAGGGAGAGGAAGAGGGAATTACAGTGACACGAAATTTAGACTTAACATAAATTAAGACACCACCCCTCTTTTTACCTAAATGGTCTTGCCGGTAACAAGAGTAACCAGGGAGACCAATTTCATGTTGTTGTACACTGGGCTTCAACCAAGTTTCAGTTATTCCAAGGTTGAGACCTGTAGCCCATGCCTGGATCTCAGCTATTTTAGGCCGGGGATATGATATCATTGTGCTAACTGTGTTTGCATACATTGTCCTTGTACTTCACTCCTCAGTGTTCATGTCCAGTATGTAACTCATTTCTCCATGCAATGTGTTTGATATCTGTATAATGCAGCTATTGTTTGAACCCTATTTTGTACTGCTATCTGTAACTAATTCTGGGTCACCCGTGAAAATGGGACTTGTGTTCCAGTGGTCCTACCCGGTCACCAAAAAACAATATATATCTGAAACTCTTAGACGGGCAGTGCTGTCTTTCTGTACATGTACATACGAATCAGAAAGAACCTTCAAATGTGGTAGAAGCGAGGCAGTAACCCTGAATTTGTAGAGTGTGTAAACTCATCAGAAATGGGCTCCTGCTTGATTTGAATCAGATTAAGGTGCAGAAGTTCCAAGTGTTTTGATGGTTCTGAATCTGGTTAGTTTGAGCCCAACTGGGAATCAATTCTGTTATTTGTTTTCCTGTTTAAAAGGCAGCAAAGGGAATGCTGTCAGATTTATTTATGTCTTTGATAACTGGGTGGGTGCACTGACCCAAAGGACCGTTTTCAGGCATGACCCGAGCCACAACATGGCACATTGAGTAATACAGGTGTGGAGAACAACAGTAAATGCAGGCCTCAACACGAGGTGCAGGAAATTACAGAACAAGGGGTCATTACATAAAGTGCAATTACATAAAAATACAAGATGTCCAAAAAGGCCAGCATACAGGTCAAAAATACATTATTACAGGCCAGGCAACAGACTGAAATATAAGTCACAAAAGACAGAGACCAAACAGAAGTCTCAGGTATGATACATAAAGTGCAAAATGCATTCAGGTACACTAATAGAGAACAGGTCAATGAGCAGATTGGAACTCTGAAAATTGGGTACAATGCTTCCCCTTAGCAAATGGTGATGGGACTTAGGATAGGAAGGCAACAGCAGAAGCCCCGAAAAGTAGGGGAAGAGGACAGGAGTGGTAGTGGTGAATGTAGCAAGGGATGAGATACTGCTAATAGGTGGGGAGGAGGAAGGGGATGCCAGAGATTACCCAGGAGAGCAGTGGCATTTGGCTTCAGATAGTCACCACTCTGAAATTGTTTTTGAAGGAGAGATGGGAGGTGGAAGACCAGAAAGAGATGTAGGGAGTCTGTTCCATAGGGAGGGGACAGAGATGGAAAAGGCTTTACTACCCATGGTAGAGGAGATTCATGGAACTACCAGGGGGGATGGATGACTCGCAGAGGCTCCTAGCTGCCACTCTGCCCATGTGGAGGGATGAGTACAGGGACAGGTGTCCGCTCCTCACAGTATTGTCAACTAAGTAACCAAGGACATAGTCGAACAGTCCCTGCAGTGGGAGCCAACCAAGTGACTGGTACAATACACAATGATGGGTAGAAAAGAGGGTATGGGGGACAAAGTGACAGATACTGTTGTAGACAGAGTTCAGTCTACAGCGCAGAGCTGAGGATACGAGGGAATAGACAGAAGAGCAGTATTCAAGGAGCGGTAGGTTTCCTGGTGCAATTGCTAGGTGCACCTCATAAAAAAGGAATTGATTTAGGCAGTAGGTGGCATCTAGCTTCTGATTAATTCTGCACACAGAGTTATTGACATGATCGGCGAACGCAAGGGAGAGATCCAGAATGACACCTAAGTATTTAAAACTAGGGACAATTTCAAGGGAGGGGCCAGCAGGTGTGGGTACAAGGAGGGAGAAGTTTGTCTTGGAGATCTTTGTGAGGAATGGTTTGGATCCAAACAGCATTAGTTTTGTTTTCTTTTCATTTACCAAAAGTCTGTTGGAAAGAAACCAGTTGTGAGCAGCACCATAGTTAAATGTAAGAGCGGAGGAGATATTTGCAAGAGACTTGTTGCTATGGTAAAGGATAGTCATGTTTACATGCAGTGGGAATCAATCGCTTTTGTAATTGATTTAGTTCATTCTCATTAGCCAACAGCATGTAAACCAGACAGGATCACAATCTGAGTGAACTTCAGTAATTACAAACTCACAAAGTGATTCCAACAGAATGTAAACAAAGCAAATGAGTACAAACAAAACAGGATGTTATGAATTAAGAACTGCAGAAAATCCCTGGGATGCCAAGAGGCAATGAGTGTCCTTGTGGATGCTCTCCTCTTGAGGGAAGCAAGGTCAGTGCACTGTCACTTGTGCAGCAACTGGGGTGAAAGAGTCACTGGTGGCATGGGTGATTATGCGCTGCCCAGTACTTCATCTATAGCTGTCACAAGCGCATGCCAGGAACAAAGCAGTAGTGAGAGGGCTAAACAAGAGAAAAGGCCCAGGATGTTGATGCAAACTGCCTCACATTAGCTCCCACATCCACAAGCCTGATGACTACTGCCAGCCGAGTGTCCTCACAGCACCCGGGTGTGCGTTAATCCCCAATAACAGCACACCCTGTCGTGGGTTATTGCTTACATACAGTACCACCATTTCACTAATGGAGTTACATTGGTTATGAAATGTTGGTCATCCACAACAAAATGGAAAGGGACCTGGGGGTAGTCATATCAGATGACCTAAAGGGGGGGCAAGCAATGTGAGAGGGCAGCAAGGAGGGCTGGGGGGATACTGGGATGCATAAGGAGAGGCATCACCAGTAGAAAACAAGAAGTTATTATCCCTCTGTACAGACAGCTGGTGAGACCCCATCTGGAGTACTGTGTGCAGCTCTGGAGACCCAATCTCTGCAAAGACATAGACAGGATGGAAGCTGTCCAGAGGAGGGCAACTAAAATGGTGCGGGGTCTGCACTGGAAGACATATGAAGAGAGACTAAAGGAGCTTAATATGTATAGCTTAAGGAAAGAAGGGAGGGGGGGACATGATAGAAACTTTCAAGTACCTCAAGGGAATCAACAAAGTCCAAGAGGTAGCATTTTTCAAAAAGAGGTGTGCAAGAACAAGGGGCACAATTTGAAGATGGGAGCGCTCAGAGGTAATTTAAGGAAGTATTTTTTCACAGAGAGGGTTATGGATGCATAGAACGGCCTTCCGGAGATAGGAAGAAGTAGGCTGCTGGTTAACTAGAATCTGCAGCTTATCCATTAGGTAGGGGAAATGGGCAGACTGCGTGGGCCAAGCGGTCCTTATCTGCCATCAAATTCTATGTTTCTATGTTTCTATCCCTTTGGTGGAAAAAGAAACAGGATTACTGAATTTCATTAAGGAGTGGAGCCATCACTGTTCTTTTTCATTTTACTTGCAGTAGCATGTTGAAGATAGCCCCTCCAGGCTACCATAACTGTATGCCATTTTTAGGCAGTGGGCATCCTGGAATCTCCCTCCCCACGTTTTTGTTCACTAGATAGAGAGAAATGCAAAGCAAGAAATTGTAGCTGCTAGGGTGGACAGGCTTGGCTTGGCGTTACTGATTACTCTGCTTCATGAGACAGAATGCTCTTTTTCACAGCACCTGACCCCAATTAGCTTGTTTGCTTGGAGTCACTGCAACTCCTGACATGTTGGGAGAATAGTTTTATAGTTGAGGTTACTGTGCTTACATAAAAACTCAGAACAGCCTGATTATTTACACCATTTTGCCCCTGACAGCTCTCTCACCACCAGCTCACCTGCCAGTCGACTAGCTGCAGGTTCTCCCTCCTCCACACCCACAAAGGCCCACACACAAGGGCTGCCACTGGGGACTTGGGATCCTTCTCACTCAAAGCAGGCAGTTGGAGGTTGTATAGAGAAGGGATAATGTTTTTTGGGGTGTGGGTGAAAACCAGACTGCCAGAACTGGACCAAACACGATTGGTAAAGCCGCACCAGTCAGTCTGACTTTTACTAATCTGGTCCAGTCTGGTTCCGGAGGTCCATTTTTTCCTAAGTCCTGTTTGTTTATGCCTGCCCCGGTCCTGACCTCTCCATTCTTATCACTCCACCCACAGCTTATCTAACTGCCATGCATGTTGACAACAAGGTTGCTCCTTCTCAGACAGCAGGGTAAATAGATCAACTTTATTTTGTAATGCCCCTTCCGACTGCTCAGAGAATGGGAGAAATAAAGAATTTCTTAAAAGTGCCAGAGCAAATAAATAGAAATTGATGTAACTGGCTTAAAACATGGCACTTCAGATCTAAGATAACATGGAATATTCATAAAAACCTTATTTATATAGCTCCCAAAGAAAACACCCACCCTAACCCCCTCCCCTTACCCCCCACTATGAGTCCATTTAAAAGGATAATCATTATAATGACATTTTTTGTTTCAGTAGCTTTTAATTTTTAAATTTACATTTATGCCCCTATGTTGTTGCTGCCCACATCTGCCAGGGTGACTCCCTGCATCACTTCTAACTTCTCCAGCTCTTACTCCTAGTCCCACCTTTCAACCCCCCCCCCCCATAACAGGGTCCTCCAGGTTGGGGGAATGTAGTCGTTTACAATGTTGTCTCTACAATCTACAGGACTCGTGGACAGTCACTGGGTTGGTGCCTGAGAGTGCCTTGCATCATCCTGCTTGCATTAGGGATTTACTGTTGTTTCTCCCCAGCCCATAGGATGTTGACATGCTAGGGGCTCAAAGATTGCACAGTGCACACACAGTGTGCGGTGACACAGAGTCCGGCTAGCATCTTCCCTTTCACAGCGCCTCCACTAATCTGTCACCCACAATCACGCAGGAGGCAAAGTGATAGTGGAGGCAGCAACCCTTCCTCCCTGGAGCAGTAGAGTATTCTCTGGGATGCTCAATCTTCCATCTCCCGGATGCCCCCCTCTCCCCAGCAGCTTGGGCTTGTTCCTGAACCCAGATCACCAGAAGTACGAGCAGCAGCCTTGTTTCCATGCCATCAGGACTGCAGTTTCAGCAGCTTTTTTTTCCCATTTTTTATTTATTTAATATCCAGAGAATTTAAAGGTGACTGGAAAATTTGAAGTCTCCCCACCCCCCCAAAAAAAAAACACACACACACACACTTTATTTTCCCTTTCAATGGAATGGAGTCTTCTGATGTTCATCAACTGATTTATTTGTATCAGCTATTTTTTTGGCTCAAGAAAATATTTATTTTTTACAACCACTGAATGTGTCTTACTCTTCTTGGTGGTTTACTATGTTCTGGTTCTACAGTAGGTTTCCTGAACATCTGATATTGGCGTCTTCAGTGCTCACTGCTATTTCCAGAGCAGTACGGAATGGTGGAACATATGTAACAGAATGTTCAGGAAAAAACAGAACCAGGCATCATTAAAGAATAATTCATGATTCACTCTCTGAAAATTGGTAACCGGGAAAGGCACAGGGAGCGGTGGCTCATTTCCAGGTGTAACATGGGAAAAGGGTGCAGGATATGAATACATAGAGCAAAAAAATGATACAGGCAAAACAAGTGCAATTAAATACAATCTTGAACAAATGAAGGGTGCAAAATGCAAGGTCTGTAATATAAATAACAGATGGGAACAAGCTAAAAATACAGCAAGCAAATATGACTGTGTCAGAAGTACTGCACTTCAGAATTAAAGGTGGAAGAAATCAAGGTCACAGAGTAGCAGTAATAAACAGAATAAAAATGAAAGAAAGTAAAGTATGTTAGAAGGGAGGATGGATACCTTTTGCTATAGTCAATAAAAGGAATTCTATGCACAGCAATGCCATCTGGTAGTGAAAGCTGCGAAGAACAGTTTAAAGTACGAGTTTCACTATAAGCATAGAACTGTGGGCACTCGCACTCCCTTGCTAGGTCTTCTCACCCTTACCCTCCTGGTTCAAACCTTCCCCCAACCTGAGCTCCCACCCACTACATTCAGGCACCTTACCCCCAAGTTACCCCAGTATGACCCAGCCCCCCCACCTTGAACGCACCCCTAACTCCCCAGCACCCACTCCCTGCCTACAGCCCCACTCCCTCTGCCCTCCTGGGCCCACCCTGGACCCACCTCTTCCCTGCCATACCCATCCTTTGTGGTCTACCTATCCCCTGCACCCTTACCACCAGGTCCTCGCTCGGGCACCGAACCATGGGTCCCTGCCACCACTGTCCCCTAATCAGAATAATCACATTGCTACTCTTACTGTCTGGGAACATACACCCCAATCCTGGACCTTTATCTGCCAGCCCACCCAAATCCTGTACCACTACCAGTCTCTGCCTTGCATCCCTTAACATATGTAGCTCCCTAAAGAAAACTGCTGCTCTCCAGTTCTGGGTCAACCAGCATCAACCTGATATTCTTGCTCTAGTAGAGACTTGGCTCTCTAAGTCCACCCCTGACTCCGCTATCTCCCTCCCTGGATACACAGTATTCAGTGAAGACTGTATAGGCAAACGCGGTGCTGGGTGCGCTATATTCATGCGGGACACCCTAATAGGTCATGCACTCCCTGCTCCCAAACTTGACTATGGCGCCTAAGCCCTCTCGCTCAATGTTATCCCTGACCCCGCCAGAGGCCTTCTTTTCTTCACTGTCTCCTACATACCCCAAAGGAACCAGAACTCAGCAGTCCAGTCCCTCATCAACTACCTCACATCCCTCCTGCACAAAGTCGAGCAAGACATCCTTGGTGATGTTAATTGTAAAAAAACAAAGACAAGGCGCTGCGTCAGCATGTGGTCTAAAAGCAAAACAAAATGGTTATATTAAATGCACGCTGAAAATAGAGTTAAAAATCTACGTTTCGACCTTAGGTCTTCTTCAGGAAATATCTAAAAGAGAACCTGGGACCTCCACCTGGGACTCGGCCCGGACCCTCTGGGATAGTATGAAAGAACTAAATGGGAAGACCTGCTCCCCTCCACCATCTCAGCTCACCATCGATGGCGCTACCTCCTCTGATCCACTACCTATAGCTGACTGCCTCAATACCACTTTCTCTGATCTAAGCTCTGTCCTCCCCAGCAGCTTTTTTGATCCAATCCCCTCCTCGCTCCCCCCCACCCTACATCGCCTTCTCTACCTGCGCACCCTATCCCCCCCATGAAGCCAGGCTGCACCTGCTAAAAGCCCTTGGTAGTATTAACCCCAGCAGCAACCCCCTCGACTCCAGGATCCTCCACCTGGTCCTGGACGTTGTCCTTGTCCCCCGTGACGGACCTACTCAACCAGTCCCTATGCCTTGGACAGTTCCCCAGTGTGTGGAAAACTGCTGAAATCACTCTTATACACAAGAGCGGTGATCGATCCACCCCCAGCAACTATTGGTCAATCTCCATCCTCCCCCCACTCTCCAAAGCCCTTGAAAAAGTGGCGTCTCTCCAACTATCTGAGTACTTGGCTAAGTATGACATTATGTGCCTGGAGCAGCACGGCTTCCGCCCAGGACACAGTACTACCACTGCTCTCCTGGAGTTCTCCCAATACCTGCACTCTGCTCTCGACTCTGGCAACCTGGCCGGTGCAGTGTTCATTTACGTCTCCAAGGCCTTTGACACTGTCTGTCACCCTCTCCTACTAGACTGTCTCCACCGACTCGGTTTCTCTGCTGGTCCCTTGCCTGGTTTTCCAGCTACCTCTCTGCTAGATCCCAGTGTGTAAAGATCACTGGCTCCCTCTCCAACACTCGACCTGTTAGATCAGGGATCCCACAGGGCTCAATCCTGGGTCCCATTCTCTTCAGTCTCTACCTCAATACTCTCCCCAGCTCCTGCAATAGCAAGATGCTCCTCTATGCAGATGATGCGGTTCTCTTTGCCTCACACCCAGATCCCTCTACTCTCCAATCATCCCTTCAACTCGACTACAACCAAACAGAAAGGTGGTTTCTTGATCACAGACTAGTCATAATCCTTAAGAAAACCAAATCAATGCTCTTCTCTCACCAGCAAAATAAAGCTAGAAGTGCCCCCCTCCTGATTACCCCCAACTCTCCGCTCCCCTTAGAGCAAGTGCCCACATACAAATACCTAGGCATCACTTTTGATACTGCCCTCACCTTCCACACCCACATCACCACTCTTTCCGCCACCATAAACTCACGGATCGGCCTACTTTACCGCCATAGGAATTGCCTGCCCCTTGCTGCCCTCTGGCTAGCCATCACCTCCTCTGTCCTGTCCCTAGTGGACTACAGCTTGCCCATCTATGCTGCAGCTGATAACACCACCCTCTCTAAAATCCAGCTCTCCATCAATAAGGCCTGTAGGCTCCTGACCGGAGCCTCCAGCTGCACCCACACCTGTCTGCTCTATTTCTCCACTAACCTGCTCAACTTCGAGGAATGTCTGCAGTTCAGACTTGCCTTCTTGCTAAGAAATCCCTGCTCAGACTCTCTCTCCCCCCCCCGGAGTCTCTGCCTCCTTACCATGGTCATTGTCATCCATTTCCACCAACAGCTCTGTTAAAGCCACCTTCAAAGTGCCCAGAACCAAGACCTCCCTCACCCAGAGGTCTTTCTTTTATCGAGCCCCCACCTGGTTCAACTCATTCCCTACTTGCATCACAAACACTGCCAAACTTGGTCCCTTCAAAACCGCTCTCTGGAATCATCTCTTCAATGTCCGCTGCTGTAGGTGCAACTAACCCTGCCCCCCCAATCCTACTGCAGGACCTTTCCCTGCTTGCCTGGCCCCCCTAATCTAACAATGTCCCTGGACTGCTGATCCATCTTTCCCCTACCCCTTTTACCTACCCCTTAGGTTTATACAAGGATGTATTCCACTGCAACTCCAGAGAAATTGTACATCTTTAATTGTAAACCTGCATTTTATATCAACAATACTACAAGTGTATTCTGTGTTCAATGTCTGCTCCTGTAATGTTGTCTAATGTTGTATCTGTACTATTTTCTTGCCCTCTCTGTGACAAGGTGCCTTTGTAAATGAGTCCCTGACTCAAAGGTTGTAAAACTGACTTGTACAAATAAATAAATAAAGCAATACAACCATCTAGTGGTGACCGTGGGATAGAAAGCATAAAAGTCAGTGGGATTCTCTAACCTCCTAGTTATTAAAAGCTTGCTTTAGCTGAATGGTTAGAGTTGCTACCTTTAGAACACAGGGTTCGGGTTTGATTCCCAGCAAAGGCTAGAGGTGCATCTGCCCAAGCAGAGAAAGTGAATATCAATGAAATGAGTGTAGGTAAGATGTTTTCTGTTAAAGAATGGCTCTAGCCAGCCACCGTGCAGTGGTAGGGCTACTGCTCACAGCACCAACAACCCAGGTTCGGGAAAGGACTCGGCAGTTGGAGGGCTGGTGAGGAGGATTGAACATCCATAGGCTGCTCTCCTCCTCTGGGAAAGGTGGGTTGCATGTTCGCCACTCTACCACCACCTGGGTGACCACGGGTGGAGGTGCAGTGGGACAGCATACAGCAGGGTGGGAGGGCGTCGGCCGGGAGCTGGAGCGCTGGCATGTTGCGGCGTGCTCTGCCCTTGGCTTCCCTAGTGCACAGACATCCTGAGGATGGCACTGAAAGAGGAAAAACCTCACAGCGGACGCCTGGAGACATACCCGGCTGCCCGA
Source organism: Neoceratodus forsteri (assembly GCA_016271365.2). NCBI lineage: Eukaryota > Metazoa > Chordata > Ceratodontiformes > Ceratodontidae > Neoceratodus > Neoceratodus forsteri. The sequence continues at coordinate 566,845,322 of CM057452.1, forward strand.
GAAATCTGCAACCAGGCTCCAGATGGGGCCTGTGCAGCATATCAATGCACATTCATGGACTGGGGGACTATGGGGGTCCTCTTCTTCCACCCGGGGCAAACCGAGCTGGACGGGGAAGTGCTGCCAGGATTTAAGGAGGAGTTGTCCTGGGGAGGACCTATGGGAGCACGCACAGCCTAGAAATCCCCGAGGATAGGGTCCTGAGCGGTGAGTAAGGAGGCATAAAAACAAAGAATAAAAAAAAGAATTGCTCCTATATCCACTGGTGTGACATCATTACGTGACGGCACTTACATTTGTGTGTATCTGGGGTAACCTTGAGCCGAGGTAGAATATGCTGGAAATACAGCCAATTGTGAATCCAATGATTTCTTTGGTTGTAAAGTCCTAGAAAACAAATGGGAACAAAAATGAAGTCTGGTTATTACATGTAAGAGGATATTTTATCTATGTCAACAGGAAAAGTTCAAAACTTGAGATAGCCCAGTCTGGACCTCAGAGCCAGGTTTTAAACAAATATTTGAAGGATTTACTACAACTGAGGGGTGAGGGGCTCTAGGGGCTCCAAATCCTCCTGCAACTAAGGGGTAAGGATTTGGGGTATTCTGCAACTGATGGCCAATGAGCTCTGGAATCCCTGTGACTGAGAACCAAGGAATTCTTGGAACTTTCCAGTAACCGAGGGCTGTGGAGCTACGGGAACTTCCCTGTGACTGAGGGCTGAGGAGCTCTGCAAACTTTCCTGTAACTGAGGAACTCCAGGAATCCTTGTGAAACTGAGGGAAAACCATTCCAGGAACTTCCCTGCAACTGAAGGGCTCTGGGAATTCTCCTGCACATTGAGGCGAGGAGCTTTGGGAACTTCCTGCAACTGACGGGCAAGTAGCTCCGGGAATTATTTTGCAACTGAGGTAAGGAGCCCTGGGATCTTTCTGTAACTATCACTGAACAGTACATGGGTAGTTACTATGGGTCTTTATGCCTACTTATACCCCACAGATCGTTGCTCCCGGGTCACCCCTGAAAACAGGCAATTGTGGCTAGTGGGCCTTACATGGTTACCAAAGACAACAAAAAAAAAATATAGTAACTGAGGGCTATAGTATAGTAACTGACAGATTATAGCATAGAATCATAGAAGCTATCAGCAGAAAAGAACGTCTTGGCCCACCTAGTCTGCCCTAAAGTCTCTACCTACTGTGGTACAGTAGACCAAAACTGATCACTTGTCTCTCCCCAGCCCTGTTCCTAAGGTCCTCCTGTGTCTATCCCATCCATGTTTGAAACCTGTTACCATTTCGGTACCTAACATCTCTGCTGGGAGGCTGTTCAAGTGTCCACCACCCTTTTCATGAAGAAATACTTCCTCACATCCCTCTAAGTCCCCCCTTCCAGCTTCATGTCATGCCCCTCATCCTTGAGCATCTCTTTCTGTGCAATAATAGCATAGTAACTGAGGGACTCCAGGAATTCTCCTGAAACTGAAGGTCCTGAAGCTCCAGGAACGTTCCTGCAACTGAGGGTGGAGAAGCTCTGGGAACTTTCCTGCACCTGAGGGTGGAGAAGGTCTGGGAACTTATATGTGACAGAGGGGCTACAGTAATTCTGCTGGAACTGAGGGGCTTTTCCTACAGATTAAGGGTGGGAGTCCCAAAAAATCTCATGCAATGGAGGAATGAGGAGCTCACAGAACTTCTCTGTAAGTAAAGTGCTCCAGGAAGTCCTGTGTAACCTAGGAGTGAGGAGTTCCGGGCACTTCCTACAACCAACAGGATCAGAGTCCTGAGATTTTCCTGCAACTGAGATGTGAGGAGTTCTTTGAATTCTTCTAAAGCTGGGGAGGAGCTGAGAGAGCTCAGGAATTTCTGAAACAAATATAGTCATGGAGTGGACAAACAGGCCCCACAAGCAGCTGAGTATCATCAATCCAGTGTATAACAGCAGCAGCAGAACTGAAAACAAATTAGTGGTAGGGAGATGGAAAGCCCCAAGAATACTAAGTGGCGTATGTGCATGGCACGCCCAGGTAAAGAATGTAATATAGTGTGCCCCAGTACCATCATGAAAGAGAAGATTTACGGTCAAGGAATGCCTGGAGAGCTGTGTAACATCTGGCAGCTACTTAATAAATACCCATGCTTGGTCAGAGCTCGGTATGGACAAACTAGTTTATTTATTTATTGAATTTTGTTGACTGTGTAGGCCCACTGAGACTAGAAGTCCCTTTTTCATGGGTGACCCGAGGGATATATACAGATGGTAACCAACTGAAACTGAATCAGATTCAGCTGTTGGTGGTATTTTTTTAGTGAATGGGGAAAATTTGGCCAGGACACTGGGGAAATTCCCCTACTCTCCTGCAGGGGGCGCTGGTGTGCAGCAGGAAGAATGGAGGTCCCCAGTACAGATCTGAATGTTATAGGAGGAGGTCATGCTGTCAGAGATCTGGAGCTCTTGCTTTGAGCTTTCAGCTGAAACGGGATGTAGCATGATGGTCTCGGGGCAAGAAATGGCTTCTGGTGACACAGAAATTACTGATAGCATACAGAGTGAAGACGATGATATGCCAGATGAGGAAAAGCTACAAATGGAATTGGAAAGAAAGAAATCACAGCTACTGGAGATGATTACAGTAGCAGAGCAAGATTTTTATCTTGTAGACAGAAATTAGAGAGGAGAAGCGAAATGGTCAATGGCGGAGTCCTTGCCAGCGGACATAAAGGTTACCAATGGATTCGCAATAGACTGCAAACTGATGAACTCCAGGTGAATGATACACAGGCGAGCCCCTAGAGACGATAGATGCAGAAGGAGAGAAAGGTGGCACCTCCACAGAGTGGACTCCTGAGCACACTTCAAAGGTGGGATGGATCCTGCAGCAGAACATATGGGTCCCTGTTCCTAATATCCCACTCCCAGGCTCACCAGAATGTTTTCTCTAGTGCAGAAAAAAATTGAACAGGAGGCTTCTTCTCTGCCTCATCCCAATCCTACAGAATCTTCAAAGTCCCCCTTGTACCACTGCAGCTCCGAGATGAAGGTGAGGCAGCTGGAATAGTTGTTCTCGCAGACACAGCTCCTGAGGTTGCTGATGAACTTGGATTGGGTCAGGTATGCTCAGTGCTAAATGTTGATCCCATACTTTCCGTAAGTAGTACCTAGGGAAAAAGATATCAACCTGCAGTGTGGCTAAATAAGGTACTTTCTTGGTTCTACTTCAATTCCACAGGCTGAGAGGAGGCAAAATCCACCGTCAGGCCCACAGGGTCTGAAATCCTATGTAGGTCTTTTTAGAAAACCAGCACAGGTGGCCAACAGAAGATTTCTGGTTTGTCTCCACTATAAGGGAAAGCTCCAGTGGTTCCGGACAGAATATGAGTGTGGAAGACTTTATTGAAGATGCTATGGGTTTTACACTGGCAGAAGTGTACGCTTTTATACACTCACCGGGAGACCACAATTATGATGCGAGTTTTTGTACGATGATTTCTCTGGACAAATTTTGGAGACTTTATTATGAGGTAAAAGATGCAGAGGTTTGGAAGGAATTTCTAGCAATCCTCATTACAAAACCCACAATAAAAACAGTAACGATCCTTTTTAGGAACGAGGGTGTTAACATTAACAATATTACATTTTGGCTAGAACAACGTTGTTCTGTGTTTGACCACCCTAGACCGATCATGGATGAAAACAGGTTTTGTACAGGGGGTTGGACTATCCGGGTTCAACTTGAACACATTGATAGGGTATACAGCATTTACCAAGTTCTTTTTTTATAGGTCGCGACAGAGGCATCATATTCTATGCTAGACAGCCCAAGTGTTGTTATAAATGTGGATCTTTAACACACTTAAATAGTGACTGTGATCAATTGAACTGTTTTCAATGTGGGGTTTTGGGCCACCACGGCAGCTCAATGTATGGCTCCCCAGATATGTAATCTGTGTGGGGATATGGATCACTATTATGCAGAGTGCCTTTGGGTGGCACAAAATAGTGATGAGGCATCTGATCAAGAGTACTTTTGTTTCAGACTAGACGACCATTTAGTAGGCCTTCCCATTCAGAGGACGAGGTATCATCTCGGGGCAGAAGAAGAAGAGGTAGAGGTAGAGGGGGAGGTATGGGTGATAGATCTAAGGTGTCTCTGGCTAGGTCAGCCCCTCCTATGCCCAATTTAACCTTAGTCTCCCAAGCAGTAAGGTCTGAAAAGACAGTTAAGTCGAACCTGGTAGTTCGACCCGAGGAGAAGGATACACCTTATGCTACTCCTCAAGGTTCCCCTCAACGGGTATTGCATGTCCCCATTTTGAATTTAACTTGCATCCTAAATATTGGTAATTCTGATCCAGAGAGTCCTTGTGGACTACAGGGCCTATGGAGGTGGAGGTGGAGATAAATGAGGGGAGTTCTTTCACCCATCGCTACGATAGTTAATGTGTCCTTAGATAATTCTGGAGGTACCCCATCCCCATTGCCTCTTACAAACAGATTTGCCCCTTTCACTTCCTGGGAGAACAGGTAGAAATGGAACACCCTATGGAGGAAGGAAGAGTCATAACAAGCCAGAGCCCGATATGTCAAAGGGATGTGGACCTACAGCCCAGAACCATGTACTTTTGTACCCCAAAAAGGGTTACTAGGTCGAGTGGTAAGATTATACCCAAATCGATGAATCATAACATCAAAAGACTAATAAGATATACAAACAATAAATATCAAAACTTTCTAAAAAATAAGACTACTTCAAATTGGGGGTGTTATGTTAAATCAAATAAGAAATGCAAATCTTGTATAAAAAAAGCTAAATCCAGATGAGAATTGAATTTGGCGCATAGGGCAAACAAATCCAATTCTAAACAATTCTATTCTTATATTAATTCATTAAAAAAACATCTTGTAAGGTAGGGCCTCTCATAACAGATAATAATCTTATCCATGATCCTAAAATTATGGCTGATGTATTTAACACCAAACTCTGTAAGATCTTTACATCATCTGATACTTATATTTCTCTGCCCCTTCCAAATTTTTCTGATTCACCAATTACTTTTACTAAGAAACTCATTAAGAAAAATTGTGTACTTTGAAAGGGAAATTCGGTTCAGATCCTGACAATATAGCTGGCCATTTATTATATTTATTGGCTGACTATATTGCCTTGCCACTCAAGATTTTGTTTGAACATTTCCTATTAAATAATTATATTCTGATCAAATGGAAAGAAGCTTCAGTTGTACCAATTCACAAAAAAGTCTCCAAGCATAATTGGGAAAATTATAGGCCTATAAGTCTTACTTCTATTTGCAAAGTCATGGAGAGTCTCCTTAGAGATATTATTATACCTGTTATAAATGAAACTGATATGAAGCAACACGGCTTTAGAAAGGGCAGAAGTTATTCTACTAACTTACTCTGTTTTTATGTCACTTTAGTTCCTTTTTGGACAATAGGCTACCATGTGATGTCATTTTTATAGATTTCAGTAAGGCTTTCGACACCATGCCTCATTGGGCTTTAATTCAGAAACTCAGGAAACTCAATATAAATTATTACATTAAAGTTTGGATTGAAAATTGGCTTTGCAATAGAACACAAAGAGTGATCATTAATGGTCACCTCTCAAATAGCGGAAACGTTTTGAGTGGTGTGCCACAATGATCTGTTCGCGGTCCTTGTCTGTTCCAAGCCTTTATTGCTGACAACTCAACACTGTGTTTCCATTACTACAAAATATGCTGATGATGTGAAAATTGGAGGACTTTGTTCAAATTCTGACCAGATAGCGAAAAGAAAAAAATCATGCAGTCTGCCAACCAAAATAAAGGACTACTCACCAAATGGGTTTAAACGAAGTGCTTCATTTTATTAATAAGGTGCCATGTGCCAGGCCCTGATCAGAATATAGTGATTAAACAGGCAGATAAGGGAGGGGCTGTTGTTATTCAAAATACCACAGATTATATTTTTGAAATAAACAGACAACTATCAAATAATGAATTTTATAAGAGACTTGAGTCAGATCCCACAGTCTTTTTTAAACATCGTATCGATGAGTTTATTATGGATGCTTATAATAGAGGGTGGGTGGATAGATAAAAATGTTAAAAAAAATCTAACAGTGGATTTTCCTGTCAGAGACACTATTTATATACTATCAAAAATGCATAAAAAGTTTGAATCCTTACCACCATCAGGTAGACCCATTGTGAGTGGGATTGGATCATTAACCAAACCACTATCACAATATGTAGACTATTTTGTGAGACCTTTTGTCACTAATTTGGGATAATATATTAAGGATACAACTGAAATGTTAAAGGTTCTAGATGATATAGAGATTAGCTTTGATGCTTATTTGATTACTATGGATGTTGAATCTTTATATTCTAATATTCCTCAAGAAGACGCTTTCGATAGTCTGGCATTTTTTCTTAATTCTAGAGATTCAATCCAAGGACCGTGCACAAAATTGCTTTTAAAACTGTCTGAGTTTGTGCTCAAGTTTAACACCTTTTCATTTTTGAATCAGTTTTATTCACAGTCTAAAGGAACAGCTATGGGGGCTACTTTTGCCCCTTGTCATGCGAATCTTTACGTGGGAAAGTGGGAAAATATGTTTGTGAGAAATGTGGACAACAACCCCTTTTTTTGGAAACTGGATCTATATAGATGTTACATTGATGATATATTTATCATCTGGGTTGGAGACCTCACAGAATTTGTTTCATTTGTTTCTTTTTTACAGGATTCAAACCCCAATCTACGATTTACATATGAGGCCAGTCAGGAGAGTGTACACTTTCTGGATTTGGTGATTAGAAAGAATAGGAATGGGACAATATCCACAGACATTTTTAGAAAAACTTGTGAAAGTAATATTTTATTATTAGCCTCTAGCTGCCACCCACGACATATTGTCAGGAATATTCCCAAAGGACAATTTCTTAGGATGAGAAGAAACTGCAGTGAAGATAAAGATTTTCAAAAAGCAGCAACATATTTAGAATCCAGATTTATAGAAAGAGGCTATCAAAAAGAATATATATAGAGACAATTAATGGAGAAATTGCAGGTTTGTCTAGAAATGAGACATTGACACATAAACAGAAAGATTACACTACTGGTGAGGTTCTGAATTTTGTCAGCACATTCTCTGTACATTCCTTTAATATAACTGACATAATTTCAACCAATTGAAACATAATAAAGGGAGATCCACATTTAAGTATGTATCATGACAAACTACCCAGAATGACTTACAGACATGCTAGTACCATTAGAGACAAATTAGTCCATAGTAGACAGATACAACCAGTAAAACAGACTTGGTTAAAACCTAGTGTAGGTAGTTACAAATGTGGCAAATGTAGCACTTGTAGCGTTATAGTAACAGGAAAAAATTTCATATGTGTGACAGGAAAGAACCAGCAACAATATGAGATTAAAGACCTTATCACGTGTGATACTAGTGGGGTGGTATATAGGGCCACTTGTACTTGTGGAGCTTTCTATATAGGAAAGACCAAAAGGAAGCTCAAAGAAAGAGTGTCTGAACATGTGAGAGCTATTGGAAACAAAGATTGTACCTATGCAATGGTACAACACACTATGGAGAGTGGGAATGAGAAAATACATACCTTCTCTTTCCAGGGGATAGAAAAGGTTTTTAGAAATCCAAGAGGAGGTGATTATGATAATTTTATTTTAAAAAGAGAAGGGTTCTGGATTTATACTTTAAATGCCTATAAAAAACCAGGTTTAAATGAGAAGTTTGATATAACACCCTTCCTAAAAAGGAAATAGTTTTAATAACTTGAATGCTTATGGGACATCATTTTACTACTATTATAATAGTAGCTATGATGATTATTATCAGAACTATCATTTTTAGGGCTAATAATGTAATTGTGTGATTTTACATGTAATGGACTATAGGAGATACAATTCCATGTTTACTTTCACAAGTCTTTAAATAATTTTTTTCAGATTACTTACCAGTTATTCAAGGGAGCATTCTGGGACATGAAGTCCTTATACTTCATTGGATTCCTCTGCTACCTGGATAGTACTACTGTAGATACAGGTTTTTATTGTACAGCTAAATGATTGTTGTTTTATTATCATTACAATTAATATGTGATAGTCATAATTCTTTTCCACCACTGTTTGGACCTGTTGTGATGCACTAGCACTTGGTTTTTCATGATTTTGCACTAATGATGTTGATCAATGATGTCATCATCTTGGGACTATACAAGGCATTTTCCTTGGTACTGTATTAGACCCTTTGATAAAGGAACATGGTTCTGAAACACATCAGGGCCTGGCACATGGCACCTTATTAATAAAATGAAGCACTTCGTTTAAACCCATATGGTGAGCAGTCCTTTATTTTGGTTGGCACAGTGCGGGATTTTTTTCTCTTCACTGCATTTTTTATCCCTGCACCTGCTTCCCATGTGCAACCTCTTTGCCTTCTTTGTTTTCTGACCAGATAGCTCCAATTCAACACAACCTTGACATTATTTCTAACCGGATAAATACAAGGGGTATGAAATTAAATGTCTCCAAATGTAAAGTGATGCATTTGGGATTAAACAACTCTAGTTATGCATTTACCCTGAATGATTCTCTGCTTAGTGTTACCGCTGATTAGAGGGACCAGAGTATTACTATTTCCAATTATCTTACTTATGCCAAACATCTGCACTTTGTTATTTGTACAGCTAATAAGGTTGTTTCGTCAATTCTTCGCAACATCAGATCTAGAGATCATGATGTGTTAATGCCTTTGTTTAGGTCATATGTCAGACCTCATCTTGAATATGCCTTGCAGATATGGTGCCCGTTTAAAAAATCTGATGGAGTGTCCTTGAACAAATTAAAAGAAAATTCATGAAAAAAATATCTGGCTTTGAATCTGAATCTTATGAAAACAGGTTGGAAACTTTAAAACTTATGTCACTCTCTACTAGATGTTTGAGAGGTAACCTTCTTTTTCTGTATGATGTTGTACATGCCCCTTATGTGATGAGTGAGTTAGGTCTAGAATTTAGGACTTCTTCATATAATATCAGAGGCTATCCTTTACAGCTGGTTGGAAAATCATTTAAACATAACAACTGGAAATTTTTCTCCACTCTTCGTACAATAGGACCCTGGAATAAACTTCCATCATTTGTTGTCATGAGTGATACTAAGCATACCTTTAAATATTATCAGGATAAACTAATAGTTTCTGGGTATAATTTATCGTATTACTCTTTGGACTAGTATAAGAGCATTATGGGCCTTGTCCTACTAGCTCTTTTCTTTCACCTTAGTATGAATCTTAGTATTATAAAACCACCTCTCTGAGCTGGCTTCTTTGACGTTAGCAAGTCTTAATGTCAACAGCATTAAATCAGCTAAGAAGAGTTTGTCTAGTTTGGGAATTTTGCAGCAATTGCAATTTGATGTGGTATTTGTGCAAGACACCTGACTACACACTTTGGGGGAAATAGACTAGGCCTCTAAAGATTGGAGTTGGGGGCTGTCTTATTGGTCAATGGGGGAGGAAGCCTGCTGTGGGGTAGGTTTCTGTTTTTCAACTCCAGTGATAAAAATGTATAGGATGGTGGATATTGATCCTGGATGTGCTTTTTTCTTGGATGCTGACATCATTAATTTACAATGTAGATTGATCAATGTGTATGGTCCCCAAATGAAAGCCCTTAGAATGGATTTGTTGTGGAAAATCCAGCCCTATTTACATACTAGTAGGCACATTTTGGGGGGAGGGATTTTAATATTAATTTTCTACACCAAAAGGAACAGGGTAAGCAATATTGTGACAAAACTTTACTTAAAATGGTGATCAACCAAGCAGGATTACAAGATACACATGCTAGAGGGAAACAATTAGCTAAACCTACATTTTTTAAGGGGCACTTTCCTCCCGGAATAGATTTTATTTTTGCAAAATGAACGTTGCCTATAGAAAGTGGTATTAATGTACCGAAAGAAACCTCTGACCACTCGCTAATAGGCGTACACATAGAGTCCCCCCCCCAAAACGTGTAACTGGGATGGGATTTTGGAGGCTTAATGCTTCCACGTTGGAGGATGAAGAAATTATCGCAGATTTGACTATTATAGTTCACGATAAAATGTCGACGATTTTTTTATATGAAGATATCAGTCAGTGGTGGGAAGAACTAAAGCTTTAACAGTTTTTTTCCAAACCCTAGGTCGGTCCCGTGCTCGCTCCTTATTTGAAAAATATAAAGAGCATTGGCATGAGCTGGGGGGTCCTACTGACTAGACAAGTTACCGAAGGAAGGAATCTCACTGAGGAAATAAGGCAGGTGAAGCAGGAAATTGCCCAATATCAATATAACAGACTCCATTCATTACAGAAGGAAGGAACATACTTTTGGGACACAGGGGAAGAAAGAACAGGTCAATCCTTTTGTGACATGTCAAATTAGAAGGGAGAAATGGGCTATTACAAGTTTGATTTCTGCACAAGGAGTAGAGGTTTGGGATAATGAGGGTGTTATGAGGGTAATGGATGATCACGTGGGAAAGACTTTTGAAGTTCAGGTAGTGGACTCCCAATTTTCAATACAGATTCTACAGGCGGCAGCATTTCCAAAGTTAACGCCTGCCCAGAGGAAAACTTTGATTAGTCCCTTTATGGCTCTAGAAATAGATACGATGATTAACACCCTGAGTAGAAATGTGTCCCTGGGTTCAGATGGGTTACCCAATGAACTTTACAAAATCTTGTGGGGTATTGTGCCCAAGGAAATGGTATTGCTTTATAACTTTTTTAATAGATTATTATTTGCCCACTCAAATGTATGAAGGATTGATGGTTTTCCCATACAAATCTGGGGGTCCAGTAGAGATTAATAATTGGAGACCGCTTACATTGCTGAACACAGATTTTTAAAATATTTGCCAAACTGTTAGGCAATAGATTGTCACAGGTGACATCAGATTTAATTTGTCTGATGCAATATTGTTCAATCCCGGGTAGACATATAACGGAGGCACTCCTAATACTGACAGAACTTATGGGATGGGAAAGTACTGAAGATTCATCACAGGGTAGATCTGGCTATTTAGTCAGCTTGGATCAAGCTAAAGCATTTGAAGGGGTTTCCCACTCCTTTTTGTGAGAGTGTTTGGGTGCATACGGGATTCTGACAACATTTGTACAATGGCTTCAATTATGTTACTCCCTGGCATATGTTATTCCGTATGACAATGGTTGGTGGAGGGCTAAACACAGGATTTATAAGGGTGTGCAGCAGGGGTACGTGTTATGCCCCCTACTGTATGTTTTCACATTAGACCCGATGCTACTAATATTACAAAGATCCCCACTGATTTATGGAATAGACGGGACTATAGAACAGCAGTGTAAGGTGATCGCTTATGCTGGAGATGTTTGCTTGATGTTACAGGATGGAAAATCCCTAAGGATAGCCTGCAACCTAATTCAAGAGGTAGGGAGGGTCACTGGTGCTAGTATAAAATAAGCAGAAAACCAAATGTCTTAGCTTGGAAGGTTTTCCAAATAGTCCGAAAGAAGTGGGGGATGTTCAGGTAGCCATGGCCCCAGGTCGTATATCGGAAATTTACTTCAGAGGGGAGGATATGGCGGGGCTCAGTTGGGAGCTGGCATTAGCAAAAGATAAAGCTAAAGTTGATAACTGGAATAAATGGAAAGTCTCAAAAAAGAAACGGATATACAGTGGTAGTCAAGGAAACGTTTCACAGTACTGAAGTATACCTAGGTATACTGAGGCAGAATGAGGCAGGATCACATTACAGTCAATGCAAATTACCTCGGTGGTACCTCGAGATAGGAAACTTTTCGATAACTACCACTGTATTTTAGTAAGAATTTTTTGGTTCCAGTTTTCTTGTATATCAGTGCAATGTTTTTAATACCAAAAAAATTGGAGACGGAATTGTTAGGATGTTTTTTGGGGGGATTCTGGGGTAGTAGGCTAAACCCCATTAGGAGAAATGTTTTATACAAAGGGAGGAGGTGTGGATATGTTGAACCCTGTTTTGTTTTTTTTCACCATTTTTTTAATATAATAATTTATTACCATTAATGAGGGGTAGTATGCAGATGTGGGGAAACTGGGGGTTTCAGCTACTAAGAGGGGTATTGGAAGAATGGAAAGAGGATAAATTTCTCCACAAAAATAAACGTTGCCCTAGGTTAATGAAAAGATGGGAGGGAGTTTTTGACAAAATTAAAACATGGAAAATTGGTTATGAACAGGTACTGAAACAGTCGAGAAGAGCACTCTATGAAGAGGTTTTGGTTAATTGTTTTATGGAATATCCATTTGCTGGGTTTTCAGTAGCACATCAAAACAGTATTTTGGACTATATAACGGAAGCAAGAATACCAGAGCACATGCGGGATACAGCACGGCTTGGGGTTTATGGTAGGGGTGAATCTGAAGGGCAATCAAAAGCATAAGGCTCTGCAAGAAAGGTATTGCCTGAGAGATGATTGTATTATCAAAATTGAAACGATGGACCATATGTATTTTTAGTGGCCATATGCTATGCAGTTTTGGGATGTGGTTAGAAACCAATGGAAAGGTGGGATTAGGATTCTCCTCACAACTGTATTGTTGTATTTTGGGATTTATGCAGGGGAGATAGAGAAGGGTCATTTAAGCACCCTGAGGGTTGTTCATGTGCATTTCCTACATTGGCTGTGGATAAGTAGATGTCGTCTGGTGCTGCGACAGCAGTTTTTATCAACATTAGATCTCTTTCATATATTGACGACAGATCTCACAAATTTGAAAATGTCTGAACATATAAAATTTGCTACACAACAATGGGATCAGTTATGGCGATGATTGCATCTGAAGGGTAAAGGTTTAGGGTGAGACTTTGATAGTGGGGAGAGGCAGGGGGCTGTTTATATCGAATATCTAGGTTTGGGACTATTGTATGATGAAATGCATATTTCTGCTTCTATTTTTTTCTTATGGATTTAATTGAAATATTATCTTTTTTTGTGCAGAGTTTGTCTTTAAAGATTATTTGGATGTTTCTTTTGTGTGACGCTCTCACCGGTTAGTATTTATTTTAGTTATTTCAGCTACATGATTTAAATTCCCTATGCTCTTTTTGTGGGGGGGAGGTTGGTTCAGCTCAGAATTACTGTATAATGAAATATGTATTTATGTTTTTTCTCATTTAGAATCTATATGAAGCAATACTGATTTGTATTTCTATTTTGTCTTTGATGGTTTAAATAAAAATTCCCCTACTCTTTTCGAGAAGTGACTTGGGATCTTTAACATCCATCTGAACAGCCACCAGAACAGGCTGACAGGACCTCGGTTTAATGTCTCATCTGAAAGACAGCACCTCAGGAGTGCAGCACCCCCCTCGTGATGCACTACAGTGTCAGTATTGGGATTTACCCAAAGTGCCTGTTGAGGGGCTAGAACCTACAACTAAGGTTACCTCCTACTCGGTTTTTGACCAACTGGATTCAGTTTTCTAGGTCCAGATTCGGTCCTCCTGTTTTCACCATTGCAAATTCGTTTTTTATGGTGGGTCAAGCAGCATCTGTGAGATCCTCCACTAACTGTTTAATTTTCTTCTCATCTGACTGTAAGCATACATCTGACATTTCAGTGTGCTTGCTTGCAGTGCATGCTAATCAGGAAGTGCCTTCAAGTGCAGAGCACATAAAAGAGCCAAATGTGTTCCTGTCTACCCAGTTGTTACCTCTAACGTCACACTAGCAAATTGTAAGGTTATTCCTGGGAAGGGTGAACAACACCACCTTAATTAACACCTTCATTTCTGAAACCCTTAGACATTCAGACAGGCACCACATTCTGGCTACCTCCTGTCCAGTGTGGACTGTATAATCTGTGTTTCAGAAACCTTATTTGTTAATCGAATTTTATTCAGAGGTAGTACTTGTTCAGTCATTTTGAATGCTAACATACTTGTAGAACAGATGCTGTTAAATCATTCACTATTTTACTTGCATGTTCAGGTTACAAACAAGTTCTGATGTCATGCAGACCTTTGTATACCAGTCAGTCAGTCTGAGGGGTATAAAGCAGGGCTAATTAAGACCATTAGCAGCAAATCAACCTAATCCTTTCCAGGCTGCATTGTGAGTATGGTCTTTGACTGCTGTGGTAGGGAATACGTTTATACCTTTAAATGCTCACCAGTTTTTACTAACATAATAAAATGCCAGCAGAATAGGCTTAACGGTCTTTCGTGTCTGCTTTTTTGGTCAGCCCCCGCCCTTTGAGCTGACCTTGCTGCTCCCCTCACCCTCTCCGGCCTCTCCCTTCCCAGTCCCAGATATTCTCGCTGCACTGGACTTTGCTTCCCGAACCTTTCCCTTGCACCTGTCCCACCCCTACTTGAACCCCTCCACCGTCTCTGCCTCCACCAGCCCCCTGGGCAGCGCATTCCATGGCTCCACCACCCTCTCAGTGAAGTAGCACCTCCTCCTTTCTCCCCTGAATCTCCCCCTCCAGCTTCCACCCATGCCCTCTAGTTGCCCCCCCTTCCTTTGGAGCACCCTGACTGCTCCTCCCCTATTTACCCCCTTCATGTACCTGAAGACCTCTATCATGTCCCCCGGTCCCTTCTCTCTTCCAATGTGTACATATTTAGCTCTTTGAGCCTCTCCCCATAGGTCCTGTCTCCCAAGCCCCTGATCATTTTGGTTGCCCTCCTCTGGACCCTCTCCAGGAGTTCAATGTCCCTCTTTAAATGTGGCCTCCAAAACTGCACGCAGTACTCTAGGTGTGGCCTCACCAAGCAGTTATACAGAGGGAATATCACTTCCCTCCTTCTGGAAGTGATCCCCTACCGATGCATCCCAGCATCCTGTTGGCCTTGGCTGCTGCCCTCCTACAAGTCTTAGAGTTGTTCATCTTGACATCCACCACTACCCCCAGGTCCCTCTCAGCCATCAAGACTTGTAGCACTCCTCACCCCCCCGGGTGTACACTTGGCCCGGGTTTCTGGCTCCCAGGTGCAGTACCTTGCATTTTCCTGCATTAAACCTCAACTTCCACTTTCTAGATCACCTTTCCAGTGCCTCCAGGTCCCCCTGTAGGGCCACCCCCCTCCCTCCTCCCCATCCACCACTGCCCCCAGTTTTGAGTCATCTGCAAAGAGACTCATCTCACTCCTGATACCCTTCCTTATGTCAGAGACGTAAGTGTTGAACAGGAGGGGCCTAAGGACTGATCCCTGAGGGACCCCACTAATGACCCTCCTTGGGGATGAGGCTAACTCACCAACCACGACCCTCTGGGTCCGATCCTGGAGTCAATTGCCTATCCATCTGATCATCTGGTTCCCTACCCCCATTTCTCCCAGCTTATCCAACAAGCCCCCATAAGGAACAGAGTCAAATGCCTTGCTGAAGTCAAGAAAGAGGACGTCCACCGGTCTACCTAGGTCCAAGGCACTCGTCACCCTGTCACAGAACTCCACAAGGTTTGTCTGACATGATTTCCCCAGGACGAATCCATGCTGTCTATCGTCCAGGCACCCCTTCTTTTCCAGGTCCCCCCAGCCTCTCCTTGACAATGCCCTCAATCACCTTGTCCACCACAGATGTCAGGCTGATGGACCTGTAGTTCTCTGCCACCTCCTTTTGATACCCCCTTGTGGATAGGCAATATATGTGCCACCTTTCAGTCCTGGGGCACCCAATCTGTCCTCAGAGAGATGCTGAAAGGCTCCACCAGGGGTTTCGCTAGGACATCCGCCAGTTCCTTCAGCACTCTGGGATGTAATTTATCTGGCACCAGTGCCTTCTCCATCTTAAGGGATCTGAGGGCTTCCCTCACTCTCTCTGCCATGATTTCCACCTCCACTACCGCGTCCCCCTGCTTTGCCTTCCCCTCTCCTGCCAGTGATGACCCTCCTCCGCAGACCCGCCGATCGGTAAGGGTCCCCCCGCAGTTTCACCATCTCCTCCCATGTATGATGCAGCCCCCCATTTTCCTTGATGAAAACTGAGGGGAAGTACTCATTTAGTACCTCAGCCTGCTCCCCTGGGTCTTGTGCCCATCCCTCTCCTGTTTAATCCTGCTAATCTGCCCCTTCACCTTTCGTATTTCCCCAGTGTATCTAAAGAACGCCTTGTTCCCTCTCCCAATTTCCCCTGGCCAGGTTCTGCTCCTTCCTTGCCTTAGCCGCTCTCACCACCCTTCTGGCCATCAGCTCGTACTCCCCTTGATTCCTTTCACACCTTGAGCACTTGAAATGCCTATAGGCCGCCTTCTTTCCCCTCACCACCTCCTGAACCTCCCTGGTCCACCAGCAGGGTTTTCGGGCCCTACCGCATTTTTGTCCTACTCTTGCAAAGGTGTTGGTAGCATCCTGCACCCTCCCTTCTGATGATTTCCCACCTACTGTCAGTGTCCATGTCTGGCCCAATCCCATCCAAATGCTCCTTAAGGATCCTTCCCATTTCCTTGAAATCCACTGCCCTGAAGTCAGTTACCTCCATTTTTGTGCAGCCTTCTACACCTCCTAGGTCCAGGCAGAACTAGGCCGTGGCATGGTCACTCTCCGCCAACGGGTCCCTTACCTCCAGGCCCCCAATCTGGTCACTGTCTGCCAGGACCACATCTAGTATCCGCACCTCCTTGGTCAGTTCCCCCACCTGCTGAGTTAGGAATGCATCCTGAAAGACATCCAACAACCTCTGTTCCCTGGCACTGAGGATCTCAGTCTCCCAGTCCGTTCCTGGCATGTTTAAGTCCCCAACACCACCACTTCCTATCAATCTGCAGTGTCTCCCAACATCTGCCACCAGACTCTTCTTCAGCTCTTCCATGGCGCAGGAGGTCTATACCCACTTCTATTTTTACTCTCTTGCCCCCTTGTTATCAAGGCACCAAATCACCTTCACCGCTCCTCCACCTCCCTCCACCTCCTATACCAGTGCAGTTTTTGACTATTATTGCTACCCCTCCTCCCCTTCCCTCCCCCTTGTCCTTCCTGAACATGGTGTAACCCTCCAGGTTCAGGTCCCAGTCATGCCCTGCGGTGGCCCAGGTCTCAGTGACAGCTGCCACATCCACCTCTCCCTCAGTTAGCATTACCTGGATCTCAGGCATTTTATTGCCCAAGCTCCTGGCATTTAGCAGGACTACCTACAACCCTTTCTCTATACTTCCATTTCCCCTGCTCACGTTCCCATGGGGATTCCATCTTCCCCCGGTCTGCACCTTACCAGTCGTCCTTTTCCCGCATTCCTCTGGTTCTCCAGGGGGGTGGAGACAGAGTCCCTCCTTTATTGGACCCCCCTCGACAGCCTTTTCTCCCATCCTTCCCCCCTTCACAAGTTTAAACCCCACCTTTCACCAATGAACCCTCTATTTTCAACTTAAGGTTTTCCCTCCTCTTCAAACTGAGATGGAGCCTATCTCTAGCATACAGCCCCTTATCCTCTCAGGTCTCCCCCCAATCCCCCATCAACCCATACCCTCTGGCCCCACACCACTCCCTGAGCCACTGGTTTATCTCCCTAATCTTCCTCTTGTGTTCCCCACTAGCCCTTGGTACTGGCAGGATTTCAGAGAAGGAAATTGTGCATCCTATGTCATGACAGACCCTGGCAAGCTCCTTGAACCTTGCCTGTATCTCTAGCTCACTATTTCCCTCAATGTCATTGGTACCCAGGTGGACTAAGTCCAGGGATCCTCCACAATCCTTTGCCAGCTGATATACCTTATGCGTGGCCCTGTGCACCGTTAGTCCAGGGAAGCATTTTGTTCTAACCAGGTAGACTTCCCCCTCCCTATCCCATTTGATACCTCTGATCATGGAATCACCCAACAGGAGCACTCTGACCACCCCTTTTCCTCCATATCCCCCCTTTCTATGTCCCTCATCCTTTCTACTGGCCCCTCCCCCCAGCTGGCTCCTTGCTCCTCCACCTAGCTGGGCGCCACCTGCTGCCCCCTCCTTATTAACCCTGGCCACCCCTCCTCCGATCCTATGGCTCTCCTTCTCCCGAGTATCCTTCTGTACCCCGCTACCCACCCCCATCACTGCTCGTGACTGGTCCTTCCCCCCATCTGCTAAACTAGCCTGGCTTGTCCTCCCTTCCTTCCTGTCTCTGTTCAGCCCCTCCTTGCCTGTCATGCTCCCCTGGCCTAAACCCTCAGCTCCCTCTACTGTAGCCTCCTTGTACTTCTGGTCTTTCTCCTTGCCCTTTCCTCCTAACTGGTCCTTCTCCTTGCACTTTCCTCCCTCTACCCCCTCCTCCTGCTCTGATCCCCCACTCCCCCCCGTTTTCCCGCATTCCAAGTTTCCCCCTGTTCTTTCTGCTATCCGCCCCCCGCCTCCTGCCCCCCACTCCCTTTTCATCTCTAACCGCCCCTGTCATGGCTACATCACCCCCCTCATCCCCAAGCAGAAGAAGAGAACTGAAGCAGTTACTGAGCTTAAGGTCTGATCCACCTCCCCCACTTGCTTCCTTCTGTCCAGCCCCAGCCATCTGCCTACTTCCCTGAGAATGTCCTCCCTTTGGCCCCCCTCTGTGAGAATCCCCAGATACCTGCCTGCTTCCTTGGTAGTGTCCTCCTTTTGAGCCCCCTCTGTCAGGGTCCCTATATGACCCCAGAGTACTCTCCTGCACTCCTTTCCCTATGCCCCCACCCCTAGTGCTTGGAGCAACCCCACGGGAGAGCCCCTGCCCTATTCCCCAACCATACCTCCCCCCCTCCCTCCAGCTGTCTCCTAATATCCTCAACCTCCTCCCTAAGCTGTGCCAGCTAGTAGCA
This sequence comes from Neoceratodus forsteri, assembly GCA_016271365.2. Taxonomy (NCBI): domain Eukaryota; kingdom Metazoa; phylum Chordata; order Ceratodontiformes; family Ceratodontidae; genus Neoceratodus; species Neoceratodus forsteri. Next base: position 566,864,146 of record CM057452.1, read on the forward strand.
TACTGGGCAACCACTGAACTTCCAAGCCCAGTCCAGTATCATGGCTGCCACACAGCCTGAGTACCCCACCACCCTCCCAAAGATGCCGGCCCTAATGACTTGTGGTCCCATCCCCCTCCAAGTAGGTTTCCTTGGGTGAACCACCAGGTTCCCCACTAGTCCAAGATACACCCCTACCCACTAATCAGGTCACCCACTAATCTTAGATACAGTCCCACAGTAAACAGGTACCCTCGTTACTAGGTGCAGTACTACACAGTAAACTTATAGGGGAAGTGTACAACCCCCTAAGCTCCTCTCTCCCAGCCTTTAAACCAAACCCCCAGTGGCTAGAACTACATGAACTGCACCTGAAGTCTTTTCCTCCAATTGCAGGGAAGGTGTTTCCCTATAAAGGAGCCGAGCTCTGGGGAGGATGGGGGAGGGTGGGATTAGGTCCTGCAGCCGACTCTCAAGACAGTGTATCAGCCTTGTGTCTGCCCCTCACTGCACCTCCAAGCACTGCAACCTCCTCCGGAAAAAGGTCCCACACAAACACTGTAACGAAGATGGTGTCTGCTGTATACGTCTCCTCCCCCTCTCAGCAGGCCAAACTGCAGCTTTCTGTCTGAGCTCCACCTGAGTTAATCTCTCAGTAACGACCCAAAGTATTCAACAGCACAGATTAAATACCATAGCCCAGAATTTCACTAGAAAGAGTTGCATCTCACAGTACTGATTGTAAATCCCCACCAATTTAGCCCCTCACAACACAAACAATTTCAATATCAAAATAAACTGAAAAAAGACAATTAAAACTAATGCACTTCCCTGAACTTCACTCCTGCAGTAGCTTCTCCCTAGTGTCTTTTCTTTTAGAGTCTGTCCTATATTCTAATATTTGTTAGCCCTTTTGTTGTTCAATTAATAATCTAATATTTTATTCAATTTCTAGCAATACTACACCCCTTTCTCCTTAGTAGTTATTGCTGTCAATTTTCATGCTACCTGGATATTCCAGGAAGATCATTCCAGGCCTTTCAGATGAACAACACAGAATACTATGGCTAATGTCATGCTAAGCCAAAGCCATAGAAATGAGAAAAGGAAGAGAGAGAGCAGTAGCTGATGAGGTGAAAGGAACACAATTTAGATTTGATGGCACTGAAAATTTAGGTAATTTATCAAACATTTCCAAAACATTATTTTTTTTTTTTTACCAGGAGAGATATACTAAGCTGAAGCTTGTTTACAGGTGTGACCTAGGAACACAAGGAAGTTAAGTGACTTTCTCAGGATCACACAGTATGCAACTGTGGGCTGTGGAATTTAATTTCAGGTTTCCATGTTTGCAGCTCAGAGCCTTAAACCACTGCACAACTGCGCTATACTGCTTCCACGCTACATATCACATATCATGCTATCTGCTATGTATAACTGACATGGAAAAAAATAGGGTATTTAACAGCACAGAATACTTCCTACCACTTTTAAAAATGTTTTTGACATTACGAATAACTTTAGAGTAGGAGCAATGGGAGGGACAGTAGCACATCTTATAATGGCAGATGATATTTGTAATTACATTTCATCCACTATTACTGGTGTAGTTTATTTAGTTATTGATTGAAAGAATTTTATCAGAAAAGACCACCTCATCCAAAATAGCTGGTTGTCAGACGTGTCCTTGTAGTCACTCGATGTGTGAGTTAAGCTGTGTACACAGGATACAAAGTCCCCTTAACCCCCTCTCTAACCCCACCCAGTGTTAACACACACTGACATTTAAAATATTTAAATCTAAATCAAACAAACCAAAAATAATAATCATGATGTAATTTAAAGAAGTTGTACACAATGCAGTGTCAGCAGCAATTCTGAATAAATCAAGCCAATCAGAGTCCAAGCGATGCCCTCATCAGTCATAAAAGAGGAGGAGTTTGGGAGTGTGGTTTAGTATTCGGTTTTCATCTCATCCAAAGGTGGCAACCCTACCCACAACCTTTCAATGTTCCAGCCTCAGAGGCAAGTGTGCAACCTGCTTCACTGACATTGATAGTTTGTGTGGGGTGTCATGATAATGGTGCCCCTGAGCATGGTTTTAAGGTGCACCTGATCCCTATCACCCAGAGGCGTGATGGCAAGGTGATTGGTAGTATAATGATAGTCAAGGTGCAAGGCAGGCACTCTTGTGGACGAGATGCCAGCACATGTTCCTAGATGCAAGAGGGTGACCCGCCTTTTACACAAATGTATGCCTATTTTCAGGCACAATCTGGGAAAGTTACGGTAGCAGTAAAGGACAAGATTACAATTTACACCATCATCGACAAAGCAGTAACATTCAGAAAACAACAGTGGGGATTACAAAATAAGTAAAAGTTAAATAAAATAAAGAACATAACAAGTGCACAAAAAAGATAGCAGCAAGAACATGACTAGCAATAAAATACCCGGTGCAAGTGACAAAGCATAATACCAGTGAATGAGAGGCAGGTGACTGTTGAGCACATACGATTATATACATATATACATACATATATATAGAGAGAGAGAGAGAGAGAGGATACATGATGGGCGACTGTGAAATATGGCAAATATTTGCATGAGTGCAGAGTGAACTGTGATAATATCACGAGTGCTGAAGGTGCGAGTGATATTATTGCAATTCACTCTACCTGAAATCTAAATATTTGCCATATTCTAAATCGCACATCATGTGCGCAATTTATACAATACGGCTAGTACATTTTAGGAAATTTTTTTTCTATGTTCTCTCCCTGTTTACTTTATTTTGGTAATTGGGTAAGTTTTTTTGGGGGGGGGGCTGGTAGCACTGGGCAGTTAAGTGATTTGTTCAGAGTCACACGGTATTGAAATGGAAGTTGTGAGAATTAAACACAGGTTTGGGCTGCTGGATATAGGAAGCTGGTTCATTGATTGTTACTCTAAACTCTAGGCTATACTGACAGCACTGTTTGTGTGTGGTCTGAGCGTGTGTGTAAGTGTTTCTGAATAGGCTGGGAGCGTTAGATAGTACGAGGAATAAGTGCATGTGATTTGCAATGATAATTGTGTTACCTGCAGCTAGGAGTGAGAAAATACAGGTTACTCACCTGTAACAGGAGTTCTAGGAATGGTATATGTTGTTCATCCACACTCATTGGCAGTATCCTTGCGCTTTAAATCTTGCGGAAGGTCTTCAAGCTTGCTCCTCCCACCCACCGGGTGGTATAACTCGGCTCCGCCCCATGGCGCCAGATCTGGCCGCTGGAAGCTCAGGTTGTGCGTCGGGCCGGGGAAGTCGGAGGGATCGTTGGATGAACAACATATACCATTCCTAGAACTCCTGTTACAGGTGAGTAACCTGTATTTCTAGGGACATGGATATGTTGTTCATCCACACTCATTGGCAGACTCTAGCAGTTCTCCGGGAGGAGGGAGGCAAGACGCACACCCCATATACTTACTTGGGAAAGAGAGACTGGAGGACCGAGGCCCCAAAACCAGCATCCCGGCGTGACTCAAGGTCGATGTGGTAGTGGGTAATGAAGGTGTTTGCTGACTTCCAGGTAGCAGCCCTGCAGATTTCCTGGATAGGGACGTCCCTGGAAGCAGCCACTGTTGCAGCAGTATGGCGGGTAGAATGAGCTCTTATCCCTCTGGGAGGCCTCCATGCCCGCTAACTATAGCAGAGATCTATGCAGGAGGTTGCCCACCTGCTTATCGTCCGCTTGGCTGCAGGTCTGCCAGATGTGAGCTTCAGCGTAGGTGACAAACAGCTGGCGAACCTCTCCCCGAACTTCAGCCGTGCGCTCCTTATAATAAGCGAGCGCCCTTCTAGGGTCCAGAGTATGGAGCCTATATTCGGCCTCCGAGGTGTGATTGGGGTAGAACACCGGCAGAGTCAACACCTGGTTAAGGTGAAACTCCGACACCACCTTCTGAAGGAATTTCGGGTGGGGGCGCAGGACAACCTTGTCCCTGTGGAAGACCAGGTAAGGAGACTCGATGGAAAGCGCCTGGAGCTCTCCCATCCTTCTGGCTGACGTGATAGCCACCAAGAAGGCGGTCTTCCACGACAGGTGAGAGAGAGCACACCTGTGCATAGGTTCGAATGGCTTGCCCATGAGCTTTGCCAGTACCAGCAGTAGATCCCACGGAGGTGGGGGTTCCCGCACTGGAGGGGAAATGTGATCAAGGCCTTTGAAAAAGCGCCAGACCACCTTCTCCTGCGCCACCGACTGCTTCCCGGCCCGCGCCCGGTAAGCAGAGATGGCTGCCAGGTGCACCTTAGGTCGTCGACCTAAGCCCTTGACTAGAAAGGGACCATAAATAGTCCAAGATGCTTGCCAAGGAACAGGAGGAAGGGTCCAAGCCCTTGCCCTGACACCAAATGGAAAACCTTTTCCATTTGAAGGCATAGCATTTTCTGGTCGACTCCTTACGGGACGCCTCAACTACATTGAGGACCTCGTCGGAAAGACCCAAAGCCTGGAACTCTAGCCGCTCAGGAACCAGGCCGTCAGGTGCAGGGATTGAAGGTCCGGATGGAACACCTTCCCCTGATTGACTGAGAGCAGGTCCGGGCGAGCTGGAAGCTGCCGCGGAGTCCTGGAGCTGAGACTGAGGAGATCTGGGTACCAGAACTGGCGAGGCCAGTCTGGGGCTATCAGAATCACCTGCGCCTTGTCCCTCCTCGCCTTGAGAAGCACCTTGTGGATCAAGGGAAATGGGGGAAAGGCGTAAAAGAGGCCGGGGTCCATTGCCTGAGAAGGCATCCCCTGCAGCGAGCCCCTGCTGAGGGGCGGGCATGGAACAGACCAGCTGCATTCTCCATGGAGGCAAACAGGTCCACCTGAGGTGTGCCCCAAAGGGAGAACAGATGCTGTACTACCTCCGGCAGGAGAGACCACTCGTGGATGCAGCCCCTATCCGGCTCAGGGCATCGGCCAGGGTGTTGGAGGCTCCTGCCACGTGAATGGCTAGGAGATCCGCCTCCAGGCTGCGCACGAGTGACCAAATGGAGAGCTTCCTTGCATAGAAGCATGGGAGTCGCCCCGCCCTGGCGGTTTAGATAGTACATGGTCGTGGTATTGTCCGCCTGGACTCGGACCACATTGACCCCGGAGGAACAGAGCAAAGGCGGTGAGAGCTAGGCGGACCGCCTGAGCTCCAGCAGGTTGATGTGGCATCAGGACTCCGCGGGGACCAGGAGGCCATGAGCCCGGTGTTCCCCAGATGGGCACCCCAACCCATCAGAGAGGCATCGGTCGATAGAGAGACCGTCGGCTCGGGCGGACGCAGGGATGCCCTCCTGCAAATGATCTGGAACGGTCCACCACTGGAGAGCATTCCACATCCCCTGTGTCACCGACACAAGCTGGTCCAAGGGATCGCAGCGTTGTGACCACTGGCTGGCCAGTCCCCACTGAAGGGGACGCATGTTCCAGCAGGCCCAACGGACCACGCTGGTACAGGCCGCCATGAGACCCAGGAGGCGCAGGAAGTCCCGGGCAGGCGCAGTGCCCAACCAGAAATGATCGGGCAAAGGAGGAAAGAACCTCGGCCCTGTCCGCGGGAGCAGGCTCTGGCCTGAAGAGAGTCGAGCTGCGCCCGATGAATAAAATCACCTGCTTGGCTCGAGTTCCGACTTGGCCTCGTTGATAAGGAGGCCCAGTTGAGAACAGACCTGGAGGCCAGATCTCTGGACCACTCCGCCTCCTTCCTGGAGGAGCTGCTATCAGCCAGTCGTCCAGGTAAGGGCACCCGGACCCTCGGCGCCCGCAGGAATGCTGTCACCACTGCCATGCATTTGGTGAAGACCCTGGGAGCTGGAGACAAGCCGAAGGGCATGGCTGGAACTCGAGAAGAGATCCTTCCGCTCGAAGCGAAGGAATCTCTGGTGAGGCAGACGGATAGGGACGTGAAAAAGCCGCGTCCTGCAAGTCCAGAGAGCAGAACCACACGCCGCGTTCCAAGGATGGTATTATCTGAGCCAGAGTGACCATCCTGAAGGTTCGAGACCTTAGGAACTTGTTTAGGTCGTGTAGGTAGAGAATGGGCGCCAGCCCCGTCCTGCTCGAACCAGGAAGTACCTGGACACAAACCCTGGGTCTGAAGGAGGGTCCACCACCTCTCTTACCACCTCTTCTGGAGGAGGAGAGTGATGTCGGCTCGACGAGCCGCCAGTGAGGCTGGGGATCCCGAAGCCCCCGAGGCGGCGGCTCTGAAGGGTGGTGCTTCGAATTCCAGAGGCAGGCCTCTTCCCACCACCTCAAGACCCACCTGTCCGTGGTAACAGCGGACCAGGCGGAACGGAAGTGCGGGCCGTCCCCAGGGGGACCCAGGAATGAGTGGCGGGATGGGCGACACCCTCAGCCCGTCACTGGGCAGGCTTGGAGGAAGGACCGGCCGAGGACCTCCTGGGCCCTTTCCTCCCTGCCTCCTGTTAGAGGAAGCCGGCTTGGGTTTGGGATACAAAGGCCGAGCCTGCTGGCCCTGACGTTACTGGGTCAGGCGCGCCGAGGGAGCTGAAGAGACGAAGGGCTTAGGCTGTGGTTTGCGGCCTTTGTCCTTCTGAGCGGAAGAGCCCGAGTCAGGTGGCATTGGACTTCTCGATCCTCTGCAGGTGACCTTCCACCCCAGGGCCGAGGTCAGTCCCAAAGGAACATCAGCCAACGTGCTGGGTATCCGAGTAAAGGTGGATATCCTCAGTAAGCCCCGACCTATAGCCACTGCCCGGCCGCCACCGATCTGGCACATGAGTCCCCTACATCCAAAGCAGTCTGGAGCTGCTGTTTGGCCACTGCCTGCCCTGGTCCCGCACCTGCTTAACACGTAGTCTGCAGATCGGCGGGAAGATGAGGATGACCTCATCCAGGGGAGCCCAACAGGGCATGAGAAAAATGTGCCATGAGGACGGCCGAACTGGCCTGACGAAGAGCCGAGAGAGGACGCATGGCGTGAGACTTTTAAGCCCGACATAGTCCAATTTCTTGGACTCCTTGTCAGAGGTTTGTCCACATCCCTGGCGTTGCCCGGTAGCGCGAGCTGTCGGTAACAAACCCCTCAGCAGAGGGGTGTTCAAAACCGGACAAGGAACCGGTAGGGACCGCATACTTCCTGGCCATCCTGGCGGGCGCAGGAGCGGGAAGCAGGCGCTGCCAAAGTTCCAGTGCTGGACCCACTATGGCCTCGGCCACCGGAAAGGCCTCCGTCCGGAGAATCCTCGGTCCAGAATCTCCGTGAGGGGATACCTGCCCGTTTGAAGCGGTTCGAGCTCCATCCGGTAGACTCCGAGATGAGCGAAGCAGTCCTAGGAAGGCGACGGGCTTATCGTCCATTGGCTGACCTGCAGAGACTCCAAGTCCAGTCGCTTGGAGAAGAAGGAGGAATCATCTTCGGACTGGAAGAGTCCTCGAAAAGCTGCCTCTGGCCTGAGCCACCCTTCACCTGCCGAGGTCGGTCGGGAGTGAGGGTAACTGACAGCCGATGGGGTAGAACCCTTAGCAGACCGAGAATCCTTGGTCGGAGCCCCAATTGGTGGCTGTGGAGGCGGAGGTTCCACCGGAATCGGTGGAGCAGCTGGTTTTGGTCGAACAACCGGCCTGGGTATAGGCTCCTCGGATAAGTCGAGGGGTTGTGTCGGCCGTTCCGGTGACAGCCACTTAATGGCCGGGGAAGGCGACGGGGTCGGCTTATTCCCGGCCAGGAGGAGCTGTTGCAACATAAGGTCCTGCAATGCCGTCGGCGTAATTTACGCCGAAGCCTCCCCTCATCCGAGGAGGAGGACGAGGACGAGCGGCGACGCCGCTTACCGCGGTGCCGAGACCGAGACCGCCTATGACGGTGGGATCGGCTGGACCGCGAAGAGGTCAGAGACCGAGACCGAGAGTCCCGGAATTTCCGAGGTCGGTGCGGGGAGGTGTCGGCCGGAACCGGCACTCCCTTCGGCTCGGAAGGTCCATCCGAGGGCTCCGGAACCGGAGGCACAGGCGAGCCCACGGGATCCTCAACTCCTCCCGGGGGAACCGGGGAGAGGGGAATCTCGGCTGCTAAAGGCGACAGCCCGTCCAATGGGTCGAGAAAAATCTCGACTTCATCGGTGGGAGTCTCGGTCAACTGACCTGACGGGGACACCGTGAGGCCAGTGGCCGAAGCCGAGCGGTCGACCGAAGCCGACGGTCGACGGCCCGGGGAGAGGGACCTTTCCCGCTCCCAAGAGCGTCGACGGAGGGACTTACCCCTGTCCCTCTTTTTGGACCGAGAATAAGGTCCAGCAGACGCAGGCCCTTCTCCTTTAGTGGAGAGGGACAGACAAAGCTCCTTAAAGGAAGCCGTGTAGGAAGAACCCAGAGAGAGCGGGATAAATGCCGCGGCCGAGGAAGATACGGCCCGCGCCGCCTCCTCTTCGAGGGCGACCATCCGCTCGAGCTGATCCGCCGAGCCGGCCGCCGCGGACACCGCCAACCGGGCCTCCTTGGACTTCACCGAAGGGAAACGCTTCTCGGGACGGCCCAGTTGCAATCGGGCAGCACGGTCTTCGAGGACGTAGGCCGAGAAAGATGAGCACAGGTCGCAAGCCTTCGGGTCGTGCTCAAGGCCTAAGCAGTAGACACACGTGGAGTGTGGATCCGTCCGAGACATCTTCTGCCCGCATGGGCATCTCCGAAATCCGGGAGTCGATTTATCCATCGCAGCCGCGAGGGATCGAAGACTGAAGTCTTTTTGCAAAATATTATTTTTAAATCCGTAAGCGGAGAAATAGGAACCAGTCGCAAACGCAGAGCGTTAAGGAGGGAACCTGAGCTTCCAAGCGGTAAGGAAGATCTGGCGTCATGGGGCGGAGCCGAGAGTTATACCACCCGGGTGGGTGGGAGGAGCAAGCTTGAAGACCTTCCGGCAAGATTTAAAGCGGCAAGGATACTGCCAATGAGTGTGGATGAACAACATATCCATGTCCCTAGAACAGACTGTTTATTCAGTAAGTTGCAGGCTTCACTGAGACAGAGAAAAACTGTTGCAGTCAGCACTCAGAAAGAGAAACTGGTTTATGAAGGAGGCTGGTTTGAAGATTAGAGCAGCACAGTAATGTGCTAGGATTGTCAGAATAACTATGGGACACAGGTGATTGTCTTTTACAATGCTAATTGAGTTAGTTGCAGGATCCAGTGAGAAAGAGAAACTATGAAGCTATTACACGCAGGCTGCAGTGCAGATTTATTTTAATTTTTTTATTTATTTAGTTGTTTAACCAGGTATAGCACACTAAGCTGAAAGCTTTTTTACAGGAGCAACCTGGGAGCACAAGGAGGTTAAGTGACTTGCTCAGGGTCACACAGTATGCAAGTGGAAGCTGTGGGATTCAAACCCAGGTCTGGTCTGCTGGATGTCACCAGATTTGCAGCTCAGAGCCTTAGACCACTGCGCTATACTGCGTCCCAGATAGTCTGACTCTGGTGACATCACCATTGTGAGTATATTTGCTGGTGATGTAGACACTGTGGGTTTATCAGGAAATAAACCCACAGTATCTATGTCATCACAGAGTTATTCCACTGCAGTGAGAATACATGTTTTTATTGTCAAGATTACATGCTCACCCCTATTGTATAAATATCTATATATATATATATATGTATCTATATATAGAGATAGATATATATATTTATTTATTTATTTGTTTATTTGATGCTTACGCCCCCTTCATCTCTGCAGCTCATCATCGAGGATGTACGGAGGGGGGCACAAATCCCGACATGGTCCTCGGCCCCCATCCTGCCTCAGATTACCCCCAGGCAGGGAAGCAGGGAGGGGGAACTACCCTCATTTGTGCCATGTGTTGGGCCTCTGACTAACCCAGTCTGCACCTCCCCCCACCAACCCTGTAATCAGATGAGCTGCAGAACCATTTTCCTTTTTTTTTTTCTTCCCAGTACCTCTGAGGATGTAGGTGGTCGAGGGGGTCCGTGGAGAAGGCAGACACTAAGATGTGATGTCTCTCTGGACCCCAGCCAACATCCTCCCCTCCCACGTGGCGCCTCGCTGCACCTCCACCTGTGTGCACCCAGGTGGCAGCATTGCAGTGGGAGCGGCATCCCCCTCCCTCCCTCCCTAGAGGAGGAGAGTGCCCCTAGGGTGTTCAATCCTCCTCCCCCCAGCTGACCCTCCAGCTCCCCAGGCTCATTCCTGAAACCAGGTCAGCAGCATCGTGAATGGTAGTGCTACCACTGCGCCAATGGGCCAGCCGCTCTAACAGATGTTGAGAGTCTGCAGATCTCCATGAATAGATAGAAGGGTGTTGCAGGTAGGTGGCTATGCAAGATGGTGAGCCAGATTTCAGGAGTTTGTCTACAGAGCAACCTAGGGCAAAGGAACATAGGCTAGCAGGAGGAGGCCAGACAAAGCTGGTGTAGAGGTGGCAGTGGTGCCTAACCTTGCTGTGGCCAAGGCAAAACTATGTACATTGCTGTACATTACGTTACATCCCATTTAGAAAGGATGGTTTTACTTGCACCCAGAAATACTGGAAGACCATTAAGTAAGCCAAGGCAGCAGCCTTTCCTGAGCTATGGATAGCTGGACAGCAGGGGATAGGCAATGTTTTCCCCCAAAGGCTATGCCCAGCTTAGCATTTAGCAATCTGTAGATTAAGACACGGAGAGGAAGTCAAGGGAAGAGTCTAGAAAATTCCCAGGTACTTGTAACTGCTCACTTCCTCTAACAGGGTCCTGTAAATGCAGGTAAGGGAGAGTCAGGAAGAGGATGCACAGTTTTGGTTTTGAGCCAAAAAGAATAGCCTTTGTCTTTTTGCTGTTTAGAATTAGCTAGTTGGTTGATAGCCAGTACTAAATGCGAGCAAAGGAGTCAGACAGGGTTTGAAGGATATCAGAGATGGTGACTTTCCTGCAACTGAAGGTCAAGGACTCCAGGAACTTCAGTGTAACAGACTGGCTCCAGGAATTCCCTGCAACATAGGGGTGAGCAGCTCCAGGAATTCTTCTGCTCACCCATTTCAAGGTTCCTGCTCAGTAATAATGTACGCCAACTATATCACCCTATATAACAGCACCCAAAGCTCCCAACACATCAACACCAACTATCTAATGACTTCGCCCACTTTCAGAACTGGCTAGAGGCCAACAACCTGGTACTCAGTGCATTTAAAACGCAAGTAATGCTATTCAGCTCTTGGGAGCACAGATCAAGCTGCCCTTGCTCCTGGACATCAAATGTCTAAACAGCTCTCCTCTCACTGTAGTCAAGGACTTTTAAGTATTTAGGTGTCACCCTCGACCTGGGATTAGACTTTCACCTCCACATCTCAAATCAGTGTAAAGCTACAAATTTTTTGAAATGGCCTAGCCTATCGCTTCAAACACTTGCTCAACCCTAATGTCCGCTTGGCCATTGCCCAGGGTGTTCTCCCCTCCCCCCCCCGCCTACAATATGGTTCACTACTTTTTACAAATGCCCCCTCAACTTATTTATACACGTGAGATGTCACCTACAACAATATCTGCCGCTTTGCACTCTCACCTCCACGCCTCACACACCATTGTACTCTCTACTCCTCCTTAGGGTAGCTATCCCCTTCTGCCTCCCAAGCCTATGCCCTTGGTTGCTTCATTCACAAGCAACTCCAGGCTCACCCCCTTGCCATACACATCCCACTCTTGTCCAGCTCCCACTCCACTTACTCCCTTAGGTTCCAGAACTCGACCTTGCTTGCCATACCCAAATGATCCACCAAGATGGGTCAGCAGTCTTTGTCTTCATTTGCTCCCAAGGTACTGGAACTCTCTCCCCCCCAACTGTCTACAGCTCCACTACTACCTTCTCTTTCAAAGCCATCTTCAAGTCATACCTCACCCAATCCATGACTTGCAACTGTTTCCAACCCCTCTGACCACAGCTGCTTGGTCACTGCATACTCTGATCCTCCCACCTTCAGAATGTCTCTTTCACAACTGACTATTATCCAACAAATTATTTGTCTGCTTGTTACAGGTTGATATTGTACTGTTCTTGACTGTGACAGGGTGGAATAGGACCCTATCCCAGGTGTTATGGAGAAAGTGTTTAAATGCAAGGATCTATTCTGTTCTATTACTTTCCTGTCTCTTCTCTTTCTGGTTGTGCAACCAAATTTTCCTGTGAGACCTAGGATTTGATCACCCTGACAGTCTTGCTATTCTTTGCCTCTCACTGTCTCTAACCTTCCCTTGTTGTCTGTCTTTTTCTCCCTTGCATATCTGCTGATATAAAAATGTATGCAAATCATTATGTGGAAATGTAACCAATATTGGGATCCTTTTGTTTAGAAATTATACAGTGTTAATTTTTGAAATGTGTGTAATTATAGTTTGAGGTGATTGCAAAAAGCTATTGGAAACTCAAGAGGTTACCCAATTGCAAATTTTTAAGCCTTTTGCAGAAGAGCTGTGGAAAAGGGGGCCTCAGCTCAGGCACACTGTGTCCCTGCCTTGTACCTGCCGGAAACAAACAAGAACAGGATGCTTGTTAAGAATGGGGGTTGGAAGGACGTTTAAGAGAGCTGAGCTGCAATTGCTTGAGAGAGAGAGAAAAAAGGGACACAGAGATGGAAGGAAAACTCCCATTTTATTTTGCCTTTGTAAATAGTTATACAGAACAAGTTTATTTTTATGTTATTGCTACCGTAAATAAATATATTTGGTGAATTCTACAACTGCTCCTGGTTTTCCTATGCTTCCTGACCTGTGCCTCGACAACACCGACTATAAATCTTTGTACTTGCCTTATACTAAATGCTCATCTTACTGATTATTTGTCGCCTTGCAATATTCCTAACTGTACTTGCCCTCATCCTGAAACTGTTAGATTGACATCTTTACCTTGCTCGATTTAATGCACTTTTATCTTACTTGACTTAATATACTTGTTTTTGACCTCATGTTTTCTTGTGCTATATACTCTCCTGGGCTGTTCCTGAAAATAGGCACTCAGCTGCCTAGTGTATCTACCCAGTTACCAAAACAAACAAATAAATAAATACTCCCCTGCTAGAGAATTCCTGGAGGTAGGAACAATTTAATTAGTTCTTGGTGAAGTCGGCTTAGCAGTAAAACATAAATTGTAATGAGCTAGAAATAATGTTCCATAACTGGGAATTGCATCAAAGCCCCAGAAGTTCATTTCCATTTGGAAGTTGCAGCCCAAGAAATAAAGTGCCAGTGGGAATTTCAGGCTAGCAGTGCAAGTCTGATAGCTCACCTATTAGGAGAAGGTAATCTGGGACCCTGAGTTTGATTCCGATTTAGGCTATATTATTTTTTTTCCTTTACTGTATACAAATAAAAATAATCAACCTCCAGTTTTGCCAATGCTTTTTCTGGACCCCGTTGGGGTTTCTCTGGACACTCATTGGCATTTCAAGTTCCAGCTGTTTTATTTTAAAAAAGAAGCACACTGCTTTCTTGAGACACCACTTACCTGCTTCTTAGACTCATTTGCCAGCGTCGATAGCAAAGATCGCCCTTTGAACTGTGCAGGCTCAAAACTTTGTGGTGCAAGCATGGGCAGCCAGGATGCACTTAATGACACTCCCAGTAGCGTGAGCATGCAGGCTACATTTATTGTTGTTGAGTCTGCAATAGATAAATTAAATTATGTTTTAGTAGTGTGATATTAACAGTGGGAGGTCTCAGTGGTACTAACAGAATATTCAGGTTACCTGTTAGCACATCATTTATCAAACATTCGTATGATCTCTATGAAGACCACTGGTGCACAAGCAGCAAGCCCTGTACTAGTTGTGGTCTTCCATTTACTTTTTGTGGTGTCATACCGATCATAGAAACCCAAGCGTTACAAATACTGCATCCACAGCAGGTTAGTATCTCAGAGATTATTCCACAGTCTTCACACTATAGCCCATCAGCTTATTTTAAAATGAACAGTTCTATCCAAGAGTTGTTATCTGTGAAGCTTATGAGAAAGGAAGTGGACTGGGAAGAACCAAAGAGCTCCTTATATGATCCCCCCATAGCAGCCTGTAAATGGTGCCCCATCTAATATTAAACTTATGACCGATACCATTTTTATTGATTGCATTTATTGTAATAGCAATAGGCGGAACTATGTAGAATATCTTGCTTTAATGACTTCATTTATTGACATATCTGTGTTATTTTTGTTTTGTTTTTTCTTTGTTATGCTTCTATATTTGTTCACTGTTGCTGTATTTTTTCAAATATGTATGTTGTTACAATCTCATGATTTGTTAATCAGTTTCTGGTTATGGTTAATATTCTGTTTATTTAACAAAAATTTTAATTGACAAAAAAATAAAATAAAATCCACTGCAGGTTAATTGGTGGAAAAGAAACCTGACAAGGAGGAAGGCATCTACCAGGTGGCATGCACTCAAACTGGAGTTGGGGGTTGGGGGGGCAGTCCAAAAAGGACATTAAGAAATATTACTTTACAGAAAGGTGATGGATGGGCAGAACAAATTTTCTGACAATGTTGTGGAGGCAAGGGGCAGGATTCACGAACTGGTCGGGAGCTAAGTCCCACTCCGCAACCCCAGTGGCAGACTGAAATCACCCGCACCGGTGGTGCATGCGATTCACAGCTGCTGCAGTTGCGGAGGGTGTTACGGCTGCTCCCACTGGCCATAGACAGCTCTCCACAGCTGCAGCAATCCTCCTAGCAACACCACCCACAAGCAACCATAAGTCATGGAGCTGGTCATAATCCGGCTCCACCTATGTGAATACCTGCCTCTGCGGGACCCCTGCGGCTCCGCAAGTGGCCACCCTTTGGCGCCGATGTTTTGCCGCAGCTGCGGGACCTTCACAGGGTTCGTGAATCCTGCCCAAGGACAATAGCAGGGTTCAAAAGGAAGTGGAATGCACATAAAGATGTTATCAGCCAAGAAGTGGAGAGGGGACTGGGAGGGAGGATGGGAACTACACTGCCTCCTAGTAGGGGATATTGGGACAGACTGGATTAACAGTTCAGGTCAGGTCTTTTTGAATGCGCCATTTTTCTATGTTTCTAAGGGGAAAGCATTTGGAGATGAACCTTAGGCTTGAGGGCTATTAAAACAAGGCTTGGTACACAAACCTAAGCAATGATTGTCAGCTGACATGGCATCTTCCTCGTTCTTGTGCCAGTTGTCAATCGATGCTTTTGTCCGTGTTCCAAGACTCATTTTAAAACCACCAGCAGTTAAGGTCCATGGATGGCTCTCAGAAGCCAAATAAAATTCTAAGGGATCTGAGAATTTGCTCTCCTCCTGTTGCATCAGGTGAGCAGGTCAGGTACACAGTTAAGGGATGCTGCCCATACCTAGACCATGTAGCGTGCCAGGCTATTTGCATCAGTCCCTATGGATACGGATTAATTGTAATTGTGCAGCACTCTTGTAAATGATAAAAGTGCTTATGCATTTGACTGGAGGGATTTGGAAAGGTGCAGGCATAAGCATGAAACACAAACTTGGAATTTCAGGTGACGTTACCAAAGTCACAAGCCTGGCTTTCATACTTCACAAGAATAAGTTGTGGTCTGCAGTGGAATCTACCTGTTAGTAGGTAGATTTGTCCTTTGATTATCACTCTGAGAAGCTTTCTCTGTTCCCAGTGTGCTCCTCAAGAGCTACTCTCCACTACTCCTCAACTGAGGAAAGGAAAAATTAACACAGTACCTCCCATGTGATATCTCAGCATGGTGTTCCGTTAGCAAAACAGCCATCCTAAAATGAGTGAGTGACCACATCAGGGACAGAAACGTCCATTTTAGCAGGGACGGATGATGTCTGTGAGGCAAAATCTGAGAGTATTGAGACCCAGGAGAAATGTTTGGGAAGCCAACCGCGTCAGAGTTATGTCAGCACACCTCTGCTGCTAGAGTTTGCTTCTTGGGCTGCTTTACTACTACAAACCCACACTGCTGTGGATCACCGATGTAAGTTATGTTCCAGCCATGGGCTACAGTTGCAAAACTGCGTCTGTGCATCAATGAGAATCCAGCTCTTGCCTGGAGCTGTTTCTGACACACCAGGTAGGTTCCAGGTATAGTGCACATCCAAGCTGGCACAATCAGTGGTGCCATTTTTCCATTTTTGTTTCTTCAGCGATGACTAACGTCCGCAACTGTGGAGTGTCTGACATAGTGCTGATGTGTTTATGCTGCAGCTGGTTTCCTGAACTATCCACTTCCTGCTAAGACATAGTCTCACTGTGATGAGGTCACTGCATGAAAAAAAAAAAAGGAAGATGGCTGTTCCCTGCTGGCATAGTTTAAATTATGAGATAATGTAGTACAGACTAGCGTTGGGAAATGTGTTTTTTTCATATGTGAAAATCATGTGCTATTTTCACATGACACGTATTATTGCAAATATTGGAAGGATTTGTTTGTTTGCAAGCATTGGGGGAAATCCCATGAAATCTGAGTACAAATTAAGAATAAATCACTCATTTTCAAGCAACATCACTATTTCTACAGACAGAATCACTGGTTTTCAAGCAAGATAGCAATCTGTGCATTAAATCTCACTGACAATAGCAATTATGTGGCCATATGCTTCAGCTTGGTGCACCGGCAAACTGGGAACGGACTCCTGTGGTTGGTGGCTGACTGGAAAAGAGGACTGAGCATACCATGGATAGCTTTCCTCCTTCAAGGAGGGGATACTGCTGCTCCACAGCCACTTGGCTGAAGCTGGGTGATAGTACAGTGAGTAGAGGCTTGCTTTAGGGGACGGAGGCTGCTAAATATCAATAGCGCTCCATGTGCCAGTGTGTGGGCATGCATCATTCCAAGCCAACAACCCTCAGGAGAAAATGAATGGAAAACACCCTCAACAGGCAGGATGAGGCTGGCACCCTCACTGGTCCTGCACTAACAAACGCAACATCCACTCACCATAGATGGTCTGGTAAGTGGTGGAGGTACAGTAAGTGATGCTGGTAGCTCCTGGAGAAGCCAGGTTGTGGGGCTTGGGAGCCCAACAGAAAGGGGTAAGCTGAGGTGATGAAGAAGATATCATAGGAGAGAAAAAAAGAAAGGAAATGGCAATTTGCAAAAAAGAGGCTGAGTGGTAACGTGATCTCAGTCTTTTGCATAATCAAGTTTATCAACATGATCCTTAACAGTCGGAGACGTTAGATTTTTTTTTGTCCTGCAGTATGACCTGGGGACATTATCTCAGAGGTACTAAATACAGGGGTAATATTAGGAGACCTTTTCTCCCAGAGGGTGGTGAACCTATGGAATAGCCTACCAGAGGATACTGTGGATAAAAATTATGCCACATGCACCTTTAAGGTGAGCTGCCAGGACAAATTTCTGCTTACCAAGGGAATCCCAGTGTATCACGAAAGCACAGTTGGTAGGCAATCCTATAAACTAGTATGTTTTTGCCTGGCATACAGTAGGCATTTCATCTCTGCTTGTGATGTTGGGGAGGGGTCTGAAATGAAGGACTTGAATACCTTTCTGACCTTAAATAACTATACAATACGCTTTCTGTGAAAAACAGCATCTATTGTGCAATTTTGTCATTTTTACTAAAATACTTTGTGAAAATGCGCAAGTTAATTTCAATCAGCCCTAGAACAGATCGGTGTCTATGTTTAGTAATCATTTGTTATAGAACAGGACAAGAAAATCCTGCAACCTCTTTGGTCAAAACATCACATGATTATTTGCTGACAACCACACACCTCGCCTGAACTACATATTTTTGTGACAAATAAAAAAAAAACATTTTATAAGTGGGACAACTAACTGCAGAGTGTGCATTCATATGGGAATAATGAAATTCTCAGGTGGCTGTGGACTTTGACTCTGCCTCATGTCTAACAACCAGCCAAGGTGTGTATTATTATTCCCTTATAATCACACACACTGTCATGTGTTACCCCTTATGAACTGTACTGTTTTCTGTAAAACTTAATATGTCTCCTAGAAGTTAACATGCTGCAGAGGCAAATAAAGGACTGACCTCCGGTTACCGTTAGAACCTCTGCAGAGATTACCAGTAGCTCTTGACTGGCTGCCCAGTCACCCCTGTGCTACAGTTAAGGGACAAATAATGAAACCAAGAAAGCAGGAGGGTTGTGAAAAGTAAAAATCTGTGAAGGCTCTTGGGCCCAGCAGCCTCTTGAAATTAGTGGGCAAAAGGCCAGTTCTGGTCAAGTGGTGCTGAGAAATGGCAGACAGCGGACAAAAAACTGACCACAGCTCAAACTGAGCCAGTAACGTCATTCTAGGGAATCTCTCATTGCATCATTCTCCCATAATATACCAGGTTTTGGAGTTGTCAGTGATCTTTACGTGCAAGGCCAACTCTGATTAACTGGGCAATTAATAGAATGAGTAGGGTATTCTTAGGAACTAAGATGTGTTTGCACAGCATACTTCCTTATCTTGCTTATAAAAAAAACAGGTTGGGGGGAGAACTGATCGACCTAGGGTCCCATTCGATCTTCAGTTACTATGTTGCCCGGCCCACACTAATAATCCATGGGGTAATAATACAGTTATTATTATTTAATTTTTATTACTATTTTTCCCATTCTCCCCAATTTGTTACTGCTGAATACACCCCACTCTACCTACAGTTCTTACTCTTGCTGCCTGGCAACCTCAACCATCCCTCATGAACCACACTCCATGCTTCTCCTCTGTCACAGTTAGTACCCACTGTAGCAGGCTTCCTCAGAGTAGTAACCTACTCCAAAAGAAACTGTCACCCGAGGGGTTAGGGGGCTCTTCAAACCATGTCCTGGTGCCTGACATCTGACTGCAGCATGGTGTGTATATCTCAGACATGATCAGACTCACTGTGTGTCAAGAGACTTGAAGCCTACGAGGCCTTGTACTGCAGGTCCCCAGCACCTAGGCCACAAGATGGCAGCTCAGCTGGGCTACGGCAGGTGCCATGGGTTACCTGCTGAGATGTAGCCCATCCAAGTGAATTACACTCCTCCACCTATTGTCTCTCCAGACTTTAGGGCATACTTGATGGACATGGTCATTTTCTGTTCTTATTCTTTTGCTTTTAAGTTTTCTAGTGGGATACAAGGCTCAGGACCCAAACCCAGGTTTCCCACGTGGAAGGCAGATGTACCTGAACCCAGGTTTCTAATGTGGAAGACGGACATACCCGAACCCAGGCCCCCATGTGGAAGGTGGACATATATCCGAACCGAGGTCCCTTATGTAGAAAGAGGACATACTCAAATGCAGGTCTCAATGCGGAAGTGGACATACTCAAACCCAAGTCCCCAGTGTGGAAGGCTGACCAATTCTATTAGCAACTATGGTCTTCTTGTACAAAACCTTTTTTTTTTTTTTTTTACATAGAACTTTTCCTCCCTTGGTCACAGTGTCATCAGGGATATTCCCTGTTCAGGCCAGGTGTGCCCCTGTGTCCTGGGTCCAGCTGCCACCTTACTGTTCCCCATGGGTTCCTGTCAGTGGATAGGGGCTCTGGAGGCAGGGCTGTCACCCCCCCAGGACAGTCCATCAGGTGGACAGAATTCAGTTTCTGGAGCACTAGGTGTACTAAGACTCTGCAATGGTGGTCGTCATGTAAACTGTTGTGTTATTTGTCCCCTGTCCTCCCTCCTCCCTCATTTCCTGGTGTGGGCAGAGCCTACTGATGGTATCAGACACACACAGCGATGTCTGTGGAGGGAACAAGCTTCTCTGGCCCACTCCAAGAGTTGCTGCAGCACCAAGTGCCAGACAGCTTCCCTTCCCACTGTAGCACTCTGCAGACTGGCAGCTGCTGCAGTCTGGCCTACTTCCTCACCCTCACCCAAACGCAGGTAACCAGCATACTGCCCTACTGCTGGGCCATCAGGGCAACTCCGTACAAAAACATATAATTTAATCGAAGGGTTCGAACAGTAGGGAGTACCTGCAGTATTTTATGGAGACACGTTGGTACTTAGTTGTGGATCAGTTTAAAGATGATTTCCCAATAACTACAGTTATATCAAGCTCCCATACATACATACATACCAATGTGACTTCTAAATATTCCTTTTGTCTAAATGGTATAGTTCCTTAAGGTGACCAGTGCAGGAGGTCTGCTTCTAATACTGTACAGGGATGTTATACAACGATGTATAATTAAACATGTGTTACAAAAATCCACTATATGATATTGCTAAACCACATGAGAATAACAAAATGTACTTGTGCAGAAAAAATACTTTCTAGTAAAATATATGAACATTTAAAAATAGGCAGGAATCAATAGTGATTAGGAGGCTAGTTGTAAACATATTGTATAGTCACAAAATGCTGGTCCTATGTGAACACTTTACTGTAATGAGAGAAAACTATTTATAAATATGAGCATTACCTATAGGGTGCCACTTTCTAAGGAGACAGAAAACAAAAAAGAGAGCGATATACAGACAGAGAACTGAGAGTAAGCAAATATGAACTAGGCATGCTGCAACACTTCCCATATCCCCTTTAAATCTTGTCTCCAAGAATCACTGTCATGTGAGGGAAGAGTCAGGAAAGCAGAACATTTCGACTCAATTCAGTATATATCACATCATCAGCAAGTTGCTTCTCCACTGTTCTTTTATTGTTCAGGATATTTACATTAAAAAATTATCTTCATCCCTTAAGGAGCCCCTGACATCAAACTTTGAAAAATGTGTGAGATTTAGACTCAATTCCATTTATAGTTCATATATTTTCTATAATTATGTTCCCTTTTTATGTTCACCATGCACATGTAGCGAACATTTTGATATGGTAGTTGGGTGCTGAGAGGTGTGACACTGTCATCCAATACAGAGCAGTATTTTAGGGGTGCGACAGTGCTACACCAATCAACAGGCAGGCTGAGTATGACGGAGTTTTGGCTTGCTGGGCTGAGATGGCACGAACTTGAAAAGAAACAGCTAACCCAATCATGGGTTGGCTCTTCCCTTTCATCTATGCCACCCAACAAGCAAGCTGATCTATCATCTGTCAGCCTGGAATGGGTGGAATGTGAAACGTGCAGGGGCTCATGGCAGCTATAACCAGAAACTGTCCCTTGATGTCTGTTACAGGTGTCACTGCCCCCATGACTGTCCCCTGCACCCGACCCTTCCTCTCAGCACCTCCCTTCCCAAACATAACACTGACACTGGGGGTGCCCAATCTCCCAGTGTCACCTCCTCGTAAGCGAAACCCCGGTCCACTACCACACTGCTCCTAATGTGTGGTCACATCCTGTAACTGTCCACCCCACCTGACCCTCCTTCTCAGCATCCACCCCCCACCCCAACAAACATAACACTGTCACTGAGGTTGCCCAATTCCCCAGTGTTGTGACCTGAAATAAAGAAATCCTTCCCTTGCATTTTTTTTTGTTTTACACTGACACTGGGAGTGCCCAATCCCCCAGTGTTGCTGTCACTCTGTTGTTGCTGCCCTTGTAACTGTCCTGCCCACCTGACCCTCCATCTCAGTACCCACCATCACACCCCCGCAAACTTAAGACTAACATTGGAGGTGCCCAATCTTCCAGTGTTGTGACCTGAAATAAAGAAAACCTTCCGTCATATATATATTTTTTTTTTTAGTAAGCCCTGTAAAAAAACCGTCCATGCCACGTCTATTCGGCCATTACTGTCCCCCACCCAACCCTTCCACTCAGCACCCACCACCCACCCCCCAAAGCCCTTCCTTACCCATCGGAAGTCCAGCACCATAATCTTCTGTGGATCGTAGACACATCTTCACTCTTCAAAGCGGACCATGAACTGAGGAAAGTTATGTGGTTCTCCTTTTTTCAATGGGGTTTTGAACTTAGTGCATAGCTTGGCCATTTTTGCCCAAAATTTTCAATGTGCCTTCTTTGGGACCACACCTCATGAACAAATGCACTGACATTAGGCAAATCTGTCCCGAAAGGTGATTTTGCACTCCCTGTACGAAATCACCTTTTGGCCGGGAGTTGAACATTTTATCTGCCCTTTTTCATAAGGTGGGGTCATAAGAAGGCTATGTTGGAAATTTGGTGTAAAAATATAAAAAAACAAAAAGTTATTCACCTACAATGAATTTTGTGAATTCAGGCTCATAACTTTGGTAATTTTCAATGTTTTTACCCCAAATTTATAACATAGCTATTTCTTCACATCACCTAATGAATGTGACAGATTTCATTTTTCAAATCCTGGCCAAAATGTGTTTTCACATCCCAAAAGGTGATTTCATGGTCCCTGCGCAGAGTCACTTTTCAGGCAGGAGTTTAGATTTTTCTTTGCCCTTGTTCACGAGGCAGGGTCATAAGAAGGTAATGTTGAAAATTTGGCATAAAAAATATTAAAAAAACAACAAAGTTATGAGCCTATGTTGAATTTTGCAAACGCAGGCTCCTAACTTTGGTAATTTTCGATATTTTCACCCCAAATTTTCAACATAGCCATTTCTTTTTCATGAGATTGGGTCATAAAGAGGCTATTCGATTAGATCAAATACAGGACCTTGAGAAACTCCTGTAAGGAGCTGAAAAATGCCAAAACAGCATACATCAAAGAACTGCAAACCATAAACCTATCAAACCCAAAAAACTTTCGGAAGCAGATAAACTACCTATTAAAAGGGCATACTGATGATACTTCTCATAGTATCACAGCTTACAGTCACTTGATATCTGAACCTGTTACCCTGGTGAATGCCTTCAACAATTTCTTCATTAACCTGGACAAATACATCGACCAAAGACTCGGTAATTTGAGCAGCTCCATCTCTGACAACCAACCCCCCCCCCCCATTTCATTTCCAGCTCATCACCCAGAAAGGAGTGCTCTCACTTCTAAGGTCACACAAACCTGATGGTTCCCCAGGTTTTGACAAACTGGAACCTAAATATCTGAAACTAGCAGCTCCAATCATAGCCACACCACTCAAGAATTTCTTCAGCAAGTCTGTTCTGCTCCATCAGTTCCCCTCTGAGTGGAAAACAGCGATGGTAGTCTCTATCCAAAAGGAGGTGCTAAAGAGCTGGTGGAGAATTATAGACCCATATCTATTCTCAGAGCGCTTGCAAAAGTATTGGAGAAGCTGGTATATAGACAGGTACAAGACCATATAGAACTCCATTACCTACTTACAGATGTTTCAACGCGGATTTAGAAAAAAACACGGTACAGACACAGCTCGTCAGATTTACTTCTGATGTACCCGGGGCAGTGGACAATGGTCTTGCCACAGGTGCCATATTGCTAGACCTAGCTAAGGCATTCAGCCTAGTGAATCATTATCTCCTCCTTACCAAACTTGGAAAGCTAGATCTGGACAATAATACTTGCAGCTAGTTTCAACACTACTTACGGGATAGACAACAGCTGGTGAAGTGGAAGGGTATCACATCCGATCTAAAACCTGTTACCCAAGGAGTCCCACAAGGGTCTATCCTTGGACTTCTGCTGTTTTCAATATTTATATATAGTATGCCTAATCAGTGTGTGAGGAGGCTAAGATCCAACTCTATGCAAATGATGCTGTGATTTAGAGATGGTCTAAAGATATCAACCAGATTAAGCTGGACCTAAATGCTGACTTTAGAATTCTTGAGAAATGGCTAGAGGACAACAAATTAGTCATCAACATAAAGAAATCCAAAGCACTTTTATTTGGTCCCAGGCATCTGAGAACCAAGAGAAATAACCTCCTCACATTTTCTCGACTAGCGGCACTAAGTTAGAAGCCTGTAAATCTATAAAGTACCTAGGAGTACATCTGGACCAGGAACTTGCATTGAAATTTCATGTGAACACTGTTATGAAGTCTCTCCACAAAAAAAATTGGGCTCCTATATAGACTCAATGGATGTCTCATCGATGAAGCCTGGTTGACCATCGCCACAGGAACTCTACTTCCAGTCCTATTTTACAGTGCTCCCCTTCTGCAACCTTTCCATGGTGCTGAATCAGATAAACTTAGAGTGCTCTACCACATAATTGCCTGTTTCGCAGCTGCAGCATACCTAGAGACCATCATTGTGGCATACTCTCTTCACTAAATTGGCCAACTTTGGAAGCGAGATTAGCTTACCTTACCTTACTCTCTGCCTGGCCTACAAAATACTCGAAACTGTGGCTTCTCCCAACCTTAATGGACTACTACAGTTCAAAGCTAACAATAGGGAGCTTTGATCATCAGCGTATCCTACCTTAGAGGTCCCTAGGTCTAGAACACATGCGGGTGAAAGGTCCTTTGAGATATCTGCCCCTATCCTCTGGAACTTCCAGCCACCAGCTGTGACTCACAGTACCTCCTTAAATGTGTTCAAGACTGCCCTAAAATCAAACTTGCTAGTGGTTAGTATGTGTAGCTGCACTGATATTTCCGAAAGGTCGTCCTGCCTATTCTTTACCTACTATTAGCTATACATGCTTTCTATTCAAGGTCTCTTAACCTCGCTCAACATATTTGCTACCAGATTGTTCCTGCACTCATGTAGCACATTGTCTATACTTATTCCCCTTATATGGGACTGTCTACACTTTGTCGCATTTCAGCATTTGCTTGCAATGTCTTTATGTCTACAGAGTATTTGACTCAATCTGTAAACTAGGTTTATTAACTTACCCGGGTATGTTAACTATTATTCCCTAAATGTTTAATTATTTGTTGATTCCCTGTCTCAATATATAATTGTCTCTTACTGAATGTAAATCACTGTCTTTTTACTGAATGTAATTAATCCGTGGTCACCCTTGAAAAATGGACTATACATCTCAGTGGGCTTACCTGGCTAACAAATTTCAATAAATAAGTAAATGTTAATAATTTGGGGCAAAAAAATTAAAATGTAACAAAGTTATGAGCCTGCACTGAAATTTACAAACACAATAGTGTTTTACCCTCAGTTTACCCACAATAGTGGTAAGACTGACAGGTCTACAGTTACCTGGTTGCTTCTTGTCTCTCCCCCCCCCCCACACACACACACTTATTGAGTGGGACTATGTCCGATACCTCCAGTCTTTTGGAATTACCCCTGCCTCAATTCAGCCACTAAATAGCCATACCAGGGGTTCAGTTAGTTCTGTTGCCAATTTCTTCAGCACCTTCAAATTCAACCCATCTGGCTCCGGGGGACTCATCAATCTTTAGGGCTGCTAGCCCTTTCCAAACACTTTCATTGGCAAATACTTGCTGCTTCTTCTCAGGGATCCCCCTTAAAGCTGCCTTAATGCCACTGTCTGGCAGAGACCCTCTGCCATCTCTTGTGAATACAGAACAGATGTAGTCATTAAGAAGAGCTGCTTTCTGCCTATCCTCCTTATTTACCCTACCTCCCTGTGTTAGCCTAACAACTCCTCCTCCCTTCTTTCTTTTTTCCCTAATATATCTAAAGAACTGTTTTTCCCCCTTCCTTGACCCCCTCCACAATACGCAGTTCTGTGTCTGCCTTTGCTTCTCTAATTGCCCTCTTGGTTTCCCCTGTTCTCATCTGGTACTCTCCTCATTCTTCCTTCCCTTGTTTCTCCTTGTACCTGGTGAAGGCCTTCTTTTTGGCTCTCATTGCTTGCCTGACCTTTTCAGAGAACCATATTGATCTCTTGTACTGGTTTCTTTTGATTACTGTTCTTTCGGAAGCCTTTGCTGCCTTGAGAATGGCCCCCTGATTTCCCCCCCATCTTTTCTCTACATCCCAGATGCCGTCTACTCTGACTAACTTGTCCCAGACCAGCTCCCTCATCCGACTGTTCTGCCCTTTTGAAATCTAGGACTTCAGCCTTTGATGAGAGCTTACTTGTCCCAAAGGCCAGGTCAAACCATATAGAGTTATGGCTGCTGGACCCTAATGGCTCCCCTATCATTACTCCTCCTACCATTTCCGAGTTGGTGAGCACCACATTGAGAATGGCAGCCTGTGCCTAGTAGGTTCCTTAATTAGCTGTACCCACTGGCCAACTGGCACAGAGGGCTAAGGCACTGTGGCACCTTACCTCTCACCACATAGGCAGCCTGAGTTTGGGATCGAGCTTAGGTTGCTGGGGGTCATGGGGGGGCTGAGAGAGGACTGAGTGGATGCCTGGCAGGTCTTCTCTCCTGGATTGGGATGGTGTGTTGTCCCGGCTCTTGGCTGCCATGAGATGAAGGTCTGGTGACAGTGCCAATGCTTGGGAGGCAGACTTAGGTCAGGGTAGGTTGAAGGGGCTGCGGTTCCAGAGCCACCCATTAAACTACCTACTCTCTTCCTTCCTCACTATATTGTTCCCATTCCCCCTGTTCCACACAAGGAGGACCTCAGAGAAAGTCAAGGAAGCTAAATGCACCTTTAATCTGTCCTCCAGCCTCTTAAAGTTTTGCTTCACTGCCTCCACAGGCTAGTTCACCAGGTTGTTGGAACCCAGGTGTACCAGCACCCCAGTTCCCCTTGTCCCTTCTTTGCTATCCTCCTTATTCTATCTACTCCTATATCCAGGATGGCTGATGCACCAGGAAGGCATCTGACCATTTCACTCCCCTGCCCGCAGCCCTCCCTACTCCCCTAATCATTGAGTCCCCAAACACCAGGACTCTCCTTGCTGACTTCCTCCTGTTCAGTTCCTTGGGTGCCACCAAATCATCCTGCCCATTTCCCCACCTGACTCAGAGTCCCCCCAATGGAGTCAGGTACCTGAACCTCCTCCATGGGTACAAAGTGATTTCCTTTCTGGATAACGTGACACTGCTTGAACCCCCTTGTGGCGGCCCCTGCCACCCCCTCCCTTCTTTTCTACCCTCCAGCCTCCTGGGCCAGTGGGCCTCTGTGGAGCTACATATCTCAGCTGTTGCACTGGCTCAGCTGGGGTCCAGCCCCCGCACCCTTGCTTCCCCAAAGGTCCTGCTGAGAGCAGTGCCACCTCCTCCAGAGTGTAACCCTGGAGAAGAGTACCCCACAGTCCTCACAACTGACTACCTCCCCAGGTATCGCATCTCCATACTGATCCTATGATAACCCTTGAGCATTTTTAATAACTTGCTTTCCTCTATCTGCCTAGTACCCTTAGACTAGAACCAACTAGGCCAATCTCATATATGGAGTTCTGTTATATGTGGAGTACTTCCTACACATCCCTTACTTACTGCCTTAACCTTACGTACTCCCTTAACATAAATATAAATATACACAAAATATAGAAATATCTACTTCACTTGTATCAAATCTTACTATTATTATCCAAATATTAAAAGCAAATCTCAATATTCTAGAAATCAATGGGCTGCTACTTCTGATGTACTATTGGAACCATAACACTATGCCAGGAAAGCAGTTTCTTTTTTTTTTTAAACAAGAAATCAGCAGCCCAGAAAGCCTACCAAACAGTGTAAAAAAATCACAGCACCACGTAATTAACAGGCCATAGAAACATAGAATTTGATGGCAGATAAGGACCACTTGGCACACCCAGTCTGCCCATTTCCCTACCTAATGGATAAGCTGCAGATTCTAGTTAACCAGCAGCCTATTTCTTCCTACCCCCACCCCATAGAATTGTCTTATGACTGTCCCATGCATGCTTGAATTCCACCACTGTTTTTGACTCCACAACCTCTCCGAAGGCCGCTCCATGCATCCACAACCCTCTGTGAAAAATACTTCCTTAAATTACCTCTGAGCCACCCCATCTTCAAATTGTGCCCCTTGTTCTTGCACACCTCTTTTTTGAAAGATGCTACCTCTTGGACTTTGTTGATTCCCTTGAGGTACTTGGAAGTTTCTATCATGTCCCCCCCTCCCTCCTTTCCTCGAGGCTATACATATTAAGCTCCTCAAGTCTCTCTTCATATGTCTTCCAGTGCAGACCCTGCACCATTTCAGTTGCCCTCCTCTGGACAACTTCCATTCTGGCTATGTCTTTGCGGAGATTGGGTCTCCAGAACTGCATGCAGTACTCCAGATGGGGTCTCACCAGCTGTCTGTACAGAGGGATAACAACTTCCTGTTTTCTACTGGTGATGCCTCTCCCTATTCATCCCAGTATCCCCAGCCCTCCTTGCTGCCCTCTCACATTGCTTGCCCACCTTTAGGTCATCTGATATGACTACCCCCAGGTCCCTTTCCATTTTTGTTGTTGTTAGTATCTCACCCCCCATTGTGTACTCTTCCCCTGGGTTTTTGTTTCCCAGGTGCATTACCTTGCACTTCTTAGCATTGAATCTAAGCTGCCATACATTTGACCATTCCTCTAACCTTGCCAAGTCCCTTTTCATCCTTTCCACCTCACCTTGTGCATCAACTCTGTTGCAGATCTTTGTGTCATCTGCAAAGAGACATACTTTTCCTTCCAGTCCCTCTGCAATGTCGCTTATAAAGACATTGAAGAGGACCGGTCCTAATACTGAACCCTGCGGTACCCCACTAGTAACCCCCCTTTCTTCAGAGTGGAGTCCATTTACTATTACTCTCTGTGTCCTGTTCTCTAGCCAATTCTTTACCCAGGCTGTCATCTTGGGACCCACTCCCAGGCTGGCTAACTTGTATATTAATCTTTTGTGTGGACTGTGTCAAATGCCTTGCTAAAGTCTAGGTAGGCCATGTCCACAGCCCCTCCCTGATCTACTACTTTGGTCACCCAGTCAAAGAAATCTATCAGATTTGTCTGGCATGACCTTCCCGCTGTGAATCCATGCTGCCTTGGGTCCTGTGCCCCTCTGGCCTCTAGATACTCGACAATTCTTTCCTTCAGAAGTGATTCCATCATTTTCCCTACCACTGAGGTTAAACTAACAGGTCTGTAGTTTCCTGCTTCTGCCTTGCTCCCACTTTTGTGAAGGGAATCACATTTGCCCTCCTCCAGTCCTCGGGTACCACCCCATCCTCCCATGATTTGTTAAAGAGGGTAGTCAGTGGTGTCACTAGTTCTACCCTTAGTTCTTTTAGAATTCTGGGATGAATCCCATCAGGCCCCATTGCTTTGTCCACCTTTAGTTTTAAGAGTTCTTTCAGAACCCTTTCTTCTGTAAATGGCTGGTATCAACTTCTGTATCCAGAGTGTTTCTACTGTTTGTTTTAGGTACCTCCCTCTTCCTTTGTAAATACTGAGCAAAATATTTGTTTAGTATCTCTGCCTTTTCACAGTCACCCTCTACCCACCCTCCCTCCCTTTATTAAGCCTCACTATCCCTCCCTTGGTCTTCCTTCGCTCCTGATGTACCTATAAAAGGTTTTATCCCTTCTTAACTGAGTTGGCTATCTTTTCCTCGGTTTGGGTCTTTGCTGTTCTGACTGCCTTCCCAGCTTCCTTTGCTTTAACTGATACAGTTCTCTGTCCTGCTCCTTCTGTGATTCCTTGTACTTCCTGAATGCTTTATTTTCTCTTGAACCTTCACTGCCACTTCCTTTGAGAACCATAGTGGTTTCTTACATCGCTTCATTTTGTTTATTTGCTTCACACAAAGGTTTGTTACCTCTGTGATGGCAGTTTTATTATTCCCCATTGTTCTTCCACCCTCC
This sequence comes from Neoceratodus forsteri, assembly GCA_016271365.2. Taxonomy (NCBI): domain Eukaryota; kingdom Metazoa; phylum Chordata; order Ceratodontiformes; family Ceratodontidae; genus Neoceratodus; species Neoceratodus forsteri. The sequence goes on from CM057452.1 coordinate 566,893,601, forward strand.
TTCCTGCCCATTTGCTAGTGCATTCTTAGGCACTCACCCATTTTGGCAAAGTCAGCCTCCTAAAGTCCAGTACTTTTGCCTTTGTATGGCTTGACTCTATTGCTGTGTTTATTGTGAACCATACTGTTCGATGGTCGCTGGTTCCCAGCTGGCTACCCACTTCTACATCTGTGATCCTCTCTTCATCTCCATTTGAGAGAACCAGGTCTAAGATTGCTCCCTTTTGAGTGGGCTCCAATACTAGTTGTCTAAGGCATGCCCCCTGTAGGGTATCTAGAACAACCCCACTCTTCGAAGTGGCTGCTGCAACTGCACTCCAGTTAACATCTGGCATATTCAGATCACCCATCAGCAATATCTCCCCTTGTCCTGCCATTCTAAGTATACTTTCTATCATTTCCTTGTCCATTTCCTCCACCTGAGAAGGGGGGTCTGTATACAACCCCTGCGTAGATTGTGGTGCCATTGCCAGTCTCCAAATTTACCCACAGTGCTTCTTCTCCTCCCTGTTTTCCCTTTTGTTCTGTTGCTTTGATTCCTTCCCTTATGTAAAGAGCTACTCCTCCTCCTCCTCCTCTTTACCTCCCTGTCCCTCCTGTAGATAGTGTATCCTGGTATGTTTACGTCCCAGTCATGGTTTTGTGTGTACCATGTTTCTGTGACTGCCATGATATCCAGATGTTCCTCCTCCATCAAGGCCACTAATTCAGGAAGCTTGTTACTCAGACTACGGGCATTGGTACTCATTGCTTCCATTTTTGATGGCTTTACCTTCTGTTGCAGCATCCCCACTGACCTTTCTACCTCGGTCTTTTCTCATTTAGTACCCTGTTTTGTAGGGAGAGGCTGGGATTTTCCTGCTGTTTATCAGTGCCTCCCTTGACTAGTTTAAAAGCTTGCCAATGAAGCATTTAAACCGATTGCTCAAAAGACTTGTTCCTTCCTGGACAGATGCAGACCATCCTGCCAGTATAGGCTGGTGTCCTCCAGGTGGAACCCCAGTCCTCAATGAAGCCAAACCCCTGTGCTCCACACCATTTTTTCAACCATTCATTAAACTGCATGGTGCAAGTACCCCTCGCCTCACTCATGCCATTGACAGGCAGCACCTCTGAGAAGGATACTGTGTGCTTACTTGTCTTAGGCCCTCCCAATTCTACAAAGTCCTTCTGCACTGCTCTAATCTCATTTTGAGCCAAGTCATTTGTCCCTAGGTGGACAATGATGTCCAGCTCAGACTCCCATGCAGCTGTTCTCATGATCCGGAGGATGCGCTTCCTGTCCCTCCAAGCCATGGCACCAGGCAGGCACCCTACTTCAGTTTTCCCTGCTCCCCCCAGTTCTATCCCCCTAATAATTGAGTCCCCCACCAGGAGCTGCTTCCTTTCCTTGTGGTGTCCTCTGCCTCCTTCCTGTGGGCCTCCCTTGTGACAGTTGTCCTCAGCCTCCTTAGTCTCCTCTGCGGGTGCATCCATAGGGGAGCTATGATTCCCCAGAATGGTGTATGGATTGTGGAGTGGAACAACTGACTGGGTGTGCCTCTGTTCCACCTCCCTGAGCCCAGCAACAAGCCAACAAATCCTACTCACAAAGACAACCCCACAAAAGCCATCCACAAACTGCCAAACTATACGCATAAAATTAAATTTACACCAGAAGTTAATCACCACAGAACAAAATGTGGTGACTATCATGCTCCCAGTCAACATCAAACACGCAAATCCCACACCTTTGTGTAGGCAACAATTCTCTTCTTCTCAATCCCTCCAAACATTACACATGAAAAAATATTTAAAATTAGAAAACAATATGGACGTTTTTCACTTAGCTATGGGAGCGCCACACAGATATATCCATTCTGCTGCTGTCAGCATTCTAGAACCTGGATCATTTTCTAAACTTAATAAAGATGATATTATACAAAAGAAAACAGGATTACTGTCCCCCGCATTTCATCTACTCTGGCTGATTATCTACATCTGGCATCATAATCCTGTGTTTATGACATCATAATTATCGCCACAGCAACAAAATGTGATGTCATGAACAGAACTGTTATGTCAGGTGTAGACAAGCAGCCAGAGCAGATAGGGCAGGGATCTTGTTTCCATGTAAATGTCCTTAGTGATTAAGAAATAAGCGTGAGAATTGCAAAAAAAGTATGAAATACAAGCTAAATTGTGTCTAACTATTATACATTTTCAAAGCTATCCCAATAGCATCAGGGTCCATCTGTCTCTGCTGTTTATTTCCCACTTAAACTCCTCTTCCTGTGCATGTGATGTCACTGTATGTTGCCATGGAAATGGCTGTGATGTCACACACAGATGATGCCTTCAGGTGTGTGCAGACAGCAAAAACTAATGATGTCTAAAGAGGCAAAAACTGTTCAGTTTTCATTGTGACCCTCCCTAGTGGTATGCACATGACAGTTAATTGAGAATTCTAAACTCACATGGCCGTTGCTTGTGTTTGTACTTGTAGTAGCAGTAAAGGCTCAGCATGATGATGTCAGCCAGGACATAGTACACTGCAGTGAACGTCTGAAAGGGAACAAACAGTTTGGTTTCAGAAACAGAGAAAGCCCAGGTTAGTTGGAACACATGTACTTCTTTTACCTGCCTGTTTTTTTCCCACATGGCACCCCCTCTCCATGTAAGAGCTGCCACAGTTACACCTTAAGTCATTTCATGAGGGTGAGAACGCAGGTGGGGAAGTGGTGACCTTCACAGCTGACACTACTGCCGCACTGTGGTTGGCCGGCAGGAATGCAAATGCCAGAAATACTGTACCATCCTGCCCTCCCAAGGAGCTGAATGCCTCACCTCCACAAAGCACCTGGCCACCAGCCCTCCTCAGTGTTAAATTCTAGGGCCCACATGAGAACACTGGTCACTCACAGCAGTGCAGCTGGGCCTGCTCAGGACTTCCTGTTTATATTTTCCTTTTTGAATGCTGTGATGTTGGAGAAAAGTATGTAAATTAGGTGGAATAAAAGAAAATATTAGGCAATCAAAAGCAAAAAGCTTCATAATTGCAAAGCTGAAACATGCCGATGGACCATGGAGTAAACATGAATACGATTTGGGGTAAATCTGACTGGGTCAAATATTTATTATGAGATGGTGCTCCTTATCATATCCTCAATAATTAATTTATTTAAGTCCTTGTTTACCAGGTAAGTGCACTGATCCAAGGACCGTTTTCAGGCACAACCCAGGCCACAAACAATGGCACAGAACAAACGATTTGAGATATTATACAAGTCAAATAGTAGTAGCAGGTTACAGGCAACACAGATAAATCACAGGGAAACCATACATGACAGAGTAAGCAATGAAACAGAGAGATAATGCAAGATGTACAGTTACAAGTTTCAAAACAGAGTAGTCAAAAAATGTGATACCAGCAGTAAATACTAAATCGAGACATGGCAAACAAAACCTGGAAGGGTAAACAGTATGCAAGCAGAACAATACCTAGGTGGAGGTGAAACGAGGAGAAACAGGGGAGATAAGTGCAGGTAGGGAACACCAGAGCCAGTTCAGAGTCATCCACCAAGTGCACTAGGTACTGAGGCGAGTGATAGGATGAGATTCCTAGGAGGAGTCTAGTAGGGGAGGGAGGGAAAGTAGTGAAAATAAGTGCCAGTGGAGTTACAAGCACACACCTGGTTGCTAAGTAACTAGGTAATAGGGAGAGGGGGAGGGAAGAGAGTAATAAGACAAGGCAGGACATCTAGGGAAAAGAGCTGGGGAGAGGTGGAGGCAAAGGGGATGGGAAGGGGTGATAGAGCAAGTATGTAAGGGGGGGAAGGGAAAGACAAAAGGATAAAAAAAAAAAAGGGTCGGGCTGGAGTGAGGGAGGGGATAGAGGTAACTGCACCCCAGAGTGGGAAGGTCACCCTAGGAAGCATGAGCAGGTGGATTCCAGAAGTAACCAGGTTCTGAGATTGGATTTGAAGGAGTGGTGCGAGGTGGCCATGCAGATAACTGGAGGGAGGTTGTTCCATAGAGATGCTGCAGCAGCCGATTAAGCTTTTCCCAGCATAGTAGTGGAGACTCTGGGGACTTCCAATGGGGGGACTGAAGTATTACGCAGACACCTTAGGACAGTACATGCCTTAAGGAGAGAAGCATATGAGGACATGATACCATCATGTAATGTGCCATCAATGATACTACCAAGGGTATAGTTGAAATGATGTTTGAGCGAGGGCCAACCAAGAGATTTGTATAGGTTGTAGTGATGGGTACAGTAGGGTGTCATCAGTGTGAAATGGCAGACACTATTATAGACTGAGTTAAGTCTAAGATGAAGGGTAGCAGACAGCGAGGAGGAGTAAATCAAAGAGCAACAGTCAAGGATGGGGAGTAGGTTTCCACAGGCAATGGCAAGTCGGGCAGCGGGGGTAAGACAGTTATTTACACGATAAGCAGCCCCAAGTGTTTGGCTGATTCTGTGTACTGCAGTGTTTGTGTGCACAGTGAATGAAAGGGATGGGTCTAGGGTTACACCCAGGTATTTTAAATCACAGGCTACCTGCAGTGGAGGTCCAGATGGGGAGAGCCCCGAAAAGGAGGAGTTGGATTTAACAGCATTAGCTAGGTAGGGTTTGGATCCAAGGAGCATTGACTTGGTTTTCTTCTCATTCACCAGGAGCATGGTAGCTATGAACCAGTTGTGGGTGTGGCTGTAATTCTGGAACAGCACAGAGGATATGTTTTGGATGGATTTGTCACTATGGTAGAGGACCAGGTCATCGGTGTACCATAGAGCAGGGCAATTTAGGCTAATGGCAGGGAGGGAGTTAATGAATAGGAAGAAAAGCAGTGGTCCCAGGATGGAGCCCTGTGGGACATCCGTAGTGATGGGCAGACCTGGGGAAGTGGCAGTACCAATAGTCACAGATTGGGAGTGGCCAGTCAGGTAAATGTGGAACCATTGCTGAGTCTCCAAGGAACAGGCAAGCTGGTGGAGTTTCGTAAGGAGGAGGGTTGACTGACCAGGTCAAAAGCCTTAGTGAAGTCCACAAACACCACACCAGTGGCGATACCCTGATCCATTTTCCTGAGGACATGATCGGTAAACAGGGCAGAGGAGGTGCTTTGATTCTTTCTGATCCCATGTTGCTGACAACACAAGAGGTTATACTTATCAATATGGTCAGAGAGTTGATGGTGGACTACCTTTTCCAGAAATTTGCTAAGGTGGGGGAGAATGGAGATCAGCCGGTAATTGCCAGAGGAGAGGGGGCCCGCAGCTTTAAAAATTGGAACCACTTTGGCAATCTTCCAGGGCAAAGAGCTCCTTTGCGACCCATCTGGTGCACCCACCCCTCACCCTTCTAGTAGTAATTGGGAAGTGTTTATCTTGAATCATCAGGAGGGCTTCAGTGAAGAAGTTCATTGCCATGGACACATCCGTCAGGGAGCAGAGGGCAGACCAGTTTACTGGATATAGTAGGTTGTTGGAGTCAGTGTCAATAATATCAGTTAGGCTATATGCTGTAAGAATTGTTATGTACAGACTGTCATGTGCCTGTATTTATTTCTGCTCTTGTATTTTCTAAGACAGTTTTCTCGTTATAAAAATAAAGTAAAAAAAAAAAACATGATTTTGGTGTCATATCAATGCTCCAATGAACTGTTGATTCACTATGAAAGAAGATTTTTCATTCTCAAAAGTGTCTTCTCAGATAAACACAACAGTCTCATTTCAGTTACGGTACAGAGTTTAGGATGGGTGTCAAATACTCAACAGCACTATGTCCGTTACCCGAACATTTTAGCAAAATGAAAAAAAGTTACCCAAAAATAGAAATTTGATCTGCAGCATTATGTGGATATGATCAAATATTATTAGCACGAGTGCCTCAACATGTACTCACTGGAGGCCAGAAGGGAGAGGGAGAACATGCAGTGGACTCCAGGGAGTCAGTCACAAACAGCAGCAACACTAATACTAGGAAGAACAGCAAGGAGCCGGTGGGGAAAGGTTCAAAAGGGATGTGAGGAAATATTACTTGACAGAGAGGGTAGTGGAACAAGCTGCCCTAAGCATCACTGGAAAAATGGTGGAGAGCTTCAAATGGGGGTCGAGACAGACATTAAGGGCTGGTCAAGGAATCACAACACATACAAGCACGCATGAGAGCGGGTTACCACCTGTCCCAAATTCCTCAGGACAGTCCTGGTTTGGGGGACTGTAACTTACTAAGAAACAGGAAGGGGGCAAAATGTCCTGACCCGAAACTAGAAAAACATTTTATTACTTTCCTCAAGAAGATGCAGAAAACTTATGTATTTTAAACAAAATACCTCAAAATGAATGGAAACAATGAAAATCAAAAGGAGCAACTACAGAACTAAAACACTTTGTTTTGACATAGAGAGTAAAAAGTCAGTTGCATATTGTCCTATGGAAAAAAAAATGGGTTGTTTTGAAATTTCTATTTATTCCCCATTACTGGGGAATAAATAGATCATGCGGGGGCTAGGGCCTTTGGTTTCGTGGCCCCTACCCTCTGGAACTCTCTGCCTCGGCGGCTTAGAGAATGCGCGACCGTGGAAACCTTTAAACGGGATTTCAAGACTTTTTTATGGAACAAGGCTTTTACTGATTGATACTGTTTGTATTGTTGATTTTATTTGTATATTCTGATTTTATGATTTATTTGTACAGCGCCTTGGTTTTGGAAAGGTGCTAAATAAATAAAGTTAAAGTTATTATTTACACACTACCCCTGAACTGCTTCCAGACCCCAAGGATGATTTTTAATCTTGCCCCTACTTTGATCCAAGGTCCCATCATCCACTGAGCCCCAGCTTGCCCCCTTGGGCGGGGAGAAGTGGAGGGGATATATCCCCCAAGCTTTTCTAGTTTCATCAGGAGGCATTCCTGGTAAGGCAGGGGACTCGGCAGCGCCAGAAGCCCTCTCTCATTGGGCACAGGGTCCAGATTTGTTCCTAGTTTCTCTCCCTCACTCTCATGAACCGCATGTGCAAGGGTTGCATGCAAGCATGGCATCCTCCACAGCCAGCACAACTCCTCACACCCCTAGTCTGGCTACTCATTACTGTCCCCTGCATCCAGGTAGCAGCAGACAGGACCCTCTGGGACGCCACCCCCCAGGCACCAGACTCATTCTCAAACCCAGGTCACTGGTGTTGTGAGCAGTCATTATACTGCTACACTGACAGGCCTGCCGAAAAATCCTGCTTTAGTATGAAATGTCTTGATTGTAATTTGGGCTTCTCAAAAGGAGGTAACCCTAACACACACACAAACACACACACACAAAATTGCTTCACCTGTATTGGTAGTTGGTCAGCAAGGAACGAGCCAACGAAATTGCAGGAATCTCCACCGAGCCAGCCCAAGAGGAACCATATTGAGATAGCCTGGTCCATGTTTCCTGTCTTACAGGAACTGTAGCACTGACTGTGGAAACAAGAAAAAGATCAGCTGTTAAGGAGAAAGCACTGCAAAAAAACAGTTTGAAAAACAGGATGTTGAAGTACAGCAATCTGACTGGCAGAGAACAGTCACAGAGTCAGCTTATTGCAGCAGAACCAGACACCTCAGTGCTTGTGGTTGAGTTTTCATTAAAATGATTTTCTAATTATGTAGCCAAAAGGTTAGGGCAACGAGCTGTGAACAAGTGTGGTATATCCAGCTGGTCTGTCAGCGCAGCGATAGAACTACCACTCACGATGTTGGCAACCCAGGTTCGGGAATGAGCCTGGGTCATCAGAGGGCTGGCCGGGGGAAGGGTGGAGGATTGAGTAGTGCACTCCTCCTCCAGGAAGGGAGAGTTGCTGTACCCACTGTATTACTGCCACCTGGTGACCATGGGCGGCAGTACAGTGAGGGATGTCAGGTGGGAGGGCCGGGTGTCATCTGGAGCGATGGCATGTCTTTGCATGCACATGCCTCCTAGGGCTCCCTTGCACACTGCTGCCCTCGGGGAGTGGGATTGCAGTGGGGAAAGCAGTAACAACCCCTCCCCATACATTAGGACCTCTTGGATCAGTGGTCACCCTAACCCCTGGCATGACCACCGCGGGCATGCCATGGTGGAAGGAACTATCTTCTGACCCCAACCATGTGGGGGTGATGTCACAGGGTTGATGTCCTATGGTTGGAGTGTGTTCAGGCATCGGGGGTTCCAGGGGCGAAGCCATGGCCGGGGAGATAAAAACAGTAAATTTATGAAAAAACTCTGTATATCCAGCAGACCTGTGTTTGAGTCCCACAACCTCTACTTGCATACTATGTGACCCTGAGCAAGTTACTCAACCTTCCTGTGCTCCCAGTACATGCCTGTAAATGAGCTGCAGCTCAGTGTGCCTTTTCCAACCAAAATTTAAAATAAATACAAAATGTTCATAAGTGCAGTACAGTAATTCTCTGTAAGCTGTCCAATTATGCAGAAATATACAAATTTACTGGGAGGTTGTTGGCACTCGGCTTCACCCTGTGCCTCACAACACACCCAAGGCATCTGTTTATTTCAATGTGACTGCACACCTCATTGGGGGTTTTGCTTACACATAAGCAGCAGCAAAGTCTATAAACAGCAGATGTGGCCCCGTTAAGGCATCAGTGATCCCTGAAGTCACAGGAACCTGCCCCCCAGTCAGCATCAGTGGGCCTCATAAATGTTTAACTTTTATTTTCCTGTTGCAAATTCTGTCTAGTTAATACAGCAATAAAGGGACCGGACCATTGGCACAGTGGTAAGGCTACCTCTAGCGATGCTGGTGACCTGGGTTTGGGAGCAAGCCTGTGTCGTCAGGAACTGGTGGGGGGGGGGGGAGGATTGAGCATCCCAGAAGATGCAGTCCTCCAGGGAGGTAGAGTTACTGTCTCTTCTGCACTACTGCCCCCTAGGTGACCATGGTAATGGACAGGCAGGGAAGGGAAGCCATCAGCTGGGTTCGCAGATTTCCTCTTTTACCCTTAGCACACCGATGATTCCAGGGAGAAAACTGAAGGAAAATGGCCCTGGCACCAGAGTTGAAGGACCATCGTATATATAGGCCCCATATGTCCACTGTGCTACCACGCAACGAGAACAGAGAATTTGGGGGGGGGGTACATCTCCACCTGCTCCTGACCTCAACTGGGGTGCAAAACCAAGGCTGTATGGAAGGGGTAACTGCAGGCATCGAGATACAGGAGAGTCTGGTGTACCTGAGGAGTCCGGAGAGAATGAGTGTCAGAGATGAGCTAAGGGGGCATAAATTGTAAGTAAGCAAGAAATGACAATAAATGGGCATCACTGGGCTGTGCAGAGCCTTCTGATGTGATGTCATAATGTCAAAGAATTACTTGTCAAGGTATGGTCCAGTCAACCAGCTCTGTATGTAGCCTCCTCCAATTGTTCTATTATAGATACTCCAACCTGTGACATCACTGACTGCAACTGGTAAGTGGCTCCTGGTGTGGACCCCTCTTCTCAAGTCATTTGCTAGTTTAGTGAAAGTAGTGTACAGTAAGGCACTGCTGTATTGTTATTAGTGTAGCACCTCACACAAGCATCCACATAAGTATCAGGAGCTACGACTTGATGCAGCCCATAAGACCGCCTACTGTATACTGGCGCAGTAGAAGGGCTGCATACAGCCACATTTGGGTCTTTGCTCCACAAGGCCATCATCCTACAACATCCCAGGCACCTCCTGGCCAAATGTGTGCTTCCCTCCTTGCTGCATGTTCAGTCCTCAATTTGAAGGGGGAGGGGAGAGCCTCCGCCATAATACAGACAGATATGCAGCCAGAGGGCCATGTGGAACTCTCTACAATACAGAGGAAGCTCAAGATGCAGTGCCACACACCAATGGCAGGGAGTCCAGGCATTAGCACAGGCAGGTGCAAAAGAGTGATAACAGAGCAGCAGATGAGAAGCAACAAAGTGACTACTTCATGTGTTCTGGAATTAGAACTTTAGGTTTGGGTTCTAGTATTTATTTTAACATCACCAAAGCATTACTGCAACATGGGTTTGTGCTTTTTTTAACCAGTATGATCCTAACCTTTCACCTAGACAAATGCTGTGTTCTAATATTTAGCTATGGGGACAATTTCACAGAGGTCCGAACATGTTTGCCTGTGCTTCATGTAGAAGATATGCAAAACACCCTTATCGAGCCCTTGGAAAAAGCCACTGTCTGTATCAGCACTTCTGATGCATATCAGTACAGATGCGGAAACCCACAGGGGAAACCACTAACTTGTGCTGATGATAATGCTTCCCCATTTCACAAGTAACTGTTGCTGCACTGCGTCCTTTGCCTGGAGGCTTAGGTGGCAGTTATTGGAAACCAAGTTATCAGAGTGCTATTTTACAGACCTTAGGAAAAAATAAAAATTATCCATTTTATATTGCATATATGCTGGGTAATTTTCCCCCAACATTCTACCCCACTACATTCTTTAATAATACATGCATGGGTGTAAAAACATGATCCTCATTCCTCTGACCCCCATTCGCTGGGTTGTAGTTTACATCCCATTTTTCTTGTATTTACTGAAGGTGTATAATCTATGTATAATGTTGTAACAGTATTGTGGAGCAGAAAGGACTCAGGGTTCATCTTTTCTTTGATTTTATTTTAGTCTTTGGTACCCCAGGTAAGGCGCACTAGGCACAAGTGCCTGTTTTCAAGGGTGACCTAGGAGCACTGGGGAGGTTAAGCGACTTGCTCAGAGTCACACTGCATGCAACTGGAAGTTGTAGGAATCAAACCTAGGTTTCCTGGATGTACCAAGCTCATTACTCTAACCTCTAGGCTATACTGTCAGCCCCAAGTCTTGTCCATCCCTCCTGCCACATGACAGTGACTATACCCACTTTGAATAATGAAACACATCCAAGTGTAACTGCCAGAATGTTATATATATTGAATATATGGATGTCAGTGTGTTATGAGATTTTCTTAAACCCCCCCGAGGCACATGATACTTCATAAACCACGACTGCTTTGCTCTCATATTTTATTAAAGTATCACACACAGAGGGGCTGTAAAAATCAAGAACAACACTGATGTCTGTTATGTTATTTTTTATATAAGTACTGGTTTACGAAAAGAGATGTTTTAGTCATGTGTGAGAGTGCCTCCTGAGGATAAGCACTGTAAAACACACTTGTGATGCCACAAACGTACAGTATTACAGAGTTTGACAGCAACTGGCTTTAGGCTGATATCAAGCGTAACCAGTAAATATATATAAAAATGGTGAGTGTGGTATATGAGGATGTATACCCACTGAAAGGGCTGATGGACTGTAAAGGCCCTGAGGCTGAAGGACAAGTGATTTTATTGTCTTAGCCCCCGAGATAGATATATGTACAAGTATATCACTTTGACCCATTTATTTAGTTGTTCAATATAATAGATTAGGATGGCCACTTTTCGGTACCCGTAAATCCATTTTGTTGGTCAGCCAGTTTGTTGCCGTTTCACTTCCTGGTGTCTGATGTTTGTACCTAATGTGTTCTGTAGCATAGTGGGGTGTTTGCCTTTGCTTTTTGGTTTGTTTCCCTTTGTTTATCATCGTGTAGTGGTTTCCTATATAAGGGGGTGTAACGGGGAGCCTGTTCCTTTAGTTTGTGGTCTGCATGCGGTGGTATGGGTGTGCAGCAGTGTGGTGTGCTAGTATGGGCGTGTGGCACGGAGGAGCACTGGTATGGGCTGAGAGGAGGGTTGTCAAGGTCACTTGTTGTTGCAGTGTGATGTTTATGGCGTTTGCAGCCGGGAGAGTCATTACTGTGGCAGCAGTGTGTGAGCGGCATGCTGAGGATGTTATGGCTCTTGGTGGCTTCGTGCAGCAAGGATGGAGTGGCATGGGGTGAGTGAAGTTAAGAGTTTGGGGGACTTCTGGGTTTAGGAGAGTTTTGTGTTGTCTTTTTCTTCCAGACTATTTTGCAGGGTTCAGCCAGTGCCTTTAGCTTTGTTAATTTGTTTGGCGGTGTAATTAGTATTCCCATAGTGTTTATTGTAGCATGGGTTTATACATTTTATTAGTGTAAGTATACACTTTAAATTGTTTGATTAGTGTAGGTATATACTTTTAATTAGTGTAGGTATATGCTTTTAATTGTTTGATTAGTGTAAGTATATACTTTTAATTGACTTTTACCTACAGGTATACAGGGAAATAACTAATGAACTTTTCAATGGAGAAAATTCCATCCATATATTATAGGGTGATAAGAAGTGATAGCCAACATAACATTGTAGGGGAAAGGTCTTTCAAACTAATTTTAATTTTTTTTGGTGCAGTAACCAGAAGGCTACATGGTGGTGGTGGTGGTGGTGGTGGTGGTGGGGATTATCTACACTAAATATATGTGGACTTTGGTAAAGCCTCTGACAAGCAGGTTTGCCCCCAGGCCTTTAACAAGCATTTGTCAATACTGAATATTTGCTTGCTTGTATCTGCTGTGAAGTTATTGGGCATAGAAAGCACATAGGGTAATATTAAAGAGCAGCTGATGCCTTTGGTAAAACTTTGGAGAACATAATTGTTAAACACAATCCAACTTGTATTTCATGTGTCTTCTGTATATTTCTCCTCTCCAATATTTATTACTGAAGAAATCACCACAAAAACAAGACTTTAGCTCTTAGAGTTTATCTGCGTCTGTAGCTTATTCCCTACTTGCAATTATAATGCTCTGCTGTGACGTCACAGTCTGTTGCCATGGGAATAGCTGTGATGTCACAAGCAGAGTATTATGACATCAGGTTGGGAAGAAGAAATAGGGAGCTGATAAACCCTCAAGGAACAGCTATCCTGTTTTCATGCATATGACCTCTGTAATAAATAATGGGGATGAGAAATACAGAGCTAATGAGAAATATAAGCTGCTTTGTGTCTACATATTATGTTTCTCAAAGTTCTCCTAGAGGTGTTGGTGGCTCTTTAAAGGAATAATGCATGATAGGGTGGGTGTTATGCTGGGATAACATCCTGCCTCAGGTGGTTGGGCCTGAGGTCGCAGATCGAGGGCATCCAACACCCCAGAAGGAATGTTATCCCAGCATAACACCCACCCTGGAGTGCATTATTCCTATTATACAATGGCTTGTAACTATTAAATAAGGAAACAGACCAAATGTTCTTCTTTTAAACTGTTTTTAATGAATAAATGATCTAATAGGATTAGATGCATTTCTGCTTTGAAAATACTGTATCAGCAGATGCAGACACCTTTGAAAATCCTGGTCGCTGTAGCTGGGATGTTATGCCAGTATAACATCCCTGCTATGGTGGTGGATTGACCAATCAGACAGCAGCATTCTTTGATGCAGACACCTTTGAAAATCCTGCTCACTACAGCTGGGATGCTATGCCAGGATAACATCCCTCCAGAATGCAGCATTCTTTCTTGCCATTGTATAATAAGGAATGAACAACACAAGTTATAATAGTGACAGTGACATGACTGGGAAATGAAGAGGTTCACACATAACATTGCTGTCTTCTTAGATTGCTTGCGATCTTGAATTTTCAAAATAATATTGCTGATAACCCCAGCATATGTAGCTGTGGGTCACCGCTGCTACCTCCTAGCATAATTGGCAAACTTGTCAGAGTGTTGGTCCATGCTTCCAAGCAATTCATACTGAACCACTGCGGTGAGTGAAAAAATGTAAAAACTCGAAAATAAATTTGCATAAAGGGAAGAACATTTTGTGAGTCCTTTTATTTCCCTTGAGTGCAGAGAATCGCGTTGTGGAACTTGTAGGAAACCTGGAGAGAAAGGCTAGAGGATGAAAGTAAAATAAACAGAACAGGGAAAATAGATACAGTTTATCAGACAGTGAGAGCAAAATAGTTTTAGAAGGAAAGGAAAGGATAAGATAAGATAAGATAAGATAGGATGGATAGGAAAGGAAAGGATAAAAAGGAAAACAGGAGACAAACTGTTGATGTGGTTGGTTTTGGAGTGGTCACAATGGCTTTTGTGTGGGCAGAGATAGGGGCAGTAGTGTGTCACCTAGGATGACCTGCTGGCAAGTGTATATGTTTACCTGGGGGAGAATAAATATTTATGTAAGCAATAATACCTGACAGGGTGGGCAGTATTAGGCTATACTAGACCGCCCCAGGGGCATAATAAGGCCCAGTACTGGAGGCAGAGGCCTTATGGACCCTGGAAGGTCTGGTGTAGCCCAATACCATCCACTCTGGAGGGTATTATTGCACTTAAAAAATAGAACCTAAAAAAAATCTAAAAAAACACCTGAACACTTAAACAAAATTTTTTTTTTAAACAAATAAAAATATATAATAAGTAACTTTTTGTGTAAAGTATTCCCTCTACTGGAATACCTGCCAGTAGAGGGCACTGCAGTGTCTGAGAGATTTTTCGTTTTTTTGCCTCAGTGACAGCAAACTCCCCACCCCGTCCATTTTATCTATAGGCAGTATTGCTGCATTTGCAAAGTCCAATTTAAATACCAGTAACTTTTAGGTTTACAGATAGTAATCACAGTCAGGATTGCTACTAGTGTGGTGGTAAGGCAGGATGCAGTGTTCGGGCAACCCCGGTACATGAACCCAGAAGTGGAGGAACGGGGTGACACAGAAGTCTCCGAGATGCAGGAGCAGTACAAGTTTACTTTTTTGTCATTTTTTGCTCAATGTCGCACCATACCAGAGTGTAAGTGAGTGCATGATGAGCTGCACTAATGGTGATGCAAACCACGAGTGTGGGTCATCTCCAGGACTGGAGTGGCAGGTGAATTAGGATCACAATCAGCCATACAGAATGTCTTCTCAGGTATGGGATCAAAAGAAAACTGACAAAGAAAAAACAGTGCTTACTTTTTTCATCAAAGCGTTGTGAGCACTGCAGGGTGCTTACATGAGCGTTGGGAGTGTGCCAGTAGTGGTGGTGGAGGGTCAATGCCAGGGGAGGGAAATGAGTGGTGAACGCTAAGTGGACAAAAACATGCCATCACTATTATTTTGAAATGATGCTGGTGAATTGCTGGGTGCAGCCTGATGTTTCAGTTTTATCTTGCTGGAGAAGAGAGGATAAGTTTTAAGCAAGACAATTTAGGTAAGGCTGAAATGTTGAGGGTATCATGATATCACGATTGAGAAACTCTTTCAGTGATTGTGGTTGGAAAGGAACGTTCACCACGGTTCAGATGAGAGGAGTTATGGTGATTTCGGGCTACAGTTCAATTAGCATGGTTGGCAGAAATGCTCAGTTATTCTCTCTCTTCCCAACCACACAATAAAAAGTGGACTGTTTCTTTCTCTCTCTCTCTCTCACTCCATCAGTCAGCTTTGAGAGGACAGGGAAATGAATAGCAGTCAACGGGGGGGAGGGGGGTCACCAAGGAAAATAACATGGCTGGCATTCAGTTTTTAAAACTCTATGGGCACAGTGATTTCTATTATGAAAGGGGGGTGGCTGGCACAGGGACTTGTTATTTCCCAATCTCTGTTACACAGATACATAGAATGTGCCAGCAGATGGGGATCGCAAGATCCATCTAGTATGCCCATGGAACTTCTATGCTAATTTAAATTCCTTTACTGTTTTTGCTTCCACCACCCCCGGGGGCATGCCATTCCACAGGTCCACCACCCTTTCACTGAAAAATAACTTTCTAATATTGCTCCTGAACCTACCTCCCTGCAAGCGGATGTTGTGCCCTCTTGTTCTGCTAAAACTGCTGATCTGAAAAAGGTCCTGTGATTGCACATTGCTGATACCTTTAACTCATTACCTCCAACAGCTCCATATGAAGTCCGAACTATCCATTTTTTACCTGACACAAAATGGCTGCCCAAGAGGTAATGAGTTAAGATACCTGAATATTTCCATAATGTCCCCCCTTTCCCTTCTCTGCTCCAGGGAGAAAAGGTCTAGTTCAATATAGAAACATAGACTTTGACAACAGATAAGGACCACATGGCACACCTACTCTGCCCTTTTCCCTACGTATTGGATAAGCTGCAGATCCTAGTTAACCTACAGCCTACTACTTCCTATCCCCCACCACAGGAAAAAATTACTTACCATAGTAATCTTGTTTCTTCCCAGTGATACATAGAAACATAGAATTTGACGGCAGATAAGGACCGCTTGGCCCACCTAGTCTTCCCATTTTCCTACCTAACAGATAAGCTGCAGATCCTAGTTAACCAACAACTTACTTCCTCCTACCCCCCACTAGGACTGCCTTATGTCTGTCTCATGCATTCCTGAATTCCCCACTGTTCTCGACTCCACGACCTCCTCAGGAGGCTGTTCCATGCATCCACAACCCTCTCTGTGAAAAATACTTCTCACATTACCTCCGAGCCGTCCCCTCTATCCTCAAATTAGCCTTGTTCTTGCACATCTCTTTTCTGAAAGATGCTACCTCTCGGACTTTGTTGATTCCCTTGAGGTACTTGAAAGTTTCTATCATGTCCTCTCCCTCCTTTCCTCAAGGGTATACACATTAAGCTACTTTAGTCTTTCTTCGTATGTCTTCTGGTGCAGACCCTGCACCATTTTGGTTGCCCTCCTCTGGACAGCCTCCACTCTGTCTATGTCTTTGCGGAGATGGGGTCTCCAGAACTGCACACAGTACTCCAGATGGGGTCTCACCAACTGTCTGTACAGAGGATAGCAACTTCTTGTTTTCTACTATTGATGCCTCTTCCTATGCATCCCAGTATCCCCCCAGCCTTCCTTACTGCCTTCTCACATTGCTTGCCCACCTTTAGGTCATCTGATATAATTACCCCCAGGTCCCTTTCCATTTTTACTGTTGTCAGTATCTCACCCCCATTGTGTACTCTTCCCTGGGGTTTTTGTTTCCCAGGTGCATTACTTGCACTTTGCATTGAATCTGAGCTGCCATACATTTGACCATTCCTCCAACCTTGCCAAGTCCCTTCTCATCCTTTCCACTCCATCTTGTGTATCAACCCTGTTGCAGATCTTTGTGTCGTCTGCAAAGAGACATACTTTTCCTTCCAGTTCCTCTGCAATGTCACTTATAAAGACATTAAAAAGGAACGGTCCCAGTACTGAACCCTGCAGTACCCCACTAGTAACCCTCCTTTCTTCACTGTGTACTCCATTTACTACTACCCTTTGTGTCCTGTTGTCTAGCCAATTTTATATCCAGGCTACCACCTTGGGACCCACTCCAAAGCTGGCTAACTTGTGTATTACTCTTTTGTGTGGAACTGTATCAAATGCCTTGCTAAAATCTAGGTAGGCCATGTCCACAGCCCCTCCCTGGTCTACTACTTTGGTCACCCAGTCAAAGAAATCTATTAGATTTGTCTGACACGACCTTCCCATCGTGAATCCATGCTGCCTTGGGTCCTGTGCTCCACTGGCCTCTAGGTACTCAACAATTCTTTCCTTCAGAAGTGATTCCATCATTTTCCCTACCACTGAGGTCAAACTAACTGGTCTGTAGTTTCCTGCCTCTGTCCTGCTCCCACTTTTGTGAAGAGGAATCACATCTGCCCTCCTCCAGTCATCAAGTACCACCCCATCCTCCCATGATTTGTTAAAGAGAGTAGTCAGCGGTGTCACTAGTTCTACCCTTAGTTCTTTTAGAATTCTTGGGTGAATCCCATCAGGCCCCATTGCTCTGTCCACCTTCAATTTTATTAGTTCTTTCAGAACCCTTTCTTCTGTAAATGGACTGGTATCGACCCCCGTCTTCAGAGTGTTTCTCTTGTTTGGTTTAGGTACTTCCCCTCCTCTTCCTTTGTGAATACTGAGCAGAAATATTCGTTCAGTATCCCTGCTTTTTCACTGTCACCCTCTACCCACATTCCCTCCCCTTTATTAAGCCTCAGTATCCCTCCTTTGGTCTTTCTTTGCTCCCAAATGTACCTATAAAAGGTCTTATCCCCCTTCTTAACAGAATTGGCTATCCTTTCCTTGGTTTGGGCCTTTGCTATTCTGACTGCCTTCTCAGCCTCTTTCTGCTTTAACTGATAAAGTTATCTGTCCTGCTCCTTCTGTGTTTCCTTATATTTCCTGAATGCTATCCTTCCCTGCCACCTCTTTTGAGAACCATAGCGTTTTTTTCCTTCGTTGTGTTTTATTGATTTGCTTAACACAAAGGCTTGTTGCCTCTGTGATGGCTGTTTTGATTACTCCCCATTGTTCCTCCACCCCTCCTTCTTGCCGGTTTGCTAGTGCTTTTTTGAGGCACTCTCTCATTTTCCCAAAGTCAGCCCTCCTAAAGTCCAATACCCTTGCTTTTGTATGGCTTGATTGTATGGCTGTGTTTATCGTGAACCACACCGTTTGGTGGTCGCTTGTTCCCAGACGGCTACCCACTTCTAAATCTGAGATTCTTTCTCCGTCCCCATTTGAGAGTACCAGGTCTAAGATTGCTCTCTCCCGAGCAGGTTCCAATACTAGCTGTCTGAGGCATGCCCCCTGTAGGGCATTAACATCTGGCATATTCAGGTCCCCCATCAACAATATCTCCCCTTTTTCTGCCATTCTAAGGAAGCCTTCTATCATTTTCTTGACCATTCCCTCCCCCTGAGATGGGGGTCTGTATACAACCCCCATGCGGATTGTGGTGCCATTTCCTGTCTCCAGGGTGACCCAGAGTGCCTCATCTGCTCCCTGTTTACTCTTTAGTTCTGTTGCTTTGATCCCTACTTTACATAGAGAGCTACTCCTCCTCCTCTTTTACCCTCCATGTCCCTCCTGTAGATTGTGTATCCTGGTATGTTGACATCCCAGTCATAGTTATCTGTGTACCATGTTTCTGTGACTGCCACAATATCCAGGCAACCCTCTTCCATCAAGGCCACTAGTTCAGGGAGCTTGTTACACAGACTATGGGCATTGGTACTCATCACCCTGCACTTTTTGATAGCCTTACCCCTTTTAGCCCCATTCCTACCCTTACTGCCTTTGCCTTTTTTTTACATTTACCTCTGTCCTGCTCCCTAATAACTTCTCTACCTTGGTGTTTACCTCACTAATTACCATGTTTTGTGGGGGGAGGCTGGGATTCCCCTGCTTCTTTTCAGTGCCTCCCCCCTTGGTTAGTTTAAATGCTTGCCAATGAAGCATTTAAACCTCTCACCTAGGATCCTGGTCCCCCCCCTGGACAGATGCAGACCATCGCACCAGTATAGGTCTGCATCCCTCCAGGTGGCTCCCCAGTCCCCAATGATGCCAAAACCCTGAGCTCCACACCAGTGTTTCAACACTCATTGAATTCCCTGGTGAGGAGTGCCCTAGCATCACCCTTGCCATAGACAGGCAGCACCTCCGAGAAGGTTACCGTATGCACTACTTGTCTAAGGCCCCTCCCCAACTCTACAAACTCCTCTTGCACTGCTCTGATCCCATTACTAGCCAGGTCATTTGTCCCTAGGTGGACAATGACATCTAGCTCCTTCCCTCGTGCAGCTCCTCCCAAGATCCTGAGGATTTGCTTCCTGTCCCTCCAAGCCGTGGTGCCAGGAAGGCACCTTACCTTCCTCCCCCATTTCTACCCCCCTAATGATTGAGTCCACCACCAGGAGTTGTTTCCTTCCCCTGTGGGGTCCCATGCCACCCTCCTGTGGGTCTCCTTTGTGACGGTTCCCAGTATTCTCCTTGGTCTCCATTGCAGGTGCCTCCATAGAGGAACCACTATCCACCAGAAGAGTGAATGAATTGTGGGAGAGGTACAGCTGGAGGGATGCACTTCTGTTCCACCACCATCTCCTTCCCTGAGCCTACTCTGGTCCAGCCTCTCCTTTTCTTGGCAACCTCTGAGGTAGTGGCATTGGCCCTGGTGGTCCCTGGGTGGGGGAGGAGATTTCATGAATCTTAGCCAGGTCAGCCTGGAGATGGGCAACTTCCTCTCTCAGACCAGAGAGGTGCCTGCAAATAGGGCAGCATCGCAGACTCCAGAATGTCTCCCGGAACACTGCCACCCCACAGCCATTGCACTGCACCACTCCTATCATGTCTTATTTTGTGTCCCCTCTCCTGTTTCTCTGTATGCTTATTCTCTCCTCTCCTTACATTACTCACCCTTCCTGTTCTGGGACAGCAACTTCCTATATTCTTCAGTAGCCTCCTTCTTCCTTGCTCAGTGTCAGACCACCAGCAGCTTGGGGGGGAAGGGGCCGGGAGATACTTTTTTCCTTTAGGGTTGACAAAACCAATGTTTCTCTATGATCCTTCCCTTCCTACTACCAAACAGGAAGTTCCTGTTTACAGTCAAATCCAGTGGCTATAAAAGTAGAACTGGCTTAGCGTGGGTGGGTAGAGGGGTGGGATGGAGGGCAATTAGTAAGAAAAAAGGCTAGCAACAGGAAGTTGTAATTTGAGTCACCTGCTTACTCAGGTATTCATAACTTTCTCTAGAGTCCCTTTAAGCCAGAACTGCCTGGAGAGGATAGAACACATGCAAATGATGGAACTCTTTGCACATGACAACTATTCAAATGCTGCCTTGAACTAACTATCTTAATTCTAAAACCCCTCAGATTTCCTGGACACCTGGAAAGGCAGGCCCAAAGAACTATGAATACTGAATAGTATTAGTAAGCAATAATAATCAAAAATGATAATAGTTAAACCCATAACCTGCTGATACTTTGTATATACTGTAATATTGTATCTTACTTTATTTTTATTATTATTCTTTTTTTTTGTGTGCGTTGTATCCCATGTATGTTGTTCCTTGTTGACAAACCCAGGTCCATCTCGAAAATGAGCTTGCTCAATGGTGATCACCTGGTTAAATAAAGACTTTGATTGATTGATTGATTGATTGATAATCCCCTAAATAAACCCTCCAACTGGAGGGGAAAAACACAACAGAAACCCCCAAAAATGTCAGAGTCACCTGAAGGGGGGGGACACAACATGAACATTGTTTACCCAAATTGTGCTAGAAAGTGGCATGTATACACTTGAGAGCACAGTATGCAGGAGTGCAAAGGCTAAAGGTTCTACAAGGGGAGGCAGGATGGGAAGTTATGAATATTTGAGTGTCACTGGGAAGAAACAAGATTACTATGGTAAGTAATTTTTTCTTCTAACCTCAGTAATACTCAGGTATACCTAACTTTCTGCAGCCTACGAAGCAGTACCTTTGGAGGTGGGCACAGCACCTTATTTTGGAAACAGACTTTGCAGGACTGCTGTGCCAAACCTAGCATTACCCCCCGGATTGAATATTCAGGCTGTAGTGCTTTGTAAAGGTGTGTACTGTCTTCCAGGTAGCTGCTTTACAAATGTCCACTAGTGGAACAGCCCTGGCAGCTGTTAAGGTTGCAGCTGTCCCTCTTGTGGAATGGGCCCTCAATCCTGTTGTGAGTTCCCTTCCAGCTTTAGTTTAACAGAACTGGATACACTGGACTATCCATCAAGAAATGGACCTTTTTGATGCTAGGTTACTCTTTCCCACATCCCCGTAAGTCAGGAATAGCTGTTTTCTGTCCTGCCTATGGTCCTTAGTGGCTGTTATGTAGTAGCTGAGAGCTCTCTTGACATCCAGACTGTGAAGTCTTCTTTCACCAGAAGTGGAGTGCTCAGTGACAGAGACAGGTAGGGTAACTGATTGGTTCAGATGGAAACCAGAAACCACTTTAGGGAGAAATTTCCTGTTTGTCCTCAGGACCACTTTATCCCTGTGGCATGAAATATAGTCCCGTTCAATGCAGAGAGCCTGAAGCTCACTGATTCTTCTTGCCGAAGTCATTGCCACCAGGAAAACTGTTTTCCAAGTGATATATTTCAGATGAGCAGAGGGCATGGGCTCAAAAGGAGGTCCCATGAGCTTAGCTATGCACACATTGAGATCCCATGCTGGCACCGCTCCCTGTGAGGAGGAAGCAGATGGGTCAAGCCCTTGAAGAACCTCCTAAAGATAGGGTCTGAAGCTATTGTCTTTCTTCCAACAGAAATGTAAGCAGATGTTGCTGCCAGGTGGACCTTAAGGGTGCTGGGCTGCAGCCCCAGGGAATGTAAATAAGAGAGGTAATCAAGAACAGCTGGAACCCCAGCCTTTGCTGGTACCAGCTCCCTGGCTGATCACCAGATGGAAAACCGTTTCCATTCTGAAGCACAGGTTTTCTTAGTGGAAAGCTTCCTATAGCCTCTCAGGATGTTTAAAACAGCTTCAGAGAGGTGTAGACCTGCATATTCTAGGTCTTCAAGAGCTCTGAGATTGAGAGACCTGAGATTCAGATGCAGAAGTCTCCCCTGGTTGGAGGTTAACAGGTTGTGCCTCCAAGGGAGATGTATTGGCTCGGCTACAGACATGGAGAGCAGTAGAGAGTACCATGGCTACCGGGCCAGTCTGGAGCTATCAAGATCATTGATGCTGACTGGGACCTGAGCTTGAGCAACACCCTGTACACCAGAGGGAAGGCAGGAAAAGCATATAGGTGTTTCCCTGACCAGTCCAAAGCCAGAGCATCCAGGAGTAGTGTGCCCCGATCTGGTGGTCTGCAACAATACTGTGGCAGGTGGTGGTTCTGGTGGGATGCGAACAAGTCTATCTCTGGGATGTCCCACCTCCTGAAGATTGCTTCCACCACTTGCCTGTCCAGAGTCTATTCATGATGGACCTGGTTGATTTGACTCAGAGCATCTACTAGGGTGTTGTCCTTTCCTGGCAAATGGATTTCCTGCAGGGAAACTCCCAACGAGTAAGCCAGGCTCAAAATTTTCATGGCCTCTGTGCAGAAAGGACCTGACCTGGTACCTCTCTGCTTGTTTATGTAGTACGTTGTGGTGGTATTGTCTGTCTTGACCTGTACCACCTTCCCTTGTACCACTGTCATGAAAGTTTTTAGTGCCAAAAACACTGCTCTGAGTTCCAGCAAGTTTATGTGCTGGAGTGACTCTGCACTTGACCAAGTGCCCTGGGTTGTGTGGTTTCCTAAATGGGCACCCCACCCCAATAGAGATGCACCTGTTGTGAGAACAACTGATGGGGACTCTCATTAGAAAGGAACCCCTTCCCTCAGGTTGGAGTCCTCTTTCTACCACTGAAGTGCTTGTAACAAGGTTTTTGTTACTGGAATAAGCTTTGAGAGGGAATCTCTTCTCAGGCACCAGTGTGTCCTTAGGTGGAAATGGATGTCTGTCATTTGGAACCTGGATCCAAGGACTGTGCCTGTGGCTGCAGCCATATGGCCCAGAAGTTGTAGGAACTGCCTTGCAGTTTTTTTCTCATGCAGGCTGAATGAGTTTGCAGTCAGCTGGAGACGTCTTACCTTGTCCAGAGGCAGGTAGGCCCTGTCTTGCAGGGTGTTGATCTCTGCTTCTGTGAACTGCAGCTCCTGTGCAGGTAGGAGGACTGATTTTTTGTGAATTATCAGGAACTCCATGGAATCTTGAAGCTCCTGGGTGGTTTGCAGATGCTGCCTGACCTGGTCTGGTTATTTTCCTACCACCAGCCAGTCATCCAAATAAGGGAACACCATAACACCCTGTCTTTGAAGGTGTGCCACAACCACTGACAAGCATTTTGTGAATACCCTTGAGGCTGAAGTTAGGCCAAATGGCAGGGCTGAAAACTGATACTGACCTGATGGGAGTTTGAACCCACGATATGTTCTGTGAGACTCCCTTAGGGGGATGTGGAAATAGACATCTTTAGGTCCACTGATGCCAACCAGTCTCCTTTTTGGAGTGTTGGCAGAATCAGTGCCAAAGTTACCTTTTTGAACTTTGGTGTTTTTAAATGCTTGTTTAATACCCTGAGGTCCAAGATAAGCTGCCACTCCCTATTTTTCATTGTGGTAAGGAAATACTTGGAATAGAAACCCTTTCCTTTCTGCTGAACTGGGACAGGTTCCACTGCCTTTGACAGCAGCAGGTTTCGAACCTCTGCTTCCAGCAGCTTTTTTTCTGTAAGGGAGGGTGAACTGAACACCTTGGTTCTAAGGGGAAGGGATTTGAAATTCAGAGACAGTCCCTGATTCACTACCTCCAGGACCCACTTGTCCGAGGTGATCCTTTGCCAAGCCTGGAGATAGTGAGACAGTCTGCCTCTGACAGCTAGAGAGCAGGTGGCCTGTGAAGACATGTCAGGGTTTTTGCTTGCTTTGGGATTGAGGCTAGGTTTAAGATCACTGCCTGGAACCCCTTCTGCCCCTACCTCTGGGATACCCTTGCTGCGGGTACTGTTGGTATTGGGGTGCAGCCATTGACTGGAAAAAGGGCCTAGTATGAAAGGACCTGCCCCTGCCTCCCATTCAATAGGGTCTGGTGGATGGAGAGGCTTTCTCCTTAGCAGAGTTACTCTTGAAAGTGGCCTTGTATTCATCCACTTTCTTCATGTAAGCCACTGTTGATTCACTGAAAAGTGAATTTTCCTCCAAGGGGGAAGTCTAGAGTCTTTGATTGGGTATCCTGGGTAAGATTTGTAGCTCTTAGCCAGGCAAACCTTCTTTGAGCAACAGTGTTTGCCATCCATCTGGCTGCTGTATCATTGGTATCAGCAGCCATTTGGAACCAATACTTGGCTGCCTCTAAGCCAAATCTGTCAGTTTCTGCCAGGTCATCAGACAAGGGTGAAGGGTTTTTTTGTGCCATGACTAGTACAGGCTGCCATAAGGACTTCTTGTACTGGGCAGCGTAGGCCTGGAAATTTGCCTGTCTAATAGCCAAAGAAGCTGACAAGTATCCTTTTCTGGCTATACTGTCAATCTTCCTGGACCCCTTATCCAGTGGATGAGAACCAAAGGCACCTTAGCCTTGTCACAGGCAGCTGCCTGCACCACCTCCTGGTGGTCAGGGTGGGAAAACAGAAACTCTGCCCCTTCCCTTTCCAATTGGTACTTCTTATCCAGCCTCTTATCAAGAGGGGGGGGATAGAATTAGGGGTCTGTAAAATCTTCATGGTATCCTTCTTGAAGAATTTATTAACAGGCAAGAGAAGTGTCTTTGTAGGTGTTAACCCCATCATTTTGAGGTATTCCACCTTCTCTTCATCCTCTATTTGTTCTCTTATGGTGATGACCAAGGCATCAGCCATTTGCCTCACAAAAGTAAAATGTGAGGAATAATCCTCAGTGGTTCTAGGAGGTGAACCAAAATCTTGCTCTGGGGAGACCTCAGGCTCAATGGGTTCCCCTTCATACTCCTCTTCATCATAATCCTCTTCTTCCTCAATAAAAGAAGAAGATTTACCAGTGCTGCCAGTCTGTCCAGCTGGGACTGGGACAGGTGGCTGCTGGCCAGTGGGAAAAAGACCTTGTAAGGCCTGGACCACTTTAACAGCCTGAGCAATTTCAAGAGAAGGTAGTACTAGAGCACCCACAGAAGTCCCCTTTTACCCAGCTGGGGGTTCTGTGTGCTTTGTTTTCTTTGTCTTTTTTGAGGGAACCGGGGAGTCAGCCAGTTCAGCAAGCCTCAATGCCCTTGTCACCAGTCTCAGGGGTTGATACAATTATTGAAGCGGTTTCATCCACAGCAGGAGAAGGTATTGGCTGGTCAGAGCCAGTGGGACCCTTAGGTGGAGGAAGTTTTTTCTTAAGCCATTCCAGGCGTTTCTCACTGTTTTTTCTGGGAAGGGTTTACAAATACCACATTCTTCATTAAGGTGATCACATCCAAGGCAAGCCACACATAGACTATGTTTGTCTGCCTTATCAAACACTTCCCCACAATCAGAACAATTTTTAAAACCAGGTTCACCGGTTTTCTTTCTAGGTTTCTCTGACATTTTATCAGCAACTAATAAAAATGTTAACCGCAAAGTAATTTAAAGGTTTTTACAAAAAAAATTTAGCAGTTACAGTAGGTTCCCGAACCGATAATGAGCCAATGGGAACTGGAACCAACGAAGAAAGTGACCCGAGACTAGTGGTTCAGTAACCGATAAAGCGGTTACAAAAAGAAAGTTTTAAAATAACTTTTAAAGTAAACTAATGGGGTTTTTAGTCAGAAAACCCCGAAATTAACTAAATTAAATAGGCTCCCCACCAGTTATACTGAACTGGGAGGAACTGACAAAAGTATTAAAATAATGCTAAACTAGGTTTAAATAACAATAACAAATAGTAAAAGGCAGCAAATGAAAGAAAAAAGATACTTATATGATTTTAAGTTTCTTCACGTCACAGGAACAAGTTGAAGAGCAAGACTCCGAGTAACTAGACTTTACAGGTGGAGAGTGAAATCTGAAGGGTTTTAGAACTAAGGCAGTTAGTTCAAGGCAGCATTTGAATAGTTGTCACATGCAAAGAGTTCCATCACTTGCATGTGTGCTATCCTCTCCGGGCAGTTCTGGCTTAAAGGGACACTGCAGAAAGTTAGGAATACCTGAGTATTACTGGGGTTAGAATTGCTTTATGTCTGTCCCATGCATTCTTAAATTCCCCCACTGTTTTTGACCTCACAAACTCCTCAGGAAGGCCATTCCATGCGTCCACCACCCTCTCTGTGAAAAAATACTTCCTCACATTGCCCTGGAGCTGTTCCCCCCTCTGTCTTCAAATTGTGTCCTCTTGTTCTTGCACATCTCTTTTTCTGAAAGATGCTACCCTCTTGGGCTTTGTTGATTCACCTGATATACTTGAAAGTTTCTATCACGTCCCACCTCTCCCCCCTTTCCTCGAGGGTATACATATTAAGCTCCTTTAGTCTGTCTTTATATGGCTTCTGTTGCAGATCCTGCACCATTTTAGTTGCCCTTCTCTGAACTGCCTCCATCCTGTCTATGTCCTTGTGGAGATGGGGTCTCCAGAACTGCATGTAATACTCCAGATGGGGTCTCACCAATTGTCTGTACAGAGGGATAACAACTTCCTGTTTTCTACAGGTGATGCCTCTCCCTAAACATCATAGTATCCCCCCAGCCATCCTTACTGCCTCCTCACATTGCTTGCTTACCTTTAGGTCACCTGATATGACTACCCCCGGGTCCCTTTCCATTTGTGTTGTTGTTAATACCTCCCCCCCGCCCCCCATTGTGTACTCTTCCCCTGGGTTTTCGTTTCCCAGGTGCATTACTTTCCATTTCTTTGCATTGAATCTAAACTGCCATACTTTTGACCATTCCTCCAACCTTGCCAAGTCCCTTCGCATCCTTTCCACCCTACCTTGTGTATCAGCCCTGTTGCAGATCTTTGTGTCGTCCGCAAAGAGGCATACTTTTCCTTCCAGTCCCTCTGCAATATCACTTATAAAGACATTAAAAAGGACTGGACCCAGTAATGAACCCTGCGGTACCCCATTAATAGCCCCCTTTCTTCAGAGTGGACTCCATTTACTATTACTCTCTGTGTCCTGTTGTCCAGACAATTTTTTACCCAGGCTACCACCCTGGGAACCACTCCCAGGATGGCTAATTTGTTTATCAATCTTTTGTGTGGGACTGTGTCAAATGCCCTGCTAAAGTCTAAGTAGGCCATGTCCACAGCCCCTTCCTGGTCTGCTACTTTGGTCACCCAGTCAAAGAAACCTATTAGATTCATCTGACATGACCTTCCCACTGTGAATCCATGCTGCCTTGGATCCTGTGCCCCCCTGGCCTCTAGATACTCAACAATTCTTTCTTTCAGAAGTGATTCCATCATTTTCCCTACCACTGAGGTCAAGCTAATAGGTCTGCAGTCTCCTGCCTCTGCTTTGCTCCCACTTTTGTGAAGGGGAATCATATCTGCCCCCCCTCCAGTTTTCAGGTACCACACCATCCTCCCATGATTTGTTAAAAAGGGTGGTCAGTGGTGTCACTAGTTCTCCCCTTAGTTCTTTTAGAATTCTTGGGTGAATCCCGTCAGGACCCATTGCTTTATCCACTTTCAGTTGTAGGAGTTCTTTCAAAACATTTTCTTCTGTAAATGGACTGGTATTGACCTCCCTATCCAGAGTGCTTCTATTGATTGGATTAGGTACCTCCCCCTCCTCTTCTTTTGTGAATACTAAGAGGAAGTATTCGTTCAGTATCCCTTCTTTTTCACTGTCCCTCTCTGACCACCCACCCACCCTCCCTTTTTAAGCCTCACTATCCCTCCCTTGGTCTTTCTTCGCTCCCTAATGTACCTATAAAAGGTTTTATTCCTCTTCTTAACCGAGTTGGCTATCTTTTCCTAGTTTGGGCCTTTGCTATTCTGACTGCCTTCCCCGCTTCCTTCTGCTTTAACTGGTACAGTTCTCTGTCCTGCTCCTTCTGTGTTTCCTTATACTTCCTGAATGCTATCTTTTTCTCCCTAACCTTCCCTGCCACCTCTTTTGAGAAACATAGTGTTTTTTTCTTTCGTTTTGATTTGTTTATTTGCATCACACAAAGGCTTGTTGCCTCTGTGATGACAGTTTTGATGTTTCCCCATTGTTCATCCACCCCTCCTTCTTGCCTGTTTGCTAGTGCATTTCTGAGGCACGCTCCCATTTTGACAAAGTCAGCCCTCCTAAAGTCCAGTACCCTCACTTTTGTATGGTTGACTCTGTGGCTGTGTTTATCATGAACTACACTGTTTGGTGGTCATTTGTTCCCAGATGGCTACCCACTTCTAGATCCGAGATCCTCCCTCCTTCCCTGTATGAGAGTACCAGGTCTAAGATTGCTCCCTCCCAAGAGGGTTCCAACACCAGCTGTCTGAGGCATGCCCCCTGTAGGGCATCAAGAATAATCCTGCTCTTGGATGTGGCTGCACCAAAGGTGCTCCAGTTAACATCTGGCATATTCAGGTCCCCCATCAACAATAGCTCCCTTTTTTCTGCCATCCTAAGGATGCCTTATACCGAGGGGGAGCAGTTGAAGTCACCTACCTTGACTTCAGCAAAGTTTTCGATACTGTTCCACATAGCAGATTGATCAATAAGCTGAGTAGGCTTGGGGTGGGTCAGAAGTTGGTCAACTGGGTGGCAAACTGGTTGACGGGCAGAAAACAGAGAGTGGTGGTAAATGGTATACAGTCAGAAGAGATGCAAGTCACAAGTGGGGTACCTCAGGGATCAGTTCTAGGGCCAGTCCTCTTCAATGTCTTCATCGGTGACATTGCAGATGGACGGAGGGTAAGGTTTGTCTGTTTGCAGAGGACACCAAGATCTGCAACAGAGTAGATGATCCAAATGGGGTGGGCAGAATAAGAAGAGATCTGGATAAACTGGCAAAATGGTTGAAAGAGTGGCAACTAGGGTTTAATGCAAAGAAGTGCAAGATCATGTACATAGGGAATAGAAACCCTGATGCCACCTATAGGCTGGGAGGGGAGTTGCTGGCAGTCACAAAGGAAGAAAGAGACTTGGGCATCATCATCATCACCGATGGCCTGAAATCTTCCAAGCAGACCACTAAAGCAGTAAGTAAGGCTAGGGGGATGTTGGGGTGTATTAGTAGGGGAATCACAAGTCGGAAGAGGAAGGTAATAATCCCTCTTTACAAGACACTGTTTAGGCCCCATCTGGTGTACTGCGTGCAGTACTGGAGGCCACATCTTCTCAAGGACATTAACCAAATTGAGGCAGTCAGAAGAGGGCAGCCAAAATGGTGCAGGGACTGCATCAGAAAACATACGAGGACAGATTAATGGAGCGCTACACGATACTCCCAGCAAAGAAGGAGAGAGTGATATGATCGAAACATTCAAACATCTTAAGGGCATTAACAAGGTGAAAGAGTCTAACATGTTTCAATATAAGAAAAACAGAAGGACAAGAGGACACAGCATGAGATTAGAAGAAGGCCGATTAAGGGGTAATGTGAGGAAGTTCTTTTTCACAGAAAGGGTTGTGGATGCATGGAACGGCCTACCTCAGGAGGTGGTGAATATGAATACAGTGCAGGGCTTCAAACAGGCAAGGGACAGGCATAAGAGAGCAATACAGATGAGTATGAATAGATAGGCCATTGACAGAGCAAAAAGCCGATGGCACATTCATAAAGTAGAACAAGAAATGGGCAGAATGGATGGGCCTTGCGGTCCTTATCTGCTGTCAACTTTTATGTTTCTATGTTTTTATTTCCTTGTCCATTTCCTCCCCCCTGAGACAGGGGTCTGTATACAACTCCCGTGCGGACTGTGGTGCCATTTCTGGTCTCCAGGGTGACCCACAGCACCTCCTCTCCTTCCTGTTTACCCTTTAGTTCCATTGCTTTGATCCCTTCCCTTACATAGAGATCTACTCCTCCTCCTCCTCTTCTACTACCCTCCCTGTCCCTCCTATAGAATGTGTACCCTGGTATGTTGATACCCCAGTCATGGTTCTCTGTGTAACACGTTTCTGTGACTGCCACAATATCCAGGCGTCCCTCTTCCATCAAGGCCACCAGTTCAGGGAGCTTGTTACCTAGACAATGGACACTGGTACTCATTGCCCTCCATTTTTTGATGGCCTTACCCCTTTTTGCCCTACCCCTGTCCTTACTGCCTTTGCCTTTTTCTCAGTTTACCCCTGCCCTTCTGGCTATCGACTTCTCTGTCTTGGTGTTTACCTCACTAACTACCCTTTTTTTTGGGAGGGGGCACTAAGACTTCCCTGCTCCTTTTCAGTGCTTCCTCCCTTGGCTAGTTTAAATGCTTGCCAATGAAGCATTTAAACCTATCACCTAGTATCCTGATTCCCCTCCTGGACAGATGCAGACCATCATGTCAGTATAGGCCTGTATCCCTCCAGGTGGACCCCAAGTCCCCCAGTGAATCCAAAACCCTGAGCTCTGCACCAGTTTTTCAACCATTGATTGAATCCCATGGTGCAGAGCACCCTAGCTTCACCCATGCCATTGACAGGCAGCACCTCTGAGAAGGTTACCGTGCATGCTACTTGTCGTTTTGTACGTTTACTCTTTCCTCTCTCTCTTTATTTTTTCCCAACTTTCCTACTGCATCTGTGCCCTTAAAGCTCCTGCTCTTCCTGTTCTGAGACAGGAAGTTCCTGTATTCCTCAGTAGTCTCCTTCTTACTTGCTCAGAGTCAGACCTCCAGCAGCTGGGGGGTGGAGAGCTACTCTTTTCCTTCTAGGATGTTGAGTCTTTTGACCTTCTCTGATCACTCCCTTCCTGCTCCCAAACAGGAAGTTCCTGTTGTCAGTCAAATCCTGTGCCTATAAAAGTGGAACTACCTAAGGGGTAGGGGAGGACTATATAGTCCCAGTAGAGTAGTAAAGTTCCAACAGCACCTCCTTCCTCTTGCTGTTCTCTGACAAAAGCTATCTAGGGCAGTTTTAAATCCAAACACCTGGCTTCCTGCTGCCTAAGCCATTCCCCCTTATTCACCGTTCCCTTCTTTACCTAGCTAACTGCACAGATAACAGTTCCCTTCACCCAACTCAGACAAGCACACTAACTCTTGTTTTTTTTTTTTTTTTACCCTAAAGGGTATAGAGGTAGTATGGCACAGTGGTTTAAGGCTCTGAGCTGCAAATCTGGAGACCTGGGTTTGACTCCCACAGTCCCCACTTGCATGCTGCGTGACCCTGAGCAAGTCACTTAACTTCCCTGTGCTCCCAGGTTGCACCTGTAAACAAGCTTTCAGCTTAGTGTGTCTCATCTGGTTAAACAATTGGAAAAAGAAATTGAAGGTTACAGTAGTAGAGTTCTAGTTCTTAAGTCCCAGTAGAGTAGTAAAGTTCTAACTGCACCACCTTCCTCTTGCTGTTCTCTGTCAAACGCTATCTAGGGTAGTTTTAAATCCAAACACCTGGCTTCCTGCTGCCTAAGCCACTCCCCCTAATTCACAGTTCCCTTCTTCACCTAGCTAACTGCACAGATAGCAGGTCCCTTCACCTGACTCAGACAAACATAATAACTTGCTTTTTTTGTTTGTTTTTACTCTAAATTGAAGAGCAGTAAAGTTCTAACAGCATCTCCTTCCTTTTGCTGTTCTCTGCCAAAAGTTCCCTCAGCCTTACCTCGTAAGTTTTATGGTGGAGGCCATGAACCATTTTTGTTGCCCTCCTCTGCACTGTTTCCAATCTATCAATGTCCTCTTTGAGGTGGGGCCTGCAGTACTGGACACAATACCCCAGGTGGGGTCTCACCAGGGACCTATACAGTGGCAAGATTACCTCATGTTTCCTGCTAGTGATGTCTCTCCCTATACAGCCCAGGATGCCACTTGCCTTCTGTGCCACCTTTTCGTACTGCTACCCATCTTCAAGTCATTGGTGAGGATGACTCCCAGGTCATGCTCCTGTTTTGAAACTATTAGCTTTTCCCCTCCCAGATGGTAACCTACACCTGGGTTCTGCTTTCCCAGGTGTATCACCTTGCACTTCTTCACACTGAAATTCAGCTGCCAGTCTCGCGACCATTTTTCCAATCTTAACAAGTCCTCTTTCATTATTTGTGTCCCTTCTTGTGTATCGACTCTACCACAGAGTTTTGTGTTGACTGCGAACAGACACACCTTCCCCTCTAGATCATCAGCAATGTCACTGATATACACATTGAACAAGATTGATCCCAGCACAGATCCCTGTGACATGCAGCTTGTCACCATTCCTTCCTCTGATAACACTCCATTGACCAACACTCTCTGCATTCTCTCGCTTAACCAGTTTCTTACCCAGTTCATTATTCTGTGCCTAGCACCCATGTGTTCCAATTTGCTTATCAATTTTTTGTGGGGGACAGAGTCAAAGGCCTTGCTGAAGTCCAGATAGACCACACCGACCGTGCCTCCCGGTCCATGGTTTTAGTGACCCAGTCAAAAAATTCAGCCAAGTTGGTTTGGCAGGACCTTCCTGCAGTAAAGCCATGCTGCTTTGGGTCCACCTGCCTGCTTGCTTCTATCTGTTGCCACATAAATACCCACCTTGGCAGGGTGCTTGGCCAATCAGAGGTTGGGAAATTACAAACCTATTTTTTAACCCAGAATAACAATGTCCGTGTTTCCAATGTATTCACCACTGCTGTGGTATGTATAGGGCATATACCATGGCCTGTGTTAAAATATGGCATTGTTTCCACGAGTGAAGCGGTGGGATCATAACTCACAAGTGGGGATGCCACAAGTGAGTTACGAAAGTCCCGCCCGCTCATGAATGGAAATGAATGGTATAATTTAACACAGAACATTGTATGCTCTGTGTATACAGTGCATGCCCCCCCACACACACACACACACATACTGGCAAACACCAACAATACCTTTGCAGGGTGGAGTTCACCCAAAGCTAGCTTTATTTTCCCAGTTGACCCCCAAAATAGTGTGCAGGTTGGAGTTTCCTCTCACCAAATGTACTGCCCCCCCAATGAAGAGCGATGTAGTTTCTTCCCCTCCCCAATATAACTGATTATCTTTTGTTTCTTTGGCACTGGTTCCCTCCTTTTCTATGTGCTGTGTCTCTCACATCCAAACTCAGAAGCAAGTGCAAACTGCCGTTGGCCAGTGTCAACCTCCCGACTCACAAGTGAGAGCAAACCATCACCAGCTGTTTTTTGAGATCATGTGCCATCGTGAACCATGGCCAGTTGGCCATTTTTCACAAGTAATAAGTTGTGGGTACAAAACAAAAAGTGATAGGGGGGAGATACACTGGCAGATCAACACGGTATTAAAAAAAGCTGCTTTTAAAGAGCACCTTTTATGGTGCTCAGCCAGAACCCCTGAAGGACCCTTACCTACCCCCAAGTCATATGCTGCTGACAATTTTCCTGTAAGCCCAGATCTAGCCTCTATTTGGACTATTTACGAATCCAGTCATCTCATGCCTTGAATTATATCTGATCACATGTATATTCTGACCTCTGAGGTAATCAGAAATGATCACTCCATTTTCTTTGTACTTTCTCTACTCTTAAATTTGTCAGGAAACATGTAAGGAACAAGAAGACTGCCTTTGAATTGATCCCCCTATGGGACAATCCCCTTATAATTAGGGTTTCCGGTTTTCAGTTTTAACGGACAATCACCGATAAAACACCACCGATGTGTTTTTCGGGATTTCAGTTAAAACCAATAAGCACCGAATAAATTGATTCCTGATGGTGGGGTTAAGCTTGCTGATGACACACATTCGGCACTCACATCTCGTATTTACAAACGGAGGAAGCAACCGCCCAGCCACAGCTAAAGTACTGCCGAGATATCAGACAGTCAGACCATGCTAGAGGACCACCACTGCCTGCGCATGCCAGCTGCTGCCTTGAAAGGTAGGATAGAAACGGGGGATGTTGTTGCTGGGGAGCATTGCAATTTGGCTGTGGCTGACATGCAAGGAGTGCTCAGCTTTTCGATTCCCTATCTTATCAGTCTATGTCTTAGCCGCAGTCCGTAGTCTGACAAAACTGAGTCAGCACCTACAGTTTTACTTATATATGTGCATCGTAAAGCTGTGTGTGGTAAAGCTTGCTGAATTACTTTCGTGATTCCTGCTGTTTACTGTGAGGACCTGATGTTTTAATACCTGTGCCTGTGGACTTTTTTTTCCTGCGGTTGACAGAATGGAGAGGTGTTTACTGAGTAAATGGGACTTTCTGTATTCAGTGCTCGGGGCGAGACTGCAGTCGGTTTTCACATTGAGATGCTCATATTTGAAAGGAAGCTGTGAGAATGTTGACACTGAACCAGCTGCCGTCTCATGCTCCACTTCACTTGCGCTGGAGAAAGAATCTGTTTCTATGGTGGTGCGGCCAGCTGGCAAATATATAATTTCTGATATAGCCAGCATGAAGATAGTAGTACTATCTCACTAGTGGCCCATGAGATAGTACTTATATCTTCCAAAAGGAAAACCCACATACATTGCATAGCAGCTTCTTAGAAGACAAGCACATATTAAAAGTAATAAAAGTAACAGCAGAAACTACTGAGTGTTTTATTTTCAATATGCTTAGTAATGTTGACCATATCTGTGTGACAAGGGTTACCAGTATTACACCTATATAATATATTTTATATATATATATATATATATATATTTGAATAAACACTGATAAATAATGAAAATGGGTAATGACTAATTTATTGATACTGGAAAACATAGAATTTTAACACTTGAAAAACTTGCGAGAAAGGGTGAAAAAAATAAACACCTTTTTTTTAGAAAAATAAACCCCTAAAACCGGAAACCCTACTTTAATGTATGAAGGCCAAAAGCGTAGGAATTTTGGGTGGGAACATAAAGGAATAACTCATATGAAGTATATATTGAATGCATGATGTTATTCATACTTTTTCAGAACCCAGAAATAGATTTAATATTGGGTGCCTAGAACTCTGGAAGTATTTTCAGCTTAGAGAATCTGTTCAACCACTGCTAAACATAAACTTAGATAGCATTCAATTAACTGGGTGGAACAATTTGATTACCCTAGCAAGTGGTAAAGGTGGGGGAAGTAGAATGTATAAACTGTTGCTGTTATCACAACCAGATCAAACATATGGGAGCAGAATAAGATGGGAAAAAGAACTCGCCACAAAACTGTCTCCTGAGAAATTGAGAAAATTCTAGACAAATGCCTGTCATGCAAGCAAAAAAATTATAGGAGATAGAATTGATTTTTATATTGTTAGCTGCCCTTTCATCTTCATGTCCATGCCAGTTACGTATTCTGACATGCGTTGACCACTTTTTGATCAATAAATAATCAAGTTTTGGGGTGCCCTCAGGGCTGCATTCCCCTCAACAGCTGCTGCTCATTCTTTTCATATTCCTAAGACATTCTAGGACATCAATAACACCATTCCATGCTGTTCATCTGAATGGCCTGGAATGGAATTACTGATGTCATAGAATGCTCAGGTAGTATGGGAAGAGAGAGCAGCAGCTGCTGAGGAGACAGAGATTCAGGATAGTTAAAAGCAACAAAATTATTTATATGTATGTATGTATGTATGTAAGTATGTAAATATGTAAGTATGTATTTAAGTATGTATGTATGTATGTATTTATGTAGGTATGTATTGGTTGATTGATTCTTACAGGAAAACAGCTTTGAGCTCAGGAGCTCATTTACAACGGTTCCTCACCACGAAAGCAGGTACATAGAATAGGAAGGTAAGGTACCAGAGGCGGGTCAAAAGAGCCCTGTCACAAGAGTGTATAAAGGTGGGGGAGGTAGTGTTGGGGCAGTTACTCATCGGCACTCACTCCCGCTCTGTAGCTCTTTTTGTTTAAATGGTAAACGAGGCTCTTCTACTGTCTGCATGACTGTCAGTGTCAGTCACCATGAAGCCCTGTCACATAATTTACGAAGGTACAACAACAGGAAAATCAAATTAGATTATTAATTTAACAAAAAAGGTAAAAACATGTCTGAATATTGGACAGACACTAAAGGGACAACAGGAAGACATCTAGAGATGTAAAAAACTGTTTACTATCACCTTTAAAGGTCGCCTTATTCGATTTACAGTTCTACATACTGCGTGTTACGCCCGGAGAAGCTAGTTAATTGAGGAGAGCTAATCACACTGCATGCTGGAGATGTAATCAGAAGAATGCTCATTTTGCACACGTCTTATGGTTTTGTCCAAAAATTAAAAACATCTGGAATTAAATGTTTTTCTTTTGCAAAACAAACCTGAAATGTATGATACCTCCTGATGCAGCTGTAATTATTTTGGGAGATTGTTCTAATTTGCACTCAGTACCAAAGCATGAACAAATTTGAATTTTGTCTGTGTCTTTATGCAGGAAAAAGTTTATATTACCAAAATGGAGAGAGAAAACTGGCCCCTCTCTAAACGAATGGTCATGCACTATGGGAAGGCTGGCAGACTTTGAAAGTTAAGCCATACTGCAGAAGGGAAATATGAACGTTTTAAACAGACCTGCAGTAGTTTCTTGCACTATGATAAATAAAGGCAGTTGCACAAATTATCCTTATGTACATCAATTTACATTATACAAGCTTATCTGTTAGATTATTTAATAATTAATTTATTTGTTAAAGTCTGGTGAGGCTATGAGCAAAATCTGCCCGTGTTCACAGTCGACCAGACATGAGGAGAGGCATACAGTTCAAGTGGAAAAATTACAAGCAGACAGTAGAAGTGCCTTTATGTACAGTACTGTATACAGCTAGCATTTTATCAGCATTTACAATGTATACAACTAACATATTACAGGCATTTCCAAGTATCCACATTACATAACCAGTCCCACAATTTAGATTTGAAAACAGAGAAAGATAAGGTTTGATCAGTCACATGCAGTGGTAGTGAGTCATAGAGACAGGGCAGCTGGTATAATTAGGCCCTTTGGCCAGTGCCTGTTCTAAGCATGGGGATTTTGTAGTAGGCAGTGGCTGCTGATCTGGTTTGAGTCAGAGGGGCTTTGGGTTGGAAGAAGGAGTTGTAGATTGGCAGTTGGTATTTCCTAATAACATTATAAAAAGGATCTGGGAAATGAAGATAATTGGTTCCTGCAACTCTACTATCCTTACGTTAACCTTTAATTAACATTCTTGTAGAGCCACTTCACATAAGCAGTGATTTTTATAATGAGTCCCACACCCGCTTTTTGAAATCTTTTTGCAGAACACTGATTATTAATATGACCGCTAATATGGTGAATCCCCTCATTAATGCATGCATGTATAAAAGCACATTTCTCCTCAAGTAACAAAATAATCTAATACAATAAATATTATTTTTTTTTCAAACATCTGTACTTTCTGTCTCTGTTCTGCCATGGAGTTACATGACAGAAAACAGAAAGGGGCAGCACCCTGGGAGTATTGTACTGGCAGGGCAGTTACTCACCAGCACTTGCTCCCGCATTGTATTTCTTTTTGTTTAAATGGTAAATGATTCTCTTCTACTGTCTGCGTGACTGTCAGGATGAGTGACCAGGGTTCTCTTTTTCTTCATGATTGCGAAATGGACCTTGCTGCAGAGGGAGATTGCATGCCGTCCAGTGTGCGGCAGAATCAGACACACCGAGACAGCATTTTTTTCTGTATTGTGTCATCAGTGCAGTGGGGGAAATCAGAGGGAACAAGCACTTGTCAATGCCGAATGTTTGCTTGCTGGCATTGGCACTGGTAGTGTAGAAGTTACAGAGCTGCATAATAGAAATGGCAGTGAAGTATTGAACTGAAGCCACCCCCACCACCCCCCTGCAGAGAGTGACAGGCATTGGGGTGTGCCTTTGGGTCGTCAGGCATAACAGCCATGCCATTTCACCACACCCTACCCTGCAGACACTGACAAGTGTCACGGTGTGCCTTGGGGTCTTTGGCCCTTATGACACCCCATTCCATCAGAAAATACGGTGAGATGGGTGTGGTATAGGAGAATGGGGTGAACTTTGGGGCCGAAGAGTCTAAGGCATACCTCGATGCCTCTCACTGGCTGCAGGGTGTGGAATGGTATGAGCATTACAGGCAAGAATCCCAAGTCACACCCCTGATGCCTGTCATTCTCTACAGGGTGGGGTGTTATGGTTGGAAACCCTAACACCTCAGGCATTCGTTGGTATTTTCACTCCAAATTTTCAACATGGTTTTTCTGTGACCCCCACCTCATGAACAGTGGCAATATCAGTTTGTTAGCTGAAAGCTGCTTATGCACAGTGACTACAGCATTTAGCACCACAGGTGCAAAAACAAATTCCGAACAGGATGTGAAAAATGACAGCTGTACTGTTCATGGGGAGGTGTAAAAAATGGCAATGTTGCAAATCTGCAGTAAAAATATAAAAAAAACTGGTGAAGTCACGAGCATGCATAGAAACTGTGCAACGCACACCTGTAATGTAATTATTTTGGGGATTTTTTTTACAGCAGATTGTCAACACAGGCATTTTGGGACCTCCGATCATGAACAGTGTCACTGTGATTTTCTTTATCTGTCCCGAACCATGACTTCCCACAGCGACCACGCATCTCTGCGCTGAAAGTGTGAAAACACATTTCGGCCATGTTATGAAAAATGACAGCTGTACTGTTCATAAGGAAGTGTGGAAAAATGCCACTGGTGAAAATCTGGACTGAAAATATTACAAAGTCATGAACTTACGAGGGTGCGTGGAAACTGCGCAATGCTCACTCGTAACACAGTCATTTTTAGGAATTTTTTCACCAAATTTTCAACGTGGCCATTTTAAGACCTCTGCTCATGAACAGTGTCACTGTGATTTTCTTAATGTGTCCCATACATTGATTTCGCACACCAACTGCACCATTGTGCGCTACCTAGGCGGAAACACGTTTTAGGCAAGATGTGAAAAATGACAGCTGTACTGCTCATAAGGAGGTGTGTAAAATGGCAATGTTGAAAATCTGGAGTGAAAATATTGAAAATTAGCAAACTTCTACGGTGCGTAGAACTGTAGCGTGCACTCATAAAACAGTCATTTTGGAATTTTCCTGGAATTTTCAAAATAGGCTTTTGAGAGCCCATCTTATGAACAGTGGCAGTGTCATTTCATTACTCAGTCCTAAAAGGTGATTTCGCAGTGACTCAAAATCACCCTTCGGGCCGAGTAACGCCATGACAGTGAGAAGGTCATGAGAAGGGGTCCCAAAACCCCATGTTGAAAATTTGGCGCAAAATTCAAAAAATGCCTGAGATATGCTGCAAAGTTGAAAAACCCTATCTATCCCATTATACAGTTTACGGCATTTCCTCAGTTAAGCGGTCGGCTTGAAAGAGTGCAGACATGTTCCCAGTCCACCGAAGATCTGCGCCTGAGTCTGGAGGTAAGTATGGGGTGAGGGGGTGGGGAGATGGGGTGTGCAGTGGGTGGGCGCGGGTGGGGGCAGACACAGCGAGGGACCGTTTTGCGTTTCAGGTTTTTCTTTTTAAAATATGAGGATGACGGGACGTTTGCCGCTGGGGTGGGCTCCCAGCACCGCACAGGGCAGCTGGTGGGGGCATGGAGCCGAGAGGATTGGGCACCCGTCGGCGTAACATGTGTTGCGGCATGGGGTGGGCTTTCAGCGTGGCACCCTGTACTCTGGGGGACCAGTGGAGCCGACGGGATTGGGCACCCCGTCGGCTATACTATGTGTAGCCATGCTGGTGGGCACCCAGCGGCATAAGGAACTCTGTTTTGGTGGGGAGGTGCAGCACAGCCGACGGGTATTGGGCGCCCTGTCGGCTACACAGTAGTGCGTGGGGGAGAGCACGCAGTATGCGTGTCTGTGTGTGTGTGTGTAGGGGAGGGCGCATGAGCAGGCGATATCTTATCGCTGCTCACTGAAGTGTAGCTCCCCCTTTCAACTGTACACCACTGTATTTTGGAGCTGTCATAGACGGCTCCAGCAGGCATTGGAGAACTGCGGCCGCGCCTGCAAACACACTGCCTGAATTGGAAGATGGCTGCCACACCTCCGAAAACTCAGATGATGGCACTATGTTTCTTGCACATGCATGCAAGCAAACATAAAAATGATTATTGCAGGTGGCAACATGACCTGAGACAATAAAAGTGCTGCAGGGGGGAGATGGCAAGGTTTTGGTGTGCAGGGGGTTCACAACAGCTGTTGTAATGCATGTTTAAAGTAAACCGTCAGTTGTGTGGTATTTTCCAGGTTGTCATGGATACAGGTGGGAGCTCTGGCAAGCTTATGAATGAGCATTTATGGAAACAACTTGGGAATGCACAGCACTGCACAGAGGATGAACTATTTAATTAAAACATTCTCCCTCTGGACAAACAAAATAATGTAGCGGTCACTTTAAAAAATGTTTTTACTTTTACATTTTTTTTTTTTTTAATAGCAATAAGGTACTCCCAAGTTGCTCCGTTAATGTTTAGTTAATGCCCCTGAGTATATGTCTCGGCTGTGTGCGCATTACACCCCAGGGGTGATTAACTAGAACATTAACATAACCTTGGCTTGTACCTTTATTGCTTAAGAATATCAAATTTAGCCGCCCAGTGGCGCTGAGGGCTGAGGCGCTGGACAACACACCTCGCCTGCATGGCCGACCCCGGTTCGGGAATGAGCCTAGGTTGGCAGGGTTGGCAGGGGTGGAAAGGATCGGCGTCCGGACACTCGATCCTTCTCTGGGGGGGGGGGTGGAACATCCCGGTGGCTTAGTGGCCTCTAGCGATGGCTGGGGGCAACTACAGACCATGGGCAAAGTGGGGGGATGTGCTGTGACAGACGCCGGGAAGAGGCACATGCGGTGGCATGTGTGCTCCTGTCCCTTGGCATCATTGCACACCACAGACATCCACGGGGGAGAAAACGGAAATATGGGCACCAGTCATGGTGGCTTGATGGCCATCTCTGAGGACGACTTTCTCGGTGCTAAGGGTGCGCGGCTCTACTGGATCCGGTCCTGGTGTGAGAGTGCGAGGGGAGCTCTCCACCTCCCCGCTGTGGTGAGCAAGCCATGGGGGTATGCTGCGGGCCCGAACATGGAGCCGGGGGTCCTTGGGATGGCAGCCGGAAAAACCTCAGGAGGATGCCTGGAAGTGTGAGGTAAGCAGACTGGTGACCCGGGGAAAAAAGTATAAAAAAACAAGAATATCAAATTTAGTAGCATTAGTTTAGTATTAGAAAATAATTTATAGTTATACGGAAAGTGAAAGGGGAAATTGTTTAACCAGGAAAGGCACACTAAGCTGGAGCTTGTTTCCAGGTGCGATGTGGGAGCACAAGGAAGTTAAGTGACTTGCTCAGGGTCACACAGTATGCAAGTGAGGGCTAATGGGATTCAAACCCAGGTCTCCAGCTCAGTGCCGTTTAACCACTACACTATACTGCCCTCCTAAAAGGGCCTTGAGTGGTGGCCTTGATTTGTTTGGAATGACAATCTACACTATAAAAAAGAAGGTAAAAAGGTAGTCCCATTACTTTCTATGGAGTGCACCCCTGCACGCTCCATATACTTACATCACAAATGTGCTAGTGTGGGGATGGCACTGAGGGCCAGGTAGTGGCAGGGATCGGGCTCTCGACTCCACAGAGCCAAAATATGATCCCTTCCCTTCTTAAACTGAAGCGCATAAAAAATTAACCATCAGCAGCATATGAATTGGGGGCAGGTAAGGGTCTTTCAGGGTTTTGGTGGGGGGGGGCAATTTCAAAAAAGAGCAGTAAAGGTGCTCTTTAAGCATGATTGATTTTACAGTACAGAGAAGTGGGGACACAAGATGGCTGTGAGAGAAGGGTTTTTCAATTGAATGGAAGATACCTACTGACTGCAGCTGGGTGCCAGCTTTGTCATGGGATTGAGTAAATCAGCATGTCAGTCACATTGATTGACATTTTTTATGAGATGATGACTTAGGTCAATAACGGCGTTTATTTTTTCCTTGGGTGAGATTGTTGGTAAACTAGCTTAGTTATAGGTGTAGTCAGATTGCTATGTACAATGTACACATATGAAGTAGTGATAAAATGTCTGAAGATTGTTTTAAAAGGTTTTCAAGGATTCTAGAAAAAAGGGACAAGCAGAAATGTACACAGTAGTATTATGAGTAATATTTTTTACTAGCTCCACTCGCTGTAGCCTTCCAGCTCTATGCACGTTCAGCCTGCTGCTTACCAGCTCCACACACATACCTGCAGCATCTGCAGCTAGCAGGCTATACTCACACACACACACACACACACACACACACACACACACACACTGCACAGGTCCTTAATACATGAACTTGCAGCCAGCAAGCAGGAAGAGGTTGTTACCTTGAAGCGCTGGAACTCGTGCCACATTGTCAGCTGGACTAGATGCGTCATGTATGTTCCTGTATTTGCAGATAAATTGCATTAACTATTTGTGGGTCTGTTGGAGTGCTTGCTTCATACTGCTGCTTCTTGAATGTTGTTACAAGCACCAGGTCTAACTGAAAGCGTGCTCAGCCTTGACTGCACATGCATCTGCAGCTTACCAGCTCTATACACATACATACACACACACACACACACACACACCCTGGACATCTCAATATCACATGAATCTGTAGCCTGATAGCCACACACACACACACACACACACACACACACACACACACACCTGGACATCTCAATATCACATGAATCTGTAGCCTGATAGCCACACACACACACACACACACCTGGACATCTCAATATCACATGAATCTGTAGCCTGATAGCCACACACACACACACACACACACACCTGGACATCTCAATATCACATGAATCTGTAGCCTGATAGCCACACACACACACACACCTGGACATCTCAATATCACATGAATCTGTAGCCTGACAGACAGACACACACACACACACACACACCAGCATTCTCCCTCGTTTTCTGGATTGTGGCACATAATTGGGTAAAGTTCCCCTCCCATCGCAGGTTGGCAGCTATATATTTCTACAAGGCCACTGTACTGAGAAGCAGGGTCAGGATCAGATGAACAAATACCAGCAGCTCACACACTCTGAAGGTAATGCAAAGACCCCAGTGGAAGAGAAAGGGCTACTCGAAACATTGGAGTCTTTTTTTTTTTTCTAAGATTATTTGGCTTAGCTAGTGCTAACACTGCTATATTAATCTGCACATGTACTATATGCCTTTCTTGAACTTAAATAAATGATCTGCATTACTTTCAAAATGTGTGCGCTGCTGGTCGATAGCTTGTGGCTACAAGTGTGGCTGCACCAGTAAAAAAGATCCTCAGACACCTCCAGATTCCAGCACCAGATAAAGGAGCCACGCCACACAACCATACTTTGGAGTCCTGAGGGGCCTAGATAAGGGAGCTGCTCCATGCAGCTGTACTTTGTGGATTGACTGGGCCGAGATAAAAAAGCCATTGTGTGCATCTGTACTTGGAGGCCCGAACCAGGTAAAGAAGCCACTCTGCATGCCTGTGACTGCGGGTAACAGACCTAATCCACGCAGCTGTAGCGGAAGCACAATGAGGACCAGACAAAGAAATCACTCTGCACAGCTCAAGGTTGGAATCAGACTCTGCGATCCTCACATTCAACACACTCTAGTTTCTCCAAAACTAAACAGAATACCTCATACCTGAAACAGGAAACCCCACTGACCACGAGAAGAAGTTTTATTTTTTATATTTATTTTATTTTATTGAAATCTAGGATTACAAATACCTTTAAGCAGGAACTGCTCGTTTACAAAGGTTCCACGTCGAAGGAATGGGGGGTATACATACATACAAAGGTCGACATAATAATACATAGTTACACAATAAAAAGAAGTAAGAGACTGAGGCTTAGGAAACTCCAGTAATTCAAAATGTGCCAAATGTTAAGTAGTATTACATACCAGCCAAGGGCAATCTTAGAAATAAGCACTGCAAGTGAGGGTGGGTATGTAGGCAGGAAGGCCGTTGGAGGGTAGATGGTGAGGGTAAGAGCTCTAAAGGGGAGGGATAAAAGTCAGGAAATGTCCGGGGGGGAGGAAAGAGAGAGTGGGCAAGGGGATAGGCAGGTAGAAAGGGGCAAGGCAGGGAGAGGTAGCTGTCAAGACTGAAGTGGAGGGCAGTGAGTGGTGGGCCCCTGATTAGGCGAGGCAGTCACAATGACTAGTTGAAATGAGAAGAAGTCGGAGTTGTCTCTTAAAAGGGACTCTAACAAATCTGTAGCATGCCTACATGCCGACTCAATTCTCCAACCAGATGTGACCCTCTGCCTGACAGAAATAGAGTTCCAAAACTGGAAACATGGTAATTGGCCTCTCTTCTCTTGATTGGGCCTATAAAAAGGATCCACTCTGCATGGCTTTGCTGGGAGACACAGGCCAGATAAAGAAGTTGTTCCGTTTCCGGATAGGACCTAAAACTATGAGTCTACTAGGGATTCAAGCAATGGGCTATGCGTACCCAAAACAGAGTGTTTTTTACAGTGGGCCATTTCATTTACTTCTTTAACATTCCTGTCATTTTACTCACTATTTTGCCTGAGATTATATCAAGTTATTACTTGTTGAACTCTTTAAAGGGAAAGGGGAAATTGTTGAACCAGGAAATGCACACTAAGCTGAAGCTTGTTTACAGGTGCAACCTGGGAGCACAAGGAAGTTAAGTGACTTGCTCA
Organism: Neoceratodus forsteri; assembly: GCA_016271365.2. NCBI lineage: Eukaryota > Metazoa > Chordata > Ceratodontiformes > Ceratodontidae > Neoceratodus > Neoceratodus forsteri. The sequence goes on from CM057452.1 coordinate 566,938,460, forward strand.
GGGTCACATAGAATGCAAGTGGAGGCTCTGGGATTCAAACCCAGGTCTCCAGGTTTGCAGCTCAATGCCCTAAACCACAACGCTATACTGCCTCCATTATAGCTTTAAATGCTATGCTTCTGTTTTAAGGGAGCACCATAATGCTGTCCTGAAGCACCTTACGGTGTAAAAATAATTTGGCTGAACTTTACACCATAAAGTGGTTTGGGACAACATTATATACCCTTAAAACAAAGAGCACAGCATTTAAAGAGTTTGTCAGGTAATAACTGTAAATAAATACAGAATGCACTGTCGAAGCTAATCTGATGCAGAAATACTGCAGACCCTCAATACTGATGCTTGTTTGTACCCCTGGTCGGCCCATGTCGCGTGGGCCAGGACACAAGCCAGTTCGAAAGGGGAAACTACCACAGTTCTGGTGTTCCTTCCTATGAGTGTTAAACATTTGTTAAGTGAATTTTGTCCCTGAACTTCTGATAATCAGGTTCCTGCAGGCAGGACAGGGTATGGTTGTTGTCATTCCCCCCAACATTGCCAGCTCATGCCTCTTGTCTTTTACACAAATATTTCTGTCAAAAGACAGCTGCAGAAGCAACATCATGGAGCCATACTGGGTGGTTAAGGAGTTGTTTGGGAAAGTCACAGGGTATGGGGAGTTGAGAATGACAAGGAAGCTGACCATTAAAACCAGCACAAAGTTTTTGTTCCATTTAGTACAGACAAAGTACATGCAGTGAGGCTGCACTTTAAATCAACTATTACTTTGTAAGGTAAAACTGCTACAATTATGCTGCAGTACAAGGGCTCAATACTCAAATTTGCACAAAGCAGAGTGCAAACATTTGTGCTGTGCCTTGCGATTGCCCGGGTGCCGGGTGATAGTGCACCGGGTGCTATTTGACTAAATATAGGGCCATGTCAGTGCAGTGCTAAGCCACTTAGCACTGCCCCAACAGGGGTCCCAAAGTACGCTACCAGAATGGATAGCACCACAGCACTATTTGCAGTATTCAAAGAGACCCATGAAAATGAGTCCATTGGGAATGCAGAGCACTAGGCCGTTGGTTAACTAGGATCTGCAGCCTATCCTGTAGGTAGGGAAATGGGCAGACTAGGTGGGTAAAGCGGTCCTTATCTGCCGTCAAAGTCTGTGTTTCACTAAGGGGCCATTTGCATGTCCATTATTATGGGTTCATTTGCATGGATAGCAATGCAGGTTAGTGCGGCACTGCCCCAGTTGCCTGGTCTCACAGCAGTGTAGATATCCCTAGTGCTAGTGCCTCCCTCCACACATCCCCAGTCCATACCATATTTTGATAACTCCCTAGTGGTAGTGATTCCCCACTCTGATCGCCAGCCCATACAGTATTTTATTAACTCCCTGGTAGTAGTGGTCCCCCCTCAATGCCAGCCTGTGCTAGTTGTCCCTCCTCCCTCTGATCGTCAGCCTGGGTCCCACCCCCCCCAACCGTGACACTGAGCACACCCCCATCACCTTACCATTCCCTTCGGTGCCACAGGTTCACACTGTGACTGCCGTATGTTCAGGCAGGGAGCATCACCGTTTCCTATAAATAAGAGGTGCACTCCCTGCCTGGACATTCGGCAGCCAGCTGGGGAGGTGTGAGGAGGGCTGCACCTCTTGCCATATGTGCCTACGGCACCGAGGGGAATGGTAAGGTGACTGGGGGGTGTTCAGTGCTGCGGTGGAAGGGGTGGGACCACTGGATTTCAGACAGGGTATTCCATCACATTACAGGCTGGCAATTAGAGGGAGGGAGGGAGGGAGAAAGGGGAGACAACTAGCATGGGCTGGCGATCAGAGGGAGGGACCACTACCACCAAGGAGATAGCAAAATATGGTATGGGTTGGCGATCACAGGGGGGGACCACTACCATGAGGGAGTTAGTAAAATATGGTATGGGTTGGCGATCACGGGGGTCACTACCATGAGGAGTTAGTAAAATACGGTATGAGCTGGTGATCAGGGGACCACTAGCATGAGGCAGTTATTAAAATACAGTATGGGCTGGTGATCGGGGGACCACTAGCATTAAGGAGTTATTAAAATACAGTATGGATTGGCGATCGGGGGGGGGGGACCACTAGCAACAAGAAGTGTATTTGAACAGTAGGGGCTTGCGATGGCAGGGGGATGCCAGGGACCACAGAACGCGGGTGTGCTCTTCCAGAGGCCAGCCAGCTAAGTGGCTGCATTACCTCCGGAAGCCACTAGGGTTGCCCTGATTAAGTCGGGGTCTGTTAGGTGGCATCTGCGGTGTGCAAAAGGACTGTGCTAAAACCTTTTGCATGGCGCAAAGCAGCTGAATACTGGGTAGCACAGATATTCATGGCCATGCCCCTGCCCTTGCCTGCCTGCACACATTATGTTTTGCATGGGCACTAACCCTCCTTTGCCCATGCAACAGCCCTTTTGAATATAGGGATCCAGTGCAAATCCCTGTTTGAGTGGGCAAAGACCCATTAACACCTGCACAAACTTTTTTTTCTGTATAGGTTTTTCTCTCCCACGGGAACCCGGGCAGGCTCAGCTACGGTCCTCTCCTTGAGAGGACTCATTTCCATTCCGCTCCTATTCAGGGGCATTATCCTACCAGCCCAGCACCCCCTTTTTCCATTTTTTCCCCTTTTACCCTGGGACCCCAGTACATGGACAGGCATGAGCGTGGCGGCATGCATGCCCTCAGAGGCTCCAGTGATGGTTCCTTCCTCCCACCCGGCCTAGCACCTGCTTCCCCCCCCAAGCTTGGCACTCACTAAGTCTCCATTTGGTGGCAGCCAAGAGCCAACGAAACCTACATCCCTCCCTGGGAGAGGAGAGCTGCCTGGCGGCAGCTCAATCCAACTCCTCGCCCTCGCTCATTCCCAAACATGGGTCACCAGCATGGGAAGAGGTAAGGCGCCAGCACCTCAGCCCTCTTTGCCACTGGGCATCTTCCCACACAAACATTTGAATATTGAATTCTGGGACTTTTTAAACTGATATACTTTTGTGCAAAATCACAAATATCAACTGCAAAGCATTATATAGTTGTGCAAAGAGCAGAACCTTGCCACTGTTTCAAAAGTTTATTTTCTCCCACTCAAACAGCATCAGTATGAGGTGTAAATATGCAGCCTAATGCTCACTTTTATTTAACTTTTTTGCAAACGTTTCCAGATATAGTACCCAGTATATGTGGTGAAAAGCCTTATTAAGTCTGTTACAAACAAAGCAAAACAGTACCTGAACCCCACTAAGGGAGGAGAGGAGGATATACCTCCCATCTGTCTCTCAGACAGTAATAACTGCAAATCAGATGAAGTGCTAGTGCATAAAGTAATAAAATGCTGATGTACAGGGTACTTGCTAAGGGCTATGAGGGTGCTCAGGCATCCGCTGAAATTAACCATGCTGAAAGCTACCAAAGTGCAGAGTCTTGGCTGGAATCATGGTGCAAGCACAAGCTGAGCCACAGCCTGCAATGTGCTGTGTCAATGTTGAGATGCACCTGATCCCCCCCATAACCAAGTAATAAATGCAACTATCTACAGCAAATGATTTGGCATTGCCAAGTAGCAGAACTCTCCCCCCCCCTGTACTTGCTCCAACCTTCCTGGCATATGCCACTGCACCACTCGCTCCATGCTGGACTGCTTGACCTCTGCCCCATCAGCTCCGGGAGTGCAGGACGGTGGGGAGTTTTAAGCAGGCACTAAAGACCTTCTTATGGGAAAAGGCGTTTCCTACTTTATTCTGATTTTATATTGTTGTATTTGAATATATGTTTGTATTTGATTTTATACTAAATGTATTTGAATATGTTTTTATGTTTGCATTTGCTGTGCAGTGCCTTGAGACTTTGAAAGGCGCTCAACTAAATAAATTTTGTTATTATTATTATTATAAGATGGCACTGCCACTATAACATACACTGCTGGGGTGTGCTACCTTACTAAAACAAGCTTTTGTCAATGTTGAATGTTTGCTAATTGCATTGCTGTTTTTACTATATATTTACCCAGGACAGAAGAGATGCAATATCTAATTTTTAGTACTGTCCTGCTTTTATACATTTTTAGACTGTATTTACCCATGATAGGCCAGCTGAGAGACAGTATGTAATTTTCAGTGGGCTCTCACAGTTTCACTCCAAATTTCCAACAGTCTTTTTATGACCTGACGTTATGATCAAGACACGTGGATGTAAAAAAAAAAATACAATCTGAATGGTGATTCTGCAGTGCAATTGTGAAAACAAGTTTCAGAGGGGACTTGCAAAATGACACCTGTCATGTTCATGAGGTGGGGTAACACAAGGGATTTGCTGAACATTAAGGGGCCCAAATCTGCAAAAATAAAGTTTTGAGTAAACTTTGGAACAGTTCAACATTTCTATATAACTTAGTTGTTTTTTCACATTTCAAACCCAAATTTTCAACATAGTCTTTTTATGACCACTCCTTCAGAACATGACAGGTGTCATTTAAAATGAGGCTGAAAAGGTTTGGCCAGGATTTGAAAAATGGCAGCTGTCATGTTCATGAGGTGGTGTAAAAAAATGACTTTGTTGAAAATATTGGGTCAAAATATTGAAAATTACAAAAGGTACAAGCATGTGTTGAAAATGTTCAATGTACACTCATGGCTATGTTGTTTTCTAAAATTTTTGTTGCAGATTTTCAACATATCCTTCTTATGACCCCTCTTCATGAACAAGGGCAGAGAAATTTTTCGGATTCTGCTTGAAAGGTGATTTTGTATCACAAGTGCAAAAACGTATTTTGACCAGGAGCTGCCACATTCATGAGGCGGTGTGACTAAATGGCTATGTTGAAAAGTTTGGGTCAAAATACTGAAAATTACCAAAGTCATGGGCATACATTGAAAAATTTAAGCATACACTCATAACTTTGTTTTTTAATATTTTTACCCCATATATGTTTTAAACATACCCTTCTTATGACCTTTTAGCCTTCTTATGACCACCTCATGAACAAGGGTGGAGAAAATGTTCAAATCCTGCCCAAAAGGTGATTTTGCACCGCAAGTGTGAAAACACATTTTGGCCAGGATACACAAAATGATAGCTGTTGCATTCATGAGTGGTGTGAAAAAAATGGCTATGTTTTAAATTTGAAATCAAAATACTGAAAATTACTAAAGTTAAGAGCATGCATTGAAAAATGTCAACATACGCTCATAACTTTGTTGTTTTTTTAATATTTTTACCCCACATTTTCAACATAGCCTTCTCATGACCTCACATCATGAACAAGAGTGGAGAAAATGTTCAAGTCCTGCCCAAAAGGTGATTTCACACAAGAACTGCAAAATCACCTTTTGGATGTATTTGCATAATTTCACCTCCATTGTTCATGAGGTGGGGTCTCAAAAAGGCCATGTTGAAATTTTGGGAAAAAATATTCAAAAATGAACAGGTTATTAGCACAAGTTCAAAACCCATTGAAAGACATTGAACTACATACCTGTTTTCCTCAGTTCCCAGTCCTGCATTTCAGAGTGAAGATGCATCTCCAGAGAGGATTATAGCATTGAACCCATGGTAGATAAGTAGGGAGTGTGGGGGTGTGAGGTGGTGGATGCTGAGAGGGAGGAAGGATTGGGTGGGGGAAGGGCAACAGTGGTGGTGGGGAGGCAGTGGCAACAGACATCGATGGGCAGTTTTCTTTTTTACAGGGTGTATAAACATAAAAAAACTACGAGGAATGGTTTTCTTTATTTCAGGTACAAACACTGGACTGGGTACCCCAGTGTTGGTGCTATGTTTGGAGATACCAGGGGTGGTCTCCTCACTGTTGCACACTGAAAATGAGCAAGTGGAGGGTACTAGCCAGCACCGAGGATTGGGTTCCCCAGTGTCAGAAAGCCATCAAAGCAGCATTTGCAGGGAGGGGAGATGAAGTAGAATGGAGTGCAGGAGTGGCGTTTGTTGTGGTGGAAGAGAGCGGCTGTGGTGGAAGAAGCAGTGTGCTGCTGCCAGAATGGCATTTTTTGTTGGGGGAGGGAGAGAGCTGGGAGAGGGGATGAAGCAGAATGGAGCCACCACAGCAGTGGTTTTTGGGGGGTGGAGCCAGGAGTTTGGGGAAGAAGCAGAATGGAGCTGCCCGATCAGTGTTTATTGTTTTTGTTGCTGGGGGCAGAGACGGAAGGGGGAAAGAAGTACAACTGAGCAGCATTTGTTGTTGGGAGTGGAAATGGTGACTGGCTTCGCTCCACAAAGTGACAGCACTTGGGGAGGGGGGAGTTAAAGTACCTCACACCAGCAAGTATGCAAATGAAAGAAGCCAGCCGCTCTCTGAATGGAGCAGTTGACTCCTTTCAACTATGCAAAGTTTACACCCCAAGAATAGAAACACGTATCACAATCAGTATCATTGATCATTGGGCTGTCACTGCCAAGCCCATTGCAGCCTGAACTGCATTGAGCCCAATAATGACACACCTCTAAAATGCCGTTCTCATAACAAGATGTTTGCTTTGTGCTGCATGCACAAGCAAACATAAAAATGATATACAAATGACATTTTCTTCATAGTTTGCTGTTCAGCTACCTGCTGCATGAAAGCCAGATCTTAAAGTGATTTATGCAAGTTTCCCAAATGCCATTTTCAAATAGTATGCAATTGCCAGCCATGCTTCAGATGTTGAAGCTGCAATTTGTTTTCTAAAAAAATCTGTGTGACAATGTAAACACTACCCTGGGAAACAAGAGGTTAACACCTTGACTGAGGATGAAGAAATGCAGGGAATGCAACATGAAAAGGCAAGGGGGGGTGCCTTCCCAGGTGTTGCTGATTAAAGGGATTGCTGGCAGGGAGAATCCAGCAAGAAGGCAGAAGCTGAAAACTGGTATAGGGAGGAGATACTCCTAGGCAGAGAACCCTGCAAGATGGAGGGTGGAATGTAAGACAAGAACCAGAGCAGAAGTCAAGGAAAATAGTTAATTGTTGGAGATAGCCTTTGGGGGAGAAGTTGAAACCTGCTGCTGAGAAAGAGACCATTTCTAGAGCAAAGAGTCCTGAGGTAAAGGATCAGCCCAGCCAACTGGGCCAAAAACAGTGAGTGGAATGTACTGCTAATAACAGCCTGGAATTAAGGCTAAAAAGGGAAATCTGTTTGTGTTTTATTTGAGATTGTGTATTCAAAACTGCTGGCCCACAAACCATTTTTTTTTTTGGACTGTATATTGAATAAAACTGCTGACCCACATAGGTGGTTCAAAGATTCCTTTTGTCAAGTCAGCCTGAAAAAACTGTTTTCTATTAACCTTTATGTTACCTGACCAGGCTAGAGAAGTTGAACGGACTGATTATGCTTTTCTGGAGCAATAACTTACGTTTGGAGGAATAAAAGTACATTTTCTTCTGTGAACTTTAAAACCAGCATGTTGTCTCTCCATCTACCATAGGCCAGCTTGTCAAACATGGTGTCAGAGTGGGATTTGAACCCCTGCTGAAGCGAGCAGGACTAGTTACATTCTGGAAAAATGGATATGGAGAAATTGCTGAAGTTCCTCACTGAACAGCAACAACAGGCTTTCAGGCAGCTGGTATAGCAGCAGCAGGAGGCGCAACAGTGTGCACTACCTGCACAACAGGCTCAGCAACAACAGGTTCTCACCCAGCTGGCTCAGCAGCAGCAGGAGGTGCAACAGCAGGTCCAACAAGCACAGCAAGCCCAACAGGAGGCACGACAGCAGTTTCTTATACAGCTGGGGTAACAACAACAGCAGCCCCTGCAGTCCCTGGTGCAACAGCCACAACAAGATCCTACTGGTGAGGCTGGTCCAGCAATTGTGGGGCCAGGGGGTCCTAGGATGAATGCCATGCTGACCAAAATGACATCTGAGGATGATCACAAGGCCTTCCTGGTAATGTTCGAGCAACTGGTGGAAGCTGCTGGATGGCCCAGACCCCAATGGGCTGTCTGCCTTGCCCCCTGTCTGACCAAGGAAACCCAAGCGGCTCATCGAGCTATGGACAGTACCACAGCCGGGGAGTATACAGCGGTGAAAGCAGCAATCCTGGACCGCCTAGGCATTAACTCAGAAAGTTACCGATGGAGGTTCCAGAGCTTCAAATTTGCAGCAGGTGCACAGCCTAGAGCAGTGGGACAACAACTGCGGGACCTATGTTGGCATTGGCTAAAACCCAAAGGACACAGTGGCCCCAAGGTGGCAGAGTTAATCATCTTAGAACAATTTCTGAACATCCTGCCCCCGGGAATTAAGAGCTGGGTCCGCAAACAGAAGATCACCACGCTAGCAGAGGCCATGCAGATCTCAGAACAAGTGTTGGATGCTGAACTCTCGTCCCACCCTATGACCCAGCTTACAAGGCCACCTGGGAAGATGGGGAATCATCCCAGGAGCCAGACTGAAGGAATATTGGCTGGAACTGTGAAGGGACCTTGGGCATGTAGGGAGGAGGGTTATGGGCCAAATAAGGGTCAGACTCTGGCAAAGACGACAACCCAGCAGCCCAGGGAGACATTTCCTGAGGGTCTGCTGCCTAAATCCGGAGGCTCACCCCATAGCCAAGACACAGGGGCATGTTTCTCATGTGGACAGGAGGGTCACTTTGCGAATAACTGCCCCCACATGGACTGTACCTTCATAGACTGCATGTTTACAGATGTGTATTCACTGTACAGTGGCGGTGAGGGTTCTGAATCCTGAGATTTTGTGGTCCCTGTTGAGGTAGAAGGGATAGAGATGGAGGCTCGGGTGGACTCAGGAAGCCACCAGACCCTAGTTAGGGCAGCCCTTGTGAACCCTCGACACTGGCAGGACCAGAACCCCATCCCTATCTGATGTGTGCATGGGTATGTAAAGGCTTACCCTGGTGCTATGGTTACACTTACTCTGGGGAGCCGAACAGAGACTATAAAGGTGGGGGTTGCCCTGGGGTTATTCTATCCGGTGTTACTGTGGAGAGATTAGAAATGGTTTGATGACTTATAGAAAGCAGACTTATCTATGGTAATTACCCGGTCTCAAGGTCATGAAGGGAGGGGGGGCCAGTCACCTGCAGCTGGGAGAAGCTTTTCCCTTTCCAGACCCAGGGATTTTTAACTCCCAGATGAAAACCCACAAATCTAAGCGAGAACATAGGGCAGCAAAGAAAAGGGATCCCAAAGGGGCAGGTGCACAGGAGGGAGATGAAGCAAAGGCAAAAGTGGGTCCAGACCCACAGCCTGACCCTAACACTGACCCACCTAACCAAAGTCATGGAGGGCCATCCTTATCAGAGCAAGACATGTTAAAGCACTGCCTGGACACTGCCAAAGAACAATGGGCCGATGGGATACTCAGCCGGGTATACACCCAGTTGGCTGTCAGGGAAGGGGAAGTGGTAGATGAGAATCAGGCAGCACACTATCCTCATGTTGAGTTACAAGGGGGTATCCTGTATCAAGTTAGTAAGGAGGCCCAGATGGGGGATACCTGGCATCAGTTGCTAATCCCTCAAGTCTTTCAGGGGGAATTACTACACCTCACCCACTCTATTCCTGTGGTGGGGCATTGTGGGGTAGATAATACACTAGCCTGACTGTTACCCCAATTCCTTTGGCTGAGCATCTATCAACACGTTAAAGATTATTGTGCATTTTGTCCAGAGTGCCAGTTAGTAGCTCCAAAGAACAGTCCAAGGGCCCCTTTAGTGCCCTTACCTGTTATGGAGGCACCATCTGACCGGATTGGGGTTGATATAGTGGGACACCTGGAAAAAAGTGCAGGGGGTACCAATACATTCTGGTGATTGTAGACTATGCTACACGGTACTCCAAGGCCATCCCGTTATGAACCATTTCGGCCAAAATTGCAGCCGGGGAACTATTAAAGGTCTATAGTCATATGGGAATACCGAAGGAAATGTTGACTGACCAGGGAACTAACTTCATGTCCCGCCTGACTCAGGAGGTTTGTACTTTATTGGAAATCAGCTCCATAAGGACTTCTATCTACCATCACCAGACAGATGGCCTCGTGGAGCAATTCAACAAAACCCTTAAAACAATGCTTTGAAAGTTCATAACCACTGAGGTCAGGGACTGGGACAAGTTACTTCCCTTACTGATGTTCGCAATGTGGGAGGTCCCACAAGCTTCTACAGGTTCTTCAAAAGGCTCCTTTTGAACTCCTCTATGGGTGCCGCCCAAGAGGTGTTCTTGATGTAGTAAAGGAGATGTTTGAGAAACCCGAACCCAAGACTGAAAATGTGGTGCAATATGTCCTGCAATTGAGGGAAAGATTAGATCAGGTGGGGAAATTTGCCCGAGAGAATCCGGTGAAGGCTCAACAAAGATAAGAGAACTACTATAATCAGGGAGCCCGGTTGAGGGAATATAAACCAGGGGATCAGGTACTAGTTTTGTTGCCGAGCAGCCAGAATAAGCTTCTAGCCAAGTCCTTACGAAGTTACCCGGAGGGTGGACCCAGTTGACGATGAAGTTTACCAGCCAGAGAGGCGAAGAGAGACCCAGAGCTACCATGTCAATTTGCTGAAATTCTGGAACCAGAGGGATAGCCTATTGATTTCCCCTGAACCAGACATAGTGGATCTGGGACCCCAAGTGCCTGATGAGAATCCAGGAATACAAGTCCCAATGGGAGAACAGCTCTCTCACAAACAGAAACAGCAACTAGGAGAGTTGATAAGCCAGTTTTTGGATGTTTTCTCCTTCCTTCCAGGGACAACCAACATGATAGCTCATCATATAGAAACAGAGCCAGGGGAGAAGGTGCGGCAGCGACCATATCACTTGCCAGAAGCCATGCGAGACACTGTTAAGAAGGACTTACAGGATATGTTAGAGTTGAGGGTGATTGAGGAATCCAGCAGTGACTGGTGTAGCCCCATAGTGTTAGTACCAAAAGAAGGTGGGGCTACCCACTTCTACATTGATTTTCGCGGGGTCAATGCCATCTCAAAGTTCGATGCATACCCCATGCCCCAGGTAGATGAACTGTTGGATAGACTAGGGGAAGCCAAGTACATCATGACTTTGGACCGAACAAAAGGGTACTGGCAAATCCCTTTGACCTTGAAATCTTGGGAAAAGAAAGCATTTGCTACCCCCTTTGGGCTATACCAGTTCCCTACCATGCCTTTCGGCTTATATGGGGCACCTGCAACCTTTCAAAGGCGCATGAATCGCTTGCTGCAACCCCATGTTCACTATGCAGCTGCTTACCTAGATTATGTGGTGATCCACAGCACTGATTGGGAGCCCCATGTATCCAAGGTGGCAGCCGTACTACAGTCCTTACGAGAAGCAGGGCTGACAACCAGTCCAGTGAAGTGTGCTTTGGCCAAAACTGAAACAAAGTACTTAGGGTACAGTATAGGCAATGGACAGATGAAACTCTTGGTCAGTAAGGTCCAAGCCGTAGCCAAGTGCCCAGTACCCACCACAAAAACCCAGATAAGGGCCTTCTTAGGACTGGCAGGGTATTACTGTAGATTCATTCTGCACTTCTCCACCCTTGCCAGCCCCCTTACAGACCTCATCCAGAAATCTACCCCCAGTGGGGTCCAATGGTCAGAGGAGTGTGACCAGGCCTTCACACAACTCAAAGTGACACTGTGCAGAGAGCCAGTGTTACACAGTCCTGACTTCAACAGGATCTTTATCCTGCAGACGGATGCCTCTGAAGTCGGGCTAGGAGCCGTGCTCTCCCAGGAGTTCGAAGGGGAGGAACATCCTATCCTCTACCTCAGTCAGAAACTCTTTCCCTGGGAGAAAAACTATGCGGTGATAGAGAAAGAGTGTCTCACAGTCAAGTGGGCTGTGGACACCCTCCACTACTACCTGCATGGCTGGCAGTTTATCCTGGTCACAGATCAAGCCCCTCTGAGGTGGCTACAGGTGATGAAGGATGACAGCCCCTGCATCACCAGCTGGTACTTGGCCCTCCAGCTATTTTCCTTTATTGTGCACCACCAGACCGGGACCCAGAATGGAAACACGGACTTCCTGTCCCGGTAGGGGAATGGTCAAGGGCCAATCAACTGTGCCTTCACACAAAGGGGGGGGGAGATATGTGACAGTGTAAATACTACCCTGGGAAACAAGAGGTTAACACCTTGGCTGAGGATGAGGGAATGCAACATGAATGGGCAAGTGGGTGCCTTTCCAGGTGTTGCTGATTAGAGGGATTGTTGAAAGGAGGGAGAATCCAGCAAGGAGTCAGTTAGAAGCTGGAAACTGCTGCAGGGAGGAGATACTCTTTGGCAGAGAACCCTGCAAGACGGAGGGTGGAATGTAAGACAAGAACCAGAGCAGAAGCCAAGGAGAATGGTTACTTGTTGGAGAGAGCCTTTGGGGAGAAGTTGAAATCTGCTGCTGACAAAAAGACCATTTCTAGAGCAGAGAGTCCTGAGGTAAAGGATCAGCCTAGCCAGCTGGGCCAAAAACAGTGAGTGGAATGTACTGCTAATAATAGCCTACAATTAAGGTTAAAAGGGTAAACTGTGTTTTATTTGAGACTGTGCATTGAAAACTGCTGGCCCACAAACAGTTTTTGTTTGAGACTGTATATTGAAAAAACTGCTGGCCCACATAGGTGGTTCAAAGATTCCTTTTGTCAAGTCAGCCTGAAAAAAATGTTTTCTGTTAGCCCTTCTGTTACCTGACCAGGCTGGAGAAGTTGAACTGACTGATTATGTTTTTCTGGAGCAATAACTTACATTTGTAGCAATAAAAGTAAATTTTCTTTTGTGAACTTTAAATTTGCCTCTCCATCTACCATAAGCCAGCTTGTCACAATCTGTCAGTAATTTATTTTGATGTTTTATCAGCACATTGTTTTTGGCTGCCCTCCAGTTTTCTCTGTGTAGCCACACCCCCAGCATGATGTCGTGTAAGGGAGGTGTCAATGTTTTACACCCAGCAACAAAGAATTCTAGGTAAATAATAAAATTAATTTAAAAGTTCCTTACTCAGAGGTGCAGTTTCTTATTTTGATGGTGGTGACTGCAGTATGAAACCTAACATAGATGTACATAGCAAGGCATTGTGGGTACAAAAAAAAAGTTGTTTTCCAATTTCCTTACTGTGAGGTGCAGTCTCATATTTATGTAGTGGCTTCAACAATACAAGCTCTCGTGAGTTTATTTTCAAAACAAGGCATTGTGCATACAATATCTAGCTGACAAGACTTATTTACTGAGTGATGTAGTCTATTTCTGTAATGAGCACAGAAATATAATAGCCTGTATACTAATTTACATAGTGAGGCATTGTGGGTACAGCAAATAGCTGATTTTTCTATCTAAAACTAAAAACTGACAGTGCCCTTTTAAAAACTTTGTTTCCCTAGCCGGCCCGGTAGCGCTGAAGGCTGAGGTGTTGGACGCCTTACCTCGCACCACACCAGTGACCCATGTTCAGGAATGAGCATGGGTTGCACGGGTTAGGAGGAAAGGAGAAGAATCAAGCATCCAAGGGACTGTTCTCCTTCTCTGGGGAGGGGGCGCTGGCGATGGCTGTGCACGGCCCTGGCTATGGTCAGCAGGGACACCGATACTGTAGATAAGAGGCGGAGGGGGCAAATGCTTGGAAGAGCATGTGCGGATGCATGCATGCTTCCTCCGCAGGTGTCCTGTATGCCTCCTCTCCGCAAGGGGAGAAACAAGGAAAAAACAAGGCCTTGGCTGTGCGGCTTAATGGCCGTTTGTTGACCGCGCACCTCCGAGGACATCGCCGCAATACTGGATCCAGACTTGGCGGGGAAGATGAGGGTCTCCCCACCACCCCACCATGGGGGGGGGTAAGCCGGGGGTGAGCAGCGATAGTCCATAATGCAGAGGTGTGGGGACAAATGGCGGCCGGAGACGAGGGTGCCTGAAAAGAATTGCCAACCAGGGGCCAGAAGAGAAAAACAAGAGCAACACAAAAAACAAACTGTGTTTCCCCTACATGTTGTCACAGTTCAGGGTTGCAGCACTGAGGAAAAAAGGGGCAGGGTTATGCAAATGAACCAGAGCACAGAAATAAAAGGATTTTTTCATGGAAAACAGCACTTTTTGGCAGTTTGAATGGTAGGAGACTGATTAGCAACTCCTACAAGTTACTACTCCTATTTGTTATGGCAAACTTGCATAAATCAACACATGCTTGACAGATTTAGTGTATGCAGGGTGCATACTGGGGTATGCCTGGGGACAACCTTGTTGACAAGGTACCCCATGGGATAATGTTACAAAAAACTGAGAAGAAAGGAGCAGGAGGTGAACAATTAATACGGATAAGAAAATGGGCTTAAGTTTTCACAGGCTCTGATTGGCTAAGACCTTTGGCAAGGTGGGCATCTATCAGACAATAGAATCCAGGTAAAACAAGTACCAGAGCCAACTGTTGAATCTCACAAATTACTGTGCCACATTCCAGTTTTAGCCAACTCTGGTCAGAGCCAAGATGGCTGCTCAGTGCAGCAAGAGCGAGTAAATGAATAGTTGGAGCTCTTACCACAGCTGGAGTCTGCCATATTGGCTCTGATGACCACCATGCCCAAGATGGCAGCAATGACAGACCTGTGCATGCATGATACTCATGCTTGTGCCGTTTGACCCATGTGGCTATCTTGGGAACGGTGGCGGTCACTACCGCAGCTGTGGAAGAACAAGTAGTGCCCCAAGAAGGGGGTGTGTTTATGCGGCCCGCGAAGGGGAAGGGCCACGTAAACACAATGACTAGAATGGTGCCTGAGCACTGTAGAAGTACGCTGGACAGCAGTCTGGTCACGTGCTTTTATAAAGATGATGGCAATACGTCTGCAGAGCTCTGCCCACGCAGCCATAAAAATGGAAGGCAGCCATTTTTTCTCTCACTTAGCGAAAGTATCATACCATGCAAAAGAGTTATGACTCACACACATTTTTGTGCGCTCCCCCCACTGTCTGTACAAGTTTTACTAAAACAATAAATGTACACTTACACAATGTAACCCCCCCCCCCTACAATTTGGGGTTCCTAAAATATCTTCCTGGGCTTGCCTAATGCCCACTGCCAGGCTGGTGTTCTATGTTAAACAAGTTAAAAGTGCTTGCATGTGAGTGCCCTGTTAGCCTCCATGCCTGTCTCTTTAAGAGGCATCTATTTCGTGGGTTATAATTAATCTGGGTGGGGGCCGAGTAGTTTCAGGCTCGAGTCCCGCCCAGGCTGTGTTACAGCTACTTCATGCTGCCATCACTAAGTACGCAGAGCAAGCCCTATTAGGATCTGTGGTTGTTTGCTGATTATCTGTTTTAGCAGTAATAATATAGTAGTTTGTCTAACCTGCTTTCCTTTGCAGCATGGACTATTTTGCTAAAAGCCACCATTTTGGTCCTGGACTGCCAGTTTGGGCCATTCGGAACCTCAGGGGACCTTAAAATGGAGATGGTCCCCAGAGGTCTTGCGGGAGTGAATTTCTGTAGGAATTGTAGTTTTTATTGTTTAGCGCTGAAATGGACCTGGATGGGGAGCCCTTGCTATGACAGACAGATCAACCAACCAAACCTTTTGGATCACTGGGAAATCCCAGACTTGCCTGCAACAGTTTGTCAGTGTGTAGTTGGAAATGAGAGAGTGAGAAGTTTGAGTAATTCGAGCAGCTGCTCCTGCGTGGTAGCATGGGGAGTCAGTGGGAAGGCTGTGTCTGGCCTGCCGGCCGCCATCTTCTCGTGTGAAGAAGTCTACAATCTAATATTTGGACTTTATCTGAAACTTCTGTTACTGTGACCGGAATCTTGAATTGTGAGAGTGAATTTCACCTGGTGTGGACTGAAAACTTGCTCCTGGAGCAACCAGCCTGTCAGGACTTGAAGACAACCGCAGAGCGTACAGTTTGCGCAGACACACTGTCTAATTGCAACCTAAGTGTGCTGAATGTGCAGTGTAGGTCGCGATTTGGTTCCCCACACCGTTGAATGTGTCACGTGAGCTGGATGCTGCATCCAGCAACTAACTGGACTGACATCCGAACCCTTCACCTGGTCTGGGCCTCTCTATCTCGGGCCTAGATTGCCACTCATGCCGCAGAGATTCATCCGGCGAAAGACCTGCATTCGGCTTCCTGCTCAACACCATCGAACAGGATCGACCATCACGGTGCGTCGTGTGGGCCCTGCTTCCCCTGGCAAACCAGCTTTCCATCCTGCAGTCTTCATCTTATCAATCCTGCATCCTGGTCTGGTTAGCATGAGTAAACATCAGAGTAGCTCCCTGCAACAAAAGCTCAAAATCATTGGTGTGTCATCTGATTTAATTATTGTAGTTAATCATTTCAGACTGAGCCATCTGGCTCCTGATTACAAATTGTGGGTTAAAGTGCATGTTGTTTTCTTTCCTAAGGGCCCAACAACAGCTGCCTACCCCGGGCAATGCTTCAGGCTAGCCTGCATAACAACTGGGTACTCAGAGTGTGTGTGACTGTGCTAGAGGGACTCTTAGTGCCTGCATGTTTAATCTGACTAAATCAGATCTAGAATCAAATACCAGATTACTGCCCCACCCTTGTTCATGTCCCCTGAATAAATCAGATTCTATTCTTTCTGCATATAATCTGGCTAGTGTGTACCTTTGTGGAGGGGATAGTGTATTGCCTTTACACTGTTCTATTCCAGGTCTTGGTTTACAGAGGGCCTCCAGGGCCCGTGCAGCTGATCCAGCCCTGGTGGTAAGTGTGCCAAGTGTGGGTTAAATATTGTATCTTGATGTTAACTGTGATTACTTATCTACTGACAAGTGTAAGCCACTAGACAGGTCGGGGGGGGGGTATCAGTGTCCTAGAGGGCTGTACCCAGAGTAGCTACGCTACCCTTAAAACCTACCCTCTGGGTGGAGGCATCCATTCAACGAGCTCGGGCCCCTCAACCTGCGATTAGTCATGCAGGCAGGGGTAGTATCCCTTGGTATAGCACCACCTAGGGGTTACACAAGACATACCACAAAGGTTTAAATGGAACAGCAGTTCAGCATTTAATGTCCATCGTACCGTGAAATGCCACTCACTCACATATGCCCTGCCTCACCGTCCAGCCTCTCAGTTACAAATTTCCACTGCCACCCACCAATCGCAAATCAAAGTCATACACCATAAAAGTATAACTAAGAAGTCTAAAGCTAAGTGTAAAAAAAAACAAAAAAAGTGGTGCGCTGCAGCCTCTCGCTGTTTCTCTACTTCCGGGTATTATGATGCATTCTTCCAATCTAAGTTACAAAAAAAAAAATGCCAAAACTTATGTATAGTAAAAATAAAACAATTCTGCAAACCCATGTTTAGGGGTGACCACAGGGAGGATGGACAGCACTGTTGGGGGGGGGGGGGGGAGATGATAGTACCTTCAACAAAGTGGCACAAAACATAACAGCGTCATCTAGTGCCAATGACAGCAGCACAGGGACTACTTTACATAAAATGTTTTTGTTCATTACACTTAAATATTTGCATTAATTTGTTTATTTTTCTAACCATTTTGTCCTAATATGCAGCCTATTTCCCATTTTCTAAGTGCAGTCATACCCTCCAGCGTGGGTGGTATGGGCTATACCCACCCTTCCAGGAGCTATAAAGACCTCCGCCTGCAGTGCTGGGCATCATTATGCCCCAGGTAATGTCCAATTACACTCACCCTGTCAGGTATTATTACTTGCTTGTTTAACAGGAGACAGAGAATGTAGTTGGTAGTTGAGGGGAGTCAGACTGGAAGGCAGTGACTAGCGGGTGTCCACAGCAGGTCAGTTAATGGACCACTTCTTTTTCCACGTATTCATTACTGATTTAAAATTAGGGACTAGTAGCTATTTAGTCAAGTTTGCAGACAATATAAAGCTAGTAAGCATGAGAAATGACAGTAGGACCTAGATCAACTAAGCTGATGGTCAGGCAGATGAAGTTCTATGTGGCAAAGTCGAAAGTAAGGCACCTAGGGCCAGAAACAGAAAATGGGCTTACAAATTAAATGGCACAGTATTGGATGTGGTAGACCAGGACACGGGGGTTATTATTATAAACTTGTCTTTTAAGATGTTCAAACCGTACTCCACAGCAGCAACTGCCAGCAAGGCCAACAGAATGCTATGGTTCCATAAAAGGGCGCTAAATACAGTAGGCCTCTTTGATGGCTACACAGGTGACCTGGGTTGATGGGACTGAGGTTTCCACTTTGGGGGTCTCAGCTTGATTTCGTAGTTTTTCTCTCGCGTAGATATCGAGAATGGTCTCTTATAACCATAAGAGACACAGAAACTGTACATACAACATACACACAGAGGATGTCTCATGCTAGTAGTCCTAAAATTCAGAAGTTTGAAGTTCAGCTGGTATAGTCCATTTTCCACAAAGGGGTTTCTCTAATTCCCAGCAAGTAAATCATTTTGATGCTAAATTCACATTCCAGGTTTAAAAAAAAAATAAAACATTTTCAACATGATTTATGTTTGTGTGTACAGTTCCTGCCTCTCTTATGGTTGTAAGAGTTTTCTCTCAGGTCCCCCCGAGAGCTGCTCAGCTTGTGTCACAGTTCTCTCACCCAAAGAACTTGATAATGCACTCTTAAACCATAAGAGAGACAGGAACTGCACATGTAAACATAGCAGAACCTCAGCTGTGAATGTCTGTATCAGCAGGAGCAGAATGATATTGTTAATAGGGCCTCCAAGGTAGGCCTCTTATGATATAAGAGATTCCAAGCCTGAGGCTTAAGCAAGGGGACCACCAATTGAAGCTGAGCAGCTCTACCTGCCCAAACCTCAGGAGAAGAGTCTCTCATTTATTTACTGGATTTTGTTAACAGGCAGGCTCACTGAGATGAATGTCCCTTTCCAGGAACAACCCAGGATAAGTTGCATATAGTAGAATGGCATTTTGCTTGATACAAAGTCAGATACAGAAATGACTGCGAATAAAATGAAACTATTACGCCTCCCAAAGCGGATGGGAGGTTTGGCTCTCCCCAACCTACACCTATACTTCTGGGCAGCCCAGATATAGTTCCAGTTGTTCAGACAACTGGGATCTTCTCCTAACGCGGACTGAACTAGAGAGAGAGTTTCTCCAGAACCACAACCTTATTCGACAAGCATATCATTCTTCCCCGTAATGAGACATCCCAGGAGCCAGGAACCCCTGGCTTCACTAGCAACTCCAGATATGGCAGTCAATCAGGAAGACGCTCCATCTTACCCCTTTCGTGACATTACTATGCCTCATTCCATTGCTAGAGAACTTCCCATGGCCCCGTGTGACCCGTAATATTGTACCTGGGGGAGACACTACCTGCAATATCTTCCCCAAATGATCTCAGAGTCTGGGGTCCTATCCTTTAGAGACCTACAGGCCAATTTCAACCTACATCAACAGGAATGTTTTAGATTCCTCCAAATTAGACACTATCTCCCGTCATTACCACTGGGCGCCTGAACCCCGGTATTCCACCTGGTGCACATTTGTTACTTTTAGCTTTCTTTAAACCCAAACCATCCTCCCATATGGTCTCACAGATATATCAAGCTCCCCAGGACACCATCAGAGATGACACTATGGAGATTGCCCTAAGGTGGGAAGGGGAACTGGAAATGCCAATTACCCTGAAAATCTGGCAGCAGGCATATTTAGCTTCCTTTAAAGCGACCAGCTCACACAAGTGGAGAGAATACAAATGGAAACAGTTCACCAGATACTTCAGAACTCCAGTAATTACAGTGAACTATCTGCCTGCTCACTCCACTGCTTGTTTGCATAACTGCAGAGAGGACTGGGAAACACATACACATGTTATGCGGGCCTGCAAGGGCCTGCAGCTTTTCCTTGTGCAGCTAGATAAAGAGCTGATAGAGTTCTATGTTACAGCCCTGCCCTCAATGTAGTGTTGCTCAGATAGTGCCACCGTGGATCTGACTCTGCTCCGTCAGATGGCAGCACTATTCAGGAGGGATTCGGATAAATTCGGAGATAGGATCCCAGGTCAGGGATCCGGTATTGGATAACACGGGATCCAATCTGGATCCGGGGAGGTCGGATCCATGGTTGGATAGCTGCCGCTGTTCGACAGATCCACTATCCTGCCAAAATGGCAGGTATTTGGTGGATCCGGATTGCTCAGGATACTATCCGGGCAACACTACCTCACTACTGAGCTATACCTACTCTTTCAATACCCAAGGGGGTCTCATGACCTGAACTCTAAATCTCTACTCGGAATCCTGGGCACTCAGCTGTGGGCTCGGACAGCCTCTGCCTCTGCTGCCTCCCCCCGGGAGCATTACAAAGCTCTCTGGAGTGCCTCTCATCTGTCCCTATGATGGGTAAAACCCTTAGCCTTCCTAACAAGGACCACCCCCCCCCCAGTCTGCATCAAGAGTGAAGTTCCCCCATATCTATTACTTGTGGATGGGTGTGCTCCCAAGGCAGAACTGAATATGCCACCTGTATTATATCACCATATTGAACCCTAAATGAATGTACTAAAATTGCAATTGGTGTAAATCATTGTTAATGGAAAATATATTAACAAACAAAGGATACAGAAATGACATTTGAGACAGCAGTTGTAACCATGGGTATTACAATTCATACATACAGATAAAGAGGACAAAGTAAGTTCATGCAATACTACAGCCATACAGTACACCCCATTAGGCTCCCAGAAATTGTTATGGAGAACGAAAGGGAACAAATCGACATCCCTCAGATGTCCTATTAACTTTTTTCCCATCAAGGTTTTTCTCTAGTCCCTGCAGCTGGCTGTGCCTTCAGCCCAGCCCACACTCACACCTCTCAACCTCTCAGTATTAAAAATCATAGCAAAGGGCCAGAATGTGTAGCACTTTCTTATTTTAAACAATAATATGTCTACAGATAGTTGGGCCCCATATAGTTAGTGATAAGGAATGTTTATATCAACTTAGTTCAATGATTTAATAGTTTGTGTGTCCAGAAATAGTTCTAACATTATGAGGAACATCAGTAAACCTATGCGGAGCAAGGGTAAATTTGATTGAGAAAATCATAGCGCTATGCAAAATTCATAGCAGTTGAGAGGTATGCCCACGCTCCACTGGTGACTGCCTTCCCCAGCACTCACCTCCAAGATCCCTTGCGGATCCCCCTCCCACACAGCAGGGTCAAAAGAGGGAAGTCCACCCCCCACCGGTGCACAATCCAGATGAGGTGGCGGTCCTAGGTGACAGCATGGGCTGGGTGGTGGGTCATACTCCAGCTCTAGGCTTTTCCTCTTTTAGGTTCCCCATGGCCCAACAGCTTGCAATGACACAGGTATTCATGCATGGAGAGGCAAGTAAGCATGATGCGCCTGCCTCAGAATGTCTCTCCACAGAGAGTTGCATTGACTGCCCTGACACCACGCTGCCATGTGGTAGCAGTCTAGGAGTGGCGCAGCTTCCTTCCCCTAGGGAAGAGAGCAGTCCTCCAGATGCTCAATCCTTTCCAGCCCCAGCTGATCCCCAGTGGCCTAGCTGCCCTAGCTCGTTCCTGAACTCAGGCTGCCAGCGTAGCAGTAAGTAAGGCTTACAGCACCTCAGGCCTCAACACCACCAGGCCTGCTGATGCCCTATTATCTTACTGTAAATCTCTCAAGTTTAGTTTCAGTGAGTTTTAAGTTTTGTCTTTTTTTTTTTATTTTATTGTGCCCTCCTTCCTTCTGAGGTTGAACTGGAGCACTGCCTCCTAGCGCTCCCGCATGAGAGCACACAGTACACCAGATAAGAGGTACAGTAGCTCTGGGTGCTGATTAGCTGAAATCACATTAGTGATTTATAATTATGAATGAAATCGGACAGCCAAAGCTAGCCAACAGGAAGGAGACAATCTATTAATAAGCTTTAAAAAAAGGCAGAGCTAGCCAGCCCAGTGGTGTAGAGGGCTAAGGCACTTTGTGCCTTACCTTGTCCATGCTGGTGACCAGAGTTCGGGAATGGGCTTGGCAAGTTGCCAGGGGTTGGCGGGAGGGCTGGGAGTGGCTTGAGCAGTTGCTTGGCAGCTCTCTTCTCCCAGATTGGGGTGGCCAGTTGGCCCTGCTCTTGGCTGCCACCAGGTGGAGGCCTGCTGATAGCACTGGTGCTTGAGCAGCTGACTGCGGTAAGGGGTGGAGGGGGGTGCTATGGTTAGGGAATTCATGTGTGCCTACATGTGCATACGTTACTCGCGCTGCGGTGATCTGGGAGGAAAACAAGGTTGAAAATGGAAGATAAGGTGCTAAATGAAACACTGCCCACTGGTCCCGAGTCTGCGCTGCTACCTTGCACTCGCTACCAGTCCAATCTGGATTAGTGTACTGGGGAGATGGCCCTCCCTTCCCCGGCCCTGCCATGAGGGGCAATTCATGGAGAACTTCATGATAGCCAGGTGACTGCTGGGGGGAGGTGTGTGCCGGCTTGAGACAGCGGGGCCGGGGCCGAACAGCCACCCTTTGTCACTATGCCTGGAAGCAGAAAAACTTCTAAGAAGAAAAAAAGTCCTAGCTGGACAAAATACATTGTTTCACATTTCAGCTAGCCATTAAGCAAACAAAGGGCAGATTCTCCTTGTCTGGCTGAGTAGAAACTGGCCTGCTTTGTCATAATGCCGACATGCTGAACATTTCTGGTCTTATAACCAGCAGTACTAAGACCTGTCCATCCCTGATAAAGGGAGAAAAAGGTTTCTTTTTTAGAAGTAGTTTAGCTTCCCTCAAAACATTTGTTAATTTCTGATAAGTATCCAAAAGGGAACATTGAAATGGGGAAGTTTTTTTCTCATGGTTAGCAAACGTAAATGTAGACTTGAAAGGGTGAGAAAGGGCTGCATTAACCATAAAGATTAGCAATGACAGATTGTACAGGGGCTCTGATGCTTGTGACCTCAACAGACCCCTCCCCTCATGTTGCAATAGCAGCAAGTGTTTCACTGGCGGGCAGGCCTGCCTAAAGCCACTCTTCCCTTACAGTGAACAAGTGACAATGACTAACAATAACCACCACCAACCCCCTCAGTGGCTGGTGACTGAGAACAAAAGCAATTCAAAGCAGAAGAGAACAGGAGTCATGACAGGACCCGAAAGCATACCTCTCAACTGTACCACATTAAGAGGAACGTTCCTCATTTTACTTCACAAAAGCTCCCTGTTCCACATTGTGAGGACTTGTTCCACATTCAGTCTTAATATTTTAAAGCAAAAATCTATAATAAATGATGCAAAAAATATATTATTTAATTAATAACAGACTTTATGAACATAAATGCGATCATTTTAACAGTTTTCTGAGCCTCCTAGGTAAAGATTTGATTAAGTGTTCCACATTTTGCTCATTTGTTCCACATTTTGAGATGCAGTGTTCCACATCTGGGGGACAAACGGTTGAGAGGTATGCCCGAAAGTCCCAGTCATACTGCTTGTTCTGCAGAAAAAGAACAACCAAGCATAGCTCTCATGAGCTTTCTGAACTTGACTGGACAGTGCAGTGTTTCACATCACAGCTGTCCCGAGACTGAAAAGGCTACTGTCCTGACAGGTGGTTTGAGGCTTACATTGTCAAGATGAAATTTGTTTAAAGGTCACAGTTAAAGGGGGTAGGAAATTATTTCTAATGTGTAAGGCAATGCAAATTTTATTTAAAAGACGCTCAATCCCGGAGGCTCTGGGCGCCATACATAAAAGCCAACACAAAACAACATCAATAAATAGCAACAATCATAAAACTACAATACTAATTAAATAAAAATTCAGTAAATAAAGAAATTAAAATCAGGGACAAGCAGTGTCACAAGTTAGAATAGGGCAATACTTACAAAACTGGGTCAGGAAAGGCCTGTACAAACAAGAAGGCCTTGAGGTATGCCTTGAATACCTCCACCGAGGGGGCCTCCCTTACAGATGGAGGGAGCAAATTCCACAGGACGGGGCCAGCGACACTAAAGGCTCTGTCGCCGGCAGTTTTTGACCTTGTCCTGGGAATCGCAAAGTGGCCCCTCAAGGAGGAACAGAGGGAGCGGACTGAGGTAGCAGGCGTAAAAAGGTCCACCAGGTAACCAGGGCCCAGGCCATGTAGGGCCTTAGAGGTGAGCAAGTCCACCTTAAAGAGGATCCTCCACCTGACTGGCAGCCAGTGCAGTTCATGCAGCACTGGTGTGACGTGGCAATACTTACTCAGAGCAGACAGCAGCACGGCTACACATCACTGCTGGCAAAAAATGCAGATCATTCACAGGATAATTTGCATAAAAAGAGTTTTATTGTGCAACCCCTAGGTGGCCCTATCCCAAGGGCTACTACCCCTGCCTGCTTGGCTAGTAGTAGGTTAAGGGGCCCGAGTTCTGAAACGGGTGCCTCCACCCAGAGGTCAGGTTTGGTAGTGGTCAAGCTAACCTGGACACAGCCCTCTGGGACACTGTAACCCCCCTCTTTCCTTACTAGTGGCCGGAACAATACACAATAATCACTTTCACAATACCCTTGATACACCACACAAGTACCCACACTGTTTGCACTTACCACTAGGGCTTTCCTCTGGCCTGGCCCTGGGGAACTCCTGTAAAACAAGGTTATACACAGCAAATAACAGCAGTACAGTACTCTTGCACAGACTGGAACCACAGTCCGGGTAAATGCAAAAAAGAGTTAGATCTGATTTATTTAAAGGACTTGAACAAGGGAGGGGCGTAATCAGGTTAATTTGCTTAAAGGCTGTATCAATCAAACAGTTATGCATGCACTTCAGGGTCCATAAACAGTCACACACTCTGGGTACCCAGATGGAGAATGGTGGGCTAGCCAGGAATGTTGCAGCTGGTTGGGGCCCTGTGATGGAAGAAAACAACATGCACAAAACACACCATTTGTAATCAGGAGCCGGAGGGCTCCGTTCGGGAAAAGAAAATAACAAGTCAATCAGATGACACACTTGTAGATTAGGCTGTTGTTGCAGGGAGCTACCCTGATGATTACTCATGATACCCAAGACTGGACACAGGCTGGATGAAAATCCAGGTGGTTAATCTGTAGTGCCAGGAGAAGCAGGGCCCACACGATTCGCTGAGGCATCGTTCCTGTGCAAGTGTGGAGCATGATCCCCAGGCAGGTCTCTCATCGGTGGCTTTCTCTGTGCAGTGGGGTAGTCTGGCAGGGACAGCATGGCATGGCCCAGGCCGAATGGAGATGAACGCGGATTCAGTCTGATTAGGCTGGATAAAGCTTCTAGCAAGCAGAACACAATTCACACAGTGGGGAACCAAATCATGACCCACTTTCAATGCACAGCACATTTACATGTAAAGGATTCTACGGTACCAGCAAGCAAAACACAGTTTGCACAGCGGGGAACCAAATCACGACCCACTTTCAATACAGAGCACATTTACATGTAAAGGATTCTACGGTACCAGCAAGCAGAACACAGTGGGGAACCAAATCACGACCCACTTTCAATACACAGCACATTTACATGTGAGGAAATTCTACTGTACCACACAAACCGCTCTACAGTCATGATCGCAAAGTCTCTGCACAAACCGGGGGTTCAAAAGCAGCTGGAAATCCTGACAGGTTGATCGCATTCAGCAAAATCTTCAATCTTCTTCAGGTATGAGCCTGGTAAAAAAAAAAAATCAGTGGCTTACTTCATTCTCACAAACTTGGATTTAGTTCAAAATAATTCTCTTCTCTCCCTCTCAGGGGCAGCAGGCAGACATGCAGGCCACAACTCAGGCCTTTCCACAGTTCTCCCATGCGAAACTACTCAGATGGCTGCTTAACTGTCTCAAGCATGTTGCTTCTTCAGCTGTCAACTTAGATCTGCCTCTAACAGCAAGCAGCTTGGGAATTTCCTCAAGTTCCAAAAGGTTCGGCCGGCTGATCCTCCTGTCAGTCACAACAAAGGCTCCCCATTCAGGTGCAAAAAGGCGCAAAAAGCCCAAAACTACAATTTCTACAGATTCTGACTCCAGACGGCTCCTGTAGTCTGGCTCCATTTTAGGTCCCGCCAGAAC
The DNA here is from genome assembly GCA_016271365.2 of Neoceratodus forsteri. NCBI lineage: Eukaryota > Metazoa > Chordata > Ceratodontiformes > Ceratodontidae > Neoceratodus > Neoceratodus forsteri. Next base: position 566,964,458 of record CM057452.1, read on the forward strand.
TGATTGGTCCAATTCTGCAGTCCAGGATCAAGATAATGGAGATAAGCAAAACAGTTCTACCTACAAAGAAGGCAGGTTAGACAAACTACATTATCATTATCACTCTAAATGATTTTCAGCAAATAGTTACATCTTCTAACAGAGCTCCCTCTCAGATTAATTATGACTGCAATCCAGGCAGCTCTTAAAGAAACAGTGCATAGAGGCTATACAGGCACTCTCTGGCAATCACTTTTAAACTGCTAAAATGCAGGACACCAGCCTGGCAGTGAGCATTTAGGCAAGCTCAAGGAAGACTTTTCGGGAACCCCCATTTGTGGGGGGGGGGGGTTTACACCTGCACACCAGAACGCCAGGCACACAGATGAACCGTGCCATCCAGCACACGTTACGACTAATATTCCTGTTGGGCAGTACCTCAGAGTGAAACGTAATTGTACTAATTCTGAGGATTATGAAAACAGTGCTAAAGACCTTACAAATAGATTTTTAAAGAGGGGTTATAATTTGGATATTCTTTCAAAGGCGAAAAATAAAGCTGACAATAAAAATAGATTTGATCTTTTAGAGCATAAGGGCAATGAAAAGAAGAAAGGGAATTTTGGAAGTAAAGTTACATTTATTACTACCTTTAGCCCTCAGGCCCATATGGTAAGAAATATTACCAATAATTGGCATATTTTTAAATTGGAAAAGAAGTTGGATCAGGTGAACTATCCCAAATAGTGTACAAAAAAGCGACTAATTTAAGGGATTGATTGGTACAAAGTACATATTGGACTCCAAAAAATAAAAAAGAGGGTTTTCTCCCTAATGGTACTTATAGGTGTGAGAACTGTACCTATTGTACATATGTAAAGGTGGGTGAATTTTTTAGACATCCAGTAACGAACCAGACATATCAAATTAAAGGCTTTTGTGACTGTAATACTAAAAATATTATTTGTGTTGCAGGGATTTTATATTAGCAAAATGACACAGAAGTTTAAATACAGAATGGGACAGCATATTAGGAGTGTCGTTAATTTGGATGATGTAAGTGCACTTGCACAGCATGTAAAAACAAAAAGCAAACAGCATGGTTTTGTATTTCAGATGATTGATAGTGTTAGGGAATATATTCGTGGGGGTGATCTTGATAGAAAACTTAAACAGAGAGAGTCGTTCTGGCAATATAAAATGAAATCTTACAGAGAGCCAGGGACGAATGATTTCTTTCAGTTTTCCCCTTTTTATAAGAGGACTAACTTATAAGCCCTTGCTGAAATGAATTTTTATGCTGAGCTATGTGCTGAAGTACAGAATGTTCTGTCTATAGATCGTTGTTGAACTTAATCTGTATGTTATAACATCTGTTGAAATGATTCGCTATGCTTAAAATACTTGTTGCTTTTGATGTCATTTTGCTGATTTTCTTTTTTTATGGTCCTTATTGTATATGTTTATTCATTTGTATTTTTTAGGAAGCTGTTTTGGTGGTTTTGATCGATTGTTGCACTTATTAATGTGATAACTGGAGGCACTGTCACTTTAAATACTGCTATTTATAATGGTGTAATTTGCAAAGCCACCTAAGCCTTTAGAAAGTACAAGGTTTGTCGCAAAAACGTCTGGCTGCTGCTTGAGGGGGGGACATGGCTCATCTGTGTACCTGGCATTCTGGTGTGCAATAAAAGTCATTTTATGGGAATTATACTCCAAATGATCTGCATTTTTTGCCAGCAGTGATGTGTAGCCGTGCTGCTGTCTGTTCTGAGTGAGTACACATGCATTTTTTGGCCCCTGTTTTGCTTAGTAGCTGCCTGTTTCTGGTGGCAATACTTAGACTTCCCTGTTAACAACCTGGAAGCTGCGTTCTGCACTAGCTGGAGATCGCAGAGGGTACCTCATGAGACCCCGAGGTACAGCGCATTACAGTAATCAAGCCTTGATGTCACAAAGGCATGCACTAAGGTAGGGAGGTCCGGGGCGGAACCAGGGGCTTAATTCTGGCAATATTCCTCAGATGGTAGAAACTGGTACAGATCACGGCCGATACCGGAGCCTCAAGTGTCAAACCATTGTCCAGAATAATGCCCAGGTTACGAACCCTGGAGGAGGCCTTCAAAGACACAGAATCCAGGACAAGACCTGTCTCTGCGCCTGAGGCCATTCTATCATGCCCTCTGTTCAACTCCACTACCAGTACCTCTGTCTCATCAGGGTTCAGTTGCAACCAGCTGGAAGTCATCCGGTCACTGATTTCAGCAAGGCAGCTGTTAAGCATGTCCACTGCATTGGATGTCCCAGGTGCTAAGGAAAGATACAGCTGGGTGTCATCGGCATAGCAATGAAAACACAGGCCATATCTCCTAATGAGCCCTCCCATGGGCAGCATGTACATGGCGAACAACATTAGTGACAAGACCAAACCCTGAGGTACTCCACAAGACAGGGAGACTAGGGGAGGAGGAGAAATTCCCCATCACTAACCTTTGCCTCCCGTTTGTGAGAAAGGACTCAAACCAGCAGATGACTGCCGGTGAGTCCACAAAATTCCCTCAGGCGGTCAAATAACACACAGTGGTCCACCGTGTCAAAAACTGAGGAGAGATCATAGGAGAACGAGAATTGTCCCCTCCCCTCAATCTCTCACCCTGAGAAGGTCATTGTGCACCCAAACAAATGCAGTTTATGTGCTGTGCCTCAATCAAAACCCAGACTGGAGAGGCTCGTATAGAACAAAGGCCATGAGGTGCTCCTCAGACTGAAGCACCGCAATCTTCTCAACAACCTTACATAAGAATGGAAGGTTGGAGATAGGGTGGTAATTTGTCTTGACATCAGGGTCCAAAGATGGTTTCTTCAGAAGGGGTCTCAGTGTAACTAGAGGTTAGAGACCCTTACTGTGTTCTCCAAATTCTCCAGCCTGAACTAGAGTATGACGTTTTCTGCCATTTATCCAATGACGATTGTGATTGCTCTCTTGACTGTCAGTGTCACAATTTTTACCACCTATTGGACTATTCTGCAATTTGCTTATAAATGAATCTCCATTAATTATCCATGAAGAGTTGGAATTACTTTTAATAATATTGCATTTAATTGTCAGCTGTACTGAGAACGATTCCCCCATGGCCTGCAACGTGTCAAAGCTAGTACCTGCACCCTGGTTTTTCACTTCTTGTAGATGGCTGGAATTTCAACTTATAACTGTATGACACTATTATCTAATGTGGGCTAGTCTGGTATCAGGATATTCCTTGTAATATCTGCTTATAGGTGAGGTCAAAATGCTGAGGTTAGCTGATGTATTAACCACTTTTTAAATGTTAACAAAGAATTTTTTGTGCCTTTAGCAGTTACCAATTTTCAAAAAAGAAATACATAATTTATTTTGAGGCACTCTTGTTCTGCGCGTCTTCTCTCCAAAATAATTTTTTGTTTTACTTGATGTATTTCTTCACCACCTGTTCTCACTAGTTCCTACTCTTGCAGGCCGCCATTGCCTCCAGCTGCCTGGCAGATTCACCCCTCACTGCCACAAGGAGTCCTTCCAGGCCTCCTTCCACTGCATCCAAGGCAAGCTTGTCGCTGTGGAGGGTATCCTCAGGTGGAGGTGAGCTTTCTTCCTTGACATCTGTCTTGGTTGCTGACTTGTACCTGTCAAGAATCTCCCCCCAACCTGAAGGAGGAATGACACTGTTAGGATGCTTGCTGAAGCTGCCCCCTTGTCATACACTGGGGTCCATTGGCAATGCGGGATCACAGTGCCATTATCCGGTGTACCAGTGTGGTATTTCTGCCTTTTCTACTCAATCCTCACACTGACTCATGCATGCCGTGGCTGTCCTGGTGTGGGGGGGGGCAGAATCAATCAATCAATCAATTTATTTGTATACTGGAAGGTATATGAGCAAAAATTCCTGTTTTCACAAACGTCCAGTTAAGATACAGCAGGTAATATAGGTCCAAAACACAAACACTTACAGTAACAGAAAATTTACAGGGGGTGACAGTGAACTAAAACAGGAGTAGAAAAGTTACAATTGAGCAGCAAATATACAGGCAAAAACAGAAGATATAAGGCAAATAAACAGAGCATAAGATACAAACACAGTGCCATGTTACTACATTAGTGTCTTGGAGAGAAAAAGCTCTCAGACAATGAGGCAAAAAAATGGGTGAGAGGTGAGAAAGTGCTTGGTGGAGGTGCTAGAGAGACAAGTAGGAGGAAAGGGTTCAATGGGAATAGGGGACAGGAAGCAACAAGCAGCAAGCAGAGATGTGGATAGAGCCCAAGGGGCCGGCATGGGAGGGTAGGGGTAGAAAAGGATGAGAGGGTGGCGGGAAGGTAGCAGGTAGGAAAGACATGGATATAACTTGAGTGGACTAGAAGGAGGGGTAGGGATAGGGAAGGGTCAAATTGAGAGGGGGGGGCCATAGATGAGGGGTGACCAGAGAGATAAGTAGCAGAAATGGGGGTTTGGAAATGCATGCAAGACCTGGGGAGTTGGTGGGTAAGAGAGAGGAGGCTAATATATAGAAGGTTAGAGGTAGGGGGGAATGCAGGGTGGGGATGCATTACAGCCAGGTTTGAGGTCAGAGTTCAGGAAGAAAAGAGGCAGGGAGCGACAATCAATTAGCAGAGAACATCGATAGACCGGAGGGGGTAGGGTGTGAAAAGGGTGACTTGGGGGAGGAACTGAAAAAGAGGGGTGAAGAGAGGTGGGTGGTAACCCACATCATCAGAGGCACCTCCACCACAAGAAGTCACTACAGAGTGATGCAGTAAGCATCCCTCCACCCAAAAGACAGTATCCAATGGACACCCTAAAACTTCCCTGCTGGTCTTTACTCCCAGGCTCAGAACATGAACCTGGATGGCCAATAAGTGGAGTGACCCCCCACATTGATCGGTGCCAAGAAGCCAGCTACAACTTTTTTTAAATTAAATACAATAAGTTGTTTAAATATGTTTTAAATGGCAAAACATGTTTTTTTCTGATGAAATAGACTTTATTATGACATCAGTTAGTGGTCACTTTAACTTGTTTAGGCATCTTATTATTAAACTATGTGTCTTTAAATTGTATGTTATTGTTTTCGATGAATTTTTGTATTTCTGTACTTGTCGCTTGTGAAAACAGGCATTACTGTTCATCAGCTAACACGTGTAAGAAATAAAAAAAAATGAAATAAAAATATTTAAGGTGCATGGATTCGGTCCAGTACATAAGCTTGACTGGCTTGAAAACAAGAAATGATACCTGAACGTGCACTGATAGCTTTTCGATGCACAGTCAGGTGATGTCCCTAAGCCAATAGTGTCAGTAGCTCAGCAGGTTGCACACTCATCTCTGAGGCCGGAAGATCAGAAGGCTGTGGGTTCTATCCCCACTCCAGGCACTTGGGTTAAGTCCTAATACTAACACTGTAGTGCAGCATAAGAGGAGTGCTGCACTCCTGAGGTGCCGTATTTCGGACGAGACATTAAACCAAGGTCCCATCTGCCTGTTCTGGTGGTAGTTCAGATGGATGTTAAAGATCCCATGGAATATTTTATTATGAAAACAAAAACAAATATCATACAGATAATACACAGCCATCTTCCTAATCATGAAATTCAAACTGAAAACAAACAGTATTACATCATACTAATCATAAAAACATAATAGTGAACAATAAACATATACCAATACTGCCAAAAGGAAAAGAAAAATAATAAACAATAATAACCTAGCTCCTATAATCTATGATGGTAATAAAATATCCGGTCAGAATACTCAACCACACGAGTCATATTTCCAGTGCTTACCCATCCATATCCCGAAATGCATATAGCAAAAGGCCTAGAAACTATCCCTCATCCAATCCAGTCAATGCCCTTCCAATTTTGTTTGCATAGAGTATCCCCAGAATGAGCATGTTCAAACTGATGGACCTTATCGATTTCATTTTGTAACATAAATATATCATCATTCAAAGTGACCACCTCCCTCTGTAAAAAGAGATGGCAACTGGCCTGCCAAATGACCCATTTGATACAAGCCAGTATCACATACACTGTACTCCGATCCCATTTAGCCCACTATGCAGTAAGTTGCCCATACACTAATATACCGTAATCCATTTGATAAAAACAGTTCATAGTCCAAAAGGCATCCAGTATTGCCCAAAAGGGTTTAATTAACATACAATCAAAAAACAGATGCTGCATAGTTTCTAACTGATTACCGCACCCAGAACTCAGACACATTCTTTCCCCCACTTCCGTATGTTTGTGGTTAGCATGGACATTTAATTTCCCATGTCCGCATAGCCACTTAGTGTCTTTCATTTTGGGAGGTATACATTTCTCTAGCATTGCAGCCAAAACAAATTTCTTCTGTACACGTGAACATGTGACAAACACAGGGTCTTCAACGTAGCATTTCTGAACTACTGCAGAGTAAAACTGCTTTCGTGGTATACCCTGAAACCAAAAAGAGGGTCAATTTTTCACAAACATATATCTCAAACAGGCTTGTGCATGTTCTGGCAAATGTTTTTCTCCCACCCTTCACCTCCCTAATCCCCACGCCATGACAAAGTCATCTGCCATTGTTTTGCTGCTGCTGTCCATAATCCCACTAAGTAGGGGCTTAATGGTACTATAAAAATAAATACTGAAAAAGAACACAATAGGCTGAATCATGTTAAGACCTCCTTCTTGCCACGCTCTATAAGTGTGACACCGTTTGACCGGATTAGCCTATTGCCCCATACTAACTGGAAAAATAGACTTAATATCGCAACTTGCATATTGAGGGGCAATGGGAATATATGTGTAACCCCCTTGCAAATGGGGGTTCCTAAAAGCTTCCCTGGAGCTCGTTTTCCTGCTCCATGCCTGGTTGGTGATCGGCATAAAGCCGTTTAAATGGGAAGCAAGGAGCGCTTTTAAAGCCTCCGTATACTGTCTCTTTAAGGGCTGCCTGTTGCAGCTGTGATTAACTGAAATGGGGGAGGGGGGCTGTGTGGGTGTATGCCCGAGTCCCGCCCGGGACGCTGAAAAAATAGCTCACTCCTGCCATCGCTAGTGGTGCAGAGGGAGCTTTGCTGGGGGATGTGATTGTTTGTTGGAAATAACGTACAATAATAATGATAATGTGGTTGTTCTAACCTGCCTTCCTTTTGCAGTAATGACTGTTTCGGTTGTCTCCTCCATTTTGGTCCAGAACTGCTAAATTGGACCAATCAGTACCTCAGGACTCGAGAGAGCTGTCTGACCAATACAGTAACTGCTTGTAAGTTGGAGAAGGCATTATGGGCTATGGCGCTTTTTCGCACCACTGAGGGGCAGAAGATTGATGGACTGACAGGTGTGCCAGCCAATAGAAGCGGGTAGTGCCCGAATTGTAAAGACAGCCCCATGCTGAGAAGGGGCAGATGCGATGTGGCTGATGAGAAGAGAGGAGCTCTGTGCTTCTGCGCTAGTGGAGTGTTCGCGCGGGAAGCGCGTGAAGGCCTGCATCGGCCGTTTTTTTCACCCTTCAAGCGATCTGGATTAAACCACGGCGTGCGGTCGGAGGAGGGGCCAGCCTCAGCCATCACCAGGCTCAACCTGAGAGGACTGGAGAATCTGCTGAATCGCGCTCGGTCCACCCGTGTAGTTGAAGCTTTCGTTTACTGCCCGAGTCTGCTGTAAGTTTGTGTGGGGTTTAGAAGCAGCTGCCTGGTATGGTACCCCTCTGTTGTTTGCCATAAAAATGTGTGAGGAAGCTGGTGAAATTCAGGCTCAGCCCTGCTGGTGTTGACGAAAACGTTATTTGCTGGAATCGTGAGTACTGAATCAGGGTAGCTCCCTGCCAAGCTTGCAGACAGTGGTCTTAAGTTGTTTTGTTAAATTGTTGACTGCTTAATTGAACTTTCTTCTCATTCTGATCTTCTCAGGATTGTAAAAGCTACCTGTGTCAGGGCCCCAACCAGCTGCCACAGTGGACTAGCCATTAGGGCTTGTGTACCCAGGGACAGTAAATATTAGGTTCAGGCCTGTGCACAGAGCCCTAGGTAGATAAGTATAGTGATAAGCCAATCAACGTGATCCCCCCGTCCTTGTTACTTCCCCCTTAAATAAATCAGATTGTTTGTTTCGCAGCTACACCCTGGCTAGTTTGTGCATTTATGGTGAACTACTGCATAGTGACTGCGATATAACTGTACCTTACTTTACATGGGGTCCCTGGAGTGGGCTGAGAGATACCAGCCTGGGGGCAAGTGCACTGGGGAAAAGTATTGCTGGTACCTTGTGTGAGCCATTAGTGGGACGAAAGGGGGGTTGCAGTAACCCAGAGGGCTGTGACCGAGGAAATCTTAACAGTATTAACCCCGACCTCTGGGTGGAGGCACTCGCCAACAGATCTGGGCCCCTTACCCTGTCTCAGTGGAGGCAGGCAGGGGTAGTAGCCTAAGGGTAGCGCCCCTTGGGGGTTACATATGTGCTGCTAAAAAAAAAAAAAAATAGGGACAATAAAAGACCATAACAAAAAAATCTGTTTTTTCCCTCATCATATTCCATGACTTCCATCTCTGTACTTTTGGGCAGGCGATAGCCAGCATGTGCTCCCAATTCTTTTGTGGCTCCAGATACCCCCCAAAATACAACCCTAAGATCTTCGCACTCTGTTTAGTGACAGGAATGACATAATTGGTTGGGATCTCTGCTTTTCCAAGTGCCAAGGCTTGGCACTTAGATTTATTTAGACCACTGCCAGTCAAAGCAGTGTGTCTATCAAAGGTGTCAAGGGCTCTTTGGCCAGAAGCTAAATCAGCAACTAGCACCATACTGTCATTCATATAGGCAGATACTTCACTTAACACAGTACCAGACTGGTTAATGATAGGAAGTGTCTGATTGTCAGCCGCTATTTCCCATAATAGCGGGTCCAAACTGAAAACATACGGTAGAAGGCTCAAAGGGCACCCCTGTCTAACCCCATGTTTCTCATATATGGGAGGGCCCAAATGCCCCATCACCAGTGGGCACACCTGTGCCTCCTCATATAAGAGACGTATGAGGCCAATAAAAGCTTCTGAAATACCAAAATGCTGTAAGGTATGCCAAAGATATTCATGTTGGACTGAATCGAATGCAGCTTCCTGATCTATAGTCAGTAAGTAGCCATCAAGAATCAGATCCAAGCCCTGGTCTACTACCTCCTTAACAAAGATCAGATCCTGTGCAATGCTACGACCTGGAACTGCACAGGTCTGAGCCTCCATCAACAGGGTCTGAGCAACCCTTGCCAGGCGTACTGTAATCATTTTGGCTAAAATCTTGTAATCAGAGGTCAATAAATTTAAAGGTCTCCAATTTTTCAAAACCGTGGGGTTCCCTTTCTTGAATAAAAAGAACATCACCCCTTCCCGCATACGTGTCCCAAACTTCCCACCTGTTGTGCCGAAGTGAAAACTTCTTGTAACATGGGGATGAGGTATTCTGCAAAAAGTTGATAAAAACTCATTCAGAATGCCATCTAGCAGTATTCGTGGATAAGGACCCGACGGCATTCTCAATCTCAATTCACTGAAAAGTTTCACACAGCTATTGTTGATCTACTGTTGACACTTGAGGAAGAACAACCTCCATCAAGCGATTGTCCTGGCTAGATACTCCTGTGTCCTGAAACTTCTGAGCTATATGCAGTAGCACCATGACCCTAATAGAATCCATCTCAGTATGAATATTACCCATCTCATCCTGTAATGCCATCATCACCCTCTAATGTATTCTATCAATGTGACTGTCAAATGGGTTAACATGAAATTTAAAACCTTGCATTCTGAATTTCTGTTCCATTACTAAGGAATGTTCCCGATTATACTGGAACTGGAACATTTTTTTCCTTAACTTCTGTGAGTCAGGTGGATAAATCCGTCCCTGTTTCCCTCATTTGTATAAGAAGTTTGTGAAATTGTGCCCACCAGCCTAAGTATGTGCTGTATTGTGACCTAACCAGTTTATGCAATATATTTATAATGTATGGTAGAACGTTGTTATAGGTAGAAATCTACCTTTAATAACAACGTTTTACCATCAATGTGATGTCATCATGTTGTTAACCCATCGATGGTACATCACATCAATGGGTTAACAACTGGGAACAGTCTGCACATGCCCACTACAGAAATCTACTACCTTCCCAAAATGGCTACAGTGGTGAGCATGACCCGAAATTAAACGGCGGTGACGGATCTAACAGCAGTTGTAAGGTTCCTGCTGTATTTTTTTAATTAGTTATGTGAACCATACACTATAAAATATAATGTATGGTTTGCTATTGGCAACCAGCTGGTTTAACCGTCTTGAGGTTGCCATGGCTACGTAAGCCTCTCGAGCTTCGCTCTCGAGGTTTACAAGGTTGCTATGGCAACCTCTCGATGGTTAACGAGCTGGTTACCGATAGTGACCCATACATTATCCTCTATACTAAGAGTTGTTTAATATCCCTCTTTGTGTCCTCCCACCACTCTAGGGGGCAGTCATATAAAATCTGAACAGATCTCCTCGCATGTAGTAATTCCACAACTTCCTGTTTAACCTTCTCTTCACTACACACAGACACATTCATATGCCAACAGCCATACCCCATCTGGGCATGTTTAGCCAATGCCACCGTAGCCTGGCAACCTGGTCTGAAGATTCCAAAGGCAAAATCTGTACAGAAGAAATGTGTTATGTGTAGTATAGCTTTAAGAAATGTTAGAGACAGTACAGCTTTAAGAGAATGTGCATTTTCTGTAAGTGTACCTGTGTTTGGGGCCCAGTCTCCTCTTGTATGTTCTGCTGAATGCAAGTAAAAGAGAAGGCCTACATTTCAAAGTGTCGTGGTTTTCTTACTACCAAGACCCTTGTGTGTTTAAGATACATATTTTTGGCCATCAAATACAACAAACTGGCGACTATGGATAGTGGACATTTTCATAGCTCCAGCTTACTGAATTATGCCATTTTGTGACTTTCTGCATTGGAGGCAAGCAAGCAGTTTGGAACTGTGCAATATCATGGCAACTTCAGCCAGCTTTGAAATTTTTACAGGAACGGACTGGGGTACATGGTCCCGATGGTTTGATCAGTGGTTATTACTTAATCCTGCCATACAAGTTGCTAATGTTGAGCAACAGGATAAGCTTATTCAAGCTGCTTTTTGTTCTTTCTTGGGGCAAGAAACCTTCAAACTTTAATGCAGTCTGTGTGCACTGCACCGGCCAGAGGATTTGTCATATGAAGAGCTAAAGGCTAAGCTGAATGCACAATACAGTTCAACAACTTTTCCAAGGGTTGAATGTTATAAATTATACAGTTATCATCAGAAACCAGGTCAGTCATTACAATCATATTTGGCTGAGATCAAACATTTAGCTCTCATGTGTGAGTGGAGCAGACAGCATCTTGAATCTAATCTAGCTGATAAGTTTGATATGGGGTTGAATAATGAACACTGTAGTCAGCAATTACTTTCTGTAAGTGTCAAGAAGTCTACTGAGGAACTTTTACAGTTGGCACAAATGTATGAGGCTGCACAAAATGAAGCACATGTTAAGATGGACGCCAAAAAGTAGGTGCAGTAAACCCCAAACTGAAACAGCTCAAACCTAGATCTAAGCCACTGTTTTCAAAGAAAAATTCAACCACTCCACCCAACCTGCATGGCCAGTACAAATATGCATCATGTGGGTCGTCTCAGCATAGCAGGGACCACTGCAAATTCAGAGAAGTTCAGTGTCACGCATGTAAATGTCAGGGGCATATTGCAAAGGTGAGCAGGAGCAGGAGAACTGTGGTAGTTGGTTAGGAGAGCCCAGAACAGTGCGATGGTTTCTACTGCACCATAAATGCAGACTAAAGATGTTCCTCCTTTCTATGTGTTACTTCAGTTGCCACAACTGAGGCATCGGTTGCGTTTAATGGTAGACTCTGCTTCTCCAATTACTTTTATTAACCATCAGACATGGTCTGATCTGGATTAGCCACCAATGCCTCCTTGTAATAAGTTGCTGCATGAATTTGAAGGGCAACCAATTCAGCCATTGGGCTCATTTACCATGTTGGTACACAGGACTAATTCTCCTGGTACACCTCTAACTTTTCTGGTTTCAAAAAAGGGCAGCAACATTTTTGGGCACAGACATTCATTTTCTTCTAAACATTCATGTTGATCCAGCAGATTTTGGCCTACTTGCTGCTGTCCAGATACCACAAAGCAGTAATCCGTCCAAGCTTGGGGAGATTTTACACATGTATCCAGAGTTGTGGAAAGGCCTGGGATGTTGAACAGCTAAAGCCAAGCTAGTTACAAAGCCTAATGCAGTCCCTAAGTTTTGTAAACCACGGAAACTCCCTTTTGTCTTTAAACCAGTCATTGGGGCAGAATTGGGCAAACTGGAAAAAGCAGATGTGCTGGAAAAGGTTCCAAGTTCGGATTGGGCCACTCCAATTGTGGTGGTATCTAAACCAGGTGGTAAGGTTCAGATATATGGAGATTTTAAGGAGACACTTAATCCAGTACTTAGCATAGATGTATTTCCTTTACCCTTACCTGAGGAACTTTTTTCACAGACTGAATGGTGGTGTGGGGTTCTCTAAACTGGATCTAGCTGATGCATACCTTCAAGTGGAGTTGGATACAGACTGTCAGAAACTGGTCATGATTAATACACACCAAGGACTGTACAAGTACAAATGGTTATGTTTTGGCCTTAGTTCCGCACCTGCTATTTTTCAAACAGTGATTGAGCAAACAGTGGGTGATATACCAGGTTTTGCTTGTTATTTGGATGACATCATTGTCAGGGCAAGACAGAAGCAGAACATTCACTTAACTTACAAAAGACTTTAGAGAGATAGCAACAGAGTGAATTCAGACTTAGGAGAGAAAAATGCCAATTTTGTCAACCAAGTGTCACGTACTTAGGTCACACTACTGACAAAGACAGAATTCATCTGAATAACGAAAAGGTGGAAGCCATTGTCCACATGCCTGAACCACAGAATGTTTCAGAGTTGCGCTCATTCTTGGGTGTGGTGCACTGCTATGACTGTTTCATACCTGGTTTAGCCACTAAATATGCTATCCTAAATGAACTCTTACATAAGGGTACTCCATGGAAGTGGATCAAGGGCCACAGTAAGGTAGTTGAAGCCATCAAACTCTCTCTAACCGATGTGAATAATTGAATTCATTATGGCCCTAACTTACTTATCACATTGGCCTGTGATGCTAGTCCTGTGGGTATAGAAGCTTTCCTTTTCCATACAGATCCGAAAGGAGTGGAGAAGCTGATAGCCCATGTTTCACGCAAACTCACTGCAGCTGAAATGAATTATGCCCAGATTCAGAGAGAGGCATTAGCAATTGTGTTTGGAGTCCACAAATTTTGCCAATACTTGCTAGGCAGCAAGTTTCACCTGAAAACGGATCACAAGACACTAGTGACAATTTTCAAATTCAGAAAAAGGAATTCCAGAGACAACCACTAGCAGACTTCAATGATGGGCATTGATTTTGTCTGCCTATAATTTCAAGGCTGCATACCAACCAACGGACCAGCATGGAAATGTGGATGCCTTGTCGAAGTTACCAATATCCAGAGAAATGTAGTTTAATGTGGGACTTAAAGAGGCGCTATTAGTATGTCAGGTGGGCCCAGATAGTTTTCCAGTGCAGTTCAAAGATATGGAGGACTCTACTGTTGTGTGTGCAATGGAGCTACAACAGTTAGATCAGCTTCTAGTACTAGCCAAGGACATTGCAAAAGTGACTAGTCAAGATGTAATTTTAAAACAAGTGTACCAGTATACGCTTGAGGGTTGGGCACAAGGCACTACTTGTTTGGCTGCACTACAACCCTATTAAACAAAGACAGCAGTTGTCCATTGCTGAGGGGTGTCTTCTACGGGGATTGCGTGTCATAGTACCCCAATGTTATCACTCAAATGTGTTGACTCTTTTGTATGTGGGCCATCCAGGCATTGTTAAAATGAAATCCCTGGCCAGACTTCATGTATGGTGGCCTTCCATTGACAGAGACATATACCAGGTTGTGCAAAGATGCGAAGGTTGTGCTGTATCAATGGGAAACCCAGCAAGAGCTTTAGTTCACAATTGGGAATGACCTGAAAAACCCTGGCAAAGGTTGTATATTGATTTTGCGGAACCCTTTTAAATTCCATGAGGTTACTCTTAACTGATGCTTATAGCAAATGGCAACAAATTCATCAGATGTCTTCGACAACTACTGAGAGTACCATCAAAGTGTTGAAATCTATCTTTGCTACACACGGTTTCCCTCAAGTGATTGTTTTGGATAACAGACCACAGTTCACATCTGTTGAATTCCAAGCGTTTTGCCAGCAACGTGGTATCCACCATATTTTCTCACCTCCCTACCATCCAAGTTCAAATAGTGAAGCAGAACACCTGGGTCAGACATTTAAAAAGAGTATGGACAAAGCTAATCCTACTACACTGACGGCAATGCAAATAGCCCTTTTGGACTTTCTTACGATGTATCGAACACCACCACATTGTGTCATGGGAATATCCCCTGAAGAATTATTGTTTGGATGTCAGATTCTAACTCAATTGGATCTTCTTCACCCTCGAGGCTATAAGTCAGTAACTGAAATCCTTCCTAAGACCAGATCCTTCAAACCCAATGATCTTGTGTGGGTCAGGATGTATGCAGGCCAGATAAGATGGCTAGAAGGCAAGGTGGAAAAAAAGTTAGGAAATGTTGTCTATGGTGTTCAACTGACTAACCAGAGGAGAGTGAAAAAACATGTGGATCAATTACATACTAGAACTGAGACAGAACAAAAAAGGGATACCCAGAGTCAGGGTCGTTATCCAGCATTATTTTTTCCAGAACAAGAACAGGAAGAGATAGTGGAACCACAATGTTTGAGACAAGAAGTGGCTGATGCTAATCAGATTCCAGTGCAACAACCTCAAGTCCTACTACATCGGTCAGGACGTATAAGACGTTCACCAAAGAGAATGGATCTGTAGAGATATAGCTTAATGGCATAGACAGTGTGCCTGTGTTTGGGGCTCAGTCTCCTCTTGTATGTGCTGCTGAATGGAAGTAAAAGAGAAGGCCTACATTTCAGTGTGGCATAGTTTTCTTACTACCAAGACCCTTGCGTGTTTAAGGTACTTATTTTCGGCCATCAAATACAACAAAATGGGAATTCTGCTAGGTGCAAACCAGAAATCTATCCTAGAGGAGAGCGTACCCCTGTAATAGGTATGCTCAGGCGTAGTGCCCAAAATGCCATATACATCCTGAAAACCAGATCTTTGAAGTATAGTATTCAGTAAGTTAGTGTCACAATATGTCTTCTGCATTTTCCTCCCCCAGTCCCGTTTGGTCAACCCACAACTAAAATCACCCCCCATAAGGTGAGTTTAGAGCTATAGAGATATGGTTCCAATAAATGGAGCAGTTTTGTTCTATCCGCTTTTACTTGCGATGCATAAACATTAATGAGGTGCAGTGGTTTCTGTCCATACATTATGTCCAAAATCATGGCCCTACCAGGGCAGATGTCAACCACCTTAACCACTGAAAATAAGGAACCCTTAAAAAGGATACCTAAACCAGTATATGTCTCCTTCCCAACTGACCACACAGATGGCCCCACTCTCCATTCCTTTTGTGCTTGATTAATCTCCTTAATAGTGTGCAATTGGGTGTCCTGCAGAAAAGATATCCCCTTCCATGCCATGCACTATCGAAAAAGTGAGCCTGTCTCCTAGCCCCAGCTTTTATGCTATTAACATTGCAAGTAATGATATTAAGCTCAGCCAGTATCTTGAAAAATAAGAGGGAAAGAGAAACAAACATAAAAAGAAACATAGATAATCAGGTCTTTTTAGCTTTCTTCCTTTTTTTTTACTTCTTTATGTCTGGCACAGTAACATCCATTTGAGTTTCTGTTTGAGAAAAAGCCACTGAAGAGACCTTAGAATCTCCATCTGATCTGGCTAGTCCCTCATCCTGTAGTACAGCATACTGGTTCTACGTCTCTAGAGAGTCCTCCCCCTCCAGAAATACAGGGGAGCAAGGAGGCTGATGTGTTGCTTTAGGTCTTGTGACCATTTGAAAAACATTCCGCTTTGGAGGCACGGGGGGCAGAAAATTAAAATACCCCCTGGTGGTTCCTGTTTTGAAGACTGTGAAATAGGTCCAGTGGCTACCACAAGTAGAGCCTGTAAATCTAGGATTCTTGTGGGCACCGAGTCGGCTGCAAGGTCATGAAGTACAATACTTGCTTGTTTAGGGATGTTCAATGCAGGGGAAGTCTGAGGTAATGACGTAACTGAGGTAGCAGTATGAGGCTTTGCCAAGGTTCCCTCTGGTACTCTGGGTTCCTGATTTCTGGGCCTGGAAGGGTCAGGCACCGCTGGATCAGTAATCATTTTTAATCGATCCTTTTGTGCCATGGTCACATACAAATCTTGTTCAGCTGTCAAGGCAGTGTCCAGACTGTTATGTGATGCCCAAGTGCAAGTGTGAAAGGTGTGTCCCTGATCCTCGCAGAGGTTACACCTCATGGGGCTCGGACACTGTACACTTGTGTGACCCACAATATCACACAGCCCACACTTCAGCTTCTCACAAGCATTACTCAGGTAACCAAGATCACCGCATCTATGGCATGTCCGGGGCTGACCCACATAGAAGATCACCCCCTGTCTCTCCCCAAGAAAAAAACAGTTTGGCAAATGCTGTACTTCATCATTGAGCTGCTTCAGGGTAACCTTATAACGTCAACCCCCGGTCCAAAAATGCTCAGCATCCCAAACTGGCTTGGGATATCCATTAATGTTGCACCTTTGTTTCAGCCAATAGGTGATATTGGCCACGTTAACCCCCTCATTGTGGAACAACACTGTTATCCGCTTGAAAGAGGGTTTTGTCAAGGGAATAGCAACAAAGGGATGCCATAAGGGAGTATTTTTGAGGAGCAAATACTGTTTCCAAAAATGTTCCAACCCTGTAGGGTGTTTAAAAAACTAATATCATATAGACAGTCACCAGGAATATGAATCAATGCATATACTTCGCACATGCAGAATTTCATGCTATCCTTGATTAAGGAATGGCCAACAAATAATCTGTCCAGGAGCTCTGCAAAGCTACTGCATTACGTCGCTTAGCTGGCTCAGAAGTCATCCTGGTATGTTCAGGGAATAATTTTTCTCTAGCATTATGCCAGACATTGGCCGGGTGGGGTGGGCTAGATTCAGGCACCCCATCACGTTCTACAGGTCCCTCACTTGGGGCAGTCCTTGGGCTGCCAAGATCTGCAGCAGACATAGAAGGACTAGCCAGGTCCTGTGCACTGTCAGCTGTGGCCAGGGTTCCTGGAGCACCCTCCTCCCCTTCCAACTCCATTCTCCCTTGTAGTAAACCCTGTGATGCAGGTGTTATATGTTGCCCAGTGGGTGGTTCAGTGCCACCACTGGGTTGTCCTGGAGGAATTTGAGAACCAGTGTACCCAACCTGTAAAGGCTGTAGATCATCCCCTGTGGAACCTGTCAAAGGGCGCTCCGCCTGGTTTTCAGGCATGCCAGTGTAATTAGCTTCTCAAAGCTGACCATTTGAAGATTTTGACCATTCTGCCTCTTCCAATGCAGTGGCCACCCAGGGTAGGGTATCCTTACTTGGGCTTTCTGGGGACAAGCTTCCTGTGCCCCTCCTAGTGTCTAAAAATTCAGCCTTTGCATCACCTATTTTTGCTGTTACTCCCCCAAATGAAAATTACTTCAGCCCTTTCTTGCTTCCTCCCACTTTACCAATTGTAAATTTTGCTTGCTGAAAAACATAACTAGTCCCTGGTTCAACAGGGCTAGGTTCAGAAGGAACCCCAGGTGCCTCGTGAGGTGTGTGTCTTCCAATCATATCTTCCCCATTCTCGTTAATGGATCGGGCCCTTTCCATAGCACAATCACTCACACAAGAGTGTACAGTACCTGTATTTCCAGGCTGCTGAAGTTCATCAGCCTGTATATTTGTAGCCTGGTGATCCACTGCCATCTCTTCAGAGGGAGCGTCGGTCTCCTGCTGCATAGCTCCACTAGGTCCATCTCCATGCATCTTCCAAAGCTCTTCCAGTAAAATCCCTTTGCGCTCTGTGTAGCGTCACTCCTCTTCCGTGATCAAGGCTTCCAATTCAGTTGCTGTGTCGTGCTGCATCACTCCTTGCGCCATGTCTCCTCATCGCGCCCTTTCACCTGGAACAGCCAAGCACTCTGTTGCAGGTAACTAAACCAAATCACCACTTTCCATTTGCTGCTGTAAACTCCTAGTTTGATTGGTCTCCATGGGCTCTGAGGCCAGGGTGGAGACCCGCTCCCCAGCCTCTCCAACATCCGCACGGTTCGAGGTAGAAAAGATAGTGACCATCCAACAATAACCGCAGTGCCCTCTACCAGACAGTAGGGGAATTTCCACGGTGCCCTGGCCAAATTTCCCCCATTCACTAAAAATACCACCAACAGCTTAAAATCCGGTTAAATTTCAGTTGGCATCCCTCTGTATCCCCACCCCCGGTACGAGGCTGAAAATAGGGAAAAAATTGTCTAGTCCTCCTTCCTGGTCAACAAAAACTAAAACAATAAATAAGGTTTATGGATTTTCCTTGCCATTTGATGAAAATACAGACAATGATGACAGAAAAAGACACAAGGTGCATCCAGTCTGCCCAGTTTCCTACCAATCCCCTATTGACTTAATGTCAAATAGGTTTTTCAATCTGAGATCAGACCCTCACACCCAACAGTCAACAACACCACTCCGCTTACCAATCTATAATTTCTTACCCTCTCCCCTTTAGGTACTACAATTCCTCTGTATCTATCCCGTCCAACCTTGAATCCATTTATAGACCCTACCTCTACCCTCTCCTTTGGCAATCTTAAACTCCTCTAATTTTCTATACACTTTATTTGTAAATCTAGATGTTGTACATAGGTATTACAGTTTACAAGCTTTCCAGGTCATCTATGTGCCTTCATCAGGTAACTGTCACTATCATTAGATAGTGTGATGCCTTTTATTAGCCCCAAATATGTAGTAGTACACGTTTTAGGGGTCACACAAGTCCCTTTCTCAAAGACAACAACAGTAGGGCTGCCACAACCAAATGATACAGGAGAAAATGGATGCTCTGACCAATTTCACAGTCTAGCTTGGACGTATTTGCTTCTGCCAACAATCAGTGGAGTCATGTTCACAAACATCAGACAAGGTTGGGGAAGGCATGCCTCCAGGATTTTCAGTGAAGAATTTATCTGCTTGCAGTCTACTTTTTCCATAAAAGTGTTAGAGATTACCAAAACAAGCAGTTTTTTTTTTAAACTGTAAACTCCAAAATCTGGCTTCATGGCAAGGTAAAGTAAAGGCTGATGTTTACATTTATGCTAAAACTGCATTTATGTAAATAACATAAATGCAGTTTCATAGCTTTTGAAAAATGCAAACATCAGCCTTTCACTTGCAAAAAACAGCCTTGGTTTCTCCCTAAGATGTCTGCCAAGGATGACATCATCAGAGCCAGAGACAGAGATCCACATATATTTCTATAGTGCTAACTATTCCTTCTTTCCCTCTTTATTTTGAAATGTTGTACCAAAATGGTCAACACCATGTATAAACTCGTGGATTATTTTGATCAGTACACATGTTAGGCTATGATTTTGTTCATTTTGTTTACTTTAACTTGAGGAAAATGTTTTGCAATCCAGCTGACTTTTTCTTTGCCAAACTGCATTACAGTACAACACTTCAAATACCTGATGATCTAGTGGTTATATGATGCACTGAATTTTGTTTTTTTGTTAACCAGGAGAGACACACTAAGCTGAAAGCTTGTTTACAGGTGTGGCCTGGGAACACAAGGACTTGCTCAAGGTCACACAGCAAAGTACCAGTCTTAAGTTCCAAAGCTCATGCGCTCTTGTTAATCCACAAATAAGGCTTTCTTTTTCCATATGAACCCCCTGCACCTAGCTTGCCTTCTGCTGAAACACCCCACCATCCATACCCTGTCCTTAGTACTGCCTGGGGCCTCATATGAGCTTGCGGTCTCATGAAGAGAATTATCACACCTCGGATTGTAATCTTGTACCTCAGAGAGTTGTGCACACCTATACTGATACACACCATCAGCTAGCACTGTTAAAAAATTATCTTTAAATCACCCTCCAGTACACATCCTAAGTGATTGACTTCTGCTTCCACAGCAAACATTGCATGGATCACCACCCTTCTGCACAATGAAGATAGTGTGTACAGTTCCCTGTTGTGTTTTTTTCCCCCCACTTCATTAACCAACAACTAGGTCTTCCTGGAGGGCCAAGCAATAAGCATCATGATCCAACAGAAAAACTGCTGTTCATGCCCTCATAAGGGCTGCACTTACAATGGATAACAATATTATTAGCAGGAGAGGCATACTAATACTTTGAGCAAATCCACCTGACTTCCATTGTCAGTCTACTCCTTTACCTGTAATCTGTAGAACAGTGCAGGACAGGTCCCAGTAATTCTTCTCCAGTACTTTTTTGTGCGCTACTCCACAATGCAAGTTGGCTGGCTTAGGGCTACTACCTTTCCAAATCTTGAATGAGCTATACACCACTCCCTAACAAACGTCAACATCTGCCACCCCCGAGGGTAATCTCCCTACACTGAATTCAAGTAACAGTTTAGGGGCAGCTCTGCCACTCTGAGTATTTGTCAGACTCCTGGCTGGCTACTCTTACCCATAGTCAGCTAGCAATCATGATGCTGGCAGCCCCACATTTCAGATCTCACAGTGATCTGCTCAGTGTCCTCCTTCATGTCTTCAACTAGCCTGAATATAACTGTACCCTGCTGGAGTGGTCTCTGCAGTACCTTTCTGGCATTCATTCTTCTCACCTGCTTCCCACACCAAAAACTGGTGAGTTCACTACCCTTCCGCATCATGAATGTGTTTAATATAGTCTTCCGTGTTATATTTACATATTGATAATAAACATGATCTTCTGGTAAGCCAGGCTGATAGCAGCATGGCACAAGTGGAAAAATAGGCTTTCCTACCCATATGAGAACAAAGCCACCCACGATTAGGCACTATCATATGACATGCATGATGATGTGTACACCCATCATTTAATAGCGCCTAATGGAAGGTAGCCTAGATCTTTTAAGGATAGGAAAAAAAACATCATTCCCCTTGTTCCCTGCTGCTATAAGCCTAACTTACTGGAAAGATATGTTTATATTTGATATGTCAAAATAAAACGGGAACTGTACTACTTGCATTCATGATGCAGAAAGGTGATGAGCTCACCAGTTTTCGGTGTGAGGAGGAACAGTGAAGAATGAATACCAGAGGGAGACTAAGAAGGCCACTCTTGTAAGGTAATGCTATATTCAGGGAAGGGGGAAGGCAGAAGGAGAGAAATATGAGCAGATTACTGTGAAAAATAAGATGTGGGGCTGGCAGCACATTGATCACTACCTGACCCCATTGTCCTGGCCAACATTCCCCTTCCCATAAAACCAGTTCATGCAATTGTCCAAGGCTGTGTGTGAATATTAATGTGAAATGGCTGCCACCACACGTTCACTCACTTCACTACCAGTCTAGTATTGTTTGTAAAGCACTTTGGGATACAATGTGTATGAAAACCCTTATATAAATGCTGATTCTTTTTATTATTGTTATTTCCCATAGAAAAAAAGACAAGACAAGCATATGTTTGAGTTTCAAGAACATTTGAACTCTAACATTGAACTGCACAAGAAGTTTGCTACAAAAAAGTGGTGGCTCTAGGGCAATAGTTCTTGAACTTTGTCACAGTGAGCCTCCCCAAATCCATGGAAAAGATTTTGAGCCTCCCCCAAAAACTGAAATAATCTTGGGCCTCCCCAAAGAAAAATAGCATACTGTACTTTGCGCAGTACACCATGAATAAATTGAAACCCCTTTGAGTACTTGGTTCACATTCAGTTCTTTGTCTTAAACTGATGTGGAACATTTGAAAATGGGCTCCTGTGCTCAAAGGTGTTATCTGAATACCAAACAAATAAAATAAACAAATGTAACCCCTTTGTTACCCGGGGTTACTAGAATCCCAGTAAGACCTAGTGGTAGGCAGGGAAGGCAGCTTGGGAAACTCCAGTTAAATGGGTTTCACACTGTCTCACTCTGTCCTCAGTCACAGCTGAGACTAGAGGGATGACATCATTATAGAATTGTCACAGCTGCATGAGCTACAGTTGGAATCTTCGGCTCAGAGTAGTTCTAGAATCTTGGGAATTCAAAGTCAGTCTTCAGTTTGTCCTCAAGCAAACAAGAAGGACACCAGTAGTGTCTGTTTACCCCCCTCCCTCTGGGGGGGTGAGTAAAAGTTATTTGTGGGTTCCAGGGGCAATCCCCTTCTCCCACCTTGGGAAGAAAGCTGCCTGTTTTAATTTAAGTTCAGTCTGTTCATGTATAACAGCAAAGGTTACATTTCTTCGCCTGTGGGGCACCTGCAACGAATGGGTGAGTGTTTGGCCTCATTGGAAGGGGAAAACAACTTCTTTTCTTCAGTTGGATTTCAAGTATTGGGAACTGCTATTTGGGAGAACTATGTCAACTAGGACAAATGAATAGATCAGTCATCTGTTTAAAGTGTTAAAGTTCATTGTAGAGGGGGTGCTTCAGTTCATCCACCGTCAATCTACAGTTTTAAAGTCTAAAGTACTGTGTGTCCAGAGAAATGGCGGGTATGGGCTGTGGGAGCTGGAGGTGGATAGATCCCATCTTTAGTAACCAGGTCCACCTCACGATTTCTTCTGTGTTTTTGCTACTTGCCTCATGCACTTGGCCAGTGATGGGGTGGGTACCCAGGCGTGGTCGCAGGACTGAAATCTCTCTAGGAGTCGAGACTTCAAGTGTTGTGGGGAGTCACAGGATGGGAACATTACTCCTTGTTTGATAGGAGTCTCCCTGTTTGATGGGAGTTCCGAATTGGAAGTATGAAAACAAAATCTCTCTAGGAGTCGCAGACTTCAAGTGGTGTGGGGAGCCACAGTTTGGGAGCCTCCTTGTTTGATGGGATGTCTTTCCAAGTAAAGTTTGGGTTCATTGCCAAGTGGACCGTCACTCGAGTGGCCGGCAGGGGAGCCGGGCCAGTCGGGCTGTGTATCCAATGCGCATGCAAAGTCCAGGCTGAGTGCCTGGTGGGTCCAAAGCCAGACAACTGTTATAGTGTTCATTCCTCAAATGGACCGCTGTGTTTAACCTCTAATCTGCATTACAGTTACGTAGCCCTGTGGGGGACCATACAGAGCTTTGTTTATGTTCAGTGAGTTAATAAATAAAGCTACACTGAAAAATTGCAATTCTGGTTCTGGACATTACAGTTATTGCTTCCTGTAGTTGGATTTACTTGGGTGCCCCTGTGCAGAGTAGTCAAACCTAGGTCTCTTGTGCCAAGTAGCCTCATCCTTCCCCGAACCCATAGATACCCCTATGTATATCCATGCTACAAATGTGGACACATAGATCCTTACAAAAATGGACACATAGAGGGGTTACAAAAATGGAGACACCGCTGGGATTTGTTTGGGAAGGAAGGTGCTTGGGCAAGTAGGCTAGCGTTTTGGCTATCTGGCAGTCGGTAGCCCAAAAAAGTTGAAGCAATTTCCCTAGTGTGTGCTGTGAATCTTGTGCTGCCATTTAAAAAATGCCAACTGTTTACCAAGGAGCTGTAAAGCCAAAGTGTGTGTCCTTGTCCTGCATCAACATAGTTTACAGCATTTGTCAGTTTTAAAATAAAGTTCTGTGAAGAAAAGTGTGGAAAACTAGGGGTAGCAACAGAGAAATTATGCCCTGGACGTTTGAAATGCTTTTAAAATGAGTTTCTGTGAAGGAAAGTGTGGAAAACTAGGGGTAGCAACAGAGAAATTATGCCCTGGATGTTGGAAATGCTTTCTGTGCAATACTAGAGACTGCAGAGTTAATGGTAATGTTACATGGTTGAAATGGGCTCCCGCCGTGGAGTCAGTTGGAAAAAAAAAGTGCATCTTTTCAGTTTGAATTTGCCTGCTCGACGATCGCCGTAAGGAAGAAGAGGCTCATTTGCATGGTGTCGTGTGGTTGGTCAGTTTGCCATTAGTCCCGCCCCTCAGCCAGCTCTTCAGTGTCTGCTTCAGCATTTGAGAGGGAGGCAGACAGTAGTGCATGTACTGGCAGTGGAGGAGCGTTCGCGAAGTGTTCAAAGCGCTGTAAACAGTGAAAAGTGACTTTTCTAGTTCAAAATCGGGCTCAACCCACTTATCGGTCATGGGATCAGTGAACTGTGTGATTAATACTACGATCGCGGAGACTGCCCACCCATTTGAAATCCGAGGCCTTCAAAAATCTGGCTGCAGACCGTTTTCCTCCGTCGCAGCAATCTGCTACCATAACAGTTAGTAAACGATTTAAAACTGCTCAAATCAGTGATTTTCAGTAATGCCATATAAAATGTGAGTGCAGCTGTATAGTCGCTTTGCAAGTAGCGATTGTGTGATATCCTGCTGGCAAGTGCAAGTCTGTAAAGCCATTAAATGTGTGCATAGCAATGAAAGTAGCCTCAGTTTAAAGTTTGCAGCCAGAGAGAGACTGTGGATTGTAAAATAATTGCAACACTAGTAAAAGCAGGCAATCCTGTGCTGAAACCTGAAGTTTCAAAAGGAACTGTGATTAAATAAATGTTGCCAGCATGTGAAAAAGTCCAAGGAAAATCCTGTAAATGTGAGAACAGCCAGAAAAGAGCAAGTTGTGCAGTTTAAATAAAAGTTAATAGTAGCTGATGTAAATCGGGTGCGCAGTGGCTTGACCCAGAGTCCGAATGCTGATGCACAGGAGTGCTGCCGCCGCCATTACAGGGTGGGGTAGTAAAGTAAACACAGCAGCAGAGGAGCCATTTTAAAGCTACAGAGTGTGTTCATTAAATTGGGACTTTCCGTTACAGTGAACTTTTGTTTGTTTTTCTGCAGTTATGGCCTCAGGACCAGCTTGTTACCCGGATCATGCCCGGGTTGCAGTAACAGCAGCAGTAAATAGATTGAGAGACATTGAAAATTGGTGCTATAGAGGGCAACTCCCTCCTGATGTGGCCATTCCTAATTATCCAGTGCGTGTATGCCAGATGTGCTTTAGTGCTGGAAGGGATGTCTTCATGATTCCTCACTGTGCTGGTTGTCTACAAAATATGGCTTGCATAAAGTGCCTCAAATTCATTTGGCTCCCACATGGACACAACTTCAAGAATCTGCAGTTGGCAGCACACAGCATCAGGCGGAGCCTGTGGAGGAAGGTCTCCCGGAGTGTGTTACAAAGTTAGAGAGTGCAGAATTAGAGACTGAATCTGAAGTTGAAGTTTTAGATGCTGGATCTCAGAAAGCAAGTTCAGATAAAGCATCAATAGACCCCTGGGTGGGGGTCTAGCCCAAGTCTCAAGGTGAAGATGAGATGCGGGAGGCCGTAATGGGAGGTGTCCACCGCCTCCTAGTGATGAATGGATAGTCTTGGGGCGTAGAACTACTGCTTACTCCTGGGCTCAGATCCTCAGTGAACAGGAAGATGAGGAGGAACCTAAGTGGCCTTGTGAGAGATAGGAATGGTACACAGCCTCAAGATCTTGCCTCGAGGAATGTGTTCAAGAAGGTGGTGATGCCACTGCCTGGCTTCACCAGAAGAGAAAGAAGTCAGGGATCCGTTTTTAATTTCGTTGGGGATGCGAAGCTGGCAGAACCAGGACTGGCCACCCCCAAGCCAGGCCAGCGGTCTCAGATTTTTATTTATTTATTTATTTAGTTTTTGTTAACCGGGTAGGAACACTAGACAAGTTATATGCCTATTTTCAGGAACGACCCGGGAGAGTACAACAGGTTCAACAGTTAACAGTGACAGGGTATAGTAAGTACATCAAATACAGCAAGCAGTAGAGAAAGACAGTTTACAATTTACATTGGATTGGAAAGGTACACACAATTAGTGAAATGAGTGCATTGACCAGCAGGGCTGGCGGTATAAGCACGGGCAAGGTGAATCCTGCTATCCAGTGTACACCAGAGCTGTGTTCTAGGGAGGCTTTGGGCAGACGCAGCGAGAGGCCAGCTTTAGATGTTCCCACAGGGAGGTCCGGAAAGTTTGTGAGAAGGGGTAGTACGGACATTTTCAGGAAGGAGTTCCAAAGCTTGGGAGCTTGAGCGGCAAAACTCCGTTCCCCCATGACGGTGCGGGTGGTAGGTATATTCAGTAGGCCAGGGCCCTGGGATCTAAGAGGGTAGGGGGAGATATCAGCTGGGGCGAGAAACCGGGCCAGTTCCGGAGGGGTGCCGGAGCTGATTACTTTGCTCGTGAGGCACCCAGTGCTAAAGAAGAGGTGATTGACCGGGGATAGCCAGCCAAGCTTATCACAGAGTTCACAGTGATGGATGAGACGGGGAGCGGCCAGGGCAAACCGACAGATGTTGTTGTATGCCGTGCTCCACTTGCTTAGGAGGACCTTGGAAGTATGTGCAAATAGGAGGGAACCATAGCTAAGGGAAGGGAGTAGTACTCCTCTGGCAATAGCTAGACGTGCCGCTGGGGTGAGATTGTACCGAGCCCTGTAGGCCAGTCCCAGTTTGTGGTTTACCCCACTGCAGGCATTGTGGATATGATTTCCCAGGTCCAGTTGGGGATCGAGTGTCACACCAAGATATTTAAGGGAGGTCACTGTAGGAAGGGGAATACCATCGTTGTAGGTGATTTGCAGGGGAGTTGGGGAGGCCCGAATCTTGGCTGAGGAGCCAAATAGCATGGCCTGGGGTTTTTTTTGATTAAGGACCAGCTTATGGTTGGAGAGCCAGGCTTGGATGTTCCAGAGGTCCTCTGATAGGTGACGATTTAGAGTGGCTGTATTACGGGGGTGAGCCAGGAGAACCAGATCATCCACGTACATGGTAACTCGGCAACTGGTGATCACAGCAGGGAGATTGTTAATAAACAGGAAGAAGAGTAGGGGACCCAGCTGGATCTGTGGGGCCGGAGGTTACGGGCAGGGGGGCAGAGAGGATTTTGTTGAATTTAGTTAGCTGTTTTCTGCCATGCAGATAGTCAGAGACCCAGTTTAGAGCAGAAGAGGACAGACCAAGGGACCTCATTTGCGAGGTAAGCAGGTTGTGGTCAACGAGGTCGAAGGCCTTGGATAAGTCAATTGACACGGCGCCTGAGAGTTGTCCCAGATCCATTGCAGCTCTGATGCTGGAGGAGACAGAGATGAGTGCCATGGTAGTGCTGTGCCCTTTTCGAAAGCCATGTTGGGCAGGGGACAGCAGGCCATGGGTGTGGATGTGCTCCAAGAGTTGATTGGCTACCACCTTTTCCAGTAGCTTACTGACAGCCGAGAGGATGGCTATAGGACGGTGTTGTCCAGATTTTGGGAGCCCTGCTTAGGGACAGGGACTATCTTGGCAACCTTCCAGATGTCAGGATCCGCCCTGGGTGAGGATAGGTTGAAGATGTGGGCCACTGGGGAGGCTATGAGGGGGCGCCAAGTCTGAGGAGCTTTGGCTCCAGGTTATCCAGGCCAGGGCTTGCATTCTGGGAGAGGCCTAGAAGAAGAGACCGCACTTCCACCGATACTTCCTTAGATAGAAAGGAGGTGGGCAGGCCAGACTCCGCTGGGTCGTGGAAACATAAGTTAGCATTCCAGGCCATAGACCCTGGGGGGAGGATGGTGGGGAGATCGGAGAAGTGAGAGTTAAGTGCGTTGGCAATCACGTGGGGATTATTGCAGGAGACACCTCCGATGAGCATGTCAGTGACCCCGGAGTTGGAGCGACCACTGATCAGCGTTTGGATGGTGCTCCAGAACCGTCTGGGGTCGTTTGCAGAGCTGAGAAGAGCGGTCTTGCAGAAATCATTTTTGGCCCCCCGATGGTTTTTTTGCACTCATTTTTGAGTTTTCTGTATTGTTGGAACAGGGCAGTGTCATGTGAGCGTTTGTACCGTGCCCAGCACTTGTCTCTCGCTCGCATAAGGGAGAGGAGACCACCATTTAGCCACTGGGTGGCTGTCCCACGGACCCTGCATCTAGCGATAGGGGCATGCCTATCTTGCAGGTCTGCAAAGACGTTGTAGAACGCAGCGACAGCAGAGGAGGGGTCCTGAGCTCGATGGACTACTGACCAGTTTGTGAGCCTTAGTTCCTCCAAGAACAGGTCCGGGTTGAAGTTGGCAAAGTTACGGACCTGGATAATTTTATGGGGGACCTTAGGGAAGGGGATTTTCCAATTACAAAGGACAGGAGAGTGGTCAGAGATGGCATCGGGTAAAGTCCCTACAGAGGAGATCCTCTCGGGTCGGTTTGACATGATCCAGTCCAGAAGGGAGCTGGAAGTCCCATTTGCCTTCAGACGAGTGGGATCCTTTACAAGTTGAGTCAGGGATTGAGTGGCAAGCAAGGCCTCATACTGCTTGACGTTTTCCCCTGCCCAGTTTAGGTTTGACCAAAGCAAGTAAAGAGGAGAGACTGGTTCGTAGAAAGGCCAATTAAATCTTTGGTATGACCTTTCCTACCTTTCCTCGGAGAGTCTGGGAGGAGATTGAGAACTGCAGGAAATCCTGGATCTGGAATGAAGCAATGAAACATGTGCATCCTGGGGCTAACCAGCATGTAAAGAATAGACTGTTCCACGAAAAGTATAGACAGTGGAAGAGAGGCAGGACACTGTTTATGGACAGAGTGAGAATAGTGGACGGAGAGGGACGCGAAGTTTCCCACTGTGTGAATTATGTGCATCCAGATGGAGTAATAATTCAAGCCCCTGACCCCCCCCTACTATTGGCCTCAGTGCAAGGACCTCCCAGTAATTAAGCCCGTGCCTACAAAATGGAGAGCCAAGCAGTGGTAGTCAATACTGCCACATCTACACTGTGAAGTAACCTTATTGAACTGCCAATATAAATAAACAACAAATCAGGTGCTCCACATTCTTCAGTCCACAGTGTACTGCCCTAATCGATAACCATCTACTGCTACCACCAGATGACTTCAGATCCAGAGAGGACACCAGCCCAGCTGTTTGCCTGTTCATCGCCTGGTAATCGGATGACGCTGGACCAGCTGTTTCTCTTTTTGTTCCTGTTCTAAGGTTCCTTCTCCAGTTATGACATCCACCCAGCTGTTTCCAGATGTGCACTCCCGTGGGTTCCCGGAAGATGTCCGTCCAGCTGTATCAGAAGAAATGCTGCCAGGGAGAGTTTTCGGAAGGGACCAGGTTTGCTTAGTTCGAATACTTCAAGAGGCTGGTGAGTCACAACCTTTTTATTCTATCTTTATGACACTGCAATACACACCTTACACTACAGACTTCAAACAGTGTGTGAACTGTCCGCAAAGACTCTCCCCTTCAGGATTATGGCCTTAAAAGACTATGTTCACGGGGTTCCGGCCTTCAGGCCTTGTAGTCACTAGTGGGACATTTAGGGCGTTCCATCTCCCCAAAAGGTGTATTGTTATCAATGTCATTTCTGTACTTAATGTATATACTGTATTTTCTACTTTTCTAAAAAAAAAAAATATATATATTTTTTTATTTTTGGGATTGTTTAGTGTTTTGTTTATCCTGTATGGTAAGAGTTGTTGCTGTTTTTGTCACTGTTGTTGTTTAGGTAGATCGTAAATGCAGATTAGGGTGTGTTTTTTGTTGTTTTTGTCTTTTCTTACAGGTGTTCCTGGAAGACAGAAGAGCAGACAAGAAGAGGAGGAGGGGCTCATCGGAGTTCCTCGTTTCAGTGCTTATGTGTAGAAATTAAAGTACTGTTTGTGTTTCTAATGTTGTAGTTGCAGGCTGCCCAAGGTCGGGGAGGTCCCCAGGTTTTGTTTTTGTTTGGGATGTTATGTTAGAGGCAGATAGGTTTCCCCTAGAGGGTTAGGGGGGATGGACAGGCTGTGGCCCTGACCTGCAGTAGGGGCCGCGGGCTGATCTATCAAGGACTATGCTCTGGGCCGGTTCTACCAGAGCCACTAGGTGTCCATAGCAAGTGGATGAGTGAGGCTGATATGTCAGCTGTAGGCCTCTATGGGCCCTTGAGTGTTGCCTACCTGTGCTGCACATGGTGAGAGGGGGCCTGATCACCCCTCTCCACAGGTAGCACATAGGGTGGGATGGCCTAAGGCCGGGTGCATAATGACTGGGGACAGTCATTTTCCTGGTCAAGGGCGAGTGTAACCCCTTTGTTACCTGGGGTTACTAGAATCCCAGCAAGACCTAGTGGTAGGCAGGGAAGGTAGCTTGTGAAACTCCAGTTAAATGGGTTTCACACTGTCTCACTCTGTCCTCAGTCACAGCTGAGACTAGAGGGATGACATCATTATAGAATTGTCACAGCTGCATGAGCCACAGTTGGAATCTTCGGCTCAGAGTAGTTCTAGAATTTTGGGAATTCAAAGTCAGTCTTCAGTTTGTCCTCAAGCAAACAAGAAGGACACCAGTAGTGTCTGTTTACCCCCCTCCCTCTGGGGTGAGGAAAAGTTCTTTGTGGGTTCCAGGGGCAATCCCCTTCTCCCACCTTGGGAAGAAAGCTGCCTGTTTTAATTTAAGTTCAGTCTGTTCATGTATAACAGTAAAGGTTACATTTCTTCGCCTGTGGGGCACCTGCAATGAATGGGTGAGTGTTTGGCCTCATTGGAAGGGGAAAACAACTTCTTTTCTTCAGTTGGATTTCAAGTATTGGGGACTGCTATTTGGGAGAACTATGTCAACTAGGACAAACAAATAGATCAGTCATCTGTTTAAAGTGTTAAAGTTCATTGTAGAGGGGGTGCTTCAGTTCATCCACCGTCAATCTACAGTTTTAAAGTCTAAAGTTCTGTGTGTCCAGAGAAATGGCCGGGTATGGGCTGTGGGAGCTGGAGGTGGATAGATCCCCATCTTTAGTAACCAGGTCCACCTCTACGGATTTCTTCTGTGTTTTTGCTACTTGCCTCATGCACTTGGCCAGTGATGGGGTAGGTACCCAGACATGGGTCGCAACTTGAAAATCTCTCTAGGAGTCGTAGACTTCAAGTGGTGTGGGGAGCCACAGGATGGGAACATTACTCCTTGTTTGATAGGAGTCTCCCTGTTTGATGGGAGTTTCGAGATTGGAATGCAACAAAATCTCTAGGAGTCATAGACTTCAAGTGGTGTGGGGAGCCACAGTTTGGGAGCCTCCTTGTTTGATGGGATGTCTTTCCAAGTAGAGTTTGGGTTCATTGCCAAGTGGACCGTCAGTCGAGTGGCCGGCAGGGGAGCTGGGCCAGTCGGGCTGTGTATCCAATGCACATGCAAAGTCCGGGCTGAGTGCCTGGTGGGTCCAAAGCCAGACAACTGTTGTAGTGTTCATTCCTCAAATGGACCGCTGTGTTTAACCTCTAATCTGCATTACAGTTACGTAGCCCTGTGGGGGACCATACAGAGCTTTGTTTATGTTCAGTGAGTTAATAAATAAAGCCACACTGAAAAATCCCAATTCTGGTTCTGGACATTACAGTTATTGCTTCCTGTAGTTGGATTTACATGGGTGCCCCTGTGCAGAGTAATCAAACCTAGGTCTCTTGTGCCAAGTAGCCTCATCCTTCCCCGAACCCGTAGACACCCCTATGTATATCCATGCTACAAATGTGGACACATAGATGCCTTACAAAAATGGACACAGAGGGGTTACACAAATATTATTATTCAGCTTAATATAACCCCCGTTCACAGGCCAGCCTACTTGCTCTGCTGTTTTCATTCTTGAACCACTGTTACCTCTTGTTGCAGTACCTCTATATATGAAATAACCTTCCTACATATTTTGCCTCTCTCTCCCTCTCCTTCCTTCCT
Organism: Neoceratodus forsteri; assembly: GCA_016271365.2. Classification (NCBI taxonomy): domain Eukaryota; kingdom Metazoa; phylum Chordata; order Ceratodontiformes; family Ceratodontidae; genus Neoceratodus; species Neoceratodus forsteri. Next base: position 566,996,372 of record CM057452.1, read on the forward strand.
CCTAAGCAACTTTTCTGGGATTACTTTGCTCCTTCCTGCTATTGCTCTTTGCACTTCTATGCTCAACCCTTGTATTTGGGCTGTTCTGCCATCAGTCTACAAATGTATCAATTACCACCACTTATTATTAGCTTATTGTTCATATTTGTTTGCACTATTGTTCACTGTGTATTTCTTGATCATTTTGCAGTTACCTTTTCAAATGTATTCACTCCCTACCCTTCGCTAGGTACACCTGGAATGAGCCTTGGCTCATTCACCTTCCTTTGTCACCTATTAGTAAATAAATACATGAAATTCACCTACAATTATCCTCTTTCAGTTTGCTTGATATCTTCACACAAAATGCATAAAACTCAAAATTTAAATACAGTACTTTTTCAGATATGCTTGAACCTCCCCGAAACAGGTTGGGGCCTCCCAAGGGAGGCTGGCCTCACCATTTGAGAACCCCTGCTGTAGGAGGTGGTGAAGGGTGTGGCTACACACATAATAACGTACTTGCTGCTGCTGCTGCATTTCACTTTGTTGAAGTCTGATGTATTGATTGTACAAATGTTTACATTCAAACTATGGATTACATTTGTAGTTTCTGTCAAAAACATATTAGAAAAGAATAATAGCAGAAAATATAAAGGTTTAATAAAAATTTAAAAAGTGCATTATTAAGCATCCACATCACCCCCCATTGTAGCATCCTGGATCCACCATAACCACCAGACCACCATGTTATTCAAGATTTGTACTGCACTGTGGTTTGCAACAGAGAAAGTCGGTTGGATTAAAACACATTTTCAGCATGTTAAAGTAAACAAAATGAACAGAACCATAGCCTAACATGTGCATCATACAAAATAATGCACATGGTTTTGACAATTTCGGTGAAGCAATTCTATACAAGGGAAAAAAGAACTAGTTAGCACTATTGAGAGCCATATATCTCTCTGACTTTGGCTTAAATGATGTCATCACATAACACATTTGGCGGCCATTTTAGGAAGCAGGTAAGAGTTTTTTTGAAACTGGAAGGCTGATTTTACAATTTTCAAGTGCTCTAGAACAACATTTAGGTAAATTATGTAAATGTAGTTTTAGCATTAATGAATACAGCAGCCTTTCCTTTAGTCACCTACAGAGTCAGATTTTTGAATAGTTTGTTGTCAAAATGTTTAGTTATCCTTTAAGTACAGAGAAAAACATTTATTATAGGGGTGCAGTTGTGCCCCTATAGTTAGGGTTGAGTTGAGTGTTCAATGTTAACCCCTTAAATTTGCACCCTAATAGCTTTAGTAGTATTTAACAAAGTTAGCTGAGATTTTGCATGTGTTGTCTAGGAGGCAAGGTCTAAACCTGTGAAAAGTTTTGTGACAGCAGCTTGTGTGGTTTCTGAGATCCGCATGTAATCCCCTAGGCGGCGCTACTCCTAGTGTTACACCCCTGCCTACTACCCCGGACACAGGCTGAGGGGTTTGGGTTCTTAAGCTTATATTAGGTTTAAACAATTGTGCAGTGCCTCCACTCAGAGTTTACCTTTAATGTGGGCTGGATGCTACCTGGTACAACCCCTGAGATGTTATACCACCCACAATTATCATTTGCCACCCCACAACATGACCCAAATGACATTTCCACACATTTCAACATTTTTGTATTTAATGACTCTCTCTAATAATATGCTCATGACACTAGATTAGCAAATAACATCAAGAAATGTATTTGGGGGAGCGATCTAGGAGAAGGGGGAACTGGAGTAGAGTTTATGCATTTACAATATATTTACAAATGGTTTGATTGATTAGTGCTGGTGAAGCCCTCCAGCTGGGTAATGCAAACATAGAGCAAATCACAGTTGTTTTCCCCAAACCCTTCTAATGTATTCAGAGCCCTGACTTGCTCACTAGCTGAAACAATCAAGTTGTTACCCATTAATTCCCACATTGGTACCAGTATCCTACCTGTGCAGACCCCGCAATCTCACACAACCTGGGAGTCCAGTAAAACTGTACTTGAAAGGGTGCAGGCCTGATATACGATTTGTTGCTGTACGTTGGCTAGCATAAGAGGTTGGGGCCCATTATTGAAAGATTAACTTGAGGTAGAATTTGTACTCTTAAACACTGGCACTGTTGAATGCAGACCTTGCCTGAGCTCTTGAGCTGAACTATTTACACAACTTCAGGCATTGATGCAGGGGTGCCCTACCGTACTCACAGTTTGCTGCCCTGATTAAGATTGGCAAGCACTTCTACTGGCAGGTTCTTCCTCGAGGACCAAAAATGCTGGCAAAGCTAACAGCTGCCCTACGCCTAAAAATGACTGCAAGGATGGAACAGCTTGCGCAGAGTGAAACATGTCACCATGGACCTGGGGCTGGACCTTGTCCACAGGAAAACACTCAGAGAGACACATCTGGTTAAGTTCCCATCCAGTACACTTATATACCTCATTCACACTTTCATATGAGTCTGAGGGTGTCAGAATAACCTGTTAGTTGCATTCAGTACATTTACATCATCTGGAGCTTTGATCACACATGTACCCAGGGCCAACATTTCTGATATTGTTCTTCTCACACTGGGCAATAAAACTCTGACTACGCTCACTCTGGACTAGCAGATGTTTCATTGACTTGGGCTTGAATAATGGCCCACTACAATTCACAACACTTAAGCTCGATTGGGCTTGAGGCTTGGCCCACTACCATTTGCACAACTTGAACAACTTAGCCTTGACTGCCTTTGCTTGGTGGCAAACAGATGCAAGGGTTCCTTCAATGCATAGGTTTGCTGTATACTCTGTACTGCTTGCATGAACTACTTTAAGCTTATTTGCCTCACAATTCTGTTCCTTTGACCAGATACTATAGGTGCATTAACTCAGACAATGACTAACTGTCCATGTGGCTCTACACTGGCTCTTGCAGCTCCCACTGTTTCAAATGCTTTTTCTAGCTTTCTTGCACATTTACATGATTAACTGCATGCACATTTACATGATTAACTGTAGTCACTCTCCAATTGCTATGGGCTTGTCTGTCCCATTCAGATACTTTACATTTTGCTTGGGTCTGTTTTAAGTAGCCATTCTAACTTCTTTAACACTGCATCTTGTTAATACAGGTTTTCTCACTAAGACCTGGATAGCAGTTTGTTTGTTAGTTGCTGTTGGCTCTTCTTGAATCAATCCTTTTTTCAATGCTCTCACCGTTGAGGCAGGATCAGGCCTCTCACAGCTGGCTTCATCAAGTTACTGGACCATGTTTTCCCACTATGTGAAAGGCTTGGATCTAGCCCTGGAGAACATTCTCTGGCAACCCCCAGGCAAGAGGCTTCTGCTATGAGCTGCCACTTGTCTTCCCTCTGGAAGGAGAAAATCACCTCTCCCATGTGGAGAGGCTCCGTATAGTTTGCTAGGCCCATTTTGCTCTGCAGAGGCCTGAGCCCCCACTCCTGTGGGGAGCTCCTGCTCAATCTGTTCGCACATCCAGAAACACTGTCTCTTATAGGGCTCCTCTGAAGCTCCTGATTGGCTACTGCAACCTGATACTTCCTCCCTGATTGGCTGAGGCACTTGTCAGTCACAAATATGAATAATGCATGAACCTCATTCGATGCACAATTGGCCTGCTGTTTTGGCGCCTGAAATTAGGTCCCTGTAAATCCCCATGAGCTCTTGGCATTTTCCCATGAGCTTTGGTGAATGTCCCACAAGTTCTGGCTTTGATATCCTGCTTTTCTATAGACTGTGGCTGCTTGCAATGGCTGCTAAAATACACAGTCCCCCAGCAGAATAGGTATAGTCTCAAACAAAATCCTGATGCAGCCAGAAATAAAGTAAACATTTGCCCCAATGTCCCACAGTCTATTAGCCCTGTTTGTGTACTTCCTGTCACTACACAGATTAGATTAATTGCTCAGTCCATAAGTCCGTCGCTGCTGCCAATATTTTTAGACTTTGACATGCAGCAGCAGACAGGCTGTCACTTGTCTGAGTCCCAATATTTTACTGGTGCAGCCAGGAGCAAAATATTTATTTGTTTAAACACTTATTTTCCCCGGTAAACATTTTCCCCCACAACATATATTGGCAGTTATATTATTTATTCAAAATCTTTCTTTCCCTTTTGCTATCTCAGCGCTTGCTGAAAACAGCTGCCCAGAAAGCAGAACAGACCCTCCTACATATTTATAGGACGGGGCTCAGACCCATGAAAATTAATAAACCCTGATTGAAACTCCCTTGTGGATCTCCTTTAGTAAGGAGGAGAGAGGCCTCTCAGCGCCATGTCCATGGTCACCGGGTCCCGCTCAGCTGATGGGGATCCCGGGACCGACGGACTGCTCCCCAGTTCAACCGCAAACCATTGCAGTCAAAGATTAAAGGTGCTGCTCATGCCTGCATGATTCCCGCTGCCCCGAGGGCAGACCTCAAGCGGGAGATCACAGTCGGTTTCTTTTCTAGCCCCCAAGGCTGAATTAGGGATTTGGCTGAAACGGGGCACCAGGAGGCAGGAACAAGACCAAGAGGGCAAGCAAAAATTACAGGCTGATCCTGGAGACACTTGTGAGAGAGCAAGAGGGACAAGGGATGCAAGGGTGGCAGGTAAGCCCCCACAGAGGTGTTACACACATATGTAATTTTCCAATAGACATCTATTTTTTCCCCATACTTAACATGGGTTTTGGATTTGCTCTCACATACAGCCTACATGGAACAGAATTTTTTTCCCAAAACGTACAGGGCAGAAGTGTGCTGTGCTAAGGTTGGGACTTTAGAAGAGTTTGTGAAAATGTTAAATGATTCCAGAGTTATAAGGACTTAAAGTTTGTTTTTTTCTGTTTTGAGCATGCTCAGTAGGGTTTTGGGGGGTAATGTTCTGACACAACACCAAATGTAGCAAGCCCATTTTTGGTTTCTCGACACTTTTTTCCCATAGCACTAAAACAAATGCTGGGGTTCTGTGAGAGCTGCCATCTTTGTTTTTTTCCTCCCTCGAACTAAAGAAACAAGGAAAATACATAAAAATGCTGTCATTAAAAAAAACAAAAACACTAGAACCTAGCTAAATGGGATTCATTTTGCTAGATTCTGATGTTTGTTTTTTAAAATAATGGCCAGAAATACCTTTTCTGGACACCACAAAATCCAAGGTGCCCAGCTTAGTGAGAGGAGCTGTTCACTCCTGTTCTCTGTATGAGAACAGTGGGACTTTCTTGAATGCTGAAGCCTCAGCTGGAACGCATGCTGGCAGTTTCAGCTGAAGCAGTGAGCTGGGGAATGTGTGTGTGTGTTGGGTGTGTGGCGTGTGTGTAACCCCCCTGTTACCGGGGGTTACTAGAATCCCAGTAAGACCTAGTGGTAGGCAGGGAAGGCAGCTTGTGAAACTTCAGTTAAATGGATTTCACACTGTCTCACTCTGTTCTCAGTCTCAGCTGAGACTGAGGGATGACATCATTTTAGAACTGTTGCAGCTGCATAAGCCACACTGGAATGTTGCAGTTGGAGGTTAGAGTAGAACGTTGGGAATTTGAAGCCAGTCGTTGTGCAGTTTGAGTGAGAGACTGTAATGCAGCAAAGTGTATGCAGGCTCTCAGAACTTTAAGTTCTGTTTCAGAGCTACTTGTGTTAAGGTGCGTGTTTCCACCCGAAGAGGAACACCAGAACTGTTAATTGAAGTGGTGGAGACCACTCTCAATGGCTCAGAGCCCCATCTCTGAGGGGATGGTGGGAAGGTGTCTGCCTGTTTTCCAGGGGCAACCCCCTGGGTCTGGCTAATGGAAAGAAGCTGCCTGATTGAGTTATGCTGAGGCACCAGAAGCTTAAAGAGGAAAATTCCTTGAGGAGGAAATGCCTGTGGGGCACCTGCAACCAAAGGGTGAGTTTGCTCTGAAAAAGGGCCAAGTGTTTTCACCTGAACAGAAGGAAACTAATGGGACTGTTACTGTGGGGTCAGGAAAAGACAGCCAAGTACAGTTGGAAGATGTGGAGATTGGACTGCTTAACTCAGTGGGTGGTCTAGAGTAATGGAAAATGCCACATATAAGTATGTTCAAGTCCAGCACAAATGGAAAGAAAGAATGAGGGGATTGGATGTGGGGAGGGTTACTAGCAGGGTACTGCAGGGTTCAGTACTAGGACCAGTCCTTTTTAATGTCTTTATAAGTGACATTGCAGAGGAACTGGAAGGAAAAGTATGTCTCTTTGCAGACGACACAAAGATCTGCAACAGGGTTGATGCACAAGATGGAGTGGAAAGGTTGAGAAGGGACTTGGCAAGGTTGGAAGAATGGTCAGATGTATGGCAGCTCAGATTCAGTGCAAAGAAGTGCAATGTAATGCACCTGAGAAATAAAAACCCAGGGGAAGAGTACACAATGGGGGGTGAGATACTGACAACAGTAAAAATGGAAAGGGACCTGGGGGTAATTATATCAGATGACCTAAAGGTGGGCAAGCAATGTGAGAAGGCAGTAAGGAAGACTGGGGGGATACTGGGATGCATAGGGAGAGGCATCAACAGTAGAAAACAGGAAGTTGTTATCCCTCTGAACAGACAGTTGGTGAGACCCCATCTGGAGTAATGTGTGCAGTTCTGGAGACCCCATCTCTGCAAAGACATAGACAAAGTGGAGGCTGTCCAGAGGAGGGCAACCAAAATGGTGCAGGGTCTGCACCAGAAGACATATGAAGAAAGACTAAAGGAGCTTAATATGTATACCCTTGAGGAAAGAAGGGAGAGAGGGGACATGATAGAAACTTTCAAGTACCTCAAGGGAATCAACAAAGTCCAAGAGGGTAGCATCTTTCAGAAAAAGAGATGTGCAAGAACAAGGGGGCACAATTTGAAGACAGAGGGAGGGCGGCTCAGAGGTAATGGGAGGAAGTATTTTTTTCATAGAGAGGGCTGTGGATGCATGGAACAGCCTCCCTGAGGAGGTCATGGAGTCAAGAATAGTGGGGGAATTCAAGAATGCATGGGACAGACTTAAGGCAGTCCTAGTGGGGGGTAGGAGAAAGTAAGCTGTTGGTTAACTAGGATATGCAGCTTATCTGTTAGGTAGGACATTGGGCAGACTAGGTGGGCCAAGCGGTCCTTATCTGCCATCACATTCTATGTTTCTATGTTTCTATTGGACTGCTTAACCTGTGGGGGGTCTTGAGTAATGGACAATGCCATTTATTTTAAGTATGTTCAAGTCCAGCACAAATGGGAAGCAAGAAAAGTAGATGGAATGTGAAATACATTTAGCAAGAATCTACACTGCAAAATGTTAAAGGATGAGGTGTTTATGTCCAGAGAAATGGCCGGGTATGATTTGTGGGAGTGAGAGGTGGAAGACCCCCCCCATCAGTAGTAACCAAATTCACCTCTACGGATTTGCTCTGAGACACCTGTTGCTTTCTCTCAGGTACTTGGCCAGTGCCTGAAGAAAGTACCCAGACGTGGGATTAAACAGAAAGATTCCCTGATGGAGCCGAGTTGCTCTTAGGTGGCTTAGGGAGCCACCAGAAAATGTTTCCATGATGTATGGAAGGTGTCCAAGTGGCTGGCAAGGGAGCCAATCCAGAGAAAACCTACAGCAGAGTACAAGTTTGGGCTGTGTAACCCAAAGCAGCGTACAAGTCTGGGCTGTGTGCCCAGTGTGTTGTAGAGCCTGAGGGCTAAAGTGATGAGGATGTGTTCTGGTCTCCTTTAATCTGCATTACCAGGAGTTTAGCCCCGTGGGGGTCCATCTATGCTTTGTTTATTCTGTTTGGATGTGAATAAAAGCCACACTTTAGAATCCAACTTCTGGTATTGGACATTACAGTTATTGCTTCCTGTGTTCGGGGTTACTTGGGTGCCTCTGTGCAGAGTAGCCAAACCTAGCTTTTGTGCTGAGTGACCTATTCCTTCCCGAACAGAAGCCCACATGGTATTGCTGTCAGATGGCAATGGCAGACCAAGTAGGGGTTACATGTGTGTCTAGCTATCCTTTTATTTGTTTATTTATTGAAATGTTTCAACAGGAAGGCACACTGAGCAACAAGTTGCTTGTCTCCCAGTGTGACCTGGGGGAAAGGGATACAAGAGGAATGAGGCATTAAACATTCAAGTTACAAGAGCAACATTAGCATACAGTTGTAAAGCAGGTGTTACAAAAAGTGTTGCAACAGTGCTGAGCATAACATGTAGAAAGAGTGGACAATAATAAGTGCCAGGTTAAGAAATAAATAAGTGCTTACGTGAAAGAAAAGAGGGAAAGGAGAGGGAGGAGTGAGGTGGGGAGAGGGGGAAGAGTCATGTCCCTGGATACCACCCTCAGGGTGCGGGGACTGGTGGACTAAAGAGAAGGGGATAATGCAGTGTCCCAGAGAGACCCCTTTAGGATGGTGGAGGAAGGAAGTAGATCAGAGATACAAGCCCCTTGGGGTGGTAAGTGAAAGTGAGAGTAGAGAGGTAGGGTTTGTCCAGGGCTTAGAGGAGGGAATTAGATAAGGACATAGCAGGAGCAGTTAGGTGCAAGGTAATTATTGAGGGCAGAGCTGATGGAGTAGGCAGAGGATGAGTGCCGGATTTGAGGTGTGAGGTAATTCCAAATTTTTGGGAGGCGGTGAGAGTAAGTGGATTGGCCGATTTGGGTGGATCTTCGGGGGACAACCAGGGTACAGGAATTGGACGATCTAAGGGAATGGGAGGGTGGAAGGGGTGTTATAAAGGAGGAGGTGACGTAGGAAGGGAGCTCACACACTAGTGCTTGGAGGTGAATTTAGCACAGTGGGAGAGTCGCCTATTTGCAAGAGACAGGAAGGATAGGGCACGATAAAGATCGCAGTGATGGGTACAAGGGGGGGATCCATGGCAAAGTGGCACAAGGAGTTGAAGAGGGTGTCCAGTCTGGCCAGGGAGGACTTGGTGGCAGCACCATAGACTACATCACAGTAGTTGAAAATGGGCAGTATCATCTTCTGAACAAGTTCACACATAGCCATAGGAGGGATGAAACTACAGTTCCTGAACAGGCCACCAAGCTTGGGGCGCAGTTTTTTTCTGGATGGTGTCAATATGTCAAGAGAAGTTTAGGTATTGATCCAACCAAACACCTAACTACCTGAAGGAGGATGTGTCCTCAAGTAAAGTCCCATCAACAGTGTGGAAAGCGGGTAGGAAGGGAAGCCTAGAGAGTCTCTGCCTTGTGTCATAGGTCATGGAGACAGTCTTCTAGGCATTCAGGAAAAGCTGATGGTTAGCACACCAGAGCTGAACCTGTCAAAGTCTTGATGTAAGCTGGTTGTAACCTCATCAAGACAGGAGCCAGATGCATATAGGACTATTTGTCCATTGTCCATCCCAGTTAGGATGGAGTCTGTGAGCTGTAGGAGAGAGGTAGTGATTGAGTGGTTTTTCCTGAAACCAGAATGGGAAAGGGTGAAAAAGTCCATCTTCTTCCAAGTTGTGTAAGTGGGGGTGCTTTGAAACAACTGAGAAGCTGCCTGGGATATACTATATTGGACTAGATATCTGAAACAAATCTCTCTCTCTTGCTTACATCTGAGGGAAGTTTTCCTTACTTTTACATTGGTATTGCTTTGTGTTTAATTATTTTAGTTTTTAATTCAGGAAGGGGGTTTTCAAACCTGCTCATCTTGTCAGCATCTTCAGAAGGGCTGAAATAACTGCATATTTGATTTTCCTTTGTGGCTAACAAACCACCAGGCTGTTTTGGGGCTGGGGAGGTTTACCTGTGTCTGACTTGGATGTCTGGATTTTTCTCTGTTTGATTAGCAGGGTATTTTCTCTGTCAAATTGTTGTGTAGGGTATCTTGCTGACAGGAAGGCACTCATCGCAGTGTGGGTGACAGCTTTTAGCTGATTGTTTTGTGAGGGCACAGTTTAGGCCCAACCTCTTCCCACCCCTGGAAATAGTTCCTTTATACCTGAGGTTCTGACATCATTTCCTCAAGAGTGCAAGTGCATATCACTGTCATATCCTCTCTAGCACACTGCACTGACAATATAAGCACACACATTGTATAATATATATATTTCTGTATAACAAACCAATCACATGCACGCACACACACACACACAAACAAAAAAAAAAAAAAAAGTAGATAAACATGTGGGAGTAGTGCAGTGTAATGGCTGTGGGCAGCAGTCTTCGGGAGTCTTTCTGGAGGCTGAGATGCTGCTATTTGCAGACAACTCTCTGCCCTGAGGGAGTGTTGCCTGTCTTCAGGCTGCACTGGACAGTAGTAAGGAACCTTCCCCAGGCCACACTGGACAGTAGAAAGGGAACCCCCATCCAGGGAGCACCACAGCCACCACCACTACCTCAGAGGTTGTGAAGAAAGCACAGCAGTTGGACCACAGTGGGCTCAGGGAGGTGAGGATGGTGGAACAGAGGCACACCCAGTCAATTGTTCCACTCACAATCCATACACCATTCTAGGGAGCATAGCTCCCCCATGGATGCACCATGAGAGAGACTGATGACAACTGTCACAAGGAGGCCCACAGGAAGGAGGCAGAGGACACCACAGGGAAGGAAGCAGCCCTGGTGGGGACTCATTATTAGGGATAGGAACTGGGGAGCAGGGAAACTGAAGTAAGGTGCCTGCCTGGTACCATGGCATGGAGGGACAGGAAGGCATTCTCAGGATTACGAGAAAAGCTGCAAGGAGTTGAGCTGGACGTCATTGTCCACCTAGGGACAAATGACTTGGCTCATCATGAGATCAGAGCAGTGCAGGAGGACATTGTAGAGTTGGGGAGGGGCCTAAGACAAGTAGCACACAGGTATCCTTTCTCAGAGGTGCGTGCCTGTCAATGCATGGGGAGGCGAGGTACTTGGTACCATGCAGTTTAACAAATGGTTGAAAAAATAGGTGGGAGTACAGGGTTTGGCTTCATTGGGGACTGGGGTTCCACCAGGAGGGACACCAGCCTATACTGGCAGGATGGTCTGCATCTGTCCAGAAGGGAACAAGTCTTTTGAGCAATCAGTTTAAATGCTTCATTGGCAAGTTTTTAAACTAGTCAAAGGGGGAGGCACTGATAAGCAGCAAGAAAATCCCAGCCTCTCCCTACAAAACAGGGTACTAAATGAAAAAAAAGACAGAGGTAGAAAGGTCAGTGGGGGATGCTGCAACAGAAGGTAAAGCCATCAAAAAATGGAGAGCAATGAGTACCAATGCCCGTAGTCTGGGTAACAAGCTTCCTGAGTTAGTGGCCTTGATGGAGGAGGAACATCTGGATATCGTGGCAGTCACAGAAACATGGTACACACAAATCCATGACTGGGACGTAAACATACCAGGATATACTATCTACAGGAGGGACAGGGAGGGTAAAAGAGGAGGAGGAGTAGCTCTTTACATAAGGGAAGGAATAAAAGCAACAGAACAAAAGGGTAAACAGGGAGGAGAAGAAGCACTGTGGGTAAATTTGGAGACAGGCAATGGCACCACAAACTGCACAGGGGTTGTATACAGACCCCCTTCTCAGGAGGAGGAAATGGACAAGGAAATTATAGAAAGTATACTTAGAATGGCAGAAAAAGGGGAGATATTGCTGATCTGAATATGCCAAATGTAGACTGGAGTGCAGTTGCAGCAGCCACTTCGAAGAGTGGGGTTATTCTAGATGCCCTACAGGGGGCATGCCTTAGACAACTAGTATTGGAACCCACTCAAGAGGGAGCAATCTTAGACCTGGTTCTCTCAAATGGAGATGGAGAGAGGATCACAGATGTAGAAGTGGGTAGCCATCTGGGAACTAGCTACCATCGAACAGTATGGTTCACAATAAACACAGCAATAGAGTCAAGCCATACAAAGGCAAAAGTACTGGACTTTAGGAGGGCTGACTGCCAAAATGGGTGAGTGCCTAAGGAATGCACTAGCAAATGGGCAGGAAGGAGAGGTGGAAGAACAATGGGGAATAATAAAAACTGCCATCACAGAGGTATCGAGCCTTTGTGAAGCAATAAACAAAACAAAGCGATGCAAGAAACCACTATGGTTCTCAAAGGAAGTGGCAGTGAAGGTTCAAGAGAAAAGAATGCATTCAGGAAGTACAAGGAATTGCAGAAGAAGCAGGACAGAGAACTCTATCAGTTAAAGCAAAAGGAGGCAGGAAGGCAGTCAGAACAGCAAGGCCCAAACCCGGGGAAAGATAGCCAACTCAGTTAAGAGCCGGGATGGAAACCTTTTACTAGGCATTTTATTCAGGGGCGAAGGAAGACCAAGGGAGGATAGTGAGGCTTAATAAAGGGGAGGGAGGGTGGGCAGAGGGTGACTGTGAAAAGGCAGAGATACTAAACAAATATTTTGCTCAGTATTTACAAATGAAGAGGGGTACCTAAACAAACAGTAGAAACACTCTGGATACAGAAGTTGATACCAGCCCATTTACAGAAGAAAGGTTCTGAAAGAACTCTTAAAACTGAAGGTGACAAAGCAATGGAGCCGATGGGATTCATCCCAGAATTCTAAAAGAACGAAGGGTAGAACTAGTGACACCACTGACTACCCTTTTAACAAATCATGGGAGGATGGGGTGGTACCTGAGGACTGGAGGAGGGCAGATGTGATTCCCCTTCACAAAGTGGGAGCAAGCAGAAGCAGGAAACTACAGACCTGTTAGTTTAACCTCAGTGATAGGGAAAATGATGGAATCACTTCTGAAGGAAAGAATTGTCGAGTATCTAGAGGCCAGAGGGGCACAGGACCCAAGGCAGCATGGATTCACAGCAGGAAGGTCATGCCAGATGAATCTGATAGATTTCTTTGACTGGGTGATCAAAGTAGTAGATCAGGGAGGGGCTGTGGACATGGCCTACCTAGACTTTAGCAAGGCATTTGACACAGTCCCACACAAATGATTAATATACAAGTTAGCCAGCCTGGGAGTGGGTCCCAAGATGACAGCCTGGGTAAAGAATTGGCTGGAGAATAGGACACAGAGAGTAATAGTAAATGGAGTCCACTCAGAAGAAAGGGGGTTACTTAGGGTACCGTAGGGTTCAGTATTAGGACCGGTCCTCTTCAATGTCTTTATAAGTGACATTGCAGAGGGACTGGAAGGAAAAGTATGTCTCTTTGCAGATGACACAAAGATCTGCAACAGAGTTGATGCACAAGGTGGGGTGGAAAGGATGAGAAGGGACTTGGCAAGGTTAGAGGAATGGTCAAATGTATGGCAGCTTAGATTTAATGCTAAGAAGTGCAAGGTAATGCACCTGGGAAACAAAAACCCAGGGGAAGAGTACACAATGGGGGGGTGAGATACTAACAACAAAATGGAAAGGGACCTGGGGGTAGTCATATCAGATGACCTAAAGGTGGGCAAGCAATGTGAGAGGGCAGCAAGGAGGGCTGGGGGGATACTGGGATGCATAGGGAGAGGCATCACCAGTAGAAAACAAGTTATTATCCTCTGTACAGACAGCTGCGTAGCAGTTCTGGAGACCCAATTCCACAAAGACATAGACAGGATGGAAGCTGTCCAGAGGAGGGCACTAAAATGGTGCAGGGTCTGCACCGGAAGACATATGAAGAGAGACGAAGGAGCTTAATATGTATAGCCTCGAGGAAAGGAGGGAGGGGACATGATAGAAATGTTCAAGTACCTCAAGGAATCAACAAAGTCAAGAGGTAGCATCTTTCAAAAAAAGAGGTGTGCAAGAACAAGAGGGCACAATTTGAAGATAGAGGGGAGGCGGCTCAGAGGTAATTTAAGGAAGTATTTTTTCACAGAGAGGGTTGTGGATGCATGGATGCATGGAATGGCCTTCCGGAGGAGGTTGTGGAGTCAAAAACAGTGGTGGAATTCAAGCATGCATGGGACACTCATAAGGCCATTCTAGGGGGTGGGTTGTAGGAAGAAGTAGGCTGCTGGTTAACTAGGATCTGCAGCTTATCCAGTAAGTAGGGAAATAGGCAGACTGGGTGGGCCAAGCGGTCCTTATCTGCTTTCAAATTCTATGTTTCTATGTAAAAGGAGGTGTCAGAGAGAAAAGAGGTGAACTGGGAGAGAACAATGTGCTCTTGAAGCTTGGCAAGGGTAGGAAGGAGAGAAATGGGGTGATAGTTGCCAGGGGATGAGGGTCACTTGCTGTGTGAAGGGAGGACCACATCATGTTTCCATGAAGAGGGGACCAAGGTAGTAAAGAATGAGAGATTTAAGATTACTGAGAGGGGGTAGGCTATGGCTGAGTGGAGAGGGGGAGGAGTTTTGGGTCAAGGCCATCAGGGGAGACTCCTTTACAGGGACTGATGGTGAGGAGGGCACTTAGGGCATCATTTGGGGTTACAGTGGCGAAAGAGAAGAGAAGGGAAGGGAAGGTAGGAGGGTGGTGGAGGGGGTACACTGGTAGAGGGTGGGGAAGGGGAAAGATCAGAAGGGAGGGATTTCAGAAGCTCAGTGGCGCAGGAGTTATAGTAGGAATTAAATTCCACAGCCACAGCTGATGGGACAGACACTAGTGAGCTATTTACTTTAAGTACCGGGGGTGGTGGGTGAGATAAATGTGTAAATAGGCTGTGGACCACCTTCCAGAACTTTGAAGGGGAATTTATGCTGGTGATGAAGACAGATTTGAAATATTCGGACTTGGCTAACCTTGTAGCCCTGGTGCAAGCATTTCTGAGCATTTGGTAGTTAGTGAGATCACTAGGATGCTGGGTAGCTTTATGACACTTCCAGGCTCAATCTCTAGCCCTGAGGCAGGTCAGAAGTTCAGAGGTTATCCAAGGTAAGAGGTTACCTCCGACTCTGTTTTGTTTGAGTGGGGCAAAAGCATTCCAGTTTGCAAGAAAGACTTCTCTGAAGTAGGCAAGTGCCTTATCTACTGAGGGGAAGGAGGTTAGGAGGACCAGACAGAAGTGGCAAGGTCACTCAAGAGAGGTTTTTCAAGGTCAAGAGACTTGAAGTGTAGTTGTATGGTTTTGTGTGGTGATTTAGTTCTGTGGACTTTCCCAACTATGAATATTGGGTTATGGTCGCTGAGAGCATCGGGAAGGATGCCAGAGGTGATGACACAGTGGGGGGTGGGAGGGAAGGAGGGGGTTGAGTAGAGTAGTGTTGTGTCTTGTGGTTTGGGAGGATGGGTTTGAGATCAGTTGGGAGAAGTTTAGGCTTGATTTCAGTTTAGTTTTGGTAGTTTTAGGTGACAACCAATTTATATTGAAGTCGCCTAGGATAAATAATTTTCCAGAGCGAGCAAGCAAGAGAAGTGATGGAGGTTAGGAGGTCTAGCACTACCAAAAGATGGACATTTGGGCGGCAGTATATGCTGGCTACGAAGATTGGGAGAGTGAAGGGAAGGGTCACATGGATAGCTAGGGCATCATGGGTCTCAGGAATAGAGGATGAGTAGATGATGGAATATTGGATGGAGGCTAGGACATAAATGGCCACACTACCACGTCTGCCAGCATGCTCTTGCCTTAGCAGTGAGTAGCCAGGAATGGAGACCGAGTGGTCGGGGATAGTGCTCTTTAGTCAAGTTTCTGAGATGACTAGAATGTCTATTTTTAGAGTGCACACCATGGTCTGAATCTGGTCTACTTTTTGCAACAAGCTGTGGGCGTTAAGATGTAGAATCTTTAAGCCGTTTGGGAGAGCTGAGAGAAGAGTGAGGGGTGGTAGTAGAGGAGGAAGCACTAGAGGAGCAAGGGGCAATAGGGCCTGGGTTAGGGTGGATATCCCCGGTGGAAAGCAAGAGGAGGGCGAGTACCAGAAAGTGAAGGTTAGGGGGATTTTGAAGAGGCTAGCGAGGAGAAGGGAATAGATGATTGAGGAAGAAGAAGGTGGAGAACAGCAGTGAAAGTGGACACCGTTATCAAAGCTGCATGAGGAACAGTGGTAGAGTGAGACCATATTTCAAATGGTGGGAAGGGAGTGATAGCATGGATTTGGGCAGGGGATTGGAGATAGTAACTGATGGGGTTGGGAGAGTTTTTAAGAATAGGTGAGTAGAGAGCAAGTAGAGGTGGTAAAGAGAGGGATATGAGCAGAACAAGGGGGAGAGAGAAGAGTAGAGGATGCATTGTTGATGAAGGCAGCTAAATTAGTGAATATTTGATTTAGGAAGAGGAAGAATTCCTAAGCAGGGAGTGTGGAGGAGAGGGATGGTCAGATGTTGGGGGAGCTGTAATTTAGTACGGTATCTATATGAACAACAGGTGATTTGATTGGTGATGCTAGGAAAGGAGGGCTGGATGGGAGGAGGGGAAAAGGGTGGAAGGTGGTTACCCTTAATGCTAGGAGCCTTGGAGGAAACTGCAGAGTTGCAGGTTCTCATGGCAGAGGGAGAGGTGGACATTGCAGCCATCACGGAAACATGGGCCACCCAATATAATGACTGGGACCTGTCTGTACCAGGGTACAGGTTATTTCGTAGGGACAGGGTGACTGGGAAAGAAGGGGGTGGCACTATATGTGAAGGAAGGACTGAGTGTGTAAGGAGGGAAGGAGGAGGGCAGTACAGAGTCACTTTGGGTGCAAATCAGGATTCCAAGAATAGGAGTCTTAGAATGGGAGTGGTGTACAGCCACCATCTCAGATGGAGGAGTTAGACAGGGAACTAGCGGACAGATCAGGAGGACCTGCGAGAAGGGTAGTGTGGTGATTGTGGGGACTTCAACATGCCAGAAGTGGACTGGAGCACCCCAACAACCAGGAACAGAAGGGAGCAGGTACTGCTGGATGCCTTCCAGGACAGCTTCCTGCTGCAAATGGTCAGTGAACCAACCAGGTTAGGGAATACCCTTGACCTTGTGCTGGCAAATGGGACTTTGTGAGAGAACTTACAGTGGAGGAACCGCTGTCAGGAGTGACCACCACTCAGTATGGCTCACATTGGATATGGGCAAGGAAGGAGGAATCTGGCACAAGAGTGCTGGACTTCAGGAGGGCAGACTTTGGGAGGATGGGGAAGTGGTAAAGGGTACCTGGCCAGAATTCAATCTAGTATGGATACTAACCAGAGATGGGAGCTCAACAGTTGGGGATAGTGGAGGCAACCAAACCTGCTGCAAAGCCCAGAGCAAGAAGGCTAGGAGTTAAGAAACCGACCTGGTTGAGCAAGGAGGTCATGGAAAAGGTAAGGAGGAAAAGAGCTGCCTTTAGGAAATACAAGAAAACAGGGAGGGGAGGACGAGAGGAGTGACTTGACAGAATCAAGGGTGACAAGGGCAGTAAGGGGAGCCAAAGCATCTACGGAACTCAGGCTGGCACAAGGCATTAAGAAGGGGGAGAAGGACTTCTTTAAGTACATCAGGGAGAAAAGGAGCTGTAAGGACCACATAGTAAGGATTAGGAAGGAGGGGTTGGGTGGAAGCAGGGTATGATAAGTGAGCACTAAATGAGTACTTCTGCTCAGTATTTACTAAAGAGAAGGGGGTGACACCCAAGATGGGGTGAAATGGCAGACGAGGGGGAAGTGGTGACAGATGGGAAATCATGGAGGACAGAGTTCGAGAGGGTTTGAAGGCACTGAGGGTGGACAAGGCACCAGGCCCAGATGGCATCCACCCCAGGGTACTGAAGGAGCTGGCAGAGGTCCTTGCAGGACCTTTGGCAGACCTATTTAATGCCTCACTACATTCGGGGTGTGTACCTCAGGACTGGAGGATGGTTCATGTGGTGCCCCTCCACAAGAGTGGCCTCAAGGATGAACCGGGAAACTACAGACCAGTGAGCCTCACATCCATCGTGGGTAAGCTAATGGAGACTATCCTGAAGGAGAGGCTGGTGGCCTCTTAGAGGCCAAAGGACTACAGGACAGCAGACAGCATGGCTTCATACGTGGCCGATCCTGCCAAACCAACCTGGTCGGGTTCTGTGACTGGGTAACTAGGCAACTGGACAGGGGACATGCAGTGGATGTCCTGTATCTGACTTCAGTAAGGCATTCGACTCCAGTGCCCATGGAAGGCTGGGAGGAAGTTAGTAGGCACAGGGCAGGTGCAATGCTGGTGAGATGGGTAGGAAACTGGCTGCAGGAAGGCAACAGAGGGTGGTGGTGGGTGGGGAGCTCTCACACCCAAGGGCAGTGACAGTGGTGTCCCACAGGCTCGTGTTGGGACCAGTGTTGTTTGGGATATTCATTGCAGACATATCATGGGACATCAAGAGCAAGATCAGTCTGTTTGCTGATGATACCAAGGTTGGCGCGGTGGTGGATGACCTAGGGGGATGGCAGGGGTTGCAGGATGATCTGGCAAAGCTTGAAACCTGGTCAGACACCTGGCAACTGGGCTTTAATGCCAAAAGTGCAAGGTGATCCATTTTGGGATGAAGAACCCAAGGAGGACTTACTAGCTAGGGGGAGTGCAGCTAGCCGCAGACAGAGGAGGAGAAGGATCTGGGTGTCTCATCACAGGGTCAATGAACAACTCGGCACAGTGTAGGAAGGCAGCTGCAAGGCCAACAAAATGCTGGGTTGTATTGCAAGGGTATATCCTCAAGGAGGAGGTGATTCTGCCACTGTATAGGTCTGGTTAGACCACCTGGGTACTGCGTGCAGTTCTAGGCGTCCGTATCTGAAAAGGGACATTGTTACTGAGGGAGGAAGAGGGCTACAAAGATGATCAAGGGTCTGGGACTTATCATAGAGAGGAGGTTGAAGGAGTTGAACATGTACTCACTGGAGGAGAGGAGACAGGGGGACATGATTGAAACCTTTAAATACATGAAAGGAATAAACAAGACAGGTACAGAGGGCTGTTCAAAGTAAGGGAGGGGAGGCCACCAGGGCCATGATATGAGACTGGAGGCGAGAAGGTTCAGGAGGAGATGAGGAGACACTTTTACAGAGAGGGTGGTGGCTGGGTGGAATCCGTTACCTGCAGAAGTGGTATGCAGTAGAACAGTGGACTGCTTCAAACGAGGATGGGACAGGACAAGGGGGAGGGTTAATGAAGGGGAAGGGTGGAAGGGAGGGGCAGCTGCAGAATAAGGGGTGCTAGCTGCACATTCGAGCAGACTTGATAGACCTCTAGGCCTTTATCTGCTGGCAAATTTCGTATGTTCGTATGTTCGTAACAGGCAGGGATCACTTTAGATAAAGATAATGTTCCTGTAGTGTCAGTACAGTATAACTTGCTAATGGGAAAAAAAATATGTATCTAATCTATCTTTTTTAATTCCCTCCCCCCAGCTCAGCCAGCCCTCCCATGTCCTTCCCCAATGTACAGTAAAGTGCCATTTCTCCAAGATACCTGGGTGACAGAATCATACTTCAGATAAAGGAGAGTTTTTTTATAGCAAGATCACATTAAATCCAATTATGTAATAAATGGGAAACTGAAACTGTCACAGGACAAGATGGAGAACGGACATATTCATTCTTTACTGATTATTTCTCAATGTACAATTATTTTGTATTTATGCTAGTAGATCGCATCTTTATTTGCTGCCAAAGAGCTGCTGCACTGTTGTCTGCTGAAGGACTCCGGCACACACTTGCTACTTTTTTCCTTAGCTTTGTAAAAGCATCAGATACACTGGCAGCTGATGGGGGATAGCAAGAAAAGTACTACATATTAAACAGCTGATAGAACAGCTGATCATGGAGCACAAATAGACAGGTAAAACTGAGCAGCTTGTTAAAATGAAGGAGCTCAGGTAGTTCAGGACTCGATTAAATGAGACTGTACTTGTATATGCATATGACAGAAGTGGACCGGGATACCCACCCCTGGTACCACTTCTCTTCCCCCTCCCCTCTAGGTCACACCCCACCAGTGTTTATATTAACTTACCAGGGTGCCCACATCAGTACCACTTCTGCTGACCCCCCTTCCTTCCAGGTTGGCCGCCCTCATTCCCACTACATACATGGCAGCACCAGGGTGCCCACCCCCAGTGCAACCGAAGAGTAGCCCAATCCCCAATGTTGGAAGGTCACTATCCCCTGAAAAGAAGAAAACTGTCCCTCACTGATTTTTTTGTTACCTGTAAAAATGAAAATGGTCCCTTGTCGATATGACCTCCCACGCAGCACCTATCACCCCACATGCCCCACACTCCCTCACTCACCTGAACATGTCCCATGGCGTAGACTTTTTTTATTATTCTTTTGGTAACCAGGTAAGGCCCACTATGCACAAGTGCCTATTTTCAAGGGCGACTCAGGAGCACTGGGATGGTTAAGTGACTTGCTCAGAGTCACACAGTATGCAAGGGGAGGTTGTGGGAATCAAACCCAGGTCTGCTGGATGTACCGAGCTCACTCACAGCTCATTACTCTAACCTTTAAGCTATACTGACAGACCCCTAGATCCACTAGGTGGCTGGCATTGATCCACTCTCTGATTGAAGACAGGTCTTGCTGCTGGAACTGGTGTCTGCCATATGAGAAACTAAGGTAAGTGTGGTTCGGTGTATTTCAATAGGGTTTTGAACTTTGATGCATAACTTAGTCATTTTTGCATATTTTCACCCCAAATATTCAACAAGGCCTTTTGAGACCCAACCTCATGACTAATGGCAGTGGAATTATGCAAATCAAGGCCAAAAGGTGATTTTGCAGTCGCTTGGCAAAATCCCTTTGGGGTGAGATTTGAAAATGTTCACCATCCTTGTTCAGGAGGTGGAGTCATAAGCAGGCTATGTTAAACATTTGGGGGTGAAAATATGCAAATGACAAATGATAAATGATAAATGCAACAATAGTTACATTCCCATGCAGTATTCCCCACCTCCCACCTACGGGTGCACCTGGCTTCTCCCCAAATGGCCATTTAGACACAGTCAGTTTGTTGTGGTGGGTACCACATCAGGGATGCTGCGAGGGCAACAGTCTTTAACCGTGAAATAAAGAACTTTCACTGGGGCCCAATAACTTGTAACACAGACAACTTTTAGCTTTCTGCTTGGGCCGTGCTTGAAGCTTGGCACAGTCCTGCCCAGGACTTAACCCCCTTTCCTGACTGCTAGCTAGCTGAAATAGGAACTCCTCTGAGCCACAGCTCAGAGGTACTTACAGTTCTGAAGTGGGGTGGGGGCGGGTCAGCAGGTTTGGATCATGGTACCATTATGATATCAGGAAGTGTTGGTGGTGCACCACGATGTAGGTTGCAGACGGGTGGCAGCTGGTCTTCACCTGTCATATTTTTCAGATCTTCGCCTCTGAGGCCTTTGTAAGCAGTGTTCACCTGACAGGCCTGTCAATGTCTTCCTATTTGCTGGTCTCCTTGTTGGTCTGGGGGACTGGGCAAGCTGGGTATCCCCTAGACTTTCTGCTTGGCACACAGCTTCTCAGGAACAACAACTGCATCTGGGCTTTTGCACAGTCTGTAGCCCCAGCTCACACAGCTTCTCTGGATCAGCAACTACGGCTGAGCTTTTGCACAGTCTCTAGCACCAGCACACACACACACACACACACAGTCTCTAGGCTATCCAGCTAGGCAGTCTCAGCTTCCTATCCCTCCAAGGGGAACAACTACTATTCCCTCCAAGGGGCTTACAGGGTCAGAGTCCCTGGGTTTTCACCTTCAGGATCTCCTTATTCTTTACTCTTGGCTGCAAAATCTCTGCATTGTTTTCTGTAAAATCCCTATGCTCTGTGTCTTGCAGGCACTCTGCCTCTTGTGCTCTCTGGTGGCCAGACAGGCCATTGGGCTGAAGGAGCAGGCCTTTGGGCTATCAAGCCCACAGTCTCCCTGCTTCCCTCAGATCTCAAAATGAATCTCCCTCTTGACAGGCTTTCACAGTCTTTTGTAGTCTCCCCAAATCCCTCAGTCCTTTGGCTGTCTAGTTCCTGGGTTGACACACATCCCGAAAGCTATATTTGTAGGTGGGAACTACAAGCCTGTTGGACAGATAAGTTTTGGTCTGTTTATTCACAATTTTTTAAATTGGTGGAGAACCAATGAAAAGTGCATCTTAAAGAGGTGACAGCCAGTTTAATTGAGATAAGATACAGTGGTGTTCATGCCACTTAAGACTTTAGGATGAACCGTAAAAGCTAATAATAAACAATGTTCACTGGAAGGAGGTTTGAAACATTGGCATGAAGGTAGATGGGATCACTGTAGTCCAGTATAAGAAGGATGGCTTGAGTGATAATATGTTTACAATCCACAATTGGCAGACAGTGCTTGGTGCATTTTAAGTGACTTAGGCATGGACGGACTTTTAAAGAGCAACTATCCAGGTCCCCCCCCCCCCAGAAGCATGACAAACCCTTACCTGGCTTGAAGTCATATGCTACAGATATTTTTGTTTTTTATAGTTACCCCTATTTAGGAAGGGTTTTGGTTCCATGGAGCTAGGTCACGCCAATCCCTTCCACTTCCTGGTACCTCTTCAGACTGCGATCTGCCCCCAGTCTGCTCCCATGCTAGCACATTTTGTGAAGTCAGTATATGGTGAGTGCAGGGGTGTGCTCCATAGACATGAATTGGGCCATTTTTAAAATTACATTTTCATAGTTTAGATGACCATTCGGAACAAATCATGGCCACCACTTAACTAACAAAGACCTTGTTAGTTAAGCGGTGGCCATGATTTGTTCCAAATGGCCATCTAAACTACAAAAATGTAACTTTAAAAATGGCCCCATCCATGTCTATGGAGTGCGCCCCGAGTCTTCATATAGTGACTTCACAAAACATGCTAGCGTTGGGGCATATCAGGGGCGGATCGCAGTCTGAAGAGGTACCAGGAAGTGGCACAACTCCAAAAAGCCAAAAAGGATCCCTTCCCTTAAATAGGGGGTAACTATAAAAAAAAAATATTTGCAGCATATAACTTCAGGCCAGGTAAGGGTTTGTCATTCTTCTTAGGGGGAGTATCAAAAAAAAAGAGCGAGTTAGTTGCTGTTTAGAATAGTTTTATCAATATGAAATTTGAAAGCTAGGAATCAATCAAAAGCAAGAACGAGATGTTTAAATTCACTTACAAGCTCAAAGGTGTTATTGTTTAACGTAATAGAAAAGAAAGAGTTTTCCAGGAATACAGCAGACTGGAACCCAAAGAGCACTGATTGAGTTTTTTTGCTAATGGGTAGGGCCAGTAGGATGGTGGGATGAATAGGGAGAGGTATCCCCAGCAGGAGTAGTGGGGTGGTGTTACTCCTATCACTTGCTGGTGGGACCCCCACCTGAAGTATTGTGTCCACTTCTGGAGGCTGCACCTAAGAAAGGATATAGACAGGGTGGAGGCAGTCCAGAAGAGGGCAACTAAAATGGTGCAGGAGTTGAATCAAAAGCCCTACAAGGAGAGACTGAGGTATATCAACATGTACACCTTGGAAGAGAGGAGAGCAAGAAGGGACATGCTAGAGACATACGAGTACCTCACAGGGGTGAACAAGGTATAGGAAGGGAGTCTCTTGCAAATGAGAAAGAGCACCAGGACCAGAGGGTGTGTGATGAAGCTGGATGGGAGGAAGTTTAAGAGGAATGTAAGGAAGTACTACTTCAATGAAAGAGTGGCGGATGCCTGGAACAGACTGCCATCAGAAGTGATGGAGGCAAAAACAGTAAGGAGCTTCAAGCACGCATGGGATAAACATAGGGGAATATTAGTAAACAAGAAAGAGGGTGGGTCACCGGAGACCAGTTAGGGTCTGTGGAGACACACTAGGCAGGGTCCATCTGGGTAAACTGGGGTAGGCCAAGTGTATACAAATTCTGTTTCTTAGTTTCTATTTACCATCTTTACCTCCCAAGAAATAAAAAAAATCTGCCTCCTCCCCAAACTACCTGACAGATTTGGTGTCCAACCCAGGCTGTCAGAAAACAAACAAACCCGTCCCTCTCCCCTCAGCTATGACAGGTCTGGTGCTTTACAAAGCACAGGAGTTAGATTCTGGTAGTTCAGGGACTGTAGAATATAACAGAATTTGGTTTTATGTAATGACTTTCATACACACTGTATCCCAAAGTGCTTTATAAGGCATAGAAATGCCATACTGGTAAGACAAGGAATTAGAATAGAATTTTCAATCCAACCCTCCCCCAACAACCTGACAGGTTTGGTACCCAATCCCTCCTGTCAAGGAATAAAAAAAAAAAATCTGCCCATCTCCTCCCCAATCATCTTTCTAGTCTGGTACTCAACCAAGCTCATCAGGGAATAAGCAAAATATATGTCCCCCTCCTTCCAACTACCTGATGGATCCTATGCCCAACGAAGCCTGTGTATTATGCCAAACAGAGACAAGGAGAAGAAGCAACAAAGCAGTAAACAGAAGGTGGAGTAGGTGGGGTACTAAAATGCTGCTCTTCTCAAGCCCATCCACTCAGGTCACATTAAGGGGATCAAACACTACCCAGAAGGCTTGGGACTGCTGCTGCTACCAGCCTGTTAAGGCATTTCTGCTTCCTCTGGCCTTCAGCGCACTAGCATAGGTGAACGGATGCGGGGGGACTGATGGCACACAATTCCAACACTGTAACCCCAAGTGCTAGTGATCCCGCTCCACCACCCAACTCTCCTCCTTTCACGCTTTCCTTCTTAGTGCTCAAGCTCAGCTCTGAACTCTTTCCAAAATGCACATACCACATTGCTAAGCATGCCCCCAACCAAGCCTGCTGCACAGCAGAACAGTCTGTGCAACCTGGCCTGTCAGGGAATAAAAATACTCTGTCCTCCTCCTGCAAACTACCCGATAGGTCCAGTACCCAGTCAGGCTCATCAGGGAATAAAAAACAAAATCTGGCTCCCCCTTCTCCAACACTACCTGTCCCCTTTCTTCTGCCCTACTACTTGATTAATCCAAGGCTTAACCCAGACCATCAGTGAATAAAAAAAATCTGCTTCCTCCCCTCAACAATCTGATGAATCCCAAGCTCACCCCAGTCTGTCAGGAAATAAAAATAAAATCTGTCTCCCTACTCCAAATTACCCGATAGTCTGGTGCCCAACCTGGCCCATCAAAGAATAATAACAAAACAAAAAAATCTGGCCCTCTCCTCCCAACTACCCCACAGGTCTGGTGCAACCCAACCAGTCGGAAAAAAGCAATCAGACCCTCTCCCCCCAACTACCTGATGGGTCCAGTGTCCAACCTGGAACATCTGATAAAAATAAATAAAATTTGTGATATGGAGGAGTGGCTATAAGTGAATATAAGTGACAGAATCAGGAATGAAAATAGAGGGGAAAGGGGGAGGGCTAGGACCTTGGATGGACAGTAGTTCCCGGGGAAGATAGGGAACTTGGGCAGACTGGATGGACTGCTGGTGTTTTTCTACCATCATTATCTATGTTTCCATGAGTTTGGTGCGGGGGGGGGTGAGCTAATAGCCTGGTGCTGGGTGTAATTGAACCACTGTGTACAGTACAGAGAGCATTACTAACAAGCAGTGGTGCTGCTGCATCTTAGCCCCCTCCACATGGACATTGTGCACAAAACATCTGTAAGACTGACGTTGGATGTGGTCTTCATATAATTATATTACAACAGCGAGACTGATGAGACAGTGAGTCCAAGATAGCAGCATAAAAAAGCAAGACCAGCCTTATTGGCACCTGCCAAATCTTGTAAATTTTTGTATGCGAGTAAGAAGAGGATTATAAAGGCAAATACATTTTTTTTTAATTTAAGACAGTTTTATTTATAGGGCTGACTGTAGTTGAAGACTTTTAGCGAGTAAAGGTGGTGGCCCTGTTTTGTGATGGCAGTCAGAAAAGTGTGGCTGGTATTCATTTTATAGTGAAGAGGCTGCTAGATCTTTACCTGGTGCTGCTGTGCTGCGATAACGGCTCAAGTAAAGACAGCCCTCAGCCAATCAGGTTTCACAGTTTTTGAAACCCAATTTATAATCTGAAACATCCATTAACTGTACTAAAATGCCAGTAAACATGAAACAAAAGCAGAATTAGAACCAGTATTAACAAAACAAAACAAAAAAAAACACAGTCTCTGCAAGAAAACAGTTCTTACAGGTTCATACATCTATCAACCTTTTGTCCCCCAGTTGTGGAACATTGCCTCTCAAAATATAGAAACATAGAAATTGTCAGCAGAAAGGGGCTTTCAGCCCACCTAGTCTGCCCTAGCACCACTATTTCAATTTATTTGTTTAAGATCACATAGGAATTACAACCCTTTGAGTCATGGACTTGTTTCCAAAGGCTCCACATCATGTACAGAGTAAATACAGTAACAAATATAGATTATTACAGGCAAACAGTTAGGTTAGTAATTACAAGCGTACATTATACACAGGAAGATACAGTACCATAAAGAGGCTGGTAACAGATTGTTGCTACCAGGCACAGAAGATTCTGATGTGTTGTAAAGGGGAGCTGTCCCGCGGGGACATTGTCAGCACAGTCCTATATAAGCAGTTGCTAAGTTCAGTAGCAGCAAACCTATTCAATTTTTATTTAACCAGGCAAATACATCATTGAGCAAAGCTCATTTACAAGATGCTCCTGGGAGAGCAAAGACAAGGTACATTACAGCAAGGACAATAACAATTCACAGTCATGTAATTTATGTAAGTCATGTAACTAACAATTGCTCTCTATCAAAATGTGGAACAAACAGGCAGAATATTTATTTATTTATTTTTATTTATTTATTGAAATGTTTCACCAGGTGGGCACACTGAACAACAAGTTGCTTGTCCAACGTATGTCTTTATGTGACGAAGTACCTTTGTAAACGAGCCTCTGGCTCAAAGGTTGTAAACTGATTCTTAAATAAATAAAAAAAAATAAATAAACGGTGCAACCTGAGGGGGGAGGGGGTTACATAGGGTTAACTAACAGTAATTATACAATTAAAGGTTGAGCTATTACAATTATATAGGCATTGCAGACAACAGTCCTGTAAGATACAACAACAATAGGAGAACACTAGGAATAGTACACTAAATATACAAAAGTGGTACGATAGCACAAATTAAGGTGCAAGGCTATACCTGGAGCAGGCTCAAGGTAGAGTGAAGTGCTAAAGGAGGAGAAGGAGAGGGGTAACTCGTTAACTCTGTTGGCCCAGATGGGCAGGTTGGACAAGGAAGGGGGTGGCATGAGTAGGTAAGAGAAGAAAGGGTATCCAGGCCCTGAAGTCCCCACCTTCAGGATGTTGAGAACCCTGCCGGGGGGGGGGGTCAGGGATGGAATGGTGGAACTAGGGGTAAGATAGATTAGGGCGAGTTAAAGTAGGAACAGCTGGGTGTGAGGTAGTTGTTTGGGGAGGAGGTTAGGGAGTAGGTGGAGGAGGAGTGTCGTATATTGGAGGGGAGTGAGTTCCATATTTTTGGGAAGTAGTGGGCAAATCCAGTCTGACCGATGAGGGTGGAGCAGCAAGGGACCACCAAGGTGCGTCCATGATTTGATCTGAGAGAGTGGACAGGGGGAGGTGGAGTGGAGAGAGCAGATGAGCGATAAGAGGGGAGTTCACCAAGCAAGAATTTGGAGGCGAGTTTGGCACAGTGAGAGATGCAACAGTGAGATAGTGGAAGGAAGGAGAGGGTGCGATACAGTACACAGTGATGGGAGGGGGCATCAAGGGCAAAGTGGCAGAAAGAGGTAAAGAAAGTACCCAGTTTGGTTAGGGAATATTTGGGAGTGGCACTATAGACTACATCACAGTAGTTGAAAATGGGGAGCATCATCTTCTGGGCAAATTTACGCTTCACAGTCAGTGGGATGCAACTACGATTCCTGTGCAGAGCGCCAAGCTTGGGGTGCAGTTTCTTCAGGATGGCATCAATATGCACAGAGAATTTGAGGTGTTGGTCCAGCCAAACCCCCAGATATCTAAATGAAGAGGTGTCCTCAAGGAGGGTCCCATCAAGCTGTATAGGACAGTATCATCGGCATACATGTGGATTGACGAGGAAGAGCAGACTGAGAGGAGATCATTAAGGAAGATGAAGAAGAGAAGGGGACCAAGCATTGAGCCATAGGGGACTCCAGTGCTGATGGGGAGTGGAGGGGAGCTAGAATCAGAGATTCTTACCAATTGGGTCCTACCAGTGAGGTAGGATTTGAACTAATCAGTAGCTGACTGGGCTTGGCCAGCAGAGAAGAGGGAGTCAAGAAGCAGGGGATGGGAAACTGTCAAAAGCTTTGGCAAGATCGACATAGATGGCTGAGGTGATCAGGCCATCATCCATCCCTGTGAGGATGGAATCAGAGAGCCTGAGGAGGGAGGTAGTTGTCGAGTGGTTCTTCTGAAAACCAGATTGGTAAGGAGTGAAGAAGGATGAATCAGCGAGTAAGTAAGATAGTTGTGAGAGAGCAAGATGATCTTGACATTTTGCAAGAGTTGGGAGGAGAGAAATTTGGCAATAATTTCCAAGAGAGGCTGTGTTTTTTTTTTTTATATTCAAGTTTATTGCATATTTGGCACTTAAATACATTCATTACAAGACATTTCATCATTTTTTTAGTACATTGCACAGTGTAAGAGAACAGCACTCAATCAACATTTTCTATTTACTTCCCCCCACCCTTAGACCTTATTATTTTATTCTTGTTGTTTTCAAGTCAATCCTCTGCCAATTAGATGCTTCTGTGTAGTTCATCCCCTATTGAGGCCAAAATAGTTCAAACCGGTTTCTTGCTCATTTATTTCTCCACCTTCTGCTCTCTCCCTCCTCCCTTCCACTCCTCTAATCTTTTCCCTCATTTTCTGTCCCTATAAGCCAAGGGGTCCATCTCTCCACCCAAGTTTGCCCTCTCAGATTTATTCTAAATGTCACCTCTTCCATGTCTTTGATTTCCTTTACTACTAATTCCCAGTCCTGCTTTGTCGGAGGGGTATTGGTAAGCCATCTTCTGGTCACACCTTTATGGGCTGCCACTAGCAAGATATTCCAGAGATAGGTTCAATTTGCTCCCCTTATTTCCTGCGGTAGTATCCCTAGAATTAAGTTTTTCGGACCTAGATGCGATTGTATATGTAGGATCTCTTTATCTTTGCTTCTACATCTTTCCAATAGTGTGTAAGAGTCCGCATGACCAGAACATATGTAGGTAATTTGCCTTATTAACCCACATCCTCCAGCACGCCCCATACACCCTTTTCCCATTTGCTTGTATGCTTTCTGGAGTAAGAAAGCACTTACCCGGACTCCTTCCATTCATATTCCTCCAATAGGGAGAGGACGGGTGCGTGATGCCCCAGCCAACGCAGTCGCCCAAGTCCTTTCCTCCAGGTGTTCCCTATTTCTTCTCCCATCTGTTCCTAATACGGTAGTTTGATCCCTCTCCGATCTCTCATAGCTCCATATATATAGCTGAAATGATGCCCTTTACTCTGCCGAATTCAAGATATCAATTATGACATCTTTCAATTCCGTTGTTTGAGCCAGATTCAAGTATTTCTTTGTAGGGTCTGTATATGCACTTAATTGGAGATACCTAAAGAAGTCTGACTGTCTTAGTGAGAAGTCCTTTAACCTGAGCAAATTCAATGACCTCTTCCTCAAGAAACTGGCTCAAAGAGTACAGTCCAAGTCTTCTCAGTTCCCAAAGGTGAGGTCTAGCCTAGCTGGGAGGAATTCGGATCCCAGGCAAACCATCTCAGTGACCAGATCTCACCATCCACCTTGTGTTTATTCCATAGCCTTCTAAGCGAGCCTAGGGTATTTCTGACTGCTAATAAATTAATATCTTTCTCTCTACCTTGCACCTTAGTTCCCATTACTCTGGCTCCCAACGGCACGCCATCCGTTAAAGCTACCTCTATTGTTTTCCATCTCGCCTTACACGAACTAATTGACCAGAGTAAGGCCCACTTCAGCTGTGTGGCCAAGAAGTAATCCTCTAGGTTCGGTACGTTTCGACCCCCCATTTTCCTATTTGATTGTAGGACCCCTGCCTTTATTCTTGGTCTTTTTCCACTCCAAATGAACTTTGCTATCATCCTTTGCCAGATCTGGAATTGGTTCTGTGTATTTTAATGGGAAGACACTGGAACATATAAAGATATTTCGAGTATATTCATCGATACTGACTGTATCTTGAATATAATGGTAGGTTTAATGACTCCCATCTTTTAATGTCTTGTTTAGTCAGATTTGTTGTATGTTCCAGGTTATTTGCATACAACAACATAAGATTTTTAGGGATCTGTATACCTAAATAATTGATCCTTTCCTTGTTCCAGTGTACCTCAGGGTTTGGAGTATCTTCTCTGTGGGTGGTAATAAAATCTCAAGACATCTGTCTTGTTTTTATTTAGTGTATACCCTGAGTATTGGTGAAATTTATCTATGAGTTCCCACACTTTTGGGATGGAAACCTCCGGGTTCGATATATACAAAAGAACATCATCTGCATACAAGGATATTTTATGCTCCTCCTCACCCGTCTATCCTTCTTATCTCTCCGATCCCCTTATCGCTTGGGCTAACGGCTCTATAAAAGATCGAATAGTAGGGGGACAATGGCAGCCTCTTTCTGCGTTCTCGCCCAAGTGTGAATCTCTGAGATCCCACCATTAACTTTGACGTAGGCTCATGGGCAGCATATAGGGTTTTGATTGTTTCTATAAATGTCCCTGGGAATCCCATCTTCCCCAACACCAGAAAAAGGAAGTTCCAGTCCACTTTATCGAACGCCTTCTCTGCATCAAGGCTCATAAGACAGGTTGGCACCCTGCCCCTATTTATTATATCAATAATGTTTATGATTCGCCTCACTCCCTCTGGTGCCTGCCTACCCTCCACAAAGCCCGTTTGATCTGGATGTATAATATCTTGCAAGAAGGTTTGCAGACGCCTCGCTATTATTGCAGTAAAAATTTTATAATCTACATTAAGTAGAGAGATCGGCCTATACGATCCACAATCCCGGATCCTTCCCTCCTTTGTATTACCGATATGGAAGTATAGTTCCAGGATGGTGGGACACTAACCCCTCTAACCATATTTGGTTATATACTGTATGTAATAAAGGGTTCAGATCTGCTTGAAATGTCTTATAAAATTCCTCCTAAACCGCCCAGGCCGGGCATTTATTTGTTTTAACCTGCCTATGGTGTCAATTACTTCCCCTTGTGATTGGTTGTTCCAGTGTCTTCCTGTGGGCCTCCAGAAGCCCGGCAGATGGAGGGCCTCCAAAATTGAGCTGCCTCTGTAGGTCTTGTGTTCTGCTGAGGATGATAGAGTTTTCTATAATATACCACAAAGCTCTCTGCTATTTGTTCCCACTTATGCCGGATTTCCCGCACCGGGTGTCTTATTCCTGTAATATTTGCCCTAGCTGTGTGTTGTTTCAGGCGGTAGGCCAGAAGGCGAGTAGCTCTTGGCCCCCTCATGGTATGCCTGTTTTATGTGACAGTGTCCTCCTGCTTTCTATGAGTTGCATCCGTTGTAGTCTCTGTGTGGATCCCTCATCTCCCTTCCCTCTCCACCTGAATTTTTCTTTCTGCTGCTCTCCACTTCAAAGTTCCATTTGGATCTGTTCTCTTTGCTTTTCTCTCCCTCTTTTATAGGAAGCTATTGAAATTAGTTTCCTCTTACTAGTGTCTTAACCGTATCCCATAGAATCTGAGGGGTAATCTCTGGACTCATTAAACTGAATAGTGTTCTTTATTATTGCTTTACTTCTTCTTTAACCTTTTCGTCTCTAAGTAAACTTGTGTTCAACCTCCAGTGTAAATTTTTGGGAAGTTGGAGATCCAGGCTAGCAAACACTGGCTTGTGGTCTGATATAGTTTCCGACCCACCACAGCGAATCAAATACTGAAATGTCCCTGTCATACGTAAAGAACATATCTATTCTTGAATAAATGCCATACCTTGGTGAATAATATGTATAATCCCTTGCCCTCTGATATTTCTCTCTCCAAACGTCTGCTATGCCCATATCTCTCAAGAGTCTCCTCAGAGACCTCAAGACCTTTTGATTTGGAGCCGGTATGCCCAAAGTGGTATCCAGGGCCCTATCCAGCATTACATTCCAATCTCCCCCAGCAATTAGGGTTCCTTTTGCCTTTTCCGCTATTAGTTTAAATAAATCTACAAAAAGGCATCCGTGTTCCTGGGGGCATACACATTCAATAAGGATATCGGAAGTTCCTGGACATGACCACCACCAATACATACCAGGCTCCTCATCTCTTATTACCTCCTCCACCACAAACGGAACTCGTTGGAGACTAATATAGCCACTCCTTTTCCTACCGTAGGTAGGGATGCATGAAAATGTTTGGAAAATCTTTGTTCCTCAATTTAAGAATTTCCTTAGGCGAGAGGTGTGTTTCCTGAATAAAATGTATTTCACACTTCTGCCTCTTTAAAAACTTCTGCAGACGCTTCCTTTTTATGGGGTTTTTAATCCCATTTACATTCAGTGAAAGTATTTTGGTTTTCACTTTATCCATCCTCAAATATTACAGGTTTTTTGAGTGATCTTAACTTTAGAATGATTTCCAAACATTTCTTTCCCTCCCCCACACCATTCTCTTCTTATAAGGTCCCTTTCCCCCTTTGATTTGTTCCCCTCTTTCACACTGTGCCTCAGTTTAGTATAGTTTTGTGCCATACCTGTTGTCTATAAATAAACATATAGCTATCTCCATTCCAAACACTTTCTATTACATTCATAACCGCTTTCCACTTAACTGCCCTTCTAAATGGGGCTTCAAACTATTTAACCAAGTAAACATTTTCAAACATTGAACATCTAACTACTAATTTACTACGTCTATATGATGTCTCTAATCGCAGTCCAAAAGACTGTCCCCTTACTCCTCCAAATACAATAGTTTTTTTGCTTCCACCAACATTACTCGTAAGGGGGCCCTGTGTTAAACCTTGTAAAGTTCGGATTCCTAGGTCAGTCTGCCCTGCCTCTGCAGACTGGAGTGTGTCACCCTTGTGACACCTTGCCTTGATGGTGTCTTAGGCCAATTCCCCAGGACTTTTCTCTGGGTCTAAGCCCCTGTCCTGTATTACACTCAACAACATCAGCAGGATTAAATGGCAAGCCCACCTCCTCCCTCTTCATCCTTACTTTGCTTTCTTTCTTCCCCATATTCTTTTCCTTCTGTTTCCCCGAGGAGGAGTAAAACCCCTCCCGCACTTGTCTTGTTTCTTCCGTAATATGAGCAGACCCCGACATCCTGATTATTACAGCCCGTAAAAAAAAAAAAACCCCTGCCAGTCCCTGTTCTCCATGTATCGGACTCCCCAACCGCAGCGTGATCTAGGAAACTTCTTATTCTCTTCAGCCACTTCTAAGCTAAGTCCTTATGTTCCTCCCACTAGTATTCCCCTTAGATATCGAGCTTAGGTAGCCAAGTCTCCCTTTCCAAGCCGCTTTATCCCTCCCCATACCCCCCGCACCTCCATCGGGTACTCCTTTTAGACCAAACAATTTACTTCCTGTCCACCCCATCACTCTCTCTCTCCATATCCCCTGCTATAACCTCCAGTCCCTCTTACCTCCCCTTTATCCCCTTTCAGTAAGGTCACCCGTATTCATCCTCCCCTTTTTTTTATCCAAATATCCCATCTGTCTTCCTCCTTACCCTTTCAACCTTTCTCTCTATCAGGCTCTTTATTTTGGGAGTTTCCAGCCTTTTCCTGCCCAAGTCTCATTTTGTACTTTACCCCACTGTTCAATTTTGATTTCGCAGTCCTTCAAAATGTTGAGCCGTCGTCACCTCCAGAATCTTTTGTCGCCACAAAGCCTGATTTTATTTTTTCAAATTTCCACTGTTGCCTCTTCGTCCAAAGTTAGGCCGTTTAGTTGAGCCCCCGAGGCGTATGGCCTAATCAGTCCTGCTACATCTCTCCTGAGACTCGTGGCATTGGCTCCTCCTCGACTCGTCGTTCCTCTCCGTGCCACCGACCACGCAGTCTCCCTTAGCTCCTTCTCCGACCTTTCTTTTTCGAGCCCTGGGACTGGTATTCCGATTTCCTCTAGAAACAGTTTCGCCGCCAGCAAATTACCAAAATTCTTGATGCCTTGTCTTGATTCCACCCGAAGCCTCGAAATAACATCTGTGCCTTGACATTTCGGCCCTCAGCTGCTTCACCACCAACCACATGTTCCGCCTTGCTTCTTGTATTCCTGTCTAGTAATCGTTATCCAGGATTAATCTATGTGCCCCATACATTACTTTTTTTTTCTGCCAGGCTTTCAAAATTCTCCTTAGAGGTGTACTTGCCATCCGGACAATGAATGAGCGAGGTCTTGCGTTTGGAGCTGTCGGTCTGGGAGCCAGAGAGCGGTGCCCTATCCATGGAGACATCCAATTCTGGTGGGAGATTCAAAAGTTCAGACAGGAGCTTCTGAATAAAGGTAATTGTGTCTGGGCTGTCCTTCTCGCCTCCTTCTGGGATGCCATATATTCTAATATTTTGTCTCCTGCTACGTCCTTCTAAGTCGCGAGTTTTTCTTGTAATTCTCTCTCCCGAGCCATCAAATACAGTATCAGTCTGTCATGCCGGTCGATCTGCTCCATTGTATTCGTGAGGGCCAGTTCTAGCTTGTCCGTTCTGTGCTCTATTTTATTGATGTCCATTTTTAATTCTGTGAGGGTGAGATCTATTTTCTTTACTGTTTTTGCTGTCTGCAGGATCAATTCTATTAGTTGAGAGTAGTCATCCTCGGTTGGCAGGTCTGTCGAGATCGCTCCCTCTTCCTCCACAGGCCCAGTCGTCTTTTCCCTCCGTTCCCCTTGTAGCATTATTTGTAGCTTTCTCGCTGGCGTTGGACTGCTCCTGCCATTTCCCGTCTTCGATCTAGTGCTTTTTGCTGGGGATTGCATGTCTTGATGTCCGGGATGCCGTTTGATTTTATCTACTGTTGGGGGGACCTCTCAAGTTAAGCTGCCATTCCTCCCGCCGATGTCACCGGAAGTCCAAGAGAGGCTGTGTTGATGCCCTTGGGAAGGGGAAGGACTACTGCATGCTTCCAGGAGGAGGGGACTTAGGCAGAAGTAAAGGAGAGGTTAAGGATTAGGGAGCTAGGATAAGCAATGGCTGGAGCGGATAGGTAGAAGAGTTTAGGGTCGAGATCATCTGGGAAGGAGCCTTTAGAGGGGTTGAGGGAGTGACGGGCCCTTAGATCTTCACCAGGGGAGATAGTAGAGAAGGAAAGGGGGGGGCAAAGGCTGGGTAGAAGGGCTGAAGGTAGTAGGTGGCAAGGGAGGGAGGGAGTTTAGAAGAGACGTGGAGCACGAAGTGTAGTAGGCATTAAATTTGTCAGCCATGGAGACAAGGTCATTTGTTTTAAGAACTGGAGTGGGGGTTCGGGATGGAGGAGAGCATAGGGTGTGAAATACCTTCCAGAATTTAGATGAGGAGTTAATGTTTGTAAGGAAAGAGGAGTTGAAGTAGTCAGACTTTGCCAGTCTAGTAGCTTTGGTGCAAGAATTATGTAGCATTCTGTACCTGGCGTAGTCATTTGGAAGCTTTGTAGATTTGTGTTTTCTCCAGGCCTGATCTCACTCCCTGAAGCAGGCCAGTAGTTCAGAAGTGATCCTGAGGAGGTGCAACCCCGAGACTGGTGGGAGATTGTGGGGACAAAATGCGGGACATTTAATCAAATTTTAAACTAAGAAGATCAGCACACTGTGCAAATGTGTGCCTTGTTGTTCACAAAGTTTGTTGATAATTGAATAATGTATTTCTCACAATATTTACTATGGATTTTTGCTTTAAAAGCTTAATATTCAATGTGGGACACATCTTCTCAATGTGGAATGCAGAACTTCTATGAAGTAAAATGAGGAACTGTTCCTCATAATGTGGGACAGTTGAGAGTTATATAGGTTCAGTGCAGCTTTACATAAAAAAATGTCTGCAAGCCTATGTTTTCTGTAGAAGCTGTTTTCAAATGCTAGTTTTAATTCTCTTATTCGGCTGTTATGTACCTTTTGGTACATTCAATGAGTGTTGCTAATTTACACACTGATGTGATGGTAAGGAACAGTTTTGAATTGTATGATGTAGTTTATGTCCTTGTTAAGCACTTACATTGTTGTCACAGTGCATTTATTTATTTTATTTACTGTCTTGGAGAAACACCCTTGAGTTAGAAGTTCTTTTATAGAGGTTCCATGTCATAAACAGGTACAATTTACAGACATACAAGATACAGTAAAATACAGTTCATGATACATGATGCATCATCTGGGGGGTGAAAGGGATAAACTACATCACATAACTCTAAAGTGATCCTTGCCTCTAGTGTGTAAATCAAAAAACACCCACTGAGTTTACTTAAAAGAACAATAAAGATGGAACAATAACAGATGAGGAGTCAGGACTTGAAAAGCAGATGCTTTAGGAAAAAAATTACTTCCACCCTGTGTGGTCTTAATGGCTGCTGTTACTGTTGGTTACATATAAAGCAGTCAGACAGTTTTATGAAAGACATTTAAAAAACAAAACAAATTATTTTCTTTCATTCCCAAGAGGAAGACGAAGAGATCCAATCTAGCTTCAGATTAAAGCACATCTCGTGCTCATTCAGATACTTACAGGGGCTGTCTGCACACAAAGCAGTAGTCATTATCACCCAAAAATGCATAATAAATGAAACCATTAAGCAACTCAGAAGTTGGAAATCACCCCGGCAAAGTATGGGAGGGGGGAGACAAAAAGAAAGAGAGTGAGGGAGAGACGTCTCAAATCTAGCATTCCAGATCATGAAATGTGAGATTCGAAATATGCTCCAGGAGTGCAGGAATGAGGTGATGGGACTACAGTACATCTAATGAGTGGTGAAACCAAGAGCGAGTTTTGAATGTCCTGCCTCCTCACAAATGGTGACAAATGGCATATTTTATCAGTCCACAACATATTCCATTCTTTTTGTGGGATGACCTTGTTAGCATATTACTGAGGGTCAAAAACCAAAACAAAAGAAATCATCTTGTTTGGAGATGCTAACATTAATTTGAAACGCAAAATAAATTTTAAACCTAGAGATAAAATTTTGGGTTTAGGACTGACTCAAGTTATTAATGAAATGACACGTATAAACTATAGAACAGGGACGGAAACTTTACTGGACTGGATTGAATTTTAACATCCGCAGCAGATAGAATAGCTGAGTCAGTGCCATTAGTGTTAGCGGATGCTCTGAGTGATCATAATCCTGTACTTTGTATAAGATCATCTCGAAAGCCACATGTACCTCCCATTTTCATTCATTCCAGAAATTTCCGGAGCTTGAATCTTTTTGAGTTTAGAGATATGACTGCTAATATGATTGGTCATTTCCATCTTCTGTTCCCAATATTGATACAATGTTAAATTTTATTTTAAATGAATTTAGGAGGCAGTATAGCGCAGTGGTTTAAGGCTCTGAGCTGCAAACCTGGAGACCTCGGTTTGAATCCCACAGCTCTCACTTGCATACTGTGTGACCCTGAGCAAGTCACTTAATTTCCTTGTGCTCCCAGGTCGCAGCTGTAAACAAGCTTTCAGCTTAGTGTGTTTCTCCTAGTTAAACAAAGAAAAATGATATGATAAGGTTGCCCCGATGCGGAAATTTAGAGTTAATAATAAAAGTTAGACTTGGACAGGTGGCAGACTCTGACAATTACTGCATGGTGAGATTGATGCTGGAGGATTCCAAGCCAGAGGATGGAAGAAAATGGCATTGGCTGGCTCTGCTAATTTTCTGGGGCACATCCAGTTTGTGACAGGGACTGGAAGGGGGGAGTGTGTCAAGGAAATCAGAAGAATCCAGAGTCAGGATTTTGGCAGTACTTGGGGGTGTCGGAAGGGGGTAATGAATTATCTTATTGATTATTAGAGGAAGAGGCTTAAGGGATGGGGTGTGACTGGCCCAGTTATCAGATGATATTCTCAACATTCAGATTTTCAGCCATAGATTCCAAAAATCCAAATACCAAAAAATGAGAAGGTATCTGAGGAATCCAATTCTGATTCCATGATTTCGAGCATCCCTAGATCCAACCCGGATACCTTTAGGAAAGAGGCCCTTCCTTTCAAAGCGGCACTCAGGGGGATTCAAGACTATGGGATCTTGTCTTGGTGGTTAAAAAAAAAAAAAAGACTGTTGCACAATCCTGGCTGGAATCCAGCCCCCACAACAGTCCAACGGGCATGCAATCTCACATCTTGTATGACCTTAGAACACATACAGTATGGAGTTGAGAAAAAAAACTACACTTGTTTTGTGAGCTGTGGGACCCCCTTGAGCAAGCCAACATAAAAGGCATCCTTCCAGTGTCAGAGGGACTCTCTCATGTCCAATGATCAGGCGTGATATAACTGATGTGCCTCTTTTACTTCTGAGATAAAAGGGACAACAGAGGTAAATTAATAGTGGCAGGGGGATGACCTAACATACAAAAATGTTCTGCAACATTTGCATCTTGACAGCACTACATTTTCCTAGATGCGTGTATTTCGAATATGTAACCCAAGTGTCCAGACATGTAAACTGTGTGACTTGTATGCCTTTGAAAAATTTTGATAAAGAGATTTTTTTGTTTTACATTTCTTTTTTTCCTCACCTTGCAGCCACAGTCCTGCCTTATTCTTCCAGCCACCGCTCCTCCTTCACTGCCGATCCTGAAGCTGACATGCCCAGCTGGCAAATGCAGCTACAACCATCGGAAGGGGCCCCCCTATGCCCCCGCGCCCGGTGAGGATCCAATACCGGCACACGCTTTATTCAGGAATCATAGGCCGGTGACGCTGCGGCCATCAAGCTGCCGCAAACTATGTTGCCATTTTCCCTATTCTTTTTTTCCCCGATGGGAGCATGGATGTGCAACGACGTCTAGTCACAACATGCAGACGTCTGCTGTGCTCCCCCACCACTTAGTACCCACGCATCTGTAGTACCTCCAGGCATCCCCAGGGATTGCCAGAGCATGGCGTGCAACCACCCCTTTTTCCCCTGGACTAGGAGAGCTGTCGGACGCTCGATCCTAGTCCTCCCCTACTGACCCCCAATGATCAGGGCTCATTCACAAACCCAAGTCGATGGCGTGGAGCAAGGTGTGGTGTCCAGCGCCTCAACCTTCAGTGCCACCGGGCCGGCTTTGATAAAGAGATTTAAAAAAAAGGGGGTTTGCAGGGCAATTCTCTTTTAAAAAAGCCATCTTCAGAAAACACAGACTTTCAGATTAAAGGCACTTCTTTTGGTAAATGTGCCTGTTATTTGGTGTTCCTTTTTTAGACTTTTTTGTAGTTGACGGTGCTGGTTCTGGTGTGGCTTATGACTGTCCACAGTTGTCAACAGTTAAGCCTTTTCAGTGCATTTAACACTCCCAGTGCAGCAGGTAGCTCCTCTTTCTC
The DNA here is from genome assembly GCA_016271365.2 of Neoceratodus forsteri. Taxonomy (NCBI): domain Eukaryota; kingdom Metazoa; phylum Chordata; order Ceratodontiformes; family Ceratodontidae; genus Neoceratodus; species Neoceratodus forsteri. Next base: position 567,035,573 of record CM057452.1, read on the forward strand.
CATGACTTGCCTTTCATGCCTCAGTTGTCTTATACCAGCCCCTACAGCGTTCACTTTCAACTCACATCTAAACAATAAGGAACCAGAGAAGCTAGGTTAATCCGCAGCACCCACTGGATACCTTGGATATCAGATGCCTCGCTGTGTGGTATAGGTTGTTAGCACACGCACACACCCTCCCCTGAACTTAATGCATTAGGAATGTCAAAGACTCGCACAGGGGAACAGGACAGTGGGAAGTGCTCACAGAAAATAGGCATCATGCTGGGGGAGTTAGAGATTGCTACTTACGGTAGAGAAGCAAACATGAAGCAAAGGATAGACAGCAGTCCCAGGATCACACTTGCCATGTCTCTGGCATCTATAGCACACTCGTAGAAGGCATCCCACACCCATCGGGTGCCATTTGGGCAGATCGTGGAAAAGTTGCCATTTGGGAAAAAGGATCTGACAGTGATGCTCTCTAGTAATCGGTCATCCATCCTGTTGAAGTGAACACGGCTGTCGACACTGGTGTGGTATCTGCTGCAGTGATGAGTGTGGACTGAATGATCCTGGCCTAGTATGATGAAACAGAAAATAATTAGACACCTGCCCCACTCACTACTTGACACTTTATATCTTTATATGCAAAACAAATGCTATTTGGGACAAATACATAGAGAATAATGCATTGGGGGTTGTCTTACAAGAATTTAATACTCACCTGAGGTGTGTGATGCTGCATAAACCCTGAGAATAAAGTGCGAAGGGTTTATAACAGCATCACACACCAAGGGTGTGTATTAAATTCCAGTACACACTCCACCCCATTCTTTATTTGTTATAATTTCTAGTCATTTTTTTCCTGTAACAAGCAGCTCTTTTCGGCTGCAGTTTAGTGTGAAGCCAGAAAACAGCATGTCAGTGTCTTGCGCTGTGCTGGCAACCGATAGTGTGCACATGAATGCCATAATAATTGGCCAGTTATTATGGGAAATAATAACTGGCCATCTCAGTAGATAAAATTGATGCCCAGTCATTATACACAAATACCATACTTTTTACAAATACAAATATCACTCTTAAATATTTGTATTTATGTTAGACCATGTAAAGTAAAAGTAGACATTGGTTCAGGTGGATGTGAAACACCTACGAGTACTACTACTCATTACATGAATGCATTTTTTCTTGATAACTGCATATTTAACCGAAATTTCTCAAACCCTTGGTCTTGTGCCATCAACTACAGAAACAAGTCTGAAATGTAAAATAAAATATTCTGCAAATACTGATATGCAAACAAATACAATACCAGAGACACAAATATGAACATAGTAAGAAGCCAGCAGAAGAAGGTAATTTGGTCTATCTAATCTGCTCATACTGCAGGGTCCACAGCTTGAGCTACTGTCCCTGTCCCCTCTCCCACTCCTTCTATCCTCCCTACCCATGATCCTTACCTTCCCCATATGCCTATCCCAGCCTCTCTTGAAGCTGCCCACTGTCTTCAATGAGACCACCTCTTCTGGAAGTGCATTCCAACTGTCCACCACCCTCTCTGTGAAGAAGTTATTCCTGACCTCCCTCCTAAACCTCCCTCTCCTCCAGCTTAACACTGTGCCTCCTCTATGCTAGTAAAACACACTACAACTACATGTTCCTCTATTAACATAAGAAGCACAGCAGATTGGAAAGTATTAAAAAAGTCTCATAAACAAGCCCTTGATTTCTCTGTGACAATTTGGGTCCACATTCTGCGGTGGATGTGCAGGTTGCGACAGAACTTCTGTAGTGGTAGTTTCTGATTTCTGCAGAACATCTTCAGTGACTGCTTGGTGGTGGTGGGGGGCTTCTGCAGCAGCACCTTTTTAGCTCCATGCCATGCATTTCCTGCCCTTTAACTCCATTCATCAATTAGCATTAATTGATAAAAAAAATAATTTGTGGAATAACATTTGTGTTTATTTAGGTAACACTATCAACCCATAATAGCATATAATCAATAACCCAGCAACATTATTCATTTAACAAGTCTGTTAACAGATCAAAGTAGGAAATAATCCATGACAGAGCGTGGGTTACTGGGAAATTAATCCATGCTTGGGAGGGGGTTGTCGCTTAAGGCCACAGGCCGAGTGCCAACAACCACCCAGGCGTGGATAAATTCCCCATTTAACCTACGATCTGGAATGGGTTAATTCACTTATAACATGGGGATGAAAAATGTGTTCAGGGTTCACTGATACTGCACTATCTGCCACAGCGTCACGTCACTTCACATACCATGTGGTCCGACTGCCTGCCCGCCTGCCATCTCGCTCACTCCTGCTGGCATTTCTCATCCCCACGTTATAATGCTTGGGTACCAGACACATTTTCTTTTTGGCTTGCTGTACCAGTTGCTACCATATAATGTTCCTGTCTACATACATTGAGCAATACAGAACTCATCTTGCCCAGTTCTGCAGTTGCACACAAGTAAAACTTTCAGTTTTTCCACACTGCCACAGAGAACAAGCAACCTCAGCTCCGTTCCACACCATCCGCTGCCTGAATACCAACACAAAGCAAGTATGCCTGTAAGAAGCTTCAGGTCATAAGACTATTTTTCTACGTTATCCAGGTCTACTGCTGGCTTCCGACCTTGCTTGCACACTGACCCTCATGGAACACCGAGACCGCATTGAAGCCAAATTTCGCTTTCTTGGCATATTCATTTCTTACTTGAAAGGCAACTCATGAAGTATTTCTCTTTTCACATCACACTTTAGAAATAACTGCTCTTGCTGACTGTTGCAGTTGCAGACAAATGAACACCTTGTTTTTTGCCAATGTCAGACAGCACAAGCAATCTCAGCCCCAGTCAACACCAAACAACTCTCAAAACAATTCTACCTGTCACAAGTTTAAAGTAATGATTTTTTTTTTTTTACCTTATCCCGGTCTAGTGCCGGCTTCCAACCTTGTGTGAACACTGACCCGCACAGAACAGCGAGACCGCACTGAAGCTGAATTTCTCTTCCTCGGATGCCTTGCAGGAGCAACCATGGATTAACTGAGAATTAATCCATGGTCAGCTGACACGTCCTGATGAATAAGATGTGAGCATTTTTTATCCCCATGTTATAAACATCATTATATTCTACCTTTCTGGCCATAGTTCTTTTATTATTTTAAAAAAACAGGTTAATTTCTTCCAGCTCGGTGGCGCTGAGGGCTGAGGCACTGGATGCCACACCTCACACTACGTCGGTGACCCGGGTTCGGGAACGAGCTCAGGCCACTGGGGGTTGGTCGTGGGAGGTAGGATTGAGCGTCCCCGTGGATGCTCTCCTCCTCTGGGGGGGGGTTGGTTCCAGGGCAGTGATGCCCACATGCATTGCCACCTGTAGAAGCACAGGCAGTAAGGCATAAACGGCTCTCTATAGGGGAGCTGGGGGTGAGGAGGGTGCTGTGGACACTTGACAGTGACATGCGTAAACATGCCGCCTGTCTGGACATCAGTCCTCTGTGTCAGCGCCCTCAGGGGATGGGACCGGGAGAAAACCAAAGGCAAAATATCTCCTGGTCCTGCACAAAATGAAACTGGGTCCACACTACGTCTGGACCCAGCCGAAGAGACCCAAGGAATGGATTCCTTGGGGCAGAAACCGGGGAGGACAAAAACAACAGGTTAATTTCTTTTACCAGCTATTCATTTCAGAGAACTTCCCTATACCTAAAAGGCACAAAAGAATATTTGCTCAGTAAAGTAGTCACTGAACAGGTCTGTGCTACTGTCAAGTATTGGCTTAAGATAACTCCAGTGTAATAACTTAAAAACTAGAAATGTTATTAGGTAGCAGTACAAGTTGATCAAATGTTACAGTGCATGATGTGCTCTGTCATTTCCTAAGAGAGTGGGAGCAGTGGTAGATACAGGACTATGATTTAAAGTCTCCAACTGCCAGTACCTTAAAGTGACCCGACGCAGACTAGCCTACTGGTACAGTGGTAGAGCAACTGCTGGAGACACCCCAAGTCTGGGAATGGTCTCGGGACATCAGTGGGCTGGCCAGAGAAGGGGAAATCAAGCATCCATCAGACAGCACTCCTCCTTCTGGCTGGTGGGTCTTGTGCCCTGTAACGTGACTGCCAGCTAAAAACAGGCAAAACGGTGTTGCAATTGGGATTGAAAGCAAGGGGAGAGGCATTCCCGGATGTATGAATAGTCACACGCAGTGTGGTGCATGCACTGCACATTTGGCGCCTGTGGGGAGAAGATGGAAAATGCCTCCAGACCCCGGGGAGGCAGAGATGAAAGGAGAGAAAAAGAGAAAAAGCTTGATTAAAAAAAATAAATAAAAAATAAAAAGCGACTCCGTACCCGGTGGTGTAAAATCATAAAAATTTAATTAAACAGTATAGAATTTATGTTGTGGCTATAAGCACTTATAATGGGTCTTGCACAGGAATTGTACTGTAATGTTTGTGGAAAGAAGGCCCATGCAGATGCATGATTACTTACTGGTGAATGTGGTCCCACATTACATAAAAGCAATTTCAGCAGATCTTTTTAACAGAGTATGAGTAATTTGTTTCTGTGGCAGAATGCAGTGGTGTTATTAGCCAAAATATGATGTGATATCATAGATAACATCACACGTTGAGCATAGAGGGGTTGGAGATAAAAAAAAAAAAAAAAAGAGGGAAGGGAACCTGGTGTTTACTAGCTATGGAAAAACTTTAAATGATGAAAAATTACAAAGAACACTGAATTCTTTGGCACTGAAGATATTTTGTGGTAGGTAGCAAGTTCTGTGGAAAATTCAGAGGCTGTGGAACTGCAGAATTCTAGGGGCCTTGCTCATATATTTCAAAGTCAATCATTCTCTTCATCCTGAGAAACGTATTCCTCTTCCTTATCCACACTCCTCTCCTTTTCCAGCTTGGCCAGAAAAGTCAAAAACTCACAGACTGCTGTGTACACACAAGCAGGAGGTAAGAATATAGTGCTGTGTGTAAAAGACAGGAGCAAGGCATCCTTCTGAAGTAACAGCAAGGGGGAAGGAGGGTGGGGCTGCATAACCTGTTGCAAGAGATACTCTCAAAGATCTACTGTTACGGTAAGTTCTTACGCAACCGTACAATCCTATTTGAGGCAATCTCTTTCAACGGGTCATAACACATGGGAAGATTCCCAAGCAGTCATTATACCCCACGGGAGAAGGAAGTGAATCATTAGGACTTAGGACAGGAGGCCTTGTAGGATGGCCATTCCAAAAAATGGTTCACCTCTTAGAAGCGATATCTAGACTGTAATGCTTAGTGAAGGTATGTACAGTAGACCACGTGGCAGCTTCACAAATATCCATGGCAGAAATGTACTAGAAACACGCTGTAGAGGCAGCCATGCCTCTGGTAGAATGGGGGTTTACAACCCCTGTGAGAGGTTTATCATATTTTGCATAAATAAACGGAATGCAGTTGGCCAACCATATGGACAAGCACTGCTTTGAAACATTATCGCTCTGGTTACCAGGAGCGAAAGAAACAAAAAGTTGCTCAGTTTTTTGCAACTGTGAAGTGCGGAGGAGGCAAATGCTCAATGTTCTATGCACATCGAGAGTATGAAGCAGGGCTTCCCCTAGATTCATAGGGTCTGCAAAGTACACTGGTAATTGAATGGTCTGATTTAAAGTAAATTCAGAAACAACCTTTGGTAAAAATGACGGGTTGGTGTGTAAAGACACCCGGTCATTACGAAATTGCAGGTATGGAGGTTTGCACATTAGTACGTGCAACTCTGAGATGCATCTGCCTGACATAATGGCAACTAAAAACATAGTTTTCCAAGAAAGATAACAGAGGTTGCTGGATCCAGTGGGTTCAAATGGACGTGTAGTCAAATTTTCAAGCACAAAATTCAAATCCCACACAGGGACTGGATCCCGGCTAGGGGATGCAGGTGCAGAATACCTTTTAAAAAGGTTTGAATCAAAGGTAACTGGGACAAAGGGATGTTGTCCACAGGTAAATGAAATGCGGCAATGGCTGAAAGGTGGACTTTCACAGAGGAATATTTCAGTCCACCCCCTGACAAGGAGAGCACATAATCTAAGATGTGCTGAGGGGAACACTCAAAAGAATCCAAGTCCAGTGTAGAAGCCCAAATAGAGAAGCGTTTTTACTTCATGGAATAAGAAGACCAAGTAGATGGCTTTCTAGCAGTCCGGAGAACTTCCCCCACCTTTGTGGACACCCAGAAGTGCGAGAGGACTACGTCCTCAGGAGCCATGCATGCAGGTGGGGGAGCGAAGGTCCGGGTGCAGCAGGGAGTCTAGTGCATGGGACAGTAAAGCCCGGCAAATTGGTAGAGGTATGGGATCTGGTTCCAAGAGCTGTAGAAGTAGAGGGAATCAAATCTGTCTTGGCCAGAATGACGCTATGAGAATCATAGATGCCCCGCCCTAGACCAGTTTGAGTAGTACTCTCTGTATGATCGGAAAGGGCAGGAAGGCATACAGAAATCTTCTTGTCCAGGAAAGAGATAATGTTTCCCGCCACACAGTTCCAGGACCTCACACGAAAGAGCAGTAAAGCGGCAGTTTTGTGGAGAGGCAAATAGGTCCAACAGGTCGAAGATGTCATTTAGAACACTGGATAAGATTTCCCACTTGTGGGCCTGGGCAGTGGATCTGCTCATGGCCATCTGCCAGGGTGTTGGCCACCCCCAGGATGTGTACTGCCAGAAGGTGGATATTTCTCTGGATCGCCCAATATCACACCCTCATTGATTCTCTGCAAAGAGGGAAGGAATGGGTGCCTCCTTGCTTGTTTAGGTAGAGAACCACTGTAGAACTGCCTGATTGCACATGAATGCAACTGGGGGGAGGTGAGTATCGAACGCCTGTAAGGCACAGAGAACTGCCCTCAGCTCCAAGACATAGAAACATGGACTTTGACAGCAGATAAGGACCTCTTGGCCCACCTAGGCTGCCCATTTCCCTACCTATTGGATAAGCTGCAGATCCTAGTTAACCAACAGCCTATGTTCTCCTACACCCCACTATAATTGCCTTATGTCTGTCCCATGCATTCTTGAATTCCCCCACTGTTTTGACCCCACAACCTCTTCAGGAAGGCCATTCCATGCGTCCTCCATCCTCTCCGTGAATAAAATACTTTCTCATGTTACCCCTGAGCCGTCCCCCCTCTATCTTCATACTGTGTCCCCTTGTTCTTACACATCTCTTTCTGAAAGATGCTACCCTATTGGACTTTGTTGAGTCCCTTGAGGTACTTGAAAGTGTCTGTCATGCCCCCCCCTCCTTTCCTCAAGGGTATATCGTCATATGATTTCTGGTGCAGACCCTGCACCATTTTAGTTACCCTCCTCTGGACTGCCTCCATCCTACCTATGTCCTTGCTTAGATGGGGTCTCCACATTGATGTGGAGGACGGCTTCCACTGGCGTCCAAGATCCTTGGGACCTGACGTACAGGAGGCGTCTGTAGTCAGAATGAGACTCGGGACAGGAGAACGGAACGGCATGCCTCACGTCAAGTTGTCTGTGTTCTTCCACCATTGTAGAGCTCTAAGAGCCAGGCAAGACAGCAAGACTGGGGCATCAAAATCATCCTCCTTCAGGTCCCATAGGAACTGCAGGGTTCAAGACAGCATGTGTAACAGCCATAGGCTGGAGGATGCTTTCAGGAGCCAGTCATCCAGGTAGGGAAAGACATAGTATTTGGGAACCAGGAAAAAGTAAGAGTAAAATCCTGCACCCTTCTGAAGAAGGGGATCTGGTTCAATTTTTGAGTGCAAAGCATCTATCTCGGTCTGTAAGACCAAAGCTTGGTCTGGGGGTAGTGAGAGACCCTGGGTGGCAAAGGAAGAGGTATCTCCTTGAACTCCAGTGTGTGCCTTGTCATGGTCAACTGCAGGAGCCACTGGTCAGAGGAGATAGCTTGCCACCCTTGTAGGTGCAGGGAAAACCTGCCCCGATGGCCTTGGGTAGGGTCTCTAGTCCCACGACCGGAGGAAGACCTTCAGGCTGAAGGCTGGCCCTTCTGGGGAAGCTGGGATGTAACAGGGTTTCTGAGTATTTCTAGGACCTGGTAATTGTAATTGAGGTTTCCTCTGATTGGTGGGTTGCCTTTGAGCAGTGGGACGGCCCCTGTAGGGGTGGCCTCTTGAGGAGCCCCTGAAGGCCATTTTGGCTTTTGGAGTGTACAGGGTTCATACCGAATGTAGGGTATGACTGGAGTTTTGTAAGTCTTTCAATATGTCTTGGGTCAACAGCTGAACCCCTTTAAAAGGAACATTCAGGATAGATTGCTGTACATCCTGTGAAAATCCTAACACACTGAGCTAGGCATGTCATCTGAGACACACTCCTGCAGAGGACGTATGAACCGTAGTGTCAATGGCATCTCAAGTGACCCTTAGCAGGTGGCAGCATACAGCTGCTGCAGTAGACATTTTTGCCATCAGCTTTTGCTGGACAGAACACACCAGGAGGGACTGGACTGTCGCCAAGGAAACCTTTAGGATTTCCTCCCGATATTTCAGGAGGTGTCCCATGTAATTAAATATATGTGGGGGACAAGGTGACTGAGGAAAAAATCCTTTTCCCATAACATCCAATTTCTTGGATTCTGTATCTGCGGCTGAGCACTCATGTGCTGAGGCCTAGAGGCTCTAACATGTGTGGCACTGATCACCACCCAGTCTGTCTGAGGTGGAGACATAAAATAGGGGTGATCTACCAGAGCCTGATAAATCCTATCAGCCTTACGAGGATTGGAGGGACTCTTGAAAGGGTGCTTCCATGCTGCCAAGATAGCCTCTTCAAAGGCATCCACCAAAGGGAGGATGACCAGAGTGGGGCATTCTGGCACACCCAAGTATTGAGCCCATTTCTTTCTAGAAACATCCTTTTCAGTGCCCTGGAATCCAAATGTTTTCTGGAGGTGGCTCATAATGTCCAAAAATGTTGGGCCATCTGGTGGAGAACAAGGGAGCCCAGGGGTAGGTTCCCTCTGAATAGAGACGGCAGAGGAGGACTGAGGGGAATCCTCATGGTCCGTGCCGTCCTCATCCTCCAGGTCAACCAGATCCCAGTCCCATAGGAAAGGGTCCTCCATGTCAACGTCCTGAGTGTACACACCTGGGGAGACAGGAGAAGAGTTGGCCATCCCCTGGGCTGAAAGACACTGAGAGGGAGCAGTGACTGGAGTCGACCCCTCTTTAGGGGGGCACGGAGTCTGAGTCAGGTCCAGGATAGTATTCACTAGAGCACAGACATCAATCATGACCAGCTGCCTAGTGGAAGTAGCCGGGGCAGACTGGACAGATTGAATTGGGACCACTGACAGAATAGGTGTAGGCAGTGGAACCAAATGTGCAGCCATCGACAAGGGTTTGTATATGACCCCAGGATCAATGATGAGGGTGCCAGCATTAAGCCCTGTGAGGCAAGGCCAGTCATCGATGATGGGATCATCGACGTGCCTAAAGCCCCCATCATCGACGATAGAAACGTCGACAGGTTGGAAGACAATGTCGATGACGATAGTATAAATCGATGGGACCGAAGCCATCATCGACAGACAATGGCCAGACAGCACTGAAGGGAGAGGTAGCTTAGAAAGCTGCAGATTAACCCCAGGACACACTGTCGATGGAGAAGCCGTGGATGAGGGAAGAGAGGAACCCACAATCGTCAACAGTGTAGAGGACGATATGACAGGGTCAGCCTTTTCCATATTCACTTTATGTGAAGCCTTCGTTGATGACAAGGAAGCGGTACAAACATGCTTTGTCTTTGATGCATGTTTCTTATCAGGACCCTGTGCCATCGATATGGAGGGGTCACCCATGGAGCGGTGAGACCCCGATGAGGACGTCAAGGATTCTCTGGTTGTGGAGCATTGCTGCTGCTCCAGGAAGGCAAACTTTTGCTCCCTGAGGAACTCAGAGGGCTGCTGAAGCCTTCCGATGTGTTGTGGCCTTGTTGAACCTGTTGCAGAAGACACTCTCCCTGGAGTCTTGTTCAGGTCCAAGGCAACAAACACAGATTTCGTGGACATCTTCCTTAGTGATTCTGTGGCCACAGGAACACCTTCAGAATAAGGGATCCAAAGACATTAATATAGCCAAAGACATTAGTAGTAAATTTTGGTCTGTAGAACTCTACGTCAATGACAGGAAAGCAGAGCTCTGAAGGAGGAGTTGTTGTATGCAGGTCATGGTTGAAAAGAACCGAGGAGTTGCTGGGATCTCCCCCTTTTATACATGCCAGGTAGACACCATGTGGTAGTGCAGGGGGCGGTCCCAAGGTTAACTGCTGAGATGTCATCTGGAGAAAATGACGCCTGAGGCTGTAATCCCATGCATTATGACCTGCTACAAGAGATTGTCTCAAAGAAGATCCCCATTACCGCTACCTCTAAACCCACTAGCACCACCCTGACTGACATCCGTGAAGTAGCCCTGCAATTTTTATTTATGTTATTTAAACATTTGGTACCCAGGAAAGGCACACTGAGCTGGGACTCATTTCTGGGTGTGACCCAGGGGAAGGGGGTACAAGTATATTACAATCATGACATAGAAATAATTTTTTAGAGATAGAACAAGCATTGGAGAAAACAATTTTACAGAATCACAGGAGCACAGCAAGACAGGATATACAAAGCAAATTAATTAATACATAGTGTTATTTACAAATGTGGGATAAGATGCAGTCAACATACTCTTGTAAGAAACTCATGTGATTAGCGAAAGCAAAAACTTTAGTGAGGTGATTGGGTACCAGAGTGGCAGAAAGATGTAGGGAGTGGTAGTGCGTGAAGTTGCTGTTTGATAGAGTCAAAGGAGGGGGAGTTTCTTAGCGGGGGGGAGAAGAGTTTATTCCATAGGAAGGGGAGCCTGTAGGAGAAGGCAGATTTGCCAGACAAGGATGATGGTAAGGGGAATGAGAAGGTCCAGGAATCCTCGGACCTTAGACCATATGAATAGCGCAGGTGCACTATTTAGTATTAACAAAACCAGCAACTCAAATTAGCCCATTGGGCACACAAGGCACTAGGTGGCCATTTGCATGAGCCACAACAGCGTTTAGTGCCCCCCCCCCACCAATTGCCAACCTGATATACAGAACCATATAACAACAATGTACACAATTTCCAGAGTATACAGAGCAGCACAATGTCACAAATATGAGAAAAAACCAAAAACAGCAGGGGTTAGATTCACAAAAAAATCACAAAGGCAACGCAAAATTTTGCATTGTGCTTTGCAATTGCCCAGGTGTAAAAAAATGCTATCCACTGTCGGATAGCATACCACACTATCCAACTGTGAAGAGGGCTAGGTAGAGTTAGGGGTAACCCCATTACTGCTACCTCTAACCCTACTAGTGCCGCCCTGACCTGCATCCCACAGAATGGCACTGCAACGAATAGCATAGGTGCGCTATGAGGTATTCACAAAAGCAGCCATGCAAATGAGCCCACTGGGCATGCAAGGTGGTAGGTGGCCATTTGCATGCCCATTATGGGCCCATTTACATGGGCCACAGCAGAATTTAGTGAGCCCCCCCTTTCACTGATTGCTGGTCTGATACACAGAACCATATTCCCTGGTGGTCTAGTGGTCCCTCCTTTGCCAATTGTGTCTGATATTATAAATATACATTTTATATAAAACACATTTCCCTGGTGGCTAGCGGTCCTTCCCCCCACCTGATTACCGGCCTGACGTGGACATCATATGCCCTGGTGTCCAGTGTAACTCCCCATCAGCTATCAGAGAACTATTTTATATATATGGAGCTAGTGATCAGGTGGGGGGAGGGACCACTAGCCACCAGGGAAATGTGTTTTATATTTTGTGCGAGTGATCAGGTGGTGATCGGCGATGGCCGGGGGGGCGTAGAATTAAAGCAAGGCCTGGTTCATCGGTATTTTCTTCACACAAGGGTAGTTCAGTGTCTTAAGCCAGTCCTCATAAGATCTGACCAGCTGGCCCTGAATTATTTTTGATGTCATCCTACCTTGCACTGTTTCCAGACAGCCCTTATCTTTCCTTAGGTGAGGACTACTGAACAGGGCACATTGCTCCAGATGTGGCTCACCAGTGATCTATAGTGGGATAGTATTACCTCTGTTCTTCTGCTGTTACCACCCTTCCTTATTCACCCCAGCTTCCTGTTTGCCTTACTGTAGGCATTGTTACAATGGCTTGATTGTTTCAGAGAGTCACTAATGAGGACTCCCGTGTCTCTTTCCACAGCTGTAGTGCCCAGCTTTATGCAGTACTCTATCCTAAGGTTCTTGTTCCCTAAATGCATCACCCTGCATTTTTTGGTATTGAATTTCAACTGCCAAACACTGGACCACCCCTCTAGCCTTTCTAAATCAGTCTTCATCTCACTTAATCCCCTCCACACTGTCTACACTACAACAGAGCTTAGTGTTGTCTGTGAAGAGACACATTTTCCCTGAATTCCTTCCCTTATGTCACTGATGAACATATTTATTTATTTTTATTTGTTTTTTGAAAAGTTTCACCAGGAAGAACATACAAAGCAGAGAAATGCTCATTTCCAGATGCATCCTGGGGGAAAGGGATGGGGACAACACAGATAGCGGTACAATCAAAGTTTGGTACGTGCCAATGCACACAATTACATAACAGTTACAGGAATACAAGTGCCTTAACAACACAGATAGAGGTACAGTCAACATTTGGTACATGCCAGTGCACACAATTACATAAACAGTTACAGGAATACAAGTGCCTTAACAAAGCAGATAGATGTGCAATCAAAGTTCATAATGCAGGCAGAGATCACAGTTACAGAAGACAAGTGCTTTCAAGTATCTGTTACAGCCTGAGACGCTTTACAAGGTCATTTCAATTTACAATATAGTACAGACACAGGGTAAACAGGAGGTAGAAAGGAAGAGAGAAAGAGATGATGTAGGTGCAGGACCAGGTAGGAGAGATGAAGTTATGAAGTAGAGATGAAAGATCACAGGGGGAAGGAGCATTTCTGATGGAGGGAAGGGCATTCCATAGTTTGAGGAAGTGATGGGGAAAAGCTGCTTGGCCACTAGAGGTCGATCTAGTGGAGACAGCAAGGGAGTGAGCACCAATATTTCTGAGAGAGACAGAGGGGCAAGGGAAGGGGAGAAGAGAGGATGCAAGGTAGGATGGAAGACAGCCAAACCAGATCTTACCAACGAAGCTGGCACAGTGGGATAGGTATCTATCCTCATGAGAAGGGAGGTCTAAAGATTGGTATAAAGAGCAATGGAGGGCAGTCAAGAACAAAGTGAAAGAAAGAGTGGAAAAAAGTTTCCAATCTGGCTAAGGAAGTTCTGGAGGTGACACTGTAGACCACATTACCGTAGTCTATAACTGGAAGGATCATTCTCTGAAGAATTGTGCAGTGGGCCAGCAGTGGGATGCACCCTCAGTTCCCATAAAAAAGGCACAGAGTTTGGGAAGCAGTTTTTTATGAATAGCATCCATGTGGTCAGAAAGGTAGAGGTGCTTGTTGAGCCAGACACTGAGGTACCTGAATGAAGTAACATCCTCCAATGTAGTCCCTTCCAGAGTGTGGAAAAAGGGGAGGGAGGGAAGCCTAGAGAGTCTCATGCTGAAAGTGTCCATGGAGATAATCTTGGCGCCAGGAACAATTGGGTTGAGCATAGCCAGAGCTGAACTTTGTCGAAGTCTAGCTGAAGTCTGGATGCCAAAACAGAGGGGAAGGGACCAGTAGCATACAGGACAGTATCATCCGCATACATGTGGATGGATGCAGATAAACAGACCACGGGGGGATCATTTAGAAAAATGGAGAATAACAGGGGACCAAGGACAGAGTCTTGTGGGACCCCAGTGCTGATGGGGAGGGGCAAGAAAGTGTGTTGCCGATTCTGACTGCAACCTACCCTCAAGGTAAGATATGAGCCAGTTGGTGGCAGTGGCTGAGAGCCCTGCAGCAGACAGTTTGTTAAGGAGCAGGGGTTGGGAGACTGTGTTAAAAGCCTTGGTCAGGTCAACAAAAATGGCAGAGGTGATGCGACCCTGGTCCATGCCAGAGTGGATGGAGTCGGTGAGTCTGAGGAGGGAGGTAGCATTTTGAGTGGTGCTTCTGGAAGCCTGACTGGAAAGGGGTGAAAAATGAGGAGGAGTTAAGGAAGGGGGAGAGCTGGGACAGCACAATGTGCTCTTGCAGTTTAGCAAGGATGGGGAGAAGGGAGACGGGGCAATAATTACCAGGGGCAGAGGGATCTCCACCTTTAGGGAGGGGGATGATGGTAGCATCCAGGTTGATGGGACAGAGGTAAGGGAGAAGGAGGGGTTCAGAAGAGCAGCAATAGGATAAGCGATGGGCTGGTAGGGGCAGACAATCAGAGTAGTTTAGAGTCAAGATCATCAAGACTCTTACCCTTTGAAGGGTTCAGGGTAAAGAGAGCAGGCAGAGCAGCAGAGAGTGATACAGGGGAGAAGGAGAAGGGTGGTGTAGAGTGAGGGGAAAACAGCGGGGTCAGAGGGAGAGTGCAGTAGGGGAGAGAAGGGAGGAGAGGAGTGAGGAGGCACATGAGGTGAAGAAGGAGTTAAACTCTGAGGCTACCATGATGGGGTCAGAAAGGGGCTCTCACCCACTCTGAGGACAGGGCTAGTGGTTGATTTGAAGGGGAGAACAGGGTTTTTACCAATTTCCAGAATTTTCATGAATGATTAATGTTTGTCAGGAAGGTGTTTGAAAAGTAGTCGGCCTTGGCTTGTCTAACCGCCCTGGCGCAGGCATTACGGAGGTAGTGGTATCTTTGGAAGACTGCAGGGGAGTGTGAGCATTTGTGTTCCTTCCAACTGCAGTCTTAAAGCTGAAAGCCTTCTAGGAGTTTGGTTGTAATCCAGGGGATGCGCGACCCATGGACTCTGATATGTCTGAGAGGGGCATGGATGTTCCAGATACTGAGGAATTTTGATTTGAAATAGTCTAGGGCGATGTCTATAGAAGTGGCAGAGTTGATGGGAGACCAGTCAAAGTTAGACAGGTCATTTAGTAGAGGACTAAGGTCTAGGATTTTAAAAGAGTGGATGAGTAAGATTTTGGGGGGAATTTTGGGGTGGCGTAGTTTACGAGTACAATAGGTTAGATGGTGATCACTTAGGGCATCGGGTAGGATGCCAGCATCAATAATACAGTGTGGATGGGAGGCTATGACCCAGTCAATGAGCATGTGATTGTGGGATTTGGGATCGAGACGTGTGGGTTCAGAGATCAGTTGTGTTAGATTTAGGGAGGCGACTTCACCCCACATTTTGGAGAGGGATAAGGTGAGTCAGTTTATGTTTAAGTCACCCAGAATAAAAAGCTCACCTGAGGAGGTGTGTGTCTGTAACAGAGTGGTCAGTAGGTCAGTGATGGAGGTGGGGGAGAGGCCAGGGCAACAGCACACATTGGCTATATAGATGGCAAGGAAGGGGGGGGGAGAGAGCTTTACCAGAAGCAACTCATTTGCAGATGGAATCATGGAAGACAGGACAGGTGTGAATTGTAAGGATAATGTGTGGTACATGGCCACCCCGCCTGCCCTGCTTCTGCGGTCTTGCCAACTGAAAGAGAAGCCAGGGACAGAGATGCTCCCATCCGGGATTTTAGGGGTTAGCCAGGATTCCAACAAGATTAGTATATCAGGACTGAGGGTTAGGGCGTCTCTAGTTGATTGATTCTGGGGAGGAGGCTCCTGATATTCAGATGTGCAACACACAGGCCTCGAGGGAGAGGTGAAAGAAAGGAGGGGGTGATAGCCAACTTGGTTAAGAAGGGGGATAAAACCTTTTATAGGTACATCAGGGAGTGTAGAAAGACAAAGGGAGGGATAGTGAGGCTGAATAGAATGGACAGTGGGTGAGTAGAGAGGGACAGTGAAAAAGCAGGGATACTGAATGAATACTTCTGCTCAGTATTCACAAAAGAGGAGGAAGGGGAGGTACCTAATCCAATTAACAGAAGCACTCTGGATAGGAGGGGTCAATCCCAGCCCTTTCACAGAAGAAATGGTTCTGAAAGAACTCATAAAACTGAAGGTGAACAAAGCAATGGGGCCTGACAGGATTCACCCCAGAATTCTAAAAGAATTAAGGGGAGAACTAGTGACACCACTGACTACCCTTTTTAACAAATCATGGAGGATGGTGGCACCTGAGGACTGGAGGAAGGCAGATATGATTCCTCTCACAAAAGTGGGAGCAAGACAGAGGCAGAAAACTACAGACCTGTCAGTTTGACCTCTGTAGTAGGGAAAGTGATGGAATCACTTCTGAAGGAAAGAATTTTTGAGTACCTAGAGGCCAGTGGGGCAGAGGACCCAAGGCAGCATGGGTTCACAGCGGGAAGGTCATGTCAGACGAATCTAATCGATTTATTTGACTGGGTGACCAAAGTAGTAAACCAGGGAGGGGCTGTGGACATGGCCTACCTAGACTTTAGCAAGGCATTTGACAGAGTCCCACACAAAAGATTAATAAACAAATTAACCCACCTAGGAGTGGGTCCCAGGGTGGTAGCTTGGGTAAAACATTAGCTGGACAACAGCACACAGACGGTAATTGCAAATGGAGTCCACTCTGAAGAAAGGGGGGTTACTAGTGGGGTACCGCAGGGTTCAGTACTGGGTCCAGTCCTTTTTAATGTCTTTATAAAAGTGACATTGCAGAGGGACTGGAAGGAAAAGTATGCTTCTTTGCAGATGACACAAAGATCTGCAACAGGGTTGATACACAAGGAGGCGATAAAGGATGAGAAGGGACTTGGCAAGGCTGGAGGAATGGTCAGAAGTATGGCAGCTTGATTCAATGCAAAGAAGTGCAATAATGCACCTGGGAAACAAAACCCAGGGAAGAGTACACAATTGGGGAGGTAGTAACAACAACAAAATGGAAAGGGACCTGGGAGTAATCATATCAGATGACCTTAAGGTTGGCAAGCAATGTGAGAAGGCAGTAGGGAGGGCTGGGGGGATACAGGTATGTTTAGGGTGAGGCATCACTAGCAGAAAACAGGAAGTTGTTATCCCTTTGTACAGACAGTTGGTGAGACCCCATCTGGAGTACTGTGTCCAGTTCTGGAGACCCCATCTCCACAAGCACATAGAAAAGATGGAGGCAGTCCAGAGGAGGGCAACTAAAATGGTGCAGGGTCTGCAAGAGAAGCCATACTAGGAGAGACTAAAGGAGCTTAATACGTATACCCCTGAAGAAAGGACGGAGAGGGGGAACATGATAGAAACTTTTAAGTACCTCAGTAGAATCAACAAAGTCCAAGAGGGTAGCATCTTTCAGAAAAAGAGATGTGCAAGAACAAGGGGACACAATTTGAAGATAGAGGGGGGGACGGCTCAGGGGCAATGTGGGAAGTTTTTTCACAGAGATGGTGGTGGATGCATGGAACAGCCTTCCTGAGGAGGTTGTGGGGTCTAAAACTGTGGGAGAATTCAAGAATACATGGGACAGACATAAGGCAATTCTTGTGGGGATAGGAAGAAATAGGCTGTTGGTTAACTAGGATCTGCAGCTTATCCTGTAGGTAGGGAAATGGGCAGACTAGGTGGGCCAAGGGGTCTTCTCTGACGTCAAAGTCTATGTTTCTATGTGGACCGGGGTTTGGCTCGATGTCACCAGCAGTAGCAATAGGATGATTAGGTAGGATGCAAGCACAATAGATCATTTCCCAGCCTTCAGGTGGTGGGGTAGGTGGATGCTGGAGGGTTGGGGAAAAACAGTAGGTGAGGGTCTGAGGAGGGCAGTGAGAAGGCTAGATGAGGGCAGCATGGAAGCCCCTTGGGCTAAGAGTAGTGGGACAATGCAAAGGTGCTAAGGTGGGTGGTTGAGAAGGAGAAGGGGATAGGGTAAGGACCATGGGTCAGGAGCAGGGAGGAGTAGACAGGGAGAGGGAGGGGTAGGAAGAGGGGTGGAAAAAGAAGGTGGAGGAGACAGAGCAGTCAATGCAACATGGTGAGGAAGCAACGATAATAAAGGGAGGTTTAAGCTGAGGCTGAAGTGGGATTGTCTAGGGGGTCAGTTTCACTCTCAGGAGTTAGGTGTCAGTAGGGCTTGTGCCTGAAAGCATGCATTAAGATGGGAACATTGGAGCAGGTTCAACTTGTGCCCGAGATAGAGGGATAAGACTTGCTATCTTACAGTATTTGGCAATAGGAAATTACCAGTCAGGTGGAAGAATAGTAGCTTTGGGAGAGGGGGAGGTGTGACAGCGCTGAGGACGAATAGCACCCACGAGCACAGAATAGGGCACAGGGAAAACCAGAATCAGTGGGGGGTAGGGGGAGAGGAGTATCCGGAGTAAACCATGCAAGAGAATAGGAGAGAGATGAAAGTGGGTTGATTGATTCTGGCACTTACAAGGCCCTCTAAATTCAGCCTCACCTTGGGTGGTTGGGAGGAGGGGTGGGCAAGCACTAGGCAACACCACCAAACAGGCTCTTGTGTACCTTAGCCCAAAACTCCGGATTTGTGGCTGGCAGTGACTGGATCGGGAGCGGGAAGGACAAGGGAGCAGAGCCCTCTCAACCCAGAGCTGCAGTGTAGGACTGAGGAATGCAGCTGTGGATAGAAGACAAAAACAACCAAGGTTAGTGAAATGTGAGAACAGAGGTTGGAACATAGTTGGCGGGGTGGAAGCAAGGGAGGGAGGAGAGTGCAAGAGAGCAAAGGTGGAAATCAGCAAACAGCAGTTCTAGCACAAATGGTACAAAGCATACAAAGGACAAGACCCAGGACTGATCCCTGTGACACCACAAAGGTGGTTTTGCTCTCTTCTAATATGATTCTGTTAAACACAACCCTCTGCTGTCTTCCTTTAAACCAATTTCCTACCCATATGTGTCCCTTGCTGCACCTAGATCCTCTATCTTCTTCCACAACCTTCTGTGAAGCACCAAGTCAAAAGCCTTACTGAAACTGGAGGGGTTCAAGAGGGGGTGGGACAGGTACAGGGGAAGGGTTCTGGAAGCAAAATCCAGTGCAGCAAGAATATCCGGAACTGGGAAGGGAGAAGCCAGAGAAGGCGAGGGGGGCAGCAAGGTCAGCACCCAGGGTGGGGGCTGACCAAACGAGCAGACACAAAAGACGGTTAGGCCTATTCTGCTGGCATTTTAGTATGTTAGTAACTGAAAGTAGAGTAAATATATGGCATGGCCCTTATCGACTACCCACATTAACCAGTCAAAGAAAACTATCAGGTTGGTCTGACAAGACCCAATAAAACAAAAAAAAGCAGGAGCTTAAATCCACATGATGCAACCTAGAACATACAAATGCCAATAACCAGAAGTCCACTTAGGGACAGGCTCCGCAAAGAAACAAATGCTATAACAGTGCCAAGTGTAAATGGTGCTGTTTAATTCGGTGTTGAAAAAAAAAAACAGAGAGAACAAGGCACAGCACCATTTACACTTGACACTGTTCTAGCATTTTTTTTCTTTGTGTAACCTGTGCCTAAGGGGATTTCTGGTTATTGGTCTCGTAAGAACTCCCTGCCATGAACCCATTCTGTTTATTATCTTGGAGTCCACTGCTCTTAGGTAATCCACAAAGTCCTCTTTGATCAGTGTTTCTGTCAGTTTACCCACAAAAGAGGTAAGACTGACAGGTCTATAGTTACCTGGTTGCCCCATGTTCCCCTCCCCAGTGCAGCTAGAACTATGGCCGCCACCCTCCGGTCTTTTGGAACTACCCCTGTCTGAACTGAGCTATTGAATAGCCCTACCAGGGATTCAACTAGTTCTGATGCCATTTCTTTGAGCACCCTTACACGCATCCCATCTGGCCATGGGGCCTTATCTATCTTTAGGACTGTTAGCCCTTTGTGGACCCTTTTACTTGTAAATATTTGCTGCCTCACCTCCAGGATCCCCCTTTCAGCCACCTTAATGCCACCCTCTGGCAGAGGCCCACAGTCTTCCATTATGAAGACAAAGCAGAAGCAATTGTTAAGGATGGCTGCTTTACGCTCATCATCCTCTATTATCCTCCCTCTCTCCAATAGCCTAACAATTCCCCCTCCTTTCTTTCTTTTTCCCCTAACATACCTGATCAACTATTTCCCCATCCGTTGACCCCCTCCACAGTATGCAGCTCCATGTCTGCTTTTGCTTCCTTGACTGCCCTTTTGGCTTCCCTTGGTACTCTCCCCATTCTTCTTCCCCCTGCTTTTCCTTGTACCTGGTAAAGGCCCGTTTCTTGGCTCTCACTTCCCTCACCTTTTCTGAGAACAACATTAGTCTCTTGTGCCCATTTCTTTTGTTTACCTTCTCATGCATGACTTTGTTGCCTCGAGAATGGCCCCTTAATTGCCCCTCATCTTTTCTCCACACATCCAATGCTATCCACTCTTATTAAGTTGCCCTGGACCAGCTTCCTCATCCTGTTGAAGTCTGCTCTTCTGAAATCCAGGACTTTAGCTATGTTTTTTTTTTAATTCTGTCTTTATGTCTCCTTCTCATTTCTGGCCCACGACTCCTTCAAGATCCTCATGGTACTGCCATAGATACATAGATACATAGACAGTGTCGGCAGATAAGGGCCTATGGCCCACCTAGTCTGCCCATTTGAGCTTGTAAGTTCAGTTTGTTTTCCTAGAAGTCTATTTCCCCTTACCCCTGACCTCTAGAATTCCTTTATGTCTATCCCATGCGTTCTTAAATCCCATGATTGTTTCAGCCCCCACCACTTCCTCTGGCAGGGTGTTCCACTTGTCCACCACCTGCTCTGTGAAGAAATTCTTCTCATGTTTCCTCTGAATCGCCCTCCCTCCAACTTCATCCCATGCCTCTAGTCCTGAAACATCTTTTCACTTAAAAATAGTGTTTTCCTGCACCCTGTTCCTCCCTGTAAGATAACTGTATGTCTCTATCATATCCCCTCTCTCCCTCCTCTCCTCCAGGGAGTACATGTTCAGTTCCTTCAACCTGTCTTCATAGGGACTTGTGATGCAACCCATGCACCATCTTTGTTGCCCTCCTCTGAACCTTCTCTACCCTGTCTATGTCCTTCACGTAGGTATGGTCTCCAGAACTGTACACTGTACCCAGGTGGGGCCTCACTAGTGTCTTGTATAGCGGAATTATGACCTCCCTTTTCCTGCTGGTGATGCCCCTGCCTATACATCCCAGCATCCTATTTGCTTTACCTGATGCCTTGTCACACTGTTTCCTACCTGAGGTCATCAGAGATGACAACCCCAAGATCCCTTTCCTGCTTGGTGCATGCTATATCCTCACCCCCAACTGATATATTGTGCCAGGGTTTTTGTGCCCATATGCATTATCTTGCTACTTTGCATTGAATTTCAACTGCCAAACCCTTGACCATTCTTCAAGTTTCTGCAGGTCCTTCTCATTCTGTCTACACCCTCTGGTGTGCTCCATTTGTTACAGAGCTTTGTGTCATCAGCGAACAGTGAAGTTCTGCCTTCTAGATCCTGTGCAATGTCACTGATGAAGATGTTGAATAGGACCGTCCCAGCACTGATCCCTGTGGTAACCCCACTGGTCACTCTTCCTCTGTGGAGTGACAGCCATTTACCACCACCCTCTGTGTCCTGCCACCCAGCCAGTTACCTACCCACCACACTACTGTCCTGCCCACACCCATATTCCCCAGTTTGTATAGTCTCTATGTGGCACAGTGTCAAAGGTCTTGCTGAAGTCCAGATAGGCCATGTCCACTGCCCTCCCTGATCCACACCTCCCTAATCACCCAGTCAAAAATTCAATGAGGTTGGTCTGACATGACCTCCCCTGGTGAAACCATGCTGCCTTGGGTCCTGTAGTCCATTGGACAACCAGATGTTCCACCAATCTTCCTTCAGTAGTGCTTCCATGATCTTTCCCACTACCGAGGTGAGGCTGACTGTTCTGTAGTTCCCTGCTTCCTCTTTGTTCCCACTTTTGTATAAGGGACTACATCTGCTGTCCTCCAGTCTTTGGGTACCTCCCCTGTTTCCAGTGATTGGCTGAACAGGATAGCCAGAGGTTCAGCCACCACCTCTCTTAGTTCTTTAAGGACCCTGGGGTGCACCCCATCTGGCCCCACTGCTTTATCAGCTCTTATTACTTCCAGTTCCTTCAGGACCCTTTCTCGTGTAAAGGGACTTGTGTCCATTTCTGCACCATTCTCACCCCTTGTACTCCCTTCAGACCCATTACCCCTCTTCCTTAGTAAAGACTGAGCAGAAATACCTGTTCAATATGTCAGCTTTACTGTTGTCATCCTCCACGCGGCTCCCATCCTCCCCCTTCAGTCTCACTATCCCTCCCTTTGTCTTTCTTTTTTCACTTATGTACCTGTAAAAGGTTTTGTCCCTTTACCCACTGATTTTGCAATGTGTCTTCTGTCTGAGCTTTGGCTTCCTTACTGACTCCCTGCCTCCCTTTGTTTCTCCTGGTACTTCTCCCTATCCCCTTCTGCCTGTGTCTTTTGTATTGCCTGAATGCAATCTTTTGGCTTTACTCTTTTGCTACCTCTTTTGAAAACCATAATGGTCTCCTCTTCCTTTTCCTCTTGCTAACCTGCTTAATGCATAATTCTGTTGTTCTTATAATCCCCATTTTAAATACTGCCCACTGTTCCTCAACCCCTGATTCCTGTCCCATTCTCCTTAATGCCTCTTTTCAAGTATCTCCCCATTTTCCCAAAGTCTGCCCCTAAATCCAGGATATGTGTTTTTGTGTGGTTTGGTTCTGCTCTTTTCTGTGATTTCAAACCACAATGACTGGTGGTCACTGTTACCCAGGTGTTCCCCACTGTTACCCCCATCACACTGTCCCTGTTTTGTGAGCACAAGGTCCAGTATTGCCTTCTGCGAGAGTTGGTTCCATGACCAGTTGCTTGAGGAAGGCACCCTGGAAGGAGTCCAGGATAAATCTGCTCTAGTTGATGCTGCTGCTGGATGCTCCAGTCCACGCCTGGTATATTGAAGTCTCCAACCAGTACTACTCACTTTGTCTGCCATCCTTTGATGGCTAGCATCAGCTCCCTATCAGTTTCTTCCTCCTGGGCTGGTGGTCTGTAGACCACACCTGTGGATGGCTGGCCCCATTTTCCTTTCCAGCTTAACCCACAGTATCTCTCCCCATTTTGTTCCTCCTGATCTGTGTGGCCTTTATGTTATTTTTCACTACAGTGCCAACCTCCTCCCTTCCTGCCTGCTCTGTCTCTTCTGAAATATGTTGTAGCCAGGTATGGCCATCTCCCAGTCATGGTTACTTGCTACACCAGGTTTCAGTGATGGCCACAATGTCCAGGTCTGGACTGTACCATGACAGCCTCCAGATCTTCCATCTTGTTGCTAAGGCTCCTGGCATTTGCACACATGGCTTTCCATGATTTGACCTCCCTAGACTGCTTCACTGTTCTACCCAGCCCTTCCTTGGTTGTCTGTTTATCCCTGGTTCTCCTTGCTGCTCTGCCCTTCTGCTGAATTTTGCCTCTTTTCTGCTTATCCACCTTGGACACTAATCTCCATCTTTTGCACACTGCTTTGCAGAGATAGCCACCTCTGGTTCACTGGTTCCACTACTAGCTGTGGGGTGAGGTAGGTACCGTCCTTGCTGGCCTGCCACCCCTTTGCTAGTTTAAATGCTTGTCAATGTAGCATTTAAACTTATCATTGAGTGCTTGATTCCTCCAGGATGGATGCAGGCCGTCAGGCTTGAAACAAACTCCATCCTCCAGGTGGGTCCCCGTCACCAATGAATCCAAACCTTCCCTCACAGCACCAGTTCTTCAACCATGAGTTAAAGTTCCTGGTGCATGCACTCCTATGTTCTCCTTGCCTCTCACAGGTAGTACTCTGAGAAAGTGACAGAAGTAGCTACTTGCTTGAGACCCTCCCCAGTTTCCTAAACTCTTCCTGAACTTCCTTTGGCTCCCCATTTGCCAAGTCATTAGTACCTAGGTGGATAATGACATCCAGCTCACCCTCCGCCTTGCCTTCCCAGTGATCCCCAGTATCTTCCTTCCATCCCTCCATGCCGTGGCACCTGGTAGGCACCTCACCTCCTGTCCTCCCTCCTGTGTTCCTAGCTGATCCCTCTTACGATGGAGTCCCCACCAGGATTCGCCTCCTCCTCTCTGGGGTCCACTGCTTTCCCCACTGAGGTCACCTCCTTGCCTAACCTCCACATCCTTTCCTTCCACTTCCCTGGGTACCTTATTTGGTTGTCCTCATTTGCCAGTGTGGCATATGAGTTCTTGAGAGGAATAGGATCTGGGATGTGCCTCTGCCTGACTGCTCTAACCCTCCCTGAGCCCACCGTCATCCAAGTGCTCCTCGCTCGGCATCCTTTGAGGCAGCTGCATTGGACTGGGTGGTCCCTGGATAGGGGTGATGGTACTCCTGACCCAGTTTACTTCCGCTCTGAGTCTGGCTACCTCATCCCGCAGTCCCAGAGATGCATGCAGATAGGGCAGCACCTCAGTGTCCAGAAGGTCTGCCTGAATATGGCTGCCCACAGCCACTGCATTGCACCACTCCCCACATTATACTGCAATTCCACTACTTCTGCTACTGAAGCTCTCTTAGTTCTCTTTTATTTATTTACAGTACTAAAATCCTGTAACTCCCTCTCGATATATATTTTTTTTTTTAGGAAAAAGAAACCAATAAATAAATAAATGAGTCAAAACACTTGTCGTGCTGAGGGTGGTCTCTTCCCCTTATGCCCTCCTACTTCACACCTCTTACTATACCCCTGTGTTTAGCTCCTGTCAATCAGATTTATCAGGGCATATAATTAAGAGTTGGGGAAGGGTGGAGGGGGGCGTAAAATTTGCAGCAATTAAAGACAGCGCAGAATTACACCACCACTATGTTTTAAATTTTCAACAGCCCAAAAACAATTATAAGTAAAGACAACACAGAAAGAAAGTATAGTGTCACTACAAGCCTACAATCTAAGTTTAAAAGAAAAATACCAATTACCAGTTACTCTGAAGCACTGAATTGAATATGTTTCCTTCCTTCACCTTCTGGCTTCTTCATGCCATGGGGCACTTCTACCGCACTGGTGCACCGCATCCTCCATGCTGCCATTTATAACCTCTCACCCCTCGAGCAGGGTCAGGGTGGGAACTGAACACATTATGCTCATCAGGATGTAAGCATCCAGTCAGTGGAGTGCAGCCCTGGATGTTCTGGGGTCTTTCATCTACAAGGACCAGGCTATTTTCTGCCTTTTCTGTCCCCTCATCAGGCACTCTGATGTGCACTGATGTCATGGGACAAGTGCTCCCGCCGAGTACACAGTGTCATGATTCCTGCAGAGTCCCTCCCACCCTTGGCCCGCTGGTCATACTGCCACTTGTGGTCACTTAGGTGGCAGTACTGCAGTGAAGGATGGGAACCCACCCTCCCCGGAGAGAGAAAGCATCCTGTGGGATGCTCAATCTTTTCCCTCCCAGCTGGCCATGACAATCCAGGCTCATTCCCAAACCCAGATTGCTGGTACCGCAAGTGATAGCCCTACCACTGTGCCAATGGGCCGGCAATAGCACTTCAGTCTTTAATGAGAAATTACTGATCCCACAAGCCAGCTCGAACCAAATAGAGTTATGGTCGCTGGACCCTAGTGGCTCCCCTACCCTCACTCCTACTACCACTTCCAAGTTGGTGAGCACAGCATCAAGAACGTCAGCCTGCCTAATGGGTTCCTTAACCAGCTGCACCAGCAGGCAACCCTGCAAATATATCCAACAGATTTATTTATTTATTTGCTTTTGGTAACCGGGTAAGTGCACTAGGCACAAAAAATGTCTATTTTCAGGCACGACCCTGGAAAAGCATTTTCTTCCCTGACCAGGAATCGAACCCGGTCCGCGGTGGTGAGAGCGCCGAATCCTAACCACTAGACCACCAGGGAAAGTTACACTGGAAAGAACGCACTCACAGACCTAGTGATGCTGTTAATTATTGTTTACTGTCTCATGCTGGCATCAGTGAAATTCTCATGAAAGCCTCATGCCCAACCACCCGAGGCGTGACGACATCCCACACCCTGTCATGCCTTATTGCTTAATTGGCGGGGGGGGGGGACATAAACTATATCATGCATTTCTAAAATGGCACTCACCAACAGCGTGTAAATCAAAAAGACTCACTGCATATAATAAAAGACCAATTAAGAATGTGCAAGGAAAGACTTTGAACCAGTATTAATATATATCTAGCTAGCTACCTATCTATATCTATATACATATACATACAGGAAAATAATAATTTCCAGGTTCAGTGCTGTTCACCCACACTATGAAAAAAATTTAATGTTTTGGTGTGGTAGTGCCATAGTACTATGGTATATCTACATTATGACTAGTTTGTACAGTCAAAAAGCAACCTAAGTGGAAGAGACTTTTAAAAATTGCTAGCGGTGCTCATATTTATTGACCTGAATCATTAATTAAAAAAAATTATTAAAGGAAATTGACGGATGAAAAAATACATTATTCTTTTAAAAAAGCAATATGACAAAATTTTTTGCCAGCTAATACTGCCACTTTCAACAAATAAACTACCATAACTTTTTTTTTTTTTTTTTAGATTTTTCTGGTTTGTATTTAGTTACACTGCTTTTACACATTTCAACATGATTTGTTTTGATTATGTATGCTTTCTTCCTCTTTTTTCTATAATACTGATACATCATTGGTCAATACATGAATATAGGTTGTGCTGCAATTTCAGGTAAGAAAGGGAACATGATCATTTCTTTGCCCCCTTTTTTTTTTTTTTTAAACATATTTCTTCCCCAAGACTTTGGTAGGGTCCTCCTTCCACCCCTGCCAATACTAATTTCTTGTTCACTGAGACCCAGCCACTCACCTCACCAGGCCTCCATGGCCCACCCACAACACACTGCTGTGCTGCCCTGGCTTGTCCCCAGGGCCAAGTCTGTTAGCCACTTCCACATACTGTTCTATTGTCCATCTAGCCACCCACAATAGAGGTGAAGGCCTGAAGGATCCCTGGTCGGTGGTGGTGTGGGTCCAGTGTTGAATGTGGTGGGCGCAGGAATGGGCGTCATCTGCCTTTGTCCAGTCCCAAGCTTTTTTGTCCCCTTAGTCCTGCCCATTCCCCAGGAGTGTGCTTCATCATTGGATGCCGGCACACTGACACACCCACATGACCCCTGACGCTCGCTCCAGGCTTCCATACTGATG
Source organism: Neoceratodus forsteri (assembly GCA_016271365.2). Classification (NCBI taxonomy): domain Eukaryota; kingdom Metazoa; phylum Chordata; order Ceratodontiformes; family Ceratodontidae; genus Neoceratodus; species Neoceratodus forsteri. Next base: position 567,062,801 of record CM057452.1, read on the forward strand.
CCGTCTCCTGCACGGACTCCTGTGGTCAGCCAGGTTGCAGCAGAGCAATGGAGCAGCAAGTCCCAGAGGACAGGGTCTGTTGGGACACTTGATCTTCCACCCCCCAAGCCGGCTTTACCCTATTTCAGTATAAACTGATATTTGGGCATTGTAGCCACTGTACTTTTTCATTGGTTTACTTTAAAATAATCTTTTGTTAAATGTTCATTTTTACAATTACTGATCAGATCCAGAACCCATGAAATCAGTGGCATGGAAACTCTACATTGAAACAGATGCTGTGAGTTTGAACCCTCAACTGTCACCGATGTCTGTAACTGTTATGCAGTTAAAAAATGAATATTAGTTTGAAAAAGGCAGCATCAACAAGGGACCCTAAAAGGGACCCTCCCTCCCAAAAAATGGTAATTTCAAAGTGAACAAATGAAAAATCTAGGTAGGCAGACATAGGATAAGGAGGCTACACACATACACCCTCCTATTGGAAAAAAAAAAAGACGAGTCAAGGTCCATGTTCCATTTAAGGCTCACAAACACCAGTCCTCGTTTGCCACAGCGAAAGGGCTTGTCAGCAGTTTCTCATAAACTTGCAAGAAACGACAAAAAAACTATGTAAACAGAAGACTGGAGCAAAACCTGCTGAAAGAAGTTTCCTCTCTGCCTTCACTCATGAAGCAGAACTCTACTAAAATAAAATATTTAAAACCTTGCCTGTTACTAGACACTGGATTTAAAGAGCTAGTGGCACCAAAAAATAGTAGACAGGAAGCATTATTAATTTGTACATTTTATTTCTAAAGTATTTTTCTGTTGACTTTTGCTCATTAGAAAGTCTGCTACTAGATAGTACTAGGACTGCTATGTAAAACACAATGCTTAACATGGAGGCTGACGTGTCTAGTGCTATTCTTAACATAGACTTTGACGGCAGATAAGGACCGCTTGGCCCACCCAGTCTGCCTATTTCCCTACCTACTGGATAAGCTGCAGATCCTAGTTAACCAACAGACTACGTCCTCCTACCCCCCACTATAATTGCCTTATGTCTGTCCCATGTATTCTTGAATTCCCCCACTGTTTTTGACCCCCCAAACTCCTTAGGAAGACCGTTCCATGCGTCCACCACCCTCTCCATGAAAAATACTTCCTCACGTGCCCCTGAGCCATCCCCCTCTATCTTCAAATTGTGCCCCTTGTTCTTGCACATTTCTTTTTCTGAAAGATGCTACCCTCTTGGACTTTGGTGATTCCCTTAGGAACTTGAAATTTTCTATCATGTCCCCCCACTTTCCTCGAGGGTATATATTAAGCTTCTATAATCTTTCTTCATATGGTTTCTGGTGCAGACCCTACACCATTTTAGTTGCACTCCTCTGGACTGCCTCCATTCTGTCTATGTCCTTGCAGAGATGTGGTCTCCAGAACTGCATGCAGTACTCCAGATGGGGTCTCACCAACTGTCTGTACAGAGGGATGAAAACTTCCTATTTTCTACTGGTGATGCCTCTCCCTATGCATCCCAGTATCTCCCCAGCCCTCCTTACAGCCTCCTCACATTGCCTGCTTACCTTTAGGTCATCTGATATGACTAGTCCCAGGCCCCTTTCCATTTTTGTTGTTGAAGTACTCCCCCACTGTATTTTCCACTTGTTTTTGTTTCCCAGCTGCATTACTTTGCACTTCTTCGCAATGAATCCAAGCTTCCATACTTTTAACCATTCCTCAAACCTTGCCAAGTCCCTTCACATCCTTTTCACCTCCCGACTTGTGTATCAACCCTGTTGCAGATCTTTGTGTCATCTGCAAAGAGACATACTTTTCCTTCCAGTCCCTCTGCAATGTCATTTACAAAGACATTAAAGACCAGCCCCAGTACTGAACCCTGCTGTACCCCGCTAGTAACCACCCTTTCTTCAGCGTGGACTCCATTTACTGTTACCCTCTGCTGTTGTCCAGCCAATTTCTTACTCAGACTACCACCCTGGGACCCACTCCCAGGCTGGCTAACTTGTTTATTAATCTTTTGTGCGGGACTGTGTCAAATGCCTTACTAAAGTCGAGATGGGACATGTCCACAGCCCCTCCCTGGTTTACTACTTTGGTCATCCAGTCAAAGAAATCTATTAGATTCGTCTGACATGACCTTCCCACTTTGAATCCATGCTGCTTTGGGTCCTGTTCCCCGCTGGCCTCTAGGTACTCAACAATTCTTTCTTTCAGAAGTTATTCCATCATTTTACCTACCACAGAAATCAAACTAACAGGTCTACTGTGTGATTCTGAGCAAGTCACTTAACTTCCTTGTGCTCCCAGGTCGCATCTGGAAACAAGCTTCGGCTTAGTGTGCGCTACTCCTGGTTAAACAATGTTCCCTGTTCCCTAGTTTCCTGCCTCTGCCTTGCTCCCACTTTTGTGATGGGGAATCACATCCACCTTCCTCCAGTCCTCAGGTACCACTCCATCCTCCCATGATTTGCTAAAAAGGGTAGTCAGTGGTGTTGCTAGTTTTTCCCTTAGTTCTTTTAGAATTCTGGGATGAATCCCATCAGGCCTCCATTGCCTTGTCCACCTTGAGTTTTAGAAGTTCTTTCAGGACCCTTTCTTCAGTGAATGGACTGGTATCAGCCTCCTATCCAGAGTGCTTCTATTGTTTGGTTTAGGTATGTCCCCCTCCTCTTCTTTTGTGAATACTGAACAAAAGTATTCATTCAGTATCTCCGCCTTTTCACTGTTACCCTCTGCCCACCCCTCCCCTTTATTAAGCCTCACTATCCCTCCCTTGGTTTTCTTCTCCCTAATGTACCTATAAAAGGTTTATCCCCCTTCTTAACTAGGTTGGCTATCATTTCCTTGGTTTGGGCCTTTGCTATTCTGACTGCCTTCCCCGCTTCCTTCTGCTTTAACTGATACAGTTATCTGATCTGCTCCTTGTGTGATTCCTTATACTTCCTGAATGCTATCTTTTTCTCCCTAACCTTCCCCGCCACCTCTTTTGAGAACCATAGTGTTGTTTTCCTTCATTTTGTTTTGTTTATTTGCTTCACACAAAGGCTTGTTTTATTTTTATTTATTGACATATTTCACCAGGAAGGCACACTGAACAACAAGTTACTCGTCTCCCGGTGCGACCTGGGGGGAGAGGGGTACAATTGGATGAAGAATTAGAAATACAGTTTAACATTAACATATCTGAGAAATTAAACATTCAATTACATTTGTGACAAGACATACAGTTAAAAAATATCATAAATAATCATACAGTCACATTTGTGACATAACTTATAATTAAATATATCATATCTGTGGAATATGGATTTAATTACAAGTGGCATATCTGAGGAACATAGTACAGAAATTTAATGTAGCCTTGGAGCCAACTCCTTGCAGGAATGGATCACGGCTAAGAGGCAGATTATTTAGCAATTATTGAATGAATGAGGTCCAGTGGGTGGAAATCAATGAGGGTAGAGGGGTAGACAGGGGAAACCAGCTGGGGAAGGAGAGGATAAAGATGGGGTGAACATTACCAGAGAAAAGTGAGATAAAAAAAAAAAAAAAATCAGTTGTGAAGGGCAAGTTAACACAGGGCTAGCTCAATCTGGGAGCACCTCAGACAGAACAAAATGTGCAGATTATTAGCTCAAGTGAACTAATTCATTTGATTAAGTGCAAGGAGGTAGAGATGGGGGCAGGAGAGAGGTGAGGGTAAGCGATAGAGAAGGAAAGGACAAGTCATACCTGGAACTGGTCCCTTCAGATTGCGGAGATCACTGCCAGTGGTGGAATGAGGTGAGGACTTAGAATAAGGGGCAGGCGTAGGCAAGGCCAAGTTGGGTAGAGACAGTAGAAGGGATGGTAAAGGGAAGAAGGAGGAAGGGTGGGAGAAACTTGCCTAAGACTAGGCCTCTTCGGGATGCTGAGAACCCTGCCAGAGAGCAGAGTCAGGCAAGGATGAGTTAGGTAGAAAGGATGGAGGGGAAAGGGGAGGGAAGGAAGAGTCATTTCCCAGTGCTGGACCCTCCAGGATGCTGAAAACCCTGCCAGGGAAGAACTAGGTGAGGACAAGTTGGGAAGAGAGAAAAGAAAGGATGAAGGGAAAGGAGGGAAAAGGAGGGAAAGAAGAAGCTTACCTAAGACTAGGCCACTCCAGGATGCTGAGAACCCTGCCAGAGCGCAGAATCAGGTGAGGACTAGTTGGGTAGAAAGGATATAGGGGGGAAGGGGAGTGAAGGAAGAGTAACTGTCCAGTGCTGGGCCCCTCCAGGATGCAGAGAACCCTGCCAGGGGATAGACCTAGGTGAGAACAATTTGGGCAGAGAGAATAGGGGGGATAGAAGAGGAAAAGAAAAAGAAGGAGGGAGGGAGGAGGAAGAAACTAACCTGAGAGGAGACATCACCAGGGTACTAAGAATCCCAGCAGAGGGCAGATTTAGGTGAGGACAAGTTGGGTAGATAGAAGAGAGGGGGAAGGGGAGGGGAAGGAGGAGGCTTGCCTAGTGCTAGACCCTTCCAGGATGCTGAGAACCCTGCTAGAGGTCAAAATTAAGCAGAGGCAAGTTGGTAATGGAAAAAAAGGTTACAGGTAGGAGTGAGGGGTTAAGCGGTGAAGGGAGAGGCAAACGTGCTGAGAAGCAGGCTCAGAGGGGAGGAAAGTTTAATAGGGGATGTGAGTAATGGAGAGGAGCAGAGGGATAGGAGGACAGTTAAGGAGGGTTAAAGCAGGGGCAGCTAGATGAGAGAAAATTATGTAAGGCATAGACAGGCAAGGGAGTAGTAGGAGGAGGAGTGCCGTATTTGTGGGGGAGGAATTCCAGATTTAGTGGAAAACGATGGGTAAAGCCTGACTGACCAATGAGAGTGGTTCAACAGGGAACCAATAAAGTGCGAGAGTCAGAGGATGTGAGGGAATGGGGGAGACAGTGAGCATGAGAGGTAGGAGGGAAGTTCTTCTAACCAAAATTTAGAACCGAGTTTGACACAATGAGTGAGGCACCTGTTGGCAAGCGGGGGAAGGGACAGGGCATGGTAGAGGTCACAGTGATGAGTGCGTGATGGAGCATCAAGGGCAAATCGACAGAAGGAGTTAAAGATAGCGTCCAATCTGGTTAGGGAGGATTTGTGAGCAGCACCATAGACTACATCACAGTAGCCAAAAATGGGGAGGATCATCTTCTGGACTAGTTCACACCGCGCCGTAGCAGGGATGCAGCTATGGTTCCTGAATAAGGCACCAAGCTTGGGACGCAATTTTTTCAGGATGGTGTCAATGTGGCCAGAGAAGTTGAGGTGTTGGTCCAACCAAACCCCAAGGTATCTGAATAAGGAGGTGTCCTCTAGGATTGTCACATCAAGGGTCTGGAAAGACGGTAAAAGGTGTAGCCTAGAGAGTCTCTGCCTGGTGCCAAAGGTCATGGAGACAGTCTTTTTGGCATTTATGAATAGTTGATGTGAGGAGGCAAACCACAGCTGAACCTGGTGGAAGTCATGCTGAAGGGTGGTTACTACATCAGCGGGGCATTTGCCAAAGGAGAACAGGATGGTGTCATCGGTATACTTATGGATAGAGGACGAGAGGGAGCATACTGAGGGCAAGTCATTTAGGAAGATGGAGAAGAGAATGCATCCAAGCACCGAGCCCTGTGGGACTCCTGTGAAAATAGGGAGGGGGGGGGGAGAGAGAGAGACTGTATCCTGGATCTTGACTGATTGTGTTCTACCTGAGAGGTAAGCTCTAAACCAGTTTTAGGCAGAAGTAGACAACCCAGCAGCCATAAGGGAGTGAAGAAGTAAGGCATGAGAGACTGTTTCGAAAGCCTTGACGAGGTCGACAAAGATGGCAAAGGTAATGAAGCCATTATCCATCCCAGTGAGGATGGAGTCAGTGAGCCTGAGTAGGTAGGTGGTAGTGGAATGGTTTTCCAAAAACCAGATTGGAATGGGGTGAAAAAGGAAGAGTCAATGAGGAAAGAGGTTAGTTGAGAAAGAACCAGGTGTTCTTGGAGTTTAGCAAGGGCAGGGGGGAGGGAGATTGGGCGAAAATTTGCGGGCGACGAGGGGACACCACCCTTTGGGAGAGGGAGGACCACCGCGTGTTTTCTTTTTTTTTTTTTTAAACTCTGTTTATCTCCCCTGACTACAGAACTCTCTCAGACCTCTCCGCTGGCTGGTGCCACTCTACCGCCTACTATGAACCCCGCCATCCTCAAGGTCATTACTTTCTCCCCGGGTACCCCTGGGGGACATAGGGTCCCGAGGAGATCGAAGGGGTGGTAGTGGGGCTCCAGTGTTAGGTGTGTGGCAGCAAGGCTCTGGGAGGGCTGTCGCCTATCCGGGCCCGAGGGTTTTTCTAGTAATGTTTACGCCCCCCCAATGTGGGACGTGCAATGCTGCCCAGCCCGCGACGTGGGTGCACCCACCCACATCCAGAAGGCAGCTGCCCAGCGTCTGCTCCAAGCCTGTAAGCCCCTGTGTGGCAGTGCAGCGGTCTCCACCGGGGGCTGCCGCACTGAGCTACCTCGATCCCTCCCAGAGAGAGAGAGCAGTCCTCGATGGCATCCTCTCTCCCCTACCAACCCCGGCGGTTCTGGCTCGTTCCCGAACCTGGGTCACCGGCATGGCACGAGGTGTGGCGTCCAGCGCCTCAACCCGCAGCACCACCAGGCCGGCTTAGGACCACCACATGTTTCCAGGATGAAGGGACAGATGAGGACGAGAAGGAAAGTTTTAGGATTATAGAGAGGTTAAGCTATAGCAGAAGCTGAATGGTAGAGGAGTTTTGGGTCAAGGTCATCCGGCAATGAGCCTTTGAAAGGATTAAGAGAGAGAGAAGGGCTGTTAGTATTTCTTCTGGAGAGACAGCAGAAAAGGAAGGGTGGGCATGGAGAGGTTGAGTACTGGGTGTGGGAGGATGAGGAGGGGGGAGGTTAGAGGGGAGGGACTTTAGAAGTGTTGTGGCACATGAGGTATAATAGGAGTTAAACTCTGGAGCCACTGCGCATGGTTCAGAGACCAATGAGTTCTTTATTTTAAGCACAGGGGAAGACGGATGTGAAAGGGGGAGAATAGGGCGTGACCACTTTCCAGAATTTGGAGGGTGAATTGATGTTTTTGAGAAAAGATGATTTAAAATATTCAGACTTGGCAAGTCTGGTAGGTTTTGTGCTGGCATTTCTCAACATGCAATACCTGGCATAGTCTGGGGGATGCTGAGAGGCCTTATGTTTCCTCCAAGCTTTGTCCTGCTCCCTGAGACAGGTCAGTAACTCAGGGGAGACAGAGGGATGATGGTTGCTATGCACTCTAGTGCATTTGAATGGAGCCTAGGAGTTCAATGTAGTTAGAAATTTATCTTTAAAATAAGCGAGGGCTTGGTCAATGGAAGGGGCAAAGGCAATAGGGGACCAATCGGATCTGTGATGGCAGTTTTGATTTTTCCCCATTGTTCCTCCACCTCTCCTTCCTGCCCTTTTGCTAGTGCATTCCTTAGGCACTCTCCCATTCTGTCAAAGTCAGCCCTCCGAAAGTCCAGTACGCTTGCTTTTGTATGGCTTGACTCTACGGCTGTGTTTATCGTGAACACTGTCTGGTGGTCGCTTGTTCCCAAATGGCTACCCAGTTCTAAATCTGAGATCCTCTCGCTGTTCTCGCTTGAGAGTACCAGGTCTAAGAATGCTCCCTTCCGAGTGGGTTCCAACAATAGCTGCCTGAAGCATGCCTCCTGTAAAGCACTGAGAATGACTCTGCTCTTGGATGTGGCTGCAGCAAATGTGCTCCAGTTAACATCTGGCATATTCAGGTCCCCCATTAACAATATATCCCCTTTTTCTGACATCCTAAGGATGCCTTCAATCATTTTCTTGTCCATTGAGACAGGAGTCTGTATACAACCCTATGCAGATTATGGTGCCATTCCCTGTCTCCAAGGTGACCTACAGTGCCTCCTCTCCTCCCTGTTTACCCTTTAGTTTCATTGCTTTGATCCCTTCTATTGTGTAGAGAGCTACTCCTCCTCCTCTTTTAACCTCCCTGTCCCTCCTATAGACTGTGTACCCCAGTATGTTGACATCCCAGTTATGGTTCTCTGTGTGCCATGTTTCTGTGACTGCCACAATATCCAGGCATCCCTCTTCCATCAAGGCCACTAGTTCAGGAAGCGTGTTACCCAGACTATGGGCATTGGTACTCATCACCCTCCATTTTTGATAGCCTTACCCCTTTTAGTCCCATCCCAGTACTTACTGCCTTTGCCTTTTTCTCCATTTACCCCTGTTCTGCCCCCTATTGACTTCTCTACCTTGGTGTTAACCTCGCTAACTACCCTGTTTTGTGCGGGGAGGCTGGGAATTCCCTGTTCCTTTTCAGTGCCTCCCCCCTTGGCTAGTTTAAAAGCTTGCCAATGAAGCATTTAAACCTATCACCTAGGATGCCGGTTCCTCTCCCAGACAAATGCAGACCATCGCGCCAGTATAGTCCTGTATACCTCCAGGTGGACCCCCAGTCCCCAATGAAGCTAAAACCCTGTGCTCTGCACCAGTTTTTCAGCCATTTATTGAATCCCAGGGTGTGGAGTACCCTAGCCTCATCCATGCCATAGACAGGCAGCACCTCCGAGAAGGTTACCGTACATGCTACTTGTCTAAGGCCCCTCCCAAACTCCACAAACTCCTCCTGCACAGCTCTGATCCCATTCCCAGATAGGTAATTTGTCCCTAGGTGGACAATGACATCCAGCTCCCTCTCCTGTGCAGCTGCTCCCATGATCCTAAGGATTCTCTTCCTGTACCTCCAGGCCATGGCGCCGGACAGGCACCTTACCTCCCTCTCCCCTCCCTTCCCCAGTTCTACCCCCATAACAACTGAGTCCCCCACCAGGAGCTGTTTCCTTCCCCTGTGGGGTCCCGTGCCACCCTCCTGTGGGTCTCCTTTGTGGAGGTTCCCAGCATCCTCCTTGGACTCCACTGTGGGTATCTCCATAGAGTAACAACGCTCTGCCAGAACAGCATATAAATTGTGGAGCGGTACAACTGGAGGGATGCGCCTCTGTTCCACCACCCATCACCCTCCCTGGGCCCACCGTAGTCCAACCACTCCTTATTTCTGACAACCTCTGAGGCAGCAGCACCTGGTGTTCCTGGGGTGGGAAAGGAGGTTTCCTAATCCCCTGCCAGGTCTTGGACGGAGGAGGAGGTTTCCCTACTCTTTCCAGGTCGGCCTGGAGACAGGCAACCTCCTCACTCAGAGCAGAGAGGTGTCTGCAAATAGGGCAGCATCGCAGCCTCCAGAATATCTCCCGGAAGACTGCTGCCCCACATGTCTCTCTCCCTCCCTGTTGAAATTGTGTTGAGTTTTTTTTTGTCGTTATTAGGGAACCTCACTTCTCCTTAGTAGTGTAACCCTTTTCCTAGGGACTGTGTACTAGGACTCCCCCCCCCACCCCACCCAGTTTTTGTTTTTTTGTACAATAGCAATTACAAGAAGATATCCTCCTAGCTTATGCAACACTGCCTGGCTGCCTTCTGTGGCACACCCCACCCTGTTTTGTGTCTGAGCAGGAAGTTGTCACACCTTCCTGCCTAACCCCATAAAGCTAGTGTAGCCAAGGGAGGGTGTGAATGGGAGAGGGGAGGGGCAATCCACCTGTTCTGTGCTGCGAGGACAATCGGAGCATTCCAGTCTGAACCTCCTGACTAATACACAACTCCACTGACTGCAAGAATGAAAAAACACACCAGTGAAAACTTAAATGTTTGATGCAAAATGTCACCAAAATACTAGCAAACTACAAATAAGCCACCAGATTCACAGAAAAGGAAAAAAAAAAAATCAGCAGCATTTTAATCCCTCTGTATGTAAAGTAGCAATCTACAAAACGATCAGTAGTACTGCAGACCCCTTCTTGACTGAAACAAGCAAAAACCAGTTTAAAATTAAAAGTAAGGCCCATTTCCCTCAGAATTCGAGCAAGATTGTGCCTTCCTCCAGTTTCCTAGTTACTAGTTCAAGATTGTGCATCCTTCCCAGCTCCAAGTTCAGTTATTCAAAAGCAACCTTTACCTTCAAAAGATAAAGTGCCTTCACTTACTGTGACATCACTAATAACCAGTCTGGCAGCTGTTGAGTGGCTTCTGAGCACTTGTGATATCACTGTCAGTGAGGTCACATTGCTGATGAGGTATGAAGAGGGACAGAACTAGACACGTCATCATCCCCGTATTGTTCCACACTTAACACCTGGTGCTGTCAGGTAGAAAACTTTCTAATTAGAAAAAAGGAGAAGCACTTTAGATATAAAAAGTAATTACTGTCTATGTTTAAAAATTAATATTATTCCCAGTCAGTATCTTTGCATCAGTGTTTTCAAGGTTATAGCTTCATCCTATTTCCAGCCTTGAGTAGTTATTCCACTGTCAGTTTCAAAAACATCCAGCTATACCCAAACATCTACGCAGTTGCTGCGTTTGTGAAGTCTAAGTCACCATAGTAATTGTATTTATTTGGTTGTAATCATCCAGAAAAGGTCCACTGAGCCGTGGAATCTCATTTTCTGGTACATCTTCTGGTGGGAGTGGGGGGTTACTGAGAGGGAGGATGTTAGTGTGGACACTCTTGCAAAAAAAAGTGCCATGGGATTTTTAACCTGGATTGCCACAACAGATGGGCAGAAGGGACTTTGATTTAACATCTCATCTGAAGGACAGTGCCTCAACACTGCAGCACTATCCCAGTATTGCACTACAGTGTCAGTATCTGATATCAACCCAAGTTCCTGGTATGGGCCCCAGAGAAGGACATGGTGTGCAAAACAGTTAAATAAATATTACCATTGTATAAGATGTGTCCCTGATTTTGGTCATTTTTCCTTGATTTTTGGGGGACAGGGTTGAGAAGTATGATTAGTGACCCCTATCGGGCCCATTTCCCATAGACCCCCACTTACCTTCATGATGTGCCACCCAAGACACTGCCTCCTTGGGGAGCCAATTGGAAAGAAAGGACACCGTTTTGTGAGTGAGGGCCTGTGCAGTGAGTAGCAGCCATCCTATCCCTCCCCCCAATTTCCCAGGAGTTTTCTGAGCTACATAGTCAGTCACAGCTCCAGAGCAGATGCACTCCCATCTTCCCACCCACACGCATGCATCATTTGCCACCTCTGTCCCGAGTGCCATGATGCTCTGCTCCCCTGGGACAAAGTCCACTGTACATTGCAGCACTTCTGTCCCTGAGACACATAATAAGTAGGGACCCAAGGCTCACTCTCACTAACCTGTATGGTCTGTTGGGCCATCAGGTGATGCAAAGGAACGGCCCCAATTCAAAAGCCAATTTTGCCAAGTACTGGCAATGAACTGCCTAGTCACTACATGAGTGACTAGATTAGTTTTCTGCTTTTTTATAAAAGAGGTTCGAAACCGGTCTCCATACTCCTGCACCAGCACACCATTTTTTGTGTTTATACGTGCATTCTGCAGCTCCTAGGGGCAGTGCAGCAGGGAAGGATGACATAGGATCATCCCTGGGAGTAACTCTGTCATCTGTGCCTCTGTCAGGGTACCATCTATTTAGAAACATGACTGTGTAAAACAAATACTACTCAGGACAAATACACACAACTACTGCACTTTTTACTATTATACGTACAGATAACACTGTGAAATATTTGTGTTAGACCCCATAAAGTAGTATTAGATCATGGTTTAGGCTGATGTGGAATACCTGTGATCACTACTGCTCATTACATAAATGCCTATTTTCTTGATGACTCCTCATATTTTGCTGAAACCTTCAAACCATTGGTCTTGAGTCATCATTAGCAACAAAAATAAGTCTAAAATGAAAAATAAAATATTTTGCAAACACTGATAGGAAAATGAATGCAAACACAAACACAGATACAGATACAGATACAGATACAGATACAAATACAAATACCAGAGAAGCAAATATCAAAAATCAGCCCTGTGCATAACCCTAGCAAAAACCCTGAGATAACGCACCTCTTACAGTAAATCTGCATTCAGTTGTCTTGCCCGTATACTCTGGAATAATTTGCAGAGTGCCCTTAGACTAGGAAACCAAGTTACTGTAACCCCCCTACAAATGGGGTTTCCCAAAAAGTCTTCCTTGAGCTTGCCTAAATGCTCACTGCCAGGCTGGTGTCCTGCATTTTAGCAGTTTAAATGTGATTGCCAGAGAGTGCCTGAATAGCCTCTGTGTACTGTCTCTTTAAGAGCTGCCTGGATTGCAGTCATAAGTAATCTGAGACGGAGTTCTGTTGAAAGATGTCACTATTTGCTGAAAATCATTTAGAGTGTAATGATAATGTAGTTTGTCTAACCTGCCTTCTTTGCAGCAAGGACTGTTTTGTTTATCTCCACTATCTTCACTATCTTGGTCCTGGACTGCTGAATTGGACCAATCAGTACTGGTGGGACCTAAAATGGAGCCAAACTACAGGAGCTGTCTGGAGTCAAAAATCTATAAGAATTGTAGTTTTGGGCTTTTGGTGCCTTTTTGCACCTGAAGGGGGAGCCTTTGTTGTGACTGACAGACAGACAGACAGATCAGCCAACCAAACCTTCTGGATTCTGGGGAAAGTCCCAGGCTTGCTGGCAGTTGAGTGAGATCTAAGTTGGGAGCTGAAGAAGCAACAGCTTGAGGCAGTCAAGCAGCCGTCTGAGTAGTTTCACGCGGGAGAACTGTGGAAAGGCCTGAGTGGTGGCCTGCATGTCTGCCTGCTGCCCCTGAGAGGGAGAGAAAAGAATTATTTCGGACTAAATCCAAGTTTGTGAGAACGAAGTAAGCCACTGATTTTTTACCAGGCTCATTTTATTTATTTATTTATTTATTGAGATATTCAGAGAGACCTTTGAGTCAAAGACTCATTTACAAAGGTTCCACGTCATACATAAAGTACAGAGGACGAAAGCATGTTTTACAGGTTGTTTGCACATAACAGAGATCTTACACAGTAATAATAACTTTTTTTTTTTTTTTTTAACACATGGTGAACACATTTGTTTCAGAGGGTGAGCTACCCTTCCAGGTGAAGTATGACTTAACACGAGAATCGTACAGCCATAGAGGAGCAGAGAGGTTCTAAAGTGGCTGCTTGTCAAAAATAAGTTATCTCGAGGGGGCCATAATACAATCAGGAGTCAGAGAAATTAGGGGTCTACGGGGGGGGGTCAGTTGCAGTCACACAGGTTGGAGACTTGTAGGTGATTCCTTAGTCTGGTTTTGAAAGGGCCAACCCTAGTTTCTTCCGTGATTAGGCTGGGGATGGCATTCATCCAGGATGGGGCCTTATAGCTTAAAGTTCGCTGGAATTGGGAGGTCTGGCCACGTGGTACCCATAGCAACGGTTTGTTCGAGCTACGGGTTGTTCTGTCTGGTGGTGTTGTGAGGATAAATTGGTTTAGGGCATACCAGGCTCATTCAGCTACAGAGACCCTACCTGGTTCAACTCACTCCCCACAGCCATTTCCAACACCACCAAAACTGCCCCCTTCAAAGCTGCCTTACGAGACTTGCTGTTCAACACCCGCTGCTGCACCTGTCACTAAAGATACTCTGCCGTTTCCTCTGGCACTATTGACATGGCCCACTGGGCTGAACACCCATCCACCCCACCCCCCCGCCAATCTCCCCGGGCCCTCTCTCCTCTTCCAGTACCTGCTGGTACTACTTGAAATGTTTATTTATCTACACGTGTTCAAGCAATTGTATGTAATAATATGTATCTCTGTTCATGCAACCTATGTAATACTATGTTGACTCTGTATGTCTGTATTCTGTAAACATGTAAAAATCTGTTACTCTGTCTTGACTGTACTCTGTAAGCTATGTTAACCATGTGTGTCCTCACTGTGACGAGGTGCCACTGGCTCAAAGGTTGTAAATCCGATTATACAATAAATAAATAAAAAATAAAAAGAAGACCGAAGATTTTGCTGAATGCGATTGGCCTGTCAGGATTTCCAGCTGCTTTTGAATCCCCAGTTTGTGCAGAGACTTTGCGATCGTGACCGGAGAGTGGTTTGCCTGGTACAGTAGAATTTCCTTACATGTAAATGTGCTGTGAGTTGTTAGTGGGTCGCGATTTGGTTCCCCACTGTGTGAACTGTGTTCTGCTTGCTGGAAGCTGTATCCAGCCCAAAATGGACTGTATCCGAATTTGTCTCTATTTGGCCGGGGACTTGCCACACTGGCCCATCCAGACTACCCGTTGCATAGAGAAAGTCATCGATGAGAGACCTGCCTGGGGATCCTTCAAGCAGGTGAAAGGAGCGATGCCTCAGCGTATTAGTGTATGGCCCTGCTTCTCCTGGCACTCCAGATTAACCACCTGCTGTCTCGATTGGCCCAGCCTGTGTCCAGGTCTTAGGTATCGTGAGTAATCATCAGGGTAGCTCCCTGCAACAACAGCCTAATCTAAAAGTGTGTCGTCTGACTGTCTTGTTGTTTTCTTTTCATGAACTGAGCCTCTGGCTCCGGATTACAAATAGTGTGTGTTGTGCATGTTTTCTTCCATCACAGGGCCCCAACCAGCTGTAACGTTCCTGACTAGCCCACCGTTCTCCATCTGTATACCCAGAGTGTGTGACTGTTTATGGACCCTGAAGTGCATGCATAACTGCTTGATTGATACAGCCTTTAAGCAAATTAACCTGATTACACCCCTCCTTGTTCAAGTCCCTTAAATAAATCAGATCCAATTCTTTTTTGCATTTACCCTGACTGTGGTTCCAGTTTGTGCAAAAGTACTGTACTGCTGTTATTTGCTGTGTATAACCTTGTTTTACATGGGGTCCCCAGGGCCAGGTTAGAAGAAAGCCCTGGTGGTAAGTGCAAACAGTGTGGGTACTTGTGTGGTATATCAGGGGCATTGTGAAAGTGATTATTGTGTATTGTTCTGGCCACTAGTAAGCAAAGAGGGGGGTTACAGTGTCCCCGAGGGCTGTGCCCAGGTTAGCTTGACCACTACCAACCCTGACCTCCAGGTGGAGGCACCCGTTTCAGAACTCAGGCCCCTTAACCTGCTACTAGCCAAGCAGGCAGGAGTAGTAGCCCTTGGGATAGCACCACCTAGGGGTTACATTAGTTTCAGTGTCTCTAAAGCAATGATTAAAAACAATTGTACAGCTAGCAGCAGCTGCTACTAGTATTTATTTATTGTACTTCAGAAGGATTGCAGCTGCTGAAGCTAAAAAATATCTGCTAAGGGTGTTAGGCAAAACCAGATATAGCAGTGGCTCACTTGACTTGAAACATCTCAGTCTCTCTCTGGACGTAATGTTAAACCCCTCACCACCATTCTCAGTCTGTCACCATTCACCATCCTTAAAACAATTCCCACAACTATGGAAGTCAGCGGTTGTCACACCAATTCACAAAAATGGTGACAGAACTCTGCATTCAAACTACCATCCCATCTCAATTTTCCCACCCTTATCTAAAGTCCTTGAGTGTGTAGTTGCAGACCAGCTGACTGAGTTCCTAAACAAATGCAATATGCAATGCCCTCAGCAGCACGGTTTCAGAAAGGCTCATAGTAACACCACCGCCCTTCTTGAATACACAGATTATATTTCACAAAGTTTTCCATTGCGGACTTTTGGTAGGATCAATCTAACCTTGCTAAGGCTTTTGATACTGTAATCATTTCCTCCTTTTATGCTCCCTTCCTGCCCTCAGCCGCTCCAAAGCAGTGATCACTTGGTTCAGTAGCTGCCTTAATAGGACACAACTGGTTAAAATAGATGGTTCCCCATCATACAGTCTCCCCGCTGACTCGAGTGTCCCACAACGCTCCATCCTGGGACCCTTGCTGTTCAGCCTTTTCATAAACAATCTACCCAAAGCTTGTGTCAGTAATATGGTTCTCTACACAGATGATGCAGTTCTCTTTGCCAGCCACATTGACCCCTCTCAAATGTACTCCAACTCAGCTTTGCTAAGGTCGAATCCTGGTTTGCTTACCACAAACTTCTAGTGAACTACAAAAAAAAAAAAAAAAAAATGGATGCTCTTTGCCAGCAGCCACAATAAATTCAAGTCGGCTTGTCTATCTATCCAGAACAACCAGAACCAGCCACTTGAGATGGTTCACAAATTTAAGCACCTTGGTATTATGCTAGACAACTCACTCTCATACACCCCATATTCAGCAAATTGCCAAGATGGTCAACGCTAGACTTGGGGTACTGTACAGGCACATGCACTGTCTCACGCCAGCAACTCTAAGACTAGCAGACACCAGCTCAATCCTGTCCATAATAGATTATGGCTTGGTCATTTACAATGCAGCCAGACACTGCCCTCAGACATCTAATGGTCACACTAAATAAAGCTTGCAGGCTTGTAACTGGTGCAGACAAACACACCCATACCTGTGACTTCTACAAGCAATCCGCATGACTCCACTTCAAGGCAGGATTGCCTATCAAACCTACCTGTTTGCCAAGAAAATCTGCTCCCAAACACCACCAGCCACCTAATTCCTGCTTCTATCATCGGTAAACCAGAGCTGGGGTCAACTCATAATTTTTTTTTTTTTTTGCACTAGCCAGTAGGGCAAGTTGATTCAAAACTGCACTAGCCCACAGATGATTGCACTAGCCCTTAATTATTATGGTAAATTTTGATCACTTATGCAGGAAACAATGCAAGCAAAGCCAAGACATACTCCGATTATTGCAAATTTATCCTGCTCCCACATTGCTTCCGGCTCCCCAGCAGAAAAAAAAAAAGAGACTGCAGTGACATCACAGTGGGCCCCCCATTGTTTTGTACCATAGCCTCCTCTCTTCCTCTTTCTGCCCCCCACCCACACCAAACAGAGAGAGGATATCACAACAGCAAATGTTCAATCAAGAAGTCATAGCTCTGCGCACACAATAGCTGACATCATCATGCACCTCACCACACTGTCACCACCACCCACAGGGCAATAAACAGAGTCAGGCAGAGAAAGACACTCTCGGTCCCCACCTTATAGTCTGCTGGAGACCTGCACTTTTGAAAGTTTTTCTACAGTCTCAAGTGAGCCAGGAGCACATCTAAGATTTATTTGGAGTGTGGGGGCTAGACAAACCTAAGGAGCTTGGGAAATAGAAAACTACGAGATTTTTATTTGTAAAAGCATTGATTTTAATATGCTCTGCCCCAACAATAACAGATTTTTCTTAAACATTGTCCTTTCATCAGCCCAGGGGAAACAGTACACAGGCATAACACGATACTATTTCTATTTCTGTATAGGATGATCTATGCACCCCGGGAATGCCTATTTCAAGGTTTCAAATTATGTATTTTATCAAGGTTTATTTTTGTACCATACATGATCCAAAGCTTTGTTTTTAGGCTGAAAGGACATGCTGAGTGGGATAAGGGTGGAACTGTATGGATGGTGATGGCTGGCATGGTCCATTTAGAAGAGCTTTGGACCCCCTACACTTGCCAGTAATGGCAGCTATGGATGGTCACTCCAGAGTTTGGTCTGCAGTGGTGTCCAGGGAAAGAACAGAGTTAAGAAATTTGGAGGGGAGAGGGAAGTTGTGGTGAGGCTGGGATAAAACCCACCACCTGCAGGGCCGATCCTGTATACCTCTTTGCATTTTGTCACTGAAATGTTGGATACAAACACTCAAAATGTAGAGAAATGAGGGGCACTGGTCTTAATAATATTGGACAAATTGTTAGACATAGACACATTCAGAAAACTGGAACCTAGTGACTTAACAGCACTCTAGGGGATGGGGGTAGGAAGAAGTAGGCTGCTGGTTAACTAGGATCTGCAGCTTATCCATTAGGTAGGGAAATGGGCAGACTGGGTGGGCCAAGCGGTCCTTATCTGCCGTCAAAATCTATGTTTCTACCCTTGATCACACCCCGAACACTAGCTGAAAGTCTTAACAATGGAGTGGTAATGACTCACATTGAGTCTTGTGGGAGCCCTCTCTTGAACTGCCAGATAATTGCATCTCTTAATGAGTTGTTTATCACACCTGGCTATCTGGAACACTGAGAGAGATTGGCATGAAGACTACAGAATGCTAAAGTAGAGACATTTTTAACTTCACTAACAGCCATGTAAATCTGCACTAGTCAAGGCGGGCTAATAGAGAGTTAGCTGCACTAGCTCTGGTCAATTTGCACTAGTGTTTGGGCTAGTAAAACAATGTTAAGATTGACCCCTGAACCAGAGGTACCCATACAGCCTTACCAAACAGTCATTCCTCATCCCTCACTGTCATACCTCGCAGGCTCAGCGAACTTTTAACTGTAGGGCACCATCCTGGGTAAATGGCCTACCGAACGCTGTCCTCTCTGAAACTAAACTAGGCACTTTTAAATCTATGCTCCGCCAACACCTCACAGCACAAGGCAAATGTGACTGTGTGCACTAGACACCAGGGCCACTCCTCTGGCCCATAGACTCCCTCAAGTCTACCATTCCCCTCCCCCCCTTTCCACTCTTCGCACCTTCTCCCACCCCTTGTTTTTCTCACCTCTGTCTTTCCCCACCACCCTCCCTGTAGCTTCCTCCTCTGCTTAAATTAACCCTACTGCTCCTACTCTTAGAAATGACAAAGTCTGTTGTTGGACGGCATACTCGTATACTGCCATTGTAGGTGTTACACAATGTACTTATTATAACTCTCGGTATAACTCACTGCTGTATTTACGCTGTACTACCTAATTCTTGCTATCTGTCTGTCTCTTGACGTGGAACCTTTGTAAAAGAACCCCTGGTTCAAAGGTATTTGTAATCCTAGTTATCAATAAATAAATGAAATAAATAAATTTATAATCTAGAGTATCACAACACCTTCCCCAAGCACTTTGACTTTTCCCATTGAAGAATGATCTTCTTACAAACTGCCATGCGTTATGTAGCTGCACAGAATGTCTGTTACTGATTTTAATATGCCCATCGGTTCGGCTGAACTTGGATTGTCTGTAATTGTTTTGCTATCTTTTTGAAAATTGCCATCTAATTATCTATTCCATCACTTCTGACTTTTGACTGCCTAACTGCCTTGCAACAGAGTGGCTTGATACTTTGTAAAAACTGACATGCATCTAGACATGCCCTCTCAGTACTAAATCTGTGCTCAGTTTGTTTTTGCAGAGTATTAAATAGCTGGTATAGCAGAGCAAAATGCTACTCAAAACTGGGAGTAATGGTAACCATTTCCAGAAATGTGTAGCAGTAGACCGCTATCCATTTTTTTCTGAGTGTGTCCATGGCACAGGAAACCAGATGTATAAAATAAAATTTTATTTGTAATTTTGCTAATCAATTGGTGCCAAGTGCTATACATTTTCACAGATGATTAGCACTTTCACGCCTATAACTGCTAATCAATTTTTTCAGCTTATTTAATATCCTGTTTTGTATTGTATGTTTGTCACATCTAGGTAGGACAGCCTTGTAAATGAGTGTTGCTCTTTGGCGCCATCTCCTGGTAAAACAAATCAAATACAGAAATAAAATCTAGGGTGACCTCTTTAAAGCACCCAAGTCCCGAAACATAATGGCAGCACCGTAGAATTCAAGATGTACATGCAAAATATAGGGAATACACTATGGACTGCAGTGGAATAGCACATGTACAGTATCTCCACCTGGTGAGTGGTAAGACCCAGAACTCGTGAGTGGCAAAGCCATATGTTAGTTATAAAGGTCTTACCACTCATGTGTGGAGATATGTGTGTCATTGTACTGCAACCCATTATGCAGTTAATATATCAAGCCATTTTATTTGCGTTTTACCTTGTTTCAGCTTATAGTTATAACTGCCTTACTTTCCATTGTGAAATCAATTTCTGGCTCATTTTTCTCTCTGTGTTCTCTTTCCAGATTCTAAGTAGAAGTATCATGTTCCTATTTATTTATTGTATTTACTTTTTGTTGGCTTGTACAGTAGGACTTGCCTGTTTTCAGCCTCACCCCGGAGGTGGCGGGGAGAGAATGCAGATGCAAACCAACTGCAGTTGAACCAGATTACGTTAGTGGGGGTTTCTAGCCAGGGCACTGGGGAAATTCCCTTACCCTTCTCAATAAGTGCCATGGGATCATTAACGTCCACCTTAACAACTACAAGAAAGGGCAGATGTGACCTCAGTTGAACATCTCATCCAAAGGATGGCATCCCCAGTACTGTACTAGTGCGTCAGGGTTTATGGTACGAGCCCAATTGTGAGACTAGAACCCATGACCTTCTGGCCAAGAGGCATATGTGCTACCAACTCAGCCATGTTGACATCCATTTCTAAGTGAAATAACATGTTGTACAGTATGTGAAAATATCCAAAATACGGATCCTCTATTGGGCATTGAGCATTACTTTACCCCAGAAATCTGCCTGATAGGCGACTATACTGGTATTGATATTAAAGCTCGAAGATATTATATGGCCTTAATTTCATCATCCGTCAAGAAAATAGTGTTAAAGCACTGACTGGATAATACATCACCTAATTACGCAGAATGGTTACAAGAATTACTTTCTAATTTAAATATGGAAAAATTTAGTGCGATGAGACGGAGCACCCTCTCAAAGTTCGAGCAGGTATGGAGCCCCTTCCTAGCAATCTACTCGCTCCAGTCTTAGTTGACAGCTGCTGGGCTTGTTGTTCCTGGCATATACCCTGATGAGCGGATCTATCTTAATTCTTACAGGGTGGGGGTGGGGGGGGTGGTAGGGGAGGGAGGGTATGGTAGTTAATAGAGGGGGTAAGCTTTCAAAAAATAAAAAGTTTTGTCCATGTTCTGGCCTTACATTGTAAGTGGCAAAATTCTGTCACAGGTTTTCAGTTGTAAGACACTGTTTTCATTATTGTGCCAGCAGTATTTCAATAAATTTTGAATTAAAAAAAAAAAGAAAATATCCAAAATAACAGGATTTATTAACCACTAGTATGGTTATACACATATATACTGTATATCAAGTACTTTAACCACATGATGGTCACCCACTCAGCACTGCACATAGAGGAAGACTTCATGTACACAGACAGAAACCACAGCAATACAGTATGTGTCATTTTACAATATAAAAACAAATTACACCAATATAGCACAAAGAAATGTTGAGAATAAACAATGAAAGACAAACATGTGAACGTAAAATTATGCTCTCTCTCTCTCTCAGTTTGCTTACTAAAGGTAATTTATCTCCTGTTTTCCTGTTTTAATACTTCCCACTGTAGTTTTTTTTTATAAAAACAGATTTCTAGTTTCATCAGATCCAACCAATACTTCTCTCTCTCTTCATTTCCAAGAGCTTCATCTCCCCTGGCTATGAGCCCCAGCACAGTAATGATCATGATCACAAGAAAACAACAACAACGAGAGACAGAGAAGGAAACTGGTTTTGATAACAATCTTCCCTACATCTAGTTGGTCTGTGTTGCTGCAGATAAGGCTGGTGACTTGTCCATTTCACGGCTTCACTTACCTTACTGACTGTCTCCTGCCTTCTGCTGAGAGTCACAGTCACTGAGCAGTACTAGTTCCTTGGCACAGGACAGGACCCTCTCTTCCAGTTAGCCACATCCCTGTGGTTTATGAATTGACTGCTCTCTATGCTTCGGCTTCCCTTCCTGTTTTGTCCCTGCAGTTTGGGGAGGGTTCTCTCTCTCTCTGAGTCACAGTTGGATCATCTGACTTGCAGATCAGCTGACACAGTCACAGCAAGCACACTCCCTACTTTCAGTTCACTGAGGCAAAAGGCTGCAGGCAGCTGCTGAACCAGCACTTTCAACTGCTCCAGTTATTCTACAAGTGTTTTCCCCAGCATCTAGGAAAACTTTTTAAAATATATTTTCTGACACAACTCTGTGTATCTTTCAGAGAATTGTCTGTAAGTGTATTGGTCCTCCTAATGAAGCACTCTGTGTAACTAAGCTTGAAAGCTTGTGTACTGAAAAGTTCTTGATGGTCCAATCAGGACCGGCTTTTGACTTAATGCCGCTTCAAGCAGAAATACTTGTGGTGCCCCACCTCTTTTTGCATTTCAAGCTGATCTCTGCTTATACTTTCTACTTCAGTGCCTGCATCTCTTCTGTGCTGGTACCCCAAGCGGCCGCTTGGGTTGCTTGTGCCTAACACCGCCTCTGGGTACAACAAAAGATATGTGTAACCCCTAGGTGGCGCTATCCCAAGGGCTACTACCCCTGCCTGCTTGGCTAGTAGCAGGTTAAGGGGCCTGAGTTCTGAAATGGGTGCCTCCACCCGGAGGTCAGGGTTGGTAGCAGTCAAGCTAACCTGGGCACAGCCCTCCAGGACACTGTAACCCCCCCCCCCTCATTCTCCTTACTAGTGGCCGGAACAATACACAATAATCACTTTCATAATACCCATCATACACCACACAAGTACCCACACTGTTTGCACTTACCACCAGGGCTTTCCTCTGGCTCAACCCTGGGGACCTCCTGTAAAACAAGGGTATACACAGCAAATAACAGCAGTACAGTACTCTTGCACAAACTGGAACCACAGTCTGGGTAAATGCAAAAAAAGAGTTAGATCTGATTTATTTAATAGACTTGAACAAGGAGGAGCGTAATCAGGTTAATTTGCTTAAAGGCTGTATCAAACAGTTATGCATGCACTTCAGGGTCCATAAACAGTCACACACTCTGGGTGCACAGATGGAGAATGGTGGGCTAGCCAGGAACGTTGCAGCTGTTTGGGGCCCTGTGATGGAAGAAAACAACATGCACCACACACACTAATTGTAATCCGGAGCCAGAGGGCTCAGTTTGTGAAAAGAAAACAACAAGACAATCAGATGACACACTTTTAGATAAAGCTGTTGTTGCAGGGAGGTACCCTGATTATTACTCACGATACCCAAGACTTGACACAGACAGGATGAAAATTGAGACTACAGGTGGTTGATCTGGAGTGCCAGGAGAAGCAGAGCCCACACGATTCGCTGAGTGTCGTTCCTGTTCAAGCATGGAACAAGGGGCTGATCCCCAGGCAGGTCTCTCGTCGATGGCTTTCTCTGTGCAGTGGGTAGTCTGGCTGGGCTAGTGTGGCAAGGCCCAGGCCAAATGGAGACAAATTCAGATACAGTCCCATTTTGGGCTGGATACAGCTTCCAGCAAGCGGAATGCAGTTCACACAGTGGGGAACCAAATCACGACCCACTAACAACTCACAGCAAATTTACGTGTAAGGAAATTCTACTGTACCAGGCAAACCACTCTCCGGTCACGATCGCAAAGTCTCTGCACTAACAAGGGATTCTAAAGCAGCTAGAAATCCTGACAGGCTGATCGCATTCAGCAAAATCTTTGGTCTTCTACAGGTATGAACCTCGTAAAAAATCAGGGCTTACTTTGTCCTCACAAACTTAGATTTAGTCCGAAATAATTCTCTTCTCTCTCTCTCTCAGGGGCAGCAGGCAGAAATGCAGGCCACAACTCAGGCCTTTCACAGTTCTCCCATGCAAAACTACACAGAACTCTTGCCCAAATCACTTGAGCTGTTACTTCTTCACTTCTCAGCTCAAAACTGAAACTAGCAGCAGCAGCCTGAGAAATTCCCCAAGATCCAAAAGGTTCGGTTGGCTGATCCTCCTGTCAGTCACAACAAAGGCTCCCCCTTCAGGTGCTAAAAGGTGCAAAAAGCCCCAAACTACAATTCCTACAGATTTTGATTCCAGACAGCTCCTGTAGTCCGGCTCCATTATGGGTCCCCCCAGTACTGATTGGCCTAATTCGGCAGTCCTGAACTAAAGTGGTGGGGATAAACAAAACAGTCTTTACTGCAAAGAAGACAGGTTAGACAAACCACATTATCATTATCACTAAATGAATTTCAGCAAATAGTTACATCTTTCAACAGAGCTCCCACTCAGATTACTTATGACTGCAATCCAGGCAGCTCTTAAAGAGACAGTACACAGAGGCTATACAGGCACTCTCTGGCAATCACATTTAAACTGCTAAAACGCAGGACACCAGCCTGGCAGTGAGCATTTAGGCATGCTCAAGGAAGACTTTTCGGGAACCCCCATTTTTAGGGGGGTTACATATGAAATTACCTACTTTGTTCATGTGTGTATTTCATTAATGTTCTGTAGTTATCTCCTCTCATTCTCTATGATGGAGCACATTTACATGAAATTAGTATCTTTGCTTCTCAGATTTATTTCTTCTTTTCCCTCCGCAGAAGGCATAATCCTGTGTTTTTCAGAGAACACAAGGTGTTGCTGTAGAATGACTAGGCGTGTGGTGCAGGTCAAGTCACAGATTCAGACCCAGCAGGCCAGATTTGGGCCAGAGCTGGTCCCACCTGATTTGTGCCCGAGTTTGTTCTTTAAAAAACAAAAATAATTATTTAACTCTTTCCTTCCTTCCCTATCAACAAATACGTAGACCTGATCTTCAAGGGCCACAACTGTGTGATCTCCTCATCCCCAACCTCTCTCCCCTCCCTGAGTCCATTGCCTGCTCCTCCTAGTACCCCATTACATGGAGGGAGAAACAGAATATAAACCTTATGACTGGCCGGGCATAAGGAGGCATACAGCAAGCAAGCAGGCACTAGACATTCAGTGATGCACTGGGGGGGGGTTGGCTTCTATAAAAGCATCTTTTGTAATGGGTCATTCTTACATGAGTCCCACCCCCAGAAGTGTCACCGAATGTCTACCACCTGCTTGCTTTCAGTGCGCTCCCGGCCAGCCTCATGGTTGTTATTCAGCTGCTTCCTATATAATGGGTCCCGTTTCTGCAGGTGTTCCCACTGCTGCCAGCTGCCTGAAATGGCAGAGAAGAACTCCTGAGGGGCACGGTGTTGTCTGCCCGGCTCCAACACAGCAAGGGTCCCATTTCTGCAGGTGCTCCAGCTGCCTGAAATGGCAGAGAAGAACTACTGAGGGGCACTGTGCTGTCTGCTCAGCTCCTCCACAGCAAGGGTCCCTTTTCTGTGGGCGCACCTGCTGCTGCCAGCTGCCTGAAACAGCAGAGAAGAATGCCTGAGGGGCACAGTGCTGTCCTTCTGGCTCCTCCACAGCAAGGGTCCCACTGCTGCCAGCCACCTGAAATGGCAGAGAAGAAATCCTGAGGGGCACTGTACTGTCCGCTCAGCTCCTCCACAGCAAGGGTCCCATTTCTGCAGGCACTCCCGCTGCTGCCAGCTGCTTGAAACAGCAGAGAAGAACGCCTGAGGGGCACAGTGCTGTCCGCCCGGCTCCTCCACAGCAAGGTATGCTGCCAATAATGTTTACATTTTGCAGCCACCCTTCGGGAGCTTTCTGCCTGAGCATTGGCTGAGCCTCGTCACTGTGATCATCTCATTGGCTCCTGTTTGAAGCAGGTCTTCTGGCGTGGACCTAAAGAAAAACTAAAACAAAACACCTGCCACAGTTCAATTCTAGCAGTAACATTTTTTGTAACTTTACTGCCTGCAGAGCTGTAGAACACTGCTGAGATCCAGCAGCTGTAACTTCGGTTGCTCGAGTCCTTTTTGCCAATCAGACCTGATTGAATCTGCACAGCCTGTACAGCTTGGGCTTCCTGCTGCAACCTCTTTCTCTAATAATTTTTCCAACCCACGCGCCCCAATGCCGACTGCTATTAAATACACCTCCTCCCCCACACGTCGGTTTTCCCTCACTAAGCCCCTCCCCTTGGACACTCGTCTCCTGCCCTCACCTTAAAGGCATCCTCACTAAAAGAAACTTCCTCCTTAAAGCCCTGCTCTCTGTTTTCCTGGCTGTGTTTTACAGCTCTAGATAGTACTGTTTCCTTAGCTAGTGTAATAAATCCAAGAAATGGCTTCCTCAGACCCTCTTTTCTTCATTGGCTGCATCCTCCTTCTAACAGTGGAGCCAATTTCGGACCCGGGGAAAGACTCATCCAGCCCGGATACTCCTATAGGATTGGAAATAAGCCCCATGGTGTCTGCCAAATAGCTAACTTCCTCCAAAGGTAGTAATCCTTACACGTTCCCAACTCTTCACACCTCCTACTGCCCAACATTCTCTACGCAGACCCCCCCTTACCCTCTTTGTTGGGGTAATATTATCTGCTCTGATCAACTTCCGCTGCCCACCAAATTCCCACTCCGCTGCCCTTGATAGTGTCCAAGGCAAACTACTAGACAAAGCCTTCTTAATGTAACCCCCCTGCAAATGGGGGTTCCCAAAAGACTTCCAGGAGCTTGCTTGAATGCTCCAAGCCTGAATGGTGTTTGGCATTTAAGCCATTTATCAGTGAGTGTTTTTAGAACCTCTGGTACTGTCTCTTTAGAGCTGTCTGCTTGCAGACATAATTAGTTTGTATGGGGGACTGTGTGTTTCTTTGATTGAGTACCACTCAAGCTGCTGCCAATTCACTTCATTTTTGCAGTCACTAGAGTGCAAAGGGAACCTATCTGAAAGATGTAACTGTTTGCCAGAAATTATTTAGAGTAATAATGAAATTACAGTTTGTCTAACCTGCTTTCTTTGCAGTCAGAACTGTGTCTGCTAGTTCCCCATTCTAGTTTTGAACTGCTGAACTGGACCAATCAGTGTGGGGTAAGCTAGCTCTAAAATGGTGCCTTGGTAGAATCAGAACTTGGACTCATAATCTGAGCCAGCCACAAGAGGATTATGGGCAGTGACTCTGGGAGATGTAGTTTAGACTTCAGTGCCTTTTGGACCAACAGCAGCAGTCTATTGTGGTGACAGCCAATCCAGTCAAGAACTGGGAGGAACTCAAAGGAAGTGCCGGTTTTGTCAGTTGGAGTTTCAGTTGAGCTTTGGCAGTGAAGAAGGAAGGAGCCTGTGCTTTTTCAGTGTGCAGTTTAGTCAAAAAAGCATTAATAGGCCCAGAGTTCCGGTCTGCAGCTTGTGTAACGACATTGGGACTGAATCCGTCCTGTGAAAGAATCAAAGGATCTCTGAAGAGTAGAAACCAGGCTCACCCTGTAGAAGACTGGAAGAATTGCTGAAAATTGCACTCGGTCTGTCAGGAACTGAATCTGCTGTGTGTTCTCCGGGTATTGTGCAGTAATTGCGATCGGGATACAGATGCAGCCTGCCTGGTATAAGTGCTTTCTTTTATATGGATGTGTGAAGAGGTTTGTGTACCTCAAGTGAGCCCTGCTGACATTGAAGGACCCTATCTTATTTGGAGGTCGTGAGTACTAATTCAGGGTTGCTCCCGTTAAATTGCCACATTAAATCCAAATGGAATTACTGTACTGCTGACTGTTTAATTCTCCTCTTTCTCTGTGTGAAAGGGCCCCTACCAGCTGCCACGGTTTGACTAGCCACTAGGGCTTGGGTACCTGGACAGTAACTGATAGGGATAGGCCTGTGCACAGAGCCATAGGTAGATTATTAGAGTGATAAGCTAATTAACCTGATTTCCCCCTGTCCTTGTTATATCCCCCTAAATAAATCAGAGCTGCTTGTTTCAGCAAAGTTATACTGCCTGGAGGTATTTGTCTATGTTAAAGTACTGTACTGTGATTGTTGCACTGTATCTCATTTCACAGGAGGTCCCAGTGCCGGAACCAGACCTGGGGTAAGTGTATACTGTGAAGGTAATTCTGATATATTTGTGGGCCACTAGTGGGAAGAAAGAGGGTTGCAGGGTCCCAGAGGGCTGTGACCAAGTTAGTTTAACTATTGCAAACCCTGACCTCTGGGTGGAGGCACCTGCCATTGGATCCAGGCCCTCAACCTGTTAGTGGCAAATCAGGCAGGGTAGTAGCCCTGGGATAGCTCATCTAGGGTTACATCTTGGAGGCTCACCGCTGGGATTGTGTGTCCTCTAGTGGCCATATTCTGAACCACTGTTAAGAGAAAAATGGGTACCCGACAGAAGTGGCTGTGCACCGGCTGGTGGAGTGGTGTACTGGGAGAGATCGACCCCAAAATGCTATGCTTATCCTGGACATCCCCTGGGCATCACGGACACTGTGCAGGGAGTACTTTCCAAGGTGGAAGGTTTACAAAACCCTGTGGTGGTGGGTCAGCATGCTAATCTGCTCACCCACACTTTCCTGGCCCTAGTAGAGTTTTAGGATCCCATAGATAGCTCCAAAGTGCCACAGACCATTATCCCAGAGGGAGCCCTCACTGCTTGGAGAGTGATAACTAAGGACAGTAAAGACCTGGGGAATCAGCCCCACCACTATCTGAAACTTTTGAGGAGAAATTTGCTGAATGGTTGCTGGGAGAGGGGAAAACTGTGGAGGACTTGAAGAAACTATTCTCACACCTGGGGTGTTCCTCCCAACACCCTCTCCTGCTCCAGTGCCCGTGAATGGTGGCTGGAACCAATGCAGACTCTATTTCTGCACCTGCCATTAGTCACGACTCTACCAAGGTTGAGGATCTTCTCTGGCACCCTCCCACCCCCAAGGGGAGGATGACTGGGAGACCTGGATAGACTATGTTGCCCCAAGTGCTAGAATGGCAATGCTCGGAAGGTGAAAGCGAAAGAGGGTTAGTGAGAGCCTCCAGGTCCTGCCTAGCTACCATCCAGTACAACGGGCCAGTAACCCTGAAGCGACTGCAGCAGGCCTATCTTGGAGGCCTTGGAGAATGTGTATGGAGCCCAGATTCTGATGAGGACCTATGGTGGAGAGTAAGAGATGCACAACAGTACCAAGGGAGTTGTTGTCTGTGTATGTATCTCGCTGGAAAAATTGTTGCAAGAATGCCTCAGAAAGGTAGTTTGCCAGCGATTGAACTGGACCGAACCAGGCTGGACAGGATCCTTAAGTCTGCCCCTTCTCAGAACTGCTGTTGCTTCAGTTACGCCTGGCAGATCGACTGGAATCCCCACCCTCCTATGATGAGTTAATGAGAGAAATTCGAGGAGTTGAGAAAAAGACGACCTCGAGAGGACCTGCACCAATAGCTGCGCTACGACCGAGTGACTGAGGGTGACCCATCAAGTGAAGTTCAGGGGCAGAGGTTGGCAGTCAATGAGTGCTCTGACAAGGAAAAGATATGTCACAATGGGGGGAACTGTTGAGGAGAGATCCGAATTCAAAACAGTCCCTTTATGAAGGCCACGCCTGCAAGTCACGGGCCCTGACCTATATCCGACTGCATCTGCTATGGGGAGGGGTACCCACCCATGTATCTCCTGCTATAATAGCTCCAACCTCGATTCCTTGACCATGGAAGTGGAGAAACTGACGAGATGTCTCCAAATGCTTATCACGCCGCAGACAGAGATGGCACCAAGGTTTCCAGTTAGTAATACCCTGCCGCTCCCAGTGTGGCCTCGGCCAGCTCAAACCTAGAAAGTATGTTTTGCTATAATTGTGGAAAGATGGGCACATGAAAAGGGAATGCCAGTCCCAAAAGACACTGACAAAGTTGCATATAGGCTACAAGGAGAGCTTCGGAGAAGAAATCAGTGGTTAAGAGGTGCCTGACATGATCCCAGTGAGGGCACCAAAATGCTAATTCACGTCCTTTGTGGCAAGGTCAGTTGCCCAGGCCCCCACTACCGCCTCTCCAGACTGGTCCAGAATAGTGGGTCCCTCCATGGAGACCACTTTAAAGGTGAACGGAGTGTCTACAAGAGCTATATTAGACAGTGGCTCCAAGTGACAATTATGTTCCAAGATTGGTATCAGAAGCATTTGTCAGACGTACCTTACAACCATTAGAAGGACTGCATGTATGGGGTTAGGTAGAAGGCCTACCCTATTCCGGTATATCCAATTTGGCTGTCTTTTCCCACCTCCGTGGCTGGAGTGGCCGAACAAGTGAGACCCTAGCCTTAGTGTGCCCCCACTGGACTGTAAGGATGGTGTCCCTTTGTTGATTGGAACAAATGCTCATATGTTCGGAAGGCTGGCACAGTTGTGTTATGAAAACAGGGTCAAAGACTAGTAGAGCTTTAAGAGTTCCGGCTTTAATTAAGAAGGCCTATGAGGCACAGAGAGATGCTGAAAAACAGAACCAGAGGAACCGGTTGGAATTGTATGGAAGAAGGATCCTGAGTCTCTGATCCTGGCGCCAAATGCCCAGTGTACCTTCAGGGAGAGGTCCGTGATCAGAAAGGATGTTAAGAATAAAATATTAATGTTGGATGCACCAGGCGATGGAAAATTGCCAGAGGACCGCTGGTCGTCCTAGTATTTTGCCCGCTAGGAGCCCATTGCTATGCCAGAAGGGTAATGGTCCAAGTTCACAATGTGTCTGAAAGAGACATTCGAGTAAACAGAGGTTGCATCCTGGCTAATGTGCATTGTGTAGACACTGCAGTGCTACCCAGCAGCAAGAGTTCAAGGAAGAATGACAGAGTAACGCCTGACTTGTTTGATTTGGCGACTCCCCGCCAGCTGAATGGAAAGTGAAGATCAGTGAGAAGCTTGCCCAGAGAGACCAGGTGTTTTCTTTAAAGGAATGGGATGTAGGATGCATGCAAGGAGCTGAGCATTAATATCCAGCTGCATGACGAAAGACCATTTGTGAGAGGTCTCGACGCCTGGCACCTGCTGACATAGATGATGTGAGACGGCATCTGCAAGAGATGTTAGCTGCTGGTGTAATACAAGAATCCAGAAGCCCTTATGCTTCCCCATTGTGGTAGTGAGGAAAAAGAATGGAACAGTAGGATGTGTGGATTATCGCATCCTTAAACCGGCCGGACTATCCCTGATCAGTACACAATGCCCGCATTCAGGATGCTTTGGACTGCCTCAAGCGGGAGCAAGTGGTTCTCTGTGCTGTGGATCTCCGAGTGGGTACTATCAGATCCCGATGGCCCCAGAGGACCGTGAAAAGACAGCCTTTATCTGTCCGCTATTTCTATGAATTCATGAGGATGCCTCAAGGGTTTCAGGTGCCCCAGCCACTTTCAACGATTGATGGAGCGTGCAGTGGGGACATGAACTTACTAGAGTGCCTGGTACACCTAGATGATGTTATTGTGTTTGGCAGCTCACTGGAGGAACATGAGAGCAGATTATTTAGGTATTGGACCGACTGGAGGACTTTGGCCTTAAACTGTCCATTGATAAGTGTCAATTCTTTCAAACATCAGTAAAGTATGTGGGACACATAGTATCCACCGAGGAATAGAGACCGACCCAAGTAAAGTTGAGGCTTTACCACCTGGCCACAGCCCAAAAATCTAAAAGAACTGCAAGATTCCTGGGATTCTGTGGTTATTATCGGCGCTTCATCAAGGACTATTCAAGAGTGATCCGCCCTTTACTTAACCTTACTCAAGGGTATCCCCAACCCACAAAAAATACCAAAAGTCAGCGTCCCTCAAGACTGAAAGAGTGTATTTTCATCCAGTGAAGTATTTTAGGCCCTGGACCTCTGATTGTGAGACTGCTTTTCATGAGATCATATATCAACTTACCCATGCTCCAGTGCTGGCCTATGCCGATCCAAGAAAACCTTGCACACACTGATGCTAGCTTGCAAGGGTTGGGGGCTGTGTTGGTACCAAAGCACGAGAATGGCCTGAGACCAGTGGCCTTTGCCAGTAAGCCTGACCCCATCCGAAAGAACTATCCTGTACATAAGTTAGAGTTCCTAGCTTTGAAGTGGGCTATTGTTGACCAATTCCATGAGTACTTGTATGGGGCTAAAATACTAGTAAAACTGACAATAATCCTTTGACCTATGTGCAGACCTCAGCTAGTTGGATGCCACTGGCCATAGGTGGCTTTCTGCATTATCTACATATGACTATGCTCTCTCAATGACCGGCAGGTCTGAACCACATAGATGCTGATGCTCTCTCCCGGAGGCCTGTTCCCCAGAATGATTGGGTCCGATTGGCAGAACCTGACATTCGGGCACTCTGCCGGAAGTTTGACAGGGAGGAACAAATGTCCCCTGAGGATAGATGGACTGCATGAGTGGATTGCTTAGAACTCTGAAGTGCATACCTGCTGCTTATTGCCACTTTCTGCAATAGACATTGGTGCACTGCCTCAGCTGGACAATGACAGTATTCATGGGCTCAATCCCGCGATCCCATGATCAAAGCAGCTTTAGAAGCCCTCTATGCAGGAAAAGATGTGTCCAAATTACGCTCACTGATTTGAGAACTGCACTGTTATACAAAGAAGGTCCTAAGTTGAAACTGATCAATAAACTGTTATACAGAGAAACAGTAGACAGAGGGGACAAGTAGACAAACAACAACTAGTGCTGCCCACTGCCTTCGAGACTCAGTACTGAGGTCCTTGCACAACCACATGGGGCACACTTGGTATAGACAGAACACTTGACTTTGGTGAGATCCAGATTCTATTGGCCTAAGATGGGGCTGATTGGAGCAACACATTCGAACTTGTAGTCGCTTGCCATAGAGGAAAGCTTGTTCTCAGAGGGCTGCCCCTGTTAACATCACCACCAGTGCACCCATGGAGCTGGTCTGTATTGATTTTCTAAGTTTGGAGTCAGATCAAAGAAATATCAGTAATGTGCTGGTGGTCACTGGACCATTTCACGAGATATGCCCAAGCTTTCCCACCAAAGACCAGAAAGCATCCACTGTGGCCAAAGTACTTGTAGAAAACTTTTGTTCACTATGGGGCTCCACAAAGAATCCATTCTGATCAAGGAGAGACTTTGAGAGTCGTCTGATCAAAGAGATGCTTTTCTGTGGGAGTGCGAAAGTCCAGAACCACTCCTTACACACCCCAGGGGACCCACAGCCTGAGCGTTTCAACCGCACTTTGCTAGATATGCTAGGCACCCCTGCACCCAAAGGACAAGCCTAGATGGAGCCAACAAATTAGCACCCTGGTACATGCTTATAACTGCACAAAAGTGATGCCACTGGATTCTCCCCTACCGCCTGATGTTTGGAAGAAAGCTCGACTACCAGTAGATGTGTGTTTTGGGGTCTCTCCTGATGGGGTTCAAGCTGACCACTATTTACAGTATGTGCAAAGTTAAAGGCCCAGCTAACCTATGCGTACCAACTGGCTCAAACCATGGCTGCCAAAAGAAATCTGGCCAACAAAGAAAGGTATGATAAAAGGTGAAAGCACAGGAACTCCAGGAGGGAGATCGGGTATTGCTGAGAAATCTGGGATTGCATGGCAAGCACAAGATTGCTGACAGATGGCACCATCTCCTCACATTGTAGTGGGCAAACTAGATGATCTGCCAGTGTACAAAGTAAGGCCTGAGAATAATTCAAAAGATGTAAAACAATGCATAGAAATCATTTACTGCCCATTGGACAAATCTTAATTGAGTCTGAGCCCTAGAAGATGCCCCTCTGGACCAGTGACTAGAGCTGCTGCTAGAAAAGATCAAGAAAGTCTGCACCTACAGAAGCAAAGTTAAAGTGTTCCCTCCACAAGTCCCAGTTGAGCATGACTGTCAGTCCATATCGGAAGAAAGTGAGGTGACTTTGAATACTATCCTTCTACTAACTGAGTCAATTGTTTCGGGCAACTCCTAGTCAATACTGGAGACAAAGCTGGGCCTCTGGACTGTCTAAGCCCCCAGCTTCGTCCCTGGAGCCAATGCTCCCAGAAAGTGAAGTGCAAAGCATCAGATCAGATGAAATGGAATCATTGTGCATGGTTGAACTGTTTGAGCTTTCAGGGAGAAAATGATAGATTGGGGCAGACTGGTGATACACCCAACAAGAAGAGTATTTTGAGTGCCTGACAGTCCACTGCCAGTGTCCGAAGCTCTCCATCTGAGCCAAATGTTGTGGACTCAGAAACTGTAACTCCTGGAGCTGAAAGTGCCCAAGTTCTAGCCTCTCTACCCCCATGGAGACTCCCCTGACAAGTGAGGACAATGCTGAAAATGAGGCTCAGAGTGCAGAACTACTAGTTCCCCCTAGAAAGACTGAGTCGAGCTGTAAAGCCTGTGGTGCACCTCAGTTATGATTCACTTGGGAGGCCTGTGGACTTGCCTCTCAATGTTGTCCATAAAGGAGTGTATGTGTCCCTGAGCTCATTGCCCAAACTGAGCATCAGTGCTAACTCCAAGTTACTTGTGTTGCCTCTAAGTATGGTGCCTTGCCCCATCCAGCCCCAAAGGTAACTGATAGGGAAGGGCCCTCTCTTCAGGTTTCATGTAGCAGTAATAACTTGAGTTATGGTACAATGTGTATGTAATACTGTGTAAAGAGTGACGAACTGCAATGTTTCAGAAATGTGTTCTTGGTAAAATGATATATTGACTGATGATTAACGTGCGAGCCTAATGCAAATGTATATGGTTGCAGTTTAAATTTATGGGTACTTGCTTGACGCGACGTCAAGCTTTCCCAGAGCTCAGGAAGGTGTAACCCTCTGCAAATGGGGGTTCCCTAAAGACTTCCAGGAGTTTTGCGAATGCTCCAAGCCTGAATGGTGTTTGGCATTTAAGCCATTTATCAGTGAGTGTTTTTAGAACCTCTGGTACTGTCTCTTTAAGAGCTGTCTGCTTGCAGCATAATTAGTTTGTAGGGGACTGTGTGTTTCTTTGATTGAGTACCACTCAAGCTGCTCCAATTCCTTCATTTTGCAGTCACTAGGAGTGCAAAGGGAACCTATCTGGAAAGATGTAACTGTTTGCCAGAAATTATTTAGAGTAATAATGAAATTACAGTTTGTCTAACCTGCTTTCTTTGCAGTCAGAACTGTGTCTGCTAGTTCCCCATTCTAGTTTTGAACTGCTGAACTGGACCAATCAGTGTAGAGGTAAGCTAGCTCTAAAATGGTGCCTTGGACGCAATCAGAACTTGACTCATAATCTGAGCCAGCCACAAGAGGATTGTATGGCAGTGACTCTGGGAGATGTAGTTTAACTTCAGTGCCTTTTTGGACCAACAGCAGCAGTCTATTGTGAGTGACAGCCAATCCAGTCAAGAACGGGAGGAACTCAAAGAGTGCCAGTTTTGTCAGTTGGAGTTTCAGTTGAGCTTTGGCAGTGAAGAAGGAAGGAGCCTGTGCTTTTCAGTGTGCAGTTTTAGTCAAAACGTGTGTAAGGCCCAGAGTTCGGTCTGCAGCTTGTGTAACAGCTTGTTAGGACTGATCTGGTCCTGTGAAAAGAATCAAAGGATCTCTGAAGAGTAGAAACCAGGCTCACCCTGTAGAGACTGGAAGAATTGCTTGAAATTGCACTCGGTCTGTCAGGAACTGAATCTGCTGTGTGTTCTCCCGGTATGTGTGCAGTAATCGCGATCGGGATACAGATGCAGCCTGCCTGGTATAGTGCTTTCTTTTATATGGATGTGTGAAGAGGTTTGTGTACCTCAAGTGAGCCCTGCTGACATTGAAGGACCCTATCTTATTTGGAGGTCGTGAGTACTAATTCAGGGTTGCTCTGTTGAATTGCCACATTAAATCCAAATGGAATTACTGTACTGCTGACTGTTTAATTCTCCTTTTCTCTGTGTGAAAGGGCCCCTACCAGCTGCCACGGGTTTGGACTCAGCACACTAGGGCTTGGGTACCAGGGACAGTAACTGATAGGGATAGGCCTGTGCACAGAGCCATAGGTAGATTATTAGAGTGATA
Organism: Neoceratodus forsteri; assembly: GCA_016271365.2. Taxonomy (NCBI): domain Eukaryota; kingdom Metazoa; phylum Chordata; order Ceratodontiformes; family Ceratodontidae; genus Neoceratodus; species Neoceratodus forsteri. The sequence continues at coordinate 567,098,280 of CM057452.1, forward strand.
AGCTAATTAACCTGATTTCCCTGTCCTTGTTATATCTCCAAATAAATCAGAGCTGCTTGTTTCAGCAAAGTTATACTGCCTGAGGTATTTGTCTATGTTAAAGTACTGTACTGTGATTGTTGTACTGTATCTCATTTCACAGGAGGTCCCAGTGCCGGAACCAGACCTGGGGTAAGTGTATACTGTGAAGGTAATTCTGATATATTGTGTGGGCCACTAGTGGGAAGAAAGGGGGGTTGCAGTGTCCCAGAGGGCTGTGACCAAGTTAGTTTAACTATTGCAAACCCTGACCTCTGGGTGGAGGCACCCGCCATTGGATCCAGGCCCCTCAACCTGTTAGTGGCAAATCAGGCAGGGGTAGTAGCCCCTGGGATAGCGCCATCTAGGGGTTACATTAAGATTCCTGGTAAGATGTCTCAGGAAATTATTAGCACTACTGCTACTTTGTGCAGGCAGTGGGGAATTAAACCCAGGCCCCCCCCCTACTGCTAACTGCCCCGGGTGAACTTCCACAGCTAAAGGGCCTGAGCTTCCAGCATATGAACGTATGCAGCCTTGCCAACAAACTTGACCAGGTCCACGCCTGGGTACTACATGCAGAGCCTGATGTAGCAATGCTCTCGGAAACCTGGCTGAAACCTAGTTTACCTGACAAAACATTTAACATACCAGAATACAACCTGATAAGGTGTGATAGGTTGACCAGAGATGGTGGTGTTGCCATATATATTAAATATATATTCCTAACCATTGATATTGTCCGCACATCAATGCTTAGAGAATTTGAATGTCTTGCCATCAAAATTACCCTCTCGCCTGGTATAGCCTTATTGGTAGCTGCATGCTATAGACCTCCTGCAGTGGGCCTGTGTATACTGCCCCATATTCACTCTCTCCTGGAAAAACCGAACACAGAATACATCATCATGGGTGACCTTAACCTTAACTGGAACGATACCAGTGCAAACAAGCTTAAGGATTTCTGCGACGAGCATGGGCTCATGCAGATTATCTCTGATCCTACACAAGCTAACAAGAACAATCCTGACTGAAGTTCACTTTTGGATCTCATTCTTGTCAACAAGCCACATAATCTCTCTCATACAGGGGTCTTCCACAATTATCTGAGTAATTACTCTGCAGTCACCTGCGTTAGGTGCTCCCCACAATTCCCCTCCACCTCTACCTCTACTTTCAACTTAAGCGCAACCTAAAATACTTCAGTCTCCCCACCTTCCTGACAGATCTTGAGAACATAAAGTGGCAGGATTTCTACCTTACACCCTCTGGGTCTAAAGCATTCGGTATCTTCCAGGATCTGCTAGTAAACATTATCAACCAACACGCACCTTTAAGGAAAATCAAATCCAGGAAACGTGTACCTGATTGGTTTAGCCCACTATTTAAGAGGGCCTTATGGCATAGAGACACCCTCTGGAAAAGGCTAGGAAGTTGCAGTCTGACTCAGACTGGGTCTCCTTCCGGGTAGCCAGAAAGGTCTGCACCAAACTGGTAAGGTTGGAAAAACAACAGTTCTTCCAGTCAGCTCTGGAGGCAAACAAAAACTGTTCCATCAAATTTTGGCAGATACTGAGAGAGGTTGAGGGACATTCCCCTGCCACCCTGCTACCAGCCAAAATTGTGGCAAATAACACCTCCTACACAGCTAGGTCTGGGATCCTCGATCAGCTCAATAACCACTTCGCCATTGCAGGCCTCGCTTTCGACATGTCACCTGTTAGTAAACTGAGCACCAGAAGCACCGCCAGCATAGCCTCTAGACCAACTATAGCCCCCCCTACCGACCACCCCCTATTCAAGTTCCAGCCAGTCTCCTTTAAACAGGTGGAGGACCTGCTCCTCTCGCTGGACACCAAAAAGAGTGCTGGTGCAGATTCACTTGAACCCTTCTTCTTAAAAGCAGGTTCTTATTATCTGGTAGCTCTAATTGCCCATCTCTTCATCAGCTCATTATCCCAAGGGGAATTGCCACCTAGTTGGAAAACCATGCACATTATCCCTCTGTTCAAGTCAGGTGACCCCACTGACTTGAATAACTACAGGCCTATCTCGTTGCTGCCTGTTTTTTTTTCTTTTTTAATTTACTATGCCTTTTCGTGTTGTGCTGGCCATTGATATCCACCCTGGTCACCTCCCGTATAGCCTGTGCTCTCCCAGTCAACCCTGGCTTATCCCCAGAGGGTGGGGTCATGGCACTGCCTCCCCAACTACAGTGCCACAAAATTGTATCTGGTTGGGAGAGCCAGCTAGGGGGCTAATTGAAGCCCAGAGCAGGGCTTCATGGAGATGGCTGGCTGCAGCGCTTTTTCTTCCCCTTGTAGGCTGGGGTGGGGCCGTGCAATGACGTCCAGTGTCCGCCCCGCTCCAGAGTTGATTAGGCACCGGTGCTGTGTGGTGACCTAGCCTCCGCCAGGTGTTGCTCATGCAACGAGCATGCACCACCCTCCCCCCACCGGAGAAGGAGAGCAGTCCAAGAGATGCTCAATCCTTCTCCCCCCGGCCGCCCCTGACGATCCGGGGCCCATTCCCAACCCAGGTCGCCGGCATCGCAAGCGGAAATTCAACCACTGCGTCAGTGGGTGCTGCCTGTTTTATCCAAGCTACTTGAAAAAATTGTAAACTCTTAATTAAGGGAGTATTTGGATCAAGAGAAAATCCTCAATCCAGTCCAGTCAGGTTTCATACCTAAGCACAGTACCGTGTCAGCTCTTGCCAAAGTGTCAAATGACTGGCTAAACGCCCTGGACAGCAAACAACACATCTATGCACTCTTCCTTGATCTCAGCAAAGCATTTGATACTGTTGACCACTCAATACTTCTTGATTCTCTGAGTAGCATCGGTCTATCCTCTGCTGCAGTAAAGTGGTTCTGCTGCTACCTCACAAATCGTAAACAGCAAATTAAAGCTTAAGGGGAATTCTCCCCACTAAAATCACCGCCCCGAGGCATTCAGCAAGGTTCCATTTTGGGACCTGTCCTCTTCGCCCTTTACATCAACCCCATTGACTCTGGCCTGGTTGCTGGAAATGTTCATCTATTCGCAGATGACACAGTCCTCTGCATGACCAACCCCTTCTTAGACACTGCGTACAAGGAGCTACAGCAGGATTTTATCATCCTCCAGCACAACCTGCTGAATCTACAGCTCTTGTTAAATGCAAAAAAAAACAAAAGCTATGATTATCTCTACATCCCCCAATATGGGGATACCCAGGACCCCACAAATTATTACCCTCCTTAATGAACCACAAGAGTTAGTGGATACATTTAAATATCTGGGAGTCTGACTGAATAACAAACTCTCCTTTGGTGCACATCTAAGTGAGTTAACAAAAAAGCGAAAGCAGCGACTTGGTAGTTTCTACTGTATAAGACGTCTACTCACTCTGGAAGCTAGGAAACGGCTGGTTTAAACAACCTTTCTTCCCCTGATTGACTACGCTGATTTCTTATACAGCCATTGCCCCCAGTATGCGCTCCAAAAGCTGAATACACTCTATCATTACGCTTTGAGATTTGTTCTTGACCTGCCTTGCAGACTCATCACTGCTTGCTGTACCAAGCATTAGATTGGACGTCCCTTTCCATGAGGAGGCAAATAAACGCCCTCATGTGGCTTTTCTGGGCTTTGTCCAACAAATTACCACCCTATATCTGTGACCTGTTTGAATGTTCAAAGTGTGCCTACGGACTAAGGTACTCCTCCTGTGTCCTCCTTAAGCTGCCACTCACAAGGACTCATCTTGGCTCAACTGCCATTAGTTTATTCTTACCAGCACTTCAGAGCAGCATGCAAAATCACTTAAAATCTCCCCTGCTGCCCAGCCTTGTCATATTTAGGGGGCTACTCTACAGAGGCCTGAAAACGGTGTGCAATTGTTTCAGGTAAAGCCATACCCCACTAAAGTGAGTCCCCTAACCTCTGTAATCCTGGGCTGCCTATTTCCTATGTCGGTCAGCATCCCTTTAGGGTAAGCACCTCCCCCCCACCTCCCCCTCTCCTCAACTAGTTACTCTGTGGCTGATACCCTTTCTTCCCACTGCCCTTCCCTATGTCCTTCCTTCCTCCCTCCCCTCACTCGTACTCTATAATCTACATCCTGTATACGCTGCACTTTAAATGCCTATATTTGCACTTGCTTTTCATGTTCTGATTCATCCAAGTACTGACTTAGTGATATTGACTGGCTGATATTGCAACTGACTGTACCGTTGTCTGTTATTGTATGAAATATTATCCATGGTAAGCAAAAGTGTCCTCTGTGTCCAGGACCATCTTGAAAATGAGCTTGCTCAATGATGTAACTGCCTGGTTAAATAAAGTTTGATTTGATTTATTTTGATTTGATAATGGGGCATCAGGAGAGCAGCCAGTGAGCTTAGGGAAGGAGTCTGAAGGAAGAGGGCACCCTAAATGTATTTATTTCAAATGTTTTACCATACTGAGCTGGTAACAGCTCATTTGCAGATGTGTACTATAGGAGGGGAGTGAGTAAAAACATTTTTTTAAAGGGGGTTGCAGAGAATGCAAATCGGCAGGCCACATGGCTGTTATCCTGCTGCCCTCCCATAATGGGGCATAGATGGAGCAGCCATTGCCTATGGGCCTGGGCAAATTTAGGATGGGGGCACATGCAGCAGTACTCCCTGAAGATCACTGGGCCTACCAGGACTCTGTTGCTGCAGTCCCCCTCACCATCCATGGGCACAGAGGGAAAGGATGGAGGCACACAGTGCTGTGTTACTGAAGACATCAAAAAGGTAAGGTGGCAGGAGAGAAAGAGTGGTTTGGTGCAGTGGTGGGGTGGCTTTAAAAAGGGGAGGCAGGGAGTTGGTATCATTCACAGTTTATTTACCCTGGCAGGACAGGCTTGGCTGAAAAACAATAGGCCGAATTTTCAAAGCTTATGTTTTGTCCCAGGTCCCGAGTGCATCAAATGTATAAAACCCAGGACATGGGGCAAAAAAATAAATTGGTATTTTTCCATTCTTGCATCATTTTTATGTCCAGTGGACCACATTTGCCTGGTTTTGCATGTGTCAATGTTGGGGCAGCTTGTGTGCCTCTTGTGGGTAATCTTAGCCACAAGCTGCCACAAAGCAGCTCCAGGTTCCCTAAATGCTCCTGATACCAGAAAGTTGGGTGCAGCTGAAGTATTTGGACATGGCACACCCACAGTGCCAAAGAGTGAGGCTGCAAAAACTGATGCAGACACTGCTCCTGCTTTTGCAGAACTTAGTCTAATATCTCTTTTTCAGTTGTGGGGAGGGGTCCTGCAGTTTTTTCCCATTTTTTTACATTTGGGTTGGAACTGGGGAACAGGAGAGGTTGAAGTGACTTGACTCGGTTCACACAGGGAGCAGGGAGCTTTACTGATAACAGTTGAACCTGGTTCCCAAGCCTGTGCTCTAATCACTTAACCAAACTGTCTCATAAATAAATAAAGGGATGGGGGTACTAGAGCCCCAACAGCCCCTCAGGAGGGCATTAAGTACATCTGGTGCCATCACTCCCCAAGCTGGGGTGTGAAGCTGCCAGGTCTCACAATCTTGTTCTGATTGTGTCTTAAACTGCTTGTTGGGGGAGACTCCTAATAGTCCTCATATTTCAGCGCTAGCTGCTGCTTCTGTTCTTATTCTGACAGGGGATCTACATTTATGTTTTGCTGTGGAAGCCTTCTAGTGGCCTTCAGAACTGCCTGACCTACCACTGAGCCAACATCCCATGCAATTAGCACTCTTTGCCCCAAGCATAAGGCATCTGGTGAAATAATATTGCTTCTCTAACATTGTACCAGCACTTGGCAGGCCACTTTGGAATTTGGGGGTAGGGTAAGGAGTTAATCTTGCAGAAACAGGACTTGCGTTAAATCTGCTGGGACAGGCAGTGGCAGGTGGGGCAGTGCTAATGGCATGGTAACCCCTCCCAAAATGACATGAAAGGAGCTTCACTGCCAGTGCAGACAGTGGAATGCCAGTGCTGGACATTTACGAACATACAAAATTTGCCAGCAGATAAAGGCCTAGAGGTCTATCAAGTCTGCTCGAATGTGCAGCTAGCACCCCTTATTCTGCAGCTGCCCCTCCCTTCCACCCTTCCCCGTCATTAACCCTCCCGCTTGTCCTGTCCCATCCCCCTTTTGAAGCAGTCCACTGTTCTACTGGATACCACTTCTGCAGGTAACGCATTCCACCCAGCCACCACCCTCTCTGTAAAAAAGTGTCTCCTCATCTCCCTCCTGAACCTTCCTCCCTCCAGTCTCATATCATGGCCCCTGGTGGCCCTCCACTCCCTTACTTTGAACAGCCCCTCTGTACCTGTCTTGTTTATTCCTTTCATGTATTTAAAGGTTTCAATCATGTCACCCCTGTCCCTCCTCTCCTTCAGTGAGTACCTGTTCAACTCCTTCAGCCTCCTCTCGTATGATAAGTCCCCCAGCCCCTTGATCATCTTTGTCGCCCTGCGCTGCACCCCCTCCAGTAACTTAATGTCCCTCTTCAGATACGGGTGCCAGAACTGCATGCAGTACTCCAGGTGTGGTCTAACTAATGACCCATACAGTGGCAGAATCACCTCCTCCTCCTCGAGGATATACCCTTTTGCACAACCCAGCATTTTGTTGGCCTTTGCAGCTGCCTTGCTACATTGTGCCGAGTTGTTCATTGACCCTGTAATGAGCACACCCAGATCCTCCTCCTCTGTCTGGGCTAGCTGCACTCCCTCCAGCTGGTAACTCCTCCTTGGGTTCTTCATCCCAAAATGCAGCACCTTGCACTTTTTGGCATTAAACCCCAGTTGCCAGGTGTCTGACCAGGTTTCAAGCTTTGCCAGATCATCCTGCAACCCCTGCCATCCCCCTAGGTCATCTACCACCGCGCCTACCTTGGTATCATCAGCAAACAGACGGATCTTGCTCTTGATGTCCCATGATATGTCTGCAATGAATATCCCAAACAACACTGGTCCCAACACGAGCCCTGTAGACACCGCTCATCACTGCCCTTGGTGTGAGAGCTCCCCACCCCACCACCCTCTGTTGCCTTCCCTGAAGCCAGTTTCCTACCCATCTCACCAGCTTTGCACCCGCCCCTGTACCTACTAACTTCCTTCCCAGCCTTCCATGTGGCACCGAGTTGAATGCCTTACTGAAGTCCCAGATACAGGACATCCACTACATGGCCCCTGTCCAGTTGCCTAGTTACCCAGTCATAGAACTTCACCAGGTTGGTTTGTCAGGATCTGCCACGTATGAAGTCATGCTGTCTGCTGTTCTGTAGTCCTTTGGCCTCTAGGAGGGCCACCAGCCTCTCCTTCAAGATAGTCTCCATTAGCTTACCCACGATGGATGTGAGGCTCACTGGTCTGTAGTTTTCGGTTCATCCTTGGGGCTACTCTTGTGGAGGGCACCACATGAGCCATCCTCCAGTCCTGAGGTACACACCCCGAATGTAGTGAGGCATTAAATAGGTCTGCCAAAGGTCCTGCAGGACCTCTGCCAGCTCCTTCAGTACCCTGGGGTGAATGCCATCTCGCCTCGGCGCCTTGTCCACCCTCAGTGTCTTCAAACCCTCTCGAACTCTGCCCTCCATGACTTCCCCATCTGTCACCCCTTCCCCCGTTTCTGCCATTTCTCCCACCTTGGGTGTCACCCCCTCTTCTCTTTAGTAAATACTGAGCAGAAGTACTCATCTAGTGCTTCTGCCTTATCCTCCTGCTCACCCCAACCCCCCTCCTTCCTAATCCTACTATGTGGTCCTTACAGCTCCTTTTCTCCCTGATGTACTTAAAGAAGTCCTTCTCCCCCTTCTTAATGCTTTGTGCCAGCCTGAGTTCCTTAGATGCTTTGGCTCCCCTTACTGCCCTTGTCACCTCCTTCGATTCTGTCAAGTACTCCTCCCTGTCCTCCCCCCTCCCTGTTTTCTTATCTTCCTAAAGGCAGCTCTTTTCCTCCTTACCTTTTCCATGACCTCCTTGCTCAACCAGCTCGGTTTCTCAGCCCTAGCCTTCTTGCTCTGGGCTTTGCAGCAGGTTTTGATTGCCTCCACTATCCCCAGCTTTATGAGCTCCCACCTCTGGTTAGTGTCCATACTAGATTGAATTCTGGCCAGGTACCCTTTTACCACTTCCCCCATCCTCCCAAAGTCGGCTCTCCTGAAGTCCAGCACTCTTGTGCCAGATTCCACTCCTTCCTTGCCCATATCCAATGTAAGCCATACTGAGTGGTGGTCACTCCCTGACAGCGGTTCCTCCACTGTAAGTTCTCTCACAAAGTCCCCATTTGCCAGCACAAGGTCAAGGGTATTCTCTAACCTGGATGGTTCACTGACCATTTGCAGCAGGAAGCTGTCCTGGAAGGCATCCAGTAGTACCTGCTCCCTTCTGTTCCTGGTTGTTGGGGTACTCCAGTCCACTCTGGCATGTTGAAGTCCCCACAATCACCACATCTACCCTTCTCGCAGGTCCTCCTGATCTGTCCCGCTAGTTCCCTGTCTAACTCCTCCGCCTGAGATGGTGGCCTGTACACCACCCGATTCTAAGAATCCTATTCTTGGAATCCTGGATTTGCATCCAAAGTGACCAGACTACCCTCCTCCCCTTCCTCCCTTACACACTTCAGTCCTTCCTTCACATATAGTGCCCCTCCTTTCCCAATCACCCTGTCCCTCAATGAAATAACCTGTACCCTGGTACAGACAGGTCCCAGTCACTGTATTGGGTGGCCCATGTTTCTGTGATGGCTGCAATGTCCACCTCTCCTCTGCCATGAGAACCTGTAACTCTGCAGTTTTCCTCCCAAGGCTCCTAGCATTAAGGGTAACCACCTTCCACCTTTCCCCCCTCCCATCCTGCCTCCTTTCCTAGCATCACCAATAGTACTTGCCATTTGTCCTTTGTCACTGTTATGGGGGTAAGCTCATATGGTTTCCCAACCTGTGGTCTCTGCATATCTCTTCCCAATTGCCACCCCCACTCCTAGTTTAAATTCCCAGCTTCCTCTATGTACTCCTCCATCCTCTGTTTCAACACTTTCTTTCCTCCTCACTCAAGGTGTAGTCTGTCCTGGCATATAGACTACAGTCCTCCCAGGTCCCTCCCCACCTCCCCAACAGCCCATACCCTTTAGCACAACACCAGGTTCTTAACCATCCGTTAAATTCCTCTATTCTCAGCTTTCTTGTTGTGCTTGCCTTTGGCACCAGAAGTATCTCTGAAAAAGTTACTGATCTTCCTGCCCCCTCACATAATTGTGCTAGTTCCTCAAACCTCCTCTGGACTATATCTACTGTCTTGTCAGCCAGGTTGTTTGTCCCAAGATGTATAATTAAATGAGGCTTGTCCCTTACCCTTCTAGCATATTTCAGAACAGATTGTCCCACCTTTCCGCTGTCATTCCTGGCATGGCCTCCACCCAAATGCACTATGCCTCCCTTGCTACCCCACCTGACTCCTCTTAGTATAGAGTAACCCCAGCACTAAGATTCCCCTCTTACTCCCTGCTTGCTTCCATTCATCTCCCTCTCTCATTTCCAGCTCCTCTTCTTCTTCTTCCCACACATTATTTCCCCCTTTTACCCCTGTTGCAATTCTCCCAGCATAATTTCCCCCTGCTCCAGTTTGGTCCAGGCATTTATCAATTACTCCTCTAATTTCATCATTTCCCTCCTCCACTTTCTTCCTCTCTAGCAGTGAAAAACTATTTTCTGAAGACCCTTCACAAATGCCCGTTCCCTCTCTCTTCATAGTAACCCGTTCTCTCCTTTCCACTCCATGACTTTTGCCACTTCTTCGCCTCCCCTCACAAGTCCCTATCTCCTCCTTCCATTTGCCTTTTGTCTCCTGACCTGGTTTCCCTGGCAATCGTTCTTCCTGGCCTGGGCCCCCTTGTCCCTGCTTCCTTCTTCTGACCCTCTCCTCACCACTGTTGGCTTAAATCGCCCTCCCTCATCTCCCTTCTTCCTCCCTCCCTCCAGTATTGGGCTAAACCCACCCCAATCTGCCTTGCCTGTCTTAGTTCCTCCTGCAGACCTCAATCTCTTTCTAAGTTTTTCTGTGGTTGCACACTAAACATCCTCCCACACTCCAGGCAATTTTAGAAAGATTGGTGCACCGAGTTGTTGCAGCCTACCACCCTACCCATTGCTGTTGTTGCCACCGGCGACCCCCACCCTTCCAGATGCAGGATGCCAAACACTCCCCAAGTCTCCCCTCTCCCCCCTCTATCAGTGCAAAACATTTTCTTTATTTCCCTTACCTCCTTTGTTGCACACGTTTAGATATATTGAGCAACTGCTTTTTATATTCCTATCCTTCCTATCCACACTCAAAAAGAGACTTTAAGTAGCCATTTGGGGGTCATTAGAAATTCTTCAAACAAAATACATAGATACATAGATGTTGAAGGCAAATAAGGGCCTACGGCCCACATAGTCTGCCCATGTGCGCACATACTTTGCTTCTTCAAGCTTCTCTAGAACTAGGTTGTCCCCTTCCCCAGTGGTTGGATTATTCAAACTCAGATCTATGGGATGGAGGGGATCATAGATCCCCCCTTCTAGGTTACTTCAAATAGGTTAGGTGGGATCATGGTAGCACAGAAGAGGTAGCAAGTGGAGCCACTGTATCACACTTGTCCTTTGAGTGAAGCAGCCTCAGAGCTGCTATGTAACTTTATAAGATTTGTTGTACTGATTGTACCATTTCTTTTCAATTTTGGTTCTGTTTATTCCTGCTGCTTAGAGGCCTGTGCTCTCATCTGAACCGATCCTCCCACCCCTGTCACCCGGCTTCCCATGGACTTAGCAGCTTCCTCCCCTTTTCCCTCCACTGTCCCTACCCCCGTGGCATGGGTGGCAGGGCCCCAACTGCCACAATTGGATCCAGTTCTGGGAGGGCAGTCACAGCACTGGTGCGGAGCCTGGGAAGAGTCCATCCATCCATCATTCTGCCCCGGGCCTGTTGCAGTTTTTTCCTCCGGTATTTTTTCCCCTTCCCTCTGAGACTCTGACCTTCGGGTATGATGCAAGCATCTCCCTGCTGACTTAGCCACTCCAGAGTACACAGCCATTGGTAATCACCCAGGTGGCAATCAAGCACTAGAGCAGGCTGCCCTCCCTCCCCAGAAGAGGACAGCATCCTCTGGACATTTGATTGTCCTCCCTCTTGGCCAGTTCCTGCTGACTCGGGCTCACTTCTGAACCCGAGTAAATTACACTGTGAGCTGTAGCACTACCGCTGTGCCAACAGGCCAGCTAGTTTGTGTCATTTCTTTTCTCTGTGGATTACATTTTAGTTCTGCTTTTGATTTTCAAGAGAAGGTACAGAATACCACACACTAAAGGGAAACTGTGGGTGTTAGATCAATTATACAGACACAAACGCTCACCAGTACTGCGTGTGGTGCTTTCATGGCTACACAATAAACACATTTTTACCTGCAGTTCTAATTCAGCTTAGCGATCCAAGGTCTTGCATTTATCGTCTACATTTCTCCTATATCTGGATGAATTTATCAAACCATAGCTGGTGCTTACTAACGGGGACAGTGTTGCAGATATCAGGGTGGGAAGCCATCTGGTAACCAGTGATCATCACACAATGTGGTTTAATATAAGAACAGCAGTGGATTCCAACCACACAAGGGCGAGGGTGTCGCAGGTACATGGTTTATAAAGATAACACTGGACACGGTAATAGGGTACAACACACCCACAGTGTGTTTTATTTTATACAAAAGTAGAAAAAAATCAATACATGTAAATAAAACAGTTCAAACAGAACAAAAAAAATAAACAATAGCTCAAGGCTATTTCGCCTTACTTCAAGTATCTCAAAACAATTCATCAGTTTTCCTTCTGTTAGAGATTAATTTCTGTTCAGGCACAGGTCATTCTGCTTACCTTCCTTCAGGTAAATGAGGCTGGCTATGCTGCTAATCTGACCCTTGGAGTTTGAGGAGGGTTTATAAACCCCTCCCACTTATGGGAAAGTCCCTCCCATAACATCCAATTAGTTCTAGAATGGTCCCTAAATAGGGAAACTCCTCCTCTATTACATAATGAGGTTTTACTTATGGGAAGTCCCTCGATAGGAAATCCCCTTCCTGAGGTCTTGCTAACAGGTCAGCACCTTATTTTCTATATATGCAAACAGTGCAAACATGTATTAAATACATGAAAGGAATAAACAAGACGGGTACAGAGGGGCTATTCAAAGTAAGGAAGGGGAGGGCCACCAGGGGCCATGATATGAGACTGGAGGGAGGAAGGTTCAGGAGGGAGATGAGGAGACACTTTTTTACAGAGAGGGTGGTGGCTGGGTGGACTGCGTTACCTGCAGAAGTGGTATGTAGTAGAACAGTGGACTGCTTCAAAAGGGGATGGGACAGTACAAGGGGGAGGGTTAATGAAGGGGAAGGGCGGAAGGGAGGGGCAGCTGCAGAATAAGGGGTGCTAGCTGCACATTCGAGCAGACTCGATAGACCTCTAGGCCTTTATCTGCTGGCAAATTTCGTATGTTCGTATTGTATTTATACATGTGCTGTATTGTTATAGTATATGGACACTTGTCCTTTAATTTATATCTCAAGGCTCTATACATAATCGGGCTCCTTTAGAGACCTGAAGTGTCTCCTTATTCTTTAATTTGTTTAATATTTTTATTGTGTTTAATTTATCTTGCAGCCCTCTCCTTATTCTGAGGTCTACTCCATCTGTAAAGCATTTCCATACATAGGGATGTTTCTGTCCCTTTAAATCAGCTGATTTCTATGTTGTAGCAGAGCGGCAGATTGCTAGACAGTCGTTATCTAGCTGCTCTGGCTTGGGGCTCTGTATAGCTTTTCGTCCAGGGACAGCATAGTCCCTTTTTATTTTCAAGCACTCGCTTTTCAGAGAGCACAGATTACTCAGAGAAGCCTACCTCTCTAGCAGCCTGGACTGGCTGCACACATACCACGGACTCCTCCACTGCTAGCTGGCACAATTCTACAGCATATTTTATACAAAGCCAGCAGCTGGGAATCCTAATAATACAGGAGCATCAGTAACTATTTACACAGATACCGAGCGGCAGCAAAAGTAAAAGTTAAAAGTTTGCCACTCGGTTCAAACAGTTCCTGCTTCGATGCAGGATTTCTTTGGCATAACATTCTACATAACAACGGAGCAGCAGCAAAATAATTTAAACAACATAAGCATAATGCCGCTCCATTTGTATCCATAATCCACCTATTTAAGTGGACAATATTTTGTACTTAACTGCCATTTTTAACATTTCTAAACATTCCTGTACTATATACTTAAAAATGGCATAAGCATTAACTTAAGCACTACAGCATATTAAACTCATAATATGGCACAAAATGCATTCTATGCACTTTACTTATTCTATACACTTTATTTCAAAAAAATTCACTTTATTTAACCAGTCAGTCTGACCTCCATTGTGGGCAAGCTCATGGAGACCATACTAAAGGAAAGGTTGGTGTCTCACATGTAGAGGATTATGATATCAGGGTAGGAAAAGCAACAGAATCAGGAGGAAGTCGAAGGTGCACAGAGCCTGTTTTCCTGTAAATATCTTTAGTAATAAATAATTAAATTTATTTAGTTAGTTGCAAATTTGTGACCAGAAAAGGCACATTAAGCCATTACAGCTTGTTTCCAGGTGCGTCCTGAGGGCTAGGTTGCATGGATCTGTTTACTGATAGGGGGAATGTTGGCCATGACACTGGGGAAACTCCCCTACTCTGACAACAGGGGGCTTGACTTCCTGGGAGCAGAATGGAGGAGCCCTGTTTGGAGCTGGACAGAGGAGGAGGAGGAGGAGGAGGAAGTGCTGATGTGGCAATGGAGGCTGGTGTACCTGCAGGTGAGTAGTTCTCCCTCCCTACAGGTCCAAGGAGATCCTTACACAGCCAGAATCGGAAATCCCTGCAATGGCAATAGAAGTGGAAATAATGTTGGAGAATGAAGAAGTGTTCATGGAGGATTTTTTAGTGAATAAGCTAACTCCAAAGCAAAGAAAATGCTTATTGGACCTATTGCAATCTGCAGAGGCAACGTCAGATGAGGATAGCAGGGCTAATGTTTTATTTGATGAAGATGTTGAAGCGCCAGAGTGGCATGCCGAAATCAACCCATCAGACAATGCCTAGCTGATCGATGATGCAGGAGCATCAAAGGAGCAGCCTGACAAGCATCTATCACCCGCTGACTCAGAATCTAAAAATAGATCGGTAAATAAACGACCTGACATCAGAGAAAGAAGTGGGGAAAAGAATCTAAAAGGCAATAAAATCACAGTAAGTGAAACCTTACCTCTTGATTTAAATGTATCTCCAGTCGGGACTTTAGAAAATGTACCAGGAACCTCCCATAGCAACCAAACAGCCCCAACAGAAAATGCTAGTAAGGGGGGAAGCAGAGAGTTGGAAAAAGCTGTAAGAGGTCTCAGAAAAGGCAGAACTGAGGATACAGGCTCTAAACAGGAAACTACTCCCTGGACAGTAGAAAAAGCCCTGAAAGGAGCTGGATGAAAACAAACAGATTCATGGGAATGGGTAACAGATCCAAACTACAAACCAGAGATGAATTTGGTAGAACCTATGCGTAATACATCCTTTGATTTAGATTTGCATGCTGAAGATGTTGTTTTTTCACAAAATACAACTCACCCTACCCCCTACCCCCAAACCCTGATTCTGCAGCACCTTCTTGGGAAGACCAAGATGAGGAGGAGAGAAATCAACAAATCTCCTTAAAAGCACCCCAGTTATAGGCACAATTTAGGAAAAAAGACCAGCTATTTCAAAAAGATGTTCCCACCCAAAGAAAAAATGCTGTAAGATTGCAGTACCTTGGATGACTTACCCCCTCCCCAGACAGAATATACGTGGGCAGAACTTTAATAAAAGAATCTTTAAGGTTCTTCTTAAATTAAATATATGCTTTGATACATGTGTCGGGGGACACAATGTTTGATGTCAGCATTAAGACACCAATGGTTCTAGACAGATTTTGGGCCACATATGAAAAAGTAAAATATACGGCTTTATGGCTCCCTTTTTGTGCAATTCCACTCACTAAACCATCCATAAAACAAGTTACAATACATTTTAGAAATGAAAGTATAAATGTCCATGACATAAAGCATTGGCTGTAACAGAAATGTGATCTATTAGGGGAACCATCCCCAATCCTGGACGAAGAACACATTTGGACTGGAGGATGGAAAATCAGAGTGAAGCTAAGAATGGGCCCACAAGGGCTTAACATTTTCCAGGTTATTTTTCTTAGGCCATGACAGAGGCCATTGTTTCTATCCAGGTCAACCAAAGACCTGCTTTATGTGTGGGGCCTTAACACATTTAAGTAGTGCTTGTGACTGAGGTAAATGCAGCTTATGTTTGGAATTTGGTCATACTGGGGTACAGTGTAAAAATGAACAAAGATGTAACCTTTGTGAAGAGACGGGACATATTTTCAAGACATGTATGTGGGCCACACATAACAGAACAGGCAGAGTGGATCAGGAGGTACTAGTACACAACGCTCAGAAAACAAGTATCAAAAAGCAACAACAATTTTTAGAAAAACAAATGCAGGAGGAACAGAGGCCTCTGCTAGAAAATCAAGAAAACGTAGCTGAAAAAATCCCTCAGCAACCACCCCCCCATAATGCGCAAGAAAAAGAGGGTTCACAAGAAGAGGAAAATGAGGATCCTCAGGGCAAACTCTTTAGCTCTAAATCTGCAAAATCTGGAAAGACAGTCAAAGAAAACCACAGATATAGACATGCAAAAAATGTCTCCTCCAAAAATGAATATTGTGGTGTCTAAGAAAAGAGCTTTAAAAAAACAAAACCTTAAAGCAAAACTACTTAAAACCTCTAGGTCTCCACAACCTATAGCACTAAGCAATAAATGCAAAATTCTACACTCACAAGAGTCACAAGGAGAATCAGAGGCCTCATCCACTATTTCCTCAAAACATGAGGGAACCTCAGAATCTGAAGATCAAATGGAAGAAAAAGTGCAAGCTGCAAGAGTTAAACAAAAACCCTTGGGGACCAGACCAAAAAGAAGCTGTAGACTGGGAAAGAATAAAACAATGAAAGATCAAACTTGATGGTTTTTGGTTTGGCTTTTCTCCTTCTTCTGTCCTTTCCGTATCACTTTATACAAAGCAGCTACCATAAATGTTAATAGCATTAAGAACCCAAGGAGAAGGGTAGTTACATTTTCTATTTTGAAAGACTTGAATATTGACATTTGTTTCCTTCAGGACACTTGATTATTTACAAATAATGACATTCCAGCTGCTAGTAAACTCTGGTGTTGAGGACCATCCTTTTATTCCTTAGCACAAGAAAGAAGCGGAGGTGTTGGTATTCTGTTCAGGGGTTATGATTTTTTCGTTACAAGGGTAGTGGACATTTCCCCTGGAAGGGCTATGATATTAGATTTCACAAATAATAATGTATAATGGAGGGTTATAAATTTGTATGCTCCTCAGACAAAGAAGGAGAGAATAGAATTAATGAACAAAATTAAACCTTACTTGTTTACTTCTAGTTTTTTATTATGGGCAGGTGATTTCAACTGCATTCAGGATGTTAAAGACAGAGGGGCTAAAACAGATAAAGAATTTTGTGATTCTAGGACCTTAAAGAAAATTATTGAAGTAAGTGGACTAAAAGATACCTACAGATCCATTCATCTGATAGGAGGATACACTTTGTACAAAAGTACCCTAGCCACCCACATTGATTTCATTTTTTCTTCATCCTCCCTATATATAAGTAGAGCTCAAACAATACCTATGGAAAACTCAGACCACTTAGCAGTTGTGGTAAATATTTCTTTTTCAAAAGAACAGATCAAAGGGAAAAGGTATTGGAAATTAAATTCAAACCTTTTGGAGAGTCAGAACATAAAGGAACAGATACTAGAACTACTAAATGCCAGGAAATTTATAGCTTGCTTAGAAGATGACTTAAGTAGTTGGTGGGACACTACCAAAAGAGAGAGTTAAAACAGCTATTTAAAAAATTAGCATGGAAAAAAATACAGAACAGTATCAGAAATACTTAACACTGAGAGCCCAATACTTTAGAATTCTTTCTTTAGTTAATGAAGGATATGAAGCCTTTACTGATCAAGTTAAAAAGATCAAACAAAGCTGGCCCAGTGGTGCTGAGGGCTGAGGCGCTAGTCGCCTTACCTTGTGCTACGCCGCCGACCCGTGTTCAGAAACAAGCACAGGCTGTTGGGGGTCAGCAGGGATGGAGAAGGATTGAGCGTCCAATGAACTGCTCTCCTTCTCCGGGAAGGGGGGATCCTAGGGGTTGGTGCATGACTAGCCCCTAGTGGAGGCTGGGGGCTGGTGCACTGATGCCTCAGATGGGAAAAGAGATGAAAAAAGCCGCTTGGGATAGGGCATATGGACATGTGCACACTGTCCCCTGAGGCATCATTGCACGCCTTGTCTCAGGGGAATCACCAAGAAAAAGAGGAAAAAAGAGTCTGGGTGCAGCAAGAGTGAAGCCAGCCCCTGCAGGCGCCACCCCCGTGAAGTGCAGCCACCTCCAGCACCGGATTTATACATTCAGCGGGTCGAGGAGATCTCAATCACCCTACCATGGGGGGGTATAGCCATGGGGCAGCTGGTAAGGTGAGTTGCAAGTGGGGGACAGGGCTGGGGAACCAACAAAGATGCATAGCCACCCGACCAGGAGCAGAATAAATAAATTAACTAAAAAATATATATATATATGTGTGTGTGTATATATATATATATATATATATATATCAAATAAGAAATGGAAATTTTACAATTCTCCCAGGCTACATCTTTATTATATGAGCATAGAATTAGTACTCCTGGTAAAACTACATCCGGAGGTATCTTTGAAAGCTGTAAAAATAGAGTTAAACATAAGAACATGCAAAAACTAATAAACCAAGAAGGGAGACTGGTTGAAACACAGAAGGAAATGATGGGAACAGTGGAGCAGTAAATGAGTAATATGTTCTCAGAACCAGAAATAAATGAGGACTTAAACAAACATTAAAAAAAGTAACTATACCTAATTTACCCACAGAGATAGCAGAAAATTTGGCTCTGCCCATAACAAAAGAGGAAATAGACAGTGCTATTAAAAATGGTTTGGAACAATACCAAGCCTGGATTAGACAACCTAACCTCAGAATTCTACAAATCTTTCAAAAATGAACTACTGTAACTGAGATACTGCTTTTTGTATTTAATACAATATTAGATTCTGGCAATATGGTACCACAACTGGGCATATCTGCACAAATGTTTATACACAAAAACATGAATGGGAACTACTTAAAAACAGGAAGCTTTTAGCCATAATAAATACTGACCTTAAAATATTAATGAAAATGATAAATAACAGGTTAACTGCAGCAGCCCCCTATGTAATTGAACCATGTCAGACATGCTCAGTTAAGGAAAGAAGCATACAAGATAACGTGTTACTTATTAGAGAAGTGGTGGAAAAAGGGATACAAAATAAAAGGATTTATTTTAAGTTCAGGTCAAGAGCAGGCCTTTGATAAGGTCTCTCATAAATATTTACAAATAGTATTAGCACAATATGATATTCCTCAGAAGTTTGTACACTGGATCACAGGGATTTACAGAATCGCAGCAGCTGTCCCTCTAGTTAATGGCCATGTGGGGAAAATTATAAAAATCAATACGGGAGTTAAACAGGGATGTCCTATAAGTTCTTTGTTACACCTTTTCTGCTTAGACTCTTTATTAAAGGTAATAAAATCAAAATAGAGAGGTAGAACATATTCTTCTCCCAAATGGGAATTCTCTTCCTAAAACTACATCTTATGCAGATGATTTATGTTTAATGTTGTTAAATTGTCTAGCGGTAAATAATGCTCTAGAAATATTAAATCCATTTTTAGACTTGTCTGGAGCAAAGGTTAATCATACAAAAAGTAAAGGATATAGATTGAGTGAAGATACAGAACAGGTCTCAGATACACAAGAAATACAAATACAGATAATAACAAACATTCTGGGTACAACATTTGGTAAAGGTGATGCAGTTTCAGACAACTGGACAGAGAAGATAGAAATGGCAAAAAACAAAGTTATGGTTTGGAAGACATGGCAGCAAACCAGGAAAAAAAAAGAAACCTTAATAAAAAACATTTCTCCTCTCAATCTTTACATATTTGAGTGTAGTTTTCCACCTCCAACTTCTCTAGAGTCTAGCTTATTAAGCCTAGTGTTTCAAGTAATATGGGAAAGTAGACTGAACCCGATTAAAAGAAATGTGCTGTATAAATCATATAAAGAAAGAGGTTTAGATCTACTGAACCCCTTACGTTTCTTCTTAAGCCTATTTTTTCAAGCTAATGTTGCAAATTTTCAATCCCTATCCATTAAGCCATGGAAAGAAATAGCATCTAGTTGGATGATACCTTTGTTAACATTATGGGGGCAATCACCTTTAAGAGTTAAAAAAAATAGTATTAATACCCCTCTTCCATCTTATATGTTTCCAGTTATGGAAAAAATAAGGAAATGGAAATTAGAGGTAACCAGCACATCACATTTAGGTGGAAAGAGAATTTATAGACAATTCAAGAAAAAGGCTACTATCAGCCAACAGAATTTAAAGGTGTGCAACCTGTAAATAATAACAGGATGAGGACATATCTAATCAACAAAAGAATACCTCCTAGAATGTGGGACACAGTGTGGCTATGTAGTCACGGCTGATTGGGAGTCAAAGGTAATGCAAAGCATAAGGTAACGGAGGAAAGAGGGTGTCCTAGACCATCCTGTTTTGTAGATAGAAGAAACATTAGAGCATTTTTTTATACATTGTCCTTATGTAAGACAAGTCTGGAAAGAAAGAAGTAATAAATGGGAAGATAATGTATGGGATAAAATGACATATGAAGAGATTATTATAGGTAACGCGATTAAATTAAAGGGTATAGAAGAAGGAACCCAAAGAATTTTGTTTACAAACATAAAGTTTATTTTGTGGCAAGTTAGATGCAATTTCATATTGCAACAGATTGATATAAGCCCAAAACTAGTGGTTCAGAATATAGAAAAGGAATGAAATGCAATATGGCAATGGGAAACCAGAATTTTTACAAGGGATATAATCAATGCGAGATGGAAAGGAGTGTCTGAGAGTATTTTCTACATATAATTTTGTTTTCTTTTACCTGTGAAAATGTAATTAATGTTTGATTATTATAAGTAACAGTTGTGTTTTATTTTTGTATCAATAAAAATTCCCTTACTCTTTTCGGTAGGGGGTGCTGTGTCGATTCGTGGATCAATGGAGGAGCCCAGTGTGGTTCCAGATATGGAGGAGAATGGAGGTGCTAGAGCTGCAATGGCAGTAAAGGACGCACCGATGGCAGTGATTGAAATAAGTACAGAGGATAGCATTGCTAGTGAGAAGACTATTGATGCTACAATAGAAAGAATTGACTCGGAGCTTGTACAGGAGTGAATGTTGGAAAAAACATTACAGGAAGAAAAAGCCAAACTCCAGAAGCAGATGTCCGAGGCAGAACAAGAATACTTATGGGTAAAAGAGTTGCTCGATGATGACAAAAAGAGGAAACGGGAAGCCGATAAATCACCAGGGCAGATGACAATGAACCCCAGTAAAGTGTTTGTTTTCTCTGCAGGAAACTGGGAAGCAATGACAATGAGTGAGGAAGACAGCAAGCCAAGAGAAAGTGATGGAACAAGAGGAGTGATCTCTGGAGAAAGCGCAACGTGGTGCGGGATGGAAGCAGACACAGGAAGACATATGGTTACCAGATCCTGCGATCCCCACTCCAGGGCAAAATGATATCAATGGGGAGAATTCAAACCATGCAACCTTGAGTAACCCTCAGGAACTGATAAAAGGCATTGTTGACAATAATGAACCAGTGGGTATGGGGCAACCAGATACAGCCCAAAGAGAAAGAGATATACCCTCCTCTTCCCCACTTGTTGTTAATACTGAAGTATTTTATGATGCCCAGTCAGGGAGTGCAACAACTGACAGTTGCCCCAGCTCAAAATAAAACTTTGGGTACTACAGAACAGAGTGGACTCCCTGATGAAAATCAGGCCAGGGAACACAGAAATTGAAATGAAGGCAATCCTGCCAACCCACCTCCCACCATTACATATGCAAGCCTGTTCCACAAACCTGTGGAACAAGCAAAAATAAGAAATGCTGTGTGTTTAAAATATACAGAAGGTCATGAAACACCTCCTAACAAATTCTATGTGGGGAAAGAGTTAATAAAACAATTGCTGGGGTTTACACCAGCTGAGGTGTATGTCTTCATTCATGCTACAGGAGAAAGCACCTTTGATATCAGTTCCCACTCCCCAGCTTGGGTGTAGGCAGGCATACTCCAAGCACTCCATGGTGTGCAGTTTTATTTGGGGGGGGGTAGCAAATAAGCTCTGAACTGCTTCCTTTTTCCATAAAAACTAACAAAGAAAATACTGAACCTTTCTGTAATTTTATTCCTAGGAGTCAAAACTAGAAGGACTGGTCACTAATATTGTCCTTGCATCCCAAGGACAATACAACTTTACTGGCTCTGGGCTGGTATGTGGGTGTCTTAGGGAACAATGCATGGCATTTATATTATTTATCCATGCATGGCAACAACCATTGTCATGAGATACAGAAGTTGTATTTATTGTGCCAAATGAGGCAACTAACACGGCCCTGGTGTACGTTTGTATATTGTCTGGCTACACCTGGGGGGGGGGGTAGCAGTGAGTCCAGTTGGTGTGCAGATCTGAAATCCCTGGCTATGCCCCTGTCCCCAGAGTTATTAGACAGATTTTGGATGGGGTATACCATTTTGAAAACCAGTCTATTATGAGTACACTTCCAAGCATTATCCCTAATGAAAAGCCCCACAAAGATAACAGTACTGGAATGAAGGAGTCAATATAACAGACATCCTGTATTGGCTTGAAAAGAAATGCACAATTGAAGGAAATCCAGACCCCATTTTTGATGCTGAGGGGTTCTGGAATGGTGGGTGGTGTCTGAAAGTAAAATTGGATCAAAATGATTCTGGGCTAATGCACCTACCCAATTGCTTCTTCCTAGGAAGAGCTAAAGGGTTCATCATCTACCCTTGGCAGCCATGACACTGTTACAGAGGTGGCTCTCCTTGTCACTTAAGTAACCAATGTGATGCACTAAAATGTATGCAATGTGGGGAAACTGGGCATACAAGTCACTTTTGTAAAAAACAAAACTCACACATGTACACTTTTTGAAGAAGAAGATGGAGCATTCTTTCCTGACTGCCCATGGCTGCTCACAATAATGGAAACTCTAATTACGCAATTCAGGACTACTATGTAAATAGGTCTGCAAGGTCAGCAGCCCACAATACAGGTTCTCCCCTCCCCCCATGAGACAAAGGCCTACTAGGCCAACAGAGCCAGATGCATCAACTCAGGGAACATCCCCTGTAATTAACAAGGAGATAACAGTGGCAGCCACAGTCCATAATGAGCCACTACAGGGGGTCAAATAGATACTTGAACAAGTTTGTGTCACAGGGACTACAACAATACCTCTAGAAGAACCTGCAGGGAAGAACATGACAGCAAGCACCAGTGGGAATGCTGTATCGGGGGACATGCCTCCTCCCACCATGGGGGTGGTGGACGGCAATGGGTTTCAGTAAGTAAAACAAAATGTATTGCTGCTAACAGCAAATCTTATGAAGGACAAACAGAATCCTTCCTTACAGAATAAATTTGCAGTTGTTTTTCAATGGAGGGAGACAGAGATGGAAGAGGAATCTGAGTCTGCCTCCATTACCTCGTCATAAAAAGATGTTACTTCAGACATGGAGATCAACATACCAGTTACGGTACTGCAAGAGAAAGGGAAGGCCAAAAGAAGAAGAATGGGTTCCAGGGCTTGCAAAAAAATGACTTATGTCTATAAGCATGCCAATATACTGCCTGTCTGTGGCATCCCTGAATGCTAACAGTATATTATCAGAAAAAAAGAGACTGTCCACTTTCTATCATTTTTCTGAAGTACAGTATGACATAGTCTTTTTTCAGGATACTAGGCTGCATACCACTCAAGAGATTCAGGCAGCTAGTGATGCATGGGTGTGGGGAAAATCCATATGGTCTATGGGAGACGATACATGTAGTGGCTTAGGAATTTGTATTAATAAACAACAAGTTAAAATCACTCACAGTGGATATCAGGCCTGGTAGGGCTTTATTATTAGCTATCATGATGGAATGAGTGGATTTTAGACTGATAAATGTGTATGCACCTCAATGCAAAGCACAAAGGATTGATTTATTGAAGGAAATTCAGTTTTTCGGTTTACAACAAAACAAGTGGTATTAGGGGATGATTTTAACTGTAGTAGGTTTGCATCAGACAAAGGTTCAAAAACAGAAGACCTTTTGTGATACTATATTTTTAAATCAGTTACTTGCACAAACAAGCTTACATAATGTATTCTATCAGCAAGGGCAGAAGAGTCAATGTACTTTTTTAAAGGGTCTCTCTTTACCAGAATAGATTGTTGATTTCTGTCTCCCTCACTGCCAGTCCAATCAGCAACAGTGATTCCAGTTGCCTACTCAGATCATGGGCTCCTGGAGGTTAAAACAGCAAATTATGTGGAAGTTTCTAGGGGAAGAGGGTACTGGAGGTCAAACCTAAGCCTCTTGGAGGATTCATTGGTAAAAGAAGGTTTTAGCGCATTATTAGAAGCTAGGAAGTCTGTTTTCTTTTTTATGATTTAGTAACAGAATGTTGGGAGGACAAAAAATATTATATAAGAGAATATTTTCAAAGTATAGGAAGGTTAAAAGGTCAAGAGAGAAATAAAAAATGTATAGCACATGGGAAAAAACTGTATGAATTGATGTCTTTACAACAAGAAAGGGTTTCTAATACATCAGGAAGAAATAACACAAGTCAAAACTGAGATGGCAGAGATCCAATATGACCGTATGAAGTCCTTGGAAAAGGAACAGCACTTTGGCACTCAAGAGTCTCAGACTCATATTCATCTTTATGATAGTTGTGCCGCACAGAGACAGACAAAAACTATGCAATCTATATTCACGGAACAGGGAACTTTAGTTACTGATCACAGAGAAATATTACTCGAAGTAGAGAAATACATTAAAAACCTTTTTAGTCAGTCAAAAACAACTTTAGAGGAGACAGAAAAATGGTTGCAATCCATACAACTGCAACAACTTCCAACATATCTCTCAAATGAAAGTATACAGCCCATTACAGAACAAGAATTGGAATACGTAATACATAACTCAAAAAAATGGTACAGCCCCGGGACAAGATGGCTTACCAAATGAATTATATAAAAGTCTGTTTCTTTCTTTGAAAAAGGGAACAACACATTTGTTTAACTTCATTTTGTGTCTAGAATCCTTACCAGTTAATATGACCAAAGGATTGGTAATATTTTTGTATAAAACAGGAGACAGGTGATATTTGCACAATTGGAGGCCAATTACACTATTGAACACAGATTTTAAAATTTTTTTCCAAAATACTTAGTCGAAGATTGGCTGCAACACTAGACTCATGTATACATGTATCTCAAACATGTGCAGTGCCAAGGAAGAAAATAGGGGACACACTAATTTTAATAAGGGAAATTATGGAGAAAAGTAACAATGAAGAATTAATGGGGTGTTTATTTAGTCTGGATCAAACAAAGGCATTTGATAAAGTACCACCGATTTACTTATGGGAATGCCTTCAAGCTTATGGATTTCCAGCTGAATTTATAACATGGATTCAGCTTTGTTATAAAAATGCAAATAGTGCACCATATGTAAATGGGTGGATAGGAGACACCAGCTGGATACAACAGGGAGTCAGGCAGGGGTGTCCCCTGAGCCCACTGCTCTATATTCTTAGTTTGGACCCCTTACTTCAGAAACTTAATAAACTGGAAGAGATTAGAGGGTTATCTATAAGCATTACCAATCCAGAAGTTAAAACTGCAGCCTTTGCAGATGCTTTTGTGTAATCGTAGCCGAAAATAAATCAGCAAAACTTACAGAGCAGGTTTTACAGGAATTCATGTTGGTGTCAGGTTCAGTAGTGAACATACAAAAGAGTGCCTGTCTACTCCTTGGGAATATTCATACAGAAGAAACACATGTGATGGGTATTCCCATCACAACAGAATATTGTAACATTTTAGGGGTTTACTTCAGAAAAGGGGATCTAGCAGTATTTAATTGGTCTAAATTACTACAGATTGCCTCGAATAAAGTTAGGCAGGGGAATAGATGGCACATGGTGAAGCAGAAACACTTTCATATGATTAAAACCTTTATGGTGACAATATTTTAATATTTTGTATTGTATATCCACTTCCGAGACAACTAGAAACATCCCTAATGAGATGCTTCTTTACTTGCTTATGGGGGAGTTGTTTGAACCCTGTAAAAAGAGGAGTGACATATCTGAGAAAACAAAAAGGTGGTTTAGGTATGAGACATCTGGTGCTATTCTTTTTTAGCATGTTTTTGACAAATAATTTTAAACCACTTTTTGTAGACACTACAAAAGTTTGGAGTCCATGGGTTAAGGACCAATTGGAACTTCAGTTAGACTCTTGGGGTCCTAATAGACCCATTGCTAAACAAAAATCCATCACTTGAGTTACCCATGTATTTTCAGTACTGTTTTAGTAAGCTGGAATTATGGTCTATCACGAAGCAAATGCTCTTCACGATGTCCAGGTAAACATTTTATACTACCTTATTAGAAGCATATTATGTGACAGACCCACATTTTAGGGACAGGGGTATTATAGAAAAAGAAATGATTGGGAAAATGCTTACTAACAAAAGAATGCCGGAATATATGTGGGATGTATTATGGCTATGTGTACATAAAAAGCTTAATGTAAAAAATAACCTTAAGCATAAAGAGATTACAGAAAGATACTGCCCTAGAAACTCATGTATAGAAGTACTGGAAACTATGGAACATTTATACTTCCAATGTCCATATGTTATCCAGGTTTGGAAGTCATTGAACGAAGAATGGAAAGGAGGGCCCCTTAACACATTATCACCTGAATATTTGTTTCTAGGGTTAGTGCCAAAACAGTAATATTATGTAATACTATGCAACTTTTCTCAGAAGAAGCCAGAAGGGGAAGGAAGGAAACATATTCAATTCAGTGCTTTAGAGTAACTGGTAATTGCTATTTTCCTTTTAAACTTAGATTGAGGGCTTTTAGTGACACTATAATTTCTTTGTTGTCTTTACTTATAATTGTTTTTGGGCTGTTGAAAATTTAAAACATAGTGGTGGTGTAATTCTGTGCTGTCTTTAATTGCTGCAAATTTTCCCCCTCCCCTTCCCCCAACTCTTAATTATATGCCCTGTTAAATCTGATTGACAGGAGCTAAACACAGGGTATAGTAAGGGGTGTGAAGTAGGAGGGGCATAAGAGGGAAGAAGCCCACCCTCAGCACGACAAGTGTTTTGATTCATTTATTTATTTATTGTTTTCTTTTTCTTTAAAAAAAAATTATCTGAGGATCAGTGGCAGGATTTTTAGGACAGTAAATTAATAAAAAGGGAACTAGGAGAGCTTCAGTAGCAGACAAGTAGTGGAATTATAATGTGGGAGTGGTGCAATGCAGTGGCTGTGGGGCAGCCATATTCAGGCAGACCTTCTGGACACTGAGGTGCTGCCCTATCTGCATGCATCTCTTTCTCTGGACTGCGGGAAGAGGTAGCCAGACTCAGAGCGGCAGTAAACTGGGTCAGGAATACCATCACCCCTATCCAGGGACCACCCAGTCCAATGCAACTGCCTCAAAGGATGCCGAGAACGAGGAGCACTTGGATGACAGTGGGCTCAGGGAGGGTTAGAGCGGTCAGGCAGAGGCACATCCCAGATCCTATTCCACTCAAGAACTACATGCCACACTGGCAAAATGAGGACAACCAAATAGAGGTACCCAGAGAAGTGGAAGGAAAGGATGTGGAGGTTAGCCAGGAGGTGAACTCAGCATGGGAAAGCAGTGGACCCCAGAGGAGGAGGAAGCTAATCCTGGTGGGGACTCCATCATAAGAGGGATCCAGCTAGGGACACAGGAGGGGAGGACAGGGAGGTGAGGTGCCTACCAGGTGCCACGGCATGGAGGGATGGAAGGAAGATCCTGGGATCACTGGGAAGGCAAGACGGAGGGTGAGCTGGATGTCATTATCCACCTAGGTACTAATGACCTGGCAAATGGGGAGCCAAAGGAAGTTCAGGAAGAGTTTAGGAAACTGGGAGGGTCTCAACAAGTAGCTACTTCTGTCACTTTCTCAGAAGTACTACCTGTGAGAGGCAAGGGAGAGCATAGGAGTGCATGCAGCCAGGAACTTTAACTCATGGTTGAAGAACTGGTGCTGTGAGGAAGGGTTTGGATTCATTGGTGACTGGGGACCCACCTGGAGGGATGGAGGTTTGTTCAAGCCTGACGGCCTGCATCCATCCTGGAGGGGAATCCAAGCACTCAATGATAAGTTTAAATGCTACATTGACAATCATTTAAACTAGCAAAGGGGGGTGGCAGGCCAGCAAGGAGGGTACCTACTTGCTCACCCCCCACAGCTAGCAGTGGAACCAATGAACCAGAGGAGTGGCTATCTCTGCAAAGCATTGTGCAAAAGATGGAGATTAGTGCCCAAGAGGTGGATAAGCAGAAAAGGGGCAAAATTCAGCAGAAGGGCAGACAGCAAGGAGAACCAGGGATAAATGACAACCAAGGAAGGGGCTGAGAGAACTGTGAAACAGTCTAGGAGGTCAAATCATGGAAAGCCATGTGTCAAATGCCAGGAGCCTTAGCAACAAGATGGAAGATCTGGAGGCTGTCATGGTGCAGTCAGATCTGGACATTGGGCCATCACTGAAACCTGGTGTAATGATAACCACGACTGGGAGATGGCCATACCTGGCTAGCAACATATTCAGAAGAGACAGAGCAGGCAGGAAGGGAGGAGGAGTGGCACCTATGTGAAAAATGACATAAGGGCCACAGAGATCCAGGAGGAACAAAATGGGGAGAGATACTGTGGGTTAAGCTGGAAAGGAAAATGGGACAGCCATCTGCACAGGTGTGGTCTATAGACCACCAGCACAGGAGGAAGAAACAGATAGAGTTGATGCTAGCCATCCAAAGGATGGCAGACAAGGGTGAGGTAGTACTGGTTGGAGACTTCAATATTCCAGACGTGGACTGGAGCATCCCAGCAGCAGCATCAACTAGGAGCAGATTTATCCTGACTCTTCAGGGTGCCTTCCTCAAGCAACTGGTCATGGAACCAACTCGGCAGAAGGCAATACTGGACCTTGTGCTCACAAACAGGGACAGTGTGATGGGGTAACAGTGGGGGAGCACCTGGGAAACAGTGACCACCAGTCATTGTGGTTTGAAATCACAGAAAGAGCAGAACCAAACCACACAATAACACGTATCCTGGATTTTAGGGGGGCAGACTTTGGGAAAATGGGGAGATACTTGAAAGAGGCATTAAGGGGAATGGGACAGGAATCAGGGGTTGAGGAACAGTGGGCAGTATTTAAAATGGGGATTACAAGAACAACAGAATTATGCATTAAGCAGGTTAGCAAGAGGAAAAGGAAGAGGAGACCATTATGGTTTTCCAAAGAGGTAGCAAAGAAAGTGAAAGCCAAAAAGATTGCATTCAGGCAATACAAAAAGACACAGGCAGAAGGGATAGGGAGAAGTACCAGGAGAAGCAAAGGAGGCAGGAGGTCAGTAAGGGAAGCCAAAGCTCAGACAGAAGAGCATGCATTGCAAAATCAGTGGGTAGAGGGACAAAACCTTTACAGGTACATAAGAAAAAAGAAAGACAAAGGGAGGGATAGCGAGACTGAAGGGGAGAATGGGGACACGTGGAGGATGACAACAGTAAAGCTGACATATTGAACAGGTATTTCTGCTCAGTCTTTTACTGAGGAAGAGGAGGTAATGGGTCTGAAGGGAGCACAAGGGGTGAGAATGGTGCAGAAATGGACACAAGTCCCTTTACAGAAAGGGTCCTGAAGGAACTGGAAGTAATAAGAGTTGATAAAGTAATGGGGCCAGATGGAGTGCACCCCAGGGTCCTTAAAGAACTAAGAGAGGTGGTGGCTGAACCTCTGGCTATCCTGTTTAGCCGATCACTGGAAACAGGGAGGTACCCAAAGACTGGAGGACAGCAGATGTAGTCCCCTTATACAAAAGTGGAACAAAGAGGAAGCAGGGAACTACAGACCAGTCAGCCCTCACCTCGTAGTGGGGAAGATCATGGAAGCACTACTGAAGGAGAGATTGGTAGAACATCTGGCTGTCAATGGACCACAGGACCCAAGGCAGCATGGTTTCACCAGGGGAGGTCATGTCAGACCAACCTCGTTGAATTTTGACTGGGTGACTAGGAGGTGGATCGGGGAGGGCGTGGACATGGCCTATCTGGACTTCAGCAAGGCCTTTGACACCGTGCCACATAGAAGACTATTACACAAACTGGGGAATATGGTGTGGGCAGGACAATAGTGTGGTGGGTAGGAAACTGGCTGGGTGGCAGGACACAGAGGGTGGTGGTAAATGGCTGTCACTCCACAGAGGAAGAGTGACCAGTGGGGACCACAGGGACTAGTGTGGACCGTTCTATTCTAACATCTCATCAGTGACACACGCAGGGACCTCAGAAGGCAGAATTTCACTGTTTGCTGATGACACAAAGCTCTGTAACAGAGTAGACACACCAGAGGGTGTAGACAGAATGAGAAGCGACCTGCAGAAACTTGAAGAATGGTCAGGGGTTTGGCAGTTGAATTTCAATGCAAAGAAGTGCAAGATAATGCATATGTGGCACAAAAACCCTGGCACAATTTATCAGTTGGGGGGTGAGGATATAGCATGCACCAAGCAGGAAAGGGATCTTGGGGTTACCATCTCTGATGACCTCAAGGTAGGGAAACAGTGTGACAAGGCAGCAGGTAAAGCAAACAGGATGCTGGGATGTAGAGCAGAGGCATCACCAGCAGGAAAAGGGAGGTCATAATTCCGCTATACAAGACACTAGTGAGGCCTCACCTGGAGTACAGTGTACAGTTCTGGAGACCATACCTACGTAAGGACATAGACAGGGTAGAGAAGGTTCAGAGGAGGGCAACAAGATGGTGCATGGATTGCATCACAAGTCCTATGAAGACAGGTTGAAGGAACTGAACATGTACTCCTGGAGGAGAGGAGGAGAGAGGGATATGATAGACATACAAGTATCTTACATGGAGGAACAGGGCAGGAAAACACTATTTTTAGCGAAAAAGATGTTCCAGGACTAGAGGGCATGGGATGAAGTTGGAGGAGGACGATTCAGAGGAAACATGAGAAAGAATTTCTTCACAGAACGGTTGGTGGACAAGTGGAACACCCTGCCAGAGGAAGTGGTGGGGGCTGAAACAATCACGGGATTTAAGAATGCATGGGATAGACATAAAGGAATTCTGGAGGTCAGGGTTAAGGGGCAACAGACTTCTAGGAAAACAAACTGAACTTACAAGCTCAAATGGGCAGACTGGGTGGGCCGTAGGCCCTTATCTGTCGACACTGTCTATGTATCTATGTATGTAACTTATATTGTTAAGCATTAATTATCACATCTGGATTACAAGATGTAAATATTTGTTGCAACAATGGGAGATTACCCCAGAAAAATTAGTCATGACTATTAGGAAATCAGTATTAGAAATTAGACAAAAGGAGTAATTCACTGTAGACCCACAGCTATATCAGTTATGGTGGGGTACACTCACTTGGATAAGATAATAAGATAAGATAATAACTAAGGTGGAAAGGGGAAATAAAATTCTCAGATTCACTACAGAGGGGATGGGGATGGGTTTAATGTATGGTAAATTACTAGTTGCATAGTGGTTTGCACTTATTGTATGCAGTTAATGTAGATTTACTATGAAGTTTAATTACTCCCTTTCCTTAAGGATTTGTTATATAGGAATTGATTTATTGTGGTTTAAAGTTTAAACTAGGACATATGATAAAATACTTAAATTTGTTCATTTAAGAAAGATCCATTTATATATACGTATATTTCATGTGTCTATTAATATGTTTTGCATGATAATCCTGAAGTTGCAGGGGGTGTTATATGTACTGTATGAATTAATACATAACTTTTTAGTATAAGGGCTTCTGTTTTATGTTAATTTCTAGTACATGATTTAATGTCTCTAGAAGGGGATGTATGCATTAATGCATATTTTTCTTAAAGTTTTCTTTTGAGTTCTGTTTGTAATGTCTTATGATTTTTTGTAGTTTTAAATAAAAAATTCCCCTGCTCTTGCAATAGGGGGACCCCTTGTCAGCCGTTGCAAGATTGCCGACAGTCAGAAGGAAGGAGATGGAAGAGGTGGAGATACAGACTGCCGCTCTGCACAGTTTACTGTGGAATTGAAAAGTACTTGTAGAGCTCCTGCAGGAGGATTCAGAGGAACAGATTGTGGATGGCAGAGAGGAGAATGAAACCCCAGAAGTTACAATACACAGCTCTTGGGAGGTGCCGACACCAGTTGGGGAAGCCACAGGATCTTGTGCGGCTGCTTACCTGCAAGTGTTGGCAGCCGGGAAACCAGCGAGAACATCCTTGGGACTCCACAAGGGTCGTGATGCGCAAAGCTCACAGCAAGAATCTGGAGTGCAGCAAAAACTTTAAAGTCTGTGGGCTGGCAACAGCAGCAATCAGAAAACTGATGGAAATTGCCTGGTCCTGTTACCGCTGCAGAAATTATGGAAACCACGGCTCATGGTGATCTAGAATTGAACAGAAAGCAGGGGGACAATATTCAGGAGCAACAGCCCCAGGGTCACCCTTCATCCACACAGACAAGCACTTCTCAGCGATGTATTGAACAAGGGAGCATCTCTAAGTTATAACCAATGACAGCACCTGTTGTGGAATAAAATTCTTCTGGACAATCAGAAAACGGTACTGTACCTCCTACGGAGCCAGTCTCTGTAAACATAGCATCTGATGTAGTTGAGACATGGGAAACTGGTAATAATAATGGGCAACCTGATCAACCACAAGCCTCCTCTAGGTCTTTTCATTTAGCTGATGTATTTCAGCAGGTCGGGGAGCCTGCACAATGTAGAAACACTGTGAGGCTTAAATACAGTGGGGATATGCAAGTGGCTCCAAATAGAAGGAAATGATGGGCATACAGCCTCAAGATCTATTTGCACTAATACATGGGAAGGAAGAAGTTTTCTATGATATTAGTTTTAAAAACATAGCTACCTTAGAAACTTTCTGGCAAAAATACCTCCTGGTTAAGGATACTGCTCTGTGGGCCCCTTTTTTTCCTATCCCTATAACAAAACCCACTGTGAAAACCATTACTTTATTATTCAGGAACTAGGGAGTCAGCATTGCAGACATGCAATACTGGCTGAAACAGTGATGCGACATCTTAGAGAGGCCCAAACCAATCTTGGATGAGAACTTAGTGTGGATGGGGGGCTGGAAAGTTAAAGTCCAACTGAAACACTCAGACAAGGGTATTTCCCACCTGCCAGGTAGTTTCTATATTGGCAGAGACCATGGCCTGAGTTTTTACCCAGGCCAACCCCACAAATGTCACAGATGTGGTGCACAAACACATCTGAACAATGTGTGTGACAAACCAAGATATAATGTATGCCTCAGTTATGGCCATACCAATTACAACTGCCCCAACCCCTTCCATTGCAATTTATGTGACAAAAATGGACATTCATATAGGCAGTGCCCCTGGGCAGAACACAATAGGCTAGAATGGGCACCCAGAGACCAAGCGCAGATTATAACTGAAGCGCAGGCTCAGATCACCCTAGCATCGGAGAACCCCCCTCCTGCCACTGCACAGGAGCACACTATAGCAGCCACGTCTTCGGACAGTCTCGCACAAACTACCATTTCTAGCCCAGAGGTGAGTGGCCCTACCCTTCTACCCTCCACTCCCTGGCATCATAAGAATGGTGACCTCCCCCCCCCAACATGCTGGATGACCAGGGGCTGATGGAAATTATGCACGTTGTTGACCCCCATGCACCCCCAACGCTATAATGGAAATGCCTATGGAAGTGGTCAAACCCCCAAAGAAAGGGAAGGGCAAAAGGAAAGCAGAGAAACGCTTACCAAAAAAAACCCATAACCATGAGAAATAGATTTTATGTTCTATCTAAAAAAGAAATTGGGGTGATAGTGAGGATGGGGGGGGCGCTCTGATATTTCATCCTTTGCATCCTCTTGAATGAAAGTCTCAGATTCTCAGATGGAAGGGGGGGAGGCTCTGCTTTCCGAAGGAAACTTAAAAGTGCCTCTAAAGATAAAAATGGTAAGCTCAATAGTCACAGTGGTTTCTTCCTTTTTCTTTCTTTTTTTTGCTCTCATGTGTCTGGGTGGGTAGCTTCTATCTTATATGACTTTAAATGTATGCAGTATCAAGTCATATAAGAAAAGGATAACAATCCTACAATACTTAAAAGGGTTACCAGAGAATATTCTTTTCCTTCAAGGCACACGCCTTAAAACTCTATATGAAATCGCCTGGATGAAACAAGGATGGGATTTAGGTGTTTCATATTGGTCACAAGGTACTGATTTATGTGATGGTGTGGGCATTCTTTTTTGTGGTTTTGATTTTCAGGATCACAAGACTGCAGAAATGTATCCAGGCAGTGCACTAATGTTGTATGTTTCATTGTCTATGGTTTCCTTTCAATTGATCAACATTTAAGCCTCATAGGGAATTGCAGCACGATCTGCACTTTTTCATGATACACCCTTTTTTACACACTGCCCAATGCGTTATTTTTGTAGGTGACTTCAATTGTAGCCTCCCCCAAGAAACAATGGGAGGACTCAAAAAAAGCCTAGGGTGATTCAAATTGCCCAAATTCCATCATCAGTACTGCAGGGCTGGTGGATCGTTTCTATGAGAAAAATCAAATAAGAGCCAAAACACATGCTAGAGAGGCCATTTGTCTACTAGCATAGATTATATTATATTTTTCTATCAAAGCAACTGCAGGTCTCCCAGGCACTGACTACCCCTTGTGAGACCTTGGACCACATGGCAGTTTCTATTCAATGTAAATTACCCCTTTCTACTTCAAAACCTAAACTTGGTAGAAGTTGAACACCAAATTACTACAGGATCTTGTATTAGTACACCAATGCTGCGACTTTAACAAAGCACAAGTGTCTGTCATTGAAGCCTTCAACTCCATGACAGACTGATGGTCTGATTTTAAAAAGGAGTTACAAACCACTTTTAAGAAA
Source organism: Neoceratodus forsteri (assembly GCA_016271365.2). Taxonomy (NCBI): domain Eukaryota; kingdom Metazoa; phylum Chordata; order Ceratodontiformes; family Ceratodontidae; genus Neoceratodus; species Neoceratodus forsteri. Next base: position 567,132,734 of record CM057452.1, read on the forward strand.
TGGACTTGTAAAACGCACACTTCTGCATATTTCAGATATTTACAGCTAAGGAAAAAGCTGTTTATGTTGATTTCTGATCCCTATTCTTTAGGTATCACTAACTCAGCTGACATCGATAAGATTAAAGCAGAAATGTCTACATATCAATATAATACCTCAGAATCCTTAAAAATGGAAGCCCAATACAGCACTCAAGGTCAAAAACCTGCAGCAGACATTTTTAAAGGCTGTAAAGATAGAGTACATTCCATTAGGATGGACTCTGTCTATGATGAAACCTCTGACCAGGTGTAAGATAACACAAAGCAAGTCCAGGATATTGTGCAAGCATATTTTCAGGACATGTTTGGTTCCCCATCCTCTCCAGCACAGCTGGATGGTTTTCTTGATGACCTGAATATACCTGACGTCTCTTTCGATTTGCAGATAAAATTAACTACCCATATTTCATTGGGAGAAACTAAGGAGGCTGTCCGAGGCTTTCGAATGAAGTCTTCACCTGGGCTGGATGGTCTGACTTCAGAGTTTTATAAAACTTTTGTAACCCCTTGGTGGCGCTATCCCAAGGGCTACTGCCCTTGCCTGCACAGCTAGTAGCAGGTTAAGGTGCCTGAGTTCTGAAACGGGTGCCTCCACTCGGAGGTCAGGGTTGATAGAAGTCAAACTATCCTGGGCACAGCCCTCCGGGACACTGTAACCCCCCTCTTTCCATTCTAGTAGCCTGAGCAATATACGATAATCACTTTTGCAGTACCCCTTGTACACCATACCAGTACCAACACTGTTTGCACTTACCACCAGGGCTGGTTCCTCTAGCTCATCCCTGGGGACCCCCTATAAAACAAGGTTATGCACAGTAAATAGCAACAGTACAGTACTCTTGGCACAAACAAACTGGAACCACTGTCAGGTTAAATGTAGCAAAAAGGTCATACCTGATTTATTCACGGGACTTGAACAAGGAAGGGGCGTAATCAAAGGCTGTATTAATCAAACAGTTATGCATGCGCTTTAAGTCCCCACACAGTCACACCTCTGGGTACCCAGGTAGGGAGATGATGGGCAGTGCTGGATAAGTTACTTTGTCTATTACTTTCTATTACTTTTGGAAACTTGTTCCAGGAAGCTCTGTGCAGTCACTAGCAAGGATGGAGAAGTACTAGAACAAGTAACACACCTTACAGTTACAGTTGTTTATATCTTTTCATACAAAGGTAATACATAACTGTAACCGATTACATTTATTTGAAAGTAACTAGTAACTAACCTATTACTCTTAAAAAATGTAATCTGTTACAGTTTTTTACTACGTTTGTATTGTTTTTGTATGGATGAAATACGTAACTTAAGGTCTATTACTTTCACTAGTACTTCTCCATCCTTGCTAGTGACTGCACAGAGCTTCCTGGAACAAGTTTTCAAAAGAAATAGAAAGTAATAGAAAAAGTAACTTACCCAACACTGATGATGGGCTAGCCAGGAACGTTGCAGCTGGTTGGAACCCTGTGATAGAAGAAAACAACATGCACAACACACACTATTTGTAATCCGGAGCTGGAGGGCTCAGTTCGTGAAAGAAAAAGCAACCAGACAATCAGATGACAACACTTTAGATTTAGCTTTTGTTGCAGGGAGCTACCGTGATGTTTACTCACGATACCCAATACAGGACACAGGCAGGATGAAATCGAGACCGCAGGTTGTTGAGCTGGAGTGCCCAGAGAAGCATGGCCCACACAAATCACTGAGGCGTTGTTCCTGTTCGAGTGTTGAGCAGGGGGCTGATCCCCAGGCAGGTCTCTCATTGATGGCTTTCTCTGTGCAGTGGGTAGTCAGGCTGGGCCAGTGTGGCAAGGCCCAGGCCCAATGGAGATGATTTTGGATTCAGTCCATGGGGCTAGATGCAGCTTTCAGGAAGCAGAATACAGTTCAAACCACAGTGGGGAACCAAATCGCAACCCACTAGCAGCACACAGCACGTTTACACATAAGAAAATGTCAATGCAGCTTCTAGCAAGCAGAACACAATTAAACCACTGTGAGGAACCAAATCACGACCCACTATAAGCACACAACACATTCACATGTAAGGAAATTCCACTGTACCAGGCAAAAGGCTCTCCGGTCGCAATTACAGAGTCTCTGCACAATCTGGGAGTTCAGAGGTGACGAGGGGTGTAGCCAGGCATTTCAGATTTGTACACCAAGCTGCCACACTGCTAACCCCTCCCCCACTGTTGTCCATGCCTGCCCCCCAATGACTCGAGTCCAAGGTTCTTGGCTCCAATCAGATGATTCCCACACCAGACCTGTTGCCTGTCTGCACTGCTAGTGTGCTGTTTGGCTCCTGCTGCCAGCTGGTAAACTCCACTGACTGCACCAAAACTTCACGACCGCGGTAGAAATTATTTCTCTTTCTCACCCACAGATAGGCAGACTCGCTCCACTTGCCACTTCACATGAAGTCTTTGTTCTTTTAGCTGGGTCTGAGTCTGTTCTTTAATCTGCTGCTCCTCAGTTCTTCTACTGCTTCTCTCACTCCCAGTCCAATTGAACTAATAGTATGGCTTCTGTCTTTGCTGGGGCATTTAAACTTGCCACCTCAGACTTGCCACACCCCCTACCAGATGCCACAGCCAATCACAACGCAGATGGACAGTACAGACCTAATTGAGACCTTCAGCTTCAACAGTTGTGGTCCACTCGGCCAGCCCCAACCCCCAAAACAAAGCTGAAAGAGAAAAGAAAAAGCCTGCAAAGCCAAACAAAGTAATTTAAAAGCGATGGACTAGAGAGGGCAGAGCAATGCTGGCCAGCTTGTTTGCTACCCCCTGCTACTAAACTTAGTACGCCATGGCTTACTTGGTATATCAGTAGCTACACTCTTGGAGGTGACTGGAAGTCCAGACAGGCCAATCACATTCAGCAAATCTTCGGTCTTCTTCAGGTAGGAGCCTGGACACAATTCAGTGGCTTACTTCCCTCTCCAAGTTTGGATTCAGTCCGAAAAAGACACACGTTCCATCTCAGGGACAGCAGGCAGGCATGCAGGCCAAAACTCAGGTCTTTCCACAGTTCTTCCACGTGAATCTACGCCAGGGCTACTGCCTGAATCATTCAAGCTGTTATCTCTTCACTTCCTGACTCAAAACTGAAACTAGCTGCAAGCAGCTTGGGAATTTGCCCAAGATCCAAAAGGTTTGGTTGGCTGATCTGTCTGTCTATCACAACAAGGGCCCCCCCCCAGGTCATTTTAGGTGCCAAAAGAAAAATTTACTCACCTTAGTAATGTTGTTTCTTCTAATGGAGTCTTGCTATATTATGACATATGCAGTGAGTCCCAACCTTCGAACTGCTCCGGAGGTGAAAGAGTTAACTTTCCATGCCAGGCATGGAACGCTGAGCTCGAGCTCAGTTGAAACTCTGTCTGTTGTTCTTCAAACTCAAACCATCAGATCTTTATGAGCTAAACTCACTGAGGTCCTGTGTGGAAGCTGTAAACCTACACTAGCCAACTGGCTACTAAACATAAGAACACATTTTTTTGGTCCCAAAACAAAGACTCAAGTCAGGAGACCCCAAAAATGAAAAACACAACACCAAGTCACCCCAAGAAAGGAGGGGTGAAAAACAACAAGGTGGGCACCTACTAAGTGCCAACACTGCACTGCCCACCCACATCCCAAAAACAGAGGTTCTAAGAGGGGAAGGCGGGGGGAGGTCATAATATAGCAAGACTCCATTAGAAGAAACAACATTACTAAGGTGAGTAATTTTTTCTTCAAACAACATGAAGTCTTGCTATATTATGGCATATGCAGACTACAAAGCAGTACCTCCATGGAGGAGGGACAGAACCTACTTAGGAAATAGGCTCTGAAGCACAGCTGTGCCAAACCGAGCATCACTCCTAGCCTGGATGTCCAGGGAGTAATGCTTGGTAAAAGTGTGAACTGTTTTCCAGGTAGCTGCTTGACATATCTCTAGAATAGGGATGTCCCTGGCAGCAGCCAGGGAAGCAGCTGTACCTCTGGTAGAGTGAGCCCTCAAGCCTGAGGGAGGAACCTTACCCAGTTTTCATAACAAAATTGGATACAAGAAACAATCCACCTGGCAATGGATCTTTTAGTGGCAGGTTTCCCTTTACCAACCTCACCATAAGTGAGGAACAGTTGGAGGGAGTCAAACCTGTGACCCTTGGTACGCTCTATGTAGTAACTAAGGGCTCTCTTCACATCTAAGCTGTGCAGCCTCCTCTCGCCAGAGGAGGAATGGTCAGTGAAGTACACTGAAAGAGTTATAGATTGATTAAGGTGGAAATCTGAAACCACCTTAGGCAAGAACTTCCTGTTAGTCCTGAGGACCACCTTATCTCTATGAAAGGAGATAAAATCAGGCTCCACTGACAAAGCTTGTAATTCACTTATGCGTCTGGAAGAAGTGATGGCTACCAGAAACACAGTCTTCCAAGTCAAGTACTTAAGCTCTGCTGAAGACAAAGGCTCAAAGGGGCATCACCAGCAGAAAACAGGAAGTTATTATCCCTCTGTACAGACAGTTGGTGAGACCCCATCTGGAGTACTGCGTGCAGTTCTGGAGACCCAATCTCCGCAAGGATATAGACAGGATGGAGGCTGTCCAGAGGAGGGCAACTAAAATGGTGCAGGGCCTGCACCGGAAGACATATGAAGAGAGACTTAAGGAGCTGAATATGTATAGCCTCGAGGAAAGGAGGGAGAGGGGGGACATGATAGAAACTTTCAAGTATCTCAAGGGAATCAACAAAGTCCAAGAGGGTAGCATCTTTCAAAAAAAAGAGGTGTGCAAGAACAAGAGGGCACAATTTGAAGATAGAAGGGGCGGCTCAGAGGTAATTTAAGGAAGTATTTTTTCACAGAGAGGGTTGTGGATGCATGGAACGGCCTTCCGGAGGAGGTTGTGGAGTCAAAAACAGTGGTGGAATTCAAGCATGCATGGGACAGTCATAAGGCAATTCTAAGGGGTGGGGTAGGAAGAAGTAGGCTGCTGGTTAACTAGGATCTGCAGCTTATCCATTAGGTAGGAAATGGGCAGACTGGGTGGGCCAAGTGGTCCTTATCGCCGTCAAAATCTGTGTTTCTATGTTATCGTTTGCATAAGCTGAGCAATGCAAACATTAAGATCCCAGGCAGGGCAGGGTCCCTGAATGGAGGCTGTGAAGCAATCCCTTAAAAACTTGGAGAATACAGGATGAGCTGAAAGAGAAGAGGGTTTACCTGCTGAAATAAAAGCAGACACAGCTGCCAGATGCACTTTTAGGGTAGCTGGTCTCAGTCCCAGGGTATTTAAGTGGACCATATAATCCAGGACTGTGGCTAGATCAGCAGATTCTGGGGAAATATGCTTCCCAGAGCACCATATGGAAAACCTCTTCCATTTGGAATTATAAGTAGCCCTGGTGGAAGGTTTCCTAGAAGCCTTCAGTATATCCATTACACCTTGGGAGAGGTGTAGATCAGCAAACTCTAACTCTTCAAGAGCCAGGCCTTGAGATTGAGAGATTTGAGGTTCGGGTACCAAACCCTCCCCTGAGCACAGGTTAACAGGTTGTGATTCCTGGGAAGACACAGGGGAAGATGGACTGCTAAGGACAGTAGGAGTGGATACCAGGGCTGTCTGGCCCAATCTGGAGCAATCAGGATCATCTTGCAGGGTTGAGATCTGATTTTGACTACCACTTTGAACAGGAGAGGGAAGGGGGGAAGCATAGAGAAACTTCCCTTCCCAATTGAGAACTAAGGCATCCAGACGGACTGAGCCCAACACTGGGGGCCTGCAGCAAAAAAGGGGAAGTTGGTGATTGTCTGGGGCTGCAAAAAGATCTATCTGCGGGGTGTCCCATCTGGCAAATATCACCTCCAAGACCAGGGGGTCCAGTGACCATTCGTGATGGCCCTGGGAAATCCTGCTGAGAGCATCTGCCAGGACATTGTCCTTGCCTGGGAGGTGAACTGCCGTAAGGGAGGTGTTCAGGGAGTAAGCCAGAGACCACAACTTCATTGCTTCGTGCACAAGGCCGAGACCGAGTGCCCCTTGTTTGTTGATGTACCACATTGTAGCGGTGTTGTCTGTTCTGACCTGTACAACTTTGTTCTGAACAGATTTGGAAAAACTGAAGTGCTAGAAAAACTGCTCTGAGTTCCAACAGATTGATGTGGAGCAGAGATTCCTGAGGGGACCACAATCCCTGGGTAGTGAGGTCACCCATGTGAGCTCCCCACCCCAAGAGGGATGTATCTGTAGTAAGGATTAAGGAGTGAGACTGAGTGACAAAGGAACCCCTTGTCTCAGATTGCTCTGATCCTGCCACCACTGTAGGGCCTGGATCAGGGTTCGAGTTACTGGGATCAATTTGGTTAGAGGGTCTTTCCTTTGAGACCAAAAGGCTCTCAAATGGAACTGGATGTCCCTCATCTGAAATCTTGCTCCCTGCACTACTGCTGTAGAAGCAGCCATGTGCCCCAGGAGCTGTAGAAAGTGCCTTGCTGGTCGAGAGACCTGAAGGGTGAATGAGGAGGCCAGAGAGACCAGGGTCCTTGCCCTGTCCAAAGGAACGAAGGCTCTGGCTTTCTCTGTGTTCAGCTCTGCGCCTATGAAGATGAGGAGCTGGACAGGCTCTAGAAGTGACTTTGAAAGATTCAGAAGGAAACCTAGAGAGGTGAGCAGTTGCTGAGTTATCTGTAGATGTAACTTGACTTGGTCTGGGGACTGGCCTACTATGAGCCAGTCATCCAGGTAAGGGAAGATGGCAATTTTTTGCCTTCTTAGGGCAGCAACTGCTACTGCCAGGCATTTTGTGAATACCCTTGGAGTAGAGGTGAGGCCAAAGGGCATTGCTCTGAACTGGTAATGGCCTGAGGGCAGCTCGAACCTGAGGTACTTTCAATGGAAGCTTCTGATGAGAATATGGAAGTAGGCATCCTTGAGGTCCAGGGACGCTAGCCAGTCCCCTGGCCTTAGAGAGGGTAGAATAATTCCCAGAGTCACCATTTAGGATTTTGGTTTTAAAAGGTGCTTGTTTAAATATCTGAGATCCAGGATAGGCCGCCATTCTCCTGTCTTTTTTGGGGTAAGGAATTACCGGGAGTACAACCCTTTGCCCTGGTGTAGGGGTGGAACCCTTTCCACAGCTCTGAGAGCCAGGAGGGAAGAGACCTCTGCCTCTAGGGCAAGTGTCTCTGGTGGATTTGCAGGTGGAAAGGATCTGGTTCTCAGCTTTGGAAACTTTTTGAAGCTGAGAACCAGTCCCTGGCTTACTACTTCCAGGACCCACTTGTCTGATGTCAGAGACTCCCAGTCCTGGACAAAGCAAGCCAGCCTGCCCCCTACAGGTAGCTGAGAATCGGCCCTGGCAACCCCATCAGGGTGCCTGCTTGGCAGGGGCTTTGGGCTGAGGGGTGGAAGCAGGCCTGCTTGTACCCCGTTTGCCTCTCCCTCTAAAGAACCCCCTCTGGGCGTAAGCAGAAAAGGAGGCCTGGGCTTGGTAAAAAGACCTATGAAAAGGCCTGCCCCTGCCCCTGGGAAGTTGCCTTTGAGGAGTGGCCTGCCTTTCCTTGGCCTGTGCACTCCTATAGGTGGTCCTATACTCATCCATTTTCTTCATGTAATTCTCTGTCTGTTCCCCAAACAGAGAATTACCCACAACAGGAAAATCCATAGCCTTAGCCTGGGTATCCTGTGACAGGCTAGTACATCTGAGCCAAGCCATTCTGCGAAGTGCCACAGATGTAGCCATGACTCTTGATGACACATCATTCGAGTCCACAGCAGCATGGAATTGCAGCTTGGATGCCTCAATACCATCAGCAGCCACCTGCTCCAGCTCCTTGACAAGCTGGCCAGGGACCTGTTTTGCTACAGCCATAACAGTATCCCATCTGGATTTCTGATATCTAGCAACATAAGCCATATAATTTGCCTGGATGAGTCCCAAGGATGCTGCCATGTACTGTTTCTTTGCCATGGCATCAATCCTCCTGGAGTCCTTGTCAGGGGGGTGTGAAGCCAAGGGAATATTTCCTTGTTACTGGCTGCAGCCTGCACTACTACATGGCTGCATTGTTGTATAAGGAACTCTGTATCAGAGCCTGACAATGTGTACCTCTTGTCCATTCTCTTATCCACAGGAGGTATAGTGTGAGGAGTTTTAGAATTTTAAATGTCTGTTTCCCAAAAGATTTATGCAAGGGAATTGACAGTCTCCTAGACTCTGGGATATCCATCATTTCCACATAGTCAGGCTCCTCTTGATCATCCACAGGTTCTTCCATAGGGAGCTGGAGGGTTTCAGCCACTTTTTTATAAAACATAAAATGAGAAGGGGACTCAGAAAGCCTAGGAGGAGACATTCCTGAAGGTCTGTCTGGGGAGATGTCCGGGTCAATGGGCACATCCAGACTTTCAAATCCAAATTCACTCTCCTCATACTTCTCTTCCCCCTCCTCCGGTTCATAATATTCCTCGGAATCATACTCTTGAACCAGTGGAACCAGCCGAACTGGACGCTTACCTGATGGTGCCGGTTCGGTCGGAACCGGGGAAAGCGACTGGACAATTTTAATCATTTTGGCTATTTCTTCAGCGGTTGGAGGGGAAAGTTTGGCTCCACACCAGCTGATTTCCTAGTCCTTTTTGCTGGAACCGACTCCTCAGAGTCGGATCTCCTTGTGCCCGAGGAAGTCTCGCCCTGGTCAGAGGGCACTCCCTCCGGTTCGGTTGGAACCGAACCGGGCTGGCCATCTAGTTCAGCGGACTTTTTGGCCTCCCTTTCCCTGAACCTACCAACTCTCTTTTCCAGGGTAGCTGCAGGAAAATTTTTACAAATCTGGCAGTCTGCATTGAGGTGGTCAAACCCCAGACAATAAACACAGGTGGTGTGGGGGTCAGCCTTGGCAAAGACTTCCCCACACACACTGCAGTGTTGAAACCCAGTGGGCCCAGTTTTTCTTTTGGGTTTCTCAGACATAGTGCCAGTCCTAACCAAACTTACCCGTTTATGGCAATCCGCCAGGTAAGACCCTCTTATCGGTTCCCAACCGTGTCACGGGTCGTGGAAAAAACCATAATAAAATCCGTTTTTTTTAGAACCGGTAACCACACTCTAAATGACAGATTAAGATATTTTAAACAACCTGATAGGTTCAGACCGAACTGATAAACCGTTTACAAGTTCCACACAGAATAGAAATTAATGTAAAACCTATCTAGTACTCACAAATACCACAGACAGAGTCTGAACCGACCGGTTGCGGTTTAAATTCGGTTAAAAACCGAGAAAAACAATACTTTAACCGACAAAATGAACCGAGCAGAAGGAGAAATCTCCAGAGCGACTGTTCAGTGAGGTGGAGTAAAGAATCTGATGGTTTGAGTTTGAAGAACAACAGACAGAGTTTCAACCGAGCTCGAGCTCAGCGTTCCATGCCTGGCATGGAAAGTTAACTCTTTCACCTCCGGAGCAGTTCGAAGGTTGGGACTCACTGCATATGTCTTAATATAGCAAGACTTCATGTTGTTTGAATGCAAAAACTACAATTCCTACAAGTTTTGACCCCATCAAGCCCCTGTAGGCAGGCTCCATTTTAGAGTCCCAACAGTACCGATTGGCCCATTCTGACAGTCCTGGGCCAAGTTGGTGGAGATAAACAGAACAGTCCTTGCTGCAAAGAAGGCAGGTTAGAACAAACTACAATATTATTACTACTCTAACAAATGATCAGCAAACAAGCACATCTTCTAACAGAGCTCCCTTTTAGATTAATTAAGACTGCAATCCAGGCAGCTGTTAAAGAGACAGTACACAGAGGCTATACAGGCACTCTCTGGCAATACATTTAATCTACTAAAACACAGAACACCAGCCTGGCAGTGAGCATTTAGGCAAGCTCAAGGAAGACTTTTTGGGAACCCCCATTTGTAGGGGGGTTACACCCTTCCCTACTTGGAGAAAACTTGGCATCCGCGTCAAGTCTGTACCATTACAATATCAAAAATGCAATATAAACAAGACATATATATCATTAGCTTGTTACATTACTATACATTTCAATATACTTCATATTACTACTTCCATATTTATACTTGGTATTTATACTTGGTATAGAACAGTTCCCCATCTTAGTGGGTACACATCAATTATTCCCCAAGAGGTACTTGTTGATTCTTCCTTTAAGTTCATTTAAAGTTTTACTATCTACCACATCCCTTGGTAGTGTATTCCACACTCTCCCTGTTTTGTTTACAAATGAGTAATATATGCCATTCTTTGTTACAGTTTTCAATTTAATTTGTTTATCATGACTTCTCAGCCCTTTTAACATTTCTTGCATTTTCATCCCTATTTCATTTACTAATTCATAGTCATTTATTATTCGAAAAATCATCATTAAATCTTCTCTTTCCCTTCTTTGCTCTAAAGTAAATAGTCCTGTCCTTTTTAATCTTTCACTATATTCATATTTACTTAGATTTTCAATTATCTTAGTATATTTTCTCTGCACTCCTTCCACTCTCCCTATTTCATTCTTTGTGTATGGACTCCATAACTGGGACCCAAAGTCCAAGTATGGTCTAACATAAGACTTATATATTGGTACCATGCATCCCATTGATTTATTCATAAAGCTACGTTTTATGTTTCTCACCATATTATTTGCTTTTTGTATAGCTACTGTCCGTTGTTTATGAAATTTCAGTTCTCTATCAATTATTATCCCACAGTCCTTTTCCTCCACAACTTCTTTAAGTTCTTTTCCATCTAATGCATACCTATTTTTGTCCCCATTCCCCTTTCCTAGGTACATTACCCCCGATTACTCTAGACTGAATTTCATATTATTTCTAGCCCAGATTTCTATTTTTTGTAAATCCTTTTTTAACCTTTTCTGCTGCTCTGTTGTTCTTACTGGTCCTCCTAATTTAATATCATCCACAAATTTTACTACTTGATTAGTAATCCCCTCATGTAAGTCATTAATATATAAAGAAAATAATATAGGCCCCAACACGGATCACTGTGGGACCCCACTCCTCTCCTTAATTGACCCAGATAGTTCCCCTAATATTCTTACATGTTGAGTCCTATCACTCAACCAATTCCTTACCCATAATGCAATTCGACTATCCAATCCCATTTTATTTAATTTAATAATCAGATTATCATGGGGTACCTTATCGAAGGCCTTTTGGAAATCCAAGAACATTATATCTACAGGTGTATTATTAATCAATTCCTCCTTAATATTTTCGTAGAAGCATAAATGGTTAGTACCACATGCTCTATTTTTTTTTAAATCCATGCTGTTTTTTATCCGTATAATCCAATAAATTCAACCTTTCCTCTATTTATAATTTTAATATACTCTCAGCTACTTTCACCAGGATTGCAGTCAGGCTCACTGGTCTATAATTTGACATCACTGATCTTTTTCCCTTTTTAAATAAGGGTACCACAAAAGCCCGTCTCCAATCCTCCGGCATCTCTCCTGTTTTAAAGGCCTAATTAAATATCCACACCACGATTTCTGATATTAATGGTAACACTTCTTTAAAATACCTTGGATGTAACATATCAGGTCCAGCAGATTTATGTATTTTTACCTTACTTATTATTCTTTCCACTTCTTCCTTTGTAGTGACTATTTCTAAGTTTTGTTGGTTTGTGTTCACTACCACATTGTTTACATCTTTTCCTCCCTCAAAACCTGATCCAAAATATTCATTTAATACATTAGCCATCTCACTGGAATCCTTGATTTCCTTACCGTTGATATCTAATGGCCCTATACCTTGTTTATCTTTCCTCAGTTGATTTACGTATGTATAAAAGCTTTTCCCATTGTCTTTTCTATAGGCCAAATTAGCTTCCAATTTCCTTCTTTCATTTTTTATATTCTGTTTTACTTTCTTTACACAATTTTTATAATAGCTTACTGTGTCCTCTGTTTCTAATATTTTCATTCTTTTAAATGATTTCTTTTTCTTTAGGCAAGCTTTTATTACCTTACTGGTACACCACAAAGGTTTTCTACCTTTTCTATTCTAAAGCTTCTTATCTGGTACAAACTCTTTTTCCAAATTTAATAACTTATTTTTCATGTTGACAATACTTATGCAGGCTTCATACAAGTAATACTGATTCATTTAATAACTTCTTGTACATTAAACAATGTAAGAGGGGGCCCTTCCCTATCAGCTAACTTGGGGCTGGATGGGGCAGGGACATTATGGTGAGAGGGAAGAACAAGTAACCTGGAGTTGGCCATCAAGCTCAATTTGGGCAGTGAGCTTGGCGAAACATAACCCCTTTGTGAACCACATTGAGAGGCAAATCCACTGGCCTCCCAGGGGAATCATAACTAAAGCATATCACTGGCTTGACAGCTCAGCCAGTCTTTCTGGGGGGAGCAGCCACAGTCTCTGTACTTTCAGCACTAACTTTGGAGCTTTCGTCACTTGTGAGAGGTGCCTCTGCATGGATGGGAATGTCCAAACTTGGAGCACTGTCAGCTCCTTGCTCTGTAGGCTCTGTTTCCACAACACTTTGCTCATTATCTTCTGATGGAGGCCCAGGTTGCTCATTTTGAGGAGCCTCTGGCATACTTAGGCTTTGCATCACTGAAGGGAGGCTGTCAACACTCTCACATAGTTCTTCAAGTTCTGGTGTGTCACCAGAGAGACTCAGACCATCAGCCCCTTCTTTGGGCAATTCACACAGTTCCACAAAACACAGTGAGTCCGCAACCTCAGATGTAATACTTTGTACTTCACTTTCAGGGAGCACTGTCTCCAAGGACGAAGCTGGGGAGTTAGGCAGTCCAGAAGGCCCACCTTCATCCCCACAATTAGTCATAGGGTTACCTTGAAACAGCTGACTCAATTCATAGGAGGGGTAATAGGCACTGTCACACTCACTTTTATCAGAGGTGGACTGACAGTCACTATCATTCTGGACATGCTGCAGGGAAACCTTAAATCTGTAACTATTAGGGTAGGTTGACTCTGTCTCCTTTTTGCAGCAGCACAAGTCCCCGGCCCAAGGGAATCAATCTCTGAAGGTTCAGCCTCAATTATGACTTGGCCAATAGGCAGCAAGTGGTTATGGTACATGGTCTTGACAGCTTTGGAGTTATTCTCTGGGCGCACCTTGTACACTGGTAAATCATTCAACTTTCCAACTACTACATGGGGAAGATGGTGCCGCCTATCAGCAATTTTGTGTTTGCCATGCAGTCTCAAATTGCGTAGCAACACACGGTCTCCAGGCCGAAGCTCTTGAGCCTTTACTTTTTTATCAGGCCTCTCTTTGTTAGCGAGATTTTTTTGGCGACCATTGTCTGGGCCAGTTGATAGGCATGGTTAAATTGAGCTTTCAGTTTCTGTACACACTGTAGGTAATTTTTGGCTCGGACCCTATCTGGAGAGACCCCAAAGCAGACATCAATGGGCATTTGGGCCTCCCTCCCAAACAGGAGGCGTTAGGGGGAGAACCCAGTAGCGTAATTTTTTGTGCAATTGTATGCGTGGACCAAGGTGCTAATCTGCTGACTCCACTTAGACTTGTCTTTGGGATGGAGGGTGCCCAGCATGTCTAGAAGGGTGCGGTTAAAATGTTCTGGCTGAGGGTCCCCCTGTGGGTGATAAGGGGTGGTTCTTGACTTCCGCACCCCCCATAGAGAGAGCATTTCTTTGATTAGCCGACTTTCAAAAACTCTGCCTTGGTCAGAGTGGATCCACTGAGGGGCACCATAGTAGACGAAGACATTTTCCACTAGCACCTTGGCCACGGTAGAGGCCTTTTGATCTTTAGTTGGAAAAGCTTGCGCATACTGTGTGAAATGATCCGTAACTACTAACACATTGCCAATATTCCACTGATCAGGTTCTAAAAAGAAAATGTCTATGCAGACCAGTTCCATGGGGGTGCTGGTAGTAATATTGACAAGGAGGGCAGCTCTCTGAGGCAGGGCTTTCCTTTGCAGGCAATGACTGCAGGTCTTTGCATGGTGCTCAACATCGGCCCCCATCTTGGGCCAGTAGAACTGAGATCATACCAAGTCGAGAGTTCTATCAATACCAAAGTGCCCCATGTGATTGTGGAGGGACCTCACTACCAAATCTTTAAAGGCCATGGGCAGGACAAATTGCTACCTGTCTACTTGACCACCATGATCCACTGTCTCTCTGTACAACAACTGATTGAGTAGCTTCAACCTGGGGCCTTCCTTAAACAACAGAGCAGTTTGCAAGTCAGGGGAATGCAACTTGGACACATCTTTCCCGGCACGCAGGGCATGAAGTGCAGGCTGAATCATAGGATCTTGGGATTGAGCCCACCGAATGTTGTCATTGTCAAATTGAGGTAGTGCACTAATATCTAGAGCAGAAAAGTGGCAATAGGAAGCCAGTATGCAGGTATCAGGAGGGCCCAAGCAATCTACTAAACAGTCCGCTGTGTCCGCAGACATCTGTTCATCTCGGTCAAATTTTGGCACAAGGCTCGGATGTCAGGTTCAGACAGCCTGACGCAATCATTCTTGGAGACTGGCCTTTGTAACAAGGCATCAGCATCAATATGGTTCAGTTCTGGCCTATATTCAACAGCATAATCATAGGTTAGGTGCCCAGTCATAGGTTAGGTGCCCAGTGGCGTCTAACTTAGCAGAAGTCTGTACACAGATTAATGGGTTTTGTCGGTTTTTGTCGGTCTTCATCAATATCTTTGCCCCATAGAGGTATTCATGAAACTGGTCGACGATGGCCCATTTTAGCGCAAGGGAACCCAGCTTGTGCACAGGTTAGTTTTGTTTCGATGGGGTCAAGCTCCTACTGGCGAAGGCCACTGGTCTCAAACCATCCTCATGGGCTTGATACAACACAGCTCCTAGACCCTGCAGACTGGTGTCTGTATGCAGTACATAGGGCTTGGTTGGGTCAGCATAAGGGAGGATGGGGGCATGGGTGAGCTGGTATATGACTTCGTGAAAGGCTGCTTTACATTTGGGTGTCCAGTGGGGCCCAAAAAGTTCACCTGTGCAGAAGCACACTTTCTCTGGTTCTTTGATAGCCCCTTTTTTATATTTATGGTTGGTAGGAGGGTAACCCTGGGTAAGATTCAAGAGCAGGCGAATCACCTTGGAATTTGGAGGCAGTATAGCGCAGTGGTCTAAGGCTCTGAGCTGCAAATCTGGTGACATCCAGCAGATCAGACCTGGGTTTGAATCCCACAGCTTCCACTTGCATACTGTGTGGCCCTGAGCAAGTCACTTTACCTCCTTGTGCTCCCAGGTCGCTCCTGTAAAAAAGCTTCCAGCTTAGTGTGCTATACCTGGTTAAACAACTAAATAGTCTTTTATGGACCTGTGGTAATAGCCACAGAACCCCAGGAAACGTTGTAGTTCTTTCAAATTATGGGGCTGAGCCAAGTAGTCAGTGATTCAACCTTACTGGGATCATTCTCTATCCCTTTTGCAGATATTATGTGCTCTACATACATTACAGAGGTTTCAAAAACTGGCACTTGTCAATGGACAGCTTGAGGCCGAAGTCTTCCAATCGGTCTAGGACTTTAAACACTTGGGTCTCATGCTCCTCATGTGCACCCAAACACAATGACATTGTCTAGGTACACTAGACATTCCAGCAAGTTCGCATCTCCCACCACACATTCCATCAGTCGCTGAAAGGTGGCCAGAGCGCCTGTGGCATTTTCAGGAATTTGTAGAACCCCAAAGGACAGATGAAGGCTGTTTCTCATGGTCCTCTGGGGCCATTGGGATCTGGTAGTATCCGCTGCAAAGACCCAATACCAAAAACCACTTGCTCCCATTCGAACAATCCAGGGCATCTTGTATACGGGGCATGGTGTATTGATCGGGGATGGTCTGCCGGTTCAGGGTTCAATAGTTAAAACACACATCCTTACCGACCCATTCTTCTTATGCACAACAACAACGGGAGAGGCATATGGGATCCTTGATTCTTGTATCACATCAGCAGCGAGCATTTCCTGCAGGTGTCTCCTCACATCATCTATGTCTGTTGGGGCGAGACATTGGGATCTCTCTCGAAATGGCCGGTCATCATGCAGGCGTATGTGATGCTCTGCATCCTGGACACACCCCACGTCCCATTCTTTTAATGAAAACATTTGGTCCCTCTGAGCGAGTTTCTTGCTAATTCTAGCCTTCCATTCAGTTAGCAATGGGGAGTCACCAAAGTCAAATAAGTCTGGGGTCGCTCTCTCCTTTTCACCAGAGCACTTGTTGTTGGGCAATACGGCAGTGTCAGTGCAGTGTACTGTAGTTAGAGTGCACCCCTCTGTTCACCTGAATCTCCCAATCTGATATATTCTAAATCTGGACCATCACTCGTCATGCATAGGCGTGGGCAGGAGCAGGCAAGATGCTGGGTTTGACCAATAATCCCTCTGGTAACTTTCCATCTCCTGGTGCATCCAACATTAATATTTTGTTCTTTACATTTCTCTTTAGGTGGACTTCTCCATGGATTGTGCACTGGGAGTTGGGGGCCAATACCAAGGAGTCAGGTGCCTTTTCCACACTATCCCCACTGGCTCATTTGGGTCCACTTCATCAGGTCTCTGTTGCCAGCCATAAGCCCTTTTTATTAAGGCTGGAATTCTTAGGGCCCATCCAGTCAGCTGCCCTTGTTTCTCATGGCAGAGTTGTGCTAGTCTCCCAAACATGTGGGCGTTTGTTCCATTTAACAGGGGAACCTCACCATACAGTCTGGTGGGGGAACACACTAGGGCCAGTGTCTCTACTTGCTCCTCTATGCCAGTGACAGTTGCAGGAAAAGACAATCAGAGGTGGGCATATCCTAGATATGGATAAGACTAATTGCTCAGCCCTCACACATGTAGGCCTTCCAGGGATTGTAAGGGCACATCAGATAAGTGTTTGTCATACCAGTCCTGAAACACAATGATCACTTGCGACCCACTGTCAAGCACAGCCCAAGTAGGAATACCATTCACAGCCACATTAGTCTCCATTGAAGGGCCCACTATCTTGGACCAGTCTGGAGGGACAGTAGCAGGGGGCAGTACAGACAACTTAGCCACAAAGAAGTTGGGTTGGGATTTTCTGAGCCTTCATTTGGTCATTTCAGCCCCACCGCCATGGTTTAGCTTCAGAGCTCCTTGAAGTCTGTATACAACCTTATCTAAGTCTTTGGGACCGGCATTCTTTCTTCATATGCCCCTCCTTCCCACAATTATGACAGAGTATGCTTTCTAGAGTCTGGCATGGCGAGGCATCACATTGGGGGCTGAGGTGGGGGTACCACCAACAGAAAATCATGATTCAACCTCTGTCTGGTGTGTGGTGAGCATGGAGAGATGCCTCAGTAATTCCCTCACTTCCATAGTCAATTCATCAATCTTTGAGCTGCTGTCAACAGGGGATGCCTGGGAGTGCACCTCCACCCCCATAGTGGACACGCTCTGAGAGGGGTTTGGGTCCATTGTATCTCTGGAATGGGCTTTTAGGGAAATGGTAGCCCTCATTTCTGGGACCTCTCACAGTATCTCGCCCTAGGGTGGCACGTCCTTGCTAGCCTCCCAATGTTCAACTGGCACTGTATTTCACCACTGAGCATCACTCACAGGTGCATCCTCAATCATCTGGGCAACAGCAGGTACAGGAGAGCCCCCCCCCATGGCTGTCTCCTCTCAATCCTCCGAATTTCCTTCATCAGTCCATCATAGGTAGTAGGCGCATCCAACTGAGCAGCAAGACGTAGTTGGAACAGCAATAATTCAGAGAATGGAGCTGACTTGAGAACTTGGTCCAACCTATTCCGATCTAACTTAGCTGGGGCCATGTCACCTTTCTTTAGGCATTCCTAGAGCACCACTTTGAGTCGAGGCACATACATGGATAAGGGCTCCCCTGGGTATTGCTCAGTGTTTTTGACCCTACCCCACAGGTCCTCATTCAAATCGGGAGTCCCATACACATTTTCCAATGCATTCAAAAAATCTTGAGCAGTTGCTTCTGGATTACTAACCTGTGTAGCATGAATAATAAGTTGGGTGGGGCCTCTGAAGCTTTCAACCACCCTTCTCCTCTTCTCTGGTTCAGGGCATTGCCATTCTCGGATTTGAGGGGCAACATAGTCTATCCAGGTCTCCCAATTGTCCTCGCCCTGGGGTGTGGGGAGGGTGCCTGAAAACATCCTGAGCTGGCGTTATGAGTCGTGACTAATGGCAGGTACAAATATAGGGGCCAGCACTGGCACGGGCACAGAAGGCGGGGCAGTAATAGGTGCTGGAGTGGAAGGGGGTGTTGGGGAAGGAACATCGCCAGGTGGCAGGAATAGTTTCTTAAAGTCCTCTATGGTTTTCCCTTCCTCCAGCAACAACTTAGCAAATTTCTCCTCAAAAGCCTCAGATAATGGTGAAACATAGAAACATAGACTTTGTCGGCAGATAAGGACCACTTGGCCCATCCAGTCTGCCCATTTCCCTTCCTATTGGATAAGCTGCAGCCTACTTCCTGCAACTCCCCACTACAATTGACTTATGTCTGTCCCATGCATGTTTGAATTCCCCCACTGTTTTAGACCCAACAACCTCCCCAGGAAGGTGGTTCCATGCATCCACCACTCTCTCTGTGAAAGAAAATGTCCTCACATTACCCCAGAGCCATCCCCCCTCTATCTTTAAATTGTGTCCCCTTGTTCTTTCACATCTTTTTTTCTGAAAGATGCTACCCTCCTGGACTTTGTTGAGTCCCTTGAGGTACTTGAAAGTTTCTATCATGCCCCCCACCCCCGTCCCTCCTTTCATCAAGGGTATACATATTAAGCTTTCTCAGTCTCTCTTCATATGGTTTCTGATGCAGACCTTGCACCATTTTAGTTGCCCTCCTCTGGACTGCTTCCATCATGTCTATGTCCTTGTGTAGATGGGGTCTCTAAAACTGCACACAGTATTCCAGATGGGGTCTCACAAACTATCTGTACAGAGGGATAACCACTTCCCTTTTTCTACTTGTGATGCCCCTTCTATGCATTCCAGTATCCCCGTGGCTCTCCTTACTGACTTCTCACATTGCTTACCCACCTTTAGGTCATCTGATATGACTACCCCCAAGTCCCTTTCCATTTTTGTTGTTGTTAGTACCTCCCCTGCTTTTGTGTACTCTTCTCCTGTGTTTTTGTTTCCCAGGTGCATTACTTTGCACTTCTTTGCATTGAATCTAAGTTGCCATATGTCTGACCACTCCTCCAACCTTGCCAAGTCCCTTCTCATCTTTTCTACCCCCCTTGTGTATCAGCTCTGTTACAGATCTTTGTGTCATCTGCAAAGAGGCATACTTTTCCTTCAGACCCTCTGCAATGTCACCTATAAAGATGTTAAAGAGGACTGGACCCAGTACTGAGCCCTGAGGTACTCCACTAGTAACCCCCCTTTCTTCGGAAAGTGTTCCATTCACTATTACCTTCTGTGTCCTGTTGTGCAGCCAGTTTGCTACCCAGGCTACCACCCTGGAACTCACTCCCAGGCTGGCTAACTTGATTATTAGTCTTTTGTGCGGGACTGTGTCAAATGCCTTGCTAAAGTCTAGGTAGGCCATATCCACAGCCCCTCCCTGGTCTATTACTTTGGTCACCCAGTCAAATAAATCAATTAGATTCATCTGACATGACCTTCCTGCTGTAAATCCATACTGCTTTGGGTCCTGTGCCCCGCTGGCATCTAGGATTACTAGCCTGTGTAGCATGGATGGTAAGTTGGGTGGGGCCTCTGAGGTAGCTCAGGTGGGAGCTCATCCTCCCCAGGGTCTTTACTGTCTTTGGTTATTACTCTCCATGTGGCTAGGACAATTAATGGCAAGTACTATTGGTGATGCTAGGAAAGGAGGGCAGGATGGGAGGGGGGGGAAGGGTGGAAGGTGGTTACCCTTAATGCTAGGAGTCTTGGGAGGAAAACTGCAGAGTTACAGGTTCTCATGACAGAGGGAGAGGTGGACATTGCAGCCATCACGGAAAACATGGGCCACCCAATATAATGACTGGGACCTGTCTGTACCAGGGTACAGGTTATTTCAGAGGGACAGGGTGATTGGAAAAGGAGGGGGTGGGTACTATGTGAAGGAAGAGACCTGAAGTGCGTAAGGAAGGAAGGGAGGAGGTAGTAGGAGTCACTTTGGGTGCAAATCCAGGATTCCAAGAATAGATTCTAGAATGGGAGTGGTGTACAGGCCACCATCTCAGATGGAGGAGTTAGACAGGGAACTAGTGGGACAGATCAGGAGGACCTACGAGAAGGGTATGTGGTGATTGTGGGGGACTTCAACATGCCAGGAGTGGACTGGAGCATCCCAACAACCAGGAACAGAAGGGAGCAGGTACTGCTGGATGCCTTCAGGACAGCTTCCTGCTGCAAATGGTCAGTGAACCAACCAGGTTAGGGGAACACCCTTGACCTTGTGCTGGCAAATGGGAACTTTGTAAGAGAACCACAGTGGAGGAACCGCTGTCAGGAGTGACCACCACTCAGTATGGCTCACATTGGATATGGGCAAGGAAGGAGGAATCTGGCACAAGAGTGCTGGACTTCAGGAGGGCCAACTTTGGGAGGATGGGGAAGTGGTAAAGGGTACCTGGCGAAATTCAATCTAAATGGATACTAACCAGGGTGGGAGCTAATAAAGGCTGGGGATAGTGGAGGCAACCAAAACCTGCTGCAAAGCCCAGAGCAAGAAGGCTAGGGCTAAGAAACCGAGCTGGTTGAGCAAGGAGGTCATGGAAGGTAAGAAGGAAAAGAGCTGCCTTTAGAGTACAAAGAAAGCAGGGAGGGGGGAGGACAGGAGGAGTACTTGACAGAATCGGAAGGAGTACAAGGGCAGTAAGGAGCCAAAGCATCTCACAGTACTCAGGCTGGCACAAGGCATTAAGAAGGAGAAGGACTCTTTAAGGTCATCAGAGAAAAGAGCTGTAAGACCACATAGTAAGGATTAGGAAGGAGTGGGGTTAGGTGGAAGCAAAGTACGATAAGTGGAAGCACTAAATGAGTACTTCTGCTCAATATTTACTAAAGAGAAAGAGGGGGGACACCCAAGGTGGGAGAAATGGCGAAGCAGGGGGAGAAGTGGTGACAGATGAGGAAATCATGGAGGGCAGAGTTCGAGAGGGTTTGAAGGCACTGAGGGTGGACAAAGCGCCAGGCCCAGATGACCTCCACCCCAGGGTACTGAAGGAGCTGGCAGAGGTCCTTGCAGAACCTTTGGCAGACCTATTTAATGCCTCACTACATTCGGGGTGTGTACCTCAGGACTGGAGGATGGCTCATGTGGTGCCCCTCCACAAGAGTGGCCACAAGGATGAACCAGGAAACTACAGACCAGTGAGCCTCACATCCATCGTGGGTAAGTTAATGGAGACTATCCTGAAGGAGAGGCTGGTGGCCCTCCTAGAGGCCAAAGGACTACAGGACAGCAGACAGCATGGCTTCATACGTGGCAGATCCTGCCAAACCAACCTGGTCGAGTTCTATGACTGGGTAACTAGGCAACTGGACAGGTGCCATGCAGTGGATGTCCTGTATCTGGACTTCAGTAAGGCATTCGACTGGTGCCACATGGAAGGCTGGGAAGCAAGTTAGTAGGCACAGGGGCGGTGCAAAGCTGGTGAGATGGGTAGGAAACTGGCTACAGGGAAGGCAACAGAGGGTGGTGGTGGGTGGGGAGCTCACACCCAAGGGCAGTGACGAAGGTGTTCCACAGGGCTCAGTGTTGGGACCAGTGTTGTTTGGGATATTCATTGCAGACATATCATGGGACATCAAGAGCAAGACGGTCTGTTTACTGATGATACCAAGGTTGTGATGGTGGATGACCCAGGGGGATGGCAGAGGTTGCAGGATGATATGGAAAGCTTGAAACCTGGTCAGACACTGGCAACTGGGGTTTAATGCCAAAAGTGCAAGGTGCTGCATTTTGGGATGAAGAACCTGGAGGAGGAGTTACAGCTAGGGGAGCAGCTAGCCCAGACAGAGGAGGAGAAGGATCTGGGTGTGCCTATTACAGGGTCAATGAACAACTCAGCACAATGTAGAAGGCAGCTGCAAAGGCCAACAAAATGCTTGGTTGTATTGCAAGGGATATATCCTTGAGGAGGGAGGAGGTGATTCTGCCACTGTATAGGTCATTAGTTAGACCACACCTGGAGTACTGCATGCAGTACTGGAGTCCGTATCTGAAGAGGGACATTAGGTTACTGGAGGGGGTGCAGCGAAGGGCGACAAAGGTGATCAAGGGCTGGGGGACTTATCACACGAGAGGAGGTTGAAGGAGTTGAACATGTACTCACTGGAGGAGAGAGAGACAGTGTGACATGGTTGAAACCTTTAAAACATGAAAGGAATAAACAAGACGGAACAGAGGGGCTGTTCAAAGTAAGGAGGGGAGGGCCACCAGGGCCATAATATGAGACTGGAGCGAGGAAGGCTCAGGAGGAGATGAGGAGACACTTTTTACAGAGGAGAGTGGTGGCTGGGTGGAATCGCTACCTGCAGAGTGGTATGCAGTAGAACAGTGGACTGCTTCAAACGAAGATGGGACAGGACAAGGGAGGGATTAATGAAGGAAGGATGGAAGGGAGGGGCAGCTGCAGGATAAGGGAAAGCAAGGCACATTCAGACGACTAGATAGACCTCTAGGCCTTTATCTGCTGGCAAATCAGAGTGTCCAGCATGACCCCCTTCTGAGGCAATAGTCTGTGGCACTTTACAGCTGTCCATGAGGTCACTACACTCTACCAAGGCTATGAAAGTTTGGGTGATCAAATCAGCCTGTCGACCCACCACCACAGGGTTTTTAAACATTTAACTTTGGAGTGCTCCTCTACAGTGTCCTTACTGGTACCCAGGGAATATCCAATATAAGCAGAGCATTTTGGGGGTCGATCTCCTGCCCAGTACACCACCCCACCAAGTGGTGTACAGCCATTTCTACTGGGGTAGCCATTAATCTTTAACAATAATTAATCATTTTTGGCCACTAGAAAAGGCACAAAATCCCAGTGGTGAGCCTCCAAGATGTAACTCCTTGGTGGCACTATCCCAAGGGCTACTACCCCTGCCTGTGTGGCTAGTAGCAGATTAAGGGTCCTGAGTTCTGAAACAGGTGCCTCCACCCAGAGGTCAAGGTTGGTAGTGGTCAAACTAACCTGGGCACAGCCCTCTGGAACACTGTAACCCCCCTCTTTCTCTTCTAGTGGCCTGAGCAATATATGATAATCACTTTCGCAGTACCCCTTATACATCATACTAGTACCCATACTGTTTGCGCTTACCACCAGGGCTGGTTCCTCTGGCTCAGCCCTGGGGACCCCCTGTAAAACAAGGTTATGCACAGTAAACAGCAACTGTACAGTACTCTTGACACAAACTGGAACCCCAGTCAGGTTAAATGCAGCAAAAAGGTCAGATCTGATTTATTCAGGGGACTTGAACAAGGAAGGGGCGTAATCAGGTTGATTGGCTTAAAGGCTATATTAATCAAACAGTTATGCATGCGCTTTAAGTCCCCACACAGTCTCACCTCTGGGTACCCGGGTAGGGAGATGATGGGCTAGCCAGGAATATTGCAGCTTGTTGGGGCCCTGTGATGGAAGAAAGCAACATGCACAACACACACTATTTGTAATCCGGAGCTGGAGGGCTCAGTTCGTGAAAGAAAAAGCAACCAGACAATCAGATGACAACTCTTTAGATTTAGCTTTTGTTGCAGGGAGCCACCTTGATGTTTACTCACGATACCCAATACTTGACACAGGCGGGACGAAATCGAGACTGCAGGTTGTTGATCTGGAGTGCCCGGAGAAGCAGGGCCCACACGACTCACCGAGGCGTCGTTCCTGTTCAGGTGTTGAGCAGGGGGCTGATCCCCAGGCAGGTCTCTTATCGATGGCTCTCTCTGCGCAGCAGGAAGTTGGGCTGGGCCAGTGTGGCGAGGCCCAGGCCCAATGGTGATGATTTTGGATTGAGTCCGTAGGGCTGGATGCAGCTTCCAGCAAGCAGAATACAGTTCAAACCACAGAGGGGAACCAAATCTCAACCCACTAACAGCACACAGCACATTTACACATAAGGAAATTCTAATGCAGCTTCCAGCAAGCAGAACATAATTCAAACCACAGTGGGGAACCAAATCACGACCCACTATAAGCACACAGCACATTCACATGTAAGGAAATTCCACTGTACCAGGCAAAAGGCTCTCCGGTTGCAATCACAGAGTCTCTGCACAGACCGGGAGTTCAGAGGTGGCTGGAAGTCCAGACAGGCTGATCGCATTCAGCAAATCTTCGGTCTTCTTCAGGTAGGAGCCAGGTCACAATTCAGTGGCTTACTTCCCTCTCCAAGTTCGGATTCAGTCCGAAAAAGGCACAAGTTCCCTCTCAGGAACAGCAAGCAGGCATGCAGACCAAAACTCAGGCCTTTCCACAGTTCTCCCATGTGAATCTACGCCGGGGCTACTGCTTGAATCATTCAAGCTATTATCTCTTCACTTCCCAACTCAGAACTGAAACTAGCTGTGAGCTGCTTGGGAATCTCCCCAAGATCCAAAAGGTTCGGTTGGCTGATCTGTCTGTCAGTCACAACAAGGGCTCCCCCTCCAGGTCATTTTAGGCACCAAAATGCAAAACTACAATTGCTACAAGTTTTGACCCCACCAAGTCCCTGTAGGCAGGCTCCATTTTAGAGTCCCAACAGTACTGACTGGCCCATTCTGACAGTCCCAGGCCAAGTTGGTGGAGATAAGCAGAACAGTCCTTGCTGCAAAAAAGGCAGGTTAGAACAAACTGCACTATTATTACCACTCTAACAAACTATCAGCAAACAAGCACATCTTCTAACAGAGCTCCCTTTTAAATTAATGAAGACTAGAATCCAGGCAGCTCTTAAAGAGACAGTACACAGAGGCTATACAGGCACTCTCTGGCAATACATTTAATCTACTAAAACGCAGAACACCAGCCTGGCAGTGAGCATTCAGGCAATCTCAAGGAAGACTTTTTTGGAAAACCCATTTGTAGGGGGGTTACACTTTTATTTCATTAATGGCTCCGGTTTTGACCATAATGTTTAATGCTATATTGCAGGAGTCACGGCTCCCGCATGGTATGGCTCACTGTCTGTTAACCCTACTATTTAAAAAAGCAGACAGGAACTATCTTCGGAACTGGAGGCGTGTAAGTCTCTTAACTGTAGGCTATAAAATCTTGGCAACTATACTTCTGAAACGTCTAGCACTAGTGGCCTCAGATTTAATATTCCCAGCCCAGACCTGTGCGGTAGCAGGGCAGTCTTTGTTTCATAACCTAGTTTTGATACAGGATATTATCTCAGAGGGGACACATCATGAATCTTCTGGTCTAATAATATCCCTTGATCAAGAGAAGGCCTTCGACTGGGTGGACCATGCATACCTTTACCAGGTGCTGGAAACATGTCATATACCCAGAAAGTTTATATACTGGTTGCAACTCCTATACCAGCAAGACTGGGTTCTGCCATACATAAATGGTACCCCAGGAACAGCCTTTCTTGCAACTAAAAGGGTCAGACAGGGTGCCCATTAAGCCCGATACTTTACGCCTTTCAGATTTACCCTTTTCTAAGGAGACTACAGGCTAGCACTATCTCTAGACTAAAACTCTTAGATAGGATTGAAGCCCCAGTAGTAAGTGCTCATGCAGATGATATCTGCATACATACGACTTCAGATATCACAGAAACGGTATTGACACTTGTGATATCACAGTCTGAGCTAGCGTCAGGGTCAAAAGTCAACCTTTCTAAAAGTAGAGCTATGTACAAGGACCCTTGCTCCACTAGTAACTGTCCTCCAAATGTGGCAAATGTTCAGGTCTCAGAATCACCAATAAAGATTTTGGGCATTCCTTGAATTGGAACTACTCTCTTAATAAAGGCATGGGAGTGATAGCTGCTTGGAAACATACCATTTCAAAGAGAAAGAGAGTGTACCTATTAAAAGCCATGATTTTGCCACTTTTTCTGCACGTGGCACATATTTTCCCTCTCCTATTCACATGATGGCCGCCAGGCTGGGCGTGCTGTCGGATGTTTTAGCAGCTAGTTTGTGATTTTTCCGACATGATTTTTCCGACGCTTGAAGCTCTATTTTAATTTTTACTTTCTTTGTTGTCTATCCTTACCAGAATATATATTTTAATTTGTAACATTTGTCTGAACATTCACCCGAGTAGAAAGTTTGTTAATTATGAGTGACTCTGGGTGATCTTGGATTATTATCAAGGTGTCCTGTACCAACCCGAAGTGTGCAAGGAGACCATTTAATTTCGGCCCCGCTATTGTTTTAAGTTCTTGACTGCGCTGGGTTTGTTGTTTTGTTTTTCTCCTATTTGGATTTGTTCTGGGTCTTTTACTGAATTTTGGAGGTTCTGAACACCCGGAGGTGCTCTAAAGGTGGTAGAGAAGTGATGAACTGTCAGGGAGTTTAATCTGGAAGTTGCCTGGATTATGGTTTGTGGACTTTTGTCTTTGGCAGTGGATTAACTCAACAGTCCTCTGGGATTAAGCCATCAGGTGAAGTTTCGGCCCCAATGACGGCATACTGGTAGGAGTAGGAGGTCTGGTACAATCTGTTATAAACTGTTGCAGCTGAGTCGGTGGTCTCGATCCTGTGAGGGGCCTGCCTGCTGAAGTCAGTGGCAACACGGGGACGGAGCCTTGCTTTAGCCGGGTAGCCAGCAGGTAGGGCTGGCGGTCTCTGTTTTTTCAGGGGGCCAACTGGTGGGCTGGTCTCGGCTGAGACCTATAGTAGTGGCTGCAGGCTTTGGCAGTGTTGCTTTCCCCCTAGGGCTTTTTGGGGCCCCGTTCCTACATTAACCTGGACATTAAAGAAGAGAAATGTTTTCCTACTAATTTTCCTGCCCAATCTTTTTTGACTACAACTATAACTCTGTGAAGGCAGTGAGAGTGCCTTGTTGTTTCAGTCTCCCTCACAGTGAGAGGGTTTGGGAGCTGAATAATTTATGTTTCGTGCCATTTTTCTATCAGTCTTCCTTGTGGTGAGAGCGCTCGGTGGCTGAAATAATAACTGTTGGTGGCAAACTTTTTTCCACTCAGGGAGTGAGAGTCCTTGTACTTCAATTATCTTTTTATGGCGATGAGAGGGTTTTAAAGGGACTGAAGACTTTGCTTTTTTGATCTGGATTTACTTTCAGTCCTTGGATGTTGAGCTACAGCTGCAGCAGAAAGGAATTTATTATTTATTGTATGACTGACCTTGTATGCTGACCAAACTGCTGTTTTGGGTTCGAAGTTGAATCATTTTTATTTTATTTGTATTTTAAGATTTGTTTTAGTATATTTTAGGTTATTGGGGGCGGGTGATTGGAATTCAGGTTTAGGGTTTTTTTGGGTTATTTATTTTAAATAAGCGTTGTGGGTTTATATTTTGTTGGTTTTTTATGTTAATTGTTTTGATTTTTAATTGCATTAGTTTGCTGGTTAGTTAAGTGTGAACTGTGATAATTTCATTGTTAGAATGTGTAAGAGGCCTGCCCCCATGGTCATGCACTATTCATCCTCTGCTCTCCGTGCCCTCCATCCCTTCTTTTCTCCCCTATTACAGTTTACAACTTACCAGCGCTGTAGGGTGCTGGGTATTGTTTATAAGGGGGAGGGGGCTGAGGGTGAACCATGGAGTGTGAATGAGCAGGGCCACCACATCCGGGTCATGAGATCCAGGAGATGCCCTGGGACGAAATGGAATCTAGAACATGGTTCGCCGTATCTGGTTTCCATACCTGAGGGCACCACCAGTATTGGTGGGCAGGTGGCCCGGGAGGCCCTGGAGGTTCATCCAACTCAGGCTGTATTATGCAATGCCAGATCCATTAAAAACAAGACTGCAGTTATGGCAGATCTTGTAGAAATGGTGGATCTGGCTTGCATCACCGAGACCTGGCTGGATGAGAATTCCGGCCCCACTTTGGAGGCCTTTACTCCAGCCAGGTACTCGGTGATTCACCACCCGAGATTGGACTGCAGGGGTTAGGGGGTTGCGGTCTGTTTTAAGACTGAACTCAACCTCACGAGTGTACCAGTTGAGGAGACTGAATCGTTTGAGTGTACTGTGGTAGCAGGTGTAGGTTGTAGGATCACCCTCATCTACCGTCCACCCGGAGATGAGAAGCGGTTCCTTCAGGAAGTGGCGGACTTCGTTGTTGACATGGCGTTCAAGTCGCCCAGATTGATGGTTCTAGGTGACTTCAACGCCTGGGTCGATGATGAATTCTCGCAGTTTGAACAACACTTCCTCCAGTTGATGTTATCTCTGGGCCTCACACAGATAGTGACCACTGCTACCCATAAACATGGTCACTCCCTTAACATAGAAACATAGAATTTGATGGCAGATAAGGACCGCTTGGCCCACCCAGTCTGCCCATTTCCCTACCTAATGGATAAGCTGCAGATCCTAGCTAACCAACAGTCTGCTTCTTCCAACCTCCACTCCCGAGAATTGCCTTATGTCTGTCTCATGCATTCTTGAATTCCACCACTGTTTTTGACTCCACAACCTCCTCAGGAAGGCTGTTCCATGCATCCACAACCCTCTCCATGAAAAAATACTTCCTCACATTACCTCTGAGCCGTCCCCCCTCTAGCTTCAAATTGTGCCCCCTTGTTCTTGCACTCCTCATTTTCTGAAAGATGCTACCCTCTTGGACTTTGTTGATTCCCTTGTGGTATTTGAAAGTTTCTATCATGTCCCCCCTCTCCCTCCTCTCCTCGAGGCTATACATATTAAGATCCTTAAGTCTCTCTTGATAAGTCTTCTGGTGCAGACCCTGCACCATTTTAGTTGCCCTCCTTTGGACTGCCTCCATCCTGTCTATGTCTTTTTGGAGATTGGATCTCCAGAACTGCACGCAGTACTCCAGATGGGGTCTCACCAGCTGTCTGTACAGAGGGATAACAACTTCTTGTTTTCTACTGGTGATGCCTCTATGCATCCTAGTATCCCACCAGCCCTACTTACTGCTCTCTCACATTGCTTGCTCACCTTTAGGTCATCTGATATGACTACCCCCAGGTCCTTTCCTTTTTTGTTGTTATTAGTATCTCACCCTCCATTGTGTACCCTTCCCCTGGGTTTCTGTTTCCCAGGTGCACTACTTTGCACTTCTTAGCATTGAATCTAAGCTGCCACACATTTGACCATTCCTCCAACCTTGCCAAGTCCCTTCTCATCCTTTCCACCCCACCTTGTGTATCAACTCCGTTGCAGATCTTTGTGTAGTGTGCAAAGAGACATACTTTTCCTTCCAGTCCCTCTGCAATGTCGCTTATAAAGACATTAAAGAGGGCCGGTCTTAGTACTGAACCCTGCAATACTCCACTAGTAACCCCCCTTTCTTCAGAGTGGACTCCATTTACTATTACCCTCTGTGTCCTGTTCTCCAGCCAATTTTTTACCCAGGCTACCATCTTGGGACCCACTTCCAGGCTGGCCAACTTGCAGAATTATCTTTTGTGTGGGGCTGTGTCAAATGCCTTGCTAAAGTCTAGGTAGGCCATGTCTACAGCCCCTCCCTGATCTACTACTTTGGTCACCCAGTCAAAGAAATCTATTAGATTCATCTGACATGACCTTTCCACTGTGAATCCATGCTGCCTTGGGTCCTACGCTCCTCTGGCCTCTAGGTACTCAACAATTCTTTCCTTCAGAAGTGATTCCATCATTAGTCTTTCTCCTGGGGATTGAGGCCTCCGATTTGGGGGTGGAACCAGTTGGATGGTCCGATCACTACACTGTGGGGTTTAGTTTTAGCGCCCCCCTTCATAGGCCTACCCCTGTGGAGATGGTCTGGTATTGCCCTTTACAAGATGTTAGCTCTGAAAACCTGGTGGTGGTTCTTGACCTATCGACACTTCCAGTAGCAAACAGCAACTCAGATGTCCTCGTGGTAGCCTATAATACAGCTATCTTGGCAGCCCTGGATGTCATTCCTCCTGGCTGTGTTCATCCCCTCTCCCTTCACCCTCGGTCTCCATGGTTTGATGGGACCTTGAGGGAGATGCGGTGACTAGGACAAAGGTTAGAGCGTTGCTGGCGGAGATCCTTCCTTGATGCCAACCGCCTTAGATTGATGGAGCATTGTCAAGCCTATCAATCTGCAATCACCCGTAAGAAGGCAGAGTTCCTGTCCAGGAGATTGCGGCTGCTCGGAATCGACCAGCTCAACTCTTTCACACTGTAGACAGACTGTGCAACCCAGCCTACATGCAAGTCCAAAAGGCTTTTTCGCAACTAGAGTGCGATGAACTTGCTCGATTCTTTGCAACTAAGGTGGCCGACATTAGGGCGGCACTCCAACCAGCATACTCTAAGGGTGTTGCTTTGGATCAGTGCATGGCCGCTGCTCCTCTGTTCTCCTGGAGTACCTTCGACCGACCGGAGTTCATAGGAAACATAGAAACATAGAATTTGACAGCAGATAAGGACCGCTTGGCCCACCTAGTCTGCCCATTTTCCTACCTAACAGATAAGCTGTTGGTTAACTAGGATCTGCAGCTTACTTCCTCCTACCCCACACTAGGAGTGCCTTATGCCTGTCCCATGCATTCTTGAATTCCCACACTGTTCTTGACTCCACGACCTCCTCAGGGAGGCTGTTTCATGCATCCACAACCCTCTCTGTGAAAAAATACTTCCCCACATTACCTCACAGCCGTCCCCCCTCTATCTTCAAGTTGTGCCCCATTGTTCTTGCACATCTCTTTTTCTGGAAGATGCTATCCTCTTGGACTTTGCTGATTCCCTTGAGGTACTTGAAAGTTTCTATCGTTTCATGGATGTCATGTGGATAATTCAGGGTGAGTGCCCTACGTGCTGTAGTTTGGATCCTGGACTAACTTCCCTGATTTTGGGTTATATTGATTCCATTGGTCCGGTTCTAGCACGGGTCATCTGGTGCTCCTTGGAAACAGGATGAGTTTCCTAGCTCCCTGAAGGAGGCAGTGGTGACACCCCTCTTGAAGAAAGCTTCTTTGGACCCTGACTGCCATGCAAACTACAGACCAGTCTCTAACCTTCCCTTTTTAGGGAAGGTGATTGAGAAGGTAGTGGCCGTACAGCTGGAAAACCATTTGACCATCCATGATATCTATGAACCCCTCCAGTCCAGTTTTCAAAAGAGGCATAGTACTGAGACAGCACTGGTTTGGGTGCTCAACGATCTCCTGATGGCTAGGGATTGGAAGAACCATTCCATCTTGGTTCTTCTAGATCTCTCATCAGCTTTTGAGACCATGGGGTTCTACTTGAGTGCCTGAGGTTCATCTGTGAACTATCTGGTTTAGTCCTCAGGTGGTTTAAATCTTACCTCACCGGAAGAATGCAGAGAGTGGTTTCCGGGGTTTATTCCTCAGACCCAGTTTCTCTGTTTTGTGGGGTTCCTCAGGGCTCTGTGTTGTCCCCCATGTTGTTCGCAGTGTATATGCTGCCCCTCAGAGACATTGTAAGAAGGTCTGGGCTGAGGTTTCACTGCTATGCTGATGATACCCAGCTCTACCTTTCTTTTGCACCTGACTAGGATGGAGCTCTCTCAGTCTTTAATAACTGCCTCAAAGAAATCCAGGAGTGGATGGACTCGAGTTGGCTGAAGTTGAACTCGGAAAAGTCAGAGGTGCTGGTTGTGGATCCGGCACGCTGGATGGGGGAGTTGGGGGTTGGTTTACCCTCTGGGTTGTATCTTGGGGATATCTCACTCCCAACCTCTGAATAGGTACGTAACCTGGGGGTAATTTTTGATGAAGGGTTGACTCTGCATTTGCAGGTGTCTGCCGTCATTAAGACCTCATTCTACCATCTGAGGAATATGTCCAGGATTAGGCACCTTGTTCCGTCCAGCTATCTTCCTACACTGGTCCATGCCTTTGTGTCATTGCGCTTGGACTACTGCAATTCCCTTTACCTAGGGCTTTCTGGGGTGGAAATCTGCCACCTACAGTTGGTGCACAATGCAGCGGCCTGGCTTTTGACTGGTACTTCCTGGTCTAGTCATATTACGTTGGTGCTGCTCGGGCTGCACTGGCTTCCAGTACAGTGGCGGATCACCTTTAAAGTCGGTCTTATGACTTTCAAAGCCCTACATGGACTTGGCCCAGACTACCTGAAAGAACTCCTGGTTCCTTACTGCCCGGGGCAATCACTCTGCTCAGCTGATGAGGGGTTGCTAGAGATCCCAAGGGTGTGTCTGAAATCTTCTGGGGTTCGTACATTTATGTATGTGGCCCCTACCCTCTGGAATTCTCTACCCCATCAGTTATGGGAGTGCGCGACTGTGACGGGATTTAAAAAGGCCCTGAAAACATATTTATGGACTCAAGCGTTTAGTGAGTGAATCTGTCTACTTAGCTGTGTTAGCTGTTTTATATATGTTAAGATTTGTAATGTTTGATGTGTTTTTAAATTTTGTAAGGCACCTTAGCATTTGAAAGGCACTATAGAAATAAAGGATATTATTATTATTATTATTATTATTATTGGAAACAAAAGTTATGAATACTTTTTTCCAAGGGTTTTGGGGCAATAGGCTCAACCTGATCAGGTGGAACGTGTTATATCATGAATACTGTTTTACAGGGATTAGAATGATACACACTGTCATTTTCATCCATAGTTTGTTTATAAAATTGAATATTTCCCCAGTTTTGAAAGAGAAATTTTCAGCCTGGTTCTTGATGCTGGACACCTGGATTACAGCAGTCAAGGAAAAATGGAATGAAGAACCCTACTTGGTTTCTCTCTGCTTAAAAAAGTTTAACCTACCTTCATTCCTAAAACCAGCCTTTACCAAAATAAGACAGTGGAAGTTAACCACATAATTCATCATCCTTAACCCATGGAAAAACTTGTACACTGAAATTTTATGGGAGTGGTACTATGAGGCCCCCAAATACCTGGTTGCACTGAGAAGAATTTGCATGAAGTGTTTCTGCAATTAACAGACACAAGGATCCCCATAAAATACTGGGATATCTCTTGGCTCTCCTGCCATGGTCGCCTTGGTATAGGCAGCACGCATAAACACAAGCCAGTGGAAGAGAGAGTGTGCCCCCGCTTCTCATGCCCCTCACAGATTGAAATTATGACACGTTTTTATTTTGAGTGCACTTTTGCTGCTGCTTTCTGGGTCTTGTTTTTAGGCACATGGAGAGAGGATGCTTTATATCCCATTATCTATGATATGGTACTCCTAGGGTTATTCCCTCCTAGGTCGAAGAAATTTCACCCTAGCACACTTAGGCTGATTTTTGCCTTATGCAGGTTTTACATGTGGCAGGCCCGATGTACACTACTACTACAGCAAAAGGAGTACAGGACTGCTCAACTTATGTCACAAGTCTCCAATAACCCACTGCACATTTATAAGGTAGAAGAAGTAAAACTCTCCAAGACAAAGTTTTAAGCTTATTGGCAAAATTGTTCATTGTTTTTGACCAATAACAGGGGAGGGAGTTGAATATGTATAAAATGAAATAGTGAACTGTGAGTATAGAAGGGGAGGTTATTAGCTTGGAATATATGCTATTTATGTGAAACACACTCCTGATTATGTTCTTCTCCTTTTTTTTGTTTTTATTATGTCTATTGATTTATGAATCTGTATCATGATATTGTATAATAACTCTGTATTATGATTTTTTGTTAATAAAAATTCCCCTACTCTTGGTTGATAAGTGCCATGGGATCTTTTGCTTCCACCTGGAGAGTGACCAGAGATGGGCAGAAGTGATCTCGGTTTAACATCTCATCTGAAAGACAGTATCTCACCAGTGTAGCACCCCATCATACTGCACTACAGTGTATGTTATGGGTATTATCCTAAGTGCCTGGTGCGGGGCTAGAACCCACAACCATCCAATTTTCCAGCCCCAGAGGTGAATGTATAAGCCACTGACACTGATATCCTGCATGAATTTCCTAAATTTTATGAATGTCCTACAGGTCAGATTTTGGTACCAACTGTACATTTTTACAGTAAACTGGAAAACAGTGGCATTTGGATAGTAGCAAGTAAAGCTTGATAACACCAGCTACTACCTCATTCTGTGGATTTTGAATGCCATCAAATACTGATGGCGTCTGACCATGGACCTGGTCAATTCATAGCTCACATATGGATCCAATTGGAATCATAGGATACAATTAGATCTGCGGGATCTGATGGTCAGATTCCATTGGATCCCAACTATCCAACCCTAGGATCTAACTATCCAACCCTCGGATCGAAAAATCTGATCTCTGATCCCAACATCTGTCCTTGATCCTCAAAATCTGACTGGGAATCTGAAATACAAATTTGGTCAGATACAGCTCAGATTCAGAGATGGATAGCAGGACCACCATATCTGTTGAAGGGCACCCAGATATCAAAAAGCACTATCTAAGCCTCACTACTAGAAAATCCCTTCAAAGAGCACCAGTTTTGCTGCTTTAGCCAAGTCCCCTACTGGTAACCAACCTTTGAAGGACTTAACAGTCCTGTTCACAATTTTATTTCTATTTTAGTAGGGAAGAGGTTGTAAACTCTCTCTCTAAGGTTCTGGCCACCCAATCCCTTGCTTTTTATATCTTCTCATTCTTTGTACCTGTCCCTGGTTGGCCCTCCTGGAGTACTGTGCAAGGTTCTGGGGCCCACATCTGCAGAAGGACTGTGAAAGTGGGAAAGCTGTTCAGAGAAAGGCAACCAAAATGGTCCAGGAGCTGAGGGAGAAGCCATACGAGGAAAGACTGAGGGAGCTTAACATGTACACCCTGGAGACATAGAAACATAGAATCTGATGGCAGATAAGGACAGCTTGGCCCATCCAGGAGGTATGATAGAAACATACAGTTATCATCAAGGGATTAACAAGGTGAACTGCAGTGAACTGTTCACCCTAAGTGCAAACACAAACACAAGTGGTAATCCACTACCACTGGCAGAGAGGAAGGCAGGTGGAACAAATTGCCGGAACAGATGGTCTGACCTAAAAAGTGAGTAGATTCAAACATGGGAGGGGCAGGGTCCTAATAAGAGCTGGATGGGATAAAACATGAGTGGGATAAATAAAGGAAGATAGTCACTTGGGACTTCACACGAGTAATTGGCAGGGTTGGGCAGGCTGGATGGACAAGCAGGCCTTTTTCTGCCATAACGTTCTATGTTTCTAGTGCTGGCTCTGCAAAGCTCTGCCCTCTGCTGTTCCCTCGCACTCAAGTAGTTTGTTACATACTAACTTTCAGAGCACAGGTACGCATTCCATTAACATCATTTCCAGTAGCATTTTTTTTTTATATTTAGGTCTGCTGGGGTCAAATCATAGTCACCGCTTAACCAACAACAGCCTCATTAGTTGAGCAGGGACTTTAATTTTTCCTCTAAAATATTACAAATTTACATTGAAAACCTACTCCTAGTGACATCAGTGAAGTGGGCGCCCATGCTGTCCATACTAATTCATCACAAAGTGTCTGAGTGTGGGGGTGGCATGGGGCGGAGCTTTATAGAGTTAGCTCTAAGAAGGAGAATGGATAGTAAAATGGAAGAGACTAGGTTTAGAAATAAACAAAAAAAACTATACAGGATTGTTTAAGTCCTTTAAAAGTATGCTACCACTGGGGATTTTTTTTTGTTTCAAGGGGGAACATATGGTGCTCTGTAATTTAAAGCAGAATTTTTTTGCCCAGTTTTCAGGGTCACTGGAAAATTGCAGGAAAAGATACCTAAAATTGCAGAGAATGTTTGCAATTGCAGCACTTCTACTATGTATCACCAGACCTCCACAATATTGTTTTTCTACAGTACATATTGGTCAGCATAAATTGTTAAATAAATATATCGCCATTTGTACGTTCTTTCAACATGAAGGAACATTTGTGCACCTGAAATGGATAGTAAAGTTATCAATATGTAGCCTAGCTTCTAAAATCTAAAAAGATCTGCCTCATGTGGTGCTAAATGATTTTTGGTGAGCCACAGACCCTGGACGTTAAATAATCAACTTCAAGGGATGTGTGGACTTATGGATAGGGAGAAACTCTGGAGGGAGGAAAATTTGTTTTTTAATTAAAAAAAAAACCTGCAACACCAGGAAACCTAGCAGGAACCGAACCGCGGTCCCAGGTCTCCATCGCTGCTGTGTCTTGGTGCCTTAGCCACTCACCATGGGAGTGGCTCAACCAGGCACAGCAGCACAGGCTTCTTCACACCTTCCTCCATTTCATGATCAGTGACAGGGGTAGCAGTAATTTCCTACCACTCTTATACCCTTGTTGCTGTAAATGCTTTCGCACTTCACACAGCGTGGTTCTTGCCGTGCTGTTTGTGAAGTGTTTTATTGACCCCGCACCTTTGTACTGCAGGTACTGTACAGTATTTTTTGTAACGTGGGTTCAGACAAGCCAACAATGTCATTCTATTTAATCCACATTTCAGCAGAGGGAGTCAGGAAAAGTGCCGTTGGGACTCATTCTGTCCCTGCAGATCCCAAAAGAAAAAGGGAGCCATTGAAACCACCGCCTGCCCATACATCATCACTGAGCACCTACACTGACACTGAGAGACAGAGACCGGGACATTTAATGCAAAATCACGCAGTGCCCTCTTTGTGTCTCTGTGTCTCTCAGTGTCAGACATGGGACTTTGCACACTGTTTCCCCACCCACCCAGCATCGTTCACCACCTGCATTCGGACTGTGATCCGGAAGCAGTCCTGGGAGTGGAGAGAGAATGGGAGCCCAGCAGAGTTCCCTCACCACCCACCTGCCCAACATCATTCACCACCCACACTGACAGGGAGAGAGAAACAACAGCATTTAATGTCAATGCCCCTGACTTCTGAGAGTGATCGGAAAAGATGCACTGTGTTCCTCTGTAGGTGACAAGTAAGTGCAGTGTTCCATACTGCTTGAAAGAGGCAGCTCAGCAGGAAACTGCTGACTGGCCGCAGCTATGCTATTCACTCTGAATTTGCCCTGGTACAGTTAGCAGGAGTGCAGCAAGCTCGAGGGAGCATCTGGCGGGGGCAGGGCAACATAAACCATGATTGTAAATGTTCAGCAAGCTCCAGAGAGCATCTGGGGGGGGTGCAGGCAACATAAACCATGATTGTAAATGTTTCATCTGCGCAGCAGTTATGAGAGCTCTCACACTGTTTCCAAGCCAATTATAGTAAATAAAGGCTAGCAGTGAGTCAGCCTTGCTGAAATCTGTCTGAGAGAGAGACTGTGGCACTCCCAAAGTAACAGCAATCTGATCCAGGTAAACACAGCAACATTTCTGTGTACAGTATGTTTCTGGCTGTGAGTGCCCCCTCCCCTGTGACTCTAACATCAAGCATACCCCTAGACATCTGAGAGGGGGGGTTACATGAGGAAGAAGCGCACCATGCTGGAGAGAGAGAAAGAGAACGAGAGGCTAGACATGTCATCCTGACAGTTCTTCACAGCAATTATGATAGCTGTCAGTTTTTCCTCGAAGCCGGACACCAGGACAGTTCATTTATAATTCCTGCATTGTTCTCTCTCTCTCTCTCTCTCTCTCTCTCTCTCTCTCTGTCTTGACTTGTCAGGCATGCAGTCACTGACAGAGCATGTGTGTGGGGGGGGGAGGGTGGACTGAAAGGAAAGCATGTTTCAACATGTTACAATGTATGTTATGGACAAGAAATGTCAGAAATCAACCTAATACTACAGTATATTACTACCATCTCTTTTTTTTTGAACTTGAAAAGTTTATTAACTTTCACAGGACACAGTTAACATTTAAAAGACAGCTCAATACATAAGCATATGTACTATACCATCAACTCAGAGTTATACAGGCAACTCTTATATTATCAGCTGTTCTTACTAATGTCTCATATTCTGTTCTATAGATAACAGTCCATCATGCTGGAAAATTCCTGGGACTTCCACTATTTTACATCAAGAGAAATGTATCCAATTTTTGAAGCTTCCCATACGTATTCATGTGTTATCCTGGAAAATATTAGATTTGCAGCTGCTGCTCTATACAATATAGTCAATAAGTCGTCTATCTCCAGGTACATCAGCATGGAGAGACACTGACCACATTGCTAAAATTGTTCACAAAGCAGGAGAAAACATTGACATCCTGGTACACATAGGGACTAATGATCTCGCCAGCCGGTCAGTTGTGGAGGCCAAGGAACACCTGACTAGGTTTGGTGACAAACTATCATCCATTTCGTCCGACATCTCCTTCTCTGAGATCCTGCCAGTCTGGGAGAGGGGGGGCAGATGGACGGAAGGTCAGAGAAGGGGAGATAGGGGAGCTAAACATGTGGCTCAAGGGCTGGTGCCAGCAAAAAGGACACAGATTTGTATGGAACTGGCAACAGTTCTGGGAGCGAAAGTTCTTTAATTTGATGGACTGCATCTGACTAAGGAGGAGTCAGTGCATTGGGGCAGAAGTTTGACGCCTTGCAGAATATTTAAACTAGCAAATGGGAGAGGGGTGCAGCACCATACGTCGAATGGGAAGAACACCCCTCCCCTCAGCTAGTGGTCAAACAGGGATTCAGCATGTTTGCAGTTCATTTGCATCACCAGGTAAGAAAAAAGGTCCGTCTCCCCATACGATGCACAGGGGAAATGCCAAACCTCACCCAACAACTAACACACTGAAATCTGGCCAACAGAAAATCATGTGCACAAATGCCCACAACCTGGGAAATAAGATCCCAGACCTGCAGGCAATAATGCTAGAGGCTAAACTGGACATAGTAGCAATTAGTGAGACGTGGTTTACCAGTAACCACACTTGGGAGACTTCAGTACCTGGCTATGTACTGTTCAGAAGAGACCGAGGTGCAAAAGGGGGTGGAGTGGATCTGTATGTCAATGAAAATATCAAAGCTACAGACATTCAGAATACACATAAGGAGCCAGAAGAACTGTGGGTCACCCTGGAAACAGGAAATGAGATAGCCATAAGAACTGGGATTGTCTACAGGCCCCCAGACCAGGGGGAGGACATAGACACATTACTGTTAGAAGATATACAAAACATGACAGCTAAAGGGGAGGTTCTGATAATGGGAGACTTCAACATGCCGGATACAGATTGGTCAATACCAGCAGGAACATCTACCAGAACTAGACACATGGTGGATTCCCTGCAGGGGGAGGGCCTCAAACAACTGGTACAACAACCCACAAGAGACAGAGCTATCCTAGATCTAGTACTGACTAACAGGGAAGGGATCACAGATCTCCAGGTAGAAGGTCACCTGGGGCCAGTGACCATCACGTGGTATGGTTCAATTTGGCCACTACATCTAAATCATCCAATTCCAAGGCAAAATAAGGGACTTCAGAGGAGCTGACTTTGATAAGATGGCCAACAGAGTTAAGCTAGCCCTGGCAAAAAGAAACACAGGTGAAGGGGTACAGGCAAAGTGGGTAAACATTAAGGATGCAATACCTGAAGCAACATCCCATTATGTTAGACAGAAAAGGAAGTGCAAAAGAAGAAGGAAACCACTTTGGTTCTCAAATACAGTAGCAGAAAAGATCAGAGCCAAAAGGCTGGCCTTCAGGAAATATAAGGGAACACAGCGGGATGAAGATAGGGAGGTCTACCAAACTGCCCTAAGGGAAGCAGGGAAGGCAGTAAGGCAGACAAAGTCCCAAACTGAGGAAACACTAGCATGAACAGTAAAAGAAGGTGACAAGACTTTCTATAGATACATTAGTGAAAGTAGAAAGTCCAGAGGGGGTATTGCTAAGCTCAAAGGAGAAAAGGGGGCATGTGAGGAGGACCCTGTAAAAGCATCTATCCTAAATAGATACTTTTGCTCAGTATTTACTGAAGAGAAGGTAGGGCAGGGCCCACAGCTCAGCACCATGGACACAGGGGGGAGGGAGGTGAGCACTACTCCCTTCACAAAAGAAAGTGTCCTACAAGAGCTCGCTAAGCTCAGGGTGGACAAGGCAATGGGACCTGATGGCATTCATCCCAGGGTACTTAAGGAGCTAAGGGTGGAACTAGCAGAGCCATTAGCAGAACTGTTTAGTGAGTCTCTGAGCACAGGACAGGTCCCAGAAGACTAGAGAAGGGCTCATGTGATCCCGCTCCACAACAGTGGTAGCAGGAAGGAGGCAGGGAACTACAGACCAGTCAGTCTTACCTCAGTAGTGGGCAAGATTATGGAGGCACTCCTTAAGGAAAGTAAGGAAAGGACAGTGCAACACCTGGAATCCATAGGGGCACAGGATCCAAGACAGCATGGGTTTACAAAAGGAAGGTCCTGTCAAATTAATCTCATAGATATCTTTGACTGGGTAACCAGAGTGGTGGACCAAGGGGGAGCAGTTGATGCCGCCTACCTTGACTTCAGCAAAGCTTTTGACACTGTTCCACATACAAGATTGATAAATAAGCTGGGTAGGCTCGGGGTGGGTCAGAAGTTGGTCAACTGGGTGGCAAACTGGTTGACGGGCAGAAAACAGAGAGTGGTGGTAAATAGTATACAGTCAGAAGAGATGCAGATCACAAGTGGGTACACTAGGGATCAGTCCTGGGGCCAGTCCTCTTCAATATCTTCATTAGTGACATTGCAGATGGACTAGAGGGCAAGGTTTGTCTGTTTGCAGATGACACCAAGATCTGCAACAGAGTAGATGATCCAGATGGGGTGGGCAGAATGAGAAGAGATCTGGATAAACTAGCAAAATGGTCAGAAGAGTGGCAACTGGGATTTAATGCAAAGAAGTGCAAGATCATGCACATAGGGAAGAGAAACCCTGAAGCCACCTATAGGCTGGGAGAGGAGTTGCTGGCAGTCACAAAATAAGAAAGAGACTTGGGCATCATCATCACCGATGACCTGAAATCATCCAAGCAGACCTCTAAAGCAGTAGGTAAGGCTAGGGGGATGTTAGGGTGCATTAGTAGGGGTATCCCAAGTCATAAGAGGGAGGTAATAATCCCTCTTTACAAGACACTGGTTAGGCCCCATGTGGAGTACTGCATGTAGTACTGGAGGCCACACCTTCACAAGGACATTAACCAAATTGAGGCAGTCCAGAGAAGGGCAACCAAAATGGTGCAGGGACTGCATCAGAAGACATATGAGGACAGATTAACGGAGCTCAATATGTATACCCTTGAACAAAGGAGGGAGAGAGGTGATATGATCAAACATTCAAACACCTTAAGGGCATTAACAAAGTGAAAGAGTCTAACATGTTTAAATATAAGAAAATAGCAGGAGAAGAGGACACAGCATGAGATTAGAGGAGGCCGATTAAGGGGAAATGTGAGGAAATTCTTTTTCACAGAAAGAGTGGTGGATGCATGGAACGCCTACCTCAGGAAGTGGTGGCTATGAATACAGTGCAGGGCTTCAAACAGGCATGGGATAGGCATAAGGGAGCAATACAGATGAGTATGAATAGATAGACCACTGACAGAGCAAAGGCAGATGGCACATTTATAAGGTAGAAAAAGAAATGGGCAGACTGGATGGGCCTTGCGGTCCTTATCTGCCGTCAGCCTCTATGTTTCTATGTCTAATACCACATTTTGTTGTACTAGTCTTACTTTGTCCTATGTTGTAAGAATAAAATCAATCTTAAATAATGGTTACAACTTTACAACTTTGGAAACCTTGTGTCATTAATTACTCACTAATCTTACAGTGTTCAGGTATAAAGAACCAGCAAAAGTCTCCCCAGCCACTGTGGAGTCAGGAAACACACAGGTAGATTACATAAACAATATGCTAACCAGGACAGATATTACAACTCACCCTATTCCTAACCCCAGCAGACCAGTAGTAGTAGTAAAGTAGTAGTAAACATTTTATTTTTATACAGGTAATACATGCCATTTGAACTATTGTCCAGTTTACAAGACAGACCCGTGTTGTCATAGGTAAGTGCTGTAGGGTAGCGCCTCAGGTAAGCAGGTATTGTTCTAACGCTGGTGTGCCCTCTTTAGTTTCTA
The DNA here is from genome assembly GCA_016271365.2 of Neoceratodus forsteri. Taxonomy (NCBI): domain Eukaryota; kingdom Metazoa; phylum Chordata; order Ceratodontiformes; family Ceratodontidae; genus Neoceratodus; species Neoceratodus forsteri. The sequence goes on from CM057452.1 coordinate 567,174,824, forward strand.
CATAATCAAAGCAGGGGAACCACCTAGAATTAAACTGATCTGTACGAAGCCTCAAGTGGGCAGTTGTTTATTTATTTATTTTTTTTATTGATATCTTGGAGAACGCCTGTGAGCGGATGCTCATTTGTAGGTTCCACGTCAGTTACAAGAAACAAATTGAATAGGTACATAGCATTACATTACAAGGCATTACATTACAAGCAAGTACAAAAGTGCACTGGTACAAAACAATACATTATAAGCTAGGTAGGCAATAAATTGGTGTGAATTACAAGGTTGTGCTAGCATTTAGCTTAACGAATAACATTTAGACACTGCTACGGCATTGGTGAGAAGGCACCTGCGTTGGAGAGTTAGGCATACTTGGGGAGAAACAGAGTGGAGAACAGGCACAGAGAACAGGCACAGCTGTGGCATAGTGAAGTGTATGCCTGCATAAGGGGTTAAGAACAGACTTAAGGAAGGTTGGAGACAATGGGGCTAGGACAGCATCAGATGGGGGGGGCATGAGGGTAGTGACAGAGAGGGGAATGGGTGCCCAGTGGTGAGGGGAGGAAGTAGACAGGGGGGTGGAACAATGAAGTGCTGTGAAGGTAGGTGCCCCTAGGATTAGGTGGAACACTGCTGCCTGAGCTTACGCTTGAAAGTACCAATGGTTGTGGTATCGGAGACGGCTGACAGAAAAGCATTGGTTCAGTGTGGTGCACGGTAATAGAATGCACGTTGACCCTGTGCAGTGTGGCATCTAGGTTCTCTGAAAATTTGGCTGTGGGTGCTTCTGGTCAGCCTGGCACTTACATGGCACGTGAGCAGATTCTGGACTCCTGGTGGCATCAGATTTAGTATGATTTTTTTTGGCTAGTAGACAGGTATGGTATTTAACTCTGCTCTTCAGCTAGAGCCACCCTGCCCATGAATAGAGCTCACAGGTGTATGTAAGCCTTGCTGCACCTGTGAGGAGTCGGCAGGCCTTATTAAGGGCCATGGAGATGCGATGGAGCACTGAGTCCAGGGCAGAACCATAAACAGCCAGGCCATAGTCAACGAGGGTAACAACTGAGATGGTGATGGCCATATTAAGTGCTTCATATGTAAGGCTGTGCTTGTGGTGAGGTAGTATCCCGATTCTGGAATTGATGACCTTGGCTGTGTTGTCTATGTGTGGTGCGTAGGACAGGGTGGAGTCAAGTGTGATACCCAGATACTTAAAGTGCTGCACGAGGTCCAGCACGTTGCCACTGTTGTTCAAGATGGGTAGTGGGAAGGTCTTGTGTTTGCTGTGGGTGCTGGAGTAGATCATAGTCTTAGTTTTCTTGTAGTAAAGGATTAGTCTATGACAATAGTTCTCAGACTTTGTCACAGTGAACCTCCCAAAATCCATGGGAAAGATTTTGAGCCTCCCCCAAAAACTGAAATAATCTTGGGCCTCCCCAAAGAAAAATAACATACTTTACTTTGCGCAGTGCACTATGAATAAATTGACACCCCTTTGACAATTGGCTCACATTCAGTTCTTTGTCTTATACTGACGTGGAACCTTTGAAAAAGAGCTCCTGTGCTCAAAGGCATTATCTGAATAACAAATAAATAAAATAAATGTTATTCAGCGTACTGTAACCCCTTCCCCCCTTCACGTCAGCCTACTTGCTCTGCTATTTTTATTCTTGAACCATTGTTACCCCTTGTTGCAGTACCTTCATGGGTCAGACTACTTTCTCTGTTTCCTCTCTATGCAAAATAACCTTCCTACATACTTTGCCTCTCACTGTCCTTCCCTGCTCCTAAGCAATTTCTCTGGGATTACTTTGCTCCTTCCTGCTATTGCTCTTAACACTTCTATGCTCAACCCTTGCATTTGGGCTGTTCTGCCATCAGTCCACAAATTGATCAATTACCACCGCTCATTATTAGTTTATTGTTCATATTTGTTTGCACTATTGTTCATTGTGTATTTCCTGATTGTTTTGCAGTTACTTTTTGAAATGTATTCACTCCCTACCCTTCCCCGGGTACACCTGAAATGAGCCTTGGTTCATTCACCTTCCCTTGTCACCTATTAGTAAATAAATACATAAGATTTACCTACCTCTTTCAGTTTGCTTCATCTCTTCACACAGAATATGTAAAACTCAACATTTAAATACAGTACTTTTTCAGACTTGCTTGAGCCTCCCCTCGAACAGGTTGGGGCCTCCCCAGGGAGGCTGGCCTCACCATTTGAGAACCCCTGGTCTAGGGAGGTCAAATCATGGAAAGCCATGTGTGCAAATGCCAGGAGCCTTAGCAACAAGATGGAAGATCTGGAGGTTGTCATGGTGCAGTCAGACCTGGACATTGTGGCCATCACTGAAACCTGGTGTAATGATAACCACGACTGGGAGATGGCTATACCTGGCTACAACATATTCAAAAGAGACAGAGCAGGCAGGAAGGGAGGAGGAGTGGCACTGTATGTGAAAAATGACATAAGGGCCACAGAGATCCAGGAGGAACAAAATGGGGAGAGATACTGTGGGTTAAGCTGGAAAGGAAAATGGGGACAGCTATCCGCACAGGTGTGGTCTATAGACCACCAGCCCAGGAGGAAGAAACAGATAGAGTTGATGCTAGCCATCCAAAGGATGGCAGACAAGGGTGAGGTAGTACTGGTTGGAGACTCAATATTTCAGACGTGGACTGGAGCATCCCAGCAGCAGCAGCATCAACTAGAGCAGATTTATCCTGGACTCTTCAGGGTGCCTTCCTCAAGCAACTGGTCATGGAACCAACTCGGCAGAAGGCAATACTGGACCTTGGTTCACAAACAGGGACAGTGTGATGGGGGTAACAGTGGGGGAGCACCTGGGAAACAGTGACCACCAGTCATTGTGGTTTGAAATCACAGAAAGAGCAGAACCAAACCACACAAAAACATGTGTCCTGGATTTTAGGGGGGCAGACTTTGGGAAAATGGGGAGATACTTGAAAGAGGCATTAAGGGGAATGGGACAGGAATCAGGGGTTGAGGAACAGTGGGCAGTATTTAAAATGGGGATTACAAGAACAACAGAATTATGCATTAAGCAGGTTAGCAAGAGGAAAAGGAAGAGGAGACCATTATGGTTTTCCAAAGAGGTAGCAAAGAAAGTGAAAGCCAAAAGATTGCATTCAGGCAATACAAAAGACACAGGCAGAAGGGGATAGGAGAAGTACCAGGAGAAGCAAAGGGAGGCAGGAGGTCAGTAAGGGAAGCCAAAGCTCAGACAGAAGAGCACATTGCAAAATCAGTGGGTAGAGGGACAAAACCTTTACAGGTACATAAGTGAAAAAGAAAGACAAAGGAGGGATAGTGAGACTGAAGGGGAGGATGGGGCTTATGGAGGATGACAACAGTAAAGCTGACATATTGAACAGGTATTTCTGCTCAGTCTTTACTGAGGAAGAGGGTAATGGTCTGAAGGGAGTACAAGGGTGAGAATGGTGCAGAATGGACACAAGTCCCTTTACACGAGAAAGGGTCCTGAAGGAACTGGAAGTAATAAGAGTTGATAAAGCAATGGGGCCAGATGGGGTGCACCCAGGTCCTTAAAGAACTAAGAGAGGTGGTGGCTGAACTCTGGCTATCCTGTTTAGCCGATCACTGGAAACAGGGGAGGTACCCAAAGACTGGAGAACAGCAGATGTAGTCCCCTTATACAAAAGTGGAAACAAAGAGGAAGCAGGGAACTACAGACCTGTCAGCCTCACTTCGGTAGTGGGGAAGATCATGGAAGCACTACTGAAGGAGAGATTGGTGGAACATCTGGTTGTCAATGGACTACAGGACCCAAGGCAGCATGGTTTCACCAGGGGGAGGTCATGTCAGACCAACCTCGTTGAATTTTTTGACTGGGTGACTAGGGAGGTGGATCAGGGGAGGGCAGTGGACATGGCCTATCTGGACTTCAGCAAGGCCTTTGACACTGTGCCACATAGAAGACTATTACACAAACTGGGGAATATGGGTGGGCAGGACAGTAGTGTGGTGGGTAGGTAACTGGCTGGGTGGCAGGACACAGAGGGTGGTGGTAAATGGCTGTCACTCCACAGAGGGAAGAGTGACCAGTGGGTACCACAGGATCATGTGCTGGGACCGGTCCTATTCAACATCTTCATCAGTGACATTGCGCAGGACCTAGAAGGCAGAATTTCACTGTTCGCTGATGACAAAAGCTCTGTAACAGAGTAGACACACCAGAGGGTGTAGACAGAATGAGAAGGGACCTGCAGAAACTTGAAGAATGGTCAGGGGTTTGGCAGTTGAAATTCAATGCAAAGAAGTGCAAGATAATGCATATGGGGCACAAAAACCCTGGCACAATATATCAGTTGGGGGTGAGGATATAGCATGCACCAAGCAGGAAAGGGATCTTGGGGTTATCATCTCTGATGACCTCAAGGTAGGGAAACAGTGTGACAAGGCAGCAGGTAAAGCAAATAGGATGCTGGGATGTATAGGCAGGGCATCACCAGCAGGAAAAGGGAGGTCATAATTCCGCTATACAAGACACTAGTGAGGCTCCCACCTGGAGTACAGTGTACAGTTCTGGAGACCATACCTACGTAAGGACATAGACAGGGTAGAGAAGGTTCAGAGGAGGGCAACAAAGATGGTGCATGGATTGCATCACAAGTCCTATGAAGACAGGTTGAAGGAACTGAACATGTACTCCTGGAGGAGAGGAGGAGAGAGGATATGATAGAGACACAAGTATCTTACAGGAGGAACAGGGTGTAGGAAAACACTATTTTTAAGCGAAAAGATGTTCCAGGACTAGAGGGCATGGATGAAGTTGGAGGGAGGACTATCAGAGGAAACATGAGAAAGAATTCTTCACAGAACGGTGGTGGACAAGTGGAACACCCTGCCAGAGGAAGTGGTGGGGGCTGAAACAATCATGGGATTTAAGAATGCATGGGATAGACATAAAGGAATTCTGGAGGTCAGGGGTAAGGGGCAACAGACTTCTAGGAAAACAAACTGAACTTACAAGCTCAAATGGGCAGACTGGGTGGGCCATAGACCCTTATCTGCTGACACTGTCTATGTATCTATGTATGTATGTATCTATGTATCAGTATAAATGGGAAGTTGGCCACATCGTAAAGTAGGAGTTATAACGCTAATTTTTCTCCCTGCCTGGCTTCCAGTCAGAAAACTGCAGCTGAGGCAAGCCAGCAGATGTGACAGAAACAATCAGTCTGAAAGCAAAGTATTCTGTCAGACTGAGGGATTCAAAACATAAATACATCTTGCCTTTAGTTGACAGTGAGTGACATAAGCATTACAGCTCCAACTTTCCAATATAGCCGGTTACTCATTTTTAATTGCACTTACTGTGACACTGGCTGTGACAACCAACTAAAAGTAGGCTTTCTGTATAGTTATGTGACAATGTTTCTGTGTGGGACGTTATGAACCAATGGCGATTTCTTTAACTGCTTTGAAAAGTGGGCACAAGGATCTGCAACATTAGTGACTGGGGCTGCTAGACTGGTAGTTGTTACTGCTCGGTGGCAATAGTGCCATCTACCAACATCAGTAGCCACTAAGAATTAACTTTTGGTTAGTACCATATGATAATTTTAAATCAGAAAATTAAAAACAAAGAACAAAAACAAATCTCCACTGTTTAGCTACAGAGCCAACAACAGATGCATTTACACACTCAGTACCTGGAACACAACCATGTGTTGTAAGTCACGTACTACCACTCTTCAAAGAGGTACACCATGTCACTCGATGAGGAAAGTAACATTATGATTGCTCACTACCGGGTTGTTGTACTATAACAGTGGAATGACATCAGTACCATACCTATGCAGAAACTTACCTTTGCTGACACCTGTTCATCTTGTTCGAGTGCTTCTTATTGAAGTATTCCTTGCATTTCCCAGTCTTCACATAACTGTGATCATTCAGTGCATACCAGATACTCCCTGTAGAAGACAAACATGTCAAGGTATTATAGCATGCATTTTCAGTAACAACGGATACGTCAAAACTAATCTATTCAGTCTGATACGATATGTCAGTATGCTGACTTATGGAGGGCTGGTCATCATGATTCGAAGATTTATGCAGTGATGACTCTGGAGTGGGCAGAGGACATATATCCACTGTCCCCTTGGAATCTCGTGGATCAGCATTTGCCTGTGGTCCTTCTTGACTTAGTTCAGTTTCTTCTCTTTGTGTTCTCTAAGAAGACTGCCTACAAACTTGAAGGTGAGAAACATCAATACTGTTATGAAATACATGTTCACTCCCCATGCTGTATCTATACATGGTTAGATATCAACTCATTCACTGCATTACAATGGAAGACTTCACCACACCATGTAATATGGAGAAACAACAGTACTTTATACTCTGTGTGATAATTTAAGAGAAGAAACTGGCAATATAACTAAAGCTCTCATACATCTCTTTGCCATGGCACGATCCTATATGTTTCCAAACCAACCCTACCCAAATTACTCACTGATTTGCAAATATAATTCGGCAAATTACAAGTAAACCTCAACCGGGGCAAACTACTACTTAATGCGAACAAAACTAAAGTTATGATATTTTCCCCTAATAATCCAACCTCTATTGCTACCCAAACACCAATTATTATCCACCTTACTAGGTGACACACTAAAGGTAGAAAACAAGTTAAAATACTTTGGTCTATGGATCGACAGCAAACTATCCTTCATTCCACACGTTGAGGATTTATGTAAAAAGCTAAGAAGCAGGACAGGCTTTTCTTAACGCTACAAAAACTGCCTACCACAGACCACAAGGAAGAACATACAGTAGTACAAGTCACATTCCTTCCATTACTTGACTATGCTGATGCTATCTATGGCAGCTATTCATCATCACACTTACACAAACTGGATGTATTTTATCACAGAGCCCTTAGATTTATCACCGAGCGGGAGCCTAGAACACATCTCTGCATCCTATATAAAACCATGGGATGGACTTCATTATCCACTAGAAGATTAAAAAATGTATATAAATGGGCATTCAAAGTAGTCACTAACGATGTTCCAGCATATATCTCAGAACTCTTCAAAAAGCCACATAGTACGTACTCATTAAGAACAAATAGTTACATTTTATATAATATCCCAAAGGTTCACACCAATTATGGAAAAATGGCCATAAGCAGAATTATCCCAATGACATGGAACACATTGCAGAAAATCCTTCAATTTACCAGTGTAGTCACCCATACAGAGTTTAAAACTATGATTGATAAATTATGTATAAAGCTATGCACATGTAGTGGTGCAGTTACCTGAATGCTCATAGGATTTGTGTATGTTCCATTATAGCAACTATATATATCAAAAAATCTTACGTTTTGCTTTATCCCCTGAATCATTCCTTCACTGCACATCTTCTAAATATTGTCATGCTAACTATGAACTGTATACACTTACTGATATTCCTTATCAGAACTGTGACCTTGTGATTCTTTGTCAGATCTGTAACCTGGTGATTTTTTTTTTTTTAAATATTTATTTATTTCAAATTCGGATTAATACCTCTGAGCCGGGGGCTCATTTACAAAGGCTCCAAGTCAACAAGAAATACAAGGCATTTACAGCCGATGAAACACTGCAGAACAGAAAGACATCAACTAACAAGTGGTATTAGTGTGCAGTTACAACATTAAGCAAGGTACCAGAAGTAAGGAGAAACAGGACCACACTTGCAGAAAAATATATTAATGCAACACTAGTTAAGTGCAGTACAGTATTTAACAATCATGTTACAGTTCAGACGGGGTGCTCCCAGTCTGCAGAAATGCAGTTTTAGCAGCCAAGGTGAGGCTTTGTCAAGCGGAGGTAGTAGGTGGTGGGAGGTGGGGGGGGAAGTGGGCAGTTGTGGAACAGGAGGGTGGGAGTGAGAGAGGGTAATGTTTGACCTGTGCGAGAACAACTGTCAGAGGCCATGGGTTAACAGAAACACTGGCAGTCAGATTTGCTGGCAAGAAGAGAGCGAAGCCCATTTTTAAAGTGGCCAAGTCTGGGGGAGTCGGCAAGGTCTGCAGGCAGATCATTGAACAACCATTTAGGCCCACAGTAGGAGAGGGATCTTTGGCCAAGGGTGGTTCGTTTGAAGGGAACAGTTAGGACAGCCCTGGAGGAACTCCTTGTGCATTTAGATGGTTGTACAGGCTCAAAGAGGGCTTAAGTAGCACTAGGCATGGACCCCATCCGGAACTTTTTTGCAAGGAGGCAGGCCTGGTATTGGAGTCTGTGGTGGAGTGGGAGCCAGCCAGTTTCCTTGTATAGGTCACAAGAGTGAGTCATTTTGTGCACTCCCAGGACCAGGCGGCAGGCCTTGTTGAGGATGGTTTTGACCCATTTAAGCACCGTGACTGTGCCTGCCCCATATATGACAAGGCCATAATCCACAAATGAGAGAACTGAACTGCACGTAACTAGTTTCAGGGCAGCCGGTGTCATTGAGGTGCGGTGTCTGTACAGGATGCCAAGCTTCATGTCGGTGGACTTTATCAGTTGCTCAGCATGGGCAGTGAAGGTGAGGGTGTCATCAAGGTGAATCCCTAAGTACTTGAATGTGTTGACTTGGTCTAGTACTTCTCCTTCACTACTAAGTATATGCAGTGAGGACCCTCGAATCTTGCTCTGTGGGGTGCTGAAGAGCATGCCCTTTGTCTTTTTGTAGTTGAGTAGCAGTTTATTTCGGGTGAACCAGGATTCCAATGTACGAAAATTGAGCTGAAGTTCAGAGCTAATTGATCCTAGTTCTTTCCCTGGGACTGAGATAACAGCATCATCTGCATAGGGTATGAAGTGTGCAGGACAGTTAGAAGGCATGTCCTTTATGAAGAGGCTGAATAAGAGAGGACCAAGGATAGAACCTTGCGGGACCCCTAGGTTTACTTCCCTGGGCTCAGAGATAGCATTGCCAATCCTGACCTGCTGAGATCTATGGGTGAGGTAACTATGGAACCAGGCCACAGATTCCATTGACAATCCTGTAGAGAGGAGACATTTCAGTAGCAGTTGGTGATTGACTGTGTCAAAGGCCTTGGTGAGGTCTATGAAGATAGACCCCACTGCCATCCCTTTATCCAGGGCCCCATAAAGCTGAGTGGTGGACTCTACTAGCGCGGTGACGGTGGAGTGGTTTTGTCGGAATCCATGTTGTTGCAAGCAGAGAAGGCTACGCTTTTCTAGGTACTCAGTTAGTTGTTCTGAGACCACCCTTTCAAGTGCTTTGGGGAGGGGGTAAAATCGAGATGGGACGGAAGTTTGCTAGATTAGCTCTGTCTCCTGATTTAAAAACAGGTGTGACTAGAGCCTCTTTCCACCTGTCAAAGAAGATGCCAGATCTCAGAGAGGCATTGAATACCTTGGAGAGCAGTGCTACAAATTCGTTTAATGTGAGTGCTACCATCTTCATATCGATCATGTCACTTCCCATCCTGGTCTTACCAAGGACCCGTTTGATATATTTGACAGTCTCACCTGTGGAGATCTGCCTGAAGTAGAACTTCTACATGTATTACTATTATATAATACAGTATATGGTTTGAGCTTATTATGTATATAATTCAGTGGCTGCTCAAATGTTGTTGTGTATATTCTAAAAGTTGTTGTGCAGATTCCAAAAGTTGGTGTGCACATTCTAAAACTGATTGTGCACATTCTGTAATCAATATTCACACGCTCCTAATTTATATTCATGAGCTCATGGGCTATCTGCCACCTAACTGGTCCAAATGACTCAGTTCAAAGAAAAATGAAAACAAACATGGCGGGCACGGGCGCCTTATTCAGCTACATCTTTCAAGAGCAATGTAAATTAGAAGTAGTTTTTTTGTTTGTTTTTTTTGTTAAATGTTCTACTTCCGAGCGACTGCACTGAAACGGGACCTCACCAACGGACTTCTTGGCAGACTGAGCTGCCGACAGCAAGCGGAACCGCAACCACAAGGTATGAAACCTTGTGAAAATTAAAACAATAAAATGTTACTTTTTTTAAAATCTAGGAACCATATACTATAAAAAATAAAGTATGGCCAAGTATACACATCTCGCCTTGTTTCCATCTCGGGGTTGAAGATACCAGCATGGACCTCTTGAGCTTCGCTCTTGAGGTCCATACGCTGGTATCTTCAACACCTCAATGGGAACACAGGCTCGTTGTGTATACTCTGCCATACTTAATTCCTTATGTATTGTTCTACATTACTTACAGTACTCTGCTGAGATTGTTATATCACCCTATGCTGTCCTACTCAGGACCTCCTTGAAAATGAGCTTGCTTAATGGAGCCTTGTCCTGTAAAACAACAAACTAAACTAAACATATCAAGAGTGTGACATAGACAACCAGCTCCGAGTGCTCGAGTGCTGTATTAATTTTTTTTATTAAATATAAAACATGTGAAGGGAAGGTCAGTTCAAGGAAAAGGCTGTCTTACTGGAACTGACACATCAAGACCCCCAAGGGATAAGTTCAAAGGACAGGAGGTATTTTAAACTGCACAGATCTGGGGTGCAATTACCTTGTCAATTTGCTTTCATCCCAGAAAATAAGATTAGCTATTCACAATGCCCTCAGGGAGCTCCTTTGACTTGCATGGTTACCAGGAGGGACTTGTGGGAAGGGGCGTTGGAGAGAGGCCAGAATGGACATTGAAGAGGTTGGATGTCTGAGCCAAGGAGGACCCAGACAGATTTGGAAGGTCCAAAATACATTTCCCGGGGAACCCTTGAATTACATCAGAAAGACCTGAGATGTAGATTCCAAGGTCCAGACAGGATTAAAGAGGTCAATACACTTTTGCTTTGAATACAGTGATTTAGATCAAAGAAACTTTTGAGATGTATGTGCAGCAGAGCACAAACCAGTTCTGACCAGTTAACCTGTGGAGAGGAAAGTCAGTGAGGTCATCTCATATGTTTTTTTTAAATATTTTATTTGGAGACCCTGTATTGTAAAATATAGAGTTTGATACACCAAGGCGAAGCTAGTGACCTCATGAGAAGGCCAGCTCAGAAGTGTATTTAAGTGTTGAAAGAACCTGACAGAGACACACAAGAAAATATTTCTGACTGAGAGAAGAGAGACCCTAAAAGCACTGAAGAAAGTAAGCATTAGCTTAGATTAGTCTGAAGTTATAAATTGTAGGAACTATACTTTTTTACCTGTTTGTTTTAAGGCTGTATGTGTTGGGATATATATTTGTTCTGTAATTATTGTTCTATTTTGATATTTTTACAGTACAGATATTTTTTTTACAAACAAAACTGCTGGAGTGCCTTGACATTTCTTTTTATTCTAAGTGGAGCTTTCAAAGGTTATAAGTACACTGTGTATGGACTTACTGAATACCAAACTGGGAAATGGATAGAGTTCTCTAAAGTCTTGCATAGAGTTCTAAGAGTTCATTTGAAAGACCTGGTTGGGTGCCCATAGGTAAAGATATCTGGCCCCCCGAAGACAGAATTATCTGAGCCTGATAATTGAGTTATCAAGACAAGTTAACAAGAGGTTATCAGTTTGAATCCCTCCAGAACTTGAGACTAAGGTGACTTGAACCCACAAAACAGACAAGAGGGTTACCATGTTCTGTTCACTGTACACAAATCACATGCTCAGAGGTTGGTACTTTGGGAGTAGAGGGTTGACGGCTGAGCGAGTTTGTGACAAAAAGTACTCATAACACAGTACAAATTTACATAACATCACTTGCGACCATAAAAAAAAAAAAAACTCCATACCCAAAAGTGCATCTTATTTGACTTACCTGGAGAATGTGAATAGTTTTCCATATCTGCAAAGTAGCTGTACTACAAATTATAGCCTCTCAGTCTGTCACATACCACGACACATTTATGTATTAAGTACTTGTGCATAAGAAACAACAAGTCACCTAACAGTAATACACTGTACCCTCTTCCGACCTTTCTAATTTCTCCACAACTGTTCATGACGTCTTGACAGCAGAAACATCATCAAGACTGTGGATAGTAGGAACAGTGCCCTTATTTAACTAATTCCTAAAAAAATTTCACATGCACATTTTTGACTACAGTCTGTAAAATCGCAGACAGGTACAGTACTACTAAAAGTTTTGGAAACAGCAGCTCTCTCATCAGATCTGTAATTTTACCACTTATGATGACTGTAGTAAAAACAAACAAAAAAAACCTTTTCCCCAAGTTACTGCCTAGAACACACGTGTATATTGAGTGGCACATGATGATACCATTAACATCAGGATTTCTTTGAGCCAGGTCTGTATCACCACATGATGCTGATAGATAACGTGCTGTGTGTGTCGTGCCAGCATTCCACATATTGACATCTAGTACAGGAAAGGAATGTTGGCTCACATGAGCAAATGGATAAGAGACTGGCCACCAGCAGTGCATGCACAGAATACCCAGGTACACAGTCTGTGAGAACTTGGCGATATTTCCAAAGTGGCTTTCATGACTCTGACTGCTATACAGCACAGGGTCAGGTCTGGGATATTGGGGGGGGGGGTTAAATTTTTTATCACAGGTGTGTACTGTGATATGTCGAGATGACCCAGCCAAGGACATTATTAATACTGCTCCATAGGTGCAGAGCATTCTAGAGCTAGGTCAATAATGGGGAAAAAAACATAAAAATTAGTGTTACCATTACAACCAGTAAAAATTATCACACCCTGGAGTCACTTTCAGTCCAAAGGATGCAGAGCTGCTCTGAGTGAGATGAATGCCTTATAGAGCCATAAAAGACTGTTTCCCTAAGTGCTATGGAGGTGCAGTCTAACTCCCTATGCCAAATTAATTCATGTCAGGGCATCTAACAATGGCTCCTAAGCCCAATGCCTTATACAGCCATAAAAGGACATCTCTTTTACTAAGTGCTGAAAAGAGTCTAACTGGCTATGCCAAATTAATTAATGTTGGGGCATCTAAAAGTGGCCCTAAGGCAAGTGCTGTATAGAACAGTAAAAGGCTATTTCACTAAGGGCTACAGACATTGGAGACATAATCTGAGTGGCTATGCTACACTAGTAAATGTCAGGGCATTAACAGTGACCCTAAGACAAATGCTACTGACTGCAGTAAATGCACACACACATGCAGTTAAGGGACTCTGTCAGCTTTTAGATGATTTTTTAGGTCCTTGGCAAATGGACTGTATTAGCACTATATAGCAATAGCCAAGGCCCCTGGAATTCTGCAATTCTGCGGTTGTGGAATTTTCTGCAGAATTTTTATCACGCCACAGAATTCATTGTTTTTGGTGAGTTTTCATTCAAATATATAGTTTTCCATAGTACCAGGTTGCCATATCCATCTTGTGTACAGTGAAGCCCCTCCTCTATGCTTGGCATGTGATGTTATCAATGACATCACTTCATATTTTAGCCAATGGTAGGACTGCAATCTGCCACCAAAATGAATAAATCATGCTGCAGAAATTAGAAAATTTTACCGCAGAAACCTATTTGCCCTGCTGCAGAAATCAGAAAATGCTGCTGCAGAACACTAGGATCCCATACAATAGCTTACCCTCTACGTGACAGCTGGACTAAAAAGGCTACTTCAACCTTTGTTTTCAAATATTTAATGTTTTCCTCGACCCGACCTAAACTTACGAGGATGGCTCCTTAGGCACATTCATGTTTAACATGGAGCTGAAGCACCCGTAAACTTGTACTTTGGCAAGTTTAATTTTTTTGAAGCAGTTTAAGTAAAATACACTTTCTGATACATACCAGTGTCCTGAGTGCCATAAAGTAGCTTGTTTATAGAAACAAGCTCTGTAACAGAAGTAATTTTATGTTTAAAATGTAAAGTGGTGACTCCAGGCATGTGCATTAGCACCGGCGCTAATGCGCATGCCTGCATTCTGTTACCTTGCTCATTTTCATAAAAGAGCTAGTTTATGGCACTTAAGACACTGGCAGGTATCAGAAAATGCATTTTACTTACAGTGCTTCAAAAAAGTCAAACTCGCCAAAGTATGAATTTATGGGAGCTTTGGCAACATGTTGAAGATGAACGCACCTGAGGAGAGGTCCACACAAGTACAGGTCAGGTCAGAGAAAACATTTAACTGTTATTTATTTATTTGTTTGTTTACCAGGTAGGTGCACTGATCTGAGAACTATTTTCAGGCATGACCCGGGCCATGGAGATGGCACAAAGAACATAATTCGATACAACGCAATACAGTACATACTGTACAATTCAATATATTAAGTGCAATAGAGGGCCAAAAATGGAGACATGTCACAAAATACTTTGTAAGAGGAGCATACAGTAGGGGGGGGAGGGTATTACAGCCAGGGAAATGAAAAAATAGGCAGTAATACAGAATAATACCATTAACACAAAACATCCATTTGGTATGTAGAGACGGATAGTCATAGGGAGGGTATGTGCGAGACATTCAACTGTAAACAAAGGCTGAACTTTTTTAGTGCAGCTGTCACTTTATGAGGGTAAGCTATTGCTATATAGTGCTAAAATGATCCTTTTACCAAGGAACTAAAATGTCAGCTATTGTAAAAACTGACAGTGTCCCTTTAACATAGTACCATAGACTATGACAGCAGATAAGAACCGCTTGGCCCACCCAGTCTGCCCATTTCCCTACCTATTGGATAAGCTGCAGATTCTAGTTAACCAATAGCCTACTTCTTCCTACCCCCCACCAGAAATGCCTTATATCTGTCCCATGCATTCTTGAATTTCCCCCACTGTTTTTGACCCCACAACTTCCTCAGGAAGGCTGTTCCATGCGTCCACCACCCTCTCTGTGAAAAAATACTTCCTCACATTGCCCCTGAGCCATCCCTCTCTATCTTCAAACTGTGCCCCCTTGTTCTTGCACATCTCTTTTCTGAAAGATGCTACCCTCTTGGACTTTGTTGATTCCTTTGAAGTACTTGAAAGTTTCTGTCATGTCCCCACTCCCTCCTTTCCTCAAGGGTATACACATTAAGCTCCTTTAGTCTCTCTTTGTATGGCTTCTGTTGCAGACCCTGCACCATTTTAGTTGCCCTTCTCTGGACTGCCTCCATCCTGTCTATGTCCTTGCAGAGATGGGGTCTCCAGAATTACATGCAGTACTCCAGATGGGGTCTCACCAACTGTCTGTACAGACGGGAAACAACTTCTTTTCTTTTTTTTTTTAAATATAGTATATTTTATTATTGTGAATTTTCAAACATTCACAAGCATACACAGTTGTACACTTGACAATACTACAAACAATAATACAATTACAACATTGACACTACTCCCCCCCCCCCGGATGACAATTAGGTCTCTAATACATACTTAAACTTAAAGGGGAAGTCTCCCATACTTTCACACTTATATTTTCCCAACTCCTTATGTGTAACTGTTGTGTGCCTCCTCCAGTTGCCAGCAGTCCTATTGCTGTCCAAATCTAGATTATAAATAAAAATATACAGCCCCCAGAAGTTATCAATGTGTTTGTCCTCCATTCTTACCATCAATGCTGCTGGAGGATGAAGTCGTCAGAGCAACAGATAATAATGCTGCACTAAATGCTGTTCCACCAGTAAACAGAACCCACAATGTTTGGTTCCCCACTTGAGTAATGGAGGAACTCTTTAAGTGTTGTGCACATCCTGAAGTGCAGGTCTAATAGGGACTAGGACCATATGAGTGTGATGCAGCACTAATTTGACATGTATATACAGTATGCCTATAAGGAAGTGCCTGTATGTGTTGTGTTAATGTTTCTGTTAGCAAAAACAGTTTACCCAATAAATGACTGGGTACAACAAGAGTCTTAAGTGGTATTATATAGCTGTTGTATTATGTTCTGTGTGTGTTAGCATTCTCTGTTTTGATTGACACCAGCAGTGAGACACAATCTTACAAAAATGCCCCTTTCCCTTTGTAACTAGGCAGTCAGTGATTGGATGGCTGATGTAAGGCAATAAAGAGTTCAGCTATAACAAGGAATAGGTTACCAGGACAACATCAGCTGCAGCATATGGAAGAAGGGCAATCTAGTGGTTAAAGCACAGGCACAAGAACTGGGAAACTCTGGTTCAAATCCTACTAAAGTCCCTTACTCTCTAACCCTTAACAAGTTCCCCTAACCTCCTTGTGAACTGTGATGGCCCCTCAGGTCCATGACTTTAAAAGTGCCCTCATTCCCATTATAAATCATTAGCAGTGATGTGAGAGCTACAACACTTCACTTTGAAGTTACTGAAAACAAGCTGTGGCAGCCCCTGTAATGGCAGCATTTGAAGTAGGATGTCCCTCACAAATCAGATGCTACACTTCAGTTGTTGTAGGTAAAAAAAACTAATCAGACAGTGTTTGTAGTGCTCTGTATTTGCTTAGCTCATTCCTCCCATGTCATATGCATTCTGTGTCTTGGTATTTCCAGTCAGAAACCCAGATGTAAGAAGCATTTGAAATATAAAACAATACACTTTATAAAGTAAGTGATCTAGCTCTCCACTTTCAGGCTGCTGAAAGGGGGCTATATAATTTATGCAAAGGAGGAATTCAGTCTTGTGTGATTCTTTGGGAAACTGCTCAGGCCTACTTTGTAAATGAATCTTCTCAAGGGTGTTCACCTGGTTCAATACTGATTGACTAATAGATTGACTGCTTGATTGTCTGATTGATTGACTCATGCTTTCTACTGCTCTCTACAACATGTTGCAACTGTCTCACAGAGAGACATGAAGAGTACAAATAAACAGATTCTGTTTCCTGTGAATGAAATACTATTAGATGTATTATTTGCTCTCACATGCAGTATTAAGGCTACAAGTACTACTCCCTGTGTGAGTTGCATGACAGAACTGTCTTACACCATTGCAAACTTAAACTAAAATCAGGATATACAGCATTGATACCCTTATGTGTTCTTCTGCACTGTTGCTGCAGTGACATCAGGGAATGGGAGGGGCTGTATTACAAGTGACCCATTTGCATGTAAATGGAGGCTTGCTTGACATTTTACTACCTTGTGTCAGAGCCTCAGACTCTAGATATGTGTTGCAGCAGCAGAAATGACTGATCTCTTATTGATATATGTATAGTAACTGATGTAATGTATAATAAATACCTCAGACATATCCAAATCAGAAATATACAGTAGTCTTCTCTTATAAGGTTTTCATCTTTCTTGGTTTGTCTAGTTGTTTGCCCCAATACTTTCAAGCCAAGCTCTGCACATGTTGAGAGTCTGATCAATGGCCCCTGGGTTCCCCCCATCCCCCCAATCTGGCCGTCACTAGATCCACTGTCAATAGCATTTGGAGTTTTTCCCATTTCTTCCGACAGCTCTTAAACCTGTCATTGGCACATGTGATAATCTTTTCTATTCATAACATTGCCAAAATCTCATTATGCTATTACACATATGAGAGCAGCTTATTGTCTAGCCAGTGTCTAAGAATTACCTTCTTGACCGTCGCAGCTATTAGGGCAATGTGGTATCTCAGGGTCATAAGTAATTGCCTGTCATAATGTCCCACTAAACAAATTTCTGAGGTAAAAGCATTCTCTAGGCTAAGTAGCAGATCCAGGTCGGCCCTAACCCTTTCCCACAATGGTTTAGCTTTCAGACATACATAGATACATAGATACATAGACAGTGTCGGCAGATAAGGGCCTATGGCCCACCCAGTCTGCCCATTTGAGCTTATAAGTTCAGTTTATTTTCCTAGAAGTCTGTTTCCCCTTACCCCTGACCTCTAGAATTCCTTTATGTCTATCCCATGCATTCTTAAATCCCGTGATTGTTTCAGCCCCCACCACTTCCTCTGGCAGGGTGTTCCACTTGTCCACCACCCGTTCTGTGAAGAAATTCTTTTCTCATGTTTCCTCTGAATCGTCCCTCCCTCCAACTTCATCCCATGCCCTCTAGTCCTGGAACATCTTTTTGCTTAAAAATAGTGTTTTCCTGCACTCTGTTTCTCCTGTAAGATACTTGTATGTCTGTATCATATCCCTCTCTCCTCCTCTCCTCCAGGGAGTACATGTTCAGTTCCTTCAACCTGTCTTCATAGGACTTGTGATGCAATCCATGCACCATCTTTGTTGCCCTCCTCTGAACCTTCTTCTACCCTGTCTATGTCCTTACGTAGGTAGGTCTCCAGAACTGTACACTGTACTCCAGGTGGGGCCTCACTAGTGTCTTGTATAGCAGAATTATGACCTCCTTTTCCTGCTGGTGATGCCCTGCCTATACATCTCAGCATCCTATTTGCTTTACCTGATGCCTTGTCACACTGTTTCCCTACCTTGAGGTCATCAGAGATGACAACCCCAAGATCCCTTTCCTGCTTGATGCATGCTATATCCTCACCCCCCAACTGATATATTGTGCCAGGATTTTTGTGCCCCATATGCATTATCTTGCACTTCTTTGCATTGAATTTCAACTGCCAAACCCTTGACCATTCTTCAAGTTTCTGCAGGTCCCTTCTCATTCTGTCTACACCCTCTGGTGTGTCTACTCTGTTACAGAGCTTTGTGTCATCAGTGAACAGTGAAATTCTGCCTTCTAGATCCTGCTAATGTCACTGATGAAGATGTTGAAAGGACCGTCCCAGCACTGATCCCTGTGGTACCCCACTGGTCACTCTTCCCTCTGTGGAGTGACAGCCATTTACCACCACCTTCTGTGTCCTGCCACCCAGCCAGTTACCTACCCACCACACTACTGTCCTGCCCACACCCATATTCCCCAGTTTGTGTAATAGTCTTCTATGTGGCACAGTGTCAAAGGCCTTGCTGAAGTCCAGATAGGCCATGTCCACTGCCCTCCCTGATCCACCTCCCTAGTCACCCAGTCAAAAATTCAATGAGATTGCTCTGACATGACCTCCCCTGGTGAAACCATGCTGCCTTGGGTCCTGTAGTCCATTGACAACCAGATGTTCCACCAATCTCTCCTTCAGAAGTGCTTCCATGATCTTTCCATTACCGAGGTGAGGCTGACTGGTCTGTAGTTCCCTGCTTCCTCTTGTTCCCGCTTTTGTATAAGGGGACTACATCTGCTGTCCTCCAGTCTTTGGGTACCTCCCTGTTTCCAGTGATTGGCTAAACAGGATAGCCAGAGGTTCAGCCACCACCTCTCTTAGTTCTTTAAGGACCCTGGTGCACCCCATCTGGCCCCATTGCTTTGTCAACTCTTATTACTTCCAGTTCCTTCAGGACCCTTTCTCGTGTAAAGGGACTTGTGTCCATTTCTGCACCATTCTCACCCCTTGTACTCCCTTCAGACCCATTACCCCCCTCTTCCTCAGTAAAGACTGAGCAGAAATACCTGTTCAATATGTCATCTTTACTGTTGTCATCCTCCACGCGACTCCCATCCTCCCCCTTCAGTCTCACTATCCCTCCCTTTGTCTTTCTTTTTTCACTTTTGCAATGTGTTCTTCTGTCTGAGCTTTGGCTTCCCTTACTGACTTCCCTGCCTCCCTTTGTTTCTCCTGGTACTTCTCCCTATCCCCTTCTGCCTGTGTCTTTTTGTATTGCCTGAATGCTATCTTTTTGGCTTTCACTTTCTTTGCTACCTCTTTGGAAAACCATAATGGTCTCCTCTTCCTTTTCCTCTTGCTAACCTGCTTAATGCATAATTCTGTTGTTCTTATAATCCCCATTTTAAATACTGCCCACTGTTCCTCAACCCTGATTCCTGTCCCATTCCCCTTAATGCCTCTTTCAAGTATCTCCACATTTTCCCAAAGTCTGCCCCCCTAAAATCCAGGATACGTGTGGTTTGGTTCTGCTCTTTCTGTGATTTCAAACCACAATGACTGGTGGTCACTGTTACCCAGGTGCTCCCCACTGTTACCCCATCACACTGTCCCTGTCTGTGAGCACAAGGTCCAGTATTGCCTTCTGCCGAGTTGGTTCCATGACCAGTTGGAGGGAGGCACCTGAAGGGGTCCAGGATAAATCTGCTCCTAGTTGATGCTGTTGCTGGGATGCTCCAGTCCACGTCTGGAATATTGAAGTCTCCAACCAGTACTACCTCACCCTTGTCTGCCATCCTTTGGATGGCTAGCATCAGCTCCCTATCTGTTTCTTCCTCCTGGGCTGGTGGTCTATAGACCACACCTGTGCGGATGGCTGGCCCCATTTTCCTTTCCAGCTTAACCCACAGTATCTCTCCCTCCCCCATTTTGTTCCTCCTGGATCTCTGTGGCCCTTATGTCATTTTTCACATACAGTGCCACTCCTCCTCCCTTCCTGCCTGCTCTGTCTCTTCTGAATATGTTGTAGCCAGGTATGGCCATCTCCCAGTCATGGTTATCATTACACCAGGTTTCAGTGATGGCCACAATGTCCAGGTCTGACTGTACCATGACAGCCTCCAGATCTTCCATCTTGTTGCTAAGGCTCCTGGCATTTGCACACATGGCTTTCCATGATTTGACCTCCCAGACGATCCCATAAGATATGATACATCATGCCTTTTTCTGCTTGGCATTTTGTACACAGATCATCACTTCTGTTGCCCATTTTTGCAGAGGTTCTCTGGAGTGTAGTACAGGTTATGTAGTACCTTAAACTGCATCAGTCTTAAGGGTTCTATCTTGATGTACTTATACAGATTAAGACAGATTTTATGCCAGTCCCACTGCTCACTGTTCGGTGAAAGGGCCTGTACCCAGTAGTAACCCTTTTCTGCGCCCTCAGGAAAACAGTCTGATGACACTATGGCATATAATTTAGATATTGCATTGGGACTGTTAGCTAGAATTTGAAGTTAATGGATGGTTTGTGCATGTGGTTACTCCATGGTTGTGGCCCCATGTGCTGTGTTACTGCATGTGTTACTTGTAAGTACCGATAGGCTGTGCCTCTTCCATTCTCTGCCTCTTCCAGAAAGGTTCTGCTGGATTTTATTCCCCTATCCCCCACTATGCTTTTGATCATAGGCATATTCCAGTGTATCCATGGGGCAGTATTGATTCTCCTATTCCCTATACATATATTAGGATTTTTAAAGATCGGTTGAGTAGGGTCTGTTCTCGATTCAGTTTTCAACTCCTTACACAACTGGTAGTGTACTCTGATTGATACCCCAATCGGCGTGTTCCTGATGGCTGGTGGTAATTTTTTCACTGGGCAATGAATCAAAGCCTGAATGTTTATCTCTTCCTTGTTACACAGTTACTGCTCTATTTCTAACTACTAAGGTGTGTAGTGTTAGAAAAGAGCCTGGTCCGCACCACTATACCATTTAAGGTACTTACTACTATGAGCTGCCAGGTACAGTAGTAATGGAAGAAATTAGGCAATTTCAGGCCTCCTTTGATCTTTGGTCCAGATAGTTTTGCACAGGATTTCCTAGTGACTTTGCCGGCCCAAATGAACTGTGTAATTATAGAGTGCACCTGTTTGAACCATTTGAGTGGCAAGGTCATGTGAAGCATGGATAAACGGCATAGTAATCTTGGAAGGACATTCATTTTGATGGTGCTTATTCTGCCAGTGAGTGATAGGGGAAGTTTCATCTACCTCTGTAGGTCTAATCGTATTACATCTACTAGGACATCCAAGTTTTTATTTTTCATGGTGGCTCTGTCTCTGGTGATGTCTATCCCTAAGTAACGTAGTATATTGGGGGATCACTATAATCCCATTCCCTCCATATCTGTTTTGTTTGTGCCTACATTCAGGGGCATGACTATGTTTTGGAATTGTTGAGTTTATAGGCCGAGATGGCTCAGAATTCTTCTATTAGTCTTAGGGCTTCTAGTAAGGACTTTTCTGGTGCCCTAATATGCATTAGTATGTCATCAGTGTACATAGATATTTTATACTGTTCCCTCCCTATTATAACACCCTGTATAAGTGGAGCTTGAATAATTTTGTGAGCTAATGGTTCTAGAAATAGGATGAACCGTAGTGGTGATAGGGGGGCAACCCTGTCTAATGCGTCGTCGTAAGTTTATACCCTGTGGCAGGGCCCTATTACATAGTATTTTAGCTGACGGGCCCATATAGGGCATCTTAATCCATGAGATGAACTCTTCTGGGATGTTGTAATGCTGAAGAATCAAAAAGAGATATCCCCATGGGACCCTGTCGAAGGTCTTCTCTGCGTCTAGCGAGGCCAAGACCGCAGGGGTCCCAGGCTCCCCAGATGTGGAGATTAAATGTTCCAGTTTTCTAAGTTGATCACTAGAATTCCTGCCCTGCATGAAGCCAACCTGGTCATTACCTATCAATCCCCCCACACAGTACCCAACCTCATTGCCAGAATCTTCACCAGAATTTTAGTATCCAGGTTAATCAGGGAGATGGGTCTATAATTTGCCACTATATGGAGATCCTTACCCGGGTTTAGGTATCAGGGTTATCATGGCTTGCATTAGTGAGAGGTCTGAGAGATCTTTTTTATGTATGTGTGAGTATACTTTGGCTAGTTATGGACTAAGGACTGAACGTAAGACCTTATAGAAATTTGGTGTTTAACCATCAGGACCTGAGGCTTTATCTGTCATTAACTGCTTGACCGCCCTTTGGATCTCCGCTGGCTCTATTGCTCTTTTAAGACATAGTTGCTATTATTCACTCAATTGTGGGAGGTTAATGCCCTCCATAAAATGCTTAACCCTGTTCTCTAGGTCTGGGGTGTCCTCTGCTGTGTATACATTCTGGTAGAATTCTTGAAATACTTGACCTAGCTCTCTTGCCCCTGTTAATAGTCCCCCCCCAGCATGTTTTTTAATCCCTTTAATAGTATGTGAAGCCTCTTGCTTCTTAAGCCTGAGTGTCATCAGTCTCCCTGCTCTATCCCCTTTTTCTATATACTTGGCTTTAGTTCTAAAGATTGCCCTTCTGCCTTCTCTCTAATGAGGTCGTGGTATTTATCTCTCAGAACATTTAGCATTAATGTGTCCCTTTCTGGGGTGTTGGGGTTTAGACCTTGTTCCTATTTTCTTATTTCTGTTAGGGTGTTGTGCAGTTCTCTTTCCCTCTATTTTTTCTTTTTGTAGCTATTCTTAATAACTCCCCCTTATATGGCACTTGACTGCACCACAGCCAATGTAATCTCTTTGTCGTGTAATATTCTGTTATTGAGGTGCCATACCGTATCCTGGTCTGATGTTGAGACAAACTGATGTTGTAAGATGACTGGGCTATGATCTGAAATTACTCTAGCTTCTATTTCATACCCAGGTAGGCCTTGTATCCAGTCCCAAGACCCCAGAAAATAATCGATTCTCAACTCTGATCCATGTGTACAGGATCTGAATGTGAATTCACTCCCCTGAGGGTGTAGTACTCTCCAAATAGCGTGGAGCCCCAGGTGGTCTACTAGATCTCTCAGACCTCTTTATGCTGGTGTGAGGCCTTTTCTTGAGTTATCTGGTCTATATAGGGCTGGAGTCATGGTTAAATTTCAACCTCCGCCAATCAGTATTGGTGGGCCCACCAGTTGAGCTAGGGTCTTCAAGACTGTTACAAACAGCTGTGGGGAGTCTGAACTGGGCCCGTACACACTGCCCAGTACCACCCTTGAGTTAAACAACAACCCCTTCAGGAAGACATATCTGCCTTTTTGATCTCTTTCTCCATCATAAAATTTATGCTTTTAGCTATTAAGATCAGGACCCCTTTTTTATTGGTTACTTTCCCTGCTCCAAACACTTGTCCTACCCATTGCCTTTGAAATAGGTTTACCTTATGCTCTGGCAAGTGCGTCTCCTGCAGGAATGCTATCCCCACTCCCAGCTGTTTCAGATGTCACAATATTTGGTATCTTTTGGGCACAGTCTGGGCCCCATAATGTTCCATGTGGTATACCTAATCTCTGCTTCCATAATCATCAAAGATTTCCTTGTAATCTGCTCCGCTCTTTTTCAATTGCATAGTATGTATTTTCAGTTTGACCCAACCTTCTCTTCTTTTCTTTATCATCCGAACCCTTCCCCCCCAAACACATACACAGATGATTACACAAGATATCACAAAGATTACAACTTTTAAACACATACTGCAAAGCAAATCATGTATTTTGCCAACTCTAGTTTGGGTTGTAATGATATTCAACCCTGACAGCCAAGTAAAAATTGAGGTATAGCCCCCACCACTGAAGCTAGAGTGAGTAGTGTCCCACTGTCTGTCTGCAATT
Source organism: Neoceratodus forsteri (assembly GCA_016271365.2). Taxonomy (NCBI): domain Eukaryota; kingdom Metazoa; phylum Chordata; order Ceratodontiformes; family Ceratodontidae; genus Neoceratodus; species Neoceratodus forsteri. Next base: position 567,198,986 of record CM057452.1, read on the forward strand.
CCCTCCACTACTCCCCTGTTCTCTCTCTCTTTGGTTTGATGGTATAAGTGAGTGCTGGCTAGATCTCTTACACCTCCTTCGACTTCCCCTGTGATTACCTTTCTGGTCTGCTTCCTACCCTTCTTCATGAGGCCAAGGGATATCCAGTCATCTAGGATGAACTGGTTCTTAATAACAATGTTAACTGAATTCCCTATCACAGAACATTTAATTAACTTTTCAACCTTGGAACGTAAAACCTTAACATCAACAGTCCTTACCTCCCCAATCGATGGGACATGACCATCAGTCTGCTCACCTCCTTTTAATTTCCTGGTTTGTTTGCCCTCCACTCCCCATGTAAAGATCACCATTTCCATTGAGCATTTGATCCTTCCAACCTTGTTTTCTTGACCCTCCCCTATTCCCAGTGACCCTTTTTATCACTTCATTTCAGGTAGTAATGAAAAGGACTTTGAGCTAATTGAATGTTAATACGTTTCTATTTATTGTCACATTTTGTTTATTAAACCTGTGTTTTTTATAATAAAGTGAAAAGTAATTGTATAATAGGAGTATCTTGATGTGGGCAGGGATGTTTATTTATTTATTTATTTGCTTTTGGTAACCGGGTGAGTGCACTAGACATAGAGATGCCTATTTTCAGGCACGACCCGGGAGAATACAGGTGAAAAAAAAATACATGAGCTGTACAATGTGATGCAGCACAAGGAAGAGATAAACAACTGGAATTGAGAGCAATACAAACAACTGACAACTGGATGAAACAGAGTAAGATAATGTCAAAAATATAAACAGTACTGTTATGAAAAAACAAAACAAGTGCTAACAAATTTGTACTAGAACTGGCTGGAAAGTACATTAGAAATGGTAAGTGCCAATGCAAGGCTCAATATAGAAAGAAGGAAGGAAGGGGGGGAGAGAGGGGGAGATGGAAGAATAGGAGCAGGGGTGAGAGGGAAAGAGGGAGAGTGAGGAAAGAACAAGGTGGTAGGTGGAAGGATTGAAAGGGTTAAGGTGGATGGAAGCATGTGCAAGGATTAGAGGCCAGTAAATGTTCACGGTGGAGTTTCTTGAAACCAGCATGGGTAGTAGCAAGGCGAATTGCTTGAGGGATAGAATTCCAATACTTAGGGCTGAGTAGGAGAAAGCCCATGCACCCATAGAGGTTTTGAATCTGGGATGAAGAGGGGGCATTGTCATTAGATCGGAGACCATAGGAGGGGTTTGGGGTGTAGCAAGGAGGCAGGGATTTTGGGAGACTCTGATCTAGTTATACTATCAAGTAGAGCTAAGGGCCAGTAGCCGTGGGCAGAAGGGTTACTATTTTAGGTCAGCATACAGCTGGACAGTGATGTTTGAAACGCATGATCCAGAGGCATAGCGTAGATGTTATTATAGGTGGTGTTCCATTTATGTAGGGGGGGTCTTTGATGCTCCAAGGTACGTGACCGAGCCTTAAGCAGGGCTGGGGAGCAGTAGGCCTTGAGCCACTGCAAGCCGGGCAGATGGTGTAGGGCATGAAAAGCTAGTCACAGTGAGGCACCTCCAATTTTGCGTTGACCGATTTGCAGGTGGCGGTGGCATGGAGGTCAAAGTCCAGGGATTCATCTAGGAGGATACCCAGGTATTTGAAGGAGCTAGTGCTAACTACCGGGGAACCATCAGCACACAAAATTTGAAAGGAGTTGCGATTAGAATTGAGTCTAGCTGGAGAGCCGAAAAGCATGGAGTGAGTTTTGCTAGCATTAAGAACAAGATTGTTTTCAATTAGGCAGGACTGAATACTTAAGAAGTCATTAGTAAGTGAGCGGTTTATATCCACGATGATACTTCCACTACGGTAAATGACAAGGTTGTCCGCATACAGCAGGGAAGAGCAGTCAGGTGCATACGATGGGAGGTGATTTATAAAATTAGAGAAAAGTAGCGGGCCAAGTATGGAGCCTTGAGGAACTCCCATATGTATGGGAGAAGTATTGGACAGGGGAGAGTTAGTACTCCTATTGGGAGCTACAAGGGAATAAATGTAAACTGGATTCCCTCTTCCATTTCCTGCTTATCTCAGGAGTACCCCACCCCTTTATCCCTGATAGATTTTATATGTTTAGTCCTGGCTTGGAACTCAGCTATTGCATAAATGGCACTTTTAGCAAATTGAATGTTAGTAAGTCATTATTTATTGTTATATTTTGTATGTCAAATTGAGTCTTTTTATAACAAAGTGAAAAGTAACTGTATAACATGACCATCTTGAAAACAAGCCCTTTGGACCGAATGACATTGAATGTCAACTTCCTGTATAAAAATAAAGATTTTACTACTACTGAAGATTTTACTACTAGTTTGAACACCAATTCCACTAAGCATTTTACTTATTTCAAACATGACCACCTGTTTTACTCCCCCCCCCCCCATGGAGGCACTCCTGCAGTCAATCCACTGGCACTGTTATTGGTGAGTTCCCTGAGGCACTGGCTTGGTACTGTCTCCCCCCGCCCCGGCATTAAACCACTCTCACCAGTAAGATCTCCCAGTGAGCAAGGCCCCAGGACTTGCAGAGAGGTCTCCTTCCCTTCCCCTCTTCAAGCATGCCTCTCAATCTTATTTTTTCTCACCAGTCCCCCACCCGCCTTTCACAATTCAACCCCTCACATTTCAGCCTCCCCAGTCAATTTCAGTATGTGGCATGCAAGGTGTGTCCCGCTTGTTATTCAATCTTAAGCTTGCAGTTGAAGGGCACTGGTAATAGTACACCGCGAGTTTATACTGCTGGTGCTTTAGCTGTTCTTAGATGCAGATGATAAGTGTTCCTGATTTTGCTTACTTTTAGCTGCACCTTCTGTTCGTGACTATTATTATCTCCCTCCGTAGTTTGAATGCAAAGACTCTGACTTTCTAGGTTGAAAAATCATCAGCAGGATGGTGGTCTGTATCCAATGCGCCCATCTCATTCCTGTCCGCCATTTGTATTGTTTACCTTCTTCCCCTTCTTCTCGAGAGTTATCTCGCAGTATGTTCAGGATTACAAGGCTTCGCGCAAGACTCCCGGACCAGTCATGGGAGATAGCTCTTGTGGGAGGAGTTATCTTTCCTTCCAGCTCGTGCATGTTGTGCCTATGCTGTGAACTAGTAACGCTCACCATGATCATCTCTGCACCACTGGGAGCATGGAACGTGGTTGCCTGCAACATTCTGAGACCTGATCCGGGGTAGCACTCTGGGCGGCAAAATCTAGATTTCAGTGAACATTTTTTCTGATGAAGATGGGGGGAGAGGGGAGCATGTCCCCTATTCAAGATGGAGGGACTGGTGTTATAATCCACGCCATCATTTGTCAAGTGAGACATTTGCCCAGGAGATCACACTCCATCCCAAAACATATAACATTTTTAGGGGAAGGGAATGCTGCGATCACTGCTGTGCCTTAACTTTAATGGTCTAGGGATTTAGTTAACTTATGTCCCATCTCCCTTCCCCTTCAGACATCCTCCTCACCTGTGCCAGAAAAGATCAATCTCTTAGTGCCTCTTGTCGCTGTGGTGGAAAGTCCAGCAACACAAGAGGCCTCAGTACTCAGTGGATTGTATTCATTTCAGTCCCTGGTGTGCCTCTGTGTTTTTAAGTATCCCTGCTTTATTTGTTGGAAGGTTTTAACACATCCCATTGTTTTTGAACAGGTTAGGAAGAAGCTTGGAAAGCTGTAGTCTAGCCTCCTCAGCCATAAGAAATTGGCGCTCTTTTCCTTCGACAATTACAATTAGTCTAGCTGGGTAGCTGACACGGAAACAGAGCCCTGCTGCATACAGAGTGCTTTTAATACCCTTGTATGTTGTTTGCTTGGCTCTTGTTTGGGGGCTCAAATCGCTGAACATCAGGAGCCTGTTGCCCTCCCATTATATTGTTTGCAGTTTGCGCGGATCTGGGATTGAATATGCACTTTACTGAGGAAGTTGAGAAGCTTAAATATTATAGGTCTTGGTCTCTCACCTTTATTAGGAGGAGGGCACAGGGCACAATGAGCTCTTTTGATTGTGTATGTGGAACCATTTGGGGAGGAACTGGCGATTTTCTGGCATAGTTTTTGAACAAACGAGATACAGTCTTTGCCCTCGTCCCTCTTTGGAAACCCAATGATCACCAAGTTATTTTGCCTGCTCCATCCTTCCTGATCTTCAATCCTGTCCTCCAACCGCTGTATCTTTCTACTCATGCTTATAATTTCTTTGCTGTCAGTTTCCACTTTATCTTCCACTAAGCTGATGAGGGTTTCTGTATCCCTCATCCATATTGTTAGGTTTTCAATTGCAGATTTGAAAGATTTAATGTCCTCCGCTAGGTCTACAAGCTTGGTTTCTATGAACGCAAACTCCTCCATGTATTTGTCTGATTTTTGAGTCATTGCTGCGGGTGACAGGTCTGGGAATGAGTCAGGCTTTCTTCGCTTCTGTGCTTGGTTTCTCGCTGACACTGGTGTGCTCTGTATTCCATTCCATTTTTCTTCTTCGATAGTGCGATCTAATTTGTGCTTTTCCCCCTATGATTTAGTAGGGCTTCCTACACGTTGTGGTGTTTTTATTTTGTTGTTATTCCCAGGTTTTCTCAGGTATTTGGAGTTTTTAGAGTTGTAGATGACTGGAGCTCTCCCCTCCTGCTGCTTTCAGCCTGAAGGCATCACGTGACCGCCAACTTCTTGTTTTCTACTGGTGATACCTCTCCCTATACATCCCAGTATCCCCCCAGCCATCCTTACTGCCTTCTCACATTGCTTGCTTACCTTTAGATCATTTTATAGGACTACCCCCAGGTCCCTTTCCATTTTTGTTATTGTTAATACACCCTCCAACTGTGTACTCTTCCCCTGGGTTTTTGTTTCCCAGGTGCACTACTTTGCACTTCTTTGCATTGAATCTAAGATGCCATACTTTTGACCATTCCTCCAACCTTGCCAAGTCCCTTTTCATCCTTTACACACACACCCTTGTGTATCAACCCTGTTGCAGATATTTGTGTCATCTGCAAGGAGGCATACTTGTCCTTCCAGTTCCTCTGCAATGTCACTTATAAGGACATTAAAAAGAACCGGACCCAGTACTGAATCCTGCCAGTAACCACCCTTTCTTCAGAGTAGACTCCATTTACTATTACCTTCTGTGTCCTGTTATCAAGCCATTTTTTTTTACCCAGGCTACCACCATGGGACCCACTCCCAGGCTGGCTAATTTGTTTATTAATCTTTTGTGTGGGACTGTGTCAAATGCCTTGCTAAAGTCTAGGTAGGCCATGTCCACAGCCCCTCCCTGGTCTACTACTTTGGTCACGAAGTCAAAGAAATCTATTAGATTCATCTGACATGACCTTCCTGCTGTGAATCCATGCCTTAGGTCCTGTGCCGCACTGGCCACCAGGTACTCAACAATTCTTTCTTTTAGAAGTGATTTCATCATTTTCCCTACCACTGAGGTAGAGCTAACAGGACTGTAGTTTCCTACCTCAGCTTTGCTCCCACTTTTATGAAGGGGAATCACATCTGCCCTCCTCCAGCCCGTAGGTACCACACCATCCTCCCATGATTTGTTAAAAAGGGTAGTCAGCGGTGTCACTGTTTCTTCCCTTAGTTCTTTTAGAATTCTTGGGTGAATCCCGTCAGACCCCATTGCTTTGTCCACCTTCAGTTTTAATAATAATAATAATAATAATAAACTTTATTTATAAAGCTCCTTTCCAGAAGATAAAGGTGCTGAACCTAATATATAAAACACATGTAACAATAACACTTTTTAACATTCCATAAAATCCAGTTAAAATAAATTATTCCCATAATATAATTTCCAACAGCAGCCTAACATTAATAACTAAAACTTTTTTTTTGAAATACTTTTCGAAATTAATAAAAAGATTATGCAAAAAAAAAACTAAAACTATCAGCTGGCAGCTTAGGAGTTCTTTCAGAACCCTTTCTTCTGTGAAAGGACTAATATCAACCCTTCTATCCAGAGTGCTTCTATTGACTGGATTAGGTACCTCCCCCTCCTGTTCCTTTGTGAATACTGACCAAAAGTATTTGTTCAGTATCCCTGGATTTCCACTGTCCCTCTCTGCCCACCCTCCTTCCTCTTTATTAAGCCTCACTATCCCTCCCTTGGTCTTTCTTCACTCCCTAATGTACCTATAAAAGATTTTATCCTCCTCCTTAACCGAGTTGGCTATCTTTTCCTAGGTTTGGGCCTTTGCTATTCTGACTGCCTTCCCCGATTCTTTCTGCTTTAACTTGTACAGTTCTATGTCCTGCTCCTTCTGTGTTTCCTTATACTTCCTGAATGCTATCTTTTTCTCCCTAACCTTCTCCGCCACCTCTTTTGAGAACCATAGTGTTTTTTTCTTTCATTTTGATTTGTTTATTTGCTTCACACAAAAGCTTGTTGCCTCTGTGATGGCTGTTTTGATGTTTCCCCATTGTTCCTCCACCCCTCCTTCTTGCCTGTTTGCTAGTGCTTTTCTGAGGCACTCTCCCATTTTTATAAAGTCAGCCCTCCTAAAGTTCAGTACCCTCACCTTTGTATGTCTTGACTCTGCGGCTGTGTTTATCGTGAACCACACTGTTTGGTGGTCACTTGTTCATAGATGGCTACCGACTTCTAGATCTGAGATCCTCTCTCCGTCCCCATTTGAGAGTACCAGGTCTAAGATTGCTCCCTCCTGAGTGGGTTCCAGCACTAGCTGTCTGAGGTATGCCCCCTGTAGATCATAGAGAATGACCCTGCTCTTGGATGTGGCTGCAGCAAAGGTGCTCCAGTTAACACCTGGCATATTCAGATCCCCCATCAACAATAACTCCCCTTTTTCTGTCATCCTAAGGATGCCTTCTATAATTTCCTTGTCCATTTCCTCCCCCTGAGATGGGGGTCTGTATACAATCCCTGTGCAGACTGTGGGTCCATTTCCGGTCTCCAGGGTGACCCACAGTGCCTCTTCTTCTCCTCCCTGTTTACCCTTTAGTTCCATTGCTTTGATCCCTTCCCTTATATAGAGAGCTACTCCTCCTCCTCTTCTACCCTCCCTGTCCCTCCTATAGATTGTGTACCCTGGTATGTTAACATTCCAGTCATGGTTCTCCATGTACCATGTTTCTATGACTGCCATGATATCCAGGCATCCCTCTTCCATCAAGGCCACCAGTTCAGGGATCTTGTTACCTAGACTACGGGCATTGGTACTCATTACCTTCAGTTTTTTGATGGCCTTACCCCTTTTTGCTCTATCCCTGTCCTTATTGCCTTTTTCTCCATTTACCCCTGCTCTTCTCCCTATCAACTTCTCTATCTTGGTGTTTACCTCACTAACTACCCTGATTTCTTTTGCGGGGGGGCTAGGATTTCCCTGCTCCTTTTCAGTGCCTCCCCCTTGGCTAGTTTAAATGATTGCCAATGAAGCATTTAAACCTATCTCCTAGGATCCTGGTTCCCCTCCTGGACAGATGCAGATCATCACGCCAGTATAGGCCTGTATCCCTCCAGGTGGACCCCCAGTCCCCAATGAAGCCAAAGCCCTGAGCTCTTCACCAGTTTTTCAACCATTGATTCAATCCCATGGTGCGAATCACCCTAGCCTCACCCATGCCATAGACAGGCAGCACCTCCGAGAAGGTTACCATGCATGCTACTTGTCTAAGGCCCCACCCCAACTCTACAAACTCCTCCTGCACTGTTCTGATCCCTTTCCCAGCCAGGTCATTTGTCACTAGGTGGACAATGACATTCCGCTCCCTCACCGTGCAGCTGCTCCCTGTCCCTCCAAGCCATAGTGCCAGGCAGGCACCTTACCTCCCTCTCCCCCCTCTCCCAGTTCTACCCTCCTAACAATGGAGTCCCCCACCAGAGTTGTTTCCTTCCCCTGTGGGGTCCCATGCCATCTTCCTGTGGTTCTCCTTTGTAGAGGTTCCCAGCATCCCCCTTGGTCACCACTGCGGGTGCCTCACACTCTTAACAGAATAGCATACGAATTGTGGAGAGGTACAACTGGAGGGATGCACCTCTGTTCCACCAACCTCACCCTCCCTGAGCTCACTGTGGTCCAACCACTCCTCTTTCTTGGCAACCTCTGAGGCAGCGGCAGTGGCCCATGTGGTCCCTGGGTGGGAAAGGAGGTCCCCGGAATCTTGGCCAACTCAGCCTGGAGAAGAGCAACCTCCTCCCTCAGCCCAGAGAGGTGTCTGAAGATGATATAACACTGCATCCTCCAGAATGTCTCCTGGAAGACTGCTGCTCCACAGCCACTGCACTGCACCACTCCCATCATGTCTTATTTGTGGCCCTTCAACTGTTGTTTCGTATACTTACAGTACTCTTCCTTCTCTCTGTTTATTTTTATATATATATTTTTTTTTCTCCCTACTTTCCTACTGCCTCCATGCCCTTAAAGCTCCTGCTCTTCCTGTTCTGGGACAGGAAGTTCCTGTATTCCTCAGTAGTCTCCTTCTTACTTGCTCAGAGTCAGACTTCCAGCATCTGGGGGGGGAGAGCTACTCTTTTCCTTCTAGGATGGTGAGTCTTTTGTGCCTCTGTGTTCACTCCCTTGCTGCTCCCAAACAGGAACATCCTGCTGTCAGTCAAATCCTGTGCCTATAAAACTGGAATTAGCTAATGGGTGAGGGTGGGAGGAGGCTATATAGTCCCAGTAGAGTAGTAAAGTTCTAACAGCACCTTCTTCTTGCTGTTCTCTGCCAAAGCTATATAGGGCAGTTTTAAATCCAAACACCTGGCTTCTTACTGCCTAAGCCACTCCCCCTAATTCACAGTTCCCTTCTTCACCTAGCTAACTGCACAGATAATAGTTCCATTCACCCAACTCAGACAAACACACTAACTCTTGTTTTTTCTGTTTATTTGTTTTTACCCTAAATTGAAGGTCCTAGTAGTAGAGTTCTAGTTCTTAAGTCCTAGTACAGTAGTAAAGTTATAACAGCACCTCCTTCCTCTTGCTGTTCTCTGCCAAAAGTTATCTAGGGGGCACTTTTAAATCCAAACACCTGACTTCCTGATGCCTAAGCCACTGCCCCAATCCACAGTTCCTTCTTCACCTAGCTAACTGCACAGATAACAGTCCCCTTTACCCAACTCAAACACACTAACTCTTGTTTTTTTGTTGTTGTTTTTACACTAAATTGAAGGTCCCAGTAGTAGACTTCTGGTTCTTAAGTCCCATTAGAAAATGGGCTTTAAAATATGTGAACTCTGACTGACTGCCAGGGGTACATTAACTTATTGTGAGAGCCCTCAGAATAACAAGTATGACCCTACAGTGCCCCTTCACCCACTTAAATATCCTACTGCCCACCCTACTTGCTCCTTGGCCAAAAGCTGGTAATTCAGTTTGAAATTGTCACCATTTTTTCCCCTCACTTAGCGAGACCCAGCGAGAGCATCCCCCTTCATGCCTTACCCAGACACTATACCCATTACTCAGTAATGTAAGAATAAAAAAAAAATCATCACAACAGCATAAGAAGAAAACAAATTTACAGGGTTCTAACTTAGTATAAATAGAAAAGTATTAAAAAAGCAAAAGGAAGCCGTCAGTGTGATCGGCTTCATGTAACCAGCGAATGGTATCACGATTTTCAAAAGGGCAGCCGTGCACCTGTCCATAAGTCATCTCACATATTTAACCTTCACTCGCTGTTCGCCATACAATATCGAACATGGTACAGAAGTATACAAACCTCTCTGAAATGCTTGCTATTCCTCCTGCTAATGGAAACAACAGTCTGGGAGTTTTAGCACTGTGCACATGCTGCACAGCTTACCTCGTTCACAAACTCAACCTGCTGATACTCTGCTTCCCCCATTCCTAAATGAACCATTTAATTCCTGTGGCTCCAACATTTCATTAGCCTTTTTTTAAATACCTTACACTCTTCTCCTTGAAGCCATGCCACTAAAACGATCCCAGTGTGGGTCTTCTCCACTCCCGATGACTGCCCGACCATGACCTGCCTCATCACAAGCAGCGTGCTATGTCTGTTCATGGACCATAGCAGATCCTCACTATGGTCCTGGCTCCCAAATACAAACTGCAACAGTTTCTTCCAGCGCCATCACTCTTTCCCCACTACTACAGCCCCTCTTAAGATTAAAAAAAAAAAAAAAGGACAGAGTGATACAAAAAAAAAAAATAAAGACACACAAAAAAGTGTGTTTAAAAACAAAAGCACCCCTCTACTGGAAGCTATACCAGCAGCTGAGGGACTACTTTACAACAAAATAATTTCTATTAATATATACCACTGTTTTAAGTCAATTTGTGACATTTTTAAATTATTTTATTAAAAAAATGTCACAAACAGCCAATTTTCTAAGCACAATAATACCCTCCAGGGTGGGCAGTATGGGCATTACCGGACCTTCCAGGTGCTGTAAGGCCCTCTGACTGCGGCGTCAGGCCTCATTACGCCCTTGGGCAGTCTGGTATAGCCCAATACTGTCCACCCTGTCAGGTATTATTGCTTGCTTAGAAAATGGGCTAAAGAATATAAGAAATCTAATTGGTTTGCAGGGGTACATTAACTTACAGTGACAGCCCTGTAAGTTAAAAGTCCGAGCCATGCCAATCCTGTGAAGTATCAAAGTGCCTATCCTCCTCTGTCATTGGATAAAGCACCTCCTTTGAGTCTGAAATTGCCGCCATTTTTCCCCTTGCTTACTGAGAGAGCTAGCTAGAAACGTCACCCCCATTCTGTCCTTAGCCAAGACACAATACCCAGCAACTGTAAAAAAAAAAAATCACAGCAGTAAACCACTTCCTTCCTCTAAACATCACATTGCTCACACATTGGAGGCACTCTGCTGTCCTTCCATCATTTATAACTTCAGAGTTCATCACACCGCGTCATACATTTTATGGTGACATTATAACCTGACCTCCTCCGTAACGCCATCTGCCCGCAAATCAGGCCGCAAACTCACCTATACCTCAATTCATTTTTTCCTCAGCTCTGTATTCTCCACAACTGCCAATGCGATTTCAGTTAAAAGAAAGAACTGCTTGCAGTTGCAACAGGCACAGCTTAGGAATTGGGGTGTATGAAACTACACACCACTACTATCTTTCCTGCCATGCTACACCATACTTCCCCCTCTGAAATTCCTGCTTCTCTGTGGCAGTGTTGCGTAAGTTTGCACTTTCTGAGTTGGGGGGAAAAAAACACCAGTTTTCTAAGATTAACAGAAAACTTTTTTTTTTAAAGGAACAACCTGGGGTGGCAGGAGAGTCTACAACAAACTCACCATTGCGTTCTAGAGGTGGGGGAGAAAAACAGAATGGCTCTGGGGGCAACAGAATAGAGAACAGCACAGAAAGGGATTGCTTTACAACTTAAACACTTTAACTTCATTTCTACTCTATTTTTTTAATTTCTTTTTTAGTTTTACTAAATTACATATAAAAAATCCACAGGTAGCCCATTTTAAGTGCAATAATACCCTCCAGGGTGGGCAGTATGGACAATCCCAAACCTTCCAGGGGCTATAAGGCCCTCTGTCTGCTGCGTCAGGCCTCACTACGCCCCTGGGCGGTCTGGTGTTGCCCAATACCACCCACTCTGTTGGGTATTATTGCTTGTGTAGAGTAATAAAGTTCTAACAGCACCTTCTTCCTCTTGCTGTTCTCCACCAAAAGCTATTTAGGGCAGTTTTAAATTCAAACACCTGGCTTCCTGCTGCCTAAGCCACTCCCCCGAATTCACAGTTCCCTTCTTCACCTAGCTAACTGCACAGATAACAATTCCCTTCACCCAACTCAGACAAACACACTAACTCTTGTTTTTTGTTTGTTTGTTTTAACCCTAAATTGAAGGTCCCAGTAGTAGAGTTCTAGTTCTTAAGTCCCAGTAGAGTAGTAAAGTTTTAACAGCACATCCTTCCTCTTGCTGTTCTTTGCCAAAAGCTATCTAAGGCAGTTTTAAATTCAAACACATGGCTTCCTGCTGCCTAAGCCACTACCTTTAATTCACAGTTCCCTTCTTCACCTAGCCAACTTCGCAGATAACAGTTCTCTTCACCCAACTCAGACAAACACACTAACTCTTGTTTTTTTTTTTTGTTTGTTTGTTTTTACACTAAATTGAAGGTTCCAGTAGTAGAGTTCTAGTTCTTTACATTGAGTTCTGTGCAAACTGCATCATGTAAACAAAGACCCTTCCTTAGGTGTCGGGGGGGGGGGGTGTTATGGTTTCAACAAGTCCTCAAAAAGATAAAGAAAATCAAAAACAAAGTATATTGTATTTTTTCTCTTACATTTTTTTCCTCTCGAGGAATGCTGGACAATGCAGTCAGAAAATGTGTTTGTGTGGGTGACTGGACTGGCTCCTTTGACTGTGCAATCTCTGTCTCTCTGTGGTGCTCACACACCACATGGATTATCCTACCAGGACATGCAGTGTGATTGGAGGAGCATGGTGGTGGGCACTGTGTGTAAGGGGATGGGACACGGTTCATTGGAGGGCATGTGATGGAACTGATTAGTCACAGGCAAGTCACATGCAGCAAGACATTCAGCAAGATCAGCAAGAGACTCACGTAAGGCAGAGAATGCTGTAAGTACCCAACCCATTACCCTCTCAACTACCCGACCTGCTATCTGACCTGAAAATACATGTATTGTGCTGGGTAGGGTGGTACTTTACCCAAACTACCCTACCTGGCTAAAATAGCAGGTACCCGCACTACCTGATCTGGGTACCCAATCCCTAAAACTAACAAACAACAAGAAATGGACAGAAGACTACAAAAGCAACTGAACATAACTGTCTCATAGTCTACCTACTCTGCTTGTATGTGCAGTTTGCATTCTGTACACATAAAGACCCCCCCCCGCTCCCCACATTTCCTCCATGATTCCTGCCAAGTACATATCCAACCTCTCTTGAAGGTGGCCACCATTTGCAGGGAGAACCTCTAGTCTTGCACAGCTTACACCATTTACTTCCTGAACCTGTTTGGCTGTTTGGTATCAGATTTCTTACTTTTGCTTTTGGCACACTCTACAGTGGACCGCAACATTACCCAAAGTCAACAGCAGTGTAGTCAGGCATCCACCAGCTGCTTCACGAGGGGCTGTGTATCAGGAGAATGTCACGGTGCAGGGGCCATGTATGCATCCATGTAATGCACCCTGCAACCCGCACCCACTGCCAAACACACCACATGTAAGGGATTGTGGGTCCTGAAGGACAGGTGCCAGGGCTGTTGCCACCTGGGGTCTGGGTCATGATGGTCTGGACTTGCCACCACCCTACCCAGGCCAATTGGCTCTGTGCCACTTCACATGGCACCTGTGCCAGCATCCCAAGAGCTGCCACACCTGCAGGATATGCCAAACATATGGCACACCTGAGGCATTTGATGGAGGGTCCCATCAAGCCACCACCACCCCTCCACCCAAGGCAACATAAACAATCCGTGGAGGTGAGGGAAGTTTTACTATGCCTGGAAGGTGGGGACAAGGGGTCGCTAGTGCTGAGGGTGTTCAATGGGGGGTGACTGGGGCATAGTGGCAGTGAGAGGAATGTGAGGAGGCACCCAGCAGAGGTGCCCTGCAAAGTGGCACAGAGCCGATAGGCCCAGGTTGGGTGGAATGGCATGACCGGACCATCATGACTCAAACCCCAGGTGTCAACAGTCCTGACATCTGCCCCACATGACTCACTGTCAGCGGCAGTGTAGTCAGGCATCCACCAGCTGCCACACAAGGGGCTGTGTACCAAGAGAACATCGTACTGCCCAGGCCATGTACCCACCCATGTAATGCACCCCACAAAACTACACCCACTTCCACCCATTACATTTAGGGGAGTATGGGTCCTTTAAGGTCTGTGCCAGGGCTGTTGCAACCTAGGATCCTTGTCATGATAGTCCGGCCGTGCCCCCCCCACCCGAGCTGATCGGCTCTGAGCCACTTTGCATTGGACCTCCACTGGGTGACTCCTCACATCCTTCCCACTTACACCGTGCCCCCTTTGCCCCCCCTCCCCATAGCACTCTCATAGGAGGTGGTGGATATAAACACAGTGGGGGGCTTTCAGCATGCCTGGGACAGACATAAAGGTACCCTAGGGGTGGGGAAGAAAAGGAGATAACCGCTGACTGAGTAGGGTCAAAGGCCACTAACAAGGATAGGCTTACAGGCAGACTAGATGGGCCTGGTGGTCCCTATCTGCCGTCAGTTTCTATGTTTCTATCGTAAGTCCGCAGCAGCTACTGCTCCTATTTTTGTACTGCCTGAACACTCTATTACTATTAGATACACCATTACATGTCATTGAGCTGTACAGCATGTAATTCTGTTTCTGAAAATGTGGAATTTCTTACAAATATGAAAAGAAATAGCAGTAGCTGCTGAGACAAATGGAACAATGCAGAACCGAGGTTACCACAAACAATGAAAATGAACTTCCCAAACATTGTGCTACGCTTTTCAACATACACTGTCATAGAAAAGGAAATGGGACATTGTCAGTGCTATCACACTGTTTGGGTATTGTTCATGTAATGCCAGACTGATTTCAAGTGTTTTACAGTAGATTACATTATAACCTATTGAAGCCTAATTGCGCTGTTTTCCTGTATAACTAATGCAAGTCTATGGGAATAATGTCCCTGTGGATGGCTCCAAAACCATGTACAGTGCTGGAATCCATTCCTGTAGATCTGGGTGTCTGGCAGTGTTTAGCAGAAGTCACATCAACAAGCTCTGAAGTAGCTTGGTATGTCCGACAGACCAGTCTTTTACTCCAACTGCTTCCACATGCATAGTGTGTGACCATGAGCAAGTCATGTAACTTCCATGTGCTCCTGGGTCACCACTGTAAATGTGCCTTATGCCCAATGGGAGCTACTGGTTTGAAGCAGGGAAAAAAATAAGTCAAAATTGATGTCATATCAGTTTTAATATGTAATATCACATTATACATGGCTTTAGAAGAGGAGGGATATACACTTCAGTCGTACAAACTGGTTACAGCCATAGGCAGAGATTAGGGTGTGGTTTAGCATCCTTTTTTTGTAACTCACCCAAATGTGGCAACCCTAGGTTCACCAAGGGATAGTAACACAACTAACATGGTAACATTCCTTGGAGGGAGATAGGCTAACAAAAGTTATCCATCTGCTACAACAAAGACAGGTCTGAACAGTATAAGTGGTACTTGCACAAATGAAAGTGATATAGATATAATGGCAATGCTTTGGTTTAGGACGATGAATTTCTCAATAAAATCAGAGACATGACATGCAGTTCTGTAAGTAGTGTTCAAATAGTGCAATAATTAACAGTGGGCATGGTGAATCCTGGTTACAGATTGTGGCTTAGGAAGGCTCAAGATTACGACTATGACTTTGCCAAAGGTGCTTGTTCTTACAATTAAGTCCATGCTGGCACTTGGGTTTAGCAAGATGGATAAAGAGGGTGTTGCTACAGAGCACAGCAGTGTCACTGATGCTTGTTGAGCTGCTGGTGTTTGTTACAGCCACTACACCTTCGGGTGCGGATGTCCCTCTACCAACACCGCATTGTGCATACACTTGCAGTTTACAAGATAGCACGCAGGGAGTTAAGCATTCCCAAGCTGCTCAATTAATTCTATTGAACATGCTCGTTCAGATATCGATACAACTGTATCAGGCAGTGTATAAGCAAATTCATTGATTGCCATCTCTAAAATCAATGTAGTTACCCACACCTTTCACAACCTCCTGCTCCCGTTTTCAACATTGGATGAGCATTGTCTTTGCATTTCTTCAGTTTGTGAATCACATTGTACTATAAAAAATATGGTGTTCGGGAGTGGTGAATGGTGGCCCACCGTCTGGATTGGAAGTCCATATTGGACATATAATAGAATCCAATTCTTTGTTTCTTTGTCTTTGTTGTAAGTTTCTATGCCATCTGCTCTGCTGAGTTTCAGCAGCACTTTCCATCCACAATGCCTTACGCATCATGAAGTGCCCGGGACAGGAAATGCTGCTAGTGTGCTCATTATCTGGCATGTGAAACACTCAACAAAGAAAATGAATAAAACATGTGCAGCCGATATTGTCAGTGTGAACCTGTGGCATGCAAGGGGGTGGGTAATGGTGGCAATTAAAGAGACTGTCCTAACTGCCATCATATCAATATAAAAAACAGCCAGTTCAATATAATTCACTGTGTAATTCCAAAATGACTTACAGGCTGCAATGTGACAGTTTTTGCATGGTGTAGTGTTTGTGTTGGGGCAGCCACACACGAAAGGTTCCATGTCAAATCAGCGCAATCAATTTAAGCACTGTTAATATCAGCGTGGTCAATTTGCCGTACGTAATAATAGCGCTGTAACATTTCATTGCAAGTAACCTCATCGCATTTATTCTGTGAAGCTGACATCAATAAGAACATTAGACATAAGGGTAGTAGTAAATGGAGTACACAGTGAAGAAAGGAGGGTTACTAGTGGGGTACTGCAGGGTTCAGTACTGGGACCAGTCCTTTTTTAATGTCTTTATAAGTGACATTGCAGAGGAACTGGAAGGAAAAGTATGTCTCTTTGCAGACAACACAAAGATCTGCAACAGGGTTGATACACAAGATGGAGTGGAAAGGATGAGAAGGGACTTGGCAAGGTTGAAGAAATGGTCAAATGTATGGCAGCTCAGATTCAATGCAAAGAAGTGCAAGGTAATGCATATGGGAAACAAAAACCCAGGGGAAGCACACACAATGGGGGTGAGATACTGACAACAGTAAAAATGGAAAGGGACTTGGGGGTAATTATATCAGATGACCTAAAGGTGGGCAAGCAATGTAAGAAGGCAGTAAGGAAGGCTGGGGGGATACTGGGATGCATAGGAAGAGGCATCAATAGTAGAAAGCAGGAAGTTGTTATCCCTCTGTACAGACAGTTGGTGAGACCCCATCTGGAGTACTGCGTGCAGTTCTGGAGACCCCATCTCCGCAAAGACATAGACAGAATGGAAGCTGTCCAGAGGAGGGCAACCAAAATGGTGCAGGGTCTGCACCCGAAAACATACGAAGAAAGAGTAAGGGAGCTTAATATGTATACCCTTGAGGAAAGAAGGAAGAGAGGGGACATGATAGAAACTTTCAAGTACCTCAAGGGAATCAACAAAGTCCAAGAGGGTAGCATCTTTCAGAAAAAGAGATGTGCAAGAACAAGGGGGCACAACTTGAAGATAGAGGGGGGACGGCTCAGAGGTAATGTGAGGAAGTATTTTTTCACAGAGAGGGCTGTGGATGCATGGAACAGCCTCCCTGAGGAGGTCGTGGAGTCAAGAACAGTGGGGGAATTCAAGAATGCATGGGACAAACATAAGGCAGTCCTAGTGGGGGGTAGGTGGAAGTAAGCTGTTGGTAAAGAGGATCTGCAGCTTATCTGTTAGGTAAGAAAATGGGCAGACTAGGTGGGCCAAGCAGTCCTTATCTGCCGTCAAATTCTATGTTTCTATGTAGACATGAGACATTCATCGGTAAACAATGTAAGCATTTTACCTTACTTCTCAGTGTTGACTTCCTTCCATTCCTTCTTCACCATGATAATCTCCATGGTAATCATCACATGACCAGGTCACATGCTCAGTCACTCTTGCAAGTAATCCCGTAGTATCAAGGATCTATCAAGGAGTAAGCAGCTTCTTTGCTGTGCAGTTCATAAAGGTTCAGTAATTAAAAACAATTTTTTATTTTCTTTGTTAAAATCCTTCAGGGAATGATTAATAGTATGTGCCAGTTAAAGTTAAAATCATTCATCGAGCTAAAGTTCATTACACTTGGAGCTGGAAATTGTGTGCTACAGCTCATAGATAATCCACTTCAGAGCATGTTCCGTACCCGCTGACCACTGACATCAGTCGTTTTGCGGTGTCACGGTACCATTTTCATGGCGGTGGTGGTTCTTGTCCCGCTAAGTACTGCTCCAATTTTAACTCATTGAGATTATGTTCTGTATTTAGGCCCTGAATAAACTTCCATATATTGGGATGACAGGAACCAAGCAAGTTATTAAAACTGCAGTGCCATCCTTCTATGGAATTGATTGTGCAGGGGAGACAGTCATTAACTGCCTGACAGCAGTTCCAAAAATCAGTCTGAAACAGTGGCCTGTGGTGCCCTCATCTGCCTACCATATGGCCCAGCCATGTGTCTACAAAATAGTCCATTAATTCTGTCAGTTGTTCCTCATGTTCTGTAAAAAATGTGCTGCACCTCAATGACTCAAAAGTGGACAGAAAATTGTAAGCAAGTGCTGGTGACATTCTGATATGCAGTGCATAGTGTTCGTCAACCATGTAATTTTTTTGAATTTCTGGCAAGTCTTGGATTTTACGCCAGATAGCCTGGCATAAATGGAGAAACCAGTCTCTTGTAACTGTGCCAGGAAATTCAGAGGAAAAAGCCTTAGCCGCCACTAGCTCGAACTCTATCATGACAGACAGTGGGGCGAGGTTGGAACACTTAGATTTAATAGCGGTGAAGGCTATCACATACTGTAAGCACCGTAAGTATGGCTAGACATCAGGATGAAAACTGTAGGAATCACAGCAGTATGATGCACTCCGTGTATTGTGTACAGTTGTGAAAATAAAGGGGGGGCAGATTTAAAGGTGCTGTCTGCATACCAGTGTTTGCTTGACAACATGTGTTGTAGATTCTTTTGAGTGGCAAATATTACAAACCTCTCAGTGTCCTCTGGCCCACTGTCAAATAGTAAAAATTGATCCGCTCTATCAGTGACAGCAAACTGGCTCGGTATTTGTAGTTCGGCAAGACATGTAGGTAATACTGGGGCTACAAAAGCTACTTGTCTTGCCCTCTGCGTGGTTCATTTCATACTGGATATTGCTGGCAATTTTCCAGCTATTGCAGGGTCAAGACAGCTAGTAGCACCAGTAGCAATTGTGTGAGTGCCCTCCTGCGAAGAAAGAGCCTTTTCTTTTACATCCTGCAAAACTTTCCGTACAGCCACAGCCCCAGCATCTGACACATGGTTATGCTCAGACAACATCTTTATAACGCAGTCATCACGAGTGTGACATCGGGCAGAACATGTCATCTTATCATAATTTATGCATTTCCAGTATGTTGTCTCGCAGTATAACCACTCCTTTCGATACAAGAACCCATTGTGGGAGAGTAGTTGCTTGCCACACTAACTGGAGACAAACTCTAATGGCAAGTTGTAGTAACAGTAACAGCAAGAACCCCTAGTGATAGATTACTTTTATTTAAACTTTTGTGGTGAAATTGACATGCGCTGAATAGTATAATCTGCTGTTTACGTCTGCGCTATGATTACCGTGCTGAAATGCATGCACTGAGTTGTTTACGTGGAATTGACGTGATACCCACACAAAGTAGTAGTTGGGTTAGAAAACACCACTTCGATGTAACCAGGTAATCATGGGCTCAACAAGCAGCATTGCAAACGCCAAGCTCTGCAGCAACATTCATTTCATCTGTGTTTCTCAACCCAAGTGGCAGCATGGACTGAACATGTAGCACAAGGAGAATTGTCCGGGTCAGAGTCTAGGACATGGACAGCCAAAGACCAGCTGAGCCCTCTGTTAGTATGTACACATCTTGAACACTACTAACGCAACAGGGACCCCTGTCTCTGCTTTTACAGCAGAATCAGTGGCTGGTCACAAGTAGGTTGCTATGCAGTGACTCAGAATGCACAGAATGGGAAAAAAGAAACTGGGAGACAGTAGGTACTTTGAAAGCACCACAGTGATCACGGCGACACACAAGCTAGGGAAATATGGTACAGCAGGAGATTGTTTTGTGGGTCTGTAGTTTGCAATACAGACTTCACAAAAGAACTGTGCTGTCAGTACACATACACACCATCAATAGGACAGTGCATCACTTTGACACCTACAGAGAAAGAGCACTCACCTCAATGGGCAATGGGTGAACTGTCATCAGTTTGTACTGTTGCCTGTACTGCGAGGTGCTCATCATAGATTTCAAAGTGATTCCACTCCGTTGGTGTGGCACGGGTGTCTGCCTTTGGGTGCTCCCCAAGCAAGTGACATACAGCTCTCGTGTACAGTTTCTGTGCTGTAGGGGGCACCACTGTCACCCTTTGTGCTTTTGGCTCAGTGGTTCACTGGCAGCTGAGATCTGCAGGCTGGACAGCACACAGCTGCAGAAACAATTCACTCGCTGATGATCAGGAACTCAGAATGGCACTATGACTAATAGCATGGGGCTAATCATTTTATACAGTGAATACGGACCTGGGGGGGGGGACAGAAAAATTCAGGTCTGTGGGGTGGAGGTGCTAACATCAGTAATGGACAGAGCCAGACAAATAGAGCCCTTATGATTGGTCCAGTCATAGCCTACTATGACGCATGAATGTTCCAAATGTGCAGCACAGTAGAGGAGCTGTTTGAAACACTGTGTTAAAAGAGTGAAGAGTGCATGGTGGCAGGCTGACATGAACCATGGAGTGGAAAGTGTGGAGTGCGGTATAAACGGCAACATATTTGAGAGAAATGGAGTCAGTTGTAAGGTAGGAATGGGACAAAAAAGATGTGTTATGCAGAGTGACATCACGGAAGTACTATGCTAGACAGCACATGTGCCCATGATACAAACAAGCACCTTCATGTCTGTGTGCCCTTGCATAGCTGGCTACCTTTGTTGGAGCATGCGACAGCCCTTCACTTTGCAGCCAGTGCACGTCTAGATGTTCAGTGCGGCACTTCCGGCTCAAGACACGCTGCATGGCACACCCCAAGGGGGGCGACGAAACAAATGCAAAATGCAACAGTCCAAGGTAATCAGAATACAAAATGAGAAATGCAGAAGACACCTAGGAGATGACTTGGCAAAGCAGGACAAACATTGGAATCACAGATGACTGATGTTCTCCTTTAACCGATCGTTCTCAGCATCCCCAATATCTATTTACTTAAGCAATAAGGCTTGGCGTGGAATGTGTTAAGGTGGGACAACAACCTGCCTCCAATTGATTGAAGCATGAGGTGAAGCGGAGTTGTAAAATTATGAAATGGGTCCTTTTTGGTAAATTGTATGTGTTTTATGAAACATATTTTTGTTGAGCTACTTTCAGCAAGGCTATTGTGCTGGGATAGCAGCCCGGCTGAAAGTACCTCTTAGCCAATCAGAAGCTAGCATTCTTTTTATCCATTTCATACTATATAGTAATGTATATCAGTTAGAGCTGTGTGGCATGAGAAAATTCTGAAGTCACAGAATTTCAATGGAATTCCATGAAATTCCACAAAATTTCATGAAATGTAATTGGAATTTTGCAGAATTTCTGAAATTGTTAATTTGGCTATAACTCATTTGTCAATTGAGATAGAGATCACGCATTTTGCATAATTACTTGCTGATAGAAGCTCTAATGGATGGGATGCCACATAGCTTGACATTAGGACTCATTGTTGCAAAATTATAGGTGCTCAAAGTCTGTAATTTTATTTTTTGTGGGAAATTTCATGAAACTTTTTATCTACATGTAACTCAGGCATCTTTGGAGCTAGAAATATGTAACTACGTAAATATATGAATGTGGTAATAACCTTTATACCTGCAAAATGCTCTAACATTTTGATGAATGCTTTCAAAATTATACTAAATAAAATCAAGTTTGGCTACATATATACAGCACACCCCCCTTTTAAAGCTTGATACTTCAAACTTGGTGCACATACTCATGTTGCATATAAACAATAACCCACAACAGGGTGTGCAGTTATTGGGGATTAATCAACACCCAGGGTTCGTTGTGAGGCATGAGGCTGCAGGCCAAGTGCCCCCACAGCACCCAGAGTGTTGATTAATCCCCAATAACCGACACCCTGGAGTGGGTTAGTTCATTTATAACATGGGGTGTTTCAACAAAGAAAAATAATTAAGAGAAAGTGTTTAAAAAGCTTGGAAATACAAGAAATGTCCATGCATCCTTCAGAGCTGTCAAATAGCCCCCAACAACTAGTGCAGGTTTAAGTTATGTGATGAACACAGAAATGGCAGAAAACACTATTAACATGATTTCTGACATTTTCTGTTCATAACATAACCTCTCCCAAGGTGCTGCTAAACTGCAGCTCTCTTCCAATCAATCGCTATATACAAAGAGAGAGGGACACAGAGACAAACAGACCCAGGAGACTGCAGCAAGTTTAAATGTGTCGGTGTCTCTGTCTCTCTGATTTACACACACTGTCACTGAGTGTGTGTGTGTGTGTGTGTGTGTGTGTGTGTGTGTGACTCTCTGGGGTCAGTAAAACAAACTGACGCTGTCTCTGTGAGACACAGACAGCTGAATTTCAGGACGGTGCGGTATGCACTTATGGGTATTGCATGCAAGTGCTGTTAAATAATATCAAGTGGCATGTGGTCTGTAAAAAAAGCACAAGTCCAGCACACTCAATACAGAGCTAGAGAGACACAGAGAGACAGAGAGACACACACAGAGGAGACTGCAGCAACTCTGAATTATACACTGTGTCGAGGTGTGTGTGTGTGTGTGTGTGTGTGTGTGTCTCTGTCAAGTTAACACTGTCACTCTCTCCAGTGTTCTCACCCCCTCAAATTCCCCATATCTCCATAACTACGTCTGGCAACTAGTGTCTGTCTCTCTCCCGTTGCTCACTAACCGCACATTGTAGTAGGAGACTCATTACTGTGCACAAAGCTGCTGAAGGAATGGAACAATGACCTCCACCACACACAGGGGAATGTGGTTTCAACTACTGAAGACAGAGAGACACAGACAGAAGAATGCCGTACCGTTCTACTGCATATCCCATTGCTGCTGTGTCGTTCTCTCTGTCACACACTTAAATGCCTTTTGCCATCACTCTGTGCTGTCACTGCTCTCTCTTTCTCTATGTGTCACCAACCCAGTAGCTAGACACCTGAACATGCACAACTGGCACCCACAGAGGACGGCATAAACAGACACAGCACCAGTACTGCAGAGTGTGTGTCTCCTGCTGTGTCTCGCTCACTCACTGGACCACATTGCCACTATTGAGGGGGCCCTTCAGCCGTATGTGTCTTGCTTTATCCTTCCCTGAATGACTTATGGCAAGAGACCATGGTGGTTGTGGCAGGGGGGGTATCCCCACTAGTATGATTTCTGACTGCTGCACACAGTCATTGGCTCCTCCAGCCGGGGGGAGGGCTGTGAAGGGAGGACAGACTCACGAGCAACATGACAGCTTGCACTGTAAAATATCACATGTCAATAGCAGTGCAAACAAGGAGATGCTTAACAATGCTCACACTCATTGCCCTCTCTTCCTGTCAAGCACCCCAGCTGTTCTCACCCTGGCTCTCTCTTTCTAGTGGGTCGCATATCATCTACCTTGCAACTGGTTTTAATGGCTGCCTTTGGCAAATGATTCTCCCCAGATGTAACAAGTGCAGGTCTGCCCAAGGATCTGTCTATACTGCCCTTTCACAACTACCTGTGCATATATTGGGGCTTAATCAACAGTCACCTGATGCTGATGTACCAATCAGGTGAGTGGATTTCAGTACCCCATGTTATAAATTTCTCTAAATAATAACACTATGGGGAAATTTGGATTAATTTTTTTTTTAATTAGATGGAAATAACACTCTCCCATTCAATCCCCCCTCCTTGCTCCTGCCCCTTCTCCCCACCTTTATCCTTTGCACCCCAACACTTCCCTTTCCTTTGACATCATCAGTCAGCTCAACCTTTGGCTGCATAACCACACACTCTAGTTATCTCCCCACACTATCCACATGTCTGTATATTCTTCTCCCATTTGTTAATGCATAGTACTACTATTTGGTCTATTTTGTATTAATTATCCACAGTTTACTACTACTATGCCAATGTACTGGAGCCTCTTGTCAGACTGTTTAATTGTATAGTGAAGTTCTATTATAAATTTATGTGTTTTATGCTCATCTCCCCTCCCCAGGTTGCACCTAGAAATGAGCCTCGGCTCAGTGTGCCTTTCCCGGTCACCAACTGTTAAATAAATAAATTAATTAAAATTACATTTTGATTAAATGTTTGGCCACCCACAACTCACCCCCTTTCAATCTAAGATTCTGAAAACATGAGAAAACCATTAGTACCTCTATACCTGCAAATTTAGTATCCTCTGGATACACACTTTGAAAACTAGACCAAATAACTGAAATTAAAAATTGCACAAAATTTAGTGTAATTTTTGAAATGTACCACTTTGCTCATAATGCAACCTTCAATTGAGTTACAGAGCTGAAATTTGACTGGATTGCTTGTTGATATGATTTATAACAGTGTTCCAAATATTATGACATTAGGACACATTGGCCCAGATATTCAAATTGCGCCCAAAAAGTGCGCGATAGCAGGAGCAAGCGCAAGTCCATTGCTCCCATGCACAAGAGGTGTGATATTCAAAAACTGAGCCAGCCAAGATGCGCCTACAGCCGATGACTGAATATCACACCACCTGCGCCATAGTGCAACTAGGGAGGGGAAGCTGAGCAGATCTGATGCGCCATAGCACAACAAGGGATGTTCAGCTGAGCAGTCCAGAGGTGCCATAGCACAACCAGGGATCCCCCAGCAGCAGGGCAGCAATGCAACTGCACAACCAGGGATGTAGGGGCCCACCAACCATGCCACAGATGGGCAGAGGAACACACAGCAGAACAGACATCGTCCCCCTACACCCCATGCACTGCACAACTGGGAGAGGGCTGGAATAACCACTGGCCCAGTGGAGACAAGCAACCAACCCACAGCTGGGCCATGGTGCCCCATCACACCCCCTGACAAGCTGTGACTGGCACACAAGGAGGGCCGACCACCCCATGCCACACCACCCCCCCAATGCAGAGCACACCCTGCACCGTGACCCCCAGACACCCTGCCCAGGAGCAGCATCCACCACTGCAGGAAACCCCATGCATGCTACCACCCCCACTGTGACAATGCAACCCTGTGCACCACAGAACCATGCAAGGCAACCCCACCACGAGCACCCATCAGCAGGTGGCAGCACACAGCAATGCAACAATGGCATACACAGTACCACCACGCACAGCCCCTCCGAGGTACAGCTGAGAGACCGACCACGCATCGGCACACGAGGTACCCCACACATGACAGGGCATGCCCCAGACACCACCACCACCAGTGGTACAGCATCCTGCACACCCTCCCAAGGACACACCCCAACCCAGCACTGGCCACAACAGCCAGCACAGACACCCACAGTGATGCGTGGAAGCATGCACCATACACAGTAAATGGACAAACACCCACCCATACCCAAGGACACAGCAACACAGGGATGCAGTAGTGGGGCAACCAAGCCCCCAGTGTGGGCCCATGGAAACCGTGTACACACAGCCTGCAGTCCTCCATGGCACAGGAGTGCCAGCCACCCTGCGCAGGCACTGTGGACCTGTACGCCACCATCATTTTCCCGGAGCACAAGTCACAGACCGTGGTGCACATCCCCTGCAACACACACAAGTCACAGCATGGAGGTGGGATAACAACTGCGGAGGCCACAGTGTCACCCGAGGCAGACATGCACCACACCAGTGATAGGAGGCAACCTAGCATTGTGATGAGTACAGTGGCTGCCCTGCATGGACAGCCACCACCGACATGCCAGCAGACCTTGCAGGTCACAGACATGCAAGGGTGTCAGCTGCACAGGCCATGGATGGGCTGACAGGGGCGCCATGGACACAGAGCATGCACCATGGACCACTGCACACAGTCATCCAGTGCACAGGGAACAACACACACACACCACAGACACTGACTGATAGCTACTCCCACACCATAGTCACTTCCCCACGGACACACACACACATACCCATGACTGCACCACCCCTGACGCCATGCACACCACTGCAGCTGAGCACCTATAGCCGCTGCAAATCAGAGACCACCACAGTATTCATATCAAAGATTTGTTTTCCAAAATAACAAAAGAACTATTTACAAAACTATGTACAAATGTGTGGGAGGCCACAAACAAGGTGGGGTGGGTAAGGAGAAGGGGCGAACATATGGGAGAGGGAAGAAGGGGTGTGAGGATGGGTCAAAGGGGGGGAAGGTGGTAGTCGGGGCATGGGGACATCAATGGCTACCCTGGTTCTCCTCTTCCTGGTGCCAATGTGTGCTCCTCCATCTCCTCCTGACCCCATGGCGGTGTATGCGCTGAAGGAGCTGCAATGTCTCCCTCACCACCTGGAGCAGCTCGTTAATACCCTGCTGTATTTGCAGGAGTCACCAGTCACCTAGGACGAAGGAGCAGTGTCAATAGGTGTGACTTTCCATCCCTCTGCAGACCACCCATTGTGCATGGCATACAGCCATGTGCCATGCCCCTGTGATGGTGTGCGGCCACCCACAGTGACCGTGTCCATAAGACCTGTCTACCCAGGCAGCCACAGTCATGTGGACCACTGCACACACCCACCGCCTATGTCCTGCACAGCACCACCATAGCCGTACAGTGACTTAGCTATGCGGTGTGAAAGCAGTGCCACAGCCATGTGCCCGGTGCATGCATGGACTACCATTGATGCACTCCCAGACATGCAGTGCCACTGGACAGTGCTGACTGTAACAAGAACAAGGGGGCACAGTTTAAATATAGAGGGAGGATGGCTCAGGGGTAATGTGAGGAAATTCTTTTTCACGGATAGAGTGGTGGATACATGGAACAGCCTTCCTGAGGAGGTCGTTCGGTCTAAAACAGTGGGGGAATTCAAACATGCATGGGACAGACACAAAACAATTATAGTGTGGGGTTGCAGGAAGCAGGCTGTTGGTTAACTAGAATCTGCAGCTTATCCAGTAGGTAGGGAAATGGACAGACTGGGTGGGCCAAGTGGTCCTTTTCTGCCGTCAAAGTCTATGTTTCTATGTTAAGTTGCGTGCATGGCAGTGGTGTCAATGGATGGTGGCCATACCCCGCTGCCCACTCTGTTACACAGCATGCAATAGTAATCATGGAGGTATGGCACTCACCTTCATCAGGCTGGTCCCTCGAGTGCTGTGGACTGTCACCCTTCCTACCAGCCCTGTCGTCCTGCTGACGCCGCAGCTCCCTAGCCAGACACCTCTCCTCCAGCCCTGTGGTACAAACAAGGAGAGAGGAACATCAGTACAATCCTGTAGCAAAGTCCCCCTGCCCCATGTGTGTGCACTCCCACCCAGCCAGACTCACCCACCCCACACCCTGATAACACCACCACCACAGCCAACACCGGAGGGTCCCTCCCCCATGTTCCGGACACATAAAACCGTGATACCCATATGGAAGATAAAAGTGTGTGGACGTAACACCTACCTGGCTGTGGCACCATGCCCCTCTTGGCACGTGCCCGCAGGTGGGCAAGCAGGTCCGGTTCCCTCCTCCTCAGGTCGCCATACCTGTGGCGGCACTACTCCACCATCTACCCACTTCCTGTGGCCTCCTCCAGGGCGTCGGCCACCTCTTCCCACACCTGGCTCCTGGACCTGTCCAGGGGTGCCTCCCCAAACAGTGGGCCATAAAGTGGCTCAACAATGGCCACCAGGTCGGCCAGTTCAATTTGGGTCCACTGGGCAGCCCTCCTCCATGCCATCTCACTTGCTCAGTCAGTTCAAAATGATGCTGTGCAGCGCAGCTCCACCACATGCAGATGCTGCGCGGTACAGTGCTGCCATTCCCTATCGCACTGTCACTGAACAGCGCAATAGTGGTGCACCCATGCCTGACGCATGGCACCTAGGGGGCAAAGGTCGGACACAGGGTCAAGGGTCTGTGGTGCACGGACAGGCACAGTGCCATTGAAAGCCAATGTGTGCAGTGTGATTGGGTGCCTGCGTGCTACCTCCAGTAGCAGCCTACCGCGCTGTTGCCCCAGTGCACCTATGATGCCACAGTGCCGCAGCGCCATATAGGTGAACATCACTGTAGTGTCACTGGCACAATGGTGGCCATGCCCTGCATTGCCTCCTGAGCACAGCACATCAGCAGCACAGCAGACGCCTGTGTCAGCAACCCGGGCATGCGCAGTGAGGTGTGTACTGTGCATGTCACAGAACTGCGCCCTTGGCTCAGCACGTTCAACACAATTGCGCAAAGCACAACAGCGCGATATTCAGTCGTCATATGCAAATAAGCTAATCAGCCATTTAATGGCGCAGCACTGCAATTTGCATCCACTTAAAGTTGAGCCTCACCTCATTTGCATAGGTTGCGCTATAAAAGTGCGACATTGGGGCTGCACTGGCCATAGTCGGCTACTGCAGTCTATTGGTGAGTTGCATGCTGTTTGGGAGTGTGGACTGTGGATTTTGGGACATGCATAGGACTGCACAGTCGCAGGTAACAACTTTCATTCTCACAGGCTAAATAATGACCGAGCGAGTTGTGGGAGAGGAGGGACACAGTGGTGGGAGGAGGAGGAGACCTAATTTCACCAAGGCTGAGACGGATGCCCTGTTTGAGGCCTACCTGGATCAGGAGCTGCTTCTCAGCGGACAGCAGGGAACACCACAGACCTGTGCTGCTGCATGGGAGGAGGTGGTGCGTGCAGTGAACCTGCATGGCAGCCACCAGCACTCCGTGCAGGAGCGCAAGAAGAAGATGGGCACAGACAGGAGGAGGATAAAGGAGATGGTGGCTGCCATCAGGGCAGCACGAGCTGCGACAGGTGGGGGACAGCTGGAGGTGGTACACCTGACCCCACAGGAGGAGAGGGTTGCTGAAAGCATGCAGCATTGTGCCATTGAGGGTGTTCCGGGTGATGGCTTCCAGACAGGTGGTAGCCTGTCACTGCATGGTAGGTCATGGTCTGTCTATTGGGGGGGCAGAGTAGGTCACTTGCAGTAACGCAACTTTGTTTTCCCTTACAGATCCTGAGCATCTACATGGGTCAGTGGTGGTGGGCCTGTCCACCGAGAACAGTCAGATGGAGATGGAGGAGGGCCCATCCACCTCCACAGGTGTACATGGCTCAGTGCAACAGTGGGCCCGCCTGGCTGTCCAGACTGATGTTGTTGGAACAGGTGCGGAGGAGGCCCTGCCCATGTCCCAGCGTGCCAGCATCCATGGATGCCAGCATGCTGTGACTCGTGCTGGTGCTGGGTCCGTCACCAATGATGATGTCGCTAACAGCATGGGCAGTGACACGTGTGTGCCACGGGATGGCCACAAAGCAGGTAACATCGCGGCCATGGCTGTACAAGGTGCCACCTGGAGGCCTGCGTGTCATCACAGTCCCAGCCTGTGCCTGTCAGCACCAGTGGGGCAGCACTGGTGTGTGTACAGGACAATGGGACTGTTGCGGCCACTGCGGCAGCACCAGTGAGCCCTGGTGAGTGGCAGCTGGAGGGGCAGCATCAGCAGTCGGCCAATGGGCTTGGGGGTACAGGGTCAGGGGGAAACATCAGTGCACCACCTGTGGACATGCCCAGACCTGGTCCTGGTTTGCAGCGCCCACCCTCAAGGGGTGCTGGGCATCAGGGCCGCGCACACCCTGAGGTACAGGATGCCGAGGAGGCAGATGACCTCTTGGATGAGCACACCCGCATACTGCAAGCATCAGTCAACCAGCAGATGCGGCTTGCAACGTCGGTGGATGCACTGCATGCGGCTCTGGAGTGGGCAGAGGAGCGTCGCAGCAGAGACACCACTCTGATCCTGGCAGAGATGGACCAGTTGTGGAAGGATGTGACCGCTGCCATTGACAGGCAGACACAGGCATTCACTGTTGTCATGGCCACAATAAGCACACAGTCATTTGTCCATGCGTCGCAGACACCACGAAGTGCACTGTCCACCCCCCATTCCCAGCATCATGCAACTCCCTCCTTGTCGACACTGGGTTCAGCTGTGGGCATCCCAAGCATGCCTGGCGCAGGCATGTTTGGTGTGCTACAGACCCCTGCGTGAGCACAGTCGCATTCATGAAGTGGAACCCCTGGGGGACCATCGGTGCCACCCCATGAGGCCAGTGGTCAGCCTGTCAGTGCTGACGGGTCTCGGCGGGGCCACCCATGCATCCATGGTGGCCGGGGCACTGTGGCGCGTGACTGACCTGTCGCCCAACGTGGCTACTGTCTGGTGCTGCCCTGTGTGCATTGTGTCATTCAGCAGGCATTGCACAGGTGGGTACCCGGCCCTGCACATGGACACACAGTCCATCTGCACACCCCCCGGCTGCCGTCTGCAGTTGTGTGTGCATGATGACGCCTGCATTGCTCTGTACACCAATGTGCAATGGTGCTCAGCATCTGACACACGCACAAGGACAGGCAGTGGGCATGGTGATCTGTGGACATGTGTGTGGCTAGGGGTGGTGTTCTGGGTTGGTGTGCCTCCTACCCTTTATGCATATCTGGTGCATTGTGTGTGTGTGTGTGTGTGTCCATCCATGTGGCATGTTAGACCTCACCCATCCATGGTTGTGTGTGTAGTTCCATGCCCGGCCACTTCCCTTGACTCAATGCACCCTTGGTGTGTGTGTCCATTCGTGTTTGTGGGTTGTGCCTTAGCCACTGTTGGTTGGGCATGGCTCCATGACTTACCTGGGTTGGCTGAAGTGCTCCTCTGTGATGGTGTCCCAGTGCAGCTGTGCCAGCCGGAGCAGTCGGGGGTCCCATCGCTCAAGGCTGGGCTGCCCATCACTATTGTCACCGGCGTCCTCATCGTCCCCATCGCTGTCTCCCTCTTCGACCTGTATGGCTATCCCACATTCATTGGCCATGTTGTGCAGGATGCACAAGGCCAGGAATAGCCCGCAGGCCTTTGAGGGGGCTGTACTGTAGAGCACCGCCGGAGGTGTCCAGACAACGGAAACGTGCCTTCAGCATCCCGAACACCTGCTCGATGACATTACGAGTGGTGGCGTGTGCCTCATTGTAGCATTGCTGCGATGGGGCCGTGGGCCGCCAGTAGGGTGTGAGAAGCCAGGGACAGAGTGGGTATCCACTGTCACCTGTGGGTGGAGGTTAGTTTGGTGATCAGCATTGCCCTGCCCCGGGCCATGTAGGCCACTACCCATGTCACCTCTGACTATGCCCCCCAGGCCCTATGATTGTCCATGTGGTTTGCATACTCACCCACTAGGTGGCCAGTGGGGATATCCCCACTCTCGAATCTGTGGCACTTTGCCAACTGGTGCCAGATGAAGGCATCATGTGCTCCCCCAAGGTGCGTGGCACAGACATTGATTATGTGCCCCTTGGCATCGCACACCACCTGGCAGTTGATGCTGGCATAGCCCTTGCGATTTATATATGCAGCCCCCTCGGGGCCAGGTGGTGTGCGGATGGCCACATGGGTGCAATCTATTGCCCCAGCATGCCAGGCATATGTGCTACCCTGTGGAACTCCTGTATGTTTGCTGTGCGCTCTGCCGGTGTGCTGGGGAAATGGATGTACTCCGCAGCATGTGGCAGCAGTGCACTGAGGAATTGGGTGAGGTGGCGTGACGTGGCCAACTAAGTTATGCCTGTAGTGTCCCCAGTTGGTCTCTGGAAGGTACCCGTGGTGAGCAAGCACAAGCAAGCTGTCACTTTCGTCTCCTCTGACAGGGCATGGCTCCGTCGTGTGGGTGTCTGCATCACATCACTGCACAGCTCACAGAGCCACCTCAGAATTGCCCGATTCAGGCGGTACTGGCCCACAACCTCAGTATCACTGTACAGCTCGAAGCTGGTGTAGGCTCGGTACTGCCTGTTGGGGGCATACTGCCAACGGACCTTCCACGGCCATGCCCCCCTGCTGCCTGCCTTCTCACCCCCCTCATTATTGCCTCCATCTGGATGGTGGCACTGGCCATGTCCCTGGCTTGTGTTCACCTCCCGGCAGGTGTTTCTGTATTCCCCCCGCTGTCCTGGCTGCTACTTCCCCTGCACCGAACACCTGCCTGTGCTGGCCTCACTGCTGTGTGGTGTACTTCCCCCTTCTGCACTGTGGCTCCCCACACCTTCCCCTGTGCCTGTTGATTCCAGGTGCCCTTTCCTGGCTTGCCCTGTGTGTCCCTGCTGCCCAGTTTCTCCTGCTAGACTTTGCCCTCATGTGGCTTCCCTGTAGCGTTCTTGCGCCTCTCCCTTGCTCCCTTTGATTTTGGCTAATTTCCTCTATGGCGCAACTTCCGCTGGCTCCCCTATTGCGCATGGTGCATGTTGTTGAATATTGCACTGTGCCATTTATGCATGGTTGCTCCCCCTTCAGTTGCACATGCATTCATTATCATTGCGCTGTTGCTCAGTGTGATTTGGGGGGGGTGCAACTGCCTCCTGCTGAATATCGGAGAATGGCGCATTTTCGGACTTTCGCAGGCGCAACCCTATTGCGCATGGCTCAACTCTTTTGAATATCTGGGCCTGTGTGATTTTGGTCAAATCACTTAACCTGCCAGTGCTCCAGTTCACCCAGCTGCAGAAATTTATAGGAAGAGCTGGACCCCACTGGAAACAGGATGGTGCATCTCAGATTATCCTGACTAAATACATGGCAATATTAGTAAATTTTACCTGCTCTTTTTATTGTCTTGCAATTTTTTGTTGCTTGTTCGTGGGGCAATGCCATCTCCAGTCAGAGTTGTTTTTATTTGGTTATGTTTCTTTAATGCCAGTGCTTTCGTTGCACAAGGCCTACCATTTGTGAACACCCCACTGTGTGTTGGACCTTATTTAGATTCCTGATGAGTTTAATAAATGCACGTACATATGACAATGCCAGCAGAATTAGACCATAAAGTGTATCGTGTCTGCTCGATATGCAGCTCACAGTTCTGACACTGCTACTGCCCCTTCCCCTATTCTATCCCTCCCTCCAACGGTTCCCTCCCCGGGTTCCCCCTCCATCTACTTCCCTCCCTACTTGTACCATGCCCATGAACCTATCCCAACCCTTCTTAAAACTCCCCACTGATTGCAGTGAGATCACCTCCTCAGGTAGCGTGTTCCATGACTCCACCACCCTTTCTGTGAAGTAGTGCCTCCTCAGTTCTCTCCTGTAACCCCCCACCAGTTTCAGTCTATGTCCCCTCATGATCCCTTCCCCCTTCAATCTAAACAAACCTCAGCGCTAACTCTGTTGATGCCCTTCGAGTACTTAAAGATTTCGATCATATCTCCTCTATCCCTCCTGTCCTCCAGGGAGTACATGTTGAGCCCTCTCAGCCTCTCCCCCATTCCACAAATCATCTTTGATGCCCTCCTCTGGACTCTCTCCAGGAACATGGCATCACTCTTTAGGTATGGGCACCAGAACTGCATACAGTACTCCAGGTGAGGCCTCAACAAGGATTTGTACAGTGGCAGGATAACCTCCTCCCTCCTTGAAGTAATCCCCCTAGCAATGCTCCCCAGTATTCTGTTTGCTTTGGCTGCCGCTTTCCTACACTGTTCCGAGTGATTCATTTTGCCTGTGATCACCACTCCCAGATCATTTTCTTCCTCAGAGGTGGATATCTGCTCCCCCCCCCAATGATAGCTGTACCCTCAATTCCTAGCCCCTAAATGCAGTACACTGCACTTCCTAGCATTGAACACCAACTGCCACATCTTTGGCCACTGTTCCAGTCTTACTAGATCTTCCTGGAGAATCCGCCTCCCTTCCTCGCTGTCCACCACTGCCCCTAGTTTGGAGTCATCTGTGAACAGGTTAATTTTATCCATAACTCCCTCTGCAATGTCTGCTATGAAAGCGTTAAATAGCAGTGGACCTAGAACAGATCCCTGCGGGATCCCACTAGTGACCCTCCTAGGTGTCGAGAGCTCCCCCCATTACCACCACCCTCTGCCATCTGCTGTCTGCTGCTCAGCCAATTCTCAATCCACTTGACCATCTTAATCCCCACCCCCAAGTTCCTCAGCTTGCCCCGTAGTCTCCCATGCAGCATGGAGTCAATTGCCTTGCTGAGGTCCAGATACAGGACATCAGCCAGCCAACCACCATCTAGAGATCTTGTCACCCAGTCAAAAAATTCGACCAGATTAGTTTGACAAGATCACCCCTGGATGAATCTGTGTTGCCAGGGGTTCTGAAGGCCATTTACTTCCAGGAAATCCACCAGTCTTTCCTTCAAGATGGTCTGCTATAGTTTCCCCTTTATGGCGGTAAGGCTGGCCAGTCTGTAATTTTCTGGCTCATCCCTAGGTCCGCTCTTACGAAGGGGCACCACATGTGCCATCCTCCAGTCCAGTGGTACGCATCCCAGTTTGAGGGAGGTATTGAATAACCCTGTCAAAGGCGCTGCCAGGACATCCACCACCTCCTTCAAGACTCTGGGGTGGATCCCATCTAGTCCCAGTGCCTTGTCTGTCCTCAAGGACTTAAGGCCCTCCCTTACTCTCTCTACCTGGATTTCTCCATCTGCTATATTCCCCCCATTCCCCCCTCCACCCTTGCCTTATCTCCACCTACGGAATTAACCCTTCCTCTTCCTTTGTAAAGACTGATGAGACGTACTTGTTTAGCACCTCTGCCTGTTCAGCCCCCTCCTCTGCCCACTCACCTTCCTTCTTTATTCTAGTGATCTGGCCCATACACTTCCTCATCTCTCTAATGTATTTAAAGCCAGTAAGGGTGGTCTTTGACATGGTGAATATAGTTTGGGAACAAGGCATATAATCATTGACTTCTTTGGGACAGGCTTCAGTGTAACCTGCAGCATAGTGGTTGACACACTTGTTTGTTCACTGCTGGAGGTTCCAGGATGCAGATCTTTGCTTGTGTCACAAATGCAGGTAGTTTGCAAGGGTCTCATTTCCTAATAGACTGTAGCCCACCCTTATTTTATTTGAACATTGTTTTACTAGTAAAACATACAGAGATGGACAGCAATCTTAATAATACCAGATGCAACCTTGAGCAAGCACAGTTGCTACTTATTGCCTCACAGCAGGTCTATGCTGAGTCAGCATGGAGATGAACATGATGCTAACTAGGCAGAAGCCTGGAAACATGCAGTGGTATTATGGGCCTTCACAAGATGCTGCAGTTATTGAAGTACTTATCTTCAATCCCAACTTGAGGTCAGGGGGCTCCCTAACTGCAGCCTCACAAAGGTCAACTACATCCCGATTCTCACCTTTGCAAGATGGTCACTCTAACACCTTCCTACACTGCCCTGTGGCTAAATGAAAGCTCCAGTTAGAAACACAGACAAGGATGGCAGAAAAAGACCAAAGGTCCATCCAGTCTGCCCAAGTCCACTGTTTAGTTCTGGGGCCTACTGTTTCTCCAGTGCCCTAGCCATCACCGCCCCCAAATTCTGATTCCCAGAGCAACCACTATACCCTTCATACTGTCACAGCCATACTTAAAACCACTAATGGTTTTTGCACCATCGCCTTGGCTGGCAGCCTGTTCCACAGCTGCACCGCCCTTTCTTGTAAATAATATTTTCTCACATCTCTCCTGAACCACCCTCTTGTTAGCTCCCACTCATGAGCATGTGACCACAAGCTGGTAATTTAGTGAAATAGTTCCCCATAGTTCACCCTGTTAATTCTTTTTAAATTTGAAGGTCTGTATCACATTTCTCCTCTTGGTTAACTAGGATGTCCTGCTTATCCAATAGGTAGGGAGATGGGCAAACTAGGTGGGCCAAGCGGTCCTTATCTGCCATCAAAGTCTATGTTTCTTCCGGTCTCCAATGAGTACATGTTCAGTGCCATGAGGAGCTCCTCACAGGACATGCCCTTCTGGCCCTGTATCATTTTTGTTACCTTGCGCTGCACTGTCTCAAGCCTATCCCTCTCCTGCCTAAGATGAGGACCCCAGAACTGGGCACAGTACACCAGGTGTGGCCTCACAACAAACGATCTATACAGAGGAAGTATTACTTCCTTTTTCCTGCTATCAGTATCCCTCCTGATACAGCCAAGCATTGTGTTTGCCTTGCTATAAGCTTTGTTACACTAACTCAATTGCTTTAGGGAGTCGCTGATGATAACTCCAAGGTATCCTTCCTCAGCTATGGTACTGAGTCTCACCCCTCCCATATAGTACTTTGACCTGGAGTTCTTGTTCCCTAGGTGCATCACCGTGCAGTTTTTGGCATTGAATTTCAACTTCCAAACTTTTGACGACCCTCCAGCTCTTGCAAGTCTCTGCATTTACTTTATTCCCATGTCACCATCCACTCTCTCTCTCTCACAGAGTGCTTAGTGTAATCTGTGAACAGACACAGCCTGCCCTGGATCCCTTCACCAATGTCACTGATGAACATGCTGAAGAGGACCGGACCCAGGACAGATCCCTGTGGAACCCTGCTCATGACCTCCCTCTTCTTTCTTTCTTTTTTTTTTAACTTTCTTTTTTCAGCCCCCCGTCGCCATGTCCAGTCCCTCTCTCAGGGCTCCCAATGTACCACCCAGGCTAGCACCAAGAAGACCGAGGATCATTCCGATAAGTGCCCTGCTCCATGACATCTAGAGGCCTGAATGACCCCACGGGTGGGGTGGAAGAGGCTCTCTTCATACCCTCCTGAACTTCAGAGGAGTGTGAACATGGAGTCCCCCCCCCAGATCCTATGCCGTCACTTTTTGGTGCAGGAGCCCATCGTCTGGCCCAGACATGGGGTAGTTTTCCTTGTTTTGGTCCCTATCCCCTGCAGATGTCAGCACTCGGTTGGGACTGAAAAGTCAGAGGTGCACAGAGATGCACCTCCGCTCCAGTCCTCGGCCAGTGCTCACTCCTCCCTAATGTTCCGCCTCCTCTGCTGCACCAGCACCACCTATGGTCACCCAGGTGGTGGCAGTATTGCAGCGAGGAGAGCTGCCCACCCTTCCCCGAGAAGAAGAGTGACCCATCGGGCACTCAATCCTTCTCCCCATGGCTGGCCCTCTGATGACCCTGGCTCGCTACCAAACCCGGGTCGCCTGTGTCACAAGCGGGAGTGCTACTGCTGTGCCAGAGGGCTGGCCATGACCTCCCTCTTCTGATTTAGCCCCACTGACCACTACCCTCTGCTGCCTCCCCTTAAGCCAATTACCTAACCATTTTACTATCACCTTAGCCGCACCCACATCCTCCATCTTCTTTAGCAAGCATCTGTGAAGTACTGAGTCAAAAACCTTGCTAAAGTCAAAGTAGAGCAAATCCACAGCATGGCCCCTATCCATTTCCCTTGTCATTCAGTCAAACAAAACTACCAGGTTAGTCTAACAAGACCTCTCTGCCATGAATCCATGTTGTTTACTGTCCCAGAGGCCATTGCTCTTCAAGTAGTCCATGAGATCCACTTTGACCAGTGACTCCATCAGTTTACCTACATTAAAAGTAAGACTGACAGATCTGTAGTTCCCTGCTTGTTCCTGGTTTCCCCCCTTATGGAGAAAAATTACATACACCATCCTTCAATCCTTCAGAACCACCCCATCCTTGGAGAGCTGTTAAATTAGACCTACCAGGGGATAAGCCTGTTTCACTGCCAATTCTCTGAGTATCCTCAAATGCAATCCATTTGGTTCTGTGGTATTATCAATATTTACGGCTGCCACCCTTTCAGAACCTTTTTACTAGTAAATGCTTGCTGCCTCATCTCCAGAACCCCTTAATGGCTGCTTTGATGCCACTCTCTGGCAAGGCCCCGCTGTCCTCCCTAGTGAAAAGTGAGCAAAAGTAATTATTAAGGATGGCGGGCCTTTTGTCTGGCTGCATCAATCCCACTGTCCCGCTCTGTTACCAGTGATCTCAGTCTCTCACCCATAGGTGTAATTTTAGGGGGGGCGGGAGAGACATGACCTCCCCCAACTTTTTCCTACATCTAGTTCACATTACTATAGTCCCTCTCAACATTAACTGCTATCTCACCCAGAACCACCCCAGGCCAGAAGGTGGCTTGTATTTTCCCATCTCCAATCTGATGCATCTTTTATTTGCACAGTCCCAGAACCTCAGCTGATAAGTGGTGCTGCAAGCTGCATGCATACAATGTCACTCACATAGACTGTTGGAAATGCTTGGCAATGTGTTACATCACTGGTTTTGTATCTCCCTTCAGTGCAATGTTAGATAGCCATGGGACCCCTTGCCGCATACACTAAGAAGGAGACCTCTAGTAATACATGCCAGTTATTAGTTTGCATTGTGAAATGAGTTTGTACACCTAGGAAGAGTAAATATTGGCTGCACATCCTATAGGAACATCTTGAGTAACTTCTCTTTTACCAGTGTTAGTAGAATTGTTGGAGAGCTGCAGATGTCTTCAACCCACTCCAGAATGACAAATCAATAAAGACCCAAGCTGTTGTTCTATAAGCCTTCACACACAGCCCTCCCAACACAGAGCCCTAGCTCTATTGGTCCTCCACAGCTATGAGTGACTATGGATTTTTTAAATTACCCTTTTGCCCCTGAATTGTGCTTTCTTTCAAAACTGGTGCTCAGCTGCTTTTCCACTACTGAGCTGTTGCACCTCCTTGGACAACTACACCATATAACCACGGCTTACTCACCATTGTGGAGCTCCCCTTTCTGCCTGGCTATGGTGTAATCAGGATAGTTGAACTGATCACAATGGTGGGACTCCATAAGATGGGAGAGGTCCGCCATTTGCGTGCCTGAGAAATCCTTCCCTTAGTCAGTGCACTTTAAAGTTTTTCTCTGAGTAACATCTCCAAATTTGGGACCTTTGCTAGTATAGTAATCCTGAAATGTTCATGCACTGTCTGCTCTCTTTTGCTATCTGGAATATAATGCAGCTATTCAAAGGCCTCCTGAGTGGTTAACATGGAATAAATTATATGTTTTACAGAGTAGATACCCACAGTCTGTTTAAATTATCATTAACATCAAATAGCATACTGCAGATAAAAAACTGCAGTATACTGTCAGATAGCCCCACCCCACACTCTCTCACAAACAACAAAAGTGACATGTCCGCCCACATCTGGATGTCTTAAAAAGTTATCCCATGGGATAGTACCCCCAACACCAAGGTCTCTTTGTAATCCTTGCAATATATTTTTTCTGCCATCTCCACCAAGAAAAGTGGAATACCCTGCAGGATCTCTCTCTTATATATATATAAAAAGTATCCATGCTCTTACTCATTTGTCCAGCTCCATAGCCACAGTTCAGAAGCATACTTATGACAGATTCCTGTCATCTCTGCTCCAACACTGGCTACATGCTAATATGGAGTACGACTGATTCTGTTTTTCTTGTGCCTGGGAGAAACCTCTCAAGTATAGTGAGATCTATTTTCAAGTGAAAAGCTCTTCCCAGGTTAATGCCATTAAAGTTTTTACTTTCGGGTAATATTTCTAAAAGTGGGGATTTGCCAAACCATTACAAGAATGCAGCTGATCCGTCCCTTCCCCTTCTTTGAGTGTTGGCACAGCTGTCTTCAGCACTAGCTTCAGCCTTCTGTGGCATTTTTGGTTTTGGCTATTCTATTTTATTCTTTTATTATGTATTTCTGCTCCTTTGTCTATTATCAAGTAGTTGTATGCTCACACATGTTCAAGTTTTTTCTTTTTCCAATTGTTTAACCAGGTGAGACACACTAAGCTGAAAGTGTGTTTACAGGTGCAACCTGGGAGCACAGAGAAGTTAAGTGACTTGCTCAGGGTCACACAGTATATGCAAGTGAGGGCTGTGGGATTCAAACCCAGGTCTGCAGATTTGCAGCTCAGAGCTGATCTATGCTATTGCCTTCTTTCAATTTGATGTTTTCAGTGCAGGTTAACTTTCCTTTTATAATTTCTGTGTTGGAACATTTATCTAACATAAATGTCATCCTGATGACCAGTGACGGAGGAAAGTACCAAATAGTGGGGGGCAGAATTGCATAGAACACCTTAACCCAGGGTGCTGGTAAAACAATTGTCTTCTTAAATGAACTTTAGTCAATCTACTTAGCTTTTTATAATCCTGAATAATCCACCCATTTTGATGAATAATCCATGATTTATTAACAGAAATGCATGGGTTATTCATGATAATCAAAACAAAACAGGATCAGGAGCTATAGCTTTTGAAGAGGTTTTAGAGAAAGGAAGCCAAAAATAACTAAACAGTGCAGCTCATGCAATGGTAAAACTAAACAGTTTTTCCAAAAATTATAATTTTGTTTGCCTGAATTTTCAATGTATGTTGAGTACCAAAAGGTTTAAACGTATCCTGCTTGCTGTCACTGGGAAAATTTTACCAGCTTCATTTTAATGCCACTCCATTGGTTAAAATGTGGGGGGTGAAAATTAATTGTCTGACCCATCAGCTACAAAAGTGAGGGGTCTACTAACTCCCTTGGCTCCGTCGCCTATGGAATGTCATCAGGGAAGGTCATGACAATGCTTTTTCAGGTGTTTATCACATGAGTTATATAACTTCAAGTAATTTACAAATAGGAAGTTAGTTATTTTTGGGGTCCAATGGTGTCTCTGGAGTTTAAACTGGACATATGCCCCCAAGAGGTTGAAAAAACTGCTTGGTGGATTGAGGGCGTGGCAGAACTAAAGTGGTGACAAGGACCCCGATAACCAAGAAGATAACCACGAAGCACTGGGTGTTCAACTTGTACCTCTGTTATGGTGGTTTGTGGGGCTTGAATAAAAGCTTTGGGAATTACACTAATTTAGTGTGTCCCCTCACTTTATTCTCTGTGACTGCATTGCAACCTGTGTGTTTGTGACAAGAAATCTCCCTGCAATCTTCTTGCTGAATTTTGAGTAGACGGGACCTAAGAAAACTGGAAAACTGGTCCGAGGTGAGGTAACTGAGTTTTAATTCCAAAAAGTGCAAAATAATGCACCTGGGAAGCAGCAACTCAGGGAAGAGCTACAGGATGGGGGAGTTGCTGACAGTTATGAAGGAGGAAGGGGATCTGGGGATTATCATTTCTGATGGCCAAAAGGTGTCTAAGTAGGGTACCAAGGCTGCAGCAAAGGTCAGTGGCATGTTCGGGTGCATAGACAGAGGTATCACTAGCAGAAGGAACGAGATGATGATGCCACTGTATAAAACACTAGTGAGGCCTCACCTGGAATACTGTGTACAATTCTGGAGGCTGTATCTTCGAAAGGACATAGACAGGGTGGAGGAAGTCCAGAGAAGGGCAACAAAGATGGTACATGGCTTGCACCAGAAGTCATACGAGGAGAGATTGAAGGACCTCACTATGTACTCACTGGAGGAAAGGAGGGAGTGGGGAGACATGATAGAGACCTTCAAGTACCTTAAGAGCATAAACAAGGTGTGGAAGGGTGACATCTTTCAATATAGGAGAAGTACAAGAACGAGGGGCCATGATATGAGACTGGAAGGGGACAGGGTACGGGGGAATGTGAGGAAGTTTTTCTTCACAAAAAGGGTGGTGGACAGATGGAACAGTCTGCCACAGGAGGCAGTGGGAGCAAACACA
The DNA here is from genome assembly GCA_016271365.2 of Neoceratodus forsteri. NCBI lineage: Eukaryota > Metazoa > Chordata > Ceratodontiformes > Ceratodontidae > Neoceratodus > Neoceratodus forsteri. Next base: position 567,240,392 of record CM057452.1, read on the forward strand.
GTGTGAGGGTTCAAACATGCATGGGACAGGCCAAGCATAAAGGAACCGGGGGGGAGAGCCATTAACCAAATATGGTCAAAGGCTGCAAAAAAGGATAGGTCTATGGGCAAACTGGATGGACCTAGTGGTCCTTATCTGCCAACAATTTCTATTTCTACTTTGGATGATGCTCAGGCCTTTTATTATAAGTCGGGTTTATAGGCTTAGGGTGATTTTCCAAGTTGATCAGAGTAGTGTGAATATATTTTTGGGTATTCAAGGATCCAAGAGTGTCAGATACTAACATGCCTTTTAATCATCTTCCATGCTCTGTTAAGGTTACAATTGTTCTCTTAGAGCTCCATGGTGATTTTTAGGCAGCATAAGCTGATCTTTGGTGGCGTATGGTTTGTTTTTATCACCTTTTTGTTTCATTGCTATAAGGTCATTGGCAGTTTGAGAAAATCTCTCTAGCCTGTATTTTGTGGGCAAGCAAGTTATTAGAATATGGTACTTGGGGAGATTTTTAGGGTCTGGTTTGGTCACAAGGAATATGTTGTGTGCTGCTAATTGTTAGCCCAAGTAATTCGTACAGTTCTTTTTACAGTTAACTAAGTAGCAGGGATATTACTTTCAGTCAGATGCTGGGCATGAAATCTTGACTTAGAATTTTCAGCTGGGGCTTTCATTAGCTTTACATCAATCTCCTTATTGTAGGAGTAACATGTTTCTGCCTTGGTGGTAATGTCTGTAGAACCTGAGGTTTCTGAGTACTGATTAACACATGTGAAGCTAAGCATATCTTTAGTGCACATTGGATTCTCTCACTTCTCTGCATGCAAGTACATGAGCATTTTAACTTTTACCAAACTTCATCTTCTTCCAGTGAAAATAATATAGTTAATGAAAGTACATTTTACATTTTAAATGTATACATATGCTTTAATGTTAATATACTCTCCCCTGTGAGTTCACTGTCTACTGTGTATATAATACAGATTGTCAATAAGAGTTGTTGGTTCCAGTAATTCAGCGACAGTAATAAGCCTAATCATCCTTTCATGATACTGCCCAAGACTGGTAGAGAAATTCTTGCACTGTCACAAATTAAGGATTATGACTGTTTGTGTACATGAGCCGTAAAAACAGATAAAGTGCATAGAAAAGAGTACTATCTCTATGCAAATGCTCTTGGAAACAATGATGGGAAAATAACTCAAAATATATCAAACGAATACTAATTTTTTTCTAAATAATGCATTTATCTAAGTTTTCCTTGTACCACTAACAACACTTTAAGGACAGCTTATTGAAATTATGTTGTTTGCTTTTTACACATAGCACCCATGAAGCACTGGGCAGCAATTAATACTAACAGCAAAATTACGCCTCTGCTCTTACCTGTCAAAAACACTAAATTTATCCTTCAAAGCAACCAAAAAAAGTTAATTGGTCAAACAAGTTTGCAGACCTTCTCTGCAGTCTCTGAAAAAAATGCAACGAATGCTGTAGAAATCTGCGTTGAGACTTTCCTAGCATCTTTTATGTATTTTGGTGGGAAGTGATTAACTGTTGCCTCCTTCCATTTGCTTTAAGGGACTCTCCATTATTTCCATGTATTCTTATGATTTTGCTGGTTACACCCCTGTATTTGCATATTACTATCTTTTGATTTTGAGCCATTAAGTAGACCACATAAAACAGCAGTTTTATAACTTGTTTTCAGTGGCCACCACAGTACCTTGTAGGTAAAGCCAGAGGTGCATGTGTGATCACTTGTGACTGCCTGCTTCTTGTTGCTGTTACCTTGCGGCATCCCTTTGTGCAGGTCTCATTTTTTTTCTGGGAGGTGGACTGTTTTATTTGGTGCTCAGACAGTGAGAATCAATCAGTAAGAATGACAGCAGATGATTGGTGACTAGAACTGTTTCTCTTAAGTCTTTATTGGGTAATTCAAGAAAAGGGAAACTTTCACCATACCTCTTGAAAAAAGAAAAGGAAAATCTTCTTAGCCATTGACACCAGGCCAGTTCTGGCTTTTGAACTAATCATTCTGAGACTGCCAGACTAGGGATTGGAATTTTGTCCTACATAGTACCTTTCATTTCCTCAACTAATCCACCTAGATCAAATAGGCTTTATATTAGGCAGGCAAGCATCCAACAATGTCAGACAAACCCTAATATAAGAGACCATATAAATCAAACAGCCAACCCAGCAATCATTATGAGTATGGACGCAGAAAAAGCATTTGATCAAGTGCACTGGGCATATCTATACAAGGTCCTTACTGGGTCTGGTTTTTCCTCGACAGTTTTTTTTTTAACTTCTATTTTGTTTTATAAAAAAAAAAAAATAACATCATACAGTTAATACCTCCTACCAGGCATACAATCTATTATTCAAGGAACCATACAAAGGATGACAGAATACATAGCCTTAATAGGTTGGAATAAGGATATGGTGATATTCCAATATTATTTGTACATGAATAAGAATAAATCCAGTATAGCTGCACCTTGCAATAGTGAGATGATCATACTATAATGATAAAGTGCACCATTTTTTATACTCAACCATAAGGCTGATGTGATCCCAAACCAACGTGTGACATGTGGAGAATGGGTAGTACTCCCCCTGCAAAACTTCAGCTCTGTATAGGATACATTATTCTACATTTTTTAGATAAAAATACTCCACCTTAAGAACAAAACTGGCAGCATAATGAAGCATTATATCAGTACCTTATTCTCTAGGAGACCTTAAAGGACCTTCAAAATGAAACTATATTAATTGTGGAAACTACCATTTAGTAGGTAAAAATGGATTAAACATTAAAGAATGCTATTCAACATAAGCTAAATTTAGCATCTTGGCAAACCCCTGAACTTTCCAAGATTAGAAAAATACCCTGAACATCCTGCTGAGAAAAAAAAATCAGCCACATTTTAAGTTGCTGCGTATGAGGGCTGCCACAAGGTTACCACCATGTAACATTCTAAGGCCTGAACCAGTTTCTTGTCCAAAACTATAGCATCAACAAAGGTAATAATAAGGAGAGAAAAAGTTTACTGATTAGTACCTTCAGGTGTCCCCTTCCGAGTCGTCATCTCTCGGCAAACGAATGGCAGCAAATTCATGCTCAAACACCTCCACCTTCTTGCCAGCCTCTTGTGCATCTGAGAAGATATATGCATGGCCTCCATGGTGTATGCACAGGCAAGCAGGCATCAATAGTGAGTGCATGATTCCCAGGCTCCAAAGACAAGCTCTCATTGCGTCAAACTTCTTCCTTCTTGCGCAGGTGGCAAAGGAAAGATCTGGGAAAAGGTGCAAAGTAGTCCAGGCAAAATTAAAGTCTTGTGACTCCCTTGCAGCTTGCAGGTATGAGTTCTGAACTGCTATTCCCATGGTGATTATCAGGATGGCCCTTGGAAGATCGGGCTGCAGTGGGACGGTCCAATGGGAGAAATGGTAAGCTTTGAGAAGTTGTGGGGCCAGCATGTTCCCTTCCTCTAAGCCCAATATGCTGGATAGCCAGGATTGAAGAAATGCTTCAAGGTCCGAACCTTCGTTACCTTCCAGCAGACCAATGAGTCTTAGATTCACTGCTCTGAGCATTTTCGATGGCTTCCATCTGATATCTGAGCTGGTTATTCTCTTGTACCAACTTAGTGGTCACATTGATGGCCTTAGTAGCCTGTGCCTCTGCCTGAGCAGCCATCTTGGTAACTGATTCTATTTTCAGGTCCTGTTCCCCCCATATGACAAAGGATCTCCTCAACTTTTCCATCGATGGCCTTCATGTATAAGGCCAAGGAGTTCCATGGTGGCATACTCAACTCTAAGGATCCAACAGGTGCCATTGGGCCTGTGGCTCTGTAGGTTGCACATTTATGGAACTGCTCGCTCCTCCCTTAGTCATCTGATCTATAGCTATATTTAGTACTGTTCTATTCCTCTTGATAAACTCTACTCAGTACTGCAGCTTGAAGTTCAAAATAGTAGGAATATTTTAATTCCTTTTACAAATACAGGTGAAAATCTGCAGAGACGAGGTGAAGCACGTCTGTTTAGCAAGACTGCTCAATAGTGCCCTTTCCTCGACAGTTCTACAATACATTCAAACCCCATATACAGTCCCTCAAGTTTTTGTCGGGGCTAATGGCTATGTTTCCTCTGGATTTAACCTGGGACATGGGACAAGACAGGGGTGTCCATTATCCCTGTTATTTTTTGCTTTGTACTTGGAACCACTGGCACAGAAGATCAGACAAGATAATGGGGTGAATGGAATCACATATGCAAACAAACGCATAAAGTCATGTTATACGCAGATGATATACTCTAATATCTTACCTCCCTGAAACCTCACTCCCTAGGGTGATGTCACTAATAGAAGAATATTCCATAATGATGGGCTACACATTGAATACCAAAGAAATTGAAATATTAACTCTAAATTAGTCTCCTTCCATACCTCTGCAACAAAAATTCCAAATTAAGGGGGTTATGAACAAGCTAAAATACCTAGACATTGTACTAAGATCTACCGCTACATATTTATACCAAGATAATTATCCCCACTACTCCAGCAGATACAAGATGATGTAAAACAGTGGTTGCTGCTCCCGCTCCCACTATGTGCTTGTATTCAAGCAGCTAAAATGAACATCCTCCCAAGATATCTTTTTTTTTCCAATTACTTAACTAGGAGAGACACACTAAGCTGAAAGCTTGTTTAGAGGTGTGACCTGGGAGCACAGGGAAGTTAAGTGACTTGCTCAGGGCCACACAGTATGCAAGTGGGGGCTGTGGGATTCACACCCAAATCTCCAGATCTGAAGCTCAGAGTCTTAAACCACTGTGATATACTGCCTCCCATATCTCTATTTGTTTCAATGCATCCCTGTTATCCTTTCCAAAAACAGGATCAGAGGTATTCAACATCAACTACATAGATTTGGGCAAACCATAAACCAAGAGTTCGTAGCACTCTATTCGATGCCAGCAAATCTTGGGGATGTGGGCTGTTCCTTCTATTCTAGACTATTGGGTAGTCACACAAGTAAGGATAACCTTTTTTTGGCCAAACCCAAGAGTGTTGTCACACTGGAAAGAGATAGAGGAAGATTAGTCTGGGGGTATACCACTTGTGTCTTGCCTCAGTAACTCCTAACCACCAGGCAAATGGATGAAAACACACTATAATGCACTTGAGGTAACACTATGTCATGGGACCAATTCGTGAGATACTGTAAGGTAACATCACACATATGGAGGTTCATATGGCTGGTATGGGATGGTGAGTTTCCTCCAGCGCAAACAGATTCATGGTACCACAGACAGGCCAAAGCAGATCTTTAATTCCCAGACAAGATGTTGGTAGGGAACATAGTTAAAACATTTGAGGATTGCCAAAAAGAATTTGGTTGGTCTAATCTGGACAGATTTCGGTATTTCCAGCTCAGACATTACATATAAAGTCAACTAAATGCTGCTCTGAGAGAGGGGAGATGGATCCACAAGACCTGCCCACAACATTTCCTCAGGGGGTAGGGCACTGGACCCTCCAGATAGGTTGGGATTTTGTGCTCTTCTAAAAATTGCCTTTGCAAGACACCCCCCAGTCAACTAAAACTACATTTATAGCAAATAAAGCATTTCTATCCAAAAGGTCAAAAATGACTGTGATGTCACTGCTGCAATGCAGGTCCCCTGTCTTGCTGCCACTGATAATGGGAAAGTCAGTGATATAAACAAGGCACTTCTAGATAGCCAGACAACTGGGGACAGTTAATACAAATTCAGTAAATAGGCCAACTCCACCTTGGCCACATTAGTCGGATAAACGTTTTCAAGAAACAGCCTGCCAAGGATCTGGATATCCTTTCATAACATCCACCCTACCACAGCATCCTCATTTCTCACTGTCTGACCTTTTTTGAAAAGTAAATGTCCAGAATTTCAGGACTAATATGTTATGTTATGTAGTGAATGGAACACATTCCGAAGAAAGGGGGTTACTAGTGGAGTACCTCAGGGCTCAGTACTGGGTCCAATCCTCTTTAACATCTTTATAAGTGACATTGCAGAGGGTCTGGAGGGAAAGGTATGCCTCTTTGCAGATGACACAAAGATCTGTAACAGAGTTGATACACAAGAGGGGGTAGAAAAGATGAGAAGGGACTTGGCAAGGTTGGAGGAATGGTCAGACATATGGCAACTTAGATTCAATGCAAAGAAGTGCAAAGTAATGCACCTGGGAAACAAAAACCCAGGAGAAGAGTACACAATAGCAGGGAGGTACTAACAACAACAAAAATGGAAAGGGACCTGGGAGTAGTCATATCAGATGACCTAAAGGTGGGTAAGCAATGTGAAGTCAGTAAGGAGAGCCAGGGGGATACTGGGATGCATAGGAAGGGGCATCACAAGTAGAAAAGGATTATCCCTCTATACAGACAGTTGGTGAGACCCCATCTGGAGTACTGTGTGCAGTTTTGGAGACCTCATCTACACAAGGACATAGACAGGATGGAAGCAGTCCAGAGGAGGGCAACTAAAATGGTGCAGGGTCTACATCAGAAACCATATGAAGAGAGACTGAGAGAGCTTAATATGTATACCCTTGATGAAAGGAGGGACGGGGGACATGATAGAAACGTTCAAGTACCTCAAGGGAATCAACAAAGTCCAGGAGGGTAGCATCTTTCAGAAAAGAGATGTGTAAGACAAAGGGTACAGTTTAAAGATAGAGGGGACGGCTCAGGGGTAATGTGAGAAATTATTTTTCATGGAGAGTGGTGGATACATGGAACAGCCTTCCTGAGGAGGTCGTTGGGTCTAAAACAGTGGGGGAATTCAAACATGCTTGGGACAGACACAAAGCAATTATAGTGCGGGGTTGCAGGAAGCAGGCTGTTGGTTAACTAGAATCTGCAGCTTATCCAGTAGGTAGGGAAATGGGCAGACTGGGTGGGCCAAGTGGTCCTTTTCTGCCGTCAAAGTCTATGTTTCTATGTAAGACTCACTGTACTGTGTGCAATTAAGACTCCATTTAAGCATAACATTTTCTCTCACCCTATAGCTGCTAATAGCAGTCACTTCCAAGTTAGCCATATATGCATTTTGACTGTCATTGGTCAGTAGCAACTTTGGACCACAAGTAGCATGCTGTCCTCATTTTTATTTATTTAATTTACCTACTTTGAGTCAGACTCTGTCATTTTCAGCAGGTGAGGTCTCACTTGAAAACGTAACTGATCAGCGAGCACGGTGTGATCTACAGAAATTATGTAGGCTGCTTTTACTTATATTGGTGAGCGTGCAATCTAAGTGGCAGCAAGTGAAGCCCTAGTGTGTCTCAATGCCAGTGCACCACATGAGTGAGCAGACACTACTGTCCATCCCTGTAACTGCTCCCGAGTGCCCCGGTGACTTCTGTTTTTTTTTTTTCAATAACTTAGTCAAAAAAACAAAAACTAAAACTAAAACTTTATGCAGCTGCTGGCCAAAGCCGAACTTGATTTCCCAAATAATTACCAGAGGATTGCTGTCATTTGGATAGATCTCACTAGCCAACAAGGGGTAATCCTGTTTCCAGATACCCAGACTGTGTCTTTAATAATTTTATTTCAGAGGTGCCCTTTGTTTTACTTACATGCTAAAACTTATGAACTTGCCTACTTTGAAGTCATACCATGGGAAAAGAGAGATCATTCACAAACATAATCATATCCTATCAGAAGGATGTGTGGGTTGTGCCAAATTTTGTGAGTAACCAAAGCACAGAATAATTCTACAGAATGTAGTTCATAAGCAAAGATTATGGTAATCAGACTGTCTTTGAGGCACAGGTCAGGAAGCAAAGGAAAACCAGCAGCAGGTTAAAAATTCACAAACAGCGTTTTATTTTTCTCAATAACAGTAAAATAAAAAATAAAATTGTTCAGTATAACTATTTACAATGGCAGAAAAAAAACAGAGAAAACAAAGTCCTTCTGAGTGTTTCTTCTCAATTTCAAGTTTTAGTCTCTCACTCTCTCACTTTCCTTGTCTCTGGCAAAAGTATTGCTGCTCTTTTATAAGTCTTTGACTGGGAACCTCGTTAAGAGAGCCTGCTTCTCACACAATGTTCTTGTAAGTTTCATTCCTTGCAGGTGCAGCAAAACAGTACATGGTGACCCAGAACTGACCTCTTGTTCCGGCATCTCAGAGAGTTTGCAAACCAGCTTCTCAGGTTAACCCCTTGAGTTCCAAATAGCTTTTTGCAATCATTTCAACAGTGTTACTATATACAGTTTTAAACAAAGGGATCCCAGTATCAGTTACATTTTACATAAAGATTCACATATATTTTTATACCCATGGATATGCGAGGGGGAAGAAAAACCAGAACAGCAAGTGAAGACAGAGAGATTGCAAGAGGTGGAGAATTGTGAAACCGTCAAAGTGATCAGTTCCTAGGTCTCACAAGAAAGTTTGATTGCACAACCAGATAGACAAGAGACAGAAAAGGAGAGGATAGAACAGATCCTTACATTTAACTTTTTCTGCATAACAAAAGGAACAGGGCCTTATTCAACCCTGTCACATACCCCCCACTTTAAGAGGGAACCTGTTTTGAAAAAAACAGGTTTCAAAACATTCTTTAAATTCTCTTTTAACATTACAGTAGCTTAGAATCTTTACAGTTCAGTGTATATGCAGCATAGCAAACAGAAAAGTTTCAACTCACATTTTTTCAACCTTCAGAATTCTCAATTCCTGACCCATATATTGACAGAAAATCAGCATTGACATTCTCTTTCCCAGATTTGTGCAACACTTTAAATTTAAATGGCTGTAGTGCCAGGTACCACCGTGTGATTCTAGAATTTGTATCCTTCATTTGGGTAAGCCAACAGAGAGGATTGTCATCTGTTACAAGTACAAAGTCATCTCCTAGTAAATAAAACTTAAAGACTCCATGGCCCACTTTCTGCAAGGCAGTCCTTTTCAATGGTCGAGTACCTTTTCGCTCTGTCATGTAATTCCCTGCTTATGTACAGAATAGGATGTTCTTTCCCATCTATATGCTGACTCAAGACTGCACCTAGGCCTACCTCTAATGCATCAGTCTGTAACAAAAATTGTTTCTCACAGTCTGGGCTTCTTAAAACAGGGGCTGAACATGATGTAGCCTTAATGACCCGAAAAGTCTCGTCACACTCTGGGGTCCAGTTCACATTATTCAGAAACCATTTCTTTGAGAGTTCAGTGAAGGGAGTAGTTAACTAGGCAAAGCTGGGAACAAATCTCTGATAACCAGCCAGCCCTAAAAATGACCCGACATGTTTCCTGGTTTTGGGAACAGGACTGTTAGCTACTTCTATCTTGGAAACCTCTGACTTGACTTCTCCATTTCCCAAAACATAGCCCAAATATCTGGTTTCCTACATGCCCAATGCACACTTGGTAGGATTAATTGTCAGACCTGCATTTTTGATCAATTGGATAACTGCTTGTAGGTATTCCAGGTGGCTTTTCCAGTCTGTACTGTACACCACAGCATCATTCAGGTACACAGCACAATAACCAGTGTGAGGGGATAAAATTACATCCATGTACCGCTGGAGTGTAGCGGGTGTGCCATGTAAACCAAATGGCACGGTGGTGAACTGATAGAATCCTATAGGAATGGCAAATGCAGTTTTGTCTCTGGATTCTTTAGCTAGGGGTATTTGCCAGTAACCCTTGGTGAGATCGAGGGTACTGATATACTTGACACTTCCCGGTCTGTCCACCAAATCATCTATTCTGTACATAGAATAACTGTCAAATTCTGACACTTGATTAAGTTTCCTAAAGTCAAGGCAGATTCTTACACCCCCTTCTTTTTTGTTTACAATCATTATTAGTGATGACCAGGCACTTCTTGACTCTTCTATGATACCCAATTCTTTCAATTTTTGTATTTCCTTAACCACGTCAGCTCTTAACCACTCTGGTAATCTGTATGTCTTTTGTCTAATACAATAAGAATTCCTTGTCACTATTACATGCTCGAACCCTTTTGCTCAGCCTGGTACTGTGGTAAAAGTACTGTTAAATGTCTTTAGCAAGTTTTAGATTTCTACAGTTTGTTCGGAGTTAAAGAAACATTCACCTTTATAGCATCATCAGTTACAGTTTGTTCCAGTCTGTCATAAGCTACATCAATATCTTCTTTATCAGTTTCTGGTAAAACCAGCAAAACAGTTTTTGGTGTTTTTTCAACCCATTTCTTGAGGAGGTTAGCATGGTATATCTTAGAAGGATTTTATCCAATCAGGGGTTTCAATCTCATAGTTAACTGTGCCAGTACGTCTAAGAAACTTATAAGGGTCTTGCCACTTTATTAACAGTTTATTTTCTGTAGTGAGTAACAGTTGCAAGATCTTTTCACCTGGCTCAAAAATGTTTTCTTTTACCCCATGGTCATAATACACCTTCTGCTGGTTTTGGGCCTCTTCCTGATTACTATGGGCGATTTCAGCATATTTTGCCAGTTTCTTTCTTGGGGCACACATATAAGACATAATAGATTTGTTTCTGATGGGGGTTATCTTCTCATGTTTCTTTTATTACATCTAGTGGTCCTCTAGGTTGTCTACAATACAGCATTTCAAATGGTGAAAAACCTGTTGAAGCCTGTGGCACTTCTCTGTAAGCAAAATGCAGGTAAGTACTGGTCCCAGTCTTTCCCTTCCCCTTTTATAATCCTTTTTAACATGTGTTTTAGGGTTTGAGTAAAATGCTCAACAGGACCGTCTGTCTGAGGGTGATAACGGGAGGTTCTTATGGCAGTGATACCTAGTAGTCAGTACAACTCCTTCAGTAATGTAGCACCAAAATTACTGCCCTGATCAGTAATAATCTCTTCAGGCATGCCCACCCTGCTGAAAATTTTGGCAAGCTCTGCTGCCACTTTTGGGGCTGTGACAGTATGCACTGGAACTGCCTCTGGGTATCGAGTAGCGTAGTCACATACTACCAAAATTAATAGATTACCCTTTTTGATTTTGTCTAAGGGGCCAACCACATCCATTGTGATTCTCTGAAAAGACACATCTATCAAGGGTAGGGGCACCTTATCTTTTTTAGTCACCAGGGCTACTTTCTGACATTCAACACAAGAACTGCAATAGGTAGCAACATCTTCATGAATTCCAGACCAGTAAAATCTGTACAACAATCTGGCAAGGTTGCAATCCCTCCCTGAGTGACCAGCCATAAGACTATCACGTGCTATCTGTAACAACTCAGATCTATACTTTTGTGATATAAACAATTGTTCTATCTGGTCCTGTGTCTGAGATTTAACCCAAACTCTGTACAGTAGCTCATTACATTTTTTAAACATAGATTCACCCTGTTTTGGTTTCACCCCCAGCTGCTTAAAATAACCCTGGAGAGAAACATCATTAGCTTGTTCCAAAAGAAAATCACAATCAGTAATCAGTTTAGTTTCAGCATTTTCATATGTTAATAATAAATAATAATAACATTTCATTTATTAAGCACCTTATCAACAACTAAGGCACATCACAATTCATAAATAAATTGACATCAAATACTAATATAAAAAGTGAAAAAAGACGGAAGATGACATCAGTTAATAAAATCAGTTATATCAGTTACCAAAAGCCTGGTGCCACAGATACATTTTTTTCTGGGATTGTTAACCCCTTATGTCCACCAGTCTTTTGTTGCCACTGTTTCTTCATGCGTTGTCTTTCTTTCCTGGACTTCCGGATCTTGGAGCTTTACTCAAACAAGTCCGAATCAAAATCAGTGAAACAAAAACTGTCCCCACCATCTGAGATTTTTCTTTGCCTGAGCTCTTGTCACCACAGCTGCTGAAACATCAGGATTTACTCCCTCTTTGAGTAACCAAGAAAGAAACCTTTTCCATTTGGCTGAATAGGTTTTCTTAGTGGAGGGTTTTCTATATCCCTTAAGTATGTGTAAAACTGCTTGGGAGAGATTTAGGTTTGCAAATTCTATGTCTTCAAGAGCCAAGCCTTGAGACAGAGAGAGCCGAGACTGGGATATCCTATTTTCCCCTGGTGGGAGGTTAACAGGATGTGCCTCTGGAGAAGATGGCCATTTCTAATAATCACAGGTGCACGTAACTTAGGTACTACCCCCCCTTTTCATTTGGTGCGATACACCCTTAATATTCAGAGTCACTTGGGTGGTGGGATAGTATCAAGTGTCCCCATGGATGCAGATGACACCAGTACCTGGTCCATTTGGACATTGTTTTCCCAGCACTTCAATATGCACTAGAGTCTGTCTGCTTCCCGAATCGATAAGTCCCTTCACAGTCTTATCTCCCACCTTCACATCTGTTAAGTACTTGCCCCAATTTGGTAAGAACAAATCTTCTCCAATGTCACTCTTCTTACTACAGCAATTTCTTGCAATATGACCTGGCTTTTTTTCAGTTATAGCAAATAAAGTATTTGGGTGCAGATTTGTTACCCCAACTAGAGTTCTTATCAGACTTGGAGTTCCAATGGGAAAAAGAGTCTCTTACCAGTGCTTGGCTGATACCTTGCTGCTGTGCCATCTGTCTGGCCATTTGGTAGTCTTCAGCCAAAGAAACAGTCTTTTCTCCACTCTCTGGTGGGTGTTCTTTTACCCAAAGCTGCATGTCTGTGGATAGGATGTTGATTAACTGCTCCATTGCAAATGTTTTGATGATCTGTGGAAATGTTTTGGCCTCTGGTTGGTGCCATTTCATAAGGAGTTCTCCGAGTCAGGTGAAGGCTTCTTGAGGATTGTCGACAGAGTTGTACTTCAGAGACTGAAATCTTTGCCTGTAGGTCTCTCCTGAGATGTCATATCTTTTAAGGACCTCTCTTTTCACCAGGTCATAGTTTTCTGACTGTGCAGTGTCCATATTGCTGTAAGCAAATAGGAATTTCCCTGTCAGATAAGGTACCAGTCTGATTGCCCATTGCTGCCTTGGCCACTGGCAGGCTGTGGCAACCCTTTCAAAAGTTGTCAGGTATGCTTCGATATCACCTGTGGGACACAACTTTGTAAGTTTAAGGTCTTTTCAGTTGTTGGTGTTTTGTTGCTCTGCTGGACCTGTGCCAGATCCTCGCCCTTGATAGCTTGCAAGGCATCCAGTCATCACTGTTCCTGTCACTGCATCTCTTCTCTCCTTGGCTGTTTGAGTTGCAGCATTTCTTATTTTCTCTGCTGCTCCTGTTGCTGCATCTCTTCATTCCTCTGTTTTTCCATCTCTTTTCATTGTATTACCCACCATTTGATAAAGGCAGTCAGGCTTTACGGTTCTGTCACTGCCTGTTCTTTTTCCATCTCTGGTTCTGGCTGAACAGTCTCAGTTTAGACTTTTCTTTGTGCTTCTAGTTTGGCTGCTATTCTTCTGGTAATCACTCCTGGACTTGCTGCTGCAGAATCCGTATCTTTCTTCTATACTTCCCTGGTACCCACACTAAATGTTATATGCATGGTGTAAGTACCACTTAGGCTAACACTATCTGTCATCGAGGCACAAGTCAGGAAGCATAGTAAAATCAGCAGCAGTTTCAAAATTTGCAAATAGTGTTTTATTTATCTCAATAACAGTAAAATAAAAAATAAAATTGTTCAGTGTAACTATTTACAAAGGCAGAATAAACAGAGAAAACAAAGTCCTTCTTCTGAGTGTTTCTTCTCAATTTTAAGTTTCAGCCTCTCAGTCTCCTTGTCTCTCTAGCAAAAGTATTGCTGCTCTTTTATAAGTCTTTGACTGGGAACCTCATTAAGAGAGCTTGCTTCTCACATAATGTTCTTGTAAGTTTCATTCCTTGCAGGTGCATCAAAACAGTACATGGTGACAGAGAACTGACCTCTTGTTGCCAGCATCTCAGAGAGTTTGCAAACCAGCTTCTCAGGTTAACCCCTTGAGTTCCAAATAGCTTTTTGCAATCATTTCAACAGTATAACTATATACAGTTTTAAACAAAGGGATCCCAGTATCAGTTACATTTCAACATAAAGATTCACATATATTTTTATACCCACAGATATGCAAGGGGGAAGGAAAGACAGAACAGGCAGTGAAGGCAGAGAGATAGTGAGAGGTGGAGAATTGCAAAACCGTCGGAGAGATCAGTTCCTAAGTCTCACAGGAAAATTTAGTTGAGCAACCAGACAGACAAGAGACAGAAAAGGAGAGGATAGAACAGATCCTTGTATTTAACTCTTTCTGCATAACAAATGGAACAGTTCATTATTTAATCCTGCCACACAGACTATACCATGTATCCATTTATTATAAGCATAGATGTGGATCAGATCTTTTGATTTCTTGGTAAGCTTGAAGCAAGATAAAATGATCAGTAAGGCTGCTTGCATGTAATGTTAGACCAGAGTATCACACCCGTGACATACTCTGCCTAATTACAATCCATCTAAGTGCTCATCAGTATTTGGGATGCTCAATGGCTCTTTCACTACACACAGTGGCTTGGCAATGCTAACTGTGAGTTTAACCCCTCCCACCCCCGTTCAACCACTGTGCTAAAAATATAATAATAAACTGTTTATGTCAGTCTTCATCATATGGAAAACAATTAGGTTCATTTTACAGTTTGAAATTTGCTATGATGGTAAATATCATAATTATTATATATTTACATTTAGCTATTTAATAATGATTGATATAACATTTTCATGTTTCATCAACTTAACCTCTTCCCCACTTCCACCACGTCTCGACTACGAGTTTTACAAAATGATAGTACAGAATGATTACAGATTTCCTCTAAATATTTCCTATTCTGTATTTTCTATTCTAGATAGCCCAGCAGAGATGCTACATCTCATTCTCATCTGGTATTGATTTTACACATTTTTACACTGTATTTACCTAGGAGATCCCAGATTAGACACAATATCTCATTTTCAGTGGGGTCATAATTTTACCTGTTTTCACAATGTATTCATCCAGGGTAGCCTATTAGAGATGTAAAATATTGTTTTCAGTGGCGTCCTTATTTTTACTCAATCCAGTTTAATAATGTGTAAATGCAGGACCCCACTAAGAATAAGATGCCCATTTCCTTTAAACTATCCAGGCTAAATAAGCAGCAATCAGCAGGCATATCCTAGGGAAATACACTGTAAAAACGTGTAAAAGGAAGACCACGTTAAAATTGTGTCTCAGCAGAGCTATATGTGCAACTACAATAGAAACAGCATTTGTCAATGCTGAATGCCTGCTTGCTTGTATTTGCTGTGTAGGTGCTTGGCATTGATGGTGCAATGAGGATAAATATTGTCATATCTTTTATAATTTTTCTTAAAGCAACTGTGTGTCTGGTAAAACACATGCTGTTTGAAGCATTTTTACAATTTTGATTAAGACTACATATGAAATTACTTATGAGTATGTATTTATTAAAATACAGGTCTAAACTAGGTTTTCATTTTTGTTTCATTACATTTAACTTATAAAAAAAAAAGAAACTGTAATGCAGTGTGTGTTTAGAAACATAGAATTTATTGGAAGATAAGGAGAGCTTGGCCCACACAGTCTGCCCCGTTAATCACTGTCTATATTATCACCCCAGACCATACCAAATCTTTGTTTACTCCCCCCACCCTCCTTCCTAACAATATTTATTTAAGCCTATTCTGTGCATGCTTGAAGACCACTAATGTTTTTGCCTCTAATACTTCTGACTGAAGACTGTTCCAGATGACTTTTTCTCAGTGAAGAACTTCCTCCCATCCCTCCTAAATCTCCCCCTTCAATCTTCACTGCATGCCCCCTTCTTCTAGTGCACAGTCTATTCTTGAAAAAATACTCCCTTTTATATCTTATTCAACCCCCTCAAAGTACTTATAGGTTTCTACCATGACCCCCATTTCTCTTCTCGCTTCCAGTGTGTACATCTCGAGATCCCTTAGTCTCTACTCACATGGTTTATGGTGGCAGTATAATGCAGTGGGTTAAGGCTCTGAGCTGCAGATCTGGAGACCTGGGTTTGAATCCCACAGCTGCCTAGGTGCATACTGTGTGATCCTGAGCAAGTCACTTAACTTCCTTGTGCTCCCATGTCGCATCTGGAAACAAGCTTTGACTTAGTGTGCTACTCCTGGTTAAACAATGTTCCCTTTCCCTTATGATGCAACCACTGCACAATTTAAATTGGCTTTCTCTGGATAGCCTCTACCTTATGTCCTTCCTGAGATGCAGTCTCCAGAACTGGACACAGTACTCCAGGTGTGGTCACACCAACAAACAATCCCCGTCTTTTACTATTGTGTGTTTTTTCTTGTGATTGGGACCAATGTATCAGACTGTCATTAGAATTTAAGACTGGCACATATTAGTGTGTATTTTGCAACAGTGGCTGTGTTTTTTGTTAATACTGGATACTCTCTTCAAAATGGATGGCTCTGCTATGCATTCATAGAGGAGAAGAAACTATTAGTTTATTTGCCATCGTTGGAGACCATGAACTGGATTTTTAAAGTGGCCCATAGATCAATGTAGGCTGCAGTGAACAGCAGCTTGCAATGATCGCCAGTGCGCTAGGGACCCTGCACTGAATTTTCTAACAGGCGGGGTCCCAGTGCCAAACTCTGTACAGTTATTGCAACTGCCCCAGTGTGCCAAGCACATGACGCATGGGAGAGGACTGCCACAACCTACAGGATGGTGTGCAGCAGCAGTGGCCAGTGACAGAGACCTGCCAGCCAGTCACCCAGTTGACTGGCAGGGTCACGGTGTACAGGACAGGGACTGTGGGAGGCAGGACAGGTCAAGGTGGGAGATGATGGGGACAGTGCAAGGCTGCCACCATGACAGTGCAGGTCTGTGTGGTGGGAGGCAGTCACATGACTGGCACCATGGGGGGGATCCGGAGGGCATGTACCTACCACAGGCAGATACCACCGGCTGCTCCAATGGTGGTCCATCAAATGTCTGGGTGCTGTATGGGCACGGGATACCACAGGCAACTTGCTTCAACAGGGGGGCACAGGTTCACCTCCCATCCAACAATGGCTCCAGGGGTGGCACATGGACTGTTAGACCAGCTCTGGGCTGGTCTAACTGTAGCAGTCTGAGTGCCTTTTGGAGGGGGGATTATAATATCCCATTTTAGTGAGTGCTGTAGCTCTGCCCTACTGCAAGCCCCCTTCCACCATGGTGCACCAGTGTGTCCACTGCAAGGATGATGCAAGCTCAGCTGGTGCAGGCAGTCCCCATACCAGCGCCAGATATATTGTTAGAAAAAATTACTCACCTTAGTAATCTTATTTCTTCCAGTGTATTCTTCTTTTTTAAAACTTTATTTATTTATAGTTTTAGTTCCAAAGAACAAGACAGACATTTCACAAATGATTAACAAATACATTAATTTACAATGTTTTTATGGGCAATTCAATTAGCTCAATTCATGACCAAAACATTTAACATATAGTGTTCGTTTGGATAGCAGCAAGAAATCCACATGTCTTCTCAAACTGGATTACTATATGCCACATAAGAAGCAAATGCCATTGTTTAACAGTCATGTTACAGAGAGTTATTTAGTAACTATACTGTGTATATAAGCATTTCATTTGACTTATGATATGTCTGGGGCAGGAAGCATCCTAACTTAAAAAGGAGATAGCATCAGGATGTCTATTAGATTTCTCTTACCAACTTGCTTAATTCTATATCCAAGGCGCTTTTCCTTGATTAACAATTTGTACAAAAGAGCGGAAAGGGGGAAGGATTCATTATCCATTTACAAATCAGCAGGAAGAAATCAAAAAGAATTTATATATTATGCTGAGGTCTGCCATACTGCCTATGTCCCAAATTCTAGGATAGAGAACGTAACTTAATATCTTGTGTACCCACTTGATTATGGACTGAAATCAGGTCTCACCTCCGCCATATATAGAACCCAATGCCTCCATAGAATCTCAAACTGAGGGACCCTTTCGTTAATGGAGGCCGTTAATGCCTCCATTCTGTAAATATTGATCATAAGCTCTTGCCACATGTTTAATGTGATAGGATTTTGAGATAGCTAATTGTTAGTTATTGCCTTCTGGGCCACTAGAAATTATATTTTCAAAAGCTTAATTGTGAGAGGGTCTTTGTGTTCCTTTGGTATTTCCAAGAAAAAAATAGCAGGAGGGGGTTAGGACCAGGCCAGGGTCCACTATTGCCTCTAGGGCCTGCTGTAGATCCTGAAAGAAGGGGGTTAGTACAGGGCAACTCCACAGCATATGTACAAATGCTGCTGGGGAGTGACCGCAGTTTCTTCAGCAAGTTGAGAAACCATTACCTTGATATTTCATCTGAATTGCTGAGGTCTGAATGTACCTAACAAAAACATCTTCCAAGAAAACTCCTGCCAGTCCAGTGTATTCTTCTATATTCATACCTGTATGCAGTCTGCCTCCTAAGTAGAACTGCCCAGAGAGAATTGGAACTATATGCAAATGATAGAACCTATCATTGCTTGAGACGTATATTCAAACATGGGCAGACTGGGTGGGCCAAGTGGTCCTTATCTGCCATCAAAGTCTATGTTTCTATGCAAACTGCTGCCCTCATCTACTGCAATATTCCATCAACGTCTCAGATTTCGAAAAATAGCCTGCAAGGCAGAAATACTAAATACCTATCTAAACTATCTATAAATGCCTAAAAAGGGGGGGGGCATAACCAAATATATACCCTAGTGACCATTTCATTAGAACTAAAACATAAGTTTTATCCTGGAAACTCAGGCAACCAAAGAAGAAGGAGGAATCCTGCCCCAGTAAAGTGTACCCCAATGGGGTGTACATGCTTGTAGAAAATCCAAGATAACATCAGTAGGCATGCCGAGGCTCTGGTTCTGGTATGGGAGGCAGGGAAGGGAGAGTTATGAATATATAAGAATACAATGGAAGAAATAAGATTACTAAAGTGAGTAATTTTTTCTTCTAAACCCATGTATTCTTCTATATTCATAACTGTATGCAGATTTCAAAGCAGTACCTTTGGAGGTGGGCAGGGAACCTACTTAGGAAAGAGGCTCTGCAGGACTGCTGTACCAGATTTGGCAACACCTCTGGACAGTATGTCCAGGCTGTAATGCTTAGTGAAAGTATGTACTGTCCTCCATGTGGCAGCTTTGCATATGTCCAGTAGGGGGATGTCCCTTGAAGTTGATATAGAAGCAGCTGTTCCCCCAGTTGAATGGGCCCTGAGTCCCAATGGGGCCTGTTTGCCTGCTTTTTGATAGCAGAACTGTATACACCTAACTATCCAGCGGGAGACTGATCTCTTGGTAGCTGATGTACTTTTTTCACATCCTCATGGGTGAGGAATAACTGTTGATTGTCCTGCCTGTGGTCCTTAGTATGAGATATGTAGTAACTAAGAGCTCTCTTCACATCCAGACTGTGAAGTCTACGCTCACCTGAAGTAGAGTGTTCAGTGAAGAACACTGTTAATGTAATGGACTGGTTCAAATTAAAATCTGAAACCACCTTAGGGAGAAATTTTCTATTGGTTCTGAGTACTACTCTATCATTATGGAAAGACAAATAGTCCTTTTCCACAGATAGGGCATGAAGCTCACTTATCCTTCTAGCAGAAGTCATAGCTACTAGGAATACAGTTTTCCATGTGACATACTGTAGGTGGGCTGAGGACATAGGTTCAAAAGGTGGCCTCATAAGCTGAGCAATACAAATATTGAAATCCCACCCAGGGACAGGTTCCCTAATGTGTAGATGTATAAGACAGAGACCTTTGAAAAACTTTTTAAAAATAGGGTCAGATGCAATGGAAGTGGGGCATCCCACTGAAACATGAGTAGAGATAGCTGCTAAGTGGACCCTTAGTGAGGTATGCTTAAGGCTCTGATCATGTAAGAAAGTGAGGTACTCCAGTAAAGTTGGAATCCCTGCTGAGGCAGGTTCGATGCTGTGCAGAGTGCACCAAGAAAGAAACCTTTTCCATTTGGCTGAATAGGTTTTCTTAGTGGAGGGTTTTCTATATCCCTTAAGTATGTGTAAAACTGCTTGGGAGAGATTTAGGTTTGCAAATTCTATGTCTTCAAGAGCCAAGCCTTGAGACAGAGAGAGCTGAGACTGGGATATCCTATTTTCCCCTGGTGGGAGGTTAACAGGATGTGCCTCTGGAGAAGATGTATTGGTGTGGATACCATTATGGATATTAGAAGAGGATACCAATGTTGTCTGGGCCAGTCTGGGGTGATACGAATCACTGAGGCAGACTGGGACCTGAGCTTGATCAGGACTCTGAGGATGAGAGGAAAAGGACAGAAAGCATATAGACTTCTCCCTGACCAGTTCATTACCATGGATCCACTGGGACTGTGTCCCTGAGTGGGGGTCTGCAACAAAACAGTGGTAGTTTGTGGTTCTCTGGAGAGGCAAAGAGGTCCACCTCCGGAGTACCCCACCTTCTGAATACTGAATTGGCCACATGTGCGTCCAATGACCGCACGCGATGGCCCTGATTGATTCTGTTGAGGGCATCTGCTAAAATGTTGTCCTTCCCTGGGACATTGACTGCTTGCAGAGTTACTTTTATAGAGTATGCAAGATCCCACAGTTTCATGGTCTCTGAGCATAGAGGGTCGGACATTGTGCCCCCTTGCTTGTTTATATAGTACATTGTTGTGGTATTGTCTGTTCTGATCTGTACCACACTTCCTGGTACCAAGTGAGCAAAAGCTTTTAGAGCTAGAAACACAGCTCGGAGTGCCAAGAGATTTATGTGCAGAAGGGATTCTACCTCGGACCAAGTCCCATGGATGGTGTGTTCCCCCATGTGGGCACCCCATCCCAGTAGAGAAGCATCTGTTGTGAGAACAAAAGAAGGGTTCTCCTTCTGGAAAGGGACACCTTGCCTTAAGTTGTCTGAATTTTTCCGCCACTGTAAGGCTGGAATAACAACCTCTGTTACTGGGATGAGCTTGACATCTTGTCCCTTCTCTGCGACCAATGGGGCCTGAGATGAGATTGCAAGTCTCTCATTCTGTATCTTGCCCCTGAAACTGTACCTGTTGCTGCAGTTATACGGCCCAGGATCTGCAGATAGTGTCTTGCTGGAAATGGCTGGTTTAGCTTGACAGAGGCAGCCAGGTCAAAAATACCCTGCACTCTGCCTTGATGGAGGAAAGCCCTTCATTGAATAGTATCTAGTTCTGCTCCTATGAACTGAAGCAGCTGAACAGGGGTAAGAACAGACTTCTCCTGATTTATCAGGAATCCCAAGGACTGTAGGAGATGCACTGCTGATTGCAGGTGCTCTGAGACCTGTTGTGGGGATTTTCCCACATATAGCCAGTCATCCAGATAAGGGAAGACTAGGACGCCAGACTTCCTTAAGTGTGCCACCACCACAGCTAGGCACTTTGTGAATACCCTGGGTGCTGAGGTCGGACTGAAGGGATGGGAAGTGAACTGATAATGTCCTGAAAGGAGTCTAAACCTGAGATACTTTCTGTGAGATTGCCTCATTGGGATGTGAAAATAGGCATCTTTTAGATCCAGATGTAACCCCTAGGTGGCGCTATCTTAAGGGCTACTACCCCTGCCTGTTTAACTAAGGACAAGTTGAGGGGCCTAGGTCCTATGGCGGGTGCCTCCACCCAGAGGTCAGGGTTTGTAGTGGTTAGACTAACTTGGTCACAGCCCTCTGGGACACTGAGACCCCCTTTTATTCCCCCTAGTGACTCAGATAGTACACCGGAGTTACAGCCCCAATACCCCATGTTTACACACTGTTCACTCATATAGATACCACTTAGCCTCGAGACTGATTCAGCAGCATGTCTCTGAGGACCCTCTGTAAAGTAAGGTTAATCAACAAACACAGCAAAACACAATACTGTTTCCATAAGTACCACCACCACAGAGAGTATATAGTATAACAACAACAAATCTGATTTATTTAGGGGACAGTAACACGGGAGGTGGAAATTAGGTTAATTAGTGGCATTAAGTCACAGTACTGTACACACATACAGGGTCTGAAAAGTCACACTCTGGGTACCCAAGTTGGGGGGGGGGTAGTCAGGTTCGTTGCCTGGGGTTGGCTGGCAGGTGCAGATGGATAGGGCCCTGTAGAAGAAAATATATGTACAACACCCAAATGTAATCCGGAGCAGGAGGGCTCAGTCCATGAAACAGTGAAACAACAAGAATTAGATGACACACTTGTGATTGAAAAACAAGTTGCAGAGGAATACCCTGATTTGCACCTACAACACCCAAGCTGGGGATCAGATGGAAAATGTCCCTCGGGATTGCCAGAAGAGCAGGGCATGAGGACAAGGTCCTTGTGACTGGACCACACTGCAGTTGATAGCAAACGGATGTAGTCTGAATTAGGCTGGGGTTTACTTCCAGCTTCAGCACACAATTCACTGTGCAGGGGATTTGAAATAGTGATTTCCCACAAGCTCTACGCACATTTATATGTAAAAGGAAAGTACTATACCTGGCAGGCTGCTGCTCGATCCCGATCGTAATTACTGCAAAATACCCAGAAGCACACACAGCAGCTTCAGTTCCTGACAGACCGAGCGCAATTCAGCAATTTATCCAGTCTTCTACAGGGTGAGCCTGGCTTCCACACTTCTAGTGCTTCTTTCTCCTCACAACTCGGATTCAGTCCAAACTGGCACTCACAAAGGCTGCAGACCGAAACTCAGGGCCTCACATGCGCTTCCCGCTCGAAACTATACACTGCAGAAGCACACAGCTCCTTCTCTCTTCACTGCCACAACTGATCTGATCTTTCCAGTCACAGAGCAGGGCATTTCCTTTAGCTCCACGCTATTCTGTTGGCTGATTCAGCTGTCACTCACAATAAGACTCCCTGTGTTGGTAGAAAAAGGCACCAAGGTCAAAACTACATTTCCCAGAGTCACTGCCCATACAATCCCCTTGTGGCTGGCTCAAATTAAGAGTCCAAGTTCTGATTCATCCACAGGCTCCATTTTAGGGCTCCCTTAACCCAATTGGCCCTGCACAGCAGTTTAGGTCCAAAATGGAGAGGTAACACACACAGAGTCCCAGCTGCAATAAAGGCAGGTTAGACAAACTACAATTTTGCTAATGCTTTAAATGATTACAGGCAAACAGTTACAGCTTTCAGATGGGCTCCCTTTGCACCTTCAACAACCACAAAATGGAGCGATTGTTCCACAGCTCAGGTGGGATTCGACCATTAAATACACGGTCTCCCTATATAAACTAATTAAGTCTGCAAGCAGACAGCTCTTAAACAGACAGTATGTGGAGGCTCAAATAGCACTCACTTGCAACCACAGTTAAGTAGCTCAAACGCCAAACACCACCCAGGCTTGGAGCATTCAGGCAAGCTCCTGGAAGACTTTTGGGAACCCCCATTTGCAGAGTTGTTACACTGAGATGCCAACCTGCTGGATAACTGGGAGTAAGGATCGCAAGGTGACCATCTTGAATTTTGGCTTTACTGGGAATTTGTTGAGAGATCTGAGATCCAGAATGGGTTGCCAGTCCCCATTTTTCTTTTTGGTCAGGAAGCAGCGGCAGTAGAAGCCCCTTCCTCTGCGATGTGCTGGTACATGCTCCACTGCTCCAACTTCTGCACCTCTTTTAGCAAGAGCTTGCCCTCCAAGAGGGAAGCTGGTTTGAAAAGTCTTGACTTCAAAGGGGGAAGGGATTTGAAACATAGGGACAAACCCAGACTTACCACCTCCAGAACCCACCTGTCTGTGGTGATGGAGAACCAGTTCTGGAGGAAGTAAGTCAGCCTGTCCCCTACTGACAGTGGGGAGGCGACCTGGACCAACTGGTCAGGGGTTTTGTTTTGGGGGTGCCTGAGCCTGGGCAGATTCAGAGCCCCTTCTGGAAACCCTCCTGCCCCTAGGTCTAAAATACCCAGTCTGCTGTGGTTAGGGTTGTTGCTGAAAAGCAGCTTGGCCCTGATAAAAAGGTTTCCCATAGGAGGACCTTCCCTGCCCCCCTTCATAAGGCTGATAAGAAGGGGTAGGCCTGTCCCTGGAGGAATTACTCTTGCAGGTGGCCTTGAATTCATCCACCTTTTTCATGTATTGCTCAGTGTGTTTGCCAAACAGGGAATTATTCTCCACAGGAAAATCCATGGCCTTTGTCTGGGTATCCTGGGTGAGATTAGTGGCCCTAAACCATGCCAGTCTTTGCAGGGCCACTGACAGAGCCATGTACCTGTCAGCTGTTTCATTAGCATCAGCTTCCATCTGGAACTGGTATTTAGCAGCTTCCAGACCAAATCTAGCTGTCTCTGCCAGGTCGTCAGAGAGGGGCGAGGGAGCCTTCTCTGACATAACCAGTACTGATTGCCACAGTATTTTCTGATACTGTGCTGCATATGCCTGGTAATTAGCCTGCCTCACACCTAGACATACCATCTAATTTCCTGGATTCCTTCTCAGGGGGATGGAAAGAAAGAGGAACCCTCGCCTTTTCACAGGCTACCTACTGAACTATACCTTGGTGATCAGGGTGAGAGTATAAAAATTCTGCTTCCTCCTTGTCTAAGTGATATTTCTTGTCAGACGTCCTATCTATAGGAGGTACAGAGTTTGGAGTCTGTAAAATTTTAAGCAAGTCTTTTTTAAAGAACTTGTTGATTGGTAAATATACCTTTTTTGGGGGGGGTTAACCCCATCATCTCAAGGTATTCGGCCTCCTCTTCATCATCAACCACTTCAGTAGTAGCTAAGTCCAGAGCATCCACTATCTTTCTCACAAAAGAAAAGTGAGAAGAAAAATCCTCAGGTCGAGAGGGAGAACCGAACTCCTGCTCAGGTGAGATTTCGGGCTCTATAGGTTCATCCTGTTCAGGATCCATCTCACCATAGTCATCATATTCCAGTTCCTGTGACTCAGGGGTAGGAGCTGTGGGAAGAGCAGGTTGAGCAGGCAGAATCCCCTGTAAAGCCTGCAGAACCCTCATAGCCTGAGCTTTCTCCTCTGCAGAAGGCAGGCTGCGAGACACAGTAGAGACTCCTTGAGGAACAGAGGCCTGGGATTCTATGTGCTTAGTTTTCTTAGATTTTTTGGAGGGGGGCCGGAGAGTCAGCTGGACCACTCCCCCTTTTTAAAGTGCCAGAAACACCCTTCTCAGGGGTGGTAACAGTAGATAAAGCGGTTTCACCCGCTGTTTTTGGTGGCTGGTTAGAGCCAGAGGGACACCACTCCACTTTTTTCTTCAGCTTTTCCATCCTTTTCTCAATTGTTTTAGGAGGGAAGGATTTACAAATGGCACAGTCTGCTGAAAAGTGATCAGGTCCCAAGCAGACTAAACAAAGGTCGTGTTTGTCAGATTTAGCAAACACTTCCCCACATTTTGTACAATTTTTGAAACCTGGGGGACCAGTCTTTTTCTTTAGTTTTTCTTGTGTTTCCATTTCCAGGAGAAAAACCAGCAACCGTTTACTAGTATTCAAACTAACCCTTTTTTTTTCTTTTTTGTCGGTTCAGGAACAGGTTAAGGATCCGAGGAAAGAAACGATAACTTAGATATCGAACCAGGTCAGCAGTTCATAGGAACCAGGGTATCGGTTCAGAAGAACCAACAGCTCGGTTACAAAGAATAAGTTTAAAACACAGAAATTAACAAAAAAAATATAAATTTTATGACTAAAAGTAAGGCAAAAAATGCCAAATTAACTAGAAAAGCCCCATTTCCTCAGCGATTATACCGAACCATGAGGAACCGAGAAATAATACAATTTTACTGCTAAACTAGAGGAACTTAACTTCTTTAAATAATAGGACTAAATTAAACAATAAACGCAGACAGTAGTTTAAATATTAAGCTAGATAATACTTATAAAACTGGAATCAGCTCGAACTGATGAGAGGAAGATCTCCAGGCGTCTGACTTGTCAGGCGGAGTGAGAAATCTGAGACATTGATGGAATGTTGCAGTAGATGAGGGCAGCAGTTTGAATGTATGTCTCGAGCAATGATAGGTTCTATCATTTTAATATAGTTCCAATTTTCTCTGGGAAGTTCTACTTAGGAGGCAGACTACATACAGTTATGAATATAGAAGAATACCTGGGGTTAGAAAATTGGGAATTACGCAAGGTGTGGTGCACAGAGCCCCTTGCATAATTTCTCTTTAATAAAGCACCTTGAGTCATTCCCGATGCTTTAAAAACTGGGCTCGCCACGACTTCTGGTGACGTCATGAGCTGACGGCCTTCAAAAAAATTGACAGCTCCATGCCTACTCAAAAATGAATCAGAATTTCATAGTGTTCATCTTTTAATTGCAGAAGCAAAAACACAGGATTCAGCAGCGCTATGTGATATCGTCAAAACAAGGGAGTTTTGGGGACTCCAGCTGGCAAGTTATGCCAGTTAATGAGAAAAAAACTGCCATGAGGGCTTCCAGGCCTGGGATGTCCCACGCCCAATCCCAGACATTGATTTCAACACTGGAGGCAGTATAGCATAGTGGTTAAGAGCACTAAGCTGCAAATCTGGGGAATTGGGTATGAATCCAACAGTCACCACTTGTATACTGTGTGACCATGAGCAAGTCACTTAACTTCCCTGTGCTCCAAGGATGCACCTAGAAACAAGCCTTGGCTTAGTGTGTCTTTCCTGACTAAAAAATTGTAAAATAAATAAATAAAATAGAAGGGGACTATGAGGAAGAAGGGGAACAGACCTCCAATACAGATGCCACCATACAGAAAGTAATTACTATGATGACCACAATTAAATCAGATTTGGCAGATTTAAAAAGCCAGCTCAAGACACTGGATAAGATAATTACTAATGTAACCCCTAGGTGGCACTATCCCAAGGGCTACTACCCCTGCCTGTTTGACTACGGACAGGTTGAGGGGCCTAGGTCCTATGGCGGGTGCCTCCACCCAGAGGTCAGGGTTTGTAGTGGTTAGACTAGCTTGGTCACAGCCCTCTGGGACACTGAGACCCCCTTTTATTCCCTCTAGTGGCTCACACAGTACACCGGAGTTACAGCCCCAATACCCCATGTATACACACTGTTCACTCATATAGATACCACTTACCCTCGAAACTGATTCTGCAGCACGTCTCTGAGGACCCCGTGTAAAATAAGGTCAAACAACATACACAGCAAAACACAGTACTGTTTCCACAAGTACCAACACCACAGACAGTATATAGTATAACAACAACAAATCTGATTTATTTAGGGGGCAGTAACACGGGAGGGAGAGTTCAAGTTAATTGGTGGCATTAAATCACAGTACTGTGCACACATACAGGGGCTGAAAAGTCACGCTCTGGGTACCCAGGTTGGGGGGGAGGGCTAGCCAGGTCCATTGCCCAGGGTTGGCCGGCAGGTGCAGATGGATAGGACCCTGTAGAAGAAAATATATGTACAACACCCAATTATAATCTGGAGCAGGATGGCTCAGTTCATGAAGCAGTGAAACAACAAGAATTAGATGACACACTTGTGATTGAAAACAGGCTGCAGGGGAATACCCTGACTTGTACTCATAATACCCAAGCTGAAAACTGGATGGTGCATGTTCTTCTGGATTGCCAAAACAACAAGGCATGGAGACAAAGTCCTTGTGACTGGACCCCACTGCAGTTGATAGCAAACGGATTTAGTCCGAGACAAGCTGGAGTTTGCTTCCAGCTTCAACACACAGCACACAGCACTGGGGATAGGAAATAATGATTCCCCACAAGCAATTCACACATTCATATGTAAAGGAAAGTACTATACCAGGCAGACTGCTCCTCGATCCCGATCGCAATTACTGCAAAATACCCGGGAGCACACACAGCAGCTTCAGTTCCTGACAGACCGAGCACGATTCAGCAATTTCTCCAGTCTTGTAGAGGGTGAGCCTGGTTTCCACACTTCTAGTGCTTCTTTCTCCTCACAACTCGGATTCAGTCCAAACTGGCACTCACAAAGGCTGCAGACCAAAACTCAGGGCCTCACACGCGCTTCCCGCTGCAAACTATACACCGCAGAAGCACAGAGCTCCTTCTCTCTTCACAGTCACAACTTATCTAATCTTTCCAGTCATAGAGCAGGGCATTTCCTTTAGCTCCACACCATTCTGTTGGCTGGTTCAGCTGTCACTCACAATAAGACTCCCTCTGTTGGTGAAAAAAGGCACCAAGGTTAAAACTACATTTCCCAGAGTGACTGCCCATACAATCCCCTTGTGGCTGGCTCGAAATTGAGAGTCCAAGTTCCGATTCATCCACAGGCTCCATTTTAGGGTCTCCCTATCATCCTGATTGGTCCAAGTCAGCTATTCGGGACCAAAATGAAAAAGTTACACTGAAACAGTTCGTGCTAAAATGAAGCCAGGTTAGACAAACTACATTTTCTCAGTCGCTCTAAATGATTTCTGGCAAACAGTTATATCTTTCAACAAGGCTCCCTCTGCACATGTAGCAACGGCAAAAACGGAGCGAATTGACAGCAGCCTGGGCAGGATTTGAGCATTAAATACACAGTCCCCCCAAACAAACTAATTAAGTCTGCAAGCAGACAGCTCTTAAAGAGACAGTACGTGGAGGCTCAAATAGCACTCACTTGGAACCACATTTAAACAGCTCAGACACCGAATACCACCCAGACTTGGAGCATTCAGGCAAGCTCCTGGAAGACTTTTAGGAACCCTCATTTGCAGGGGGGGGTTACACCAATACACAGAAACAAGCTGGAGATCTGACAGACATGCGAGACACATGGATGGATGCTACTCTTTCTCTTAAATCGTGACCGGTAGGTTCAGGCCAGAATGGAGGATGCGAAGAACAGGGTGCTCCACAACAACTTTAGGATGCGCAGCATAAGGGAGAGAGCATAGGACAATTTTAAATCAATGATGCAATCTGTGGACTTTGGGCCAGAGTCTAGAATAGTTATGTCTGGCATAACTGCACTTGCGCAAAAAAGAATGTCGCAAGTAGCAAGTTACGCCAGCAGTTGTGACGTGCAGTATTCTACAAAGTGGCCTGCGACATGCCACAGGCCATTTGCGCCAAAGTGTAGTTTCATCCGCAGTTACGTCCTAAACCCCCTGCGACATGGCGCTGGGGGTTTACGGCAGCAGTTGTGCCCTATTCCAGTAGGGCAGCAACGAAGTCCCCAGTGTCGGGATTCTACAAGAACTCCCGGAGGGGAACCGTCAACGTAAGTTACACCAGCATTTAGCTGGCATAACTGTACCTATGCCCTCTGGGGGTTCTGTAGACCCACCAGCAGCCCAGCACACAATCCATGTGCCCTCCCCCCATGCCCAGAATACCTCTGTAGGTGCCCCTCAGGGCATCTCACATCATGGTCCCTCAATCCCCAGTACAGTTTATGCCCCGCATGCCAGTACACACACCCTGCCCCACGAACCCCTGAACAGCCAAAGCCCTGCAGGGCTGCCCACACACCCCATGCTCCTGAACCCCCCCCACCACTAAAGGCCCCACAGGGCAGCGCTGTCAACCCCTCCACCCATGCCCAGACCCAGAGACACTGCCGCAATCGGTAATAATAACCACACAACAACCCTAGTAGTCTAGTGGCCCCCCATCCAGCTGTGCCCTCCACCCAGCACCCCAGCCAGCGACTGGCACAGCCCACCTCCACCTCCACGGCCAGCCACTGACTGAGTTCAGTAGGAGTGCTTACTGTATAGACACGCTCCAAAATTAATGAATATTCATTCATTTCTGAGCGCGTCTATACAGTGAGTGCTCCTACTGAACTCAGTCAGCAGCTGACCATGGAGGTGGGAGGTGGGCTGTGCCAGTCGCTGGCTGGGGGTGCTGGGTGGAGTGGCACAGCTGGGTGAGGGGCCACTAGACTACCAGATACACTGTCCAGCTGAGGAACCTGCTACAGGGGACTGCAGAGAGCCTTAAGAGGTAAAGCCTCCTTCCATCCAGCCTGTTTGTGGTGAGGTGTTACTCCATCCATGCAGACTGCCCCACACACCCACGCACGCACAGTCGTCCCTTAATTTATTGCTGCTTACAGCTCACATGACATATCACGTGACCTCTTCTTCCAATCACTAAGTGTCCACTTTGCCATTTGCAGCTTATACTCTCTGACCAGTAGGGGTTGCTGCTATACACACCCACGCACCACTCTATCTACAGCTACTATTGGCACGGGCCACTAGGAGTCACTATAGCACCCCTCCTAACTATTACTTCCTCCTCATCTACACCACTCTGCACCCTCCTAATCTCTACTCCCACCTTATCTACTTCTGCCCCTTGTGAGTCTCAAACCCTGTACCACTGACCCGACAGCCTACAGCTCTACCACTAAGCCAATGAGTCAGGCCACTGACTACCTCTGATCCATAACTCTTATACCTTTTAGCCCCATACTCAGTTAAAAAATAACTTCTGCTGTCCCACTGTGGGTCTCAAATCCTGTACGCTTGAGTCAGCAACTCTACCACTGGACTAGCAAGCTGATACAAACTACTCTGGTTCTCTAAGGCTTGTATAGCTTCTTGGCACCATAATTCACCTAGAAAAAATTCTCTCTGTTGTCCCATTGCGGTTCTCAAACCCTGCTCACCTAGCCCCAAAGTCAGCAGCTCTGCCTTTAAACCACCAAGCCAAGATATCATTCTTTTGAATCTGAAAACTCTGAAAGCTTCTGCTCCTGCAATATACCAAAATACTCTACTGTCCTACCACAGGTCTCAAACCCCAGTACCTTTGGGACTGAAGTCTACAGCTCTACCACCAGGTCATCAAGCCAAGACATAATTTTACTGGATCTTAGAGCTCTTAAAGCTTTTGTTCCTTAACCCCAAAAAAAATTAGGGCATTCCACTGTACATCCTCAGGTCTCAAACCCAGCACCTTTGAGAATGAAGTCAACAGCTCCGTTCACCAAGCCAAGACAATTTTGACCTGATTTCTACAGCTCTTAAAGCTTTGGCTCCCCCGTCTCAGCCACTGTGCCCTAACTCCAAGGCTACCTGGCATCATGAGTACTAAATTCCACCTCATATGCATCATCTGCTTATACTTCCTGGAATCTACCTCCCACCAGCCAGACCTCAGCCCTTGTCCATGGTCTATGGTGCCCACACCTAACCACTGTAGCCCACCCACCCACCCACCACCATGTCAATGCACCGACCCCTGCATCCACCCCGTGCTGCCCCCACCCCACCTCCGACTCTGGCTCCCCTGGCTCCACCACTTCTGCATCTTCCAGACCTTCCAAACCCTGCCCATTCCCTGTTCAGCCACTGCCTGCCCAGCCCCTCAACGTACCCACAAGAAACTAACAAACTGCCACCCTAGGGCTAGAGCCTTAGTCACACTTCTACTCCTCTCTGGTAATATCCACCCAAACCCAGGCCCTGCCCCCACCAATCCACCAACTAAGTCCAACGGACTCCGGATTGCCTCCATGAACGTATGCAGCCTGCTTAAAAAATTTGCTGCCGTTCAGTGCTGGGTTATATCACACCAACCAGACATCTTAGCCCTAGTAGAAACCTGGCTAATGAAGTCCACCCTGGACTCCTTTGTCTCCTTCCCAGGCTACACCCTATTTCGCGAGGATCAAGTAGGTAAATGTGGAGGTGGTTGTGCATTCTATGCTCATGACACCATCGTAGGCCACGCCCTCCCAGCCCCCAAGCTTGTAGATGGTGCCCAGGCCCTCACCCTCAAACTCACCCCAGACCCATCCAAGAGCCCCCTCTATCTCACAGTCTCCTACATCCCCCCAAAGGAACCAGACCCCCACAATATCATCTCTCACTGAATATCTCTCCTCCCTCCCCATAAGGCTCAACAAGTCCTAGTAGGAGACCTCAATGTAAACTGGCTCAGTCCCACTGCCTCACTGATAAGAGACACTTTTGCTGCATTTGACCTAACCCAACTTGTCATACAACCCACCAGATGTAACCAAAAGGCAGGGACAAGCACCCTCCTAGACATCATTGTCTCAAACCGACCCCAAAAGGTTCAAGATACTCAAGTCCTCCCAGATTCCTTAAGCAAGCACTCCCCTCTCCTATTCCTCTGATCTACCCCCACCCTCAAAACACTCACCGCAGGTGCCTTCACCCAGGAGGACTGCAAAAACTCAGGCAGTTCCTCGCACACATTGACTGGTCTCCCATCCGCCAGGCAACGAGCACTGACACTGCCCTCGACCTATTCTCACAGGCTTTTACCAAGGCCTGTGATCTTTTTGCACCCTTCACCATGATCCGTTCCAAAAAATAAAATGCACCCTGGGTCACCCCTGCCCTACTCCAACTACTCAAGGACAGGGATAACCTTTGGCATATTGCCACCGAGACTGGTCGGGCTGCCAACAGACAGGCATATAACGCTGCCCGGAACAGGTACACATGGGCCATCCGCAAAGCCAAGGCAAACCACTACCAGGCCACCCTCACCTCCTCATGGGGCTGTGCCCGGAACTTCTGAGACAATATAAAAGAAATAACTGGGAAATCACGCTCCCCCCCAGCACACCTTACAGTCAATGTCACCACCATCACTGACCCCACCAACATTGCCAACTGCCTTAACTCCTCCTTTACTGATCTTAGCCCTGTCTTCCCGAGTAATTTTTTTGACCCTACTCACAACCCACTGCCTTCAGATCCACAGCACCCCTGGTTCTACCTATGCAAGGTATCCATTCGGGAAGCCAAACCACTCCTGCTTAAAGTACTAAAAGGCACCAGTCCTAGCAGCGACCCCCTGGACCCAAAAATACTCCGGCTGGTCCTGGATGAGGTCCTGGTCCCACTTACAGAACTACTGAACCGATCCCTCTGTCTGGGGCAATTCCCCACAGCATGGAAAACTGGACAGTCACACCTATCCGCAAAGGTGGTGACTGGTCTGCCCCCAGCAACTATTGGCCAATTTCCATTCCCCCCCCCAAAGCCTTAGAAAAAGTTGTGGCCACCCAACTCATGGAATACCTTGCAAAACATAACATCCTGTGTCCAGAACAGCATGGCTTCTGCGCTGGTCACAGTACAGGCACAGCTGTAATGGAGTTTTCCAACTTCCTACACGCCTCCCTGGACCACGGCTCACTAGTTGGGGCAGTGTACATTGACCTCTCTAAGGCCTTTGACTCTGTCTCCCACTTACTCCTACTAAATGCCCTCAACCATACAGGTTTCTCCACTGGCCCCCTCTCCTGGTGTGCAAGCTCCCTACCAGCCCGCTCCCAGCATGTCAAAATCAATGGAGTGCTCTCAGAAACCTGTCCCATCCGCTCAGAGGTTCCCCGGAGCTCTATCCTGGGCCCACTACTCTTTAGCCTGTACCTAAACGCCCTGCCTAGCACCTGTTCTGGCCATATTCTGCTATATGCTGACGACGCCGTGATTTATGCAGCTCACAAAAATCTCACCTCCCTCCAAGACTCCCTCCAGCACTCTTTCAATGATACTGAGAATTGGTTTAAGAAGAGCAGACTAGTAATTAACCTCAAAGAAACTAAGGCAATGCTCTTTGCCCACCCCCAGAACAAAGGCAGCAAAAGTCCCCTCCAGATCTTCCCGAGCACTAGTCAACCACTTGAACAAGTTTACTCGTACAAATACCTTGGAATCACATTTGACTCGGCCCTCATCTTTCATGCCCACATTATTGCTCTTGCTTCCACTGCAAACTCGCACCTTGGCATCGTCTACCAGCACAAGGACTGCCTCCCGCCTGATGCCGTTAGGCTCACCATCATGTCCGCAGTAATGTCCCTAATTGATTATGGCCTCCCAGTATATGGTGCTGCTGACTCCACTGTCCTCAGCAAGATTAGACTCACGCTAAATAAGGCTTTCAGGCTACTGACCAGTGCCCCCAGACTCACCCACACCTGTCAACTCTATGACATGGCCAAACTCCTAAACCTCGACAAACGCATCCCCTACCAAACCAGCTTATTAACCAAGAAGATCCGACTTGGGCTCCCCATCCACTTTACACACCCCTGAGCCACCACCCGAACCTCGGACAAGGTCACTCTACTAGTGCCCAGAACTAGGACCTCCCGGGCTCAGAGGTCATTCAGCTACAGAGCCCCCACCTGGTTCAACTCACTCCCCACAGCCATTTCCAACACAACCAAAATTTCCCCCTTCGAAGCTGCCTTACAAGACCTGCTGTTCAACACCCGCTGCTGCACCTGTCACTAAAGATACTCTGCTGTTTCCTCTGGCACTATTGACATGGCTCACTGGGCTGAACACCCACCCACCCCACCCCCATCCCCAGGCCCTCTCCTCTTCCAGTACCTGCTGGTACTACTTGAAATGTTAATTTATCTACACGTGTTCAAGCAATTGTATGTAATAATATGTATCTCTGTTCATGCAACCTGTGTAATACTATGTTGACTCAGTATGTCTGTATTCTGTAAACATGTAAAAATCTGTTA
The DNA here is from genome assembly GCA_016271365.2 of Neoceratodus forsteri. Taxonomy (NCBI): domain Eukaryota; kingdom Metazoa; phylum Chordata; order Ceratodontiformes; family Ceratodontidae; genus Neoceratodus; species Neoceratodus forsteri. The sequence goes on from CM057452.1 coordinate 567,274,844, forward strand.
CTCTGTCTTGACTGTACTCTGTAAACTATGCTAACCACGTGTGTCCTCTATGTGATGAGATACCTTTGAAAACAAGCCGCTGGCTCAAAGGTTGTAAATCCGATTATACAATAAATAAAAAAAATAAATAAAAGGTACAATTTTCCAAATGTATTGCACACACATCAGACTGTGTGTACTGTACATACTGTACAGTACACCAGTCGCATGGGAATTGGGATAGGTGTTGGGGGTACCCTTGGTGGCATGACAGTGGGTAGGGGGCTTCTAGCCCTGTGGGGTTCCACTGGGGATCGGGCATGGGGGGCACTTGCACCTTGCCGGATTGCAGTTGCGGCTTGCAACATCCTCACCAGGTACACCCTCTGTTCGGCATACCTGGCTGTATGTCACAAGCAGTGCTGGGTAAGTTACGTTTTCTATTACTTTTCTATTACATTTGGAAACTTGTTCCAGGAAGCGTTGTGCAGTCACTAGCAAGGATGGAGAAGTAATAGAAAAAGTAATGCACCCTACAATTATAGTTACTTATTTCTTTTTATATAAAAGCAATACAAAAATAATAAATAACTATAACAGATTACATTTTTTGAAAGTAATAGGTTAGTAACTAGTTACTTTCAAATAAATGTAATCAGTTACAGTTACTTATTTATTTTGTATAAAAAGATATAAGTAATTGTAACTGTAAGGTGTATTACCTTTTCTAGTACTTCTCCATCCTTGCTAGTGACTGCACAGAGCTTGCTGGAACAAGTTTCCAAAAGTAATAGAAAAAGTAACTTACCCAACACTGGTTGCAAGTCACAGGACTTAGCTGTGGGGACCCTGCCCCTTCTAGAATAGGGCGCAGGATCCTTGTTGCAACAGCAACTTACGCCAAGCTTCTAGAATCAGACCCCCTATTTTGACATCCATGCAGAAAATGCCGCAGGGTATTCCACTGATGACTGAAAGGACGCACTGCTCCCTCAGTCCAAAACCCACTGACGTGAATGCAGACCAAGATCGAGTATTATTAAAATGTTTCATTTTCAGTCTAAAGAAGCAGTGCTGACTAATGCCTGAAAACAACAAAAAATCCTCTTTGATCAGCAGCAAATTTTTTCGATCAAGATTTTTCCCTGAACCTGCATGCAAAGCATCAGTAAGCAAGAGGAATTGTTAAACAAATAAAATAAAAAAAGGGGTTTAAAGCACAAGTCCTGTACCCAGCCCAACTGAGAGTATTTATGGAAAAAGGTCCTCTGTTGTTTGAGAGCATGTTAGCAGCATCTAAAATTCTTTTTTTTTTTTTTTAATTTTTTTTATTTAGTATATTTTTTCCTGTCATCGACCACCCAGTGCCTCAGCCTGGTCACAGACCCCCGCTTCCACTCCCATATTGGCCATGCTTCGTCAATCCCTCCTGGCTTATCCCCCAGGGCAGAGGCGCGGCACTGGCCCTAGAGTGCCGCAACAATGGGATAGTTCAACGGGCCAGCCTGGGATCTTACTAAAGCCGAGAGCGGGCTTCATTCGGGGCGGCCGGCAGCATTTTTCCCGGGATGTGGAGGCAGGGACGTGCAATGATGACCAGAATCCACCCCACCCACCTGAGCTACTGGCGTCAGCGTGCTTGGTACACCCAGCCTCCACTAGGTGTCTGTATTGCACCGAAAACTCTACCCCCTCCCTCCTGGAGAAGGAGAGCAGTCCTCAGATGCTCACTCAATCCGTTTCCCCGAGCCAGTCCTCTGATGTCCCAGGTCCATTCCTGAACCAAGGTCGCTGGTGTCGCAGGTAGGCAACCTGACCCTGCACCAGCAGGCTGGCAGCATCTAAAATTCTAAAGGAATGGGGCATTGAATTCCCAGATATAAGAATGGAGGAGTTAGAAGAAGACCTGAAGAGCAACACTTGGCAGCTGACAGGAGGCAACCAAAAGAGACAAAGAATGGAGACCGAGCTTCCCCGTCAAATTGAGAAGGACATTTGTGTGCTGATTAAAGACTGCACTGGAAAAAACAGCAGGGGAACATCAGAGAGCAAAGGCACAAATAGCTGAAGACAAGCAATACAATGATGATCCCAAAAGCTTCAGTCTTTGCTGGACACTTGATGCACTGACAACCGCAACATGAGGGTGTGCTGAGGCGGTTGCATTGCTTCTGTTAAAAATGTTACAGGTATTCTTATTATTGTAAACATATTAATGGGATAAAAGGGGGACAAATAAACAGAGGAAAAGTAAATTAGAGGGAGCTGAGGGAACAGGAACTCGGGCGGGGGGCATTGGGGATCCTGATTAATGGTATGCAGCCAGTGAAATGGAGGTCAAGGAGAGCAGGGCGAACTGAGAGAGGGGGAGAAGGAGAGCTCACAGAGATTGCAGTGAAGCAAACAGGAGGAAAATTTTGGAGGAAGCGGTAAAAGGTGGGAAATTAACAAAGGCAGGGGGTTAAGGAGTGGGCTCCAATGTCAGGAAAGCTGAACGCTGACAGAGAAAATGATTATCCCACCAGATGAAATTAACAAAATTGGCTAATTAGCTGTAAGAGGAGTGCAATGGAGGTAACAAAGGGGACCTGACACAATAAAGGGGAAGTCGCTAATTACGGGGAATGCCCCACAGGACTATGAGGTAATGGGACAAAAGATGACAATAGGGAGGGGGTGGATGAAAACACACAAAGGCTGGAGTGAAATTAAAAGGAGGGAACCACTAGGGGATGCTGTAACAGGTGAGAAATGGTGAGAGGAAGAAGAGCGACGGACAGATCTCGCTGTCAGAGAAGCCAAGCACTGACAGGGAAAATGACAATATCTAGAGATGAAATTTACAAAATCAGCCAAAAAGTTTTAAGAAATGCTCAACGGAGGTTACAAAGGGGACCTAGCAGAACTAAGGGGAAGCAATTAGTAATGTGGGAATACCTGCTGATACCACGAAGTAATGGAACAAAAGGGGGACAGATTACATTTAGGTAGGGAGGGGGGGAAGAAGGGGAATGTGAGGGAATGGTGACAAATCAATGAAGGGGCTGGAGTGTGAAGGGACTGAGTGGCAGAGGGCAGAATAAAGGCACTGGGCCATGGCAAGCAAGGGGAGGAAGGTAAATTAATATACAAATATAGGGGCACACGAGGTGATCCGGGGGAATAAAAGAGTATAATTTTCAGGAAACTAATACAAATAGCGCTAAAACAGGTTGGTGGAAAGGCTAGAAATGGTGGGGAGCAATGAAACATATTATGAAGGGAAGTGCCAGGTGGTGTTTGAAACAAGGCACTCTTGGGGAAGAGTTGCACAGAGCTGGAGGGTTATTTTGCCCAAGGGAGGCTGCTTTTGAAGTACTGGTTCCAGTTATGTCTATTGTTGCATCTATATGAACCTAGGGGTAACCACGGTGTGCATTTTTGATGTGCACTCTGGTATTGGGTGCTATTTTGGAGTTTTGCAGTGTAGTTTAGGTCTCTCTCGGCCACAGAGCTCAATAGTTGGGCAGTGGAAGTTCTGAGCAAGGTGTGTGGAGTGCATTATGCAGCTCTGGAGTGGCACTTACTATATTTGATAATTCAGAAGAGCCCAGGGAGATCGTTAGAAGCCCTGCAAAGATGTGGTGGTAGCAGAATCTGGAACCGGTGGTTAGAGACCTGCTTCTTCAGGAAGGGGGGGCCTTGCATACTTGGTGCAGTTCTCCATTAAGGGGATCAGAGAGGATGATAGAGACAAAAGAGTAAAGAATGACAGAGCATGGGTGCACTCTTAAACAAAACACACACACACACAAAAACACTTGCAAGTGGAAAAACCAAGGGGAAAGCCTCTGAAGGGGGGCCCTCATGCTGGGTAGTAGGGCAGGGTCACGAATTCCTGACTTGAACTACAGAAGCATAACTTATAATAGGAGATCTCCAGGAGAAGAGCTACATTTTGGCAGTAAAGGCCTGAAATGAGAGACCCCTGGATGACCCCTTAACCTATACATGTTAACTCTGGGAATTGTTAACCAAATGTACCCACGGGGGTGGAGTGAATAGTGGGATGCAAGAGGAGGAAGGAGGGAACAAGATACAGGTCCTAGATAGAATTCTGAGAACTCACTCATTCTGAGGTAAGAATTAGGAAAGGAGGAGGGGTGTGGGCTATCTGTGTATGGGATGCCTGAAGGCTTGTGAGAAGTGATTTGACTTACTTCGAAGGTAGAAATGTAAACCCTCACAACACCATCGCGAGAGATCATCCAGGTCAGGATTCTCCTGATACTTGGAGGTGTGGGAACCGGTTTCAAAAGAGTTTGAAGCCGGCCAATATGCCCTTAAAGTCACCTAGAAGTCACATGCAAGACAATCAAATGTTTTACAGAAATTTTTTGTTACTGTGAATAGTTTATGGTTATGCAGTTCAAGGTTATTTCTTATACTGTTTAGACAAGGCAAACTTAGAACAAACAAATTAAGCATAAACAGGTGCCAGGGCCACAGAAGAAATGGTTGGGAGAAGATATTCTTAACATCTAAAGAAATGGACATATGGGTAAACTAAATGTAAAAGGAATTAACTCTGTGGTTAAATGGGCAAAGGTCTTGGCAGAGCTTAAACGTTGCCACAGTGAAACAGCATTTATACAGGAAACGCATCAGTCAGAACTAGAGCATCAGAAGCTCAAGAGAAATTGGGTAGGGCAGGTGTGTGCCTCATCACATCCTATGGCCAAAAAGAATGGAAAGGGAATCCTAGTGAAGAAAGGACTGGGGTTTGAAATGCTTAGCATTAGGCAGGACACAGAGGGGAAATGGGTCATGGTATTGGGAAGGATATAGGGCTGCTACATCTTATGAATATACTGTATATGCACCCAATAAAGGGACAGTACCCTTTCTGGGGGAGGTACTCCAGGTAGCAGCAAATCTTCTGGAGGGCTACACTATTGGGGGGGACTTTAACTGTGTGCTAGACCCACAGTATGACAGAACATCCCAAAATAAACACACAAACAGGGCAGCTAGTAGGATGTTAAGAAACCACTTAAAAGAACAAGAGATGGTAGACATCTGGAGGGAGCAGCATAAAGGGGAAAAGGACTCTACAATGTTGTCTCATCCCCAACATGAATACTTCTGAATAGACATGTTTTTCCTGCATAACAAGTCAGAGGCATACAGGGTAAAACAGAGTAGGATACATCAAATTATTACCTCGGACCATGCCCCCATCTCCATAGCAATTCAAATAAATCAGACACAAAGAACCACAGCATGGAGATTTAATGCTTCTTTATTGAACGGGTCTGGTATGTTTGACCAACTCCCAATTGCCCAATGCTTAAAATCCTGTGTCTAATTTCCTGACTCGGTCAAATAACTGATGCTCTACTTACTGACACACAATATCCTGAACAACAAAATACTGTCAGTATTTGAAAATCGTGAACCTAATTTAAATGCTCACCTTGTTGTTTCTCCTAAAAAATTGGCCTGGAACATGCTGTAACTGAGCAAAGAGCTCCATAATCACACAGAGGTGAAACAGTACTCAGGCACTTTTAATTTGATTAGGCAGCAATTGCTGAAATGACCATCAGCTGAAGCAAACTGACCTGGAGCGTACAAACAGCAGGCTGTAACCAGCTGAATGACTAATCAGTACTAATCAGGTGTGTGCTGCTCCTTACTGTACATCGGTTGAAAGTAGGAGACAGGTTTGGCAACTATAAAGGATGATCACCTGGGGGTGAGTATGGTTTGGGGGAGGATAGGCAGGTAATATGATGTGTGATCTGTTGGAGGAAAAGAAACAAGAAGCCCATGCAACTGCTCGAGAGACAACCCTGACCAGATGGTGCACAGCTGAAAACAGAAATCCCTCCTGTTGCAGCTGCAGGTAAGCTGCTTTAAGTACCCAAGAGGGATTAAACCACACTGAAAATGAATGGTTGACCTCTGGAATCTCTCCAGAAATGAAAAGAAAAGCAGTGTAGAGGACAGCACAAGTTTAGTTATTATTTAGTGATACCTAGGATTTTAATTATTGCACCATGTATGGCACTCCAAAGTGGGTTATTTCAGCATTCTGGCATGACCGATCATTTTCATTCTAGCGTGGTTTGGCAGGATTACAGTGCTTGGTCTTTTTACTGACGGTTATTTAAACGAGTCGGGAATTCAGATACGGGCAAACAATTGCCGGTCTTTTAATAGTTGGTCAATCATACTGATCCCTATTGAATGATAAGATGCTTAACTCATTGTCTCCTAGCAGACACCTGTAGTCCTTAGTAAAATACACTGGTGTGTCCTGAGGACACCTACAGAAGTCAGCTACTGACTTTCTGTGTGCCCATGCAATGTCTGGAGAAGTCACTTATGTATTTTACTATATAATATAATATATATTTGACTGCATAGCACAGTCAGACAGGTGATTTTGTGCTGAACAACTTTGCCACTGATCTTTTGTGTATAGCATGTATAGTTTAGGAGTTATTCGCATTTGTTTATGGTATGGTGTGTATGGCATATGTTGCCTATTTTAGTGAAAACATTTTTTTTTTTTTTGCTGTTTCAACCAGCATGGAAAACAATGGAGTTACATATTATTATTTGCATACCACCATTGGAAAGGTAATTTTGTGCTGAATAACTTGGCCACTCATACTTGGTGTCTAGCACTTACGGTTCTTGAGCTATTAGGATTTGTTTGTGGCATGATGTCTATAGCTTGATTTTGCTTAGAAAGGCCCAGGATTCACTGTTAACAGTATACAGGAGACAAGTGGTGCAACTTCAGAGAGCTCCTGTGGAGGCAATGAGGTAAGGAAAAAATGATAAAGCACATTAAAACTTATAGACAGATGAATGAAAGAGGGGAAGTGGAGGCACTGGGCTTATGGGATGCCATGAAGGCAGTCCTGCAGGGCCAGATCATTAGTTGGTTGTGCATGTAGAAGAAGCAAAGGCTAGAGAAACAGCAAAACCTGGAAAAAAATTACAGGAATTAGAACAGGCACACAAGCAACAGGTAAAGGAAATTACAAACATTAGGAAAGAGTTACAGGACCTGGCAACTAGGAAGATAGAGGGGCAACTCAGGTTCACCGTATATAAGTACTATAAAGTAGGAGGAAAGGCTTCAGCACTTTTAGCATCTAGATTGCAGAAGGAGGCAGCTGCAAGGATGGTAGCTAGAATGAAAAAAAAAAATTCACAACAGGTGATGGGGGAAGTGAGCCTGGGAAAATTGCTCAAACATTTGCACAGTTTTACGCTACCTTATACAAGGAGGAAAATGTGACCCAAAGAACAAAGAAAATTCAGGCCTTCCTCAGTGAGTCACAACTCCCCAAACTAACACAAGAGGACTGTGCATACCTAGATGCCCTGGTGCGTGACACTGAAGTGAAAAGGGTGGTGGCAGGACTCCTGCCAAATAAATCTGCAGGACCTGACAGTTTTAATTCAGATTTCTATAGGCTTTTAAATGACCAGCTCTCCCCGGTACCAGGCAACCTGTTCAGGCACTGCCAGAAAAAGGGCAAAGTATCTCAATCATGGAATGTTGCACTTATTACGGTGATACTGAATGAGGGTAAAAATAAAGAACTATGCAAATTGTACAGGCCCATCTCCCTTCTCAACCAAGATCAAAAAATCTTTACAAAAATAATTTTATTTATTTTTATTTATTTAAAATTTGTTGACCGGGAAAGGCACGCTGATCCAAGGCTCGTTTCCAGGCGCGACCCAGGTACTGAGAAGTACATAGAAGTTACTTAAGAGAATTAGAGCTACAATACATGTAAGTCCACTACAGGCTGGACTTTAACAACGAGTGCTGGTTACAGGCAATACATAAGCATACAGAGCTTAAAAAAATAGGAGCAGCTTTGTTCTAGTATTAAGGTGAAAGCAAGTCCAGGTGTAGTACAAATAGTGATGAAGGTAATATGAAATAACCTGAGGAAAAGACTTGTGCAGAGAAAATTAATCAGCAAGGGAAGTCGGATGGAGCTGCTCAGGGACCTACGTAGGGGTGGGTCACTGAGCACACTTTGGACAAGGTGTGGGTTGGAGGAGTCTGAGGGGTTGTCTAAAATCTGGGAGGGAAGAGGCCTGGCGAGTGTTGGGTGGGAGGTTGTTCCATAGGAAGGGAAGGTGGTAAGAGAAGGTGGCTTGGCCGGAGGCTGTGAGAGGATGAGGGAAGTCGAATGTGCGAGCATCTCTGTGGCAGAGGGGGTAGCCTAGGGTGTTAGCTAGCTCAAGGCGAGAGATAAGATAGGAGGGTAGGGAGCCCAACCAGTATTTAGCAATGAGGGAGGCGCTGTGGATGGTTCTCCTATGGGAGAGTGGGGCCAAGGAGAGAGAAGAATATAGGGTGCAATGGTGAGTAAGTGGAGGTAGTGGCAAAATGACAGAATGCATTTAGTAGGATGTCAAGTTTGGAGAGGGATGAGGATGGTGCAGTACAATATATAATGTTTGCATAGTCAAATATTGGTAGGATAGTTTTATGTATGATTTCACTGTGGGCGGGAAGGGGAAGACTGTCTTTGTGTCAATAGAGGATGGCAAGTTTAGGCCAGAGTTTAGAGCAGATGGCCTCTATGTGAGTAGAGAAATTTAGGTGATTGTCGAGCCTGACTCCTAGGTATCTGAACATGGGGACAAGGTCTAAGAGAGAGCCATCCAGGATGGTGATCGCTGGGGGGGGGCCGGAAGGGAAGTAAGCTTTTTTTCTGGATCCAAAGGCCATGGTGGCAGTCTTTTTGTCATTTCGTTTTCGCTGATTTTTCTGGAACCAGATTTGTACTCTACTGAAGTCGGTTTGGAGACCCGGGAGGACACTGTCATGTGAGGCGCCAGATGCAAAAATGTTTGCATCGTCAGCATACAGATACAGGTTAGCTGTGAGGCAGGCAGAGGGGAAGTCATTAATAAATAAGGAGAATAGGATGGGGCCAAGGATAGAACCCTGAGGGATGCCAGAGAGGATGGGAAGAGGTGGGGGAGAGGGTATCCCCTATTAGAACGGATTGCTGTCTATTCTGAAGGTAAGTGTGGAACCAGTTTATGTTGGGTTGGGCGAAGCCAAAAAGGATGAGTTTTTGGAGCAACAGGGTGTGGGAGACTGAGTCAAAAGCTTTTGCTAGGTCGACAAAAATGGCGGTGGTAGTCAGACCTCTGTCAATAGCCGATAGGATAGAGTCTGTAACACTCAGCAAGGTGGTGGTGGTGGTGGAGTGGTGCTTTCTAAAGCCTCATTGATAGAGTGAGAGGGAGCCATTTAAGGAGATAAAGTCAGACAGTTTAGACTAGGTGAGGGACTCTTGGATTTTGTCAAGAGAGGGAAGGAGTGAGACTGGCCTGTAATTTCCCGGCGAGGAGGGGTCGCCGCCTTTGTACAGAGGTAGGATCCTGGCTGATTTCCAAGCCAATGGGACCATGGCCATGGAGAGGGATAGGTTTAAGATGTGTGTCAGAGGAGCTGTGATGGCTGAGGCCAAGATGCAGAGAAGCTTGGGGTGCAAGCCATCGGGACTGGTTTTGGCCTGGTTGAGAGAGATGATTGCATTGTGGACTTCTTGGGTTGTGAAAGGAAGAAGGAGGAATCCGTTGGAGGGGGGAATGTTCGGTTGGATTAGGTGTGGTTGAGGGGAGACGGGTTGGGCACATGAGCAAAAAACGAGTTGAAGATAGCAGCTACCGAGACAGGATCAGAAACATGTCTGCCGATCTATGATAAGGACAGGGTAGGACTGCTTGGGAGGGGGTTTGGTCAAGGAATTGATTACCTTCCAGAAGGATGCAGGGGAGATTTGGTGCCGGGTGAGTTGAGCTTGAAAGTAGGAGGATTTAGATTTCCGTAGAGCTGAGGTGCACTTGTTTCTGAGGTGCTTGTAGGATTGGAGGTCGCGAGTGGACTGGGTGGTTTTGTACAGTTGCCATGCCTTATCTCTAACACGGCTTAGGGCGATGAGGTCAGGTGTGATCCATGGATGGTGGTGCCTTTTTACTCTAACTTTCCTGAGGGGGGCATGGAGGAGGTCCCATGTATGTTGGAAGATGTCACAGAAATGTGATAGGGTGGTGTCGACGTCTGGTGCTGAAAATACTGGACACCAATCTGCATGTGTCAGGTCATGCTGCAGGGCTGGTACGTTTAGGAGGTGAAGTGGGCGGGACAGGATAAATTTGGGGTGTGAATGCGGGGTCCGAATTTTACGGATGCAGTAAGTGGCGCAGTGGTCACTGAGAGCATCGGAGAGGGTGCCAGCTGAGGAGATTCTGTGAGTATGGGAGGATAAGATCCAGTCCTGTAGGGTGTGATTAGAGGACCGGTGGTTGAGGCGGATTGATTCCTGGATTAGCTGGGAGAGGTTTAGGGCTTCCACCCTAAGCGTAGTGGGTTTCGCGGACGGGGAGAGCCAGTTGAGATTGAAATCGCCTAGTAATATGAGTTCCCCATTTGAGGTTTTAGTGGAGATTTCCGAGATGGCTTTGACAAGGGAGTCAGTGAAGGTCTTTGGTGGGGCATATAGAGCTCCCATATAGAGGGGAGTAGATGAAGAAAAAGTGAGATGTGCAACAGTGGTTTCGTGGGAGGAAGGGAAGGACTCCCTGAGTATGATGGAGTGAGGGATAGAGTCCCTGATGTACAGAGTGACACCCCCACCTCGCTTGCCCCGGTCTTGGTGGGAGAGGCCATAGTTAGGGATAGCCAATTGAGGGTGAGGGATTTTGGCAGAGAGTCAAGTTTCCGTGACGCAGAGTATGTCCGGGTTGTGCTGGGTGACCCAAGTGGAGAGGGCGTCCAATTTCGGGAGGAGGCTCCTGATGTTAAGGTGGAAAATGTGAAGGCCCTTGGGGAGAGAGGAAGAGGGCTGGCTGGAAGAGGGTGGAGATGCAGGCTGGGTATTGTTTAGTGCTGAAAGGTCAGGGTTAGGATGAACATCATCTGCTAGTAGCAGTAAAAGAGATAGGGTGTGAAATGGGGATTGTTTTTGTCTGCCATAGCTCCACTTTGAGGGAGGAGCTGGGAGGTTTAGGCACTGGAGGAGTGCTTCCAGGTTTAAGTAGTGTGAGTGGAGCAGTGCTGGGTGAATGGTAGGGGATGGTATGAAGGGCTGGTTTAGAGGAGGGGAAGGGGGAAGAAATTGGCAAGGGTTGAGGGGAGGCGAAACAATTTGGGGGGGCATGGCTGGTAGCTGGTGGTTCTTGGGACATGACAAGGGAGACGAGTGAGTGGAGGGGGGATCACCGGGGGTGGCAGGTGAAAAGGGGAGCAGGAGGAGAGGAAAATGGAAATATTATGAGGAGGCACAGCATCAGGGAATGGCTTAACAGAGGCGGGAGTATAACTGGGTAAAACTGAGTGAGATCTGAGATTTGTAATAGTAGCGGCCTCTAGTGGCAAAGCAAGATAACTTGCTAATGGAAAATCTGACTCATGGTTTTCGACTGTCACCTGATTTTCAACATTCACCTGACTTACAGTCACTGCTATATATTGCAATATCGACCAAGGATGGTGGTGGGGGCGGTGGGGAGCCGATGCGGAGCATCAGCAGGGTAACCTTTCCTTTGTTTAAAAATAAAAGGTGCCAAGGAGTCCTCATGGTGCATGAAGAGCCATTCAGGATCGCAATTGTACCTGTGATGTATGCTTCTGTGGGGGGAGGGCTTCCTTCACTGGCCCTCGTGACCCTGGGGGGCCACTGGGAAGGTGCCAGAAAGGTGACCAACAATAATGGCCACTAGGTTACAACAATTGGCACCAAAATTAATACACCCAGATCAATCGGGCTTTATCCCAGGGAGGCATTTATGGGATAATGTAAAAGGATGCTGAACATCTTGGAGGAGAGCAGAAGATGTAGGGAATCGCAAATGACTGTACTGATAGATGCTGAAAAGGCATTTGACAGAGTTCTTGTGGGCAACCTTGACATACATGGGGTTCTCAGGAGACTTCTTGACAATAGGTACCTTACACAAGACGTCACAGGCCAAGGTGAAAGTAAATGGGACACTATCTCAGAACTTTGGTATAGAAAGAGATATGAGGCAGGGCTGCCCCCATCACCCCTATTGTTTGCCTTAAGCATAGACTCTCTATCTGAAGCCATTAGAGTGAACAGAAATATACAGGGGATTCGGGTGGAAGGGATAGAAAGCAGATTTTCCCTATACGTAGATGACACAGTCATTTATTTAAGAGACCCACAGACACATATAGACCATCTGTTAAAAATAATATATCAATATTAGGGGTAAGAAGCCCTTATGGTTTATCAACAAGATAAGAAGGCTTATTACCAAGAAAAGATCAGCTCACAGCATAATGAAGAAAAACTCTATACCGACCAATGTAAAGAACTACAGAAAGGCCCTGATAAAACGGAAGTATGAAATAAAGAAATCCAGAGCAGGGGTAGAGTTCGGGCTAGCCAACACCAAGAATAACCATAAGGTATTTTATTCATACATTTACAAAAAAGAGGGAATGACAGATCTGGTGGTCCACTTATAATCAACTACACCACCTATAAAGAGCCTCAGGAAATGACTATGGAATTTAACAAATACTTTCTCTCAGTTTACAACCCTATGGAACAGCCTATTATACTACCTGAGTCCTCGAACCCTAGTGCCACTAGTAGTACAGTAATTACACTGGATAAAGTTTTCAATAAATTATCAGGTCTCAAGGTCAACAAATCAGCTGGACCAGATGGCCTCCACCCCAAACTTTTGAAAGAACTGGCCTTCAAACTGGCTCCCTGGATAGCAGACATTGCTAATAGATCACTTTCAAATGCTTGCATACCAGCTGACTGGCGCAGCGCAATCATTCCTATTCACAAAAATGACAGTAAGACCAACTCCTGTAATTACAGACCCATAAGTCTAACTTCTGTTATGGGTAAGATAATTGAAAGTATCATCAGGGATGAGTTGATAACGGATCTAACAAATAAGGGTTTACTAGATAAAGCACAGCATGGCTTTTCTAGCAATGCGTCATGTGCCACAAATCTGATTAGCTTCTATGAGTTTGTTAGCTCATCTATAGATCAGGGTAAAGGGGTAGATGTACTATTTCTGGATGTTAGGAAAGCGTTTGACACAGTCACATAACATCTTGATTAAGACGCTATATGATCTGGAAGTGGACTTATCACTAGTTAAGTGGATGCAGAGCTGGTTGGCTAACAGAACACTGATGGTAAGAATTAAGAGAGTGGTTTCAAAGGAGGATCTGTTACTAGCGGGGTCCCCCAGGGCTAGGTCCTGGAAACCACTCTTATTCAATCTATTCATAAGCAGTCCTAACATCTCTATCAATAACAAACTAGTCAAGTTTGCCAACGACACCAAGTTGGGAGGACTAGTCGACAATGATGAGCATAGGAAGCAAATGCTTACTGATCTCAATATCATAGAGAAGTGGGTTCTAGAGTACAAAATGCAGCTCAGCTTAGGGAAATGTGTTGTCTTACATTTTAGGAAAATAATGGAAAACAAGAATATTACATCAATGGGACTAGAATTAGATTCGTAGCTTCAGAGAGGAATCTTGGAGTCATTATCAGTAATGACCTCAAGTCAAGCACTCACTGTAAGCATATAGCATCTAAAGTGAGCCACCTTTTAAGTTGCATTCATAGGTCCTTTTCCTTGAGAGCATGCTCAGTATTATTACCACTCCATAGGTCCTATGTCAGGCCCCACTTGGATTACTGTTCCCAGGTATGGAGTCCATACCTTAAAAAAAATATTGTGGCGTTAGATAAGGTACAAACAAGGTTTACAAGGTTTTTCCCAAGCCTCAGAAACTTATCCTATCAGGGACGATTAAAGGAAATGAAATTCTGTAACTTAGGCCTAAGAATAGCTACAGAAGACATGTTATTACTATACAGACTCTTAGAGGATGAAACCTTATGTTTAGACCTGGAACTTGTACATAATGACAACAAATACAATCTTAGAGGTCACAAGCGTCAGATTATGGAGCCAACTTTTAGATCTGAACTCAGGAAACATTAGTATCTTTCAAGGGTGACTGGATTATGGAATCAGCTCCCAGAAGAAATTATAACAGCCACCAGTCTGGCAACTTTCAAACTTAAACTCGATGCATTTATTCATGGGAACAAAACTGATATTTTCCAGTAAGCAGTAGGGGGGGCAACCTCATGAGCCCTGGCCTTCTGTTGCCCTACATCCGAAGTATATTAAACCAAAGTATATTAAATATGGCTAAATAAGCTGACCCGGTGGCACCAACGGTTGAGGCACTAGACACCATGCTGGCGACTCGGGTTCAGGAACAGACTCGTCTTGCCAAGGGTCGGCAGGGAAGGGAGAGGACTGAGCATCCAGAAGACTGCTCTCCTCTTCCAGGGTGGGTTGCAGGTCTCACTTGGCTCCTTAGCGGCCCCCGATGGAGAGCAGGGATCCTACAGGAACCAGCGCTGTATGGGTGTGGAGCGGCAGTGGATGTCAGCAGCACATCTGCACAGATGTAATTGCATGTCCTCACTCCAGGGGGTAAACAAGGAAAATGGCCCTGGCCCTTGGTAGGCAATGGTGGGTCCAGTGGCCAACCTCCATGCCTAGTGCTGGGTCCTTCAGCCTACCTCTGGTGCTCCCTTCATTCCCTGGTCACCTGTCTAGATTTCAGAAAGGTCGCCAGAGGTGTCAGCGTGGTCCTGCCCCAGGGGGCTTAGATCTGGTGTGGTCGAGGGATCAGAGGAAGCAAAGCAGGGATCCCCCCACCAGAAGGTAAGACTGGGACTGCAGGTGGGAAAGAGTTTGGGGGTCAGAGATGGGGGGAGCATAAAGAGAGTTAAAAAATTGGGGAAATATCAGGGTTCAAAATGAATACGAGTAAAACAGAAATAATCCAAGTTAGTGGACAAACGAGTGAAGAAGTGAAAAAGAGACTACCAGGGAGATGGGAAGCAGAGTCATTAAGGTACCTGAGGATACAAATCCCCAGGAAAATGGAGCACTTGTACAGAAAGAACTATTTGGAAACTAAAGCAAGAAGTATTTACAGATGTCACACAGTGAGAGAGGCTACCCACGTCCTTCAATTGGGTGGAAGCCTATAAATATCCTGCTCTGATTTCTATTCTTTTTTTTTTTACTTTCTATTTCTCTTGCCTCCCTTCCAGCAGCTCTGATATCCTCAGGAGCAGCTAGGCGTCATCCTTCTGCAAGTCACCTTACCTGGTATGCCCCTGTCACCCATGGAGCCGCAGTTTACCCCCCCTGGCGGGGATGAGGTGGGGCCAAAACAGCCCAAAACATCTGGTTTCATCCATCAAGGGGTGCCAGGAAGGTGGCTGCACACTGAAGGTGAGCTCCAGTGCTCTGTCTCCATTGGAGCTGGAAGGTATTTTCCCTGTTCTGTAGGGGAGTGGCCAGTGCTCCGACGTCAAGGTGTTCCACCAAAGTCTGCCACTGCCAACCCCTCTCTATGCTCCAATGCTTGCTATGCCTCCGGCTTCCACCAGAGGCCAGCCAAGCACCGAGCAGGAGCCCCGCCCTTCCTCCCAGAAGAGGAGAGCTGTCCTCTGGACGTTCAATCCTCTCCCTCCCCTGCCAACCCCTGATGGCCTGGGCTTGTTCCTGAACCCAGGTCGCCGGCGTGGCACGAGGTGTGAACCCAGGTCGCCGGCGTGGCATGAGGTGTGGTGTCCAGCACCCAGATTTCTATTCTTGTTCCAAAATTTACCCCTGCAGATACACAGAAAAGACTGGCGAGAGATCACGGACAAGATGAGAAAATTTATATGGCAAGGCAGGAGACCTCGATTGAAATGGCAACTGCTAATGAGGAATAAGGAATAAGGTGGGAGAGGGTTACAGTGTCCCAAATATAAAAGAATATTATGCAGCAGCACAACTGAGAGACCTGCTAGATTTAACTAATAAGCATAAGGAAATGATGTGGAAATCAACAGAGGAGGGGACAAATAGAAGGGGTTCACCTAGACAGTCTGGCATGGGAGATTAATTCCTTAAGTGATCTGTCTAGCATACAAAACAAATGGACAAGACAAACCTGCAAGACATGGATCCTGGTCAAGCAAAGACTGAAAATTGTACATGTGCAACCCCAATGGAAATGCAATGTACACTTTCCCACGAGGATTGGTTGCAATTGTGGAAGTCCATGCACAAGACTACACTATCCAGTAGCTGGAGAGAATTCTGGTGGAAAATGGTAAGCAGATTTTTTATGACTCCTAATAGAACTGGACAATTCAGCAGTGGGGCCTCGAATAGATGTTGAAGTGGATGTGGGGAAATAGGGACCCCCACACATATCTACTGGGATTGTGGAGGTCTGGCTAACTTCTGGTTGGAGATAAAAAAATGGATAACTAAGACAATGGAACTAACGGAGGAGTTGGAGGGATGGAATTTAATTGGTGGGCTGTACCCTAGGCAGATAAGAGGTAATGCAAAAAAATCTCTATAATATTTATATATATATATATATATAGCAGCGGCAGCTAAAGCATTTACCCAGAGATGGCTTACCAACCCCCCCCCAAAAAAAAATAGAAGATTGGATTAAGAATTGTAAAAAGACAAATGACATGGAATTGATTACAGCCAGACTTAACCTTAAAGTAGAACGATTTAATACAAGATGGATCCCATTTGGCCATCTGATCAAGGAACTGGAGGGAACACCAATATTAGAGCAATTAGCATTTGATTAAGCCCTTGGCCTATTATGCAGAGTGTAACTGGGCCTGGCGCATATAGTAGACATACATACAGAAAACAACTTGCTTGCTTATGTTTATGTTGGTTGATAACTATTTTTAGAAAAGTAATGTAACATTAATAGAATTTTTGATTAGTAAAGGGGAGGCTTTACTAGCAAGGAAAGAGAACAAAAATACTATACAAAACAGTGCATGAATCAGTTGTTGATATAGGGGATCTGATACGATCTTCAATATGTTAGAGTGTAGGAGAGAATGTTAAATGGATTCAGGGTTGCATTTATGGTCATTTTAATGTAATGCAAATAATGAAAGTTCGTTCACTGTATGTATCATTGATTTTGGAGCTTCCTATAATAAAAATGAAGTTTAAAAAAAAATGGGCCCCATATGTCATCACATACCCCCAATCCAAACAGGACAAACAAAAGAATGGGGCAGATATAGGGATGATAGGGAGTACAAAAAAAAAACGTACTCATGCAGGCTGAATGGAGATCCACAGTGTTTATTTCATTCCACCTAACACATTAGTGTGCTGCCACCACGTCTCAGTGTTTGCCCAGATGTGTTAAGGTCACTTACTCACTGGTACTGGAATGCCCCCACCCCCCACCCCCCATCAGCCCAACTGAAAATGAAAAACTACACTTCGTGGGAAGCCTGCATTTGAAACACGTAAGCAGAAAGGGTGTCTGGTACGCAGCCTCTGAACTGGATCTAAGTAAATCCTAATATGATTTATATATGGCGTATGTCATAAATACATTTTGCTCTTTTTAAATGTTTCTGTTTCATGTGATTGTTACCTGCCATTTTTTTATTCTGTACTCTCAAATGCGGCCATTCCCTTGACCTGGTCTTCCTCCTGGGGATGGAGGCCTCCACCGTGGGGGTGGAACCCGTCGAATGGTCTGACCATCACACTATGAGATTCAATTTTGGCACCCCCCTGCGTAGACCAACCCCTGTGGAGATGGTCAAGTACCGTCCTTTACTGGATGTGACTCCCAATGGTCTAAATGCGGCACTTGACCTATCAGAATTCCTAGGATATGCAGGATTCAGAGATTTGGTTCTGGCCTATAATAAGGCCATTACCTCTCTCCTGGATTCCATTGCCCCATTTCATTCGTCCTCTCTCCCTTTGCCCTCGGTCCCCATGGTTTGATGGGGACCTGAGAGAATCTGGCGTTGGGGCGCGGGTTAGAGATGTTGGTGGAAATCCGCTGGATGCCGACCATCTTAGACTGCGAGAGCATTATCAACTCTATCAGTCAGCAATTACCCGTAAGAAGGCAGTGTTCCTGTCCGGGGAAATTGCTGCTGCACAGAACCGACCGGCTCAGCTCTTTCGAACCGTGGACAGACTGTGCAACTAAGCCTGTCTACAGGTTCGTACAGCGTCTTCACAATCTCAGTGTGATGAGCTTGCTCGGTTCTTTGCAGATAAGGTGGAAGACATTAGGGCGGAGATCCTTTCAACACTCTCTATGGGAAGGGCTGTGGACTAGTCCTTGGTTGCTTTCCCTCCTCGTTCCTGGAATCTCTTCAAAAGGCCGGATATCGAAGATGTTATGAGGATTGTCCAAGGCATGCACACTACATCCTGTAGTTTAGATCCGGGCCCCACAGCCCTGATTATGGGCTGTGGGGGGATCATCATCCTGGTATTAGCAAGGATAGTCTGGTGCTCCTTAGATTCTGGTGAATATCCCAGCTCCCTGAAGGAGGCTGTGGTGACACCTGTGTTGAAGAAGTCTTCTTTGGACCCCGACTCCCTCGCTAACTACAGACCTATCTCAAACCTTCCCTTTGTTGGGAAGGTAATTGAGAAAGTAGTGGCTACCCAGTTGGACAACCATCTGTCCATCCATAGCATCTACGATCCTCTCCAATCCGGTTTTAGAAAGAGGCATAGCACCGAGACTGCGCTGGTTTGGGTGCTCAATGATCTCCTGATGGCGAGAGACCAGAAAAAATGGTCCATTTTGGTCCTGTTGGACTTGTCATCAGCATTTGACACTGTAGACCATGGAGTATTGCTTGAGCGCCTGAAAAACATCTGTGGGCTTTCAGGTTTGGTCCACAGATGGTTTACGTCTTTCCTCACTGGTAGAACACAGAGAGTGGTGTTGGGGGTATTTTCCTCTGACCCTATTTCTCTGTCCTGTGGGGCTCCCCAGGGCTCGGTGCTGTCTCCCATGTTGTTTGCGGTGTACGTGTTTCCCCTCGGAGACTTTGTAAGACGGTATGGGCTGGAGTTTCATTGTTATGCTGATGATACTCAGCTCTACCTGTCTTTTGCACCCAACCAGAATGGAGCACTCTTGGTGTTTAATAACTGTCTCGAGGAAATCCAAGGATGGATGAGGTCCAGCGGGTTGAAGTTGAATTCTGGAAAGACGGAGGTGATGGCTGTGGATTCAGGTCACCGGCTAGGGGGGTGGGGGACAGACCATCCCTCAGGTTTATTCCTGGGGGCGGTTGAGCTTCCTATCTCTGAACAGGTACACAACCTAGGGGTAATTCTTGACGATCGGCTGATGCTGCGTGTGCAAGTGTCGGCGGTCGTTAAGCTATCCTTTTACCATCTTAGAAATATCGCTAGGATTAAGCACCTTGTTCCGTCCGGAGACCTACCTACGTTGATCCACGCCTTTGTGACCTTGCACCTAGACAACTGCAATTCCCTTTACTTTGGGCTTCCAGGGGTTGATATCCGCTGCATGCAGCTGGTGCAGAACTCCGCGGCCCGGTTGTTAACTGGAACGCCTCGTTCTTCCCATATTACCCTGGTGTTGCGGGGTCTGCACTGGCTGCGGTTCGGTGGCGGATCTCGCTAAAGTCAACGCTGACTCATAAAATCCTGCATGATCTGGGCCTGACTGCCTGAAAAGAGCTTCTGGTGCCTTACATCCCGGGCGACAGCTCACTCAATAGCCGAGGTTGCTAGAGATTCCAAGGTAGTTTTGAAATCTTCCGGCGCCGGCTTTTGTATTCATAGGCCGACCCTTTGGAATTCTCTACCCCGCTGGATTAGAGAGTGCACGACGGTGGGGGACTTTAAAAAAGCTCTGAAATCTTTTTTATGGAGAATAGCATTTGGGGAGGATACTGAGTCGATCTGATCTTATTATTTATTATATGGATGTCATTAATTATTTTATTGTATTTTATGATATGGTATTTGGATGTATTTTAAAGCTTGTTCTGAGCCTTGATTTTTTAAAAGGCGCAATAAAAATAAAGATTATTATTATTACTGTTTTGTGACCACATGAATCAGCACTTTCATTTTGGAGCTGCTGTCATTTATCAATACCTACCTCACCTCACTGAAAGAAAAATGTAACAGCTCTGACATAACCTGCTAAATATGTGCTATTAAATGCATTTTTGTCTTTTCCAATAAGTGTTACTTTACATTATCTAAACAGAGAGAGCTAGCTGCTCTGCGTTGCTCATGCGCTGTACTGTAGTTTGAAAACTGATGTGCGACACAGTGTGTTCAGAATCTTTAGAGATTACTGAAATGGCATTCTAGAACAATTATGCAGCAAATAGATGGTACGGCTGTCATATTCTCACCACTGAAACTGCTGCGTAGTTACTAAATTAATAATACCTACTGTGAATACACCACTGGCACTGTGCAGAGTGAGCACATCCACTAGTATTGTCTCGAGCAAACAAGACCGTGCCCAGCTCAAGCCTGTCAAAATCTGAGTGACCCTTTCAGACACAGGAACACACATGCACTTGTGCCATGGAGTCAGGTTTCAAGTGTCCTGCTCCGAAATGAATTTTCATTAAGAAATCATTAAGACACATGTTTTTCTTTAAAGAATAAGAAGTTTACCATGAAAGGAGATACAGAACATTGTTGAAACATTAATCTTTATTGAACATGAAAATTACAAAAAGCATGTTAATAATCAGACAGCCCCCTTTTAAAATTCATAGATGTAAATGGGGGTGGGGGTGTCCAGGATGCCCCCAATATAAAAACTAGTAGCTGAAAGTGACGGGTGTCACAATAACAGGAGATACCCTTTGTAATATGTATGTGGCCTGTGCTGTGAGAGTCAGTTACAGCAGGTATGTTCAGTAGCCATCTTTATTTCTTCTCAGAGATGGTGGTTGCACACCACTGGACATAGATAATGAAAAGCCCACTGGGCACGACAGGAACTGTACATTAGATAGGAATACAATTATCCATATTCATAAACTACAGCGTTAATGGCATTCCTTATACTTTCTACCATATATCCATGTATATACTACACCCTTAGTGGGTTGACAATGCAAAACTGGCAAAATGAACTTTTCTTTAGTCAGATAGTAGCTGCTATATGGAACTCCCTGCCGCCTACTACAGCCAAAGCAAAGAATATCCACAAAGTGCCAGGGTGCCAGGTGGGCACGGTCGATGGGACCTGGTTCCCCCACGCCACCTACAATGCTTCTAGATGCCTCCCGACCCCTGAAAGCTGGGTAAGGATATTCCTCTGACTGGGGAAGCAGTGATCAGCTGCAATTGGCTTACAGCGCATTGTGCTAGCTCTGATTGGCCTCCGGTCTCAGACCCTGCTTCCTGATTGGTCTGGGCGATTTTTGGGTTTGCTGGGCTGGAGCCATAGACTTGCACTGCTCAGGTGCAGAATTCACGCCCGCCCCTCCCCCCTCGACCTTTGTTAAATAGTCTTCCCTGTCGCCCCTTGCCTCCAACTACCCTCCCCTCTCCTTACATCCTATCCTGTCCCACTTGCTAAACCCCTCCCTCCTCCTGCACTCTCCTACTCAGCTAGCTTCACTGGGTGATTTGCTGGACTCACGCCTCAGTGTACTCTCAGCTCCCTGGCTTCTTTTTCTCCTATTTCTCTTTCCTACCCTGTACATCCAATATCCCTCACACCCTTACCTCTCTCACCTAGCTATCATGCCTTCCTGTAACTATATTCTTCTGCCCCTTCTTTCCCTCTTCTTGCTTCCTACACTGTGCCATCTTCCAATTACTTCCTATCCCTCTCCACTCTGTACTGTGGTCCTCATGGCCAGCTACCCTCCATCTAGTACGATTGCAATCTCCCCCAAATGGTGCCATCTGGCTATGGATTGTATAATAAAGAATAAAAGCGATGATGGCCTGGGGGCAACTTGGCATCTATTTCTGACTAATGCCTCTCACTGGGTTCCTAGACGCCTGCACTGGACCTATTCACATAATCAGCGGAGACGCATTACTATCTACTATGAATTACGCAATTGACTCTCTCAAACTTCTGCTCCTCCTTCTCTTAATGTCAGGTTGTGTACATCCAAATCCTGGCCCTATCTCCCATAACACAAAAAGCCAGCCAACATGGTGGGGACTCACTATTATCACTCTAAACATTTGCAGTCTCCTACCTAAACTGGCCTCCCTTCAAACCTTTACCAGCCAACATAACCCTGACATCCTGGCCATTGTTGAAACTTGGCTGACACCTAACACCCCTGACCATGCCATATCGCTACAAGGCTACAAACTATTCAGGCTGGATAGGACCTCAAAAAGGGGTGGTGGTTGTGCTATATACATAAAGGATTATCTTACATGCCTCCCTGTCTCGTTTTCCACCACTGAAACTACTGTTCAACTCCTCCCAATCAAGCTACTTCTTGGTGCCCACAACAAAGTCCTCACGGTTACTGCTATTTATATTCCACCAAAAGATCCAAGGGCCGGTCTCCTGACTGTACTTGAATTTGTCTGATCTCAACCTCCTGAGGCCGAGCTCCTACTCCTTGGTGACTTTAATATTAACTGGCTATCACCTGACTCAGGGTCGACTAAGGATGCTATCCTTGCTGCAAATTTAACACAGCTGGTCAATTCACCCACTAGGAAAAACTATAAATCTGGGAACAGCACCCAATTGACTGGATCCTTGCAAATCACCCTGCTCGAATAAATAATGTTGCCGTTCTCCGGACTCTCTTAGCGATCACTCTCCCATAAATGTACTTGGTCAAATAAGTTCAGAAAACCTCCTCCTATAACCATCTCTAGTAGAGTACTACCTTTCGCAACCTTACTCAACTCAAGGAAAATCTTAGGCAGAAGGACTGGTCTCCTATGTGCAACACTCAAGATGTTGACATAGCCTTAATCACTTTATCAGCATTTTCAATGCTGCCTGTGACTCTATGCACCAGTAAAAAACGTAAAGTGAAGCGGCTCTCAAATCCCTGGCTCACTGCCAAATACCAACATCACTTCTCAAAGGTAAGGGACCACCTCTGGGCTTATCGCAAGAGCCACTGGCTCACTGACTGACATCCTAAAGTATAAACAGGCTCGAAATCACTGCACCAAAGAGACCTGTTGGATGAAAAGTTCTTATTTCAAGGATGCCTTCTCCAACTCCTGGGGGGAAGGCAAATCCTTCTGGGACAACTTAAGAAATATCACAGGAAAGCAGGCCAAGTCCTCTCCTACTGTACTTACTGTGGATGGTACTACCACCCTTGACCCGTTGGTCATCGCAAATACCCTTAATGAGACATTCACTGACCTTAGCGGTGTCCTCTCATCTGACTACTTCTCTAACACTGACACTCCTATCTCCATATGCCTTCTGCCTCTCCAAACATACACGCCCTTCCATCTCAAAATAGTTAAAGCACACCAAGTCCATAAATACATAAAGAAGGCTATATCTAAATCCCGGACAAGCAGTGACCTATTGACCTTAAATTACTGTCCCTTACTTTGGATGAAGTTCTACTCCCCTCACCAGATTATTCAATCTCTCCTCTGCTCCAGCAAGTTCCTAGTAAATGGAAAGCTGCAATTGTCACTCCTGTGCACAAAAATGGTGACAAGTCCCTGCCTGGCAACTATAGACCTATTTCAATACTACCTCCCTCTCGAGAAGGCTCTTGAGCGTGTTGGCAGACCAGCTTACTGACTACCTGCAGAAATATAACATCCTCTGTGCCCAGCAACATGGATTCAGACTAGGACATAGTATCGACAGCCCTCCTTGAATTCTCAGGCACTATCCACAAGGCCTTGGACAAGGATTCCTAACTGGAGCTGTGTACATTGATCTAACGAAGGCTTTTGACACGGTACATCATGGCCTACTCATCAGTCAGCTGCAATCTCTTGGGCTCTCCCTGGGCTCAGGGGCCTGGATAAAAGTTACCCTCACCAGCGCCCCAAGTTGTAAAAATAGCAGGTGTGCTTTCAGAACCTAAGCCTGTCCTCTCGGGAGTTCCACAGGGATCCATCTTAGGCCCTCTCCTCTTCAGCCTTTTTCTAAACTCCCTCCCTAAATCCTGCTCCGAGCAAATTATTCTCTACGCTGATGATGCTGTGATTCTATCCTCTCATAAAGATCCTATCCCCTTATGTCTTAGCCTCGAGCATGCATTTGCCAGTGTTGAAAAGTGGTTCGTGGCACATAAGCTAGTCCTAAACCATAAAAAAAACAAAATCCATGCTTTTCTCAAGTCCACAAAACAAGACAAGGCAAACACCACTCGCCATCAACACATCCTTGGGATCCACTCTTGAACAGGTGGCTACTTTCAAATATCTTGGAATCTCCTTTGATCAGGGCCTCACCTTTGCAACTCATATCGATAGTACAGCCAAAACTATCAATCAGCGGCTCGGGATACTGTACCGGAACAGACAGCTTCTCACCTTACCAGCACTGAAGCTAGCTATTCAATCCTCAATCATCTCA
Organism: Neoceratodus forsteri; assembly: GCA_016271365.2. Classification (NCBI taxonomy): domain Eukaryota; kingdom Metazoa; phylum Chordata; order Ceratodontiformes; family Ceratodontidae; genus Neoceratodus; species Neoceratodus forsteri. Next base: position 567,299,322 of record CM057452.1, read on the forward strand.
ATTGTTGACTATGGCCTAATTGTATATGGGTCTGCCTCTACTAGTGCGCTTAAACGTATTACAACCTCCCTTAACAAGGCCTGTTGGTTGCTTACTGGCGCTCATCAACATACTCACACCTGTGAGCTGTATGCAGAAACTGGATGGCTTCAACTCTCAAATTGCCTAAAGTACCTTACTTGCCTTATGGCTAAAAAATCCATTTTGGGCCTCACTCCACCTTGCATTCAAGACCTGATATGCCAGAACACAAGTGTTCAACCCACCAGAAGATCAGAAAATCAGCCCCTTCAGGTCCCCCGTTGCCGGACTTCCCAGGGCCAGAGATCATTTGCCTATCATGCCCCCTCCTGGCTAAATGCACTCAGCACCTCTATTACCTCCTCTACCTCTTTAGGTGCATTTAAATCTAGCCTATTCTCTCACCTTGCCACCTCCAACTCCTGCAACTGCTTTGACTAATTCCTCTCTATTTAAGTTGTTGCTCTCCAGCCCTCTTTACCCGACAAAGACCCGGTAGATGATTCCTTTCCACTACCTGTGGTTGGCTCCTCCCTCCTTTCATGTATATGCCCTATCTTCACATTATCTTCCTGCTTCCCCCCTCCCCATTTGATTGCTTATTGAATTAATGTGTTTCACCTGGTAATTACTTGTCCTTGCACTAATGTTCTTTTGATATTTGTTCAGTCTATGTTTATAGCATTCCACAATGTACTTTACTTGTGTCATTCATTGTAACCTTATTGCTTGTACCTAATTTGACGCGGAACCTTTGTAAAAGAGCCTTGGCTCAAAGGTATTAATTCCTAGTACTTAATAAACAAAAAGTCACTCAACTGCTTGCTGGCTAGCTTTATGCAAATGAAAGGACTGAGGCACTCTGCTATTGGAGCACTTCAGTCCTTTCAACTACACAAAGTTTCCGTCCATGAAACTGTGACTACTGTCATACTCAGCTTGCGTGGTCACTGGTCTGTGAGGTAGGAGCCAAATGCAGCTTGACCTGCATTGGACATGACACTGACACACCTCTGAAATGCTGTTCATTGTAACAAAATGTTTCTTGTGCATGTGCAAGCAAACATAAAAATGTGTAAAAGCACGACCACACTGTAAACGAGGTATAGCATCTCAGCTGGCATATGCTGTGAGTGTGAAAATGCAAGGTTTAAAAAGAGGTAAATGCTTGACCCAAATTAAATAAATATTTTAAATCTTGGTTTGTCCATCCTGAACAAAAACTTAAAAAGTTGAAAGTTCCAAGCTGCAGGTAATTTCAATTAAAATAAGCTGTGCACGGACAGCTCATCTCCTTTGTTCTCTTTCAGTCCTCCAGCTAACTTTCGTTTTCTCGCTCTCTCTCTCTCTCTCTCTCTATGGTTAATTCACTCAAAACAAAGACAGCAGACAGCAGTGAAATAATCAGTTACACAGAACAAAACTGCTGGAATAAAAGTAATGGGCTAGTCACGGTCCTGGCTACAATTTTATTTATGTATTTTTTTTATTTATTCATTTCTTCATTCAGATATAACCTTTGAGCAAAATGCTCTTTTTCAGAGGTTCCACGTCTTGACAGGAGGACAACATAGAAAGGTAGTTACAGAGTATGGGTGCACAAGTACAGAGACAAAAAATACAAGAAATAACAGCAATTGGTCTGACTATTTACAATTGTAAGCTATCTCATATAGAGGTACATACTGCAGTTAGTGCAGCCCAAGGCACATGGTGAGTGCTGTGGGTTTAAGGAACTAATGTAGCAGGAGGTAAAGCAGCCAGGGGAGGCATTGTCATTATTTCATATAAAGTCAGGAGGGGAGAGACTCAAAATAGGCTTTCACACCCTGTATGTTAATGCAGCCAAGAGGAGGCTTTGTCGTTAATTCAAGTCGGGCGGGGGGGAGTAATTTTCTGTGCAGGACTGACCTAGTAGGAACATACTAGAGAGCAATGTGAGGGAGGACCATACACAGAATAAGCTGGGGGGAAGACAGGTGCTTTGAGGCAATCACATTTGTGAAGGATCAATGGCAGGAGAGGGACTTAAAGCAGAGTGCTGAGGTAAGGACAATAGATAGAAGGCTCGTCAACAGACTGTGGCTATGGAAGGCTTAAGTTTGAGGACTGGCAAGTAGTAGTAGGAAGTAGGAGTTTAAACTCAGGGTTACTGGGCAGTAGGGTAGCAAATCAGGGAATGCATCCCAGGAGCAGGCTGACTCCAAGCTACTGGGTGCTAGCACTACAGGTTACCTGCAGCTACATACCTCAGCCTTGGCAAGGTGACGTCTTATTTCCACCTTGAAGACAGGGAGGCTATTAATGAGTAAAAGGTGTGCTGGGATCTCATTTAGCCAAGAAGGAGCCCTGTATGTGAAGGACCATTGGCCAAGTGCCATTTTTCTGAAGGGGATAGCAAGTGGGCTGTGAGTCTGCCCTCTAGTGCGGTACCCGGATTTACCTCACCAGAGCAGTTCTTTGAAGGCCAATGGAGCTTTACCTAGGAGAGATTTCATGCCAAGCAGGCACGTTTGGTATTTGATTCTGCTGGCAAGACTGAGCTAGTTAGCGCGCTCGTAGAGGGAGCAGGTGTGTAGGAGATTATCAGCCCCCAGAGCCATCCTGCAGGCCTTGTTGAGGGCTGTGCTTATTTGTTTTAGTGTCGTATCTGATGCTGACCCATAGACCATAAGTCCATAGTCAATAACAGACAAGATGGAAGAGGAGACTGCCAACCTGAGTGCCTCAGGAATTAGGTACTGTCTGTGCCTGTAGAGTACTCCAAGTTTGGTGTTCACTGTTTTGACGACCTGATCAATGGGCTGCACGTATAAGAGGGTGTCATCAATGATCACCCCCAAGTATGTAAAAGAGCTGACCTGCTCGATTGGAGCGGCCTTGTCATTAGTGATATTAAGGGACAGAAGAGATCTCTTGAGCTGGTGAGTGGTTATCAGCATTGTCTTCGTCTTCTTGTAATTGAGAAGCAATTTCTGAGAGCTGAACCAGTCCTCCAAGCTGCAAAATGAGTACTGCAAATCATTCTGTATGTGCTGAAGTTGGGCACTACTACTAAGGATAACAGCATCGTCTGCATACAGAATAATCTTGCTATTGCAGGCCTCTGGAAGCCTGTTGATGAATGGGCTAAAGAGGAGGGGGCCCAGTATAGACCCTTGTGGGACACCCAGTACTATATCCCTAGATGAAGAGACAGCAGTCCCAATTTTTACACTCTGTGATCTTCTGGATAGGTAATCCTGGAACCAGAGGATGGCTTCAGAGGCTAGCCTGAGGTGCTGAAGCTGGTCAAGCAAGATGTGATGGCTGACCGTATTAAAGGCTTTGGTGAGATCTATGAAGATAGATCCCACCAGGCTGTCCCCATCCAAGGCCTTGTGAATGTAGTCTGTGAATTCAGCTAAGGCCGTAGCTGTGCTACAACACTGATGGAATCCATACTGTTGTGGGCACAGTAGACTGTACTCCGTGATCTGGTCAGCCACTTCCTTTCAAGTGCCTTAGAGAGGGGGTGAGAGGATAGATATTGGGCTATAGTTAGCAGTGCAAGACCAGTCCCCACTTTTTAGGACAGGGGTGACTAGAGCTACCTTCCAGGCCACAGGGAATTTTGCCAGGGTGAGAGACTTGTTAAAGATCTTGGTGATGGGAATCACCAACTCGTCCAAAGCAACTTCCACCAATTTCATGTCGAGTGAGTCACTACCAAGTCTGGTTTTACCCAGCACCTTAGTAATGTAGGTCCTAGCTTCCTTGGTTGTGACAAGCTTGAAGTAAGAATTTGGATGGCTCAAATTATATTGGGCTTTGGGCGGGTGTTGTGGGGGGGGGTCAAGATAGTTGGGCAGGAGGACAGAACTGAGGTCGGAGAAGGCCACATTGTAGGCTTCAGCAATTGTGTGTAGATCTAGGGTAGGGGTGCCATTTAAGTTGAGCATGGAGGGGTGCCTTCTATCTTCCCTGCCCAGCAGCTCCCTAATTTTATCCCAGAATTGCTTTCCATTGCTCCAGTTATGTTCCAATTGCTCCTTGTAGTAAGCCACCTTGGCATGCCTGGCAAGAGCAGTACACTTGTTCCTGGTTGCCCAATACTTTTGGAAATCAGATTGGTTGTTCCCAGAGATTGTCCCACTCCTTCATCAGGTCAAGGAGGTCCCTGGAAATCCATCCATTGGAAGCAGCCCTTATCTTTCTTTTTCTCAGGGGGGCATATGCATCATAAATACCATTGACAGTGGATACAAAGAATTGCAAAGCCTAGTCAATGTCTTGGGAGACTATCGAGAGGAGACCAGTCAATGTTGCCCAAAGCTGTATTAAAGTTGCGTTTTGCACCCCTCTTCAGGACTCGGCTAAAAACCAGAGTGGGGGGGGGGTCCTTTCTTACCTTATTAACCCACGTACATGCAACTGGCGAGTGGTCACTGAGGTAATCAGAGAGTGCCTGGACATTTTTGATTCTATTGGGGCAGTTGGTCAGGATCCAGTCAAGCAGAGTGCCCTTTCCTGTTTTGCGGTTCAGCTTGGTATCCAAACAAATCATCTGTGTGAGGTACAACTCTGCAACTTGATCCTTAAGATGGTCAGTGCCTTTGTTAGTCCAATTAATGTTAAAGTCTCCAGTGACAATAACCTCTGAGTTTTTCTTTAGTTGAGATAGGGCCTTCAGGACAATACCTAGCCCCTGGTTTGCTTTTGCGGGTTGTAGGTACACTGAGACAATGGTGAGCATCCTGTTCTGCTTTCCTACCAAGAGCTGAACTGCTAATAGTTCATAGTCATAAGCGTTGCCTGAGATTGGCAGAACACACCCCGTTAAGTTATCCTTCACATATATCAGGCAACCCCCGCCCCACTTCTCCAGCTTATCCAGTCTGAAAGATTCAAACCCTGTTAAGGCAATGAGTGAGTCCTTGACCTTGGGGGTGAGCCACGTTTCAGTCAGGCAGATGACATCTGCGTTGTGCAACCTGGTTCACGCTTGGAATTGAGTCTTCTTAGGGAGCAGGCTGCAGATATCCATGGCAACTATCTTTATACCACCCACGTGAACACCCCCGGAGGGGGGGTAGCACGAGGTCCCGGTTCAGATGAATATCTCCATCTGCTAGCAGCAACAGGAACAGGGAGATTCTTCCAACATAGCGCAGAAGCCTAGTCCCCAGTCGCTTACACCTAGTGGTTCAGGTTTTGAGGGTAGACATCCTGTGCCTATCAACTGGTGCAGCTAGCTGTGCTAGTATACAGGTGCTGCTACTGACAGTGAACAGCACCACATGTGCAGTTGGAAAGACCAGAATTGATTGCCGTACTTCTGGGCAAGCAGTTGTGAAGCACAGCTCCCTATTGTCAAGATGTAGGACTCCGGGCCCAATATCACCAGGACAGGTCCATAGGAGATACTGGCCCACTTGTGGGAAATAGGAAAGAATGGTGATCCAGGTGAGGAACCACAAGGGACCATCATAATAGCAGCCAGGCACAACCAGATAAGGTATGATTTGTGCGCTCACTGGCTAACTGGCAGAGCCTGCCACTGGCAAATGAGGGCAAGTTGTGGGTGCTAAAAATAGAAAGATTGAATGGTTTTAAATTAATATTATTCTATTCACATTAGGCCCAATAAACATATGAGCTAGTCCACCACAATTTTAACCTATATTCTTAAAAGTGTAAACTGAACAGATAGTACTTGTTGGCAGAGGCACCACAGTGAAACTGACATCAGAGAAGGCAACTTAGTAAGCAGTAACAGTTTTAACACGAACAAAAGACTTTTATTGGGTGCCAGCTGTAGAGCTGGGCTGATAGAAGACAGCTGTTTTACAGACTTCTAATGGGAGGAGAGACCAAAAAGGAGTTAACTTATGCTGTGTCACCATGGTTGGCACAGAGCTGCTATAACTAGTGTTCCAGACCGAAAGAACATGGCCAGATTCAAAGCCACTTGTTCATTTTGCAAAAGTCAAGGTGGGCTAGCACCTTGCTTGCACATACTGTATGCCCCCATGACCATTCACATCATACCTCTCAACTGTCCCTGATTACAAGGGATGTCCCTCATTTTATCCCTCAAAAATGTGCTGTCCCTTATCCGTCCCTCATGGAAAAGGTGTTACCCATACAATGTGCTGTAAATTCAGGCTTTAAAGCAGAAATCCATAATATTCCAAGATGCCAACTTAAAAATAAACTTTGTACAAGTAAACAAAATGGTTTCCACAGTGTTATGAGCTTCTATCTCCAGGTTTCAGGATGTGTCCCTCAATATGAGGGTCAGTGTCCGTCACTGTCACTCATTTTGAGTGTCCAGGTCCCTCCTTGCAGTGACAAAAGGTTGAGAGGTATGATCCACACACAGTATTGTCAGCAGCACTAACACAAGGAATAATGTATGTGAGACCATACGCAACTAGCCTGTGTTTTCATCGAGGGGTTGAGATACAACAGTGAGGCTCAAGAGGACCATGCTGGTATCTAAACCCTGAGATGGAAACACAAGGCGAGTTGTGTATGGCTGCCCATATTTTATTTGTTATAGTATATGGTTGTAAAAATAAAGAAGACAACACTATAATACAGTTTGTAAATTAGTTTTTTGTAACAGCAAGAACAAACTGATTACAATAGTTAAGTGGAACAGATACACAAATAGGAACTGTTCAAGTTTTAACTATTGAAGTAAGAAGCACAGTGGTTAACTTTTTTTTTTTTAGGATTTGAGTCCAATATTTACTACTTTTTAGTAGTCCTTTGGAAACAGTAAAATGGAAAGGTCCTACTTGTTGCAGTCTAAGGGGATGTTTGTGACCTGATGTGCCGTCAGCTTGTTTGTTTTTTCTCTCTAGGATGAACATTTCTTGTTCCAACACCTCTTTTGAATAAACCACGGATGACTTTTTTTTTTAATTTACTGCGGTTATGATAATGCTGCGGTAGTGTCAGCAGAGAAACAAAGCAGGAGGCAGCACGAGGGAATCACAGCTGCACTTAATGATACAACTTGCACAATAAGGTTTTTAAAATGTGCACAGCGAAGAGCTGGCCTGGCGGTGCTGAAGACTGAGGCACTGGACACTTTACCTTGCGCTACGCTGGCAACTCAGGTTCAGGAATGACCTTGGGTCATCATGGTGCCAGCACGGGGGGGGGGAGCAGGACTGAGCATGCCACATCAGGAGGGAGTTGCCCTCTATAGCACCACTTTTCAATATCTCTCAATCTATTTACTGCTGCTGTTACTGCAACCCGGGCATGATCCGGGTAACGAGCTGGTCCTGAGGCCATAACTGCAGAAAAATAAACAAAAGTTCACTGTAACTGAAAGTCCCACTTTAATGAACACACTCTGTAGCTTTAAAATGGCTCTGCTGCTGTGTTTATTTTACCACACCACCCTGTAATGGCGGCAGCAGCACTCCTGTGCATCAACAATCAGACTCTGGGTCAAGCCACTGCGCACCCGATTTACATCAGCTACTGATAACTTTTACTCAAACTGCACAACTTGCTCTGAACTGGCTGTTCACACATTTACAGGATTTTCCTTGGACTTTTCACATGCTGGCAACATTCATTTAATTACAGTCCCTTTAAAACTTCAGGTTTCAGCACAGGATTGCCTGCTTCTACTAGTGTTGCACTTTTTACAACCCACAGTCTCTCTCTGGCTGCAAACTTTAAACTGAGGCTACTTTCATTGCTATGCACACATTAAATGGCTTTACAGATTTGCACTTGCCAGCAGGACATCACACAATCGCTACTTGCAAAGCAACTATACAGCTGCACACACATTTTAAATGGCATTACTGAAAATCACTGATTTGAGCAGTTTTAATTATTTACTCACTGTTATTGTAGCAGATTGCTGCGATGGGGTAAACCGGCCTGCAGCCAGATTTTTGAAGGCCTCAGAATGCAAACGGGTGAGCAGTCTCCGCGATCGTCATTTTTACCACAAAATTCACTAATCCCACGATCGATTTGCGGGTTGAGTCCAATTTTTAACTAGAAAGTCACTTTTTTACTGTTTACAGCGCTTTGATTACTTCTCGAACGCTCCTCCACTGCCAGTACACGCACTACTCTCTGTCTCCCTCTCGAATGCTGAAGCAGACTCTGAAGAGCTGGCTGAGGGCCGGGACTAATGGCAAACTGACCAACCACACGACCATGCAAATGAGCGCTCTTCTTCATGTAGGGCTCCTTCCTCACTGCCATCGTCGAGCAGGCAAATTTAAACTGAAAATGCACTTTTTTTTTTTTTCTCAACTGACTCCACGCCGGGAGCCCATTTCAACCATGTAACATTGCCATTAACTCTGCAGTCTCTAGCATTGCACAGAAAGCATTTCCAACGTCCAGGGCATATTTTCTCTGTTGCTACCCCTAGTTTTCCACACTTTCCTTCACAGAAATTCATTTTAAAGGCATTTCAAACGTCCAGGGCATAATTCCTCTGTTGCTACCCCTAGTTTTCCACACTTTCCTTCACAGAAATTCATTTTAAAACTGACAAAAATGCTGTAAACAATTTTTGATGCAGGACAAGGACACACACTTTGGCTTTACAGCTCCTTGGTAAACAGTTGGCATTTTTTAAACAGCAGCACAAGATTCACAGCACACAGCAACACACTAGGGAAATTGCTTCAACTTTTTTGGGCTACCGACTGCCAGATAGCCAAAACGCTAGCCCACTAGCCCAAGCACTTTCCTTCACGAACAAATCCAAAGCGGTGCCTCCATTTTTGTAAGGACCCCACCTCTGCCTTTTTACTAAAATGACAGGTGGCATGCTGTTGGCGTTGGCAGCAATACCTGGTGGGGGACCTGGGTTCGGGGAGGATGAGGTTACCTGGCACAGGGGACCTAGGTTTGGCTACTCTGCACAGGGGCACCCAAGTAAATCCAACTACAGGAAGCAATAACTGTAATGTCCAGAACCAGAACTGGGATTTTTTCAGTGTGGCTTTATTTATTAACTAACTGAACATAAACAAAGCATTGCATGGTCCCCCAAAGGGCTACGTTCACTGTATGTGCAGAGTAGAGGTTAACCAAGCAGTCCATTTGAAGAATGAACACATTACTACTGTTGTCTGGCTTTGGACCCACCAGGCACTCAGCCCGGACTTTGCATGCACTTTGGATACGTAGCCCGACTGGCCCGGCTCCCCTGCCGGCCACTTGACTGACGGTCCACTTGAAGAATGAACCCAAACTTTACTTGGAAAGACATCCCATCAAACAAGGAGACTCCCAAACTGTGGCTCCCCACACCACTTAGTCTGTGACTCCTAGAGAGATTTGTTTTCTTACTTCCAATCGAACTCCCATCAAACAAGGAGACTCCCATCCAACAAGGAGTAATTTTCCCATCCTGTGGCTCCCCACACCACTTAGAGTCTGCGACTCCTAGAGAGATTTTCAAGTTGCGACCCACGTCTGGGTACCCACCCCATCACTGGCCAAGTGCATGAGGCAAGTAGCAAAACACAGAAGAAATCCGTAGAGGTGGACCTGGTTACTAAAGATGGGGAGTTTTCCCACCTCCAGCTCCCACAGCCCATACCCGGCCATTTCTCTGGATACACACAGAAAACTTTAGAACCTTAAAATGTAGATTGAACGGTGGATGACCTGAAGCACCCTCTACAGCATTACTTGAAATCCAATAAAACTTTAGACTGTTTGACTGCTCCATTTGTTCGTCCTAGTAACATAGTCCTCCCAAATAGCAGTCCACATTCATTTCCCAACTGAAGAAAACAATTTGTTTGCCCCTTCAAATGGAGCCAAACACTCACCCATTCGTTGCAGGTGCCCCACAGGCGAAGTAACACTTTCTTTGCTGTTATACAAGAACAGACTGACAAAAACCAGGCAGCTTCCTTCCATAGTGGGCAAAGGGGATTGCCCCTGGAACCCACAGAGAACTTTTCCTCCCCCCCCAGAGGGAGGGGGACACTGAGACCGGGGGAGCGGTCTCCACCACTTGAAAAAAAAGGTAAACACAGGAACACTTCCTTCTTCTTTGAAACAAATTGAAGACTGACTGACTTCCTTCCTGTTTGCTTTAGGACAAACTGAAGAAGAATGACTTTGAAATTTCCCAAAGTTCTAAACTCACTCCCTGAGCTGTAGATTCCAATGTGGCTCATGCAGCTGCGACAGTTCTATGGTGATGTCATCTCTCAAGTCTCAGCTGTGACTGAGGACAGAGTGAGACAGTGTGAAACCCATTTAACTGGAGTTTCACAAGCTGCCTTCCCTGCCTACCACTAGGTCTTACTGGTATTCTAGTAACCCCGGGTAACAAAGGGGTTACATATGCATCATAGAATCTAGCCAAGAAGAGTTGGTAGTAGGTGGCCAGGAGAGCAGAAAAGTAAGCGTTAAAGTCAAGCAAATGTATGTGGTTTCCCTTGTTGTTGCGTTCCATTTTTGACTGGGTGACGACTGTGATGCTTGGTCAACTGGTCATGATTGTTCTATGATATCTGTAATATAGAATGTGGCATGTGAGTGTCTCATATGAGACATCCTGTGCTATGGCCCCCCTCCCCAGGTCAGTGAAGTGCCAAGTGACCTGAAACCAGGAGGGAATTAAAAGACTAGAGAGACTTAATTAAGGATCTCCTGTTTTTCTCTCTTAATTAGAACTGACCAAGCTGCCAGGATATAGAGCTCGTAAAGTTTTATGATGTCTTAGAGGAAAAACATTTTATAACAACCTGGCATGAAAAGTTGTGAAATCTTTGACCTGCCTGGGGAACTGGAAACCACACATGAGCAAAGGAAAGGCTTGATTAAAAACTGTCATAATTTGGGAAATTAGTTTTTGCTGAAGTCACAGTATTTAAAATATCTCCTGACAGGAAGATCATTGTTTCTATATTTTTTATATTCTAGAAGAAGGAGCTAGATGACATCATAGAAGGGGTGTGGAAACACAGAGTGTTAAACTGTATTCTGTGTTTGAACTGAGACAATTTCTTTTTGGGCTCTTAAGAAACAAGCTCTCTGATCTAACTTAAGCACTGTAAAGAGGTAATACATTAGATAGGAAAAGTCTAATTGTATTGTGGTAAGAGTTTATGTTTTGTACTTTAACCTTGTCCTTTTAAGTGATTGTATGCTTTTTGATAAAATGTTCTGTGTTTAAATTTTATATATTTTTATCCATTTTAGTAAAAATATTATTTTGAAAGACTGCCTGGGTGCCCAATACTTTTGGAAGTCAGATTGGTTGTTCCCAGAGATTGTCCCGCTCCTTCATCAGATCAAGGAGGTCCCTGGAAAGCCATCCATTGGAAGCAGCCCTTCTCTTTCTTTTTCTCAGGGGAGCATATGCATCACAAATACCATTGACTGTAGATACAAAGAATTGCAAAGCCTGGTCAATGTCTTGGGAGACTATCGAGAGGAGACCAGTCAATGTTGGCCAAAGCTGTCTTAAAGTTGTGTTTTGCACCACTCTTCAGGACTTGGCTAAAAACCAGAGTGGGGGGTCCTTTTTTACCCTATTAACCCACATACATGCAACTGGTGAGTGGTCACTGAGGCAATCAGGGAGCACCTGGATATTTTTGATTCTACTGGGGCAGCTGGTCAGGATCCAGTCAAGCAGAGTGCCCTTTCCTGTTTTGCGGTTTAGCCTGGTGTCCAAACAAATCATCTGTGTGAGGTACAACTCTGCAACTTGATCCTTAAGACGGTCAGTGCCTTTGTTAGTCCAATTAATATTAAAGTCTCCAATGACAATAACCTCTGAGTTTTTCTTCAGTTGAGATAGGGCCTTCAGGACAATACCTAGCCCCTGGTTTGCTTTTGCGGGTTGTAGGTACACTGAGGCAATGGTGAGCATCCTGTTCTGCTTTCCTACCAAGAGCTGAACTGCTAATAGTTCATAGTCACAAGCGTTGCCCGAGATTGGCAGAACACACCCCTTTAAGTTATCTTTCACATATATCAGGCAACCCCCGCCCCACTTCCCCAACTTATCCAGTCTGAAAGAGTCAAACCCTGTCGGCCCGGTGGTACTGAGGGTTGAGGCACTGGACACCACACCTCACGCCGTGCCAACGACCCGAGTTCAAGAGCATGCTGGGGAGTTGGGAGTCAGCAGGGGAGGGAGATGGATTGAGCACCCTCTGGACAGCTCTCTTCTCTGGGTGGGAGGGTTAGGGATGCCTGGCGCCCTTGCGACCCCCGGTGGAGACTGGAGGCACCATCAAGCCACTGGGCTGCACATAAGAGAGTGGCTGACATAGGCAGGGTTACCATGCACCAGTGTCAGACATGCCCACACAGGAGGGAGGGGGGATCTTGTGTTCACTACAAGAAATACCCCTCCAGCCCTGGATAGGTGACGGCCCTGCCAGTGCCACTGCCACACACCCGATGCTGGTTCCCCTGCCACTGCCCCTATGGTCTCCCCAGTGTTGTCCTCCCCAACCCAGGGAACTGTAATGAACTTGAAGATGACAGGGAGAACACAGCGGGCAGTAGAGCAAGCTGGTGAGTGCAGTGGCCTGAGAGAGTTCCAGGCTGGGGGGCTACAAATAGAGTAAAAAAAAAAAGATTTAAATCCTGTTAAGGCAAAGAGTGAGTCCTTAACCTTGGGGGTGAGCCATGTTTCAGTCAGGCAAATGACATCTGGGTTGTGCAACCTGGTTCACACCTGGAATTGAGTCATCTTAGGGAGCAGGCTGCAAATATTCATGGCAACTATCTTTATACCACCCACGTGAACACCCCCGGAAAGGGGGGTAGCACGAGGTCCAGAGTTCGGGTGAATATCTCCATCTGCTAGCAGCAACAGGAACAGGGAGATTCTTCCAACATAGCACAGAAGCCTAGTCCCCAGTCACTTACACCTAGTGGTTCTGGTTTTGGAGATAGACATCCTGTGCCTATCAAATGGTGCAGCTAGCTGTGCTAGTATACAGGTGCTGCTACTGACAGTGAACAGCACCCATGTGCAGTTGAAAAGACCAGAATTGATTGCCGTACTTCTGGGTAAAAGGTCGTGAAGCACAGCTCCCTATTGTCAGCATGCAGGACCACGGGCCCAGTATCACCGGGACAGGTCCGTAGGAGATACTGTCCCACTTGTGGGAAATAGGCAAGAATGGTGATCCTGGTGAGGAACCACAAAAGGACCATTATGATAGCAGCCAGGAACAACCAGAAAAAGTATTGATTTGTGCGCTTACTGGCTAATTGGCAGAGCCTGCCACTGGCAAATGAGGGCAAGTTGTGGGCGCTAAAAATAGAAAGACTGAATGGTTTTAAATTAATATTATTCAATTCACATTAGGTCCAATAAACATATGAGCTAGTCCACCACAATGTTAACCTATATTCTTAAAAGTGTAAACTGAACAGATAGTACTCATTAGCAGAGGTTCCACAGCGAAACTGACATCAGAGAAGGCAACTTAGTAAGCAGTAACAGTTTTAACATGAACCAAAGACTTTTATTGGGTGCCAGCTGTAGAGCTGGGCTTATGGAAGACAGCTGTTTTACAGACTTCTATTGGGAGGAGAGACCAAAAAGGAGTTAACTTATGCTGTGTCACTATGATTGGAACAGAGCTGCTATAACTAGTGTTCCAGACCGAAAGGACACGGCCAGATTCAAAGCCACTTGTTCATTTTGCAAAAGTGAAGGTGGACTAGCACCTTGCTCGCACATATGGTATGCTCCCATGACCATCCACATCATACCTCTTAACACTCCCTGATTACAAGGGATGTCCCTCATTTTATCCCTCAAAAATGTACTGTCCCTTATCCGTCCCTCATGGAAAAGGTGTTACCCATACAATGTGCTGTAAATTCAGGCTTTAAAGCAGAAATCCATAATATTCCAAGATGCTAACTTAAAAATAAACTTTGTACAAGTAAACAAAATGGTTTCCACAGTGTTATGCGCTTCTATCACCAGGTTTCAGGATGTGTCTCTCAATATGAGGGTCAGTGTCCGTCACTGTCACTCATTTTGAGTGTCCAGGTCCCTCCTTGCAGTGACAAAAGGTTGAGAGGTATGATCCACACACAGCATTGTCAGCAGCACTAACACAAGGAATAATGTATGTGAGACCATACACAACTAGCCTGTGTTTCCATCGAGGGGTTGAGATACCAGCGCATGGACCTCAATAGTGAAGCTCAAGAGGACCATGCTGGTATCTAAACCCTGAGATGGAAACACAAGGCGAGTTGTGTATGGTCGCCCATATTTTATTTGTTATAGTATATGGTTCTAAAAATAAAGAAGACAACACTATAATACAGTTTGTAAATTAGTTTTTTGTAACAGCATTAACAGCAAGAACAAACTGATTGCAATAGTTAAGTGGAACAGATAAATAAATAGGAACTGTTCAACTGTTAAATATTGAAATAAGAAGCACAGTGGTTAACCATTTTTTTTAGGATTTGAGTCCAATATTTACTACTTTTTAGTAGTCCTTTGGAAACAGTAAAATGGAAAGGTCCTACTTGTTGCAGTCTAAGGGGATGTTTGTGACCTGATGTGCCGTCAGCTTGTTTGTTTTTTCTCTCTAGGATGAACATTTCTTGTTCCAACATCTCTTTTGAATAAACCACGGATGACTTTTTTATTTATTTACTGCAGTTATGATAATGCTGCGGTAGTGTCAGCAGAGAAACAAAGCAGGAGGCAGCGCGAGGGAATCACAGCTGCACTTAATGATACAACGTGCACAATAAGGTTTTTAAAATGTGCACAGCGAAGAGCTGGCCTGGTGGTGCTGAAGGCTGAGGTGCTGGATGCCTTACCTTGCACTACGCTGGCAACTCAGGTTCAGGAATGACTTCGGGTCATCGGGGTGCCATCACGGAGGGGGAGGAGCAGGACTGAGCATGCCGGCAGGCTGCTCCTCTCCCGGGGTGGTGGGGTGGGTTTTGACCCCCCATGGTTCCGCCCACTGGGCTAAGGTCCGGCGAGGCAGTGTAAGTGAGGGAGGGCAGCAGTATGGGTCGGAGGACAGGGCTGAGCTGGCTTTTGGTGTGCGTGCATGCCTCCACATGCATGTATGGCTGTGTGCCGGGTCCTCGGGTGGGGGAAACAAAAAGTGGAAGAAAACCTACAAAAGCACCATAAAAAATCTCTATAAAAAAAAAACCATGCACAGCAACTTTAGAGTGTGCACAAGGTTTTTGAGCAGCTTCAATTCTGTGCACAATAAGCCCTAGCCATACACTACACATAATTTTGTTTGAGAATAGCAGCACGAGTATGGTAAGTAAGCAATAATACTCGACAGGGTGGGTGGTATTGGGCAATACCAGACCACCCAGGGGCATAATGAGGCCCGACACCACAGACTGAAAGCTTTATAGCCCCTGGAAGGTCTGGTATTGCCCATACTGTCCACCCTGGAGAGTAATATTGCACTTAGAAAATAGGCCACTGCATTACATTTGTTTTAAAAAAAAAGTTTAAATGATAGAACTATTAACTAATTCCTTTATTTTGCAATAAAATAGTCCCTCCACCTGCTGTTTTTTTTTAACATAGGGACTTGTGAGCCTCTAGTTGTGAGCTGGAGCTCATCATATGTTACACATCACGCACACACACACACACACACTCTCACATCCAGAGGGCTCAGTATTGTTCAAATACTTTTGATTTACTTTTTTTTATTCATTCAGTGCTTTTTGTTGTTCTATGCATCATAGAATCTAATCAAGAAGAGGTGGTAACGGGCGGTGGAGAGGTGGTATCAGGTGGACAAGTGATCAGAAAAGTAAGCGTGCTAAAGTCAAGCAAATTTATGTGATTTCCCTTGTTGTTGTGTTCCATTTTTGACTGGGTGATGACTGTGATGCTTGGCCAGCTGGTTATGATTGTTCTATGATAATTGTAATATAGAATGTGGTATGCTAGTGTCTCATATGAGACATCCTGTGCTATGCCCTCCCCCAAGGTCAGTGAAGTGCCAAGTGACCTGAAACCAAGAAGTAATTAAAAGACTAGAGAGAGACTTAATTAAGGGTCTCCTATTTTTCTCTCTTAATTAGAACTGACCCAGCTGCCAGGATATAGGGCTTGTAAAGTTTTATGATGTCTTAGAGGAAAAACATTTTATAACAACCTGGTGTGAAAAGTTGTAAAATCTTTGACCTGCCTGGGGAACAGGAAACCACACAAGATCAATGGAAAGGCTTAATTAAAGACTGTCATAATTTGGGAAAATTAGTTTTTGCTGAAGTCACAGAATTTAAAATATCTTCTGACAGGAAGATCATTGTATATTTTTTATATTCTAAAAGGAGGAGCTAGATGACATCATAGAAGGGGTGTGGAAACACAGAGTGTTAAACTGTATTCTGTGTTTGAACTAAGACAATTACTTTTTGGGCTCTTAAGAAACAAGATCTCTGATCTAACTTAAGCACTGTAAAGAGGTAATACATTAGATAGAAAGAGTCTAATTGTATTGTGGTAAGAGTTTATGTTTGTACTTTAACCTTGTTCTTTTAAGTGATTGTATGCTTTTTGATATAGTGTTCTGTGTTTACATTTTATATATTTTTATTCATTTTAGTAAAAATATTATTTTGAAAGACTGCCTGGGTGTGTCTTCATGGTTCTTTTTGCATGTGACGTATAGAGGGTTAAGACTGATAAAACCTGTTTATAGCTTGATGGTGTTACTAAACTGGGAAAAGGTAAGAATATACCTAAGTTTTTTATGGAGTTTTAAGGGTTCATTTTGGATACCTGGTTAGGTGCCCTTAGGCAAACAATATCTGGCATCCCCCCAAAGAACAGATTATCTGAGCCTGTACATTTGGGTACATAGCATAACGTTCACAGTTTGAATCCCCCCAGAACTTGAGACTAAAGGTGATTCAGACCCACAAGCAGACAGGAGGGTTACCCTGTCTGTTACCTGTTTACAATACTGCGCTCGGAGGTTGGCACTGTGGGAGCAGAGGGCCTGACCTGCTGAGTGCATTTGTGACAGATTGGTTGGCAGCAGTGTGGATAAATTTGGTAACACAAGCTTTAACTGTTCAGTGTGTCAGCTTAGTACTGTACAGCTCACTTGCAAAAAAAGCAGTGATTTATTTTTAAAATAGAAACAGAACTATATCATTTTGATTACAGTCAAGTTCCTACCAGTTTTATTTTTTTTCTAAAGTGAAAGTTAGTGTAGCCGTAGTTAGAGAAGAAGATGGCTTCCAACTACAGAGGGCACACTGTAGACTTCTTGAGGCAGTTGTGCCAGGACAGAAGAGTCCTGTATGAGGGGAGAGCCACCAAGCAGAACCTCATGGATGCCCTGATGGCAGCAGATGCCCAGAGCATTGAGTCACTGACTGTGACTGTAAGGGACCAAACCTTGAGCATGGAGGGGCCAGCGGCCAGTGTAGTGTCCAGATCCAATGAGGATGAGAGCAGGGCCAGTGCCAGCGAAGGGCCACAGCAGCAGGGGAAGGTCACCAGCATTCTGGATCCAGAAGCAATCAGGCTGCAGACTGAGTTGCACAATATGGAGCTGGAGTTCCAGAGAGATGCTGAGCAAGAGAAATGAGCCTCAGAGGAAAAGAGGGAGTGGGAACAGTGAGAGGCTGACCAGGAACAGCGGGAGGCTGACCATGAAGAGCGTGAGTGCCAGCGAGTGGCAGAGAAGAGGGAGTGAGAACAGTGAAAGGTGGACTATGAGGAGCACGAGTGCCAGAGATTACATGAACTGGAGAAGTTATGACTCCAACCACCAGCACCAGAGCAGGTAAGTGGCTTGGGTTTAACTGGAACTACAGGACTGGGTTACAAATTGAATTCCAAATTGATAGCTGAATTTAAAGAGGGAGAGGATATGGATGCCTTTTTAAATTCCTTTGAAAAAGTTTGTATTCAGGCTAAAATTCCTAGAGGGTCCTGGAGCTTCCAGCTATCCCCGCTACTTACCAGGAAAGCTCAGGATGCATTGGGTCAAATGGACAATGAGGACAGTAATGATTACAGAAAACTCAAAGCCACACTTCTAAAAATGTTTGATTTAACTGCAGAAGCCTACAGAGCTAAATTCCATAAACTCAGGAAAAGCACTGACATGAGCTATGAGGAGCTAGCCATGAAACAACGTCAATGTTTAAAACGTTGGTGGGAGGGAATTGAAGCAAACTCTGTAGATAAAGTTGAAAATGCTATTTTGTTGGAATGGTTTTTTTGGGCATGCCCAGCAAAGCTGAAAACCTGGCTGGAGGACCGAGATCCTAAAACAGTACAAGAGGCTGCTGAACTCTTGGACCACTATGCCAAGAGCAGACCTGCTCTGAGAGTGAATGGGGCAGGCATGGCAGTGCAGAAAGAGAAAAGTGCACCTTCAGGGCAGCTAAAACCCTCACTGTCTCCACCAAAACCAGTTAGCCCCAGGTTTCAGAGAAAAGATTTCTCTGAGAAAAGAAACGAATGTTGGGTCTGTAAAGAAACTGGGCTTATTGCTAGACAGTGTCCCAAAAAGGTGAGCAATACACAACATGGGGCTAAGAAAGAAGTGGGTTGTTTATGTGTCTCTGGAAGCATGCCAGTGAACATGAGGGAACACATGCACCCAGTCATGGTGAATGGTGTAAAGACACAAGGGTTAAGGGACACAGGGGCATTCTTGATGCTGGTAAAAGGGGATCTGGTAGACCCTGGTCAGCTTATACCCAATAAATTTGTAACCGTGCAAGGGTTCACTGGTGAGGAGACCACATTGCCACTCACTAGTATTCTCCTAGACTGGGGTGAAACAGGGTGAACTGTGCAACAGGTGGCTGTCACCAGAACTCTAGCAGTTGAAGTTGTCCTTGGCAACAATCTCAAACAGGGGATGATGTGTGCAGTTACCCATAGCCAAACAACAAGGGAAAATTGTAGTTCCCTGGACCCCACAGAAGCCACTGTGGAAACCACTGGGAGGCTGGTTCCCCAGCCTGTCTCCTGATTTGGAGACTATTAAAAAGGGGGTAGAAATTTCCCCAGGAGCAGTTAACCACACAGCTTCAGAGGGCTACTCCGAAGAAAGAGGGGTGACCCATTGTCACAGAGTTAGGGATGACAGTGATCTTGAGTCCCCTGACACTAGTGCTAGGGACCCTAGTTTAGAGACTGAAGGGGATCTGTCCCATGCCTTGGGAATGTGTAAGAAGTTTGCAGCTGCTCAGGAAAAGTGACCCTAGTCTACAGAAGCTGAGGGATTGGGCAGACTCTGATGGAGCACAGGGAGGTGACAGCAGACATAAGGTTTATTGGGAAAATGGACTTATGTTTACTCAAGCTGTGCAGACAGAGGGAGGGATGATAGGCAGGCAGCTTGTCATTCCCCAGGGGTATCATGAGCAGTTGCTCAAGATTGCACATGATATTCCCTTGTCTGGTCATCTGGGAATTGCACGTACTACGCAGCAGTTGGCCCAGAATTTCTATTAGCCCAACTTCACCTAGCAGGTGAAGGAGTATTGCAGGTCTTGTCACTGGTACCAAGAAATAAGGAAGGCAGGTAAGAAAACTCAAGTCACCCTAATTCCATTGCCCATAGTGGAGGAGCCATTGCAGAGGGCAGGAATGGAGATTGTGGGGCCTTTAAATACCCCCCATCTCCTCCATGAAGAGGTTCATCCTGACTGTGGTGGATTTTGCCACCTGGTACCCCGAGGCAGTCACCCTATCCTCACTGAGGACAGACAAAGTGGCAGATGCCTTACTTGGGATTTTCTCCCATGCTGGATTTCTGCACAGGAGGTTATCACCGATCGAGGGGGTTCCTTCAAGTTGGACCTGATGAAATGTTTGTGGGAGAAGTGTGGGGTGGTGAAGAGATGCATGACACCTTATCACCCACAAGCCAATGGGCTTGTGGAAAGATTTAATGGTACCCTGAAGTCAATGCTCCAAGCGGTTGCTGAACAGCATTGGAGGGACTGGGAGAAATACCTTCCCCACCTGTTGTTTGCATACAGGGAGGTGCCCCAAGAGTCAACAGGACTTTCCCCCTTTGAACTTTTATATGGACGCCGGGTACGTGGGCCCCTAGACTCGATCCGGAAGGACTGGGAAGGCAAGCACACCACCCAGGGAATTCCCACAGTGGATTACATCCTTAAGTTTAGGGAAAGGCTGAAGGAGCTTATGGGGACAGCCCAGAGCAACCTGGCAGCTGCCCAATAGAAACAAAAAGTGTGGTATGACAACAGAGACAGAGCTCGCTCGTACATGGTGGGTCAGGAAGTCACGGTCCTTATTCCGCTCCAGAAAGACAAGCTGCAGGCTGAGTTGGCAGGACTGTACAAAGTAGTTAGAAAAGTAAATGACGTGAACTATATCATAGAGTTACCTGACAGAAGACAGACAGAAAGAATGTACCATGTCAACATGATGAAGCCATATTCTTATATGGCTGACATGGTGTTTGCAGTATGCAGTCCTGGGGAGAGGACGGAAGGAGGAGACCCCCTTCTGGACTTGCTGGAAGAAAGCAAGCAGGAGTCCTCTGTGGAGGCAGTTAAACTGTCACCCCAGCTGGCCCTGGACAAGATCCAGGAAGTAAGGGAGGTTTTAGCAGACTTTGCCCCACTGTTTAGCACCAAGCCTGGACTAACCCACTTAGCGATGCACGATGTAGAGACAGGAACACAGATGCCCATACGGTGGACAACATAAAGAGTGTCAGAGGCTGTCCAAAAGGACATTAGGAGGGAGGTGGAGGAAATGCTGGATTTAGGGGTAATCCAGAGATCCCACAGCCCCATGGCCTCATCTGTAGTCTCTGTGCCCAAGCCAGATGGCGCTACTCATTTCTGTGTGGACTATCATGGACTGAATGCAGCCACAAAGTCAGACACCCACCCGATCCTCGGGTGGACGAACTCCAGGACAAGTTGGGAGGGGTGACCTACCTTACGACTATTGACTTGACCAAGGGGTATTGGCAGGTAGCATTAACTGACAGAGCTAGGGAGATGTCGGCCTTCATCACTCCAATAGGCTTGTTTGAATTTAGAGTAATGCCTTTTGGAATGAAGAACACTCCAGCCACTTTCCAAAGGTTGGTGAACCAGGTGTTAAATGGTGCTGAGGAGTACACCGTGGTGTACCTGGATGACACTGCCATCTTTAGTGCCAGCTGGGAGAAACACTTGTCCCACCTTAGGGAAGTGCTGGGCAGGATACTAAGGGCTCACTGTCAATGCTGAGAAGTGCCAGGTGGCCATGGCTGAAGTGGCCTACCTCAAGCATGTTGTAGGCTGGGGACAGCTCCGTCCTAACCAAGTAAAAATAGAGGTGATCAAGGCATGGCCCAGACCAGAAATGCAGAAGCAGGTCAAGAGTTTTTTAGGGACAGTGGGGTACTATAGGAAATCTGTACCCAATTACAGTGCCCTGGCTACTCCCCTATCTGACCTGGTAAAGAAAAGGATGCCTAAGAAAATTACCTGGGAACCTGCCTGTGAAAAAGCCTTTAACAGACTGAAGGAGGCACTGTGCAGTGCTCCTGTATTGACAAGTCCTGACTATAGCAGACCCTTTATAGTCCAGACTGATGCCTCAGATGTGGATATTGGGGCAGTACTGAGTCAGACATCCAACCAAGGGAAAGATCACCCTGTAGTGTACCTGAGTAAAAAGTTACTTCCCAGGGATCAGGCTTACTCTACTGTGGAAAAAGTGTCTTGCCATAGTGTGGGCCCTAAAGAAGTTAGAGCCATACTTATATGAGCAGCATTTTGAGGTACAAACGGACCACAACCCCTGGTGTGGCTGAATCAAATGGGAAAAACTAATGGTAGACTATTAAGATGGAGTCTTGCCTTGCAAGGGTATGACATGACAATCTTACATAGGGCTGGAGCGACCAATCAGAATGCTGATGGCCTGTTGCATGTATATGAAGAGTGAACTGATTTGGGAAGCTCATCCCATGCAGGGGATAGAGACCCCAAATTCAGTCTAGGTGGGGAAGAGTGTGACACTTGGCCAGCTGGTTATGATTGTCCTATGATATTTGTAATATAGAATGTGGTATGTGAGAGTCTCACATGAGACATCCTGTGCTATGGGTGCTCCCCCCAGGTCAGTGAAGTGCCAAGTGACCTGAAACCAGGATGTAATTAAAAGACTAGAGAGACTTAATTAAGGATCTCCTGTTTTTCTCTCTTAATTAGAACTGACCCAGCTGCCAGGATATAGGGCTCATAGTTTTATGATGTCTTAGAGGAAAAACATTTTATAACAACCTGGTATGAAAAGTTGTAAAATCTTTGACCTGTCTGGGGAACAGGAAACCACACAAGATCAAAGGAAAGGCTTGATTAAAAACTGTCATAATTTGGGAAATTAGTTTTTGTTGAAGTCACAGAATTTAAAATATCTTCTGACAGGAAGATCATTGTATATTTTTTATATTCTAAAAGGAGGAGCTAGATGACATCATAGAAGGGGTGTGGAAACACAGAGTGTTAAACTGTATTCTGTGTTTGAACTAAGACAATTTATTTTTGGGCTCTTAAGAAACAAGATCTCTGATCTAACTTAAGCACTGTAAAGAGGTAATACATTAGATAGAAAGAATCTAATTGTATTGTGGTAGGAGTTTGTTTTGTACTTTAACCTTGTTCTTTTAAGAGATTGTATGCTTTTTGATATAGTGTTCTGTGTTTACATTTTACATATTTTTATCCATTTTAGTAAAAATATTACTTTGAAAGACTGCCTAGGTGTGTCTCCGAAGTTCTTTTTGCATGTAACGTATAGAGGGTTAAGAATGACAAAAACTGTTCAGAGCTTGATAGTGTTACTAAACTGGGAAAAGGTAAGAAAATACCTAAGGTCTCTTATAGAGTTTTAAGGGTTCCTTTTGGATACCTGGTTAGGTGCCCTTAGGTGAAAGATATCTGACATCCCCCCGAAGAACAAATTATCTGAACCTGTACATTTGGGTACGCTAGCATAAGGTTCACAGTTTGAATCCCCTCAGAACTTGAGACTAAAGGTGATTAGGACCCACAAACAGACAGGAGGGTTACCCTGTTACCTGTTCACAATACTGCACTCAGAGGTTGGCACTGTGGGAGCAGAAGGCCTGACCTGCTGACTGCATTTGTGACAACGACAAGTACTCATTGTTTCTTCATTTGTTTTTATACTCCGCTATGTGTGAGCATGTGAAGAAGGCAGTGCGAGAGCAGTCAGGAGAGTGCTGCTACTGTGAATGAGCGAATAGGAGAAAGTCATTTGTCATTTCTTTTTTTAATTAGTTACTCCCCCCAGCAGGAAGCCAAGTGGAACCAGTGGGAGGTGGAAGAGGCATGGGATGAAGTGCCACCTCCTCCCACTTTCCTAAACCACTGCTTTGGCTGTTTAGTTTATGCCCTATAGGGCTTAGAGAGGAGCAAGGAGCTGCTATTCAGTGAAGCCACTCCTGCGACATTAGTGGAGCAGGGGGTAGAATAATGCGCCAGCAAAGTTGCACTGCAGCAAAAGCAAAAGCCTGGGGGGGGTAAAAAGAGAAAGAGGAGTAAGGAAGCAGCTGCGATAGCGGCAGGTGCCACACATCGTAAGCTGCACCACAGCTTAAATGAATGGCCGAGGGGCTAAATTTAAAATATTATTTATAAGCCTGCAGGAATACAGGCAAGGAACGGAAGTGGTCCCCAAGGGGAGAAATAATTAAAGAGCTGCAGCTATGAGCAAGCCCAAGAAAGGGCTGCGTAATGTAAACTTGAGGATGAGGTGGGGGGATTGTAGTGTGGCAAAACTGGCACTTCGTTACCAATGACAGTTGAGACTGATGGGAGGACAGCATGCAGACTGAGCAAGGTCACAAGAGAGGGATGTGATTGTGCTATGACAGCATACTGTGATCAAAAAGAACAGCAGCTTCAGTTCATTTTTTTCCTCCACTCGATGAAAACAAAAAACAGATAAGCATGTTAGTGGGGATGCTTTCGGTGAGCGGTGGTAGAGTCAGAGCATGTCAGGAGAGAAAAGATTATGGTACTCAGTTTGGTCAAAGTTTGGCAATCAGGTACCTTTTTAAAAAAACAGCACTTTTTTTTACTGAGCCTTTAAACTGTAAATCACACCAGACATCAGGAGAATGGGTAGAGCACTGGGGTCAGGTCTCAGCTCTCGCTAAGTGAGACAAAAAATATGGCGGGTGTTTTAAACTGAAAATTTGAATGGCAGCTTGATAGTGGTGATGAGGTTGGTGGGGGCTGGCACTTTTAATACCCGGGCTCTGTTGTCTGATAGATGACCACCTTGCCAGGTCTATCAACCAATCAGAACCAATGGATTTTCTTAGCCCATTTTCTAAAAGTTAATGGGGGTGTGGGGCTGTGCAAAATCATAAGCAGTATTTATGAGTTTGAACTGAGTACTATATTGCCCACCCTCTCCCCATTTATATTTTACTATACTCATGTCGCGCTTCTCAATTATGCAAAGTACCTGTTCTTTCTGATGAAAACCATGTGTGTATACAGCCCAAGGAGGAAGAAGTTCAGTGAGTTTGATTACTCTCACAATGAAGTCATGTTCTGGATATTCTGACAATATGAAGCTTCACTCTGCAAAAGATTCCTGCTCACTGTTTCCAATCTTGTGTATGTATATGTTTTTAATACTCAGATGGACAGCCTGCAGTGCTGCGTTCTGCAGTACTAATGAAAAAGATTATTCCTGTAATTTATGAACCCACATTAAGTTAGCACTCTCAAGTACCCCAAACCAGACTGACACTATACATATCAGAAGTACAGTTACATAAGAACTTACCATAGCAGTAGATCTTTGAGATAATCTCTCATCAGGCCACACCAATGGAACTATAGCCATCAGGTGCCAGGACCACACAGAAACGTTTTTGCTAGCAGTTCACTAGGGGCCACCCATGACTGTCTTACGTCAACGTTCTCACTATATAAATGTGGATGGCCCCTCTCCCTCCTCAGTTCCCTGCCAGAGATCATATTCAGAGGACCTCCCTCTAGGCAACCAGGAGACAACTGAAGTTCCAGCTACCAGGCAAGGCTGGAACAGCAGGTAGTCTGTCCTGGAAAGACAGAAAGGAGCAAAGAAGCTCTGAGCCTAAGGGGGACAGAGGGAGGGACAGCATGGCCTGAAGAAAGAGATTCTCTCAAAGATCTACTACTATTATGGTAAGTTCTTAAGTAACTGTACTATCTTCTTTGAGGGTGTCTATTTCACCAGTCCAGACCTATGGAGTAAGTCCCAAGCAGTACTGCCACAGAGACAGGCTGGGTGGCTGGAGGTGACAGGCCTAAACTGAGCTCTCACTACCAAGCCACCTGCTCAAACCTGCCCCTGGGGAGTAAGCGGGGGGGGAGGTGTTCAGAGTCTCTTGGGGCAAGAATTGGGGTAAAGCAGGTTGTGGCTGATGGAGGTGATGGTCAGGCCACAGGGAAAAAAAAAAAGGGAGGCCTTGAAGTACAGCCAGGACTAAGCCTGACCTTCTAGAGGCAATATCCATACTGTAGTGTTTAGTGAAAATGTGGACAGTACTCCAAGTTGTAGCAGCACAAATTTTTGCTGCTGATACATTCGGCAACAGAAGTGGCTATGCCTCTGGTTGAATGGCCATGAACAATCCCAGGAAGTTCCTTGCCATACTTTCTATAACAGAAATTGATACAGTTGGCCAACCAACTGGACAGGCACTGTTTAGAAACTGGTATACCCTCTTTCCCAGAGGCGAAGGAAACAAAAATCTGTGAAGACTTCCTGCAGTCTTTTGTATGATGAACACAATATCTGAGTATTCTATGTACATCTAAGGTATGGAGCAATGCTTCCCCTGGTTTGGCATGCTCAGGGAAATAAACTGGTAGGTGGATAGTTTGATTCAAAGTAAACTCCAACACTACCTTAGGAAGAAACTTAGCGTTGGTCCATAAAGACACCCTGTCTTTATGGAAAATCAAATAAGGATGCTCACACATAAGAGTCTGAAGCTTGGAAATCCTTTGAACAGAAGTAATAGCAACAAAAACTAACGCTTTCCAAGAAAGGAAGCGTAAGCCACAAGTTGCGGCTAGCTCAAAAGAAGCCAAAGTGAGTTTCTCCAGCACAAAATTCAGGTCCCAGGCTGGGACTGGATTGCAGGTGGGAGGCTTCAAGTGCAAGATTCCTCTCAAGAACGTATAGGCCACCTCTAGCTGAGCACCGTATGTCCATCAATAGGCACATGGAAAGCTGAAATAGCAGCCAAGTGTAAGTGCAGTTTGATAGAACAGTATTGCAGTCCTACATCTGACAAGGACAATAAATACTCCAGAACCTGATTCACTGAGCAAGTGAAGGGATCCAAGTGATGAGAAGCAGCCCATGAAGCAAACTGCTTCCACTTCATTGAATAAGTGGCTCTGGTGGAAGGTTTTCTGGCAGCCACTAGGATGTCAGCCACCTTTGGGGACACTCCAAATCTCGCGATGGCTATGTCTTCAGGAGTCAAGCATGAAGATGGAGTGACTTGAGGTCTGGCTGGACAAGGGTTCCCTGTTCCTGTGATCGGAAGCCCTTGCACAGGGGCAGGGATACTAGGGGTTCCACTGCGAGCTGTTGCAGTAAAGGGAATCACATCTGGCGAGGCCAAAAGGGAGCCACGAGAATTAGAGTAGCTTCCTCCAATTGGAGCTTGATTAGATCCCTCTGAATCAGAGGAAAGGGGGGGGGCAAAGCATAAAGAAACCTCCTTTTCCAAGAAAGGGACAATGCTTCTTGCCAGAAAACTCCAGGCCCTGGAACGAGTGAGCAGAAAAGTGGCAGTTTTGCGGTTGAGTGGGGATGCAAAATGGTCCAACTCTGGATGACTCCACCTGTTGAACAGGTCTTTGGCCACTGAGGTCAGCAGCTCCCACTCATGCATTCTGGACTGTGACCTGCTTAACATGTCAGCCAGGACATTCTGGATGCCTGGAACATGGGTGGCCGATAGCCCTAGACCGTGTTCTAGAGCCCAGTACCAAACCCTCATCGCTTCCCTGCACAGGGGGTAAGAAGCAGTCCCTCATTACTTGTTTATGTAGTATACTACACTGATGTTGTCCATCTGCACCAGCAGGTGCCCTGCGGACAGATGGTTCTAGAAGGCTTGCAGAGCATACAGAGTGGCCTTCCTCCATAGGACGTTTATGTGGAGATAAGTCTTCACTCTAGTCTCTGTTCCTTGTGTCTGATGAGGCCCCAGACATGTGCCGCAGCCCAGTCCCGAAGTGTCTGTGGTGAGAATCTGATGAGGGGAGGGAATGAGGAAAGGAACCCCTTTCAGAAAATTGCTAGGTTCTGTCCACCACTGGAGCACCTTTCCAGACAGAAGAAGTTACTGGTACCTGCTGTTCAATATCACTGATGCGCTGATCCCACTGGACTCTTAATGCCCACTTTGAGATCCTCATATGCAGCCTGGCCATGGGTACCATGACAAAGGCTGCTGCTATCAGGCCCAACAGCCTCAGGAATGTTCTGGCTGTGACATACCTGCTATTGTAATGTAGCTGGACCTGCACTCTGAGGTGCTCCGCCCAGTCCTGGGGCAGGAAGGCTAAGCCCTGAGCAGTGTTCAGTACTGCTGTCATGTACTGCAGATGCTGATAAGGGGTCAAGACTGACTTTGGCAGATTGACCATGATTCCTAGAGCACTGAACAGCTGTCTGGTGTGTACTGTGGTGTGAGACAGTTGTTACTGGGACTGAGCTTTGAGCAACCAGTCGCCTAGATAGGGGAACACATACAGTCCCTCTCTCCCGAGAACTGCTGTCACTGCTGCCAAGCATTTGGTAAATACCCATGGTGAAAATGACATGCCAAAGGGCAACACCCTAAACCGGTAGTGTTCTCCCTGACACAGGAACCTGAGGTACTTTCTGTGGGGTGGACAAACCTTGATGTGCAAGTAAGCATCCTACATACCCAATCCCCTTTTGCAGGAGGGGCAGCAGGCCTGGCAGAGTGACCATTCTGAACTTCTTGTACTGAATACAGAAGTTCAGGTTCCTCAGATCCAGAATGGGTCTTAAGTTCCCTGTGGATTCAGTAACTAGGAAGAAATGAGAACAGAACCGCTTGTTCCTTTGTTCCCAGGGAACTGATTTTATGGCCCTCTTGCGCAGCAGTGTATTTACAGTACTTCCTCTAGCAGCACTGGTATGTGGTCTGAAGGGGAATTTGAGGGAATTGGTGGAAAGTCAGGAGGCAACTCAAGAAATTCTAGAGCGTGGCCTTGTTCTATTAAATACAGGACCCAAGCATCTGTTGTAACCTTTCTCCACTTTTCCAGGTGGAGGGAGAGGCAACCCCCTACCACCACCTCCAGACTCTGTACAGGAGTGTGGGGGTCTAATAAGGAGTCATGCTGAAGTAAATCCAGCAGCCACAGCTACACCTCCTCTAGGGGCTTTGGAGTGGGCACCTGTGGAGGAGGTTGGGGCCGGCAAAGCTGCTCTGCTGTTGCTCTGTTGTCTGGCCACCAACCTAGGTCTATTGGTAGCCCTGTGAAAGGGCACCCTCTGCCTACTTCTCGGTTATGTGTGGTAGAGCGAATGGACTAACCTTAGAGTTCTTCCTGAGGCTTGCAGGTCAGAGAGGATATCCCACACATCTGCCCCGAAGAGCCTGTATCCTATGAAAGGGGCGTTTACAGTGGATTGCTGGACATCACTAGCAAGTTCTGACACCCTCAACCAAGAATGCCTTCCTAGGCAGATACCATCCGCAGTTGCTCTGGCTGAGGCATCTGAAATGTTGTAGGTAGACCTTAATAGGTGTTTACCCAAGTCAGCCCCCGTCTGGAGGGCTTTGAGTATTTCCTGCCTCTGGGGACCCTTTGGGAGGGACTGGGCTATTACGTTAGCCATTTTTCAGAGGGTATTCTGGCATTTGATTACATGGGCCTGATAATTTCCTTTTATGAGGCCCAGTGTGGCACAGTCAAATGTTCTCTTTCTCATGAGGTCCAGTTTCCTCGATTCTTTATTGGGGGGGGGGGACTGAGATGTTTAGGTACCTTAGATCATGGGCTGCCGTTATCACAACTAAATCAGCCTCAGGTTGGTCTGCGAAAAAGGGATTTCCTGAGGTGGCCTGGTACAGCTTGTCTGCCTTTCTGGGCATGGCAGGGATCAAGCTTTGTCAGTGCCAGGTGGCTAGGGTGGCATCCTCTATAGCAGCAAACAGAGGAGGAATGACAAGAGGTGGAGAATCTGGTAACTCCAGAAACTCTACCAAGTTTCTCCTGGTGATGTCTTGCTCCTCAGCATCACACCCAATTGCAGTTTGGAGTTGCTTCAGCACAGAGATGAAGGAGGGGACCTTGGGGAATACAATGTAAAATCCTTACTCCTGGTGGAAAAGGTGAAGCCAGACCTGTCAGATGGGCTCCTACCCATAATCTTCCTCCTCCTCTTCTTTCTCTTGTGGAAGGAGGTCAAGG
The DNA here is from genome assembly GCA_016271365.2 of Neoceratodus forsteri. Taxonomy (NCBI): domain Eukaryota; kingdom Metazoa; phylum Chordata; order Ceratodontiformes; family Ceratodontidae; genus Neoceratodus; species Neoceratodus forsteri. The sequence goes on from CM057452.1 coordinate 567,328,833, forward strand.
TTATATTCCTGATCCTCGTTGATGGGCCCTGGAGGCTGCAAGAAAGGAAGCGAGGATGCTGATGCCCTGGAGTGTGTAAGGTGCCTTGATGGAGCAGGCAACGATCCAGGGCTGGCCTGAGAGGCCCCGTCGTCATCATCGTGCCTAGTATAGGAGGAGGAAGTATAAGGTGCTGTATTATCTCCACAAAGGAGGAGAGCACTGTCTGCATGTTGATGGTGTCCTGCAGTGCAGGAGCACCATGAGACGTTGATGGAGGAGACTGGATCCCCTGATGTAGACAGGCCAGTGTCAGCCATAGTAGGTCCAGTGGAACTCACTGCCAACCGACCTTCAGGGCTCTGAGGTCTGAGCGGCAGATCTTACGGCACTGACAGGAGTGTCAGCATCCCTGACATTGGCAGGCCTTCGCCGGCTGTGAGGTCTAGTGGAACTCACTGCCAGAGTTAACCTTGTGGGTTTGAAGGCCTGAGCAGCAGGAGGCATCGCCACCGAAATGGTCGGCGACACTGCAGCGGTTGGTGCCAAGTGCAGCAGCGACCAGGAGTGTACCAGGGGGATTTATCCTTACTCCATTCCCTCTCCCAGTGTTTGTGCTTTACTGAAGACTTCTCTTGGACCCTGGAGGACTGGAGCCTGAGGAGTGAGCCAGGAACATGGAGAAGCTCCTCACCTGGCGCTCTCTCTCCATTCTGGGTACCTGTTGCTCGAGGAGGAGGTTCTGCAGGGCTTTTTGGTGGTGTCACCAGGTAGCTTGGTTAAACTTCAGGCAGAGCTTGCAGGCTTTAACATCATGGCTTCTCCGAGATGGTGAACACAGATGTCACGGTTGTCACTGGAGTCGATTTTTCCACTGCACTTGCAGTAACACACACAATGATGGCAATCATTTTAAAATAAAGTGATGACTACTAGAGTGAGAAAAGTAAAACTTAAGAAAATCGAAGATTTAGCAGCTGACTGTAGTATGGCGAGGCAAGGCAATTTTATTTATAAGGTGCCCACTACTGGAGGCTCTGGGCACCATACACAAGCAAGAACAGACAGCAGTTAATTAAGAGATAATAAAAGCTCACTGAAACCACTACAAAATTAAAATACAAAAAAAAAAAAATAGTGTGGTCAATGGCAGGAAAAGAACTGAGGAGGGAGAGGAGCCGCCCACATCTCTATAGTGAGAATGTTGACGTAAGATGTCATCATGGGCGACCCCTAGTGGACTGCCAGCAAAAATGTTTCCGTGTGATCCTGGTGACTGATGGCTATAGTTCCATAGATGTGGCCTGATGAAAGAGATATCCTCGAAGATCATCTAAATTCACAAATTAAATAGGCATTGGAATCAAGGGAGAATTGCTTGGTGAATACATCAATGTTCTGTTTCTCCATGCAGTGCTAATGCAGCTTTGTAATACACTACACACAGATCTAACAATTTTTAAACGAGTTTAATTAAAATTTTAATGCACAACTGTCAAAACTGAAAATTAGATAACACAGTCAGTAACCATTCAACTGGATAAACTAAATTGTTGAGTTTCAGTTACTTTTTTTTTTAGCTATTTACCATGCTTGTGGTGGCCCGGCTTGTTCCTTACATCCACCCCGACCCCACCGGCTTTTGCTTCCCTAACTGCTGCCACCTTGGTTACCTCCCCCCTGGCTTGCCCCACAAGGTGGGGCTGCTGAGACAGCCCACTCCTGCAGAAACACATCCAGATTACCGGCAGTATCACCGTCACCAGCAGAGCTCCCTGGGCTTACCCCCCCCCTGCGAGTGGGGCCACAGAGGCAAGCCAACCCAATGGAACACAATCATGGGAGGTACCGAGAAGCATGCAGTGGGTACAGTGGGACCAAGGGGTGGGCATCATCACGGGACCACCGACCAGATTTTGGTGCGCTTTTTGTCCTGTGGCAGAGCGTGCAATGATGTGCAATGTCTGCTCCACTGCCTCCCCCCACGATGGATGGCGCTGGCTGTGGCAGAACTCCCAGCCTCCATTAGAGGTCCAAAAAGCACTGGATACTTTACTGCCCTACCCCAGAGGAGGAGAGCAGTCACTAGGATGTTCAATCCTTCTCCACCTGGCCAGCCCTCTGACTCCAGAGTCCGTTCCTGAACTTGGGATGTCAGTGCCGCAAGTGGACACCTTGCCGCTGTGCTGGCCGGCTGGGTTACAACTTTTTACACCGAAGATCAACATCAAGTGAAAAATCATCTTTTTTCCTATTTAATTCAGTGAAGGTATGAAAAAAGAATAGTTCATGTGTGTAGTTTACCCTGGCCCTTATCCTGAAAGGATTTTCTGCTGGGATCTCATTATGTGTTTGAATTACCCCATTCCAACCATAACCCTAGGACTCCAGGGTGGCAGGTACTAGAAACATAGAAATTGTTGGCAGATAAGGACCGCTAGGCCCATCCAGTCTGCCCGTAAGCCCTACTTGTTTGAGCCTCTGACCCTAACTGGTCAATGGCTTTTCACAACTCCTTCCCATCTCTAAGGTTCCCTTGTGCTTGTCCCAGTCATGTTTAAATCCCTCCATTAGGGTTGTCAGAACCCTCTGAAGTTCTGGGTTCTAGTTCTAGTCTAGGACTTTTGAAAAAGTTCTAGGGTTCTAATCTTTTTTAGAACTTTTTAGAACTCGAACCCTATATTTTTATTGTGCTGCCAGTAATGAAGATAGTAATAAAATACATGTAAAGGAAAAACTGTTCAATATAAGGGGGGAGAGAAATTATCATATGTGACACTGATAGGAATACAACTAGGTTTATCTATGGTTTCTTCTGTTTCAAAGCCAGTAGCTTAATATGGAACAGGCCCACCCACCCACCCATTTGTTAAAAGTTTTCCTGCAGCTGCATCATAGTTCCTCAGTGAAAGAAAGAGGCACATTAGCCATTTATGTCCTCAGTTATATATACTGTCATGAATTATGAGAAAAAATAACTGATATTACCTAATCTCAGCTATTTGCTGCTTTCTGTTTTAAATGAGTAAATCAAAAGTTGCTGTGTTTAAAAGAAAGCTTTTATAACAAAGTCAAGCCAAGTACTACAGCAGCAGCCTGTGGAACTGTTGCAAAACATATTATGTCATAACGTAGTCAGTCAAGACATTTTAATAAAAAAAATATGCCAGTCATTGTTGCTGGCAAAAAATGCATGCAATTTTCTAAGATAATGCATACATATGCCAACGTTTTTGTTGGCAAATTGAAGTAATACATACAACTTTCTAAGATGATGCATTTTTGCAGCTGATACTTCAATAAAATCTGTATTTCAGTCACATAAATAAAAAGTGGTTTCTCACCACATACTAACTTAAGGAACATTTAATGTAGCTGCAGCAGTTGGCATGTGATGTTTATGGACAGCGTCTGTCAACCCTATTATGTATCAAATTATCACTGCTTGTAAAGCAAAACACTTTATGATAGGTCACATTCTGTGAAAACTGCTGATGCAGATTTTCTTTTATTTCTGATTCCTTTTTCTTTTTAAAGGGGACAGGACAATTGTGCTAGGTGGCAGCAGTTTGCAATGTATTTAATAAGAAAAAAAATATATATATATACATATATATATATATATTATATGTACAGTAGGTTCGGTCTGTCATCATGTTTTTCCTCACCATCCCCAGCCGATCACGAATCTGTAAATGAAAGGATTAAAACAACACCCACCTTTCACCCCATCACCCATTCCACTTTTCTTCCACCACCCTCATCTGTGCAGTAGCACCCATAGCACCCTTACACCCATGTTAAAACCAACCCACAACCCTCACCCATGTACTAGCATCCTTTTTTGGTTTATGGCTAACATTTCTGTAATTGAAAAAATAATAAACAGCTACCAATTAGAACTCATTGTTTTGTCCTCTTTAAAATTGAAAAATAGACCACCCCCAGTCCCAGCCCATACTGATGCCCCACAAAGTCACAGAAGGTAAATCCAAAAATATATGTTTTCACTTTAACTATAAATAATATGATACAGAAAGGATTGACGTGACAGTGTCCCTTTTATGCCAAATTTGGGCCTGTTCCCACTGATGTTAAAATTGCCCTGTATATAAAACTTGTTGATTTTAGTTTAGACCCTAGCTACAAAGCAGTTTGCCATGAAATTATGAAAGTTTTGGGGCGGTATATAGTCCAAGGTAGTAGATCGAGAAAGGAGAGAGACAACCAAAGTCATCACAGTCTGTAAAAGTTTCCTTTTAGGTGCAGAGAGACTCTGTCCCACACAGTATTTACCAGCCACCACCATCTGAGTTGTCATCACCATCAACATCCACAACATCAATCACTTCAGGATCAGTTTGTATACTCTTGTAGGATATGAAAATCTTGACTTATTAACTTTAATAAAAGTTAACGGTGTACATTTTCTGGCAGCAACCTATTTCTGTGTCTGTCACAATATTGCCAGCTGTACTAAACATGCGTTCTGAAGAGACACTTGTTGCAGGACAACCAAGATATTTACAGGCTTCATCATACAGCTCTGTCCAAATTGACTTTTTTGATCTCCAGTATTCAAAAGGGCATGCATCAACAGGAATAGGCAGTTCTTGCAGGTAACTGTCTACCATGATGGACAGAGACCGCTCAGAAGAGGAATCAGCAGAAGCTGGTATGGCAGCAATTTGGGAAAGGTTTTGCCACAGATTTAGCTTGCTACTAAGGGATGAAGAAGTGGCAGTTGTGGAACAACTACTGTTAATGTTTGGTGACTTTTCCAGTTCTGTATCCCTTTGTGAAGATGAACCTGCATGTTTTGGTGATGACAACCTGAGGGTACTGTGTGTGTCTGTGTTTGACTCCTGTGAGTGCTGCAGCTCATCTAGCAACAGACATTTGTACTGCTCTATACCATCTGTTTTTGGAAGATGTATAGCCTTGAACTTGGGATCTAAGAGAGTTGCAAGGATGTAGTGTTTTGATTTCATCATTGCAACTAATTTGTCATTGGTTTTGAAGCCGCATTCTCTTTATGAGATTCCCATGATACAGGCTACATGTTGTCTGCGCTCAGATCTGTCTTTTCTATTTGTAGATTTAGAACACTAAGATGATGTGAAATGAGCATTATGAGTGGGATAACCTGACTCACAGATGCGCCTTCAGAAGACATGTCCCTTGTAGCTGTCTCAAAAGGAGCTAGGATGCAGCACACTGTCTCCATTAATTTCCACTGCAGCACAGACAGCATAATGCCATCTCCAATAATGTAACTGGAGCAATACTCATGTACAGCTTGCTTTTGCTCCAAGAGGTGCTGCAGCATATAAAGTGTTGAGTTCCATGAGTGGAAACATTTTGAATCAGCTTTTGCTGGGGCAGCTTGTGTTTTTTTGAGTTCGACAATGTCCGGATAGCCTTTGTTGAATGTGAAAAGTGAGTCACAATTTTTTTGCAAACAGCAATCATACCATCCACTTGTGTTTCATTGCTGAGAAATCCCATGACAATTAAATGAAAGCAATGTGCAAAGCAAGAAGCATGCAGAAATCCTCCATCCTGTATTGCTTTCAAGATGTTGGCTCCGTTGTCACTTATTATGAAGCCACATTTTAGACCGTGAGAATAAACCCATTCATCAAGGAGGTCATTTAGTTCCTGCAAGATGTTTGCAGCAGTATGACTTTGCCCAAACTTTTATATGCAGCAGCGCCATCTTTTGGGGTGTCTTTATTTTTTGAAGAAGCACAAGAAAACGTGACCCAATGAGCGGTAAGGGACATGTAATCTACGTTTTGAGTGCTGGTCCACATATCTGTTGTGACATGAATAACCCCACCCTCCACAGTTTTAAGTGCAAGCATCACTGTCACTTTTAAAGCCTGATAAATGTTTGGTATTTCAACATAGGAAAAGTACCTTCGATGAGGAACATTGTAACAAGGCTCTGCTAATGTCATGAGCTCCCTAAAATCCTCATGATCTACCAAAGAGTATGGGAGAAGGGCTCTGGCTAACAGTTCACCAATTCTGTGATTAAGATGAAGGGTCTTTGGATGATTTCTAGTAAAGGTATTCTTCCTTTCAAATGCCTGAGACAGTGTTAGCTGTTTACAACATGTCCCTGCTGGTTTATTATACACCGTGCTTCGATGGGCAGATGGACGCGGAGATGGTGGACTAGGACTTATACATTCAGTGCCATCACTGGATGTGCATCTGGTACTAATGGTGCTGACATTGGTGGTAACAGTGATCCTAGGGCTGGGAGTGGTTCTGCCTGCATTAAGTTCAGACAATTCAGTATCCATTTCAGATTCCTGACCCTTCTCATGTGCAGTCTGGAAGATGGAGGACATGGGTTTTGGATGATCAAGCAAAACTGAATGCTTTTTCAGATGGCGTTTAAGATCTGTAGTGCCAAGGCATGACACAACTTTACCACGGCTTACACTCTGTTTACACAGGGAACAAATTGCTCTGCATGGATCAGTTTTACTGACAGAGAAATAATTCCACACCTCAGATGTGACAGATTTTGTTCGAGTGCTAGGAAGATAGCTAAAGACTGTTTGTCTTTTCACCTGTCCTAACAGAACCCGGACATGCTCCTTGGTGCTAGAAGAGTGGCCAGAAGACTCTGATGGATTTTCATTACTGACCAACACAGAAGTGGTGGATCAATGGATATGTCCTTTTCATTGCCAACAGTGCTGGATGTATTTGCAAGTGCACTACCTGATTCATTGTCAGCAGACTTGCTCATTTCACTTTGTTGAGGAAGTAATGATTCATCGCAGACACAACAGTGTCGGACTGAGACAAAGAGCTACTGTCTGAGTCAGAGAGGACTCACTGTCACTTGCATTATTGCTGCAGTACAGGGATCTTAACAGCATGAATGGCATACCTTATGGTGCCTCTCCGTGACCCCAGCAGCTGTACAGGTTTTCTTAAAAGGTCCCTTACCACACTTCACTGTTGCTCTTTTGCTGTTTGTTGAATTTTTATCACGTGAAACATTTTGGTTATTTCTGCTAGCACCAGGATTACCACTACCACCACACACTGCTCCAACACCAGCACTAGATGCTTCATCTATGTTGGTGTCAGCCATAACAGAACCAGTATACTGCAGAGAATACACCCACACAATTCCTGTGTAAGAAAGCAACGTGATCTATGATCACTGGCTACAACTCCAACATTTTATTTTGGCTATGTGACACTGTGATGCAGTGGACTGAAAGTAATTGAAGAATATGACGGTTTGCAACTAAAGGATCCCAGGTTCAAGACTTACAGAATGATTGGGCTGCTGGGCATAGGCATACACATAGCAGTGAAGGGGCTCACAGCAGCAGGGTGATGGGCTGACCACAAGAGACGGAGTTACACACACAGACCGAGGAAAGAGATTTTTCTGTCTCTCCTCCCAACAGGGAAATATATTTCTGGGCTTCTGTCATGTATTTAAGGATAATGCCACCACACGACAACTGGCCACTGGGCCTCTCTCGGTAACACACACTGGGTAGGGTACAGTGCAGTCAAAAGGCACACAGCAGATGGGCTGACCACAGGAGATGGAGTCACACACACATACAACCCAAGGAAAGAGATTTTTTTGTCTCTCCTCCCAACAGGAAAATATATTTCTGGGCTTCTGTCATGTATTTAAGGATAATGTCACCACACGACAACTGGCCACTGGGCCTCTCTCAGTAACACACACTGGGTAGGGTACAGTGCAGTCAAAAGGCACACAGCAGATGGGCTGACCACAGGAGACGGAGTCACACACACATATACAACCCAAGGAAAGAGATTTTTCTGTATCTTCTCCCAACAGGGAAATATATTTCTAGGCTTCTGTCATGTATTTAAGTATAATGCCACCACACGACTGCCCAACAATGGGCTTCTCGCAGTAAAACACAATGGGTAGGGTGATGGGAACACCACAGGAGAGTAGAGAGATACAGTGTAGTGCAGTCACACACACAACACACAAGTAGGGAGTACTGTGTAAAAAAAACTAAAAACAGCCTGGTGTTGTTCTATCAGGAATTTTATAGGGTGGAATAGAAGAACGCTCAGCAGCACAGTACCACAGAATCCCTCCCTCCCTGTCCTCCTGATTATTTTACTTTGTTTTGTGGAGTAGGGTATAAAGTAGTAAGTAAAAAAAAAAATGCCATCAAATTCAAATGTTTCAACTTCTCAAAGACTCACACATTTAAAGTTAAACTTAATTTTCCTCAGTCACAATCTGTTTTAATTTCTTCACCCCTCCCCCAGCCATCTGATGCTCGCTCCTTCTACCCAGTGTGAAACAACTACGCCATGCAGAAAATAAAGTTTTTGAACTGTTGTTTGAGACTACGATAAAATTCTCTCAGTTTCACTCAAATACTCAGAAACTTTAACTTCCCTCGCTCTGTCCGTCTCATCCTGAGGCTGAGCTATTCACCAACTGTTCCTAAGTTCAGGCCCTTTCTTTTCCTCGGTTCCCACTCCCAACCCTGAGTGTCCCCCACCCTCTACCTTAGTTTTCACCCCCACCCACCCCTTAGCTTTATTTATTTTTTGTTTGCCCATACACACACAATGATTTTAATTAGCAAGCAATTGCCAGAGCCAGAGAGCAGAGCTAGCCCAGACAGAGGAGCGGCCAGAGTAGCACAAGCTGCTGCAGCCTGCAACTCCTTTATGGCACTGGCTGGGTAAATGAATGGAGCTGCAACATCAGCTGGTTTACGCCTCTACATCCACCACCTGACCGCAGAGCAGATGGTCAGGTGGTAACACGGACTGTGGGGATGAAGTACGCAGGCGCGCAGTCTGACTCCAGTGCAGTCCACACCATTCAGCCCACACGTTTGTGCATGCTGCCACCATGCACCCTTCCCTTCATTCCACCTCCTTTCTGCCTCCTGTGGCACTGTGCTGCCTCCCAATCCCATCCTGCTCCTTCAACCTCTCTCCGTCCCGTCCCTTCAGAGCCGACACTGACTATAGGGCTAGGCAAGCTTGCGTTGCGGTTGCGGCTTCTTAAGGCATAAAGATTCAAACCCGTTTGCGAACCCAATAGTGTTCGAGTTCTGAATTAGAACTCGAACACCAGGGTTCGTGATGGGTTCGAATCTTTTCCGAACTAGTTCTGACAACTCTACCCTCCATTGTGCTTGCTTCCACCACCTTCTGTGGTCAGACTATTTCATTTGTCCACCACCAGTTCCATGAAGAAAAACTCCCTCACATTTCCCCTTAATCTGCCACCTTCCAATTTCATATCATGCCCCCGTTCTTGTACTCCTCCTATATATCCTATATAGTCAAATCTTTCTTTTACCATCTTAGGAATATAGCTAGGGTGAAACATCTGGTTCCAACTGAAGATCTTCTCACTCTGGTCCACGCCTTTGTCACCACTCATCTTGATTACTGTAATGCCCTCTACCTAGGGCTACCAGGGGGGTTGATATCTGTCACTTGCAGCTAGTGCAGAACGCAACAGCCAGGCTGTTGACTGGAGCCTCTAGATCCAGGCACATAACACCTGTGTTGTGTGAACTGCACTGGCTGCCAGTACAGTGGCGGATAACCTTCAAGGTCACATTACTGACCTACAAAGCCCTACATGACCAGGGACTGCAGTACATGCAAGAACTCCTATCCCCTTACTGCCCGTCCTGCCCACTCCGATCCTCTGATGAGGGATTGCTAGAGATTCCCTGAGTCCATTTGAAGACATCTGGAGGAAGAGCATTTGCTTTTATGGCTCCGACCCTGTGGAATTCTCTACCTCATCAGATATGAGATAACCTGACCGTAGAGGGTTTTAAAACATCTTTAAAAACCCACTTATTTAACCAGGCCTTTTCCAGTTTATAATATTAAAGGCTTTGTTAGGTAGCTGTGTATAAGAATTGTACATAATGAATTTTATGAATATTTTAAATATGAATGAAGATGTGAAGATATGAGCCAGCCCGGTGGCGCTGAGGGTTGAGGCACTGGACGCCACACCTCACGCCACACCAGCAACCCAGGTTCGGGAACGAGCCTGGGGCGCTGGGGGTTGGCAGGGGAGACATCGGATCGAGCGTCTGGAGGACTGCTCTCCTCTCTCAGGGAGGCATCCAGGGACAGCCCCTGGTGGAGACCAGAGGCACTGCAATGCTCAGGGCTAGCGTGCAGGGGAAGATGTCAGGCGGCTGCCTTCCGGATGTGGGTGGGAGCATCCACATCATGGGCTGGGCAGCATTGCACAACCCACATCTGGGGACCAATCAAGAAATACCCTGGCATGCCGAGGAGGCGATGAGGGCCTCAGGGACCTCCCTCACATCCCCAACACTGGACAAGCCACACAGAGGATCCACAGCTGACTTCCTGAGAGGGATGGACCCTCTAATCTCAGACAGATGCCGCCAAAGTAGGATTGGAAGACCCTGCCCCGGGGGTGATCTCGGGTGCTGGGAAGTTCCTTGAAGGAAGGGAGAACCGGAGTGGCATGTCACGGAGGGGAGTAGCAGGGGTTAGAGTCACGCAGGTACCTCTGAGAGATGCCTCAATGTGCAGCAGCAGAAACAAAGTTCTGAAAAAACAAAATGTGAAGATATGTGTATGTTATTCTATGTTTTAATTGTAAGGGCACCCTGAGCTCTGGAAGAGCGCTTCTTAAAAATAAAGTGATGATGATATTGGTAGATATTACCCCTGCACCGTGTTTATGCCCATAAGGTACTTGAATGTTTCTATCATGTCACCTTCATTTTTCCTCTCCTCCAGTGAGTAAATATTGAGGTCCTTCAATATCTCCTCATAGGTTTTCTGATACAAGCCCTGTACCATCTTTGTCACCCTTCTCTCGACCTCCTCTGCCCTGTCAATGCCCTTACGAAGGTGTGGCCTCCAGAATTGCACACAGTACTCTAGGTGAGGCCTCACAGTGTTTTATACAAAGACATCACCACCTCCTGCTAGTGATACCTCTGCCTATGCACCCCAGCATGCCACTGGCCCTCCCTGCAGCCTTTGTACTCTGCTTTGACATCTTGAGGTCGTCTGAAATGATAACCACCAGATCCCTTTCTTCCTTGGTGATCGCCAGCAATTCCACCCCCCCCATCATGTATCTCTCCCCAGGGTTCCCTCCTCCAAGGTGCATTATTTTGCACTTCTTTGAACTGAACCTCAGTTGCCGCAGCTTGGACCATATTTCAAGCTTCCCCAGATCCCTCCTCATTTTCTCCACCCCGTCTGGTGTATTCACCCTGTTGCCGAACTTGATGTTATCTGCAAACAGGCAGACCTTTCCATCCAGCCCTTCTGCAATGTCATTAATAAAGACATTAAACAGGACTGGCCCAAGGACCGATCCCTGAGGTACCCCGCTGGTCACCCCTCTCTCCCCGGATTGGATCCCATTCACTACCACCCTGTCTCCTGTCCATTAACCAGTTCCTAACCCAGTTTACCACCTTGTGTTCTATGCCCAGACTACCCATCTTGTCTACAAGCCTTTTATGTGAGACAGTGTCATAGGCCTTGCAGAAATTGAAGTAGGCGACATCTGATGCCCTCCCCCACACCATTTACCACCTCCATCACCCTGCCAAAAAATCAGATTCATCTGACATGACCTTCCTGCTGTAAATCCATGTTGCCTTGGATCCTGGGCACTGTTGGATTTCAAATGTGCCACTATTCTTTCTTTGAGCAGTGCTTCCATACTCTTACCCACTACTGAGGTAAGGCTGATCGGCTTATAGCTCCCTGGCTCCTCCCTGCTACCATTTGTGTGTAGAGGGACTACATATGCCCTCCTCCAGTCCTCTGGAACCACTTCAGTGTTGAACAACTCGTGGAACATGACTGTCAGAGGCACTGCCAGCTCTCTGCGCAGTGCCCTTAATATCCTTATGTGTTTGCCATCCGGCCCCATTGCTTTATCCACCTTCAGTTTTGTGAGCTTCTCCAGGACTCTCCACTGTGAATGAACTTGTGTTTTCCTCCCCCTCATCTTTTACCCAACTGTGATCCCTGTCCCTCTTCAGTGAATACTGAACAGAAATATTTGTACAGTATTTCTGCCTTTTCCAGGTCTTCCTCCTTGCATTCCCCTGTATCCCCTCTGAGCCTTACAATCCCCCCAGCTTTCCTTTTTTCACTGGTGTACCTATAGACTGTCTTAGTCCCTTTTTTCACCGACTGCACTAATCTTTCCTCAGTCTGTGCCTTTGCACTCCTAACAGCCTTCCCCGCTTCCCTTAGATTCTTTAGGTACACCTCCCTGTCTTCTTCCCTTTGAGTCTGAGTCTTATATTACCTGAAACTTGCCCTTTTGATCCTTACCTTGTCTGCCAGCTCCCTCGAGAACTATAGTGGTTTCCTCCTTCTCTTGACTTTGTTTACCACCCTGATGCATTGTTTCATCACCTCCTCTATGGTTCCCTTCAGGTGTTCCCACTGCTTCTCAACTCCCCCTCCTCTCTCCCTTCTTGCTAGGGCCTCATTGATACACCTCCCAATTTTAGCAAAATCCGCCCTCTTGAAATCTAGGACCTTTGCTTTTGTGTGACTAGACTGTGTCCTTGTCCCCATGCTAAACCACACTATGTAGTGGTCGCTGGACCCCAGTTGTCCTTCTACCCAGACATCTGTGATTCTGTCCCCATTGGATAGTACTAGGTCCAGAATTACCCTGTCTCTGGTGGGGTCACGCACTAGTTGCCTGAGGCCTGCACCCTATAGGGAATCTAGGATGTCTCTGCTTCTGCTTAAAGCAGCAGCTGGGGTGGTCCAGCTCCCTGTCCACCTCTTCCCCTTGTGCTGGAGGCATGTAGTTCACCCCTGTGCATATTGCTGTGCCATTGCTAGTTTCAAGGGTGACCCACAGTGCCTCAGGCTCCCCATCTTCCCTGCATCTCCGTAGCCTTTATACCTTCTCTGATGTACAGGGCCACCCCCTCCCCTTTCTTACTTCCCTTATCCTTTGTGAACAGTACATAACTTGGTACATTAATGTCCCATCCAGGTACCAGCTTGCAATACCTTCTCAGCCAGACAGGGGACACCACAACCCCAGTCCAGCTCCCACGACCTGTGCTGTCAAATAGGACCTATCGGATATGGAAAACAGTCCCAGCAGCCAAGCTGGGCAAAGGCTTCCACCTCTATCAATGGAATGGGCATTTCAGAGGACAGCTGAGCTGCATTGTGCAGTCAAGTGAAAGGAGCTGCCCAATGTCTGGGAAGGGAAATACACGCACAGTCCCTGCAGAGTAATGGCTTCCTAGCCCAATTCCACATGAACCCCCTTCCCAACACACCCACTAGCCCCCACCTCCCTCCCTGCACCCTAAGTTTAACTTAGGGAAAAAAGGCAGTTCCACGTGGTGCACTAACTTGTGCTAATTTGATGCTTTGTGTGATAGTTCCCCCCAATCAATCACCCCCTTGCATAAGCCTCAACAGTACCCTACCCATCCAGCCTGATTCCACAAATACCCCCCCAAGACACACTGGCTAGAAAGTACCTCCCACAAAGCACTCAAAGTTTAACTTTAATCAAAATAAGCAGTTCTACAGAGGAACAGCTTGCTCTCTTCTTCATTCAGGTAAGAGCTAGCGACCTGGCCCTCGACCACTGTTGGCTTGACAGAAGCCAGTGATCAAGCATTGAGCAGTCGGGGGAGTTGAGGGAATGGAAGGAACGTGATCTCTCCCAGTGCCATGACTGATGATGGTGCTTTTTACCATGGTGGGCAGGGCTCTCCCTAAATGCCTGGAGGCCCTGACACATCTTCTGGAATTCACCAGTGAAGGACACTGCAATGATGGCCCCAGCCCCAACCATGTACTGGCTTACATGGCCATCTGTCGTCGAGGCACAGGTCAGGAAGTATAGGATGACCAGGAGCAGTTTCAAAATTTGCAAATAGCGTTTTTTCTCAATAACAGCAAAATAAAATATAAAAATTATTCAGTATAACTTTATACAATTTTAAACAAAGGGATCCCAGTATCAGTGACATTTCCACATAAAGATTCTCATACATTTTATACACGCAGCTATGCAAGGGGGAAGAAAAGATAGAAATAGCAAGGGAAGGCAAAGAGATAGCGAGAGGCAGAGAACTGTGAAACCATCGGAGTGATTATTTCGTAGATCTCACAAGAAAATTTGGTTGTGCAACCAGACAGACAAGAGACAGAAAAGAAGAGGATAGAAAATACCCTTGCATTTAAACTCTTTCTGCATGAGGCAGTATAGCACAGTGGGTTAAGGCTCTGAGCTGCAGATCTGGAGACCTGGGTTTAAATCTTACAGCCACCTAGGTGCATACTGTGTGATCCTGAGCAAGACACTTAACTTCCTTGTGCTCCCAGGTCACATCTGGAAACAAGCTTCGGCTTAGTGTGCTACTCCTGGTTAAACAATGTTCCCATCCCATAACAAATGAGGTAGGGCCTTATTCAACCATGTCACAGTCATCATATGCAATAAGAGTGTGTGGCCCCTGCACCTTACTCAGTTCACCCACTAGAGACCACAAGCAAAGAGTCCTGCAGAGGAACAGAGAAAAGACCAATGGTTCCTGCCAAAACATGAGATAGGAGTAGCAGACACAGAAGAGCCTCACAGGCTCGGGGGGAGGGGAGGATGGAGGGATGGCATGGCCTGCTGCAAGAGATCCCCTGTCAAATCTACTGTTATGGTAAATTCTTGTGTAACTGTACTATCTGACTTCGGGGGTATGTCTTGCAGTTGGCCACACCTATGGAACAAATTTCAAACAGTTTCTGATATCAAGAAATGCAGTCTGGGTGGTAGGAAACCACAAGCCTAAGAAAGTAGGCCCTGTAGAACAGCTCGACTAAAATTGGCTCTATGCCTACAGGCAATGTCCAGACTGTAGTGCCTGGTAAAGGTGTGGACAGTACTCCAAGTGGCAGCATCACAGATCTCTGCAGTGGACACATTCTTGAAAACAGCTGTAGAAGTGGCCATGCCTCTGGTGGAATGACCACAGACAATGCCAGGATGGTCCTTGTCATACTTCCTGTAGCAATAAGTGATACAGTAGGGCAGCCATTTGAACAAGCACTGTTTTAAATTGGGGATGCCCTCTTTCCTAGGGGTGAAAGAAACAACTGTTTGGACTTCCTACGGTCCTTTGTACAATGTGTATAGTAACGCAGAATTTTATGCACATCTAAAGTATGGAGCAATGCTTCTCCTGGACTGACATGCTCCAGATAATAAACAGGAAGGTGGATGGATTGGTTTAAAGTGAACTCAGACACCACCTTAGGAAGAAACTTGGGGTCTGTGGCGGAGTTAGGCTACACCCTCAGCTGTGACTGATGGACCACTTTTCTATTTCATTATTTCCTAGCTATCAAAACGTCTGTTGCACAACAGTTAACGCTTTTCTTCTTCCCCTCCACCCTAAGTTGGCCACCTAGCATAACTCTTTACCATCTATACTAAACTTCCTACTAGCTCTCTCTTTTCATTCTTTTTCCATTTCCATCCATTCAGTCCCTGGAATTGATGCCAAACACCCAGAGCGGTGTTGTGTAAGGTACATACTGTAAGTGCATTTTGTGTACAAAAAAGCATAAAGGCTATTTTAAATAGAAATAAATAAAGTTAATAAAGCCTTTTTACATAAAAGGATTCAGAAGCCATACAAACAATAATTTCATGATTAGTACAGTTACAAGAAATCCTTAAGGTATTTTCATAAATTTACATTATAAACCTGTTACTGTATGAAGCTAAACAAAAAAAAACTGTGGTATGCTTTATAAGAATGCTTAGTCATTATGAATCAGAGATACAGAGAGTCAATATCTGAGGAGCTATACACTGTACTTTTAACTTGAACTAGGAAGTCCCTTGAAACAACCCCCCTCCTTGGTTTTGAAATATGTTCAGACATGAAACAGCATGTCCAGACATGTAAACAGAAAGGGCTCAGTCAAGTGACTCCACCAAAAGATATAAAACCTCTTCACTGAGGACAGTTCAGTCCAGTGGGGCTCAGCCCTGAGAGAGGGGCAGAGGTTCTACTGTTTGTGCAGACAAGCTGTTGAATGCAGATGAGAAGGGTCTTAGGAGCTCTAAGATCCAGGACTGTTTTATGTGAGAAACTACTGATGTTAAATAGCGATTTTCTTTGCAATTTTTTGGTTTTTATTTATTATTTTTTGAACTTTTGAAAAATAAATATCACACCACAGTGTGTTTTAAACCTGTAAATTTGCCTCATCCGATGTTTATTCCCACACTGTGTGACAGGGTTAGTAGCAAAGACATCCTGTCTTTGTGGAAAATCAAATAAGGCGGCTCACACATGAGCACCTGTAGTTCTGAAATTCTTCGAGCAGAAGTAATGGCAACTAAAAACAATGCTTTCCACAACAGAAAGTGCACCTTGCATGTTGTGGCTGGCTTAAAATGAGCGAAAGTAAGCTTTTCTAGTACAAAATTCAAGTCTCACAGTGGGACTGGATTGTGGATAGGAGGCTTAAGATGAAGAATGCCTCACAGAAAAGTATGAGACACCTGTGGCTGTGCCACCACACATACGTCAATAGGCACATGGAAGGCAGAGGTGGCAGACATGTGCACCTTAAGAGAGGAGCACTTCAAACCAGAGTCTGGGGGCAGCAAGTACTCCAGAATCTGATTTACTGGACAAGTGAAGGGATCCAACTGATGTGAAGCAGCCTACAGCATAAAACGCTTCCATTTCATGGAATAAGTGGCCCTAGTGGAAGGCTTTCTAGCTGCTACCAGGACATCAGCTATCCTGGATAACACCCTGAACCAAGCCATGGCTATGTCCTCAGGGGGGAAGGGAGGAAAAGGGTACAGAAACCTCCCTTTCCAAGAAAGAGACAACATGTCCCACCAGAAAACTGCAGGCCCAGGATCGAGTAAGCCAAAATGCAGCAGTTTTGCATTGAGTGGGAATGCAAAAGGGTCCAACTCTGGACAAACCCACTTGTTGAACAGTTCTTCTACAACTGAGGTCAGCAGTTCCCACTTGTGTGTCCATGACTGTGACCAGCCTAGGCTGTCTGCCATTATGTTTTGGGTGCAGGGAACATGTTTGGACAACAGTTCTAGACTGTGTTCCAGAACCCAGTACCAGACTCTCATGACCTCCCAACAGAGAGGGTAAGAGTACTCCCCCATTTGTTGATGTAGTATACTACACTAATGTTGTTTGTCTGCACAAGCAGATGGCCCAGGGACAGCTGAGTATGGAGCACCGCTCTCATTTCCAGAACACTGATGTGGAGCAAGGGCTCCAGAGTGGACCAAGACCCCTGGGTTTGGTGGGGCCACAGATGGGCCCCCATCCCATCCCCAAAGCATCTGTGGTGAGAATTTGTTGACCTCCCCTTTAACAGGTGACTGGGTTCCATCCACCAAAAGAGAACCTTTTTCACTAGAGAGGAGACTAGGACCTGCTGACCTGCTGTTCTAAGTCATCCGTAGGCTGGTCCCATTGGACCTTGAGTGTTCTAGGATTACAAATACCTTTGAGCCGAGGCTCTTTTACAAAGGTTCCACGTCATTGGTACAATTGAGACAATCATAAGCAAAGATAACAGTTTATAAATTAAAAAAAACAAACACATAGTCTTGTAGATGAAAAAAGAACAATAAGGTGAAACTTTGGGGAGGGGAAAGGAAAGGAGGAGGGTGAAATCAGGGAGACTAAGTGGATGGGAGAAAAGGGGAGGTAGGTGGGGGGACAGAGAGAGGAGAGGTGGAAGGCGGATAAGAATAGAGGTAGTGCAGCCAGGTGGCATTTGTCATGGTCCAGCAGGGGAGGTGAAGATAGGGGGGGGTGCTGGCAAAGTGCAGGAGTAGATGTGGATCCAAAAGGGCATCTTCAGCTATGGAACCAAAAGACATGTTTAGCCACAACAGTCACAGAGGTTGGAGGCAGTGAGTGTTAGGCGGAGACGAGTCTTAAAAGTGCTGAGCAATAGTGAGGATGAGATGTCGCTGGGAAGACCGTTGTACCAACTAGTGGCCCGGTATGCAAAGGATCTTTGACCTTCTGTTGTGCGGCAATGTGGGATTTGCAGAAGCTGAGGTTTCGATCCCCTGGTATGTCGGGTGTGGATTCTCGGTTGTATGAGGGCACAGACTCCAGTGGGGGGCAAGGCCCAGCAAGATTTTCTTTAGTAGTAATACAAGTTTGGTGTTTTATTCTATTGGCAAGATTCAACCATCCAGTTTGAGAATAGAGGTCACAGGTGTGAGTTGGCGTTGGGGGCCAGTGACAAGTCGACAGGCCTTGTTGAGGGGCGGTGGATACGTTTGAGTGCCGGTGATTGTAGAGCCATAAATGATAATGCCATAATCAATGATGGATATGATGGAGCTCTGGACAGTGACAGCGAGGGCTTCGGATGTCAGGTGTTTCCTATGGCGGAATAGCAGGCCTACCTAGCCAGGAGTTAGCGGCTTTGGCGACATGGTCAATGTGGGCAGTGTAGGAGAGGTGAGGGTCAAGGGTGATACCGAGGTATTTAAAGTTTTTGACCTGTTCCAGTGTGGCACCTTGTCTGGTGATAACGGAGAGTTGGAAGTGCTTATGTTTATTATGGGAGCTGCTGAAGATCATGGCCTTCGTTTTTTTTTATTATGGATCAGTTTGTGCTTTGTGAGCCAATTCTCAACCGAGGAGAAGCCGAGTTGGAGATTTTCTTGCAATTTCTTCAGGTCCTGGTGTGTGGCAAGGATTATTGCATCATTGGCATACAGGGCGATATGTTCAGTGCAGGAGTCCAGTAGGGTGTTAAGGAACAGGCTGAAGAGTAGATGGCCCAGTATTGAACCCTGGGGGACTCCAGAGAGGACAAGTTTAGAATCAGAGTGCACATCTCCAATTTTTACATGCTGGGAGCGGTTTTCAAGATAGCTTTTGAACCAAGAGATTGAATCATTGGAGAGACCAGCATTTTTTAGTTGGCTCAGCAGGACAGAGTGGTGGACAGTATCGAAGGTTTTGGTCAGGTCGATGAAAATAGCACCAGTTAGTTGTCCATTGTCAAGGGAGCTGTGAATGGAGCTGGTGAATTCGAGTAAGGCAGAGGATGTACTATGACCTTTTCTAAAGCCATGTTGCTGTTTACAGAAAATATTATAATTGTCCAGATGCTCGGTGAGTTGGTCTGCTACTATACGTTCCAGTGCTTTCAATAGGGGAGGCAGAATGGAGATAGGGCAGAAGTTCGCATGGTCAGCCTTATCACCACTTTTGTGAATCGGGGTAACAGTGGCCATTTTCCATTTGTCTGGGAATTGGCTAGAGGAAAGAGAGAGAGTAAAGATCTTGGTGAGGGGCCCAAGTACCTCATCAAGCGTTAGGGCCAGTAGCTTGAGGTCAAGTGTATCATTGCTTGTTCTAGATTTGCTGATGGCTTTGGCAATGTAGTTTCGGACTTGATGTTTCTTTAGTGCTTTAAAGTAGAAAGGTGGGTGACAGGCGTGGGTGGAGGAGTTGGGGGGATGGGAGCTGACACATCTTGGAAGAAGTCGGAGGTGAGAACACTGCTAAGGTCAGTGAAAGCGATGTTAAAAGTGTTTGTGATAGTTTTAGAGTCGAGTGTAGTGTGCCCATTTATGTTGAGTATGTTCGGCAAATATTTTGACTGCTTCCCAGTGACATCTTTAATGTTTTTCTAGAAATCCCTCCCATTTCCCCAGGAGTTAGTGAGGGCATTTTTATAGTAGTCAGATTTCTGTTGCCGACTGGATTTGGTGCAGTCGTTCCGTGCCCGTTTATAATTCTGGATGTCGAGTTGCTTACCGGAGTTTCTAGCCAGTTCCCAGAGGTGGTCCCTGGATTTAATTTTTTTTAGGAGGTCTCCTGACAGCCAAGGGTTACTGAGCAATTTAACTTTACACTTTTTGAGGGGGCAAATTTTTTTTTTTTTTTTTTCAATTGTTTAACCAGGTAAGACACACTAAGCTGAAAGCTTGTTTACAGGTGCAACCTGGGAGCACAGGGAAGTTAAGTGGCTTGCTCAGGCTCACACAGTATATGCAAGGGGGCTGTGGGATTCAAACCCAGGTCTCCAGATTTGCAGCTCAGAGCCTTAAACCACTGCGCTATACTGTAAATTTATTACAGGCTTCATTGAAAATGTGAATAAATTGCTCCAGTGCAGTATTAGTATATGTTGCCTTGAAGGTGGGGGACCAGTCCTGCAGACTTGAGGTGCGATTTGAGGTGGGGTAGCTGACCACGGGGTAGGACTCTGCTGGTGATGATTTTTGGAGGGAGCTTATAGAATTTGTTTGACCAGGTACAGCTGATGGGAGAGTGGTTACTGAGTGAGTCAGGGAGGACTGAGGTTTTCGTGATCTGAGAGGGGTGATTGGTTAGGATCCAGTCAAGTAGGGTGCAGGTCCCAGTTCTGCAGTTCTTTCTGGTTGCATAGTCAACCATTTGAGTCAGGTTAGCTGATATAATGGAGTCCTTAAATGACCCACCTTCAGCTGAGAGCCAATTAATGTTAAAGTCACCAAGAAGGATGATTTCGGAGTCCGATGGGTGGGATTTGACAAAGTCAAGGACAGCGGTTAGACCAGGTCCCTGTTCCTTAGGAGGTATGTAAACAGTGGCAACTGTGAGGGCCTTATTGTGGGCGCCTAATAGGAGTCTGATGGGAAGAATCTGAGCAGGTGTTGCTGGAAGATTGAAATCAATGGGGTGTCCTCGGAAAGTGTCTTTCACATATAAGGCATACCCTCCACCTCTTTTGGACTTACGATCAACCTGGAAGACATTGTAGCCAGGAAGGGTAATTGCCTGGTCAGGAATCTTTGGGGTGAGCCAAGTTTCAACTACTGACAGAATATCCGGGTTGTATTGGGTGGTAAAGGCTTGCAGTGCATCAAGCTTAGGAAGTAAACTGCAGATGTTCAGGCACATGATTGAGAGAGTGCCTGTTGGTTTATTTGGTTGGAGGTGTTTGGTCCGGGTTAGGAGAACAGTTCCTGATAGCAGCAGGAGGAGGAGCACAAGTTTCAGGTGCATAGGCGGAGTTCAGTCAGAGAGAGGTTGCGTTTCTTTTTTGAACAGTAGTATGCCAGGTGGTAATGTCAAAAATGCAACATTGGAATAGTTGTATACAATGTGGCTAGATGTGCCCAAGGCTCACACATGAGCAGGGACAGATCAATTTCGGTGGTGTGCCTCCAGGGGGAGGATTTGTCCCATTGCCAAATAATGTAAAATAATCAAATCCACAGGAAAATGACCAGTAAACTGTTTGATCTATGGTAACAAGACAAAGGATGTGTTAAATTCCTGGAACACTGGCCTGGGGCATATGCAGGAAGTTAAAACCCTTTGTCAGTGTCTTCCCTTTGTTTAAATAGTTGTGAGCTGCCTGCCCCTGAACAGCTCACCCACGGTCGGCCGGCACCCAGCCAGCCACCAACCAAGACCAGGACACCCGCCTGCAGCTCCTTGGAAGCTGCCTGCCCCTGAACAGGGCTGCTTCAGCTCACCCACGGTTGGCCGGCACCCAGCCAGCCACCGACCAAGACCAGAACACCCGCCTGCAGCTCCTTGGAAGCTGCCTGCCCCTGAACAGGGCTGCTTCAGCTCACCCACGGTCGGCCGGCACCCAGCCAGCCACTGACCAAGACCATGTCACCTGCCTGCAGCTCCTTGGAAGTTGCCTGCCCCTGAACAGGGCTGCTTCAGCTCACCCACGGTCGGCCGGCACCCAGCCAGCCACCAACCAAGACCAGGACACCCGCCTGCAGCTCCTTGGAAGCTGCCTGCCCCTGAACAGGGCTGCTTCAGCTCACCCACGGTCGGCCGGCACCCAGCCAACCACCGAACAAGACCAGGACACCCGCCTGCAGCTCCTTGGAAGGTACGGGACAGCGCAGCCAATCGGAACACGGGTGCTTCCAGCAAACCCACTCTGATTGGCCAGGACTTTTCCCCTGCTATAGACACCTGGCACTTTGTTAGATTTTCGATAGAACTAAGCACATTTCAACTGTGTAATAGATGTTTTTCAACTGTATTAGCTGGATTGTAATTTCTACTACTGTTTTAAAGTCTTACACCTCTTCTGTCTGACTGTTCTTCTCGCGCGCCCCATCCTAGCACTCTGCCTTGGCGATAAGTCTAACTACCTTTGTCTTACTAAACTGCTCAGATCTAACCCCCCTCTAGAGTAGTAATAGAAGTTTTTTTTTTTTTTTTTTTTTTAGTTTTCCATTAGCAGGTTATACAGACCTGCCACTAGAGGGATTCTTGGTCTTCTACATAAATCACTGTACTCATTCGTGGGCAATATGGCCTGCATTATCATTCTACTTCTTTCCCGGTGCTGCTACAAGGGGTGGTTGTAGTTGAGGTTCCCCTAAGCTTCACTCAACAGGCTGACAACTTCCTTAGAACTGCCTGTGCGACAGCTCTGCAGCTGAAAACAGGAAGCCCTCAGTGTCTGCCATCCACCCTTCAGACTTAAGTCAGATAGACGCTGAGCACCCTATTATTACCTACGCTGCGCTGTCATACTGATAGATACCGATAGAATCCTCTGCAGAGAGCCAGCACGCCTGGGCACCCTTGATTGGTGCTGCACTGCCATAGGGGATTGTGATTGCGCCCGCTTTGCCTGCTTTGCTCTGATTGGGGCACCTCTCTATAGCCTGTTACAGTGTTCCCTTCTTAATTCTGACTCTCAGCTCTCGCTTGACCTGAAATTTTCTCCCACCCCTACCACCCTCTCCCAGGCCTCCTTTAAATACACTCATGATCCGCCTCCGATATCATATTACTGCTTCATTGGCCTAGTTTCGACTGCTGCCAACCTATGATTGGTATCTGAGTGTAGCCAATAAGACTGCCCTGTGTGAATATCTCTTGAGCCCTGCCACTAACTAAACTGCTCCTGCTCTCCTTGCTCCCCTTTCTGCTGTATTTTCTCATCTAGGTTTTAAGTGAGTACCTAGGTGGGCAAATTACTTGCCTAGAAAATATTGCACTAATACAAATCACGAGACCACTCAGTCTGGGACCATGGCTCTCCTTATTGTGTTTTTATTGCTCCTAAGGTGCAGAGTTTTCAGCAATACAGTGCAATTTGAAGTACCTCAATGCAATTCAGTTCTCCAATGTACCTTATCAATACTTAATGTTATAAAGGTCTACCATGCAGACACTATGTCATTCTCCTCTCCCCTTTTAGCCTATTCCCCCCGGTTAGCCTACACCCCCTTGCTACTGTCCTCACCTATGTCTACTCAAGCACTTACATTGATCACGATCAACTGTCATTACAGTGGTGCTGCCTCTTGCGCAGCCCGATATGGGTTACGCAAAAGAAATAAAAAGCAGTCTCCATTCTTATAAGCTCCTTAAAGAAAGTTATGCTTCTGCTTCTTCTCTGCTCAGGAAATGTGGAGCTCAACCCTGCCCCCCACAACTTACCTCGCCTATCGATTTTGCTGAGGCAACAGGTCTCAAAATGATGATGGTCAACATTTTAAGCCTGCCTAAAAAACTTGTACAGCTGCAAGCCTGGGCTGCACACGTTAACCCTGACCTTATCATAATTACTGAGTCGTGGTTAAAAAAGACGAACACTGATCAACAAATATCACTGCAGGGCTACAATTTATTTAGAGCAGATAGAGAGTCTAGAGGCGGGGGTGTGGTTATCTACGCCAAATCTAAGTACTTGGTCATCAATATTAGTTGCAAATCTCTAGCCAAGGAATTTGAGTTAGTTTCGCTGAGCGTTCATTGCCCCTCCTCGGAATGTATTACTATCCTAGGTGGCTATAGACCCCCGTCTGGTGGTGATGAAGTCCTTAATCTTTTGAAATCCATGTTCGTAGATGCAAAAACTGAAACAATATTTCTAGGACATCTAAATATGGACTGACTGTCACCTAAATCACACGGCCTCGAATCCCTTTGTGACGAGCTAGGTCTTGGGCAGTTAATCAGTGAACCCACTAGGAACAACACTCTAAATACTGCCAACAGTTCAATTCTAGATGTGGTACTAACCACCCATCCACACAAAATATCTCATTCGGCAGTGTTTTACAAAGACATGAGCGATCATGGAATTGTTGCTTGCATAACATCTCAAATTAAGGCCCGGCCGCAACCCATCTTTATAACAAAAAGATCCTTTCACAAATTCAATGCAGTAAACTTCTTATCTGACCTGAGCATGATCAGATGGCAAGATCTCTACTAGCCAAAGATGTCAACAAGGCAGCTTACATCCTTAATGACAAACTCACTACAATAATAAATAAGCATGCCCCTTTCATCAAAGTAAGGGTACGGAACAATTCCAATCCCTGGTTCACCTCGATCTCAAGGCAGCCCTTATAGCTTGAGATAAGCTCTGGCAAAGCTAGACATTCCAAAGAATCTCAGATTGGCAGGCCTTTAGAACAGCCAGGAATAACTGTGTGAAAAACTTCGCCTGCTAAAGCTAACTATTATATATTTCTACTCTGAACAAGCTAAAGGTAACCTCATAAAATATGGAAGACTATCAGTTATAGAAGGATGGCCCATTGCCCCTCTGTCCCAACAAAGATAGTTGCAAGTGGCAAGATTGTGGAAAACAAGTCCTAATCCTGGAGGAACTTAGCTCCCACTTTGCCACAGCTGGATTAGCTTTGATCTGCCTCACCTTATGCTGGTGCTGCGTGAGCCAGCATACCCTCCCTACATCTAGTCCTGCACCCAGCCCCTTCCAACTGTGCAAGATAACTTATAAAGAAGTAGAAGATTCTCTTCTTAACTTAGACACCAAAAAGCACAGGGACGATGGCTTGAACCCTTTTCCAAGGTCAGGCTACGCCCATCTCACTGCCCCAATTCTCCACATCTTCAATCTTTCCATTACATCTGCTACTGTGCCATCCTGCTGGAAATCAGCACATATCCTCCTCTGTTTAAATCTGGTGACCCATGCAATGTAAACAACTATAGGCCTATCTCCATATTGCCTATCCTTTCTAAAGTTCTCGAAAACTGATCCATATTCAGTTAAAATCTCACTTGAAACCTTCTCTCTCATTAACCCAGCTCAATCTGGCTTTGGGCTAATCATAGCACAATCACTGCACTAGCAAAAGTAACCAATGATTGGATCTCTGCTATAGATGCTAAGAAGGTAACTGGTGCAGTCTTTTGGACCTCAGCAAAGCTTTTGATACTGTTGATCACAAACTATTAGTCAATTGCCTTGCAAAGTTGGGTGCCATATCCATACCACCCAGTGGTTCTCTAGCTACCTAACTGGAAGATTCCAAAAAGTAAAGGCGGAAGGTTTTTTCTGCTGCCTTGCCAGTTGCAAGAGGAGTCCCCAAGGATCCATCTTAGGCCCTATTTTGTTTTCTTTGTACATTAATGACTTAGATGCTAACATATTCTACGTCCAATCTGCACTTTTTGCAGATGATACTGTGTGTATATCTTCTGGCTCATCGTTATCTGAAGTTAAGGAGTGCTTCAAGCGGACTTCGCACAACTTGAGCATAATCTAATAAAGGCAAAGCTTCTGCTCAATGCTAAGAAGACTAAAGCGATGATATTCTCTCCGGTGCTGTCACAAGCCCCCCAATACCCTTGCCTAAGACTTCATTGTCACCACGCTAAACGAGCCTCTGGAAGTTGTAACCAAATTTAAATATCTGGGTATCTGGATCGACAATAAATTATCTTTCAATGACCACATCAAGATGTCTCTAGAAGGTAAAAGCAAGGTTAGGTTTCTTCTACAGAAATAGGCCTTTTCCCTTGGAACTCGAAACAAGCTTGTACAGGCCACTTTCTCCCCTACTCGACTATGGCGATGTAATCTATTCCTCCACCACTCTTGCAAATCTAAGTAAACTGGACATCCTTTATCATCATGCGTTATGGTTCATTACCAACTTCCTTACTGCTCGCACACTGTGACTTATATGCAGCTGTTGGTTGGACATCCTTACTACTAGACGCCTGCTCCATGCTGGGCTATGGACTCTTAAACTGCTCCTGCAGAAATTGCCAAGCTATCTCTCTCTTCCCTTATTAGTATCTCACATAGTGTATACTGTAAGAAAATCTGACTTTATTATGCTTGACATACCAAGGACGAGACTTTCTTTTGGTAAACGTGTATTGCATATGCCTTTCCTCCATTTGGAATTCACTATAAACTGCATTGAAACTAACTAGCGTAGTTTCAATAAACTTCTACAAATCGCTAAGTTCAGCCAAAATAAAAGACACATGTAACTGTCATTAAGTCTCTTCCTTCCCCATGTGTGCCATATTTATCCACTGGTAAGGTACAATTGATTTGTCATATTAACTCCTTTCCCTTCCCCTTCTACTCCTGGCTTTATCTATGCTTACGCTCCACTGCTACTCTATCAAATCACTCCTCCCCCCCATATCAGTTGTAGTCTGTTGTTTGTTCTAGCTGCCAAAATATATGTATTGCACACACCAGTCATCATGTTTCATTTATCAGTATGCAACCTGTAAGTCGCTTCCCTGTCTCATATCACTGTTTACCACCCAAGTGTCACCCTATGTGGTACCCTTGTATGTATATCCAGCCTGTATCATGTAACGTGCATTTCATGTATATACTGTTATTACCTATCTGTGTTTGTACTTTAAGTGTTTATGTCACAGGACCTCGTGAATGAGCTTGCTCAATGGAGTTTTCCTGCAATAAACTTGAACTTGAACTTGAATGGTTCTCAAAGACATGCAGTTCCCTTTAGCAACAAGGTAGACGGAAATGTGTATTCAGTTTGCACTCCCCAGGTCAGAGCTTGTAGAATTTCTTAGCTGTACTTATTCTGATTGTGATGGCTTCCAAAAACGTTGATTTATAATGAGAATCCCAATATCTGCTGGTGATGTTTTCTAGTTTCTTAGTCCAGGAAACTTTCATAGATCTCATATCCAAGAATGGTCTAGTTCCTCCAAGCCAAAACACATGAAAATCCACAAAGCTAAACTATTGACAGAGACAAACACAAACACCCAGCCACACAGCCCAAGTAGGTGGAGTAGGTGTCCACTGGGGAACCCTCATGTGCAGTCTGGCAAGAGGCACCGTGGCTATAGCCATGGCCATCAGGCCTAGAAGCTGAAGGAAGGTCTGGAATGAAACATAGCAGCTGTTGTATAACAGACATGCCTGGGCTATCAGGCACTCTGCCCTGTCCTGGGGCAGGAAGGCCATGCCCTGCGCCATGTCCAAGACTGCCCCAGTGTACTGGAGGCATTGGCATGGAATCAGAACCAACTTGGGCAGGTTCACCGTTATCCCCCAATCCTGGAATAGGTGGGTGGTATGTTCCAGGGTCTGCAGCAGATGGTCCCTGGATTGGGCCTTGAGTAGCCAGTTGTCCAGGTAGGGGAAGACATAAAGACCTTCCCACCTGAGGGCAGCTGCTACCACTGCCAGGCATTTGGTAAACACCTAAGGGTCCGAGGACAAACCAGAGGGCAAGGTCCTGAATTGGAAATGTTCCTCTGGAACTGAAACCTCAGGTACTGTCTGTGGGAAGTGTGGACCTTGACAGGCAGGTTAGCATCTTTCATATCAAGGGAGCAAATCCACTCCCCCTGGTGCAGAAGAGGCAACAGACCCTGAAGTGTCACTATCTGGAACTTTTTGTACTGGAGGAACAGACTGAGCTCTCAGAGGTCTAGAATGGGCCTGAGATCCCCTGTGCATTTGGGGACCAGGAAAAAATAAGAGTAGACCCCTCTACCCTGCTGATTCACTGGAACAGGTTCCACTACCTTCTTTTGCAGCAGAGAGCGGATTTCCTCCTAGAGCACTGGTATGTGGTGTGAAGGGTAAAAGAACCGATCTGGAGGGTTTTCTGGAGGCCAATCTGGGAGTTACAGAGTGTGGCCATGCTCTATGAGCTATAGCACCCAACTGTCATTGGTTATCTCCTGCCACCTATCCAGATGTAAGGAGAAGAGACCCCTGACAACCACCTCCTGATCTGTTGGGAGAGTCAGGCGGAGGTGAAGGAGGCCATAGTGGTGGCTGTACTACTGCCTCTGGGAGCCTTGCTGGTAGTGGTAGCAGGGGTAAGCAAAGGGGCGGACCCCCCAAAGCTTGCTCTGAGGTCTGGTGGAGGGTCTGGACTTGTTGGTCACCATGTGAAAGGGCACACATTGTCCACTCTTAGCTTGAGTGTGACATATGGAGTGGACAGATCTTAGGGTACATCCAGAATCCTGTGCGGCATCGATGATCTGTTGCACATCAGCTACAAACAATTTGTAATCCCTGAAGGGGCATTCAGGATAGATAACTGAATGTCCTGGTCAAACCCAACACCCTGAGCTAGAAATGCCGGCGTAGGCAGACATCGGCCATGGCTGAAGCATCAACGGCATTGTAGGCCAAGCGGATGAGATGCAGACCAATGTCAGCTCCTGAATGAAGGGACTGCAAAAGCTGCTGCTTCTTCTGGTCATTGGGGAGGGAACTGGCCAGTTCCTGGGCTTGGTTCAAATGAAGGTTGAGGAACTGGACCATACGGGCCGTGTAGTTCAGGACCCTTATGGCCAGGGTGGCCGAGGCGAAGGTTCTCTTGCTCAGTAAGTCCAGTCACTGGGATTCTTTGTCCGGGAGAGAGTGAACTTAAATGTTTTGATATTTTGGTGTGGCTATGAGCCATGTTAATGACCACTAAGTTTGCCTGTGCCTCCTCAGTGAAGAATCGCTTCCCCGCTGGGGCGTGGTAAAGCTTGTCTGCCTTCCTGGGCATAGTGGGGACCAGATTAGGGTGGTGCTAAGCTGCCATGGTGGTCTCCATCAAAGGGTTCAATCAGAGGAGGAACCACCAAGGGAGGAGTGTCGGGCAGACGTAGGTACGCAGCTAACCAACATCTGCTGGGGTCTTGCTCCTGCATGTCAAAACCCATCTCTGCCTGCATCTGGTGGAGAATCCCCATGAATGATAGGTCTGGGGGGGACAGTGGAATATATTTTGGGGTTTCCTCCTGTCCCATTAGACTGTGGAGGTAGTAAGAAGGGGTAGCTTCCACCTCCATAGTCTTCTTCCCCACCTTCATCTGGGGGATTGAAGATCAGCGTAGTATTCATCCCCTTCTCCCAAATATTTAGTGGGAGAATTCAAGGGGTCCAGCCATGTGGGGACCAACACGGGTCTGCTGGAAGGGTGGGTGAGGGGGAGTCAGGCAGTCCTGCATGAAGTTCCATAGGGAAGAGAGCAACGAAGGAAAATCCACTGTGACTGGCGTTGGGTAGCCAGGGAGCGATGGCTGAGGAGGGGCCAGTGTAGGCCTCAGAGGTGGAGCTGGCAACAAGGGCAGGATAGGCCTAGACCCTGAGGAGAAGTCCCTGGACCAAGTCCCCCAAAGGATGGTGAAAAAGGCCGGGAAGTGGCCTGGGGCAATGTTGGGGAGGGCAGCAACTCCAAGGCCAGAGGGGTGGATGACGGTTGGTTAGTCACGAAAGACCCTGAGACCACTGAACTCATGCCAGCTGAAGGCAGACTGGCAGAGCCTCCTGACTGCCAGCTCACCAAAAATAAAGGCTGGAACTGCAGGGGCTGGGGGGGGCCTGGGATGGAGTTTGGCCCCGAAGGACCTCCACCTGTTAAATTAAGGTTGGCCAGAGGCACCGCTGACAGTAGCCCTGTACAAGACAGGGCATGTGAAGCAGGCATTGCCACCTCTGAAGTGGGGCATGGCCCTATCGCAGTCACTGAGTGATGTGGGGACCATGAGCGGGAGGGAGTGGACCGGGGTTTGGCGCAGTCCTTGTTCCTGTTCTTATGTTTACCCAATGACTTATCCCGGGATTGTGATGGTTGAGAACCTGAGGATAAGGCCAAGGAGATCAAGGAACCCCTGGCTTGCAACTCCATCTCCATGCTGGTGACCTTTTGCTGGAGCAGAAAGTTTTCCAAGGTCTGCCGGCGACAGCAGCAGGTTGCCTGGTTGAAGCCACGGCAGATGGAGCAGATGTCAATGTGATTTGTGCCTAGGCAGAGAACACAAACATAATGGGCGTCTTTCTCTGGGAGTTGTTTTCTACAGGCACACTAAGTTGTATGGCTGGAAGGCAAAGAAAGCTGAGAAGACATAAATGAAAGAGGAAAACACAGGTAACAGGTGAGAAAAAACAAAGTTTATGAAGAATGGTGGTTGACTAAAACTGCGGTGTTCAGAAAGGTCTGATGTGCATTGGTCGATGGCGGGAAAAGAACTGAGGAGGGTGCAGGGGCCGCCCACTCTTTCAGTATGTAGTGACATTGGCATGGGTGGCCCCCTGGTGGACTGCTAGCTAGAAAAGTTTACATGTGGTCCTAGTGCCTGGCGACTGTAGTTTCATAGGTGTGGCCTGCCACAAGAGACACCCCCGAAGTCAGATCTTTCTTTCCGCTGCAAGAACAGGTCTCCTCCCTTGTGCTCTGGCTTAAGATTTTCTGTGCCATAAAGAGCTTCTTTTTTTTCAAAATTTTCGAAGTCTTGCTTGTAGTATAACAGTTCTTTCGATTCTGTCTCCAGACTAATGATGGAACACAAGAAACCAGGATTCAGATTTGGCGTTAGGAGTTGGCAGAAGATGTCGGCCACTGATCCACACAACACATGCATGTACTACCCGGATGGTCAATACAATGTGGCCAGGTGCAGCCTGTGCTTATCCATGCTTCAAGGACAGGAAGGTTCTTGCTGGGTTAGCCATTAGAACAGGATCCTAAGGACTGCCCTAAGGACCACAAGAATGCCTCAGCTGTGGTCAGGTCTGCTCAGTAGCTTGTGGCTTGTAAGGCAGAAGCAGTGGCTGCCACTGTGAGCACCTCCTCAGTCTTGGCACTGTTCCCAGCTGGGACCAGTGTTGGACAGTTTTTCATGGGTCAGTTCTGTGACATGTGCCTGTCCTTCTGGACCTTGGGGGACAGCCCTGCCATCCATGGTTCAAAATCCAAGCAGTGCTGGCACCGATCATGGAAGGGGGAAGAGACAGAGGTCCTTCTGGTCCCTCAACTCACCCTATCGCTCAACAGCTATTGCTCAGCCCTCGGCCGAGGGCTCTTCAGCTCCATCATCGACCCAGTCAACCTCGGCTCCAGTTGACCAGACTGTTGAGATTTTTCTTGAGCCTGTCAACCATTTGATAGATGAGTCAGTCCTGCAGACATTGTTGCCCCCTGTCCTCACCCAGGAAAATGTGGACCGACTGGTGACCCCAGTCGATCCTTCCAGGGATCAGCCTCCATCTGGGGATGGGGTCTTCAACACTTATGTTGTTCAATGTTGGAAGGCATATAATCTGTGGCCAACTGCAGAAAGACCCTTCTCAGTTGTCAGTCGGGTGGTCGAGGTTGAGGTGTTTATACTCTTGATCCTCCTCAACTGGAAGGCAACACCATCGGGGTTCCTCGTCTTCATCATCTGGTGAGAAGATACAACAGCAAATGTTGTGCCAGTGCTACTAGAAATTCCTCTGGTAGCAGTGGGCCATTGTGGGACAGGGCTGTGTTCCACCCAAAGGACCTCTGGTCCCCTGTCAGCCACCAGTGGTTGCCAGACTGGCCCATGTTCCACAGGTGCTCCACATACTGGCTTCTCCAACAATTAGAATGGAGCCACCACTCTGACAGCAGCCAGTCAGCGCTCCAACCAAAGAGGCCAGCCATTCAGCCACCAGCTTCCTGGACCTATTGTCAGTTAGGATTACCCAGGGTACATATTCCTGGGAAGACCATGGAGAACAATGGCCAAGGGCCATCTTTGAGGAATCATCTGATGACTCAGATCAGGAGTCCATGGCTTCCTCAGGAACTCAGCTGTTTGACTGCTGCTCAGTCAAGAAGCCTTCTACTAAGCATGGCCCGGTTTCCTTCTGAGGGCTGCTACGACTTATCTAGGTGTCCACGTCAATCTTGCTCGAGCCAGTCTGGAAGAGGATTACGTATCCTCTCATTGACATTATGGACCAGGATGAATCATCAGGGGTTCCCTTTTCCAGTGACAGAGGCCATCTTGGGACTGGCCTTTGAGCTTTGGCAGCATTCAGCATCCTGCCCCGCACCCTCAGTCTGCATGGTCTGCAACTGTTGCTATGGGCTCCCTTTCAAGGTTATTAGATCACACTTTTGCCAAAGGGCTGGTTACGGATTCAGTGTTCCATAACTCTGGACACCAGGGGGACATGGACAAGAAGTCATGTAAGGCTGACCATGCCGCTAAAAATGTGTATGCTGTGGCCACTATGGGTCTCCAACAGGCTAACTATACCATCATGATAGCCAACTATGGTCAGTCCCCGATGGGAATTTTTGATTCAGTCCTCCCCACCTCCATCCAGAGCAGCGGATGGCAGAGGAGCTCATTGGAGACCTGAGTCAATCACTAGCTAAACACCAGTTCAGACAGCTTTGGACATGCGCGATTCGTGTGCCCATGCAGTGGTAGTTGCTGTCTCCATGTATCACAGGGCTTGATTACGTTTGTTCACCTTAATGGACAACAGCCAACAGAAGCTGACTGATGTCCCTCTCCTGGACACCAACCTCTTTGGCCCTGGGGTGGAAGGACATCTGAGCTGGACTGAAGTCCAATGCCACTGCTCAATCTGTGACCTCACCCCATAAGAAAAAGCCTAAGAAGCAGTCTTTTCAGTACTCCCTGACAGCAGCCCCAGCAGGGGCAGTTTCAAGCCTGTTACCCCAAGCTGAAGTCCAGGGTCCAAAAAGGGGGGGGCACAGGTAGTGGTGTCCCTCCAGCAGCAGCCACTGATGCTCCCGCTACCCAGTGATAAGTTGGAGGTATCATCCCTCCACCTGTCCTGTTCCATGCTGCTCTCCCGGTCAGTGACTGACTATGTCACTTTTTGTCACATTGGTATGCTATCACAATGAACAAGCGGGTGTTGGACATAGTGGGCGGAGGATTATCTCTACACTTTGTGGATCTTTCACCCTACCTCCTCCACGCATCTCAAGGGTCCGGGGTGTCTCTGGATATGCTGTCATCCCTCAGGGCAGACATCGCTC
The DNA here is from genome assembly GCA_016271365.2 of Neoceratodus forsteri. Classification (NCBI taxonomy): domain Eukaryota; kingdom Metazoa; phylum Chordata; order Ceratodontiformes; family Ceratodontidae; genus Neoceratodus; species Neoceratodus forsteri. The sequence goes on from CM057452.1 coordinate 567,361,927, forward strand.
AGCTCCTTGCGAAAGGGCAACAGATCGTGTCCCGGACATTCTGGTCAGTCAGAGTTATGTGTCCAGGTACTTCCTGGTCCAGAAATGGATGGGAGGGCTGGTATCCCATACTGGATTTACATAATCTTAACCAGCACGTGCAGAAGTGCAAGTTCTGGATGGTCACTGAGACAGCTAATACCATCCCTGGAGTAGGACATGTAGTTTTGCTCCCTAGACCTCCAGGATACAATCTTCCACATTCCCGTCCACGGGTCCCACTGTTGATACTTCCATTTCTGAGTGCAATGCATCCTGGACTAGTTCCAGGCCATATTCTTTGGCCTCTCCCTCTGTACCCAGGGTTTTAACCAAATGCATAGCAGTGATGATGGCCCACCTGCAGTGCCTAGGTGTCAGACTGTACTCCTACCCGGATGACTGACCAAATGCCAGTCCATCCAGAGAGGCCGTGGAGAGACCACAGACCTGGATCTCCAGATCAGCCGAAATGTAGACCCGTCAGTCAACCCAGGGAAGTTCAAACTAATTCCGAAGTAGGTGATCAAGTTCATCAGGGCAGAACTAGACTCCTTGTGGCCAAAGGCCCACATCCTGGTGGACTGGGCACAGGATCTTACCTCATTTGCCCGATAATTTCAGGTTGGGCTCTTGCGCCCTGCCTGGGATTTCCTATAGCTGCTGGGGTACATGGCACCCTGCACCAGCATGGTCCACTAGGCTGCTGGAGCATGCACCACCTTCACTGGAAACTGGGCCATCAGTGGTCTCAGCACTTGGGACACTTGGACCTGTCTGTCACAGTGACCCAGCCAATGTGGGATGCCATCAAGTGGTGGCTTGTCCTGGAAGAGCTGGAGGAAGAATCCCATTAGTCTGCTCAGAGCTAACCATCACACTGACAACGGATGCATCTTTGGTAGGGTGGGATGTACACCTGGGAGACCGTAAGGCGAAAAGGTTCTGGTCACCCAGGGAGTCCTGTCACTACATAAATCTACTGGAGCTCTGTGCAGTGCACTTGGCTCTGATGTAATTTGCTCCACTAGTCAGGGATCAGGTCATTCAGGTCCAAACAGACAGCACCATGACCATATTTTACCTGAACAGATAGGGTGGCACATGTAACCCCCCTACAAATGGGGGTTCCTAAAAGCTGTTGAGGAGCTGCCTAAGTGCCCCCCCGGTGTTGGCGTTTGGCGCTTAAGCCATTTGAATGGCTCTGTGAGTGCTTGTAGAGCCTCCATGTACTGCCTCTTTAAGAGCTGTCTACTTGCAGACACCATTATTGCTCATGAGGGGGACTGTGTGTTTTTCTGCTCGAGTCCCGCTCAAGCTGTAATGTAATTACCCCTCTTGGCCGTCACTGAGAGCGCAAGGGGAGCTCACTCGAAAGATGTAACTATTTGCCTGTAATCATTTAGAGTAATAGTGAAAATGCAGCTGTTTAACCTGCCTTTGTTGCAGCTGGGACTCTGTGCCCCTCCATTTTGGACCAGGACTTCTGAGGGGTCCAATGGGAGCCAGGGGATGTCTAAAATGGAGTTAAATAGCGACCAACCAGAATCGGGACTCCAAGTGGAGCCGGCTGACCAATGGGGACACAGCTAGTAATTCTGGGAAATGAAGTCTGGACTATGGCGCCTTTTTTTGCACCAATGAGGGCAGTAGGGAGTAACTGGCATCGGTATCCCACCAATGGGATCGGGTGGTGCCCGCACTAGATTGCTCTGCCCAAACTGCCCCAAGACAGAGTCGTTGATGATCGTGAAGGGAGAAGGAGCTCTGGCTCCTGCGCTGTGGAAGTCTTTGTGCGGGAAGCGCGTGTGGCAAACCAAGAAGTCGGGCGAAATCTACGCCAGAAGGAGCGGACAAGATCCATGGAGGAGTGCAGGTGGAGGAGGCTGTACGATTACAGCTACCTACCAGGCTCACCCTGTAGAGGACTGGAGAATCTGCTTCAATCACGCTCGGTCTGTCAGGGCAAGTGAAGCTGCGTCGTTTGGCCTGGTGTGTGCAGTGAAAGCGATCAGGAATATACAGCAGCTGCCTGGTATGGTACCCCTCTGCTCTTCATATAATTGTGTGGAGAAGTGTTTAAAGTCCAGGCTCAGTCCTGCAAGTGGTGTGAGAGCAATCTTTCTGCTGGAGTTGTGAGTACTAAATCAGGGTAGCTCCCTGTCAGATGTTCATAGTAAAGGGCTGGCTACACGAACTGAGCCTGCTGGCTCTACTTAATCCTCTTAGGGATCAAATGCTTGTTTTCTGCATCTGGGCCCCAACCAGCTGCAACGAGAGGCTAGCCTTCTATTGTCTGGGTACCCGGAGACAGTGACTTATAGGTTAGGCCTGTGCACAGTGCCCTAGATATATATAGATATAGATATATAGATATATATTAGAGTGGTAAGCTAATTAACCTGATTTCCCCCAGTCCTTGTTATCTTCCCCCTAAATAAATCAGATTGGTTGTTTTGCAAAGGTATACTGACTGAACTGTGTGTCTATGTTGAATTACTGTACAGTGGTTATTGTATAACTGCATCTTACTTTACAGGGGATCCCCAGAGCCAAGCTGATTGAACCAAGCCTGGGGTTAAGCGTATATGGCAAGGGTACTGTGGCTGACTTGTGTGGGCCACTAGGGGAAGAAAGGAGGGTTGCAGTGACTCAGAGGGCTGTAACCAAGTCATTTCAGACTGTTCCAACCCCGACCTCTGGGTGGAGGCACCCGCCATCATATCCAGGCCCCTCAGCCTGTTAATGTTAGAGCAGGCAGGGGTAGTAGCCCTTGGGATAGCGCCCCCTAGGGTTTACATTTTGGAGGCACTGCTGGGATTAGCGTCCCCTAGTGGCCGAATATACAAATTTCTCCACCATAGCCAAACCCAAGGAAAAACTGAAGGGGGACATCACGACTAAAATTAAGTTAGACCCTGTTAAGATGATGGTGCATAAACTGATGGGGTGGGGTGAAGTTGAAGAGTTGGATTCCCAGAAAAGTGTGTTACTACTGGATGTACCCCTGGGGATAAAGAACGCTGACTTTGTTTCTGCAGTTGAGCGTGTTAAATGTTTGGGCAAGGTAGAGGTGAAGGGGCGAATGGCCGACCTACTCGACCAGACCTTACAGGTGCTGCTATCATGCAGTGTAGTTATAGACCCAGAGAGGGTGCACCCAGTGATTTACCCGAAAGGTGCTCCAAAGGGGTGGAGGGTCATTCATGTCCAGAGTGGTTCAGTCACCCCAGGTGGGTCCCCCAAGACTAATAGCTTTAAGGATAAATTGCTTAAACTGTTAGCTGCAGAAGATAGGACCATGCAGGAATTACTGCAGGTGTTAGATCTTTCCAGTAATCCCACCCCCCAATCATCCCCGGGTACATCTCCCAGGTCCTCCAAGAGTTCCAACTGGCTTCCCCACCTATAATTGTTCCCCCCATACAGTTAGACTCCTATCGAAGATTGAAACTTTTTTCTGGTACTGTGCCTGTGCCCTCGGGAGAAGATGATTTGGAGATTTGGATGGACTATGCTACCCCTTTAGTCCAAGAGTGGCAGTGCTCTGAAGGGGAGAAATGAAAGAGACTGATGGAGAGCCTGAGGGGCCCAGCTTTGGAAGCCATTCATTTCTTGCGGGCTACTAGCCCCAAAGCCACTGCAACAAAGTATCTTTCTGCCTTAGAGGGGGTGTTTGGGGGTACAGAAACTGGGGAAGACTTGTTGTGGAAGTTCAAGTCAGCCAAACAGTGGAGGAATGAAAAACTGTCAGCCTTTGTCACCAGAATGGAAAGGGCATTGCAAAAGGCTTATCAAAAGGGGGGAGGTAACTGCCCCAGCATTGAATCAGGTCCTGCTGGAGCATATCTTGAAGTCTGCTAGGTTCTCCAGTGTGATACTGTTAAAACTCAAGTTACATGACCGACGGGCCACCACCCCTGAATACTGCCAATTGATGAGAGAGATTTGAGAGGTTGAGACTGATGAAGAGGGGTGGGAACCCTATGTGGGGGCCGTGAATTTATGCCAGACCCCTGAGCCCAGTGAACCTGATGAGACCCACCCCTCGAGGGGATTGAAGCAGGGGCCTGATGCTTTTCCTGTGCCCCCAGAGACCCAGGGTGGAGTGGGGGTGCATGCTGTCTCCTCTGATTACCGGGGGGAGAGTGCCAACCCCTCCAAAGTTGGGGAACCTGAGTTATCCAGAAATAAATGATCTAGCCATGAGGAGCCCCTCCAGAGTCCCCGATGCCTCCCGGCAGGCGAGATATTTTTCTCCCAGCAAAGACTCTCGAGATACTAAGTTCTGTTACCATTGTGGGGAGGATGGACACTTTCAGACAGAGTGCCGGTTACCTGAGAACCTAAGGAGGGTCAACAGTAGGCTAATAGCTTGGCATCGAAAGACCTATGCCAGACCTCAGGAAGGGCCTCCTCAGAAGAGTTTTGTTACCCGGGCCAATGCCCAAGTGACCGCCAAACCCATGCCCCCGGAATGATCTGACATGGTGGATCCCTCAATGGAAACCACCGTGAGAGTGAATGAAGTACCCACCCGGGCTGTGTTGGACAGTGGTTCCCAAGGGACCATTATGTTTCAGGACTGGTATCGGAAACATTTGCGTGAGGTGCCTCTGCAGCCTTTAGATGGCCTACATGTGTGGGGGCTGAGTGATAAGGCCTACCCCTGTTCTGGGTATATCCGGATCTGGTTGTCTTTTCCTACTTCTGTGGCTGGGGTGGCTGAACAAGTGGAGACCTTGGCACTGGTGTGTCCCCCCACTGGACTGTATGATGGGGTGCCCTTGTTAATTGTAACCAATGCTCACATGTTTGGTCGCTTAGCGCAGCTGTGCTCTGAAAAACAGATGTCCAGGACTGGGCGAGCTCTCAGAATACCTGCCTTGATTCAGAAGGCCTATGAGAATCAGAGAAAGGCCAGCCAGGTGGAACCCGAAGGCCCGGTGGGCGTCATCTGGAAGAAAGATCCAGAACCCTTACTGCTAGCCCAAAATGCCCAGTGTGTTCTACAGGGGGAGGTCCAGATTAAAAAGGATGTTAAGAATAAAATATTGATGCTGGATGCACCAGGCGAGGGAAAGTTGCCAGAGGGGTTGCTGGTTAAACCCAGTATCTTACCTGCTAGAGCCCATGCCTTTGCCAGGAGAGTAATGGTTCAAGTGCATAATGTATCTGATCGAGAGATTCGAGTGAAACGGGGTTGCACTCTGGCCACGGTGCACTGTGCAGATACTGCTGTCCTGCCTCACAACAAGACTCCCGGGAGAAGTGACCGAGTGACCCCTGATCTGTTTGATTTCGGTGATTCCCCACTGCCAGCAGAGTGGAAGAAAAGGATCAGTGAAAGGCTCGCCCAGAGGGAACAGGTATTTTCCTTGAAGGAGTGGGATGTAGGATGTGTGCAAGGAGCTGAGCATCACATTCGGCTACAGGATGAGCGACCTTTCCGTGAGCGATCTCGATGCCTAGCCTCTGCTGATATAGATGATGTGAGGCGACACTTGCAGGAGATGTTCACAGCTGGGGTGATACAGAAATCCAGAAGCCCCTACACCTCTCCTATTGTAGTAGTGAGGAAAAAGAATGGGGCTGTTCGGATGTGTGTGGATTACCATACTCTAAACAGGCGAACCATACCAGACCAGTATACCATGCCATGCGTTCAGGATGCCTTGGAGTGTCTAAATGGTAGTAAATGGTTCTCAGTGTTAGACCTCCGCAGTGGGTACTACCAGATCCCAATGGCTCTGGAGAATCGAGAAAAGACTGCTTTCATTTGCCCACTAGGCTTCTACAAGTTTATGCAGATGCCCCAAGGAATTTCAGGCGCCCCTGCTACTTTCCAGCATTTGATGGAGCACGCTGTGGGGGACATGAATTTGCTTGAATGTTTAGTCTACCTAGATGATGTCATAGTGTTTGGCAGCTCCTTGGAAGAACATGAAAGCAAGTTGTTCAAAGTCCTGGATTGACTGGAAGATTTTGGTCTCAAATTATCTATACATACATGCCAATTCTTTCAAACCTCCATAAAATATGTGGGGCACATAGTATCTACTTAAGGCATAGAGACTGACCCCAGCAAAGTGGAAGCTTTGACTACTTGGCCTCAACCAAAAAATTTGAAGGAGCTGCAATGGTTCCTGGGGTTTGGTGGATATTATAGGCGATTTATCAAAGACTATTCTCGAGTGATCCGCCCTCTGCTTAACCTTACACAGGGATATACCCCAACCCACAAAAAGTATAAGAAAGCTGTGCCCTCTGAGACTGAGAAAAAATATTTCCGCCCAAATGATGTGTTTGGCACCCGCTGGACTGCTGATTGTGAGGAAGCTTTCCATGACATTATATATCAACTTACCCATGCCCCAGTGCTGGCTTATGCTGACCCTGCCAAGCCGTATGTTCTTCATACTGACGCCAGTCTGCAAGGATTGGGGGCTGTGCTGTATCAAGAGCACCCAAACGGTCTAAGACCTGTGGCTTTTGCCAGCAGAAGTTTGACTCCTTCAGAAAAGAACTACCCAGTGCACAAACTAGAGTTCCTGGCTCTGAAGTGGGCCATTGTTGATCAATTTCATGACTACTTGTATGGTGCTAAGATATTGGTGAAGACTGATAACAATCCTCTGACATATGTGCAGACCTCAGCTAAGCTGGATGCCACCGGCCATAGGTGGCTCTCCACGTTGTCTACCTATGACTACGCTGTTGAATATATAGCAGGCCTGAACCATATAGATGCTGATGCTCTCTCCCGGAGGCCTGTGTCCCAAGCTGACTGGGTCCAGTTATTAGCACCGGACATAAGAGCCCTTTGCCAAAAATTTGACAGGGAGGAACAGGTGTCTCCTGATCCTGTGGACTGCATGGTGGACTGCTTGGGGCCATCTGAGAATTGCATACCCGCTTCTTACTGTCATTTTTCTGCATTAGACACTAGTGCACTGCCCCAATTCAACAATGATAGCTTCCAATGGGCTCAATCCCGAGATCCCATGATAAAAACTGTTTTGGAAGCTCTGCAGGGAGGGAGAGATGTGTCAAAACTGTGTTCCACTGACCTGAGAACTGCCCTGTTGTACAAAGAAGGACCAAAGTTGAAACTGGTTAATAAGCTATTGTACAGGGAGACTGTAGGCCAAGAGGGGCGAGTGCACAAACAACAACTGGTGTTGCCCACTGCTTTTAGAGAACTGGTGTTGAGGTCCCTGCACAATCACATGGGACACCTCGGCATAGACCGAACCCTTGACTTAGCGTGGTCTCGATTTTATTGGCCCGAAATGGGTGCTGATGTGGAGCAGTATATCAGGACCTGTAGCCGATATTTACAAAGAAAGACCCTGCCTCAGAGGGCTGCCCCCCTGGTTAACATCACTACTAGTGCCCCTATGGAACTGGTCTGCATTGATTTCCTGAGTCTAGAACCAGATCTAAAAAACATCAGCAATATATTGGTAGTTACCGATCATTTCACCCGGTATGCACAGGCTTTCCCTACTAAAGATCAGAAAGCAACCACGGTGGCTAAAGTGCTTGTTGAGAATTTCTTTGTCCACTATGGGGCCCCCCAAAGAATCCATTCCTACCAGGGAAGAGAGATTGAAAGCTGCCTGATTAAAGAAATGCTATCCTTGTGGGGGGTACGAAAGTCAAGAACCACCCCGTATCACCCCCAGGGAGATCCCCAGCCTGAAAGGTTTAACCGCACATTGCTTGATATGTTGGGCACACTGCAACCTAAAGACAAGCCTAGATGGAGCCAGCAGATTAGCACATTGGTACATGCTTATAACTGCACCAGAAGTGATGCCACTGGATTTTCCCCGTATAGATTGATATTTGGGAGAGAAGCTAGATTGCCGGTGGATGTATGTTTCGGGGTTTCTCCTGATGGGGTTCAAGCAGCTAATCATCTACAGTATGTGCAAAAGTTGAAGGCCCAACTCAACCATGCCTACCAACTAGCCCAGACCATGGCTGCTAAGCGAAACCTGGCCAATAAGGAAAGGTATGATAAGAAAGTGAAAGCAATGGAACTGAGAGAAGGGGACAGAGTGCTACTGAGGAATTTGGGACTGCATGGCAAACATAAGATTGCTGACAGATGGCATCACCTCCCTCATATTGTTGTGGGAAAACTGGAAGATTTACCTGTATATAAAGTGCGGCCAGAAAACAATTCAAAAGATGTGAAGACTATGCACAGAAATCATCTGCTGCCAATCGGACAAATTTTGATAGAAGCTGAACCTCCCAATGCCCCCCCCCTTCTGGGCCTGTAACTAGAGCTGCTGTCAAGAAAAAACTAAGATCAGTTGATTCTTCAGAAATCAAACTAAAGAGCCTTTCTCCACCCCCCTCTGATGAAGTTGATCGCCAGTCTGTGTTTGAGGACAGTGAGAATAACATTGAGTATTACCCCTCTTATGAACTGAGTCAACTGTTTAGGGGCAATCCCTTAATTAACTCTGGGGATGAAGTTGGGCTTCCTGGACTGTCTGAGCCCCCAGCTTTGTCTCTGGAGCCCATGCTACCAGAGGATGAAGTGAGTGGCATCAAGGCCGAAGAGGTGGTATCTTTGAGCTTGGCTGAGCTGTCTGACTTTTCAGAAGAAGGAAGTGATGCAGGGGAGCAAGCCAGTGATATGCCAGAACCTGAAGAATATTTTGAGTGCCCTGATGGTTCCTTGCCAGTACCAGAAATTCCCCCCGCTGACCCAAATACTGCAATCTCAGAAAGGGTAGAACAAGGCCCTGCAGATACTATGGACTCTGGGTCCCCTCCTCCTATAGTGGTTTCCCCGACCCATCCAAGTGGGGCTGAGAAGGAATCGGAACATTCAGAAATTTTATCCAAAACTCCTAGACAGACTGGCCAAGAAGTACGGCCTGTAGTAAGGCTGAGTTATGTATCCCTGGGTCAGCCTGTGGATCTGCCTCTGAATGTGGTCCATAAAGGGGTGTACATGTCCCCGAGCTCCTTGCCTAAATTGACCCTGGGAAATGATTCTCAATTGTTAGTTTCACCCTCTGAGTATGGTGCCCCTGCCCCATTTAGCCTACACATAACTGATAGGGAAGGGCTCCCTCTATTCAAGTGTCATGGGCAGGAAGTAATGACCTGATTTATGAGAGACAAAGGTTGCCTGTATGTGTAATGTTGTATAACCAATAGTGAATTATGTAGTACAGTACCAATATAGGTAACCCTAGGTTTAATGTGCTGTTAGTGTAAACTGTTTTGCCTTAAAGTGATTTAAGGGTAACTGCTTGACGCGGACGCCAAGTTCTTTCCAGGCTAGGAAGAGTGAAACCCTCCTACAAATGGGGGTTCCTAAAAGCTGTTGAAGAGCTGCCTAAGTGCCCCCAGTGCTGGCGTTCGGCACTTAAGCTGTTTGAATGGCTCTGTGAGTGCTTGTAGAGCCTCCACGTACTGCCTCTTTAAGAGCTGTCTGCTTGCAGACACCATTATTGCTCATGAGGGGGACTGTGTGTTTCCCTGCTCGAGTCCTGATCGAGTTGTAATGTAATTGCTCCTCTTTGCCATTGCTGAGAGCGCAAGGGGAGCTCACCCAAAAGATGTAACTATTTGCCTATAATCATTTAGAGTAATAGTGAAAATGCAGCTGTTTAACCTGCCTTTGTTGCAGCTGGGACTCTGCGCTGTGCCCCTCCATTTTGGACCAGGACTGTCTGAGGGATCCAATGGGAGCCAGGGGGTGTCTAAAATGGAGTTAATAGTGACCAACCAGAATCGGGACTCCAAGTGGAGCCGGCTGACCAATGCGGACACAGCTAGTAATTCTGGGAATTGAAGTCTGGACTGTGGTGCCTTTTTTAGCACCAATGAGGGCAGTAGGGATTAACTGACATCAGTATCCCACCAATGGGATCGGGTGGCACCTGCACTAGATTGCTCTGCCCAAACTGCCCCAAGACAGAGTCATTGGTGATCGTGAAGGGAGAAGGAGCTCTGGCTCCTGCGCTGTGGAAGTCTTTGCGCGGGAAGCGCGTGTGGCAGGCCAAGAAGTCAGGCAAAAGCAACGCCAGAAGGAGCAGACAAGATCCATGGAGGAGTGCAGGCGGAGGAGGCTGTACGATTACAGCTACCTACCAGGCTCACCCTGTAGAGGACTGGAGAATCTGCTTCAATCGCGCTCGGTCTGTCAGGACAAGTGAAGCGGCGTCGTTTGGCCCAGTGTGTGCAGTGAAAGCGATCGGGAATATACAGCAGCTGCCTGATATGGTACACCTCTGCTCTTCATATAAATGTGTGGAGAAGTGTTTAAAGTCCAGGCTCGGTCCTGCAAGTGGTGTGAGAGCAATCTTTCTGTTGAAGTTGTGAGTACTAAATCAGGTTAGCTCCCTGTCAGATGTTCATAGTAAAGGGCAAGATTTGTCTGGCTGCTTTACTGGCTACATGAACTGAGCCTACTGGCTCTACTTAATCCTCTTAGGGATCAAATGCTTGTTTTCTGCGTCTGGGCCTCAACCAGCTGCAATGAGAGGCTAGCCTTCTATTGCCTGGGTACCCGGAGACAGTGACTTATAGGTTAGGCCTGTGCACAGTGCGATAGATAGATAGATAGATAGATAGATAGATAGATAGATAGATAGATAGATATAAAATATATATATATATATATATATATATATATTAGAGTGGTAAGCTAATTAACCTGATTTCCCCCAGTCCTTGTTATCTTCCCCCTAAATAAATCAGATTGGTTGTTTTGCAAAGGTATACTGACTGAACTGTGTGTCTATGTTGAAATACTGTACAGTGGTTATTGTATAACTGCATCTTACTTTACAGGGGGTCCCCAGAGCCAAGCTGATTTAACCAAGCCTGGGGTTAAGCGTATATGGCAAGGGTACTGTGGCCAACTTGTGTGGGCCACTAGGGGAAGAAAGGGGGGTTGCAGTGACCCAGAGGGTTGTAACCAAGTCATTTCAGACTGTTCCAACCCCGACCTCTGGGTGGAGGCACCCGCCATCGGATCCAGGCCCCACAATCTGTTAACGTCAGAGCAGGCAGGGGTAGTAGCCCTTGGGATAGCGCCCCCTAGGGGTTACACACACATTCCCTTCCTCTGTGTTGGGAGGCATTCTGCACCTGGACCCTTGTGCGCAGTTCGGGTGCTGATGATCTGGTGATTCATATTGAGGGGGAGAACAATCAACTGGCAGACGCACTCAGATAGGTACAGTAGGAGATGCTGCATGAGTGGTCTCTGAATTAGGAGGTAGTGAACCACCTGTTCTCCTTGTGGGGCTCACCCTTGGTGGACCGGTTTGCCTCCTGGGAGAACGCAAAACTGAGGCTGTTTTGTGCCCACCCCCCACAGTCCAGGACACTGATGGGGTATGTCTTCATGAGGCCTAGACTCCAGGGCCCATGTACACCTTTCCTCCCTTCCCCCTGATCCACAGAGTACTGGTCAAGGTCAGGAAGGATAAGGTGCAGATGATCATGATACCTCCAGAGTGGCTACAACAGTTCTGGTAGCCAGATCTCCTCAGCCTCCACAGCAAGTCTCTGCAATTACTGCCTCTCCGCTGAGACCTGCTGACCAGAATTCAGGGGTCGGTACTGCACCCAGACCTTTAGTCCTGGCACCTCATGACATGGTTCCTGAGTGACTAGAGTTCCATTCCTTTGGTCTCTCAGAGAATGTCTTCTACATGGTGGAGGCCTCCAAGAAACAATTGACTCGTAGGTGCTATGTCTTTAAATGGAAGAGATTTTCCATCTGGTGTTGGGGCAAGGAGCTTCAGCCCCTTGCCTGCCCTGTGGCTATCATCCTGAACTACCTCTGGTCCCTTTCCCAGCTGAGACTATGAGCGACAACCCCTATGGTGCACCTGGCAGCCATTTCTGTTTACTGGACATGGGTCGGTATGCCAACGGTTGCTCAGGAGAAGGTGGTTTGGCACTTTTTCAAGGGTTTCAACCACCACCTCCACTGTGGGACTTATATCTGGTCCTGGCTATGCTCATGGACAAGCCTTTTGAGCCAATGCACATGTATGAGTTGTCACACCTCTCGTGGAAGACTGCCTTCCTGGTGGCAATCACATCTGCCAGAAGGACTGGAGAGCTCCAGACACGCTCAGTTGACCCTCCCTACCTGAAACACTGAAACATAGAATGTGACAGCAGATAAGGACAGCTGGATCCACACAGTCTGCCCATTTTATTTTTTTTAAACCTTTATTTTTTGCTCCAGACGCTACCTGATCTACGATACAATCTCCCCCTTCCTTAGCCCTACAGTTCCCGTGTGCCTGTCCCAGGCATTTCTGAACCCCTCCACTGTTTTTGCCATTACTTTCACTGGAAGGCTGCTCCAGGTATCCATCACCCTTTCTGGGAAGTACTTCCTCACATACCTCCTGAATGTACTCCCCTCCAGCTTCCTAGCATGCCCCCTTGTTCTATAGCACCTTTTTCCTCTGAAAAATACTTCCCTTCTGTACCTTATTTATCCCCGTGTGGTGTTTAAAGATCTCCATTATATCGTCCCCTGCCTTTTCTCCCCTAGAGTCTACATATTTAGCTCCCTTAACCTCTCCTTGTAGGGATTTTGATGCAGTCCCTGCACCACTTTGGTAGCCCTCCTTTGGACTGCCTCCACTCTATGTACTTCCTGAGATGTGGTCTCCAGAATTGGACAAAGAACTCAAGGTGGGGTCTTACCAGCGATCTATATAGCAGCAGTGCCTCCCTTTTCCTGCTGGCGATACCCCTTCCTATGTACTCCAGCATCCCACTAGCACTTCCGTCTTGTCGCACTTCCAGGCCACCTTTAGGTCATCTGATAGGATTATCCTTAGGTCTCTTTCTTGATTGGTCTTTGTCAGTATCACGCCACCCATTTTGTACTCTGCTCCTGAGTTTCCATGGGCCAAGTGCATTATTTTGCACCTTTTTTGCATTACAACCCAGCTGACATACCCTTGACCACTCTTCCAGTCTTTTCAGGTTCCTTCCCATCCATTCACTCCCCCGGGAGTGTCTGCTCTGTCGCAGATCTTGGTGTCATCCAGTAAGAGACAGACCCCCCCCCCAAGTTTCTTTGCTATGTCACTTATAAGGTCACTTAAGAGGACCGGTCCCAGCACTGATCTCTAAGGTACCCTGCTGGTCACCCTCCTTTCCTCAAAGCCAATTCCATTTACCACTACCCTCTGTGTCCAGTCCCCTAACCAGTTTCTTACCCAGGTTACCACCTTATTACCCACCTTGTTTACCAGTCTCCTATGTGGAACGATATCGAAGGCCTTGCTGAAATCCAGGTAGGACACGTCCACTGCTCCTCCCTGATCCAACTCCTTGTTCAACCAGTCAAAGAAATCTATCAGATTTGTTTGGTACGACCTTCACCCTGTGAAACCATGCAGCCTTGGAGCCTGTAATCTGTTGGGATACAAAATATTCCACAGTCATTTCCTTTAGCAGTGTTTCCATTAACAAACACCACCAACGTCAGGCTGAGAGGCCTATAATTGCCTGCCTTTTCCTTGCTACCACTTTTGTGAAGGGGGACTACATCTGTTCTTCTCCAGTCCTCCAGGATCACGCCAGTCTCCAGTGACGTGTTAAAAAGGTCTGTCAGAGGTGCTGCTAGTACCCACCCTAAGTTCCCTTAGCATCCTTGGATGTACCCCATCTGGTCCCATAGCTTTTTTCACCTTCAGGTTAGCATGTGCTTTCTGGACTCTCTCCTCAGAAAATGGACTAGTGTCAATTTCCCTCCCACCAAAGCTGCTGGCGTCCCCTTCTTTATTTATTATTTATTTTATTAGCTTTTGTTGACCGGGTAAGTGCACTAGACAAATCCTGCCTATTTTCAGGCACGACCCGGGGGAGGGGGATACAGATGAATGCCAACTGACTTTGAACCAGATTAAGCTGTTGGTGGTATTTATAGTGAATGAGGGAAATTTGGCCAGGACACTCTTCTGTGAACACTGAGCAGAAGTATGTGTTCAAGATGTTTGACTTTTCTTGATCCACCTCCATACAGTCACCCCCTCCCTCTTTAACTGTACGGTCTCTCCCTTTGTCTTCTTTTCACTAACATGCCTAAAAAAATATCTTATCTCCTTCTGATACACCCTGAGCTATTCTTTCCTCCATTTGCACCTTTGCGCTCCTCACTGCTTTGCCTGCCTCCCTCTGTTTTTCCTGATACAGTGGTCTTCCACAGAGAGACAGCTGTCTGACCCAACCCATAGTTCCTCTCAAAGGTGACATCAGTTTCACCTTAACCAGGGGATAACTGATATATTTTACCAACCCCTCCTTCAGAGGCCGACCGCAGGCTGCATACTCTGGACCTGCGGAGATTGCTTTCCTTCTAAGTGGAGCGTACGGCTGGAATTCAGGGACAGGCTCACCAGCTGTTCATCACCTATGCTGAAGCCATGCCTGGCAGACCAGCAGCAAAGTAAACATTTGCAAGATGGATTACAACTGGCATCTACTTCTGCTATAGGTTGGGTGGTCGGGAGCCTACCGTAGGGATTAGGGCTCATTTCACCAGATACACCGCTGCTTCAGTGGCTGCTTCCAGGGAGTTCCCCATACAGGAGATCTGTAGGGTTGCTACATGGAAGTCTGCACACACCTTCATGTCCCATTACTGCATTGACCTTGAGTCACACCAGGATGTGAATTTTGGGACCTCGGTTCTCCAGTCTCTGTTCGCCAACTAGGGGTGCGCACCTTGTCCCTACATCCCGAAGAACCGCTGGGAGTCTGCCAGAGTGTGGATAAGTGAGCCATATCCATGCCCCTAGAAGAATAGGTTACTCACCTGTAACTGTAATTCTGAAGAGTGGGAAATGGTTCACATCCACATAACCCAGCTGGACTCCCCTGGCAAGTGGCAGCTGAGCCTGCTTCCAGCGTGTGAGATCTGACATCACAGGGTGGATTCGGGGGTTATACCGACCGGGTGGTGGGAGAAGCTTAGTTTAAAGGTGCTCCAGCCAATAACATCATTCCATTGGAGCTACCAGTGTGCAGATGTGAACCACATACCACACCTAGAAAAAAAATTACTCACTTAGTAATCTTGTTTCTTCCAAGGTATTCTTCAGGACTTCCGGTCTGGTCGACTTCCTGTATGGCAGCTTAGCTTTTCAACTCCGCTACAACCTGACCTAAATCCATTATAATCCATAAATAAGAAAACCCATCCTGTTGTTCAAACGTAGAATAACGGACTACCTGATGCCGGCTAAACACAAAATGAAAGAAAATTGCCCAGGCGGGACGAGTAAACAACAGAAGACGCTGACAGAGTTAGGCCCATGAGCGCTGGTGCAGCCAACAATGGAAGTACTGCATAACGATATGGAGGGGGCAAGCCAAGTAGAGGAAGATTATACTATAACATCTAAACAACTTTGCTCTACTTTAAAACAAATAAATGAAACATTACTGCGCCTGGATAAAATCGTCTCTAGTCAAAAACAAGATATTTTGGACTTAGCACAAAGAACAACAAGTTTAGAGACCACGATGTCAGACTATACTCTCACAACAGATGCCCACAACACTGCACTGCTCGATCTTCACCAGAGGGCAAATAAACTAGAGCAAAAGCTGGAGGAACTCGAAAATAGAAATCTCCGTAACAATATCCGAATACATGGTTTACCGGAAGGTACAGAGTCCAAAAACATGGTGGAATTCATGAGTTCTTTTTTACATGAGATCCTGAACCTGCCACAAGATAAAGAACTAAATATAATTCGGGCCCACAGATCCTTTATCCCTCGCCCCAGGGACTTGAAGGCAAGACCACGCTCCATAGTGATAGCTTTTTTAGACTACAGGGATAAAAGAAGAGATCTTAATGTTAGCCTGGGGGAAAAAAGTAATCCACTCTGGAGATGTCCGTTTGTACTTTGAACAGGACTATTCTCCCCAACTGCTAAATAAAAGAAGGTAGGTCCTGGCGGTTGTGAAGCTGTTGCAACAGTAGAACCATAAGGCTTTCGTGGAATACCCTGCTAGACTAAAGATAATGACGGAGAAAGGCCCAATTAGTTTTCAAGAACTAGAAGCAGCAGAGGAGTTTCTACATACACTGGATATTAACATACCCTGTTTACCTATAGAACAAAATCGGAGACAATTACAAAATAATAACTGGACATTTGTTGGCCCCAAAGGTGGAGGGACGAGGGAAAAGGGGGACACTTCCGCTCTGTGGAACAAGATTGGAACTGAAAAGACCCATGGATAGAAGCTCAGAACAGCAGGTGGTTCGAGAGGAGCGGGAATTTTGGTTTTGCAGCTGCAAGATGTGCTGGGAGAGGAAGGAGGTACCTGAAATGGCAGTCATTTTCTGGGGCTTAAGCAATCAGGACTAGGTGGTGGATTAGGACTATTATTGCCAGAATGGCAAGTTGCTGATGAAGCTAAAGGAACTTTTTTTTTTAAGCTGTTCCAGATCAAAAATATAATTTGAGTTTAATATATTCTAAAAATCTGAGAATAGTCTAACAAACGGATATATATTTGGAAGGGGCTGGGAGGGGGAGCGATCGGTGTCATGGGGCACTGCGGAGGCTCTCGCCCTGGGGAGGCTGGTGACCGAAGCATGGTGGTGCAAGCTACTAGGAGCCAAATAGCTTTGGGAGACAAAGATTATAGCAGAGAGCAGTGTGCTCAGTGGGGAGTGAGCTATAATCTATGACCATAACTCTAGCTTGGAGGATCAGGGGCTAAATAGACCGGGCAGAGGCCTAAACATAAAAAATGAAAACTAAAATCATAATGGATGGGTTGGTTTGCACTGAGGGCCTGATAGCTCTCGGGATGACTGGGACCCACCGAACTGGAAACCAGGCAAGATGCTGCTACGGTCGGCCCAAATAAAGGAGGCTCATTCTCCCCATGGGTAAACTTTCCCTAGCACGAATAAAGGAATGCAAAGGGTCTCTCTAGATGGTATATGGATACTGGCTTCTGGTTCTGCAGCCTACCATGCAGAAGACACGTGGCCTGCTCGGGGTGCCCAGTGGTGTCAGTCAGGCGCTGACCTGTTTTCCTAGCCCATACCCACACAAAGTGAAAGAGTATATGCAGCCTAAAACAGGTTGAAGGTTGTCTGTCTATGGGATAAAAGACCAAGTACTATCTGCTGTGTGTTGCGTTCTGTTTTATTGGTCTCACGTACTTTGCTAGCACCCCTTAAGTTGCTAATTTGTGGGGGTTTACTCCTTTATCATTTTTCTTTGCAGCTTATCGCAACACATCAAAGGTCAAGGGTGGGGCTTCCACTCCCCTCTTGATAGTTTCACGGAGCTGAGCACCCTTATAGGGCGGCTCCAGGTGAGGGCTCCTGGTACAGGGCAAGTGTACCTCACCTTACTCTCCACTTTCAATTAAGATCTACAGGAAGGAGGTGTGAGGGTAACTAGAGATTTGTCATTATGAATCTCCTACCTTGGAAGTCAGCTATCTTTTGTTTAAAATGTCGGATAGGAGCCACGTTGGCTGATAGTGTTATTGGAAATGTTAAGGATTTAACTTTATTGTACCAGGTAATTCTTATCATCCTAAATGTACAAATGATGTCTATGCAAATGACCTTAGCCGGTTTGGGAAACAGATTAATAAGGCACTCAGGTAATGGCTTTGTGAAAGCCTGCTTTTATCTTATTTTCAGGAGTGATGGCTGGGACGGGCTCGCTGTTCTGTTCTTTTAATGTGAACGGCCTCACCAACCCTGTTAAACGTAGCAAAGTTATGAGTTTTATAAAGAAAACCTCAGCTGACTTTATTTTTTCACAAGAAACGCACTTGTCAAAGCAAGAACATGCCAAATTGCTGAAATTTGAGTTTGGGGACATGGTGGCATCTTTGTATAAAAAAGGCAGAAGAAGGGGGACAGTGATTCTGGTTCCAGCCAAAACTCATTTTGAAAAGATGGATATATTGGCTGATAAGGATGGTTGCTATGCTCTGATGAAAGGTAGATTGGGGGGAGTGATGGTCACCTTGGCCTCTGTGTATTTCCCACCGGGCTCTAGATATCAAGAATATAGAACCTTTTTGACTACCCTACTGAGCTGGGCCGAAGGTACCATAATATGTGGGGGGGATCTTAATTTAGCACTGAACCCTACTCTAGATACCACGTCACAAATACCAAGAGCAATACATGAGACAGCGAGGAAGGTGCAGAAATTGGTGAGGGAATTGGGTTTCCAATATGTGTGGAGGTATTTTAATGGTAAAGGGAGGAACTACACTTTTTTTTCGGCTGCACACCAGATGTATTCCAGGCTAGATTATTTTCTGGTGCCCGGGGAAGATATGCATAGAGTGAAAGAATGTTGGATGGGAGACATGGGTCTTTCTGACCACGCTCCTCTTTTTATGAGGACTGACATATGAGAGGTCAAGAGAAATACTTTTTGGCACCTCAATCTATCGTTGCTGAATGATCAAGAGGTTAAGGAGAGCATTAAGGAAATGTTTGATAATTATATGGCCGAGAATCTACCCCAAGACACGTCTCAGGCAATAAGGTGGGACGCGGCAAAAGCAGTTTTGAGGGGGAAATTCATTTCGATAGCATCCAAAAAGAAAAGGATAGGAGGCTAAAAACTAATATTATCAACACAAATTAAGAACCTGGAAGATCTCCAGAAAGGTAAAATAGACAAAACAAGGACTAAACAGCTGAAGACACTTAAAAAAGAATTAAATGATATTTTAGACTACCAGGTCGAACAAAAGCTACATTTTTTAAGACAACAATATTATGAGGGGGGACCAAAATCATTAAAATTATTGGCTAGTAGGCTTCGTGTGCAGAGAGCTAAAGTCACAATAATGTCAATATGGCACCCACAGAGAAAAGAAATGGTCCATGTGGTAAGGGAGATAACAAATGCTTTCAAATTATTCTATGGTAAACTATATACACCAGATAAGACACCATGTGTACAAAGAGTAGAAGCTTTTTTGGAGGGACTAGCGTTACCGGGGTTATCAGAGGAACAGGGGAGGTCATTGCTAGCCCCTATTACGGAATCAGAGGTGAATGCAGAAATTTCAAGACTTAAAGCGGGTAAATGCCCGTGTTCAGACGGGTTACCATCGGAGTTTTATAAGACATTTAGAGGGATGGTACTCCCAAGCCTCTTGGGCTTATACAAAGCTGTGCTTAGTGAAGATGAGCAAGTACCCCCCTCATGGGACAGGGCTGTGATCTCTGTGCTCCCCAAGCCACGAAAGGACCCTACTAAATGTTCCTCTTATCGACCAATTTCTTTACTAAATACTGACTATAAAATTTTTACTTCCATGTTAGCTAAAAGAATACAACAATACCTACCTGGTCTAATTGGTATGGACCATGCGGGTTTTGTCCCAGAACGTCAGGCTCGGGATAACCCGAGAAGAACATCTCATGTTATACAGTAGATCAGATTAACTATACAAATACCCCCTCCCTTCTTATGAGTTTAGATGCCGAAAAGGCATTTGATAAAGTATCTTGGGCCTTTCTAGGCCAGGTTCTTTCCCGGTTTGGTTTCCCTCAGCAATTTGTGAGGGCTCTGTTTAAGATATATAAGTCCCCTTTGGCTTATATATGTGTGAATGGTCATGTCTCAGAAGCTGTCCATCTGGGAAGAGGAACGAGACAGGGATGCCCTCTCTCGCCACTATTACTCACCTTTTACATAGAACCCCTAGCTCAGAGTATAAGACAGAATGGAGGTGTCAGGGGGATCTTAATGGGGCAGTGAGGAACAGAAATTAGCTTTATATGCCGATGATGTCCTACTAAATTTGTCAGACCCAGATAGTTCACTACCAGAGGTGTTTGGACAGATGGAGGAATATGCCTCAGTCTCAGGCTTTACATTGAACAAGAGTAAGACTGAGGTCCTTAGTTTCTTTTATACCCCATCTGCTGACATTAAGCAAGATACCCAATGGAATGGGACACGGAAGCTATCAAGTACTTGGGAATTAAGATAAGTAAAAATACGGCCAGCCTGTTCGAATTGAATTATCCCCCACTAGTGCAACAATTAAAGGCAGACTTTAAAAGATGGACATTGCTCCCCCTAACTTTGCACGCCAAAAATCAAGCATTAAAAATGAATGCCCTACCCAGGCTGCTCTATTTATTTCAATATGTCCCTTGTGTTGTCTCTCAGAGGGATCTTGAATCCTGGCAAAAAATGTTTATAATTTTTTATGGGGAGCAATGCGACCGAGGGTTAAAATTTTTTTTTTATTTCTTCCCAAAAACAAAGGGGGCCTGACTTTTCCCCACTTGCAGGGGTATTGGACAGCATCTCAAATGAGGATTGCATTATTGTGGGACAATCAGGCATACACCTCCCATTGGAAAAAGCTGGACCTAGCAGAGGTTAGAGAGGTCCCATTGCAGGCGGCCTTGTTTGCAGAGGGGAGGTTACAGGGAACTACGATTTACTCAGGGACGGCAGTGGTTTTAGAGGGTTGGAGAAGGGGCACTGGTAGAGGTAATACCAAACAACAAATATGGAAATATACATGGTGGGCCTTATATCCCAACTTTGCACCAGCAAAACTAGATAACTGGTTCCTAAGACATGCAAGAAAAGGATTTCAAGCACCATATCAACTTTTCCACGGATCCTCCTTGATGTCCTTCGAGATGGTACAATTAAAATTTGGTATAGCCCCACAAGATAGAATAAGATACTACCAGTTAAGAGACTATATAAATGATCAGTTGGGTAAGGGAAATGGGGTGAGAGATCAGGAAGGAGGGGATGTACCATTCCAACAGATTTGGAATGCAACAAATGCTAAACATATGATCACTATGTTATACAGAAACTATTTAAATGACCTCAGTACCTCTTCACAGTATATCAAGGAAAGATGGGAGAGGGACATGAACATCTCTGTTATAGACCGACAGTGGTCCCAGGTATGGAGGAGCACTTGGGGTACCACGTCCTCCTCTACGTGGAAGGAGTTCAGTTGGAGGGTGAGGACCCGTTTCTTCCTGGTTCCTGTACAGCTGGGTCATTCCATCCTGGGGGTGGGCACAGAGTGTCAGATGCAATGTGGAGAGGGAAGTGCATCCCAGACACATGTCTTCTGGGCTTGCCCGGAGATCGTCTCCTTCTGGGAGGGAGTCAGGCGACACATTTCTAGAATTTTTGAAGTCCAGACACCTCTGGGACCTGAAAATATGGTTTTGGGCATTGTTCCACAAGAAGTAAAAGGGAGAGAGGCAAAGTATCTGTGGTTAATACTTGTAATTGCAGCTTTGAAATCTATTAGCAAGAGGTGGCGAGAGAGAGGCAGTCCAGATTTGAGGGAATGGGCCAAATTAATAGAAAATATAATGGATATGGAGAAAATCACCTTTTCTCTCAGGCAGTTAACCCACGAATACCAGAATAGATGGACCAGATGGCTTTTATATGAGGGAAATGAAGAATGGCAGACCTAATAGAGATATGAGATTGGAAATCATGATCCTAAAAGAATGGAAAGAGGTAATGGAACAAGCCCGGAGGGAGCAAGAGAGGAACAATGGTTAGGGACAGAGGGAAAACTTGATCCTATGGGGGGGTTCCCATAAAATCTGGCGTTTTTGTGAGACTGATAGGATGACTGAGAGTTACGTCAAGTAATAACCTGGTAATTAGTTATTGTTAATGGTTATTAGTGAAAAAGAAAGATATGTTCATATCATTTAATATTTTAGTACTGAGAGAGGAATGATGGGACATTCATTCTTTTATGGATTTCTAGCTTGTCATCCTACCTAAATATGTAATAACTGTGTAAAATGTATGTATAATGGGATGTACTTGGAAACTGTGAGATATCTCTATATTATCTCTAATAAAGCAAGTATTAAAAAAAAGGTATTCTTCAATATTTGTATTTATTTATTTGTTTATTTAAGAGAATCGGAATTAGAATCCTTTGAGTCATAGACTCCTTTGCAAAGGCTCCACATCAAAAAGATACTCAAACATAACATGAACAGTACAATACATAGATAATACAGTACAGGGAATATATATACAATTGGTAGGTTACAGCTTTAGGGGTCTTAAAGTAGACCATGGGTCATAGTTATACAGTATAGTCCAGTTTTAACGGACTCGGATTAAGCGGATATTCGGATGTAACAAACAAATTCATTCAGCCAAATGCCTTTTTCTATTACTTTAATGTTAAAAGCAACGGTTAAAATGGACCTGCGCTTCCGTCTGTAATGGCTACTTGGTGATGCTAAAGAGGTACTTTTTCACTTGCAAGTCAATTAAATAATTAAACAATTAGCATACCTACTTAAACATCCCTCGTTCTACCAAAGTCTCGTCCATTTTTTTTCTGTTGTGAACTGTGCATTGCTGTTCTTTGAAATGCTGTCTGGTAAGCGAACCTGTCTACCCCTTTGTAAGAAAATAGAGTTATTGAAAGTCATCGACAAACTTCCCAAACTTAGTGTTAGAGATTTGAGCACCCATTTTTCAATTCCAAAATCCTCAATCTCCGACTTGTTGAAAAATAGGGAAACATTGCTTGCCATCTGGCACAGCAACCAGAACCCAGAGAGGAAACACAAAAGAGAGGGAAAAGATACAGATGTAGAGGAAGCACTGCAAAGGTGGTTCAGCAATGCTCATAGCAGGGAGGCGCTAATTAGTGGACCTCTCCTGCTTCAGAAAGCAGATAGCCTTGCTGAAGGTCTTGGGAAAACTGGGTTTAAGGCAATAGATGGCTGGCTCAGCCGATGGAAGCAACATAACAACATATGCTTCGGTCGAATTCACGAGGCGAAGTTAGATGCTGACAGCTGTGCAGCTGATACCTGGCTTAGAGATGTTTTGCCACAGCTTCTTTCAGGTTACAGCCCCAACAACTTTTTAACACCGATGAGACTGGGCTGTACTTTCAATGTGTTGGTTATGGCACCCTAGCGTTTCGTTCGGAAGCACCACTCGGTTTAAAGAAAGCCAAGGAACAAATTACTGTACTTTTGACCTGCAACATGTCAGGTTCCAATAAATGGATCCCTGTGGTGATAGGCAAGAGTGCACAGCCACGTTGCTTTCGTGGTGTTTGGCATCTACCAGGCGTCTACCGAAACAACAAGACCACATGGATGACCGGTGAAATATTCACAGCCTGGCTGAAAAGTTGGTACCGCAGTCTATGGTCATGCAAAATCACCCTTGTCCTGGATAACTGTAGCTTCCACCCTCCTGTAACTGGGCTATGTAACATTAAGTTAATTTTCCTTCCTCCTAACACAACCAGCATAATGCAGCCACTAGATCAGGGTGTTATTTGTAGCTTTAAAAGACGTTATGGGACCCTTATGAGAGGCAGATTGCTTGACTTACTGGATCAAGATGAAGAAATCACAGCTTCAGTTTGTGTTCGATGGATCAATGTGCTAGATGCCGTGCTCATGATCCAGCAAGCATGGAACAAAGTCTGCATGGAGACCGTTCAGTCATGCTTCTGAAAAGGTGGCTTTATAATTCATGCTGAAATTGACACTGTAGCTGAAGAACCAGAGTTTACCGAGGATACAAACGAGCAGCATCCACCTTCAGAGGAGGAACTGGAGGCGTTCTGTCACCTAGGCGATGAAGCACCAATGTCTAATGTTGATGACATCAGCGAGGCAGTCGAGGGGATGAATCCGACTGAAGACTTGGAAGATGAGGAGACTGTGGGAGAAGAGGAGGAGGAAGCAAAAGTAACGCCAGCTGATGTGAGGAGCGCCTTACTAACCATAAGACGTGCAGTGGAACAAAGGGACGACATTGTTCCGAAGTGGGACTAGCTTACCCTGACAGAATCAATGTGGAGGAGGTACACAAAGACTGGCAGTAAGCAAATGAGCATTAATGATTTCTTTAGCCCCTCTCAGGGTTCCCAGGTCGAACAGTAAAGCATTCTAGAGCATGCACAGTTCACAGCACTTTTTTTCGGGTTTGTTTTTGCTTTTGGTTTTTAGAAATTTTGTTTTTAATAAAGTACACTGGTGTGGCTTGCCAGGATAATCTCAAGATAACTAAAGGCTTAAAAGAACTGTAAAAAATCACTACCTTGTGCAATGCTGCCCGCGCTATGCTCCAGCTTGAATCTTATATTAAAATAAATGTTAAATGGTTGTAGCGGACGCCACATGTAACAGAAAAACTTGTAGTTGTCAAATTAGTCCATTACAAGCGGCATACACTGTATACATAGGGCAGGTTTCAGTTTCAGGGGGTCTTAAATGGACCCTGAGTCATAATTTATATACAATGAGAGGGAAGGAATGGGAAAACTAATCACGATGCAACAAACATGGTGTCGCTTTCATGTGGGCTTCCTAACTGAATAAGCTAAACACGTTTAAAAATATGCCTCCTAGGGATTAAGATATGCCTCCTAGGGAGAGATTAAGAAAGAAGGTGGAATATTATGTACAGTCACAGGCTGTGGAGGCAAGGAGGAGGGTCTTGAGGCCAAGACTGGGTTCCATGGAGATGGAGGACGGTAGGCTGTTAAGCCAGAGGGGGGCCCAGATAGCGGAAGGATCTTTGACCAAGGGAGGTCCTACAATGTGGGGTAAGGAGGGAGGTATTGGCAGAATGTCTGGGGGCCCTTCTGTGTGGGACTATTTGGATAAGGGGGTGTAAACCATGGGGTGCTTGCTTCTGAAGTATCTTTTTTGCAAGGAGGCAAGTGTGATATTAAAGCCTGCCTTCGAAGTTCAGCCAGTCCGTAAGCTTGTACAGCTTGCATGAGTGGGTTAAATGGTCACATCCAGAGACCAGGCGGCAGGCTCTATTGAGGGCTAGGTTAATGCACCATAGGGCTGTTTGATCTGCAGTCCCGTATATCACAATGCTGTATTCCATTAAGGATAGGACTGAGGAAGACACGGCGAGTCAGATGGCCGGGGGGGGGGTAGGCAGTGCTTACAGTATGTCTGTATAGCCTCCCCAGCCTGGTGTTAATGGAGGAGGAGACGTGTTGGATATGTACGTGGTAGGTAAGGGGGATGTCCAGAGTGACACCCAGGTACTTGAAAGAGGAGACCTGTTCAAGTGGGGTGCCTAGAGAGTTTGTGATAATTAACGGAGAGCTACAGGGAGGGCTCTGGTGGTGTGCAAAGATCATAGACTTTGTCTTGTTGTAGTTCAGTAAGAGGTGGTGCTCAGAGAACCAGGTTTCAGGTTCCCCAAAGAAGCTCTGTAGGGTGGTTTGGAGGGAGTTAGGATGAGGGTGTTTCCAGAAAACAACGTTGTCATTTGCATACAGCAGTAGCTTATCACTGCAGGATTTGGGGAGGGAGTTCAGAAAGCGGGTGAAGAGTAATGGGCCAAGTAAGGACCCTTACGGGACCCCGCTTAGGACTGGTCTACTGGCAGAGAGTGTGGTGTTAATTTTGACCTGTTGAGTATGACCAGAGAGATAGTCTTTGAACCAGGAGGCGGCCTCAGGGGAAATGTTCAGGGATGGAAGGGAGTGGAGAAGCAGCGTGTGACTGACAGTGTTGAATGCTTTGGTCAAATCAACATAGATTGTGCCAGCCAGGTAGCCCTGTTCCAGGGCCTCATCTATATATGATGCGAATTCAAGGAGGGCAGTGGTAGTGCTGTGGCCCCTCCAGAAGCCGTGTTGTTTGCGACAGGGTAGGTTATGCTTGTCCAGGTAATCTGT
The DNA here is from genome assembly GCA_016271365.2 of Neoceratodus forsteri. Lineage (NCBI taxonomy): Eukaryota > Metazoa > Chordata > Ceratodontiformes > Ceratodontidae > Neoceratodus > Neoceratodus forsteri. The sequence goes on from CM057452.1 coordinate 567,387,682, forward strand.
AAGTTGGTCCAACACAATTTTTTTGAGTACCCTGGTGGGGGGGATTAACTCTAGTAGGCAACCTCCTGAGTTGAACTGTCCCGGAGATTAATCGAACTGATGCAAATGATGAAACATCTATTGGCTCATGCCATCATTCAAACTGCTGCCCTTACCAACTGCTACATTCTATAATGAATCTATTTTAACTAGTAATAAACATTTTTATTTATTTATTTATTTATTTTAGCTGCCTACCTCCTGCTGGGGCGGTCCTATGGTTCCCCTGATCCATCCTGTCCTGGCGGCTCCTTAATTGGGAGCCATGCCTGAGCTACAACCTCCTCATCCTCACCCTCTCTGAGGTCACATAGCGGGGCCCCATCACGGAAGACCAAGGGGTCGGGACCACAGGAAGCTCCTGGGAGCATCCGATGCAGTGCCATGGATAGGCCTTCATCATCACTGTAGGATCAGTTTTTTTTGTCTCCTGTAGTTCCCCCCTACAGCCCGGGTGTGCAGTGACACCAGTGATGCTACGGTGCGTGCTTCTGCTCACTGTGCATCAGGCGTCTGCCCGTGCTGTCCCCTCTAACATACTGTGACTCACACTCACCCCCAGCCACTGCCAGGAGCCAGAACATGCGCCGGTACCCAGCCACACCTCCGGAGGACAGCAGTCTCATGGACACTCAATTCTCTGACCCCAATGACCTGAGTCCTCTCCCGAACCCGGGTCGCCGGGGTAGCGCGAGGTGTGGCGTCCAGCGCCACAACCCTCAGCGCCACTGGGCCGAAGTAATAAACATTTTAAAACATTAACAATCCCTCTTTTACTCTGTCCCCTAGTAATGCCAGTTAGGACCATAAGAAAGAAGAACAGGGCCACCTGATTCTCAAACACAACATAACCAGTGTAAGACCCTTATCACAATAAAAAACACCAGCTGTAATGCAGAGGCTAACTGGTTCTGGAAGGGGAGGTAGGGTGGGAGAGTTAATCTTATTGAAGAATACTTTGGAAGAAACAAGATTACTAAAGTGAGGAGTTTTTTCTTCTAACCCCAGGAATTCTTCAATATGATTGACTCTAGCAGACAATAAAGTAGTACTTTTGGAGGTGGGCACAGAAGTCTATTTAGGGAATAGGCTCTGCAGCACTGCTGTGCCAAACCTGGCATCATTTCTGGATTGTGTATCCAAGTTATAGTGCTTTGTAAAAGTATTCAATGTTCACTACATAGCTGCTTTGTAGATTTCCAGTAGAGGAATGTCTCTGGCTGCTGCTATTGTAGCAGCTGTGCCTCTTTGTAGAATGCACCCTTAGTCCCACTGGGGGCTCTTTGCCAGTTTCGCTATAGCAGAACTGTATACACTGCACTATCCAGCATTCAGTTGTCCTTTTTGAAGCTGGTTTTCCATTTCTCTTGTCCCCATAGGTCAGGAACAATTGTTGTTTAACCAGCCTATGGGCCTCAATGTGGTCAAGATAGTAGTTGAGAGCCCTCTTGGCATATAGGCTATGCAACCTGTGTTCCCCTGAACTAGTGTTCAGTAAAAAAGACTGGCAGGGTGATAGACTAATTTAAATGGCAGTCAGAGACTACCTTTGGAAGGAATTTCCTATTAGTCCTGCGCACCACTTTGCCCCTGTGGAAGGAGATACAGTGTTGTTCAATGCACAGTGCTTGTAACTCACTTATTCTCCTGGCTGAAGTGATAGTCACCAGGAATATGGCTTTCCAAGTGACAAATTTTAAATGTACTGTAGCCATGGACTCAAACGGGGGTTCCATGAGCCTGGCAATGCAAACATTGAGGTCCCAAGACGGCACCGGTTCCCTATGGGGAGGATGCAGGTGAGCTAACCCCTTAAAAAATTTCTTGAAAATAGGGTTAGCAGCCAGAGGAGCACCCTCACTGACTGAGAGATAGGCAGAAACTGATGCCAGATGAGTGGGCTGTTGGCCCAATGAGTGCAGATGGGTGAGATAGTCCAACAGGACTGGTAGCCCTGTCTGGGAAGGTAATATCCCACTAGAGTTACACCAGATAGAAAATCTCTTCTATTTGGAGGCATAGGTTTTCTTGGTAGAGAGTTTCCTACACCCCATAAAACCCTGAGTACGCCTTCAGAGAGGTGTAAACCTGCATATTCTAGGTCTTCAAGAGCCATGCCTTGAGTCTGAGAGACCTGAGGTTCAGATAAAAGACCCTGCCCTGAGAGGAGGTCAGAAGGTTGTGCTTCTGAGGGAGGTGTATGGGCTGGATCACTGACAGGAAGAGCAGTAGTGAATACCATGGCTGCCTGGCCTAATTCGGAGCTATCAGGATCATGGCAACTGGCAGAGACCAGAGCTTGATCAGGAACCTGAGCAACAGAGGAAATGCATATAGGCTCCTCCCTGACCAATCCAACACTAGAGCATCCATGGGCACTCTGCCCCTTGCTGGAGGCCTGCAACAGAATAGAGGGAGCTGATGGTTCTCCTGTCAGGCAAAGAGATCTATCTGTGGGGTACCCCACCTGTGGAACACCACTTCCAATACCTGTTTAGAGACCATTCGTGATGGTTTTGGTTGATTCTACTGTGTGCATCTGCCAGGGTGTTGTCCTTCCTTGGGAGGTGGATGGTCAACAGTGACATCTGCAAGGAGTAAGCCAGACTCCAAATTTTCATTGCTTCTGTGCACAGCAGGTTGGATCTTGTCCCTCCCTGCTTCTTGATGTAGTACATTGTAGTGGTATTGTCTGTCCTGACCTGTACCACCTTGCCCCTGACCAAAGATGCAAAAGACTGCAGTGCCAGGAGCACTGCCTTGAACTCTTGAAGATTTATATGTAGGGGTGACTCTGCAGAGGACCATGTACCATGTACTGTGTGTTCCTCTTGATGTGCCCCTCCCACCCTAGGAGGGAGGCATCGTTGCGAGTACCAAAGTAGGGGATTTCTTCTCGAATGGAACCCCTTCCCTGAAGTTGGCTCTGTCTTGCCACCAATGCAGGGCCTGTAACAGTGTCTTTGGAACTGATATCAACTTTGATAATCTTTCCTTTGACACCAATGTGCTCTGAGATGAAACTGAATGTCTCTCATTTGAAATCTGCAGCCTTGCACTGTCCCTGTTGTTACGGTCAGGTGCCCCAGCAACTGTAGGAAGTGCCTTGCTGGTCTTGGTCGGTTGAGACTGAAAGATCCTGCCGGCTGTAATATATTGTCTACCCTGTCTTGAGGGAGGAAGGCCCTCCCTTGCTGGGTATCCAGTTCTGCCCCTATGAAGTTGAGCACCTGGACAGGTTGGAATACTGATTTTTTTTGACGTTGATTAGGAACCCTAGAGATGCCAGTGTGTCCTGTGTGAACCTAAGTGCCTCCTTCACCTGCTAAGGTGACTTTCCCATGACTAACCAGTCGTCCAAGTAGGGAAACACCAGTGCCACCACTACTGCCAAGTACTTTGTGAATGCCCTGGAAGCTAAGGTTAGGTTGACTGGTAGGGCTGAGAACTGGTAATGTCCTGAAGGTAGTCTGAACCTGAGGTACTTTCTGTGTGATTCCCTGATGGGAATGTGGAAGTAGGCATCCTTTAAATCTAGTGATGCCAGCCAATCTCCTTGCTGAAGCGTGGGAAGAATCATAGCCAAAGTTACCATCCGGAACTTTGGCTTTGCTAAGTGCTTGTTTAGAGCTCTTAGATCTAAAATGGGTCACCACTCCCCATTTTTCTTTAAGGTTAGGCAGTATCTGGAGTAAAATTATTTCCCCCTTTGGGTGAGTGTAACTGGCTCCGCTGCTTTTGCCAGCAACAGATTTGACACTTCTTTTCCAAGAATGCTTTTTCTGTTGGGGATAATGGTCTAAAAAAACCTTGCTCTTAGTTTGGGAAAAGATTTGAAACAGAGGGCTAGGCCCTGACTCACTACCTCCAGCACCCTCTTGTCTGTGGAGATGGTTTCCCAAGTCTGGAAGTAATGAGTCAACTTGCCCCCTACTGGCATTTAGGAGGAGTCCCTGCCTGATACATCAGGGGTTCTGCTTAGCCTGGGCTGCAGCCTTTGGGGTCTGTTCCCCCTTCTGGAGCCCCTACAACCCCTGCCCCTTGGCTGCTGGTAGGCAGTGGAAACTTGGGCCTGGAAAAAAGGTCTGCTGTATCCCCTACCCTACCTACCCTCTGTGGCCTATAGGAGGTTGAGGTCTTTTCTTTTGTGGAGTTGCTTTTGTAGGTGGTCTTGTATTCATCCACCTTTTTCATGTATGCCTCTGTCTTGTCCCCAAACAGGGAGTTTTTCGCCACAGGGAAATCCATAGCTTTTGCCTGTGTGTCCTGTGTCAGGTTTGTGATTCTAAGCCAGGCAAACCTCCTCAAAGCAGCAGCTACTGCCATCCACCTGGCTGCATTATCATTGGCATCTACTGCCATGTGGAAATGAAAATAACATACCTACTATAATTCTTGATCTTCTTGGACAAAGTCTCCACCACTCATTCATACTAATGGGAACTATGCTGGAGGTGCTAGGACCGAGTGGGAGCCAAAAATCTTCAGGTGGGCTAGCACCAAGGTAGGTCCACATGGATGCGGTGCTGCGAGACCAGCTACCGCTATATAGGCTACCTTGGCATCAACCCTCCAACCGCCTCAGTACCTTTTTTAACAAGGAGGTGCCGCATAAACTAACCTAGTAAAACTAACCTATGGTGGACATAAGATAGTCCGAATGACCCATATAAGAAGGGTCAACACAACAGAATTTTCACAGCCCAGCCATCGAGGGAGTGAAGACCATAAACAGATAAGTGAGCTCAGGGGATGGAGGGTGGGCGTGTGAATGAGTGGTGGCGACTTCATCCAAGAAGATCAAGAATTACGGTAGGTACGTAATTTTCATATCTTCCTGGACATAAAGTCTCCACCACTCATTCACACTAATGGGAGAGTACTGAGCTAAAATAAACCTGAAAAGGGTGGCAGGAGAGAGAAGCTCATTCAGGACAGGAGTCCATTAAGGATTGTCCTGTCAAAGAATGGATGCTGTCTGGCATGGACATCTAAAGCACAGCGCTTCACAAAAATGTGCACGGAGCTCCAAGTAGCTGCACTGCAAATGTCTGCAATGGGTGCATTACATATCTCTGCCAGAGATGCCTCAACTGCTCTGGGAGAATGAGCATATACCCTGCCTTCCAGCTTAACCTGTGCCATGGAGTAGCAATGGCAGAGACGCGCTACCTGCCACACTGAAATACACCTGATGGCAACAGGCTGACCCAGCAAGGCCATGTTGAATGAGACAAAGAGTTGCTTTGACTTGCGGATCTCTTTAGTTGTATCGATGTAGAACCACAAAATTCTTAACATCCAGAGAATGTAGGGCATGATCTCCTTCATTATGGAAGTTCGCAAAGTAGGTCAGAAGGACCAAGGGCTGGTTCAGATGGAATTCTGAGACTACTTCGGGGAGAAATTTAGGATGAGTTCTGAGAACAACCTTGTCCTTGTGAAATACTGTATAAGGAGGGTCTGTGACCGGGGCATGTATTTCAGACACTCTGCGAGCAGAGGTAATGGCTACGAGGAAGGCGGCCTTCCAGGTCAGGAACTTCAACTTGCAGGTTGCTAGAAGCTTGAATGGTTTATGGGAGAGCATGTCTAGCACAAGGTTAATATCCCAAGCGGCTACCGGTCTCCTGACTGGCGGCCTAGTATGGAGTATACCCTTAAGGAACTTATTAACCAAGGGCAACTGAGCCATAAACATAGTGTGTATAGGCTCGTGATAAGCCAAGATCGCGCAGAGATGAACCTTCATGGTTGAGTATTGTAGCCCTGTATTTGACAGGTCCAGTAGATACTCCAGGACTTTGCTTGGTGGGCAAAAAAAAGGATCCAGGGAGGACTTTACACACCAGATGGAGAATCACTTCCACTTCGCCATGTAAGTTTTCCCAGTGGATGGCTTGCATGCCACTAGGAGAATGTCCGAGACTCTATGGGAGACATCAGATCTACTCACTTCTATCTCCTCAGGAGCCATGCGATGGAAATGAAGGGATCTCGGGTTAGGATGGACCACTGGGCCCTGGGTCAGAAGGTCCATTTGAAGTGGGAGTTGTCTCAATGGAACTTCTGATAAGTTGTTGATCAACAGAAACCAAATCTGACGAGGCCAGAATTGGGTGATGAGGATCATTCTGCCCCTGTGCCTCCAGCTTGAACAGCACCCTGTGAATTAAGGGAAGAGGAGGAAATGCGTACAGAAAGTGTCTTGTCCACCACAGTCTGAATGCATCCTGGCAGAAAATGCCAGGTTATGGATTTCTGGAGCAGAATAGAGGCAGTTTTGCATTGAGTGGGGAAGCAGAAAGGTCCAGGTCCAAAGTGCCTCACCCTCCAAAGAGCGACTGCACGACGTTTACGTTGAGAGCCCACTCATGTGGATCTGCTTCTGTTCTGCTGAGGTGAGTCGCTAGACCGTTCTGGGCCCCAGGCAGGTAGACTGCTTGGATTAGAGCTTCATGATCCAGGCATCATTCCCACACTCTCATCGCTTCCCTGCACAGGGGATAGGAGTGTGCTCCACCTTGCTTGTTGATGTAGTACATCACTGCTTTGTTGTCCGTCTGAAGGAGAATTACTTTGTGGCAGAGGATGACCTTCAGGGCTTGGATCACATAAAGGACAGCTCTCATTTCCAGGACGTTTATGTGGAGTTGACACTCGTCCTAATTCTGCAGACCTTGGGTGTGGAGATCCTGACAGTGAGCTCCCCAGCCGACTAGAGATGCATCTGTGGTGACGGTGATCTGTGTCTCCAGTGGGGCAAAGGGAAAGCCTTGCAGTAGGTTGTCCTCTTGAGTCCACTAGGTGAGTGACCACTTCAGAGGTTGCGTCACCTTGATGTGAAAGGACTGTGGGTGCTTGGTCGGGAACCACTGAGTACTGAGCATCCACTGGGTGGTCCTCATGTGAAGACGAGCCGAAGGCACCGTGAACACTGATGATGCCATGAGACCCAGCATCCTCTGCATCAAGAGAGCTTGGACTGAGTTGTTCTCTTTGATGAAGCGAGCCATCTGAAGGATATCATTCCTCCTGTCCTCCTGGAGGAAGGCCCTTGCACTGGAGGTGTCCAGGAGGGCTCCTATGAAGAGGAGCTGTTGGGAGAGCTGTAAGTTGTGATTTTTCCAGATTCAACAGAACTCCCATGGAAGTGAAGAACCTGGAAGCTATGGTAACTGTTTGTGTCCCTCATCTGGAGGAGCTTGCTAGGAGCCAACCATCCAGATACGGGAATTCTTGAATTCCAAGTTTCCTGAGATGTGCTGTGAGAACTGCAAAGCACTCTGTAAAAACTTGCAGTGCTGAGGATAGCCCAAAGGGCAGTACTCTGAATTGGTAGTGCTGGCCCAGGACCACAAATTGAAGATACTTGTAGTGGCTTGGGTGCATGGGAACATGTTGGTAGCCATCCTGCATGTCCAGGGAGGCCAGTCAATCATTTTGATGAATCAGAGGTAGAAGCACACCAAGTGATATCATCTAGACTTTTTCCTTGAAGAGAGACTTGTTCAACTTCCTTAGGTCTAGAATAGGTTGCATGCTGCCTGTCTTCTTTGGAACCAGGAAGTAATGTGAGTAGAAACCTGTGTTCCATTGCTTTTGTGGAACTATGTCTACTGCCTGTTGTTCAGAAGGTCTTGAATCTCAGAAGCGAGGAGGTCTGACTGAGTGATCAACAGTCTGGGCTGTCGTTTGGGTGGATGATCCAGAGGGGTGTCTGAAAAATGCAGAGAATAACCCTTGCGAATTATCCTGAGAACCCATTTGTCCAAAGTGACTGAATTCTACTGATTATAAAACTAAGTCAGACGCCTCCTACTACCAAAGAAGAGTCCCCCTCGGACAGCTGAGGTGGGACCTGGGTCAGAATTTCAGAGGGTGACACTAGGCACTTTCGGGCCCTGTGCCTTCTGCTGCATTTTCTTTTATGGCTGGGGAGCTTGGTTCTTGATGAAGCCCCATCTGCCTTTACCACAAAAGGACTGACAGTTATGAAACTGCAGGTGGTTTCCGCCCTGTTGAGAGGCAGCAGGGTCTGGTCTGACAGTCTTGATAGCTGTCCTAGTTTTCTGTGTGGCCTCCAGTGCTTGTTCCACCTGTGGGCCAAACAGATAAACCCCATCAAATAGTAAATTCATGACTCTTTGCTGGGCATCATTTGTAAACCCTGAGGTTCATAACCACGAGTAGCGTTGGGTGCATATCCTAGCTGCTGCTGCTCTAGAAGCAGTATCAAAGGTGTCCATAGTAGTCTTAAGTTGCTGAATATTGGACTCAATACCTCTAGTGATAGTTTGGAGAAACTCTGAGGCAATGTCCGATTCTGGAAGAGTCTCCACAGTGGCTTTTAATGACTGCCAGAGGGTATATTCATATTGTGAGAAATAGCCCTGATAACTAGCAATACACATGCCTAGGGTAGCATCGGTGAAGACTCGCTTCCCCAATGTGTCAATCTTATGAGATTCCTTATTTATCGGCCGAGCCATAGACTCATGAGGGAGAACGGCTTTGTCGTTTTCTGCCAAGGCCATTATGGTGTCTGCAAAGGCTTGAGAGGCCAGGATTGGTCGATCCTTGGGGTGGAGCGTACTTCCTATTTATGGACTTGGCTATGGAAGGAAAAAGCACCGGATTGTCCCACATCATTGTTGAGAGAGTCTCGAAAGAGGGCTGTACCGGAGGAGTCAATTCCACAGGGATCTCCAGGACATGCAAATACCAAAGATGCAACAGTTTCCCCAGACCAACTTCCGAAGTCTGGAGAGAGAGGGTGGAATTCATATTCTTTAGTAGAGATTTAAAGGACAGATCCTTGACCAAAAGCTCTGCTGAAGTAGATGGCTTACTTCCCACTCCGATCAATGAATCTTCATCGAAATCGTCTCCTAATCGCAGATCAGGATCAGGCTCAATATCCTCTCCTACTAGCCCAGGAGGAATAGTATGAAAAGGAAAAGGAGGAAAGAGAACAGGAGGAGGTGCTCCTCAAATCAGAGTCAAGATTCCCGGCACCAGAGGTGGTGCCAGCTCCGAAAACAGTGCCGGCGCTGGGTGTGGCACTGCCAAGACCGGAGTTGAAGGTAGCACCACAACCGGCACCATGTGAGCTCCCGGAGACCCCAACCCAAACCTCGGGGCACCCAAGGATGAAGATCTGAAAACATGAGTAGGAGAAAGTGGTACCTGTGCTGGTCTCTGTGCCACAGCCATGTGAGAGGAAAAGCACAAGAGCGCGGCGTCGACAGTACTGAAGGTGTCACGCGACGAGGCTGACCCAACCGCCCTACCCGCAGGTTTATTTATTTATTTAGTTTTTGTTGACCAGGTAAGTGTGCTAGAAACATTATGCCTATTTTCAGGCACGACCTGGGGGAGGGGGATACAGATGAATGCCAACTGACTTTGAGCCAGATTAAGCTGTTGGTGGTATTTTTTAGTGAATGCCCTTTTTTTTGGTTTGAAGCCCCTAGGCATGAAGGCCCTGGGGCCGACTCTGCAGGCTCGGGAAGTCAGGACAACCGCCGAACCCACTGCTCCATAACAGCAGTCCAATAATGAAACTGCTCACTAGAGGACCCCCCCACAGGGGGCGGGGAGGGACTACAGAGTCGAGGATGCCAGCCACCAGGAACAGAGGCTGTAGGTGACCCCGATGGAGCTGGAGTCTGCCTCCTGTCTCCCGTTACTGACGATCGATGCGCAGACATACCAGAGGGCGACCTCGAGCAGTACCATTTCTTTTTCAACCGGTGGGACGAAGAAGAACTCAAGGCTGAGCAGTGCTGTGTTCCAGATGAAGATCAAGAATGGGCCCGCTTCTTTTTGTGCTTTTGGGAGGACCACCCTTCCTCCCAAGCACTTGACTGCCTGTAGTCAGACCCCCCCATCTGTAGAGGGCGGTGGACCAGACCCAGCCCTGCTGCCAACACAGCTTTCGTGCAAAGTCTCCCTACCATCACCGGCCCCGTTCATGGTCGACTCCATTGAAGGCGGGCTGAAGAGGACTTCCTGTTCTTTCGTAGAAGAAAAACCCTTTTTTTTTTAAAAACTGAATAAATAAATAACTAATACCAAAAATCAAATACTGAACGACTAAAGCTGCTGTCATATAGATGTGAAGATGACTCCTAACAGGCGAGCGGCGTCACTGAAGTGCACTCGATGGTGGGAAAAAAGGAACTGAGGTGGTTGGAGGGTCGACGCCAAGGTAGCCTATATGACATGAGCCAGTCTCGTGGCACCACATCCGCGCGGCCCTACCTCGGCGCCGGCCCTCCTGAAGATTTTTGGCTCCTTCTCGGTTCTAGCACCTCCGGCGAACTTCCCATTAGTGTGAGTGAGTGGTGGAGACTTTATGTTCAGGAAAATTTGGTACTATGAAGCTTATAAGCTACATCTGGCTGTTTCTTCCAAGTCAGCCGCTAAACCAGGTGGGCCTTTGTCTGCCATAGCCATGACAAAGCTCCATAGGGAGGTTTTATACTGAGCAGGATAAGCCATGTAATTAACTTGCCTGATGACCAGTGAAGCTGCCAAGTAGCCCTTCTTGGCCATGCTATCTATCCTCCTGGTATTCTTATCAGGAGGGTGGGTTGCTGTGGGAACCTTGGCCCTATCACAAGCTGCTGCTTATACCACTCCTTCTGGATCAGGGTAGGAGAACAGAAATTCTCCCTCTGATTGTCCCAGCTGATACTTTTTTTTTTTTTTTACTTTTTATTTAATATTATGCAGAGAGACATACAGCTATGAAATTGATCAGAACTCACTTCGTGGGTACACTAATACAAAATGCAGACTTCAGTATCATACATTCAGAACACATATCAAAGGAACATCTGTTACAGTATTGACCACGAGTCACATTAATCAAAAAATGAAGTTTCTAAAAATGTGGTGGAGGTCTTTATGCAGAATATTGAAAATGACCCTTCATGGAATAGAAGATTCATCTGCATTTGATATATACAATAGCCAGGGCCAGCTGATACTTCTTGTCAGCTTTCTTGTCCACTAGTGGTACTGAATTGGGGGTCGCCAGGACTTTTAAGGCATGCTTTTTTAAGAATTTATTTATGGGAAGTAAGAGCCTCTTAGTAGATGTTAACCCCATCCTCTCCATGAACTCTGCCTCTTCATCCTCCACAGACTCATGTGTGGTGAGGTCAAGGGCATCCACCATCTGTTTCACAAATGTGAAATGTGAGGACTAATCCTCTGGGAGTCGAGGTGGAGATTCAAAACCTTGTTCTGGAGAAACCTCTGGTTCCACCGGTTCATCTTCATCCTCATCATACTCCTCATATCATGGGTCTTGTGCCATGGGAACCGGTCTTTGGACCGTGAGAACAGATAGTGGAACTGACGGTTCCACTGACACCGTTTGTGGCTGAACTGGTAATAAACCTTGATTTGTGGCAGCTTGGAGAGCTTGCAGGATTTTCGAAGCCTGAGCCACTGCCTCTGCCATTGGCACAGATGCTTTTGGAACCGAGAGATCCATTGCTTTTTCAGCTGGAGGTTCAGTATGCTTCTTTTTATCTTTTTTTCTTAGCTGGAACCAGGTCTTTCACCGGTTCCCCAGGCCATTTTGACTTTGACGTCTCACCTTTTTCGGGGGCGGTGGATTCAACATCCTTAGCCTTTTCTTTATGGTTTTGTCAGAAGCAGGATCACTAGGATCTGATGGAGAGGCCATTTTATCTTGAAAACGCTTAAGGTGCTTTTCTATATTTTTTTCCGGAAAAGTTTTACACACTTCACAATCAGCCTGGAAGTGTAAAGACTCAAGGCAAAATAAACACAAATCGTGTTTATCAGCCTTAGCAAAGATCTCTCCACACTTGGTACAGTTTTTGAATCCAGTAGGCCCTGTCTTTTTCTTTGTCTTATCGGACATAACCGCTGAATATTTGTTCAATATATAATAATAATAATAATATTAAGCGTAGTTCCCAACCAAGATAAAAAATTTAACACTCAAGTAAGAGGTTAACAGAAGAAACGGTAGGTTCCTAAACTGAGGAAAAGACCGCGATCTGTCAAATTTTAAATAACCCGCACAATAACCAAGGGGAATTCACACTTAAGTATTTTTGAAAAAACAAAAACTAACAAAATAAGTCCAAAGGGCCAGTTCCACAAAGGTTACAAGGAACCAATGAGGAACCACGAACTGAAGTAAAAATCAACTAAAATTCACTAAAAACTAGTGCTATATTATAAAATTAAGTAACGGTAGCAGTGCTATAAAGAAACTAAACAAATACTTATTTTTTTGACAAAAAAATAAATGTTTTCACAGTCACACTGAGGAGCAGTCTCTGAGGCATCTGACTAGGCAGGCAGAAAATGAAATCTGAGGTTACAGAATTCCATCCATCTCCAGTGCAGTACAACTTAGAAGGCTAACTGCTAGAGTTAATCATACTGAAGAATTCCTGGGGCTAGATGTATAGCTATGATCCCTCCCAAATTTTACCCAAACAGCGGGCCAGAGCCTTTCCTAGCTGGGCTAACTGCGGCACGATAGAATTCCAAGACTCACTTTCCCATTTCAAGCCCACATCCATGTCAGGCTTCACATAACAACCCCCCCATACTGTTTAGGGAGAGAGAAGAGTAATAGCTTACCCTGTCTAGGATACTAAATAGCTGTCCAGGGCAAAACCAGAGAGTTCAGTCAGCTGCTAATAAATGGAACCTCAGGGGAGGACCAAGGGCCTATGTGCAGTAGCTCCCTCAAGCCTCACTCTCAACCCACTCCTCTAATACTGCCCTCGATACCCAAGTACCCTCCCCTAGACCTTACCAAGACTAGCCTTTCCCTAGCATATGGTTGTTCTTGTTACGTTTTCTATCATCTCCTACAGCTGTTTTTTTGCTGCCCACAGTCCATCACAGCATCACCCTGGTGGAGCCATGATCTGCCACCTCTCCCTCCTTAACCCTTATACCCGACATTATATATGTCTAGGGCTAAGCCCGCAGCATCCGGGACTGTTCCTGAGCCAGTTAGGTTCCTGAGACCTATAACTTTTATTTATTATTTTATTTATTTATTAGAGTCTCAGATTACAACTTTTGAGCTGGAAGCTCATTTACGAAGGTTCCACGTCAATTTAGGCATACAAAGACAAGTAGAACAAGCATATTGCAAGAGATTACATCAAATGAGGTAGAGATAATTGAACACATTAAGAACATTTTTTGATATTTGATAATTGAATACATTAAGAACATTTTTTGACATTTGGTGGTAGGATCAATTACAATGGTTCTGTGTCAACAGCAAACAAGCATTTGTCAGTGTCGAATGTTTGCTTGCTGGCATTGGCATTGGTAGTGTAGGAGTTAGAGTGCTGCATAATAGGAATGGTAGTGAATTATTGAACTGAAGCCAACCCCACCACCACCCTGCAGAGACTGACAGGCATAGGGGTCTGGCTTTGGGTCTGTCAGGCATAACAGCAACGTCATTTCACCACACCCTACCCTGCAGACACCGACAAGTGTCACGGTGTGCCTTGGGGTCTTTGGCCCTTATGCTCACCCCATTACATCAGGAAATACAGTGAGATGGGTGCTGTATAGGAGAATGGGGTGAACTTTGGGGCCAAAGAGTCCAAAGCACACCTCAATGCCTCTCACTGGCTGCAGGGTGTGGAATGGTATGAGCATTACAGGCGAGAATCCCAAGTCACACCCCTGATGCCTATCAATCTCTACAGGGTGGGGCGTTATGGTCGGAAACTCTAACACCTCAGGCGTTTGTTGGCATTTTCACTCCAAATTTTCAACATGGATTTTTTGTGATCCCCACCTCATGAATAGTGGCAGTATCAGTTTGTTAGCTGAAAGCTGATTTTGCACAGCAACTACGCCATTTGGCACTACAGGTGCAAAAACACATTTCGAACAGGATATGAAAAATGACAGCTGTACTGTTCATGGGGAGGTGCAAAAAATGGCAATGTTGAAAATCTGCAGTGAAAATATTTAAAAAAATTGGTGAAGTCACGAGCGTGCGTAGAAACTGCGCAACGCACACCCGTAATGCAATTAGTTTGGGGATTTATTTTACAGCAGATTGTCAACACAGGCTTTTTGGAACCTCTGCTCATGAACAGTGTCACTGTGATTTTCTTAATCTGTCCTGAACACTGATTTTCCACAGCGACCAGGCATTTTTGCGCTGGAAGTGTGAGAACACATTCCGGCCATGGTGTGAAAAATGACAGCTATACTGTTCATAAGGAAGTGTGGAAAAATGCCAGTGGTGAAAATCTGGACTGAAAATATTACAAATGCATGAACTTACGAGGGCGCATGGAAATTGCTCAATGGTCGCACATAACAGAGTCATTTTATGGACTTTTTTCATCAAATTTTTAACATAGCCATTTTAACACCTCTGCTCATGAGCAGTGTCACTGTGATTTTCTTACTCTGTCCCGAACATTGATTTTGCACACCGACTGCGCCATTGTGCGCTACATGCGCGGAAACACATTTTGGGTGAGATGTGAAAAATGACAGCTATACTGCTCATAAGGAGGTGTGGTAAAATGGTAATGTTGAAAATCTGGAGTGAAAATATTGAAAATTTGCGAACTTCACGAGTGCGAGGAACAGCGCAACACATGCTCAGAACAGTCATTTTGAGAATTTTTATCAATTTCAATATAGGGTTTTTAGCCTACCTATGAACTGTGACTGGAATTTTGTAAATCAGTCCTGAAAGGTGGTTCCTTGCAGTGACCACAAAATCACCTTTGGGGCCGATTAACAAAATGACAGTGCCAGAATTCATGAGGTGGGGTCCCAAAAACCCCATGTTGAAAATTTGGTGAAAACATTCCAAAAAAATGCCTGAGATATGCATCAAAGTTGAAAAAACCCTATTTATTCCATTATACAGCTTACTGGCATTTCCTCAGTTCGCAGTCAGCTTTGAAGAGTGCAGACGTGTTCCCGGTCCACTGAAGACTGTCACACCGGACTCCAGAGGTAAGAATGAGGTGAGGTGGGGGTGAGGGTGTGCAGAGGGTGGGCACAGGTGAGGGTCAGGACAGTCAGCGAGGAACCGTTTTTTTCTTGCAGGTTATTTTTTTCTCGTTGACGACACAGGACTTGTGCCACACTGGGGTGGGCTCCCAGCATGGCAACTGGAAGGCTGTTTGGGGGCAGTGGAGCTGATGGGGGATTGGGCACCCCCGTCAGCCTTACAGACTGTTGCCATGCTGGGGTGGCTCCAAGCATGGCACCTGGTAGTCTGTTGGGGAAACAGTGGAGCCGACAGGGATTGGGCACCCCGTCAGCCTTAAGGACCATTGCCACACTGGGATGGGCTCCCAGCATGGCACCTGGAACTCTGTTGGGCGCAGCAGAGCCACGATGAGTTGGAGCTTACATTTGACACCAGTGTATGTGTGTGGGGGGGAGCACATGAGCACACGACACTATCTTATCGCTGCTTACTGAAGCAGGTCTCTCCCTTTCAACTGTACACCACTGCATTTTCAACTGCTGTCATAGACAGCTGCAGCATTCATTGGTGAACTGTGGCTGAGCCTGCAAACACACTGACTGAATTGGAAGACAGGGTGCCACACCTACAAAAACTCAGATGATGGCACGCGTGCAAGCAAACATAAAAAAACACAACAAGCAAGTAGGACAATTCATAGTGGCAGCAGCATTCTGATTGTTGATTCCGAACATAGGACACCTAGGGGAAAAAATTAAGGGGTAGGGGCATGGATGGTTGCTAACTATACTTTAGGTGAGTGAGGTCGAGAGAGAAAAAGAGGCTTAAAAATGAATAGCCAGGAACTGAGGCTCTACAAGTTCCCTTTGTCTGGGGGTGAGAAGATGTGAGGAGGAAGAGGGGGTTCCAGAGAAGTTATAGTCAGGAGAAAGGAGGCTAGAGAAGGAGGGTGGGAGTGGGTTGAGGTGAGGAGATGCAGTGGGGGAAGGGGATGGGAGGTCGGTGAGGTAGGGAGGGTGGGAGGAAAGGTGAAAAAGGAGAGAAGGGGAGAAAGGCTGAGGTTGACTGGGGAAGCAGAGGGGGAGTCAGGGAAGAGGTGGTGGAGCCTGAGGCAGCAGATTCATTAGGTCAGCAGTGTGGGAAACAGTGGCATTCCATTTGGCTTGGAAGTACCTAACTCCCCTTGGCTTACAGGAAGCAGCTGTTCAGCTCCTTTAGGTCTCCTCTCTCCCCAGTTAACAGTTGTGTTATAAATTACCTGTACAATGAACATTTACAGTTGGATAACTTGGCTTGTTTTGTTGCTGGGAGTGGGGGGGAGGGGGATTGCGCCCGTCCAGCTGGAGGACACAAAATGTACGCCCTTATTTAATGATATCTCATGGCTATAACATACATGAAATTACAGTATACTCTTTTAATCTCAACGTTTGACCAGCCCCATAAAGCGAACCAGGATACCTACTCATCTCAAAAAAAAAAAAAAAAAAAAGGTAAATGCTGTGTACCTGCAGGAAACACATCTTAGTCCCTCTGAACATGATAAGTTAAACAAACAAGGGTTTACACCTCAGTATTTTTGTCTTCCTTTCGGGGAAGAAGAAAAAGAGGAGTGGACATATTGATCCCTGCCAGACCCTGTGTTCCAGGTATCTAATACATGGGTGGATTAGGAGGGTCTTATGGAATCCTTTGGACTGGTTACCCCCTCAGCCCGAAGGATTCCATAAGTGTGTTTTTTTTAATGTGCATACTTATGCCTCTATATACACCCATATCAGGGAGATTGAAACATAGAAATAAAACAATTTCTTAACTGTAGCACTACCTACGTTGTGTATATAGTTTGGTGCCCATGTGGACTCCAGAAATCTTTTGGTCCTTCCTACATATTGAAGACAAGAATACAAGAACATGTCCATACCATTTATAATAAGAACTATGAAACTGTAATTGGGGCACATTTTGGAGCCCACGTGGCCTGAAATTTAGTGTTGGAATGTGTACCACCCCTACCGAGGGGTGGAGACAGATTTAATGTTCTGCTCCAGAAAGTAAGCAGGAGGATTTTCCACCTAAAAGCATGGAGTCCTTAAGGGATTAATGAGGAACTAGACCTCACATCTTACTTAAAATAAAAAACTAATACTGAGCCTTTTAACCTAAGCTATTTCAATGTATTGATATTGTTCCTTGGCATCATAAGCAACTTACTTGCCAGGATTTCCTTGTTTTTGCATCTGTTTCATTTTGTAGCTCTACCTTTCAGCTGTGAAGTCCACATAAATTCCTTGGCCATCCAGTGGTTCCACTATTTTGGAACTTTACCACTGGACTATCTTTGGAATCTTACAGTATGTCTGACAACAGTTTGCAGTTAGAATCAAATTAATAAATCATTATTGTACTTCTTCCTATCCTCCTTCCCCAATCTCCCCCTTCCTTTATCCCTTTCTCTCCACTACTCCCTGTATATCACGTCCTCCCTCTCTGTTTCCCTCTTCTTCACTCCTCATTATTCCATCCCACTTTTCTTAGCCTATGAAACTCTTGAATTTAACACATCTCCGTGGTCTATGGGTCACTTTACTGAGTTCCAAACCATAGATAGTTCTTATTGACTCCAGTAAGTCTTGAACATTAACTAAAACAATGACTTTAATTGTTTATGTGTAATAGTACTAGACCACGATTTAATGTGTTTAGCTTGATTACTTTTATCATCCAGACAGTTAGTGTTAGTTATGCCCCTGCCTGGTGTGGTTGAGCACGTTTTGGTTTTGTTCTTTTTTTGAAACATAGTGGTTATTAATGGCTCAAATTATTTGCAATTTCATGATCATCAGTATTAAAGTTTTTCCACTTGTTTCCATTTCTTTTGCTTAGTTTAATCCAACATTACCTCTGTCTTAGCTTATTTTTACGAAGAACAAAACTTTCTTTGAACCTGAATTAATAACAACTATTTGTGTATTGTATAATGATATAGATAATTTTGGGATCTATATTTACATGATCCCTTTACCAAAGCGGTAGTGTGTTGGCTTAAATTTAGGCTAATTGCAGAACTGACACTATTTTGATTTAAGTATGGTGCCTATCCCATAGCACAATTTAAACAATGTTTATAAAACATATAGGATGTCATTACTGCAACTTGCCTTTGCTTTCTACAGATCTTTGTTTTATCGAAGTTGTTATTCTTCTGATTTAACATGATTCAGAATTGTAGTTTAAGTCACTGCCACTTTAAATTCATTAGTTTAAATGAGAGGGTCGGTAACAAGACGCAGACACACCCACTGATGAAGACCTAATGGTCGAAGTGCTGGGGCTGCAGTTTGGTCTGATTCTCCATGCTGCTACCTTTCTTTGAACTTCAATAAACTTGCATGAAGCATAATCCTGGAGTGCTGGATTTCTTTCCTCTACTTGGTTTGCTACTGTTACCAAGAACCCTAGGCCAGTTTCCTAAGCACAATTCAGTTGTTTTCCTTGTGACTATTGAGCTTTGTTGGAATGCTGCTGGACTGCAACATTGCGTGTGGCCTTTATGGGAGTTGGGCCAGCATTTGCCAAATACAGAAAGGTCTGAATTTTTGGCCCTTGCTACTTACAACTGAGTTAGTCCTGTCTGAACTCTTTCCTTAATTCAGATTTACTGAATTATGAATCAAACTATGGAACAGGGGACTTGAAGACACGCAGCAGGTACCGGAGACCATCATTCTTTGGAGAACACAGCTGCAGTGAACACAAGGCGAGAACAGGCAAGACGTGCCTTATTCACAACTGGTACAGAGTTAGACCCTCACATTGAGGAACTGATGATTTGGTCTTTAAATTAATGAAGTTAAGATTTGCTGAACTGAATCACTTCTACATTAGATAAGTATCTTGACCAAAGTATATCCCCAAGGGGTTTACGTATAGACAAGCAACCCTCCTTTGGTTTTTCACAGGAAGAACCTGAAGTTAAGGAAGAGTGGGAAGCAGCCCTTATGTTATGTACAGATACTTTAATAAAAATTTTAGTCAAACAAGACAAGAAACATCAAGATAGATTGAACAAGGAAACTGAATTTACAGAAGGTCAAATTATAAATCTGAGTGACCCTAAATTTGGGGAGTTTAGCAAAGAATATATCACTAAAACAGCTAACATGAAAAAGAACTGTTTTTATGTAAAAAGCAAGTTAAACAGAGAAACCACTGACTACGAATGGGGTGAGGTCTTTACCTGGGAGAGACGTCACAGATCACAAAGCAGAGGACGTCCACATTCAAGAGTAAGAGGGGCACAGCATAATCCTAAAACATTTACACAGCAAACTGGGCAAACAAAAAAAAATGCCAGGTGCACACTGAGGAAGACAATCAGGCACTGATTCATCGGGCAAAGAATCTGATCTCTCAGAGGATGCCTCCCCCCCAAGCAGGGAGTATTTGGAGCGAGACCTAAGGAACAGAAAAAAGATAGAAAATCTAAAAATAATGGTCAAACAGCATCTAACCCCAAGCAGTCAAAAAACGGACGGGGCAAAAATGCGATGGGGGAGGAGGGGGCAAGGGTGAACCAAACAAACCCAGATACAGATTGAGGAAATAACAATCATTAACCTTATGGGGCATGCATTAAGTGAAAGCCAGAAAAGGATTTTGTACAAGGGCTTATCCTTTGCTCCAATCCCCTGAGTGGACTTATTCAACATCAAAGTAGACATTTTTTCAGTTTATTAGAAAGCTCAAACTCAAATGGCATTTCAGGGATACTAACCTCATGCCTCTTAATGCTAACATGGGACTCTCAAACACAGAACAGACATTTTCCACTTTGGTAGACAATTCTTCTCCCACTAACTCGGTGTTGTTTGAGGATTCTACTGTGACTTACGGTCAGGGAGCGCTAACACAGAACTCGGTCAAACTTTCACCAATTTTGGCAGATGCAGAATGTTTGGGTGAAAACATTATTGACTCTCACAATTTAACTGACCTATTGGCAGAACCAACAATCAATTTGGGACATGCCCTGCTTCAAATGCACACCTTTCAGACCTAAATCACTATTCTGTCCTGGTGGTGCAATGTGTCCTGTCATCACACAGTTTGAGTGTTTGAACATGAGATTGAGAAGCTTGTGGAAGAACAGAATCATCGTTTTCACAACAGCATTACCCCATTAGAAAGAGAGGCCCTCGAGCTGAGAGACCTAACAGGTATTACTATTAAACCCTCCAACAAGGGGGGCTAATGTTGTTTTAATGAACAATGATTTTTATGCATAAAAAGTTATGGAACTTCTGAATGTGGTAGACGACTATATGAAATTAAGCACTAACCTGATTGTAGCCTACCAGGGGGAACTGGGTCAGTTAATTAACTGAGCAGTAGAACAAGGGTAGGTTACATGTGCAGAGGTGGGATTGTTACAAACGCTGCACCCAATAGTTCCCACCTTTTACAAACTGCCTAAAACACACAAAAATGTGCAAGACCTATCATTTCAGGCACTGGGTGTATTACCCAAAATGTGGGTATTTATCCTGATTTCTATTTACAGTCACTCATTATTACTTTGCAGTCCTATAGTCAGGATACTATGAATCTTTTGCATAGGTTACACAGGTTTGTGTGGAATGCCAGATTTTCTAGGCTAACTATTGATGTGAACAGTTTTTACACCAGCACTCCATACACCAAGGGTTTGGAAGCAGTTAAACATTTTTTTAACCAATCAGATGAACTCTGTATCAGTTCCCCCACAGTTCATTTTTGAAGGGTTGGAATATGCATTAAACAAGAACTATTTTGCATATGATACACAATATTACTTACAAAACGAGGCACGGTGATGGGGGCATCATTTGCCCCTTCATATGTCAACCTTTACACGGGGTACTTGGAAGAGATCTATATCTACAATAAAGCACATAACCCCTGCAGCAAAAATACTGTGAGGTGGATAAGCTTCATTGATGATATTCTCTGTATCTGGGATAGCACACTGTAAGAGGTAAATAATTTTGTACAGTATCTTAATACAAATAATGTTTACCTTACATGTATCTCAGTCACTGATCAAAAATCAATACGTTTTCTTGATATCACATTCCAGGGCATCCCAGACCAGAAAATTTCTACATGTAACTGCAGAAAACCCACAGCAGCAAACAACATCTTACACTGTAAGAGTGCACACTCTAAAAAACTCAAGGACTCGATACCTTATTTGCAATACATTAGAATTTGCAGAAACCACTCAGATTACACTTTTTTTATGTAGTTTTGTGGTATTTTTCCATTTTTCTCCCCATAACCCAGCCCCCACCTCAGACACGTGCGCACACATGTGGAGGCGTAAGTACGCCACGTCTTGAGGTACCCACCCACTACATGTCACCCCTGATGACTATGCTGACCACCAGGCCTCCACCTGATGGCAGCAGGACTGCAGGACTATGGGGGGGGTGGTGACCACCCTCCAGAAAGAAGAGCTGCCTTCAGCTGCTCAATCCTACTCCAAACCTCCCCCCTATGCCGGCTCCCCGATGACCCGAATCCAGTCCCAAACCTGGGTCACTGGCGTGGTGCGAGGTAAGGCATACAGTGCCTCAGCCCTCAGTGCCACTGAGCTGGCCAGATTATACTTTTGAGATACAGGCAGAGGGGCTTACTAACAGGCTCCTTAAGAGAGGTTATCAACAAACCATATTAGACCAAGCGCTAGAAAAAGTATGGCTTTTAGACAGGAATGACCCTTTGGTTCAAAAAAAGAAAGAAATTCAGGACAATACAGAGTACTTTAGTACTGGATTACACCCCCGTGTCAGGTAAAACAGGTAATATTGTACATAAATATTGGCCAATTCTACAGTCAGATGATAACATACGTCAATGTACAGGCACTAAACCTAGGGTCACATTTCATAAAGGTAAGTCCCCAGGGGACATCTTTACATCAGGCCATTTTTCTAGACCTAGAGCACAAAAATGGAAATTACGTACCTACCATAATTCTTGATCTTCTTGGGAAGAGTCTTCACCATTCATTCATACTAGTGGGACTATGCTGGAGGCACTAGGACCCAGCAGGAGCTAAAATCTTCAGGCGGGCCGGCGCCGAGGTAGGACCACACATCTGCGGTGCTGCGAGGCTGGCTCACACTGTATAAGCTATCTTGACATCAATCCCCCAATCGCCTCAGTACATTTTTGACTGAGGAGGTTTAGCCTAAATTAACCTAGGAAAACCTATCCTAACCAGGCATAGGATAACCCAGATGACCTGTGTAAGAAGGGTCAACACAACAACGTCTTCACAGTCCAACCAACAAAGGAGTAAACACCAAAAACAGAGTGAGTGAGCTCAGGGGATGGTGGGTGGATGTGTGAATGAATGGTGAAGACTCTGTCCAAAAAGACCAAGAATTATGGTAGGTATGTCATTTCCATACCTTCCTGGACTAAAAGTCTTTACCATTCATTCACACTAGTGGGAGAATACTAAGCTAAACACCAATCCCCCAAGCATGGCAACAGAAGATCAAGATCACTCAAGACAAAAGTCCATTAACCCTCATTCCTTCCTGATGACGCCATATGGCGTCATAAAAAAAATACCTCTTTTTCCTGATGACGCCATATGGCGTCCTAAATCATTTGCTGTAGTGCCTGATGACGCCAATTGGCGTCCATATCTTTCTCTTGGTGCAGCTCAAGCATTTGTTTACATTTGATGAATTGAGTTGTACCAGCTAATAGGGGACATTGTACCCTTACTGATTTTACCTAATATAATATGTCTTCCCATTGGCTATTTTTGAGAAAACAAGCTTTAATACATACTGTAAATAAATAAATTTACTATTTTTTGCATGTGCTGTGAAAAATGTATTATGTTCATTCTGCCATTAGTTTGTATCGTAACAACAAATCATCTTGTTTTAGTGTAACATATTAAGCTGATCAGGTTTACACTATAATTAATTTCATAATTTATTTTTTTTTTTTTATTCGAGCAATCCGATTGGCTGTCACCACTTTGGTGTATTTTTTTGTCTTTTGCGGTATTTTTCTACAATAACATGTTATCACTGATATCATGATTGTTATAACTATTAGTCCATTTATACCACTAAATGAGCTGAATATTTCTGTATTTAAAAATCGAGCTCTGTGATTGGTCGGATTTTCTGACATCATCAATTCTGAATTTAACTGGTATAAAGGGATTGTCTTAGATGCAGGCACCATCCCACTAACGAAGCCTTAGTTGTCGAAGCGCAAAGAGGGAACCTGCACGCAGATCTTTTGTTGTGTCTTCCACTATTCTATTCAATGTGTGTGCCTGAAACGTTAGACTAAATCCTTATTTAGCATTCAAGCAAGGACTCGTATTTTTTTACAACCGTCACTGGAGGGAAAGTGGCTCTCTGGGCTCTGGAGTGTACAGTGATTTTTTTTTTTGATGTTTCAGTTAGGGGGTGACAGCCCTCACCTGCACCCACTCTAGCTCTGTAGTGCATCACCATTTGGTCATATTGATTCTCACTGTTGCCATGCTTGCTCTATGCTTATTGTACATGTCACTATTTCCATTAACCAGTCAGAGCGCACACTGGTGCAGGGAGAGCATGGTGACTAGAAACTTAGTTTCAAGATGGAGGTGCTGCTCTTATCCTAAAATACTCACTTCATTTCGGTGCCAAAACCTTGATTTGTAATCTGTATTTACTTTATTTGTTTTATTTTATTTATGATAAAAGTTTTCATAGTTGTTACTTTGTTCATTTTGGGATAATTTCTGGTCATCCTGTGTGATCACATCTTATGGATCCGCTGGCATTCCTGATGGAGAGAGAGTGTTTCTTGTGCATGTACAAGATGAGGTCACATGAATTCAGCACCTTTTGTTACTTTTTAAAGAGTTTATGTTCGGATTATGGCTATATTAAAATCTATGTGGCATGTTGCTCCCTCCGTTATGGATGATAAGTGGGTTAGGGTCAGTAGCATGTTTGTCTCATGCTATGCACTTGAGTTTTCTCCCTAATATGCAGTTGCTGATTGTTTAAAATGAAAAAATATAATGGTGTTGCCTTCAACTTATCTGGCATCAGTCCAGCCCCAATCTCTGATGCATTGTAAAGGCCAAATCAGTTTTGAATCCCTCCACAGTCACTGGTGTTGCCTATCGACTCGTATGACGTCAGTCCAGACTCAACCTCTGATGCACTGTAAAGTGTTCTTCAGGTTAAAATCCCTCCACAGCCACTTGTAAGATCTAGCTCCTTACCATGCATCAGTCGAGCCCCAAACTATAGTGAACAGTGAAGTGCATTTCAGGTTCAGATCCCTCCTGAACTGATGGTGTTGTCCATCGACTTACCATGCATCAGTCCAGACCAATCCCATAATGCACTGTGAAGTGCATTTCATGTTCAAAACCCTCCACATCCACTGGTGTAGTCCATCAGTTCAGTCCCAATCTGTGATGCACTGTAAAGTATTCTTCAGGTTCAAATCCCTCCACAGCCACTTGTAAGCTCTGTCTCCTTATCATGTGTCATTCGAGCCCCAAACTGTAGTGAACACTGAAGTGCATTTCAGGATCAGATCCCTCCACAGCTGATGGCGTTGTCCATCGACTTACCATGTATCAGTCCCAGACCAATCCCATAATGCACTGTGAAGTGCACTTGATGTTCAAAACCCTCTACATCCACTGGTGTAGCCCATCAATTCATATGACATCAGTTCAGCCCCAATCTCTGATGCACTGTAAAGTATTCTTCAAGCTCAAATCCCCTCCACAGCCACTTGTAAAATCTATCTCCTTATCATGCATCCCTCAAGCTCCAAACTGTAGTGAACAGTGAAGTGCATTTCAGGTTCACATCCCTCCACAGCCAATGGTGTTGTCCATTGACTGATCTGGTGTCAGTCCAGCCCCAACCTCTACTGCACTGTAAAGTGCTGTTCAGGTTCAAATCCCACCAGAGTCACTGATTTAGTCCATCTGTTCATCAGTCTTCAGTCCAACCTTTATCTCTGACACTCTGTGATGTGCATTACTGATATGGATCCCTCCTCAGTCACCATGGTGTAGTCCATTGTACACATCAGGATTCATTCCAACACTACCCTCAGATGCACTGTAATGTTCTATTCAAGTTTGAATCGCTCCACAGCCACTTTAGTCCCTTGTGCTCATAATGCTTCAGACCATCCCTTACCTCTGATGCACTGTGATGTGATCAGTGCCAGTGTATGACGTATACAGTCCATTCAAATGAAACACAGCACACAGTACACATGTGCACCAATAAGCATCACTCCATGGTGCAGGCACACCCACACTCCTTCCCGCCCACACAGTGCGCCATACTGAATGTTGCAACATATTACATGTGTATTCAGGCAAACCATGTGACACAGCACATAGTACACAACCTTTACAGGTGTACATGTCATCACCCTGTATGTGTACCCACAATGTTTCTGCATGGCATATGAACACCATTACCAGGTGCAGGCAGCCCCATCTGCTTCCCTACAACTGAGTATACCCCAAGGACAGGTGCCAATTCATGACACAAAATGACTGCAGTGCCTATGAGCATCATTCCTTGGTACAGGCACACCCACCCCCTTCCCCATGACACAGTATACCCCAAATTACCAGTGCCTTTTCAGCAATTTCATCATCCTATACGTACACCCATAATGTATCTACAGTGCCTGTTAGCACCATTATTACATGCATACAGCCCCTCTCATTTCCCCAGAACATATGAAGTGCATCTGAGCCTGTATTATGAATGCAGGACCCCCCCTCCACCACTAACACACAGTGCTTCCTCATCAGTCATTCCCTCACCTTAAACCATCCCATAATACAACCCCAAAAAATAAACTATGCCAGGAAATTAAATAATACACAGATTTATGTAACATGATGTTTACTGAAAGACTGTGAACCTTTACATGAACATCATGCTTCATTTACAGTATGATAAAGCAAACAACACAAATAAAATACAGTTTCCTATACTTTTGGGATTTTATTGCAAAAATAAAATAAAATAGTTTATTTCAATGAAATTATACATTTTAACTACAGCACATATGCAATTAATCATAGAGAGCCCTCCAGCACTAACAAATGTCTCCATTTCCTGTGTCAGCTCACTGACCTACACTGGAAGTGTTCTTCCTGTTTACATCACTTGACCTCACAAAGCACTTCTTCCTGCATCACTTCCTGATATGTCCTTCTAAGGTAATGTGTAAATATGTTCTTACTAAACTAGGGGAAAACCAAAAAATTGATAATCAGATTCATAAACTAAAATCAGTGGGTAGGAAGAACTGAACACTGCAAAAATTCCAACCAGTAGAGTGGAACAAAAAACTCAAACTGTAATAACAAGAGATTCAGATATTGATTTCTGACTAAAAAAATGGTAAAAAACTTGCAAAATTTATATTTAGACAATGACAGATGTTTATTGTATAATTTTAACTATTTTAATCAACAATTTTACAGAAATGTAATATTTTTGCATGACTAAGTAAACAGAGCATAATTATATTTAGATAAAATCATCAGAATTTATTAAAATATGAAAACAACCTTACACAACATTAAATCCAGTAAAATAGACATTACCAAACCTCACTCATTTTCAAAAACTTTTTGTCCTGAAAAACTTTTCTTTTTACAGTTTTAAAATTGGATGTATGGTTTTTAAGATGTGTAGGTTTAAGCACAGTGTGTTTGTATGAATGCTGCAGATCTAAAACCCCTTCAGGCACACATGTGTTCTAGCAGCAGGCAGAGGCTACCTGAACATTCTAAGTGGCAGTAGGATAGAATGAGTTAATGATAGATATGCTGAAGAATGTATGCTGTCTGGCATGAACGTCGAGAGCATAGTGAATTACAATGGTGTGCACTGAACTCCAAGTAGCCGCTCTGCAGATGTCTGCAATGGGTATGTTACAAATCTCTGCCAGGGATGCTGCTACCGCTCTAGTAGAGTGGGCATAAACCCGGCCTTCTAGCTTAACCTGCACCATCGAGTAGCAGTGTCAGAGATAGGCTACTAGTCACGCAGAGATACATCGGATGGAGACAGGCAGGCCCAGCCGGGTCGCACTGAAGGAAACTAAGAGCTGTTTAGATTGACGGATCTCCTTAGTTTCATCAATGCAGAACCGCAAAACTCTTTTTATATCCAGGGCCTGAAGGGTGCGTTCCTCTTCATTCTGAAAGTTGGCAAAGTAAGTTGGAAGGACCAAAAGTTGGTTAAGATGGAATTCTGGTCGGCCTGGTGGTGCTGAGGGTTGAGGCGCTGGACGCTGCGCCACGCTGGCGACCCGGGTTTGGGAACAAGCCCGGACTGCCAGGGGTCAGCAGGGGAGGGAAGAGATAGAGCAGCATATGCCTGGGGGAACGGAGCCATGGCATTACGCTGCTTTGCTGGCCAGGCTCTGTGAGGGACAGCCACCAACAGAGTGAAAAAAACCCAGCTCAATGAGATGACGGGGGCCCCAGGGATCTCCCTCTCAGCCCCAATGCCAGGCCAGGCCAGGCCACACCGGGGATCCATGGCCAACTTCCTAGAGGGATGGATCCTCTAATTCCAGATAGTGCCACCAAGGGAGAGCAGGCCCGGTTCCAGGGGGTGATCCAGAGCACTGGGAAGTCCCTTGAAGGAAGGGTGAAGTGGTGTGGATGGCCACGGCAGGGAGTAGAAGGGGTAGGATTGTGTGGGTACCTCTGAAGGATGCCTCAGAGAGTCAGCTGCATAAACAGTATTCAAAAAAAAAAAGATGGAATTCTGGGGGGCGCTGCTGAGCAGCCTACGAGGAAGCAGCACAAAACTCGAGCTCCTGGAAGAACATTGTTAAAATAATTAAAACTTACTTTTTCTGTCCACAAATCTACGGCTACGTAAGTCTGAGAGACATGGAAAGCAGCCCAGCTGGTTTACCTGTTAAAATGGGAAAAAATAAAGAAGCACCCTCAGGAGCTGGATACTTCTTTGCTTCCAAGAAAAGTAATCGAGAGGAGGGCCTACACATCGTGGTGGAGTGCTGGACCCCACTGGCGCAGATGAAGGAAGCCTCGCTGACTAGCATCCTATCCACCTTGCACCAGCTGGTCAAAACGGTGCAAGATCTGGACAAGAAGTTCGACACCCTCACACTGAGGGTGTTGGCACTGGAGTCATGGATGGATGGATCATTGCGAGTCGACGGTGCAGAGATCGGAGGCTTCTGTGCTCATGTCTGCAGACGCGACTACAAGGCTGGTCAAGGAGAACATGCTTCTTCGTCAGTGGTTGGAGACAGTGGAAAATCAGACTAGAGAGTGCAACTTATGAGTGATGGGGCTGAGGGAGAGGACAGCTTAACATTTGCAAAATCTATGCTGCCTGCTGTATTGAGCTTTGATGAATCTGAACTCCCCCACTGTCTGTGGAAAAGGCCTATCGTATAACCTCCCATCGCGCTCCCACTGATCCATCAGCTGTACGAACCTTCCTGATTGTTTTTACTGGTGCTGGGGATCAGGACTGGGCCCTGATAGTGGCCAGACATTGCAGATTCCTGAAATATGGGGAGGACTCCTTACTGCTGTTCCCCAACCTCTCCTACAGCACACGCCAATGCCAAAAGGCCTTCGACGGGCTCAGAGGACGACTGCACCACATGAAGATTTCTCACCAACTCCTTTTGCTGGCTAAGCTTTGCATTGTGTGGAAAGGCCAGCAATACCCGTACAATGATGCTCGAGAGGCAGAGAAGCTGATCAAGTGCATGGAATTGGAGACGACCAGGGAGGCAGTGAATCCTCCTCAGAGGATGACTGAGTGACAGACTAAGGCTGGTAACGTAGACACTGCTCAATGAGGACCTTAAAATGTGATTTTCAGTTGGGACTGGGGGTTTATATTTAACTATGGACACTTGTAGGGCCCACCTTGATGATATTTGGACAGTGTGCTCGGGACATTCTTGGACCGCTTATTGAACTTTAAATAATTCAGTCTCTCCTTTGTTGTTTCAAAGGTGGACATTTCACAGGGGCATACACTGTTTATTTCTACTAATCTAGTTTGATATCCACTCCAATCATTTGGGGATGCTTTGTATAGTTCCTCTAATTGTAAGGGAAAAATGTTTGTTTATATTCTCCTGGGAGGTTGGGAATGATTATATAATTTGAGATAATGATTACCGCATTGGGAGAATCGTTCAGGCTTTTTAGCCCATTTAGTAATAAGGCAACCTAGTTTATATCTATTCCTTTTTAGGATTCCCTATTGGCCTTCCTGGCTGTAAGCTTTGGTTATATATTTGGGACTAGACAGATTATTTGGGTAATTCCTCCCATGATGTACCAATAGAGGGGGTGTCTCTTACTAGTCCTTTATAAGAGAACTGTTGATGTATTGGGCTCTGAAGTTATCCACCTATGTAACACTGTACTGTAAGTGTATGCTTACAAATCAATAAAATATTTTATGATAAAAAAAAAGATAGAATTCTGAAACCACCTTTGGAAGAAACTTATGGTGTGTGTGAAGAACCACCTCATCCTTGTGAAACACCAAGTATGGAGGGTCTGTGATCAATATGTGGATCTCAGGGACCCTACTTGTGGAAGTAATGGCCACCAGGAAAGCAGTCTTCCAGGTCAAGAACTTCAAATCACCAGTGGCTAGAGGTTCGAACGGTTTGCGAGTGAGCACATCTAGCACGAGGTTGATATCCCATGCAGCTACCGGTCTTCTGACCGGGGGCCTGGTGTGAAGGATGCCTTTAAGGAACCTTTTGACCAGAAAGCTGAGCCAATGCCAGGTTATGCACTGGCTCATGGTAGGTGAAAATCATGCAGAGGTGCACCTTCACTATGGAATATTGCAGTCCAGCATTTGACAGATCTAGAAGGTACTCCAATACTTTGTTTGGTGGGCAACAGAAAGGCTGTACACCAAATCAAGAAACTCCTCCACTTTGCTGTGTAAAACTTCCTAGTGGAAGGTTAATGAGCCGCTAACAGGATTTCTGAGAACCACTGGGAGACCTTGAACCTACTCACTTCTATCTCCTCAGGAGCCAGGCATGGAGATGGAGTGAATGCAGGCTGGGACGGACCAGCGGTCCCTGTGTCAGGAGGTCTGTTCACAGGGGCAGCTGCCTTGGAGGAACCTCTGACAATTTGTTGATCAGCAGAAACCATATCTGTTGAGGCCAGTATGGAGCGATTAGAATCATTTTGTCCCCTTGTGCTTCCAGTTTGAGAAGCACCCTCTGACCAAATGGAATAGGAAGAAATGCATACAGAAAGCATCTTGTCCACTGCAGTCTGAATGCATCCTGACAGAAAATGCCAGGTTCAGAATTTCTGGAGCAGAATCGATGCAGTTTTGCATTGAGTGGGGATCCAAAAAGGTCCAGGTCTGGAGTGCCCCACTTGTCGAACAGCGATTGCACAACATCTACTGTGAGTGACCATTCATGAGGATCCGCCTTTGTTCTGCTGAGGTGGTCCACCAGGTCATTCTGGACTCCCAGGAGGTAAACTGCCTGGATGGATGCCTTGTTCTTGAGACACCTTTCCCACACTCTCATCGCTTCCCTGCCTAGGGGGTAGGAGTGTGCTCTGCCTGCTTGTTGATGTAATACATCACAGCCTTGTTGTCCATCTGGAGTAGGATTACTTTCTGACAGAGGACATCCCTCAGGGCTCAAACAGCATACAGAACCGCCCTCATCTTCAGAACATTTATGTGAAGGTGAGACTCGTCCTGGCTCCACAGTCCCCGAGTGTACAGGTTCTGACAGTGAGCCTCCCAACCAGCTAAGGAAGCATCTGTGGTAACAGTGATCTGCGGCTCTAGCATGGCAAAGGGGACACCCTGTTGCAGGTTGATTTCCTGCATCCACCAAAGGAGGGACCGAGCCAGAAGCTGTGTCACTCTTATGTGAAAAGATTGTGGGTGCATGGCAGGAGACCACTGTGTATTTAGCATCCACTGAGTGGTCCTTGTGATGCTCTGCCCCTTGCTTATGATTATTGCATGATATTGGTATAATAAATACATGGTCTGTGTATGACATTTCAGTGTGTGAGGAATTTGGCCTGTAACTTCAAAGTGTCAGTGGCTGAGAACTACAGGATGTAATTAAACAGACCAGGAGGAAAACAGTTAATTGAGACATCCTTCCAGAGACAGTTTATGGCCTGCTGCTGCTTTTGAAGTTAGAACTTAAATACAAATTTTATGATGTTTTAAGAGAAAGGTAATTGGGCTAGTTCCTCTCCTTTTAGCAAATAGCTGAAGAGTCATAAAATACCTCAGATCTTACTGGCACAGGAAATCAGCCAAGGGACAAGACAGACGTGGGATTATTAAGATCAAAGGGAAATGTTTAATTAAAGGATGCCATATTTAGGAAATGTTTTTTTCTTCTGATGTACCATTAATTTTAAAGTACCTCCTGGTAGGAAATTATGTTTGTAAGAATTAATTCTAAAAGAAGGAGCTAGATGACTCACTAAGGGGGTGGAGAGATAGGGCTGAAAATGTATCAGTGTGCCTGAAATGTGTGATATCATCTTGGGCTCTGAAGAAACAAAGTTCTCTCTAACTAAAATCAGCACTTACAAAAAGGTAATATGTTAGATAGCAAGGATCTAAAGTGTTGTGGTAGGAGTTTTGTTCTGTAATTTTCCAATTTTCTTCTGTGACTGTGAGCTCATGCTATTTGTTCCTGTATTTTATTGTACTTATTTCACAATTTTCAGTAAATAACCATTTTCTTGAAATACTGCCTGGGTGTCTTCTCAGTTTCTTTTTGCATGTGAAGTGCCTGTATTTTTAAGTCTGACAACTGTTTAAAAGGCTTGATGGTGTTACTAAGCTTGAAAAAGGTAAGAATATACCTAAGGTCTCTTTTAGAGTCTTAAGGGTTTATTTTGGAGACCTGGCTAGGTGCTTCTGGCAAAGGATTGGACCTCAATCCCTGAAGAGGGTACATATCCAAGCGTGTACATTGGGTGTGCTAGCATAAGGTTCACAGTATGAATCCCCCCGAACTTGAGGCTAACAGGTGATTCAGACCCTAAGCAGACAGGAGGGTTACCCTGTCTGTTATCTGTTCACACTATTGCGCTCTGAGGTTAGCAATGTGGGAGCAGAGGGCCTGACCTGTGGAGTGTGTTTGTGACAGATTTAGTTGGCAGCGATGCGATTTAAAAGAATTTGGTAACACAAGCTTTAACAGTTCAGTGTGTTAGCTTAATACTGTACAGCTCACTTGCAAAATAAGGCAGTGATTTTTTTTTAAAGAAACAGAACTATATAATTTTGCTTACAGTCAAAGTTCCTACCGGTTTTATTTTTTTTCCCCAACTGCAAGTTAGAGTAGCCATAGTTAGGGAATAAGATGGCTTCCAACTACATTGAGCACACTGCAGTCTACCTGAAGCAGTTGTGAAAGGAGAAAGGAGTCCTGCATGAGGGGAGAGCCAACAAGCAGAACCTCATGGATGCTGTGATGGCCGCTGATGCCCAGAGCGTTGAGACACAGTCTGTGACTGTAAAGGACCAAACCTTGGGCGTGGAGGGGCCAGTGCAGTGTCCAAGGGCCATAACAGCAGGGGAAGGTCACCAGCATTCTGGAGTCAGAAGCGATCAAGCTGCAGATTGAGTTGCCTGGAATTCATGAAGATGTTGTTACCTATTGTAATTCCTATGCTGAGTGTCAGAAAGTAGCCCCAGTCTCTAGAAATGGAAATTACGTACCTAACGTAATTCTTGATCTTCTTGGATGAAGTCTCCACCACAAGATAGTCCGGAAGACCCATATAAGAAGGGTCAAGAAAGAAGTCTTCACAGCCTAAGGGTTGAGGGAGTGAAGACCAACAGAGGTGAGCTTGGGGGATGGTGGGTGGGCTTGTGAATAAGTGGCGGAGACTTCATCCAAGAAGATCAAGAATTACGGTAGGTACCTAATTTCCATATCTTGCCGGACATTAAGACTCCACCACTCATTCACACTAATGGGAGAGTACCGAGCTAATAATCCCCTGAGAGGATGACAGGAGAGACCAAGAGCTCACAAATTTAGGACAGAAATCCATTAAGGACGGATCTGCCAAACAAAATATGTCGTGTAGCATGGACATCCAGGGCATGGTGTTTGACGAAAGTATACACTGAGCTCCAGGTAGCCACATTGCAAATATCTGCACTAAGCATGTTGCGGATTTCCACCAGGGATGACGTGACTGCTCTAGTACAGTGAGCATACACTCTGCCTTCCAGCTTAACCTGTGCCATGGAATAACAGTGGGGAAGGTATGCCACCAGCCATGCTGAAATGCATCTGATAGCGACAGGCTGACCCAGACGGGTCTCATTGAAAGAAACAAACAGTTGTTGAGATTTGCAAAATTCTTTCATTCTATCTAAATAGAAATGCAAAGCTCATTTGATGTCTAAAGAATGAAGAGAATGCTCCCCTTCATTTTGGAAGTTCGCAAAGTAAGTAGGAAGGACCAGAGGTTGGTTTAAATGGAATTCTGAAACAACTTTAGGGAGAAACTTAGGATGGGTCCTAAGAACTACTTTGTCTTTATGAAACACAGTATACGGGGGGGTCTGTGACCAAGGCATGTATCTCAGAGACCCTGCGGGCCGAGGTAATGTCCACCAGGAAGGCCATTTTCCAAGTGAGAAATTTCAACTCACAGGTAGCTAGAGGCTCGAAAGGTTTTCGAGTGAGCATGTCTAGCACAAGATTAATGTCCCAGGCTGCGACTGGATGTCTGACAGGAGGTCTGGTATGCAGAATACCCTTAAGAAACCTCTTAACCACAGGTAACTGAGCCATTGACAAAGAAAGCACTGGCTCACGATAAGCTGAAACAGCACAAAGGTGAACCTTGACTGTAGAGTATTGCAGACCTGAATTTGAGAGGTCTAAAATATACTCTAGAACTTTATTTGGTGTTCAGGAAAAGGGATTCAAAGAGGATTTTGCACACCAGAGTGAAAAACGCTTCCATTTGGCTGTGTAAGTTTTCCTAATGGCTGGCTTGCATGCAGCCAGAAGGATAGCTGAAACTCTGCGAGAGACATTGAACCTGTTCACTTCTATCTCTTCAGGAGCCAAGCGTGAAGGTGAAGTGATCTCAGACTGGGATGGACAACAGGCCCCTGAGTCAGAAGGTTCATTTGAAGGGGAAGTGCTTTCGGAGGGGTTACCGACAGACTGTTGAGTAACGGAAACCATATTTGTTGAGGCCAGAATGGAGCAATGAGGATCATTTTGTCCCCCTGGGACTCGAACTTGAGAAGTACCCTCTGAATTAGAGGAAGAGGCAGAAAGGCGTATAGAAAGCGTTTTGTCCACTGCAGCCTGAATGCATCCTGACAGAAAATGCCAGGCCCTGGATTTCTGGAGCAGAAGAGAGGCAGTTTTGTGTTGAGTGGGGATGCAAAAAGGTCCAGGTTTGGAGTTTCCCACTCTGTGAATAGTGACTGAACTACGGTTGAGTCGAGAGACCATTCATGAGGATCTGTCTCTGTTCTGCTGAGACGTTCTGCCAGTTCGTTCTGCACTCCAGGCAGGTAGACCATCTGAATTAGAGCCTTGTGCTCCAAGCACCATTCCCACACTCTCATCGCTTCCCTGCATAAGGGGTAAGAGTGAGCACCACCCTGCTTTCTTGATGTAATACATCACTGCTTTGTTGTCCATTTGAAGGAGAATGTTCTTGTGACAGAGAATGTCCTTCAAAGCCCAGACTGCATAAGGGACAGCCCTCATTTCTAGGACATTTATGTGAAACTGGGACTCTTCCTGAGTCCATATACCTTGAGTGTGGAGAGTCTGACAGTGAGTTCCCCACCCCTTCAGGGACGCATCCGTGGTAATGGAAATCTGATGTTCGACAGGAGCAAAGGGATACCCTTTGAGAAGGTTGTCCTCTTGCGACCACCAGGTGAGTGACTTCTTCAGAGGTTCTGTCACCTTGATGAGAAAGGACTGAGGGTGAGTGGTAGGAGACCACTGAGTACTGAGCATCCACTGAGAGGTTCTCATGTGCAGGCATGCTAGGGGTACAGTGAACACCGAGGATGCCATGAGACCTAGCATCCACTGCATCGAGATAGCCCTTACTGAGCTGTTCTCTCTGATGTATAGGGCCATCTGCAGAATATCTGTCCTTCTGTCCTCTGGTAGAAAAGCTTTTGCACAGGAGGTTTCCAGAAGAGGTCCTTTGAAAAGGAGCCTCTGGGAGGGCTGCAGCTGTGATTTCTTGAAGTTTAGCAGGACTCCCATGGACGTGAGAAAGTCTGAGGCTGTGGCAATGCCGTTGAGGGTTCCCTGCCTGGAAGGGCTTGCTAGAAGCCAGTCATCCAGGTATGGGAACACTTGTATTCTGATTTTTCTGAGATGCACTGCGAGTATTGCACAACACTTTGTAAAAACTTGCAGCGCCGAGGACAGCCCAAAGGGCAGGACTCTGAACTGACAATGCTGGCCCAAAGCCACGAACCTCAGGTATTTGTGATGCCTTGGGTGAATAGGGATATGTTGGTAAGCATCCTGCATGTCCAGGGAGGCTAACCAGTCGTGTTGATGAAGCAAAGGCAACAGGGCTCCTAGCGATATTATTTTGAATTTCTCTTTGGGAAGAAACTTGTTTAATTTTCTGAGGTTCAAAATGGGGCCCATGCCTCCGGTTTTCTTTGGAACCAGAAAGTAACGAAAGTAGAGCCCTGTGTTCTGTTGATCCAGCGGAACTACTTCCACTGCCCTGTTGTTCAGAAGGCCTTGTATCTCTGGAGGCGAGAAGTTCTGACTGAAGTACTGACAGCCTGGGCTGTTGTTTGGGGGGATGATCTGGAGGGGTCTCTAAAAGATTGAGGGAATGCCCCTCGCGGATTATCTGGAGGACCTATTTGTCCAATGTTATGGACTTCCACCGATTGTAGAATTGAGTCAGATGACCTCCCACCACTGAGGAAGAGTCCCCCTAGGGCAGCTGAGGTGAGACTTGGGCCAACAACTCAGAAGGTGGCACTGGGTGCTTTGGGTCCTTGCACCTTCTGTTGTGTTTTCTTTTGAGGCTGAGGGGCTTGGCTTTTATTGAAACTCCCCTGCCTTTGCCTTGAAAGGACTGATGGTTATGAAACTGGCATTTGTTATCTCCCCCCTCGAGAGGGGGTGGGAGGAGGTCGAGCCAATTTAATGGCTGACCTAGTCTTTTGTGTGGCCTCTAGAGCTTGTTCTACTTGAGGGCCAAAGAGATACACACCATCGAAGGGCAATGCCATGACCTGTTGCTGAGCATCATTCATGAAACCTGAACTGAAGTGCGCAGCCAGGAATGGCAGCGGGTACAAATGCCTGCCGCCTCCACTTGGGAAGCTGTATCGAAGGCATCCATAGCTGCTTTAACCTGCTGGTTGTTGGACTCGATACCCCTGGTTATGGCTTGAAGAAGCTCTGAATTAGCATCCAAGTCTGGTAGAGCTTCAACCATTTGTTTGAGCAAATGCCAAAGAATATATTCATATTGAGAGAAACAGCTCTGGTAGCTGGCGATACGCATACCCAGGGTGAATGCAGCAAAGACTCTCTTACCTAAAGTATCTATCTTATGAGATTCTTTGTTTATAGGTCAAGCTGTAGTAGTCTGAGGAAGGGCAACCTTATCATTCTCTGCCAAGACTACAATAGGATCCGCAAAGGCTTGGGAGGACAAAATAGGTCGATCCTTGGGAGCAGCATACTTCCTATCTACGGACTTAGCCACTGAAGGAATGAGAGCAGGATTATTCCATACCATTTGAGACAGCGTTTCAAAGGAGGGTTGCACCGGGGGAGTTAAATCCATAGGGATGTCCGGAACATGAAGGTATTGGAGTCTTAAAAGTTTCCCAGGATCTATGTCCATAGTCTGGAGAGAAAGAGTGGAATTCAAATTTCTCAACAGAGACTTAAAGGACAGGTCCTCGACCACAGGCTCTGTAACAGGATTAGGTCCTGCTCCTTCCACATCATCACCCAGTCTAAGATCTGGGTCAGGCTCAATATCATCTCCTGACAGTCCAAGAGGGACAGTATGGACAGGAAAGGAATGAAAATCAGCAGGAAAAGAGGAAGGAAAAGAATTTGGAGAGGAGAAGCCCTGAAGATTGGCTGATGAAAAGCCGGCCTCAGCACTGAAGGAGAACTTGGCGCTGAAAGGCTGCATGATGCCAACAAAGCAGATGGCGCCTAAGAAGAACACAGCGCCGAAAAGCTGCACGGCACCGAGGATGGTGCAGAGAAACTCAACGGTGCCGAGGAAGGCACTGACAGGTGCACCGGTGCCAAAATCAGCACCTAGCAACACACCAGCGCTGACGGCGCCGACACCAACCCAGGGCCCCGAAAATTTGGATTTGAGGGGAAAGAAGAAAGAATACCAGGAGATAGAGGCATCAGTGTGGCCCCCTGCGCTGCAGCCATTTGAGGGGGGCGAAAACACCTGAGTGCGTAGTCGACAGCACCGAAGAGGGCATCGCACAACCAGGAAGGCTCAATCACCCTGCCTGATCTCCTGTAGAACCCGAAGGCCCCGGAGTGACCAGGCCAGGGCAGCTGGACCAACCTCCGAGCCCATTGCTCCATTAGAGCGACCCACTGATGAAACTGCTCATTGGAAGCCCTACCAGAAGGCGGGCAAGGGCTCTGATGTCAAAGAGGTCAGTGACCAGAAACAGAAACCGACGACACCGAATGAGGAGACCTACAACTGACCCCAATGACCGACCGTCGAGGCGCAGACATATCAGAAGGCAACCTCGAGTGATGCCTTCTCTTTCTTGACCTACGGGCCAAGAAGAGCTCGAGGCTGAATGGTGCCTAGAATGCAACCGTTTTCTTTTATGCTTCAGGGGGGACCGCCCTTCCCCTCAGGCATTGGACCGTCTGTTGTCAGACCCCCCCCCCCGGAGAAGGCAGCGGACCGGACCCAGCCCGGCTGACTGAACAGCTTTCAAAAGAAGTCTCCCTACAGTCACCTAACCCGCTCATGGTCGACTCCCTCAATGTAGGCTGAGACTTCTTTCTTTAATAAGAATAAATTATGGTAAGCGGTACTTTATTTGAAAAATACTACAAAATAATAAACTGAAAACTATGCTGCTAGTTTGAAGTTTGACTCCCAACAGGTGAGCGATGTCATCACTAAAGCGCACTCAACGGAGAGAAAAAAGGAACTGAGGTGGTTGGAGGGTCAACACCGAGATAGTCATTGCTGCACGAGCAGAGGCTCGCTGCTCCATCTCTGGCGCCAGCCCTCCTGCAAAAATTTGCTCCCGCTGGGTCCTAGCACCTCTGGCGTAGATCCCATTAGTGTGAATGAGTGGTGGAAACAATGTCCAGGAAGATAAGACAAGGTGCCCCTACCCTTGAGACATGTGCCTTTTGAGAAAATTGCAATGGATGTGGTTGGCCCTTTAGACAAAAGTAAAACGAGTAATAGATTTATCCTAGTAGTATGCGACTATGCTACTCGATACCCAGAAGCAGTTCCAATGCGTACTGTCACAGCTTCAAAAGTGGCAGCAGAGCTTGCAAAAATGTTCAGCAGAGTGGGCATATCTAAAGAAATTATTACTGATCAGGGTAGTAATTTTGGTGCTGCATTACTTGAGGAGCTGTACAGACTACTAGGTATCACTGCCGTACGAACCTCCCCCTATCACCCTCAGACAGATCTTGTTAAGCGTTTTAACCAAACCCTAAAACACATGTTAAAAAGGCTTGTAAAAGGGGAAGGGAAAGACTGGGACCAATACTTGCCTTACCTACTTTTTGCTTACAGAGAAGTGCCACAGGCATCAACAGGGTTTTCACCATTTGAAATTCTGTATGGTAGGCAGCCAAGAGGGCCACTGGATGTGATAAAAGAAACGTGGGAGGATAACCCCACTCAGAAACAAACTATAATGTCTTATACATGTGCCCTAAGAAAGAAGCTGGCAAAATATGTTGAAATCGCCCATAATAATCAGGAAGAGGCCCAAAATACCAGCAAAAGGTGGATTATGACCATAGGGTAAAAGAAAAAGTTTTTGAGCCAGGTGAAAAGGTTTTGCTACTGTTACCCACAATAGAAAATAAACTGTTAATGAAGTGGCAAGGGCCTTACAGAGTGCTCAGACTTACTGGCACCATTAACTATGAGATTGAGACTCCTGACAGGAAAAATCCTACTAAGATATACCATGCTAACCTCCTCAACAAATGAGTTGAAAAAAATGCCTAAAGCTGCTTGGCTAGTTTTACCAGAAACCTGATAAAAAAAGATATTGATGTAGCTTATGATAGACTGGAACAAACTGTAACTGGTGATGCTGTAAAGGTGAATGTTTTCTTAACGCTCACTGGTGCTTGCTCAGGTCTGCTACATGCCGACGATCTTGTTCTTTAGTCATCCTCCTCAAACCTCTCAGATATCAACCTGAATCCCAATAGTAACTTCAGTACCTTTCAGAGCTGGCTATTGCAAAACAAGCTTGTCTTAAATAAAAATAAAACTGTGACTATGCTCTTTGGTTCAGGTTCAAAAATTTGGTCCTGCACCCAACCATTAAGTATCAGAGCGCTTGATGGCTCTCCCCTTAACACAGTTACCTCTTTTAAATACCTAGGAGTAACCCTTGATCCCGCCTTGGATTTTGACCTGCACCTAGCCTCAGTCATTAAATCCATCAGTATTCAACTTGGGCTGGCATATAAGGTGAGACATAGCCTAACGTCTACGTCGAGGATGGCCATTACGCAGGGAATCCTGAGACCTAAATTGGCGTATGGGTTAATAGCCCTTCCGGCAACTACTGGAAGGTTCCTCCAAAAGTGGGATGTCTGCTACAACAGCATTTGTCGTTCTGCTCTGTCTTTACCCAAACTTACTCACCGATGCACACTGGAGGAAGGCGGATGTGATTCCCCTTCACG
This sequence comes from Neoceratodus forsteri, assembly GCA_016271365.2. NCBI lineage: Eukaryota > Metazoa > Chordata > Ceratodontiformes > Ceratodontidae > Neoceratodus > Neoceratodus forsteri. The sequence goes on from CM057452.1 coordinate 567,427,760, forward strand.
AAAGTGGGACCAAGACAGAGGCAGGAAACTACAGACCTGTCAGTCTGACCTCTGTGGTAGGGAAAGTGATGGAGTCACTTCTGAAGGAAAGAATAGTCGAGTACCTAGAGGCCAGTGGGGCACAGGACCCAAGGCAGCATGGGTTCACAAGGGGAAGATCATGTCAGATGAATCTAATAGATTTCTTTGACTGAGTGACCAAAGTAGTAGACCAGGGAGGGGCTGTGGACATGGCCTACCTAGACTTTAGCAAGGTATTTGACACAGTCCCACACAAAAGATTAATAGTCAAATTAACCAGCCTGGGAGTGGGTCCCAGGGTAGTAGCTTGGGTAAAACATTGGCTGGACAACAGGACACAGGAGGTAATTGTAAATGGAGTCCGCTCTGAAGAAAGAGGGGTTACTAGTGGGGTACCGCAGGGTTCAGTATTGGGTCCAGTCCTTTTTAATGTCTTCATAAGTGACATTGCAGAGGGACTGGAAGGAAAAGTATGCCTCTTTGCAGATGACACAAAGATCTGCAACAGGGTTGATACACAAGGAGGCATGGAAAGGATGAGAAGGGACTTGGAAAGGTTGGAGAAATGGTCAGAAGTATGGCAGCTAGGATTCAATGCAAAGAAGTGCAGAATAATGCACCTGGGAAACAAGAACACAGGGAAGAATACACAATCGGGGGTAGTAACAACAACAAAAGGAAAGGGACCTGGGGGTAATCATATCAGATGACCTTAAGGTTAGCAAGCAAATGTGAGAAGGCAGTAGGGAGGGCTGGGGTATACTGGGATGTATAGGGAGAGGCATCAGCAGCAGAAAACAGGAAGTTGTTATCCCTCTGTACAGACAGTTGGTGAGACCCCATCTGGAGTATCAGTCCAGTTCTGAGACCCCCATCTCCTCAAGGACATAGACAGGATAGAGGCAGTCCAGAGGAGAGCAACTAAAATGGTGCAGGGTCTGCAAGAGAGCCATATGAGGAGAGACTAAAGGAGCTTAATATGTATACCCTTGAGGAAAGAAGGGAGGGGGACATGATAGAAACTTTAAGTACCTCTGTGGAATCAACAAAGTCCAAGAGGGTAGCATCTTCAGAAAAGAGACTTGCAAGAGCAAGGGACACAATTTAAAGACGGGGGCAGTTCAGGGGCAATTTGAGGAAGTATTATTTCACAGAGAGGGTAGTGGATGCATGGAACAGCCTTCCTGGGGAGGTTGTAGGGTCTAAAACTGTGGAGAATTCAAGAATGCATGGGACAGACAAAAGGCAATTCGTGTGGGGGGGTAGGAAGAAATAGGCTGTTGGTTAACTAGGATCTGCAGCCTATCCTGTAGGTAGGGAAATGGGCAGACTAGATGGGTCAAGCAGTCCTTATCTGCCATAAAAGTCTATGTTTCTATACTCCAGTCTGGGATGGTTTACCCCCTCAGCCTTCCAACAGTTTAATTCCTACTGTTTTATAAAGAATATAATCTCCTCCCAGATACCTGACAAATTGGCTCTACTGCTCAAACCTGTGACCTCTGCTCAACCACTGAGATCAGCTGAAAAATCCCTTCTTGTCCAACCGAGATGTAAAACCAAAATGGGGGAAAATACTTTGTCTAGCTGGGCCCCTAAACTATGGAACTCCCTTCCACTGAGTCTAAGAATCTTCCACACAGCTTCAAACGGGAGCTTTGTATGGCTCTTCTAAGCTCTGAACTCTGCTCCTGTTCTCTATCCACCCACTCCTGTACTGGTTCCTCCTAGTTGCCTACCAGCTCCAACCTCTACTACTCTCAAATCTGCCTGGAAATCTTGCTATTTCCTCTCTTCTAGCACTACTCACTAGTTGTATGACTTGTGACTGTTGGTTATTTGCACTTATATTTCTGTTTTACTACATATAGATTCCTGCAAATTTACTGTCATTGCTGAAAATGTTGTATAAGTGTACTATGTCTGACTTCTACTTGTTCCCATGATGTTTTCTTGTATCTACTATTGTCTACATACCCTTTGTTGTAATCTGAAAATAGGCAGCTATGCTGTCTAGTGTACCTACCCAGTTAACAAAAATTAAATAAATAAAATAAATAAACTTCAGAACTAACTGCAGAAATTCATAATATGCTAAAGACCTTTAACAGTACTTTTACCACAGTACCAGGCTGAGCAAAAGGGGTTGAGCATGTAATACTGCCAAGGAATGCTCACTCTGTTAGACAAAAGGCATACAGGTTACCAGAGCGGTTAAGAGCTGACATGGTTAAGGAAATACAAAAAAAATCAAAGAACTGGGTATCATAGAAGAGTCAAGGAGTGCTTGGTCATCTTCAATGGTAATTGTAAACAAAAAACGAGGTGTTAGAATCTGCCTTGATTTTAAGAAACTTAATCAAGTGTCAGAATTTGACAGTTATCCTATGCCCAGAACAGATGATTTGGTGGACAACCTGGGGAGTGCAAAGTATATCAGTACCCTCAATCTCACCAAAGGTTACTGGCAAATCCCTTTAGCTAAAGAATCCAGAGACAAAACTGAATTTGTCACTCCTGTTGGATTCTATCAGTTCACCATGCCATTTGGTTTACATGGTGCACCAGCTACATTCCAGTGGTACATGGATGTAATTTTATCACCTCACACTGGTTATTGTGCTGCGTACCTGGATGATGTCATGGTGTACAGTCCAGACTGGAAAAGCCACCTGGAGCACCTACGAGCAGTTATCCAAGCTATCAAAAATGCAGGTCTATTAATCCTACCAAATGTGCATTGGGCATACAGGAAACCTGATATTTGGGCTATGTGTTGGAAAATGGAGGAGTTGAGCCAGAAATTTCTAAATTAGAAGCTGTAGCTAACAGCCGTGTCCCTAAAACAAAGAAACATGTCAGGTCACTTTTAGGGCTGGCCGGTTATTATCGGAGATTTGTTCCCAACTTTGCTGAGTTAGCTGCTCCCCTCACTGAACTCATGAAAAAATGGTACCCAAATAATATGAAAAGGACCCCAGAGTGTGGTGAAGCTTTTTAAGCCATTAAGGCAGCATTACGTTCAGCCCGTTTTAAGAAGCCCAGACTTTAAGAAATCATTTTTGTTACAAACAGATGCATCAGAGGTAGGCCAAGGTGCAGTCCTGAGTCAAAATGTAGATGGGACGGAACATCCCATTCTGTACATAAGTCGAAAGTTGCATGACAAAGAGAAAAGGTACTCCACCATTGAAAAGGAATGTTTAGCAGCAAAGTTGCCCATCGAGTCCCTTAAGTTTTATTTGCTAGGAACTGACTTTGTACTTATGACAGATCACAATCCTCTCTGTTGGCTTAACCAAATGAAAGATAAGAATTCCAGAATCACAAGGTGGTACCTGGCACTACAGCCATTTAAATTCAAGGTGATACACAAATCTGGTAAAGAGAATAGCAATGCTGATTTTCTGTCAAGATATGGATCAGGAATTGAGGGTTCTGAAGGTTGAAAAACAAATGTATGAGTTTAAACTTTACGGTTTACTGTACTGTTATAGAAAAAAGGATACTGCACATGTGCTTAATTTCTGAAAGTTAGAAGCTAAAGCTAGTAGAGAATTAATAGAACGTTTTGGACACCTGTTTGATAAAACAGGTTTCCTCTTAAGGAGGGGGTGTATGTGACAGGGTTGAATAAGACCCTGTCCCAGTTGTTATGGAGAGTTTGAATGCAGGGATCTGTTCTGTTCTTTCCTTTCCTGTCTCTTGTCCGTCTGGCTGCGCAACCAAATTTTCCTGTGAGACCTAGGATTTGATCACCCCGACAGTCTCGCAATTCTCTGCCCCTGTCTCTCAGTCTTCCCTTGCTGTTTCAGTCTTTTTTTCCTCCCTTGCATATCTGCTGGTATAAAAATATATGCAAATCATTATGTGGAAATGTAACTGATATTGGGATCCCTTTGTTTAGAAATGATATTGTGTTACTGTCTTAAGGGAGTAACCTGAGATGCAATTTTTAAGCCTTCTGCAGAAGCTGTAAACAAGAGCTTAGTTCTGGATCACAATGTACTGTTATGTTGCACCTGCAAGAAACTGACAAGAACACTGGAAATTTACAAGAACATTGTGAGAAGCATGCTATTTTCTTAAGAAGCTCCTGGACAGACTTATAAAAAAGAAGCTGCAATGTTTTGAAAAAGAGACACACAGAGATTGAAAGAAAACTTAGATCTTCTGTGTTTATTTGGCCTTTGTAAATAGTTATACTGAACAAGTTTATTTTTTTTAATGTTACTGCTAGTACTAATTGTCACAAACGCACTCAGCAGGTCAGGCCCTCTGCTCCCACAGTGCCAACCTCCAATTGCAGTAATATGAACAGGTAACAGATAGGGTAACCCTCCTGTCTGCTTGTGGGTCTGAATCACCTTTAGTCTCAAGTTCTGGGGAGATTCAAACTGTGAACCTTATGCTAGTGTACCCCAATGTACAAGCTCAGATAATCTGCTGTTCGGGGGGATGCCGAATATCTTTTGCCTAAAGGCACCTAACCAGCTATCCAAAATGAACCCTTAAAACTCTATAAAAGACCTATTCTTACCTTTTCCCAGTTCAGTAACACCATCAAGCTCTCAACAGTTTTTGTCAGTCTTAACCCTCTATATGTCACATGCAAAAAGAACTTCGAAGAAAAACCCAGGCAGGCTTTCAAAATAATATTTTTACTAAAATGGATAAAAATATGTAAAATGTAAACACAGAACACTATATCAAAAAGCATACAATCACTTAAAAGAAAACAAAGAAAACTACAGACAAACTACTACTAACATACAGTTAGACTTTTTCTAATATATTACCTCTATAGTGCTTATAGTTAGATCTTGTTTCTTAAGAGCCCAAAAAGAAATGTCACTCAGTTCCAACAAAGAATACAGTTTAACACTTTGTGTTTCCACACCCCTTCTATGATCTAATCTAGCTCCTCCTTTTAGAATATAAAAAATATACAAACAATGATCTTCTTTTCAGGAGATATTTTAAATACTGTGACTTCAGTAAATACAGGTTACTCACCTGTAACAGGAGTTCTAGGAGTGGTATATGCTGTTCATCCACACTTATTGGCAGGTTCCTTGCCGTTTTAAATCTTGCCAGAAGGTCTTCAAGCTGGCTCCTCCCACCCACCCGGGTGGTAAAACTCTCGGCTCTGCCCCATGACGCCAGATCTAGCCCACTGGAAGCCAGGTTGCGCGTCGAAGCTGGGGAGGTCAGGTGGGTTGTGTGGATGAACAACGTATACCACTCCTAGAACTCTTGTTACAGGTGAGTAACCTGTATTTCTAGGGACGTGGATATGTTGTTCAATCCACACTTATTGGCAGACTGCTAGCAGTTCTCCTGGGAGGAGGAAGGCAAGGCGCACACCCCCTACTTAGGGAATAAGGACTGGAGAACTGAGGTCCCAAAACCAGCATCCCAGCGTGACTCAAGGTCGATGTGGTTGTAGGTAATGAAGGTGTGTGCTGACTTCCAGGTAACAGCCCTGCAGATTTCCTGGATAGGGACGTCCCTGGAAGCAGCCACCAAAGCAGCAGTATGGCGGGTAGAATGAGCTCTTATCCCTTTGGGAGGCTCCATGCCTGCCAACTTACAGCAGAGATCTATGCATGAGGTGATCCACCTGCCTATCATCCGCTTGGCTGCAGGTCTGCCAAGTGCGGCTTCAGCATAGGTGGCAAACAGCTGGCGAACCTCTCCTGAACTTCAGCCATCCGCTCCTTATAATAAGAGAGCGCTCTTCTAGGGTGTAAAGTATGGAGCCTATATTTGGCCTCCGAGGTGTGATTGGGGTAGAACACCAGCAGAGTCAACACCTGGTTAAGGTGAAACTCCGACACCACCTTCGGAAGGAATTTCAGGTGGGGGCACAGGACAACCTTGTCCCTGTGGAAGACCAGATAAGGAGACTCGATGGAAAGTGCCTGGAGCTCTCCCATCCTTCTGGCTGATGTGATAGCCACCAAGAAGGCGGTCTTCCATGACAGGTGAGAGATGTCAAACCTGTGCATCAGTTCTAATGGCTTTCCCATGAGCTTAGCCAATACCAGCAGTAGATCTCATGGAGGTGGAGGTTCTCACACCAGAGGGAATATGTGATTAAGGCCTTTAAAAAAGCGTCCGACCACCTTCTCGTGCACCACCGACTGCTTTCCGGCCTGCGCCCGGTAAGCAGAGATGGCTGTCAGGTGCACCTTAAGGGTCGTCGACCGAAGCCCTAGCTGAGAAAGGGACCACAGGTAGTACAGAATGCTGGCCAAGGAATAGGAGGAAGGGTCCAACCCCTTATCCTGATGCCAAATGGAGAATCTCTTCCATTTGAAGGCATAGCATTTTCTGGTCAACTCCTTACGGGATGCCTCAACAATGTTGAGGACCTCGTCGGAAAGACCCAAGGCCTGGAACTCTAGCTGCTCAGGAACTAGGCCTTCAGGTGCAGGGATTGAAGGTCCGGAAGGGATACTTTCCCCTGGTTGACTGAGATCAGGTCTGGACAGGCTGGAAGCCGTCTTGGGAACCTGGAGCGGAGGCTGAGGAGATCTGGATAACAGAACTGACGGGGCCAGTCTGGGGCTACCAGAATCACCTGCGCCTTATCCCTCCTCGCCTTGAGAAGCACCTTGTGGATCAAGGGAAATGGGGGAAAGGCATAGAAGAGGCCCAGGGTCCTGCTAAGGGGGGCGAGCATGAAACAGCCTCAGCTTCGTTTCTCCCTGGAGGCAAACAGGTCCACCTGAGGTGTGCACCAGTGGGAGAACAGATCATGTACTACCTCCGGCAGGAAAGACCACTCGTGAGATGCAGCACCTATCCGGCTTAGGGCATCAGCCAGAGTGTTGGAGGCTCCCACCACATGAATGGCTAGGAGATCCGCCTCCAGTCTGCCTACAAAAGACCAAGTGTGGAGAGCTTCCTTGCACAGAGGAAAGGAGCACGTCCCGCCCTGGCGGTTTAGGTAGTACATGGTCGTGGTGTTGTCCGTCTGGACCTGGACCACTTGACCCCGTACAAATGGAGTGAAGGCGGTGAGGGCTAGTCAGACCACTCGAAGCTCCAGCAGGTTGATGTGGCATTGAGACTCTTGAGGGGACCAGAGGCCATGCGCTCTGAGCCCCCAGATGGGCACCCCAACCCATCAGAGAGGCGTCAGTCATTAGAGTGACCATCGGCTCTGGGCAGACAAATGGGATACCCTCCTGCAGATGAGCTGGAATGATCCACCACTGGAGAGCATTTCCCATCTCCTGGGTCACCATCACTGGCTGGTTCAGAGGACTGAAGCACTGTGACCATTGGCGGGCCAGTCCCCATTGAAGGAGACGCATTTGCCAGTGGGCCCAACAGACCACGCTGGTGCAGGCTGCCATGAGGCCCAGGAGGCAGAGGAAGTCCCGGGCAGGGTGCAACTGCCCAACCAGAAATGATTGGGCAAAGGAGGAAAGAATCTCGGCCCTGTCCACTGGGAGCCGTGCTCTGGCTCAGAGAGAGTCGAGCTCTGCCCCGATGAACTGAATTACCTGTGTTGGCATGAGTTCCGATTTGGCCTCGTTGATGAGGAGGCCAATCTGAGAGCAGACCTGGAGGGCCAGATCCCTGGACTGCTCCACCTCCGACTTGGAGGAGGCTGCAATCAGCCAGTCGTCCAGGTAAGGGCACGCCCGGACCCTTCGGCGCAGCAGGAATGCTGTCACCACTGCTATGCATTTGGTGAAGACCCTGGGAGCTGGAGAGAGGCCAAAGGGCATGGTCCGGAACTCATAAAGGTATCCCTCTACTCTGAAGTGGAGGAATCGCTGGTGGGACGGATAAATTGGGACGTGAAAGAATGTGTCCTGAAGGTCCAGAGGACAGAACCACACACTTCATTCCAAGGATGAGATAATCTGAGCCAGAGTGACCATCTTGAAGGTTTGAGGCCTTAGGAACTTGTTCAGGTCGTGTAGGTTTAGAATGGGGCACCAGCCCCCCATCCATTTTGGGACCAGGAAGTACCTGGACACAAATGCTGGGTCTGAAGGAGGATCCGCCACCTCCCTGATCATCTCCTTCTGGAGGAGCAGGGCAATGTCAGCTTGACGGGCCGACAGAGAGGCTGTGGACCCCGTAGCCTCCCGTGGGGTGACGACTCGATAGGGTGGGGACTGCTCGAATTCCAGCGGCAGACCCTTTCCTACCACTTCCAACACCCAGCGGTCCATGGTGATGTTGGACCAGGCGGAAATGAAGTGGCGGAGCCGTCTCCCCATGGGGGGAACCCAGGGAAGAGTGACAAGGATGGGGGTGACACCCCTCAACCCGTCACTGGGCAGGCTTGGAGGAAGGACCGGCCGAGGAGCCTCCTGGACCTTTCCCTCCCGGCTTCCTGTTGGAGGAAGCAGCAGGCTTGGCTTTGGAGTACCAAGTGCGAGCCTGCTGGCCCAGATGCTGGTGTTGCTGGGCTGGACGTGTCGCAGGGGCTGAAGGACGAAAGGGCTTCCGCTGCTGCTGGTGGCCTTTGTCCTTCTGGGCAGACGTGACCGAGTCCAAGGTGGCATTGGACTTCTCAATCCGCTGAAATTGCCCCTCAAACCCGGGACCAAACAAGTCGATACCTAGGAAGGGAACGTCTGCCAGCTTGTGCTACTGACCAGGCACATGAATCAGCGATGTCCAGGGAAGTCTGGAGCTGCTGTTTGGCCACCTCCCTTCCCTGATCCTGCACCTGCTTGACCGTAGTTTGGAGGTCAGCTGGGGGAAGAGGAATCACCTCATCCAGGGAGCCCGAAAGGGCATGTGAAAAGTGTGCCATCAGGACAGCCGAGCTGGCCTGATGAAGGCCTAGGGAGGAAGCAGTGTAAACTTTCCATCTGGAGTAGTCCAACTTCTTGGAGTCCTTGTCGGGAGGCTTGTCCATGTCCCGAGCATTCCTGGAATGCCATAAAATGCTATCAGTCACGAGCCCCTCCGCAGAGGGGTGCTCCGAGAAACCGGAGAGTGAACCGGTGGGAACAGCATACTTCTGAGCCATCCAGGCCGAAGGTGCTGGACAAGAAGCTGGCCACTGCCATAGCTCCAGGGCCAGGCCAACAATGGCTTCGGCCACCGGGAAGGCCTCCTTGGGGGAATCCCCTCAGTCCAGTATCTCCATGAGGGGATACTTGGCCCATTTTGAAACAAATTCGAGCTTCATCCCAGTGGACTCTGAGATGAGCCGAAGCATTCCCAGAAACAAGGATGAGCTCTCGTCCACCAACTGATCCCCAGTGGACTCCAAGTCAAGCGGCCTTGAAAACAAAGAGGAGTCATCATCAGACTCTGAGGAGTCTGCAAACAGCTGCCGAGCACCTGAGCCACCCTCCACCTGCTGAGGTCAATCAGGAGTGAGGGTGAACGACAACCGATGGGCAAGCCTTGACCCGACCGAGAATCCTTGGTCGGGCCTCAAATTCTAGGTTGTGGAGGCGGGGTTCCACCACAATGGTGGTGCACAGGTTCTGCAGAAGAACCAGTGCCGCTCTGCTCCTTGACCACCATGAGGGGTTGTTTCAGCTGCTCTGGTGACAGCCACTTAATGGCCGGGGAAGACTACAAAGTCGGCCTATTCCCGGTCAAAAGGAGCTGCTGCCACATTAGCTCCTCGTAGCGCCGACGCAATTTGCGCCAAAGCCTATCCTACAAAGAGGACAAAGATGAGGATGAGCGGCGCCGCCTCTTTCCACGGTGCTGAGACCGAGACCGCCGATGTCGGTGGGATCGGCTGGACCGAGAAGAGTTCCAAGACCGAGACCTTCAGTGCTCCGAGGTGGGTCTATAAAGGGGGAAACCCGCTTCTTCCTTGGTTCAGGGACCTTAACCGGGGACTCCGGCACAGGAGGCGCAGGCAAGTCCTCGATTTCCACCGGGGAACCGTGAAGAAGGGTTGTCGGTTTCTCCAGTCGACAGCCCATCCGACGGGTCGAGAAAAATCTCGACTGCGTCAATGGGTGCCTCAGTCAGCTAACCTGATGGGGACACCGTGAAGCCAGCAACCTTAGCCACAACCTTGACCAAAGTCAAGTGTCTACTATCCGGGGAAGAGGACCTCTCCCACTCCCACGAACGTCGATGGTGGGACTGACCCTTGGGGTCCTTCTTTTTGGACTGAGAGGAATGTCCCGAAGGGCCTTCTCCCTTAGTGGAGAGGGACTGGCAAAGCTCCTTCAAAGAAGCTATGTATCATCATCAATCAATCATTATTTATATAAGGTGCCTTTCTTGAACCAAGGCGCCTGTACAGGTTACATAAAACAATAAATACTTAAAACCACATTAAAATAATCAACAATCATTAAAAGCTTTACTAAAAAGGTAGGTTTTCAAGGCTCCTTTAAAGCTCTGGACAGTCAGGCAGTTTCGCACCTGACGAGGTAGAGAATTCCAGAGGGTCAGGGCCATAAAACTCAAAGATCTTGCCCCTGAAATTTTTAAGCGAACCCTGGGAATCTCTAGTAATCCCTCATCAGTGGATCGGAGGGAGTGGGGGGGCCAGTAGGGACAAAGGAGATTTTTCAGGTAAGCAGGTCCCTGATCGTGTAGGGCCTTATAGATCAGCAAACAGACCTTGAAGGTAATTCGCCAGCAAACTGGCAGCCAGTGCAGTCCGCGGAGCACAGGCGTTATATGACTGGACCTAGAAGAACCAATCAACAGCCTGGCTGCCGTATTCTGCACTAGCTGCAAGTGGCGCAGTTAAACCCCCATAAGCCCTAAGTATAGGGCATTGCAGTAGTCCAGGCAGGAGGTAACGAAGGCATGGGCCAAAGTTGGAAGATCCTCTGGAGGAACCAGGTGCTTCACCCGGCGATGTTCCTCAGATGATAAAAGAGGTTTTGACAACCGCTACACCTGAGATTTAAAAGTCAGACAATCCGCCAAATACACGCCCAGGTTCCGGACCCAGTTCATAGGAAGTCAGCTGGACACCCTGCCATAAGCCAGAGGGTGATCCAGCTAACAAACCAGCCTCACAGTGACCCTGGTCCACAACCAACACCTCAGTTTTTTCAGGGTTCAACATCAGCCAACTCACATTCATCCAGTCTTGGATTTCAGCAAGACAGTTGTTAAAGATCGAAATGGCAGCATCCTGGCCGGGCACTAAGGACATGAACAGCTGGGTTTCATCTGCATAGCAATGAAAACCCAAGCTGTACCACCTGATAATCACTCCTAACGGCAGCATATACACTGCAAACAACATGGGTGCCAAAATGGAACCCTGCGGTACCCCGCAGGATAGGGAGACTGATGTTGAGGAAAAAATTCCAGACACCACCCTCTGAGTCCTACCCTCGAGGTAAGATCGAAACCACCCGAGGACTGTATCAGACAGTCCACAGATAGATCGCAAACGTCCCAATAGCACACCATGGTCCACAGTGTCAAACACTGCAGAGAGTTCAAGAAGGACAAGATGGAACAGGTCCTTCAATCTCTCGCTATTAGGAGGTCATTTAGTACCCAAACAAGTGCTGTCTCGGTACTATGCCTTTTCCTAAATCCAGACTGGAGAGAATCATAGACATTGTTGTTGGTCAGATGATCATCCAACTGTGATGCAACCACCTTCTCAATAACTTACCCACAAAGGGTAAGTTAGAGACAGGCCTGTAATTTGCCAGACAGTCTGGGTCCAAGGAGGACTTCTTAAGAAGGGGCTTAATTACAGCCTCCTTAAGAGGATCTGGAAAATTCCCCCTCTCCAAGGACCTCCAGACTATCTCAGCAAGGACTGAGCCGATTTTATCCACACAATCCACTAAGAGACATGTGGGGCCCGGGTCCAAATTACAGTTGGTCGGACGCAGTGATTGGATAACCATCACAATGTCACTGATTGTGGGGAGGCCGAAGTCAGACCACACAAACTGGGTGTCCGACATCTCCTGCTGACCATCACAACTCCCATTTGAGAGGGTCAAATGGACATCCAATCTGATTTTGGCAACCTTATCTGCAAAGAACAGAGCAAACTCCTCACACCATTCTTGAGAAAAGGTTCTTTTGGGCTGAAGACAGATTGGATTTCACAATCTGTCCACTCTCCGGAAGAGCTGAGCTGGTCTGTTCTGTGCAGCCGCAATCTCTGTGAACAGGAATTCTGCCTTCTTACGAGAGATTGCGGATTGATAGACCACGTAGTGGTCCATCAGAATAAGTTTGTCACCATCCAGACCCGACTTCCGCAAGCACCTCTCCAACCTTTGTCCAACTCTCCTCAACTCCCTCAGAGTCTCATAAAACCAAGGAGACCTGGGGCGAAGAGTGAGAGGATGAACATGAACAGGAGCAATGGAATCCAGGGCCCCTGCCACCGCCTTATTATAGGCAAGTACCAGCTCTCCTGGATCCATGCAATCTCTTGGTAAGCCTGATAGGTCCAGCACTGCCATCAGGTCATCCGGGGAAACACCCATTAATGGGTGGTACCGGACCATTTCCATAGGGGCTGACCTACTAGGGGTGGCCTCAAAACTGAACCCAATGGAGTGATGGTCTGACCATCCGACCGGTTCCACCACCAAGTCGGATATCTCTATCCTCAGAAGGAACACCAAATCCAATGAATGACCACCAATATGGGTCGAGGAGGAAATAACCTGTGTGAAGCCCAGTGAAATCATTAACTGGAGGAAGTCTTGACCTACTTCTTCCAACCCCAACCCCCTAGAATTGCCTTATGACTGTCCCATGCATGCTTGAATTCCACCACTGTTTTTGACTCCACAACCTCCTCCGGAAGGCCGTTCCATGCATCCACAACCCTCTCTGTGAAAAAATACTTCCTTAAATTATCTCTGAGCCACCCCCCCATCTTCAAATTGTGCCCCCTTGTTCTTGCACACCTCTTTTTTTGAAAGATGCTACCCTCTTGGACTTTGTTGATTCCCTTGAGGTACTTGAAAGTTTCTATCATGTCCCCCTCCTCCTTTCCTCGAGGCTATACATATTAAGCTCCTTAAGTCTCTTCATATGTCTTCCAGTGCAGACCCTGCACCATTTTAGTTGCCCTCCTCTGGACAGCTTCCATCCTGTCTATGTCTTTGCGGAGATTGGGTCTCCAGAACTGCACGCAGTACTCCAGATGGGGTCTCAACCAGCTGTCTGTACAGAGGGATAATAACTTCCTGTTTTCTACTGGTGATGCCTCTCCCTATGCATCCCAGTATCCCCCCAGACCTCCTTGCTGCCATCTCACATTGCTTGCCCACCTTTAGGTCATCTGATATGACTACCCCATGGTTTTATTTAACTCTAAAAATTGATTAGCGTTTTGCTCATAAAAGTTCTAAAACATTGTGAAAATGCATAGCACTTGCCTTATTGTGTTTAACAAACATAACACTTCTAGAAAACCAATATAAATGCTTTCTGTACAATTAGTATTGTCCCAAGAAAAAAAGTGCTAATCAATTATTTAAAACCCTGCTACCCCCAGGTCCCTTTCCATTTTTGTTGTAGATATCTCACCCCCATTGTGTACTCTTCCCCTGGGTGTTTGTTTCCCAGGTGCATTACCTTGCACTTTTTAGCATTAAATCTAAGCTGCCATATATTTGACCATTCCTCTAACCTTGCCAAGTTCCTTCTCATCCTTTCCACACCACTTTGTGCATCAACTCTGTTGCAGATCTTTGTGTCATCTGCAAAGAGACATACTTTTCCTTCCAGTCCCTCTGCAATGTCGCTTATAAAGACATTGAAGAGGACCGGTCCTAATACTGAACCTGCGGTACCCCACTAGTAACCCCCTTTCTTCAGAGTGACTCCATTTTCTATTACTCTGTGTCCTATTCTCCAGCCAATCTTTTACCCAGGCTGTCATCTTGGGACCCACTCCCAGGCTGGCTAACTTGTATATTAATCTTTGTGTGGGACTGTGTCAAATGCCTTGCTAAAGTCTAGGTAGGCCATGTCCACAGCCCCTCCCTGATCTACTACTTTGGTCACCCAGTCAAAGAAATCTATCAGATTCATCTGGCATGACCTTCCCACTGTGAATCCATGCTGCCTTAGGTCCTGTGCCCCTCTGGCCTCTAGATACTCGACAATTCTTTCCTTCAGAAGTGATTCCATCATTTCCCCTATCACTGAGGTTAAACTAACAGGTCTGTAGTTTCCTGCTTCTGCCTTGCTCCCACTTTTGTGAAGGGGAATCACATTTGCCCTCCTCCAGTCCTTGGGTACCAACCCCATCCTCCCATGATTTGTTAAAGAGGGTAGTCAGTGGTGTCACTAGTTCTACCCTTAGTTCTTTAGAATTCTGGGATGAATCCCATCAGGCCCCATTGCTTTGTCCACCTGCAAATTTTAAGAGTTCTTTCAGAACCCTTTCTTCTGTAAATGGGCTGGTATCAACTTCTGCATCCAGAGTGTTTCTACTGTTTGTTTTAGGTACCTCCCCCTCTTCATTTGTAAATGCTGAGCAAAAATACTTGTTTTGTATCTCTGCCTTTTCACAGTCACCCTCTGCCCACCCTCCCCCTTTATTAAGCCTCACTATCCCTCCCTTGGTCTTCCTTCGCTCCCTGATGTACCTATAAAAGGTCTTATCTCTCTTCTTAACTGAGTTGGCTATCTTTTCCTCGGTTTGGGCCTTTGCTGTTCTGACTGCCTTCCCAGCTTCCTTTTGCTTTAACTGATACAGTTCTCTGTCCTGATCCTCCTGTGATTCCTTGTACTTCCTGAATGCTTTCTTTTCTCTTGAACCTTCACCGCCACTTCCTTTGAGAACCATAGTGGTTTCTTACGTCGTTTCATTCTGTTTATTTGCTTCACACAAAGGCTTGTTACCTCTGTGATGGCAGTTTTTATTATTCATAGAAACATAGAAACATAGAATTTGACGGCAGATAAGAACCGCTTGGCCCACCCAGTCTGCCCATTTCCCTACCTACTGGATAAGCTGCAGATCCTAGTTAACCAGCAGCCTACTTCTTTCTCACCCCACCCCCAGAATTGCCTTATGACTATCCCATGCATGCTTGAATTCCACCACTGATTTTGACTCCACAACCTCCTCCGGAAGGCCATTCCATGCATCCACAACCCTCTCTGTGAAAAAATACTTCCTTAAATTACCTCTGAGCTGCCCCCTCTATCTTCAAATTGTGCCCCCTTGTTCTTGCACACCTCTTTTTTTGAAAGATGCTACCCTCTTGGACTTTGTTGATTCCCTTGAGGTACTTGAAAGTTTCTATCATGTCCCCCCTCTCCCTCCTTTCCTCGAGGCTATACATATTAAGCTCCTTAAGTCTCTCTTCATATGTCCTCTGCAGACCCTGCACCATTTTAGTTGCCCTCCTCTGACAGCTTCCATCCTGTCTATGTCTTTATGGAGATTGGGTCTCCAGAACTGCACACAGTACTCAGATGGGGTCTCACCAGCTGTCTGTACAGAGGATAATAACTTCCTGTTTTCTACTGGTGATGCCTCCTATGCATCCCAGTATCCCCCCAGCCCTCCTTGCTGCCTCTCTCACATTGCTTGCCCATCTTTGGGTCATCTGATATGACTACCCCAGGTCCCTTTCCATTTTTGTTGTTGTTAGTATCTCACCCCCATTGTGTACTCTTCCCTGGTTTTTGTTTCCCAGGTGCATTACCTTGCACTTCTTAGCATTGAATCTAAGCTGCCATACATTTGACCATTCCTCTAACCTTGCCAAGTCCCTTCTCATCCTTTCCACCCCACCTGTGCATCAACTCTGTTGCAGATCTTAGTGTCATCTGCAAAGAGACATATTTTCCTTCCAGTCCTTCTGCAATGTCGCTTATAAAGACATTGAAGAGGACTGGTCCTAATACTGAACACCTGCGGTGACCCCGCTAGTAACCCTCCTTTCTTCTGAGTGGACTCCATTTACTATTACTCTCTGTGTTCTATTCTCCAGCCAATTCTTTACCCAGGCTGTCATCTTGGGACCCACTCCCAGGCTGGCTAACTTATATATTAATCTTTTGTGGGACTGTGTCAAATGCCTTCCCATTGTTCTTCCACCCTCCTTCCTGCCCATTTGCTAGTGCATTCCTTAGGTACTCACCATTTTGGCAAAGTCAGCCCTCCTAAAGTCCAGTACTTTTGCCTTTGTATGGTTTGACTCATTGCTGTGTTTATTGGAACCATACTGTTCGATGGTCGCTAGTTCCCAGATGGCTACCCACTTCTACATCTGTGATCCTCTCTCCATCTCCATTTGAGAGAACCAGGTCTAAGATTGCTCCCTCTCGAGTGGGCTCCAATACTAGTTGTCTAAGGCATGCCCGCTGTAGCGCATCTAGAATAACCCCACTCTTCGAAGTGGCTGCTGCTACTGCACTCCAGTTAACATCTGGCATATTCAGATCACCCATCAGCAATATCTCCCCTTTTTCTGACATTCTAAGTATACTTTCTATCATTTCCTTGTCCATTTCCTCCCCCTGAGAAGGGGGTCTGTATACAACCCCTGTGCAGACTGTGGTGCCATTGCCTGTCTCCAAATTTACCCACAGTGCTTCTTCTCCTCCCTGTTTACCCTTTTGTTCTGTTGCTTTGATTCCTTCCCTTATGTAAAGAGCTACTCCTACTCCTCTTTTACCCTCCCTGTCCCTCCTATAGATAGTGTATCCTGGTATGTTTATGTCCCAGTCATGGTTTTGTGTGTACCATGTTTCTGTGACTGCCACAATATACAGATGTTCCTTCTCCATCAAGGCCACTAATTCAGGAAGCTTGTTACTCAGACTATGGGCATTGGTACTCATTGCTCTCCATTTTTTGATGGCTTTACCTTCTGTTGCAGCATCCCCCACTGACCTTTCTACCTCAGTCTTTTTCTCATTTAGTACCCTGTTTTGTAGGGAGAGGCTGGGATTTTCCTGCTGTTTATCAGTGCCTCCCCCCTTGACTAGTTTAAAAGCTTGCCAATGAAGCATTTAAACCGATTGCTCAAAAGACTTGTTCCCTTCCTGGACAGATGCAGACCATCCTGCCAGTATAGGCTGGTGTCCCTCCAGGTGGAACCCCAGTCCCCAATGAAGCCAAACCCCTGTGCTCCACACCATTTTTTCAACCATTCATTAAACTGCATGGTGCAAAGTACCCTCACCTTACCCATGCCATTGACAGGCAGCACCTCTGAGAAGGATACTGTGTGTGCTACTTGTCTTAGGCCCCTCCCCAACTCTACAAAGTCCTCCTGCACTGCTCTAATCTCATGATGAGCCAAGTCATTTGTCCCTAGGTGGACAATGATGTCCAGCTCAGACTCCTGTGCAGCTGTTCTCGTGATCCTGAGGATGAGCTTCCTGTCCCTCCAAGCCATGGCACCAGGCAGGCACCTTACTTCAGTTTTCCCTGCTCCCCCCAGTTCTATCCCCCTAATAACTGAGCCCCCACCAGGAGCTGCTTCCTTTCCCTGTGGTGTCCTCTGCCTCCTTCCTGTGGGCCTCCCTTGTGACAGTTGTCCTCAGCCTCCTTAGTCTCCTCTGTGGGTGCATCCATAGGGGAGCTATGCTCCCCTAGAATGGTGTATGGATTGTGGAGTGGAACAACTGACTGGATGTGCCTCTGTTCCACCATCCTCACCCTCCCTGAGCCCACTGTGGTGCAATTGCTGTGCTTTCTTCGCAACCTCTGAGGTAGTGGTGGTGGCTTTGATGCTCCCTGGATGGGGGAGGTTCCCTTCCTACTGTCCAGTGTGGCCTGGGAGAAGGTTCCCTTACTACTATCCAGTGTGGCCTGAAGATGGGCAACTTCCTCCCTCAGGACAGACAGTTGTCTGCAAATAGGGCAGCATCTCAGCCTCCAGAAAGACTCCCGGAAGACTGCTGCCCCACAGCCATTACATTGCACTACTCCCCACATGTTTATCTACTTTTTCTTTTTTGTGTGTGTGTGTGTGTGTGTGTGTGTGTGTGTGTGTGATTGGTTTGTCATATAGAAATATATATATATATTATACAATGTGTATGCTTATATTATCAGTGCAGTGTGCTTGAGAGGATATGACAGTGATATGCACCTTGCAATCTTGAGGAAATGATGTCAGAACCCAAGGTATAAAGGAACTATTTCAGGGGTGGGTGGGGTGAGGGGTGGGCATGGGTTGGGCCTAAACTGTGCCCTCACGAAACAGTCAGGTAAAAGCTCTGACCCACCACTGCGATGAGTGCCTTCCTGTCAGCAAGATGTCCTACACAACAATTTGACAGAGAAAATACCCTGCTAATCAAACAGAAAAATCCAGACATCCAAGTCAGACACAGGTAAACCTCCCCAGCCCCAAAACAGCCTGGTGGTTTGTGCTCTGAAAGCAGTCAGCCCCAAAATAAGTCAGCTGTGCTTTAAACTCTTCCTGCACTGAAAATCTTAAGAATTGTAACAAAAGTAAAGCTAGATCCACCTCCCTCTGTTGCTTGAAAGACTGTCTTTTCCTGATAATTCTAAGTTCCTTATTTCACCTTTCAGTTAGAAGTAGCCTCCACCTGCAGAATATCTGCTACAAACCAAAGACAATTGTAAGGTTCACCTCCCTCTGTTGTGAGCACCGAGCAATGTTTTCTCCTCACCAGTAAAGTCTTGTACAGTTAAAAATTCATTGGGTATAAGCTGACAAGGCTCTACCAGATCCACCTTTACCGTCAGGGATGCCCCAGTGTCCCTTAACCCTTGTGTCTGTACACCATTCACCATGACTGGGTGTTTGTGTTCCCTCATGTTCACAGGCATGCTTCCAGGGACACACAAACAACCCACTTCTTTTCTAGCTACATTCTGCATATTGCTTGCCCTTTTGGGACACTGTCTGGCAATATACCCAGTTTCTTTACAAAACCAACATTCATTACTTTTCTCAGAGAACTCTTTTCTTTGAAATCTGGGGCTAACTGGTTTCAGTGGAGGCAGTGAGGATTTTAGCTGCCTTGAAGGCACGCTTTTCCCTTTCTGCACTGCCACTCCCACCCCATTCACTCTCAGAGCAGGTCTGCTCTTGGCATAGCGGTCCGAGAGTTCAGCAGCCTCTTGTACTGTTTTGGGATCTCGGTCCTCCAGCCAGGTTTTCAGCTCTGCTGTGCATGCCCAAAAAACTGTTCTCACAAAATAGCATTTTCAATTTTATCTACAGAGTTTGCTTCAATTCCTTCCCACCAATGTTTTAAAAACTGATGTTGTTTTGTCGCTAGCTCCTCGTAGCTCATATCCGGGCTTCTCCTGAGCTTACAGAATTTAGCTCTGTATGCTTCTGCAGTTAAATCAAACTTTTTTAACAGTGCAGCTTTAAGTTTGCTGTAATCATTACTGTCCTCATTGTCAATTTGACCCAATGCATCCTGAGCTTTCCTGGTAAGTAGCGGGGATAGCTGGAAGTTCCAGGACCCTCTAGGAATTTTTGCCTGAATACAAACTTTTCAAAGGAATTTAAAAAGGAATCCTTATCCTCCCCCTCTTTAAATTCAGCTATCAATTTGGAATTAAATTTGTAACCCAGTCCTGTAGTTCCAGTTAAACCCAAGCCACTTACCTGCTCTGGTGCTGGTGGTTGGAGTCATAACTTCTCCAGTTCATGTTGCCTCTGGCGTGCACGCTCCTCACAGTCCACCTCATGCTGTTCTCGCTCCCTCTTCTCCTCTGTGGCACGCTGGTGCTCACGCTCTTCATGGTCAGCCTCTCACTGTTCTCGCTACTGCTTCTCCTCTGCAACTCGTTTCTCTCACTCAGCATCTCTCTGGAACTCCAGCTCCATTCTGCACAACTCAATCTGCAGCCTGATTGCTTCTGGCTCCAGAATGCTGGTGACCTTCCCTGCTGCTGTGGCCCTTCACTGGCACTGGCCCTGCTGTCATTCTCATCGGATCTGGACACTGCACTGGCCACTAGCCCCTCCTCACTCAAGGTTTGGTCCCTTACAGTCACAGTCAGTGACTCTATGCTCTGGGCATCTGCTACCATCAGGGCATCCATGAGGTTCTGCTTGGTTGCTCTCCCCTCATACAGGACTCCTCTGTCCTGGCACAACTGCCTCAAGTAGTCTACAGTGTGCCCGCTGTAGTTGGAAGCCATCTTCTTCCCTAACTATGCCTACTCTAACTTGCACTTTAGAAAAAAAAAATAAAACAGGTAGGAACTTGACTGTAAGCAAAATGATATAGTTCTGTTTCCTTTTTAAAAATAAATCATTGCCCTTTTTTTTTTTGCAAGTGAGCTGTATAGTATTAAGCTGACACACTAAACAGTTAAAGCTTGAGTTACAGCCCGGTGGCACTGAGGGTTGAGGCACTGGATGCCACACCTTGTGCCACGCTGGCGATCTGGGTTCGGGAATGAGCCCGGGTTGCTGGGGGTTGGCAGGGGAGGGAGATGACTGAGCGTCCGGAGAACAGCTCTCATCTCCTGGGAGGGACAGGGGTCACTATACGGTGCTCGGCTGCTCTCTGGCTGAAGCTGGAGACACAGCACGCGCCAAAGGAGTAGACGTAGGAGTGGGGGAGTGGCAGATGTCAGAATTAATGCCTTGACATCAGTGCACCGGCCACTTCCCAGGAAAAAGGAAAATGCATCTCAGCTACGGCAGAGACGGAGCTCACCCCCGATTTGTGGCCGCCCTCCTGGCACCCTTCCGACTGATGTTACTGCAGTGTTGGGGTGTAGGGGCTCACCTGGTCCCCGCCCAGGGGGGTAAACCGAGGCTACATGGGTGAAGGAGGACTAACCAGGTAGGAGCGGACCACAGGGGGATGACTCCTTGGTGCTCCCGAGGAGACCAGAGCTGAGGTGGAGTAAGGAGGAATAAATAAGAAAATAAAAAAAAAAGCTTGTGTTACCAATTTTATCTGCACCACTGCCAACCAATCTGTCACAAATGCACTCAGCAGGTCAGGCCCTCTGCTCCCACAGTGCCAACCTCCGAGTGCAGTAATGTGAACAGGTAACAGGGTAACCCTCCTGTCTGCTTGTGGGTCCGAATCACCTTCAGTCTCAAGTTCTGGGGGGATTCAAACTGTGAACCTTATGCTACCCAAATGTACAGGCTCAGATAATCTGTTCTTCGGGGGGATGCCAGATATCTTTTGCCTAAGGGCACCTAACCAGGTATCCAAAATGAACCCTTAAAACCCTATAAAAGACCTTAGGTATATTCTTACGTTTTCCCAGTTCAATAACACCATCAAGCTCTGAACAGTTTTTGTCAGTCTTAACCCTCTATACATCACATGCAAAAAGAACTTAGAAGACACACCCAGGCAGTCTTTCAAAATAATATTTTTACTAAAATGTAAACACAGAACCCTATATCAAAAAGTATACAATCACTTAAAAGAAAACAAAGAAAACTACAAACTCCAACCAACATACAGTTAGACTTTTTCTATCTAATGTATTACCTCTATAGTGATTATATTTAGATCTTGTTTCTCAAGAGCCCAAAAAGAAATGTCACTCAGTTTCAACACAGAATACAGTTTAACACTCTGTGTTTCCACATGCCTTCTATAATGTCATCTAGCTCCTCCTTTTAGAACATAAAACATATACAAACAATGATCTTCCTGTCAGGAGATATTTTAAATACTGTGATTTCAGCAAAAACTAATTTCCCAAATGATGACAGTCTTTAATTAACATCCCCTCTTTGATTTTGAGCAGTTCCTATTCCCAGGGCACATCAAAGAATTTTATGACTTTTAGCACCATAGTGATATAACATGCTTTTTTCTCTAAGACATCACCAAAGTTTACGAGCCCTATATCCTGGCAGCTGGCTCAGGTCTAATTAAGACAGGAAAACAGGAGACCCTTAATTAAATCTCTCTAGTCTTTTAATTACCTCCTGGTTTCAGGACACTTGACTGTAACTGAAACCTGGGGGGGGGCACCCATAGCACAGCTGTCTTACGTGAGACAAATTACCTACTATATTCTATATTACAAATATCATAGAACAATCATAACCAGCTGGCCAAGCGTCACACTAATAAACACTTTTGTGAATTCTACAACTGATCCTGGTTTTTCCTATGCTTCCTGACCTGTGCCTCGACGACACAGGTGGAGAACATTAACAATCGTTTGCAATGCTCTACTCCCAGCAGTCTAACACTGCACCTATATAAGATGGAGCAGTGTGTGTACTGGTAGATCTACATGCTTGATGTCACTCAAAACATGTGTCTATACAGGCACGACAGGCTCAGCATGCTCATGTCTGTTTTGCTGGTCACAGGTTCAAGCTGTACAGGGATGGTGTTGATGTGAAGTATCTCACCAGTACACTTGGGTCACAGATCGCACATCTTCCTACTGCTGTGCCATCTCAGTTACTATGGGGAACAGAGGGGACTTTTCAGCATGGGAATGCGGACCGCTCGGGCTCTGGTTAAGCTACTGCCTGAGCTCATGAGAGAAACCAGCATACCTCCATACAGGCACCGTGATGAACAGTGACAAGGATGGGGATGCTGTGTTTCTACTCGGTCCTCATCGGTCTCATTCTTCACAGGTTCAACCCTGTAGCGGAGCACTTACTGGGGCAACCTTGTGGTTCACTAGCCACACACTATACTATGGTGACAGATACAGCTGACTATTGCTGTGCTGATGCAGTAACTGTGGGCATTGGTCTACAAGTTTTAGTACAGGAATGGGGAGCACCACCACATTCTGTGCAGTACTGCAGCTTATGAGAGGAACGCTCGTGAAGTGTTCTTACTGATATTCTACTTACTATATGGCAGACATATTTCACCATCCTTCACACTGCTGAGATCAGTGTTTGTGCACATCATTTCAGCTCCTTGGGGCGAGTGGGTTAGAACAGTGAGATTACAGTAAACTAATACATTCGGAGAGCTGTCTATGAGCACATATTAAATTTCTCAGTTTTGTTTACTGCCTTTACATCTACACTCCTCACTGTGCTTTCAGTTACATCTCACTTACTCAGATTCTAATGGCAGCTAAAAAATAGAAGGACTCCTAGACACCGGAAATGTTCATCAGTCAGACACAAATTCTGCCACCCGGACTGCTCACTCTCAACTGTTTTTTAACAGTCATTAACGAACGGTCATGGGGTAGAATTCTGCCAATTGTATCAGTGTATTTCTTGCCCCATGTTATAATGTGAGTTATGCCCCTGCCTGATGTCTTTGGGCATGTTTTGGTCTTGCTCTTTTTTGAAACATAGTGGTTATTAATGGCTCAAATTATTTGCAATTTAATTTAGTATTAAAGTTTTTCCACTTGTTTCCATTTCTTTTGCTTAGTTTTAGCCAACACTACCTCTATGTCTTATCTTATTTTTATGAAGAATAAACAGTTCTTTGAAGTTGAATTAATAAAAACTAGCACTATTTGTGTACTGCATAATAATATAGATAATTTTGGGACCTATATTTACATGATCCCTTTACCAACGAGGTAGTTTGTTGGCTTAAATTTAGGCTAACTGAAGAACTGACACTATTTTGATTTAAGTATTGGCACCTATACCATAGAACAAGTTAAACAAATGTTTATAAAAATATAATAGGTCCACCTCGAAAATAAGCTTGCTCAATGGTGATCGCCTGGTTAAATTAAGACTTTGATAGATTGAGTGATAACATATAGGATGTCATTACTGCAACTTTCCTTTGCTGTCTAAAGATCTTTGTTTTATCTTTTTGTTTTTCTGATTTAACATGAGTCAGAATTGTATTTAGCCACTTTAAATGCATTAGTTTAAGTGAGAGGTCTGTAACAAGACGCAGACACACACCCTGATGAAGACCCATTGGTCAAAGTGCTGGGGCTGTGGTCTGGCATGATTCTCCATGCTGCTACCTTTCCTTGAACTTCAATAAACTTGCGCGACACATACTCTTGGAGTACTGGATTTCTTTTCTCACCTGGATGGTTTGCTACCTTTACCAAGCACCCTAGGCCGGTTTCCTGAGAGCAATTCAGTTGTTTTCGCCGGATCTGGAGGGTCGTCTGGTGTTGGTGCATGGATTAATGTTCAATACAGAGGTCAACATGGCTAATATTTACCTCCCCTCCGGGGACTAGCACCTCTACCATAAAGCTGCTCATAGGCAAAATACTATCCTTAACCCAGGGAATACTTATACTGGGTGGAGACCTTAATATCTCTCCCAACCCTAATTTAGACACTGCCAGGAAAACCCAACCCACTCCCCACAAACTCTTTAAAAAGTACATCAATAAAATGGTGTGGAATGAGGCATGAAGGTTCCTACACCCTAGAAATGAAAATTATGTACCTATCATAATTCTTGATCTTCCTGTGTATCTTCACCATTCATCACTGGAGGATGATTGGCCGGAGTCAAGTTCCCCGTAGGAGATTTTTTTTTCCTCTGGGAGGAGGTGCCCATAAGGCTGACGCACTGCGTGGCACTCATGGGTTGGCCAGAAATGACTCCTCCTCCACCTCAGTACTGCACGTCAGAGAGAGGGGGGCAAGGATAGAGAAAAATGAAGGCAGAGTAAGAGAGCCTGAGGGACAGTAAAAGGAAAGGATACAAACTGAAAAAGTAACAGGCCAACCAGAGGAGGATCTGGAGGGGTATGGGCAGAAAGGCCCCCAGTCCCTGGACAGCCAGTAAGGGTAGGAAAGGGGAAGAGATAGAGAGAAAGAGAAAACAAGGGGAGAGGGAAGGAGAGGAGGGACTAACGTCCACACAGGAGACTCAGATCTTGAGACCAGCAGTGCCTCCAGGGAAGCAGACAGCCCACCACAGGGGCTGTTTCTGAGGCAGAATCTTGGCTTTACTGAAATCCCGAGGGATAGTAGCATGGAAAAGGTCTCTCTCTCCCTCCTGTCTCTAAACTCCTGATGGTGGAAACCACCCATTGGTAAAGGATTCCCCACTCCTCCCCCCCCCATTTCCATTTTCCAAGGAGAACCCACAGGGTTCAGGTGGGGGGTGAGGTTCCCACTCATTAATGTCTCCCTCCCATAGGGGAAGGAGACAGGAAGAGGAAAAGAAATAATATAGGAAGGGAGCAGAGGGGAGTCCCCATCAGTCCCAGACCCCCATACTGGGGAACCCGAAGAGCCGGCGCACCCCAACAGGATGGACCAACCCCAGAGATCATATCTAGGACAAGGGGCAGGGGTCCACTAGAAGTCCCCTATTGGGCTTGTATTAAAGTCCTACTCGCCATCCTCCCAAAATGTTTTCCTGTCACTTCCTTGGATAAGGAATGCTCCAAGGAAAAAGGGGAACCCAAGCAGATCCCGAGGAGGAAGGCGAGCAAGGAAGGGTCATCGCCCAGGGACTGAGGCATTGTGAGGGGAATGTGGGTTGGATTCAGGGATGAGTGGTGAAGTGTGAAGATACACAGGAAGATCAAGAATTACGATTGGTATGGAATTTTCATATCTTTCCTGTGTCAATCTTCACCATTTATCACTGGTGGGTGAGTACCGAGCCCCCTGAAAGGGGCCCAGTATTTCCTTGAGAGAATAGCATCCCTCAGCCCCCCATGGGGGAAGACATGGGGGGGAGACCCAGTTAGACCTGGGACTGGTCAGGGTGAGGCAGGGTCCTCCACTCCCTGGGGGAAGGAAAGCGCCCCTGAAGTTCCTGTCTCACCCTGTGGGAGAAAAGACGGGTCCCCTGGATGCCCTTGACTGGTGCCTTGCCAGTTCCAGACCTATAGCAGAGAGGGCTATGGCTTGCTGGGTAGCCTCTGAATCAGGCAGTGATCCCAGTGCCTGGCCCAGCATCACCCAAAGATGCCTGTTGTAGGTAGCGTGGTGCACCTGATGCGAAGCAATGCAAAGTATCATCCGCACAGAGGAGAACACTCTCCACCCCAATCAAACTTTGCAGAGTCAGGATCCGGGGGTTGGTTGTGGACCGGGCGTCTATGCCCGGTAGGGGAGTCCAGTCACGTCAATCCCATAGTGGGATAAGGCAGAGTGCCTGGAGACCCCTGGGGTGTGCAGTACCGATGCTGTCAGTCCACAGGGGCTGGAACTATGGCAGATGGAAGCTGCAAGGTGCTGTACGACACCTCCTGGAAGGGGATCGGCCAGGAGGGGACCACCAAATGGTGTGCCTCAAACTCGCCCAAAAAGGCTTGCGGCGTAAGCTCAGTATTGCAATGGGACAAATAGGAAATGTGCAGGTCCCTGACCAACCTTGCCAGGAAGTGCTGATACTGGGCCTGATTAGCATCAGAGGACAGGTGGACAGATGGCTCCTCTTCCTCAGGGGAGGAAGCAGAGGAACCTGCGGAGCCAGACTCTGACTATGGAGGGGGAACTGGTTAAAAGACATGTTCGTCCATTGCCCTAACATACTGGGGTAAGTCCACAGCCTGGGATCTGAACTGTTCCCAGGTCAAAGGTGCCGAAGGACCAACGTGGCTGGGGAGAAGAGGGGCTGGACACAAAGATACGGGGAAACTGGCCACCATACACGGTGCACCTCTGCCAGGGTTAGAAGACCTATCAGGCAATCCTGGAAGAACAGGGATTCCATAGGTTTGCAGCATCACCGTCCTGTGGAGTAAAGTAAAATGGTTGAGATTGAGCCTTGTAGGGGAAGCTTCCCTGTGAGAGGACTGGGGCCGCATGGATCCAGAAGGGCAGTCCCCAGCCCCACCCAATGAGGATTCCCTCAAAGGAGATGAGGGAGAGAACTTGGGTTCAGCACTGCAGCTCCTCCCTGAGCCCTGGAAGGCTACAGGGGAGTGCCGCAGACCCTTTCCCCGTCTTCTTAACGCCGCCGACTCAGGAGGAAAACCTCTTCCTCGGATCCTGTGCCAAAGGACTTCCCAATTCTGCAGGTTGCCCGAGGACAGCTGCAGAGGAGGGGGATCTGGTCCTGGCCTTAAGAGAGGGGGTGGTACTGGGGGCAGCAGCCGATCCCTTCCCCAAAGTCCAGACCACCTCACCCATAGCAATGAGGCCGCCGACCTGCACCCACCTGGCGCCACCATCGGCCAGGGGGGTCAGCGTTGGCTGCTGTCATCTGAGGTGCAGGGGGGGCACCTGGGGAGGCGTAAGGGTCCTGGGCCTTGGAGAACCCCCTGACTCCAGGGAGTCAGGTTGCCAGTCTGGGTCAGCCTCCTGATCATCTGGCTCCGGAGAGGAGGAGGAGATCCAGAGGAGCTCTGGATCGGCGACCCTGGGTTCTCCCACCGACAGTGCCACCCAGCACCCCTCGTGGCATCAACCCGATCACCAGAGCCATGAATGGCTCTGGGGATCTGGGGTGACATCGAGGAATGCCCGCACTGGGCCCAGCAGCCGTGGGCCCCAACAATGGGGGAGTCTGCACTCCCGAAGTAGTGACTGCCAGGGCAGTGCTCCCGGCCCGGCCCTGGGTAGAGCCAGACTGGTCCTCTGGCACTGTGGTAGAGACCTCCTCCATGGCAAGGCTAGAAGATGAAGAGGCCTCCTCCTCACTGGACTGTGAGGCCCAGGAGGGGACCTGGAGGAAAGGTGAAGAGTCCTACGCTTGGACCAACAAGAGCGATGCCGCCACCCCGAAAGTCGGCAGAGCCCTGCTGCCCTTCAATGTGCAGTGTTCAAGAACACTGTGGTCCAAAGAGAAGTGGACATTGCAGTGGTCCATGTCATGCTGGGGTCCAAGGCAAGAAAGGCAGACATCATGCCAGTCTATAATGGAAATTTGCCAGATGCAGGGACACCGACGCATAGGAGGCTGGCCTGTTTTTGGCGAACGTTTCTTGTCCCCCGAACCTGGCATGATGCAGTGGTAACTAAAACTTTAAAACGGAAAAGACTCGACACTGTTAAGAAAAGAAAAGATCTTACTGGTAATTTTTAGTAACAGCGCTGAGTGAACGGCAGAACCAAGGCAGAAATCAGGCGGTGACGGGACTGGCTCCGAGGCATTGACCGACGGACTAGGCTGCAATGGCATAGAAGAAATTCACTTGACTGCAGGTGGGTGCTGTCTCAATGGCGGGAGAAGCAGAACTGAGGTGGAGGAGGAGCCAATAGCCGTTTATGACCAACCCGTGAGTGCCACGCAGTGCGCTGGCCTCGTGGGTGGCATCAGCTCCTCCCCCTAGAGAAAGAGGAAAAAACCTCCCACGGAGTGCTGGTCTCAGGTCAATCATCCACCAGTGATGAATGGTGAAGACTGACACAGGGAAGCTCTAGAGGCTACACCCACTATTCGGTAGTACACGGGATGTATTCCCGTATAGACCACTGTATTACACAGAAGGAAAGCCACACCCACTTTGTCGACTGCTCTCTGGGAGATATCGCCCTATGTGATCATGCCCCAGTGATCAATCAGCCTATGGGACTTCAATCTGCAGCCCTGGTCCACCCACTGGAGACTAAACACGTATTACTTACGTAGTGAGACTTTTAGGGAATTCCTTACTGAGTCCATAGAGGAGATACTAGCAGATAATGCCCTCACCAAAACAACCCTAGCTATAGTATGGGACACAGTAAAAACAGGTTACTCACCTGTAACAGTAGTTCTAGGAGTGGTATATGTTGTTCATCCACACTGTCGGGCATGTCCCGTTCCCCTTTAAATCTTGTCGGAAGTCTTCAAGCTGGCTCCTCCCACCCACCTGGGTGGTATATACCTCGGCTCCGCCCCATGACACCAGATCTTAGCCCGCTGGAAGCAAGGTGGTGTGCCTAAAGCCGGGGAGGTCGGGTGGGTGCGTGTGGATGAACAACATATACCACTCCTAGAACTACTGTTACAAGTGAGTAAACTATTTTTCTAGGAGCGTGGATATGTTGTTCATCCACACTGTCTGGCAGACTCCTAGCAGTTCTCTGGGAGGAGGGAGGCAAGGTGCACACCCCCTACTAAGGAAAGAGAGATTGGAGAACCGAGGCCCCAAAACCAGCATCTCGGCGTGACTCAAGGTCGATGTGGTAGTGGGAAATGAAGGTGTTTGCTGACTTCCAAGTAGCAGCCCGACAGACTTCCTGGATAGGGATGTCCCTGGAAGCAGCCACCGATGCAGCAGTATGGTGGGTAGAATGAGCTCTTAACCCTCTGGGAGGCTCCTTGCCCGCCAACTCATAACACAGACCTATGCATGATGTGATCCATCTTGCAATAGTCTGTTTGGCTGCAGGTCTACCAGAAGCGGCTTCAGCGTAGGTGACAAACAGCTGGCGAACCTCTCCCCGAATCTCCGCCGTCCTCTCTTTATAATAGGAGAGAGCACGTCTGAGGTCCAGAGTATGGAGCCTGTACTCGGCGTCCGAGGTGTAATTAGGTTAATATACCGGCAGAGTCAACACCTGCTTAAGGTGAATCTCTGACACCACCTTCGGAAGAAATTTCGGTTGGGGGCGCAGGACAACTTTGTCTCTGTGAAAGACCAGATAAAGGGAGTCCACCTAGAGCGCCTGTAGCTCCCCTGTCCTTCTGGCTGACGTGATAGTCACCAGGAAGGCAGTCTTCCACAACAAGTGTGAGAGTTCACACTTGTGCATGGGTTCGAATGGCTTGCCCATGAGCTTTGCCAAAACCAGCAGAAGATCCCACGGAGGTGGAGGTTCACACACCAGAGGGGATATGTGATCCAGGCCTTTGAAAAAATGCCTGACCACTGTCTCCTGTGCCAATGTCGACTGATCGGCCCACGCCCGCTAAGCAGAGATGGCTTCCAGGTGCATCCTAAGGGTCGATGACCGAAGACCCCCTTGACCAAAGGTAGTCTAGAATGTTAGCCACAGAGCAGGATAAGGGGTCCAGACTCTTTCCCTGACACCAAATGGAAAACCTTTTCCATTTGAAGGCATAACATTTCCTGGTTGATTCCTTTCGAGATGCCTCCACCACAGTGTAGACATCCTCGGAAAGACCCAGAGCCTGGAACTCTAGCCGCTCAGGTACCAGGCTGTGAGGTGCAGGAATTGAAGGTCCGAGTGGAATACCTTCCCCTGGTTCAATGATATCAGGTCCGGGTGTGTACAAAGCCGCTCCGGGGCCCTGCACCTGAGGCTGAAGAGATCTGGATGCCAGAACTGGCAGGGCCAATCTGGGGCTACCAGGATCACCTTTGCCTTGTCCCTCCTCACCTTGAGTAACACCTTGTGGATCAAGGGAAATGGAGGGAAGGCGTAAAAGAGGCCTGGGGTCCATGGCCTCATGAAGGCATCCCCCTGCAGTGAGCCCTGCTGAGGGGGGTGGGCATGGTACAGCCTCAGCTTGATGTTCTCCCTGGAGGCAAACAGGTCCACCAACAGTTTGCCCCAATGGGAGAACAGACTGTAAGCTACCTCTGGATGGAGAGACCACTCGTGGGATGTCTGGCCTATGCGGCTGAGAGCATCCGCAAGTTGGTTCGAGACCCCTGCCGCATGGATGGCAAGGAGATCCGCCTCCAACCAGCTGACAAAGGTCCAGATCCAGAGCGCCTCCTTGCATAGCAGACGGGAGTGCGTGCTGCCCTGTTTGTTGAGGTAGTACATGGTCATGGTATTGTCCATCTGGACTTGAACCACTTGACCCCGGAGCTGAGGAGCAAAAGCTGACAGTGCCAGTCTGACTGCTCTGAGCTCCAACAGGTTGATGTGGCAGCGGGACTCCTCGAGGGTCCAGAACCCGTGGGCTCTGTGGTCCCCCATGTGGGCTCCCCAGCCCATGAGAGAGGCATCGGTTGTGAGGATGACCGTCGGTTCAGGGCAGACGAACAGGATCCCTTCCCGCAGATGACTCGGGATGGTCCACCATTGGAGAGCGTCCCACATCCTCTGGGTGACAGTGACCAGCTGGTCGAAAAGACCCTGATGCTGAGACCACTGAGCGGCCAGCTCCCACTGGAGGGGGCGCATGTGCAAGCACGCCGCCATGTAACCCAGAAGACGCAGGAAGTCCTGGGCAGGGCACAAGTGCCCAACCAGAAATGACTGGGCAAAGGAGGAAAGAACCTCCACCCTGTCCACCGGAAGCCGAGCTCTGGCTTGACGAGAGTCGAGCTCTGTCCCGATAAAGCCCATCACCTGAGAGGACACGAGTTCTGACTTGGCCTCGTTGATCAGGAGGCCTAGATGGGAACAGGTTCAGAGGTTCAGGTCCCTGGACCTCTCCACCTCCTGCAGGGAGGAACCCGCCAGGAGCCAATCATCGAGGTAGGGGTATATACGAACCCCTTGACACCATAGACGGGCTGCCACCACTGCAATGCATTTTTTGAAGAACCATGGGGCCGATGACAGGCCGAACAGCATGGCTCGGAACTCGTGCAGGGTCCCTTCGACCCTGAAGCGCAGGAACTGCTGGTGGGATGGACGGATTGGGACGTGAAAGAACACGTCTTGTAGATCCAGTGAACAGAACTACGTTTTGCTCCAGAGATGGTATGATCTGGTTCAGAGTTACCATCCGGAAGGTGCGAGACCTGAGATATTGATTGAGGTCATGAAGATCTGGGATGGGGCACCAGCCCCCCATCCACTTAGGCACTAGGAAATACCTGGACATGAAGCCTGGGTCTGTAGGAGGATCTGGCATTGGAGCTACTGCCTCTTTGCAGAGGAGCTGAGCAATGTCAACCCGAAGGGCCGACTGAGCACCAACTGACATCCTTTCCTGTCATGGGGCACGGGTTCGGTTGGGGGGGGTACTGCTCGAACTCTAGAAGCAGTCCCTGACTGACCACTTCCAGAATCCACCTGTCTGAAGTGATACCAGACCAGGCGGAAAGAAAGTGGTGGAGTCGGACCCCCACGGGAGGACCCAGAACTGGTGTGATGGGTGTAGGGGAGGCCACCCCTGACCCATCACTGTGCAGGCTTGGAGAAGGAGGAGGCTCCTGGACCAGCACCTCAGCCTCCTTTGCGGGGCTGTTGGGGACCCTGCTTGGGCCTAGGGTGCCAAGCTTGAGCCTGCTGTTGCTGCTGACCTCCCTGGAAGGAGGGCTGTCTAACCGCAGGGGAAGAGTGCTGAAAGGGCTTCTTCTTGCGCTTCTGCTGGTTCTGGCCCGAAGAACTCTTAGCAGAGGTGGCATCTATGGTGGCATTAGACTGCTCAATGCGCTGGAGATGACCTGCCACTCCCGGACCGAAAAGGTTGGTGCCAAGGAAATGCACGTCAGCTAGCTTGTACTGAGTATCCGCTGGAAAGGAGGATAACCTCAGCCAGGCCCTGCGGTGAGTGACCGCTGCGGCAGCCTTCTGGAGCTGCTGTTTTGCAACAGCACGGCCCTGGTCACGGACCTGCTTGACCGTGGTCTGCATGTCTGCTGGGAGATGAGAGAGGACTTCATCAAGCAACCCCAGTAGGGCGTGAGAGAAGTGTGCCATAATCACTGCCGAGCTGGCCTGATGAAGGCCCAGGGATGATGCCGCATAGACTTTCTAGGCAGAGTGGTCCATATTTTTGGACTTATTGTCCGGAGGGTGGTCAGTATCCGTAGAGCTACCCATGTGCCGAAACACTGAGGCAGTCACAAGGCTCTCGGCCGAAGGATGCTCAGTGAAGCCTGCCAAGGACCCCATGGGTACCGCGTACTTGCGAGCCATACGGGCAGACGGAGCCGGGCAAGAGGCAGGGCGCTGCCAAAGCTCAAGGGCTGGGCCAACAATGGCTTCGGCCACTGGAAAGGCCTCTATCAGGGTATCCCCCCTCTTAAGGATATCCGTGAGAGGATATTCTGCCTTCTTTTGTATAGACTGCAAAGGCATACCCATGGACTCAGCTATGAGTCGAAGGATGCCCTGGAAGGAAGAAAGACCTTCCTCCAGGCCTGTCACTGACAACTCATCATCGGGGTGTGCGTGAAGGCCAGTAGTATCAGAGTCCAAGGAGTCAGGATGCAGGGGTCTCCCACCTATGTCCCCTTCGATACGCCTAGGGAGATCAGGAGTAATAGTTATGGACAGCCTATGGGGCAAGCCTGTATTTGTCTGATCCTCCTTAGAGGGAGCTTCTCCCTGAGGCTGTTTAGGCAGTGGTTCCATCAAAATTGGAGGGGAGACCGGAACAGGCCAACCAGAAATGCATGCCGGTCCCACCGGAGGGAGAACCGGAGTCCTCGGTACTGAGGGAGTCGGCGCAGCCGAAGAGGCTGGGGCCAGGTAATGGCCAGTACAGCCAGAGTGGATGGCTTTTGACCGGTCAAAAGTAGCTGCTGCCACATGGGGTCCTCATAACATCGATGGAGCTTCCATCTAAGTCTCTCCTCGTCTGAGGAGGATGAGGAACGGCGGCGGCGCCTCTTCTGGGAGTGTTTATGACCCTTTTTCGGCTTTTCGACCGACAGGGTCCTATTCCTCGATCGAGACCGACGGCGTCGGCTCTGTCAATCAGGAGAAGCCGGATCTGGCGAAAACTGAGGGACCGGCACTTGTCCCTCGATCAGGATACCCAAAGGACGGGTCTTCTCATTGGGGAAGGAGAGGATGGGAGTCCTCTCCAAAGAGTCATCGACAGGCGTCAGCGACAACAGCTTGATCAGGTCGAGAGAAATCTCATCCGGTTCTGCCGTATCCTCGGCTTCAGTGCCTTGGCCTGACACAAGGTCCGAGAAGCTGGCAGCCGAGGAAGCGATCTCGACCGAGGCCGAGACCGCCTGATCCTGAGTATCGGACTGCTCTCGGTCCCAGGAATGTCTTCTTCGACAAGAAGAAGAGGATTTGGGGTCCCTGTCCTTTTTCTTGAAGTGGGAGGAGTGTCAGCCCGAAGGCACCTCACCCTTGGTAGGGAGAGACTGGCACAACTCCCGAAAGGACCCCGTAAAGGTGGAACCCAGGTTGAACGGGATGAAAAAACTTCGGTTGGCAGAAGCTTGGGCAGCTTCCTCCTCTAAAGTCGCCATCTGTTCGAGCTGCTCAGTGGATCCCGCAGCCGCGGAAACCGCCCATCTGGCCTCCTTCGATTTCACCGGTGGATTGCGAAGCTCCGGTCTCCACAGCTGAAGGCACGCCTTGCAGTCCTCCAGGATGGTGGGATGGAAGGCCAAACAGATGGTGCAAGCCGAGGTATCATGCACAATGCCTAGGTAATAAACGCACGAGAGGTGGGGAGTGGTGCAAAACCTTTTCTGTCCGCAAGGACACCGGCGAAACCTGGGGGACGACTTGCCCTCCATATCCGAAGTGTTCGGATCCAAGTCATAAACTCTAACGAGTTTTAGAGAGAGTAAATGCGGCAAAAACCATCAATGAGACCCCAGGGCCTACGGTACTTGAAAAGTAGCACAAGAGAACCTGTATCTTCCAGCGGAAAGGAAGATCTGGCATCATGGGGCGGAGCCGAGGTATATACCACCCGGGTGGGTGGGAGGAGCCAGCTTGAAGACTTCCGGCAAGATTTAAAGGGGGAAAGGGACATGCCAGACAGAGTGGATGAACAACATATCCACGCTCCTAGAAAAGTAGTTCTCTGTGGCAAATGTATTAAACATACAGCTACCCAAACTAAACTATGACAAGCAAGACACAAACTTCTGGAGAACACCCTCCATTTCTTGCAACAAGTGCACCAACAAGGTGATGTGTCTGTCTTGCTACAGCTTAAACAAGTTAGGGTTGACCTAGATGCACTCTCCCTACAACAGACAGAGATCGTACTAACTTACTCGCGCCAAAGGTATTATGAAATAGGCCCCCCCAAGCTTCTAGACTGCTGGCATTCCGAGTAAGCAAACAACGGCAAATCTCGACTATAGCATCTATAACACATCCCACAATGAGAATACATCAAACTAGATTACAAGAGGTAACCCAGGCATTTAGCACCTTCTATCTGTCCCTTTACACCCCTGAAAAGGAAACACCTCCCTTGGACATACAAAAATTTCTCATCACAGTTACTCTCCCTTCCCTAACAGAAGAACAACAACTTACCCTACAAAGCCCAATACAGGCGGGGGAGCTTGCGGTCTCAATCTCTAACTCCAAATCTATGAAATCTCCAGGCCCAGATGGCTACGGAGTAGGATTTTATAAATCAACTAAACAGATTCTCCCTTTATTACTATAAACATTTAATGGAGTCTTAGAGGGTGCCCCCCCCCAAGCTGGGCATATGCCGCAATCTCTGTAATCTTAAAACTGGATAAAAACCCACAATATTGCGAATCATATTGTCCAATATCAGTCCTTAATTCGAAATATAAATATTTCACGTCAATACTGGCCCACTGAATTGACCTAATTCTTCCTCCCCTCCCTGATTAATGTGGACCAGACCGGCTTTGTACAGGAAAGGTCCACCAAAGATAATGTCTGCCGAATCCAGCACTTAATTAGTGAAATACAGACTCGAGGGCACGTGGCTACCCTTCTCAGCGTAGATGCTGAGAAGGCTTTTTGACTAAGTCTCTTGGCCCTTTTTCTATGCCACACTCTCTAAAATAAATTTTCCTCTCCCACTAATATCCACCCTCAAAAATGTATATGCCTTCTTCCAAGCTTGCGTTAAAATATCTGGACATCGCTGAGCAGACTTCTCCCTCTGTCAGGGTACCAGACAGGGATGCCCAGCTCTCCCCACTACTTTTTGCCATCTATATCGAACCTCTGGTGAAAGCAATACGAGAATCCCAGCACATCCAGGGGGTCATGATGCAGGGAACAGAACACCGCATTGCATTGTATGCCGATGATATTCTGCTGCATCTTGACAACCCTGCACACTCCCTTCTTGAAGTTTTCCAAATTTTAGACAGTTTTGGTTTGATCTCTGGCTATAAGGTGAATCAAACCAAAACAGAAGCCCTTACCTTCTATTATCAGCCCTCCCAGGAACTCCAGGTCTGCTTCCTTTTAGATGGCACCTAAACAAACTCAAATATCTAGGAATCTTTCTCTCTCGCAACCCATCAAAATCTTACAGGAGCAATTATACCCCATTTTCCACCCAGATGCAACAGGACCAGTGGAATCTGATACCCTTTTCCCTCTCCCAAAGGATTGAGGTTGTTAGAATGGTCACCTTACCATGAGCCCTATATACCTGTTTCAGAATGTCCCCCTCTGACTAACTACCAATCAATTTAAGACTTGGAACAAGGCAATTGCCAAGTTTATCTGGGCAGGGCAATGCCCCAGGATAAAACTTTCCACACTATTCCTCCCAAGGGCATGGGATGGTTTAGCCCTCCCTAACTTTAGGTACTACTTCTGGGTCACACACCTACATAGAAATATAGAAGTTGACAGCAGATAAGGACTGCAAGGCCCATCCAGTCTGCCCATTTTTTCTACCTTATGAATGTGTCATAGGCCTTTACTCTGTTAATGGCCTATCTATTCATACTCATCTGTATTGCTCCCTTATGCCTATCCCATGCCTGTATGAAGCCCTGCACCGTATTCATGTCCACCACTTCCTAAGGTAGGCCATTCCATGCATCCACCACTCTTTCTGTAAAAAAGAACTTCCTCACGTTACTCCTAAATCAGCCTCCCTCTAATCTCATGCTGTGTCCTCTTGTCCTGCTGTTTTTCTTATATTGAAACACGTTACACTCTTTCACCTTGTTAATGCCCTTAAGATGTTTGAATGTTTCGATCATATCACTCCTCTCCCTCCTTTGCTCTAGGGCAGAGGTTCTCAGACTTTGCCAGGTTGGGCCTCCCCTATGGTGCTGGGAAAAGCCCAGTCCTCCCCAAGTCTCAAGCGCACCTGCAACGGGCCCGCACCTCCCCAGGCAGGCGCTCCTCACCACTTGAGAACCACTGCATACACTGCAACGGATAATGAATTTCATGCACAATCACAAAACAGATAAAATGAACTGATATTTATTTAGTGTTGCACTGTACATCACAGCTATCGTGCAAAACTGCAATTAAAGACCCCGCAGCTATTGTGCAAAATTGCTACTGTGCAAAACTGCAGTTAAAAAGACATCATAGCTACTGTGCAAAACTGCAATTAAAAGACGGCACCAAAAGTGCTGGATATCAGTCAGGTAAAGGTGGCCTGTGGGCAGTTTGTTTGCAGTCAAAAAAGGCAGCACCAAATGTACTGGATTTTTTTTTTATAAAGTCAGCAGAAGGAAACAGTTTTGAAACATTAAAAGGCAGCACCAAATGTAGTGTGTATTTTTTAAAGTATGTCAGCTGAAAGGAGCCCATAAGGCTGTTTTTTGCAGTCATCAAAAGGCAGCAGACATACTGGATATTTTTTTTTTAAATCAGTCAGCTGAAGGGAGCCTATGAGCCTGTTTTTTGGCAGTCAGTTGCTGGATTCGTGGCTGCACGGTTGAGAGGTAGAGGCGCAAGTCATCTTCAACTTTGAGGCGGGACCTGTACTTTGTTTTCATGGCAGCCAGTGCCGAGAATCCAGACTCACAGAGATAGGTCGATGCAAAAGGCAGGAGGATTTGAGAGCTCATTGTTTTAATTCAGGAAATTCACATCCCAGTGGCAGCCAAAACTTTGAAAGTGGTAATTGTCCAAAAGAGGCCTTCAGTGTTGGGTCTGTAGCCAGGTCAATAAGGCTTTCCTGCTCCCTCAATGGTAGGTTGTCTTCAGACCTTGGTTTAAAAGTGAAAGGATTCCTTATCCACTGGTTACGCTCCTCCTGTTGGCGTTCTGGGAAATAGTCGCACAGCTTCTCCTGCAGCCCATGTAAGTGTTCTGAAATGACTATCTGGACACTGTCGATTGCAAGCTCATTTCCCTGCAGGAAATCCTCCAGTGTGGGAAATGAGGCAACCATTCCCTGCTGCAGTCTTGAAGACCACAGTTGGAGTTTCTGACAAAATGCCTCAGTCCTGTCCCTTACCATGAACGCATTGGTGTCCCGACCTTGAAGGGAGGCATTGAGTGTGTTCAGGTGGTCAAAAACATCTGCAAGCCATTGGGAATCATTGAATTTTTCCACAAGTGCAGAGCCACAGTCAGCAAGGAAAATACGAACTTCATCACGCAACTCAAAGAGACGGGTTAGCACTTTTCCCCTGGACAGCCAACGGACCTCTGTGTGCAACAGTAATTGTTTGTGGTTTGCTCCCATCTCCTCACACAGCACAGCAAATAGTCTTGCATTTACTGGCCGTGCCTTGATAAAGTTCACTACTTTCACAGCATCTGCTAAGACTTTCTGGAGATTAGCTGGCATCCTCTTGGATGCTAGTGCTTCCCTGTGGATCATGAAGTGGTTCCACACAGCATTAGGAGCCACTGCTTGCAGCCTTCTGACCATGCCACTGTGTCGGCCAGTCATTGCCCGTGCTCCATCACTACAAATTCCCACACATCTGCCCCAGTCAATACCTTCCTCCATAATGAATTCATTCAACATCTGGAACAGTTGTTCCCCAGTTGCTTGTGTAGGCAGTGGTCAGCAAAACAGGATCTCCTCCAGGACGTCTGTTTCTGTGGCATAACGGACATAGACCAGGAGCTGTGCAGCATGAGCAATATCTGTGGACTCATCATTCTGTAATGAGTAGTATGGGCTTCGTGGAACAGAGTCCAGTATATGTTTCTTAACATCAGCAGACATGTCCTCAATACGGCGACAAACTGTGTCACTGGAGAGAGGAATGGCATCTAGCTGTGCTGCTGCTTTCTCTCCCAGCATTATGGAGCACATTTCTATTGCAGCAGGGAGTAGTAATTGCTCACCAATGTTGTGTGGTTTCCCTGCTTTTGCAGTTCTCAATGACACATGGTATGAGATTTCCACAGCTTTAGTCGGCGCAGTGCCATGCCTTTCTACCAGTTTTTTTTTTGGCCCCTGAGTTGATGCAGCTTTCTTTGAAAAACTCAAAAGGTTTAGAAAGGAGGCTGGGATGCTTAGTTTCCAAATGCCGGTGAAGCTTGCAGGGTCGCATGCTGTCCTGTGCCAGGACATCTGCACAGATCACACATTGTGGCCGAGGTGCCACACTGGTCCCAGTTCAAATGAATCCCATCTTCAGGTATTCTTCGTCATACCTTCTGGCCTTGCACTTTGCTTGAGGAACTAGTACTTCATTGGGTCAGCAACAGCTATTTCTTCATGAGTGCGTTTTCTACCAGTCACTAGAAAGCGATCAATTATCTACGATTCAACAGTTTTGGAATTATCAAAAAATGCAATCAAAAGCATCCTGGACATGCACAAGCATGCATGTCCGACAACACTGGGGCATTCCAAAAACAGAAACAAAATCAGCAAGGAAAATGCAGCACCCAAACTGCATGTCAACATCTCAAAAATTACTCTGCTGCCTCTCATCTGCCCCATGGCAAAGGTTCTGCCCACACAAGAAATGCACAGTGCAAAGCCCCAACTAGTGGCGCAGAATTGCAGACCCAAATGAAGTCTTGAATCAAGATCTTTAATTCTTCAGAGAGAAGATAAAGTAACTCTGGTCCCTGCAATGGCACAGCACAACTGGGAAATTTCTGTTTGTGCATGGAATCCTCAGTTGCCCAGCATTGTAGCCAGCAGGTAGAGGTGCACAATACCCAGTTGTTATGATCATGCACTGACAATGTGTAGCACTACAGAAAACTTGCTATTTCAACATTGCACAACACCGAGAGACATGTATGACCTCCCCCCACCACCCAGGCCCATCACAGCAAGAGACATCTTGTACAGTTCCCCCCACCCACAACCACACAGGCCCATAGTCCCAACAACCACCAGCAATAAAAACAGGATTGTACAGCAGCATGATGTATCATGTATGACCCCCTACCACCACCACCACGGCCATCGTCTCAACAATCACCAGCAATAAAAATACAATAGCACAGCAGCATGATGTATCATGTATGTCCCCTACCGCCACCACTATGGCCATCGTCCCAACAATCACCAACAATAAAGATACAATAGCACAGCAGCATGATGTATCATGTATGACCCCTTACCACTACCACCACGGCCATCGTTCCCAACAATCACCAACAATAAAGACACAATAGCACAGCAGCATGATGTATCATGTATGACCCCCTACCACCACCACCACAGCCATCATCCCAACAATCACCAACAATAAAAATACAATAGCACAGCAGTATGATGCATCATGTATGACCCACTACCACCACGGCCATCGTCCCAACAATCACCAACAATAAAAATACAATAGCACAGCAGCATGATGTATCATGTGTGACCCCCTACCACCACCACCACCACCACCACGGCCATCATCCCAACAATCACCAACAATAAAAATACAATAGCACAGCAGCATGATGCATCATGTATGACCCCTACCACCACCACCACCACGGCCATCGTTCCCAACAATCACCAACAATAAAAATACAATAGCACAGCAGCATGATGCATCATGTATGACCCACTACCACCACCACCACGGCCATCGTCCCAACAATCACCAACAATAAAAATACAATAGCACAGCAGCATGATGTATCATGTATGACCCCCTACCACCACCACCACGGCCATCATTCCCAACAATCACCAACAATAAAAATACAATAGCACAGCAGCATGATGTATCATGTATGTCCCCTACCACCACCACTATGGCCATCGTCCCAACAATCACCAGCAATAAAAATACAATAGCACAGCAGCATGATTATCATGTATGACCCACTACCACCACCACCACGGCCATCGTTCCCAACAATCACCAACAATAAAAATACAATAGCACAGCAGCATGATGTA
The DNA here is from genome assembly GCA_016271365.2 of Neoceratodus forsteri. NCBI lineage: Eukaryota > Metazoa > Chordata > Ceratodontiformes > Ceratodontidae > Neoceratodus > Neoceratodus forsteri. The sequence goes on from CM057452.1 coordinate 567,468,359, forward strand.
TCATGTATGACCCCCTACCACCACCACCACAGCCATCATCCCAACAATCACCAACAATAAAAATACAATAGCACAGCAGCATGATGCATCATGTATGACCCCCTACCACCACCACCACCACGGCCATCGTCCCAACAATCACCAACAATAAAAATACAATAGCACAGCAGCATGATGTATCATGTATGACCCCCTACCACCACCACCACGGCCATCGTTCCCAACAATCACCAACAATAAAAATACAATAGCACATCAGCATGATGCATCATGTATGACCCCCCCAAAAAAAACAAAAAAAACTCATGGCCTTCGTCCCAACAATCACAACAAAATACAAGTGCACTGCACAAAGAGGCACAATGTATGGCACCATGTATGACCACCACCTCAAACCCCCACATCAGGAACTGGGCAGCAAAACAGCAGCTTTGCAACCAGCTGCTGAGAGAGGAATCATATCTGCTGGCCCCACCACCACCTCAGACCCTTCCCCATGCTCCCATGATAGCAGCAAAACAACAACTTTGTAAATTATTAAAAATAGCTGGCTGCTGTATGTTGCTGCTCCTCCCCCCATGCAGACGCATCATGCAAATACCCCTGACCACAGAAAAAAGGTGCCATTTCAACATTGCACAACACCGAGAGGCATGTATGACCCCTCTCCCCACTATGCAGGCCCATCACAGCAAGCGACATCTTGTACAGTTCCCCCCGTCCCCAACCCCAACCACACAGGCCCATAATTCCAACAACCACCAGCAATAAAAATACAGTTGCACAACAGCATGATGCATCATGTAGCCCCCAAAAAAAACTCATGGCCTGCGTTCCCAGTAATCACAATGAAATACAATTGAACTGCACAGAGAGGCACAATGTATGTCACCATGTTTGACCACTACCTCAATCCCTTCCCCCCGTCAGGAACTGGGCAGCAAAACAGCAGCTTTGCAACCAACTGCTGAGAGAGGAATCATGTGTGCTGGTCCCATCACCACCTCAAACCCCTCCCATGCTCCCATGATAGCAGCAAAAAGGCAGCTTTGTTGGCTGCTGAGATAGGCCATAACACATGCTGATGATGATTCCTCCTCCCCGTCCCATACAAGCAGCAAAACAACTTTAAAAATAGCTGGCTGCTGTATGTTGCTGTCTCCCGTGTCCCATTCAAGCATCAAAACAACAACTTTATAAATTATTAACAGCTGGCTGATGTATGTTGCACCTTCAACCCTCCCCGTGTCCCATTCAAGCATCAAACAACAACTATATATATAATTAATAGCTGGCTGCTGTATCTGGCTGCTTCCCCATCCTCCCCCCCAGTCTTCGTGCCACCGTTAGGGTTCCAGAGAAAAAATATAATAGGATGGTTTCTTACCAAAGGAGGGCCTGGTCAGCAAGAGGCATCAAACACAGGTTGCAGCTTCAGTAGCTCGGTGTTGTGGGGGCAGAAACTGCAGGTAGTAAGAAGGCCTTGCAGTCGGAGGGCAGCAGCCTCAGCGATCGATCGGCAACTTCAGTAGGGGGAGGACAGCAACTCTAGGGGCCAGTGGCTTCAGCGGTGGAGGGCAGCGACTGTAGTGGTCGTCGTAGGAGGAGGACAACAACTCTAGCAGCCGGCGGCTTCAGCAGCGGAGGGCAGTGACTGTAGTGGTCGGCGGCTTCAGCAGTGGAAGGCGGCGGCTTCATGAATCCAGCATCCATTTCTTCGCATGCATGGTGTGCGCCTTCATTTCCGGGACCCATGACGTCAACATTGGAGGCAAACAGCTCATTGGCTTGGAAACTCTGGCACCGATTGGCTGCAGCTACCTCCCCTGCCATTGATCACAATTTACCTACTCCCAATTGGTCTGCTCAAGACCTTTTTTCGCCCTCAGATTGGCTGGCTCAGGATCTCCTAGCTCCAGCATTAGAAGCGGATACATAGGCAGCGTTTTAGCACTACACTGCAGTAAAAGTTGAAAACTCACCGCGCTTCCCCTGCAACGGGCCCGCACCTCCCCAGGGAGGCGGGCCTCACCACTTGAGAACCACTGCTCTAGGGTATACATATTGAGCTCCATTAATCTGTTCTCATATGTTTTCTGATGCAGTCCCTGCACCATTTTGGTTGCCCTTCTCTGGACTGCCTCCATTTTGTTAATGTCCTTGTGCAAGTGTGGTCTCCAGTACTGCACACAATACTCCAGATGGGGCCTAACCAGTGTCTTGTAACGGGGGATTATTACCTCCCTCTTACGACTTGTGATACCCCTACTAATACACCCCAACATCCCTCTAGCCTTACCTACTGCTTTAGTGGTCTGCTTGGATGATTTCAGGTCATCTGTGATGATGATGCCCAAGTCTCTTTCTTCCCTTGTGATTGGCAGCAACTCCCCTCCCAACCAATACGTGACTTCAGGGTTTCTATTCCCTATGTGCATGATCTTGCACTTCTTTGCATTAAACCCCAGTTGCCACCCTTCTGACCATTCTGCCAGTTTATCTAGATCTCTTCTCATTCTGCGCACCCCATCTGGATCATCTGCTCTGTTGCAGATCTTGATATCATCTGCAAACAGACAAACCTTACCTTCCAGTCCATCTGCAATGTCACTGATGAAGATGTTGAAGAGGACTGGCCCCAGGACCGATCCCTGAGGTACCCCACTTGTGACTTACATCTCTTCTGACTGTATACCATTTACCACCACACTCTGTTTTCTGCTTACCAACCAGTTGACTAATTTCTGACCCATCCTGAGCCTACCCAGTTTGTTTATCAATCTTCTATGTGGAACAGTATCGAAAGTTTTGCTGAAGTCAAGGTAGGGGACATCAACTGCAGCCCCTTGGTCCACCACTGTGGTTATTCAAAGAAATCTATGAGATTAATTTGACAGGACCTTCCTGTTGTAAACCCATGCTGTCATGGATCCTGTGCTCCTATAGATTCCAGGTGTTGCACTATTCTTTCCTTAAAGTGCCTCCATAATTTTGCCCACTACTGAGGTAGGACTGACTGGTCTGTAGTTCCCTGCCTCCTCCCTGCACCACTCTTGTGGAGCTAGATCACATGAGCCCTTCTCCAGTCTTCTGAGACCTCTCCTGTGCTCAGAGTGCACTAAACAACTCTGCTAATGGCTCTGCTAGTTCCATCCTTAGCTCCTTTAGTACCTTGGGATGTATGCCATCGGGTCCCATTGCCTTCTCCACCCTGAGCTTAGTGAGCTCTTGCAGGACACTTTCATTTGTGAAGGGACTAGTGCATACCTCCTTCCCTCCCCCGTGTCCATGGTTCTGAGCTGTGGGTCCTGCCCTACCTTCTCCTCAGTAAATACTGAGCAGAAGTATCTATTTAGGATAGATGTTTTCCTTGGTCCTCCTCCACATACTCCCCCTTATCCCCTTTAATCTTAGCAATACCCCCTCTGAACTTTCTCCTTTCAATAATGTATTTATAGAAAGTCTTGTCCCCTTCTTTTACTGTTTGCGCTAGTGTTTCCTCGGTTTGGGCTTTTACCTGCCTTCCCTGCTTCCCCGAAGGGAAGTTTGGTATGCCTCTTATCTCTGTCCTGCTGTGTTCCCTTATATTTCATGAAGGCCAGCCTTTTGGCTCTGACCTTTTCTGCTACTGTTTTTGAGAACCAAAGTGGTTTCTTCCTTTTGCGCCCGCTTTTCTCTCTAACACAATGGGATGTTGCTTCATGTGTTGCATCCTTAATGCTTGTCCACTTTGCCTGTACCCCCTCACCTGTATTTCTTCTTGCCAGGGCTAGCTTAACTCTGCTGGCCCTCTTATCAAAGTCAGCTTCTCTTAAGTCCAATATTTTTGCCTTGGAATGGGATGATTTAGTTCTAGTGGCCAAATTGAACCAAACTATGTGATGGTCACTGGCCGCCAGGTGACCTGCTACCCGGAGATCTGTGATCCTTTCCCCATCAGTCAGTACTAGATCTAGGATAGCCATGTCTCTTGTGGGTTGTTGTACCACTTGTTTGAGGCCCTCCCCCTGCAGGGAATCCACCATGTGTCTAGTTCTGGTGGATGTTCTTGCTGGTAATGACCAATCTGTATCTGGCATGTTGAAGTCTCCCATTATCAGAACCTCCCCTTTAGTTGTCATGTTTTGTATATCTTCTAACAGTAATGTGTATGTCTTCCCACTGGTCTGGAGGCCTGTAGACAACTTCAGTTTGTATGGCTGTACTGTTTCCAGGCTGACCCACAGTTCTTCTGGCTCCTTATGTGTATTCTGAATTTCTGTAGCACTGATATCTTCATTGACATAAAGGGCCACTCCACCCCCCTTTTGCACCTCGGTCTCTTCAGAACAGTACATAGGCTGGTACTGAAATCTCCCAAGTGTGGTTACTTATGAACCATGTCTTGCTAATGGCTACTATGTCCAGTCATTGTTGCCTGCAGATCTGGGACCTTGTTTCCCAGACTGCGAGCATTTGTGTACATGATTTTCCATTGGCCAGATTTCGAAGTGTTAGTTGTTGGTTGAGGGACGGCATTTCCCCTGTGCGTCGAATGGGTAGCCGGATCTTTTTACTTACCTGGTGATGCAAATGAACTACAAACATGTTGAACTCCTGTTTGATCACTAGCTGAGGGGAGGTGTTCTTCCCATTCGACATATCGGGTGCTGCACCCTTCTCCCCATTTACTAGTTTAAATATTCTGCAAAGATGTGAAACTTCTGCCCCAATGCACCGACTCCCTCCTTAGTCAGATGCAGTCCATTGAATTTAAAGAACTTTTACTCCCAAAATTGTTGCCAGTTACCTACAAATTTGTGTCCTTTTTCCTGGCACCAGCCCTTGAGTCACATGTTTAGCTCCCCTATCTCTCTTTCTCTGACCTTCCATCTATCTGCCCTCCTCTCCCAGACTGGCAGGATCTCAGAGAAGGAGATGCTGGATGAAATGGATGACAGTTTCCCTCCCAGACTGGTCAGGCATTCCTTGGTTTCCACAACTAACTGACTGGCGAGATCATTAGTCCCTATGTGTACCAGGACATCAATGTTTTCTCCTGCTTCCTGCACGATTTTAACAATGTGGTCAGTGTCTCTCCATGCTGATGTACCTGGGAAACATCAGACCATTACCCCCAGCTGGAGGTAGGTATCAACTCCCCAAATCATGGACTCTCCTATGATCAGAAGTGTTTTGGATTTCCTTTTAGCTTTTTTTGTTTTGGTCCCTGTTTTGGGTGAGTTTTGTTGTGCTAGTTCCTGTGCTGCGGTGTCCTGCTCTGCAGAGTCCTCTGCCCCTTTGTTTGATTTCAGAGATAGAGGCAGATACCAGTTTGTAGTTTTCATATGGTTTGTGGAGGTGATATGCTGGAGAGCACTGAGTGATGACGCACTCAATTTGCCCCTTCTAACCTCCCAGACCAACTACCCTCTGCGGGCGAGGTGCTTCTGTGGGATGCTGGGGAAATGGCAGGCAGTTCTTATATTTCCTCCTGAATATGTGATTTGAGGCACGCAATCTCTGCCCATGCTGCCTGGAGCTGAGCCCCTAGATCTCCAATGGTCCAGCATGTAGGACAGTGTCCTAAATCCTGTATAACTGTCCTTTTGAAAAGTGTCCCGCAGTACCTGCAGTTAATAATATCCATTCCACATGAGTTGCTGGGTTTATAACCTGGTCAGAATAATCAGGAGGAGGAAAATGAAAGCAAAGGTTTAATTTTGTGTTTTGTTTGGTTTTGTATAACTTGTTATAACAAGTTAAATTACTTGTACCCCCATAAATGAGGTCACTGTGTGGATACCCCTCTGATCCCCCCTTCCTGCTTTGCTACAGGAAATGTCACAACTGTGCTACCCTATAAATGGAGTGTAGCATGGGATAGTTGGGGATAGGGGTGGGTGGCTGGGCCCTTCCCCTGCTGAAAAAGAACCACAGACGAAAGAAACAAGGAGGTAAGAGCAGAAGATGGAAATTACGTACCTACTGTAATTCTTGATCTTCTTGGATGAAGTCTCCACCACTCATTCACATTAATGGGAGTTCGCTGGAGGTGCTAGGACCCAGCAGAAGCAAACTTTTTCAAGAGGGCTGGTGCCTGAGATGGAGCCGCGAGGAAGTGGCACTACAAGCCCCAGCTTGTGCAGTAATGACTATCTCTGTGTCGACCCTCCAACTGCCTCAGCACCTTTTTTCCCCGAGGAGGTGCAGCGTAATTAACTTAGAAGGACTAGCCCAAAAATCGGACATAAGATAGTCCGAATGACCCGTGTAAGAAGGGTCAACAATAAAGTCTTCACAGCCCAGCCATTGAGGGAGTGAAGACCATAAACAGAGAAGTGAGCTCGGGGGATGGTTGGTGGGCGTGTGAATGAGTGGTGGAGACTTCGTCCAAGAAGATCAAGAATTACGGTAGGTACATAATTTCCATGTCTTCTTAGACATAAAGTCTCCACCACTCATTCACACTAATTGGAAAGTACCAAGCTAAATAATCCCCCGAGACAGATGGCAGGAGATAAAGAGCTCACGTGCTTAGGACAGAAGTCCGTTAAGAACAGTCCTGCCAAACGACAGATGTCGTCTGCCATGGACATCCAAGGTGCAGTGCTTAATGAAAGTATGTACGGAACTCCAAGTAGCTGCACTGCAAGAGATGCTGCGACTGCTCTGGTAGAGTGAGCATATACTCTGCCTTCCAGCTTGACCTGTGCCATAGAATAACAGTGGTGAAGGCATGCCACCAGCCATGCTGAAATGCATCCGACAGCGACAGGTTGACCTAGCCGGATCTCGCTGAAGGAAACAAACAGCTGTTGAGCCTTGCAAATTTCTTTTGTTCTATCTAGATAGAACAGCAGCGCTCTCAACATCCAGTGAATGAAGTGTATGCTCCCCTGTATTCTGGAAGTTTGCAAAGTAGGTAGGAAGGACTAAAGGTTGGTTTAAATGGAATTCTGAGACAACCTTAGGGAGAAACTTAGGATGAGTCATAAGAACTACTTTGTCCTTGTGAAATACAGTGTACGGGGGTCTGTGACCAGTGCATGTGTTTCAGAAACTCTACGGGCTGAAGTAATGGCCACCAGGAAGGCTGTTTTCCAAGTGAGGAACTGCAAGCTGTAAGTAGCTAGAGGCTCTAAAGGTTTACGAGTGAGCATGTCTAGCACAAAGTTAATGTCCCAGGCTGCGACTGGATGTCTGATAGAAGCTCTAGTATCCAGAATACCCCTAAGAAACCCCTTAACTAAAGGCAACTGAGCCAGTGACATGGAAAGTCGTGATATGCCGAAATGGCACAAAGATGAACTTTGACTGTGGAGTACTGCAGACCCGTATTTGGGAGGCTAAACTAAGACTTTATTCGGTGGGCAGGAAAAAATGGTTCCAAGAGGATTTTGCACACTAGATAGAGAAACGCTTCCATTTGGCTGTGTAGGTTTTTCTAGTGGCCGACTTACACCCAGCCAAATGAATATGAGAAACACTGGACCTATTCACATCTATCTCTTCAGGAGCCCAGTGTGAAGGTGAAGCAACCTCAGGTTGGAATGGACCACAGGACCCTGGGTCAGAAGGTTCACCTGAAGGGGAAACATCTTTGGGTGGGGTTCTGATAAGACTGTTGAGTAGCAGAAACCACATCTGCCAAGGCCAGAAGGGGGGCAATGAGAATCATTCTTCCCCCCAAGACTCCAATTTGAGAAAGTACTCTCTGAATTAGAGGAAGAGGAGGAAAGGTGTATAGAACGCATCTTGACAGAAAATGCCAGGCCCTGGATTTCTGGAGAAGAGAGGCAGTTTTTGCATTGAGTGGTGATGCAAAAAGGTCCAGGTCTGGAGTTCCCTACTCTTTTAAGAGTGACTGAATGACGGTTAGGTCGAGAGACCACTCATGGAGCTCCATCTCCGTTCTGCTGAGACGGTCTGCCAGTTAATTTTGTACTCCTGGCAGGTAAACCGCCTAACTCAGAGCCTTGTGTTCCAGGTACCACTCCCACACTCTCATTGCTTCCCTGCATAATGGGTAAGAGTGTGTGCCACCCTGTTTGTTGATGTAGTACATCACTGCTTTGTTGTCAGTTTGAAGGAGAATGTTCTTGTGGCAGAGTATGGCCTTCAAGGCTCAGACTGTATAGAGGATGGCTCTTATTTCCAGGACGTTTATGTGAAGTTGGGACTCGTCCTGAGTCCACTTACCCTGGGTGTGGAGATCCTGGCAGTGGGCTCCCCAACCCATCATGGATGCGTCCGTGGTAATGGAGATCTGATGATCCAGAGGAGCAAAGGGATATCCTTCCAGAAGATTGTCCTCCTGTGACCACCAGGTGAGTGAACTCTTCAGAGGTTCCATCACCTTGAGAGAAAGGACTGAGGGTGAGTGGCTGGGGACCACTGAGTACTGAGCAGCCACTGAGAGGTTCTCATGTGGAGATGAGCTAGGGGTACAGTGAACACCGAGGATGCCATGAGGCCCAGCATCCGTTGCATTGAGATAGCTTGAACCGAGCTGTGTTCTCTGACGTATCGGGCCATCGGTAAGATATCATTCCTTCTGTCCTCTGGAGGAAAAGCCTTCATACAGGAGGTGTCCAGAAGAGTTCCTATAAAGAAAAGCTTCTGGGAGGGCTGCAACTGTGACTTGTTGGGATTCAGCAGGACTCCCATGGACGTGAGGAAGTCTGAGGCCATGGCCACATGGCCTTCAGAATCTCTTGTCTGGAGGGACTTGCTAGGAGCCAGTCATCCAGATACCGGAACACTTGTATTCCGATTTTCCTGAGGTGCTCCGTGAGAATTGCACAACACTTTGTAAAAACTCGAGATGCTGAGGATAGCCCAAAGGGCAGGACTCTGAACTGATAGTGTTGACCCAATACCATGAACCTTAGGTATCTGTGGTGCTTTGGGTGAATGAGAATGTGTTGGTAGGCATCCTGCATGTCCAGGGAGGCTAGCCAATCGTGTTGATGAAGCAAAGGTAACAGGGTACCTAGTGATATCTTTTTTTTTCAAACTTTATTTTTCTCCTGTCACAGCTAGGGATCACTCTCTTGGGCATCTTCTCCATGTACCTGCCCACCTGAGATCCGCTGTGGTCTAAGCCGCACTCACTCCCCCCACTCCCGCTGCCAGCACCCCTGGTTTAACCCACCCAGAGAGGGAAGCCTGACCACTACTTTGGGCTCCTTAAGAGACAGACTCTGGCAGATGAGAAAGGGCAGGATGGAGGAGCGATGAGGGTCAGCCCCAGTCAGATCCCATACTGGGCTTTGGAGGAGAGGTGCCGTCACCTACCTCCACTCACCGGGTTTTTTTGTTTTTCTTTCCTCTTCTTCCCTTGCATGCGTACCCCCTGCTGTTTATGCGCATGGCAACCCTGCTAGCATCAGGCACGCTGTGACATGCTGTCCGGGCTTCTGTGACACCCTGATCTCCATCAGGGGTCGCCAGAGCTCCAGATGACCCAATGCCCTCCTCCCAGGACAGGAGAGCAGCCCGCCGGGCACTCAATCCGGTTCCTCCCCTGCTGACCCTCAGCACCCGAGCTCGCTTCCGAACTTGGGTCGCCGACGTGTCGCGAGGTGTGGCATCCAGTGCCTCATCCCTCAGCACCACTGGGCTGGGCTAGTGATATCATCTTGAACTTCTCCTTGTGAAGGAACTTGTTTAACTTTCTGAGATTCAGAGTGCGGCGCATGCCGCCGGTTTTCTTTGGGACCAGAAAGTAATGGGAGTAGAAACCTGTGTTTCGCTGATCCAGTGGAACTATTTCTACTGCCCTGTTGTTCAGAAGGCCCTGTACCTCGGAAGCAAGAAGGTCTGACTGTACTGCCAACAGCCTGGGCTGTCATTTGGGATGATGATTTGGAGGGGTTTCCAAGACTGAGAGAGTACCCCTCGCGTATTATCCGGAGGACCCATTTGTCTGATGCTATAGATTTTCACTGATTGTAGAACTGAGTCAGATGTCCTCCCACTGCTGAAGAGGAGTCCCTCTTGGACAGCTGGGTGGGACCTGGGCCAGAAACTCAGAAAGTGGCACTGGGGACTTTGGGCCCTTGCGCCTTCTGCTGCACTTTCTTTTGTGGCTGAAGGTTGTGGTTTTTGTTACAACCTCCTCTGCCTCTGCCCCGAAAGGACTGACGGTTGTGAAACTGATGCTTGTTTGCATCCCCTCAGTAGGGGGCGGGTGCAGGTCTAGCCATTTTAATGGCAGACCTAGTCTTCTCTGTGGCCTCCAGAGCTTGCTCCACCTGAAGCCCGAACAGATACATACCATCAAAAGGTAAAGCCATGGCCTGCTGCTGGGTGTCATTCGTGAAGCCCGAAGTATGTAGCAAAGAGGGTGGCAGGTGCAGATGCCAGCTGCTGCTGCCGCCCGGGAGGTGGTATCATAGGTATCCATTGCAGCTTTAACCTGCTGGTTATTGGATTTGATATCCTAGTTATGGTCTAGAGTAGCTCTGAGCTAACTTCCGATTCGGGCAGAGCTTCTACCATTTCTTTGAGGGAACGTCAAAGTACATACTCATATTGAGAAAAATAGCCCTAGTAACTGGCAATGCGCATACCCAGAGTTGAGGCAGCAAAGACTCTCTTACCTAAAATGTCTATCTTGCAAGATTCTTTGTTTTTTGGTTGGGCTGTAGATCCTTGAGGAAGGACAGCCTTATCATTCTCTGCCAAGACTACAATGGCATCAGCAAAGGCTTGTAAGGCCAAAATGGGGCAATCCTTGGGAGGGGCATACTTCCTATCTGTGGACTTGGCCATGGAAGGAATGAGAGCCGTATTCTTCTACACCATCTGAGAGAGGGTTTTGAAAGGGAGCTGTACTGAAGGGGATAAATCCAAAGGGATCTCCAGGAGATGAAGATCCTGGAATCACAAAAGCCTCCCAGGATCAATTTCCATAGTCTGGAGAGAGAGTAGAATTTAAATTTTTGAGCAGATACTTAAAGGAAATGTCTTCAACCACAGGCTCTGGAGGAGGATTGATCCCTGCTCCCAGGGCAGTGTCATCAACATCATCACCCAGGCGAAGATCTGGGTCAGGCTCAAAATCATCTCCTGACAGTCCAGGGGGAACTGTATAGACAGGAAAGGAGTGAAAATCAGGAGGAAGAACAGAAGAAGAAAGAATCAGAGTTGAGAAGCCCTGAAGACCAGCCGGCGCTGCACCAGTCCCCGGCACCATAGAGGAAAACAGCGCCGAGAACAAGGAGGATGGCGCTAGCTGGAGCAGTGCCCGTTGCACAGACAGAGCCCCCAGCACCTTACACAGTGCCGACAGAGTCCCCGGTGCCACACACGGTGCCGAAAGAGCCCACAGCGCCATGCACAGCACAGACAGAGCACGTGGTGCTGCACACAGCACCAACATAGCCCATGGTGCCGCCGAGAGAAAGTCCCAGGGGTCTGAAAACTGTGATTTGAAGTAAAAAAGGGAAAAATGGCACTAGATAGAAGCATTGCTGTGGACCCCTGCGCCGCAGCCATGTGAGGGGGATAAACACCCGAGCGTGGAGTTGATGGCACCAAAGAAGGTGCCACGCGACTAGGAAGGCCCAACTGTCCTACTCATCTCTCTGAAATCGAATGGCTCGAAGGCCCCAGTGTCGGACTGACTGGCCCGGGCAACTGGACTAACCTTCAAGCCCACTGCTCCATAAGAGCAGCCCACTGGTGAAACTGCTCATCGGAAGCTCCTCCAATAGGCGGGGAGGGGCCTCATGCTGAGGAGGTTGGCTACCAGAGACAGAATCTGGCAACTCTGACAGAGGTGGAGACCGGCGGCTGGCCCTAATAACTGACTGTCTATGCACAGACATACCAGAGGGTGACCTTGAGTAATGCTGTTTCTTCTTCGACCTATGTGTTGAAGAAGAACTCATGGTCGAACGGCACCAAGAATGGGACTGTTTCCTTTTAAGCTTTTGGGGGACCGCACATCCCCCTGAGCATTGGACCGTCCATTGTCAGACCCCCCCCCCAGGGAGGGCAGCGGACCGAACCTGGCCTGGCTGACTGAACAGCTTTCATACAAAGTCTCCCTACTGTAACCTGACCCACTCATGGTCGACTCCGTCAATGGAGGGCTGAAGACTTCTGTTGTACAATTAAAATAAATAATCAGTACTGATTCAAAATAATTCTACAAAACAATAAACTGAACTATTGCTGCTAGTGAAGTTTAACTCCTGGCAGGTGAGTGACATCATCACTGAAGTGCACTCGATGGCGGGGGAAAAAGGAACTGAGATGGTTGGAGGGTCGACGCCGAGATAGTCATTACCGCATGAGCCGGGGCTCGTGGTGCTGCTTCATCGTGGCTCCATCTCAGGTGCTGGCCCTCTTGAAAAAGTTTGCTCCCACTGGGTCCTAGCACCTCCGTGAACTCCCATTAGTGTGAATGAGTGGTGGAGACTTCATGTCCAGGAAGAGCAATCAACCAACAACAAATGATAAAAAGTCACAAAAATGTAAGCACCACCTGTAATAATTTCACAGCAGATAAACCCTGTAAACAAGCATTTGTCAATGCCGACTGTTTGCTTGCTGGCACTGCCGGGATGTGCCTTTGGGTCGTCAAGCATAACGGCCAAGCCATTTCACCACACCCTATCCTGCAGACACCGAGAAGTGTCACGGTGTGCCTTGGGTGTTTGGCCCTTATGCTCACCCCATTCCATCAGGAAATACGGTGAGATGGGTGCAGTATAGGAGAATGGGATGAACTTTGGGGTCGAAGAGTCCAAGGCACACCTCGATGCCTCTCACTGGCTGCAGGGTGTGGGTGGGGGTGGAATGGTATGAGCATTATAGGCAACAATCTCAAGTCACACCCCTGATGCCTGTTAGTCCCTACAGCGTGGGCCGTTATGGTTGGAAACCCTAATTCCTCAGGCGTTCGTTGGTATTTTCACTCCAAATTTTCAACATGGGTTTTTTGTGACCCCACCTTATGAACAGTGACAATATCAATTCGTTAGCCGAAAGATGATTTTGCACAGTCACTACGGCATTTGGAACCACAGGTGCGAAAACACATTTCGAACAGGATGTGAAAAATGACAGCTGTACTGTTCTTAGGGAGGTGTAAAAATGGCAATGATGAAAATCTGCAGTGAAAATAGTAAAACAAGCATTTGTCAATGCCGAATGTTGCTTGCTTGTATGTGCTTTTTAGGTATTTGGAAGTTATTCGAGTGCAAATATTGAAAATTTGTGAACTTACAAGCGTGCGTAGGAACTGCGCAACGCACGCTTGTAAAACAGCCATTTTTAGGAATTTTTTCACCAAATTTTCAACATAGCCATTTTAAGACCTCTGCTCATGAACAGTGTCACTGTGATTTTCCTAATGTGTCCCATACATTGATTTCGCACACCGACTGTGCCATTGTACACTACACGGGCGGAAACACGTTTTGGGCAGGATGTGAAAAATGACAGCTATACTGCTCATAAGGAGGTGTGGTAAAATGGCAATGTTGAAAATCTGGAGTGAAAAATGAATAAATCGCGAACTTACGGCGTGTAGGAACTGCAGCAGCGCACTAATAAAGTGTCATTTTAGGAAATTTTTCACCAAATTTTCAGCATAGGCTTTCTGAGAGCCCACCTTATGAATACTGGCAGTGTCATTTTCTTAATCAGGCCTGAAAGGTGATTTCACGCAGTGGCCGCGAAATCACCCTTCGGGCCCGATTAATGCGATGACAATGCAAGAATTCATGAGGAGGGGGTCCCAAAAACCCCATGTTGAAAATTTGGGCCCAAAATTCCCAAAAATGCCTGAGATATGCAACAAAGTTGAAAAAACTCTATTACATTATACAGCTTACCGGCATTTCCTCAGTTCGCGGTTGGCGTTGAAGAGTGCAGACGTGTTCCCGGTCCACCGATGATCGTCGCGCTGAGCTCTGGATGTAAATATGCGGTGAGGGGGTTGTGGGGAGGCAGGGTGCACAGTGGTGGGTGTGGGAGGGGCAGGAGACTGTGAGGACCTTTTTTTATTTACAGGTTTTTTTTAAACGACATGATGCTTTGCCATGCTGGGTGGGCTCCCAGCATGGCAGTTGAAAAGCTGTTTGAGGGGCTGGAGCTGATGGGGATTGGGCACCCTGTTGGCTATAACAAGATTTGCCACGCTGGGGTGGGCTCCCAGAGTGGCACCTGGACAGGTTTTTGGGGGGGCGTGCAGCCGTGGACCCCTGTTGGCTATAACATTTTTTGCCATGCTGGGGTGGGCTCCCAGCGTGGCACATGGACAGCTTTTGTGGAGGGGGTGGAGCCGACGGGGGAATGGGTACCCCATTCAGCCATACAGTGTGTGCATGTGTGGGAGGGAGCGCATCAACACGCAATATGCGTGCTTGCATGTGTGTGTGTGGGGGGGAGCTCTGCTCACTGAAGCAGAGATCTCCCTTTCAACTGTATGCCACTGCATTTTGACTGCTGTCATAGACAGCTGCAGCAGTCATTGGAGAAGCGGCGGCTCCTGCAAACTCACTGACTGAATTGGAAGGCGGGTGCCACACCTCCAGCTTCGGATGATAGCTGTTTCTTGAACTTATCGCATTGCAAGCAACATAAAACTGAAGTCGCGAGCGTGTGTAGAAACTGCACAACGCACAACCTTAATTTAAATTAGTTTGGGGACTTTTTTACAGCATGTTGTCAACGCAAGCATTTTGGGACCTCCGCTCATGAACAGTGTCACTGTGATTTTCTTAATCTGTCCCAGAATAGTGATTTCCCACAGCGACCACGCATTTCTGCACAGAAAGTGTGAAAACACATTTCGGCTATGTTGTGAAAAATTACAGCTGTACTGTTCATAAGGAAGTGTGGAAAAATGGCAGTGGTGAAAATCTGGACTGAAAATATTACAAATTCATGAACTTGCGAGGGTGCATGGAAACAGCGCAATGCTTGCTAGTAACACAGTCATTTTATGGATTTTTGTCACCAAATTTTCAATATAGCCATTTTGAGACCTCTGCTCATGAACAGTGTCACTGTGATTTTCTTAATCTGTCCCAAACATTGATTTCGCACACCGACTGCGCCACTGTGTGCTACATGCGTGGAAACACATTTTGGGAGATGTGAAAAATGACAGCTGTACTGCTCATAAGGAGGTGTGGTAAAATGGCAATGTTGAAAATCTGGAGTGCAAATATAAAAAATTTGCGAACTTACGAGCATGCGTAGGAACTGCACAATGCACACTCGTAAAACAGTCATTTTGGGGAATTTTTTTCCCAAAATTTTCAGCATAGGGTTTTGGGGGGTCTACCTCATGAACTGTGATACTGTTGTTTCATACATCGGTCCTGAAAAGTGGTTTCATGCAGTGACCGTGAAATCACCTTTTGGGACTGAATAACAAAATGACAGTGACAGCATTCATGAGGTGGGGTCCCAAAAACCCCATGTTAAAAATTTAGTGAAAAAATTCCAAAAAATGCCCGCGATATTCATCAAAGCTGAAAAAAAACTATTTATTCCACTATACAGCTTACCGGCATTTCCTCAGTTTGCGGTCGGCTTTGAAGAGTGCAGACGTGTTCCCGGTCCACCGAAGATAGTCATGCTGGACTCCAGAGGCAAGTATGGGGTGAAGTGTGGTGTGTGTGTGTGTGGGGAGGAAGGGTGCACAGAGGGTGAGGCACGGGTGGGGAGTCAAGACAGTCAGCGATGGGCGTTCTTTCTTTGTGGCGTTTTTCTTTAACGACGAGCGGGACATTTGCCATGCTGGGGTGGGCTCCCAGCGTGGCAGCCTGGTATTTTTTTGGGAGGCAGCGGGCAGCGGGATTAGGCACCCCTGTTGGCCATAGAGAGCTGTACCACGCTGGGGTGGGCTCCCAGCGTGGCACCTGTAAGGAGTGTGTTTGGGGGCAGGAGGCGGACGTTTGCCATGCTGGGGTGGACTCCTAGCATGGCACCTGGAAAAGTTGTTTGGGGGCCACTGGAGCCGACGGGGGATTGGGCACCCCCGCTGGCCATACTGTGTGTTTGTGGGGGAGCGGGTGAGCACGCTGGGGTGGGCTCCCAGCGTGCTACTTATTGGGGGGAGGAGCTGTCTATGACAGCTCTTGCACTGCAGTGCCGACGTAGAGGCACTTTGCATACTGCCGACAGCAGCAGTATGCAAACTGCCTACACACTGCAGTTCATTCTTTCAACTGTACGCCACTGCATTTGCAAACGCTGCCATAGACAGCTCTTACATTCATTGGTGCAGAGGGGCCGCGCCTGCAAAAGGCAGCAGGGCACTGGAAGTATGGAGACACACCTATGAATTCTCGTATGGTGGCACTATGTTTCTTGCACATGCGTGCAACCAAACATAAAAACACTTTGCTACAGAGAAAAATAAAGCAGTAACAGAAAGTACACCTTGCAAAAAAACAATTTGAATCAGAAGATTTTAACAGTAATCTGTAAGCACAAACCTGTAGGCACACTGTAACAACGCAGCAGAAAGTATACTCTGCAACAACAATTTGAATCAGAGAAAAATAAAGCAGTAAAATGTTAGCAACAAACAGCAACAACCCATGAGTACAAAAGAAAACAACACAGTAAATCTGCCTAGCCAAAAGAAGCCTTACTCTTTTTCCTTTCCCTGTCCTTACAAGCAACCTAGAAGAAAAGAGCTCATGTGATGTTAGGTGCCTTTGCCAGCAAATCTAGTCTTCCACCTCCTTTATCTGGTCTTTACCTATCAAATACAGCTCAGGGTTCATTACCCACGTTGGGTGGAGATTAAGGAGGCTGTCCTGCCATCTAATGACTTAAAGAGAGCAATGTATTATACAGATTATCCTCCACTATGCCATTTCTCCCTCGACCCCTGGCTCCAGTTTCAGCTATCCACCTGGTTTATAATTCGTAAAGCAAACCATCTAACACCATATTTATCCTTCCGAACACCCATAGCACTATTAGAGCATTTTACGCCAGCCAGATTTGATCTAGAGTTCTGTAGATGGGAACATACATCAGTACATCTTTCAGTTCTTTCCTGGTACTGTACTTGAGGCCTTCACTCAAATCTAGAAAGAATTCAAACTAAGACTCTGCGACTTCTATAGATATCTACAATTACGGCATTTCATACAGGCCCTCCCAACTAGGTGTACATCACCCAGACTCTAACCCTCCCATATTGTCCACCATCATTATTATACCGAGATCTAAATGTACATCCCATCCTATTTCCCCATTTTATACAGCCCTTATAGATTCCCTTGGTGGAACAAGCGACTCAGTGTTGTGGCAATGGAAGGAGGAGCTCGACATGGGGGTAAACACTGACTAATGGATGCTCTCCTGCAGACGCTCTTCTAAGATAATCAGGTCACATCAGTGGCGAAAGTTTGCATGGAAAATTTATATTCGATATTTCTGCACTCAGCGGTTACCGCGCATTTTCAGACTACAAATGATGCCTTCTGCTGGAGACAATGTGGTAATACAATTGCCAATCAGACATACATTTTTTGGGCATGCCCACAACTCTTTCATTAAAAACCTACAGAACGAACTGAGGGAGCTGTATTCTGACCAGATTAATATTACAGCTGAATTTTTTCTATTTTATATATATCCTCAGGATGTCTGAGACAGGGACTCTAAGATACCTACTTAGCATATTAATACTTGCAGCAAAGAAAGCCATCTCAAATAGTTCCCACCATAGGTGAATGGAGAGGGATTGTTAACCAAATATACCAGATGGAAAGAATTACCTATGCTCTGAATGACAGAGATATCTGTACAGACAGGTGGATGAAATGATTGTTACATATAATGCTCATGGATCCGCTGTTTGTACCTTGATCTCTTCCTTCTAGCTTCAAGAATATTAATACCCTTATAAGGGGTAAAATACAGGCCTATCCAAGAGCGTAGCTATCGATATGCCAGACACGCCACGGTGTGCTGCAGCTATCAGCTGGGGTAGCAGGAGCCAGCTGGTCTGCAGCATTCCTTTGTTTCTTTTTTTGTTTTTTTCATGGGCTTTCCTGGACACTTTTTGTACTTGCCGAGTTTTGATGGATGAGGGTTGGGGGGGTCTCTGAAACTTAAGCGCTGCTGTATGAGTGTCTGGACTGTGAGTCATAGGGACGTGGTTGCGTACTACCCCCAGCCGAAGCACCTGATTGAGAAATGTGTTTGGTCTGTCAATCAGGTCCGCTTGCCAACAAAGGAAGCATGCCAGTCCTTAGTAAGGGTCGGGGTCTAGCGGGCTCTTTAATGCCCCGATGAAACTGCAGTGCGGTCTATTTTATTCCAAGTTGCATTCAGGTCGGAGAGGAGAGACTAGCGAGAAGAGTGAAGACAACACCAGGACGGGACGAGACACGACAAGACCAGCCAGCAGCACAGCAGAGTCGGTTGGGTCTGCTCTGTAATTTGTAGCGGTAGTGGGTCGGGTTGGACTCAGGACTCCAAATATTCTATTGGGAATCCAGCGTGGCTACTGGCTACTTGTGAAGGTGTTCAGAGGAATCGTTCATTACTGCTGCTTGCTGCCTTAGCAGCTTAGCCTGCCTAATCTGCAGTCGACCGCCGAACAATCCCTTTGATTTCAGACAGTCTCTGAGTCTGAAGTCCAATCGGAGTCTGAGAGAGCGAGTCGTGAGGCGGGCGAGGAGGAGGAGACAAGTGTCTGGACTTGAAGGAGAGCCACCGCCGCGTCGCAACCTATGCTTGACACAGCCGGTTTTGGACTTGTGCTCGGTGCCTCGACTGGAGTCTGGAGAGACTAGGAGACTGACTGTGACTGCGACTGCCCTGCTGAGACTGGACTGCAACTGCACTGCTGCTTGCTGCATCCAGGAGAGTCCCAAACTCCAAATCTTGATTTTTCAGCTACCTGAGGTAAGGTAAGAGCAGATAACTAAAAAGGGATATTTGGGCACTTAAAATGGTTGCTTCACTCAAGGGCGTAGCTAAGACAGTTGATAAAAAGAAGGCAATGCTAGATTACAGATAGGAGGTAATAATAGGCATTGTTGACATAACTAAAACTGGAAAGATACAGCAGGTCTCAGAATGGCAAATTTCAGTGAGTGTTGATTTGATTTTCCTTTTTTTAGCACTGGCATCCGTTGACTAGCATTGACCTGCAATCAAATGTAGTAAATTAAAGGCTGGCTAGAGTGGATAATTAGTCCACTTAAACTCTGGTTAAAATGAGTATGGTACCCAGTATTGCATAGCTTATATAACCGGAGAATTTCATAAAAGTGACAATACTGTTCTTACTATAATCGAAAAGGTGCTACAAGAAATTAACATACTCCCTCCTGCTGCATGTCCAGTTCCAAGAAAGAGAGAGGTTTTGATTGACATAGCATTTACCTTGTTTCAACAGTGTCCTCACATACAATTTTGTAGACTCAGTATATCCAGATAACGACTGTGGGTCACTAAGATCTTTATAAAAAATGACAACATTACATATTATAAGACATTTTAGGAAAAGGAAAATATTTTGCTTAACCAGAATTGTTCTTTTTGTTGATTTCAGTCCCACCTTCCTGCTGTCTCCCTACGTCCCAGTATCCCCATTTTCTCCAGAACGTATTATGTTGTCTTTTAAAGGTGATAGGAAATAAGTTTTACATTGTAAATACCCTTCCAGTTTTCATTTTGTATCAGCAATGTATTCTGATATGATTTGGCCTTTTTTTTGATAAATGAATCTAGCTTTGTGGTGTCCTCAAATCTATATTGGTGTCTCCTCTCCTTAGTAGCTACACCTCTTTCTTTTTATATCTCCAAGACATTCAATGACATCCATCACATCATTCCATGCTAGTCATCTAAATCTGGGGCCGTTAACCTTTCTGACACTGAGGACAGATAGGAGGTAATAATAGGCATTGTTGACATAACTAAAACTGGAAAGATACAGCAGGTCTCAGAATGGCAAATTTCAGTGAGTGTTGATTTGATTTTGACCTGACCTTGTCCAGGCATGCCCAGACCCAAAAGACCACTAATCACAAGCATATTTTAATTGGTAGAAGTGGTGGTAGTCAGTATGAAGAAGGAATAAAAATGTCATAAACAGACAATAGTTACGCATGCTAAAATGTTTTAATGGGAAGGCTGTGCTTGCTATTTGTGCCTTATCTGCCACAGTTCCCAGGTTGAGAAACCCTGATTTAAACGGCCTGGAATGGTTTAACTGATGTCATAGACTGTTCAAACAGTATGAAAACAAAGAGTAGTAGTTGCTGAGGATAGAACGGTTCAGGGTAACTGCAAAGGCAAAGTGAATTCACACAAAGCTGTCAGTATTCTAAAGCAGTGTCTAACTTACCAATACACCAGGCAAACACAGGGAAACAAAATGGCAGTTGTGATGATTTTCTCTTAGGAGTGGCGCCCTCAGCACTCAGGCTCACGGTCGGCGAGCAGCATGGGCTTTTAGCGTCCTTTCTCTGTCCTAGGTTTGCTGCTGCCCTCCATCCCTGGCTTTTGGCCTGTCCTGTTGCCGTCCCTGTGGTTCCTGTCTGTCCTCCTGGGGTCCTCCTGCCTTCTTCTGGTCTGCTGATGCCAACCCCTACCTGGTCTCCCTCCATCTCTCATTTCTGCCCCTTGGTTCTTGCTCCATAGTTCTTTCTTTTGGCAGCTTCTGCTCCTCACACCACCATTCCATCTTTCAGGTGACCGTGCGTATATCAGAGCGCGACCACACACCTGCAGTTTTCCCCACTCCAAAACAATTTTGACATTCTATAAGATAGATAAACCACTCTGAGGTGTATCGCGTTGCTGATATATGCACGCCTTGGGTGGTTGACGACACCAAAAGTTAATGTATATACTCAGAGCCACTGCACCTCAGAATGGTTTATCTATTACACATATACACAATATATATATATATATATATTGTTTTCTTTTGCAGCTACTGCAGTTTATGCCCTTTTCTTCTCTGGTCGGACCCATCTACTTTGGCTGCCTCAGCCCCATCACCCTGAGAGACCCTGCCATCTCCCAGGGTGTATCTTCCCTTTGTAATTCCCCCAGAGCCTATCCCCCTCTAGCAAGGGCAGAAGAGGGTCCCCCAAGCTTCGCTGCAGAACAGATCCACTGTGTGAAGGTGGTGCCTGAGTAGCCAGGTGTGGAGCCTGTGGTCAGCCAGTGCCACGCTGTTGGACGGGTAATTTTCTGCTTTTTCTGTCCCTTCCCCTAGGATGTCAGTGGCAAGGGTGCACAAGCGCGCACACGCAAGCATGTGCAGTATGGCACCAGCCTACATCCTCCCTCCCTCCCTCTGAGCCACTCCTGACTGCACTGCCACCTGTGGTCATCCAGGTGGCAGTATAGCAGCAGAGCAAGCTATCCTCCCTCCCTCCCCGGAGGAAGAGGAGGAGCCTGCCCTTGGGATGCTCGATCCTTCCCCATCCCAGCTGGCCCGCCATTACCCAAGCTTGTTCCTGAACTTGCCAGCATCGTGAGCAATAGTGCTATTGCTGTACCGACGGGCCGGCCATAAAAAAAGCAAACACATTTATACATCTTAGAAATATGTTATACTGACAGAAAATACCTGTGATTCCTGTGGCCACTGTGTAACCTGTGTTGTTCCGATTTTCCTGCCCACCCTGATTTCAGAGCACCCTTACACATGTTATTCTTTCATACATCCTTTATTAGAAACTCTCGCAGCTTGGAAGCCCCACACTGTTTACATCAAGCTGCCAGCAGCAGAGCGTGCTTCCCCCAATGTCGAGGAAAATTAATCTTTGTATTGGAGACATGATAATTTTTTCCTTTAAATTTAATGTGAGAAGTAACTCCAGAGACAGTAGTTCTGAGTTTATTACCCAGATAATTTGGTTGTAGGAGAGTAATATGAGAAGAAAGATGAGTTCTGATTGTAACTCCCCAGGGTGCTTACATAGATAATCGCATCTCCATCCTCTTGGAAGTGGTGAATCTGATCTCTGGTAACCACTTAATGAGACACAAAGTCTTAACCTGCTTTATCCTTTACCGTACGGCCTCTCCTGGCAGTACTTGACTTTTCATTTGGTTTGTCTTGGTTGGCATTGTTGTAAGGTATACTGTCTGCCATTATAAAGCCTGCCTGCTGTTGGGGGAATTATTGAGCCTGGAAGCCTTCATCTGATTTAAACTGTTCGAATAACAACTTTTTTTTTGTGTGTGTGCATGCTTTTTTTTTTTACAGTTCTTTCTGTTTGTCACCACCATTCAGTCAGACAGCTTCAGATGCCCCTCTTGTGTGTTACTTACCCCAAGACAACTTGGCTCCACCCTTCTTTTGTTCGCCACCGTAAGCTACTCCTCTTGTGTGTTACTTATGCCGTGATGGCTTAGGTCCATTCTCCCTTCCTTCACCACCTTCAGCTGACACTCTTATGTGTTACTTACCCCATGACCGTTCAGATCCTTCCTTCCCCACCATTCAGTCAGCCTTCAGCTGCCCCTCTTGGGTGTTACCCTGTGATGGTTCAGGTCCTCTCTTCCCCACCAGTCAGCCACCTTCAGCTGCCCTTCTGAGGTGTTACCCCAAGACCGTTCATGTCCTTCCATCCCCACCATTCAGTCAGCCACCTTCATCTGCCCCTCTTGCTTGTTACTTATTCCATGATGGCTGAGGTCCTTCCTTCTTTCCTTCACCACCGTCAGCTGCCCCTCATTTTTTTTTTTTCTCCTTTTCCTCCTACATCTCTTGCTGGTGCTCTTCTTCCTGCCAGGCCTCCCAGCCCCATCACCCAGCTTCTCCCTGGTCTTACCTCTCCCTGAGTCCTGCATGGCTTGCCCTCTGTGGCAGGGTGGTGGGGAGTCCCCTTCCCACAGAACAACAGATCCAGATAGGGAGGTGCCTGGGTCACTGCTGCAGGGCCTGTGGAGGTCAGTGATTATCCTGCCAGACAGGCTGGTCTTCGGTCTTCTTGTCTCCTCTCTTCTTGTGCCACTCTGCTTCTCCCCATAGGGAGACTGGCATGGGACTACATCCCCGACATGAGTGTGCATCAGCACTCTCACACAATTTGCAGCACGGCACATCACGCCCTCCCTGTGTCCCATGCACCCTACCACTCGTACATCTGCAGGTGGCACTCACCCCCCCATAATGCCATGACATTTTCATGGAGAGTATAACAACTAAATTTAGGTTAGAAATGTATAATGCCAATAATGTACTTTATAAACAAAAAAGGGAAAATATTCTCAGTCCGTATTGTAAATGCAATAAGACATCTGAAGATGACCTAAAACATATACTCCTCCTATGTCCATTATTCAAGGGACCACGCCTAAGATGGCTTGGTGACATCATGGCGAACCTCAACCTCTCCCCTGATAAAATGGTGAAATACCTATTGAACAATGAAGATTTGGGCATACTGCAAAAAGTTGCTGGATATTTCCAGTCCACTCACTTGTGAACATTACATGTAATGAATTTTTCAGAAAGCATACAAACCTTTGTGAAATGTAATAACTTAAACAGTAATGCTGAAAGATTGTATTTATTCAATGAGTGATTTCTATATCAGTATGTTTTTAAGAATTTTTAATATTTTGTAATGACTTTGTTGAACAAATAAAACATTGAACCTGAACCTGCCATGACATTTTGTTAACTTTATTCACCTAGGACTACCCTATTGAAACATACCATCTCATTTACAGGGGGCTCCTCCTTCTAATCAGTTTGTCAGCTGGGACAGACTGGAACCAAGACAGGTCAAGACATTTGCTCAGGGTGCCACAGTAAACCTGTGGCAGTGGTGGGATTCGAACCTGAGATCAGCTGCTCCACAGCTCAATGATCTAGCCATTAGGTCATGGTGCTTTGCAATGAGCTTGACCTCCTTTGTGAGCCGAGCTATCCAATGCAGTTTTAGCCTCTCCAGAAATTACACAGACAGGGGTAGCCTGATGGCCCAGTCGTAGTGCATTGGGGTACCATGTAGGTGACCTGGGTTTGAGTGTGGGCTCTGCCCACCTGGCATTGGAGTGGCTATGGTCATGGGTCATGCTGGTGGCAGCAAATCCCAGCTGCAGCAATCCCAGTGGGGATCAAAGAAGCTATGTGCTGGTGAAGCTGTTGGGCACTTGCACAGGCCAGTGTGAGGAGAAGATGACAAAATTTGGGGAAGGCCTCAAATACAGTTGTCTAATACTGGCTGCCAGTATTGTAGGGCCACGTGCTGCACTATAAGCTGCATTGTGATTCCAGAGCTGAGAGGTCTCTGACAGTAACTGGGAGAGTGACAGACATGGGATGTGCAGCTTAATTAAAAAAAAACAAAAAAGACTCAGACAGGCAGGGTGGATAAGGGCCGTAATGATTAACTGGAATGGTATCCCCCAAAAGAAAAGATGCTTGTAGCCTGGGCCGGTGGCGCTGAGGTGCTGGACGCCACACCTCGCTCCATGCCGGTGACCCAGGTTCAGGAATGAGCCCGGGCCATCGGGGGTCGGCATGGAGGGACAGGATTGAGTGTCCGGAGGACAGCTGTCCTCTCCCGGAGGGGGGGGTCTGACTCTGCACTTGTCTGACCTCTGGCAGAAGTCAGAGGCACAAGAGCACACAGAGGGTTAAGAGTGAGGACGTCGGCGGGGACGCCTTGACGTCTGGGCATAGCCACTCCCCTAGAATAAAGGAAAAAGACACCGGAGCACCAAGGGGAAGGAGCGCTGGGTATGGACCCTGATGGCTGCTGCCTGCCTGACCATGGAGGGACCCGACGAGAAGTTGATTGTTCGGGTTGTATGGGCCCCACCATGTACCTGCCTGGGGGGGGGGGGTACAGCCATAGCTTTCAGAGTATTGGCTTCATTGTGGTTCAGAAACGTGCTCATATAAAAATATTATACGCAGGTAAGGGTAGCTGTTACAAGCAATACTGAAGCATATTTCTAGAATGTTAACATGTATGCCAGCTTATTGTATATTACTGATCGTCTCTAGCAGTCCATTCTTGCATAAGTAAAATGGTACAGTAAAGCCTTATTATAACAGTGATTGCATCCCACAAAAGAAAATATAGTTTTGCACATCTAGTTCAGTGGCAGGTGGAATCCCATGGAATGTTTGTGGTAAATGGCTGCTCTGTATTTTTTCTCTATCAACCACCTGGAACACTGCTGGGATATCTGCATTCTCTAACCATGGCACGACTGCAGTAACCTCTAGGTAAATTTGTTTAAAATGACGGTAGTAATTAAGGCAGGTCAGCAGTGTTATGCACTGCAGGTTAGTGTTGCTTAATAATGGTCAGGTCAGCAGTTTGATTCTATGGTGGCAGGTCAGGATGTAACTTAAGTGCTGATGCCTGAGGGTAGTATGTTTAAGCAGTAATGCCCGACAGGGTGTGTGTCGTGCTGGGATAACGTCACGCCTCAGGTGGTTGGGCATGAGGCCGCAGTCTGAGTGTGTCCAACGACTGAGGCATGACGTTATCCCAAATGACACACACCCTGGAGGGCATTATTGCTATTATACAATGGCTCATTGTTATACAGAATTAAAAAGTCATTTTAAAGATGTTTAAGTGTGGAAAAATATTTTTGTTTAAGAGAAGATGAAACAATCCAGCTCAAGCTCATCTACAGGGTCACAGTGAGGCTGAGACTAGACCCGTGATTTTGTACTGGTTTACATCACGGGTCCAGCCCAAGACTGACCAATCAGAGACCAGGATTTTTTCTTGCCATTGTATAATTAACAGTATTTATAAAGGCAGGTCATTAGTGTAATGCACTGCAGGTTCTGAGGAGTCCCACTAGTTGACTTGGTGACATGTAATGTATGCTTCTCTGCATTAACTCCGGCTCTGCTGCTGGTGGTTGTGCCACTGAGGTGATTGGGGTCTGGGGAACGCTGTAAAGATCCCCCAAGTCTGTTGCAGAAGTGTGCATTTGCCCCAGATTATTCTGAGGAAGGGACTCTGTTGGTGTCCAGGTGGTGAAAAGAACATCTACGTTGTATACTCCTGTTGACAAGTGACATGGAACAGCTGGACTGTATGCGTGCCCTTTATTTCGAGGCAAGGGGTGTGATGCCTGGCCAGCTGGTTATAATTGTATGATATTGGTATTATGAATAAACGGTCAATGCATGAAATGTCAGTCTGAGATTTGGGCTTTGAATTACAAGGTCAGCAACTGAAACCACAGGATGTAATTACACTGACCAGGGGAACAAGTTAATTAACTTCTTTCCAGTGGGCATATTACTTGTTATGACGAGCCAAGTCTTTTGAAGTTGAAACAAGTAAGCATTAATCACCGATGAAGGTGGCATCTAATAGGGAGTTAATGCATGGTTGGGACCATTGTGGCACGAGTGCGTACAATGGTCCAACCATGCATTAACTCCCCCATTAGATGCCACCTTTGGTGATTAATGCACTTGTAACATGGTCTCTCCATGGGTATAGATCTGACACAAATAATTTTGGTGATCTTAAAGAACAGACAATGACACCAATAAACTTAATGACTTCTTTTTAGTGTTACTTTTTGCACTGTTGCCAAACCTCTTACATACATACTGTATGTGAAATTCTTATGTTTTGGGTGTGCTTGTACAACTATCCAATTATTCACAATTGCAGTACTTTTGGGAGATTTCTGAGCAGCTGTTAGTTTGCTACTGCTGCTGGGATGACCGCTGCATTGCTGTTTCACTCGACCCTGTAGGCCTCCATCTCATTTGCATACCGCTGCCGGTTCTTTGGTGCGCACTGCTTGTGCTGTTTCCCTGCTGACACTCGGTCTAATCACTCGCTATTTTCACTACTCACAGTTGCCGACTCTCTCCAGTTTCTCGTGCGTCTCTGCTGCGTCCTGCATAATTAAAAGTGCAGGTGCCATACACGGTACAGTTCTGGAACTTGAATCCATTTCCCAATGCTCTCGGTGCTGCTCCCTCTTCCGGTCCGTTGCATCCTCTGCCCCTCTCTACTTCTGGAGGTTCCTCTGCTGTGTGTGGTGACTCCTGTGTTTCCTGGGCTGTCCGCTGTCTTTCTCATCTGCAGACTCCTCGTCTACCCATTGCTCCTCTCTCACATAAACTACTCATTATTTTATCTCTCTCCATCACAATGCTTTTTCCTTCCCCCATTCTCTGTTTTGCCCCGGTCCCTCGTTAACACTTGTCCCAGTACTACTACACCATTTCAAAACTTGCTCGCTCCACTTTCTTCTCCTGTGCTATTTTCTCTGCTGCTCTTTTTGCTCCTCTGGCTGCTTTCTGCATTACACAAGCAACACGGCATTATCGTGCTATAATGCCATGTTGCTCTTGTAGCATGTGATGCACTTCAGCCAATTGCCTCCCTTATTCAACCTCTTCTTATTTTTGCCATGTTACAAAATCTAACGTTTGCGTCAGGAAAGAAAGGGAAAGCTGGATGTTGTATCAAGTTTAACACCTAAACGACAAATGCTGGGATTGCTAAGCTCAAAGGAAAAATGGTTGAGTCATTTTAGGAAATGTGTTTTTTTGGCACATTATTTAACATGCCTCCTGGTAAGGCATGTTTATAATCCTATATTGTAAAAGAAGGAGCAAGCTTACTCAAGTGGCTGTGGTTTGAGCATTGCTATTTGCTAGCGTGAGATGTTTCTGACTCATTTTTGAGCACCCAGGCCAGTAAAAAAGGTTGTCAGTGCTATAGATGTTCTTAATTTTATGAACCTGCAGAGGCCAGCAGGCCATTTGGTCTATCCCGTCTGCTCATATTGCAGGGGACACTGCTTGAGCTACTGTTAATGCCCCCAACCTCAAATCCTCCCTAAACACTATCCTTGCCTTCCCCCATGCCTATCCCCAGCCTCTCCTACAGCTAAAGCTGACCACTGTCTTCAACAGGGTTACCGCTTCTGTTCTGGCCGTGCTTCCACCACTCACTCTGAAGTGCTTCCTAACTTCCCTCCGACCTAAACCTCCTGTCCATACACTTATGACTGCACCCTTGTGTTATGGTTGCCACTCACTCAGCATAAAGACTCCTCATCCACCGTATTTATCCCTCAAGTACTTGAGGTCAAATCATGTCCTCTTTCTCATCGCTATTGTATCTCTTTAGGGAGTACATGTTCAGTGCCCTCAACCTCATCTCCTATACCCGTCCATACCCTCATCTTTGTAGTCCTCTAGACATTCACCAGCAGGTTAAAGTCCTTTTTAGGGTGTGGGTGACCATACTGAACCCATGCCAGAGGCTGAAAGTAAGTTGTTCACTTACTTTTGTTCCCAAAGGCCAGAATGGTTTCTATTAACCTAAGCAATGCATTCTCTTGCTTACCGTGCCTGCTTCTGCTATGCTGCTAACCATTACTTACTGTTGTCATGGAACCTCAGTCATTTTATTTTAAAATAAGTTGCACAGGGCCCAGGCAGTTGAATACTGACATACAAGAGTGCATCATTCTGTCATGGGCTAATACTATAAAGAAATGTGCAGTCTTTAATTCGATGGGGAACTTTCATAGCATTAAAACAGTCACACAAACATCATCCTGCGACGATAACAATTGTAAATGCAACATATTACGCAGTCTGGTGCTGGCTGTTCATGGGTTGACTGGTAGGAGTTTCACGGGCAACAGCACTGCACAGGCATCCATGGATTTCAGTTGGCACAGGCATGTCCAGCAGATAGCAGCCATTGTAGACACTGTAAGAGAAAATTAATTTCAGTCATACAGAACTGTTCATTTTGTATACTCATTGGAGGAGTCTCTAAGGACTTGTGAAAAGCGCTCTCAGAAAAATGGGTCAACAGTTTTTTACCCATGAGCAAACAGGGCTACTGACTGTGGAAAACCCAATAGGCCCATAGACATTTCCATCAGCCAAGCTGGTGTATTTACTGAAATGTGTTCTGCAGTACAAAGCGCACAAGGCTAACGTAAACTTACTGGCCTAATTCAGAATACACCAGCGTTTTGACCTCTGAAAAAGAAATCTTGATTGTACTGATTTGTTATGCCATTGACATTCAAGAAGCATTAAAAACCACCGTCATCATATCGTATAACATTGTAAAACTTTGGAATGCAGTTGGTTATAAGGACTCCCTGTACCAGCTGTATATTATAAACTCACGATTGGTAATTGTGTTGCCACCATCATTTCACAAAAACATGCTGCTTAATTGGGGCATGGTACTCCCTTTGGATTAATGTACATTACAGTGGTTAGCTAAAATTGGAATTGGCTAGCTACCATTAATCACAGCGGCGGGAGCCGACCGGCTTGATCCCACTACATCTGGTTTGCCTTTTCGCATCTCTTGTCACACATTCTTGCTTTGTACTAGTCAGGCTATTAATTAGTTTTTTTTGCCTTATTAAAGGCAGGGGTCAGGTGTCGTTACACAGGAGCAGCACTGAATACACATTGGTCAGAAGCTTCATGTCAGTGAACAATTTGTCCACTATATCAAGGTACAGTACAGTCCTTCAATTTCCCTTTCAAGCATCTGCTGTATTGGCATGTCTTTTCAACAGTCCTATTCTTGCATTTTTAAGGCTGATCTCTTCACTGACAAGATGGAGGCTGGAAAATGCAAGCAACCATCTGGAGCACATGTCCGAAAGGCAAAACGTGCCAGAATGGAGGAAACTGCAAAGATGGGTAGGGTGATGCAGTCCTTCCCCACTAGAGGTTCATCAACCTCTGGGTAAGAAATGCATACTTAACAATGCATTGTATTATAAAGAGCACTGGCAGTTGTTTGGCGCAGTACATTTAAAGTTGGAGCATTTGTGTGTTTCAGGGTTGGCAACACGGAGCCACAGCCCAGGAGTGCCACAGAGAATGCACTGGATAACTGTGCACCACTCATGAGAGATGACAGTGAAGTTGAAGATTCAACATTACATGCCATTATCGAGGAAGCTAACGCCACCTGTCATTTATTGGACACCTCCTAAGAACTTGCCTTTGACAGCTGTTCCCTGGATGAACCTACCTTGATGGAAGCTGTCCAGAATCGGAGCAGTTCCCAGGAAGAACACACCATTGAAGCTTTCAGACAACCAGCTGTCCACTGGAAGTAGTAGTCACTGAGGACGCCCCAACTAAGAACATCCCCCAGGAACTGGATCAGAATCCCTGCAACGCTGAAGACCTTGGCTGTTTTAATCGGGCACATCTTACAGATGCTGAAAAGAAGCAAATTCTGGAAACACAGTGGCTACCAACACCAGACTTTAACTTTCCAGGGCGTCTGATGGGTCCTGAAGGCCCAAGCCAGCGTTTCAGGCGTTTTTATGCACAGCTGTTGAATGATTACAGATTTGCAAGGTATTCAAAGACGTTGGATGGTGTATTCTGCGCTCCATGCTTTGTATTCTGTTCCAGTTGCATCATTCTGGTATCTACACCAGTGAGGGATTGGTCCAATGGGAAGACGACTCTGGAAAGGCACAGCAAAGCAAAGGACCATGGGAATGCTGTTGCTAGAGCAGATGCATTTCTTTCAGTTTGTGCTGGGAAGTTAAGAACAGCAAGCCAATCTCTTCTAGAGTGTGCCAACAAAACGACAGAGAGGACCATGCATGTCCTACGTTGCATAAGTGCGATTATTCTCTTTTGTGGAAGGCAAAACATTGCCCTAAGAGGAAAATCTAGTGTGCTTGGCAACTTTAATGCCATGGTACAGTACACTGCAGCGATGGATCCAGAGCTACAAGAACACATCACAGCAGCTCCAAGGAATGCCACGTACATGTCACCACAAATTCAGAATGAATTGATAAGGGTAATTGGACAACACGTGCAGAGACAAATATTGCGCAATGCAAAGGAAGGAAAGTGGTACAGCTTCATAGCAGATGGTACTACAGACATTTCCACAAAGGAACAGATATCTTTATCTGTGCGCTATGTGCACCGTGACGCTTCTGGGAATGTCGAAATCCGTGAAGATTTTGTGGAATTCACAGAAGGATCTGACAGCACCGGTCAGGGTCTTGCAGAACTGTTTCTACGGCGGTTAACAGCTTGGGGCATGGATCCAACACTGATGAGAGGACAAGGCTATGACAAAGGCAGCAACATGAGTGGTAGATTCAATGGCATGCAAGCAAAGATCAAGGCAGTGGCCCCGGAAGCAATGTACACTGTTTGCAAGGCTCACAGCCAGAACACTGCAATTGTCCACTCATGTTCCACAAGGCAAATAGCAAATATGTTTGATACTACTAAGAAAATAATCTCGACAGTGAAATTGTCATATAAGCGCCACAATGCCTTTCTGTCGAAGCTAAGAGAATTCCACAATCTCACATCTGACTACGATGATGAGCCAGCAGACCGTATATCATCAATTCCTGCAGCTGGAAACACCAGATGGATGAGCCAAACTGATTCTCTGTCAAGATTCAGAGACAAGTTTTTGGTGGTAGCCAGCACTCTAGAAAAGACAGCTGAATATGACAGTGATGGGGACAGACTGTTAGCTGCAATACTGAGATCTGATTTCCTTGTGACACTGTGTAGTGTGGATTTTGTTTTGACCAGAACAAAACCACTCTATCTTTACCTGCAACGGGTCAGCATTGCTCTAATTCAGGCCTCTGAAGAAACCTCCACAGTTACTGAAAGACTGAAGAACATGAGGTATAGTTCGGAGAAAACATTTGGGGAGCTGTATCGCAAGATCATGGCTTTGGCAGATGCGTGTATCGAAGAGTCGGTGCCCCGATCATGCGGAAGGCAAACGCAATGCAATAATATCAATGCTGCCACTGCTGAAGAATAGTACAGGCGTAATATATTTATTCCGTTTTTAGACCATGTGATTTCTGAACTGCAGGAGCAGCTAATCGACTGCCGCCCTCGTTTCCTTGCCCAGTACCTTGTGCCAAAAAAACTTGGGTTTCTGCAGGAGGCGCAGTTGGCAGACTTGTTTGCTGCCTACCAAACGGACCTAAGCAGCTTGGAGGACCTTGAAGTGGAGTTGGAACTATGGAACACAAAGTAGTGTGGTGTACCTTTGGCAGATAGACCAGATTCGATTCTGACGACCTTGCAACAACTAAATCCGATATTTATCCGAACATAAATGCCGCCTTATCGGTATTGGCCACCATGCCAGTCAGTGTGGCGAGTGCAGAACGATCATTTAGTGCCTTGCGGAGGATCAAGAACTGGCTCAGAAGCAGCATGAGCGAAGAACACCTTACAGGACTTGCTCTTCTGCATATACATCAGGATATTGACATTGACGTAGAGCATGTGCTCAAAGACTTTGATCCGTGCAGACAGAAGATTTTCAAACACATAATGGAATTCAGCAATTGAGCTGTGCCACAGTAACAACTGGCAATCTTGCATGGGGATCAAAACCTAGGGAAATATCTGGAGTGGTGTGGATCAAGAACTGAACATCTGGTGTGGTGTCTGGAAGGCTGAAGGGAAAGAAGAGTGGGAAGAAATGTCCCATACAAGCATTGTGGATTTACATCACAATGCACAAGAGACAGTATTCTATGTATGTGACCGGAAGCAAAACCCGAGCACCACTGAGGTTACCCTATCCCTCTTTTACTGTAATCTACTGTCTGGTATGTTTGAGTTGCTGACGTGGCTGTGGCTATTCCTGGGCTGCAGCAGTACAAGACTACATTTTGATTGGATTGGGAACTTGGCTCTATGGTGTGTGTGTGTGCCTGCTTGTGTGGTTTTCAGTGGAGTAGTAAACATGCTATGCTTTTGTGGTACGAGGCTCTTTGGGGCATAGTGGTTTAAAATTGGTCCAGAACCAACCCCAGAGGTATGGGCTCTTTGATGTGAATGGTTTAGGTGATGGTTACAGTGCCGGAAGCAAAACCCGAGCACCACTGAGGTCACTCTATCCCTCTTTTACTGTAATCTACTGCCTGGTATGTTTGAGTTGCTGACTTGGCTGTGGCTATTCCTGGGCTGCAGCAGTACAAGACTACATTTTGATTGGATTGGGAGCTTGGCTCTCTGGTGTGTGTGTGTGGACCTCTGTGGCACTGGCTACCTTGTTGTGGTACAAAGGCTTGTCACAATGCAATATTGTAACCAAAAGCCAGTCTGTCTGAAACCTGTTGGTGTGGCATGTCTGGTGGGAATGGACCTCTGTGGGACTGGCTACCTTGATGTGGTACAGAGGCTTGTCACAATGCAATATTGTAACCAAAAGCCAGTCTGTGTGAAACCTGTTGTTGTGGCATGTCTGGTGGGAATGGACCTCTGTTGGATGGCCACCTTGATGTGGTACAGAGGCTTGTCACAATGCAATATTATAACCAAAAGCCAGTCTGTGTGAAACCTGTTGGTGTGGCATGTCTGGTGGGAATGGACCTCTGTGGGACTGGCTACCTTGATGTGGTACAGAGGCTTGTCACAATACAATATTGTAACCAAAAGCCAGTCTGTGTGAAACCTGTTGGTGTGGCATGTCTGGTGGGAATGGACCTCTGTGGGACTGGCTACCTTGATGTGGTACAGAGGCTTGTCACAATACAATACTGCAACCAAAAGCCAGTCTATGTGAAACCTGTTGGTGTGGCATGTCTGGTGGGAATGGACCTCTGTGGGACTGGCTACCTTGATGTGGTACAGAGGCTTGTCACAATGCAATATTGTAAACAAAAGCCAGTCTGTGTGAAACCTAGTGGTGGTGTGGCTAGTGGTGTGCTGGCATATAATACAGAAAATAATGCATTGGGTGATGGGGTATGGATGGTGGAGGGGTAGCTCACCCTAAGGGGGGTATGGATGGTGGAGGGGTAGCTCACCCTAAGGGGGTATGGATGGGGGAGGGGTAGCTCACCTTAAGGGGGTAGCAGTGACTCCACACTTGGTGTGCAGTTCAGAAATTCCTGGCTACACCCCTGCCCTGGGCCTATCACAGGTCTCCCCTCTGAACGCACCAAAAATTGGTGGGTCCAGACAGCGGGTCTCTATGGCACAGACCACTGGGTGCATTCAGGTCCGCCTGCTGGGATTGATCCCAGTGGCCCCCAAGAATTACCTGGTTGCAGAACAATATCTTGAAAAGGCTAAAAGCGTTTCTAAAGGAATTCAATAAGTTATACAGTATATCATATGAATTGTGATACAGTTACCCCGGACCAAATAGGGGAAGATGCATGCTTGCTGCTGTTCTTAACCTAACCTATATTGTAATACCAACTGTTCCTACTGCCATCACGCACGTTTTTATCAAATGTAACGTGTAACTGTGGATGTAACTGACTTCTGAAAAGTTTAATAAAAGTAATATTTTAAAAATAAGGTGATGGCACTTTTTCTAGATAAGGTGTCCCAAATAGTTTCAAGGGGGGAGGAGGGTGGGATCCCATGTTCTGGGTTATATTTTTATTTAGCTGCGAGTTAGTGAAGTCTCTTAATTGCTAATACTGAAATTTATCTCTGGGTAGAAGGTAAAATTTTCAAGCTGCTACTTCAAAGGGAATCACTGAGCCTTCCTGGAGAAGCTGCCATGAGGAATAGAATCCCAAATATGCCCGACGTTTAAACCATGGATCAAGGGAGGCTGGGACAAAAGAAGTATCCCAGGTCCACCAGCGATACTTCCAAAGAGATTGTGCAGTGGGACCTTTCTGAATACCCCATTTCCTGCCCTCAAGGGCAAAGGCAGTACCGCAAAGAGTAATTTTATCCAAGTTATTTAACTGGCGAGTTAAAAGGGGTAGGGCTTGTAAGGGATAGATACTGGGCTCTAAAAGTTCAATTTGTTTCCAATGTGAATGAAAATGCCTGTTAGACCAAAGTAGAACTATTTTCATTTGTACGGATATCCAATAACCTAGCAATAAAGGCACAGCTAGACTCCCTTGAGTTTTTGGCAGATGAAGAATTTTCTGAGCAACACTGGGTGCTTGCCCCCCCACCCACCCCAAATAAAAGTAAGGAGCTGTTTCTGCCATTTAGAGAATTCCTGTTTAGGTACTGAACATGGTACACTTTGAAACAGGTATAAGAAACAAAGTAGTATGTTCATTTTGGCAGTTTATACATGGGCATGTAAGGGGAGTGGTAGTTGACCCACTGTTTATAATCAGAATTAAAAGTTGTAATTAGTGACAAATAATTATCCCAAAATAGAGTAGAGGTAGAAAGACCTAAACTGATGACGATATTTCATTGTGGTAAGGTCATTTCATTGGGTAGCGGTCTTGAAGTGCTTTAGTTTTGGGATAAGAAAAAGTCAAAAACTCAGTTTTGCTAGTGTTTAGTGCAATAGTTCTTAGACTTTGTCACAGTGAACCTCCCCAAATTCATGGAATAAATTTTAAGCCTCCCCAAAGACTGAAAAAATCTTGGACCTCCCCAAAGAAAAATAACATACTGTACTTTGTGCAGTACACCATGAATAAATTGAAACCCCTTTGAGTACTTAGCTTACATTCAGTTCTTTCATTCAGTTCTTTGTCTTGTACTGCTTTGGAACCTTTGAAAAAGAGCTCCTGTGCTCAAAGGTGTTATGTGAATAACAAATAAAATAAACTAATTATTATTCAGCTTATTGTAACTCCACCCCCCTACAGGCCAGTCTACTTGCTCTGCTATTTTCATTCTTGAACCACTGTTACCCCTTGTTGCAGTACCTTCATAGGTCAGACTACTTTTTCTGTTTCCTCTCTACATGAAATAACCTTCTGACATACTTTGCCTCTCCCCCTCCTTCCCTACTCCCAAGCAACTTCTCTGGGATTACTTTGCTTTTTCCTGCTATTGCTTTTAGCATTTCTATGCTCAACCCTTATATTTGGTCTGTTCTGCAGTCAGTCTACAAACTGATCAGTTACCACCAACCGTTATTAGTTTATTGTTCATATTCATTTGCACTATTGTTCATTGTGTATTTCTTGATTGTTTTGCAGTTCCCTTTTGAAATGTATTCACTACCTACCCTTCCCCAGGTACACCTGAAATGAGCTTTGGCTCATTCACTTTTCCTTGTCACCTATTAGTAAATAAATACATAACATTCTCCTACTATTATCCTCTTTCAGTTTGCATCATCTCTTCACACAAAATACATAAAATTCAAAATTTAAATACAGTACTTTTTCAGACTTGCTTGAGCCTCCCCTGGAACAGGTTGGGGCCTCCCAAGGGAGGCTGGCCTCACCATTTGAGAACCCCTGGTTTAGTGTGTATCCAGAAAGTTTTGAAAAACGTAAATTGCGTACCTACAGCAATTCTTGCTCTTCCTGTGCATCTTCACCATTCATCACTGGTGGGTGTAAACTGGAGCGCAGCACCTCATGGGAGCTTTTTTTTGTTAGGGGAGGAGGTGGCGCTGCAGCCCACAAGGCTCATGCACTGCGTGGCACTCACAGGTTGGCCAGAAACTACCGTTGGCTCCTCCTCCACCTCAGTTCTGCTCGCCAGAGAGACGGGAAAAACCAGAGGGAGAGAGAAAAATGAGGACGGGGCAAGGGAGCCCAAGGGACAGTATAAGGAAAAGATATAAACTGAAAAAGGAATAGGCTGACCAGAGGACAGATGAGGAGAATGATCTAGGAGTGTATGGGGCGAAAGGCCACAGTCCTTGGATGGCCATACAGACAGGAAAGAAGGACTAAGAGAGAGAGAATGATGAGAGGAAGGAGAGAAGGGAAGGAGGGACCCATCAACCCTGACAGACTCAGAGCATTCAGTGACCGGGGATGTGCCTCCAGAGGTAGGCAGACAGCTAGGCCGAAGGCGTTTGCTAAAGGATTCGCATCCCGACCTTATTAGTCTCCCCTTCCAGGGTCAGACTGAGCATCCATGGAGACGGTCCTTCCCTCCCCTCTCCAACCCCTACTGGGTGGAAAACCCACCCTGAGTCGGGGATTCCTCACTACTCACCCCGGTTACCGTTTCCAAAAAAGGAGAACCCACATGGTTAGGGGGGGGGAGGAGTGAGGACCACACCTATTTAATAACACCTCCCTCCCAGAATGGGAAGGGTGATTGAAGAGGTACAGAAGAAAGAAGACAGGTATGGTAAAGGGAAAGAGGAGTCCCTGCAGGCCCCACTCCCTCCCCCTCATCGCAGGAGACTCCAAAAGGAGTCGGCACACTCCGAAGGAGTGGACCGACCCCGGAGGTCCTCCCCAGGACAAAGGAAGAGGGGCCCGCCAGGAGTCCCCAATCTCAATTTTGTTTTTGACAAGCCCTACCAGCCCTCCTCCCAATGACACCCCTCCGCCGCCTCCTAGGAACAAGGAAGGGCCCTAAGGATACAGAGGCAAAATCTCAACTGGGTCCCTAAGGAGGAGGGCAAGCAGGGAGGAGGCATAGCTCAGGGACTGAGATACACAGGAAGATCAATAATTACGGTAGGTACGTAGTTTACATATCTTCCCTGTGTCTGTTCTACACCATTCATCAGTGGTGGTGAGTGCCGAGCACCACGAAGGGGGTTCAGCACTCCCCACACCCGTGGGAGAAACAAAGGAGGAGGAGACCCAGTCCAGGAAAGTTATGCCTGTGACTGGTCAGGGCGAGGTCCCCCGTTCTCTGGAGGAAGGAAGGCACCCCTGCAGATCCCGCCTTGCCCTGTGGGAGAAAAGACAGGTCCCCCGGAATGCTGAGGCAATCACCCTACGCTAGGCCAAGGGTGATAACCTTGATAGGAGAAGCCATGCTGTCTGCCTAATGCAGATTACTGTCCCCGCTAGCCATGAAGCGACCTCATTGGCATCAAAAGATGTCCTTGCTTGGTGCCTTGCTAGCTCCAGGCCTGTCGCGGAGAGGGCTGTGGCCTGCCTGGCTGCCTCTGAATCAGGCAACAATGCCAGCACCTGACCCAGCATCGCCCACAAATGCTTGCTATAGGCAGCGCAGTATACCTGATGAGACATGATACAAAGCATCACCCGCACTGAGGAGAAAACTCTCTGCCCCAGGCGGCTGACCTCAGCAGAGTCCAGATCCAGGGGCTGGTTGTGGACTGGGCGACTATGCCCGGCAGGAGTGCCCAACCACATCAGTCCCGCAGTGGGATGAGGCAATGAACGAGGAGACCCCCGGGGGCGCAATACCGACACTGGAAGTCCAAAGGGGCTGGGGCAGATGGAAGCTGCCAGGCGCTGTACGATGCCTCCTGGAAGGGTATAGGCCAGGACGGACCTCACGAGGAAGTGCTGATACTCCGTCTGATCAGCACTGGAGGGCAGCTGGAGAGAAGTCGCTTTTCCCTCAATGGAGGAAGACGAGAAAGCCTCAGAATCTGTTGATTCAGGTTCTGGCTGCAGCGAGGGAGACAGGCGAGAAACCTGCCTGTCCATGGCCCTGACGTATCTTGGGAAGTCTGCAGCCTGAGATCTGAACTGTTCCCAGATCAAGGGCCTCAAAGGACCCATATTGGCCTGAGAAAAAAGGTGCTGGATGCAGAGGAAGGGGAGAAACTTTTCACAACAAGTGAAACGCTTCTGCCAGGGCTAGGAGACCTAGCAGGTAATGCCGGACTATGAGGGAATCCGTAGGTCGGGTCAGTCAAAGGGCGCTCAACCAGACCGAAGTGGTCAGGACTGAGCCCTTGGGGGAAGCACCTCTATGAGAGGGCTGGGGCCGCAAGTGTCCAGAAGGGCAGACCCCAACCCCACCCAACAAGGACTCCCTTGAAGGGGACGAGGAAGAGAACTTGGGCACAGCGCTGCAGCTGTTCCCCAAGCCCCGAAGGGCTCCAGGGGAGCGCCGCAGTACCTCGCCCCATCCCCTCAACCCTGCCAACTCCGAGGAAGACCTCTTCCTCATTCCTTGTGCCTTGGGCTGGCCCAATTCCACAGGGTCACAAAGGAGAGCCACAGAAGAGAGGATCTCAGTTCCAGAAGAGGGGACGGCAGCCGACCCCACTCCCAACCACCCGGAACCACCACCCCCTTACACCCGGGACAGCTATCCTATGCCCTGCTCATGGTGCCTCCCTTGGAGCAGGAGCCGGTGCCGACCACAGTCACTGGAGTCATAGTGGGAGGCACCTGGGAAGGGGAAAGGGTCTTGAGCCCTGGAGAACCCACCGACTCCAAGGAGTCAGGTCGTCAGTCTGGGTTGGCCTCCTAATCGTCCGGCTCGAGGGAGGAGGAGGAGGAGATCCAAAAGACCTCCAAACTGGCAACCCGGGGGGGGGGCCTAGTGCCCCTCATGGCACAGTCCTGATCACTGGAGCCACGAACGACTCCGGGATCCAAGACAGCACCAGTGGGTGGCGCTGAGGAACATCCCGTGCTGGACCCAGCAACTGTGGGCTACGACACTGGGGTAGCCTGCACCTCCGAGGAGGTGACTGCCAGGGTGGTACTCCTGGCCTGGCTCCGGTGGGGGAACCAGACCGGTACTCTGACATTGCTGAAGAGGCCTCCTCCATGGTAAGGCTAGAGGAGGAAGAGGCCTCCTCCTCACCGGACTATGTAGGCCCGAGAGGGGATCTGGAGGAAAGGCAAAGCGACCTATGCTTGGATCCTCCTCGCGAGTGATGCTGCCCCCGAAAGTCCGTGGCGCCCTGCCAACTCTGAACACTCAGTACTCAAGAACATGGTGATCCATCGAGAAGCAGGTGTCGCAGTTGTCCATACTGTGCTGAGGTTAAAGGCAGGTTAGGCAGACATCATGCCAGTCCGTCACGGAAATTTGCCGGGCGCCGGGACACCGACACATAAGAGGCCGGCTTGCTTTCGAAGAACGTTCTTGTCCCCAGAGAACTCTGCATGATGCTAACAGAACTTAAAAATAAACAGTAAAGACTTGACACTGTTAAAGAACTTAAAGAAGATCTTACTGGATCTTCAAAATGGTATGATCGGATGGCAGAACCGAGGCCAGGACTTCACTTAGGTGGTGTGAATGGGACCAAGGCTGACATGAATGCAGCTCGGGGAGGTGCAGTGCACACCAAGCAAACTAGCTTGATGCAGTTATCTTTTCTGCTGTTGCGGGCGAGGTGCTGTCTCAGCGGAGAAGCAGAGACGTGAGGTGGAGGAGCCACGGCATTTCTAGCCAACCAGAGCTCCACACAGTGTGTTGGCTCATGGTGGTGCGCGGTGCCTCCTCTAACAAACAAAAAGCTTGTGCAGGGTGCTGTGCTCAGGCTTACACCCACCAGTGATGAATAGTGAAGGTTGACGAAGGGAAGATTAACCCTCTCTCCAAATATTTCCAGAAGGGACTGGTCAGGGTGCCCAAGGAAGAGCAGAACATCATCTGAATACATAGCCAATTTATGTTCCTGGCCTCCTAGTATGAACCCCCTGTATATGGGGATTCTGTCAAATGCTTTGAGCAAAAGGTTCAAGATATAATGCAAATAAAAGGGATGATAGAGAGTATTCCTGATGAGATCCCCTTCCCAACTGAAAAGGTTCTGCTATATGTCCATTGATCCTAATAAAACCTATGGGGGAGGAGTACATTTGATTTATAAGTTGTAAGAAGGTGTCTGTGATTCCAAAGCCGTCCAGGACCCCAGTAAATAAGACCATGAGACCTTGTCGAAGGCCTTCTCTGCATCTAAGCTCATTACCAAGGCAGGTTGTTTAGCCCGAGGAGGCTGTGTGAAACCCTTTACAAATCAGGCAAACTTGCACACTGTGGTCTGGACTGAGGCAACAGACACAGATGTCATGTAAATCGCCAGTGTAAATCTTTTCACTGCATTCACAATAATGCAACAGTTTCAATGGTTCCTTCGATGACATACATGCTGTTTAAAGTGTCCGCTATCAGAGCCGAGATCTCCTCCGGCGTCACTCAAAGGGAATGTGGGGTCCAGTCTAAGATGTTGCGGGACACCCCTCCTGCCTGGGTTGAGTTGGACCCGGTTGGGGTGGAGGAGGTGGTGAAAGTTGTCTCGAGACTGAAGCCAACATATTGTGATCTGGATCCAGGTCTGACACAACTTTTGGTTGGGTATATGGACCTGATTGCACCTGCTGTTGCCGAGATCGTCCAGAGTTTCTTGAGGAATAGGGTCTTTCCATTGGCCTTGGTTAGACCCCTATTAAAGAAACCCTCATTGGACCCAGACTGTCTCGCCAATTACCAGCCAGTCTCTAACCTCTTATTTTTAGGGAAGGTTATAGAGAAAGTGGTGGCTAGTCAGCTTGTGGAACATCTCATCTCCTCCTCCACCTATGAGATTTTCCAGTCTGGGTTTAGGCTGGGCATAGTACGGAGACCGCCCTGGTGAATGTGCTTAATGATCTCCTAATGGTGAGAGACAGGAGAGACCGTTCCATTTTGGTCCTCCTGGATTTCTCAGCAGCGTCTGACACTGTGGACCATGAGGTGTTACTTGACCAACTGCGGTTCTGGTGTGGCCTGTCCAGTAATGTCATCAATTGGTTTAGGCCATACCTCCAAGGTAGAGTGCAAAGGGTAGTGATGGGGTTGGCCTCATCTAGCTGAAGCCTCTTACCTGTGGTGTTCCTCAGGGGTCAGTCTTGTCATCCTTATTGTTCACGGTGTATATGTTGCCATTGGGGGGCATTATCAGGCGGTATGGGCTGGGTTTTCACTGCTGTGCAGATGATACACAACTATACTTGTCCTGTACACCAAGTAACCAGATGGCGGACTCTGTATTTAACAACATCCTGTCTGAGATCTGGACTTGGATGTCCCATAACTGGTTGGGGCTAAACCCAGACAAGAAAGAGGTGCTGGTGGTGGACCCGGGTCATCGTGGGGGGATGGGGGCTTGTGGAGACCACCTAGTCTTATACTGGGGTGCCACTGCCCCCATCCGAACGGGTGAAGAATCTGGGTGTGATCCTTGACAGAGGCTTGACACTTAATGTTCAGGTGTAGGCAGTTAAGAGTGGATTTTATCATCTGAGGAACATTGCCCAGATTCGGAACCTGTTACCCCCCCTGAGGACCTAGCTTCACTAGTACATACTTTTGTAATGTCCAGACTGGATTACTGCAATGCCCTGTACCTAGGGCTATCTGGAGGTAACCTCCACAGACTGCAACTGGTGCAGAAAGCGGTGGCAAGATTACTGACTGGTGCTTGTAGGTATGATCATATCACACCCGTCCTCCTCGAACTGCACTGGCTGCTGTTCAGGTGGAGGATTGCCTTCAAGGTCGGGTTACTGACCTATAAAGCTCTACATGAAGGGGGACCAGTTCACCTGCAAGATCTCCTTGTGCCCCACCGTCCATCCCAGGCTCTCCATTCCACCGAGGGTTGTCTCCTAGTGGTAGGGAAAATGATGGAATCACTTCTGAAGGAAAGAATTGTTGAGTATCTAGAGGCCAGAGGGGCTCAGGAGCCAAGGCAGCATGGATTCACAGTGGGAAGGTCATGCCAGACAAATCTGATAGATTTCTTTGACTGGGTGACCAAACTAGTAGATCAGGGAGGGACTGTGGACATGGCCTACCTAGACTTTAGCAAGGCATTTGACACAGACCCACACAAAAGATTAATATACAAGTTAGCCAGCCTGGGAATGGGTCCCAAGATGACAGCCTGGGTAAAGAATTGGCTGGAGAATAGGACACAGAGAGTAATAGTAAATGGAGTCCATTCTGAAGAAAGGGGGTTACTAGTGGGTACTGAGGGTTCAGTAGTTAGACCAGTCCTCTTCAATGTCTTATAGCTACATTGCAGAGGGACTGAAGGAAAAGTATGTCTCTTTGCAGATGACACAAAGATCTGCAACAGAGTTGATGCACAAGGTGGGGTGGAAAGGATGAGAAGGGACTTGGCAAGATTAGAGGAATGGTCAAATGTATGGCAGCTTAGATTCAATGCTGAGAAGTGCAAGGTAATGCACCTGGGAAACAAAAACCAAGGGGAAGAGTACACAATGGGGGGTGAGATACTAACAACAACAAAAATGGAAAGGGACCTGGGGGTAGTCATATCAGATGACCTAAAGGTGGGCAAGCAATGTGAGAGGGCTACAAGGAGGGCTGGGGGATACTGGGATGCATAGGGAGAGGCATCACCAGTAGAAAACAGGACGTTATTATCCCTCTGTACAGACAGTTGGTGAGACCCCATCTGGAGTACTGCGTGCAGTTCTGGAGACCCAATCTCCGCAAAGACATAGACAGGATGGAGGCTGTCCAGAGGAGGGCAACTAAATGGTGCAGGGTCTGCACCGGAAGACATATGAAGAGACTTAAGGAGCTGAATATGTATAGCCTCGGAGAAAGGAGGAGAG
The DNA here is from genome assembly GCA_016271365.2 of Neoceratodus forsteri. Taxonomy (NCBI): domain Eukaryota; kingdom Metazoa; phylum Chordata; order Ceratodontiformes; family Ceratodontidae; genus Neoceratodus; species Neoceratodus forsteri. The sequence goes on from CM057452.1 coordinate 567,511,541, forward strand.
GGGACATGATAGAAATGTTCAAGTATCTCAAGGAATCAACAAAGTCCAAGAGGTAGCATCTTTCAAAAAGAGGTGTGCAAGAACAAGGGGGCACAATTTGAAGATAGAAGGGGGTGGCTCAGAGGTAATTTAAGGAAGTATTTTTTCACAGAGAGGGTTGTGGATGCATGGAACGGCCTTCCGGAGGAGGTTGTGGAGTCAAAAACAGTGGTGGAATTCAAGCATGCATGGGGCAGTCATAAGGCAATTCTAGGAGGTGGGGGTAGGAAGAAGTAGGCTGCTGGTTAACTAGGATCTGCAGCTTATCCATTAGGTAGAGAAATGGGCAGACTGGGTGGGCCAAGCGGTCCTTATCTGCTATCAAAATCTATGTTTCCATATTCCTAGGGTTAGGTTGCACCACTCTGGTGATTGAGCTTTCTTGGTGGCTGCAGCTACCCTATGGAATTTGTTATCTAAACAGCTACGGGAGGCACCCTCAGTGGTTACCTTCAAAAAAGGACTAAAAACATATTTATTTAATCAGGCTTTTAATCTGAATGTTTAGATAATCTGATTTTATTGAAAGTGATAGGATAGATTTTTTTTATCTATTATGTTAGATTGAAAAAGGGTGCTGACTGAAATTTTATTCATTGTGTATTTTAAAATTGTTATATTGTATTCGGATTGTGAAGCATTCAGAGTCCCTGGAAAGGGGCGCTATATAAAGTATCTGGCTATTTATCTATCTTGAAAATCACTTAACTATGGAAAGAAAAAGGAAAAAAAGTGGCCATTGCAGTGGCATTTCCGTGCACTATCTGATGAGGATGGCAGGAAAAGAACTGAGGAGGGAAGGGGCCATCCATGTTTATGTAGTAGCCGTCGTCTGATGTCGTTGTCGGCCCCTGGTGGACTGCTTGTAAAAGTTTCCACGTGGTCTTAGTGCCTGGTGGCTATAAGTTCCATAGGTGTGGCCTGAAGAAAGAGACAACCTTGAAGAAGATCCTTTGTTTTTTGTTACTGAACACTTGGGACTTTATGGTTCAGGCTGAAAATCTTACGTTTTGCTCACTTCCTATCTGGGTCACCTTACTTTTTTGTCTGGTATGGCTAGCTTATATAAATTCCTACCTGGGTATTCCTGCTAACTGCTGCCTCAGTAGTCACTTACCCAGTAACCTGCTTACCTAGCGTACTCCAGCTGTCACTTCAAGAGTCAGTCACTTTATTTGCACTATGTGTTTATACCCCTCCATATTTTGGTTTAAGTTGGGTAAAGTACAGTTACGCAAAAACTTACTGAAACAGCAGATCTTCGAGGGGATCTCTTGCAGCAGGTCATTGCACATAGGACTCCGCTGTCAGTCACTAGGACCACATGGAAACTTTCTAGCCAGCAGTCTACCAGAGGGGTCCGCCCAACTCCGAAGTCCCTCTCTGATGTCAGGTACCCTATATAGGTGGGCAGCCCCCAAGTCCTCCCCAGTTCTCCTGCCAGAAACCCCAGAATAGCCAGTTGAGAGAACCTAGGAGGAACCGAAGGTTCAAGGGGAGGAAAAAAAAAAAACAGGAAAGGAAGGCTGAAGGTCTCCTCTTGGAGAGAAAGCAGAACAAGATAACAGGCTAAGGGGAAGGAGGGAGGGAAAAGCAAGGCCTGCTGCAACAGATCCCCTCAAAGATCTTCTGTTACAGTAAGTTCTTACGTAACTGTACTACCTTATTTCAGGGGAATCTTTTGCAGCAGGCCTTCACACGTAAGAGGAGTTACCAAGCAGTTCCAAACCTGACAGAACTAGCAGACTGGGTGGAGGTGAAATCACCTAAGAAAGACGACCCTGTAACACAGCCAGGCCAAAATTGGCTCTGTGCCTAGAGGCGATGCCCAAACTGTAGTGCTTGGTGAAAGTGTGGCCTGAACTCCAAGTGGCTGCTGCACAGATCTCTGCAGCTGAGACATTACAGAAGCATGTTGCTGAGGCAGCCATACCCCTAGTGGAATGGACATGAACAACTCCCAGAAGATCCTTGCTGTACTTCCGGTAACAAAAAATAATGCAGTTGGCCAACCATTTGGACAAACACTGCTTAGAAATGGGTGTGCCTGCTTTCCCTGGGGTGAACAAAAACAACTGCGAAGGCTTCCTAACTTCTTTGTCCTTTCCGTACAATAATGCAAAATGCTATGCACATCCAAAGTGTGGAGCAATGCTTATCCTGGACTGCCATGCTCTGGATAATATACAGGGAGATGGATGGATTGGTTTAAAGTAAACTCAGCTATCACCTTAGGAAGAAACTGAAGATTAGTATGTAAAGACACCCTGTCTTTGTGAAAAACTAAATTCTAGGTCATCTGTCTTGTGGTCCCACTGTACCCTCAGTGTTCACTGAAGAGTACACACATGGAGTCAGGCATAAGGAACCGTGGGAATTACTGCTGCCATGTGACTTAGTAATCTGAGGTAGCAACGCTCTGAGACATACCTGCTGCTGTTATGTGTAGCCAGTTGAATAAGCCTCGTCAGCCCGAACCCGAGGCAGGAATGCAGAGCCAATCGATGTGTCCAGTATGGCCCCAATGTACTGGAGACACTGAAAAAAGGCCATTTGGACTTTGGAATGTTGACCGTAATGCCCAGGGAAGTAAACAGAGCAAGTGTTTGGGAGAGAGCAGCTGCTAGTTGGTGTTTCGACAAGGCTTTCAGAAGCCAGTCGTCCAGATAAGGGAAGACATAGAGCTGCCACTACAACTGCCAGGCATTACATCAGATGAAAGCCGAAGAGGCGAGCACGGAACTGAGGGCTGTTTGAAACTTGGGTGTATCATAATGTGAAGGTATGTGTCCTGCATGTCTGGAGAGCACAGCCAGTCTCCCTTTTGCAGTAACAGTAGGACAGTTGGTATAGTGACCATCCACAATTCCTCATATTGTAAGAAGAGGTTTAGTTGCTGGTGGTCGACTACCGGTCTGAGGTCTTCTGTTACCTTTGGGACCAGGAAGAAATGGGAGTAAAAGCCCTGCCCTCATTGATGATGAGGGACTGGTTCTATGGCCCATTTCTGCAAGAGTGCTTGAATTTCTGTCTGTAGAACTGCCTCGTGATCGGGTGGGGTAGGTGGTTTGTTCTGGTGGCATGTTGGGGGGTGTACACGTCAGGTCCAGTGTGTGTCTGAACTCTATGAGTTGGAGTACCCAGACATCGGTTCTGATTGACTGCCATCGCTGAAGGTACACTGAGAATCTGCCCCCTACCTCTGTGAGTTGGGGCCCAGGAACCACCAGCTGGGGAGGACTCCTGCTGAGCAGGGTCCCTGGGAAGGGACTGCTGGGGTAGGATGGGTGGATTTGGTTGAGGGGACAGGGCTGGGCAAGGAGACAGTGGCCTTGTGCTTGGTTGGCTATCTAGTGGCAGGTCTCTGTTTTGTGGAAGACTTTCAAAACGAGCCCCTGTAAAATTGTTTTGGCTAGGTATGATACAGGGAGTGCACTGATTTTAAAGAGTGACCTGAAAGCTGCAGGACAGTCAGTGTGTCTTGGGTTGGTGCCCCAAAGAGCTTGTGCTCTTTGAAAGGGGAATTAAGGATTGACTGTTGTATGTCTGGTGCAAATCCAGAGACCTGCAGCCATAAGTGTCTCTTAAGACATACTCCTGTTGCTGATGCCTAAGCTGATGGGTCAACAGCGTCATATGCTGCCCAAAGTAAATGACGGCCCATGGTGGCTGCTGGCTTGAGTGTTTTAGTTAACTCCCTGTTTCAGTGCAGTGTCAGGTAGTGACTGTATAGATGCCTGGGCTGCCTTCCAAAATTCTTCTTGGCACTTAAGGAGGTGACTCATGTAATTCAGTATCCTTATTGTACATGCAGAAGAAGGGAGCATTCTTTGACCCATGGCATCTAACTTTCTGGACTGTCAGGAGGGAGTGCGCTTAAATGCTTAGGGCACACTGACCTGTAATGGGCAGCATTTATAACAAAATCAGCCTGTAGTAGTGCAGCAAAGTATGGGTGTCCAGCTGGGGCTTGATATATTCTGTCATCCTCCTGGGGTGCCAATGGAATAGTTTGAGGCCGATGACATGCTGCCAAAATGGCATCTTCGTTGGCCTCCATCAAAGGAGTTATTACCAGAGAGTGGGCTAATTTTCATTTAGAGGCGTCCTGTTCGGTTGCTTCAAACCCAAACGTTTGTTGAAGATGCTGTATAATGTCAGTGACGCTACGGTCATCAGGTGGTGAACAAGGAAGATATAGAGTTCTTTCTTTCCCTGGAGAAGTAGCAGATGCTGAGAATGGGGTAGTTTACTCCATTTCCTCCTCCTCTTGGTACCAGTCAAGGTCATATTGCTCCCCTTCCATATCAATGCTAGGAGACAGAGCGGGAGAGGCCGAGGAACCTCTTGCAGTGTGGGAGTGTAAAGGATACCATGGTAGAGGTGGTACTGTCTAAGGCGTAGTGGCAGTAGCCTTCCGGGTTAAGTCCAGGATGGTGCTTACCAGAGCCTGGATATCTACCATGGCAATCTGGGGTGGCATGGCATTGGTAGATGTAGAAGTGGTAGGTTCAAATGGTATTATGGACAGAATTGGTGTAGGCTTAGACACCAGGTGGGAAGAAGGCAAATGAGTCATTGACAACGAGACAAGGAGCCCTGATCCCTGATGATAATGGTCATTGACTACCAAGTGTGTCCCGAGGGGGAATAGTATAAAGCCATATGTGACGGTAATTGTGGGAACTGTAAGGCTGGCATTCCCGGTGCTGTCATTGACGAGTGAGTCGTCGATGACCCTGAAGAATCGGAAGAGGCCGTAGTCGTTGATGGGAGGCCTAGCAGTTTGAGCAAAGCCTGTTGACAGAGCCAAAAGGACGGCTCTTGTGTTCAAAACTGCCTTACATACTGCAGCAGGCAGCGAGGTTGTCGACAGAAAGGATGTCATCGATGGTGTGGTGAGATTTTTTCCACTCATGGGAGTGTTTCTGTTTCTCCCTGCGATCTGATTTGCCTGTTGACAAGTGGTCCCACTTTGTATGCTGGGATCTAGAAGAGAACGACAACGACGTGTGGGAGGACTTGGACTGAAGTTCCCGTTCTAGGAAGGAGGCTTTTTGCTCCATTAAATGCCACCTAAGTATTTGAGGACGTTGACGTGCTGCCTTAGTAAATCTTTTGCACAGAGTGCACTAGAGTGTGTCGTGTGAAGGTCCCAGGCAGTGCACACAAAGTTCTTGTAAGTCCTCAGCGGCAAGTATTTGTCCACAGGGAAAGTTGAAATAGAGTCTGAGAAAGACCTCTATAGGCTGGAAATGCGATGCTAAACAATGACGCGCCGTTCGCGAGAGGTGATCGGAGAAGTATCTGTGAGGAATGTCATCGACTGTGGCTGGACTCCTTTGGGAGGTAAAGCAGGCAGGTATGCGGCAGGAAAAGAATTGAGGAGGACCAGGGACCGGCTACGCTTATATAGCTATAGGAGAGCATGTAACGTCACGGTCAGTCCCAGGTGGACTGTTGGTGAAATCCTCAAGCTGGAATCTCTTGCCTGTGGCTGGATGTTCCCATTTGTGCGATCTGCTGCAAGAGATATCCTCAAAGATGATCTGTGGATTAGGACGTAGACACCCTGGGGCAGATTCTAGAAGAATGGCACAAGTTGCCGCCAAAGGCGATGTGCCAAAATCAGCTGCGGTAAGGACCCTGCGCCCGATTCTAGACAGGGCAGGGTCCCCGTGGCTAAGTCCTGTGACATCTAGCCAGATACGCCGAACAGATGGCATACCTGGCGAGTTCGACGCAAGGCGCACCCACTGTCAGGCAGGGCGCAAGTGCCCCACTCCCATGTTCTGATCCCCCAGCAAGAGCTGACATAGCCCCTCAGGGCTAAAGGACCTCCCCCCACTGTAAGTGCCTCAAGGATGCCCCCTGCCCCCGTCCGACCCACCCCAAGTCATCCAGTATACTGTACAGTATGCATACGGACATTCCCTGGTAGTCTAGTGGCTCCCCACCCACATTGCATGACTACCCGCTTCCCGACCCATACCCAGGCGATGACTGCCAAACCCACCACACCACTGCAGCCAGCCACTGAGCTCCCCTAGAAGCGGCATTGTAATAAGACCGCCTGTGAGAATGACAGCTGCTGTCATTCCTGAGTGTGTACTTTGAGCACGTGCTCCAGGCTGCCGCCCGCGTGGTGTGGGTGGTTTGGCAGCTGCCAACTGCAGTATGGGTTGGGGGGGGGTGCTCTTGCACTGTCAGGTGGGAGGCCACTAGACTACCAGGGAATGTCCGGTATGTGCACTGTACGTACTGTATGGTATACAGATGACTTGGTGTGTGGGTTGGGATTGAGGCAGAGGATCACTGGGGCACTTACAGTTGGGGGGTCCTCTGACTGCAGGCACCCTACAGTAGGTGTGTGTGTGGGGTCCTCTAACCCTGTGGTGCTCTTACAGTAGGGGAGGAGTTCCTCTAGCCTGCAGGGCTGTCTAGTGGGGCAGGGATGGGGCTGGGGGGTGACACATACTGGTGGATCGGGGCATTGGCACACAACCCTGATGGACGCGAGTTACTCCAGCTATTTGTTGGAGTAACTTTTCATTGATGGATGTCCACCAGGGGGTCTTCTAGGATAGCGACATTGGGGACTTTGTTGCTGCCCTTCCAGAATAGGGTGCAACAGCTGCCATAAACCCCTAGCACCATGTCGCAGGGAGTTTAGGGCATAGCTGGTGGCGTAAGTCCACACCGTCGCAGGCTACTCTGCAGAATACCGAATGTTGCAACTCCTGGTGTAACTTGCTACTTGCACCATTTTTTTTTTTTTTGGCGCCAAGTTACTCCAGGCTCATCCCTTTGAGATTTGGGCCCCCTGTCTTTGCGAAAAATGAAAGGCTCTTTACACATGAGGGCCTGAAGTTCGGAAATCCTCTGAGCAAAAGTAGCAGCAACTAAAAATAATGCTTTCCATGACACAAAGTGTAGCTCACAACTCGTGGATGGTTCAAAAGGAGGCTAGTTGAGCTGTTTCAACACAAAATTGAGGTCCCAAGCTGGTATGGGATTACATATTGGGGGTTTCAAATGCAAATGCAGAATACCTGTCAAGAAGGTATGGGCCACATCTAGCTGACCCACTGACCAACCATCAACAGGTACAAGATATGCAGAGATGGCAGACAGATGTACCTTGATGGAAGAGTACTTCAGGCCCGAGTCTGAAAGGGACAACAGTTACTCCAGGATCTGATTAATAGGACAAGAGAAAGGATCCAGGCAGTGAAAAGCTACCCAAATGGCGACGCGCTTCCACTTTGGAAGGCCTGCAAGCTGCCATCAAGACCTCTACCACCTTGGGAGAAACCCTAAAGAGAGAAATAGCCACATCCGCAGGAGCCATGCATGAAGATGGAGCAACTTGAGGTCCGGAAGGACTACAGTACTCTGTTTCTGGGAGCATACCTCTCAACCTCTTGCCTCATGAATCAGGGACAAGGCCTAAAAAAATCAGGGACAAAGACCTCAAATCAGGGACACATCTTAAAAACTGGCACTATTCTCTCAGAAAACTGATAAAATAAAGGAATTTGTCTTAAGATGCATTTTCTGAAGAAAAACAAGTCTGTTACTTTAATGTTTGACATTATTTTGTGCTTTTAATCCCCACTGTTCTGTCACAAACACTCAAATTTTACGAGGGACAGAAGAAAATTTTGAGGCAAATTAAGGGACGTCCCTGAAAATCAGGGACAGTTGAGAGGTATGTCTGGGAGAGCAAGCCTGTGCACAGTGGCAGGGGCACTGGGGGTTCCACTGCCAGTTGCTGAAGCAGAGGGAATCGGATCTGGCAGGGCAAAAATGGAGCAATGAGGATCACCGTCACCCCCTCTATTTGCAGCTTGATGAGAACTTGCTGAAGGAGAGGGAAAACACAGCTCACCAGAAAACTCCAGGCCCTGGAGAAAGCAAGTGAAAAGTGGCAGTTTTGCGTTGAGTGGGGATGCAAAAAGGTCCAACTCTGGGCGACCCCAGTGGTCGAACAGATCTGCCACTACGGAGGGCAGGAGCTCCCATTCATGTGCCCGAAACGGAAAACGTTTTGCACACCTGGGATATGCACAGGTGAAAGATGAATGCTGTTGTCCAGTGCCCAATATCAGACTCGCATCACTTCCCGACACGGAGGGTATGAGTGGGTTCCCCCCTGCTTGTCGATGTAGTGGATCTCGCTGGTGTTGTCTATCTGGATCAGCAGCGGGCCCGGGAAGTGCTGGGTCTGGAAGGCCTGAAGGGCACACAGAACAGCCTGCATTTCCAGAACATTTATGTGAAGATATCCCTCAGCTGCGGACCACACTCCCTAGGCCAGGTGAGCCCCCCCCCCATCCTGAGTTGGCAGTGTTCGTGGTCAGGATTTGCTGGGGGGGGTAGGAGATAAGGAAGAGCACCCCCTGGAGGTTGCTGGGATCTAGCTACCATAACAGGACCCTCTTCATGGGATCTGAGATCGAGACCATTTGGTCAAGATTCTCTGTGCACTGATCCCACTATACCCTGAGTGTCCACTTAGGGATTCTCATGTGCTGTCTGGCTAGAGACTATGACTATGGTGGCCGCCATGTGACCCAGGAGGTGTAGGAACAAAGGAGCTGGGACATGACAAAAGGAGTACAGCAGTCTGTCCAGCTACATCAAGTGGTCTGCCCTGTCCTGGGGAAGGAAGGCTATGCCCCGAGCTGTGTCTAGAACTTCCCCAATATACTGAAGGCATTGGGAGGGTGAGACAAACGAGTTGGCCAGATTGATGGTCACCTAGAGGTTCTGAAAAAGGTGGCAGGTGTGCTCCAGGGTTAGCAGTAGGCACTCCCTGGACAGGGCCATTAGGAGCCAGTTGTCCAGGTAGGGAAAAACAGAATCCCTGGCACTGGAGGCAGCTGCTACCATTGATAGGCACTGGCAAAAACCCTGGGGGCTGAGGACAAGCCAAAGTGGGAGCCTGGAACTGGAAATGAGCTCCCTGTAAGTGAAAGTGTAGAAAGTGCCTGTGAGATGCGCATATCTTGATGTGAATGTACGTATCCTGCATGTCCAGGGAAGAGATCCAGTCCCCCCCAATGTAACGGGGAGAAGACCCTACAACGTGACCATTCTGAATTTCTTGTACTGAATGGATAGATTTAGTTAGCTGCGGCCCAGGATTGGCCTGAGGTCTCCTGTGCGCTTGGGGACCAGGAAGAAATGATAGTAGTACCCCTGCCGGGAGACAAGGACTGGCTCTATCGACTGCTTTTGAAGAAGGGTGTGGTTTCCTCCCAGATCAGGGGTCCGTGATGGGCAGGTAGTGGGGCAGAGATGGGGGTCTGTCTGGAAGCCATTCCAAGAACTCCAAAGAGTGACCCTGTTCGAGTAACTTGAGTACCCAGCGGTCTGTGATCTCCCTCCACTTGGGCAGGTGGAGGGAGAAACGACCCTCTACCACCACCTCCTGAGGGAAGGGGCTGAGCGAGGAGTCGGGGGGGGGCAGCTGGTGAACCCCGCTGGGGCTTTTGCTAGCGGAGGTGGCTTAGCTGGCAAGGCAGACACTGTGGTCTTGCATTTCCCTGGGGTTCTAGCAGGCTGTCGGGGTTGGCAGGGAGGTTGATGAGGAAAGGGCTGCTTCTGGGTAGGGTATAAGTAAGGGAGTAGACCAATCTAATGGTCCTCCCTGAGGCCTGAAGCTTAATGAGGATGTCCTCCACATTGCCACAGAACAGCAGGGAGCCCCTGAAAAAAGGCATTCAGGATGGATTGCTGCACATCCTGCTCAAACTCCCAAGACCCTGAGCCAAGAATACTGGCGAAGGCAGACAGTGGCTGCAACCCTAGCTGACATATCCACAGCATCATAGGTGGTTCTGAGAAGGTGGTGACCGATGTCAGAGGCTGCTTTGAGGTTGTCCTGCAATTCTCTCTTGGGAGCCCCTTCGGGGAGGGAAAGGGCCACCTCCTGGACATTGACCCACAAGGAATTCTGATATTGCAGCATGTGGCCAAGGTAGTTGAGGGCCCAGATGACGAGAGTGGAAGAAGCAAACATCTGTTTGCCAAAGAGATCCAAACAGCAGGACTCCTGGACTAGGGGCAGGGAGCTGAGGTGTTGGGCAATCTGGAGCGGTCATGGGCGGCATTGATGACCACTAAGTCTACCCGAGCTTGTTCCCCCAAAAAAGGCCTGCCCTCTGGGGCATGATAAAAAGTCTGTCTGCCTTGCGAGACATGGCCGGGAGGAGATGGGGCCGATGCCAGGCCACCATCGTCACAGCCTCACAAGCACTAATAAGTTGCGGAACCACCAATGATGGGGCATCAGGCTTACGTAGGTAAATGGCCAAGTGCCTACATTCGAGGTCCTGTTTCTCAGAGCAGAAGCCCATCGCTTCCTGGGAGTGGCACATGACCGCAGAAAAGGAAGGGTCATCAGCTGGGGAGAGGAGATGGAGACTGTGGAACATCCTTAGAGGTGAAGACCCTTCAGAAGACCCGAGGGAGAGGGAGCCCAAATCGCCACCCCTTTGTCTGGAACACCTTCATACCCAGAATCGGGAGGACCAGGTCTGGGTGGTATTTGTCCCTTGTCAGCCGGATGAGCAGGGTGCTGTCTGGGAAGCAAGTCGGGATGTTGAGGGCAGGAGATGTCCCTGGGCGGACCCCATCAAAGGGAGGACACCAGTCCCTGAATACCCACCATGACCGGCGTGGGGCCTGATGGAGGTGGATAAGGGTAACCCCGGAGGAGCCCCTGGCGTAGGAAGAGGGAAGCCCAGATAAGGCCCATGGGAACCGGGTAAGGGTAATACGGTAGACTGCTAGCTAGTTTCCGTGTGGTCCTAGTGCCTGATGGTAGAGTCCTACATGTAATGGTCTGCTGCAAGAGATTCCCCTGAAATAAGATCTGTTGTTTCTATTCATTATCATAGACTTTGCAGTTGATCCACCTAGGTGAAGTCTCCTGCCTTTTCAATTATGTTCCTTTCCCTTTTTTTCACTCCTATCCCAGCCCCCCTCCATCCTCCCATACCCATCTGTTCCCCTGCCTTTTCTCCCTCAACTTTCCTTCCCCACCTTCCTTCCCCCACACTACCCACCATCCACCCTAAGCTCCTCCACAACCCCTCACTAAACTTTGAACTTCTTCACTGTACTCTCTCCTTCCTTTCACCCCCATTTCTCCTTCCACCCCTGCTCAAGGGGACGCATATCGCATTCCATTTTCCTTCTCCTCTTCTTTCTCCTCCTTCTTGCTGGAAATGTTGAATTGAACCCTGGCCCTCTTCTCCCACCTCTCCATCTTAAAGGCCTCAGAACTGTCCACCATAACGCTAGGAGCCTTCTCCCCAGGCTGGACCCCCCTCCTCAAAGTCTGGATCTATCAGCACTCTCCTCGTCTCCTGTGTTTCTCTGAATAATGGCTTTTCTCAGATCTTACCACCTCTTCCAGCAGGACTGTGGCAAGCGTGAACATGGTGTTGCCTTGCATGTCCATCAGAATCTTTCTCAATCCATCACTTTCAGTGAGTCAGTTCCCTCCTCTCAAGAGACCCTTCTGGCCAAGCTATCCCTTCCTTCAACTCTCCCCATCTTTGTTGGTGTTGCCTATGCTTCGCCTAAAATCTCACTCCTTCTTGGTAGACTCCCTCTCAATCCTCATTTCCCTTGGTGCCTCTGATGAGCTTATCCTCTTTGGGGACTTCAACTTAAAGTGGCTGTCCCATGCCTCTAGGCCTACCCTCCACAGGACTGAGTCCCTGTATCTTTCCCAACTAATTACCATACTCACCCAGCTCAATCCTTAACCAAACCACTCCCTCCTGGACTGGGTGCTCTCCTCACACTACCACCATATAACAGCAGATGGCATCCAACCAGACACTTTCAGTGAAACCTGTATGACCTACTGTATCAAGAAGGTGAGGCTCACTAAATCTGCCCCTAAATACATTTGGTCCAGGTCACTCAGGTTGTCACAAATGCCCTTCTAAATGAACTTGCTGTCTCTGATTGGTCCATCTGTTCTGCCCAAGACACTGACACAACCTTCTCCCTCTTCCATAGCATATTTTGCCATGCCTGAGACATTCACAACCCCTCAGATAGTTTAGGATTAAAAGATCCCACCACCTCTGGATCTCATCTGGCCTTATTGACTTGTGCAAGTTCCAGGGCCAAGCATGGCCTTGCTTCAAATCCCCATTCCTTGTCTGACCTCCTATCCCATCTTCTGAACCTCTCCTTCTCCCTCAGTGCTGTCCCTCAGGCCTGGAAGGTTGTGAAGGCTTTGCCTCTGTATAAAGGAGGTGACCCCATCTCCCCTGGCAACTTCCAGCCAATATTGCTCCTCAGGCCTGCAGACTTCTTTCACTCCTCAAATACTGTCCCCCCCCCCCAGGTCTGGTTTTAGGATCACTGTCATTTCCTTGCTGCAAGTAACTGACTATCCTCTCCAGGATGGATTAGGGACATATTACAGCAGTTATTTTCATCAATATGGCCTTTTGTGGTAAAGCTGTGTTCTACCCAGGAAACTGGTGTAGCAGTTAGGGACATGTTTGTCTTCTCCCCTTCCTTCTGTACAATCTGTTGCAATAGTACCTCTAGAAAACTATCCTGTTCTTTTTCTAACACTGCGGCAGGTTGGCCACCTATGGCAGTCTTTTTGTCTTCCTTTCTTATTCACCATTCTGTCCCTCACCAGAAGCCATATGCCTTTCTAAGGAAATAACATATATGGCTATGAGCAAATACAGTAGCTGACTATATACAGGAAGAAGGTTAGAACCTGAATAAATATGTATACCTTCAGAAAATGCTAAGCTTGCTTGCTGGCTGTTTAATACAAAGAACTGCATGTGCTTTATATGAAGAAAGATAAAGTGGTTAAGGTACTTTCAGACAAAGTGCTGGCAGTGCATTAATGAAGTGCAAGATGCTCTATAAAATGAAACTTCATGTTGTTTGAAAACAGTGCCCTACATACCCTGCAAAGTTGGTATATTAGTTAGAAAGATGTATAATGTGCAAAGTGCCTAAAAGAATTATTAAATCTTGCTAAAACTGATACTGGTACCATAGACAGAGTCTTGAACCGATAAACGGAACTTAATGCAGAATAAAACCGACAACTTTAACAGACTTTGAACTGACCAGAAGGAGAAAATCTGCGGAGCGGCTGTTCAGTGAGGCGGAGTAAAGAATCTGAAGGTTTTGTTTCAAAGTGTCACAGACAGAGTTTTCAACCGAGCTCGAGCCCAACGTTCTATGCCTGGCATAGAATTTTAACCCTTCACTCTCCGGGGCAGTTCAAGTGCTGGAGCTAACTGCAATTATCAGAATACAGCAAGACTTTATGTTGTTTGAAAGGCCTATATAGCAGCAAAACTGAAACCACCAGTATTGATCAGACTACATTCCACCAGGGCTATGGCAACCTCATGGGCCACAAGAGCAGACGCTTCTGTATCAAAACTCTGCAGGGCGGCCATGTGGTCCTCCCTTCACCAAATATTACATATGAACATACGAAATTTGCCAGCAGATAAAGGCCTAGAGGTCTATCAAGTCTGCTCGAATGTGCAGCTAGCACCCCGTATTCTGCAGCTGCCCCTCCCTTCCACCCTTCCCCTTTATTAACCCTCCCCCTTGTCCTGTCCCATCCTCGTTTGAAGCAGTCCACTGTTCAACTGCATACCACTTCAGCAGGTAACGATTCCACCCAGCTACCACCCTCTCTGTAAAAAGTGTCTCCTCATCTCCCTCCTGAACCTTCCTCGCTCCAGTCTCATATCATGGCCCTGGTGCCCTCCCTCCCTTACTTTGAACAGCCCTCTGTACCCATCTTGTTTATTCCTTTCATGTATTTAAAGGTTTCAATCATGTCACCCTGTCTCTCCTCTCCTCCAGTGAGTACATGTTCAACTCCTTCAACCTCCTCTCGTATGATAAGTCCCCCAGCCCCTTGATCATCTTTGTCGCTCTGTGCTGCACCCCCTCCAGTAACTTAATGTCCCTCTTCAGATATGGACGCCAGTACTGCACGCAGTACTCCAGGTGTGGTCTAATGACCTATACAGTGGCAGAATCACCTCCTCCCTCCTCGAGGATATACCCCTTGCAATACAACCCAGCATTTTGTTGGCCTTTGCAGCTGCCTTCCTACATTGTGCCGAGTTGTTCATTGACCCTGTAATGAGCACACCCAGATCCTTCTCCTCCTCTGTCTGGGCTAGCTGCACCCCAGCTGGTAACTCCTCCTGGGTTCTTCATCCCAAAATGCAGCACCTTGCACTTTTGGCATTAAAGTCCAGTTGCCATGTGTCTGACCAGGTTTCAAGCTTTGCCAGATCATCCTGCAACCCCTGCCATCCCCCAGGTCATCCACCACCGCGCCACCTTGGTATCATCAGCAAACAGACTGATCTTGCTCTTGATGTCCCATGATATGTCTGCAATGAATATCCCAAACAACACTGGTCCCAACACCGAGCCCTGTGGACACCGCTCATCACTGCCCTTGGTTGTGAGAGCTCCCACCCACCACACCCTCTGTTGCCTTCCCTGCAGCCAGTTTCCTACCCATCTCACCAGCTTTGAACCTCCCATGCCTACTGACTTCCTTCCAGCCTTCCATGTGGCACTGAGTCGAATGCCTTACTGAAGTCCAGATACAGGACATCCACTGCATGGCTCCTGTCCAGTTGCCTAGTTACCCAGTCATAGAACTCGACCAGGTTGGTTTGGCAGGATCTGCCACATATGAAGCCATGCTGTCTGCTGTCCTGTAGTCCTTTGGCCTCTAGGAGGGCCACCAGCCTCTCCTTCAGGATAGTCTCCATTAGCTTACCCACGATGGATGTGAAGCTCACTGTTCTGTAGTTTCCCGGTTCATCCTTGGGGCCACTCTTGTGGAGGGTCACCACATGAGCCATCCTTCAGTCCTGAGGTACACACCCCAAATGTAGTGAGGCATTAAATAGGTCTGCCAAAGGTCCTGCAAGGACCTCTGCCAGCTCCTTCAGTACCCTGGGGTGGATGCCATCTGGGCCTGGCGCCTTGTCCACCCTCAGTGACTTCAAACCCTCTCGACCTCTGCTCTCCATGATTTCCCCATCTGTCACCACTTCCCTCCCTGCTTCTGCCATTTCTCCCACCTTGGATGTCACCCCCCTCTTCTCTTTAGTAAATACTGAGAAGTACTCATTTAGTACTTCCGCCTTATCGCACCCTGCTTCCACCCAACCCCCCTCCTTCCTAATCCTTACTATGTGTCCTTACAGCCTTTTCTCCTTGATGTACTTAAAGAAGTCCTTCTCCTTCTTAATGCCTTGTGCCAGCCTGAGTTTCATAGATGCTTTGGCTCCCCTTACTGCCCTTGTCACCTCCTTGGTTCTGTCAAGTACTCCTCCTGTTCCCCCGCAGCAGGTTTGGTTGCCTCCACTATCCCAGGCTTTATGAACTCCCACCTCTGGTTACTGTCCATACTAGATTGAATTCTGGCGAGGTACCCTTTTACCACTTCCCCCATCCTCCCAAAGTCGGCCCTCCTGAAGTCCAGCACTATTGTGCCAGATTCCACTCCTTCCTTGCCCATATTCAATGTGAGCCATACTGAGTGGTGGTCACTTCGACAGCAGTTCCTCCACTGTAAGTTCTCTCACAAAGTCCCCATTTGCCAGCACAAGGTCAAGGGTATTCCCTTACAGCCATGACCCACAAACTTCAGCGTATGTAACATTTGGGCACAAGGTGCTGTACACAGTTTTCAGAAGGTATTAAACAAATAAAAATGAAAAAAAAACTTCCTTATGGGGTTATACATGGGCCAATATTCTTTCCCTCCTGTTTTCAGAATGGGTACTACTACTAATTAGAACCCATGCTGTAAGTAATTTCCTATTGACAACGTGAAGCAACATAGAAGAAAGTGACTTACAGTAATTTATTTTTTTTATCAGCGCCCGCGATGACAATGGGACCATACCAGAGTGTTGTTGTATTATATATTCTCGCTGTTATGGTTCTGTTTTTGTTTATGTAAGCCACAAGACACGACGGGTAGTGCATTACGCTATGATAACCGCACTCCTAGGGGCGTAGTCAGACATGGGGCTGCAGGTTGAGTGCCATCTACACCTGGAAGTGCGGTCATCACAGTGTAATGCACACCCCCACTGTGTCTTATTGTACTTTTAAAACAGGATAGTAAAATAAACACCACCACTACGTGAGATAATTAAGCTAATTGTATTTGTGTGGAAGAAAAATAGCCCCAAAACGCTGGGATAGGGTGGGGGATCAAATATAACTGGCAGAAACAGTGTCTTTTTTTTGTACATTAGATATTTATTAGCAAGTGAGTTGGGAGAAAAAAAATCAGTGGTGGCCATTTTAAACAGGCTGTCAATAACTCCTCAGTTAAAAAAACACAATGTTTTACATTTACACTGAACTTTTTTTAGTGTAAGCGTGGGGAAACTGACACTTCTGGGATTCAGTTGGGAAGAGGTGCGCATGCACGACGTGAGGCCAGAGCAAGACTGGGACTCATTCACTGTCCTGCTGGCAGCATGCTGTCATATGCAGTAGTGCAAGTCACAAAAGTCCCGCTGGTCTGCCTATTCAGCGAGTGCAGACAAAACAATGATTTGAGCAATTGCGGTGCTGCGGGTGTGGAGACAAATTAAAAAGTCTGAGTACAACTGTATGATGGAAATTTGTTTAAAATATGAATACTATGCCATTTAAAAAAAAACAGCTGTTTACTGAATCTATTTAGCAGTGGTAGCTCAAGTCAGCGAGTAGAGACCTGACGGTGTTTTTAGCAAGGATAGAGCGGGTATGTTGTTACATCATGAGAGAAACTTTAACAGAAGTGTAGTGGGGCAACTTGTTTTACACTACTTACTTATTTACAGGACTATGTATATGATTAATACAATTTACTACCAAAGAACAACAATGCCAAGTTTTAAAACAGTAACTTTTTAACGGATGTATTTTCTTTGTGGACATTCTACATTTTCCCCTCAGTAAACTGGAACTTGTTACTCACAGTGCATTAAACTCTCATAATGCACTATACGTAACCAATCAAAATGTTTACTTTTACCACCCAGGTTTGTAACGGCTAATAATAGGCATGTGACTACTCATTTCTCATTGCTTTGTAGAACAAATCAGTTCTCCTTTACAGACTGAAAAGTTACTCTGAAGAAACATCATACTGATCAGGTTCCCCAATGAACTTCAACATTGGATGCCAAATAAGACAGGAAGGTATTGTACATCACTCCAGTATCTTCAGACTGCAGGGAGTTCAAAGGAAAGGGTTGATTTCCTCATGTAAGGTAAGTCAGACTATTCTGTTTACTGTGCCAATATTTCTGAAGAATTGTTTTGTGTGTTATTAGTGGATATACGGTAGTGTGTTCCAGACTACCAGATACAGCTCTTAAAAAACTATAACTGCACCAGAGAGCCACTGGTCAGGATGCACATTACCCATGTTGTAAGAAACTTCCCACTGACAACGTTGGAGCTAACAGAAATTAGGGTTACTCATGTAGTTCGAGTGGTATACGTTGCACATCCACACTTAGGCAGTCTTCCTTTCCCTTTAAGTTCAGCTGGGATGTCTTCAAGCTAAGCTCTTCCCACCCATCTGGGTAGTATCTTCCTCTGCTCCGCCCCGTGATGTTAGATCTTGCATGCTGGAAGCAGGGATCCCGCCTTGTGCCACTTGCCAGGGGAGGTCAGATGGATTGTGTGAATGTGCACCATATACCACTCCTAGAATTACAGGTAAGTAACCCTCATTTCTAGGGACGTGGATATGGTGCACTCATCCACACTTTGGAAGACTCCAAGCAGTTCAGGAGGAGGAAGCATGGTGCATACCCCAACTTAGGGAACAGGGAGCAGAAAACTGAGGCCCCAAAACCAGCATCCTGGAGTGACTCAGGGTCTATGTAGTAATGGGAGATGAAGGTGTGTGCCGACGTCCAGGAAGCACGCCTGCAGATCTCCTGGATAGGGTTGTCGATGGAAGCAGCCACAAATGCAGCAGTATGTCTGGTGGAATGAGCCCCTAGCCCATTGGGAGGCTCCTTACCAGCCATCCTATAGCAGAGGATGATACAGGAGACAATCCACCTGCCAACTGTCTGCTTAGCTGAAGGTCTGCCAGGTGCAGCTTCAGCATAGGTGACAAAGAGCTGTCGAACCTCTCCGCAAACTCCAGCAGTGTGCCTGCCTCAGGTCCAACGTGTGGACCTTGTGCTCGACCTCTGAGGCTGCAGTGGTGAAAAAACCTTCAGGAGGAACTTCGGTTTGGGGCAGAGGACAACACTGTTTCTGTGGAGCGCCAAGCATGGAGACTCCTCTGAGAGCACCTGGAGCTCAGTGATCCTTCTGGCAGAGGTGACAGCCACCAAGAAGGCAGTTTTCCACAACAGGTGGGTGATGTCACACCTGTGCACTGGTTCAAATAGCTTGCCCATGAGCACTGTTAGCACCAGCAACAAGTCCTAAGGTGGTGGTGGTTCATGCACCAGCAGAGACAGGTGGTCAAGGCCCTTAAAGAAGCACCCGACCACCTTCTCCTGCATTATCATCGGCATACCAGCCAGCACTCGGTATGCAGAAATGGGTGCCAGGTGCACCCTGAGGGTCGTCGACCTCAGGCCCGACGGAGAGGGACCACAAGTAGTCCAGGATGCTAGCCATGGGGCAGGATAGGGGGGTCTATCTCCCTGCCCTGGCACCAAACAGAAAAGCTCTTCCATTTAAAGGCATAGCACTGGCAAGTCGACGTCTTCCGAGAGGCTTCTACAACATGGAGGACCTCGTTGGAGAGACCCAAAGCCTGGAACTCTAGTCACTCAGGAACCATTCTGTCAGGTGCAGGGTCTGAAGGTCCGGGTGCAAGACCTTCCCCTGGTGGGAAGAGAGCAGGTCCAGTCATAGGGGCAAGTGCCACGGAGGTCTGCTGCTGAGGCTGAGGAGATCTGGGTACCAGAACTGGTACAGCCAGTCTGGGGCTACCAGGATCATCCATGCCTTGTCCCGCTGCACCTTGTGGATCAGGGGAAAGGGAGATAAGGTGTACAGAAGGCCTGGGGACCAGGACCTCATGAAGGCATCACCCATCAGTGTTCTGCACTGTGGGGGCAGGCATGGAACAGCCTCAGCTTTGGGTTCTCCCAGGAGGCAAAAAGGTCGACCAGGGGAGTGCCCCACTGGGAGAACAGATGATCCACCACTTCCTAGTGAAGAAACCACTCATGAGACGCCTTGCCCACTTGACTGAGGACATCCACCAGCTGGTTGGAGGCTCCAGCCACATGAATCACTAGGAGATCGGCACCCAAGATGTGCACGAGGGTCCAGATACGGAGGACTTCCTGACACAACCAGAGGAAATGCATTCCACCCTGCCTGTTGCGGTAGTACATGGGTCATGGAGGTGTCCCTCTGGACCTGAACGACCTGACCCAAAACAGATGGAGGAAATACCATCAGAGCAAGACACACTGCACAGAGCTCCAGTAGGCTGATGTGGTACCAGGACTGCTTAAGGAGTCCATAGCCTGCAGGCTCTGGGGTCCCCAAAGTGTGCTCCCTATCCCACCAGAGACGTGTTGGCTGTCAGAGTGACAGACAGCTCTGGGCGGACAAACAGGACTCTTTCCTGCAGGTGTTCCAGGATTAGCCACCACATTGGCTGCGTCACCGTGGCCCATTGGTCCAGGTGACTTATGCGCAAAGACCACTTGTGGGCCAGCTCCCATTGCAAGGGGTGCATCTGCCAGAGAGGCCACTGGACCACGATGGTCCAGGACACTATGTAACCAGCAGCCGCAGGAAGTTCTGGGCAGGGCACGAGTGTTCAACCTGAAATGACTGAGCAAAGCAGGTACAGACTGATGCCCAGTCCACTGGGAGTCGGGGCCTTGACCTGAAGGGAGTCGAGCTCTTCCCCGATTAAGTGGTTGACCTGCGAGGGGTGGAGTTTCGACTTGGTTGGGTTGACAAGAAGACCGAAGGCCGAGCAAGTCTGGAAGGCTAGGACCCTGGACCACTCCACTTCATCCCAGGCTGAACTGGTGATCAGCCAGTCATCCAGGTATGGGTACACCTGGATCCTCAACAGTGCAGGAATGCTGCCACTACTGCAATGCACTTGGTGAAGACCCTGGGCACTGAGGAGAGTCCGAACGACATGACTCAGAACTCAAACAGCACCCAATCTATGTTGAGCTGAAGATACCGCCAGTAGGTCAGACAGACTGGGATGTGGAAGAAGGTGTTCTGGAGGTCTAGGGAGCAGAACCACATGCCCTGTTCCAGGGATGGAATTATCTGATTCAGCATGGCCATTCTGAACTTGTGCCTCCTCAAAAACTGGTTGAGACTGTGGAGATCCAGTATGGGATGCCAACACCCCCCTCCCCCATCTGTTTGGAGACCAGGACTTACTTGGACATAAAGCCCTGGTTGGCCATGGCGTCTAGGCCACAGCTCCTTTCTGGAGGAGCTGAGCTATGTCCTCCCTGAGTGCAGATAGCATGCCCTAGGACACCAAGGACTCCTGTGGGGCATGGGCTCGGTAGAGCGGGAGAGTCTTGAAGTTGAGAGGCAGACCCTGGCCCATGGTCCACCATATCTAGTACCCATTTGTCCACAGTGAGGATGGACCTGGTGTGCCAGAAATGGTGAATCCGACCCCTGAATGGGACCAGGGGCAGGACAGGTGGAAAGGGGACCTCCCCTGACCAGTCACTGGGCATAGTGGGCAAAGGATCTGGTGCTGGCTGCCGAAGGAGCACCGCCACCCTGGCCTCTGGGCTTCCTGGTGCTGGAGGTGGCGAGCTTAGATTTAGGCGGCCCGATAAGGGATTGCCCCAACTGGGGCTGCTGTAGCTTGGGCTGCTGGGGTGGAAAGGGCTGAAACTGTAAGGGATTCTTCTTTGGGTTTTGGCACTTAAGGTCCTTCTGAGAGGATGTACGGGAATCCACGGTGGCACTGGACATCTCAATCCTGGTGTGGTGAACATTCACACCTGGCCAAAACTGGAAAACAGATCAGTACCCAGGAACGGAACGTCCGCCAGCTTATGTTGGGTATCTGCCGTAAAGGTGGAAATCCTCAACCAAGCCCTACGCTGCATGGCGACCGCTGCAGCCACTGACCAGGCACAGCAGCAACCAATGTCCAAGGCTGTCTGGAGCTGGTGCCTGGCAACAGTATGACTCTGGTCTTAGACCAACCTGACTGCCGACTATATGTCCACAGACAGGTGGGGAAGAACATGGTCCAGCACACTCGTGAGGGCATGACCTAAACTGGTCATCATGAAGGCGGAGCTCACCTGTCGGAGACCTAGGGAGGAAGCAGCAAAAACCTTTTTAGCTGAATGTCCCGCTTCTTGGACTTCTTGTCAGGTGGCTTGTCATCATCCCCGACATTGCCCATCTGGCAGAAAACAGAGTCCACCACCAGCCCCTCGGCCGAGGGGTGGTCAGAGAACTTGGGAAGGGAGTAGGTGGGAACCAAGTACTTCAGGACCACATGAGCATAGGGTGCTGGGCAAGAAGCTGGGTGCTGCCAAAGCTCCAAAGAGGGACCCAGAATGGCTTCCGCTACCAGGAAGGCAACCGCCAGGGAGTTATTGTTGAGGATCTCCATGAGGAGGTATCCAGCCCGCTTCTGGACTAGCTCCAGGGGAATCCTCATGGACTCAGAGATGAATTGGAGCAAGACTCCAAAGGAGACTGACCCATGCTCAGTGGGGAGCTCTTCGGCTGACTCGCGATCAAAGCCCGGGGTCCAAGCAGAACGTATAGAGGACCCCTCAAGAGTCCAAGGACTCCTTGAATACCGCTTTCGACTCTCGCTCCCTGTGGACCACCCTGGACTTGTTCAAGTGGGTGATCTGAATGGACAGCCATCTGGGGAGACAAGAGACAGGGCGAGCAGCCTTGGATGAGGCTCCATGTAAGGGCTGCTTAAGCAGGGGTTCCATCAAGATAGGTGGACAGGACGGCAAAGGCATGGCCAGTCTGGGTGGGACTGGGACGGGCCATATCGGCGGAGACCAAGGGAGTGCCGGTGCCTGAGGTGCAGGTCGACCATGGCAGAGGATCCATTACTGCCACGAGCTCTTTGTAGTGCCGCTGTAACTTGTAGTAGAGCCTCTCGTCATCCAAGGATGAGAAGGAAGAGGAGTATCAATGATACTTCCTAGTAGACTGAGAGCAGGAATGTCGAGAGTCCCGAAGACCTCAATCTTGAGCGGGACTGGGTCTTCAACCAACAATGAGTTTGATGCCAGTGGGGAGAGGCAGGGAATAGGCGGTGTCATTGGACATGGACAGGTTCCCACTGTGGAATCCTGGAGTAGTAGATGTTTTTGGGGGACCAGAGTCCGACAGAGTGTGTTATCCCTCACCCTCTTCCGACAATGGGTCAAGCGAGTCAAAAAAAAATCACAACTGGCTTGTTGGCTTGTATCTCGGCCAATGAGCCCGATGGGGTCACTGAGGAGCTAGTGCGGTGAACAGGAATCCCTAAAGATTCTTCTGAAGCTGACTGCTTGACAGCAGTCAAACCAGAAACAGAATCGTGAGAGTGGGAAAAGCGAGCCTGTTCCCCGTCCCATGGCCTGCGATGGGTCCGCTTAGATTTTGTAGATTTATCCCTTTGGAAAGGGCCCTCCCTAAGAATATGAAGAGACTGGCACGTCCCGCAAGATGCCTGTGAACAAAGCCCCACTGCTGGCACCCGCTGGGAGCAATGCTGGAGTTGAGGAGGAGACCGCCAAGGTCTGGGCAGCTGCCTCTTCAAATTCAGCAAGCTGTGAAGTTGAGCCCGCCGCCAAAACAGTTCTGTGGGCATCCTTGACCCAGACCAGTGGATCCCATTTGTCCAGGTGGTTTAGCAAAAGGCGGGCATAACAATCCTCGCGAGACAAGGGTTACTGGGACTAGCACAGGCTGCGAGCCTGCGGGTCATGCTGAGCTCCAAACAGTATATGCATGAGGTATGGGGGGCGGTGTGCAACATCTTCTGGTTGCAAGCGGCACACCACGTGAACTTGGGACTGTTTTTCTGGTCATTGTGCTCCATAGTCAAGCAAAAAAAGAAAAATGCTAAGAAAATCTTATTAGAATCGCCTGAAGACTAGGTTTTTGGAATTGGGCCTACACCACGTACAGGAGCTGTGAAGTAGGAGACCTGACTCTTCCATTGGAAAGGAAGAGCTGACATCATGGGGCAGAGACAAGGAGGACACCACCCGGGTGAGTGGGAGGAGCTTAGCTTCAACACGTTCCGGCTGAACTTAAAGGGAAAGGAAGACTGCCTAAGTGTAGATAAGTACACCATATCCATGTCCCTAGAAAATGACATTATAGTTACTCTGACAAATGAACGTCAAGTAAATACCAAGCAGTTTTCATTGAAATTTTGGGTGGGGAGAAAATTTCAGTTATGCTGCTTTTTGGACCATTTCTTTAAACACAAACAAAAAAATAAAACTGTTATGCAGCCCTTCAACTACATTGTTTCTTAAGAAAACAAAAGTGCTGATGAAGTTAACATATTCCTTTTATTTTCTTAAGTGCCATTCATGCATATCAGGTGTGGCAGCAACGATCCTAATGACACTTTTGGAGTATTTTTTACAGCACTAAAATGATACAAAGGGTAGCTGTGCCGGTCATCACAGATAGAGCAAAAGTAATAAACCGTGCAATAACAAAAAAACGTAGAAACATTAAAACACTGACTGTCAAACAGCAGTACAATTGAAAGGTAGTGTTGCACAAAAAAGCCAACATCATTTCATCACTTATATACAATATAGATATGTACACATCACCCTCTGAATGAACAATATCAAAATACTCTATTTCTTTTCAGATAAAACCCTGCCTTCTCCCCCGACTCCTCCAACCCCAGAAAGAGAACAATTTCAAAGACAAATATATACAGTTAAGCACATTAACACACTAACATTTAGTAAACTGTGCCACAAATGCCAATATTGCTGTTACGCTGGACATACAACCCCCCCCACACATACACAATCAACATTTTCCCCAAGCTACTTGAAGCTTGCTTGGATGCAGGGTTTTGACACAAATGGATTTAGCACAAGTATTATGTATCTTGTCAAAGAGCCTGCAACAGCACACATCTGTAGGATACAAGAGATCTGATGCCTCTGTGGGATTATCTGTGCCATGAGGTAAGCAGGAATCTCCGTCCCCACCCCCAATATTTGTTTTCTATCCATTTTACATCAACTGAACTGGGGACATAGACATACACACACACACACACACACACACACACACACACACACACACACACACATATATCTACTGTCTGCATATTGCATTTGCTTTGGATGCACGAGGGAGGGTTCTACAAAAATGTTGCACACCCACATTTCTACTGCCTCACAGTTAGTCACAGACCACTGTATTGCAGTCATCAGCTAACCCGGGGGTGGGAAGTCGTCCTGCATCACACAACGAAGGTGACACACTGCTGTGCGGCATCAGTACTGCAGGACAGGAAAAACACAACATGCAAGGCAATGACGACGATTCATTATTCACTTAGGGGGAACAGAAAAATAAAACAGATTTCAAATAAGGGAAATTGGCAAATTTGAAATAATCTTTGCAGGACATCTTCAAGCTGGCCCATCAGCACAGGGGTAGTACTACTGCTCATGATGCCAGCGACCCAGGTTTGAAAGTGAGGCCGAGTTGTCCCGGCTGGCTAGAGGGGAAGACAAAGCGTCCCAGAGGAGGCTCTCCTCCTCCTCTACGGAGGGACGTCTGTGAGCTCTGCTTCTTTACTGCCACCTGGGTGACAAGATACAACGCAAGCAAAGCCATGATATGTGGCAGGGCACCTCCCAAATGGGACGTTTGCAAACTTCGTAGAGTACAGCAAGGTCAAATGTATGTCCCAGAGACAAGCAAGTGACAGAGGCTGGCCAATGGAAGCAGATGGGGTAAAAGACAGCATACCAAATTAAACAGAAACAAACGCTTCTCTGAAGTCTCATCTAAAACAGCTTTACGACCTATTTGATGTCTGTATATTACAAAACACAGCACTGCCTACCAGCATAGGTTTATGATGTTAAAATATTTCTTTTGGGGGAAAAAAAAAAGACAACCCCTCAAAAAAAAAAAAAAAGTCAAAAATTAGGGTGAATGCCTAGCCCTCTGTACATTTTTCCTCTGTATGGTTACTATTTTTCATGAGTAATGTGTGAGGGAAGGAATCTGCGATTTGAAACCAAGTAACCGTCAGCAAAAAAAAAAATAAATAAATAATACATTTCCCCTAGAAGTAATGGATTTCTGGCAAAAAATGCTAGTATACCCATTTTTCTTTTCATTTGGTTTAATTCCTTGACTGAGAAATTCATTTTTTAAGCTTTTAAATTTTCCTCTCGTCATGCCCATCATGAAAAAATGACATATATTGGGTATGCTGAGCTGCTTGCCATCAGAAATGTGTGCTGGCACCATCCTTATATATCTATAGTAAGAATCTACTTTCTGCAATGAAAAAGTAACCACAATGTAAGAAGAGATTTTTTAAAAATTGCTTGTGGTAGTCATTTTTGACTTGCACCAATAATTACAATAAAGCTGTTTTAAAAATCTCAGAGGGGATTAAAAATACAGAGACACTTAATCTAAGGCTGTTAGAAATTAGGACATTTACAGATAATGTGGACATCTGTATCGCAGGACTCCTGACTCCTACAGGTAAACCCAATACCTTTTTTGAAAATTTTTTTCATGGGCTTTAAGAATTTGAGTGACTCCAGTAATGTCTCCTTCCCCTTTAATGCTATAAACTATGTGATGAAACCTGCTACTGACTTACACATACTATTGCCTCAACTTTTCATATACTGTACCAGTAATTCCTGATTTCCACGACTTGTACGTGGCTAACTGGATTTCAGTGTTGCCTTCAGGTTCCCACCCAGGTCAACACTTAAAATACAGCAGCAGCAGGGCAAGGATTAAAACTACCTGCTTTCCCACCAAACCAATCCCTAGGTGGGGAAATCAGGAGAAAAAGGACGTTTCTCACACCTTGTTTTAGCAACAAAGTGTATTCTTGATACTTTAGATTAGTTATTGGGATTTTTTTTTCACTTCAATCATTTTTCTACCTCTGCCTGGTTGATCCTACTGCACCCAGTCCCGACATTATAGCCATCTTGCCATTCCAGGCACATCCCAGAATCCCCTGCAGCCGAATTAAGCCATGGGCTTCAGCTGTGGGAGATTCAACTGCTGGCAATATACACTCAGCTTTTTAAAGCTCTGTTTTGCCGGTCACCTGCCCCATTGTGCTTCAGACGCAGTACAGTCTAAGTACAGACTGTACTTGGCATAAAAAAGTACAACAGAACTGGCAGCCAGCAAAACAGCTTTAAAAAATTCAATGTATACTGCCAGCAACTAAGTTTTAGAAGACTCAGGAAAAAAAAAAAAAAAAACTATTTACATAGAAAAATGTACTAATAAGGGGCTGTCCCACACGTAGGCATGGGGCTGGGATCAAGTCAGTTCCCTCTAATTGTTTTTACATTTTTCTAGTAGTCTGGCTTTAAAGAGCACACAATCCTTTTGGTCTTACCCTATTCTAGACCTTCTGTTTTTTTTTTTTTTTTTTTTAATTTTCAGAAATGTATATCCCTATTTCAAGTCACTTCTTTACACTATGATCTCACCAAGAAGACTGGAGGCTTCATATCTCCAGCATACCCTAGGGTACCAATCTCCTGCACCATGATGCCACTGTATGGAAAGTGATACAATGCTCACCACACAAAATGTAAGTGTGTGTGTGTGTGTGTGTGTGCGCCGGGGTATTTTTCTTTTCACTGTAGAAGTAATTTAAGGGCGGCAGGAACATGAAGTCCATTATCTACTTCATACACAAGGAAAAATAAGGATACTGTGCAAACTTGTTCTCATTCAGAGATTCACTACTACCCACTCTATTAACTGGTATGCAATGTGATTTCCTTGGAAAGCAGAAGTTTGTCCAGGCTTATGGTGAAAGCCAGCACTATCCTGTCCATGATTAACACTGGTATGCTGTTCAATAGGTTCACCGTCCTCTTAGAGAAAAACTTCCTCCTAAGGAATTCTGCGACTGAATTAATGTGACAGAAGGACAGATAAGGCCTACAGATAAGCAATTATTTGATTCAAAAACTTTAAAGTAGTCCCCCACTCTCCTGTATGTTAGGCACTGTAGCACTCTATATACAGTGACATCAAGGTTGTCTGGAAGACTAGTGAGCTAGGACATGCTGGGAGAAATGCAGTCTTGGGGCTTTGAGACATGACTTGCAGTTAGAAGTGAACTGAAAGATGGATATACTTCTCATAAATGCCAGAGATAGGCTAGGACATGGTCAGACTTGTAACATTCCATTATTAAGAGAGCACTGCTTTATGCTCTCAAATGAAATCTAGTCCAGGTTGAGAGTTGTTTTGGCAACTGAAAGGGACCACTGTGCAGCTAATGCACCAAAACAAGTAAACCTGGGTCCTGGACTTTTCGGAGAAGAATTTCAACAGTGACTGGTCCTCATAGAGCAGCACAATTACCACACACTGCACTGGAGACTAAACTTTTTAACACACACCCTTGTTAGGAACATCTCAATACATTTTCAGCTGCTTTTTTTCCTTTGGGGAGGGGGAGGAAGGGACATTAAACTC
This sequence comes from Neoceratodus forsteri, assembly GCA_016271365.2. Taxonomy (NCBI): domain Eukaryota; kingdom Metazoa; phylum Chordata; order Ceratodontiformes; family Ceratodontidae; genus Neoceratodus; species Neoceratodus forsteri. The sequence goes on from CM057452.1 coordinate 567,539,345, forward strand.
AATCCATGGGAGTGTTAGAGCATGTCTGAGCATCACCCTTGAAAGACAGGAAAAAAAGAACATGACTTGTATGTCAAGTGACAAACACTGAGAGTAATTACTACAACTGGTTTCTGCATACAGAGCAAGCACTAACTTCACAAATGAGCCATATTACTAGCCAAACACCTACTGTTCACTCTTAACTGCATACGGTTTTTGACAGTTACAGGGTTCACATCTTACACGGGACAAATATCAGGAAAGGAGAAACATTTCAGACATTTTAAACCACCTTTAATTCATCATATCATTTCGAGGCCATGCACATGCATGCTACGGCTCATTAAGGACTTGGCTGACATCAGCACTTTGTGTGGACATCATGGTGACAGCTGAAGGAATCGTCTTCTGAACAGGCACACTGAGCTAGCTGCAACCTGCACCCTTTTGTCACTAGCATATGGCTTTTCCATGTGCTAAAGTGGAAGGAGAGGCGGGCTGATGCCTAAGGTATCCTTTCTGCTTTAGTGCGGAGTGCAGAAAAGAAGAGCACCCTGTCAATGAATTTTAAGTGCCTATAATTGTTTGGCTTTTGGAAGAAACAAGTGGGGAACGAGTGTCCCTGTCACACACATACAAGGTTGCGATTAGACATGAAAAGAAAGAACACAGACTAATACACGGTTAGTGATGGTACCACCACCACCACTACTACTACCACAAGAAAACGACTGCAGTGATCAACAGAAGGCATAGAGACTGATACTCTTTAAATACACGAACAAGTGTACACAGATTGTCTCAACTGATTGTCTCGAAGCTCCCTTGAGCCTCAAAAGGGTCTCTGCATCTTCCTCTAATGTTTAGGTCACATTGGGACTAATGTTACAAACAAAAAGAAAAAGGAAAAATATTTTTCACAAAATTCCATTAAAATGTAAACGGTTTACTAGAAACAGGCACAGAATGCTTTTGAAGTGTACTCCAATGTAGCACACTGGCCTAAAGTGGTACGACAGGAAGACTAGAAAGGAGTATAGAAACAGAGGGACATACAAAGGAATACTGTTGGCTACGTCACTCATCAATTGGGGGGAGGGAGGTTGGATAGAAGAGTCTAATGATGCAACAAGGCAGTGTCTAGGAAGTCCAGACAGCAGCCCCCTAACAGTAAAACGCAGATGTGCTTCTTAGTCATATTATACAACAGGGGAACGTTGAGAGCATGCAGTTAGCAACTCCAGGTCTGCACAGCTTCCAAACTGCACACTAGAGCCAAGGGTTTTCAAATTCAGAATAGTTCTTATCAGTAATTATGATCATGAATAACCCCCCCGTTTCTACACAATGGATAAAACACAGCGAAATATATCGATCTTCAGACTACCAGATACCAAGTCACTATTTTCCCCCCCGTCTCTATTCTGACCACGCAGGGATAGAGATAGATGAGGATGTATGCCGCTGGTGGATGCTGATGTTTAAAGTGCTTTTTTTGGTAACAAAACTGTCCGAGATTGATGATCCTTTAAAAAAAACGAACAATTAAAACATTGCTACCAATGCTTCACAATCGTTGATATAGCAAACATCTGAAGCAATGTCAGTCAAATCAAAATAGCCATCACGGAATCGTAGAGAGTGATGTCTCCTGCATGTCTGAATCTTCTGCTAAGAAGGGGTATTATTCCAAGTGTGCTGTGGCTTTGTGGTCCAAGTATCTTTCAGAGGGACTACAGGTAGAACTGGCATTTACCTTGGAAATATGATCTTTGTGAGGCATTTGGGGTCCAATTAAGACAAAGGTCAAAGTATTTTTGAAAGTAAATTCTTATAAAAATCATTATTAAAGTTTGCAACTTCAAAAATAAATGTGCTTGAAATGAAGGGTCCCTGTCCAGGTGGCAGTCTGGCACTTGTAGAGGTCAACTCAACGCCAGTCAACACGAGTAAGCTAGAAGCTAAAAAGGCAGTTCAAACCACACAACAGTAAGGAGCTACGGCAGCTTGCAGGGGGAAAGAGGCGTGACAAATTTGTACTACTTGTCCCAAAGTCAAGTAAAAGCGATAATTTAAATTATCCAGCTAAACAATTTGATTGTCTTCAAAGTTCATTTTTGTAGTAGTTCTACAGCTGTCACGGATCTCAAAGCTCCGCTCTGCTCACGTGTCTGGGTATGGAGTTTCAAACTCTTTCCCACCCCGGGCATGGACAATGCAAGCTGATTAAATTGCCACGTTCTTTTGCTGTTTTAGTCAACAGACCTAGACAATAGAATCCCAGTCAAAATCATCTTGTATATCATCCGCAGGGAGAGGGCGGCGCATCTGGAAGTTTACTGAAGTAATCATATGCTGCTGGTTCATTGCTCCATGATGCCCTGGGGGAAGGGAGGGGGAGAGAGAGAAAACACAAGGCTATGAAATCAGACAGTAGCTATGTTAACAGGTACACTTTATAAGCTGAAAGAGCACTGCCTTACCTGTGAGCTTGCACTTTCTATTACTTATTTCTAGTTAACTGTCTTGTGTTCATGATAAGGTACTGTAATTAACATCAGCACTGACACAGCTTCTGCCCCCCCACACTGTGCATGTGCATTCTAAGGGATATAACTGACACCACTGCTGAGGTTATGGAATTCTGAGATGGTAACCACCGTAGATACCTGTATCACATTTAAATGAAATTTCTAAGATGTCCTATTGGGCTCTGCAGCCCATTACCTTGGTTCAGTGGTAGTCCTTTGAGTAAGTAAATGGAGTCCACTCAGAAGAAAGGAGGGTTACTAGTGGGGTACCGCAGGGTTCAGTATTAGGATCGGTCCTCTTCAATGTCTTTACAAGCGACATTGCAGAGGGACTGGAAGGAAAAGTATGTCTCTTTGCAGATGACACAAAGATCTGCAACAGAGTTGATGCACAGGGTGGGGTGGAAAGGATGAGAAGGGACTTGGCAAGGTTAGAGGAATGGTCAAATGTATGGCAGCTTAGATTCAATGCTAAGAAGTGCAAGGTAATGCACCTGGGAAACAAAAACCCAGGGGAAGAGTACACAATGGGGGGTGAGATACTAACAACGACAAAATGGAAAGGGACCTGGGGGTAGTCATATCAGATGACCTAAAGGTGGGCAAGCAATGGGAAAGGCAGCAAGGAGGGCTGGGGGATACTGGGATGCTAGGGAGAGGCATCACCAGTAGAAAACAGGAAGTTATTATCCCTCTGTACAGACAGCTGGTGAGACCCCATCTGAGTACTGTGTGCAGTTCTGAGACCCAATCTCAAAGACATAGACAGGATGGAAGCTGTCCAGAGGAGGGCAACTAAATGGTGCAGGGTCTGCACGGAAGACATATGAAGAGAGACTTAAAGGAGCTTAATTTGTATAGCCTCGAGGAAAGGAGGGAGAGGGGAACATGACAGAAACGCTCAAGTACCTCAAAGGAATCAACAAAGTCCAAGAGGGTAGCATCTTTCAAAAAGAGGTGTGCAAGAACAAGAGGGCACAATTTAAAGATTGGGGGCTCAGAGGTAATTTAAGGAAGTATTTTTTTCACAGAGAGGGTAGTGGAGCATGGAAACGGCCTTCCTGAGGAGGTTGTGGAGTCAAAATCAGTGGTGGAATCTAGCCATGCATGGGACAGTCATAAGGCCATTCTAGTGGGTGGGGGTAGGAAGAAGTAGGCTGCTGGTTAACTAGGATCTGCAGCTTGTCCAGTAGGTAGGGAAATGGGCAGACTGGGTGGGCCAAGCGGTCCTTATCTGACGTCAATTTCTATGTTTCTATGTAAGCAATTATAAGTTTTTAAAAGACCAGTTAAGAAGGGATGGGATTGTAAATCAGGCTGAACCCAATGGCCAGCCGATTCCTTCTACTTCCTGATCCAATCGGCCCCACTCTCGCGCTCAAGACTTTTTTTGTGGTGTCTAACCAGGGAGAACACAGGGGTGCGCCCCACTGAAGTCTATGGGACTCAGTTTCAAAACTTTTGGTGTACATGAAAGCTACTGCTCAACTAACAGAACCTCCATTAGATGGGCAGTGGCCTTCGTATATACCAAACGTTGCTTTATCAAAAAGTTTAGAAACTTATCCCCATAAACTTCAATGGGGCATGCCCCCACACTCTACCTGGTCAGATGTCAAAAAACATTTGAGCGCAGGGTCGTCAGATGGGGAAGTGGAAAGGACTGGCTGGCCACTGGGTTCAGCCTGATTCACGATCCTTTCCCTTCCTAATGGGACTTCTCAAAAAATTATAACTGCTGGCTCAAAGGACTGCTACTGCACTAAGGTAATGGGCTATAATGCCCAAAAGCTCATTTAAAAATGCTGGAAATTAGCTGACCTGGTGGCGCGGAGGGGCTGGACGCCTTACTGCGTGAATGCCGGCGACCCGGGGGTGGGGGGGAGTAGGATTGAGCACTGGCTGTCCTCTCCCAGAGGGGTCACCTGCCCATAGTCCTGCTGTCACCAGATGTAGGTCTGTTGACAGGTGCAGGTGGTAAAAGCGCGACAGGTAGGGTGGGTCATCCTGTGGTGTGTGGTATTGCTTCCACTGCAGCGCGGACGCACGGGGTCAGGGAACAAAAAGTTGAAAAACATACAAACTACTTACGGGGAAAAAAAATGTTGGAAATTCACTCTAACTCTTAGGCTGCCGACAGAATTGGAACGTATAAGAATTTTTGACTGCTATATCAGTCTGCGGTACAGCAAGGGTTAAGGTAATCAACTCATTCAGTTTTATTTGAAAAATCAGTTAAAACAAACCATCTTTAACAGGGCATGCAGGTTTACAGCTAAAATGCAACTCCCCATTCAGCTGAAAACAAAACCAAGACTACTGCAAATGCCTTTCTTACACACTTTGACTCCCTGCCCATGCCAAACCCTTTGGGCCATTTCAGCTCCAACATTCCCTACTTCAGCCAACAGACAATTCATGCAGAGGGACTGGTGCAGAATCCCAAGTCATGCATACAACATGCAGGTCAAAGACCCAAATCAAGGGGTAAGAAAAAAGAGAATGGGGCAGCCCCGATAAAAGCAGCTTAGAAGGGAAGTTACCTGTCATAGTCGGTCCTGGGGTGCTGAGCGATGGGATATGGGGGTAACCTGGGGGGGTCATCATTGAAGAAGGAAGGTTTTGCCTGGAGTCTATGTACAAATTTCCTGTATGAGAGAGAGGGGTTCAGGGAGAGGAATAAGAAGATGGGGCATATGAAGTCAATTCAATTTATAACACTGACCCTTTACTTCACATGTATACATGGCAGAGGAGTGTTAAAAGGACTACTGATTTAATTTGGCAGAAATTTTTATTTAATTTGCTAATACTCTTTCTGGCAGTCAAACAAAAAGGACCATGCAAAAAGAAAAGTTACACACATAACGTAACTAAAGATCTTCCTGAATATCTTCTCCTCAGAGTACCACTTATGGATCGGAGCTGGAAGATGCTAGAACCCTGCAGGAGTAAGAACTTTTGGGGGCTGGCTGTGCCGATATGCTCCATGCACATACCACCCAAGTAACTGAAGATCTTCCTGAATATCTTCCGGGGGTAGGCTTAAGGATTTAACATGGCCATTTCAAAACTGTACTCAAAAAACACTGCACACAAGTGGGAAAATGTGATTGCTTCGAATAACTCTATGTGGGACCAATACACTGTAAATGGTTTCACCTCCTCTTCTACCTCGGCAGCACCCTATCCCTACCCTCTAACCCCTCCACTAACATGCCCTCTTTTCCCATCCCAACTGTCATCTATCAGCACTAACCAGCATCCCCACCCATCGCTGACTACTTTCTCAACGTGCACCTGCTATTCCCCCGTAACCACTGACTCCCCTCTCCTATCTCAATAACCTGATGCACCTCTGATAATAAGGGCATGGAGGCAGTGCCAACATTTGTTCAAGACAAGGTTGTGTGCTGCTTCTTACAAGGACTGTTTATTTAAAACTAAAAGTTTGTATTAGGTAGCTATTTTTCTCTTTTTGTTGCACCTCAATAATCGAATCCTGTGCTTCTGTATATCTAGTTTTTCTGACGTGGAACCTTTGTAAAGGAGCTATAAGCTCAAAGGTATTGTAATCTGAACTATCAAATAAATAAATCTCAGTGTGCTCCTACAAATCAGAGGAGCATGGCAAATCAAAATTGTACCCTAAAATTTGAGCTCCTTCAGATCTTGGCCATGCTCCTATCTACTTTTTATGTACTGTATTACTCAACTGGAATTCCCAAGATGCATAGATGTTTCTTCTGTCTACTGACAATAAAACATATAATCTTTCTTTTTTTTTGCTCGATCACCTCATTTTCATTTAACTGTTGGCCCATAGTCGATACCGTCATTTCCTCCTTGCCATCCTTCCACACAAAAACACTCATTTCCCACCTGCCTGCATGCTCTCTCATTGCCAGAGAGTGTACATATGCTCGTTCCCTGCCTGCCGTGGCACCACTTGTCCACACACTTGTTTCCAACTTGCAAATATAAGATCCCGAAACCACACCTGCTTATCCCCTACCTGTCAGCCTACGTGGGCATGTGTCTACCAGCTGCTCTCAAAATTGTATTCTGTCTGCCCATGTACATACTAGCTTGTGCTGGCTACCAGCATGCTTGTTCCCTGTCAACATGACGCAGTGCATAATAACTTGCTCATCCACCTACACAAGTTTTATTTATTTTTTTAATAATTAAATCTAGGATTACAAGTACCTTTGAGCCAAGGCTCTTTTACAAAGGTTCCACGTCAACTACAATACATACAATTACAACATGGATAAAAAAAAATAATGCCAAGGATTAGATGAAGCTGTACAATAGAGAATATTATATAGGGGAAGACAAAGTGGAGGGTGGATAACGTTGGGGGGAGCAGCCAAAGGCAGTTGTCAAACATACACACAGGGGGGTGGCGTATGGTATAGAACGAACAGAGTGGGGTGAAGAAGTGGGATAAGTGCATGGTGCTGATTAGAAGACGTTAAGGGGGCCAGTTATATAAAGCAGTCACATGAGCTGGCACTTGATGGCTTCCAACTTGCCCAATAGCTTGCTGATCTAGCTTTAACTGCCAAATTAATAGCAAAAGTCCGATATGCATCCCAATGTCCCTTTTGGACTTCCCCACCACCCTTCCACTGCTTGGAACTGTGCTCCTAAAAGACAGGAGGAGCAGAGATAAAGTACAGTTACGTAAGAACTTACCGTAACAGTAGATCTTCGAGAGAGGCTCTTGCAGTAGGTAACTACATATAGGACTGACTTTGGCAGGCGGCAGGACCCCACTGAAAAATTTCTAGCTAGCAGTCTCTGGCGAGGGACCGTCCCCACATCAGGAGACGTCGGTATAAAGGGGCGGTCCCTCACGCCTGCCTTCCAGTTCTTTCCCACAACAGATCACAAGAGACCGGACAAGAGAGAAGCGGATATTTCCCTCACTGGAAAAGGAGCTGATAAAGCTTAGGCGGATGGAGGGCGGGAAGGTATTACCTACTGCAACAGCCTCTCCCGAAGATCTACTGTTACGGTAAGTTCTTACTTAACTGTACCATCTTACTTCGAGAGGGCTCTTGCAGAAGGTAATTACATTCAGGACTGAGTCCCAAGCAGTCTGGAATAAGAAGACGCACACGGGAGGAGAAAAGCTACTCAGAGTAGATCCTTTAGCTGAGAAGGCCTTAAGAAAGGAGGCCTTGCAGGACAGCCAACCTGAAGCCTGCTCTACGCGAGAGGCAATATCCAAACTATAATGTTTTGTAAAAGTATGGATGGAAGTCCAAGTGGCAGCAGCACAGATGTCTGCCGCTGACACATTCTTGAAACAAGCTGCTGAGGCAGCGACTCCTCTGGTGGAGTGGCCTCTTACTTGACCCGGAAGGGTCTTGTTGTACTTGTCATAACAGAAAGTGATGCAATGAGCCAACCATTTGGATAGGCATTGCTTAGAAACAGCATTGCCTTCTCTTTTGGGTGCAAAAGAGACAAACAGTTGATCAGTCTTTCTGAGATCCTTTGTCCTGTTAGTATAGTATCTCAGAATCCGGTGAACATCCATAGTATGTAGTAAATACTCCCCTTGATTGGAGTACTGTGTAAAGAAAGCGGGTAACTCTGTGGACTGGTTCCATGTAGACTCTGCTACCACCTTGGGGAGAAACGTAGGATTGGTGCGCAGAGCCACACGTTCCTTGTGGAAAATCAAGTATGGAATTTTACACATCAGGGCCTGGAGCTCGGAAATCCTCCGAGTCGAGGTAATGGCCACAAGAAAAAGTGTCTTCCAAGAAAGGAACTTCAAGTCTGCAGAGGCTGCCGGTTCAAAAGGAGGCAGAGTTAGTTTCTCAAGAACAAAATTCAAATCTCAAGGAGGGGCAGGAACTCGAATGGGAGGTCTCAGGTGGAGAACCCCTCTGAGGAAAGTATTCGGGACTTCCAGTTGAGCAAACATTCTGTCTGCAAAGGGAACGTGATAGGCCGAAATGGCCGCCATGTGGCCTTTCAGAGAGGAGTGACTAAGACCTAGGTCGAAGAGATGGCGCAGGTACTCCAGCAGACGTCCCGCGGGGCAGGAGAAAGGCTCAACATCTTTTGAAGCAGGCCAGATTGTGAACCTTTTCCACTTCATGGCATAGGCAGACCTAGTGGAGGGTTTCCTAGCCTCCACCAGAATTTCCGCCACCTGGGGAGAAACTCCAAAGCGGGCTTGGGCTATGTCTGCAGGAGCCAGGCATGTAGCTGAAGGGACTTGAGACCTGGATGGACCAGGGTCCCCCGATCCTGGGTCAGTAAACATTGTGACAGAGGAAGAGGAAGTTCCTCTGAGAATTGTTGCAGAAGAGAGAACCAAACTTGCCTGGGCCAAAAAGGAGCGATCAGAATCATTCGTGTTCCATCTGAACCTAGTTTCTGCAAGACCCGTGGGATCAAATGAATTTGGGGGAAAGGCATAGACGAATCTGTCCTTCCAATCTAGAGACAGAGCGTCTCTCCAGAAAAATGCCTCGTTTTGAGCAGGTGAGCAGCAATCTGGAAGCTGCGTTTGAGAGGAAGAACAGATTAGACTGTCGGTCTTCCCCAACGTAGGAAGATATCATCTAGGACCCCAGGATCCAGTTCCCACTCGTGGGCCAGGGCGGACGAGCGACTCAGCTTGTCTGCCAAGATGTTCTCGACTCCTGGAACATGAGTTGCCATAAAGTGAAGGTCGTGTTGTGTTGCCTAATCCCACACTCTCATCGCTTCCCCGCAAAGAGGGTAGGATCAAGTCCTTCCCTGTTTGTTGATGTACCATACCACACACATATTGTCCGTCTGGATGGCTAGGTGGCCTGAAAGGAGATATAGATGGAGGGCTTGAAGTGCATAAAGCACTGCCCGGAGCTCAAGCACATTGATGTGAAGTGTTTGTTCGAGCTTGGACCAAGAGCCCTAGGTCCGACGAGGACAGAGATGGGCTCCATAACCTTCGCCCGAGGCATCTGTGGTTAGAGTCTGGATGGGGGGAGGAAGGGAGAATAGAACCCCCGAAACAGGTTCTCTCTGATCATCCACCACTGCAAGTCTTGAACCATGGGAGAGGAGACCAGGACCAGCTGATCCAAGTCGTCCTCCAATTGATCCCATTGGGAACGAAGCGTCTACTGAAAAACCCTCATGTGGAGCCGAGCACGAGAAACTGTCGGGATAGCAGCCGCCATGAGCCAGAGAAGGCGAAGAACCAACCTTGCAGTGACTTGCCTGCAGCTGGACAACAGGCTTACCTGAGTCTGAATAGTGGCCGCCCTGTCCGGTGGCAGGAAGGCCCTGCCCAGGGTCATGTCCAGTACTGCCCCGATAAACTGGAGTCTCTGGGATGGGATCAGGTGAGACTTGGAATGGTTGATGGTAATACCCAGGCAGGCAATGACCTGTTGGGTAAGGGAGGCAGCACTGAGTTCCTCCTGGGCGAGGCATCAGACCAGTCGTCCAGGTCTGAGAAAACCTGCACCCGGGTATGCAGGTAGCCACCACCACTGCAAGGCATTTGGTAAATACTTGGGGAGCCGAGGAGAGACCAAATGGGAGTGCCTTGAACTGGTAGTGGTCCCCCTGGAAGGCAAAAACTGAGGTATCTGCGGTGGGACAGGTGAATGGATATGCAGGTAGGCATCCTGCATATCCAGAGTGCACATCCACTGGCCCGAGCGGAGGAGGGGCAGAAGGCTCTGCAGTGAGAGCATTCTGAACCTCTTGTATTCCACGAATAGGTTCAGGGAACTGAGATCTAGGATAGATCTTACATCTTCTGTCTTCTTCAGGACCAGGAAGAAGTGGGAAAAGTAACCCGTTCCCTGAAGAGGAAGGGGGACAGGTTCTATTGTCTGTTTCAGCAACAGTGCCGAAATCTCTTCCTGGACCAGAAGCAGATGTTTCCAAGAATATGACGACCTTTGGAGAGGGTGACGAGGTGGTTACTATAGAAACTCTATTGAATGTCCTTCTGCGATTAGCTGGAGCACCCATGAATCTGTTGTTATCCTCTCCCAGCCCAGAAGGTGGAGGGCGAACCTCCCTCCTACCGGTTCCTCCGGGAAGCCCGGAGGCTGTGGGACAGGGAAGGAGTCAGGTGGTGTGGGGCAGCGCTGCAGCTGAAGCGCCTGCTGCTTTTTTTGGGTGGAGGGGGCTTGGCAGCTGAAGGCCGAGCGTTGGTGGCCGCTTTCCCGTGGGTTCGCCTTTGGCCAGTTCGTCTCTGAGAAAGGCAACGCTGCGATTGATGGGGATAGTACATAGAGTTGGACGGACTTCATTGCCGTCCCCTTCTCCTTCAGATCTGTGATGATGTCCTTGACTTCACCCCCGAAGAGCACCGACCCCCGGAAGGGTGCTTCCTGTATACCAGACTGCACTTCTGGGACCAACCCTGATACACAGAGCCAAGCATGATGTCATAAGCCTACGGCGAAAGCTGAGCTCCGCCCAACAGTGCCCACCGCATCGTAAGTCGCACACGAAGTATGTGTCGACTGTCCGAACGTGCAGAGCGGACGAGGTCAGACAGTTCCTACTTGACTCGGGAGTCTGGTAGGGAGTCCAATTTGGTTTCCACCTCAGAAAGAATTGCCTTCTGCTAATCCCCCATATGACTGACATAGTTCAGGGCCCTGATTTCCAGCGTGGAGGAAGCAAAATCTTTTTGCCATACTGGTCCAGAAGGCGGGATTCCTTATCAGATGGCGACGAGCTAAGGTGTTTTGGATTAGCTGACCGGCCATGAATGGCACTAATCACGACTGAGCCAGCACGAGGGTGTGAATCTAAATAGTCAAGACCCTCTGGAGCCTGGTATAGCCTGTTCGACTTCCGTGGAAGAGGGGCTAATGCTGACGGTTGTTTCCAAATCTTGGTAACAAGGTGGGCATGAGGCTTGATCCAGGGTGGCACCAAGGTGGGAGCTGTCACGGGCAGATCCAGATGCTCAGCAAGTTTTAACCGCTGAGGATCTGGCTCCAAGGATTGCCACTTATGCACTGCCTGGATTTTACGTAGCAGCTCCATGAAGGAAGGATCCTCCAGAGGAGACTTCGGAGGAGTCCTTGGCCTGGGCTTTGACGGAGAGCGGGGCTTGTCGTCCTTCTCAGAGCAGCCGTCGGAGGCATCCGAGGCGGAAGAGGAAGAAACTGATGAAGAAGACGACTCCCTTTCCCATCTAGGGGGGGGAACAAACCCCTTGGGAAGCGTGTCCTGCCCCTCTCTGGACCCAGCGGGTTTAGCTCTGGTGTCTGGAGGAGGGAAGGGGAGGGAGTTTGCCGTCGTGGACATATGGGAACCGGTACTGGCACCGTCGTCAGAAGACGGCTCTCCACCTCTCTGGTGAGTTGAGCCTTGGCCTCAGCCCATCAGGAGGCTAGAGTCTACTGCAAATCCACCGGCGGCTGGGGGGGGCGGTGGAGGAGGGAAGGGGGATAAGGGTATGGGTTATACCCATACAGCGAGTATGCATAACCCGACAGCGGGAAGCCCGGCGTCGGGTACTGTAGAGTTGAGTAGGCTGGCGTCAGGTGCTGCGTCGATGGATACTGCGGTCCCGGTGCGACGGTCGGTGCAGGGAGCTACCCGAGCAGACAGCCCGCTCAAGGCCCAGCGGCGGGACTGGGGCAGACGGCCCGGGGGTGGAGGGCCCGGCGTGGGCGGCATCCGGAAGCAGGATGAGACCCGGAGCCGCACTACTGGCGCTTGAGCCGCGCCGCGCAGCCGACAACAGATCAGCAGGAGGTTGGTCTGACGGCGCTGGAACAGGGACCTCAGTGTCGCCCAGGATGGAGGAAAAAATCCCTGGGGTCGGGCTGAGGAGACTTGGGGTCCCGAGGCAGCGAGAGGCTGCAGGGGAGCAGGAACGCCGGACGTGGAGGGTCGGCTCATCCACTATCTCGGCGCGGGCAGACCCGATGTGCATCTTGCCAGCGGGATCCAGGCGGGCGCCAGTGGGGCCAGCGTCAGACTTAATGGACCCTTCGCCGGAGGCAGGCCACGATGGAGGGGCGACCTAGTCTGGCGGAAGATGGGTCGCACGACTTACCTACCCTCTCCGTGCGGACATCGGAGGAGCCGACGTCCAGCTTATCAGAGCCGCCCGCACCGGTAGGCCGTGAAGCCGTGGCTTTACCAGGGGCGGAAGCCTCCGAGCCCGGAGGCGCCTGACGGGCATGCGCAAGCCAGATGGGCGGACGGCCGCCGCTTAGAAACCTCTAAGGGCCGCCGAGAAGCATCTCGTGGGGACGTTACTACAAGAACGGCGACTCCTGAGGGAGGCGGTAGGAGTAGAGCCCTTGTCCCGGTGCTTTTCCTTGTCCTTTCTCTTGCGATGGCCTTCAGGTGAAGTTGACACCTGCCGAAGTTTTTTTGAGTTCTTTTTCCATGGAGCTCATCTTCTTTTTGAGAATGTGGGCTTTCAGGGACTGCTGCCGCCTTCTCCAGGTGGCCGCGTTGAAACTCAGGCAGTGCTGGTACTTCTCTACTTGATGGTCGGGGCCTAGACAAAAAGGCACAGGGAATGGCCGTCCTTGTGCGGGAGTTGGGCGCCACACGAGTCGCACTTATTTTTGTGCTCTGAGGATGTAGGGGACGACATACAATGGGCAGACTGGGTGGACCAAGTGGTCCTTATCTGCCGTCAGATTCTAAGTTTCTATACACTGACGAATGATTGACAATTACTAAGAAAAAAGTGAAAAAACTCGGTAAAATAACAGACGAAGGAGACTGATGAGCAAGGAACTTTTCCGCAAGGGGCCGGCATAGGCTAACGGCGGGAAAGAACTGGAAGGCGGGCGTGAGGGACCGCCCCTTTATACAGACGTCTCCTGACGCTGGTCACCTGACGTGGGGGTGGTCCCTTTGCCAGAGACGGCTAGCTAGAAATGTTTCCGTGGGGTCCTGCTGCCTGCCGACGTCAGTCTTATATGTAATTACCTACTGCAAGAGCCATCTCGAAGTAAGATCTGAATTTCCTACAAAGAAAATTTGCTCCTGTAATCACAGACTGTGCTCACAGCACTGAGCACACCCTAACGCTATCTCTGATATCTTCTCCACAGAATTCCACTAAATAGGTCTGAACCAGACGGCATTAGGACCCTGCAGAAGTCAGAGCTTTTGGGGGCTGGCAGCGCAGATATGTTCCATGCACACATTACCAGAGTGGTCCTACTGGTGTACAGCACTGTCTGGCCCCAACAGCCTCAATATTTATTTAATTTATTTATTTTTTTACACTGAGGGCGCTGGTGTGAGAAACTAAACCTACGAGCAACCTAACCCTAATAAGACAGCCCTGTTGGCGATCCCCTATAACAAGGGCACACAACTCCAATGTAAAACACAGCATCTTCACAGCCCATACTTATTCAAAGAGGATGGAAGACTGTAAACGAAACACAATACTGTAGTTAGTTGAAAGGGGGGTAATGGTACTTAATTAGAAGATATTCAGGAACATCTTCAGTTACAGGATGTAGCGAAGACCCCAAGGAGGGTGGAAGAGGACTCCTGAGAAGGAGGAAGCAACTTCTGGTGGAAGACTCTATTGTGAGGGGGATAGATCTGGGAACAGAAAAGGGAGAGGGAGGTTAGGTACCTATGTGGTGCCATGGCCCGGAAGGATGGGCAGTGGAAAATAGGGATCGCTACGGCAGCAGGATGGGAGGCAGAGTTGGATGTCATTCTCCACCTGGGAACTAATGACCTGGCTAGGGATGGGGCTGGGATAGTGCAGGGGGAGTCGGATCTTGGGGTTATCATCTCTGATGACCTCAAGGTAGGGAAACAGTGTGACAACGCAGCAGGTAAAGCAAATAGGATGCTGGGATGCATAGGCAGGGGCATCACCAGCAGGAAAAGGGAGGTCACGATTCCACTATACAAGACGACACTAGTGAGGCCTCACCTGGAGTACAGTGTACAGTTCTGGAGACCTTACCTACGTAAGGACATAGACAGGGTAGAGAAGGTTCAGAGGAGGGCAACAAAGATGGTAAATGGATTGCATCACAAGTCCTATGAGGACAGGTTGAAGGAATTGAATATGTACTCCCTGGAGGAGAGGAGGGAGAGAGGGGACATGATGGAGACATACAAGTATCTTACAGGGAGGAACAGGGTGCAAGAATACACCATTTTTAAGCGAAAAAGATGTTCCAGGACTAGAGGGCATGGGATGAAGTTGTAGGGAGGACGATTCAGAGGAAATGTGAGGAAGAATTTCTTCACAGAATGGGTGGTGGACAAGTGGAACACCCTGCCTGAGGAAGTGGTGGGGGCTGAAACAATCACTGGATTTAAGAATGCATGGGATAGACATAAAGGAATTCTGGAGGTCAGGGGTAAGGGGCAACAGAGTTCTAGGAAAACATAAACTGAAGTTACAAACTCAAATGGGCAGACTAGGTGGGCCATAGGCCCTTATCTGCAGACACCATCTATGTTTAGGGAGCTGGAGAGGGGTCTTAGGTGGCACACTCAGTGGCTTTTGCTGAGGTGCTGCTAATCTACAACAGGAGGGGAGGACAGGAATCTCCGTACAAGGAGCTTCAGCTCATGGCTGAAGGAATGGTGCAGAGTCGGAGTTCAGCTACAAAGGGGTCTGGGAACCCACCTGAGAGGATAAGGGCCTATACAGGGGTGATGGCCTACATCCATCCGGGAATCCTTGGTGGACGGTTTAAATTTTACTTTGATGAGCATTTAAACTAACCAAGGGGGGTGGCAGAAGAGATCGGGGAGGCAAAACCGGCCCCCCCCACAGGCACAAGTAGAGAGTAGGGAGAACCCAAGAGGAGTGGAATCCCCCAGGATGCAAATTAATAAGGGAAGCATGGTGGAAGAAATTAAGAGGAATGGGAGCGGATGCATTAAAAAAAAAGAGATGGCAAGGAGAGAAAGCAAAAAGAAAAAAAGGCGATGTAACAAACAGAGTGGTAAAACCTGGAAAGCCATATGTGTGAATGCTAGAAGACTAGGAAATAAGATTCCAGAACATAGAAACATAGAATTTGATGGCAGATCAAGACCGCTTGGCCCACCCAGTCTGCCCATTTCCCTACCTGATGGATAAGCTGCAGATTCTAGTTAATCAACAGCTTACTTCCTCCTGCCCCACACTAGAATTGCCTTATGCCTGTCCCATGCATTCTTGAATTCTCCCACTGTTCCTGACTCCACAACCTCCTCAGGAAGGCTGTTCCATGCATCCACAACTCTCTTTGTGAAAAAATACTTTCTAACATTACCTCTGAGCCATCCCCTCTATCTTCAAATTGTGCCCCCTTGTTCTTGCACATCTCTTCTTCTGAAAGATACTACCCTCTTGTACCTTGTTAATTCCCTTGAGATACATGAAAGTTTCTATCATGTCCTCCCTCTCCCTCCTTTCCTCAAGGGTATACATATTAAGCTGCTTTAGTCTCTCCTCTTATGTCTTCTGGTGCAGAACTTGCACCATTTTGGTTGCCCTCCTCTGAACAGCCTCCACTCTGTCTATGTCTTTCAGGATGGGGTCTCCAGAATTGCACGCAGTACTCCAGATGGGGTCTCACTAACTGTCTGTAGACAGGGATAACAACTTCCTGTTTTCTACTGTTGATGCGTCTCCCTATGCATCCCAGTATCCCACCAGCCCTCCTTACTGCCTTCTCACATTGCTTGCCCACCTTTAGGTCATCTGATATAATTATTCCTAGGTCTCTTTCGATTTTTGTTTTTATTAACTCACCCCCCATTGTGTACTCTTCCCTTGGGTTTTTGTTTCCCAGATGCATTACCTTGCACTTCTTTGCATTGAATCTGAGCTGCCACGTATTTGACCATTCCTCCAACCTTGCCAAGTCTCTTTTCATTCTTTCCACCCCACCTTGTGCATCAACCCTGTTGCAGATCTTTGCGTCATCTGCAAAGAGGCATACCTTTCCTTCCAGGTGCTCTCCAACATCACTTATAAAGATATTAAAGAGGACCGGTCCCAGTACCGAAACCTGCCGTGCCCGCTAGTTACCCTCCTTCTTCACTGTGGAATCCGTTTACTATTACCTTTTATCCCAAGAGTCCAGCCAGTTTTTTTATTCCAGGCTACCACCTTGGGACCCACTCCAAGCTGGCTAACTTATACAGTCGGCCAAAAATATTACTGCACTTTTCAAATAACTCACAATTTCTCTAAACATAAGTTGAAATTAACAACAGTACAGTATTTGGTCTCCACAATTCTTTATTTCTCTGTTAATAATACAGAACCTTTGTTTTTGATTCAGAATTTAATATATCCTTTTAAATCAGAAAATGAAAAGAAATGGCATTGACAAAATTATTGACACCCTAGACTTAATATTTGGTAGCACAGCCTTTGGTCAAAATAACTGCAACTGCTTCTTATAGCCATGGATGAGCTTCCTGCACCTCTCTACTGGCAGTTTGGCCCACTCTTCTTGTGCAAACTGCTCCAGTTCTCCCAGATTTGAGGGGTGCCTTCTCCCAACTGCTGTTTTCAGATCTCTCCACAGGATTTCAATGGGATTTAGATCTGGACTCACTGCTGGCCACTTCAGAACAGTCCAGCTTCTTGTCTTGAACCATTCCTGGGTGTTTTCTGAAGTGTGTTTGGGGTCATTGTCCTGCTGGAAGACCCATGACCTTCGACGGAGACCCAGCTTTCTGACACTGGGTTCAACACTGCGCTCCAAAATGGCCTGGTAATCTCCAGATTTCATGATGCCATGCACACGTTCAAGGCACCCAGTGCCAGAGGCAGCACAGCAACCCCAAACCATCACTGAACCTCCTCCATGTTTGACTGTAGGGAAGGTGTTCTTTTCTTTGAAGGATTCATTTTGTTTTCTGTAAACATAGAGATGATGTGCTTTACTAAAAACCTCTAATTTGGTCTCATCTGTCCACAGGACATTCTCCCAGAAGGACTTTGGCTTGTTCAGGTGTGCTTTGGCAAACCCCAGTCAGGCTTTCTTATGTCTCTCTCTCTCTCAGCAGTGGGGTCCTCCTGGGCCTCCTACCATATAACCCCCTTTCATTGAGTTGGCGACGAATGGTGCGAGTTGAAACTGTCGTACCTTGTGTCTGAAGGTCAGCTTGAATCTGTTTGGCAGTTGATCGAGGTGCTTTCTACACCATTCGAACAATCCTGTGCTGCAATCTTCGATCAAGTTTTCTCTTGCGGCCCCATCCAGGGAGGTTGGCTACAGTGCCATGGGCCTTAAACATCCAGATAACATTACATACAGTGGAAATAGGAACATCAAGGTCTCTGGAGATTGATTTGTAGCCTTGAGATTGTCCATGCTTGTCTACAATCTTCTGTCTGACCTCCTCAGACAATTCTCTGGCTGTCTTTCTTTTCTCCATGCTCACTGCGGTACACATAGTGACACAAAACAGAAGAATGAGTCCTTTTCTCTATTCAAACTGGTTGAATGAGTGATTTTTATATTGCAGGCATCTGCAACTCACCACAGGTGAGTTTAATTCCAAAGTGAAGGAGAATCACCTGCTTGAAATCTAATTATTTCTAACTACTTCTAAAACGTGCCAATAATTTTGTCCGGGCCATTTAAGGATTTCTGTGTGGAATAAGCTAAGACTTAGTACATTTTTCAGCTTTTTGTGTTTTATTCCACTGCAAACCAAAGAAATACATATGTGGATACCAAAATATTTTTTAATTTCAACAATTTTCTGGAAGGAATGATGCATTATTAGAAAAAACTGCAAGGGCGCCAATATTTTTGGTCACGACTGTATATTAATCTTTTGTGTGAGACTGTGTCGAATGCCTTACTAAAATCTAGGTAGGCCATATCCACAGCCCCTCCCTGGTCTCTTACTTTGGTCACCCAGTCAAAGAAATCTATTAGATTCGTCTGACATGACCTTCCTGCTGTGAAACCATGCTGCATTGAGTCCTGTACCCCACTGGCCTCTAGGTACTCAACAATTCTTTCCTTCAGAAGTGATTCCATCATTTTCCCTACCACTGAAGTCAAACTAACTGGTTTGTAGTTTCCTGCCTTTGACCTGCTCCCACTTTTGTGAAGTGGAATCACATTTGCCCTCCTCCAGTCCTCAGGTACCACACCATCCTCCCATGATTTGTTAAAGAGAGTAGTCAGTGGTGTTACTAGTTCTACCCTTAGTTATTTTAGTATTCTTGGGTGAAACCCATCAGGCCCCATTGCTTTGTCCACCTCAGTTTTAAGAGTTCTTTCAGGACTTCCGGTGATGTCACCGTAATGGTGGGAGGCTGAGGCTGAGAGCTCTCCAGCGGTTACCCCCTAATCGTTTGAAATCCTCGAAGAAAAGAATATCTTACCAGCAATCAAACATATTACCTGAAAGCTCAGGATGGCAGGTAAACCCCCGAAAACAAAGGGCTCAAAACAAATGCACACTGGAGGTAAAATGAGGCAAACACTGCTGAGCCGATCGCAAGAGGGCCTGGCAACCTTACCTACGTGGAGATGTTATCCCTCTGACTCCTCCATAGATTTAGATCCAGAAGAGATAGATCCTACAGAGGGCACGAAACACACTCTACAGAAGATACTGTCTACGGTGAATAAAATAGACAGCGATCTAGCAGACCTAAGACAGGATATGAGCCTTCTAGACAAAAAATTTTCTAAAAACGACTCTCGTTTGGAGGAACTGTCGGAGACACAGGAAAGTAATGACCGCCTCCTGTTATATTTAATGCAAAGGGACCGTGAAACACATGCTAAACTTGAGGACCTAGAGAATAGGTCCCGGCATAATAATTTTAGAATTCACAGGATCCCAGAAGGAGCGGAAGAAGGGTTTGCCGCAACCATGGGTTTTATCCAGCATGTGGTGCGATCCACGTTTGAGATCCCAGCAGACCTCGACCTGGCGATTGACCGAGCACACAGATCCTTAGTGCCCAAGCCGGTGGACCCTGCAGCGAGGCCTAGATCATTCGTGGTCAGAATGCTACATTTCCAAACTAAAGAGTGGATACTACGCGAAGCCTGGAGGCACCGAGATTTAAAGTACAAGGAGGCAGCAATTTATTTTGATCAAGATTTCTCGATGGCCCTTCAAGCGGAACGACAACGAGTCGGGGGATAATTAAGGAGCTACGAGAGAAAAAAGAAATCAGGGCACAACTACTATTTCCAGCCAGATTGAAGGTACATTCAGAGAACGGTACAAAGATCTTTCCTACGCTGCTCGATGCAGTCCCCTTCCTGAAGAACCTAGAAATCTTGGTTCCAGACCTAGCGTATGAAATCCTGGAAAAGCAGCTGAGAGCAAGTGCCTGGAGCATGGTTACTAGAGGCAAGAATAAGAATTGGGGGAGCATCTACATCACTCCTGAAGTCAGCGCTGGGGGACATTGCAAAACTCCTGTGGAGAGAAGGGATCAATCCACAGTGTCGGGTAAAGGAGGCTCATCACCACTGAAGGACTGACTACAATTGTAGATTTTGTCTCTTTTTCCAATTTTTTTCCTCATTTGAAGCTTCTGTATGAGGTAATGTGAACTTTAAGCGCATTAAGGGGGACATTGGACAGCACAGGACTGTAAGAATCACGGAACTAAAAAGTGAAAGCTCTTAATGCGGGAGGTAGAGTGGGAGGGGTTATGCTGGACCCTATACAAGCCCGGCGATGGTGCAGAAGGGGAGATTTGAAGTGGAGAGGGTTACGGACTGTACTGATAATCAGGAGACCGAGAGAGGGGTAGTAAACTCATATCCTGGTATGAGATATTTCTCTGCCCTCTGTTATTCATAAATATGTAGGATGAAGGGGGGGGGTGAGGAGATGCAGCCACCAATTCATGAAGAATGGGAGATGCTGGGGAGTGATCTATTTTTATGTAACAAATTACGTCCATCATCCTGGAGCTATGCAAACAATGCTTGATATGTGGTAATAAGCACGTGGGGATTTGAGGGATATTTAGTATTTGAAAACTGATGGGGTGCGTGGTGGACGAAGGTTTACAGTTTTTCTCACCGAAGGGACGTTTCTAACTTCAAAGTTGTTAGCAAGCTACACATAGAAGTGTATTAGCTACAATACCCCTTTAACACCTCAGGGGCCCTAGTAATTAGTCACAGGAGTGACTTCGATTTTCCTTGGAAGTCAAAGGTTGATTAGTTAAAATAGTTAAACTGTTGAACTGGTTCTATATTATAAGAAGAATGTTTTGTTCTTTGTCTTGCAAGTTTGAAGTGACTTTTCGATGTGGATTTTCATGTAAAGAGAAGGAATGCTAAAACTTGGATGTTGTGGAAGGGTGGGTGGGTGGGTGCATTGCAGTCTGGCCCAGATCTTGGTAATCAGAGCAAAGATAGATACACTGTTTTGGAATGGCCCTATTGAATACAGTTTCATGCAATGTTAATGGTATTAACTCCCCAGTGAAAAGAACTAAATTACTGACGGAGCTTAAGAGGCTGGACTGTGATGTAGCTCTCCATCAAGAGACCCATCTCTCAGATTCAGAGCATTAAAAGCTTAGGAGAGCTTGGGTAGGGAGAGTGGAAGCTGCATCATATGTAGGAGCTAAAAAAGCAGGAGTAGCAGTTCTGGTGAAGAGAAACCGTCCACTAGTGATACAAGAAGTGGAGAAAGCCTTTGAAGGGAGGTATATTAGGGTTACGGTCTGGTACAGGATCAAGCAGTACATATAATTAATATATATGCTTGTAACGTAGGAACAGACAAATTCCACATAGAGGTTTTTCAAAAGATAGCTGACCTTTCGACAGGGGTACTGATATTGGGAGGAGATTTTAATGCTGTCCCCTGCCCGTCACTAGACCGATCAGTGGACCAAACAGGCTCTCCGAGATCAGTAGACAGGAAACTTAAAGCTATGATGGAAGAGAGTGGGTTGGTGGATGTTTGGAGGGACCAGCATTTGGGGGAAAGGGACTACACCTGTTATTCTGCGGCTAACAAATCTTATTCGAGGATAGATCTGTTAGTGACCCATAGGGCCAATACCCATTATTTTATATCTTCTAAAATTGGTTCATTTACTTTGTCAGACCAGGCGCCAATTACTACTAAGATAACATGGGGAGCGGAAACCAGACACACGAGCTGGAGATTAAATGTGTCCCTGCTTAATGATAAGAACTTCGTACGGCAAATACAACAGACTATTTGTAACTTAGTCGTGGACTCCCCGATGAAGGATAGCTCCCCATTATTATGGTGGGATACAATGAAAGCGGTAGTAAGGGGACAAATAATTAATTTGGCTTCAGCTAAAAAGAAACTTAAGGAAAAAAAGAGAAAGGTACTAATAGAAACTATAGAAGCTTTGGAAAGAGCACATAAAGATCAACCAAAGGGGAAAGGAGAAGGAATTCTAAAAGAGCTAAACAAAAAAAGGGCGGAACTGAGTGTGTTGGATAGTGAAAAGGCGGGGGGTATTTCACGATTTATGAATCAAAAGTATTATGAGGGAAGGGGGAAGGCAATTAAATTGTTAGCACTCCAATTAGAAAAAGAACAAGCAAACATATATGTCCCTTTTGTATTAGACAAGAATAAAGAAAACAGAAAGAGGGTGAAACCAAGTGAGATAGCCATAGCATTTAGAGAGTACTATAAAGCCCTATATGCAGCAAATAGGGACCCACAGGAAGTTAAAAGGGAAGCAGCAGAATTCCTGAGGACCTTGAAGATTCTCAAACTAACTTTAGAAATGCAGAAAGAGCTTCCGGCCCTAATAACGGATAAGGAGGTCCAGGGGGTCATTGCAAATCTTCCAGCCGGTAAGTCACCGGGACCCGACGGACTTCCCACAGAATTTTATAAAAAAACTTAAAAATACATTAGCCTCAAAATTAGCCACGGTTATGAATGCCATCTTAGAAGAGATGCGGCTACCGGAATCCTGGCAAGATGCAATAATTACAGTAATCCCTAAACCAGGTAAGCCCCATATGTCCTGTGAGTCATACCGACCCATATCCCTGTTAAATCAAGACTTTAAAATCCTGACAAAGATATTGGCCAACTGAGTGCAGAGATATATTGGGATCTTGATCCATCCAGATCAAACTGGATTAATTCCCCTCAGACATATGTCTGATAATATTAGAAGACTGCTTAATATAATTAGTAATGAAATCAAATCATCAACTCCATAAGTGGCAATTTTTTTTAGATGCTGAAAAAGCCTTCGATCGGCTGAATTGAACTTACTTACAGGAGGTACTTCATTACATGGGTTTTAAAGGTTCATTCATGCAGTGGGTTATGGCATATCGAAACCCAACAGCTCGGGTTCGAGTTAATGGTACAATTTCAGAAGGGTTTACAAAAGAAAAGGGCACAAGGCAAGGCTGCCCCTTATCTCCACTGTTGTCCGCCATTGCGATGGAACCTTTAGCCCAAGCAATTAGATCAAGAAAGGAGATCAAGGGTATCCAAGTTCAAGGGACTGTAAATAAGATATCACTATATGCGGATGACACGCTGATTTACTTAGACCCAGAGACATCTATCCCCCTTTATTTGAACTACTCACGCAGTTCGGTAGGATGTCAGGCTTTAAAATTAATAAAGACAAATCAGAGATTTTACCACTAGGTGGAGCTTCACCAATAGTAACTCACGGGAAAATCCTCTTTAAATGGGTGAATGGTAAAACTAGGTATTTAGGAATACAGATCCCACTCAAGATCTCCAAAATGTACTATCTTAATTATGGACTACTCCAAAAGAAGGTCTTTGAAGATATTAATAGATGGCAAACACTCCCCTTGACCCTCACAAATAGGATAGATGTGATTAAAGTAAATGTGCTTCCCAGATATTTATTCCTATTTACAAATTTGCCTATCCCTTTTCCACACAAAGATTGGAAGGAGCTTAAACATAAAATATCAAGATTCATTTGGGCTGGGAGAAGGCCAAGGAAAAGATGGGAGCTCCTCACAGTAGATAAGGGTGAAGGGGGGTACCCAATTTTTACAATTACTACAGAGCAGCCCAAAATTCTCCCAATCCTAAAAATGTTAAACGCTGAAGGTAGTGGAGGTTGGTATCTGATGGAGAAAGAGGCACACCCTACAGTACCCCTGAAAATGTTACCATGGGTAGCCACACCGGCCGATGTTAAACTAGTCAAAAATAGGTAGACCAAACAAACGATAAAACTTTGGATAGACACAAGACAATGGTGGGAAATTCCCACACCGGTTTGGGAATATAGTCCCCTTAATCATCTTTCTAAATTTCCCACCAACCAACGGGACAGCTGTTTCCATAGATGGCAGGGAAGAGGTTTAAATAATCTCACCCAGTTTATTAGTGCTGACAGTGTAAAATCCTTTATAGATATGCAGAGGGAATTTAACTTGCGTAAAACAGATTTTTTCAAATATCCGCAATGTAGACATTACATTGTCACCACGGTAGGAGAAGAAGCCTTGAGGGCACGTCCTGCACCCCCAATAATAGCCACACATCAAAAAAGCCTTATGGCAGACCCGAAAGGGTACATATCACTTATATATAAGGCACTGCAGGAAGAGGTAGGGAGAATATATGTTTTAAAGACAGAGAATGAATGGCAAACCGAACTAAATACATTATCAGATATAGACTTGTGCAGAACCTGGGGTGGAATCTCCAAAACAACGAGCTCTCCTGGGTGGAGAGAATTCAGGTGGAAGGTAACCTCTAGATATTTTATTACCCTGGTAATCTCCACTTATTATACTAATCCTCCTACTGACCGCTGTTGGAGGGGTTGTGGAAATAGAGGCACATCTATACATATTTTCTGGGAATGCCCACAGATAGCGGGTTTCTGGCAGGAAGTTACGCAGGCTCTACAAAATATTTTTCAACTACAAGAAACTCTCACGGTAGTTAATATATTACTAGCACTAACTTCTAGGGAAATTAAAACAAATAATCAAAAATATTTATTCTACATACTTGTGATAGCAGCCCTTAAGGTAATTACCCAACACTGGCTGCAACAAAGTTTACTGACTAAAGATATGTGGAGAAGTAATATAAATAATATTAAAATTATGGAAGCTATCACCGCCCGGTTAAGCTTAAAAGTGGAGCAATATAATGCTAAGTGGCTTCCATATTATGATTACACTGAGGATACTGAAGGAACCCCAGTGTTGGACCAGTTCATACAGAGTTGAAGGGCATAAACTGAGAGATGGGTCACATACTAAAAGCAATGAGATAGGGGTAATGAAATTCAGAACAAATATGAGAACCAAGTAAGGAACTTAGGACCTGGAATGGACTTTAGGTCGTCATAGAATAAAATTAGGGGAAAAATAAAATCCACATCGAATAGAATATTAAGTTATTGTTGTTTATAGTAAATAGTATGAGGAATTGACTATTCTCTGGAATTGTTCTATAATAACATTATAGTTTCATGTATTAGAACAAGAAACACCTTTTGAAGGCAGTTCATTGAAGTGTTCTTGGGGTAAAGGGGAAAGAAAACTAAGTATGAATACGATGCTTAATTGTCATAGAGTACATTTGTATATGCACTGTAATACTGCCTAAAGTGTAATGGAATGATAAACTATAAATAAAAATTCATTTAAGTTAAAAAAAAAAAAGTTCTTTCAAAACACCTTCCTCTGTGAATGGACTGGTATCGACCCCCCATTCAGAGTTTCTCCCTTGTTTGGTTTAGACACCTCCCCCTCCTCATCTGTTGTGAACACTGAGCAGAAATATTCGTTCAGTATCCCCGCTTTTTCACTATCACCCTCTGCCCACATTCCCTCCCTTCCCCTTTTATTAAGTCTCTGTATCCCTCCCTTTCTTCGCCCCTAATATACTTATAAAAGTTTTATCCCCCTTCTTAACAGAGTTGGCTATCTTTTCCTCAGTTTGTGCCTTTGCTATTCTGACTGCCTTCCCTGCCTCCTTCTGCTTTAACTGATAAAGTTCTTTGTCCTGCTCCTTCTGTTTCTCCTTATATTTCCTGAATGCTATCCTTTTCTCCTTAACCGTCCCTGCCACCTCTTTTGATAACCATAGTGTTTTTTTCCCTTCGTTGTTTTATTGATTTGCTTCACTCAAAGGCTTGTTGCCTCTGCGATGGCTGTTTTGATTATTCCCCATTGTTCCTCCACCCCTCCTTCTTGCCCATTTGCTAGTGCTTTTCTAAGGCACTCTCTCATTTTCCCAAAGTCAGCCTTCCTAAAGTCCAATACGCTTGTTTTTGTATGGCTTGATTATGGCTGTGTTTATTGTGAACCACACTGTTTGGTGGTCACTTGTTCCCAGATGGCTACCCACTTCTAAATCTGAGATCCTTTCTCCTTCCCTATTTGAGAGTACCAGGTCTAAGATTGCTCCCTCCCGAGTGGGTTCCAACACTAGTGGTCTGAGGCATGCCCCCTGTAGGGCATCAAGAATGACCCTGCTCTTGGATGTGCCTGCAGCAAAGGTACTCCAGTTAACATCTGGCATATTTAGGTCCCCTTTTTCTTCCATTTTAAGGATGCCTTCTATCATTTCCTTGTCCATTTCTTCCCCCTGAGATGGGGGTCTATACACAACCCCCAGGCGGATTGTGGTGCCATTTCCTGTCTCCAGGGTGACCTAAAGTGACTCATCAACTTCTTGTTTACTCTTTAGTTCTGTTGCTTTAATCCCTTCCCTTATATAGAGAGCCACTCCTCCTCCTCTTTTACCCACCCTGTCCCTCCTGTAGACTGTGTATCCTGGTATGTTGACTTCCCACTCATGGTTCTCTGTGTACCATGTTTCAGTGACTGCCACAATATCCAGGCATCCCTCTTCCATTAAGGCCACCAGTTCAGGGAGCTTGTTGCACAGACTACAGGCATTGGTACTTATCACCTTCCACTAGCCCCATCTCTGTCCTTAACACCTTTTTCTGCATTTATCCCTGTCCTGCTCCCTACTGACTTCTCTGCCTTGGTGTTTACCTCTCTAACCACAGCGCTTTGTGGGGGGAGGCTGGGATTTCCTGCTCCTTTCCAGTGCCTTCCCCCCTTGGCTAGTTTAAAGGCTGGCCAATGAAGCATTTAAACCCGTCACCTAGGATCCTGAATCCCACCAACCCCCGGACAGACGCAGACCATCGCGCCAGTATAAGCCTGCATCCCTCCAGGTGGCTCCCCAGTCCCCAATGAAGCCAAAACCCTGAGCTCTACACCAGTTTTTCAACCATTCATTGAGTCCCATGGTGTGGAATACCCTAGCAACATCCTTGCCCTAGACAGGCAGCACCTCTGAGAAGTTTACCGTACATGCTACTTATCTAAGGCCCTTCCCCAACTCCACAAACACCTCTTGCACCACTCTGATCCCATTTACAGCTAGGTCATTTGTCCCTAGGTGGACAATGACATCCAGCTCCCTCCCACGTGCAGCTGCTCCCGCGATGCTGAGGATTCGCTTCCTGTCCCTCCAAGCCATGGCGCCAGGCAGGCACCTTACCTCCCTATCCCCTTCCTCCCCCACGTCTGCCCCCTAATGATTGAGTCCCCACCAGAAGTGGTTTCCTTCCCTGTGGGGTCTCGTGCCACCCTCCTGTGGGTCTCCTTTGTGGAGGTTCACAGCATCCTCCTTGGTCTCCACTGCAGCTGCCTCCATAGAGGAACCACTCTTTGCCAGAACAGCATATGAATTGTGGAGAGCTACAACTGGAGGGATGCACCTCTGTTCCCACCCTCTCCCTCCCTGAGCCCACCTTGGTCCAACCACTCCTCTTTCTTGGCAACCTCTGAGGTAACGGTGGTGGCCCTAGTGGTCCCTGGGTGGGGAAGAGGTTTCACGAATCCTAGCCAGGTCAGCCTGGAGACGGGCAACCTCCTCCCTCAGACCAGAGAGGTGCCTGCAAACAGGGCAGCATCGTAGCCTCCAGAATGTCTCCCGGAACACTGCTGCTCCACAGCCATTGCACTGCACCACTAGTTAAAAATCTGTAGTTCTGGACTTGCGTTTCTTGCTCTGCAACCAGTTCTCTTCTGCTAGAAACAGCAAGAAGCTGTAATTGGAGACAGCTGCTTTTGTACACCTAAGCTGCTAAGCCACACCCCCAATGAGATTCACTCTGCTCTCAGTAAATTAAGGTGATACTGCCTTTTTTTTTTACACTTAAATTAGACCCCCTTCTTCTAATAAAGTATCTGTTTGCTTAATCCAAACAGGTACTACTCCTGCTGAGACAGAAGTGATTAATAAGTAAAAAATCTGTAGTTCTGGACTTGTGTTTCTTGCTCTGCAACCAGTTCTCTTCTGCTAGAAACAGCCAGAAGCTGTAATTGGAGACAGCTGCTTTTGTACACCTAAACTGCTAAGCCACACCCCCAATTAGATTCACTCTGCTCTCAGTAAATTAAGGTGATACTGCCCCCTTCCTCAGAAAAATAAAACACACTTTTTTTTTTTTTTTTTTAACTTTAAAGAACTAGAGGCCATAATGGCAGAGACTGAACTGGGTACTCTGGTCATTACTGAGTCATGGTGCACTGAAAACCATGACTGGGACATGGCCATACCACGCTATACTTTGTTCAGGAATGACAGGGTGGGAAAGAAGAGGGTGTGGTACCTTACGTGAGGGAAAGCATTAAAGCAATGGAGATACAGGGAATACAGAGGGGAGAAGTACCGTTGGTCCCCATAGAGAGGGGAATAGAACCTCTTCACAGTGGTGTGATCTACAGACCTCCAGCACAGGGGGAGGAGTTAGATAAGGTACTGATGGAAGCTACTGGCAAGAAGGCAGAAATGGAGGAGGTTCTGCTAGTGGGGGGCTTTAATCTGCTGGATGTAGACTGCAGCCCCCCAGCTACGGCTTCAGCTAGACGCAGGGATATATTTAACTCCTTGCAGAAGGCGTTTCTCAGGCAACTAGTCAGGAAACCCACTTGTGCTGGGGCAATACTGGGCCTGGTACTCACCAACAGAGGGCAGTGCTGCAGATGTTAAGGTGGGGGACAACCTGGGGACCAGTAATCACCATACAGTGTGGTTCAATATAAGGATGGCTGTGGAATCGAACCACACAAAGGTGAGGGTTCTGGACTTCAGGAGGGCAGATCTTTAAAAGATGGGTGAATGCCTCTGAGATGACATGGCAGGGGTGGGTGGGGGGTGAACTGGGTGGGGTGGAGGAATAATGGGAAAAACTAAAAAGGGCCTTAGTGAAGCAAACAAACCTCTGCATCAAGCAAGGGAGCAAAAGAAAGAGGAAAAAGAGACAATTGTTTCTTGAAAGAAGTGGCAGAAAACGTAAAAGCTAAGAGGGTAGCATTCGGAAGGTACAAGGAGATGCAGAGGGAGGAGGATAGGGAGGTGTACCAGGGGAAACAGATGGAAGCAGTAAGGAGTGCAAAGGTGCAAACTGAACAGAGAACAGCCAAGGCAGCAACAAAAGGGGACATTTTTTAGGTATGTGTCAAAAAGGAAGATCAGGATAAGAACAGAAAGGGGGTCTATGCACAGGGGGACAGGAAAAGGCAGACATTCTGAACAAATACTTTTGTTCAGTGCTCAGAAAGATGGAAATGTAACAGGAGCATTGGAGGGCGGGAGGGAGGGAAGTGGACACTAGTCCACTTTCGGAGGAGAGTCTTGAAGGGACTTGCAAATCTGAAAGTGGACAAAGCAAAGGACCAGACGGGGTCCACCTAAGGGTACTGAGGTAACTCAGAGGGGTACTGGATGCACCTCTGATGGCCCTATTTAACAGCTCATTGGAAACAGGAGTGGTCCTGGAGGATGGTAGATGTAGTCCCATTTCACAAAACTAGTGGCAGGCAAGAGGCTGCCAGCTATAGGTCAGTCAGCCTGACTTTGGTGGTGGGTAAGTGGAATCATTAATGGAAGAAAGAATTGTAGAATATCTTTGATCCAGACCCAAGCCACAATGGATTTACGGGGAGGGGGGCACATATCAAATGAGCATAACAGTTCTTTGACTGGGTGACCAAGAAAC
Organism: Neoceratodus forsteri; assembly: GCA_016271365.2. Taxonomy (NCBI): domain Eukaryota; kingdom Metazoa; phylum Chordata; order Ceratodontiformes; family Ceratodontidae; genus Neoceratodus; species Neoceratodus forsteri. The sequence goes on from CM057452.1 coordinate 567,568,850, forward strand.
TAGATCAGTGTGGAGCTGTGGATGTAGCATACCAAGATTTCAGTAAAACGTTTGACACAGTTCCACATAGGAGACTAGTAAGCAACCTGGGTAGCATAGGAGTGGGTCCTGAGCTGGTAAACTTGGAAAGAAACTGATAAAGGGATAGGCAGTAGAGAGTGGTGGTAAATGGTGTTCATTCAGAGGAAGGGAGGGTGACCAGTGGGGGTGCTCAGGGATCAGTGCTGGGACCAGTCCTCTTTAATGTCTACATAAGTGACACTGCAGAGGAGCTGGAAGGGAAGGTCTGCCTCTTTGTGCATGACATTACATTCTACAATGCAAAATAATGCACTTCGGGACAGAAAATCAGGGGTGTAGTACAAAATAGGGGGGAGGGATGGTACTGACAACAACCAAGCAGGAAAGTGACCGGGGAATCATACTGGGTGATCTAAAGGTGGCCAGGCAGTGCAACAAGGCAACTGGGGAGGGCAAGTAGAATGCTGGAGTGTGCAGGGAGGGCAAGTGGAATGCTGGAGTGTGCAGGGAGGGGTTATCAGCTGCAGAAAGAAGGAGGTAGTGTTGCCTCTGTATAGATCATTGATGAGACCTCACTCACCAAGACTACTGTGTCCAGTTCTGGAGACCACATCTCAGGAAGGATGTAGACAGAATGGAAAGTAGAGGAGGGCAACTAAAATGGTGCAGGGTCTGCATCAGAGGGACCTAAATATGTACACACTGGAACTTGGAAGAGAGGATAGAGAGGGGGAGATATGATGCAGACCTTAAAATATCTCATGGGGGTAAACAAGAAATAAGAGGGAAGTATTTTTCAGAAAAAAAGATGCTCAAAGACAAGGAGGCATGATAAAAAGCTAAGAAGCCAGGGGATGCAGATTCAGCAGCGGGGAAGTACTTCACAGAAAGAGGGGTGGATTCTTGGAACAGTCTGCCAGTGGAGGAGTGGGGGCAAAACAATGGTGGGGTTCAAGAATACATGGGAAAGGCATAAGGGAATCTTAGGGATAGGGAAGGGAAGGGTGAATGGGCGGGAGATAGAACAGTTATTCTTACTATAACAGCAGATCTTCGAGAGAATCTTTTTCAACAGGCCAAAGCTATGGAACTGTAGCAGCCAGGCACTAGGACTACACGGAAACTTTTTGCAAGCAGTCCGCTAGGGGCCACCCAGACGTCCTACGTTGGCCACTTCCCATATAAACGTGGGTGGCTTCCTTCCCTCCTCTGTTCCCCACCAGAGATCATGCTAAGAGGACCTCCCTCTAGGGAACCACGAGGAAGCTTACAGCTCCAGCTACCAGGCGAGGCTGGAAACAGCAGGTAGGCCATCCTGGAGAAAGACAGGAGTTTGTAGAGTTCTATGTCTTAGGGGGATGGAGGGTAGGATTGCATGGTCTGATGAAAGAGATTCTCTCGAAGATCTACTGTTACGGCAAGTTAACTGTTCCATCTTCTTTGAAGATATCTCTTTCATTAAGCCACACCTATGGAAATGAGTACCAAGCAGGACTGGCAATAAAACAGTCTGGGTGGGTGGAGCCACCAGACCTATGAAAGGAGGCCCTGAAGTACAGCTAGGCCAAAACCTGCCCTTATTTGAGAGTCAATGTCCAGACTGTAGTGTTTAGTGAAGGTGTGGACAGTACTCCAGGTGGCAGATGCACAAATCTCTGCAGCTGACACGTTCTTGAAACAGGCAACAGAAGTAGTCATGCCTCTCTCGTGGAATGACCATTACCATACTTCCTCTAACAAAAAGTAATACGATTGGTCAACCACCTAGATAGGCACTGCTAAGAAATGGGTGCGCCCTCTTTCTTGGGGTGAAAAAAACAAAGAGCTGTGAGGACTTCCTGCAGTCCTTTGTGCGGTGTATATAGTACCTGAGTATTCTCCCCATCCACCCCTTGCCCTATCTGGGCACTTATTTTTATAGCTGAGCCCGGTTACATGACTGGCAGTGTATTAAAGCAAGTGCCCTGTTTGCCATTAGCTTCTTATCACTACCAGATACTAGAGGCGGTACCGAGCAACCACCTTGCTAATCTATACAAGCTTTTTCAACCTGTAGTGTGTTGAGCATTTTTTTCCCTAAAAACACGGTGGGGAGTAACTGTTATTGTTAGGTAACACGCCTTATTTTTTTTTTTTTTAACCTGCCCCTATACCTCTGGCCACCCATATCACTTTTCTGCTAAGCCACTGCTAAAATGATTGCAGTACTTTTGTTACTACTGTCCCCTTTTTTCATCACTACTGATAAACAGTTCTAGCTGCATATACCTTTACCCCCTCAAACTCTAATCCATTCACCCCAATAAATCCACACCCTCACTGGGGCAAGACCACTAGCACCTTAGCACTCTCCTTGGTTACTAGTTTCTCTCTCACTTTTAGGGCTATTCTAATAATTTGTGCACACTCACATTTTCATCTCCCCTAACATAAAAAATGGACTGCGACGGCATGTTGAAAACGGATTCAACAAAATAAGGTGTATATCTCAAGTAGAACATGGATCCTCCAAATAATATTTATGCTTCTCCTTTGTTCTGGTAACACTGAGCTTAATCCGGATCCCGCAGCTACCTTGCTATTGCCTGCAGACTTTATTGCTGCTAAAGGGCTAAAATTGATGCACATTAATGTATGCAGCCTCCAGAAGAAATCTTCTGAAATGCGAGCATGGGTCTCATGTACTCTGCCAGATAGACTAGTATTGACAGAAATTTGGCTAAAAAGTACAGCTTCAAATCAGGCACTGACACCGCCTTCCTACTCCCTTTTTAGGGAAGATAGACCCACTGGGGGTGGGTTGGCGATCTATATAAATGAAAATTTATCTGCCTCTATAACGTAAGGTTATGAGCTATTATCAATTGAAATCAGCATTGTAATAAAACAGTAATCCCATCGATGTGATGCCTGCAGTCTGTAAACCCTCCGTTTGGATGTCACATCATGGGATTACAGCTTAGAATGGCACAAGCCTTCTGCATTCTCAAAACGGAACGTCCGTTCAGTTAAATTCAAAGCCCCTCACATTCTAATCATTCCGTTAGTAATTCACCACAGTACCCATTGCGATGGCCAACAACAATCCCATGTCATTTTGTGACCCTAAATTACAGGTTACCATGTGAACTGCTGCACCTCCAATGAAAAGCAGACCCTTTCTGTGCTGCTGCATCACCTCCTCACAGAACCAATCTACCACGATGATGCTGACGCCGAGTCATGTGATCCTAGCTGACCAACCAGAAAGCAATGAGCATCCTGAATGAACTTTTCTGATTTTAAACTGTTTTTTTTTTTTTTACTTTAATTCATGTATTTATTAATATTTTTAGTGAGAACAACTTAATCCAGCATTGCATGTGTCTGCTAAACTGTATTTAGATGTGTACAATAAATGAATTACATTATTTCGATCTAACCACCAGCGTCTGGGTAAGTTTCTCAAACATGAAAATAAAATGTAAGTGGCATTTTATTGAAGTGTATGGTCCCATACTCTATAAAAGATCATGCCCAAGTCAAGGTGGTCAATCACGGAGGATATCACCTCTCGCAGTTGTCATGATAACAGTAAACCTCTCAAGCTGTGCTCTCGAGGTTTACTCAGTTGTCATGACAACTGCTCAAGGTGATTACACCGTGGTCAACCACCTTAACTTAGGCATTATCCTCTATGTTATCGAAACCACATAAAAACCGAAGGAATATGAATGTTTATCAATAAAAATTTCTGTCTCGGCTGCAGAAACTATAAATGTAATGTGCTACAGACCGTCCTCTGCAGGTTTGGATATTCTGACCCACTTTCATCACTTCCCTGATGCCAATACTAATGAAACCATAATATTAGGCAATTTGAATTTGGATTGGTTTAGCACTAAATAATGTATGGGGAGTGGCTATTATGAACCATTTTCAGAAACTTTACAACCTAATAATCCCATCGATGTGACGTCAACATGCTGTAAACCTTTCTTAAGCATGCCTCATCGGAAAGATTACAGTTCAGAATGCACCGGATGTCAAAATTCTGGTTTTGGAACGGTCCTCTGCTTCCCTGTGACATTCATTCAAACTGTAATTTTTTGCTGTATTAAGAATGGGTGCCAAATGCTTTTTTTCCTGTGTGCTTAAACATTTTTTTTTTCTCCCCAATTCCAGGTTACCTCTCAATTTATAGTCTCTCCTCCACTGCATGCTGCCCTAGAAGCTCCTCGCATGAATGGCCAACCACGCTCCTCACTGAGAAGATGCCAACTGAGTTTTGTTGAATAACGTGACCACGACTGACCAATAAGAAGCAGCTGCCAAGCGATGTTTTGAAATCTCAAGTTTTTTTTGCGATCCGTTTAACAGCATCTTAATTTTAAATGTAATGAATTTGTTTCTATGTGACTTGTGATAAATTTGACTCGCAGCTCTCACAAGTGGATGTACTGCAATAAATGTTTCTTGGACTCCTTGTTCTCGGTAAAGTTGCTTTAGTTCCAATAAAACAGAAACAAGCATTTTGCATATAGTCATGGTGACTCCATACACTAAAAACATAATCCTCGACTTCCGTGGTAATCCATTTATCGTAATTACTTATACATGATAATTGGGGAATCTCTCGGAAAGCCATGCGCCTCGAGGTTTACTTGGTTGTCCTGGCAACAGCCTGAGGTGATTATATCATGGTAAACCACCGGTAGTCAGGCATTATCCTCTATATCAGCCCCCTCAAAAACCTTTGCGACAAGCTGGGATTGACTCAGCTAATTACCGAATTTACTAGGCCGAGTCGCAAAAACCAAATGTCAGGGTCATTATTAGACGTAATCATGACTAACAGACCCCATAAAATCTTGCACACAGATGTCTGGCACAAACGCTTCAGTGACCATAATGCAGTGGTCTCTGATAGGAATCTAGCTAAACCTAAGAACACCAGCAAGACAATTATAAAAAGATCCATCAAGAAATTTAACTCAGCCAACTTCCTAATGGATTTAAAAGAAATAAACTGGCAACAATTCTACCTAACCCTTACAATAAATGAGGCATTGACCATATTTAACTCCACCCTCATTGGTGTAATAAATAGCCACGCACCCTTAAGCAGCTGCAGAGTGAAAAAAGCTTCCTGCTCCTGGTTTAATGGTGAAATTAAGAATATACAGGTTACTCACCTGTAACAGGAGTTCTAGGAATGGTATATGTTGTTCATCCACACTGTCTAACAGGTATCCTTGCTGCTTTAATTCTTGCCGGAAGGTCTTCAAGCTGGCTCCTCCCACCCACCCGAGTGATAAAACTTTCGGCTCCGCCCCATGACGCCAGATCTGGCCCGCTGGAAGCTCAGGTTGTGCGTCGAAGCCGGGGAGGTCGGGTGGGTTATGTGGATGAACAACATATACCATTACTATAACTCCTGTTACAGGTGAGTAACCTGTATTTCTAGGGACATGGATATGTTGTTCATCCACACTGTCTGGCAGACTCCTAGCAGTTCTCTGGGAGGAGGGAGGCAAGGTGCACACTCCCAATACTTACTTGGGAAAGAGAGATTGGAGAACTGAGGCCCCAAAACCAGCATCCCTGCGTGACTCGAGGTTGATGTGGTAGTGGGTAATAAAGGTGTGTGCCAACTTCCAGGTAGCAGCCCTGCAGATATCCTGGATAGGGACGTCCCTGGAAGCAGCTACCGATGCAGCGGTATGGCGGGTAGAATGAGCTTATCCTCTGGGAGGCTCCATGCCCGCCAACCTGTAGCAGAGCTCTATGCAGGAGGTGATCCACCTGCCTATCGTCCCGCTTTGCTGCAGGTCTGCCAGGCAGCGGTTTCAGCGTAGGTGACAAACAGCTGGCTAACCTCTCCCTGAACTTCAGCCACCGGGCCTTATAATAAGCGAAGCGCCGCCTAGGGTCCAAGGTATGGAGCCTGTACTCGCCTCTGAGGTGTGATTGGGGTAGAAAACCGCAGAGTCAACACCTGGTTAAGGTGAAACTCCGGCACCACCTTCTCGGAAGGAATTTCGGGTGGGGGGAGGAGGCTCGATGGAAAGCGCCTGAGCTCTCCCATCCTTCTGGCTGACGTGAAGCTACCAAGAAGGCGGGCTTCCTACGATAGGTGTGAAAGACCACACCTGTGCATTGGTTCAAATGGCTTGCCTCATGAGCTTGGCCAATACCAGCAGTAGATCCCACGGAGGTGGAGGTTCTCGGACCGAGGGGGAAATGTGGTCAAGGCCTTTGAAAAAGCTCACCACCTTCCTCTCCTGTGCCACCGGACAAGCCATTTGCCCTCATGCTCGGTAAGCAGAGATGGCTGCCAGGTGCACCTTAAGGGTCCACAGCCAAGCCCTGCTGAGAAAGGGACCACAGGTAGTCCAGAATGCTTGCCATGGGCAGCCTGAAGGTCCAAGCCTTCTCTGGCACCAAATGGAAAACCTCTTCCATTTGAAGGCATAGCATTTCTGGTCGAATCTTACGGACGCCTCAACGACGCTGGAGGACCTCGCGGAAAGACCCAAGGCCTGGAACTCTAGCCGCTCAGGAACCAGGCAGTCAGGTGCAGGGACTGAAGGTCCGGATGGAATACCTTCCCCTGACTGACTGAGATTAGGTCCGGGTGGGCTGGAAGCTGCTTCGGGAGCCTGGAGCTGAGGCTGAGGAGATCTGGATACCAGAACTGGCGGGGCCAGTCTGGGGCTACCAGAATCACCTGCGCCTTGTCCCTACTCGCCTTGAAAAGCACTTTGTGGATCAAGGGAAATGGGGGAAAGGCGTAGAAGAGGCCCGGGGTCCACGGCCTCGAGAAGGCATCCCCCTGCAGCGAGCCCTGCTGAGAGGGGCGGGCATGGAACAGACTCAGCTCGCATTCTCCCTGAGGCAAACAGGTCCACCTGAGGCGGCCCCAGTGGGAGAAGAGATCTTGTACTACCTCCGCAGGGAGAGACCACTGCGTGAGACGCAGCCCCCTATCCGGCTTAGGCACGGCCAGGGTGATGGAGACTCCTGCCATGTGAATGGCTAGGAGATCCGCCTCCAGGCTGCGACATCAGGGACCTAAATGCGGAGAGCCTTGCATAACAGCAAGGAGCGCCCCGCCTGGCGTTCAGATAGTACATAGTCGGTGTTGTCCATCTGACCTGAACCACTTGACCTCAGAGAAACGGAGCCAAGGCGGTGGAGCTAGACGGACCGCCGGAGCTCCAGCAGGTTGATGTGGCATCGGACTCCTGAGGGACCAGAGGCTGTGCGCTCGGTGTTCCCCAGGCACCCCAACCCATCAGAGATGCGTTGGTCGAGAAAGAGACCGTCGGCTTGGGGCGGACGAACGGGATACCCTCCTGCAGATGTGCTGGAACGATCCACCATTGGAAAGCGTTCCACATCTCCTGGGTCACTGTCACGGGCTGGTCCAACAGATCGCGGCGTTGTGACCATTGGCTGGGCAGTCCCCACTGAAGGGGACGCTTGTACCAACGGGCCCAATGGACCATGCTGGTGCAGGCCGCCATGAGGCCCAGGAAGTCCCGGGCAGGGCGCAATTGCCCAACCAGAAATGATTGGGTAAAGGAGGAAAGAACCTCGGCCCTGTCCGCTGGGAGCCGTGCTCTGGCTCGCAGCGAGTCGAGCTCTGCCCCAATGAACAGAATCACCTGCTTTGGCACGAGTTCCGACTTGGCCTCGTTGATGAGGAGGCCAACCTGAGAGCAAACCTGAGGGCCAGATCTCTGACCGCCCGCCTCAGGTCTGAGGGGCTGCTATCAGCCAATCGTCCAGGTAGGGTACACCCGACCCTCGGCGCCGCAGAGGAATGCTGTCACCACTGCCATGCATTTGGTGAAGACCCTGGGAGCTAGGGAGAGGCCGGGCGTATGGGTCTGAATCAGATAGAGATCCCTCCGCTCTGAAGCGGAGGAACCTCTGATGGGACGGACAGATTGGGACGTGAAAGAACGTGTCCTGGAGGTCCAGGGAGCAGAACCACACGCCTCGTTCCAAGGATGGGATTATCTGAGCCAGAGTGACCATTCTGAAGGTCCAAGGCCTTAGGAACTTGTTCAGATCGTGCAGGTCGAGAATGGGGTGCCAGCCCCCCGTCCGTTTTGGGACCAGGAAGTACCTGGACACAAACCCCGGGTCTGGAGGAGGATCCGCCACCTTTCTGATTACCTCTTTTTCGAGGAGCAGGGCAATATCGCCCGTGGGCAGACAGCAGGTTGTGGACTTCTCTCGAGGGCACGGCTCGAAAAGGCGGAACCTGCTCAACTCCAGAGGCAGGCCTTTTCCTACCACCTCCAACACCCAGCGGTCCGTGGTGATAGCGGTCCAGGCGGAAAGGAAGTGGCAGAGCCGTCCCCCCACGGGGGGAACCCAAGGGGAAGTGACGAGGTTGGGGGTGGCACCCCTCAACCCGTCACTGGGCAGGCTTGGTGGAAGAACCGGCCGAGGGACCTCCCGGGCCTTTACCTCCTTGCTTCCTGTTGGAGGAAGCCATCGGCTTGGGCTTGGGACGCCAAGCGTGAGCCTGCTGGCCCTGTTGCTGGTGCTGCTGGACCGGTCGAGGAGCGGGGACTGAAGGACGAAAGGACTTCTGCTGCTGACGGCGGCCTTTGTCCCTCTGGGCAGAGGTGACTGAGTCCAGAGTGGCCTTGGACTTCTCGATCCGCTGGAGGTGTCCCTCCACCCAGGGTCAAGAGGTCAGTCCCCAGGAAGGGGACGCCCCACAACTTGTGCTGGGTACTGCCGTGAAGGTGGATATCCTCAGCCACGCCAGCCGCGATGGCCACCGCCGGGCTGCTACTGACCTGGCACAGGAATCACCTATGTCCAGAGCAGTCTGGAGCTGCTTGCCGGCACTCCGCCTACCCTGGTCCCGCACCTGGCGGACCGTGATCTGCAGGTCAGGCGGAGATGAGGAACAACCTCATCCAGGGAGCCCATGAGGGCGTGGGAGAAGTGTGCCATCAGCACGGCCGAGCTGGCCTGTCGGAGGCCAAGGAAGGACGCAGCGTATACCTTGCGCCCGGCAAAGTCCAGCTTTTTTGGACTCTTTGTCGAGGGGCTTGTCCACATCCCGAGTGTTACCGGAACGCCGGAAAACGCTGTCGGTGACTAACCCCTCAGCAGAGGGGTGTTCTGAGAAACCGGGCAAAGAGCCGGTAGGGACCGCATACTTCCTGGCCATCCTGGCCAGGGCGAAGGACAGGAAGCAGGCCGCTGCCAAAGCTCCAAGGCTGGGCCGACAATGGCCTCAGCCACCGGAAAGGCCTCCGGGGAGAATCTCGTCCAGAATCTCCGCAGGGATACTGGCCCGCTGGACACGGGCTCGAGCTGCATCCCGTGGACTCGAGATGAGTCGAAGCAGACCCAAGAAGGACGATGGGCTATCGTCCACTGACTGGCCCCCGAAGGACTCCAGATCGCACTGCCTGGAGAACAGGGAGGAATCGTCGTCAGATTCCGAAGAGTCGGCGAAGAGCTGCCTCGGTCCTGAGCCACCCACCTGCCGAGGACGGTCGGGAGTGAGGGTGACCGACAACCTGTGGGGCAGGTCATAACCTGACCGAGAATTCTTGGTCGGTGCCCCCGACTTTGGTTGTGGAGGCGGAGGTTCCACAACAATCGGTGGACCAGCTGGTTTCGGCTTAGCAACCGGCCCTGGGGCGGGCAACTCAACTGGAATGAGTGGTTGCTTCGGTCGTTCAGGTGACAGCCACAAGATGGCCGGGGTCTTGGCTGGGGTCGGCTTAGGCTCGGATAACAGCAACTGCTGCCACATAAGATCCTTGTAGCGCCGGCACAACTTGCACCATAGCCTCTCCTCACCCGAGGAGGAGGAGGACGAGGAAGAACGGCGCTGCCGCTACTTCGGTAACGAGACAGAGACGCCGTATCGGCGGAACGGCCGGATCAGAAGAGGTCCGAGACTGAGACCGACTTCGGGGACCGAGTGGGTGTCTGGGAAGGGCGGATACCCGCTCTTCCCTCAGCTCGGGAACTTTAACCGACTGCGGTCCCAGCAGCAGGCAGATCCTCGTATCCACCGGAGAACGCGTGAAGTAGGGTTGTCGGCTTCTCAGTCGACAGCCCGCCTAACGGATCGAGAAAAATCTGACTTTGTCAACAGAGTCTCAGCAGGCTGGCCTGACGGGACACCGTGAAGCCGAGCCTCAGCATAACCTCGACCGAAGTTGACGGTCGGCTGCTCGGGAGGGGACTCTTCGCTCCCACAGGCATGACGATGGAACAACTTAGCTGATTCCCTTTTCTTGGGCCGAGAAGAATGTCCCGAAGGCCCCTCTCCTTTCGTGGTAAGGGACTGGCAAAGCTCCATGAACAAAGCTGTATACGAGGAACTCAGAGAGAGCGGGATAAATGCCGAGGAGGAAGAAGATGTGGCCTGGGCGCCTCCTCCTCGAGGGCGATCATATGCTCGAAGCTGCTCAGCCGAAGCCAGCCAGCGGACACGCCCAATCCAGCCTCTTTTGATTTTACCGCAGAAAAACGTTTTCGAGCGCCCGCGCTTCAAACGGGCAGCTTATCGCCCAGAACATTGGTCGAGAAAGAACGCATAATGCAGCCCGCGGGTCGTGATCTAGGCCTAAGCAGTAGACGATGTGGAATGCGGATCTGTCCTGGACATTTTCTGCCCTCGAGACACCTCCGAAAGCGGAACAGATTTGTCCATCGCAGCCACGAGGGAAGATGAAGACCAAAGTTTAGAAAACTTCAAAACCAATTTTGGACGAACCAAGAATTAGGATCCAGTCTAAAACGGAGCTTATGGAGGGAACCTGAGCTTCCAAGCGGTAAGGAAGATCTGGCGTCATGGGGCGGAGCCGAGAGTTTTACCACCCGGGTGGGTGGGAGGAGCCAGCCTGAAGACCTTCCGGCAAGAATTAAAGCGGCAAGGATACCTGCCAGACAGTGTGGATGAACAACATATCCATGTCCCTAGAAATTATGTTAAAAAGGGATCACCTATGGGCTACCGCTAGACACACAAAATCACCAAGGAACAGGACAGTCTTTAGGGCCAGCCGCAAAGTCTGTGCCAAACTGATCAAAAATATCAAAGAGAACTACTACTTAAACATCCTTGAATTAGCCAACGGTAACCCTGCAAAAATCCGGCATACCTTTAAGGAGTAAAGCTTCCCCAACCTTGCCTAACATGATAAACCACAGGACCTCCATAACCGACAAAGATACTATAGTCAATAAACTTAATGAGCATTTTGCAACAACTGGCCTTGCCTTTGACTCTTCTTAGCTACTTTTCAACACTTCATCCCTCACATATCTGCTTCACCAAATATCCCTTTTCATGCTTCCTTCAGCTTCTCAACTATAATCGATAAACAAGCAGACACAAAACATAGTGCAGGTGCAGACAATATCGACCCCCTCTTTTTGAAGCTAGGATACCATTACCTTACTACCCCAACTACCCATTTATTTTTTATCTGTCCTTGGTAGAAAGCACAACTCTCCAGGCCTGGAAGGTAGCTAATCTATTACCACTCTTCAAATTAGGCGATCCTAGTGATCTAAATAATTATAGGCCAATATCAATCTTCCCAGTCCTCTCAAAACTTCTTGAAAAACTAGTCAGTATGCAAGTTCGAGCATTCCTTGACAATCACCAGCTAGTGAATCCACTGCAGTCCGGATTCAGACCACATCACAGCACCATTTCAGCCTTATCTAAGGTAACAAACAATTGACTAGAGGCCATGGAGGACAAGCAGATTACTGGTGCAGTCTTCTTGGACCTTAGTAAGGCCTTCGACACAGTAGACCATCGCCTCCTGCTAGACTGTCTTAAGAACTCGGGACTGGATGACTGCAGTAAGCTACTTTGCCAGCTACCTGGGAAACAGACAACAATGCATCCAAATAAATGGTACCTCTTCTTCACTACTTCCTCTATTCACAGGGGTTCCTCAGGGCTCCATACTGGGCCCCCTGCCGTTCTTGATATATGTAAATAATTTGTGCAAAGATATCGTTAACTCAAACATCCATCTTTTCACGGACGATACCGTCTTCTACATGTCTAAACCATCCATTGAACAAGGCTGTGCTGCTCTTCAATAAACTATAGCATAATCTAATATCACCCAAATTATTATTAAATGCCAAAAAATCTAAGATAATGTTCTTCCACCCACCAAACTCACAACTTGCCCGTCCCAACAACAGTCTGCCTACTCCTATTACCACTCTTCTAGGGGATACACTTGAGGTGGTAGATAACTTCAAATATTTAGGCTTCACACTTGACTCTCACTTATCCTTTTCCTCCCATATCGACGCATTGGCCAAAAAGTTAAAAATGAGACTAGGGTTCATCTTTAGAAACAAATCTCTATTCTCCGGGATTCTAGATATAGGTTAATACAAGCCACTTTTTTGCCCCTACTGCATTACGCTGATATTATTTACAACAATTGTGCATTAACAAGTCTACGCAAATTATATATTCTCTTCCACCAGGCTATCCGCTATATAACAAATGCCACTTCTAGAACTCACCATCGCAATTTATACAAGGAGGTGTCTTGGACCTCCCCGGCAACTAGGCGACTCATTCACATCTACACTTGGACATACAAAGCACTCCTAAATAAACTACCCCTCTACATCACCTCCATCCTTTATCGACTACATAGTTCTTATGCACTTAGGAATTGTGCATACATCTCCTTGAAGTGCCTAATTTTTGAACCCGTTATGGCAGGGCAGCCAGAAGCTATGTCCTCCCTACCACCTGGAACAAGCTACAATCCACACTTGAACTTCATACCTTAATTAAGCAATAAAGCATGACCTGGGGTTATGTTAATGGTCTGTTAATCACCCTCTAGGGGTGGGATGTGGCATGAGGCATAGCTGAGTGCCACATGCCCCTAGATGGTGATTAACTGACCATTAACATAACCCCTGGGAGTGCCTTATTGCAATTATAATAAAAACGTTTTTTTTTTTTAATTGTGTTAAACCTTGTTCAGCATACGATTACGCTCTACATGTATGTTAATAAAAGATTAACATAAGGCTGTTAGAATGTTTACAGCCAATCAGAAAGCTCCATTTCTCAGACCTTTTTTATAATTCCACTTAATGCTTTCAAAAAATATTGACAAAATGATTCCCGAACCTTGCAAATGTTTCTAATCCCTCTATATGCTCCCCTATAATTCCTCTCTGAAATTCTAACCCTCTAACCGTATTGGTCCATTTGACTTCCGTGTACTTATTCTGGATTGCTCTCGTTATACTGAATTTACACTGGACTTGTCTCACCACGTGTAACTACTCTTAATTGTGGTGTTCAAGCATAATTGCTACTGCTAGAACAATGTTCATTTTTATTTTTTATGAACTATTATACACCGTCTTGTTTTTATGCTATACTATTGTTACTATGTATCATGTTGAGTGTGTTTACAAGGGACCTCCTTGCAAATGAGCTTGCTCAATGGAATTTATCCCTTCAATAAAATTAACTGAACTATGTACGTCTAAAATATAGAGCAATGATTCCCCTGAATTGGCATGTTCAGGAAAATAAACTGGCAGGGGACAGTTTGATTTAAAGTAAACTCAGACACCACCTTATGAAGAAACTTAAGACTGCTACACAAAGACACCCTGTTTTTGTGGAAAATCAAATAAGGAGGCTCACATGTTAGAGCCTGAAGCTCTGAAATCCTTTGAGCAGATGTAACAGCAACTAAAAATAACACTTTCTGAGAAAGGAGGTGTAGGCCACAAGTTGCTGCCAGCTCAAAAGGAACCAAAGTAAGCTTCTCTAACAAAAAAATCAGGTCCCAGCCAGGACTGGATTGTGGACAGAAGGCTTCAAGTGCAGAATGCCTCCCAAGAATGTACTGGCCACCTCCAGCTGAGCAACCATACAACCATCGATAGGCACATGGAAAGCTCAAATTCACTAAAAATACCACCAACTACTTAATCTGGTTCAAGGTCAGTTGGCATTCATCTGTATCCCCCTTCCCCGGGCCGTGCCTGAAAATAGGCAGAATTTGTCTAGTGCACTGACCTGGTCAACAAAAACTAACTAAATTAAATAAATGAAATGGCAACCTAATGCACTTGGATAGAAACACAGAATGTGACAGCAGATAAGGACTGCTTGGCCCACCTAGTCTGCCCATTCTCCTACCTAATAGATAAGCTGCAGATCCTAGTTAACCAACAGCTTACTTCCTCCTACCCCCAACTAGGACTGCCTCATGTCTGTCCCATGCATTCTTGAATTCCCCCACTGTTCTTGACTCCATGACCTCCTCAGAGAGGCTGTTCCATGCATCCACAACCCTCTCTGTGAAAAAATACTTCCTCACATTACCTCTGAGCCCCCCCATCTTCAGATTGTGCCCCCTTGTTCCTGCACATCTCTTTTTCTGAAAGATGCTACCGTCTTGGATTTTGTTGATTCCCGAGGTACTTGAAAGTTTCTATCATGTCCCCTCTCTCCCTTCTTTCCTCAAGGGTATACATATTAAGCTCCTTTAGTCTTTCTTTGTATGTCTTTTGGTGCAGACCCTGCACCATTTTGGTTGCCCTCCTCTGGATAGCCTCCACTCTGTCTATGTCTTTGCGGAGATGGGGTTTCCAGAACTGCACACAGTACTCCAGATGGGGTCTCACCAACTGTCTGTAGAGAGGGATAACAACTTGCTGTTTTCTACTACTGATGCCTCTTCCTATGCATCCCAGTATCCCCCCAGCCTTCCTTACTGCCTTCTCACACTGCTTGCCCACCTTTAGGTCATCTGATATAATTACCCCCAGATCCCTTTCCATTTTTACTGTTGTCAGTATCTCACCCCCCATTGTGTACTCTTCCCTTGGGTTTTTGTTTCCCAGGTGCATTACCTTGCACTTCTTTGCATTGAATCTGAGCTGCCACACATCTGACCATTCCTCCAACCTTGCCAAGTCCCTTCTCATCCTTTCCACTCCATCTTGTGTATCAACCCTGTTGCAGATCTTTGTGTCGTCTGCAAAGAGACATACTTTTCCTTCCAGTTCCTCTGCAATGTCACTTATAAAGACATTAAAAGGACCGGTCCTAGTACTGAACCTCGGTGCCCGCTAGTAATCCTCCTTTTCTCACTGTGGACTCCATTTACTACTACCCTTTGCGCCCTGTTGTCTAGACAATTTTTTATCCAGGCTATCACCCTGGGACCACTCCAAGGCTGGCTAACTTGTATATTAATCTTTTGTGTGGGACTGTATCAAATGCCTTGCTAAAATCTAGGTAGGCCATGTCCACAGCCCCTCCTCAGTCTACTACTTTGGTCACCAGTCAAAAATCTATTAGATTTGTCTGACACGACCTTCCCATCGTGAATCCATGCTGCCTTGGGTCCTGTGCCCCACTGGCCTCTAGGTACTCAACAATTCTTTCCTCCGAAGTGATTCCATCATTTTCCCTACCACTGAGGTCAAACTAACTGGTCTGTAGTTTCCTGCCTCTGTCCTGCTCCCACTTTGTGAAGAGGAATCACATCCGCCTCCCTCCAGTCCTCAGGTACCACCCCATCCTCCCATGATTTGTTAAAGAGAGTAGTCACGGTGTCACAAGTTCTACCTTAGTTTCTTTAGAATTCTTGGGTGAATCCCATCAGGCCCCATTGCTTTGTCCACCTTCAATTTTAATAGTTCTTTCAGAACCCTTTCTTCTGTAAATGGACTGGTATTAACCCCCGTCTTCAGAGTATTTCTCTTGTTTCGTTTAGGTACCTCTCCCTTCTCTTCCTTTGTGAATACTGAGCAGAAATATTCGTTCGGTAACCCTGCTTTTTCACTGTCACCCTCTACCCACATTCCCTCCCCTTTATTAAGCCTCAGTTATCCCTCCTTTGGTCTTTCTCCGCTCCCTAATGTACCTATAAAAGGTCTTATCCCCCTTCTTAACAGAGTTGGCTATCCTTTCCTCAGTTTGGGCCTTTGCTATTCTGACTGCCTTCCCAGCCTCTTTCTGCTTTAACTGATAAAAGTTCTTTGTCCTGCTCCTTCTGTGTTTCCTTATATTTCCTGAATGCTATCCTTTTCTCCTTAACCTTCCCTGCCACCTCTTTTGAGAACCATAGCATTTTTTTTTTCCTTCGTTGTGTTTTGTTGATTTGCTTTAAACAAAGGCTTGTTGCCTCTGTGATGGCTGTTTTGATTACTCCCCATTGTTCCTCCACCCCTCTTTCTTGCCTGTTTGCTAGTGCTTTTCTGAGGCAATCTCTCATTCTCCCAAAGTCAGCCCTCCTAAAGTCCAATACTCTTGCTTTTGTATGGCTTGATTGTATGGCTGTGTTTATCGTGAACCACACTGTTTGGTGGTCGCTTGTTCCCAGATGGCTACCCACTTCTAAATCTGAGATTCTTTCTCCATCCCCATTTGAGAGTACCAGGTCTAGGATTGCTCCCTCCAGTGGGTTCCAATACTAGCTGTCTGAGGCATGCCCCTGTAGGCATCAAGAATGACCATGCTCTTGGATGTGCCTGCAGCAAAGGTGCTCCAGTTAACATCTGGCATATTCAGGTCCCCATCAACAATATCTCCCTGTTTATGCCATTCTAAGGAAGCCTTCTATCATTTCCTTGTTCATTCCCTCCCCTGAGATGGGGGTCGTGTAACAACCCCATAGCGGACTGCAGTGGCGGATCCAGGTTTGGGGCAGGGGCATTCAGTCAATCATGGGCTCCACAATGGGCATTAAACATTGAATAAAGATGGTGGTGAGGCACCACTACTCACACTAGGCCAGCCAGGGGGCTGACCCCCCCCCCACCTGGTGGACTGTGGTGCCATTTCCTGTCTCCAGTATGACCCAGCGTGCCTCATCTGCTCCCTGTTTACTCTTTAGATCTGTTGCTTTGATCCCGTCCTTTACATAGAGAGCTGCTCCTCCTCTTTTACCCTCCCTGTCCCTCCTGTAGATTGTGTATCCTGGTATGCTGACATCCCAGTCATGGTTCTTTGTGTACCATGTTTCTATGACTGCCACAATATCCAGGCTTCCCTCTTCCATCAAGGCCACTAGTTCAGGGTGCTTGTTACACAGACTACGGGCATTGGTACTCATCACCCTCCACTTTTTGATGGCCTTACCCCTTTTAGCCCCATTCCTGTCCTTACTGCCTTTGCCTTTTTTACATTTACCTCTGTCCTGCTCCCTAATGACTTCTCTACCTTGGTGTTTACCTCACTAATTACCGTGTTTTGTGGGGGGAGTCTGAGATTTCCCTGCTCCTTTTCAGTGTCTCCCCCTTGGCTAGTTTAAATGCTTGCAATGAAGCATTTAAACCTCTCACCTAGGATCCTAGTTCCCCCCAGACAGATGCAGACCATCGCACCAGTATAGGTCTGCATCCCTTCAGGTGGCTCCCCAGTCCCCAATGAAGCCAAAACCCTGAGCTCCACACCAGTTTTTCAACCATTTATTGAATTCCCTGGTGAGGAGTACGCTAGCATCACCCTTGCCATAGACAGGCAACACCTCCGAGAAGATTACCATATGCGCTACTTGTCTAAGGCCCCTCCCCAACTCTACAAACTCCTCTAGAAGAGGATAGAAGAGAACTGCAATCCTGCGTCTGACAAGAACAGCAAATACTCCAGAACCTGATTTGCTGGCCACGTAAAAGGATCCAGCTGATGAGAACCGGCAGACAAAGTAAACTGCTTCCACTTCATGGAATAAGAAGCTCTGGTGGAAGGGTTTCTGGCAGCCACCAGAACATCAGCCACCTTTTGAAACACCCCAAATCTAGCAATGGCTATGTCTTCAAGAGCCATGCATGCAGATGGAGTGACTTGAGGTCTAGATGGACCAGAGTTCCCTGCTCCTGTGATAGTAAGCCCTTGCACAGGGGCAGAGGCACTGCTGGTTCCACTGCCAACTGCTGCAGTAAGGGGAACCAGACATAAGGAGGCCAAAGGGGAGCAATGAGTATCAGAGTTACTCCTTCCATCTGCAGCTTGATTAATACTCTCTGGATTAGAGGGAAGGGAGGAAAGGCATAAAGGAACCTCCCTTTCCAAGAAAGGGACAACAAGTCTTGCCAGAAAACTCCAGGTAGGTAGAAAAAAGGCAGCACCAACAATCAACGAATTCAGAATGCGAATTTATTCAAGAAAAATTGCAGTCCAGCATTACATGCCTGTTAAATGAAAAGACAAACTCAGGTGCCCCGACTGGTTTTGCGCATGTGCGCTCCCTCAGGGAGGCGGGTCTATTGTGTGTCACAACCTTTTATAATGCAAACATCAGGTGTATGAAATTAACGTGCTAAACAAAAATCAGCTAAAATAACACAAGTGCCATTTTAGCTGATTTTCGTGTAGCACTTTGTTAATTTCATACACCTGATGTTTGCATTATTTCTTTTTTCCGAACTGCGCCCAAATCTTAGACCTGTTCCGCTCGCCGTCCCCCCATGCCCAGGCGGCGGGCAGGTCGTCATGCCAGGACACTGGCATTTTGTTTTCCCCAATGCTTCCCTGGGGGCAGGGACCTGCAATGACGTCCCACGTTCGCCCTGCCCCCCTCAAGTGATGGCGCCGGCACGGTGGTGCTCCCAGCCTCCGCCAGGGGTCCGTAGTGTGCTGAAGACTCTAAACCCCCTCCCCCAGAGAAGGGCAGAAGTCCCTAGGACGCTCGATCCCTCTCCTCTTGGCCAGCCCTCTGAAGTCCCGAGTCCGTTCCCGAACCCGGGTCGTTGGTGTCACAGACAGGCCCCTTGCCCCTGTGCCGGCCCTGAAGTTTGCAGTATAAAAAGTTGTGAAACACAACAGGCCGGCCTCCCTGAGGGAGCACGCATGCGTGAAACCGGGACACCCGAGTATGTCTTTTCACTTAACAGGCATGTAATAATGCTGGACTGCAATTTTTCTTGAATAAATTTGCATTCTGAATTTGTTGATTGTTGGTGCTGCGGTTTTTCTACTTATATTGACTTATTTTGGCATGCACAACTAGTACGGGAGCTGCTCTTTGGTTTGTTACAGAAAATACCAGCGTCAGTTTTGCATTGTGTGGGGATGCAAAAAAGATCCAACTCTGGATGGTCCCACCTGTCGAACAGGTCTTCTGCTACTGAGGTCAGCAGTTCCCACTCGTGCATCCTGGACGCGACCTGCTTAGCCTGTCTGCCAAGGTGTTTTGGACCCCATGAACACGAACTGCCGACAGTTCTAAACTGTGTTTCAGAGCCCAATACCAAACCCTCATCACTTCCCTGCACAGGGGGTAGGTGTGAGTTCCCCCTGCTTGTTTATATAGTGCATCACACTGATGTTCTCTGTCTGCACCAGCAGATGTCCCGAGCTTAGATGGGTCTGGAAGGCTTGTAGACCAAACAGAACTGCTCTCATTTCTAGTATGTTTATGTGCAAGGTGCTCTCCACTTCTGTCTAGGTTCCCTGTGACTGATGAAGCCCCATATGTGCCCCCCAACCCATCTCCGGAGCATCTGTAGTGAGGATCTGATGAGGGGAGGGGATCAGGAAAGGGACCCCTTCAGCAAATGGTTGGGTTCTATCCACCACTGAAGCACCTTCTGGACAAGAGATATTACTAACACCTTCTGCTCCAGGTCATCTGTGCGTTGATCCCATTGGACCCTTGTCCAGAATCCTCACATGCAGTCTAGCCAGTGGTACTTTGACAATGGCTGAGACATACCTGCTGTAGTATACCATCTGGGCCTGTGCAATCAGGCCTTTGGCCCTGTCCTGCGGTAGGAAGGCTAAGCTTTGGGCTGTGTCCAAGACTGCCCGTGTACTGCAGGTGCTGACTGGGGGTGTCAGGACCAATTTCAGCACAATGACTGTGATTCCTAGAGCATTGAACAGTTGTCTGGTGCGGGCTAGGGTCTGGTAAAGCTGCTCTTTGGAATAAGCCTTGAGCAGCCAGACGTCCAGATGGGAAGACATAGTCCTTCTTTCCTGAGGGCTGCCGTCACTACTGCTAGGCCCATGGCATAGATGATAAGCCAAAGGGCAACATCCTGAATTGGTACTGTCTCTACCCCAACCCCCGGAACCTGAGGTACTTCCTGTGAAGGGGACAGATCTTGATAAGCAGGTAAGCATAAGGGTAACCACCTGTCACAGGAGGCTGGTGAGCAAGTTGGGCAGTCTAGGGGCAAGGGAGAAGGTAACAAGTTGGGTGCAAAACTAGCTTGGTTATAGGAGTCAAAGGGTGGTTGTAAATGGGGTTCATTCCAGGGAGGAAAGAGTGACAAGTGGAGTACCACAGGTATCAGTATGGGGGCCAGTACTCTAACATTTACATTGGGGATGTTGCAGGGGGTCTGAATGGAAAGGTGTGTCTGGAGATGATACAAAGATCTGCAACAGAGTAGACACACCAGAGGGATTGAAGTGTGTGAGAGAGGACCTGCTGAAGCTGGAGGGGTGGTCGGAGAGTTAACAACTGAAATTTAATGCCAAAAAG
Organism: Neoceratodus forsteri; assembly: GCA_016271365.2. Taxonomy (NCBI): domain Eukaryota; kingdom Metazoa; phylum Chordata; order Ceratodontiformes; family Ceratodontidae; genus Neoceratodus; species Neoceratodus forsteri. The sequence goes on from CM057452.1 coordinate 567,589,360, forward strand.
TGTAAAATAATGTACATAGGGTATAACAACCCAAGGGCCGCATACACATTAGGGAGAGAGGATGTGGTGGTAACGGACCAGGAGAGGGATCAGGGGATTATTATTTTGAACAAACTTAAGGTGGCAAAGCGGTTGGAAAAGCAAGCGGTCTGCTGGCATGCACAGGGAGAGGTATCACAAGCAGGAGAAGGGAGGTGACAATGCCCCTAATACAAGTCAATGGTCCGTCCCCACTTAGAATATGGGGTACAGTTCTTGAGACCTCACCTACAGAAGGATATTGATAAGGTGGAGAGTCCAAAGGAGGGCGACTAAAATGGTGCATGGTATGCATCAGAGGACATATGAGGAGAGGATGGAGGAGCCTGAACTATATCCACCAGAAACCAGGAGAGAGAAGGTGGATATGACAGACTTTTAAATATCTGAAGGGGATTAACAAGGTGAGGGAAGGGAGTATATTCAAGATGAAAAACAATCCAAGAATGAGGGGGCACAACTTGAAATTGGAGGGTGGTCAATTCAGAGGTAATAAGAGAGGACACTACTTCACTGAGAGGGTGGTGGGTCCCTGGGATGGGCAACTGGAGAGGGTGGTTGAGGCATCAACAGTGGAGGGGATTCAAGAGTGCATGGGATAACTACATGGGTTTAAACAAGAGAGGGAGGAATAGACACCCTGCTTACCTTATTTTTACCTAGTAAGAAGCCACAGTATCTAGAGGTGCATGGTCTGTTTCTGGCTAATATCGGGATACTTGTGCTGCTGTGATCTTGACCGCCAGTCTCCCGCTGCATACTAATTTGGATCCTTTGTTTTCCCTTCCAATATAGGCCCACTGTTCCCTCACCTGGCTAACAAGCTACCCGTCCGCCCGAGGATCGGAGCTCCCTCCTGGAGCCGAGAAGTCAGCGGTGGTGCGTTAGGAGGTAATTTAAACAACTCTATCCAGCACCTGTGAAGGGGTTGCCGTCGACGCGATACCCGCCCCAGCCACCCTCCCACCCAGGGTCGTCCCTTTGTTTATAGTCCCTACCTGATGACATCACTTCCTGTGGCTTGAAATACTAAGTCCCCTGTTTTCCCTTTGCAGGTTATACCTGCTAACCACTAGAGGGACCCTCTGTTACTGCCTCAAGCTTTTCTAGTTTCCTTGGACCCTCTTTCTACCTGTCCTCTTCCCTTCTCCCTCAGCCCTCTCTACCTTTTCACCTGATCCAATAATCGCCTGACCCCCGACCCTCCTTTCCACCCCCAAGCCCATCCTGGTTTAACCACCTATCCTGGATTTTCTCCAACCTCCTATCCCTTATCCTATCTTCCTGACCACAGAGGCTCTGTCCGTTTCCACACCTGATGCTGTACTACTTTCAGCCTAGATCTCCTGCTATTTGGCTTTACGCCTTTTCTCAAGTGGCCATTAGGAGTCGCTATTAAGCACCCCTTTTGGTCCCAAACCTACCCTGTGTCCTGGCCCCCAGAACGTGGAGCACGGCTCTTACCTAGGTCCCGTGTCCAACTGCCCTGAGTTGGTCTTGAACCTGGTACCCTGGCCACCAGAGTCCATGTCACTACCACTATTCCAAAGTGGCATCCACACTTGCTGAGTGACGAAAACAACTTCAACCTACCACCCAGCTGCAACCACAAGCAATATGTTAGCCCTCCTATTACAATGCCTCCCATTCTTCCTCACCCTGGCACCATTGTCTCTCCAACCTAATACCCCCCCCTATCACAATGGCACCTGATCCTACTATTTTTCTGGAGCTAGCACTGCCACACCCTACTCTCATCATCTGCCCCAGTCATCAACACCCTCCCCCCAGTCCTCTCCCTATTACCACCTCCCCAGGCGCCCACTTGAGACTTATCCACCTCACTTTCACAGCCTGGAAATCCCTGCCCACCCAGTATGCCCTAAAGCACCCCCCCTCCTCACGACTTACATATCGAAAGCTCACCCTCTACCGTCCCCTGGCCAGGGCTGTGGTTTTACTATTACTTCTGACAGGCAACATTCATCCGAACCCTGGCCCAGCTCCCTCAAACCCTCCTACAGGGTCACCCAGGCTCTGCATTGCGTCTATGAATATACGCAGCCTGATGAAAAAATTAGACTCCCTCCAATGTTGGATCACCTCACATAGGCCTGATGTCATTCAGCGGTGGTGGAAACCTGGCTATCAAAATCCACGCCAGACTCGCTTTGTCACTATTCCTGGGTACTCCTCCACGGGAGGATCATGAGGCAGAAGGGGGGTTGTGATATACACCAGGGATTCTCTCACTGGACTGACACTCCCTGCCCCTGTTCTCGCCCATGGAGCGCAGGCCCTAACTCCCTCAAGTTGACTCCCACCTCTAGGGGTCCCTCTATCTCACTGCTGCTTACATTCCCCCAAAACCAAACTGTGGCACTGGCTTCGCTAACTGACTATCTTTCAACCCTACCTCACACAGCTGACCAAGTCCTTGTAGGTGACCTGAATGTTAACTGGCTCAGCTCATCCATCAACTCCACCCGTGACTCTTTTGCAGCGATTGACATGTCCCAACTGGTCTCCCAACCCACCAGAATTAACACAAAGAAGGGTACCAGCACACTGCTAGACGTGGTCATCACAAACCGCCTCTCAACAAATCCATGATACCCAGGTCCTTCCAGACTCTATTAGTGACCACTCTCCTATCATTTTCCACTGGGCCACCCCACTCCCCAAACCCACGCTCATCCCACTCTTAAATCCCAGACCAGGTGGGCTTAAAGGCCTTAAGCTACATCTTGCCCAAATTAACTGGTCTCCTATACACCAGGCCTCTGATGTTGACGACGCCTTACCTTCTTCACCCAAACCTTCAACAAAACCTGTGGCGTTTCGCTCCCATGACAGCAGTCCGGACCAAAGTCCATAATGCCCTGGATTACCCCGTCCCTGCTGCAACTCCTAAAACACAGGGATAACCTGTGGCACCCGCTAATGAAACAGGCCATGCTGCGGACAGACAGGCCTACAACCGCTAAGAAACAAATGCATATGGGCCATCAGGAAAGCAAAAAGCCGATCACCATCAGGCTGGCGCTTACCTCCTCCTGAAGCACGGCAGTAAGTTTTGGGACAACATTAGCAACTAAATGGGAGCTCAGCCTCCTCCCCTCCCAGATCACCATCGAAGGTACTGTCTCCACTGACCCTGCCCACATAGCCAACTTCCTCAACTCATCATTTACAGACCTCAGCTCGGTCCTCCCAGAGACTTCTTTGACCCTCCTTCAACCCTAACCGCTGACTACCAATATCCTAGCTTCCACTTCATGGAGGTGACCCCCCAGGAAGCTAGGGCCACACCTGCTTCAAGCTCTTAAGAGCAATTATATTGGCAGCGACTCCTGGACCCCAGTATCCTCCGCGCTGGTCCTGGATCGGGTCCTGCCCCCTAACTACCCTGCTCAACAAGTCCCTTTGCCTGGGTCAATTCCCTCTGGCTGGAAAACAGCCACAGTCTTGCCCATACACAAAGGAGGTGACAGGTCCTCAGCCGGAACTACCGACTTATCTCCATCCTTCCACCCTCTCCAAAGCCCTTGAAAATTGGTGGCAACCCAAATCACAGATTATCTGACCAAATACAACATCCTCTGCCATGAACAGCATGGTTTCCTGCAGGTCACAGCACCAGCACTGCCCTTATTGAGTTCTCAAATTTTCTGCATTCCTCCCTTGACTCGGGCTCACTAGCAGGGCAGTGTTTATTGACCTCTCAAAGGCATTCGACACCGTCTCCACCCCCTACTGTTGGATGCCCTCTATCGTGGCTTTGCCTTGGCCCAGTCTCCTGGTGTTCCAGCTACTTGGCGGACCGCTCTCAGAGTGTTAGAATTAATGGGACACTCTCCAATACTTGTCCTATCCGATCCGGAGTCCCCCAGGGTTCCATTCTAGGCCCACTTCTCTTCTCTCTATACCTCAATACCTTGCCCAGTGCTTGCACGGGAAAAATCCTGCTGTACGCTGATGATGCCGTTATCTTCGCCACCCACCGAAACCCCATCTCTCTTCAAGATTCCTTGCAACTAGCTTTCAATGATGCTGAAGCCTGGTTCAAAAAGCACAGACTTGTAGTTAATCTAAAAAAACAAATCCATGCTCTTTGCACATCCCCAAAACAAACTCAGTAATTTCCCACTCCGTATCCTCCCTGGCTCTAATCTTCCTCTCGAGCAAGTCTGCCTGTACAAGTACCTTGGGGTCTCCTTTGACTCTGCACTCACTTTCCACGACCACAATGATACTCTAGCCTCCACTGCAAATACACGGCTAGGTATCCTTTATCGCTACAAGCACTGCCTCCCCCCCGAGGCCCTCCGACTAGCAGTCACCTCCTCAGTCCTGTCCCTTGTTGATTATGGCCTGCCTGTCTATGGTGCCGCGGATACGACTGCCCTCAATAAACTTCGACACACCTTGAACAAGGCCTGTAGGTTAATCACAGGAGCCACCAGATTAACCCATACCTGCCAGCTATATGACTTCGCAAAGCTGCTCAACCTGGATGAACAGCTCAGATATCAAACCTGCCTCCTAACAAAAAACACCTTGGTCTATCCCTCCCGGTCTGACAGCCTCTATTCACCTAGCTCAACCCTTAGTCCAAACCTCAGAGCTCCTCCAAGGCCACCCTGTCCATCCCTAGAACCAGGACCACACTGGTCAACGGTCCTTCTACTACAGAGCCCCTACCTGGTACAGTATTCTCCCAGTTCCATCACCGATATCCGTTCAATCTCCAGTTTTAAAACCGCACTTAGAAGTCAGCTATTTAACATGCGTAGCTGTGCCTGTCCCGGCCGTAGGTGTTTCAAGCTCACTGTACCCGACAAAACTCTGAGTAGTTTCAATCAACAACTGACAAAACTCCTAGAGTGGCTTGCCCCCCAATCTATCACCTGCCCTGTCCCAAAGCCACCTGTTCTTACTAACCTAGCAGTCCCAGCTCAAGACTAATTTGTCTGCTCAACCAAAGCTTGCTTTCCTCTCAATCTTATCCGAATAACTGTTATACCTGTCAATACCTAACCTGTTACACTGTTACTGTAAACAAAGTCATGTACAGTATATATCTGCCATACTGTTGCCTGCTAAGATGTAAAAAAAAAAAAAAATGTTGTTACCTACAATGATGTAATGAAATGTTGTGCTTTGTATTGTCCTCTTTGTGACGAGGTACCTTTGAAACGAGCCTCTGGCTCAAAGGTTGTAAACTGATGTATAAATAAATAAAAGGAGTCGGGAATCTACTGGGAGAGGGGGTGGGTGGGTGTGTAAGAGTGGTAGGATCAGAGCTACCTATGGGGAGGGAAACAAGGGAAGACTAGATGGGCCAATGGAGTCCTTTTCTTTTGACAAACTTCTATGATTATACGTCAAGGGAACAGATCCAGTCCCCTACTTGCAGTAGTGGTTAACAGGCCTTGTAGAGTGACCTTCCTGAACAACTTCTACTGAAAAAAGAGGTTCAGACTTCTCAAGTCCAGAAAGGGCCTCAGATCCCCTGTACATTTTGGGACTAGAAGTGGTGACAACAGAACCCTCTGTTCCTTTATAGCCTTTTTCTGCATCAGGGTATGTACTTTCTCTAGCAGTACCGGTATGTGTTCTGGAGGGTAGGCCGAAGGGTTAGGTGGATGGTCTGGAGGTAACTCCAGAAGCTCTAGGGCATAGCCCTGTTCTATAATTTGCAGGACCCAAGTATGTGTTGTGACTTTCCTCCACTGATCCAGGTGGAAGGACAAGCAACTCCCTACTACCACCTCCGAAGGTAATAGTGGGTCGGTATCTAGGAATGAGTCATGCAGATACAGATCCTGAGGTTGCAGCCACACTCCCACCTCTAGGGACTTTGAGTGAGCACCTGGGGTGGGTCCTGGGGCAGGTAAAGCTGATCCTCCTCTGCTTTTACTTTGTTGTCTGGCTTCTGAACGATGTCTGTTGCTAGCTGGATGAAAGAGCACCCTCTACTTACTTCCTGGCTGTGTATGGTACAGGGAGTGTACTGATTCTGAAGTCCTGCTCAAAGCCTATAGGGTTTGAGAGGATATCCCGAACATCTGCTCCAAACAGCCTATATCCTCTAAACAGGGCACTTAAGATGGATTGCTGCACCCCATTGCCAAATCCTGCCACCCTCAATCAAGAATGTTTTCTCAAGCAGACACCAGAAGTTGCTGCTCTTGCTAAAGCATTGGAAATGTCGTAGGTAGACCTTAACAGATGTTTACCTACATCTGGCCCCTGCCTTGGCATTTCTCCAGAGAGTATTCTGGTATTGTACCATATGGGCTTGATAATTTGCAATTCTTGGGCCCAAGGTAGCAGAAGCAAAGGTCCTCTTCCCCAGGACATCTAGTTTTCTGGACCCCTTGTTAGAAGAGAAAGAACTAAGATGTTTAGGAACTTTAGACCTATCATGGGCTGCATTTATCACAACGGAGTCAGACTCAGGTTGGCCTGCAAAAAAGGGCTTCCCTGAGGGGCCTGGTAGATTTTATCTGCCTTCCTAGAAATGGCAGGAATCACATTTGATCTGTGGCAGGCAGCCAGGGTGACATCTTCTAGGGCAGGCACTACAGGAGGAATAATAGGTGGGGAGTCAGGCAGTACTAAAGAACTCCACCAAATTCCTTTTGGTGATGTCTTGCTCCTCAGATTCAAACCCCATAGCAGACTGGAGTTGCTGTATCAGATGAAGATGGAGATGAATGATGGGTCTTCTGGAGGAGTCCTCTGGGTATACACAATGGAGTTCACACTCCCTGTGGAGACGATGGTGCTAGACCTCTCATAACAGCTCTGCATATATTCTTCCTCCTCCTCCTCTTCCCCTTGCATTATGAGGTCAGGGAACAACACAAAGTCGCACTAAAATAGTGGGGAGGCCAGCACCAGTGTCAAAACCACTTATGACTTAAGTCCAAGTAAGTGAACCAGACAGCTTAATAAACATGTATGCATGAAAGTCAACTCACCCACAGAACCATGTTGGCAGTCCTGACAAAAGGTTTATATGTGTAGGCCACTTTCTGGTAGTAACTTCGTGCTGACAACTCAGGGAATCAGCCTAATGCCCACGTTGGCTTTCCTAGGCTGCAAAGCAGAGCTGCACAATCCAAGCTTCGCATCTCGAGGTTACAGTCTTCACAGGAAAAAATACACCAAACAAAGGCAATAGCTAAAGGGCAAAAAAATAGCTTGGTGGTCCACAACGCCAAACCAAGCTATTTTTTAACCTTTTGGCTCTTGGACTGCCGAAACGATTTTGTGGGTGAGCTGACTTTCATGTATACACGTTTATTAAGCTGTCTGTTTCACTTACTTAGACTTACAGTTGTAAGTGGTTTTGTGATACTGGTGCTGACCTCCCAACTATTTTAAACTTTGCGTTTTTCCCAGTTGCTAATACATACTCCGAGGTATTGTGCACACAATTTTCAGTGTGGGAGCCCCCTAGCCTTTCTCTTTTTCACTGATTATGAGGTCAGGGTTATATTGTGATCCTCGTTGATGGATTCTGTTAGGCTTCAAGGAAGGAACAGAAGAGGTTGCCGACGCCCTGAAAGGCAACTGGCGCATCAACCTAACAGGTATCGGCAATGGAACTTGCCTGGGGTGCCCGTCGACACCGCTCATGTGGCAGAAGGAGCTGGTAGCTGACACTGCAGCATGTTCATGAAGAATGAGAACACTGCTTGCACATCGGTGCTGGTTTGGACTAGAGGTGTGCCCTGTGATGTCGATGGGGGAGGCACCATCCCCAACATCGATGGCCCCTTGCCAGCTGTAACAGGCCTGGCGGTGCTCACAGCCTGTCCTGATCTGGTAGAGTAAGTAGTCTGAGCGGCTGGTGGCACTGCCGCTGAGGTGGTCACAGTTGTACGAAGGGGCGACTGAGAGCGTACCGGGGATGATTTCTCTTGCTTCTCTCCCTCTCCTGGTGCTTATGCTTATGTTGCCTGGAGGTTTTCTCCTAGGACTTAGTAGAGTGGGAGCCCAAGGAACAGGCTGGCAATGCAGTAGAGCTCTTTTTCTGGAGCTCTTTCTCCATCCTGGCTACCTGCTGCTTCGAAAAGTGGGCTTCTAGGGTATTCTTTCGGCATCACTGGGTAGCTGTGTTGAGCCTGAGGCAGATCTCACAGGCCTTAACGTTATGGGCTGCTCCGAGGCAGCATACACAGACATCGTGAGAGTCGCCCGAGTTAATTTTTTCACCGCATTCGCAGTATCTAAAGAGCTTAGTGGGTTCTTTAGACACACACAATGATGATCATCACTTATGAAAAGTGATAGAAAACTAGGGAGAGAAATGTTTTAAACACTGAGTAGCTGTTGACTGCAGTGGTGGCGTCTCTGTGGAGGGTCCGGTGAGTATGGTCGATGGCAGGAAAAGAACTGAGGATGAAAGGTTCTGTCCACATTTATATGGGAGGTACCGATACAGGACACTGTCATGGGAGGCCCCTAGCGAGCTGCTTGCAAAAAGGTTCTGTGTGGTCCCAGTGCTTGGCAGCTTTAATTCCAGAGGTGAGGCGTGATGAAAGAGATGTCCTCAATGAAAGGGAAAGGGGAAATAATAACCAGGAAAGGCACACTGAGCCGGAGCTTGTTTCCAGGTGCGACCTAGGAGCACAAGGAAGTTAAATGACTTGCTAAGGGTCACACAGTATACAAGTGGGGGCTGATGGGATTCAAACCCAGGTCTCTAGGCTTGCAGCTCAATGCCCTTAACCTCTACGCTAAACTGCCTCTCTGTTTTGATAACACAGGCGGGAGAAAATGGGCAGACTAGGTGGGCCAAGTGGTCCTTATCTGCTGGCAAATTCTATGTTTCTCTGTTTCTATTTAACTTTTTTAACTTTCCTATCTTCCAAGAATCAATTTCCCCATAGAGAACCACTTAAGGGTCAGAGTACCAAGCTTCAGAAAAGCAGCCCTCCAAGTTGGGGAGGTTCGAGTCCAGAAATTATTTAGGAGAATAAGCCATACAGATTTTTCTGCCATAGTGGACATGCTGTCTGGCTTGAACATCAAGGACATAGTTCACAGAAACAAAAATAAGACCATCGGGGTCCATCCAGTATGCCTTGTTAGGTAATGAACAAGAAATTATCTGGCCTCGGAAAACGGCTGAGATCCCTGACAAGGGGTACATTTGGGTGCCAAAGTCTGGGAAATAACCAGTTCTAGTGCCAGCCTGCCCTTGTACAACAAATATCAATGTGCCCAATTACATTTTCAAAAACCGTTGTCCGCCATTTTTTCCTTGCTTCACGAGATTCACCTCTCTACCCCTGCTCGCAAGTATACATCACAAACACGTGCAAATTACCATTATTTACCTGTTTCTACAGGTCTAATATTCTTTTTAGTGGCAGCTTGCTCCACCTCCCTCACTCTCCAGCTCACGACTGCACTTTCTCAGTAGCTCCATACTCTGGCTGCCTGCCCACTTTATGTGCTGCCACATCCCAGCAGCGCATTTCCATCTGCAGGACCATCAGTCACAAGACTACTGCTGCTCTTATCCCCAGGTGCACTCTCATCTTCCTCCCGAGCGCAATCCTCCTAGCAGCCATACACCGAAAAATAATACATTCCATTTACTGTCAGCAATCCAGCTGTCTTACTTGAACAGTAGTCATGACGATTGTACTGCATTTCCATTTACACCAAACAAATAAACAAAAAAACAACTGGACTGCTACTTGGAGAGGGAGGATAGACAGGGCACAAATGGCACTTAAAAAAACAATTAGAACCAGACGGCTACTCCGGAAGGGAGGACAGGGAGCAGTTAAAAACAGAGAAATGTACTGCTACGTCATTCTGTGACTACATTTGACAGAATGGCTAGAATCAAGACTGTTAAACATACGAAAATACGAATCTGCCAGCAGAAACAGGCCTTGCGGTCTATCACGCTAGTCTGCTTGAATGTGCAGCTAGCACCTTATATTGCAGCGCCCCCAAGACTCCCTTGTCCCATGCCCTTTAAACTGCCCACTGTGCTACAGGACACCACCTCCTTGGGTACTGTTCCATTTCTCCACCACCCTCTCTCTGAAAAAATGCCTCCTCATCTCTCTCCGATATCTTCAACCCTCCAACCCGCGACCATGTCCTCTGGTGTCCCTTCCTCTCCTCAGCTTAAATATCCCTTCTGTGCCCGTTCTGTTAATCCCCTTCAAATATTTGAAAGTCTCAATCATATCCCCCCGGAACCTGCCTCTCCTCCTAGGTGTACATATTCAACTCAGTCAGCCTGTCCTCATAGGTTTTGCCCTCCAGCCCCTGAATCATCTTAGCTGCCCTATACTGCACCCCCTCCAGCAATCTGATATTCTTCTTCAGAAAGGGACGCCAGAACTGCATGCAGTACTCCAAATGTGGCCTGACTAGTGACCTATACAGCGGCAGGATCACATGAGATTCCCCTCGCAAAGCACCCCAGCATCTTGTTGGCCTTAGCTGCCACCATCCTGCACTAAGCTGAGTTGTTCATGTTACCTGTTATGATCACCCCCTAGGTCCTTCTCCTCCTCTGTGACCTCTATCTGAACCCCTCCAAACTGGTAGCCCCTCCCTGGGTTCCTTGCTCTGAAGTGCATAACCTTGCACTTCTTCACACTGAAGCTCAACTGCCACTTTTCCGACCACTCCTCCAGTTTGATCAGGTCCTCCTGTAGCTCCGCCACCCTTCTATGTCGTCCACCACTGCCCCTATCTTGGTGTCATCTGCGAAAAGACTAATCTTGCTCCTAACACCATGTGAGATATCCAATATGAATAACCCAAACAACACCGGACCCAGGACTGAGCCCTGCGGCACCCCGCTTGTCACCGCCCTTGGGGAAGAGAGTGCACCCTCCACTCCACCACCTGTTGCTGTCTTCCCTTCAGCCAGTTCACAATCCAGTTTACCATCTTTGTCCCTGCCCCCACATATTGCAACTTACCCCTCATCCTCCCATGAGGCACTGAATCAAAGGGCTTGCTGAAGTCTAAATACAGCACATCCACTTCACGGCCTTTATCCAGTTCCCTCGTTACCCAGTCATAGTATTCAATTAGGTTGGTCTGGCAGGATCTTCTAGAGATGAATCCATGCTGCTGACTGTCCTGGAGTCCATGTTCCTCCAAAAAGGTCACCAGTCTCTCTTTCAGGATTGCTTCCATAAGTTTTCCTACAATGGATGTGAGGCTTAGAGGTCTGTAATTGCCTGGGTCATCCTTTGGGCCACTTTTGTGGAGGGGCCCCAAGTGAGCCATCCTCCAGTCCTGTGGTATGCAACCAGTGTCCAGGGATGTATTGAACAGGTCCACCAGCGGCCCTGTCAATACCCCTGCCAGTTCTTTCGGCACCCTGGGATGAATGCCATCTGGACCTGGTGCCTTATCCACCCTCAATGCCTTCAGACCCTCCAGCACCCTGCCCTCTGTAATTACCCCATCTGTCACTCCTTCCCCCCTTGCCCACCTTCCCCATCCCGCGGTAGCTGTCCACCCTTCTTTATGAACACAGAACAGAAGTATTAATTTAGTGCTTCTGCCTGTTCTGCCCTCTTCTCCACCCACTCCCTGTCCTTCCTAATCCTTATTATCTGGTCCCTGCAGCTCCTTCTCTCCCTTATGTATCTGACAAAGTCCTTCTCCTCTTCCCTGATGCCCTGTGCCAGCCTCAGCTCCCTGGAAGCCTTGGCTGCCCTGACCAATCTGGTTACCTCCTTGGACTTCTTCGCATACAATTCCCTGTCCTCCCCTTCCCGGACTTCTTGAACTTCCGAAAAGCTGCTTTTTTTGCCCTTACCCCTTATAAAAACCTCCTTGTTCGGCCAGCTTGGCTTCTTAGCCCTACTCTTCCCTCTTCCTGCTTAGCGTCTTGGTGCATGACCCAGTAGCCTCTATCAGCCCAAGTTTGATAATATTCCACTTATGATTTGCATCCATATCAGGCTTAATTCCTACCAGGTGCCTTCCGAGAATTTGCCTCATCTTGACAAGAGTCTGCCTGCCTGAAGTCAACCACCCTGGCTCCTGTACCTACAGACCCATGCTGAGCGTGAACCACACTGATTGATGGTCACTCCCAGCTAGCGGGTCCTCCACCCTCAGATCCCTCACAGTCTCCCCATTAGTTAGCACGAGGTCCAGAGTGTTTTCCAACTGAGCTGGCCCACTGACCAGCTGCACCAGGAAGCTATCCTGTTATGTATCCAGTAGCACCTGCTCCCTTGCGCTTGAGGTGGCCGGGGTTCCCCAATCCACTCTTGGTAGACTGAAGTTCCCCACGATCACCGTGTTTCCTTTCCTGCATACCCTTCTAATCTGCTCTGCTAACTCTTTGTCCAAGTCATCTGTCTGAGCTGGTGGTCTGTACACCACCCCCATCCGCAGTATCCTACTTTTACAACAGAACAGCACCCTCTACTGCCAATGCCAGTAGTGGAGGGACTATTTTATTCAAAACTGGTTTTATTTACTTCCATTAACTTTTTACAATTTTTATAATTATTTGAAATATTTAATCTAAAATGCCACCTAAAACCCAGTTTCTAAGTGAAACAATACCCTCCAGGGTGGGCAGTACAGGCTATACTGGACCTTCCAGGAGCTATAAGGCCCTCTCCATCTGTGGTTTCAGGCCATATGATGCCCCAGGCAGTCCAGTATAGCCCGGTGCCACCCACCCTGTCAGGTACTGTTGCTAGCTTATATCCTATGCTGTCCAGTGACCTAATATCTAGATAAGGTTTATGCCCTGTCCCACCCATCACTCCCTCCCCTCCACCTTTTTGCTATTCCTCTGAGAAACTGGCCCAGTCAGTAGACTGTTCAACAGCTCAACCACCCTCTCTGTACAGTAAAACTTTCTCGCATCTCTCCAAATCTTCTCCCTTTTCAGCTTTCACTCATGTCCCCATGTTTTAGGCTCAGACTCCTGCTGAATAGTTACTCACAGTTTACCTTATTCATTCCGTATGTCCCCGCTCTCTCTTCTGGCCACCAGTGAGTCCATATTTGGTGTCATAAGCCGTTCTTCATAGGATATGCCCGGTTTACCCTGAATAATTTTGGTTACCCTATGCTGCACCATCTCTAGCCTGTCACTCCATAACTGTGCACAGTATTCTAGATGCGGTATCGCCAGCATTCTATAGAGAGGTAGTGTAACCTCTTTCCTCCTGCTATCGAAACTCCCCCACCCCCAAAATGCATATCAACATATTTGTTACCTTGCTGTAGGGCTTGTTGCACTGGCTGGATTGCTTTAGGGAGTCCTTTTCCTAAGAAATAGCATTCAGCTCACCTAATATTCCGTCATTGGTTTGTGTTTCCCCGCATCGCCTTGAGCGTTCTGGCATTAAATTTCAACTGCCACATTTTGGGACCACCTTTCTAACATCTGCAGATTTCTGTCACCCCACCACAGGCTTTATGTCATTTAGTAACATCAAGATGTGGATTCCTTGTAGTAAACACACTGAAAAGGCGTCCTTGGGTGACCCCTGTAGCTCCCTGCTTGGGACCACACCCCCTTCCTCTGACATGACCCCTATACCCTCTGCTGTCTCTCATTTAACCAACTTCCCAACCATCTTAACTAGGTCCTTTGCTGCACCAAGATCCTCTAATTTCTTCAGCAACCTCTTATATGGCACTGAATGGAATAAGTTGTTGAAGTCAAAGTACAGTAAATCCACTGATTGTCCCTAATCTACTGCCCTAGTTACCCAGTCAAAGAATACTATCAGGCTGGTTTTACAAGATCTCACTGCCACGAACCTGTGCTACTTACTATCCTCGAGCTCATATCTCTAAAGGTAGTCTACTACGTCCTTCTTGAGTAGTGTCTCCATCAGTGTACTTCCATGGAGGAAAGATTCACTGCCTGTAGTTACCTGGTTGTTCCTTGATCGATGCCTCACTTGTGAAGTGGAAATACATCCACTACCCTCCAATGTTTTGGAACTACCAAGACTGCAAGGAGTTTCTGACAGCCCTGCCAGGGGTTCAGCCAGTTCGATACTGGTTCTCTGGGCACCTTGACCCGCAAGTACAATGATCAAAGACACCTTCTGGCAAGAGGCAGCTATCCTCCGTAACAAATAAAGAGCAGAAGTAGTCATTAAGCATATCTGCCTTCTGTTCATTTTCCTCACTTACTCTGCCTCCTTCTGTCAGCCTTTCAATGCCCCTGTCACCTTCCTTTTTTCCCTCCAAAGACATTTTATAAAAAAAAAAAAAAAAAGTTTTTCTCCTCCTTTGAAATATGCAGCAGTGTCTACTTTTGTGTCCCTGTCTTCTTGGCTTCCCTCATCTTTGCTTGGTATTTACTCCATTCCTTGTCTCCAGGTTCTCTTTGTATCTGACCAAAGCCCTTTTTGGCCCTTATGGTCTCCCAGACTTTTTAGGTGAACCAGATTGGTTTCTTGCTCCCGTTACTCTTGGTAACCACTGCAGACTTAGTTGCCTCGAGAATGGTCCATTTAATTACTCCTCACCTTTCCTCCACCCACCTAGTTTGATGTATACCAACTAATTTATCCTGGATTAATTCCCTCTCTGGTCAAAGCTGTTCATCTGAAATCCAGACCCCAGCCTTTGTCGAGGGAATACTGGTACCCAGGGTCAGTTAGAACCATATGATGTTATGGTCACTGGACCCCAGTGTTTAGTTCAATTTGTATCAGTCAGCTTAAAAGCTTTTATAGTAAAAATCCTTCATACATGTATGTCATCCCATAACAGGAAATCATAAAGATACACATAACAAAAGAAAGAAAAAGAAATTTGGAGCCCAATGGCTCCTCATTCCACAATCTACCTACCATTTCTGAGTTTGTGAGCACCATGCTGAGAATGGCAGACTGTGGGTTCTATGATCAGTTGCACTACGAGGCAGTCCTTCCTTCAACTTACCCAGCATGGCCTGGCTCCTGGCATTCACACCTGTTGGACTGTACCAATATATGTCATGTAAACTGAGATCGCCCACCACCTACCCGTTTTCGACCCTAGTTCCCTTTCATGACCACACATGCACAGTTTCTTACTTCATGCTGTTGTGAGTTGTACTCACAGGGATGCTGACACCATGTTCACTTCCCTATGGGCTCCTCTATTGCCTCTATGCCTTCCTTGATATAGAAAGCTACCCTGCCTCCTTCTCCTACCTCTATCTCAACTGTACATGATGTACTCCGGTAGTGCCAGGTCCCAGTTGTTATTCCCGCTGGCCATGTTTCTATAATGGCCATGAGGTCTAACCCTGCATCCACCACCACTGCCTGGAGTTCACTGATTTTTTTTCTTATACTAGTATTTAGGCAGACTGCCTTCCCGCTTGTGCATGTACCCTTTTCCTTTTTAGCTCCTCTCCCTTTTTCCTGCACTTACTAACATACTAACATACTATTTGCCAGCAGATTAGGCCTTACGGTCTATCGAGTGTGCTCCAGACCTCAGATCCTAGTTGGGTGCAGGTTTTACTGTGTTCCAGAAACCCTATCATCCATCCCCACCCCTGGGACAGGCCATCATCTAATACATCCAGTTTCTGTGTCTGTCCCACTCTCTCTTGAAGCCCTCCACTGTGGATCTCTGAACCAGCTCACCAGGCAGTGCATTCCAAGGGTCCACCACCCTCTCAGTGAAAAACCTCCTCCTCTTTTCCCCCCTCAGCTTTCCACCTTCCAACTTCAAACCTTGCCCTCTGGTGATACCTCCCTGCTTTAGTCTAAAGATCCCCTCCATGTTAACCCTATTTATTCCCTTGAGGTACTTGAAGACCTCAATCATGTTCCCCCTGTCTCTCCTCTTCTCCAATGAAAACAGGCAGAGCTCCTCAAGTCTGTTCTCATACGTCAAATCCCCTAGCCCTCGTATCATCTTACTATCATCACTTCCTTCCTTAATTTCCTGTTCTTAGCCAGCATTGTGTGCTCCCCTCACTGACGCCCATTCTTAACTTATTATGGACCAGTGCTTTGCTGCTTTCATTCCCACTGTTCCTTGCCCCCATTTCTAGAGTAGTCCTAACTAGGTTCCCCTTTTGTCCTCCCTCCATAGTTCCCCCAGCCAAGGTCCATCCCTACGTAATGTAACTGTCTGCCACTGCAGCCATCAAACTTCTGCCCAAGTGCTCTAGCCTGGCCTCTTGTCAGATGAAGGCCATCATGCCTTTTTTTTTTATTTAGTTGTTTAACCAGGAGTAGCACACAAGCTGAAAGCTTTTTTACAGGAGCAACCTGGGAGCACAGGGAAGTTAAGTGACTTGCTCAGGATCACACAGTATGTAAGTGGAAGCTGTGGGATTCAAATCCAGGTCTGGTCTGCTGTATGTCACCAGATTTGCAGCTCAGAGCTTTAAACCACTGTGCTATACTGCCTCCCATGCTTAATGAGTATGATGTCCTTTGCCTGACAAGAGAACGGGGGAAGGCCCCCATGCTTGAAGAGCTTCCTGACCCAGAAATCCTGTCACCCACAAACCGGTACCCCTCCTCCTGAAACCATCCCTTCAACCACCTGTTAAACTCCTTGATCTACTCCTTCCTCTATCGGGAAACCAGAGAGTGCCTTTAATTTAACCTCAGGTTTCAAAAGTTGCACTGTACTGCCTCTGTAGGCTGGTTTGCCAAATTATTGGTATCCAAATGCACCAGTACACCAAGCTCCCCTCCTTTTCCTCTACCACCCTCCCTATCTTATCCATGTCCCGGATGACTGATTCAACTGGAAGGTGTATAAACATCCCTTCCCTTTCTAACTCCTCCCATCGCCTTCTCCGACCCCTAACTATACAGTCTCCTACAACTAGGATACCCATTGTTATCTTTCTCCTGCTCTCACCATTGGGTGCCACTGAGCTGTCCTGCTAAATGCTCCCAACCAGCTCCGAGTCCCCTGAAGGATTCAGTCACCTGTGTCTCCTTCAACGGTGCAAAGCAATTTGCTGTCAGGATGTGGTAAGCTTGATGAATCACCTTGTGACTGCACCTGCCACCTCTCCCCCCCCCAACCTGGCTTCTGGAGAGTAGGGCTGCGGGGTGTACTTGTGGGTACCAGCTCAGACGACGGCACAGCAAGAAAAGCCCTCCCTACCAGCTGTGTCTGGAGCTCCTTGAATCTCCAATGTATAGGGCAGTGTCCACTTCACTGGGATGTAACTTGGGAGAGGAGCACCCCACAGTCCTTGCAAGTAACTTACCCCTGTACTCATGCTGAATACTGTCTGCGGATTCCCTACATATAACACACAACATCTACTTGAGTCCCATTTGTAATGGTACAGTTTCTTGTAACTGACATTCTGTCCACTATCTGTCTGGAATCCTTAAGTTACTCTGTACCACACCCCACCCTAGACAGGGAGTTAGCCACACAAAGAATAGTTACCGGTTGCTCCTCTCCCCGCTGCAACTGAAGCCTCACCGTCACCAGGTACTGCAGCTTCCCAGGCTTGAAAGCCGATTTTATCATTGGACGCTGCTGTTCCAGGACACAGCCGTGATTGGCTGCCTGGACCAGGGCCGCTCCCTAATTGGACTCGAACCTCGGGGCTCCTAAGTCAGGACTTGCCTGATTGCCCTGCTTGAATCTTGGTCTGCTAACAACGGGACTAGTGTTTCTTCTTGTGGGTGCTTGGTGGGGGAAGAAAATTGCCCTCCCACGCACCCCCTCCTTATTAAATACACTTTCTCCCCGCCAACACTCCATAAATTGAACTCTGATTGGGAGCTTGACTTACGTTAGTAAGAGTACTATTGGCTGTATATCTGACCCAATCACAGCCATGCAGGTCGAGCCTATATTCTTTTTCATAGCCAATACTTACAGAAAAAATACTCCACCTGTCTGAATGTACAACATTAAATTCCTGCCTCTAGTAGCAGAACACATTGCAGCGTCTCTGCGAACTGAGATAGGACCTTCCCTTCTGCTCAAGTCTTCCCTAACATATTATATCCCGAATACTCAATTCTTGTTGGTGGGAACCAGATCCCTACCTCGCCGATCCTTGTTCCCTTAAAAGAGGCATCTTGAATCCCTAATTCCTGATAGCTACATCACTAAATCCTCGCCACACAGCATCCCTACTGCTATCTAACCGCCTTGTACCCTTGGACTAACTTATCCTGTGACCTCCCCGAGTAATTTATAATGCATCTCCTTCACTTAAAGGGATTATTGTTCTGTTGGTCCCTCCTGGTTCACCTTCAGCTACATGTAACTGACACTGTATCCATTATTGAACCAGCAACGGCAATTGACCGCCTGCCCTCCTACACCCCCCCCACAGCATATTGTGCCATGAAATTGTCCTCCACCCTGGGATTCTGTCTCTTGCCCTACATTTTAAAACCATTCTCCTAGTACAGCAAATCAAAAATAAACAAAAGCATACCTTCCACAGCCCACCCTCAACTCGGTCCCAACTATGCCTTCTACTGCTCTCAGGAGACATCGAAACTTAACCCTGGTCCTGCTATTAAATCTAACACGAACACAACAATTAACCCCATAACCACACTGCTAAAGGGCTCAAAATAGCCCATATGAATATCTGCAGCATCAGGGGTAAAATGGCTGAACCTGAAACCTAGTCCCAGCCGTACAAACCCGACGTCCTTTGTATTACAGAATCATGGCTAAAACCTAAAATGCTATCCTATGAATTCGCCCTTCAGACTTTACCATGTACCAACGGGATCGTACATGTGGGAAGGGAGGCAGAGTTATTATCTACACTACAGCTGGTTTAACAACCTCTGAACTAACTGAAGTGAATATCAAAATGGGTGCTGAGAATTTATTTATCACCATTACTCTTGGACAAGTCAAAAAGCTAATCACTGATTGCATCTACCTCCCCCATACTAATATCCTCATATGCTGAACTCTTTGCCAGCATGGACTCCCCTCCTACGCATGACACCATACTCTGCAGAGATTTCAACCTTAACTGGCTAGGACTCCTTCGAACACAGTACCAATATGCCCTGACTGACTCTAAGCTAGAACAGCTAACTGAACAACCTAGCAGACTAAACATGAAGTCTGGTAAGCATACTTTATTAGACTGGATTGTAACCAACAATCCAGCCTACATTAAGATCGGAGGGATACTACACGATTCCCTTAGTGACCACTAGCCTACATACTGAGTTCAGAAAAATAACTCCCTAGAGTCCTCCCAATAATCCACAGAATTAGGGAACTAACGAATTTCATTGAGGAAGCTTTTGTACCAAGTCTGGCCTCAGTCGATTGGTCACCTATAACCCTCCTCCCCGACATAAACCAGGCGCTAGACTATCTTGCTACAAGGTTCAATTCGATCCTTGACTCCCATGCTCCTTTTAAGGTGAGGAGATCAAAAGGCACCCACTCCCCTGGCTCACTCATGAGCTGAGGTGCCTCATGCGATCCTGGGACAAAGCCTGGAGAGTCTTCAAAACCTTTGGATTCCAGTTGGACTGGATCTACTATCACCAACTCCGCAACGCCTGCCAAAATAAAGTCAAGAAGGTCAAAAGAGCCCACCTAATATCACTCCAGGAGATGCACCTAACCAACCCTAAAAGTTTTTTGAAGCAAATTAAATTAAAGAACGGACTGTCCCCCAGTGTGTGACAGCGAAGGGCTCTCTGCTATCCTCGCCCCCTGAAATAGCCTCCAGGATAAATACTTTCTTTGCTGATCTTGATACCTATAAACTCGACCTACCAAACACCCTGCCTGAGCCGTCTGCTGAGCGCCAAGACACCGCATCCCCCCTTTTTCTACATAAAAACCACCACCAGAAAAGAGGTTCTCAAACTTCTGAGCTGTCTTAACCCAGATAGCGCGCTGGGGTTTGACACACTGACCCCCAAATTTATCAAAACAGGAGCTAAAGCACTTGTCCTCCTGGTCACCCTACTTATCAACAGATCCTTCATTACTCACTCTATCCCCAACAAATGGAAAACAGCGGTCATCGTCACCGTTCATAAAAATGGTCAGACTAACCTCGTCGAAAATTACCAACCCATATCTATTCTATGTCCCCTCGCAAAAATACAAGAACGCATACTGTATACCCAACTGTACTCGTACCTTGAGCTAACCAATGTCCTTACCAACCACCAACATGGTTTCCGGAAATCCCATGGTACTGAATCTGCTCTCTTACGAGTCAGCTCTGACATATTCCAAGCCATGGATCAGGGAGAAGCAACCGGAGCAGTCTTTACTGATCTTACGAAGGTGTTTGACCTAGTAAACCACCCCTTGTTAATCTCAAAACCTCTGTGCCTCAGCCTTGATGACAACTCTCTCGCGTGGGTGTCAAACTACCGTACCAATCGACGCCAATGTGTCAAATGGGATGGAGCTTCTTCACCTTTTGCACCTATCACTGATAGAGTTCCCCAGAGGCTGATTCTAGGCCCACTATTGTTTTCCATATTGCCCAGGAGCTGTGGCGGGGCATCCGTCCAGCTCTATACTGATGATACCATCTTATAAAGATCCTTGAAGAAAGTACAGTTACGTAAGAACTTACCGTAACAGTAGATCTTCGAGAACTGCTCTTGCAGCAGGTTACACCATTAGGACTGAAGCCAGCAGGCGCCAGGACCCAAAAGAAATTTTCTAGCTAGCAGTATTCATCGGGGACCGCCTCCGATGTCGGTCCCACCCCTGACATCAGGCATAGTACATGAGGAGGCGGCCCCCCAGAATCCCCAGTTCTCCTGTCGGAGACTCCCGGCCGCTGGATGACATCAGAAGAGGAGACTGAGGATCCGCCGTCAAATGGCAATCAGAGTAGTGCTGAAAACACCTGATCCTAGGAGAAGGATATCGGAACAAAAAATCTACCTCCAGCGGGGATGGTGGGAGGGAAAATACCTGCTGCAAGAGCTGTTCTCGAAGATCTACTGTTACGGTAAGTTCTTCTGTAACTGTACTGTCTTACTTCGAGAAACAGCTCTTGCAGCAGGTTACACCATTAGGACCGATTCCCAAGCAATAGTGGAAATCCCACACCATTGGGAGGAGGAAAGGTAGACATCCTTAGTAGAACCTAAGCCTAGAACAGGAGTCCTTGAAGGACTGCTAGACCAAAACCTGCTCTTCGCCTCGATGCAACGTCCAGGCTATAATGCCTGATTAAGGTGTGCACAGTGCTCCAAGTCGCTGCTGCACAGATGGCTGAGGTGGACACGTACTTAAAGGCTGCAAAGGAGGTAGCCACCCCCCTTATGGAATGACCCTTAACCGCGCCCAGTAAGGGCTTGTTGCGCTTCTGGTAACAGAACGTGATACAATGTATGAGCCACCTGCACAGTGACTCTTTGGAAACGGGAGCTCCCATCATCCTGTGGGCGAAGGAGACAAAAAGCTGATCAGATTTTCAGTGATGTTTGGTTCTGGTCAGGTAATACCGAAGACACCTATGCACATCTAAAGTGTAAAACAGGGCCTCTCCTCGATTTGAATATTTAGGGGAAGTACACTGGTAGATCGATATCCTGATTAAGAGTGAGAGCTGAGACCACCTTAGGCAGAAACTTCGGATTGGTCCGTGAGGTTACCCTGTCCTGGTGGAAAACCAAACAAGGTTCTTTGCACATCAGCGTGTGAAGATCCAAAATTCTTCTGGCCGAAGTAATGGCAACTAAAAACAACGTCTTCCATGTAAGGAGACGTAGCTTGCAATCCACGGCCGGTTCAAAAGGTGGCAATGTAAGCTGCTCCAGGACAAAGGGTAAATCCCAAGGCAGAATAGGATCTTTGATCGGAGGTCAAAGGTGGAGGACACCTCTCAGGAAGACTCGTGCCGTGTCCAACTGAGATTTAGGACGTTGGCCTATAGGAGTGTGATAGGCTGAGATGGCACAAAGGTGTACTTTTATCGAGGAGCAGGCCAAGCCTGTCTGAAAAAGAGACAGGAGGTAGTCCAAGACCAACTTTTCTGGACAATCCAGTGGCGAAAACCCCTGCGCTTGAGCCCAGAGGCAAAATCTGTGCCATTTCATGGCGAAAGTAGCACGAGTGGCTGGTTTTCTAGCGGCCGCTAGAACATCAGCTACCTCTTGTGAGACCCCGTATCGCATGATGGCTATGTCTCTAGGAGCCAAGCGTGCAGATTCAACGAACGAAGGTTCGGATGGACAAATGAGCCCGCCTCCTGAGACAGCAAGTGAGAGCTGATTGGCAGAGGCACTGGAGGTTCCTGGGACAGCTGATGTAGTAGAGGAAACCAGATCTGCCTGGGCCAAAACAGCATGATAAGCATCAGCATCGCTTGCTCTCTGTGAAGTTTCAAAAGGACCCTCTGGATCAACGGGAAGGGGGGGAAGGCATAGAGGAATCTGCCCGCCCAGGAGAGGGACGTGTCTTGCCAGAAAACACCAGGCCCTGGAAATTGAGCAGTTTTGCGTTGGATGGGGACGCGAAAAGGTCCAACTCTGGTGTACCCCATCTGCGAAACAGATCCTCTATTACCTCCTGGAGTAGTTCCCACTCGTGGACTCTGGGCTGAGAGTGACTCAGGCTGTCTGCGATGACGTTGTCCACTCCTGGTACATGAACCGCAATGAGGTTTGCGCCGTGTTGTAAAACCCAATCCCACACCCTCATGGCCTCCCTGCAAAGCGGGCAGGAATGGGTGCCTCCTTGTTTGTTGAGGTAATACATCACCACGGAATTGTCTGTTTGTAACGGAAGAGTACCCGGTGGAATTTCCGACTGGAAAGCCTGCAGGGCATAAAGAACTGCTCTCATTTCC
This sequence comes from Neoceratodus forsteri, assembly GCA_016271365.2. Taxonomy (NCBI): domain Eukaryota; kingdom Metazoa; phylum Chordata; order Ceratodontiformes; family Ceratodontidae; genus Neoceratodus; species Neoceratodus forsteri. The sequence continues at coordinate 567,612,194 of CM057452.1, forward strand.
AAGATATTTATGTGGAGAAGAGTCTCTTGGGCTGTCCACAGGCCCTGAGACCGGACACCATCGAGGTGTGCTCCCCATCCGAGCCCTGAGGCGTCTGTGGAAAGCATCACAATCGGAGACGGCACAGTGAAGGGGACCCCATCAAGGGGTTCTTCGAATCTAGCCACCATTGCCAATCCCGGATTACGGCCTTCGTGATCCGAATTGGGAGCTGCAGATGGTCTTGCTTTTGATCCCATTGAACCCGTAACATCCACTGGGTCACCCGCATGTGGAGACGGGCTAGCGGGACTGTTGCAATGGCCGCAGCCATGTGTCCGAGCAGACAAAGGACCAGTCTGGCTGGGACGGTCTTCTTTGCCAGGATGTCCCTGATGAGGGATCTGATGTGTTCCACTCGGTCCTGGAGTAGAAAAGCTTTCCCCTGAACGGTGTCCACAACTGCACCTATGAACTGCAGAATCTGTGACGGAACCAGGCGTGACTTCTCTTGATTGATAATGATGCCCAGTGTCTCGAATAGAGACTAAGTACAATGAATAGCAGACATCAGGGCCTCCCGAGAGGGCGCCATGAGAAGCCAGTCATCCAGGTAGGGGAACACGTAGTAGCCTTGTCTCCTCAGAGTCGCCGCTACTACCGCCATGCACTTCGTGAATACCCGAGGTGCCAATAACAGTCCGAAAGGGAGGGTTTGGAACTGATAATCGTGACCCTGAAACTCGAAGCGCAAAAACTTCCTGTGCGCTTGAGCTAGAGGTATATGCAGTTAAGCATCCTGCATGTCCAAGGACGCTAGAAAGGCGCCCTGCTTCAGCATGGGTATCAGACCTGGGAGGGTCACCATGCGGAAGCGTTTGCATAGGACCAAAGCGTTGAGGTCACTGAGATCCAGTATCGGACAGAGGTCCCCTGTCTTCTTGGGAACCAGAAAAAAAGTGAGAATAATAACCTGCACCTCTCTGGTTCCATGGTACGTGCTCTATAGCTTCTTTTCCGAGAAGCGAGAGCACCTCCTGCTGTATGAGCAGGGCGTGCTGACCCGAATAACAGGAGAGCAGGGGAGGTCTTGACGGTGGGTGGTCAAGAAATTCTATGAAGTGGCCTTTCTTGACCAACTGGAGAACCCACCGGTAGGCGGCAATCGACTGCCATCCTGAAAAGTGGCGAGCGAGGCGACCCCCGACCTTTTGTGCCTGTTGATCCAGAGGAGGGGCGGGGGCCGGGAAGGAGTCATGCTGTGGCAGCACTGGTCCCTGCAGGCTGGGCCGGTTTGGTGTAACGCTGGCCTCTGCCTGGGGATGACTTAGCCTGGGCTTTACGTTCAAAAGCGCCCCCTTGTTGCTGGCCAGAACGTGGCTGCTGCCATTGCTGCCGGCTGCGAGAAGGTCTCTGGTTCCTACGAAAGGAACCAGGCCTTGGATCTGTACATGGCCTGTAGAGACCTGACTGCCTTCCCAGCGTCCTGGAGCTTGGTGATAACCTTCTCTGAGGGTTCACCAAATAGTACTTCGCCATTGTATGGGACATCAAGAATGTTCTTCTGTACGTCCGGAGTAAAGCCGAAGACACGGAGCCAAGAGTGTCTCCGGAGACAGATGCCTGAAGCTGCAGCTCTGGCAGACGAGTCCGCAGAATCGTATGTGGCTCGTAGCACTTGGGTTCCCACATCAGACTCTGTGCGGAGGTGGTTTAGGAGCTCTGCCTTCTGATCGCCATCCAGTAATTTGTCGACAAGGTCCTGGACCTGTTCCCACAGGGCATTCTGAAACTGTACCATATGAGATAGGTAGTTCAGGGACCTGACGGAGCATGTAGCAGCTGCATACATGCTCGTCCCCAGGGCATCCAGCTGTTTGGAATCCTGGTCTGGTGGCTGTGTGCTCATATGCTGCGGTCTTTGGGACCGGTCATGCGAGGCCGTAATGACCAGGGAGTCAGCCAGAGGTTGCTGAGCCAAGTACTGGTCCTTTTTCAGGGCCTTGTCCAGGCGATCAGCTTTCTTCGGCACAGCGGGGGTGGAGTGCGGACGCTTCCACGTAGCCTTGGTGACGTCCGCAAAGGTGTCCACCAAGGGTGGCACAACCACAGGCTTTGGATCTTTTTGCCGAAGATAACGGGCAAGGCGCTGTCTCTCGGGATCGAGGTCTTCAGCATCCCATCCCATGTTGTCCTGGATGTGCCTCATGATCTCAGAGAAGGAGGGATCATCTGGAGGAGACCTGGGTAGGTCATGTGGGTCAGGTGATGGGATGCTGAGTGGAGAAGGAGATCTGGAGAATTCCGAGGTATCCGATCGGGAGTCCTCCCCTGACGGAGTGTACCTACTGGGTCGCTTGGGGCTGGGAGACCCTGATGGAGATCTTGAGGGAGGCCTTCTCCAATCCTTGAATCTACCCCTAAGAGGTGGAGTCTGCTCCTTAGGGGTTGGTGGTTGTCCTGCTGGCCCCTGTGGTGGAGGAGGGCGTAGGAGGTGAAGGGGTAGGAGGAGGTTTAACCGGAATCACGTCTTTTCGGATGGTGTCCCACCAGAAAGTAAAGAGATCCTTTACCTCTTGTATGTTCATGCCCCACGATGGGCCTGGCGTTGGTGGTCTGTCGCCGGGGTCAGGCGTCGGGTCTGCAGGTGTCTCCGGGGTGGACGAAGGTTACCTCGGAAGCCCAGCATCCTCTGTGTCACCCGCCTGGTCCTCAGGCAATGTTGTGTCCTCCTGTGGAGTCCCTGCGACCGGTGTCCACCAGTGATTGGGGGGTGGCCTTCGGCTCCAGTGAGCGTGAGGCCGACGCCGGTCGCTGGCCGACGACTTCGGGTCCGGCGAATGCCCGGCCGGCGTCTGATGCTTGGCCGACGTCGTGTCCGTCGTCTGCTTCAGGGACGTCAGGCCTTTTGTCTTTCTGGTGGTGGATCCGGACCCCTGGGAGACCAATCTGGAGCCGGGTCCCGACGTCGGGCAGAAGAGGAAGACTTGGAAGAGGCCCGAGAGGAAGTGGAGGAAGCCGAGGGCCTAGAAGTCTTAATGGACTGAAGTGAAGTCGAAGAACCGCCTGTAGCCTTGACTTTGACCGGAGGGGGTTGCGAACAAGCCCTGGAGGGAGAGCGGTCAGACTGGGTGGAGCCTGAGCTACACGAGTCCGAGGTCTGGTTCGGGGATCTGGACCTTGCTTTCTCCCGGTGTTTATGGGCCTTCGAAGAAGAATCACCCCTGGAGGAAAGTTCTTTGTTCATCCTGCTAAGTTCCTCTTCTATAAGGTAGGCCTGAAGTGCCTTCTGACAGCGGATCCTGGTGCGGCTGTTGAACCCTTGACAGAAGGAGCAGGCCTTGGTGTCGTGGTCCGGGGCTAAGCACTGCAAGCAGGATGAATGAGGATCCTTGAAAGGGATCTGTTTTCTGCAGGCACACTTGGAAAGGTGTCCCTCAGAAGAAGGAGTTGGAGAGGACATTAGTTTTGTAGAAACTACTGAGAAGTTCTTAGTCGTCGTGCGCTAGGTAGAGACCGAGAGGCCGATGCTGGCGAGTCGACAGCGGGAAAAGAACTGGGGATTCTGGGGACCGCCTTATGTGTACTATGCCTGACGTCAGGGGCGGGACTAACATCGAGGCGGTCCCCCGCTGAATACTGCTAGCTAGAAAATTTCCATGGGGTCCTGGCGCCTGCCGGCTTTAGTCCTAATGGTGTAACCTGCTGCAAGAGCTTTTTCTCTAAGTAAGATCATTATTAGCATCACCTCTAACCTGGAAAATGACTCACACTCTAGAGGCCTGGTTTAAGGCCAACATGCTGGTCCTGAACATGGAAAAAAAAAAAAAAAAAGTCCATGCTATTCCGCCATACCTCCTTTAACATGTCCACCTATCCTCCCTTCACAATCAAAACCTTATCAGGGGTCCACCTTGAAGGGGTTACCTCTTTCAAATACCTAGGCCTCACACTTGACAAACACCTATCCTTCCAGTTGCACACAACCAGTGTCGTCAAGACCTCATATCAAAAACTGAGTCTCCCATATCGCACCGCACTCTACCTCTCCGACAAGGCAAGGACTGCTATCGCCCCTTCCACCCTTCTGCTGGGCCTCTTCCATGGTGCCACAGTCATCCACTCAGTCAAGCCTATGCTTCTGTCCAATTTAAGAATGACCTACCATAGAATTGCCCGTTTTGCCGCTAAGGCTCCAACATGGACCCATCACTGTGCAGTGCTAAATATACTAGGTTAGCCCTCCTTTGGTGCCAAGATGGACTTCCCAGTACTATGTGCCACTTTCAAGCTCATCCACCTACTTTTGCCACCCAGTCTATTCAACCTGCTCACCATGAAACCCTTCACCCAGACTACCAGAGTATCACAAATCCCACTGCTCACGCAACCCAAAACTCGACTAGTCATAGGTCAAAGGTCCTCTACCTTCACTGCACCTCAAAAATGAAACAACCTCCCTCACATTTTACTCTCCTGTGAGACACTTCAAAAAACGCTACAAAGAAACTTTCTTTCTGCCTCTTTTCCGTAATGGCTCCTGTGACTAATCTACCCCTGTAATTCTCCTACCGCACTGCTATTCCATGTCTAACCGAACCACGGCCACATGCCTCACATCCACCTGTAGGTGGGCACTATCCCCATCCCTCCCCATTTTGGCTTCATTACTCTCACTCCCTCTCTCACCTCTAAGCTACATCCTTGAACTGATGTGCTAGCTTGATGTTCACATATTGCGTATAGCTGTTCCTTAGACAACCGTGACTAATCCATTTTAACTAATGCTACGTAGCCTCGTGATGGAAACTGATAGCAATCACTGCTGTCTCTGCAAGAAACTTAATTTAACCCACTGTAGGGTATGACTGTACTTCTCATGTTCGGACTACTCTGTATCTCTGCCTGCAATGTATTACTATATCTTTTGTTTGTATGGAATGCATTTGGTTCCCCAGGTCGCCACTGAAAAAGGGACTCGTTTGTCTCAGTTGGCCTACTTGGTCATCAAAATTCGAATAAAACAATAAAAACCTTCCACAACAGTAGATCTTCGAGAGAATCTCCTCCATTGAGCCATAACATAGAACTACAAGCTGCTGGCATCAGGACCACCCAGAAACTTTTTCAGGCTACGGCCACTCAAGTCAATGTGCCCTGTTGGCATCTATAGAATGTCGGCATCCCCAGCATGCCTCAATTCCCAGCTGGGTTCAAGCTTGGTGGATTGTCGGACTAGCAGGAACCAAAGAAACCAGGACCAAAATGACACACACAGGAGAGGATGTGGAAACCTAAGTATGGATGCCGAAATGGCTAGCAAGGAGAAAACAGCTTGTGACAGCAAACAGTACAGCCACTCATCACCTGACAAGGCAGAAGGTGGGAGGGAGAGCTGTGGCTCAATGAAGGAGATTCTCTCGAAGATCTGCAGTTATGGTAGGTAACTATTCTATCTTCTCTGAGGATATCTTCCTCTACTGACCCACATCATGGAAGGATTCCCATGCAGTACCAAGCACTGAGGGAGGATGGCAGGACCTAATGATCTTAAGTGACGAGGCCTTGCAGAACACTGAGGCCACAGCCGACACATTACGAAGGACAACGTCCAGACTGCAGTGTTTAGTGAATGTATGAATAGTACTTCAAGTGGCAGCAGCATAAATGTCAGCAGCGGACAGAATGTGGAAAAAAAAAAAAAAATTAAACCACTGAGTTACCCATCACTTAGGTGGAATGGGCATGTATAGGACCAGGAAGCTGCTTCCCACGTTCCTGGTAACAAAAAGTAATGCAACTGAACAGCTATCTGGACAGGGCTTGTTTAGAAATCAGTGAGCCCGTCATTTTTTTTTTTTTTTTAATTAACTATTTTTACTCCTTATCCTATTCCCCCAGTCAGTCCACTCTCTCAGAGCCCCAAGCACCCACACTTCGCTGCTGCTGGGGCTGAGGTGTCTGCTCCTACAGTACACCACTCCAATTCACTCTAGAGACCCGATTAACCCCTCCCCTCCGAGTGGGGCGAAGGAGGAGGAAACCTCCCTTATCTCCTCCGATTCTCAGGAGAGTGGGTGTACAGCGGAGTCTGCCCTCGGCTCCCAACGTGGACGTGTGGTGTGGTGGCTCATCGCCCGGACCAGCTGAGGGTGCCATGTTCCTTTGTTCTATGCCCCCCCCTCCGCCGCTGATGTAGGTGCTAGAGGAGGGCCAACTGGACAGGGCATGCTGAGACGTGACTCTGCCCCAGGCCCTCAGCCGACGACAGCACCTCCCTTACCGTTGCTGCACCGACTGCACTACCAATACCCAGGTTCACCTGGGAGCTGACAGTAAAGTGGTGGGACGAGCGTGCAACCCTCCCCAGAGAGGGAAAGCTGCCATCAGGTGCTCAATCTCACTCTCCCCCTGTGCCGAACCTCCACAACCCGAGTCCGTCACTGAACCCGGGTTGCCGGTGCAAGGTGTGGTGTCCAGCACCTCAATCCTCAGCGCCACTGGGCTGGGGTTGAGCCAGTCATTCTGAGGGCAAAAGCAATTTTTATTCTGTTTTTTTTTCTCCTTGCTGCTTGCCAGGACCTATGCCCTCCCCACCCCAGGCAGTGCGAGGACAGGTGAGCTGAGCACTGGGACTGCTGTTCCTGCACAGCACATGGGCTTGATTCAAATCAGGGGCCACTGCAGCTCAAGCTCAGGGGCTGAGCGTTGGAACCACAAGTATTAGAGAAGGGGCAGTGCAAGAGTTAGTGGCAGGACTGGTGAGGGAGAAGGCACAGAGAGCAACAGAGACCAGGGGAAACAAAGCTTAGCTCTGGTTGTGGTGGATCCCATCGGCTCGGCTTGGTGCTTCCCCTCTGGTCCAGTCCTTTCATGACAGCGGGTTGTTGGGTCAGTGTGGCAGTCCCTGTATGGCAGTTGAGAGGATTTTTCTTAAATCCTTCATATGATCCAGTTACCAATGCAGCATCCATCAGACGTCCAGTGTATGTAAACAACGCTCCCCACTATGAGTGGGAAAGGAAAAATTAAACAGGAAGGCCTTGTGACAGGACTGAATAAGACCATGTTCCATTTGTTATTTAGAAAAAGCTAAACGCAAGGATCTATTCTGTCCTCTCCTTTTCTGTCTCCTGTCTGACTGCACAAATTTTTCTCTGCCTTCGCACTTGTGGTTTCTATCTTTTCTTTCCCCTTGCGTATCTGAAGTTATAAAACATGTGCGAATCTTTACGTGAAACTGGGACCCCTTGGTTTGAAAATGTATATGATTATATTGATGAAATGATTGCAAAAAAGCTATTTGGAACTTAGGTAGTTAACCTGGAATGCAACAGTAGCTCTTTTGCAGAGCTGTCAACAGGTCATCAGTTCTGGGCACCATGTACTCTTTTGTTGCACCTGCAAGGAAGGAAACGGACAAGAACATCTGCTGAAAAACAGAGTGTTCTCTTAATGAGTTCCCAAGCAAAGACTTATAAAAAGAGCATCAGTACTTTTGCTACAGAAAGCAAGACTGAAACTTGGAATTAGAGATCTCCTCAGATAAGGGACTTTGTTTTCTGTGTTTATACTGCCTTTGTAAATAGTTATACTTCATTTTATTTTTTATTTTACTGTTATTAGAAAAAATAAAATACTACTTGCGAATTGTATACCTGTTCCTATGCTTCCTGAGATGTGCCTCGATGACAGATGGTGTCAGACTTAGTGGGATTTACACCGTGCACACTTTAAGCCACGAGTTGTGTGTGCGGGTAATAGACCTAGTAACAGGGAAGCACAGAAGAAAGACATGAATCCTGCAACAGCAAGTCCAGGAGTGACTATCAGAACAATGGCAGCCAAACTAGAAGCAGAAACAAAAGTCCAAACTGAGCTTGTACAGCCAGAACCAGTGATGGAAGAAAAGGAGGCAGAGACAGAACCTGAAAGCCTGTCTGCCTTCTTCAAATGGTGGGCTATACAACAAACAGCAGGTCTGACTGACAATAGTACACCTAACAAAGACACTATGGAGTGGCAGAAATATGACACCTGGGTGGTGAAAGAAATTATGCAGATGGTGAAAACCTTAACAGAACTGTTAAACTGGCTCAGAGAACGATGGACGGAGGCTGAACAGAGATACCCAGGGGTCCAAGTAATACACCAGGGGCAGCACTGTGAGTCTTCCAGGAAAGGCAGGCCCCTGAACAATTCAGACAAGGTCAAGAGGCGAGGAGCAGCCCCATCTGTTGCAGACAAAAGCCAGATGGAGTCCAGTCACAGTACAGAGAACCAGTTCGGAGCCGTGATACCCAAGAGGGAGATGGAGCATTTGCAGCTTCCTGTGTTTCCTGGGTGCTATCTTGTTGACCCAAAATAGGAGCTGGAGAACACCTGATGCTGGGTCCTGGAGTATCATGTGTGAGTGGTGCAGAGACTGCTAATAAAGACATGCTTGATCATGGTGAAAAAAAGGACACTCCGAGATGCAGATCATGTGATCTGAGATGGAGGCATGGCCCCTTCAGTAAAGCAGCTGAAAGGTGAGGAAGAAGCCTATGAGATGGCTGAAGGGACTGATCTTTCTGTTAAACCAGGGATTCCCTGGAGATTTAGAGACTGGGCCATACTACAAAATGGAGGTACACATGCTTGCAGGTTATGCTAGTATGTGACGTGTGACACTTAGACAGCTGGTTCTGATTACACTATGATTTTTACAACATGAAATATGCAGTGGGATTGTCTGTCAGGAGAAAGTACTGTCTTGCTGAAATGACACATTAACCCCAGATATAATTTCAAAGGACAGGCGTAGGTTAAACTACAGATATTGGAATGCAATTAACTTGTCATTTGCTTTGAAATCAGTAGATAAACTATGCATTTTATAATGCCCTCAGAAAAATCCTTTGATTGCACTTGGTGTCAAGAGGAAGGGGCATACGCATTTGTTTGGGTGTCTCCTCAGGAAAAGTCCTTTGATGACACTTGATGTCATAAGGAATTGGCATATGCATTTGTTGGGGCGGCTTCAGAGGAAGCCAGTTAGTTCATCAAAGAGTCTTTCATGTCTTTGTGAAGCAGGGAACTGCTCCTGGAAGAAAGAAGATGCTAGCACATCACAGACTAGACTGGGAAGTCATATGAAGAGAGGAGGTTCGCCGATGTCACCTATTTTTAAAATACCTCATTAGGACATCCTGTGTTGTAAATATAAATTGTAATACACCGAGGAGGAACTAGGTGACCTCAGAGAGAAGGCCGGCTCAAGACTGTTTTTAAGTATGCTGTAGCTGACCTTTAGACACATTCATATACTTGGACTGAGAAAAGGAACATCTAAGAGCACTGAAAGAGTATACGAAATACCTTAGATAAATAAGTCTAATAGTTAGTAGGAATTTTGCACTTTTAAACCGGTTTTATTTTTTAAGACTGTGTTGGGATATTTTGTTCTGTATTTATTGTTTACCTATTTTCATCTATCTTAAAGTAAAGATATATATTTTAAAAGAAACTGCCTGGTGTGCCTTGAAACTTCTTTTTTTTTGTAAGTGAAGCTTAGATGGTTAAGGCTGACACTGTGCTTAAGCTTATTGTGATACCAAATTGGGAAACAGGCAAGAGTTTCTCTAAGATCTTGCATAGAGTTTTAAGGGTTCATTTTCATAATACCTGGATGGGTGCCTGTAGGCGAAAGATATCTGGCATTTCCCTGAAGAGCCTGTATACTGGGTATGCTAGCAAGAGGTTAACAGTTTGAACCCCTCCAGAACTTGGGAAAAAAGGTGACTCGAACCCACAAAACAGACAGGAGGGTTACCCTGTTCTGTTAACTGTTCACAATACTACGATCAGAGTTTGGCACTTTGGGAGTAGAGGGCTGACCTGCTGAGTGGGGTTGTGGCACATGTACTGATGGTGTATGTATTGGTCCTGAGGTGGTTAACAGAGCCTGACCCCAACATGCAGTGAAGAAAGGGGTATTATGCAAGTTACGTCCTAACCACAAGTTAAACAAGATGGACGAGCAGGTGGTTGTTCCCACCAAATGTCGGATGTAGGTGATGCAGTGGGCACACACTGATCACAGTGGGAGGCATCTAATTAAGAGGGAAACCTTGGCAAACCTTCTGCTACATTTTGATTGGCCAGAAGTCTACAGGCAAATAGCCACCTACTATAGATCCTGCATTGCCTGCCAGTTAATGGTGGCTGTAGCCCCCAGAGAGAAGAGTGCTGTTATCATGCAGAAAAAAGCCTTTACTTCCCAGAGACCAGGAGAAGTAGAAGGCCCCAAAAAGAAGACCACCTGGGAAAAGAGGTGGCAGTCTGGTAAAAAAGGTGTACTTCCTCCAGGGCTGGGAGAGATATAAAGAAAAGAGATAAATGGGTAATGGTATAATGCTTTTGCTGCAATGTTAATGGCTAAACTGATAAATTTGAAACACTAGAATTGAGAATTCAGAAGGTTGAAAAAATGTGTGGGTTTAAACTTAACTGTTTGCTGTACCGGTTGTTGTGGAAAAGGGATACTGAACATGCACAGAACTGTAACGGTTCTAAGGTAATGTTATAAGAGAGTTAAAAGAAAGTTTTGAAAATCTGTTTTTTTAAACAGGTTCTCTCTTAAGGAGGGAGGGGGTATGTGACAGGGCTGAATAAGACCATGTCCCATTTGTTACGTAGAAAGAGCTAAACGCAAGGATCTGTTCTATCCTCTTTTTTTTTCTGTCTCTTATCGGACTGCACAGTCAATTTTTTCTCTGCCTTCACTTGCTGTTTCTATTTTTTCTTCCACCTTGCGTATCTGAAGTTATAAAATATGTGTGAATCTTTATGTGAAGCTGGGATCCATTAGTTTGAAAATGTATATAGTCATATTGTTGAAATGATTGCAAAAATATATTTGGAACCTAGGGGGTTAACCAGGGAATGCAACATTAGCTCTTCTGTAGAGCTGTCAACAGGTCGTCAGTTCTGGGACACCATGTACTGTTTTGTTTCACCTGCAAGGAAGGAAACTGAGAAGAATATTTTTTGAAAAACAGAATGTTCTCTTGACGAGTTCCCAAGCAAAGACTTACAAAAATAGCAGCAATACTTTTGCTAGAGAGAGCAAGACTGAAACTTGGAGTTAGAGATACCCTCAGACGAGGGACTTTGTTTTCTACGTTTGTACTGCCTTTGTAAATATGTATACTGTACAATTTTATTTTTTTATTTTACTGTTATGTGGGGGGGGGGAGAGAGAGAAAATGCTACTTGCAAGTTTTATACTTGCTCCTGGTCTTCTCATGCTCCCTGACCTGTGCCTTGACGACAGGTCTGTTCTCTGATTCAGTATTCTTTCAGACACAACCTTTGACAGAAAGAGGACTGCTATGTAATGTGAAAAATAAGAAATGGAGGATCTGCAACCAGAGCCTGAAACTTCGAGATGCGTCCACATTGCCATCAAGGTAAGGGTTTTGCTGCATTGATGGCACATCCTATCTGATGTTGGGGGTGTCTCTTGCAGCAGGCCACACCTACAGAATGAGCACCAAGCAGTTCTAATATCAGTAGGCCAGTCTGGGTGGTAGGAACCAAGAGCCTAAGAAAGTAGGCCCTGAAAAACAGCTAGGCCAAAACTGGCCCTGTACCTAGAGGCAATGTTCAGACTGTAGTTCTCGGTAAAGGTGGACAGAACACCAAGCAGCTGGTGCACAAATCTCTCCAGTTGAGACGTTCCTGAAACAGGCAGCTGACCTGGCCATACCCCTAGTGGAATGGCCCTTAACATCCCCAGGACGTTCCTTACCGTACTTCCTGTAACAATACGTAATGCAGTTGGCCAACCATTTGGGCAGACACTGCTTAGAAACAGGGGCGCCCTCTTCCCCAGGGGTGAAAGAAAAGTACAGTTACGTAAGAACTTACCGTAACAGTAGATCTTCAAGAACAGCTCTTGCAGCAGGTTACACCATTAGGACTGAAGCCGGCAGGCGCCAGGACCCATAAATTTTCTAGCTAGCAGTCTTCATGAGACCGCCCGGCGATGGTAGTAGTACATAGGCGGTCCCCATAATCCTCAGTTCTCACTTGAGCTCCCGCCGCTAGATGACATCAGAAGAGGAGAGAGAGGATCCGCCACCAGATGGCAAAAAACTAGTGAATAGGAATGTCCCATCCAATAAGATGGGTGCTTGACTACGACCTACCTCCAAAAAGGGGGATGGAGGGCGGGAAGGTATCTGCTGCAAGAGCTGTTCTCGAAGATCTACTGTTACGATAAGTTCTTACGTAACTGTATACTATCTTACTTCGAGATACAGCTTTTGCAGCAGGTTACACCATTAGGACTGATTTCCAAGCAGTAGTGGCAATCATGCACCACCGGGAGGAGGAAAGGTAGAGATAACTCGAGCCTAGGACAGAAGTCCCTGAAGGATGGCTAGACCAAACCCCGCTCTTCGCCTCGATGCAATGTCCAGACTGTAATGCCTGATAAAGGTATACACAGAGCTCCAAGTAGCTGCAGCGCAAATAGCTGAGGTGGAGACGTTCTTTAACACCACAAAGGAAGTAGCCACCCCTCTTGTGGAATGACCCTTGACTGCGCCCGGTAAGGGTTTATTGCGCTTGTCATAATAGAAAGTGATGTACTGGATGACCCTCCTAGAGAGTGACTGTTTGGAGACAGAAGCTCCTATCGTCCAGTGAGCAAAGGAGACGAAAAGTTGGTCCGACTTTCGGAGCTGTTTGGTTCTGGTCAGGTAGTATCTGAGGCACCTGTGCACGTCTAGGGTGTGCAGAAGGGCTTCTCCTCGATTAGAGTACCTTGGAAAATACACTGGAAGATCGATATCCTGATTAAGGGTGAGAGCTGAAACCACCTTAGGCAAAAACTTTGGGTTTGTGCTTAGGGATACCCTGTCTTGGTGGAAAACCAAATAAGGCTCTCTACACATAAGAGCATGCAATTCCGAGATCCTTCTGGCAGAAGTAACAGCAACTAAAAATAACGTTTTCCAAGAGAGAAAACGTAGCTCGCAATCAGCAGCTGGTTCAAAGGGTGGCAGCGTGAGCTGCTCCAGGACAAAGAGCAAGTCCCAAGGGGGGATTGGATCTCTGATGGGAGGCCCAAGGTGGAGGACACCCCTTAAGAAAGCACGAGTAGTGTCCAGCTGGGCCACCGTCCAATGGCCTACGGGGGCATGGTAAGCAGAAATTGCTCAAAGGTGCACTTTAATCAAGGAGTAAGCCAGTCCGGAGTTGAAGAGGGAAAGCAGGTAGACAAGAACCAGCTTTTCTGGACAGTCTAACGGCGGAAAGCGGCGCGCTTGAGCCCACAAACAGAATCTACACCATTTCATGGTGTAAGTTGCGAGGGTAGCCTGGTTTCTGGTGGCAGACAAGAAGTCTGCCACTTCTTGCGAGACCCCGTATCGCATCATGGCTATGTCTCTAGGAGCCAAGCGTGCAGGTTCAATGAGCGTAAGTCCGGATGGACCAATGAACCCGCCTCCTGAGACAATAGATGGGAGCTGATTGGCAAAGGAACTGGAGGTTGCCAGGATAGCTGGTGTAAGAGAGGGAACCAAATTTGTCTGGGCCAGAAGGGTGTGATCAGAATGAGCGTCGCTTGCTCTCTGCGAAGTTTTAAGAGAACTCTCGATCAACGGGAAAGGAGGAAAGGCATAGAGGAATCTGCCCGCCCAGGAGAAGGACAACACGTCTCGCCAGAAAACAACAGGCCCTGGATCTAGTGAGCAAAAACTCAGCAGCTTTGCGTTGGATGGGGACGCGAAAAGGTCTAACTCCGGAGTACCCCATCTGTGAAACAGATCCTCTGCTACCTCCTGCAGAAGTTCCCATTCATGGACTCTGGCCTGAGAGCGGCTCAGGATGTCTGCGACGGTGTTGTCCACTGCTGGGACGTGTACTGCAATTAGGTTTGCGCCGTGTTGCAATACCCACTCCCACACTCTCATGGCCTCCCTGCAAAGTGGGTAGGAGTGAGTGCCTCCTTGTTTGTTGAGGTAATACATCACCGCGGTATTGTCTGTTTGAAGCAGAAATGTACCCAGTGGAATCTCCGACTGGAAGGCCTGCAGAGCGTAAAGAATTGTCCTCATTTCCAAGATGTTGATGTGGAGGTGAGACTCCTGGGCTGTTCACAGGCCCGGAGACCGAACACCGCCTAGATGTGCTCCCCACCCTAGCCCTGAGGCATCTGTGGAGAGGGTCACAGTTGGGGATGGCACTGTGAAGGGAACCCCCACAGAGAGGTTCTCTGGATTTAGCCACCATTGCCAATCTCGAATTACGGCTTTTGTGATTCGGATTGGATGCAGCGGATGGTCTTGTCTTTGGTCCCATTGCGTCCGTAGCATCCACTGGGTTACCCGCATGCGGAGACGTGCTAGCGGGACTGTCACAATGGCCGCAGCCATGTGTCCGAGCAGGCGAAGGACCAGCCTGGCTGGGACGGTCTTCTTCACCAAGTGCCTGATGAGGGATCCGATATGTTCCGCTCTGTCCGAGCTTTCCCTCTGATGGTGTCCACAACTGCTCCTATAAGAAAAAATTACTCATCTTAGTAATGTTGTTTCTTCTAATGGAGTCTTGCTATATTATGACATATGCAGTATAACCCCAGGTTAGAACTGCTCCTGAGGTGAAAGAGTTAACTTCCATGCAGGGCATGGAATCTTGAGCGCAAGCTCGGTTGAACACTCTGTCTGTTGAAGCTCAAACTTAAACTGTCAGATTTTACGAGCAAAACTCACTAAGGTTCTGTGTGAAGCCGTAACCTACACTAGCCACTGGCTACTAACTACAAAAACACCTTTTTGATCTTGATCCCAAAAATAAAGACTCAAGTCGGGGGATTCAAGAAGAAACTTAAGCATAACACCTAAGCACCCTAGAAGGGTGAAATGAAGTGGGCATCAAAGAAGTGCCAACATTGCACTGCCCACCCACATCTCAAAAACAGAGGTTCTGAGAGGGGCAGGCTGGGGGGGGAGGTCATAATATAGCAAGACTCCATTAGAAGAAACAACATTACTAAGGTGAGTAATTTTTCTTCAACAACATGAAGTCTTGCTATATTATGACATATGACTACTACAGCAGTACCTCCATGGAGGAGGACAGAACCTACTTGGAAATAGGCTCTGAAGCACGGCTGTGCCAAATCAAGCATCACTCCTAGCCTGGATATCCAAGGAGTAATGCTTAGTAAAAGTGTGAACTGTTTTCCAGGTAGCTGCTTGACATATCTCTAGGATAGGAATGTCCTGGCAGCAGCCAGAGATGCAGCTGTACCTCTGGTAGAGTGAGCCCTCAGGCCTGAGGGAGGAACCTTACCAGTTTTTACGTAACAGAATTGGATACAAGAGAGAATCCACCTGACAATGGATCTTTTAGTGGCAGGTTTCCTTTACCAACCTCACCATAGGTGAGGAACAATTGAGGATTCAAACCTGTGACCCTTGGTATGCCTCTATATAGTAACTAAGGGCTCTTTGACATCTAAACTGTGCAACTCCTCTCACCAGAGGAGGAATGGTCAGTGAAGTACAGAGGAGAGCGTGGATTGATTAAGGTGAAAGTCTGAAACCACCTTAGGCAAAACTTACTGTTAGTCCTGAGGACTACCTTATCTCTATGAAAGGAGATGAAATCAGGCTCCACTGACAAGGCTTGTAGCTCACTTATGCGCCTGGCAGAGGTGATGGCTACCAGAAACACAGTTTTCCAGTCAAGTACTTCAGCTCTGCCAAGACAATGGCTCAAGGGGCTGCATAAGCTGAGCGATGCAAATATTAAGATCCCAAGCAGGGCAGGATCCCTGAGCAGAGGATTGGTGTGAAGCAACCCTTTAAAAACTTGGAGAACACAGGTGAGCTGATAAAGAAGAGGGCTTACCTGCTGACAAGAAGACAGACACAGCTGCCAAGTGCACTTTAGGGTAGCTGGTCTCAGCCCCAAGGAATTCAAATGCACCAAATAATCCAGGATCGTGGGCACACCAGCAGATTCTGGGAAATATGTTTACCAGCACACCATATGGAAAATCTTTTCCATTTTGAATTATAGGTAGCCCTGGTGGAAGGCTTCCTAGAAGCCTTCAAGATACCTAATACACCTTGAGAAAGGTGTAGGTCAGCAAACTCTAACTCTTCAAGAGCTAAGCCTTGAGATTGAGAGATTTGAGGTTCGGATACCAAACTCTCCCCTGGGCACAGGTTAACAGGTTGTGATTCCTGGGAAGGCATAGGGGAGGGTGGACTGCTAAGGACATGAGGAGTGGGTACCAGGGCTGCCTGGCCCAATCTGGAGCAATCAGGATCATCTTGCAGGATTGAGATCTGATTCTGACTAGCACTTTGAAAAGAAGAGGGAAGGGGGGAAAAGCATAGAGAAACTTCCCTTCCCAATTGAGAAGGAAGGCATCCAGAGGGACTGAGCCCAACACTGGGGGCCTGCAGCAAAAAAGGGGAAGTTGGTGATTGTCTGGGGCTGCAAAGAGATCTATTTGCGGAGTGCCCCATCTGGCAAATATTACCTCCAGTACCAGGGGATCCAGTGCCCATTCGTGATGGCCCTGGGAAATCCTGCTGAGAGCATCCGCTAGGACATTGTCCTTGCCTGGGAGGTGAACTGCCGTAAGGGAGGCGTTCAGAGAGTAAGCCAGAGACCACAACTTCATTGCTTCGGTGCACAAGGCCGTGAACTGAGTGCCCCCTTGCTTGTTGATGTACCACATTGTAGTGATATTGTCTGTTCTGACCTGAACTACCTTGTTCTGGACAGATGTAGAGAAACCTGAAGTGCTAGAAAAACTGCTCTGAGCTCCAGCAAATTGATGTGGAGCAGGATTCCTGAGGGACCACAGCCCTTGGGTGGAAAGGTGCTATGTGAGCTCCCCACCCAGGAGGGATGCATCTGTAGTAGGGTCAAGGAATGAGACTGGGGGTGAGGAACCCCCTGTCTCAGATTGTTCTGATCCTGCCACCACTGAAGGGCCTGGATCAGGGTTCAAGTCACTGGAATCAATTTGGTTGAGGATCCGTCCTTTGAGACCAAAGGCTCTCAAATGGAACTGAATGTCCCTCATCTGAAATCTCGCTCCCTGCACTACTGCTGTAGAAGCAGCCATGTACCCCAGGAGCTGTAGGAAATGCCTTGCTGGTCGAGAGACCTAAAGGGTGAAAGAGGAGGCCCGAGACACCAGGGTCCTTGCTCTCTCCAGAGGAAGGAAGGCTCTGGCTTCTTTTGTGTTCAGTTCTGCGCCTATGAAGGTGAGAAGCTGGACAGGCTCCAGAACTGACTTTGGAAGATTGAGAAGGAAACCTAGAGCTGTAAGCAGCTGCTGGGTTACTTGCAAATGAAGTCTGACCTGTTCTGGAGACTGGCTACAATGAGCCAGTCGTCCAGATAAGGGAAGATGGCAATCTTTGCCTTCTTAAATGAGCAACTGCTACTGCAGGCATTTGTGAACACCCTTGGAGCCGAGGAGGCTGAAGGGCATTGCTCTGAACTGGTAATGGCCTGAGGGCAGTTCGAATCTGAGGTACTCGATGGGGAGCTTCTGATGAGAACATGGAAGTAGGCATCCTTGAGGTCCAGGAGGAAGCCAGTCCCCTGGCCTTAGAGAAGTAAATAATCCCAGGGTCACCATTTGAACTTTGGTTTTAAAAGGTGCTTGTTTAGATACCTGAGATCCAGAATGGGCGCCATTCTCCTGTCTTTTTGGGGTAAGGAAGTACCTGGAGTACAACCTTTGCCCTGGTGTATGGTAGAACCCTTTCACGGCTCTGAAAGCCAGGAGGCAGAAACTTCTGTTTCAGGGCAAGTGCCTCTGATGGGTTTGCAGGTGGAAAGATCTGGCTCTCATCTTGGAAATTTTTTGAGCTGAGAACCAGTCCTGGCTTACTACCTCCAGGACCCACTTGTCTGATGTTAAAGACTTCCAGTCCTGGACAAAGTAAGCCAGCCTGCCCTCACCGTAGTGGAGAATCGCCCTGGCTACCCCATCAGGAGCCTGTTTTGCAGGGCTTTGGGTTGAGGTGTAGAAGCAGGCTTACTAGAACCCCTTCTGCCCTCCTCCAAAGAACCCCTCTGGGCATAAGCAGAAGAGGAGGCCTGAGCTTGGTAAAATGGCCTATGAAAAGGCCTGCCCCTGACATGCTGCCTTTGAGGAGTGACTTGCCTTTCTTTGGCCTGTGCACTCCTACAGGTGGTCCTATACTCATCCATTTTCTTCATATAATTCTCTGTCTGCTCCCCAAACAGAGAATTCCCCACAACAGGAAAATCCATAGCCTTAGACTGGGTATCCTGTGACAGGGCAGTACAACTGAGCCAGGCCATTCTGCGAAGAGACACAGATGTAGCCATAACTCTAGATGAAACATCATTAGAGTCTACAGCAGCATGAAATTGCACCTGGATGCCTCAATACCATCCCCAGCCACCTGCTCCAGCTCCCTGGCAAGCTGTTTAGGGGCCTGTTTTGCTAGAGGCCAGGACAGTATCCCACCTGGATTTCTGGGACCCAGCTGTGTAAGCCATAATTTGCCTGTCTGAGTCCCAAAGATGCTGCCATGTACTGCTTTTTGCCATGGCATCCATCCTCCTGGAATCCTTTCAGGAGGTGAGAGGCTAGAGGAATATTAGCCTTGTCACAGGCTGCAGCCTGCACTACCCCCACATGGCTGCACTGCTGAGATAGAAACTCCATATCAGAGCCTGATAAAGCATACCTCTTGTCCATCCTTTTATCCACAGGGAGGATAGAATGAGGAGTTTTCAGAATGTTTACTGTCTGTTTCTTAAAAGATTTATGCAAGGGAATAGACAGTCTCCTAGACTCTGGAATATTCATCATTTCCACAAAATCAGGCTCTTCTTGATCATCAACAGCTTCCTCAACAGGGAGTTGCAGAGTGTCAGCAACTTTCTTGTAAAACAAAAAATGAGAGGGGGACTCAGGTAGCCTGGGAGGGGATACTCCTGAAGGTCTGTCTGGAGAGATGTCCGGTTCAATGGGCACATCCAGACTGTCAAAATCACACTCACTCTCCTCGTATCCCTCCTCCCCTTCCCCTGGTTCATAAAAATCTTCAAAATCATAATCTTGAACCGAGGGAACCGACCGAACCAGGCGCTTACCCAATGGTGCCCGTTCGGACGGGACTGGGGAAAGAGAATAGACAATCTGAATAGCTTTGGCTATTTCCTCAGTGGTTGGAGAAAGAACTTTTGGCCCCAAACTAGCTGACCTTCTAGCCCTTTTAGTTGGAACCGGCTCCTCAGAGCTGACTCTTCGTTTCCGAGGAAGCATCGCCTGGTCAGAGGGCACTCCCTCAGGTTCGGTTGGAACCGAACCGGCTGGTATCCGGGTCAGCGGACTTTTGGCCTCCTTTCCTGAGCCTACCAACTCTTTTTCCACGGTGGCAGCAGGAAAATGTTTACAAATCTGGCAGTCTGCATTGAGGTGGTCAAACCCCAGACAATATACACATATGGTGTGTGGGTCAGCCTTAGCAAAGGCTTCCCACAGAGGCCACAGTGCTGAAACCCAGTGGGTCCGGTTTTCTTTTGGGTTTCTCAGACATAGTGCCAGCCTAACCAAAACTTGCCCGTTAACGGCAATCCACCAAGCAAGACTCTCTTATCGGTTCCCAACCGTGTCACGGGTCGTGGAAAAAACTGTAATAAAATCCGTTTTTTTTTTAGAACCGATAAGAACCGGGAACCGCACTCTAAAGGGCTAGAAAGTAATTTTTAAAACCCCTCTGATCGGTTCAAACTGAACCGAAAAGACGTTTACAAGTTCCACACAGAAGAAAAATGAAAAAGTAAGCCTATCTATTACTTACAATACCACAGACAGAGCTTGAACCGACGACTGCGGTTAAATTTCGGTAAAATAAACCGAGAATTACACTTTAAAACCGACAAACACACCGAGCAGCAGGAGGAATCTCCGGAGCAACTGTTCAGTGAGGCGGAGTAAAGAATCTGACAGTTTAAGTTTGAGCTTCAACAGACAGAGTGTTCAACCGAGCTCGCGCTCAAGATTCCATGCCCTGCATGGAAGTTAACTCTTTCACCTCCGGAGCAGTTCTAACCTGGGGTTATACTGCACATGTCATAATATAGCAAGACTTCATGTTGTTTGAAACTGCAGTTTCTGAGACAGCACCAGGAGTGACTTCTCGTAGTTGATGAGAATACCCAGTGATTGAAAAAGGGACTGGGTGCAGTGAATAGCCGTCATTAGGGCCTCCCTGGAGGGCGCCATGAGAAGCCAGTTGTCCAGGTATGGGAACACGTAGTGGCCCTGTCTCCTCAGAGATGCTGCTACGACCGCCATGCACTTCGTGAATATGCGAGGTACCGATGACAGCCCGAAGGGAAGAGCTCGGAACTGATAATGGCGGCTCTGAAACTCGAAGCGCAGGAACCTCCGGTGCGCCTGAGCAATCTGAATATGCAGGTAGGCATCCTGCATGTCCAAAGATGCCAGAAAGGCATCCTGCTTCAGCATGGGAATTAGGCCCGGAAGGGTCACCATGTGAAAGCGTTTGTAAACGACCGAAAGGTTGAGGTCGCTGAGGTCCAGTATTGGACGGAGGTCCCGTTTTCTTTGGAACCAGGAAGAAGTGAGAATAGTACCCTAGTCCTCTCTGGTTCTCTGGGACATGCTCTAAGGCTTCCTTTTCCAGAAGCGTGAGCACTTACTGCTGTATGAGCAGGGAATGCTGACCCGAATATCGGGAGAGCAGGGGAGGTCTTGTAGGTGAACTGCCTACAAATTCTATATAATGGCCTTTTTTGACCAGCTGCAGAATCCACCTGTCGGTGGTGATCGATTGCCACCCTGGGAAGTGGTGTGCGATGCGACCCCTGACTTTCTTTTCCCACTAATCCTGAGGAGGGGCGGGGGCCGGGAGGAGTCATGCTGTGGCAGCGTTTGATCTGGCAGGCTGTGCCGACTTTGAAAATCGACCTCTGCCTGGGGATGACTTGGTCTGGGCCTTGCAGGTGAAAGTGCCCCTCTACTGCTGGCCGGAATGTTGCTGTTGCCTTTGTAGCCGGCCACAGAAACTGCTCTGGTTCCTACAAAGGAACTAGGCCGAGACCTGTACATAGCTTGTACAGATCGGACTACCTTCCCTGCGTCCTGAAGTTTGGTGATTACTCTCTCTGAGGCTTCACCAAATAGGACCTTGCCATTATAAGGGATGTCTAAGATGTTCTTCTGGACATCTGGGGTAAAGCCGGAGACATGGAGCCAAGAGTGTCTCCGGAGATGCACGCCTGAGGCTGTAGCTCTGGCTGAAGAGTCCGCAGAATCATATGCGGCTCTGAGCACTTGGGTCTCCACATCCGAACCCGTGCAGAGGAGGTTCAACAGCTCCTCCTTGTGGTCGCCATCGGGCATCTTCTCGAACAGGTCTTGTCCCTGCTCCCACAGTGCATTCTGGAATTGAACCATGTGGGTGAGGTAATTCAGTGACCTGATGGCGCAAGTGACGGCCACGTACGTGCGCCAACCCAGGACATCCAATTGCTTGGATTCCTGGTCTGGTGGCTGTGTGCTCAAATGCTGAGGTCTCTGAGACCGGTCATGCGAAGCAGTGATGACCAGGGAGTCAGCCAGAGGATGGTTCGCCAGATACTGGTCCTCCCTAGGGGCCTTGTATAGGCGGGTCAGCCTTCTTCGGCACCGAGTGGAGTGCGGATGCTTCCTTCCAGGCGGCCTTGGTGACGTCCGCAAAGGTATCCACCAAGGGTGGCACTACCACAGGCTTCGGGTCTTTCTGCCAAAGGTAGCGGGCAAGGCCTTGTCTCTTGGGGTCAAGCTCTTCAGCATCCCACCCCATGATCTCCTGGATGTGCCTCATGATCTCCATGGAAGAGGGATCATCCGGAGACCTGGGTAGGTTGTGTCGGTCCGGAGAGGGAATGCTGATAGGAGAAGGTGATCTGGAGCACTCCAAGTGTCAGATCCGGAATCCTCCCCAGACGGAGTGTACCGGTGTTGTCTGGGTCTCTTGGGGCTGGGTGACCCTGAGGGGGATCTAGAGGGAGGTCTTCTCCTTTCTGAAGATCTGCCCCAAGGAGGTGGTGTCTGCTCCTTGGGGGTTGGCGGTCGTCCTACGGGCCCCTCAGGTAGAGGAGAGGGCATAGGCGGTGAAGGAGTGGGTGGAGTCGGAGTAGGAGGAGGATGTGTGGTGACCACATCTTTTTTGATGGTGTCCCACCAGAAGGTAAAGTTTTTTTACCTCTGCCAGATTCATACCCAACGGGCCTGGTGCTGGTGGCCTGTTGCCGGGGTCGGGTCCCCGGGGGTCTCCCACTCCGGGGAAGGTTCCCGTGGGAGCCCAGCGTCTCCGGTGTTGCCCACCTGGTCCTCGGGCTGTGTGGCGTCCTCCTCAGATGAATCCTTCTGACCGGCATCTGCCGGCGACGGTGGTGCGGTCCTTCTTCTCAGGAGTAGACGGCGCCGGTCCTCTGATCGACGTCTTCGGAGGCGAATGCCTGGCCGGCGACGGGTGTTTAGGTGTCGCCGGCTCCTGGGAGCCGGTGGTGTTTGGCCGACGTTCGGTCCGACGTCCGTTTAAGGGACGTCAGGTCTTTGGTTTTACAGGGAACCGGATCCGAACCACACGGAGGCTTGGAAACTGACCTGGCTTGGTGTCCCGCTGGCGGGAGGAAGATTTATGGCGCTCCCCGGACTTCGACAAGGCCTTAGAAGGCGTGGAAGAGGCTGGCGTTCGGAAAGTCTTCAGAGGCTGAAGAGAAGAGGAGCCGCTGGATGACCTGACCTGAACCGGGGGAGGTTGTGACTGAGCCCTGGAGGGAGAGCGGTCCGATTTCGAGCCGGAGCTTCGGGAGTCAGAGACCCTTTCAGGAGACCTGGATCTTACCTTTCCTGGTGCTTGTGGGTTTTACCCGAAGACTCCCCCTGGGAGGAAGGTTCCTTATCCATAATTTTCAGTTTCTCCTCCAAGAGAAATGCCTGAAGGGCCTTCCGGCGGCGGATCTTGGTGCAACTGTTGAAGCCCTGGCAGAAGGAGCAGGCCTTGGTGTCGTGTTCTGGGACTAGGCACACCACGCAGGCCGAATGTGGATCCTTGAAGGGGATCTGTTTGCCGCAGGCACACTTTGTATGATGACCCTCTAAAGAAGTTGTTGGAGAGGACATCAGTTGATCAAAAGTCGAAAGGCAGACAAAAATGGTTGTAGTTCTAATGGTGGTCGCACACTAGAAAGAGAGACCGAGAGGCCGATACTGGCGATATCGATGGCGGGAAAAGAACTTGGGATTATGGGGGGACCGCCTCCTTATGTACTACGCCTGACGGCGGGTGCGGGACCGACGTTGGAGGCGGTCCCTGCTGAAGACTGCTAGCTAGAAAATTCCGTGGGGTCCTAATGGTGTAACCTGCTGCAAGAGCTGTATCTCGAAGTAAGATCAAACAACTGTCTAGACTTCCTGCAGTCCGTGGTACGGTGTGTGTAGTAATGCAAGATTCTATGCACATCTAAAGTGTGGAGCAATGCTTTCCCTGGATTGGCATGCTCTGAAAAATAAACAGGCAGGTAGATGGATTGATTCAGGGTAAACTCAGACACCACCTTAGGAAGAAAAGAACAGCAACTTAAGAACTACCGTAACAGTGGATCTTTGAGGGCATCTCAGTGCTCAGGTAACACCGTAGGAACCTTCACTGTCGGTGAAGAGGAATCCACATGGAAGATTTTCAGCAGTGCAACTGGGGCTGCCCACGCTGTCGATGTCACCAACCCTATATAGGTGTAAGCGGCCACGCTCCCTCCTCAGCACCCCCCCCCCCCGGAAGACTACGGGAGTAAGGCTCTTGCCCTAGGGGACCGAGGAGAGAAAGAGGTACCCAGGCCTAAGTGAAAAGCTGGATACACCAGATAGCCAGTTCCTAGACAGGAATCTCAAGAGGGATGGTGGGAAGCAAAATATACCTGATAATTGTTATCCCCTCAAAGATATAGCAGTTACGTAAGAACTTACCGTAACAGTAGATCTTCGAGAAAGGTTCCTGCAGTAGGTCTTCACATACAGGACTGCGCCCCCTGGCTTCAGGTCCGCACGGCAAACTTGTAGATAGCAATCATCAGCGCCCGCTCTCCAGTTCTTTTCCAACGGAGACCTAAGGATAGGTAAGGAGAAAACCAGAGTGAACTCCAAAGACCCTGCTTCTACTCTAGTCTAGCTGGACTAGATAGGATGGAAAAGCATCCAAAAACCAGGGGAAGGAGGAAGGGAAACTAGACCTACTGCAGAAACCTCTCTTGAAAATCTACTGTTACGGTAAGTTCTTACGTAACTGCTATATTTTACTTTCGAGAGGGTTCCTGCAGTAGGTCTTCACATACAGGATGGAATACCAAGCAGTCCCAAAGAAAAATAAGGCATAGGTGCATCCGGGAGGAGGAGAAGTCGCCAAGAGTAATCACGACAGAAGGCCTTGCAGGACCGCAAGTCCAAAGCCAGTTCTGCGCCTAGAGGCAATGTCCAGACTGTAATGCTTAGTGAAGGTGTGAACAGACGACCATGTGGTCGCAGCACAGATCTCTGCTGTGGTCACATTTCTGAAAAAGGCAGTAGAGGTAGCCACGCTATGGGTGGAGTGGCCTTTGACTGCCCCCGGAAGGGACTTACCATATTTCGTGTACAAAAAATGGATGCAGTTAGCTAGTCATGGGGAGATGGTCTGCTTGGAAATAGCCTTGCCCTGGCACTGAGGGGCAAAGGCTATGAACAGTTAGTTAGATTTCCTAACCTCTTTAGTCCTGTTTATGTAGCACCTCAGGATCCGGTGCACATCAAGCGTGTGCAGCAGGTGTTCCCCCCTGTTGGACTACTGTGGATAGTACACTGGTAATTCCACGCTCTGGTTCAAAGGGGGTTTCTGAAACAACTTTGGACAGAAAAGAAGGGTTAGTCTGAAGGACTACTTGCTCCTTATGAAAAATCAAATAAGATTCTTTACATACAAAGGCTTGTAGTTCAGAAACCCTTCTGGATGAAGTGACAGCGACTAAAGAGAGGACGCGCAAGTCGCAAGAAGAATCTGGTTCAAACGGTGGTAAGGTCAGCTTCTCGAGCATGAAATTCGGGTCCCAGGGTGGACAAGGATTCCGGATCGGAGGTTTCAAATGAAGGATGCCTTTTAAAAAGGTTTTGGCAACCTACATCTGAGACAAGGTTTTGTCCTCCACCGGGAGGTGGTAGGCCGACACCGCAGAGAGGTGGACCTTAATGGAGGACTAGCTAAGGCCCACCTCAGACAGATGTGCGAGGTACTCTAGAACCTGGGATGCCGAGCATGAAAATAGATCCCAGCTCCTTGCTTGGACCCATATAGTGAATCTCTTCCACTTCATAGCGTAAATGGATCTAGTGGAGGGTTTTCTGGCCTCCACTAGAATGTGCGCAACCTGCAAAGAGACTCCATAGCGAGAAATCGCCATGTCCACAGATGCCACGCATGAAGGTGGAGAGACTGAAGGCTTGGATGCCAAGGTGCCCTGCTCCTGAGTCGGAGGTCATGAGAATGGGCAAGGAACGGAGGCTCCAGTGCCAAGTGTCTCAGAAGAGGATCAAATTTGGCGTGGCCAAGGTAGCAATCAGAATTCGTGGGCCCCTCTTGTTGAAGTTCACCATGATCTTCTGAATTAGAGGAAAGGAGAAAGATGTACAGAAACCTCCTGTCCCACGAAGAGACAGCGCGTCTCGTAAAAAGCACCATGACCGGGGAGCAGGCGAGCAGAAGACAGGCATTTTGCGTTGTATGGGGAGGTGAACAGATCCATCTCTGGTCGACCCTATCGAAAAAAGAGGTCTTCGACTACCTCTGACTTGAGCTCCCACTTGTGGGCCTGGGCCACTGAGCGACAGACTGTTGGCCAGGACGTTGGTGAGCCCAGAACGTGAACTGCTGTCAGATAAAGGCTGTGCTGAATCGCCCAGTACCACATCCTCATGGCTTCTCGGCAAAGAGGGTAGGATCTAGTTCCCCCCTGCTTGTTTATGTATCAGACAGTAGACATGTTGTCCGTCTGTACCATGACAGATCCCGGAACCAGCAGCGACTGGAATGCCTGGAGTGTGTAAAGAACCACCCTGGTCTCCAGAACACTGATGTGGAGCATTAGCTCCTGATCGGACCAAGACCCCTGTGTCTTGTGAGACCCCAGATGAGCACCCCAGCCCAGATCCGAGGCGTCCATAGTGAGAATTTGAGTTGGAACTGTCAGAAGGAAAGGGACCCCCTTCGACAAATTCGAAAGATCCTGCCACCAGCATAGATCTTTCTGGAGGCTGTTGGAGATCATGATTTTTGGGTTCATGTCGTCCATCCTCTGGTCCCACTGGACTCGAAGAGACCACTGAGTGACCCTTATGTGAAGCCTGGCCATTGGGACTGTCGAAATGGCGGCCGCCATCACACCCAATAAATGAAGCACCGAGTGTGCAGGGATCCAACGGGCCTGTGCCACCAGTGAGGCTTGAGAAGCAACAGTCTCGGCCCAATCTGATGGTAGGAAAGCCTTGCCCTGAACTGTGTCTAGTACAGCTCCAATGAACTGGAGTCTCTGTGAGGGTGCTAGCTGGGACTTGGGAAAACTGACCATTATGCCCAGTAAAGCAAGCAAGCTCAGAGTGAGAGAGAGCCTCTTTCAGGCTGGTAGCAGAGGGTGCTGAGAGGAGCCAGTCGTCCAGGTACAGGAAGACATAAATGCCCTGGCGGCGCAGAAAGGCCGCCACCACGGCTAGACGTTTGGTGAACTCTCGGGGGCGAATGAAATGGCCAAAGTGCTCAGAACTCAAAATGTTTCTCCTGGAAGCGGAGAAAGCGGCGGTGGGCCAGGAGGATAGGGATATGCAGATAAGCATCTGCATGTCCAGGGAGCACAGCCAAGAGTTTTGATGGAGCAGCGGAAGGAGCCCCTGAAGGGTCAACATACGAAACTTCTTGTGTTTGATGAAAATGTTTAGTGTGCTGAGGTCCAGGATCGGTCTCAGGTCACCCATTTTCTTTGGAACCAGGAAGAAGTGAGAGTAAAATCCCCTTCCCATTTGGCTTAACAGGACAGGCTCTATGGCTCTCTTTAGGAGAAGTGCCTCGATCTCTTGAGAGACTATGGGGACCTGATCCGAATGATAGAAGGACTGTCCTGGAGGTTGAGGGGTTAGGATTTCACTGAATTCTATCGAGTGACCTCGTTGGATGAGCTGAAGCACCCAGTTTTCTGCTGCGACGGACCTCCAACCTTACAGGTGGAGGCCGAACCTCCCTCCGACCGTTCCTCCTGATGTACCGGAGGTAGCAGAAGGAGGGGAAAGGAGTCAAGACACCAAGGGAAGGGGAGCTTTAGCCCCAGAGGCCTGTTTTTGAAATTTTGACTGTGGGTTTGAGCTCCTGATCCAGGTACGTGTTTCTTTGCCTGGCGCTTAGCCTGGGATTTGTTCCAGCTTCTTTGGCGGCGAAAGGGCTGCTTTTTCTGTCCCATCTTGTATGAGGAACGGATGTCCCTCAAGGAGCGTCCGCTCTCCTGCAGCCCGGTAATGATGTCTTTAGCGTCGCCGCCAAAGAGGATGGAACCCCTGAAAGGTGCATCCAACAGAGAGGACTGCATGTCCTGCGTCAGTCCCGCTATACGAAGCCAGGAGAGGCGTCGAAGGCAGATCCCCGTGGCAGCCGCTCTCGCCACTGAGTCGTAAGTAGCCTGAAGGCCGTGGCAGCACAAGGATTTCCCCACCCTTACTTTATCCAAGAGCTTCTTCCTCAGGGTTTCATCTTGAACATCCTGGAGGTCCCTTTCGATGTCCAAAAGAGAAGCTTTTTGAAAGGCAATCATGTGTGAGACGTAATTGAGGGAATGAATCGCTCAAGATGACGACGAATAAATTTTTCGCCCAAACTGGTCACGTTAATGCGAGTCCTTGTCGGAAGGTGAAGAACTCAGATGTTTGGGCTGAGCTAAGCGGTCATGAGCTGCCGTGATGACCATAGAGTCAGCCTTGGGATGGGAGTTCAGGTGAAAAATCCCTTCTGGGGGATAACAAGTGCGGTCAGCTTTGCGGGAGACCGCAGGAATGGAGGACGGTTGTTGTCAGACTGTGGTAACTAGGCCCTCGTGAGGTCCCATCCACGGCGGAATGGGAATAGGGTACGAGGTGTTTCTATGTTTCTATACAAGATGGACTGGAAAGGATGAGAAGGGACTTGGCAAGGTTGGAGGAATGGTCAGATGTATGGCAGCTCAGATTCAATGCAAAGAAGTGCAAGGTAATGCACCTGGGAAACAAAAACCCAGGAGAAGAGTACACAATGGGGGGTGAGATACTGACAACAATAAAAATGGAAAGGGACCTGGGGGTAATTATATCAGATAACCTAAAGGTGGGCAAGCAATGTGAGAAGGCAGTAAGGAAGGCTGGGGGGATACTGGGATGCATAGGGAGAGGCATCAATAGTAGAAAACAGCAAGTTGTTATCCTTCTCTACAGACAGTTGGCGAGACCCCATCTGGAGAACTGTGTGCAGTTCTGGAGACACCCATCTCCACAAAGAGATAGACAGAGTTGAGGCTGTCCAGAGGAGGGCAACCAAAATGGTGCAGGGTCTGCACCAGAAGACATACGAAGAAAGACTAAAGGAGCTTAATATGTATACCCTTGAGGAAAGAAGGGAGAGAGGGGACATGATAGAAACTGTCAAATACCTCAAGGGAATCAACAAAGTCCAAGAGGGTAGCATCTTTCAGAAAAAGAGATGTGCAAGAACAAGGGGGCACAATTTGAAGATAGAGGGAGACGGCTCAAAGGTAATGTGAGGAAGTATTTTTTCACAGAGAGGGTTGTGGATGCATGGAACAGCCTCCCTGAGGAGGTCGTGGAGTCAAGAACAGTGGGGAATTCAAGACTGCATGGGACAGACATAAGGCAGTCCTAGTGGGGGGGTAGGAGGAAGTAAGCTGTTGGTTAACTAGGACCTGCAGCTTATCTGTTAGGTAAGAAAATGGGCAGACTAGGTGGGCCAAGCGGTCCTTATCTGCCGTCACATTCTATGTTTCAATGTTAGGTGGTCAGTTCAGGTGCTCCGCAAGGCGTTTGCGTTGGGGATCAACCTCTTTGGACGGCCAACCACCAGCCGCTTGAATTGAACGTAGCAAGTCTCCGAAGGAGGATACTCTGGAGGTGACTTTGGTGAGTCTTTTGGAGGAACCTCCACGGGAGATCAGGGGTCCGACCAATCCGAGTCGTAACTAGTGTCAGAGGAATCACAGCCAGAAGGAACAGAAGGGTCTGGTTCAGTAACACCTACCAAAATAGAGGTAGGGATTCTGGAGACACGAGGCAGTGGAGAGATTACTGTCACCAAGGGTGGCTCCCTCACCGGCTGTCGCAACTCCGACAAGCTGCGCTCTAGTCTCTTTCCATTAACGAGGGATGGACTCAAGTTCCGGCACCAGAGGAGGAGGAGGTGCTGCTCGATAACTCTGGTACTACGGACAGTGCCAGGACGGATAATATGGGTACCCTGGGTAGGATGTCCTGGAGTAGGATAACCTGTCGTCGGGAATGATGACGTTGGAAAGCCCGGCGACGGAGGCACCTGACCCGACGTCAAATAATGAGTAACTGACGGAGGGGCGCCCGTATGTGGGAAGGAGGGTTCCTGTGGAATTAACCCAGATGAAGGGCTCGTAGGGGGAGGTGTCGTGGAGCCCGGAGGGGGCATCAGGACCTGGAGTGCGCCCAAAGTACTGGGGGTGGAAGCTCCATGCATAGGTCCTCTGTTGGCAGCGGAATGAACTCCGGCGACGGAGGAAGGCCTGGCCGGGGGGGGAGGAGAGACACAAGGGGCCCCCCGACAGCAGGTCTGATCGCAACTTTGCTAAGGCAAACAGCAAAGGGTTGGGTGGCGAGTCTCTAGGGTGGAGGACCCTGGGAGACGATGGGTCGACTGGTCCCTCACTTTGTCTGCCGTCGGGGGCCGAACTGCAGCCCGACGGGAGAGTGGGTGAATCTACTCGGGCGTCGGAGGAGCCGGCGTCCGATAGGACAGATCCGGCTGGGCTAGAGATGGTTGGGAGGCCGCCGCTATGCTGATCGGCGGAGGCCGTGCGTTCTTCGCCGGAGGCAAGCGTGACTTACCAGCAGGATCAGTCGACAGAATTACCACCTCCAAAGAGGCAACCCCCGGCTGCCCGCTCACCTCGGCAGGAGGGGGAGAAGGGGCCCGGCCCAAAGAAAAGGACGGGGCACCTGAAAAAGTACTCACGGTTGCCGGCCACCCAGATGGCGACGGACTCCTGTCCCGGCGCTTCTCCTTACTTTTTTCTTAGGGGCCGGCGACAATGACCTTTCCCGAAGTTTTTTGAATGCTCCCTTTCCATAGACACCAAGCGTCGGGTCAATAGATGGGCCTCAAGGGACCTCTTGCGCCTGGTTCTGGTCGCCTGGTTGAAGGCCTGGCAGATGGAACACTCCAGGACGTCGTGCTCCGAATCAAGGCAGAGGAGGCAGTGGGAATGGTCGTCCCCGTGCGGGATTTGAGCTCCGCACTTAGAGCTCTTTTTCTTCTGTCTAGAAGACATCAATTTGAAGAAAAATGTTTGTAAGAATTTTACAAGAGGCGAAGAAATACTTCGAGAACTACAAAGTGGACGTTAGCTGTTCTGATGCGAGCCGAATGTGACTGAGGCGACGGTGGGAAAGAACTGGAAAGCGGGCACGGGACCGCCTCTTTTATAGCAGGGCTGACGTTACGACGCCCCGACGTCGGGGGCGGTCCCTGCTGATGATTGCTATCTACAAGTTTGCCATGCGGACCCGACGCCAGGAGGCACAGTCCTATATGTGAAAACCTACTGCAGGAACCCTCTCGAAGTAATATCTATTGTTATGGCAAGTTCTTATGTAACTGTTCTATCTTCTTCGAGGGTATCTCAATCATCAGGTGATACCACAGGAATGAGTACCAAGCAGTTACAAGTGCAAACAGACAGTCTGGAGGGAGGACCATCCCTAAATTTAAGACAGGAGTCGCTGTAACACAGCCCAGACAAAATCTTGCATGGGCTCTTGAGGCGATGTCTAGACTGTAGTGCTTGGTGAAAGTATGAACTGTACTCCAGGTGGCATCCACACAAATGTCAGCGTCTGAGACCCCTTTGAAACAAGCCACTGAGGTAGCCATTCCTCTGGTGGAATGAGCTTTGACAGCACCAGGCAACTCTTTGCCATACTTGTAGCAGAACACAATGCAATTTGCCAACCACCTGGATAAACACTGCTTAGAAACTGAAAAGCCCTCTCTTCCCGGGGTGAAGGAAACAATCAACTGCTTTGACTTTCTGCACTCCTAAGTCCTAAGCAGGTAGTACTTCAAAGTTCTGTGCACATCTAATGTATGGAGCAGTACTTCCCCCAGACTGGCACGCTCGAGAAAATAAACAGGAAGGTGGATAGACTGATTGTGAACTCTGAAACCACCTTAGGGAGAAACTTAGGATTTGTGAGCAGACACACACCGTCTTTGTGAAAAATTAAATAAAGTGCCTCACATCAGCAGGCCTAAAGCTCTGAAATTCTGCGAGCAGAAGTAACAGCAACTAAAAACAGTGCTTTCCAAGAGAAAAAGTGCAAAGTGCAAGTCGTGATTGGCTCAAAAGGAGACAGGGTCAACTTCTCCAAAATAAAATTCAAGTCATGGGACATGGGAACTGACTGGAGGTTTCAGATGCAGGATGCCCCTAAGAAAGGTACAGGAGACATCCAGCTGTGCAATCGTGTGGTCACCCATGGGCTCATGAAATGCGGAAAAAGCCGAAAGGTGTATCTTGAGGGAAGAATACTGGAGGCCTGAGTTGGACAGCGAAAGCAGGTAGTCCAGGATATGATTCAAGGAACGGGTGAAAGGGTCTAAGTCATGTTTGACAGCCCAGACGGCACCGCTTCCACTTCATGGCATACAAGGCTCGAGGTGGAGGCTACAGGCCACAAGGGGCGTCTGCTACCGTTAGAGACCCGGAACATGGTGATGTCAGCGTTCTCAGGAGCCAGGCATGTAGATGAAGGAACCCGAGGTTGGGATGGACCAGGGTCCCCTGATCCTGCGTCAGCAGATTCTTGCAGAGAGGAAGAGGGACCGGAGGTATCTCTGCCATCTGCTAAAGTAAAGGGAGCCATATCTGGCGAGGCCAGAATCGAGCCACTAGAATCTTGCTGGCCCCCTCAACCTGCAACTTGATTAGCACCCTTTGTATCAGAGGGAATGCAAAAGAAACCTACCACTCCAAGAGTGGGACAACGCGTCTCGCCAGAAAACTCCAGGCCCTGGATCTAGCGAGCAGAAATCAGGCCGTTTTGCACTGAGTGGGGACGCAAAATGGTCCAACTCTAGACGACCCCATCTGTCGAACAAGTCTTCTGTGACGGATGAGAGAAGCTCCCACTCGTGCATGCTGGACTGAGTCCTGCTGAGACTGCCCACTAGGGTGTTTAGGAAGCCTGGCTTGTGGACCTCAGAGAGTGTCAGACTGTGAGCCAGTGCCCAGTACCACACTATTGTGGCCTCCCAGCAAAGGGGGTACAAGTGAGTCCCCCATACAGTATACTACACTCAAATTGTCCAACTGCACCAGCAGCTGGCCCGGAGCAAGATGCCCCTGAAAAGCCAGTATGGCATAGAGCACCGCTCTCATCTCCAAGACACTTATATGCAGGGAGGCTTCCCACTGGAACCATGAGCCCTGAGTTTGGAAAGGGCCTAGGTGTGCTCCCCAGCCCAGACCAGATGCAGCTGTGGTTAGGATCTGATGTGAGGAAGAGATCTGGAATGGGATGCTTTGAAGCAGATTCAAGGGGTCCATCCAACACTGCAGTACCTTGAGTACTGGGGAACAGACCAGGACCTGATGGTACAGAATGATACTGGAAGGAATGGCCCACTCACCCCTACACAATAAACCACAATGCTGTGTTATTCAGTTCTGTTTAATAACATCATCCAGTATAAACACACATCGATGTTTTGGGTAAACCCTTCATCAGGAAGACTGGTTTCTCTAATAAAAAAAATGCATATATATATATATATATATATTATTTTACCTAGTTATCAATATTTCACTTCTTATTAATATGAACTGAAAAGAATACTTTAAAATAAATGCAGACTGTCCTTACATTTCATTTCTATTGGTTTCCCACTTCTACACTTTACAAACATCACGTTCCCGTTAGACTCCCACCACTGGACACTAGTAAACACAGGATAAAGCAGTCATTATTTTTAAACTTCTCATTTTCAACCATTTTTATGTCACAAACTCATATGCTACTTCCATAAATTCATAGGGGATGCTAATCTGCTTCATTTAATTCATATAGCAAACGCTTTGATTCTTCCCATTACTTGGGATAAGTAACAGCTGCAAAACACAAGGAAAATAAAATGGCTGTTGTCACAATCTCACTCAGCCGGTCAACCCTCTACTCCCAAAGTGCCAACCTCTGAGCATATGATTTGTGTACAGTGAACAGACAAGGTAACCCTCTTGTCTGTTTTGCGGGTTTAAGTCACCTTAGTCTCAAGCTCTGGAAGGATTCAAACTGATAAACTCTTGTTAGCGTTAGCGCACCAAATTATCAGGCTCAGATAATTCTGTATTCGGGGGCCAGATATCTTTGCCTACGGGCACCCAACCAGGTGGTAAAACTCTCGGCTCTGCCCCATGACGCTAGATCTAGCCCGCTGGAAGCCAGGTTGTATGTCGAAGCCAGGGAGGTCGGGTGGGTCGTGTGGATGAACAACATATACCATTCCTAGAACTCTTGCTACAGATGAGTAACCTGTATTTCTAGGGACATGGATATGTTGTTCATCCACATTGTCTGGCAGACTCCTAGCAGTTCTCCGGGAGGAGGGAGGCAAGGTGCACACCCCCTACTTGGGAAATAAAGACTGGAAAACCGAGGCCCCAAAACCAGCATCCCGCGTGACTCAAGGTCGATGTAGTAGTGGGTGATGAAGGTGTGTACTGACTTCAGGTAGCAGCCTACAGATTTCCTGAGATGGGGCGTCCTAAAGCAGCCACTGATGCAGCGGTATGGTGGGTAGAATGAGCTCTTATTCCTCTGGGAGGCTCCATGCCACCAACCTATAGCAGAGATCTATGCAGGAGATGACCCACCTGCCTATACGTCCGGCTTAGCTGCAGGTCTGCCAGGTCTTGACTTCAAGCGTCGGTGACAAACAGCTGGCGAATCTCTCCCCGAACTTGAGCCGTCTGCTCCTTATAATAAGCGAGCGCTCTTCTAGGGTCCAACGTATGAAGCCTATATTCAGCCTCCGAGGTGTGGTTGGGGCAGAACACCGGCAGAGTCAACACCTGGTTAAGGTGAAACTCCGACACCACCTTCGGAAGGAATTTCGGGTGGGGGCGCAGGACAACCTCTGTCCCTGTGGAAGACCAGATAAGGAGACTCGATGGAAAGCGCCTGGAACTCTCCCATCCTTCTGGCTGACATGATAGCCACCAAGAAGGTGGTCTTCCACGACAGGTGAGAGATGTCACACCTGTGCATCGGTTTGAATGGCTTGCCCGTGAAGCAGCCAATACCAGCAGTAGATCCCACAGAGTGGAGGTTCTCGCACCGGAGGATATGTGATCAAGGCCTTTGAAAAAGCGCCCGACCACCTTCTCCTGCAACCGACTGCTTCCTGGCCCATGCCGGTAAGCAGAGATGGCTGCCAGGGTGCACTTAAGGCGTCGATCCGAAGCCCTTGCTGAGAAAGGGACCAAAGGTAGTCCAGGATGCTTGCCAAGGAACAGGAGGAAGGGTCCAGGCCCTTGCCTGACACCAAATGGAGAATCTCTTCCATTTGAAGACATAGCATTTTCTGGTCGACTCCTTATGGGACGCCTCAACGACATTGAGGACCTCGTCGGAAAGACCCAAGGCCTGGAACTCTAGCCGCTCAGGAACCAGGCCGTCAGGTGCAGGGATTGAAGGTCTGGATGGAATACCTTCCCCTGACTGACTGAGATCAGGTCCGGGCGGGCTGGAAGCCGCCTCGGGAGCCTGGAGCTGAGACTGAGGAGATCTGGATACCAGAACTGGCGGGGCCAGTCTGGGGCTACCAGAATCACCTGTGCCTTGTCCCCCTCACTGGAGAAGCACCTTGTGGATCAAGGAAATGGGGAAAGGCGTAGAAGAGGCCTGGGGTCCACGGCCTCGAGAAGGCATCCCCCTGCAGCGAGCCCTGCTGAGGGGGACGGGCATGAAACAGTCTCAGCTTCACATTCTCCCTGGAGGCAAACAGGTCTGCCTGAGGCGTGCCCCAGTGGGAGAACAGAGCTTGTACTACCTCCGGCAGGAGAGACCACTCGTGGGACGCAGCCCCTATCCAGCTTAGGGCATCAGCCAGGGTGTTGGAGGCTCCTGCCACACGAATGGCAAGGAGATCCACCTCCAGGCTGCGCACGAGTGACCAACTACGGAGAGCTTCCCTGCACAGAGGCATGGAGCGCATCCCGCCCTGGCGGTTTAGGTAGCACATGGTCGTGGTATTGTCCATCTGGACCTGAACCACTTGACCCCGTAGAAACGGAGCGAAGGCGGTGAGGGCTAGACGAACTGCTCGAAGCTCCAGCAGGTTGATGTGGCATCGGGACTCCCGAGGGGACCAGAGGCCGTGCGCTCTGTGCTCCCCCAGATGGGCACCCCAACCCATCAGAGAGGCATCGGTCGACAGAGAGACCGTCGGCTGCGGGCAGACAAGCGGGATGCCCTCCTGCAGATTGCTGGAACAGTCCACCACTGGAGAGCGTTCCACATCCCCTGGGTCACTGTCACTAGCTGATCCAGTGGATCGAAGTGCTGTGACCATTGGCTGGCCAGCCCCCACTGAAGGGGACGCATGTACCAGCAGGCCCAACAGACCACGCTGGTGCAGGCCGCCATGAGGCCCAGGAGGCGCAGGAAGTCCCAGGCAGAGCACGATTGCCCAACCTGAAATGGCTGGGCAAAGGAGGAAAGAACCTTGGCCCTGTCCACCGGGAGCCGTGCTCTGGCTCATAGAGAGTCAAGCTCTGCCCTGATGAATTGTATCACCTGCTTTGGCACGAGTTCCGACTTGGCCTCGTTGATGAGAAGGCCAACCTGAGAGCAAACCTGGAGGGCCAGATCTCTGGACCACTCCACCTCCGCTCTGGAGGGGGCTGCAATCAGTCAGTCGTCCAGGTAGGGGTACACCCGGACCCTTCGGCGCTGCAGGAATGCAGTCACCACTGCCATGCATTTGGTGAAGACCCTGGGAACTAGGGAAAGGCAGATGGGCATGGCCCGGAACTCGTAGAGGGATCCCTCTGCCCTGAAGCAGAGGAATCTCTGGTGAGACGGACGGATTGGGACGTGAAGGAACACGTCCTGAAGGTCCAGAGAACAGAACCACATGCCTCGTTCCAAGGATGTGATTATCTGAGCCAGAGTGACCGTCCTGAAGGTCCGAGACCGTAGGAACCTATTCAGGTCATGCAGGTTGAGAATGGGGTGCCAGCCCCCCCGTCTGTTTTGGGACCAGGAAGTACCTGGACACAAACCCCGGGGGTCTGGAGAAGGATCCGCCACCTTCCTGATCACCTCTTTTTCAAGGAGCAGGGCAATATCAGCTCGGCAAGCCGACAGAGGCTGCGGATCCCGTAGCCCCCCCCGAGGGGCGATGGCTCGGAAGGGCGGGGCCTGCTCAAACTCCAGGGGTAGGAAACCACCTCCAACATCCAACGGTCTGTGGTGGTAACAGACCAAGCAGAAAGGAAGTGGCGGAGCCGTCCCCACACGGGGGAAACCAAGGGGGGAGTGCCGAGGCTGGGGGCGACACCCCTCAACCCGTCACTGGGCAGACTTAGAGGAGGACTGGCGAGGGACCCTGGGCCTTTACCTCCTGCTTCCTGTTGGAGGAAGCCGCTGGCTTGGTTTGGGATGCCAAGCACGAGCCTGCTCAGCCCTAGTGTGCTGGTGGGCTGGACGTGCAGGCGCAAGTAAGTAGGCAAAGCAAATTTATTTATATTAAGCGCCCTTCCCAAGCTCAGGGTGCTTTTACAATAAAACAAGTGAAATCACATTTCAAACAATAAATCAAACAACCATACAATACACTTACTCATTATGTACCAACAAATGCTAAAGCAAAAAGGAAAGTTTTAATTGTTTTAAAAACTTTCAACAGTTAGGCATTCTAGTATCTGGACGAGGTAGAGAATTCCACAGGGTTGGTACCATACAGGCAAAAGATCTACCTCCAGACATCTTTAGATGTACCCTGGGAATCTCTAGCAATCCCTCATCAGAGGGCGAAGAGAACAGGCAGGATAGTAAGGCACCAAGAGCTCTTTCAGGTAGTGGGGCCCCAAATCATGTAGGGCCTTAAAGGTCAATAATCCGACCTTGAAGGTGATCCACCACTGTACTGGCAGCCAGTGCAAATCCATAACTTAGAGTGTTATATAGCTAGATCGTAGAAACTCCACCAACAACCTGGCCGTCGCGTTCTGCACAAGCTGCAAGCGTGTGATATCCAGCCCGGCAGCCCTAGATAAAGCGCATTGCAGTAATCAAACGGCTGGTTACAAAGGCGTGGACCAAAATGGGAAGATCTTCATGGAACCAAGTGTTTCACCCGGCAATATTCCTCAGATGAAAAAAGGCAGATTTGACTACGGCCGACACCTGCATCTTCATAGTCAGCTTTCGTCAAAAATTACTCCCAGGTTACGTACTTGGCCAGAGGCTAGAAGCTGGCCCCCAAGATATAAACCGAAGGGTTTCCCGTCAAGCCCTGTTATCCTCCCTCCAGGGTCCAACCAACACCTCCGCTTTTCCTGGATTCAACCTAAGCCAACCAGCACTCATCCAATCCTGAATCTCCAGGAGGCAATTATTAAACATAGTGATGGAATCCGACTCCTGATCAGGCATAAAAAGACAGGTAGAGCTGAGAATCATCAGCACTAACAATCAAAACTCAGCCCATACCGTCCTATAATGTCCCCAGTGAAGCATATACACCGCGAACAACATAGGGACTAGTACCTGACCTTCGGTGACCCTCACAGGCAGACAGTGAGGGGCCGAGGTGTTAACTCCGATACCACTCTCTGAGATCTGCCCTCCAAAAATCGAAACCAACTGTGGACTGCTCCCCTCAGACCACAGCGAAACCACAAGCGATGAAACAACACCCCATGATCCACGGTGTCAAATGCTTGAGAGATCCAGGAGAACCAAGATGGGACGGGTCCTCTGATCTCTCTGCCATCAGGAGATCATTCAATACCCTAACAAGAGCCATCTCTTGTACTGCTGCTCTCTCCTGAAGCCGGATTGGGAGAGGGTCATAGATATTGTGGATGGACAAATGATCCTCCAGTTGGAGCGACCACCTCAATAACCTCCCTACAAAGGGAGGTTAGAGACTAGTCTATAATTTGCTGGGCAGTCGGGGTCAAGAGAGGGCTTTTCAAAAGGGCAATTACACGCCCTTTAAGGGATCCGAAAGATCTCTCTCTAATGACATCACCACTATCCCAGCCAGGACTGGGCGATGAATATCTACACACCCCACCACCAGGTGGTAGGGCCTGCGTCCAACTTACAATAGGTAGGTCATGAGTCTGGATAATCCTCACAATATCTATTACTGCTGGTAGTCTAAAGGTACACCAGTACAACTGGGCATTAGTACCACCCGATTGATCAGTACAATGCTCAATGAAAGACACTGCCCGATCTCATCCCTGATGGGTGGATACCTTGTCAGCAAAGAATTTGCAAACTCCTCACACTGTACTAGATAATGCTCACCAGTCTGGAGACAGGCTGGATTGCACAGTCTGTCCACAGTCCGGAAGAGCTGGGATGGTCTATTCCTAGCTGCAGCAATTTCCTGGACAGGAACTCTGCCTTCTTATGGGAGATTGCTGATTGGTAGAATTTATAATGTTCTAACATCCAAGTCTATCCACCTCCAGTTGAGTTTTCCACCACGCTTTTCTAATCTTCATCCCTTCCTCTTCCACTCCACGACCTCCCCCGTCAAACCAGGGAGCCCCTAGGTGAAGAGTACGGGACCTAACATGAATTGACTATGGCATCCAGGGCCTCAGTCACAACTCTATTATAGGCCAAGACCAGTGGCCTGGATCCATACTATCCTTTGAAAATCCGAGACAGCTCCAGTCATTAGGCCCTCTGAGGTAATCCCTCTAAAGGACGGAACTGTACTACACTCCCTGGGGCAGGCCTATTTCAGAGGCGCCGAAATCTAAACCTCAGGGCGTGATGGTCAGACCATCCGACAGGCTCCACCTCCACATCAGATATCTCCATCCTCAGATGGAAACCAAGTCCAATGTATGCCCCCTCATGGGTTGCAGAGTAATTACTGTGACAGGCCCAATGAATCCATTAATTGGAGGAGATTTTGACCAAATGGCGAGAGTTCATCGC
Organism: Neoceratodus forsteri; assembly: GCA_016271365.2. NCBI lineage: Eukaryota > Metazoa > Chordata > Ceratodontiformes > Ceratodontidae > Neoceratodus > Neoceratodus forsteri. The sequence goes on from CM057452.1 coordinate 567,651,735, forward strand.
ACGCCAGGCATTGAAATCCCCAGAATTATCCATCTGGGAGACTTAATACCATGTCAGCGACGTATGTCAACCACCTCTTCAGGAACTCCTCTCATTCCTGGTGGACGGTAGATAAGAAGGGTCCTGTAGCCTGCACCTGCACCCACTATGCATTCAAAGGAGTTGGTATCACCAACTGGCACCTCCCTGAGATCCAGATCTTGTCTAAAACAGACGGCACCCCTCGGCGGTGAATCACCGAACCCAGTGGAACTGCGGAGTCCAACACAGGACCAGCATTTCCATCTAGCCAGGCTCGGTGATGCAAAAGATGGACTGAGGAAACAAGATCCAATCACTGCAGTCTTGTTCCTACTTCGACCTGGCATTGCTTAACACCGCCTGAAAGGGAGCGGAAATCCAAGGTGATCCACTTCCTGCCTGACACACTCCAAGTCAGTGCCTCTTGGGTATAGAACTAGGCAAGGAGGACCTCGCCTCCAGTACCCATTTCGCCCCAGGCTGCCTCCCAGCCCTCACTGCCGTATCCGTTTCCTCTTCTCCCATCCCCCAACAGTTCCAAGATCTCCGTATCCTTCTACTTTTTGATCTTGAATGCCAAGATTTCAATATCTAGCATAAACCTCCACGTAGTGGGGGTAATTCAAAGGGACGGAGATCCCGAAGTCTTGAGGGGGAGTGCTGCCTAACCATTTTACTTATACCCCAACACATATTTTAAACCAATTTATTCACTCTCATACAAACAACCACCCTCCCAGCCCAACTTAAATAATAATAACCAAAAAATGAATAAAGTAAAGTAAAATACCCCTTAAAATATTAAAACAATTTTATACACATCTAAGAGAGTCCAACTGATCTAGGCCCAAAATTCCAATCAGATAACTATCAAACAAAACAATAACTAATAAATAAACCCCCAGGCAACCAGGAACTCTCAATAACTGGTGCCACTAAATAAAAAAGAAAACTTAATAAACCAAAAAGAATAATAAACCCCCCGAGCTACACCATACTCTCACTATGGTAGCCAGGAGGACCAAAATGGTACTCTCACTACCATATATAGTTGAAAAATTATATTAATAATGAGGCCACTAAAAATCAGGGAATCCCAGTCCTGAGCACTCTCACTGCAAGATCTTCCAAAAGGCACAATGATTCTCAAAAGATTAGTGATGGAAAAACAAATTGAACCAAAGTTTAGAAGGATGAAAGGACTTGTGATGCTGCTGCCGGCGGCCTTTGTCCTTCCAGGCGGAGGTGAGCGAATCCAGAGTGGCACTGGACTTTTCGATCCGCTGGAAGTGACCTTCCACTCCAGGGCCGAAGAGGTCTGTCCCCAGGAAGGGGACATCCACCAGTTTGTGCTGGGTATCCGCCGTGAAGGTGGATATTCTCAGCCATGCTCTGCAGCGCATGACCACCGGCCGAACCGATCTGGCACAGGAGTCTCCAATGTCCAGAGCCATTTGAGCTGCTGCTTATGCCACCTACTCTGGTACTGCACCTGCCAGTATTCCGTGGTCTGCAGGTCAGCCAGGAAATGAGGGATCACCTCATCCAGGGCCAATGAGGCGTGAGAGAATGTGCCATCAGTACAGCCAGCCTGGCGAGGCCAAGGGAGGATGCAGCGTACACCCTGCGCCCAGCATAGTCCAGCTTTTCAGGGGCCTTGTCCACATCCCTAGCGTTCCCGGAACGCCGGAAAACGCTGTTGGTGACCAATCCCTCGGCAGAGGGGTGTTCCAAAAAACCGGGCAAAGAGCCGGTAGGGACTGCATACTTCCTGGCCATCCTGGCTGAAGGCGCAGGACAGGAAGCAGGCCGCTGCCAGAGCTCCAAGACTGGGCCAACAATGGCTTCAGCCACTGGAAAGACCTCTGTGGGTGAATCCTTGGTCAATGTCTCCGTCCAGGGATACTGGCCCGCTGGATATGGGCTCGAGCTGCATCCCGTGGACTCAGATGAGCCTAAGCAATCCATGAAGGATGATGGGCTTGTCCATCGACTGGCCCCCGGAGAACTCCAGGTCAATGGGCCTGGAGAACAGGGAGGAGTCGTTGTCAGACTCCGAGGAGTCTGCAAAAAGCTGCCTGGGGCCTGAGCCACCCTCCACCTGCCGAGAACGGTCGGGAGTGAGGGTGACCGACAACCTGTGGGGCAGGCCCTGACTGACCGAGAGTCCTGGTCGGTGCCCGATTTCGTCAGGAGGCGGAGGTTCCACCACAAACAATCGGTAGAAGCTGGTTTCGCCGAACAACTGGCCCAGGCTTGGGCACCGACAACAGCGAGGGTTGTTTCGCCGCCGGGTGACAGCCACTTGATGGCCGGGGAAGGCGACGGCGTCGGCTTGTTCCGAGACAGAAATAACTGCTGCCACATCAAGTCCTCGTAGCGTCGACGCAACTTGCGCCGAAGCCTCTCCTCTTCCAAGGAGGAAGATGAGGACGAGCAGCGGCGCCGCTTACTTTGGTGCCGAGACTGAGACTGCCAATGTCGACGGGATCGGCTAGACCGAGACGATGTTTGAGACCGAGATCCTCGGCGTTTCCAAGGACGGGTCTGGGAAGGGGCGGGGGACACCCGCTCATCCCTTGGCTCGGAAGCCTTAACCGGGGACTGCGGCACTGGAGGCACAGGCAAGTCCTCAGTCTCCACCGGGGGAACTGGTGAAGAAGGGTTGTTGGCTTCACCAGTCGACAGCCCGTCCGACGGGTCGAGAAAAATCTTGACCGCGTCGACGGGTGTCTCAGCCAGGACGCCGTGAAGCCAGCGGCCTTAGCCGCAACCTCGACCGGAGCCAAGTGCCAACTGTCTGGGGAAGGGGACCTCTCCTGCTCCCACGAACGCTGACGATGGGACTTACCTTTTGAGTCCTTCTTTCTGGACAGAGAGGAATGTCCTGATGGCCCCTCTCCCTTCGTGGAAAGGGATTGGCAAAGCTCCTTGAAAGAAGCTGAATATGAGGCACCGAGAGAGCGGATAAATGCCACGACCGAGGAGGAGGAAGATGCGGCCTGTGCCGCCTCCCCGGGGGCCATCATCTGCTCGAGTTGCTCAGCCGAGCCAGCCACTGCGCAACACGCAAACGGCCTCCTTCAACTTCACAGGTGGGCAGCACTTCTCGCGCCCAAGCTGTAACCGCAGCGTGGGTCTTCAGGACATTGGCCGAAACTAACGGCATAACCTGCAGGGGCCTGCGCGGTCATGTTTTAGGCCGAGGCAGTAGACGCACCTGGAGTGCAGGTCCGTACTGGACATTTTCTGCCCACAAGGGCACCGCCGAAATCTGGGAGTTGATTTGTCCATCGCAGTCACGTGGGAGAAAGTTGACAGAAGTCTTGAAAATTTTAAAATAAGTTTCGCGCGAACCGAAGAATTAGGATCTAGTCTACATGCACAGCGTTAAGGAGGGAACCTGAGCTTCCAAGCGGTAAGGAAGATCTGGCATCATGGGGCAGAGCCGAGAGTTTTACCACCCGGGTGGGTGGGAGGAGCCAGCTTGAAGACCTTCCGGCAAGATTTAAAGCAGCAAGGAACCTGCCAGACAGTGTGGATGAACAACATATCCATGTCCCTAGAACACTGCAATTTGCCAACCAATTACATGCACACTGCTTAGAAACCAAAGTGCCCTCTCTACCTGGGGCAAAGGAAACAAACAACTGCTCTGACTTTCTGGACTCTTTAGTCCAAAGCAGATAATACTTCAAAGTTCTGTGCACATCTAACGTATGGAGCAGTGCTTCCCCTGGATTGGCACGCTCAGGAAAATAAACAGAAAGTTGGATAGGCTGATTAAGTGTGAACTCAGAAACCACCTTGGGTAAAAACTCAGGATTTGTGCACAAAGATACCCTGTCTGTGAAAAATCCAATAAGACTCCTCACACCAGAGGGCCTGAAGCTCTGAAATTCTTCGAGCAGGTCACTGGAACTAAAAACTGTGCTTTCCAAGACAGAAAGTTCAAATCGCAAGTAGCAATTGGCCCAAAAGGAGACAGGGTCAACGTTTCCAAAATAAAGTCCCAAGTCAGGACTGGGGAACAGATTGGGGGTTTCAGGTGCAGGATGCCCCTGAAAAAGGTATGGGAGACATACAGCTGAGCAATAGTGCGGTCACTCACGGGCTCATGAAAGGCAGAAATAGCCGAAAGGTGGACCTTGAGGGAAGAATACTGGAGGCCTGAGTCAGACAAAGAAATCAGGTAGTCCAGGACATGATTCACAGGGTATGTGAATGGGTCTAGGGAATGTTTGGCAATTCAGATGGCAAACTGCTTCCACTTCATGGCATGGGTGGAAGGCTTGCAAGAAGCCACCAGGATATCTGCCACCCTGTTAGAGACCCCAAACCTGGCGATGGCTATGTTCTCAGGAACCATGAATGCAGCTGGAGGGACCCGAGATTGGGATGGACCAGGGTCCCCCAATCCTGGGTCGGCAGATTCCTGCAAAGGGGCAGAGGGACCGAAGGTGCCTCCGCCAGCCATTGAAGCAGAGGGAACCATAACTGGTGAGGCCAGAATGTAGCTACCAGAATCATGCTGGCCCCCTTCATCTGCAGCTAGATTAGCACCCTCTGAATTAGAGGAAATGGAGGGAATGCGTGCAGAAATCTCCCACTCCAAGCGAGGGACAATGCATCTTGCCAGAAAACTCCAGGCCCTGGATCTAGCCAGCAGAAATTGGGCAGGTTTGTGTTGAGCGAGGACGCAAAAAGGTCCAATGTCCAACTGTGGACAACCCCATCTATCAAACAAATCTTCTGCTACAGATAAGAGTAGCTCCTATTCATGCATGCTGGACTGAGTCCTGCTGAGACTGTTCGCCAGGGTATTTAGGACGCCAGGCACGTGGACCGCAGAAAGTGTCAGATTGTGTTCCAGTGCCCAATACCACACTCACATGGCCTCCCTGCAAAGGGGGTACGAGTGAGTTCTGCCCTGATTGTTGATGTAGCAGACACTCAGATTGTCCAACTGCACCAGAAGCTGGCCTGGAGCCAGATGCTTCTGAAATGCCTGCATGGCATAGAGCACCGCTCTCATCTCCAGGACAGTGATATGCAGGGTGACTTCCCACTGGGACCAGGAGCCCTGGGTTTGACAGGGACCCAAGTATGCTCCCCAGCCTAGAACCAAAGCATCCATGGTTAGAATCTGATGTGAGGAAGAAGTCTGGAAGGGAACCCCTTGAAGAATATTCAAGGGGTCCATCCACCACTGCAGTACTTTGCGAACTGGGGAGAAGACTAGGAATTGTTGGTCCAACTTGTCCGTGCACTGGTCCCACTGCACTCTGAGGGTCCACTGAAGGGTGCGCATGTGGAGTCTGGCTAGTGGAATGGTGGGAATAGTCGCTGTCATTGGACCCAACAGCCTGGGTACAGTCTGGCAGGAATGTACCAACTCTGAGTGACTTCTTGATTCTGGGCCATAAGGCATTCTGCCCTGTTCTGTGGAAGAAGGCCTTCCCCTGCTCGGAGTCCAGAACTGCCCCTATGTACTGCAGTCTTTGGTACGGTACTAGAACAGACTTGGGCAGGCTGACTGTTATGCCCAGAGAGTGGAACGGCTGGAGAGTGCGCTCCAGAATCAGCAAGAGCTGTTCCCTGGACAAAGCCTTGAGGAGCCAATCATCCAGGTAAGGAAAGACATACAGTCCCCCTCTTCTGAGAGCTGCTGCGACCCCAGTAAAGACACGTGGAGCAGAGGATAAGCCAAAGGGCAGCACTATGAACTGGTAATGCTCATTCTAAAAGGCAAAACAAAGAAACCTCCTGTGAGGAGGAAAGACCAAAATGTGCAGGTAAGCGTTCTGCATGTCCAGTGAACAGAGCCAGTCCCCGGTTTTGAGAAGGGGCATGAGGCCAACAAAGCTGCCATCGGAACTTCTTATACTGGACAAAGACTGAGGTCCTTTAGATCTAATATGGGTCTCAGACCTCTGGTCTTTTGGGGACCTGGGGGAACAACTGGTTTCTCTGTTGCCTTGGCACCAGTTAGACTGCCTGCTTGAGCAGAAGATTCTGTAAGTCCTCCTGGAGAACAAACAAGTGAGCCGGGGGATAGTTGGAGGGTGGGGAAGGGGAATCTGGCGGCTGCTGGATGAGCTCCAGAGTATGGCCCATCTCTATGATCTGCAGGATCCATGCATCTAAAGTTATGGTTCTCCACTGATTCAGATGGAGGGAGAACCGACCTCCGACCACCACCTCCTGGGTCTGGACCAGAAGGGGGGGGGGGGTCTGGCAAGGGGTCACGCTATGGTGGGACCAGCTGTGGAGGCTGGTCTGTCATTTCTGTGCCGCTTGGTAGCTGCTCCAGTGTTGGAGGGAGTGGACAAAGAAAGTCTGGGCTCTGCATTTATCCTGGGTACAGGGAGCAGAGCCTGGCCTATTGGCCTGTCTACAAAAAGTAGATCGCCCTCTACCATGGGTCTGAGTGTGGTATAGGGAATGGACAGACTAAATGGCTGTGCCAGAAGACTGCAGTTCATTTATGAGGTCCTGAACATCAGGGCCTAAGAGCCTGGTGTCATTAAAATGGGCATTAAGCATCTTGTTTTGTACATCGGCTGCAAGTCCAGAGACCCTAAGCCAAGAGTGCCTACGAAGACATATGCCAGTGGCAGCTGGCCTGGCCACTGTGTCAGCCATATCATACTGGGCCCTGAGGAGATGTTTACTGACATCCTCTACAATTTGCAAGCACTGAAGCAATTCTTGTTTCTGGGAGCCAACAGGAAGAACTTGTGCAACAGCTTTGCCCTTTCTCCCTTGGCATTCTGGAATCTAACCATGAGTGACAGTTAGTTTACAATCCACAGGCCCAAAGTGGAGGAGGCATAAAACCTTTTACCCCAGAGGTCAATCCTATGGGATTCCTTGTCTGGTGGAAGAGAACCTAAGGTGCTTAGGTGCCTTAGATCTATCATGGATTGCTTTGATGACTACAGAGTCAGTTTTGGCCTGGGCAGCAAAATAAGGAAGGCCCTGAGGGGCATTATAATGTTTGTCTGCTTTATGTGGCACAGCTGGCACCATGTCTGGTCTGTGCCAGGCTGCCACAGTGGCATTCTTCAGGGCTCTTAGTATAGGAGGAATGAACTTTGGGCGAGATTCAGGGACCTCCAGAAAGTCCACCAGGTCTTTACTGGTGACATCCTCCTCTTCAGTCTGGAAGCCTATTGTGAGACAATTGCTTCGTGACACTGAAAAAGGTGGCATTTTCAGGAGGAGACCTTGGAGTATGCTTGAGAGAGTTCTCACTGACAGAAGAGGCAGTGGACTTATCTGAGATGATGATTTCCTCCTCTTTTTCTCCAACCTCTGTCATCAGGGAGTATGAGATCAGGATGATACTCCTCCTCAACAATGACCTCCTTGTCTGGGTCTGTCATCAGATGTGCCAGCCCGCGGGGAGTCTCCTGGGGTCGACGATAACAGGTGACGATGATGAAGCAGCCATTGACGGAGCTGGCGACGAGGGCCTACTGGAGACACCCAGCTGCTGAATGAGTACATTCGTGAATTTAGCAAGTACTTTGTTCATGTCAATAGTGCTTGTCGACGGAGAGGGGTTGGATGGCGCCGGAGCAGACGACACTCCATTCTGGGAGCCTGATGAGCCTGTAGCCCTCAGAGAAAAAGGGGCATGACATGCCAATCGACAGTGGAGGGGCCGACGACCCAGAGGTCGATGGCTGAGCACCCTGGGAGTTAGGCGGAGGAGCTGTCGGTATGGTAGGAACAAAGATCTGGACAGCTGGTCTCTTTGTCGAGGTAGCCACCATTGATGAAGAGCCCCCCGAAAAAGAGGCCGATGGGGAATGGGATTGCCACCGGGGGAGCAGGTGCGATCCTGGTCTTTTTTGTGACTTTTCTCGGAGGACTTGTCTCAGGCCTTGGAGTCCTGGGAGCATTCGGTGGACGACTGGGTGGCCAGGGCCCCAGAGGACCCCTGCCCGGAGCTGGCCACCTGTTGTTCCATGAACTGTTTTACAGCCTTCTTGCATCGCCTAAGGGTAGTTTTATTAAACTACTGGCAAAGCTCACAGTCGGAGATGCCATGGTCAAGCTCAAGACAGCAGACACTGAGTGTTCATCTGTAGAGGCAATCTCCTTTCTGCAGTGGCAGCGACAGAAAAGAGAAGGATTAACTCTTGACATAAACAACAACAACAAAAAATCTCTAAAGAGAGATTTAGGTGAGGGTTAAAGGAAAAAATGGCCGTAGGCCGAAAAAGGCACAAACGCTGCAACGAAGCTTCTGCGGAGACTGTGCTTGCAAGCTGATGGCGGGAAAGAACTGAGGAGGGAGCGGGGCTCCCCACACCTATATAGGGTTGCTGACGTTGGCAGACATCGACGGCATGGACGGCCCCAGTTGTACTGATGAAAATCTTTTGTGTGGATTCTTCTTCACCGACGGCGAAGTTTCCTACGGTGTAACCTGATGACTGAGATACCCTTGAAGAAGATCCCATTCCTTTTGCGCCCGGGCACTGGCTTTATGGCCTGTTTCCACTAAAAGGGACTGTACCTCCTCCTGGAGAACCGTTAGATGGGCCGGGAGGTAGGTGGAGGGTACTGGAGGAATCTCTGAAGGCATTTCTACAAATTCCAGAGTGTGAACCCTCTCTATAACTTGAAGGATCCAGGCATCTATAATGATGGTTCTCCAATGATTGAGATGGAGGGAGAACCGACCTCCGACCACCACCTCTCGGTTGGAGACTGGAAGAGGGGGGGTCTGGCAAGGAGTCAAGCAGAGGCAGATCTGGCCATCGTGGCTGATCCGTCGCCCCTGGGGCTCATTTTGCAGCAGCACCGAGGTTGGGGGGGGGCAGGGCGGAGGAGACCTTTCTCTTGCCCTGGGGGCAGGAGCCTGCTCCGAACTTGTGGGATACATTATGAAAGGACGGGCATTGTCTGTTCCTAGGCTGCATATGGTAAAGTGAATGGACAGACTTGATAGCCCTACCAGATGCCTCAAGTCATTGATGAGATCCTGGACATTTTGTCCAAATAACTTGGAACTTTCTGCTGGACATCTGCTGAAAACCCAGAGACTCACAGCCTGGGGTGCCTATGAAGGCAAATGCCTGTGGTAGCAGCCCTGGCCTCAGTATCAGAAATGTTGTACAAGGCCCTAAAGAGATGCTTACTAATGTCCTTAGCAGTTTGTAAGCATCTGAGAACCTCCTGCTTCTGGGAACAGTCTGGGAGAGCTTGGGCAACCGATCTGCCCTTCTTCCAGATGGTATTTTGGTACTTGACCATATACAAAATATAGTCAGCAATCCGAAGCTCCAAAGTGGAGGCGGCATAGACCCTCTTGCCCCAAAGGTCAGTTCCCCTAGACTCCCTGTCAGAGGGGAGGGAACTAAGGTGCTTGGGCACCTTGGACCTGTCGTGTGCTGCCACAAAATCGGTCTCCAGCTGGGCAACAAAGTAAGGAAGGAAGGCTCTGGGGGCATGATAAAGCTTATCTTCCCAGCGGGGCATGGCAGGCACCATGTTTGGCCTATGCCAGACCTCAGTACTGGCATTCCTCAAGGCAGAAAAGTTGGGAGGAATGACCTTAGGGAGAGACTCTGGGATCTCTAGGAAGTCCACCAGGTCCTGTCTGGTGGTATCTTTCTTCACCGTATGAAAGCCCAATGCAGAGGATAGCTACTTTATCACATTAAATAAGGTAGGATCTTCAGGAGGGGACCTAGAAGTATGTTTGATTGAGTCCTCACTAACTGAAGATGCAGTGGACCTGTCTGAGGACAGAAGTTCCTCATCTTCCTCAGGCAGTATCAGGTCTGGGTGGTATTCCTCTTCAACGTAAACCTACACCAACTCGAGGTCTGATGAGCAAGGGGTACCGACAACGCCCTACAAGGCACAGAGCAAGGAGGCCCAAGAGGCATCGATGATGCCAGGGACCCAGGTTTGTATGAGCCCAACTGGTGCACCAGGACTGCAGTGATATGAGTCATTACTGAATTAAGGTCGACGGCAGGAGAGGGCTGCGTCGACGGTGGAGGGGCTGTCAGCACAGGGTGCGACGAACCATCTGCCGGGGCTTAAGAGCCCAACGGCCGTGGGCCTGGGGAAGCATCTCGCCTCAACAGAGGGGCTGGCATCAACAACCTGCAAGGATCGAGGAACTGAGGGTCGACGGCTGGACTCCCCCGAGCAGTGGGAGGCAGCGCTGTCATTATGGGCCTGATAGGAGCAGAGGCCTGGGCAGCAGAGGACGTTGGTGCAACCGCAGCAGATGGAATATCCTTGGAGGACGAAAAAGAAGCCATTGGGGAATGGGAGCGTCACCAGGGAGAGCAGTCCCGTTCGCGCTCTTTCTTGTGACCCCTCCCCCCCCCGAGGACTTGTCTCGGTCCTTTTAGAGGCTAGGGAGCTCAACGAACCCACTGGGAAGGAGGGACCCCAGAGGACCCCAGCCCAGAAATGGCTACCTATAATTCCATGAGAAATTTCTTCAAAGCCTTTTCCGTGTCACCTAAAGGTTGTTTGGTTGAAATTTTGGCACAGCTCATAGCCAGAGACATTGTGGTCAGGCTCAAGACAGCAGACACAGAGGTTATGGTCATCTGAAGAGGCAATCTTCTTTCTGCAGCAGCAGTGATTTTAAAAGAGAAGTGGAGGGAGTAACTCTCAACATAAACAAGGTAAAGGAATCTCTTATTTAAAAAGAAATTCAAAGACACCGGCCCAGTGGTGTTGAGGGTTAAGGCACTAGATGCCTCACCTCACGCCACACCGGCAACCCGGGTTTGGGAACAAGCCTGGGCCATCGGGGTTGGCAGGGGCAGGGAGGGATTGAGCATCCAGTGGACGACTCTCCCTTCCCGGGGAGGGTGTAGGGCATTGCGTCACTCCTGAGCGACCTCTGGTGGCAGTCGGGGGTAGCCAGGAACAGGTGACTTCGCCGTATGGCACTGTGGGTGGAGTTCAGTGGATGATGGCCGTCATTGTAGGTCCAAACTCCGCGGGTGGGAGGAGGTAGGGACAGAAAAGTGGAAAACCCCAGCTCCTGATAGGCGAAGGCAGGGCCAGCGGTCAGTCCTCACGCCCAATATCAGGCCACCCAGCTCCATCGCAGGCACTCCCTCTGCTCCCTGGTCACTCAATTAGACTGTAGAAAGAGTGCCAGAGGAGTCGGCGGTCCTGCCCCGGGGGGCTCAGAGCCAGGTGGCCAGGTGGTACGGTGGGCCCATACCTGAGGGCTTCAGGCGGGCGGGAACAGACCATACTCATTATCCTTGCTGGAGAGGGGTCAGGTAAGCTGGCGATAAGGGGGCATAAATAAAGTTAAAAAAAGAAAAAAAAAATCAATAAAATGGATTCAAAGTCTTAAAAAAAAAATAAAATTAGGCAAAATGGTGCAAAACTGTGTCTGAGCTTCCGTGGAGACCCAAGCGAACAGTGTAGACGACGGAAAAGAACTGAGAAGGGAGTGGGGCCGCTCATGCCTTTATAGGGCTGATGTCGGCAGGTGACGTTGGCATGGGTGGCCCCAGTGGTACTGCTGAAAATCTTCCATGTGGATCCTGCTTCACTGATGCTGAAGTTCCTATCGTGTGACCTAATGACTGAGATACACCCCTGAAAAATATCCACAGAATCTGTTTTAGGCTGGGAAGCATAATAAGGCTTAACAGATGGAGCAGAGTACTATTCATCAGCCTTTCTAGGTACTCTAGGCAAGGTATTAGGCCTATGTCAAGCCGTAAAGGTAGCAATCTCTATAAGGCAGGATATAAAGGAAGAACTACAGTGGAGGGTGCAGTGGGAACATCCAAAAATTCCATTAAAAATGTTCTTACTGGAGTGCTCCTTAGTTTCAAATCCCATGACATGTTGGAAATGCCTGAGCAAAGCTAGAAAAGAAGGGAACTTCAAGAGGAGATCTGGGGGTATACACCACAGAGTACATACAGCATGAGGAGAGGGTAGAGCTGGAAGAAAAAACAAACATCAGAGGATTCATTATCCCTTTAATCATGCTTCCTATTAAAGGGGAACAGTCACCACAAAGGGCCTCCTACTCAAGTGTGGGGATAGACACGATGTGTACTTTGTGTGCAAAAACATTCTGTTTTACTGTAGGCTACTGAGTTTCCCTCTGCTGCTTACTGCCTTAATGTCAGCTGCCGGGTATGCTCGTATTTGTAGTAACAGATGATGTCAGCCGAAAGTAAAAAAAAATTAAGTCTGATACAATCTACTATACTGCAGTAAACATTAAGTAAACTAAAATGTTTTTGCACACAAGCTGCACGATGGGACCAGCCCAACACTTGAGTGTGGGGCGTTTGATGCTGACTATCCCCCTGTGGGGCGCTTGATGCGGACTGTCCCCCTTTAAAGAGATAAGGATTGCAATCAGCCTCGATGTCTTAAATGACGATGGGAGCAACTGATGGAGGCGGCAGCTCTAACAAAGGAATGCGACATGTGCTTCTGGATCCTGCTGACAATGTCGCCAACAAGGGAGACCCACTTGATGGGCTAGCTGTCTGAATGGTTCAAAGAACGATGCCAACACAACCTGGGGGTCGAGGACACCCTGTAAAGGGCTCAGGACAACCAAAGATGAAGGCCAGGACCTGACAACGGGGGCTGCATACTGTTCAAAGTAGGTATGGCAGTGTCAGGGCTTGACCTTGGTGTCTCACTGATGGTCAGTGGGGGCTGTAGTTGACATCACTGGAGCTGATGACAAGGAGGACTTACCCTCCTTCAATGGAGATCTTGACCTTACCTGTGAAGCAGGAGCTTTAGTCTTATGCTTGTGGTGTAGGCCGAAAGAGAAGGGCTTCTACTTTTCCTCGTCTTTGTCCTTAATCCTTGATGACTGTGGTAGCAACAGCGAACGAAGGGGAGTACCCTTCACGGAGGCGGCTGAGTGAGAGGGAGAAGCCAGCTTGGAGCCTGATGCCTTAGCTTGAGATTCCACGGCCTTGAGAATGAGGAAGGTTTACAAAGCCTTCTTTCGGCTTCACCTTGAGGCCTGGCTGAATCCCTGGCAAATCTTGCAGGCCCGAATGTTATGAAACAGGCCCAAACAGCAAACAAACCATGTGAGCACCTTACTTGTAGAGCTTGTAACTGCAAGTACAAAACCTAAATAAAGCTTCTTTCGACAGAAGTATAAAAAGACAATGTCAAGTAGTTAAAGAAAAGTGCTATAAAATAATAAAGTTGAAGAAACAACAAACTGTTTCTCTGCAGATCTGATGAGCATCGATGGTGGGAGAAAGAAATGAGGAGAAATGGCCCACAATTATACACGCACCAACACTGCACGTCATCATGGGCAGCCCCCTGCTACCAAGTTTCCTAGTGGTCCTGACGCTGATGGCTTACAGTGCCAAAGGTGAGGCCCAATGAAGGATATATCCTTGAAGATCCTGTGTTTCTACTGACTGGGATTTGGTGCACTATCCACATTCTGTCAGACTCCTAGCAGTCCCCTGGGAATATGGGGCAAGGTGCGCGGCCCAAGCTGTCAAACAGAATAGAGGACTAGGCCCCAAAAGCAGCACTGTGATGACTCAGAATGCTGATAATGTAGTGGGTGATGAATGTGTATACTTGCAGTCCTGTTTATCTCCTTAATGGGGAATACCCCTGGAAGTAGCCACAGAGATCTCATTCCACCAGACACACTGCTGCCTCTGTGGCTGCAAAAAAACTATTTTTAAGTTACTGTTTACTGCAGTATAGCAGACTGTATCAGACCGATTCTGATGACTTCCGAAGTGACATTTTCTGTAGCTACAAACCCCAGTATCTCTTGCAGATGAAATCAGAACAGGGCTGCAGCAGTGGGAGATTCAATATCTTGCAATCCAAGTTAGAGCTTTTGTAAGCTCATATCAGATGTTTGCCAGTCCCCTGAGACTGCACTTACCCCCAGGGAGGACAGCAGGAACAGCAAATAAAGGATCAAAACTTATAAAACTCTAACATGCTCTGTAGTCTACTGAATCTCCCACTGCTACAGCCCTCCTCTGATGTTAGCTGCAGAGGATTTGTAGTTACAGAAAATGTCAGCTTGGAAGTCAGCAGAATCAATCTGATAAAATCTAATATACTGCAGTAAACAGCAAGTGAAGAGAAAAAATATGTATTTCTGCACAAAAAGTGCTAATTGGGACTAGCCTCATACTTGGGTATGGAGTTCTTAGTGTTGACTATTCCCCTTTAAGTCAAGGTTCACCATGTATTTAGCACTTAAATGAAGAATCCTACTACCCATGCAGTCCTGCGAAGGAGATCTGTCCCTTCCAATGAAAAAGATCTGACATCCAGGAGAGGAGCCGGAGAATATCACCATGCGTGTGGTGGGAGAAGCTTAGCCTGAAGTCGTACGGTGACTAAGTTGTCTCCAGCCAGACTGTCAGTGCGGATAGTGCACAGAATCCCAGTTGAGAAATCTTATTTTTCTATAATCAATGGAAACAAAAAGTTCCACTCCTGCAGCAATTAGAAACCTAAACTGACTAAACTCGTAATGCACGTCGTCTAACTGGATGCCTGGTGTATGCCTCATTTTGAATACTCAATAAGTGTCGGTGTGATTAATAATTCGTAAGACAACTGAGTTTTACCGCCACCTGAGCACTCTGCACTTTGCCCCATTTTTTCTGTTACTACTGCACAAACGGATTCACAGAAATAACACTTTTTAGCCCCTCCTCGAGAAGGTAAGTGATTTTGTGGTTATGAGTTTAGCTGGTTCAGGAGTCTAGCTGCTGAAGGAGTGGAACCTTTGTTTGTTATGTGTACTTAGGTCAAGCCTCTGAGTTTGCATGCACCATTCTGGTAGCCACCAGTGAGATCTGAACTCTCTAATTTGCTTTCATTTCTGTGTTGGTAAGAACTTATTTTCTCCCTGCTTATTTCAATGTCTGCTACACCGGTTGCCTACACTGCGTGACACATTCTGCGCAGTGTCTTTGAACCCCCAGCCCTTCAGCCTGATTAAGGCATGTATCTGCGTGCAAATGTTGCATGTTATTGAGAAAATTACCTGTTGTGATGTGCTGGGCTGATTTTGTGTTGTGCATGGTATTATGACAGGCGGAAGGCGGCACATTTCCCTGCGAATGGATGAGGCCAGTCTGTGTGAAGAACTGATTGAGGGAGGAGCAAAGATCTGCAAACTGGCTTGGGTCCAAAGACCAGTTGTTGAGGTCTGCTTGTCTCATGCTTTCCATCAGACCTACACAGAGGAAAGCAAAAACAATAAAAACAGCAGTATTTGTTAGTATGGGAACACTTGCTAACACAAGTCATTTTTTACAGCAGTGTATTTCTGACAAACTTATTGTCTTTGTTGTAGAATTTTTAATCCAACCAATCTGTAACCATTGTTGTTATTATAAGCTGTATAATGCAAATACAGGTTAGAATCATTTTATTCTAAATCTGCATTTGTTCTCCTGAATGCGTTACCAGTTTGTTTTGCTTATCAGGATGTGTCACAATTCTTATTCTGCCCTCCTGGCAGCATCATCAGTGCTCGCGTTAATTTAAAAAAAAAAAAAAAATTATATAAAAAAAAAAAGTAACGCTTTACTTGGTTTCCTTAACTTCACTGTAGTTACATTGTAACTGCAATGCAATTACATGCTAAGAATGTGCAACTACAGTGTAATTACTCCCATTGCATGTAACTGATGATTACCTACCCACAGTTACATTGAAACTGACAAAAACAAAGTGTGATTAAAAAGGAAAAAAAAATGGCTGTCTTTGCAGACAGAAGCAGGGTAAGCAGCACTGACCACCCTACTTTTGTTTAAAAACAAAACGCTATATACATTATGGAAAAAACACCATCATGAGTATGTACAACAGTTGAAGTAATTTGTTGTCATTCATTCGCCTACACCATAATCCACTTAAGTATTATGGATGCCATCAAATGAAAGAAGAGTTACGAAGAACTTACCGTAACAGTAGATCTTTGAGGGGATCTCAGTCATCAAGTCACAGTGTAGGAACTTCACCGTTGGTGAAGCAGGAGTCACATGGAAGATTTTCAGCAGTACAACTGGGGCTGCCGACAGCACCAACCCTATAAAGCCATGGGTGGCCCTGCTCCCTCCTCAGTTCTTTCCCCTGGAGACAAAGTGAGCATAGCTCAAGCCATGGGGGAATCGAGGAGAGAAATAGGTGCCCAGCCCTATAAGAAAGGATGGATACACCAGATTGCCAGTTCCAGGAAGAAGACCCCCAATAAGGGGGATGGTGGGAGGGAAAGCAGACCTGATGACTGAGATCCCCTCAAAGATCTATTGTTGTTGTAAGTTCTTACGTAACTGTTCTATCTTCTTTGGGGGTATCTCAGTCATCAGGTCTAACTGTAGGAACGAGTCCCAACCAGTTGCATGTGCAAACAGACAGTCGGGGAGAGCAATGAAAAGCCTAAGACAGGAGCCCCTGGAGAACAGGTCCGCTGAAGCCTGTATGGGCTCTACAGGCAATGTCCACACTGTAGTGCTTGGTAAAAGTAATGACGGGCATCTGTGTGGCAGCCAAGACAGACAAGCCATGCTGAAACCCCTCCAGAAGCAAGCCACAGAGGTAGCCATACCTCTTGTGGGATGAGCTTTCACCGCTCCAGGTAATTCTTTGCTGTACTTGTTGTAGCAGAACACAATGCAATTTGCCAACCATTTAGATAAACATTATTTAGAAACCAGGACACCCTCTCCACCCGGGGCGAAAGAAATGCACAACTGCTTTGACTTTCTACATTCCTTGGTTCAGAGCAGACAGTATTTCAAAGTTCTGCACACATCTAACATACAGAGCAGTGCTTCTCCTGGATTGGCATGCTCTGGAAAAGAAACAAGAAGCTGGATAGATTGGCTCAGTGTAAACTCATGCACCACCTTGGGAAGAAACCAGGATTCATGAGTAAAGATACCCTGTCTTTGTGAAAAATCAAATGTTCCTCGCACCAGAGAGAGGACCTGAAGCTCAAACTCTTCAAGCAGAAGCAATAGCAGCTAAAAATAACGCTTTCCAAGAAAGAAAGCGTAGCTCTCAAGTTGCAATGGGCTCAAAATGAGACAGTCAACTTCTCCAAAACAAAATTCAAATCCCAAGCAGGGACAGGAGAACGGATCGGGGGGTTTTAGATGCAGGATGCCCCTCAAAATGGTACGGGAGCTGAGCTACAGTATGGTCACCCATTGGCTCATGAAAGGCTGAAAGGTGCACCTTGAGGGAGGAGTACTGGAGACCAGAGTCAGATAGTGAGATCAGATAATCTAGGATCTGGTTCATCAGACAGGTGAAAGGGTCCAGATTATGCTTGGCAGCCCATAAAGCAAACTGCTTCCACTTCATGGCATAAGTGGCATGGGTGGAAGGATTACAGGCGGCCACCAGGACACCCGCTACTTTGTTGTAAACTTCAAATCTGGCGATAGCTATGTCCTCAGGAGCCAAGCATGCAGATGGAGGGACCTGATGTTGGGATGGATCAGGGTCCCCTGATCCTGGGTCAGCAGATTCCGGCAGAGGGGGAGAGGGACCGGAGGCTCCTACGCCAGCTGCTGTACTAGAGGAAACCAAATCTGGCAAGGCCAGAATGGGGCTACCAGGATCATGCTGGCCCCCTCCATCTGCAGTCTGATGAGTACCCTCTGAATCAAAGGGAACAGAGGGAAGGTGTAAAGAAATCTCCTGCTCCAGCAAAGGGACATGTCTTGCCAGAAAACTCCAGGCCCTGGATCGAGCGAGCAAAAATTGGGCAGCTTTGCATTGAGTGGGGATGCAAAGAGGTCCAATTCTGGATGACCCCATCTGTCAAACAAATCAACTATGATAGATGAGAGAAGCTCCCATTCATACATGCTGGACTGAATCCGGCCAATGCTGTCCGCCAGAGTGTTCAACACTCCTGGAAAGTGGACTGCTGAGAGGGGTAGGAGGTGATCTAGTGCCCAATACCACACTCTCATTACCTCCCTGCACAGAAGGTACGAGTGCGTTCTTCCCTGCTTGTTGATATAGTACACTGCACAGAGGTTCTCCGACAACCAGCAGCTGACAGATGAAAATTGTTCTTACAGGCCTGCATGGCATACAGATCTGCCTGCATCTCCAGGACATCGACTGCAGGGAGATTTTGACCTGGGACAAAGAACCATGGGTTTGAAGGGGACCCAGATGAGCTCCCCAGCCCTAATAGGAGGCATCCGTGGTGAGGACTTGTTGTGGAGAGGAGATCTGGAATGGAACTCCTTGCAACAAGTTCTGGGGGTCCATCCACCACTGGAGCACCTTTCGGACTGGGGAGGAGACCAGCAACAACTAATCTAGTTTGTCTGTGTGCTGATCCTACTGTACTCGGAGAATTCACTGGAGAATGTGCTTGTGGAGCCTGGCCAGTGGAATAGTGGGAATGGCAGTCACTGTCAGTCTCAACAGCCTCAGGTACACCCTGGCTGGAATATAACGGCTCTGGGGTACCTCCTGAGCCTGGGCATTAAGGCATTTTGCCCTGTTCTTAGGAAGGAAGGCCTTTCCCTGCACCATTTCTAGAACCGCCCCTATGTATTGCAGCCTTTGGGACAGGACCTGGACTAACTTGGGCAGGTTGATGGTAATGCCCAGGGAGAAGAACAACAAGAGTTCTCTCCAAGGTTTCGAGGAACTGTTCCTTGGATGGGGCCTTGAGAGGCCAATCATCCAGAAAAGGGAAAATGTACAGCCCTTCTGAGAGCTGCAGCCACTGCTGCAAAGCACTTGGTAAAGACCCACGGCACAGAGGACAAGCCAAAGGCAACACTTTGAACTGGTAATGCTCGCCCTGGAAAAGAAACTGGAGGAACCACCAGTAGGAAGGGAACACTGAAATGTGCAGGTAAGCATCCTGCATGCCAAGAGAACACAGCCAGTCACCCTTCTTCAGAAGGGGCATCAGGCCTGGCAAGGTTACCATGCAGAACTTTTTGTACTGGACATGCAGATTTAGGTCTTTTAGGAATAAGATGAGCCTCAGATCTTCTGTCTTTTCGGGGACCAAGGAGAAGATGGAAGAAAACCCCTTGTTTCACTGGCACCTGGGGACCAGCTCGATGGCCTGTTTGTATAGAAGGGACTGTACCTCCTCCTGGAGAACAGACAGGTGGGCCAGGGGTAGCTGGATGGCAGAGAAGTCATTGCTGGGTGTTGCTTGGCGAGCTCCAGAGTGTGACCCCATTCTATGATTTGAAGAATCCAGGCATCTGATTTTATGCTTCTCCACTGATCGAGATGGAGGAAGAACAGACATCTGACCACCACTTCTTGGTCAGTGACCAGAAGAGGGGGGTCTGGTAAGCAGTCAAGTGGAGGAGCATCCATCACCTCAGGGACACCTGAACGCAGCTCCAGCATTGAAGGGGAGGGCAAGGCAGCGGAGGCTCTTACTTTGCCCTGGGGCCAAGAGGCTGCAGCTGGCCTACTGGACAACTTACGAAAAGGATGGCGCTGTCTAACTTGGGTTGTGTGTGATAGAGTGAGTAGACAGATTTGATAACCCTGCCAGACGCCTGCAAGTCATTAATGACATCCTGAACATCTGGCCCATAAAGCTTAGAGCCATTCACTGAAGGGGGCATTAAGCACCTTCTGCTGCACATCTGCAGCAAAGTCAGAAACTCTTAGCCAGGAGTGCCTACGAAGGCAAATGCCAGTGGCAGCAGCCCTGGCAATAGTGTCCAAGATATCAGAGAGGCCCCATAAGAGGTGTTTGCTGACATCTTCAGCAATCTGCAAGCATTGGAGCACCTCCTGCTTCTACGTACCTTCTGGGAGGGCCTGGGTAGTGGCCTTGCCCTTCTTCCAGTTGGTATTTTGGTACTTTACCATATGGGACAGATAACTGGCAATCTTGAGCCCAAGGACGGAGAAGGATTTACTTGCCCCACAGATCAATTCTGTGTGACACACTGTCTGGGGGGAGGGAGCTAAGGTGCTTGGGCACCTTAAACCTGTCATGAGCTGCCTTTATAACCACTGAACCTGTTTCAGGCTGGGCAGCATAATGAGGAAACCCCTGAGGGGCATAGTAAAGTTCATCTGCCCTGCGGGGTATAGCTGGCACCACATCAGGCCTGTGCCAGGCTGCAGTGGTAGCATTCCTTAAAGCAGGCAGAACGAGAGGAATGATCATAGGAAGAGAGACTGGAATCTCCAGGAAATCCACCAGTTCTTTCCTGGTGACATCCTCCTCCTCCTCAGTATGGAACCCCATAGCTGAGGACAACTGCTTCATCACACTGAAGAAGATGGGGTCCTCTGGAGGAGATCTAAGGGGTCTGCTCGACAGAGTCCTCACTAACTGAGGAAGCCGTGGATCTGTCTGAGGGAAGGGGGTTCTTCCTCCTTCTCCTATTCAGGGAAGATAAGATCTGAATGGTACTCCTCATCAAAGTCGACCTCTTCCAAATCAAGGTCTGACATCTGAGGTATGGACAACGTTCCATGGGGAGCGGCCCGCAGACGGTGAGGAGTCGATTACGAAGCTGCCACTGATGGTAACTGTGTTCGCCGGAGGAAGGTGGTTTCAGGCTGGGAGTAGAGGCCACGGTTGAGTGGGCACTCCTGAGAGATGCCCGTTCAATTTCAATAAGGCTGATGAGCACCAAAGACTACGTTGACAGAGGGGAGGTCGATGGCGCAAGGAGCGATGACCCGCCAGGACGACCCTGGGGCCCTGAAGGGCCTGGGGTAGGATCAGGCCTTGATGGGAGGGCTGTCGACGATGATCCCGTTGTAGACGTTGAAGGGGACAACGACCCAGAGGTCGACGACCGACTGCCCTGTATGTCGGATGGAGGAGTTGTCGGTATTGGTCTGGTGGGCACAGAGACTGGACAGCAGATTTATGCATCAGTGCAGCCGACGAAGAACCCCAGATGAGGAAGGAGAGGGTGTCTGGGAACGGGACCGTTACTGGGGGGAGGGGTCCCGATTGCGGTCTTTTTTATGACTTTTCACTGAGGCCTGGAAGTGGGACGACCCTGCTGGCGACTGGGAGGTTGGAACCCCGGATGACCCCTGCCCGGACCTGGGTACCTGTTGTTCCATTAGAATATTTGTAAGAGCTTTCTTACATCGCCTGAGGGTTGCTGAATTAAACTTCTGGCAGAGTCACAGTCAAAGATGTCATGGTCAGGCCAAAGACAGCAGACTCAGAGACAGCGTTCATCTATGGAAGCAATCTTCTGTCCAGAGCAGCAGTGACAGTAGTCAAAAGATTAACTCTCAACATAAACAAAATAAAGGAATCTCTTTTAAAAAAGAGATTCTAAAATGACAGGTTGAAAAGCTGTAGGCAAAAAGGCACGAAACTGCATCAGAGCTTCTGTGGAAACACACGCAAACAAATTGACGGTGGGAAAGAACAGAGGTAGAAGTGGGGCTGCTCATGCCTTTATAGGGTGGGTGAAGTCGGCAGATGATGTTGGCATGGGCGGCTCCAGCTGTGCTGTTGAAAATCTGTGTGGATCCTGCTTCACTGATGGTGAAGTTCCTATGATGATTCAGAAGAAGGAAGAGTCAATCCCCTATAACCACCCCTAGGGGCAATGGTGGTTGAGGGATGTACTACGGGTCACGCAGACCCTGCAGGAGCTGTGGCCCCTGCTCTGCCATCTCTAGGCACTTTGGACTGTGCACTGGGGGAAAGGGGGCTGGCAAGGCTCCAGCCCCTCTACTTTTGCTGTTCCGTTTATCGGTGTGTCATTTACTTTGAGCAGGGGTGCGAAAGGAACCCCGACCCCTGCCTCTGCCCTGGGGGCAGTACAACAATCAGACAGATCGGAGAGTCATGCCAGAGTCCTGTAGGCCTTTAAGGACGCTATCTATGTCCAGGTCAAAAAGTCTATGCCCTCTGAAGGGGGCACTGACAATAGTATGCTGGACATCAGTGGCTAAGCCTGCCAGCCTCAGCCAGGCATAACATCTGAGTCAAAGGCCAGATGCAGCAGCCCTGATGTAGGCATCAAAAATATCAGAGATGGAATGTAATAAATGTTGCCTGAGTTTGCCCAGCATAGAGTGTTTTAAGCAACTCTTGCTTGGACAGACTCTCCGGTATTCCCTGTGCCTGTCTCTACTGGGTACTGTGATATTTGATCACATGGGCCTGAAAATTGTCAATACGAAGGCCAAGGGATGATGAGGCATATGTGCGCTCATCACAACATTCAATCTGCTAGGAGCTGAGATGCTTGGGTGCCTGGATCTGTCATGGGCAGTCGTGCTCACCACTGAATCAGTTTCAGGCTGAGTGGCATAAAAGGGTTTATTGGGAGCTGGATACAACTTGTCCACCTTTCTAGGGACAGCAGATGTATAAACAGGCATGAGCCAGGCAGCATAAGTGGCATCCTCCAAAGCAGGAATAAGAGGAGGCATGACAAGAGCAGGAGTTTCTAGAAATGTGCAGAAAGCCTATGAGATTCTGTCTGGTGGAATCCAGCTCCTCTTTCGTGAAATCCATGGCAGCCTACAAGTGCTGCCTCATGGTGAGAAATGAGGTGTTTTCTGGGGTTGACCTAATGGTGCTCACCAGAGAGCCCTCGCTGTCTGAGGAAAAGGTAGACTAGTGCTAAGGAGGCACTGGCCACCTTCCTCATATTTCTCCTCATCAGCCTCATCCTCCTCAAGGTTGAGGTCTGGACTGTATTCAGTTGTTGTCGATGTCAATGGCAAGAGAGGAGGACTGCGCCAGGGACATCAGCAGTGGTAGAGAAGGTCTGAAAGGCAGAATGTTAGACTGTGACACTGACAGGGTAGGAAGAGTGGCCACAACCACTAATGGATTAGCAGGCTACAAAGACAGACCTGCAAGAGCTACTTCAGAGAAAATGACATTAGAACTGCTTGGGCGTTGTCGGCCCTGGAAAAGGATGTCGCAAATGAGGATGTTGTCGGCAGGGGAAGGCCCTGCAACGATGGTGATGCACCAACCACAGAAGGCCCGGCAGCATCTAGGCCAAGCCCCGATCTTGGCGTTTGATTTACAGTGGGGCCGGGGGGGACCACAGTTGCTGCTGCTAAAGCAGACAGCAGAGAAGTAGAAGAAATGCCAGAACTCCCAGAATGCCGCAGCATAGACCTGAATCGGACTGGGGATCCCTGTTCTCATCTCTATACTTGTGTTTGTGGCTCCTGAATGATGACTTATCTTCAGATTTCGACGACTGCAAGCTGGTTAACAGGGTAAGCGACAGTCTTGTCTGGCTTCTGCTGCTCCATAGCTGCAACAATGTACTGCATAAGATGCCTCTCTACAGCAGATTTTCAGCATTGCCAGGTAGCAGAGCTGTGAAAGAGGCCCAGGCAACAACCACACACCTCGTGCTCGTTGGTTTTAAAAATGGTATCTCCTGCTCTCTTTCCACGTTCCCGATGGATGTCGCAGTGATTTCCTCTCCATCATTTCAATCCAAAATGCAACTCCCAGGTACTGACCTTTTTAAATTCCTACAAACAAGGGACTCCATCCGGGCCTTTATGGGGTGTAAGCCTTGGCCCCTACCCCCAATGGAAACATTAGCCACCCTCCTGGAAGTGGCAGATCAACCGCATGCAGTATCAAGGACTTATGGTTGCCTTCAGTCGTTAGATCACCATCTTCCCACTGGTACCTGTTACTACTGGGTCCAAGAGCTTTCCCTCCCGGCAGATGTGGCAACCTGGACCAAAGCCTGGAAGTTGACCTATCGGTTTGTTATGCAGGACTGACTCAGACTTGTCCAATTCCATATCTTGCACAATCTCTGCTATACCCCAGTTAAAATCCACAAGATGGGTAGGCTTCCTTCTCCCTTGTGTCCAAGGTGTGAAGATGCACCAGGGACACTATTCTACTTCTTATGGGCCTACCCTAAAACTCAGGATTTTTGGACCTCGGTGAAGCAGGCAGTGGATCCATTGCTGGGTTTGGAGCCCCTCTTTGCTCAGGAATGCTGTCTGCTTAATTTGTTCCCCCATGGAACCCCTCGAGTTCGGAAGGCTCACTTGGCACTGATAGCAGCCACAGCTAAGAAGGCAATAGGACGACACTGGAAAAATGTTTCCCCACCTACAGCTTTAGAATACTTTAGGAAGTTTTATTAGCTTTACAACTGGAAAAACACATAGTCTGTATAAACAATAGGCCTCAGGTCTACCAGAGAACATGGGAATCCCTCTATGCTCTTCTTTCCCTATGGAAGCTATGAGCTCTTTACCCTTGTTCGGTATGTGGGCCTTGTTTTTTCTTCCCATGACTGTAAATCTCAAAAGGCACTGGCATGAGGGGTTAGAGGGTAGGGCAGGTTGGGAGGGAGGATTTGGGAGTGTGTTGACTGTACTGTTTTATGTGTGTTATATTATGTAACCTGAAATGGACCCGCCAGCAAACTATGCATGTGCTTCTGTCTGATTTTTTTTTTTGTCATAACTCACTTGTACCACTGTTAATACTTGAAATGGTTTACTCTGTAAAAATTTCAATAAAGCATACTGAATAAAAAAAAATGCATCTCCGCAGACACAAAACTGAAAAATAGTCAACAGTTCTTATAAAGGAATGAGGCAGCAACTAGGTGCGTTTTCGATGGCAGGTCTGATGAGATTAATTGATGGCAGCAAAAGAACTTAAGAGAGAGGGAGCTGCCCATGCTTTACATAGATGCTAACTGCATAGAGGTCACCGTGGGTGGCCTCAGCTAGCAAAGCTTCTGTGTGGTCCTAGTGCTGATGAAGTATTAGTTTCAAAGGTGTGGCCTGATGAAAGAAATATCATCGAAGATCTTCGGGGACTTGGGTCTCTGGAGTTTTGGCAAATCAGTGGTGGAGTCTTCCTTGGGGTTGTCAAGCCTAGTGCCCACCCTCTTCCCCATAGCACACAAGGTCAGACGTGATCTCTGTATATCTGCTTATTATCATTCTCTTCCTTAGATATATCTTCTTGTTAAAAGAGATCGATAGTAAGTCTGTATTATCAACTAACTGTCTAAAATCTGAATCAGGGTAGCCTGATTATACAGAAGGTAAGGTATATGATGTACCAAGTACTGTATAAATATGTACATATACACTGACAACAGGTCACGTAGGGTCTTCAGTGGCTCATTAAGTAGGGCATGTTTAGGGCAAACTAGATGGGCCAAAGGGTTCATTTCTGTTGACAACTACCATGTTACATATAGAATGTTGTAGCAAATAATATTGGTATAATATATACTATAGAATGATTTAATTTGGGTGTAAGTACAGCATCCAAGTATATACAACATATATTAAGTATGTATAAGAACTATATTTACAATTATAGTTTACGTCTGCTCAGCAGAGAGCACAGGATGAAGTGAGTTGATCTCACAAAACGTTGATATAAATATCATCTACTGGCAGCTAAAATAATAAAAAAAAATGTAAAAAACAGAAATATACATTTGATGAATGGGTACAGAAATGCCATATATACACAAGGCTCAGTGTGGGGTGCAAGACCCACCAGAAATTACAACACAAATAATAATGAAAATAATAGAGTGTAGTTACCAAATGGGTGGGCTCACTGTTTACAAGTCTCTCAGAGACCTGAGGATGGGCAACCTTGGCCAGGTTAACAAAAAGTGGAAGGACGAAAATGACCTGGTCATACAGGAACCGGACTGGGCTGAAGCATTCACTGGGGTGTTTAAGACCAGGGTGAGCAATTTTGACATGTCTCATAGTCACAGCAAATGATCAAGCAGAAGATAAAAACATAACAGTGAAGACAGAAAAAGGGCAATGGTCCATCCAGGCTGCCAATAACAACCCATCATACCCGCTTTTGTCTACACTATCCAACCTCTCGCTCCCTATTTTAGTAATGCACACCAAATAAAGTACAGTTACATAAAAACTTACCGTAACACAAGATCTTATAAATAGTACATGAAAGCAAGAGAACAAGTAATATATGAATAAACAGTATAAAAAACATGAAAAATAGTATACATAACAGTCAATGCACTATACAAAGCAGCCAAATACACAATAACAAGTGCATCAACATTTATACAATATTTCATCATAAATATATATAACATTAAATACAAGGGTATATAAAGTACTTGGTAGAAACATACAGTCAATAAAGATGGGTAGGTAGCCAAAATAATAAGATGGCAACAGTTGCTGGGTGCTATTTGGGCAGCCCAGCAAGGCCATGGCCTAAGGGAGCCAAAACCTCAGTTCTCCCACCGGAGACCATAAGCAGGATACAGGAAAGGGGAACTGAGTAGGACTCCAAGGTAACCCTGCAACAAAGGAAAATAAAAGCAGAAGGCTCACCCCCAGTGGAAGGGGACAGAGACACAGGAAAAAAAGGGGGAAGGAGGAAGGGAAAGCAGGGCCTGCTGCAAGAGATCCTCTAGAAGAGTTACTGGTACGTTAAGTTCTTACGTAAATGACAGTTGCGCAAGGACTTACCGTAACAGTAGATCTTTGAGAGAGAGAGTCCTGTAGTAGGTCTTCACATATAGGACTGCACCCCCTGGCGTCAGGACCACACGGCAAACTTCTAGCTAGCAATCATGAGCAGGGGAAAGCCCCTGGTGTCACCTGATTGACCATCAGCATGACAGTATATAGGAGGCAGTCCCCACGCCTACCCTCGATCTCCGAAGAGGAAACGGGAGAATGGAGTAAAAAAAAGAAAAACTCCTCCTTAGGCCCTGGGCTCTGGAAATGAAGCCTTGGTAAAGGAAAAGAGGATAAAATAACAGGAGCTGGGGGAAGGTGGGTGGGAAATCTGGACCTACTGCAGGAACCTCTCTCGAAGATCTACTGTTACGGTAATTTCTTACGTAACGCTCATATCTTACTTCCAGAGGGTTCCTGCAGTAGGTCTTCAAATACAGGACTGAATATATAATACTACTATTGTAAATGATCATCCTTCACAACCTTGTGTAACCCCTTCCCCCCAGGTTGCACCGTGAGACGAGCAACTTGTTGTTCAGTGTGCCCTCCTGGTGAAACACTTCAACAAATAAATAAATACCAAGCAGTCAAAAATAATGAAGGAGTCTGAGACTATGCTCTGGGAGGAAGAACAACCTGCCAACTAGAAGCCTACTTAGGAAACAAGGCCTTGCAGAACGGCGAGGCCGAAAACGGCTCTATGCCTAGAGGCAACATTTAGACTGTAATGTTTGGTGAATGTATGGACAGAGGACCAAGTGGCCACTGCGCAAATATCTGCAGTGGACAAGTTCCTGAGAAAGGCCGTCGAACCAGCCATGCCCCAAGTAGAATGGCCTCTCACCTCCCCCATAAGAGGATTCCTGTACTTGTGGTAAATGTACGAGATGCAGTTAGCCAACCATTTGAGAAAACAACCCTGTTTGGAGATGGCCTTGTCCTGACATTTTGGAGCAAAGATCACAAACAGCTGGTCAGACTTCCGAGCCTCTTTGGTCCTAGAGATTTAATATCTCAGAATCCTGCGCACGTCTAAAGTGTGCAAGAGGTAGTCCCCCCTGTTGGAATACTGTGGGTAAAATACCGGCAGTTCAACACTCTGGTTCAAAGTAAATTCCGAAACAACTTTCAGAAGAAAGGAAGGGTTAGTCCTCAGAGCCACCCGGTCTCTGTGGAAAATCAAATAAGGCTCCTTACAGACAAGGACCTGAAGCTCTGAAATCCTTCTAGCTGAAGTTATAGCGACCAAAAAGATAATTTTCCAGAACAAATAACGCAAGTTGTAACTTGCTGCCAGCTCAAAGGAGGCAAAGTAAGTTTTTCTTAAATAAAATTTAAATCCCAGAGTGGAACTGGATTCCGGACCAGAGGTTAAAGGTGAAGGATCCCCTTAAGAAAGGTTCTGGAAACTTCCAATTGAGCAAGGGTTTTGCCCCCAACCAGTAGGTGGTAGGCGGAAACCGCAGGTAAGTGAACCTTCAGAGAGGAATAACTGAGGCCCAAATCAGACAGGTGCAAGATGTACTCAAGGACCTGGGGAACCGAGCAAGTGAATGAATCCAGGCCCTTGGCCGTGGCCCAGACAGAGACTCTCTTCCACTTCACAGCATACGTGGATCTGGTAGAGGGTTTCCTAGCCTCTACTAGAACCTGGGCGACTTGAGAAGAGGCATCATAACGAGAGACAGCTATGTCCAAAGGTGCCACACATGCAGGTGGAGAGACTTGAGGCTCGGGTGCACCAGGCTGCCCTGATCCTGAGACAGAAGGTTGTGGGAGACAGGAAGAGGTACTGGGGGTTCCACAGTCAGCTGCTGCAGCAGAGGGAACTAGATCTGCCAAGGCCAAAAGGGGCTAAAAGGATCACATGAAACCCCTCTGCTTGAAGCTTCAGCAGAACCTTCTGTAGAATTGGAAAGGGAGGGAAAGCTTACAGAAATCTCCCTGTCCAGGATAGAGACAGCGTGTCTCACTAGAAAACACCACGCCCAGGAACGAAACAGCAAAAGCTGGGTAGTTATGCGTTGAATGGAGACGCAAAAAGGTCCATCTCTGGTCGAACCATTGGAGGAAGAGGTCTTACACCATTTCCTGCTTTAGCTCCCACTCGTGAGCCTGCGCAACTGTGTGGCCGAGACTGTCCGCCAGGACTCTGCTCACCCCAGGAAGGTGAACCGCTATTAAAGGCAGGCCATGCTGGACTGTCCAGTACCACACCCACATCGCCTCCCTGTGAAGGGGGTACAAAAGGGTGCCTCCTGCTTGTTGACGTACCAGACTGTAGCAATGTTGTCGGTCTGGACCAATAGTGTTCCCAGTATCAAAAGGGACTGGAACGATTGGAGAGCATACAGCACCGCTCTCATCTCCAGAATATTGATATGTAGATGATCCTCTAGTGCAAAGCACATCCCCAGAGTTCGATGGTCTTCCAGGTGTGCACCCCATCCCTGGCCTGAGGCATCCATCGTCAGGGTCATGGAGGGGGGTGGGGGGTGGAAGAGGATCCCCAAAGAAAGTTT
This sequence comes from Neoceratodus forsteri, assembly GCA_016271365.2. Lineage (NCBI taxonomy): Eukaryota > Metazoa > Chordata > Ceratodontiformes > Ceratodontidae > Neoceratodus > Neoceratodus forsteri. The sequence continues at coordinate 567,680,759 of CM057452.1, forward strand.
GGAAAGAGCCTGCCACCAGAGGAGATCCCTCTTCAGGGTGCATACGTTCGTCCGGACGTTGATCCCATTGGACTCAGAGAGACCACTGGGTCACCGTCATGTGCAGTCTGGCCAAAGGGACTGTGAGATGGCAGCCACCATCAGACCCAACAGACGGAAGACAGAGCATGCCTTGGTCTGCCGAGAAGAGGATACCAACGCCACTTGTTGCATCAGAGTTTCCGCCCTGTCCATAGGCAAGAAGGTCCTGCCCTGAACCGTGTCCAGCACTGCTCCAATAAACTGGAGCCGTTGGGAGGGTGAAAGTTAAGACTTGGGAACATTTACAGTGATGTCAAGTCTGGACAATAGATCCAGGGTGAAGGAAAGAGAATCCCTTAGACTGTCCTGAGACGGTGCTAACAGTAGCCAGTTGTCCAGGTAAGGGAACACATAAATCCCCTTGTGGCGCAAGGCCGCAGCCACCACTGCTAGACACTTGGTAAAAACCCGTGGTGCTGAAGAGAGGACAAATGGGAGGGCCTTGAACTGATAATGGTTCTCCTGAAAGGAGAATCTCAGAAAGCGGCAGTGGGCCTGGAGGATAGGGATATGCAAGTAAGCATCCTGCATATCCAGGGAGCACAGCCATTGGTTCTGTTGGAGCAGGGGTAAGAGTCCCTAGAGCGTCAATACGTAATCTCTTGTATTCTACAAAGAGATTGAGTAGGCTGAGATCCAGAATTGGTCTCAGATACCTGTCTTTTTGGGAACTAGGAAGAAGTGGGGGTAATAACCCCTTCCTACGTGCCCTCGCGAAGCCGGCTCTATGACTGATTTTTGAAGTAGAGCCTGGATCTCCTGATGGATTAGGCCTAGATGGCCTGATGGGTAGTGAGACCTGCCCAGTGGGTTATCTGGAGGGTCTGTTCAGGAACTCGATTGGGTGTCCTCTTGCTACTAGCTGTAGGACCCAAGCATCTTTGGTTACCGTCTTCCACCCTTCCAGGTGGAGGGCGAACCTTCCCCCACTTGTTCCTCGGGAGATGTGGGAGGAGGAGGACGGGGGGTGGGGGGGGGAGACCTCTCACATCAGGTTGCTGAGGGGAGTGCCACTTTGCCTCCTGCGGTCTTTTGGGATTTTGCCTGAGGGGTCTGGGAGCCAGAAACGGTGGCGCAACGCTTACCCTGTCGCCTACCTTGGTTCTGCCTGTTCCACCTCTTCTGAGGGCGACAAAAGGACTGCTTGGGTTTTTGACCCGAGCGGTACACAGACAGGACATCCTTATGCGACCATCCGCTCTCCTGTAGCTCCATGACAATGTCCTTTGAGTCTCCCGCAAACAGGATGAGGCCTCTGAAGGGAGCATCCAGTAGGGTGCTCTGGACGTCTTGCGCTAGTCCCGCAAGACGGAGCCAAGCCAGGCGCCTCAAGCAAACACTCGTAGCAGTGCAACAGGCCACTGAATCGACCGTATCGTAAGTGGTCCTTAAGGCATGGTGCTAAGAAGACTTATTCTGTCTTACCTTCTCCAAGAGCTGATTTCTGAGGTCCTCGTCCAGAATCTCCTATAAGTCCTTCTCCAAGTCGGACAATGCCGACTTCTGGAAGGACACAATAAGGGCTACATAGTTTAACAACTAGATGGCGCAGGTCGATGAAGCATAGACTTTGCGTCCATATTTATTCATTTGTTTGGATTCTTTATCTGGCGGAGAAGCACTCAGGTGTTTCGGCTATGCCAACCTGTCATGGCCCGCAGTGCTAACCATGGAGTCGGCCTTTGGTTGACTGGTCAGAGGACCAACACCTTCGGGGGGCGAGAGGGGTGATATGTTCTATCAGCTTTTTTGGAGACAGACGGAATAGATGATGGCTGTTGCCAAATTGTAGTGATAAGATCCTTATGTGGCCCCGTCCATGGGGGAACAGGAAGGGGGTCCATGCTAGTGAGGTCTAGGTGCTCTGCCAGACATTTCCTCCTGGGGTCCAACTCCTGAGACGCCCTGCCACAGGCCTGTTTGATGGACCTTAAAAGTTCCGCAAAGGATCGGTCCTCCGGTGGACACTTTGGGCACTCCTTAGGCTGGGGTTCAATGGGGGAGTGAGGTTCCGATTGACCAATGGACTCGGGAGTCTGAATCAGAGTCTGAGGACTCCGGCCTGTGGGGTAAAGGTGTAACGCTGGGGACCGAGTCAGTCACCCTCACTCCTGAGGGGGCTCCAAATAATGCCCGCCCAAACCCCTGACGCCCGACCCAGAGGGGAAGGTCTTCTGGTAATGATCCTATGGGTTGGGGTGGGAACTGCGACCATATGGGGTTGTCCCAGTTCCTGCAGGAGCTGGGATTTTGCATCCTGCCACCAGGCCGGAAAAGTAGTGGGTGGTTCCGGCTGGGGAGGAGGTGGAGGGGGCAGCGGAGACCGGTACCCTGTAGAGTAGGAAGGGTAGCCAGCAGGCTGGTACCAATATTGGTACGGTTGATGTCCCCAATAGTAATGACCCGCAGTTGGGTACCCCGGTGTCGGACCTTGCAGTGGGTACCCCGGCGACGCCACTCCCCCCCAGCTTCAGTTAATATGGAAACTGAGGCGGTGGACAGCCAGGATAGTGACCAGAAGGACCCGATGGAGGAAGGACAAGGGGTACAGGGATAGGCAGTGCCGAGGGACCACTAGGTGGGGTAGGGTCTGTCGGCATGCCTGGGGTCTGTATTGGGACCCCGGAAGGGCCAGAAGATGGCTCCAGCGTCGGAGCAGGATAGCCCTGGTGCATGTCAGGAATAGGAATATGGACTGGCCTGGCGTCGGGGTATGAAAGTGACCCAATGTCTGGTCTGAGGAAGGTGAGGGAGGCAAAGGAATAGATCACCCTGTTGCCTAATCTAGCCCGAAGACTGGAGTCTCAGAGAGGGTGCCCGACGCAGGAGAGGTTTCCTGGACAGCCACGTTCGATTCTCCGGCCAGGGAAAACGAGGTGTCGGGCAGGGTCAGTGAATCCCGTAGAGGGGAACCCTCATGGGATGGAGGGAGGGCCTGGAGGCTCGCCCTGCGCGATGTCGAAGACCACAGGGGTGTCTGACAGGAGGGCACTTGCTGGGTGGACACTGGATAAGCCAATGACTGACGTATCAGTGGAGACCGGCAGGATTTTGGAGCAGCAGATGTCTGACTTACAAGCGGCGGTCGGGCCCAGAACAGCTGGGGAGCCATAGTGAGGTGGAGTGCCCAAAGCCGTGCTCCCAACAACAGAACAGGGGAGAGACTTTGCGGCTGAGCCTTTGACAGGACCCTAAGTGTCCTCCGGAGAGGAATCCCCCCCGACTGCCCACTGATCAAGGCTGGAGGGGGAGAAGGCGTCCGATCTGCCTGAACGGATGAAGACCCTTGAGTTAAGAGTACTCACAGACAAGGAGACCTCACCCATGTGGCATCGGCTGTCTCATGACGATGGGATGGAGAACGAGCTCACTCCCGACGCTTCTCCTTCTTTCGCTTTTTCTTGGGAGTGGGTGAAGAAGCGCATTCCCTCAGCTCCTGGAGCTCTTTTCCATTGATGCAAAGCGACGCTTCAAAAGGTGAGCATCAAGAGGCTTCTGGTTACGGCTGCGCGTGGCCTGGTTAACAGACTGGCAGATCTCTCAATCTGCACTCGGTGTTTGGGGCCCAGGCAAAGAACACAGCGGGAGTGGTTATCCCCTTGCGAGATTTGGGTGCCACACTTCAAGCACTTTTACTTTATTTTCCGTGAAGACGTACACTAAGACGAAAAGGGGCAAAAAACTTGCACTGTTAGGAAAAAGAAATGGTGGACGACTGAGCTAGTTCACCGTGAGGTTCCGACGAGTTCAGGTCGCCAATGGGAAAGAACTGGAGGGCAGGCATTGGGACCGCCCTATAAACTGTCATGCTGATGCTCGATCAGGTGATGCTGAGGGAGGTCCCCTGCTAATGATTGCTAGCTAGAAGTTTGCCGTGCGGTGTCCTGACGCCAGGGGATGCAGTCCTATATGTGAATATCTACTGTGATCCTCTCGGGCAAGATCTGTGCTATCTACTGAGGGCATTCCTGCAGCAGGCCAACACTGGTAGGACTGAGTCCCAAGCAGTTCTGGTACTACAGACAAGCAGACCGGTTGGCAGGCTAAAAAATAACAGCCAAAGAGAGGACGTCATAGAGGACAGCTAGGCCAAAGTTGGCACGACGCCTAGAAGCAATGTCCAGACTGTAATGCTTAGTAAAGGTTTCAACAGTATTCCAGGTGGCAGCAACGCAGATGTCAGTGCTTGACACAATACGGAAGCAAGTCACTGATGCAGCCATACCTCTTGTGGAATGGCCTATAACCCCACCAGGAAGTTACTTGCCATACTTCTGGTAACAACAAACAATGCAGTTTGCTAACCACTTAGATAAACACTGTTTGGACACTGGTGTGCCCTCTTTCCTAGGGAGAATGCAAAAAACAACTGCTTGATGTGACAGGGTAGACTAGGACCCTGTCCCAGTTGTTATGGAAAGAGTGAATGCAGGGATCTGTTCTGTTCTATTCCTTTCCTGTCTCCTGTCTTGTTGCACAACCAAATTTTACTGCCAGACCTAGGACTTGATCACCCCGGCAGTCTTGCAATTCTTTGCCTCTCACTGTCTCTCAGTCTTCCCTTGCAGTCTGTCTTTTTCTCCCTTGCATATCTGCTGCTATAAAAATATATGCAAATCATTATGCGGAAATGTAACTGATATCGGGATCCCTTTGTTTAGAAAATATATAGTATTACTGTTGAAATGTATATAATTATAGTTTGAGATTATTGCAAAAAGCTATTAGAAACTCAAGAGGTTACTCGAGTTCAATTTTTAAGCCTTTTGCAGAAGAGCTGTGGAGATGGGGCTTCAGCTCGGGGACACTGTGTTCTGCCAGCGCCTGCCTGAAACATACAAGAACAGGATGCTTTTTAAGAATGGGGGTTAGAAGGACTTACAAGAGAGCTGAGCTGCAATTGCTTGAAAGATGGATGCAGCGATTGAAGAAAAACTCAGACGGGCTTTTTCTTATTTTTGGCATTTGTTAATAGTTATACTGAACAAGTTTTTTTTTTTTTTATGTTAATGCTAGTGTAAATAAATATTTTTGGTGAATTCTACAACCACTCCTGGTTTTCCTAGGCTTCCTGACCTGTGCCTTGACAACAGATGGTGTCAGCTTAAGTGGGATTTATGCTGTGCATACTGTAAGCCAGGGGTTTTGTACGTGGGTACTGGACCTAGTACCAGAGAAGCACAGAGAATGGTACGGATTCTGCAGCAGCAAGTCCAGGAGTGGTTACCAGGAGAATGGAAGCCAAACTAGCAGAGAGCGAAATCCAAGCTGAGATTGTACAGCCAGCACAAATTATGGAAAAAGAACAGGCAGTGACAGAACCTGAAAGCCTGATGGACTTTTTCAAACAGTGGGCTATACAACAAAGAGAGACCGAAAAGCAGAGAGAAAAACAGATTCAACGTTCAGAAGCACAGAAGAGAGAAGAGATGCAGCAACAGGAGCAGCAGATGAGAGAAGAGATGCAGCAACAGGAGCAGTGACGGCTGGATGCCTTGCAAGCTATCTAAGGCAGAGGATCTGGGCACACATCCAGACAAACAACAAAACACAAGCAACTTAAAAGCCATTAAACTTACAACGTTGCGCCCCTCGGATGATATAGAGGCATACCTGACAACTTTTGAAAGAGTTGTCACAGCCTACCAATGACCAAAGCAGCAATGTACAATCAGACTGGTACCCTACCTGACAGGGAAAGCCCAACTTGCCTAGAGCAATATTTTTATTTTATTTAGTTTTTGTTTACCAGGTAAGTGCGCCAGCCATAGAGATGACTATTTTCAGGCACGACCCGGGAGGTTACAAGGTAAACATTACAATTATACAACAAAACGTGGTTACAGCAAGGTATAAATAATAGTATTACACAGCAGGTTGTGCAGCAGAATAATTTTTATTTATTTATTTATGACTTTGATAACCGGGTGAGTGCACTGATCCAAGGGACCGTTTTCAGGCACGACCCGGACCATAATGCATGCCGCAGGGTGACAGTGGGAGTACAAGGTAACAGTAATACACATGAAACAGATTTGATACAAGCAACAATAGTAAGCACAATATACAGGTTTGATGCATAGGTCCATTTGAGAACAGTGAATACAAGGTTTCAATATCAGACATGAGAAGACTTGGTACAAACAAACAAATCATAGGCACAGTGTACAGTGTGAGTGCATCATCCAGTGAGCAAGTAATACACAGAATACTCAGTAAAAAATATATATACAATACGTACAGGCAAGGAAGTCAAATATTACTGTGAAAAATGCAATATAATAGTTGTAGGCAAGAGAGTTGACTAGTGTGGGTAGGTGAGTAACCCCTGGGCTGGGCAGCTGACTAGTGTGGGTTGGTGTGAGAACCCCTGGGAGCATCGGCAGGATGAGTTTTCCAGGAACCAGACTTTAAGGTGGGCCTTGAAACTGGAGTGTGTGTCAATGGAAGGGAGTTTAGCTGGGAGTTTGTTGCACTGCAAGGGGGCAGCTGCAGACCAAGCTCTGCTACCCATGTTGGTGGATACCTTAGGGACAGCTAAAGGAGGAGAATTAAGATATAAGGTGTTGAGAGCCGGGTACAGAACATATTTTATAGTTGTAGCATAGGGATGAGGTATATTTGCGGTGGAGTAAGACAGTGTGGATTACAAAATAAAGGAATAAATCTAAAATCAGAGTGGACACTGCACAATCAGAAAATTATGACCTGGTGAAAATCGAAATCCTGAAAAGGTATGACATCTCCGGAGAGACCTACAAGTAGAGATTTTGATTTCTGAGCTACAACTTGATTGACAATCCTTGAAAAGCCTTCACCCGACTCGGAGAACTCCTGAAAAAATGGCTCCAACCAGAGGGCAAAACAGTCCCACAGATCATCGACACATTTGCCATGAAGCAATTCACCAACATCCTGCCTACAGATGTGCAGCTTTGGGTAAAGGAACACCGACCAGAAAGTGGGGATAAGGCTGTTTCTTTGGCCAAGGACTACCAAATGGCCAGACAGATGCCACAATAGCGAGTAATAGCCAAGTAACGGTAAGACACACTTTTTCCCATTTAGACTCCAAGCCTGATAAGAACTCTGGTGGGGGTAACAAATCTGGGCCCAAAGACGTTATCTGCTATAACTGTAATAAGCCAAGCCATATTAGTGGCACTGGAACAGATTTGTCCTTGGCAAATTGGGGCAAGTCATTAATAGATGTGAAGGTGGGGGATAAAACTGTAAAGGGACTCACTGATCCAGGAAGAAGACAGACCCTAGTGCATGCTGAAGTGCTGGGAAAACACTGTGCAAAAGGATCAGGTACTGGTGTCATCTACATCCATGGGGACGCTCGATACTATCCCACCACCCAAGTGACTCTGACCATTAAGAGTGTGTCGCACCAAATGAAAGTGGAGGTAGTACCCAAGTTACGTGTACCTGTGATTACTGAAGATGACTTTCCAAGATTTACTGACTTAATCAAGGAGGGAGTAAATCATGATGTTTCAGCAGCTGTGGTGACAAGAGCTCAGGCAAAGAAAATCTCAGATGGTGGGGACACTTTTCTTTTCAGTGATTTTGATTCGGACTTGTTTGAGCACAGCTCCAAGATCTGGAAATCCAGGAAAGAAAGGCAAGGCCTGAAGAAACTGTGGCAGCAAATGACTGATGGACACAAAGGGTTAAAATACGAAAACACTGAAACTAAACTGATAAATGATTTTGATTTTCTTTCAGAACAAGTTAACGATGTTTCTCTCCAGGGTTATTTTAAGCAGCTTGGGGTGAAACCAAAACAGAGTGGACCAATGTTTAAAAAATGTAAGGGGTTATTGTATAAAGTTTGGGTTAAACCTCAGACACAGTAATAGACAGAACAATTGGTTATAGAACAGAGTTGTTACAGATAGCACATGATAGTCCTATGACTGGTCACTCAGGGAGGGATTGCACCCTTGTCAGATTGCTGTACAAATCTTACTGGCCTGGAATTCATGAAGATGTTGCTACCCACTGTAATTCCCGTGCTGAGTGTCAGAAAGTAGCCCTAGTCACTAGAAAAGACAAGGTGCCCTTGGTGCCTCTACCCTTGATAGATGTGCCTTTTGAGAGAATTGTTATGGATGTGGTTGGTCCTTTAGACAAAAGTAAAAAGGGTAATAGATTTATCCTGGTAGTATGCGACTATGCTACTCAATACCCAGAAGCAGTTCTAATGCTTACTGTCACAGCTTCAAAAGTGGCAGCAGAGTTCGCGAAAATGTTCAGCAGAGTGGGCATACCTAAATAAATTATTTAGGATCAGGGTAGTAATTCTGGAGCTGCATTACTTAAGAAAGCTGTACAGACTACTAGGTATACTAACATACTAACTGCCAGCAGATTAGGCCTTACGGTCTATCGAGTCTGCTCGAACCTCAGATCCCTAGTTGGGTGCTGAGGCCTTCCCCCCCTTGTGTTCCAGATACCCCTATCATCCATCCCCACCCCACCCCCGGGCCAGGCCATCATCTGATACATCTGCTTTCTGTGTCTGTCCCACCCTCTCTTGAAGCCCTCCACTGTGGATCTCTGAACCAGCTCTCCAGGCAGCGCATTCCAAGGGTCCACCACCCTCTCAGTGAAAAACCTCTTCCTCTTCCCCCCTCACCCTTCCAACTTCCAACCATGCCCTCTGGTGATATCTCCCTGCTTTAGTCTAAAGATCCCCTCCATGTCTACCCTATTTATTCCCCTGAGGTACTTGAAGACCTCAATCATATCCCCCGTATCTCCTCTCCTCCTATTAAAAACAGGCAGAGCTCCTCAAGTCTGTCCTCATATGTCAAATCCCCTAATCCTCGTATCAACTTAGTTGCCCTCGACTGTACCCTCTCCAGGAGCTGTATGTCCCTCTTCAAGTGTGGTCTCGAGTACTGTACACAGTACTCAAGGTGTGGTATAACCAGTCCATTGTACAGTGGCAAAAACACTTCCCTGCTCCCAGAGGTGATCCCCCTTATGATGCATCCCAACATCCAGTTTGCCTTGCTAGCCGCTCTCCTGCACTGCTCAGAGTTATTCATACATGCACCCACCATGACCCCTAGGTCTTTTTCCCCTGTTGAGGCCTCCAGCGCCTCCCCTCCCAGGGTGTACTTGTGTTTAGGGTTTCTCCGCCCAAGATGTAAAACCTTGCACTTGGTGATATTGAAATTTAATTTCCATGTGTGAGCCCAGCCCCCCTCACTGCCATAAGAACCTCCCCCAATCACCCTCAGACAGATGGTCTTGTTGGGTGTTTTAACCAAACCCTAAAAGGCATGTTAAAAAAGATTTGTAAAAGGGGAAGGGAAAAATTGGGACCAATACTTGCCTTACCTATTTTTTGCTTACAGAGAAGTGCCACAGGCATCAACAGGGTTGTCACCATTTGAAATGCTATATCTTAGGCAGCCAACAGGGCCATTGGATGTGATAAAAGAAACGTGGGAAGATAACCCCACTCAGAAACAATCTATAACGTCTTATATGTGTGCTCTAAGAAAGAAGCTGGCAAAATATGCTGAAATTTACCATAGTAATCAGGAAGAGGCCCAAAACCAGCAGAAGGTATATTATGACCACGGGGTAAAAGAAAAGGTTTTTGAGCCAGATGAAAAGGTTTTGCTACTGTTACCCACAACAGAGCATAAGCTGTTAATAAAGTGGCAAGGGCCTTACAGAGTGCTTAGATGTACTGGTAGGGTATGAAATTCGTGAAAAAGGTACATGCCCGCTTGGGCATGTAGTAAGCAAAAGTACATGCCCCCAAAAATATTTACATGCCACCCCTTAATTTACATGATTTGAAACGTCGTCTTCACTGGACCAAGCATTTTTGTTATCGCCACCCCCACCATCTCCACTAGTGCTGGGTCTGGCAGAAGCGACATGCAGTGCTGTTCTGGAGCCATAAGTTTTAGTGGTGGGCCTTTTGCCATTTTTCGACCGCAGTGATATGGCACCTTCAGGATTATATTCACTGAGCTGGGGTCCCTTGAGAGATATAGACATTAGGTCGTGAAGGGTGTCGGGGCGTAATTCAACCCTCCAATCATTTTTTATTCTTCCCATTAGAGAAGCCTCGTTCTGCAGCAGCAATGTGAACGGGAATCAGCAGAATGATCTTGACAACAGCCAGCACATTTCGGAATTGTTGATCCTGCATGTCTGCAAAGATCACTTTCTGCCACAATTTCAGAGACCTACAATTCTCAACAGACAGTTGGTGAAGTACATGTTTTTTTTTTTTTTTAAGTCTAGCCACTCCAGCAGTACCAAAGTAATATCAACTTCACGTGACTATAGGACAACTTTATAGTGATCCACAATTGTTTGAACTGCCTGATCTCCATATGTTTCTAGTGCCTCTGTGGAGGCTGGCCAGGACTGAAAATTTAAAGTTCTTGCTGCTAAGCAGCACTTTATTCGTCGTGAAAGATAGAAAGCAAGATTCAATGTGTTATGATGTTTTCTGAAGAATTTTTTTAATATTTGAAATTGTGGGTTTTACAATGACTGAAGAAGAACCTAATCTGTGTCTGCTTGCTTCATTTGTCAAGTCAGCACTGCTGTACTGAGTTAAATTATCATTTACACCTGCAAGTGTTATGCGGTGAAGAGGTTCGTGATTCAAGAGACCATTTCGTTTCTGAATTGTGCTTTGTACTCTGCTATGAACCTTTTCCACAGTGGCATTCTCTTGCTGAAAGCAAAGACTAAGAGCAGATAAATAACCAAAAACACTTTCAAAAAGTTCATATACATGACACATTTTAAAGTCTTAAGCACTTTAAGTATTGCCAGTGCTTTCTGGCCATGATCTTGTTTGTTTGTCAGTGAGACATGTTCGGGATGAGGCACTAATGCAGCCCAGTTCCTTTCAAGGACAGAAATGGCCCGTTCTCTGTGTGCAAGCCACCTAGTGCCACCAGTGTTAACTGGTCTGACCACATTAATATTTAAAAGGGATCTCGTTTCCTGTAAGCCTTTCCAACTTTTTGGTGACCTGTGGTAAAATGAGTAAATGTTCACCAGGAGTTGTTCTACCAACTTGTAAAAGGGACAGTCTTTGAAAGAATCATTTACAGCAAGCTCTAAACGATGTGCACAGCAGTGTATGTCAATGAGGTGTGGACACTCTTGTTTTATTCGAGTAAGGACACCAAAGGTGGATCCTAACATGACAGCAGCACCATCAGATGCTGCACTGATCAACACTTGTTTCCAACCACCATCCTTTAGACAACCCTCACTGTCTTATGAATCAATGACGACATTTAAAATGCTTTCAGCATCAGGAACACTAACTGGTTTCAGTGCAAGAAACCTTGTAACTGGCAGTCCATTGTCAAAAACACGCACATAAATGCCCTCCTCCTCTGTCACACTTATCTGTGCATGAATCTAGAAGAACAGAGAAATAATCACTGTCTTCTAAAAGACGAGCAGTAGTGTTTTGAATATCTTGAGCAATGTAGAGAATAAAGACACGGCATTGCTCGTCACTACTGTAACTTTGTCACATTACATCATCTCCATTATTTATTTTTTGCAAATCAATTAGTCCAGGAAAATCCCTGAAAGGCCTTTCAGTCCTATCAACATAATATGCAGTACAGAACAGTTTAGTAATTTGGTCCATTTCTTTTTGTTCCATTAACTGTATGGACTTCTCTATTGGTCTTTCTCCAACTTTTGTTTTGTTTGCAATGTATGCCCTCTCAGCATTTCTGTGTGCTATGGACACTTCGTGTGCTGAGATAACGTGTACTCTGTAAGTACTGCATCCAGTTCTAAAATTATTTTTGCTTTGGCCTTTATCATAATTCTGACACCATGTACAGAACATGGCACATTTATCTGTGTCATACATAAGCCAATGTCTGCCTTTTTTTCAGGATTCCTGACATTTTCTAACTTTCAGGGCCTTAACCTGGCTTTCAGTACAAGCAGTAGCACTTGAGGAAACTTTAGTAGCCACAACAGTTTCACTGTCTGGGCAAGGAAGTGGTGGGGTTATAGCTGTAGTAGTAGTACTAGTGCTTGGTGTTGCGGAATCTGAGTCGGCTCCCACAGTCTCATCAAGACGCTTTCTCTTAAATTCAAATTTAAAAAGACTCATGGTGGCTGCCTGGCTGTTCGGAGTTGAACTTGTGAATACTGACTGTGAAAATTTTTACTTCGTGTTACTCAGTATTAATACATGCAACAAGGAAAACAGTGTGTCTTGTCTTTTTTAATAATAAACTTAAGAAAACCAGACCGTGTGTCTGATTATTTTTTATAAACAGGTGACAACGTAGACAGTATTTAGATTTTAGATAGTCCACAGACAGTGTAGCTTGTAAAAAGCTTAACAGAGTCAGATTATTTTTTTGTGAAGTATTCCGATTTTAGATAGTCCACACCACACGCAACTTAGCTTGTAAAAAGACTGTCCATTTTTTTTATAACAGTATTCAGATTTTAGATAGTGAACAGCATAGCTTGTACAATTTTTAATAGGCAGAGTCAGATTTTTTTTATTAACTATTCCGATTTTAGAGTAGATTTTTTTATAGCACATCCTTCTTAGATTTTAGTTAAGCAACATTCCACAGAGTAGATTGGTAGGTCAAAACGTTGCAAGTTGTAGTAGCTCACAGAACTGGCTTTTTAACTAGCTTTGAGCTACTGTACCTGGGCTAGCAGTAGCCCTTTAATTACTTTTCTGTGATTTAGTTCACACAGCAAGTATAGCAAGCACCCTTCACAGGAATAAAAAAAGACCCGTTTAAAATGGACTTCAGGTACCTCAGCTCCAAGTAGTTTGACTGTTACAAGATCAGAGAGAGCTGTGGCTTGATAGCTTTTTAGCTTACATAGCATGAATTAGTTATAACAGCTCTTATTCAGATTTTTCAGAACAGTTCCCAGACAGTAACTTGACTGAGTCTGTGAATATAATGATGAGACTACTAAACTTTTTTAGTCTTATCTTACTGCTTTAGGGTCAGCCTTCAAACTGAAGAGAAAGGCAGTAAAGGCACCCTCACAGACAGTAGTCCTTTTTCCAACTTTTTTATGACTTGAACTTCCAAAAATAGAATGCTACTTTCCTCAGCTCAAGTTATTAAATAGCTTTTTGATTTGATGGCCAAACACCACACTCCAGATAGCTTCAGTTAGGTAAGGTTTGGTTAGGCAGGGCAGGAATTAGTAATTAATACTAGTAATAACAAAACCTTTTACTGTATTAAGAAGAAAGGCAGGCACTCAGATTAATATATATTATGGGTAAAATCAGAGACTGTTGCAGCCTGCAAAGTCTGTAAATGGTCCCTGACTGAGTTCTCCTTCTATATGCTGTAGTCAGACCCGCAGTCTAGTTGAATTTTCAATAATCAACAAGCACTTTCTGCCTCTCTTGCTGTAATTTCAGCAAGATATTATGTTACTGTACACAGGCTAAGGCAGCAGTAGCAAGCTATAAATATGTCTTATCTCACGCAATTAGACTGGTGGTAGTTTCAGCTCTCTTCACTGTCTGCAGTGCTTCCAGAGGTAATCCGTCTCACAGTGATACCCCTCTCCATGTGTCACTCGGACAGTCACTGATTTTTCAGAGATCCTGATTCCTGCCTCCCCCCCCTTCAAATGCCCAGTTGTTAATGCTCTCTCTCTGTTTTGTTTAAAATTTCTTCCCCTCTGGAGAGAGAACTTCATGGTCTCACACTTGCTCGCTCTCCTCCCCCGATTAACTCCCGCGCACTCTCAGGTTCAATAATACAAGTTAACACAGCTCTTAAGAGTTTTTGGTTCTTTTAGGTTGTTTTTTTTCCCACAAACAGAAAAATTACAGAGCCTGATTGCAATGGGGAACGACAGTTACTGTAGCAGAGCTGCCACACGACGAGTCGACCTGTCTCTACATAAGCAAGAGACAGAATGGCATTGGCGCACTTTGTGATCCTCTCATGTCCATGCGGCAAGGTGCTGGTGAACTATTTTACATTGGCGCACCTATTGCTGCCCGCTTCATGAAAACACGCCTCCAGCAGTGACCGAGAGACCCCTTACTGGTGCTAGATGGTGGAGGGCTGTGCCAATCAATTGGGGGCATGGCTGCCTACTTGTCTCTTCCTTGGAGACTCGCATGTCAGCTGATGCCATGAAGAGCACACGTGTGATGGGCTCTTGGTGTTAGCGCTGTTGCGCCTGTGCTTCTCTGGTGCTGCTCCTCCGTCCTGATGGCTTCCCCGCCCGGACAGTGAACCCTGAAAGAAATAAAAGTGAAGAGAGGCAAAAGCAAAGAAAAAAAAAAAAACGGAGCTCCACACAATTACCTTAGGTGCCCAAGTGGGCATGTACTACACAACAGTAGGTGTCCTGAGGCAATAGTGCATGCCCTTGGGCAGCTAAGGTATAGGAATTTCGCACCCTACGCACTGTTAACTACGAGATTGAGATCCCTGACAGGAAAACTCCTACTAAGATATACCATGCTAACCTCCTCAAGAAATGGGTTGCAAAAATGCCAAAAGCTGCTTTGCTAGTTTTACTGGAAACCAATAAGGAAGATACTGATGTAGCTTATGACAGACTGGAACAAACTGTAAATGTCGATGCTGTAAAGGTGAATGTTTCCTTAACCTCAGAACAAACTGCAGACATCTGTAATGTGCTAAAGACATTTAACAGTACTTTTACCACAGCACCAGGCCAAGCAAAAGGGGTCGAGCACATCATAGCGAGCACATCATAGTAACAAGGAATGCTTGTCCTGTTATGCAAAAGACATACAGGTTACCAGAGCAGTTAAGAGCTGACGTGGTTAAGGAAATACAAAAAATGAAAGAAATGGGTAACATAGAGGAGTCGAGAAGTGCTTGGTCATCTCCAATGGTAATTATAAACAAAAAGGAAAGGGGTGTTAAAATCTGCCTTGATTTTAAGAAACTTAAGTGTCAGAATTTGACAGTTATCCTACGCCCAGAATAGATGATTTTGTGGACAGACTGGGGAGTGCAAAGTACATCAGTACCATCGATCTCACCAAGGGTTACTGGCAAATACCTTTAGTTAAAGAATCCAGAGATAAAACTGCATTTGCCACCCCTGTTGGATTCTATCAGTTTACCACCATGCCCTTTGGTTAACATGGTGCACCAGCTACATTCAAGTTCAAGTTCAAGTTTATTGCAGGAAAACTCCATTGAGCAAGCTCATTCACAAGGAGGTCCTGTGACATAAACACTTAAAGTACAAACACAGATGAGGTAATAACAGTATATACATGAAATACACGTTACATGGTGCAGGCTGGATATACATACAAGGGTACCACATAGGGTGACCGTAGGTGGTAAACACTGATATGAGACAGGGAAGCGACTTATAGGTCGCATACTGATAAATGAAACATGATGACTGGTGTGATTTGATTTAATCAACTCAAATCAAATATACAGTATTTTGGCAGCTAGGACAAACAACAGTCTACAACTGATATGGGAGGGAGAAGAGATTTGATAGAGTAGCAGTGGAGCGTAAGCAAAGATAAAGCCAGGAGTAGAAGGGGAAGGGAAAGCAGTTAATATGACAAATCAATTATACCTTACCAGTGGATAAACATGGCACACATGGGGAAGGAAGAGACTTAATGACAGTTACAGGTGTCTTTTATTTTGGCTGAACTTAGCGATTTGTAGAAGTTTATTGAAACTGTGCTAGTTAGTTTCAATACGGTTTGTAATTGGTTCCAAATGGAGGGAAGGGCATATGCAATAGCACGTTTACCAAAGGAAGTCTGGGTCCTTGGTATGTCAAGCATAATAAAGTCAGATTTTCTTAACGAGTATGCACTATGTGAGATACTAATAAGGGAAGAGAGATAGCTTGGCAATTTCTGCAGGAGCAGTTTAAGAGTCCATAGCCCAGCATGGAGCAGGCGTCTAGTAGTAAGGGCTGTCCAACCAACAGCTGCATATAAGTCACAGTGGTGCGAACGTAAGGGAGTTGGTAAATGAACCGTAACGCACGTGATAAAGGATGTCCAGTTTACTTAGATTTGCAAGAGTGGTGGAGGAATAGATTACATCGCCATAGTCGAGTAGGGGGAGAAAAGTGGCCTGTACAAGCTTGTTTCGAGTTTCAAGGGGGAAAAGGGGCCTATTTCTGTAGAAGAAACCTAACCTTGCTTTTAACCTTCTAGAGACATCTTCGATGTGGTCACTGAAAGATAATTTATTGTCAATCCAGATACCTAGATATTTAAATTTGGTTACAACATTCCAGTGGTACATGGATGTCATTTCATCCCCTCACACTGGTTATTGTGCTGCGTACCTGGATGCTGTCGTAGTGTACAGTCCAGACTGGAAAAGCCACCTGGAACACCTACGAGCAGCTATCCAAGCTATCAAAAATGCAGGTCTGACTATTAATCCTACCAAATGTGCACTGGGCATGCAAAAAAAAAACCCAGATATTTGGGCTATGTGTTGGGAAATGGAGAAGTTAAGCCAGAAATTTCTAAACAGAAGCTGTAGCTAACAGCCCTGTCCCTAAAACAAAGAAACATGCCAGGTCATTTTTAGGGCTGGATGGTTATTATCGGAGATTTGTTCCCATCTTTGCTAAGTTAGTTACTCCCCTCACTGAACTCACGAAGAAACAGTTTCCAAATAATGTGAAAGGGACCCTAGAGTGTGAGGAAGCTTTTCAAGCCATTAAAGCTGCATTATGTTCAGCCCCTGTTTTAAGGAGCCCAGACTTTGAGAAACCATTTTTGTTACAAACAGATGCATCAGAGGTAGGCCTAGGTGCAGTACTGAGTCAAAATATAGATGGGATGGAACATCCTATTCTGTGCATAAGTAGGAAGTTGCATGACAGAGAGAAAACGTACTCCACCATTGAAAAGGAATGCTTAGCAGCAAAGTGGGCCATGGAGTCCCTTAACTTTTATTTGCTACGAACTGACTTTGTACTTATAACAGATCACAATCCTCTCTGTTGGCTTAACCAAATGAAAGATAAAAATTCCAGAACCACAAGGTGGTACCTGGCACTACAGCCATTTAAATTCACGGTGATACACAAATCTGGTAACGGCAATAGCAATGCTGATTTTCTGTCAAGATACGGATCAGGAATTGAGGGTTCTGAAGGTTGAAAACCAAATATATGGGTTTTAACTTTACTGTCTGCTGTACTGTTATGCACATGTGCTTAATTTCTGAAAGTCTGAAGCTAATATTAGTAAATAAATAAAAAGTTTTGCAAATCAATTCAATAAAACAGGTTCCCTCTTAAGGAGGGGGTGTATATGGACAGGGTAGAATAGGATGCTGTCCCAGTTGTTATGGAAAGAGTTTGAATGCAGGGGGATCTGTTCTATTCCTTTCCTGTCTCTTGTCTGTCTGGTTGCACAACCAGATTTTCCTGTGAGACCTAGGACTTGATTACTCAGACAGTCTCGCAATTCTTTGCCTCTCACTGTCTCTCAGTCTTCCCTTGCAGTCTGTCTTTTTTTCCCTTGCATATCTGCTGCTATAAAAATATATGCAAATCATTATGTGGAAATGTAACTGATATTGAGATCCCTTTCTTTAGAAAATATATAGCGTTACTGTTGGAATGTATATAATTATAGTTTTAGATTATTGCAAAAAGCTATTAGATACTCAAGAGGTTATCCGAGTTCAATTTTTAAGCCTTTTGCAGAAGAGCTGTGGAGATGGGGTCTCAGCTCGGAGACGCTGTGTCCTGCCAGCACCTGCCTGAAACATACAAGAACAGGATGCTTGTTAAGAATGGGGGTTAGAAGGACTTATAAGAGAGCTGAGCTGCAACTGCTTGGAGGAAGGACACAGAGATTGAAGAAAAACTCAGATGGACTTTTTCTTATTTTTGGCATGTGTAAACAGTTATACTGAATAAGTTTATTTTTTTGTTACTGCTAGTGTAAATAAATATTTTTGGTGAATTCTACAACTGCTCCTGGTTCTCCTATGCTTCCTGACCTCTGTCTCGACGACACTTGGATTTCCAAGAGTCCGTAGTCCTGTGTGTGCAATAACTCAGGATTCTATGAATATCCAGGGTATGAAGCAATGCCTCCCCTTGACTGGAATGCTCTGGAAAATGAACAGGCAGGTGGATGGATTGATTCAAAGTAAACTCCGACACCAACTTAGGAAGAAAAATTCAGTTATGTAAGAACTTACCGCAACAGCAGATCTTTGAGAGAAGTTCCTGCAGTAGGCCTTCACATATAGGAACTACACCCCCCCCCCCGGCATCAGGTCCGAATGGCAAACTTGTAGATAGCAATCATCAGCGGGGACTGCCCCGTCAGGCGACATGATGTCAACCTGACTATAAAAGGGGTGGTCCCGTCCGGCTCTCCAGTTCTTTTCCACCCGAGACCTAAAGAAAGTTAAGTAAAAGCTAGGAGTAAAAAAAAAAACTCCTAGGACCCTGCTTCTTCTCTAGACCCAAGGACTAGGTAGGATGGAAAATAAAGGAAAAAAAAAATTCCGGAAGCTGGGTGAAGGTGGGAGGGAAACTAGACCTACTGCAGGAACCTCTCTTGAAGATCTACTGTTAAGGTAAGTTCTCACGTAACTGCAATATCTTACTTCGAAAGTGTTCCTGCAGTAGGTCTTCACAAAACAAAAGAGATGTGTAAGAACAAGGGGGCACGGCTTTTCACGGAGAGAGTGGTGGATGCATGGAACCGCCTTCCTGGGGAGGTTGTTGGGTCTAAAACAGTGGGGGAACTCAAACATGCATGGGACAGACATAAGGCAATTGTAGTGGGGGGGTGGCAGGAAGTAGGCTGTTGGTTAACTAGAATCTGCAGCTTATCCAGTAGGTAGGGAAATGGGCAGAGTGGGTGGGCCAAGTGGTCCTTATCTGCCGTCAAAGTCTATGTTTCTATATAGGACTGAATACCAAGCAGTCCTCAAAATAACTCATGCTGAGGTGCATCCAGGAGGAGGAGAAGTCGCCACAGGGAATCATGACAGGAGGCCTTGCAAAACTGCAAGACCAAAGCCTGTTCTGTGCCTAGAGTCAATGTCCAGACTGTAAGCTTAGTGAAAGTGTGAACAGACGACCACGTGGCCGCTGCACAGATCTCTGCAGTGGACACATTCCTAAAAAAGGCAGTAGAGGCAGCCACGCTGTGGGTGGAATGGCCATTAACTGCCCCTGGAAGGGACTTCTCATATTTCGTGTAAGAAAAATGGATGCAGTTAGCTAACCATCTAGAGATAGTTTGGAGATAGCCTTGCCCTGGCACTGAGGAGCAAAGGCTACAAAGAGTTGGTTGGATTTGCGAACCTCTTTAGTTCGGTTCGTGTAGTACCTCAGAATCCGGTGCACATCTAGGGTGTTCAGAAGGTATTCCCCCCCGTTGGAATGCTGGGGATAGTATACTGGTAATTCCACGCTCTGATTCAGAGTAGTTTCTGAGACCACTTTGGGGAGAAAGGAAGGGTTAGTCCGAAGGACTACTCTGTCCCTATGAAAAATTAAATAGTGCTCTTTACAAACAAAAGCCTGGAACTCAGAGACCCTTCTGTCGGAAGTCACTGCGACTAAAAATAAAGTCTTCTAGGAGAGGAAGCGCAAGTCGCAAGTAGAAGCTGGTTCAAACAGGGGTAAAGACAGCTTGTCGAGCATGAAATTCAGGTCCCACGGGGGACAGGGATTCCGGATCGGAGGTTTCAAGTGAAGGATGCCTTTTAAAAACGTTTTGGCAACCTCCAACTGAGCCAAGGTTTTGCCCTCCACCAGGAGGTGGTAGGCTGACACCACAGAGAGATGGACCTTAATGGAGGAGTAGCTAAGGCCCGTCTCAGATAAATGTGCGAGGCACTCTAACACCTGGGCCGCTGAGCACGAAAAGGGATCCCAGCTCCTTGCTAGGGCCCAGATCGAAAATCTTGTCCACTTCATGGCGTAAGTGGATCTAGTAGAGGGTTTTCTGGCTTCTACTAAGATATGTGCAACCTGAGAGGAGACGCCATAGTGGGAAACTGCTATGTCCACAGGTGCCACGCATGAAGGTGGAGAGACTAAAGGCCCGGGTGCACCAAGGTGCCCTGCCCCTGTGTCAGAAGGTCGTAGGAAAACAGCAGAGGGACTGGAGGTCCTAGTGCCAGCTGCTGCAAAAGAGAATACCAAATCTGGCGTGGCCAGAGAGGAGTGATTAGAATCATATGAGCTTCCTCTTGCTGAAGTTTCACCAGAACCTTCTGAATGAGAGGAAAGGGAGGAAATGCGTAGAGAAACCTCCCTGTCCAAGAGAGAGACAGTGCGTCTCGCCAAAAAGCACCATGCCGGGGAACAAGCAAGCAAAATTTGGGTAGTTTTGCGCTGAATGGGGAGGTGAACAGATCTATGTCTAGGCGACCCCATCAAAGAAAGAGTTCTTCGATCACCCCTGACTTTAACTCCCACTCGTGGGCCCTGGCCACTGATCGACTGAGACTGTCTGCCAGGACATTGCTTACGCCTGGGACGTGGACTGCTGTCAAGTAAAGGCTGTGCTGGATCGCCCAGTACCAGACCCTAATTGCTTCTCTGCAGAGTGGGTACGACCAGGTTCCTCTCTGTTTGTTGATGTACCGGACTGTGGACATATTGTCCGTCTGGACCAGAAGTGATCCCGGTACCAGAAAGGACTGGAACACCTGGAGAGCGTAAAGAACTGCCCTGGTCTCCAGAACGTTGATGTGGAGCATAAGCGCCTGGTCGGACCAAGACCCCTGTGTCTTGTGTATCCCCAGATAGGCTCCCCAGCCCAAGTCTGAGGTGTCCGTGGTGAGGATTTGGGTTGGGACAGGGGAATGAAAAGGTGTTCCCCTCAAAAGGTTGGAGAGATCCTGCCACCAGCGAAGATCTCTCTGAAGGCTGCTTAGAGATCATGACTTTTTGGTTCATGTCATCCGTCCTCTGATCCCACTGGACTCGGAGAGACCACTGGGTGACCCTCATGTGAAGTCTGGCCAGGGGTACTGTAGAAATTGCCACTGCCATCAGCCCCAAAAGACGGACACAGCATGTGCTGGGATCCATCGAGCCTGGGCCACGAGAGTAGCCTGAGCAACTAGTGTCTCGGCTCGATCAGATGGCAGAAAAGTCCTGCTCTGAACTGTATCTAGTATGGCTCCAATGAACTGAAGACGTTGAGATGGTACTAGCTGGGACTTGGGGAAGTTGTCCATGAACCCCAGAAGTGAGAACAAGTTCAGAGTGAAAGAGAGGGACTCTTTCAGGCTGGTAGGAGAGTGTGCTCCGAGGAGCCAGTTATCCAGGTACGGGAAGACATAGACGCCCTGGTGGCGTAAGAGCACCGCCACCACCGCTAGACATTTCGCGAACACCAGGGGGACTGAGGAAAGGCCAAATGGGAGCGCCCGAAACTGGAAGTGGTCCTCCATAAAAACAAACGGCGGTGGGCCGGGAGGATAGGGATGTGCAGGTAGGCATCCTGCATGTCCAGGGAACACAGCCATGAGTTGAGATGGAGCAGGGGGAGGAGCCCCTGAAGAGTCAACATACGAAACTTCTTATACTCGACGAAGATGTTTAGTGTGCTGAGGTCCGGGATCGGTCTCAGGTTGCCTGTTTTCTTTGGGACTAGGAAGAAGTGGGAGTAAAATCCCCCTCCTATCTGGTCTGAAGGGACGGGTTCTATGGCCTCCTTTAGAAGAAGTGCCTGGATTTCTTGAGGGACAAGGGGGACCTGATCCTGTGGCTAGAAAGACCGTCCCGGTGGTAGAGGGGCTGGAATCTCGAGGAACTCGATTGAGTGACCCCGCTGGATGAGCTGAAGCACCCAAAAAACTGCGGTAAAGAACCTCCAACCCTCCAGGTGGAGGCCAAACCTCCTCCGACCGGTTCCGCCTGATTTAAGGGAGGGAGGGGAAAGGAGTCAGGACACCGAGGGGAGGGGAGCTTTAGCCCCCAAGGCTGGTTTGGGCTCCTGAGCCAGGGGCACTTCTTTTTCCCTGACGCTTTGCCTGGTTCTTGTTCCATCTTCTTTGGCGGCTAAAGGGCTGCTTTTTCTGACCCGTCTTGTACACAGAGCGTACGTCTCTTAAGGAGCATCCACTCTCTTGCAGTCCTGTTATGATATCTTTGGCATCGCCACCAAAGAGGATGGAACCCCTAAAAGGGGCGTCCAAAAGGGAAGACTGTACATCCTATGCCAGGCCAGCTATCCGGAGCTAGGAAAGCCGGTGGAGACAGATGCCCGTGGTTGCCGCTCTAGCCACTGAATCCACAGAGTCGTACGTAGCTCGGAGCATGTGACGACACAAGGACTTGCCCATTCTGACCTTGTCCAGGAGCTTCTTCCTACAGTTTTCGTCCTGAACCCCAAGGAGGTCCCTTTCCAGCTCTGAAATAGTAGCTTTTTGGAAAGCGACCATCTGCGAGACATAATTGAGTGATCTAATGACACAGGAGGAAGAAGAAGAGATCTTTCGCCCAAACTGGTCTAACTGACGAGAGTCCTAGTCTGGCGGCAAGGAACTTGGGTGTTTCGTTTGGGCTGACCGGTCGTGAGCAGCAGTAATTACCATGGAATCAGCCTTGGATGGGAGTTAAGATGCTGAATCCCTTCCAGGGGATAAGTTCGGTCTTCCTTCCTGGAGACCGCTGGTATGGAGGACGGTTGTTACCATATCGTGGTCACCAAGTCCTCATGGGGTCCCATCCATGTGGGGGGGGGGAAGATGGGGATAGGATCAGACATAGCAAGATCCAGGTGCTCCGCCAGTCTTTTTCGTTATGGATCCACCTCTTTCGTGGCCAGCGTCCAGCTGCCTGTATAGAGCACAAGAGGTCTCCGAAAGATGGGTCCTCTGGGGGAAGACTTGGATGACTCCTTGGGAGGAACCTCAACAGGAGATCTGAGGTCCGAAGGTTCAGAGTCAGACTTTGTGTCGGAGGGGCTCGGAGCTGCTGGGAATGGGGGGTTCCATCCCAGTAGCTTCCGCAGCTAAAGAACCCAAGGCTCTGCCGGAAGGAGGCGGTGGGAGGGGGGCCCTGGGTTGAGAAGTTTCCCCCACAGACTGCCTAAGCTCCGATATCAGCTGGGTTCTGGACTCCTGCCACCACTGGGGGGCCGTCTCTGGCGCCAGGGGTGGCGGAGGAGGCGCCTGGAAGTTAGGGTAGCCTGGGTACTGAGACCAAGAAGGGTAGTAATAACCCGTTTGAGGAGAGTAAGAGTACCCAGGGTAACCCGGCGTCCTGGTATCCCGGTGCTGGGGGCACGTGGCCTGGCGTTGGATACTGTGGAGTCGACAGTGGGCCACCCAGAGGTGGGACAATGGATTCTGGACCTGGAAACCTGACAGGAGAATCTGGTCCTGCCGGGGAGAAGGGCCACGGCGCCTCTAGGAGGCGCAGAATCTGGAAGGGGCCCCCCCGAAGGTCCTGAAGGAGGAGGCTCCATGTAAAGATCCCCAGCCACCGGTGTACTAATATCCGGGGATGGCGGTAGGCCTGGCGAGGGGGGAAGGTCCGGAAGGAGCCTGGCGGTAGGTCCGAAGGCGATCTTGCTGGTAGATAAATCAGAGGATTGGGAGGCGAGTCCCTGGGATAGATAACCCTGGGGGACGATGGGTCGCTCTGCTGTTCACTCTGTCTGACATCGTGGGCCAAACTGGAGCCCGACGGGAGAGTGGAGAGATCCGGGCAGGCGACAGAGGAGCCGTCGTCTGACTGAACGGACCACGCTGGGCTAGTGGAAGTCTGGAGACAGCCGCTAGGCTAATCGGCAGGAGCCGTGTGCCCTTTGATGGGGTCGAGGAGTGTCATATCGGCTAGGCGAGACGACTTAACAGATACCTCCAGAGAGGCTACCCCCGGCTGCCCGCTCATCTCGTCAGGAGGGGGAGAAGGAGCCCGGCCTAAAGAAGCAGATGGGGCACTGGCTGAAGTACTCTCAGTTTCGTAGGGCCTCCCACGTGGCAACGGATTCCGGTCTTGGTGCTTCTCCTTGCTTTTCTTCTTTTTGGGGGCCGGTGACGACAACCTATCCCGCAGTTCCTGGAGCCCCTTTTCCATCGGCACCAGTCGTTGGGTCAGGAGGTGGGCCTCGAGGGTCTGCTTGCACCTGGCTCGAGTCGCCTGGTTGAAGGCCTGGCAGATGGAGCACTCCTGGGTGTTGTGCTTGTAACCAAGGCAGAGGAGACAGCTGGAATGGTTGTCCCCGCGCACTTCGAGCACTTCTTCTTCTTCTGTCTAGAAGACATCAAATAGTAGGAAAAACGAAAAGAAAATTTCTATGAGGCATAGAAAACTTCGACAAAAATGCAGATGCATGATTGCTGTTCTATCACGTGTCGAACGTACTGAGGCGATGGTGGGAAAGAACTGGAGAGCGGGTGCAGGACCGCCCCTTTTATAGTCAGGCTGACATCATGTCGCCTGACGTCGGGGGCGGTCCCTGCTGATGACTGCTATTTACACGTTTGCCATTCAGACCTGACGCCAGGGGGCCCAGTTCCTATATGTGAAGACCTACTGCAGGAACCCTCTCGAAGTAAGACGAACAGTTACGTAAGAATTTACTGTAGCAGTAGATCTTTGAGGGGATCTCAGTGATCATGTTACACTGTAGGAACTTCAACGTCAGTGAAGGAAAAAGCACACGGAAGATTTTCAGCAGTACAACTGGTACTGCACACGGTGCTGATGTCATCAACCCTATAAAAGCATAAGCAGCCCTGCTCCCTCCTTAGTTCTTTCCCCTGGAGACTAAGGGAGCCAGGCTCTAACCAGGACTGAGGAGAAAGAGGGGGTTCCCAGGCCAAAATGAAAGGCTGGATACACCAGACAGCCAGTTCCTAGACAGGAGCCCCAAAAAGGGGGATGGTGGGAGGGAAGAAAACACTACTCACCTTAGTAATTATATTTCTTCTAATGGAGTCTTGCTGTATTCTGACAATTGCAGTGATTCCCAACCTTTGACCTGCCCCGGAGAACTAAGGGTTAACTTTCCATGCAGGGCATGGAATGCTGAGCTCGAGCTCGGTTGAAGTCTCTGTCTGGAGTGTTTTGAACCTAAACTGTCAGATTCTTACGAGTCCAACTAAACTAAAAATTCTATGTGGAAATTGTAAAAATTCTACTAGCCAACTGACTGAAAAGTTTTGGATTCCCAAGGAAGACTCGAGTCAGGAAACCCAAAAACTAAACCCAATGTACTTAAAAAAATAACAATAGTAATAAGCACCCAAACAAAAGGGAGGAGGGTGCCAGCAAATACACCCCTGGGGTGACACTGCACCTGCCCACCCACTTCCCAAAAACAGGTTCTGAGAGGGGAGGCAGGGAGGAACAGATACAGCAAGACTCCATTAGAAGAAATATAATTACTAAGGTGAGTAATTTTTCTTCAAACATGAAGTCTTGCTGTATTCTGACAATTGCAGACTACATGCCAGTACCTAAGGAGGAGGACAGAACCTCCTTTGGGAATAGGGCTCAAAGCATCGTTGTAAAGCCAAACTACATCACTCCTAGCCTGATATCCAGAGACTAATGCTTGGTAAAGGTATGGACTGTTTTCCAGGTGGCTGCTTGACAAATTTCTAGGAGAGGAACATCCCTGGCCGCAGCCAGGGAAGCAGCTGTACCTCTTGTGGAGTAAGCCCTCAGGCCTGAGGGTGGAGTTTTTCCCAGTTTTTCATTGCAGAATTGTATACAAGACACAATCCACCTGGCAACAGATCTTTTGGTGGCAGGTTTACCCTTTCCCACTTCTCCATAAGTGAGGAACAACTGGAGGGAGTCAAACCTGTGACCCTTGGTACGCTCTATGTAGTAACTAAGGGCTCTTTTGACATCTAAACTGTGTAGCCTCCTCTCTCCTGAGGAAGAATGCTCAGTGAAGAAAACAGGGAGTGACAAAGACTGGTTTAAATGGAAGTCTGAAACCACTTTGGGCAAGAACCTTCTATTGGTTCTAAGGACCACTTTATCCCTATGAAAGGAGATAAAATCAGGTTCCACTGACAGGGCTTGCAATTCACTGATACGCCTGGCAGAGGTAATGGCTACCAAGAACACAGTTTTCCAAGTCAAGTACTTAGCTCTGCTGAAGACATAGGCTCAAAGGGGGGTTGCATAAGCTGAGCAATGCAAACATTGAAGTCCCAGACAGGGGCAGGGTCTCTAAAGGGGGGGATTGGTGTGAAACAATCCTTTAAAAAATTTACAGAACACAGCATGGGAAGATAGCGAGGAAGGCTTCCCCACAGACAAAAATGCAAAAACAGCTGACAAATGTGCCCAGCGAGGAGCTGGTCTGAGGCCTAGGTTATTAAGACGGACCATATAATCCAGAACCGTAGACAATTCACCAGTGTCTGGAGACATATTCTTCTTAGAACACCAAATGCTGAATCTTTTCTATTTGGAGTTGTAAGTCTTTCCGGTAGAGGGCTTTCGA
Source organism: Neoceratodus forsteri (assembly GCA_016271365.2). Classification (NCBI taxonomy): domain Eukaryota; kingdom Metazoa; phylum Chordata; order Ceratodontiformes; family Ceratodontidae; genus Neoceratodus; species Neoceratodus forsteri. The sequence continues at coordinate 567,707,319 of CM057452.1, forward strand.
GAAGCCTTGAGGATGTCCAGAACCCCTTGGGAAAGATGCAGATCTACAAACTCTAACTCTTCAAGAGCCAAGTCTTGAGATTGAGGGACTGAAGATTGGGGTACCAAATCCTCCCCTGAGAGGATGTTAACAGGTTGTAATTCCTGGGAAGAGACGGGGGAGATGGACTGCTAGGGACAGCAACAGGGGGTACCAGGGCTGTCTGGCCCAATCTGGAGCAACCAGAATCACCTTGCAAGGTTGAGACTTTATTTTGATTAAAACTTTGAACAGGAGTGGGAAGGGGGGAAAGGCATACAGAAACTTCCCTTCCCAATTCAGAATCAGAGCATCCAGGGGGACTGAGCCCAAGACTGGAGGTCTGCAACAAAAGAGAGGAAGTTGGTGATTGTCTGGAGCTGCAAAGAGATCCATCTCTGGAGTGCCCCACCTTGAAAATATCACTTTCAACACCTGAGGGTCCAGGGACCAATCGTGATGGCCCTGAGAAATCCTGCTCAGTGCATCTGCTAGCACACTGTCCTTGCCTGGAAGGTGAACTGCTACAAGAGAGGCTTGCAGGGAATAAGCCAGGGACCACGACTTCATGGCTTCTGTGCACAAGGCCATGGACCGAGTGCCTCCCTGCTTGTTGATGTACCACATGGTGGTAGTGTTGTCTGTTCTGACTTGAACCACCTTGTTCTGAACTGACTGTGAGAATGCTTTAGAGCTAGAAAACTGCCCTGAGCTCTAGAAGACTGATGTGAGAAGGGATTTTGGGGGCACAGGTCTCTGGGCAGTGAGGGACCCAGGTGGGCTCCCCAGCCCGAAGAGAAGCATCCGTGGTAAGGACCACTGAATAAGGCTGAGCAACAAAAGGAACACCTTGCCTTAAACTGTCCTGATCCTGCCACCACTGGAGGGCCTGGATCAAGGTCGAAGTCACTGGAATCAGTTTGGTAAGGGAGTCCCTTCTCTGAGACCAGTAAGCTCTCAGGTGGAACTGAATATCCCTCATCTGGAATCTTGCCCCTTGGACCACTGCTGTTGAAGCTGCCATGTGCCCCAATAGCTGGAGGAAATGCCTTGCTGGTCGAGATACCTGAAGGCTGAAGAAAGAAGCTAGTTCCATAAGAGCCCTTGCCCTTTCTAGAGGAAGAAAGGCTCTTGCTCTGAGTGTGTCCAGTTCTGCCCCTATAAAGGTAAGGAGCTGGACTGGTTCGAGAACTGACTTGGGAAGGTTGAGAAGAAATCTAGGGAAGTGAGCACTTGCTGGGTCACTTGCAGGTGAGACTTGACTTGGTCTGGAGACTGACCCACGAATAGCCAATTGTCCAGATAAGGAAATATGGAAATCTTTTGCCTTCTTAGAAAGGCAGCTACTACTGCCAGGCACTTTGTGAAAACCCTTGGAGCTGAGGTTAGGCTAAAGGGCATTGCTCTGAACTGATAGTGGCCTGAGGGCAACTCGAACCTGAGGTACTTTCTGTGGGAGCACCTGATGGGAATGTGAAAATAGGCATCTTTGAGGTCCAGGGAGGATAGCCCGTCCCCTGGCCTTAGAGAGGGAAGGATTATTCCCAGAGTTATCATCTTGAACTTTGGTTTTAAAAGATGCTCGTTCAGATATCTGAGGTCTAGGATGGGTCGCCACTCCCCTGTCTTTTTGGGGGTCGGGAAGTACCTGGAGTACAGTCCTTTGCCCTAGTATAGGGTAGGTTCTCTATCTATAGCTCTTAAAGCTAGGAGAGAAGAAACCTCTGCCTCTAGGGCAAGGGCTTCCGAAAGATTTGCAGGTGGAAAAGATTTGGCTCTCATCTTTGCAAATGTTTTGAAGCTGAGAACCAGTCCCTGGCTTACTACTTCCAGGACCCACTTGTCTGATGTAATAGACATCCAGTCCTGGACAAAGTAAGCCAGCCTGCCCCCTACTGGAATTGGAGAGTCGACCCGGGCAGACCCATCAACTCAGGGTGTATGCTTGGCAGGGGCTTTAGGCTGAGGGGTGGATGCAGGCCTGCTCATCCCCCTTCTGCCTCTCCCTCTGAAGAACCCCCTTTGTGAAAAGGGAGAAGAGGCCTGTGCTTGGTAAAAAGGTCTTTGAAAAGGCCTGCCCCTGCCTCTAGACTGCTGCCTTTGAGGAGTTACCTGCCGTTCCTTGGCCTGAGCACTCCTGTAAGTGGTCCTGTACTCGTCCATTTTCTTCATGTAACTCTCTGTCTGCTCCCCAAACAGAGAATTACCCACTACAGGAAAATCCATAGCCTTAGCCTGGATGTCCTACGAGAGGCTAGTACATCTGAGCCAAGCCATCCTCCGAAGAGCCATAGATGTAGCCATGACTCTTGATGAGACATCATTAGAGACCACAGCAGCATGAAACTGCACTTTAGATGCCTCAATCCCATCTGCAGCCACCGCCTCCAGCTCCTTAGCTAGCTGGGGGGAGGCCTGTTTAGCCAGTGCCAGTACAGTGTCCCAACTGGACTTCTGGTACCTGGCTATATAGGCCATGTAATTCGCCTGCCTGAGTCTCAAAGAAGATGCCATGTACTGCTTCTTTGCCATGGCATCAATCTTCCTGGAGTCCTTGTCAGGGCTGTGAAGCCAAGGGAATATTTGCCTTGTCACAGGCAGCAGCCTGCACTACCCCAACATGGCTGCATTGCTGATATAAGAACTCTGTGTCTGAGCCTGAGAGTGTATACTTTGTCCATTCTTTTATCCACAGGAGGTATAGCGCTAGGAGACTAAGATTTTTGTGTCTGTTTCCCAAAAGATTTATGGAGGGGAATAGACAGTCTCCTGGACTCTGGGATATCCATCATCTCTATATAATCAGGCTCTTCTTGATCTTCCACAGCCTCCTCCATAGGAAGCTGGAGAGTTTCAGCCACTTTCCTGTAAAACGTAAAATGGGAAGGGGACTCAGAAAGCCTAGGAGGGGAAACGCCTGATGGTCTGTCTGGGGAGATGTCCGGTTCCTCAGGCACATCCGGACCTTCACTTACATCATAATCCTCAAATTCCTCTTCAAACTCCGGTTCATAAAATTCTTCAAGGGTATACTCCTGAACCGGGGAACTAACCGAACCGAACCCCTGCCCGAAGGAGCCGGATCGGTTGGAACCGGACGGAGCGATTCCACAATTTGAATCACCCTGGCTATCTCTTCGGAGGTCGGAACATGAACCTCTGGATCCGAACCGGTCGATTTATCTTTGCACTTTCTTTTTGTCGGAACCGATCCCTCAGAATCGGTTCTCCTTGTGCCCGAAGAAGTATCGCCTGGGCAGAGGGCACTCCTCCTGGTTCGGTCGAAACCGAACCAGGCGGGCCATCCGGGTCAGCGGACTTCGCGGTCTCCTTTTCCCTCAGTCTATCTAATCTCTTCTCGAGGGTAGATTTGGGAAAATGTTTACATATTTGGCAGTCTGAATCGAGGTGGTCAAACCTCAGATAATAAATAGCGTGGTGGGGACTGCCTGGCAAAGACCTCCTCACACTCACTGCAGTGTTGTAACCCAGTGGGCCTGCTTTTCTTGGGTTTCAGACATGGCCAGCCTAACCAAACTTACCCTTTTTTCGTCAACCGCCAGGCAAGACTCCCTTATCGGTTCCTAACCGTGTCACGGGTATTGGAAAAAAAAACGGTTAAAACACTTTTTTTTTAGAACCGATAAGAACTGGTAACCACACCGGTAACCACACACTAAATGTAGCAAATTTCACAATCGAATGGTTGGTTCAGCCAAACCAACCACACTTTTACAAGTTCCACACAGAAAATATAGAACAATTCCTATCTAGTACTCACGGCACCACAGACAGAGACTGAACCGACTACGCGGATACTTTTTTCGGTTTAAACCAACGAAAAACTGAAAACTTTAACTGACTTCGAACCGAGTCGAAGGAGAAATCTCCGGAGCGACCGTTCAGTGAGGCGGAGTAAAGAATCTGACGGTTTAGGTTCAAAACACTCCAGACAGAGACTTCAACCGTGCTCGAGCTCAGCATTCCATGCCTGCATGGAAAGTTAACCCTTAGTTCTCCGGGGCAGTTCAAAGGTTAGGAATCACTGCAATTGTCAGAATACAGCAAGACTTCATGTTGTTTGAAAGCAGACCAGATGACTGAGATCCCTTCGAAGATCTACTGTTACGGTAAGTTCTTACGTAACTGTTCCATCTTCATCAGGGTTATCTCAGTCACCAGGTCACACCATAGGAACGAGTCCCAAGCAGTTACAGGAGCAAACAGACAGTCTGAGCGCAGGGCTGTCCATAGACTGAAAACAGGAGGCCCTGCAGCACAACCTGCCAAAACCTGCACGGGCTCTAGAGGCAATGTCTGAACTGTTGTGCTTGGTGAAAGTATGGCCGGTACGCCAGGTGGCAACCGCACAGATGTCAGCAGCCGAGACCCCTTGGAAACAAGCCACAGAGGTAGCCAAGCTCCTTGTGGAATTAACCATTTGGATAAACACTGCTTAGAAACTGAAGCGCTCTTTCTACCTGGGACAAAAAAAACAAATGACTGCTTCGATTTTCTGCATTCCTTGGTGTGAAACAAGTAGTACATCAAAGTTCTGTGCACAACTAACATATGGAGCAGTGCTTCCCCTGGATTGGCATGCTCAGGAAAATAAACAGGAAGGTGGATAGACTGGTTGAGTGTAAACGCTGAGACCACCTTAGGGAGAAACTTAGGATTTGCACGCAAAGACAATCTGTCTTTGTGGAAAATCAAATAAGGCTCCTTGCACCAGAGGGACTGAAGCTCTGAAATTCTTCGAGCAGAAGTGATGGCAACTCAAAGTAATGTTTCCAAAAGAGAAAGCGCGATCACAAGATGCGACAGGCTCAGAAGGAGACAGGTCAATTTCCACAAAACAAAATTCAATTCCCAAGCTGGAACAGGAGAACGGACTGGGGGTTTCAGATACCGGATGTCCCTTAGAAAGGTATGGGAGACAGCTGGCCTGGTGACGTGGAGGGTTGAGGCGCTGGATGCCACACCTTGCGCTACGCTGGCGACCCGGGTTCGGGAAATGAAAATTACGTACCTACCGTAATTTTTGATCTTCTTTTATCTTCACCATTCATTACTTACTGGTGTATGCCGGAGGCGGCACCCGCCACGGAGCGTTTTTTTTAAAGCTAGCTTCGACGGCGCCGCCTCGAGGCCGACGCCATAGCTATGCGAGGCGGCCAAGAAGTTAACACGACTCTCCAACTCAGTTCTGTGAGCCGGAGAGGCAAAAATTACATTGTGGGAAAAGAGAAAGCGAGGCAAGATAGCCAAGGGATAGCAAAGGAAGGAAAATAAACTGAAAAAGGAATAAGCTGATGGAGAATAGACAGAGGAGAGAGTATTCCTGCCCAGGGATCGCAGGGCCTCCTTACCGGGCCGACTCTAGGAGGAACAGATAGAGAGAAAAGGGAAGGAGAAAGAATGAAGTAGAGAGAAGAAGAAGAAAATGGATGTTGAGGAGACAATAATGCCCAACGAGCATAGTTAGCTGAGAGGCTTAAGGCTCGACTTAACAAGGAGCAAGAATCCCATTGGTAGTGCTGAAGAGAAGGTTCACTGAACCCGCTAGACAGACTAAGGAGGGCATAGTCTTTGACCTCAACATGCCATGGTCCTTAATCCTAGCTGAGGGCCTCTGGCCTGATTGAGCAGGCCTCGCTCTGGAAGAGCGCCCGCTAGGAAAAGGTTGATTCCCAGGCAGCATGTAAGAGCTGCTCAAAAGGGTATAGAAAGAAACTTAGCCTTTCAAAGGTGGTTTGTAAGAAATATAACGGAACTCAATCGGACTTGCTATGTCAAGGCAGGTAGAGACTTGAAACTGGCAAGATCCGGCCATGGTTGGCACTGCTTTTCCTGCAGCACTGTTCGCAGAAGGGCCCTTGAAAAAGGGGGTCAGAACACAGCATGACTCACAGGCTTATGAGGAAAAACATGACCTGAGAAGCAAGGGATTGCCTTCAAAGCAGTCGGAGAGAGTTCCCTCAGTTTAAGAGAGATTGTATAACTGCATCTGCCTCTTACTCTGCAAAAGGGTTGATTTCTAGGGCTTAGTAATTGATTAGCAGAATATTCCGGGACCAACACTGCACAGACGGAGTCAGGCAAAGTCCCTAGGAGTGCCTCGCCTGAAAACATGGCGGTGAGATAGTCGTGCAGCTTCCCCACAACCCAGCACTCCTGCAACAAAAGCCCATCAATCTTAGAGTAAATAATTTCTTGGAACCTTTAAGGAAAAAGGCAAGGATAGAGAGGTTTTTTTTTTTTTTTTTTTAAAAGATTTTTTTTTTTTGCATAAGGGTCAGTAAGAGGGAGGAACGAGACGGGAGGGGGAGACACCACAGAAGGAGGCCACTGAGGGGAAGGTGGAAGGGGTCAGTAATGAATGGTGAAGATACAAGAGAAGATCAAGAATTACGGTAGGTACGTAATTTTCATATCTTCCCTTGTCAATCTTCACCATTCATTACTTCCTGGGTGAGTACTAAGCCCCTCTTCCCCCAGAAGGGGGAAGGGGTAAAGACCCTGAGGGAACAAGACCCCCAGCCTCCTGTTGGTGAGAAACAGAAGGGGAAGACCCTGGCTAATTCACAGAAAGCCTAAGTGGGAGAAGAGCTAGGAGGTGCCTCCCGAGGACGTGGAGACGGAGATAGCCCCTGCAAAAGTCTCCTAGCTCTGGAGGAAAAGAGACGGGTCCCCCGGAAGGCGGAGCGCATCACCCTACGCCGGGCCAGGGGTGACAACCTTGAAAGACGGAGCCATGCCGTCCGCCTAATGCAGATCGCTGTCCCCGCAAGCCTGGAAGCCACCTCGCTGGCGTCATAAGATGCCCTTGCCTGGTGTCTTGCCAGCTCCAGGCCTATAGCAGAGAGGCAACAGCTTGTCTGGTTTGCTCCGCATCAGGCATCGACGCTAGAAGTTGAGAAAGCATCGACCACAGGTGCCGACTGTAGGCAGCGTGGTGAGCCTGATGTGATGCTATACAAGCAGCCGCACGAGAAGAAGAGAACACTCTTCGCCCCCAACGGTCGAACTGAAGAGAGTCCGGGTCCGGTGGGCGGTCGTGCGCCAGGCAGTGGCGCCCGGAGGGAGTGTCAAGGTAGACCAAGCCAGAAGGGGGGTTGGGGAGAGTACCTAGAGACTCCGAGGGGGCACAATACCTACGCTGACAGTCAGCCGGGGCTGGAGAAGAAGCGGCTGGCGACTGCCAGGATTGGATAGATGCCTCCTGGAAGGGGATAGGCCAGGAAGGTACCACCAAGTGTTGGGCACTGAATTCCGCAAGGAATTCACGCGTCTCCCGTTCGGTATTGTCTCTTCGAATGTAGGAGATCCGAAGGTCCCTCACCATCCTCGAAAGGAATCGCTGATGTTCAGTGAAATCAGCATCGGAGGAGAGATGAGCAGGGGGTTCCTCCCCCTCAGAGGAGGGAGACGAGGATGATGGAGAGCTGGAATGCTCAGAGAACTCCTGCGGCGGTGGGGAGAGTTGAAAGACCTGCTCATGCATACATCTAACGTATGAGGGGAAGGCCGCTGCAGAACCTCTGAACTGCTCCTAGGATAACGGACCCGTAGGACCGACATGGCCCGGGAGCGGGGGTGGTGGAGGCAGAGAGATGGGAGAAGGGCACCTACGAGGAGGCAATTGATCTCTGCCAGGGCTCTGGAATCCGGGGAATGGAGCCCGAGCTAGCGGGGTCCCGGACAACAAACCAGGCCGCAAGACGGAACCCGGAGGAACCGGAGCCTGGAAGAGCCCAGTGGGAGAATCTCCCCTGCGACGAAGTCGGGACTGCATGGATCCAGAAGGGCAGCCCACAACACCACCACCGGAGGGCACCCTAGAGCCCCGGAGGGAAGGGTGGGGTTCAGCGCTACGGCTCCTGGCCACCCCCCCTGAGGTGGCCAGAGAAGACCGAGGTCCTGTCCCCCTGCCCCTCAACCCTCGGACTCCAGAGAGCCCTCCTCCTGACCGCAGCTCAACACACCCCCAGAGGGAGCAACAGCACCCGGGAGGGCTGCTGTCACCGTCCCCGGGAGGGGAGCCCCTTAGTCACCCCCACGCCCCTGGGACTCAAGGCCACCCCAGCCGGAGAGCCCTCAGGGAGGATGGAAGGGGGACAGAGGGAGGGGCGCTGCGCCGCCTGGTACTGTGCCACAGGAGACCCAGACCCTCAAGAGGGGTGCCAGGATGGGTCCACGCTCTGAATCTGCCGGCCCGACGAGGAAGAGACCAGCATCACTCAATACTGGCTACCCGGGGTCCCCGAGGCAACGCGCCTGGACGGCACTGGTACCAGAGGTGGCGCCCGCCTGACCCCGAACATCAGCAACAGCCAGGCTCGGGTCCCAGCTCCCCGCTGCACCAGCGGGCCAACGGCACCGCCCCGCGCCGGAAACTGAGCCGCACGCGAGGAGGAAACCAGGCCGCAGGCGCGCCCAGCGAGCGCCCGGGGGAATGGCAGCAGCCGTCCTGATCACGGTGCCTGCCGGCACCGGGATCAAAACGGCACCGCCAATCACCGCACTGTTAACGGCGCTGGGATCCGAAATGGCGCCGGAAGGTTGGCGCCGAGGGTCCGCTGTGTCCGCCCAGAAATCATGGGCCTCGACACTGGGAGCCTGCACCTCCGAGGAGGTGATCGCAGAGGCGGTGTCGAGCCGCCGCTGCCTGAGGGACCGATACGCCCCGACACCGTAGAAGGAGCTTCCTCTTCGGCAAGATAAGATGAGGAAGCCCCCTCCTCCGCGGACCGTATAGGCCTGGGAGGGGACCCGGGGGAAGGGCCTAAAGACCTTACCTGGGAGTCCCGTGAACGACGCCGCCCCTCTCGAAGTCGGCGCGGGCCTTGCCGAGCTTTGAACGCTACGACTTCGGCGGACACGACGGTCCATGGAGAAGCAGGCGCCGCATCTAATCCATGTCATGGTTGGGTCCCAGGCATCAAGACACACGCCATGCCGGTCCGAGACGGAGAAATGCCGCCACAGGAGCACCAACGCACGCCAGTCTTAGAAAACGCTCGCCTCCAGAACTGGACATAACGCAAACAATTAAGGTAAAAAACAGTAGGAAAACACCCGACGCCGTACAGATAGAGAAAAGAACAGTCTTACCGTGGTATGGCGTCGAGTGCGAACGAAAGAGGAGTCGGCTGAAACTATTGCGCACTTATCAACGAACTTCTCCGCCAGAGGCAGGTGCCGCCTCGACGGGCGGGAGAAACAGAACTGAGTTGAGGAGGAGTCGGTAGATAACGGCCGCCGCCGCATGACGCAAGGCGCCGGGTCTCGAGGGTGCACCGCTTAGAGCTAGCTTTAAAAAAAAAAAGCTCTGTGGCGGTGCACGCCTGGCATACACCCAGGAAGTAATGAATGGTGAAGATTGACAAGGGAAGATCAACCTCGGGTTGTCGGGGTGCCAGAATGGGTGGGGGAGGGTGGAGCAGGATCGAGCATGCCAGTGGGCTGCTCTCCTCTCCAGAGGGTGGCCTGGCACCCCCCCCCCCATAGTTCCACTCCCACTGGATGGAGGTCCGTTGGGTAGCGGATGCGGAGAGGGGGGCGGCAAACAATTACGGGAGGTGGAAGGGCTGAGCTGGCGCCACAGGTGTGTAGCATGCCTCCACATGCTCACACGGTCGTGTGCCGGGGCCTCAGGGGGGTGGGAATAGGAGAGAAAATACGTAAAACACCTATGTGACCCCATTGCCAGTTGGCAGAAGGAGGTGATGGGGACCAAATGGCTTAATTAAAAAAAAAAAAATGTATGGGAGACATCCAGCTGAGCAATCGTGCGGTCACCCATGGGCTCATGAAAAGCAGAAATAGCTGAAAGGTGCACCTTGAGGGAAGAGTTCTGGAGACCCGAGTCAGACAAAGAGAACAGGTAGTCCAGGATGTGGTTCACTGGGCAGGAGAAAAGGGTCCAAACTATGTTTAGCAGCCCAGATGACAAACCGCTTCCACTTCATGGCATAAATGGCTCGAGTGGAAGGCTTCCAGGCGGCCATTAGGATGTCCACCACTCTGTTAGAGATCTTGAACCTGGCGATGGCTATGTCCTCAGGAGCCAAGCATGCAGATGGAGGAACCCGAGGTTGGGATGGACCAGGGTCCCTTGATCCTGGGTCAGCAGGTTCCTGCATAGAGGAAGAGGGACCGGAGGTTCCTCCGCCAGCTGCTGTAGCAGAGGAAACCATATCTGCCGAGGCTAGAATAGAGCTACTGGGATCATGCTGGCCCCATCCATCTGCAACTTGATTAGCAAACTCTGGATCAGAGGAAAGGGAGGGAATGTGTAAAGAAATCTCCCGCTCCAGGAGGGGGACAATGAGTCTTGTCAGACAACTCCAGGCCCTGGATCCAGCGAGCAGGAATTGGGCAGTTTTGCGCTGAGTGGGGATGCAAAAAGGTCCCAACTCTGGATGACCCAATCTGTCAAACAAGTCTTCCGGCGACGGATGAGAGAAGCTCCCATTCATGAATGCTGGACCGAGTCCTGCTGAGACTGTCCGCCAGAGTGTTTAACACACCTGGCATGTGGATTGCAGAGTGTCAGACTGCAATCCAGCACACAGTACCACACTCTCATGGCCTCCCGGCATAGGGGGTACGAATGAGTCCCCTCCTGCCTGCTGATGTAGTATAGTAAACTTAAATTGTCTGACTGCACCAGCAGCTGACCTGGAGCGAGGTGGCCCAGAAAAACCTACATGGTGTAGAGCACCACCCTCATATCCAGGACAATGATATGCAGGGAGGGTTCCAGCTGGGACCAAGAGCCCTGGGTCTGGAAGGGACCCAGGTGTGCTTCCCAACCCAGACCTGAGGCATCCGTGGTTAGGATCTGCTGCAGGGAGGAAATCTGGAAGGGGACACCCTGAATCAAGTTGTAGGGGTCCATCCACCATTGCAGCACCTTGCAGACTGGAGGAGAGACTAGGACGAGTTGATCTACCTCGTCCATGCACTGGTCCCACTGTACCCAGAGTGTCCACTGGAGAGTGCGCATGTGAAGTCTTGCCAGTGGAACAGTGGGTATGGCAGCTGCCATCAGGCCCAGCAACCTGAGGTACACCCTGGTAGGGATGTAGCAACTTCCTGAGCTTGGGCTATAAGACACTCTGCTCTGTTCTGGGGCAGGAAGGCCTTCTCCTGTGTCGAGTCCAGAACTGCCACTATATACTGCAGCCTTTGGGACAATACCAGAACTGACTTCGGCAGCTTGACTGTGATGCCCATGGAGTGGAAAAGCTGGAGGGTCTGCTCCAGAATCAGTAAAAGCTGTTCCCTGGATGGGGCCTTTAGGAGTCAATTGTCCAGATAAGGGAAAACATATAGTCCCTCCCTTCCGAGAGTTGCTGCGACTGCTGCTAAGCACTTGGTAAAGACTTGTGGCATAGAGGACAAGCCAAAGGGCAGCACCTTGAATTGACAGTGCTCACCCTGAAAGGTAAAATGGAGAAACTTCCTGTGAGGAGGAAAGACCGAGATGTGCAGGCAGGCATCCTGCATGTCCTGTGAGCAGAGCCAGTCCCCTGTTTTGAAAAGGGGTATCAGGCCTGGCAAAGTTACCATCCGGAACTTTTTGTACTGGATGTACTGACTGAGGTCCTTTAGGTCTAGAATGGACCTCAAATCGTCTGTCTTTTTGGGGACCAGGAAAAACCTGGAACAAAACCCCTTGTTTCTCTGGTGCCTGGGCACTGGCTCGATGGCCTGCTTGTGCAGAAGAGACTGTACTTCCTCCCAGAGAACAGACAGGTGAGTCGGGGGATGAGAGGAGGGCAGGGCAGGGGTTTCCTGAGGCTGCCTGATGAGCTTCAGGGTATGCCCCCTTTCTATGATCTGCAGAATCCATACATCCGAAGTTATGCATCTGAAGTTATGGTTCTCCATCGATTCTGATGGAGGGAGAACCAATCTTCGACTACTGACTCCTGGTCCGGGACCAGAAGAGGAGGATCTGGCAAGGAGTCAAGCAGAGGTGAAGCCAGCCACAGGGGCTGGTCCCTCACTTCTGGGACGCTTGGCTGCTGCTCCGGCACGAGGGGTTGGACAAGGCAGCGTTTGCTCTGCGTTTCCCTTGGGGCCAGGGAGATGCACTGGGCCTGTTGTTCATTTTGCTAAAGGGACAGCATCCTCTATACCTTGGTTGGGTGTGGTAGAAGGAATGGACAGACTTAAGGGCCCTGCCAGAGGCTTGCAAATCATTGATAATGTCCTGGACATCACGGTCAAACAGCCTGGTACCATTAAAAGGGGAATTAAGCAATTTTTGCTAGACAATGGCAGCAAAAGTGGATACTCTCTGCCAGGAGTGCCTATGTAGGCATATGCCCATGACCACTGCCCTGGCAATGGTGTCAGCCATGTCATGCAGAGCTCTGAGGAGATGCTTACTAACATCCTCTGCAGCTTGAAGGCACTGAAGCAGCTCTTGCTTCTAAGTGCCATCTGGAAGGACCTGGGCAGCAGTCTTGCCCTTCTTCCAGTTGGCATTCTGGTATTTTACCATGTGCGACAGAACATTTGCAATCCTCAAACCCAGAGTAGAGGAGGCATATACCCTTTTACCCCATAGGTCGATTCTGCAAGACTCTATCTGGGGGAAGGAAATTAAGGTGCTTAGGCACCTTAGACCTGTCATGAGCTACCTTGATGACCACTGAGTCTGTCTCTGGCTGGGCAGCATAGCAGGGGAACCCCTGAGGGGCAAGATAAAGTTTGTCTGCCCTGCGAAGTATAGCTGGCACCATGTCTGGTCTGTGCCAGGCTGCTGTGGCTTTATTTCTCAAGGCTGGTAAGATTGGGGGAATGATTTTTGGGGGAGATTCAGGAATCTCCAGGAAGTCCACCAATTCTTTCCTGGTGGCATCCCCTTCCTCAGTGTGGAAGCCCACAGCTGAGGACAGCTACTTCGTCACACTGAAAAATGCGGGGTCCACAGGAGATCTAGGTGTGTGCTTCACCGAAACTTTGCTGACAGAGAAAGCAGTGGAGCTGTCAGATGATGATTTATCTTCTTCCTCCTCGTCATCTGGAAGAATGAGATCTGGATAGTACTCCTCTTCATCGGCGACCTCTTCTAGGTCCAGGTCTGGTGCCGGTTGTGTCGACGGCGGTTTGTGGGGAGCTTTCAGCAGCCAAAGAGTAGATGTTGGTGACGAAGCTGCCATTGATGGTGTTGGCAAGAAGGGCCTAAGGGTGCCTAGCTGCTGCACCATCACATGGGTAAATAACCAAAATTTTATTTAGGTTGACTGTGCTCGTCGACGGAGGAGGGGTCGATGGCACAAGTGTCGACAACCCTCAAGCTCGGCCCTGGGAACCCAAGGAGCCTGTAGCCCAAGCGGGAGAAGGGCCAGGTCTCAACAGGAGAGCCGTCGATGCAAGGAGGGTCTGACGACCAAGAGGTTGATGGCCGACCGCCCTGAGAATCGGGCACAGATGTTGTCAGTATGGGTCTGGTGGGCAGAAAACCCTGGACAGCAGATTTCTTCATCAGTGCAGCCACATCCTACACATGTCAATCCAGCAATGTGGTTTACCTAATTCAATGCAAGAAGTACACAAATGGATGCTATATTGGGGAAACTAGTAAACCACTAAAAACCAGAATGAATCACCACCGTCATACAATAGTAAACCAGATTAGCAGCACACTCGTGAGAAACCATTTTTCACAAACAGATCACTCTCTCTTGGATTTATCTGTCTTGATACTAAGATGCAATTTCAGAAACTCACAGGACAGAAGGACATGGAAATTGAAATATATTAAACAATTTAAATCTAACATTTCTGGACCGAATCGGGACATTGCTTTCATGACACACTATGGTAAACAATAATTCTTTTTCATTGTGAACTAAATCATGTTATTAATCACACTTTAGTTCTGTATTTCTCTTATTTTTTCTGAGCTCTGCCTAATCTGCTTTTTTTACCTGTACCTCACATCCTCCCTGCCTCTCCTACTAACACTTTTGCTCAGTCCCACCCACTCCCTATTGTTTTTACACCCTTGTTTTTACTACCTCACACTCTGTTTATCTAGGCCTTTGTTCTTTTGTTTCTCCTAATTTCTTGACTTCCTTGCATCTCTTGGGTATCTCCTGTCTATTCTACCCTTACTGCCAGCCTCTGATCTCAGATCCTATCTGTGTGCCTTTGTCTTCCCTTTAGCTTCCTTTCATCTCCTACTGACCTGTTCCTACTTAGTCCCCTCCCCATTTCTCATTTTATTTTTTACTTTGAATCTTAGACTTTCACCTCTAGTCCCCTTTATCACCTTCCTACTTCACTTCCTGATTTTTAATTGCTCCACAGTGGATATAAATGCTGCTTATGTTGATCAGTTTTGCTATTCAACTGAAGAAGGAACATGTGAGGCCCCGAAAGCTTGTGTATAATTCCATCTTTGTACAAGACACTTTTTGGTCCAATAAAAGGTATCAAACCTTCCATCATCTTCAGGAAACTTAATCAAGTGTCAGAATTTGACAGTTATCCTATGCCCAGAATAGATGACTGGTGGACAGACTGGGGATATCAGTACCCTCAATCTCACCAAGGGTTACTGGCAAATACCTTTAGCTAAAGAATCCAGAGACAAAACTGCATTTGCCACTCCTGTTGGATTCTATCAGTTCACCACCATGCCATTTGACTTTACATGGTGCGCCAGCTACATTCCAGCAGCACATGAATGTCATTTTATCCCCTCAAACTGGTGATTGTGCTGCATACCTGGATGATGTCGTGGTGTACAGTCTGGACTGGAAAAGCCACGTGGAACACCTACGAGCAGCTATCCAAGCCATCAAAAATGCAGGCCTGACTATTACTCCTACCAAATGTGCACTGCGCATGCAGGAAACCAGATATTTGGGCTATGTGTTGGGAAATGGAGAAGTTAAGCCAGAAATTTCTAAAATAGAAGCTGTAGATAACAGCACTATCCCTGAAACTAAGAAAATGTCAGGTCATTTTTAGGGCTGGCTGGTTATTATTGGAGACTTGTTTCCAACTTTGCTGAGTTAGCTACTCCCCTCACTGAACTCATGAAAAAATGGTACCCAAATAATGTGAAAAGGACCCCATAGTGTGATGAAGCTTTTTAAGCCATTAAGGCTGCATTATGTTCAGCCCATGTTTTAAGAAGCCCAGATTTTCAGAAACTATTTTTTGTTACAGACTCATCAGAGGTAGGCCTAGGTGCAGTCCAGAGTCAAAATATAGATGGGACAGAACATCCTATTCTGTAAATAAGTAGGAAGTTGCATGACAGAGAGAAAAGGTACTCCACCATTAAAAATGAATGTTTAGCAGCAAAGTGGGCCATGGAGTCCCTTAAGTTTTATTTATCAGGAACCGACTTTGTACTTATAACAGATCACAATCCTCTCTGCTGGCTTAACCAAATGAAAGATAAAAATTCCAGAAATCACAAGGTGGTACCTGATATTATAGTCATTTAAATTCAAGGTGATACACAAATCTGGTAAAGAGAATAGCAATGCTGATTTTCTGTCAAGATATGGATCAGGAATTGAGGGTTCTGAAGGTTGAAAAACAAATGTACACGTTTAAACTTTACTGTTTGCTGTACTGTTATAGAAAAAGGGATAACGTACATGTGCTTAATTTTGGAAAGTTGGAAGCTAATATTGGTGGAGAATTAACAGAAAGTTTTGGAAACCTGCTTAATAAAACAGGTTCCCTCTTAAGGGTGTGTGTGTATGTGACAGGGTTGAATAGGACCTTGTCCCAGCTGGTTATGGAGAAAGTGTTTAAATGCAAGGATCTGTCCTTTCCTGTCTCTTGTCTGTCTGGTTGCACAACCAAATTTTCCTGCGAGACCTAGGATTTGATCACCCCGACAGTCTCGCAATTCTCTGCCTCTCACTGTCCCTCAGTCTGTCTTTTCTCCCTTGCATATCTGCTGATATAAAACTAGATGCAAATCACTGTATGGAAATGTAACTGATATTCTGATCCCTTTTGGAGCACAGGACCCAAGGCAGCATGGGTTCACAGTGGGAAGGTCATGTCAGACGAATCTAATAGATTTCTTTGACTGGGTGACCAAAGTAGTAGACCAGGGAGGGGCTGTGGACATGGCCTACCTAGACTTTAGCAAGGCATTTGACACAGTCCCACACAAAGATTAATAGTCAAATTAACCAGCCTGGGAGTGGGACCCAGGGTGGTAGCCTGGGTAAAACACTGGCTGGACAACAGGACACAGAAGGTAATTGTAAATGGAGTCCATTCTGAAGAAAGGGGGGTTACTAGTGGGGTACCACAGGGTTCAGTATTGGGTCCAGTCCTTTTTAATGTCTTCATCAGTGACATTGCAGAGGGACTGGAAGGAAAAGTATTCCTTTTTGCAGATGACACAAAAATCTGCAACAGGGTTGATACACAAGGAGGCGTGAAAAGGGACTTGGCAAGGTTGGAGGAATGGTCAGAAGTATGGCAGCTAGGATTCAATGCAAAGAAGTGCAAAATAATGCACCTGGGAAACAAGAACCCAGGGGAAGAATACACAATGGGTGGGGAGGTAGTAACAACAACAAAAAAGGAAAGGGACCTGGGGGTAACCATATCAGATGACCTTAAGGTTAGCAAGCAATGTGAGAAGGCAGTAGGGAGGGCTGGGGGTATACTGGGATGTATAAGGAGAGGCATCAGCAGCAGAAAACAGGAAGTTGTTATCCCTCTGTACAGACAGTTGGTGAGACCCCATCTGGAGTACACCAGTGTCCAGTTCTGGACACTGGTGTACTCCAGACACCAGTGTCCAGTTCTGGAGACCCCATTTCTGCAAGGACATAGACAGGATAGAGGCAGTCCAGAGGACGGCAACTAAAATGGTGCAGGGTCTGCAAGAGAAGCCGTATGAGGAGAGACTAAAGGAGCTTAATATGTATACCCTTGAGGAAAGAAGGGAGAGGGGGGACATGATAGAAACTTTTAAGTACCTCTGTGGAATCAACAAAGTCCAAGAGGGTAGCATTTTTCAGAAAAAGAGACTTGCAAGAACAAGGGGACACAATTTAAAGATAGAAGGAGGGAGGTTCAGGGGCAATGTGAGGAAGTATTATTTCACAGAGAGGGTAGTGGATGCATGGAACAGCCTTCCTGAGGAGGTTGTGGGGTCTAAAACTGTGGGAGAATTCAAGAATGCATGGGACAGACATAAGGCAATTCTTGTGGGGGGTAGGAAGAAACAGGCTGTTGGTTAACTAGGATCTGCGGCCTATCCTGTAGGTAGGGAAATGGGCAGACTAGATGGGCCTAGCGGTCCTTATCTGCCGTCAAAGTCTATGTTGTTTAGAAACTATATAGTGTTACTGTTGAAATGTATATAATTGTGGTTTGAGATGATTGCAAAAAGCTATTGGAAACAAAAGGTTACCTTAGCGCAATTTTTAAGCCTTTTGCTAATGCTGTGGAAAAGGAGCCTCAGCTCAGGGACACTGTGTTCCTGCTGGCACCTGCTTGAAACATACAAGAACACTTTGGAAGAAACTGGATGCTTGTTAAGAATGGGGGTTGGAAGGACTTATAAGACAGAGCTGCATCTGCTTGCAAAAAGGGACACACAGAGATGGAAGGAAAACTCTGATCTTCTCTATTTTATTCTGCCTTTGTAAATAGCTGTACTGAACAATTTCATTTTTTATGTTACTGCTAGTAGAAATACTCTTGTTGTGAATCTTACAACTGCTCCTGGTTTTTCCTATGCTTCCTGACATGTGCCTCAACGACATACTGCTGAAAATGTTCCGTGTGGATTCCCTTTCACTGATGGTGAAGTTCCTACGGTGTGACCTGATGACTGAGATGACCCTGATGAAGAGCTTAGGATTTGTATGCAAAGACACCCTATCTTTGTGAAAAACTAAATAAGGCTTTTTACATGAGGGCCTGAAGCTCTCAAGTTCTTTCGAGCTGAAGTAAAGGCAACTATAAATCATGCTTTCTATGACAGAAAGCGTAGCTCGCAAGATGTGGCCAGTTCAAAGGGAGGCAGCGTAAGCTTTTCCAACACAAAATTAAGGTCCCAAGACAGGGCAGGGTTCCTGTTTGGGGGCTTTAATTGCAAAAATAAAGCACGGGAAAAATGACAGTTGACTGAAGCTGTGGCAATGTCTGTGATCAGACATGCGTTGGTCATCGGCAGGAAAGAACTGAGGAAGACATGGTGGATGCCTGCCTTATATAGGATAGGCTGACGTCAGCTGCTGACATCGGAGGTGGGTGGTCCCCTCTGGTAGACTGCTAGCTAGAAAGGTTTCTGTGCAGTCCTGGCACTTGACAGCTCAGTCCTACCGGTAATGGCCTGCTGTAAGAGATACCCTCGAAGTAAGAACTACTAAGTCCTTAACTCTGCCTCAAACACCTGTAGGAAGGGTTGTATAGAGGAACATGCTGTCCACTCGTATATTTTTTAGAGATGCATCAAACTGACACGGTGGGGAAAACTAAGGGCGGGTGTAACTAAAGCAACTTACCTCTGTGTGAACGAAGTGAGTTAAAGCAGAAGGAAAAAAAGACAGTTATCATTCTCTAATGAAGTGGTGAAGGAAAAAAGGGTGGCATTCAGGAAGTATAAGGAAACACAGAGGGAGGAGAACAGGGAGATGTACCTAGTAAAGCACTGGGAAGCATGCAAGAAAGTGAGGGAAGCAAAGCCACAGACAGAGGAAAGGATTGCCAAAAGGGTCACATTATGGGGAATATTCAGACACATAAGTTAGGAGGGGAAGGCAAGGATTTGAAGGGTGGAGGGGGGAGACTGTGCAGAAGAGGACCAAGAAAAAGCAGATATCCTGAACAGGTACATCTGCTCAGTCTTCACTGGGGGGGGGGGACGGGACACCACCACGGAGTAGCAGGAATCGAGGAAGGGATGGGGTGGACACAAGTCCATATTTTAGAAGAAAGAGTCCAGAAGGGGCTGGCAGCTCTGAAGGTGGACAAAGCTATGGAACTGGACGGGATACATCCAAGGGTGCTAATGGAACTCGGTGAGGTGCAAACTGTCCCACTGACAGGTTTATTCAAAAGCTCACTGGAAACAGGCATGGTTCCAGAGGAGTGGAGATGAGCTGACGTCCCGCTATATAAGAGTATTACAGGGAGAAGGCTAACAGCTACAGGCTAGTCAGTCTTACATCAGTGGTGGGGAAATTAATGGAAACCCTACAGGAAAGACTGGGTAAGTATATGAATCCAATGGGCTGCAAGACCCCAGGCAGTGAAACACAACAGGCTACACCCTTTCAGTTAGTACAAAAACAGGCAGGCTCACTCAAATAATACCATCCAGAGCAATTTATTTGAGAGACACATCAGACACAACATCTTGGCACATCAAGTCTAAAACGGACACTTCACTCCTGATGAAGCATCGGTTTTGTGCTAAGCCTAGGCGTTGCGTCGGCTGTGTCTCTCAAATAAATTGCACCAGATGGTATTATCTGAGGAAGCCTATTTTTGTACCAACAGAAAGTGTGCAGCCTGTTGTGTTTCATTTCATGGTCAAATAATGCTGCCTTGCACCCACTCCATGAATCTGTGAGTAGAGTTACCACCTGTCCTGAGTTTTGCAGGACAGTCCTGATTTGGGCAGCTGTGTCCTGCAAAAAAACATGAAAAATATTACATGTCCTGACTTTTAAGTAGAAAAAATAATTTCTAACGTTCCACTAAATATTGTAGAAAACTACAGTACCTTAACTAAAATACATTAAAATGATATGAAACCATAGAGGCAACCAAGAAACTACAATACTTAGCCTTAATTCTGATTATATAGAGAAAATAAGTCTGTTGCACTGGTCGAGGTGACGTACTGTCCTGCGAAACATCATGTTTTAGTTAGAAATGTCCCACTTTTGGCTTCTTAAAAGGTGGTAACCTTATCTGTGAGCACGGTTAAATCTGTGTCTGCTAAGACCCCAAGCAGCATGGATTCGGGAGGTCATGCTAAACAAATCTGATGAATTCTTTGACAGTGACCAGGGAAACAGACTACCGGAGGGCAGTGAAAAATGGCCTATCTGGACTTCAGCAAGGCCATCAACACTGTGCTGCACAGGAGGCTGATAAAGAAACTGAGAAGCGTGGGGTGAGATCCAAAGCTGTGGACTGGGTTAGAAATTCATGAATGGATAGGAGACAGAGGGTGGTGATAAACGGTACTCATTCAAGAAATGGAGGTGTGACCAGCAGTGTGCTACAGAGGTCAGTACTGGGTCTGCTCCTCTTCAATGTCTTCTTAAGTGATATTGCTGAGAAACTGGAAAGGTGGTATGCTTTTTTGCTGATGATACCAAAATTTGCAATAGGTGGAGACTCAGGAGGGGGTGGAGAGATCAAGCAGGGATGCCAAACTTGAGGAGTGGTCTAAAGCATGGCAGTTGGGCTAAAATGCCAAAATGTGTAAGATCATGCTCTTAGAGCATAGGAACCCAAGTGCTGCATAAAGGACAGGAGTGGGGTAATGACAGTCACTAAACAGGAAAGGGACATACGAACATAAGAAGAAGCCAGCAGAAGGCCATTTGGTCTATCTAGTCTGCTTGTATTGCCATGTCTGGAGCTACTGACCCTGCCCCCTCCCCAATCCTCCTGTCCTCCCCACCTATGACCCTTACATTTCCCCTATGTCTATCCCAGCCTCTCTTGAAGCTGCCCACCGTCTTCAATGAGACCACCTCTTCAAGCAGCGCATTCCAACTGGCCATCACCCTCTCCATAAAGAAGTGCTTCCTGACCTCCCTCCTACCCCCCAACTTAAGACTGTGACCCCTTGCGTTATGGCTGCCACTTACTTTAAAGAAACCCTCCTTATCCACCCTATTTATCCCATTCAAGTATTTGAAGGTCTCCGTCATGTTCCTCCTGTCCTTCAGGGAGTACAGGTTCAGTGCCCTCAACCTCTCCTTGTATGCCTTACCCTGCTGACCCACAATCATCTCTGTAGCCCTCCTCTGGACAGTTTCCAGCAGTCTGATTTCCTTTTTGAGATGTGGCACCAGTACCAAACTCTGTACTCCAGGTGTGGCCTTACCAGTGACTTGCACAAGGGCAGTAGGACCTTCTCTCTCCTACTGCTGATCCCCCTAGCTATACATCCCCCAGCATCTTGTTTGCCCTTGCCGCTGCCATCTTGCACTACGCAGAGTGTTTCAGATCACTAGTGACCATCACTCCCAGGGTCCATCTCCTCTGTTGCAAATACCCAGACCCCTCCCAGGCAGAACTCCGTACTGGGATTCTTGGCTCCAATATGCATACTCTGCACTTCTTGACACTGAAGCAAGCTGCCAGATCCCAGACCATCTCTCAAGCTTTTTCAGCTCGTCCTTGTAGGTCCTGCATTTCCTCTGCCGAGTCCACCATCCCAGAGCTTGGTGTCATCCAACAACAGGCACATCTTGCCCTTAATGTCATCCCCAATGCCACTCACGAAAACACTGAACAACGGTTCTAACACTGAGCCTTGCGGGACCCCACTGGTGAGCTCTCTGTTAGATAACTCTACCTCCACTACCACCCTCTAGGGTCTTTCCCTCAGCCAGTTTTCCAACCATCTGGTCATCTTCTCCCGAACCCCGAGATCTGCCAACCTTCTGATCAACCTCTTGTGGGGTACAGAGTCAAAGGCCTTACTAAAATCCAGACAGAGGATGTCTACTGTCTTAGTGACCCAGTCAAAGAACTCGATCGGACTCGTTTGACACAAGTCCCCCCTCCCCCAATAAACCCATGCTGCCTTTCATCCTGGAGATCTTGCTCCTCTAGATACTCTACCAACCTTTCCTTAAATATGGTCTCCATGAGCTTGCACACAATTGAGGTCAGACTGACCAGTCTGTAATTCCCTAAATTATTCCTGGGGCCGCTCTTGTGGAGGGAAACCACATGTGCCGTTCTGCAATCTTGCGGTACCACACCTGATTCTAGTGAACTACTTAATAGGCCCCCCAGAGGCCCTGCAAGCTAGTCTGCCAGTTCCCTCAGTACCCTTGGGTGCATGCTGCCTGGGACTGGTGATTTGTCCACTTTCAATGCTAGCAGCCTCCCTCACTATCCTCCTCTATCACTTCATCTGCTCCCCCACCCCCCTTCTCCCTCCTGTAGGCACCAATCCGTTTTTCTCACTGGTGAAGACAGAACAAAAGTATTCATTCAGTACTTCTGCTTTTCTCCCATTCTCCTCCACCCACTCCTCCCCTTTCCTAAGCCTACAAATACTGTCCTCCTTGTCCTTTTTCTCGCTTATATAGAGAAAAAAAGGCCTTCTCCCTCTTCTTAAAGAGCTAGTGTACTGCCTAAAAGTAATATTAGATTTTAAAAGCAGCCAACCATTACCTTTTATATCTGAGGTACTTTTCCTTTTCCCTTTATTTAATTAGAAGATCATTTACCTAATGTTTGTAGCTGTGATGAGTGGAACAGCTATTAGCCTGGCAGCTGATGTATCTTGCTCTACTGCCCCACACTACATCATCAGCATTGTGACCTCACTGACTATGACATCACTATCACTTAGGAACAGCAAGCGAGTGACTGCCAGGTCATTCACCTGTGATGTCACTATCAGTGAGATCATAATGCTGATGATGATGTAGTGTGCGGCAATAGAGTTAGATATGTCAGCTGCCAGGCTAAGGGCTGTTCCGCACATCCAGCACAATATTATCACATAGAAGATGTTCTGATGAGCAAAAGGAAAAGGAAAAATATGTCCGAAATAAAAAGTTACAACTGCCTACTAATTAAGGTGTGTATTATTTTCCTGTCTGCCTGTTTTGGCTCCACTAGTTCTTAGCTTTAATTCCCTCAGCTATCTGCAGTTCCTTCTATGCCTTAGCCTGCCAGACTTCCTTACTTGCTACACTACCAACCTTAGGTAATTCTCCTTATCCACCTCACTCTTGGTCCTCCTGAACTTCCTATAGGCTAATCTCTTTCCCTTACAGCCTTGCTGACCCCTGAATTGAACCGGCTGGGTGCTTTGTCCCTGGAGTTCTGACCCTGAGCCTTATGTACTCCTCTGTGGAAACCATTATTCCCTTAAGGATGAACCATCTTTTGTCCACCCCATATCTGCTCTTATGCCCTCCAGGTGCCTCCTTAGCACCTCGCCAATCTTCCTGAAGTTCACGCTCTTAAAAAAGATTTTGGTCTTAGTTGGGATGCCTTCCCTGCCCATATCCAACCAGAATTCCACTGTGCGCTGGTCACTCCTACCCAGGGGCTCCCTGTTATTTCTTGTACGTGCTCCCCATTCGTGAGCACATCACCACGGATTGCCTTCTCCCTGGCTGGTTCTGTGACTCCCTGAGAGTCAGGAACCCCCTCTGCAACCCTTCCAGGATCACCTGACTCCTGGCACATGTTATGGATGGTATGCTCCAGTCTACCTTAGGCAAGCTTAAGTCCCCCACTACTACCACCACTCCTTTCTCTGCAGCTTCCAATATTTGCGAGCTCAGTTCCTTGACCCTATCTTCATCCTGCTTGGGTAATCTGTGAACCACCTCCAAACTCGTCTTTCTCCATCTACTGGACCATAACTGAACCCACAAAGTCACCTCTCTTGTTCAAGTTATACCCTCCCTGATACACTGACGGCCACCCTTCCCCCCATTCCCTGCTGTCCTTTCCCTATGTAGTTTATAGCCTGGGATTCAAGGGTATCAGTCATAGTGTGGCCCAAGTCTCTGTTACTGCTGTTATGTCCACCCTCCCCTCTGCTAACAGTGCCTGCAGGTCATTCATCTTGTTTCAAAGAATCCGCGTGTTCAGAGACACCATCTTCCACCCAGAGTCTGACCCCCCTCTCTTCCCTTTTTTTTTTTTCATATTTCTCCCTTTGTGTGCTCCCCTTCCCCTCCCCTTGCTAACTGTTCCTCTCCCCCTTCACCTCCACTGCCTCTTCCCTGGTATGTGTGGGGGGTGTGTGCTGACTTCCTCCTCCTCCTGAAGTCTTTGGGCCTACCGCCCCCCAAGTAGTTTAAATGAAGTGTAACGGTTATGTACCCCTCCAGTCTGTCCCCGAGTACCCTTGAACCCTCTCTACTGAAGTGTAGCCTGTCCAGTGAAGAGAGTGCTTTGTTTGTCTAGATCTCCCCTAATACAGATGAATCCCTCCTCCCTCCTCGGCTAGTCACTGAAGTCCTCTATTCTTTTCTACCTGGCTGTACTGGCCCTTGGTACCTTTATCACCTCCAAGAAGGCCAGTGATCTTACTTCCTCCCTGCAGCTCTTCCCTAGTTCCCTGAACCTACTTTGCACTACCTCCATCTCCTCCCCAGCTAGGTCGTTGGTTCCCATGTATATAACTAAATCTGGCGTTTCCCTCTAGCCTTCCTTACTATTTTCCTGATTTATGAAACCATCTTCTCCCGCTTTCACCCCTGGCATGCAAACCACCCTCCTTCTTGCATTTGGTCCCCCTTCCTTTCCCAGTGAATATCCTTAATTATGGAGTCCCCCGTGACTACCACACTCTTCCATCCCCTGCACCAGTATTTCCCATTCATCCTTCCTTATCTGTGGTACTAATTGTTCCCCCACCTATCTGCTCCCCCTCTGCCCTGGGGAACTTTTTGCCGCATCCTCTACTTATCCTCCCAACTGTTTCTTCATTCTCCTCTCTGCCCCTCCCCTTCTGGCTATCCATTTTTGCTTCTACTTTTCCCTCCTCATTTCCTATCCTTTTCTCTCTCTCCCTCCATTCTCTGCTCAGTTTTGCCTGCCTCCTCTTCCTTGCCCACCTAGACTAGTTCTCGCTCCCTTCCTCTGTCCTCTTGCCCTTGGCCCTGACTCAACCTGACCTCACCTCCTGATGCCCCCTACCAGACACTGCTGCAAACATATTTGATAAAGGCACCTTTTCAAATGTTCCCACCCCTGTTCCTACCCTCATATTCCCACCTCTTCCCCCTGACGACTTGCTATTCCTCTGAGGAACAGATACCCCTGGATATTGGGTGGTCCTCCCTGGTCCGTCCCCTGCCTGATGCCCTCATTCTTCTGGGCACCCCCCAGCTGCCTTTCTCTCCATTGCTCTGCTCCTCTAACTCCCTACATCATCCTCCCCAGCTCCAATGTGAGCAGCCTTATTTCAGCCCTTATCTGTTCCCTACTGGGTCCAAATGTCGCACGATCTACAGTGCACGACATGATCGCGAGGTAGGAACAGCGCGGTAGGTAAGAGCGAGAGGGTGGAAAACCACGAAAGGAAGTATGCGCGGTAGTTCACCCTCTCACTCTTCTCAGTGCAGGATAAGAATCCTGCTGTGACAGGGGTCCACCGAGCAGCTGCCGTGGCTCGATGGGATGAGCACTGGCAGCAAGGGAGGCAAACAGTGTGTTTGGGACCGGGTTTCGATTCCCAGCCCCAGACACATGGAATTTTTTCTTTTGCAGTTTGTGCAATATTAGTATTAATCCCTCCTGGAGTTAGTCATATTAGTTGGGGGTGCGAGCCCTGTGAGTGTAGAGGGCAGGGCCCCTAGCAAAAATGAAAATTACGTACCTACTGTAATTATGATCTTTCTGTGTATCTTCATTCATCACGGATGGGTTATCTGGCGAGTCAGGACCCCACAGACTTTTTTAAAGGGCAGGCGGAGCAGACACACCGTCCAGGCGCCGCCCCTCGGGGCCGACGTACTGCGTGGCGCTCGAGGGTTGGCCGTTAGGCTGTGTCGACTCCACCTGCCTGCCAGTTCTGAGTCGCCGGAGAGGTAAGAGGAAGGAATGGAGGGTGGGACAAGAGAGTCCAAGGGACAGAAAAAGGAAAGGATGACTGAACTAAAAGGAGAAATAACAACTGAGAGGACAGCAAAGAAGAGGTCAGACTAAAGGGATTGGGTAGGGGCCCCAATCTCTGGAAGCAGAAGAAGGGAAGGGTAGGGAGGGGAAAGAATTTAGGAGAGAGGGAGAGGTATTAAGGTATCCAAGACCCTTGTCCATCACCAGATTGTATAGGAACTGCAAGGAGCAGTAAAGCTGCCTGCCAGAATTCAAGGCACAGAATAACTGGCAAATACCCCAGAAGCAGAGTCGGCTATTCTGGAGGAAGGACAGGGTACAGGGATTTAGTACTCTTCTCAGGAAAAGACGTTTGGTGAAAAAAGTTTTTTTTTTTTTTTTTCAGGAGAAATAGTTGGATGGAAACCAGGAGGAGAACAGAAGGAGGGCAACTACCAACTCCCACCCCATCGGGGTGGAGACAAAGTAGTAGAGAAGGAGTGCGCTTTCAGGCTGTCTACTCTCATTGGAAAACACCCCCTGTGTGTCCCCACACTTTACCCCGCTCCTAAGGAGGGTCACTGAGAGGAGGAGGACCCAGAGACTGAGGCCCCAGGGGATGGTGGGGGTTGTGATGAATGGTGAAGATACACAGAAAGATCATAATTACGGTAGGTACATAATTTTCATATCTATCTGTGTCAATCTTCTCCATTCATCACAGATGGGAGTACCAAGCCCCCAAAGGGGTTGTTTCTTTATACCCTAAGGGACAAAGTCCTTAGCCCTCAGTGGGTGACACACTAGGGGAACCTTCAGGGCCTGGAGAGGCCGAGAGTGGGGAGAGGCAGAATTCCCCGGAGAAGAAGAAGGCCCGACAGCGCCCGTCTCACTCTACAGGAAAAAGGTAGGTTCCTGGTGGGCGGAGCTAATCACCCCACGCCAGGCCAAGGGTGACAACCGGGAAAGACGAGCCATGCCGATCGCCTAGTGCAGATCGCTGTCCCCACGACCCTGGTAGCTACTCGTTGGCGTCATAAGATGCCCTCGCTTGGTGCCTTGCTAGCTCCAGGCCACGTGCAGAGAGCGTGATGGCTTGTCTGGTTTGCTCAGAGTCAGGCAATGAGGCTAGGAGTTGACCTAGCCTGGACCACAAGAACCTGTTGTAGGCTGCATAGTGGGCCTGATGAGCAGAAATAGAGAGGAGTAACTGTGCAGTAGAAGGTCCTCCTCCCAAAAATCAAAATCCGAGGTCTTGATCTGGGGGCGGTCACGGTGAAGGCGTGAAGCCCATCAGGAGTATCCAAGTGCCAAACCAGACTGTGGATGAGGCATGGAACCTGGAGACTCCGAGTGCGCGATACCTCTGGCTGAGATCCCTTGGGGCAGGAACTCCAGAGAAGAGCCTCTGCCAGAAGCCGGGCCGCGCCTCCCGAAGGAGAGCCGCCAAGCGGCACCACAAGGTGGCCTCGCCAAAATCGCCTAGAAAGGCGGCACCAGTGTTCAGGATTGCTGACAGTGGAGGGTGAAAGGTGCAAATCCTCCAACATCCTCACGAGGAAACGCTGATACTCGGAGAGATCAGCAGCCGGAGAGATGTGGACAGAAGGTTCCTCTCCCCTTGAAGAGGGGGATGAGGAGATGGAGGTCACCATGTGCTCAGAGGGTGGCTGCACGGGGGCAGGTTGAAAAACCTGGCTGTCCATTGCCCTAACGTAAGCAGGGAACCAGGCAGCCACCGCTCTGAACTGCTCCCAGGTGAGAGGGCTGCTAGGACCGAGGATGCCTGGGAGCGCAGGAGAATGTGGCAGAGGGATGGGAGCAGAGCCGAGAAAAGAAGTCGGCTGACCTCCGCCAGGGCTAGGGAGCGGACCGTGAGCACCCGAGGAAGGTGCCCCGGAAGACCCCACAGCCGACAGCTGCACAACCACATTGGTACTGCCTTGGCTGCTCCCAGAAGAATCCCCCCAGTGAGGCGATCGGGGCCGTAAAGGTCCAGGATGGTCCCCTGCCTCAAAAGAATGGGATTCCCTCAAAGAACCTGAGGGGGAAGAGTGAAAATCTGCACTATGGCTCCTTCCAGGGCCTGGGTGGACCCCAGAAAAAGGCAGACGTGCCGATCCGACACCCCTCGACCCCTCAGAGTCCGAAAGAGTCCTCCTCCTCGAGAGGGCCAGCCTAGGTAGCTGGCATCTCTGGGCAGCCCCCAAAGGGGAGAACCAGGGAGCAGTACCCCCCGCAGGCGTCTCGATGGGCCTCAAAGTCGGGCGATCAAGACACACCACTGGAGGGGGTACCACAACCGAAGGATCGATGAAATCCCCAAGACCAGGCTGCAGAGCTATGGTGGCAAGCACCACTGCCTGCTGGTCAGCACCACTGACCCTAGTCTCGGGGGCAACCGACCTCTCCTCAGGAGGGGGCTGGCTCCAACTCGTCGACGAGACCACTGTGCTGCCCACGTCCGCAGCCAACCCCGAGGGGTGCGACTGCCCGTCCGACTCGGAGCTCGACTCCGATGAGGTTGAGTCTGAAGCTCTGAGCCAAACCAAAGGAGGGCGGGCAGAACTGTCCTTGCCACCGGGCCCGGAAGCCACCGTTGTGCCCGAGTCGGTGCCAGTGCCCTCTGCAACCCTGCGAGCGTGATCTGCAGGAGGCACGGCCCCAGCCCGAGCCAGAGATCCAATGTCAGGGCCAGTCACGGCACCATCTGATCCATCGGCACCGGGAGCGGTACCAAGGACAGGGATGGCGCCAAGAGCCCCGGTGGCACCCTCAGTGCCGACGTCGCTGCTGCCCGGCTCCACGGCACTGAGGACCCTGGCGGCACGGACGACGGCCCCGAAGGCGGACCCGGCCCCTGCGCCGCTGAGAGCATGGACAGCGCCGTGGGGCGGCACCGACAGGGAGGTAAAGGAAGGCCCCCCGCAGGCGCGAGCCCAGACGGTGCAGTGCTCAACCTTGCGCCCGAGGAGGCGGGCGCAGGCAAGCTACGCAGCAAAGGACGGACGTTGGATCTGGTTCCACGGGCGCCATCAACAGTGTCGGCGCCGCTGAATGGCGTCGACCGAGCCCACGGCACCAACGATGGCTCCCGCCAGGGGCCCACGGCCGCGAACGGCGCCAAAGGCGCCAACCGACGGCGCCGAGGACAGCGCCTACCCGGCCTTCCGAGCCGTGGAACGACACTGGGGAGCCTTCACCCCCGAAGGAGTGATTGCCATGGCGGCGCCTCCCGCCCGCTCCCGGGGGGGAGCGGGGCAGGCCTCCTGCGCCGTGGAAGGAGTCTTGGCAATGGCCAGGCTACAAGTAGCCGAGGCTCCCTCCTCCTTGGTCCGTATAGAACCAGGAGGGGACCCGGAGGAAAGGCCGAAAGAGCGCGGCTTGGCCCGAGTGCGAACCCTACCCCGAAAGTCGGCGGAGCTCGCCCCACTTTCCACGCGCGCTGTTCAAGGACCCGCGGTCCATGGAGAAGTAGGCGTCGCACGAGTCCATGTCGTGAAGCGGGCCAAGACACCGGTCGTGCTGGTCGGTGACGGAGAATTTTCGGCCGCATGGGCACCGTCGCATGGGGGGACAACCTGTCTTCAAAGACTTCTGGCCCTCCGACTGAGACATTACCTACGGAAAAAAACACCAAAACAGACTCGTCGCAAAATTCAAACAATAAGGAAAGATCTTACCGGGCGACGTCGAGTGGAGGCAGAAAACAGAACCGGCAAGTAACCGACGGACTTAACGCCGAAGGCGAAGAATGCAAACAGGCCTAAAATCTTCTTGAAGCTTCCCACGAGGACACCTCGTTGGCGGTGAGCGAAGAACTGGCAGGCAGGCGGAGTTGACACAGCCTAACGGCCAACCTCGAGCACCACGCAGTACCGCCGGCCCGCCTACCCTTTTAAAAAAAAAAAAAGCTCCTGACGGGTCCTGACCTCCGGCCAGATAACCCATCTGTGATGAATGGTGAAGACTGACACAGATAAGATCAAGAATTATGCCGTTTTCAATATATTGCTATGACATAATGTCTTGCGACATTATGACCCCGTGTCTACCTGTTCCAGGCTCCTACACATCATCCCCAGAAAGACTGCTGCACCACAACTACTACAGTTTACCACTCTCCTGCTTCCTATACATGCTCCTATTCCCCTCACATCCTGCCTGGCTTAGTTTCTCCTAGCCGCAGTTAAGTGGCCCTGTGTGTACCAGGTCACAGATGATCCCAGCAATCACAAAATTCTCTCAGTTCCCCTAAACCCTTTTGCTACCTTGCTGCTCAGTACAACTGTAAGCTGACCCCAGATAGGGATCAGCTACAATCCTCCTTCCAACCCCCTACAACATATTTCCAACACTCCCTTCCACAATGTTTAGTTCAGACGTAAGCTGACCCTGTATCGGGACCATCTGCAATCCCTTAATAATCACTTTCAATGCACTTCCACCCTCCTGCCTTGTACCCCCTACCCACCCTTTTACATGTGCCTCTCCTACTGTGACCAGTGGGGCCTGCAGTCCTCCCTGCAGATGTCCTGCCAACGTTTCAGTTGCCACGTAGTCAGACATCACACTCCTGCTTCATGGCACTCACGCTTTGGGGCTGCTAGGGATTGTGGGTCCTTATAGGAACTACAGCCACCCTACTATTTCTTCACTGAAAGGGTGGCAGATGTCTGGAACAGCCATTCAGCAGTAATGCTGGAGGCAAAAACAGTGGAGGGTTTCAATCATGTGCGGGATAAAAAAAGGGGTGTATCAGAAAACAGGCAGAGGAGGGAAGGTCACCGGAGACCAGTTAGGGTCTGTGGAGACAGATTCGGCAGGTAACATCTGGGCTGAGTGGGTGGGCCAAACAGTCCTTTTCTGCTGATAAATTATACCTCTCTAGCAGGATTCCAGCAATCCTTGGGAATTCTTAAAGGAGTTTTGTGTCTGCTCCTTTAAGAGTTAAGAGATTTGGAGATCAGGTATCTCAGGCAAAGAATAGTTATGTACTTACCATAACAGCAGATAGGATATCTCTTGCATCAGGCCACACCTACGGAACGAGTACCAAGCAGTACTGACAATAAAACAGTCTGGGTGGCTGGAGCCTACAGGCCTAAGAAAGGAGGCCTTGAAGCACAGTTAGGCCAAAACCTGCCCTTTTTCGACAGGCAATGTCCAGACTAATGTTTAGTGAAGGTGTGGACAGTACTCCAGGTGGCAGCTGCACAGGTCTCTGTAGCCGACACAATTTTGAAACTGGCAATAGAAGTGGCCATGCACTTTGTGGAATGACCACGAACTACACCAGGAAGTTCCTTACCATACTTTCTATAACAAAAAGTAATGCAACTGGCCAACAATTTGGACAGACATTGTTTAGAAACAGGCGCACCCTCTTTCCCGGGACGAAGGAAACAAAAAGCTGTAAGGACTTTGTGCAGTGTATATAGTGCATGAGTATTCTATGCACATCTAAAGCATGGAGCAATGCTTCCCCTGGATTGGCATGCTCAAGAAAATAAGCTTTTGGGGGGAGGGGGTGCTAGAGAGCCACCTTCCAGGCTGGTTGCACTTCTTTGTACCTCCTCCTCCTCGAGGTATTAAATAGAGTTAAAATTGCAGCTAAAGTTGAATTTTTCAAAAATTACACATCAGAGTTTGAAGCAGAACTTCCTCTGGAGCAGATTGATATAATTTTCAGCAATGGGGAGGCAGAAAGCACAACTGCAAGGGCCAGCAAAAGACCAACAGCAACCGCAGGCAAGTACAGCCCTGGGACCAGCAGGCGCGAGTGGCAGTGGAACACAAAGTGCACCCGAGCCACCCTGGAACGCTATGATCGAGTCCATGTGGGCCATGGACTCAAAAATAGAGAAAACTCTCCGAAAGCCGGAGATACACGATGCAGCACTCCAGAAGCTAATGGAAACAGTAGCGGAGGCCAAGAAACAGACCATTTCTACACTTACCACAGTAGCTACACTTACCAAAGAAAATAGACAACTCTGGAGTCGAATGGAAGCAACTGAAAATGAAATCCGTTTTGGAAACATTAGACCACTTGGAGTTCCCGAAGGAGTGGAGGGGACTAACTTACTTCCTTACTTGGTGACCTGGCTTTAAGAAACTCTCAATATGCCAGAAAACTTCCAATTGTACTCGTTCAGTAAGACCTATCGGGTTAATCCAAGGGTTTGTCCCTCCACTCCAAACCAACCATGTACCATCATTTTAAAATAGGCTGGGTCGGAGATTTGAGATGCTGTGATTAGTGCTGTACGAGCTGCCTACCCACTGGACATTAATTTGTTCCCAGACCTCTCCTATCAGATGCGGGCCAGAAGAAAGGGTTTCGACACAGTGTGGTAGCGGCTGGTAACTCTGGGGGTTATCCACTCCTTCCTTTTACTGGCCAGACTTACCGAGTGGTCTATGGGGGTAAAACATGGCAATTCAGTAACCTCCAGGACGCAGGCCGATGGCTCAAAAAGGTGGAAGGGGAATTCAAGAGCCAGAGAGAGCTTCCCGATTTAGCCCACTTGGATTCTGATACAGAGGACTGATATGTAGTGGGCTGCTATATGGAGCAGAACAGTTGAATTTTGCTACTGTTGGCGGTTTGCTATTTTGCCATATGGAACTAACAGAGACAATTCTTTCTTTCTGAACTTTGACTTGGGGGGTCATAGGATGCAATAAAAGTTTCCGACGTTTAACTGTGTTGAGAGCTCACGATTTTCAGTGAGCATGGAGATCCCGCCATTTTGATTGCTCCCTTCTGTTTTCTTTTACCCACCCGAGCGGCGACTGCTGCAATTCTTTCTGCCACAGTTAATGTTTATCGTGCTCCGTGCTTAAGTACTGTATCGTTATGGTTTATAGTACACTGTTACAACTATAGCATTAATAGCTGTAGTTTTGGTTTAAGTGAACTTTTTGATAATTAGTCCATGTGGGGTGTAGGAGTGCTACAAGGGGGTCCCATCATTTCTGTCTGAATAATCCCTAACTGATGAACAGGTTTAAATAGCAAGCTAATGACTGTATTACTTTCCCTCTTTGATATTCTCCCTACAGGACATACCTTCTGCCTTTGAAGAGGCTAGCAATTACTGCAGTATTTTGGATTTGCTATTAAGATATCCTTTTTTTTTTTTTTTTTGGACTCCTCCACCTCCTGCTGTAAAAGAATACAGGATATTTCTTGTCTATGTTCTCCATATTAATTGTTACAGTAGCCACAAAGGCTATCTGCAGATGTATTTCCTGTTACCTTGTATCAGAAATGTACTAGCATAATGTATGCTTATAAAGAAAACTAATAAATACAAAGTTTAAAAAAAAGAAAATAAACTGGCAGGTGGATGGCTTGATTTAAAGTAAACTCAGAGACCACCTTAGGAAGAAACTAAGGATTAGTATGTAAAGACACCCTGTCTATGAAAAATCAAATAAAGAAGCTCACACATTACAGCCTAAAGCTCTGAAAGCCTCGGAGCAGAAGTGATAGCAACTAAAAATAATGCTTTCCAAGACAGAAAGCGTAGACCACAGGTCGCAGCTGGCTCAAAAGGAGCCAATGTAAGCTTTTCTAACACACAATTCAGGTCCCAAGCCAGGGCGGGATTGCTGATAGGAGGCTTCAAGTGCAGTATGCCTCTCAAAAATGTATGGGCCACCTCCAACTGAGCAACTGTACGACCCTCAATAGGCAAACGAAAGGCTGAAATAACCAAGTACACTCCGATAGAAGAGTACTGCAAACCTGCATCTGACAAGGACAGCAAATACTCTATAAGCCAATTTACTGGACAGGTAAAGGGATCCAGTTGATGAGAAGCGGCCCACAAAGCAAACCGGTTCCACTTCATGGAATAAGTGGCCCTAGTGAAAGGTTTTCTGGCAGCCACTAGAACATCAGCTACTTTTAGAGACACCCCAAACCTAGCAATGACTATGTCTTCAGGAGCCATGCATGGAGATAGGACTTGAGGTCCAGATGGACCAGAGTTCCCTTTTCCTGGGACAGTAGTCCCTTGCACAGGGGCAGAGGCACTGGTGGTTCCACTGCCAGTTGCTGCAGTGAGGGGGACCAGATCTGATGAGGAGCAATGAGTATCAACATTGCTCCCTCCATCTGAAGCTTGATTAGCACCCTCTGGATTAGAGGAAAGGCATAAAGGAAGAAAAAATTACTTACCTTAGTAATATTGCTTCTTCCAGGGGATCCCTCAGCATTCTTCATTAATGCAGTTTTGCCAGCTGGGATCAGCTGCCCCAGAGGTGAAGTTTATGCTAATGATGCCAAAGAATTAACCTATCAGATTCTAGTAAGAGAGTGCTGCCTGTAGGTGCTGTTGTACTCCAGTTAGATTTATTTCATAGCCTAAGGGGCAAAAGGCCTAAACCTTAAATCTAACTTAGTACTACAGAAAAAAAGAGAAAAAGAAATCACCTATAGAAGAAGTATGTACACCATGCTTCACTGTGGAACACTACACGTGTTAAAGCTCTCCAGTAAGAAATTTGGCCTTTAGCATGGACTGCAGAACTATTTTCAGCAAGGTTATGTGAGGGGAGGATGGGTGGGGCATCAAGCATACTGAGGGATCCTCTGAAAGAAATATTACTATGGTAATTTTTTCTTCTCACCCCAGGAATCCCTCAGTATGCTTGACTAATGCAGACTACAAAGTGTAGTTGGGAGAAGGAAACAGAACCTACTCTGGGAACAGGTTCTGCAGGACTGCAATGCTTTGTGAAGGTGTGTACAGTCTTCCAGGAAGCTGCTTTGGGGATGTGTTATAGATTGATTCATGTGAAATTCAGACACCACCTTGGGAAGAACATTCCTATTTGTCTTGAGAACTACTTTATACCTGTGGGAAATAATGTAGGTTGGTTCAGTGCATAGAGCTTGCAACACTGAAATCCTTTTGGCTGAAGTGATCACCACTACAAAAACAGTTTTCCAGGTGACAAATTTTAAGTCTGCAATAGCCATGGGATCAAATGGAGACACCATCAGCTTAGCTATACACAGGTTTAAGTCCCGGGGGGAACAGGCTCCCTAAGTGGGGGTTGAAGGTGCATCAGGCCTTTAAAGAATTTCTTGAAAATGGGATGAGAAATTACAGATTTCTCTTTGCCAGCTGAAATGTAGGCCAAAACTGGCTACCAGGTGGACCTTCCGTGATGAGGCTCTAAGGCCTGATGCTTGTAAGTGTACCAAACAGTCTAGTATGGAAGACAGGCTAGGTTGTAGTGGGTTAATTTGTCTTTACAACAGAAAGAGAATCTCTTCCAATTGGAAGTGTAAGTCTTTTTGGTATGTAACAGGAAGCCCGTTATGTGTTTAAAACCCTGTCATAAATATGAAAATGTGCAATCCCCATAGTTTTCCTTTCACTCTTTCTGTCCACTTATCTTTTCCGTCTATTCTTTATATTCTTGTCAGGGTGGCCAACCTGGCACTTTCCACAAACTCTTTACTGTACCTTATTCTCCTGACCTCCTTTTTATGCACACAGCATTATGCTTAGATTGCAGAGATAGGAAAAAGCGCAAGTCACGCTTTATTGTTAATGTCTGGTGCCCCTTGGTTTAAGAAAAAGTGTAGCATCCATTTCTGGAGCACTGAGCTTCGGAACCACTGCTGCTGAGTGCAGCTCCTTTGACTTATGTGGCTCCGGTGTGAGGGACAGCGCTGATCGCTGAGTGCGACCCAGCAATTTTTTTTTTTTTTGAGTGGGTTGCTCCGTGTTGGTGTAGCCGCACAGAGTGGCTGAATGTACGCTCCTTCTTTGGAGCAAGTAAAAGAACGATTGCTTCAGAGCAAAGGCATGCTCCAAAGAAAAAGCTGACTGCCGTGCTAGCAGCAAGATCAAAGTCACTTGAATATTTGACTGCCGGCTAGTGAAACACTACGGGCAAGGCTAACTATACACCCTGTAGTGTCTTGAATAAAGTGTACCCTGTACAGAAGCAGCCCCAGAGATGTTGTGATTGAGGGCTGCATATGAAACAGAATAATGAAGCCTGTGATGTCACGGCCTATGGAAACTCCCCAATTATGTAATGTCATGGCCTACTGAAACACCCAATTATGTAATGTAATCACAAGGAGCTATAAAAAGGGCTCACCACTAGGGGAATGTTAGATAGTTGAGTCAAGTCTAGTGCTGACAGTGAGTAGGGTAAGACCTATAGTTGGTGTGTGTGTGTGTGTGTGTGTGATTTCACATAGGTTACTTGAGAAAAGTATTCATTGGACTATCTGGGCTGAAACAAAGCCACATACTCTGCTGAAGAAAACAGAGGGCTGAATTTCTTTGTGCAGGACTAATTATTTGACTTTTGTTTTCATTTCTGTAAATATTTGTATTTTTTCTAAAAATAAATTGAAGAACGCATTCGTGGTGTTTTTTTATGCACTTGATCCCTACTTTGTTGTGTCAGTTATTATCCCACATGTTCACACTGGTGTTAGCAGTGGGATACCTGGTTCATCTAGACTGCCTTGGAGACGCTGCCAGGAGAGTATAGTCCAGTACCGACACATGCACAGGATAAAAAGTGTGAAGCTGACTAAAGTCCAGTGGACTCTAGCAATGGCTGAAAAGCTCGGGTTGAAGACAGTGCCCGGGTTGGACCCTGGTGCCCGGCCTAAGATTGCGAAGAAAGAGCGGGAGGATGCCACAGATGAGGAACCCTTGGAAGAAGACGACTGGATGCAGATGGAGGAGAGTGCACTGGAAGACCCCAGTGACCTGTTGTGCTGGCTCTGTCTAAAACAGTTGGAGATAGAACGTGAGTGAGCAGAGAATCAATGACAGCGAGACGAGGACACGAGACTACAAGAAGTGAAAAGGAAGAGACAGGATGCCTTGCAAGTCATCCATGCGCTGACCGAAATGTACCCCGTGACATAAAGTTAACAAAATTGACAGAGGCTGATGATACAGAAACCCACTTAACTACATTCGAGCTGATAGCCCAGACATGTGCTTGGCCCCAAAAGCAGTGGGTCATCAGACTTGTCCCTTACTTACCTGGACGGGCCCATCTGGTGTATAGTCACCTTACTGCCCCTGACTCTAATGATTACAATCGGGTCAAGGAGGAAATCCTCCGCCGGTATATCAATACCGAGACCTATAGGCAATGATTCAGGTCTCAAAAAATGACGGGCCAAGATACCCCTAGAGAGACTTTTGCCAGGTTAAAAAGTTTCTGTCTGAAATGGTTACAACCAATGGTCAAAACCCTCAACCAAATCCTGGCATTGATAATTATAGAGCAATTTATCCAAGTGTTGCCTCAAGACGCCCAGGAATGGGTGAAGGAGCACAAACCCGACACAGCAGAGAAGACCATCACTCTGGCAGAGGCTTATCTGGTGGCCAGACCCTCAAAGTCCAGAGGATACCAAGGTTATTCACCCCAACCTATGACACCGGTAAGACCTTTTGAAACTACTTATTCCAGACAGTTAAATGATGGGGGAAAATAACTGGCGAGGGGACTGAAGTTCAAGGCCCTATTCCGCAGATATTATTTGTCATAGCTGTTTGGGGAAAAGGACACACAGCCCACAACTGCCCCAAAAGAAGAAATAAAGCTGCCCACTTGGCAATGGCTAACTGGGGGTATGTCACCACAGTGGGGATTGGCCAGGATGAAATAGTGGGATTGCTGGACTCAGAAAGCAAACAAACCTTAGTGAGAGTGGACATTTTAAAGAACTACCGCAGTAAAGGGCTGGAGGCAAAGGTAACCTGCGTCCATGGGGATGTGCACCAGTACCCTACTGCCACGGTGGAAATTATGGTAGGGCAGGGTAAACAACTCATCTCTGTTGGTTTAGCACCTAGACTGCCAGTTCCCATTATTATTGGTCAGGATTTCCCTAACTTTGACCGGTTGAGCAAGAATCAACAGACCTGTGACCAGCCTGTGGCAGTAACCACTCGGGCCCAGGCTAGTCACAGCACATTTTTCCATTTGATGAGGAGGTATATGAGGTACCAGGGAAAACAAGGAAATCAAGAAAGGAGAAGGGGGATGAAAAAAGAAAAATGGAGGGCTACCCATCAGGAAGGAATACCTGATGTTGGGTCCGATTTAGCTGGGACTAATATAAAAACAGAGTTTCTGAGAGTGTGTGGGCGGAAGCTCCCACCCTCCTAGGGTTTAGGAAGGGTGTCTGACAACAGTATTACTGTTGCCTCTTGGTGGGTGGGGGGTGTAAGTGAGCCCCTATTATGTGTGTAAAACCCTGTCATAAATATGAAAATGTGCAATCCCCACATTTTTCCTTTCACTCTTTCTGTCCACTTATCTTTTCTGTCTATTCTTGTCAGGGTGGCCAACCTGGCAATCTCTACAAACTCTTTGCTGTCCCTTATTCTGTTGACCCCTTTTTTACGCACACAGCATTATGCTCCAATTGCAGAGATAGGAAATAGCGCAGTTCGTGCTTTACTGTTAATGTCTGGTGCCCCTTGGTTTAAGGAGGAGTGTAGCACCCATTTCTGGAGCACCAAGCTACGGAACCACTGCTGCTGAGTGAAGCTCCTTCGACTTATGTGGCTCCGGTGTGAGCGACAGCGCTTGTCACTGAGTGCGACCGAGCAATTCATTTTTGTGGAGCGGGTTGCTCCGTGTTGGTGTAGCCAAATATAGCGGTTGAATGTATGCTCCTTCTTCGGAGCAAGTAAAAGAATGATTGCTTCGGAGCAAAGGCATGCTTTGAAGAAAAAGCCAACTGCCGTGCTTGGGGCAAGATCAAAGTTGCTTGAATACTTGACTGCCGGCTAGTGAGATACTAAGGGGTAAGGGTAATTGTACACCCCGTAGTGTCTAGAATAAAGTGTACCCTGTACAGAAGCAGCCCCAGAGATGTTGTGATTGAGGGCTGCATATGAAATAGAATAAGGAAGCCTGTGATGTCACGGCCTATAAACATTCCCCAATTATGCAATGTAATCACAAAGAGCTGTAAAAAGGGCTCACCACTAGGGGAATGTTAGTCGAGTCAGTCTAGTGCTGACAGTAAGTAGGATAAGACCTACAGTTGGTGGGTGTGTGGATTTCACACAGGTTACTTGAGAAAAGTATGCACTGGACTATCTGGGCTGAAGCAAAGCCTCAGACTCTGCTGAAGAAAGCAGATGTCTGAATTTTTTTGTGTAGGACTAATTATTTGACTTTGTTTTAATTTCTGTGAATATTTGTATTTGTTCTAAAAATAAACTGATGAACACATTCGTGTGTTTCTTGTGCACTTGATCCCTGTTTTGTTGTGACAGTTATTATCCCACACGTTCACATGGTACTTGGCTTTTTGGCTAGTCGAAGAACTCTTAGGACTTATTCTGAATACTGAGAGTCTGGGAACTCTAGCTCCTTGTCATCGAGGCACATGTCAGGAAGCATAGGAAAAAACAGAGGTAGTTAGTTGCAGAATTCGCAAAAAGTGTTTATTAGTACTAGCAGTAACATAAAAAAATAAAATTGTTCTGAATAACTATTTACAAAGGCAGAATGAACAGATCCATCTGAGTTTTCCTTCAATCTCTGTGCGTCTCCCAAAACATTGCAGCTCTCTCTTATAAATCTTTGCAACCCTCCTCAACAAGCATCCTGTTTTTTTCTAAAATGTTTTTATAAGTTTCAGGCAGGTGGAGCAAAAACACAATGTCTCAGAACTGAGGCCCATTCTACACAACTTCTGAAAAAGGGCCTAAAAACTGCTCTCAAGTTAACCCCTTGAGTTCCCAACAGTGTTCTGCAATCATCTCAAACTACAATTATATACATTTCAACAGTAACACTATGTAATTTCTAAACAAAGGGATCCCAATATCAGTTAGAGTTCCATAAAATGATTTGAATATATTTTATACCAGCAGATATGCAAGGGAGGAAAAGACAGAAACAGCAAGGGAAGACTGAGAGACAGTGAGAGGCAAATAATTGCGAGACTGTCAGGGTAATAAAATCCTAGGTCTCACAGGAAAATTTGGTTGTGCAACCAGTCAAGAGACAGAAAAGAAGAACAGAACAGATCCCTGCATTCAGATTCTCCATAACAACTGGGACAGGGTCCTATTCAACCATGTCACACTCCTCAAGTATCAAGCTTTGAGGCAAAGAGACTATGCTGGCGTATGTTATCCCTGAATGAGGCAGGGTCAGGAGACTGTGGGTCAGTGGCAGACGAATGGGCCATTTGACTGAGAGGGCAAAGAGCAGGGAGTACCAAGACAGCCTTGCCCAGTCTGGAGCCACCAGAATCACTGCTGGTGGGTGGCTTCTGAGTTTGAGAAGCACCCTGATAATCAGGGGAAATGGAGTGAAGGCGTACAGGAACCTTCCTGTGCAATCCAGAGACAGGGCATCCACTGGCACTGAGCCCAGAGCTGGAGACCTGCAGCAGTATAGGGGAATCTGATGACTGAGGTTGGAGGCGAAGAGATCGATCTCTGGAGCGCCAATCTCCTGAAGACTGTGGCTAGCACGTGTTTGTTTAGGGTCCACTCATGGTGGTCCTGACTGATGTGGATCAGGGAGCCTGCCAACACACTGTCCCTGCCTAGCAGATGAATGGTAGTGAGCTGCATGACTACGGAGTAGGCCAGAGATCAGCTCTTCATGGCATCTGTGCAGAGCTTTCAGGATCTTGCCCCCCGGCCGCTTGCTGATGTAGAACATAGCAGTGGTGTTGTCTGTCCTGATTTGGACAGACCTACCCCTTAGCTGGGGGGCAAAGGCTTTGATGGCCAGGGACACAACTCTGAGCTTGAGGAGGTTTATATGACATCTGGACTACCTGGCAGATCACACCCCACTTCTGGACTGGTCTGCCAGATGTGCATCCCACCCTAGGAGGGAAGTATCAGTAGTGAGCACTCTGGAGGGTTCCTTTTGTTGGAAAGGGATTCCTTCCTTGAGGATTTCCTTGTCCTTCCACCAGTCCAGGGCTTGTAGAAGGGTCCTTGTGACTGGAATGAGCTTTTTACAGAGAGTCTCTTTTCTGAGACCAATTAGCCCTCAGATGGTATTGAATGTCTCTCACCTGAAACCTGACTCCTGGAACTACAGCTGTAGTAGAGGCAATGAGGCCTAGGAGCCCGAGGAAGTGCCCAGCTGGCCTTGGTTGGCCCAGGACAAACAAATGTGCCAGGGTTTGGAGATTCAGTACTCAGTCTAATGGCAGCAGGGCTTTCCCTTGCTGGGTGTCCAGCTCTGCTCCAATCAACTCCCGGAGTCGGACTGGCTCGAAGTGGGACTTCTCTGTGTTGATCAGGAAAACCAGGGATGCCAGGGTGTGTTGTGTGAGGCTGAGAGAGTCTCTGACCTTTTGGGGAGACTTGTCCACTATCAGCCAGTCGTCCAGGCAGGGGAAGACAGAGACCTCCTCTCTTCTGAGATGAGCTGCCACTACTGTCAGGCACTTGGTAAAAACTCTGGGAGCTGAAGAAAGGCCGAATGGCAGAGCTGCAAACTGATGATGGCCAGAGGGCAGTCTGAACCAGAGGGACTTTCTGTGAGAGGGCCTGACAGGAATGTGAAAATAGGTGTCTCTGGGATCCAGGGAGGCTAGCCAGTCTCCCTGCTGCAAAGAGGGGATCACCAGTGACAGGGTGATCACATCTTGAATTTGGGATCGAACAGGTGTTTGTTTAGGTACCCGAGATCTAGAATGGGTCGCCAATACCCATTTTTCTTTTAGGTGAGAAAGTACCAGGAATAGAGGCATTTCCCCCACTGGGGGAGAGGAACCATTTCCACTGCATTTGCTGAAACGAGAGACTTTACCTCTAACTCCATCAGAATGTTTTCTGTGGGAGTAAAGAGGTTTTAAATTCCTGTGGCCTTGCTGAGTGGGAAATTATTTGAACTGCAGGGTAAGTCCTCGACCCACCACCTCCAGCACCTACTTGTCTTTGGTGATGCGCTGCCATTGATGGAGGTATTGGATCAGCCTGCCTCCTACTGGCAAAGGGGAGGTGACCTGGGCCTTCCAGTCAGAAGTTTTGTTTAGTTTGAGTTTTTATTGAAGGGGTGGGATCAGCACGTTTCTGAGCCCTTCTACTTATTCCCCAAAGAATCCTCTCATCTGAGAGT
This sequence comes from Neoceratodus forsteri, assembly GCA_016271365.2. Lineage (NCBI taxonomy): Eukaryota > Metazoa > Chordata > Ceratodontiformes > Ceratodontidae > Neoceratodus > Neoceratodus forsteri. The sequence goes on from CM057452.1 coordinate 567,749,247, forward strand.
AATACAAGAGCATGGGCATTGGCATACGGTAGAAGGCCCTGGGACAGCAACCTCTACCTCTGCCCCCTCTACTCTGGGGCTTGTAGGAAGTAGAGGCTTTCTTAGCTGCAATGCTCTGACAGGTGGTTTTGTATTCCTCTACCTTTTTCATGTACACCTCTGTTTTGTCCCCAAAAACAGAATTGTTCTCACAGGGCAAGTCCTTAGCTTTAGTCTGGATGTCTTGGGAGATACTGGTAGTTCTCAACCAGGCAAACCTCCTGAGAGAAATGGCCTGAGCCATAGCCCTGGAGGCAGTGTCACTGGCATCTACAGCCATATGAAACTGATATTTTGTGGCTTCCAAAGCAGTTTTAACAGTTTCTACCAGGTCCTGAGCAACTTTTTCCAAGGCTTGTTGGCTGATAGCCAGGAGAGAGTTCCACACAGCCTTCAGATACTTGGCTGTGTACGCCACGCAAGTAAAGAGGCGGAGCAGCAGAGAGGCTGTGGTGTAAGATTTCTTACCCACAGTATCCAGTTTCCTAGATTCTTTTTCTGATGGCAGGGATGAAAGGGGCACCTTAGCTTTGTCAGAGGCTGTAGCCTGCACCACTCCGTCATGGTCTGGATGGATGTAAATGTACTCAGCATTAGATTTTTCTAGCTGGTACTTTTTCTCTATTTTCTTTTCTACCCCTGGGATGGAGGTGGAATTCTGGAGTAACCTGAAAGTAGCCCTGCAAAGGGACTTATGAACTTGGAGCAGCTTTTTAGGAGGAGGGTGGCCCATCATATCCAAAACGACTGCCTCCTCATCTTCTTCAGTGGTCTCCTGAATAAAGAGATCAAGAGTGTCCACAATGTGTTGGACAAAGGTATAATGAGAGGAAAAATTCTCCTTTCCATGGGAAGGAGAGCTAAATTCCTGCTCTGGGGATACATGAGGTTCTAAGGGTTCATCCTTCTCTTCATCATCATCACCCCTTCAAAGTAAATGCTCTGGCCAAGGTCAGGATCAGAGGGAATAGGTGTGTGGGGACCAGATGGGGCACCAAGGAGACTGCCCACAGCCTGAAAAGTTTGATATGGTTGCCAATCATTTGCCATTTCCTCTGCAGAGGGTACATCTTGTGACACTGGTGTCTCCCTTTGCTTTTCAGTGGAAGGGGCAGTGATGTTTTTCCTTTTTGTTTCTGTTTCTTTTATAGCAGGCACTGAATCAGGAACCTGCTCTAAAAGTCTTTATTGTTTGGCTTGGTCATTATTATTTTTATCAGACTTATTTTGTAGAGGGTCCCTGAAGGACCTGTCTTTAGATTTTTGATCAGGTTAACCCCATGAGTTCCAAACAGCTTTTTGCAATAATTTCAGTAGTATTTATTATTTATTGAATTTTGTTGACCCAGTAGGCCCACTGAGACTAGAAGTCCCTTTTTCAGGGGCGACAGGGGGGAGGGGGGGATACAGATGGTAACCAACTGAAACTGAACCAGACTAAGCTGTTGGTGGTATTTTTAGTGAATGGGGGAAATTTGGCCATGTCACCGGGGAAATTCCTCATCTCTCCTGTAGGAGGACCCTTGCGTTTCTGGACTTGTCTCATTTTGCTGCAGGAGGAGGAAGTGTTTGGATGGATACATAGAATGAACTTCAAGTGCAACACAGACCTTTAGTGATGCCTCACGTTGAGGGATCTGCTGTGGTGGCAGCTGGAATGCATCCTATGTGTGGCCAGCTAACGTCCGAGACAGCGGTCCCTTGCAAAAAATGGAAACTAACCAACTATCCCTGGAACAAAAGCAAAAATGTTTAGAGGCAGAATTACTTCAGATAAGTGAGCAAATTTCCATGGAGAAGCTCAGAAAAGCAGATGACTGTAAATGAAAGCGCTGGGATACTTCACTGAGCACTGGCAGGGCCACTGGTCCTATGAAGATTCTAGCAGCGGACGAAAGACCCGGATCATCTCCGACCGGGACAGATCTTTCTCCTCGACAAGACTGGAGTATGGAGGCAGAAGGCTCCTGGTCGCCTGACAAGGCCCTGCAGGACGTCGGTTGGATACCTACCCAAAATGGTCACTGGAGAACAGACCCTGTAATTCCCATACAGGTTTCCCCCCCCCCCCCCCTGCAACCACAGATAAGTAACTCTCATAATTCTACTGTTATGCTGGGAGATAAAGACCAATTGGTTTCTACAGCATCTAACTCTGCTCCTGAAATGGAGCCCCAGACCTTGCCTTCTATTATTTTAACTGAGGATCCTGTTGAGAACCCCTAGCCTGATGGTGATTCCACTCCACATAGTGCTAAACCCACAAAACCAACTTATGCCAGTCATTTCCATAAACCGGTGGAGATGGCAAAATGCCGCAATGCTGTTCGGCTGCAGTATGTGGAGGCCCAAGATCACCCCATGGATCATTTTTTTGTTGGGAAAATTCTACTGAAGCAAAGTATGGGTTTTTAACATCTGAAGTTTATGCCTTAATACATGCACAGGGAGAATTCCATTTTGATGTTAGCTTTCAAACCCCTGCTTTGTTAGAAGCATTCTGGTGCCGATATACGAATCTTAACACTAACCCTTTATGGGTAGATTTCCTTGTCATTCCTCTGACTAAACAACCCTTTCGGGTTATTACTGTACTTTTCCGAAATGAGGGAGTAAACATCACAGACACTGTTTTTTGGCTGGAGAAACTAAGCTCTATCCAGGGGAACCCGATGCCAATCATAGATGAAGAAGGGTTCTGGAATGAGGGCTGGAAATTTAGTTAAACTGCAACAGACAGACCAAGATATTGTACATCTCCTGAACTGTTTCTTTATTGGCAGAGATAAAGGATTTTTGTTTTATCCTGGTCAGCCTCGAGTATGTTTCAAATGTGGGTCCACCAGGCATATAAGCACTGCCTGTGAGATACTAAGATACTCTCATTGTGGAGAAACTGGTCATCCTAGGGCCCATTGTTTTTAAACCCCAAAGTGTAATTTATGTGATGGGTCGGGACATACTTTTTTGGACTGTCCTCAGGCCGCCAAGAACACTGAAGATGCCAATTACGGAGTGCAAGATCATTATATACGCACTGCTGTAAAACAAGCAAGTATTCCTTTGGTGGTGAATCTATTAGGTCCCTCTCAAAGACTCTCTGTCCCTGCTGCCCCTGAAGGGCAGGAACCTCTGGTGTCACATCCTCTGCCTGAGGTCCCTACTACAGTAGCCCCCACTGTGGAAGCAGTACTCCATAAGGATCCTTTGCAACAGCTGCTTCTGGATGAGGCCTTTGTTGTTGTCATGGGAAAAAAAGGTAGAGGGGTTAAACACAAAGTAAAAGGTAAAAATAAACCCCCTGAGGAGCCCATAAGAGGATCTGAATGTTTACTCTCTTCTCTTGGAGGAACACTCAGACATGGAAGAAGGGGATCAAACACCCTTTCCAGCTTCACAACCGGGAGATCAAGGAGACACAGTGGGTCGAGACAATCAGAATGTAGTGACTTCCAGGAGTGGAAGAGTGACGAGGGCATCAAGCAAACTGAAGTGACTGTGTCTTATAATCTGTGATTCTGGCTTCTTTTACTTTTAGGCCGGCCTCATTAAATGTGAACAGCATTCAATCGTCTACTAAACGTTCTAGTACTTTTGCACAATTTTATAAAAGCAACTTAGATTGTGTGTTTTTTCAGGATGTTCGCCTTCACTCCGCTGAAATGTTATCTGCGGCCTCTAATGGCTGGATATGGGGGGATTGTTTCTGGTCACAGGGGGAGGATCTGTGTTCCAGGGTGGGGATCTGCTTCTTTACTAAGGTACGAATACTCCGACACCTTGAAATATTAGCAGATAGAGCATTAATGATGGATATTCAATGGGAGGGTGTAACCCTACGCTTGCTTAATGTTTATGCTCCACAGTTAAAACATGATAGAGTAGCTTTATTTCAGTCCCTCAAACCTTTCTGGCTGGAGAATAGGACACAGAGGGTAATAGTAAATGGAGTCCACTCTGAAGAAAGGGGGGGTTACTAGTGGGGTGCCGCAGAGTTCAGTATTAGGACCGGTCCTCTTCAATGTCTTTGTAAGCGACATTGCACAGGGACTGGAAGGAAAAGTATGTCTCTTTGCAGATGATACAAAGATCTGCAACAGAGTTGATGTACAAGGTGGGATGGAAAGGATGAGAAGGGACTTGGCAAGGTTAGAGGAATGGTCAAATGTATGGCAGCTTAGATTTAATGCTAAGAAATGCAAGGTAATGCACCTGGGAAACAAAAACCCAGAGGAAGAGTACACAATGGGGGGTGAGATACTAACAACAACGAAAATAGAAAGGGACCTGGGGGTAGTCATATCAGATGACTTAAAGGTGGGCAAGCAATGTGAGAGGGCAGTAAGGAGGGCTGGGGGATACTGGGATGCATGGGAGGCATCACCAGTAGAAAACAGGAAGTTGTTATCCCTCTGTACAGACAGTTGGTGAGACCCATCTGGAGTACTGTGTGCAGTTCTGGAGACCCAGTCTCATAGGGACATAGACAAGATGGAAGCTGTCCAGAAGAGGGCAACTAAAATGGTGCAGGGTCTGCACCGAAGACATATGAAGAGAGACTTAAGGAGCTTAATATGTATAGCCTCGAGGAAAGGAGGAGAGGGGGACATGATAGAAACTTTCAAGTACCTCAAGGGAATCAACAAAGTCAAGAGGGTAGCATCTTTCAAAAAGAGGTGTGCAAGAACAAGGGGGCACAATTTGAAGATGGGGGGCAGCTCAGAGGTAATGTAAGGAAGTATTTTTCACAGAGAGGGTTGTGGATGCATGGAATAGCCTTCCGGAGGAGGTTGTGGAGTCAAAAACAGTGACTGAATTCAAGCATGCATGGGACAGCCATAAGGCAATTCTAGGGGCCGGGAGTAGAAAGAAGTAGGCTGCTGGTTAACTAGGATCTGCAGCTTATCCATTACGTAGGGAAATGGGCAGACTTGGTGGGCCAAGCGGTCCTTATCTTCCGTCAAATTCTATGTTTCTATCTTACTCACAAATTATTCTGTTCCATTGGGTGGGGATTTTAATTGTACATTGCCTCCACAAGGGCCTAGTTCTTTGGGCAAGAAGATATATTGTGATGCATCTAGCCTGCGATTTCTGACTGAGGAGGTAGGCCTCGTTGATGTTCATGAGGTTATGTATTCTGTAGCCCCATTGACTTATTTTTGTGGCCCTAGAGCCTCACGCATTGATTATTTGTGTTTCTTTCCCTTTTGTTACAATCTGCTAAAATTGTGGATGTTGCAACCTCCGATCACCGGATGTTGGAACTGGTGCTCGGTAGCCACCCTGCGCAATGCTGTGGTCCTGGGGTTTGGAAATTGAATGCATCACTGCTAGAGGTTCCTGATACTGGAGGGTTTTATTTTTATCTTGGAAGCCAGAAAGTCTGTTTTTTCTAATATGACAATACAAATCTATGGTGGGAGAATACTAAACTGGATATAAGAAAACACTTCCAGGAGATGGGCCCGCATTAATGGGAAATTTAAACAAGATAGGATGTGTATTTTGAGGGATGACATTAGCGTCTTGACAGGTTTACGCAAACATCTAGGCACGAATTGTCATCATCGTATTAAAGAGCTTAAAGCAGAAGTGACCCTTTTACAATTACAATTTATGAGAAACTTGGAACAAAAGCAAAAATATGAAAGGAAAAACGTTTGAAACTGTGCCTTTTGAATCTGCTAGTTCATTAAAAGATCAAAGGAATATGGGATTTCTTTTTACACCTCGAATGGTGATAAAGTAACAGATAATATGGAGATCTTGACAGAGATTTCTACATATTTTGAGAAATCCTTTACAAGTCAAACCCTGCCCATTTTGGATATGAAACAGTGGCTAGCTTCTTGTGCTTCACCATGCATACCTAATGATCTGGGGGCTGTCTTGACTGAACCCATTACACCACTAGAACTGAAGGAAGTTATCTGGACCTTGAAGTCCGGAATGGCATCAGGGTTGGATGGGCTCCCTCATGAAATTTATAAGATTATCTGGGAATATTTGGTATTAGAGTTATGTGATTGTTATAATACGGGTCTACATGTAGGTCAACTGCCAGAAAGCATGTTGGAAGGGCTATTAATTTTACTATTTAAGGGTGGGGACAGGGGGCTTCTAAGTAATTGGAGACCAATCTCCCTTTTAAACACTGATATTAAAATACTAATGAAAATTTTGAGCAAAAGAATTTTGGGAGTTTTAGATTCAATTATTCACCCCACTCAGTTTAGTGGGGTTCCGTTGAGACGATTACAGGATGCTTTAGTCCTTTTACGTGAAATTCTGCATAAGGGAGACACACAGGAATTGATGGGCCATTTGGTTTGTTTAGATCAATCCAAAGCTTTTGACAGGGTAGAGTATGAGTACCTTTGGGAAACTTTTCAGTGCTATGGTTTCCCAGATTCTTTAATTTACTGGTTGCAAACATGTTACTCTGGCATTAGTATTCTACCCAGCACTAATGGATGGGTAGGCCGGGCACTGGCGGTAAAACAGGGAGTTAGACAGGGGTGCCCTCTCAGCCCACTGTTATATATTCTATCTTTAGATAAGCTTTTACATTCACTACATGGTATAGACTCCATTATTGCGCTTTCGGTGGGAAATGAGGATACTCCAATTGTCACATTGGCATATGCAGATGATTTGGGGCTTTTTTTGGCAGATCGAAAGTCTGCTTGGGAAGCAAAATATATTTTGCAGTTATTTTCCAGTTTAACCGGTTCTGCTGTTAATCATACGAAGAGTTGTATATTACCCATAGGTTATGATGTGATTGACGCAGCTTCAGTTTGGGGAATACAATTACTCCCGGCTATCACAACATTTTGGGAATCTACTTTTGGGGTCCAGATCCACAAACATAACTGGGAACGAAAATTGGCAGAAGCAAGAGAACGGGTACAGGGTTGCAATAAATGGCGTATGACAAAGGCTAAAAGTATATTTAATCAAAACGTAATTGTTGTCTTTTTTCTTGTTCCTAGCAGCTGGTCCCAGAGCACTGGAAACTTTTGTGTATAGTGTGTTTTTCCAATGCCTATGGGGTAGTCGACGGAACCCTGTGAACGTGCTGTTACATACTTCCCAAAGAGCATCGGAGGTCTGGGTATGATTAACCTGGTGGTTTTCTTTTTTTGTTACCTTTTTTTATTATAACTTTGTCCCTACTTTGTTAGAGGTTCAGAAATTGTGGTCTCCTTGGGCGACTGATATTGTGGGAACCCTCACAATATATTTTGCGTCAAACTAGGATGGCTCAGTTACCACTATATTTTACGGATGCAATTGGGAAATTAAAGGTATGGAAAATCGTTAAAAAACTTTTAGTTTCTTCTAATCGAAAAGTTTTATACGGCTGGATTATGGAGTCCCAATTTTTTCAGCCTCCAAGTTTTCTGAATTTGCTGTGTGGAGACCAGAAGGGTCTCATTTTACTTCTGAACAGTAAGAGGGTTCCTCCTTATATGTGGGATTTTTTATGGCTATGTACGCATAAAAAGTTACGTGTGCGAGGGAATCTAAAGCATAAAGAGCTCGCAGAAAGGGAATGTCTGAGGGGAGGGGTATGTGAAGGAGTTGTTGAAACCATGTTACATCTTTTTGTTGAATACCCCTTTGCCATTTCCTTCTGGGATCGTTTTCATGCAACCTGGCCCTTAAGTCCTTTTTTAGATACAACTCCCGACATATGGGTAGAGGGGATATTACCTGGATTTTGGATTAGATATGAAATCTGTACTATTCGACTTTTGATGGGTTTTATTCGTTTTTGACTGTGGCAAGCACAGTGTGGTTTGACCCTTCGAAAGCAACAGCAGACTTGCGACCAGCTTATTTTATTGCTCTCTAAAGAATTTTTTCAATGGCAAAGATTGGAGAGGAATAGGGTATCCTTAGATTTATACAAACTTTGGTGGAGGAACATGTCCTGGCTAGATACGGGATGATGGAGGAGTGAATGGTTGCTGAGTATGACAACTGTCTATAGTTTGATCGGATTTTTTGGTCAACATTTAGTTCCTATTTGTCTTCCATCTCCACGGATTCATTTTCAGAATATAAGGATAGCTCCCTTACGTATGAGGTTTGTTTCTTAAACCTCAGTCCCCATTTTTCTTCCCCTTTTTATTTTCGGGATTGGTCGATATATTACTTTTCGGCTTCGGATGTGTAATTTCCCCTGGGGTTTTGTTATTGGAAGGTTTCCTGGCAGAGGGCATGTTTCTCCCAAGATGAGATTTCCTTTTTCCCTATATATACTTGTTCTCATAGTGGGAACTTTTCTTCAGAAGTCTTTGTTTGGTTTTAAAGAGGGTATTATAATTTTAGTTTGTGATTCATTGCGGTGGGGAGGGGGATATTTTGATTCGTTCCCGGAAGTATGAATATGTTAATATGATTATGTTTTTCTGGCATTAATCAACTTTTCTTTCTAGGTTTCTTGATCCTGTATAACGACTGGATTAGAGGACTTTTCCATATATATTGTGCTGTCCAATTTTTTTTTTCCTCTTAAAAAGTCTGTTAGGGAGTTAGTCCTTTTATATGAAGTAATACAAAGGCACTTTTTTTATGGTGAATTTTTATTTATTCTAGGTCCTTGCTCTTGCTGTTGGGGGGTAGAGGTATTGTTTTGTTTAGTTTTCAATTTAGTATGAAGTAATACTATTTTGGTTTCTATGTTATGAGTTTGTATGTATGATTTTGTTTTGACAGCACAATTTCCATAAATCTGGAGTCCACTTTCCCCAAATCTGTTTTGTAAGGAGGAGGTGTATGATGTATTTCCTTTCTGTTTTCTCCCTATGTTTCTGTGTGATAAAACAATATTTTTGTTTGGATTTTGTTTTCAGCTGTAATAAAATGTTTCCCTACTCTTTTCGAGAAGTGCCATGGGATCTTTAGCATCCACCTGAACTACCCCCAGAACAGGCAGATGGAACCTCGGTTTAACGTCTCATCTGAAACAGCATCTCAGGAGTGCAGCATCCCCCTCATGCTGCACTGCAGTGTCAGTATTGGGATATTACCCCAAGTGGCTGGTGTGGGGATAGAACCCACAGCCTTCTGATCTCTCGGCCTCAGAGGCGAGTGTGCTACCTGCTGAGCCACTGACACTGACTTATAACACCTAAATATATACAGTTATCACATACAGTTTTACACAGATATTCACATATTTTTTATAATATAACTGCAGATATGCAAGAGGGAAGAAAAGACAGAACAGCAAGTGAAGGCAGAGAGATAGAGAGAGGTGAAGAATTGTGAAACCGTCGGAGAGATCAGTTCCTAGGTCTCATAAGAAAATTTGGTTGTGCAACCAGACAAAGAAAGAGAAAAGAAGAGGATAGAACAGACCCTTGCGTTTAAACTCCTTCTGCATAACAAATGGGTCAGGGCCTTATTCAACCCTGTTACATACTCCCATCTTTAAGAGGGAACCTGTTTTACAAGAACAGGTTTCCAAAACTTTCTTTTAATTATCTTCTAGCGTTAACTTATAACTTTTATAGTTCAGTGCACATGCAGCACAGCAAACAGAGAAATTTCAACTCACATTTTTCAACCTTCAGAATTCACAATTCCTGATCCATATCTTGACAGAAAATCAGCACTGACACTCTCCTTCCCAGATTAGTGCATCACATTAAATTTAAATAGCTATAGTGCCAGGTACCTCCGTATGATTTTAGAATTTTTATCCTTCATCTGGTTAAGCCAACAAAGAGGATTGTTACAAGTACAGTTTGCCCCTAGTAAATAAAACTTAAGGAACTCCATGAACCACTTTGCCTCAAGGCATTCCTTTTCAATGGTGGTGGTGTGCCTTTTCTCTCTGTCGTGCAACTTCCTACTTATGTACAGAAAAGGATGATCTTTCCCATCTGTATGCTGACTCAAGACTGCACCTAGGCCTACCTCCGACGCATCTGTCCAACAGAAATTGTTTCTCAAAGTCTGGGCTTCTGAAAACAGGGGCCGAACATAATGCAGCCTTAATGGCCCGAAAAGCCTCGTCACACTCTGGGGTCCATTTCACATTATTTGGGAACCGTTTCTTTGTGATCTAAGTGAGGGGAGAGTAGATAACTCTGTAAAGCTGGGAACAAATCTCTGATAATAACCAGCCAGCCCTAAAAATGACCTGACGTGTTTCCTGGTTTTGGAGACAGGGCTGTTAGCTACAGCTTCTATCCTGGAAACCTCTGGCTTGACTTCTCCATTTCCCAAAACATAGCACAAATATCTGGTTTCCTGCATGCCCAGTGCACTCTTGGTAGGCTTAATTGTTAGATCTGCCTTTTTGATCGACTGGATAACTGCTCGTAGGTGTTCCAGGTGGCTTTTCCACTCTGGACTGTACACCACGGCATCATCCAGGTATGCAGAACAATAACCAGTGTGAGATGATGAAATTACATCCATGTACTGCTGGAAAGTAGCGTGTGCGCCACGTAACCCAAACGGTATGGTGGTGAACCGATAGACTCCTATAGGAGTGGCAGATGCAGTTTTGTCTGGATTCTTTAGCTAGAGGGATCTATCTGCCAGTAACCCTTGGTGAGATCGAGGGTACTGATATACTTGGCACTTTCCAATCTGTCCACCAAATCATCTATTCTGGGTATAGGATAACTGTCAAATTCTGACACTTGATTAAGTTTCCTATAATAAAGGCAGAGTCTTACACCCCCTCCTGTTTTGTTTACAACCACCACTGGTGATGACCAAGCACTTCTTGACTCTTCATGATACCCAATTCTTTTATTTTTTATATTTCCTTAACCATGTCTGCTCTTAACCGCTCTGGTAGTCTGTATGTCTTTTGTCTAATAGCACGAGCATTCCTTGTCACTATTACGTGCTTGACCTGGTACTGTGGTAAAAGTACTTTTTAGTAAGTTACAAATTCCTGTAGTTTTGGTCAGAGATTAAGGAAACATTCACCTTTACAGCATCAGCAGTTACAGTTTGTTCCAGTCTATCATAAGCTACATCAATATCTTCTTTATCAATTTCTGGTAAAAACAACTTCTGGTGTTTTTTTCCAACCCATTTCTTGAGGAGGTTAGCATGGTATGTCTTAACAGGATTTTTCCTATTGGGGTCTCAATCTCATAGTTAACTGTGCCAGTACATTCAAGCACTTTATAAAGCCATTGCCACTTCATTAACAGTTTATTTTCTGTAGTGGGTAACAGTAGCAAGGTCTTTTCATCTGGCTGAAAAACTTTTGTTTTACCCCATGGTCATAATACACCTTCTGCTTGTTTTGGGCCTCTTCCTGATTACTATGGGTGATTTCAACATAGTCTGCCAGCTTCTTTCTCAGGACACACATATAAGATGTAACAGATTGTTTCTGATGGGGGTTATCTTCCCATGTTTCTTTTATTTCGTCTAGTAGCTCTCTAGGTTGTCTACCATACAGCATTTGAAATGGTGAAAAACCTGTTGATGCCTGTGGCACTTCTTTGCAAGCAAAAAGCAGGTAAGGTAAGTACTGGTCTCAGTCTTTCCCTTCCCCTTTTACAAACCTTTTTAACATGCATTTTAGGGTTTGATTAAAATGCTCAACGAGACCATCTGTATGAGGGTGATAAGGGGAGGTTCTTATGGCAGTGATACCTAGTAGTCGTTACAGCTCCATCAGTAATGCAGCACCAAAATTACTACCCTGATCAGAAATAATCTCTTTAGGTATGCCCACCCTGCTGAATATTTTGGAAAGCTCTGCTGCCACTTTTGGTGCTGTGACAGTACACATTGGAACTGCCTCTGGGTATCAAGTAGGACAGTCACATATTACCAAAAATAAATAAATTACCCTTTTTACTTTTGTCTAAGGGGCCAACCACATTCACTGCAATTCTCTCAAAAGGCACATCTATCAAGGGTAGGGACACCTTGCCTTTTTTAGTCACTGGGGCTACTTTCTGACACTCGGCACAAGAACTGCAATAAGTAGCAACATCTTCATGAATTCCAGGCCAGTAAAATCTGTACAGCAATCTGGCAAAGGTGCGATCCCTCCCCGAGTGACCAGCTACAGGACTATCATGTGCTATCTAACACCTCAGATCTATACTTTTGTGTATAACCAATTGTTCTATCTGGTCCTGTGTCTGAGGTTTAACCCAAAATCTGTTCAGTAGTCCATTACGTTTTTTAAACATAGGTTCACCCTGTTCTGGTTTCACCCCCAGCTGCTTAAAATAACCCTGGAGAGAAACACTGTTAGCTTGCTCTGAAAGAAAATTACAATAGGTGATCAGTTTAGTTTCAACATTTTCATGTGTTAACCCCTGAAATCCATCGGTCTTTTGTTGCCACTGTCTCTTCAGGTGTTGTCTTTCTTTCCTGGATTTCCGTATCTTGGAGCTGTATTCAAACAAATCAAAATCAAAATCAGCAAAAGGAAAAGAGTCCCCACCATCCGAGATTTTCTTTGCCTGAGCTCTTGTCACCACAGCTGCTGAAACATCAGTATTTACTCCCTTCTTTGATTAACTTAGTAAATCCTGGAAAGTAATTTCCAATAATCAAAGGTACATGTAACTTGGGTACTACCCTCACTTTCATTTTGTGCGACACCCCATTAATAGTCAGTCACTTGGTTGGTGGGATAGTATAGTGTGTCCCTGTTGATGCAGATGACACCAGTACCTGGTCCTTTTGGACACTGTTTTCCCAGCACTTCAATATGTACTAGGGTCTGTCTGCTTCCTGAATCTATAAGTCCCTTCACAGTCTTATCTCCCACCTTCACATCTGTCAAGTACTTGCCCCAATTTGCTAAGGACAAATCTGCTCTAGTGTCACTTCTTACTATAGCAATTTCTTGCAGTATGACCTGGTTTATTACAGTTCTAGCAAATAAAGTCTTTGGGTGCAAATTTGTTACCCCCACCAGAGTTCTTATCAGACTTGGAGTTTAAATGGGAAAAAGAGTGTCTTATTGGTGAGTGGCTGTTACCTCGCTGCTGTGGCATCTGTCTGGCCATTTGATAGTCTTCAGCCAAGGAAACAGCCTTTTCCCCACTTTCAGGTCAGTGTTCTTTTACCTAAAGCTGTACATCCGTAGGCAGGATGTTGCTGAACTGCTCCATTACAAATGTTTTGATGATCTGTGGGAGTGTTTTGCCCTCTAGCTGGAACCATTTCATAAGGAGTTCAAGTCGGTCGAAGGCTTCTCAAGGATTGTCGACAGAGTTGTACTTCAGAGACAGAAATCTCTGCCTGTAGGTCTCTCCTGAGATGTCATACCTTTTCAGGATTTCGCTTTTCACCAGGTCACAGTTTTCTGACTGTGCAGAGTCCATACTGCTGTAGGCAAGTTAGGCTTTTCCTGTCAGGTAAGGTACCAGTCTGACTGCCCATTGCTGTTATGGCCACTGGCAGGCTTCGGCAACCCTTTCAAAAGTTGTCGGGTATGCTTCGATATAATTCGAGGGACACAACTTTGTAAGTATAATGTATTTTAAGTTGTTTGTGTCTTGTTGCTCTGCTGGACCAGTGCCAGATCCTCCAGCTTTGATAACTTGAAGATATCCACCCATCACTGCATCACTTCTCTTCTTTGCTGCTCCTGTCATTGCATCTCTTCTTTTCTCTGCTTCTCGAGTTGTTGCATTTCTACTTTTCTCTGTGCCTCTAGACACTGAATCTCTTTTTCTCTCTGCTGCATCTCCTCTCTTCTCCGTTTCTTTGTCTCCGTTTGTTGTATAGCTCCTTATTTGAAAAAGGCAATTAGGCTTTCAGGTTCTGTCACTTCCTGTTTTGTTTTTTTTTTTTTTATCACTGGTGCTGGCTGTATAGTCTCAGCTTAGACTTCTGTCTGCTAGTTTGGCTGCCATTCTTCTGGTAATAATCACTCCTGGACTTGCTGCTGCAGAATCCATACCTTTCTTCTATGCTTCCCTGGTATCAGATCAAGTACCCATGCACAAGACCTCTGGCTTAAGAGTATGCACGGCATAAATCCTACTGTTAACATCATTTGTCGTTGAGGCACAGGTCAGGAACCACAGGAAAAGCCAGGAGCAGTTTCAAAATTAGCAAATAGCGTTTTATTTTTCTCAATAACAGCAAAATAAAAGTTATGCAGTACAACTATTTACAAAGGCAGTACAGAGAAAACAGTCTTCCTTCTGTTTCTTCTCAGTTTCAAATCTCAGTCTCTCTCTCTCTCTTTTGCAAAACATTGCTGCTCTTTTTATAACAAGTCTTTGCAGGAAGCTCGTTAAGGAGACAGTATTTTTTCCACAGAATGTCTTTGTCAGTTTCCAATGTTCTTGCAGGTGCAGCAAAAAGAACCTAATGACCCACAACTGACCTCTTATTTACAGCTCTGCAAAAGGCTTAAAAACAGCATCTCAGATTAACCCTACGAGTTCCAAATATCTTTTTGCAATCATTTCAACTGTATGACTATATACAGTTTTAAACAAAGGGATCCCATTATCACATACAGTTTTACACAGAGGTTCACATATATTTTTATATTATAACTGCAGATATGCAAGGGGGAAGAAAAGACAGAAGAAGCAAGTGAAGGAAGAGAGAGAACTGCAAAACAAGTTTGAGTGATCAGTTCCTAGGTCTCACAAGAAAATTTGGTTGTGCAACCAGACAGAGAAGAGACAGAAAGGGAGATGCTGGAACATACCCTTGTGTTTAAACTCCTTCTGCATAACAAATGGGGAAGAGCCTTACTCAACCCTGTTACAACCCCCCCACCCCGCTTGTTGATATAATGCATCACACAGATGCTGTCTGTTTGCATCAGCAGAGGTCCAGGGGATAGATGGGTCTGGAAGGCTTGCAGGCCATATGAAACAGCCATCATTTCTAGGATGTTTATGTGGAGTACTCTCAACTCTGGTCCATGTTCCCTGTGCCTGTTGGGGTCCCAAATGTGTACCTCCCCCAGCCCATCTCTGATGCATCTGTAGTGAGAATCTGATGAGGGGAGGGGATCGAGAAAGGAAACTCATTCAACAAATGGCCGGATTCCATCCACCACGACAGTACATTCCAGACAGAGAGGTTACCAGAACCTTCTGTTTTAAGTTATCTGTGCGTGGATCTTACTGAATTTTTAAGGTCCATTGTGGGATTCTCATATTCAGTCTGGCCGGGGGTACCGTAATAATGGCTGCTGCCATCAGGCCTAATAGTCTCAGGAATGTCCTAGCTGTGACATACCTGTTTCTTGTATGCCATATGGGCCTGTGCAATCAGACGTTCGGCCCTGTCCTAGGGCAGGAAGGCTAAGCCTTGGGCTGTGTCCAAGTCTGCTCTTATGTACTGTAGATGCTGACAGGGGTCAAGACTGATTTCAGCATACTGACAGTGATTCCCAAGGGCATCTAACAGCAGCCTGGTGCGTGCTACAGTCTGATAAAACTGCTCTATGGAGTGAGCTCTGAGCAGCCAATAGTTCAGGTAGGGGAAGACATACAGTCCTTCTCTACTGAAGGCTGCTGCCACTACAGCTAAGCATTTGGTAAAGACCTGTGACATGGATGATAAGCCAAAGGGAAATACCCTGAACCGACAGTGTTACACCTGGAAAAGGAACTTGAGGAATTTCTTGTGAGGGGGGCAGTTCTTTATATGCAAGTAAGCATCCTATGTGTCCATGAAACAGATCCAGTCCCCTACTCGCAGCAGCGGGAGCAGGCATTGTAGGGTGACCATTCTAAACTTCTTGTACTGGATAAAAAGATTCAGATCTCTTAGGTCTAGAATGGACTCTAGTGTTTAAATCCCTGTGCTGCTCATCAACTGTGCAACTCGCATCAGCCACTTTACTTTGACTGCCTGCCTCCCATTTGCCTATCCCTGCATTATTCTGCTGTGAGGTACCGGAGAGAAAACATCCAAGCTGCAAGCTGTATGGACAGAGTGAGAGACCGTTATATTTCTTGCTTTGCTACTCTGTGACTGTGTTACCTAAACTCATTACCAGCGAGCAGGGGGCCGGGGAACTGGCTGCTGACATCATTTACTGGGAGGGGCTTTAGTGTTTAAATCTCCGTGCTGCTCGCTAACGCGAGCGGTAGTGAGTGTTGCGAGCACCACTACTCAGAGAAAAAAATACTTTAACATTTGGCTGTTAATCTGTATGGGGTGGATATATGCAGTGTCTTGCTAGTTTGATAACTTAGGTTAGTTTATAGTTTAAATATTTACTTTTTATTTTATTAGCAATAATTAGGAGCCTGGTGTATTATCTCACCTATCACAGACTTATGGGAGAGTACTGTATGTTCTGCCCTGTAAAGAGTTGACTTGGATCTTCTGACTAGGTGAAACAAATATGTTTGTTTACTTATTTTATGGTTTTACTTAGCAGGTATTCAGTATTTTAGTTTTAATTTATGTGCTTCTTTTAATTTACATAGGGAGTTTTTTAATTCAAATTGCTGGAGCATCTCCAGTTGGCGTAGCAGTGCAGATAGACTTGTGATCGAAGCGTATTTTTGGGAAGGCTGCTAGAAAGTCCCTACCCTAGCCTGTCTCTTTAAAGCAATTTCCCCTGTAAATGTTTGTTATTTCCATCTGCCTTAATACCAGTGTTGCTTCTTTTTTTCTGAATTGCACTGTGAAAGCTGCTTATTCGCCCGTGTCCGTTAACATACTGTTATGAACTGCATCAGAATTATGCTTGTTTAGCTCATCCTGCTGTTTGGTAACCAAAAAATCCTTGGCTTCCCCCTCCATACTGAACCTGCCTGATAATCAGCGTAATTCTGTTGCTGGAGCGGCCTCTCCCCAAGACCAATCCCCCTCGCTCCCCCCATTTCCACTGTTTCCCGTTCTGCAACCCGCCCTCCCCCTTACCTTACTTATCTGTTGTGCTTTCTCTTGTTCTCCACAGAAGACCCCCCGGAGACGTGGCGGTCGAGAGGGCTCATAGCAGCCCTCCCCCAGCAGCCCTGCAGGACACCTCCTCGCCGTGCCGAAACAAGATAATTTCGCAGCCCCTGGAAGGAAGCAGTCCCCTGCTCAGCAGAGCTTTCCTTCCCCGACGACTGTGGTGCATTCAGGACAATTTTCATTGAGCGCTTTTAAAAACGGCTCCTTTTGGCGCCCTGCACCCGGCCTCGCCCCCGTGGCGCAGCTGCCCTGTGTAATCCGTGGTGCGAGATTCAACTGCTGGAGCCTCTCGGTCGACATAGCATTGCTAGCCGCTGAGCGCTATGCGTCGGCTCCCCACCACCACCACCACCCTTGGTGGCTCTCCCTTAAATAGACTGCAGGGAGTCAGGTGGTGCTGAAAATAACCTATCAGCCCTGTTTCCCATCTGCAGGTTATTTTCTCTCACCACTAGTGGTCGCCCTATCAGCCTAACCCATACTCTCTCCCACTGGCTGCCCACCATAAAATCTTGCTCAGCTGCCCACAATTTCCACCCAAGTTCTAGCTGACACTTGCTGTCCCGCTCTCAGCTCACCCTGCGCTGCCCCCATTAGGAGGGCACCCAGACCTAGTGGCTGTCACCCATATTTGGTCTAACCCCCAAACTCTCATATATTTGGTCTAATCCCCAAACTTTCAGCTCGCTTCACGGGATTTTTCCCTCCTCCCTGTTCCACAGTAGGTGTTCTATTCGCAGTCATTATGACAGTTCCCCTTGCGCCCACAGGATCCACTAGGGGTATAGCCTCCCCACTCAGTCCGCTACCCACCTTACCGTCTCTTAACTCCCCCCCCCCACTGGCTCTCCTCTAATGGACTCAAAATTGCCCACCTGAACATATCACGAGCTCCCACGCAACTCAACTCGAAGCTTACAGCGCGGTTGCACACCACACGCTCGGATATCCTGGGCCTTCTGAAACCTGACTTAAGCCCCACATCTCTGATGCCCAGTGCTCCCTCCCGGGCTATAACCACTTCAGATGAGACAGACCAGGTAAAAAGAGGGGCGGTGGGGTGCTCCTCTATTATAAGGCGCACCTAAATATGTCCCCCATTGACCACTCACCTACCAACCCTCCTGCATGCTCTCCTCCTGCTGGGTCACACTAAGAAAATTCACCTGATATGCACTTGCATCCCCCCCCAAGGATGGTCTGCCTGATCTCTCCTCCCTGCTAGACAGCATTGGCGTTAAAGCGGGTCGTAATGAAATCCTAGTAATAGGTGACTTCAACCTTAATTGGTTGGGTGCCAACTGCAAACTGTACGAGCCTCTGCTCTCGGGCCTTGCCCTGAGCCAAGTCATAACCGAACCCACCAGGCTCTCCTCACGGGGGAACAATGGATCCCTTATCGACTGGATCTTGTCCAACAGGCCTGCCAATATCATATCCTCAGGAATTCTCCCGGATGTCATCTCTGAACACTCACCTATCTTCTGCGTCTGGGGCATCTCACGGCCTAAAATCCCTAGCAAAGTGATCGAACTGAGGGACTACTCCAAATTCAATACCCACGACTTCCTTTCTGACCTCCTAACAACTAACTGGTCAGGGGTCACTGCCTCCAACGACCCTTCACAAGCTCTGGACCTATTCCTAGCCAAGTTTGTCCCCCTTCAGAATAAACATGCCAACCTCACTACCAGAAGGGTGAGGGGCACAGTCACCAAATGGCTTCATGGGGGCCTATTCTCCCTCATGAAGGCCAGGGACAAATGTTGGGCGACCTACAAGGCCTCCCAAAATTATAATGATCTGGTGGCATATAAGCACCTCAGAAACTCCTGCAAAAAGAGCCATCCGCTCAGCAAAAAGCGAGTTCTGTAAAGCTGCCTTACTCTCTTCCGCCAGCAACCCGAGGAGTTTCTGGCAAAATATTAAAAATGCTGTCGGGGGGTCAGCCAGAGCACAGGTCACTGACCTGCTTGTTGGGGGGGTCAGCTGCAATAACCCCTCACCATTGCAAACACCTTTAACTCCATGTTTTCTGAACTGTCCCCTCCTCCCCAGTCCTCAGTCCCCAATCCCCAGGCCCTCCACCCGGACTTCACCCCGCCCCCTTCCAACTGAGACTAGTCTCACCTAAGGAGACCCAGAAGCTGCTCGCAGGCCTCTCCCCTCACAGCGGCGCAAGTCATGACAGCCTCGAGCTGAAGCTGCTCAGACTGGGGGCCCACCTCCTTGCCAGGCCCGTCTCGCACTTATTTAACACCTCCCTTAATACTGGGATCATCCCTGACCTGTGGAAAGTGGCCAAGGTCATTCCCGTCCTAAAACAGGGGAATCCCAAAGATCCTTGTAACTACCGAGCTATTGCCATTCTGTCCGCCACCAGCAAACTTCTCGAGAAAGCAGTCGCCTCCCATCTCTCCCAATATATCCAGGACTACAACATCCTCTGCCCTGCACAGCATGGCTTCAGGAAAGAGCACAGTACGTCCACCACCCTTGCTGTAGTCACTTCTCTGATCAGGACTGCTGCTGACCAAGGCAATCTCACTGGAGCCATTTTTGTGGACCTCTCCAAAGTCTTTGACAGGGTTGATCACTCCCTCCTCGGCTCCATGCTCCTATCCCTTGGGTTCTCTCCCTCCGCCAATGCTTGGTTCCTAAACTATCTCTCCAACCAACAGCAATACACCAACTTCAATCGGACACTCTCCAACCTCTCACCAGTCCACTGTAGGGTCCCTCATGGATCCGTCCTTGGTCCGACCCTATTCTCACTATTTATTAATGATCTACCGTCCATCACTGCCCATGGTCACACCACCCTGTATGTGGATGACCTCGTCCTCCTGGTCAGCTCCACAATAAATTCCCAACTGAATACCGACTCCGAACGCATCCAAACATGGCTGGGGGACCACAGGCTCACCCTCAATCTCAAGAAAACCCAAGCCATGCTGTTTGGGTCCCTGAACAAAATAAAATCCTGCCCCGCTCCCCTGCAAATCTTCGGGGCCGACGGCTCGCCCCTTGAGACAGTAACCGCTGCCAAGTATCTGGGCGTCACCCTGGACCCGCAGTTGGACCTTACCCTACACATCCATAACGTTTGTAAGGCCACCAATGGTAAGCTTGGCCTGGCCCATCGAGCCAAAAACTGCCTCACCCCTGCCGCTCGCTTGTCCATAGCCAGGGGGGTCCTCCTCCCTTCATTCTGCTAAGGACTCGTAACATTTGCCCCAGTTCCAAAATCCAGTCTCTCAAAATGGGACACGGCCTACAAAGTTTGCCGCTTCGCGCTCTCCGCCCCTCCCCTCACCCACCGCGGTGATCTTTACAGCCGCCTGGAGTGGCTTCCTACGGAGAAGCACCGCTCCTTCATACTCGGAAACTTCATTGACAACATTATCCGCTCTGCCACCCCCTCAGCCCTTGCCCTTCCCCTCAAACTAGGCTCCCCATCCTACCACCTAAGATCTGGGATGAACCAGGAACGCCTGGTTCCTAGAACCCGCACCCTTGCAGGGGATCGGGCCTTCAACACATATGCCCCCAAACTCTGGAACTCGCTCCCTGAGCTTACTCGGTCCTCCACCTCCCATCCTAGCTTTAAAGCTTCCCTCTGGAACTTCTTGAAACCTTCCCCCTGCCCGTCCCGGCACCTCGTAGCTCACTACCTGAGCCCAACTCCTCCCCCTAGCCCGTTGGGTGGAGGCCTCAGCGCCACTTGCACTTACTTATAATCCGTCGAGAAGCTTGCACGCACCCCTGCCTAGGGCACCCCCCCACACACACAGGCACTTATCATTGGCATTGTTTTTTGTTTACTCCTCTGTTCACCTCCTAATTTTCATCCTGTAAGTTCCATCTTATTGTATTGCACTGTGCCAACCTGTTCTAGAGCTAGCCTTGAAATGTCTGTTATTCCCTATGTATTTTCTCGATTCCTCAACTGTTCATGTACGAATTTTGACCTGTAACTCTCCCGGGTCGCACCTGAAAATAGGCACTTGACTGTCTAGTGTGCTTACCCGGTTAACAAAAGCAAATAAATAGATAATTATGCCTTGGTTAATGGTTCTGAGCTGTTTGATTATGTTGAACAATGGTGGTGTTAAAATCTGTACTATGTCTGAAGGGAGGTCTTATGTTGAATTGGAGTTTTCTAATTTTAGTTGCTCCTCCCCCTTCCCACCCAGAATGTTTCTGGAGGGTTTTCACCCAGATAGAATGAGTATGAAATGGGTTTTCTCCCAATATTTACCCCTTACTGTTACTCGAATGCTTATCTTTCTTAAGGTTGTTTTAAATCAATTAAGCATCGTAACAGAAGGGAGAGATTTCGAGAATAAAACCAGGCTGCAGAGGATGTTAGTTTTATTATTATTAATTTCTGGTACTGTGCATCCCCACCCTGGTCCATTTTTTTCTGGAGTTAAGGATACTGTAAAGAATGTCATGTCCTTATCTGATTCATCTCTAAAAATCGTCCCTCTCAATGTTCAGAGCCTACCAGCGCAATTGACTTTATTTGTTGCTTGGATTGAACAGCATGGTTTTGATATTGTTACTCTTTCTGAAACATGGCTTAATAATAATGTTAAAGATGCAGACATCTCCCTGGAGGGCTATGAACATTGTAAAAAAGACAGGGTGGGTAAATGCGGGGGTGGTTCTATGATTTATGTTAAAAATAAATGTAAGTTTACTATTGTTCCCCATTCTCCACGTAACTCTGGTTGTGACTTAATTTCTATAGATTTGCTTGTAGGTCATAATAAGCATCTTATTATTAGCTCTATTTATGTACCTCCTGGCAGGATTGAGTCTGGATTGAATCTCATTACCGAAGTTAAACATGAACTTCCTGTCCACAGAGAGTGGATACTCCTTGGTGATTTTAATTGCAACTGGGTAGCAGAGTCCTGTGGCTCTGTTAAAAATTTATTGGTGGATTTGGGCCTATTCCAATTGATAAATTAAGTGACTAGATTTAATCCTAAAACTGGTTTGGGAACCGTACTTGACTGGATTGTACTCACCCACCCAGACCGGATTAATGATTTTGGTGTGATGCCTGATGTATTGAGTGATCACTGCTCAGTTTTCTGTCAGTGGTCAGTTAACCTTGTTAAACAATCCCAAGTACATCGAATTTAGAAAAATTAGGTCCCTTACATCTCAGCTGGTAGATGCTGCCTGCTCTGATATTGATTGGACTGGGTTTGAGTCTATTAAGGACCTTGATTCTATGTTGGATGTTTTGTTTCTTGTTATCTTGGGGTGATTAACAGACTTGCACCACTGAAGAGAATGTGAATCAGGGCCACCAAAAATAAATGGATTTCACCTTATTTGTTACACCTTATGAGACAATGGGACAAAAGCTGGAAATTATATAAACAAAGTCTGGGTCCTCTTCTTTTGTTGAAATATAAATCATTAAGGAATCAATGCAAATCTGAAATTCCCAAAGCTAAAACTGCATTTTTTTTCTCTCTGAACAAAATAAATCCTTTGGCAATCCCAAGAAAACCGGGGACATATTAAATGGTTAGACTGGGAGGGTTAAAAAAGCCCCTGATATTTCTATTCAATCTGGGACAGGTTTAATTAATAATTCTCTACCTGTTTCCAAAGCCTTTAACAGTTTTTTTTGGCAACTTAGTTAGCTATAGAATTTCTCCCCATGGAAACTCTTTCCATGGTAACCTTTCTAGTGTTCCAAAGTTGGCAAATGAGACAGTCCCTTTTGAATTTCACTTTAATCGGGTATCTCCTGACTTGACTAAAGAATATGTTCTAAAAATTGATCATCGGCCTTACATTTTCTGTGACAGATTAGATTTCTGAATTATTAAGTTAGGGATAAACTCCTTTTCTTATCCTCTTTCAGTTTTAATTTTTCTATGTCCAATGGGGTTTTCCCTAGTCTTTGGAAGACTGCCATAATCACCCCTATTTTGAAATCTGGTGATCCTACTATATTGTCAAATTATCATTCAATTTCTTTGTTATCACCTTTATCTAAAATTCTTGAACAAGTTATTTTGGACCAAACTTTTGAGCACTTACAAAAATATAATTTGCTTTCTGATTGTCAGCACGGCTTTAAGCCACGTCATGACACTGAGATGGCCTTGGTGGGGTTCAACGGTGCCTTTCAGGGTGCCCTTGATAAAGGGCAGACTGTTGCGGTGCTTTTTCTGGACCTCACCAAGGCCTTCAAATTGGCTGAACATGGTTTATTAAATGGTATTATTTCTAGTTTCTATTTTTCTGATAATGTAATTTCCTGGTATCGTAATTACCTTTCTAACAGATCCTACTGTACTTCAATAGGTCATAGTATTTCTTCCCCTAGTGTTATTAAATGTGGAGTACCCCAAGGGTCAATTCTTAGCCCTTTGATTTTTTCATTCTACATTAAGTCTGCCCCTCTGGTGTGCTCTCATTCATCAATGATACTTTATGCTGATGATGCAGTAATTTATAGTGTTGGTTCTACTTCTAATGATGCTCTGGCTGAGGTTCAATCTGACTTTGATTCCCTCCAGAAATGGTTATTTTCAAATTTTATGGTACTCAATTCGAGCAAAACTAAAGTTATGCTGTTTGCAAATAAGGCTATTTAGTCTAGTAGTTTACATCCCATTGTTACATAGGATGGAAAAGTGATTGAATTAGTTTTAAATATTTAGGGATAATTCTTAATTCAAAATTAACTGTCAAACCTCATTTGAATAAACTAAGGAAAATTCTCCATCAGAGATTAGGTTCACTCTATAGAGTTGAGTAGTTTTTGACCAGAGAATCTAGGTTTTTACTTGCTCACAGTTTTTTGTTGAGTGTTTTGGATTATGGTATAATTGTTTATTCTTTTTCTTGCAATTTATTTAGAAAACTTGAGGTAATGTATAATTACATTTTACGCTTTATGCTGGATGTTCCAATTCGAACACATCATTTATTGCTTAAATGTTCTCAAAGTTTATCCCTTAAAAACAGAATTTTAAACAAATTGGGTACCATTATGTTTAAGGTAAAGAATGGCCTTATATCTCCTGTAGTTTCATTGTTATTACCTAGGTCCCTTAATTCTAGTGGTACTAGATCTCAGGCAGAATTTACTTACAAAACTCCCTTGTTTCGTACTGCTTATGGCCACAGATCTATTTTATACAGGGCTCCTAAGTTTTTTAACTTACCGGTTGATATTACAGAGAGTATGACAGTGTGGTCTTTTAAAACCAGACTAAAATATTAGATGATGGATAATGATATTTGTACATGTTCAAGTTAAATATCTGACATATTTTGTTTTATGTATTTTTGTATTATTCTTAAATGTCTTTTATGTGTGTAATATTCTGTATGCTTAAATATGTCTTGTAACTTGTCGCTGGTGAAAATGGGCAGTTTTGCTCATCCTGCTTACAAGTATGAAAAAATAAAAATGAAAAATGAAAATAAAATCTCCTGTGCATTTTGGGACCAGGAAGTAGCAAGAATAGAACACAGCAGGTACATAAGAATTTACCGTAACTGTAGAACTTTGAGAGAGGTTCCTGCAGTAGGTCTTCACATATAGGACTGCGCCCCCTGGCGTCAGGTTCCAACAGCAAACCTGTAGCTAGCAATTATCAGCGGGGACCGCCCCCCCCGGCATCATGTGACGTGGCATCAGCCCGACCATAAAAGGGGCGGTCCTGCACCCGCCTTCCAATTCTTTTCCACCGGAGACCTAGATAAAGGATAGCAGAAAGAAAGGAGTAACAACTCCTGAGACCCTGTGCCCTGGTAGGACCTGAAGGCTAGGCATAATAAAAAAGAAAGATTTCCAGGAGCTGGAGGAAGGTGGGTGGGAAACTAGACCTACTGCAGTAACCTCTCTCGAAGATCTACTGTTGTGGTAAGTTCTTACGTAACTGCTATATCTTACTTCGAGAGGGTTCCTGCAGTAGGTCTTCACATATAGGACTGAATTCCAAGCAGTCTAAGAAAAGAGAAGGAATCGGAGACGAGGTTCCGGGAGGAAGAAAAATGTCTGCCAACTAAGGGTCTGCCCTAAGACAGAAGAACTTGCAAGTCTGCAAGGCCGAAACCAGCTCTGCGCCTAGAAGCAATATCCAGACTGTAATGCTTAATGAAGGTGTGGACGGAAGACCAAGTGGCCTCTGCGCAAATCTCCGCAGTGGTCACATTCCTGAAAAAAGCGGTACAGGTGGCCACGCTTCTAGTGGAGTGGCCTTTAACTGCCCCCAGAAGGGTTTTCCCATACTTCTGGTAAGTGTAGTGAATACAGTTAGCTAGCCACCTAGAAACGGTCTGCTTAGAGATGGCCTTGCCCTGGCACTGGAAGGCAAAGGCCGCAAAGAGTTGGTTCGACTTTCGAACCTCCTTAGTCCGGGAGGTATAGTACCTCAAAATCCGATACACATCCAAGGTGTACAAAAGATATTCCCCCGTTGGAATGCTGAGGATAATAGGCCGGCAGTTCAATGCTCTGGTTGAGTCGTCTCTGAAACCACCTTCGGAAGGAAGGACGGATTAGTCCTTAGGACCACCTGGTCCTTATGGAAAATCAAATAAGGCCCTCTGCAAACAAAGGCCTGAAGCTCTGAAACCTTTCGAGCTGAAGTAACTGCAACCAAAAACAGTGTCTTCCACGACAGAAAGCGCATATCACAACTTGCTGCTGGTTCAAATTTCTCCAACATAAAATTAAGATCCCAGGGAGGACAGGGGTTCCAGACTGGAGGTTCGATGTGAAGGATGCCCTTCAAGAAAGTTCTAGAAACCTCTAGCTGTGCTATGGTTTTGCCCTGCACCGGAAGGTGGTAGGCCGACACCGCAGAAAGATGGACCTTAATGGAAGAATAACTAAGGTCCAACTCAGAAAGATGTACGAGGTACTCCAACACCTGGGAAGCCGAGCAATAAAAAGGATCCAAGCATTTGGCTGTGGCCCAAATAGAAAATCTCTTCCACTTCATGGCGTAGGTGGATCTGGCGGAGGGTTTTCTGGCCACCGCCAGCACGTTAGCAACCTGACAGGAGACTCCATAGCGAGCCACTGCTATGTCCACAGGTGCTACGCGTGCAGATGGAGAGACTGAAGGCTCAGATGTACCAGGGTGCCCTGCTCCTGAGACAGAAGGTCGTGAGACAGTGGCAGAAGGACCAGCAGTTCCAGCGCTAGTTGTTGTAACAGTGGGAACCAAATCTGCTGGAGCCACAGAGGGGCAATCAGAATCAAGTGGGCCCCTTCGTCTGGAGTTTCAAAAGAACCTTCTGTAGGAGAGGAAACACGTACAGAAACCTCCTTGTCCAAGAGAGAGACAGTGCGTCTCGCCAAAAGGCACCATGCCCAGGAACGAGTGAGCAAAAGTTGGGTAGTTTTGTGTTGAATGGGGAGGCGAACAGATCTGTATCTGGCCGACCCCATCGAAGAAACAGGTCTTCGACTACCTCTTGCTTTAGTTCCCACTCGTGAGCCCTGGCCACTGATCGGCTGAGACTGTCCGCCAGGGTGTTGTGTACGCCTGGGACGTGGACTGTTGTCAGAAACAGGCCGTGCTGAAGAGCCCAATACCATACTCTCACTGCTTCCCTGCAAAGACGGTACGATCGGGTACCCCTGTTTGTTTGAGGTACCAGACGGTCGCCAAGTTGTCTGTCTGGACCAAGAGTGTTCCCGGGAGTAGTTACGACTGGAAGGCCTGGACAGCAGAGGAGACTGCTCTGGTCTCCAGGATGTTGATGTGAAGGTGCTGCTCCTGAGGAGACCACGAACCTTGAGCTCTGTGGTCCCCCAAATGGGCTCCCCAACCCATATCGGAGGCTTACGATGTGAGCGTCTGGGAGGGAGCCCGAGAGTGGAAGGGAGCTCCCACCAAGTTGGGGAGGTCCTACCACCAGAGGAGATCTTTCTGAAGGCTGTTGGATACCATGACCAGTTGGTTCATGTCGTCCACTTGTTGATCCCATTGGACCCGAAGAGGCCACTTGGTAACCCTCATGTGCAGCCTGGCCGAGGGACAGTAGGAATGGCCACTGCCATAAGACCCAAAAGACGGAGCACTGAATGCGCTGGGGTCCATCGAGCTTTGGCCAGCAAGTGGCCTGAGAAGCCAAGGTCTCGGCTGGATCCAGCGGCAAGCAGGCCTTGCTCTGGACTGTATCCAGTACCGCTCCAATAAACTGGAGGCGCTGAGAGGGTACGAGCTGGGACCTGGGGAGACTGACTGAGATACCCAGCTGGGCAAACAGATACAGAGTGAAGGAGAGAGCCTCCTTCAGGCTGGCTGGGGATGGGGCTGAAAAGAGCCAGTCGTCCAGGTATGGGAACACATATATGCCCCTGCGGCGAAGAAAACACTGCTACCACTGCGAGGCAATTGGTGAGAACCCGGGGCGCTGAGGACAGGCCAAAGGGAAGTGCACTGAATTGAAAATGTTTCTCCCAGAAAGAGAATCGAAGGAAGCGGCGGTGGGCCGGAAGGATGGGAATATGAAAATAAGCATCTTGCATATCCAGGGAGCACAGCCACGTGTTTGACTGGAGCAGGGGAAGGAGTCCCTGAAGAGTCAGCATGCGGAACTTCTTGTTCTCCACATAGAGGTTGAGCATGCTGAGATCCAGGATAGGTCGCAGATCCCCCTTCTTTTTTGGAACTAGGAAGAAATGAGAGTAAAATCGCCTTCCTAGTGGATTTTGAGGAATGGGTTCTATGGCCACTTTTCGCAGCAGGTCCTGAACCTCCTGGTGGACGATGGGGATGGGATCTGACGGGTAAAAGGACCTTCCTGGAGGGTTTGGAGGTGGGATCTCCAGGAACTCAATGAAGTGACATAGAAACATAGACTTTGACGACAGAAAAGGACCACTTGGCCCACCCAGTCTGCCCATTTCCCTACCTACTGGATAAGCTGCAGATTCTAGTCTACCAACAGCCTGCTTCCTGCAACCCCGCACTATAATTGCTTTGTGTCTGTCCCATGCATGTCTGAATTCCCCTACTGTTTTAGACCCAACGACCTCCCCAGGAAGGCTGTTCCATGTATCCACCGCTCTCTCCGTGAAAAAGAATTTCCTCACATTACCCGAGCCGTCCCCCCATTATCTTTAAACTGTGCCCCCTTGTTCTTACACATCTCTTTTTCTGAAAGATGATACCCTCCTGGACTTTGTTGATTCCCTTGAGGTACTTGAACGTTTCTATCATGTCCCCCCGTCCCTCCTTTCATCAAGGGTATACATATTAAGCTCTCAGTCTCTCTCTTCATATGGTTTCTGATGTAGACCCTGCACCATTTTAGTTGCCCTCCTCTGGACTGCTTCCATCCTGTCTATGTCCTTGACGTAGATGAGGTCTCCAAAACTGCACACAGTACTCCAGATGGGGTCTCACCAACTGTCTGTATAGAGGATAATCACTTCCCTTTTCTACTTGTGATGCCCCTTCCTATGCATCCCAGTATCCCCTGGCTCTCCTTACTGACTTTTCACATTGCTTACCCACCTTTAGGTCATCTGATATGACTACTCCCAGGTCCTTTCCATTTTTGTTGTTGTCAGTACCTCCCTGCTATTGTGTACTCTTCTCCTGGGTTTTTGTTTCCCAGGTGCATTACTTGCATTGAATCTAAGTTGCCATATGTCTGACCATTCCTCCAACCTTGCAAGTCCCTTCTCATCTTTTCTACCCCTCTTGTGTATCAACTCTGTTACAGATCTTTGTGTCATCTACAAAGAGCATACCTTCCCTCCAGACCCTCTGCAATGTCATTTATAAAGATGTTAAAGAGGATTGGACCCAGTACTGAGCCCTGAGGTACTCCACTAGTAACCCCTTTCTTGGAATGTGTTCCATTCACTATTACCTTCTGTGTCCTGTTGTGCAGCCAGTTCGCTACTAGGCTACCAGCCTGGGACCCACTCCAGGCTGGCTAACTTGATTATTAATCTTTTGTGGGACTGTGTCAAATGCCTTGCTAAAGTCTAGGTAGGCCATATCCACAGCCCCTCCCTGGTCTATTACTTTGGTCACCCAGTCAAAGAAATCAATTAGATTAGTCTGACATGACCTTCCTGCTGTAAATCCATGTTGCTTTGGGTCCTGTGCCCGCTTAGCCTCTAGGTGCTCAACAATTCTTTCTTTCAGAAGTGATTCCATCATTTTCCCTACCACTGAGATCAAACTTACAGGTCTGTAGTTTCCTGCTTCTGCCTTGCTCCAACTTTTGTAAAGGGGAATCACATCTGCCCTCCTCCAGTCCTCAGGTACCACCCCATCCTGCCATGATTTGTTAAAAAGTGTGGTCAGTGGTGTCACTAGGTCCCCCTTAGTTCTTTTAGGATTCTTTTAGGATTCTGGGGTGAATCCCATCAGGCCCCATTGCTTTGTCCACCTTGAGTTTTAGGAGTTCTTTCAGGACTCTTTCTTCTGTGAATGGACTGGTATCAACCATTTTGTATGAGCTGAAACACTCACATGTCTGTGGTGACAGCCTTCCACCCCTCCAGGTGGAGGCCGAACCTCCCTCCTCCTAGTTCCTCCAAGGGAAACAGAGGGAGCGGGAGGAGGGGGAGCGAGTCAGGACGCTGATGGGAGCGAAGCCTTAGATCCTGAGGCTGCTCTGGCTATTTAGCCTGAGGAGCTTGGGCTCCAGAACCAGTGGCGCGTCTCTTGCCTTGACACTTGCTCTGGTTCTTGTTCCATCTTCTCTGGCGACGAAAGGGCTGTTTCTTTTGACCTGTCCGGTACACAGAGCGTACGTCTGAGGGATCGACTGCTCTCCTGCAGCAATATATTGATGTATTTCGCGTCGCAACCAAATAGGACGGAACCCCTGAAAGGTGCGTCCAAAAGGGATGATTGAACATCCTGTGCCAAGCTTGCAAGGCGCAGTCATGCTAGGTGCCGAAGGCAGACTCCCGAGGTCGCAGCCCAGGCCACGGAGTCCACAGAATCATAAGTGGCCTGGAGGGTGTGTCGGTAGGAAGATTTGTTCATGCGAACCCTGTCAAGCAGTTTTGCCCTAAGATTTTCAGCAGAGATGTTCTGAAGGTCCCTCTCCAGTTCCAAGAGAGAGGACTTCTGAAAAGCCACCATATGGGATACGTAATTCAATGACCGGATGGCGCAGGAGGTGGACGAATAGATCTTCCTACCACATTGGTTGAGCTGTCGAGTCCTTGTCTGGTGGGGAGGAACTCAAGTGCTTAGGCTGAGCCAAGTGGTCATGCGCGGCCGTGATGACCATAGTTGGCCTTAGGATGGCTGGTGAGATGAGAGATCCCTTCCGGGGGGAAGTAGGTTCTGTCAGCCTTCCTGGAAACAGCCAATATGGATGAGGGCTGATGCCAGATTGTCGTGACAAGTTCCTCGTGCGGACCCATCCAAGGTGGTATGGGTAGAGGGTCTGTGGTGGACAAATCCAAATGTTCTGCCAGCCTTTTGCACTGAGAATCAAGTTCCCTGGATGGCCAGCCACCTGCTGTTTGAATGGTTCTCAACAGTTCCCCAAAAGAAGGATCCTCCGGAGGATATTTTGGGGATTCTTTAGGATGGATTTCGACTGGTGAACGAGGTTCAGAGTGGTCGATATTAGAGTCCGAATTCGAGGGCTCTGAGCCACTGGGAATGGAAGGGTCCGACCCGGCGTCACCCACTGGCAGAGAACCTGCAGCACACGTCCCATAGGAACTGGAGGGGGGAGGTGGTGCTCTGGGTAAAGGAATTCTTCCGATCGGCTTGGACTGTCTAAGTTTGGTTAGGAGTTGAGTCCTAGCGTCCTGTCACCACACCGGGATAGATTCACGATCAGGATGCAGTGATGGAGGAGGAGGAGGAGGCTAATACCCGGGATACCCAGCCAAGGGCTGGTAAGCAGGATGGTGCCAGAAGGGGTATTGGTATCCTGGTAAGCCCAAAGGGATATCCAGGTGAAGGATATCCAGGAGTCGGGTATCCCAGCATCGGGTATCCCAGCATCTGAGGCACTGTGCCCGGCGTTGGATAAGAAAGGTCTGGCGGACTGGCGCCTCGTCGGCGGCGAACATGGGGTCAAGCCCCGGAAAACCGCCAGAGGAGTAGAAGGCTCTGCCGGGAGGTGCCAAGGACCACTGGCAAGCGTGCAAGGACTAGCGCCATCATCGAGGGTCTCAAGGAAGGGGCTCCATGCCTAAAAGATCCTGGTTCGTCGATGGATCCCTAGGAGGGCGGGAATCCGTAGGTGGAAAAGACTCAGGCGAAGGGGGGAGCTCTGGAAGAGACCCCAAAGACAAATCCGGTAACAATTCCGACAGAAGGGAAAGGTCGGGAACGGGTGGTGAATCCCTGGGGGTAGATATTGTCAGGGATGAAGTGTCCCCCACGAGCACAGTCGTCCCTGGGTCGGGGTCCTCAAGGGAACCAGAGGGGAGAGCAGATGTGTCTGTGCAGTCGGCGGGGGATCCGTTGTCCGACTTATCAGATGCGACCGGGCTGGCTGCGGAAGGATCGCGGTCAGGCTTATCAATCTGGGCTGGGCGCCCGGCGGTAGAGCTGGAGGGCGACTTATCAGTGGTGCTAAGAATGGGAGAACTGATAGAAACCTCGAGACAGGCAACTCCCGTCTGCCCACACACATCGGCAGGAGGGCAGAAGGTGTCCGGCTCGCAGAAGCAAAGTGCTGGTACTCACGGTTTTTGAAGTGGAAGGTCTCCCTTGCGACAACGTGCTTCTCTCCTGGCACTTCTCCTTGTCCTTTTTCTTCTGTTTTTCTGGGACCGGAAACGACGACCGCTCCCTAAGCTCCTGGGGCTCCTTTTCCATAGAAGCTAGCCTTTGGGTGAGAAGGTGGGCCTCGAAGGTCCGCTTGCGTTGGTTCCGCGTGGCCTGGTTGAACCCCTGGCAAATGGCACACTCAGCCGAGTTGTGCTTGGGCTCCAGGCGGAGGAGGCAGCGGGAGTGGTCGTCCCAGTGCAGGATTTGGGCTCCGCACTTAGTGCACTTCTTTTTGACATGAGAAGACATGCATTCAATTGAAAAATCATGAAAATTTAGAGGAATATGATGAAAAACATCAAATACTAAGCAGGTGACTGATCGTTGTTCTACCACGTCTGTCGAACGAACTGAGCGACGCCGGAAAAAAACCTGAAGGGCGGGCGCGGGACCGCCCCTTTTAAGGTCAGGCTGACGTCGAGTGACCTGACGCTGGGGGGTGGTCCCCGCTGATGACTGCTAGCTACAAGTTTGCTGTTGGAACCTGACGCCGGGGGGCGCAGTCCTATATGTGAAGATCTACTGCAGGATCCCTCCCGAAGTAAGATCACATGTTTCTCTGTTCTCAAGGAACAGGTTCTATGACCCTTTTCTTGATCAAGATATGAACTTCCTCTAGCAGCAACATAATGTGCTCTGGAGGATAGGAAGAAAGCAGTGGTGGGTGGTCTGGAGGGAATTCCAGAAGCTCTAGAGCATGGCCCTGTTCTGTTATCTGCAGGACTCAAGCATGTGATGTGAGCTTTCTCCACTGGCCAAGGTAGAAAGAAAGGCAACCCCCTACAACCACCCCTGAAGGCACTGGTTGTTGGGGGTTGAGGAACGAGTCATGCAGATCCAGATACTGTGGATGCAGCCACACTCCCACCTCCAGGGGCTTTCGAGTGGGCACCTGGGGTGGGTCCAGAGGCAGGCAAAGCTGATGCTCCTCCTTACTCTGCTGTCTGTTGCTGGCTGGATGAAAAGGCTCCCTCTGCCTACCTCTTGGTTGAGTGTGGTAGAAGGAATGCACTGATTTTAGGGTCCTGCTAGAGGACTGCAGGTTTTAGAGAATATCTTGTACATCTGCTCCAAACAACTTGCATCCTCTAAATGGGCCATTTAGGCTGGATTGCTGCACAACATTGGCAAATCCTGTGACCCTCAACCAGGAATGTCTGCTGAGACAGACCCCAGAAGCTGCTGCTCTGGCAGAAGCATCAGAAATGTCATAGATAGAGCATAAAAGATGTTCACCAACGTCTGGCCCTGCCTGAGGAGCCTTTAATAGCTCCCGCTTAGGAGTACCCTCTTGTAGGGTTTAGGCTGCTGTATTTGCCTTCCTCCAGAGGGTATTCTAGTATTTTACCATATGGGCCTGATAATCTGCAATCCTCAGGCTCAAGGTAGCAGAAGCAAAGATCCTCTTCCCAAAAACATCTAGCCTCCTAGACTACTTGTCAGGAGGGAGAGAACTAAGGTGTTCAGACAGCGTCAGACCCATCATGGGCCACATTTATTATTACTGAATTAGCCTCAGGTTGGCCTGCAAAAAAGAGGTTACCTGAGGGGGCCTGATACATTTTATCTGCCTTCCTAGGTACGGCAGGTATCATATTTGGTCTGTGTCAAGCAGCCAGGGTGGCATCCTCTAGAGCAGGCAGTAGAGAAGGAATAATGATAGGTTGGG
Source organism: Neoceratodus forsteri (assembly GCA_016271365.2). Taxonomy (NCBI): domain Eukaryota; kingdom Metazoa; phylum Chordata; order Ceratodontiformes; family Ceratodontidae; genus Neoceratodus; species Neoceratodus forsteri. Next base: position 567,782,628 of record CM057452.1, read on the forward strand.
AGTCAGGCAGTTCTAAGAACTCCACCAAATTTATTTTGATGATGTCTTGCTTTTCAGATTCAAACCCCATGGCAGACTGGAGATGCTGCATCATGGAGATGAAAGAAGAGTCTTCAGGAGGGGATCTAGGTGTATACACTATGGAGTCCTCACTTCCTGTAGAGACGGTGGAGCTGGACCTGTCGTAAGAGCTTTCCACATATCTCCCTACTCCTCTTCCACTTGCATGATGAGGTCAGGGTTATATTCTTGATCCCTGTCAACAGGATCTGTAAGCATCAAAGAGGGAGCAGAAGAGGTAGTTGACACCTTGAAAGGCAACTGGCAGGTCGACCTGACAGACATTGGCACCGAGGCTTGCCAGAGGTGCTCCATCGACGCCACTCCCACTGCAGGAGGAGGAGGTAGCAGGCGCTGTAACATGTCCGCGAAGGACGAAAGCAGTGCTTGCATGTCAATGCTTGCTCGAACTGCAGATGCATTAGGTGATGTCAGGAAGACTATCCTCGACGTCGATGGCAACACAGCAGCCATATTAGGTTTGGTGGTGTCAACAGTCTGGGCAGCTGGTGGCACTGCTGCTGGGATGAAGGGGTGACCTAGAGCGTACTGATGAGGTTTTCTCTTTGCTCCCTCTCCTGGCGGTTACACAGAAACAGAGATGGCATATAAGGACTGCTAGGTCCACCTAGTCTGCCCATTTCCTACCTACAGGATAAGCTGCAGATCCTAGTTAACCAACAGCCTATTTCTTCCTACCCCCCACAAAAATTGCCTTATGTCTGTCTCGTGCATTCTTGAATTCTCCCACAGTTTTAGACCCCACAACCTCCTCAGGAAGGCTGCTCCATGCGTCCTCCACCCTCTCTGTGAAAAAATACTTCTTCACATTGCCCCTGAACGGCCCCCCCTATATTCAAATTGTGTCCCCTTGTTCTTGCACATCTCTTTTTCTGAAAGATGCTACCCTCTTGGACTTTGTTGATTCCACTGAGGTACTTAAAAGTTTCTATCATGTCCCCCCTCTCCCTCCTTTCCTCAAGGGTATACATATTAAGCTCCTTTAGTCTCTCCTCATATGGCTTCTCTTGCAGACACTGCACCATTTTAGTTGCCCTCCTCTGGACTGCCTCTATCCTGTCCATGTCCTTGCGGAGATGGGGTCTCCAGAACTGGACGCAGTACTCCAGATGAGGTCTCAACAACTGTCTGTGCAGAGGGATAACAACTTCCTTGTTTTCAGCTGGTGATGCCTCTCCCTATACATCCCAGTATCCCCCGCCCTCCCTACTGCCTTCTCACATTGCTTGCTAACCTTTAGGTCATCTGATATGGTTATCCCAGGTCCCTTTCCATTTTGTTGTTGTTACTACCCCCCAATTGTATAATCTTCCCTGGGTTTTTGTTTCCCAGGTGCATTATTTTGCACTTCTTTGCACTGAATCAAGCTGCCATACTTCTGACCATTCCTCCAACCTTGCCAAGTCCCTTCTCATCCTTTCCACACCTTCCTGTATATCAACCCTGTTGAAGATCTTTGTGTCATCTGCAAAGAGGCATACTTTTCCTTCCAGTCCCTCTGCAATGTCACTTATAAAGACATTAAAAAGGACCGATCCTAGTACTGAACCCTGCGGTACCCCACTAGTAATCCCTCTTTCTTCAGAGTGGACTCCATTTACAATTACCTTCTGTGTTCTGTTGTCTAGCCAATGTTTTACCCAGGTTACCACCCTAGGACCCACTCCCAAGCTGGCTAATCTGACTATTAATCTTTTGTGTGGGACTGTGTCAAATGCCTTGCTAAAGTCTAGGTGGGCCATGTCCACAGCCCCTCCCTGGTCTACTACTTTGGTCACCCAGTCAAAGAAATCAATTAGATTTTTCTGACATGACCTTCCCGCTGTGAACCCATGTTGCCTTCAGCCCTGTGCCCCACTGGCCTCTAGGTACTCAACAATTCTTTCCTTCAGAAGTGATTCCATCACTTTCCCTACAACGGAGGTTAAACTGACAGGCCTGTAGTTTCCTGCCTCTGTCTTGGTCCCACTTTTGTGAAGGGGAATCACATCTGCCATCCTCCAGTCCTCAGGTACCACACCTTCCTCCCATGATTTTTTAAAAAGGGTAGTCAGTAGTTTCACTAGTTCTCCCCTTAATTCTTTTAGAATTCTGGAGTGAATTCCGTCAGGCCCCATTGCTTTGTTCACCTTCAGTTTTAGGAGCTCTTTCAGAACCCTTTCTTCTGTGAAAGGACTGGGATTGACTCCCCTATCCAGAGTGCTTCTGTTAATTGGATTAAGCACCTCCCCCCTCTTTTGTGAATACTGAGCAGAAATATTCATTCAGTATCCCTGCTTTTTCACTGTCCCTATCTGCCCACCCACTGTCCATTCTATTCAGCCTCACTATCCCTCCCTCCCTTTGTCTTTCTACGCTACCTGATGTACCTATAAAAGGTTTTATCCCCCTTCTTAACCGAGTTGGCTATCTTTTCCTCAGTTTGGGCCTTTGCTATTCTGACTTCCCTCCCTGCTTCCTTCTGCCTTAACTGGTACAGCTCTCTGTCCTGCTCCTTCTGTGTTTTCTTATATTTCCTGAATGCTATCTTTTTCTCCTTGACCTTCTCTGCCACCTCTTTTGAGAACCATAGTGGCTTTTTCTTTCATTTTGATTTGTTTAGTTGCTTCACACAAAGGCTTGTTGCCTCTGTGATGGCAGTTTTGACGTTTCCCCATTGTTGCTCCACCCCTCCTTCTAGCCTGTTTGCTAGTGCTTTTCTAAGGCACTCTCCCATCTTGCCAAAGTCAGCCCTCCTGAAGTCCAGTACCATCACTTTGGTATGGCTTGAATCTGTAGCTGAATTTATCATGAACCACACTGTTTGGTGGGCACTTGTTCCCAGATGGCTATCCACTTCTAGATCTGAGATCCTCTCACTGTCCCCATTTGACAGTACAAGGTCTAAGATTGCTCCCTCACGAGTGGGTTCCAAAACTAGCTGTCTGAGGCATGGCACCTGTAGGGCAGAGAATGGCCATGCTCTTAGATGTGGCTGCAGTAAATGTGCTCCAGTTAACATCTAGCATATTCAACAGTATCTCCCCTTTCTCTGCCATCCTAAGAATGCCTTCTATCATAGCCTTGTCCATTCCTTCCCCGATACAACCCCTGTGCGGATTGTGGTGCCATTTCCAGTCTCTAAGGTGACCCACAGTGCCTCCTCTCCTCCCTGTTTACTCTTTTGTTCAGTTGCTTTTATCCCTTCCCTTACATAGAGAGCTACTCCTTCCCTGCTTCTCCCTTCCCTGTCTCTCCTGCAGGCTGTGTACCTTGGTATGTTAACATCCCAGTCATGGTTCTCTGTGTACCATGTTTCTGGTTGTGCTTATGTTGTTCTAAAGTTTTCTCCTGGGACTTCGATGAGTGAGAGCCAGAGAAGCGGGCTGGCGATGTGGCAGAGCTCTTCTCCTGGAGCTCTTTCTCCATCCTAGCTAGCTGCTGTTTCAATAGGTAAGTCTCCAAGGTGTTTTTCCTGTGTTGCCAGGTAGCGGTGTTAAACTTAAGGTAAACATGGCAGGCCTTGACATCATGGGCTGTACCGAGGCAGTACATACAGATGTCGTATGAGTTACCCGAATAAATCTCTTCACCACATTTGCGGTATCTGGAGAGCTCAGCTTGCTCTTTAGATGATATATACGACGTTGGGTATCACTTACAAAAAGTGATAGTGAGCCAGGAAGAGAAATATACTGAATAGTAGTCGACTATAATGGTGGTTTCCCTGTACAAGGTCCAACGAGTATGGTTGCAAACACGAAAGAACTGGGGAGGGAAGGAGTTGCCCACGTTTATATGGGAGTGCTGAAGTAGCACATCATAGCTGGCAGCACCTAGTGGACTGCTTGCAAACAGTTTCCATGTGGTCCTAGTGCCTGGTATCTATAGTTCCATAGGTGTAGCCTGATGAAAGAGATATCCTCAAAAAATATCCCTTATTGTGTCAGCCAATACAGCCATCACAAGGTGCTGGCTGCAAGTAGAATCCTCCACACCCTCACCCCACCCAATGACTGCACAACAGGAGGTTATTGTAAAAAACATGTACCACATTGAGAAAATCACCTTTCTCTCAATCACTGATTTTAGCAGTTCCAAAATAGTAAGTTTAGGCGGACTGCCTCATTATGGAGAGGGGAACATATTCCTTTCTCGAGCTGGGGTGTGGCAGATTGTGAGTAACAATTTCATGCTATATAAGGTTGAGGTGTTGCACATTTATGCATGCCTGTAGTCCTCTGTATTTACTATGCTTGTCCTCATCATTAGTATTTACTTGCCATTTTTTTTTTTTTATATATTTCTTTATGTTCCTCCCTGCCGATCGGCCCCATCCGATGGCCACCTCCCCCCAGCCCCATCCCCCGGAACCACCAGCTCTTACCTGCCCCGCCCGGGAGCGGTGCCTGTAGGGGGGGTCGATCTTCATCCTGCCAACTGGAATTTTTTCCTCCAAGTGTTTTCTCCTGGAAGTCCCAGGAGGCAGCATGTAAGGGCGGGGAGGCGCGCATGCGCCAAACAGCCCCGGTCACGGCCTCCGTCCCCCACCCCAGGCCACCTTGGCCCAAGCTTCCTCCAGCCTCCACTGGGGCTGCCCATCACCCGAGGGACACCATACTCCCTCCCCGGAGAGGAGAGCTTGCCTGTCGGCAACTCCATCCAGCTCCACCTCCTCCCTGTGCCGACTTCAGACACACCGGGCTCGTTCCCAAACCCAGGTCGCCGCGTGGGTCGAGGTAAGGCGCCAGGGCCTTAGCCCTCTACGCCACCTGGCTGGCGCCATGTTTTAAAAAAAAAAAAAACTCACTCACTCACTGAATGAGTCAGGGTTGAGCTTGCTATGTCCTTAATTCCCAAATGATAAGGAGAGGTGTGGCCCTCTCCTGTGCAGCATGCTCCCTACTGGTTACCTGTAAGCACCTGATGGGCCAGCACTCTTTGAAAACATGAAGACAGAAATTGGTCTTCACAGAGACAGAGGAACCAGTGAGATCACAGCTCATATTGGCGTGCTAAAAAAGTAGGTATCTGACCTATGAGGTCATTGGTGGTCAGGTGTACTTTACAACTCAGCTGATTTAAGAAAATAAGAATCCTTTTTGAAATGCTGGCATGTAGAAAGAAAGTAATAAAAAAGAACAACTTCATAAATGATTAGCAGGCTCACTTGAGCAGCTTTTGGGGTTGGGGGGTGCACTGGATACTGTTTCTAGATTTTTAAATTCCCTCAGGTTACAATACTGCACAAAAAGAAATTCCTCTAGTTTTCCCAAATCATTCATATCAGTACTCCTACTGTACATGGTGCCACGCAATACATTACTCACCTATAACCGTAGTTCTAGGAGCGATATATGGTTCACATCCACACTCTGGCAGTTCCACTGGAAAGATGTTATTCCCGGAATGTCTAAGCTAAGCTCCTCCCACCACACAGGCAGTATGACCCCCAACTCCGCCCCATGACATCAGAGCCCGCTCGTTGGAAGCAGGATCAGGTATCACTTGCCAGGAGAGGCCGAGTGGGTTGTGTGGATGTGAGCCATATACCACTCCTAGAACTACAATTACAGGTGGGTAAACTATTCTTCTAGAGGTGTGGATATGATTCACTTAGCCACACTCTGGCAGACTCCTAGCAGTTCTACAGAAGGAGAGGGCAAGGCATGCACCCCTAGCTGGCAAACAGAGACTGGAGAACCAAGGTCCCAAAACATGCATCCCGGCATAACAAGGTTGATGCGGCAGTGGGAAATGAAGGTCTGTGCCGACTTCCAGGGAGCAGCCCTAGAGATCTCCTGTACAAGGACATCCATGGAAGCAGCCACCGTGGCAGTGGTATGTCTGCTGGAATGAGCCATGATCTCCCCAGGAGGCTCCCAACCAGTCACCTATAGCAGAGGTCAATGCATGATGTGATCCACCTTGCAATCATCCGCTTTGCTGCTGGTTTGCCAGGTACGGCCTCAGCGGAGGTGATGAACAGCTGGCAAGCCTCTTCCTGAACTCCAGCCATTCACTCCACATAGCAGGACAGTGATCTCCGCAGGTCCAGGGCATGGAGCCTGCATCTGGCCTCTGAAGAGGGGCAGGTAAAATATACCGGTATGTTAATCACATTGTTAAGGTGAAACTCTGGTATCCGCTTCGGGAAGAACTTCAGGTTGGGGCAAAGGATGACCTTTTCCCTAAGGAAGACCAAATAGGAAGAGTCCACGGAAAGCGACAGGAGGTCCTCAATCCTTCTGACAGATGTAAATGCCACCAGGAAGGCAGTCTTACATGACAGGTGTGACAACTCGCACCTCTGCATTGACTAAAGTCTTGCCCATGAGCATAGTCAAGGGCATCAGTAAGCCCTATGGTGGACGTGGCTCACGCAACGGAGGAGAAAAGTGGTCAAGGCCTTAAAAAAGCAACCTACCATCTTCTCCCAGTCCACTGTCAGCATACCAGCCTGTGCCTGATAAGCACAGATGACTTCAATTTGTCGGATGTAGATTGGAACCTCCCAGCTGTGGCTTCAGCTAGAAGCAGGGACATCCTGGCCTCCCCGCAGGGGACATTCCTCAGGCAACTAGTCAGTGAACCCACTCTTGATGGGGCAATACTGGACCTGGTACTCAGTAACAGGGACAGCGTTGCAGACATCAAGGTAGGAGGCCACCAGCGATCACTATGCAGTGTGGTTCAGTGTAAGGATGGCTGTGGAACTGAACCACACAAGAGCAAGGGTCCTGGGCTTCAGAAGGGCAGAATCTAAAAAGATGGGTACATGCCTTGGCGATAACCTGGCCTCCGGGGGGGGTGACCTGGGTGGAAGAACAGTGGGCAAAGCTAAAAAGAGAAACAGGGAAGGCAACAAGCCTCTGTGCCAAGGAAGTGAGCGAAAGCAAGAGGAAAAGGAGACCATTCTAGGTTTCAAAAGAAGCGATGGAAAAGGTAAAGGCTAAAAGGGTAGCATTCATAAATACATAGAACATAGATGCATAGAATTTGTGGGCAGATAAGGACAGCCTGGCCCATCTAGTCTGCCCAGAGGTATAAGGAGACACAGATGGAAGAGGACAGGGAGGTGTATCAGGGGAATCAGAGAGAGCAGTAAGGAGTGCAAAGGTGCAAACTGAAGAGAAAATAACCCAGGCGCTGATGAAGTGGGACAGGACATTTTTAAGGTAGGTAAGAGAAAGGAGGAAGATCAGGAGTGGAATTATAAGATTAAAAAGGGAAGTGGGAACTATGCAGAGGACGACCAGAAAGAAAAAATTACTCACCTTAGTAATGTTATTTCTTCTAATGGAGTCTTGCTATATTATCACATATGCAATATAACCCCAGGTTAGAACTGCTCCGGAGGTGAAAGAGTTAACTTTCCATGCAGGGCATGGAATCTTGATCGCAAGCTCGGTTGAACACTCTGTCTGTTGAAGCTCAAACTTAAACTGTCAGATCTTTATGAGCAAAAACTCACTAAGGTTCTGTGTGGAAGCCTTAAACCTACACTAGCCACTGGCTACTAACTACAAAAACACATTTTTGATCTTGATCCCAAAACAAAGACTCAAGTCAGGGGATTCAAGAAAGAAAAAATAAGCATAACACCTAAGCACCCAAAGAAAGGGTGAAAATAAAGTGGGTATCTATGAAGTGCCAACATTGCACTGCCCACCCACATCCCAAAAAAGAGGTTCTGAGAGGGGCAGACTGGGAGGTCATAATATAGCAAGACTCCATTAGAAGAAACAACATTACTAAGGTGAGTAATTTTTTCTTCAAACAACATGAAGTCTTGCTATATTATGACATATGCAGACTACACAGCAGTACCTCCATGGAGGAGGGACAGAACCTACTTGGGAAATAGGCTCTGAAGCACAGCTGTGCCAAATCGAGCATCACTCCTAGCCTGGATATCCAGGGGTAATGCTTAGTAAAAGTGTGAACTGTTTTCCAGGTAGCTGCTTGACATATCTCTAGGATAGGGATGTCCCTGGCAGCAGCCAGAGCGCAGCTGCACCTCTGGTAGAGTGAGCCCTCAGGCCTGAGGAGGAACCTTACCCAGTTTTTCATAGCAGAACTGGATGCAGAGACAATCCACCTGGCAATGGATCTTTAGTGGCAGGTTTCCCTTTACCAACCTCACCGTAAGTGAGGAACAATTGGAGGGATTCGAACCTGTGACCCTTGGTACGTTCTATATAGTAACTAAGGGCTCTTTTGACATCTAAACTGTGCAATCTCCTCTCACCAGAGGAGGAATGGTCAGTGAAGTACACAGGAAGAGACATGGATTGATTAAGGTGGAAGTCTGAAACCACCTTAGGCAAAAACTTCCTGTTAGTCCTGAGGACCACCTTATCTCTATGAAAGGGGATAAAATCAGACTCCACTGACAATGCTTGTAGCTCACTTATGCGCCTGGCAGAGGTGATGGCTACCAGAAACACAGTTTTCCAAGTCAAGTACTTAAGCTCTGCTGAAGACAATGGCTCAAAAGAGGGCTGCATAAGCTGAGCAATGCAAATATTAAGATCGCAAGCAGGGGCAGGGTCCCTGAACGGAGGGTTGGTGTGAAGCAACCCTTTAAAAAACTTGGAGAACACAGAGTGAGCTGAAAAAGAAGAGGGCTTACCTGCTGATAAGAAGACAGACACAGCTGCCAAGTGCACTTTTAGAGTAGCTGGTCTCAGGCCCAAGGAATTCAAACGCACCAAATAATCCAGGATCGTGGGCACGCCAGCAGATTCTGGGGAAATATGCTTACCAGCACACCATATGGAAAATCTTTTCCATTTTGAATTATAAGTAACCCTGGTGGAAGGCTTCCTAGAGGCCTTCAATATATCCAATACACCTTGGGAAAGGTGCAGGTCAGAAAACTCTAACTCTTCAAGAGCCATGCCTTGAGATTGAGAGATTTGAGGTTCGGATACCAAACTCTCCCCTGGGCACAGGTTAACAGGTTGTGATTCCTGGGAAGACACAGGGGAAGGTGGACTGCTAAGGACATGAGGAGTGGGTACCAGGGCTGCCTGGGCCAATCTGGAGCAATCAGGATCATCTTGCAGGGTTGAGATCTGATTCTGACTAGCACCTTGAAAAGGAGGGGAAGGGGAAAAGCATAGAGAAACTTCCCTTCCCAACTGAGTAGGAAGGCATCCAGAGGGACTGAGCCCAACACTGGGGGCCTGCAGCAAAAAAGGGGAAGTTGGTGATTGTCTGGGGCTGCAAAGAGATCTATCTGCGGGGTGCCCCATCTGGCAAATACTACCTCCAGTAGGGGATCCAGTGCCCATTCGTGATGGCCCTGGGAAATCCTGCTGAGAGCATCCGCTAGGACATTGTCCTTGCCTGGGAAGTGAACAGCCGTGAGGGAGAGCGTGTCAGAAATAAGCCAGAGACCACAACTTCATTGCTTGTGCACAAGGCCGTAGACAGAGTGCCCCTTGTTTGTTGATGTACCACATTGTAGTGGTATTGCCTGTTCTGATCTGAACAACCTTGTTCTGAACAGATGTGGAAAAACCTGGAGTGCTAGAAAAACTGCTCTGAGTTCCAGCAAATTGATGTGGAGCAGAGATTCCTGAGGGACCACAGCCCTTGGGTGGAAAGGTCGCCCATGTGAGCTCCCCACCCCAAGAGGGATGCATCTGTAGTAAGAGTCAAGGAGTGAGACCGGGGAATGAAGGGAACCCCCTGTCTCAGATTGCTCTGATCCTGCCACCACTGAAGGGCCTGGATCAGGGTTCGAGTCACTGGGATCAACTTGGTTAGAAGATCTTTTCTTTGAGACCAAAAGGCTCTCAAATGGAACTGGATGTCCCTCATCTGAAATCTTGCTCCCTGCACTACTGCTGTAGAGCAGCCATGTGCCCCAGGAGCTGTAGAAAATGCCTTGCTGGTCGAGAGACCTGCAGGGTGAAAGAAGAGGCCAGAGAGACCAAGGTCCTTGCTCTTTCCAGAGGGAGGAAGACTCTGGCTTTTTTGTGTTCAGTTCTGCGCTTATGAAAGTGAGAAGCTGGACAGGCTCCAGAACTGACTTTGGAAGATTGAGAAGGAAACCTAGGGATGTCAACAGTTGCTGGGTTACTTGTAAGTGTAGTTTGACCTGTTCTGGAGACTGGCCTACAATGAGCCAGTCGTCCAGATAAGGAAAGATGGCAATCTTTTGCCTTCTTAAATGAGCAACTGCTACTGCCAGGCATTTTGTGAACACCCTTGGGGCTGAGGTGAGGCCGAAGGGCATTGCTCTGAACTGGTAATGGCCTGAGGGAGTTCGAATCTGAGGTACACTTTCGATGGGAGCTTCTGATGAGAACATGGAAGTAGGCATTCTTGAGGTCCAGGGAGGCTAGCCAGTCCCCTGGCCTTAGAGAGGGTAAAATAATTCCCAGAGTCACCATTTTGAACTTTGGTTTTAAAAGGTGCTTGTTTAGATACCTGAGATCCAGGATGGGCCGCCATTCTCCTGTCTTTTTTGGGGTAAGGAAGTACCTGGAGTATGGGAGGCACCCTTTCCACAGCTCTGAGAGCCAGGAGGGAAGAAACTTCTGCTTCCAGGGCAAGTGCCTCTGATGGGTTTGCAGGTGGAAAAGACCTGGCTCTCATCTTTGGAAATTTTTTGAAGTTGAGAACCAGTCCCTGGCTTACTACTTCCAGGACCCACTTGTCTGATGTTAAAGACTTCCAGTCCTGGACAAAGTAAGCCAGCCTGCCCCCTACTGGTAGTGGAGAATCGGCCCTGGCCACCCCATCAGGAAGCCTGTTTTGCAGGGGCTTTGGGTTGAGGGGTAGAAGCAGGCTTACTAGAACCCCTTCTGCCCCTTCCTCTAAAGAACCCAATCTGGGCATAAGCAGAAGAGGAGGCCTGGGCTTGGTAAAAAGGCCTATGAAAAGGCCTGCCCCTGCCCCTGACATGCTGCCTTTGAGGAGTGGCTTGCCTTTCTTTGGCCTGTGCACTCCTATAGGTGGTCCTATACTCATCCATTTTCTTCATATAATTCTCTGTCTGCTCCCCAAACAGAGAATTGCCCACAACAGGAAAATCCATAGCCTTAGACTGAGTATCCTGTGACAGGGCAGTACATCTGAGCCAGGCCATTCTGCGAAGAGACACAGATGTAGCCATGACTCTTGATGAAACATCATTAGAGTCTACTGCAGCATGAAATTGCACCTTGGATGCCTCAATACCATCCGCAGCCACCTGCTCCAGCTCCCTGGCAAGCTAGTCAGGGGCCTGTTTTGCTAGGGCCAGGACAGTATCCCATCTGGATTTCTGGTACCTAGCTGCGTAAGCCATATAATTTGCCTGTCTGAGTCCCAAGATGCTGCCATGTACTGTTTCTTTGCCATGGCATCCATCCTCCTGGAATCCTTTTCAGGAGGGTGAAAACTAGAGAATATTAGCCTTGTCACAGGCTGCAGCCTGCACTACCCCACATGGCTGCACTGCTGGGAGAGGAACTCCGTATCAGAGCCTGATAAAGCATACCTCTTGTCCATCCTTTTATCCACAGGAGGATAGAATGAGGAGTTTTAGAATTTTACTGTCTGTTTCCAAAAGATTTGTGCAAGGGAATAGACAGTCTCCTAACTCTGGAATATCCATCATTTCCACAAAATCAGGCTCTTCTTGATCATCAACAGCTTCTTCAACAGGAGTTGCAGAGTCTCAGCAACTTTCTTGTAAAACAAAAATGAGAAGGGGACTCAGATAGCCTGGGAGGAAACCCTGAGGTCTGTCTGGAGAGATGTCCGTTCAATGGGCACATCCAGACTTTCAAAATCACACTCACTCTCCTCATACCCTCCTCCCCTTCCTCCGGTTCATAAAATCCTCAAAATCATAATCTTGAACCCGGAGACAGTCCGAACCAGCGCTTCCCTAATGTTGTCGGTTCGACGGAACTGGGAAAGAGACTGACAATTTGAATAGCTTGGCTATTTCCTCAGTGGTTGGAGAAAGAACTTTTGGCCCCAAACTAGCTGACTTTCTAGTCCTTTTAGTTGGAACCGGCTCCTCAGAGCTGGCTCTTCGTTTGCCCGAGGAAGTATCGCCCTGGTCAGAGGGCACTCCCTCAGGTTCGGTTGGAACCGAACCGGGCTGGCCATCCGGGTCAGCGGACTTTTTGGCCTCCCTTTCCCTGAGCCTACCAACTCTCTTTTCCACGGTGGCAGCAGGAAAATTCTTACAAATCTGGCAGTCTGCATTGAGGTGGTCAAACCCCAGACAATATACACAAGTGGTGTGTGGGTCAGCCTTAGCAAAGGCTTCCCAAAGAGGCCACAGTGCTGAAACCCAGTGGGTCCGGTTTTTCTTTTGGGTTTCTCAGACATAGTGCCAGCCTAACCAAAACTTGCCCGTTAATGGCAATCCGCCAAGAAAGACTCTCTTATCGGTTCCCAACCGTGTCACGGGTTGTGGAAAAATCTGTAATAAAATCCGTTTTTTTTAGAACCGATAAGAACCGGGAACCGCACTCTAAAGGACTAGAAAGTAATTTTAAACCCAATCTGATCGGTTCAAACCGAACCGAAAAGACGTTTACAAGTTCCACACAGAAGAAATAAACAAAAGCCTATCTATAACTTACAATACCACAGACAGAGCTTGAACCGATGATTGTGGTTAAATTTCAGTAAAATAAACAGAGAATTACACTTTTAAACCGACAAACGAACCGAGCAGCAGGAGGAATCTCTGGAGCGACTGTTCAGTGAGGCAGAGTAAAGAATCTGACAGTTTAAGTTTGAGCTTCAACAGACAGTGTGTTCAACTGAGCTCGCACTCAAGATTCCATGCCCTGCATGGAAAGTTAACTCTTTCACCTCCGGAGCAGTTCTAACCTGGGGTTATACTGCATATGTCATAATATAGCAAGACTTCATGTTGTTTGAAAAGGTATACATCCTGAACAAACACTTTTGTTCAGTGTTCACAGAGGAAGGAGAAGGGAAGGGCCCACAAAATAGTAACAGGAGCAATGGAGGGAAGGAGGTGGACATTAGTCTGTTTTCAAAGGAGAGAGTCCTGAAGGGACTTGCTAATCTGACAGTGGACAAAGCACTGGGGCAAGATGGGGTGCATTCAAAGGTACTGAGGGAGCTTAGGGAGGCACAGGCTGCACCTCTGACAGTCCAATTTAACAGCTCATTGGAAACAGGAGTGGTTTAGGTGGATGACAGATCTAGTTCCATTTCACAAAAGTGGTAGCAGGCAAGAGGCCAGTCAGCCTGAAATCAGTGGTGGTAAAGTCAATGGAGTCACTGCTGAAGGAAAGGATTGTGAAATATTTTGAATCCAATCAGTTACAAGACCAGAGGCAGCATGGATTCATTAGGGTGGGGGGTCATATCGAACTAATCTGATAGATTTCTTTGACTGGGTGACCAAGGAATTAGAGTAGGGTGGCGCAGCAGATGTGGCCTACCTAGATCTCAATAAGGCTTTCGAGACCATTCCACACCGGAGGGTGGTAATCAAGCTGAGTAGCTTAAGAGTATGTCCAAAGGTGGTAAACTGGGTAAGAGACTGGTTTGGAGATAGACAACGGAGGGTGGTGGGAAATAGATGGGAGGGTGACCAGAGAGGTGCCTCAGGGATTGGTCCTCTGTTTTTCATATACATTTTATGCCCCTGTTAACCCCGGCATGCCCCCTTCTGTCCCATCCCCCCCCCACCGCCCTGTCACCCGGCTTTTCCAGGACTTACCTTCCCATTGACGTTCTGGCTTCTGCACAATGGCGAGGTGCCCAGTCACCGGTGCAGGGACTGGACTTCATCCAGTGGCCAAGGGTTTTTTCCCACCTTGGTTTTGGTAGGTCTTCCCAAAGGCCTGGACTGTGCAATATGTATGGCGGGTGAGCTCCACGTTCTCGGAGACGTCCTAACATGTCTAGTCGTAGCCCTGCCTCCTGATGAGCCCAGGCCTGCTCTGCCACCCAGACAGATGGCAGTATTGCAGTGGGTTGCAGCAACTCCCCTCTCCTGAGGGAGGAAAGCTGTCCTTTGGATGCTCAATCCTCCCTCCCCCAGCCGACCCAATGAGCGAACCGCGTCTGTTCCCAAACCCAGGTCGCTAGTGTGGCAGGGACCAGTCCTCTTTGATGTCTTTATAAGTGACATCACAGAGTAGCTGGAACAGAAGGTCTCCCTCTTTGTGCATCACACCAAAATCTGCAATAGGGTTGACAAGAGGGGGGGGGTGAGCAGAGACCTGAGAAAACTTGAGGAGTGGTCAAGGGTATGCCAGCTGGATTTCAACATGAAAAAGTGCAAAGTAATGCTCTTGGAGCACAGAAATCCAGACACAAAGTACAAAATGGGAGGAGTCATACAGACGACCACCAAGCAGGAAAGACATCTGGGGATGATCATATCGGATGACCTAAAAGTGGCCAGGCAGTGTGACAAAGCAGTTGGGAGGACTAGTGGGATACTGTTGTGCATAGGGAGGGGTATCACCAGCAGAAACAGGGAAGTGGCATTGCCTCTGCAATGATTGCTAGCAAGACCCCACCTGGAGTACTGTGTCCAGTTCTGGATACCACATCTCCAGAAGGACACAGAGTGGAGGAAGTCGAGAGGAGGGCAACTAAAATGTTACAGGGCCTACCTCAGAAGCCCTACGAGAAGAGAATTACACCCTAATATGTACACCCTGGAAGACAGGAGAGAGAGGGAGGATATGATAGAGACCTTTAAATACCACCCAGGGTTAAAAAAGGTACAGGAGGGAAGTATTTTTCAGAAAAAAAAGGTGCTAAAGGACAAGGAGGCACGAGAGGGTAGATTCAGGAGAGATGTGAGAAAGTACTTCTCCACAGACAGAGTGGTGGTTTCCTAGGATAATCTTCCAGCAGAAGTGGTGGGGACGAAAACAATGGTGAATGCATGGGATAGGCATACAGGAATCTTAGGGAAGGGGGTGGGTGAATGGGCCAGAGATCAAGTATGATCTGCAGTGATACTATAGGCAGGGTTAAGTGGGCAGACTAGGTGGGCCAATGGGTCCTTATCTGACAGGGAATTCTATGTTTCTATGCCAGGTGCACCTTAAGGGTTGCTGCTCAGAGTCCCAGCTGGGAAAGACACAAGAGGTAGTCCAGGATGCTGGTCAAAGGGCAGGCAAGCAGATCACGCTCCTTGCTTTGACACCAAATGGAAAATCTCTTGGTATAGCACCTACGAGTCGAATCCTTCCTGGAGGCCTCCACCATGCGAAGGACATCCTTTTTAGAATGATCCAAGGCCTGGAACTCTAGCTGCTCAGGAACCTGGCCTTCAGGTGCAGGACCGTCCCCTGAAGTCTGGTCAGCAGGTCTGGGTGAAGAGGTAGTCGCTGCGGAGACCTGCTGTTGAGGCTGAGGACATCAAAGTACCAGAACTGCTCATGCTAGGTCTCTCCTACCCAGCTGAGAGTGTCTGCCAGCTGACTGTTCTCCCTATGACATGAATCACCAGCAGACTGGTGCCCAGGCTGTGCATGAGGGTCCAGGTGTGGGGTGTCTCCCAACACAAAGGACAGGAGTGTGTGCCATCCTGTCTGTTCAGGTAAAACATGGTTGTGATGCTGTCCACCTCGACTGCAACTTCAATCACCCAGTTGACAGTGACGGGGTCTTTGCAATTAGCTGTAGTATGACATGCCTACTGACAATGAGCAAAGAAGGCACTGAAGAGCCAACGCTGGGTGGAGGCTGTTCCCTGAAAGGATCTACCAGGGTCACCGATCAGTCCACATCCTCCTGAGTGAAGACTGCAAGCACAGAGGTCTTCGAGGCCAACTCCTTGTCCTCATCCAAGAACTGGTAAACCAGGTTGAGAAAAATTTCAATGGCCTGATCAACTGGAGCCAAGGAAGACAGACTCGACGGCGGAGTTAAAGAACCCTCTACCTGCCCAACCTGCCCCTCGGCCGAGGGACCAGGAGGATCTCAATCTCTCCCTGTCCCGCGACTGGCGCCAGCAGTGCTCAGATTTTGAACCACAGAGGGCAAGGCTCTTCCCCAAGGTCTGAAGAGACCAGCACATGTCACGGAACTGGTTCGTGAAAGACTCTCTGACGGTGGCCCCAGCCAGGAATAGCACCAAGACTGAGGAGATGGCCAAGACAGCAGCTGCTGCTTCTGTCTTAAGGTATGCGAGATGCGCAGCAGACCCGGCCACAGCCAAGGCCTTTTTGCAGCACTTAAGGCAATCCTTCAGATACCTTTCTGAAGGCCAACCCAGCAACAGCTGGATATTTCTGTCCTCCAAGGACTCAGGAAGCATGGATAAGCACAGGCAGCACCCGGCCACGATGTGCTGCCCACCTATGCAGTATCTGCACATGTCATGCGGAACAGTGAACATCTTCTGCCAGCAGTGAACATAGAATTTGAATCATGGGTTCTTGTATCCCATCACTGGTCTGGTGACAGAGTGGAAAAAAAAAACCCCGGAGCTTACAAGCAAATTACTGTGAAAACTTCAAAAGGAAAGTTCGCCTATGGCAAAGAGGAATCCTAAGTGGACCAAGAAAGAGCTGATCTGTTCTTCCAGCAGAAAAAAAGATCTAACCTCACGGGATGGAGTCAGGAGTTATACCGCCAGGAGGTGGGAGGAGCTTAGCTTAAAGACGTTCCGGTCAATAAAATTTCTCCAGTGGAACTGCCAGAGTATGGATAAATGAACCATGCCCATGTCCCCAGAAGCTACGTTTTTAAGGCCAGGATAAGCTTGTCTTGCCATTACAAGAATCCCTAACCACTGACCAGAATTATATCTCTCCCGTCCAACACCATCGACTGACCAGGTTCTTGAGACTCTGCCTACCTTGTGAAGAGTCTTTAACACCTCTTGTTAAAACCAAAAGGATTAAAATGCAATTTTATTAGAAACGTATGACACACAACAGCATGGAGCACATTACACTGCAATGTGATGGAAAATTGTGTACCCTACCTTGAAACTGTGAGAGGTCTACATCGGACCAGTTGAAGCTGGTGGCAATGCGACAGCTTTCCTTCAGCATATCAAGATTTGCATGCCAATCAGAAAGGACACCTGTAACAGTCAATATTAGGTCAATGAGAACAGAGCAGGGAAAATAGATCCAAAACGAGACGGTGTCTATGAAAATGCACAGATTGACACTGAAAGTAAAAGTAGATCAAAAAGCTGGGAATCAAGCTCTTACCAGGATTGCAGGACAGCTGTTGCTGTGGAGGATGCGTCTGATGCGTCATGGGTTGGTGTTGATGGTTTTGGTGATGCTGCACATGTTGATGTTGGGCAGGATGTTGCGTGTGAGGAGAGGGATGTTGCTGTGTGGGGTGCTGCTGGGAGTGCTGTGTGGGATGGTGCTGTGGATGCTGTGTGGGGTGCTGCTGGGGGTGTTGTGTGGGGTGCTGCTGGGAAAGCTGTGTGGGATGCTGCTGGCTCTGTTGTGTTGGGTGTTGCTGGGAAAGCTGTGTGGGGTGCTGCTGGCTCTGTTGTGTGGGGTGCTGCTGTGAAAGCTGTGTGGGGCTGCTGTGAAAGCTGTGTGGGGTGCTGCTGTGAAAGCTGTGTGGGGTGCTGCTGGCTCTGCTGTTGTGAAAGCTGTGTGGGATGCTGCTGTTGTGAAAGCTGTGCGGGGTGCTGCTGTTGTGAAAGCTGTGTGGGGTGCTGCTGAGAAAGCTGTGAGGGGTGCTGCTGAGAAAGCTGTGCCGGATGCTGCTGGGGAAGCTGCGTGGGGTGCTGTGGGCACTGCTGAGGGTGCTGATGCTGCGGCAAGCCATGCTGCCGGTGTGGCGTGTGCTGAGTGTGTGTATGCTGGGACTGCTGTGTGTGCACTGGAGGGTGTGACAGAGGAACCTGGGCTCCAGAGCTGCCTCCAGTAGTGCTTAGGCTACTAGTGTGGCTATTTGTCAAGCTGTTCTGGCCACTGTGTTGGTGGGAGCTCACTGTGCTGCTTGGAGAGTGCTGGTATGAACAGGAAGTATGGGTCTGCTGCGGTGAATCCGAGGGCATGTTCATTAGACCTGCAACAGATAATCAGACCTCAGTTTGAAACAAATCCAGCTACTAATCCTCTACTAATCCAAATGTATTATTAAGAAAATTATAACTACACAATAATAAATAGAATACTGCTATCAACAGAGGATTTGAAGACATGACATGAGGAAAAGGGGATGCAGTTGACATCAGCAGAAAACATTTACACAACCTTAATAAATACTAAATCAGAAGCCATCAGACCTTAGCTGCAGTGGCATTTGCATGAAAAAGGGATCTCAGAATAATTTTGCATCCGACTGTTTCCTAGCTGGGGTCATAATGCCCAGTTTATTACATCACTACAGCAAACTGTGATGTCATGAGCAGAGGATTATAAGCCAATATAGGCAATCATCATCGGTGACAAGAGAACTCTAAGGGACAGAGGCTCTGTCTTCATGCAACTGTCTTTAGTAAAGACATTTAAACTTCTGTTAAAGCGGCAAAAGTCAAACACTTCCAACCTGCATCTTGCAAAACCTGGGACTGAATCGTGTGTACAAGACACTTAGGAAGGTGTTGTTTATGCCAATGACAAGCATCAGTGCCTTGCCCTGAAAGTATAGACTCAATTTTTGTTTAATCAGTCTCTATTTGTAGTTGCACATGTCGTATTTATCTATTTATTTAAAATTTGGTAACCAGGTAAGGCACACTGAGCCGAGGCTAGTTTCCAGGTGCGACCCAGGGAAAGGGAAAACAAATACATACAAAGGGAAAATTACATGATGACAATAATCAAGTGCAGTATACAGACAAAACAAAGTTACATACCGGCAATAAAAGCCTTACCGCAGTTGTTCAAGACCAGAGTCAAGGATGCTCAGGAGGTTGAGGGACAGCAGCAAAGAGCAACAGGAGTGTGTCTGAGCAGGTGCTTAAGGAGTTAAGGGCAGGAAGCGAGGGGGTTAGACAAATGCTAGAGGAGAGTTGATTCCAGAGGGAGGGGAAGTGGTAGGAGAAGGCAGACTGACCGGCAGTTGAGTGGGGCTGGGGAAGGGAGAAAGAGTGGGATTCCTTGAGTGCACTGGGTAAGATGTAGGGATGGCAGGGGACAGGAGAGATATGATGGAAGGGTCCCAAACTAGTATTTGGCGACGAAGGCTAAGCAGTGGGCCTGTTGATGGTGGGGTAGGGTGTGATAGAGAAGAGAAGAGAGAGCAGTGATGTGTGCAAAAAGGGGAGCTGGTGGCAAAATGACAAAAGGCATTTAAGATGGTGTCCAGTCTGGCAAGGGACATGGCAGGAGCAGTGCCACAGACTATATCCACATAGTCAAACACAGGGAGGATCATTTCTGTTACCAACTTGTGGTAAACAGCGAGGGAAAGGCAGTCTTTGTTTTGATACAGTGCTCCTAGTTTAGGGTGAAGTTTGGTGTGGATGGCACCAATATGAACTGAGAAGTTGAGATTATCATCTAGCCAAACCCCAAGATATTTGAAGGTGGAGATCATGTCAAGGGAGGTGCCTTCCTGAGTGGTGAACACTGGAGGTGTCGAAAGCCTTGCCATGTTTTTGTCTGCTGGCAAAAGTCAGCAAGACTTTTTTTTTTTTTTTTAGTATTTATCCTGAGCTGGTTTGCATGGAACCAGCTTATCACGTTATCAAAGTCTTGCTGGAGAGGGGCCTCCACATCTGAGATTAATGGGTCGGAGGTGTAGATGACTGTGTCATCCATGAACGTGTGGATGTGAGAGTTGGTGCATACAGAGAGGTGGTCATTTATAAAGAGAGAGAGAGAAGAGGACTGGGCCAAGGATGGAACCTTGGGGGGACCCCAGCAAGAATTGGGAGAGGGGAAGATTGGACTTTCCCCACCTGTACTGACTGCTGCCTACACGTGAGGTAAGAGCTGCACCGTTTTACAGCTGGAGCCACCAAGCTAACAGAATACAGCTTATTTAGAAGGTGTGAGTAGGACACATAATCGAAGGCCAGGGCCAAATCAATGAATATGGCAGTGGTGATGTGACCCTGATTCCTCCCAGAGAGGATGGAGCCAGTAACCAGCAAGAGGAAGAGTTTGTGGAGTGACACTTCCTAAAGCCAGACTGGATGGAGGAGAGAGTATTGGTAGAAATAAGGAATTCAGCAAGCCTGGAGTAGACGATGGGCTCCTGGAGTTTAGCTAGAGAGGGGAGGAGAGATACAAGCCAGTATTTACCAGAGGAGGAGGGGTGTCCATCTTTATGAAGGGGCAGAACTTGGCAGCTTTCCAGGCCAGTGGAACCATGCCAGAGGAGAATGACAGGTCCAAAAGATGTGAGAGAGGGAAGACAATGGCTGGGGTGGAGATACGGAGGAGCTTGGGGCCTAGGCCATCTGTGCTGGTCTTGGCAGGGTTTAGGAACTGGTGCATGGTAAGACTTCCTGAGGGGAGACAGGGGGAAGTGGTAGCCTCCAGGTGGGGGAGGGTCACTGAAGGCCGGAGAAGGGTGGTCAGGAAGAGCGCAAGTTGTGAAGAATTTATTGAAGATAGCCACGACAGAGGAGGGATCCGAGACCAATGAGCCATCCACTGTGAGGACACAGGGCGGACTGGGTGATGGTGGTGGTGGCTGGGGGTCGGGTCTAGGAGGGAGTGGATGACTTTCCAGATTTCTGAAGGTGAATTGTGATTAGTTTGAAGGTGGTCTTTGAAGTATTTGGCCTTAGCCATGCGGACAGCCCTAGTGCATGAGTTCCTTAGTGATCTGTACACTTGGAGGTTTGACAGTGACTGGGAGGATTTAAAGTGAGCTCAATCACGATCCCATGATTTAGACAAGGCTATAAGGTTGGCTGTGATCCAGGGGTGATGAGAGGGTTTGACCCTGGCTTGACCATGGTCCAGTTTTTTCTTAAAGTAGCAGTATTTGATAGTGAAAATGACCATTTAGTGCATTTCTGATAAAGTTTCCATTTATTTTTAACACATCATCTATTTTTACAAAGTTCTGTTTAGTCTTTTTTCCATTTTAGTGTTTTTTACATTGTTATTCAACGTACACCCTCACTCGGTCTGTCATTATGCTCTGATGAACACAGGGTGTGTGATCAGTTTTGGCACATTATACAATTGACAACTGGATTCTCTTATTTTTCAATTTTGTGTGTGTGTGTGTGTTCACGATCCTAGGCTCCCATGGAGACTGACAGCTGTTTATCCAGCTCTGCAGTATCAGGCTGGCACAAGCACCTTAGTATTGAATAAGCAGTGAAAGCATGGACTGCCCGTGAAATGGTGTCACGTATGTAGGTAAATGGTGGGATCTGATTATACTAGAGAAATGGTCAGAAACATGGCAGCTGACATTCAATACAAAGAAGTGTGCGGTGATGCATATAGGGCGTAAAAATCGACTGGCCAAGTACCCACTGGGGAGACAGCAGATAATGCAAACAGAACAGGAAAGGGATCTGGGGATTATAATATCAAACAACCTTAGTGTAACTGACCAATGTAGTAAGACAGTTGGCAAAGCTAATAAAATGATGTCGTACATAAGAAGGGGCATAACTAGTAGGAAGAGGGAGGTGCTGATGCCATTATATAAGATCACGGTTAGATGGCACCTGGAGTACGGAGTACAGTTCTGGAGGCCTCATTTAAGAAAGGACACAGATGTAATAAAAAAGGTTCAGAGAAGAGCAACAAAGATGGTGCAGGGTATGCAAAGGAAACCATATAAGTACAAGATTGAGAGAATTATATCTGTGGCCACTGGAGTTTAGAAGAGAGAAAGGAGATGTGATAGAGACACTCAAGTACATAAAGGGGATAAATAACGTGAGGGAGGGAAGGAAGTCTATTTAAAAGGAAAGTCAGAATTAAAACAAGAGGTCATACTTTAAGATTGGAAGGAGGAAGATTTAAAGGTAATGTAAGAAAAAAATTACTTACCATAGTAATCTTTCTTCCAAGGGAATCTTACTGTATTCTGACATATGCAGTATGGTCTCACCATAGGAGCGCCCTGGAGCTGAAATGGTTAATAGAACCTATGCTAATCATGGAATGTTAGGCTCGAGCTCAGTTTTCAAACCAATATCCCTGGAATACATCCTGCAACTGTCAGATTCTTATGGAGCATGCATAAGTCAGGAAGAGCTGGGTTCTATCCTGCCTGTGGCCCTTTGTGTGATCCAAGTAGTAGCTTATAGCTCTCTTGACAGCAAGGCTTTGCAGCCTGCGTTTCCCTTAACTGGAGTGGTCAGTAAAAAAGATTGGTAGGGTGATGGACTGATTAAGGTGAAAGTCCAAAACCACCTTAGGGAGGAACTGCTTGTTAGTCCTAAAGACCACCTTATCCCTATGGACTGCTATATAATCTGGCTCTGTGAACAAGGCCTGGAGCGCACTGATCCTCCTGGCTGAGGTGATGGCTACCAGGAACACTATTTTCCATGTCACATACTTAAGCTCTAGTGAAGACATGGGTTCAAACGGTGGTTGCATTAGCTGGCCAATGCATATATTGAGGTCCCATGCAGGAGTGAGTTCCCTGTGAGGGGGATGCAAGTGCAGTAGGCCCTTGAAGCACTTCCTGAATACCCGGTTGGCAGCCAGGGATGCCCTTTTTCCAGCTGAGACGTAAGCAGAGACAGCTGCTAGGTGCACCCTAAAGGTGGAAGACCTAAGGCCAAGGGAAGGCAAGTATGCCACATGATCCAAAACGACTGACAAACCAGCCTGGCGATAGTCTATCTGTTTCTGCTGGCACCAAATGAAAAACCTCTTCCATTTAAAGGTATAAGTTTTTCTGGTAGAGGGGTTTCTCAAGGACCCTGCCCTGAGAGGAGGTCAACAGGTTATGCCTCCTGGGTAGGGAGATTGGTCTGGATATTGACAGGGTCAGTAGCAGGGAATGCCAGGGCTGCCTGGCCCAATCTGGAGCAATGAGGATCATTGTCACTGGTTGGGCCCTGAGCTTGTGCAGTACTCTGAGCAACAGGGGGAATGGAGGAAAGGCATATAGGAACCTCCCCGTCCAGTCCAACAGCAGTGCATCCAGAGAGACTGTGCCAGTGCAGGGGGTCTGCAAGAGAATTGTGGCACCTGGTGATTGTCTGGGGCTGCAAACAGGTCCACCTCTGGAGTGCTCCACCTTCTGGACATCACTTGCAGCATCTGCCTGTTCGGTGACCACTCGTGGCGGTTCTGGTTGATCCTGCTGCGGGCATCTGCAAGGACACTGTACTGCTCTGGGAGGTGAACTGCTGAGAGGGAGATCCCTAGGTAGTAAGCCAGACTCTACACTTTCATGGCTTCTGTGGGGGGGGGCAGCGACCTTGTGCCCCCTTTCTTGTTTATGTAGTACATTGTGGTTGTGTTGTCTGTTCTGACTTGAACCACTTTGCCCTGTAGCATCAAAGCAAAGGCCAGAATGCCCAGATACACTGCCCTGAGCTCCAGTAGATTTATGTGGGGAAGAGACTCCTGCTGGAGCCAGGTTAGTGTGCAGTGTGCTCCCCTAGATGAGCACCCCATCCTAGGAGGGAGGCATCCGTTGTTAAGACTGCTGATGGTGGCAGTTGGAGGAAAGGTACATCCTCCATCAGGCTGACCTCTTCCTGCCGCCACTGTAGTGCCTGGAGCAGGGTTCCCGTGACTGGTACCATTTTTGACAGAGAATCCCTTTTCTGAGACCAGTGAGACCTGAGGAGGAACTGAATGTCCCTCATCTGGAATCTTGAACCTGATACTGTTGCTGTTGACGCAGTCATGTGCCCTACCAGCTGAAGAAAATGTCTTGGTGGTATGTAGCTGGAAAGAGTTTGCCAGCTACACCAGGCTGGCTGCCCTTCCCTCAGGGAGGCAGGCTCTTCCTCTCAGAGTGTCTAGTTTCGCTCCTAGGAACTCCGGGAGTTTAACTGGTTTAGCACAGACTTTTTCTGGTTTACCAGGAAGCCCGATGTACAAAAGTTATCCTGAGTGATGGTCAGTACATGTTCTATTTGCTGAGGAGACTGGCTTGTAGTCATCCAGTTATGGGAAGACTCAACCCCTTGCCTCTTTAGGTGTGCCACCACTACTGCCAGGCACTTGCTAAACACCCTTGGAGCAGAAGTCAGGCCGAAAGGCATGGCCCTGAACTGGTAATGGCCTGATGGCAATCTGAAGCTGAGGTACTTTCTGTGAGATTGCCTAACTGGAATGGGGAAGTAGGCATCCTTTAAATCCAGAGATGCCAGCCAATCTCCCTTCCTGAGTGTAGAGAGAATGGTAGCCAGAGTGACCATTTTAAACTTTGGTTTTGTCAAATGCCTGTTTAAATGTCTGCGATCCAGTATGGGTTGCCACTACCCTGTTTTCTTTAGGTTAAGGAAGTACCTTGAGTAGAGACCCCTTCCCATTTGGGTCAAGGGAACAGGCTCTACTGCCTTGTCTTGAATGAGTTTTGCTACTTCCTCCTCCAACAGAGCTGCTTCTGATAGGTTGGCAGGTCTAAAAGGTCTTGCCCTCACTTCGGGCAGAACTTTGAAACTGAGAGCAACCCCTGGCTCACTACCTCCAGGACCCACTTGTCTGTGGTGATGGATTCCCATGCCTGAAGACAGTGAGCCAGCCTGCCCACCTACTGGAAGTGGGGAGGCAACCCTGGCAGACCCTACAGGGCATCTGTTTTGTCTGTGCACTTGGCTGAGTGCTGGGGCCAGCACAGCTGATGCCCCTTCTGCCTCTGCAGTACCCTCTCTGAGGTCGGTAGGCTGGCGATGCCTGAGCCTGGAAGAAGGGTCTATAATGGATTCTACTTCTACCCTCCTTGCTTTGGTACTTCTGGGGTGTTGCTGCTTTCTCCTTTGCCGCAGCACTCTTATAAGCCACCTTGTACTCATCCATCTTCTTCATGTATTTATTTATTTGTACATCAGTTTACAATCTTTGAGCCAGAGGCTCATTTCCAAAGGTACCTCGTCACATTGAGGACAATACAGAAACAGACATTTTTTTTACAGCATACGAGTTACTAGTTACATAGCTTAGCAAGCATAGGTGGTTACATTTATTTATGCAGTTAAACAGTTTAGTTACAATGGTACATTCTTACAAGAAGGGGAGAGCAAAACAGCTGGATAATAACAGTGGTAGTAGGCAATGGGGCAAGGTTGCGAGAGGTGAGGTGTGGTGCAGCCCAGTGAGCTTCTATTTGCTCATCAAAGAGAGATGTGGGCTCGCAAGGAAAATCCAGAGTCTTTGTCGGTGTCGTGGGACAAATTAGTGGTCCTCAGCGACACTGAGGCTGCCATTTGCCTGGCTGTAATATCACTGGCATCCACTGCCATCTGAAACTGGCATTTAGAAGCCTCTATGCCATTTTCTGCAGCTTTGGACAGGTCTGATGCCATGGGTCCAGGGCATGCCTTGGCTATCTCTAAAACCGTGTTCCAGAGACTCTTTTGGTATCTGGACACATAAGCCATACAAGTTGCCTGTCCAATGGCCAAAGAGGCCCCCAGGTAGGACTTCTTGGCCATAGAGTCCTTCTTTCTGGAATCCTTCTCTGGTGGGTGTGATGCCAGGGGAATATCTGCTTTGTCACATGCAGCAGCCTGCACCACCCCTTCATGGCTGGGTTGTCCAAAGAGGAACTCTGCTCCAGACTTGGCCACCCAGTACTTCCTGTCCATCCTCTTATCCACTGGAGGAATGGACGTGGGGGGTCTGTAAGATCCTGGAGGCCTGTCTCTTTAGGGACTTGTGGATGAGCAAAAAAAGCCTTTTTGTTGCTGGCACATCCATCGTCTCCATGTAATCTGGCTCCTCTTCCTCCACTGTGGATTCCTGGGTGGAGAGGTCCAGAGTTTGCGCCACTTGCTTCATAAAGGCAAAGTGGGAAGAAAAATCATCAGCTCCCTTACCAGGGGAGTCAGGGTGCTGAGGGTCAGGGGATACATCCGGTTCAAGAGGTTACCCAAAATCATCATCATCATCATCATCATCATCATCATCATCATCATCATCATCATCATCATCATCTACCCCCTCAGCATAAACTTCAGTAAACTGCTCAAGGGAACCGAGGAGAAACCTAGGTCCCGAACCAGGGTCTGTGAACCGGGCCACTGAACTGGAACAGCGGTACCAGTTTGCAGCGCCTGAATAATTCTTTTAGCGTCAGCTAGTTGTTCTGCGGTTGGAATCGATGGATTTGTCAGTTACGGTTCCTTAACCAAGTGTTTTTCCTTCTTTTTCTTCTTGGCAAAACTTGCCAGTTCAGAGGCAGTGTCTGCGGTTCTCTTTTAACCCAAGGAACCATCACCCTGGTCAGAGGGTCGTTCAACAAGTTCCTTAGGTTTTTCTTCTGAGAAGAGGAAGGTTTATCCGAAGCTGGGTCAGCAGCCTTTTCGGACATTTTATTTTTCAGTCGGTTTATTGACTGACTACATTTTTTTTTTACAAACTTCACAACCTGCCTTCAGATGGCCACACCCTAGGCAGAAAACACAAATCAAATGAGGATCTGCTTTAGCAGACGGTTCCCCACACTTTGTACAATGCTGAAAACCCGTTGGCCCGTTTCTTTTCTTGGGTAGTTACATAACCAGAAAAAAAACCCTAAAAAGTGGGTTTTCTGCGAGTCAAAAACCACACACATAAACAAAGTTCTTTCTTTTTCTTTGTTGCAGTCGGTTTAGCGACTGACGAAAGAACCTAGAGTTACTCATGTTTCTCTCTTTAAAAGACTATAAATCAAACAACCGGCCCAGGGAAGGTTTTAAAATTTAAATTTGCCTTTTAAAATGTAAATAAATGTTCGGATTCCTCCTGGTTAAATGAACCAACAAGAAACCGAAAAACATACTGAAATAACACTAAATCTAGACTAATCTACCTGTAAACCCAAGGACAGTGCTTTAAAAACCAAAAGAAATAAAATTAACTTCCAAAAACAGAGAAAAAATCTTCAATAAAGATGAAGGAGGGCTCTCAGAGGCGTCTGTACTAGGCAAGCGAAGTAAAGATTCTGACAGTTGCAGGATGTGTTCCAGGGACAGTGGTTTGAAAACTGAGCTCGAGCCTAACATTCCATGATTAGCACAGGTTCTATTAACCATTTTGGCTCCGGAGCAGTCTTGTGGTGAGACCATACTGAACAAGTCAGAATACAGTAAGACTTCCTGGGGTTTGAAGGGGTCATTATTTCACTGAGAGGGTGGTTGAACCCTGGAAGAGATTACTGAGGAGGTGGTAGGTGTCAAAATGGTTGAAGGATTCAAGAGAGTGTGGGACAGACACATGGGGTTGGTTAGAGGAGAGGATAGGCTCCTTGTGCACCGGTGGTGAGGTGGGAGATAGGAAGATTGGATGGGCCAGGATGGTCCTTTTCTGCTGACACATAACTATGATCAGTTTGCATTATGAGTTACAGAGCTCTATTGAAACAATAAAATATGGAAACATTTTCTTTAACAGCTCAAAACCATCATTAGGGGTTACTGTCAGCTGGAGAAGGCTACATAATTTGTACAGTGTTTCTTTAAAGAAAAACTTGAGTTATGAAGTCTAAAATGAGATTCACATCTAAGACAGAGCTAAAGGTGTAAAACATGCTTATTTATATCCCCTTTCTGACTACTATGTGACACGGGAGCACAAAATGCAAGTAAAAAAATGTTGCTTTGCTCTGCTTCTAAGATTTCACTTATTTTTTTTGAATAAGGAACGCTGTTTACATTGAAAGCATTCATCTGAAGTGGCTGCAGCAGTTTAGAAATGATGCAAATGTAGAAAACGTTGTACAGAAGCCACTTCTGCATTGATCTTTCCTCATCCCTACAAAAATGTATGTGAAAAGGAGATGCTTACATCTGCTTAAATCGATGCAGAAGTGGCTTCTGTACAAAGTTTTCTACATTTGCATGGTTTCTAAACTGCTGCAGCTACACTGCATAAATGTTCCCGATGTAAATAATGTTCTTTACATACACACAAAATCGTCTCCGAGTGGTGTGACTGTCACACATGAAACTGAATTGTAACATCAGAGCAGCACTATTTGAATTGAGAAACAGTAGTTATGTAAGAACTTACTTTAACAGCAGAACTTTGAAGCAGGATCCACACAGAAACACAGAATTTGACGGCAGATAAGGACCACTTGGCCCACCCAGTCTGCCCATTTCCCTACCTAATGGATAAGCTGCAGATCCTAGTTAACCAGCAGCCTACTTTTTCCTACCCCCACCCCATAGAATTGCCTTATGACTGTCCCATGCATGCTTGAATTCCCCCACTGTTTTGACTCCACAAACTTCCTCCGGAAGGCTGCTCCATGCATCCACAACCTTCTGTGAAAAAATACTTCCTTACATTACTCCTCTGAGCCGCCCCATCTTCAAATTGTGCCCCCTTGTTCTTGCACACCTCTTTTCCGAAAGATGCTACCCCTCTTGACTTTGTTGATTCCCTTGAGGTACTTGAAAGTTTCTATCATGTCCCCCCCTCTCCCTCGAGGCTATACATATTAAGCTCCTTAAGTCTCTTTTCATATGTCTTCTGGTGCAGACCCTGTACCATTTTAGTTGCCCTCCTCTGGACTGCTTCCATCCTGTCTATGTTCTTGCATGATGAGGTCTCCAGAACTGCACACAGTACTCCAGATGGGGTCTCACCAGCCGTCTGTACAGAGGGATAACCACTTCCTGTTTTCTACTTGTGATGCCCCTCCCCATGCATCCCAGTATCCCCCTGGCTCTCCTTACTGACTTCTCAAGTACACTTTGGGGTGTAGATTCAAGGAATCTACTCCCGCAGGAGCCTGGTATAGCCAATCTGCCTTCCTTGGAAAGGGGACTAACGCTGATGGTTGTTTCCAAATAGTGGAAACAAGGTCCGCATGAGGCTCTATCTAGGGTGGAATCAATGTAGGAGCGGTCCTGGTCAGGCCCAAGTGGGCAGCGAGCTTCTCACGCTGTGGATCTGGCTCCCGAGATTGCCACTGATTAACTTCCTGATCTTTCTCAGTAGATCCAGAAAAGAAGGATCCTCTGGAGGGGTCCTTGGCCTAGTTTCAGTCTGGAGTACGAGGCTCGTCATCCGGGTCAGAGCATCCCCCTGAGTCAGAGTCAGAAGTCTCCGGCGTAGAAGAGGAAGACTCCTCCCGATGCGGGGAAGGGACGGTCCCTTTGGGAAGTCCTCTGGGATGCATATCCTCCCAACCCCTGGCGCTCGAGGGTTCACCTCTGGTGTCGGGTTAGGGGAAGGGAGTCTCCCGTCTCCAGCGTAGGGGATCCTGTGCAGGGTTCAGCGCCGGTAGACGGCTCTCTACCTCCCTGGTGAGCTGAGCTTTGGCCTCAGCCCGCCAGGCAGCTAGAGTCGCCTTCATGTCTGCCGGTGGCTGGGGTGTGGGCAGCGGAGGAGGAGGGGGATACGGATACTCAGGGTATCCATATATCAAGTATCCATAACCCGATGGCAGGAAGCCCGGCATCGGGTATTGAGGTGCCGGGTACTGCGGCATCGGATACTGTGGTGCCGGGCTTTGTGGTGTCGGATACCCGGGTACCAGGGGTTCTGACGGAGCAGAGGGACCTGGCAGAGGCCCAGCTGGCGGGCCAGGTAAAGGTGGCCCCACAAGCGTCGGGCCTGGCGCGGGAGCGCTGTCCAGTAGGGGGAAGTCAGCTGGCGTTGGGTAAGCCAGCATCGGAGTTGGCATCTGAGGATCCGACGTCAGGTGTCTGGCCCATGGGGGCCTGGCGGCAGCGTTATCTAGGTCCTCCGTGACGACCAGGAATTGAGGGTTGGAATCCCCGGGGTTCGACAGAGGAGACGCAGGGACCTCAGAAGACAACACCAAGCACTGCGGGGAGCCTGGAGCGTTGGACTGCTTGAAGGGGTTCGACACAGGCTCTTGGCTGGGCGGTCATCGGAGGGGCGGAAGTACGGCTTATCAGCCAGATCCTGGCGGGCATCAGAGGAGCCGGCGTCCGACTTATCGGATCCCTTGCTCGAAGGAGGCCACGCTGGAAATGCAGCCCTGCTGGGCGAAAGAGTGACTGTGCGCCCTCGCGACTTACCAGTCTTGTCCGGGCAGATGTCAGTGGCACCGGCGTCTGACTTAGTGGACCTGCTCGAACCTGAGGGCCGCGGTAGCAACGGCCTTCCCGTGAGCAGAGGCCTCCTTTACCCCTGAGGTACCCAAGGGACCTGAGCGCGAGCCCTGACGGGAGGGGCAACACCTTCTTGGACACCACCAAGACAGTCATCGTGGAGTGGTCCACGGAGGGGACGTTACCTTCAGAACTGCGACTTCAGCCGGAGCCGTGGAGGTCGAATCCCGGTCCCGGTGCTTCTCCTTTTTGTGACCTTTGGGGGAAGTGGATGCCTGCCTCAACTTTTTCAACTCCTTCTCCATGGATACCATTTTTTCCTTTAAAATATGGGCCTCCAGGGACTGCTGCCTCTGTTTTCAGGTAGCTGAATTAAATTTCTGGCAGTGCTAGCACTTCTCCACAGGATGATCCAGGCCTAGGCAGCAGAAGCACAGGGAGTGGCCGTCTTTATGCGGCAGTTGGGAACTGCACGAGTCACACCTATTTTTATGCGATTCGGAAGGCGTCGGGGACGACATACATGGTGTATCAATAGAGAAAATAATGAAAATAACGACAAAAACGGTCGAAAAGTTCGAAAACTGAACCGACGGAAGACTGACGAGCGTTGAACTCTACCACGAGGAACTTTCACGAGTCGACGGCGGGAAAGAACTGGAAGGCGGGCATGGGGGACCGCCCCCTTATACTGATGTCGTATGACATCGGTCACCTGACGTGGGAGCGGTCCCCCTCCACAGACTGCTAGCTAGAAATTTTTCTGTGGGGTCCTGACACCGGGCGGGTCAGTCCTATATGTAAATACCTACTATAAAGAGCCCTCTCGAAGTAATATCTACTGTTACAGTAAGTTCTTACGTAACTGTACTATCTTACTTCGAGTTGGTGCTCTTGCAGCAGACTACACCATAAGGACCGAGTACCAAGCAGTACAAACTGGACCCAGGTGGGAAAGGGAGGTGGTAAAGGAAAGATAGCGGGATCCCTCAGGATAGCAGGCTCAGAAGTACCACCAAACCAAAATCAGCTCTCTGATGGGAAGCAATGTCCAGACTGCAGTGCTTCACGAAGGTATGCACTGAGCCCCAGGTAGCTGCCGTGCAGATGTCTGCCGCAGGAACATTGCGACGTGCTGCAAAGGAAGCAGAAACACCCCTGGTGAAGTGACCTTTGACTGAGCCCGGTAAGGATTTGTTGTAGCAGAAGGTGATGCAGTTTATCAGCCATCTGGAAAGTCTCTGCTTTTCTGCTGGGGCCCCCAGAGTTCTTGGGGCAAAGGAAACAAAAAGTTGGTCAGACTTTCGAAAGTTTCGGGTGCGGTCGATATAGTAACAAAGCACCCTATGTACATCCAGAGTATGAAGAAGCGCCCTCCCCCCCGACTGGAATAATCCAGATAATAAACCGGCAGGTTAATGTCCTGATTAAGAGTAAATTGGGACACTACCTCAGGAAGGAATTTAGGATTAGTCCTCAAGGACACCCTGTCCTTGTGGAAAACTAAATACGGCTCCCTGGACATTAGGGCCTGAAGCTCGGAAATCCTCAGGGCAGAAGTAACAGCAACTAAAAACAATGCTTTCCATGACAGAAAGCGCAGCTTGCAATCTGCGGCTGGCTTGAAGGGAGGAAATGTAAGCTTTTCTAACAAAATTAAAAGATCCCATGGTGGGACAGGGTCCTGAATGGGAGGTTTGAGATGCAGCATATCCCTTAAAAACACCCGGGCCAAATCTGACTGGGCAACAGATTTGCCGCCTACTGGTGCATGGTAGGCTGAAATCGCAGAGAGGTGCACCTTAATGGAAGAATACCGGAGGCCCGCGTCTGAAAGGGAGAGGAGGTACTCAAGGACAGCATTCATAGGACATAGGAATGGGTCCAGTCCACGGTTAACGTCCCACAGGCAAAATCGCTTCCACTTCATGGCGTAAGTGGCCCAAGTGGACGGTTTTCTGGCAGCCACCAGGACCTAGGCCACTCTTGGAGCAACTCCAAAGCAGGATATAACTACGTCTGCAGGAGCCACGCATGCAGGTATAGAGACCGGAGGTCCAGTGAACCAGCGTGCCCTGGTGGTTCCACCGCTAGCTGCTGCAACAAGGGGAACAATATCTGGTGAGGTCAAAGCGGGGCTATAAGAATCATCTCTGCACTCTCCGTTTGGAGCTTGAGTAGGGTCCTCTGAAGGGGAGGAAAGACATACAGAAACCTCCCTGTCCAACAGAGGGACAATGTGTCTTGCCAGAACACACCAGGCCCTGGATTGAGTGAGCAAAACTGAGCTGTTTTGCATTGCATGGGGACACAAAGAGGTCCTCCTCTGAATGACCCCATCTTTGAAAGAGACCGTCTGCCACAGACCGCAGAAGTTCCCATTCGTGAGTCCTTGACCTGCTTAGGGTGTTGACCAAGATGTTCTGGACTCCTGGAACATGGACTGCAGTGAGCGACAGGCCATGGTCTAGGGCCCAGAACCACACTCTCATGGCCTCCCGACAGGGAGGATAAGAGTGAGTGCCCCTCTGTTTCTTGATATAAAAAACGACTGCCATATTGTCTGTCTGAATCAACAGGTGGCCTGGACAGAGGTCCGGCTGAAATGTTTGCAGAGCGTAGGACACTGATGGGGAGGAACAGTTCTAGTGGTGACCATGTCCCGTGTCTGATGATCTTGAAAATGGGCGCCCCCATTCCAGGCTCGAGGCATCGGTTGTCAGAACTTGAGAAGGGGAATCTGTCCGAAAGGGGGTTCCTAGCTCCAGATTCTGGGGCGAGTGCCACCACGAGAAAGCTTGGACCACAGCTCTAGAGATCAGGACCAGCTGGTCGAGATCGTCCTCCCTTTGATTCCATTGCACTCTGAGGGACCACTGTGGAACCCTTACAAAAAGGCATGCTGAGGGAACTGTCACTATGGCAGCTGTCATGTGACCTAAGAGCTGAAGCATGGTCCGAGCTGGGACCTGGCAGGAGACCAAAACCTTTTGGGCCAGCGACTGAACACACGCTGCCCTGTGTGGTGGGAGGAAAGTCTTCCCTTGCTCCGTGTCCAGGATCGACCCTATGTACCGTAGCCTTTGACACAGCCATGGGGCCGACTTGCGCATGTTCAGAGTAATCCCTAGGGAGCCGAACAAGCAGAAGGTATCCTCCAAAGTGGCAGAAGTGGATCCTTTGTGGCTGCTGTCAAGAGCCAATCATTGAGGTAGGGGTAAATGAAGTGCCCCTGCTTCCTGAGGGCGGCTGCCACCACCGCTAGGCACTTTGTGAACACACGGTGCTGAGAAAAGGCCGAAGGGCACGGCCCGAAACTGGAAATGCCGTCCCTGAAAGTTAAACCTCAGGAATCTCCGGTGGGCTGGAAGCACCAGGATGTGGAGGTAGGCATCTTGCATATCCAGGGAACAAAGCCAGTCCCCCTTGATGCAGCATGGGGAGGATGCCTGGTAGGGTAACCATCCTGAATCTCCTGTACTCTATATAATTGTTCAGGAGGCTCCGATCCAGGATCGGGCACAGGTCCCCTGTCTTCTCGGGAACCTAGAAGAAGAGGGAGTAGAATCTCTTCCCCCAATCCCCCAATGTGGTGCTGAAACAGGTTCTATAGTCTTCTTGTCGAGTAGGGACTGGACCTCCTACTGAATGAGTGCATTGTGAGAGGGGGAGTAAGTGGATTGGACCAGGGGATTGTCTGGGGGAATCTGGAGGAATTCTAGCACGTGACCTTGTTCTATTAATTGGCCCACCCATGCATCTGTCGTGATGGTGGACCACCCTTTGGGGTAGAGCGAGAACCAACCCCCTGCTACCTCCCCCAAGGATTTGGCTGGTGGTGGTAGTGGGGGGCGGGCGAGGAGTCAGGCATTGGATCTGGAGGTGGGCAAGGGAACCAGGGAGGGCTTGGCGTTCTGAGGTCCTTCTGCACCACCAGGCTGAGAGGAAGCTTTGCGGCAAAAGTTGCCTCTCTGCTGCTGTCCTTTAGGCTTCTTTCCCCTTGGCGATGAAAGTGGCC
Organism: Neoceratodus forsteri; assembly: GCA_016271365.2. NCBI lineage: Eukaryota > Metazoa > Chordata > Ceratodontiformes > Ceratodontidae > Neoceratodus > Neoceratodus forsteri. Next base: position 567,816,770 of record CM057452.1, read on the forward strand.
TCATCTCCTTTGGGTTTGGACAGACCTGTACATTTGGTGCACAGACTGAACGGCTTTGCCCGAATCTTGCAGGTCCGAAATCAATTTCTTGCTATCTGGACCAAAAAGCTTAGACCCATGGAAAGGAGCATCCAAGACAGCATCCTGGAGATTCTGCCGAAAACCAGATACTCAAAGCCATGAGTACCTCCTCATGCAGACTCGGGAAGTAGCAGCCCTGGCTACCATATCGACAGAGTCATATGAGGATCTTAGCACGTGCTTACCCATGTCAAGACTGGACTGCAGGATATCCAAGAGTTCTGACTTGTAAGCCGAGTTGGGCTGCTTCTTCACTATCTCCATAGCCTTGCTCCAGAGGCACTTTTGGCACTGCACCATATGCGCTAAAAAATTCAGCAAATGTATGGTGCAGGTGACTGAGGAGTATACTTTATGACCAAACTGGTCCAGTCACTTGGATTCTTTGTCCGGCAGCTGGGAGTTCATGTGGAGAGGCTGCTTTGTCCTGCCATGGGCAGCAGTGAGAACCACCGAGTCTGCCTTAGGTTGTTCCCCTAGGAATGGCTCGCTGGTAGGGGTGTGATACAGCCTATCTGCCTTTTTGGGAATAGCAGAGGCTGTCGAAGGATATCGCCAAGCCAACCTGGTGACATCCTGAAAGGGTGCCATCAATGGGGGTACCACTAAGGGGGTTCCATTCATCTCTGAAAAATGAGCGAGCCTTTTCCTCCGTCTCCCACTGGTTCAAGAATTGAATGTGAAGCATGACGTCTAGAAAGGAAGAGTCGCCCGGGGGAGACTGGGTCCAATCTCCAGGAGGATCTGGGGGGAGAATCACCTGAGGATCTGGAGGAGTCGAACAGCCCGAAGAGAGGATCCGAGGAGGACCTCGAATGGGAGCACCGGTATCGTCCTCTGCGGTACTCAGAGGACAACCCAGACGAACGTCTGTCTGTTGTCATCTGGGGGACCCGTCCGTGGGGGAGAGGGGTTCGCTGAGGTTGGCTATGGTTCTCTGGGTGGAGGTGATTTCAGCGGCCGCTGTGGCGAGCCTGCCGAGGTGGGGTTCCACATAGTATAAAGGGGTTCCTTTGGTATGATGTCCCCTTTGACTGTGTCCCACCAGGAATTAAACAAATCTTTGACTTCAGCTAAAGAGACCATAGCCAGTGTCGAAGGGACTGGCATCTGGGGAGGTTCGACAGGCTCCTTAGGAGGCAGACCTGATGGCTGGTAAGTGGCTGACGGACACTCGGGGGAGGGGGGCTAGGGCTTATCCGGCGTGTGTCTCTGAGGGGCCAATACCAGGTCGACTGGTTGATCTGGCGTCTGGCTGCCCAACGCCCGAGTCTCGGAAGGCGGCAACTCCTTGGCCAGCGGCTGCCCTCCCCGGTGGGAATTTGGGAGGAGCAGGTGGGGGTGTAGATTTCTGGGACCCTGAAGGCGAGGACGCCAAGGATGACAGGGTTGAGCACTGGGAGTCTGGTGTCCGGTGCTTGGGGGAGCGTATGTCAGAGTGAGAGTCCTGCTCCTGGCGCCTCTTCTTGTCGTCAGACCCTGTAGGATGGTCCGACGAAGAGGAGGACGTCCTAGCCTGGTGAGCGGTAGCACCGAGTGTGTCACCTGCCACCTGACCATCTAGATCCCCAGGCTTAGGCTCGCAGGAATGTCTGCAGGGCCTAAGACTCAGGGAGGGGCTGAAGGCCATTGCCCTTAAGATCCTCCGCCTGACGTCCTCACCAGGGCCGGAGGCTTCAATGCCAGTAACCTGGAAGAAGCTTGGGTTACGGGGGGTAGAGTCTGACCTCCGTGGGCCGCCTTTCAGTGCAGAGACCTGGAGTGGGAATCCAATCTGGTCTTGTCCTTATCATGGAGGTGATGTTTCCCACTGGACGACTTTTCTTTCTCCTTGTGGGAAGTCCCCAACCCCGAAGAAGAGAACATCCTAGGCCCGACGGGGTCCTTTCCACGGTGGCCAGCTGTTGTTCCAGAAGGTAACTCTTCAGAGCTTTCAGACGACGGTTGCGGGTCTTTCGGTTGAAGGCGCGGCAGTGCAGGTAGGACTCAAGAGTCATGGGTAGGCCCCAGACAGATGAGGCAGGCTGAGTGACTGTCCCTAACCAGGATTTGCTTCCAGCATGCACACTTGGTCTTCCGTCGCTGAGAGGTAGAGAACGGTGAAGACATGCAATAATGAAGCGATTCTAAAATAACTCCGAAAGGTTGACAAATCTATGAAGAAATGGCAACTGACTGGTAGCAAGAGGCGTTAGTGAAGCCGATGTGCACGGGTCGACGGCGGGAAAGGGTGTGGCTGGGGACCGCCCCCTTTATACCACTGGCAGATATCTGAGGTGGTCCGACATCAGGGGGCAGTCCCTGCTGGGTACTGCTAGCTAAGTTTTTTCTGTGAGGTCCTAGTGCCTGGCAGTATAGTCCTTATGGTGTAGCCTGCTACAAGAGCTCCAACTCGAAGTAAGATTCTCTTGCTCCGGGAGAGGGACAATGCGTCTCACCAGAGAACTCCAGGCCCTGAACCTAGCAAGCAGAAACTGGGAAGTTTTGCATTGAGTGGGGAAGCAAAAAGGGCCAATTCTGGATGACCACATCTGGTGAACAGATCTTCTGCGATGGATGCAAGAAGCTCCCATTCGTCCATGCTGGACTGAGTTTGGCTGAGGCTGTCCGCCAGGGTGTTTTGCACGCTTGGGACATGGAATGCCGAGAGAATCAGACTATTAAGTGCCCAGTACAAAACTTTTATGGCCTCCCTGCACAGAGGGAACGAATGCATTCCCCCTTATTTGTTGATATATTAGACAATACTGAGATTGTCTGGCTGGATCAACAGATGGCCTGGAAGGAGATGGTTCTGAAAGGCCTGCAAGGCATACAGGACCACCCACATCTCCAGGATGTTGATATGCAGAGATATCTCGGTCTGAGACCATGTCCCTCGAGTCTGAAAGGGACCCAGGGCGCACCCCAGTCTGAGCCGGAGGCATCCGTGGTGAGATCTGCTGGGGAGAAGAAATCTGGAATGGAACCCCTTGTAACAGATTCTGGAGGTCCAGCCCTGGAGCACCTTGCAACTGGGGAGGAGACCAGCCCTAGCTGTTCTAGGTCGTCCGTGCGTTGATCCCATTGCACCCTGAGTGTCCACTGGTGCACCCACATGTGCAGTCTGATCAAGGGAATCGTGGTAATGGCCATAAGTCCCAGTAGCTTCAGATATACCCCCGCAGGAACATAATGGTTCTGGGCGACCTCCTGAGCCTGGGGTCTGCACCAGAAGCCAAACGAACAGAGACTAAAGGAGCTTAATATGTATACCCTCGAGTAAAGGAGGGAGAGGGGGGACATGATAGAAACATTTAAGTACCTCAAGGGAATCAGCAAAGTCCAAGAGAGTAGCAACTTTCAGAAAAAGAGGTGTGCAAGAACAAGGGGGCAGAATCTGAAGATAGAGGGGGGATGGCTCAGGGGCAATGTAAGGAAGTATTTTTGCACGGAGAGGGTGGTGGATGCATGGAATGACCTTCCTGAGGAGATCGTGGGGTCAAAAACAATGGGGGAATTCAAGGATGCATGGGACAGACATAAAGCAATTCTAGTGGAAGAGGTAGGAGGAAGTAGGCTGTTGGTTAACTAGGATCTGCAGCTTATCCAATAGGTAGGAAAATGGGCAGACTGGGTGGGCGAAGTGGTCCTTATCTGCCGTCAGTCTACGTTCTATGTTTCTATAGGCAATGAGGCACTCCGCCCTGTCGAGAGGCAGGAAGGCTCTGCCCTGTGCCAAGTTCAAGACCGTCGCTATATACTGCAGCCTCTGGGACGGGATCAATATGGACTTTGTCAGATTGACCGTAATGCCCAGGGAGAGAAACAGTTGGAGAGTCCTGTTATGCTTGATCCCCTAACCTATACTGGAAACCTACAGTACACCCCTGACAGCATCCATAGTATTATCTAATCATGGGTCCAACATGAGCTATAATCAGTGCTAACCTATTAGGGCGTAGGTACCTACCATATAACAGTAAGGTATCGGAACAATCTACAAGATTATTATTATGATTCATTGGAAAGATACAGTATGTGCAATGTACTAATGAAGCATTACTGTATTCTGATTCTAACATATTGTGATCTTCTGAGAAGTCTTATGTATGCCTACACTGCCACCATGCAGATTTATGTAACACTGCACTTGTTTTCTACGATTTGTGAAAACCCTTTGTATTCATAATTTTAGCTGACTTTACTACAAATGTAGATCTTTGATACCGAGGAGCCACCTAGCATTTTAATCAATAAGGCATGTTTGTATATCTAATGTACGTAAGAAAAATGTGTTGCTATAAATTTATAGTATAAGAGCTTTTCCATGATATTTTTGCGCAAAGTCCATCTTCATATCCTGGGATATAGGGAATACTCTAGCTCCCGGTATCTAGATAAGATTCTGTGTAGAGCTTGGTTCTGATTTTGTGTAATAAACCTGTTTATTACTCACTGATGCCATTTGTCCATATCTATTCTGTTAGCCTCTGACCAACAAGAACCTGAGAAGTAAACTCCTCTACATGTTGGCGACCGTGAGCAGATGGTCAGCAGAGTTAACAGGGATTCATAATTCATCTGGCATTCAAACTGGTTGTTAAGAAGGTTCACCCTTGCTGGTCTGTACACTCTGTAGCATCATCCGAAGTCTGGCTGCATACCGGGTAAGAATGAATATTTCTCGCTGTGCTCTACAGCAGTTCTGAATTGTAGGATTGCGGAGCACAGATGCCCAACTGTCCTTTGGTTTAACCGATGCGTATCGATACACAATGGGGCACCACTGATGGGTTATGTTAAGTTTCCCTACCATGTCTAATATGTGTGCAGATTTGAGACTTGATGTCTTGAGTTTTCTTGCCTCCCATAGGGGCTGGAGCAACTCCGTGCTGGATGTGCAACTTTCAGACAACCCAGTACTAGGGATCTCTACCAGTACTTGGAGATGCAACTAACAGCTAAGAAACACACCCACAAGGGTCTGTTGGTTGCGGCCTTATTACTGCTTTAGAAACATCCGAATTGAGGTTCCATTCCCTTGAACTGCAAAACTCAGCTCTAAAAAAAAAAAAGAAGAGTTGGGCTTACAGGCTACTGACATGATCAGAAAGCAGCAGAAAATGGACGAAGAACTCCAAACATTATGCTGTAAGAATGAGACACTTTTGCATTGTGCTGTACAGGATAATGAACGAGAGTTATGTATGTTGAGAAAGGATGGTGACAGGTTGAAGCAGGATAAGACGCAGATACTGCAGATGAATGACTGAATGAGTGAAACAAATGAGACACTGCGAGATGAGAATGAGGAGTTGCAAGAGGATCTGAAAAAGGTAAGTAGTGAACTGGACAGGAAGCTTAGGGACAATTGCGAACTCAGCAGCACATGTAGTGTGTTACAGAAAGAGAATACTAGAGGTGTAGAGCAGAACAATGCTAAAGTTAGTCATACGCAATGTAGAGCCAAGATGGCGAAGCTACACCATCAAAGAGAGGTTTTGGCTGGTCACGTCAAAGCCATGGGCGGAGTCCATTACCCGCCCACGGACATTGTGTCATCCGGTGCTGACGATACGGATGACGAATGCATCCAAGATGGTAAAGTCCAGCGCCACCCTCAAAATGGGGACCCCCTCATGTACGCCACTCACAAAATGGTGTTCCCCAACGTCACTTCCAACATGGTGACTCCCATGCGCATAGCCAAGATGGCGACCCCCATGGCAGTGGAGGGGCAGGATGGATATGTCCTCCACCCACTGCGGTCCTGAGAAAGGAAGATAAATCGGAAATCGATCTCATGATTGAGATGGCAATCTCCAAGTCCCACATGACAGAGGAACAGCAAACCCTCTTTTGGGAACACATGCAGGCCAGGCTGAAAGAAACAGCAACCCGTGAGCTATTGCTCTGTACTGTGGCCGACGCCGCAGCAGAGGCCGCCCTCCATGGTTGGTGCACATGTATGTCCTCCGTTACCTTACCAACAACGAGTGGTTGTAAATAACCCTCTTCAGTCGGCCCACTCTGTTCAGCAAATCGCTGCCAGTATAGGCCGCATGGGCCCGAGTGACGACCTGAGCTGTCACTTGGAAAAAGACCGTTCTAAGTATGAAATGCTTAGTCTCCCCTGTGGACTATCAAGTCCAGATTCTCCGACAAACTGTTGACCCCGGCCTCTGAGGAAAACTTCCTGAAGAAACCCGGCGACTCAGGAATACAAATTTCGATGACGTCACTGCAGCCCTCATTTATGCCCATTCTCCCAGCGTGGTCGGCGTCATGCTGCCCTACCCCATCAAGCAGTACGCCAAGGAGAGCCCAATGCCATACCACCAGCGGTTATGGTTAGCACACCACACCGGAAAAATTCTCTCAGAGGAAGGAGCCAACCAGGACCAAATTGAGTACAAATTCTTGTTTATCCGGAACCTGATTCTGGCAGTCCGCGACAAGGTCAAACCAGCGGTATTTCCCCGAACCGACAAGTTTGAGGACATCCTCGCGAGAACGGAGCCAGTTTTCCAGCTCTACCTGTGGGATCTCAACTCCAGCTCGAGACCCAAGGTGGCTGTGGTACAACACATCAGCGAGTCCACGACCTACTACACAGTGGAAGGCAAGGCCCAGGATGGGAAGGCCGCAACGAAATAAAACCAAAAATAGGTGGAAAGGGAACAACTCTAACTGACAGTAATCAGGGCAACTGAAATTACCCAAGTTAGATGAAATATTAGCAGACGTTGACTCTGAGCCGTATAAACAAACAGAATACTTACTCCTTTACCATATGAAAGAATAAAAGTTACTGTGGGTGACAGAACTTGGTTTCATAAAATATGTCAAGCAGAAATTAAATAACTTTATTAAGGAAATCAAATATAATAAAAAAAACTGGGGAAATACAAAATTACTAAATAAGAGGAGGAAAGAATACAAAAAGGTTCTTGGGGAAGAAAAGCATAAATTCCAAATTAAAGCATGGGATAAATTAAGACATCCTATATTGAATAAAGATACCAGGGCATTCTCGTCACTGGTACGCAAGGCAATTTTATCTATATGGTGCCCATTCTCTTAGACTCTGGGTGCCTCACAATCAAACAAAATAAAATTGTAACAAACACTGTTACACTTAAAATAGTAACACAAAATTATACATCAGCAAAATAAACGTGTCTTCAGGTGTGATCTAAAAATCATCAGGGTGACGAGTCTGACTTCATGGGGAAAGGCTTCCTAGAAAGTCATGGCAGAAATGCCAAATGCCCTATCACCCCAGGACTTAGAAACATAGAACTTGACGGCAAACAAAGGGCCGCCTAGCCCACCTAGTCTGCCCATTTCAACACATACTGTATAAGTTCCACATCCTAGTTGATCTGCAGCCTACCTCCTCCTTCCTACCACAAGTTTTGCCTTCTGCCTGTCCCATGCATTCTTGAATTCGACAACTGATTTTGCCACCACAACCTCCTCCTCCGGGAGGCTGCTCCATGTATCCACCACCCTTTCAGTGAAAAAATACTTCCTCACGTTGCCCCCTAAGTTTCCCCCCCAGCCTCATATTGTGACCCCTTGTTCTTGCACATCTCCTTTTCTGAAAGATACTGCCCTCTTTAACTCTGCTGATCCCCTTGAGGTATTTGAATTTCTCTATTCTCTATCTCTAAGACCCTGCATGGAGGGAGTCCTATCTATTTACAAGCTCTCCTTGTTCCTCACCGTCCAGCGCGGGCACTCCGTTCTGCTGAGAGAGACCTCCTTGGGGTTCCCAGGGTTAGGCTGCGGCAATCGGAGGATAGAGCATTTGAGGTGGCTGCGCCTACCCTGTGGAACTCCTTACCTGATTACCTGAAAGGGGCTTCCTCGGTAGAAGCCTTTAAAAAGGGATTAAAAACATATCTGTTTCAACAGGCTTTTACTGACTGATTTCTGTTATGAAGTATAGATAGAATGATGTCCGAAAATATGATTTTATTATATATATGTGTCTGTGGTTTGCTTTTAAATAATTGGACTGTTGTATTGTTGTTTTTTATTGTATAGCGCCCAGAGTCCTAGGAACTGGGCGCTTCATAAATAAAATATCCATCTATCTAGCATATCCCATCCCCCCCCCCGTTCTCCAGAGTATACATACTGAGTTCTCTCAAACTCTCCCCGTATGGTTTCCAGTGTATCCCCTGCAGCATTTTTGTTGCCCTTCTCTGGACTGCCTCCACCTTGTCGATGTCCTTTCAGAGATGAGGTCTCCAGAACTGAATGCGGTACTCTTGATGAGGCCTCACCAACTGCCTGTACAGCGCGGCATCACTACCTCCTGTTTTCTACTGGTGATAACCGCTCCCTATGCACCCCAGCATTCCACAGTCTTTCCTCACCACCGTCTCGCATTGTCTGGCTACTTTTATATCATCTGTAATGACTACCCCCTTCCCCAAGTGCATGATTTTACACTTCTTGGCACTAAATCCGAGCTGCCACACTCTTGACCACACCTCTAACTTGCCTAAGTCTCTCTTCATTCGCTCCACCCTACTGGAGTTTCAACCCTATTGCAGATCTTGGTGTCTTCTGCAAAGAGGCATACTTTTCTTTCGAGTCCATCTGCAATGTCACTTATAAAGACATTAATGAGGACCGGCCCCAGCACTGAACCCTGTGGCACCCCGCCAGTTACCCCTCTTTCTTTACATTGAATTCTGTTTACCACCACCCTCTGAGTCCTGTTGATAAGCCAATTTCTGATCCAGTTTATCACCTTGGGACCTACTCCCTGATTGCCCAACTTGTTTACTAACCTCTTGTCTGGGACTGTGCCAAATGCCCTGCTAAAATCTAGACAGTCCACAGAAAATCAGGACAGGAGACAGCAATCCCATCAGACTAACTAGGATGTGAGGGTGATTTGGCTGAGACATCTGTATTCCCCATTGATCGCTAGGTTTGATTCGGCTGATCTGGATAGGCAGCTGTACCCATTCTCCTTCACTACTCCACGAGTGTCTCTCTTGAAGTTCAGCACTTGGTTGAAGAGGACCTCCTTCCCCACACTAAAATAGTGTAAATGGAGCTAGTCTGATGGGATTGCTGTCTGGCGTTCCCTCCTTTGTGTGGAGGTAGGATGTGTTTCTGACCGTGTCTTTTTGGCAAATAAATCTGCTACTATGAGCACTACTTGAATCTTTATGTGCTGGTTTGCCTTATTTCTGGTAAGCAGGATGGTGCCTGAACTTTTTTGCTGTGGATTGAGTGGTTTGTTTTCAGCACATCCAGTTGCTGGGGCGGTCTTTTTTGGTTGGTAAAATCTAGACAGGCCATGTCCCCGGCCCCTCCCTGATATACTACCCTTGTCACCCAGTGAAAGGAATCTATCAGATTCATTTGACATGACCTTCGTGTTGTGAATCCATGTTGACTTGGGTCCTGTGCCCCCACTGACTTCTAGATATTCTACAATCCTTTCCTTTAACAGCAAATTCCATCAACTTTCCAACCACTGAGGTCAAACTGACTGATAGTACAGTTACGTAAGATCTTACCGTAACAGTAGATCTTCGAGAGAAGCTCTTGCAGTAGGTAATAACCTTGAGGACTGCGCCCCCTGGCATCAGGACCACATGGAAACATTAGCTAGCAGTGTCTGACGTGGGACTGCCTACCTGATGTCATGTGACGGACATCAGTGTGACACTTTATAGTAGGCGGTCCCCATGCCCGCCTTCCAGTTCTCCCGCAGGAGACCTCAGAGGAGGAGCAACAGGAGACTGGAAAAAGAGGCTCCTGGAGCCCAGAATGAGCTCATAGAAAAAAGCAGCAAAGAAAACTCGGTAGATGGAGGGAGGGAAAAAGGGTTACCTACTGCAAGAGCCTCTCTCGAAGATCTACTGTTACGGTAAGTTCTTACGTAAAGTACAGTTACGTAAGAACTTACCGTAACAGTAGATCTTCGAGAACAGCTCTTGCAGCAGGTTACACCATTAGGACTGAAGCCTGCAGGCGCCAGGACCCCACGGAAATGTTCTAGCTAGCAGTATTCAGTGGGGACTGCCTCCGACGTCAGTCCCGCCCCCAACGTCAGGCATAGTACATAAGGAGGCGATTCCCCCAGAATCCCCAGTTCTCCCGCCGGAGACTCCCCAGTCACTGGATGACATCAGAAGAGGAGCCTGAGGATCCGCCATCAAATGGCAATCAGAGTAATACTGAGAACACCTGATCCTAGGAGAAGGATACTGGAACCAAAAATCTACCTCCAGCGGAAATGGTGGGAGGGAAAGTACCTGCTGCAAGAGCTGTTCTCGAAGATCTACTGTTACGGTAAGTTCTTACGTAATTGTACTATCTTACTTCGAGAAACAGCTCTTGCAGCAGGTTACACCATTAGGACTGATTCCCAAGCAATAGTGGAAATCCCACACCATCGGGAGGAGGGAAGGTGGAAATCCTTTAGTGAAACCTAAGCCTAGGACAGAAGTCCTTGAAGGACTGCTAGACCAAAATCTGCTCTTCGCCTCGATGCAACATCCAGCCTATAATGCCTGACAAAGGTGTGCACAGTGCTCCAAGTCGCTGTTGCAAAGATAGCTGAGGTGGACACGTTCTTTAATGTCGCAAAGGAGGTAGCCACCCCCCTTGTGGAATGACCATTAACCACGCCCGGTAAGGGTTTGTTGCGCTTCTGGTAACAGAACGTGATACAATGAATAAGCCACCTGGACAGCGACTGTTTGGAAACGGGAGCTCCCAGCATCCTGTGGGCGAAGGAGACAAAAAGCTGATCAGATTTTCGGTGGTGTTTGGTCATGTTCAGGTAATATCTCAGACACCTATGCACATCTAAAGTGTGCAACAGGGCCTCTCCTCGATTTGAATATTAAGGGAAGTACACTGGTAGATCGATATCCTGATTAAGAGTGAGAGCTGAGACCACCTTAGGCAGATACTTCAGATTGGTCCGTAAGGATACCCCGTCCTGGTGGAAAACTAAATAAGGTTCTTTGCACATCAGTGCATGAAGCTCCGAAATTCTTCTGGTCGAAGTAACGGCAACTAAAAACAACGTCTTCCATGTAAGGAGACGTAGCTCGCAATCCGCGGCTGGTTCAAAAGGTGGCAGCGTAAGCTACTCCAGGACAAAGGGTAAATCCCAAGGTGGTATAGGATCCTTAATCGGAGGCCTAAGGTGGAGAACACCTCTCAGGAAGGCTCGTGCCGTGTCCAACTGAGAGACAGGACGTTGGCCTATAGGAGTGTGATAGGCTGAGATGGCACAAAGGTGTACTTTTATCGAGGAGTAGGCCAAGCCTGTCTGAAAAAGAGACAGGAGGTAGTCCAAGACTGACTTTTCTGGACAATCTAGAGGTGAACCCCGAGCCCATAGGCAAAAGCGAGCGCCATTTCATGGCGTAAGTAGCATGAGTGGCCGGTTTTCTAGCGGCCACTAGAACGTCAGCTACCTCTTGCGAGACGCCGTGTCACATAATGGCTATGTCTCTAGGAGCCAAGCATGCAGGTTCAGGGAATGTAGGTCCGGATGGACCAAGGAACCCGCCTCATGAGACAACAAGTGAGAGCTGATTGGCAGGGGCACCGGAGGTTCCCGAGGTAGCTGATGTAGTAGAGGGAACCATATCTGTCTGGGCCAGAACAGCGCAATAAGTTTCAGCGTCACTTGCTCTCTGTGAAGTTTCAGAAGGACCCTCTGGATCAATGGAAAGGGGGGAAGGCATAGAGGAATCTGCCCGCCCAGGAGAGGGACAACACGTCTTGCCAGAAAACACCAGGCCCTGGATCTAGCGAGCAAAAATTGGGCAGTTTTGTATTGGATGGGGACGCGAAAAGGTCTAATTCTGGTGTACCCCATCTGTGAAACAGATCCTCTACTGCTTCCTGGAGTAGTTCCCATTCATGGACTCTGGCCTGAGAGCGACTCAGGCCATCTACGATGACATTGTCCACTCCTGGTACATGAACAGCAATGAGGTTTGTGCCGTGTTGTAAAACCCAATCCCACATCCTCACGGCCTCCGTGCAAAGTGGGTAGGAATGGTGCCTCCTTGTTTGCTGAGGTAATATATCACAGTGGAGCTGTCTGTTTTTAACAGAAGAGTACCCGGTGGACTCTCTGACTGGAAGGCCTGCAGGGCGTAGAGAACTGTCCTCATTTCCAAGCTATTTATGTGGAGATGAGACTCTTGGACTGTCCACAGGCCCTGAGACTGGACACCTTCTAGGTGCGCTCCCCATCCGAGCCCTGCGGCGTCTGTGGAGAGCGTCACAATTGGAGACGGTGCAGTAAAGGGGACCCCCACCGAAAGGTTCTTCGGATCCAGCCACTATTACCAATCCCGGATTACGGTCTTCGTGATCCGAATTGGGAGCTGCAGATGGTCTTGCTTTCGATCCCATTGGGCCCGTAACATCCACTAGGTCACCAGCATGTGGAGACGGGCTAGCGGGACCGTTGCAATGGCCGCAGCCATGTGTCCGAGCAGGCAAAGGAGCAGTCTGGCTGGGACAGTCTTCCTTGCCAATATGTCCCTGATGAGGGATCTGATGTGTTCCGCTCAGTCCTGGGGTAGAAAAGCTTTCCCCTGGACGGTGTCCAGAACTGCGCCAATGAACTGCAGAATCTGAGATCGAACCAGGCGTGACTTCTCTTGATCGATAATGATGCCCAGTGTCTCGAACAGAGACTGAGTACAATGAATGGCGGCCATCAGGGCCTCCCGAGAGGGCGCCATGAGAAGCCAGTCATCCAGGTAGGGGAACACGTAGTGGCCTTGCCTCCTCAGAGTCGCCTCTACTACCACCATGCACTTTGTGAATATCCAAGGTGCCGATGACAGTCCGAAGGGGAGGGCTCGGAACTGATAATGGTGACCCTGGAACTCGAAGCGCAAAAACTTCCTGTGCGCTTGAGCTATGGGTATATGCAGGTAAGCATCCTGCATGTCCAAGGACGCTAGAAAAGTGCCCTGCTTGAGCATGGGAATCAGACCTGGGAGGATCACCATGCGGAAGCGTTTGTACAGGACCGACAGGTTGAGGCCGCTGAGGTCCAGTATCGGACGGAGGTCCCCCGTTTTCTTGGGAACCAGAAAGAAATAAGAATAGTAACCTGCACCCTTTTGGTTCCTTGGTACGTGCTCTATAGCTTCTTTTCCCAGAAGTGCAAGCACCTCCTGCTGTATGAGCAGGGCGTGCTGACCCGAGTAACGGGAAAGCAGGGGAGGTCTTGACGGTGGGTGGTCGAGAAATTCTACGAAGTGGCCTTTCTTGACCAATTGAAGCACCCACCGGTCGGCGGTAGTCGACTGCCACCCTAAAAAGCTGCGAGCGATGCGACCCCCGATCTTCTGTGCCCGTTGATCCAGAAGAGGGCCGGGGGCCGGGAAGGAGTCATGCTGTGGCAGCACTAGTCCCTGCGGGCAGGGCCATTTTCTGTGGCACTGGCCTCTGCCTGGGGACGACTTACCCTGGGCTTTACATTGAAAAGTGCCCCTTTGTTGCTGGCCGGAACGTGGCTGCTGCCTTTGCTGTCGGCTGCGAAAACGGCTCTGGTTCCTACGAAAGGAACCAGGCCTCGATCTGTACATGGCCTGTACAGACCTGACTGCCTTCCCAGCATCCTAGAGTTTGGTGATAACCTTCTCCAAGGGTTCACTGAAAAGTACTTCGCCATTATAAGGGACGTCAATAATGTTCTTTTTTACGTCCGGGGTAAAACCGGACACACAGAGCCAAGAGCGTCTCCAGAGACAGATGCCTGAAGCTGCAGCTCTGGCAGACGAGTCCGCAGAATCGTATGCAGCTCGTAGCACTTGGGTACCCACATCAGACCCAGTGCGAAGTCGGTCTAGGAACTCCGCCTTCTGATCGCCATCCGGCAACTTATCGATCAGGCCCTCGCCCTGTTCCCACAGGGCATTCTGAAACTGTACCATGTGAGACAGGTAGTTCAGGGACCTGATGGAGCATGTAGCAGCCGCGTACATGCGCCTCCCGAGGGCATCCAGCTGTTTGGATTCCTGGTCCGGTGGCTGTGTGCTCATGTGCTGCGGTCTTTGGGACTGGTCATGCAAGGCCGTAAAGACCAGGAAGTCAGCCAGAGGTTGTTGGGCCAAGTACTGGTCCTCTTCCGGGGCCTTGTACAGGCGGTCAGCTTTCTTTGGCACAGCGGGAGTGGAGTGTGGATGCTTCCACGCAGCCTTGGTGATGTCCGCAAAGGTGAACACCAAGGGTGGCACTACCACAGGCTTTGGATCTTTCTGCCGAAGATAACAGGAAAGGTGCTGTCTTTCGGGGTCGAGGTCTTCAGCATCCCATCCCATGTTGTCCTGGATGTGCCTCATGATCTCAGAGAAAGAAGGATCATCCCGAGGAGACCTGGGTAGGTCATGTGGGTCAGGCAATGGAATGCTGAGTGGAGAAGGAGATCTGGAATATTCCGAGGTATCCGATCTGGAGTCCTCCCCTGACGGAGTATACCGACGACGTCTGGGTTGCTTGGGGCTGGGAGACCGATGGGGACCTTGAGGGAAGCCTTCGCCAACCCTTGGATCTACCCCTAGGAGGTGGAGTCTGCTCCTTAGGGGTTGGTGGTTGTCCTGCTGGCCCCTGTGGTGGAGGAGGGGCGGTAGGAGGTGAAGGAGGTTTTACTGGGACTATGTCTTTTTGGATGGTGTCCCACCAGAAAGTAAAGAGATCCTTTACCTCTTGTAAATTAATGCCCGACGACGGGCCTGCCACCGGTGGTCTGTCGCTGGGATCGGGTCCGCGGGCATCTCCGGTGTGGGCAAAGGTTCCCTCGGAAGTCCGGCATCCTCAATGTCACCTGCCTGGTCTTCAGGCAATGTCGTATCCTCCTCCGTGGAATCCCTGCGACCAGTGTTCACCGGTGACTTGGGGGGTCGGTCTTTGGCTCCGGCGAATGTGAAGCCGGCGTCGGTCGCTTGGCCGACAACTTCGGATCCGGCGAACGCCTGGCCGACTTCAGGTCCGTCGTCCGTTTTAGGGATGTCAGGTCCTTCGTCTTCCTGGGTGGTAGATCTGGGCCCCTGGGAGACCGACCTGGAGTCGGGG
Source organism: Neoceratodus forsteri (assembly GCA_016271365.2). Lineage (NCBI taxonomy): Eukaryota > Metazoa > Chordata > Ceratodontiformes > Ceratodontidae > Neoceratodus > Neoceratodus forsteri. Next base: position 567,831,926 of record CM057452.1, read on the forward strand.
TTCCGACATCGGGTGGATGAGGGAAGACTTGTATGCCTGGAGGACTTGGAAGAGGCCGGGAGGAGTGGAGGAAGCAGAGGGCCTAGAAGTCTTGATGGGCTGAAGAGTCGAAGAACCGCCTGAAGCCCGGACTTTGACCGGAGGGGGCTGAGAACGAGCCCTGGAGGGACAGCGGTCCTATCGGGTGGAGCCTGAGCTACGCGAGTCCGAGGCCTGGTTCGGGGATCTGGACCTTGCCTTCTCTCGGTGCTTGTCCTGGTGTTTATGGGTCTTGGAAGAACCACCACCCCTGGAGGAAGGTTCTTTGTCCATCCTGCTAAGTTTCTCCTCTAACAGGTAAGCCTGAAGTGCCTTCTGACGGCGGATCCGGGTGCAGCTGTTGAACCCTTGGCAAAAGGTGCAGGCCTTGGTGTCGTGGTCCAGCCCTAAGCACTGCACGCAGGAAGAATGAGGATCCTTGAAAGGGATCTGTTTTCCGCAGGCACACTTTGAAAGGTGTTCCTCAGATGAAGGAGTTGGAGAGGACATTAGTTTTGTAGAAACACTTGAAGTTCTAAGTCGTCGTGTGCTAGTTAGAGACCGAGAGGCCGATGTTGGCGAGTCGAGGCAGGAAAAGAACTAGGGACTTGAGGACCGCCTCTTATGTACTATGCCTGACGCTGGGCGACCGACGCCGAGGCGGTCCCCGCTGAATACTGCTAGCTAGAAAATTTCCGTAGGGTCCTGGCGCCTGCTGGCTTCAGTCTTAATGGTGTAAACTGCTGCAAGAGCTGTTTCTCGAAGAAAGATCTGGAGTTGTTACTGTATTGCAAAATTAATTATTATCACCTTCTTGGTTAGGTAATCTAATAGATCCCATGCATAAGAAGGGTGTGATTCATAATCAACAAATGTTTAGACTGATCAGTTTATTAGATTCAACCCAGAAAATGTTCTCAAGAACAGTACTGGCCAAACTAAACTCATGGGTGTAGGAAAAAATATATATTTTTTTAATTATTCTTTGGTAATGGAACAAGGCCCATTTGCAGGGGTGATCTGGGAGCACTGAGGAGGTATGTAAGTGGATGCTGTGGGAATCAAACTGAGGTCTGTAGGATGTACCAAGCTCATTCACAGCTTGCTGTTCTAACCTCTAGGTTATACTGCCAGCCTCAATTAATAACATTAAATAATATTTAAATATATAGTATTTAAAATGAGGCACAAAATGGGTCTAGAGAATCTCATTCCACAATACAACACTGTTTTGTTCTCACATGTAATTCAAAAGTACAAGAAAATAAAAAAAAAGCTTTGCTGCTGTTTTGTGGACTTTAGATTTGCATTTAGCAGTAATAACTAAAAGACTATCAAATCAGTTTCTATCACTGGGTGCTGAATCTCATCTGCTGGATACAGTCACAAGGCTTCATGATTCAACCTGGTCTGAAATACAGTATGATAAAGTGCATCTTACTGAGAAAGTCACCACCAACTTGGGAGTATGCCAGGGGGTGCATACTTATGTACTAATTTTGAAAGTTTTACCAGGAAGACGGGGGTAGGTGGGGTAGGGTGATGGAAATAGTACAAACGGAGGAAAAAATAAATAGCAATTACCAGCACCTCAACAATAAATACAGTAAAAAGGAGCACAATCTTTAAATCTGCAAGGCAAAACAGTACCAAATGGTACATGTTGTAGATAAAAACTGAGTTTGGATAGGTAATTGGAAATTGCCCCAACAGGAATAGTTTGGGGGGGGGACAAAATGGTCAAAGGAACACGAGTCAGGAGGAAGGAGATCAGATAAGGTAAAGGGTCATGGAGAGTTGAAGGTGGGAGTAGAAAAGTCACAAAGAAGAGCCTTAGAGAAGGGAGAAGAGGCAGAGTGGATTGATAGGGGGAGGGTAAATCAGAGTTTAGGAAGCAATGTGAGAGGTAACTTGAGCAACAGAAGATTTCTTGAATGAAACAGAAGGGGAATAGGAAACACTGCTGCAGAGAGAGTAGGAGGAAGGAGGGGGATTGGAAAGGAGGGAGGTGAGGTAGGGTCAAAGGGAACCAATCCAGAATTTGGATCTAAAGGAGGCACAGCGTGAAAGGCGCCTGGCACGGCGGTGGGGGCGGTGAGAGGAAATGGAGGGAAGGCACAGAGAAGGCCTGGGGTCCAGGGCCTCATGAAGGCATCCCCCTGCAGAATTACCTGCTGAGGGGGACGGACACAAAACAGCCTCAGCTTTGCATTCTCTCTGGAGGTGAACAGGTCCACCAGAGGGGTGCCCCATTGGGAGAACAGACTGTGTACTACCTCCGGATGGAAGCACCACTCATGAGACGCCTAGCCCACATGGCTGAGGAAGTCCACCAGCTGGTTGGAGATGCTGGCCACATGGAAGGCCAGGAAATTGGCGTCCAGACTGCGCACGAGGGTCCAGATGTGGGCAGCTTCACTGCACAGAGAAAGGGAGTGTGTCCCGCCCTGTTTGTTGAGGTAGTACATGGTCATGGTGTCATCTGTCTGAACCTGAACAACCTGACCCCAAATGTGGGGAACAAAGGCTGTCAGCGCCATACGAACTGCCCGAAGCTCCAGCAGGTTGATATTCCATCAGGACTACTCGGGGGTCCAGAGCCCATGGACTCTGTGGTCCCCCAGCCCATCAGGGAGGCATTGGTTGCGAGGGTGACTGTTGGCTCTGGCTGGACAAACGGGATCACTTTCCTGCAGATGTTCCGGGACTAATCATCACTGGAGGGTGGTGTCCCACATCGGCTGTGTCACAGTGACAGGCAGGATGAAGTGGCCCTGGCACTGAGACCACTGGCAGGCAAATTCCCACTGCAGACAGCACATTCTCCACCGGGCCCAAGAGACCACACTGGTGCATGCTGCCATATATCCCAAGAGGAGCAGGAAGTCCTGAACGGGGCACAATTGCCCAATCCAAAATGATTGGGCAAAGGAGGAGAAAGCCTCTGCCTGGTCCGCTGAAAGCTGAACCTTAGTTCTGCAAGAGTCGCGCTCCACTCTGATGAAGGGAATCACCTGTGAGGACACGAGTTCCAACTTAGTCTCGTTCACCAGGAGGCCAAGGAACGAGCAGGTCTGGAGCGAAAGGTCCCTGGACTGTTCCACCTCCTCCCTGGAGGGACCCACTATAAACCAATCATCCAGGTAGGGTACACCTGGACCCCTCAGTGCCTCAGGAAAGCTGCCACCTCTGTGATACATTTGGTGAAGACCCTGGAAGCTGAGGAGAGGCTGAAGGGCATGGCCTGGAACTCGTAAAGAATTCTCTCCGTTTGGAACCGAAGGAACAGACAGTAGGACGGACTGGGATGTGGAAAAATGCATACTGAAGATCCAGGGAGCAGAACCACATGTCCCGTTCCAGAGGTGGAATGCTTCAAGACACAGTGACCATCCTGAAGGTGCGCAACCGGAGAAACTTATTCAGGTCTTAGATGGAGCGCCAGCCCCACCACGTCTGTTTTGGCACCAGAAAATACCTGGAGACAAACCCTGGGTTCACTGGAGTGTCCGGGACTGGAGCCACTACCTCCTTCTGGAGGAGCTGGGCGATGTCTTCCCGAAGGGCTGACCGCATGTTCTCCTGTGGGGGCACGGGCTCGACAAGGAGGGTAAGCCCTGAACTCCAGAGACAGACCCTGACCAACCACCTCAAGGACCCACATGTCTGTGTTGACAGTGGACCAGGCGTGGAAAGGAAGTGGTGGAGCTGACCCCCCACGGGAGGACCCAGGGGAAGCAGGATGAGCCTGGGGAAGGCACTCCCAGCCCACCACTGGGCAGGCTTGCAGGCGGAGGAAGAAACGACTGAAGAAGCAGCTGGTCCTTGACCACGTGGCTTTCGGATGACCGAAGCAACCAACTTCAGTCGGGGACACCAAGCCTGGGCCTACTGTCCAGCAAGGGGCTAGGATGGCTTGGCCGCACGGGCAGACAGGGGCCAAAAGGGCTTCATCCGTTGAGGCTCAGTGCCCTTGGGATCCCTCTGGGTGGAGGTCACAGAGTCCAGGGTGACAGACTTCTCGATGTGAGTAAGGTGTCCTTCAACCCCCGGCCCGAACAGGTTGGTGCCCAAGAATGGGATATCCGCCAACTTGTGCTGCGTATCCGCCATAAAGGTCGAGATTCTAAGCCAAGCACTGCGACGCATGGTGACCGTGGCAGTCATGGACTGGGCGCAAGAGTCACCAATGTCCATGGCTGTCTGGAGCTGCTGCTTAGCTACTGCTTGGCCCTGGTCCTGGACCAGTTTGGACCGTAGTCTGTAAGTCAGCCTGGAGCTGAGGAAGCACCTCATAGAGCATGCCTAAAAGGGCATGAGCGAAGAGGGCCATCAAAAGGGCCAAACTCACCTGCCGAAGGCTGAGAGGAGGCGGCTGCATAGACCTTTTTCACCATAATATCCAATTTCTTGGATCCTTTGTCGGGAGGCTTATCCACCTCACCCACATTGCCCGAGCGCTAAAAGACGAGTCAGTCGTCAGACCCTCAGCCGAGGGGTGTTCGGTGAAACCCGACAGAGAACTGGTAGGGACCACGTATTTGCAGGCCATCTGAGCCGATGGTACAGGGCAAGAAACAGGGTGCTGCCAAAGCTCCACAGTGGGGCCAAGAATGGCCTCTGTGACCAGGAAGGCCTTCCCAGGGGAGTCAACTCTGTCGAGAATCTTGGTCAGCGAGTACTTAGCCCATTTCTGGATGGGCTCCATCTGGAGACCCGTTGATTCCAGGATCAGCCGGAGAAGGCCCACAAAAAGAGGTGGGACCATGCTCCATCGACAAATCCTCTCCCGACTCGGAGTCCAACAGATGGGAGTGTAGGGAGGAGCCTTCTGACTCAGAAGACTCGTTGAAAAGCGGTCAACTGCCAGAGTCCCCACTGACCCCACAGGGTTTGGTCAGGAGTCACAGTGACCAACAAGCCGCCAAGGAAGCCAGGGAAGTGGCAGGAACTGGGGAGAACACCACTGGCGGTTGTTTGGCGGCAGCTCCACAAGAATAGGTGGAGAGGCCAGAACAGGCCGAGCCAGGATAGGCTGCTTCATGGGTGGCAGGAGCCATGGAAGAGACGGGGTGCGGCCCAGTAGAGGCTTAACCCCAGGAAAACTGAGCTGATGCCACATGAGCTCCTCGTAGGCACTGAAGCATTTTGCAACAGAGCCGCTCCTCGTCTGAGGAGGAAGAAGAGGAGTAGCAGTAGTGGCGCCGCTTGCCCGAGTGCTGAGCATGGGAATGCTTACGTCGGGTTGGGCTGCTCGACTCCGGGCTGAGTCCAAGACCTCGTCCTCGACCATCAGAGATGCCAACAGTGAGACTTGGAAGGAGCCGGTGAAAGCCGAGGAAAATCCTGGGTAATTGGATCCTGAGGGTTGGGGACTGGATCAGTGGGCTGACAAAGGCCACACACCTGAGGATCGTGTTCGTGGCCTAGGAAGTAGATGCACAAGGTGTGTGGGTCCGTCCAGGACATCATCTGCCAGCAGTTGCATTTCTTAAACCCCAGAGTCGACTTCATGTTGTCCATGGTGGAGAGTAATGAATCGCCTGAAGATGAGAGGTTTTTGCAAAGACTGCAAAAGTTTGGAGCAAAGAGCCTACTCAGGGTGGAGAGCGGAAAGGAGGGAACCTTCTTCTTCCAGCAGAAAGGACGATCTGACGTCACGGATTGGTGCCAAGGGAGTTACCACCTGGGTGTGTGGGAGAAGCCAGCTTGAAGATGTTCTGGCAAGCCTCAAAGGGAAAGGAACATTGCCAGAAGTGTGGATACGTACACCATATCCACATCCCTAGAATGGAGGTTTTCAATGCAGGATACCCCTCAAGAAGGTACGGGAAACATCCAACTGAGCCACAGTACGGTCACCCACAGGTTTGTGGAAGGCAGAAATGGCAAAAGGTATGCCTTTAGGGACGAGTACTGCAGACCTAAGTCCGACAGCGATATCAGGTAATCCAGAATCTGGCTCACTGGATAAATGAAAGGGTTTAGATGTCTGGCAGCCCAGATAGCAAACCTCATCCACTTTATGGCATAAGTGACTCAAGTGAGGGCTTCTGGGCAGCCACTACAACGCCCGCCACCCTGTGGGAAACCCCAAACCGGGCGATGGCTACATCCTCAGGAGCCAAGCATGCAGATGGAGGGACTTGAGGTTGGGGTGCACCAGGGTCCCCTGAGCCTGCGTCAGCAGATTCCTGCAGAGAGGAAGAAGGACCAGGGATTCCTGTGCCAGCTGCTGCAGTAAAGGGAACCATATCAGATGAGGCCAAAATGCAGCTACCAGGATCATGCTGGCCCCTTCCATCTGAAGCTTGATTAACACCCTCTGAATCAGAAGAAATGGAGGGAAGGATAAAGGAACCTTCCGCTCCAGGGGAGGGATAATACGTCTCGCCAGAAAACTCCAGGCCTTGGACTAAGCGAGCAGAAACTGGGCAGTTGTGCATTGAGTGGGGATGCAAAAAGGTCCAACTCCGGATGACCCCACCTGTTGAACAGGTCTTCTGCAATGGATGAGAGAAGTTTCCACTCGTGCATGCTGGACTGTGTCCTGCTAAGGCTGTCCACCAGGATATTTAGCATCCCTGGGACGTGAACTGCTGAAAGAGACTGGTGTAAACGCCTAGTACCACATTGTCATGGCTCCCCTGCAAAGGGGACACAAATGTGTCCCCCGTTTGTTGATGCAATACACAACACAGAGTATGTCAGACTGAATCAACAGCTGACCCAGGAGAAGATGGTTCTGAAAGGCCTCCACGGCATACAGGACCGCCCACATCTCCAGGACGCTGATGTGCAGGGAGGTGTTGATCTGGGATCAAAAGCCCTCAGTTTAAAAGGGACCTAGGGGGTGTTTGAGAGCCATCTTCCAGGCAGGCAGCACCTCTTGTTAGCTCTTTACTTGGAAGCAGTAAATTAATAGCAAAACTCGAGGAAAAAATTATTTTAAAGACTCAATTGTGAGAATTGCATTCTACAGAACTGTTGGAGCAGACTGATACCGAAATCGCGATGAGACACATGATCACAGCAGCCAGGTCCATCTAAACAACAGCCACAGAATTCTTCCAAGGCCACAGACATGGCGGAAAGTGTCGTGTCTAGTGTCCTTAACACTGCAGCTGTGCTGCCATGGCAAGCCATGTTGGAATCCATGCAGACTATGGACTCCAAAACTGAGTGCACTTCGCAAAAATTAGAACCGCATGATGCTGCATTCGGCACTTGACAGGCCCCATGGCAGAATCAGACACCCGCTCCAAAGGCTTTCACAACAGTCAATGACTTAAGAAAACTACCACCTTTGAGGAAGAATGGAAGCCTTAAAGAACAAAATCAGAGTGGGGAATGTCCGTTTGATTGGAGTCCCCGAAGGAGCTGAAGGTACTACAGCGTTGGATTTTCTTAAACAGTGGCTGCAACAGACCATAACGATTCTGGAAAGTTTAGATTGGGGAGATCCTAAAAAGGCATACAGAGTAAATCCTCAAATAAGGCCTACCTCTACTCAACCTCGGACCATTCTTTTGAAGACCTCAGGCTCAGAGGTACGGGACGCCTGATCCAAGCAGCAAGACTTTACCCGATCAACATCAATGGAGAGGACGTTAAACTGTATCCTGATCTCTTCTACCAAACTAAGGCTCGCCGTAAATAGTTTGATGCCACGAGACGACGTCTCAGAGCCCTGGGAATCATTCATTTCTTTTTGTTTCCAGCTCGGCTGAGGATTGTGCATAGCGGCAAAACGTGGCAGTTTAATGATACCAAGGATGCTGGCAGATGGGTAGAGAAAGCGGAGGCAGAGGTCGCAAACAAGAAAGAATACAGGGTGGAATCAGAGGATTCAGAAGATGAGTGACTGTTGTGGATTTTTATTGCAATTCTACAGTTCTGAATGTTCTTACCCTCCATGTACTGATTAATGCTTAGTTTAACTCTGTGTGTCGATGGAGCTGTTTAATTTGGGATTAAGGTTTATACTTGGGAGGAGGAGGGGAGTTCTACATAATGAGGGGCTTGCTAGCTATGGGCTTAAACTTTACAGTATGTGACAACAAGGTTTTGGTGGTACTGATCGCCATTCTGAAAAGCCACCTTGCCGTGAGTCGCCCCCTCAATAAAATCAACATGGGTACCAGATGAAAAACACATTAACCAGTACTGATTAAAACAGGTTACTCCCGTCGATGCAGTTTGATTTCCTCTGCCGTGGCGGACCCAGGTTCGGAATGGACTCGGGTTGCTGGAGGGCCAGCTGGGAGAAGGATGGAGCCGCCTGGGGACAGCCTCCTCCCTCCGGGAGGGAGGGTGGGATGCGCACTGCACATGCTGACTCCTGGCGGAGGCTGGGAGCACAGCAGTGACGCCTGGGTTCAGTGCTTAGGGGAGTGGCAGGCGGCGTAATGCCTTGACGCCAGGACGTCACTCCTCACAGAAAACCAGGAAAATGCTTCCTGGCTGGCGGATGACGGTCTCTCTGTCCTCCGCTGCCGCCGATCTCAGGACCAACACACCTCAGCAGTACCCCGGGCCAATAGAAAATAGTGCGCTGGCCGCCCCACCGGTGCCCCGGAGGAGGGGGACCCGCCCAGTGAAGGGATACGCCGGGTTACCCGGGGGGACTGCCATATGAGGTGGGTAGCCGGTGTGGGAGTCAGGGCAGGCAGTCGGGAGGATGCTAGAGACCCGAAGGAGTGGGCAACCAGGAAGAAAGGGGAGACGCAAAAAAAAAACCCCAAAAAACAGGTTACTCATCTGTAACAGTAGTTCTAGGAGTGGTGTATGTTATTCATCCACACTTGTTGGCATGTCCTTTCCCTTTAAGATTCTTGCTGGAAGGTCTAAAAGCTGGCTCCTCCCACCCACCTGGGTGTTATATGCCTCGGCTCTGCGCCTTGATGCCAGATCTTGCTGCTGGAAGCAGAGGGTTGTGCGTCAAAGCCTGGGGTTTGGTGTCCAGGGATGAACAACATACACCACTCCTAGAACTACTGTTACAGGTGAGTAGCCTGTTTTTCTAAGATCGTGGATATGTTGTTCAAGCCACACTTGTTGGCAGACTCCTAGCAGTTCTCTGGAAGGAGGAAGGCAAGGCGCACACCCCCTACTTGGGAAACAAATTGGAGAACTGAGGCCCCAAAACCAGCATCCCGGCGTGCCTCTAGGTCAATGTGGTAGTGGGTAATGAAGGTGTCTGCTGACTTCCAGGAAGCAGCCCTGCAGATTTCCTGGATATGGATGTCCCTGGAAGTAGCCAATGACGCAGTCGTATGGCGGGTGGAGTGAGCTCTTACCCCTACAGGAGGCTCCTTGCCCGCCAACCTATAGCAGAGATCAATATATGATGTAATCCATCTGCCAATCATCCACTTGGCTGCAGGTCTGCTAGGTGTGGCTTCAGCATAGGTGACAAATAGCTGGCGAACCTCTCCCCGAACTTCAGCCGTCCGCTCCTTACAATAAGAGAGCGCTCATCTCAGGTCCAAAGTATGGAGCCTGTACTCAGCCTCCGAGGTATAATTAGGGTAGTACACTGGCAGAGTCAACATGTGGTTAAGGTGAAACTCTGACACCACCTTCGGAAGGAATTTCGGGTGGGGCGCATAACAACCTTGTCCCTGTGGAAGATGAGGTAAGGAGACTTGACAGAGTGCCTGTAGCTCCCCAGTCTGTCTGGCTGACGTGATAGCCACCAAGAAGGCAGTCTTCCATGACAGCTGTGGCATCTCACTCTGTGCATCGGTTCGAATGGCTTGCCCGTGAGCTTTGCCAGTACCAGCAGTAGATCCCACGGTGGTGGTGGTTCACGCACCGGAGGGGAAATATGGTCGAGGCCTTTAAAGAAGCGCCAGACCACCCTCTCCTGTGCAGTCTGCTGACTGACCCACGCCCGGTAAGCAGAGATGGCTGCCAGGTGTACCCTAAGAGTCGTAGACCGAAGACCCCCTTTGGACAGAGACCAAAGGTAGTCGAGGATGCTAGCCACCAGACAGGACAAAGGGTTCAAGCCCTTGCCCTGACACCAAATGGAAAACCTTTTCCATTTGAAGGCATAGCACCTCCTGGTCGACTCCTTCCTGGATGCTGCCACAACTGTGCGTACATCCTCAGAGAGACCCAAAGCCTGGAACTCTAGCCGCTCAGAAACCAGGCTGTCAGGTGCAAGGATTGAAGGTCTGGATGGAATACCTTCCCCTGACTGATAACAGGTCTGGGTGTATTGAAAGACGCCTCGGAGGCCTGGACCTGAGCTGAGGTTGAGGAGATCTGGATACCAGAACTGGTGAGGCCAGCCTGGGGCTACCAGGATCACCTGTGCCTTTGTTCCCCCTGACCTTGAGGATCACCTTGTTAACTAAGGGAAGTGGTGGGAAGGCATAGAAGAGGCCTGGGGTCCACGGCCTCGAGAAGGCATCCCCCTGCAGTGAGCCCTGCTGGGGGCCGCATGAAACAGCCTCAGCTCTTATGCTCCCTGGAGGTGGAGCCGATCCACCTGAGGTTTGCCCCAGAGGGAGAACAGGCTGTGTACTATGTCTGGATGGAGAGACCACTCGTGGGACATCTGGGCCTACACAGCTGAGAGTGTCTGCCAGTTGGTTTGAGGCTCCTGCCACATGGATGGCTAAGAGATCTGCCTCCAGTCAGCTCACGAGGGTCCAGATGCGGAGTGCTTCCTGCACAGAGGCCGGGAGTGTGTGCCACCCTGCATGCTGAGATAGTACATAGTCATGGTATTGTCCGTCTGGATTTGCACTACTTGACCTCCGAAGGAGTGGATCCCCATGTGGGCACCCCAGCCCGTGAGAGAGGCATCGGTCGTGAGAACGACTGTTGGCTCGGGACAGACAAACGGGATCCCTTCCTGCAAATGTGCTAGGATGGTCCACCACTGGAGAATATCCCATATCTTCTCGATCACAGTGACAGGCTGGTCGAAGTGACCATGTCACTGAGTCCACTGGCTGGCCAGCTCCTACTGAAGGGGGTGCATATGCCACTGGGCCCATCAGACCACGGTGGTGCAGGCCGCCATATACCCCAGAAGGCGCAGGAAGTCCCGGGCAGGGCGCAAGTGCTTAATCAGAAATGACTGGGCAAAGGAGGAGAGAACCTCCGTCCTGTTTGTTGGGAACCTGGCTCTGGCTCGGCAAGAGTCGAGCTCTGCCCCGATGAAGCAGATCACCCGCGAAGGTACGAGATCCGACTTGGTTTCATTGACCAGGAGACCAAGATTGATGCAGGCCTGAAGGGCCAGATCCCTGGACGTCTCCACCTCCTGTCTGGAGGAACTCTCTACGTCTTTCTGGGTTGCTCCTAAAAAAGGGACTTCTGGTCTCAGTGAGCTTACCCGGTTATCAAAATCTAAATAAATAATGAGCCAGTCATCAAGATAGGGGTACACCCTGACCCCTCGATGCCTAAGATGGGCTGACACCACTGCAATGCATTTGGTGAAGACCCAGGGGGCTGATGACAGGTCGAACGGCATGGCTCGGAACTTGAAGAAGGCTCCCTCCGCTTGAAAGCGAAGGAACCTTTGGTGAGACGGATCAGGACGTGAAAGAACGCATCCTGGAGATCCAGAGAGCAAAACCACATGTTCTGCTCGAGAGATGGTATGATCTGCGACGGAGTAACCAACCTGAATGTGCGGGACCTGAGAAATTGGTTCAGGTTGTGCAGATCTAGAATGGGGCACTAGCCCCACCCCCACGTCCGTTTCGGTACCAGGAAGTACCTGGAAATGAACCCTGGGTTGACAGGGGGGTCCACGACTCTGGCCACCACCTCGCTGCAGAGGAGTTGGGTGATGTTGTTTCAGAGAGCTGAGTGTGTATGGACACCATTTCCTCCCGTGGGGCACGGGCTTGACTTGGTGGGTACTGCTTGAATTCCAGAGGCAGTTCCTGGCCAACCACTTCTAAAACTCACCTGTCCATTGTGACAGCGGACCAAGCAGAAAGGAAGTGGTGGACCCGGCCCCCCACGGGAGGATCCAGAGCTGGTGTGATGGGTATGGGGTGGCCGCCTCCATCCTGTCACTGGGCAGGCTTGAAGGAACAGGGTCTGGCTTGGGGACCACCTGAACCCCATCCTACGGGTTTACGGGCTGCCGGGGGCACAGACTATAGCCAAGGACGCCAAGGTTAAGCCTGCTGTTGATGTTGCCCCAACTGGAAATGGGGCAGCTTGGCTGCAGAGGCAGGAGGCCGAAAAGGCTTTCTCTTCTGCTTTTTGGAACCCTGGTATTCCTTCTGAGCAGCGGTCACAGAGTCCAAGATGGAACTGGACTTTTCTATGCACTGGAGGTGACCGTCCACACCTGGGCCAAAGAGATCAGTACCCAGGAAAGGGACATCTGTCAATTTGTGCTGAGTGTCCCCCGTGAAGGTGGAGGCCCTCAACCAAGCCCTGCAGTGCATGACAACCGCGTCCGCCACTGAGCGGGTGCAGGAGTCCCCGAGGTCCAGAGCTGTCTGGAGTTGCTGTTTTGCAACCGCCAAGCCCTGGTTGCGGACCTGCTTGACCGTGGTCTGGAGGTCTGCGGGGAGGTAAGGAAGAACCTCATCAAGAGAAACCAAAAGGGCATGAGAAAAGTGCACCATGATGACGGAGCCCAGATTGAGCTTGCCTGATGAAGGTTCGGCGAAGAGGCAGCACAGACTTTCCAGGCCACATGGTCCAATTTTTTGGATTCTTTGTCCGGGGGATCTATCGGTGTTTCCCGAACTACCCAAGCGCCTGAACACAGATTCAGTCACCAGTCCATCGGCTGAGGGGTGCTCTGTGAATCCCAAAAGGGAATCAATGGGTACCGCATACTTTCGGGCCATTTGGGCTGAGGGCGCAGGGCAGGAGGCAGGGTGCTGCCACAGCTCCAAGTCCAGACCAACAATGGCCTCTGCCACTGGGAAGGCCTCTGTTGGCGAATCCCCTCGTTTTGTATGTCAGTTAGGGGGTATTTAGTCTGTTTCTGAACGGTTCCAAGAGCATCCCCGTGGATTCAGAGATGAGACGGAGGATGCCCATGAAGGAAGAAGGGCCTTCCTCAGTCAAAAGACTCCCAACAGATTCCTCATCCAAAGGGCGAGAATGTAGGTCAGAATCCTTGGACTCTGGATAGATCGGCCGGCTATCAGAGTCATCCTGCACCTGTCTAAGGCAGTCGGGTGTGAGGGTGATGGATAGCCTACGCAGGAGGCCCGGAACGGGCCAAAAATGGAAGCTGCTTAGGTGATGGTTCCCCAAAATCGGTGGAGAGGCCAATTTTGGAACAGTACAGACTGGTTCCTGAGGAGTAGATGTTGGTCTAGGGGGCGACAGACAAGTAATGGCCGGGATAGAAGCCGGAGCCAACTTCTGGCCAGACATAATCAGCTGCTGCCACATCACATCCTTGTAGCGTTGGTGCAGTTTTCGTCAAAGCCTCTCCTCATGCGAGAAGGACGAGGAAGAGTGGTGGCAGCGCCGCTTCTTACAGTGCTTATGCACTTTCTTCGAACTGTATGTTGAAGGGGCCTGAGACCTTGACTTGGACCGTTGGGGGGGGCCGACAGGGTCATTCAGAAGGAGCCGGGGAAAACTGCGGCTCTTCCTGGTCAAGGACTGGGACCACGAGGGGATTCCCAGCAGGCTGGGTCTCCTCCTCGGTGGCAGGCAGGACCGGGATACTGAATAAGGAGTTGTCAGCCTCATCGAGCGACGACGGGTCAACGGGGTCGAGAATAATCTCAACCGGGTCGCTGCCCGCATCTTAGTCGGCTGGCCTGCTGGGGTACCGTGAAGCCAGTGGCTGAGACCACAACCACGACCTAAGTCGAGATAGAAGATTCCTGGGACCGAGATCTCTCTCAGTTCCAAGAATGTCAGCGAGACAAAGATTCCTTATGCTCCTTGTCCTTCCTACAGGACTGAGAGACGTGCGCGCCCGAGGGGCCCTCTCCCTTGGTAGGGAGGGACTGACACATCTCCCAAAAGGAACCTGGGAAGGTGGAACCCAGACTGAGTGGGACGAAGACAGACATAAAAGACGACCGATCAATGGCCCAAGCTGCCTCCTCTTCGAAGGTATTCATCTGTTTGAGCTGCTCAGAGGACCCTGAAGCAGCGGAGACCACCAAACGAGCTTCCTTGGATTTGACTGGCGGATTCCGTTTTTCCGGTCTGCCCAACTGCAGTTGTGTGAGATGATCGTCCAAAATGTTTGGATGAAAAGCGCAACACATTTCGCATGCCTGGGTGTCATGATCGTGACCCAGGCAATAAATGCATGAGGCATGCAGGTGGGTCAGAGACATCTTTTGTCCGCATGGGCAGCGGCAGAAACCGGGTGAGGACTTGTCCTCCATCGCAGTCGAGATCACGAAGCGATCAGGAAAAATTCTAATGAGTCGAAGTTTGGGTAAATCTGTAGATTTATGCGCCTCTGCCTACAGTAGCGTGTGAACGATAAGGAGGGAACCTGAATCTTCCAGCGGAAAGGAAGATCTGGCATCAAGGGGCGGAGCCGAGGCATATACCACCCAGGTGGGTGGGAGGAGCCAGCTTTTAAACCTTCCGGCAAGAATCTTAAAGGTCAAGGACATGCCAACAAGTGTGGATAGAACAGAAAAAATTCTTACCATAGTAATCTTGTTTCTTCCCAGTGATACTCGGGTATGTATAACTTTCTGCAGTAAGCCTTCTAGGTAGGACTGCCCGGAGAGAATAGAACGCATGCAAATGATGGAATTCTTTGCACTTGACAACTTTTCAAATGCTGCCCTATACTAACAAGCCAGTGTTCTAAACTCCTTAGATTTCCTAGAAGCCTGGAAAGGTAGGCCATTGGAACCATAATACTGGAAGTATTAATGATCAGTATAATTTAAGATAATAAACAATTTAACACCCATAAAACCCTTAATAAAAAACCCTCCAACTGGAGGAAGAAATACAGTAAGAACCCCCAAAATGTCAGAATCACCTGAAAAAGAGGGGGACAACACATGTGAACCCTTTTTGCCAGAAATGTATTCAAAGTGGTGTATATATCTGTTAGTACAGCATGCAGGAGTGCAGAGGTTAAAGGTTCTGGAAGGGGAAGCAAGGTGGGAAGTTATGAATACCTGAGTATCACTGGGAAGAAACAAGATTACTTTGGTAAGTATTTTTTTCTTCTTCTAAGCCCAGTAATACTCAGGCATTCATAACTTTCTGTAGACTACAAAGCAGTACCACTGGAGGTGGGCACAGAACTTTATTTTGGAAACAGACTTTGCAGGACTGCTGTGCCAAACCTAGCATCACCCCTTGATTGAATATCCAGGTTGTAGTGCTTCGTAAAGGTGTGTACTGTTTTCCAGATAGCTGCTTTACAGATATCAACCAGTGGAACATCTCTGGCAGCTGCTAAGGTAGCAGCTGTCCCTCTTTTGGAGTGGGCCCTCAAGCCTGTTGGGGGCTCCCTACCAGCTTTAGTGTAACAGAATTGGATACACTGAACTACCCATCGAGAAACGGACCTTTTCAACGCTGGGTTACCCTTTCCCACATCCCCATAAGACAGGAACAGCTGTTTTCTGTCCTGCCTATAGTCCTTGGTGGCTGTCACGTGGTAGCTGAGAGCTCTCTTGACATACAGACTGTGAAGTCTTCTTTCACCAAAAGTGGAGTGCTCAGTGAAAAAGACAGGTAGGGTAATGGATTGGTTAAGGTGGAAATCAGAAACCACCTTAGGGAGGAATTTCCTGTTTGTCCTCACGACTACCTTATCCCTATGAAATGAAATGTAGTCCTGTTCAATGCAGAGAACCTGAAGCTCACTTATTCTTCTTGCAGAGGTCACTGCCACTAGGAAAACTGTTCATCATGTGACATATTTAGGTGCGCTGAAGACATGGGCTCAAAAGAAGGTCCCATGAGCTTAGCTATGCACACACTGAGGTCCCATGCTGGCACCAGTTCTCTGTGAGAGGGATGCAAATGGGCCAGATCCTTAAAGAACCTCCTAAAAATAGGTTCTGAGGCCACTGTTACCTTTGCTCTAGCAGAAATGTAAGCAGATACTGCAGCCAGGTGAACCTTCAAGGTGCTGGGCTGCAGTACCTGGGAATGTAAATGAGAGAGGTAGTCGAGAATAGCTGATACACCAGCCTGTACTGGCAGCAATTTCCTAGCCGAACACCAGATAGAAAACCTTTTCCATTTTGAAGAAAAAGTTTTCTTAGTGGAGGGTTTCCTGTACCCTCTCAGAATGTTCAGCACTGCTTCATAGAGGTGTAAACTCACATATTCTAGGTCCTCAAGAGCCACGCTTTGAGATTGAGAGACCTGAGATTCGGGTACAGCAGGGTTCTCTGGTTGGAGGTTAACAGGTTGTGCCTCCGAGGGAGGTGTATTGGTTTGTCTACAGACAGAGCAGAAGAGAGTACCATGGCTGCCTGGGCCAATCTGGAGCTATCAAGATTAGAAATGCTGAATGGGACCTCAGCTTGAACAGTACCCTGAATACCAGGGGAAAGGGAGGAAACGCATACAGGTACTTCCCTGACCAATCCAGAGCCAGTGTACCCTGATCTTGTGGACTGCAGCAATACTGTAGCAGGTGGTGGTTCTGGTGGGATTCGAAAAAGTCTACCTCTGGAGTGCCCCACCTCCTGAAGATCACTTGCCTGTTCAGAGTCCATGCTGTTTGGTTTACATGGCACACCTGCTACATTCCAGCGGTACACAGATGTAATTTTATCCCCTCACACTGGTTATTGTGCTGCGTACATGGATGATGTCGTGGTGTACAGTTCAGACTGGAAAAGCCACCTGGAACACCTAAGAACAGTTATCCAATCAATCAAAAAGGCAGGTCTGCCAATTAATCCTACCAAGTGTGCATTGGGCATGCAGGAAGCCAGATATTTGGGCTGTGTTTTGGGAAATGGAGCAGTCAAGCCAGAGGTTTCCAAGATAGGCGCTGTAGCTAACAGCTCTATCCCCAAAACCAAGAAACATGTCAGGTCATTGTTAGGGCTGGCTGGTTATTATCAGAGATTTGTTCCCAGCTTTGCTGAGTTAGCTACTCCCCTCACTGAACTCACAAAGAAAAGGTTTCTGAATAATGGGAAATGGACCCCAGAGTGTGACAAGGCTTTTCAGGCCATTAAGGCTGCATTATGTTCAGCCCCTATTTTAAGAAGCCCAGACTTGAGAAACAATTTTTGTTACAGACGTATGTATCATAATTAGGCCTAGGTGCAGAATTGAGTCAGCATATAGATGAGAAAGAAGAAAAAAATTCTCACCATAGTAATGTTGTTTCTTCTAATGGAGTCTTGCTGTATTCTGACTATATGCAGTTAGCCCCAGCACTTGAACTGCCCCGGAGAGTAAAGGGTTAACTCTATGCAAGGGCATAGAACGTTGAGCTCGAGCTCGGTTTTCAAACCTCTGTCTGTGGTACTCTGAAGTGTAACCGTCAGATTCTTACGAGCACTAAACTAACTATCTCAAAGGAAGAAATTGTTTCAAAAATGTTGCGCCAAATGGCAAAACAAAGCTTTAGGGTCAGAAGACAAGTCAAAAACACCCAAAAAGAACCCAACACAACAGGTAGTGGTTTACCAAAATGCTTAGTAACATACAAACAGAAACCCCCTAAGAGATGGGGGCATGACCAGTACACCTCTGGGGTGAAGCACTGTGCCTGCCAAACCACATCCCAAAACTACTAGGTTCCAGGAGGGGAGGCAGGGAGGGAGGTCAGAATACAGCAAGACTCCATTAGAAGAAACAACACTACTATGGTGAGTTATTTTTTCTTCGAAAAACATGAAGTCTTGTTGTATTCTGACTATATGCAGACTACCAAGCAGTACACCCTTGGAGGAGGGAGTTACAGAACCTATTTTGGGAATGGGCTCTGCAGTACAGCTGTGCCAAACCTAGCATCACTTCGTGACAGAATGTCCAAAGAGTAATGCTTGGTGAAGGTGTGAACAGATTTCCAGGTAGCTGCTTTACATATATCCACTAAACGTATATCTCTAGCTGCTGCAATCAAAGCAGCTGTACCTCTGGCAGAATGAGCCCTCAGGCCTGAGGGAGGCTCCTTCCCCAGTTTGGAGTAGCAGAATTGAATACAAGAGACAATCCACCTGGCAATAGACCTTTTGGTAACAGGCTTGCCCTTTCCCACTTCACCATAAGTGAGAAACAATTGAGAACAATCCTTACTATGAGCCTTAGTATGCTCAATATAGTAACTGAGAGCTCTTTTCACATCCAGACTGTGTAACCTCATTTCTCCAGAGGAAGAATGATCAGTGAAAAAGACAGGCAGAGACAGACTGGTTCATATGAAAGTCTGACACCACCTTGGGAAGGAATTTTCTATTGGTGCGAAGGACCACCTTATCCCTATGAAAGGAAATTAAATCAGGTTCCACTGATAAGGCCTGTAGTTCACTGATCCTTCTAGCTGAGGTAGGGCTACCAGAAATACAGTTTTTCCAAGTCAAGTATTTCAGCTCAGCTGAAGATAAAGGTTCAAAAGGGGTCTGCATAAGCTGTGCAATACAGATGTTCAGATCCCAAGAAGGAGTAGGGTCTCGAAAGGGAGGACTGACAAGGACCAAGCCTTTGAAGAATTTCTTGAAAACTGGATGAGAAGCTAGGGAAGAGGCCTTACCAGCTGAAAGTAAAGCAGACACAGTTGCCAAGTGTACCTTAAGAGCAGTAGGCCGAAGGCCTAAACTGTTAAGATGTACCAAATAGTCCAAAACAATGGCAATGTCAGCCAGTTCTGGCTTAATATGCCTACTGGAACACCAGAAACCAAACCTTTCCCATTTGGAGTTGTAAGTCTTCCTAGTAGCAGGTTTCCTGCTAACTTTTAAAATATCGAAGACTGATTTGGACAGATGCAAACGTGCATATTCTAGCTCTTCAAGAGCCAGGACTTGAGTCTGAAGGAAGGTTGGGGTACAGAATCCTCCCCTGAGAGGAGGTGAGGAGATTGTACTGCTTGGGAAAACACAAGGGCAGTGTCACTGACAGTGACAACAGCAGAGGATACCAAGGCTGTCTGGCCAAGTCTGAAGCCACCAAAATCACCTTGCAAGGCTGGGACCTGATTTTTATCAGGACCCTGAATATCAGAGGAAAAGCATACAGAAACCGGTTTGTCCAATTTTGTAGGCAAGCATCCTGGGGAACAGAATCCAGAAGGGGTGGTCTGCAACAATACAGAGGGAGTTGATGATTGTTTGGGGCTGCAAAGAGATCCATCTCTGGGGTGCCCCATCTCCTGAAAATGACTTAAAGAACGACAGGGCTCAGGGCCCATTCGTAGTGACCCTGAGAAATCCTGCTGAGAGCATCTGCAAGAATGTTGTCCTTCCTTGGGAGGTGCACAGCCATCAGGGAAACCTGAAGGGAATAAGCTAGAGACCAAATTTTCATGGCCTCTGTGCACAAGGCCGAGGACCGAGTGCCTCCTTGTTTGTTGATGTACCACATGGTTGTGGTATTGCTTGTTCTGATCTGAACCACTTTCCCTTGGACAACTGTTGAGAATGTCTGAAGAGCCAGAAAGACAGCTATTAATTCGAGAAGATTTATGTGCAGAAGGGACTCCTGGTGTAACTAAGTTCCCTGAGCTGTGAGATTTATTTTTTTATTTATCTAGTTTTTGTTGACCGGGTAAGTGCACTAGACAAATCCTGCCTATTTTCAGGCACGACCCGGGGGAGGGGGATACAGATGAATGCCAACTGACCTTGAACCAGATTAAGCTGTTGGTGGTATTTTTAGTGAATGAGGGAAATTTGGCCAGGACACCGGGGAAATTCCCCTACTCTTTTCAGTAAGTGCCATGGGATCTTTTAACATCCACCTGAACTACCACCAATCCAGGCAGATGGAACCTCGGTTTAACGTCTCATCCGAAAGACGGCACCTCGGAAGTGCAGCACCCCTCTCATGCTGCACTACAGTGTCAGTACTGGGGTATTAACCCAAGTGCCAGATGTGGGAACTGAACCCACAGCCCTCTAATCTCCCGGCCTCAGAGGAGAGTGTGCTACCTGCTGAGCCACTGACACTGACCATGTCAGTGATCTAGATGGGCCCCCCACTCTAGGAGAGAGACGTCTGTAGTGAGAATCACAGAAGGGACCTGACTGATAAAGTGGACCCCTTGTCGAAGATTGTCCTCGTCTAACCACCACTGAAGGGCCTGGACCAAGGTTTTGGAGACTGGAACCAGTTTGGAGAGAGGGTCCTTTTTCTGAGACCAGAAAGATCTGAGATGAAACTGAATATCTCTCATTTTAAATCTTGCTCCTGAACCACTGCTGTGTAAGCTGCCATGTGTCCCAGCAGCTGCAGAAAGTGTCTGGCTGGACGAGACACCAGAGGACGAAAAGAGGAGGCCAGAGTGACCAGAGACTGAACCCTTGAGAGGGGAAGAAATGCTCTTGCTTGAACTGTATCTATTTCCACTCCTATGAAGGTGAGAAGTTGGGCTGGCTCTAGAACAGACTTCTCCAAGTTCAGAATGAAGCCCAAGGATTCCAGAAGTCTTTGTGTGACCTTTAAAGCTGACTTGACTTGGTCTGAGGATTGTCCCACTAGAAGCCAGTCATCCAGATATGGGAACAGAAGGATGCCCTGCCTCCTGAGGAATGCCACCACCACTGCAAGACACTTGGTGAATACCCTTGTAGCAGATGTTAGGCCGAAGGGCATGGCCCTGAATTGGTAATGGCCTGAGGGCAACTCAAATCTGAGGTACTTTTTGTGGATTGTCTGATAGGAATGTGGAAGTAGGCATATTTGAGATCCAGAGAAGCTAGCCAGTCTCCGGGTCTCAGAGAGGGAAGAATTACTCTCAGAGTCACCATTTTGAACTTTGGTTTTGTCAAATGCTTGTTTAGGTACCTTAAATCCAATATGAGTCGCCACTCCCCTGTCTTTTGGGGGGTAAGGAAGTATTTTGAATACAGTCCTTTTCCCCTGTGACCTTCTCTACTGCTTGCAGAAGCAGAAGAGAAGAGACTTCTGCCTCTAGGGCCTTTGTCTCCAAGGGAGAGGGAGGACTGAAAGACTTTGCTCTCATTTTTGGGAACCTTTTGAAACTGAGAGCAAGTCCCTGGCTCACTACTTCCACAATGCATTAGTCTGAAGTAATAGACTCCCAGGCCTGTAAGTAGTGAGCCAGCCTGCCCCCTACTGGGATTAGGGAGGTGACCCTGACTGACACCTCAGGGTGTCTGCTTGGCAGGGGGCTTAGACTGAGTAGCTGATGGGGTCCTGGTCACCCTACGTCTACCTCTTCCCCTAAAGAACTCCCTCTGCTGGAGAGGAGAGGAGGAGGAGGAGGAGGCCCTAAGCTTGGTAAAAAGGCCTGCCCCTGCCCCTAAACTGCTGCTTCCAAGGAGTGGTCTGCTTCTCTTTGGCTGCAGCACTCCTATAGGTGGTCCTGTACTTGTCCATTTTCTTCATGTATTTTTCTGTTTGTTCCCAAAACAGAGAATTATCCATTACAGGAAGGTCCATGGCCTTAGCCCGGGTATCCTGAGAGAGGCTGGTACACCTAAGCCAAGCAAATCTCCTCATGGAGACAGATGTAGCCATGACCCTGGAATGAACATAACTGGAATCAACAGCAGCATGGAACTGGACCTTAGATGCCTCTATACCGTTTGCAGCCACCTGCTCCAGCTCCTTGGCCAGCTGGGGAGGGGCACCCTTAGCCAGTTCCAGAACCATATCCCACATAGATTTCTCGTACCTGGCAGTGTATGCATGTCATTAGATTGCCTGAGTCCCAAAGATGATGCCAACTACTGTTTTTTGCCATGGCATCAACTTTCCTGGAACCCTTATCTGGGGGGTGAGATGCCAAAGGAATATTAGCCTTGTCACAGGCTGCAGCTTGCACTACCCCAACATGGCTGCTATGAGATGAAAGGAATTCCGTCCCAGGACCTGACAGCATACCTCCTGTCCATTCTTTTTTCCAGAGGAGGAATGGATGTAGGAAATTGTAGAATTTTCTGTGTCTGTTTCCCCAAGGATTTGTGTAATGGGATAGACACCCTCTTAGACTCTGGGACATCCATCATTTCCAGATAGTCAAGTTCTTCCTGATCCTGTTCAGCCTCTTCCATAGGAAGCTGAAGAGTCTCAGCCACTTTCTTGCAAAACAAATGGGAAGGAGACTCAGAAAGCCTGGGAGGAGAAATCTGAGAAGGCCTGTCCGGGGAGACGTCAGGCTCTACTGGCTCATCTAGGCCTTCACATTGTTCCTCTTCGTAATCTTCATCCTCCTCCCAATCGCCCTCATAGTATGCCTCAGGATCCAAATCTGAAGCAAGTACCTCTGACCAAACCGATTGGCTTTGAACCAAGAACGGTTTGGTCGGAACAGGGCAAAGCGACTGTACAACTGAAATCTCTTTCGCCATTTCATCAGCGGTCGGACCATGGGAAACCGAATCGAACGGATGATTTTCTTTTCTTTTACTGGAACAAATTCATGAGAATCGGCTCTCCGTTTGCCGAAAAGAAGTTGCCCAGGTCAGTGGGCACCTCCTCCAGGTTCCGGCCAGCAACCGAATCGGCTGGCCATCAAGGTCAGCGGACTTCTCGGCCTCCCTCTCTCTTAGCCTACTCAAACGTTTTTCCAGAGTGGCTTTGGGAAAGTTCTTACGTATTTGGCAGTCTTCCTTGAGGTGGTCAAACCCCAGACAATACACACATACGAGGTGAGGGTCGGCCTTAGCAAAGGCCTCCTTACACTCGGTACAGTGCTGAAACCCAGTGGGTCCGGTTTTCTTTTTGGGTTCCTCAGACATACCTTACAAAATAAAGTCACCCAAAAACAGCGGTTAAGCCAGGCGACTGTAACTTATCGGTTCCAACCATGTCATGGGTCGGTTAAAAAAAATCCTGAAAGTCTGATTTTTTTAGGAACCGATAAGTACTGGAAAAAACACACAAATACAAAGTATACAGAAATAACAGAATAGGCTTCGGTTCCAAACCGGACCGACTGGCAAAGAACCGAAAATAAAAAATTTCTTTCTGAAAACTACCACTACCTATACTACCACTTACTGGTACAGAGACAGAGGCAAGAAGAAAAAATTACTCACCTTAGTAATTGCTTTTCTTCTCATGGAGTCTTGCTATATTATAACAATAGCAGTCAGCCACTGCAGCTGAACTGCCCCGGAGAGGAAGGAGCCAACTCCAGAAGATCTGGAGTTCTACAGCGCGAGGGCGCTGTGCCCAAAGCTCTATCTGGCAGTTTCAAATGAAACTGTCAGATCTTTACGAAGCTAACATCAAAGGACGGAAAGTCTGTGTGGAAAAAACTACACTAGCCCATGGCTACCTACTAGTAGTAATAACAACAATATAAAGAACAAAGAAACACTCAGAGCCATAATAACAAAAATTGATGGTATTATGGTTCGTTTAACCACCCTTGCCAAGCATATATGAACCCCCTTCCCCAAAGACTCAAGTCCAGGAAGGGGCAATATAAATAACCTAAATGAAACAATCTAGATCCCTAACCCAAAGGAAAGAGGTAAGGAAAAACTACAATGGCATGACACAGTGCTTGCACAATTCCCACACCTACCCAAGCAGAAGTTCCTGAGAGGGGTAGGAGGGAGATGGTTATAATATGCAAGACTCCATGAAGAAAAGCAATTACTAGGTGAGTAATTTTCTTCAAACACCATGAAGTCTTGCTATATTATAACAATAGCAGATTACACAGCAGTACCTCCATGGAGGAGGGTCAGAACCTACTTAGGAAATAGGCTCTGAAGCACAGCTGTGCTAAACCGAGCATCTCTCCTGGACTGGACATCCAGGGAATAATGCTTGGTAAAGGTGTGAACTGTCTTCCAGGTAGCAGCTTGACAAATCTCCAGAATGGGGATGTCTCTAGCAGCCGCTAGAGACGCAGCTGTACCCCTGGTGGAGTGGGCCCTCAATCCTGAGGGGGGTACTCTACCCAGTTTCTGATAACAGAATTGATACAAGAAACAATCCACCTTGCAATTGTTCTCTTAGTGGCAGGTTTCCCTTGCCAACCCTCGCCATAGGTAAGAAAGAGTTGGAGGGATTCAACCTATGACCTCTGGTGCGCTCTAAATAGTAGCTAAGGCTCTTTTGACATCCAAGCTGTGCAGTCTCGTCTCACCTGAGGAAGAATGCTCAGTGAAAATACTGGGGAGAGATATATTGATTCAGGTGGAAATCAGAAACCACCTTAGGCAAAACTTTCTATTAGTCCTAAGGACTACCTTATCTCTGTGGAAAGAGATAAATCTTCTTCCACTGACAGGGCCTGTAGCTCACTTGTCGCGTCTGGCAGAGGTGATAGCTACTAGGAAAACGGTTTTCCAGTTAAATACTTGAGCTCTGCAGAAGACAGAGGTTCAAAGGGGGTTGCATTAACTGAGCAATGCAAATATTCAGGTCCCAGGCGGGAGCTGGTTCCCGAAAAGGAGGGTTAGTATGAAGTAACCCTTTAAAAAACTTGGAGAACACCGGGTGAGAAGAAAGGGAGGCTGGCTTCCCTGCTGACACAAAAGCAGAGACAGCTGCCAGATGAACCTTCAGGGTAGCTGGTCTAAGGCCTAAGGAATTCAGATGGACCAAATAGTCCAGTAGAATGGGAAGATCAGCAGATTCTGGGATAATCTGCCTCTCAGAGCACCAGATGGAAAACCTCTTCCACTTAGAATTATAAGTGGCCCTAGTGGAAGGCTTCCTTGAAGCCTTTAAAATATCCATGACACCTTGAGAAAGGTGTAAGTCAGCAAATTCTAGCTCCTCAAGAGCCAAGCCTTGAGGTGGAGGGATTTGAGGTCCGGATACCACACTCTCCCCTGTGCACAGGCCAGTAAGTCGTGGACTCTGGGCAGGGTGGACTGCCAAGGACAGGAGCAGAGGGTACCAGGGCTGTCTGGCCCAATCTGGGGCAATCAGAATCACTCTGCAAGGTTGAGATCTGATTTTTACTAGTACCCTGAAAAGGAGAGGAAAGGGGGGAAAGGCATACAGGAACTTCCCTTTCCAGTCCAACAGAAAGGCGTCCAGAGGGACTGAGCCCAGAACTGGAGGCCTGCAACAGAAAAGAGAAGTTGGTGGTTGTCTGGGGCTGCGAAAAGATCTATCTGAGGAGTGCCCCATCTGGCAAAGACAGACCCCAGCACTTGTGGATTCAGAGCCCATCTGGTGATGGCCCTGAGAAATTCTGCTGAGGGCGCCCACCAGGACATTGTCCTTCCTGGGAGATGAACCGCTATCAGGGAGGTGTTCAGGAGTAAGCCAGAGACCACAACTCACTGCTCGTGCACAAGGCTGAAGACCGAGTGCCCTCTTGCTTGTTGATGTACCACATTGTGGTGGTATTGTCTGTCCTGACTTGAACCACTTTGTTCTGGACAGAATCTGAAAACACCCAAAGAGCTAAAAAGACAGCTCTGAGTTCCAAAAGATTGATGTGGAGCAGAGACTCCTGAGGAGATCATACCCCCTGAGTGGCAAGGTCGCCCAGGTGAGCCCCCCACTCTAACAGGGAGGCATCCGTGGTGAGGGTGAGGGAGTGAGAAATGGGAATGAAGGGAACCCCCTGTCTTAAATTGCTCTGGATTGCCACCAGTGGAGGGCTAGGATCAGAGTTTGAGTAACTGGGACCAACTTGGTCAGGGGTCCTTCCTTTGAGACCAATAGGCCCTCAAATGGAACTGAATGTCCCTCATCTGGAATCTTGCTCCTGCGACAGCTGTGGAAGCAGCCATGTGTCCGAGGAGTTGCAGAAAATGCCTTGCTGGTCGAGAGACCCATTGGGTAAAGGAGGATGCCAGGGCGATGAGTCTGTCCACCCTTTCCGAGGGAAGAAAAGCCCTGGCTAACCTTGTGTTCAATTCTGCGCCTATGAAAGTTAGGACCTGAACTGGTTCCAGAACTGACTTTGGTAAGTTTAGCAGGAATCCCAGGAAGTGAGAAGCTGCTGGGTGACTTGCAGTGGGATTTCACCTGACCTGGAGACTGACCCACAATGAGCCAGTCGTCCAGGTAGGGAAACACAGCAACCCCTTGCCTTCTTAAGTGAGCCACTACTACAGCGAGACATTTTGTGAATACCTTTGCGCAGAGGTAGGGGCAAGGGCATTGCCCTGAACTGGTAGTGGCCTGAGGGCAGTTCAACCTGAGGTACTTTCGGTAAGAAGGCCTGATCAGAACATGAAAATAGGCATCCTTGAGGTCCAGGAAGCTAGCCAGTCCCCTGGCCTTAGGGAAGGCAATATCATTGCCAGAGTCAACATTTTGAACTTTGGTTTCAACAGATGCTTGTTCAAGTATCTTAAATCTAGAATGACGCCATTCTCCTGTCTTTTGGGGTAGAAAGTATCTTGAATAAAGCCCCTTGCCCTGATGGCAAGGAGGAACCCTTTCCACTGCTTTGCAGTTCAGCAGAGCAGAAACCTCTGCTTCCAAAGCAAGGGCTTCTGAAGGATTTGCAGGTGGAAAATGCCTGGCCTCATCTTTGGAAAGTGTTTGAAGCTGAGAACCAGACCCTGGCCTATCACCTCCAGAACCCATCTGTCCATAGTTAGGGACAGCCAGTTCCGGCTGAAATAGGCCAACCTGCCCCCCACTGGTACAGGAGAATCGGCCCTGGACACCCCATCAGGGTGCCTGCTTAGCAGCAGCCTTAGGCTGAGGGGAGGGACGGCTCCACTTGTGCCACGCTCTACCCCTGCCTCTGAAGAAACCTCTGCAGACAGCAGAGGAGGCTTGAAATTGGTAAAAGGCCTGAAAAGGGCCTGCCCTTCCTCTGGGAGCATGCCTTGTGGTATGGCATGCTTCTCCTTAGCCTGGGCACTTTTGTAGGTAGTTCTGTATTCATCCATCTTTTCATATAGTTTTCTGTTTGCTCCCAAAAGAGAATTTCACTACAGGAAAATCCATAGCCTTTGACTGGGTATCTTGGGACAGATTAGTGCATCTGAGCCATGCCAACCCACGGAAGCTACAGAAGTGGCCATGACCCTAGAAGAAACATCATTAACATCAACAGCAGTATGAAATTGAACTTAGAGGCTCAATGCCATCAGCAGCCACCTGTTCCAACTCACTAGCCAGCTGGCCATGGGCCTGCTTTGGCTAACTGCAATACTGTGTCCCACCCAGATTTCTGATATCTAGCTACATAAGCCATATAATTTGCCTGCCTGAGTCCCAAAGAAGCTGCCATATACTGTTTCTTCTCGCCATGGCATCAATCTTCCTGGAATCCTTATCAGGAGGATGTGAGGCCAGAGGAATATTAGCCTTGTCACAGGCTGCAGCTTGTACCACACCTACATGACTACACTGCTCAGTAAGGAAGTCTGTATCCGAGCCTGACAAAGTATACCTTCTGTCCATTTTTTTTTCTACAGGAGGGACAGAATGAGGATTTTTTAAAATCTTTGTTGTTTGCTTCCTAAATGACTTATGCAAAGGAATAGACAACCTCCTAGACTCTGGAATATCCATCATTTCCACATAATCAGGCTCCTCTTGCTCATCCACAGCCTCCTCTAAAGGAAGCTGGAGGGTTTCTGCAACCTTTTGTAAAAATAAAGAAAGAAGGACTCAGACAGAATAGGAGGAGATTCTAAAGGTCTGTCTGGAGAGATGTCCGTTCAATGGGCACGCCCAGACCCCCAGCCACACATATATTGATCAAATTCTCCTCCCTCTTGTGGTTCATAAAAATCCTCAACTTCAAAATCCTGAACCACTGGGACTGAACAACCAACCTTTACCAGCTGTTGGTGGTTCTACAGATCCCTGAGACAGTGACTGGACAATCTGAATGGCTTTAGCTATCTCTGCAGCAGTTGGACACAATTTTGGACTCCAGACCTACTGATTTCCTTGTCTTTTACTTGGGACTGGTTCCTCTGAACCAGCCTTCCTTTGCCAGGAAGTCTGCCTGGTCAGAGGGCACTCCTCTGGTCCAGTGGGTACGGACCGGGCTGGCCATCCGGTCAGCGGACTTTTGGCCTCTCGCCCCTGAGTCGGCCCAATCTCTCTCCAGGGTGGCTGCAGGGAAATTTTACACACCTGGCAGTCTGACAGGAGGTGGTCAGCACCCAGACAATAAACATGTGGTGTGGGGCCACCTTACAAAGGCGCCCCACAGACATCACAGTGTTGAAACCCAGTGGTCGGTTTTTCTTTTGGGTTTCTCAGACATAATGCCAGCCTAACCAAACTTGCCCTTTGATGGCAGTGCCAGGTAAGACACCCTTATCGGTTCCTAACCGTGTCACGGGTATTTGAAAACGCTATAATTCGTTTAGGAACTGATAAGAACCGGAACCGACCTAAAACGCACTGTACACTTTTAAAATGCAGAAAAATACCAACCGATCGGTTCAAACCGAACCGATAATTAATTTTCCACACAGACTTAAATTTTAGTACTACGGTTACCAGATAGAGCTTTAAAACCGAAATGCGGTAAAATAATAACTTTTGCGGTTCAAATGAACAGAAAAATACTCGCTTGAACCGAGAATGAACGAGCTGAAGGAGCTGATCTCCGGGCGACTGTTCAGTGAAGCGGAGTAAAGAATCTGACAGTTTCTAGAGCTTTTTGGCACAGCGCCCTCGCACTGTAGAACTCCAGATCTTCTGGAGTTGGCTCCTTCCTCTCCGGGGCAGTTCAGCTGCAGTGGCTGACTGCTATTGTTATAATATAGCAAGACTTCATGGTGTTTGAATACCGATTTTCTACCAAACGGGTTGACAGAACCGACTGATTCGAACTTTTACCAAATCGAAGTGCAGGAGAGATCTCCGGAGCGACTTCACAGTTAGGCAGAGTAAGAAATCTGACGGTTACACTTCAGAGTACCACAGACAGAGGTTTGAAAACCGAGCTTGAGCTCAACGTTCTATGCCTTTGCATAGAGTTAACCCTTTACTCTCTGGGGCAGTTCAAGTGCTGGGGCTAATTGCATATAGTCAGAATACAGCAAGACTTCATGCTGTTTGAACATCCTATTCTATGCATAAGTAGGAAATTGCATGACAGAGAGAAAGGTACTCCACCACTGAAAAGGAATGCCTTGTGGCAAAGTGGGCCATGAAGCCCCTTAAGTTTTACTTACTAGGAGCTAAATTTGTACTTGTAACAGATCACAATCCTCTCTGTTGGCTTAACCAAATGAAGGATAAAAATTCTACAATCGCATGGTGGTACCTGGCACTACAGTCATTTAAATTTAAAGTGATGCACAAATCTGGGAACGAGAATTTCAATGCTGATTTTCTGTCAAGATATGGACCAGGAATTGAGAATTCTGAAGGTTGAAAAAAATGTGAGTTAAAACTTCTGTTTTCTATGCTGTATATGCACTGATCTGAAAAAGTTACAAGCCAATGCTAGAACATAATTAAAAGCAAGTTTTGGAAACCTGTTTTTTTAAAATTGGTTCCCCCTTAAAGAGGGGATATGTGACAGGGTGGAATAAAGCCATGCCCCATTTGTTATGCAGAAAGAGTTTAAATGCAAGGGTTTGTTCTATTCCCTTCTCTTCTGTCTCCTGTCTGTCTGGTTGCACAACCAAATTTTCTTGTAAGACCTAGGAACTGATCACTCAGACGGTTTCGCAATTCTCTGCCTCTCGCTATCTCTCTGCCTTCCCCTGCTATTTCTCAGCCCTCACGCCCCCTTATGCTCCAACTCACTTCCTCTTCTTGTCTTACCCACGACTCTGCTATCTACTGGTAGAAGACCCTTTGCCTATACTGCCCCCTCGCTCTGGAACTCCCTCCCCTCATCCCTCCTCTCTTGCCCTACCCTCCTCCAATTCAAGTTAGCACTGCATAATCATCTTGCTGCTCTGGGGTCCTGTACCTGCCTTGACTATTAGGCCTCAGCTCTAACCCTGTTCCTTTCCACAATCTTGATCTCAACCCTCTCTTCCTTCCTTCCCTGAACCACAGCAAGCCATGGCACTGAGGTGCTACACGCTGTTGACCACAATTTATTTTACTGTAAATTTTGACTTGAACCTGCAGTACTGCATATTGTACTTCCTAAGATTTTGTCAGAACCTTATTGTGAACTAGTTTAGCTGTGTTTTGTCTATTTACTTGTATTAGTCATTTCATGTCAACCATGAATTTGTAACCATGTAACACTTCAGTATGCTATGTTACTTTCCCCCTATGTACCCTCCCCCGGGTCGCCCCTGTAAAAGGGACTGCATGGTCTCAGAGGGCCTACCCGGTTAACAAAATTCAAATAAAATAAATAATAAAATAATTTCTGTCTTTTCTTTCCCTTTGCATATCTGCGGGTATAAAAATATACGTGATTCCTTATGTGGCAATGTTACTGATACTGGGATCCTTTTGTTTAAACCTGTATATTGTTGTACTGTTGAAATGATTGCAAAAAGCTATCTGGAACTCATGGGGTTAACCCGAGATGCAGTTTTTAAGCCCTTTGCAGAGTTGTCAACAAAGGGTTAGTTCTGGGATACCATGTACCGTTTTGCTGCACCTGCAAGGAACAAAACTGAGAAGAACGTTCTGTGAGAAGCAGGCTCTCTTAACGAGTTCGCAGACAAAGACTTACAAAAATAGCAGCAATGCTTTTGCCAGAGAGAAAAACTTGGAATTAAGAGATACCCTCAGAAGGACTTGTTTTTCTCTGTTTGTACTGGATTTGTAAATAGTTATACTGAATAGCTTTTACTTTTTATTTTGCTATTATTGAGAAAAATAAAACGGTATTTGCAAATTTTGAAACTGCTCCTGGTTCTCCTACGTTTCCTGACCTGTGCCATGCTGGAACTTCTCCATTCGGACTACCTGCAATTTTAAAAGGTGATTCTCCAAACTGCCTTTTTGATATTGCCAGGTGACTCTGCTGAATCCTGTGTAAATCGGGCAGGCCTGCATGTTATGGTCTGGGTCAAAGCAACAAACGCAGACATCGTGCAAACCACTGGTATAAATCTCTTCATTGCATTCACAAGAATGGAACAGTTTCGACTGTTCCGTAGACAACATACACGCCATCGAAAATCATTTATAAAAGTGATTACTTATCTATGGTGAGAAAATAAAGAAAGCAGTGACTATTTATTTCATTTATTTATTATGATCTTTGATTAACACCTATGAGCAACAGCTCTTTTACACAGGTTCCATGTCACAAAGTTACAAGGACATTACACAAGCAAGGGGTGTACAATAAAATATGGTAAACAAAAGGTACTGAAAGAATAACTTTTACTGGCATTGTACAATGTATGCCAGGAGCATATGAATACAATGAAGAAGGGAAACAGAGTATAAGAGGAGAACAGGTAAAGCAGCCTAGAGACCTTGTCAAGTGGTAGACAGGAAGAAAGAAAGAAGATAAGGTGGGGGGAAGGGAGGGAGTGAGGAAAAAGCAGAGTACTTCAGCCAGGGGCTTTGCTGGAAGGTAGCGGACAGAAGTGGTAAGGGAGTGAGGTGTGGTAGGCAGAGGGATGAAGGAGGATGGGTATGTATTCTGTGCATGGTCCGACAAGTATGGTTGACACCGGGAAAAGAACTGAGGAGGGAAGGGGCAACCTAGGTTTATGTAGCAGTCGACATCTGATGTCATCGTTGGTGGCCTTGGTGGACTGCTTGCAAAAGTTTCCATGTGGTCCTAGTGCCTGGCCGCTGTAAATTTCATAGGTGTGGCCTGATGAAAGTGATATCCTCGAAGAAGATCCATAGTGATCTCTTCTTCCTCCTCTTGTTTTGTTCACCTGCCTGAAGCAGAGGTTTGCTGCCTTCACTATGCCCCATGTTAGCTTGGCTCACTGTTCCTCCACATGCCCCCGGGTCATTTCTGAGACATTCACCCATCTTTATAAAATCTGCTCTTCTGAATTCCAGGACCTTTGCCCGTGTATGGTATAATTCTGCAACCATCCTTATACTGAACAACACAGTACAGTGATCACTGATCCCCATGTGGCCTCTCACCTTGATGTCTGCAACACCGTCCCTGTTAGTGAGAACCAGGTCCAGTACTGCCCCACCACGAGTAGGCTCAATGACTAGCTGCTTGAGGAACACCTCCATCAAGGATGTCCCTGCTTTGAGCTGAAGCCGCAGCTGGGAGGCTACATCTACATCCGGCACACTGAAATCCACCACGAGCAACACCTCCCCCTTTTCTGCAATTCTGTCGGTGGCTTCCAACCATACCTCATCTAACTCCTCACCTTGTGCCGAAGGTAAGTAGATCACACTGGTGCAAACTGTGGCTCTGTTCCAGACTCCATGGTGACCCACTGTACCTCTTCCCCCAGAATTCCCTGTCTCTCTCTCTCTCTCTTTTACGCCTTCCTTCATATAAAGCACCCCCCCCAATCCTTTACTTCTCACACAGTCTTTCCTGAACAGAGTAAGGCCTAGCATGGCCATGTCCCAGTCATGCTTTTCGGTGCACCATGACTCGGTAATAACCACTATATCCAGGTTGGCCTCTGCCATGATGGTCTCTATGTCTGGAATCTTATTTCCCAGACTTCTAGCATTCGCACACATGGCCTTCCAGATTTTGTTAGCTTCCCTTTTTCCTTTTTGTTCCCTCCCCCCCACCATTTTTAATGTTTCTGTTTCCCTTCCTCTCTGTTACTATCACCCTGCCTCCTTTATTTATTTGCACCCTGGGAGTTTCTCTCCCCTTGGGTTCTCCCTACTCTACTTCAGCCAATGGAGGGGAGGGGGCAGTTTCTGTCTCCCCCATTCCTTCTGCCACCCCCCCTCCGCTACTTTAAATGTTCATCAAAATACCATTTAAACCGTCCATTGAGGACTACGGATCCCCTCTCAGATGGGTGCAGGCTATCACCTTTGTATAGGTCCTCATCCTCACAGGTGGCTCCCCAGTCCCCAGTGTAGCCAAACCCCTCTTCTCTGTACCATTCATCCAGCAACGAGCTGAAGGTCCTGATGCGGAGCCCCCAACCCATCGCAAGCAGGCAGCACCTCACAAAAAGCTACTGAGCGCGCCACCTAAGATCACTCCTCAGCTCCCTAAACTCCCCTAGCCAGGTCATCCGTACCAAGGAGGACAATGACATCCAGCTCCCCCTTCCTTCCCACTGCCCTAGCGAACCCTAGGATGTCTCCATTGTTTCCCATTCCTCCAGGCCGTGGCACCACACTGGCACCTGACCTCCCTCTCCACACCCCTTCCTATTCCCAAATCTATCCCCTTGAAAATCAAGTCCCCCACCAGAAGTTGCTTCCTCCACCTCTAGGGTCTCTCCCACCCTCCCTGGGGACTCAAACTATGGAGGGCACCCACATACTTCCTGGCCATTACCATGTGTGCCTCCTCCTGGCAGTCCTGCCCTGTCAGAGCAGTGTCGGAATTTTGTAGTGGTACTGGTTGGGGAATGTGCCTACGACCCAACCCCCACCCTTCCCGAGCCCAACACAGTCCAGTCACTCTTTCTCCCTGGCATCCTCTGAGGTAACGGTGCCAGACCTGGTGGCCCTTGGGTGGGGGAGAAGGTTCCCCAAATCCCAGCCAACTTGGTCTGGAGTCTCACAAACTCCTCCCTCAACGCATGGAGGTCCATGCAGATGGGGCAGCACTGCAATCTCCAGAAATTCTCCCTGAAAACTGCCACCCCACAGGCACTGCATTACACCACTCTCAGCACTTCCAATTCCTACTCTCCCTGTGTTACTTGGAAATCTCTTCCTCTTATGTTTGTTTACCCCTTTGCACACCTACCCTAGACAGGGTATTGCTCATATTTCTAGTTTTAGTCTATCCTTTTTCTTTCACCTGTCCCTTCTGTACTCTTTACCCATGATAGGGTGGTGTTATACTACACTGTCCGTTTTACAAACATACCAGAGATTACTGGTTGCCACATCTGTTTAGCGAGATTGGTCTGTCTCTTGCTAAAATATTTAATTTCTGAAATTAGGATATTTGCACTGTTTAGCTAAATATCTAAACTCAGTCTCTGGTAGTATAGGTCCCAGGTAATAATTTTCTGTTTTATGCACTGTATTCAGTGCTTCCTTAAATGTTTGAGAGTACCAGCTCTGTTCCTCTGGGGAGGGAGGGGGGATAGGCAGACAGACCCGAACAGTCCCTTCAACTGGTATTATACCACTGGTATTTCAAGGTATTAGCTAACATATAATATATATATATATATATTATGGGGGTTGTTGTAATGTATAATAAAAATTGTCAAGTTACATTTTCATTATATTTCTACATTATGTTATTTATAAAAAATCATAAAAGCTTAACAGTTGGTTGACTTAAAGAGAACAGGAAATTATTTCTAATTTGCAGCTGTTTACATTGTTTCCATTTTACAGAAATATCCATAAGCTTAAATGATCCATACGTAACTGTACCTGAATAAAAAGTGATGTGGAAAACTGTACTTTGCATTGTTTTGTTTTTATGGGCAGCATTCTATTACAGTTCTCTTCACGGAACCAGTGATCTGGAGTTTTAAGTATGTCACAGTTTGAGCAAAGAACTCTAAACATGGTTCCGACAGGACAAAAGCTCATGTTTAGCATTCTGTACACAAGGGGTATCCACACAGTGACTTCACTTAAAGGGGCACAATTAATTATACAAAAACAAACAAAAAAACAAAACAAAAAAAATGTAACTTTTGCTTTCATTTTCCTTCTAATTACTCAGACAGGGTTATAAACTCGGCAACTCAACTGGAATGGATATTATTAACTGCAGGTACTGCTAGACACTTTTCAAAAGGGCAGTTATACAGGATTTAGGACGCTGTCCTACATTCTGGACCATCGGAGATCTAAGGGCTCAGCTCCTGGCAGCATGGGCAGAGATTACGCGCCTCAAATTGCATATTCAGGAAGAAATGCATTACAAGACCTGCCCGCCATTTCCCCAACATCCAACTGAAGCACCTCGACCGCAGAGGGTAGTTGGTCCGGGAGGTTGGCAGGTGGTTAGGAGGGGCAAATCAGATGCCCCATCACTCAATGCTCACCAGTGTATCACCTCCACAAACCATATAAAAACAAGTATCTGTCGCTATCTCAGAAATCAAACAAAGGGGCAGAGGACACTGCAGAACAAGCGCTAGCGCTACAAAACTCATCCATAATACGGACCAAAACAAAAAAGGCAAAAAGGAAATCCAAAACACTTCTGATCATAGAAGACTCCATGATTCAGGGAGTTGATACCTACCTCCGGCTGGGGGTAATGGTCATATGTCTCCCAGGTACATCAGCATGGAGAGATACTGACCGCATTGCTAAAATTGTGCAGGAAGGAGGAGAAAACACAGTCATCCTGGTACACACAGGGATTGACTATCTCGCCAGTCAGTCAGTTGTGGAGACCAAGGAACACCTGACCAGGCTGGGAGACAAACTGTCATCCATTTCATCTGGCATCTCCTTCTCTGAGATCCTGCCGGTCTGGGAGAGGGGGGCAGAAGGTCAGAGAAGGGGAGACAGGGGAGCTAAACATATCACTCAAGGGCTGGTGCCAGGACAAAGGACACAAATTTGTAGGTAACTGGCAACAGTTTTGGGAGCAAAAGTTCTTTAAATTCGATGGACTGCAGCTGATTAAGGAGGGAGTCAGTGCATTGGGGCAGAAGTTTGATGTCTTTGCAGAATATTTAAACTAGCAAATGGGGAGAGGGGTGCAGCACCCAATACATTGAAGGGGAAGAGCACTCCTCCCTTCCCCTTCAGCTAGTGATCAAACAGGAGTTCAGCATCTTTGTAGTTCATTTGCATCACCAGGTGAGGAAAAAGGTCCAGCTCCCCATATGATGCGCAGGGGAAAAGCCAGACCTCGCCCTACAACTAACGGACCGAAATCTGGCAAATGAAAAATCATGTACACAAATGCCCGCAGTCTGGCAAACAAGATCCCAGACCTGGAGGCAACAATGACAGAGGCTAAACTGGACATAGTAGCCATTAGCGAGACATGGTTCACCAGTAACCACACTTGGGAGATTACAGTACCCGGCTATGTATTGCTCAGAAGAGACTGAGGTGAAGGAAAAAAAAAAGCGGGGGAGAGTGGCCTTTATGTCAATGAAAATATAAAGCTACAGAAATCCAGAATACACATAAGGAGCCAGAAGAACTGTGGGTCACCCAGAAAACAGGAAATGGGACAGCCATATGAACTGGGGTGGTCTACAAGCCTCCAGACCAGGGGGAGGACACAGACACATTACTGTCAGAAGATATACAAAACATGACAGCTAAAGGGGGAGGTTCTGCTAATGGGAGACTTCAACATGCCAGCTACGGATTGGTCAATACCAGTTGGAGCATCCGCCAGAACTAAGCACATAGTGGATTCCCTGGAGGGGGAGGGCCTCAAACAATTGGTACAACAACCCACAAGAGACAGGGATATCCTGGATCTAGTGCTGAATGACAGAGAAAGGATCACAGATCTCCAGGTAGAAGGTCACCTGGGGGCCAGTGACCATCACATGGTATGGTTCAATTTGGCCACTAGAACTAAATCATCCCATTCCAAGGCAAAAATATGGGACTTCAGAGGAACAGACTCTGATAAGATGGACAGCAAAGTTAAGCTAGCCCTGGCAAGAACAAATACAGGTGAGGGGGTACAGGCAAAGTGGGCAAGCATTAAGGATACAATACTTGAAGCAACATCCCCACTGTGTTAGGGAGAAAAGCAAGGGCAAAAGGAGGCAGAAACCACTCTGATTCTTAAAAACAGTAGCAGAAAAGGTCAGAGCCAAAAGGTTGGCCTTCAGAAAATATAAGGGAATGCAGCAGGACCAAGATAGGGAGGCATACCAAACTTCTCTAAGGAAGGCAGTAAGGCAGGCAAAGGCCCAAACCGAGGAAACACTAGCACGAATGGTAAAAGAAGGGGACAAGACTTTCTACAGATACATTAGTGAAAGGAGAAAGTCTAGAGGGAGTATTGGTAAAATTGATGGGGATAAGAGGGAGCGTGTGGAGGAGGACCAAGAAAAAGCATCTATCCTAAATAGATACTTTTGCTCAGTATTTAGTGAGGAGAAGGTAGGGCGGGGCCCACAGCTCAGCACCATGGACACGGGGGTGGGTGCACAAGTCCCTTCACAAAAGAAAGGGTCCTACAAGAGTTTGTATCTATGTCTTAATTTACTGTTATACTTATGTGTTGTACTGCTATACTGTGTATTTTGGTTTGTCTTACTGTGACAAGGTACCTTTGTAAATGAGCCTATGGCTCAAAGGTTTTCCAAACTGCTGTTTAAATAAAATAAATAAAAAAAAAATAAAATAAAAGAGCTCACTAAGCTCAGGGTGGACAAGGCAATGGGACCTAATGGCATACATCCCAGGGTAATAAAGGCGCTAAGGGTGGAACTAGTAGAGCCACTAGTAGAACTGTTTAGTGAGTTTCTGAGCACAGGAGAGGTCCAAGAAGACTGGAGAAGGGCTCATGTGATCCCGCTCCACAAAAGTGGAAGCACGGAGAAGGCAGGGAACTACAGACCAGTCAGTCTTACCTCAGTAGTGGGCAAGGTTATGGAGGCACTCCTTAAGGAAATGATAATGCAACACCTGGAATCCATAGGAGCACAGGATACAAGACAGCATGGGTTTACAAAAGGAAGGTCCTGTCAAACTAATTTCAAATTTCTTTGACTGGGTAATAAGAGTGGTGGACCAAGGGGGTGCAGTTAATGTCGCCTACCTTGACTTCAGCAAAGCTTTCGATACTGTTCCACATAGAAGAATGATTAATAAAGCTGGGTAGGCTAGGGGTGGGTCAGAAGCTGGTCAACTGGGTGTCAAACTGGTTGGCGGGCAGAAAACAGAGAGTGGTGGTAAATGGCATACAGTCAGAAGAGATGCAAGTCAGAAGCGGGGTACCTCAGGGATTAGTCCTGGGGCCAGTCCTCTTCAATATCTTCATCAGTGACATTGCAGATGGACTGGAGGGTAAGGTTTGCCTGTTTGCAGATGACACGAAGATCTGCAACAGTGTAGAATCCAGATGGGGTGGGCAGAATGAGAAAAGACCTGAAAAACCTGGCAAAATGGTCTGAAGAGTGTCAACTGGGGTTTAACACAAAGAAGTGCAAGATCATGCACACAGGGAAGAGAAACCCTGAAGTTACGTATAGGTTGGGAGGGGAGTTGCTAGCAATCACAAGGGAAGAAAGAGACTTGGGCATCATCATCACAGATTACCTGAAATCATCCCAGCAGACCACTAAGGCAGTAGGTAAGGTAAGAGTGATGTTGGGGTGTATCAGTAGGGGTATCACAAGTTGTAAGAGGGAGGTAATAATCTCTCTTTAGAAGACACTGGTTAGGCACCATCTGGAGTACTGTGTGCAGTACTGGAGGCCTCACCTGCACAAGGACATTAACAAAATGGAGGCAGTCCAGAGAAGGGCAACCAAAATGGTGCACGGTCTGCATAAGAAAACACAGAAGGACAGATTAAAGGAGCTCAATATGCATACCCTAGAGCAAAGGACAGAGAGAGGTGACATGATCAAAACATTCAAACATCTTAAGGGCATTAACAAGGTGAATGAGTCTAACATGTTTCAGTATAAGAAAAACAGCCGGACAAGAGGACACAGCATAAGATTAGAGGGAGGCCGATTAAGGGGTAATGTGAGGAAGTTATTTTTCATAGAAAGGGTGGTGGATGCATGGAACAGCCTACCTCAGGAAGTGGTGGATATGAATACAGTGCAGGGCTCCAAACAGGCTTGGGATAGGCATAAGGAAGCAATACAGATGAGTATGAATAAATAGGCGGGCCATTGACAAGAGTAAGGCCTGTGGCATATCTATGGGTAGAAGCAGACTGGATGGGTCTTGGCGGGTCCTCCTTATCTGCGGTCAACTTCTATGTTTCTATGTAAACCGTGCCACAGTAAAAACTCCAAATTAATAGTTCCATGAACAGAACATTGCAGAATGTTATCCAGTTTCTATCATCTGAGGAATATCGCCAGGATCAAACCCCTAGTTCCGCCCATGGACCTCCCCACCTTTGTGCATGCCTTTGTAACATCGACACGATCACTGCAATGCGCTGTACTTCGGGGTCTCTGGGGGTATCCTGTACTGGCTGCAGCTAGTGCAGAATGCAACCGCTAGGCTGCTGACTTGGCAGCCCAAGTATAATCATATTACAGCTGTACTGGGTGAACTGCACTGGCTGCCGGTCAGGTGGAGGATCCTCTTTAAGGTCGGTTTCCTCACCTTTAAGACCCTACACGGACTTAACCCTGGCTATGTGACTGATCTTCTAACATCTGCTGTCCTGGTCCGCCCCTCCGTTCCTCCTCTAGGGGCCTCCTTGCGATTCCCAGGACGAGGCTAAAAACTGCCGGTGACAGGGCTTTCAGTGTCGTCGGCCCCATCCTGTGGAAATCGCTTCCTCTAGCTATCAGGGAGGTCCCTTCAGTCGAGGTATTTAAAGCTCGCCTCAAGACCTATTTACTCAACCTGGCTTTCCCAGACACTGCCTTCTGAAAGTCTGTTTTGATTTATAATGCGTGTAGTGCAGGCAGCTGTTTATACAGTTATAAACTTCCTATTTTATCATTTTATGATTCTCCACTGTGTGTTATTCATAACTGTGTATATTCTACTTGTGTATTTTTCCTTCTTACTTTGTGTATTTTATCTGTACGGCGCCCAGAGCCTCCGGGATAGGGCGCCTTAAAAATAAAACTTGCTTTGCCATAAAAAGAAAACAACTGAAAACAGTTTTTCACATTAGTGTTTCTTAAGGCACAGTTAAATAGGGCTCATTTTGAGCAAGCCTTTCATTTTTCTTATTAGGAATATTACTAATTGCTGCCAATTACCACGCATTTCCTGCCACCTTTAATAAACTTGACTTAAATTAATTTCTACGATTTTTTCCCCCCTCTCTGTATAGAGCAACTAACAGAAGGCATTTACATTTATGTTCATTTTTTAGGGAATTAATGCACGTGCTATGTACCTGCCTTCTGAAGCAAATTCACATTCCTATGGGAATGTTGTGTAAATTTTGCTGATGCCAGCTGATCTGTTTTGGCAAACCGTCTCTAACATTTTGATAACTCAGGAAAAACTCTGGGAAGGCAAATAATTTAGATAATTCAGCCGATATTTTGTATATTGTTTAAATCTTTCCACATGCATTATTACAGTGGGTTTGTCACTTCTGAGAAAATTTTGAAAAGCATACTATTTAGACATAATTCCGCTTACAGGTTATGGATTGTCTGCACCTCTCTTGCTTGTATTCCTCATTACTAGAATAATTTAGATGGAAATAGGATCCTTATCCCCCCTGTAGCTGATCCACTTCTGCTGTTGAAACCTTTGCGGAAGTCACCATCCTGTGTGTGTGACTCCATAATTATTTCCACTACAACCGAGTGGTTATAAAACCAAGCATTATAGCAAAGGATAAGACAGCAAAAGCAGATGAACTCTGCCGTTTAAGAATCCTGTTTCAATGCAAAATGATCTAGTAATGAAGAACAAGGGAAGAGATATGAAGTCACAGTATAAAGTACAAGCCGAGTTGTGTCTAAATATCATGTGTTTTAGTCTTCTCAACGGTGGCAAGCTCACTTTAAAGTAAAACAGTGTTTAACAGAGAAAGTTTAACAGCTACTGCAGAAATACCCCATTAGGGCTTTAAGCAATGAAAACTTTCTAAAATACCTTTTATGTCTGTCACTATATTGTGAAAGAATAATGCTGACCTTTCTTTTTGCAGATGTCAGCGTCCATCTTGTGCGCAATAGGTTGCTTCCTGAGGGCGGAGTATGCCAATGAGTGCTACCAACTAATGACAGAGTTCACAGCACTCATTACTAAGGGTTTAAGTTTGTCATGGAGGTCATGGAAAACGTGAATTTCGGGTGTCTCCGTGACTTTCGCCAGATTGTTGGTTTCCAAATCGGCACATGCGCAGTAGTGCTCTGTCCCTTTAACTTCCATTTTCAGAAGGGCAGAGCGCTGAAATGCGTATGTGCGAGTCGCGCAATGCTCCAGTACATTAAAAAAAAAAGCCCATTTACGCAGGCGCTCGCGTATTGGCGCCATCTTCTCCTCTGCTCGTGGTCAGCAAGCAAATCTGTTCGATCGCTTCTTTCCCCAGACTGTCAGCATTCATCTGAGGCTTGAAGGGGGAGATAAAACTTAAATAAAGCAGCTGCAATGTGAGGAGAGGTAGTGAGTGAAGTTGTGGACATGTCACGCATGTGGGGGCTTCTGCCTTGCCATTGATTGTTTTCTGTGGCAAATGACAAGTGGACAGAAGAGAATAAGATCCCCAGAAGGAACTGAAGTGGTGGCAAAGTTGAAGGGGTCTGGAATCTGAGGGAGGCAGCAGGAAAATGAAATGGCTGTACTGGGGAGGTGGACAGAGCTAACTTGTGGGCTGTGGATGAAGATGCTTCTGCCAGGCCCATGAAACTGGTGGCAAGGGGAGTTGAAAAGAAGGTGCTGGCTGCTCTGACTGACCTGTTGGAGTATTGGAGGAGGTACTGGGGAGGGGAGCCCTTCAAGCTGAAAAGAAGAGAAATGCTGATGCAAGTGAGATAAAGATGTTGGGAGCAAAGAGGACTGTAGAAAGAAGTGCCATAGAAAGAACTACAGTGCTTGCAAAATAAAAAGGTGTTTAAAAACTGAAGTGCAGAAAAAAAGCAAAACGTATAAAAAAATAAAATATATATATATATATATATATACTGGAAAGCACTGCAGAAGCCAGCACAGCATCACTTGAGTTGGTGGGTGCTCTGGATTAAGTTGTTTTTTTAGCCAGAAGAGACAGCCAGCCACCGTGCATATTTGATCCTGTGAAGTGTGGAGAGAGGACCTTGCGCAACCCTTCACCTGCCTT
This sequence comes from Neoceratodus forsteri, assembly GCA_016271365.2. NCBI lineage: Eukaryota > Metazoa > Chordata > Ceratodontiformes > Ceratodontidae > Neoceratodus > Neoceratodus forsteri. The sequence continues at coordinate 567,873,906 of CM057452.1, forward strand.
GAAGCAACCCGAGACCAGCCCATTTCCAGGGTACCTGCCTGGAGACAGACGACCTACAGACTACAGTGAAAGTATGGTATGTGATTCACTTCTCTACAAAACTTTGGGGTTATGGTTGTGGGGCACTGTTCAGGAAATGGGATATTTAAAGCATATCAATTAATTTCATCCCATTTGTCCAGTCTGTCCACTCCTTACATGCTAACCAACTATAAATTGTATAGTGGGGAAATGCTTTACTGTACTGGCTGAGTCAGAGACCCAAGAGGGGTTGGTGTAGTGGCCTGTCACTGGGATTGACAAGGCCAGATACATACAGGTAAGTTGCGGCAACACAGGGTGACATCTCTTTTGGGGCCCTTTCCCAGCATGCTTGAACTGAAGTCCTGCCTGATTGGGACAAATTGTAGTCACTCAGATCCATGGTTTTGTGGAGGTGATGTAATTGTTTGTATGCTGCTGCAGTGCAGCTTAAAAGGAAGATGTGTGTCAGTGACAGCAAACCGAGTTGTCAATTCATGCATGGCAGGGAGGGTTTTTTTGGGCTAGGATGCTGCAGTCAAACAAAACCCTTGCTGAATGGCAGCTTAGTTACACTGCTGGATTTGTCCTACTCAGGCAGGAGTTCAGGCTGGGAAACTGCTCAGAAAACAGTAACTGTACACTCTCGGTCACCTTGTGTCGCTGCCACTTAGCTTTGTGTCTGAGACAGTTGCCAAAGAGGGGTTGGTGTGCTGCCATGTCACTGAGATTGACAGAGTGCTAAGTGTCAGCAGCACAAGGTGACTGCTGGGTTTTCTGTTTCTGAGATTTTCACAGCCTAACCTGTGCCTTGGGAGTACAAATCTAGCAGTACAAATTGGAGACTGGCTCACACCGTGCTGGGGGGCAGCTGCTGCGTGGTGGTGTGTAGAGGGTGTATGCTGCTGCCTAAACAGTGCAGCTTAAAAGGGAGGGATTTTAGTGGCAGTGAATTGATCTGGCATGCATGGCAGGGAGGGTTTTGTTAGGCAAGGATGCAAATGCTGGATGCAGACTGTGCATCACACACACTCGTGACATGAAGTTCTGTGCCAGCCCTGCTGCTATTTTCATTTTTCATCAAAGTAGCATATTAATGTTTTGCTTTGTCTTTTTTCCACCTAGCAAGCCTTGTCTGGGGTGAAGTTCACAGACTGTGTTCGAGAACAGCTGAAGAAGTTCAGTTCTTGTCCTGAAGTGACCAGTCCATCCATCACGCCATCCGTCCAGCTAGAAGACTGACTCAGTCATCCTTCAGTGAAGACACTGAATAGAAGATCAACATCAGATAAGTTGGACAGTACACAGTCATCTTGTATACTGTACCACCAGCTATTTGAGACACATCTCTTATTTAAAAAAATACTGTGACACAGAGACATTTTCAGAAAAAAAAAATCTATTTTCTGAGACTGTGGTAGTGTATAAAAAATATGTCAAGTAACAGAGCACCAGCTTTTTGTTACATTGTGCACATCTGGCACTGACATGTGGTGGTAGTAGTAGCAGTGTACTGTGAACAGCAAAGTGTTTAGAGCATTTAAACACTGTAAAATACAGTAGTAGTAGTACTATAAACTAATTTAGAACGTTGAAATAGAATCCCTCAGTCAGGATCAGGGTCACCTAGTTTTTGAAAATGGAGGTAGCTGCACAAAATCCAGGGAGAACACATTCTTCTTCAGATAAATACATCAAATCTAAGATTTCAAAAATGAGTGCAAATGAACGCTGTGCACAGTATGCTAGTAATGCTCTTCATGTGAGTGATGGCAACCTTTTCTGTTCCACCTGCAATGTGCCAGTGGATTTTTCAAGAAAGGCAAGCTGTGACAAACATTTGGGTAGTACAGTGCATCAAAGGAAATGCAAAACTTTAGAGCAAGCAAAGTTGAAATGTGTAAAAAGACAAAAAACAGTGATTGAACTGTTTAGAAATTCAATTGAGGAACAGTTACATAGACGAACTGAACTTTACAAATTAACCGAAGCTTTTACAGCAGCCAATATTCCATTGCACGTGCTTGACAATGCATCTCTGAAGGGTTACTCAGAAAATGGGTTGAAATACATTGGGATAATCCCCACATCCCATCAGCTGAGATGACTATATCTACCGAACGTATTTGAGGTTCCCAAATTAGCAATAAAAGAACAAATTCAGATGTGCTGTGGTCTTAGTATTGTATATGATGACACCACAGATGCCGAAGACAGATATGTGTTCAATGTTCTCGTTTTATCAACAGTTAAAGCTTCTGACGAGGGTGATGGTTCCGGCTCCACTACAACAAATTCAAGTGAAACAGTGCTGTCAGCTATTTTACTTGACTGTGTTGAACTGGAGAGAACCAACTATAAAACTGTTAGTCAGGCTGTCACAGATGTGCTTCAAAAGTATGAAGTTCCTTTTGATAAGGTTTCGGCTTTTGTGACAGATAATGCTGCATAGATGTACAAAGCATGGAACAGTAGCTTGAAAAGCTTGTTTTTGAATGGGGTACATGTAACCTCTACTGCCCATTTGCTAAGTTTAATTGGTGACAGTGGGCGGAATAATTTTAAATTGGTTAACAGTTTTGTTACAGCTGTCAAAGGCAGTTTTACAGTATGCCCAGATCGTAAAGCGACATTTCGTCAGTTTCTGGTGGACAGTGGTAAAAATGGTTGTATTCCACCAGCTCCAGTAATTACATATTGGAATAGCTGGTTCAATGCTGCTTTGTATCATTGCTCACATCTGCAGGAATATGTGGATTTCTCTGGAGAAGATGTGGATGAAAGTGTTGCTATTCAGGAAGTTGTTGAGTTAGCACAGTCAGATGAAGTGAAGGGTGATCTGCAGATTATGCTGCAGTATGCTCCTAGAATAATGCAGGCATTAACAAGTTATGAAGCAGCAGTTCCTCTAGCTCACAAAGTAACTGATGATTTAACAGATTTATCCAATAGGGCACAGACTAGTTCTGAGCAGTATGCACGTAGACTAGCAAAGAAAGCTTCAGCTGAATGTGCAAATAAAATAAAGTCATACATTGCAGAAGATATGCATTCCAGGTTCTATCAGCCAGCGGCTTCATTTTTTAGAGCTTGCCGTATGTTTGACCCTAGCAGAGCAAAATAGCTCAATATGACTGAAGATAACATGTTTGATGGCATACCATTATTTGAGGAGAACCTTAATGCAAGAATAGAATTTTGTGCATACAGAAATCTCTTAGCAGAGGTTAACTGTGACGACATGATTACTTTTTGGAAAAGTATGTCTGAACGATTTCCAGAACTGTCACAGATTGCACTTCGTTGCCTGTCAGTGCCAGTAAACAGTGTGGATGCTGAACGCTCATTTTCAGCATACAGTGATGTACTGCGGGACGACCGCAGACGAATTACTTCTTCAAACTTGCCTATGTAGAACATGCTGTTCCAAAATGCTGATAACATTTGAATTGTTTTCTTCTATGTGTCTGACTACAATCCAACTAAGTCAGCAACTGTTTTGTTCTCAACAAATATAGATGGGGCTAATTTTATTTGTTTTGTACAACAAAATGTGCCCCTCTCTTGTCAGTGGCTGTCATTTAATTTTATTTTTTTGAAGTCAGGTATTCAAGTTCAATTTAATGTGCAGGTAATTCAGCTCAGTACTGGTTGAGATGTTGCTACCTGCAGATCTAGAAAATGTGTGCGAGGGGCAGGTAGCATAACAATTTTGCCTGTCACACATACATGGGACTAGAATATTGCCCAATGTACATGTAGGTTTGGGCAGAGCAAGTCAAGTTGCGACTTTCTCTAGGTTACTGTTGCTTGTTTGCGCTAAGAGATGGAGCAGCCTTGTAATGCTTCTCCAAATGCTGGATATGCTGCTGCAACAAAGTTTAAATGACTTACTCCCGAGCCCCCACCCAGTGGCACTGAAATGATGTGGTCACTGCCTCGTCTGATGCATGGAATGCCACCCCTGTGAACGTAAAGTGTGTGAGACGCACCTCATGCTCTCAGTTGTCATCTTCTTCTTGCACAAAACCCTGTGCTGTGCATAACAGTGACATCTCACTACACAGTGCTTCAGCTGCTGCAGCACAGAGTGCCAGCGCCAAAGCTTTAGTAAAATAAAGAAATGACTTAATCCAGAGCACCCACTCGGTGCCATGGACTGAAGTGATGTGGTCACTACCACGTCTGGCGCATGGAATGCCACCCCTGTGAACCTAAAGTGTGTGAGACACACCTCATGCTCTCAGCTGTCTTCTTGCACAAAGCCCTGTGCTGTGCATAACAGTGACATCCCACTACACAGTGCTTCAGCTGCTGCAGCACAGAGTGCCAATGCCAACACTTTAGTAAAATAAAGAAATGACTGCAACTTCACAAAATGATGTGCCTTTGAAAATGTTAACAAAATATTTTCCACCAGAACTTTTATAAAAGTAAATAATGTTATGCACAGTGACATTCACATTGCACAACAGGGTTAAACTTCTTTGGTGTCACAGCTTTGTCTTTTCTGCCTGTCTATAGCCCAGGTATCACAACCTAACTTTTGTTTTAGCAACTTCTTGTAGCAAAGAGAGAGCACATTTCAGGCAACACAGACTGATAAGAATTCTATCACTGAATTAACACATTGAGGTTGCAGTAAATAAGTTAAACACTGCAACACATTAACATAAATTCATTGACAGAACTCTATCAGTCTGTGTTCCCTGGAATGTGTTCTATCTGTGGTACAAGAAGTTGCTGAAGCAAAGTTTAGGTTGTGGCACCTGGGCTGCAGACAGGCAGGAAAGACACAGCTTTGACACCCAACAATCTTTTCAGGCTGCACACTTGGTTGGTCACCAGTTAATCAGACATCTGGCAGGTACATAGGTGGTGGTCTTAACCTTTTTTTGGGGGATGGGAATCTGTTTTTCCTGTCTCTGGATCTCCAACAGTACTGCCTATATGCTGTACTGTTTGAGAGGTTCTTGTGTGAGTTAGACACCACATAGATTTTGCTAAGAGTTGGCCTGCTGTTACCAGAAAAAGTGCAGCTGGGTCTAAAGCGTTTGTTTTCTTTCACTCCATTCATGCTGTACAGGTTAGAATTGTCGATTCCAACAAGTCAAGCCAGGGCTTGAAATAATGGCCTCAACAGCACATTTCCTCCGGAAATGTAGGTGAAGCAGGGTACATTTCTAGAGCAAATGGTACATTTCCACATAGAAAATAGCAGAATGTATTAGAAAATAATGGAAAAACAGTAGAGCGGTCCAGGGACACAATTTAAGCCTCCCCTTCACTGTCTCCCTCAGATGAACTTATTTACCACACTGCAGCTCAAAGTCAGACTCCCCACAAGGGCTCAGATTTTCCCAATGTATGGGAAATGTGCTTAGATAGTGTAGTCAGGAATTATTTTTATTTATTTATTTATCCACCACACAGGTAGCTCACACAATTTCCCCACAAGGACTTCCCTAAAGGGCAATTAAGGACTTGTCTTTCCCAATACTACAGGGCAACTTTTGAATGCAGCAGGAATTAATTTTTTTATCCACCAATCACTGCAGCTCAGAAAGAGAGCGATCAGATTACTCCCCGCAAGGACTTTCTCCACTGAGCAATGATGCGTATACAGGAATGATTTTTTCAGCCTCTGCACACTGCTGCTCAGAGATGAGACTCAACCAGGACCTTCCCTTACAGTTAGGGCAATGTGCTCTCTGATTATATTTAATTAGTTAACTTTTTCCCCCGCCACAGAGTCTGAGAAAATTCCCAAGTTTTTGAAAGTCAAGAATAAATTCAAACAGGAGACAGTCAAGTTCTGTGGTTTTATTCCTTGTTCAGCAGGCTTGACTGAACTCAAGCTATCTGAGAAGATCCACATTTTCCCCCCAGGAGTCAGTTATGTTTTCCAGCAAAAAGCCTACCTGTGGATGACTACACTCAAGCTCACTGTTCATTTGTTCCCTGACCCAAGCCTACTTGTCACAGCCTTCCCACTTAAATCCAAACAATATTTTCACAGTGGTACAGGAACTTGTCTGACTGTACCCCAGCCACTTCGTTTTCTTTCACTTCTCCCCAAACTATCTGTCCCCTTACCCCACTCCTCCCCTTATTGTGGGGGAAAAAAAGGTGGGTTTTCTGGACAGTACAGCTATTGACAGTTTTACACACTCTCCTTTTTAAAGCAAGTTTTCTCTACTCCTTGTTTGTACCCTGACACAAGACAGTTTAGTTTAGCTCACCAGCAAAGAGCTCCTTCCTCGATCACTGCAAACTCACAACTTCCCAAAATGCACGGTCAGCACAGCACGCAGAGGTCCTGATCAGTCAGTCAGTGCAGCAGTTATCTGCACATGGCTACCGGTATGTCCAGGACCCCACAAGCAGACTAAGGAGTGCCTGATTGGAGTCAGCCCCGAGACCTAGTGACAACCCGCATGGTGCGCTGAGAAAGATCGATGGCGCAATCTCTCTCCACCCCCATTCAGATACTGGACACTGCCAGAGATGTCAGCGCAGTCGCGGAGTGAGGAGTCACACTCAAGCACTCCACCACCAGTCGGGAAACAGTACTTCTGCAGGTAATTAAAGGGGCATAGGCAGCACAGCATTTTTCACCAGCAACACAGCATTTTCAGACGGAAATGCGGATCCGATATTTACATTTCCTGCAGCCTGACCGCATTTCCACGGAAATACGGAGAGGCTATATTTCGAGCCCTGTAAGCATTCACTTAGATTGTACTGTTCCTCTCAGCAACAAATCTTTGAATGTGTTACATACATGCAATTGGTATGTTGTGGTTATAAAAAAATGACACTCACATTACAGTGATATTAACTGTCTACTGTGGACCAGATCCATCCCATCCATCTCTGTTGTGATTCACTGACTCTGAAGGGTCCCGGACATAGAAAATATACTGCCCTACTATCCTTAATTCCATAACACTGGTTCGTTTTCTAGCAACAACACTGTGAGTGTTGTACAGTGACGTTTGAGATGTGCCCTACAGCTAGCATGTCACTTTCATTTGATTGACCTCTCTGTAAACAGTAATTTAAGGAACAAATATATTCATATGTAGGTAATGTTGTTCTTCCTTTTATTTCAGGGCACAACAGCCAGGTTGGGATTGGTTTGGAACTCTGGCCACAAGTTGTGGCCGGTAACACTTTGGATTTTAGCACTTTTGTTCCTTATGTTATTGACTGTACAGAACAGAAGTAATGTAAATTACAATGTATGAAATGTTTTAATTCTGGACTGTAAACCAGAACAACACATACAGTTTATATAACAAGAATATCCTAAAAGATGCATGGCCTGGGCCAAAAGACACTTAATGTGAACACTTTCCTTGTTTGTCAAGTAGAAAGTGTTAAACACTATGAAAAAGCAATAAATTCAATAATTTGTTGCTGAGACACTGTTTTATGTCTTGTTTTGTCTTTACTGACTTTAATAGCATTATACGTCACTAAAAAAGTGCCTGTGACTTTGCCATGAAATCTGCACTTTTGTCCACGACCACCCCATGAATTCTTTAAAAACTGGCCATGACAAAACCATGACTTCTATCACTCTATCCTGTGACAAACTTACACCCCTACTCATTACCATAACCTGCAAAAAGGAAGCCGCCTAGTGTGCGCGAGATGGCTGCAAAGAAATCTGCTGAAAGGACGGTTCTCTTTTTTTTTTTTTTTTTAACAATAACATGTAAAAGGAATTTAGAAATTTTTCAAAAGTCCTAAGCGGGTGTTTCTGCAGCAGCTGCTGCACTCTCTGTTTAGCACTGTTTTGTAACAATACTGGATCTCTGACCCTGGTTCTTACCCACACCTGAAGTCATATATCTTCTTATAACGTAATGAGAAGTGATCTCCATAGCAACAGTGCGATGTCATGCACCAGGAAAGTACAGTTATGTAAGAACTTATCGTAACAGTAGATCTTCGAGAGGAGCTCTTGTAGCAGGTAATACCATTCGGACTAATGCCACCAAGCATTAGGACCCCACGGAAAACTTGTAGGTCGCAGTCTGTAGCTGCGGACTGCACCTGACTTCTGCTCCACCCAACACCAAATGTGGTATAAAGGGGGAAGTCCCGGCGCCATCTCAGTTCTCCCGCCACAGACCTGGCTGAAAGGATTGGAAAGCCAGCTAGGATCTCCTCAACCCTAAAAAGGGTAGAAAACACAGAAACCTGGGGGATGGAGGGTGGGAAAGCCACCTACTGCAAGAGCTCCTCTCGAAGATCTACTGTTACGGTAAGTTCTTACGTAACTGTACTATCTGACTTCGAGGGGGAGCTCTTACAGTTGGTAATACCATTAGGACTGAGTCCCAAGCAGTACCCAAGAATAGGCCCAGGTCTGACGGGAGGGGGAGAAGAAAAAACACAATGGCTGAATAGCTTTAAGAGAATAGGCCCTGCAATCCAAAACCTGCTCTCCTCCTAGAAGCAATGTCGAGGCTGTAATACCTGATGATGGTGTGGACTGTGCTCCAGGTCGCGGCAGCACAAATATCTGCCGAGGAAACATTCCTCAAGGAGGCAAACAAGGTAGCCACAGCCCTGCTGGAGTGACCCTTGATGGGTCCCAGCAGGGGTTTACCATGATGCTGGTAACAGTAAGATATACAGTGCACAAACCAATGGGTTAGTGACTGTTTGGATACAGGAGACCCTGTCAACCACTGCATGAAGCAGACGAACAACTGTTCCATCTTCCTCGTTGCCCTGGTTTGATGGAGGTAATAATGAAGGATTCTATGTAAATCCAGGGTATGCAACAAGGTCTCACCCTGATTTTCAAACTCAGGGTAATAAACCGGAAGGCTGATGCCCTGGTTCAGAGTAATACCTGACACCACCTGTGGCAGAAACTTAAGATTCGTATGCAGGGTCATCCTGTCCCTGTGGAAAATAAGATAAGGCTCCTTACACATAAGGGCCTGAAGTGCGGAAACCCTTCGAGCGGAAGTAATAGCAACTAAAAACAACACTTTCCATGAGAGAAAGCGTAGCTCGCGCAAGTCGCGGCTGGTTCGAAGGGAGGCAGGGTGAGCTTCTCAAGAACGAAAAGCAAATCCCATGGTGGGAGCAGGTCCTTCCTGGGAGGTCTGATATGAAGAACCCCTTGAAGGAAGGTCTTGCACACTGAGCTCTGCTAGAGTTCTCTCCCCATACGATGCATGGTATGCAGAAACTGCACACATGTGTACCTTAATGGACAAGTAGCAGAGCTCAAAGTCCAAGTGGTGGAGAAGACAATCCAGCACGTGCCTGACCGGACAATCCAGGAGATCTAGGGCACGAGCCGTTGCCCAGAGGCATAAACGCTTCCACTTCATGGCGTAGGTTGCCCTTGTGGAGGGTTTCCTCGCCGCTATGAGAACTTCTGCCATCCTGCTTGACACCCCTGTCTCTCCTCTGCTAAGACTGCAGGAGCCAGGCATGCAGGTGAAGAGACTGCAGAGCAGGATGGACGAGCGTCCCCTGTTCTTGACAGTGCAAGTGAGTGGAGAATGGCAACTGCACGGGACGTTCAGAGGTCAGTTGTTGTAGTAGTGGGTACCAGATCTGTCGGGGCCAAAGAGGAGCCACCAGAATCATCTTGGCTTTCTCTGACTGCAGTTTGAGCAGTACTCTCTGAATGAGAGGAAAGAGAGGAAAGGCGTACAGGAATCTCCCTATCCAGGAGCGGGACAATGCGTCTCGCCAGAAAACACCAGGCCCTGGATCACGCGAGCAGACATTTGGCAGTCTGGCGCTGCACGGGGATGCAAAGAGGTCCAGTTCTGGATGGCCCCAGCGACCGGAGTCGTCTGCGACTTCCTGGAGCAATTCCCACTTGTGGTTCAGGAAACGAAAGCGACTGAGACTGTCAGTGAGAACGTTCTGGATACCTGGCAGGTGTACAACCATGAAGTTCAGAAGATGTTTCACTGCACAGTCCCACACTCTCATGGCCTCCCTGCAAAGGGGGTAAGACTGGGTGCCCCCTTGCTTGTTGATGTAGAGGCTGTTGGTTAACTAGGATCTGCGGCCTATCCTGTAGGTATGGAAATGGGCAGACTAGATGGGCCAAGTGGTCCTTATCTGCTGTCAAAGTCTATGTTTCTCTGTTTTCTAAGACGATAACCAGCGTGTTGTACGACTGCACCAAGAGAGGACCTGGAGAGACCTGGTCTCGTACAGAACAGCTCTCATTTCCAGAACACTGATGTGTAAACAGTGCTCTGTGGGAGACTAGGCACCCCCTTGGTCCTGTGTTCCCCTAGGTGAGCCCACTAACCTGATAATGAGGCATCCGTCAATAGGGATTGTGATGGGGGCGGTCTCTGGAAGGAGACCCTTCCCTCTAAATGTGGAAGGTAGAGCCACCACTCAAGAGAGCAACAGACTGCCGCTGAAACTCGGACTGGTTGACCCAAGTCATCCACCGCCTGATCCCACTGGACCTTGAGGTGCCACTGCAGGACCCTCATGTGCAATCTGGCGAGGAGAACCGTAGCGATGGCCGCAGCCATGTGGCCCAGAAGCTGCAGAATGACCCTTGTAGAGACTGAAGAAGCTGCTTGGACTCTGCTCGCCAAGTCCATCAATCGATCTGCCCTGTCCAAAGGCAAAAATGCCTTTCCCTGAACAGTGTCCAGGATTGCCCCTATGTATTGCGACCTCTGGGAGGGACAGGGTTGTGACTTCGGCCAATTTACAGTTATTCCCAGGGAGAGAAGCAAGCTTTCTGTCTCCTCTAGGGCGACTCTCAGCTGTTCTGCTGACTGGGCTGAGATGAGCCAGTCATCCAGGTAGGGATAGACAAAGTGGCCTCTCCTTCGGAGGGCCGCTACCACTACTGCCAGTCACTTGGTGAAAACCCTGGGAGCTGATGACAAGCCGAAGCACAGAACTCGAAACTGGTAATGTCGATCCCAGAACCGGAGGAATCTCCTGTGGGAACTCAGGACCTTGATATGCATATAGGTGTCCTGCATATCTAAGGAGCATAACCAGTCCTCTTTATGGATAAGGGGGAGCGAGCTTGCCAGAGTTACCATCCAAAATCTCTGGTATTTGACTGAGAGATTGAGCTGGCCGAGGTCCAGAATGGGGAAAAGGTCTCCCGTTTTCTTTGGAACTAGAAAGAAATGGTACTAGAAACTCGTGCCCCTTTGGGCCCGAGGCACCGGCTGGATGGTGTTTTTCTTGAGCTGCAGCTGGATTTAGTCTGCTAGAAGCTTGGCATGGGCTGGAGGACAATTGATGGGAGGGGGATTGTCCGGTGGGATACTGAGAAACTCTACTGCATAACTCCTGTGAATGGCTTCTAGCACCCATTGGTTCAAGGTTATGCTGGACCATTCGGCAAGGTAAAGGGAGTCTATCCCTTCTACTTTCTCTCCTGAGAGAGAGAGAGAGGAGGGAGATGCAGCGAGTCAGGCTGTGGAGGGGTTGGGGCCCTGTGCCCTAGGAGCTTTGGTCTGCTTGGGGCCTGGGGTGCCCTGAGGGGCATGGTGACCGCCTCTTGAACCCTCTGCCTTGGGGTTGTTTGCCCCCTTGTCCCTGACCTTTATGAAAGGGACAACGGCGGGGCCATTGAGGCTCCGACTTCTACATGCGGTACGTCTGCTATGGCTTTGCCCAACTCTTGAAGTTCCTTGACCAGGGTTTCCACTTTCTGGCCAAATAACACTGGGCCGTGAAAGGGTGAATCCAGTATGGAATCCTGGGAGATCTGGGCGGAATCCTGTTAGCCTAAACAAAGAATGCCTCCTCAGACAAATTCCTGAAGCAGCTGCTCAGGAGGCCATGTCCACAGCATCATATGAGCTCCTAAGGACATGATTGTCTACATCCAGTCTTGACTGGGCGTAGGCCAGGATCTTCTCTTTAGTATCAGAGCCCGGCAGGGTCTTGACCAAGTCCATGGTTTTCTCCCAAAGTGACTGTTGAGATGTTACCATATGGGTAAGGAAGTTCAGTGAACAGATAGATCCAGTTGCTGATGGATAAACTTTCCTGCCCCAGCTATCCAGTTTTTTGGATTCTGGATCTGGTGGTTGGGAGCTGAGGTGCTCAGGCTGGCCACCACGACTGTGGGCAGCTGTGAGCATCAAAGAATTGGCTTCAGGGTGTTCCCCCAAAAAGGGCTTGGCCTTGGGGGGCATGTATAATCTGTCTGCCTTCTTCGGGACAGCTGAAGTGGATGAAGATTTGTGCCAGGTTATCCTGGAAACATCCTGGAACAGCTCTACAAGAGGTGGGATAACCAGAGGTTTAGGTCTTTGGACCCTAGGAATTTAGCCAGATGTCTACGCTCTGGGTCCAGCTCCTCAGTGTCCCATTCATAAATGGACTGGATGTGCCACATAATGTCTAGAAATGAAGGGTCGTCCGGGGGGGGGGACCTTGGGGAGTCCCTGGGGCTCGGAGAAGGTGGGACAACTTCCTCTTCGTCTGAGGAGTACGGTAAGGAGGGACTTGCATCCCCATTGTCCAGTGAGGATGGGTGTCCGCTGGAGGATGGGATGGGGAGGAACGCCTCCTCCTGTGTTTGCCTTTGGGGTCCGCATGGGTTACCTCCTCTCCAGCCAGATTGGTCAGTGTTGGAGGGAGTAGCATTGGCAGTGGAGTCAGAGTTGGGACTGAAGGTCTGTATAGGAGGTCCTCTATAATGGTATTCCACCATGATGTAAAGAGTGACCCGATGTTCGCCACTGGGATAACCGCTGGGGCAGACGTCGGGTTTGCTGGACCTGGCGTCTGCGGATCTTGAGGATCTGGCGCCAGGTCTGGAGAGCCATGTTTGTCCCTGTCTGGGTGCCCTGGAGCAGCGTCCCCAAGGGACCCGGCATCCGGAGTAGGAGGCGGCCCATCAGTCGTCCGTCCCTCAGAGGGAGGAGCAGGTATCGATCCTCTGCTGGCGACCGCCTCGTACCAGGCATAGGAATGCATGACACCAGGGAGGGCGACCAGCTCGGTGGGCACCTGTCCAGGGAGGAGGGGTGCACCTTGGCTAGTGGAGGTGGAAGGGCGTCCTGTCTCCTGATGCCCCTCGGAGTCGTCGAGGCACTTGCACTTTTCTGATGAACCTCCAGGTTTTTCTTTGGATTTACTGGCAGGCGGATGGCCTTCCTGGGTCGACCCTGAAGAGGACTTGTGGGGTCGGTGGGCCAGGGAAGGATGAGCGGGCGAATGTCCTGAGGAGGCAGGCTCTCTATGTTTGCCCTGAGAAGAGGCGGGAGCTGCTTTAGACTCCTGCAAAGACTCGTCGCATAAGCTGGAACTGAGCCCGACCTCCGGCAGGAGATCAAAGAAGAAGGTGTCTTCGAAGGCGACTTGGGGCAGGACTCAGACCTGGCTCTATCCTTCTCCCTATGGTGGTGGTGTTACCCTCCCGATGACTTGTCTCTAGGTGGACAGTCCTTGGCAGGAGAAGAGGAGCTGTGCTCCGAAGTCCGCTGCATGGCCTTCACCTTCTGTTCCAGGAGATAGGCTTTTAGGATGTTGGCTCTCCTGGTCCTGGTCTTTTGGCTTGAACTTGCGGCAGTGCGGGCAGTCGGTGGGCCAGTGGTCAGAGCCTAGACAGATAAGGCAGGCTGCGTGGCAGTCTCTGGCTGGAATCTGTTTCCTGCATGAACACTTGGACTTGCGTCACACGGTGGAGAGGGCGACGACATGCACGGAGATATCTGACGTCGAAGGAGAATTGAAAAAAAAAATACACAATTTTAATACAATTTTATGAAAAGCAGTCGACTGCGATGAAAGGCATTTGTGGAGCTGAACTAAGCGGGTCGAGTGCGGGAAAAGAACTGAGATGGCGCTGGGGGACTGCCCCCTTTATACCACGTCTGACATCAGGCGGAGCCGACGTCGAGGGCGGTCCTCCGCTACAGACTGCTAGCTACATGTTTTCCGTGGGGTCCTAATGCTTGGTGGCATTAGTCCGAATGGTATTATCTGCTGCAAGAGCTCCCCCTCGAAGTCAGATTTATAACTTTTGTGTAGAAAAGCAAAAGGTGAAGACAAAAAGTTCTCTTCACGGAACCAGTGGTCTGGAGTTTTAACTATGTTACGGTTTGGCCAAAGAACTCTAAGCATGGTTCTGATAGGACACTAGCTCTTGTTTAGCATTCTGTACACAAACTGTGACATACTAAAAAACTCCAAATTGATAGTTCCATGAAGAAAACACTGAAGTATGTTATCCATAAAAAGAAAACAATTAAAAACAGTGTGAGATTACTGGAGGGGGATGCAGCATAGGGCTACTAAAATGATCATGGAACTAGGGGTGTTGCCAAATGAGGAAAGATTGAGGAAGCTCAACATGTACTCTCTGGAGGAGAGAAGGGAAAGGCGGGACATGATAGAGAACTTTAAGTACCTAAAAGGCATAAACAAAGTCGGAAGGGGAGGACTGTTCCGCTTAAAGGGGGATAGGGTCACTAGGGGGCATAGTCTGAAGTTGGAATTGGGAAGGTTCAAGAGAGAACTGAGGAGGCACTACTTCACAGAGTGGTGGCAAGACGGAATGCACTGCCGGAGGAGTTACTTGAACTAAGTACAGTGGATAGATTTTAGCGGGGCTGGGACAGAGTCAGGGGCAGGGTTAGCACAAACAAGAACACAATATGGGGTAGAACCGGGAAGGGAGGGAGCACCTGCAGTGGTATTAAACTGTGAGCTGCACAATCAGGCAGACACGACAGACCTGTGGGCGTTTTTCTGCCAGAAATTTTGTATGTTTGTAAAAGTATGGGAAAAGATCTGTGTTTAAGTACTAGAGTCATAACCAAAAATACTGTATATCAAACTATAAGCTAAATTGTTGTTGAAACAAGCATTTGTCAATGCAGGAGTTAGAGAGATGCATAACAGGAATGGCAGTGAAGTACTGAACGGACGCCAACCCCACCCCCACACTGCAGAGACTGACAGGTGTTGGGGCGAGCCTTTGGCTCGTCAGTCATAACACTCATGCCATTTGACCTCACTCTACCCTGCAGACACTGACAAGAGTCTAGTGTGCCTTGGGGTCTTCGGGCCTTATGCTCACCCCATTCCACAAGGAAATATGCTAAGATGGGTGCAGTACAGGAGAATGGGGCGAATGTTTGGGCTGAAGACTCCAAGGCACACCTCGATGACTGTCACTGACAGCAGGGTGGGGGTGGAATGGCATGAGCATTACAGCCGATGATCCCAAGTCACCCCCCCCCCCGATGTCTGTCAGTCTCTACAGGGTGGGGTGTTGTGGCTGGAAACCCTAACGCCCCAGGCATTTGTTGATGTTTTCACTCCAAATTTTCAACATGGGCTTTTTGTGACCCCACCTAATGAAGAGTTGCACTATCAGTTCGTTAGCCGAAAGGTGATTTTGCACAGCAACTGCGCCATTTGGTGCCACAGATGCGAAAACACATTTCGAGCAGGATGTGAAAAATGACATCTGTACTGTTCATAACAAGGTGTAAAAAAATGGCAATGTTGAAAATCTAGAGTGAAAATATGAAAAATTGAAGTTATGAGCATGTGTAAAAATTGCGCAACGCACGCAACCCAATTATTTTGGGGATTTTTTTAACCAAATTTTTAACCTAGGCATTTTGGGGTCTCTCCTCATGAACAGTGGCACTGTGATTTTGTTACTCTGTCCCGAAAGTTGATTTCCCACAGCGACCGCGCCACTGTGTGCCAGATGTGTGAAAACACATTTCGAGCAAGATGTGAAAAATAACAGCTGTACTGTTCGGAAGGAGGTGTGAAAAAACAGGAATGTTGAAAATCTGGAGTGAAAATGTGAAAACTGTTTAAGTTACGAAGGTGGAAACTGTGCAATGCATGCTCGTAATAGTTTGTTAATTAATTTACAACATGCTTTTGGGGACTCCCACCTTTACAAACAGTGGCACTGTTGTTTCGTTAATCAGTCCCGAAAGGTAATTCCGTGCAGTGACCACAAAATCACCTTTCAGGACATAGTAAAGAGATGACAGTGCATGTGTTCATGAGGTGGAGTCCCAAGAACCCCATGTTGAAAATTTGGTACCGAAATTCCCAAAAATGGCTGAGATATCTGCCTAAGTTGAAATCCCCCATTGCCACCATTATAAAGCTTACCACATTTTGTTCAGTTCCCGGTTGGCTTTTGAAGAGTTCAGACATGCTCCTGCTCCACAGAGGTTGCAGTGCACGACTCGAGGGCAAGTATGGGGTAGGGGTGGGAAGGTGGGGTGCTCAGAGGGTGGATGCGGCATGATGATTAGGGACTATTTTTTTCTTCCACAGGTTAAAAACAAAAAAAGAAACCGGACTGGGACTGTTTTCTTTTATTTACAGGTAAAAAAAAAAATTGATTTCGGGCACACTGGGGTGGGCTCCAGTGTGCCAATGGGTTTGTGGTGGTAGTGGTATAATGCTGATGGGGATTGGGCAGCCCTCCAGCAAAGAAGGTAGGGGTGTGGGTGTGTGTGTGTGTGTGTGGGGGACATGATGCCGATAGGGATTGGGCCACCCTCCGCCGGCAAACAAATTGAACTGGGGGGGGGGAGAGAAGACATGCCAACACAGGGATTGGGGATCCCCAATGTTGGCTTTGTGGGAATTGTGTGGTGGGTGGCAGGAGCCGCCATATTTATTGGAATGTTTCACTAGGAAAGGCACGTAACGGAGCTTTTTCATCCGACACTCCAATGAGGAAACTGCACCTCAATGGAGTGGCAGATTTCTTTCAACTCCGTGGCTCTCTCTGAAACTGCTGTCATCGGCAGCATGCTCGTTAACTGGTGGCTGAGGGGCGCACCCACTAAAGCGTTCCCTGCATTCGCCACGACGACACACCTCTGAATGTGCTACTACCGCAAGATGTTGCTTGCGTGTGGCACAAGACAGCATAAAAATGTCTTTTAGTTGTTTTTATAGCATTTAAAACTTCAAAAATATTACACTCAGGTTTCTCTACCTAAAAGGAATATCTTTGGTTTTAAGCAAGCTCTACAAAGTGAATTATGTAAGGCGTGGTGAATAATTTTCTTTGCCTAAATGGTATCAATGTTTCCTTAAAAACAAAACACAATGCAAAAACAAAGAATGCAGAAAGATTTTTTATAAAGTCTGTTTTCGTTGAACCACCCAAACCCCGTGTAAACCTGCTCTTTACCCCACTATCCAACAAGCCACATTTTCCCAGTATGCCACCGCAGTAGTAAAGATACAGGTATTCTATATCTAGAGCGGTTAGCTACAGCTGAGCTGGGGCATTAGATTGACTGTATGATCCATGCTGGAGTTTTGGTTACATTTTATATTAAGATCTGTACGTACTTTTTTTTTTTTTGGTCTTTGGTAATCGGGTAAGGCCCACTAGGCACAAGTGCCTGTTTTCAGGAGCAACCTGGGAGCACTGGGCGCAGAGACAGCGCTAGATAGGGCAAAAAGGGAAAAAGTTGCAGCTTGCCCAGAAATGACCCACTTTCCACAGGACAGTGGGTCCAAAGTGGTGCACCTGTCTCTAACAACAGCTTGTAGATGGAAAACTAAACAATAGAAAAGTATTTTCACTCAACAAATTTAAGCTTCTGTACTAGTGAAATTTCTACTTACGATTAGGTTTGGACCCAGTTGTTTCTCATTTTGACCCACATTTTTTACACCTATGGGTCTAATTTGACCCATGTTTTAAAACCCCTAGCGCTGTCACTGACTGGGCGGTCAAGTGACTTGCTCAGAGTCACACAGTATGCAAGTGGAGGTTGTGAGAATCAAACTCCGGTTTGGGCTGCTGGATGTACCAAGCTCATTCACACCTCGTTCCTCTAAACTATACTGCCAGCCCAAGATCATATGCAAAATGTTGATGTACAATTCGATTTGCTGTATTCTGCAATTCACTGGCAGGGTACTGATTAGTCCTCTGTGGCGTTTTCTGATCTTTGTTGCTTAAACACTTACAAAAATATGTTTGTCTTCACACATACTGCACTTTATGTTCAGGCTTGGGTATTTCCCGCTGCACTGCCTAAAGGATGCCTAGCATGCTGACATCATTTGGTGTGCAAGCGGGACTGCAGGAGGATTGTCAGTGCTGTTTACAACATTATTATCCACCTTAGTAAATGTGGCCATTGGGAAAACCCATGCCAGCAGTCTAGTGCCAAACCCTTCCCTCCACTCCATCCCATTTTTTAATGTAACCATGTTAGATTACAAGTATACCTCATAAAAAATGAATGATTATGAAGCCCCCACTCTCCACTCCGCTGATTGTCCCTGTGGGCAGACGCTCTAAGGATGTGCCTGTAGCTTACGAGCCAGATAGACCTGAAGACTTGTACACAGAGTCATAATGCACATTATAAGCACTATAAGCAAATAGTTCCAACAGAACGATGTATTCTGAATGTGGCAAAGTTATCCTTTAGTAGAAACGAGCACTACAACCTCTGCAAGCAGCATCTGAAATATTGGAGCCGTGGCTCTGCGCATGTGCACCAGGTTGACACGGGTGATGAAAGTGATGTCAGGCATTTCAAAACAAATCACTTAAAAATTATACTGGCCATATATAAGTAGGGTATAAACAAAATGCAGTGGCCAGTCAATAAATACAGTAGTTTTTGTCTCACCAAAGAACTACAGGAAAGATGCAAACACTACTTGCTTCTCCAACACTTAACTAGGCTGCCAAAACAGGCTTGAACATTTATGGGCAAATGGTCACTGAAGCTAAAATATGCGGTAGCCAAAACAGTTCCTTTGGTGGAAATGGACATGTATGACATCAATGACTATTTGGTAACTCAGAAAAAAAGGCTGGGTATATCATAAAGACAACATGGCTGCCTAGTCAATACACTTCCAGCACAGGGGTTGAGGTGGTTTAACTGCTTAGTATTCTTTGATTAGCAAGTTACCCTGAGCTGGGTTAATAGCTTGCTTTTGCCTTCACTGGCATACCTGGCTCTGGATACAGGCACTACCTTGAGTCCTGGTAACCCTCTCATCTCCTGGTCTTTGGTGGGTGATGCAACTGAACAGCAGTGGAATAAGGCATAACTCTCATCGGTTGGCCTTGGGGGAAAAAGGATAATCTAATGTTCCCCCTCCAAAAAATTAAATTTAGCAGAAAAATTGTTTTTTGCATAAATACATAATTGAATCAGCCCTGCCTCCTGTTCATTTAGTATGAGCTTCCTCCTTTGGTTTTAAACTTAACCCATATCCTCCAACCCTGAATTTATAAATATCTGCAACACCAGCCTCTCTCTCTGTTCCCTCTTCTCCAAAACCAACTGGGTAATGCTGAGATACTCACCCTGCTGGCTAAGAGACTGCTCAAAGACAGATTTATAAAGGCTTCGAAACGAGGCACTAAGATCTTCAAAATTATACTCTGAGAAAAGGAGTTTTGACGTCTCTCGCTCTGGCATGCTGTACTGTGACTGCTGTTGAGGCGTTAAGGACTGAGAGACTGGCTCTGGATGGCTTGATACCTGGCACACAAAACACAACAATGACAATTATTAGTGGTGACTGGTACTTGGACAACAGTGTTATCCTTCAGCAGTTCAGTAATGTCGCATGGGTGGATATACTCTGCCATTAATTGCATCAAATTAACCTATAGTATATACAGTGCAACATCTTTAAGACAGATTTATACAATAGGAGCGAGCAGATAACCCATTAGATAAAAACATGTATTCTCACTGCATTGTGATAACTCCACATATCACAACTTCAGATATCGCACTGTGCTGACATCAAAACAAAACAACAAAAAAAACAGTACAAAACAGTCCTACTGTACAAGAGGAATACATGATGGCTAGATGTGTGATACAGAAAATATCTGAACTCATGGCAAGTGAGTTCAGGGAACCATCACTTGTGGCTTCGCTACGCTCTGCCACTCGTGATATTCCCCGGCTCACTTGCCACTCATTCAGATATATTTTGTATCACACACCTAGCCATCACATATCCCCTTATCATACATATATATTGGTATTACTGCTAAACAGTTTTATTTATTAGAGAACGATAGACATATTCCGTACTTTAAATTTCCTCCCATTTAATCTCTAACTGTAATGCAAGCTTGTTGCTCTGTACCCCTCCCCTCGGGGACGGGGGGTTACCTGAAAACAAACTAGTGTAGCTCTGTGTGCCTTTCCTGGTCAAATATAAAACAGAAGCCACAAAATCCAAGCTGATACACCCAACCCAATGGCTGTGCCATTCAAGCTATGTGATTTTGACATCAGTGGTAGGTTTCGTGCAGAGAGCAGTGGGTTGGTGGTGTCACAACATACTTTTAGTAAAGAACATACTGTCCGCTCGATGCTGCCATGATCACTTATTTGCTCTCCCATCTTATAAACAATGTCATCAATGTTTAAGAGGTGTAGCAACCAAATATATCATCTTTCTGAGAATATTTCCCCATTACATCCTACGGGATGATGATTTTTCCCCATCCTTATGTACAGTACCGGTATCGGTAATAACCATTACAGAGCTTCGGCCAACTCAGGGGAAACGCTAAATAAAACTAATAGCTAGGTATCTGTCAGCTCATATTTCACATTACCTGTATTCAACTTCTCACAGTTTCTTTAGAGCTATATAAATTACCCTCAAACTATGATCACTGCCACTTGACTTACTAAGGTTTGTGGTAACATTCATGAAAAGTGGCCATTAAAGTTTGAAAGTCCATGAAAAGATCTTTCAAATTAGGTACTCACTGACAGCACTCACCTCCCTGGTATCCATACCTGCTATAATTAACAATGTTAGGAGTCCTCACCCTGTCCCACATAAATGCTCAACCATTTTACCTACCACAGTCCAGGACATTAGAGCAAACATATTGTGTAAAGGTCCAAACAGTCCTTATTTTCAATGAAAGCGAAGTATTTAGGTGTCGCCATCGGCCTCAGCTTCCCTCACTGCGAAATCCACTTTGTTTTTATCCAACTCTGTACTTGCTTCGGCTGGGTCACTGACGATGCAAGTTTTCTCAGTACAGTTTATTCTAAGTTTTACAAGTTGTTGAAGGGAATGCAATACAATACACAGAGCTCTCTCAGTCCGGCACAAACACCATCAAAGCATTTGTGGCATTGTCTTATTGCAAAAACTTGAGTTACGAAAACAAAAACAACACTGGGGCCATCTAAGAGACTTAACTATCCCTGCCACTCAGCTACTGTGAAAATCAAATCTCTAATATTTGGCCCCAGAATCACAAGCAGCGGGGTCCGTGGCAGGTCTGGGTTGGTTGACCGTTTCCTAGGGGCCACTCTACATACTCTGTACTACTGACTATTTTCATTCCCAGGAGTTCTGCTGTAAGTTTACAAATACACTTCAGACGAATGTTTTCCCCCCAAGATCCTCCAGTATCACCAAAAAAGTCTCAACTGGGAACAAGTGTGTCTTTCTCTAAATGTCTGAGTCTCAAGTGGAGTTCTTGTTCTCCTTGACAATTCCTGCAACTGCCACTGCTCATTTTTTTGCAGTTTCAGATGCCGACCTTGCCTGCAAGGTTACCACATTTACTGCTTTTCCCAAGGTGGTGACTAGATTATTAAACCAGTCCATTTTACGGTTCATCCTCAACCATACGCTTCTAAATCATTCACAGCCCAGACGGTTTCTTAGCAGCTACCAAGACATTAGCTACTCTCTGAGAAACCCTGATGCGAGCTATGGCTATGTCCTCAGAAGCCAAGCATGCAGGCAAAGGGATTTGATGTCTGGATGGACCAGAGTCCCCGAGCCTGTGTCAACAAGTCCCTGTAAAGAAGGACAGGAACTAGGGGTTCCATAGTCAGCTGTTGTAGTAATGTAGCACTGGACATAAGGGAACCCTAAAAACAGGGAAGAGAGGGTGAACTTCGGATCAAACAGGGTCTGTAAGTATATGCAATAGGTAAGGAAATGGGCAGACTAGTCGGGCCAAGTGGTCCTTATTTGCTGGCAAATTCTATGTTTAATGGAAACCAAATTTGTCAAGGCCAGAATGGGGCCACCAGGATGAGAGGGGCCCCCTCCATTTGTAGCTTGAGGAGTACCCTCTGGATCAGAGGGAAGGTGGGAATGCGTAAAGAAACCTCCATTTCCAGGAAAGGGACAACTCGTCTCACCAGAAAACTCTAGGCCCTGGATCTAGTGAGCAGAAATGTGGCAGTTTTGCACTGGTGTGCGGATGCAAAAAGATTCAACTCTGGGCATCCCCACCTGCCCAACAGGTCTTCTGCGACCATGGACCGTAGTTCCCATTCGTGTTTCCTGGACTGCGACCTGCTGAGGCTGTCTGCCAAGACGTTTTGGTCGCCTGGAACATGGACGGCTGACAGCTCCAGACCATGGTCCAGAGCCCAGAACCAGACTCTCACTGCTTCCCTGCGCAGGGGATAAGAGTGTATTCTGATGTATTTGTAGATGTAATATGCCACGCTGAGGGTGTCCAACTGCACTAACAGAGGTACCTGGTTACAGGTGGTTTTGGAAGACCTGTAAAGCATACAGCTCTGCTCTCATTTCTAGCATGTTTATGTGGAGGGGGAGTCTCTGCCGGAGACCAGGACCGACCCTCCCCCCTCCCAGAGTCTGAAAAGGACCGAGGCGGGCTCCCCACCTCATATCTGAGGCGTCCATGGTAAGGATCTTCCCAGAAGGAGTGAGGAAACGGATACCCCACTAAAGGTTGAGTGGGTTCTGCCATCACTGCAAGACCTTGCAAACTTGGGAAGAGACAAGAATCAGCTGATCCAAGTTGTCCAAGCACTGGTCCCACTGAACTCAGAGGTTTCATTGGGGTATGCGTATATGAAGCCTGGCTAGGGGAATAGTAGCTATAGCTGCTGCCATGAGGCCCGGAAGTCTCATATAGGACCTGGCTGTGACAGGTCTCTCTTGAGCCACGAGAGATGCTTGAGACATCAGGCAGTCCATCTGTCCTGAGGCAGGAAGGTCTTGCCCTGGGTCGTGTCCAGAACCATGCCAATGTACTGTAGGCGCTGGGATGGAAAAATGACAGACTGATGGTGATGCCCAGGGAATGAAACAACTGCAGGGTCCTGTGCAGAGTTGCCAGCAAGAGATCCCTGGACGGGGCCTTTAGCAGCCAGTTGTCTAGATATGGGAACATGTAAAGGCCCTCCCATCTGAGAGCCACTGCCGCTAAGCACTTGGTAAAGACCTGCGGCGCAGAGGACAAGCCAAAGGGCAAGACCCTGAACTGGTAATGTTCCTCATGGAATAGGAACCTGAGATGCTGCTTATGCGGGGGACAGGTCAGGATATGCAGATACGCATCCTGCATGTCCAACAACAAACCAATCTCCCAGTTTAAGCAAGGGCAGCAAGCCCAGCAGGTGACCATACAGAACTTCTTATACTGAATGCACTGGTTTAGTCCCTTGAGATTTAGAATGGGACACAGATCACCTGTTCTTTTGGAGACCAGGTGAACCTGGAGTAGAACATGGGATTCGGTTCAGGTGTGCGGGACAGGCTCTACGGCCTGTTTGTGCATCAGGGAAAGGACTTCATCCCAGAGCAAAAGAATGTGTGGTCGAGGGGTGGGGGGTGGGTGGTACTGAGGTTGGAACAGGTGGGAAGTCTGGGGTTGTTCCAGAAGCTCTAGAGTGTGGCTCCGCTCTATTGCAGAATCCAAGTGTCTGTGGTAAAAGTCCTCCACTGCTCGAGATGGAGGGAAAAACGCCCCCCTACAGCCACCTCCTGGCTTGGAGCAAGAGGAGTGGGGCTGGGCAAGGAATCAGGATGAGGTGAAGCCAGGGACTGAGGTGGCACCACTGACTCTGGGGCTTTTGGCTGATGGACCAGTGGCTGAGGAGAGGGTAGACAGAGAGGAGGTAGCTCTGAGTTTCCCTTAAAGATGGGTGCTTGACCCTCGTTTCTGGGAGACCTTGAAAAAGGAAGGTCTCAGACAACTTTCTGGGTTGAGTATGAAAGAGTGGACTGACCTCACGGCCCTCCCTGAGGCCTGCAACTCACTGATAATGTCCTGCACATCAGGGCCAAAGAGTTTGGAGCCCACTAAGAGGGCAACCAGGACTTTTTGCTGCACATCTGCAGCAAACCCAGAAACACAAAGCCAGGACTACCTCCTTAGGCAAATGCCTGTGGCAGCTGCCCTGGCTGTGGTATCTGACATATCACAGATAGCTCATAGGAGGTGTTTGCTAACGTCCTCAGCCACCTGGAGAACCTTGAGGAGCTCCTGCTTCTGAGACCTTTCCAAAAAGGCCTGGGAGGCTGCCCTGCCCTTGTTCCAGAGGGCATTCTGGTACTTAACCAGATGAAGCAAGAAGTTGGAGATCTGAAGGCCCAAAGTAACTGAGGCAAAGGTTCTCTTACCCCACAAATCAAGCCTCCTGGACTCCTTGTCAGGAGGCAGGGAGCTAAGGTGTTTAGGCACCTTAGAGTGGGCATGGGAAGCCTTAGTGACCACTGAGTCTGTCTCAGGCTGGGCAGAATAAAATGGCTTCCCAAGAGGTGTCTGATGAAAAAATTACTTACCGTAGTAATCTTGTTTCTTCCAAGGGAATCTTACTGTATTCTGACATATGCAGTATGGTCTCATCATAAGACTGCCATGGAGCCGAAATGGTTAATAGAACCTATGCTAATGATAGAATGCTAGGCTCGAGTTTGGTTTTCAAACCACTGTCCCTGGAATACATTCTGCAATTGTCAGATTCTTACGGAGCATGCATAACAACAAGCTATCTAAACTATACTAATAAATAATTAATTAACAACACCCAAAATCAAACAATCCCCTTTATTTAAAAATGTGAGCAACACTAAGACTCAAGTCACTAAGCCCAACAAAGGAACACTCACAGGTTTCAAACAGCATGGACAGCTGTGTTGCAGTGCCCGTAAGTTCTAGTAGGGGAGGAGCTCAGAATACAGTAAGATTCCCTCGGAAGAAACAAAATTACTATGGTAAGTAATTTTTTCATCAAACCCCAGGAAATCTTACTGTATTCTTGACATATGCAGACTACCCAAGCAGTACCTTTGGAGGAGGGTAGAGAACCTATTTAGGAAACAAGCTCTGCAGTACTGCTGTGCCAAACCTGGCATCACTCCTGGACTGGGTCTCGAGGCTGTAGTGTTTGGTAAAGGCGTGAACTGTTTTCCAGGTAGCTGCTTTACAAATTTCCAGCAAAGGGATATCTCTTGCAGCTGCTATTGAAGCAGCTGTACCCCCTGTAGAGTGGGCCCCAAGGCCTACAGGGGGCTCTTTACCCACTTTGCTGTAGCAGAACTGAATACAGGAAATAATTCAGCAGGCAATGAACCTCTTGGAGGTGGATTTGCCCTTCCCCAATTCTCCATAGGTTAGGAAGAGCTGAGCGCTATCCTGCCTGTGGCCCTTTGCGTGATCCAAGTAGTAGCTTATCGCTCTCTTGACATCAAGGCTATGCAGTCTACCTTCCCCTGAACTGGAGTATTGACTGGCAAAGTGATGGATTGATTCAGGTGAAAGTTCGAGGCCACCTTAGGGAGAAACATCCTGTTAGTCCTAAGGACCACTTTGTCCCTATGAACTGCTATGTAATCTGGCTCTGTGGTCAAGGCCTGGAGTTCACTGATCCTCCTAGCTGAGGTGATGGCTACTAGGAACACTTTTCCATGTCACATACTTAAGCTCTGCAGAGGACATGGGTTCAAATGGTGGTTGCATTAGCTGACCAATGCATATATTAAGGTCCCATGCAGGAGTGGGTTCCCTGTGAGGGGGATGCAAGTGCAGAAGACCCTTGAAGAACTTTCTGAATACCTGGTTAGCAGCCAGGGATGCCCGGTTTCCAGCTGAGAGGTACGCAGAGACAGCTGCTAGGTGTACCTTAAAGCAGCAGTACTACCTAACCAGGAAGTGATACGTTATGACAGTTGTAGCGCCACAGAAAATATGGCGGCTGCTATCTAGTACTACTGCTGTCAATGCAGCAGGCAGCAGAAATGTAAACATAAACATAGGAGAACTGAGCAAATTACAGGGTAATAGTACACTGCCGGCAGGAAAGAGTACCAGGTACATGCTCAGCACAGCACAGGGAATAAACAGTTAAAAAAGCTCAGATTTTTTTTACATTGTACTGCTACTTTAAGGGTGGAAGGCCTAAGGCCAAGAAAGCAGGTGTACCAGATAGTCGAAATTGACTGGTAAGCGAGCCTGGCGATAGTCTATCTGTTTCTGTTGGCATCAAATGGAAAACATTTTCCATTTAGAGGTGTAAGTCTTTCTGGTAGAGGGTTTTCTAGAAACCCTAAGGACCTCTAGCACTCCTTCAGAGAGAGAGATGCAAATCAACATACTCGAAGTCCTCGAGAGCCACGGCCCGAGTCTGAGGGACTGGAGATTGGGGTAAAGGACCCTGCCCTGAGAGGCGGTCAACAGGTTGTGCCTCCTAGGTAGGGAGATTGGTATGGATATTGACAGGGTCAGCAGCAGAGAATACCAATTCTGCCTGGCCCAGTCTGGAGCAATGAGGATCACTGTCGCTGGTTGAACCTTGAGCTTGTTCAGTACTCTGAGAAGCAGGGGAAATGGAGGAAAGATGTACAGGAACTTCCCTGTCCAATCCAACAGCAGTGCATTCAGAGGAACTGTGCCCACTGCAGCAGGCCTGCAACAGAACAGTGGCAGCTGGTGGTTGTCTGGGGCTGTGAAGAGGTCCACTCTGGGGTGCCCCACCTTCTGGACCCCACTATCGCAGGATCTACCTGTTCAGTGACCACTCGTGGTGATTTTGGTTGATCCTACTGAGGGAATCTGCTAGGACATTGTCCTTCTCTTGGAGATGAACTGCTGAAAGGGAGATCCCCAGGGAGTAAGCCAGATTCCACACTTTCATGGCCTCTGTGCACAGGGGGATGATGACCTTGTGCCCCCTTGCTTGTTTATGTAGTATACTGTGGTTTTATTGTCTGTTCTGACTCACAGCACCTTGCCCTGAAGAGCTGAGGCAAATGACTGAATGCCCAAGTACAGGGCCCGGAGTTCCAGCAGGTTTATGTGCAGCAGAGACTCCTGCTGGAGCCAGGTACTGTGTGCAGTGTGCTCCCCCTAGGTGGGCACCTCATCCTAGGAGGGAGGGAGGGAGGCATCTGTTGTTACGACTGCTGATGGTGGCAGCTGAATGAAAGGTACACCTTCCCTGAGATTGTCCTTTTCCTGCCACCACTGTAGTGCTTGGAGAAGGGTTCCCGGTACCATTTCTGACAGGGACTCTCTTTTCTGAGACCAGTGAGATCTGAGGTGGAACTGTGTGTCCCTCATCTAGAACCTGGCACTGTTGACGCAGCCATGTGTCCTAATAGCTGAAGGAAATGCGTTGCTGGTGGTCTGGGGGTATGCAGTTGGAAGGAGCTTGCCAGCTGTACCAGACTGTCCACCCTTCCCGGAGGGAGGGAGGAAGGCTTTTCCTCTTAGTGTGTCCAACTCCGCCCCTATGAACTCCAGGAGCTGAACTGGTGTCAGCACTGATTTTTTCTGGTTTACCAGGAAGCCCAGTACCCACAGGGTATCCAGAGTGGTGGTCAGTGCATCTCTTACTTGCTGAGGGGACTGACCTACCACTAGCCAGTCGTTCAAGTATGGGAAGACTGCAACTCCTTGCCTCCTTAGGTGTGCTACCACTACTGCTAGGCACTTAGTAAACACCCTTGGGGCAGAAGTCAGGCCGAAAGGCATGGCTTTGAACTGGTAATGATCTGATGGCAATCTGAACCCAAGGTACTTTCTGTGAGACTACCTGTTGGGAATGTGGAAGTAAGCATCTTTTAAGTCCAAAAGTGCCAGCCAATCTCCCCTCCTGAGTGTAGGGAGAATGGTAGCCAGAGTGATCATTTTGAACTTTGGCTTTGTCAGAAATGTCTGAGATCTAGTATGGGTCGCCACTCCCGTTTTCTTTAGAGTGAGGAAGAATCTTGAATAGAGACCCCTTCCCCTTTCTGCAAAGGGAACAGGCTCTACTGGCTTGTCTTGAAGGAGTTTTGCTACTTCCTCCTCCAACAGAGCTTCTTCTGGTAGGGTGGCAGGTCTGTAAAACCTTGCCCTCAGTTTGGGCAGAACCTTGAAACTGAGGGCAAGGCCCTGGCTCACTACCTCCAGGACCCACTTGTCTGTGGTAATGGATTCCCAAGCCTGGAGATAGTGAGCCAGCCTGCCTACTACTGGAAGTGGGGAGGCGACCCTGGCAGACCCCTCAGGGGGTCTGCTTTGTTTGTGCACTTGGCTGAGTGCTGGGGCCAGCACGGCTGCTGCCCCTTCTGCCTCTGCCTCTGAAGTACCCTTCTCTGAGGTTGATAGGCTGGCAGTGCCTGAGCCTGGAAGAAAAGTCTGTAACGGTTTCTACCCCTACCTCCTTTGCTTTGGTACTTATGAGATATTGTCACTTTCTCTTCAGGAGCAGCACTCTTATAGGCCACCTTGTACTCATTCATCATCTTCATGTAAGCCTATGTTTGCTCACCAAAGAGAGATGTAGGCTCACAAGGGAAATCCAAGGCCTTTGTCTGGGTGCCCTGGGACAGATTGGTGGCCCTTAGCCGAGCAAACCTCCGCAGGGACACTGAAGTTGCCATTTGCCTGGCTGCAATGTCCCTGGCATCTACTGTCATCCGAAATTGACATTTTGAAGCCTCTATGCCTCTTTTTGCAGCTTCAGCCATATCTGATGCCATGGGAGCAGGGCACGGCTTGGTAATCTCTAAAACTGTGTTCCAGAGACTTATTTGATATCTGGATACGTAAGCAATGTAAGTTGCCTGTCTAATGGCGAAAGAAGCACCCAGACAGGATTTCTTGGCCATACAGTCCATCTTTCTGGAATCCTTATCAGTTGGGTGTGATGCCAGGGGAATACCTGCTTTGTCACATGCAGCAGCCTGCACCACCCCTTCATGGTTAGGGTGTTCAAAGAGAAACACTGCTCCGAACTAGCCAATCGAGTACTTCCTGTCCATCTTCTTGTCCACTTGGGTAATGGAAGTGGGGGTCTGCAAAATCCTAGAGGCCTGTCTCTTAAGGGATTTGTGGATGGGCAACAACACCCTTTTTGTTGCTGGCACAGCCACCATTTCAATGTAGCCTGGCTACTCCTACTCCTCTGTGGCTTTCTGGGTGGAGAGGACCAGAGTTTGTGCCACTTGCTCCATAAAAGCAAAATGAGTAGGAAAATCCTCAGCTCCCTTATCAGGGGGAGTCAGGATGCTGGGGGTCAGGGGAGACATCCAGTTTAAGAGGCCCCCCAAAGTCCTCATCATTGTCATCTTCACCCTCAGTAAACTGTTCAAAGGACCCAGGAACCGAGGAAGAACCCAGATCCTGAACCAAGGTCTGTTAACTATGCTGCTGAACTGGAACCGCAGTACCAGTTTTCAGCACCTGAATAATTCTAACAGCACTAGCTACAGTATTTCCTCGGTAGTAGGAACTAATGGACTTGTCGGTTGCGGTTCCTTACCAGAGTGTTTCTCCTTCCTTTCCTTTTTCACAGAACTTGCCGGTTCAGAGGCAGTATCTGTGGTTCTCTTCCACCCCTCCCGAGGAACCATCACCTTAGTCAGAGGGCTGTTCAACCGGTGCCATAGGTTTCTTTTTCTGTGAAGGAGATGGTTTATCTGAAGCTGGGTCAGCAGCCTTCTCGGAAGTTTTTTCCTTCAGTTGATTCAATTGCCTATCAAGAGTCGACTGAGGAAACTTTTACAAATTTCATAATCTGCCTTCAGGTGGTCAAACCCTAGGCAAAAAACACAAATCAAGTGAGGATCTGCTTTAGCAAATGGTTCACCACACTCTCTACAATGCTGAAAACCCATTGGGCTGGTTCTTTTCTTCAGTAGCGACATAACCAAAAGAAAACCCCTAAAACTGGGTTTTCTGTGAGTCAGAAACCCACACTGGTAAACACAATTTTTTTTTTTTTTTTTGGGTCAGTTTAGCGACTGACTAAAGCACTGAGAGTTACCCCGGTTTCTTTCTAAAATTAACTAAATTCAAATAACCAGCAGAGGAAAATAGTTTTTAATAGAAATTTACCTCAAAAAATGTAAAGAAAGGTCCGGTTTCCTCCCGGTTGAATGACCGGACAGGGAACTGAAAAACCTACCAGAATAACATTACATCTAGACTAATCTACCTGTAAAACCAAGGACAGTGTTTTAAAAACATACAGAAACATAAAGTACTTGGAAAAAAATGAGAAAATAAAATCTTCAGGAAAGGAGGAGGAGAGCTCTTCGAGGTGTAAGCGGAGTAAAGAATCTGACGGTTGCAGGATGTATTCCATGGACAGTGGTTTGAAAACCGAGCTCCATCCTAGCATTCCATCATTAGCCTAGGCTCTATTAACCATTTTGTCTCCAGGGCAGTTTTATAGTGAGACAATATTGCATATGTCAGAATACAGTAAGATTTCCTGGAGTTTGAAACAGTCATTCTGCTTTTCTAAGCATAGCAGGTACTGAGTTATGTCTGCGCCAAACAGCCTGGGCAGCATCATCCAGAGCTGGAAGCAACAGTGTAATGACCTTGGGAGGAGACTTGGGGATCTCGAGGAAATCCACCCGATTCCTTCTGGCGACGTCATCCTCTTCAGTATGGAACCCCATAGTGGACTGGAGCCGCTTCATTATATTACAGAAGCCGGGGTCCTCAGGGGGCGATCCAAGGGTATTTTTCTTCGAGTTCCCATTCCTGGAAGAGGCAGTGGCCCTGTCAGAGGAACAGGCCCCAATATCCACCTCTTCCTCAGGGAGGATGAGATCAGGGCGATACTCCTCGAAGTCAACCTATTCAGAAGCATGCATAGATGAAGTGGACACTGACGATGCACGGGAGGGCGCAGGATGAGAACGCCGGACCAGCGAAGAAGTGGAGGGCGACCCTGAGGGAGGCGTCGACAGTGCAGCAGGCGTAGAGGTGAACTGCCTGAGCAGAGCCATCGTGAGAGAAGTCAATAGAATTAAGGTCAACGGCTGGGTGGGGGATCAAGGTTGTGACTGGGAGCAAAGGCCCGCAGCCAATGCCCCAACCGGGACGATGGTGCTGGGGAAAGCCCAGCCATAGAAAAGAGCGATGGGGCCGAAGCCAGGCCAGCTGTCGACGACCCGCTGTCCACGACGGGAACAGCTGGGCATGGCACCGAGAAGCCCTAAGAAGGAGTAAGCAGAGCCAGCAAAGCGTGGACTGGCAACCTGGAGGTTGATGGCATAGCATTCAAAGACGTTGGAAAGGCCCCCCCCCCCGATCGGCCTGGAAGACACCAAGGCGGTGGAGGAGGTCAGCCCCGAAGGCGCCAACGATGCAGCCCCGGACTGGGGAGAAGACAGCAGGGACCAGGACCAGTGAACTGGGAGCTGTCCTTGTGATGTTGTTGTCCCTATGCTTCCCCGAGGATTTGTCCCAGGCCGTGGATGCTCGTGAGCCCAAAGGGTGCAAAGAAGATGGGGGGAAAAGAAGCCCCCATTCCATACTTGCTAATTTTTGCTCCATTAAAAATACCTTGAGGTCCCGTTTTTGGTGCCGGAAAGTGGTAAGATTAAACTTTTGGCAGAGCACACAGGCGAGGGCATTAGGAGAAGGCCCAAGACAGCAGACACAAACTTTGTGTTCATCCTCATGATAAATCTTTCTGCAACGACAGCAATAGAAGAAAGAGGACAACTCTATAGTTGTGGACATAAAAATAATGAAAATAAAAACTTGAGAAAGTTTTGGCCTACGGAGTCCGTGCGAGAATGGTCGACAGCGAGAAAAGAACTGAGGAGGAAGTGGGGCCGCCTACATCTTTATATGGTGAGTGACGTCGGCGTATGCGGCTCCTGATAGACTGCTACACAAAAAGCTTCCGTGAGATCATAGTGCATGACGGCTAAGTTCCATAGGTGTGACTTGATGAAAGTGATATCCCCTATGAAGATCAGTAGATCTCAGAGAGACTCTCTTCCATCACACCACACCTTTGGAATGATAGCCATCAGGCAGTAGGACACAAGGAAACTTTTGTGGCCAGGGATCACCCACGGTGACATCATGCGTCAGTGTCTATATAAATGTGGGTGGCCTCATCACTCTACAGTTCTCTTGCCAGAGATAAGACTCGGAGGATCTCCAACCATAGGGAACCAGAAGATAATACCAGCACCAGGCATACAAAGAAAGATAGGGAGCTGGATATATAATGCATGGATTAGGTTCAGACATAATACAGAACAGTTACATACTCACCATAACAGTAGATATTCAAGAGCATCTCTCTCATTAGGCCACACCTATAGAACTATAAACCACTAGGCACTAGGGCCACGCGGAAACTTTTTTGCAAGCAGTCCAATAGGGGTCGACCACAACTACAGTACGTCAGACGTGGGCTCTCCCATGTAAATATGGGTGGCCACTTCCTTCCTCAGTTCCCTGCTGGAGATCATGCTAGGAGGAAATACCTGTAGGGAACCAGGAGAGAACCTAGGGCTCTGCTGATCAAGCAAGGCAGAAAAAAGCTGACAGACCCTCATGGAGAAGGAGACAGCACTCACCAATGTCAAAATCTGATAGGTGGAAGGAGGGTGGGACGGCATGGCCTGATGAAAGAGATTCTCTTGAAGATAGTACAGTTACTTAAGAACTTACCATAACAGTAGATCATCAACATGAGCTCTTGCAGAAAAGTTCTAGCTAGCAGTAGACCCCAGCGCGTACAGAAATTGGAGAACCGGGAAGGTTCCTCTTAAATGAGGGAAGCAGAAAAGCCATGATGTTGAACCAGCAATCAGGGGGAATGAGGAAGGGAATGCAGTGCCTGCTACAGGAGCTCCTCTGGAAGATCTATTGTTAAGGTAAGTTCTTATGTTTCTGTACTATCTTACTTTCAGGGGGGTCTTCCAGCAGGCAATAACCATAAGGACTGAATCCCAAGCAACAGGGGAACAGACCCAGTCAACTGGGAGGGGGGACAACAGCAGTTAAAGGGAACTTTATGACAGGAGACCCTAGAGGACTGCAAGTCCAAAGCCAGCTCTATGCTTCAAGACAATGTCCAAATTGTAATGTCTAATGAAAGTATGGACAGAACTCCAAGTGGTGGCTGCGCAAATGTCCGCAGTGGACACATTCCTGAAGGAGGCAGTCGAGACAGCCATACCCCTGGTAGAATTAGCTTTGACTTAGCCTGGAAAGGGCTAGTCATACTTGCAGTAGCAGCACACAATGCAATTAGCTAACCACTTGGATAAACACTGTTTGGAAGCAGGAACCCCTTCTTTCCTGGGGGCAAACGAAACAAACAACTGGTCAGATTTTCTGAAAGGATAGGTGAGGTCCAAATAGAAACGGAGCACCCGATGAACATCTAGAGTACGGAGCAATGTCTCCCCCTGATTAGAATACCCAGGAAAATAAACAGGCAGGTGGATGGATTCAAAGAAAACTCAGGTACCAGCTTAGGCAAAAACTTAGGATTGATCCGCAAAGATACCCTGTCTCTGTGGAAAACAAAGTAAAGCTCTTTACACACTAAGCAAAGATTGGAAATAATGGCCCACTCACCCAGATTTTCTTCAATACAGAATAATTTTATTTTCATAGCATCCAGACCAACAGCTCTTTACACATCAGAACCTGAAGCTTGGAAATCCTCCAAGCTGAAGTAATGGCAACTAAAAACAATGCTTTCCACAACAGAAAGCGTAGCTTGCAGCTTGTGGCAGCAGGTTCAAAGGAGGAAGAGTGAGCTTCTCCAAAATAAGCAACAAATCCCATGGCGGGACTGGGTCCCTAATGGGAGGTTTCAAATAAAGAATGCCCCGCAAGAAATGCGGGACAGGTCCAGTTGGGCAATATTTTTGCCAACAGTGGGTGCATGGTATGCAGAGATGGCAGAAAGGTGCACCTTAACACAAGAGTAATCTAGGCCAGAGTCTGAAAGGGAAAGGAGGTACTCCAGGATGAGATTCACTGGACAGGTGAAGGGATGCAAATGGTGGGCGGTAGCCAAGATGGAGAACCGCTTCCACTTCATGGCGTAAGTGGCTCTGGTGGAAGGGTTCCTTGTGGCCACCAGAAAATTCACCAACCTAGAGGAAATCCCGAAGGGTGCAACGGCTAAGTCTGAAGGAGCCACGCATTTAGATGAAATGACTTGAGGTCCAGATGAATCAGAGCGCCCTGCTCCTGGCAGAGCAGGTCAGAGTAAAGAGGCAGAGGAAGAGGAGGTTCCACTGCTAGTTGCTGCAATAATGGAAACCACATCTGTGTGGCCAGAAAGGAGCCATCAGAATCATCTCTGCCCTCTCTGACTGCAGTCTGAGAAGAATTCTCTGTAGGAGCGGAAAGGGAGGAAAAGCATACAGAAACTGCCCTATCCATGAGAGGAACAACACGTCTTGACAGAAAACACCAGGCCCTGGATCTAGCAAGCAGAAATTGGGCAGTTTTGCACTGAGTGGGGATGCAAAGAGGTCCAAATCGGGATGATCCCACCTGCTGAAGAGATCCTCGACCATGAAGAATAGGTGCTCCTACTCGTGTGTTTTCGACCTGGACCAGCTTAGGCTGTTGGCCAGGACGTTTCGGACGCCTGGAACATGTAATGCCGTTAGAACCAGGTTGTGTTCTATGGCCCAATGCCAAAATCACATGGCCTCCCAGCACGGGGGTACGAGTGTGGTCCCCCCCGCTTCTTGAGGTAATAAGACTACCGACATGTCTGTCTGAATCAGGAGAGGGTTCGGGAGAAGATGAGTCTGAAAGGCCTGAAAGACAAGTAGGATTGCTTGCATTTCAAGCTTCTTGATGTGGAGATGCTGCTCCTGCTGAAACCAGGTCCCTTGGGTCTGATGGTCTGCAAAATGGGCACCCCAGCCAAGACAGGACGCGTCTCTCTTGAGAATATGACTTGGAGATTCCACACAGAAGGGAACCCCTCTGAGGAGATTAGAGGGGTTCATCCACCAGGACAGCATCTGTCACACACGACTGGATACTAGGATCCCCTGTTCCAAATTGTCCGTGCGCTGGTCACACTGAACCCATAGGGTTCACTGAGGCACCCTCATGTGCAGGTGTGCTAGCAGAACAGTGACTGCAGCTGCTGCCATGTGTCCCAAGAGCCTGAGGAATGACCTGGCCAGGACTTGGTGCTAAGACACCAACTGGGCCTGTGCTCTCAGGCAGTCTGCTCTGTCTGGAGGCAGGAAGGCCTTGCCCCAAGCCGAATCCAAGATTGCTATGATGAACTGAAGTCTTTGACTTGGCCAGAGGGAGGACTTGGGCAGATTCAGGGTGACGCTCAGCATCTGAAACAAGCTGAAGGTGATTTCCATTGTTCAGAGCAGCTGGTCTCTGGAGGGGGCTGTGAAGAACCTGTGACAGGGCTGAATAAGGCCCTGTCCCAGTTGTTATGGAGAAGAGTTTAAATGCAAGGATCTGTTTTCTGTATTCTCTCCTTTTCTGTCTCTTGTCTGTCTGGTTGTGCAACCAAATTTTCTCGTGAGACCTAGGACTTGATCACCCCGATGGTCTTGCAATGTACTCTGCCTCTCGCAATCTCTCTACCTTCACTTACTGTTCTGTCTTTTCTTCCAACTGCAAATCTGCTAATAAAAAAACATATGTGAATCTTTTTGTGGAAATGTAATTGATACTGGGATCCCTTTGTTTTAAACTGTACATTGTTATACTGTTGAAATGATTGCGAAGCTCAAACTGTATATACTGTTGAAATGATTGTAAAAAGTTGTTTGGAACTCAAGGAGTTAAGCTGAGAAGCTAGTTTGCAAACTCTCTGAGAAGCTGTAAGCAAGAGGTCAGTTCTGGGTCACAATGTTCTTTTTGCTGCACTTGTTGAAACTTACAAGAACACTGTGTGAGAAGCATGCTATTTTCTTAATGAGCTCCTGCACAGACTTAGTTCTGCAAGAGAGAGACAGAGACTGAGACTGCAAATTGAGGCAAAACTCAGATGGACAGTCTCTGTTTATATTGCCTTTGTAAACAGTTATACTGAACAATTTTATTTTACTGTTATTAATAACAAATGACTTTTTGCGAATTTTACAACTGCTCCTGGTTTTCCTATGCTTCCTGACCTTTGCCTCGATGACAAATGGTGTTAGCAGTAGGATTTACGCCGTGCACACTCTTAAAATACAGGTTACTCACCTGTAACAGGAGTTCTAGGAATGGTATATGTTGTTCATCCACACTGTCTGGCAGGTTCCTTGCCGCTTTAAATCTTGCCGGAAGGTCTTCAAGCTAGCTCCTCCCACCCACCGGGTGGTAAAACTCTAAGCTCCGCCATGGCATGATCTAGCTCGTTGGAAGCCAGCTTGTGCGTCAAAGCCGGGAACGGTGGAGAAAGCAGGATGAACAACATATACCATTCCTAGAACTCCTGTTACAGGTGAGTAACCCGTATGTCTAGGGACATGGATATGTTGTTCATCCACACTATCTGGCAGACTCCTAGCAGTTCTCCAGGAGGAAGGAGGCAAGGCGCACACCCCCTACTTAGGGAATAATGACTGGAGAACCGAGGCCCCAAAACCAGCATCCCGGCGTGACTCAAGGTTCATGTGGTAATGGGTAATGAAGGTGTGTGCTGACTTCCAGGTAGCAGCCCTGCAGATTTCCTGCATAGGGACGTCCCTGGAAGCAGCCACTGATGTAGCGGTACAGCGGGTAGGATGAGCTCTTATCCCTCTGGGAGGCTCCATGCCCACCAACCTATAGCAGAGATCTATGCAGGAGGTGACCCACCTGCCTATCGTCCGCTTGGCTGCAGGTCTGCCAGGTGCGGCTTCAGGGTAGGTAACAAACAGCTAGCGAACCTCTCCCTGAACTTCAGCAGTCTGCTCCTTATAATAAGCGAGCGCTCTTCTAGGGTCCAGAGTATGGAGCCTATATTTGGCCTCCGAGGTGTGATTGGGGTAGAACACCGGCAGTGTCAACACCTGGTTAAGGTGAAACTCCGACACCACCTTCGGAAGGAATTTCTGTTGGGGGGCGCAGGACAACCTTGTCCCTGTGGAAGATCAGATAGGGAGACTCGATGGAAAGCGCCTGGAGCTCTCCCATCCTTCTGGCTGATGTGATAGCCACCAAGAAGGCGGTCTTCCACGACAGGTGAGAGTTGTCACACCTGTGCATCCGTTCGAATCGCTTGCCCATGAGCTTAGCCAATACCAGCAGTAGATCCCACGGAGGTGGAGGTTCTCGCACCGGAGGGGATATGTGATCAAGGCCTTAGAAAAAGCGCCCGACCACCTTCTCCTGCACCACCGACTGCTTCCCGGCCCGCGCCTGGTAAGCAGAGATGGCTGCCAGGTGCACCTTAAGGATCGTCGACCGAAGCCCTAGCTAAGAAAGGGACCACAGGTAGTCCGGAATGCTTGCCAAGGAACAGGAGGAAGGGTCCAAACCCTTGCCCTGACACCAAATGGAGAATCTCTTCCATTTAAAGGCATAGCATTTCCTGGTCGATTCCTTACTGGAAGCCTCAACAACGTTGAGGACCTCGTCAGAAAGACCCAAGGCCGGGAACTCTAGCAGCTCAGGAACCAGGCCGTCAGGTGCGAGGATTGAAGTTCTGGATGGAATACCTTCCCCTGATTGACTGAGATCAGGTCCGGGCGGGCTGGAAGCCGCCTCAGGAGCCTGGAGCTGAGACTGAGGAGATCTGGATAACAGAACTGGCAGGGCCAGTCTGGGGCTACCAGAATTACCTGCGCCTTGTCCCTCCTCGCCTTGACAAGCACCTTGTGGATCCTCGAGAAGGCATCCCCCCGGAGCGAGCCCTGCTGAGGAGGCGGGCATGAAACAGTCTCGGCTTCGCATTCTCCCTGGAGGCAAATAGGTCCAATTGAGGCATGCCCCAGTGGGAGAACAGATCTTGTACTACCTCCGGCAGGAGAGAACACTCGTGGGACGCAGCTCCTATCCGGCTTAGGGTACCGGCCAGAATGTTGGAGGCTCCTGCCACATGGATGGCAAGGAGATCCGCCTCCAGGCTGCGCACGAGGGACCAAATGCGGAAAGCTTCCCTGCACAGTGGCATGGAGCGTGTCCCGCCCTGGCGGTTTAGGTAGTACATGGTTATGGTATTGTCCGTCTGGACCTGGACCACTTGACCCCGTACAAATGGAGTGAAGGCGGTGAGGGCAAGACGAACCGCTCAAAGCTGCAGCAGGCTGATGTGGCATTGGGACTCCCGAGGGGACCAGAGGCCGTGCGCTCTGTGCTCCCCCAGATGGGCACCCCAACCCATCAGAAAGGCATCGGTCGATAGAGAGACTGTCAGCTCGGGGCGAACAAACGGGATGCCCTCCTGCAGATGACCTGGAACGGTCCACCACTGGAGAGCGTTCCACATCTCCTGGGTCACTGTCACTGGCTGATCCAAAGGATTGGAGCGTTGTGACCATTGGCTGGCCAGTCCCCATTGTAGGGGATGCATGTGCCAACGGGCCCAATGGACCACGCTGGTGCAGGCCTCCATGAGGCCCAGGAGGCGCAGGAAGTCCCGGGCAGGGGCAGTGCCCAACCTGAAATGATTGGGCAAAGGAGGAAAGAACCTCGGCCCTGTCCGCCGGGAGCCGTGCTCTGGCTCGCAGAGAGTCGAGCTCTGCCCTGATGAATTGTATCACCTGCTTTGGCACGAGTTCCGACTTGGGCCTCGCTGATAAGGAGGCCAACTTGAGAGCAAACCTGGAGGGCCAGATCCCTGGACCGCTCCACCTCCATTCTGGAGGAGGCCGCAGTCACCCAGACCCTTCGGCGCCACAGGAATGCTGTCACCACTGCCATGCATTTGGTGAAGACCCTGGGAGCTAGAGAAAGACCGAAGGGCATGGACTGGAACTCGTACAGGGACCCCTCTGCCCTGAAGTGGAGGAATCTCTGGTGGGACGGACGGAATGGGACGTGAAAGAACACGTTCTGGAGGTCCAGAGAACGGAACCACACGCCTCGTTCCAAGGATGGAATGATCTGAGCCAGAGTGACCATCCTGAAGGTTCGAGACCTTAGGAACCTGTTCAGGTCGTGCAGGTCTAGAATGGGGCACCAGCCCCCCGTCCGTTTCGGGACCAGGAAGTACCTGGACACAAATCCCAGGGTTTGGTGGAAGATCCGCCACCTTCCTGATCACCTCCTTTTTGAGAAGCAGGGCAATGTCGGCTCGACGAGCCTACAGAGAGGCTGCGGACCCCGTAGCCCCTCGCGGGGCAACGGCTCGGAAGGGCGGGGCCTGCTCGAACTCCAGAGGCAGACCCTTTCCTACCACCTCCAACACCCAGCGGTCCATGGTGATAGCGGACAAGGCGGAAAGGAAGTGGTGGAGCCGTCCCCCCACGGGGGGAACCCAGGGGGGAGCGACGAGGCTGGGGGCGACACCCTTCAACCCGTCACTGGGCAGGCTTGGAGGAAGGACCGGCCGAGGGACCTCCTGGGTCTTTTCCTCCATGCTTCCTGTTGGAGGAAGCCAAAGCCTTGGCTTTGGGGTGCCAAGCGCGAGCCTGCTGGCCCTGATGCTGGTGTTGCTGGGCCGGACGTGCCGCAGGGGCAGAAGGTCGAAAGGACTTATGTTGCTGATGACGGCCCTTGTCCTTCTAAGCAGATGTGACCGAGTCCAGGGTAGCGTTGGACTTTTCGATCCTCTGGAGGTGGCCTTCCACTCCAGGGCCGAACAGGTCGGTCCCCAAAAAGGGGACGTCCGCCAATTTGTGCTGGGTATCCGCCGTGAAGGTGGATATCCTCAGCCAGGCTCTGTGGCGCATGGCCACTGCGGCCACTACTGATCAGGCATAGGAGTCTCCGATGTCTAGAGCTGTTTGGAGCTGCTGTTTTCGCCACTGCCCTTCCCTGATCGAGCACCTGCTTGACCGTAGTCTGCAGGTCGGCAGGGAGATGAGGGATCACCTCATCCAGGGAGCCCATGAGGGCGTGGGAGAAGTGCGCCATCAGTACAGCCAAGCTGGCCTGATGGAGGCCGAGGGAGGACGCAGCGTACACCTTGTGCCTGGCATAGTCCAACTTTTTAGACTCCTTGTCGGGGGGCTTATCCACATCCCTAGCGTTCCTGGAGTGCCGGAAAACGCTGTCGGTGACCAACCCCTCCGCAGAGGGGTGTTCCGAAAAACCGGACAAAGAGCCGGTAGGGACCGCAGACTTCCTGGCCATCCTGGCCGAAGGTACAGGACAGGAAGCCGGCCGCTGCCAAAGCTCCAAGGCTGGGCCAACAATGGCTTCAGCCACTGGAAAGGCCTCCGTGGGAGAATCCCCTCGGTCCAGTATCTCCGTGAGGGGATACTTGACCCGCTTGGATATAGGCTCGAGCTGCATCCTGGTGGACTCCGAGATGAGCCGAAGCAGACCCATGAACAATGATGGTCTCTCGTCCATCAACTGCTCCCTGGAGGACTCCAGGTCAAGGGGCCTGGAAAACAGGGAGGAGTCGTCGTCAGACTCCGAGAAGTCTGCGAAGAGCTGCCTGGGGCCTGAGCCACCCTCCACCTGCCGAGGACGGTCGGGAGTGAGAGTGACAGACAACTGGTGGGGCAGACCCTGACCCGACCGAGAGTCCTTGGTCGGAGCCCCCGATTTCGGTTGTGAAGGTGGAGGTTCCACCACAATCGGTGGGGTAGCTGGTTTCGGCCGAACAACTGGCCCAGGCTTGGGCACCTTGACCACCGCGAGGGGTTGCTTTGGCCTTTCAGGTGACAGACACTTAATGGCCGGGGAAGGCGACGGCATCGGCTTATTCCTGGACAAAAGGAGCTGCTGCCACATTAAGTCCTCATAGCGTCGACACAATTTGCGCAAGCTCTCCTCTTCCAAGGAGGAAGATGAGGACAAGCGGCGCCGCCGTTTTCCTCGGTGCCGAGACCGCCGATGTCGGCAGGATCGGCTAGACCGAGACCCTCGGTGTTTCCAAGGGTGGGTTTGGGAGGGAGCGGGGGGACACCTGCTCCTCCCTCGGCTCGGGAACCTTGACTGGGGACCCCAGCACAGGAGGCACAGGCAAGTCCTTGGTTTCCACTGGGGGAATCTGTGATGAAGGGTTGTCGGCTTCACCAGTCGACTGCCCGTCCAACGGGTCGAGAAAAATCTCGACTGTGTCGATGGGTGTCTCGGCCGGCTGACCTGACGGGGACACCGTGAAGTCAGCGGCCTTAGCCGCAACCTCGACCAAATTCGAGTGTCGACTGTCCAGAGAATGGGACCTCTCCCGCTCCCACGAACGTCGACGGTGGACTTACCCTTCGAGTCCTTCTTTTGACCGAGTAGTGCTCCCCGATGGCCCCCCAGCCTTCGTGGAGAGGGATTGGCAAAGCTCCTTAAAAGAAGCTGTGTAGGAGGATCCCAGAGAGAGCGGGATAAATGCCTCGACCGAGGAAGATGAGGATGCGGCCTGGGCCACCTCCTCCTCGAGGGCGATCATCTGCTCGAGTTGCTCAGCCGAGCCAGCCGCCGTGGACACCGCCCAACGGGCCTCCTTGGACTTCACCGGCGGATAACGTTTCTCAGGGTGCCCAAGTTGTAGCCGGGCAGCGCGGTCCTCAAGGATGTTGGCCAAGAAAGACCTGCACAACTCGCAGGCCTGCGGGTCGTGGTCAAGGCCTAGGCAGTAGACGCACGTGGAGTGCGGATCCATCCTGGACATCTTCTGCCCGCATGGGCACCGCCGAAAACTGGGAGTCGATGTGTCCACCGCAGCCGCGAAGGAAGAATTTGACCAAAGTCTTGAAAACTTTAAAATTATTTTCAGGTGAACCGAAGAGTTAGGATCCAGTCTATAAGCAGAGCATTAAGAAGGGAATCTGAGCTTCCAAGCGGTAAGGAAGATCTGACGTCATGGGGCGGAGCCGAGAGTTTTACCACCCGGGTGGGTGGGAGGAGCCAGCTTGAAGACCTTCCGGCAAGATTTAAAGCGGCAAGGAACCTGCCAGACAGTGTGGATGAACAACATATCCATGTCCCTAGAACCAGGAGTTTTGTGCGTGGATACTAGACCTGGTACCAAGGAGGCATAGAAGAAAGGTATGGATTCTGTAGCAACAAGCCCAGGAGTGGTTACCAGGAGAATGGCAGCCAAACTGGCAGAGACAGAAGTCTAAGCTGAGACTCTACAACTTGCCCACCATTTGTAAAAGGCAGTCAGGCTTTCAGGTTCAGTCACTGCCTGTTTTTTTTTCTATAACTGGCACTAGCTGTACAGAGTTTGGGTTAGATCTCAGACACAGGACCAGATAGAACAATTGGTTATACCACAAAAGTATAGATCTGAGTTGTTACAGATAGCACATGATAGTCCTATGGCTGGTCACTCACGGAGGGATTGCACCCTTGCCAGACTGCTGTACAGATTTTACTGGCCTGGAATTCATGAAGATGTTGCTACCTATTGCAGTTCTTGTGCTGCGTCAGAACGTAGCCTCAGTGACTAAAAAAGACAAGGTGCCCTTCCCTGATAGATGTGCCTTTGAGCGTAATTCCAATGGATGTGGTTGGCCCTTAGACAAAAGTAAAAGGGAAATCGATTCATTTTAGTAGTATGTGACTATGCTACTCGATACTCAGAGGTAGTTCCAGTGCGTACTGTAACAGCCCCAAAACTGGCAGCAGAGCTTGCCAAAATTTTCAGCAGGGTGGGTATACCAAGAGAGATTATTACTGATCAGGGTCGTAATTTTGGTACTGCATTACTGAAGAAGCTGTACCGAGTACTAGGTATCACTGCCATAAGAACCTCCACTTATCACCCTCAGACTGACGGTCTTATTTCGCGTTTTAATCAAACCCTGAAATGCATGTTAAAAAGGGAAGGGAAAGACTGGGACCTATGCTTGCCTTACCTGCTTTTTGCTTACAGAGAAGTACCACAGCCATCAACAGGTTTTTCACCATTTGAAATGATGTATGGTAGACAACCTAGAGGGCCAATAGATGTAATA
The DNA here is from genome assembly GCA_016271365.2 of Neoceratodus forsteri. NCBI lineage: Eukaryota > Metazoa > Chordata > Ceratodontiformes > Ceratodontidae > Neoceratodus > Neoceratodus forsteri. The sequence goes on from CM057452.1 coordinate 567,916,947, forward strand.
AAAGAAACATGGGAAGATAACCTCGATCAGAAACAATCTACATCTTATATGTGTGCCATGAGAAAGAAGCTGGCAAAATATGTTGAAATCGCCCACAGTAATCAGGAAGAGGCCCAAAACCAGCAGGTGCATTATGACCATGGGGTAAAAGAAAAAGCTTCTGAGCCAGGTAAAAAGGTCTTGCTACTGTTACCCACTACTGAAAATAAACTGTTGCTGAAGTGGCAAGAGCCTTATAAAATGCTTAGACGTACAGGCACAGTTAACTACAAGATTGAGACCCTGATAGGAAAAATCCTACTAAGATATACCATACTAACCTTCTCAAGAAATGGGTTGAAAATACCAAAAGTTGTTTTGCTGGTTGTTACCAGAAACTGATAAAGAAGATATTGATGTAGCTTATGATAGACTGGAACAAACTAACTGCTGATGCTGTCAAGGTGAATGTTTCCTTAACCTCCGAACAAACCGCAGAAATCTGTAACTTGCTAAAGACATTTAACAGTACATGACTGAGCAAAAGGGGCTGAGCACATAATAGTGACAAGGAAATTCACCCTATTAGACAAAAAATATACAGCTTACCAGAGCAGTTAAGAGTTGACGTGGTTAAGGAAATACAAATAAATTAAAGAATTGGGTATCACAGAAGAGTCGAGAAGTACTTGGTCACCACCAGTGGTGATTGTAAACAAAAAAGAACGGGGCGTAAGAATCTGCCCTGATTTTAGGAAACAATCAAGTCTCAGAATTTGACAGTTATCCAATGCCCAGAATCGATGATTTGGTGGACAGACTGGGAAGTGCCAAATATATCAGTACCCTCGATCTCACCAAGGGTTACTGGCAAATACCCCTAGCTAAAGGATCCAGAGACAAAACTGCATTTGCCATTCCCATAGGATTCTATCAGTTCACCACCATGCCGATTGGTTTACATGGCACACCCGCTATACTCCAGTGGTACATGGATGTAATTTTATCCCCTCACACTGGTTATTGTGCTATGTACCTGGATGATGATGTGGTGTACAGTCCAGACTGGAAAAGCCACATGGAATACCTACAAGCAGTTATCCAACTGATCAAAAAGGCAGGTCTGACAATTAATCCTACCAAGTGTGCACGGGGCATGCAAGAAACCAGCTATTTGGGCTATGTTTTGGGAAATGGAGAAGTCAAGCCAGAGGTTTCCAAGATAGAAGCTGTAGCTAACACCCCTGTCCCCAAAACCAAGAAACATGTCAGGTCATTTTTTAGGGCTGGCTGGTTATTATAGGAGATTTGCTCCCAACATTGCAGAGTTAGCTACTCCCCTCACTGAACTCACAAAGAAACAGTTCCCGAATAATGTGAAATGGACCCCAGAGTGAGAGTCATTAAAGCTGCATTATGTTCAGCCCATTTTAAGAAGCCCAGACTTTGAGAAATAATTTCTGTTACAGACTGATGCTTCAGAGATAGGCCTAGGTGCAGTCTTGAGTCAGCATATAGATGGGAAAGGACATCCTATTCTTTACATAAGTAGGAAATTGCATGACAGGGAGAAAAGGTACTCCACCATTGAAAAGGAATGCCTTGCAGCAAAGTGGGCCACGGAGTCCCTTACGTTTTACCTACCAGGAGTTAACTTTGTACTTGTAACAGATCACAGTCCTCTCTGTTGGCTTAACCAAATGAAAGATAAAAATTCTAGAATCACATGGTGATACCTGGCACTACAGCCATTTAAATTTAAAGTGATGCACAAATCTGGGAAAAATAGCAATGCTGATTTTCCATCAAGATATGGATGTGGAATTGAGAATTCTGAAGGCTGAAATAACAAATGTGTGAGCTGAAACTTCTCTGTTTGATATGCTGCATATGCACTGAACTATAAAGGAGTATAAGCTACTGCCATGTTAAGGGAGAATTTAAAGAAAGTTTTGGAAACCTGTTTTTGTAAAACAGGTTCCCTCTTAAGGAGGGGGGTATGTGACAGGGTGAATAAGGCCCTGTCCCAGTTGTTATGGAGAAAAGAGTTTGAACGCAAGGATCTGTTCTATTCTCTCCTTTTCTTTCTCGTCTGCAACCACATTTTTTCGTGAGACCTAGGACTTGATCACCCCAATGGTCTTGCAATGTTCTCTGCCTCTCACCATCTCTCTACCCTCGCCTGCTGTTCTGTTTTTTCTTCTCTCTTGCACATCTGCTGGTATAAAAATATATGTGGATCTTTCTGTGGAAATGTAATTGATACTGGGAACCCTTAGTTTAAAACTGTGTACAGTTATACTGTTGAAATTATTGCAAAGCTAAAAATGTATATAGTTATACTGTTGAAATGACTGCAAAAAGTTGCTTGAAACTCAAGGGGTTAACCTGAGAAGCTAGTTTGCAAACTCTCTGAGAAGCTGTAAGAATCAAGAGGTCAGTTCTGGGTCACAATGTTCTTTTGCTGCACTTGTTGAAAGCGTACAAAGAACAGTGTGTGAGAAGCATGCTGTTTTTCTTAACAAGATCCAGCAGACTTTACTTTTAGGGAATGTTTGGTGGTGTTTGGATTGTTTTTGCAGAAATTTTGTTTGGGATTTCTGAGTTTTGCTTTTGCTTATGGTTGTTATCTATTCTGGCTTAACAGTTTGTTAAGTTACTTTTGGGGTGTTTAGAATTAAGACTTTTACTTAGGAGGTTTTTTTATCGTAGTTTCTTACTTGGTTCAATTTGGCCTTACTTGCATCACAAACACTGCCAAACTTGGTCCCTTCAAAACCGCTCTCTGGAATCATCTCTTCAATGTCCGCTGCTGTAGGTGCAATAACCCTGCCCCCCAATCCTACTGCAGGACCTTTCCCTGCTTGCCTGGCCCCCCTAATCTCGACAATGTCCCCTGGACTGCTGATCCATCTTTCCCCCTACCCCTTTTTACCTACCCCCTTAGGTTTATACAAGGATGTATTCCACTGCAACTCCAGAGAAATTGTACATCTTTAATTGTAAACCTGCATTTTATACCAACATGTAACCAAGTGTATTCTGTGTTCAATGTCTGCTCCTGTAATGTTGTCTAATGTTGTATCTGTACTATTTTCTTGCCCTCTCTGTGACAAGGTGCCTTTGTAAATGAGTCCCTGACTCAAAGGTTGTAAAACTGACTTGTACAAATAAATAAATAAAGCAATACAACCATCTAGTGGTGACCGTGGGATAGAAAGCATAAAAGTCAGTGGAGTTCTCTAACCTCCTAGTTATTAAAAGCTTGCTTTAGCTGAATGGTTAGAGTTGCTACCTTTAGAACACAGGGTTCCCGGGTTTGATTCCCAGCAAAGGCTAGAGGTGCATCTGCCCAAGCAGAGAAAGTGAATATCAATGAAATGAGTGTGAGTAAGATGTTTTTTCTGTTAAAGAATGGCTCCTAGCCAGCCCACCGGTGCAGTGGTAGGGCTACTGCTCACAGCACCAACAACCCAGGTTCGGGAAAGGACTCGGGCAGTTGGAGGGCTGGTGAGGAGGATTGAACATCCATAGGCTGCTCTCCTCCTCTGGGAAAGGTGGGTTGCATGTTCCGCCACTCTACCACCACCTGGGTGACCACGGGTGGAGGTGCAGTGGGACAGCATACAGCAGGGTGGGAGGACGTCGGCCGGGAGCTGGAGCGCTGGCATGTTGCGACGTGCTCTGCCCCTTGGCTTCCCTAGTGCAAAGACATCCTGAGGGATGGCACTGAAAAGAGGAAAAACCCCACAACGGACGCCTGGAGACATACCCGGCTGCCCGAGAGAAATCTGCAACCAGGCTCCAGATGGGGCCTGTGCAGCATATCCAATGCACATTCATGGACTGGGGGGACTATGGGGGGGGTCCCTCTCTTCTCCACCCGGGGCAAACCGGCTGGACGGGGGAAGTGCTGCCAGGATTTAAGGAGGAGTTGTCCTGGGGAGGACCTATGGGAGCACGCACAGCCTAGAAATCCCCGAGGATAGGGTCCTGAGCGGTGAGTAAGGAGGCATAAAAACAAAGAATAAAAAAAAGAATTGCTCCTATATCCACTGGTGTGACATCATTACGTGACGGCACTTACATTTGTGTATATCTGGGGTAACCTTGAGCCGAGGTAGAATATGCTGGAAATACAGCCAATTGTGAATCCAATGATTTCTTTGGTTGTAAAGTCCTAGAAAACAAATGGGAACAAAAATGAAGTCTGGTTATTACATGTAAGAGGATATTTTATCTATGTCAACAGGAAAAGTTCAAAACTTGAGATAGCCCAGTCTGGACCTCAGAGCCAGGTTTTAAACAAATATTTGAAGGATTTACTACAACTGAGGGGTGAGGGGTTTAGGGCTCCAAATCCTCCTGCAACTAAGGGGTAAGGATTTGGGGTATTCTGCAACTGATGGCCAATGAGCTCTGGAATCCCTGTGACTGAGAACCAAGGAATTCTTGGAACTTTCCAGTAACCGAGGGCTGTGGAGCTACGGGAACTTCCCTGTGACTGAGGGCTGAGGAGCTCTGCAAACTTTCCTGTAACTGAGGAACTCCAGGAATCCTTGTGAAACTGAGGGAAAACCATTCCAGGAACTTCCCTGCAACTGAAGGGCTCTGGGAATTCTCCTGCACATTGGAGGCGAGGAGCTTTGGGAACTTCCCTGCAACTGACGGGCAAGTAGCTCCGGGAATTATTTTGCAACTGAGGGGTAAGGAGCCCTGGGATCTTTCTGTAACTATCACTGAACAGTACATGGGTAGTTACTATGGGTCTTTATGCCTACTTATACCCCACAGATCGTTGCTCCCGGGTCACCCCTGAAAACAGGCAATTGTGGCTAGTGGGCCTTACATGGTTACCAAAGACAACAAAAAAAAAATATAGTAACTGAGGGCTATAGTATAGTAACTGACAGATTATAGCATAGAATCATAGAAGCTATCAGCAGAAAAGAACGTCTTGGCCCACCTAGTCTGCCCTAAAGTCTCTACCTACTGTGGTACAGTAGACCAAAACTGATCACTTGTCTCTCCCCAGCCCTGTTCCTAAGGTCCTCCTGTGTCTATCCCATCCATGTTTGAAACCTGTTACCATTTCGGTACCTAACATCTCTGCTGGGAGGCTGTTCCAAGTGTCCACCACCCTTTTCGTGAAGAAATACTTCCTCACATCCCCTCTAAGTCCCCCCCTTCCAGCTTCATGTCATGCCCCCTCATCCTTGAGCATCTCTTTCTGTGCAATAATAGCATAGTAACTGAGGGACTCCAGGAATTCTCCTGAAACTGAAGGTCCTGAAGCTCCAGGAACGTTCCTGCAACTGAGGTGGAAGCCTGGGAACTTTCCTGCACCTGAGGGTGGAGAAGGTCTGGGAACTTATATGTGACAGAGGGGCTACAGTAATTCTGCTGGAACTGAGGGGCTTTTCCTACAGATTAAGGGTGGGAGTCCCAAAAAATCTCATGCAATGGAGGAATGAGGAGCTCACAGAACTTCTCTGTAAGTAAAGTGCTCCAGGAAGTCTGTGTAACCTAGGAGTGAGGAGTTCCGGGCACTTCCCTACAACCAACAGGATCAGAGTCCTGAGATTTTTCCTGCAACTGAGATGTGAGGAGTTCTTTGAATTCTTCTAAAGCTGGGGGGGGGGAGGAGCTGAGGAGCTCCAGGAATTTCTGAAACAAATATAGTCATGGAGTGGACAAACAGGCCCCACAAGCAGCTGAGTATCATCAATCCAGTGTATAACAGCAGCAGCAGAACTGAAAACAAATTAGTGGTAGGGGAGATGGAAAGCCCCAAGAATACTAAGTGACGTATGTGCATGGCACGGCCCAGGTAAAGAATGTAATATAGTGTGCCCCAGTACCATCATGAAAGAGAAGATTTACGGTCAAGGAATGCCTGGAGAGCTGTGTAACATCTGGCAGCTACTTAATAAATACCACCATGCTTGGTCAGAGCTCCGGTATGGACAAACTAGTTTATTTATTTATTGAATTTTGTTGACTGTGTAGGCCCACTGAGACTAGAAGTCCCTTTTTCATGGGTGACCGGGGGATATATACAGATGGTAACCAACTGAAACTGAATCAGATTCAGCTGTTGGTGGTATTTTTAGTGAATGGGGAAAATTTGGTTGGCTGGGACACTGGGGAAATTCCCCTACTCTCCTGCAGGGGGCGCTGGTGTGCAGCAGGAAGAATGGAGGTCCCCAGTACAGATCTGAATGTTATAGGAGGAGGTCATGCTGTCAGAGATCTGGAGCTCTTGCTTTGAGCTTTCAGCTGAAACGGGATGTAGCATGATGGTCTCGACGCAAGAAATGGCTTCTGGTGACACAGAAATTACTGATAGCATACAGAGTGAAGACGATGATATGCCAGATGAGGAAAAGCTACAAATGGAATTGGAAAGAAAGAAATCACAGCTACTGGAGATGATTACAGTAGCAGAGCAAGATTTTTTATCTTGTAGACAGAAATTAGAAGAGGAGAAACGGAAATGGTCAATGGCGAGTCCCTTGCCAGCGGGACATAAAAGGTTACCAATGGATTCGGCAATAGACTGCAAACTGATGAACTCCAGGTGAATGATACACAGGGCGAGCCCCTAGAGACGATAGATGCAGAAGGAGAGAAAGGTGGCACCTCCACAGAGTGGACTCCTGGAGGCACACTTCAAAGGGTGGGATGGATCCTGCAGCAGAACATATGGGTCCCTGTTCCTAATATCCCACTCCCAGGCTCACCAGAATGTTTTCTTGCAGTGCAGAAAAAAATTGAACAGGAGGCTTCTTCTCTGCCTCATCCCAATCCTACAGAATCTTCAAAGTCCCCCTTGTACCACTGCAGCTGCGCGAGATGAAGGTGAGGCAGCTGGAATAGTTGCTGCGCCAGACACAGCTCCTGAGGTTGCTGATGAACTTGGATTGGGTCAGGTATGCTCAGTGCTAAATGTTGATCCCATACTTTCCGTAAGTGAGTACCTAGGGAAAAAAGATATCAACCTGCAGTGTGGCTAAATAAGGTACTTTCTTGGTTCTACTTCAATTCCACAGGCTGAGAGGAGAGGCAAAAATCCACCGTCAGGCCCACAGGGTCTGAAATCCTATGTAGGTCTTTTTTAGAAAACCAGCACAGGTGGCCAAACGAAGATTTCTGGTTTGTCTCCACTATAAGGGAAAGCTCCAGTGGTTCCGGACAGAATATGAGTGTGGAAGACTTTATTGAAGATGCTATGGGTTTTACACTGGCAGAAGTGTACGCTTTTATACACTCACCGGGAGACCACAATTATGATGCGAGTTTTTGTACGATGATTTCTCTGGACAAATTTTGGAGACTTTATTATGAGGTAAAAGATGCAGAGGTTTGGAAGGAATTTCTAGCAATCCTCATTACAAAACCCACAATAAAACAGTAACGATCCTTTTAGGAGCAGGGTGTTAACATTAACAATATTACATTTTGGCTAGAACAACGTTGTTCTGTGTTTGACCACCCTAGACCGATCATGGATGAAAACAGGTTTTGTACAGGGGGTTGGACTATACGGGTTCAACTTGAACACATTGATAGGGTATACAGCATTTACCAAGTTCTTTTTTTATAGGTCGCGACAGAGGCATCATATTCTATGCTAGACAGCCCAAGTGTTGTTATAAATGTGGATCTTTAACACACTTAAATAGTGACTGTGATCAATTGAACTGTTTTCAATGTGGGGTTTTGGGCCACACGGCAGCTCAATGTATGGCTCCCCAGATATGTAATCTGTGTGGGGATATGGATCACTATTATGCAGAGTGCCTTTGGGTGGCACAAAATAGTGATGAGGCATCTGATCAAGAGTACTTTTTGTTTCAGACTAGACGACCATTTAGTAGGCCTTCCCATTCAGAGGACGAGGTATCATCTCGGGGCAGAAGAAGAAGAGGTAGAGGTAGAGGGGGAGGTATGGGTGATAGATCTAAGGTGTCTCTGGCTAGGTCAGCCCCTCCTATGCCCAATTTAACCTTAGTCTCCCAAGCAGTAAGGTCTGAAAAGACAGTTAAGTCGAACCTGGTAGTTCGACCTGAGGAGAAGGATACACCTTATGCTACTCCTCAAGGTTCCCCGCAACGGGTATTGCATGTCCCCATTTTGAATTTAACTTGCATCCTAAATATTGGTAATTCTGATCCAGAGAGTCCTTGTGGACTACAGGGCCTATGGAGGTGGAGGTGGAGATAAATGAGGGGAGTTCTTTCACCCATCGCTACGATAGTTAATGTGTCCTTAGATAATTCGGAGGTACCCCATCCCCATTGCCTCTTACAAACAGATTTGCCCCTTTCACTTCCTGGGGAGAACAGGTAGAAATGGAACACCCTATGGAGGAAGGAAGAGTCATAACAAGCCAGAGCCCGATATGTCAAAAGGGGATGTGGACCTACAGCCCCACGAGCCATGTACTTTTGTACCCCAAAAAAGGGTTACTAGGTCGAGTGGTAAGATTATACCCAAATCGATGAATCATAACATCAAAAGACTAATAAGATATACAAACAATAAATATCAAAACTTTCTAAAAAATAAGACTACTTCAAATTGGGGGTGTTATGTTAAATCAAATAAGAAATGCAAATCTTGTATAAAAAAAGCTAATTCAGATGAGAATTGAATTTGGCGATAGGGCAAACAAATCCAATTCTAAACAATTCTATTCTTAGTAGTGTTTGTGTGAAAGTGTGGATAGTACTCCAAGTTGCAGCAGCACAAATGTCTGCAACGGATACATTCCTGAAACAGACAACAGAAAGGGCCATGCCTCTGGCTGAATAACAAACAACCCCAGGAAGTTCCTTATTGTACTTCCTATAACAAAAAGTTATACAGTTGCCAATCATTTGGACAGGCACTGTTTAGAAACTGGTACACCTTCTTTCACAGGGCTGAAGGAAACAAAAAGCTGCAAGGACTTCCTGCAGTACTTCGTATGATGAACATATCTTGAGTATTCTATGTACATCTAACGTATGGAGCAGTGCTTCACTTGGACTGGCATCCAGAAAATAAACAGGTAGGTGGATGGTTTGATTCAGGGTAATCTCAGACACCACCTTCGGTAAGAACTTAGGGTTGGTATGCAAAGACATCCTGTCTTTGTGGACAACCAAGTAAAGAGGCTCACAAATCAGAGCCTGAAGCTTGGAGATCCTTTGAGCAGAAGTAATGGCAACTGAAAATAATGCTTTCCACCTCAGAAAGCATAGCTCGGAACTTGCAGCCGGCTCAAACCAAGCAAAACTCAATTTTCTCTAACACAAAATTTAAGTCCCAAGGAGGGAGTGGATTGTGGATGAGAGCCTTCACATGAAGAATACCTCTCAAGAACGCACGGGACACCTCCAGCTGTACCACTGTACAGACATCAAGAGGCTCATGGAATGCTGAAATGGCTGCCAGGTGCACTTTAATGGAAGAGTATTGCAGTCCAGTGTCTTGAGAGGGACCGTAAGTACTCCAGAATCTGACTCACTGGACAAGTGAAAGGGTCCAAGCGATGAGAAGCAGCTCACAGGGCAAAGCGCTTCCATTTCCTGGAATAAGTGGCCCTGTTGGAGGGCTTCCTAGCAGCCACCAAGACATTAGACACCTTTTGGGATACCCTAAAGATAGCCATGACTATGTCTTCAGTCAGGCATGAAAGATGGAGGGACTTACATAAAAACATAGATTTTGACGGCAGATAAGGACCGCTTGGCCCACCCAGTCTGCCCATTTCCCTACCTGTTGGATAAGCTGCAGATCCTAGTTAACCAGCAGCCTACTTCTTCCTACCCCCACCCCCTAGAATTACCTTATGACTGTCCCATGCATGCTTGAATTCCACCACTATTTTTGACTCCACAACCTCCTCCGGAAGGCCATTCCATGCATCCACAACCCTCTCTGTGAAAAAATACTTCCTTACATTACCTCTGAGCCGCCCCCCTTCTATCTTCACATTGTGCCCCCTTGTTCTTGCACACCTCTTTTTTTGAAAGATGCTACCCTCTTGGACTTTGTTGATTCCCTTGAGATACTTGAAAGTTTCTATCATGTCCCCCCTCTCTCTCCTTTCCTCGAGGCTATACATATTCAGCTCCTTAAGTCTCTCTTCATATGTCTTCCGGTGCAGGCCCTGCATCATTTTAGTTGCCCTCCTCTTGACAGCCTCCATCCTGTCTATATCCTTGTGGAGACTGGGTCTCCAGAACTGCATGCAGTACTCCAGATGGGGTCTCACCAACTATCTGTACAGAGGGATAATAACTTCCTGTTTTCTGCTGGTGATGCCTCTCCCTATGCATCCCAGTATCCCCCAGCCCTCCTTGCTGCCCTCTCACATTGCTTTCCCACCTTTAGGTCATCTGATATGACTACCCCCAGGTCCCTTTCCATTTTTGTTGTTGTTAGTATCTCACCCCCATTGTGTACTCTTCCCCTGGGTTTTTGTTTCCCAGGTGCATTACCTTGCACTTCTTAGCATTGAATCTAAGCTGCCATACATTTGACCATTCCTCTAACCTTGCCAAGTCCCTTCTCATCCTTTCCACCCCACCTTGTACATCAACTCTGTTGCAGATCTTTGTGTCATCTGCAAAGAGACATACTTTTCCTTCCAGTCCCTCTGCAATATCGCTTATAAAGACATTGAAGAGGACCGGTCCTAATACTGAACCCTGTGGTACCCCACTAGTAACCCCCCTTTCTTCAGAGTGGACTCCATTTACTATTACTCTCTGTGTCCTATTCTCCAGCCAATTCTTTACCCAGGCTGTCATCTTGGGACCCACTCCCAGGTTGGCTAACTTGTATATTAATCTTTTGTGTGGGACTGTGTCAAATGCCTTGCTGAAGTCTAGGTAGGCCATGTCAGCCCCTCCTGATCTACTACTTTGGTCACCCAGTCAAAGAAATCTATCAGCGAAAGTTCTTTAAATTTGATGGACTGCATCTGACTAAAGAGAGTCAGTGCATTGGGGCAGAAGTTTGGCGATCTTGCAGAATATTTAAACTAGCAAATGGGGAGAGGGGTGCAGCACCCCTACACATCAATGGAAGAACACCCTCCCCCTCAGCTAGTGGTCAAACAGGAATTCAGCATGTTTGCCATTCATTTGCATCACCAGGTAAGAAAAAAGGTTTGTCTCCCCATACGATGCACAGGGGTAATGCCAAACTTCACCCAACAACTAACACACCAAAATCTGGCCAATGGAAAATCATGTACACAAATGCTCACAGCCTGGGAAATAAGATCCCAGACCTGCAGGCAATAATGTCAGAGGCTAAACTGGACATAGTAGCAATTAGTGAGACGTGGTTTACCAGTAACCACACTTGGGAGACTTCAGTACCTGGATATGTATTGTTCAGAAGAGACCGAGGTGCAAAAAGGGGGAGGGGTGCCCTGATGTTAATGAAAATATCAAAGCTACAGAAATTCAGAATACACATAAGGAGCCAGAAGAACTGTGGGTCACCCTGAAACAGGTAATGGGACAGCCATAAGAACTGGGGTTGTCTACAGGCCCCCAGACCAGAGGGAGGACATAGACACATTACTGTTAGAAGATATACAAAACATGACAGCTAAAGGGAGGTTCTGATAATGGGAGACTTCAACATGCCAGATACAGATTGGTCAATACCAGCAGGAACATCTGCCAGAACTAGACTCATAGTGGATTCCCTGCAGGGGAGGGCCTCAAACAACTGGTACAGCAACCCACAAGAGACAGGGCTATCCTAGATCTAGTACTGACTAACAAGAAGGGATCACAGATCTCCAGGTAGAAGGTCACCTGGGAGCCAGTGACCATCACATGGTATGGTTCAATTTGGCTACTACATCTAAATCATCCCATTCCAAGGCAAAAATATGGGACTTCAGAGAGCTGACTTTGATAAGATGGCCAACAGAGTTAAGCTAGCCCTGGCAAAAAGAAACACAGGTGAGGAGGTACAGGCAAAGTGGGCAAGCATTAAGGATACAATACTTGAAGCAACATCCCATTGTGTTAGACAGAAAAGGAAGTGCAAAAGAAGAGGAAACCACTTTGGTTCTCAAATATAGTAGCAGAAAGGTCAGAGCCAAAGGCTGGCCTTCAGAAAATATAAGGAACACAGCGGGATGAAGATAGGAGGCATACCAAACTGCCCTAAGGGAAGCAGGTAAGGCAGTAAGGCAGGCAAAGTCCCAAACTGAGGAAACACTAGCACGAACAGTAAAAGAAGGTGACAAGACTTTCTATAGATACATTAGTGAAAGGAGAAAGTCCAGAGGGAGTATGCTAAGCTTAATGGAGAAAAGGGAGCATGTGAGGAGGAGGACCCTGTAAAGGCATCTATCCTAAATAGATACTTTTGCTCAGTATTTACTGAAGAGAAGGTAGGGCAGGGCCCACAGCTCAGCATCATGGACACAGGGGGAGGAGGTGAGCACTACTCCCTTCACAAAAGAAAGGGTCCTACAAGAGCTTGCTAAGCTCAGGGTGGATAAGGCAATGGGACCTGATGGCATACATCCCAGGGTACTTAAGGAGCTAAAGGAGGAACTAGCAGAGCCATTAGCAGAATTGTTTAGTGAGTCTCTGAGCACAGGAGAGGTCCCAGAAGACTGGAGAAAGGCTCATGTGATCCCACTCCACAAGAGTGGTAGCAGGGAGGAGGCGGGAACTACAGACCGTCAGTCTTACCTCAGTAGTGGGCAAGATTATGGAGGCACTCCTAAGGAAAGGATAGTGCAACACCTGGAATCCATAGGGCACAGGATCCAAGACAGCATGGGTTTACAAAGGAAGGTCCTGTCAAACTAATCTCATAGATTTCTTTGACTGGGTAACCAGAGTGGTGGACCAAGGGGGAGCAGTTGATGTAAGCCTACCTTGACTTCAGCAAAGCTTTTGACACTGTTCCATAGAAGATTGATAAATAAGCTAGGTAGGCTCGGGTGGGTCAGAAGTTGGTCAACTGGGTGGCAAACTGGTTGACTGGCAGAAAACAGAGTGGTGGTAAATGGTATACAGTCAGAAGAGATGCAAGTCACAAGTGGGTACCTCAGGGATCAGTCCTGGGGCCAGTCCTATTCAACATCTTCATTAGTGACCTACATGATGGACTAGAGGGAAGGCTTGTCTGTTTGCAGATGACACCAAGATCTGCAACAGAGTAGATGATCCAGATGGGGTGGGCAGAATGAGAAGAGATCTGGATAAACTAGCAGAATGGTCAGAAGAGTGGCAACTGGGATTTAATGCAAAGAAGTGCAAAATCATGCACATAGGAGAGAGAAACGAAGCCACTTATAGGCTGGGAGGGAGTTGCTAGCAGTCACAAAGGAAGAAAGAGACTTGGGCATCATCATCACTGATGACCTAAATCATCAAGCAGACCTCTAAAGCAGTAGGTAAGGCTAGGGGTGTTAGGGTGTATTAGTAGGGGTATCACAAGTCGTAAGAGGGAGGTAATATCCCTCTGTACAAGACATTAGTTGACCCCATCTGGAGTACTGCGTGCAGTATGGAAGCCACACCTTCACAAGGACATTAACCAAATTGAGGGCAGTCCAGAGAAGGGCAACCAAAATGGTGCAGGGACTGCATCAGAAGACATATAGGACAGATTAACGAGCTCAATATGTATACCCTTGAGCAAAGGAGGAGAGAGGTGATATGATCGAGACATTTAAACACCTTAAGCATAAACAAGGTGAAAAGAGTCTAACATGTTTAAATATAAGAAAAATAGCAGGACAAGAGGACACAGCATGAGATTAGAGGAGGCGATTAAGGGGAATGTGGGGAAATTCTTTTCACAGAAAGGGTGGTAGATGCATGGAATGGCTTACCACAAGAAGTGGTGGCTATGAATACAGTGCAGGGCTTCAAACAGGCATGGATAGGCATAAGGGAGCAATACAAATGACTATGAATAGATAGGTCACTGACTGAGCGAAGGCGATGGCACATTTATAAGATAGAAAAGAAATGGGCAGACTGGATGGGCCTTACGGTCCTTATCTGCAATCAACTTCTATGTTTCTATGTTTCTAGATTTGTCTGGCATGACCTTCCCGCTGTGAATCCATGCTGCCTTGGGTCCTGAGCCCTCTGGCCTCTAGATACTCAACAATTCTTTCCTTCAGAAGTGATTCCATCATTTTCCCTATCACTGAGGTTAAACTAACAGGTCTGTAGTTTTCTGCTTCTGTCTTGCTCCCACTTTTGTGAAGGGAATCACATCTGCCCTTCTCCAGTCCTCGGGTACCACCCATCCTCCCATGATTTGTTAAAGAGGGTAGTCAGTGGTGTCACTAGTTCTACCTTAGTTCTTTTAGAATTCTGGGATGAATCCCATCAGGCCCCATTGCTTTGTCCACCTTCAGTTTTAAGAGTTCTTTCAGAACCCTTTCTTCTGTAAATGGGCTGGTATCAACTTCTGTATCCAGAGTGTTTCTACTGTTTGTTTTAGGTACCTCCCTCTACTGTGGTACATGTACCTTGGGTCTGGTGAAGCACTAGATACACCCCCCCCCCGAAATGTCCATGGTGAGATCTGATGAGGGGAAGGAATCAGAAAGGGAACCCCTCTGAGCAAACTGCCGGGTTCCATCCACCACTGAAGCACCTTCTTTATGAGTGAAGAGACTAGGATCCTCAGTTCCGGATCGTCAGTGCACTGGTCCAACTGGACTCTTGAATGTCTACTGGGAGATCTACATGTGCAGCCTGGCCAGGAGGACCATGAAAATCGCTGCTACCATCAGGCCCAGTAGCCGCAGGAATGCCCTGGCTGTGACGTAACTGTTGCTGTCAAGTAGCTGGTCCTGTGCAAAGAGGCATTCTGCCCTGTCCTAGGGCACAAAGATTGCTCCCTGGGCACTGTCCAGTACAGCTCTGATGTACTGGAGGTGCTGGCAAGGAATTAAGACCAACTTGGGCAGACTGACCATGATCCCTAGGGTGGTGAACAGTTGTCTGGTACATGCTAGGGTGCGAGGCAGCTCCTCACTGGACTGAGCTTTGAACAACCAGTCGTCCAGACAGGGGAAGACATACAGTCCCTTCCTCCTAAGGGCTGCTGCCACCACAGCTAAGCATTTGGTAAAGACCCATGGCACAGATGACAAGCCAAAGGCACCACCCTGAACTGGTAGTGCTCCCGCTGAAACAGGAACCCAAAGTACTTCCTCTGGGAAATGCAAACTTTTATGTGCAGGTATGTGTCCTGCTAGGGAGCATATCCAGTCTCCCTGTTGAAGCAGGGGCAGCAGGCCTTGCAGGGTTACTATCCTGAACTTCTTGTATTGGATATGGAAAGAACAGTTGCATAAGAAAGTAGTTACATAAGAACTTATGTTAACAGTAGATCTTTGAGAGAGGCTCTTGCAGTAGGTAATGACTTGTAGGACTATGCCCCCTGGTATCAGGATCACACTGAAACTTTAGCTAGCGGTGTCTGGCAGGGGACCGCCCCCTAACACCACCTAACCGACGTCAGCGTGACCCTATAAAGGGGGCAGTCCCCACGCCTGCCTTTCAGTTCTCCTGCCACAGACCTTCAAGGAGGTGCGACAGGAGAAAGGAAAAGAGGCTCCTGAAGCCAAAACAGGCTCGTGGAAAAAGCAACAGAAATATAGTGAAGGAGGGAGGGAGAGAAAAGGTTACCTACTGCAAGAGCCCCTCTCGAAGATCTACTGTTATGGTAAGTTCTTACATAACTGTACTATCTTACTTCGAGAGGGCTCTTACAGTAGGTAATAACTTGTAGGACTGAGTCCCAAGCAGTAGGAATGAAACGGACTGGACAAAACTCAGGAGGCAGGAACAGGTCTGCGTAGATGCAAAGAAATTAAGACAGGAGGCCCTGAAGGACTGCTAGTCCAAAGCCTGTTCCGCACCTAGAGGCAATGTCCAGACTGTAGTGTTTGGTAAAAGTGTGGACAGAACTCCAAGTGGCAGCTGCGCATATATCAGCTGTTGACATGTTCCTGAAGTATGCAGTAGAAGTAGCCATGCACCTGGTAGAATGCCCTTTGACCTACCCTGGGAGAGAGTTACCATGTTTCAGGTAACAAAACACAATGTAGTTTGCCAGCCATTTGGAAAGGCATTCTCTGGAAACTGCTGCATCTTCTCTTTTGGGTGCAAAAGAAACAAAAAGCTGGTCCAATTTCCACACAGATTTGGTGCGGTTAGTATAATAATGCAAGATTCTGTGAACATCCAGGGAATGCAAAAGCACCTTCCCCTGATTGAAATACTCAGGGTAATAAACCAGCAGTTCAATGGATTGGTTCAATGCGGTTTCCGAAACAACTTTCAGAAGAAACTTAGGATTAGTATGCAGAGCCACCCAGTCTTTATGAAAAATTAAGTAAGGCTCCTTACATATCAGGGCCTGAAGCTCAGAAATCCTTTGAGCTGAAGTAACTGCAACTAAAAAGAGAGCTTTTCAGTACAAATAGTGCATATCACAAGTACTGGGCAGTTTAAAAGGAGGCAAAGTCAGTTTGTCCAACACAAAATTAAGATTCCACGGCGGGGCAGGGATGCACACCGGGGGTTTCAAATGAAGGATCCTCTTCCGGAAGGTTTTGAACACTTCTAGTTGAGCCAAGGTTTTGCCCTCCACCAAGGTGTGGTAGGCAGAAATAGCAGACAAGAGAACCTTCAGTGGGGAATAACTCAGGCCCAGGTCAAACACAGAAAGGAGGTAATCCATGACCTGGGGAGCAGGGCATGCAAAGGGATCCCAACCCTTCGAGGTGGCCCAAATAAAGAACACCTTCTATTTCATGGCATAAATAGGCTGTGTGGAAGGCTTCCTGGCCTCCACTAGGACCTTTGCCACTCTGGAGGAAATTCCAAATCAAGAAACGATTATGTCTTGAGGTGCCACGTGTGAAGGTGAAAGGACTTCAGCCCTGGATGAACTAGCGTGCCCTCCACCTAAGTCAGAAGGTCGTGACACAGAGGCAGGGGTAACAGGGGTTCCACCGAGAGCTACTGCAGAAGCAGAAACCAAACTTGCTGTGGCCAAAAGGGGTGATCAGGATCATGTGAGCCACCTCTGCTTGCAGTTTGAGAAGAACCTTCTGTAGAACTGGAAAGGGAGGGAAGGCATACAGAAACCTCCCTGTCCAACAGAGTGATGGCGTGTCTCGCCAGAAAACACCACGCATTGGACAGAGCGAGCAAAACCTTGGAAGTTTTGTGTTGAATGGGTAGGCGAACAGATCGAGTTCCAGCACACTCTACTGGTCGAAAATCTGAATGAGTACGTCTTGCTGGAGTTCCTATACATGCGCTCTGACCCTGGTGCAGTTGAGACTGTCTGCTTGGACATTTTGCATACCTGGGACATGGACTGCAGAGAGGTAAACTTGGTGCAGGACTGCCCAATTCCAGACCCTCACTGCCTGCCTGAAAAGGGGCTATGAGCAGGTGCTCCACTGCTTGCTGATGTACCAAACTATGCACATGTTGCCCGTCTGAACCAGCAGCGTGCCTGGACGAAGGAGATGCCGGAAAGCTTGGAGTGCGTAGAAAACTGCTCGTATCTTGAGCACATTTATATGCAGGGGCAATTCTTCTGGAGTCCACAACCCTTGCGTCTTGTGGCTCCCTAGGTGGGTACCCCACCCTGACCCTGATGCGTCTGTCGTTAGGGTCTGGGAAGGAGGAGGGGACTGGAAGGGGACTCCCTTCATGAGATTGGCAAGATCCTGCCACCAAAGCAGGTCTCTGCATCGAGCTGGAGACCAAGACTAGATGGTCAAGGTTGTCCGACCTCTAATGCCATTGGATTCGGTGGGCCCAATGCGAGATTCGCATGTGGAGCCTGGCCCACGGGATTGTAGGGATAGCTGCTGCTGAGGCCAAGGAGGTGGAGAACCGATCTGGCTGTGGATCCTTCTGTCTGAGGTTTGTTTGCAAGGCCTACGCCCCGATCCAAGAGGAGGTGTTTATCTCTGGTCCGCATTCAACGCCACCCGAATAAAACTGTGGTGCCTGGAAATGTGTCAGCTGGGACCTGGTGAGATTGACCGAGATCCCCATCTGGTCAAAAAGGACCATGGTAGGAGACAGGGAGCGTGCCAACTGATTCCTTGATGGAGCTGACAGGAGCCAGTCGTCGAGGTAAAGAAAGACACAATGGACCTGCCGTCTGAGGGCCGCTACCACCGCAAGGCACGTGGTAAAGACCCTTGGGCCGAGGAAGGGCCAAAGGGGAGGGCTCTGAACTGAAAATGCTCCCCCTGTAACACAAATCTTGAGAAAACGGCGGTGGGCCCAAAAGACAGGGATATGAAGATAGGCATCCTGCATATCCAGAGAGCAGAGTCACTGTCCTTTGGACAAGAGGGGCAGCAGACCTTGAAGGGTCAGACCCCTGAATCTCTTGTACTCTATTGTACAGGTACAGGGTGCTGAGGTTCAAAATAGGATGAAGTCTCCCAATTTCTTTGGGACCAGAAAGAAGTGGGAGTAGAACCCCTTTGTGACCTGGTCTGGAGAAACAGGTTCTATGGCTTCTTTTTAAGAACAGACAACACCTCATCCCTTAGGAGGGCAATGTGAGCCTTTGGATACAGAGAAACCCTGAGAGGATGATTTTTGGGGATGTTCCTGAAATTCTACAGTGTGTCCTTGCCTTATGAGTTGAAGGACCCACGAGTCTGCAGTGATTCTGACCCACCCTTCCACGTTTGCCAAATCTGGCACCCACCAGCTCCACCGACAGTGGGGACAGTGGGGCCGCGAGTCAAGAGGCGGAGGGAGGGTTGGGCAGGGTTGCCCCTGAGGCTTTTTGGTTCTTGGCTGGAGGGGCTGCAACAGTATTGGGTGCCCTGCACTTGAATTTGCGTCTGGGCCCTTGTAGGGGTTTCGCTTGGTGTCTCACTTGCCTGTGAAAAAGGCATTTGGACTGGGCTTTTGGGCATTACATAGTATGTACTGCCCTAAGAGCCATACTCTTATCTTGGATGCTCTTAATAATGTCCTGGGCATCTCCCTAAATAGGACGGAGTCCCGGAAAGGGGCATCCTGGATGGCTGTCTGCACACTGGGAGCAAGGCCTGACACCCTCAGCCAAGCAAATCTTTTGAGACTGACCACTGTAGCCGTGCCTCTGGCCGAGGAATCTACGACATCATAGGTAGCCTGGAGGGAATGGCGGCCTGCCACCTTGACTGAACGAACCGTATCTGACAAGAATGTCTTGGTTTCAGAGTCTGGGAGGGTCTCAATGACCAGCTCTAGTTGGCGGAAGACAGACTGTTGGAAAACTAGCACATGTGCCACATAATTAAGGGCACGAATAGACATAGTGGAGGAGGAATAAAATTTCCTCCTGAACTGATCCAGCTGCTGAGATTCCTTGTCCGGAGGAAAGGTACTCAGGTGCTTGGGTTTGTTGGACCTATCGTCGGCCAGAGTTATGACCACCGAATCTGCCTTGGGATGGGTACACAGGTGGTCTTTGGCCTCTGGAGTCTGGTAGGTATGATCGGTCTTTTTTGCCATCGCTGGGATAGAAGATGGCATCTGCCAAATGGTGGAGGACAAATCTTCGTGAGGCTCCAACCAGGGCGGAGTAAGGACTGGAGAAATTTCTGGCAAATCCAAAGCTCCACCAATCTCTGATGTTTTGGATCTTGGGCATCTGATTTCCAGCCTTGAGATTCAGCCATCTGTTTATGGAGGTCCAGAAAGGAAGGATCCTCTAAGGGAGACGTAGGTGACTCCTTAGTAATCAGTTCTTCAGGAGGAGGAGTCTTGAATCCGAAGCCTAGCGAACAGTGTTTGGAATCGGATTCCAAATTGGAGGAATCCAATGGTCCCTTGGGTGGCTCAGAAGGTTCCGGCCTCCCAACTGGAACCTCTAACGGTGTCAGGCCGGGCGTGATGTCCTTTCGAAAAGCTCCGGCGAAGCGGTCAAGAAACCGAGGATAGACAGGAACAGCCGGTCCCGGCTGGAGATACTTCCTGAGGTTGGTGGTTATCCAACACCGAGACCAACAGGCCTTTGGTCTCAGACCACCATGACTTAAGGATCTCCCTGAAGACCGCCTGAGGCTGAGGAGGAGGGTGGTAGTGGAAGGGTTGACACCCCAGGTGGCATCTGGGTGTATTACATCCGGATGGATGAAATCCAAGCGGCGGGTAACCCACTGTTGGGTAGTATGGGATATAACCCAGTGTCGGCTAGTGAGGCATCGGATAACGCGACGGCGGGTACCCTGGAAAATCCGGGTAGCCCGGTATGAAGGGGTCCAGTGTTGGGAACCTCGACAGAGGTCCCAACGGAAGTACTGATGGCCCCAACGGTGGCCCAGATGGTGGAAAGCCAGACAGAGGATCCAGAGGGCCTGCTGGAGGAATAATACCTGAAAGGGGACATGACTGAGGACCTGAAGTGGGGATCCCTGATGAAGGGATAATCGACGGAGGATTCACAGGGGCTGACTGGTGATCCCGAGGAGCCTGGTCCGGCACCTCATCTGACGTTGGAAAGTCCAGTGGCTGAGCTGTCATCATGTCTCCCTTCACTGGGTCCCGTGGCTCTGGAGAAGACGGCTTGGGTAGCACCCTCTGAGATGGAGGAAAGGCATAAAGAAACCCCCCGTTCCAGGAGAGGGACGACGTCTCTCGCCAGAAAATTCCAGGCCCTGGATCTAGCAAACAGAGATCAGTCAGTTTTACATTGAGAGGGGGACGCAAAGGTCCAACTCTGGATCACCCCATCTGGTGAAGAGAAGTCAGCGACGGAAGAGAGAAGTCCCACTCCTACATGCAGGACATAGCCCCACAGAGGCCATCAGCCAGAATGAGTTGCATGCTGGGAATGTGGTCCTCCCGGAGGATGGGACGGTAGTCTGTGGCATGGTACTAAATTATCATGACCTCCTTGCACAGGGAATACAAGTGAGTCACCCGTGCTGGCTGATGTAATCGACAGCACTAAGGTTGTCTATCCAGAACAGCAGCTATCCTTAGAGAAGAAGGTTCCGAAAGGCCTGCATGGCGTATGGGACCGCCCACATCCCCAGGATGTTAATACGAATAGGGGACTCCATCTGGTACCCAGAACCCTGCATCCGGAAGAGACCCAGATGTGCCCTCACCACGAAAACTACCTGGAATCTGCTCGCTAGCCAACTTGGTTAAAAGGGGATAAAAACTTTTATAGGTACATTAGGGAGTGAAGAAAAACCAAGGGAGGGCTAGTGAGACTTAATAAAGGGGAGAGTGGGTGGGCAGAGAGGGACAGTGAAAAGTCAGGGATACTGAATGAATAATTCTGCTCAGTATTCACAAAGGGGAGTACCTAATCCAATCAACAGAAGCACTCTGGATGGGGGGGGTTCGATACCAGTCTTTTCTCAGAAGAAAGGGTTCTGAAAGAACTCCTAAAACTGAAGGTAGACAAAGCAATAGTGCCTGACGGGACTGACTCCAGAATTCTAAAAGAACTAAGGGGAGAACTAGTGATATCATTATCTACCCTTTATAACAAATCATGGGAAGATGGTGTGGTACCTAAGGACTGGAGGGGGCCAGATGCGATTCCCCTTCACAAAAGTGGGAGCAAAGCAGAGGCAGGAAACTACAGACCTGTTAGCTTCACCTCAGTGGTAGGGAAAATGATGGAATCACTTCTGAAAGAAAGCAGCATGGATTCACAGCGGGAAGGTCATGTCAGACGAATCTAACAGATTTCTTTGACTGGGTGACCAAAGTAGTAGACCAGGGAGGGGCTGTGGACATGCCTACCTAGACTTTAGCAATGCATTTGATATAGTCACACACAAAAGATCAATAAACAAATTAGCCAGCCTGGGAGTAGGTCCCAGGGTAGTAGCCTGGGTTAAAAAGTGGCTGGACAACAGGACACAGAGGATAACAGTAAACAGAGTTCCCTCCGAAGAAAGGGGAGATTACTAGCGGGGTACCACAGAGTTCAGTACTGGGTCCAGTCCTTCTTAATGTCTTTATAAGTGACACTCGGAGGGACTAGAAGGAAAAGTATGCTTCTTTCCAGATGATACAAAGATCTGCAACAGGGTTGATAAACAAGGGAGGCGTGGAAAGGAATGAGAAGGACTTGGCAAGGTTGGAGGAATGGTCAAAGTATGGCAGTTTGAGTCAATGCAGAGTGCAAAGTAATGCACCTGGGAAACAAAAACCCGGGGAAGAGTACACAATGGGGGGGTATTAACAACAACAAAACGAAAATGGACCTGGAGGTAATCATATCAGATGACCTAAAGGTAAGCAAGCAATGTGGAGAAGGCAGTATGGAGGGCTGGGGGATACTGGGATGTATAGGGAGAGGCATCACCAGCAGAAAACAGGAAGTTGTTACCCCTCTGACAGACAGTTGGTGAGACCCCGTCTGGAGTACTGCATGCAGTTCTGGAGATCCCATCTCCTCAAGAACATAGACAGGATGGAGACTGTCCAGAGGAGGGCAACTAAAATGGTGCAGGGTCTGCAACAGAAGCCATATGAAGAGAGACTAAAGGAGCTTAATATGTATACCCTTGAGGAAAGGAGGGAGAAGGGGGACATGAAAGAAACTTTCAAGTACCTCAAGGGAATCAACCAAGTCCAATAGGGTAGCATCTTTCAGAAAAAGATGTGCAAGAACAAGGGGGCACAATTTGAAGATAGAAGGGGGACAGCTCAGGGGAAATGTGAGGAAGCATGTTTTCACAGAAAGGATGGTGGACACATGGAATGGCCTTCCTGAGGAGGTCGTGGGGTCACAAACAGTGAGGGAATTCAAGAATGCATGCGATAAGACAGTTCTGGTGGGGGGTAGGAAGAAGTAGGCTGTTGGTTAACTAGGGTCTGCAGCTTATCCAATAGGTGAGAAAATGGGCAGACTGGGTGGGCCAAGCGATCCTTATCTGTCGTCAAAGTCTTTGTGTTTCTATGTTTCCCCCAGCCTGAGCCAAGGCGTCCGTGATGTGGACCTGCTGAGGAGAGTAGATCCCAAAGGGGACCCCTCAGAAGGGGTCGAAAGGGGGACATCCTCCCTTGGAACGCCTTGTGGACTGAGGAGGAGACCAACACTAGACTCTCCAAATCATCCATGAGCAGGTGCAGCAAATAAGCCACGGGGCAATACCTTGGATGGATAAAGCTCCAACTGAAAGAACCACCACCACAAAAACCTTCTGTGTGGTGGAAAGACAGAGGTATACAGGGAAGCATCCTGCATATCCAGGGAACACAGCCAGGTGCCCTGTTTGAGAAGGGGCAGCAAGCCTTGAAGGGTGACCATACAAAGTGTTTTCATACCGGATGTACTAGGTGAGGTCTTTGAGATCCAGTATGGCCACAGATCCCTGTCCAGGGGGTAAATGGAGGGTCCTGGTGGTGTCTCTATAAGTTCCACAGCATGACCACTCTCTATACTCTGAAGGCATCTGAAGAGATAGTTCTCCAAGAATTAAAATGGAGAGAGAACCGACCTCGTCCACCACCTCTTGGTCAAAGACCAGAAGAGGAGGTCCCACCAGGAGCCAAGCGGAGGCGGGACCAGCTGTAAGGACTGGCCCGACACCCCAAGGGCACTTGACTGCGGAACCTGAGGAGGAGGTAGCGGGTACGGCAAAGAAGGCTCTTTGGTTACCCTGGGGCCAGGAGGTTACTTGGATATAGGAGACCTTACGAAGAGGAGGGCACTGTTTGCTCAGAGGTTGAGTGTGATAGAGTGAGAAGTCAGAAGAGACCTGTCTGACGCCTGCAGCACGTTAATGATGTTCTGTACATCTGGTCTAATAAGGTGGAGTTGTTAAAAGGGGGCATTAAGCACCCTCTATTAGACATCAGCCAGAATACCGGAGACAGCCACCAGGAGTGCCTCCAAAGGCAAAGACCAGAGGCAGCAGCCCTGGCACTTGCATCAGAGATACAACAAAGTGCCCTGAGGAGGTGTTTTCTACAAACCTCTACACTCTGCGAGCACCTGAGAACCTCACATTTGAGAGTAAAGATGAAGGGATGGGGCGACACCCTTGCCTGTGTGACAAACAGTCCTCTGATACTCTACCGAGAGGGAAATGGGCAATGCCCAGCCCCAAGATGGAAAAAGTAGAAACCCTGTTTCCCCCAAGGTCAAGCCTGCGGGATTCCTTGTCAGGTGGGAGGGAGCTGAGGTGCCCAGGCACCACAGACTGCCCGAGTGGCCTAGAATACCACTGCCTCCGACATTGGCTGGGCCACCCAGGACATGACGACCCTGTCGACGGGCCCCGAGAACTCTCTTTGATAGCCCAAATAGCCCACAGCCCAGGGCCAGGAGGAGCATCAGGGTGCAACGGGAGGGCCGTCGTCTAAGGTCGACGATGGTAAAAGATGTCTTCGATGACAGAGGGGTCGAAGGCACAGGGCATGACGTCTCCACTGACGGGTTATGAGAGCCCGAAAAACCTGAAGCCCAGGGCCTGGAGAAGTAACAGGCTGCAATTGCAGGACTGTCGTTGACAGACCAGTCGTCGATGGAGTGGGCACTAGAGAAGTAGACGATGGTAGAAGGCGTTGTCGATTGCAGAGAGGTCAACGGCACAGGGCACAATGACCCAGGAACAGTACACTTGAGGCAGAAACTAAAAGTCCGAGAGCAGCCCAAGACCACCGACTGGGATGGGGCAGCGGAACTTTGCCAGACACTGTGAGAAGCCTCCACAAATGGCTGAGGCCAAGGAGGCATGACTGTGATATCAGCACTGTATTCTCCTGGGAGTGAAAGCATCGCACGTGAAGAGTTGAGTCCGGCAAAGCAGGAGATGTGCAGCTCCTACAACATTTCTGATAGGAAGCACTCATAACATGTGAGACCAGCATCTGATGAAGTGAATGGAGGAGTTATCTTCCTCAGTGGAGGAAGTCGAAGATTCAGAGTAGCTAGATTCAGGTAGCGGTGCAGTGGTTTAGAGGTCTGAAAATGACCTTGTCCAGTGCCCTCAGATATCTGGGGAATGCAGCCACAGAGGCCCTGAATTGGTCCCTGGTTAGGGATCCTGTAGAATCAGACAGACCTGGGAGAAGGCAGCAAAGGAGTGGAGGAAGAAGGGTCCTGGTGAACTGAAGGTCCTCTACAAGGGCTGCGGGAACATGCAGGGGACCCCTCCCGAAGGGGAGGGGCTGCCTAACCCGCCCACTACAGAACACCCAACTACCGAGGGGCGAACAGGGTGGTGCTCTTGGGGGAAGTCACCAGGTGAGTTGCACGGAGCCATACAGAGCCTGCCAGGTGGCCCCTGTCCCCATCAACTGCAGGCCCCTCTCTGTGGGGAGGGGAAAACAGGACAAAGTCTGCACTAGGATTCCTCCTCAAGCCATGGGCTCTAGGGATTTGCCGCAGTGCCGACTCTGACCTGCCAACCCTCATGCCCACCCCCCCAGAAAGTGATCTGTCCCTCAGAAGAGGCCTAGAAGTCATATCGTGCTTAGCAGAGGAGGAGGAGGCCCGTCCAGTAATGCGGATGACAGCAGGCTCCCACTCGACATTGTCTCCGGCACCAGAATCCACCACCGTGCCAGCAATAGCAGTGGAGGCGGTCCTGAAGCCAGAGTTGGTACTGGCCCCCAACTCAGCACCGAACCCAGCACCCCCATTCCCACTGGTGTCAAGGCCTACACCAGAAGAATCCCCAGTGCCAGCAGCTGCACCAAGGGACTCAGGGGAGGCGGCACTGTGGCTGGTACCAAGAAGGGGGTCCGCAGGCTCTGAATGAGCAGAAGGCCTCGGGCTAACACGTGATGAATCCAGGTGCTCTTCAGAGCTGGGAAGCCACTCGGGACTGTCCCAATCCTTGGCCTTCAAGCTGGAGAACAAGATCAGGGAGATCTCTAGGCTAGCAACCCCCCTGAATCCTGGTACATCCAGCATGGCGAGCAGCGTCGGACAGAGACCCGGACATGTGGATGGCGCCACTCCGCTCTCTTAACACCAGAGGCAGTGCCAAAAACTGAAGCAGCACTGAATTGTGGCGCCAAGGGAACTTCCGGTCCGGGCCGAGCATATAGCTGCAACACCACACCCAGGGCCATCCGACTGCAAAGGGTGTTCAGTCGCCTCCCCCCCTCCCCCGGAGGATGCAGACTGTCCCACAGACCCCTCATGCAGACCCCCCGTCTCAGCGACGTACAGAGGGGGTCTGCTCTCCCTTGGTCCATATAGAACTAGGGAAGGGCCCAAGCAACTGACTTTGGCGTTCAGGGTGTGACAATGCCCTCCAAAAGTTAGGAGGCCCTGAAGATTTGAAGAGTGTGGTAGTCCATTGAGAAGCAAGCGTTGCACGATCCATTTCATAACGGTATCCAAACAGGTGAAACAATGGCCATGCCGGTCCTTAACAGTCATGGAATTGCCACAGAGGCACTGACACTTGGGGGCAATTCTTGCCTTTTTTGCTAGTCTTCTTAGGCCCCGAACCAGGCATCATCACTGTATGGAAAATAAGAAAATGAAGAACTCGACACCGCATACGCGAAAACAATAAAAATAATAAAGGTCAGTGCCACAGAAATGATGCCGATATATTGCAGCGTCAAAAACTCTACAGCGATGAGCAAGGAAAGATGGTGCACAGAACTTAGAGAAGAAATCCTGTGCTGCTCCCATGATGAGATGTTGCCTCACCGTGGGGAAAACAGAATTTGGGGTATACATTGGCCAGTCCATCAGTGCCAGGTAGTACGCCTGACACGTAGCAGCGCTGTCCCCAATGTCGGCTTCCCCATTTCAAAATTCTTAAAATTCTTAAAGCTAAAGCTTCCACAGTGGGTTTGCACTTCCGGCTGAGACCCAGTTCTGATGAATGGTGAAGACTCTATTTGGGTTAAGATCTGGTAGTTCCAGAAATTTGACCAGGTTCCTCCTGGTGATATCTTGCCCTTCAGCATCAAACCCCATAGCAGTTTGGAGCTGCTTCATCACGGAGACGAAGACGGCGTCATCAGGTGGGACCTTGGGGTATGTCTGGTTGAGTCCTCACCTCCTGAGGAAACAGTGGAGGTAGACCTAGATGGGCTCCCTATCCCCATCTTCCTCTTCCTCCTCCTCCTCTTGTGGGATGAGGTCAGGACTGCACTCCCAATCCTTGTAGATGGGCTCTGAATAGTGCAGAGAAGGCAACAAGGACATCAACACCCTGGAGGGAGCAGGAGGCATCGACATGGGGGACTGGTCTGGTAGGCTCCGGCATCATCGGACCCGGAAGAGGAACAAGGTGCGGAATGATCTACATAAAGGAGCGGAACATGGTCAGGACACTGACGGGAGAGACTGGGTTCCCTGCGACTGGGGTAGCAGGAACCTCAAAGGACCATCGCCAGCTAAAGTAGGTCTGGCAGAGCCTGCCATCAGCCACTCCTGAGAAAGCAGGAGTCTAAGCAGCAGGGGTTGTAGCGTCAGTGGAGGTATCAAAAGGCACAGCGTCGACCATGGAAGATCAGGAGGAACTCACTGCCAGAGCTGACCCTGTGGTAGAGAGGGTGTGGGCAGCAGGAGGTGTCACTGCTGAAGCAGATGGTGACACTGCAGCAGACAGAACCAGTAGTGGTGACAGAGCATGCCGGGGGGGAAGGGGGACTTTTCCTTGCTCCTCTCCCCTTCCCATGGTTTGTGTTTCCCATTAGACTTGTCCCGGGTCTTCGAAGAATGGGAGCCCATGGATGGTGCCAACGATGCAGAGGAGCTTCTCACCTGGAGCTTCCTCTCCATTCTGGCTATCTTCTGTGCAAGGAGGAAGGACTGCAGGACTTTCTGATGGCGCCGATGGATAGCTTGGTTGAAGCCGACGCAGA
This sequence comes from Neoceratodus forsteri, assembly GCA_016271365.2. Lineage (NCBI taxonomy): Eukaryota > Metazoa > Chordata > Ceratodontiformes > Ceratodontidae > Neoceratodus > Neoceratodus forsteri. Next base: position 567,944,774 of record CM057452.1, read on the forward strand.
TCTTGCAGGCCTTAATATTGTGGGCCTCACCAAGACAGCAGACGCATGTGTCGTCGTCATAGATCTTCCCATCACACTCGTAAAATCTGAAGAGTTTTGTGGAGTCAGTTGGCGTACACAACAATGAGGATCAGTTTAAAAAATAAAGTGATAACGAATTAGGGTAAGAAAAAATAATAAAGTTGAAAAATCGAAGATTTGGCAGCCGACTGAAGCGGCGGTGTTTCCGTGGAGTACGACGTACAATGGTCAAGAGCAGGAAAATAACTGAGGACAGTGTGGGGCTGCCTACCTTTATATGGTGAGGACGTTGATGTATGATGTCGTCATGGGAGGCCCCTACAAGACTGCTAGCAAAAAAAGTTTCCATGTGGTCCTAGTGCCTGGTGGCTATTGTTCCACAGGTATGGTCTGATGAAAGAGGCATCCTTGAAAAAGATCTAACTAGACTGAATTCATAACCCATATTCAGAGTGCCTTCTGGTACCAAGATATGTATGCCAAGTAAGCTGCCTGTCCAAGCAGCTGGGAAGCTGACATATATACTTTTTTGGCCATACTATCCAGTTTCCTGGAATCTCTCAGAAGGGTGGGAGAAGAGGGGTACTCTGGCTTTGTCGCAACTGGCAGTCTGGACCACCCCCAAGATCAGGGTGAGAGTACAGGTACTCAACCCCCTCTCTGTCCACCTGATACATTTTTTAAATTTTGTTGCCAATGTCAGCAATTGAGGTGGATGATGACATGACCTTATTAGTGGCTTTTTTTGAGGGATCTGTGAATGGGAAGAAGCAACCTCATTGAGGGGGACAGTCACATCATATCCATGAACTCCATCTCCTCTACATCCTCCTGTTTCATGGGAGGAGATGCCAAGGTGTTCATCATCTGCCTTACAAAGGACATATAGTCTTTTAAAGGCCTGGGAGAGAGCCAAATTCTTGCTGGGAGAATCATCTGGTTCCAGAGGCTCCCTCTTCCTCATCCTCCACAGACACTGGCTACAGAACCAGAGCGGGGGAGCACAAATGAAATTTCCCATAGGATATAATGCCTGAAAAAAATACCATACTGTTATGTCCTCAACTGATGACATTTGTACTAAGTCAGCTATCTGCTCCTTTCCTTTATCAGGAGAAATGACAGACATTTTCTCTTTCTGGTTTTCTTAGCAGACACTATTTCCAGTGACTGCTCAGCGGCTCTTTTGTTTTTGCTAGATTCAGAGTTTCCCCTTTCAGACACTCTGATTTCTGTATCATTTTTTTTTTTTTTAAATTCTGAGGTATGCAAATACCTCCGTACTTCCTCGGCATCATCAAGGTGCCTGGCTCTGCCTGTGTCTTGCCCCTTTCAGTGTCGCACGGAATCGGATCCATGCCCCCTGGGCAGGGAAGGAGTTGCAGGGCCACATCCTACCTGAACACTGTCGGTTCCAGGTGCAGTCTGTGTTCCTTCCACCAGGGCCATCGTCTACTTCGGCAGTTGGATTTTTCCTTGTGTGCTCCCTCTCATGAGACACAGACACTCATGAGAGATCCATGGAGTGTGTGCACCCTAGTGCGTGCCGCTGCTCCAAACATCAGCTTATATCTCACCCTCCCATAACATCTTCAACTGCATTGCCACCTGTGATCACATGTCCACCCACCCTTTAGAAGAAGAGTTGTCCCCTGGGATACTCAATCCTCCCCCTGGCCAGCCCCCTTTAACCTGAGCTCATTCCTAAACTCCGGCTGACCACATCACGAGTGGTAGCGCTACTGCTGTGCTGACAGACCAGCCTGGGATTCTGTACCATCTTTAGCAGCATTATGTTTCTTTTATGTCCCATTTGACAGAGACTGTTGCTTACTTTGAGGGGTCAGGCCCTTCTCTGAGCCTTTGGATGATGCAGAGGCAAGCCAAAAAGTCATAAGATCTTTTTTTTTTTTAAGACCTTATCTTTTGTATTTTAGGGGACAACTTTTTACAGAGATCACAATTTACAAAAATAGTGGTCTGGACATAGGCACCTTAAAGCTTGTGGCAGTCTGCCTCTGGCAGGAACTGAAAGGTACAGTTACGTAGGTACTGACCATAACAGCAGATCTTCAAGAGAATCTCTTGCAGCAGGTCACTCATCTAGGAAGCCACATACAGTATAGCAACTTCCCAGTCGCAGGTGTTCGATTTCAGCTGGAGGATTTTACCAGCAGTCAATCTGGGACCATCCTCGAGGACATCACATGTCGTGCTCTATGATATATAAGCATGGGCAGTCCCAGGTGCTTCCCAGTTCTTTTCCTGTCGGCGACCAAAAAGTGCAAGTAACGGATGCAAGGCCTCTGACAGAAACCAAGGAGGAAGTAGAAGAACCCTGCTACGGTTGAAGAAGCTAGAGCAACTTACCTTCCTAGGAGTGGAAAGCCAGGGGGACAGAGGGAGGGGGTAACGTGACCTACTGCAAGAGATTCTCTCCAAGATCCAAAGTTACGGTGAGCACCTACCTAACTGTACTATCTTCTTTGAGGATATCTCTTGCAGCAGGTCACACTTATAGGAATGAGTCCCTAGCAGTTAGGATCATATGGGAAGTGCAATGAAAGAACTGAAATTATGAGAACAGTCACTGTAAGACTGCACAGCTAAAATCGTCCCTTCTTTTGGATGCTATTTTGAGGCTGTAATGCTTGGTGAAGGTATGATTCTTTGACCAGGTTGCTGCTTCACATTGTGATCGAGCCACCTTTGAAACATGCCATTGATGTCGCCATCCCATGTGAGGAATGAGGTTGTACAACACCTGGGAGTTGCTTATCATATTTTTATAACAAAAAATAATGCAGTTGGCCAGCCATATGGACAGGCACTGCTTAGAAACTAAACTGACTTTTTCCAGGTCAACAAAAGAAACAGGACTAGGGGACATGACATGTGCTTAAAGGGAGGTAGGTTCAGATGCAATGCGAGGAAGTTCTTCTTCGCGGAGAGGGTGATGGATCCATGGAACAGACTACTGACGGGGGTCATGGGGCAAAATCGGCCAGGGAATTTAAACTGGCCTGAGACAGACACTGTGGAATACTCAAGCAGGAGGCTACGTAGAAGGGGGCTGAAAAATATGGCAGACTAGATGGATCATGTGGTCCCCATCTGCCGTCACATTCTATGTTTCTTTACCTGGGCTGAAGGAAATAAACAGTTGCACTGTCTTGCACTTTTCTTTTGTACACAATAAGTAGTAACGTAAAATTCTATGTACATCTAACATGTGGAGCAATGCAGGTTCCGCATAATAAACAGGTAGCTTGATGGATTGGTTCAGAGTAAACTCAGAGACCACCTCTGGAAGAAAATTTGGATTTGTACACAGTGAAACCCCATCTCTGTGGAAAATTATATAGGGTTCTTTACACATGAGGGCTTGCAATTCAGATATGTGTCAAGCCGATGTGATCGCGCCCACCAAAAATAATGCTTTTCAGGAAAGGTGGCGCAGCTCACAAGAAGCCACTGGTTTCAAAAGGGGGTAAAATGAGTTTCTCAAGGATAAAGTTTAGGTCCCATGAAGGTAGGGCATTCCTCACTGGAGGATGCCCCTAAGGAAGGTTTTCATAACTTGCAAGTAGGACAGAGGATAGTTATCCACCGGGGTATGGAATACAGACATTGCAGATAAATGTATTTTCACTGAAGAGCGCTTCAAACCAGCATTTGAGAGGGACAGAAGATAGTCCACAATGTGCTGTGGAGGGCAGATGAATGGATCTAACTGTTGGTCAGGTGCCCAAGTGGCAAAACGCTTCCACTACATGGAATATGCTCCTCTAGTGGAAGGTTTACGAGTTGCCCATAGGATCTCAACCACTTGAGGGGAGACCTGGAATCTGGACAGAACTATGTCCTCAGGAACCAGGCATGAGGATGGAAGGAGCGAAGGTAGGGGTGTAGAAGGGTTTCCCTTGAGCCTGTGTGACAAGGGTGGAACAGATAAGAGGCGGGCAGGGGTTCATTGACTGCCATTTGCTGTAACAGAGGAAACCAAACCCGCCACAGCCATAGAGGAGCTATGAGGATCATGGTGGCCTGATCTCGAATCAGTTTGAGTGGCACACACTGAACGAGAGGGAAAGACGTAAAAACGTAAAGAACTTTTCCTGCCTAAGAAAGAGATAGCGCGTCTGGCCACACAGTTCCAGTACCTGGCTCTAGCGAGCAACAGTGAGGCAGTTTTGCATTAAGAGGAGATGCAAAGAGGTCTAACTCGGGTCGACCCCACCGTTCGAAGAGTTCTTCGACAGCTTCTTGGAGAAGCTCCCACTTGGGAGCTTGGACCCTGGAGTGACAGAGTGTATTGGCTAGATTGTTCTTTTTGCCCGAGATGTGCATGGCAATACCACACTCTCATCGCTTCCCTGTGTGACAGGGTGGAATAGGACCCTGTCCCTGTTGTTATGGAGAAAGTGTTTAAATGTAAGGATCTATTCTGTTCTATTACTTTCCTGTCTCTTCTCTGTCTGGCTGAGCAACCAAATTTTCCTATGAGACCTAGGACTTGATCACCCTGACAGTCTTGCAGTTCTCTGCCTCTCACTGTCTCTGTTTTCCCTGGCTGGCTGTCTTTCTCCCTTGTATATCTGCTGATATAAAAAAAACATGAAAATCATTGTATGGAAATGTAACTGATATTGGGATCCCTTTGTTTAGAAAATATATAATGTTACTATTGAAATGTATATAATTATATTTTGAGATGACTGCAAAAAGCTATTGGGAACTCAAGTGGTTACCTGAGTGCAAATTTGTAAGCCTTTTGCAGAAAGGCTGTGGAAAAGAGGCCTCGGCTCAGGCATACTGTCTTCCTGCCTTGCACCTGCCTGAAACATACAAGAACAGGATGCTTGTTAACAATGGGGGTTGGAAGGACTTATAAGAGAGTGGAGCTGCAACTGCTAGAGGGAGTAAAAAAGACACAGAAATTGAAGAAAAACTCTGATGGATGTTCTCCATTTTATTTTGCCTTTGTAAATAGTTGTACTGAACAAGTTTCTTTTTTTAATGTTACTGCTAGTGTAAATAAATATTTTTGGTGAATTTTACAACTGCTGCTGGTTTTCCTAGGCTTCCTGACCTGTGCCTCGATGACACCCTGCATAAGGGGTAGGAATGAGTACCTCCTTTTTTGTTGAAGTAATTGACCACTGTTGAGTTGTCTCCCTGTACTTGAAGGCACCCTGGTGGCAGGAGGTGCTGAAAAGTCAGCAGCACACAAAGAACTGCCCTCATGTCCAGGATGTTTATGTGGAGGTCTGCTTCTCCTTGGCTCCATACTCTCAGAGTCTGAAGACAGTCCAAATGGGCTTCACAGCCTAGGGTGGAGGCATCTGTGGTAAGGGTGCAAAGGGGCATGGGAGCTTGAAATAGCATGCACCACAGGAGATATCGTCTGTTCATCCACCACTGAAGGATAGGACTGTGGGAGTTGAGATTCTCTCCTTTGCCTCTACAGTAGGTCATCTGTTCTTTGATCCCACTATATTCTTAGGATCCACTGTAGCACTCGCATATGTAACTGAGCATAACGGACTGTTGGTATGGCTGCTGCCAAGTGCCCCAGGAGCAGTAGATAACAGTGAGCCGAAACGTGTTTGCTGTCGCTTATCTGGGATGACAGGTTGATCAGTTTTTCTGCTCAATCGAGTGGCAGGAAGGCTAAGCCTACAGACATGTCCAATACAGCCCCAATGTACTGGAGACGTTGAGTGTACTGCATTTTGGACTTCGGTATGCTGACCATTATTCCAAAAGACGAGAAAAGATGCAGAGTTTGGGAAAGAGTCCTTGCTAACTGCTGCTCGGACGAGGCCTTGAGTAACCAGTCATCCACGTATGGAAAGACGTAATGACTTGCTCTTCTGAGAGCTACCGACACAACCACAAGGCACTTTGTGAACACCCTTGGTGCTGATGCCAGTCCAAAAGTAAGTGTTCTGAACTGATAGTAGAGCTGACTGAAGCAGAAACTGAGGTACCACTTGTGTCCCGGGTGTATCATTATATGCAGATTTGCGTCTTTCATATCCAGTGAACAGAGCCACTCTCATTTGTTCAGCAGGGGTAAGAGCTGGAAGTGTAACCATTCTGAACTTTTTGTATTCGATGAAGAGATTCAGTTGTCTGAGGTCTAAGATGGGTCTTAGATCTCCTGTGACTTTTGGTACCAGAAAAAAGTGGGAATAAAGCCCTCAACCCTGCTGATGAAGGGGAAATGAAAATTACGTACCTACCGTAATTCTTGATCTTCATGGATGAAGTCTCTGCCACTCATTCACACTAATGGGACTACGCCAAAGGTGCTAGGACCCAGTGGGAGCCAAAACTCTTCAGGAGAGCCAGTGCCGAGGTAGGACCGGGCATGCGCAGCGCCGCAAGACTGGCTCGTGCCATACAGGCTATCTCAGCATCGACTGCCTCAGTATCTTTTTCTACCGAGGAGGTGCGGCGTAAACTAACCAAGGAAAATGAACCTATTCCGGACATAAGATAGTCTGTGTGACCCATGTAAGAAGGGTCAACTCAACAGAGTCTTCACAGCCCAGCCAACAAGGGAGTGAAGATCAAATACAGGCTCAGTGAGCTCGAGGGATGGTGGGTGGTCGTGTAAATTAGTGGTAGAGACTTGGTCCAAGAAGATCAAGAATTACGGTAAGTACTTAATTTTCTTATTTTCCTGGACATAAAGTTTCCACCACTCATTCACACTAGTGGTAGACTACCAAGCTAAAATAATCCCCCAAGAAGGGCAGCAGGAGAGAAGAGGTCACCCAGGACAGTAGTCTATTAAGGAATGTCCTGCCAAAGGAAGGATGTTGTCTGGCATGGACATCCAAGGCATAGTGCTTCACAAAAGTGTGCACAGAGCTCCAAGTGGCCACAATGCAGATGTCTGCAATGGGCACGTTCTGAATCTCTGTCAAGAGATGCCGCGACCGCTCTGGTAGACTGGGTGTACACCCTGCCTTCCAGCTTGATCTGCGCCATCAAATAGCAATGCCAGAGACATGCTACCAGCCATGCTGAAATGCACCTGACGGCAACAGGCTAACCCAGCCAGGCCATGCTGAATGAGACAAAGAGTTGCTCGGATCTGCAAATCTCTTTTGTTCTGTCGATGTAGATTCACAAAGCCCTTTTTGCATCCAGAGAATGTAGGGTATGCTCAGCTTCATTCTGAAAATTTGCAAAGTAGGTCAGAAGGACCAGGGGCTGGTTCAGTTAGAATGCCACGACGACTTTAGGAAGGAATTTAGGGTGAGTCCTGAGAACCACCTTGTCCTTGTGAAATACTGTGTACGGGGGGGGGGTGTCTGTGACTAGGGCATGTATTTCAGAGACCCTGCGAGTGGAAGTAAAGGCCACAAGGAAGGCATCCGTCCAGATGAGGAACTTCAAGTCGCAGGTTGCTAGAGGCTCAAAGGGTTTACGAGTGAGCATGTCTAGCACAAGGTTGATATTCCAAGTGGCTACCAGTCTTCTGACTGGTGGTCTAGTGTGCAGTATACCTTTAAGGAATCTCTTAACCAAGGGTAGCTGAGCCACTGACATACTGTGAATAGGCTCATGGTAAGCCGAAATCACACAAAGATGCTCCTTCACTGCTGAGTATTGCAGGCCTGCATTTGACAGGTCTAGAAGGTATTCCCAGCACCTTGCTTGGTGAGCAAGAAAAGGGGTCCAGGGAGGACTTAGCACACCAAATGGAAAATCATTTCCACTTTGCCATGTAGGTCTTTCTAGTGGATGGCTTACGCGCTGCTAGAATGTCTGAGATTCTCCAAGATACGTTGAATCTGCCCACTTCAATCTCCTCAGGAGCCAGGCATGGAGATGAAGGGACCGCAGGTTGGGATGGGCCATCGGACCCTGGGTCAAAAGGTCTGCTTGATGTGGAAGTTGTTTCGGTGGAACTTCTGATAATCTGTTGATCAATGGAAACCTAATCTAACCAAGTAGGGGCGATGACAATCATGCAGCCCCCTTGTGCCTCCAACTTGAGCAGCAGCCTCTGAATTAAGGGAAGAGGAGGAAATGCGGTACAGAAAGCGTCTTGTCCACCGCAGTCTAAATGCATCCTGACAGAAAGCGGCAGGTTCTGGATTTCTGGAGCAGAATAGAAGCAGTTTTGCAATGAGTGAGGATGCAAAAAGGTCCAGGTCTGGAGTGTCCCATTCTTCGAATAGCGACTGCACGATGTTTGAGTCGAAAGACTATTTGTGGGGATCTGCCTCCGTTCTGCTGAGGTGATCCACCAGATTGTTCTGGAATCCTGGCAGGTAGACCACCTGGACCAAGGCTTCGTGCTCAAGGCACCATTCCAGGGGTCGATCTTAACATTGTTTTACTAGCCCAAATGCTAGTGCAAATTGACCAGTGCTAGTGCAGCTAACACTCTACTAGACCGCCTTGACTACTGCAGATTTTCATGGCTGTTAGTGAAGTTAAAAATGTCTCTACTTTAGCATTCTCTAGTCTTCATGCTAATCTTTTTCAGCGTTCCAGATGGCCAGGTGTGATTAACAGCTCATTAAGAGATGCAATTATCTGGCAGTTCAAGAGAAGGATCCCACAAAAGACTCAATGTGAGTCATTATTACTCCACTCTTAAGACTTTCAGCTAGTGTTCAGGGTTTGATCAAGGGTAGAGTGCTGTTAAGTCACTAGGTTCCTGTTTTCTGAATATGTCTATGTCTAACAATTTGTCCAATATTATTAAGACCAGTGCCCCTCATTTCTCTACATTTTGAGTGTTTGTATCCAACATTTCAGTGACAAAATGCAAAGAGGTATACAGGATCGGCCCTGCAGGTGGTGGGTTTTATCCCAGCCTCGCCATAACTTCCCTCTCCCCTCCAAATCTCTTAACTCTGTTCTTTCCCTGGACACCACTGCAGACCAGACTCTGAAGTGACCATCCATAGCTGCCACTCCATAGCTCTTCTAAATGGACAATGCCAGCCATCACCATCCATACAGTTCCACCCTTATCCTTTCAGCCTAAAAACAAAGCTTTGGATCATGTATGGTACAAAAATAAACCTTGATAAAATACATAATTTGAAACCTTGAAATAGGCATTCCTGGGGTGAATACATCATCCTATACAGAAACAGAAATAGTATAGTGTTATGCCTGTGTACTGTTTCCCCTGGGCTGATGAAAGAACAATGTTAAAGAAAAATCTGTTATTGATGGGGCAGAGCATATTAAAATCAATGCTTTTACAAATAAAAATCTCATAGTTTTCTATTTCCCAAGCCCCTTAGGTTTGTCTAGCCCCCACCCCAAGGAAATCTTAGATGTGCTCCTGGCTCACTTGAGACTGTACAAAAACTTTCAAAAGTACAGGTCTCCAGCTGACTACAGGGTGGGGACTGAGAGTGTTTCTCTCTGCTAACTCTGTTTACTGCCCTGTGGGTGGTGGCGACAGTGTGGTGAGGTGCATGATGATGTCAGCTATTGTGTGTGAAGAGCTAGGACTGCTTGACTGAACATTTGCTGTTGTGATATCATCTCTCTGTTTGGTTGGGGGGGCAGAAAGAGGAAGAGAATAGGCTATGGTACAAAACAATGGGGGGGCTCACTGTGATGGCACTGCAGTCTTTTTCTGATGGGGAGCTGGAAGCAATGTGGGAGCAGGATAAATGCGTAATAATCAAGAGTATTTCTTGGCTTTGCTTGCATTGTTTCCTGCATAAGTGATCAAAATGTACCATAATAATTAAGGGCCAGTGCAATTTTGAATCAACTTGCCCTGCTGGCTAGTGCAAAAAAAGTTAAGGTTGACCCCTGCACCATTCCCTCACCCTCATGACTTTCCTGCAGAGAGGGTAAGAGTGTGCTCTGCCCTGTTTGTTGATGTAATACATCACCGCCTTGTTGTCCATCTGAAGGAGAATTACCTCATGACAGAGGACATCCTTCAGGGCTCGGACAATGTACAGGATAGCTCTCATCTACAGGACAATAATGTACAGCTGGGACTCGTCCTGGCTCCAAAGACCCTAGGTGTGGAGATCCTGACAATGAGCTCCCCGAGAGGTCAGAGATGCATCTGTGGTGATGGTGATCTGTTTCTCCAGTGGGGCAAAGGGAAAACCATGCAGAAGGTTGTATTCCTGAGTCCACCAGGTAAGTGATCTTGTTAGAGGCTCTGGTCACCTTGATGACGAAGGCTTGTGCATGCATGGTCGGGGACCACGGAGTGCTGAGCATCCACTGTGTGGTTCTCACGTGCAAGCAGACCAGGGGCATCGTGAACACAGAAGACGCCATGAGACCTAGCATCCACCGCATCGAGAGGGCTCAAACCGATTTGTTTTCCCTGATGAAGTGACCCATCTGGAGAATGTCATTTCTTCTGTCTTCAGGGAGGAAGGCTCTTACCCTGGATGTGTCCAGAAGAGCGCCTATGAAAAGTTGTTGGGAGGGCTGAAGCTGTGATTTTTCCAGGTTCAGGAAAACACCCATGGATGTGAGGAACTTGGAAGCTGTGGGCATTGCTTCCTGTGTCCCTTGTCTGGAGGAGCTCGCTAGGAGCCAATCATCTAGATACGGAAACACTTGAATTCAGAGTTTTCTGAGATGCGCTGCGAGCACTGCAAAGCACTTTTTAAAGACCCATAGCGCCGAGGATAGCCCAAAGAGCAGGACTCTGAACTGAAAGTGCTGGCCCAGAGCCACAAAGTGCAGATACTTGTGGTGGCTTGGGGGCACTAGGACGTGTTGGTAGGCATCCTGCAAGTCTAAAGATGCCAGCCAATCGTTTTGATGAATCAGAGGTAGGAGCGTTCCCAGCGATATCATCTTAAATTTCTCTTTGAACAGGAATTTGTTTCGCTTCCTTAGGTCTAGAATAGAGTGCGTACTGACGGTTTTCTTTGGAACCAGGAAGTAGCGGGAGTAGAGTCATGTGTTCTGTTCTGCTTATGGAACTACTTCTACTGTCCTGTTCAGAAGACCCTGAATCTCAGAAGCAAAGAGGTCTGAGTGGGAGACAGCTTGGGCTGTCATCTGGGTGGACAATCAGGAGGGGTCTCAAAAACATTTAGAGAGTATCCTTCTCGAATTATCCTGAGGACCCATTTGTCCACTGTAATGGACTTCTACTAGTTGTAGAACTGAGTCAGACAACCCTTTACCACTGAAGAGGAGTCCCCCTCAAGCAGTTGAGGTGGGACACGGGCTGGTTCTTTAGAGAGTGACAGTGGGCGCTTTTGGACCCTGTGCCTTCTGCTGAGTTTTCTTTTGTGGTTGAAGGGTCTGGTTCTTGTTAAATGCCCCTCGGCCCCTACCTTGAAAAACCAGCATCCCGGCGTGACTCTAGGTCAATGTGGTAGTGGGAAAAAAAGGTGTGCGCTGACTTCCAGGTAGCAGCCCTGCAGATTTCCTGGATAGGGACGTCCCTAGAAGCAGCCACCGAAGCAGCGGTACAGCAGGTAGAATGAGCTCTTATCCCTTTGGGTGGCTCCATGTCCGCCAGCCTATAGCAGAGATCTATGCAGGAGGTGACCCACCTGCTTATCGTCCACTTGGCTGCAGGTCTGCCAGGAGCGGCTTCAGCGTAGGTGACAAACAGCTGGCGAACCTCTCCCCGAACTTCAGCCATCCACTCCTTATAATAAGCAAGCACTCTTCTAGCCTCCAAAGTCTGGACCCTATATTCGGCCTCTGAGGTGTGACCAGGGTAGAACACCGGCAGAGTAAACACCTTCGGAAGGAATTTCGAGTGGGGGTGAAGGACAACCTAGTCCATGTGGAAGACCAGATAAGGAGACTCGATGGAAAGCACCTGGAGCTCTCCCATCCTTCTTTCTGACATTATAGCCACCAAGAAGGCGGTCTTCCACGACAGGTGGGAGATATCGCACCTGTGCATCAGTTTGAATGGCTTGCCCATGAGCTTAGCCAATACCAGCAGTAAATCCCATGGAGGTGGAGGTTCTCGCACTGGAGAGGATATGTGATCAAGGCCTTTGAAAAAGCGCCCAACCACCTTCTCCTGTGTCACTCACTGCTTGCCAGCCCGCAAATACTTTCGACCATACGTCTGGGCAGCGTACTGCAAATGTTAACTCTTTGTGTAAACCACTGACTTCTTTTGACAGTTTTGTTATTTTCTCCAAGCAATCGGAGGTTATGCGATCTTGTGTCTTTATGATGCGTTATACTCTTATTTAAATCTATTAGTTCAAAAAATTCTGGATTATTGTATGCTCAAGTGCCTGCGTTTTTTTTTGTGGCCCGAGGGGGACAGTCCTTAATTGGTTTAGATCTTTCCTCGAGGGCAGATCTCAGAGAGAGCGGTGTCGGGATTTACTCCTCGGCCCCTCGCTGTCTGCCCTGTGGGGTGCTGCAGGGCTCTGTGCTGTCCCCCATGTTGTTTGCAGTGTACATGCTGCCACTAGGGTACATTATAAGACAGTACGGTTTGAGTTTTCATTGCTATGCAGAAGATTCTCAGCTGTACATGTCTTTTCTCACAAGAGATGCCAAGAAACAACTGGTCCAATCCATTTAACTATCATTGGTTGATTACGCCGATTTCCTCTACAGCCAATGCCCCAACTTTTACATGGCTAAAATGGACACATTCTACCATCGAGCACTGAGGTTTATAATGGGACTTCCCATCGACACGCATCACTGCACCCTATATGCGGCAGTGGGGTGGACATCACTAAAGTTCAGCCGCCACAGAAACGCCGCTCTCTGGACCTATAGAGCCATCTCTAATAAACTGCCTTACTACATCTCTTGCTGTCTTCCCCGAGTATAATTGGGAAATACATGTTAAGAAGTTACTCAGCTATTATACTTAAAGTACCCAAAGCAAAATCCCGCTTCGGCAGGGCAGCCATAAGCTTCGTGCTACCTACCTTATGGAATGATCTACAAAAAAACCTCAAATTAAGCACTCTAATCGGTATAAATGCCTTCAAGATGCTTTATTTCCATACAATCAGAGAAGTATGTAACTGCTTCACCCACTCAGACCCAGTACCAGTGTCTGCACTGGTATATAGCCACGCCCAGACCCAATTTTAAGTACTGACCCCCCAGCTTGCTCCTCACAAGCCTAATTGTTCTCTCTCTTATCCCCCTGTCTTATCAACACTAGGTCTGTCCACCCCCTTATCCTTCCTTTCCCAACCTCGGATGGGGCTCACTACCCCGAGTTGTGACAACCTACCATGTCCCGTACTTTATAGCATTCAATCCCGGGGCTCACACATACTCCTTTTCTCCATCCACCTTTTCTACATCCCGTTTTACCAACTCTTCTCTGTGCACCGTGCCCTCCTATACTTTCTCCCCCTAACTCCCTCCCTTCGCCTCAGCTGGTGTATTTATTTTTTCTTCCACTGCTTCCTCCTGCAACCTTAGATGACCTGCTTTATCTTCCTATAGACTCTTCTATGTATGTAAATACCCTGTAATCTGTACAATATCTGTATAATTCTATGTACATATAAACTTCTTTTTCTTCCTCTCTGTAAACAGTATTAATCTGTATTGCCTTGTAAATACCTGTGTTGACCTGTATATACAATTGTTCATGCTCCACCCAGGTCCATCTTGCAAATGAGCTTCTGCTCAAAGATGAACACCTGGTTAAATAAAGACATGATTGATTTTGTGCCCAACCAGAAGTTAGACACTGTCTCAGTGTTTAACAACTGCCTAACTGAAATACAGGACCGGATGAGTGCTAGCTGGCTGAGGCTAAACTCTGAGAAAACGGAGGTATTGGTCATGGACCTTGATCATAGGACGTCCGGGACACTGGTAGGACAACCCTGTGGATTACAGCATGGAGGAACCCCATTAAGTGCCTTGGGCCAGGCACGTAACCTGGACGTGACTTTTGACGAAGGCCTGACCTTGAAAGCTCAAGAGTCAGCGGCAGTCAGATCCTCCTTTTACCATCTAAGGAACATCATCAAGGTGAAGCACTTGGTTCCATCCAAAGATCTCCCTACTCTGGTCCACACCTTTGTTACCACTCGTCTTGATTATTGCAATGCCCTTTACCTAGGGCTACCTGGGGTGGAAATCCGCCAATTGCAGCTGGTGCAGAGCGCAACGGCCAGGTTGTTAACTGGAACCCCTAGATCCAGTCATATAACACCTGTGCTGCACGAACTGCACTGGCTGCCGATACAGTGACGGATAACCTTCAAGGTCAAATTGCTGACCTGTAAGAAAAAATTACTCACCTTAGTAATGTTGTTTCTTCTAATAGAGTCTTGCTGTATTCTGACATACTGCAGTGATGTCCAACCTTTGAACTGCCCCTGAGATGAAAGAGTTAACTTTCCATGCCAGGCATGGAACGCTGAGCTCGAGCTCGGTTGAGACTCTGTCTGTTGCTGTTTGAAGTCAAACCGTCAGATCTTTACGAGCTATACTCACTGGGTGTCCTGTGTGTAAACTGTAAACTTACACTAGCCAACTGGCTACTAAATATAATAAACAGATTTTTTGGTCCCAAAACAAAGCCTCAAGTCAGGAAACCCAAAAAATAGAACAAAACACAACACCCACCCACTCAAACTAAAGGGGTGATAAAAAATAAAGGGTTGGGGCACCTCCCGAGTGCTAACACTGCTACTGCCCACCTACATCCCAAAAAACAAGGTTCTGAGAGGGGAGGCAGGGGGGAGGTCAGAATACAGCAAGACTCCATTAGAAGAAACAACATTACTAAGGTGAAGTAATTTTTCTTCAAACAATCATGAAGTCTTGCTGTATTCTGACATATTGCAGACTACCAAGCAGTACCTCCATGGAGGAGGAGACAGAACCTACTTAGGAAATAGGCTCTGAAGCACTGCTGTGCCAAACCCAGCATCACTCCTAGCCGGGATATCCAGAGTAATGCTTGGTGAAAGTGTGAACGGGTTTCCCCAGGTGGCTGCTTGACAAAACCTCTAAGATAGGAATATCCCTGGCAGCAGCCAGGAAGCAGCTGTACCTCTGGTAGAGTGAGCCTCAGGCCTGAGGGTGGAGTCCTACCTATTTTTATAGCAAATTGAATGCAAGAGACAATCCACCTGGCAACAGATCTCTTAGTGGCACGTTTTTCCTTACCAACCTCACCATAAGTGAGGAACAGTTGGAGGAGTCAAACCTGTGACCCTTAGTGCGCTCTATGTAGTAGCTAAGGACCCTATTCACATCCAAACTACGCAGCCTCCTCTCCCCAGAGGAGGAATGGTCAGTGAAGAAAACAGGAAGAGACAGACTGGTTAAGGTGGAAATCTGAAACCACCTTAGGCAAAAACTTCCTATTAGTCCTGAGGACCACCTTATCTCTATGGAAAGAGAGAAAATCAGGCTCCACTGACAGGGCCTGTAACTCACTTATGCGTCTGGCAGAAGTGCTGGCCACCAAGAAAACAGTTTTCCAAGTCAAGTACTTAAGCTCTGCTGAGGACAAAGGCTGAAAAGGGGGTTGCATGAGCTGAGCAATGCAAACATTAAGGTCCCAAGCAGGGGCAGGGTCCCTGAACGGAGGACTGGTATGAAGCAATCCCTTGGAAAATTTAGAAAATACAGGATGGGCTGAAAGGGAAGAGCGCTTGCCTGCTGAAAGGAAGGCAGAAACAGCTGCCATATGCACTCAGTGTAGCTGGTCTGAGTCCCAAGCTATTAAGATGAACCATATAGTCAAGGACTGTGGGCTGGCCAGCAGACTCTGGAGAAATATGCTTCCCAGAGCACCATATAGAAAATCTTTTCCACTTGGAGTTGTAGGTAGCTTCTGGTGGAAGGCTTCGAGAAGCCTTTAGGATATCCATAACACCTTGAGAGGTGCAAATCAGCAAACCCTAACTCTTCAAGAGCCAGGCCTTGAGATTGAGAGATTTGAGATTCAGATACCAAACCCTCCCCTGAGCACATGTTAACAGGTAGTAATTCCTGGGAAGAGACAGGGGAAGGTGGACTGCTAAGGACAACAAGAGAGGATACCAAGGCTGTCTGGCCCAGTCTGGAGCAATCAAAATCACCTTGAGGGTTGAGACCTGATTTTGACTAACACTTGAACAGGAGAGGGAAGGAGGGGAAAGCATACAGGAACTTCCCTTCCCAACTGAGAACTAGGGCATCCAGGGGGACTGAACCCAACACTGGGGGCCTGCAGCAAAAGAGAGGAAGTTGGTGATTGTCTGGGGCTGCAAAAAGATCTATCTGTGGGGTGACCCATCTGGAGAAGATCACCTTCAAAAGCAGGGGATCCAGAGACCATTCGTGATGGCCCTGAGATATCCTGCTGAGAGCATCTGCCAGGACATTGTCCTTGCCTGGGAGGTGTACTGCTGTAAGAGGTGTTCAGGGAATAGGCCAGAGACCATAACTTCACTGCCTCTGTGCACAAGTCCGTAGACCGAGTGCCCCCTTGCTTGTTGATATACCACACTGTGGTGGTATTGTTAGTCCTGATCTGAACTACTTTGTTCTGAACAGACTTGGAAAAAGCCTGAAGAGCTAGAAACACTGCTCTGAGTTCTAATAGACTGATGGAACAGAGATTCCTGAGAGACCACAACCCTTGGGTGGTCAGGTCTCCCAAGTATGCTCCCCACCCCAAGAGGGAGGCATCTGTAGTAAGGATTAGAGAATGAGACTGAGTGACAAAAGGAACTCCCTGTCTTAGATTGTCCTGACCCAGCCACCACTGTAACGCCTGGATCAGGGTTCGAGTCACTGGAATTAGTTTGGTCAGAGGGTTCCTTTTCTGAGACCAGAAGGCTCTCAAGTGGAACTGAATATCCCTCATTTGAAATCTTGCTCCCTGCACCACTGCTGTAGAGGCAGCCATGTGTCCCAGGAGCTGCAGAAAATGCCTTGCTGGTCGAGACACCTGGAGGGTGACTGAAGAGCCAGTGAGATAAGGTCCTGCCCTATCCAGGAGAGAGGCTCTTGCTTTTACTGTATCCAGCTCTGCCCTATGAAGGTGAGGAGCTGCACAGGCTGTAGAACTGACTTTGAAAGATTCAGAAGGAAACCTAGAGAAGTGAGCAGTTGCTGAGTTATCTGTAGGTGTAATTTGACTTGGTCTGGAGACTGGCCTACTATGAGCCAGTCATCCAGGTATGGAAAGATGGAGATCCTTTTTCTCCTTAGGAAGGCAACTACTACTGCCAGGCATTTTGTGAACAACCTTGGAGCAGAAGTCAGGCCGAAGGACATTGCTCTGAACTGGTAATGGCCTGAGGGCAGCTCGAACCTGAGGTACTTTCAGTGGGAGCTTCTGATGAGAATACGGAAATAGGCATCCTTGAGGTCCAGGGAGACTAGCCAGTCCCCTGGCCTTAGAGAGGGTAGAATTATTCCCAGAGTCACCATTTTGAACTTTGGCTTTAAAAGGTGCTTGTTTAAATATCTGAGCTCCAGGATGGGCCGCCATTCTACTGTCTTTTTGGGGGTTAGGAAGTACCTGGAGTACAATCCTTTCCCTTTGTGTAGGGGTGGAACCCTCTCTATGGCTCTGAGAGCCAAGAGGGAAGAGACCTCTGCCTCTAGGGCAAATGCCTCTGAAGGATTTGCAGGCGGAAAGGATCTGGTTCTCATCTTTGGACATTTTTTGAAGCTGAGAACCAGTCCCTGGCTTACTACTTCCAGGACCCATTTGTCTGATGTTAAGACATCCAGTCCTGGACAAAGTAAGCCAGCCCGCCCCCTACAGGTGGTGGAGAATCGGCCCTGGCAAACCCATCAGGGTGCCTGTTTGGCAGGGGTTTTAGGCTGAGGGGTGGAAGCAGGCCTGCTTGTACCCCATCTGCCTCTCCCTCTAAAGAACCCCCTATGAGCATAAGCAGAAGAGGAGACCTGGGCTTGGTAGAAAGGCCTATGAAAAGGCCTACCCCTGCCCCTGGAATGCTGCCTCTGGAGAGTGGCTTGCCTTTCCTTGGCCTGAGCACTCCTGTAGGTGGTCCTGTATTCATCCATTTTCTTCATGTAGTTTCTGTTTGCTCCCCAAACAGAGAATTACCCACAACAGGAAAATCCATGGCCTTAGTCTGGGTATCCTGAGAGAAGCTAGTACATCTGAGCCAAGCCACCCTACGAAGGGCCACAGATGTAGCCATGACTCTAGATGAAACATCAGTGGAGTCCACTGCAGCATGGAATTGCACCTTGGATGCCTCAATACCATCCATGCCACCTGCTCCAGCTCCTTGGCAAGCTGGCCAGGGACCTGTTTAGCTAAAGACATTACAGTGTCCCATCTAGATTTCTGATATCTAGCTGTATAGGCCATATAATTAGCCTGCCTGAGTCCCAAGGATGCTGCCATGTATTGTTTCTTTGCCATGGCATCAATCCTCCTGGAATCCTTATCTGGGGGGTGTGAAGCCAAGGGTATATTTGCCTTATCACAGGCAGCAGCCTGCACTACCCCAACATGACTGCATTGCTGGGTAAGGAACTCCGTATCCGAGCCTGAGAGAGTATACCTCTTGTCCATTCTCTTGTCCACAGGAGGTATAGAATTAGAGCCTTTAAAATTTTCATTGTCTGTTTCCTAAAGGACTTATGAAGGAACAGACAGCCTCCTGGACTCTGGGATATCCATCATTTCAACATAGGCTCCTCCTGGTCATCCACAGCTTCTTCCATAGGAAGCTGAAGAGTTTCAGCCACTTTTTTGTAGAACATAAAGTGGGAAGGGGACTCAGAAAGGATAGGAGGAGAAACCCCTGAAGGTCTGTCTGGGGAGATGTCCAGGTCAATAGGCACATCCAGACTTTCGTAATCATCATCATTATCCTCGTCCTCTCCTTCCTCCTCCTCGGTTTATAAAAGTCTTCTAAATTATAATCTGGAACCGGGGGACCCGACAGAACTGAGTCCCTTCCTGATGGTGCCGGTTTGGTCAGAACTGGGGTTGGCGACTGAACAATCCTTATCGCTTTGGCTATTTCATCAGCGGTCAGAGAAAGAATTTGTGGATCCGCACCGGCTGATTTATCCCTTCTTTTTCTTTTAACCGGAACCGACTCCTGAGTCTGTTCTCCTTCTGCCAAAAGAAGTTTCGCCCTGGTCAGAGGGACTTCTTCTGGTTCGGGTTGAACCGAACCGGCTGGCCATCCAGGTCAGCGGACTTCTGGCCTCCCCTTTCCTGAGCCTACCAACTCTTTCCAGGGTAGTTGCAGGAAAATTCTTACAAATCTGGCAGTCTGAATCAAGGTGGTCAAACCCCAGACAATAAACACAGGTGGTGTGGGATCAGCCTTAGCAAAGGCTTCCCCACACACACTACAGTGTTGAAACCCAGTGGGCCTGGTTTTTCTTTTGGGTTTCTAAGAAATGGCCAGTCCTAACAAAAACCTACCCTTTTTTCGGCAATCTGCCAGGCAAGACACCTTTATCGGTTCCTGACCGTGTTACGGGTCGTGGAAAAAAACGTAATGAAATCCATTTTTTTTTTTAGAACCGATAAGAACCGGTTACCACACTCTAAATGTAGAATAAACTTTTTTTGAACAACCTGATCGGTTCAAACCGAACTGATCCCAAGTTTACAAGTTCCACACAGAAGAACAAGAAAATAAACCTATCTAGTACTCACGATACCACAGACAGAGACTGAACAGACAGGTTAACGGATTAAATTTGGTCGAAAACCGAGACAAATGGTACTTTAACCGACAAACTTGAACGGAAAAGGAGAAATTCCAGAATGACTGTTCAGTGAGGCGGAGTAAAGAATCTGACGGTTTGACTTCAAACAGGAACAGACAGAGTCTCAACCGAGCTCGAGCTCAGCTGCTCCATGCCTGGCATGGAAAGTTAACTCTTTCATCTCCGGGGCAGTTCAAAGGTTGGACATCACTGCAATATGTCAGAATACAGCAAGACTTCATGTTGTTTGAAAACCCTTACCACCAGGGACCCCAGTACCTGCAAGATCTTCTACATCTCTACTGTCCCTCCAACCCCTCCGATCCTCCGACAAGGGATTGCTAGAATTCCCAGGGTATGTTTAAAACATCTGGAGGGCGATCATTTGCCTTGCGACTCCTACCCTGTGGAACTCTCTGCCTAAAGGATACGACATAGCCTGTCGTAAGGTTTAAAAGCGCCCTCAAAATGCATCTGATCCTCCAGGCCTTTCTAGGGGCCTGAGAGAGACTGTAAAGAAGATGTGTTATAAGACTGAAGTGTTTTATGGCTGTATTTTACTGTATTAGATTGTATTTTATCATGATGTTTATGTTTTAGTTTGTATATATTGTTAAGATGCATTGAGCTATGGAAGGGCCTAGTACAAATAAAGATATGATGATTCACCGGAAGAAGGGACCTGTTAGGCCCTGAAAGCTTGTGTAGAATTCCATTTTTGTACAAGACTCTTATTGGTCCAATAAAAGGCATCAAACCTTATTGCACCTCCTGTTTTCCAAGGACCAATACAGCTAGAATCTCTTTTTACATAAATTCCGGGGAAATTAGTGCACTTTTGGGAATACTCCAATGGATTCCTGGTGTTAGAAAGAACAGTTACATACTTACCGTATTAGTAGATCTTTGAGAGAATCTCTCATCAGGTCACACCTTTAGAACTATGAGCATCAGCGCTAGGGACCACATGGAAACATTTGGCGGCAGTCAGCAGGGGCCGCCCACAATGACATCATAAGTCAGCGTCCATATAAGACATGGGTGGCTCCTCTCTCATCAGATCCCCACCAGAGATAATGCTCAGAGGACTATGAACCAGGAAACTGGACCGCATCCTGCATACCAGGTGACAGAGGATGCTAAAAGGAAGAGAGATGGAGGAAACACACAGATTAAACTTGCTTGTCAACCCCATGAAGGGATGGAGGGAGGGACTGCATGACCTGATGAAAGAGAATCTCAAGGATCTGCTGTTACGGTAAGTACATAACTGTTCCGTCTTAATCAAGGATCTCTCTCATCAGGTCACAACTTTGGAACAAGTCACTAGCAGTACCAAAAACACAGGTTACTCATCTGTAACAATAGTTCTAAGAGTGGTATATAATGTTCAGCCACACTTCTGGCAGTTGTCTTTCTCTTTAAGATTCACCAGAAACATCTTCAAGCTGGCTCCTCACACCCACCCAGGTGGTAACTCTCTTGGCTCCGCCCCCTTATGCCAGATCTTACCAGCTGGTAGCAGATTGTGAGCACCGAAGCTGGAGAGGTCGGGTGGATGAACATCATATACCACTCTCAGAAAGTACAGTTACGTAAGAACTTACCGTGACAGTAGATCTTCGAGAGAGGCTCTTGCAGTAGGCATTCACGCATATTCACATATATCTTTCAGAAAAAGAGACTTGCAAGAACAAGGGGACACAATTTAAAGATAGAAGGAGGGCGGTTCAGTGGCAATGTGAGGAAGTATTATTTCACAGAGAGGGGGTAGTGGATGCATGGAACAGCCTTCCTGAGGAGGTTGTGGGGTCTAAAACTGTGGGAGAATTCAAGAATGCATGGGAAAGACATAAGGCAATTCTTGTGGGGGTAGGAAGAAATAGGCTGTTGGTCAACTAGGATCTGCGGCCTATCCAGTAGGTAGGGAAACGGGCAGACTAGATGAGCCAAGCGGTCCTTATCTGCCGTCAAAGTCTATGTTTCTATAGGATTGACCCGACAGGCATCAAGACCCCATGGACAAATCTCTAGCTAGCAGTCTCTGGCGGGGGACCGCCCCCTCGTCAGGTGACCGGTGTCAAGCAACGTCAGTATAAAGGGGCGGTCTCCAACGTCCACCTTCCAGTTCTTTCCTGCCAAGGGCCAAAGAGAGGCAAGTCGAGACAGAAGAGGATATTTCCCCTCATGGAAATGGAGCCAAAGAAGCTTAGGGGGATGGAGGGCGGGAAGGCAATACCTATTGCAACAGCCTCTCTCAAAGATCTACCGTTACGGTAAGTTCTTACATAACTGTACTATCTTACTTCGAGAGGGCTCTTGCAGTAGATATTCACATACAGGGCGAGTCCCAAGCAGTCTGGAACAAGGAAAAGCACTCAGGAGGAGGAAAGTATCCAAAAACATGGAACCTCTGGCTGAAGCAGGTCTTATGAAACAAGACCTTGAAGCACAGCCAAGGAAGTCTGCTCTAACGAGAGGCAATGTCCAAACTGTAGTGTTTCATAAAGGTATGGACAGAAATCCAGGTTGTGGCTGCACAGATGTCTGCCGCTGACACGTTCTTGAAACAAGCTGCAGAGGCAGCTGCTCCTCTAGTGGAGTGACCTCTGACCTGACTCGGCTGAGCCAACCATTTCAATAGGCATTGCTTAGAAACAGTGTTGCCTTCCCTTTTGTATGCAAAAGAGACTAAAAGCTGATCAGTTTTCCTGAGATCCACAGTCCTAGTGGTGTAGTATCTCAGTATTCTGTGAACATCCAAAGCATGCAAGAGGTATTCCCTTGACTGAAGTGTAAAGAAAAGCAGGTAGCTCAATGGATTGATTCAGCATAGATTCAGCCACCACTTTAGGTAAAACTTAGGGCTGGCGCATAAAGCCACTACAGCTCCTTGTGGAAAATCAGGTATGGGATTTTGACATCAAGGTCTGGAGCTTGAAATGCATTGAGCCGAAGTAATAGCCACTAGGAAGAGAGTCTTCCAGAAAGGAACTTTAAATCTGCTGTGGCTGCCGGCTTGAAGGGAGGCAGGGTGAGCTCCTCTAGAATAAAATTCAAGTCCCATGGTGGAGCAGGAATGCGGATGAGGGGTCTCAAATGGAGGACCCTTCTGAGTAAAGTCTTAGAGACTTCTAACTGAGCAAAAGTCCTGTCACCAAAAGGGATATGGTAGGCTGAAATTGTTGCCATGTGGACCTTCAAAGAGGAATGAATGAGACCCAGATCGAAGAGGTGACGCATGTAATCCAGTACTTTAATGGATGGGCATGAGAAAGGTTCGAAATCCTTAAAAATGGCCCAAACTGAAAAGCGTTTCCACTTCATGACGTAGGTGGACCTGGTGGAAGGCTTTCTGGCCTCTACCAAGATGTCCGATACAAGCGGAGAAACTCAAAGTGGGCTTTTGCTATGTCTGCAGGAGCCACCGATGTAAATGAAGGATCTGAGACCTGGATGAACAAGGGTCCCCTGATCCTGGGTCAGTAAGTGTTGTGACAGAGGAAGAGGAAGTGGAAGTTCCTCTGAAAACTGTTGCAGAAGAGAGAACCAAACTTGCCTGTGCCAGAAGGGAGCGTAGACAATCATCTGTGCTCCCTCCGATCTGAGTTTGTTCAGGACCCTCGAATTAAGGTAACTGGAGGGAAGGCATAAACTAATCTGTCCCTCCAAGCGAGAGACAGAACATCCCGCCAAAAAATAGCTTGCCCTGGAACGAGCGAGCAGAAGGCAGAAAGTTTTTTTTTTTTTTTAATTCATTTTTATTAATTTGACATAAACATATGTTTATATGCACAAACATTTGTTATAATAGATGTCCCTTTAATACAGCTGGGAGGGCGCCACTCCTCTTAATAAATTCAAAGATCCCAATAAATGTTAAAAGATACAGCACTGAGGGGCATATCTAGCACAAGAAAAAATTAATTATGGTACTTCGTTTATAAGCCGGTTTATTAAGCCCATGAGCTGCATGTGGAGAAGAAAAATATAATCCAAGTCCGAAATCCACAATGACTTCCCTCCATTGAGAGGACAAACTTATCCACCATGTCTAAATAAAGTGAATGCACAAGAGTGCAACTCAATTAATAAAGCATACTAATTTCTGCTTAAGTAAATTCTCAGAACACAGATCTACTATAGATATATACTGTACAAAAACAGTGCTATAATTATAACTAGGCGCATATTATTTTACCTCCACCTGAAAAACAAGATCTAGAGAAGAACATTTCAATTACTAGTTTTAACAACCAATCACAAGTGGACAAGAAGCACTGTCGTTTGAAGTTTTACAAATCTCAATGAGCGATAACTGGGAAGGAATATACAGGTCACCCATAATAAATCAAAGGCTGTGTGTCCAACTGCAGAGGTAGCAGCCTCATCTTAAGATTAATAGGGCTAACTGATTTCCCCTCCCTGAAACTTATATGGACAGTACCTTATGAACAGAAAGTTCAACTGGTAGGAAAATCCTCCTCCGATTCAGATTCCTCTTGTTGTGGTGATGCTGGCGAGAAGGAGCATTCTTTGGCACCACTAGGCAGCATTGCCTGAATCGGAAAAGATGTATACTCTACTACGGTGAACTATTTGTAGGCTGGCCGGATACACCAACCCATACGAAATTCCAGCTTCCCTCAGTAATGCTCTGGTTCCATTAAACTTCTTCCTTTTCTGCCTTGTGGCATACCCCAGATCCGAGAACATTTGCACTTGCTGACCCTCTAATAGAAGGGTTTTCTTCAATCTGGCTTGGGCTAGTAAACGGTCTCTGGAGTCTGTGCCATCTGTGACTATCACCACTGTCCTGGGAGTCTCTGGGTCTTCTATTCGACCTCAGGGAGTTGCTCTATAGGCCTTCTGAAAGCGTTGTACTACAAGTGCCATCTCTTCACCCAGCTGCTGCACCCAACCAGTCCTGGAAAAATAACATAAGGTGGTCGCTTCACTCCCCTCCGTGATTCCCAGCAATCTTATGTTCTGAGACCTTGCTTGGTTTTCTAAGGTCTCTAAGCAGACTTGAGATGATTATTCTTTTTAGAACTGTGGTCACCGCCTCCCATAGCGTCAGCTCTTTGAAGATTCTACTGATGCTAGAGTGATAAATTCAATTGTTGTCTCCACTGTTACTACTCTATTTGTTAAAAGTGTCAATCTTGTTTGACAGTCCGGTGACTGAGGCTATCAAGCGGTTCAGTTGAACTCCTAACATCTGTATGGTCTCGCTAGGAGAGCCCTGGGGGTACCTTCTTCTTCTTGTGTTCCCAGGCCTGAGTCACCCTCGTGAGTGGAGCATCAGCTACAGTTTTAATCTTGCTCCTTCACCTGAACCGCTCTCTTTTTTAGGATTTCCCATTTCTGTATGATGAGCATCCTGCACAACTCTACAACTCAGGAAGTAGATTCTACAAATAAAAAACCCACCAATTTCAAGTTTTTATAACAAAATAATCAGAAACTGATTAGTATGCAGCCATCTTGCTTGGGCTCAACAGTGCCCCCTCCAGAAGGTGGGAAGTTCTACGTTTTGGGGAGACGCGAAGAGGTCCATCTGAGGCATTCCCCATTGCTGAAAATGTTGTTTATGACTTCTTGGTCAGTTCCCATTCGTGGGCCCTGAATGAGTATCAACTGAGCTGGTCGCCCGTGTTTTTCCACTCCCGACGTGCCTTGCCGTCAGGTGAAGGAGATGCTTGGTTGCCCAAAGCCAGACCCTCATTGCTTCCGGCACAGAGGGTAGGAACATGTTCCTCCCTGCCTGTTGAGATACCAGACTACACACATTGTCTGTCTGAATGAGGAGATGACCGGGAAGGATAAGGGAGTGAAGAGCCTGAAGGGCATAAGAACTGCCCTCAGTTCAAGCACATTTATGTGCAGATTTTGTTTGGACTTTGACCAGCTGCCCTGAGCCTTGTGAGACCCAAGATGGGTTCCCCAGCCTTCCCTGGCATCTGTCGTCAACGTCTGGGAAGGAGGTTCGAAACAGAAGTGAACTCCCAGGCATAGGTTCTCCTGTACCATCCACCACTGTAAGTCCCTGATCATGGGGTCGGAGACTAGCACCTCATGGTCTAGATCGTCCAGGGTTTTGGTCCCACTGAGACTGAAGCATCCACTGAGAGATTCTCATATGGAGCTGAGCGAGTGGAACTGTAGGAATGGCAGCCGCCATTAGCCCGAGAAGGTGAAGGACTGACCTGGCACCGACTCTCCTGTGACCGGACAGAAGACAAGCCTGAGTCAGGAGGGACAGGGAGGGTAAAAGAGGAGGAGGAGTAGCTCTCTACATAAGGGAAGGAATCAAAGCAACAGAACAAAAGGGTAAACAGGGAGGAGAAGAAGCACTGTGGGTAAATTTGGAGGCAGGCAATGGTGCCACAATCCGCACAGGGGTTGTATACAGACCCCGGAGGAAATGGACAAGGAAATGATAGAAAGTATACTTAGAATGGCAGATAAAGGGGAGATATTGCTGATGGGTTATCTGAATAAGCCACATGTTAACTGGAGTGCAGTAGCAGCAGCCACTTCGAAGAGTGGGGTTATTCTAGATGCCCTACAGGGGGCATGTCTTAGACAACTAGTATTGGAACCCACTCAAGAAGGATCAATCTTAGACCTGGTTCTCTCAAATGGAGATGGAGAGGATCACAGATGCAGAAGTGGGTAGCCATCTGAGAACTAGCAACCATCGAACAGTATGGTTCACAATAAACACAGCAATAGAGTCAAGCCATACAAGGCAAAAGTGCTGGACTTTGAAGGGCTGACTTTGCCAAAATGGGTGAGTGCCTAAGGAATGCACTAGCAAATGGGCAGGAAGGAGGGTGGAAGAACAATGGGGAATAATAAAACTGCCATCACAGAGGTAACGAGCCTTTGTGTGAAGCAAATAAAACAAAAGCGATGTAAGAAACCACTATGGTTCTCAAAGAAGGTGGCAGTGAAGGTTCAAGAGAAAAAGAAAGCATTCAGAAAGTATAAGGAATCACAGAAGGAGCAGGACAGAGAATTGCATCAGTTAAAGCAAAAGGGAGCTGGGAAGGCAGTCAGAACAGCAAAGGCCCGAACCAAGGAAAAGACAGCCAACTCAGTTAAGAAGGGGGATAAAACATTTTTTAGGTACATCAGTGAGCGAAGGAAGACTAAGGGAGGGATAGTGAGGCTTAATAAGGGGATGGGGGTGGGCAGAGGGTGACGGTGAAAAGGCAGAGATACTAAACAAATATTTTTGCTCAGTATTTACAAATGAGGGGGTACCTAAAACAAACAATAGAAACACTCTGGATACAGAAGTTGATATCAGCCATTTACAGAAGAAGGGTTCTGAAGAACTCTTAAAACTGAAGGTGGACAAAGCAATGGGGCCTGATGGGATTCATCCCAGAATTCTAAAAGAACTAAGGGTAGAACTAGTGACACGACTGAATACCCTCTTTAACAAATCATGGGAGGATGGGGTGGTACCTGAGGACTGGAGGAGGGCAGATGTGATTCCCCTTCACAAAAGTGGGAGCAGGGAAGAAGCAGGAAACTACAGACCTGTTAGTTTAACCTCAGTGATAGGGAAAATGATGGAATCTCTTCTGAAGGAAAGAACTGTTGAGTACCTAGAGGCCAGAGGGGCACAGGACCCAAGACAGCATGGATTCACGGCGGGAAGGTCATGCCAGACGAATCTAATAGATTTCTTTGACTGGGTGACCAAAGAAGTAGATCAGGGAGGGGCTGTGGACATGGCCTACCTAGACTTTAGCAAGGCATCTGACTCAGTCCCACACAAGAGATTAATGTACAAGTTAGCCAGCCTGGGAGTGGGTCCCAGGGTGATCGCCTGGGTAAAGAATTGGCTGGAGAATAGGACACAGAGAGTAATAGTAAATGGAGTACACTCTGAAGAAAGGGGGACTACTAGTGGGGTACCGTAGGGTTCAGTATTAGGATTGGTCATCTTCAATGTCTTTATAAGTGACACTGCAGAGGGACTGGAAAGAAAAGTATGTCTCTTTGCAGATGACACAAAGATCTGCAACAGAGTTGATGCACAAGGTGGGGTGGAAAGGATGAGAAGGGACTTGGCAAGGTTAGAGGAATGGTCAAATGTATGGCAGCTTAGATTCACTGCCAAGAAGTGCAAGGTAATGCACCTAGGAAACAAAAACCCAGGGGAAGAGTACACAATGGGGGGTGAGATACTAACAACAACAAAAATGGAAAGGGACCTGGGGGTAGTCATATCAGATGACTTAAAGGTGGGCAAGCAATGTGAGAGGGCAGTAAGGAGGGCTGGGGGGATACTGGGATGCATAGGGAGAGGCATCACCAGTAGAAAACAGGAAGTTGTTATCCCTCTGTACAGACAACTGGTGAGACCCCATCTGGAGTACTGTGTGCAGTTCAGGAGACCCAATCTCCACAAGGACATGGACAAGATGGAACCTGTCCAGAGGAGGGCAACTAAAAATGGTGCAGATTCTGCACCAGAAGACATACGAAGAGAGACAAAAGGAGCTTAATATGTATAGCCTCGAGGAAAGGAGGAAGAGGGGGGACATGATAGAAACTTTCAAGTACCTCAAGGGAATCAACAAAGTCCAAGAGGGTAGCATCTTTCAAGAAAAGAGGTGTGCAAAACCATACAATTTGAAGATTGGGGGGGGGGCAGCTCAGAGGTAATGTAAGGAAGTATTTTTTCACAGAGAGGGCTGTGGATGCATGGAACGGCCTTCCGGGGGAGGTTGTGGAGTCAAAATCAGTGGTTAAATTCAAGCATGCATGGGACAGTCATAAGGCAATTCTAGGGGGTTGGGGTAGAAAGAAGTAGGCTGCTGGTAAACTAGGATCTGCAGCTTATCCATTAGGTAGGAAATAGGCAGACTGGGTGGGCCAACGGTCCTTATCTGCCGTCAAATTCTATGTTTCTATGTGTCCACCCTCTCCAGAGGCAAAAAGGCTTTGCCGATGGTGGTCCAGAATCACCCCATAAACTGGAGGCGTTAGGAAGGGAACAAATGGGACTTCGCCTGGTTGATAGTGATACCCAGGCTAGTGAAAACCTGCAGGGTAAGGGAAGGTGCAGGAGTTCGTCACTGGATGGGGCCGCCAGGAGCCAATCGTCCAGGTACGGGAACACCTGTACTCCCTGGGTATGCAGGTGGGCCGCTACCACCGACAGGCATTTGGTAAAAACTCAGGGAGCCGAGGAAAGACGAAACGGGAGGGCCTTGAGCTGGTAGTGGTCCCCCCAAAAGCAAAAACGGAGGAATTTGCAGTGGGAAGGGCAGATGGGGATACGCAGGTAGGCATCCTGCATGTCCAAAGTGCACAGCCACTGTCCCTGCCAAAGGAGAGGCAGAAGGCTCTGTAAAGAGAGCATTCTGAATCGTTTGTACTCCAGGAACATGTTCAGGGAGCTGAGGTCTAGAACAGGCCTCACATCTCCCATCTTCTTTGGGACCAGGAAGAAATGAGAGTAGTAGCCCGTCCCCCAAAGATGGCCAGGGACTGCTTCTATCGCCGCCTTGGACAGAAGGGAGGTTATTTCTGCCTAGTACCAGAGGCAGATGTTGCAGGGAGTAAGATGACCGTGGAGGTGGTCTTCGGTGGTTTCTGAAGAAACTCAATTGAGTGTCCTGCTGAAATCAACTGGAGCACCCAAACATCTGACATTATCCTCTCCCAGCCCGGCAGATGGAAGTAGAATCTCCCCCCTATTGGTTCCCCTGGGGCCTCGAGGCAACGGGAGGCGGGAGTCAGGAGGTGGGGCAGCGCAGTAGCCCAGGCTCCCGCGGCCTTTTGCTAGTGGGAGACTTGGTTGCTGGAGGAGCCTGATGCTTGTTGAGCTGCTTGCCCTGTGGTTCTGGTTGGTTGCACTCCACAAAGGGATGCCGCTGCTCTTGAGGGAGTCTGTACATGGAATCAACAGACTTGAGTGCAGTGCCCTTTCTTGCAGGTCGGTAATGATGTCCTTGACATCACCCCGAACAGCAACGAACCCCTGAAGGGAGCATCCTGGATAGCGGATTGCACTTAAGGGACCAAAACTGACACATGGGCCAAGCATGATGCCGTAGCCTTCATGGTGACAGCTGAGCTCCTTCCGGCAGAGTCCACTGCGTCGTAAGTGGCACGGAGCATGTACCTACTGGCCGAATGAGCAGAACAGACAAGGTCTGCCACTTCCTGTTTAGTCTGAGACTCCAGAAGGGAGTCCAATTTTGATTCCACCTGACTGAGGATGGTCTTCTGAAAGTCCCCTGTATGTGCCGCATATTTCAGGGCCCTAACAGCCAGGGTAGATGAGAGATGAATCATCTTCTTCCAATATTGGTCCAGAAGCCGTGACTCCTTGTCAGGTGTGCCGAGCTAAGGTGTTACGGATTAGTGGAATGGCCGTGAGCGGCGTTAATGACGACCGAATCCGCTTTGGGTGTAGATTCAAAAGATCTATACCCTCGGGAGCCTGATACAGCCGATCTGCCTTCCTTGGAAGGGGGGCTAACGTGGAAGGTTGGTTCCAAATAGTGGAAACAAGGTCCGCGTGAGGCTCTATCTAGGGTGGAATCAGTGTGGGAGCAGTCTCGGGCAGATCCAAGTGAGTAGCAAGATTTTTACGCTGTGGATCTGGCTCCAGTGACTGCCACTGATGAACTTCCTGGATCGTCCTCAGTAACTCCAGAAAAGAGGGATCCTCTGGAGGGGTCCTTGGCCTGGGGCGATCTGGATTACGGGGCTCGTCATCAGGATCACAGCGCCCATCTGAGTCCGAATCAGACGTGTCCAACATAGAAGAGGAAGACTCCTCTCTGCAAGGGGGAAGAACGGCCCCTTAAGGGAGTTCCCTGGGGCGCGTGTCCTCCCCACCCCAGGAGCCAGAGGACTCTCCTCTGGTGTCGGGTAAGGGGGAAGGAGTCTTCAGTCTCCGACGT
Source organism: Neoceratodus forsteri (assembly GCA_016271365.2). Taxonomy (NCBI): domain Eukaryota; kingdom Metazoa; phylum Chordata; order Ceratodontiformes; family Ceratodontidae; genus Neoceratodus; species Neoceratodus forsteri. Next base: position 567,975,385 of record CM057452.1, read on the forward strand.
AGGGGATTGTGCAAAGGGTCCAGTGTTGGTAGAAGACTCTCTACTTCTCTGGTGAGTTGAGCCTTCGACTCAGCCCACCATGAGGCCAGAGTCTCCTTCAAGTCCGCCGGTGGTTGGGGCGTGGGAGGCGGAGGAGGGGGATATGGATACTGAGGATAACTGTAATAAGAGTATCCATAACCCGATGGTGGGAAACCTGGCGTCAGGTATTGAGGCGCCAGATATTGCGGCGTCAGGTAGTGAGGCACCAGATACTGCGGAGCCGGGTATGGAGGCACCGTATATTGAGGTGCTGAATACCCAGGAGCCAGGGGCTCTGGGGGGACAGAGGGACCTGGCAGAGGTCCCGCTCACGGGCCAGGCACTGGGAAGACTGGCCCTGCGGGTGTCGGGCCTGGTGTAGGAACACCGTCCGGTGAGGGGACGTTTGCCGGCGTTCGGTAGGCCAGTGTCGGGGCCGGCGTCAGGGTATCTGGTCCTGAAAGAGGGGGCCTGACGGCAGCATGTCAAGGTCCTCTGCCATGACTGGGGAGGGAGGATTAGAGTCCCCGAGGGTCAGCAGAGGAGACGCAGAGTCCTCAGAGGGCAACGCAACGCGCTGCGGAGAACCTGGAGCGTCAGATCTATCGAGGGTGTACTTTGCAGACTCCTTAGCCGGGCAGGTGTCAGAGGAGCCAACATCCGACTTATCGATCCCCTGCCAGAGGAAGATCATGATGGAGATGCGGCCTTGTTGGGTGAGAGTTTGGCTTGGCGCCCTCCCGAAGGAGTGAATGGCTTAGTTGCCTTGTCCAGGCGGACGTCTGTGGAACCGATGTCTGACTTAGCGGACCGACTCAAACCCGAGAACCGCGTGGTGGAAGAAGCTCTCCCGGGACTGGAGGCCTCCTTTTCTCTGGAGGCTCCCGAAGGGCCTGAGTGCGAGCCAGACAGTAGGAGTGACACCTTCTTGGTGACCACCAAGACGGTCGTCATGGAGTGATTCCCCCGGAGGGGATGTTACCTTCAATGTCGTGACTCCAGCCAGAGCCGTGGTAGCTGCTTACCGCTCCAGATGCTTCTCCTTGTCTCGTTTCTTCTTGTGACCTTCGGAAGAAGTGGACGCCTGCCTTAACTTCTTCAGCTCCATCTCCATGGATGCCATCTTTTTCTTTACAGTATGCGGTTCCAGGGACTGCTGCCTTATTTTCCGGTAGCGGAGTTGAACTGTTGGCACTTCTCCACTGGGTGGTCTGGGCCCAGACAGAAGAGGCACAAGGAATGGCCGTCCTTGTGTGGTAGTTGAGAGTTGCACAAGTCACACTTATGCGATTCGGAGGGCGTCGGGGACGACATACGTGGTGAATCGAACAATTTGTCGAAGAGAGAGAAAAAACAAGGTTGAAAACTAGACTGAATGACTGACGAGCGTTGAACTCTACCGCGAGGAACTTTGACGAGCCGACAGCGGGAAAGAACTGGAAGGCGGGCGTGGGGGACCGCCCCTTTATACTGACATCACTTGACACCAGTCACCTGACGTGGGGGCAGTCCCCCGCCAGAGACTGCTAGCTAGAAATTTTTCTGTGGGGTCCTGACACCTGGCGGGTCAGTCCTATATGTGAATACCTACTGCAAGAGCCCTCCTGAAGAAAGATCTACTGTTACAGGTAAGTAGCCTGTGTTTCTAGGGACATGGATATGATGTTCTATCCACACTGTCTGGCAGACTTCTAGCATTTCTCCGAGAGGTGGGAGACAAGGCGCACACCCCTTACTTAGAAAATAAGGATTGGAGAACTGAGGCCCCAAAAATACAGGTTACTCACCTGTAACAGGAGTTCTAGGAATGGTATATGTTGTTCATCCACACTCATTGGCAGTATCCTTGCCGCTTTAAATCTTGCCGGAAGGTCTTCAAGCTTGCTCCTCCCACCCACCCGGGTGGTATAACTCTCGGCTCCGGCCCATGACGCCAGATCTGGCCCGCTGGAAGCTCAGGTTGTCGTCGAAGCAGGAGGTCGGGTGGGTCGTGTGGATGAACAACATATACCATTCCTAGAACTCCTGTTACAGGTGAGTAACCTGTATTTCTAGGGACATGGATATGTTGTTCATCCACACTCATTGGCAGACTCCTAGCAGTTCTCTCGGGAGGAGGGAGCAAGACGACAATCCCATATACTTACTTGGGAAAGAGAGACTGAGAACCGAGGCCCCAAAACCAGCATCCCGGCGTGACTCAAGGTCGATGTGGTAGTGGGTAATGAAGGTGTTTGCTGACTTCCAGGTAGCAGCCCTGCAATTTCCTGGATAGGGACGTCCCTGGAAGCAGCCACCGCAGCAGTATGGCGGGTAGAATGAGCCTTATCCTCTGGGAGGCTCCATGCCCGCTAACTTATAGCAGATCTATGAGGAGGTTACCACCTGCTTATCGTCCGCTTGGCTGCAGGTCTGCCAGATCGCTTCAGTGTGGGTGACAAACAGCTGGCGAACCTCTCCCAGACTTTCAGCCGTGCGCTCCTTATAATAAGCGAGCGCCCTTCTAGGATCCAGAGCATGGAGCCTATATTCGGACCTCCGAGGTGTGATTTGGGGTAGGAACACCGGCAGAGTCAACACCTGGTTAAGGTGAAACTCGACACCACCTTCGGAAGGAATTTCGGGTGGGCGCGGTTGTACTGTCCCTGTGGAAGACCAGGTAGGAGACCTGATGGAAAGCGCCTGGGCTCTCCCATCCTTCTGGCTGACGTGATAGCCACCAAGAAGGCGGTCTTCCACGATAGGTGAGAGAGAGACACCTGTGCATAGGTCTCGAATGGCTTGCCCATGAGCTTTGCCAGTACCAGCAGTAGATCCCACGGAGGTGGGGGTTCCTGCACTGAGGGAAATGATCAAGGCCTTTGAAAAGCGCCAGACCACCTTCCTCCTGGGCTTACTGACTGCTTCCCGGCCTGCTCCGTACAGAGATGGCTGCCAGGTGCACCCTTGAGTGTCGACTCCAAGCCCTTGACTAGAAAGGGACCATAAATAGTCCAAGATGCTTGCTAAGGAACAGAGGAAGGGGTCCAAGCCTTGCTTCTGACACCAAATGGAAAACCTTTCCATTTGAAGGCATAGCATTTTCTGGTCGACTCTACTTACGGACGCCTCAACTACATTGGGGACCTCGTCGGAAAGACCCAAAGCCTGGAACTCTAGCAGCTCAGGAACCAGGCCGTCAGGTGCAGGGATTGAAGGTCCGGATGGAACACCTTCCCTGATTGACTGAGAGCAGGTCCGAGGCGCAGCTGGAAGCTGCTTGCGAGTCCTGGAGCTGAGACTGAGGAGATCTGGGTACCAGAACTGTGAGGAGCCAGTCTGGGGCTATCAGAATCACCTCGCGCCTTGTCCCTCCTCGCTTTGAGAAGCACCTTGTGATCAAGGAAATGGGGAAAGAAAAAGAGGCCTGGGGTCCATTGCCTCGAGAAGGCATCCCCTGCAGCGAGCCCGCTGAGGGGCGGGCATGGAACAGACTCAGCCTGTTCTCCATGGAGGCAAACAGGTCCACCTGAGGTGTGCCCCAAAGGGAGAACAGATGCTGTACTACCTCCGCAGGAGAGACCACTCGGGGATGCAGCCCCTATCCGGCCCAGGGCATCGCCAGGGTGTTGAGGCTCCTGCCACGTGAATGGCTAGGAGATCCGCCTGCTGGCTGCGACGACAGTGACCAAATGCGGAGAGCCTCCCTGCATAGAAGCATGGAGCGCTGTCCCGCCTGGCGTTTAGATAGTACATGGTCGCTGGTATTGTCCGTCTGGACTCGGACCACTTGACCCCGGAGGGCAGACAAAAGGCGGTTGAGGAAGCTAGGGCGGACCGCCGGAGCTCCAGCAGGTTGATGTGGCATCGGGACTCCCCGGGGACCAGAGGCCTGAGCCCCGTGTTCCCCCAGATGGGCACCCCAACCCATCAGAGAGGCATCGGGTCGACAGAGAGACCGGCTGCTCTCATGATTTAACGGGATGCCCTCCTGCAAATGATCTGAACGGGTCCACCACTGGAGAGCATTCCACATCCCTGTGTCACCGACACAAGCCTGGTCCAAGGGATGCATGTGCCAGACCACTGGGCTGGCCAGTCCCCACTGAGAGGATCGATGTTCCAGCCGGGCCCAACGGACCACGCTGGTACAGGCCGCCATGAGACCCAGGAGGCGAGGAAGTCCCGGCAGGCGAATTGCCCAACCAGAAATGATCGGGCAAGGAGGAAAGAACCTCGCCCCTGTCCGCTGAGCCGCGCCGGCTTAAGGAGAGTCGAGCTGCGCCCGATGAATAAAATCACCTGCTTCTGCTCGGGTTCCGACTTCCTCGCTTGATAAGGAGGCCCAGTTGAGAGCAGACCTGGAGGGCCAGATCTCTGACCACTCCGCCTCCTTTCCTGAGGGAGCTGCTATCAGCCAGTCGTCCAGGTAGGTACACCCGACCCTCGAGCACAGAGGGAATGCTATCACCACTGCCATGCACTTTGGTGAAGACCCTGGGAGCTGGAACAAGTCGAAGGGCATGGCTTGGAACTCGAAGAGATCCTTCCGCTTTCGAAGCGAAGGGAATCTCTGGTGAGACGGGCGGATAGGGACGTGAAAAACGCCATTCTGCAAGTCCAGAGAGCAGAAATCCTACACGCCGCTCCAAGGATGGTATTATCTGAGCCAGAGTGACCATCCTGAAGGTTGAGACCTTAGGAACTTGTTTAGGTGTAGGTCGAGAATGGGCGCCAGCCCCGTCCGCTCGGAACCAGGAAGTACCTGGACACAAACCCTGGGTCTGAAGGAGGGTCCACCACCTCTCTTACCACCTCCTTCTGGAGGAGGAGGTGATGTCGGCTCATGAGCCGCCAGTGAGGGCTGGGGATCCCAAGCCCCCGGAGGCGACGGCTCTGAAGGGTGGTGCCTGCCAATTCCAGAGGCAGGCCTCTTCCACCACCTCCAAGACCCACCTGTCCGTGGGGTAACAGCGGACCAGGCGGAACGGGAAGTGCCGGAGCCGGTGGCCTCCCACGGGGACCTTAGGGTAAGGTGACGGGGATGGGGGCGACACCCCTAGCCTGGCTACTGGGCAGGCTTGAGGAGGGACCGCTTCGGGACCGGGCCCTTCCTCCTGCCTCCTGTTAGAGGAAGCCGCGTTTGCTGGATGCTGGCCGAGCCTGTTGGCCCGACGTTGCTGGGCTGGCGGCTGTGAAGGACGCAAAGGGGCTTAGCTGTGGTTTGCCTTGTCCTTCTGAGCTGAAGACCGAGTCCGCTGTGGCATGGCTCTCGATCCTCTGCAGGTGACCTTCCACCCCAGGGCCAAGAGGTCAGTCCTCAAAAAGGGAACATCCGCCAACTTGTGCTGGGTATCCGAGTAAAGGTGGATATCTCAGCCAAGCCCGCCGATGTATAGCCACTGCGCCGCCACCGATCTGGCACATGAGTCCCCTAAATCCAAAGCAGTCTGGAGCTGCTGTTTGGCCACTGCCCTGCCCTGGTCCCGCACCTGCTTAACCGTAGTCTGCAGATCGGCGGGAAGATGAGGGATGACCTCATCCAGGGAGCCCAACAGGGCATGAGAAAAAATGTGCCATGAGAACGGGTCAACTGGCCTGGACGATGGCGCGTAGGAGGACGCAGCGTGAGACTTTCGCCCGCATATAGTCCAATTCTTGGACTCTTGTCAGGAGGTTTGTCCACATCCCTGGCGCTAGCGGGCGTGCGCTGAAAACTGTCGGTAACCAACCCTCAGCAGAGGGTGTTCCAAAACCGGACAAGGAACGGTAGGGACCGCATGCATATCTTCCTGGCCAGTCAAGGCTTAGGGCAGGGAAGCAGGGCGCTAAAGCTAAAGTTCCAGTGCCGGACTCCATCTATGGCCTCGGCCACCGGAAAGGCCTCCGCCGGAGAATCCTCGGTCCAGAATCTCCGTGAGGGGATACCTGGCCCGCTTGGAAACGTGAGTTCGAGCTCCATCCCGTTAGACTCGGATGAGCCGAAGCAGTCCTAGGAAGGACGACGGGCTATCGCCCATTGACTGACCTCCTGAAGACTCTAAGTCCAGTCGCTTGGAGAAGAAGGAGGATTATCTTCGACCGGAAGAGTCCCCAAGAGCTGCCTCTGGCCTGAGCCACCCTTCACCTGCCGCAGGCCTGGTCGGGAGTGAGGGTAACTGACAGCCGGCGGGCAACCTTAGTCGACCGAGAATCCTTGGTCGGAGCTCCAATTGCGGCTGTGGAGGGCGGAGATTCCACCGGAATCGGTGGAGAAGCTGGTTTGGTCCGAACAACCGGCCTGGTATAGGCCCGGACAAGTCGTAGGGTTAGCCTCGGCTGCCCGGTGACAGTTACTTAATGGCCGGGGAAGGCGCCGGAGTCGGCTTATTCCCGCCAGGAGGAGTTGTTGTGAACATAAGGTTCCGGACCACGGGACGACTTGACTGCCGCTTCCTCTCATCCGAGGGAAGTGATGAGATCTAACGGGCGATGCCGCTTACCGCGGTGCCGAGACCGGGACCGCCCTGCGACGGGAACGGCTGGATCAGCTAAGAGGTCCAGACCGAGACCGAGAGTCCCGGAATTTCCGGGTCGGTGCGGGAGGTGTCGGCCGAACTGCACTCCTTCGCTCGGAAGGTCCATCCGAGGGCTCGGAACCGGAAGCACAGGCGAGCCCACGGATCTCAACTCCTCCTGGGGAACCGGGAGAGGAATCTCGGCTGCTAAAGGCGACAGCTCGTTCAATGGGTCGAGAAAATCTCGACTTCATCAGTGGGAGTCTCGGTCAACTGACCTGACTGGGGACACCGTGAGGCCAGTGGCCGAAGCAGGGATCGGACCGCCGACGGTCGGCGGCCCGGGAGAAGGACCTTTCCGGCTCCCAAGGCCGTCGAGGAGGGACTTACCCTTGTCCTTCTTTGACCGAGAATAAGGTCCAGCAGACGCAGGCCCTTCTCCTTTAGTAGAGAGGACAGACAAAGCTCCTTAAAGGAAGCCGTGTAGGAAGAACCCAGAGAGAGCCGGATAAATGCCGCGGCCGAGGAAGATACGGCCAGCGCCGCCTCCTCTTGAGGCGACCATCCGCTCGAAGCTGATCCGCCGAGCGGCCCGCCGCGGACACCTGCCAACCGGGCCCCTTGGACTTCACCGAGGAAACGCTTTCTGGACGGCCCAGCTGTAATCGGGCAGCACTGTCTTGAGGATGAGGCGAAAGATGAGCGCGGTGGTCGCAAGCCTGCGGGTCGTGCTCAAGGCCTACAGTGGACACACGGAGTGTGGATCCGTCCGAGACATCTTCTGCCCGCATGGGCATCTCCAACTCGGAGTCGATTTGTCCCGCCAGCAGCAGCGGGGATCGAACTGAAGTCTTTGCAAATATTATTTTTAATCCGCAAACGGAGAAATAGGAACCAGCGTAAACGCAGAGCGTTAAGGAGGGAACCTGAGCTTCCAAGCGGTAAGGAAGATCTGCGCTCATGGGGCGGAGCTTTGAGTTATACCACCCGGGTGGGTGGGAGGAGCATGCTTGAAGACCTTCCGGCAAGATTTAAAGCGGCAAGGATACTGCCAATGAGTGTGGATGAACAACATATCCATGTCCCTAGAACCAGCATCCCAGTGTGATTCAAGGTCAATGTAGTAAGGGGAAATTAAGGTGTGAGCTGACTTTCAGGTAGAAGCCTTGCAGATTTCCTGGATAGGGATGTCCCTAGAAGCAGCTACCAACGCAGCAGTATGGCGGGTGGAATGAGCCCTTAGCCCTCCTGGAGTCTCCCTACCCGCCAACCTATAGCAGAGATCAATGCAGGAAGTGATCCACCTGCCAATCGTCCGCTTGGCTGGAGGTCTGCCAGGTGCGGCTTCAGCATAGGGGACAAGCAGCTGGGGAACCTTTCCCAAACTCCAGCCATGCACTCTTTATAGTAAGCAAGCCCACCTCACTTCCAAGTACAGAGCCTGAGTGCGGCCTCTGAGGTGTGATTCGGAAGAACACCGGCAAAGTCATCACCTGATTCAGGTGAAACTCCGACACAACCTTCGGGAGGAACTTGGGGAGCAGGAAAACCTTGTCCCTGTGGAAGACCAGGTAAGAAGACTCAACCAAGAGTGCCTGGAGCTCACAGATCCTTATGGCTGACGTGATAGCCACTAGGAAGGTGGTCTTCCATGACAGGTGAGACATCTCACACCTGTGCATCGGTTAGAACGGCTTGCCAATGAGCTTTGCCAAACCAGCAACAAGTCCCACGGTGGTGATGGTTCATGCACCGGAGGGGAAATGTGGTCAAGGCCTTTGGAAAGCGCCAGACCACCTTCTTCTGTGCCGACTGCTGACAGCCCATGCTCGTAAGCACAGATGGCTGCCAGATGCACCTTAAGGGTCGCTCCACCGGTCCCCTTGGGAGAGAGACCACAGAGTGTCCAAAATGCTAGCCACAGAACAGGTCAAATGGTCCAACCCTTTGCCAGACACCAAATGGAGAATCTCTTCCATTTGAAGGCATAGCATTTTCTGGTCGATTCCTTTCTAGATGCCTCCACCACAGTTAGGACATCATAGGAGAGATCCAAAGTCTGGAACTCTAGCTGCTAAGGAACCAGGCTGTCAGGTACAGGGATTGAAGGTCCGGTGAGTACCTTCCCCTGATTGATGGAGAGCAGGTCCAGGCATGCCGGAAGATGCTTCTGGAGCCTGTTGTTGAGGCTGGGAGATCGGGGTATCAAAACTGGTGTGGCCAGTCCTGAGTCGTCATGATCACCTGCCTTGTCCCTCCTGACCTTGAGGAGCACTCTGTGGATCAAGGGAAGTGGAGGAAGGCAAAGAGGAGGCCTAGGGTTCACAGCCTTGAGAAGGCATCTCCTGCAGCGAGCCCTGCTGAGGGGCATGCACAAAACAGCCTCGGCTTTGTGTTCTCCCTGAGGCAAATAGGTCCACCTGAGGGTGCCCCACTGGGAGAACAGACTGTGAACTACCTGCAGGTGGAGGGACCACTGAGATGCCTCGCCCACCTGGTTGAGCGCATCCGCCACTTAGTGGAGGCTCCAGCCACATGGATGGGGAAGACAGCTGCCTCTAAGCTGTGCACAAGGGTCCAGATGCGGAGAGTCCTTGCACAGAGTCAAGGAGTGCATCCCACCCTGCTTGTTGAGGTAGTACATGGCCGTGGTGGTGTTCGTCTGGACCTGGACCACTTGACCCCGGACAAATGTCACGAATGTGGTCAGGGCTAGCCGAACTGCTCGGAGCCCCAGAAGGTTGACGTGATATTGAGACTCCTAAGGGGGTCCAGAGCCCGTGGGCACCCCAGCCTGTGAAAGAGGTGCTGGTGAGCAGGATGACTGTCAGCTCAGGGCGGACAAATGGCAACCCATCCTGCAGATGCTCTGGGACAAGCCACCACTGGCGGGCGTCCCATATCCTCTGGGTCACAGTGACCAGCTGGTCAAAGTGACCTTTGCACTGAGACCAATGGCTGGCCAGTTCCCACTGCAGGGAGCACATATACCAACCATCCCACTGGACCATGCTGATGCAGGCCACTATGTAACCCAGAAGGCGCAGAAAGTCCCAGGCAGGACGCAGTGCCCAACCAGAACTGATCAGGCAAAGGAGGAGAGAACCTCTGCCCTGTCCGCCAGGAGCCGAGCTCTGCACCAATGAAGCTGATCACCTGTGAGGGCATGAGTTTTTGTTTTTCCCCTCCTTCTCCCTGCTCCTAGTAGGCCACTTCTCCGGGTCACCTAGGTCTCTTGCTGGCACCATTGCCCAATGCCAGCAACCTCCAACCACATTACAGGCCCCAGGGTAATCCGGCATGTCCTTTGCCGAAGGGTCCCCTCCTCCAAGAGAGATAGGCACTGGTGTGGGATGGCCAGCACACTCCACATTTCACCCCAGGTGTTACTGAGGTGGAACTTGGGCCACACTGGGAACTCAGTGGCAGTGGAGGCTGGTGACCGTCATCCAACCGGCCATGGAGCATTTTTTCCCCGTTTGCTCCCCGGGGGCATGGTGTGCCATGAATATCAAGGCATACGCCAACATTCACCATGCCCCTTCTAGGTCTTCGGGACGCAATGCACTGCCGTACTCCAAGGAGTCAGCAAATGCTGGGTCTGTACTCCACCCTCCCCTGAGAGAAGGCAAGCAGTCTACAAACAATCAAGCCTTCTCTCCCCAGCCAGCTGTCCAGCTCCCGGGCCCACTGCCGAACCCGGGTCGCTGGCACCGCAAGTGGAAATCCAACCGCTGCGCTGACGGGTCGACTTGAGGGCACAAGTTCTGACCTGGCCTCGTTGACCAGGAGGCCAAGGTGGATGCAGGTCTGGAGGGCCAGGTCCCTGGACTGCTCCACCTCCTGCCTGGAGAGATTGGCTATCAGCCAGTCGTCCAGGTAGGGGTACACCCGGACCCCTCAGCGCCTCAGATAAGCTGCCACCACTGCTATGCATTTGGTGAAGACCCTGGGGGCCAAGGAGAGGATGAAAGGCATGACTTGAACTCGAAAAGGGATCCCTCTGCTCAGTAGCAGAGGAACCTTCGGTGGGATGGACAGATCAGGATGTGAAAGAACGCATTCTGAAGATACAGAGAGCAAAACCACATGTTTTGCTCCAGAGATGGTATAATCTGGGACAAAGTTACTATCCTGAAGGTGCGGGACCTGAGGAATTTGTTCAGATCGTGCCGATCTAGAATAGGGCACCAGTCCCCTGTCCGCTTTGGCACCAGGAAGTACCTGAAGACAAACCCAGCATGTTCCAGAGGATCCACAACTCTGACCACGACCTCCTGTGGTGGAGCTGGGCCTATGTTGTCTCGAAGAGCTGACTGTCTGCATACGAACATACGAAATTTGCCAGCAGATAAAGGCCTAGAGGTCTACCAAGTCTGCTTGAATGTGCAGCTAGCACCCCTTATTCTGCAGCTGCCCCTCCCTTCCACCCTTCCCCTTCATTAACCCTCCCCCTTGTCCTGGCCCATTGCCTTTTGACGCAGTCCACTGTTCTACTGGATACCACTTCTGCAGGTAGTGCATTCCACCCATCCACCACCCTCTCTGTAAAAAAGTGTCTCCTCATCTCCCTTCTGAACCTTCCTCCCTCCAGTCTCATATCATCGCCCCTGGTGGCCCTCCCCTCCCTTACTTTGAACAGCCCCTCTGTACCAGTCTTGTTTATTCCTTTCATGTATTTAAAGGTTTCAGTCATGTCACCCCTGTCCCTCCTCTCCTCCAGTGAGTACATGTTCAACTCCTTTAACCTCCTCTCGTATGATAAGTCCCCCAGCCCCTTGATCATCTTTGTCGCCCTATGCTGCACCCCCTCCAGTAACTTAATGTCCCTCTTCAGATACGGGCGCCAGTACTGCACGCAGTACTCCAGGTGTGGTCTAACTAATGACCTATACAGTGGCAGAATCACCTCCTCCCTCCTTGAGGATATACCCCTTGCAATACAACCCAGCATTTTGTTGGTCTTTGCAACTGCCTTCCTACATTGTGCCGAGTTGTTCATTGACCCTGTAATGAGCACACCCAGATCCTTCTCCTCCTCTGTCTGGGTTAGCTGCACTCCCCCCAGCTGGTAACTCCTCCTTGGGTTCTTCATCCCAAAATGCAGCATCTTGCACTTTTTGGCAATAAACCCCAGTTGCCAGGTGTCTGACCAGGTTTCAAGCTTTGCCAGATCATCCTGCAACCCCTGCCATCCCCCTAGGTCATCCACCACCGCGCCTACCTTGGTATCATCAGCAAACAGACTGATCTTGCTCTTGATGTCCCATGATATGTCTGCAATGAATATCCCAAACAACACTGGTCCCAACACCAAGCCCTGTGGAACACCGCTCGTCATTGCCCTTGGGCGTGAGAGCTCCCCACCCACCACCACCCTCTGTTGCCTTCCCTGAAGCCAGTTTCCTACCCATCTCACCAGCTTTGCACCCCCGTGCCTACTAACTTCCTTCCCAGCCTTCCATGCGGACAGAGTCAAATGCCTTACTGAAGTCCAGATACAGGACATCCACTGCATGGCCCTGTCCAGTTGCCTAGTTACCCAGTCATAGAACTCCACCAGGTTGGTTTGGCAGGATCTGCCACGTGTAAACCATGCTGTCTGTTGTCTTGTAGTCCTTTGGCCTCTAGGAGGGCCACCAGCCTCTCCTTCAGGATAGTCTCCATTAGCTTACCCACGAAGGATGTGAGGCTCACTGGTCTGTAGTTTCCCGGTTCATCCTTGGGGCCACTCTTGTGGAGGGGCACCACATGAGCCATCCTCCAGTCCTGAGGTACACACCCCGAATGTAGTGAGGCATTAAATAGGTCTGCCAAAGGTCCTGAAAGGACCTCTGCCAGCTCCTTCAGTACCCTGGGGTGGATGCCATCTGGGCCTGGTGCCTTGTCCACCCTCAGTGCCTTCAAACCCTCTCGAACTCTGCCCTCCATGATTTCCCCATCTGTCACCCCTTTTCCCCCTGTTTCTGCCATTTTTCCCACCTTGGGTGTCACCCCCTCTTCTCTTTAGTAAATACTGAGCAGAAGTACTCATTTAGTGCTTCTGCCTTATTGCACCCTGCTTCCACCCAACCCCCCTCCTTCCTAATCCTTACTATGTGGTCCTTACAGCTCCTTTTCTCCCTGGTGTACTTAAAGAAGTCCTTCTCCCCCTTCTTAATGCCTTGTGCCAGCCTGAGTTCCGTAGATGCTTTGGCTCCCCTTACTGCCCTTGTCACCTTCTTCGATTCTGTCAAGTACTCCTCCCTGTCCTCCCCCCTCCCTGTTTTCTTGTACTTCCTAAAGGCAGCTCTTTTCTTCCTTTACTTTTCCATGACTTCCTTGCTCAACGAGCTCGGTTTCTTAGCCCTAGCCTTCTTGCTTTGGGCTTTGCAGCAGGTTTTGGTTGCCTCCACTATCCCCAACTTTATGAGCTCCCACCTCTGCTTAGTGTCCATACTAGATCAAATTCTGGCCAGGTACCCTTTTACCACTTCCCCAATCCTCCCAAAGTCGGCCCTCCTGAAGTCCAGCACTCTTGTGCCAGATTCCCTCCTTCCGTGCCCATATCCAATGTGAGCCATACTGAGTGGTGGTCACTCCTGACAGCGGTTCCTCCACTGTAAGTTCTCTCACAAAGTCCCCATTTGCCAGCACAAGGTCAAGGTAGATACCAAGTCCTCCCCATGGGGTGTGGGTTTGGCTGGAAGGGTATTGCTCAAATTACAGAGGCAGACCCTGACCAACCACTTCCAGAAGTCACCTGTCAGTGATAACAGCTGCCCAGGCAGAAAGGAAGTGGCGGAGCTGGCCCCCTACAGGAGGACCCAGGGAAGGCGTGGTGGGCATGAGGGTGGTGACCCCAATCCAGTCACTGAGCAGGCTTAGATGAGGAGAATCCAGCTGAGGAGCCGCCAGGTCCCTTCCCTCCGGGCTTATGGACCACCGAGGCCACAGACTTGGCCCGTTGGCCAGACTGATGCTGGGCTGGTTTTGCCACAGGGGTGGAGGACTGAAAGGGCTTGCACTTCTTCTGCTTGGAGCCCTTGTTGTCCTTTTGGGTGGATGTCAGAGAGTCCAGGGAGGCATTGGACTTTTCAATGCACTGGAGGTGACCATCCACACCAGACCCATATAGGTCGGTGCCCAAAAAGGGGACATCTGCCAGCTTGTGTTGGGTATCTGCCGTGAAGGTCGAGATCCACAGCCAAGCCCTACGGCACATGGCAACGCAGGGCACAAGAATCATCAATATCCAGAGCTGTCTGGAGTTGCTGTTTCGCCTACTCACTGCCCACGATCAGACCTGTTTGACCGTGGTCTGAAGGTCTGCAGGAAGGTGAGGAATCACCTCATCCAGGGGAGCTAAACAGGGCATGAGAGAAATGTGTCATCAAGATGGCCGAGTTCACCTGGCGGAGGCCTAGCAAGGGGCAGCATAGACAGCTTTTGGCTGAATGGTCTAATTTCTTGGACTCTTTATCCAGCGGTCTATTGATGCACCGGTATTGCCCTAAGCGCTGAAACATGGAGTCAGCCCTCCAACCCCTCAGCCGAGGATGATCCGTGAACCCGAAAGGGTATCGGTTGGCACAGCATACCTCGCGAGGCCATCTGGAGCGGAAGAAAAGCAGGAGACAACAATGGCCTCGGCCACTGGGAAGAGCCTCCGTGGGACAATCCCCTTGTCTAGAATTTCTATAAGGAATACTCAGCCCACTTTTGGATGGGCTCCAGCTTCATCGCCGTGACTCGGTGGAGAATACCCATGAAGCAGTAGGGCCTTCGTCCGTGGACAGATCCCCGATTGACTCGGTGTCCAGTGGATGGGAGTGCAAGGAGGAATCCTCGGATTCCGAGGAGTCGGCATATAGCGGGAGACCACCTGTGTCACCCTCGACCCACCGCAGATGGTCAGGCATAAGGGTGACTGACAGCCAAAGGAGGAGACCCTTGGCCGGGTTGAGACTCCTTGGTCAGAGCCCTGGTCGCCAGCTGCTTAGGTGACGGCTCCACCATGATCGCCGGAAGAAGCTTGCTTTTGGCCGAGCTGACGTGGTCGGAACTGGCTCTACCTGGGGAGGAACGGTGTCAACCAGCCCCACCGTGGAGTCAGCGTGGGTCTTCGGGTGACAGTTAGGTAATGGCCGGATGGTAGCCGGCGCCTGCTTCAGCTCACTTTGATTTAATCAATGGATAACATTTTTCCGGATGGCCCAACTTTAGGCAGGCAGCGCGGTCCTCAAGGACATTCGGATGAAATGACCAACACGTCACAGGCCTGTGGATCGTGATCATGGCCCAGATAGTATATGCACGAGGCGTGAGGGTTAATATGTGACATCTTCTGCCCACATGGGCATCAGTGAAATCCAGGTTAAGATTTATCTTCCATCGCGGTCGGAATCGAAAATCGAGGTGAAGACATAACTCGAATGAGTTTTAGTGTACGTTTTGGAAGTAAATCCAAAGATTTAAGCACCAGGGCCTACTCAACGTGGGAGCGGTAAGTAGGAACCTGCTTCTTCCAGCAAAAGGAAGATATGGTGTCATGGGGCTAAGCTAAGGGAGTTACCACTGGGTGGGTGGAGGAGCCAGCTTGAAGATGTTTCCGCAAATCTTAACAGGAAAGGCAACTGCCAGACAGTGGAAGAACATCATATCCACGTCCCTAGAACCATCTATCCAGGTGAACTGGAAAAAGAGCTATACTACTGTAAGGCCAACACCTGTTCCTGTACACAATAAATGACCTCACTGACACATCTACAAGGATCTGACAGTACTGCATGAGACACCCCGATAACTATGGCAGAAATATGTACAATTAGTATGGCCTGGTTAGACTCTCCATTGTTGGGAGTACAGGCCTGGCTACAAGCCCCCAAAGCAAGCCTATTGTCCTACTATTTACAAGAGACTGGAGTAAATGTACTATGAGTGGGCAACATGACCAGTACAGCCATTAGGGTGGCATGAGCAGAATTCCTACAGAGGACATGCCTGAGCTCAGAATAAAAGAGAAAGGAGAAGGAAAAGCCTGTAGGCATTCCTTAGCATCGCAAGAATGGCTCCTATTTCTCTCACTCACCTTTCTGAATCAGGTAGGCAAAGAAGGGGGGGGGGGGCGCGAGGCTGACCCCTGCACCCCCATCCTGGGCCAAGAGAGGGTAAACAAAGCAATGGTAGGCTGAACCTCTGATACCATCTTCTTTAGGTAAGCCCACTGCAGTACCTGAAGCAGCTGTGACTGCAAAGAAACTTGTGTCCCTGGTGCTATCACCCTGTGGAGATGTTTGTGTGTACCAGCAAGAGGCCTATACCTGCTGCTTTTACCTTTAGTTGGGCATGAACCCTGACTGGGTCGTCTGGGCAGAATGAAGTTTTTTTAAGGCCTCTTCTACCTCTCCACACAAGAAAGGTATCAAGGGCTCCTTACTGCCGCCACGTGACAGTGGAGTTAAAACCACTGCCAATTTCTCAGGCCTGAACGTCATGGTCTAGGTTGCAAAACACACAGACACACACTCTCTGTACATATCTTTGTAAATTTGTTCGCTGCTGTCATAAAAGTGGAACAATTTCAAAGACTCAGGCAACACAGAAAAGACGAAAAGTGCAAGTTATTCAATTTTAATAAAAAATAAACTGCCATAGTCAACAGCGGAACAAGAAATGAGGAAAAAGAAGGCTGCCCCCATCTTATATGGACACTGACGAATGATGTCGTCATGGGTGGCCCCTGGCTGACTGCTGGTGAAGGTTTCAGTGTGGTCCTAGTGCAGACGCCATGTAGTTCCAAAGGTGTGACCTGATGAAAGATATCCTCAATCAACATTTGGCAATTATTCATCTGGGTGTATCAGAAAGACATAAAACTGTCAGTGACTAACCTAAAAAAAACTGTCCAGTTTGTGACATTACAGGCTGTTGTCATGGAAAGCACAATGATACCATCAACAAATGCAATAGGTGATCAGCAAATCCACACCAGAGCTTCTGACATAGCAATCAAGAGATGTATAAGATGAACAAATCAAGTTTGGTACAGTAGGCTCTTGTGGTTTTAAAGTTCTGCTTTTACCTAGAAAATGTAACAGCTAATTCTGAAATGGTGGCAGCTGTTCCTGCATGAGCACTGCAGGATATTGTAAAGCAGAGATTTGCTGCAGCAGGATTTCCTTTATCTACCCAGAGAGAAAAACTTCAAATTCCATCTCTAATTATCATGTCAAAATATATAAAAATGCTCCTGAAAGAAACAAATTGCCCTTAGGTAGTACAAACACAATCCATCTCACAATCATTCCTGGTATATACCTGAACCTGTAAACAAAATAACAAAGAAATAACTACACGAGGAGGGAGGGAGGAGGAGTAGATCTTCAGCCATGTTTCTGGATATTTTGAATATACAGAGACAAAAATGCAGTGCAGGGAAGCAGACAAATAGGGATATCAGTAAAAATACAGTCCCTTCAAGGAGAATTATAAGTTTACCATTAAGACAATGTCCACATTTATGAATTTGCAGAAATGAACCTAAGAAAAAGTACAGTTACGTAAGAACTTACGTAACAGTAGATCTTCGAGAGGAGCTCTTGCAGCAGAGTAATACCATTGGGACTGAAGCCATCAGGCGTCAGGACCCCACAAAACTTGTAGCTAGCAGTCCGAGTGCAGGGGACCGCCTCGCGCCAGCTCCCCCTGACATCCCACATGGTATAAAGGGGTGGTCCCCTGGCGCCACCCCAGTTCTCCCGCTGAAGATCAGCTAGATAGAATTTGGAGAACCAGGTAGCAAAAATTCCGCATCCTGGTTGGATGGAAACCAAGAATAATAATAATCCCCTAAGCTATCCTGGGGGAAGGAGGTGGAAAGCCACCTGCTGCAAGAGCTCCTCTCAAAGATCTACTGTTACAGTAAGTTCTTACATAACTGTACTATCTGTCTTTGAGGGTGGAGCTCGTGCAACAGATAATACCATTAGGACTGAGTCCCAAGCAATACCCAAGGATAGGCCCAGGTCTGATACGGTGGATGGGGACAGGGTGGATGGGGATATATAGGAAGATGGAGTGGACATCTACAAGAGAAGGCCTTGCAGGACTGCTAGTCCGAAACCTGCTCTCCTTCTGGAAGCGATGTCCAGGCTGTAATGTCTTATGAAGGTGTGGACGGAGGACCACGTGGCAGCAGCACAAATGTCGGCTGAAGAAACGCTCTTCAGGGCCACAAATGAAGATGCCACCGCCTGGTGGAATGATTCCCAACAGCACCCAAGAGGTCTGTCGTGGTGCGATAACGAACATAATGTGTTACCAGCCAACGGCTAGTGTCTGCTAGAGGCAGGAGCTCCTAACACTGCTTGCAAATGGCGAACAACTGGTCCTAGTTCCGTAGAAGAGCTAGTCCTGTGGAGATAATACTGCAAAATGCGATGAACATCAAAGGTGTGCAACAGTGATTCACCCTGGTTGGAAGAGTTAGGGTAGTATACCAGAAGGTTGAAATCCTGGCTAAGGGTCAGTACGGACACCACCTTCGGCATGAATTTGGGGTTCGTGCGCAGATTCACCCTGTCCCTGTGAAAGACTATGTACAGTTCTTTACACATCAGAGCCTGGAGTTCCAGAACCCTTCGAGCAGAGGTGATGGTCACCAAGCGGAGAGTCTTCCAAGAGAGGAAGCGCAGCTCGCAAGAGGCTGCCAGTTTGAAGGGAGGAAGTGTGAGTTCCTACAGAACAAAGAGGAGGTGTCCCAAGGAGGAACGATGTCCCTCTTGGGAGGTCTGACGTGTAATACCCCTTGAAGAAAAGTCTTGCAGGCATACAGCTGAGCCAGAGTTTTGTCTCCCACTGGGTTATGATATGCGGAGACCACACACATATGCACCTTGACTGAGGAGTGACTCAACCCTAAGTCCAAAAGGCGTCACCGAGATACTCTAACATGTGCCTAATCGGGCAACCCAAGGGATCTAGGGAATGGGCAGACGCCCAAAAGCAGAAGCGTTTCCATTTCAGAGCTTACGTGGCTCTGGTAGAAGGCTTCCTGGCTGCCACCAGAATTTCAGCCACTCTGCTTAACACTCCTAATCTCTCTTCCACTACGACTGCAGGAGTCAAGCATGCAAGTGAAGAGAGCGAAGAGCAGGATGGACAAGAGTCCCCTGTTCCTGAGAGAACAAGTGAGTGGAGAGTGGCAACTGAATTGGAGGATCCAGAGAAAGTTACTGGAGCAGCGGATACCAAATTTGATGAGGCCATAGAGGAGCCATCAGAATCATTCTGGCAGCCTCTGACTGCAATTTGAGCAGTACTCTCTGAATGAGAGAGGAACAACGCGTCTCGCCAGAAAACACCATGCCCTGGAGCGAGCAGCAGAAATTGTGCAGTTCCATGCTGCACAGGGACGCAAAGAGGTTCAACTCTGGCTGGCCCCATCTGTTGAAGAGGTCTTCTGCGACATCTTGAGCAATTCCCACTCGTGATTGTGAGAGGAAGAGCAACAGACTGTCAGCGAGAACGTACTGGACCCCTGGCAGGCGAACTGCGGTGAGGTCGAGACTGTGTTCTACTGCCCAGTCCCACACTCTCATGGCTTCACTGCAAAGGGGGGTACCAGTGAGCTCCTCCTTGTTTGTTGATGTAGAAGACGACCGGTGTGTCGTCTGTCTGTACCAGAAGAAGACCCGGCAGAAGCTGGTCTCTGAATGCCAAAAGTGCATTCAGCACGGCTCTCATTTCCAGGACACTGATATGAAGAGAGTGCTGGTGATAGACCAGGACCCCCGGGTCCTGTGATCCCCTAGATGAGCCCCCCCATCCTGAGAGACAGGCGTCTGCGGTCAGGGTCTGAAGCGGTGGAGGTCTGCGGAAAGAAATGCCACTGCTCAAGATTGTCCATGGAGAGCCACCATTCCAGAGAACGATGAATTGCTCAAGAGATCTGGATTTGGAGATCCAGATCAACCACCGACTGGTCCCACTGTACTCTGAGGTGCCAATGCAGTGCCCTCATGTGGAGCTTGGCTAAGGGAACTGTGGCGATGGCCACCGCCATATGACCCAGCAGCTGCAGGACCACCCACGCAGGGGAAGAGGGGTTTCTTTGGAGGCTTCTGGTTAACCCCTGAAGGCATTCTGCTCTCTCCGGGGGCAGAAAAGCCATCCCTTGTTCAGTGTCCAGGATGGCTTCTATGAACTGCAGCCACTGCGTCGGCCAGGGATGCGACTTCGGCCAGTTGATTATGATACCCAGGGACAAAAACACAGTCCGCGTTTCTGTTAGGGCGATTAGAAGCTCCTCCTCTGACTGAGCAGAGAGAAGCCAATCGTCCAGGTAGGGGCAGACAAAGAGGCCTCTCCTGCGGTGGGCCACTGCTACCACCGCTAGGCACTTGGTGAATACCCTGGGTGCTGACGAGAGGCCGAAGGGCAGAACCTTAAATTGGTAATGCTTGTTTCTGAAACGAACAGTAGAACAGCAGAAATCATCTGTGGGTCTTCAGGACCTTGATATGCAGGTAGGTGTCCTGCATATCTAGAGAGCATAACCAGGCTCCTTGCTGGAGCAGGGGGAAGAGGGATCCCATGGTGACCATGCAGAACCTCTGGTATTTCACTGACAGGTTGAACTGGCTGAGGTCCACAATGGGACGAAGGTCTCCTGTCTTCTTCCGGACGAGGAAGAAGCGGGAGTAGAAACCTTTCCCTCTCTGTGCCGGTGGGACCCTTTGAATCGCTCTTTTGTCTAGTTTTGTATATCCGGTGTATGTCTGCCACTGCTCTCCCCAATTCCAGCAGTTCTTTCACCATCTGCTCCACCTCAGGGCCGAACAAGACTGGGCCTTGAAAGGGAGAATCCAGGATAGAGTATTGAAGATCTTGCTGGAAACCAGTAAGTCTGAGCCAGGACTGCCGTCTCATGCATATGCCTGATGCCACGGCCATGGAGGCCACATCAATGGCGTCATTAGAACACCGGAGGGCATGCTTGTCCACGTCCAGGCCCGACTGAGCGCAGGCCAAAATCTCCTGTTTGGAGTCAGCGTCAAATCCATGGTCTTTCTCCACAGGGATTGTTGCAAGGAGATCATGTGGGCCATGAAATTCAGCGACCTTATGGACCCAGCAGCCGAGGAAAAAACCTTTCAGCCCCAGCTGTCCAGTTTCTTCGAGATGGGGTCTGGGGCTGGGAGCTAGATGCGCCGGTTGGGCCCCTGGCCTGTGGGCAGCCATAAGGGCTAGTGAATTAGCCTAGGTTGTTCCACCAGGAATGGTTCTGATTTGGGAGGCCTGTAGAGTCTGTCAGCCTTCCTTGGAACTGCCGGGATAGATGACTGTGTACGCTAAGTAAGGCGAGTAACGTCCTGGAAGGGCTCTATGAATGGTGGGATGACAAGGGCTTTGGTTCCTTTTCTCCCAGGAACTTAGCTAGACGTTTCCATTCTGGGTCTAGAGCCTCGGTATTCCATTTGTAAATAGTCTGGATGTGCCTCATGATGTCAAGGAATGAGGGATCATCCAGAGGGGACCATGGAGAGTCGCTGGGTCCTGGCGAAGGAGGTAGGAACCTGTCCTCTTAAGAGTCAGAGTCAAAACCTGCCTCGTCCGAGGAGGACGTATTTTAGGCGAAGGAGGCGGAGATGGAGATGGAGACTGTGTTCGCTTCCCTCTGGACGTGGAGTTGGCCCTTGTCTGGGGTAGGACGACGACCCATAGGAGATGGAGTAGGACCTTGTCTGGTGGTCTGAACAGAAGGTCCCCCTGATGGTATTCTCACCAGGTGGTAAATAAATTAACTATATCCGCCACTGGGACGACTGCTGGAGCCGGCATCGGGTCAGAGGAACAGGCATCTGGTCTGTAAGTGGAGGGGCAGACAGCCAATCCTCGTCCGGTTACCGCCCTGTGTCTGGCATTGGGGAGCGGGTCATCAGGGTAGGCGAGCAGCTAGGTGGGTGGACGTCTGGCGGAGGGTGCACCTTAGCCTGGGGGGGGAGGCGTCTTGAGCCCAGGCGTCCCCTTGCTTACCCAAATGTTCCTCAGAACAATTCCTCTTCTCTGAGGAGCTAGACCTGTCCAGAGCCCTGGGAAGGCTTTCCTGGGTCGACCTTGTGGTTTTATGAGGTCAATGAGCCAGGGAAGAAGAGCGATGTCCCGCTTATGCCGACTCCCAGTGGCCACCGGGGTGGGGGTGGGGGTGTGACTGACTTAGAAGAGTCGGTTGCTGGGACCGAATCCAACCTTTGGGAAGAAGATGACGATGCTTGTTTGGCCGGCGACAGATGGAGGGATTCAGACCTGGCCCGATCCTTCTCCTTGTGATGCTTCCTCCCTGAAGCCTTATCTTTGGAAGGAGATTCTCTAGCGGGAGAGGATGAGCTGGCCCCCAAACCTCGCTGCATGGCCGCAAGCTTTTTCTGTAGGAGGAAGGTTCTCCTGGCGCACGTCTTCTGATTGAACTTCTGACAGTGGCTGCTGGTGTTCCGGGCCTAGGCAGATGAGGCAGGCCACATGGCTGTCTTTCGCCAGAATCTGCTTCCCGCAGGCACACTTAGATTTTTGCCGCAGTGGTGAGGGCAACAACATAAACTAGGTGTTGGGAAGATTTATACTAATTTAGGAAAGAAAAATTACTTATCTGGCATTCAAAGCTGTCTACTGCAGAGAGCGCGTCCGTGGAGCTGAACTAGATGGGTCGACTGCAGGAAAAGAACTGGGTGGCACTTAGGGACTGTCTCTTTATACCACCGAGGACGTTGAAGTGAGCAGATGTCGGGGCGGTCTCTTGCCTCAGACTGCTAGCTACAAGTTTTCCGTGGGGTCCAGCGCCTGTTGGCTTCAGTCCTAATGGTATTACCTGCTACAAGAGTTCCATCCTCGAAGACAGATCTCCCTAATCTCTGTGGGAGTCAGTAAGCGGAATATGCATTAATTTTCCATGCAGTGTTCAGTGGAAGGGAAGAGATCATATTTTGGCCCAGAGAAGGCTAATCCCTTCCACTTCTTTGCCATCTCCGCCCCCACATTCAAACGCATCATGACATCCTACCTGGGAGAGCACAGACACCCACCCCCCACAGTAGTCTGGGAGGCCACT
Source organism: Neoceratodus forsteri (assembly GCA_016271365.2). Classification (NCBI taxonomy): domain Eukaryota; kingdom Metazoa; phylum Chordata; order Ceratodontiformes; family Ceratodontidae; genus Neoceratodus; species Neoceratodus forsteri. The sequence continues at coordinate 567,997,969 of CM057452.1, forward strand.
TTTCTTTACTTTTTTAATATTAGATAGTCTTTAAGGAAAAACTTCAAATATGCCCAACAGCGGTAACCTCAGAAGAGTCTGACACAGCTACACCCCTCAATATGTTGCACTCTAAGTATGGAAAATCTCCTCATAAAATGTATCACACCCTCCGCTATATGTGCCATGTTGAAGTCCAACTTCCACTTAAATGGGGAAGCTGTGCTTAAGCTTGGCAAACATACTGCGTTAGAAGGCATAATAGAAATTCTCCATATATAGAGTACAGGATTACACTGGCATATCCCATCATGCTCTTGCATGGTTACTGCCTCTCTAGTAAGTGATCTGCTGCCACACAATAATATATCATGGACTCCCATTTCAAAGGAAATGTGATTAATTTTAAATCTCTTCAAGACAGCATCTTCTTGTACCCCCTGCCTCTGCAGTTTATTTAAGGAGATAAGCCTGTCTTTTAATATCATAAGAGTATGTTTTTAAAAAAGAAAGAAGGAATATTTTAGCATTTCAGGTTTCAAAAGAAAGGATCATGAAGACTTACTTTGTTTGTCACAGTGTTGATTGCCAGTGTTGGAGAGGCACTTCCCGAGATGATACAGTCCATTCCCAACGAGTCTGAATCTAAGCTGTAGGGAGTCGAGGCCTGCACAAGTAAGAAGACCACATGAGCAGTATGTTAATCCAGACATCTGTTACAAAAAAAAGCACGCGCCACCCTTGGAAAGTTAAATTCATATAGGCAACTACCGTGTGTTAGCACAAATATTTGATGTGGCAGTACTGCAAGTTTGAGTCAAGTGGGGGTGGCTGCACTACTGACAAGGCTCGTCTCCTTTAGTTCACAAGGTCAAAAGTGCTGAACAGCAGGGCAACTAGACCCATTCCCTTCACAGAGGTTTCAGTACAGTACACACCCCAATTAAGGCCCCCAGAATTTTGAAGCCCTGCCAATCGGAACACATCACAGAACTTGTATCCAGCTGCCGAGCTTAATGCATTTGCACAGATTTCACAATAAATGGCAAGATTTTTTTGAAAAATATACAGGTTACTCACCTGTAACAGGAGTTCTAGGAGTGGTATATGTTGTTCATCTACACTTCTTGGCCGGTTCCTTGCTGCTTTAAGATGGGCCTGAAGGTCTTCAAGCTGCTTCTCCCACACACCCGCGGGGGTAAAACCCTCGGCTCTGCCCCATGACGCCAAATCTAGCCTGCAGGAAGACAGGTTGTGTGCCGAAGCTGGGGAGGTCGGTGAGGTCGTGAGGATGAACAACATATACCACTCCTAGAACTCCTGTTACAGGTGAGTAACCTGTATTTCTAGGGACGTGGATATGTTGTTCAATCCACACTTCTAGTAGTTCTCCGGGAGAAGGGAGGCAAGGCGTTCACCCCCTCCCTGTACTTACTTGGGAAATAAGGACTGGATAACTAAGGCCCCAGAACCAGCATCCCGGCATGACTCAAAGTCGATGTGGTAATGGGTAATAAAGGTATGTGCCGACTTCCAGGTAGCAGCCCTGCAGACATCCTGGCTAGGGACATCCCTAGAAGCAGCGGTATGGCGAGTAGAATGAGCTCTTATCCCTCTGGGAAGCTCCTTGCCTGCCAACCTATAGCAGAGATGTATGCAGGAGGTGATCCACCTGCCTATTGTCTGCTTGGCTGCAGGTCTGCCAGGTGCGGCTTCAGCGTAGGTGACAAACAGCTGGCAAACCTCTCCCCGAACTTCAGCCGTCCGCTCCTTATAATAAGAGAGCGCTTCTAGGGTCCAAAGCATGGAGCCTATATTCGGCCTCTGAGGTGTGATTGGGGTAGAACACCGGCAGAGTCAACACCTGGTTCAGGTGAAAGTCTGACACCACCTTCGGAAGGAATTTCGGGTTGGGGTGAAGGACAACCTTGTCCCTGTGGAAGACCAGATAAGAAGATTCTATGGAAAGCACCTGGAGCTCCCCCATCCTTCTGGCTGACATGACAGCCATAAAGAAGTCAGTCTTCCACGACAGGTGCATTGGTGCATCAGTTCGAATGGCTTGCCCATGAGCTTGGCCAATACCAGCAGTAAATCCCACAGAGGTGGAGGTTCACGCATCGGAGGGGATATGTGATTCTAGGCCTTTGAAAAAGCACCAGACCACCTTCTCCTGCACCACCAACTGCTTGCCGGCTCAGATCCGGTAAGCAGAGATGACTGCCAGGTGCACCTTAAGGGTCATCAACCGAAGCCCTTTCATCGTCCACAGGCAGTCCAAAATGCTAGCCAACAGGCAAGAAGAAGGGTCCAACCCCTGGCCCTGACACCAAATGGAGAAACTCTTCCATTTAAAGGTATAACATTTTCTGATCGACTCCTTACAGGATGCCTCAACGACACTGAGGACCTCATCGGAAAGACCCAAGGCCTGGAACTCTAGCCACTCAGGAACTAGGCCATCAGGTGCAGGGATTGAAGGTCCGGATGGAGTACCTTCCCCTTGTTGATGGAGATCAGGTCCTGACATGCTGGAGGCCATCTAGGAAGCCTGGAGCTGAGACTGAGGAGATCTGGATACCAGAACTGGAGAGGCCAGTCTGGGGCTACCAGAATCACCTACGCCTTGTCCCTCCTCACCTTGAGAAGCACCTTGTGGATCAAGGGAAATGGAGGGAAGGCGTAGAAGAGGCCTGGGGTCCACGGCCTCGAGAAGGCATCCCCCTACAGCGAGCCCCACTGAGGAGGTCGGGCATGGAGCAGCCTCAGCTTCGCATTCTCCCTGTAGGTGAACAGGTCCATCTGAAGAGTGCCCCAGTGGGAGAACAGATCTAGTACCTCCGGCAGGCGACTCACTCGTGAGATGCATTGCCTATCCAGCTTAGGGCATCGGCCAGACTGTTTGAGGCTCCTGCCACGTGGAATGGCTAGGAGATCCGCCCAGGCTGAGCACAAGAGACCAAATGCAGAGAGACCCTAGCACAGGGGCAAGGAGGCCCTGCCCGACGGTTGAAACAGTACATGGATATTGCGCTGTCCGCCCAGACCTGGACCACTTGACCCCAACAAGGGAGTAAAGGCAGCCAGGGCTAACCATACCGCTTCTAAGCCAGCAGGTTGATGTGGCGCCGGGACTCCCGCGAGGGGAACAGAGATTGCAGGCTCTAGTGCTCCCCAGATGGGCATCCAACCTATCAGAGAGGCGCCGGTCGTCAGGATGACCGTCGGCTCGAGGCAGACAAACGGGATACCCTCCTGCAGATAAGCTGGGATGAGCCAGCATTGCAGGCCAACCCACATCTTCTGGGTCACGAATACTGACTGGTCCAGAGGACTTGAGCTGAGACCACTGATGGCCAGCCCTCATTGCAGGGGCAGATGTGCCAGTGGGCCACGCTGGTGCAGGCCGCTTCAGGAGACCAAAGAAGGCGCTGAAGTCCCGGCAGAGTGCAACTGCCCAACCCAAAATGACTAGACAAAGGAGGAAAGGATCTCGGCCCTGTCCATTGGGAGCCAGGCTCTGGCTCAGAGAGAATCGAGCTCTGCCATGATGAATTGAATCACCTGCAACGGCACGAGTTCCGATTTGACCTCGTTGATAAGGAGGTCTGAGAGCAAACCCGGAGGGCCAGATCCCTGGACCGCTCCACCTCCAACCTGGAGGGGGCTGCTATCGGCCAATCGTCCAGGAAAGGGTACACCCGGACCCCTTGGCGCTGCAGGAATGCTGTCACCACTGCCATGCATTTGGTGAAGACCCTGGGAGCTGGAGAAAGGCCGAAGGACATGGCCTGGAACTCGTAAAGGGATCCCTCTGCTCAAAAGCGGAGGAATCGCTGATGAGACGAATGGATTAGGACGTGAAAGAATGCATCCTGAAAATCCAGAGAGCAAAACCATACGCCCAGTTCCAGAGATGGTATAATCTGAGCCAGAGTGACCATCCTGAAGGTGCGTGGCCTTAAGAACTTGTTCAGGTCGTGCCGGTCAAGAATGGGGTGCCAGCCCCCCATCCATTTCGGGACCAGAAAGTACCTGGACATGAACCCTGGGCAAGGAGGAGGATCCGCCACCTCGCTGACCACCCCTTTTGGAGGAGTAGAGCTTTGTCGGCTTGGCGGGCCGACAGAGGTTGGCGGAACCGTAGCCCCCATGGGGCATGGGTTTGAAGGGAGGGGTCTGTCGAATTCCAGAGGCAGACCCCTGCCAACCACCTTCAACACCCAGCGGTCTGTGGTGATAGTGGACCAGGTAGAAAGGAAGTAGCTGAGCCGGCCCCCTGGGGGACCCAAGGGAAGAGTGATGAGGTTGGGGAGGCACCCGCAACCCATCACTGGGCAGGCTTGGAGGAAGGCCCGCCCAGGGACCACCCTGACCTTTCCTCCTGGCTTCCTGACTGAGGAAGCTACAGACTTGGCCTTTGCAGCTTAAGAATGAGCCTGCTGACCGTGCTGCTGATGTTGCTGGGCCGGTCGTGCAGCCGGAGCAGAAGGATGAAAGGGCTTACGCTGTTGGTGGCGGCCTTTGTCCTTCTGGGCAGATGCGACAACAGTCCAAGGTGGCAGACTTTTCGTTCCGCTGGAGGTGACCCTCCACCCTGGGCCCAAACAGATCAGTGCCCAATATGGGAACATCTGCTAGCTTGTGCTGGGTATCCGCCGTGAAGGTCGAGATCCGTAGCCAAGCCCTGCGGCTACTACCAATCAGGCACAGGAGTCACCGATGTCCAGAGCAGTCTGGAGCTGTTGCTTAGCCATCACCCTTTCCTGATCACGAACCTGCTTGACCGTTGTTTGGAGGTCAGCCGGGAGATGAGGAAGCATCTCATCCAAGGAGCCCAAAAGGGCGTGTGAAAAGTGTGCCATCAGAACAGCCGAGCTAGCCTGACGAAGGCCTAGGGAGGAGACAGCATAAACTTTCCGCCCGGAATAGTCCAGCTTCTCAGACTGCTTGTCCACGTCCCTAGTGTTTCCGGAATGTTAGAAAACACTATCGGTTACCAACCCCTCAGCCGAGGGGTGATCCGAAAAACTAGAAAGGGAGCCAGTAGGGACCACGTACTTGCGGGCCATCCTGGCCGAAGTCGCAGGACAGAGGCAGGACGCTACCAAAGCTCCAGAGCCGGCCCACAATGGCCTCGGTCACAGGGAAGGCTCAAGAGAATCCTCTATCCAGGATCTCGTGAGAGGGTATCTCATAGTTTCTGCACGGGCTCAAGCTTTATACCAGTAGACTCCAGATGAGTCAAGGATACTAAGGAACAAGGATGGGCTCTCACCCACCGACAGACACCCTAAATATTCCAGGTCCGGACGGGAATACAATGAGGAGTCTTCAGACTCCAAAGAGTCCGCAAACAGCTGTCGACCGCCTGAGCCCCTCTCCACACGTCGAGGACGATCGGGAATGAGAGTGACCGACAACCTGTGGGGCAAGCCCAGAGCCAACAGAGAATCCTTGGTCAGTGCTCCAATTTTTGGCTGAGGAGTCAGAGGTTCCACCACGATGGGTGGAGCAGCCAGTCTAGGCTAAGCAATCAGCGCCGAAGCCGGCTCCTGAACCGAGGAACCGGGGGCCGGAGACTGCTTCGGCCACTCTGGCAACAGCCACTTAATTGCTGGTGAAGGCGCCAGAACTGGCTTACTGCCGGTTAAAAGAAGGTGCTGCCACATGAGATCCTCATAGCGCTGACACAACTTATGGCGGATCCTCTCTCGGCACAGGAGGAAGAAGAGGATGAGCAGCGATGCCGCATTCGTTGATGACGGGACCAGGACCACTGACATCGGCGGACCTGCCCTTAACGAAAGAGGACCGAGACCTCGTCCGCTGGGGTAGCTAACGGTGGGTCAAATGAAGGAGTGGGAGAAAACCGGAACCCTTCCGGTTCAGGGTCCTTAACCGGGGACATCGGCTCAGGAGGCCGAGGCAAGTTCTCAGAGGGCCCCGGGAGAACCGGTGACCATGAGTGTTGTCGGCCTCTTCAGTCGATTATCTACCGGCGAGCTCGAGAAAATCTCGGCCTCATCGACAGGAGTCTCGCCAGCTGGTCTGACGGGGCTCCATGAAACCAGCAGCTCAAAACCTCGACCAAAGTCGACACAATCTGGGGAGAAAGATTCGCCCGCGTCCACAAACGTCGACGCTGGGACTTACCTTTGTGGTCCTTCTTTTGAACTCGGTGGTGAAGATATTCCTTGATGATTAGGAATTACAGTGAGTATGTCATTTTCATTTACTATGCTGATCTTCACATTTGGACTCGACTCAGCAGTTACCACCCTATTTCTCTGCTGTTCCTGCTGTCAAATATTGTGGAATCTACCCATTAGATAATCCTTGAACCAGAGGCAGACCTCAGAAGAGAAATGTAGGCCAGCCAGGGTGTGGAGGAAAACATTATGACCAATGAGAGCGAAGGCTTTGGTGAGGTCCACAAACACAGCGCCGGTGTAGAGGCCCTCGTTGTTGGCTTTGTCTATGGAATGGGTGAACTTGATGAGAGCTGTTTCAGTATTGTGGCGTGCATGGAACCCATGCTTGGCATCTGTGAGCAGGTTGTACTTAGAGAATAAATTCCGTGGTTTGCCTGTGGACCACTTTCTCTAGGATTCTGGAGAGAGGAGCAAGGAGGGAGATAGGCTGGTAGTTGGATACTAGATCCTTGGGACCAGATTTGTGTAGAGGTTTAATAATAATGCACTTCCATGCTTCGGGGAGGGATCCCATGCAGAGGGAGCGGTTGAGCATGTTAGTGGGATGGCCAGGGAGTCACAGACAAGATGGAGAACTCTGTAGTCAATGCTGTCAGTGCCCTTGGATGGTCTAGGGTTGTTGGTTATGATTAGCTTGACTACTTCAGCCGAGGTTAGGTATCTGAAATGAAACCTGGGGTGGGAGACTTGGAGGGGGCAGGAGTAAATGTGGCACTGGGCTTGTACTGGTCTAGGTCACCAAAGTATTTAGTGAAAAGGGAGGCTATTTCGCCTGGCTCAGTGGTGGTCAGGGCCCCGAGTTTTCCAGGATTCCACGGGTGCGGCAAACCGTGGAAATATCCGTGGAATTTGCAGCCACCCGCAGAATTCGTGGCCGCCCGTGGAACAAATGTCCTTTTGCCGACGGAGTGCCCAGTCCTCTGCCGGCTTCACTGCCCCCTAATGTTTGTATGCCATGCTGGGAGCCTACTCCAGCATGGCAAAGCTCCTTTGCCGACAGGGCTGCCTAATCCTCATCGGCTTCAATGTTCTCCACTAAGCTGCCTGGTGCCATGCTGGGGGCCCACCCCAGTGTGGCAAAAGTCCCTCGCTGTGTAAAACAAAAAACCTTCCTCGTTGATTCTTTTACACCCTCCCCAACCCGCACTCCACCTTCTGCGTACTCACCTCCCCACACTTTCACCTCAACCCATACTTACCTGTGCCCAGCGTGATGGATCTTCGTGGACCAGGAACACATCTGCACTTTTCAAAGCCGACTGCCAACTGAAGAAATGCCGTAAGCTGTATAATGGCATAAATGGATTTTTCAACTTTAGTGCACATCTCAGTTATTTCTGAATTTTTCACCAAATTTTCAACATGGGGTTTTAGGGCCCCACTCATGAACACTGTTATTTCATTAATCAGTTCCCGAAAGGTGGTTCCGCGGTCACTGCACAGAACCACCTTTCCGGAATGATTAACAAAATGACAGTGTCACAGTTCATGAGGTAGGCTCTCAAAACCTTATGTTCAAAATTGTGAAAATATTCCCAAAATTACTATTTTATTTAGAGCGCAGGTTGCGCAGTTCCTACGCACGCTCGTAACTTCGAGCATTTTTAATATTTTCACTCCAGATTTTCAGTATTGCCACTTTACCAAACCTCCTTATGAACAGTATAACTGTCATTTTTCACATCTCACCCAAAATGTGTTTTCACACATGTAGCGCAAAATGGCGGGGTTGGTGGGCAAAATCAATGTTCCAGACATATTATTAAAATCACAGTGACACTGTTCATGAGCAGTATTCTTAAACTGGCTATGTTGAAAATTTGGTGAAAACATTCCACAAAATGACTGCTTTATGAGCATGCGTTGCGCAGTTCCTACGCACGCTTGTAACTTTGAGCATTTTTAATATTTTCACTCCAGATTTTCAGTATTGCCATTTTACCACACCTCCTTATGAACAGTACTACTGTCATTTTTCTCATCTCACCCGAAATGTGTTTTTGCACATGTAGGGCACAATGGCGTGGTCGGTGTGCGAAATCAATGTTCGGGACAGATTAATAAAATCACAGTGATACTGTTCATGAGCAGAGGTCTTAAACTGGCTATGTTGAAAATTTGGTGACAAACGGCCATAAAATGTCTGTGTTACGAGCGTGCATTGTGTCAGATATGGCAAGAAAAAAAAATTAAGGGTAAAAATGTGCCGCAGAAATTGGTGTTGAGTGCCGCAACAGTTCTGTGGCAAATGAGAACCCTACTGCAGAACTTTGCTCCGATGTGCTGCAGAAAAATCGGGGCCCTGGTGGTGGTTGTCCCAACGCAGGTGAGAACGATATGTTCATCGGAGAGTCCCCTCCCAATTAGGTTGTTGAGGATGTTCCAAGTCCTCTCTGGGTTCCCCAGCGCAGTACACTGTTTTTGCAGGGTGAAGGAGGATTTAGCAGTTCTTGCAGAGGACCTGAACCTGTTCCCAAGGGTTCTGAAATTTTAGAGGAGTTGGGGGGTTTTGTGTTTCCTGTATAGCCTCCAGGCATGGTCCCTATCCTTCATTAGTTTGCGAAGCTCATTCCTGGCTGGAATCCTTGACCCAACTTTTCTTAAATGGGATGAAACGGTCGCATAGGGCAAGGAACTTACTGCTAAAGGCTTCAAGCACTTTGCAGATGTCCAAAATATTTTCAGTGAAGGACCAGTATTGGGCTAGGGCGGCTTTTAAACTTGGAGGCATCCAGCTTCTTTAAATGCCTGGTTTGGATGAATTCATGTGGGCGGGGTGGGGGATTTAGTGGACCAGTGACAGAAAACAGCACAGTAGTCACTGACTGAGTTGGGAAGAACTGGAGGGGTGACATGGGAGGATTGCAAGACCAGAACCCAATCAATAAGGGGCTGAGACCCAGTCTTGTAGTTGGTTCTGGTAGGTTCAGTGGTGAGCTGGTGGAGGACAAGGCCAAGTATGGATTCCTTGGTGGAATCACAGAGAGAGACTGCCAGTTTAGGTTGAAATCCCTAGGATTATCCAATATTTCCCTTGAGGAATGGAGGTCTTGATATCGAGGAAGAGGTCAAAATCATGGGGTGAGGAGGAGGAGGCAGGTACACTATGCTGACTGTGACTATTTTATCCCCTCAAGGAGGAAGTTAACCGAGATGGTCTTGAGGAAGAGGTGGGAAGTGGGGCAAATTCACCGCAAGGAGGTGATCGGTGTGACGGGAATTGCCATTTGCCAGTTATGTGTATATAATTTTGATGTAAATATACACGTCTTTGAATTCTACTTGTGAAACACGGCTGTCAGCTCAAGGCATCCTGGGATATAAGATTTTTGAAAATGTACAGTTATCTCTGAGTGGAAGGAAACAGCTAACTTCAAAGAAACTAACACATGCCTAACAAAACCAGTGTGGAAATCATAAGTCATGTTCTCAGAGAGTGGGTGCTTTGAAGTGAAAATATTGCCTTTTAAGAGCTGACAGGTGAGAATGCTTCCTAGTCAGTCTGTCAAAAATCTCATGATGTTGAGAAGTGGTTCTCAGACTGTTTTCCTGAGAGATCAAAGGGATATGGTAACCTGCCATAAAAACCATGCCGTGATGGAAGAAGAGACTGCTCATTATTTAAAATATTGCTGTCTTTGCAGATTTCAAACAGGCAGTAAGCTGAAACATTTTGTCATACACTGGTCATGTTACAAATTAATTACAGGACTAAAAGTGACCTAACACTAGTAGCCCAGAGCTGTGACATGACAGGATGGGAGGGACATTTTGGCCTATTATTAAGCTGGCTGAAAGAACTGACAATTTTTGTTCTGGACTTCTAAGGGACACACTGTTCCTGGACTCAAGAGAGACCACTTCTGCCAAGACTGTTAATTCAAGTGAGAACCTTTGCCAACTGAAACTGTTAGAACTAGTTAATTCAGTTACAAAATACTTTGTTTCGTAATTGTCCATTTATTTTCTGACTGTAATCATTATGTATTTATGTACTGTATTTATTTACTATTTTTTTTTTTTTTTTAAAGTAAATTTGGTTTTTCTTAAACCTGCCGAGACATTTTCTTATTTTGGGTGTGAATGGTGGAACAGTATTGGTAATTCTGACGTAACCGTTAAACTGCTTAGTGTGTCACCATATGCAGCCACGCTAACAAGGATCTGTGTAAAGATCCAGCAAGGTAAGAAAAATACCAGCGTCTCAACTGAGTCGTCAGGGGGTTGTGAACCAGGTTGGTTGTATGCCTGCTGGGTCAAGTACTGTGCTGCTTTCCCTAAAGAGAGAGAGAGAGAGAGTGATATCTGGACCAGTTACCTGGGTTTGCTGCTTAAAAGGGTTCATAACTGACCCAGGACTCGAGACTAGTAGTCTGCTCCGACCCAAAACAAACAGGAGTGTGTCCCTGTTTGTCTCCTGTTCATGAACTGCACTTAAAGGTTGGGCACTGTGGGGGCAGAGGGCCTGACCCCAGGAGTGGGTTTGTGAAAATCGGCAACCCAGATGAGGCAGCCTCCCCCATGCTTCCCCACGCTGTCTCTTCTAAAGACTGAGTAACCACCCAGGAGGATTTCATTAGGGGAGATATCCTTCAGCCAGGTTTTGGTGAGGGCAATGACGTCAAATGCATTAGCTGCCATAAAGAACTCGATCAATGTTTTTTTTTTGCCATAAGGCTTTGCATGTTACGGTGAGCAAAGGTTTGCTGCTTAGAGGGATTGAGGGAGGAGAAAGGGGGTGAGATGGGTGGGGGGTGAGGGGCCGGGGTTGGGGGGACTGAGCCTGAGATAAGGAGGAGGAGGAGTAGGAGTCTTAAGTGCCTGCAGTCAGCAAGCGAGAACAGCTTGGAAGAGTAAAGCCTGGAGTAGTGGAGGGTGAAAGAGAAACAGCTGTGGTAGGAAGGAGAGAACTCATGGAACAGACAGAGGCTGATGAAGGGGCTGGGCAAACAGGATGCTAAAACTGCTGTTGCCACAACTTTAGCGGCTTCGGCCATTCAAGTGCTGGCAGCATCCAGTGAGCAGGTACAAGAAAACACCCAACTGCAGTACCAGCTGGAGGCCCTAGAGAACTCCAACAGAGCTCCCAATGTGCATGTGCACCTGGTCAAGCTCCCAGAGGGAAATGAGGGCAAGTATGTCCTTCAATTTCTCAAAACTTGGCTATCGGGGCACTGGCACTTAATCTGAACCTGTTGGCTCCCAGTTTCATTAAGACATACCAGATCTCTCCCCGTTCTACAGACCAGCAAGGGGACAAGCCACGGACCATCCCTTTGGTTACAGTCTCAGTCGTGGTGCGGGATGCTTTGCTGCAACTTTAATGGTACTACCCTGCACCTTTTCCCTGACCTGTCCTATGTGACGTGCTCCCAGAGGAAGAAATCTGATGCACTGAGGGCACAACTGAAGAGTCTGGGAGTCTCTCATTCTTTACTTATGGTGGCTCGTCTTCACATCTATTACACCGGACATACCTATCAATTCACGGGCACGGTTAAAGCTGGCAAGAGAGTGGATCGCATCCAACAGGAATTCAAGACAGCACGACCTGAGCCACCCGAACAATCAGCCTAAGAGGATGAACCTTGAACTGGACTGCAGCTGTGTTGTTTGTACCTTTCTTAACATCAGACACTTCTTTTATATTATACTTCTTCTGGCTGTGTGCATAATTTACTATTCGTTGCTTACGATGCTATTTTGAGGGGTATGGATGGTAATGAATAATGGTAACTAGTTAATGCTCTCCAACTGTACGTTCTTCTATTCTGGCCTGGTGCAGTGCCAGATTTTGAGATACATTAGTTATTTGTTTTCAATAACCGCTTAGCATGTTTTTAAAATGGTGCCCGTCTCGTGGCCGGTCAGACCCTACGTATCAGCTAGACAACAGAGTCTGGGCATTCTGCTGCATAGTTCACTATCGCCAGTTATTCTTTCCTTAGGAGCCTATTTTTCTTTTAAGAATGGTTGCTGGAGTCCACTTCTGTCATAAGCAACATACTCCGTACGATTCCTCAGAGCAATAGGTTTGAGTTTATGAAGCTTCTTTTATATATTAAATCTGTTATTTCCAGAACCCTGGTCTGTTATAATCTCGTTTTTTGAACTGTGTTTATTTTGGATCAGATTTGCTATAATGAGGGTGAGCTGGAGAAGTTGCTTACTATGTTTGGGAGTTTTTATCATGTTTTGGGCTGAGAGCATATCCCACTCTGTATCTGGGAATGAAAACAATGTTGGTTATGAATATATGTATCTGTATGTAGCAATGTCAGTGGCTCAGTAGGTAGCATACTCGCCTCTGAGGCCAGGAGATCAGAGAGCTGTGGGTTCAGATCCCACATCTGGCACTTAGGTTAATATCCCACTACTGACACTGTAGTGCAGCACGAGAGGGGTGCTGCACTTCTGAGGTGCCGTCTTTCGGATGAGACGTTAAAACGAGGTCCCATCTGCCTGGATTGGTAGTAGTTCAGGTGATGTTAAAGATCCCATGGGACTTATCGAAAAGAGTAGGGGAATTTCCTCGGTGTCCTGGTCAAATTTCCCTCATTCACTAAAATAACACCAACTGCTTGATCTGGTTCACAGTCAGTTGGCATTCATCTGTATCCCCCTCCCCCGGGTCGTGCCTGAAAATAGGCAGGATTTGTCTACTGCACTTACCCAATCAACAAAAAAATAAATATATCTAGACAGCTCTCACACTTGCAAGGTATAGCTTTCTGGATTACAGATTTAATCATAATTAACTGTTTGATATACATTCATATTCCTAAGAAAGATTGTTTTGGTTATAGACCCTGTTTTACACTGAATGTATCCTGTACCGTGCTACTGATGCCTGACATGAACTGTATCATTTTGTGTTTTATTCTAAAAAGCAATAACAAATTACAAAAAAACCCAAAAAAACAACATTCGCTACTAGTCTATTTTGTGATTAATGTTTGTTTAAACTGCTGAGTGTTGGGACCACATGAAAAAATGACATTTGTCAGCTTAAAGTAAGACCTAGACACTATAGGAAAGACAAGTTATGGCATCACCTAACAGGCCAACAGCTGTTAGAGTATACTATAATCTAGGGTCCCTGCCAAGTTGAAAGAAGGTCTTGTTGAGGTTCACAAAGACAGCTGCAAAACAATTTCCAGCATCAACTGCTTGAATGATAATCTAAGTGAAACTCACCAAGGCCGTCTACACGCTATGGTCAGACCAAAAACTGTGCTGGATAGAAGTTAATGTTTCACATTTAACCAAGTATTCAAAAAGTTCAAACACAACTAATTCCACAATATTTGACAGCGGGAACAGCAGAGAAATAGGGTGGTAACTGCTGAGTCGAGTCCAAATGTGAAGATCAGCACAGTAAATGAAAATGACATACTCACCACCGATTCACACTAGTGGGTCTTAGCCAGAGGTGCTAGGACTCTGTGGGAGCAGAACTTCTCTGGAGGGCTGGCACCGAGGTAAGCTTCTCAGGGTACAAGGCTTACCTCAGCACCGGCCCTCAACCACTTTAGTTCCTTTTTTTTTTTTTTACACTGAGGAGGTGCATCATAACCTAACAAGTACTTATGCACTTAACCTAAGGGCATAAGATAGCCCTGGTGACCTGTGTAAGAAGAGTCAACAAACCAATAACACAGTATCTTCACAGCCCAAACACAGAACAAGGGATGAAAACCAATTAAACATACTTGAGTGTGCCTAGGGATGGCAGGTGGGCATGTGAATCAATCGTGAAGATATTCCTAGAAGGTCAGTAATCATAATGAGTATGTCATTTCCATATCTTCCAGGAATTAATTTTCACCAGTGATTCTCACCAGTGGATCAGAGAACCAAACTCAGACAAAATCCCCTGGGAACTAGGGTGGTACTAGTCAAGGGCTCACTCAGAAGATAAGTCCATTCAGGATTTCCCTGCTAAAGGTGGCACTGTGTTCCGTACTGCAGCTCTGCAGATATCACTAACAGGTACAGAGCGAATCTCTGCTAGGGAAATGGCAACCAGTCTAGTGGAGTGGGCATGTACCTGACCCTCCAGCTTGGCCATGGCATAGCAGTGGCACAGACTGCTCACACTCCAAGCAGAAATGCACTTTACTGTAACTAGCTGTTCCTTCCAATTAGGATCGGAGACAGTGAGCTGTCTGGATTGCCTGAAGTAATTAGTTCTATCCAGGTAAAATGTAAGGACCTTCTTAACATCCTGGGAATGGAGAGTGCACTCTCCTTCATTCTGGAACTTGGCAAAGGAGGCAAGCAGCACTAATGGTTGGGTCAGATGGAACTCTGACACCACTCCGGATAGTAACTTAAGGTGTGTATTGAGAACTGCCTTGTCCTTGTGGGAAACAGTATACAGAGGATCTGTGACCATGACATGGATTTTAGACACTCTACATAGAGGTGATGACCACTAGAAATGCTGCTTTCAAAGTTAAAAACCTCAGCTCACAAATCGCAAGAGGCCCAAGGAGTTTGCGAGTGAGCATATCCAACACAAGACTGATATCCCAGGCAGCTATCAGCTTCCTCGCGGGAAGCCTTGTGTGTAAGATGCCCTCAAGAAACCTCTTGAACGGTGGCAACTGTGCCAGGTAGAGGGTACAGACAGGCTCATGGTATTATAGCACACAGGTGGATCTTAAATGAGGAATACTGTAGGCCAGCATCACAAAGGTCCAGCAAGTATTCCAGAACCTCAACAGAAGGACACCCAAAAGTGTTCATGCGGACTTTGGAACACCAGATGGAAAATCTTTTCCACTTAGCTGTGTAAGTTTTCCTAGTGAAAGGCTTCCGGGCAGCCCAAAGTATTTCAGACACTCTGAGATACCTTGCACCTGTTCTCTGTCATCTCTCCAGGAACTAGGCCATAAGAAATAGGCAGTGCAGACTGGGATGAACTGGGTGACCCTGCATCACTAGATCTGTCCTGAGTGGAAGAATCCCCGGTTCGCTGACTGGCAGTCTGTTCAACAGAGGAAACCATATCTGTCAAGGCCACCAAGGGGCTATCAGTATCATCCTGCCCCTGTGCTCTTTCAGTTTGAGCAATACCTCTGCACTAGAAGGACTGGGCGGAATGCATACAGAAACAGATCTTGCCACTGCAGCTGAGTACATCCTGATGGAAAACACCATGTCCTGGATTTCTGGAGATAACCAACAGTTTGGCATTGAGTGGGGATGCAAAGATGTCCACATCTGAGCACCCCACCAGTTAACAGCAATCTCATGACATCTGGAGCTGGTGACCCTCGTGAGGATTGGCCTCTGTTTAGTTGAGCTCATCTGCCACAGTGTTTGAACTCCTGGCAGATATGGCTTGGAGCAGGATCCCCTGGTCCAGGCACCATTCCCACACACTCCTTGCCTCCTTGCAGAGAGGGTAAGAGTATGCTCCCCTCTGTTTGTTGATGACTTGAGAAAGCGCTAATTTGGCACGAAAATGTTCGACCCTGTGAGATTTGATCGTCTGGGGAGGGGGTAGCCTTCTCTTGCTGCATGCTGTTTGATAATATTCATTTTATGGAATAAAATCTGCTTTTTCTACTTGAACTGCTACAGTGTTTGGATATCCATCTGACTGAATTGCTGGTTGTGCTACAGCTTGCCAACTGTGACTCTGCAAGTGTTTGTTGATGTAGTACATGCCAGATTTATTGTCTGTCTGGAGGAGAGCTATTCTGGGGCTGACAAGGCCCACTAGGCTCTCAGGCCATACAAAACAGCCTACATCTCCAATACACTGATACAGAGATAAGTCTCTAACGGATTCGGACACCTTGTGTTAGAAGGCCCGACAGTGGGCCCCCCACCCCAAAAGGGAGGCATCTATTGTGAGACTCACCTGAGGCTCTGACTGGGAGAAGAGGAAAGCCCTAGAGAAGACAGTCCATCACCGACATATGTGGAGTGACCAAACCAGGTGCTTGGTCACCTCAATGGTTTAGGTCTGAGGATGTCATGCTTGTGACCACTGCGCAATGAGCATCCATCAAGTCATTCTTATGTGCAACTGTGTCAGGGGCACCGTGAACACTAAGGAGGCAGTCGACCCAGCATGTGCTGCATGGAGTGGGCTTGGGCGGTTTTGCACTCCATGACATGACATGCCATCTGCAGGATCACCGCATTCTGCTCTCTGCTAGAAAGCCTCCAGCCTCTTAGTCGTATCCAGAAGAGATCCTATGAACAGCAGCTGCTGTGAGCGTTGGAGCTGAGACTTCTTTAGATTCAGCAGAACCCCCATAGAGGTGAGGAATCGAGAGGCAGTGGCCACTACCTGTTCCGTCTCCTGCATGGAAGGACTGGATATCAGCCAGTTGTCCAGGTAAGGGTAAACCCCTGGAGTCCTATCTTTCTTGGGTGCGCTGAGAGTACTGCAAAAGCACTGTGTGAAGATTATGAAGCGCCAAGGAGAACCTGAAGGGTACGACTCTGAACTGATGCGCTGTCCCAGCCCAACAAATCGAAGCGATCTGTGGCAGCTGAGGTATGCTGGTATGCATCCTGTATATGCAGGGAAGCTAACCAATCCTGAAGTTTCAGGAAGTGAAGTAGAGACCCTAGAGAAATCATTCTGAGTTTTTTCAGTCCATGAACTTGTTCAAGTTTCTGAGGCTGAGAATGGGGCACATGCCTCCTGATGTCTTTAGCACTAGGCAGTAGTGAGAGTAGAAGCCTGTGTTTCGCTCTGACTCTGGCATCATTTCCATTGGCCTGTTGCTCAGAAAGCCTGCAAACTCCTGCACCAGAAGCTCTGACATTTGAGGTGATAAGACAGGCAGTTTTCTGAGAAGATAGCCGGGAGGATTTCAGTGAAGTCCAGTGAGTATCCCTCCAGCATAGCCCTGAGGACCCACTGGTATATCATAAACTCCCTTCGATCGTAAAACTGTGTTAGGTGCTCCCCACTAGAGAGGACAGGTCTGCCTCGGGCAGCTTCAGAGGGCGGCACTAGGTGCTTTGTGAGTCTGTGCCTTCAACTGTGCCTTTTTTCTGAAACTGGGGAGGCTAAGATTTGTTTTGGGCTCCGCTGACTTTTCCACGAATGGATTGACTGATCTGAAAGAAACCACATCCCGCTTCTCTCTGATGGTTAGCAGAGGCTGTCCTAGACATCTTAAAGGTAGGTCTAGTTTCATGAGACCGTAAGAGACTTCTTTACCTGCTGTCCAGACAGGTATGTTCCATCAAATCAAACATTCATAACCTGTTGTCAAACATCTGGTGAAAGGCCAGGAGTATGTACAAGGAATGCCTTCTGATGCAGATGCCTGCAGCAGCAGAGCGGGAAGCAGTACCAAAGGCCTCCACAGCAGCTCTGAGCTGATGACTGTTGGACTCAATTCCATGTGTGGCAGTCTACACAATCTTTTGCTTAGTCGCAGTATCTGGCAAGGACTCTGCCAAAGACTTAAGCGATCTCCAAAGAGCCCTTGCTAGCTGGCAATCCATATGCCCAGGGTAGCTGTTGCATAAGCCCACTTGCCCACAGCGTCAGTCTTGAGCAAAGTACAGTTACGTAAGAACTTACCGTAACAGCAGATCTTCGAGAGAGGCTCTTGCAGTAGGTAATTACATGTAGGACTGATGCCGGCCGGCGTCAGGACCAAACGGAAACATTTCTAGCTAGCAGTCTCTGGTGGGGCTGCCTTCCAGTTCTTTCCTGCCAAAGGGCAAGACGAGAGAGAAGTGGATGTTTTCCTTCCTGGAAAAGGAGCTTAAAAGCTTAGGGGATGGAGGGCGGGAAGGTATTTACCTACTGCAAGAGCCTCTCTCGAAGATCTACTGTTACGGTAAGTTCTTACGTAACTGTACTATCTTACTTTGAGAAGGCTCTTGCAGTAGATAATTACATATAGGGACTGAGTCCCAAGCAGTCTGGTCAATGAGAAGCAAACGGGAAGGAAGCTACTCCAGAAGTAGACCCTCTGGTTGTGAAGGCCTTAGGAAAGGAGGCCTTGCAAAACAGCCAGCCCGAAGCCTGCTCTCACAGCAAGAGGCAATGTCCAAACTGTAATGTTTCGTAAAGGCACGGACGGAGTCAAAGTGGCGGCGTACTAAATGTCAGCCGCTGACGAAAGCAACCCTTCTGGTGGAGTGTCTTTAACTTGACCTGCCAGGGTCTTGTTGTACCTATCATAACAGAAAGTGATACAATGAGCCAACCATTTCGATATAGGCATTGCTTAGAAACAGCATTGCCTTCTCTTTATGAGCAAAAGAGACAAACAGTTGATCAGTCTTTCTGAGATCCTTCATCCTGTTGGTGTAGTATCTCAGAATTCGGTGAACATCAAAGTATGCAGGAGGTCTCTCCTTGATTGGAGTGCTCCGTAAAAGGCAGGCAACTCTATGGATTGATTCAGTGTCGATTCCTACCACCTTAGGGAGAAACTTAGGGTTGGCACATAGCACACACGTTCCTTGTGAAAAATCAAACACGGGATTTTACACATCAGGGCCTGAAGCTAGAAACTGTCGAGCAGAAGTACGGCCACTAGGAAGAGAGTCTTCCAAGAAAGGAACTTTAAGTCCACTGAGGCTGCCAGCTCGAAAGGAGGCAGAGTAAGTTCTCTAAAATGAAATTCAGATCCCAAGGAGGGGCAGGAACCGGATAGGGAGTTGAGTAAGTGAAGACTCCTCTCAAAAGGTCTTAGAGACCTCCAGCCGAGCAAACATTCTGTCTGCAAAGGGGACATGATAGGCCGAAATGGCCGCCATGTGGACCTTTAAGGATGAATGGCTGAGACCCAGATCGAAGAGGTGTCGCAGGTAATCCAGAAGTCGGCTGACAGAGCACGAGAAGGATTAGACATCATTGGAGGCAGCCCAAATTGAGAACCGCTTCCATTTCATGGCATAAGTAGATCTGGTTGAGGGTTTCCTGGCCTCCACCAGAATCTCAGCTACTCGGTGGGGGGGAGACCCCGAATTGGGCATGAGCTACGTCTGCAGAAGCAATGCGTGCAACTGAAGGGACTTGAGGCTTGGATGGACCAGGGTCCCTGATCATGGGTCAGCAAAATAGCTACAGAGGAAGAGGAGGTTCCTCTGGAGTACTGTTGCAGAAGAGAGACCAAACTTGCCTGGGCCAGAAAGGAGCGATCAGAATCTTTCGGGCTCCTTCCGAACTGAGTTTCTGCAAGACCCTCATAATCAGTGGAATTGGAGGCAAGGCATAGACGAATCTGCCCTTCCAGTCTAGAGACAGAACGTCTCTCAAAAAAATGCCGCACCCTGGAGCAAGCGAGCAGAAGATGAGAAGTATTGTGTTTTGTGGGGAAGCAAACAGGTCTACCTGTGAAGTTCCCCAGCGTAGGAAGATGTCGTCTACAACCCCTTGATCCAGTTCCAATTCGTGAGCTAGAGCAGATGACTGGCTTAGCCTGTCTGCTAGCGTGTTCTCGATCCCCAGGACATGAGATGCCGTGAGGTGAAGGTTATGCTGCACTGCCCAATCCTAAACTCGCATCGCCTCTCAGCAAAGGGGGTAGGAACGAGTTCCTCCCTGTTTGTTGATGTACCAGACCACACACATATTGTCCATCTGTACAGCTAGGTGACCGGGAGACGGATACAGATGCAGAGCCTGAAGAGCACACAGATGTGAAGAGACTTCCTGAGCTTGGACCAGGAGCCCTGGGTCCTGTGAGGACCGAGACGGGCTCCCCAACCCTCACCGGAGGTGTCCGTAGTCAACATCTGCAAGGGGGGAAGGAGACTGAAGGGAACTACTCGGCAGAGGTTCTCATGAACCATCCACCGCTGCAAGTCCCGAGCCATGGGAGTGGAGACCAGGACAAGTTGATCTAGGTCGTCCACCAGCTGATCCCACTGAGACCAAAGCGTCCACTGAGAGATTATCATGTCGAGCCAAGCGAGAGGGACTGTCTGAATCACAGCCATTAGCCTGAGGAGGCAAAGGACTGACCTGGCGCTGACCCGCCTGCAGCTAGACAACAGGCTGACCTGAGCCTGGAGAGTGTCCACCCTGTCCGGTGGCAGGAAGGCCATGCCAGAGGTCGTGTCCAGGATCGCCCCGATAAATTGGAGTCTCTGGGACAAGATCAGATAGGTCTTGGCCTGATTGATGGTAATACCCAGGCAGGCAAAGACCTGCTGGGAAAGGGAAAGGAGGCGCAGGAGTTCCTCCCTGGACTGGGCCGCCAGGAGCCAATCGTCCAGGTACGGGAAAACCTGCACCCCCTGGGTACGCAGGTAGGCCGCTACCACCGAAAGGTATTTGCGAACACCCGGTGCCAAGGAAAGACCAAATGGGAGGGCCTTGAACTGGTAGTGGTCCCCTGGAACGCAAAATGGCAGTATTTGCAGTGGGAAGGGGATGGATATGCAGGTAGGCATCCTGCATATCCAAAGCGCACAGCAACTGTCCCGGCTGGAGAAGGGTCAGGAGGCTCTGCAGCGAGAGCATCCTGAATCACCTGTACTCTACGAACAAGTTCAGGGAGCCGAGATCGAGAATCGGCCCCACATCCCTGTTTTTTTCGGGACCAGGAAGAAATGGGTATAGTACCCCATTCCCTGAAGAGGAATGGGGACGGGTTCTATCTCCTCCTTCAGCAAAAGTGCTGAAATCTCTTCCTGGACCAGAAGATGATGTTCCCGAGAGCACGACGACCTTGGGGGAGGGTGTCAAGGGGGTTTCTGAAGAAACTCGAGTGTCCTTCCGTGATCAGCTGGAGCACCCAGGAATCTGAAGTTATCCTCTCCCAACCTGGGAGGTGGAGGGAAAACCTCCCTCCTACCAGTTCCTGTGGAAGGCCCAGAGGCTGTGGGAGAGGAAAGGAGTCAGGTAGTGTGGGGCAGCATCGCGGCCAAAGCACCTGCTGCTTTTTTGGGCAGAGGGGGCTTGGCAGCCGGAGGGGCCCGGTGTTTATTGGCCCGCTTTCCCTGGGGTTTCGCCTTTTGCAGATTCCACCTGCAAAAGGGACGGCGCTGCGTTTGATGGGGATGGTATATGGAGTCCACAGACTTCAGTGCAGTCCCCTTCTCCTGCAGATCGGTGATAATGTCCTTGACATCACCACCAAACAGCACCGAACCCCGGAAGGGCGCTTCCTGAATAGCGGACTGCACTTCCGGGACCAACCCTGACACACTGAGCCAGGCATGACACCGTAAGCCTATGGCAAAAGCGGAGCTCTTACCAGCAGTGTCCACTACATCCTATGTAGCACAAAGCATGTGCCGACTGGCCGAACGTGCAGAGCAGATGAGGTCAGCCACTTCCTGTTTGACTTGAGAGTCAGGAAGGGAGTCCAATTTGGATTCCACCTCACTAAGAATCACCTTCTGGTAATCCCCCATGTGACCGACATAATTTAGGGCCCTAATTCCCAGAGTGGAAGAAGCACAGATCTTCTTCTTCCCATACTGGTCCAGAAGACAGGATTCTTTGTCAGGTGGAGACGAACTCAGATGTTTCGGGTTAGCTGTCTGGCCATGAGCGGCACTAAACACTACCGAATCAGCTAAAGGGTGAGAATCTAGAAAGCCAACACCCTCGGGAGCCTGATATAGCCTGTTCGACTTCCAAGGAAGCGGGGCTAAAGCAGACGGTTGCTTTCAAATAGTGGAAACAAGGTTGGCATGAGGCTTAATCCAGGGTGGCACCAATGTTGGAGCTGTCTCAGGAAGGTCCAGATGCTCAGCGAGTTTCTTATGCTGTGGATCCGGCTCCAAGGAATGCCACTTGTGAACCTCCTGTATTTTGCGCAGCAACTCCGTAAAGGAAGGATCCTCCGGAAAAGACTTCGGAGGAGTCCTAGGCCTGGGCGTAGACTGAGAGCGTGGTTTGTCATCCGGCTCAGAGCAACCGGAGTCATCCGAGGTAGAAGAAGATGAAGAGGAAGACTCCCTCTGCCAGTGTGGGGAGAAACGGACCCCTTGGAAGGTCCTCAGGGAAGCGTATCCTGCCCCGCCTGGAACCACAGGGCTCGCCCCTGGTGTCCGGAGGTAGGGAGTCTGTTGTCGCAGATGTACGGGAGCTGGAATCGGCACCGTCGTCATAAGATGACTCTCCACCTCTCTGGTGAGCTTAGCCTTGGCCTCAGCCCACCAGGAGGCCAGAGTCTCCTTCAAGTCCACCGGCGGCTGAGGGAGGGTGGTGGGAGGATACGAGTATTGATTGTACCCGTAAGACACGTATCCATAACCTGGAGGTGGGAAACCTAGTGTTGGGTATTGAGGCACCGGGTACTGCAGCGTCGGATAGGCTGGCGTCTCGTACTGGGGCGTCGGATACTGCAGAGCCAGATAAGACGGCGTCGGATACCTGGGAACCAGGGGGTCTGCTGGGCGGCCTGTCGGAGGGCCCGGCGGGCCTGGAGCAGAAGGCCCGGCATTGGAGCGGCATCCGGAAGCGGGATGTCGCCCAGCGCCGGCAAGACCGGCGTCTGAGCCGGCGTCCAGGGAGCCGTCAGGTCAGTCGGCCCAGCGGGCAGACGGCCTGACGGGGGTGCTGCAGGAACCTCAGCACTGCCCGGGGATGGAGGGGAAAAATCCCCGGGGTCAGGCTGAGGAGACCCAGGGTTCCCGGAGGGCAGCGAAGGCTGCGGAGACCCGGGAATGGCAGATGAGAGAGGGTCCAGCGTCAGCTCAGCTGCTGTGCGGGCGTTGGGCAGGCCAATGTCTGACTTATCAGCAGAGTCGGGCAGACGGCTGAGCAGCCGGCGTCCGACTTACGGACCTATCGCCAGAGGCAAGGTTGTGAAGGAGGGCGACCTTGTCGGTAGGAAGAGGGTCATGGCCGCCCAGAAGGGTGAAGGCGACTTATCAACGTCTCCGTGCAGACATCAGAGGAGCTGACATCTGCCTTGAACTGCTCTGAACCAGTAGGCCACACGGTGAAGGCTTGCTGGAAGCGGAGGCCCAACAGCCCGGAGGTGCCCGAAGGGCCCGAGCGCGAGCCAGATGGGTGGGCGGACGCCACCTTGGAAGCCTCGAAGGCGGCCGTCACGGAGCGGTACCATTACCTGTAGCATGGAGACTCCCGAAGAAGACACAGTGGATGAGGAGCCCTTATCCCAGTGCTTCTCCTTGTCTTTCTTCTTACAATGGCCTTCGGGGTAAGTGGACGCCTGCTGGAGCTTTTTTAACTCCTTCTCCATGGAGGACATTTTCCTTCTTTAGTATGTGGGCCTCCAGGGACAGCTGCTTCCTTCTGTGGGTGGCAGTGTTGAATTTAAGGCAGTGCTGGCACTGCTCCACCTGATGATCCGGGCCTAGACAGAAGAGGCACTGGGAATGGCCATCGTTGTGCGGGAGTTGGGCGCTGCACGAGCTGCACTTATTTTTGTGCTTGGAAGGTGTAGAGGACGACATACACTGACGAATTCCTGATGATTTAGTAGAAGAATCAAAAAGACAGTAAAACTACCAATGAGAGAGCTGACTAGCGTTGAATTTTACCAGGCGCTGACAGAAACTAGCGGTGGGAAAAGAACTGGAAGCGGGCGTGGGACAGCCTTTATACTTTCGCGCATGACGTCGGTCACCTGACTTGGGGCGGTCCCTGACAGAGACTGCTAGCTAGAAATTTTTCCGTTGGGTCCTGGCGCGGCCTGTATCAGTCCTATATGTAATTACCTACTGCAAGAGCCCTCCTCAAGTAAGATCTCCTTGTTGCTGGGTCGTAGTGACCTCTTGGGGAAGAATGGCTTTGTCACTCTCAGCAAGAATAGCAATGGCATCTGTACATGATGACGCATACACTGGTCTATCCTTGAGGGCAGTGTATTTTCTGTCCATATGCTCGTAGGCAGATGGAACAGAAGCAGATCTACTCCAGACCGCATCAGACAGGGTTTGAAAGGTGGGCTGAATAGGAGGAACTAAACTGACTGGCATGGTAGAAAAGTTAACCACTGCAGATGGAGATGCTTACCTGAGGGTCAATGGCTGAGGGTTCAAAATCAAGTGCAGACTGCATGTTCCTGGGCAAAGCCTGGATGGTTAGATCCTCCTGTGAAACAGAAGGGCTGGGTCTGAAGAGTTCAGGCTAATGAAAGAGTCCTCATCACCACCCTCAGAGAAGATGAGGTCAGTTCAAATTCATCCTCCACATTCTCCCAGAGGGTATAGAAGGGGTGGATCACACTCCACTCAATCCAGAAGATGGTCTGGCAATATGGTGACATCAGCCCCCAAACAAGGGGCCAGTGCCAGATGCAGCACCGAAACCGAATCCAGCACTGGGGAGATCCCTGGGACTGGCGCTAGGCCATAAAAAGGCCCTAAAGCCAGTACCATCACTTGTGCTTGCCCCAGCGCCAATGACCCAGCCGGCACCGAATTGACCGTGTTGGTACTGAGGCCAGTCCCACCACAGTGACACTGGATGGGGTGCAGCAAGTGGATCAGGGTATGTGGTGCAGTAAGGGCCCAGGGACTGCTGCCAGACCCAAATGCTCTACCGTCTTGCGGGACTGCTCTGCACCAGTTCCACCAACCCCTAAGGGCCACGGACTAGCTCTACTGACAGAGACACACGAGCCAGACGCTGCACCCACTACTGCACAAGAGCTGCCCAATGGTGGAACTGCCCACCGGAGTCCCCCTCACAGACGGAGAGGTGCTCCTTGACCTAAAACCTCGATTCCACAGAACCAGAGGCCCTCAGTGATGGCACCAGTGAAGGCTTCTGGCAGGCTCTGGGAGACTGAGGATCTTGCGACTGACCTCAAAGATGATAACCTTGAGTGATACAGTTTCTCCCCCTTCTAACTAGAAGCGGAAGAACTCAAGGCCTTTTGCTGTTGCTAGCCTTGCTTGTAGAGCAGAAAGCAGCTAACTAAAAGAAGCTACATTTTCTTATTAATTTAACACTTATCTTAGCAAGAGTCAGTGTCTGTTGAGTTTAAGCAAACAGATACTTGATTAGAAGTAGAAGGGGCCTTATTTAGGGTTAAAAAAAAAAAGAAAAGAAAGAAAGTCAATGTGTGTTCTGTGCTGGGAAGGGTTCTGTATCAGTTTACTTTGCTAAACCAGTAGGAGGAGAGAGAGCGCTTAACTGGGGGTGTGGCTTAGACACTATAAAAGCAGGTGACTCAAATTACAACTTCCTGTTGCTAGCCTTTTTTCTTACTAATTGCCTCCATCCCATCCACCCTAAGCCAGTTCTACTTTTATAGCCACTGGATTTGACTGACAACAGGAACTTCCTGTTTGGCAGTAGGAAGGGAAGAATCATAGAGAAACATTGGTTTTGTCAACCCTAAAGGAAAAAAGTAGCTCACCCCCCCAGCTGCTGGTGGTCTGACACTGAGCAAGGAAGAAGGAGGCTACTGAAGAAGATAGGAAGTTACTGTCCCAGAACAGGAAGGGTGAGAGTTGTAAGGAGAGGAGAGAGTAAGCATACAGAGAAACAGGAGAGTGGTCACAAAATAAGACATGATAGGAGTGGTGCAGTGCAATGGCTGTGGGGCAGCAGTGTTCCGGAGACATTCTGGAGGCTGCGATGCTGCCCTATCTGCAGGCACCTCTCTGGTCTGAGGGAAGAGGTTGCCCGTCTCCAGGCTGACCTGGCTAGGATTCGTGAAACCTCCTCCCCCACCCAGGGACCACCAGGGCCAATGCCACTACCTCAGAGGTTGCCAAGAAATAGGAGAGGCTGGAGCAGGGTGGGCTCAGGGAGGGAGAGGGTGGTGGAACAGAGTTGCATCCTCCAGCTGTACCTCTCCACAATTCATTAGCTCTTCTGGTGGATAGTGGTTCCTCATGGAGGCACCTGCAGTGGGAGACCAAGGAGGATGCTGGGAACCTTCACAAAGGAGACCCACAGGAGGGTGGCATGAGACCCCACAGGGGAAGGAAACAACTCCTGGTGGGGGACTCAATCATTAGGGGGGGAGGAAGGGGAGAGGGAGGTAAGGTGCCTGCCTGGCGCCACGGCTTGGAGGAACAGGAAGCAAATCCTCAGGATCGTGGGAGCAGCTGCACGAGGGAAGGAGCTGGATGCTATTATCCACCTAGGGACAAATGACCTGGCTAGGAATGGGATCACAGCAGTGCAAGAGGAGTTTGTAGAGTTGGGGAGGGGCCTTAGACAAGTAGCACATACAGTAACCTTCTCAGAGGTGCTGCCTGTCTATGGCAAGGGTGATGCTAGGGTACTCCTCACCAACCAGGGAATTCAATGAATGGTTGAAAAACTGGTGTGGAGCTCAGGGTTTTGGATTGACTGGGGAGCCACCTGAGGATGCAGACTATACTGGCGCGATGGTCTGCATCTGTCCGGGGGAACCAGGATCCTAGGTGAAGGTTTAAATGCTTCATTGGCAAGCTTAAACTAGCCAAGGGGCAGGCACTGAAAAGGAGCAGGAAATCAAGCCTCCCACAAACAACAGTAATTAGTGAGGAACACCAAGGTAGAGAAGTCATTAGGGGCAGGCCAGAGTAAATGTAAAAAAAGGCAAAGGCAGTAAGGACAGGAATGGGGCTAAAAGGGTAGTCATCAAAAGTGGAGGTTGATGAGTACCAATGCCCATAGTCTGTGTAACAAGCTCCCTGAACTAGTGGCCTTGATGGAAGAGGTTGCCTGGATATTGTGGCAGTCACAGAAACATGGTACACAGAGAACCATGACTGGGATGTCAACATACCAGGATACACAATCTACAGGAGGGACAGGGAGGGTAAAGAGGGAGGAGGAGGAGTAGCTCTTTATGTAAAGGAAGGGATCAAGCAACAGAACTAAAGAGTAAACAGGGCAGAGGGAGACACTCTGGGTCACCCTGGAGACAGGAAATGGCACCACAATCCGCATGGGGGTTGTATACAAACCCCCATCTCAGGGGGAGGGAATGGACAAGGAAATGATAGAAGGCTTCCTTAGAATGGCAGAAAAAGGGAAAATATTGTTGATGGGGCACCTGAATATGCCAGATGTTAACTGGAGCACCTTTGCTGCAGGCACATCCAAGAGCAAGGTCATTCTTGATGCCCTACAGGGGCATGCCTCAGACAGCTAGTACTGGAACCCACTGGAGGAGCAATCTAGACCTGGTACTCTCAAACGGGACAGAGAAAGAATCTCAGATTTAGAAGTGGGTAGCCATCTGGGAACAAGCGACCACCAAACAGTGTGGTTCACGATAAACACAGCCATACAAAAGCAAGAGTACTGGACTTTAGGAGGGCTGACTTTGGGAAAATGAGAGAGTGCCTCAGAAAAGCACTAGCAAACAGGCAAGAAGGAGGGGTGGAGGAACAATGGAGAGTAATCAAAACAGCCATCACAGAGGCAACAAGCCTTTGTGTAAAGCAAATCAACAAAACACAATGAAGGAAAAAAACGCTATGGTTCTCAAAAGAGGTGGCAGGGAAGGTTAAGGAGAAAAGGATAGCATTCAAGAAATAAGGAAACACAGAAGGAGAAGGACAGAGAACTTTATCAGTTTAAGCAGAAAGAGGCTGGGAAGGCAGTCAGAATAGCAGGCCCAAACTGAGGAAAGGATAGCCAACTCTGTTAAGAAGGGGATAAGACCTTTATAGGTACATTAGGGAGCCAAGAAAGACCAAAGGAGGGATACTGAGGCTTAATAAAGGTGAGGAATGTGGGTAGAGGGTGACAATGAAAACAGGGATACTGAACGAATATTTCTGCTCAGTATTCACAAAGGAAGAGGAGAGGGAGGTACCTAAACCAAACAGGAGAAACACTCTGAAGACGAGGGTCGATACCAGTCCATTTACAGAAGAAAGGGTTCTGAAAGAACTAATAAAACTGAAGGTGGACAAAGCAATGGGGCCTGATGGGATTAACCCAAGAATTCTAAAAGAACTAAGGGTAGAACTAATGACACCGCTGACTACTCTCTTTAACAAATCATGGGAGGATGGGGTGGTACCTGAGGACTGGAGGAGGGCGGATGTGATTCCTCTTCACAAAGTGGGAGCAGGACAGAGGCAGGAAACTACAGACCTGTTAGTTTGACCTCAGTGGTAGGAAAATGATGGAATCACTTCGAAGGAAAGAACTGTTGAGTACCTAGAGGCCAGTGGGGCAGGACCCAAGGCAGCATGGATTCATGATGGGAAGGTCGTGTCAGATGAATCTAATAGATTTCTTTGACTGGGTGACCAAAGTAGTAGACCAGGGAGGGCTGTGGACATGGCTTACCTAGATTTTAGCAAGGCATTTGATACAGTCCCACACAAAAGATTAATATACAAGTTAGCCAGCCTTGGAGTGGGTCCCAAGGTGGCAGCCTGGATAAAAATTGGCTAGACAACAGGACGCAAAGGGTAGTAGTAAATGGAGTCCACAGTGAAGAAAGGAGGGTTACTAGTGGGGTACACGAGGGTTCAGTACTGGGACCGGTCCTTTTAATGTCTTTATAAGTGACATTGCAGAGAAACTGGAAGGAAAAGTATGTCTCTTTGCAGAGGACACAAAGATCTGCAACAGGGTTAATACACCAGATGGAGTGGAAAGGGTGAGAAGGGACTTGCTGTTGGAGAAAATGGTCAAATGTATGGCAGCTCAGATTCAATGCAAAGAAGTGCAAGGTAATGTACCTGGGAAACAAAACCCAGGGCAAGAGTACACAATGGGGGTGAGATACTGACAACAGTCAAAATGGAAAGGGACCTGGGAGTAATTATATCAGATGACCTAAAGGTGGGCAAGCAATGTGAGAAGGCAGTAAGGAAGGCTGGGGGGTATTGGGATGCATAGGGAGAGGCATCAATAGTAGAAAACAGGAAGTTGTTATCCCTCTGTACAGACAGTTGGTGAGACCCCATCTGGAGTACTGTGTGCAGTTCTGGAGACCCCATCTCCGCAAAGACATAGACAGAGTGGAGGCTGTCCAGAGGAGGGTAACCAAAATGGTGCAGGGTCTGCACCAGAAGACACAATGAAGAAAGACTAAAGGAGCTTAATATGTATACCCTTGAGGAAAGGAGGAGAGGAGACATGATAGAAACTTTCAAGTACCTCAAGAAATCAACAAAGTCCAAGAGGGTGGCATCTTTCAGAAAGAGATGTGCAAGAACAAGAGGGCACAATTTGAAGATAGAGGGGACGGCTCAGAGGTAATGTGAGAAGTATTTTTTCACAGAGAGAGTTGTGGATTCATGGAACAGCCTCCCTGAGGAGGTCGTGGAGTCAAGAACAGTGGGGGAATTCAAGAATGCATGGGACAGACATAAGGCAGTCCTAGTGGGGGGTAGGAGGAAGTAAGCTGTTGGTTAATTAGGATCTGCAGCTTATCTGTTAGGTAGGAAAATGGGCAGACTAGGTGGGCCAAGCGGTCCTTATCTGCCGTCAAATTGTATGTTTCTATGTTAGGCCAAGCAGCACCCAGAACCCAAGCACAATCAGTAACAGGACCACTTCTTACTGTGCTTCAGGAAGGACTGCTCTTCCTCCCCTGCACTGGATCACCTGTGGTCAGAACCTTTCCCCAGTGGGGAAACTGGACTAACACGGCCACGCTGCCAGAGTACCCTGCTCAAGTAGGTTCCCTACTGTCGTCTCCATGGCCATCAACTGTCAGTTTGATAGGGTCACAAGAAACTGACAGAAACTTTTGAATTTTTGTAAAATCACTAAACTGACACAAACAAACTCAGTTTTAAAGTACAAAACTAAGAATAACTGAGCAGCTGTTGTCATACAGACATTAATTTCAGACTCCCGGCATACCAGCATCATCACTGATGTGCAATCAGTATCAAGAAAAGAGTAAGGAGGCGATTGAGGGCTGGTACTGAGGTAAGCCTTGCGCTGTGAACCACGCTCACTTTGCCACACCTGTGCACAGCTTACCTTGGCACCAGTCCTCCTGAAAAGTTCCGTCTCCCACAGGGTCTCAGCGCCTCCAGCTAAGACCCACTACTGTGAGCCAATGGTAAAGACTGATTCCTGGAAGATCCACTTTTCCATACTGAGGAGAAACACCACCCAGAGCAAGAGATTAAAAGTTTGCAGAAGGGTCATGTAACTCTTCAGCTGCAACTTTAACAAAATAAAAATCAATACTGTCCTCACCACATCATGGTCTGGGATTAGACTTTACCTACTATACCCAGACAACTGACAACTAATTTCTGTAGGTGTTTAAAATAAAACTTGGGATAATACAATTTTATATTCCCCCCCCAAGATGCTAGTTATCTGAATTACAGAAAAACTGCTTGAATTTTGAAGCAATGTTATCAGGACTTGTGCATCCAAACTAGTGGTAGAAATGCCAGATTTCTACTTCTACCTGTTCTGTGCTGTAAGGATCATCCAGTTTGAACCTTCTGAGGCCACGTCTGGCTCTAATACACAACTCAACAGGAATGAAAGAACCCACCAGTGAAAATTTTAATGTTTGTTGCAAAAGGGCATCAAAATACTATCAAGCTACAAATAAGGCACAAGATTCACAGAAAAAAACCAAAAATCTGCAGTATTTTAGTCCCTCTGTATGTGAAATAGCAATCTACAAAAAGATCAGCAGCATTGCAAACCCCTTCTTGCTTCAAACAAGCAAAACCAGTGAAAAATTAAAAGTAATGCACACTTCCCTCAGAAACCAAACAAAATTGAGTTTTCCTCCCGTTTCCTAGTTCCTAATTAAAGATTGTGCGTCTTTACCAGCTCCAAGTTCAGTTTTGCAAAAGCAACCTTTACTTTCAAAAGATAAAGAAGGAAGGAAAGACGTACAGGAACCTCCCCTTCCAGGAGAGGGACAAAACATTGTGCCAGGATCGAGTAAGCAGAAAAGTGGCAGTTCTGCATTGAGTGGGGACGCAAAAATATCCAACTCTGGACTGCCCCACCTGCTTGAAGAGATCAGACTACCAAGGACAGGAGTTCCCACTTGTAAGTCCTCGACCTGGACCGACAGACTGTCGGCCAGGGCGTTTTGGACGCCTGGAATATGGACGGCTGAAAGTTCCAGATTGTGTTCGATGGCCCAGTTCCAGACTCTCACTGCCTCCTGACAAAGAGTAGGAATGAGTGCCCCCCCGCTTGCTGATGTAGAAAACTATGGACATATTGTCCGTCTGCACCAGCAGCAGGCTGGAAGGCCTGCAGAGCATAAAGGACTGCCCACATCTCCAGCACATTGATGTGGAGCTCCTGTTCTGACTCAGACCAGGTCCCCTGGGCCTGACGGTCGGCTAGGTGGGCACCTCAGCCCAGATCCGAGACGTCCATAGTGAGATTCTGCCGAGGGGAAACAGCTTGGACGGGGACCCCTTGCAGGAGATTCACAGGGTTCTACCATCATTCCAAGATCCTCCGCACCGTATCAGAGACCAGCACCAGCTGATCCAGGTCATCAGTGCATGGTCTCATTGGACCTGAAGAGTCCAGTGGGGAACCCTCATGTGCAGACGGGCCAGGAGGAACTGTGGCTATGGCTGCTGCCATGTGCCCCAAGAGGTGGAGGAACTCTCTGGCTGGTATCTGACAGCTGGAGGACACTTCCCGGGCCGCAACTATCAAGCGCTCTGCTCTGTCCATTGGCAGGAAAGCTCTGCCCTGGGACAAGTCCAGGACCGCCCCAATATAATGGAGGAGTTGGCTCGGAGAGAGACAAAACTTTGGCGGGTTGACTGTGATCCCTAGGGCTTGGAAAAGCCAGAAGGTGCCTTCCAGGGCCTGCAGCAAGAGGTCCCTGGATGGGGCTTTCAACAGCCAATCATTCAGGTAAGAGAACACATAAAAGCCTTGTCTCCTCAGGGCCGCAGCCACCACCACAGGCACTTGGTAAAACTCGAGGTGCTGAGGAAAGGCTGAAAGGACCTAAGCTGCAGGAGTGGGCAGAAACATGGCAGTTGGGGTTCAACACCAAAAAGTGCAAGGTTCTGCACTTCGGAGCCAGGAACTAGGGGATTATCACTTGAACAGGGTACAGCTGAGGAGCTCCACAGAGAAGAAGGACCTAGTAGTGATCATTATGGGGAGCATGAACAACTCTGCTCAGTGAGGGAATGCGGCAGCAAAAGCCAACAAAATGCTGGGGTGTACTGCAAGAGGGAGGCTATCCTGCCCCTGTACAGGTCATTATTCAGGCCCCACCTGGAGTACTGCATGCAGTACTGCCACCCATTCCTGATAAAGGACATCAGATTGTTGGAGGGAGTGCAGCGAAGAGTCACAAAGGTGATCTAGGGATAAGAGAGCAAGTACTACGAGGACAGGCTGGGACAGCTGAATATGTATTCGCTGGTGGAGAGGAGGGATGGGGGGGAATATGATCGAGACCTTTAAGTATCTGAAGGGGATAAACAAAACCAACACAGAAGGGATTTTCCAGATGAGAGGGTGAGGGACACGAGGCGTGGACTGAGATGGGGGGAAGATTTGGGAGGGAGATGAGGAACAGTTTTCACTGAAAGAGTGGTGGACAAATGGAACACCTTACAAGGCGAGACAGAGTCCTGTAAGATGGTGGGCAGTTTCAAGAGGAGTTGGGACAGGGTAAGGGGAAGGGGTACTGGGAAGAGGGGGTGGGAGAGGCAGCTGCAAGATGAGGTGCTAGCTGCACACTCAAGCAGACTCTACAGACCGTGAGACTTGTTTCTGCTGGCAATTTTGTATGTTTGTAAAGGAAGGGCCCTGAACTGAAAGTGGTCCCCCGGAAGCAAAAACGGGAGGAAACATCGGTGGACCGGGAAGACCTGGATACGTAAGTAGGCACCCTGCATGCCCAGGGAGCAAAGCCAGTCCCCTGCTGAAGGAGGGTCAACAGACCTGGAGGCTGACCATGCAGAAGCGCTTGTACTCTATTGTATAGGTTCAGGTGGCTGATGTCCTGGATCGGCCTCAGGTCCCCAGTTTTCTTGTGAATGAAGAAGAAGTGGAAGCAGAATTCCTCTCTGAGCTGGCGGGACGTGATCTATGGCCCTTTTGTACAGAAGTGCCTGAATCTCCTCCCAGAAGAGGGAGATGTGGGCCTGAGGTTATTGGGAGAGCAAGGGAGGGCTTTCCAGAGGGCGCTCCAGAAATTCGTGGATGTGACCTCTTTCCACAATCTGCAGCACCCACTGATCTGAGGTTACAGTTTGCAACCTGCCGAGGTAGAGGGAGAACCAACACCCGACCACTGCCCACAAGGCCTTTGCTGGGGGGAGGGGAGGAGTGTCTCAGGCAAGGAGTTAGGCAGTGGATCCAGGGGTGGGCAGAGCGGCTGTTGGTACTCTGGGGGCCCTAGGGGCAGCTCCCCCGGCTGGTGGGGTGTTTGCCTTGCGCGTAAAGGGCCCTTTTGACAGCTGGCCTTTGGAGGACTGGTGAGATGACCAACAAAAGTCTGGCGCTAAAGACTGAAGTTGGGACTGGTTGAGAGAATGCACTGACCTCAGGGCCTTGCCGATTCTTGGAACCAGGAGATAATATCTTTGGCATCTCCCCCAAACAAGACAGAACCCCTGAAAAGGGGAATCCATTATCTTGGCTTGAAATCAGGCATGAAACCAGATACCCTGAGCCATGAATGGTAGCGAAGGCAGATCTCTGCCACTGCGCCCACACCTGGAGGCATCCAGTGTCATACGCTGCCCGCAGGACATGGTTGCCCACACCCTACCCAGACTTTAGGAGCTGGGCCAGCTCCATCTTGGTAGTCTCTTCAGGGAGGGTTTGGATCAAATCTCTTGCATGAGCCCAGAGGGTATTCTCATACTGCACCACATGGGCCAAAAGAAAAAATTACTCACCTTAGTAATGTTGTTTCTTCTAATGGAGTCTTGCTATATTATGACAGATGCAGTTTGTCCCATCATTAGAACTGCTCCGGAGGTGAAAGAGTTAACTTCCATGCAGAGCATGGAACTTAGAGAACGAGCTCGGTTAAAGAAGCTCTGTTAGGGTGGTTTCAAACCGAAACCGTCAGATCTTTACAAGCAAAACTCACTAAGGCTCTGTGTGGAAGCTGTAACCTACACTAGCCAACTGGCTACTAAAATATTCACATTTTCCTGGTCCCAACACCAAGACTCAAGTCAGGGACCAGAAAATAAGATAAAATAACTAAATAAAACACAACACCCAAACATAAAGGGCATCAATAAATGCCAACAGTGGACTGCCACCCCATACCCAGTAGAAGTTCTGAGAGGGGCAGGCTGGGGGGAGGAGTCATAATATAGCAAGACTCCATTAGAAGAAACAACATTACTAAGGTGAGTAATTTTTTCTTGAACAACATGAAGTCTTGCTATATTATGACAGATGCAGACTACACAGCAGTACCTCCATGGAGGAGGACAGAACCTACTTAGGAATAGGCTCTGAAGCACGTTGTGCTAAACCGAAAGCATCCCTCCTGGCCTGGATATCCAAGGAGTAATGCTTGTGAAAGTGTGTACTGGTTTTCCAAGTAGCTGCTTGACATATCTCCAAGATAGGGATGTCTCTAGCAGCAGCTAGAGATGCAGCTGTACCTCTGGTAGAGTGAGCCCTCAGGCCTGAGAGGGGAACCTTACCCAGCTTTTGATAGCAAAATTGGATACAAGAGACGACCCACCTGGCAATGGATCTCTTAGTGGCAGGTCTCCCTTCCCAACCTCACCATAACTGAGAAATAGTGGAGGGAGTCAAACCTGTGACCCTTAGGCCGCTCTATGTAGCAGTAACTTGGGCCCTCTTAACATCTAGTTGTGCAGCCTCCTCTCACCAGAGGAGGAATGGTCAGTGAAGAACACTGGAAGTGAAATAGATTGGTTAAGGTGGAACCAGAACCACCTTGGCAAAACTTCCTGTTAGTCCTGAGGGACTACCTTATCCTGTGAAAGGAAATAAAGTCAGTCTCCACTGATAAAGCCTGTAACTCACTTATGCACCTGGCAGAAGTGATGGCTACTAAATACAGTTTTCCAAGTCAAATGCACTTAGCTCGAAGACAGAGGCTCAAAGGGGTTGCATCAGCTGAGCAATGCAAACATTAAGATCCCAAGCAGGGGCAGAGTCCCTGAATGGAGGATTGGTATGAAGCAATCCCTTAAAAACTTGGAAAATACAGGGTGGAGCAGAAGAGAAGAGGGCTTCCTGTTGAAATGAAGGCAGAGACAGCTGCCAAGTGCACTTTCAGGTAGCTGGTCTCAGTCCCAAAGAATTAAGATGGACCATATAATCCAATACAGCGGGTAAATCAGCAGATTCCGGGGAAATATGCTTCCCAGAACACCATATGGAAAACCTTTTCCACTTGGAGTTATAGGTAGCCCTGGTGGAAGGCTTCCTAGCAGCTTTCAGGATTTCGAGAACACTTTGAGAAAGTTGTAGATCAGCAAACTCTAACTGCTCAAGAGCCAGGCCTTGAGGTTGAGGGATTTGAGATTCGGATACCAAACTCTCCCCTGAGCACAGGTTAACAGATTGTGGTTCGTGGGGAGACACAGGGGAAGATGGACTGCTAAGAACAGAAGGAGTGGGTACCAGGGTTGCCTGGCCCAGTCTGGAGCAATCAGGATCATCTTGCAGGGCTGAGACCTGATTTTGACTAGTACATAGATACATAGATACATAGACAGTGTCGGCAGATAAGGGCCTATGGCCCACCTAGTCTGCTCATTTGAGCTTGTAAGTTCAGTTTGTTTTCCTAGAAGTCTGTTTCCCTTACCCCTGCCTCTAGAATTCCTTTATGTCTATCCCATGCATTCTTAAATCCGTGATTGTTTCAGCCCCACCACTTCCTCTGGCAGGGTGTTCCACTTGTCCACCACCCGTCTGTGAAGAAATTCTTTCTCATGTTTCCTCTGAATCGCCCTCCCTCCAACTTCATCCCATGCCCTCTAGTCCTGAAACATCTTTTTCGCTTAAAAATAGTGTTTCCTGCACCCTATTCCTCCCTGTAAGATACCTGTATGTCTCTATCATATCCCTCTCCCTCCTCTCCTCCAGGGAGTACATGTTCAGTTCCTTCAACCTGTCTTCCTTAGGACTTGTGATGCAACCCATGCACCATCTTTGTTGCCCTCCTCTGAACCTTCTCTACCCTGTCTATGTCCTTACTGAAGTATGGTCTCCAGAACTGTACACTGTACTCCAGGTGGGGCCTCACTAGTGTCTTGTATAGGGAATTATGACCTCCTTTCCTGCTGGTGATGCCCTGCCTATACATCCCAGCATCCTATTTGCTTTACCTGATGCCTTGTCACACTGTTTCCTACCTTGAGGGTCATCAGATGACAACCCCAAGATCCCTTTCCTGCTTGGTGCATGCTATATCCTCACCCCCCAACTGATATATTGTGCCAGGGTTTTGTGCCCTATATGCATTATCTTGCACTTCTTTGCATTGAATTTCAACTGCCAAACCCTTGACCATTCTTCAAGTTTCTGCAGGTCCTTCTCATTCTGTCTACACCCTCTGGTGTGTCTACTCTATTACAGAGCTTTGTGTCATCAGCGAACAGTGAAATTCTGCCTTCTAGATCCTGTGCAATGTCACTGATGAAGATGTTGAATAGGACCCGGTCCCAGCACTGATCCCTGTGGTACCCACTGGTTACTCTTCCCTCTGTGGAGTGACAGCCATTTACCACCACCTCTGTGTCCTGCCACCCAGCCAGTTACCTACCCACCACTACTGTCCTGCCCACACCCATATTCCCCAGTTTGTGTAATAGTCTTCTAAGTGGCACAGTGTCAAGGCCTTGCTGAAGTCCAGATAGGCCATGTCCACTGCCTCCCCTGATCCACCTCCTAGTCACCCAGTCAAAAATTCAATGAGGTTGGTCTGACATGACCTCCCCTGGTGAAACCATGCTGCCTTGGGTCCTGTAGTCCATTGACAACCAGATGTTCCACCAATCTCTCCTTCAGTAGTGCTTCCATGATCTTTCCCACTACCGAGGTGAGGCTGACTGGTCTGTAGTTCCCTGCTTCCTCTTTGTTCCCACTTTTGTATAAGGGGACTACATCTGCTGTCCTCCAGTCTTTGGGTACCTCCCCTGTTTCCAGTGATTGGCTGAACAGGATAGCCAGAGGTTCAGCCACCACCTCTTAGTTCTTTAAGGACCGGGTGCACCCATCTGGCCCCATTGCTTTATCAGCTCTTATTACTTCCAGTTCCTTCAGGACCCTTTCTCGTGTAAAGGGACTTGTGTCCATTTCTGCACCATTCTCACCCTTGACTCCCTTCAGACCCATTACCCCCCTCTTCCTTAGTAAAGACTGAGCAGAAATACCTGTTCAATATGTCAGCTTTATTGTTGTCATCCTCCACGTGGCTCCCATCCTCCCCCTTCAGTCTCACTATCCCTCCCTTTGTCTTTCTTTTTTCACTTATGTACCTGTAAAAGGTTTTGTCCCCTTTACCCACTGATTTTGCAATGTGTTCTTCTGTCTGAGCTTTGGCTTCCCTTACTGACTTCCCTGCCTCCCTTTGTTTCTCCTGGTACTTCTCCCTATCCCTTCTGCCTGTGTCTTTTGTATTGCCTGAATGCAATCTTTTTGGCTTTCACTTTCTTTGCTACCTCTTTGGAAAACCATAATGGTCTCCTCTTCCTTTTCCTCTGCTAACCTGCTAATGCATAATTCTGTTGTTCTTATAATCCCCATTTTAAATACTGCCCACTGTTCCTCAACCCCTGATTCCTGTCCCATTCCCCTTAATGCCTCTTTCAAGTATCTCCCCATTTTCCCAAAGTCTGCCCCTAAAATCCAGGATCGTGTTTTTGTGTGGTTTGGTTCTGCTCTTTCTGTGATTTCAAACCACAATGACTGGTGGTCACTGTTACCCAGGTGCTCCCCACTGTTACCCCCATCCACTGTCCCTGTTTGAGCACAAGGTCCAGTATTGCCTTCTGCGAGTTGGTTCCATGACCGTTGCTTGAGAAGGCACCCTGAAGAGTCCAGGATAAATCTGCTCCTAGTTGATGCTGCTGCTGGGATGCTCCAGTCCACGTCTGGTATATTGAAGTCTCCAGCCAGTACTACCTCACCCTTGTCTGCCATCCTTTGGATGGCTAGCATCAACTCCTATCTGTTTCTTCCTCCTGGGCTGGTGGTCTATAGACCACACCTGTCTGGATGGCTGGCCCCATTTTCCTTTCCAGCTTAACCCACAGTATCTCCCCATTTGTTCCTCCTGGATCTCTGTGGTCCTTATGTCATTTTTCACATACAGTGCCACTCTCCTCCTTCCTGCCTGCTCTGTCTCTTCTGAATATGTTGTAGCCAGGTATGGCCATCTCCCAGTCATAGGTTATCATTACACCAGGTTTCAGTGATGGCCACAATGTCCAGGTCTGACTGTACCATGACAGCCTCCAGATCTTCCATCTTGTTGCTAAGGCTCCTGGCATTTGCACATGGCTTTCCATGATTTGACCTCCTAGACTGCTTCACTGTTCTACTCCAGCCCTTCCTTGGTTGTCATTTATCCCTGGTTCTCCTTGCTGTTTGCCCTTCTGCTGAATTTTGCCCCTTTCCTGCTTATCCACCTTTTGGACACTAATCTCCATCTTTTGCACACTGCTTTGCAGAGATAGCCACTCCTCTGGTTCACTGGTTCCACTACTAGCTGTGGGGGGTGAGCAAGTAGGTACCGTCCTTGCTGGCCTGCCACCCCTTTGCTAGTTTAAATGCTTGTCAATGTAGCATTTAAACTTATCATTGAGTGCTTGGATTCCCCTCCAGGATGGATGCAGGCCGTCAGGCTTGAACAAACCTCCATCCCTCCAGGTGGGTCCCAGTCACCAATGAATCCAAACCCTTCCTCACAGCACCAGTTCTTCAACCATGAGTTAAAGTTCCTGGTGCATGCACTCCTATGCTCTCCTTGCTCTCACAGGTAGTACTTGAGAAAGTGACAGAAGTAGCTACTTGCTTGAGACCCTCCCCAGTTTCCTACTTGAACTTTGGAACAGGAGAGGGAAGGGGAAGGCATAAAGGAACTTCCCTTCCCAATCGAGGAGAAAGGCATCCAGGGGGACTGAGCCCAACACTGGGGGTCTGCAACAAAAAAGTGAAAGTTGATGATTGTCTGGGGCTGCAAAAAGATCTATCTGAGGAGTGCCCCATCTGGCAAAAACTATCCCCAGTACTAGGGGATCCAGTGACCATTCGTGATGGCCCTGGGAAATCCTGCTGAGAGCATCTGCCAGGACATTGTCCTTGCTGGAGGTGAACTGCTATGAGGGAGTGTTCAGGGAATAAGCCAGAGACCACAACTTCATCGCTTGTTGCACAAGGCCGAAGACACGAGTCCCCTTGTTTGTTGATGTACCACATTGTAGTGGTGTTGTCTGTTCTGACCTGTACCACCTTGTTCTGAACAGATGCAGAAAAAACCTGAAGTGCTAGAAAAACAGCTCTGAGTTCCAACAGATTGATGTGGAGCAGAGATTCCTGAGGGGACCATAACCCCTGGGTGGAGAGGTCGCCCATGTGAGCTCCCCATCCCAAGAGGGATGCATCTGTAGTAAGGGTCAAGGAGTGGGACAGAGGGATGAAAGGCACCCCTTGTCTCAGATTGCTCTGATCCTGCCACCACTGAAGGCCTGGATCAGGGTTGAGTCACTGGGATTAACTTGGATAGGGAGTCTCTTCTTTGAGACCAGAAAGCTCTCAAATGGAACTGAATGTCCCTCATCTGAAATCTTGCTCCTTGCACTACAGCTGTGGAAGCAGCCATGTGTCCTAGGAGCTGCAGGAAATGCCTTGCTGGTCGAGAGACCTGCAGAGTGGAAGGGCGAGGCCAGGGCCACAAGGTCCTTACCCTTTCCAGGGAAGGAAGGCTCGGCCTGCTTTGTGTTCCAGTTCTGCGCCTATAAAGGTGAGTACCTGGACAGGTTCCAAAACTGACTTTGGAAGACCACTGAGAAGAAAGCCCAGAGAGGTAAGCAGCTGCTGGGTAACTAGCAGGTGTGATTTGACCTGGTCTGGAGACTGACCCACAATGAGCCAGTCGTCCAGGTAGAGAAAAATGGCACTCTTCTGCCTTCTTAGATGAGCAACTGCTACTGCCAGACATTTTGTGAACACCCTTGGGGCAGAGGTGAGGCCGAAGGGCATTGCTCTGAACTGATAATGGCCTGAGGGCAGTTCGAATCTGAGGTACTTTCGATGGGAGCTTCTGATAAGAACATGGAAGTATGCATCCTTGAGGTCCAGGGAAGCTAGCCAGTCCACTGGCCTTAGGGAGGGTAAAATCATTCCCAGAGTCACCATTTTGAATTTTGGTTTTAAAAGGTGCTTGTTCAGATATCTTAGATCCAGGATAGACCGCCACTCTCCTGTCTTTTTTGGGGTAAGGAAGTACCTGGAGTACAGACCCTTGCCCTGGTGTGGGGAGACACCCTTTCTACAGCTCTGAGAGCCAGGAGGGTTGAGACTTCTGTTTCCAAAGCAAGAGTCTCTAAAGGGTTTGCAGGTGGAAAAGATCTGGCTCTCATCTTTGGAAATTTTTTGAAGCTGAGAACCAGACCCTGGCTCACTACTTCCAGGACCCATCTGTCTGATGTTAAAGACTCCCAGTCCTGGATGAAGTAAGCCAGCCTGCCCCCTACAGGTAATGGAGAGCCGACCCTAGGCATCCCAACAGAGTGCCTGTTTGGCAGGGCTTTAGGCTGAGGGGTGGGAGCAGGCCTGCTCGTGCCCTCTGCCTCCCCTCTGAAGAACCCCTCTGAGCATAGGCTGAAGAGGGAGGAGGAGGCCTGGGTCTGATAAAAGGCCTGTGAAAGGCCTGCCCTACCCTGGGCTGCCTCTGAGGAGTGGCTTCTGCTGCTCCTTGGCTTGTGCACTCCTATAAGTGGTTCTATATTCATCCATTTCTTCATATAATTCTCTGTCTGCTCCCAAACAGAGAATTTCCACTACAGGAAAATCCATAGCCTTAGACTGGGTATCCTGTGACAAAGTAGTACACCTGAGCCAGGCCAATCTACGAAAAGCCACAGATGTAGCCATGACTCTAGAGGATACATCATTAGAATCCACTGCAGCATGGAATTGCACCTTAGATGCCTCAATACCATCAAGAGCCACCTGCTCCAGCTCCTCTGCAAGCTGGCCAGGGACCTGTTTGGCTAAGGCCATGACAGTATCCCATCTAGATTTCTGGTATCTCGCAACATAAGCCATATAGTTTGCTTGTCTGAGTCCCAAAGATGCTGCCATGTATTGTTTTTTGGCCATGGCGTCGATCTTCCTGGAGTCCTTGTCAGGAGGATGTGAAGCCAGGGGAATATTAGCTTTATCACAGGCTGCAGCCTGAACTACCCCAACATGACTGCATTGCTGTGAAAGAAAATCTATATCAGGACCTGACAAAGTGTACCTCCTGTCTATCTTTTTAGCTACAGGAGGCACAGAATTAGGAGCTTTTAAAATTTTTATTGTTTGTTTCCTAAAAGATTTATGTAAAGGGATGGACAATCTCCTGGACTCTGGGATATCCATCATCTCTACATAGTCAAGCTCTCTTGCTCATCCAAAGCTTCCTCTAAAGGAAGCTGGAGGGTCTCAGCAACTTTTTTATAAAACAAAAAATGAGAAGGGGACTCAGAAAGCCTAGGGGGAGATTCACCTAAAGGTCTGTCTGGGGAGATGTCCGGTTCAATGGGCACATCCAAGCTTTCAAAGTCACATTCACACTGATCATAATCATCCACCCCCTCCTCTGGTTCATAAAACTCTTCTATATCATATTCTTGAACCGGTGGAACTGACCGAACTGACCTTTGCCAGATAGTGGCGTTCAGGGAACGGGACAGACTAGACAATCTGTATTGCCCTGGCTATCTCTGCAGCAGTTGAGAAGGAATTTTGGACTCCACACCTGCTGACTTTCTAGTTCTCTTTGCTGGAACTGGCTCCTCAGAGTCAGCTTTACGTTTGCCCGAGGAAGTCTGGCCCTGGTCAGAGGGCACTCCCTCTGGTTTGGCTGGCACCGAACTGGGCTGGCCATCCGGGTCAGCGGACTTTTTGGCCTCTCGTTCCCTGAGCCTACCAACTCTCTTATCTAGGGTGGCTGCAGGGAAATTCTTGCTAAATCTGGCAGTCTGCATTGAGGTGGTCAAACCCCAGACAATAAACACATGTGGTGTGTGGGTCAGCCTTGGCAAAGCTTCCCACAGACACTACAGTGTTGAAACCCAGTGGGCCAGTTTTCTTTTGGGTTTCTCAGACATAATGCCAGCCTAACCAAAAACTTGCCTTTTGATGGCAGTGCCAGGCAAGACACCATTATCGGTTCCCAACCGTGTCAGTCGTGGAAAAACCATAATGAAATCCGGTTTTAGAAACCGATAAGAACCGGAACCAGACTCTAACAAGCCTTAAAAGGCTTTAAAACCAAGTTTAAATATAATCGATCGGTTCAAACCAACCGATAAACATTTACAAGTTCCACACAGAAAACCTATCTATTACTTACAATACCATAGACAGAGCTTGAACCGATCGGTTTGCGGTTAAAATAAATAATATCGCGATTAAATTCAACCGAGAAAAGGCGCTTTAAACCAAGGAAATGAACCGAGCAGCAGGAGGAATCTCCGGAGCGACTGTTCAGTGAGGCGGAGTAAAGAATCTGACGGTTTCGGTTTGAAACCACCCTAACAGAGCTTCTTTAACCAAGCTCGCGCTCTGAGTTCCATGCTCTGCATGGAAGTTAACTCTTTCACCTCCGGAGCAGTTCTAATGGTGGGACAAACTGCATCTGTCATAATATAGCAAGACTTCATGTTGTTCGAACCAATGTTAGCTGCTCACCCTTACTCATACACAAACTATAAATGGGATTCTGAATGAGGGGTGCTACTGCATATGTTATACATCAATAAAAAAACAAAAGTCAATGCACACCCTATCCCCCAAAAAAAAAGAAATGGGTAAATTTAAAAGAAAATTTTAAGCCCGGATTGACTACTTACTAATTTAATTTCAAAAGGAGTGGGGGTCTCTCGGTATTCACCTCAGGGCCCTGCTGTGAAGTCACCCAGCTACCATGATCGAGGAGGCCCATCCATCAGCTGGGTCCCTACTCCAAACCGCACAGTCCTTTTAGCATCATGCACCTTTAGTAAAATGAGCCCCAGTTTGGGAAACAAAGAAGATGACTCCCTCAAAAGGAAGATTAGAAATTCTGGCCTAAATTTCTTAAGAGGTACATAAAAAAAAAAAAAAAATTTACCATACTAATATTGTTTCTTCCAAGGGATCTCCTAGTAGGATTAGACAATAGTCAGCTCAGAATCTCTGACTGCCCCGACTCTGATGTGGAATGTATATAAATTATGGAACCTAGAAGCAACATTCAAACTGCTGCCTCTAGCTGGACTGTGTTCCAAACTGCCAGATTCAATTTTTGCAGATGAAGAAACACTAGACTATTTGAATTAAACAACTGAAAATTAATGTCCTTAACAACAATACCCTCCCCTTGGTAAAGAGGACAGGTTCCAAAGAGGAAAAAAACACAAAAAAGGAGAGCTAGGTACCCTAGTCGTACTTATGTGCATTAATATAAAAAGTTAAGCCAATGACTAATGGCAACATTAGAAACTCCCATAAAGTATTGCTGAACCTATTCAGGTTATGTTCATTCCAAGGCAGGTAACCAGAGACCCAGCTAAATCCATGGCTCCCCTACACTGTGCCCCCGAATAATATAACTACTACCTGATATGCAAGACGTTTGTACTGCTATATATCCATGTAGACTGTTGCATGCCATATTATCCATC
Organism: Neoceratodus forsteri; assembly: GCA_016271365.2. Lineage (NCBI taxonomy): Eukaryota > Metazoa > Chordata > Ceratodontiformes > Ceratodontidae > Neoceratodus > Neoceratodus forsteri. The sequence goes on from CM057452.1 coordinate 568,041,855, forward strand.
TCTGTATGACTATTTACCATGTATTTCCTGCAACTCCTGGGTCGTCCCTGAAAAAGGGACTTCCGGGGCCCAGTGGGCCTACCCAGTCATCAAAATTCAATAAATAAATGTAAGAGGAGGCAGGGATGGGAGGTCTAATCCTACTAGGAGACCCCTTGGAAGAAACAATATTACTTTGGTAGAAGTAATTTCTTCTTCAAACCCCAGGACTCTCCTAGTAATATATTAGACAATATGCAGACTACCAAGTAGTGCCTTGGGAGGTGGGAACAGAACCTACTTGGGAAAAGGTTCTGTAATACTGCAGTACCAGACCTCGCATCAGTCCTGGACAGGACACCCAGGCAGCAGTGCTTTGTGAAGGTGTGGACTGTACTCCAGATAAATGCTTTAGAGATTTCCAACAAGTGGATGTCGCTTGCAGCAGCCACAGAGGCAGCAATTCCATGAGTGGAATGTGCCCTGAGGCCTTGTGGTGGCTGTTTTTCAGTCTTACTGTAGCAGAATTTAATGCAGGATGCTATCCAATGTGTTACTGACCTCTTTGAGGCAGTCTACCCTTTCCTACTTTGCCACAGGTGATGAACAGTTGTGAGTAGGAATCTCTGAGGTTCTCTGTCACGAGTGATGCAATAGCTGAGAAGCTCTCTCCATCAAACTAGGGCGCTTCAGTTCCCTGAACTGGATTTGACTCTGAAGAATACAGAAGGATGATGGACTGGTTCAAATGAAACTCAGATACCACCTTTGGAAGTAACTTCCCGTTAGTCCTAAGGACCACCTTATCTCTATGAAAGATGATGTAATTAGGGTCACTGCAGAGAGCTTGGAGCTCGCACACCCTTCTTGCAGAAGTGACTGCCAGCAGGAAACCAGTTTTCCGGGCAACATATTTCAGATCAGCCGTAGCCATAGGCTCAAAGGGAGGTTTCATGAGTTTAGCTATGCACAAATTCAGATCCCAAGGAAGGAGTGCTTCCCTCACAAGAGGGAATATATGTGCCAATTCTTTGAAAAATTTCCTGAAAATAGGGTGTGGAGCTATTGTTCTCTGAGCACCTGCAAACAAATGAAAAATTACTCACCTTAGTAATTATGTTTCTTCTAATGGAGTCTTGCAGTATTCTGACTATTGCAGTTAGCTCCAGCACTTGAACTGCCCGAGAGAGAAGGGTTAAAATTCTATGTTAGGCATAGAACGCATGAGCTCAAGCTCAGTTGAAAACTCTGCCTGCAACACTCTGAAACCAAACCACCAGATTCTTACGAGCTAAAAGTCACAGACTCTAATAATGTGGAAATTGTAAAATGTCTACTAGTCAACTGGCAACAAATATTTTAGATTTCTAAAAGACTCAAGTCAGGAAACCCAAAAACCAGGTAATAAAGCATAACATTCTTAACTAATCAACACAAAGCACCCAAAAACAACAACACTGCACCTGCCCACCCACTTCCCAAAAACAGGTTCTGAGAGGGGAAGGAGGTCAGAATACAGCTAGACTCCTTTAGAAGAAACATAATTACTAAGGTGAGTAATTTTTTCTTCAAACAATATGAAGTCTTGCTGTATTCTGACTATTGCAGACTACCAAGCAGTACCTCCAAGGAGAAGGGACAGAACCTACTTTGGGAATAGGCTCTGAAGTACTGCTGTGCCAAACGTAGCATCACTGATAGCCTGGATGTCCAAAGAGTAAAGCATGGTGAAGGTATGAACTGTTTTCCAGGTGGCTGCTTGGCAAATTTCTAACAAAGGAATATCCCTGGCCACAGCCAGAAATGCAGCTGTACCACTAGTGGAAATGAGCCCTCAGGCCTGAGGGTGGGATTTTCTCCAGTTTCTCATAGCAGAATTGGATACAGGACACAATCCACCTGCCAACAGTTCTCTTGGTGGCATGTTTACCCATACCTACTTCCCCATAAGTGAGGAACAACTGGAGGTAGTCAAACCTGTGACCCTTTGTACGTTCTATGTAGTAACTAACGGCTCTTTTAACATCTAAACTGTGCAGCCTCCGCTCTCCTCAGGAAGTATGATCAGTGAAGAACACAGAAAGAGAGACTAAACAAAATTCAGAAACCACTTTGGGTAAGAACCTTCTATTGGTTCTAAGGACCACCTTATCTCTGTGGAATGAAATGAAGTCAGATTCGACTGACAGGGCTTGCAATTCACTGATACTGCTGGCAGAGGTAAACACCCAAAAACAGTTTTCCAAGTCAAGTACCTGAGCTCTGCTGAGGACATAGGCTCAAAAGTGGGTTGCATAAGCTGAGCAATGCAAACATTCAAACCCCAGGCAGGAGCAGGGTCCCTAAAGGGGGGATTGGTATGACGCAATCCTTTGAAAAATTTACAGAATACAGGGTGAGATGACAGAGAGGAAGCCTTCCCCACTCACAGGAAAGCAGAAACAACTGACAAATGTGCTTTGAGAGTAGCTGGTCTGAGGCCTAGGCCATTAAGGTGAACCATATAATCCAGAACTGTAGAGAATTCAGCAGTGTCAGGGGATATGTACCTCTTGGATCACCAAATACTGAATCTTTACCATTTGGAGTTGTAAGTTCTTCTGCTGGCAGGCTTTCGAGAAGCTTTGAGAATGTCCAGAACCCCTTGGGACAGATGCAAATCCGCATACTCTAACTCTTCAAGAGCCATGCCTTGAGATTGAGAGACCAAAGATTAGGGTACCAAATCCTCCCCTGAGAGGAGGTTAACAGGTTGTAATTCATGGGAAGAGACAGGGGAAGATGGACTGCAAGAGACAGCAACAGGTGGTACCAAGGCTGCCTGGCCCAGTCTGGAGCAATCAGAATCACTTTGCAATGTTGTGACCTTACCTTGACTAGAACTTTGAACAATAGAGGAAAGGCATACAGAAATTTCCCTTCCCAGTACAAAATCAGAGCATCCAGAGGGACTGAACCCAAGACTGGGGGTCTGCAACAAAACCGAGGAAGTTGGTGACTGTCTGGGACTGCAAAGAGATCTATCTCTAGAGTGCCCCACCTTGAAAAAATCACTTTCAACACCAGAGGGTCCAGGGACCATTCGTGCCTCTGCTAGTACATTGTCCTTTCCTGGGAGGTGGACTGCTACCAGAGGTGTCTGCAGGGAATAAGCCAGGGACCATATTTTCATGGCTCCCATGCACAAGGCCATAGACCGAGTGCCTCCCCGTTTGTTGATATACCACATGATGGTGGTGGTGTCTGTCCTGACCTGAACTACCTTGTTCTGTACTGACAGAGAAAGCTAGCAGGGCCAGAAATACTGCCCTGAGCTCCAGGAGGCCGATGTGAAGAAGAGATTCTTGAGGGGACCACAGTCCCTAGGCTGTGAGATCCCCAGATGGGCTCCCCTATCCCAACAGGGAAGCATCTGTGGTAAGGACCACAGAGTGAATCTAAGTGACAAATGGAACTCCCTGCCTCAGACTGTCCAGATTCTGCCATCACTGAAGGGCCTGGATAAAGGTCTGGGTAACGGACTAACTTGGTAAGAGGATCTTCCTTTGGGACCAAAAAGCCCTCAGATGGAAATTAATGTCCCTCATCTGAAACCTGGCCCCTTGAACAACTGCTGTGGAAGCTGCCATGTGGCCCAAAAGCTGAAGAAAATGCTTGCTGGTCGAGAGACCAGAGGGAGGAAGGAAGAGGCCAGCAGTGAGATGGCTGTTGCCCTTTCCAGAGGAAGGAAAGCTCTTGCCTTGACCATATCCAGCTTTGCTCCTATAAAAGTGAGAAGCTGTATGGGCTCCAGAACTGACTTGGGAAGACTGAGGAGGAACCCCAGGGAAGTGAGAACTTGTTGGGTCACCCACAGATCTGACTTGACCTGGTCTGGGGACTGGCCCACAAGGAGCCAATCGTCCAGATATGGAAAGACTGAAATCCTTTTTCTTCTTAAAAAGGCCACCACTACTGCTAGGCACTTTGTGAACACCCTTGGGGCTGATGTTAGGCCAAAGGGCATTGCTCTGAACTGGTAATGGCCTGAGAGCAATTCAACCTGAAGTACTTTCTGAGGAGCATCTGATGGGAATGTGAAAATAGGCATCCTTGAGGTCCAGGAAGCTAGCCTGTCTCCTGGCCTTAGGGAGGAAAAATTGTTCTCGAGTCAACATTCTGATTTTTAGCTTTAAAAGATGCTTGTTCAGGTATCTCAAGTCTAGGATGGGTCACCACTCCCTGTCTTTTGGGGTAAGGAAATACCTGAGTACAGACCTTTAGCCCTGTGTGGGTAGGAACTCTCTATGGCTCTTAAGGCCAGGAGACAAAAACCTCTGCCTCTAGAGCAAGGGTTTCTGATATATTTGCAGGTGGAAAGGATCTGGGTCTCATTTTCGGAAAACTTTTGAAACTGAGAACCAGTCCCTGGCTTACTACCTCCAGGACCCACTGGTCTGAGGTAATAGACATCCAGTCCTGGACAAAGTAAGTCAGCCTGCCTCCTACCGGAATGGGGGAGTCGACCCGGGCTGACACATCAGGGTGTCTGCTTGGCAGGAGACTTAGGCTGAGGGGTGGAAACAGCCCTGCTCATCCCCCTTCTGCTTCTCCCTCTAAAGAACCCCCTCTGAGAAAAGGAGAAGAGGCCTGCACTTGGTAGAAAGGCCTGTGAAAAGTCCTGCCCCTGGCTTGCTGCCTTTGAGGAGTTGCCTGCCTCTCCTTGGCCTGGGCACTCCAATAAGTGGTCCTGTACTCATCCATTTTCTTCAGGTCATTCTCTGTCTGCTCCCCAAACAAAGAATTACCTTCCACAGGGAAATCCATGGCCTTAGCCTGGGTGTCCTGTGAAAGGCTAGTACATCTGAACCAAGTCATCCTCTGAAGAGCCACAGATGTAGCCATGACTCTTGATGACACATCACTGGAGTCCACAGCAGCATGACATTGCACCTTTGATGCCTCAATCCCATCAGCAGCCACCTCCTCCAGCTCCTTGGCTAGCTGGGGGGAAGCCTGCTTAGCCAGTGCCAGTACAGTGTCCCACCTGGACTTCTGGTACCTGGCTGTATAGGTCATATAGTTAGCCTGCCTGAGTCCCAAAGATGATGACATATACCGTTTTTTTGCCATGGCATCTATCTTCCTGGAGTCCTAGTTGGGAGGGTGAAGTCTAGGGAATGTTTGCCTTGTCACAGGCTGCAGCCTGCACTACTCAACATGGCTGCATTGCTGATAGAAAAACTCTGTATCTGAGCCTGATAAGGTGTACCTCTTGTCCATTCTTCTGTTAACAGGAAGTACAGAATTAGGAGACTTTAGAATTTTCTGTGTGTGTTTCCCAAAGGACTTATGGAGGGGAACAGACAGTCTCAGACTCTGGGATGACCATCATCTCAACAAAATCAGGCTCTTCCTGATCCTCCACAGCCTCCTCCATGGGAAGCTGGAGGGTTTCAGCCACCTTTCTGTAAGACAGATAGTGGGGAAGGGACTCAAAAAGCCTAGATGGGGAAACACCAGAAGGTCTGTCTGGGGAGATGTCCAGTTCCACAGGCACACCCAGAACTACTTCATCATAATCATCCAGTTCAAAATCCCCCTCCTCTTCAAACTCCGGTTCATAAAAGTCTTCAAGGGAATAAACCTGAATGAGGGGAACCGAGCTAACCGATTCAACAATCCAAATCACTCTGGCTATCTCTTTGACGGTCGGAATATGAACGTCTGGATCCAAACCAGCCGATTTATCTTTGCGCTTTCTTTTAGTAGGAATCGATCCCTCAGGATCAGCTCTCTTCTTGCCCGAAGAAATATCGCACTGGTTAGAGGGCACTCCTTCCGGTTCGGTGGGAACCGAACTGGGCTGGCCTTCTGGGTCAGCGGATTTCTCGGCCTCCTTACCCTAAGTCTACCTAACCCTTTTTCCAGGGTAGACTTACAGAAATTCTTGCAAATTTGGCAGTCTGAATCGAGGTGGTCAAACCCCAGACAGTAAACACAGGTGGTGTGGGGATTGGCCTTAGCAAAGACTTCCCAACACACACACTGCTGTGTTGAAACCCAATGGGCCTGTTTTTTTTCTTGGGTTTCTCAGACATGGCCAACCTAACAAACTTACCCTTTATTCGACAACCACCAGGCAAGACTCCCCTATCAATTTCTCACTGTGTTACAGGTGTTGGAAAAAAACGTTTAAATCATGTTGTTTTGTTTTTTTTTTAAACCACACACTAAATTTTTTCGACAAAGTTCTACTAAAGGATAGGTTCAGCCAAACCGACCGAAAAATAACATTTTTACAATTTCCACAAAGACTACCCAAGTACTTACAGTACCACAGACAGAGTCTTGAACCGATAAGCAGAACTAAATGTGGAAATAATTTGGACTAACTGACAACTTTCACCGACTTTTTGAACCGAGCAAAGGAGAAAATCTCTGGAGTGACTGTTCAGTGAGGCGGAGTAAAGAATCTGACGGTTTGGTTTCAAAGTGTTGCAGACAGAGTTTTCAACTGAGCTCGAGCTCAACCTTCTATGCCTTGCATAGAATTTTAACCCTTCTCTCTCCAGGGCAGTTCAAGTGCTGGAGCTAACTACAATAGTCAGAATACAGCAATACTTCATGTTGGTTGAAAAGCAGATACAGCTGCTAAGTGAGCCCTAAGGGTTGCAGGCCTGAGGCCCAGCGCCTGCAAGTGCACCAAATAATCAAGCAATGTAGATAATCTTGCCTTAAGGAGATTAATTTGCTTAGGTAAGCACCAACGGAAATCTTTTCAATTCTGAAGCACAAGTCTTTCTTGTGGAAGTTTTCCTAAAACGCTCAGTACTTCTTGTGACAGTTTTTTTTCCTCCCAACTTTCTTTATTACTCTGTATTTCTCGGTCATTTTAAGATGGAAGTAGGTCTATAGCCCATCGAGACCGCCTTCCCCACCTGTGGGGCATATGTCATTCTAACCATAGAAATAACTTGTTCAGTCTGATTTTAAAATCATTCACACTAACTATATCTACCATTTACTGAGGTAGATTATTCCAGAGTGTTGAGGCCCTTACTGTAAAATAGTATTTGCGTTTGCTCTAGGTATACGTATTTGTCTGTTATGACCCCTATTATCACTGGCTTACCCGAACTCTCTGGTGAGGATTCTCAGTTCGACCTGTTACCACCCACCTGAAGCCTCCAGACTCCACTCTCCAAAATGAGCCCATCTCCGTCTGCGTCTCCCAGTCGCCCAACCCCCCCCCCTTCTGAGCCCCCCTTGGGTGGGACCGCCGACTCCTCTTGGCACTCTACCTGAAATCTAACTGAATGACCAGGGAGTTGGAGGAAGTGTTAGAGGCGAAGATGGAAGGCCTGGCATTGGGTGTGGGGGCTGACCACTGGTCCCGCCATTGCCTATCAGGTGCCAGGGTTTTTCCTTGTTCTGCCCCCCCATTGGCCTGGCAGTGCAATGTACACCAGCGCGGTGTGTGCACGCTCCCATGCATGCCCACAGGAAAGTTGCCATGGCCAATTCCCCTTGCCTGGATCCCGACTGCTGCTGAACCCCCAGTCTCCACTGGGAGTCGCCAGACATCGGGAGCAATGCCCCCACCCAGGAAAGGAGAGCAGTCCTCCAGACGCTCAATCCTTTCCTCCCCTGCTGAACCTCGACAACCAGAGGCTACGCCCGAACCTGGGTCGCGGCGTGGCGTGAGGTGTGGCACCCAACACCTCAACCCTCAGCACCACCAGGCCGGCTCTTGTGACAGGTTAAATTCTGAAAATTCTAATTCCTCAAGAACCAGGTCTTCAGGTGAAGACTCTCGAGGGTCGGAAATACTATCTGACCCTGAAGGGCTGTTGGGAGAGTGTCTCTCTGGGGCAGACAAATGGGTTGCTTAGTAGATAGATAAAGAGATGGACAAATAGATCAAATTACCGTAGTAATCTTCTTTCTTCCAAGGTGTCCTTTAGCATCAGCAACATAAAGCAGTTAGCTGACCAAGCAGTACTGCCCCAGAGGTGTGGTTTATGCAAATTAATTGGCATCAACCAATCAGAGAAGAGCTTGGGAGGGGTGTGCTGAGGAAAGCCTGCCAGAGAAGGGCCCGGAATTCTTTTGAAGATAAATGGGAACATGCCCAGAGTAATGAACCAACAGGAATTAAAAATCATGCCTCATAATAAACAAGAAAACGCTGCTTAAAACAAAGTATAAAGTGAAAACACAGCAAATTTAGGAGAAGACAAAGTCAGTCTCTTCTGTTGTCAGGGGAGGTAGGGTGGGAGCTTACTGATGGCCAGAGGACACCTTGAAAGAAAGAAGATTACTACTAATTTTTTTCTTCTCACCCCAAGGGTCCTTTAGCAACAGTAACATAAAGCAGACTAGGCAGCAGTGTAGTTGGGAGGAGGGCAGAGAACCTACTTAGGAAAGAGGCTCTGCAACTTCGCCCTTCCAAATTTGGCATCAGATCTAGACTGTACATCCAGACAGTAGTGCTTTGTGAATGTGTGTACAGTTTTCCAAGTACCTGCTTTACAGACGTCCAATAAAGGAATGTCCCTTGTAGCTGCCACAGAGACAGCAGTGCCCCCAGTAGAGTGTGCCCTGAGGACCCCAGGAGGCTGTTTACCAGCTTTGTCATAACAGAAACAAATGCAAGAGACTATCCAATGAGAAAGGTTCTCTTGGTGGCTGGTCCTCCTCTACCCACTTTCCCATTATATAAGAAATAGTTGAGTGGAGGAGCCCTGACTTGCTTGGTATGCTCCAAGTAGTGGAAGAGGGCCTTTTTGACATCCACACTATGGAGTTTCTGTTCCCCAGGAGTGGACTTTTCATTAAAGAACATTGGTAGGGTAATGGACTGATTAAGGTGGAACTCTGAAACCACCCTGGGTAAGAACTTCTTGTTTGTCCTAAGCTCAATCTTATCCCTGTGGGGGATAATGTAGTTGGGCTCAGTACAGAGTGTTTGCAACTCTGAAATCCTCCTTGCAGAAGTAATGGCTACCAGGAAAACTGTTTTCCATGTGACATACTTGAGATAGGCCGTAGCCATGGGTTCAAAAGGAGGCTCCATGAGCTTGGCAATACAGAGGTTCAGACTCCAAAGAGGGACATGTTCCCTGACAGGAGGCTGAAGATGTGAAAGGCCTTCAAAAAACTGTGAACACTGGCTGGGAGTAAACAAATTTGGACTTTCCCAAAGAAAGACAGACAGAGATTACAGCCAAATGCAGTTTAAGCAAAGAAGGCCTCAAGCCTGAGGACTGGAGATGAACCATATAAGCCAAAAGAGTGGTGTCAGAGGCTGAGAAGGGGCTACTCTTCCTGCCTTTACACCAGAATCTCTTCCATTTTGCTGCATAGGTCTTCTTTGTGTTAGGCTTTTTAGCCATCCTCAGAATCTTAAAGACCTGTTCTGAGTACTGAGAAGCAGGGAACCCTAACTCGAGAGCCAAGCTTTGAGGTGAAGAGACTGCAGGTCTGAATAAGTCACCCCTGAGTAGGGAAGAGTCAGGAGTGAGTGACTGAGGCGAAGACGAATGGACCTGCTGCACAAAAGTGTTAGCAGCAGAGGGTACCAAACTTGCCTTGGCCAATCTGGTGCCACTAAAATCATCAATGCTGGTTGAAGTCCGAGTTTCAGCAGGACCTTGAAAATTAGAGGAAATGAAGGGAAGGCATATGGGAACTACCCATACCAATCCAACACCAGGACATCTGCTAGGAGAGATCCCAGGACTGGTGGTCTGCAGCAGAGGACAGGAAGCTGGTGGTTGAGAAGGGATGCAAACAGATCTATTTCTGAGGTACCCCACCTCCTGAACACTGTGGTTTGCACTTGTTTGTTGAAGCACCACTCAGTGTGTCCCTGACTGATGAGACTGAGGACATCCGCCAGAGTGTTGTCTTTACCTAGAAGGTGAATAGCTGACAGTCACATCGAGAGAATATGCCAGGGTCCAAATTTTCATGGCCTCTGTACAGAGGACTCCTGACCTTGTGCCACCCTGTTCGTTTATGTAGAACATGGCAGTGGTGTTGTCTGTCCTGACCTGCACCATGTGACCTTTGATTTGGGGGCAAGGGTCTTTAGTGCCAATTAAATAGTACGGAGTTCCAGGAGGTTGATGTGTGACCGTGACTCCTTTGGAGTCCAGGTGCCACTGAGAGAGGAATTGTCCAGATGAGCCCCTCATCCTAGCAGGGACATATCTGTGGTGATTATCTTCGTAGGAGAGGGATCTGGAAGGGGACATCTACCGAACGGTTGGCAGTGTCCTTCCACCAGCACAGGGCTTGAAGAAATGTCTGTGTTACTGGTAGTAGTCTGGATACAGCATTGCTCTTTTGGGACCAGTGGGAGTGTAAGTGATACTGAATGTCCCTCATCCTGCACCTGACTCCCGGGGCCACAGCTGTCATTGATGCCATGTGTCCCAGAAGTTTCAAGAAGTGTCTTGCCGGCCTTGGTTGTCCTAGGGCGAAAGAGTATGCCACTGCCAGGAAATTCTGAATTCTTTCTGGTGGCAAGAATGCCCTGCTCTGCTCTGTGTCCAACTGTGCTCCTATAAATGTTAGGAGCTGAGTTAGCTCTAGGAGTGATTTCTTCACGGTTATGATGAATCCCAGAGAGAGCAGGGTGCTTTTTGTGATACATAGGGACTCCTGGACCTGAGCTGGAGTTTTTCCCATCATCAGCCATTCGTCCAGATAAGGGTAGACAGAGATCCCTTGTTTCCCAAGATGTGCTACTATGACAGCCATGCATCTGGAAAACACCCTTGGCGCAGATGTTAGGCCGAAGCGCATGGCTGCGAACTGGTAATGCCCTGAAAGAAGCCTGAACCTCAAAAATTTTCTGTGGGACTGCCTTATGGGCATGTGAAACATAGGCGTCCTTGAGATCTAGAAAGACTAGCCAGTCTCCCTGTTGCAGGGACTGAATTACCATATTTAGTGTCATTTTGAATTTTGGTTTCAGAAAGTGTTTGTTGACATAACCGAGATCCAGAAAAGGTCGCTACTCCCCATTTTTCTTTTGGGTGAGAAAGTACCTGGAGTAGAGGCCTTTGTTTCTCAGAAAAGCAGATACTCTTTCCATCACTTCTGATGCCAAGAGGTTTTTGGCCTCAAACTCCAGCAGGAGTTTTTCTGATGGGGTTTTGAAAACAGAGTGTCCCTTAAGGCTGGTGTCTTCTTGAAGTGAAGAGGCAGGCCCTTTTCCACTACCTCCAAGACCCACTTGTCTGAAGTTATGCGGTCCAGGCTTGCGGGTAGTGGGAGCGCCTGCCCTCTACTGGCAGAGGGAAGGTGACCAGGGCATTAAAGTAAGGGTTTGGACTGAGTTGCAGGGGCCTGGGTAGTGGCCGGCTTTCTCTGGCCTCTCCTGCCCTTCCCTGTAGTATCCTCTCATCTGGGAGTAGTCATACTGAGGAGGATGGGGTAACGAGGCTTAGTAAAATAACCCCTTCCTCTGTTTGCCTTGGGCTGAGACTTTTGAGTGGAAGCTCTTTGCTTGGCAGTATTGCTCTGACAAGTGGACTTGCACTCATCCATCTTTTTCATGTACCCTTCTGTCCTAGAGTCGAACAGACAATTTTTATCGCAGGGGAAAGTCCATGGCTTTGGACTGAGTATCCTGTGTCAAATTAGTGGTTCTCAGTCAGGCAAACCTTGTCGTCTGCCATGTGGAACTGATATTTAGTGGTTTCCAGGGCAGTCTTAGCTGTTTCTACTAAGTCCTGAACCATAGACTCAGATTCTTGTTGTGCAATGGCCAGGACTGAATCCTACAAAGCCTTCTGGTACTTGGCTGTGTAGGCTAAGTAAGAAGACGGATGAAAAAGCAAAGAAGCTGAAGTATAAGCTTTCTTAGCAACATAATCTATTTTCCTGGAGTCCTTGATCAGGGGTAAGTAAGACAAGGGTACTGCTTTGTCACAGGCAGCTTGCTGCACTACTGTCTCTTGCTCAGGGTGGTCAGTATCCGCTCTGAAGAGCTGGTATTTTTTGTCAATGCAAATATCAATCCCAGGTAGAAAGGATGGGGTTTATAATAGCTTCATGGTGTTTCTCCTTAAAACTTTGTAAACAGGGAGAACCATCTTTTGAGGAGGAGGAAGACCTTTCATTTTTCTGTAGACATCCTCCTCCTCCTGGGTGGACTCCTGGGTATGTCAAAAGTATCCAAGTGCTGGAGGAAGGTTAACATAGAGGAATTTTCCTCCTGATCCGAAGGGGAAGCACCAAAATTAGGATCAGGGGAAACGTCAGGATCCAGGGGATTAATGTCTGAAATAATGTCTGGAGCATCACAATAATCATCCTCACCCTCACAGGCCCCTGCATCGGGGGGGCTGCAGAGGGGTGTTTGCTTGACAAGGCAGAGGGAGAAGACCCCATGCCTTGTAAGGTCTGGAAAACATGCCAAGCCGTTGCCGTATCTTCAGCCGAAGGCACCTCTTTCTGAAAATCTGGGAGACTGTCCGGCTGTGTGTGCTTGGACTACTTCTTTACATTCTTTACCTCCTGTTTGATCACTCTTACCACTGCTGGGAGGAACAGGAAGTTGTTTATCATTACACAATCTGTTTGGTGCCACCTCATCAGTGGCTGCATCTGGCTTCCTTTCTGATCCAGGTACTTTATCAGTACCCCTATTTCTAATTTTTTAAGGAACTTCATCAGCCCCTTTGGAAGCTTTTGTTTTTGAAGGCACTTCATCAGCACCTGATTTATTATTTTTTTCTTTCAAAGGCACTTCATCGGCACCTCTTCTGGGCTTAGAGCTACTGGATGCTTCTTCAGCACCCCTGTTTGAAATTTTAGAAGGCCCCCTCATCCGTGAGCCTGGGTCTTTGTTTTGGGACAGAAGAGGACCCTTCCTCAGCCATTTCTCTCAGCCTCTTTACTCTGTTTCTTAAAGTTTTAAAACAAAATGTTGAGCAAAGTGAACAGTAATGATCTGGACCCAAGCACTTCAAGCACAGATCATGGGTATCAGCTTTGGCCACAATCCTGTAACAATTTAAGTAATTTTTAAAATCTGTGTGTCCAGTCCTCTTTCTGGGGGTTTCTGACATGCCAATTCACAGAAACCGTTTTAAATTCAAAAGTTCCACTACAGTTCGTAGTAGAATGCGGTAGGTTTCCTTGCGGTAAATAACTGCTATTTCTGAGGTAAAAACTAATGAAATCTGCAGTTCCTGAAGAAAAAAGGGAACCGCGATGTAAAGTTTAAAAGGAACCGTTGAAAATACACAAATGCAGTTAAAATAAAGAAATACAGGAGGGAACCGAAGAACTGATAAATGTGGTTCCCAGGAACTGAGAGGAACCACGATAAACCTTAAAAAAAACACTCAGCACAGTAAAGAAATATAAAAGGATAAAGATCTACCACAAAATTTCAAGAAAAACGTTTTCTTAGCCAACTGAGTGGGAACACCACAGAGGCAGCGTTGATCAATCAACGGAGAAACAATTCTGGTGCCTTCTCTGGCAGGCTCTCCTCGGCACACCCAAGCTCTTCTCTGATTGGCTGATGCTAATTAATTAGCATAAACCACACCTCTGGGGCAGTACTACCTGGTCAGCTAACTGCTTTATGTTACTGATGCTAAAGGACCCTTGGGGTGAGAATTTTATTTATACAGCACCACATTCCCGGGGGCTCAGAGCGCTTAACAATATTAAAAAATAATTTATACCACACACAACAAGATAACATAGTGCAAAGTTCCATATAGAATTCTAACTATCATTCACTAAAATAACAAATAAAACATCACTCAGTTCATTTAGATCATCATAGAAACACAGAATCTGATGGCAGATAAGGACCACTTGGCCCACCTAGTCTGCCCATTTCCCTACCTAATAGATAAGCTATAGATCCTAGTTAACCAACAGCCTCATTATAAACCATATATTCCATTGGCCTGATTGAATAAAAACATCTTCAATCCTGATATGAAGGTTTCCACCGAGGGTATCTCTCAGCTGTCTCGGTAAAGAGTTCCACAGGTTTGGTTCGGAACCTGAGAATGCACGGCCCCCAAAATGCCACTACCTAGCCCTGGAAACCATAAGGAGGCAACCCTCGGAAGAATGGTGTGCCCAAGATGGACGATGAGGAACCAAGAGGTCTTGTAGGCAGGCAGGCAGGTGTCCCCCATGAGAGTTTCATGGGTCAGTAATCACGACCTTGAAGGCAATCCTACACCTTACGGCCAGTGCAGTTTGTGGAAGGTGAGCAACAGAGGGTACCATGGCTATCTGGCCCAGTCTTGGTCAACCAGTGTTATGGTTGCAGGCTGAGTCCTCAGCTTGATGAGGACTCTTGACACAAGTGGAAATGGAGGAAAAGCATAAAGGAATTTCCCCATCCAGTATAATGCTAACGCCTCCAATGGCACTGTGCCTAAGGAGGGGGGCCTGTAGCAATAAAGAGGGAGCTGGTGGTTTTCTTTTGAGGCAAATAGATCTGTTTCTGGGATGCCCCAACGTCTGAAGACTGTGTCCAACACTTGCCTGTTCAAAGCCCATTCGTGATGATCCTGGCTGATTCTGCTGAGTGAATATGTCAGTGTATTGTCATTCTCTGGAAGGTGATTGGCAAACACATGCACCCCCAAGGAATACGCTAGGGACCAAATTTTCATGGCCTCTGACACAGCCTTGAGGATCTTGCTGCCCCCTGCTTGTTGATGTACCACACTGTAGTTGTGTTATCTGTCCTGACCTGGAATGCATGACCCCTCAACTGAGGAGCAAAAGCCTTTAGGGCAAGGAAGACAGCTCTCAATTCTAAAAGGCTGATGTGCAGCTTGGACTCCTGAGATGATCGAATTCTGCTGACTTGAGGTTGCCTGTGTGTGCCCCCCACCCTAACAGGGAGGCATCTGTTAGAACCATAGTGTGGTGCTGTTATTGAAAATGGATGCCTTGTCAGAGGTTGTGCCTTCTTTCCACCACTGCAGTACCAGTAGAGTTTTTGTAACCGGTACTAGCTTTAAAATGGGGTTCCTTCTTTGGGACCAATAGGATCTGAGGTGATACTGAATATTCCTCATCTGAAACCTAGAGCCCGACACTACTGCAGCAGTCGAGGCCAAGTGTCCTAGTAACGTTAGGAACCGTTTTGCAGTTCTGGACTGACCCAAGGCAAAGGAATTTGCCATGGTCAGAAGATCTGTCACCCTCCCTTGTGGGAGGACAGGTTTCCCCTGGATAGTATCCAGTTCTGCTCAGGCGAATTCCAGTGACTGAAGTGGTTCCATCTGAGAGTTCTGAAGATAGATAAGGAAACCCAGTGACTCCAGAGTACTCTGAGTCACCCTGATGGAATCCTTTACCTGCTGATATGAGTCCCCTGCGACTAGCCAGTCGTCCAGATAAGGGACTACAGAGATTCCCTGCCTTCTGAGGTAAGCAGCCACCACAGACAGACACTTTGTGAATACCCATGGGGCCAAAGTGAGCCCGAAATGGAGTGCTGAAAACTGTTAATGACCTGAGGGCAGAGAGAACCTTAGGTATTTCCTGTGGCAAGGTATGATTGGAATACGAAAGTAAGTGACTTTCAGCGCCAGACATGCCAGCCAGTTTCCTTTCCCTAAAGAAGGCATAACTATGGCCAGTGTTATCATTTTGAACCTGGGCTTTGCCAGGTGTTTCTTTAGGTATCTGACATCCAGGATTGGCTGCCAATCTCCATTTTTCTTTTAGGCCAAAAAGTATCTCGAGTACATGCCCTTTCCCCTTTGGGTAGGAGGGACTGTCTCTATTGTCCTGGCTTGCAGGATCTTTTGTACTTCTAACTCCAGCAGAATGGTCTCTGTAGGGGTTGAAGGCCAGAAAACCCTGTGGCCCAGGAGTTCTGGAAACTGTCTGAACTGTAGACAGAGACCCTTACTTACTACCTCCAAGACCCAACTGTCTGTGGTAATGTTTTCCCAGTAGTGAGCCAGCCTGCCCCCTACTGGAGAAGGGGTGGCAGCCTGTTCTGTGCAGTCAGGGGTTCTGTTCGGACTGGGGTCTAGGAGCTGAGCCGGACTGGCTCGTCTAGAAGACCTCCTGCCCCTGCTGCACCCTCTGACCTGTGTATACTCTACAAGCATAGAGTATGGAGCATATGACCTGGGGCAGTACATCCTACCCCTACCTCCCCTTTCTCTGGTCTAAAAGTAGTAGAGGTTCTTTCTTTCTCCCTCTCTAGTGGAGTTACTCCTGTAGGTGGTTTTGTACTCTTCCACTTTTTTCATGTATGCCTTAGTTTTGTCACCAAAGAGAGAATTGTTTTCGCAAGGGAAATCCATAGCCTTTAACTGGGTATCTGGTATAAGGCTGGTTGCTCTGAGCCAAGCAAACCTTCTTAAAGAAACTGATAGGGCCAACATTCTGGATGCAGTATAATTTGCATCCACAGTCATGTGAAATTGGTACTTTGTGGCATCCAAAGCCGTCCTGGCAATGTCTGCCGTATCGTGTGCCACATCACCTGGAATTCTATCAGCTTAAGCCAGCACAGACGTCCATAGGGCTTTCTGGTACTGTGCAGCATAAGCCATGTAAGATGCCTGTCGCAGAAGGGAGGAGTCTAAATGACCCTTCTTCCCCACAGTGTCAATTTTTCTGGAATCTTTATTTGAGGATGAGATGCCAGGGGTACTTTTTACTTATCGTAGGCAGCAGCCTGTATCACACCCTCATGATCTGGATGGGTATACAAATAACCAGCAGAAACCTTATCCAGTTGGTTCTTTTTCTCCACTTTCTTGTCCACTCCAGGAACAGAAGAAGGTGTCTACAGGATTTTAAAAGTGACCTTTTTAAAGGAATTATGGTTAGGAAGGACCACCTTTTTCGTGGGAACCAACCCATCATATCCAAACACTCTGCCTCCTCCTCATCCATAGATTCCAGAGGTGAGGCCTAAGCTGTCAGCCATTTGCCTGACAAAAGAAAAGTGGGATGAAAAAAAATCATGCCCATGAGGAGTGGAACCTAACTCATGATCTGGGGATATCTCTGCTTTAATGGGTTCCCCTAGATCTGGATCCTCCTCTACCTCCTGCAGTCTGTAAAGCCTAAATGACTTGCAGGGCTATGGCAATTTTCTCCGCAGAGGTATTTTATCTTTGTCTGTTGGGCGCTCCTTTGCTTTTTCAGCAGGAGGCATGACAACATGTTTTTCTTTACATTTCTTTTTGGCAGTCACAGAGTCAGAAGCCTGCTCAGCAGTTCTTTAGTGTTTAGTATGTTCAGAGCCCTTTTCAGAAATGTTGGGGTATGAGGAATCTTTAGAGGGTCTCCCCTTTGTTTTTGAGTGTATGAAGAAGGACCCTCTTCAGTTTGCTTTGCTGACAACTGAGGCGGGATCAGAAGCCTTTCCTCTACTTTTTTGGCTCTTTTCTTAATAGTTTCTGAACCAAAAGTACTACACACTTCACAGTTAGAGAATATGACTGGGACCCAAACTATCTAAACACAAATCGTGGTGATCAGCCTAAGCATATATCTGGAAGCATTTAAAACTTGTGGGTCCCGTCCTCTTTTTAGGTCTGTCTGACATGCCAAAATGTCATTAGACCCCTCCATTCGTGTGTTTCTCCACCCCCTTTGCTAGGCAGCAGTGCAATAAAAAAAAAAATTCTGCTGTTTTCCTGGCTGCCTGCTTCTTGCCAGAACCCCCCCACCACCACCACCTCCCGACCAGGCACTTCGAGCCAAGGCCACCCATACGCTGGCACTGCTGTTCCTGTCCAGCACGTGGTGCTTGTTTTGAAATGAAAAAGTGGTTGCTGGGCGTGTGCTCAGGGTTTGAGAATGGGAACCTTGAGTGTTTCAACAAATAAAGAAATTTGTTCTGGAGAGAAGATGTGTGCTGGTGTTGAGCAAGGAAGGAGCAGGACCGAGAGAGCAATGAGAATTCTGGGCTTCTCTGTTTTGTTGAAACTGGTACCGTCTGCTCTGCTGTGATGCCTCTCCTCCTCAGATGAAGACGTCTGTTCTGTAGTCCGTTCAGCGAAGTTGAATATCAGATATCCATTCCAGTCTGGTAGCACGGCGTCCACGATGAGGGCTCTGTTTTGCCCAATTTTTTGTTTTATTAAAAAAAAAATAATAATAATTTCATTCCCACAGTGGGGCATGGTGAAGAGGTGCATCTCTGAGAGAGCATCGGGTCCGGAACAGTAGGCAGCACGACCGGAAGCGAGAAGGCCTGGAAGACCCATCTACCCACCCTCCAACTGCAGTATCTCCCAGCCTCTCAACAACCAGTCTTCACCCTGGGCTGGGTGGTGAGTCGGCGACAGCACCAGAGAGAGTGCTGACCACCTGAAGTGAAAGATTAAATAAATTCTTTAAAGGGCCTAGGGCGCATCTCAGGATCAGACAAGAGTCGAAGGGGTGGGCCATGGGCCTGATATAAATAAATTAATATTAATGCAGGGGCTCCAGGAGGTGGAGCAAAGGGCAATAGTCCCTACTGGGTAGAACTGAATATTCATTAGTCAAGCTCCCTGGAGGTGGCACTAAGGGAATCAAGCCCTAAGGAGGGTTAATAAATATTTATAAGGCCAGCTTCCTGGGGTGGATAAAAGGGGAAAGACAAATCCCAGTTAGATTAAGGAGCCCAGGTGAACTACTTGGGCTAAGTGCTAGTAAGTCCAAGGTGTTTCTGCTACCCTTCTCTAAGAAATAAACACTAAGTGCGTCAGTTGGGGCTAAGGTCAAGCCCCATCCATACAAAGGACAAGCTATTTGGTTTATTGTATAAATAACTTGCACCCTGGGCACTGTGTCAGCGACGAGGGTGCATTGGCGGGGGAGAGTGACTAATAAGTTTTCCCACCTTGGACCACACATAGAGGCGGCCGGGTGCTAGCATACTCTAGCAAATCCCCCCCCAACAAAGGGCTAACCAAAAGGGATAGGGTTGATCAGGAAAATAATACTGATACTGTGATTGATCATTTGAACTGTTGCAACTACCCTGAACTCTGCGTTTTCCCCCACAACCTGCAATTGCTTCGAACCGTGTACTGCAACCTGCAATTGCCATAGAACTATGCACTTTGCATCGTTAACTGCAACTGCCCCAAACTGACATTTGCTGCCCGTGCAGCCTGCAATTGCCCTAGAACTGCAAACTTAGCATCATGTTACCTGCAACTGCCCGAACAGGCATTTGTTGCCCTACAACCTGCAATTGCTCTAGAACTGTGTACTTTGCATCCTGTTACCTGCAATTGTCCCAAACTGGCAATTGTTACCCCTGCAACCTGAAACTGCCCTAGAACTATGTGTACTTTGCATTCTGTTACCTGCAATTGTCCCAAACTGGCATTTGTTCCTCCTGCAACCTGCAGTTGCCCTTGAACTGTGTACTTTGTATCCGGTTACCTGCAATTGCACTGGACTGTAAGGTGCTGTATGCCAAATCTAAACGGTCTTAAACTGTGTGGCTGTGACTTCAAATACCCGACACCTAGAATCAGTCTCCAGCCAACTGAGGGAGGTGTCCAGAAATTGTATTTGGCATTTCCACCATCTAGTCTCTGCATTCACATGTCACAGATTTAAAGGTCTTGTCTCTGAGTGTACTCCTTCTGGAAGGATTTCTCCTACATGTCGCACTTCTCCAGTGTCCCATTTGTTGTTTTCCGCTGGTCACAGATTTCTTCCAGGTCCTGCAAAAGCCTCAATGCTTGGTCTGTTATTTTCGTGTCCCTTCACAGGTTCTTCCAAACCCCATCCTCAATTCAACGCCCCATTTGATATTTTGCTTTTCTTTTTAGGTTCGTCTGGTGTTGGCATGCAGAGGTCAGCAGCCCAGATTGGCTTCAGAGGGTTTCCAGAGTAGATCTCATCCAAGGATTCCCATCACCTACTCTTTCATGGATGTTCTCATCTCTTCTTGTCGTCTCCTCCCGGCAGTCCACTGGAGACCTCAGGCCAGATTTCTGTCTTCAGCATCAGTGGTCTCGTCCCGACAGTCAACTGGAGGGCACAGGTCGGATCTTCTGTCTTCAGTATCAGTTGTCTTGTATCAGCAGTCCACTGGAGGACTCAGGCCGGATCTTTTGTCTTCAGCTTCAGTCATCTCATTCCGACAACCCATTGGAAGGCTGATGCCAAAGATTCCTGTTGTGCTTTCTTTATTGCGCTTGTGTGTCTGGCAACCCAGGAGAGAGGATATAGCTGCTGATCCTATGGGCTGTTTAAAAAGCCTCTCCTAATCCCCAGTTATCCCAACGAAATTCTCTCTGGTCACACCAGTCCACTACGCAAGCCAGTTTTCTGTCATTCCCTAAAATCTTCCTCCTTCGCTTGTAATATGCTGAACAGTCTACTTCAGCTGACAAAAGGACTCTAAAGTGTTGAACTTTATACACTTAGTAAAGTGTACTAATGTAACTGAGTGTGAAATTCAAATGCTGAATCAACTTTAGGAGGGCAAACTTTGGGGAAATGGCCACATACCTGAGGGAGGCCTTGGAAGGTATGCAGGAACTATAAGGGGTTGAGGAGATGTGGGAGATAATCAAGGGTAGGGGATTAAAACTGTATGAAGAATATGTGAGACGGGTTCGGAAGGGGAGGAGAAGACAGAGACCACTGTGGTTTAATAAGAAGGTGGCAAACAAGGTCAGGGCTAAGACAAGGGTCTTCAGACAGTACAAAGCAAACCAGACAGAGGTGACTAGGGAAACTTACCAGAGACTGCAGAGGGAGGTGGGGAAGGCAGTTAGGAGGGCCAAGGCAAAAACAGAGGAGAGGACAACCAGGAGGGGTGATAAATTATTTTTTAGATATACTGGGGAAAAAAGGAAGGTCGGGGGTTCTCAGGCTAGTTGGGGAAGGAGGAGTCCCAGTTGAGGAGGAGGACAGACAGAAGGCTGAAATCTTGAAAGATTATTGTAGCTCAGTTTTAACAGTCGAGGAGGAGGTGGACAGGCCCCAAAGTCATGCAAGCGGACCAAGGGTGGACACTACTCCCTTCACTGCGGATCCACAGGGAACTGCCCAAGCTCAGTGTGGACAGGGCCATGGGGCCTGATGCACTGCACCCCAGGATGCTGCTGGAGCTGTGGGAAGTTCAGGCTGAGACCCTGACTGCCCTATACAACAGATCACTGGATACAGGGAAGGTGCAGAGGGACTGGAAAAGCGGCAGGCGTAGTTCCGATACACAAGGGAAACAGGGAGGATCCAGGGAACTACATGTTGGTAAGTCTTACCTTGGCGGCTGGCAAGATAATGGAGACACTCGTCAAGGAAAGGACTACGGATTACCTGGAAGCCACAGGTCTGAAGAACCAGAAACAACATGGGTTCACCAGGGGCAGGTCCTGCCAGACTAAATTGATTGAATTATTTGATGAGGTAACTAGGGTGGTCGACCAGAATGGGGCGGTGGATGTGGTCTATCTGGACTTCAGAAAGGTAACTGAGATCATCCCACATGGGAGGTTGGTAATGACACTGAGGAGCCTGGGGGTGGGGACAAAGCTAGAGAAATGGGTGGGAAATTGGCTTACAGATAGGAGTCAAAGGGTGGTGGTGAACGGGGTATGCTCGGAGGAGGGGAGGGTGACCAGTGAGGTACCACAGGGATCTGTGTTGGGGCCAGTGCTTTTTAATGTCTATGTCAGTGATATAACAGAATGTATGGGAGGAACAGTACACCTGTTTGCAGATGATGCAAAACTCAGTAACAGGGTGGAGTACAGAGGGGGGAAGACTTGGGGAAGTTGGAGGAGTGGTCCAGGAGGTGACAACTGAGGTTCAATGCCAAGAAATGCAGAATCATGCACTTGGGGCACAGGAACCCAGGTGCGGAATGCACACTTGAGGGGGAGGTCCTGGAGTTCACAGGGGAGTAGAGAGACCTGGGAGTAATTATTACCGATGACCATAAGGGGACAAAACAGTATGGAAAAGTGGTGGGAAAAGCTAACCAAATGCTTGGATGCATAGGAAAGGGGATCACCAGCAGGCAGAAAGAGGTGCTTCTCCACCTGTATGTATCATTGGTACGACCACACCTCGAATACTGCATGCAGCTTTGGAGGCCCTATCTCTGCAGGAACAAGGACAGATGGGAGGCGTTGCAGAGGAGGGTTACCAGGATGATGCTGGGTATGCAGGGGATGTCCTATGAGGAGAGGTTTGGGGAATTAAACCTGCACTCCCTGGAGGACAGGAGAAAAAGGGAGGATATGATTGAGACATTTAAATATTTAAAGGGGATCAAAGGGGCACAGGTGGAGAGTCTATTTCATTGGAGCAGTGCTTCTAACATGAAGGGGCACAGTATGAAGTTGTTGGAAGGCAGGGTCAGGGTAATGTGAGGAAGTTCTTCTTCACCAAGAGGGTGGTGAACGACTGGAATAGTTTGCAGGAAGAGGTGGTGGTGGTGGTGGGGGGGCAACAATCATGCAGTTCAAGCATGCAAGGATCGGTGGGTAGCTGGTTTCGCCAGACAACTGGCCCAGGCTTGGGCACCTTGACCACCATGAGTTGGTTTGGCCTTTCAGGTGACAGACACTTAATGGCCGGGAAGGCGACGGCATCGCTTATTCCTGACAAAAGGAGCTGCTGCCACATTAAGTCCTCATAGCGTCGACACAATTTGCGTGAAGCCTCCTCTTCAAGGAGGAAGATGAGGACAAGCTGGCGCCACTGCTTTCTCGGTGTCGAGACCCCACGATGTCGGCAGGATCGGTTAGACCGAGACCCTCGGTGTTTCCAAGGGTGGGTTTGGGAGGGAGTGGGGACACCTGCCCTCCCTCGGCTCGAACCTTGACTGGGACCCCAGCACAGGAGGCACAGGCAAGTCCTTGGTTTCCACTGGGGAATCTGTGATGAAGGGTTGTCGGCTTCACCAGTCGACTGCCGATCCAACGGGTCGAGAAAAATCTCAACTGTGTCGATGAGTGTCTCGGCCGGCTGACCTGACGGGGACACCGTGAAGTCAGCGGCCTTAGCCGCAACCTCGACCAAATTCGAGTGTCGACTGTCCAGAGAATGGGACCTCTCCCGCTCCCACGAACGTCGACGGTGGGACTTACCCTTCGAGTCCTTCTTTTTTGACCGAGAAAAGTGTCCCGATGGCCCCCCGCCCTTCGTGGAGAGGGATTGGCAAAGCTCCTTAAAAGAAGCTGTGTAGGAGGATCCCAGAGAGAGCGGGATAAATGCCACGACCGAGGAAGATGAGGATGCGGCCTGGGCCACCTCTCCTCGAGGCGATCATCTGCTCGAGTTGCTCAGCCGAGCCAGCCGCCGTGGACACCGTAGCGGACCTCCTTGGACTTCACGGCGGATAACGTTTCTCAGGGTGCCCAAGTTGTAGCGGGCAGCGTTGATCCTCAAGGATGTTGGCCAAGAAAGACCTGCACAACTCGCTGAGGCCTGCGGGTGTGGGTCAAGGCCTAGGCAGTAGACGACGTGGAGTGCGGATCCATCCTGACATCTTCTGCCCGCATGGGCACCAACAAAACTGGGAGTCGATCTGTCCACCGCAGCCGCGAAGGAAGAATTTGACCAAAGTCTTGAAAACTTTAAAATTATTTTCAGGTGAACCGAAGAGTTAGGATCCAGTCTATAAGCAGAGCATTAAGAAGGGAATCTGAGCTTCCAAGCGGTAAGGAAGATCTGACGTCATGGGGCGGAGCCGAGAGTTTTACCACCCGGGTGGGTGGGAGGAGCCAGCTTGAAGACCTTCCGGCAAGATTTAAAGCGGCAAGGAACCTGCCAGACAGTGTGGATGAACAACATATCCATGTCCCTAGAACCAGGAGTTTTGTGCGTGGATACTAGACCTGGTACCAAGGAGGCATAGAAGAAAGGTATGGATTCTGTAGCAACAAGCCCAGGAGGTTACCAGGAGAATGGCAGCCAAACTGGCAGAGACAGAAGTCTAAGCTGAGACTCTACAACTTGCCCACCATTTGTAAAAGGCAGTCAGGCTTTCAGGTTCAGTCACTGCCTGTTTTTTTTTCTATAACTGGCACTAGCTGTACAGAGTTTGGGTTAGATCTCAGACACAGGACCAGATAGAACAATTGGTTATACCACAAAAGTATAGATCTGAGTTGTTACAGATAGCACATGATAGTCCTATGGCTGGTCACTCACGGAGGGATTGCACCCTTGCCAGACTGCTGTACAGATTTTACTGGCCTGGAATTCATGAAGATGTTGCTACCTATTGCAGTTCTTGTGCTGCGTCAGAACGTAGCCTCAGTGACTAAAAAAGACAAGGTGCCCCTTCCCCTGATAGATGTGCCTTTTGAGCGAATTCCAATGGATGTGGTTGGCCCCTTAGACAAAAGTAAAAAGGGAAATCGATTCATTTTAGTAGTATGTGACTATGCTACTCGATACTCAGAGGTAGTTCCAGTGCGTACTGTAACAGCTCCAAAACTGGCAGCAGAGCTTGCCAAAATTTTCAGCAGGGTGGGTATACCAAGAGAGATTATTACTGATCAGGGTCGTAATTTTGGTACTGCATTACTGAAGAAGCTGTACCGAGTACTAGGTATCACTGCCATAAGAACCTCCACTTATCACCCTCAGACTGATGGTCTTATTTCGCTTTAATCAAACCCTGAAATGCATGTTAAAAGGGAAGGGAAAGACTGGGTCCTATGCTTGCCTTACCTGCTTTTGCTTACAGAGAAGTACCACAGCCATCAACAGGTTTTTCACCATTTGAAATGATGTATGGTAGACAACCTAGAGGGCCAATAGATGTAATAAAAGAAACATGGGAAGATAACCCCGATCAGAAACAATCTACATCTTATATGTGTGCCATGAGAAAGAAGCTGGCAAAATATGTTGAAATCGACCACAGTAATCAGGAAGAGGCCCAAAACCAGCAGGTGCATTATGACCATGGGGTAAAAGAAAAAGCTTCTGAGCCAGGTAAAAAGGTCTTGCTACTGTTACCCACTACTGAAAATAAACTGTTGCTGAAGTGGCAAGAGCCTTATAAAATGCTTAGACGTACAGGCACAGTTAACTACAAGATTGAGACCCCTGATAGGAAAAATCCTACTAAGATATACCATACTAACCTTCTCAAGAAATGGGTTGAAAAAATACCAAAAGTTGTTTTGCTGGTTGTTACCAGAAACTGATAAAGAAGATATTGATGTAGCTTATGATAGACTGGAACAAACTAACTGCTGATGCTGTCAAGGTGAATGTTTCCTTAACCTCCGAACAAACCGCAGAAATCTGTAACTTGCTAAAGACATTTAACAGTACATGACTGAGCAAAAGGGGCTGAGCACATAATAGTGACAAGGAAATTCACCCTATTAGACAAAAAATATACAGCTTACCAGAGCAGTTAAGAGTTGGCGTGGTTAAGGAAATACAAATAAATTAAAAATTGGGTATCACAGAAGAGTCGAGAAGTACTTGTCACCACCAGTGGTGATTGTAAACAAAAAGAGCCGGCGTAAGAATCTGCCCTGATTTTAGGAAACAATCAAGTCTCAGAATTTGACAGTTATCCAATGCCCAGAATCGATGATTTGGTGGACAGACTGGGAAGTGCCAAATATATCAGTACCCTCGATCTCACCAAGGGTTACTGGCAAATACCCCTAGCTAAAGGATCCAGAGACAAAACTGCATTTGCCATTCCCATAGGATTCTATCAGTTCACCACCATGCCGATTGGTTTACATGGCACACCCGCTATACTCCAGTGGTACATGGATGTAATTTTATCCCCTCACACTGGTTATTGTGCTATGTACCTGGATGATGATGTGGTGTACAGTCCAGACTGGAAAAGCCACATGGAATACCTACAAGCAGTTATCCAACTGATCAAAAAGGCAGGTCTGACAATTAATCCTACCAAGTGTGCACGGGGCATGCAAGAAACCAGCTATTTGGGCTATGTTTTGGGAAATGGAGAAGTCAAGCCAGAGGTTTCCAAGATAGAAGCTGTAGCTAACACCCCTGTCCCCAAAACCAAGAAACATGTCAGGTCATTTTTAGGGCTGGCTGGTTATTATAGGAGATTTGCTCCCAACATTGCAGAGTTAGCTACTCCCTCACTGAACTCACAAAGAAACAGTTCCGAATAATGAAATGGACCCCAGAGTGAGAGTCATTAAAGCTGCATTATGTTCAGCCATTTTAAGAAGCCAGACTTTGAGAAATAATTTCTGTTACAGACTGATGCTTCAGAGATAGGCCTAGGTCAGTCTTGAGTCAGCATATAGATGGAAAGGACATCCTATTCTTTACATAAGTAGGAATTGCATGACAGGGAGAAAAGGTACTCCACCATTGAAAAGGAATGCCTTGCAGCAAAGTGGGCCACTTGAGTCCCCTTACGCTTTACCTACCAGGAGTTAACTTTGTACTTGTAACAGATCACAGTCCTCTCTGTTGGCTTAACCAAATGAAAGATAAAAATTCTAGAATCACTTGGTGATACCTGGCACTACAGCCATTTAAATTTAAAGTGATGCACAAATCTGGGAAAAATAGCAATGCTGATTTTCCATCAAGATATGGATGTGGAATTGAGAATTCTGAAGGCTGAAATAACAAATGTGTGAGCTGAAACTTCTCTGTTTGATATGCTGCATATGCACTGAACTATAAAGGAGTATAAGCTACTGCCATGTTAAGGGAGAATTTAAAGAAAGTTTTGGAAACCTGTTTTTGTAAAACAGGTTCCCTCTTAAGGAGGGGGGTATGTGACAGGGTGAATAAGGCCCTGTCCCAGTTGTTATGGAGAAAAGAGTTTGAACGCAAGGATCTGTTCTATTCTCTCCTTTTCTTTCTCGTCTGCAACCACATTTTTTCGTGAGACCTAGGACTTGATCACCCCAATGGTCTTGCAATGTTCTCTGCCTCTCACCATCTCTCTACCCTCGCCTGCTGTTCTGTTTTTTCTTCTCTCTTGCACATCTGCTGGTATAAAAATATATGTGGATCTTTCTGTGGAAATGTAATTGATACTGGGAACCCTTAGTTTAAAAACTGTGTACAGTTATACTGTTGAAATTATTGCAAAGCTAAAAATGTATATAGTTATACTGTTGAAATGACTGCAAAAAGTTGCTTGAAACTCAAGGGGTTAACCTGAGAAGCTAGTTTGCAAACTCTCTGAGAAGCTGTAAGAATCAAGAGGTCAGTTCTGGGTCACAATGTTCTTTTTGCTGCACTTGTTGAAACGTACAAGAACAGTGTGTGAGAAGCATGCTGTTTTCTTAACAAGATCCAGCAGACTTATAACAAGCATTTGTCAATGCCGAACGTTCGCGTGCAGGTATTTGCAGTGGTGTTTGGCACGTATGGTGCTTTACCGTAATGCCCTGTGTGATTGCTGGTATTTGCACAATAAATTTTCAGCATGACCTTTTTGTTACCCCCATTGTGCGCTACATAGGCGGAAACACGTTTTGGGCAGGATGTGAAAAATGACAGCTGTACTGCTCATAAGGAGTGTGGTAAAATGGCAATGTTGAAAATCTGGAGTGGAAATATTGAAAATTGAAACTTACGAAAGGCATGAGGAACTGCTACAACGCATCACTGTAGAAAACAGTTATTTTTAGGAATTTTTTCACCAAATTTCACCATGGCCATTTTAAGATCTCTGCTCATGAACAGTAACACTGTGATTTTCTTAATGTGTCCCATACACTGAGTTCACACAGCGACTTTGCCATTGTGCGCTACATGGGCGGAAACACGTTTTGGGAAAGATGTGAAAAATGACAGCTGCACTGCTCATAAGGAGGTGTGGTAAAATGGCAATGTTGAAAATGTGGAGTGAAAATATTGAAAACTCGCAAACTTACAAGCGTGCATAGGAACTGCGCAATGAACAGTCGTAAAACAGTCATTTTTAGGAATTTTATCACCAAATTTTCTACACAGCCATTTTAAGACCTCTGCTCACGAACAGTGTCACTGTGATTTTTCTTAATGTGTCCCATACATTGAAGTTCAAGCACACAGACTGCATGCATTAGGCGCTACATGAAAGCGGAAGCTGCGTTTGGGCAGGATGTGAAAATGGCAGCTGTTCTGCTCATGAGGAGGTGTGGTAAAATGGCAATGTTGAAAATCTGGAGTGAAAATACTGAAAATTCTCAAACTTACGAGCGTGCGTAAGAACTGCGCAACGCGCACTCATAAAACAGTCATTTTTAGGAATTTTTTCACCAAATTTTCAACACAGCCATTTTAAGACCTCTGCTCATGACAGTGTCACTGTGATTTTCTTACTGTGTCCCATACATTGATTTCGCACACCGACTGCGCCACTGTGCGCTACATGGGCGGTAACACGTTTTGGGCAGGATGTGAAAAATGACAGCTGTACTGCTCATAAGGAGGTGAGGTAAAATGGCAATGTTGAAAATCTGGAGGAAAATATTGGAAATTCAAACCTACGCGTGCGTGGGAACTGTGCAACGACGTCGTAAAACAGTTATTTGTAGGATTTTCATCAAATTTTCAACATAGCCATTTTAAGATCTCTGCTCATGAACAGTGACACTGTGATTTTCTTAATGTGTCCATACATCGAAGTTTGACACCGACTGTGCCATTGTGCGCTACATGGGCGGAAACACGCTTTGGGCAAGATGTGAAAATGACAGCTGTACTAGTCATAAGAAGGTGGGTAAAATGGCAATGTTGGAAAATCTGGAGTAAAATATTGGAAAATTGCGAGACTTACGAGCCGCGTGAGAACCGCGCAACACAGATCAGAAACAGTACTTTTAGGATGTTAAATTAATATGAGCGACCTTCATGAATGATGTTATACATGGCGCTTAGTCGGTCCCGGCAGGACGGCGCAGTGACCGCGAAATCACCTCGGCCCGGTCAACGCCAAGGACAGTGACATCATTCATGAGAAGGGGTCCCAAAACCCCATGTTGAAAATTTGGTGCAAAGTTCCAAAAATGCCTGAGATATGCACAAAGTTGAAGCCCCTATTCAGCCCATTATACAGCGACGGCATTTCCTCAGTTTGTGTTGGCTTTGAAGAGTGCAGACGGATCCCGGTCCATCAAGATCGTCTGCCAGCCGAGTCTGGAGGGTATGGGGGTGAGGGGGTGGGGAGGCTGAGTCCGCATGGGTGGGTGCGGGCTGTGGGAGGGGACTGGAGATGCACCGTGGGACCGCTGACTACAGAAAAAAAACAAAAACAAGATGACGTGGGACGCTTTGCCACGCCAGTGGGCTCCCAGCATGGCAGAAGATGGCTGGGGCCGAGGAGCCGACGGGGATTGGGCACCCCGCCAGCAAACCACGCTACGCTTGGCACGCTGGGGTGGGCTCCCAGCGTGGCAGCAGGATTGGCTTGGGCCGTGAAGCCGCAACAACGTTGCTACGCTGGGGGGACTCTAGCGTGGCACCAAAGCTTTGGGAGGGGGGCGTGATCTCGGGGAGGCGTGATGCGAGGGGGGGCGTGGCGGATGCCGTGGCATGACAGCGGTGGTTTCTTTGGCGAAGACCACCGCTGTTATACACAGCTCCCGCACCCATTGGTGCAGGGACCGCCACGCCTTGCTCAACGGAGCACTGGATTGCAAGGGAGAGGCACAGCTCCAAAGTGTGCTACTCTCCCAAAATGTTCCTTGCGCATGCGCGCAAGCGAACGTAAAAAGGAGCTGCAATGTTTTGCGAGAGAGAGAGAGAGAGACACACAGCAGCTGAGAGAGACTGAGACTGGAAATTGAGACGAAGCCCAGATGGACTTTCTCTGTTTATACTGCCTTTGTAAATAGTTATACTGAACATTATTATTTTTTTTTTTCTATTAATAATAAATTACTTGTTGCGAATTTTACAACTGCTCCCGGTTTTCCTACGCTTCCTGACCTGTGGCTCCATGACAGAGCCAATCGCTGAGGTGGGGAAGACATAAAGACCCTGCCTCCTGAGGGATGCAGCCACTACCGCCAGGCACTTGGTAAAGACTCCAGGTGCTGAGGAAATGTGGAAGGATAGGGCCCTGAAATGGTAGTGGTTCCCCTGGAAGCAAAAGTGTAGGATCCTCCTATGGGGCTGGAAAACCTGGATGTGGAAGTAGGCATCTTGCGTGTCCACGGAGCAGAGTCAATCTCCTTGATGAAGAAGGGGGAGAAGACCCTGAAGGGTAACCATCCTGAAGTAGGGTAGTTCACGAGGTAAACACCAAAATAGAGAAGTCGTTAGGGCAGGGGTAAATGGAGAAAAAGGCAGTAAGGAAAGGGATGGGACTTAAAGGGGTAACGCCATCAAAAAATAGAGGGCAATGAGTACCAAAGCCCATAGTCTGGGTAACAAGCTCCCTGAACTAGTAGCCTTGATGGAAGAGGGAAGCCTGGATATCGTGGCAGTCACAGAAACATGGTACACAGAGAACCATGACTGGGATGTCAACATACCAGTGTACACAATCTACAGGAGGGACAGGGAGGGTAGAAGAGGAGGAGGAGGAGTAGCTCTCTAAGTAAGGGAAGGGATCAAAGCAAAGGAACTAAAGGGTAAACTGGAAGGAGAGGAGGCACTGTGGGTCACCCTGGGGACAGGAAGTGATACCACAATCTGCATGGGGGTTGCATACAACTAAAATGGTGCAGGGTCTGCACCAGAAGCCATACGAAGACAGACAGAGAGAGAGGGACTAAAGGAGCTTAATATGTATATCCTTGAGGAAAGGAGGGAGAGGGAGGACATGTTAGAAACTTTCAAGTACCTGAAAGGATTCGACAAAGTCCAAGAGGGGAGCATCTTCTAGAAAATGAGATGTGGAAGAACAAGGGGATACAATCTGAAGATAGAGGGGGGGATGTCTCAAGGGCAATGCGAGGAAGTATTTTTTAAGGAGAGGGTGGTGGACTCATGGAATGGCCTTCCTGAGGAGGTGATGGGGTCAAAAACAGTAGGGGAATTCAAGAATGCATGGGGCTGACATAAGGCAATTCTAGTGGGGGTTAGGAAGAAGTGGGCTGTTGGTTAACTAGGAGCTGCAGCTTATCCAATACGAAGGGAAATGACAGTCTGGGTGGGCCAAGCGGTCCTTATCAGCCATCAAAGTCTATGTTTCAAAGTCTATGAAGCGCTTGTATTCTATAAACAGATTCAGGTGGCTGAGATCCAGAACTGGTCTCAGGTCGCCGGTCCTCTTTGGGACCAGGAAGAAATGGAAATAGAAACCCTTTTTCCTTTGATTCAAGGGGACAGGTTCTATGGCCTTTTTGCTCAGAAGCACATGGATCTCCTCCTGGATAAGGGCAATATGATCTGGAGAATAGTGGGAGTGCAAGGAAGGGTTGTCTGGGGGTATCTCTTGAAATTCAAGAGTATGTCCAGTTTCTACTAGTTGAAGCACTCACTGATCCAAGGTGATTCTGCACCATCCATCAAGGTAAAGGGAGAAGCGACCCCCCCCCCACACCGCCTCCCCCAAAGCTTCTGCTGGGGAAGGGGGGGGGTCAGGCAAGAAGTCATGCTGAAGAACATGGGATGGGCAGGGGAGGCTCTAGGGGCTAAAGCTCCTGTAGCCTGGGCGGGAGCCTTACGCTTGAAGGCTCCTCTGGGCTGCTGTCCCCGGGACTGCTGACACTGGTTCCTCTGAAAGGGCTGATGCTGTTGGGGTTTTGGCTGGGAACAGTACAAAGAATGTACCGACTTTAGGGCCTGGCCAGATTCCTGCAGGCAGGAGATAATATTCTGAACATCCTCACCAGAAAGAACTGACCGCCTAAAGGGAGTGTCAAGGATTTTGGCCTGCACATCAGGGTCAAAGCTGGAAATCTTGAAACAATAATGGCGGCGAATACAAACATCAGTGGCCACTGCCCAGCCGGCCATGTCTGTAGTAGTTTGTAGGATGCCCTTAGGACATGATTGCTGACGTCTGACCCCGACTTCAGAAGTAGGGTCCTCTGGGAGGGTTTGCACCAATTTCAGAGCTGTGTCCCACAAGGCATTCTGGTACTGGACCATGTGAGCTAGGAATGTCAATGACCGAATGGCCAAAGTGACTGAGGCGTAGACCTTCTTACCTAAGAAGTCCACCTGTCTAGACTCCTTATCTGGAGGGCGCATGCTGAGGTGCCTGAGCCTTTTGGTAATACAGAAAAACAGAAACAGACTTTGATGGCAGATAAGGACCGCTTGACCCATCTAGTCTGCCCACTTCCCTACCTATTGGATAAGCAGCAGATCCTAGATAACAAACAGCCTACTTCTTCCTACCCCCCACCAGAACTGCCTTATATCTATCTGATGCATTCTTGAATTCCCCCACTGTTTCTGACTCCACGACCTTCTCAGGAAGGCCGTTCCGTGCGTCCACCTGTAAAAAAATACTTCTTCGTGATCAACATTCATGGCCACTGAGTCAGCCACAGGAAGCCCCCATAAAGGGTTGTCCCCGGGGGTTAAGCCTGTCTGCCTTCCTAGGTAGGGCTGGGGGGGAAGATGGGTGATTCCAGGTGGCCCTGTTGACATCCTCGAAGTAGTCAATAAGGGGAGGGATAACCGTAGGCAGGGTGTCCTTCTTATGGAAGAAGGTTGCCAGGCACTGGCGCTCTGGGTCCAGTTCCTCTGAGTCCCAGCCCATGAGGGACTGAATGTGCCTCATGATGTCCAGAAAAGTTGGATCGTCAGGAAGGGATCTGGGAGTATCCCTGGGTTCCTCCGGTTCGGAGGATAACATGGAATCCTCAGTGGACGTGACCCTTCTGCGCCGGTCCTCCTTGTCACTGCCGTCATCTTGTGAATGGCAGAATGCCATTCACTGCAACTATGCATGAGCCAATGCCATGCATGCGCAGTTGCGTTGCAGCCAGTTGGTGGCTCCCAGGGAGCTCTGCAAGCTCGTCACAGCTGTATTGGCTCTGGCTAGAGCTTGCTGAAACATGCAACAGATGTGGCGATGCCTCTAGTAGAATGACCACAAACAACCCCAGGAAGTCCCTCGCCGTACTTGAGGTGTAACAAAAAGTAATACAGTTTGCTAACTATTTGGACAAGCACTGTTTAGAAACTGGAGCACCTTCTTTCCCAATGCAAATGAAACAAAAAACTGTGACGACTTCCTGCAGCACATATAGTACCCGAGTATTCTATGCACAGCTAGAGTATGAAGCAATGCTTCCCCTGGATTGGCATGCTCAGGAAAATAAACTGGCAGGTGGATGGTTTGATTTAAAGTAAACTCAGACACCACCTTTGGTAAACAAGCATTTGTCAATGCAGACTGTTGTCTTGCTGGCATTGGCACTGGTAGTGCAGGAGTCAGAGAGATGCATAATAGGAATGGCAGTGAAGTATTGAACTGACACCAACCTCACCCCCACCCTGCAGAGACTGACAGGCATTGGAGTGTGCCTTTGGGTTGTCGTCCATACCGCTCATGTCACTTCACCTCACCCTACCCTGTAGACAGCGACAAGTGTCGCAGTGTGCCTTGGGGTCTTCGGGCCTTACTCTCACCCCATTCCATAAGGAAATACGCTGAGATGGGTGCAGTATAGGAGAATGGGGTGACCTTTGGGGCCGAAGACTCCCAGGCACACCTCGATGCCTGTCACTGGCAGCAGGGTGGGGGTGTTGGGGGAATGGTGTGAGCATTACAGCCGACGATCCCAAGTCACACCACTGACAGCTATCAGTCTCTACAAGGTGGGGCGCTATGGCTGGGAACCCTAATGTCCCAGGCATTCGTTGATATTTTTAACATGGGCTTTTTGTGATCCCACCTCATGAACAGTGGCACTAACAGTTTGTTAGCCGAAAGGTAATTTTGCACAGTGACTGCGCCATTTGGCGCCACTGGTGTAAAAACACATTTCTGGCAGGATGTGAAAAATGACAGCTGTAGTTTTCATGAGGTGGTATTAAAACAAACAGCAATGTTGAAAATCTGGAGTGAAAATATGAAAAACTGGTGAAGTTATGATCGTACGCAGACTCTGTGCAACGCACACCCGTAATGCAATTATTTTTGGGATTTTTTTTTTTTTTTTAAACAAATTTTCAACATACGCATTTTGGGACCTCTGCTCATGAACAGTGGCACTGTGATTTTGTTAATCTGTCCAGAAAGTTGAGTTCCCACAGCGACTGTGCCATTGGGTGCCAGATGTGTGAAAACACATTTTGAGCAGGATGTGAAAAATGACAGCTGTACTGCTCATAAGGAGTGTGAAAAAATGGCAATGTTAAAAATCTGGAGTGATAATATTAAAAATTGTCGAAGTTATGAGCGTGTGTGGAAACTGTACAATGCATGCACGTAACGCAGCAATTGTTTGGAATTTCTTCACCAGCTTTGCAACATAGGCTTTTTGGGACCCCACCTCATGAACAGTGGCACTGTCATTTCATTAATTGGTCCCGAAATGCGATTTCATGCAGCGACCGCAAAAATCACCTTTTGGGTCTGAATAACGAGATGGCAGAGCATGTGTTCATGAGGTGGGATCCCAAGAACACCATGTTGAAAATTTGCAGCCAAAATTAAAAAAAATGGCTGAGATATCCACCTAAGTTGAACCCCCCCCACCCCAATTGATGTCATTATATAGCTTACCGGTATTTCTTCATTTTGCAGTTCGGCTTTGAAGAGTCCAGACGCATCCCGCTCCATAGACGATCGCAGTGCCAGACCTTCAGAGGTAAGTATGGGGTGGGGGAGTGCGGGGAGCGCCAGGGACTACGAGGGACCGTCTTCTCTTTTACAGGAAAAAACGGACATCAAAGGATGGTTTTCTTTCTTTACAGGTGAACTAAAAACAAAATGTTGGGCACACGACATGGACGATTGGCCACCCCCATGTCAGTATGGGGACTGTGTGTGGCGGATGGCAGGAGCCACCATGTTTATTAAAAAGTTTCACCAGGAAGGCACGCTGGGGAGGCAAGTCATCTGCCGCTGCATGACGAGCTCGTCTCCGACTGCAGCGGCAGATTTCTTTCAACTTGGTGGCAATTTCCATAATTTCTGCATCAGTGCTAGCATGCTCGTTAATTGGGGGATGAGGGACGCACCCACTAAAGTGTGCCCTGCATTCACCAACACTGATACACCTCTCAGTGTGGTACTACTGCAAGATGTTGCTTGAGCTTACGTGCAAGACAACATAAAAATAGAAATTACGTACTCACCGTAAATCTTGATCTTCTTGGACAAGACTTCGCCATTTATTCATACTGCTGGGTTCAAGCTGGAGGTGCTGGGACCCTGCGGGAACCAAAAATCTTCAGCAGGTCAGGCGCCAAGATAGGACAGTGCATGTATGGCGCCGCAGGACTGGCTCATGCCTTACAGGCTATCTCTAATCTACAACCACCTCAGTTCTTTTTTTTATTGAGGAGGTGCAGTGTGTGCCAACTAAAGAACACTTAACCTAACCAGGACAGAAGATAGCCCTTCTGACCCATGTAAGAAGGGTCAACTAATAACAGTGTCTTCTCGGCCTAAACAGACACAAAGAAGTGATGACCAGAAACAGATTGAGTGAGCTCGGGGGATGATGGGTGGACGTATGAATAAATGGTGAAGACTTGTCCAGGAAGATCAAGATTTACGGTGAGTATCTAATTTCCATATCTCCCTGGACTGGATGTCGTCACCATTTATTCATGCTGCTAGGTTAGAGTACCAAGCTGAAACCAATCCCCCGAGCAGGGCGGTAGGAGATGGAGCTCACTCAAGACAAAAGTTCATTAAGGACTGTCCTGCCAAAAGAAGCATGCTGTCTGGCACGGACATCCAGAGTATAGTGCTTAACGAAAGTATGCATTGAGCTCTAGGTAGCCGCTTTGCAGATTTCTACAATGGGAACAGAAAGGATCTCTGCCAAAGACACCGCCACAGCTCTGGTCGAGTGGGCATGCACCTGGCCCTCCAACTTGACTTACGCCACAGAGTAACAGTAGCAAAGGCATGCCACTATCCAAGCAGAAATACACATAATGGAAACCGGCTGACCGAGCCAGATAGCCCTGAAGGACACAAAGAGCTGCTAGGAATGATGGATGTCCCTGGTTCTACAGATGTAGAACTGGAGGGATCTCTTAATGTCCAGGGAGTGAAGGGTGGGCTATCCCTCATTCTGGAAGTTAGAAAAATAAGTAGGCAGAACCAAAGGCTGGTCGAGGTGGAACTCCGAAACCACTTTTGGTAGGAACTTAGGGTGAGTACCGAGAACCACCTTGTCCTTGTGAAAGACAGTATACAGAGGGTTTGTGACCAAAGCATGTATCTCAGATACCCTACGAGCCGACGTGATGGCCACCAGGAAAGTGGTTTTTTGGGTGAGGCACATGAGATCACAAGTAGCTAGAGGCTCAAAGGGTTTATGAGTGAGCATGTCTCATACGAGGTTACTATCCCAGCAGGCAACCGTTTTTTCTGACCGGAGGCCTTGTATGTAGAATACTCTTGAGGAATCTTTTGAACGAAGGCATCTGAGCCAGAGCCATGTCAGTGTCAGTGTCAGTGGCTTAGCAGGTAGCACACTCGCCTCTGAGGCCAGGAGATCAGAAGGCTGTGGGTTCTATCCCCACACCAGGCACTTGGATTAAATCCCAATACTGACACTGTAGTGAGCATTGGGGGCTGCACTCCTGAGGTGCTGCCTTCAGATGAGACATTAAACTGAGGTCCCATCTGTCTGTTCTGGTGGTAGTTCAGGTGGATGTTGACGATCCCATGGCACTTCTCAAAAAGAGCAGGAGAATTTCCTCGGTGCCCTGGCCAAATTTCCCCCCAGTCACTGAAAATACCATTAACAGCTTAACCTGGCTCAAGGTCAATTGGCATGCATCTGTATCCCCCTCCCTGGGCCGTGCCTGAAAATAGGCACAATTTGTCTAGTGCACCTATCCGGTCAACAGAAACTAAACAAATGTTGTAGACTGGCTCATGATAGGCAGAGTGCACAACGATGTACCTTTACAAATGAGTATTGGAGTCCGGCATCTGAGAGGTCTAGCAAGTATTCCAACACCTTGTCTGGAGGACACTGGAATGTGTCTGTAGGTATCTTAGCACACCATTCCGAAAAATGTTTCCATTTTGCTGTGCAAGTCTTCCTAGTGGATGGCATACGCAGAACTAGGAGGATCTCTGAGACACCTTAAACCTGCCCACTTCTATCTCTTCAGGAGCCAGGCATGGAGATGAAGGGAGCACAGGCTGGGATGGACCAAGGACCTGTGCATCAGCAGGTCTGTCTGAAGAGGCAGTTGCCTTGGAGGCATCACTGATAATTTGTTGATTAAGGGAAACCAGATCTGCCAAGGTCAGAATAGTGCAATGGGAATCATGTTGCCTCTGTGAGTTTCCAGCCTGAGCAGGACCCTTTTAACTAAGGGAACAGGAGGAAATACATGCAAGAAAACTATCTGTCCACCGCAGTCTGAATTCATCCTGACAGAAAATGCCATGTTTTGGACTTCTGGAGCAGAATTGAGCCACTTCTGCATTGGGTGGGGACACAAAAAGGTCCATGTCTGGAGTACCCCACTCATCGAAGAGCGACTGCATAACGTCTGGCGTTAAGAACCACTCCTGAGCATCCACTTCTGTTCTGCTGAGATGGTCTGCTAGTTCGTTCTGAGTTCCTGGCAGATGCACTGCTTGAATCGGAGCACTGCGGTTGAGACACCACTCCCACACCTTCATGGCCTCTCTGCAGAGAGAGAACGAGTGCGCTCCTCCTTTCTTGTTGATGTAATACATCACTGCCTTGTTATCAGTCTGAAGAAGGGAAAGGGGAAATTGTTTAACCAGTAAAGGCACACTAAGCCGAAGCTTGTTTCCAGGTGCAACATGGGAGCCCAAGGAAGTTAAGTGACTTGCTCAGGGTCACACAGTATGCAAGTGGGAGCAGAGGTATTCAAACCCAGGTCTCCAGGTTTGCAGCTGAGAGCCCTAAACCTCTGCACTACACTGCCTCCTAGGAGGATCACCTTGTGACTGACAGCATCCTCTAGAGCTCGGAGGGCACAGAGAACTGCCCTCTTTTCTAGAACACTGATGTGGAGGTGCGATTCCGCCTGGGTCCAAAGCCCTTGAGGGCAATGGTCCTGGCAGTAGGCTCCCAAGCCGAGAAGAGATGCATCTGTAGTGATGGTTATCTGAGATTCTGGTGGAGAAAAGGGGAGACCTAATGTAGTCTGTCCTCTAGTGTCCACCACGTTAGTCAGTGCTGCATGGGAGGCTGGGAAGTAAACTGGCAGGGGAGAAGATGGTGGGATGGGTAGGAAACCGATTACAGGGAAGGCAGCAGAGGGTGGTGGGGGAGCGCTCTTCTCTGAGGGCAGTGACAAGAGGGGTACCGCAGGGCTCGGTGCTGGGACTGGTGTTGTTTGGGTTGTACATATCAGACATCTTGATGGGCATCAAGAGCAAGATCAGTTTGTTTGCAGACGACACCATGATGGGAGCAGTAGTGGATAACCTAGGAGGGTGGCAGGGGTTGCAGGATGACCTGTGAAAACTGGAGACCTGGTCAGACAACTGGCAGCTGGGGTTCAATGTCAAAAAGTGCAAGGTGCTACATTTTGGGGCAAACAACCCAAAGAGGAGCTACTAATGGGTGCGTGTGTGTCATCAGCTAGCCATGACAGAGGAAGAGAAGGATCTGGAGGTGATCATAATGGGCTCAATGAACAACTCAGCACAGTGCAGGAGGGCACCTGCAAAGGCCAACAAAATGCTGAGTTGTACTGCCTGGGGTATATCTTCAAAGAGAGGGGAGGTGATCCTGCCATTATATAGGTCGCTGGTTAGGCCACACTTGGGAGTACTGCGTGCAGCACTGGTGCCCGTGTCTGAAGAGGGACATCAAGTTGCTGGAGGGGGTGCAGCACAGGGCAGCAGAGATGATCCAGGGACTAGGGGACATACCCTACGAGAGCAGACTGAGGGAGCTGAACATGTACTCACTGGAAGAGAGGAGAGGGGGGATATGATTGAAACCTTTAGGTACATGAAAGGCATAATCAAGACACGTATGGAGGGGCTATTCAGGTTAAGAGGGGTAGGGACACTCAAGGTCATGACCTGAGATTGGAAGGGGGGGGGGAGGTTCAGGAGGGAAATGAGATGACACTTTTTACGGAAAGAGTGGTGGCCGGGTGGAACGTATTGCCTGATGAAGTGGTATCCTAGAGTACAGTGGGCTGCTTCAAAAGGGGGTGGGACAGGGTAAGAGGGAGGGTCAGGGGGGGCAGCTGCAGTATAAGGGTGCTAGCTGCACACTCAAGCAGCCTTGATAGACCTTAGGGCCTTTATCTGCTGGCAATTTCGTATGTTCGTATGTAGAGATTCCATCACTTTGATGGAGTAGGAATGAAGATGTGTTGTGGGGGACCACAGAGTGCTGAGCAGCCACTGAGTGGTTCTCATGTGTAGTCGGGTCAAAGGCACTTTGAAGACGGAAGAGGCCATGAGGCCCAACATCCACTGCATGGAGTGAACCCTGTACAGGATTGTTTTCCCTGATGAAGTAAGCCATCCGAAGGATGACAGTTCTCTTGTCCTCCAGGAGAAAGGCCCTCACCTTTGTGGTGTGTAAGAGGACCTCTATGAAGAGAAGCTGCTGTGAAAGTTGTAGCTGCGTTTCCAAGTTCAGCAGCACACCCATGGAAGTCAGAAACTGAGATGCTGTGGCAACTGCCATCTCTGTCTCCTGTGTTGATGGGCTTGCTAAAAGCCAGTTGTCCAGGTAGGGAAATCCCTGAATGCTGAGCTTTCGACGGTGTGCTGAAAGAACTGTAAAGCACTTCGTAAAGACTCGAGGTGCCGAGGAGGGCCCAAAGGACAGGAGTCTGAACTGGTAGTGTTGACCCAAGGCCACAAAGCGAAGG
Source organism: Neoceratodus forsteri (assembly GCA_016271365.2). NCBI lineage: Eukaryota > Metazoa > Chordata > Ceratodontiformes > Ceratodontidae > Neoceratodus > Neoceratodus forsteri. Next base: position 568,081,701 of record CM057452.1, read on the forward strand.
AACTTGTAGTGGTTTGGGTGCACTGGAACATGTGGTTAGGCAGCCTGCATATCTAGGGACACCAGCCAGTCGTGTCTTTTGAGAAGTGGTAGGAGTGTCCCAATGGAAAAACTATCCTTTAAACCCAAGTGGCTGTGGTAACAGCCTTCCACAGGCAGCAAACTTGAGTCAGACGGCCTCCCACCACAGAGAACAGGTCTACCTCAGGCAGCTGAAAAGGAATGGGGGATGGGTTCTCAAGAGGCTGGCACTAGGTGCTCTCGGGCCCTGTGCCTTCACAGTGCTTTCCTTTTGTGGTTGCACATACTGGTGTTTGTTCGGAACTCCTCTGCCCCTTCCTTGAAAGGGCTGCCAGTTACGAAAGAAGTGACTGTTCCAGCCTCTCTGAGGGTCTGGAGGAGTCGATATGGCTGTCTTGATGGCTGACCTGGTTTTCTGGGAGACCTCTAGGGCTTGCTCCATTGGCTGGCCAAACAAATAAGCACCATCAAAGGGGACATTCATAACTTGCGGTTGGGCATCCAAGTAAAACCCCGATGTCCGCAGCCAGGAATGTCTCCCAATATAGATGACAGCAGAGGCTGTCCTGGAAGCGGTGTCAAAAGCATCCATAGCTGCCTTCAACTGATGGCTACTGGATTCTATATGGGTTATGGTCTGGAAGATCTTCAACTTGGAGTCAGACCCTGGAAGACTCTCCGCCAATAACTTTAGAGAGGACCAGAGGACACTCATAGAGAAAAAAAGTCCTTGATAACTAGCTATTCACATGCTCAGCATTGCTGCAGTGAAAGCCCTCTTTTCCATAGTGACTATCTTGTGGGATTCCTTATTAATAGGGTGTGCTGTCACTTCCTGAGGTAAGACAGCTTTGTCATTCTCTGCTAGTACAACCAAGGCATCCGCCACTGGTTGTGAGGCCAGGATAGGTCTCTCTTTAGGAAGGACGCATTTCCAATCCATGGACTTGCACACAGAGAGAACTTACAGAGGCAGGCCTGGCCCACACAGCTTCAGACAGTCTCAAAGGCGGCGGGGACGTAAGGTTCAGAGAGATATTGGGAACATGGAGCAACTCCAGACGCATGACCCTTCGTGGGTCCAAAGAAAAAGTCTGAAGAGCCAAGGATGTCTGCATATTCCTTAACAAGGACTGCAAGGAAAGGTTCTCTTGTGGGGCAGAATTAGGCAGAACCAGCTTATTGTCTAGGCTGTAGAAAGAGTTATTATCCCCTTCCTCAGAAATGATGAGGTCAGGGTCAGACTCATCCTGTTCCACATTCACCTCAGAGGGTGGGGAGGGAGCAGAGTGGAGCCCAAAAGGCCAATACCAGGCCTGGGAACAAGAAAAACAGGCAACACCCGCACCAGGGATCCAGCACCAGCCCACGGTGAGCCGGCTCTGGTCGCAGCGCCGAGTATGGCATAGCCCTAGAACCCGAACCAGCCCTGAGGGAAGGAGGAGCTGGGGATGGTACCTCTGCCAGTCCCCGAGAAGGAGAAGAGTGAGAGGGGTAGGCACGTGGAACCAGCGTTGGTGATGTGGACACCAGCAAGGGAGGAAGATACATTGCTGGCACCGAACGCACCAACTGACCCGAAGGCCCCAGCCACAGGTCCGAGGCACCTAGGCCTGAAGGCCCTGGCACCAGATCCGAAGGGGGCAAACAGGACAGATACTGTACCCACTGCTCCATAAGAGCAGCCCAGTGGTGAAGCTGCCCACTGGAAACCCCGCAAGAAGACAGTGAGGGGCTCAGGTACTGAGATTCTGCGTGATCGTGGTTGGAGGCCTTCGGGGAACTGGATGGAGCCAGGCAAGGCCTCCTACCCACGGACGCTGAGGACCTCTTGGCTGACATACCAGAGGACGACCGCAAGCGGTACAGTTTCTTTCCCTTCTGAGGAGAAGAGGAAGAACTCTAGGCGGAGCAGCATCGGGTTCCTGACCAGGATCGGGCCCTCTTCTTTTTGTGTTTGTGGGAGCGCTGCCCTCCCTCCCAAACACTGTCCTGCCTGTGGGTGGACCCCCGAGAGGGTGGCCAACTAGACGCAGCCCAGCCTTCCAAGGTCCACTCCTTCAGTTGGCAGGGCTGAGAGGAAATATAAAAAACTCTTTTTTTTTGGTTACGGAAAACAGTAAAGACTAAACGCTGTTGTCATAGACATAAAAATCTGACTCCTGGCGGGAGAGTGACGTCGTCACTGATGCTCACTCAATGGCGGGGGAAAAAAGGAACTGAGGCGGTTGGAGGGTCGACTCTGAGACAGACTATACAGCGCAAGCTAGTCTTGCTGTGTCATGCATGCGTGGTCCCATCTCAGCGACAGCCCTCCTGAAGATTTTTGGCTCCTGCAGGGTCCCAGCACTTCCAGCTTGAACCCCCGCAGTATGAATAAATGGTGAAGACTTTAAGTCCAGGAAGATCTTAGGATTAGTACTCAAAGACACCCTGTCTTTGTGGAAAATCAAATACGGAGAAGGACGTGGCTGGCACTGTATCATGGCGGACTCTATTTAAATTGTATTTTCCGAGGCACACAGCAACTTTTGGGTATTACTTCTTACACTACAACCTGTGCTTGTCGAATGGCGTCTGGGGAAAAAATGCAATAAGCAGTCTAAACTAAGTTTTCCCTTGTCTGAACCGACGAAAGAACGGAGAGCGGGCCTAAGCAACCGATGGAGGAGCCGGTGCCAGCCGATTCCTGGGAGGAAATGGCAGACCTAGGCAATACTCTAGCAACGGTCCTTGCAACACTACTACAAATCCAGCACGATATGAAGGCTGGATTTGTGAACATTACAGCACAGATTACTCACATGCAATCGGTGGTCTGTCAAACCTTGGCGACACACACTGAGCAAATCTCTCAACTAGAGCTCCGGGTCGGAGAGCTGGAGGACAGTCTGGCTGCCGTATCCAGGGACAGAGACTCCTTGCTGAGGGCTCTGACAGACTTAGCAGCCCAAGTGGACGACCAGGAGAATCGGACAAGATGATCTAACTTGTGCATTATAGGCCTCCCAGAAGGTTCTGAGGGCAAGAATCCAGCAACTGGCCTCCATGAATGGCTTGTGGAACACCTGGGGCTCCCGCAAGAACTGTCCCGATGTGAGGTGGAGCACGCGCACAGAGTTGGGCCCCCTCCTAAACCGGGCGATCGCCCGCAACATTGCCTGATAAAGTACTTAAGGTTTACAGACAAGGAGGCTATCTTAAAGGCTGCTAAAGCAAAAGGCCCTATTAGCTACAAGAACAAAACAATCTCAATCTTCCAAGATTGCAATTGGGAGTTGCAAGCTAGAAGGCAGCAGTTTAATGATGTGAAGGTCAGACTGCTTAAAATGGGGTTTTCGTTTGCTTTCTTGTACCCAGCTAAGCTCCGTATCGACCGCCAAGGCAGTGCTCCAAAAATGTTCACCTGCCCCACAGAGGCTACAAGCTGGGTAGAGGAAGAAGCCAGAAGGAGTGGAGCGGGCCCTGCAGCGGATGACCGAGAGGCAGATAAGTGATTTTCCCTTGGTGATGAATCTATCTGGCTGTGAGGATGGTGGAACCGGGAATGTTCATGGTGCAGCTTGGCCATGAGTTTTGGGACGCAGGCCCTGATTAGTCACTTGTTATACGTTTGTAGCACTATCTCTGGGCCTCGTAAGCCTCTGTCTGGAGTGTTTCAAACTTAAACCGTCAGATTCCAACGAGCCCAACTAACTAAAATTATATGTGGAAATTGTAAAAATTCCTACTAGCCAACTGGCAGAAAAAAGTTTTGGATTCCCAAGGAAGACTCAAGTCAGGAAATGAAAATTACGTACCTACCGTAATTCCTGATCTTCTCTGTCTTCACCATTCATTACTTCCTGGAGGTGTTAGCGAAGATGACGCATCCCACAGAGGCTTTTTTAAAGTTTGCCCTAACGGCACCGCCCCGCGAGTGAGCGTCATGCGCGAGGACGGCCGTTAGTAGCGATCGACTTCCTCCAACTCAGTTCTGTGAGCCGGAGAGGCAAAAGTGAGAGTAGAGAATATAGATAGCAGGCAAGATAGCCGAGGATAGCAAAGCAAGGAAGAATGAACTGAAAAGGAATAAGCCGATGGAGGAAGGACAGAGGAGATAAAGTATCCTAGCCTAGGGACTGCAGGGCCTCCTTACCTGGGCGATTCTAGGAGGAGAGATAAAAGTAAGGAGATGAGAAAATAGAAGAAGAAGAAGAAAGAGAAGAGAGAGATGGGATGTTGAAGGGACCAGAATGCCCAACGAGCATAGTTAGCTTAGAGCTGAAGGCTCGACTAAGAGGGAAGCAAGAATCCCCGGAGATAGAGCTGAAGAGAAGGTTCACCAAACCCGCTTAGACAGACTCTGGAGGGCATAGTCCTTATCCTCAACATGCCATTAGTTGATACCCTCGGGTTCCTGGTCGCAGCAGGCCTAGAATTCGAGGACACCCGAGGAGGGAGAAGGAACCCCAGACAGCAGGAGAGTGCTGCTCTGGGACTTAGAAAAGGAAAATGTAAGCCTTTCAGGCATTTTAAGCATAGAAATGGGACTCAGACAGACTGGCCAAGGCTTAGGCTGGCCGGGATTGGATATGGTCAGCACAGCTCTTCTGTAAAAATTGTCCAGGAGGACACTTAAAAGGAGAAACCAAATTGCAAACTAGCGAGAAGGGAGATTACCTTCTCATTTCCCCTCTTGTTTGTTTTTCCTTTTTTTTTTACAGAAGAAATTTGAGGTTGGTTGCATGACCCCAAAACCAAGGTGCCTATAGCAGTCGAAAAGAGTTCCCTCAGCATTTTTTCTTTTTTTAAAAAAAAAAAAAAAAAAAAAGGAACAGACGTGCCCGTTCCTCTGCTCTGCAGGGCAAGAACAGAGGAGGGGGTTTGATTCCAGGGCAATATCTGGAACACGGGATTGCAGGATCAACTGAATAGCCTGAACCAGGCCAAAACCCCAGAGATATCTTGTCAGGATAACGGCAAGAGATAGTTGTGCAGTCTGATCGCCAATGCAATCCATGAGATGGCCCACGAATCTTAGAGTAATTAATTTTTCTGGAAAATTAGAACCCCCAAAGAAGGATTTTTTTTTTTTTGAAAAATTAAGCAATTTTTCCTAGTTTTTAAGAAAAAATTTTTTTTTTTTTTTGCAGAGAGAGGAAGGAGACGGGAGGTGGAGAAGCCACAGGAAGAGGCCACTGAGGGGATGGTGGGCGGGGAGTAATGAATGGTGAAGATACAAGAGAAGATTAGAATTACGGTAGGTACGCACTTTTCATATCTTCCTTGTCAATCTTCACCATTCATTACTTCCTGGGTGAGGCACTAAGCTCCTCTTGCCCTGGAGGGGAAGAGGTACTACCCTGAAGGAACAAGACCCCAGCCTTCTGCTGGTGAGAAACAGAAGGAGAAGACCCTGGCTTATTCAGAAAGCCTAAGTGGGAGAAGAGCTAGGAGGTGCCTCCCGAAGACGAGGAGCGGAGGGAGCCCTGTAAAAGTCTCCTAGCTCTGGAAGAGAAAAGACGGATCCCCGGAAGGTGGAGCCGAATCACCCCACGCCGGGCCAGGGGTGACAACCTGGAAAGTCGAGCCATGCCGCGCCTGATGCAGATCGCTGTCCCTCGCAGGTAAGCCTGGAAGCCACCTCACTGGCATCATAAGATGCCCTTGCTTGGTGTCTTGCCAGCTCCAGGCCTACCGCGGAGAGGGCAACGGCTTGTCTGGTTTGCTCCGTGTCAGGCATAGATGCCAGCAGCTGGGACATCATCGACCACAAATGCCGGTTATAGGCAGCGTGGTGAGCCTGATGTGATGCAATACATGCACTCGCACCGGAAGAAGAGAACACTCTTCGCCCCCAACGGTCGAACTGGAGAGAGTCCGAACCGTGGGCGGTCGTGCGCCAGGCAACGGCGCCCAGAAGGAGTATCCAGGTATACCAAACCTGAGGACGGGTTGGGAAGGGAACCTAGAGACTCAGAGGGGGCACAATACCTACGCTGGCAGTCCGCCGGGGCTGGGGAAGAAGTGGCAGGAACTGCCAGGACCGGATAGACGCCTCCTGGAAGGGATAGGCCAGGAAGGTACCACCAGATGCTGGGCACTGAATTCACCAAGGAATTCACACGCCTCCTGCTCGTATTGTCTCTCCAACATAGGAAACTGGAGATCCCTCACCATCCTCGAGAGGGAAACGCTGATATTCTGTGAAATCAGCATCGGAGGACAGATGAGCAGGGGGTTCCTCTCCCTCAGAGGAGGGAGACGAGGATGATGGGGAGCTGGAATGCTCAGAGGATTCCTGCGGCGGTGGGGAGAGTCGAAAGACCCGCTCATGCATGTATCTAACATATGAGGGGAAGGCCGCTGCAGAACCTCTGAACTGCTCCCAGGATAACGGACCCGTAGGACCGACATGGCCCGGGAGCGGGGGTGGTGAAGGCAGAGAGATGGGAGAGGGGCACCTGCGAGGAGGCAACTGCTCTCTGCGAGGGCTCTGGAATCCGGGGAAAGGAGCCCTAGTAGGAGGGATCCCGGATATCAAACCAGGCCGCAGAACGGAACTCTGGGGAAGCGGAGCCTGGAAGAGCCCTGGGGGAGAAACTCCCCTGCGACGACGCCGGGACTGCATGGATCCAGAAGGGCAGTCCGCACAAACGCCGCCGGAGGACACCCTAGAACCCTGGGGGGAGGGACGGGGCTCTGCACTACGGCTCCTGGCCACCCCCCCTGAGGTGGCCAAAGAAGACCGGGCAGCAGGCCGCCTGCCCCTCAACCCCTCGGATTCCGAGAGGGCCCTCCTCCTCGACTGCAACGTCCCCCTGTCCCTAGAGGAGGCAACAGCACCCCGGGGGGTAGCCGTCACCGAGCCTCCAGAGAGGGGAGCCTCCCCCTCCGTCACCCCCACGTCTGCCCCCCGGGACTCTCGGCCACCCCCAGCCGAGGAACCCTCAGGAGACGACGGTAAGGGGGACAGAGGGAGGGGCCCGCTGCGCCGCCTGGTACCCCTAGCCACCGAGGACCCAGATCCCGAAGAATGGGGGTGCCAGGATGGGTCCACATCTGAGTCATCGTCCTCCGAGGAGGACGAGACCAGCAGGACCTCAATGCTGGCCACCCCAGGGGTCCCCGAGGCCACGGGGCCGTCAACGGCCCCGGTACCAAGGGCGACGCAGCTCGCCCCCCCCCACACCGGCAGCAGGAAGGCCTAACCCCACACCCCCAGCAGCTCTCGCAGGCCCGCACCACCTGGGAAGGGAAGGCTAACGGCGCCGGGCAGCGCCGGGAGGTGGAGCGCATCTGTCAACGGCGCCGCATGTCCACCGGGCACCGCGCTGAATGGCGCTGAGGTTAAAGCGGCACCGCTTAACGGCCTTGCTCAATCACCGATGCCGGCGAACAGCGCCGGATCCAAAGCGCGCGCTTCCGATCACCGGGCGCTGGAACGGCACCATTTCGATCACCGCACCGCAACGGTGCCGGGATTCAAACGGCGCCATGAGGCGGCGCCGAGGGTCCACCAAGCCGGGCCCAAAAGCCAAGGGCCTCGGACACGGGGAGCCTGACCCGAAGAGGTGACTGCCGAGGCGGGTAAGTCTGCGTGCCCCGGGAGGGCTACGACGCCCCCAACACCGCGGAAGGGCCTCCTCCTCGCAAGATAGGATGAGGAAACCTCCTCTCGGACCGCATAGGCCCGGAGGGGACCCGGGAAGGGCCTAAAGATCTCGCCCGAGATTCCCGTGAGCGACGCTTGCCCTAAAGTCGGCGGGCCTTGCCGAGCTTGAACGCTGATTCGAGGACGCCGACGGTCCATCGAGAAACAGGCGTCGCATTTAATCCATATCATGGTTGGGTCCCAGGCAACAAAGGCAACGCCATGCCGGTCCGAGACGGAGAAATGCCGCTACAGGAGCACCGACGCGATAGCGCCGTCTCAAGAACGCTTAGCTCCAGAACCGGACATAACGCTAAACCAACGAGATAAAACACAGTAGGAAATACACCGGCTACGAAAAAGAAAAAGAACAGTCTTACCGTATCGCGCTCGAGTGTCAGGAAAACGGAGTCGGAAACTGCTGGTAACTACCAGTGCCACGCTGCGGACAGGTGCTGCCTCGACGGGCGGAGAAACAGAACTGAGTTGAAGGAGGAGTCGGCTCACTAACGGCCGCCTCGCAGCATGACGCCACTCGAGGGCGGTGCCGCTTAGGCAAACTTAAAAAAAAAAAGCTCGGCATGGTGAGCGCCGCCTCGCTAACACCCAGGAAGTAATGAATGGTGAAGATTGACAAGGGAAGATACCCAAAAACCAAACAATACAAATAACAGTAATAAATAGCACCCAAATAAAAAGGAGGAGGGTGGAAACAAAAAGCACCTCTGGGGTGCAACACTGCACATGCCCACGTACTTCCCAAAAACAGGTTCTGAGAGGGGAGGCAGGGAAGGAGGTCAGAATACAGCAAGATTCCATTAGAAGAAACACAATTACTAAGGTAAGCAATTTTTTCTTCAAACAACATGAAGTCTTGCTGTATTCTGACATATTGCAGACTACCAAGTAGTACCTCCATGGAGGAGGGACAGAACCTACTTTGGGAATAGGCTCTGAAGCTCTGCTGTGTCAAACTGAGCATCACTCCTAGCCTGGATATCCAGAGAGTAATGCTTGGTAAAGGTATGGACTGTTTTCCAGGTGGCTGCCTGACAAATTTCTAACAGTGGAATATCCCTGGCAGCAGCCAGGGAAGCAGCTGTACCTCTTGTGGAATGAGCCCTCAGGCCTGAGGGTGGAGTTTTTCCCAGTTTTTCATAGCAGAAATGTATACAAGAGACAATCCACCTGGCAACAGATCTCTTAGTGGCAGGTTTGCCCTTTCCCACTTCTCCATAAGTGAGGAACTAGAGGAAGTCAAACCTGTGATGGTACGCTCTATGTAGTAACTAAGGGCTCAACATCTAAACTGTGCAGCCTCCTCTCTCTCCTGAGCAAGAATAATCAGTGAAGAAAACAGGAAGAGATAGACTGGTTTAAATGGAAGTCTGAAACCACTTTGGGCAAGAACCTTCTGTTGGTTCTAAGGACCACTTTATCCCTGTGAAATGAGATAAAAATCAGGTTCCACTGACAGGGCTTGCAATTCACTGATACGCCTGGCAGAGGTAGTGGCTACCAAGAACACAGTTTTCCAAGTCAAGTACTTAAGCTCTGCTGAAGACATAGGCTCAAAAGGGGGTTGCATAAGTTAAGCAATGCAAACATTCAAATCCCAGGCCGAGGCAGGGTCTCTAAAAGGAGGATTGGTGTGAAGCAATCCTTTAAAAAATTTACAGAACACAGGATGAGAAGATAGTGAGGAAGACTTCCCCACAGACAAAAACGTAGAAACAGCTGACAAGTGTACCTTGAGAGTAGCTGGTCTGAGGCCTAGGCCATTAAGATGGACCATACAATCCAGAACCATAGGCAATCCAGCAGTATCTGGAGAAATATGCTTCTTGGAACACCAAATGCTGAATCTCTTCCATTTGGAGTTATAAGTCTTTATGGTGGAGGGCTTTCAAGAAGCCTTGAGGATATCCAGAACCCCTTGGGAAAGATGCAGATCTGCAAATTCTAACTCTTCAAGAGCCATGCCTTGAGACTGAAGATTGGGGTATCAAATCCTCCCGAGAGGATGTTAACAGGTTGTAATTCCTGGGAAGAGACAGGGGAAGATGGACTGCTAGGGACAGCAACAGGGGGTACCAGGGCTGTCTGGCCCAATCTGGAGCAATCAGAATCACTTTGCGAGGTTGAGACCTTATTTTGACTAAAACTTTGAACAGGAGTGGGGGGGCATACAGAAACGTCCCTTCCCAATTCAGAGTCAGGGCGTCCAGGGGGACTGAGCCCAAGACTGGAGGTCTGCAACAAAAGAGAGGGAGTTGGTGATTGTCTGGGGCTACAAAGAGATCTATCTCTGGAGTGCCCCACCTTGAAAAAATCACTTTCAACACCTGAGGATCCAGAGACCATTCGTGATGGCTCTGAGAGATCCTGCTCAGTGCATCTGCTAGCACATTGTCCTTCCCTGGAAGGTGAACTGCTACCAGAGAGGTCTGCAGGGAATAAGCTACAGACCACAACTTCATGGCTTCTGTGCACAAGGGCGTGGACCACGTGCCTCCCTGCTTGTTGATGTACCACATGGTGGTGGTGTTGTCTGTTCTGACCTGAACCACCTTGTTCTGTACTGACTGAGAGAAAGCTTTTAGGGCCAGAAAAACTGCCCTGAGCTCTAGGAGATTGATATGGAGAAGGGATTCTTGGGGGGACCACAGCCGCTGGTCAGTGAGGGACCCCAGATGGGCTCCCCAGCCCAGAAGAGAAGCGTCCGTGGTAAGGACCACTGAACAAGGCTGAGTAGCAAAAGGAACATCTCATCTTAAATTGTCCTGATCCTGCCACCACTGGAGGGCTTGGATCAAGGTCAGAGTCACTGGGATCAGTTTGGTAAGGGAATCCTTCCTCTGAGACCAAAAAGCTCTCAGGTGGAGCTGAATATCCCTCATCTGGAATCTTGCCCCTTGGACCACTGCTGTTGAAGCTGCCATGTGGCCCAAAAGCTGGAGGAAATGCCTTGCTGGTCGAGATACCCGAAGGCTGAAGGAAGAGGCTAGTTCCATAAGAACCCTTGCCCTTTCTAGAGGAAGGAAAGGCTCTTGCTCCGAGTGTGTCCAGTTCTGCCCCTATAAAGGTAAGAAGCTGGACTGGTTCGAGAACGGACTTGGGAAGGTTGAGAAGAAATCCTAGAGAAGTGAGCACTTGCTGGGTCACCTGCAGGTGAGACTTGACTTGGTCTGGAGACTGACTCACTATTAGCCAATCATCCAGATATGGAAAAAATGGAAATCTTTTGCCTTCTTAGAAAGGCAACTACTACTGCCAGGCACTTTGTGAAAACCCTTGGGGCTGAGGTTAGGCCAAAGGGCATTGCTCTGAACTGATAGTGGCCTGAGGGCAACTCGAACCTGAGGTACTTTCTGTGGGAGCACCTGATGGGAATGTGAAAGTAGGCATCTTTGAGGTCCAGGGAGGCTAGCCAGTCCCCTGGCCTTAGAGAGGGAAGGATTATTCCCAGAGTTACCATCTTGAACTTCGGTTTTAAAAGATGTTTGTTTACATATCTTAGGTCTAGGATGGGTCGCCACTTCCGTCTTTTTTGGGGTCAGGAAGTACCTGGAGTACAGTCCTTTGCCCCAGTGTAGGGTAGGTACTCTCTCTACAGCTCTTAAGGCTAGAAGAGAAGAAACATTTGCCTCTAGGGCAAGGGTTTCCGAGAGATTTGCAGGAGGAAAAGATCTGGCCCTCATCTTTGGAAATTTTCTGAAGCTGAGAACCAGTCCCCTGGCTTACTACTTCCAGGACCCACTTGTCTGATGTAACAGAGATCCAGTCCTGGACGAAGTGAGCCAGCCTGCCCCCTACTGGAATGGGAGAGTCAACCCAGGCAGGCCCATCAGGGTGTCTGCTTGGCAGGAGCTTTAGGCTGATGAGTGGATGCAGCCGTGCTCATCCGCCTTCTGCCTCTCTCTCTGAAGAACCTCCTCTGAGAAAAGGAAGAGGCCTGTGCTTGGTAAAAAGGCCTTTGAAAAGGCCTGCCCCTGCCCCTAGACTGCTGCCTTTGAGGAGTTGCCTGCCTCTCCTTGGCCTGAGCACTCCTGTAAGTGGTCCTGTACTCATCTATTTTCTTCATGTAATTCTCTGTCTGCTCCCCAAACAAAGAATTACCCACTACAGGAAAATCCATGGCCTTAGCCTGGGTGTACTGCGAGAGGCTGGTACATCTGAGCCAGGCCATCCTCCGAAGAGCCACAGATGTAGCCATGACTCTTGATGACACATCATTAGAGTCCACAGCAGTATGAAACTGAACTTTAGATGCCTCAAATCCCATCTGCAGCCACCGCCCCAGCTCCTTGGCTAGCTGGGGGCCTGTTTAGCCAGTGCCAGTACAGTGTCCCACCTGGACTTCTGGTACCTGGCTGTATAGGCCATGTAATTTGCCTGCCTGAGTCCCAAGGAAGATGCCATGTACTGTTTCTTTGCCACTGCATCAATCTTCCTGGAGTCCTTGTCTGGGGGGTGTGAAGCCAAGGGAATATTTGCCTTGTCACAGGCAGCAGCCTGCACTACCCCAACATGGCTGCACTGCTGGTATAAGAACTCGTGTCTGAGCCTGAAAGTGTATACCTCTTGTCCATTCTTCTATCCACAGGAGGTATAGTGTTAGGAGACTTTAGGATTTTTGTGTCTGCTTCCCAAAGGATTTGTGGAGGGGAACAGACAGTCTCCTGGACTCTGGGATGTCCATCATTTCTACATAATCAGCCTCCTCCATAGGAAGTTGGAGGGTTTCAGACACCGTTCTGTAGAACATAAAGTGAGAAGGGGACTCAGAAAGCCTAGGAGGGGAAACACCTGAAGGTCTGTCTGGGGAAAAGTCTGGTGTCACAGGCACATCCAGACCCTCACTTTCACCATCATCATTCTCAAATTCCCCTTCCTCTTCAAACTCCGGTTCATAAAAATCTTCAAGGGTATAATCTTGAGCCGGGGGAACCAACCGAACCGAACCCCTGCCAGAAGGTACCGGATCGGCAGGAACCGTGCGGAGCGATTCCACAATCCGAATCACTCTGGCTATCTCTTCGGTGGTCAGAACATGACCCTCTGGATCCAAACCAGATGATTTGTCTTTGCGTTTTCTTTTTGTTGGAACTGATCCCTTGGAATCAGCTCTCCTTATGCCTGAAGAAGTATCGCCCTGGTCAGAGGGCACTCCTCCTGGTTCGGTCAGAACCGAACCGGGCTGGCCATTCGGGTCAGCGGACTTCTTGGCCTCCTTTTCCCTCAGTCTACCTAATCTCTTCTCAAGGGTAGATTTGAGAAAATTTTTACCTATTTGGCAGTCTGAATCGAGGTGGTCAAACCCCAGACAATAAACACAGGTGGTGTGGTGATCGGCCTTAGCAAGACCTCCCCACACTCACTGCGGTGTTGAAACCCAGTGGGCCCGTTCTTTTTCTTGGGTTTCTCGGACATGGCCAACCTAACCAACTTACCCTTTTTATGGCAACTGCCAGGCAAGACTTCCTTATCGGTTCCTAACCGTGTCACGGGTATTGGAAAAAAAAGTACTAAAACACCTTTTTTTTTTAGAACTGGTAAGAACCAGCAACCACACACTAAGTAAAAACACAAAACACAAGATTTCACGATCAAATGGCCGGTTCAGCCGAACCGAGCAGCACTTTTACAAGTTCCACACGGAAAAACAGAACAATTCCTATCTAGTACTCACGGCACCACAGACAGAGACTGAACCGACTATGTGGATAACTTTTTCAGTTTAAAAAAAATGACGAAAACTGAAACTTTAACTGACTTTCGAACCGAGCTGAAGAAGAAATCTCTGGAGCGCCGTTCAGTTAGGCAGAGTAAAGAATCTGATGGTTTGAGTTTGGAACACTCCAGACAGAGACTCCAACCGAGCTCGAGCTCAGCATTCTATGCTTTGCATAGAAAGTTAACTCTTTGTTCTCCAGGGCAGTTTAAAGGTTGGGGATCACTGCAATACGTCAGAATACAGCAAGACTTCATGTTGTTTGAAATATGATTTACGTTTATAGAAGTGCACCGCAATACTTTTATAAGGGTCTCGGATCAAATGTCTACTAATATGTACTTAGATTTGTTTGGCGTGCCCATCAACTTGATGGAAATGCTGATGCTCATAGTTTTAATGTTCGCTATTGGTTTGTATGGGAAGCTTGGTCAGATCCTGTTGGAACCGATCGGGGGAGATACGCTGGGGTTTTATCTTTCGCTTTCAGATTGGGGTTCCTAGTTTAAAGTGGGTAGGAGGGGCGTGGCCTGAGCAGCGGAACAAAGTTATGCTGTAGACCCCAGGTGCTCGTGTGGGGCTTAGTGGTTTCACATGGGGTGAGAGGGTGTTATTAAAAATATGTTGGATGCTGTGCTCGGATTAATTAATAATACTGACATAAATGTTACGGATCGACCTGTGAGATGCTTGGGTTTTTCATGGGATAATGGATGACACTATAAAAATCGCAACCTGGAATATTAATGGTCTCAAATCTGTGATAAAAAGAAAGAAGTTCCAAGCGGAGGTCAAGAGAGCTAAATGGCAGCTGGTTATACTACAAGAGACACATATGTCTGACAGAGAGGTGGTTAGGACAGGTGTATCGCTGGGGGGCACTTGGGTATGCTCTACCTTTTCGTCTAAGACCTGTGGGACAGCCCTTTGGTTTCTGAGGGGTTATGGGGTGAAGGTGTTGGACAAAACGGTGGATAGCTCTGGAGATTTGCCATGGCCAGGATAGAAATACTGGGAGGGCCAGGTATCAGTGGGGACAATCTATGCCCGAACATACAGCAGCCAGAATTTTTTCAAAAGGTGGCCCTAGAGATGACAAAATGGTCTGGTCTGTGGATTGTAGCGGGTAACTTCAGCTGCATGGCGGACACTGTCAGACTGCTCTGGCACCATGCCTATCCCCGCTTCTAAAATGCCCTGGCTCTGGCAGAGCTGGAGAGGACAATGGTTTGGTGGACGCTACACCATATATATCCCACTGGAGGGATTACAGCCACTACTCTCATGTCCACGGCTCGCATGCTAGGCTGGATAGGCTATTAGTCACTCTCTGGTCTCCTCAGTTAAGGGTGCCTCTTACTCCACCACTCTGCTCTCTGACCATGCCTCCCTCATGATGGAGATGGGTTTGGTAAATTCCTGCCAGTGGTCAGGCAGTGGCAGTTAGATCCCTTACTGCTTAAGGATCATGGGTATCTTAGAGGGGCTGCCGCTGCTATTCAGGAGTTCCTGTCTTTTAATCGAAGGGGCGACACCTCTTATGGTGTTAGATGGGAGGCTCTAAAAGCCTATCTGAGAGGGTATTCTATAGCATATGCTACTCAGACAGCTAAGTCAGCCCACCTAGATTTGAAACATCTGGAAGTTAAAATTGAGGCATGTGAATGGGCACATAAGAACTGGCCCACACCCGCTCCCATATAGAATTTTGCAAAAGCTCGAATGGGAATTTAATACTCTCAATAGTGCCAAACCGAAGAGAACCATTCTCCTGGCTAATTCCGAGGCTTACTTTTACGGGGGGGGGGAGAATATTGGTCCTGGCAACTGCGTAAAAAGGAAGGAGAGGTTGGTGGGTAGCATACATGATGAGGCGGGGATCCTAAGGGTGGATGGACATGGTATTGGCCAGGCCTTTGGGGACTTTTATAAAAGACTGCATACTACACAGGGAATCCCGGACCCACAAAGGATGGAATCGTTCTTTGCTCAGGTCCCTCTGACTACCTTATCCTCAGACCAGGCCTCTAACTGGATACACCTAACTAAAAGGAATTAAGCCAGGCCATCAGATCACTAAAAGGGTAAGGCGCCAGGTCCAGACGGACTCCTCATTGACTTTTTAAGGTTTTCCACAATTTAATATTGGACCCTCTATATGACATGATAGTGGAGAGCTTAGACAAGGGTGAGCTGCCCCTTCCACGCAGTCTGCCATTATTGTTGTTTTGCCCAAGCCAGGCAAGGATCCCTGCAGCGCGATCCTACAGACCCATCTCATTGCTTATTGCTGATTACAAAATCTTGGCCAAAGGACTAGCATCTCGGTTGAGAGTTTTCTACCCCAGTTAATTCACCCTGACCAAACTGGTTTTGTTAAAGGGCACCAGGGCAAGCATAATAGTAGGTGCACTCTGAATGTTGCCCATAGATGGTCATCTACTGCTGGTAAGCATGGTGTGGCTATACTGGCCATTGATGCTGAAAAGGCTTTCGACCACGTGGAGTGGGGGTTCCTCTTTGAAACATTAAGGAGGGTGGGCCTGGGTCCTCATTTTCGATCCTGGATCAAAATGCTATACAGTCGGTCCAGTGTTCAAATTGCAGTTAATGGTGCTTTGAACCCCACTTTTGAGCTTGGCCAAGGGACCCGCCAGGGGTGTCCCTTGTCACCTCTCCTGTATGTATTACCGTTGGAACCACTAGCCTCAGTGATAAGGTCCCACAATGGAATTAGGGGTTCGAATGGGGGTGGTGGGGAGCACAAGTTAGCACTGTATGCCGACGATCTCTGGCTTTACCTGCAGTGCCCAGCAGTAGATCTAACTACAATGCATCAATTAAAGGAGGAATATGGCTCCTTATCTGGCCATAAGGTCAACTAGACCAAAAGTGGGCTTTGCCACTGGGCAGATTTGAGCGACAAGCCCTGATAGCGAACTTGGTGGGGGCTCCAGATGGTGGAACGCTTGAAGTGCTTAGGAGTTATTATTCCATTCTGTTCACTCAAAATGTACACCCTGAACTATAGACCCCATTACATAAAATTTTGGAGGATTGTAAGAGGTGGGTGGGCCTCCCCCTATCATTAAGCGGCAGGGTCAATGCAGTTAAAATGGCAATCCTTCCGAGGTGCCTCTACCTGCACCAATTGATACCCATTTCCTTGCCCAACACCCATTTCAAGCAGTTGAATGTGATACTACATAGATTTTTATGGAGGGGCAAACCTGCACGTATTAAAAGAACAATCTTGTCGCTTCCCCAAAGTGGAGGGGATCCGGGAACTCTCAACTTCTATTGGTACTATTTAGCTGCGCCGTTAACCTTTCTGCCGACAGGGGAACAGGCTGACGGACCAAGCTGGTTGGAGCTAGAGGAGGAAAGCCTTCTAGGCACATTAAGAAAGGGAGTTCTGGTGGTGGCATTGTGACCTGAAAAAGGTGGGGAGGTATCTAACCCATGTACGGCAGCCACACTGAGGGCTTGGAAGAAAATGCACTCGCTGATAGGCTATATAGCTGCCCCTTCACCTAACACAGACCTTATAGCTGCAATGAAACTGAGTGGTCAGAGTTCTGTGAAGCTCCTACAAAGACTTTTAGTATGGAAGAAAAAGGGTCTGACTGTTTGCCAGCTTTATGAAGGGGGCAAGATGATTAGTTTCCAACAAGTCTGGAAAGTGTGGGGGGATCCCCTAAGGAGACTTCTTTACCTCAAGTTTAGAAGCAGGTTGGGGATGTCCCTTGACGTAGCCAAAGGTTGCAGTGCTCTTTCCCCTGTAGAACTCCTCCTCCTTAGATCACAGCCCACTGTCAGACCCCTGACAGTATTTTACAAGATGCTGACAGGTACTATGATATATCCACTAGGAGGCCTCCGAGAGACATGAGGGCGGGACCTGAACATAGACATAGGAGAACACACCTGGCAGCAAGCAACTAAGCATTTTATTAGTTGCTCCAAAAGTAATAAGCTTAGGTAGATATAGTTTAATTTTATGCATAGAACTTATGTCACCCCTGCGAAGCTACATACTATGGACCCGTCTAGACCAGATACCTGCCCGAAATGTACAAGTGATACTGGGGACTTTCTGCACTTAGCATTAGCATGTCCCAAGTTGGCGCCCTTTTGGTTTGAAATGCACAGACTGATGGTGGGGTTGCTGGGCTTCTGCCCTCCTTGCAGTCCACTGGAATTTCTACTGGGTACAGAAATTTGGCGCTCGGGTACGAGTCAAGCTGATCACCTTTGGTCGCTTGCCCTGATTAATGCGAGTAAAACTGTGGCCCAGTCCTGGATGTCCTCCTCACCCCCTTCTATTCAGCAGTGGGCAAACAATCTCAAATCCTGCATGCAACTGGAGAGGGCCCAACTCCTGGCTCATGACTGTACTCAAGCCTTTGAAACAATTTGGAACCCTTTATTAAAAGCCATAGAACGAGGGTGGTTTCCCATGTGAGCTGTTTTCCTGGCAGTCTCCCTAAGCCTTGGGGTAGCACCCCTGAACCAGAATACCACTCTGTCCCCTTGGATTGGGGGGGGGGGGAGAGAGAGACTTACCTTGCAATGACAACCTCGGCCACCACTCCTATATTTCGGTCTTGGTCGTGATACAGTTTGAATTGGCTAGATTCCTCCTGACTGTTAGTATAAATATAATGTCAGTATGATTATAATGTGTTTTACAGGAGCAGTTGGTTGTTGCTATATCTCAGAAACCTGCTGTATCTGTGAATTGAATTGCCTGTACCACATTATCCAACTATTCTAATAAAATATTTTGAAAAAAAAAATAATAAAGTACGGAGGCTCACACATTAGAGCCCATAGCTCTGAAATTCTTTGAGCAGAAGTAATGGCAACCAAAAACAATGCTTTGCAAATAAGAAAGCGTAAGCTACAAATCACAGCTGTCATCGAGGCACAGGTCAGGAAGCATAGGAAAAACCAGGAAGAGTTGTAAAATTTGCAACAAGTGATCTATTATTAATAAAAGTAAAATAAAAAATAAAATTATTCCGTACAACTAATTACAAAGGCAGTATAAACAGAAAGTCCATCTGGGTTTCTTCTCAATTTTCAATCTCCTTCAGTCTCTGTGTTTCTCTCTCTTGCAAGAAATTGCAATTCTGTTTTTATATATCTTTGCAACCTCTGCTCATTAAGAAAACAGCATGCTTTTCACCGTGTTCTTTTAAGTTTCAACAAGTGTAGCAAAAATAATATTGTGACCCAGAACTAACCTCTTGCTTTCAGCTTTTCAAAGTCTGAAAACAGGTTAACCCCTTGAGTTCCAAAGAAAAAATTACTCACCTTAGTAATGTTGTTTCTTCTAATGGAGTCTTGCTGTATTCTGACTATTACTGCAGTGATATCCAACCTTTGAACTGCCCCGGAGAGGAAAGAGTTAACTTTCCATGCAAGGCATGGAACGCTGAGCTTGAGCTCGGCTGAGACTCTGTCTGTTGTTGTTTGAACTCAAACCACCAGATCTTTACGAGCTATACTCACTGGGCGTCCTGTGTGGAAACTGTAAACTCACACTAGCTAACTGGCAACTAAATTTAATAAAAAGATTTTTTGGTTCCAAGGCAAAGACTCAAGTCAGGAAACCCAAAAAACAAAACACAACACACACCCAAAAATAAGAGGGTGAGAAAAAGGGGGCACCTCTAGGGTGCCAACACTGTTCCTGCCCACCCACATCCTAAAACCCAGGTTCTGAAAGGGGAGGCGGGAGGTCAGAATACAGCAAGACTCCATTAGAAGAAACAACATTACTAAGGTGAGTAATTTTTTCTTCAAACAACATGAAGTCTTGCTGTATTCTGACTATTGCAGACTACCAAGCAGTACCTCCATGGAGGAGGGACAGAACCTACTTTGGGAACAGGCTCTGAAGCACTGCTGTGCCAAACCGAGCATCATTCCTAGCCTGAATATCCAGAGAGTAATGCTTGGTGAAAGTATGTACTGTTTTCCTGGTGACTGCTTGGCAAATCTCTAAGATAGGAATATCCCTGGCAACAGCCAGGGAAGCAGCTGTACCTCTAGCAGAGTGAGCCCTCAGGCCTGAGGGTTGGATTCTACCTAATTTTTCATAGCAGAATTGTATACAAGAGACAATCCACCTGGCAATAGATCTCTTAGTGGCAGGTTTTCCCTTACCAACCTCACCATAAGTGAGGAACAACTGGAGGGAGTCAAACCTGTGACCCTTGGTGCGCTCTAAGTAGTAGCTAAGGGCCCTTTTCACATCTAGGCTGTGTAGCCTCCTCTCCTCAGAAGAGGAATGGTCAGTGAAGAAAACAGGAAGACACATAAGCTGATTAAGGTGGAAATCTGAAACCACCTTAGGCAAAAACTTCCTATTAGTCCTGAGGACCACCTTATCTTTATGGAAGGAGATAAAAATCAGGCTCCACTGACAGGGCCTGTAACTCACTTATGCATCTGGCAGAAGTGATAGCTACCAAGAACACAGTTTTCCAGGTCAAGTACTTAAGCTCTGCTGAGGACAAAGGCTCAAAAGGGGGTTGCATAAACTGAGCAATGCAAACATTAAGGTCCCAAGCAGGGGCAGGGCCCCTGAAGGGAGGATTGGTATGAAGCAATCCCTTGAAGAATTTACAGAATACAGGATGAGCTGAAAGGGAAGAGGGCTTGCCTGCTGACAAGAAGGCAGAGACAGCTGCCAGATGTACTCTAAGTGTAGCTGGTCTGAGTCCCAAGCTATTGAGATGAACCATATAGTACAGGACTGTAGGCAAGCCAGCAGACTCTGGAGAAATATGCTTACCAGAGCACCAAATAGTAAACCTTTTCCATTTGGAGTTGTAAGACTTTCTGGTGGAAAGCTTTCGGGAAGCCTTTAGAATATCCAGAACACCTTGAGAGAGAGCCAATCAGCAAACTCTAACTCTTCAAGCGCCAGGCCTTGAGATTGAGAGATTTGAGATTCGGATACCAAACCCTTCCCTGAGAACATGTTAACAGGTTGTAATTCCTGGGAAGAGACAGGGGAAGGTGGACTGCTAAGGACAGCAAGAGCGGGTACCAGGGCTGTCTGGCCCAGTCTGGAGCAATCAGAATCACTTCGCAGGGTTCAGACCTGATTTTGACTAGTACCTTGAACAGGAGAGGGAAGGGGGGGAAGCATACAGGAATTTCCCTTCCCAAATGAGAACTAGGGCATCCAGAGGGACTAAGCCCAACACTGGGGGTCTGCAGCAAAAAAGAGGAAGTTGGTGATTGTCTGGGGCTGCAAAAAGATCTATTTGTGGAATGCCCCATCTGGAGAAGATCACCTTCAAAATTAGGGGACCCAGGAAACAATTCGTGATGGCCCTGAGATATCCTGCTGAGAGCATCTGCCAGGACACTGTCCTTCCCTGGGAGGTGCACTTCTATCAGAGAGGTATTCAGGGAATAGGCCAGAGACCACAACTTCATTGCTTCTGTGCACAAGGCCGAAGACCGAGTGCCCCCTTGCTTGTTGATGTACTGTGGTGGTATTGTCTGTCCTGATCTGAACTAGTTTGTTCTGAACAGACTTGGAAAAAACTTGAAGTACTAGAAACACTGCTCTGAGTTCTAAGAGACTGATGTGAAGCAGAGATTCTTGAGGTGACCACAACCCTTGGGTGGTCAGATCCCCAAAGTGGGCTCCCCAGCCCAAGAGGGAGGCATCTGTGGTAAGGATTAGAGAATGACATTGAGTGACAAAGGGAACTCCTTGCCTTAGGTTGTCCTGATCCTGCCACCACTGCAAAGCCTGGATCAGGGTTCGAGTCACTGGGATTAGTTTGGTCAGAGAATTCTTTCTCTGGGACCAGAAGGCTCTTAAGTGGAACTGAATGTCCCTCATCTGAAATCTTGCTCCTTGGACCACTGCCGTAGAGGCAGCCATGTGGCCCAGGAGCTGCAGAAAATGCCTTGCTGGTCGAGACTCCTGAAGGGTGAATGAAGAGACCAGTGTCACAAGGGTCCCTGCCCTGTCCAGGGGAAGGAAGGCTCTTGCCCTTATTGTATCCAGCTCCGCCCCTATGAAGGTGAGGAGCTGCACTGGCTCTAGAACTGACTTTGAAAGATTTAGGAGAAATCCTAGAGAAGTGAGCAGTTGCTGAGTTATCTGTAGGTGTGATTTGACTTGGTCTGGAGACTGACCCACTATGAGCCAGTCGTCCAGGTATGGAAAGATGGAGATCTTTTTTCTCCTTAGGAAAGCAACCACTACTGCCAGGCATTTTGTGAACACCCTTGAAGCTGATGTTAGGCCAAAGGGCATTGCTCTGAATTGATAGTGGCCTGAGGGCAACTCAACCTGAGGTACTGTGGGAGCATCTGATGAGAATGTGGAAATAGGCATCCTTGAGGTCCAGGGAGACTAGCCAGTCCCCTGGCCTTAAAGAGGGTAGAATTATTCCCAGAGTCACCATTTTGAACTTTGGCTTTAAAAGGTGCTTGTTTAAATATCTGAGATCCAGGATGGGCCGCCATTCTCCAGTCTTTCTGGGGTTAGGAAGTACTTGGAGTACAATCCTTTTCCCCTGTGTAGGGGTGGAACCCTTCCTATGGCTCTGAGAGCCAAGAGGGAAGAGACCTCTGCCTCTAGGGCAAGGGCCTCTGAAGGATTTGTAGGTGTAAAGGATCTGGTTCTCAACTTGGGAAAGTGTTTGAAGCTGAGAACCAGTCCCTGACTTACTACGTCCAGGACCCATTTGTCTGATGTTAAAGACATCCAGTCCTGGACAAAGTAAGCCAGCCTGCCCCCTACGGGTAGTGGAGAATCGGCCCGGGCAAACTCATCAGGGTGCCTGTTTGGCTGGGGCTTTAGGCTGAGGGGTGGTAGCAGGCCTGCTTATACTCAGTCTGCCTCTCCCTCTGAAGAACCCCCTCTGAGCAAAGGCAGAAGAGGAGGCCTGGGCTTGGTAGAAAGGCCTATGAAAAGGCCTGCCCCTGCCCCTGGAATGCTGCCTCTGGGGAGTGGCTTGCCTTTCCTTGGTCTGAGCACTCCTATAGGTGGTCCTGTACTGATCCATTTTCTTCAAGTAGTTCTCTGTCTGCTCCCCAAACAGAGAATTACCAATAACAGGAAAATCCATGGCCTTAGTCTGGGTATCCTGTGACAGGCTAGTACATCTGAGCCAAGCCATCCCATGAAGGGCCACAGATGTAGCCATGACTCTAGAAGAAACATCACTGGAGTCCACTGCAGCATGAAATTGCACCTTGGATGCCTCAATACCATCTACAGCCACCTGCTCCAGCTCCTTGGCAAGCTGGTCAGGGACCTGTTTAGCTAGAGCCATCACAGTGTCCCATCTAGACTTCTGGTATCTAGCTGTGTAGGCCATATAATTAGCCTGCCTAAGTCCCAAAGATGCTGCCATGTACTGTTTCTTCGCCATGGCATCAATCCTCCTGGAGTCCTTATCGGGGAGAGGGGGTGAAGCCAAGGGTATATTTGCCTTATCACAGGTAGTAGCCTGCACTACCCCAACATGGCTGCATTGCTGGGAAAGGAACTCCGCATCTGAGCCTGAAAGAGTATACCTCTTGTCCATTCTTCTGTCCACAGGAGATATGGAATTAGGAGTCTTTAAAATTTTTAAATGTCTGTTTCCCAAAAGACTTATGGAGGGGAATAGACAGTCTCCTGGACTCTGGGATGTCCATCATCTCAACATAATCGGGCTCCTCCTGATCCTCTACTGCTTTCTCCATAGGAAGCTGGAGAGTTTCAGCCACTTTTTTGTAAAACATAAAGTGGGAAGGGGACTCAGAAAGCCTAGGAGGAGAAACACCTGAAGGTCTGCCTGGGGAGATGTCCGGGTCAATGGGCACATCCAGACTTTCATAATCACCATCACTATCCTCATACTCTCCCTCCTCCTCCTCCTCCGGTTCATAAAAATCCTCTAAATTATAATCCAGAACTGGGTGAACCGACTGAACCGAGCCCCTAACCGATGGCGCCGGTTCGGTCGGAACCGAAGTTAGCGACTGAACAATCCTTATCGCTTTGGCTATTTCATCAGCGGTCGGAGAAAGAACTTGTGGATCCGAACCGGCTGACTTATCCCTTCTTTTTCCTTTAACCTGAACCGACTCCTCAGAGTCGGTTCTCCTTTTGCCGAAAGAAGTTTCGCCCTGGTCAGAGGGCACTCCTTCTGGTTCGGTTCGAACCGAACCGGGCTGGCCATCCGGGTCAGCGGACTTCTTGGCCTCCCTTTCCCTCAGCCTACCTACTCTCTTTCCAGGGTAGCTGTGGGAAAACTTTGAAAATCTGGCAGTCTGAATTGAGGTGGTCAAACCCCAGACAATAAACACAGGTGGTGTGGGTCAGCCTTAGCAAAGGCTTTCCACACACACTAATGTTGAAACCCAGTGGGCCCGGTTTTCTCTTGGGTTCTCAGACATGGCCAGTCCTAACCAACTTATCTTTTTCGGCAATCCGCCAGGCAAGACACCCTATCAGTTCCTGACCATGTTATTGGTCGTGGAAAAACGTAATGAAATCTGCTTTTAGAACCGATAAGGACTGGTTACCACACTCTAAAAGCAGAACAAACTTTTTTACAAACCTGATCGGTTCAAACCGAACCGATCCGATGTTTACAAGTTCCACACAGAAACTAATAATAATAAACCTATCTAGTACTCACGGTACCACAGACAGAGACTGAACCGACAGGTTAGATAGAAGAAATTCGGTTGAACCGAGGGAAAAAACGACACTTTAACTGACTAAATTGAACCAAGCGAAGGAGAAATCTCCGGAGCGACTGTTCAGTGAGGCGGAGTAAAGAATCTGGCGGTTTGGGTTCAAACAACAACAGACAGAGTCTCAACCGAGCTCGAGCTCAGCATTCCATGCCTTGCATGGAAAGTTAACTATTTCCTCTCCGGGGCAGTTCAAAGGTTGGATATCACTGCAATTGTCAGAATACAGCAAGACTTCATGTTGTTTGAACAGCTTTTTGCAATAATTTCAACAGTATAACTATATACATTTCAACAGTAAAACTATATACATTTCTAAACAAAGGAATCCCAGTACCAATTACATTTCCACATAATGATTCACATATTTTTTTATACCAGAAGATATGCAAAAAAAAAAAAAAAAAAGGGGTGAGGGAGACAGAACAGCAAGAGAAGGTAGAGAGATAGCGAGAGGCAGAGAGAACTGCAAGACCGTCGGGGTGATCAAGTCCTAGGTCTCACGAGAAAATCAGGTTGCGCAACCAGATAGAGAAGAGGCAGAAAAGGAGAAAATAGAACAGATCCTTGCATTTAAACTCTTTCGCCAGAACAAACAGGAAAGGGCCCTATTCAACACTGTCACAGCAGCTGGCTCAAAATGAGCCAAAGTAAGCTTTTCCAACCCAAAATTGAGGTCATGAGCTGGGACTGGATTATGGATAGGAGGCTTCAAATGCAAAATGCTTCTCAAGAACATATGGGCCACCTGCAGCTGTGCAACTGTACAACCCTTAATAGGCACACAGAAAGCTGAAACAAGTGCACTTTGATAGAGGAATACTGCAGGCCTGCATCTGACAAGAACAGCAGATACTCTAGAATCTGATTTACTGGACAGGTAAAATGCATCTAAGTGATGAGAAGTGGCCCCCAAAGCAAACTGCTTCCACTTCATGGAATAAGTGGTCCTGGTGGAAGGCTTTCTGGCAGCCACCAGGACATCAGCCACCTTTTGGGAAATCCCAGATCTAGTAATTGTTATGTTTTCAGGAGCCATGCATGGAGATGAAGCAATCGGTGGTTCGGATGGACCAGGGTTCCCTACTTCTGTGACAGAAGACCCTGGCATAAGGGTAGGGGTACTGATGTTTCCACGGCCAGCTGCTGCAGTAGACGAAACCAGACCTGTTGAGGCCACAGTGCAGCAATGAGGATTAGAGTTGCCCCCTCCATCCGAGGGAAGAGTGGGAAGACGTATAGGAACCTCCCCTTCCAACAGAGGGACGTGTCTCGCCAGGAAACTCCAGGTCCTGGAAGGAGCAATCAGAAAAGTCGCAATTTTGCATTGTGTGGGGATGCAAAAAGGACTAACTCTGAATGGGCCCATCTGTCAAACAGATCTTCCATCCCTGAGGTATACTGTATGCACTGACAAAGTGTCAAGACAGACTTGGGTACACTGACAGTAACTCCTAGAGCATCGAACATCTGCCTTGCTTGAGCTAGGGTGTGCAGGAGCTGCTCCTTGGAGTGACCTTTCAGTAGCCAGTCATCTAGGTAAGGAAATGCACACAGACCTTCCCTGTAAAGGGCTGCTGCCACTGCC
This sequence comes from Neoceratodus forsteri, assembly GCA_016271365.2. Classification (NCBI taxonomy): domain Eukaryota; kingdom Metazoa; phylum Chordata; order Ceratodontiformes; family Ceratodontidae; genus Neoceratodus; species Neoceratodus forsteri. The sequence continues at coordinate 568,107,410 of CM057452.1, forward strand.
AAGCATTTGGTAAAGACCCGTGTCACAGATGAAAAGACAAAGGGCAATACTCTGAACTGGTAGTGTTCCCCTTGGAACAGGAACCCCAAATATTTTTTGTGAGGTTGGCAAATTTTTATATGAAGGTAGGTATCCTTTATGTCAAGGGAACAGATCCAATCCCCTGCTTGTAGTACTGGTGCAGGTCATGTAGGGTGACCACCCTGAAATTTTTGTACTCTATAAAAATATGAAGTTCAGGTCCTGGAGGTCCAAAACAGGCCTCAGATCTCCTGTCCATTTTGGGACTAGGAAATACCAAGAGTAAACCCTGTGTTTCTCTGTTCCCCCAGCACAGGTTCTATGGCCGTCTTCTGAAGCAAAGTATGGACTTCCTCCTGAAACAGAGGGATATGAGCTGGAGAATAGTGTGTAGGTACTGGTGGATGGTCTGGAGGTAGTTCTAGAAGTTCCAGAGCATGACCCTGTGCTACTATTTCCAGGACCCAGGCATCTGAGGTCACCTCCTTCCACTGATTTAGGTGGAGGAAGAGATGACCCTCCCCCCGACAACCACCCCGGAAGCAATGGTGGTTGAGACTGCAGAAGGAGACAGGCGGAGCCAGTTGTGGTGGATCCTGCTGCACTACCACTTCTAGGGACTTCTGAATAGGCACCTGGAGTGGGCAAGGCTCCGGCTACCTTGCACTTACCTTACTGCCTGGTAGTGGTACGGTGTCTAGTACCGGCCGGACGAAAAGGTATCCGCCGTCTACCCCTTGGTTGGCTATGACAGAGGAAATGTATAGACTTCAGGATCCTACCTGAGGCCTGGAGATTAGAGAGGATGTCCGGGCATCTGCCCAAACAACTTGTATCCTCTAAAGGGATCAGTGAAAATGGACTGCTGCCATCATTTGCAAAGCCTGCCACCCTGAATCAGGAGTACCTCCTGAGGCATATTCCTGATGCAGCTGCTCTGGCTGAAGCATCAGATATGTCACAGGCCATATGAAGTACATGTTCTCCTACATGAGCCCCAGCTGTTAGAGCTTTGAGAAGAAAAAAATTACTCACCGTAGTAGGTGTCCTTTAGCATCAGTAACAGAATGCAGTAAGCTGGCTAGGTTGAGCTGTCTAGGAGGTGGAGTTTATGATAATGAATAAAATGAATTAGCCAGTCAGAAGAGAGTTAGAGGGTGTGCCGAGTGGAGCTTGCCCAGAGAGCACCAGAATTTTTCCAAAGCTAGAACGGGAACATGCCCATGTTAAGTGTGACCCAACAGGATTTAAAAATCATGCAACAGCATGAACAATGAACATTTGAAAGAAACTTGTGACCTTTGCTTTAAATACAATTCAAAAGTTCAGAAACACATTTGGCAACAATAAAGGAAGCAGAGTCCTCTTCAGTTAGGTTACTTGGAGAGGAAGCGTAGGAAGTTACTGATGCTAAAGGACACCTTGAAAGAAACAATATTACTACGGCGAGTAATTTTTTCTTCTCAGCCCAGGGGTCCTTTAGCATCAGTAACAGTATGCAGACTACAAAGCAGTGAAGTTGGGAGGTGGGTACAGAACCTACTTAGGGAAGGGGCTCTGCAGTACCGCCCTGCCAAATTTGGCATGAGATCTGGACTGTACATCTAGGCAGTAATGCTTTGTGAATGTGTGTACAGTCTTTCCTGCGGCCGGCTTGTAGACAAGTAAGGGAATATCCTTTGCAGCTGCCACTGTGGCAGCAGTGCCCCTGGTAGAATGGGCCCTGAGACCCTCAGGGAACTGTTTACCAGCCTTGTCATAACAAAACTGAATGCAAGAAACTATCCAGTGGGAGACAGTCCTCTTAGTGGCCGGCCTTCTTCTACCTACCTCCCTGTCATCGAGGCACAGGTCAGAAAGCATAAGGAAATCCAGGAGCAGTTGTAGAATTCACCAAAAATATTTACAGTAGCAGTAACATAAAAAAATAAACTTGCTCATAATATGTACAGATGAGAAATTAAATTTTTTTTTCTTTCAATCTCTCTTCCTTTTTCTCCTAATCTTTCTTGCAGTTGCAGCTTAGCTCTTATAAGTCCTTTCAACCCTCATCCTTAGCAAGCATCCTGTTTTTGTAAATATCAGGCAGGAGCTGCTAGAACACAGTGTGCTTCTTGAGTTGAGGTCCCCTTTTGCACAGCTTTTACAAAAGGCTTAAACACTGAACTCTGGTAACCTATAGCTTCCAACAGCTTTCTGCAGTCATCTCAAATTTTATATTTCAATAATTTTATACATTTCAACAGTAATGCTATATATTTTCCAAACACAAGGGATCCCAATATCAGTTACATTTCCATACAATGATTTGCACATATTTTTATATCGGCAGATCTAGATATGCAAGGGAGAAAAACAGACAGCAAGAGAGGACTGAGAGATACTGAGAAGCAAAGAACTGCAGGACTGATCGGGATGATCAAGTCAAAAGTCTCCCAGGAAAATTTAGTTGCGCAACCACAAAGAGAAGAGACAGAAAATGAACAGAACACAGATCCTTGCATTTAAACACTTTCTCCATAACAAATGGGACAGGGTCCTATTCTACCCTGTCACACTCCCCATAGGAAAGGAAAAGCTGGGTAGCAGAGCCCATAAACTGCTTGGTGTGTTCCAAGTAGTAAGATAGGGCTCTTTTCACATCCAAACTATGGAGTCTCCGTTCTCCAGGAGTGGATTTCTCAGTGAAGAAAACAGGAAGGGTAACAGATTAGTTAAGGTGGAACTCAGAGACCACCTTGGGCAGACATTTCCTGTTTGCTCTGAGCTCTACCTTATCCTTAATTAGGGATTATGTGGTTTGGCTCAGTACAGTGCCTGCAACTCTGAAATCCTTCTTGCAGAGCTGATGGCAACTAGAAAAACTGTCTTCCAGGTGATATACTTTAAACTGGCTGTAGCCACTGGCTCGAAAGGCGGCTCCATGAGCTTGGCAATGCAGAGGTTGAGATCCCAAGGGGGAACAGTTTCCCTAATTGGGGGCTGAAGATGGAGGAGTCATTTAAAGAAATTTGTAAAAATAAGCAATGAAATGACTCACTTGTCCTTGCCCATGGAGAGGTAAGCAGAAACTGCAATCAGGTGAAGTTTTAAGAATGAGGCCTTTAGGCATGAGGACTGCAAATGAACCAAATAATCTAGAAGACTGGGGTCTGAGGCTTTGAGAGGATTTACGTGCTTCCACCTGCACCAGAAGGAAAATCATTTGCACTTAGCTGCATAAGTTTTCTTGGTACTAGTTCTTTTGGCCATCCTCAGGATTTTAAGTACCTGTTCTGAATACTGGGTATCTGGGTACTCTAGCTCAAGAGTCAAGCTTTGAGGTGAAGACACTGTAGATTTGGATAGGTCACACCTAACTGTGGTAGAGTCAGGAGAGAGTGACTGAGAGGAAGCCAAATAGGCTTGCTGTGTGACAGGACTACTAGAAGAGTCTACCAAGGTTGCCTTGGCCAATCCGGTGCCACCAGAAGAAAAAATTACTCACCTTAGTAATGTTGTTTCTTCTAATGGAGTCTTGCTATATTATGACAATTGCAGTTTGTCCCACCATTAGAACTGCTCCAGAGGTGAAAGAGTTAACTCCATTCCATGAATGGAACTTAGAGCACAAGCTCTAAAGAGAAGCTCTGTCTGTGTAGTTTCAAACCTAAACTGTCAGATCTTTACGAGCAAAAACTCACTAAGGTCTGTGTGGAAGCTGTAACCTACACTAGCCAACTGGCTACCTAAATATTAACACTCATTGCTGGTCCCAAAACAAAAGACTCAAGTCAGGGGACCAGAACTAATAGTATAATTTAACAATATGAGAGAAATATAAGGAAAAAATGAAAAACACCACGCCCCAAACCCCAAGAAGGGTGAAACACATAAAAGGGCATAAAATAGTGCCCACACTAGGCTGCCCACCCCATACCCAAGTAGAAGTTCTGAGAGGGCAGGCTGGGGAGGTCATATATAGCAAGACTCCATTAGAAGAAACAACATTACTAAGGTGAGTAATTTTTCTTCAAACAACATGAAGTCTTGCTATATTATGACAATTGCAGACTACACAGCAGTACCTCCATGGAGGAGGGACAGAACCTACTTAGGGAATAGGCTCTGAAGCACAGCTGTGCCAAACCGAGCATCTCTCCTAGCCTGGACATCCGGGGAGTAATGCTTGGTGAAAGTGTGTACCGTTTTCCAAGTAGCAGCTTGACATATCTCCAATATAGGGATGTCTCTGGCAGCAGCTCGAGACGCGGCTGTACCTCTGGTAGAATGAGCCCTCAAGCCAGAGGGGGGGGATCTCTGCCCAGTTTCTGATAACAAAATTGGATACAAGAGACAATCCACCTGGCAATTGATCTCTTAGTGGCAGGTTTCCCTTTCCCAACCTCACCATAAGTGAGAAAAAGTTGGAGGGATTCAACCTGTGGACCCTTGGCACGCTCTCTATATAGTAACTAAGGGCCGTCTAAACTGTGCAAGCTCCTCTCACCAGAAGAGGAATGTTCAGTGAAAAACACTGGAAGGGAGATAGATTGGTTAAGATGGAAATCTGAAACCACCTTAGGCAAAAACTTTCTGTTAGTCCTGAGGACTACCTTATCCCTGTGGAAAGAAATAAAGTCAGTTTCTACTGACAAGGCTTGCAACTCACTTATGCGTCTAGCAGAAGTGATAGCCACTAGGAAAACAGTTTTCCAAGTTAGATACTTAAGCTCTGCAGAAAACAGAGGTTCAAAAGGGGTTGCATTAACTGGGCAATGCAAAGACAAGAACACAGGCAGGGGCCTGATCCAAAAAGGTGGATGGGGTATGAAGTAATCCCTTAAAACTTGAAAAATACAGGGTGAGCGGAAAGACAGGATGGCTTTCCTGCTGAAACAAAAGCAGAGACAGCTGCCAAATGAACTCTCAGGGTAGCTGGTCTCAGGCCCAAAGAATTAAGATGGGCCATGTAATCTAACACAGTGGGCAAATCAGCAGATTCTGGGGAAATATGTTTCCCAGAACACCAAATGGAGAACCTTTTCCACTTAGAATTATAAGTAGCCCTAGTGGAAGGCTTCCTAGAAGCCTTTAGGATTTCAAGAACACCCTGAGGAGGTGTAAGTCAGCAAATTCTAACTCCTCAAGAGCCAGGCCTTGAGGTTGAGGGATTGAGGTTCGGATACCAAACTCTCCCTGGGCACAGGTTAACAGGTTGTGATTCCTGGGAGACACAGGGGAGATGGACTGTCAGGGACAGAAGGAGTGGGTACCAGGGTTGCCTGGCCCAATCTGGGGCAATCAGAATCACCCTGCAAGGCTGGGATCTGATTTTTACTAACACCTTGAATAGGAGAGGAAGGGAAAAGACAAAGAAACTTCCCTTCCCAATCCAGGAGAAGGGTGTCCAGGGACTGAGCCCAACACTGGGGTCTGCAACAGAACAGTGGAAGTTGGTGATTGTCTGGGGCTGCAAAAGATCTATCTGAGGGTGCCCCATCTGGCAAAGACTATCCCCAATACTTGAGGATCCAGAGACCATTCGTGATGGCCTGAGAAATCCTGCTGAGAGCATCTGCTAGGACATTGTCCTTTCCTGGAAGGTGAACTGCTATGAGTGAAGTGTTCAGGGAATAGGCCAGAGACCACAACTTCATTGCCTCGGTGCACAAGGCCGAAGACCGAGTGCCCCCTGCTTGTTGATGTACCACATTGTTGTGGTATTATCTGTTCTGACTTGTTCCACTTTGTTCTGGACAGAAGCAGACAATGCTTGAAGTGCTAAAAAGACAGCTCTGAGTTCCAGCAAATTGATGTGGAGCAGAGATTCCTGGGGGGACCACACTCCCTGAGTGGAGAGGTCGCCCATGTGGGCTCCCCACCCCAGGAGGAAGCATCCGTAGTGAGGGTCAAAGTGTGAGAAAGGGGAATGAAGGGGACCCCCAGTCTTAAATTGCTCTGATCCTGCCACCACTGGAGGGCCTGGATCAAGGTTCGGGTCACTGGACCAACTTGGAAGGGGTCTCTTCTCTGAGACCAATAGGCTCTCAAGTGAAACTGAATGTCTCTCATCTGAAATCTTGCTCCCTGCACTACAGCTGTGGACGCAGCCATGTGCCCCAGGAGCTGCAAAAAGTGCCTTGCTGGTCGAGAGACCTGCAGAGTGAAGGAGGAGGCCAGAGCCACCAAGTTCCTTACCTTTTCTAAGGGAAGAAAAGCTCTGGCCAGATTTGTGTCCAATTCTGCACCTATGAAGGTGAGTACCTGAACTGGTTCCAGAACCGACTTTAGTAGATTTAGCAGGAAGCCCAGGGAGGAGAGAAGCTGCTGGGTGACTTGCAGATGAGATTTTACCTGTTCTGGGGACTGGCCTACAATGAGCCAGTCGTCCAGATAGGGAAAAACAGCAATCCTTTGCCTCCTTAAGTGAGCCACTGCTAGTGCCAGACATTTTGTGAATACCCTTGGGGCAGAGGTAAGGCCAAAGGGCATTGCTCTGAACTGGTAGTGACCTGAGGGCAGTTTGAATCTGAGGTACTTTCGGTGGGAGCTTCTGATTAAGACGTGAAAATAGGCATCCTTGAGGTCCAGGGAAGCTAGCCAGTCCCCTGGCCTTAGAGAGGGTAAAATCATTGCCAGAGTTACCATTCTGAACTTTGGTTTCAAAAGATGCTTGTTCAGATATCTGAGGTCTAAAGTGGGCCGCCATTCTCCTGTCTTTTTTGGGGTAAGGAAGTATCTGGAGTACAGACCCTTGCCCTGGTGTAGGGGAGGAACCCTTTCTACCGCTCTGAGAGCTAACAGGGTTGAGACCTCTGCTTCTAGAGTAAAGGTCTCTAAAGAGCTTACAGGTGGAAAAGACCTGATTCTCATCTTTGGGAACTTTCTGAAGCTGAGAACCAGACCCTGGCTTACTACTTCCAGAACCCACTTGTCTGAAGTTAAAGACACCCAGTTCTGACTGAAGTAAGCCAACCTGCCCCCTACTGGTAAAGGAGAATCGGCCCTGGGCACCCATCAGGGTGCCTGCATGCAGGTGCTTTGGGCTGAGGGGTGAGGCAGGCCTGCCGCCCGTCTGCCTCTGAAGAACCTCCTCTGAGCATAAGCAGGGAGGCCTGGGTTTAGTAAAAGGCCTGTGGAAAGGCCTACCCCTACCCTGGGGTGTGCCTCTGAGGAGTGGCTTGCCGTTCCTTGGCTTGAGGCACTTTTATAGGTAGTCCTATATTCATCCATCTTCTTCATATAATTCTCTGTCTGCTCCCCAAACAGAGAATTTCCCTACAGGAAAATCCATAGCCTTAGTCTGGGTATCCTGTGACAAGCTAAGTACACCTGAGCCAGGCCAACCTCAAAAGCTACAGATGTGGCCATGACTCTAGAGGAAACATCATTAAAATCCACAGCAGCATGAAACTGCACCTTAGAAGCCTCAATGCCATCGGCAGCCACCTGCTCCAGCTCACTAGCAAGCTGGCCAGGGGCTTGTTTGGCTAAACTCATAACAGTATCCCATCTAGATTTCTGATACCTTGCTACATAAGCCATATAATTTGCTTGCCTGAGTCCCAAGGACGCTGCCATGTACTGTTTTTTTGCCATGGCATCAATCTTCCTGGAATCCTTGTCAGGAGGATGTGAAGCCAGGGAATATTACTTTATCACAGGCTGCAGCCTGAACTACTAACATGACTGCATTGCTGAGAAAGGAATTCTGTATCAGGACCTGACAGTGTGTACCTCCTGTCCATCTTTTTATCTACAGGAGGCACAGAATTAGGAGTTTTTAAGATTTTTATTGTTTGTTTCCTAAATGACCTATGCAAAGGAATAGACAATCTCCTAGACTCTGGTATATCCATCATTTCTACAAAATCAGGCTCTTCTTGCTCATCCACAGCTTCCTCCAAAGGAAGCTGGAGGGTTTCAGCAACTTTTTTTTGTAAAACATAAAATGAGAGGGGGACTCAGAAAGCATAGGGGGAGATTCTAAAGGTCTGTCTGGGGAGATGTCCGGTTCAATGGGCACACCCAGACCCTCCAAGTCACATTCATACTGTTCATAATCATCCTCCCCCTCCTCTGGTTCATAAAACTCCTCAACATCATATTCCTGAACCGATGGAACCGACCGAACCGACCTTTTACGAGATAGTGGCGGTTCGGACGGAACCGGAGAAAGTGACTGGACAATCTGAATAGCTCTTGCTATCTCTGCAGCAGTTGGGAGTAAGAATTTTGGGCTCCAAACCTGCTGACTTTCTTGTTCTCTTTACTGGAACTGGTTCATCCGAGCCAGCTTTTCGTTTGCCCGAGGAAGTCTCGCCCTGGTCAGAGGGCACTCCCTCCGGTTCGGTTGGCACCGAACCGGGCTGGCCATCCGGGTCAGCGGACTTTTTTGGCCTCTCGTTCCCTGAGCCTTCCCAATCTCTTTTCCAGGGTGGCTGCAGGGAAATTCTTACAAATCTGGCAGTCTGACTGGAGGTGGTCAAACCCCAGACAATAAACACATGTGGTGTGTGGGTCAGCCTTGGCAAAGACTTCCCCACAGACATCACAGTGTTGAAACCCAGTGGGCCCGGTTTTTCTTTTGGGTTTCTCAGACATAATGCCAGCCTAACCAGAAAAACTTGCTTTAGCGGCAGTGCCAGGCAAGAATTCCTTATCGGTTCCCAACCATGTCATTGGCATTGGAAAACCGTAATGAAACTGCTTTTTTTAGAACCGATAAGAACCGGAACCCACTCTAAAATATCAAGTTTAAAAACTGTAAGTTTTAACCCAAGCTGATCGGTTCAAAACCGAACCGATAAAACTTACAAGTTCCACACAGAATTAAAATAAGAATTACTTACGATACCACAGACAGAGCTTGAACCGATCGGTTTTGGTTAAAATAAAACTATTCTCGGTTGAATCGAACAGAAAACACTGTTTAAACAGAGAAATGAACCGAGCAGTAGGAGAAATCTCCGGAGGCGACTGTTCAGTGAGTGGAGTAAAGAATCTGACAGTTTAGGTTTGAAACTACACAGACAGAGCTTCTCTTTAGAGCTTGTGCTCTAAGTTCCATTCATGGAATGGAGTTAACTCTTTCACCTCCGGAGCAGTTCTAATGGTGGGACAAACTGCAATTGTCATAATATAGCAAGACTTCATGTTGTTTGAATCATTGTTGCTGATTGGGCCCTCAGCTTCAGCAACCCTCTGTGAACCAGAGGAAAAGGAGGGAAGGCATAGAGAAACTTCCCTGCCCAATTTAGAGTAAAGGCAGCTGCTGGGAAAGTCCCTAGTGCAGGGGCCTGCAGCAGTACAGAGGTAGCTGACTGTTGAGGCAAGAGAAAAACAGATCTATTTATGGTGTGCCCCACCTTCTGAAGACTGTGGCAAGGACTTGTTTGTTCAGAGTCCATTCGTCGTGCCCTTGGCTGATGCGGCTCAGGGCATCTGCCAGGGTGTTGTCCTTGCCTGGGAGGTGTATGGCCAAGAGGCTCACATCGAAACAGTACGCCAGAGCCCAGATTTTCACTGCCTCTGTGTAGAGCACAGTGGACCCTGTACCACGCCTGCTTGTTTACGTACAACATAGCAGTGGTGTTGTCTGTCCTGATTTGTACTGACTGACCTTTTACCTGGGGGGGGGGGGCGCAAAGGTCTTTAGGGCAAGGTAGATGGCTCTGAGCTCCAGCAGGCTGATGTGGCTTGTAGATTCCTTGGGAGTCCAAGTGCCACTTACAGAGTGATCGTCTAGATGAGCTTCCCATCGCAGAAGGGAGGCACCTGTAGTGATGATCTTAATGGGAGTAGAAAGCTAGAAGGGGATTCCCATTGAAGGGTTGGCACTTTCCTTCCACCAGTCCAAAGCTCGAAGTAAGGTTTTTGTGACTGGAACCAGTTTGGACAAGGAATGTCTTTTTTTAGAACCAGTGTGCCCGCAAGTGCTACTGTATGTCCCTCATTTGGAATCTGACACTTGTGACAACAGCTGTCATGGAAGCCATGTGCCCAAGAGCCTTAGAAAATGTCTGGCTGGCCTGGGCTGGCACAGGACAAAGGGGTTCACCACTGACAGGAAATTTTGGATCCTGTCCGTTGGGAGAAAAACTTTGCTCTGCTGTGTATCTAGTTCTGCTCCTATAAAGGTGAGAAGCTGTGCTGGATCCAAGTGGGACTTAGTTTCATTGATGAGAAAGCCCAGAGACTGCAGAGTTTGTTTTGTGTAACTGAGAGCCTCTCTGACCTGAAGGAGGGGGTCCTGCCCACTAGAAGCCAGTCGTCCAAGTATGGGTAGACTGCAATGGCTAGTTTCCTGATATAAGCTGCCACAACAGCTAGGCACTTGGTGAACACTCTTGGGGCCGATGTTAGGCTGAATGACATGGCTGCAAACTGGTAATGTCCTGATGGCAACCTGAACCTTAGAAACTTTCTGTGGGACTGCCATACTGGAATGTGAAAATAGGCGTCACTGATGTCCAGGGTGGCTAGCCAGTCTCCCTGCTGCAGAAAGTGAATCACCACTGTGAGAGTGACCATTCTGAATTTTGGTTTCAGTAAGTGCCTGTTTAAGTACCTGTGGTTGAGAATAGGTCTCCACTCCCCATTTGTCTTTTCTGTGAGAAACTATCTGGAGTAGAGGCCTTTTCTCATCTGGGAAGAGGGTACTCTCTCCACTACTTTTCCTGATAGTAGATTCTTTATCTCCAGCTCCAGTAGGAGTTTTTCTGTTGGAGTTAGGGGTTTTGATAGTAAGGGACCCCTGAAAGGTGGAAATTTTTTGAACTGAAGGGATAGGCCCTTTTCCACTACCTCCAAGACCCACTTGTCTGACATAATGTGGTTCCAATTTTGGAGGTAGTGGGAGAGCCTGCCCCCTACTGGGAAAGGGGATGTGACCTGGTTGTTGAAGTCAGGACTTAGATTGGGTAGAAGGTGCAGGAGTGGTGGCAGCGCTTCCCTGACCCCTCCTGCCTCTTCCTCTGAATAAACCTCTCATTTGAGAGTAATCCATAAGCATTGGCATGGGGAAAAATGTCCTAGGATATAATCCTCTGCCACGGTTTCCCCTGTACTGGGTCTTTTTGGAAGTTGAGGCTTTCTCTTTAGCAGCATTGTTCTCACAGGTGGTCTTATATTCTTCCATTTTTTTATATATGCTTCAGTCCTATCCCCAAAAAGGGAATTATTTTCACAGGGAAAGTCTATAGCTTTGGACCGAGTGTCTGTGTTAAATTTGTAGTTCTTAACCAGGCCAGGCACCTACGTGAAACGGCTTGAGCCATGCCTCTGGTAGCTGTATCATTACTATCCACAGCAATGTGAAACTGGTAATTAGTGGTCTCTAGACCAGTTTTTACAGTTTTGGCAATGTCCTGTACCATATTGCCTCATTTCTGGTTCAACATGGCCAGAACAGAATTCCACAAGGCCTTTTGATACTTGGCAGAGTATGCCAAATAAGTGGACAGGTGCAAAAGTACAGAAGCCGTGGTGTACGTTTTTTTGCCATAGAGTCCAGCTTTCTGGACTCTTTTGGAGGAGGCTGAGAGGACAATAGGACTTCAGCCTTGTCACAAGCTCTAGCCTGCACTACTCCCTTATGGTTTGGATGAACATAAAGAAATTCGGCATCATGTCTTGCCAGTTGCTGTCAATTTTTTTGTCTACTACAGGAAGAGAAGTGGGGGTTTGGAATAATTTCATGGTAGTTTTTCTTCAAAGAGGGAGTCCAGTCAAAAGTACTACATGCAGAATTAGAATCAGCCTACCCCCAATAAATCTCATACCAAAAATGAGGTTTCTACGTTATTTTGTTTTACACTTATGAGCTATTTTGTCACACTGATATCACTTCCTGTTCAAAAAAGCCAGTTTCAGTGAAAGGCCACTGATGATGTCACAACCAGAACTCACAGACTAGTCTTCCCTATTAGCACCCTTATAGGACCTATTTCTTCAAAGTTAGTGAAACTGTAGCTGTAATATTTATTTAAAAAACCAAAACTGACACAGGGTTGTCTACAGTGCTTGCGTTTCCAGAATGTTTAGATGCACGGTACTGTACTTTAGAATGCATCGGAAGGTGGTTTTGGAGTGCAGCACCGAACAAAAGTACAGACTATCAAAGTAGTGCACAATTTTAGAATGTTGGGGGGGAGAACATGTAATCTTGGCAGGTGGCAGGGATGTGCCATCTCGCAGTGTGGTGGGACACTCAATCTCAGAATGCGACAGGGACACATACCAAAGAATTTGGAGGGGACTGACAATTCTGGAATATAAGTAAGGATATACACTGTTGAAATATGGCAGGACACACTATTTTATTTTGAAACTACTTGTCCTTGCCACATTCCGGAATTGTATGCTTCCACCACATTTTAAAACTGTGCATCACATCTCTACCACAATCCAACACTGTGCATCCCAGCCATATTCCAAAATAGCGCATCCTCACCACATTCCAAAATTGCACATCCACACCACATTCCAAAGTTGTGTTTTAATGCCACATTCTCAAACTGCGCATCACCGCCAAATTCTGAAATTGTGCATCACCACCGCATTCCAAAGTCGTGAGCCACCACTACATTCCAAAGTCACGAGTCACCGCCACATTCCAAAATCGTGCATCACTGCCGCATTCTGAAGTCGTGAGGCACCGTCAAATTCCAAAGTTGTGAGTCACCGCCACATTCTAAAGTCATACAGCACCCTCGCATTCCAAAGTCGTGCGGCACCGCCGCATTCCAAAGTCGCGCAGCATCGCCACATTCGGAAGCCACATGGCACTGACACATTCTGAAATTGTGTGGCACCACCACATTCTAAAACTGCACGACTATGCATCACCACCTCATTCTGAAACTGCGCGTCACCGTTACATTCTGAAACTGTGTGTCATCGCCATATTCCAAGATTGTACATCAGCATCACCACTACATTCCAAAATTGCGAGTCACCGACACATTGTGAAATTGTGCGTCCACCACATTCTGAAATGGGGCATCAGCCACATTCCGGAACTGCTCATCAGCCACATTCTGAAATTGCATGTAACTGCCACATTCTGAAATTGTGCATCACCATAACATTCTGAAATTTATGTCACCACCACATTCCAAAAACTGAGCATCACTGCCACATTCTGAAACTGTACGTCTTTTTTACATTCTAAAATTGTATCTGCCTGCCACATTCTGAAATTGTGCGTAAACTTTCGTGCTCCAGTATTGCCCGTCATTGTCACATTCTGAAAACGTGCATTCCCACCACATTCTGAAGATGAGTGTCACTGCCACATTCAAAAATTGCATACTCAAGTTACAGTCTAAAATATGCATCCCTGCCTTATTTTGAAATTCCATGTGGCTACTGGATTCTGAAACTGCGTCATCATTGCCACTTTCTGAGATTTTGTGTTCACGCCACATTCTGAAATTGAATGTTGCCACCACAATCTGAAATCAAGCATACCAACTATGTTTTGAAATTCTGCATCACACCACATGCCAAATTAATCCAAGACACATTATGAAATTATATATCCCTACCACCTTCCACAACTATGTCTCTCCCGCATTTCAAAATTGTGCATCTCTGCCACATTCTAAAACTATATGACACCGCCACATAAAGAATTTTAGCATCCCTGTCACTTTTCAAAATTGTGTGTCCCACCTACTTTCTGAGATTGTGTCATTCCTGCATTCCACAACTGGTCTGGTGACATTTCGAAATCTCAACCATGCACTATTATAAAAATTGCACATATTTTTGTCATTCTAAAGCCATGTTTGCCGCAGTATTTCAACCCCTCCCTGCCCCGTCACATTCTTAAATAATGTACCTTGCACCTGCACATTATAGAAATGCATGCCCTGACACACCCATTGTCAGCTTTCCTTTTCCAGATGTTTAATACAACTGCAGTTTTATGTAATGTAGGAGAAATAAGTCTTATAGTTTGCAAGGACTAGACTGTGATTTCTGGTTGTGACATCATTAGTAGCTCTTTACTGAAACTGGCTCTTTTGAACAGGCAGTACATTTATTTGTTACAAAATGACTTGCAACTTTTAAACAAAGTAACTTAGAGATCTCATTTTTGGCATGAGGCTGACTGGGGATATGCTTATCCAAATTTTGAATTTACAGATGCTAGAAAGTTTGGCCAGTCTCCCTCTTTCAGGATTTGTAAATAGGTAATACTATCTTTTTCGGACGTGGAAGAACCATCATCTCTTGATAGTCTTCATCATCCTCGATGGTCTCCTGGGTAGGGAGGTCCAGGGTATCCACCATGTGCTGCAGAAAAGAAACGAGAGAGGAAAAATCCTCTTGGCGAAGTACCAAACTCCTGGTCCGGTGAGACATCGGGTTCCAGGGGCTGGCCTTCTGACTCATCATCATCACCGTCTCCTCCACCATAGTAGTAGTCTGGACCAAAATTTGGGACAGAAGTACTATGATGCACAGGAGTAGAGGTGGCAGAGAAAATACTGCCCAAATTCTGCATAGTTTGGTAAAGGTGCCAAGCCTTGGCGATTTCTTCCGACAGGGGGCAACATTTTTTCCAAGTCAGAGACTTTCTCTTTAAGTGACTGACTTTGTTTTTCTTTAGGTTTCTGTGCCACTGGCATCTCCCCTTGCCTTGATGTGAGAGGGGCAGGGGTATGTTTTTCTTTAAATTTCTTTTAAGCAGGCACTAAATCAGTGACCTGCTCCCCTTGTCTCTTTTTTGGCTTGTCACCATTATTACTGTTATTGTGCTTATCTGACTTAATTCTCAGAGGAGTCCCTCGGGGAATTTTCTTTTGATTTAACCTAGGAAGAGGACCCCCCCTCTTCAGAAGCTTTGGCAGAGGGGGAAGCAGACTGAGAAGCCATACTCTCCAATCTTTTGGTTCTCTTTTTAATTGTTTTTGAACAAAATTTAGAGCAAAGAACACAACAGTGGTCTGGACCTAAACACAAGTCATGGCTGTCTGCTTTAGCCACAATTTTATGACAGTTTAAGCAATTTTTAAAACCTGTAGGCCCTGTCCTTTTCTTGGATCTTTCTGAGATGCCAATTTGTAAGAAACGACTGAAAAACATGGTCCCAAATGGGAAAAATATAGTGTTGCGGTCAGTTCTTGCGCGGTAAAGAACCACGACTTTCTGAGGTAAAAAGAAGTTTGAAATGAAGAAAAACGATTCCCACTAACTAAAATATCGTCGAAACACTAAAGACACTATATATTTTACTTCAGAAATAACTGAAAGGAACCGCAGTAAAGGTAGGAAAACGCGGTCTCCCGGGAACAGACGGGAACCACTAAAAAATAGAGAAAGAAAGAAAGAAAGCAAAAAACACTTAAATACTCACAAACTCATCACTAAAACAAGAAAAAAGTAAGAATTTTGGGCAAATTTTTCTCTTTGTCCAAAAAGTGAGAGCACCCCAGAGGCACTGTTAGTCAGGCGGAGAAAAAATTCTGGTGTCCTCTGGGCATGCTCCACTCAGCACACCCTCTAACTCTCTTTTGATTGGCTAATTCATTTTATTCATCATAAACTCTACCTCTGAGGCAGCTCAACCTAGCCAGCTTACTGCATACTGTTACTGATGCTAAACGACCCTTGGGGTGAGAGGTTCCTGTTTAGGTGCATGTTCCAGTGAGGCTAGAGCAGCTGCTTTAGCCTATCTCCAGAGTGTATTCTGATACTGACCTTATGGGCCTGGTAGTTTGCAATTCTGAGGTCCAGAGCAGTTGAGGGATAGGTTCTCTTGCCCAGCACATCTAACCTCCTGGATTCCTTATCAGGAGGAAGTGAGCTAAGGTGTTTTGGCGCCCTGGATCACTCATGGGCAGCATTTATTAACAGGTTGACAAGCAACAAAAGTTTTTCCTGAGCGGACCATATACATCTTATCTGACTTTCTAGGTATGGCAGGGATCACATCTGGCTTATGCTAGGCAGCAAAGGTGGCATCCCTCAGGACGGGGAGGAGAGATGGAATTACTATTGGAGGGGCATCAGACAATTCCAAGAAGTCAATAAGGTTTTTCTTAGTTGTATCCAGTTTCTCCAACTCAAACTCAATGGCTGCCTGTTAATTCCTGCATCATGGTGATAAAAGATGGACCCTCTGGGGGGACTTTTGGGTATAAGCCACAGAATCCTCGCTGCAAGAAGACACAGTGGAACTAGTCCTTTCATATGGACTCTCCACATAATCTTCAGCCTCCTCCTCCTCCTGTATCATGAGGTCAGGATTATATTCTAGGTCATTTTCGGTCTGGTCAATGGGTCGGACGAAGCGTGCTGGCAAGGCTGTTGGCATTCAAGGAGGGGGCCTAGACATACCTCTAAGATGCGTCGGTGCAGAGGGCTGAATTATAGGCCCTGTCAATGGAGCTCCTAGTACAGGAGGAAGAGATAAATACAGGTTACTCACCTGTAACAAGAGTTCTAGGAGTGGTATATGTTGTTCATCCACACTTACTGGCAGGTTCCTTGCCGCTTCAAATCTGCCGGAAGGTCTTAAAGCTGGCTCCTCCCACCCACCCGGGTGGTAAAACTCTCGGCTCCGCACCATGACGCCAGATCTAGCCCGCTGGAAGCCAGGTTGCGCGAAGCCAGGGAGGTCGGGTGGGTTGTGTGGATGAACAACATATACCATTCCTAGAACTCCTGTTACAGGTGAGTAACCTGTATTTCTAGGGACATGGATATGTTGTTAAATCCACATTTACTGGCAGACTCCTAGCAGTTCTCTGGGAGGACGGAGGCAAGGTGTGCACCCCCTACTTAGGAAATAAGGACTGGAGAACAGAGGTCCCAAAACCAGCATCCCGGCGTGACTCAAGGTCGATGTGGTAGTGTGTAATGAAGGTGTGTGCTGATTTCCAGGTAACAGCCCTGCAGATTTCCTGGATAGGAATGTCCCTGGAAGCAGCCACCGAAGCAGCAGTATGGCGGGTAGAATAAGCTCTTATCCTTTTGGGAGGCTCCATGCCCGCCAACCTATAGCAGAGATCTATGCAGGAGGTGACCCACCTGCCTATCATCCGCTTGGCTGCAGGTGTGGCTTCAGCGTAGGTGACAAACAGCTGGTGAACCTCTCTCCAAACTTCAGCCGTCCGCTCCTTATAATAAGAGAGCGCTCTTCTAGGGTCCAGAATATGGAGCCTACATTTGGCCTCCGAGGTGTGACTGGGGTAGAACACTGGCAGAGTCAACACCTGGTTAAGGTGAAACTCCGACACCACCTTCGGAAGGAATTTCGGGTGGGGCGCAAGACAACCTTGTCCCTGTGGAAGACCAGAAAAGGAGACTCGATGGAAAGCGCCTAGAGCTCTCCCATCCTTCTGGCTGACGTGATATACACCAAGAAGGCGGTCTTCCACGACAGGTGAGAAATGTCACACCTGTGCATCGGTTCGAATGGTTTGCCCATGAGCTTAGCCAACACCAGCAGTAGATCCCACGGAGGTGGAGGGTCTCGCACTGGAGGGGATATGTGATCAAGGCCTTTGAAAAAGGGACCGACCACCTTCTCCTGTGCCACCGATTGCTTTCCAGCCCACACCCGGCAAGCAGAGATGGCTGCCAGGTGCACCTTAAGGGTCGTCGACCAAAGCCCTAGCTGAGAAAGGGACCACAGGTAGTCCAAAATGATAGCCAAAGAACAGGAGGAATGGTCCAACCCCTTACCCTGACACCAAATGGAGAATCTCTTCCATTTGAAGGCATAGCATTTTCTGGTCGACTCCTTACGGGATGCCTCAATGACGTTGAGGACCTCGTCGGAAAGACCCAAGGCCTGGAACTCTAGCCGCTCAGGAACCAGGCCGTCAAGTGCAGGGATTGAAGGTCCGGGTGAAGTACCTTCCTCTTGTTGACTGAGATCAGGTTTGGGCGGGCTGGAAGCCGCCTCGGGAGCCTGGAACTGAGGCTGAGGAGATCTGGATACCAGAACTGGCGGGGCCAGTCTGGAGCTACCAGAATCACTTGCGCCTTGTCCCTCCTCGCCTTGAGAAGCACCTTGTGGATCAAGGGAAATGGAGGGAAGTTGTAGAAGAGGCCCGGGGTCCACGGCCTCGAGAAGGCATCCCCCTGCAGTGAGCCCTGCTGAGGGGGGCGGGCATGGAACAACATCAGCTTCACATTCTCCCTGGAGGCAAACAGGTCCACCTGAGGGGTGCCCCAGAGGGAGAACAGATCTTGTACTATCTCCAGCAGGAGAGACCACTAGTGAGATGCAGCGCCTATCCGGCTTAGGGCATCGGCCAGACTGTTGGAGGCTCCTGCCACATGGATGGCTAGGAGATCCGCCTCCAGGCTGATCATGAGAGACCAAGTGCGGAGAGCCTCCTTGCACAGAAGCAAGGAGTGCGTCCCACCCAGTCGGTTGAGGTAGTACACGGTCGTGGTGTTGTCCGTCTGGACCTGGACCACTTAACCCCGGACAAACGGAGTAAAGGCAGTGAGGGCTAGTCGGACCGCTCGAAGCTCCAGCAGGTTGATGTGGCATTGAGACTCCTGGGGGGACCAGAGGCCGTGAGCTCTGAGCTCCCACAGATGGGCACCCCAACCCATCAGAGAGGCGTTGGTCGTCAGAGTGCCCGTCGGCTCGGGGCGGACAAACGAGATACCCTCCTGCAGATGAGCTGAAACGAGCCATCCCTGGAGGCTGTTCCACATCTCCTGGGTCACTGTCACTGGCTCGTCCAGAAGACCGGAGCGCTGTGACCATTGGTGGGCTAGCCCCCATTGCAGAGGACGCATATGCCAGCAGGCCCAACGGACCACGCTGGTGCAGGCTGCCATGAGGCCCAGAAGGCGCAGGAAGGCCGGGGCAGGGCGCAATTGCCCAACCAGAAATGACTGGGCAAAGGAGGAAAGGACCTCGGCCCTGTCCGCCGGGAGCCATGCTCTGGCTCGAAGAGAGTGGAGCTCTGCCATAATAAACTGAATCACCTGCGATGGCACGAGTTCCGAGTTGGCCTCGTTGATGAGGAGGCCAATCTGAGAGCAGACCTGGAGGACCAGATCCCTTGACTGCACCATCTCCAACTTGGAGGAGGCTGCAATCAGCCAGTCGTCCAGGTATGAGTACATCCGGACCCTTCGGCGCCGCAGGAATGCTGTCACCACTGCCACGCATTTGGAGAAGACCCTGGGAGCTGGAGAGAGGCCGAAGGGCATGGCCCGGAACTCATAAAGGGATCCCTCTGCCCTGAAGCGGAGGAATCGCTGGTGAGACAGACAGATTGGGACGTGAAAGAACGCATCCTGAAGGTCCAGAGAAGAGAACCACAAGCCTCATTTCAAGGATGGAATGATCTGAGCCAGAGTGACCATCCTGAAGGTGCGAGACCTTAGGAACTTGTTCAGGTTGTGCAGGTCAAGAATGGGGCACCAGCCCCTGTCCGTTTTGGGACCAGGAAGTACCTGGACACAAACCCTGGGTCTGGAGGAGGGTCCGCCACCTCCCTCATCACCTCATCTCCCGTGGGGCGACGGCTCGATAGGATGGGGACTGCTCGAATTCCAGAGGCAGACCCCTGCCTACCACTTCCAATGCCCAGCGGTCTGTGGTGATATCAGACCAGGCGGAAAGAAAGTGGTGGAGCCGTCCCCCCACGGGGGGGGGGAAACCCAGGGAGGAGTACGAGGTTGGGGGCGACACCCCTCAACCAGTCACTGGGCAAGCTTGGAGGACGGGCCGATCCAGGAGATGCCTGGACCTTTCTCTACCGTTTTCCTGCTGGAGGAAACAGCAGGTTTGGCTTTGGGGTGACAAGTGCGAGCCTGCTGGCCCTGATGCTAGTGTTGCTGGGCCTGACGTGCTGCAAGGGCTGAAGGACGAAAGGGCTGACGCTGCTGCTGGTGGCCTTTGTCCTTCTGGGCAGACGTGACTCAGTCCGAGGTGGCGATGGACTTCTCTATCCATTTGAGATGACCCTCTACCCCGGGACCGAACAAGTCGGCACCCAGGAAGGGGACGTCTGCCAGCTTATGCTGGGTATCTGCCGTAAAGGTGGAGATCCGCAGCCAAGCTCTGCGGCGCATGTCCACTGCGGCCGCTACTGACCGGGCACACGAGTCAGCGATGTCCAAAGAAGTTTGGAGCTGCTGTTTGGCCACCGCCCTTCCCTGGTCCTGCATCTGCTTGACCGCTGTTTGAAGGTCAGCCGGGAGATGAGGAATCACCTCATCCAGGGAGCCCAAAAGGGCGTGTGAAAAGTGTGCCATCAGGACGGCCGAGCTAGCCTGACAAAGGCCTAGGGAGGAAGCAGCATATACTTTCCGTCCAGAGTAGTCCAATTTCTTGGGACTCCTTATCGGGTAACTTGTCCACATCCCGAGTGTTCCCAGAATGCCGGAAAACACTGTCGGTCACTAACCCCGCCGCAGAGGGGTGCTCTGAGAAACCGGAGAATGAAACTGTAGGGACAGCATACTTCCGAGCCATCCTGACTGAAGGTGCTGGACAAGAAGCTGGCCGCTGCCACAGCTCCAGGGCCGGGCCAACAATGGCTTCGGCCACCGAGAAGGCCTCCGTAGGGGAATTCCCTTGGTCCAGTACCTCTGTGAGGGGATACTTGGCCCATTTTGAAAGGAGTTCGAGCTTCATCCTAGTGGATTCTGAGATGAGTCGAAGCATACCTAAGAAAGACGATGGGCTCTCGTTCACCGACTAACCGCCAGTGGACTCCAGGTCAAGCGGCCTGGAGAACAAGGAGTCGTCGTCATCAGACTCCGAAGACTCTGCGAACAGCTGCCGAGCACCTGAGCCACCATCCACATGCCAAGGTTGATCAGGAGTGAGGTTGACCGACAACCTATGGGGTAAACCCCGACCCGACCAAGAATCCTTGGTTGGGGCCCCAGTCTTTGGTTGTGGAGGCGGAGGTTCCACCACAATGGGTGGTGCAGCCGGTTTCAGCCGAACAACTGGTGCCAGCTTTGGCTCCTCGACTACTACGAGGGGTTGTT
Organism: Neoceratodus forsteri; assembly: GCA_016271365.2. NCBI lineage: Eukaryota > Metazoa > Chordata > Ceratodontiformes > Ceratodontidae > Neoceratodus > Neoceratodus forsteri. Next base: position 568,128,401 of record CM057452.1, read on the forward strand.
TCGGCCACTCCGGTGACAGCCACTTAATGGCCTGAGAAGGCGACGGAGTCAGCTTATTCCCGGACAATAAGAGCTGCTGCCACATTAAATCTTTGTAGCGCCGACGCAACTTTCGCCGGAGCCTATCCTCCAAAGAGAACGATGAGGATGAGCGGTGCCGCCGCTTTCCATGGTGCCGAGACCACCGACGGCAGGACCTGGAAGAGGTCAGAGACCTTCAGGGGTTCCGAGGGTGGGTCAGAGAGGGGGCAGGGGGAGACCCGCTCCTCCCTCAGTTCAGGGACCTTAACTGGGGACTCCGGCACAGGCAAGTCCTCGGTTTCCACGGGGGGAACCGGTGAAGAAGGGCTGTCGGCTTCTCCAGTCAACAAACCATCTGACGGGTTGAGAAAAATCTCAACTGCGTCGACGGTTGTCTCGGCCGGCTGACCTGACGGGGACACCAGATAGCCAGCGCCCTTAGCCGCAACCTCGACCGAAGTAGAGTGTCGACTATCCGGGGAAGGGGACCTCTCCCGCTCCCACGGACGTCGACAGTGGGACTTACCTTTGGAGTCCTTCTTTTTGGACAGAGAGGAATGTCCCGATGGTCCTTCTCCCTTGGTGGAGAGGGACTGGTAAAGCTCCTTAAACCAAGCCGTGTAGGAGGAGCCAAAGAGAGTGGGATAAATGCCGCGACCGAGGAAGATGAAGATGCGGCCTGAGCCGCCTCCTTCTTGAGGGAGATTATCTGCTCCAGCTGGTCTGCTGAGCCCGCCGCCGGACACCGCCCAGCAGACTCCTTCAACTCAACCGGGAGGATAACGTTTTTTCAGGGCACCCCAAAAGCGATGGGTACCTTGGTCCTCCAAGACCCGAAGCCTGAAAAGGACTGTGATGCACTGCAAGCCTGCAAGTCATGTCCAGTCAGAGACAGTAAACGACGTGGAGTGCGGGTTTGTCCAGGACATCTTCTGCCCACAGGCACCGACGAACCGGGAGTCGATTTGTCCAATGTAGCTACAAAGAAAAGTAGACCAAGTCTTTAAACTTTAAAATAAGTTTCGGTATAACCGAAGAGTGTGGATCCAGGCCTAAAATGCAGAGCGCTAAGGAGGGAACCTGAGCTTCCAAGCGGTAAGGAAGATCTGGCGTCATGGGGTGGAGCTGAGAGTTTTACCACCCAGGTGGGTGGGAGGAGCCAGCTTGAAGACCTTCCAGCAAGATTTAAAGCGGCAAGGAACCTGCCAGTAAGTGTGGATTGAACAACATATCCACATTCCCAGAATAGATCCTTCAGCATGTCTGTAAAGGCTTGGACGTCAGTGACCATGTAATCAACTGGAATGCTGGTAGAGGTTGATGGCGGCACACCAGCAGTGATAGACTTGATGGTGTCTACAGCCTGCCCTGACCTGGAAGTGAGATCGATGGTTTGGGCAGCAGCGCCGCCAGAGTGGTCGATAGTGCTGAAGTGATCGTACCTGTGTGAAGGGGTGACCCAGAGCGGACCGGGGAGGTTTTCTCCTTTTCTCGTTCCCACTCTCAATGTTTATACTTATGGGACCTGGATGATTTCTTCCGTGATTTGGACCCTAAGGAATGAGTCGGCGCCTGTCGCCGAGACACAGGTCAGGAAGCATAAGAAAAATGAAGAGCAGTTGTAGAATCTGCAAAAAGTATTTATTTATAGTAGCAGTAACACAAAAAAATAAACTTGTTCCGTATAACTATTTACGAAGGCAGAATAAATAGAGAAGAGCCATCAGAGTTTTCCTTCAATCTCTGTGTGTCCCGTGCAAGCAACTGCAGCTATGTCTTATAAGTCTCAGCAACCCTCCTTTCTAACAAGTATCCTGTTTTTTTTTTCTAAAATGTTTGTGTGTATTTCAGGCAGGTGCAGGCAGGAACACAATGTCCCAGAACTGAGGCCTCTTTTCCACAGCTTCTGCAAAAGGCTTAAAAATTGTAGTTCAGGTTAACCCCTTGAGTGTCTAATATGTTTTTGCAATCATCTTAAACTATAATTATATACATTTCAAGAGTATAAATATATACAGTTTTAAACAAAGGAATCCCAGTATCAATTACATTTCCACAATATGATTTGCATATATTTTTATACCAGCAGATATGCAAGGGAGGAAAAGACAGAACAGCAAAGTGAAGACTGAGAGATAGCGAGAGGCAAATAACTGCAAGAATGTCGGGGTGATCAAGTCCTAGGTCTCACAAGAAAATCTGGCTGTGCAACCAGACAGACAAGAGACAGTAAAGGACAAAAGAGATCCCTGCATTCAAACTCTCTGTAACAACTGGGACAGGGTCCTATTCAACCCTGTCACATACACCCCCCCCCAAGAAGAAACCTATTTTATCAAACAGGTTTCTAAAACTTTCTATTAGTTCTCTAAAATTAGCTTCTAACTTTCAGAAATTAAGCACATGTGCAGTATCCTTTTTTTCTATAACAGTACAGCAAATAGTAGAGTTTAAACTACATTTGTTTTTCAACCTTCAGAACCCTCAAGTCCTGATCCATATCTTGAAAGAAAATCAGCATTGCTATTCTCTTTACCAGATGTGTGATCACCTTGAATTTAAATGGCTGTACTGCCAGGTACCACCTTGTGATTCTGGAATTTTTATCTTTCATTTGGTTAAGACAACAGAGAGGATTGTGATCTGTTGTAAGTACAAAGTCAGTTCTTAGCAAATAAAACTTAAGGGACTCCAAGGCCCACTTTGCTGCTAAACATTCCTTTTCAATGGTGGAGTACCTTTTCTCTCTGTCACGCAACTTCCTACTTATGTACAGAATAGGATGCTCTTTCCCATACATATGCTGACTCAAGACTGCACCTAAGCCTACTTCTGATGCATCTGTTTGTAACAAAAATGGTTTCTCAGAATCTGGGCTTCTTAAAACAGGGGCTAAACATAATGCAGCCTTAATGGCCCGAAAACCCTCGTTACACTCTGAGGTCCACTTCACATTATTCGGGTACTGTTTTTTTGTGAGTTCCGTTAGGGGAGTAGCTAACTCTGCAAAACTGAGAACAAATCTCCGATAATCAAAAGCCAGCCCTAAAAATGACCTGACATGTTACTTTGTTTTAGGGACAGGGCTGTTAGCTACAGCTTCTATTTTAGAAATGTCTGGCTTAACTTCTCCATTTCCCAACACATAGCCCAAATATCTGGTTTCCTGCATGTCCAATGCACATTTGTTGGGATTAATAGTCAGACCTGCATTTTTGATAGTTTGGACAACTGCTCGAAGGTGTTCCAGGTGGCTTTTCCAGTCTGGACTGTACATTACAACATCATCCAGGTATGCAGCACAATAACCAGTGTGAGGGGATAAAATTACATCCATGTATTGCTGGAATGTAGCTGGTGCACCATGTAAACCAAATGGCATGGTGATGAACAGGGGTGGCAAACGCAATTTTGTCCGTCCCTTGTAAGCAGCTGCAACTTTGTCTTACAAGTCACTGTAACCCCCCTTTCTAACAAGCATCCTGTTTTGTTTTTTTTTCCAAAACGTTCTTGTATATTTCAGGCAGGTACAGGCAGGAACACAATGTCCCAGAACTGACGCCCCTTTTCCACAGCTTCTGCAAAAGGCTTAACAATTGCAGTTCAGGTTACCCCCTTGAGTTTCCCATAGCTTTCTGCAATCATCTTAAACTATAATTATACTCATTTCAATAGCATAAATATATAGTTTTAAACAAATGGATCCCAGTATCAATTACATTTCCACAATATGGTTTACATATATTTTTATACCAGCAGATATGCAAGGGAGGAAAAGACAACAGCAAGGGAAGACTGAGAGATAGCAAGAGGCAAATAACTGCAAGACTGTCTGGGTGATCAAGTCCTAGGTCTCATAAGAAAATTTGGTTGAGCAACCAGACAGATAAGACAGTAAAGGACTGAAGAGATCCCTGCATTCAAACTCTCTGTAACAACTGGGACAGGGTCCTATTCAACCCTGTCACAGCGACACAGGGGAACTCTTGGTGGAGCTCCTTCTCCATTCAGGGTACCTACTGTTTTAAGAGGTGCTTCTTCAAAGTGCTATTCTGACACTGGCGGGTGGCTGTGTTGAACCCTTTGCAAATCGCATGTTATGGTGCGGGCCAAGGCAATACACACAGACATCATGTGAATCTCCGGAGTGCATCTTTTCACTGCATTTGCAATAACAGAACAGTTTTGCTGGCTCCTTAGATGACATAAATGGCGTCAAAATCTCTTATGAAAGTGACTGCTTACTATGGTGAGAAAAAAAGAAAAGCAGTGACTGTAACAACACTGATCTTCCTGGACTAGGTCTCCATCACTCATTCACACTAACGGGATAGCGCCGGAGCCTAAAATTTTCAGAAGGGATGGCGCAGAGACAGAACCATGCATGCAAGGCACCGTGAGACTAGCTTGCACCTATGTAGGCTATCTCAGCGTCGACCCTCCAACAGTCTCAGTTCCTTTTTTCTCCACCAAGTGCGCTTGGATGTCGATGTCGCTCATCTGCCAGAGTCAAAGTTTTTGTCTATATGACAGCAGCTTTTAGCATTTAATTTAATATTTTAATAGTAACTTCTTATTTTTACGAACAAGAGAAGAAGATTATGAAGAAAAAGAAATTCTTTCCTGCCATCAATGGAGTCATCCTTAGACGGTAGCGGTGACAGTAAGAGGGCTTCACTTGAAAGGTTTTATGGCAGAGGGGCTGTGTCTGGTCTGCCGCCCTTAATAAATGGCGGGGGGGAGACAGTTCACCGAAGCACAAATCTAGCGGTTCTGGGGATCCGGCTCCGCTTAACCTCGAGCTCTTCTTCCTCATTGAGGGAAGAAGAATCGGTGCCGCTCGAGGTTGCCCTTTGGTACGTCTGCATGAGGACTGTTCGTTGGGAGGGGCGATAGGCCTGAACTGACTTTGGTGGGTTCCCCTTGGCCCCGTTCCTAACAGCTGCATTCTCGACTCCAAACTCCATCTCTGTCCTCGTTGGAGCTCTGGTGAGCAGTTTCACCTCTGGGCCGCTCCTGTGGAGCAGGGGGTTTGACTTCTGTTTTCCTGGCTGTGTTCCTGATTTTGGAGTCTCCGGGCCTCGGAGCAGTTGGACCGGAGCCGGGTCAATTGATCAGGATGAGCGCGGTGCTCTTTTGGTGCCTTCGCCATTGTGTCGACCCCTCGTGACTACCCCCCTCTTCCTTTTCTATGCAGGAGCTGGCACGGGCACTACCTCTTTCCTTCTCCCCTTCTTTTTCTTCTCAGGATTTCCACTGGCATTTTCCTTCAGCGCCGTGGCTTGGTGCCTTGGTCAGCACCGTGCCAAGGAGCCATGACTCGGTGCCTTGGTCGGCGCCATCGTCAGTGCCGTGGACAGGCGCCATCGCTCTGAGCGGTTCCGTGGGTGCTCTTGTTGCTGCTGTTGGTTCGTCGGCGCCACTTGTGGTGCCGCTGGTCGTCGAGGTGGCACTGGGCACCTGGGAGCGCCGAACCCATGGGTGCCATGGGTGCTGGTGGCACCGCCGGGACACCCGGTGCCTCTGGTGCCATTCTGCCATGGGTGGCCACAGTACCATGGTACCATGGGTGTCAGGGGTGCCCTTAGGTGCCACTGCTGCATGGGTGCTGGGGGTGCCTGTGGGTACTGCCGTGGGTGCCCCTGGGTATCGCCCAGGTTGGCATAGGCACTGCTTGGTTCCCTCCTGTGCCACGAGTGATGCTGGGGGTGCTACTGGGTGCTGTCTGGCAGAATTGTGACACATTTTTCCTTTTCGGACTTCTCCTCAGAACTTGTGGCAGGATGTTTTCCGCAGAATGAAGTCCTGTTCTGTGGATTATTTTTTCCACACATCTTAGTGGTTGGCAGTCTATGTCGGATCTTGTGTTATCCAGCGGTTTTCTGCTGATGGAACTCTGCTGTACTGTTCTGCCAACGGAATCTCTCATTCCGCTCAGCACTTCTCAGCTTACTACATGGTACCAAGCTCCTCGACGTCCTTCCTGGTGGTGGAGTCTCTAGTGGCTCTGACCTAGACCTCCCTTAGAGGTCCTTCTGGGGTGGAAGTGCATCTAGATGGGTCTTTCCCTGTCCTTCTGGTCAGTAATACAGTGGATGACTCATTTTATATACTGAAGGACATGTCCTCTCTATCATCGTCCGTGATAAAAGATCTTTTCAGTAGTTCCTCAGTAATGAAGTCCACTATAATTTTTCAGACTGCATCTGTGGACTGTACACTTCTGCGTCTAGACTCTGTCAGTCGTCAAGACAATTACACTCTGTGGAACATTCTAACTTAATGGTTGGAGTCGTTCAGGTTCTTCCACTCCGCTGATAGGGATAAATAGTCCCCTTGTGATATTGCCCCTTCAGTGGCTTCTTCGGCACAGGTGGTTAATCACTCTCTAGCTGTGATTATTAGTCCAGTCATGATTTCAGTATGGACGCTCAGGCTCCTCCTGCACTCAGATGGAGAACATCTTTGTTATTTTGTATCAGACAATCTTTGCAAAATAGCAGCTTTAAAGCCTTGTTAGGCTCGGACTAAAAAAGAAAGAAAACATTTTATCACAGCACAGGGCCTAGCCGAAATTACCAGATACCACCCTTTTGGATCTGGTCAGGTTCCGCCTCAGCCCGAGGCGCTCGTCTCTAGAGTATGGTAAAGAGTACCTGACTACTTCTTCCCCTAAGATGAGTCCGATCCAGCAACGGTATGGGTCATCTCTTTCTCCAAGAGAGATTTCTCTCATTCAGAGACATTTCCTAGACCTAGGTGACTGCTCAGTCTGTTAATTCCCCTTTCTTTTTATCAGGCTTTCTTCTCTTGAGGAGAGCCTCGCAGCAACTGAAGTGACTCTCCAGCGAGTCGGAACTCAGGTTCCCACTTTCTTGCTTGCTTCCACTTAACAGACGATATTCTCCTTTCTTGACCATAAGTCAAGTAGGTCTTTTTTCTGAGATGGCTTCTCAAATATATACACCTTCAGTTCCTGCGCACTGGTTTCATGTCAGTCGCTCACAAAACTATTTCTCAGAATGCGTGACGGAACTGTGATGTTTGTTTTTCAGCAAATAAACTAGTCTCTTCCTACTCCCTTCAGGGAGGCCGGAGTGAGTAATGCCTCACTGCATTGAGTCACTTCTGCCGCTATTTAGTCACTTTCAACAAATGGTTAGCCCTGACTTGGTCCTGCCGCGTCCCTCCTCGATGCAAATCTGCTTCTATTTCCCTTACAAATCCAGCCCGTTTTTTTTCCGTCTGAATGTTTTTCCACAGTGGACACCTTCTCCTGTACACTTCTCCTCTCTTCCCTGAGTTCAGAGACTGCTACTACAGTTGTACACACAGAGGCAGGATGATTCTTTTTTTGGAACATAAAATGGGTAGGATCTGGTTCTACTAGACCACCATAAGAGGCTTCGAAATCGTGCTTTGACCTTCCATCAGGAAGTTTTCAGTGACTAATTGAAAACCATTCTCCTTGATGGCTAACCCCACCTTGACCCCCTTTTTGCTCACCAAGTAGGGGGTTCAAGTGCTCTTGGACCTGTTCTTCACAGGTCAGCAGTACTTGGTAGTGGGGGGTTCTATCTGCGCTTTTCGATCTACCCTGAACCAGTAGACTTTACCTCTGGCTCTTTCAGCTCCTGACGGCCTTTGGCCTTAGATTAGTACATGTCTTTGACACTATTCATTTTGGTTCTATACCAAACTGTGAGGCCGGGTTTTCGCTGCTCTCCTAGAGTGGTTGCAGCTTCCTAGCAGAGTTTGATTTTGTGCCCATTGCAGTCGTCTACAAAGTGGTGAGTTACAACTCAAGCACTTATCTTGTAAGCATTATATTCTAGATGCACTTTCCAAGACACCTCTTTTTATTAGCAGGACAGTCCTTGGCCGTCCTTTCTGAGAGAACCCTATCTCCTCCACCCTACTCAGGGTTGTTAGTTTTAGCTCGGTACTCTCCCATTAGTGTGAATGAGTGATGGAGACCTAGTCCAGGAAGATATGGAAATTATGTACTTACTGTAATTATTGATCTTCTTGGACGGTCTCCATCACTCATTCACATGCCCACCGACCATCCCTGGGATCACTCATTTTCTTTCCTGGTCTTCATGATCCTATGGTTCACGCTGTGAAGACAGTGTTTCCTGAACCTTCTTGCAAGGGCCATCTGGGCCCTTTCAGGCCCAGAAACTCAGGATAAGTCATTTTCATTAGTTACGCTGCACCTCCTTGGTCAAAAAAGTACTGAGGCGGTTGGAAGGTCAACGCCGAGATAGCCTACACAGGCACAAGCTAGTCTTGCAGTGCCGCGCATGCGTGGTCCTGTCTCGGCGCCTACCCTTCTGAAAATTATAGGCTCCCGCTTGGTCCTAGCGCCTCCGGCACTATCCCACTAGTGTGAATGAGTGATGGAGACCGGCCAAGATCACTAAAAAAATTACGGCAAGTAAATACAGGTTACTCACCTGAAACAGGAGTTCTAGGAATGGTATATGTTGTTCATCCACACTTGCTGGTAGGTTCCTTGCCGCTTTAAATCTTGCCAGAAGGTCTTCCAGCTGGCTCCTTCCACCCACGTGGTAAAACTCTCGGCTCAGCCCCATGAAGCCAGGTTGTGCGTCGAAGCCGGGGAGGTCGGGTGGGTTGTGTGGATAAACAACATATACCATTCCTAGAACTCCTGTTACAGGTGAGTAAAGTACAGTTATGTAAGAACTTACCGTAACAGTAGATCTTCGAGAACAGCTCTTGCAGCAGGTAACACCATTAGGACTGAAGCCGGCAGGTGTCAGGACCCCACAGAAATCTTCTAGCTAGCAGTCTTCAGCGGGGACCACCTCCGACGTCGGTCCCGGCCCCGATGTCAGACGTAGTACATAAGGAGGCGGTCCCGCCAGATTCCCCAGTTCTCCCGCCGGAGACTCCCGGCCGCAGGATGACATCAGATGGGGAGACCGAGGATCCGCCATCAGAAGAAAAGAGCTTAAGCTCCTGTCAAAGCCTGGAAGGCCATACCTCCTCCAAGTAGGAATGGTGGGCGGGAAGGTACCTGCTGCAAGAGCTGTTCTCGAAGATCTACTGTTACGGTAAGTTCTTACGTAACTGTACTATCTTACTTCAAGATACAGCTCTTGCAGCAGGTAACACCATTAGGACTGATTCCCAAGCAATAGCGCCTGTAAGCATTCTGGGAGGAGGAAATTAGGAGAGATCTTGAACAAGTCCTGACTCTAGGACAGGAGACCCTGTGAGAACGGCAGGCGAAACGGCTCTCCGCCGTGATGTAATCATCAGGCTATAGTGCCTAATAAATGTGTGCACAGAGCTCCAAGTAGCTGCAGCACAAATGGCCAAGGTGGAGGCGTTAGCAGTGTTGCAAGGAGGTAGCCACCCCCTTGTCGAGTGGCCCTGGATTGGCCCGGAGGGGCTTATGTTTGTTGTTGTAGCAAAATGAAATACACTGGACAAGCCAGCGAGAAAGGGTCTGCTTTGAGACTGGTTGGCCCAGCATCCTCTCAGTGAAAGAAACGAATAGTTGTTCCGACTTGCGAAACTGTTTAGTTCTGTTAAGGTAGAACCTTAAGGAACGGTGAACATTCAGGGTGTGAAGCAACGCCTCTCCTCTATTAGAGTACTTGGGGAAATACACAGGCAGATCGATGTCCTGGTTGAGAGTGAGGGCAGAGACCACTTTAGGCAGGAATTTAGGATTCGTCCTCAGAGACACTCTGTCCTGGTGAAAAATTAAATAAGGCTCCTTGCACATGAGAGCGTGAAGCTCGGGAACTCTCCTTGCTGACGTGACAGCAACTAAAAATAACGTTTTCCACGACAGAAAACGCAGCTCACAATCCGCGGCAGGTTCAAAGGGGGGGAAGCGTGAGTTGTTCCAGGACAAAGAATAGGTCACAAGGAGGAACGGGATCCTTGATGGGTGGCCTAAGGTGTAACACCCCTTTCAGGAAGTCTCGAGAGGCATCAAGCTGTGCCACTGTGCGTTGTCCCACTGGGAAGTGGTATGCAGAGATTGGCAGAGGTGCACTTTAATGGAGGAGTAGGCAGACCCGATGGAATAGGGAAAGAAGGTACTCCAGCACCCCTTTCACGGGCATTCTAAAGGGGAAGGCGCTGTGCACCATAAAGCAAAAGCGGCACCACTTCATGGCGTACGTCGCATGCGTTGCCGGCTTTCTGGCCGCTGAAAGGACTTCCGCCACCTCTTGCGAGACCCTGTATCTCATAATGGCTATGTCTCTAGGAGCCATGCATGCAGATTCAGTGAGCGTAAGTCCGGATGGACTAGTGAACCCTCCTCCTGAGACAATAGGTGGGAGCTAAAATGCAATGGAACTGGAGGTTCCCGGGACAATTGTGTCAGCATGGGGAACCAGATCTGCCTGGGCCAGAAAGGCGTTACCAGGATCATTGTTGCGTGCTCCCTGCGCAATTTGAGAAGAACTCTCCGGAACAATGGGAAGGGACGGAAAGCGTAGAGGAATCTGTCCGCCCAGGAGAGGGACAATGCGTCTCGCCAGAAAACACCAGGCCCTGGATCATGCGAGCAAAAATTGGGCAGTTTTGCGTTGGATGGGGAAGCGAATAGGTCCAACTCTGGAGTGCCCCATCGAAGAAACAGATCCTCTGCTACCTCCTGAAGAAGTTCCCACTCGTGGACTCTGGCCTGGGAACGACTCAGGCTGTCTGTGATTGTGTTGTCCACTCCGGGAACGTGAACTACAATCAGGCTCGCGCCGTGTCGGATTACCCAATCCCACACCCTCATAGCTTCCCTGCAAAGGGGGTAAGAGTGTGCGCCTCCTTGTTTGTTGAGGTAATACATCACCACCGTGTTCTCTGTCTGAAGCAGAAGGGTACTTGACAGGATTTCTGACTGAAAGGCCTGCAGGCGTAGGACTGCCTCATCTCCAGCACGTTGATGTGAGGTGGGCTTCCTGAGGGTCCATGTTCCCTGGGACCTCACCCGTTCAGGTCGCTCCCACCCCAGCCAGGCGTCTGTGGAAGGATTGCCTTGAGGATGGTGCTGTAAACGGGACACCCGCAGAAAGTGTCCCTGGGTCTAGCCACCATTGCCAGTCTCGGATCACGGCGTTCGTGATTCTGACCGGATGCTGCATGTGGTCTTGCCTTTGGTCCCTCTGCACCTTGAGCATCCACTGAGCTACCCGCATGTGGAGCCTTGCCAAAGGGATGGTTGTAATGGCCGCAGCCACGTGTCAGAGCAAGCGAAGGACCAACCTGGCGTGGATGGTCTTTTTCGCCGAGAGATCCCTGATGAGGGATCTGATGTGCTCCGCTCTTTCGTTGGGAAGAAAGGCTTTCCCTTGGACGGTGTCCAGAACTGCACTTATGAACTGCAGCTTCTAGGACAGTACGAAGAGAGACTTCTCGTAGTTGATAAGAATGCCCAGAGACTGGAACAGGTCCTGGGTGCTCTGAATAGCCATCAACAGCGCCTCTTTGGAGGCGGCCATGAGAAGCCAGTCGTCCAGGTACGGGAACACGGAGTGGCCCTGTCTCCTCAGAGACACTGCCACGACTGCCACACACTTGGTAAAGACCTGGGGTCGAAGACAGTCCGAACGGAAGAGCCGGAACTGAAAGTGGTGGCCGAGAAACTCGAAGCGCAGGAACCTCCTGTGCGCTTGAGCTACTGGGATGTGCAGGTAGGCGTCCTGCATGTCCAGGGATGCTAAGAAGGCATCCTTTTTCAGCATGGGAATGAGTCCTTGGAGGGTCACCATGCGAAAACGTTTGTAGGCGACCGACATGTTGAGGTCGCTGAGGTCCAGGATTGGACGGAGGTCCCGTTTTCTTGGGAACCAGAAAGAAGTGGGAATAGTATCCGGACCCTATCTGATTCTCTGGGACATACTCCACCGCTCCCTTTTGCAGGAGCGCAAGTACCTCTTGCCTGATGAGAGATCTGTGCTGACCCGAGTAACGGGAGAGCAGAGGTGGCCTTGTGGGTGGCTTGTCCACGAATTCTATAAAGTGGCCTCTTTCGACCAACTGAAGGACCCACCTGTCGGTGGTTATGGACTGCCACCCTGGCAGGTGGTCCGTAATGCGGCCCCCAACCTTGGTGTCCCGTTGATCCTGAGGGGTGGGGGCCGGGAAGGAGTCATGCTGTGGTGGCTGAGGGTCCAGCGGGCTGGGCCGACTTAGCTGGTCGTTGGCTTCGGCCCGCAGGCGACTTTCCCTAGGATCTGCGAGAGAAGGAGCCCCTCTGTTGCGGACCGGTGCGGGACTGCTGTCTCTGCATCCGGCATTGAAAATGGCTTTGGTTCCTACGAAAGGAACTAAGCTTGGGTCTGTACATGGCCTGGACAGACCGTACTGCCTTCCCGGCCTCTTGAAGTTTGGTGAGGACCTTCTCCGAGGACTCACCAAAAAGAACTTCTCCATGAAACGAGGCATCCAGGATGTTCTTCTGGACATCTGGGGTGAATCCGGAGACACGGGGTCATGAGTGTCTCCGGAGGCATACGCCTGAAGCTGCCGCTCTGGCCGAGGAGTCCGCGGAATCATACGTGGCTTGCAGCACCTGGGTTCCCACGTCCGAACCCGTACGAAGGAGTTGTAGCAACTCCTCCTTCTGCTCACCTTCTAGCATTTTTTCTGCCAGATCCAGTCCCTGCTCCCACAAGGCGTTTTGAAACTGTACCATGTGGGTCAAGTAGTTGAGGGATCTGATGGCGCAGGTAGCGGATGCATACATGCGCCTGCCCATAGCGTCCAGCTGCTTGGACTCTGGGTCCGGTGGCAGGGTGCTCAAATGTTGCGGCCTCTGGGACCGGTCATGACAGGCTGTAATGACCAGAGAATTGGCCAGAGGATGTGATGCCAAGTACTGGTCCTCCCTAGGGGCCTTGTACAGGCGGTCAGCTTTCTTCGGCATCGCCGGAAGCGAGTGTGGACATTTCCACGCTGCCTTGGTGACGTCCACGAATGTGTCCACCAAGGGTGGCACCACCACAGGCTTTGGATCTTTTTGGCGAAGATATCTGGCAAGGCGTAATCTCTCGGTCTAGTTCCTCTGCGTCCCAGCCCATGTTCTCTTGGATATGCCTCATAATCTCTGAGAATGATGGGTCATCCGGAGGAGATCTTGGAAGCTCACGTGGGTCCGGAGAAGGGATGTTGATCGGAGAGGGGGATCTGGATCCGTCCGAGAAGTCCGATCCCGTGTCCTCCGTCGAAGGCGAACGGCGGCGTCTTCTGTGTCTCTTGGGGCTGGGTGACCCTGAAGAAGATCTGGATGGAGGTCTCCTTTTTTCTGGTCTACCCCAGGAAGGTCCGTGGGCTCCTGGGGAAGGTGCCTAGCCCGCATCCCTGGGTGAGTAGAGGCGGCGGGGGCAGAGTGAGGTGGAGGAGGAGGAGGAGGTGGTGTGGGAACCACATCCCTTTTTATGGTGTCCCACCAGTAAGTAAACAACTCCTTGACCTCGGATATGCTGAGGCCCGATGACGGACCAGGCGCCGATGGCCAGTCGTCGGGTTCCGGCGTCGGCTCCCCAGGGGCCTCAGGTTCTGGCGAGGGTTCCCTTGGGGGTGCGACAGGACCGGGTTCGCCCGTCTGGTCCTCGGGCTGGGTCAGCTCCTCCTCTGTGATCGCCTCTTGACCGACGTCGGTGGGAGGCGAAGGGGTCCTCTTCTCAGTAGGTATGGCGCGGTCCCCGGCCGGCGTCCGTGGGCGAAGGCCTAACCCGGCGATGGGCGTCTGGCGGTCGGCGGTTCTCCGGGACCGATGGTGTTTGGCCGGCGTCGGGTGGGCCGTCGGGTCTGACGATCTCTTAAGTGAAGTCAGTTCTTTGGTCTTCCGCTGGGGAGGAGGAGGCAAAGAGACTGACCTGGCGTCGGGTTCCAAATGGTGGGAACTGGACTTGTGATGGTGATGACGGTCCCCCGACCTCGACAGGTCCTTAGTGGCCAAGGACGAAGAAGGTCTGGAGGTCTTGGCCTGAGGAAGAGAGGAGGAACCCGAGGGTGTCTTCACCGCTGCAGGGGGAGGCTGAGAGCTGGCCCGGGAAGGGGAGCGGTCGGACCGGAGCGACTACGGGAGTCAGAGGCCCGAGACGGGACCTGGATCTCACTCTCTCCTATGCTTCGAGGTGTTTCCGGGCCTTGTCGGAAGATTCCCCCTTGGAGGCTGCGTCCATGGCTTTAATCTTTTCCTCAAGTGGGAACGCCTGAAGGGCCTTCTGGCGACGGATCCGGGTCTGGCTATTGAACCCCTGGCAGAAGGAGCAGGCCCGGGTGTCGTGGTCCGGGCCTAGGCACCGGACGCAGGCCGAATGCGGGTCTTTGAACGGGATTTGCTTCCCACAGGCGCACTTCAACGGATGGTCCTCAACGGAGGTTGGAGAGGACATCAGACAGAAACTGAGCAGAAAAAACGAACTTTTTCCCAAAGGAAGAACTTAACTAGGCGTCGTGCGCTAGAAACGAACCGAAGGGTCGAGACATGCAAGTCGACGGCGGGAAAGAACTGGGACCGCCTCCTTATGTACTACGTCTGACATCGGGGGCGGTCCCCGCTGAAGACTGCTAGCTAGAAGATTTCCGTGGGGTCCTGACGCCTGTCGGCTTCAGTCCTAATGGTGTTACCTGCTGCAAGAGCTGTATCTCGAAGTAAGATCCTGTATTTCTAGGGACATGGATATGTTGTTCTATCCACAGCTACTGGCAGACTCCTAGCAGTTCTCCGGGAGGAGGGAGGCAAGGCGCACACCACCTAATTAGGAAATAAGGACTGGAGAACTGAGGTCCTAAAACCAGCATCCCGGCGTGACCCAAGGTCGATGAGGTAGTGGGTAATGAAGGTGAGTGCTGACTTCCAGGTAGCAGCCCTGCAGATTTCCTGGATAGGGACGTCTCTGGAAGCAGCCACCGAAGTAGCGGTATGGCGGGTAGAATGAGCTCTTATCCCTCTGGGAAGCTCCATGCCCACCAACATATAGCAGAGATCTATGCAGGAGGTGATCCACCTGCCTATCGTCCGCTTGGCTGCAGGTCTGCCAGGTGCGACTTCAGCGCAGGTGACAAACAGCTGGTGAACATCTCCACGAACTTCAGCCATCCACTCCCTGTAATAAGAGAGCGCTCTTCTAGGATCCAAAGCATGGAGCCTATATTCGGCCTCCGAGGTGTGACTGGGGTAGAACACCGGCACAGTCAACAAGTGGTTAAGGTGAAACTCTGACACCACCTTCAGAAGGAATTTTGGGTGGTGGCGCAGGACAACCTTGTTCCTGTGGAAGACCAGATAAGGAGACTCGATGGAAAGCGCCTGGAGCTCTCCCATCCTTCTGGCTGACGTGATAGCCACCAAGAAGGCGGTCTTCCACGACAGGTGAGAGATGTCACGCCTGTGCATCGGTTCGAATGGCCTGCCCATGAGCTTAGCTAATACCAGCAGTAGATCCCACAGAGGTGGAGGTTCTCGCACCGGAAGGGATATGTGATCAAGGCCTTTGAAAAAGCGCCCAACCACCTTCTCCTGCGCCACCGACTGCTTTCCGGCCCGCACCCGGTAAGCAGAGATGGCTGCCAGGTGCACCTTAAGGGTCGTTGACCGAAGCCCCTGCTGAGAAAGGGACCACAGGTAGTCCAGAATGTTGGCCAAGGAACAGGATGAAGGGTCCAACTCCTTGCCCTGACACCAAATAGAGACTCTCTTCCATTTGAAGGCATAGCATTTCCTGGTCTACTCCTTAGGGGATGCCTCAACAACATTGAGGACCTCGTCAGAAAGAACCAAGGCCTGGAACTCTAGCCGCTCAGGAACCAGGCCGTCAGGTGCAGGGATTGAAGGTCCAGGTGGAGAACCTTCCCCTGGTTGACTGAGATCAGGTCCGGGCGGGCAGGGAGCCTGGAGCGGAGGCTGGGGAGATCTGGATACCAGAACAGGCAGGGCCAGTCTGGGGCTACCAGAATCACCTGCGCCGTGTCCCTCCTCACCTTGCGAAGCACCTTGTGGATCAAGGGAAATGGGGGAAAGGCACAGAAGAGGCCCGGGGTCCACGGCCTCAAGAAGGCATCCTGCTGCAGCGAGCCCTGCTGAGGGGGGCGGGCATGAAATAGCCTCAGCTTCGCATTCTCCCTGGAGGCAAACGGGTCCACCTGAGGAGTGCTCCAGTGGGAGAATAGATCTTGTACTACCTCCGGCAAGAGAGACCACTCGAAAGATGCAGCCCCTAACCGGCTTAGGGCATCGGCCAGAGTGTTGGAGACTCCTGCCACATGGATGGCTAGGAGATCCGCCTTCAGGCTGCGCATGAGGGACCAAGTGCGGAGAGCTTCCTTGCACAGGGGCATGAAGCGCATCCCGCCCTGGTGGTTTAGGTAGTACGTGGTCGTGGTATTGTCCGTTTGGACCTGGACCACTTGACCCCGTACAAACGGAGCGAAGGCGGTGAGGGCTAGATGGACCGCTTGAAGCTCCAGCAGGTTGCTGTGGCATCGGGACTCCCGAGGGGACCAGAGGCCATGCGCTCTGTGCTCCCCCAGATGGGCACCCCAACCCATCACAGAGGCGTCGGTCGATAGAGTGACCGTCAGCTCAGGGCAGACAAACAAGATGCCCTCCTGCAGATGAGCTGGAATGATCCACCACTGGAGAGCGTTCCACATCTCCTGGGTTACTGCCACTGGCTGGTCCAAAGGACCGGAGCGCTGTGACCACTGGCTAGCCAGTCCCCATTGCAGGGGACGCATGTGCCAACAGGCCACGCTGGTGCAGGCCGCCATGAGGCCCGGGAGGCACAGGAAGTCCAGGGCAGGGCACAATTGCCCAACCTGAAATGATTGGGCAAAGGAGGAAAGAACCTCGGCCCCGTCCGCTGGGAGCCGTGCTCTGGCTTGAAGAGATTCGAGCTCTGCCCCGATGAATTGATTCACCTGCTTTGGCACGAGTTCCGATTTGGCCTCGTTGATGAGAAGGCCAATCTGAGAGCAAACCTGGAGGGCCAGCTCCCTGGACCGCTCCATCTCCGGTCTGGAGGAGGCCGCAATCAGCCAGTCGTCCAGGTAAGGGTACACCCGGACCCTTCAGCACCGCAGAAATGCTGTCACCACTGCCATGCATTTGGTGAAGACCCTGGGAGCTGGAGAGAGGCCGAAGGGCATGGCCCGGAACTCGTAAATGGACCCTTCTGCTCTGAAGCAGAGGAATCGCTGGTGGGACGGACTGATTGGGACATGAAAGAACGTGTCCAGGAGGTCCAGAGAACAGAACCATATGCCTCTTTCCAAGGATGGAACGATCTGAGTCAGAGTGACCATCCTGAAGGTTCGAGACCTTAGGAACCTGTTCAGGTCGTGCAGGTCAAGAATGGGGCGCCAGCCCCCCGTCCGTTTTGGGACCAGGAAGTATCTGGACACAAACCCTGGGCTGGTGGAGGATCCGCCACCTCCCTGATCACCTCCTTCTGGAGGAGCAGGGCGATGTCGGCTCAATGGGCAGACAGAGAGGCCCCGGACCCCGTAGCCCCCCTGTAGGGATGGCTCAGAAGGGCGGGGGCCTGCTCGAACTCCAGAGGCGGACCAGGTGGAAAGAAAGTGGTGGAGCCGTCCCCCCATGGGGGGAACCCACGGGGGAGTGATGAGGCTGGGGGTGACACCCCTCAACCCGTCACTGGGCAGGCTTGGAGGAGGGACCGGCCGAGGGACCTCCCGGGCCTTTCCCTCCCTTCTTCCTGCTGGAGGAAGATGCTGGCTTGGCTTTCGGGTGCCAAGTGCGAGCCTGCTGGCCCTGATGCTGGTGTTGCTGGGCCGGATGTGCCATAGGGGCAGAAGGCTTGTGCTGGGTATCCGCCGTGAAGGTGGAGATCCGCAGCCAAGCTCTGCGGCGCATGGCCACTGCAGCCACAACTGACCGGGCACAAGAGCCTCCGATGTCAAGAGCAGTTTGGAGCTGCTGCTTCTCCACCACCCTTCCCTGATCCCGCACCTGCTTGACAGTAGTCTGGAGGTCAGCCAGGAGATGAGAAATCACCTCATCCAGGGAGCCTATAAGGCGTGGGAAAAGTGTGCCATCAGTACGGCCGAACTGGCATGACGGAGGCCTAGGGAGGACGCAGCGTACACTTTATGCCCGGTGTAGTCCGGCATCTTGGACTCTTTGTCGGGAGGCTTGTCCACGTCCCTGGTGTTCCCGGAGCGCTGGAAAACACTATCGGTCACAAGCCTCTCCGCAGAGGGGTGCTCCGAAAAAGACGGATAGTGAACTGGTGGGGACCGTGCACTTCCTGGCCATCCTGGCCGAAGGAGTAGGACAAGAAGATAGCCGCTGCCATAACTCCAAAGCTGGGCCAACAATGGCTTCAGCCACCGGAAAGGCCTCCATGGGAGAATCCCTTTGGTCCAGCATTTCCGTGAGTGGATACTTGGCCTGCCTGGACACGGGTTTGAGCTTCATCCCAGTAGATTCTGAGATGAGCCGAAGCAGACCCATGAACGAGGATGGGCTCTCGTCCACCGACTGTCCCCCAGAGGACTCCAGGTCAAGGGGCCTGGAGAACAGGGAAGAGTCATCATCAGACTCCGAGGAGTCTGCGAACAGCTGCCTAGGGCCTGAGCCACCCTCCACCTGCCGAGGACGGTCGGAAGTGAGGGTGACCGACAACTGATGGGGCAACTCCTGACTTGACCGAGAATCCTTGGTCGGAGCCCCAGATTTAGGTTGTGGAGGCGGGGGTTCCACCACAATGGGTGGCGCAGTTGGTTTCGGCCAAACAACCGGTGCCGGTTTGGGATCCTCGACAACCACGAGGGGTTGTTTCGGCCATTCCGGTGACAGCCACTTAATGGCCGGGGAAGGCGACGTGGTTGGCTTGTTCCCGGTCAGAAGGAGCTGCTGCCACATTAAGTCCTCGTAGCATTGATGTAACTTGAGCTAAAGCCTTTCCTCCGAGGAGGAAGAAGATGAGGACGAGCAGCGCCGCCGAGACCGCCGGTGTTGGCGGGATCGGCTGGACCGAGAAGAGGTCCGAGACCGTCGGTATTTCTGAGGGTGGGTCTGGGAGGGAGCGGGGGAAACCTGTTCCTCCATCAGCTCGGGAACCTTAACCGGGGACTCCAACACAGGAGGTGCAGGCAAGTACTCAGTTTCCACCGGGGGGACTGGTGAAGAAGGGTTGTCAGCTTCTCCAATCGACAGCCCGTCCGACGGGTCGAGAAAAATCTTGACCGCATCGACGGGTGTCTCAGCCGGCTGAACTGACGGGGACACCATGAAGCCAGCGGCCTTAGCCGCAACCTCGACCGAAGTCAAGTGTCGACTGTCCGGGGAAAAGAACCTCTCCCGCTCCCATGAACGCCGACGGTGGGACTTGCCCTTCAAGTCCTTCTTCTTGGACCAAGAGGAGTGTCCCGATGGACCCTCACCTTTTGTAGAGAGGGACTGACAAAGCTCGTTAAAAGAAGCCGTGCAGGAGGAGCCCAAGGAGAGCAGGATAAATGCCGAGGAGGACGAAGACGCGGCCTGGGCCACCTCCTCCTCCTCGAGGGCGATCATCTGCTCAAGTTGCTCAGCCGAGCCCGCCGCCAGACACCGCCCAATGGGCCTCCTTTGACTTCACTGGAGGAACACGTCTCTCGGGGCGCCCAAGTTGGAATTTGGCAGCATGGTCTTCAAGGACAATGGCCGATAAGGACTTTACGTCATGAACCTACAGGATCGTGATCAAGCCCGAGGCAATAAGCATGCAAGTGAGTGTGGATCGGTCCGAGACATCTTCTGCCCTCATGGGCACCGCCGAAATCCAGGAATTGACTTATCTATCGCAGCCGCGAAGGAAGAAACAAACCGAAGTCTACAAATTTTAAGAATATGTTTTGGTTTAACTGACAAGTTTGGATCCAGGCCTAAAATGCAGAGCGCTAAGGAGAGGAACCTGAGCTTCCAAGTGGTAAGGAAGATCTGGCGTCATGGGGCAGAGCCAAGAGTTTTTACCACCCGAGTGGGTGGGAGGGGCCAGCTTGAAGACCTTCCGGCAAGATTTAAAGCGGCAAGGAACCTGCCAGTAAGTGTGGATAGAACAACATATCCATGTCCCTAGAACCAAGTTTTCCTGTGAGACCTAGGATTTGATCGCCCCAACAGTCAGGCAATTCTCTGCCTCTTGCCATCTCTCAGTCTTCCCTGCTGCCTGTCTTTCTCTCCCTTGCATATCTGCTGATATAAAAATATATGCAAATCACTGTATGGAAATGTAACTGTTATTGGGATTCCTTTTGTTTAGAAAGTATATAGTGTTAATTTTTGAAATGTATATAATTATAGTTTGAGATAATATCAAAAAGCTATTGGAAAATCAAGAGGTTACCGTAGTGAAATTTTTAAGACTTTTGCAGAAGAGCTGTAAAAAAGGGGCCTCAGTTTAGGCACACGGTGTTCCTGCCAGCACCTGCCTGAAACATACAAGAACACTTTGGAAGAAACAGGATGCTTGTTAGGAATAGGGATTGGAAGGACTTATAAGAGAGCTGAGCTGCAATTGCATGTTAGATGGACACAGAGGTTGAAGAAAAACTCAGACTTTTTCTGTTTATCTGACCTTTGTAAATAATTATACTGAACAATATTATTTTTTTATGTAACTGCTAGTACAAATAAAACTCTTGTTGCAAATTGTACAACTGCTCCTGATTTTTCCCATGCTTCCTGACCTGTGCCTCGATGACACCCTGGAATTGAGCAGTATAGTACGGGGCTGTGTAGAATCTCCTGCCTGGACCCTTGGGTTAACTCTATATGCCTTAGAGTGTCCCAGTGGAAGTCTTCATTGAGCTGTAGGTTGTTTTTAATCTAGCTCAGCAAAAATGGCAGAAGGGCTGTCCCCTCGGCACCCTCTGGTACCCCACTATTCGTACGTTCCTGGCCCACACTTCATTTTCTAGGGCCTCCAAGCATCCTCTGAGTTGCCTATCTTCTTTAGAGTTGCAACTGTGGCAAGTGTGAAAGTTGTTCTCTTGTCTGCTTCTGCTACGGACCCAGTGAGTTGCAAGATAGCAGCATCATGATGCTCCAACTTCTGCAAAGTTTTTTTGATTTTGGAGTCCATGGCCTGCAATGGACTTGAGCATGGTCTGTCAGGGAGACTCCACCAATGCCGTTTAGTTAGCTGCTTCACTGCCACTCGAAGGACCCGCGGCCTTGTGAGATTGCGAAGGCTGATCTTTCTGCGGTTCTTTCTGCTGCCCCTTGGTCTGGCCCATGAAAAATCTGGTACTAATCCATTGAGAAACGTATACTGCGTTAAACGCTATGCTTTATTTCACAAGAAATCAGTTTACAATAGAGTGTTTCTGATGATTTTACCACCTCAGGGAGAGAGCTTTCAGGAGTGATACCGACCTGGAATATGTCTCTCTGGCGCACCCGACTGTCTGCTTTGTTTGTTTTACCCCTCCCTCTGGCACAGATTGTACAATGCCACTCATACCGTCACCTCAGTGAATTTCAGTAATGATTTGCTTTACTGTGTCTTGGCTCAGCATTTTTTTACCTGCCAATGTAACTACTTTAAGTATTAGATGCCTGGTTTCAAAACATTTGTGACCTGTCTATAATCAACTGACGTGGAACCTATGTAAAGAGCTTTTAGCTCAAAGGTGTTATCAGAGAATACAATAAATAAATAAAAATTTACTATGGCACTACAAATCTGGAAACTGATCACTTCCTTGTTTCTAGTACTGCTGCTTTAATGGGGATCCAATTAAAAGAATCTCTCAGCAACCTACTGGGATACAGTGACCTTCGTGGGATGGGAACAGATGTATTTCGAGGGGTCTGACTACAGAAGGTCAAACACTAATGAAGTTAAAACCAGACCCTAACAGAGAGTCAAAGCCTCCCCGAGAGACTGCCCAAGGCAAATACCCTCTTGCGAGAGCAAAGGTGGTGGGGGCACCCACCTTAATAGCAGTGACCTTATTTGGGACTAAGTTTTGGTCGACTAGTTCAGACTCATCAATGCGCAGCGGAAGCATAGTTTCCATGATGGGTAGAATTGGCCAGCCTCCCAAATGGGCTGTAAAGAGCATCAACAGGGCATTCGCCATCGAATCTGTTTTCCATCATAAAAAGTTAGAGGGCAGACCTGCCCTTCAAACTCTGTGTTGGAGTGTAGATACGGCTCTATCACAACTGAGTGGTCCAGGACTACGGCTGGGATCAAGATGCTCTTATATGGTGCTGAGGTTGAATGCTGGAATTTGGTCTCCTTGCGCCTCTTTGCCTTACTAGTCGAAGGGTTTGGGGAGCTTCCGCTCTTGACGTGCCCAAGACTCAGGCACCACTGTCTGGTGCAGCAGGCCAATCTTCTTTTGATGAAGCGGTTCAAGGCAGTGCCAGGCAGATGTCATGCAGATCTATTCTCAACATCTTGTTCTTGTAGTGGTTACACCTCTTGAAGACGCAGCCCAATCCACACAATAGAGTTCTAGCAACAACTAGATGGCAAATTTTTTTTTTTAAACTGAAAATTCTAGCGGGGTGGGGCTGTTCCTTGAACTCTGTGCTGAAGTGAAGATGCAGCCTGATCACAATATTCAGGTCAGGGGACGAGGTTTAGAATGGAGACTCTCTTCCAGGAGGCTGAAGACTATGCTGAGGTAGAACGTTGGGAAGTTGGTCCCCTTATCGTTGTCCTTGCCTGACTTACCTCACTTGTTCATGGGCTTAGGGAGCTTCCGCTGAAAGACTCAGGCTGCACTGTCTGGTACAGTGGACATGTCTTCTTTTGATGGAGTGGCCCAAGACAATGCCAGGCAGATGTCACGTGGATCAGTTTTGGATATCTTGTTCAAGTAGCAGTTACACCACTTGTAAAGTGGAGTGTAGACATTCTTTTCCCTGCAGCCCACATCCATGCAATACAGTCCTAGCAACAACCTGATGGGACCGAATGGCATCAGTGACTGAAACAAGAAGCTTCACCTAAATGCTATAGTTGCGAAGAAAAAAATGTAAAAAAAAAAAAAAAAAGTCAGAAATTCAAAGAAATATTGAAACAAGCCTAACAGCCAAGCGATAACAGAAAGTCCATGTAAAATTTCTAGTGGAAAAAAAACAAAACAATCTGAGGCATACGTACATACATACGAATATGCCAGCAGATAAGTCTCTAGTTTGTCTGAGTGTCCCGTACCCACTGTGTTTACAGAGGGAACTGCCCACTCCCCATATCCCCCTTCACCCCCCATGCTACCTGCAACTTCCCCCTCACATAGTCCCAACCTCTCTTGAAGCTGTTCACTACTTATAGTAGGAGGCAGTATAGCACTATGTGTTAGGGCACTGAGCTGCAAACCTAGAGAGCTGGGTTTGAATCCCATAGCCCCCACTTGTATACTGTGTGACCCTGAGCAAGGCACTTAACTTTCTGGAAACAAGCTTTGGCTTAGTGTGCTTTTCCTGGTTAAACAATTTCCCCTTTCCCCTTTAAGGATATTATTTCCTCTGTCAACTCATTCCACTTAACTATCACCCTCTCAGTAAAAATGTGCCTTATCTCCCTCCCGAACCTTCCCCCACCAACTTCAGGCTGTTACCCCTAGTGGTCTTGTTTCCACTACAGCTGAAGACGCTGTGCTCACCATGTTCATAACTTTAAGGTGACTGAGGGTCTCAGTAATCTTCCTGGGTGCAGAAGTGTGCCATTATCCTACACTAACACACACTCAGTCATACTTTAATGCTAGAATGTTCAGTTGCTTTGGGCTCATCATGACCTAAAATACCGTCACCACTGGCTGGCTGATCTTCAGTGATGGGCTGAGACAGCGGCAATATCACACTGACGAGTCCTAAACAGAATTAAACACTTGTCTGTAGTTTGTTGTTTTTAACTCCTGTGAATTGTTTGGCAGGTTTAGTGCACCTTACAGTCCTGCTGAAAGACAAGCCAGCCATAATTAATTCAAGGAGATTGAATATATTACCCATGGCGAGTTGCATACCCATGACGAATTGCATTAGGGGAAAGTATATTTTTGTGCTTCAGTGGTACAAAAATTCACTTAACTGTTTTTGCAGTAGGCTATTACCTTTATTTTTCCTCTCTATGAATTTCTATTTAATGGTCATGTCCTTACCGGCGTGTAGCTGTGTACACTGCCAACACTGTTCAGGTTAACGGATGCCAGGCTCTGGTCAGAGAGGCTATTGCTAAGGCTACTGCGTGGGCTGTCACTCCCATCCTGATCTGTGTTATATAATGTTACCTGCAAGAGGCACAAGGAATACAGTAAGAGGAGAGGCACACTGAAAGCACATAGCTTTGAGCACAACAGTGAATCTACAATGCACATACAAAAGCATTTTCAATGTCAAGCACATTACATAGGAGTTTTTGCATTTAGCATTTCTCTTTAAAGATTCTTTGAGCTTAAAGAGCATCATTACCTGCCCCACCCCCCCAAAAAAATCTCCCTAGAAATACCTAATGCGCTGCTGATTAAGATCCCTATAGTTGTATGCTTTTAACAAAATTCTATTTTTAAACATCATGTAGATTATAAATGGGAGCAAAGGAAGCAGATTCCCTCTTACGCCAAAGTGCTGCCAGTGTCCTTGTGTCCCAGGTGTCTTGCGTGAGGTTGATGTTATTGTATGGAGAGTGCTGCAGCAGTCCACTTACAATTCAATGACAGCATCTTTGTGAAAGTTCAGCCGAGGTTCAAGACTGAATTCGGGAATGCTACAGCAGGATGGAAGTAGGCTCCATCCAATGAAACACTCTTCTGGTGAGGGAGGGTGGGACTTCTTGTCAGCCTGATCACCCTGAACAGTAAAGGCAGACTAAGTGTGAGACTAACTGCAGCTTGCCGAGCAATACTGGTTATCTCATGGCACCTCTGAGGCAGGACCGACTGTGAAAATGTAGCCCTCCCTGGCATGTGATGACAACTGAACCCCCCCCCCCCAAATCTTCATGCATCCCCATCTACTGACAGGCATGATCAACTGCTGGGAAGGCCTCTCAGAAGGTCAGGAAAGACGTGTGTTTGCCCTTGGCTCTATAGTGCAATACAAAAAGGCAAAAACAGTATATAAAATAATAGACTGTTCCGTCTGATCCTTCATAGCCTAAGTAACCAGGCCTGGTATTAGTTCCATGTGAACAATGGGGATGCCATTAGAACTTGGTCTTTGGGGGCTCTTCCTGCCCTGCGCTGATTTATGATCTACAGTATATTTAAAAACAAAGGTTTGTTGGCTGCTGCCAACTAAAGGGACCTTTAGTTGGGTCTTTAGATATTTCTTGGGGGAGATGGGCTGAAAACAAGACTTGCACTATGAATAATAAGCTGTATAAGCCAGTGCATTAGAAATCCTTCTGATTACCCATCTTTCTTTGCAGCAAACCAATTAAATCAGCTGCAATAAACATCTGAATATAGAGCACTACCCCAATGGTGATGTCACTAGGGAATTTAAGGCCACCCATAGGAATTTTTTTTTTTCAAATTACCTATACAGGATAGGACAAAGGGGGTGTACTATTGGAAGCAGGTAGCAAGTTGCATGTTGCAAAAGATACAACTAACACAAATAAGAATTGAAAAAGGACTGCGGGAGGAGGAGGTCAACAGACCTACACCCCTTACCAGTAGAAGGGGTCTTTAGGTTGGAGATGAAGCGAATAAGTCAGTAATGGGAGCTGGGGGGGGGCGGACACAGAGAGGGGAGAAAGGGGAAGAAAAGAAGCAATGGAAGTGAAGGAGGCTCAGATTCTAGGTACAGGGTGGTGTCCCTGAATGCGCAGTCTCAGTAACAAGATGGACTACTTGAAGACACTATTAACAGAAATGTGTGCTGGGGGGGGTTGACATCATGGCAGTCACCGAGACTTGGACGCACCAAACAATGACTGGGACCTCTAGAACCCTAGGCATAAATTATTCAGGATAGACATAGCAATGGGGGGGCAGCGGCAGTTTTCATCAAGGAGGGTATAACATGCACAAGGGAGGAGTCGGAGGAGGGGAAGGCAGAGACAATGTGGGTTCTGCTACTGTTCAGTATAGAAAGGAAGGTGAGGTTGGGGGTGATTTACAGACCACCCAATGAGGAAGAGGAGGAGGAGACTGAATTGAACGTCCAAATATTTAATGCTGCAGGGAAGGAAGAGGTGGTAACAGTGGGGGACCTCAATCTTCCCAAGGCAGACTGAAGCGTGCCAACCATGACATGCTCCAGGAGTCAGGTGATCTAGGAAGCGTAGCAGAATGCGATTCTGAGGCAGCCACAGAACATACCCCAGAGGGTGCAATCCTTGATCTGGTGCTCAACAACTGGGAGCACATACGAGATATAATGGTCAAAGAGTCTGTAGGTGGAAATGATCATCGCACAGTGTGGTTCCGGTTGGATATGGGCAAGGAAAATGTCCCTATGAAGACCAAAATCCTGGACTTTAGGAGGGTGGGCTTCAGGAAGATGGGTAAATTGTTACGGAAGCATCTGGAGGGCATCAGAGGCGATACAGGGCTGGACCAAAGGTAAGCCATCATTAAAGTGGCTGTCGCAGCAAGTGAGGAGGAGAGCTGTTCGGGAAGCCGCAGTCAGTGGCGTGAGGACCAGAGCGGCCGCATCAGCTGCTGAGGAAGACACCATCCAGGAGGGCTTTTGCTGCAGTCAGCGGCGTTGAAATAGAAGCAAGGAGCTGGTGGCCGCAGTCGGCGGTGAGGGTGTCATGATTGGTCGCATCGACGGCCGAGTCAATCAGGGCAGGAGGCTCCAGATTCGAGTGCGGCCAGGCTTTAAAGCCAGGAAGCTGGGCTGCACATCTCTGGCTCAGCAAGTGAAGAGGAGAGCTGTTCAGGGAGCCGCAGTCAGCGGCATGGAGGACCAGAGCGGCTGCATCGGCGGCCAAAGAAGACACCATCCGGGAGGACTTTTGCCACAGTCAGTGGCATTGAAACAGAAGTAAGGAGTCGGTGGCCGCAGTCAGCGACAAGGGTGTCCCTGATTGGCCGCATCGGTGGACGAGCCAATCAGGGCAGAAGGCGCCAGATTAGAGTGTGGACAGGCTTTAAAAGCCAGGAAGCCAGGCCACACATCTCTGGTGCAGCAAGCAAGGAGGAGAGCTGTTCGGGGAGCTGCAGTCTGTGGCATGGAGGACCAGAATGGCTGCACTGGCGGCCGAGGAAGACACCGTACGGGAGGACTTTTGCCGCAGTCGGCAGTGTTAAAACGAAACAGAAGGAAGGAGCTGGTGGCCACAGTTAGCGGCAAGGGCGTTGCTGATTGGCCGCATCGGCAGCTGAGGAAGACAGCCAAGCCAATCAGGGCAGGAGGCCCCAGATTTGAGTGTGGCCAGGGTTTACAAGCCAGGAAGCCAGGCCACACATCTCTGGTGCAGCAAACGAGGAAGAAAGGTTTTTCTCCCGCCCATTCACCCTGGCCCTTATCGCCCACCCCGTCCTCTATTAAACGCAGGTGGGAGGAGGAGGAGCCTGCTACAAGGAGGACTCGAGGATTGGCCAGGAGGACTTACTGTAAACTTCACAAGAGGGCTGTTTCACTTGGAACTTCAGCAAATATTGGGAACCTTACACTGGTGAAGTCTGCAGCAGGGAGGACTCTGGGATTGACCAGGAGGATGGGGTGGTACTTTCACAACAGGGCTGTTCACTTGAACTTTTTCCCTCAACACTTGGAACCTTTCCTTGGTCTGCTCGCCAGCGAGATTTTGTGCACTTTTTATAGTTTGGATTTGAACTGTTGTTGTGGGGAGGATCTGGGCTTAGTTGTGGGTGTGAATCTGGGCTAAATTCTGGGGGAAACTGTTGGAGGTGCTTGTTGTATGTGGGGCTTTCTTATTGTGGGAGTGGATCTGGCTAAACTCTGGGGTAACTGTTGGACAGGGCAAATTCTCCTAAACTGCTCTGAGTAGGGGTGATTCTGGGCTCAAGTCTGGGCCAACCGTTTTGTGGGCTGCTTTCTACTACCAAGCTGCTTACAAGCTTGACGCAACTAGATAGGGAACAAATTGAAGATTACTCTGAATTCCATCTCTTGGGTAATTGCACCGTTCTATCCTCTTGCCCACCCCCTCTCTCGCCCCTAAGTGATTTTCCATTATACTCCCATTCCCCTTCTTCCTCTCCCCATGTTACACTACCATCACCACACAATCTACCCATAGTCTGTATCCCACACTATAGTCACTCAACAGTTCCTGCCCTTATCTACAGCTATCCTTTCTTTACCTTCTATCTCTACCTCCTCTCCCTGCCACCTCCATAATGCCCTTGCCCCAGCCAACATAGCCACCCTGTTATATTCATCCCCCCCCACCTTGTCTGCCCCCTCCTACCTCCATCCTACCATCCTCTGTCCTCCCTCCCATCCCTCTGACCTTATCCCACCCTGCCTGTGCCACTATTTTTTCCTTCCCTTTCTGGCCTTGTAGTTTCTACTTCCGGTACGAGGTACTATCTTGTTACCCAGAGCTAACCGTTTAACTCCTAGCTTTAGTGCGCCTATGTATATATGATGTAAATATTTTTGTCCTATTTTCTTCTCATGGATTATCTGTGTGTTTAATGCATATTACTTTGTATACGCTTGTGTTATGTCCCTGTTGTTAATCAGGACCGCCTTGTAAATGAGCCTGCTCAACAAGAGTTTTTTCTGCCAATAAACTTGAACTGCATACAAGCCCAAATGGCTGAAACAAGATGAGGGTATGGCAGGGGAAATGAGTAAGGGGTTTGGGGGAGGGAGGCGATGGAAGGGATGGCTAACAGGCACACGGGGGCAGGCAGCTCCTGGGCAGGGGGGAGGACTGGTACAGGATGGAGGGGAGGCAGAATGGTGGGATGCAGTGGCTGTGGTGCTACTATTGCCATGAATACGCTGTGGAGACTAGGGCACTGTTCCATATGTGCCAGGTTAATGAAACTGGAGGCAGAGTTGTGGAGACTTAGGTGTGAGCTGGATAGATGGGTGAAGGGCACAGGGGCAGGGGCTGGGGATGCATATACAATGACAGCTGGAAGGGGGCTGAAGGGGCAGGCGTAGGGGGTTGGAGGGCCAGCTGGAACCTTGGAACACCACCGGGGGCAAAACAGGAAGAAGGATCTAGGGGACTGGCCTGTGAGGAAGGTGAAGGATGGTAGAGAGTGGGGGCAACAAGGAAAAGGGGCTCAAAGGACCACGGCATAGGGGCTAACATCGCAGGGAGAGGAAGCTAGTAATCACATTACAGGGCTATCACAGTCTTAAATCGGTGCCACCACTGGCAGGAACCATGACGAGAGGACACGGGGGGAGGAGAGGAGGCATGAGGGAGGAGGAGGAGAACAGAAGCAAGGAGGGGGCGAGGAGAGAGCAGGACTAACAGATGGTCCAGGGAAATTCCAGAAGGAGGGCTGGGGGTAGTGCGTGTCGGGGTGGGGATGAGGAAGGGATGATGAGGAAGTAGGGAAGTTCTTAGGCAGAAGGGGACCAGCAGGAAGCACAAGGGGAGAAGGACATTAAACTAGATGATGGGTGGGTGGAGAGATCTACGGGCACCGGAAGAGCAGGTGGTGGAACAGGGTGATAAGAAAGCGTTGGAAGGGGCTGCCAGCATCTCCAAGCCACCTAGAAGTTCGCAGGCAGGAGTTCGGCATTTGGGAAGACATGAGGAGAGAGAGCAGGGGGCAGGGAAAGAAAATAAGAAAAGTAAAAGGGAGGTCAAAGTGTCTGAGGGAAAAGAGGATCAGGGCATGGGGACAGGAAGAGGGGTGATGAGGGCCAGGAAGGTAGTTCTGACACCGGCAACTTGGGGGAGGAGAACAGGACGCAGCTAAACCAGGGAAAAGAGGGGGGCAAGGTGCTTCTGATTGGAGATTCTGTCTTAAAGGGAATCAAGTGGCGGGGCAGAAGTAGTGCAGTGTGGGTGAAGTGCATGCTGGGGATGACTGCATGGTGGTAATCCACCACATCCCATCATGGGGCAGTGACCAAGATAGAAATGTGAAACTGGTATTCCACCTGGGACCGAATGACCTGGAAGGCCAGTGTGTCTCATGGAGGTACAGGCGATTTAAGGCGTGGCTAGATTCTGCGGGGCGCTATGCTTTAAATCTCTAGCCTTTTTCAGAGGTGTTGCGGCACCAAGGGCCAGCAGGAGAGAAAGCTCAGGATAAAAAGTTTAATGATTGGCTGGCAAGATGGAGTAGGCAGATGGGACACTGGGCGATAGGGGCTGGGGAAAACGGGAGGGCGAGAGCCGCTACGCCCCGGACAGGCTGCACCTCAACAAGGATGGGTCAGCCATGCTGAAGTGCAGGCTGTGGGAATTCTCTGAGAAGGGGGGGGGGCTGGATTTGGAGCCATACAGTACCATGGCTGAGTTGGGGGACCCAAGGCCCCGGGAAGAAATACAGAAATAGGTGCTGGTAAGCCCTTGAGGGGGAGTGGAGGAAGGGGAAAAATGGTGGAAGGGCTTGGTGGTCAATGCTAAGTGCCTGGCAAACAAGATGGAGGAGTTAATAGCCATCATTGCTCACAATGGGCTGGACATAAAAGCTGTCACAGAAACGTGGTGGACAGAATTTCACACATGGGAGACAGCTGTTCCTGGCTTCAGACTGACGAGAAAGGACAAGAAGGGGGAAGGGTGGCCTTATACATCAGGGAAGATGTGAAGGTGACAGAGGGGCAAGAGGGTGACGGGGAAACTGAATTGCTATGGGCGACAATAAGCAGGAGGGCAGGGGAATCCTCGAGACTTGGAGTGGTGTACAGACCACCCAGCCAAAGGGAAGAGCAGGACAGGAAGATGACACAGGACATAGCGAGGATGGCTCTAAAAGGGGAAACACTACTGGTGGGTGACCTAAACCTCCCAGATGTTGACTGGACCATCCCAGACGCAGCTTCGACCAGAAGCATGGAAATTCTGGAGGTGCTGCAAGGAGTGTTTCTTCATCAGTTGGTCGGAGAACCAGCTAGGGGGAACAACCTACTGGATGTGGTCCTGACTTATGGGGAGAACGCAGAGGAGGTTGTGGTAGAAGAGGAGCTAGGAAATAGTGACCATAGGTCAATCAGGTTTAGGGTGACGGCAGGGGAAGAAGTGGGCCAAACCAGCACAATAGTGCTGGACTTCAGGCGGGTGGACTTTAATAAGTTGAGAAGGTTAGTGAGGGAAGCAATGGATGGTAAGGGGGGGGAATAAATTAAGTGGAGGAACTACTGGGGCTATTAGAGACAGGGTCAGTGAGGCCACACACGCATGTGTGAGGAGGGAAAGGAAGGGAGAAAGCAGCAGGAGGCCGCTGTGGTTCAAAAGGGATGTAGCGAGGGTGGTGGGGCAGATGGAGGGCATTTAGGAAATAAGAAATCGCAAAAGGAGGAGGCTTACAGGGAAACGAAGAGGCTAGCAATGAAGGTGATTAGGAGGGCAAAGGTTGAAACGGAGGAACGGATAGCGAAGCAGGCCAAGGGTAAAAAGACATTATTCAGATACATGAGGGATAGGAGGAAGACTGGACAAGGGATCACAAGGCTCTCGGGGGTGTCAGTGAGGTGACTGCAAGAAAGCAAAAGAACTAAACAGGTACTTCACACAACATTTTACGAAGGAGGGGGAGAGCAGAGGACCGGATTTGAGGAAAGGGGGGGGTTGTCGTAGGGTTGGAAAGAAGTCCCTTTAGCTTAGAGAGAGTCAGGGAGGAGCTGGTGAGGGAGGACAAGGCCATGGGATCAGATGGACTGCACCTGACACCTGAGGGTGATCTGGGAACTCAGAGAAGAGTTAGCTGCCTCACTGACAAGGTGATTCAACCTGTCCTTGGACACTGGAAAGGTGCCAGAGGACTGGGGGAGAGCTACAGTCATGCCAATACACAAGGGGGGAGCAGAGAGGTGAGAGAAAACTATCGTCCAGTCAGCCTCACAGCAGTGATGGGGAAGGTCATACAGGCACTCATCAGGGAAAGGGTAACAGTACCTGGAGGGAAACTGATTGAATGGCAACCAGCATGGGTACACTAGGGGGAAATCCTGCCAGTCCAATCTAATAGAATTCTTTGACTGGGTGACATAGGTAATAGACCGAGGCGGGGTGGATGTGGCCTCGAGACTTCAGCAAGGCCTTCGACACCATCCCCACAGAGCGTTGGTCAAGAAACTGGGAAGTACAGGGGTGGTGGGCAAGATAACTAGATGAGTGGAAAATTGGCCAGCAGACAGGACCCAGAGAATGGTGGTTAATGGGGTGCACTCTTGGACTGGGTGGCTGACAAGCAGGGTACCCCAGGGTTCAGTGTTGGGACCGCTCCTCTTCAGTACCTACATATGCGACATAACGGACAGAGAGAAGGGACGTGTCGCACTCTTTGCGGATGATATGAAAATCTGCAATAGGGCTGACACTGAAGCAGGGGTGGAAAACATGAGACAGGATCAGAGGGCAATGGAGGAGTGGGAGGAGACCTGGCAACTAAATTTCAACATCAAGAAGTGTGCGTTTATGAACCTGGGACACAAAAACCCAAGGACAGGTTACAAAATGAGAGGGGAGGAAATCAGGGCTACGGAGCAAGAGAAGGACCTAGGTATAGTAGTCTCCACTGACCTTAAGGTGGGGAAACAGTGTACTAGGGCAGTGGGGAAGGCATATGGGATGCTGGCAAGTATAGGCAGGGGAATCACCTGCAGGAGAGACATCCTGGTGCCCCTGTACCAAGCTATGGTGAGACCGCACTTAGAGTATGGAGTTCAGTTCTGGAAGCCTTACTTGTGCAAGGACATAGATCTGATCGAAAGGGTTAATCAAAGAGCGATCAAGATGGTGCAATGGATGAAGGGCAAACCATATGAACAAAGATGCAAAGAGCTGGGGGCTGTACACACTAAAGACCAGAAAGGAGAGAGGAGACATTCAAATACATCAAAGGGATAAATAAAGTAGGCCCGGGGAGTTTATTTCAAATGAGAAAGGACATCATGACGAGGGGTCATGGCCGGAGTCTGCAGGGGAACACTTCAGAGGGAACATGAGAGGGCAATTCTTTACAGAGAGGGTGGTGGATGCCTGGAATGGGCTTCTGGATGAAGTTGTTGGGGGGTGGAGACAGTGTCGGGTTTCAAGAGAGCTTGGGAGAAGTATAGAGGTTTACTGGAGAGTGTGGAGAGTGGGGTGGGTACTCAAGGAGGGAGGTGGACAGTTTAGAAGGGGGGGAAGGGCAGACTGGATGGACCATGGGGTCCTTTTCTGCCATTAAGTTTCATGATTCTATGAAAGTGGGAATGATGGCTGCAACAGGGGAGTGCGTTAAGCTAGGGGGGAGGAATTCAAGGGTCAAAGCACCCAGTTGGTGTAGCACTGAGGTTGCCCCGGCAGTAAGGGAGGAGGTCAGCCTATAGGAAATTCAGGAAAACCGAGACAGGACAGGGAGAATTACCTAAAGATGGACAGTGAGGCACGTAAGGTAGCCCAGTGGGCTAAGGCTCAGGAGGAACTGCAGTTTGCGGAGGGAATAAAGATTTGGGAGACCTTTTTTTTCTATGTAAGTGAGAAAAAGGACAAGGACAAGATTATTAGGCTTCAGAAAGGGGACGGGTGAATGGAGAAGAATAGAGGGAAAAGAAGAGACACTGAATGAATACTTTTGTTCTGTCTTCACCAGGAAGAGTCCTGGTTGGATGATAATGCAGGCCCTGTTTTGGCATCTGCAGTTCCATCCGGGTTCTCGGCGATACACTACCCAAGGCTGGATCGTAGGGGCAGGGATGTGGCCATTACATTTAAATCTGAGCTGGGCCTTGTGGATGTGCCATTGGGAAGTACCAGATCCTTCGAGAGTATCCTGGGTGAGGGTGTAGGCTGCGGAATACTCCTCATCTACCGTCCACCAGGAGATGGTGGAGCATTCCTGCAGGAGATAGCGGACTTCATCGTCGACATGGTGCTGAGGTCCCCCAGATGGATAGTTTTGGGGGACTTCAATGCCTGTGTCAACGATGAACTCTCGCATATTGGCCAAAATCTCCTCCAGCTTATGATAACGCTGGGCTTTACACAGGTAGTTACCTCCTCAACCCATGAAGGGGGTCACTCGTTGGATATGATCTTTCTCTTGGGTATGGAAATAGCTGATTTGGGGGTGGAACCAGTCAGCTGGTCTGACCATCACACCATAAGGTTCAGCTTCAGGGTCCCCCCACTAGATCTGCCCCTACAGAGATGGTCCAGTACCGCCCTTTGAGGGGAGTTACCCCTAACGACCTATCGGTGGCACTGGACCCATTGGGTTTGTCGGGTGAATGCATGAGTCCAGGTGATCTCATATCAGCCTATAATAAGGCTGTGGGAGATGCCCTGGACAAGACTGCTCCTGTTCGTGTTTGACCTCTCACCCTTCGCCCAAGGAACCCTTGGTTTGATGGTTCCTTGAAGGAGTTGAGGCGAGCTGGTCGAAGGATGGAGAAAGCTTGGTGAAAGTCTGGTCTTGATGCTCACAGGCTTAAGCTGATGGCACATTATGATGGCTATCAGCTAGAAATCTCCCGTAAGAAGGCAGAGTTCCTGTCCAGGGAGATTTCTACCACGCAGAATCGACCAGCTCAGCTTTTCCGGATCGTTGACAGATTGTGCAATCCAATTCGTATTCAGCACAGAGAAGTTTTTTCCTCAGCTGAGATGCGAGGAGTTTGCTCGATTCTTCGCAGATAAGGTTGCCAGCATTAGGTCTAGCATCGGTATAGCCTCTCCTATGAGGGGTTGTGGTGATCGGCAGGATACGGTGTGCACTCGGTCTCTCTGGTCAGAATTCTGCCAGCCAGAATTCCTAGATATTGTGATGATTATCCAATCTATACGCCCAACCAGTTGTAGTTTGGATCTGGGCCCAACACCCCTTTTATTGGGATGTGTTGATGTTATCTGCCCAATCCTTGCTGAAATTGTCTGGAGGTCCTTGGAGACAGGGATCTTCCCAGAACCCCTAAAGGAGGCGGTCATTCGACCACTCCTTAAGAAATCCTCCTTGGATCCGGACTGTACAGCTAACTACCGACCTATCGCTAACCTGCCATTTGTTTGTAAGGTTATTGAAAAGGCAGTTGCGTTGAAATTGGATGATATCTTACAACTCACAAGATCTATGATACTCTCCAATCTGGATTTAGGAAAAAGCATAGCATGGAGACTGCACTTGTCCGAGTAATGAATGACCTCCTGATGGTGAGAGATCAAAAGGCATGCACCATCCTAGTCCTTCTTGATCTCTCTGCAGCATCTGATACTGTAGACCATGGTGTGCTGCTGGAGCGACTGCGGCTGCTTTGTGGTCTGTCTGGTACAGTCCTCAAATGGTTCCATTCTTTCCTTGCAAACAGATTTCAGAGAGTTTCCATCAGAATGTATTCCTCTGGGACTTATTAACTGTCTTGTGGGGTGCCACAGGGCTCCATTTTGGCCACCATGTTGTTTGTAGTATATATGCTGCCATTGGGAGATATCATCAGGAGATACAGTTTGAGCTTTCACTGCTATGCAGATGATAAGCAACTGTATATGTCCTTTCTGCCCGGACAGGACGTTGCACTCTCTGCACTAAATAACTGCCTTACCGAGATCAGAGCTTGGATGAGTACTAGCTGGCTGAGACTGAATCCAGACAAGACCGAAGTGCTGGTTGTGGACCCTGGTCGTCCGGGGGCGGGTATAGGAGCTTGCCAGGCATCAGGTGTTCTGGTTGATGGCATATAGCTTACTACCTCAGATCAAGTGTGTAACCTTGGCATTATTTTTGACGACGGCCTGAAACTAAGATCTCAGGTGTCGGCTGTTGTCAAATCCTCTTTCTACCATCTGAGGAATATTGCCCACTTGGTTCCTCCGGATGATCTTCCAACATTGGTCCACGCCTTCATCACTACCTGCCTTGATTACTGCAATTCTCTCTACTTAGGTCTGCCAGGGATTGATATCCGCCGCTTGCAGCTAGTGCAGAACGCGACAGCCAGGCTTCTGACTGAGACTTCTAGGTCCAGTCATATTACTCCTGTGCTCTGCGAACTGCACTGGCTGCATATTCAGTGGTGGATCACCTTTAAGTTTGGTTTGCTAACCTTCAAAGCCCTACATGATCAGGGACCCGGTTACCTGTAAGATCTCTTGATACCCTACTGCCCCTCCCACCCTCTCCGATCCACTGAATAGGGATTGCTAGAGATTCCCAAGGTAGGACTAAAAACATCACACGTGCGTGCTTTTGCTTTCTCGGCTCCAACTCTGTGGAATTCTCTACCTCGTCAGTTAAGAGAATGCCTGACCGTTAACAGATTTAAGATTGAGTTAAAAACATTTATTTAACTTGGCCTTCCCTAATGATTAATGCATTTTATCTTTTTGTTTTAATATTATATTTGTATTTGGTTTTTATGTGCAACGCCTTGGTTCTTGAAAGGCGTTATAAAAATAAAGCTTGATTGACTGATTGAAGAAAGAAGGATTGGTGCCAGCTGGGGGGAGAAGAGGGAGCCATGGATGTGGTGGTAGAAGGGGACAGAGTGAGGAAAGAGCTGCTAGCATTGAAGACAGACATATCACCAGGCCTGGCTGTAGTACACCCAAGGGTGTTGAGGGAACTGCCTGACAAGCTTGCAGAGCCACTGGTGGGCCTGTTCAAGAGTTCACTGGAGTCAAGCATGGTACAACAGGACTGGAGAACAGCACATTTGCTGCCCCTCCATGAGAGCAGTCCCAAAGATGACCCAGGGAATTACAGTCCAGACAGTCTGACTTCAATTGTGTGCAAGCCCACGGAGATCACATTTAAGTAAAGGCTGGTACAGTATCTAGAGAAGCATGGTCTTCAGGATGCAAGGCAGCACAGGTTTATGGGAGGTAAGCCCTGTCAAACAAATCTGACTTCTTTGACTGGGTCACCAAAACAGTAGACAGGAACCAAGCAGTGGACATCCTTTACCTGGATTTCAGCAAGGTCTTCGACTATGTACCACACAAGAGGGTGATCAGGAAGTTGGCAGATCTTGGGAGTTGGGGAGAAGATGGCCAGATGGGTGGAAAACTGGCTGAGGAACAGGACCCAGAAGGTGGTGGTAGGGGAGAGTTATCTAGCACCAGGGAGGTCACCAGTGCGGTCCAGCAGGGCTCGTTGCTAGGGTCAGTGTTGTTCAATGTTTTCCTTAATGATACTGGGGATGGCATTAAGGGCAAAATGTGCCTTTTTATGGACAACATCAAGCTCTGTGGGAGAGTGAACATGGCAGAAGGGATACAAGACCTAAAGAAGGATCTGGAAAAACTTGAGATGTGGTCTGGGATTTGGCATCAATGCAAAGAAATGCAGACTTACGCACACCAGAGCCAAGAATCCCAGGATGGAGTACTACCTAGGAGGGATCCGGGTATCTTTAACAGAGAAGGAGAAGGATCTGGGAGTGATGATCACTAGCGACCTGAAGTACTCCACACAGTGCAGGAAAGCAGCAGCAAGGGCAAATAAGATGATGGGATAAATAACTGGGGAGGGGGAGGAGATCAGCAGTAGGCTAAAGGAGGTCACTGGTGAGGCCACATCTAGAGTATAGAGTACAGTACTGGTGGCCACAGCTTAAAAAGGACATTAACCCGCTGGAAATGGTCCAGAGAAGGGCAACTAAGATGATCGCAGGTCAGCAAGGTAAAGCATATGAGGACAGGTTGGGGGCCTCGAACACGTACTCCCTGGAGGAGAGACGGAAGAATAAAATGCTCACCATAGTAATGTTGTTTCTTCTAATGGAGTCTTGCTGTATACTTACTATATGCAGTTAGCCCCAGCACTTGAACTGCTCCGAAGAG
This sequence comes from Neoceratodus forsteri, assembly GCA_016271365.2. NCBI lineage: Eukaryota > Metazoa > Chordata > Ceratodontiformes > Ceratodontidae > Neoceratodus > Neoceratodus forsteri. The sequence goes on from CM057452.1 coordinate 568,166,260, forward strand.
GAAAGGGTTAACTCTGTGCCAAGGCATAGAACGCTGATCTCGAGCTCGATTTTCAAACCTCTGTCCGAGGTACTCCTCAGTGTAACTGTCAGATTCTTATGAGCATTATACTTAACAACCCAGAAATTGTTTTTAGAAATTTCATGCCAAAAGGCAATAACAATAACTTTAGAGTCCAAAGACTCAGGTCGAGACCCCCAAAAAGAATCCAAGTAGGTAATAAGATATATCAATAAAACATAAAAACAAAAGACCTCATAAGAGAAGAGGTAAACCAGGTACACCCCTGAGGTGCAACACTGCGCCTGCCCACCCACATACCAAAACAACTAGGTTCCAGGAGAAGACGCAGGGAGGGAGGTCTTAATATAGCAAGACTCCATTAGAAGAAACAACACTACTATGGTGAGTAGTTTTTTCTTCAAACAACATGAAGTCTTGCTGTGTTCTGACTATATGCAGACTACCAAGCAGTACCCCCAAGGAGGAGGGAACTACAGAACCTATTTTGGGAACAGACTCTGCAGTTCTGCTGTGCCAAACCTAGCATCACTTCTTGACTGGATGTCGAGGGAGTAATGCTTGGTAAATGTGTGAACAGTCTTCTAGGTGGCTGCTTTACAGATTTCCACTAAGGGTAGATATCTGGCAGCTGCGACAGAAGCAGCTGTGCCTCTGGTGGAGTGAGCCCTCAGGCCTGATGGAGGCTCCTGCCCCAATTTTGAATAGCAGAACTGTATGCAGGAAACAATCCACCTAGCAACAGTTCTCTTAGTGGCAGGCTTACCTTTACCGACCTCCCCATAGGTAAGAAACAGCTGGGAGCAGTAATTTCTATGGGGTTTAGTGGATTCTATGTAGTAACTCAGAGTCCTCTTTAAATCGAGACTGTGCAACCTCCTCTCTCCAGAGGAGGAGTGGTCAGTGAAGAATACAGGCAGTGTCAGATTGGTTCAGATGAAAATCTGATACCACTTTGGGAAGGAACTTCCTATTTGTATGAAGGACCACCTTATCTCTGTGAAATGAAATGAAATCAGGTTCCACTGAAAAAGCCTGTAACTCACTGATTCTCCTGGCAGAGGTGAACGCCACCAGGAACACAGTTTTCCAAGTCGGGTATTTGAGGTCAGCTGTGCACAGTGGTTCAAAGGAAGGCTGCATCAGCTGTGCAATGCAGATATTCAGGTCCCATAGAGGAGTGGGATCCCTGACGGGAAGACTGACGTGGACCAAACACTTGAAAAATTTATTGAAAACTGGATGGGAGGCTAGAGAAAAGATTTTCCCAGCCGAAAGAAAGGCAGAAATAGCTGCCAAATGCACCTTGAGAGTGGCCTGCCGAAGGCCTAGACTGTTAAGATGCATCAAATAATCCAAAGCAGTGGCAATGTCAGCTGAATCTGGCTGAATGTGCCTCTGGACACACCAGAACCCAAACCTCTTCCATTTAGAATCATAGTTTTTTTTCTAGTGGAAGACTTTCTGCTAGTCTTAAGGATATCCAGAGCTGATTGAGAAAGATGCAGGCCTGCATATTCTAGCTCTTCAAGAGCCAGGCCTTGAGTCTGAGTGTGTGAAGACTGGGGTACAATATCCTCCCCTGAGATGAGGTGAGGAAGTTGAACTGTCTGGGGAGGCACAAAGGAATTGTCACTGATAGTGACAATAGTAGAGAATACCAAGGCTGTCTGGCCCAGTCTGGGGCCACCAGAATCACAGTGCAAGGTTGGGATACGATCTTGACCAAAACTCTGAATATCAGAGGAAAAGCACAGAGAAACCTGTTGGTCCAATCCAGCAGGAGGGCATCTAGAGGAACAGAGCCCAGAAGAGGGGGTCTGCAGCATAACAGAGGGAGCTGATGATTGTCTGGGGCTGCAAAGGGATCCATCTCTGGAGTGCCCCATCTCTTGAAAATGATCTGAAGAATGAGAGGATTCAGGGCCCATTCATGATGACCTTGTGAAATCCTGCTGAGAGCATCTGCAAGTACACTGTCCTTCCCCGAGAGATGCACAGCAATCAGAGAAACCTGCAGGGAATAAGCTAGCAACAATATTTTCATGGCCTCGGTGCACAGGGCTGAGGACCAAGTGCCTCCCTGCTTGTTGATGTACCACATGGTTGTGGTGTTGTCTGTCCTGATCTGCACCACTTTCCCCTGAATTATGTTTGAGAATGCCTGGAGTACTAGAAAGACAGCTCTGAGTTCGAGAAGGTTTATGTGCAGAAGAGACTCCTGATGAGACCAAGTTCCCTGAACAGTAAGCTGATCCAGATGGGCTCCCCATCCCAGCAGGGAAGCGTCTGTGGTGAGAATCACTGTGGGAACCAGACTGAGGAAGGGGACTCCTTGCCTCAGATTGTCCTCTTCCAATCACCACTGGAGAGTCTGAACCAAAGTTAGGGACACTGGAACCAACTTGGAGAGGGGATCTTTTTTTATGAAACCAAAAGGTTCTTAGATGAAATCGAATCTCTCTCATCTGAAACCTTGCCCCTTGCACTACTGCAGTGCAGGCTGCCATTTGGCCTAGCAACTGTAAGAAGTGTCTGGCTGGCCGAGACACTAGTGGACGAAAAGAGGAAGCCAGAGTGATAAGGGATTGAACCCTTGTGAAAGGAAGAAAGGCCTTGGCCTGAACAGTGTCCAGCTCCACCCCTATAAATGTGAGAAGCTGGACTGGTTCCAGAACAGACTTTTCCACATTTAGGATAAATCCTAGAGAGCCTAAAAGTTTTCTGGTGACCCGTAGCACTGACCTGACTTAGTCTGGCTACTGACCTACTAAGAGCCAATCATCCAGATAAAGGAACAATAAGATGCCTTGTCTCCTTAGGAAGGCTATCACTACTGCTAGACACTTGGTGAATACTCTTGGAGCAGATGTTAGACCAAAAGGCATTGCTCTGAACTCATAATGCCCTGAGGGCAGCGCGAACCTGAGGTACCTTCTGTGGGCCTGCCTGATAAGTATGTGGAAATAGGCATCCTTGAGATCCAGAGAGGCTAGCCAGTCTCCTGGTCTCAGAGCGGGAAGAATTATCCCCAGAGTCACCATCTTGAACTTTGGCTTTAAAACGTTTGCTCAGGTATCGTAGACCTAGGATGGGTCGCCACTCCCCTGTCTTTTTTAGGGTAAGGAAGTACCTGGAGTACAATACCTTTCCCCTGTGAATGCGAGGTACCTTTTCCACTGCTTGCAGAAGCAATAGAGAGGAGACCTCTGCGTCTAAAGCCTGTGTTTCCTCTGGAGAGGTAAGACAGAAAGATTTTGCTCTCACCTTTGGGAACCTGCTGAAGCAGACAGCAAGTCACTGGCTCAGTACTTCCAAGACCCACTTGTCTGAAGTGATAGATTTCCAGGCCTGGAAAAAGTGAGCCAGTCTGCCCCCCTACAGGGACTGGAGGCGACCCTGACTGACACATCAGGGTGTCTGTTTGGCAGGGGGCTTAGACTGAGAGGAGGATGCGGCCTTTGTCATCACCTTTCTGCCTCTTCCCCAAAGTACCCCCTCTGCTGAAAAGAGGAGGGGGCCTGGGCCTGGTAAAAAAGGCCTTTGAAAAGTCCTGCCCCTGCCAGCCCTAGACTGCTGCCTTTGAGGAGTGGTCTGCTTTTCTTTGGCTGTAGCGCTCCTATATGTGGTCCTGTATTCATCCATATTTTTCATGCAAGTCTTGGTTTGCTCCCCTAAACAGAGTTACTGGTGACAGGAAAATCCATGGCCTTGGTCTGGGTATCCTGAGATAAGCTGGTACACCTGAGCCAGGCAAATCTCTTCATGGAAACAGATGTAGCCATGACCCTAGAATGAACATCATTCGAGTACACAGCAGCATGAAACTGGACCTCTGAAGCCTCGATGTCATCCACAGCCACCTGCTCCAGCTCCTTGGCCACCTGGGGAGGGGCATTTTTAGCCAGCTCCAGAACCACATCCCACCTAGACTTCTGGATTCTGGCTGTATATGCCATGTAGTTGGATTGCCCGAGTCCCAAAGACGATGACAAGTACTGTTTTTTGGCCATGGCATCCACTTTCCTGGAACTCTTATCTGGGGGGTGAGATGCCAGGAGAATACTAGCCTTGTCACAGGCTGCAGCTTACACTACCCCAACATGGCTGCAATGACTGGTAAGGAATTCCATTCCAGGACCTGACAGGGCATACCTCCTGTCCATCTTCTTACCCACAGTAGGTATGGATGATGGAAACTGTAGTATTTTTGGGGTCTGTTTCCCCAAGGACTTGTGCATAGGAATAGACACCCTTTTGGACTCTTGGACATCCATCATCTCAACATAGTCAGACTCCTCCTGATCCTGTTCATCTTCTTCCACTGGAAGCTGAAGAGTCTTAGCCACCTTCTTGTAAAACAAGAAGTGGGAGGGGGACTCAGAAAACCTGGGAGGAGACACATTAGAAGGCCTGTCTGGGGAGATGTCAGGCTCTATAGGTCCATCTAGGTCTTCGTAGTCTTCATCTTCATCTCCTTCCCAATCACTCTCATGAAATGCTTCAGGGTCATATTCAGAAGCAGACAAGTCCGACCAAATTGATCGTCTATGAGTCAGTGTCGATTCGGTCAGAAACGGGCAAAGTGACTGCACAATAGCGATCACTTTGGCTATCTCATCAGCGGTCAGAACATGGGAACCGGGATCCGAACCAGCTGACTTGCATTTTCTCTTTGCAGGAACCGATTCTGCAGAATCGGCTCTCCTCTTGCCCCAGGGGGTATCGCCCAGGTCAGTGGGTAACCCCTCAAGTTCGGTCGGAACCGAACCAGGCTGGCCATCCGGGTCAGTGGATTTTTCGACCTTCCTTTCCTTCAGCCTACTTAAACGTTTATCCAAAGTGGCTTTAGGAAAATTTGTGCAGATCTGGCAGTCGAATTTGAGGTGGTCAAACCCCAGACAAACACAGATGAGGTGGGGATCAGCCTTGGCAAAGGCCTCCCCACACTCAGTGCAGTGCTGAAACGCAGGGTGGCCTGGTTTTCATTTTGGGTTTCCCAGACATGCCTCAATAACACAAAGTTACCCTTACCAGCGTTTAAGCCAGACAACTACAAAAACCCATTGGTTCCGACCGTGTCATGGGTCGGTTGAAAAAAAAAAACGGAAAAATCATTTTTTTTCAGGAACCGACAGATACTGGATACCACACTAAAATTAGGAGAACATTAAAGTAAACAGATTATTTCGGTTCCCAACTGGACCGACCGGAAAGAAACCAAAAAGGCAAAACAATTTCTTAACAAAAACACTACTACCTACTAACACACTTACTGTACCGGGACAGAGATGTAAACACCGAAAAATAAAGAAACTGTTTAAACAAACTGACCGATTTTACTGTGACCGAACCGAAGTGAAGGAGAGGATCTCCGGAGCAACTTCTCAGTTAGGCCGAGTAAAGAATCTGACGGTTACACTGAGGAGTACCTGGGACAGAGGGTTGAAAACTGAGCTCGAGATCAACATTCTATACCACGGCACAGAATTAACCCTTTCCTCTCTGGAGCAGGTCAAGTGCTGGGGCTAACTGCATATAGTCAGAATATAGCAGGACTTCATGTTGTTTGAAGGGATAATGATTCAGACCATGAAGTACCTGAAAGAGATAAACAAGGTGGATAAGGAGGGTATTTTTAAGCTAAATGGCACCTGAAACACGAGGGGACACAGTCTTAAGTTAGAGGGTGGGAGGTTTTTCTTTCTTTCTCTCTTTAAAGAGTTTCACCAGGAACAAAGACAGATTGAGGTTTAAAATTGCTCATTTCCAGATGTGTGGGGGCTATATGCAGAGATTAAACTGCATATACAATAATAAAATAAGATACAAGGTCATAAGGGAGTAGGTATTAATAGTGCTCAAACGCGCAAAGAGTTGCTAGAGTAACAGGCTTGCACAAAACATTAATAACAGTTTAAACCAGGCCAGAGCATATGGGGTGGGGTGGGGAGAGGAGAGGGAGGGTAGGGGTTAGGAGAGGCCAGGAGGAGGTGGAAGCGTGAAGAGGGAAAGAGTGGGGTGAAGAAGTGGGGCAATTAACCAAGGGTAGTTACAGGACGGGTAAGTGAGGAAAAGGAAGAGAGAGAGAGGGTAGGGGTTTGGGAGAGGGCCAGGAGTAGGTGGAAGCAAGAAGAAAGGAAGAGTAGTGAGAAGGGGTGGAGCAATTAACTACGGGCTGTTACAGGAGGGAGCGGTGTGGACTTGAGAGTACGAGAGGACAGAGAGCGTTTGGAGGAGGCAGAGCGAATGGTTAGGAGGAAAGAATTCCAGCGTTTAGGAAAGCAGAAGGAGAAAGCAGCCTGACCAGCAAGGGATTTATGAGAGGGGAGTGACAGGTATCATAGGTAGTACAGAGCTTCAAAGACTAATGTCCATAATGCTCGCAGATATTAGTTATAGCCCATTATAGAATTTTGGCCTAAATATTTATCCAATCGAATTTTAAAGGTGTCCAAGTTTTCGCATGCTACAACATCCAGTGGTAGATTATTCCATATTTTGCATACTCCAACTGAGAACCATGAACTCCTTTTTTTTTTGTTTTATAGTGGTCTACTGTGAGTTGAAGTGGGTGTACCCTAGCATCATAAACTGATTTCCTGAGCCCCAGACCAAGCAGCTCCCATAACTGATCATCGTGCAAGGCTTTAAATACCAAACATAAGTCTCCTCTCATTCTGCGGTATTCCAATGTATAAAATCCGAGTTTCTTCAGTCTAGCTGCGTAATCCAAACCCTTTACCTCATCCATTTATCTAGTGGCCCTCTTCTGGATTTTTTTCTAGAGCAGTTATAGAGCCCTTATCTCCTGGCGCCCAAAACTGAGCGCAGTATTCCAAATGGGGCCGCACCAAGGAAGAGTACAGAGGCAGCAAAACCTCACTACTTCTACTTTTGATATGTTTATTGATACAATGTAATATACCTGCAGCCTTCTGAATTACCAAATGACAATGAAGTTTAGGACTTAAGTCGTTTGTTACTCTAACTCCCAAATCACGTTCATCATCAACTGCCTTTAAAATCATGCCACCTAATTTATAATTTACATGCTGATTATTTCTCCCAAAGTGCATTACTGTACACTTGTCAACATTAAAGGTAAATTTTTTGTAGTTTGCCCAATTTTGTAATTCCTCAAGAGCATACTGTAGGGTATTTGTACCTTCAGCGTTAACTGGGAATCCTAGGCGGGTGTCGTCTGCAAATTTGGTCAACCAAGCATTGGTCGAGGTTTTAAGTGTCTCAATATAAATGTTAAACAGACAAGGGCCCAGCACCGATCCCTGAGGGACCCAACTGGTCACATTGTCCCACCCGGAATAACGGCCTTTTATACAAATTTGCTGTTTTCTACCCATCAACCACGATTCCACCCAACGTGTTATATTTCCCCCTATTCCCATATTAATAATATCATCAGTAAGTTCTCCATGGGGGACCTTATCGAAGGCCTTAGAGAAATCAAGGAGGATAACATCCACCGCCTCACCCCTATCCAAAGCCCCACTTACTCCAACATAGAATCCCAACAGATTGGTCTGGCATGATCTTGCCTTGACAAAACCATGTTGTGTAGGGTCGGGTTGAAGCAACTTGCAGATATGATCTTTCATAATTCCTTCAAGAATTTTACCCAGAACAGGCGTCAAACTAATGGGTCTATAATTGGTCATATCCTGTCTAGATCCCTTTTTAAAAATAGGGACCACTGATGCCTGTCTCCATACATCAATGACCTGCCCATCCTGTATGGATTTTGTAAACAGGGCAGCAATAGGGCCAGATAGGGGAGCAGCCAGTTCTTTGAGAATGCGTGGGTGGAGACCATCTGGACCTGCTGCTTTATGTGGATCTAAATCCTGTAACAATTTTTGTACTTTAGCTGCATCCACAGTAAGCTGCCCAGTCAAAATATGATCATTATGGGTTTTACTGGTAACTGTTTTAATATTAAAAACTGAAGAAAAGTGCTTGTTACAAATTGAGGCCATTTGTAACTTATCAGTTACTAACTCACCAGAATTATCTTTTAGTGGACCAATAGTAGGAGTGCCTCCCCTTTTATTAATACATTCATAAAAGGATTTATGATTATCTCTTACTTTATTAGCCAGTCTTGCTTCATAGTCCTTTTTTGCTTTTCTAATACTAAATTTTGTCGCCCTCAACTGATATTTATAATTCTCCCAGCTTTTTTGGGACCTACAAGACTTAGCCCTCTTGTATGCCCAATTCTTGTATTTAATATGTTTTTTCATGGTTGCATTCATCCATGGCATTTTTAACTGGGTTCTAGCGCCTTTTTAATGGAAGGAATATATTTATTTGTAACTGCTGTAAGTTTATTAACCAAAATCTGCCACATATCTGAGAGAGATTTATCCAGAAAAGCCTGTTTCCAGATCCAGGTTAACATGTCATTTACCAGACCAAAAAAATTCCCTTTTCTAAAGTTATAAACAACCGCATTACCAATGTCATACCCTAAATTACCATTATAAGTAAATTTGACCATAGAAGTCACTTGGCCCAAGTGGATGTATAAACATACAGCTGGTAATCTTACTACCCAAGTTATGTAGAACTAAATCCAAGATGTTCTTTCCCATGTTAGACAACAAAAGGGTCTCAAGATATGCATTTTCTACAAGAGATGCAGTATGCAAGGTATTCCAGTTAATCCCTGTGAGATTAAAATCTCCTACAAGCAAGACACTATTTTAGTAGAGGATAATCTCCCCACAAAATCTAACAAATGGGAATCCTCTTCATGTGAAACTGACGGTGGCCTATAGACCATATCCATATTGATACAAGTTGATGACCCTGGGAATAATTTAACCCAAAGGGCTTCAATATTTGGCCACTGGGTTATTTCACTGTTTTCAGAGTTAATATTACTGGACAGATACAACGCCACCCCACCCCCTCTTGTATTACTCCTGTCTTTGTGAAACACGGTATAACCTGGAATATTCTTATCCCAAGGGTCATTATCACACCACCAGGTCTCAGTAATTGCACAAATACGAATATTCAGTTGATCTAAAGTATAAATTTGAGAAAATTGCCTTGAACCTAGCCCTGCCAGGAGCACTAGTAAGCTACTAGTCCTCCTTTACAGGCTCTGAGTACAGCCCCCTACCACCCTCCCCACCTTTCCAACCATAGCCTATCAATTGACCTCTCGAGGTTGCTAGGGCTGATTCACCCCTAGATTCTTCCTAGACATAACCAAATTTCATCCTACATTAGATCTGTTTCCCACTATTTGCAAATAAATCTCATACTACTCTTTATTCTGCCTAATTGTGCTGAATCCAGTAATAACTGTATTTGTTCTGCAATCTGTAACTACTGTAAACATACCTCTCAACTCTCCCTGATTTTCAGGGACGTCCCTGATTTTGCCTCAAAATTTTCCTCTGTTCCTCGTAAAATCTGTGTTTTTATGACTAAACAGCAAGGGCTGTGAGCATAAAATAATGTCAAACATTAAAGTTACAGACTTGTTCTTCTTCAGAAAATGCATCTTACACTAATCCCATTATTCTGTCAAATTTCTCGGTGAATATTACCAGTTTTTAAGATATGTCCCTGATTTAGGGTCTTTGTCCCTGATTTTTTTTTAAGCCCTGTCCCTGATTTATGAGACAAGAGGTTGAGAGGTATGACTGTATGTGTTCTGAAATCTGTAAACTACTGTGCTGCTGTTTTGCATTATTTGTCCACCACGACAAGGAACCTTTGTAACTGAACTTGTTCTGATATCTGTAACTACTGTACTGGTGTTTGTCCACCATGTTGTGGAGCCTTTGTAAAACAGCTCACGCTCAAAGGTCTACCGAAAACTTATAAATAAATAAATGAGCTCATCAAACTTACTATTAAGACTTCTAGCATTAATAACTAGGCAGTTCCATTCTGAGGAGCTAATAGGGGTAGTTTTTTTTGTTAGTGTTACTTGTAGGGATAGAGTTCCCCCCAGCCTAGTAGTTTAAACTCTGATCTAATGGGTACCTTAGTCTAGCAGCAAAAATCCGCTTACCCTGTTTATTCAAATGCAGGCCATCTCTGGCAAATAGACCCTGATTTAAAAACCCTTCCCAGTTTTCCAAAAAGCTAAATCCTTCTGAGGCACCACCGTTTAAACCATCCATTTAGTGTCATGATGTCTTCTTTTGGCATTGTTTAGCCATTTGTAGCCTGGGTTACGGAGAGAATAGGAGGAGGGAGGTCTAGGTGCAAGAATGGAGCTCAGATGGAGGGGAAGGGAAGCCAGCCAGAACTTAGAAAGAAGCATAGTGGGATAGGCAATGATCTTCCAGATGAGGGGGAGAGAGAATACAGAGAACAGTGGTGGGTGCGGGGAGGAGAGTTCAAGGCAAACGTCGGAAGGAGAGGAAGAGGGGGTACAGTCTGGACCTTGGGGCAGCACCATAGACTATGTTGCCATAATCAAAGATGGGAAGGATCATCTCAGTGATGATGTTACTGTGTCCAGGCAGTGAGATGCAGCTTTTCATCAATCAAAGTCTTTATTTACACAGGCGGTCACCGTTGAGCAGAACTCATTTACAGGGAGGACCTGATTTCACATATATACATAGTTTTCACATTCAACGCAAGGTCAGTACATTATACAGATAGGGCACTGCTCCCAGACAAAGTTATACATAGATAATAAATTGAATAGACAAACACAGTTAACCTCATACGAGGGATAACATAAAATATGGACTGCAGACCCCACATGTGTGTGTCTTTTGTTCCTAAAGAGGGCACCAAGCTTGGGGTGGAGTTCTTTTGTGAATGGCGTCTATGTGCTGTGAAAAGTCAAGGTGCTGGTCAAGCCAGCCAACAAGGTACTTAAATGAGGGCATGTAATTGATTATGCCCCCATCTAGGGTGTGGAAGGAGGGGAGGAATGGGAGCATGGAAAGCCTTGGCCTAGTGCTAAAGCACATAGAGACAGTTTTTTTTTTTTTTTTGAGTATTTAGGAATAGCTGGTTTGACCTGAACCATTTTTGAACCGCGTCAAAATCAGGTTGAAGCTTGGATATTAACTCGACTGGAGAAGACCAAGAGGCAAACAGGACCATGTCATCTGCATACATATGGATGGACGCAGATGGGCAGGCAGAAGGAAGGTCTTTGAGAAAATTGGAAAAAAGTAGAGGGCCAAGGACGGACCCCTGGGGAACACCAGTGTGAACAGGGAGGGGTAAGGATAGAGAGTCTCCGATTCTCACTGACTGCGATCTACCTATTAGGTAAGAGCGGAACCATTTTGTTGCGGAGTCGGAGACCCGCTGACTTCAGTTTGTACAGGAGAAGAGGGTGGGAGACCATATTGAAAGCTTTCGCTAAATCGACAAAGATGGTGGTGGTGAGGAGGCCCTGCTCTATCCTGGTGTGGATGGGATCGGTGAGCCTGAGGAAGAAGGAGGTGGTGGAGTGGTGTTTGCGAAAGCCAGACAGGAAGGGAGTAAAGAAGGAAGAGAAGCTGAGGAAGGGGGATAGGATAGAGGTAATGTGCTCTTGGAGTTTGATAAGGTTGGGAGGAGGGAGATAAGGCAGAGGTTGCTGGGAGAGGAGTCACCACCTCCTTTTGGCAGGGGTATGACTGTTGAGTGTTTCCAGGTGTCTGGGATGGAGGTAAGAGAGATGGAGAGGTTGAGGAGGGAGGAGATGGGAAGGGCAACAGCAGGGGCAGAGAGGTGAAGGAGCTTAGGGTCTAGTCCTTCAGGGCTCCCATTTTCTGGGAGTTGACAGCCAGGAGGGCTTTTAGGTAAGTAGCTGGGGTAACTGGTGAGAAGGAGAATGGACTGCAGGCATGGCGGGGGTGGGAGGAAAGGAGTGAGGAAGCGCAGGTGGTAAAGTAGGAGCTGAAAGTAAAGGCTAAAGAAGGACGGTCAGAGATGGTGGAGTCACCTACTTTGAGGACAAGAGGGGCAGACTGGGTATGGGGAAGAAGACAGCATGGATGATTTTCCAGAACTTGGAGGGGTGGTTAGGAAGCACTTCCTAGGAGGGAGGTTAGGAAGCACTTCTTTACCGAAAGGGTGGTGGCCAGTTAAAATGCGCTGCTGGAAAAAGTGGCCTCATTGAAGATGATGAGCAGCTTCAAGAGAGGCTGGGACAAACATAAAGGGAGAGTAAGGGTCATGAGGGGGCGGATGGATAGGATGGGAGGCACGGTCAGTAGCTTAAGCTGTGGACCGTGCAATACAAGCAGACTAGACAGACCAAATGGCCTTATTCTCCTGACTTCATCATATGATCATAAGGAAAAACAATTAAGTACTTGTACACTGATACAAGAAAACAATACTTCACTTAAGTCTCCCAAATACCCTTTCGGAGAGCTGGAAGCAGAATGTGCCAAAGCATGGTGGTAAATAAATTAATGGCAGTGTGCCCTTCATGTGAATTTACCTTGGGGGACAGTAGTAATCACAAAATTAATAACTGCCAGGCCTGGTGGAGCTGGTACTAATGTACTGCGTTGCCAGGGTCGGACTGTGGTACAGAAGGCACACATGAATAGTTGGTACTGGGGACCCCCCCAAGAAACAGGAACTAAGAGTTGGCAAACTCACCACCATATCACTTCAGTCTGGTATACCGACACAGGAGTTTGAATTCTGTACCAACTTGGAGGGAATCAGAAAAACGTCATTTAATTGTAATGAATGTAATGAAATATATTCAATGTTTACAAGGTGGGGAGAGGCTCACAGAAGAAGCCAACTTTGAAATTTGCAAGTACTGTGTCTAGGGGGACCAGTCAAATACTGTGCATTGGCATGTGGGAGATACAGGTTTGTAGTGCAAGTCTAATTCCGATACCTAAGCCAGTGCAGTCAGGGAACTCTGCTGAGGCACTGCTTTCGGACTCCAAGGGAGGCTGACTGAACAACAACCATAGCATCAGCACCTCCTGCAGCATTTGACTTCATGGAATTGATGGCACTGGTGATCACATGCAGTCAGTCAGGCCCCGCACAAAAGCTGTCGAGTTGGCAGGGGGTCTCCTATCCAGGGAAGTTATCTGGACTTTGGGGAGAACAGGGAAGAGTCACCAATAGTTATATCTTTGATTTCCATCTTTGGTACCACAAATGCTTTACCTGTAAAAATATTGGGGATTAGGGCTCTTCTTGAAGCATAATGGAAGGATGGACAGTATTGCCAAACCATGGGGGCTAAAAATGAAAGCATGGGCCCCCAGCTCCAAGTACAGAGCCTCAGGTCCAACGTGTGGAGCCTGTGCTCAGACTCTGAGGTTGGGTTGGTGAAGTACACCGTGACTTTAATAAGCTGGTTAGGATGAAACTCTGAAACAACCTTCGTGAGGAACTGCAGGTTGGGGCAGAAGACAACCTTGTCTTTGTGGAAAACCAAATAAGGAGACTCCAATGAGAGCGCCTGGAGCTTGCTGATCTTTCTGGCGGAGGTGACAGCCACCAAAAAAGGCGGTCTTCCACGACAGCTAGGAGATGTCACACCTGTGCATTTGAATGGCTTGCCCATGAGCGCTGCCAGTACCAAAAACAAGTCCCAAGGTGGTGGTGGATTACACACCAGTGGGGACAAGTGGTCGAGGCCCTTAAAGAAGCGCCCAACCACCTTTTTCTATGCCACTTTTGGCATACCAGCCTGTGGCTGGTATGCAGAGACAGCAGCCAGGTGCACTCTGAGGGTCGCTGACCTCAGGCCCGACTAGGAGAAGGACCACAAGTAGTCCAGGATGCTCGCCACAGGGCAAGACATGGGGTCTAGTTCCTTGCCTTGACACCAAATGGATAATCTCTTCCACTCTAAGGTGTAGCACTGGCAAGTTGGTTCCTTATAAGATGCCTTAACAACATGGAGGACCTCTTCGGAGAGACCCAAAGTCTGGAACTCTAGCCATTCAGGAACCAAGCTGTCGGGTGCAGGGACTGAAGGTCCAGGTGGAGGACCCTCCCCTGAGAGCAAGAGAGCAGATCCGGATGGAGAGACAACTGACACGGAGGCCTACTGCTGAGGCTGAGAAGATCGGGGTACCAGAAGTGGTGTAGCCAGGACACAGCCACCAGGATCATTCATGTCTTGTCTCTCCATACCTTCAGCAACACCTTGAGGATCAGGGGAAAGGGAGGGAAGGCATACATGAGGCTCGGGGTCTAGGGCTTCACGAAGGCATCCCTCATCAGTGTCCCGCACGGAGGGTGGTAGGCAGAAAACAGCCTCAGCTTTGCGTCTCCTGCGAGGCAAACAGGATGACCTGGGAAGTGCCCCACTGGGAGAAAAGGCAATTGACTACCTCCTGGCGGAGAGACCACTCGTGAGTCACCACGACCACTTGGCTGAGGGCATCCGCCAGCTGGTTGAAGGTACCAGTCACATGGATCACCAAAAGACTGACACCCAGACGGCGTACCAGGGACCAGGTGCCGAGAGCTTCCTGATACAACTATAGGGAATGCGTCTTGCCTTGCTTGTTGAGGTAGTACACGGTTATTGTGTTATCCATCTGGACCTGCACAACCTGACCCCGCACAACTGGAGTGAAGACCATCAGAGCAAGACACACTGCACGCAGTTCCAACAGGTTGATGCAACATCTGGACTACTTGGGGGTCCAGAGCCTATGGGCCTTGTGGTCCCCTAGATGGGGTCCCCATTCCATCAGAGAAACATCGGTCATGACAGTGACTGTTGGCTCTAGGCAGATGAATGGGACTCCTTCCCACAGATGTTTCAGGATGAGCCACCACTGGATGGCATCCCCACACTAGTTGTGTCACCGTGACTGGCTGGTCGTGGTGACCAAGGCGCTAAGACCACTGATGGGCCAGCTCCCACTGCAGGGGGAGCATCCGCCACCAGGCCCACCAGACCATGCTGGCGCTGGAAGCCATGTACCCCAGCAGCTGCAGGAGGTCCTGAGCAGGATGAGAGTGCTCAACCTGAAATGATCAGACAACGGAGGTAAGATCCACTGCCCTGTCTGCTAACAGTCGGGCCAGGGCCCGACTGGAGTCAAGCTCTGCCTCTGGTGAAGTGGATCACCTGCAAGGGGCAGAGTTCCAACTTGGCCGGGTTGTCCAGAAGGCCCAAGGCCAAGCAGGTCTGGAGGGCCAGATCCCTGGATCATTCCACCTCCTCCTGGGATGAACCGGCGATCAGTCAGTCATCCCGGTAAGGGTATACCTGGACCCCTTGGTGCAGCAGGAATGCTGCCACCACTGCTATGCACTTGGTGAAGACCCTGGGGCTGAGGAGAGGCAAAACAGCCTGGAACATAACTTGTACAGCATCCCTTCCGAATGGAATCAAAGGAACCACTGGTGGGACAGACAGACTGGGATGTGGAAGAAGGCGGCCTGGAGATCCAGATAGCAGAATCACATGTCCCACTCTAGGGGTGGTATGATTTGTTTCAGAGTGACCATCTGAAACTTGCATTTCCTTAAATACTGATTGAGATTGTGAAGATCCAGTATAAGATGCCGACTCCCGTCCATTTTGGAACCAGGAAATACTAAAGACAAACTCCAGACCAGCCGTGGAATCTGGGACATAAGCCACAGCGTCTTTTTGAAGAAGCTGGGTGATGCCCTCACGAACGGCGGAAAACATGTCCATGGACACTATGTCTTCCTGTGGGGTATGGGCTCAGCTGGGTGAGAGAGCCTTGAAGTCTAGGGCAAACCACGACCCACCACTTGAAGCACCCATTTGTCTGATGTGATAATGAACCAAGCATGTGCAAAATGGTGGAGCCGATCCTCAATGGGAGTCCAAGAGCAGGGCACAAGAATGACACCACTCGACCTGTCACTGGGCAGTCTTGGTGGTGGCTCCAGTGCTGGCTGCCAAGGGAGCCCCAGCTCCGTGGTTTCCAGACTTGGGGCCAGAGGTAGATGGTTTAGGTTTGGGCCGCCAGGCCTGGTGCTGCCCTGCTTGGTGGCTGCAGCAGTCTGGATGGAGGCGCCGGCTAGGGTCAAAACTGAAAGGGATTCTTTGTTTCTTGCCCGTAAGTTTCCTCTGTGAGGATGTAATGGAGTCCAGGGTGGCAATGGACTTCTCGATGCAGGTAAGGAGACCATCTACACCTGGCCCAAACAGGTCAGTACCCAAGAAGGGGACATCTGCCAACTTGTGACAGGTATCTGCCATAAAGGTCGAGATCCTTAACTATGCCCAGCACAGCATGGCACCCGCAGCGGCCATGAACCTGAAGCAGGAGTCGCCAATGTCCAAGGCTGCCTGGAGCCACTGCTTGGCCACTGAGCGTCCCTGGTCCCATCTTAACCGCCAGCTGCAAGTCTGCAGGAAGGTGGGGGATAACTTGGTCTAAAGCTCCCATTACAGCATTGGAGAAGTTGGCCATCAAGACAACTGAACTGGCCTGCTGAAGGCCCAGGGATGAAGTGGCATAGACCTCTGCCACATGGTTGAGTTCTTTAGACACCTTGTCAGGGGGCTTGTCGAAGCCCCCTGAGGTTGCCTGTATGCCAGAACACCAAGTCAGCTAATAAACCTTCGGCCACAAGATGATCTGTGAACCCAGGCAAAGACCCTGTGGGGACCGCATACTTATGGAGCATACGGGTCGAGGGTGCTGGATGGGAGGCAGAACACTGCCACAGCTCTAGTCAAGGGCGGGGCTAAGAATACCTTCTGCGACAGGGAAGGCAACCCTAGGGGAGTCATCCCTGTCCAGAACCTCAGTCAGGAGGTACTTGGCCCGCTTTTGGACTGGTTCCAACAGGATCACCATAGTCTCCAAGACGAAGCGGAGCAGGGACCTGAAGGAAACTGGCCCGTGTTCCGAGGTGAGCTTCTCGAAGGACCCCCAGTTGAAGGCTGGAGTCCAAAGGGAGTGCATGGGAAAGTTCTCCAACTCCAATGACTCCTCAAACACTGCCCTCAATGCCAGCTCCCCATGGACAACCCTTGGCTCTTCTGATTGGTTGATCTGCACTGAGAATCTGCCGGGGAGTCTGGAAGGGGGGCAGGCAGCACTGGATGGGACCCTAGCGGCAAGGATGGGGCAAGGGTGGCGGAGGCTCTACCTGAATGGGTGGAGAAGCTGTAGTTGACTCAACCAGGGAACCGGCACAGGTCATGGCAAGGGTGCCAAGGGGAGCAGTGGAGCGCATCTGAGGCCAAGAATCCACAGCTGCTAGACAAGCTCCTTGTAACAGCACCGCAATTTACGGTGAAGCCTGTGCTCGTCTGAAGATGAGGAGTGCAGATAGTGCTTCCTAGCAGACAGCTGAGAGAGGGAACACCGAGAGGCCTGAGATCTCGACAGAGGGCCCGATCTGGACTTGACTGGGTCCTCGACCGATGACAGGCAGGTCGCCTGGGAGGAGACATAGGGGAAGGTGCTGTGTGCCAAGGAACCCCAGAGGGGTCGATCTCCTGAAGGGAAATGGCCAAATTGGCCAATTTATCCAGCTCCTCTTGCAAGAGGGCTGTAAGGACCAGAGTCCTAGAAAGGGAGTCATCCCCACCATCCTCTCACAACAGGTTAATCAGCAAGCCCAATTGGGATACCGAGGGGCCAGCGGCCTGGATCTGAACAATAGATGTGGTGGCTGAATCTGACGGCTCAATAGCTGTCGAACCAGATGCAGAATTGTGGGAATGGGACAAGCGAGCCTGCTGCCAATTCCGCAATGGGACCTCTTTGGCTTGGAGGCCCGCATATAGTTAGACCCTCGGGAAGGGCCCAACACAAGTACCAGAACGATCCTGTGAACGAAGCCCACAAGCCCACTGGAAGTAACATGGAGGACGAAGATGCACCCGATTCACCCTGGTCTGCAGCCTCTTTGAATAATGAAAAGAAGTGTTCAAACTGCGCTTAAGTTACAGGGGGTCGCAACAAACAGGATGGCAGGCCCAAAAATATTCACAAGAACAAGCACAGTCGCGTTCCAAAATGCAAGAATTTTAATCCACATGGTGGATTAAAATCAGCCACTGAGTTGAACTTTAGTTTCTGTGGTTCTTGCATTTTGGAGCACAACTGTGCTTGTTCTTCCGCAGCCTCTCTGAAGGCAGGAAGCTGTGCTGCCAATCTGGCTGCCTCGGAGACTGCCTTGTGGGTGTCCTTGGACCGAATGGGAGGGTCCAGTTTGTCCGGGCGACCTAACAGGAGGCAGACATAGTGGTCTTCCAACATGGAGGCTGAAGGGACCAGCACAGGCCGCAAGCCTGCGGATCATGCTGGGCCCCAAGGCAATAGATGTATGAGGCGTTCAGTGTGTGACATCTTCTGGGAATTAGCGGTGCACTGCCTGAATCTGGACCAATTTTATGGTCATCATGCTCCATAAGGTAGAGAAAAAAGGGTATGAACCCAGTTGCAAATCTTCAACTTCAAAGGCTCAAGGACCTTAACATTAGGCCCACTCCACACGCAGGAGCTGCGAAGAAGGAGACTTGATGCTTCCAGCAGAAAGGAAGATCTGACGTCCCGGGGCAGTGCCAAGGACTGGAGGATAGCACCCAGGTGGATGGGAGGAGCTTAGCTTGAAGATCCTCCGGAGAGATTTAAAGGGAAGGAAGGAAGGACTACCAGAAGTATGGATAATGCACCATATCCACGTCCTTAGAACAGTCTTTTTCCCCTCTTGCTTCTACTCACTTCCTTCACTCCCACATTGGTTGCCTTAATTATGCCCACCCTTATTTTTCCCCCCGTTCCTCTACCTCTCCATACCAAGGAGTTTCTGAGGTAGTCTCCTATTTCTTTAAAATACACCCTCCTAAAGTCCAGGCCCCTTGTCCTCATATGGTTTGCCTCTGCCCGTGTCTTAATGTTAAACCACACTGAACAGTGATCGCTGATACCTAAGGGACTGCACAAAGTGATGTTAGCAGTTCTGTCTGTTCGTAAGCACTAGATCCAGCACTGCCTCATCCCTAGTGGGTTCACCGACTACATGCCTGAGAAAAGCCCCTTGTAGGGAGTCAAGGATGGCCCTGCTCCTTGCCAAAGTTGCAGTTGGAAGACTCCAATCTATATCTGGCAGACTACGTCACCAACTAAAAGCACCTTCCCTGTATCTGCCATCCTGATAATATCTTCCCCAAGTACCTTATCCAACTCCTCCCCCTGTGCTGGAGGTCTGTATACCACCCCTGTACAGAGAGTGGCCCCAGTTCCTGTCTCCAAGATGACCCACAGCACCTCAAGTCCTTCTTGACATGTGTGGCACATACTGTGTGTGAGATCAGATGCACCAGTCAAAGGCATTGCAACAATAACAAACTTATCTGCCTGTTAATGCGGGAGGGGTCAATTTTGTGCCTGATCGGCATGTGTAGTCTTAACAAAAACAAAAAGATCAGTTGAAGACTGGGGCTATCAGCATAGCACCAGATGCACCTATCAGTGTTATTCACAATTTTGCGACAGACAGTTCACAGTGACAGATGCAAAGCACAGGAAGCACACTCAGTTCTGGAATACAAACAAAAGACAACGCTCCCAGATTTCATCAGAAACTGGTCACAGGGAGAACCAATTTAGCAACAGCAACGTGGACAGAAAAGTTAGAGTAGTTATACCAACATGCAAACTTGCCAGCAGATCTAGTGCACTTACCCGGTCAACAAAAACCAAATAAATAAATGAAGACCTGTGGTCCGTTTGACTGTGCAGGTCCCAATATGTTCAGAGAGACCTGTGACCCCTCAATACTCCCACCCCCTCAAACTTTTTCATTCATTCTGCCCCATCCTCAGTTATGCTTGCTGAATTGGTTTAACTAAACTGGTTTTGAAAACAGTTTTGTAAAACTTCTGTAGTGTGAGGACAGGGCCCAAGTGTAACCTCTACATGGCCACTTTACAGAATTTCACAAAGTATACCACTCAAAATTCTCATCAATTACATCAGTAAAGTGCATTACACCATGACAGGCCAGTCCACTGCCCCCAAACACTACCTGTACTCCCCTCCCCCATCGCACAGTTTGGGGTGAATTTTACGTATGCAATAAGACACGCCAGGGTGTGTAAATATGCTTTCATAATTGCACGGCTCGAGGGTGCCGTTAAACACCCGAGAGCCAAGTGCAATTATGAAAGCATATTTACACATCCCTAAAGTGTCTTATGGCACTTATAACACAGTGAGAAAAAAACGAGTCATTCCAGTCAACAAACAAGTTAAAAACAACAAATTTAGAGCTGAAAAGAAGCAGAAGTCATTTATGATTAAACAGTTCCTGTAAACGGAGCTCAACAGAGCCACTACAAGTAGGTAGGGGCTTACTGAAGAGTACAACTGAGCCCTCACACTGTGCAACAGAGGCAATAAAAGTGGAAGACAACATCACCAGTGAAGGAACAGTTCTGCACAGTTGTGCTGCTCTTCGGATGCTGGATTTCGTTGTCAGGAGTGATCTAGGCTATTTCTGCAGTGGCGCTCATAGCGGGAGGGTTTGCTAAGTTGCTGACTAGAGCTGCTAACTGGGAATAGGTGATGTATTCAGTCATTTCTTACATTTTCTTTCCAGCGTTGACAGTTACTGTCAGGTTCAGAAGTAGAGTGCAGTGTACCGATTTTCTGCTGTTGCTTTTGCTTAGGCTTTTAGCTATGAAAGAAGCACCGGAGTGTAATTATGCTTTCATAATTATACTCCTGTACTTCTCTCACAGCCAATCAAATTGCTGTTTTTTTTCACTGTGTTATAAAAAGAAATGTGGCAGCCATGTTAGTTTAGCTGATGATGTAAAAAAAAAAAAAAAAACAAATATGCTGCAGGTGATACTTTTTACTGGACTAAAATTGTTTTTGAGACTAGCTTTCAAGAGATGTACTGTCTTATTCAAGCCAGGTCAGAGATTTTAAAGTGCCTTCCACAAGCACCAACATTCTGTTAAAACGTTAACATACCCCTCCCTCTAAACACTAGTACCAAAGTTCCCTCCACCAGCTCCTTTTAATTTCTTGACTTTAATCCCTAGTGGGCTAGTGGGGTGCCATTGCCACTATGACTGGCAGCCTCTAACACTCTCCATACAAGTCCCAGCACTTAACTGAACTTGTGGCATGAAGTATATAACAACACATTTTGTGTGTAGTAAGCTCAGTAAAGAGTCCGAAGAAACTGTAAGCGAACACACTGTGGGACCACACTATTCTTCATTCCTACAGTGGCATGCCACTTAACTGCCAGGGTATCAAAGTAAGGAAGAGAAAGGGAGTGGAGATGAAGCAGAAAACTTATTGGAACTGAAGGTTTTTTTTTTTTCCCTCTACTGCCGCCCCACCTATTCCAAATGCTAATTATACCTCGAATGGTGACTGTCCTTCAGCCGACTACCAGTCCTGACAATGGTAAATGTCTCTGCTTCCCTGGGACAAACTGATACCCTCCACCATGCCTTCACAGACTCCACCCACAATGGGACACTAGCTGAGATGCAGGATCCAGTAGGGAAGGAGAAAGAGCACTCACTACTTGAAACAGTGGAGTGGGTCAGGCAGACGTAAGGTGGTGTCCGTATCTGTGCATTTTGTGATATCAGTTCCAGCCTTTCACACAGCTGTGTGACTAGCACCGAATGAAGAAACTGACATCACAGAATGTCCAAGTAAAGTAGAAACAGTAGTGGACACTGAAGAACAATAAACACATTAAAATCCCCCTAATGATGGCCGCCGGCACTAGCACATCATGCTGCTGTGCAGGCAACCAGAGTTCTAGAGCAGACATGGGTCACTGCATCAGGATGCAGGCCAGGCTGAGGCCACTGGCTGGTAGTGGGTTCTCATGACGAGGAGGAAGCATTCTGGTGGAAAAAAGGACAGTTACGGAAGAACTTACCATAACAGCAGATCTTCGAGGGGATCTCAGTCATTAGGTCACACTGCAGGAACATCACCACTGGTGAAGCAGGACCCACATGGAAGATTTTCAACAGTACAACTGGGGACACCCACACCATCTATATCACCTACCCTATTAAGGAGTGAGTGGCTCCGCTCTCTCCTCAGTTTTTTCCCCCCGTGACACAGGAAGCACAGCTCTAGCCATGGGGGACCAAGGAGAGAGAGCGAGAGGTGCCAAGGCTTATAAGAAAGGCTGGAAACACCAGACAGCCAGTTCCAGGAAGAAGCCCCCCATAAGGGGGATGGTGGGAGGGAAGAAAAAATTACTCACCTTAGTAATGTTGTTTCTTCTAATGGAGTCTTGCTGTATTCTGACTATTGCAGTTAGGTCCTGCCTTTCAACTGCCCCGGAGAACAAAGAGTTAACTTTCCATGGCCAGCATGGAATGTTCAGCGCGAGCTCGGTTGAAGCCCCTGTCTGCTGCTGTTTAAACTCCAACCGTCAGATCTTTACGAGCAATACTCACTAGAAGTTCTGTGTGGAAACTGTAAAACTCACACTAGCCAACTGGCAACTAAATTTATTAAAAAGGGTTTTTTGGTTTCAAAGCAAAGACTCAAGTCAGGAAACCCAAAAAACAAAACACAACACACATCCAAAGTAAAGTAGGGTGAAAAAGGGGCACCCCTAGGGTGCCAACACTGCTCCTGCCCACCCACATCCCAAAAACCAGGTTCTGAGAGGGGAGGCGGGGGAGGTCAGAATACAGCAAGACTCCATTAGAAAACAACATTACTAAAGTGAGTAATTTTTCTTCAAACATGAAGTCTTGCTGTATTCTGACTATTGCAGACTACCAAGCAGTACCTCCATGGAGGAGGGACAGAACCTACTTTGGGAATAGGCTCTGAAGTACTGCTGTGCCAAACCGAGCATCACTCCTAGCCTGGATATCCAGAGAGTAATGCTTGGTGAATGTATGGACTGTTTTCCAGGTGGCTGCTTGACAAATTTCTAAGATAGGAATATCCCTGGCAGCAGCCAGGGAAGGAGCTGTACCTCTAGCAGAGTGAGCCCTCAGGCCTGAGGGTAGGGTTCTACCCAGTTTTTCATAGCAGAATTGTATACAAGAGACAATCCACCTGGCAACAGATCTCTTAGTGGCAGGTTTGCCCTTACTGACCTCTCCATACGTGAGGAACAACTGGAGGGACTCAAACCTGTGACCCTTGGTGCGCTCTATGTAGTAGCTGAGGGCCCTTTTAACATCCAAGCTGTGCAGCCTCCTCTCTCCAGAGGAGGAATGGTCAGTGAAGAAAACAGGGAGAGACGTAGACTGATTAAGGTGGAAATCTGAAACCACCTTAGGCAAAAACTTCCTGTTAGTTCTTAGGACCACTTTATCTCTATGGAAAGAGATGAAGGCTCCACTGACAGGGCTTGCAATTCACTGATACGCCTGGCAGAGGTAATGGCTACCAAAAACACAGTTTTCCAAGTCAAGTACTTAAGCTCTGCAGAGGACAAAGGCTCAAAGGGGGGTTGCATAAGCTGAGCAATGCAAACATTAAGGTCCCAAGCAGGAGCAGGGTCCCTAAAGGGGGGACTAGTGTGCAGCAATCCCATGAAGAACTTACAAAACACAGGATGGTCTGACAGAGGAGAGGGCTTGCCTACTGACAAGAAGGCAGAAACAGCTGCCAAATGCACTTTAAGTGTAGCTGGCCTAAGTCCTAAGCCATTAAGATGGACCATATAGTCCAGAACTGTAGGCAACCCGGCAGATTCTGAAGAAATATGCTTATTAGAGCACCAAATCGTGAATCTTTTCCATTTGGAGTTGTAAGTCTTTCTGGTGGAAGGCTTTCGAGAAGCCTTAAGGATACCCAGAACCCCTTGAGAAAGGTCAGATCAGCAAACTCTAACTCTTCAAGAGCCATGCCTTCAGATTGAGAGACTTGAGGTTCAGATACCAAATCCTCCCCTGGGAGGATGTAAACAGGTTGTAATTCCTGGGAAGAGACAGGGGAAGGTGGACTGCTAAGGACAGCAACAGGGGGTACCAGGGATGATTGGCCCAGTCTGGAGCAATCAGAATCACTTTGCATGGTTGTGACCTGATCTTGACTAACACTTTGAACGGGGGGGGGCATACAGAAATTTCCCTTCCCAATTCAGAATCAGAGCATCCAGGGGGACTGAGCCCAAGACTGGGGGTCTGCAACAAAAGAGAGGAAGCTGGTAATTATCTGGCGCTGCAAAAAGACCTATCTGTGGAGTGCCCCATCTCGAGAAAATCACTTTCAAAACTAGGGGATCTAGGGTCCATTCGTGATGGCCCTGGGATATCCTGCTGAGAGCATCTGCTAGGACATTGTCCTTCCCTGGGAGGTGAACTGCTATCAGAGAGGTTTGCAGGGAATAGGCCAGGGACCACAACTTCATTGCTTCTGTGCACAAGGCCGTAGACCGAGTGCCTCCTTGCTTGTTGATGTACCACATTGTGGTGGTATTGTCTGTTCTGATCTGGACCACCTTGTTCTGCACAGATTTGGAAAAGGCTTGCAGTGCCAGAAACACTGCTCTGAGTTCCAAGAGACTGATGTGAAGCAGAGATTGTTGAGGTGACCACAGCCCTTGGGTGGTAAGATCCCCCAGGTGGGCTCCCTAGCCCAGCAGGGAGGCATCTGTGGTGAGTATCACTGAATGAGACTGAGTGACAAAAGGAACTCCTTGTCTCAAATTGTCCTGATCCTGCCACCACTGCAAAGCCTGGATCAGGGTTTGAGTCACTGGGACTAGTTTGGTAAGGGAATCCTTTCTTTGGAACCAGAAGGCTCTTAAGTGGAACTGAATGTCCCTCATTTGAAATCTTGCTCCCTGGACCACTGCTGTAGAGGCTGCCATGTGGCCCAGAAGCTGCAGGAAATGCCTTGCTGGTCCAGACACCTGAAGGGTGAATGAAGAGGCCAGTTCCATAAGGGTCCTTACCCTGTCCAGGGGAAGCAAGGCTCTTGCCCTTATTGTATCCAGCTCTGCCCCTATGAAGGTGAGGAGCTGTACTGGCTCGAGAACTGACTTTGGAAGGTTGAGGAGGAATCCTAAGGAAGTGAGCACTTGCTGAGCTATTTGCAGATGTGACTTGACTTGGTCTGGAGACTGACCCACTATGAGCCAGTCGTCCAAGTATGGGAAGATGGAGATCTTTTTTCTCCTTAGGAAAGCAACCACTACTGCCAGGCACTCTGTGAACACCCTTGGGGCTGATGTTAGGCCAAAGGACATTGCTCTGAACTGATAGTGGCCTGAGGGCAACTCAAACCTGAGGTACTTTCTGTGGGAGCACCTGATGGGAATGTGAAAATAGGCATCTTTGAGGTCCAGGGAGGCTAGCCAGTCCCCCTGGCCTTAGAGAGGGCAGAATTATTCCCAGAGTCACCATTTTGAACTTTGGTTTTAAAAGGTGCTTGTTCAGATATCTTAGATCCAGGATGGGCCACCATTCTCCTGTGTTTTGGGGGGTTAGGAAGTACCTGGAGTACAATCATTTGTCCTTGTATAAGGTAGAAACACTCTCTATGGCTCTGAGAGCCAGGAGGGAAGAAACCTCTGCCTCTAGGGGAAGGGTCTCTGATGGATTTACAGGTGGAAAGGATCTGGTTCTCATCTTGGGAAATTTTTTGAAGCTGAGAACCAGTCCCTGGCTTACTACTTCCAGGACCCACTTGTCTGATGTCAGAGACTTCCAGTCCTGGACAAAGTAAGCCAGCCTGCCCCCCTACAGGTATTGGAGAATCGGCCCAGGCAGACCCATCAGGGTGTCTGCTTGGCAGGAGCTTTAGGCTGAGGGGTGGAAGCAGGCCTGCTCATTCCCTGTCTGCCTCTCCCTCTGAAGAACCGCTTCTGAGCATAGGAACAAGAGGAGGCCTGGACTTGGTAAAAAGACCTTAGAAAAGGCCTTCCCTTGCCCCTGGACTGCTGCCTTTGAGGACTGGATTGCCTTTCTTTGGCCTGAGCACTCCTGTAGGTGGTCCTGTACTCGTCCATCTTTTTCATGTAGTTCTCTGTCTGCTCCCCAAACAGAGAATTACCAATGACAGGGAAATCCATGGCCTTAGTCTGGGTATCCTGTGATAGGCTAGTACACCTGAGCCAAGCCATCCTCCGAAGGGCCACAGATGTAGCCATGACTCTAGATGAAACATCACTGGAGTCCACAGCAGCATGAAACTGCACCTTGGATGCCTCAATCCCATCTGCAGCCACCTGCTCCAGCTCCTTGGCAAGCTGGTCAGGGGCCTGTTTAGCCAGAGCCAGCACAGTGTCCCATTTGGACTTCTGGTATCTAGCTGTGTAGGCCATATAGTTTGCCTGCCTGAGTCCCAAAGACGCTGCCATGTACTGCTTCTTTGCCATGGCATCAATCCTCCTGGAGTCCTTATCTGGGGGGTGTGATGCCAAGGGAATATCTGCCTTATCTCAGGCAGCAGCCTGCACTACCCCAACATGGCTGCATTGCTGAGAAAGGAACTCCGTGTCCGAGCCTGAAAGGGTGTACCTCTTGTCCATTCGTCTGTCCACAGGAGGTATGGAGTTAGGAGTCTTAAGAATTTTAATTGTCTGTTTCCCAAAAGATATATGGAGGGGAATAGACAGTCTCCTGGACTCTGGGATGCCCATCATTTCAACAAAATCAGGCTCCTCCTGATCCTCTACTGCTTCCTCCATTGGAAGCTGGAAGGTTTCAGCCACTTGTTTGTAAAACAAAGTGGGAAGGGGACTCAGAAAGCCTAGGAGGAGAAACACCTGAAGGTCTGTCTGGGGAGATGTCCGGGTCAATAGGAACATCCAGACTTTCATAATCATCATCATCATCCTCATACTCTCCCTCCTCCTCTTCCGGTTCATAAAATTCTTCAGAAGTGTAATCCGGAACCGGGGGAACCGACCAAACCGAGACCCTGCCAGATGGTGCCGGTTCGTCCGGAACCGAAGTTAGCGACTGCACTATTCTTATCGCTTTGGCTATCTCATCAGTGGTCAGAGTATGAATTTCTGGATCCAAACTGGATGATTTATCTCTTCTCTTCCTTTTAACCGGAACCGACTCCTCAGAATCGGCTCTCCTTTTACCCAAAGAAGTTTCGCCCTGGTCAGAGGTCACTCTCTTCTGGTTCGGTCGGAACCGAACTGGCTGGCCATCAGCGATTCTCTCGCCTCCCTTCCCTCAGTCTACCTACTCTCTTATCCAGGGTAGCTTTGGGAAAATTCTTACAAATTTGGCAGTCTGAATCGAGGTGGTCAAACCCCAGACAATAAACATAGGTGGCGTGGGGATCAGCCTTAGCAAAGGCTTCCCTACACACACTGCAGTGTTGAAACCCAGTGGGACCGTTTTTTTCCTTGGGTTTCTCAGACATGGTCAATCCTATCCAAAACTTACCCCTTTTTCGGCAATACGCCAGGCAAGACTCCCCTATCGGTTCCTGACCGTGTTACGGGTCTTGGGAAAAAACGTAATAAAATCCATTTTTTTTTTTTTTTAGAATCGATACGGACCGGTTACCACACTCTAAGTAAATTCACAAACTTTTTTAAACTAAACTGATCGGTTCAGCTGAACCGATCCGAAATTTACAAGTTCCACACAGAAACTAAATGTAAAACCTATCTAGTACTCACGGTACCACAGACAGAGACTTAAACAGACAGATTCGGTAGCAGAAATACGGTAGAAACCGAGCGAGAAACGACACTTTAACCGACTTTTTTGAACCGAGCAAAGGAGAAATCTCTGGAGCAACTGTTCGGTGAGGCGGAGTAAAGAATCTGACGGTTGGAGTTTAAACAGCAGCAGACAGGGGCTTCAGTCGAGCTCGCGCTGAACGTTCCATGCTTGCCAT
The DNA here is from genome assembly GCA_016271365.2 of Neoceratodus forsteri. Classification (NCBI taxonomy): domain Eukaryota; kingdom Metazoa; phylum Chordata; order Ceratodontiformes; family Ceratodontidae; genus Neoceratodus; species Neoceratodus forsteri. The sequence continues at coordinate 568,194,042 of CM057452.1, forward strand.
GGAAAGTTAACTCTTTGTTCTCCGGGGCAGTTGAAAGGCAGGACCTAACCACAATAGTCAGAATACAGCAAGACTTCATGTTGTTTGAAAGCAGACCTGATGACTAGGATCCCCTCAAAGATCTACTGTTACAGTAAGTTCTTACGCAACAGTCCTATCTTCTTCGGGGGGATCTCAGTTATCAGGTAACATCATAGGAATGAGTCCAAAGCAGTTACAGGTGCAAGGAGACAGTCTAGGAGGAAGGCTAAAATGACAGGAGACCCTGAAGCATAGCCCTGCCAAATCTTGCACGGGCTCTAGAGGCAATGTCCAGACTGTAGTGTTTGGCAAAGGTATGGACGGTACTTCAAGTGGCAGCTGCGCAGGTACTTCAGAGAGCGTGATCGGGCCTGAAGAAAACAAATCTACTCAATATCCAAATGACTATGCCAAGTACAGAATGCTAAGCAATTCATGTACTAAAGCTACCAGACTGGCTAAGTCTGATTATTTCAACTCCTCATTCCTGACTAACACCAACCCCAACTCTCCATCTAAATTCTCTCCCCCTTCTCACCCTCCCCCTCCAGTTCTCAAAATAACTAACTCCTTAGTTTCCGACCCTGGCTCTGTGGCCAATTAATTTAATGCCTACTATACCTCGTGTGCCACGTCTCTTCTAAATTCCCTATCCCCATTGTCACCTACTAACTTCAGCCCTTTGCCTCAGCCAGTGCCTACCCTTCCCCCATTTTCCTTTTCTACTATTTCCCGACGAAGCTCTTAATGCTCTCCTATCCCTCGCCCCCTCTAAAGGCTCACCAGATGAGCTCGATCCTAAACTTCTCTACCTTTCTGCTTCTGCAACTGCTTATCCTATCTCCCTGATCCTTAACCTGTCCATTATTTCTGCCCAAGTACCCTCATCCTGGAAACATGCTGTAGTCCTTCTCTCCCCAAGAGTGGTGACACATCCACTCCTGGCAACTATCGCCCCATTTCCCTCCTTCCTACCCTTGCCAAACTTCAAGAACATTTAGTTCTCTCTCAACTATCATCCTTCCTGATTCCTCCTTCACCCCCTTCCAATCTGGTTTTCAGAAGAACCACTCAACAACCACCTCCCTCCTCAGGCTTACTGACTCCATCCTTTCAGGGATGGACGACGGCCTGATCACCTCGGCCATCTTTGTTGACCTAGCCCAAGCTTTTGTCACGGTTTCACATCCCCTGCTTCTTGATTCACTCTTCTCAGCTGGCCTTGCTCCATCAGCCACCAACTGGTTTAAATCCTACCTCATTGGCAGGACCCAGTCAGTGAGAATCCTTGATTCCATCTCCCCTCCACTCCCCATCAACACTGGTGTCCCTCAGGGCTCAGTGCTTGGTCCCCTACTCTTCTCCATTTTCCTTAATGATCTTCCCACAGCCTGCTCATCCTCTTCTATCCACATGTACGCTGACGATACAGTTTTGTACAGTTCCGACAGAAACCCTGCTGCTGTGCAAACCAGCTTACAGCAAGATTTCAACCAAGTTCAGCTCTGGTTTACTTCTCAGCAGCTTTTTCTAAATGCCATGAAGACCATCTCAATGACCTTTAGCACAAGGCAGAGACTCTCTAGGCTCCCGGCCCTACCCACTTTCCACACCCTTGATGGGACCATCTTGGAGGACACCTCCTGATTTAGATATCTGGGAGTTTGGCTGGACCAGCACCTCAACTTCTCTGTGCATATCAATGCTATCCTGAAGAAACTGTGCCCCAAGCTTGGTGCTCTGTACAGGAATCGTAGTTGCATCCCGTTGACTGCGAGGAGTGAAACTGTCCAGAAGATGATACTCCCCATCTCTGACTACTGTGACGTAGTCTATGGTGCTGCTCCCAAAACCTCCCTGACCAAGTCGGACACTCTCTTTAACTCCTTCTGCCGCTTTGCTACCTAATCCCCTTCCCGCTCCCACCACTGTGGACTATTGCTCTCTAACCTTCCTTCCACTATCTCACAGACGCAGCTCTCACTGTGCCAAACTAACCTCCAAATTCTGGTTCGGGAGGCTCCCCTCCTATCTCTCATCCTCTTTCTACACTCCACCTCCCCCTACCCACTCTCTCAGATCAAATGACGCCCGCACCTTGACGGTCCCTCGCAGCTCCACCCTCATCGGTCAGACTGGTTTTGCCCATCATTTCCCTAAAATCTGGAATTCCCTCCCCCCTGAAATACGTCACTCCTCCTCCTCCAACTACTCCCTTACCTCTGCCCCACACAATTACCTTTCCCTCAGCTGTTCCTGCTTTAACCCACCTTAATACCTTTACCCAGTTTCGGCCTTCCTACCATGACACCCAGGCAGGGTTCTCAACATCCTGAAGGGGGAAATCAGGAAATGGCTACCCTTTCTCCTCATATTCAGTTCTTGCCTCTCCCCGCCCCCCCCCTTATCCTCCTGCCCTTCTGGGTCACCAGTGTGCACAGCCTAACCCCATCCTTTTTACTCCAACAGCACTTGCATACTACCTTGAGCCTGCTCCTGGTACACTCATGCACTGTAAATGGTTCTATTGCATTATTACTGTTTTGTACGTTCATACGTTCTTTTGTATGATTGTGGACATGTAATTTACCCAATGATCCACTACTGTTTATTGTACAATACCATGTGTTCCAACTGTTGCACAATCTTACAATGTTGTATTGTTTGTACTACCCACATAGTATTGTAACTGATCATCTTTCACAACCCTATGTAACCCCTCCCCCCAGGTCGCACCATGAGACAAGCAACTTGTTGTTCAGTGTACCCTCCTGGTGAAACATTTCAACAAATAAAATAAATGTCAGCAGCTGAGACCCCTGTGAAACAGACCACAGAGGTAGCCATGCCTTGTGTGGAATTAGCCTTGACCGCTCCAGGCATTCTTTTGCCATACTTGTTGTAGCAGAACATAATGCAATTAGCCAACCACTTAAACATTGTTTAGAAACAGAAATGCCCTCTTTACCAGGGCAAAAGAAACAAACAACTACTTTGACTTTCAATATTCCTTGGTTTGGAACAGATAATATTTCAAAGTTCTGCACACATCTAACATATGAAGTTTTACAAATGCACTCCTGGGGTCAGGCCCTCTGCTCCCACAGTGCCCAGCCTCCAAGTGCAATATGTGAACAAGGAACAAATGGAGACACCCTCCTGTTTGTTTCGGGTCAAGCAACTACCAGTCTCGAGTCCTGGGGTCAAATATGAACCCTTTTTAGCTAGAATGCCGAGGTAACAGGTCCAAATATTACACCCTCTTCGGGGAAAGCAGCACAATACTTGATCCCAGCTGGCATACATCCAGCCTGGTTCACAATCACCCTTCTGACTCAACTGAGACCTAGGTATTTCCTTACCTGGCTGGAGCTTTACACAGGTCCTTGTTCATGTGGCTACATATGGTGGCACACTAAACACTAACAGGTTTGTCACAATTATCAATACTGTTCCAGCATTCACACTCAAAATGAGAAAATGTCTCGGGCAGGATTAAGGAAACCAACAAGTTTACTAAAGTTTAAAATAGTAAATAAATACAAAACACAGAACATATATACATTAATGTTTGCAGTCAGAAAGAAAATGGAAATTACGAAACAAACTGCCTTATTACTGAATTACTAGTTCTAATTCAGTTTTGATCTGTGTGTTACCTAACTTGACAGAAGTGCCTCTAAGTCTAGAACACAAGTGTGTCAGGTCTTTCAAAGTTTGGAACAAGAGTGAGCCACAGTCCTTTCAGCCAGCTTGGCAATTTTCAAAGTTAAAGCCCCCCAACCTCCTTGTGATTTCACAGCACATGATGTCACTTTTTAGCCCTATAATTAATTTGTAATATGACCAAGTATAATCAAAATGATTTCATCTTATTGCTTGCTTGAAATCTGCAAAGATAGCAATATCAAATTATACAGTCTCTCTCTCCATCGAAGCATAAGTTATGACCGCATTCCTCTTTGATGTTTCAGAAACGCATCCTAAAAAACACTTCTCTTAGCTGTGTGAATTTTCACAGGTATCTATCAGAACTGGCTTCCCTCCCAATGTCGTAAAATGCAACATATTACGACCAGTTTCCTAGGTTCAAAGCAGTGGCTTGTTATAACCTGTTTTTTTTTTTTTTACAACAGTTTCAGAAAGTTTAGCAGGTAAGTGTTGACACAGAAAAGGAAACTCTAGCTATTTAGCGCCAGCAAACAACTGCGTTGGGGTCAAAAGGTCATGCCCCTTTAAAAGCTAGTCTTCCCCATAGACCGGCTGACCCTGCCATGTCTCATAAGCAGAAATTCAAAGAAATATATATATATATATATAAAAATTATATACACATAACTAGTAGACGGTTATTCTGTTACATTCCTCCCTTCCAGACTGAACTTGAGAGAATTTATTCCTAGGCATGGGATGAGTTCTCCAAATTCAGTTCACTGCTCTGCCGGGATAACCTGTCTTCATTCGTGTTTGCTGCCCCTGCCCTGTGAGTGACACTCATGTCGTAACCATGCAAGACAAGGCTCCATCTTAAAAGCCTACTTTTTGTTTTTAAAAGACAGCCAAAACTATTACCGCGTGCCTGCAAAAGCGGCTGATGCAGCTCAGTATTGGAGATGGCTAATCTCCACAAGTAAGAACAAACCACAACAGAATACGGTGCGCAAATAAAGGAAAACAAAGCAAATGATGTTAAATAATAAACACCAGTGTGTTTCTTTTACTTTCTTGCCACAACAGAATCAGTCTCCAGGCAAACCCTAGCACCTAGACTCCTCAACGAGTCTTCAAAGACTTGCTGAGGAGTTGAGGTATTAAAGTTTGCCTGGAGACTGATTTTGTTGTGGCAAGAAAGTAAAAGAAACACACTGGTGTTTATTATTTAACATCATTTGCCTTGTTTTCCTTTATTTGTGCACCGTATTCTGTTGTGGTTTGTTCTTAACTTTTGTTTTACCCATTTGTGCCTGCCAAACCAATGGGTTATGATCTGTCTGTACCTCAAAGTGCTGCCTGTATAGGTATGGCTCTAATTTCTTCAGTGCCCACACCACTGCAAGACATTCTTTCTCCATTGTAGAATAAGCCTGCTCCCTGGGAAGTGATTTCTTACTGAGGTACACTACTGGGTGATCTTCCCCTTGGTTAGAGGTCTGGCTAAGTACTGCCCCAATAACCATGACTGAGGCATCTGTCTGGACTACAAATGGTTTACTGTAGTCTGGACAGGCTAACACAGGAGCACCACACAGTGCCTCCTCCTTTAGCTGTGCAAAGGCTCGTTCACAGGCTGGCTCCTAGTTTATCTTTTTAGGCATTCTTTTCTTTAGCAGGCCAGATAGGGGAGCTGCCAGGGCACTGCAGTTTAATGCAAATGTTCGATAGTACCCTGCAGTCCCTAGAAAACTCCGAACCTGCTTCTGTGTGTCAGGTTTGGGCCACGCCTAGACTGCCTCAATCTCTGCTCGATTAGGATGGAGCTGTCCTCGCCCTAATACATGTCCTAGGTAAGCCACCTCAGCCATGGCCACCTGGCACTTTTTAGCTTTCACCGTGAGCCCAGCCCTCTGAATCAGGCTCAACACTTCCTTAAAGTGGGACAAGTGTTCCTTCCAGCTGGCACTGAAGATTTCAATGTCGTCTAGGTATGCCACGGTGTACTCTTCAGTACCATGTAACACCTGGTTCACCAGCCTTTGGAAGGTGGTCAGGGTGTCGTTCATTCCAAAAGGCATTACCTTGAACTTAAATAACCCTATCGGAGTGATGAAGGCCGACCTCTCCCTAGCTCTGGCAGTTAACTCCACCTGCCAATACCCTTTTGTCAGGTCAGTAGTGGTAAGGTATGTCGCCCCTCCCAACTTGTCCAGTAGTTCATCCGTCCATGGCACTGGGGGTCTGACTTTGTGACTGTGTTGAGTCCACGACAGTCCACACAAAAATGAGAAGAACCATCTGGCTTCGGAATGAGGACTACGGGTGAGGCCCAAGGGCTGTGGGATTTCCGGATTACCCCTAAATCCAGCATTTCCTCCACTTCCCTCCTATTGACCTTTAGGACAACCTCAGACACCCAATATGCTGTCTGCCATATGGGCGCTTGCATCCCCATCTTTACATCCTGCATCACTAAGGGGGTAAGTCCAGGCTTGGCATTAAACAATGGGGCAAAGTCTGCTAAAACCTCCCTTTACTTCCTGGATCTGGTCCGGATTCAACTGGGGCGACATTTTGATTACCTCCACAGAGTACTCCTGCTTGCTTTCTTTCAGCAAGTCCAGAAGGGGGTCTTCCTCATCCGTCCCCTTCCCAGGACCACACACTGCAAAGACCATGTCGGCCCTATCTGCACATGGCTTCATCATGTTGACATGATACATCTTTTGAGTATGTCTCCAGTCAGACAGTTCTACAATGTAATTTACGTCATTCACTTATCTACTTTGTATGGTCCTGCCCACTCAGTCTGCGGCTTATCTTTCCGGACTGGGATTAGGACCATGACCTCCCAACCCACAGTGTACAAGCAAGCTCTGGCTCTGCGGTCATACCATACTTTTTGCTTCTGCTGGGCGGCTGCCAGGTTGCTCTGGGCTGTTCCCATAAGATCCTTCACCTTTTCCCTAAACTTAAGGACATGATCCACTATGGTAGTTCCCTGGGAGGGCGTGCTTGCCTTCCCAGTCCTTCCAAGTCTAGGGGCCCAAGCACCATGTGTCCATATAAGAGTTCAAAGGGGGAAAACCCTGTTAACTCCTGGGGAACCTCCCTGTAAGAGAACAACAGGTGGGGGAGGTATTTCTCCCAGTACCTCACATACTATTCAGCAAATGCTTGAAGCATCTATTTTGGGGTACCCAGGGCTCGAAAGAAAAAAATTACTCACCTTAGTAATTGTGTTTCTTCTAATGGAGTTTTGCTGTATTCTGACAATCTGCAGTTAGCACCAGTCTTTAAACTGCCCCAGAGAGTATAGGGTTAATTTTCTATGCAGTGCATTGAACGTTGAGCTTGAGCTCGGTTGAGGTCTCTGTCTGCAGCCCTTTGAAACCCAACCGTCAGATTCTTATGAGCAAAAACTCACTAACTCTACTATGTGGAAACTGTAAAATTTTAACTAGCCAACTGGCAACAGAAAGTTTTGGATTCCCAAAGGAAGACTCAAGTCAGGAAACCCAAAACCAAAAACCAATCTAAAATAAGGCTAATAATACAAAAACACCCAAAATAAAAAGGAAGGTGTGCAAGAAGCACCCCTGGGGTGCAGCACTCCACCTGCCCACCCACTCCCAAAAACAGGTTCTGAGAGGGGAGGCGGGGGGAGGTCAGAATACAGCAAGACTCCATTAGAAGCAACACAATTACTAAGGCGAGTAATTTTTTCTTCAAACAAAATGAAGTCTTGCTGTATTCTGACAATCTGCAGACTACCAAGCAGTGCCTCCAAGGAGGAGGGAGAGAACCTACTTTGGGAATAGGCTCTGAAGTACTGCTGTGCTAAACCGAGCATCACTCCTAGCCTGGATATCCAGCGAGTAATGCTTGGTAAAGGTATGGACTGTTTTCCAGGTGGCTGCTTGACAAATTTCTAACAGAGGGATGTTCCTGGCAGCAGCCTGTACCTCTTGTTGAGTAAGCCCTCAGGCCTGAGGGTGAAATCTTTCCCAGTTTCTCATAGCAGAATTGTAAGCAAGACACAATCCACCTCGCAACAGTTATCTTGGTGGCATGTTTGCCCTTTCCCACTTCCCCATAAGTGAGGAACAACTGGAAGGAGTCAAACCTGTGACCCTTGGTACACTCTATGAAGTAGCTAAGGGCTCTTTTAACATCCAAACTGTGTAACCTCCTCTCTCCTGAGGAAGAATGATCAGTGAAGAAGACAGGAAGAGACGTAGACTGATTCAAGTGGAAGTCTGAAACCACTTTTGGCAAGAACCTCCTAATGGTTCTAAGGACCACTTTATCTATATGAAAGGAGATAAAATCAAGTTCCACAGACAGGGCTTGCAATTCACTGATATGTCTGGCAGAGGTAATGGCTATCAAAAACACAGTTTTCCAAGTCAAGTACTTAAGCTCTGCTGAGGACACAAGCTCAAAAGGAGGTTGCATAAGTTGAACAATGCAAACATTTAAGTCCCAGGCAGGGGCAGGATCCCTAAAGGGAGGATTGGTATGAAGCAATCCTTTGAAAAATATACAGAACACAGGATGAGATGATAGTGAGGAAGACTTCCCCACTGACAGAAAAGCAGAAACAGCTGACAAGTGTACCTTGAGAGTAGCTGGTCTGAGGCCTAGGCCTTTAAGATGGACCATATAATCCAGAACTGTAGGCAATTCAGTAGTGTCTGGGAAAATATGCTTCTTGGAACACCAAATGCTGAACCTTTTCCATTTGGAGTTATAAGTCTTTCTGGTAGAGGGCTTTTGAGAAGCTTTGAGAATATACAGAACCCCTTGAGACAGATGCAAATCTGCATACTCTAACTCTTCAAGAGCCATGCCTTGAGATTGAGAGACCGAAGATTGGGGTACCAAATCCTCCCCCGAGAGGAGATTAACAGGTTGTAATTCCTGGGAAGACACAGGGGAAGATGGACTGCTAGAGACAGCAACAGGGGGTACCAAGGTTGTCTGGCCCAGTCTGAAGCAATCAGAATCACTTTGCAAGGTTGTGACCTTATCTTGACTAGAACTTTGAGCAGCAGAGGAAAAGGATGGAAGGCATACAGAAATTTTCCTTCCCAGTTCAAAATCAGAGCATCCGGAGGGACTGAACCCAAGACTGGGGGTCTGCAACAAAACAAAGGAAGTTGATGATTGTCTGGGGCTGCAAAGAGATCTATCTCTGGAACGCCCCACCTTAAAAAAATCACTTTCAACATTAGGAGATCCAGGGACCATTCGTGATAGCCATGGGAGATCCTGCTCAGTGCATCTGCTAGTACATTGTCCTTTCCTGGAAGGTGGATTGCTATCAGAGAGGTCTGCAGGGAATAAGCCAGGGACCACAATTTCATGGCCTCTGTGCACAAGGCCGTAGACCGAGTGCCTCCCTGCTTGTTGTTGTACTACATGGTGGTGGTGGTGTCTGTTGGGGAGGTTGAGAAGAAATCCCAGGGAAGTGATTCGAGGTTGGAATACAGGATCCTGCCTTGAGAGGTGGTCAGCAAATTGTGCCTCCCACGCAAGTGACTTGGAGGAACTACTGACAGAGTTAAGAGAAGCCAGTACTCGTGCTGTTTCAGCCAGTTCAGTGAAACTAATATTATTGTTGCTGGTTAGTATCTCAATTTCAGCAGGGTCCTGAATACCAATGGGAAAAGAAGGGAAGGCATACAGAGAAAAAACTCCCACCGTCCAATCAAGGGCCCACAGCTCAGGACAAATCTGACCCTGAGAAGAGGCCTGCACAGTACATGGATCACTGGTGGTTTTCTACCAAGGCAAAAAAGATCCACCTCTGGAGTGCCCCATCCCCTGAAGACTGTAATGAGCATCTGAGTGTTCAGGAACCACTAGTGGTGGTCCTGATTTATCCTGCTGAGGGAGCTAACCAAGCATTGTCTTTTGCTGCAGGTGCATGGCTGATTAGGATACTCCCGTACAGTATACCATGGATCACAGCCCCATTGCTCCTGTGCACAGTGGGGCTGACCTGGTTACTATCTATCTGTTTATGTAGTACATAATTGTGGAGTGCAATAGGAACTCTTGGGGAGACCATGTGCCACTTGCTGCATGATCAAACTTGTGTGCTTCTCATCTAAAAGTGAAGCATTTGACGCGAGAACTAAAGAACAGAAAAATGTTCCCTTATGAACAAAGCACACCTATTCTAAGGTTTTGTTTGTCCAGCCACCGCTGCAGTACCTGTACGAGGATGTGGGTGGCTGGAGTCATCCTGAACAGAATCTGTTCTTTGTGACTAGCACTGTCCTAGGTAAACCTGGATGTTTCTCTATGAAATCTGGCAACCAGAGTCACTGTGGTTGGGGGGGGGCAGCTACCTTGTGCCCAGTAGCCTGAGGGATACTTCGGCTGATTTGGGTTCCTCTGGTACAACAAGTTTGCCTAGGGTGTTATTCACTTCTGCTCCAATAAACTCCAGTACTTGTACTGCTGTTTTTGCTGGGACCTCTGGTTGTTTATGAGAAAAAGTACAGTTACGTAAGAACTTACCGTAACAGTAGATCTTCGAGAACAGCTCTTGCAGCAGGTTACACCATTAGGACTGAAGCCGTCAGGCGCCAGGACCCCTCGGAAATCTTTCTAGCTAGCTATCTTCAGCGGGGACCACCCCCGACGTCAGTCCCGCCTCTGACGTCAGGCGTGGTACAAAAGGGGCGGTCCCGCCCAGAATCCCTAGTTCTCCCGCTGAGACTCCGGCCGAGGATGACATCAGAAAGGGAGACCGAGATCCACCGTCAGAAGGCAACCAAACTCAATTCACTCTTCCTAGTGAATATCCCGACTTCTACGCTGCTCAGCTGCGGGAGGAAAAGGTGTCTCTCCCCTTTTTTCTTTACTTTCTCCCTGATATGTTGTTTGTTCTTGTTGTTGTTTTTTTTTTTTTTTTTTTTTTTAAAAACAGCCACGAATATACTTCCTCAAGGGGACATGGAGGCCGGAAGACACCTGCTGCAAGAGCTGTTCTGAAGATCTACTGTTGTGCAAGTTCTTACGTAACTGTACTATCTACTGAACACAGCTTGGCAGCAGGTTACACCATTAGGACTGATTCCCAAGCAATAATGCTTGTCCCACAAACATTGGGAGGAGGAAGAGGAAGAAGTGGAGAAATTCAAACCAAATCCCGACTTAGGACAAGAGGACCTGCACACGGCCAGGCCAAAGCCTGCCCTTCGCCTAGAAGCTATGTCCAGACTATAATGCCTGATAAAGGTATGCACAGAGCTCCAAGTAGTCGTGAGCGTAAATGGCTGAGATTGAGACATTTTGAGAGCAGCAAAGGAGGTGGCCACACCCTAGTGGAATGACCCCGGATGGAACCCGGGGGGCTTATGCTAGCTTGATAGCAATGAGAAATACATTGCACGAGCCAGCGGGATAAGGATTGCTTAGACACCGCATGTCCTCTCTCATTCTCTGTGCGAGAGACAAAGAGCTGATCAGAAGACCGAAAGGGCTTAGTTCTATTGAGGTAATACCTCAGGCCATGGTGAACATCCAGAGTGTGGAGCAAAGCCCTCCTCTATTCGAATAACTCGGGAAATAGACCGGAAGGTTATGTCCTGATTTAGAGTGAGAGCTGAAACCACCTTAGGCAAAAACTTCGGGTTTGTCCTCAGAGATACTCTGCCTTGGTGAAAAACCAAATAAGGCTCTTTACACATGAGGGCATGAAGCTCAGAAATCCTTCTGGCTGAAGTAACGGCAACTAAAAACAACGTCTTCCACGACAGAAAACGTAGCTCGCAATCCGCGGCTGGTTCAAAGGGAGGAAGAGTGAGCTGCTCCAGGACAAAAAGGAGATCCCATGGAGGAACTGGGTCCTTGATAGGAGGCCTAAGGTGTAACACCCCTCTCAAAAACTCCCGAGAAGCATCAAGCTGAGCAATAGTGCGCTGTCCCACCGGCAGATGATAAGCCGAAATAGCGCACAGGTGCACCTTAATAGAGGAGTAGGCCAACCCCGAGTGGAAAAGGGAAAGGAGGTAGTCCAAGACTGCCCCCACAGGGCAACCTAAAGGGGAGAGGTCACGAGCCCGTGACCACAAACAAAACCGACGCCATTTCATGGCATATGTAGCGTGTGTAGCTGGCTTCCTGGCTGCAGAGAGGACCTCCGCAACCTCTTGCGAGACCCCGTGTCGCAAAATGGCTACGTCTCTAGGAGCCATGCGTGCAGGTTCAAAGAGCGAAGATCCGGATGCAGCAATGAACCTCGCCTCCTGAGACAGAAGGTGAACTGAGCGGAGCGGAGGTTCCCGGATAGCTGTGCCAGCAATGGGAACAGATCTGTCTGGGCCAAAAGGGCCACCAGAATTAGCGTCATGCTCCCCGCGTAGTTTGAGAAGAACTCTCTGGATCAATGGGAAGGGAGGAAAGGCGAGGAATCTGTTCTCCCAGGAGAGAGACAACGCCTCGTCAGAAAACTCCAGGCCCTGGATCTAGCGAGCAAAATTGGGCAGTTTTGTGCTGGATGGGGATGCGAATAAATCTAGCTCTGGGGTTCCCATCGAATGAACAGATCCTCTGCCACCTTCTGAAGAAGTTCCCATCGTGGACTCTGGCCTGAGTGCGACTCAGACCGCTCATGCATCGTGTTGTCCACACGGGAACATGTACCGCAATCAAACTTGCGCCTGTCCGATTACCCACTCCCACACTCTCATGGCCTCCCTGCAAAGGGGGTAAGAGTGTGCGCCTCCTTGTTTGTTGAGATAATACATCGCCTGTGTTGTCCGTCCTGAAGCAGGATGGTACACGGTGGGATCATGGACTGGAAAGCCTGGAGTGCATAGAGGACCGCCTCATCTCTAGAATATTGATGTGAAGATGAGCTCCAGTGGACTCCATACACCTTGAGACTTCACCTCATCCAGGTGAGCTCCCCACCCGAGACCTGAGGCGCCTGTGGTGAGGGTTATCTCCGAGGGGCAGGCTGCGGGAGGGCCCTTGGAAAGCGACCCGGGGGCTAACCACCATTGCCAGTCCTGAACCACCCGTTTCGTGATTCTGCCTCTGGTCCCACTGCGCCTTGAGCATCCACTGCGTTATCCGCATGTGGAGTCGCGCGAAGGGTACCATGGGAATGGCCGCAGCCATGTGTCCGAGCAGACGAAGAACCGACCTGGCCGGAGCGGTCTGATTCATTGAAAGGTCCTCTATGAGAGACCTGATGTGTTCCGCCCTGTCGACTGGGAGGAAAGCCCTCCCCTTGACCGTGTCCAGCACTGCGCCTATAAATTGCAGGCTTTGCGACGGTACCAAGACCGACTTCTCCTGGTTTATGAGAATCCCCAGCGATCCAAACAGGACCTGGGTGTCCTGGATCACTTGTAGGAGCGCCTCCCTGGAGGAGGCCATGAGAAGCCAATCGTCGAGGTACGGGAACACATAGTGGCCCTTTCTCCTTAGAGCAGCTGCCACGACTGCCATGCATTTGGTAAAGACCCTTGGAGCGGATGACAGTCCGAAGGGGAGAGCCCGGAACTGAAAGTGGTGGCCCAGGAACTCAAGCGCAGGAACTCTGATGCCTGAGCTAAGGGGATTGCAGGTAGGCATCCTGCATGTCTAGGAACGCTAAATAGGCGCCTTTGTTTTAGCATGGGAATTTGGCCGGAAGGGTCACCATGCGAAATCTTTGTATGTGACTGATAAGTTGAGGTCGCTTAGGTCCAGAATAGGACGGAGGTCCTTGTCTTTTGGGAACCAGGAAGAAGTGAGAATAGTACCCTAGTCCTCTCTGGTTTCCTGGAACATGCTGAATCGCTCCCTTGCTCAGGAGTGCGATTATCTCTGCACAAATTAAGAGGGTGCTGGCCCAAATACCGGGAGAGCAGAGGAGGCCTCGAGGGTGGCTGCTCTATGAACTCTAAAAGTGGCCGATGCCGACTAACTGAAGCACCCACCTGTCGGTGGTGGTTATTGCCTGCCATCCCGACAGGAAGTTCGCATCGACCCCGACGAAACTTCCCGTTGATCCTGAGGCGGGGCGGAAAAGTCATGCTGTGGTGGCTGAAGGACCCGCCGGCTGGGTGGCCTTGGGAGTGCGCTGACCCCTGCTGGCGGACTGCTTCCCCTGGGTCCTCCTAAACCCAGAGCCCCTGTGCTGTGTAGCGGAACGGGCTGTTGCCTCTGAGTCCGCTTCACGAACGGCCTTGGTTCCTACGAAGGAACCAAGCCTCGGCCGGTACATCGCCTGACTGACCGGACCGCTTTTCCGTTCTTCTTGAGTTTGGTAATGATCCTTCGGATGGATTACCAAACAACACCCACCTTCAAAGGGTGCGCCCAGGATGTTTTTCTGGACGTCCGGGTGAAACCGAGACACGGAGCCATGAGTGCTCCGGAGGCAACGCCTGATGCAGCCGCTCTGGCTGAAGAGTCCGCAGAGTCATACGCAGCTCAGAACTTGGGTCCCCACGTCTGAACCTCCGCTCGAGAAGCTGAAGCATCTCCTCTTTCTGCTCACCATCTGGCAGCCTCTCGGCGCCTCTAGGCCCTGTTCCCACAGGGCGTTCTGGAACTGCACCATGTGGGTAAGGTAGTTCAGGGACCTGATGGCGCAAGTCGCGGAAGCGTACATGCGCCTACCCAAGCAGTCCAACTGCTTGGACTCAGGGTCCGGTGGCAGGGTGCTCAGATGCTGCGGCCTCTGAGACCGGTCATGTGAGGCTGTGATCACCAGAGAATCAGCCAGAGGGTGCTGTGACAGGTACTGGTCCTCCTTAGGAGCCCTGTACAACCGGTCAGCCTTCTTCGGCACTGCCGGGAGCGAGAGCGGACGCTTCCACGCAGCCTTGGTGACGTCCACAAAAGTGTCCACCAAGGGTGGCACCACCACAGGCTTAGGGTCCTTCTGTCAAGGTACCTGGCTGGTATGAACCTCTCGGTCCAACTCTTCAGCTTCCCACCCCATATTCTCTTGGATATGACGTAAAATATCCATGAAGGAAGGGTCGTCCGGAGGAGACCGTGGAGTCTCACGTGGGTCCGGCGAGGGAAGCGAGACCGGAGACGGGGATCTAGAAGTAGAGAAGGATGATCCCGTGCCCTCCGTCGACGGTGACCGACGGCGTCTTCTGGATCTCTTGGGACTGGGCGATCCAGAAGACGAAGATCTGGACGGAGGTCTCCTTTTGGAATGACGGCCCCTGGGAGGAGTCTCAGGCTCCCTGGGGACGGAACGGCCGGCTGACCTCACAGGTGAAGGTGGGGCCAGGGCCGGAGTAGGTACAGGAGGAGGAGGTGGAGGAGGAGGGACTGGGAGTACCAAGTCCTTCCTAATGGTGTCCCACCAATACGTAAACAGGTCCTTCACCTCGGCCAATGACAATCCCGACGTCGGCTCGAAGGGCAAGGGCCGGTCATCGGGTCCCGGCGACGGCTCCGCGGGGGCCTCGGGAGGTGGCAAGGGACCCCTGGGAGACTGCTCGCGGCCGGGAGTGCCAGTCTGGTCTTCGGGCTGGACCAATTCCTCCTCCGTGAGGGACTCCTGACCGACGGCCGTCGGAGGCGCAGGAGCCCTCGGCTCAGGCAGCACGGACGTCGGACCCCCCACCGACGTCCGATGCGCGGACGAGGCCGACGACGGCCGGAGGCTCAGAGGAACGGTGGCGTGCGGCCGACGCCGGATCCACCGGCTTCCTCAGCGGTGTCAGGTCCAAGGTCTTCCGGGGGGGGACAGAGGAAGACCTGGTGTCGGGGACCGAGGAGCGGGAGCCCGACTTGTGATGCTGGTGGTGGCGTTCCCCTGACTTCGCCATGGCCTTCTGGGCTGAAGAAGACGACGGCCTGGCGGAAGAGGCTTGAGCAGGCTTCGGAACTGGAGCCGCAGCTGGGGGAAGAGACGAGGCCCTAGACGGGGACTGGTCGGACCATGAACCGGAGCTGCGGGACTCGGAGGCCCGAGCCGCCACGGGAAGATCTCTCTCCTTCTTTTCTTTTCCCGTGTCTGTGAGACGATTCCCCTTAGATGACATGGCCGGAGCTGTTCCTCTAGCAAAATGCCTGGAGGGCCTTCTGCCGGCGGATCCTGGTGCGACTGTTGAACCCCTGGCACAGGGAGCAGGCCTTGGTGTCGTGGTCTGGGCTCCAAGCACCGACGACGCTGGAATGCGGGTCCTAAAGGGATCTGTTTGCTATCGCCAAGAGACTTGGATAAGTGACCGGAGGTCGGAGAGGACATCAGAGTTCGAAAATTCTTGATTGTAGATAATTTCCTAGGAAGTTCTGGAACCACGCTGTCATGGCGCTAGACTGTGACAGGAGGTCGAGGCATGCAGTTCGACGGTGGAAAGAATCAGATTCTGGTGGACCACCCCTTTGTACCACGCCTGACGCCGGAGGTGGGACCGGACGTCGGGCGGTCCTTCGCTGAAGATAGCTAGCTAGAAAGATTTCGAGGGGTCCTGGCGCCTGACGGCTTCAGTCCTAATGGTGTAACCTGCTGCAAGAGCTGTGTCTCGAAGTAAGATCTGGGATTTTATTAGAGCCAGTAAGTGCTCTGCATGTTGCAGGGACTGACCCACTATCAACCAGTTGTCCTGGTAGGGGAAACAAAAAATTATTTATTTTTATATATATATATATATATATATATATATATATATATATATATATATACATACACACATATACACACACACACTTTTTATTTTTTTGGAAGGCCTTGAAAGAGACTAGGCGAAAAAATTTTGCCAATTGATACTAGCCTGAGGCCAGCCTGTGGGAATGATTAATGCCAGAGTGGGATTCTGAAGTTTTTTTTTTTTCCCGAAAATGTTTCTTTTAACATTCTGAGATCCAAAATAGGTTCCTATAAAGAAATATGTGGAATATAACCCTCTGACCCTTTGACTTAGGGGTACTGTTCCACGGTTTTGATTGAACAAAGGTGTTTGACCTCTGTGTCCAGTAAAATCCTGTCTGCAGGGTGACTGGCGTGAAAGCTCTTGTTCCCAGCTTGGGCAATGAAATGAGATGAAGTTGAGTGAAGTGGTGATAATATGCTACTCTTGGAGGCAGTGAGCCAAACTGCCGCCCACTGGTAGTTCCACAAAAGGGAGATATGACCTGAAGCAGCCCATCAGGTGTTCTGTGAGGGCTGTGTCTGAGGCTGAGGAGAAGCAGACGCTCTTCTCATCGCTCTCCAGCCCCTTCCTCTGAAATAGCCTCTCGCTTGCTGTTCTGGCTGAGAGGCCTGTGTCTGAAAAGAGGGTTTGGGATAAAAACCCCTACCCCTACCTCCCCTATTCTGGGATCTACCGAAAGTAGGTCTGTCCTTCAAGCTGCTATGAAAAGTAGACTTGTATTCCTCTACTTTTTTCATATATGCTTCAGTTTTATCACCAAACAATGATTTATCTTTCACAGGGAAAACCATTGCCTTGGCCTGTGCATTTGCAGTAAGGTTGGTGGCCCTTAGCCATGCAAATCTCCTAAGGGAGACAGCTAATGCCATTAGCCTGGCAGCTGTGTCATTGGCATCCACTGCCATATGGAATTGATATTTAGTGGCATCAAGTGCAGCCCTTGCTGTTTCTTGCAGATCCACTGCCACTTCACCTGGAACCTTGTCAGCAAGGGCTAAAACTGTGTTCCAGAGTGCCTTTTGGTACTGTACACCATATGCCATGTAGTTGGCTTGCCTGATTAACAAGGAAGCAGCTGTGTAGCCCTTTTTCCCCATGGCATCCATTTTTCGTGAGTCCTTATCCGGAGGGTGGGTAGCCAGTGGTATTCTGGCGTTGCCACAGGCAGCAGCCTGAACCACCCCTTTTGGGTTGGGATGGTGAAACAAAAATTCAGCAGTTGATCTGTCTAGCTGATACTTTTTGTCAGCTTGTTTCTCTACCCCAGGGATAGAAGTTGGGGTCTGCAGTATCTGCGATGCAGCCTTTTTTAAAGACTTATGCACTGGCAAAAGAAGTCGTTTTGTTGGAGTTAAACCCATCATATTGAGAAATTCTGCTTCCTCTTCAGTCTCCTGAAGAGTGAGATTAAGGGTCTCCACCATGCTTTTTACAAAAGCATAACTGGAGGAATACACTTCTGGGCCCCTAGGAGGGGACTCAAACTCCTGCTCAGGGGAAACTTCAGGGCATATCAGTTCCCCTTCAAAATCCTCCTCACCATAAGTAATTTGAGGTTCCTGTGAAACAGGAACCGAAGGAGGAACCAATGCAGTGTGTTCCGGTGTTGGAACAGGGGCTGCAGCCTGCAGGGCTTGCAGGACCTGTAATGCTTTAGCAATGTCCTCAGCCAAGGGCATATTATGTTTGTCTGCTGGGAGCTCCTTAGCCTTCTCGGCCGGAGGGGCAGCGACATGCTTCTCTTTGCACTTTTTCTTAAGAGGGACAGCCTCAGCCACTGTCTCCACAGTCTTCTTTGTCTTACCTTGGTCAGGTTTCTCAGAACTTTTGTCTGTGTCCTCAGCCTTGCCTCCATCCCTTTTAGGGATTGAGGTAGATGCACTAGTAGTAGCAGAAGCCATTTCCTTTAGCTTTTTTGCCCTCTTTCTTAATGTTTTTGGACAGAAAGATTTCCAAATCTCACAACTGGCAAAAATATGATTACTGCCCAAACAGGAAATACAAAGATAATGTCTATCTGCCTTTGCTATAATCAGACTACAAGACTCACAATATTTAAACCCAGTGGGTCCTGTGATTTCGGAGGCTTATCTAAGTGGGTTTCTGACACTGAGTAAGCCGAACAATTACCAATCTCAGGACAATATATATATAGTAACCGGGAATTTTAAATATAAACAAACGCTAACAGTGCCTGGAACCGAGCGCTATTCGGTTCCTTGGAAAAAAAAAAGAACTGTAAAAATACTTAAAAGTTAATTAAAATAAAGCGGTCAAAGGAACCGACCGTAGATAGGAAGCTAAACAAAAAACGAATGAAATCTACACAGAGGGAGCAGAACCCTCAGTTCCAGGGAACCGCTAAAAAACCAAAAACTACACTACAATTATTAAAAACTAAACTTCTAAGGCAGCAATCTGAAATAACTCTCAAAATGAGCACTTATCCACACAGATAATGATTTCTAAAGAGCTCTCCGGGACGTCCTTACTAGGCAGGCGGAGTAAAGAATCTGAAGCACTCAGAGTGCAGCGGTTGCTAAGGCAGCAGTTTGAAAGTGGCATGGGCAACATTAGAGTTCCATAATTTGCATATAATTCCATCTCTCCGGGTAGTTCAACACAGGATGCTGACTGGATTTAGTTTAATCATAATGAGTGATTCCTGGGGTTAGAAGTTGTTGTTATTTGGACTGTGTCCCCCTCCCAGGCTGTCGCTGCTGTCCCATATGCATTCATTCACAGTCAAAGTTCAGTTCACAACAATTAGAATTATTGATTTGTATGAGCAATTGTAGGGGGGTTGGGTGGGTTATATGGCCATTGACCACAAAATTGCACAAGTTGAGATGTTTTAGAAGCAGGACAGGATAGAGCACCTCCCCAAAAAAAAAACACTCGAGTAGTCTTGAAATGGGGAACAATCTACTGGCCTTATTATATCCATGTGGATAGCAATAGCATGTCCATATACAACAATCAAGAAATAATCCAACCCAGACTCAAATTTATATAATCTCTGTATTAATTGCACCTCAACCACCAATGACCTTGATTTAACAGGCCACAGGGCTGAAATATTCAAACCCTGCCCAAATTCAATATTTACTGCAACCCTCTTGAATCCAAAATGTCTCGGGATGCTAGTGAGCAAACTTTAAAAAATACCGGGTGGGGAGGGCGTGTTCCCCATTCCAATATTCCACTGCAGTGTTTTGTTCTTTTTTGTTTGGGGAGGGGTGCTCCGGCTCTTAAGAGACACAAAAATATGGTCCCACAGCAGAGCACTGATCTTGTAATTTTAGATGCTGCCTGCAAGGCCCAACATCTAAAATTCGGCCCCAACCGCTTAATGCCATACAGAAAACAAGCATTTGTCAATGCCGAATGTTGCTTGCTTGTATATGCTGTTTAGGCATTTGGAAGTGATAGTTCCATGCCTTCCTCCCAAGACGCCCACTGTGTCTTTCCGCTCAGTATTTAGAGAAGAGTGGGGGGGCAGCAGCACAGCAGTTGCCAGGGGGGTGAAGAGGTGGACAATAGTCCATTCAAAGGCAAAAGAGTCCTGCAGGAGCTCACTAAATTGAAGGTGGACAAAGCGATGGAACCAGATGGCATACGCCCAAGGATATTAACAGAACTGCGAAGGGAGATAGCAGTACCTCTGGCAGCCATGTTCACGGAGTCATTCAACATCAGGGACCCTGGTTTTCCATTTTTACCGGTAACAATCACGGAATCCTGCTTGGTTTGCGGATTTTGAATTCTTGTACCGGTGCCTCACGGAAATTGCATGTCACTTCACAGAATCTCTAAGATTTCAGCATCATTTTAATTTGTTTTAATTTTCTATTTCTATGTCCCCTTCTCACAACATCAGTCTCCACTTTTCAGAGATCCCTAGACTGGGTATCCCTTAGCTTCACCCCCAGGTAACACTCATGAGCTCCTGTGGTCCTGCCCCTATCCTGCCTAGACTGTGCCCCCCCAGGTGGGAAAGATGGGGACCCCAGGTCACCCCTCCACACTCCCTTAGTGTGTGTCGGGCAGCTCAGTGGGTCCCTCATGGAGCCTGGTTATGAAGTCTGGGGCACCTGGGTCCCTTCTGCCAATGGCCAATGTGGAGTGATTGTTCCTGGTTTTCTGGTCTTTGTCCCTGAAGGCACCGGCACTAGAGGAGATCCAAGGAGGTAGGTCACATAGAGACATGCCACTGCTCCAGATCCTGGCTAGCATCCTCCCCTCCTGATCACTCTGCAGCACCACTGCATCCCCACCCATGGTCACACAGGTGGTGGTAAAGCAGCAGGACCTGCAGCCCACCCTCCCCAGAGGAGGAGGAAAGCAGTCCCCCAGGTGCTCGATCCTACTCCCCTGGCCAGACCCCCAGCAACCCGAGTTCACTTCTGACCCAGGGTCGCTGGCATTGCAAGCAATAGTGCTACCGTAGCGCCACCGGGCTGACCCAGATTTCATCATCTTAAAATGAATGCTGCTGTGCTTTGCATTCTTTCTGCTTTGCTGCATATGGAGTCAGTAAGGAAATCACCCGCACTGCTTTGTTGTAATCAGCCATTCAGTTTAACCACCCATGCCTAGTGGTTAGAGTAACAAACAGTGAATGAACTGGGTACATCCAGCAGACTTGGGTTTGATTCCCACAACCTCCACTTGCATACTGTGTGACTCCAAGCAAGTCACTTAACCTCCCCAGTGCTTCTAGGTCACTCCTGAAAACAGACAGTTATGCCTAGTGGGCCTTACCTGCTTTACAAAGAAATAAAAAAAATACCAATATATGTTTACTGCATCATAGAATAGTAGTCAGGGTACCATGTAATTTACCTGGGTTTTACTTGGACTGAAATTATTTTGTATAGGTAAAGATAAATGTTCAGATACATTTTATGTGTTTTATAAGCTTGTTTTTAGATTTTAGTCAGGTTTTTATTGTATTCTTTGCATATAAGCATCTAGGTTGTAGATTGCTAAACACAGGATCACTGTTACCAACTAGCTTATTCAAGATTATAATCAGTAGGGCCATCCAAAATCCTCAGTCGTTTGAATGAAAACTAGTCTGAATGAAAGTATGTTCACAAAGAAGAAACTGCCTTACTACTTATGGAAAGACTTCACAGTTAGCACCCATTTAGGTGAACTGGATAACTTGTACCTCTTCCGCCCACCTGCTGTTTCAGTCTCTGTGGCAACAGAAAGTTTTCTGATAAACTGTTTCAACAAAAAGCAAATGTTAAGTATTTAAGTGTACTTATGTTTGGCCAGTGGATTTTGAAAACACATTCAATCACACACAGAAGGTAAGACCCCAGGGGCTGTATGATGCTGGTGGGCAGAGTGGTGCTCAATTCACATCTGAACAAAGACATGAAAACTGGGAGACACCTTTTTCATGGACACCAAGTAAAAAAAAAAAAAAAGCATCCCCATGTCTGGGATATGCATAAATCCATTTGAACATCCTCCACTAATCACTTGTGAGTTTTTTTAGGTGAAGACACTTTATTTCAAAGAAGCAAATTCAAGCAGATTTTATTGCTCATCCTACCCCCTGGCAATTCACTCCTTCAGGCCTGCCAAGGCCCCCTACCACCGCTGCTGAGTCCCGATCAACATCCACTGCACTTTACTGCTGTGCTACCAGGTAACCCAAAGTAACCCTTCATTGAGTGGGCCTCTACCCCTGTGGGAGGCTACCAGGGGAGGAGAATTGTACTAAAGAGCTTCCTGTGTAACCTGGGCATGGCAGAGGTCAGAACGGACACATGTCTGGGGCTTCCTGCTTAAGGAGGGACCAACAGCTGTCCTTTGGTTGGTCAGCGGGTGTTTTCCCATTTTCTTGGGAGCATGACAGGCCACATGATGTCAAGGCACAAGCCGACGTCCGTCACGCTCCCTCCTGCAGTGAGGGCTGACATGTTGTCGTGCCTCTGGCCTCCACCAGGGGCCAGCAAATGCTGAGCAGTGAACCCACCCTCCCTCATAGGAGAAGGTGAGCGGTCGTTGGACACTCAAGCCTTCACCCACCAGCTGGCCCTCCAACACCAAAGTCTGTTCCCTAACCCTGGTCAGCGGTGTCACAGGCAGAAATCCAATTCAGGCAGTTAAATTATAGATAGGAAAAAACAAAGGTAGTCCACCTTAGCAGTGATGGTTCAGATAAATTCACATCCGAATTCTAACAAGTAAAGAGACCAAGTCATTTGTAACTTGTGCATGTGGGGTGTGGGTGTTGAAGAAAGGGGATCATAGTGCTGTCGCTATTGCCATCACCCCAGAGGGATGTGGACTGCATTGTTGCTACTGCCATCACACCGAAGGGGTGGGGGTTGTAGTGCTTCTGCCATCACCACTGGTGGATGGGGAATGTAGTACTGCTGCTGTCCCACCTGAGGGATGGGGGCCATAGTGCTGATACTGTCATCACACCTGAGGGATGGGGCCACAGTGCTGATACTGCCATCACACCTGAGGAATGGTGAACGTAGTACTGCTGCCATCACACCTGAGGGAGGGAGGTTGTAGTGCTTTTGCTGCTGCCATCACACCAGAGGGATGGGGGCCGTAGTGCTGTGTTGGTGCTGCCATCGCACCTGAGGGATGGGGCCGTAGTGCTGCTTCCATCACACCTTAGGGATGAGGGCTGTAGTGTTGCTGCTGACATCACATCTTGTACCTAAACTAACTTTAAATTGGTACAAGCATGGAAGGATGTGTAATAGTGGAGGTCAAAATTGCTAAAATGCATGTTAGCAGAGTTAAAAATGGTTAAATAAAGTACACAAAACCAAACAACGGTAAAACCGGATTTTGGCTTAGCAGACACCGGTGACAATACCGTTTCTTACAATGTGCTAAATGGAATATGCCCTTTCTCAATCCCGGTAAACCAGTGTCCCTGTTCTACATGAGTGAACTGGAGGAGGACACGTGGTCCCTCTACACAAGTCCGGCAGCAGGGAGGAGGCAGGGAACAATAGGCTGTTCAGCCTCACCTCAGTAGTGGGGAAGATCATGGAGACATTGCTTAAAGAAAGGATAGTGGGGCATCTACTGTAGATGCCATCGGAGCCCAGGACCATAGACAACATGGATTCACAGTGGGGACATGATGTCAGATAAATCTGGCTGATTTCTTTGACTGGGTGACAAAGGAAGTGAATCAGGGTGGGGCAGTGGACAACACTTACCTTGATTTCAGCAAAGCCTTTGACACCATCCCATATAGGAGGCTGATAAACTAGCTGGGTAGGCTGGGAATGGGGGAAAGGGTGGTAAACTGGGTTAGAAACTGGCTAACAGACAGGAGGCAGAGAGTGGGGGTAAATGGTGTGCAGTCTAGGGAGAGGGCGCGACCAGTGGGGTGCTGCAGGGATCGGTCCTGGTGCCAGTTCTGCTCAATGTCTTCATTAGTAATACCGCAGAACGTCTGAAGGGAATTTTTTCACCAAATTTTCAACATAGCCATTTTAAGATCTCTGCACATGAACAGTGTCACTGTGATTTTCTTAATCTGTCCCAAACATTGATTGCACACACCGAATGCGCCATTGTGCACTACATGCACGGTTAAAACATTTTGGTCGATATGTGAAAAATGACAACTGTACTGCTCATAAGGAGGTGTGGTAAAATGGCAATGCTGAAAATCTGGAATGCAAATATAAAAAATTTGCGAACTTACGAGCGTGCGTAGGAACTGCGCAACACACGCTCAT
Source organism: Neoceratodus forsteri (assembly GCA_016271365.2). Classification (NCBI taxonomy): domain Eukaryota; kingdom Metazoa; phylum Chordata; order Ceratodontiformes; family Ceratodontidae; genus Neoceratodus; species Neoceratodus forsteri. The sequence goes on from CM057452.1 coordinate 568,218,088, forward strand.
AAAACAGTCATTTTTAGGAATTTTTTCACCAAATTTTCAACATAGACTTTTGAGAGCCCACCTATGAATACTGGCACTGTTATTCGTTAATCGGTCCCTAAAGGTGAATTCACGCAGTGACCATTTAAATCACCCTTCAGGCCCGATTAACGCCATGACAGTGCAAGAATTCATGAGGAGGGGTCCCAAAACCCCATGTTGAAAATTTAAACAAAATTCTAAAATGCCTGAGATATGCAACAAAGTTGAAAAACCCTATCTATCTCATTATACAGCTTACCGCATTTCCTCAGTTCGGTCGGCTTTGAAGAGTGCAGACATGTTCCGTCCACCAAGATCGTCGCCGAGCTCTGGAGGTAAGTATGGGGTGAGGGGGTGTGGGGAGGCAGGGTGTGCAGTGGGTGGTTGCGGGTTGTGGAGGGGCAGGGAGAAGCGAGAGGACAGTTTTTGTATTTACAGGTTTGTTTTTTGTTTTTTAATAAGACTACAAGGGACGAAGACTATGAGGGCGTTTGCCACGCTGGGTGGGCTCCAGCGTGGCAACGAAGGCTGTTGGGGCGCAGCCGACGGGGATTGGGCACCCCGTCGGCCATAAACATTTTGCCACATTGGGGTGGGCTCCCAGAGTGGTACCTGGATGCTTGGGGTGGAGCCGACGGGGACTGGGCACCCCTGCCGTACTGTATGGGGGGAGGGGAGGCGCATGGAGCACGCAGTGTGCGCAGTGTGGAGGGGGGAGCTCTGCTCACTGAAGCGGAGCTCTCCCTTTCAACAGTATGCCACTGCATTTTCAACTGCTGTCATAGACAGCTGCAGCAGTGATTGGTGAACTGCAAACACACTGACTGCATTGGAAGACATGTGCCACACCTCCGAAAACTCGGATGATGGCACTATGTTTCTTGCACATGCGTGCAAGCAACATAAAAAGTTATTGTAATATAAAAAAAATCCCCACACCAACTACCCGAACACGTCACCTATTTTATTAAACCACAACATCCTGCTTGAGTACCCTGGTCATTGCAACCTTGCCGGCTCGGCGCCAGAAAAGCGTGGGATGCTGGCACTTAGGGGCCCCAGGGCGCCAAAACAGGACAGAGTACGGCCCCCACATCCATTTATCTGGCCCTGCATTTACTGCAGTGTGCCGACTTGGTCACTTTGCTCCGGTGGCAGTAGCGAGCCTGTGTAGAACATGCACGTCATGTGGGGAAGTGGGCAGGGAGAGGAGACTCCCAGAGAAGTATGCTGGCTGTCACTGGGTCATGCGCTGAGGGGGAGAGAATCCTCCAGCTACAGATATGGAAGTGCGTGGTGAATCATGCGCTGAAGCAGGCAAGCTGCAGGCGGGAATGAGCTGTCGCACATCCTGTGCTGAACGAGCTGAATCGGGGGATCAGCACCACGGGTCAGTTTTGTAACGAATGGCAGAGCAAAGACAACAAGCTGAAAGGAGGATACTAAAACAGCAAAAAAAAAAAAAAAAAAACACACCCCAAAAAATACAGGTTACTCACCTGTAACAGGAGTTCTAGGAATGGTATATGTTGTTCATCCACACTATCTGGCAGGTTCCTTGCCACTTTAAATCTTGCCGGAAGGTCTTCAAGCTGGCTCCTCCGACCCACCCGGGTGGTAAAACTCTTGGCTCTGCCCCATGACGCCAGATCTAGCCCGCTGGAAGCCAGGTTGTGCGTCGAAGCCGGGGAGGTCGTGTGGGTGTGTGGATGAACAACATATACCATTCCTAGAACTCCTGTTACAGGTGAGTAACCTGTATTTCTACGGACATGGATATGTTGTTCATCCACACTGTCTGGCAGACTCCTAGCAGTTCTCCGGGAGGAGGGAGGCGAGGCGCACACACCCTACTTAGGGAATAAAGACTGGAGAACCGAGGCCCCAAAACCAGCATCCCGGCGTGACTCAAGGTCGATGTGGTAGTGGGTGATGAAGGTGTGTGCTGACTACCAGGTAGCATCCCTGCAGATTTCCTGGATAGGGACATCCCTTGAAGCAGCCACCGACGCAGCGGTATGGCAGGTGGAATGAGTGCTTATCCCTCTGGAAGGCTCCGTGCCCGCCAACCTATAGCAGAGATCTATGCAGGAGGTGACCCACCTGCCTATCGTCCGCTTGGCTGTAGGTCTGCCAGGTGCGGCTTCAGCGTAGGTGACAAACAGCTGGCGAACCTCTCCCCGAACTTCAGCCGTCCGCTCGATGTAATAAGCGAGCGCTCTTCTAGGGTCCAAAGTATGGAGCCTATATTCGGCCTCCGAGGTGTGATTGGTGTAGAACACCGGCAGAGTCAACACCTGGTTACGGTGAAACTCCGACACCACCTTCGGAAGGAATTTCGGGTGGGGGCGCAGGACAACCTTGTCCCTGTGGAAGACCAGATAAGGAGACTCGATGGAAAGCACCTGGAGCTCTCCCATCCTTCTGGCTGACGTGATAGCCACCAGGAAGACGGTCTTCCACGACAGGTGAGAGATGTCACACCTGTGCATTGGTTCGAATGGCCTGCCCATGAGCTTAGCCAATACCAGCAGTAGATCCCACAGAGGTGGAGGTTCTCGCATCGGAGGGGATATGTGATCAAGACCTTTGAAAAAGCGCCTGACCACCTTCTCCTGCACCACCGACTGCTTCCTGGCCCGCGTCCGCTAAGCAGAGATGGCTGCCAGGTACACCTTAAGGGTCGTCGACCGAAGCCATAGCTAAGAAAGGGACCACAGGTAGTCCAGAATGCTTGCCAAGGAACAGGAGGAAGGGTCCAGGCCCTTGCCCTGACACCAAATGGAGAATCTCTTCCATTTGAAGGCGTAGCATTTTCTGGTCGACTCCTTACGGGACGCCTCAACGACGTTGAGGACCTCGTCGGAAAGACCCAAGGCCTGGAACTCTAGCCGCTCAGGAACCAGGCCATCAGGTGCAGGGATTGAAGGTCCGGATGGAATACCTTCCCCTGATTGACTGAGATCAGGTCCGGGCAGGCTGGAAGCCACCTCGGGAGCCTGGAGCTGAGACTGAGGAGATCTGGATACCAGAACTGACGGGGCCAGTCTAGGGCTACTAGAATCACCTGCGCCTTGTCCCTCCTCGCCTTGAGAAGCACCTTGTGGATCAAGGGAAATGGGGGAAAGGCGTAGAAGAGGCCCAGGGTCCACGGCCTCGAGAAGGCATCCCCCTGCAGCGAACCCTGCTGAGGGGGGCGGGCATGAAACAGTCTCAGCTTCGCATTCTCCCTGGAGGCAAACAGGTCCGCCTGAGGTGTGCCCCAGTGGGAGAAGAGATCTTGTACTACCTCCGGCAGGAGAGACCACTGTGAGACACAGCCCCTATCCGCCCAGGGCATCGGCCAGGGTGTTGGAGGCCCTGCCACGTGAATGGCAAGGAGATCCGCTCCAGACCGCGCAGAGAGAGACCAAATGCGGAAAGCTTCCCCGCACAGAGGCATGGAGCGCGCCCCGCCTGGCGGTTTAGGTAGTACATGGTCGTGGTATTGTCCGTCTGGACCTGAACCACTTGACCCCGTAGAAACGGAGCGAAGGCGGTGAGGGCTAGATGAACCACTCGAAGCTCCAGCAGGTTGATACGGCATCGGGACTCCCAAAGGGACCAGAGGCCGTGCACTCTGTGCTCCCCCAGATGGGCACCCCAACCCAATAGAGAGGCATCGGTCGATAGAGAGACCGTCGGCTCGGGGCGGACAAACAGGATGCCCTCCTGCAGATGTGCTGGAACAGTCCACCACTGGAGAGCATTCCATATCCCCTGGGTCACTGTCACTAGCTGATCCAACAGATTGAAGCACTGTGACCACTGGCTGGCCAATCCCCATTGAAGGGGACGCATGTACCAGCGGGCCCAATGGACCACGCTGGTGCAGGCCGCCATGAGGCCCAGGAGGTGCAGGAAGTCCCAGGCTGGGCACGATTGCCCAACCTGAAATGATTGGGCAAAGGAGGAAAGAACCTCGGCCCTGTCCGCAGGGAGCCGTGCTCTGGCTCAAAGAGAGTCGAGCTCTGCCTCGATGAAATGTATCACCTGCTTTGGCATGAGTTCCGACTTGGCCTCGTTGATGAGGAGGCCAATCTGAGAGCACACCTGGAGGGCCAGATCTCTGGACCACTCCACCTCCGCTCTGGAGGGGGCTGCAATCAGCCAGTCGTCCAGGTAGGGATACACCCAGACCTTTCAGCGCCGCAGAAATGCAGTCACCACTGCCATGCATTTGGTGAAGACCCTGGGAGCTAGGGAAAGGCCGAAGGGCATGGCCCGGAACTCGTAAAGGGATCCCTCCGCTCTGAAGCGGAGGAATTTCTGGTGGGACGGACGGATGGATTGGGACATGAAAGAACGCGTCCTGAAGGTCCAGGGAACAGAACCACATGCCTCGTTCCAAGGATGGGATTATCTGAGCCAAAGTGACCATCCTGAAGGTCCGAGACCTTAGGAACCGGTTCAGGTCGTGCAGGTCGAGAATGGGGCGCCAGCCCCCCGTCTGTTTTGGGACCAGGAAGTACCAGGACACAAACCCCGGGTCCGGAGGAGGATCCGCCACCTTCCTGATCACCTCTTTTTCGAGGAGCAAGGCAATATCGGCTCGGCGGGCCGACAGAGAGGCTGCGAACCCCGTGGCCCCCCCGAGGGGCGATGGCTCGGAAGGGTGGGGCCTGCTCGAACTTCAGAGGCAGGCCCTTTCCTACCACCTCCAACACCCAGCGGTCCGTGGTGATAGTGGACCAGGCGGAAAGGAAGTGGCGGAGCAGTCCCCCCACAGGGGGAACCCAGGGGGGAGTGACGAGGCTCGGGGCGATACCCCTCAACCCGTCACTGGGCAGGCTTGGAGGAGGGACCGGCCGAGGGACCTCCTGGACCTTTACCTTCCTGCTTCCTATTAGAGGAAGCCGCGAGCTTGGGTTTAGGATGCCAAGCACGAGCCTGCTGGCCCTGGTGCTGGTGCTGTTGGGCCAGACGTGCCGCAGGTGCAGAAGAGTGAAAGGACTTGTGCTGCTGCTGTCGGCGGCCTTTGTCCTTCTGGGCGGAGGTGACAGAGTCTAGAGTGGCATTGGACTTTTCGATCCGCTGGAGGTGACCTTCCACTCCAGGGCCGAAGAGGTCGGTCCCCAGGAAGGGGACATCTGCCAATTTGTGCTGGGTATCCGCCGTGAAGGTGGATATCCTCAGCCATGCTCTGCGGCGCATGGCCACCGCGGCCGCAACTGATCTAGCACAGGAGTCTCCTATGTCCAGAGCCATTTGGAGCTGCTGCTTAGCCACTGCCCTACCCTGGTCAAGCACCTGCCGGACCGTGGTCTGCAGGTCGGCCGGGAGATGAGGGATCACCTCACCAGGGAGCCCATGAGGGCGTGGAAGAAGTGTGCCATCAGCACGGCCGAGCTGGCCTGGCGGAGGCCAAGGGAGGATGCAGCGTACACCTTGCACCCAGCATAGTCCAGCTTCTTGAACTCCTTGTCGGGGGGGCTTGTCCATGTCCCTAGCGTCCCCGGAATGCCGGAAAACGCTGTCGGTGACCAACCCCTCGGCAGAGGGGTGTTCCGAAAACCCAGGCAAAGAGCCGGTAGGGACCGCATACTTCCTGGGCATCCTGGCCGAAGGCACAGAGCAGGAAGCAGGCCGCTGCCAAAGCTCCAAGGCTGGGCCAACAATGGTTTCAGCCACTGGAAAGGCCTCCGTGGGGAATCCCCTCGGTCCAGTATCTCCGTCAGGGGATACTTGGCCCATTTGGATACGGGCTCGAGCTGCATCCCTGTGGACTCCGAGATGAGCCAAGCAAACCAATGAAGGACGATGGGCTTTCGTCCAACGACTGGCCCCCGGAGGACTCCAGGTCAACAGGCCTGGAGAACAGGGAGGAGTCGTAGTCAGACTCAGAGGAGTCCGCAAAGAGCTGCCTGGGGCCTGAGCCACCCTCCACCTGCCGAGGACGGTCGGGAGTGTGGGTGACCGACAACCTGTGGGGCAGGCCTTGACCCGACCGAGAGTCCTTGGTTGGTGCCCCCGATTTTGGTTGTGGAGGCGGGGGTTCCACCACAATCGGTGGGGCAGCAGGTTTCGGCCGAACAACCGGCCCAGGCTTGGGCACCTCGACTACAGCGAGGGGTTGTTTCAGCTGCTCGGGTGACAGCCACTTGATGGCCGGGGAAGGCGACGGCATTGACTTGTTCACGGACAGAAGTAACTGCTGCCACATCAGGTCCTCGTAGCGTTGACGCAATTTGTGCTGAAGCCTCTCCTCTTCCGAGGAGGAAGATGAGGACGAGTGGCAGCGCCGCTTGCCTCGGTGCCGAGACCACCGATGTCGGCGGGATCGGCTGGACCGAGACGAAGTCCGAGACCGAGATCTTCGGTGTTTCTGAGGACGGGTCTGGGAAGGAGCAGGGGACACCCGCTCTTCCCTCAGCTCGGAAGTCTTAATTGGGGACTGCTGCACCAGGGGTGTAGGCAGATCCTCGGTCTCCACCGGGGGAACCGGTGAAGAAGGGTTGTCGGCCTCACCAGTCGACAGCTCCATCCGACGGGTCGAGAAAAATCTCGACCGCCGATGGAGTCTCGCCGCTGGCCTGACGGGACGCCAGGAAGCCAGCGGCCTTAGCCGCAACCTCGACCGAAGTCGACAGTCGGCTGTCCGGGGAAGGAGACCTCTCCCGCAACGCCGACGATGGGACTTACCCTTTGAGTCCTTCTTTTTGGACCGAGAGGAATGTCCCGATGGCCCCTCTCCCTTTGTGGAAAGGGATTGGCAAAGCTCCTTGAACGAAGCTGAATACGAGGTACCCAGAGAGAGCGGGATAAATGCCACGACCGAGGAAGAGGATGATGCGGCCTGGGCCGCCTCCTCCTCGAGGGCGATCATCTGCTCGAGTTGCTTAGCCGAGCCAGCCGCCGCAGTAACCGCCCAACGGGACTCCTTCGACTTAACCGGCGGGTAGTGCTTCTCGGGGCGCCCAAGCTGTAACCGGGCAGCGCAATCCTCCAGGACGTTGGCCGAAAACGAACGGCATGACTCGCAGGCCTGCAGGTCGTGTTCTAGGCCAAGGCAGTAGACGCACGTGGAGTGCGGGTCCATCCTGGACATCTTCTGCCCACAAGGGCACCACCGCAATCCCGGAGTCCATTTGTCCATCGCAGCCACGAGAGAGAAAGATGACCGAAGCCTTGAAAATTTTAAAATGAGTTTCGGACGAACCGAAGAATTAGGATCCAGTCTATCACACAGAGCTTTAAGGAGGGAACCTGAGCTTCCAAGCGGTAAGGAAGATCTGACGTCATGGGGCGAAGCCGAGAGTTTTACCACCCGGGTGGGTGGGAGGAGCCAGCTTGAAGACCTTCCAGCAAGATTTAAAGTGGCAAGGAACCTGCCAGACAGTGTGGATGAACAACATATCCATGTCCCTAGAAACTGACATTTTGTGGCTAGTTCCTCGTAGCTCATGTCAGGGCTTTTTCTGAGCTTATGGAACTTAACTCTGTATACTTCAGCTGTCAAGTCATACTTTACCAATGCTGCTTTCATTTTGCCATAATCCTTACTGTCCTGATTGTCCATTTGACCCAACGCATCACGAGCTTTCCCAGTAAGCTGCGGGGATAGCCGGAAGCTCCAGGACTCTCTGGGAATTTTTGCCGGAATGCATACCTTTTCAAATGAATTTAAAAATTCATCCATAAATCTTCCCCCTCTTTAAATTCAGCTATCAATTTAGAATGTAATTTGTAACCCAGTCCTGGAGGTCCAGGTTCACCCATGCCACTCACCTGCTCTGGCGCTGGTCTTTGGAGTTGTAGCTTCTCCAGTTCAAATTTCCTCTGGCGCTCTCTCTTGCCTCTCACTGCTCTCTATCTCTCTCTCTCTCTCTCTCTCTCTCCAACTCCATCTGGACCTTCCTCTGCTCGAATTCCAGTTCCATTCTCCTCAACTCTATCTGCAGCCTGATCTCTTCTGGCTCCAGTGTGGTGGTGATGACCGTCCCCTGCTGCTGTGGCTCTCGGCTCACATTGGTCCTGCTGTCCTCCTCCCCGGGACTGGACACTGCGGCGGACCCTGGCCTCTCCACACCCAAGCTCTGGTCCTTTCGAGTCACCAACTGTGACTCGAGGTCTTGGGCAGTTGCTTGTGCATTGGCTACCACAAGTGCCTCCATGAGGTGCTGTTTGTTTTCCCCTCGCTCCGGACTCCTCTTTTCTGGCACAACTGCCACAGGTGGTCCACACTGGTGTATTTGCTGTAGCTGGAAGCCATCTTCTTCCCTAATCTACGGCTACAGTAGCTTGCACCCAAAAAAATTAAACAGGTAGGGAACTTTGACTGTAACAAAACTGATACATTTCTTTTTAAAATCTCTGCCTTGTTTGTGTGTGAACTGTTACAGTTTATCAATCTGACACAATGGACTGTTAATGCTCGTGTCACCAAATAACTGCACAGTATGCAACAAATCTTTTAGCTCGCACCACTGCAAACAAAATGTTTTAGATCGCACCACTGCCAACCAAATCTATCGCAGACCCTCTGCTCCCACAATGCCTAGCCTCCAAGTGCAATATGTGAACAGGGGACAAACAGGGACACCCTCCTGTTTGTTTTGGGTCCAAGCACCTACCAGTCTCGAGTCCTGGGGTCAAATATGAACCCTTTTTAGCTAGTACGCCGAAATAACAGGTCCAACTATCACACCCTCTTCAGAGAAAGCAGCACAATACTTGATCCCAGCTGGCATACAACCAACCTGATTCACAATCACTCTTCTGACTCAATTGAGACATAGGTATTTCCTTACCTGGCTGGATCTTTCTACAGGTCCTTGTTCACATGGCTACATATGATGACACACTAAGCACTTTAACAGTTATGTCAGAATTATCAATACTGTTCCAGCATTCACACTCAAAAATGAGAAACTGTCTTGGGCAGGATTAAGGAAACCAACAAGTTTACTAAAATTAAAAATAGTAAATAAATACAAAACACAGAACATATATACATTAATGTTTATAGTCAGAAAGAAAATGGAAATTACAAAACAAACCGCTTTGTAACTGAATTACTAGTTCTAACTCATTTTTAAGCTGTGTGTTATCTAGCTTGACGGAAGCGCCTCCAAGTCCAGAACACAAATGTGTCAGGTCTTTCAAAGTTTGGAACAAGACTGAGCCACAGTTCTTTCAGCTAGCTTGGCAATATTCAGAGTTAAAGTCCCAATCTCCTTGTGATGTCACAGCACATGAGGTCACTGTTTAGCCTTGTAATTAATTTGTAACATGACCAAATATAATCAAAATGGTCTTATCTTATTGCTTGCTTGAAATCTGCAAAGATAGCAATATCAGATTATACAGACAGCCTCTTTCTTCATTGAAGCATAAATTATGACCGCATTCCCCTTTGATGTTTCAGAAAAACATCCTGAAAAACACTTATCTCAGCTGTGTGAATTTTCACAGGTATCTATCAGAACTGGCTTCCCTCCTGATGTCATAAAATACAATATTTTACGATCAGTTTCCTAGGTTCAAAGCAGCGGCTTGTTATAACCTGTTTTTTATAACAGTTTCAGGAAGTTTAGCAGATAAGTGTAGACGCAGAAAAAGAAATTCTAGCTATTTAGTTCCAGCAAAGCAACTGCTTTGGGGTCAAAAGGTCAAGCCCCTTTAAAAGCGAGTCTTCCCCATGGGCCTGCTGACCCTGCCGTGTCTCATAAGCAGAAATTAAAAATATATATATGGGGGGTTAAGGTCAAAGGAGGTGTGATGAGACAGTATAGGTTTTGGTTTCTTAGTGTTCTGTACCAGCAGGTTCTTTTTGAACCAGTTTTCCAAGTGCCAGAAGTCATTTTCCAGGTCCAGCTGAATAGAGGGAATGACAGTGCTATGCTGGTATAATATGGCATCATCTGCATAGAGTTGGATCCAAGACCCCCCATAGTTAACAGGCAAGTCATTAATAAAGATGGAGAAGAGTAAAGGCCCAAGAATAGAACCTTGGGGGAGTCCATCTGTGATAGGAGATAGAGGGGAGAGGGCACCAGCCCATTTGACACATTGGAAATGGTTGGATAAACAGTTAGAGATCCAGGAAAGTGAGTTGGCATTGAGACCTACAGATTGGAGCTTGGAGATGAGGAGTGAATGGTTAACAAGGTCAAAAGCCTTTGTGAGGTCAATGAAGACTGCTTGCGTGGCACGGCCTTGATCCATGGCATTAAGAATGTCGGTGGTGACCTTCAGGAGGGCAGTGTCAGTCCTGTGCGATTTCCTGAAGCCATGTTGGTGTATCATAAGGGTGTTGGTTTGGTCAAGAAAGGAGTACAGCTGATTATACAAGATTCTCTCTTGGATTTTTACGATATAATACAGGATAGAAATAAGTCTATCGTTTTCAGCGAGGTTAGTAGGGCCAGATTTGTGCACAGGGACAACAGTGGCAGGTTTCCATTTGCCCGGGATGGAGTTTGTGAGGAAGGATTGGATGAGCTAGTGCTGGTGCACCAATCCTAAGGAATTGGGGGGGGGAGGCTGTCAAAGCCTGGGGAGCAATTATGGTTGAGTCCCATTAAGAGCTTAAGGACTTCACTGCGTGAGGCAAGTTTTAAGTGAAAGAGGGGGTAATGAGATTTGGCATAGGGGGGTTGCGGTGGGTCAGGTATTTGGGAGGCCTATCTTGCAGACATCAAGGTTGGTGAAAAACCTGTTTATTCCTGCAGTGATCTCGGAGGGAGAGGATAGTTCTATGCCCTTCGTGATCATGACCTGGGGCATTTTTTGTTCATTATTTTTAAGGAGGGCATTGATTTGCGTAGAGAAGCATTTAGGGTCGCCAAGGTTACTAGCTTATAGGGACTGTAGACAGCTCCATTTAGTCTTGTTTACCTTAGCCTTACAGGCGTTACGCAGCTGCCGGTAGGAATTCCAGTCTGTGTGGAGCCTCAATTTATTTGTAGGATCGCCAGGCTTTGTCTCTAGTGCGAATTAGGAGCTGTATCTCCTGGGAGGGCCAGGGGGAATGAATTCCTTTGGCCCTTCTCAACTTGAAGGGAGTATGGAGGTCAAGGATGGAGATGAATGTGTTGATTAAATATTTCTAGGGCCTGGTTTATGTCCAGAAGAGTTTCTAGGGGTCCAGTCAATAGAAGTTAGACTATGTAGGAATTGAGGCATTGAAGTATGTTTGTTCTCTGAATTTGATTGTTTTTGGGGTGGGGGTTGGAAAAGTTGTTTTTTTTCAGATACAGAACGTAGGGGAGTGGTCACTTAGCATGTCAGGGAGGACACCCGAAGCCCTGATATAAGTTCTATTGTTGGTCAACATCCAATCAAGTAGGGTGTGGTTTCCAGATTTCATATTAAGTCTGGTTGGGCGGTCGATAAGTTGTTCTAATTCGGCGTCAGATATCGCCGACAGGTGAAGGGCATTTTTTGGGCCAAACCAGTCAGGGTTAAAGTCACCACAGAGTATGGTGTCTCTGCGGTGGAGGGTGTCAAGACTGGTGAAGAGTTCAGCGAAGGAGGTGGACACAAGTTTAGGGGGCAAGTAGATGCATCCAATAGTCTACTGCTTGATATTGCATAGGGTGATTGAGATGAATAGCTGATCGCTGCCTGGATATGTTGGTCAGTTTGCTAACTGCCAGTCCTACCCTAGTGTATATCAGTACTCCCCCACCCCTCTTGCAAGGTCTGTCCTGACGGGAGGATGAGTAACCTGAGAGAGCAATTTCGTGAGATAGTATAGAGGGTTTTAGTCGGGACTCCGTTAAGCAAAGTACATCGGCCTTGTAGTGATGAGTCCAGCTTTCAAGTTCAGCGATTTTGCGCCTGACACTTTGGATGTTCATATGGGCTATCGTGAGGCCTTTTACCTTGGACCAGGTAGGACAGATGGGGGTTAGGTTAAGTCTTCTTGCATGGTCTGGGGTTAAGTTCAATGTCACCGGAAAGCAGGAGTAATCAAAGCTGTGAACGGATAGTAGGTGGGCGAATAAACGGAGACTTGTGCAAGTTCCGAGTGTGATGCACAGACATAATTGTTTTGGAACATTGGGCGAAGACAGGGAAACCTAGGTAATGGGAAGGTTCGACAGTGGTTTGAGGTATGTCATGATGGGGAGGTGACAGAGAGGTTGAGGAGGAGGAGGAGAGCGGTAAAGTAGATGCTCTGGTCTTGGGATATAAGTTATGATGGAGACAGGCCAGGAGTGAGTAGAGCAAAAGAACCCTTTTTGTCAGAGTAAGGTGCATAATTGCCTGAATATGGTTGTCTATGTTAGAGAGGGAGGCTAGCAGGGAAAAGTTAGCCTGGTCCGTGAAGAAGAGTAGAGTCAACACTGAAGCTATAGGAGGGAACTCAGAAAAAGGCAGGGGGGGGGTAAGAGTGAGAGAGAGAGAGAGAAAGAGCCTGTGGCTAGCTTCTCAGTCAGCAGGGGACTAGAGGTTCAGGAACGCATGAGGTTAAAAATTAGCCCTACAACAAGAACGAGTGAAGCTAGAAATTAGTCCTGCAACAACAGAGATCCTTTCTTAGAAGCGCAGTATCCTAATGTATGGCCCACTAAAGCAGGTGACAGGATCTTAGGACGGGGGGTAGCTTTAAGCAAGTACAGCTTTACTGTGGTCTAAAGCCAGGAGCTGTTAGAGGATAGAGTTATTGCAATTCCCAGTCCTATGTCCCAACAAGGTCGGAAGAAAAATGGTCACAGTAGATGCAGTTTGAGAGGTAGATGTGTGACCCCCTCTAGCAAGTTTGTTTGCAAACAGAGGCAGGAGTAATAATGTCCAGAGAGTTTGTTGGGGGTTGCCTAGAGGAGAGGGAAGGACTTAAGTGTATTTAAGGAGGCCGGGGAAAAAAAATCACCAGGATAGACCTTGGAGGTAATTAAAGTGACTCGCAGGCTGTACCGAGAGACCTATGGCCGAAAAGCCATGCAGAAGCAGCTCAAGATAGCCAGCAGGTGTGGCAGCCAATGGGCTTTTTTTTTTTTTACAGTTGCAGTGAACCAATCGTTTCGCTGGCTTAGGAGCCAGTTCCAAGGTGCCGTACCTGGAGCTTGTGGGACTGTGGTGCCCGCCACTCTGTTGGAAACCCCAACCTGGTGATAGCTACATCCTCAGAAGCCATGCGTGCAGACAGAGGGACTTGAGGTTGGGATGGACTAGGGGTTCCCCTGATCCTGGGTCAGCAGTTTCCTGCAGAGGGGGAAGAGAGACCGGAGGTTCCTCTGCCAGCTGTTGTAGTAGACGGAACCAAATCTGGCGACGCCAGAATGGGCTACCAGTATCATGCAGACAGCCCCTTACATCTGCAGCTTGATGAGCACCCTCTGAATGAGCAGAAATGGAGGGATGACATAAAGAAACCTCCCGCACCAAGAGTGGGACAACGGATCTTGCCAGAAAACTCCAGGCCCTGAATTGAGCAAGGAAAAATTGGGCAGTTTTGCATTGAGTGGGGACGCAAAAAGGCCCGACTCTGGATGACCCCATCTGTCGAACAAATCTTCTGCGACGGATAAGAGAAGCTCCCACTCGGGCATGCTGGACTGAGTCCGGCTGAGGCTGTCTGCCACAGTGTTTAGCACTCAGGGGACGTGGACTGTTAAGAGGGTCAGCTCTTGGTCTAGAGCCCAATACCACATTCTCCTTGGCTTGCCCTTTTTTCCAGTTGGTATTCTGGTTACCACGTGGGACAGGTAATTGGCAATCCTCAGCCCAAGGGTGGAGGAGGCATAAACCCTCTTGCACCAATGATCAATTCCTTTTTTTTTAATTACTTTATTTATTTAGATTTCTTTTCATTTTAAAATGTCACGTAAAAAAAAAAACAATAGCAGGTACAGCACATGACAAAAAAGACATATTATACATACAAATTAATGGGTGTCTAGTTAGAGACAATTAATTCTGCAGTTACATAAAATGTAAAATGGTGGGGCAGGCAAGATCATTAATGGATTAATAGTATAGGGCAGAGGGTAAGTAAGTGGGGAAGGGGAGTCAGTGCCCTGTAAGAGGCTAGTCCTAAAGCTACCTACCCAGATTTGTTTATTTTATTTTAGGGGACAAAATCTGGCTGGGGAGTCAGGTAAAGCACCCATCTTCTCCAAATGAGTTCAAAAGACTTCTGTTTCTTATTTAATACCGCTGTTAACCTATCCATTCTATAAATCCCTATTAGGATAACCTGCCATTGGTCTAAAGAGGGGGGCCTCCTTCAGCATCCACTTCTTAGTTATGGCCTTCTTGGCTGCCAGTAACAATATGGAAATCAATTTGGCTGAATTTGGGTCCCTGTGCTCCTTTGGACACTGGGACAGAAAGAAAAGATGAGGTGTTAATTTCAAACTGGGAGAGAGAAAATCAGTGACAGGGCTCTCTGTAGCTCTATAAGGAATGGTTGAATTTTGGAACAACTCCAGAACACGTGTCCATGAGTGGCTGGTGAGATTCCACATCCTCTCCAACATCGTGAGGATCCTGACCTAGGGAATTTAGCAGTTTCTGCTGATATTCTGAAGAAGTGGATCATATTCTTTCATGAGAATTCCCTCCATCCTGTGGCTGATATTCCCAAATAAATGCTACAAAGATGCTTATCCCACGTCTCTGTTGGGATGGAGGTGTTAAGGTCTGTGGCCCAGGATTGTCTGATAGAATCTGTGGAATCTCCCTCTAGAGCGAGCAACGCTTTATATAGATAAGAGATCATATGCTCTAAGGGGGCAGCCACTTTCAGGATTTCTATAATTTGTGGGGGGCGGGGGGAGGTGTATCTGTCCAACTATTCTCTGAAATAGATTTAATATAATCTCTAGCCTGGAAATATCAAAATCTGTCTTTATGAGATATACCATACTCAATTACCAGCTCAGTAAAACTTATAATAGACCCTTCTTTAATGAATTGATAGACTATGTGTAGGCCTTTTTATTCCCAGTGACGGAAACCCAAATCCAGTTGAGCTGGCTTGAATTCCTCAGAATAGGGGAGAAAGGAGAGGAGAAGTCTCCATTTTTCTTAGACTGAATTATCCTTTGCCAACTCATCAAGGATGTATTTGTATAGGGGTTCTGTCTATCCCTATGGGGGCCTGATAATAATACTTTATGTAGATGCCCTAAGTCCTCAGACTGCATTTCTAAGGTTCTCCATTTAGCTTGGTACTCAGGTTTGAGCCAATGTAGTATGGTCCATAATTGGGCCGCCTGATGGTACACTCCAGCACTGGGAGAGAGAATACACCCCCTTCATCTGGGCAATTGTAAATGGAAAGCCTAACCCTGGTTTCAGAGAGTCCTAGATGTACCAAGAAATCTTCCTATTGAGAGTTCTATAATACTGTCTAGGGACTGGGATAGGGACTGTTTGTGCTAGGTATAGAAAGCGATGTAATAAAACCATCCACACGGAGCCTACCCTCTGGGACCAAGGCAAGGGCAGCACCCTCCATTTTTCCATCTCATTAGCCATTTTTTTTTGAGTAATTAAGAGTAAATAAATCTTCTGGTGAAGATCCTAAATAAACTCTTAGATATTTAATACTGGGGGAATCCCACTTAAAGGGAAAATGGTGTTTAATTTGAGCTGAGGGGGTATAGTTTATCTGAAGGGTCTCCGTTTTTGCAAAATTTAATTTATAGCTTGCCAGGTCTCCAAAATCATCCAATATTTTCCACAGGGGGTGCAATGTGCTTTCTGGATCCAGCAGATAAATTAGCAGATCGTCAGCATGTAAGGCCAAATTATGGGGATTCTCCTCACCTAGTTGGATGCCCTTCATTCTATCCTCCTCTTGGAGAGCCTAAGCTAACGGTTCTAGGTATAGGGTGAAAAACAGGGGTGGCAATGGGTACCCCTGTCTGGTGCCCCTGCCCAAAGGTATGGGGGTGAGATGGCCCCACTGACTTTAATGTAGGCATGAGGTTGAGAATAAATCACTCCAATTATCTTGGTGAACCCCACCGGGAAACCCATCTTCCCGAGCGTCTGGAAAAAGAAAGTTTAGGCCACCCTGTCAAAGGCCTTCTCTGCATCCAAGCCGAGCAGCAGAAAAGGGTCCCCCGACAGGGTGGCCAGGCGAAGAATGTGTAATGTGTAAGGTTTGCTTTATATTATCCTGGGTTTGACAACCCAGCATGAACCCCATCTGGTCTGCATTAATTAGCCCAGGCAGGAGGCCCTCCAGTGTTTTGGCTAAAATGGTGGCAAATAATTTCTAATCAACATTTAAGACCAAAATAGGCCTAAATGAGGAGCAGTTGGTCTGGTCCATCCCTGGTTTAAGAATGCTTGTGATGCAGGCATAGTTCCATGAACGTGGTAGGGCCCCTTCCTCCTGTATCTCCCCACAAACATCCAATAATACCGATAGCAATGGGTTTAAGAAGGTCTTAAAGAACTCTCCTGTATAGCCATCAGGTCCCAACTCTTATTAGTTTTAAGACCTAATATTGCTTTGGTCAATTCAGAATTAGAAATTGGCTGACCCAAAATCTCTCAGTTCCTCTGTAATGGATGGAAGATGGAGCCTATGTAGGAAGGCCTTAACTTTATCATTGTCAGCCTCTTTTTCCAGGGTATACAACTGCTGGTAAAAGGACATAAAGGCCTGCCTAATTTTGAGGGGCACTGCTGTCAGCCTCCCCATGTTTGGGTCCCTGATTTGGGTAATGGTTGATTGGAGCGATCGCTATCTGAGGTGATGGGCTAGCAGTCTTGCGTCTCTGGGACCACCTTCATAATATTTAAGTTTTAATCGCTGTCGGGCCGTTTCCATTTTAATCTCTAACAGTCTCTGCAGTTGTTCTCTGGTAACTTGGTGCAGGGGGCATGCCCCCTGATCTCCTGCTGCATGCTGTTCTTGTAATTTCTTTAGTTGCCTTTGCAATGAATTCTGTCTTGCAGATTGTTGTTTTTTTATAGAAGGAGGCATATTTTATTATTTCGCCGCTGAGCACCACCTTAATCGTGTCCCAGACGGTAGATTTTAATATTTCCAGATGTGCATTTTCGGTAATTATCTGGGGGATTCTATCCTTTATAAAATCCTGAAAGTCTTTAAAGTTTAATAAATAATTATTAAATCGCCACAGGGTTTCTCATCTCTCAGATGGCCAGTCCAGCCAGAGGCTTAATTGAGAGTGGTATGAAAGGGGAGAGGGCATCATCGTACACTTCCCTACCCTGTAATAATGTTCTTTAGAAATATGGATAATCAATGCGGTTGTAAATTTTATGCGGGGGAGAGTAGCGGGAGTACTCTCTTTTATGCTGGTGCTGGGCTCTCCAGGCGTCTACCCACTGCATTTCTTTGGTATATGCCCCAACTGTCTTTTGCATAGGGATATTTTTTGGGACCCCAGGTGTTAGTTGTATCCAGCCACTCATATATTTGGTTGTGATCTGCACCTATCACCAAGGTCCCCTCCTGAAGTTCTGTAATTTTTCTGTAGTAATGGCTTGATTAGATTAACCTTGGAACCTGGTGGGATATACAAGGATACTAGTGTTAGGGGTTATCCCTCCATCAAACCTACTGCTATGGCTAAGCGCCCTTACGGGTCCACATATGAACCAGTGAGGCAGAATGAGGTAGTACTGGGTACCAGAACTGCTGCCCCTCTACGTCCCCCCCCTTAAAAGATGATGCAATTATATTTGAAAAGCCAAATTAAGACAGCTTAAGGTGCTCCTCCTTACTTAAGTGAGTCTCCTGTAGAAGAACAAAATTGGGTTTTTGTTTTCTCAATGCGCTTATAACCTTAAATCTTTTAACTGGATTATTTAATCCGTTTGCATTATGGGAACAGATTAATACTTGCCGTGTGGTACTCATTTTTGATATTTCTGGTCTCTGCCTCCCTGGTCCAGCCTAAGGTCACCAGGAGCCCTCCAGGGATCCAGTACAGCGTATGACCCTGGTAGCCCCCAAGCTTTCCGCTGCTCATCTTCTCCTTCCTACCTCCCCGGTCCTGCTTCAGGATTGTCCCATTTTAGTTGTATGACTGTCTCTATACCCAATGCATAGTACAGAATACCATCCGTTATCTGCTGTAGCTTAAAGTAACACTTATAACGAACGAACATGAAAGAGCAATAACTCCAAAAAACATGTTCATATAGAAAACTATTTACAAAGTGACCTCCAAGGTTGAAGGGCTTACAGAAACACCCTCTGGGAAAGCCAGAGATGGAGTCGAGTTGGCCCCATTTTCTCACTCTAGAAGGTAAAGTAGCGTGAAACTTTGCAAGGCCTCCTTGGATCCTATTAAAAAGCAGATCCTTTAAGCTAAAATAAAGAAAATAAAAAAATACCTCAACACCTGAAGGCGGAGGTAAAAGAAAAAGACCCATATTAGGCAAGCCCCTTTCTCTTTTCAGGACGCTGGTGCTCACTCTTTCCCACAAACTCAATTTGCCTTGTTGTGATCCCCATTTTAGGGGCTCCTAGCTGCAAAGCCTTCCCTTATTTTGGAGCCTCATAACTGCCCCTTTAACCCAAACTATTCACAGTTAAGGGAACAGATTCTCATTTAACTCAACCAGTAGTAACTGTAAAACAGAAAGCAAATAGCCCACTTCAGTTATATACATGACTCATTTAGAACACTTGACTCTGTTAATTAAATGATTTTTGAGTCCAGAAGAAAAAGTAAATGTCTTTGGCCCAAAAGAGCCATATTATTATAGTCTCAATAGTCTGAAGAGGGGAGTTTTAAATGCCGTATGCAAAGTCAAGCTTTTTCTGTCCAAGCACCAAAATACTGGAATGATCTTCCAATTGAATTGAGAACTATGAGAAGTCATAATTTATTCAAAAAGAAACTGAAGCATCATTTATTGAGTAGCTTGCAATGTCACTGCTATTTTAAATAATTTGCATTATATTGTTTGTCTTATATGTCATGTATTTGTATTCCTGTATTAAGTGAATGTAAAAGTTATCTTTTTGTATAACATCTTGTGACTATTTTATAGTCTCGGGTCGCATATGAAAAAGGGCCTTGGCTCATATGTTTACCCAGTTAACAAAAGAAATAAAAAAAATAACATTAATTCAGAAAGAAAAGCGTTCTGCAATCGCCAGTCCCGAATATCTTTGTCTAATGCACAAACACAAGTTCAGGCCCAGTTCCATGCTGTTCCCTCTGAATGGAGTGCAATCTCCATCTAAATGGAGAGGGAACAACTTAAGCCATCAGGCATAAATACGGTTGAAGAAGTAAAAGGCAGTCTTACTCCATTCAGATGTTCTCTGCTGCCTCCTCGGTTGTTATCGAATTTCTATGCTCTCCAGCAGGGTGTTTACTTCTTGCGGGGTCCGTGGAGTTGAGTGCAGAGCCTGAGCTCTATTTCTCTTGCGTGAGTTGAGAGACCATTGTGAGTATGGAGGACGAGGTCGCTGCTCTTCCGGTTGGTCTGACGTGGAACCCCAGCCCCTGGAGGTGAGTTCTCCCTGTGCCTGTTCCGGGGAGTCATATACCTTGGTGCCAGAGTCCCAAAATATGTGCAGCTTGTCTGGAAAAGGGGTTTGGAAGCGGACTCCATGGTTTTTCAGTTCTCGGAGTAAGGGCGAGTAGGCAGCGTGTCTCCTCACTATTTCAAGGGGGTAGTCATGATCAAAAAAGAGAGTCATGCAGCATTTTATTTTACCACCTTCTGTCCCCAGGCTGTTTTTAAAAGATATTCTTTGTCTTGGTAGTGGGCCAGTTTCCTTACCACTGATCTGCCACACGCAGCTGGATCGGAGGGTTTTGACGCCAAAGATCTATGCATTCGCTCCACCTTAAATTTAAAAGTGGCTGGGAGGTTCAATACATCACGGAGGAGATCCTCCATAAATTCCTCCATTTTTCCTATCTTGGTGCCCTCGGGCAAGCCATAAATTTGGAAAGTCTCTCTCTCTGGGATCGAGATCAAGTAGTTTGCTATGAACTGCCTCCTGGTGATCAATTAAGTAATCCAAGGCTGCTTGGGCCCAGCGTCCCTGGTCCTCCGCCTCCCCTATATGCTGCTCCGAGCCTGCCCTCCATTTCTTGCATTTTCTCTTGTAGTGCCTGAAATTCCTGTTTGTTCTCTGCCCTGAAAGCCTTAATTTCTGTTAATAAAGATTAGAATCGGGACCCGGTAAGGCATTCAGTCTCCTGATCGGTGTTAACCTCCGCAGTCGCATTGCTTGCTGGCGAGGAGCTCCAGCTATGAGATTCTCGATCTGAGAATCGGTCGCCATCCGTTTTGGATTTTGAACTTTTTGGATGGGATCTGCTTGACTTCGATCCCCCTGACATCTTCAGTGCTGAAATGTTTAACTATTTAAATTCTGCACTGCTCCAGGAGATGCTTTTCCAGTGGGTTTGTAGGGAGCTCAGAAGAGGCAGCCATTCAGGTCGATGACGTCACCGAAGTCCCCCAAAGATCAATTCCATGTGACTCTGTCTGGGGGGAAGGGTCTTGGGCACCTCAGACCTGTCATGAGCAGCTTTTATGACCACTGAATCTGTTTCAGGCTGGGCTGCATAGTGAGGAAACCTGAGGAGCATGGTAAGGTTTGCTCACCCTTTAGGGTATGGCCGACACCATGTCAGATCTCTGTCAGGCAGCAATAGTAGCACTCCTCAAGGCAGACAGGATAGGAGGAATGATCTTAGGAGGAAACTCTGGGATCTCCAGGAAATCCACCAGATCTCACCTGGTGACATCCTCCTCCTCAGTATGAAACCCCATGGCTGAGGACAACTGCTTCATCATGCTGAAGAAGGTGGGGTCCTCTGGAGGAGCCCTAGGGGTGTGTTTCAAAGACTGAGGAAGCCGTGGATCTGTCTGAAGTGAAGGGTTCCTCCTCTTCCTCATCAGGAAGAATGAAATCTGGGTGGTACTATTCCTCAATGTCTACCTCTTCCAGGCCGAGGTCTGACATCTGGGGCACCAACGATGTCCCGTGAGGAGTGACCCATAGCTGTTGAGGGGGAGTTGACGATGACGCTACTGTCGACGGCACAGGCAATGTGGGCCTGTATGTATCTAGCTGGTGAACAATCACAGAGGGAAATGTAGTTAAAGATCTTACTGAGGTCAATGCGAAGACTGCGTCAATGGAGATGGAGTCGACGGCACAGGAAGTAGAGACCCCGCCAGAGGGACCCTGGGCCTTTGAACAGCCTGAAGGCCGTGGACCTGGGGATGGATCAGGCCTCGACTGGAGGGCCTTCGACAATGGGAAGGGGCCCACGACCCAGAGGCTGATGACAGACCGCCCTGAGAGTCAGGCGAAGGCTCTGTCAGTATTGTTCTGGTGGGCACAGAGATCTGGACAGTGGTTTTATGCATTGGCGCAGCCAATGAAGAACCTCTGGAAGAAGTAGGAAAGGCCATCAGGAAGTGGGACCACCACTGGGGGGAGCCGCCTCTGATCGCAGTCTTTCTGGCTACTGCCCCCCCCCCCCGAGGACTTGTCTGGGGCCTTAGAGGCCTGGCAGCTCGACGACCCTGCTGGCGACAGCAGTTAGGACCCCAGAGGGCCCCTGTCCAGAACTGGCTACCTGTTGTTCCATCAGAAAATTTAAGAGCCTTCTTGCATCGCCTGAGGGTTGTTTAATTAAACTTCTGGCAAAGCTCACAGTCAGAGACTTTGTGGTCAGGCCCAAGACAGCAGACACAGAGAGACTGTTCATCTGTGGAAGCAATCTTATATTCATAGCAACGGAAGAGAGACGTTGAAGGATTCATTCTTGATATAAACAAAATAATTTATTTAAAAAAAGAGATTCTAAAGTATAAGGTTGAAAACGTTTGTAGGTGAAAACTGGCACGAAACTGCTTCGAAGCTTCCACGGAAACACGTGAACAAGTCAATGGTGGGAAAGAACTGAGGAGGTAGTGGGGGCACTCACTCTTTTACAGGGCTGGTGACGTTGACAGCGTGGGCTGCCCCAGCTGTACTGCTGAAAATCTTCCATGTGGATCCTGCTTCACCAATGGTTAAGTTCCTAAGGTGTGACCTGATGACTGAGATACCCCGAAGAAGATCCAGGGACAAACACACCAGTCCTGGGCTGAATATTTGCAAGCAGCAAACCTGGGCCCCAAGCAATGCAGCTCACCACCCCTACCAGGTCGTAGTTGAGCTGGGGGAGGATGGCTTTATCCAAGACCCGCCTGCCAAGGAGGGCAAGCCATGGGTGATGGCAGGCATTGGTGAGTTAGTGGTTGATGCGGCCAAGTGCTTGCTCGACAAAGACTAAGGGAAGCTGTGGGACTGGAGGGGAGAGCTAGAGAATGGAAAAAAAAAAATCCCCCTGTCTATCCCCCAAATTCCCCTAAAGCATATTATGTGGTAGATACAAATGAAGGGGAGACACAAGAGAGCATTCAAAGTTAAGCATACCACCTTTCAGTAGGCAAGTCCCTGTATAACCTCTTATCAGAAATGCAGGAACTGAAGCATAAAGAGCAGTTTATTCCATGTCCCAACAGAAAACCACTACAGCCTTCAATAGCTTAAAGAGGCACTGTCAGCTTTGCCCCTCGATTTACCTTCAGTTCACAAATGCTGACCTGTGGACACAAACGAGCATTATGTGTGCTCTGGAATGGCCCTGCATCAAGGTAAAAGTGATCAGTTTACCTGATTTCTGATATTTTGCACTTCTTTCTTCATATTCGTCCCGACTGAAAGTCTCCATTCCCCGGAAGCAGATGCCATGCCGGGAACGCGCGTCTACTGTTCACTCGGTGCTGAGGTGCACCTTTTAGCAAACACATCACAGCACACACGTAATACAGCATAAACAATAAAATTAAAGAGCTGCCGGTATGTACAACGATAAAACGAGCGCTGGATTAGCTTTAAAATCCTACTGGAGTCTGGGGCCGAAATACCGAGCATGCACACTTGCGGTCACAGGAAAGATCTCGCGCATGCGCCAGAAAGTGCCACTAGTACGCATGCGCAGGATTTTGGCCCCCAGACTCCAGTAGGATTTTAAAGCTAATCCAGCGCTCATTTTAATGCTGTACATACCAGCAGCTCTTTAATTTTGTTTATGCTGTATTACGTGTGTGCTGTGATATGTTTGCTAAAAGGTGCACCTCAGCACCGAGTGAACAGTAGACGCTTCCCGGCATGGCATCTGCTTCCGGGGGGTGGAGACTTTCAGTCGGGACGAATATGAAGAAAGAAGTGCAAAATATCAGAAATCAGGTAAACTGATCACTTTTACCTTGATGCAGGGCCATTCCAGAGCATACATAATGCTCGTTTGTGTCCACAGGTCAGCATTTGTGAACTGAAGGTAAACTGAGGGGCAATGCTGAAAGTGCCCCTTTAAGTGAGTTCAAGTTCAGCTGTGACAAAGGAACCCACACGACTGTCACAATAATCTCCATATGTACTCTACAGATGGGAGGTGTGATCTTCAATGGCTGTCTTATTTACAAATGTTACACTTCTGTGTCAGAAACCTGGGTTCAGGGGCAAGATCTACCACCAGAAAACTAATATACGTGCCGAAAGCTTACAAGTTGTTTGGTAACAAGGCATTTGCCACAGAAGCACCAACCAGCTGAAATGTACTCTGCAGTACCATAAAAGAATCTAGCAGCATCCATTCCTTATAACAAAATATATTCAACTACCTTCTTTGCTCAGGCACCTTCCATGTTGTCCATACAAATACTTCCCTGTCTAGTGGAAACAATACCTTATCCTCCTTCCTCTGCCACTATCTCATTTTTTGCCACAACACAATACATTGTTCAAAATGGTGAGGTTTCAAATATTCTATAAATGTCTGTAAATAGTCAAGTTTCAATGTTTATTTCTGTGTAATAATTTACTGTATCATCTTAGCTGGTAACCATTCAGCTGTTGTGTCTACAGTATTCCCATTGGACCCTCTTGTAAAATACTGACTGCACTTAAATGAGGCTTTCCTGGTGTACAAAATTCTAAATAAATAGAACTAGTCAGACAAATGCAGATCATAACAGATGCACTAGAGGGCAGTAGTGTGATGTTTTTGCAATGCTGGCCTTTTTACAGGGACAGGAGAGCACAGGTTCACATTACAGGCTGAGAGAGGGCTGACTAACAGTAGAGTCTGGTCAATCACTGATCCCGTTTAAGCCCATCAACCTATGTGAGTGGCAGACATGCCTCCTTGACCTGTGTCTGCATTTTGGCCATCTATTAAAAGTGACGAAAGATATGGAACATCTCTAAGAAGGAATAAAACAAAAGTGCATCTCACAAGGATATTGCTGCAGAGCAATGGACGGGTGTAATTCAGGAGGTCAATATTGGGCATGAGACCACAGGAACTCAGTTCTACCTCTTCTTAATACGAGTTTCTGCACCTCTGTGATCTTTCTCCATTGAATACTACAGGACAGTCCACCGACAAGAGAAAATTTAGATGCGAGTGTTCTTCCACCTAGAAATTTCCAATTTAAAGTGTGGTTTGATTTATCATCAGGCATCACTTCTGAGAAACTTCTAATTTCCAGCCCACCAATTGTAAATAATTTGCTGTTACCGTGCAGACAAATCCCCACCATATATACTAAATGAGAAAGAGAGAGAGAGAGATAAGTTATCAATGAGATACAGAATCTTTTCATTAGCCAGGGTGGGAACTGACAACTACAATTATAAGTCAGTAATATCTTCTGTTCACTGGTCTATCACACTGGTGAAGAAGGGAAGGGGAAATTGTTTCACCAGGAAAGGCACACTAAGTCAGAGCTTGTTTCCAGGTGTGACCTGGGAGCATAAGGAGGTTAAATGACTTGCTCAGGGTCACACAGAATGCAAGTGGGGGCTGATGGGATTCAAACCCAGCACTCCAGGTTTGTAGCTCAGTGCCCCTTACCACTACACTATACTGTCTTATAGTCTTTATTTAGCTGGGACACAGTATTGCAGGTTCCAAACAAAGAACCTAAAGAGGCCTATCACTAGAACTCTTGTTCACATACACAAATAATTCCAGCGATCATGATCCGTCAGTAGAAACCTCGACTTCAACCCTGATGTCTCCTACCACCCAATCCTGTCTCCTCTGGTCTCCGCCCCCACTACTCTCATATCTGTACACTGCAAAAATAGGCCTTAACCTGGCCTGGGGAAGTTGGGCAGGTAGTAGGGATGTGAATTGAATACTACTAGTAGACTAGTAGTAGAAAGAAAAGTACTGCAACTCTACATCTTCTAGTGTAGCTCCTCCTTAGAGCCATATTCTTTGGTCTTAGGATCAGAGGTTCTAGGACCCTGCAGCAGCAGAATGTTTGGACTGGTAGTGGTGGCACCCCTGTAGCAGCAGCATTTGATTTAAGCGCGCACCAACACAGCTAGGAACACTACCAGCCCAACCATCTCAGTTTCTTTGTTTATCAAGCTGTACAGATAAATGAACAGACAGTAGTAAAAGAATAAACGAGAAAGGAAAAACTACACAGAAAAAAACCCATTAAAGTAGTGTGAAGTCCAGCTGAATGTTTCTATGAAGTAGGAATCGTACAGGACATATAAATGTCGTAAATACATTTTTTTTGTTACCAAGAGCAATCACTGTTCCACTTGAACAATAAGACATAAATGTAAGTAACAGCTACAAGCAACAGCAGATCAAAAGTACCTTACCAAAAAAAAAAAAAAAAAAAAAAAAAGAAAGAAAAGTCCCAGTCTACAGAAACCATTTAAGAACTGCCTAGGAAAAATATCCATTAGAGCTGTAGGAACACATAGGTCTTGCTGTGTGGTCTGGAGCCCAGAGAAGAAAGTGACTTGCCTAATTCCACTTAAGGGCCACTGGACCAGCCATGGGCGGCCTCTGTAAAAATTCAGATCTCAAACAGTGTTGAGAATAATATACCACACTGCATGCAGAAAATATATAAACAAATAAAACAAAATAGAACCACAACCTTCCTGCCAAAAAACAAAATAAATGCCCAACCAGTTGAACGAACACCTGCAGCTAGTAACAGAAAACAGCTGTCCAATAGGAGTAAAGAAGCAACCTGTTCCCTTGAGACAAACAGGGAAGGAGGGCCTCGTGTGTGGCTTAATGGAGATTATGAAATGGGCATAAAGAATGCTGGCTCCTGATTGGCCAAGAGGCACTTTAAGCTGGGCCATTATCCCAGTACAACAGCCCGGTTTACAGTAGCTTATCGTGTTTAAAAAAATATACCCAATTTACTAGAAATGATCCATTTCAGAATCGCAATAAGGCACTCTAGGGAGTGCATTATGTTGGGCTAACGGCTCTTCTCAGGTGGTGGAAGCACTTGGCTTTGCCTCGTGCTTCAACACACCCAAGGTGGGCTGTTGCCTCACCATAACGCACCCCCTGTCATGTCTTATTGCTTAAATACACTCTGAAAGATTAGAAGTTAATGTTGAGTAATGTAACTATCTTCTTGGAGTTGGTCTCCTCCATACAGCCACACTTTTTGGTCGAGTAGCAAGCAGTAATCTTCAGAAAAAGGGGGTGGAGAAGCCTAACAGGCCTAGTCCCGAACAGGAGAGAAAAAAAAGATAATAATGCTACTTAATTACAACCAAGAAGTTATGCCTCAGGATGGTAGCTTGAAGGAAGCAATATCAGAACTGTGCTGTGGAGCAGGAGAACAGCAGGGGTCTGGACGAGAAGGTACTGAATGAGTACAAGAAGGTTTAGTAGAAGTTCCAGTTGAGGTACTTATTTCTTTCTCTCTTTTGTTTGTATGTGTTCCATAGATGTGCACACTGCACTCTTGTGACTGAAAAGGTTTAGTAGTAGCTTGAGTCAACAACTGAGATGCAGAGGAGGGGGTAAAAAAAAAAAAAAAAAAAGGGTTCTGGTCCCCGGACAGTTGAGTTTAAGATCTTCTTTCTGGACAGTACAGTTCAATTCCAATGTATTTATTGGAAAGTAAGTTGCGCACAGGCTTTATTTATGATTTCAACCAGTACAATTCAGAGAAATTATGGCAGGTTATTAATATTAGGTAAAAGAATAAACAGGGTAACAATAATGTGTTGCCATAGCGAGGTATTCATTTATTTATTGAAATGTTTCACCAGGAAGGCACGAGTGACAAGTCGCTCATCTCCCAGTGCGACCTGGGGGGGAAGGGGTACAATATGAGTGAAACATTAAACATTCAAGTTACAAGATCAACAGTAACATACAGTTCTAAGGCAGGTGTTACAATCAGTGGTACAACAGTGTTGCACATAATAGGTAGAAAAAGTGGGCAGTAATAAGTGCCGGGTGAATAAGTAAACAAGTGCTTACGAGAAAGAAGGGGGGGGGTGAGAGGAGGAAAGGAGAGGGAAGGGTGAGATGAGGGGAGGGGGAAGAGTCGTGTTCAAGTTACATTGAAGCTATAAGATCAACATTAACATACAGCTGTAAAGCAGGTGTTACAAACAGTGCTAAAACTGAGTTGTGCATAATAGGTAGAAAAACTGAACAATACTAAGTGCCGGGTTAGTAAGTAAACAAGTGCTTACGTGAAAGAAAACGTATGCAAAGATTAAATAAGGTGGCCGGCCCGGTGGCGCTGAGGGTTGAGGTGCTGGATGCCACACCTCGTGCCACGCCGGCGACCTGGGTTTGGGAACGAGCCCAGGGCACCGTGGGTCAGCAGGGGAGGGAAGAGATTGAGCATCCGGTGGACTGTTCTCTCTTCCCTGGGGAGGGACGGGGATGCGACCGCTCAAGGAGAGACCTCTGGCGGCGGCCGGAGGTAGCCCAAAGAAGCGTCGTGGCATATGCCTGGGGGTGGAGACGTGGCAGCACGTTGTCATGACAACCGGGCTTCACAGGGGACTTGCAAGCTGAAAGAAAAAAAAAACACCCACCCTCCTCCCTCCGACAGGCGAAGGCACGTCCCACCCAAGGACCACACTCCCAAAGACGGATGCAGCTCTCTCCTCACCCCACCTCCTCGGCCCGGTGCTCAATACTATAAAGAAAAAGCATCCTGGGCAAGGGCGGCCCTTCCCTGGAGGGTAGACCCGTGGGATGCCCCGTGCTGGGGAGTGGAAACGAGCCAGATTATGCAAGGAGGTAGCGTCCGTGGAATGGAAGGTCGCTGGAGAGAGTTCGGGGGGGGGGTCATAGGACAGGGTGGAGGAAAAATAGAGTTAAAAAAAAAGATTAAATAAGGTATCGTTTGTGGACTGAGCTCGGCTAACCTCAACCCAGTGTCTGCGCAACGACAGTGGCTTCAGCTCTAGATGACACCTCTGAGGCATCAAATGCTGATCAAACCACATACCTGGTAACCCCTGTACCTGTAGCTGCTATATCAAGGATGCTACAGAACGTTGCCCTTGAGGCATGGACAACATCTCTGCATACAAAAATTCCCAAAGGCGCAAATGATAACACAAAATGTAAGTGATGCTGAAATTATTGCATTACCCTTAAAGATACAAATTTCAAGCCCAAATACATCTAGTTGCTCTGACTCGAGGGCTGGAGGAAAAAAAACCATGACTGTGAGGCCTAGTATACTACTATGGGAGAAAAAGGATACAAAAAAGGGAAAAGACAGACATACGCTAACCAGTGTGACCAAGGCCCCGTGTTTTCTGCAGTTCCGCGGCCGCAGAACTATCCGCGGAAAATTGCAGAATTGAGAGTCACCTGCAGGAGTCACAGCTGGCAGTGGAACTGCCGCGGATGTCAAGGCCGGCTGTGGAACTCCCATGGAATTACAAATAAGAAGGCAAAAGCAGACATAAAAAAACCCTCCTGGCAGTACTACCTGGCATTCTGAGAAGCTCCTTTTGGTGTACTGATAAAGACAAGAAATAAGAGATATAGCAAGTTATACAGTCCCTGATCTGACAATCTAGCTTTCCAGACGATGAATTCTCAACTTGCATCTTACAGACAGGTATTTGTTACTGACAGCAATAACCCCGGCAGAAGCCAGCAGTGCCTTTTTTTATTTGCACATAATCGCTAGTAAAGTAAAAAAAAAAATCAAAAAAAAAAAACACATAGCTGAAACCTGCACAGGATAGCTGGTGAAATAAAAACACATAGACACAAACCTGAAACTGTAAACCCGTATGCCTATTATCAAGCCCAAACTGAAAAGGCATCTCAATTTCTCTCCTGTCCTGACTTTTTCGGTTTTGCACAAAATAGCTGGTTAGGTAAAAAACAAACACAGACCTGAAACCTTAAACCAGTATAGCTGCCAAGTACTAAATGAAAATGAAATCCCGGCAGCAGTCAGCAGTGAACAGTTGGTAAAGACTCAATTTCTTCTAAGCATGTTGTAATGGGTGTAATGAGTGATCTGTTCTAATTAAAATGATACACCTGCCACCGCAATTACAGGCAACCACAAATAGAGTTTGCTGCTATTACTGCCTCTTTTAGGGACATTTTGTTCTGTTCAGGCTATTCAGAGAAAGTCGGGCTAATTACAGTTAGGGTGATTGTTGTTGGGATTGAGACCTTGAAGAGTCGGGCAAAACACTGTTGGACATTCGAGTGTCGGGAGAATGTATGGATCCCACAGTAACTTCCATCCTCCTCGGAAAAAAAATCCCAATTAGTTGCTCGCCATACGAAAGTGCAAGAGCTTGGTTCTGAGTATTGGGACATGACTGTTACTTGCAAAATTGGTGTCCTAGAAAAGGTCCCAAAGCACTACACACTTTAGTCATGTCCCTATATTTATTAATTTTTTTTATTCTCCGTGTTAGTTTTCTTCTACAAATCCCCTCTCCCAGTGCTAGGGCAAGTGGCGAATTTGAGTTGGCGAGAGAGAGAGAGAGCTGTCATCATAGCTAAGCAGCATGAAATGTAACGCATCGCGTTAGGCTGTGACCTCCCAAATGGATCTGACCTCTTAAGTGTATGCAGGTGACAAACTTCGGATATTCACCATATGAAGTTTCGAGCACTGGGAGCGGAGAGCAATGATTATTGTTTGGGGTTTAGGTAGTATGAGCTTAATTATATATTAAATACCCTATCCCATCTGCTGATTGACAGTGACTGATAGTGACCTCTTCTGTGAGGCAAAATTGAGAGCGAGAACGAGAGAGACAGAGCTGTCACAGGCAAGCAGAAAGGAGCGATTTTGGTTGTTGGCCGTTTTGTATTATTAGCGTATTTTACTTTGCATTGATAATACAAAACAGCTTTGCGCTAATACCACGCTGATGTGCTCACTCTGTTTTTTTTTTTTGTGTTTTCTACCAGCCCATTCGGGGGAAAAAGTTAACAGTAAAGTCCTGTGTCCATGGGTGCTCTCTATTTCTTCCTCCCCAACTGCTGTGTCGGGGTGGGGTTGGGGAGGCTGTTGTGTGGTTGTTGGCATGGAACGTCAACTCACTCACACACACACACAGCATGGCAAGGCACTAGTTGTCTGGAGTTAATGCATGTCTGGGAGTGCAACGAGGCACCATGTATCTTCATCTCCATTAAGTGGACTAACCCTAGACAATCAATGCCTTGAAGTACCTTTGAAGAAAAAATTAAAAACTATTTATATTTTAGAGTTTTTTAAGCTTAAAAATAAAAAGTAATCCTTAATTTAGTTTTGTACAAAGTGGTGCTGTTTATAAATGTCTCATTTGGTTTCCACTTTAACGGTAAACTTCTAAAAAGTAAACTTGCAGTTGTATTTTGAATTTTGGTTGGAGTATTCTTGTTGAAAGCAGTGGGCAAGCTCTAAAGCTGGGAACTGGTTTTTATTAAATACCAGTTCTGGATTCTGACATTCATTATCTGGTATTCTGGCTTCCTAAAAAGTCCAAAAGCAGTGGTGGCTATCTCTATATAATTACATGGGTCAGAGATGCTTCCCAGTTCTGCTACTGCCAACCAAATTATACCTCCCTCTTCCTCCACTGGGACAATGAAACAATGAAATAATTGTCTCTAAGTATTTGTTTATGGCATAATCTAGTTTGAAAGTGCTATTGTGCTTAGATAGACATTTATTTTATAAGCTTGTCATGCTCTCACAAGTGAGTGTGCTATCTGTCTGCATCTGTGTGAGTAGGCTCTGTTTACATCTAGGTTCTTTCAGTGGTGTGAACTTAATAGTCTTCATTAAAATAAAAAAAAAAAAAAAATGAATCTTTGAAAACTTTGAACTATAATAAATGTGCCATAAACTGCCATGCCTCTTTCTCATGATGTGGTGATTAACACCCCCTTTAATATTTTATGTTCTCTTTAAAATAAAGTAAATGAATAATCTTTTCTGGGTGGCAACCAGCTCAGGAACAAAAGAAATCTGCACACTGTGTAACCAAAATGATTTTTCTAACACTTGCTTTTCCTGACTTAATCTAGGTTATATAGACAGTTTGAAGATTTGTTTTGTCCCGGTCCTGGCTGGCAGCCGGCCAGATTAAATTGTGTGGAAGCATGGATTTTATATCCTCCAGGGCCAAGTCCTGCTTAGAACTGGGATTTAAATTTTAGCTGAAGCCTCTGTGGCTCTTCTGGCCTCCAACCCACTGCACATCATGCTACAATAACCAAAAAACAAATGAACAAAAAAACTATATCTATTCTAAATTAATCAACTGAACCCTTACTGTGATGTAAAAAATAAATGTACCAAACATACAAAAATATTTATTCGTCAGGCGTATGTCAAATTCTAGCCAAAAACATGCTCTTGCTGTGTGTAAGGCTTGTCTGGTGTTCTAAGAAATGCAGTATTATTTTATTATGTTTTATGTGGCATGCATGAAACATAATGAATGAGAGTCACGTGATGGCATCCATCTGAGCAGCAGCTGAAATCCTGAACTCCCCCCTCTGGCCGCCTAATCTGCAATTTAAAGTACATTTCGACAGGGTTTTTTGAGGAAATTACCTAAATACCAATCTTCTTAACACTCCGTTATCGATAAGGTGTCTTGAACTGAAATTTTAAGCCCTAGCTGGGTCGCGATGGAGGTGGATTTGAAACAGGCCCTCACCAAGCATACCCTCCAGCATCTATTGAGAAGGCCGATAAAAGCAGAGGAACCAGGCCCCAACTAGGCCGACCGCGTGGTGAGAAACAGTACAGCCTACGCTTTTATCGGAGGATAAATTCCTCCAGGAGCTTGGCCCTGTGAAGGAGCTTCTTGTGGAATTAACAGGAGAGCTTAAACTCTCGCGAGCGAATTCTCTGATGTTACTAAAAGTTTCAGATGTGGAGGTAAAGGTCGTATCTGTTGAAAATGGAGAGCTAGAGTCAAGCAGAGATGACAGAATTAAGGCAGCAGGTGAAGAGGCTTCAACTTAAAACTGAAGACCTAGAGGGGCGAAGTCGCCGAAACAACTTGCTAATAATGGGCCTCCCGGAGTTAGAAGAAGGCCCGGACCTCATGGTTTTCCTGCAGAAGTTCTTGGTTAAAATAGTAGGCCCATCACCTATTAATACCTCCTACCATCTTGAGAGGGCCCACCGTTCGCTACATCCTCGACCGGCAGCTGGTTCCCCCCCTCGTCCGATCATTATAAAATTTTTAAGTTACCTGGAAAGGCAGCATGTTTTCATGAAGGCTCGGGAGCTTAAAGAAATTTTGTGGGGTGTTTCGAGGATCCGGATTGCCCAAGACCTCCCCAAAGAGATTCAGGGAAAAAGAGCAGCGTATCATCAAATCATCCAAAAGCTCATCGCAGCAGCAATCCGCTTAGGATGATATACCCTGCCACCCTGAAAGTAACTGTTGGAGGCATAGCTACCTAGTTTTGACAATCTCTGAAGCTAGCTTCATAGGACCTTGTTGGCAGACTGCCTGATCTGTTTAAGGGATCCGCTGATCAAAAATATGTTGGACTTTTGGATGCTGATGTTGCTTGTTTGTGTAGTTAAATGTTGTTGTTGATGGTGTCTGTGTTGATCCCTGGTGATTGTAGTGGCGACCCCTGACCTTCTGTCTCTGCCTCATGCTTCCCCACCCTTCCTGTCACATACCTTTGTGTTTGTGTCTCGTGGTGGTGTTTTATTTGTCTGGTCTGGTTGTCCTGGCTCTCCTTCTTTGGTCTTTCTGGTGGGCTGGCGGCTTGGATGGCGGTGCGGTGGGCGGTGTGGGTCTGGGCCTTGGTTTGTGCGGTGGGTCCGGTCCTTCCCTTTTTCTGGGGCTCGTGTCCCGGCTGCGGAACGTTCATTCCGGTTGCAGTTTCCGGGGGACTTCCTGGAGCGCGGAACACTTAGGGCCCGGCGGCAGTTAGGGTCCCGAGGCAACGCAACCGCATAGTGATTTTTCGGTGAGCCTCCCCTTTGCCTCTGGTCGGTGTGTTGTGGCTGGGTCTGGTCTCCTGATCTTTGACTGAAGACGACATGGGTGGTGGCTCATCCATTTCACCCACTTATGTTCATTGAGGTATAGGGATGGAATTATGGTGGATCATGGGGCTGATGAGGCCTAAGGGGCTTTCTATAGCAGGGTCTCTTTCCTTTTATGTGTGTCTGTTTTCTCCTTCCCCTACTCTGTCTTTGCTTCACTTTAGCCTTTGTGTTTATGGAGTACGTGGGGCTGCTGGGGGGGGGGATCTGGCGAATCTGCGAGCTGGATGTGGGATCGCGAGCTGTGCAGTGGGGGGGTTGCTAATCTCTGCCCGGGGCTGATTTACAGCAGTTGTTGGTGGGTAGTTGTCGGGGCTATTATTTCGCGGAAGGAGTCTTGGGTCTTAATAGTGTATGGTTGCTGGTTTTTGGCTCTGGGGGATTGGAGATTCGCATGGGGATTTGGGGGTTGTAGCCAGACATAAAAGATTGTATTTGGGACCACGGATATACGGACCTCCATTTGTATATAGTTCTTGGGGGGTTTGTGCTGTGGAGTGTTTTTTTTTGGGGAGATTTTCTGATATTGGTCATAGAATCGGGTTCCATTCTCTTGTTTGGGGAGGGGTACCAGCCTGTTTGTTACTTAGTTTTAGAGGATGGATTGGGGTGGGGTATGGGGGTTACAAGTGCTGTTCCATGTAACTTCGAAGGGTCTGGGTTTTCTATGTAAGGGGTGGTGGGAGGAGTCGCATAATGGGGTCGGGACTTCTTGTATGGGAGGTGCACCTGCTATAATTTGTTGGAAGTATGTTATCTGGATATCCACTTACTGTAGGATAATTTTGAAATGGCTAGGAGTATAGTTAAAATAATGTCCTGGAATGTGAGAGGGCTCAGGGATCGGGTTAAACGGTTGCAGGTTTTCAATCACTGTTCCTTGCTTTGCACAGACATTCTTTTTTTGCAGGAAACGCATTTAGGCCGGGATGAGGCCAATTTGCTCTCTCGGTCTGGGTTCTCTCAAGTGTATCTTGCTGGGAACTCTCATTTCAGTTAAGGGGTGGCAATTTTAGTTAAAAAACACATCTTATTCACCAAGGACCTGGTTTGCTCAGACCCGGAAGGGAGATTCATCCTAGTTAAGGGTAGTTTAAACAGTGAGAGTGTGGTTCTGGGCTCGGTGTACGGACCGGTGGGAGGTAACCCTGATTTTTTCATGATGTTGACAGATAAGTTGGCTGGTTTTTTGCCAACTCAATATGTGTTAGGAAGGGACTGGAATGTACCTTTCCCCTCGTCGTTGGCTAGAGAGCCCCAGGATAGGCGCGCACCCTCCTCGCACAGAAAGCCCTCTGTGAAATGGTTTCTTGTTAGGTCTCGTGATCCGTGGCGTATTGCTAATCCTTCTTGTAGGGCCTTTCCTTTCAATCTCAATCACACGGCACTAAATCAAGACTTGATATGATATTAGTTAGTCTCTCCTTTCTCCGAGTGTATCTCTTTCTGGTATAGAACCGATCATTGTGTCGGACCATGCTCTGGTTTGGTTGCACCTCTCTTAGTCCTGACTATTCTCGAGACTCCATGTGGAGATTAAATACTCAACTATTAAAGGACCGACACTGTGTTTCGGAGATCAGCTCTAGAATATCCCTTTTCTGGCAGATAATATGGACTCTACCCCTAGAGTGGATATGATACGGGGAGCATTAAAATGTTATCTTAGGGGTGATTTTATTAAGATGGCTTCCCTTAGGAAGAAAGCACGGCTGGCTAGATTGTTGGAGTTGGTGGGTAGGATCAGGGAATTGGAAGGTAAGTATTCACTAACCTCTTCGGTTTCAGATCTTAAGGAGCTCCTTTCAGTTAAGAATGAATACTCGGACCTTCTGAAAGAAAAGATAGAGTATTATCTGGTCAAAACCCAGGCTAAGTATATTGATCTCAGTGAGAAATCCGGGAAATTATTGGCTCTGCGTCTCCGTGCACTTGAAGGTTCGAGGATTATTCCCTCTCTGGTCTCTTCATCCGGAACTACTGTCTCTTCGCCCAGAGAGATTGCTCGGGTCTTTCGGGAGTACTATTCCAGTCTTTATAGTCCCCCTCCAACATCCCACTCGGTAGCTGATCTTAGGAACTATTTAAGAAAAATTGATCTTCCGAGTATACGGGGATCCCAGCAGGCGTGTCTATTGGCGCCTATCTCAGCTGAGGAGATCCAGAGCAGTATTGCTTCCCTTGCTCCGGACAAAGCACCAGGCCCAGATGGATTCCCAGCGAATTTCTACAAAGTCTTCTCTAAGGACTTAACTCCTATCTTGCTTAAATTATATAACTACTTCCAGGTCGCATTGGAACTTGACCCGGCTTTGTTCGAGGCCACTATAGTCTTAATCCCTAAAGCGGATAAGGAGCCCTCTGATCCAGCTAGCTACCGTCCTATTTCTCTTCAGAACTATGATATTAAGATACTAGCTAAAATACTTGCGGAGAGGATTAGAAAGATCTGGACGGAGCTTTTGAGCCCTGAGCAGGCAGGTTTTGTCCAAGGGAGATCAGCAGCTGATCATCTGAGGACACTGTTGCATATCTCGCAGTATGCCCGGTCTGCTTCAGAACCAATTGTATTAGTTTCTTTAGATGCTGAAAAAGCATTTGATCGGGTCGATTGGTCCTTTTTATGGACAGTCATGGAAGAAATGGGCTTTCCAGACCCCTTTCTAAGCCTGATACAGGGTACTTTATAAGTGCCCTCTGCAAAATTTATTGCAATGGGGTTTTATCCCTCCTTTCAGTCTCCTTTGCCGCACTAGACAAGGTTGCCCCCTTTCCTTTATTGTTTAACTTATACTTGGAACCTCTACTGATTCAACTTAAATCCTCGCCTCCGTGAAGGGGGCCAAGTTCTTAGGTAGGAGCTAGTTCTTTCTCGTCCTGCGGGATGATGTTCTGTTACATCTGTCTGATCCGTAGCATCTTTGAAGCAGCTCTGGATATTATTAGGCAGTTTAGCTCCCTTTCTGGCTAGAAGTTAAACATATCGAAGTGTGAGATCTTTCCTTAAATAATTATACTTTTAAGAGGGTTTCTTCCTTTGGAATGAGATGGACTTCCAGTTCACTTAAGTATCTGGGGATCTACTTTTCCACCGACCCGTTTCTGCTCAAGAAACTAAATTTAAACAAGATCAGAGACTCGGTTAGTCAAGACTTGCGGCGTTGGTCATCTCTTCCTATCTCCTTGATGGGCAGAATTAGTATCATTAAGATGAATGTTCTTCCCGGATTTTCTACCCACTGAACCTTACCAATCTCTGGCTTCCTCTTTCCTTTTCAACAGCTCCACAGTATGTTTTCCACTTTTATTTGGAAGGAAAGAATTACGTTACTCTTATGGCTCCCTATCGCTTCCTAAAAGAAAGGGAGGCTTAAGACTCCAATTTTCAGCTATATTATTGGCTGCCCACTTATCCAAATTGGGACGGTGGTTCTCGC
This sequence comes from Neoceratodus forsteri, assembly GCA_016271365.2. NCBI lineage: Eukaryota > Metazoa > Chordata > Ceratodontiformes > Ceratodontidae > Neoceratodus > Neoceratodus forsteri. The sequence goes on from CM057452.1 coordinate 568,254,864, forward strand.
AAATCCTGAGAGCTCTTCCCAATATGGCTTCAATTAGAATCGACCTTCCTTTCCGAGCTTAAATTTGATATAACCACTCTACCTTATCTTACCCTCGAAATTACTTTCACAATTGATTTCTAATAACACAGTGGCGGTCTCTTAAGGTGTGGGCCCAATGTCTTAGGTTTTTCCGGATCTCTAATCATACAAATGTAGGACAGCCGATTATCCTTAATCCCAATATTACTGTAGGAGACTCGAGGGTAGGATTAAATTGGCTCCACAATTTAAGGATTCCAGGTTGAACATTTGTATAGTCAAGCTTCTCTTCTCACGCTGCGATATCTTAGCCAAATTTGATATTCCAAGTAGAGAGACTTTCAAAGTGTTTCAGCTTCGCACTTGGTGAGTAGTAAGTTTGGATTGGTGTTTAAAACGTCTGTGGTAGACCCTTTTCTCTAACATTACTATGCTGGCATCCCAACCCCATTCCATTTCACAGATTTACTCCTATCTTTTGACTTTTAACTTGGGGAGGTTGGTGGTCCCTCGATCTGGATACATCTTCTCCTGAGGACGTACTCATTGTGGAGAACCTTTGGCCTAATTTACATAGATATCACACCCAGGATAGGTTTCGTTTAGTACAATATAATATTGTTAATAATTTATATTACACTCCAGTCAAGCTTTTTCAACGCAAGCTGATTTCTGCTCCACTGTGTTTCCGATGCCTGCAAGGTGAAGGCAACTTGATTCATGTTTTCTGGGAGTGTGCTAAAGTTGCCCGTTGTGGTCTTTAATTAGGACAATTTAGATCCTTCTGGGTCTGAGCAGGTTTTCTCTTCAGGAATTTGTGTACTTGGTGATTTTTCTCAGATAGATAGTGTGGAGCGTAGGTACCATGTGGCTCTGATATCTATGGCAGTCAAAAAGTTGGTTCTAAGACACTGGAAAGACCAATTAGTTTTATCCTTTGCGGACTGGTTAAAGGAATTGATGTCATATCTCCTGTCCGAAAACTTGATTGCCAGCTATAAGAACCGTATGGACCTATTTTATAAAAGATGGGGCAAGCTTCAGTCTTCTTACCTACCTTGAGGATAAGGCTTGTGATCTGATCCCTGGACCCTCATTCTATGTAGCATAACTGCTGTTACTTTAATATAAGGCTTTAAAGTGATTTAGTTATGTCTCTCTCAGTATATTTAGGTTTATTGGTCGGGTCATTAAATAGATGGTTTAGTTAGTGTGGATATCCAGACTCTAGAAGTTGTTAATTTTGCTTTTAGCGGGTGCACCTAGGGAGGAGGGAGGGGGAGAGGGGTATCTACTTTCTGGAGTTTTGACTGATAGACAACTATGTTACGCTGTTTTTTTTTTTTACTTTCAAATATGTCTGTTATTTACGTGGGGTTGACCTGATTTAGGCTCATTGGTCTGTCTCTTAATCATCATGGTTTTGGTTGTATTTTCTTTTGAAAATAATAAACTTAAATTTCAAAAAAAAAATGAAACATAATGAATCACATGAAGGCATGTGAAGGTGGTGTGCAGTGAATCTCACATCATTAATTTCACAGTACAAATAAAACAAAGACGCATGTACTTGGGAAAAGGATTTATTACCAGATGAAAACGTTTTGTCTTACCGAAAGTGACATAACATGTACACTGACACATATTAACACATTCATACACAAATAAGTCTGTCTGCCTGTCTGTCCATCTATCTATATTATCTGTCTACCTGTCTGTCAAACTGTCTGTCTATCTATCTATCTCTCTATCTCTGTCAAACATCTTTCAAAACTGTTACCAGGAATACTGATCTGAAACAGCTTGTTTCCAGATGCGTCCTGTGGGTGAGGGGTATGAAAGTAGTTCCAAGAGAAAAAAAATATATAATATGTATGTCACATTACACCCCAAAAATAAAACAAAAACTTTTCACAGCATACAATATTGTGATGAAAAATTCCATAACCATACAAATGTATGCAGGGGCTTGCATTGTCTTCTTTAAAACCACTAGTCCTTTGGGCTCATGTCTTTATGTACTGCATGTTAATGGTAAACATCACAATATCTGAGGAATTTGCCATCACCCGCGGAATTTGCGGCCGCCCACAGAACAAATGTCCCCCTGTCGGTTTCACTGCCCCCAAATGTTTGTATGCCATGAGCCCACCCCAGACATGGCAAAAAGCCTTGCCAATGAGGTGCCCAATCCCTGTCGGCTTCACTGTCTCCCCCCAAAAGCTGTCTGGTGCCACGCTGGGAGCCCACCCAGCGTGGCAAAAATCCTCGTTGTGTGTAAAAAATAAATAAATAAAAACCTTCCCTCGTTGATTCTTTGCCCCCTCCGCAAACCCGCACCACCCTCTGCTTACCCATCTCACCACACCCCACCTCAACCCATACTTACTCCGAGCCCAGCGCACGACGATCTTCGTGGACTGGAACATTGCACTTTTCAAAGCCGATCAAGGAACTGAAGAAATGCCGGTAAGCTGTATAATGGCATAAATGGATTTTTCAACTTTAGTGTATATCTCAGCCATTTCTGGGAATTTTTCACAAATTTTCAACATAGGGTTTTGGGGCCCCACCTCATGAACTGTGACACTGTTATTTGCGTTAATCGGTTCCGAAGGTGGTTCCGCAGTCACTCGCGTGGAACCACCTTTCCGGAATGATTAACAAAATGTCAGTGTCACAGTTCATGAGGTAGGCTCCTAAAACCCTATATTGAAAATTTGGTGAAAATATTCCCCAAAATGACTTTTACGAGCATGCGTTGCGCAGTTCCTATGCACGCTCGTAACTTCGAGCATTTTTAATATTTTCACTCCAGATTTTCAGTACTGTCATTTTACCACACCTCCTTATGAACAGTACAACTGTCATTTTTCACATCTCACCCAAAACGTGTTTTCGCACATGTAGTGCATAATGGCACAGTCGGTGTGCGAAATCAATGTTCGGGACAGATTAAGAAAATCACAGTGATACTGTTCATGAGCAGAGGTCTTAAACTGGCTATGTTGAAAATTTGGTGACAACGACATAAAATGACTGTGTTCACAGTGCATTGTGTCAGATATTGCAAAAAAAAAAAAATTAAGGGTAAAAATGTGCCACAGAATTGCTGCAGAAATTGATGTTGAGTGCCGCAGAAGTTCTGTGGCAAATGAGAACCCTGCCGCAGAACTTTGCTCCGATGTGCCGCAGAAAAATCGGGGCCCTGATATATGACCTAGTGTGTCATTAGAAACCACATACTTTGAATTAAGTCATGCAGGGACTGACGCCAGGCTGTGTGAGCCCAGTCTGATCATGCTGGAATAAAGAATAGTTACCAAAACAGTATATCTTCCAGAGAATCTCTCATCAGGCCACACCTCTGGAACTTATAGCCGCGCCAACCACTGGGACCATATGGCCCAGAGGCCTCCCACGACGTCAGATGTCAGCATATACATAAACGTCAGCAACTCCTCCTTTCCTCAGTTCCCTGCCAAAGATGTGCTTGTAATGACCTCCTTGTAGGGAACCAGGAGATACCCCAGCCCTCTACATACTAGATGAAACAGAGGGCTGGAAAATGTAGCAATGGAGACAGCAGTACAAGTACACTTTGTCGCAACCCCGGGAAGAAGGGTGGGATGGCATGGCCTGATAAACAAGATTCTCTCTAAGATCTCCTGTTACAGTAAGTACGTAACAGTTCTGCCTTCTTTGAGAATCTCTCTCATCAGGCTACACCTCTAGAACAAGTACCGAGCAGTACCAAAAGCTAGCGGTCTGGGCAGCTGGTGCCTATAGGCTTATGACAAGAGGCCTTGTTGTACAGCTAGGTCAAAGCCAGCTCATCTGCAGGAGACAATATCCAGACTGTAGTGTTTAGTGAAGGTGTGGACAGGACTCCAGGTAGCAGCTGCATAGATTTCTCCCAGCAAAAACATTCTGGAAACAAGCAACAGAGGTAGCCATGCCTCTGGTGTAATGACCACGAACCACACCAGCAAGTTCCTTACTGTACTTCCTGTAACAAAACGTACCAGAGTTTGCTACCATTTGGACAAGCACTCTTTAGAAACTGGGGCACCCTCTTTCCCTGAGACAAACAAAACAAAAAGCTGTGAAGCCTTCTGCAGTCTTTGGTATGGTGTGTATAGTAACTTCGAGTATTCTATGCACATCTGAAGTACGGAACACTGCTTCTCCTGAATGGGCATGCTCTGGATAATAAACTTGCAGGTGGATGGTTTGATTTAAAGTAAACTGAGACACCACCTTTGGGAGAAAATTAGGATTAGTACACAGACACACCCTGTCTTTGTGGAAAATCAAGTAAGGATACTCACTTATTAGGGCCTGTAGCTATGAAATCCTTTGAGCAGAAGTGACTGCAACTACAAATAACACTTTCCAAAAAAGAAAACACAAGTTGCGGCTGACTCAAAAGGTGCCAAAGTCAACTCTCCAAAACAAAATTCAAGTCCCAAGCCGGGACTGGACTACGAATAGCATGTAAAATGCCTCTCAAGAATGTACAGGCTACCTCCAGCTAAGCAACCACACCACCCTCAATAGGCACACAGAAAGCTTATACAGCAGCCGGGGCACACTGAGCGAGGAATACTGCAAGCCTGAATCTGATAAGGACAAAAGGTACATCAGAACCTTACTGACTGGACAGGTTAACGGATCTTATATGAAGCGGCCCATAAAGCAAACCGCTTCCACGTCAGAGAATGAGTGGGTCTTGTGGATGGTTTTCTAGTAGCCACCAGGACGTCCGCCACTTTTTGAGAAACCCCAAAGTGAGTTACTACTATGTCTTCAGAAGCCAGTGTGTAGATGAAGAGACTTCAGGTCTGAATGGAGCAGTGTTCCTTGTTTCCATGACAATACACCCTTGCACAGGGGAAGAGGTACTGGAGGTTTCACTGCCAGCTGTTGCAGCACAGGGAACCAGATCTGCTTGAAGCCATAATGGAGCAACGAGTATCAGTTACCCCCTGCATCTGCAATTTGAGTAGTACACTCTGAATTAGTGGGAAGGGGGGGGAGGTATAAAAAAAACCTCCCTTTCCAAGAGAGGGACAACATAACTCACCAGAAAACTCCAGGTCTTGGAGCACACAAGCAGAAAAGCGTCAGTTTTGCATTGTGTGGGGATGCAGAAATGTCCAACTCTGGATGACCCCATCTTCCGAACAGGTCGTCCACCACTGATGTCAGCAGTTCCCACTTGTGCATCCTGGACTGTGATCTGCTTAGCTTATCTGCCAAGACGTTTTGGATGCCTGGAATATGCACTGCTGATAGTTCTACGCCATGTTTCAGAGCCCAGTACGAAACCCTCATTGCTTCCCTGCACAACGGATAGGAATGAGTTCTCCCTTGTTTGCTGATATAATGCATCACACTGATACTACCATCTGTATTAACAGAGGACCTGGAGACAAGGTGGTTCTGGAGGGCCTGGAAGCTATATAGGGCTATACATATCTCCAGAACATTGATGTGCAAAGTGCACTCCACTTGGGTCCACGTGCCCTGTGTCTGATGAGGGCCTATGTGGACTCCCCAGCCCAACACTGAAGCATCCGTGGTGAGGATCTGAAGATGGGAGGGGATCAGGAACAGAACCCCCTTGAGCAGGTTGCTGTGTTCTATCCATCACTTGAGCCCTTTGCGCATAGGAGACGCGACTAGAACCACATGTTCTAGATCATCTGTGAGCTGGTCCTACGGGACTCTTAGGGTACACTGGGGAATCCGCATGTGTAGCGTGGCCAATGGTACTGTGACAATGGCTGCAGCCATGAGTCCCAGAAGGTGTAAAAACACCCTTGCTGAGACATAACGGCTGTCGTACACAAACTGTGCCTCAGGAATCAGGCAGTCAGTCAGTCCTGTCCAGAGGGAGGAAAGCGAAGCCCCTTTTAGTATGCTGACTGTCACCCCCCTGTAACAGGGTTGAAGAAGGCCCTGACCCATTTGTTACGCAGAAATAATTAAATGCAAGGATCTGTTTTATTCTCTCCTTTTCTGTCCGACTGCACAATCAAATTTTCTTGTGAGACCTAGGAACTGATCACTCTGATGGTCTAGTGATTCTCCACCTCCCACCATCTCACTGCCTTCACTTGCTTTTCTAAATTTTCTTCCTCCCTGCTAATCTTTGGCAATGAAAATATATGTGAATCTGGGATCCCTTTGTTTGAAGATGTATATAGTTATATTGCTGAAATGATTGCAAAAAGCTACCTGGAACTCAGTGGGTTAACTCTGAAATTAAGTTTAATCCACAAACTCTTTTACAGAGTTGTCAATGGGGGATTAGTTTTAGAACACCATGTGAATTTTGTTGGACCTGCTAAAAAACTGAAAGTTCTGATATTTTTTTTTTTTTTGAGAAACAGTATGCCTCCTAATGAACTCAGGATGTAAAAATTAACTGCCAGGCAAAGCCTTCTTATAAAAAGAGAAATGTCTGTGAGCAAGAGAGAGTGAAATTTAGAATCAGAGATACTCTCAGAGGAAGGACTTTGTTTTGTTTGAACTGCCTATGTTTAAAAAGCATTCTGTACAATTTTTTTTATTACTTTATTATCAGAAATAATAAAACGCTACTTGATAACTGCTCTTGGTTCTCCTATGCTTCCTGACCTATGCCTCGACAACACCGCCAGAGGATGGAGCAGCTGTCAGGTTCAAGCTAAAGTCACCAACAGTTGGTTCCTGGAATGGGCTTCCAACAACCAGTCGTGCAGGTAAGGGAAAACATACAGGCCTTCCATGTGAAGGGCTGCTGTCACAACTGCCAAGCATCTGGTAAAGACCCGTGGTGAAGAAGACAAGCCAAAGGGCAACACTCCAAGTTTCTAATGTCCCCCTTGAAACAGGAACCTCAGGTATTTTCTGTGAGGCTTCTGGATCTTGATATGGAGGTACGCATCCTTCATATCCAGGGAGCATATCCAATCCTCTTTTTGCACTAATGGAAGGAGACCCTGCAAAGCGACCACTCTGAACTTCTTGTATTCCATAAAGAAGTTTATATCCCTTTGATCCAGAACTGGCCTAACGTGTCCTGTCCACTTCGGGACAAGGAAGTACTGGGAGTAAAAACCTGTATTCCTCTGTTCAAGAGGAACATGTTCTATGGCCCATTTTTGAAGCAGAGTCGTAACTTCCTCCCACAACATGGGCAGGTGCCCTGGAGGGTATGCTGACACAACAGGTGCATAAAAGGGGAGGGGGCAGATCACAGCCAGACTTAGAGGACTACTACCCTGCAGCCCAATTAAAAATGGCCATGTGTTGGTCCATCCCATCATACTCCTCAAACTGGAAAACAACAGAACTTGGAGAGACGGAGGGGGAGGTTCCTTTGGACATGAGAATCCTGATGACCAGAAATCGGTTGGGAATACCTCCACACCCACTTATGGCTGTTAGAAACATCATAGTTTCCACACATAGGATCTGGCAAAAATATAAACTGACAGGCTCTATCTGGCCCCTATGTAGAATAGCATGGGCCCCCAACTTCCTCCCAGCAAAGTTAGATCACAACTTTAGGTCCTGGGAAAGAATGGGCTTAACCTATTTGGAACAGTTTATCCAAGGAGAACATGTTTCCACCTTTGCCACACTTAGAGACACTTGTATGCTCAGGAAGGTGGACCATTTCAGATTCCTTCAAGTAAGAGCTTATACAAGTCAATGTCAGAGCTTGGACCGCACCTCAGCTAGAGCAACCCCCCTCCTAGACTGCCTTCGTGCAATTCTATCAGGTCAAATACAAAAAGGGCTTATTTCAATCATTTATAAAACAGTATCAGGACTTAAAAAAGACCCTTTGGTTAAAATCAAGGCCAAGTGGGTGGAGGAGAGTGGACTCGACATGGAGGAGGGAGATTGGGACAGGGCTTTCCATGTCACAACTAAAACCTCAAGTTCCCCCTACTGGCAGGAGTTCGAATGGAAAGTGAAGGTACGTTTTTTTCCTCACCCCGGCAGCACTCAACAAAACGGATCCCAAACAGACACCGGAATGCTGGAGACATTGTAATGAACAAGGGGCGACTTATCTACACATATTTTGGAATTGCCCGGAATTGGGAACCTTCTGGGGGGAATACAAACTGCCTTAACAGACATTTTTTCACTACACCAACCTTTAAGTTATACAAATTTGATTTTGGGTATATCTCCTACAGGTCTTGGGGGACCTGACGCCCTCTATCTCTGGGCAATACTGCTAGTAGCAGCCCATAAAACCATAACTCAATCTTGGCGCAGACCTGACCCACCTTCACTACAGACTTGGCACAAGACAATGCTTGATGTCTCAGAGATGGGGAAGTTGACCTTTAAACTCAACCATAAAATACACATATACATAAGAAGATGGACAAGGTGGTTTCTTTGGAGGGATGCACAACCTGAAATAGCCCTTGGAGTGTGAGCGCAGAGAAGGAGAGGGCTGAATAGGGGGAAGGGAGACGGGGCAGGAGGATAACTTTCTGAAACTGAATCATTAAAACTTTAAGTGACAAGAGTAATTACTGTAATGAAAGTTCTACAAATTGGACAGTTTAATAACTTTGTATTGTGTAAACCTAAGAAGTAATATATTCAAGAAGAATATTTAATTACTTAATTGTATACTGACTGTAAAAGGAATTGGTAGATTATTCAGTCCAATTAATATAAAAGACACTGTACCCATTTGTTGTCAATAAACTTGAGTTAAAAAAAAAAAAACTGGCACCAAAGACAGTGCAGTTGGCAGTTTTTTTTTTTTTTTTAACTCTCTTTATACTCCTCTCTCTAGCTCCAGGACTCTCTCCAGTGGGTTACTCGGCGCAGCCATCTCCCGCCCACCTGATGTCCTCCAGTTCTACCTCCAGCTACACCCACTCCATGTAACCTGACTGCTCAACCTCCTAGCTCAGAGTCTCCCGAGGTGAACCACCGACTCCTTCCGGAGCACTATCTAGAATCTAACAGAGTGACCAGGCATGGAGGAGAACCGGAGGCAGACTGGAGGAACCCAATGTTGGGCGTGGGGGCTGACCACAGAACCCACCTTTGCCTACCAGGAGCTGGGGCCAGTTTCCTTGTTCCACCCCCTGGCACAGACATGCAAAATGGCATCAGCGTGTGGAGGGAGCGCATCCGCCCCCTTCCGCAGACGCCCGCTGACACCAGACCCCATTGGCTGTCCCTGCCTAAGGTGTTGTGCCTCTCAGCCTCCATTAGGAGCCACTACCAAGTGGGGAATGCCCCGGAACCAACCCCAGAAGAGGAGAGCAGTCCTCTGGACGCTCAACCTTCTCCTCTCCCTGCCGAACCCATGCCACCAGAGTTCACTCCCGAACCTGGATCCCCAGCATGGAGTGAGGTGTGGCGTTTAGCGCCTCAACTCTCAGTATCACCGGGCCAGCTAGTGCAGTTGGCAGCTTGTCTGGATCCTCAACCTAGCTGGGAAAAGGTGGCGCTGGCCTCACCCTGCACAGCAGCCAGAGAATGGGATCTGTGGGGTGAGGAAAAGACAGCCAGTGGCAGCCACCACAGAGGATAGATACTGGACAATTTAGTGTCACTATGTGCTCTGCTGTCACTGACACGTAGCATGGGGAGGGAGGGCACTCAGAACTGAAGATGATCACCAGCAATGTGGTGATCTCCAACACCTGTAAGGACAACATCATGCGAGGATCTCGGGCAGTGACCCATGTGATGCCAAACAAGAATGCCAATGGGAACAAGCAGGCAGAGAATCTTCTAGTCTCTGATGTCTGCAACAACCTTAAGAGTTCAGCTGGAGAAGTGATAATAGGCCTGGTACAACGTCATGCCATAACCTCGAGCCCCCCCCCAAACGCATGCAAAACATACGGAATGCAAGTTGGAGCCCTGCATTTTTTATGTTCTTGCACTAACAGAAACAGAAGGGAGGCTTCCCTATTTTTATTTCCTAGAAGAAAAATAACTAATGAGGCATATGAGATGAACCCAGCATCAGCACCCAATGCGGATGTGCACCGTACACCAGGAAAAAAGGTACTGAGGTAGTTGGGCTGGTGGTACCCCACCTATCTGTGTCAGTGTGTGCTTTCATACTATACTAGGCAGGAACCATCTGGGCAGACTAGGTGGGCCAAGTGGTCCTTTTTTGCCTACAAATTCCATATTTCTATGCTTATGTCTCATGGCACTGCAGTATGTCCATAGCCCTAATGTTCTGTTCATGGAAGTTCTAGAGCCTCTGATATGACATTTCGGAGGAGAACAACCCTAAGAAGATCTATAGCTATCAGTAACCCTGTATAAAGTACAGTTACGTAAGAACTTACTGTAACAGTAGATCTTCAAGATAATCTCTTATCGGGCCACACCTATGCAATTACAGCCGCCAGGCACTAGGTCCACACGGAAACGTTTTTGCTAGCAGTCTTCTAGGGGCCGCCCACGATGATGTCAAATGTCGATGACATCACCACGTAAACGTGGGTGGCCCCACACCCTCCTCAGTTCCCCTGCAGAGACCATACACAGAGGACATCCTCTTGGGGGACTGAGGGAGAGCTACAGGTTCCCACCACCAGGCAAGGTGAGACAAAAGGTAGACCGTCCTGGAGCGAGCGAGAGAAAGAGAAAGAGGAGGCCTGAGAGGCCCCCAGGCCAAGAGGGATGGATGGTGGGAATGCATGGCCTGATGAAAGAGATTCTCTCGAAGATCTACTGCTACGGTAAGTTCATACATAACTGCACTACCTTCTTCGAGGATATTTCTCATCAGGCCACACCTATGGAACGAGTCCCAAGCAGTACTGACAGAGAGACAGTCTGGGTGGCTGGAATCTATAGGCCTAAGAAAGAAGGCCTTGAAGCATAGCCAGGCTGAAGACTGCCCTGCTCCTACAGGCAATGTCCAGACTGTAGTGTTTAGTGAAAGTGTGGATAGTACTCCAAGTTGCAGCAGCACAAATGTCTGCAACGGATACATTCCTGAAACAGACAACAGAAAGGGCCATGCCTCTGGCTGAATAACAAACAACCCCAGGAAGTTCCTTATTGTACTTCCTATAACAAAAAGTTATACAGTTGCCAATCATTTGGACAGGCACTGTTTAGAAACTGGTACACCTTCTTTCACAGGGCTGAAGGAAACAAAAAGCTGCAAGGACTTCCTGCAGTGCCATTATGATGAACATATCTTGAGTATTCTATGTACATCTAACATGTAGGAGCAGTGCTTCCTTGGACTGGCATCCAGAAAATAAACAGGTAGGTGGATGGTTTGATTCAGGGTAATCTCAGACACCACCTTCGGTAAGAACTTAGGGTTGGTATGCAAAGACATCCTGTCTTTGTGGACAACCAAGTAAAGAGGCTCACAAATCAGAGCCTGAAGCTTGGAGATCCTTTGAGCAGAAGTAATGGCAACTGAAAATAATGCTTTCCACCTCAGAAAGCATAGCTCGGAACTTGCAGCCGGCTCAAACCAAGCAAAACTCAATTTTCTCTAACACAAAATTTAAGTCCCAAGGAGGGAGTGGATTGTGGATGAGAGCCTTCACATGAAGAATACCTCTCAAGCATGCAGGACACCTCCAGCTGTACCACTGTACAGACATCAAAGAGCTCATGGAATGCTGAAATGGCTGCCAGGTGCACTTTAATGGAAAGAGTATTGCAGTCCAGTGTCTTGAGAGGGACCGTAAGTACTCCAGAATCTGACTCACTGGACAAGTGAAAGGGTCCAGCGATGAGAAGCAGCTCACAGGGCAAAGCTCCATTTCCTGGAATAAGTGGCCCTGTTGGAGGGCTTCCAGCAGCCACCAAGACATTAGACACCTTTTGGGATACCCTAAAGATAGCCATGACTATGTCTTCAGTCAGGCATGAAAGATGGAGGGACTTACATAAAAACATAGATTTTGACGGCAGATAAGGACCGCTTGGCCCACCCAGTCTGCCCATTTCCCTACCTGTTGGATAAGCTGCAGATCCTAGTTAACCAGCAGCCTACTTCTTCCTACCCCCACCCCCTAGAATTACCTTATGACTGTCCCATGCATGCTTGAATTCCACCACTATTTTTGACTCCACAACCTCCTCGGAAGGCCATTCCATGCATCCACAACCCTCTCTGTGAGAAAAATACTTCCTTACATTACCTCTGGAGCGCCCCCTTCTATCTTCACATTGTGCCCCCTTGTTCTTGCACACCTCTTTTTTTGAAAGATGCTACACTCTTGGACTTTGTTGATTCCCTTGAGATACTTGAAAGTTTCTATCATGTCCCCCCTCTCTCTCCTTTCCTCGAGGCTATACATATTCAGCTCCTTAAGTCTCTCTTCATATGTCTTCCGGTGCAGGCCCTGCATCATTTTAGTTGCCCTCCTCTTGACAGCCTCCATCCTGTCTATATCCTTGCGGAGACTGGGTCTCCAGAACTGCACGTAGTACTCCAGATGGGGTCTCACCAACTATCTGTACAGAGGGATAATAACTTCCTGTTTTCTGCTGGTGATGCCTCTCCCTATGCATCCCAGTATCCCCCAACCCTCCTTGCTGCCCTCTCACATTGCTTTCCCACCTTTAGGTCATCTGATATGACTACCCCCAGGTCCCTTTCCATTTTTGTTGTTGTTAGTATCTCACCCCCCATTGTGTACTCTTCCCCTGGGTTTTTGTTTCCCAGGTGCATTACCTTGCACTTCTTAGCATTGAATCTAAGCTGCCATACATTTGACCATTCCTCTAACCTTGCCAAGTCCCTTCTCATCCTTTCCACCCCACCTTGTGCATCAACTCTGTTGCAGATCTTTGTGTCATCTGCAAAGAGACATACTTTTCCTTCCAGTCCCTCTGCAATATCGCTTATAAAGACATTGAAGAGGACCGGTCCTAATACTGAACCCTGTGGTACCCCACTAGTAACCCCCCTTTCTTCAGAGTGGACTCCATTTACTATTACTCTCTGTGTCCTATTCTCCAGCCAATTCTTTACCCAGGCTGTCATCTTGGGACCCACTCCCAGGCTGGCTAACTTGTATATTAATCTTTTGTGTGGGACTGTGTCAAATGCCTTGCTGAAGTCTAGGTAGGCCATGTCAGCCCCTCCTGATCTACTACTTTGGTCACCCAGTCAAAGAAATCTATCAGCGAAAGTTCTTTAAATTTGATGGACTGCATCTGACTAAAGAGGGAGTCAGTGCATTGGGGCAGAAGTTTGACGTCTTTGCAGAATATTTAAACTAGCAAATGGGGAGAGGGGTGCAGCACCCCATACGTCAAATGGAAGAACACCCTCCCCTCAGCTAGTGGTCAAACAGGAATTCAGCATGTTTGCCATTCATTTGCATCACCAGGTAAGAAAAAGGTTTGTCTCCCATACGATGCACAGGGGTAATGCCAAACTTCACCCAACAACTAACACACCAAAATCTGGCCAATGGAAAATCATGTACACAAATGCTCACAGCCTGGGAAATAAGATCCCAGACCTGCAGGCAATAATGTCAGAGGCTAAACTGGACATAGTAGCAATTAGTGAGACGTGGTTTACCAGTAACCACACTTGGGAGACTTCAGTACCTGGATATGTATTGTTCAGAAGAGACCGAGGTGCAAAAAGGGGGGGAGGGGTGGCCCTGTATGTTAATGAAAATATCAAAGCTACAGAAATTCAGAATACACATAAGGAGCCAGAAGAACTGTGGGTCACCCTGGAAACAGGTAATGGGACAGCCATAAGAACTGGGGTTGTCTACAGGCCCCAGACCAGAGGGAGGACATAGACACATTACTGTTAGAAGATATACAAAACATGACAGCTAAAGGGAGGTTCTGATAATGGGAGACTTCAACATGCCAGATACAGATTGGTCAATACCAGCAGGAACATCTGCCAGAACTAGACTCATAGTGGATTCCCTGCAGGGGAGGGCCTCAAACAACTGGTACAGCAACCCACAAGAGACAGGGCTATCCTAGATCTAGTACTGACTAACAAAGAAGGGATCACAGATCTCCAGGTAGAAGGTCACCTGAGGCCAGTGACCATCACATGGTATGGTTCAATTTGGCTACTACATCTAAATCCTCCATTCCAAGGCAAAAATATGGGACTTCAGAGGAGCTGACTTTGATAAGATGGCCAACAGAGTTAAGCTAGCCCTGGCAAAAAGAAACACAGGTGAGGAGGTACAGCAAAGTGGGCAAGCATTAAGGATACAATACTTGAAGCAACATCCCATTGTGTAGACAGAAAAGGAAGTGCAAAAGAAGAGGAAACCACTTTGGTTTCTCAAATATAGTAGCAGAAAGGTCAGAGCCAAAGGCTGGCCTTCAGAAAATATAAAGACACAGCGGGATGAAGATAGGAGGCATACCAAACTGCCCTAAGGGAAGCAGGTAAGGCAGTAAGGCAGGCAAAGTCCCAAACTGAGGAAACACTAGCACGAACAGTAAAAGAGGTGACAAGACTTTCTATAGATACATTAGTGAAGGAGAAAGTCCAGAGGGAGTATGCTAAGCTTAATGGAGAAAAGGGAGCATGTGAGGAGGAGGACCTGTAAAGGCATCTATCCTAAATAGATACTTTTGCTCAGTATTTACTGAAGAGAAGGTAGGGCAGGGCCCACAGCTCAGCATCATGGACACAGGGGGAGGGAGGTGAGCACTACTCCCTTCACAAAAGAAAGGGTCCTACAAAGCCTATAAGCTCAGGGTGGATAAGGCAATGGGACCTGATGGCATACATCCCAGGGTACTTAAGGAGCTAAAGGAGGAACTAGCAGAGCCATTAGCAGAATTGTTTAGTGAGTCTCTGAGCACAGGAGAGGTCCCAGAAGACTGGAGAAAGGCTCATGTGATCCCACTCACAAGAGTGGTAGCAGGGAGGAGGCGGGAACTACAGACCGTCAGTCTTACCTCAGTAGTGGGCAAGATTATGGAGGCACTCCTTAAGGAAAGGATAGTGCAACACCTGGAATCCATAGGGGCACAGGATCCAAGACAGCATGGGTTTACAAAAGGAAGGTCCTGTCAAACTAATCTCATAGATTTCTTTGACTGGGTAACCAGAGTGGTGGACCAAGGGGAGCAGTTGATGTAAGCCTACCTTGACTTCAGCAAAGCTTTTGACACTGTTCACATAGAAGATTGATAAATAAGCTAGGTAGGCTCGGGTGGGTCAGAAGTTGGTCAACTGGGTGGCAAACTGGTTGACTGGCAGAAAACAGAAGTGGTGGTAAATGGTATACAGTCAGAAGAGATGCAAGTCACAAGTGGGGTACCTCAGGGATCAGTCCTGGGGCCAGTCTATTCAACATCTTCATTAGTGACCTACATGAATGGACTAGAGGGTAAGGCTTGTCTGTTTGCAGATGACACCAAGATCTGCAACAGAGTAGATGATCCAGATGGGGTGGGCAGAATGAGAAGAGATCTGGATAAACTAGCAGAATGGTCAGAAGAGTGGCAACTGGGATTTAATGCAAAAGAGTGCAAAATCATGCACATAGGGAAGAGAAACCCTGAAGCCACTTATAGGCTGGGAGGGAGTTGCTAGCAGTCACAAGGAAGAAAGAGACTTGGGCATCATCATCACTGATGACCTAAATCATCAAGCAGACCTCTAAAGCAGTAGGTAAGGCTAGGGGTGTTAGGGTGTATTAGTAGGGGTATCACAAGTCGTAAGAGGGAGGTAATATCCCTCTGTACAAGACATTAGTTGACCCCATCTGGAGTACTGCGTGCAGTATGGAAGCCACACCTTCACAAGGACATTAACCAAATTGAGGGCAGTCCAGAGAAGGGCAACCAAAATGGTGCAGGGACTGCATCAGAAGACATATAGGACAGATTAACGAGCTCAATATGTATACCCTTGAGCAAAGGAGGAGAGAGGTGATATGATCGAGACATTTAAACACCTTAAGCATAAACAAGGTGAAAAGAGTCTAACATGTTTAAATATAAGAAAAATAGCAGGACAAGAGGACACAGCATGAGATTAGAGGAGGCGATTAAGGGGAATGTGGGGAAATTCTTTTCACAGAAAGGGTGGTAGATGCATGGAATGGCTTACCACAAGAAGTGGTGGCTATGAATACAGTGCAGGGCTTCAAACAGGCATGGATAGGCATAAGGGAGCAATACAAATGACTATGAATAGATAGGTCACTGACTGAGCGAAGGCGATGGCACATTTATAAGATAGAAAAGAAATGGGCAGACTGGATGGGCCTTACGGTCCTTATCTGCCGTCAACTTCTATGTTTCTATGTTTCTAGATTTGTCTGGCATGACCTTCCCGCTGTGAATCCATGCTGCCTTGGGTCCTGAGCCCCTCTGGCCTCTAGATACTCAACAATTCTTTCCTTCAGAAGTGATTCCATCATTTTCCCTATCACTGAGGTTAAACTAACAGGTCTGTAGTTTTCTGCTTCTGTCTTGCTCCCACTTTTGTGAAGGGAATCACATCTGCCCTTCTCCAGTCCTCGGGTACCACCCATCCTCCCATGATTTGTTAAAGAGGGTAGTCAGTGGTGTCACTAGTTCTACCTTAGTTCTTTTAGAATTCTGGGATGAATCCCATCAGGCCCCATTGCTTTGTCCACCTTCAGTTTTAAGAGTTCTTTCAGAACCCTTTCTTCTGTAAATGGGCTGGTATCAACTTCTGTATCCAGAGTGTTTCTACTGTTTGTTTTAGGTACCTCCCTCTACTGTGGTACATGTACCTTGGGTCTGGTGAAGCACTAGATACACCCCCCGAAATGTCCATGGTGAGATCTGATGAGGGGAAGGAATCAGAAAGGGAACCCCTCTGAGCAAACTGCCGGGTTCCATCCACCACTGAAGCACCTTCTTTATGAGTGAAGAGACTAGGATCCTCAGTTCCGGATCGTCAGTGCACTGGTCCAACTGGACTCTTGAATGTCTACTGGGAGATCTACATGTGCAGCCTGGCCAGGAGGACCATGAAAATCGCTGCTACCATCAGGCCCAGTAGCCGCAGGAATGCCCTGGCTGTGACGTAACTGTTGCTGTCAAGTAGCTGGTCCTGTGCAAAGAGGCATTCTGCCCTGTCCTAGGGCACAAAGATTGCTCCCTGGGCACTGTCCAGTACAGCTCTGATGTACTGGAGGTGCTGGCAAGGAATTAAGACCAACTTGGGCAGACTGACCATGATCCCTAGGGTGGTGAACAGTTGTCTGGTACATGCTAGGGTGCGAGGCAGCTCCTCACTGGACTGAGCTTTGAACAACCAGTCGTCCAGACAGGGGAAGACATACAGTCCCTTCCTCCTAAGGGCTGCTGCCACCACAGCTAAGCATTTGGTAAAGACCCATGGCACAGATGACAAGCCAAAGGCACCACCCTGAACTGGTAGTGCTCCCGCTGAAACAGGAACCCAAAGTACTTCCTCTGGGAAATGCAAACTTTTATGTGCAGGTATGTGTCCTGCTAGGGAGCATATCCAGTCTCCCTGTTGAAGCAGGGGCAGCAGGCCTTGCAGGGTTACTATCCTGAACTTCTTGTATTGGATATGGAAAGAACAGTTGCATAAGAAAGTAGTTACATAAGAACTTATGTTAACAGTAGATCTTTGAGAGAGGCTCTTGCAGTAGGTAATGACTTGTAGGACTATGCCCCCTGGTATCAGGATCACACTGAAACTTTAGCTAGCAGTGTCTGGCAGGGGACCGCCCCCTAACACCACCTAACCGACGTCAGCGTGACCCTATAAAGGGGGCAGTCCCCACGCCTGCCTTTCAGTTCTCCTGCCACAGACCTTCAAGGAGGTGCGACAGGAGAAAGGAAAAGAGGCTCCTGAAGCCAAAACAGGCTCGTGGAAAAAGCAACAGAAATATAGTGAAGGAGGGAGGGAGAGAAAAGGTTACCTACTGCAAGAGCCCCTCTCGAAGATCTACTGTTATGGTAAGTTCTTACATAACTGTACTATCTTACTTCGAGAGGGCTCTTACAGTAGGTAATAACTTGTAGGACTGAGTCCCAAGCAGTAGGAATGAAACGGACTGGACAAAACTCAGGAGGCAGGAACAGGTCTGCGTAGATGCAAAGAAATTAAGACAGGAGGCCCTGAAGGACTGCTAGTCCAAAGCCTGTTCCGCACCTAGAGGCAATGTCCAGACTGTAGTGTTTGGTAAAAGTGTGGACAGAACTCCAAGTGGCAGCTGCGCATATATCAGCTGTTGACATGTTCCTGAAGTATGCAGTAGAAGTAGCCATGCACCTGGTAGAATGCCCTTTGACCTACCCTGGGAGAGAGTTACCATGTTTCAGGTAACAAAACACAATGTAGTTTGCCAGCCATTTGGAAAGGCATTCTCTGGAAACTGCTGCATCTTCTCTTTTGGGTGCAAAAGAAACAAAAAGCTGGTCCAATTTCCACACAGATTTGGTGCGGTTAGTATAATAATGCAAGATTCTGTGAACATCCAGGGAATGCAAAAGCACCTTCCCCTGATTGAAATACTCAGGGTAATAAACCAGCAGTTCAATGGATTGGTTCAATGCGGTTTCCGAAACAACTTTCAGAAGAAACTTAGGATTAGTATGCAGAGCCACCCAGTCTTTATGAAAAATTAAGTAAGGCTCCTTACATATCAGGGCCTGAAGCTCAGAAATCCTTTGAGCTGAAGTAACTGCAACTAAAAAGAGAGCTTTTCAGTACAAATAGTGCATATCACAAGTACTGGGCAGTTTAAAAGGAGGCAAAGTCAGTTTGTCCAACACAAAATTAAGATTCCACGGCGGGGCAGGGATGCACACCGGGGGTTTCAAATGAAGGATCCTCTTCCGGAAGGTTTTGAACACTTCTAGTTGAGCCAAGGTTTTGCCCTCCACCAAGGTGTGGTAGGCAGAAATAGCAGACAAGAGAACCTTCAGTGGGGAATAACTCAGGCCCAGGTCAAACACAGAAAGGAGGTAATCCATGACCTGGGGAGCAGGGCATGCAAAGGGATCCCAACCCTTCGAGGTGGCCCAAATAAAGAACACCTTCTATTTCATGGCATAAATAGGCTGTGTGGAAGGCTTCCTGGCCTCCACTAGGACCTTTGCCACTCTGGAGGAAATTCCAAATCAAGAAACGATTATGTCTTGAGGTGCCACGTGTGAAGGTGAAAGGACTTCAGCCCTGGATGAACTAGCGTGCCCTCCACCTAAGTCAGAAGGTCGTGACACAGAGGCAGGGGTAACAGGGGTTCCACCGAGAGCTACTGCAGAAGCAGAAACCAAACTTGCTGTGGCCAAAAGGGGTGATCAGGATCATGTGAGCCACCTCTGCTTGCAGTTTGAGAAGAACCTTCTGTAGAACTGGAAAGGGAGGGAAGGCATACAGAAACCTCCCTGTCCAACAGAGTGATGGCGTGTCTCGCCAGAAAACACCACGCATTGGACAGAGCGAGCAAAACCTTGGAAGTTTTGTGTTGAATGGGTAGGCGAACAGATCGAGTTCCAGCACACTCTACTGGTCGAAAATCTGAATGAGTACGTCTTGCTGGAGTTCCTATACATGCGCTCTGACCCTGGTGCAGTTGAGACTGTCTGCTTGGACATTTTGCATACCTGGGACATGGACTGCAGAGAGGTAAACTTGGTGCAGGACTGCCCAATTCCAGACCCTCACTGCCTGCCTGAAAAGGGGCTATGAGCAGGTGCTCCACTGCTTGCTGATGTACCAAACTATGCACATGTTGCCCGTCTGAACCAGCAGCGTGCCTGGACGAAGGAGATGCCGGAAAGCTTGGAGTGCGTAGAAAACTGCTCGTATCTTGAGCACATTTATATGCAGGGGCAATTCTTCTGGAGTCCACAACCCTTGCGTCTTGTGGCTCCCTAGGTGGGTACCCCACCCTGACCCTGATGCGTCTGTCGTTAGGGTCTGGGAAGGAGGAGGGGACTGGAAGGGGACTCCCTTCATGAGATTGGCAAGATCCTGCCACCAAAGCAGGTCTCTGCATCGAGCTGGAGACCAAGACTAGATGGTCAAGGTTGTCCGACCTCTAATGCCATTGGATTCGGTGGGCCCAATGCGAGATTCGCATGTGGAGCCTGGCCCACGGGATTGTAGGGATAGCTGCTGCTGAGGCCAAGGAGGTGGAGAACCGATCTGGCTGTGGATCCTTCTGTCTGAGGTTTGTTTGCAAGGCCTACGCCCCGATCCAAGAGGAGGTGTTTATCTCTGGTCCGCATTCAACGCCACCCGAATAAAACTGTGGTGCCTGGAAATGTGTCAGCTGGGACCTGGTGAGATTGACCGAGATCCCCATCTGGTCAAAAAGGACCATGGTAGGAGACAGGGAGCGTGCCAACTGATTCCTTGATGGAGCTGACAGGAGCCAGTCGTCGAGGTAAAGAAAGACACAATGGACCTGCCGTCTGAGGGCCGCTACCACCGCAAGGCACGTGGTAAAGACCCTTGGGCCGAGGAAGGGCCAAAGGGGAGGGCTCTGAACTGAAAATGCTCCCCCTGTAACACAAATCTTGAGAAAACGGCGGTGGGCCCAAAAGACAGGGATATGAAGATAGGCATCCTGCATATCCAGAGAGCAGAGTCACTGTCCTTTGGACAAGAGGGGCAGCAGACCTTGAAGGGTCAGACCCCTGAATCTCTTGTACTCTATTGTACAGGTACAGGGTGCTGAGGTTCAAAATAGGATGAAGTCTCCCAATTTCTTTGGGACCAGAAAGAAGTGGGAGTAGAACCCCTTTGTGACCTGGTCTGGAGAAACAGGTTCTATGGCTTCTTTTTAAGAACAGACAACACCTCATCCCTTAGGAGGGCAATGTGAGCCTTTGGATACAGAGAAACCCTGAGAGGATGATTTTTGGGGATGTTCCTGAAATTCTACAGTGTGTCCTTGCCTTATGAGTTGAAGGACCCACGAGTCTGCAGTGATTCTGACCCACCCTTCCACGTTTGCTAAATCTGGCACCACCGGCTCCACCGCACAGAGGAGGAGGCAGGGGCCATGAGTCAAGAGGCGGAGGGAGGGTTGGGCAGGGTTGCCCCTGAGGCTTTTTGGTTCTTGGCTGGAGGGGCTGCAACAGTATTGGGTGCCCTGCACTTGAATTTGCGTCTGGGCCCTTGTAGGGGTTTCGCTTGGTGTCTCACTTGCCTGTGAAAAAGGCATTTGGACTGGGCTTTTGGGCATTACATAGTATGTACTGCCCTAAGAGCCATACTCTTATCTTGGATGCTCTTAATAATGTCCTGGGCATCTCCCTAAATAGGACGGAGTCCCGGAAAGGGGCATCCTGGATGGCTGTCTGCACACTGGGAGCAAGGCCTGACACCCTCAGCCAAGCAAATCTTTTGAGACTGACCACTGTAGCCGTGCCTCTGGCCGAGGAATCTACGACATCATAGGTAGCCTGGAGGGAATGGCGGCCTGCCACCTTGACTGAACGAACCGTATCTGACAAGAATGTCTTGGTTTCAGAGTCTGGGAGGGTCTCAATGACCAGCTCTAGTTGGCGGAAGACAGACTGTTGGAAAACTAGCACATGTGCCACATAATTAAGGGCACGAATAGACATAGTGGAGGAGGAATAAAATTTCCTCCTGAACTGATCCAGCTGCTGAGATTCCTTGTCCGGAGGAAAGGTACTCAGGTGCTTGGGTTTGTTGGACCTATCGTCGGCCAGAGTTATGACCACCGAATCTGCCTTGGGATGGGTACACAGGTGGTCTTTGGCCTCTGGAGTCTGGTAGGTATGATCGGTCTTTTTTGCCATCGCTGGGATAGAAGATGGCATCTGCCAAATGGTGGAGGACAAATCTTCGTGAGGCTCCAACCAGGGCGGAGTAAGGACTGGAGAAATTTCTGGCAAATCCAAAGCTCCACCAATCTCTGATGTTTTGGATCTTGGGCATCTGATTTCCAGCCTTGAGATTCAGCCATCTGTTTATGGAGGTCCAGAAAGGAAGGATCCTCTAAGGGAGACGTAGGTGACTCCTTAGTAATCAGTTCTTCAGGAGGAGGAGTCTTGAATCCGAAGCCTAGCGAACAGTGTTTGGAATCGGATTCCAAATTGGAGGAATCCAATGGTCCCTTGGGTGGCTCAGAAGGTTCCGGCCTCCCAACTGGAACCTCTAACGGTGTCAGGCCGGGCGTGATGTCCTTTCGAAAAGCTCCGGCGAAGCGGTCAAGAAACCGAGGATAGACAGGAACAGCCGGTCCCGGCTGGAGATACTTCCTGAGGTTGGTGGTTATCCAACACCGAGACCAACAGGCCTTTGGTCTCAGACCACCATGACTTAAGGATCTCCCTGAAGACCGCCTGAGGCTGAGGAGGAGGGTGGTAGTGGAAGGGTTGACACCCCAGGTGGCATCTGGGTGTATTACATCCGGATGGATGAAATCCAAGCGGCGGGTAACCCACTGTTGGGTAGTATGGGATATAACCCAGTGTCGGCTAGTGAGGCATCGGATAACGCGACGGCGGGTACCCTGGAAAATCCGGGTAGCCCGGTATGAAGGGGTCCAGTGTTGGGAACCTCGACAGAGGTCCCAACGGAAGTACTGATGGCCCCAACGGTGGCCCAGATGGTGGAAAGCCAGACAGAGGATCCAGAGGGCCTGCTGGAGGAATAATACCTGAAAGGGGACATGACTGAGGACCTGAAGTGGGGATCCCTGATGAAGGGATAATCGACGGAGGATTCACAGGGGCTGACTGGTGATCCCGAGGAGCCTGGTCCGGCACCTCATCTGACGTTGGAAAGTCCAGTGGCTGAGCTGTCATCATGTCTCCCTTCACTGGGTCCCGTGGCTCTGGAGAAGACGGCTTGGGTAGCACCCTCTGAGATGGAGGAAAGGCATAAAGAAACCCCCCGTTCCAGGAGAGGGACGACGTCTCTCGCCAGAAAATTCCAGGCCCTGGATCTAGCAAACAGAGATCAGTCAGTTTTACATTGAGAGGGGGACGCAAAGGTCCAACTCTGGATCACCCCATCTGGTGAAGAGAAGTCAGCGACGGAAGAGAGAAGTCCCACTCCTACATGCAGGACATAGCCCCACAGAGGCCATCAGCCAGAATGAGTTGCATGCTGGGAATGTGGTCCTCCCGGAGGATGGGACGGTAGTCTGTGGCATGGTACTAAATTATCATGACCTCCTTGCACAGGGAATACAAGTGAGTCACCCGTGCTGGCTGATGTAATCGACAGCACTAAGGTTGTCTATCCAGAACAGCAGCTATCCTTAGAGAAGAAGGTTCCGAAAGGCCTGCATGGCGTATGGGACCGCCCACATCCCCAGGATGTTAATACGAATAGGGGACTCCATCTGGTACCCAGAACCCTGCATCCGGAAGAGACCCAGATGTGCCCTCACCACGTAAAACTACCTGGAATCTGCTCGCTAGCCAACTTGGTTAAAAAGGGGGATAAAAACTTTTATAGGTACATTAGGGAGTGAAGAAAAACCAAGGGAGGGCTAGTGAGACTTAATAAAGGGGAGAGTGGGTGGGCAGAGAGGGACAGTGAAAAGTCAGGGATACTGAATGAATAATTCTGCTCAGTATTCACAAAGGGGAGTACCTAATCCAATCAACAGAAGCACTCTGGATGGGGGGGGTTCGATACCAGTCTTTTCTCAGAAGAAAGGGTTCTGAAAGAACTCCTAAAACTGAAGGTAGACAAAGCAATAGTGCCTGACGGGACTGACTCCAGAATTCTAAAAGAACTAAGGGGAGAACTAGTGATATCATTATCTACCCTTTATAACAAATCATGGGAAGATGGTGTGGTACCTAAGGACTGGAGGGGGCCAGATGCGATTCCCCTTCACAAAAGTGGGAGCAAAGCAGAGGCAGGAAACTACAGACCTGTTAGCTTCACCTCAGTGGTAGGGAAAATGATGGAATCACTTCTGAAAGAAAGCAGCATGGATTCACAGCGGGAAGGTCATGTCAGACGAATCTAACAGATTTCTTTGACTGGGTGACCAAAGTAGTAGACCAGGGAGGGGCTGTGGACATGCCTACCTAGACTTTAGCAATGCATTTGATATAGTCACACACAAAAGATCAATAAACAAATTAGCCAGCCTGGGAGTAGGTCCCAGGGTAGTAGCCTGGGTTAAAAAGTGGCTGGACAACAGGACACAGAGGATAACAGTAAACAGAGTTCCCTCCGAAGAAAGGGGAGATTACTAGCGGGGTACCACAGAGTTCAGTACTGGGTCCAGTCCTTCTTAATGTCTTTATAAGTGACACTGCGGAGGGACTAGAAGGAAAAGTATGCTTCTTTCCAGATGATACAAAGATCTGCAACAGGGTTGATAAACAAGGGAGGCGTGGAAAGGAATGAGAAGGACTTGGCAAGGTTGGAGGAATGGTCAAAGTATGGCAGTTTGAGTCAATGCAGAGTGCAAAGTAATGCACCTGGGAAACAAAAACCCGGGGAAGAGTACACAATGGGGGGGTATTAACAACAACAAAACGAAAATGGACCTGGAGGTAATCATATCAGATGACCTAAAGGTAAGCAAGCAATGTGGAGAAGGCAGTATGGAGGGCTGGGGGATACTGGGATGTATAGGAGAGGCATCACCAACAGAAAACAGGAAGTTGTTACCCCTCTGACAGATTGGTGAGACCCCGTCTGGAGTACTGCATGCAGTTCTGGAGATCCCATCTCCTCAAGAACATAGACAGGATGGAGACTGTCCAGAGGAGGGCAACTAAAATGGTGCAGGGTCTGCAACAGAAGCCATATGAAGAGAGACTAAAGGAGCTTAATATGTATACCCTTGAGGAAAGGAGGGAGAAGGGGGACATGAAAGAAACTTTCAAGTACCTCAAGGGAATCAACCAAGTCCAATAGGGTAGCATCTTTCAGAAAAAGATGTGCAAGAACAAGGGGGCACAATTTGAAGATAGAAGGGGGACAGCTCAGGGGAAATGTGAGGAAGCATGTTTTCACAGAAAGGATGGTGGACACATGGAATGGCCTTCCTGAGGAGGTCGTGGGGTCACAAACAGTGAGGGAATTCAAGAATGCATGCGATAAGACAGTTCTGGTGGGGGGTAGGAAGAAGTAGGCTGTTGGTTAACTAGGGTCTGCAGCTTATCCAATAGGTGAGAAAATGGGCAGACTGGGTGGGCCAAGCGATCCTTATCTGTCGTCAAAGTCTTTGTGTTTCTATGTTTCCCCCAGCCTGAGCCCAAGGCGTCCGTGATGTGGACCTGCTGAGGAGAGTAGATCCCAAAGGGGACCCCTCAGAAGGGGTCGAAAGGGGGACATCCTCCCTTGGAACGCCTTGTGGACTGAGGAGGAGACCAACACTAGACTCTCCAAATCATCCATGAGCAGGTGCAGCAAATAAGCCACGGGGCAATACCTTGGATGGATAAAGCTCCAACTGAAAGAACCACCACCACAAAAACCTTCTGTGTGGTGGAAAGACAGAGGTATACAGGGAAGCATCCTGCATATCCAGGGAACACAGCCAGGTGCCCTGTTTGAGAAGGGGCAGCAAGCCTTGAAGGGTGACCATACAAAGTGTTTTCATACCGGATGTACTAGGTGAGGTCTTTGAGATCCAGTATGGCCACAGATCCCTGTCCAGGGGGTAAATGGAGGGTCCTGGTGGTGTCTCTATAAGTTCCACAGCATGACCACTCTCTATACTCTGAAGGCATCTGAAGAGATAGTTCTCCAAGAATTAAAATGGAGAGAGAACCGACCTCGTCCACCACCTCTTGGTCAAAGACCAGAAGAGGGAGGGTCCCACCAGGAGCCAAGCGGAGGCGGGACCAGCTGTAAGGACTGGCCCGACACCCCAAGGGCACTTGACTGCGGAACCTGAGGAGGAGGTAGCGGGTACGGCAAAGAAGGCTCTTTGGTTACCCTGGGGCCAGGAGGTTACTTGGATATAGGAGACCTTACGAAGAGGAGGGCACTGTTTGCTCAGAGGTTGAGTGTGATAGAGTGAGAAGTCAGAAGAGACCTGTCTGACGCCTGCAGCACGTTAATGATGTTCTGTACATCTGGTCTAATAAGGTGGAGTTGTTAAAAGGGGGCATTAAGCACCCTCTATTAGACATCAGCCAGAATACCGGAGACAGCCACCAGGAGTGCCTCCAAAGGCAAAGACCAGAGGCAGCAGCCCTGGCACTTGCATCAGAGATACAACAAAGTGCCCTGAGGAGGTGTTTTCTACAAACCTCTACACTCTGCGAGCACCTGAGAACCTCACATTTGAGAGTAAAGATGAAGGGATGGGGCGACACCCTTGCCTGTGTGACAAACAGTCCTCTGATACTCTACCGAGAGGGAAATGGGCAATGCCCAGCCCCAAGATGGAAAAAGTAGAAACCCCTGTTTCCCCCAAGGTCAAGCCTGCGGGATTCCTTGTCAGGTGGGAGGGAGCTGAGGTGCCCAGGCACCACAGACTGCCCGAGTGGCCTAGAATACCACTGCCTCCGACATTGGCTGGGCCACCCAGGACATGACGACCCTGTCGACGGGCCCCGAGAACTCTCTTTGATAGCCCAAACAGCCCACAGCCCAGGGCCAGGAGGAGCATCAGGGTGCAACGGGAGGGCCGTCGTCTAAGGTCGACGATGGTAAAAGATGTCTTCGATGACAGAGGGGTCGAAGGCACAGGGCATGACGTCTCCACTGACGGGTTATGAGAGCCCGAAAAACCTGAAGCCCAGGGCCTGGAGAAGTAACAGGCTGCAATTGCAGGACTGTCGTTGACAGACCAGTCGTCGATGGAGTGGGCACTAGAGAAGTAGACGATGGTAGAAGGCGTTGTCGATTGCAGAGAGGTCAACGGCACAGGGCACAATGACCCAGGAACAGTACACTTGAGGCAGAAACTAAAAGTCCGAGAGCAGCCCAAGACCACCGACTGGGATGGGGCAGCGGAACTTTTGCCAGACACTGTGAGAAGCCTCCACAAATGGCTGAGGCCAAGGAGGCATGACTGTGATATCAGCACTGTATTCTCCTGGGAGTGAAAGCATCGCACGTGAAGAGTTGAGTCCGGCAAAGCAGGAGATGTGCAGCTCCTACAACATTTCTGATAGGAAGCACTCATAACATGTGAGACCAGCATCTGATGAAGTGAATGGAGGAGTTATCTTCCTCAGTGGAGGAAGTCGAAGATTCAGAGTAGCTAGATTCAGGTAGCGGTGCAGTGGTTTAGAGGTCTGAAAATGACCTTGTCCAGTGCCCTCAGATATCTGGGGAATGCAGCCACAGAGGCCCTGAATTGGTCCCTGGTTAGGGATCCTGTAGAATCAGACAGACCTGGGAGAAGGCAGCAAAGGAGTGGAGGAAGAAGGGTCCTGGTGAACTGAAGGTCCTCTACAAGGGCTGCGGGAACATGCAGGGGACCCCTCCCGAAGGGGAGGGGCTGCCTAACCCGCCCACTACAGAACACCCAACTACCGAGGGGCGAACAGGGTGGTGCTCTTGGGGGAAGTCACCAGGTGAGTTGCACGGAGCCATACAGAGCCTGCCAGGTGGCCCCTGTCCCCATCAACTGCAGGCCCCTCTCTGTGGGGAGGGGAAAACAGGACAAAGTCTGCACTAGGATTCCTCCTCAAGCCATGGGCTCTAGGGATTTGCCGCAGTGCCGACTCTGACCTGCCAACCCTCATGCCCACCCCCCCAGAAAGTGATCTGTCCCTCAGAAGAGGCCTAGAAGTCATATCGTGCTTAGCAGAGGAGGAGGAGGCCCGTCCAGTAATGCGGATGACAGCAGGCTCCCACTCGACATTGTCTCCGGCACCAGAATCCACCACCGTGCCAGCAATAGCAGTGGAGGCGGTCCTGAAGCCAGAGTTGGTACTGGCCCCCAACTCAGCACCGAACCCAGCACCCCCATTCCCACTGGTGTCAAGGCCTACACCAGAAGAATCCCCAGTGCCAGCAGCTGCACCAAGGGACTCAGGGGAGGCGGCACTGTGGCTGGTACCAAGAAGGGGGTCCGCAGGCTCTGAATGAGCAGAAGGCCTCGGGCTAACACGTGATGAATCCAGGTGCTCTTCAGAGCTGGGAAGCCACTCGGGACTGTCCCAATCCTTGGCCTTCAAGCTGGAGAACAAGATCAGGGAGATCTCTAGGCTAGCAACCCCCCTGAATCCTGGTACATCCAGCATGGCGAGCAGCGTCGGACAGAGACCCGGACATGTGGATGGCGCCACTCCGCTCTCTTAACACCAGAGGCAGTGCCAAAAACTGAAGCAGCACTGAATTGTGGCGCCAAGGGAACTTCCGGTCCGGGCCGAGCATATAGCTGCAACACCACACCCAGGGCCATCCGACTGCAAAGGGTGTTCAGTCGCCTCCCCCCCTCCCCCGGAGGATGCAGACTGTCCCACAGACCCCTCATGCAGACCCCCCGTCTCAGCGACGTACAGAGGGGGTCTGCTCTCCCTTGGTCCATATAGAACTAGGGAAGGGCCCAAGCAACTGACTTTGGCGTTCAGGGTGTGACAATGCCCTCCAAAAGTTAGGAGGCCCTGAAGATTTGAAGAGTGTGGTAGTCCATTGAGAAGCAAGCGTCGCACGCATCCATTTCATAACGGGTATCCAAACAGGTGAAACAATGGCCATGCCGGTCCTTAACAGTCATGGAATTGCCACAGAGGCACTGACACTTGGGGGCAATTCTTGCCTTTTTTGCTAGTCTTCTTAGGCCCCGAACCAGGCATCATCACTGTATGGAAAATAAGAAAATGAAGAACTCGACACCGCATACGCGAAAACAATAAAAATAATAAAGGTCAGTGCCACAGAAATGATGCCGATATATTGCAGCGTCAAAAACTCTACAGCGATGAGCAAGGAAAGATGGTGCACAGAACTTAGAGAAGAAATCCTGTGCTGCTCCCATGATGAGATGTTGCCTCACCGTGGGGAAAACAGAATTTGGGGTATACATTGGCCAGTCCATCAGTGCCAGGTAGTACGCCTGACACGTAGCAGCGCTGTCCCCAATGTCGGCTTCCCCATTTCAAAATTCTTAAAATTCTTAAAGCTAAAGCTTCCACAGTGGGTTTGCACTTCCGGCTGAGACCCAGTTCTGATGAATGGTGAAGACTCTATTTGGGTTAAGATCTGGTAGTTCCAGAAATTTGACCAGGTTCCTCCTGGTGATATCTTGCCCTTCAGCATCAAACCCCATAGCAGTTTGGAGCTGCTTCATCACGGAGACGAAGACGGCGTCATCAGGTGGGACCTTGGGGTATGTCTGGTTGAGTCCTCACCTCCTGAGGAAACAGTGGAGGTAGACCTAGATGGGCTCCCTATCCCCATCTTCCTCTTCCTCCTCCTCCTCTTGTGGGATGAGGTCAGGACTGCACTCCCAATCCTTGTAGATGGGCTCTGAATAGTGCAGAGAAGGCAACAAGGACATCAACACCCTGGAGGGAGCAGGAGGCATCGACATGGGGGACTGGTCTGGTAGGCTCCGGCATCATCGGACCCGGAAGAGGAACAAGGTGCGGAATGATCTACATAAAGGAGCGGAACATGGTCAGGACACTGACGGGAGAGACTGGGTTCCCTGCGACTGGGGTAGCAGGAACCTCAAAGGACCATCGCCAGCTAAAGTAGGTCTGGCAGAGCCTGCCATCAGCCACTCCTGAGAAAGCAGGAGTCTAAGCAGCAGGGGTTGTAGCGTCAGTGGAGGTATCAAAAGGCACAGCGTCGACCATGGAAGATCAGGAGGAACTCACTGCCAGAGCTGACCCTGTGGTAGAGAGGGTGTGGGCAGCAGGAGGTGTCACTGCTGAAGCAGATGGTGACACTGCAGCAGACAGAACCAGTAGTGGTGACTGAGAGCATGCCGGGGGGGAAGGGGGACTTTTCCTTGCTCCTCTCCCCTTCCCATGGTTTGTGTTTCCCATTAGACTTGTCCCGGGTCTTCGAAGAATGGGAGCCCATGGATGGTGCCAACGATGCAGAGGAGCTTCTCACCTGGAGCTTCCTCTCCATTCTGGCTATCTTCTGTGCAAGGAGGAAGGACTGCAGGACTTTCTGATGGCGCCGATGGATAGCTTGGTTGAAGCCGACGCAGATCTTGCAGGCCTTAATATTGTGGGCCTCACCAAGACAGCAGACGCATGTGTCGTCGTCATAGATCTTCCCATCACACTCGTAAAATCTGAAGAGTTTTGTGGAGTCAGTTGGCGTACACAACAATGAGGATCAGTTTAAAAAATAAAGTGATAACGAATTAGGGTAAGAAAAAATAATAAAGTTGAAAAATCGAAGATTTGGCAGCCGACTGAAGCGGCGGTGTTTCCGTGGAGTACGACGTACAATGGTCAAGAGCAGGAAAATAACTGAGGACAGTGTGGGGCTGCCTACCTTTATATGGTGAGGACGTTGATGTATGATGTCGTCATGGGAGGCCCCTACAAGACTGCTAGCAAAAAAAGTTTCCATGTGGTCCTAGTGCCTGGTGGCTATTGTTCCACAGGTATGGTCTGATGAAAGAGGCATCCTTGAAAAAGATCTAACTAGACTGAATTCATAACCCATATTCAGAGTGCCTTCTGGTACCAAGATATGTATGCCAAGTAAGCTGCCTGTCCAAGCAGCTGGGAAGCTGACATATATACTTTTTTGGCCATACTATCCAGTTTCCTGGAATCTCTCAGAAGGGTGGGAGAAGAGGGGTACTCTGGCTTTGTCGCAACTGGCAGTCTGGACCACCCCCAAGATCAGGGTGAGAGTACAGGTACTCAACCCCCTCTCTGTCCACCTGATACATTTTTTAAATTTTGTTGCCAATGTCAGCAATTGAGGTGGATGATGACATGACCTTATTAGTGGCTTTTTTTGAGGGATCTGTGAATGGGAAGAAGCAACCTCATTGAGGGGGACAGTCACATCATATCCATGAACTCCATCTCCTCTACATCCTCCTGTTTCATGGGAGGAGATGCCAAGGGTGTTCATCATCTGCCTTACAAAGGACATATAGTCTTTTAAAGGCCTGGGAGGAGAGCCAAATTCTTGCTCGGGAGAATCATCTGGTTCCAGAGGCTCCCTCTTCCTCATCCTCCACAGACACTGGCTACAGAACCAGAGCGGGGGAGCACAAATGAAATTTCCCATAGGATATAATGCCTGAAAAAAATACCATACTGTTATGTCCTCAACTGATGACATTTGTACTAAGTCAGCTATCTGCTCCTTTCCTTTATCAGGAGAAATGACAGACATTTTTCTCTTTCTGGTTTTTCTTAGCAGACACTATTTCCAGTGACTGCTCAGCGGCTCTTTTGTTTTTGCTAGATTCAGAGTTTCCCCTTTCAGACACTCTGATTTCTGTATCATTTTTTTTTTTTTTAAATTCTGAGGTATGCAAATACCTCCGTACTTCCTCGGCATCATCAAGGTGCCTGGCTCTGCCTGTGTCTTGCCCCTTTCAGTGTCGCACGGAATCGGATCCATGCCCCCTGGGCAGGGAAGGAGTTGCAGGGCCACATCCTACCTGAACACTGTCGGTTCCAGGTGCAGTCTGTGTTCCTTCCACCAGGGCCATCGTCTACTTCGGCAGTTGGATTTTTCCTTGTGTGCTCCCTCTCATGAGACACAGACACTCATGAGAGATCCATGGAGTGTGTGCACCCTAGTGCGTGCCGCTGCTCCAAACATCAGCTTATATCTCACCCTCCCATAACATCTTCAACTGCATTGCCACCTGTGATCACATGTCCACCCACCCTTTAGAAGAAGAGTTGTCCCCTGGGATACTCAATCCTCCCCCTGGCCAGCCCCCTTTAACCTGAGCTCATTCCTAAACTCCGGCTGACCACATCACGAGTGGTAGCGCTACTGCTGTGCTGACAGACCAGCCTGGGATTCTGTACCATCTTTAGCAGCATTATGTTTCTTTTATGTCCCATTTGACAGAGACTGTTGCTTACTTTGAGGGGTCAGGCCCTTCTCTGAGCCTTTGGATGATGCAGAGGCAAGCCAAAAAGTCATAAGATCTTTTTTTTTTTTAAGACCTTATCTTTTGTATTTTAGGGGACAACTTTTTACAGAGATCACAATTTACAAAAATAGTGGTCTGGACATAGGCACCTTAAAGCTTGTGGCAGTCTGCCTCTGGCAGGAACTGAAAGGTACAGTTACGTAGGTACTGACCATAACAGCAGATCTTCAAGAGAATCTCTTGCAGCAGGTCACTCATCTAGGAAGCCACATACAGTATAGCAACTTCCCAGTCGCAGGTGTTCGATTTCAGCTGGAGGATTTTACCAGCAGTCAATCTGGGACCATCCTCGAGGACATCACATGTCGTGCTCTATGATATATAAGCATGGGCAGTCCCAGGTGCTTCCCAGTTCTTTTCCTGTCGGCGACCAAAAAGTGCAAGTAACGGATGCAAGGCCTCTGACAGAAACCAAGGAGGAAGTAGAAGAACCCTGCTACGGTTGAAGAAGCTAGAGCAACTTACCTTCCTAGGAGTGGAAAGCCAGGGGGACAGAGGGAGGGGGTAACGTGACCTACTGCAAGAGATTCTCTCCAAGATCCAAAGTTACGGTGAGCACCTACCTAACTGTACTATCTTCTTTGAGGATATCTCTTGCAGCAGGTCACACTTATAGGAATGAGTCCCTAGCAGTTAGGATCATATGGGAAGTGCAATGAAAGAACTGAAATTATGAGAACAGTCACTGTAAGACTGCACAGCTAAAATCGTCCCTTCTTTTGGATGCTATTTTGAGGCTGTAATGCTTGGTGAAGGTATGATTCTTTGACCAGGTTGCTGCTTCACATTGTGATCGAGCCACCTTTGAAACATGCCATTGATGTCGCCATCCCATGTGAGGAATGAGGTTGTACAACACCTGGGAGTTGCTTATCATATTTTTATAACAAAAAATAATGCAGTTGGCCAGCCATATGGACAGGCACTGCTTAGAAACTAAACTGACTTTTTCCAGGTCAACAAAAGAAACAGGACTAGGGGACATGACATGTGCTTAAAGGGAGGTAGGTTCAGATGCAATGCGAGGAAGTTCTTCTTCGCGGAGAGGGTGATGGATCCATGGAACAGACTACTGACGGGGGTCATGGGGCAAAATCGGCCAGGGAATTTAAACTGGCCTGAGACAGACACTGTGGAATACTCAAGCAGGAGGCTACGTAGAAGGGGGCTGAAAAATATGGCAGACTAGATGGATCATGTGGTCCCCATCTGCCGTCACATTCTATGTTTCTTTACCTGGGCTGAAGGAAATAAACAGTTGCACTGTCTTGCACTTTTCTTTTGTACACAATAAGTAGTAACGTAAAATTCTATGTACATCTAACATGTGGAGCAATGCAGGTTCCGCATAATAAACAGGTAGCTTGATGGATTGGTTCAGAGTAAACTCAGAGACCACCTCTGGAAGAAAATTTGGATTTGTACACAGTGAAACCCCATCTCTGTGGAAAATTATATAGGGTTCTTTACACATGAGGGCTTGCAATTCAGATATGTGTCAAGCCGATGTGATCGCCCACCAAAAATAATGCTTTTCAGGAAAGGTGGCGCAGCTCACAAGAAGCCACTGGTTTCAAAAGGGGGTAAAATGAGTTTCTCAAGGATAAAGTTTAGGTCCCATGAAGGTAGGGCATTCCTCACTGGAGGATGCCCCTAAGGAAGGTTTTCATAACTTGCAAGTAGGACAGAGGATAGTTATCCACCGGGGTATGGAATACAGACATTGCAGATAAATGTATTTTCACTGAAGAGCGCTTCAAACCAGCATTTGAGAGGGACAGAAGATAGTCCACAATGTGCTGTGGAGGGCAGATGAATGGATCTAACTGTTGGTCAGGTGCCCAAGTGGCAAAACGCTTCCACTACATGGAATATGCTCCTCTAGTGGAAGGTTATGAGCTGCCCATAGGATCTCAACCACTTGAGGGGAGACCTGGAATCTGGACAGAACTATGTCCTCAGGAACCAGGCATGAGGATGGAAGGAGCGAAGGTAGGGGTGTAGAAGGGTTTCCCTTGAGCCTGTGTGACAAGGGTGGAACAGATAAGAGGCGGCAGGGGTTCATTGACTGCCATTTGCTGTAACAGAGGAAACCAAACCCGCCACAGCCATAGAGGAGCTATGAGGATCATGGTGGCCTGATCTCGAATCAGTTTGAGTGGCACACACTGAACGAGAGGGAAAGACGTAAAAACGTAAAGAACTTTTCCTGCCTAAGAAAGAGATAGCGCGTCTGGCCACACAGTTCCAGTACCTGGCTCTAGCGAGCAACAGTGAGGCAGTTTTGCATTAAGAGGAGATGCAAAGAGGTCTAACTCGGGTCGACCCCACCGTTCGAAGAGTTCTTCGACAGCTTCTTGGAGAAGCTCCCACTTGGGAGCTTGGACCCTGGAGTGACAGAGTGTATTGGCTAGACTGTTCTTTTTGCCCGAGATGTGCATGGCAATACCACACTCTCATCGCTTCCCTGTGTGACAGGGTGGAATAGGACCCTGTCCCTGTTGTTATGGAGAAAGTGTTTAAATGTAAGGATCTATTCTGTTCTATTACTTTCCTGTCTCTTCTCTGTCTGGCTGAGCAACCAAATTTTCCTATGAGACCTAGGACTTGATCACCCTGACAGTCTTGCAGTTCTCTGCCTCTCACTGTCTCTGTTTTCCCTGGCTGGCTGTCTTTCTCCCTTGTATATCTGCTGATATAAAAAAAACATGAAAATCATTGTATGGAAATGTAACTGATATTGGGATCCCTTTGTTTAGAAAATATATAATGTTACTATTGAAATGTATATAATTATATTTTGAGATGACTGCAAAAAGCTATTGGGAACTCAAGTGGTTACCTGAGTGCAAATTTGTAAGCCTTTTGCAGAAAGGCTGTGGAAAAGAGGCCTCGGCTCAGGCATACTGTCTTCCTGCCTTGCACCTGCCTGAAACATACAAGAACAGGATGCTTGTTAACAATGGGGGTTGGAAGGACTTATAAGAGAGTGGAGCTGCAACTGCTAGAGGGAGTAAAAAAGACACAGAAATTGAAGAAAAACTCTGATGGATGTTCTCCATTTTATTTTGCCTTTGTAAATAGTTGTACTGAACAAGTTTCTTTTTTTAATGTTACTGCTAGTGTAAATAAATATTTTTGGTGAATTTTACAACTGCTGCTGGTTTTCCTAGGCTTCCTGACCTGTGCCTCGATGACACCCTGCATAAGGGGTAGGAATGAGTACCTCCTTTTTTGTTGAAGTAATTGACCACTGTTGAGTTGTCTCCCTGTACTTGAAGGCACCCTGGTGGCAGGAGGTGCTGAAAAGTCAGCAGCACACAAAGAACTGCCCTCATGTCCAGGATGTTTATGTGGAGGTCTGCTTCTCCTTGGCTCCATACTCTCAGAGTCTGAAGACAGTCCAAATGGGCTTCACAGCCTAGGGTGGAGGCATCTGTGGTAAGGGTGCAAAGGGGCATGGGAGCTTGAAATGGCATGCACCACAGGAGATATCGTCTGTTCATCCACCACTGAAGGATAGGACTGTGGGAGTTGAGATTCTCTCCTTTGCCTCTACAGTAGGTCATCTGTTCTTTGATCCCACTATATTCTTAGGATCCACTGTAGCACTCGCATATGTAACTGAGCATAACGGACTGTTGGTATGGCTGCTGCCAAGTGCCCCAGGAGCAGTAGATAACAGTGAGCCGAAACGTGTTTGCTGTCGCTTATCTGGGATGACAGGTTGATCAGTTTTTCTGCTCAATCGAGTGGCAGGAAGGCTAAGCCTACAGACATGTCCAATACAGCCCCAATGTACTGGAGACGTTGAGTGTACTGCATTTTGGACTTCGGTATGCTGACCATTATTCCAAAAGACGAGAAAAGATGCAGAGTTTGGGAAAGAGTCCTTGCTAACTGCTGCTCGGACGAGGCCTTGAGTAACCAGTCATCCACGTATGGAAAGACGTAATGACTTGCTCTTCTGAGAGCTACCGACACAACCACAAGGCACTTTGTGAACACCCTTGGTGCTGATGCCAGTCCAAAAGTAAGTGTTCTGAACTGATAGTAGAGCTGACTGAAGCAGAAACTGAGGTACCACTTGTGTCCCGGGTGTATCATTATATGCAGATTTGCGTCTTTCATATCCAGTGAACAGAGCCACTCTCATTTGTTCAGCAGGGGTAAGAGCTGGAAGTGTAACCATTCTGAACTTTTTGTATTCGATGAAGAGATTCAGTTGTCTGAGGTCTAAGATGGGTCTTAGATCTCCTGTGACTTTTGGTACCAGAAAAAAGTGGGAATAAAGCCCTCAACCCTGCTGATGAAGGGGAAATGAAAATTACGTACCTACCGTAATTCTTGATCTTCATGGATGAAGTCTCTGCCACTCATTCACACTAATGGGACTACGCCAAAGGTGCTAGGACCCAGTGGGAGCCAAAACTCTTCAGGAGAGCCAGTGCCGAGGTAGGACCGGGCATGCGCAGCGCCGCAAGACTGGCTCGTGCCATACAGGCTATCTCAGCATCGACTGCCTCAGTATCTTTTTCTACCGAGGAGGTGCGGCGTAAACTAACCAAGGAAAATGAACCTATTCCGGACATAAGATAGTCTGTGTGACCCATGTAAGAAGGGTCAACTCAACAGAGTCTTCACAGCCCAGCCAACAAGGGAGTGAAGATCAAATACAGGCTCAGTGAGCTCGAGGGATGGTGGGTGGTCGTGTAAATTAGTGGTAGAGACTTGGTCCAAGAAGATCAAGAATTACGGTAAGTACTTAATTTTCTTATTTTCCTGGACATAAAGTTTCCACCACTCATTCACACTAGTGGTAGACTACCAAGCTAAAATAATCCCCCAAGAAGGGCAGCAGGAGAGAAGAGGTCACCCAGGACAGTAGTCTATTAAGGAATGTCCTGCCAAAGGAAGGATGTTGTCTGGCATGGACATCCAAGGCATAGTGCTTCACAAAAGTGTGCACAGAGCTCCAAGTGGCCACAATGCAGATGTCTGCAATGGGCACGTTCTGAATCTCTGTCAAGAGATGCCGCGACCGCTCTGGTAGACTGGGTGTACACCCTGCCTTCCAGCTTGATCTGCGCCATCAAATAGCAATGCCAGAGACATGCTACCAGCCATGCTGAAATGCACCTGACGGCAACAGGCTAACCCAGCCAGGCCATGCTGAATGAGACAAAGAGTTGCTCGGATCTGCAAATCTCTTTTTGTTCTGTCGATGTAGATTCACAAAGCCCTTTTTGCATCCAGAGAATGTAGGGTATGCTCAGCTTCATTCTGAAAATTTGCAAAGTAGGTCAGAAGGACCAGGGGCTGGTTCAGTTAGAATGCCACGACGACTTTAGGAAGGAATTTAGGGTGAGTCCTGAGAACCACCTTGTCCTTGTGAAATACTGTGTACGGGGTGGGGGTGTCTGTGACTAGGGCATGTATTTCAGAGACCCTGCGAGTGGAAGTAAAGGCCACAAGGAAGGCATCCGTCCAGATGAGGAACTTCAAGTCGCAGGTTGCTAGAGGCTCAAAGGGTTTACGAGTGAGCATGTCTAGCACAAGGTTGATATTCCAAGTGGCTACCAGTCTTCTGACTGGTGGTCTAGTGTGCAGTATACCTTTAAGGAATCTCTTAACCAAGGGTAGCTGAGCCACTGACATACTGTGAATAGGCTCATGGTAAGCCGAAATCACACAAAGATGCTCCTTCACTGCTGAGTATTGCAGGCCTGCATTTGACAGGTCTAGAAGGTATTCCAGCACCTTGCTTGGTGAGCAAGAAAAGGGGTCCAGGGAGGACTTAGCACACCAAATGGAAAATCATTTCCACTTTGCCATGTAGGTCTTTCTAGTGGATGGCTTACGCGCTGCTAGAATGTCTGAGATTCTCCAAGATACGTTGAATCTGCCCACTTCAATCTCCTCAGGAGCCAGGCATGGAGATGAAGGGACCGCAGGTTGGGATGGGCCACCGGACCCTGGGTCAAAAGGTCTGCTTGATGTGGAAGTTGTTTCGGTGGAACTTCTGATAATCTGTTGATCAATGGAAACCTAATCTAACCAAGTAGGGGCGATGACAATCATGCAGCCCCCTTGTGCCTCCAACTTGAGCAGCAGCCTCTGAATTAAGGGAAGAGGAGGAAATGCGTACAGAAAGCGTCTTGTCCACCGCAGTCTAAATGCATCCTGACAGAAAGCGGCAGGTTCTGGATTTCTGGAGCAGAATAGAAGCAGTTTTGCAATGAGTGAGGATGCAAAAAGGTCCAGGTCTGGAGTGTCCCATTCTTCGAATAGCGACTGCACGATGTTTGAGTCGAAAGACTATTTGTGGGGATCTGCCTCCGTTCTGCTGAGGTGATCCACCAGATTGTTCTGGAATCCTGGCAGGTAGACCACCTGGACCAAGGCTTCGTGCTCAAGGCACCATTCCAGGGGTCGATCTTAACATTGTTTTACTAGCCCAAATGCTAGTGCAAATTGACCAGTGCTAGTGCAGCTAACACTCTACTAGACCGCCTTGACTACTGCAGATTTTCATGGCTGTTAGTGAAGTTAAAAATGTCTCTACTTTAGCATTCTCTAGTCTTCATGCTAATCTTTTTCAGCGTTCCAGATGGCCAGGTGTGATTAACAGCTCATTAAGAGATGCAATTATCTGGCAGTTCAAGAGAAGGATCCCACAAAAGACTCAATGTGAGTCATTATTACTCCACTCTTAAGACTTTCAGCTAGTGTTCAGGGTTTGATCAAGGGTAGAGTGCTGTTAAGTCACTAGGTTCCTGTTTTCTGAATATGTCTATGTCTAACAATTTGTCCAATATTATTAAGACCAGTGCCCCTCATTTCTCTACATTTTGAGTGTTTGTATCCAACATTTCAGTGACAAAATGCAAAGAGGTATACAGGATCGGCCCTGCAGGTGGTGGGTTTTATCCCAGCCTCGCCATAACTTCCCTCTCCCCTCCAAATCTCTTAACTCTGTTCTTTCCCTGGACACCACTGCAGACCAGACTCTGAAGTGACCATCCATAGCTGCCACTCCATAGCTCTTCTAAATGGACAATGCCAGCCATCACCATCCATACAGTTCCACCCTTATCCTTTCAGCCTAAAAACAAAGCTTTGGATCATGTATGGTACAAAAATAAACCTTGATAAAATACATAATTTGAAACCTTGAAATAGGCATTCCTGGGTGAATACATCATCCTATACAGAAACAGAAATAGTATAGTGTTATGCCTGTGTACTGTTTCCTGGGCTGATGAAAGAACAATGTTAAAGAAAATCTGTTATTGATGGGGCAGAGCATATTAAAATCAATGCTTTTACAAA
Source organism: Neoceratodus forsteri (assembly GCA_016271365.2). Taxonomy (NCBI): domain Eukaryota; kingdom Metazoa; phylum Chordata; order Ceratodontiformes; family Ceratodontidae; genus Neoceratodus; species Neoceratodus forsteri. Next base: position 568,294,223 of record CM057452.1, read on the forward strand.
TAAAAATCTCATAGTTTTCTATTTCCCAAGCCCCTTAGGTTTGTCTAGCCCCCACCCCAAGGAAATCTTAGATGTGCTCCTGGCTCACTTGAGACTGTACAAAAACTTTCAAAAGTACAGGTCTCCAGCTGACTACAGGGTGGGGACTGAGAGTGTTTCTCTCTGCTAACTCTGTTTACTGCCCTGTGGGTGGTGGCGACAGTGTGGTGAGGTGCATGATGATGTCAGCTATTGTGTGTGAAGAGCTAGGACTGCTTGACTGAACATTTGCTGTTGTGATATCATCTCTCTGTTTGGTTGGGGGGGCAGAAAGAGGAAGAGAATAGGCTATGGTACAAAACAATGGGGGGGCTCACTGTGATGGCACTGCAGTCTTTTTCTGATGGGGAGCTGGAAGCAATGTGGGAGCAGGATAAATGCGTAATAATCAAGAGTATTTCTTGGCTTTGCTTGCATTGTTTCCTGCATAAGTGATCAAAATGTACCATAATAATTAAGGGCCAGTGCAATTTTGAATCAACTTGCCCTGCTGGCTAGTGCAAAAAAAGTTAAGGTTGACCCCTGCACCATTCCCTCACCCTCATGACTTTCCTGCAGAGAGGGTAAGAGTGTGCTCTGCCCTGTTTGTTGATGTAATACATCACCGCCTTGTTGTCCATCTGAAGGAGAATTACCTCATGACAGAGGACATCCTTCAGGGCTCGGACAATGTACAGGATAGCTCTCATCTACAGGACAATAATGTACAGCTGGGACTCGTCCTGGCTCCAAAAGACCCTAGGTGTGGAGATCCTGACAATGAGCTCCCCGAGAGGTCAGAGATGCATCTGTGGTGATGGTGATCTGTTTCTCCAGTGGGGCAAAGGGAAAACCATGCAGAAGGTTGTATTCCTGAGTCCACCAGGTAAGTGATCTTGTTAGAGGCTCTGGTCACCTTGATGACGAAGGCTTGTGCATGCATGGTCGGGGACCACGGAGTGCTGAGCATCCACTGTGTGGTTCTCACGTGCAAGCAGACCAGGGGCATCGTGAACACAGAAGACGCCATGAGACCTAGCATCCACCGCATCGAGAGGGCTCAAACCGATTTGTTTTCCCTGATGAAGTGACCCATCTGGAGAATGTCATTTCTTCTGTCTTCAGGGAGGAAGGCTCTTACCCTGGATGTGTCCAGAAGAGCGCCTATGAAAAGTTGTTGGGAGGGCTGAAGCTGTGATTTTTCCAGGTTCAGGAAAACACCCATGGATGTGAGGAACTTGGAAGCTGTGGGCATTGCTTCCTGTGTCCCTTGTCTGGAGGAGCTCGCTAGGAGCCAATCATCTAGATACGGAAACACTTGAATTCAGAGTTTTCTGAGATGCGCTGCGAGCACTGCAAAGCACTTTTTAAAGACCCATAGCGCCGAGGATAGCCCAAAGAGCAGGACTCTGAACTGAAAGTGCTGGCCCAGAGCCACAAAGTGCAGATACTTGTGGTGGCTTGGGGGCACTAGGACGTGTTGGTAGGCATCCTGCAAGTCTAAAGATGCCAGCCAATCGTTTTGATGAATCAGAGGTAGGAGCGTTCCCAGCGATATCATCTTAAATTTCTCTTTGAACAGGAATTTGTTTCGCTTCCTTAGGTCTAGAATAGAGTGCGTACTGACGGTTTTCTTTGGAACCAGGAAGTAGCGGGAGTAGAGTCATGTGTTCTGTTCTGCTTATGGAACTACTTCTACTGTCCTGTTCAGAAGACCCTGAATCTCAGAAGCAAAGAGGTCTGAGTGGGAGACAGCTTGGGCTGTCATCTGGGTGGACAATCAGGAGGGGTCTCAAAAACATTTAGAGAGTATCCTTCTCGAATTATCCTGAGGACCCATTTGTCCACTGTAATGGACTTCTACTAGTTGTAGAACTGAGTCAGACAACCCTTTACCACTGAAGAGGAGTCCCCCTCAAGCAGTTGAGGTGGGACACGGGCTGGTTCTTTAGAGAGTGACAGTGGGCGCTTTTGGACCCTGTGCCTTCTGCTGAGTTTTCTTTTGTGGTTGAAGGGTCTGGTTCTTGTTAAATGCCCCTCGGCCCCTACCTTGAAAAACCAGCATCCCGGCGTGACTCTAGGTCAATGTGGTAGTGGGAAAAAAAGGTGTGCGCTGACTTCCAGGTAGCAGCCCTGCAGATTTCCTGGATAGGGACGTCCCTAGAAGCAGCCACCGAAGCAGCGGTACAGCAGGTAGAATGAGCTCTTATCCCTTTGGGTGGCTCCATGTCCGCCAGCCTATAGCAGAGATCTATGCAGGAGGTGACCCACCTGCTTATCGTCCACTTGGCTGCAGGTCTGCCAGGAGCGGCTTCAGCGTAGGTGACAAACAGCTGGCGAACCTCTCCCCGAACTTCAGCCATCCACTCCTTATAATAAGCAAGCACTCTTCTAGCCTCCAAAGTCTGGACCCTATATTCGGCCTCTGAGGTGTGACCAGGGTAGAACACCGGCAGAGTAAACACCTTCGGAAGGAATTTCGAGTGGGGGTGAAGGACAACCTAGTCCATGTGGAAGACCAGATAAGGAGACTCGATGGAAAGCACCTGGAGCTCTCCCATCCTTCTTTCTGACATTATAGCCACCAAGAAGGCGGTCTTCCACGACAGGTGGGAGATATCGCACCTGTGCATCAGTTTGAATGGCTTGCCCATGAGCTTAGCCAATACCAGCAGTAAATCCCATGGAGGTGGAGGTTCTCGCACTGGAGAGGATATGTGATCAAGGCCTTTGAAAAAGCGCCCAACCACCTTCTCCTGTGTCACTCACTGCTTGCCAGCCCGCAAATACTTTCGACCATACGTCTGGGCAGCGTACTGCAAATGTTAACTCTTTGTGTAAACCACTGACTTCTTTTGACAGTTTTGTTATTTTCTCCAAGCAATCGGAGGTTATGCGATCTTGTGTCTTTATGATGCGTTATACTCTTATTTAAATCTATTAGTTCAAAAAATTCTGGATTATTGTATGCTCAAGTGCCTGCGTTTTTTTTTGTGGCCCGAGGGGGACAGTCCTTAATTGGTTTAGATCTTTCCTCGAGGGCAGATCTCAGAGAGAGCGGTGTCGGGATTTACTCCTCGGCCCCTCGCTGTCTGCCCTGTGGGGTGCTGCAGGGCTCTGTGCTGTCCCCCATGTTGTTTGCAGTGTACATGCTGCCACTAGGGTACATTATAAGACAGTACGGTTTGAGTTTTCATTGCTATGCAGAAGATTCTCAGCTGTACATGTCTTTTCTCACAAGAGATGCCAAGAAACAACTGGTCCAATCCATTTAACTATCATTGGTTGATTACGCCGATTTCCTCTACAGCCAATGCCCCAACTTTTACATGGCTAAAATGGACACATTCTACCATCGAGCACTGAGGTTTATAATGGGACTTCCCATCGACACGCATCACTGCACCCTATATGCGGCAGTGGGGTGGACATCACTAAAGTTCAGCCGCCACAGAAACGCCGCTCTCTGGACCTATAGAGCCATCTCTAATAAACTGCCTTACTACATCTCTTGCTGTCTTCCCCGAGTATAATTGGGAAATACATGTTAAGAAGTTACTCAGCTATTATACTTAAAGTACCCAAAGCAAAATCCCGCTTCGGCAGGGCAGCCATAAGCTTCGTCTACCTACCTTATGGAATGATCTACAAAAAACCTCAAATTAAGCACCTAATCGGTATAAATGCCTTCAAGATGCTTTATTTCCATACAATCAGAGAAGTATGTAACTGCTTCACCCACTCAGACCCAGTACCAGTGTCTGCACTGGTATATAGCCACGCCTAGACCCAATTTTAAGTACTGACCCCCCAGCTTGCTCCTCACAAGCCTAATTGTTCTCTCTCTTATCCCCCTGTCTTATCAACACTAGGTCTGTCCACCCCCTTATCCTTCCTTTCCCAACCTCGGATGGGGCTCACTACCCCGAGTTGTGACAACCTACCATGTCCCGTACTTTATAGCATTCAATCCCGGGGCTCACACATACTCCTTTTCTCCATCCACCTTTTCTACATCCCGTTTTACCAACTCTTCTCTGTGCACCGTGCCCTCCTATACTTTCTCCCCCTAACTCCCTCCCTTCGCCTCCAGCTGGTGTATTTATTTTTTTTCTTCCACTGCTTCCTCCTGCAACCTTAGATGACCTGCTTTATCTTCCTATAGACTCTTCTATGTATGTAAATACCCTGTAATCTGTACAATATCTGTATAATTCTATGTACATATAAACTTCTTTTTCTTCCTCTCTGTAAACAGTATTAATCTGTATTGCCTTGTAAATACCTGTGTTGACCTGTATATACAATTGTTCATGCTCCACCCAGGTCCATCTTGCAAATGAGCTTCTGCTCAAAGATGAACACCTGGTTAAATAAAGACATGATTGATTTTGTGCCCAACCAGAAGTTAGACACTGTCTCAGTGTTTAACAACTGCCTAACTGAAATACAGGACCGGATGAGTGCTAGCTGGCTGAGGCTAAACTCTGAGAAAACGGAGGTATTGGTCATGGACCTTGATCATAGGACGTCCGGGACACTGGTAGGACAACCCTGTGGATTACAGCATGGAGGAACCCCATTAAGTGCCTTGGGCCAGGCACGTAACCTGGACGTGACTTTTGACGAAGGCCTGACCTTGAAAGCTCAAGAGTCAGCGGCAGTCAGATCCTCCTTTTACCATCTAAGGAACATCATCAAGGTGAAGCACTTGGTTCCATCCAAAGATCTCCCTACTCTGGTCCACACCTTTGTTACCACTCGTCTTGATTATTGCAATGCCCTTTACCTAGGGCTACCTGGGGTGGAAATCCGCCAATTGCAGCTGGTGCAGAGCGCAACGGCCAGGTTGTTAACTGGAACCCCTAGATCCAGTCATATAACACCTGTGCTGCACGAACTGCACTGGCTGCCGATACAGTGACGGATAACCTTCAAGGTCAAATTGCTGACCTGTAAGAAAAAATTACTCACCTTAGTAATGTTGTTTCTTCTAATAGAGTCTTGCTGTATTCTGACATACTGCAGTGATGTCCAACCTTTGAACTGCCCCTGAGATGAAAGAGTTAACTTTCCATGCCAGGCATGGAACGCTGAGCTCGAGCTCGGTTGAGACTCTGTCTGTTGCTGTTTGAAGTCAAACCGTCAGATCTTTACGAGCTATACTCACTGGGTGTCCTGTGTGTAAACTGTAAACTTACACTAGCCAACTGGCTACTAAATATAATAAACAGATTTTTTGGTCCCAAAACAAAGCCTCAAGTCAGGAAACCCAAAAAATAGAACAAAACACAACACCCACCCACTCAAACTAAAGGGGTGATAAAAAATAAAGGGTTGGGGCACCTCCCGAGTGCTAACACTGCTACTGCCCACCTACATCCCAAAAAACAAGGTTCTGAGAGGGGAGGCAGGGGGGAGGTCAGAATACAGCAAGACTCATTAGAAGAAACAACATTACTAAGGTGAAGTAATTTTTCTTCAAACAATCATGAAGTCTTGCTGTATTCTGACATATTGCAGACTACCAAGCAGTACCTCCATGGAGGAGGAGACAGAACCTACTTAGGAAATAGGCTCTGAAGCACTGCTGTGCCAAACCGAGCATCACTCCTAGCCGGGATATCCAGAGTAATGCTTGGTGAAAGTGTGAACGGGTTTCCCCAGGTGGCTGCTTGACAAAACCTCTAAGATAGGAATATCCCTGGCAGCAGCCAGGAAGCAGCTGTACCTCTGGTAGAGTGAGCCTCAGGCCTGAGGGTGGAGTCCTACCTATTTTTATAGCAAATTGAATGCAAGAGACAATCCACCTGGCAACAGATCTCTTAGTGGCACGTTTTTCCTTACCAACCTCACCATAAGTGAGGAACAGTTGGAGGAGTCAAACCTGTGACCCTTAGTGCGCTCTATGTAGTAGCTAAGGACCCTATTCACATCCAAACTACGCAGCCTCCTCTCCCCAGAGGAGGAATGGTCAGTGAAGAAAACAGGAAGAGACAGACTGGTTAAGGTGGAAATCTGAAACCACCTTAGGCAAAAACTTCCTATTAGTCCTGAGGACCACCTTATCTCTATGGAAAGAGAGAAAATCAGGCTCCACTGACAGGGCCTGTAACTCACTTATGCGTCTGGCAGAAGTGCTGGCCACCAAGAAAACAGTTTTCCAAGTCAAGTACTTAAGCTCTGCTGAGGACAAAGGCTGAAAAGGGGGTTGCATGAGCTGAGCAATGCAAACATTAAGGTCCCAAGCAGGGGCAGGGTCCCTGAACGGAGGACTGGTATGAAGCAATCCCTTGGAAAATTTAGAAAATACAGGATGGGCTGAAAGGGAAGAGCGCTTGCCTGCTGAAAGGAAGGCAGAAACAGCTGCCATATGCACTCAGTGTAGCTGGTCTGAGTCCCAAGCTATTAAGATGAACCATATAGTCAAGGACTGTGGGCTGGCCAGCAGACTCTGGAGAAATATGCTTCCCAGAGCACCATATAGAAAATCTTTTCCACTTGGAGTTGTAAGTGTTTCTGGTGGAAGGCTTCCGAGAAGCCTTTAGGATATCCATAACACCTTGAGAGAGGTGCAAATCAGCAAACCCTAACTCTTCAAGAGCCAGGCCTTGAGATTGAGAGATTTGAGATTCAGATACCAAACCCTCCCCTGAGCACATGTTAACAGGTAGTAATTCCTGGGAAGAGACAGGGGAAGGTGGACTGCTAAGGACAACAAGAGAGGATACCAAGGCTGTCTGGCCCAGTCTGGAGCAATCAAAATCACCTTGCAGGGTTGAGACCTGATTTTGACTAACACTTGAACAGGAGAGGGAAGGAGGGGAAAGCATACAGGAACTTCCCTTCCCAACTGAGAACTAGGGCATCCAGGGGGACTGAACCCAACACTGGGGGCCTGCAGCAAAAGAGAGGAAGTTGGTGATTGTCTGGGGCTGCAAAAAGATCTATCTGTGGGGTGACCCATCTGGAGAAGATCACCTTCAAAAGCAGGGGATCCAGAGACCATTCGTGATGGCCCTGAGATATCCTGCTGAGAGCATCTGCCAGGACATTGTCCTTGCCTGGGAGGTGTACTGCTGTAAGAGGTGTTCAGGGAATAGGCCAGAGACCATAACTTCACTGCCTCTGTGCACAAGTCCGTAGACCGAGTGCCCCCTTGCTTGTTGATATACCACACTGTGGTGGTATTGTTAGTCCTGATCTGAACTACTTTGTTCTGAACAGACTTGGAAAAGCCTGAAGAGCTAGAAACACTGCTCTGAGTTCTAATAGACTGATGGAACAGAGATTCCTGAGAGACCACAACCCTTGGGTGGTCAGGTCTCCCAAGTATGCTCCCACCCCAAGAGGGAGGCATCTGTAGTAAGGATTAGAGAATGAGACTGAGTGACAAAAGGAACTCCCTGTCTTAGATTGTCCTGACCCAGCCACCACTGTAACGCCTGGATCAGGGTTCGAGTCACTGGAATTAGTTTGGTCAGAGGTCCTTTTCTGAGACCAGAAGGCTCTCAATGGAACTGAATATCCCTCATTTGAAATCTTGCTCCCTGCACCACTGCTGTAGAGGCAGCCATGTGTCCCAGGAGCTGCAGAAAATGCCTTGCTGGTCGAGACACCTGGAGGGTGACTGAAGAGCCAGTGAGATAAGGTCCTGCCCTATCCAGGAGAGAGGCTCTTGCTTTTACTGTATCCAGCTCTGCCCTATGAAGGTGAGGAGCTGCACAGGCTGTAGAACTGACTTTGAAAGATTCAGAAGGAAACCTAGAGAAGTGAGCAGTTGCTGAGTTATCTGTAGGTGTAATTTGACTTGGTCTGGAGACTGGCCTACTATGAGCCAGTCATCCAGGTATGGAAAGATGGAGATCCTTTTTCTCCTTAGGAAGGCAACTACTACTGCCAGGCATTTTGTGAACAACCTTGGAGCAGAAGTCAGGCCGAAGGACATTGCTCTGAACTGGTAATGGCCTGAGGGCAGCTCGAACCTGAGGTACTTTCAGTGGGAGCTTCTGATGAGAATACGGAAATAGGCATCCTTGAGGTCCAGGGAGACTAGCCAGTCCCCTGGCCTTAGAGAGGGTAGAATTATTCCCAGAGTCACCATTTTGAACTTTGGCTTTAAAAGGTGCTTGTTTAAATATCTGAGCTCCAGGATGGGCCGCCATTCTACTGTCTTTTTGGGGGTTAGGAAGTACCTGGAGTACAATCCTTTCCCTTTGTGTAGGGGTGGAACCCTCTCTATGGCTCTGAGAGCCAAGAGGGAAGAGACCTCTGCCTCTAGGGCAAATGCCTCTGAAGGATTTGCAGGCGGAAAGGATCTGGTTCTCATCTTTGGACATTTTTTGAAGCTGAGAACCAGTCCCTAGTTACTACTTCCAGGACCCATTTGTCTGATGTTAAGACATCCAGTCCTGGACAAAGTAAGTCAGCCCTTCCACAGGTGGTGGAGAATCGGCCCTGGCAAACCCATCAGGGTGCCTGTTTGGCAGGGTTTTAGGCTGAGGGGTGGAAGCAGGCCTGCTTGTACCCCATCTGCCTCTCCCTCTAAAGAACCCCCTATGAGCATAAGCAGAAGAGGAGACCTGGGCTTGGTAGAAAGGCCTATGAAAAGGCCTACCCCTGCCCCTGGAATGCTGCCTCTGGAGAGTGGCTTGCCTTTCCTTGGCCTGAGCACTCCTGTAGGTGGTCCTGTATTCATCCATTTTCTTCATGTAGTTTTCTGTTTGCTCCCCAAACCGAGAATTACCCACAACAGGAAAATCCATGGCCTTAGTCTGGGTATCCTGAGAGAAGCTAGTACATCTGAGCCAAGCCACCCTACGAAGGGCCACAGATGTAGCCATGACTCTAGATGAAACATCAGTGGAGTCCACTGCAGCATAGGTGCACCTTGGATGCCTCAATACCATCCATGACCACCTGCTCCAGCTCCTTGGCAAGCTGGCCAGGGACCTGTTTAGCTAAAGCCATTACAGTGTCCCATCTAGATTTCTGATATCTAGCTGTATAGGCCATAATTAGCCTGCCTGAGTCCCAAGGATGCTGCCATGTATTGTTTCTTTGCCATGGCATCAATCCTCCTGGAATCCTTATCTGGGGGGTGTGAAGCCAAGGGTATATTTGCCTTATCACAGGCAGCAGCCTGCACTACCCCAACATGACTGCATTGCTGGGTAAGGAACTCCGTATCCGAGCCTGAGAGAGTATACCTCTTGTCCATTCTCTTGTCCACAGGAGGTATAGAATTAGGAGCCTTTAAAATTTTCATTGTCTGTTTCCTAAAGGACTTATGAAGGGGAACAGACAGCCTCCTGGACTCTGGGATATCCATCATTTCAACATAGGCTCCTCCTGGTCATCCACAGCTTCTTCCATAGGAAGCTGAAGAGTTTCAGCCACTTTTTTGTAGAACATAAAGTGGGAAGGGGACTCAGAAAGGATAGGAGGAGAAACCCCTGAAGGTCTGTCTGGGGAGATGTCCAGGTCAATAGGCACATCAGACTTTCGATAATCATCATCATCCTACTCTCCTTCCTCCTCCTCGGTTTATAAAAGTCTTCTAAATTATAATCTGGAACGGGGACCCGACCGAACTGAGTCCCTTCCTGATGGTGCCGGTTTGGTCAGAACTGGGGTTGGCGACTGAACAATCCTTATCGCTTTGGCTATTTCATCAGCGGTCAGAGAAAGAATTTGTGGATCCGCACCGGCTGATTTATCCCTTCTTTTTCTTTTAACCGGAACCGACTCCTCGGAGTCTGTTCTCCTTCTGCCCAAAGAAGTTTCGCCCTGGTCAGAGGGCACTTCTTCTGGTTCGGTTGGAACCGAACCGGGCTGGCCATCCAGGTCAGCGGACTTCTTGGCCTCCCTTTCCCTGAGCCTACCAACTCTCTTTTCCAGGGTAGTTGCAGGAAAATTCTTGCAAATCTGGCAGTCTGAATCAAGGTGGTCAAACCCCAGACAATAAACACAGGTGGTGTGGGGATCAGCCTTAGCAAAGGCTTCCCCACACACACTACAGTGTTGAAACCCAGTGGGCCTGGTTTTTCTTTTGGGTTTCTAAGAAATGGCCAGTCCTAACAAAAACCTACCCTTTTTTCGGCAATCTGCCAGGCAAGACACCCTTATCGGTTCCTGACCGTGTTACGGGTCGTGGAAAAAAACGTAATGAAATCCATTTTTTTTTAGAACCGATAAGAACCGGTTACCACACTCTAAAAGTAGAATAAACTTTTTGAACAACCTGATCGGTTCAAACCGAACTGATCCCAAGTTTACAAGTTCCACACAGAAGAACAAGAAAATAAACCTATCTAGTACTCACGATACCACAGACAGAGACTGAACAGACAGGTTAACGGATTAAATTTGGTCGAAAACCGAGACAAATGGTACTTTAACCGACAAACTTGAACGGAGCAAAGGAGAAATCTCCAGAATGACTGTTCAGTGAGGCGGAGTAAAGAATCTGACGGTTTGACTTCAAACAGGAACAGACAGAGTCTCAACCGAGCTCGAGCTCAGCGTTCCATGCCTGGCATGGAAAGTTAACTCTTTCATCTCCGGGGCAGTTCAAAGGTTGGACATCACTGCAATATGTCAGAATACAGCAAGACTTCATGTTGTTTGAAAACCCTATACGACCAGGGACCCCAGTACCTGCAAGATCTTCTACATCTCTACTGTCCCTCCAACCCACTCCGATCCTCCGACAAGGGATTGCTAGAGATTCCCAGGGTATGTTTAAAAACATCTGGAGGACGATCATTTGCCTTTACGACTCCTACCCTGTGGAACTCTCTGCCTCGTCGGATACGACATAGCCTGTCGAAGGTTTTAAAAGCGCCCTCAAAATGCATCTGATCCTCCAGGCCTTTCTAGGGGCCTGAGAGAGACTGTAAAGAAGATGTGTTATAAGACTGAAGTGTTTTTATGGCTGTATTTTACTGTATTAGTATTGTATTTTATCATGATGTTTATGTTTTAGTTTGTATATATTGTTAAGATGCATTGAGCTATGGAAGGGCGCCTAGTACAAATAAAGATATGATGATTCACCGGAAGAAGGGACCTGTTAGGCCCTGAAAGCTTGTGTAGAATTCCATTTTTGTACAAGACTCTTATTGGTCCAATAAAAGGCATCAAACCTTATTGCACCTCCTGTTTTCCAAGGACCAATACAGCTAGAATCTCTTTTTACATAAATTCCGGGGAAATTAGTGCACTTTTGGGAATACTCCAATGGATTCCTGGTGTTAGAAAGAACAGTTACATACTTACCGTATTAGTAGATCTTTGAGAGAATCTCTCATCAGGTCACACCTTTAGAACTATGAAGCATCAGCGCTAGGACCACATGGAAACATTTGGCGGCAGTCAGCCAGGGGCCGCCCACAATGACATCATAAGTCAGCGTCCATATAAGACATGGGTGGCCTCCTCTCTCATCAGATCCCCACCAGAGATAATGCTCAGAGGACTATGAACCAGGAAACCGGGACCAGCATCCTGCATACCAGGTGACAGAGGATGCTAAAAGGAAGAGAGATGGAGGAAAACACACAGATTAAACTTGCTTGTCAACCCCATGAAGGATGGAGGGAGGGACTGCATGACCTGATGAAAGAGAATCTCTCAAGGATCTGCTGTTACGGTAAGTACATAACTGTTCCGTCTTAATCAAGGATCTCTCTCATCAGGTCACAACTTTGGAACAAGTCACTAGCAGTACCAAAAACACAGGTTACTCATCTGTAACAATAGTTCTAAGAGTGGTATATAATGTTCAGCCACACTTCTGGCAGTTGTCTTTCTCTTTAAGATTCACCAGAAACATCTTCAAGCTGGCTCCTCACACCCACCCAGGTGGTAACTCTCTTGGCTCCAGCCCCTTATGCCAGATCTTACCAGCTGGTAGCAGATTGTGCTACCGAAGCTGGAGGTGGTGGATGAACATCATATACCACTCTCCAGAAAGTACAGTTCAGTAGAACTTACGTGACAGTAGATCTTCGAGAGAGGCTCTTGCAGTAGGCATTCACGCATATTCACATATATCTTTCAGAAAAAGAGACTTGCAAGAACAAGGGGACACAATTTAAAGATAGAAGGAGGGCGGTTCAGTGGCAATGTGAGGAAGTATTATTTCACAGAGAGGGGGTAGTGGATGCATGGAACAGCCTTCCTGAGGAGGTTGTGGGGTCTAAAACTGTGGGAGAATTCAAGAATGCATGGGAAAGACATAAGGCAATTCTTGTGGGGTAGGAAGAAATAGGCTGTTGGTCAACTAGGATCTGCGGCCTATCAGTAGGTAGGGGAAGCAGGCAGACTAGATGAGGCAACCGGTCCTTATCTGCCGTCAAAGTCTATGTTTCTATAGGATTGTCCATAGGCATCAAGACCCCATGGACAAATCTCTAGCTAGCAGTCTCTGGCGGGGGACCGCCCCCTCGTCAGGTGACCGGTGTCAAGCAACGTCAGTATAAAGGGGCGGTCTCCAACGTCCACCTTCCAGTTCTTTCCTGCCAAGGGCCAAAGAGAGGCAAGTCGAGACAGAAGAGGATATTTCCCCTCATGGAAATGGAGCCAAAGCAGCTTAGGGGGATGGAGGGCCGGAAGGCAATACCTATTGCAACAGCCTCTCTCAAAGATCTACCGTTACGGTAAGTTCTTACATAACTGTACTATCTTACTTCGAGAGGGCTCTTGCAGTAGATATTCACATACAGGGCCGAGTCCCAAGCAGTCTGGAACAAGGAAAAGCACTCAGGAGGAGGAAAAGTATCCAAAAACATGGAACCTCTGGCTGAACGGGTCTTATGAAACAAGACCTTGAAGCACAGCCAAACGGAAGTCTGCTCTACTGCGAGAGGCAATGTCCAAACTGTAGTGTTTCATAAAGGTATGGACAGAAATCCAGGTTGTGGCTGCACAGATGTCTGCCGCTGACACGTTCTTGAAACAAGCTGCAGAGGCAGCTGCTCCTCTAGTGGAGTGACCTCTGACCTGACTCGGCTGAGCCAACCATTTCAATAGGCATTGCTTAGAAACAGTGTTGCCTTCCCTTTTGTATGCAAAAGAGACTAAAAGCTGATCAGTTTTCCTGAGATCCACAGTCCTAGTGGTGTAGTATCTCAGTATTCTGTGAACATCCAAAGCATGCAAGAGGTATTCCCCTTGACTGAAGTGTTGCGTAAAGAAAGCAGGTAGCTCAATGGATTGATTCAGCATAGATTCAGCCACCACTTTAGGTAAAAACTTAGGGCTGGCGCATAAAGCCACACGCTCCTTGTGGAAAATCAGGTATGGGATTTTGACATCAAGGTCTGGAGCTTGGAAATGCATTGAGCCGAAGTAATAGCCACTAGGAAGAGAGTCTTCCAGAAAGGAACTTTAAATCTGCTGTGGCTGCCGGCTTGAAGGGAGGCAGGGTGAGCTCCTCTAGAATAAAATTCAAGTCCCATGGTGGAGCAGGAATGCGGATGAGGGGTCTCAAATGGAGGACCCTTCTGAGTAAAGTCTTAGAGACTTCTAACTGAGCAAAATCCTGTCACCAAAGAGGATATGGTAGGCTGAAATTGTTGCCATGTGGACCTTCAAAGAGGAATGAATGAGACCCAGATCAAGAGGTGACATGTAATCCAGTACTTTAATGGATGGGCATGAGAAAGGTTCGAAATCCTTAAAAATGGCCCAAACTGAAAAGCGTTTCCACTTCATGACGTAGGTGGACCTGGTGGAAGGCTTTCTGGCCTCTACCAAGATGTCCGCTACAAGCGGAGAAACTCCAAAGTGGGCTTTTGCTATGTCTGCAGGAGCCACGCATGTAAATGAAGGGATCTGAGACCTGGATGAACAAGGGTCCCCTGATCCTGGGTCAGTAAGTGTTGTGACAGAGGAAGAGGAAGTGGAAGTTCCTCTGAAAACTGTTGCAGAAGAGAGAACCAAACTTGCCTGTGCCAGAAGGGCGTGACAATCATCTGTGCTCCCTCCGATCTGAGTTTGTTCAGGACCTCGAATTAAGGTAACTGGAGGAAGGCATAAACTAATCTGTCCCTCCAAGCGAGAGACAGAACATCCTTGCCAAAAAATAGCTTGCCCTGGAACGAGTGAGCAGAAGGCAGAAAGTTTTTTTTTTTTTTTAATTCATTTTATTAATTTGATATAAACATATGTTTATATGCACAAACATTTGTTATAATAGATGTCCCTTTAATACAGCTGGGAGGGCCACTCTCTTAATAAATTCAAAGATCCCAATAAATGTTAAAAGATACAGCACTGAGGGGCATATCTAGCACAAGAAAAATTAATTATGGTACTGCTTATAAGCCGCTTTATTAAGCCCATGAGCTGCATGTGGAGAAGAAAAATATAATCCAAGTCCGAAATCCACAATGACTTCCCTCCATTGAGAGGACAAACTTATCCACCATGTCTAAATAAAGTGAATGCACAAGAGTGCAACTCAATTAATAAAGCATACTAATTTCTGCTTAAGTAAATTCTCAGAACACAGATCTACTATAGATATATACTGTACAAAAACAGTGCTATAATTATAACTAGGCGCATATTATTTGTTACCTCCACCTGAAAAACAAGATCTAGAGAAGAACATTTCAATTACTAGTTTTAACAACCAATCACAAGTGGACAAGAAGCACTGTCGTTTGAAGTTTTACAAATCTCAATGAACGATAACTGGGGAAGGAATATACAGGTCACCCATAATAAATCAAAGGCTGTGTGTCCAACTGCAGAGGTAACGCCTCATCTTAAGATTAATAGGGCTAACTGATTTCCCCCCTCCCTGAAACTTATATGGACAGTACCTTATGAACAGAAAGTTCAACTGGTAGGAAAATCCTCCTCCGATTCAGATTCCTCTTGTTGTGGTGATCGCTGGCGAGAAGGAGCATTCTTTTGGCACCACTAGGCAGCATTGCCTGAATCGGAAAAGATGTATACTCTACTACGGTGAACTATTTGTAGGCGGGCCGGATACACCAACCCATACGAAATTCCAGCTTCCCTCAGTAATGCTCTGGTTCCATTAAACTTCTTCCTTTTCTGCCTTGTGGCATACCCCAGATCCGAGAACATTTGCACTTGCTGACCCTCTAATAGAAGGGTTTTCTTCAATCTGGCTTGGGCTAGTAAACGGTCTCTGGAGTCTGTGCCATCTGTGACTATCACCACTGTCCTGGGAGTCTCTGGGTCTTCTATTCGACCTCAGGGAGTTGCTCTGTAGGCCTTCTGAAAACGTTGTACTACAAGTGCCATCTCTTCACCCAGCTGCTGCACCAACCAGTCCTGGAAAAATAACATAAGGTGGTCGCCTTCACTCCCCTCCGTGATTCCCAGCAATCTTATGTTCTGAGACCTTGCTTGGTTTTCTAAGGTCTCTAAACGAGACTTGAGATGATTATTCTTTTTTAGAACTGTGGTCACCGCTCCCATAGCGGCGTCCGCTTTCTTTGAAGATTCTACTGATGCTAGAGTGATAAATTCAATTGTTGTCTCCACTGTTACTACTCTATTTGTTAAAAGTGTCAATCTTGTTTGACAGTCCGGTGACTGAGGCTATCAAACGGTTCAGTTGAACTCCTAACATCTGTATGGTCTCGCTAGGAGAGCCCTGGGGGGTACCTTCTTCTTCTTCGTGTTCCCAGGCCTGAGTCACCCTCGTAGTCGGAGCATCAGCTACAGTTTTTAATCTTGCTCCTTCACCTGAACCGCTCTCTTTTTTAGGATTTCCCATTTCTGTATGATGAGCATCCTGCACAACTCTACAACTCAGGAAGTAGATTCTACAAATAAAAAACCCACCAATTTCAAGTTTTTATAACAAAATAATCAGAAACTGATTAGTATGCAGCCATCTTGCTTGGGCTCAACAGTGCCCCCTCCAGAAGGTGGGAAGTTCTACGTTTTGGGGAGACGCGAAGAGGTCCATCTGAGGCATTCCCCATTGCTGAAAATGTTTATGACTTCTTGGTCCAGTTCCCATTCGTGGGCCCTGAATGAGTATCAACTGAGCTGGTCCGCCGCGTGTTTTTTTCCACTCCCGGAACGTGCCTTGCCGTCAGGTGAAGGAGATGCTTGGTTGCCCAAAGCCAGACCCTCATTGCTTCCCGGCACAGAGGGTAGGAACATGTTCCTCCCTGCCTGTTGAGATACCAGACTACACACATTGTCTGTCTGAATGAGGAGATGACCGGGAAGGATAAGGGAGTGAAGAGCCTGAAGGGCATAAAGAACTGCCCTCAGTTCAAGCACATTTATGTGCAGATTTTGTTTGGACTTTGACCAGCTGCCCTGAGCCTTGTGAGACCCAAGATGGGTTCCCCAGCCTTCCCTGACGCATCTGTCGTCAACGTCTGGGAAGGAGGTTCGAAACTGAAGTGAACTCCCAGGCATAGGTTCTCCTGTACCATCCACCACTGTAAGTCCCTGATCATGGGGTCGGAGACTAGCACCTCATGGTCTAGATCGTCCAGGGTTTTGGTCCCACTGAGACTGAAGCATCCACTGAGAGATTCTCATATGGAGCTGAGCGAGTGGAACTGTAGGAATGGCAGCCGCCATTAGCCCGAGAAGGTGAAGGACTGACCTGGCACCGACTCTCCTGTGACCGGACAGAAGACAAGCCTGAGTCAGGAGGGACAGGGAGGGTAAAAGAGGAGGAGGAGTAGCTCTCTACATAAGGGAAGGAATCAAAGCAACAGAACAAAAGGGTAAACAGGGAGGAGAAGAAGCACTGTGGGTAAATTTGGAGGCAGGCAATGGTGCCACAATCCGCACAGGGGTTGTATACAGACCCCCCCCCCCCGGGGGAGGAAATGGACAAGGAAATGATAGAAAGTATACTTAGAATGGCAGATAAAGGGGAGATATTGCTGATGGGTTATCTGAATAAGCCACATGTTAACTGGAGTGCAGTAGCAGCAGCCACTTCGAAGAGTGGGGTTATTCTAGATGCCCTACAGGGGGCATGTCTTAGACAACTAGTATTGGAACCCACTCAAGAAGGATCAATCTTAGACCTGGTTCTCTCAAATGGAGATGGAGAGAGGATCACAGATGCAGAAGTGGGTAGCCATCTGGGAACTAGCAACCATCGAACAGTATGGTTCACAATAAACACAGCAATAGAGTCAAGCCATACGAAGGCAAAAGTGCTGGACTTCTGAAGGGCTGACTTTGCCAAAATGGGTGAGTGCCTAAGGAATGCACTAGCAAATGGGCAGGAAGGAGGGGTGGAAGAACAATGGGGAATAATAAAAACTGCCATCACAGAGGTAACGAGCCTTTGTGTGAAGCAAATAAAACAAAACGATGTAAGAAACCACTATGGTTCTCAAAGAAGGTGGCAGTGAAGGTTCAAGAGAAAAAGAAAGCATTCAGAAAGTATAAGGAATCACAGAAGGAGCAGGACAGAGAATTGCATCAGTTAAAGCAAAAGGGAGCTGGGAAGGCAGTCAGAACAGCAAAGGCCCGAACCAAGGAAAAGACAGCCAACTCAGTTAAGAAGGGGGATAAAACATTTTTTAGGTACATCAGTGAGCGAAGGAAGACTAAGGGAGGGATAGTGAGGCTTAATAAGGGGATGGGGGTGGGCAGAGGGTGACGGTGAAAAGGCAGAGATACTAAACAAATATTTTTGCTCAGTATTTACAAATGAAGAGGGGGAGGTACCTAAAACAAACAATAGAAACACTCTGGATACAGAAGTTGATACCAGCCCATTTACAGAAGAAAGGGTTCTGAAAGAACTCTTAAAACTGAAGGTGGACAAAGCAATGGGGCCTGATGGGATTCATCCCAGAATTCTAAAAGAACTAAGGGTAGAACTAGTGACACGACTGAATACCCTCTTTAACAAATCATGGGAGGATGGGGTGGTACCTGAGGACTGGAGGAGGGCAGATGTGATTCCCCTTCACAAAAGTGGGAGCAGGGAAGAAGCAGGAAACTACAGACCTGTTAGTTTAACCTCAGTGATAGGGAAAATGATGGAATCTCTTCTGAAGGAAAGAACTGTTGAGTACCTAGAGGCCAGAGGGGCACAGGACCCAAGACAGCATGGATTCACGGGGGAAGGTCATGCCAGACGATCTAATAGATTTCTTTGACTGGGTGACCAAAGAAGTAGATCAGGAGGGCTGTGGACATGGCCTACCTAGACTTTAGCAAGGCATCTGACTCAGTCCCACACAAGAGATTAATGTACAAGTTAGCCAGCCTGGGGAGTGGGTCCCAGGGTGATCGCCTGGGAAAGAATTGGCTGGAGAATAGGACACAGAGTAATAGTAAATGGAGTACACTCTGAAGAAAGGGGACTACTAGTGGGCACCGTGAGGGTTCAGTATTAGGATTGGTCATCTTCAATGTCTTTATAAGTGACACTGCAGAGGGACTGGAAAGAAAAGTATGTCTCTTTGCAGATGACACAAAGATCTGCAACAGAGTTGATGCACAAGGTGGGGTGGAAAGGATGAGAAGGGACTTGGCAAGGTTCGAGGAATGGTCAAATGTATGGCAGCTTAGATTCACTGCCAAGAAGTGCAAGGTAATGCACCTAGGAAACAAAAACCCAGGGGAAGAGTACACAATGGGGGGTGAGATACTAACAACAAAAATGGAAAGGGACCTGGGGGTAGTCATATCAGATGACTTAAAGGTGGGCAAGCAATGTGAGAGGGCAGTAAGGAGGGTTGAGGGATACTGGGATGCATAGGAGAGGCATCACCAGTAGAAAACAGGAAGTTGTTATCCTCTGTACAGACAACTGGTGAGACCCCATCTGGAGTACTGTGTGCAGTTCAGGAGACCCAATTCCACAAGGACAAGGACAAGATGGAACCTGTCCAGAGGAGGGCAACTAAAAATGGTGCAGATTCTGCACCAAAAGACATACGAAGAGAGACAAAAGGAGCTTAATATGTATAGCCTCGAGGAAAGGAGGAAGAGGGGGGACATGATAGAAACTTTCAAGTACCTCAAGGAATCAACAAAGTCCAAGAGGGTAGCATCTTTCAAGAAAAGAGGTGTGCAAAACCATACAATTTGAAGATTGGGGGCAGCTCTAGAGGTAATGTATAAGTATTTTTTCACAGAGAGGCTGTGGATGCATGGAACGGCCTTCCGGGGGAGGTTGTGGAGTCAAAATCAGTGGTTAAATTCAAGCATGCATGGGACAGTCATAAGGCAATTCTAGGGGGTGGGGGTTGAAAGAAGTAGGCTGCTGGTAAACTAGGATCTGCAGCTTATCCATTAGGTAGGGAAATAGGCAGACTGGGTGGGCCAAGCAGTCCTTATCTGCCGTCAAATTCTATGTTTCTATGTGTCCACCCTCTCCAGAGGCAAAAAGGCTTTGCCGATGGTCGTGTCCAGAATCACCCCTATAAACTGGAGGCGTTAGGAAGGGAACAAATGGGACTTCGCCTGGTTGATAGTGATACCCAGGCTAGTGAAAACCTGCAGGGTAAGGGAAGGTGCAGGAGTTCGTCACTGGATGGGGCCGCCAGGAGCCAATCGTCCAGGTACGGGAACACCTGTACTCCCTGGGTATGCAGGTGGGCCGCTACCACCGACAGGCATTTGGTAAAAACTCAGGGAGCCGAGGAAAGACGAAACGGGAGGGCCTTGAGCTGGTAGTGGTCCCCCCAAAAGCAAAAACGGAGGAATTTGCAGTGGGAAGGGCAGATGGGGATACGCAGGTAGGCATCCTGCATGTCCAAAGTGCACAGCCACTGTCCCTGCCAAAGGAGAGGCAGAAGGCTCTGTAAAGAGAGCATTCTGAATCGTTTGTACTCCAGGAACATGTTCAGGGAGCTGAGGTCTAGAACAGGCCTCACATCTCCCATCTTCTTTGGGACCAGGAAGAAATGAGAGTAGTAGCCCGTCCCCCAAAGATGGCCAGGGACTGCTTCTATCGCCGCCTTGGACAGAAGGGAGGTTATTTCGTCTAGTACCAGAGGCAGATGTTGCAGGGAGTAAGATGACCGTGGAGGTGGTCTTCGGGGTGGTTTCTGAAGAAACTCAATTGAGTGTCCTGCTGAAATCAACTGGAGCACCCAAACATCTGACATTATCCTCTCCCAGCCCGGCAGATGGAAGTAGAATCTCCCCCCTATTGGTTCCCCTGGGGCCTCCAGAGGCAACGGGAGAGGCGGGGAGTCAGGAGGTGGGGCAGCGCAGTAGCCGAGGCTCCTGCGGCCTTTTTGCTAGTGGGAGACTTGGTTGCTGGAGGAGCCTGATGCTTGTTGAGCTGCTTGCCCTGTGGTTCTGGTTGGTTGCATCTACGAAAGGGATGCCGCTGCCCTTGAGGGAGTCTGTACATGGAATCAACAGACTTGAGTGCAGTGCCCTTCTCTTGCAGGTCGGTAATGATGTCCTTGACATCACCCCCGAACAGCAACGAACCCCTGAAGGGAGCATCCTGGATAGCGGATTGCACTTAAGGGACCAAAACTGACACACATGGGCCAAGCATGATGCCGTAAGCCTATGGTGACAGCTGAGCTCCTTCCGGCAGAGTCCACTGCGTCGTAAGTGGCACGGAGCATGTACCTACTGGCCGAATGAGCAGAACAGACAAGGTCTGCCACTTCCTGTTTAGTCTGAGACTCCAGAAGGGAGTCCAATTTGATTCCACCTGACTGAGGATGGTCTTCTGAAAGTCCCCTGTATGTGCCCGATATTTCAGGCCCCTAACAGCCAGGTAGATGAGAGATGAATCATCTTCTTCCAATATTGGTCCAGAAGCCGTGACTCCTTGTCAGGTGTGCCGAGCTAAGGTGTTGCACGGATTAGTGGAATGGCCGTGAGCGCGCTTAATGACGACCAATCCGCTTGGGTGTAGATTCAAAAGATCTATACCCTCGGGAGCCTGATACAGCCGATCTGCCTTCCTTGGAAGGGGGCTAACGTGAAGGTTGGTTCCAAATAGTGGAAACAAGGTCCCGCGTGAGGCTCTATCTAGGGTGGAATCAGTGTGGGAGCAGTCTCGGGCAGATCCAAGTGAGTAGCAAGATTTTTACGCTGTGGATCTGGCTCCAGTGACTGCCACTGATGAACTTCCTGGATCGTCCTCAGTAACTCCAGAAAAGAGGGATCCTCTGGAGGGGTCCTTGGCCTGGGGCGATCTGGAGTACGGGGCTCGTCATCAGGATCACAGCGCCCATCTGAGTCCGAATCAGACGTGTCCAACATAGAAGAGGAAGACTCCTCTCTGCAAGGGGGAAGAACGGCCCCTTAAGGGAGTTCCCTGGGCGCTGTGTCCTCCCCACCCCAGGAGCCAGAGGACCCTCTGGTGTCGGGTAAGGGAGGAGTCTCAGTCTCGGCACGAGGGATTGTGCAAGGGTCCAGTGTCTGGTAGAAGACTCTCTACTTCTCTGGTGAGTTGAGCCTCGACCAGCCCACCATGAGGCCGAGTCTCCTTCAAGTCCGCCCGGTGGTTGGGGCGGGAGGCGGAGGAGGGGATATGGATACTGAGGATAACTGTAATAAGAGTATCCATAACCCGATGGTGGGAAACCTGGCAGGCCAGTTGAGGCGCCAGATATTGGCGGCGCCAGGTAGTGAGGCACCAGATATCATGGAGCTGGGTATGGAGGCACCGTGATATTGAGGTGCTGAATACCCAGGAGCCAGGGCTCTGGGGGACAGAGGGACCTGGCAGAGGTCCCGCCACGGGCCAGGCACTGGGAAGACTGGCCCTGCGGTGTCGGGCCTGGTGTAGGAACACCGTCCGCAAGGGGACGCTTGCCGCGCGGCAGGCCAGTGTCGGGGCCGCGCCAGGTATCTGGTCCTGAAAGAGGGCCTGACGGCAGCGTCAAGGTCCTCTGCCATGACTGGGGAGGGAGGATTAGAGTCCCCAGGGTCAGCAGAGGAGACGAGATCCCCAGAGGGCAACGCAACGCGCTGCGGAGAACCTGGAGCGTCAGATCTATCGAGGGTGTACTTGCAGACTCCTTAGCCGGGCAGGTGTCAGAGGAGCCAACATCCGACTTATCGATCCCCTGCCAGAGAAGATCATGATGGAGATCGGCCTTGTTGGGTGAGAGTTTGGCTTGGCGCCCTCCGAAGGTAGATAAGCTTGTTGCCTTGTCCAGGCGGACGCCTGTGGAACCGATGTCTGACTTAAGCGGACCGACTCAAACCCGAGAACCAGCGTGGTGGAAGAAGCTCTCCGGGACTGGAGGCCTCCTTTTCTCTGGAGGCTCCCCAAGGCCTGAGTGCGAGCCAGACAGTAGGAGTGACACCTTCTTGGTGACCACCAAGACGGTCGTCATGGAGTGATTCTCCGGAGGGATGTTACCTTCAATGTCGTGACTCCAGCCAGAGCCGTGGTAGCTGCTTACCGCCTCCAGATGCTTCTCCTTGTCTCGCTTTCTTCTGGACCTTCGGAAGAAGTGGACGCCTGCCTTAACTTCTTCAGCTCCATCTCCATGGATGCCATCTTTTTCTTTACAGTATGCGCTTCCAGGGACTGCTGCCTTATTTTCGGGTAGCGGAGTTGAACTGTTGGCACTTCTCCACTGGGTGGTCTGGGCCCAGACAGAAGAGGCACAAGGAATGGCCGTCCTTGTGTGGTAGTTGAGAGTTGCACAAGTCACACTTATGCGATTCGGAGGGCGTCGGGGACGACATACGTGGTGAATCGAACAATTTGTCGAAGAGAGAGAAAAAACAAGGTTGAAAACTAGACTGAATGACTGACGAGCGTTGAACTCTACCGCGAGGAACTTTGACGAGCCGACAGCGGGAAAGAACTGGAAGGCGGGCGTGGGGGACCGCCCCTTTATACTGACATCACTTGACACCAGTCACCTGACGTGGGGGCAGTCCCCCGCCAGAGACTGCTAGCTAGAAATTTTTCTGTGGGGTCCTGACACCTGGCGGGTCAGTCCTATATGTGAATACCTACTGCAAGAGCCCTCCTGAAGAAAGATCTACTGTTACAGGTAAGTAGCCTGTGTTTCTAGGGACATGGATATGATGTTCTATCCACACTGTCTGGCAGACTTCTAGCATTTCTCCGAGAGGTGGGAGACAAGGCGCACACCCCTTACTTAGAAAATAAGGATTGGAGAACTGAGGCCCCAAAACCAGCATCCCAGTGTGATTCAAGGTCAATGTAGTAAGGGGAAATTAAGGTGTGAGCTGACTTTCAGGTAGAAGCCTTGCAGATTTCCTGGATAGGGATGTCCCTAGAAGCAGCTACCAACGCAGCAGTATGGCGGGTGGAATGAGCCCTTAGCCCTCCTGGAGTCTCCCTACCCGCCAACCTATAGCAGAGATCAATGCAGGAAGTGATCCACCTGCCAATCGTCCGCTTGGCTGGAGGTCTGCCAGGTGCGGCTTCAGCATAGGGGACAAGCAGCTGGGGAACCTTTCCCCAAACTCCAGCCATGCACTCTTTATAGTAAGCAAGCCGCCACCTCACTTCCAAGTACAGAGCCTGAGTGCGGCCTCTGAGGTGTGATTCGGGAAGAACACCGGCAAAGTCATCACCTGATTCAGGTGAAACTCCGACACAACCTTCGGGAGGAACTTGGGGAGCAGGAAAACCTTGTCCCTGTGGAAGACCAGGTAAGAAGACTCAACCAAGAGTGCCTGGAGCTCACAGATCCTTATGGCTGACGTGATAGCCACTAGGAAGGTGGTCTTCCATGACAGGTGAGACATCTCACACCTGTGCATCGGTTAGAACGGCTTGCCAATGAGCTTTGCCAAACCAGCAACAAGTCCCACGGTGGTGATGGTTCATGCACCGGAGGGGAAATGTGGTCAAGGCCTTTGGAAAAGCGCCAGACCACCTTCTTCTGTGCCGACTGCTGACAAGCCCATGCTCGGTAAGCACAGATGGCTGCCAGATGCACCTTAAGGGTCGTCCACCGAAGTCCCCCTTGGGAGAGAGACCACAGAGTGTCCAAAATGCTAGCCACAGAACAGGTCAAATGGTCCAACCCTTTGCCAGACACCAAATGGAGAATCTCTTCCATTTGAAGGCATAGCATTTTCTGGTCGATTCCTTTCTAGATGCCTCCACCACAGTTAGGACATCATAGGAGAGATCCAAAGTCTGGAACTCTAGCTGCTAAGGAACCAGGCTGTCAGGTACAGGGATTGAAGGTCCGAGTGGAGTACCTTCCCCTGATTGATGGAGAGCAGGTCCAGGCATGCCGGAAGATGCTTCTGGAGCCTGTTGTTGAGGCTGAGGAGATCGGGGTATCAAAACTGGTGTGGCCAGTCCTGAGTCGTCATGATCACCTGCGCCTTGTCCCTCCTGACCTTGAGGAGCACTCTGTGGATCAAGGGAAGTGGAGGGAAGGCAAAGAGGAGGCCTAGGGTTCACAGCCTTGAGAAGGCATTTCCCTGCAGCGAGCCCTGCTGAGGGGGGCATGCACAAAACAGCCTCGGCTTTGTGTTCTCCCTGGAGGCAAATAGGTCCACCTGAGGGGTGCCCCACTGGGAGAACAGACTGTGAACTACCTGCAGGTGGAGGGACCACTCGTGAGATGCCTCGCCCACCTGGTTGAGCGCATCCGCCACTTAGTGGAGGCTCCAGCCACATGGATGGGGAAGACAGCTGCCTCTAAGCTGTGCACAAGGGTCCAGATGCGGAGAGTCCTTGCACAGAGTCAAGGAGTGCATCCCACCCTGCTTGTTGAGGTAGTACATGGTCGTGGTGGTGTTCGTCTGGACCTGGACCACTTGACCCCGGACAAATGTCACGAATGTGGTCAGGGCTAGCCGAACTGCTCGGAGCCCCAGAAGGTTGACGTGATATTGAGACTCCTAAGGGGTCCAGAGCCGTGGCACCCCAGCCTGTGAAAGAGGTGCTGGTGAGCAGGATGACTGTCAGCTCAGGGCGACAAATGGCAACCCATCCTGCAGATGCTCTGGGACAAGCCACCACTGGCGGGCGTCCCATATCCTCTGGGTCACAGTGACCAGCTGGTCAAAGTGACCTTTGCACTGAGACCAATGGCTGGCCAGTTCCCACTGCAGGGAGCACATATACCAACCATCCCACTGGACCATGCTGATGCAGGCCACTATGTAACCCAGAAGGCGCAGAAAGTCCCAGGCAGGGCGCAAGTGCCCAACCAGAACTGATCAGGCAAAGGAGGAGAGAACCTCTGCCCTGTCCGCCAGGAGCCGAGCTCTGCACCAATGAAGCTGATCACCTGTGAGGGCATGAGTTTTTTGTTTTTTTTCCCCCTCCTTCTCCCTGCTCCTAGTAGGCCACTTCTCCGGGTCACCTAGGTCTCTTGCTGGCACCATTGCCCAATGCCAGCAACCTCCAACCCACATTACAGGCCCCCCAGGGTAATCCGGCATGTCCCTTTGCCGGAAGGGTCCCCCTCCTCCAAGAGAGATAGGCACTGGTGTGGGATGGCCAGCACACTCCACATTTCACCCCAGGTGTTACTGAGGTGGAACTTGGGCCACACTGGGAACTCAGTGGCAGTGGAGGCTGGTGACCGTCATCCAACCGGCCATGGAGCATTTTTTCCCCGTTTGCTCCCGGGGCATGGTGTGCCATGAATATCAAGGCATACGCCAACATTCACCATGCCCTTCTAGGTCTTGGGACGCAATGCACTGCCGTACTCCAAGGAGTCAGCAAATGCTGGGTCTGTACTCCACCCTCCCCTGAGAGAAGGCAAGCAGTCTACAAACAATCAAGCCTTCTCTCCCCAGCCAGCTGTCCAGCTCCCGGGCCCACTGCCGAACCCGGGTCGCTGGCACCGCAAGTGGAAATCCAACCGCTGCGCTGACGGGTCGACTTGAGGGCACAAGTTCTGACCTGGCCTCGTTGACCAGGAGGCCAAGGTGGATGCAGGTCTGGAGGGCCAGGTCCCTGAACTGCTCCACCTCCTGCCTGGAGAGATTGGCTATCAGCCAGTCGTCCAGGTAGGGGCACACCGGACCCCTCAGCGCCTCAGATAAGCTGCCACCACTGCTATGCATTTGGTGAAGACCCTGGGGGCCAAGGAGAGGATGAAGGCATGACTTGAACTCAAAGGGATCCCTCTGCTCAGTAGCAGAGGAACCTTCGGTGGGATGGACAGATCAGGATGTGAAAGAACGCATTCTGAAGATACAGAGAGCAAAACCACATGTTTTGCTCCAGAGATGGTATAATCTGGGACAAAGTTACTATCCTGAAGGTGCGGGACCTGAGGAATTTGTTCAGATCGTGCCGATCTAGAATAGGGCACCAGTCCCCTGTCCGCTTTGGCACCAGGAAGTACCTGAAGACAAACCCAGCATGTTCCAGAGGATCCACAACTCTGACCACGACCTCCTGTGGTGGAGCTGGGCCTATGTTGTCTCGAAGAGCTGACTGTCTGCATACGAACATACGAAATTTGCCAGCAGATAAAGGCCTAGAGGTCTACCAAGTCTGCTTGAATGTGCAGCTAGCACCCCTTATTCTGCAGCTGCCCCTCCCTTCCACCCTTCCCCTTCATTAACCCTCCCCCTTGTCCTGGCCCATTGCCTTTTGACGCAGTCCACTGTTCTACTGGATACCACTTCTGCAGGTAGTGCATTCCACCCATCCACCACCCTCTCTGTAAAAAAGTGTCTCCTCATCTCCCTTCTGAACCTTCCTCCCTCCAGTCTCATATCATCGCCCCTGGTGGCCCTCCCCTCCCTTACTTTGAACAGCCCCTCTGTACCAGTCTTGTTTATTCCTTTCATGTATTTAAAGGTTTCAGTCATGTCACCCCTGTCCCTCCTCTCCTCCAGTGAGTACATGTTCAACTCCTTTAACCTCCTCTCGTATGATAAGTCCCCCAGCCCCTTGATCATCTTTGTCGCCCTATGCTGCACCCCCTCCAGTAACTTAATGTCCCTCTTCAGATACGGGCGCCAGTACTGCACGCAGTACTCCAGGTGTGGTCTAACTAATGACCTATACAGTGGCAGAATACCTCCTCCCTCCTTGAGGATATACCCTTGCAATACAACCCAGCATTTTGTTGGTCTGCAACTGCCTTCCTACATTGTGCAGAGTTGTTCATTGACCCTGTAATGAGCACACCCAGATCCTTCTCCTCCTCTGTCTGGGTTAGCTGCACCCCCAGCTGGTAACTCCTCCTTGGGTTCTTCATCCCAAAATGCAGCATCTTGCACTTTTTGGCAATAAACCCCAGTTGCCAGGTGTCTGACCAGGTTTCAAGCTTTGCCAGATCATTCTGCAACCCCTGCCATCCCCCTAGGTCATCCACCACAGCGCCTACCTTGGTATAATCAGCAAACAGACTGATCTTGCTCTTGATGTCCCATGATATGTCTGCAATGAATATCTCAAACAACACTGGTCCCAACACCAAGCCCTGTGGAACACCGCTCGTCACTGCCCTTGGGCGTGAGAGCTCCCACCCACCACCACCTCTGTTGCCTTCCCGAAGCCAGTTTCCTACCCATCTCACCAGCTTTGCACCCCCGTGCCTACTAACTTCCTTCCCAGCCTTCCATGCGGCACAGAGTCAAATGCCTTACTGAAGTCCAGATACAGGACATCCACTGCATGGCCCCTGTCCAGTTGCCTAGTTACCCAGTCATAGAACTCCACCAGGTTGGTTTGGCAGGATCTGCCACGTATGAAGCCATGCTGTCTGTTGTCTTGTAGTCCTTTGGCCTCTAGGAGGGCCACCAGCCTCTCCTTCAGGATAGTCTCCATTAGCTTACCCACGAAGGATGTGAGGCTCACTGGTCTGTAGTTTCCCGGTTCATCCTTGGGGCCACTCTTGTGGAGGGGCACCACATGAGCCATCCTCCAGTCCTGAGGTACACACCCCGAATGTAGTGAGGCATTAAATAGGTCTGCCAAAGGTCCTGAAAGGACCTCTGCCAGCTCCTTCAGTACCCTGAGGTGGATGCCATCTGTGCCTGGTGCCTTGTCCACCCTCAGTGCCTTCAAACCCTCTCGAACTCTGCCCTCCATGATTTCCCCATCTGTCACCCCTTTTCCCCCCTGTTTCTGCCATTTTTCCCACCTTGGGTGTCACCCCCCTCTTCTCTTTAGTAAATACTGAGCAGAAGTACTCATTTAGTGCTTCTGCCTTATTGCACCCTGCTTCCACCCAACCCCCTCCTTCCTAATCCTTACTATGTGGTCCTTACAGCTCCTTTTCTCCCTGGATGTACTTAAGAAGTCCTTCTCCCCTCTCTTAATGCCTTGTGCCAGCCTGAGTTCAGTGATGCTTTGGCTCCCTTACTGCCCTTGTCCTTCTTGATTCTGTCAAGTACTCCTCCTGTCCTCCCCCTCCCTGTTTTCTTGTACTTCCTAAAGGCAGCTCTTTTCTTCCTTTACTTTTCCATGACTTCCTTGCTCAACGAGCTCGGTTCTTAGCCTCAGCTTCTTGCTTTGGGCTTTGCAGCAGGTTTTGGTTGCCTCCACTATCCCCAACTTTATGAGCTCCCACCTCTGCTTAGTGTCCATACTAGATCAAATTCTGGCCAGGTACCCTTTTACCACTTCCCCAATCCTCCCAAAGTCGGCCCTCCTGAAGTCCAGCACTCTTGTGCCAGATTCCACTCCTTCCGTGCCCATATCCAATGTGAGCCATACTGAGTGGTGGTCACTCCCTGACAGCGGTTCCTCCACTGTAAGTTCTCTCACAAAGTCCCCATTTGCCAGCACAAGGTCAAGGTAGATACCAAGTCCTCCCCATGGGGTGTGGGTTTGGCTGGAAGGGTATTGCTCAAATTACAGAGGCAGACCCTGACCAACCACTTCCAGAAGTCACCTGTCAGTGATAACAGCTGCCCAGGCAGAAAGGAAGTGGCGGAGCTGGCCCCTACAGGAGGACCCAGGAAGGCGTGGTGGCATGAGGGTGGTGACCCCAATCCAGTCACTGGAGCAGGCTTAGATGAGGAGAATCCAGCTGAGGAGCGCCAGGTCCCTTCCCTCCGGGCTTATGGACCACCGAGGCCACAGACTTGGCCCGCTGGCCAGACTGATGCTGGGCTGGTTTTGCCACAGGGGTGGAGGACTGAAAGGGCTTGCACTTCTTCTGCTTGGAGCCCTTGTTGTCCTTTTGGGTGGATGTCAGAGAGTCCAGGAAGGCATTGGACTTTTCAATGCACTGGAGGTGACCATCCACACCAGACCCATATAGGTCGGTGCCCAAAAAGGGGACATCTGCCAGCTTGTGTTGGGTATCTGCCGTGAAGGTCGAGATCCACAGCCAAGCCCTACGGCACATGGCAACCGCAGTGGGCACAAGAATCATCAATATCCAGAGCTGTCTGGAGTTGCTGTTTCGCCATTGCCCTACCCACGTATCAGACCTGTTTGACCGTGGTCTGAAGGTCTGCAGGAAGGTGAGGAATCACCTCATCCAGGGAGCTAAACAGGGCATGAGAGAAATGTGTCATCAAGATGGCCGAGTTCACCTGGCGGAGGCCTAGCAAGGGGGCAGCATAGACCTTTTTGGCTGAATGGTCTAATTTCTTGGACTCTTTATCCAGCGGTCTATTGATGCACCCGGTATTGCCCTAGCGCTGAAACATGGAGTCAGCCCTCCAACCCCTCAGCCGAGGGATGATCCGTGAACCCCGAAAGGGTATCGGTTGGCACAGCATACCTGCGGGCCATCTGGGCGGAGGAAGCGCAGGGCAAACAATGGCCTCGGCCACTGGGAAGGCCTCCGTAGGACAATCCCCTTTGTCTAGAATTTCTATAAGGGAATACTCAGCCCACTTTTGGATGGGCTCCAGCTTCATCGCCGTAGACTCGGTGGAGAATACCCATGAACGAAGTAGGGCCTTCGTCCGTGGACAGATCCCCGATTGACTCGGTGTCCAGTGGATGGGAGTGCAAGGAGGAATCCTCGGATTCCGAGGAGTCGGCATAAAGCGGGAGACCACCTGTGTCACCCTCGACCCACCGCAGATGGTCAGGCATAAGGGTGACTGACAGCCAAAGGAGAAGCCCCTTGGCCGGCTGAGACTCCTTGGTCAGAGCCCTGGTCGTCAGCTGCTTAGGTGACGGCTCCACCATGATCGTCGGAAGAAGCTTGCTTTTGGCCGAGCTGACGTGGTCGGAACTGGCTCTACCTGGGGAGGAACGGTGTCAACCAGCCCCACCGTGGGAGTCAGCGTGGGTCTTTCGGGTGACAGTTAGGTAATGGCCGGGATGGTAGCCGGCGTCTGCTTCAGCTCACTTTGATTTAATCAATGGATAACATTTTTCCGGATGGCCCAACTTTAGGCAGGCAGCGCGGTCCTCAAGGACATTCGGATGAAATGACCAACACGCCACAGGCCTGTGGATCGTGATCATGGCCCAGATAGTATATGCAAGGCGTGAGGTTAATATGTGACATCTTCTGCCCACATGGGCATCAGTGAAATCCAGGTTAAGATTTATCTTCCATCGCGGTCGAATAATCGAGGTGAAGACATAACTCGAATGAGTTTTAGTGTACGTTTTGGAAGTAAATCCAAAGATTTAAGCACCAGGGCCTACTCAACGTGGGAGCGGTAAGTAGGGAACCTGCTTCTTCCAGCAAAAAGGAAGATATGGTGTCATGGGGCGAAGCTAAGGGAGTTACCACTCGGGTGGGTGGGAGGAGCCAGCTTGAAGATGTTTCCGGCAAATCTTAACAGGAAAGGCAACTGCCAGACAGTGGGAACAGAACATCATATCCACGTCCCTAGAACCATCTATCCAGGTGAACTGGAAAAAGAGCTATACTACTGTAAGGCCAACACCTGTTCCTGTACACAATAAAATGACCTCACTGACACATCTACAAGGATCTGACAGTACTGCATGAGACACCCCGATAACTATGGCAGAAATATGTACAATTAGTATGGCCTGGTTAGACTCTCCATTGTTGGGAGTACAGGCCTGGCTACAAACCCCAAAAGCAAGCCTATTGTCCTACTATTTACAAGAGACTGGAGTAAATGTACTATGAGTGGCAACATGACCAGTACAGCCATTAGGGTGGCATGAGCAGAATTCACAGAGGACATGCCTGAGCTCAGAATAAAGAGAAAGGAGAAGGAAAGCCTGTAGGCATTCCTTAGCATCGCAAGAATGGCTCCTATTTCTCTCACTCACCTTTCTGAATCAGGTAGGCAAAGAAGGGGGGGGGGGGCGCGAGGCTGACCCCTGCACCCCCATCCTGGGCCAAGAGAGGGTAAACAAAGCAATGGTAGGCTGAACCTCTGATACCATCTTCTTTAGGTAAGCCCACTGCAGTACCTGAAGCAGCTGTGACTGCAAAGAAACTTGTGTCCCTGGTGCTATCACCCTGTGGAGATGTTTGTGTGTACCAGCAAGAGGCCTATACCTGCTGCTTTTACCTTTAGTTGGGCATGAACCCTGACTGGGTCGTCTGGGCAGAATGAAGTTTTTTTAAGGCCTCTTCTACCTCTCCACACAAGAAAGGTATCAAGGGCTCCTTACTGCCGCCACGTGACAGTGGAGTTAAAACCACTGCAAATTTCTCAGGCCTGAACGTCATGGTCTAGGTTGCAAAAACACACAGACACACACACTCTCTGTACATATCTTTGTAAATTTGTTCGCTGCTGTCATAAAAGTGGAACAATTTCAAAGACTCAGGCAACACAGAAAAGACGAAAAGTGCAAGTTATTCAATTTTAATAAAAAATAAACTGCCATAGTCAACAGCGGAACAAGAAATGAGGAAAAGAAGGCTGCCCCATCTTATATGGACACTGACGAATGATGTCGCTGATGGGTGGCCCTGGCTGACTGCTGGTGAAGGTTTCAGTGGTCCTAGTGCAGACGCCATGTAGTTCCAAAGGTGTGACCTGATGAAAGATATCCTCAATCAACATTTGGCAATTATTCATCTGGGTGTATCAGAAAGACATAAAACTGTCAGTGACTAACCTAAAAAAAACTGTCCAGTTTGTGACATTACAGGCTGTTGTCATGGAAAGCACAATGATACCATCAACAAATGCAATAGGTGATCAGCAAATCCACACCAGAGCTTCTGACATAGCAATCAAGAGATGTATAAGATGAACAAATCAAGTTTGGTACAGTAGGCTCTTGTGGTTTTAAAGTTCTGCTTTTACCTAGAAAATGTAACAGCTAATTCTGAAATGGTGGCAGCTGTTCCTGCATGAGCACTGCAGGATATTGTAAAGCAGAGATTTGCTGCAGCAGGATTTCCTTTATCTACCCAGAGAGAAAAACTTCAAATTCCATCTCTAATTATCATGTCAAAATATATAAAATGCTCCTGAAAGAAACAAATTGCCTTAGGTAGTACAAACACAATCCATCTCACAATCATTCCTGGTATATACCTGAACCTCGCAAACAAAATAACAAAGAAATAACTACTGGAGGGAGGGAGGGAGGGAGTAGATCTTCAGCCATGTTTCTGGATATTTTGAATATACAGAGACAAAAAATGCAGTGCAGGGAAGCAGACAAATAGGGATATCAGTAAAAATACAGTCCCTTCAAGGAGAATTATAAGTTTACCATTAAGACAATGTCCACATTTATGAATTTGCAGAAATGAACCCTAAGAAAAAGTACAGTTACGTAAGAACTTACCGTAACAGTAGATCTTCGAGAGGAGCTCTTGCAGCAGGTAATACCATTAGGACTGAAGCCATCAGGCGTCAGGACCCCACAAAAAACTTGTAGCTAGCAGTCTGAGGCAGGGGACCGCCCCCGACGTCAGCTCCCCCTGACATCCTACATGGTATAAAGGGGGTGGTCCCCTGGCGCCACCCCAGTTCTCCCGCTGAAGATCAGCTAGATAGAATTTGGAGAACCAGGTAGCAAAAATTCCGCATCCTGGTTGGATGGAAACCAAGAATAATAATAATCCCCTAAGCTATCCTGGGGGAAGGAGGGTGGGAAAGCCACCTGCTGCAAGAGCTCCTCTCAAAGATCTACTGTTACAGTAAGTTCTTACATAACTGTACTATCTGTCTTTGAGGGTGGAGCTCGTGCAACAGATAATACCATTAGGACTGAGTCCCAAGCAATACCCAAGGATAGGCCCAGGTCTGATACGGTGGATGGGGACAGGGTGGATGGGGATATATAGGAAGATGGAGTGGACATCTACAAGAGAAGGCCTTGCAGGACTGCTAGTCCGAAACCTGCTCTCCTTCTGGAAGCGATGTCCAGGCTGTAATGTCTTATGAAGGTGTGGACGGAGGACCACGTGGCAGCAGCACAAATGTCGGCTGAAGAAACGTTCTTCAGGGCCACAAATGAAGATGCCACCGCTCTGGTGGAATGACCCCTAACAGCACCCGAAGAGGTCTGTCGTGGTGCTGATAACGGAACATAATGCATGGTACTAGCCAACGGGCTAGTGTCTGCTTAGAGGCAGGAGCTCCTAACATTCGCTTTGCGAAATGCATGAACAACTGGTCCGATTTCCTAGAAGAGCTAGTCCTGTGGAGATAATACTGCAAAATGCGATGAACATCAAAGGTGTGCAACAGTGATTCACCCTGGTTGGAAGAGTTAGGGTAGTATACCAGAAGGTTGAAATCCTGGCTAAGGGTCAGTACGGACACCACCTTCGGCATGAATTTGGGGTTCGTGCGCAGATTCACCCTGTCCCTGTGAAAGACTATGTACAGTTCTTTCACATCAGAGCCTGGAGTTCCAGAACCCTTCGAGCAGAGGTGATGGTCACCAGCGGAGAGTCTTCCAAGAGAGGAAGCTTAGCTCGAAGAGGCTGCCAGTTTGAAGGGAGGAAGTGTGAGTCCTACAGAAACAAAGAGGAGGTGTCCCAAGGAGGAACGATGTCCCTCTTGGGAGGTCTGACGGTAATACCCTTGAAGAAAAGTCTTGCAGGCATACAGCTGAGCCAGAGTTTTGTCTCCCACTGGGTTATGATATCGGAGACCACACACATATGCACCTTGACTGAGGAGTGACTCAACCCTAAGTCCAAAAGCGTCCGAGATACTCTAACATGTGCCTAATCGGCAACCCAAGGGATCTAGGGAATGGGCAGGCGCCACAGCAGAAGCGTTCCATTTCAGAGCTTACGTGGGCTCTGGTAGAAGGCTTCCTGGCTGCCACCAGAATTTCAGCCACTCTGCTTAACACTCTAATCTCTCTTCCACTACGACTGCAGGAGTCAAGCATGCAAGTGAAGAGAGCGAAGAGCAGGATGGACAAGAGTCCCTGTTCCTGAGAGAACAAGTGAGTGGAGAGTGGCAACTGAATTGGAGGATCCAGAGAAAGTTACTGGAGCAGCGGATACCAAATTTGATGAGGCCATAGAGGAGCCATCAGAATCATTCTGGCAGCCTCTGACTGCAATTTGAGCAGTACTCTCTGAATGAGAGAGGAACAACGCGTCTCGCCAGAAAACACCATGCCCTGGAGCGAGCGAGCAGAAATTGTGCAGTTCCATGCTGCACAGGGACGCAAAGAGGTTCAACTCTGGCTGGCCCCATCTGTTGAAGAGGTCTTCTGCGACATCTTGGAGCAATTCCCACTCGTGATTGTGAGAGGAAGAGCAACAGACTGTCAGCGAGAACGTACTGGACCCCTGGCAGGCGAACTGCGGTGAGGTCGAGACTGTGTTCTACTGCCCAGTCCCACACTCTCATGGCTTCACTGCAAAGGGGGGCATGACAGTGAGCTCCTCCTTGTTTGTTGATGTAGAAGACGACCGTGTGTCGCCTGTCTGTACCAGAAGAAGACCCGCAGAAGCTGGTCTCTGAATGCCAAGTGCATTCCAGCACGGCTCTCATTTCCAGGACACTGATATGAAGAGAGTGCTGGTGATAGACCAGGACCCCGGGTCCTGTGATCCCCTAGATGAGCCCCCATCCTGAGAGACAGGCGCTCGCGGTCAGGGTCTGAAGCGGTGGAGGTCTGCGGAAAGAAATGCCACTGCTCAAGATTGTCCATGGAGAGCCACCATTCCAGAGAACGATGAATTGCTCAAGAGATCTGGATTTGGAGATCCAGATCAACCACCGACTGGTCCCACTGTACTCTGAGGTGCCAATGCAGTGCCCTCATGTGGAGCTTGGCTAAGGGAACTGTGACGATGGCCACCGCCATATGACCCAGCAGCTGCAGGACCACCCACGCAGGGGAGGAGGGGTTTCTTTGGAGGCTTCTGGTTAACCCTGAAGGCATTCTGCTCTCTCGGCGGCAGAAAAGCCATCCCTTGTTCAGTGTCCAGGATGGCTTCTATGAACTGCAGCCACTCGTCGGCCAGGGATGCGACTGCCAGTTGATTATGATACCCAGGGACAAAACACAGTCCGCGTTTCTGTTAGGTGATTAGAGCTCCTCCTCTGACTGAGCAGAGAGAAGCCAATCGTCCAGGTAGGCAGACAAAGAGGCCTCTCCTGGTGGGCCACTGCTACCACCGCTAGGCACTTTGGTGAATACCCTGGGTGCTGACGAGAGGTCAAGGGCAGAACTTAAATTGGTAATGCTTGTTTCTGAAACGTAACAGTAGAACAGCAGAAATCATCTGTGGGTCTTCAGGACCTTGATATGCAGGTAGGTGTCCTGCATATCTAGAGAGCATAACCAGGCTCCTTGCTGGAGCAGGGGGAAGAGGGATCCCATGGTGACCATGCAGAACCTCTGGTATTTCACTGACAGGTTGAACTGGCTGAGGTCCACAATGGGACGAAGGTCTCCTGTCTTCTTCCGGACGAGGAAGAAGCGGGAGTAGAAACCTTTCCCTCTCTGTGCCGGTGGGACCCTTTGAATCGCTCTTTTGTCTAGTAGCTGTTGGATCTCTCCAAGAGGAGACTGTGCTGTGATAGACAATGGGACATGGGGGGGGTTGTCCGGTGGGATAGAGGAGAATTCTATTGAGTACCCTATCCGAATGGTATCCAGTACCCCTTGGTCAGTAGTGATACTGGACCACTCTAGCGGGTAAAGCGCAAACCGCCCTCCTATCTGCTCGTTCTGCCTGTCCCCGGGAGGAGGAGGACAGCAATGGGAGTCAGGTAGGGGGGTGGGAGGGGCCTGGGCCTTGGGAGCTTTAGGCTGTTTAGGGCCCTGGGAACCTTGAGGGGCAGGGTTACCCTGTCTCTTAAATCCCTTTCCCGGGGATTGCTTGCCGGTTTGTCCTTGGTTCTGATGCTGACGAAAAGGACGTCAGCGAGTTGTCTGGTGTTGGGACTTGTATATCCGGTGTATGTCTGCCACTGCTCTCCCCAATTCCAGCAGTTCTTTCACCATCTGCTCCACCTCAGGGCCGAACAAGACTGGGCCTTGAAAGGGAGAATCCAGGATAGAGTATTGAAGATCTTGCTGGAAACCAGTAAGTCTGAGCCAGGACTGCCGTCTCATGCATATGCCTGATGCCACGGCCATGGAGGCCACATCAATGGCGTCATTAGAACACCGGAGGGCATGCTTGTCCACGTCCAGGCCCGACTGAGCGCAGGCCAAAATCTCCTGTTTGGAGTCAGCGTCAAATCCATGGTCTTTCTCCACAGGGATTGTTGCAAGGAGATCATGTGGGCCATGAAATTCAGCGACCTTATGGACCCAGCAGCCGAGGAAAAAACCTTTCAGCCCCAGCTGTCCAGTTTCTTCGAGATGGGGTCTGGGGGCTGGGAGCTTAGATGCGTCGGTTGGGCCCCCGTCTGTGGGCAGCCATAAGGGCTAGTGAATTAGCCTTAGGTTGTTCCACCAGGAATGGTTCTGATTTGGGAGGCCTGTAGAGTCTGTCAGCCTTCCTTGGAACTGCCGGGATAGATGACTGTGTACGCTAAGTAAGGCGAGTAACGTCCTGGAAGGGCTCTATGAATGGTGGGATGACAAGGGCTTTGGTTCCTTTTCTCCCAGGAACTTAGCTAGACGTTTCCATTCTGGGTCTAGAGCCTCGGTATTCCATTTGTAAATAGTCTGGATGTGCCTCATGATGTCAAGGAATGAGGGATCATCCAGAGGGGACCATGGAGAGTCCCTGGGTCCTGGCGAAGGAGGTAGGAACCTGTCCTCTTAAGAGTCAGAGTCAAAACCTGCCTCGTCCGAGGAGGACGTATTTTGGGCGAAGGAGACGGAGATGGAGATGGAGACTGTGTCTTTCGCTCTTCACGTGGAGTTGGCCCTTTGTCTGGGGTAGGACGACGACCCATAGGAGATGGAGTAGGGACCTTGTCTGGTGGTCTGAACAGAAGGTCCCCCTTGATGGTATTCCACCAGGTGGTAAATAAATTAACTATATCCGCCACTGGGACGACTGCTGGAGCCGGCATCGGGTCAGAGGGAACAGGCATCTGGTCTGTAAGTGGAGGGGCAGACAGCCAATCCTCGTCCGGTTACCGCCCTGTGTCTGGCATTGGGGAGCGGGTCATCAGGGTAGGCGAGCAGCTAGGTGGGTGGACGTCTGGCGGAGGGTGCACCTTAGCCTGGGGGAGGCGCTTGAGCCCAGGCGCCCCTTGCTTACCAAATGTTCCTCAGAACAATTCTCTCTCTGAGGAGCTAGACCTGTCCAGAGCTCCTGGGAAGGCTTTCCTGGGTCGACCTTGTGGTTTTATGAGGTCAATGAGCCAGGGAAGAAGAGCGATGTCCCGCTTATGCCGACTCCCAGTGGCCACCGGGGTGTGTGGGGGTGACGTGACTTAGAAGAGTCGGTTGCTGGGACCGAATCCAACCTTTGGGAAGAAGATGACGATGCTTGTTTGGTCACGACAGATGGAGGGATTCAGACCTGGCCCGATCCTTCTCCTTGTGATGCTTCCTCCCTGAAGCCTTATCTTTGGAAGGAGATTCTCTAGCGGAGAGGATGAGCTGGCCCCAAACCTCGCTGCATGGCGCAAGCTTTTTCTGTAGGAGGAAGGTTCTCCTGGCGACGCCTTCTGATTGAACTTCTGACAGTGGCTGCTGGTGTTCCGGGCCTAGGCAGATGAGGCAGGCCACATGGCTGTCTTTCGCCAGAATCTGCTTCCCGCAGGCACACTTAGATTTTTGCCGCAGTGGTGAGGGCAACAACATAAACTAGGTGTTGGGAAGATTTATACTAATTTAGGAAAGAAAAATTACTTATCTGGCATTCAAAGCTGTCTACTGCAGAGAGCGGCGTCCGTGGAGCTGAACTAGATGGGTCGACTGCAGGAAAAGAACTGGGGTGGCACCAGGGGACTGCCCTCTTTATACCACGTAGGACGTCAGGCGGAGCAGATGTCGGGGGCTGTCTCTTGCCTCAGACTGCTAGCTACAAGTTTTCCGTGGGGTCCAGCGCCTGTTGGCTTCAGTCCTAATGGTATTACCTGCTACAAGAGTTCCATCCTCAAGACAGATCTCCCTAATCTCTGTGGGAGTCAGTGAGTGAATATGCATTAATTTTTCCATGCAGTGTTCAGTGGAAGGGAAGAGATCATATTTTGGCCCAGAGAAGGCTAATCCTTCCACTTTTGCCATCTCCGCCCCACATTCAAACGCATCATGACATCCTACCTGGGAGAGCACAGACACCCACCCCCACAGTAGTCTGGGAGGCCACTTTTCTTTTACTTTTTAATATTAGATAGTCTTTAAGGAAAACTTCAAATATGCCCAACAGCGGTAACCTCAGAAGAGTCTGACACAGCTACAACCCTCAATATGTTGCACTCTAAGTATGGAAAATCTCCTCATAAAATGTATCACACCCTCCGCTATATGTGCCATGTTGAAGTCCAACTTCCACTTAAATGGGGAAGCTGTGCTTAAGCTTGACAAACATACTGCGTTAGAAGGCATAATAGAAATTCTCCATATATAGAGTACAGGATTACACTGGCATATCCCATCATGCTCTTGCATGGTTACTGCTCTCGTTGTAAGTGATCTGTGCTGGCCACTCAATAATATATCATGGACTCCCATTTCAAAGGAAATGTGATTAATTTTAAATCTCTTCAAGACAGCATCTTCTTGTACCCCCTGCCTCTGCAGTTTATTTAAGGAGATAAGCCTGTCTTTTAATATCATAAGAGTATGTTTTTAAAAAAGAAAGAAGGAATATTTTAGCATTTCAGGTTTCAAAAGAAAGGATCATGAAGACTTACTTTGTTTGTCACAGTGTTGATTGCCAGTGTTGAGAGGCACTTCCGAGATGATACAGTCCATTCCCAACCGAGTCTGAATCTAAGCTGTAGGGAGTCGAGGCCTGCACAAGTAAGAAGACCACATGAGCAGTATGTTAATCCAGACATCTGTTACAAAAAAAAGCACGCGCCACCCTTGGAAAGTTAAATTCATATAGGCAACTACCGTGTGTTAGCACAAATATTTGATGTGGCAGTACTGCAAGTTTGAGTCAAGTGGGGGTGGCTGCACTACTGACAAGGCTCGTCTCCTTTAGTTCACAAGGTCAAAAGTGCTGAACAGCAGGGCAACCCAGACCCATTCCCTTCACAGAGGTTTCAGTACAGTACACACCCCAATTAAGGCCCCCAGAATTTTGAAGCCCTGCCAATCGGAACACATCACAGAACTTGTATCCAGCTGCCGAGCTTAATGCATTTGCACAGATTTCACAATAAATGGCAAGATTTTTTTGGAAAATATACAGGTTACTCACCTGTAACAGGAGTTCTAGGAGTGGTATATGTTGTTCATCTACACTTCTTGGCGGTTCCTTGCTGCTTTAAGATGGGCCTGAAGGTCTTCAAGCTGCTTCTCCCACACACCCGCTGGGTAAAACCTCGGCTCTGCCCTATGACGCCAAATCTAGCCTGCAGGAAGACAGGTTGTGTGCCGAAGCTGGGGAGGTCGGGTGAGTCGTAGGGATGAACAATACATACCACCCTAGAACTCCTGTTACAGGTGAGTAACCTGTACTTGTGGACGGGATATGTTGTTCAATCCACACTCTAGTAGTTCTCCGGGAGAAGGGAGGCAAGGCTGCTCACCCCTCCCTGTACTTACTTGGGAAATAAGGACTGGATAACTAAGGCCCCAGAACCAGCATCCCGGCATGACTCAAAGTCGATGTGGTAATGGGTAATAAAGGTATGTGCCGACTTCCAGGTAGCAGCCCTGCAGACATCCTGGCTAGGGACATCCCTAAGCAGCGGTATGGCGAGTAGAATGAGCTCTTATCCTCTGGGAAGCTCCTTGCCTGCCAACCTATAGCAGAGATGTATGCAGGAGGTGATCCACCTGCCTATTGTCTGCTTGGCTGCAGGTCTGCCAGAGTGCGGCTTCAGCGTAGGTGACAAACAGCTGGCAAACCTCTCCCCGAACTCTGCCGTCCGCTCCTTATAATAAGAGAGCGCGCTTCTAGGGTCCAAAGCATGGAGCCTATATTCGGCCTCTGAGGTGTGATTGGGGTAGAACACCGGCAGAGTCAACACCTGGTTCAGGTGAAAGTCTGACACCACCTTCGGAAGGAATTTCGGGTTGGGGTGAAGGACAACCTTGTCCCTGTGGAAGACCAGATAAGAAGATTCTATGAAAGCACCTGGAGCTCCCCATCCTTCTGGCTGACATGACAGCCATAAGAAGTCAGTCTTCCACGACAGGTGCATTGGTGCATCAGTTGAATGGCTTGCCCATGAGCTGAGCCAATACCAGCAGTAAATCCCACAGAGGTGGAGGTTCACGATCGGAGGGATATGTGATTCTAGGCCTTTGAAAAGCACCAGACCACCTTCTCCTGCACCACCAACTGCTTGCCGCTCAGATCCGTGCAGAGATGACTGCCAGGTGCACCTTAAGGGTCATCAACCGAAGCCCTTTCATCGTCCACAGGCAGTCCAAAATGCTAGCCAACAGGCAAGAAGAAGGGTCCAACCCCTGG
Organism: Neoceratodus forsteri; assembly: GCA_016271365.2. Taxonomy (NCBI): domain Eukaryota; kingdom Metazoa; phylum Chordata; order Ceratodontiformes; family Ceratodontidae; genus Neoceratodus; species Neoceratodus forsteri. The sequence goes on from CM057452.1 coordinate 568,335,022, forward strand.
CCCTGACACCAAATGGAGAAACTCTTCCATTTAAAGGTATAACATTTTCTGATCGACTCCTTACAGGATGCCTCAACGACACTGAGGACCTCATCGGAAAGACCCAAGGCCTGGAACTCTAGCCACTCAGGAACTAGGCCATCAGGTGCAGGGATTGAAGGTCCGGATGGAGTACCTTCCCCTTGTTGATGGAGATCAGGTCCTGACATGCTGGAGGCCATCTAGGAAGCCTGGAGCTGAGACTGAGGAGATCTGGATACCAGAACTGGAGAGGCCAGTCTGGGGCTACCAGAATCACCTACGCCTTGTCCCTCCTCACCTTGAGAAGCACCTTGTGGATCAAGGGAAATGGAGGGAAGGCGTAGAAGAGGCCTGGGGTCCACGGCCTCGAGAAGGCATCCCCCTACAGCGAGCCCCACTGAGGAGGTCGGGCATGGAGCAGCCTCAGCTTCGCATTCTCCCTGTAGGTGAACAGGTCCATCTGAAGAGTGCCCCAGTGGGAGAACAGATCTAGTACCTCCGGCAGGGGCGATCACTCGTGAGATGCATTGCCTATCCAGCTTAGGGCATCGGCCAGACTGTTTGAGGCTCCTGCCACGTGAATGGCTAGGAGATCCGCCTCCAGGCTGAGCACAAGAGACCAAATGCAGAGAGACTCCTAGCACAGGGGCAAGGAGTGCGTCCCGCTCCGACGGTTGAAACAGTACATGGATATTGCGTTGTCCGTCTAGACCTGGACCACTTGACCCCGAACAAGGGGAGTGAAGGCAGCCAGGGCTAACCATACCGCTCGAAGCTCCAGCAGGTTGATGTGGCGTCGGGACTCCCGAGGGGAACAGAGATTGCAGGCCTGTGCTCCCCCAGATGGGCATCCCAACCCATCAGAGAGGCGTCGGTCGTCAGGATGACCGTCGGCTCGAGGCAGACAAACGGGATACCCTCCTGCAGATAAGCTGGGATGAGCCAGCATTGCAGGCCAACCCACATCTTCTGGGTCACGAATACTGACTGGTCCAGAGGACTTGAGCGCTGAGACCACTGGCGGGCCAGCCCCCATTGCAGGGGGCGCATGTGCCAGTGGGCCACGCTGGTGCAGGCCGCTATGAGACCAAAGAAGGCGCGGGAAGTCCCGGGCAGAGTGCAACTGCCCAACCCAAAATGACTAGACAAAGGAGGAAAGGATCTCGGCCCTGTCCATTGGGAGCCAGGCTCTGGCTCAGAGAGAATCGAGCTCTGCCATGATGAATTGAATCACCTGCAACGGCACGAGTTCCGATTTGACCTCGTTGATAAGGAGGTCTGAGAGCAAACCCGGAGGGCCAGATCCCTGGACCGCTCCACCTCCAACCTGGAGGGGGCTGCTATCGGCCAATCGTCCAGGAAAGGGTACACCCGGAACCCTCGGCGCTGCAGGAATGCTGTCACCACTGCCATGCATTTGGTGAAGACCCTGGGAGCTGGAGAAAGGCCGAAGGACATGGCCTGGAACTCGTAAAGGGATCCCTCTGCTCAAAAGCGGAGGAATCGCTGATGAGACGAATGGATTAGGACGTGAAAGAATGCATCCTGAAAATCCAGAGAGCAAAACCATACGCCCAGTTCCAGAGATGGTATAATCTGAGCCAGAGTGACCATCCTGAAGGTGCGTGGCCTTAAGAACTTGTTCAGGTCGTGCCGGTCAAGAATGGGGTGCCAGCCCCCCATCCGTTTCGGGACCAGAAAGTACCTGGACATGAACCCTGGCAGGAGGAGGATCCGCCACCTCGCTGACCACCCCTTTTGGAGGAGTAGAGCTTTGTCGGCTTGGCGGGCCGACAGAGAGGCTGCGGAACCGGTAGCCCCCCATGGGGCATGGGCTCTGAAGGGAGGGGTCTGCTCGAATTCCAGAGGCAGACCCCTGCCAACCACCTTCAACACCCAGCGGTCTGTGGTGATAGTGGACCAGGTAGAAAGGAAGTAGCTGAGCCGGCCCCCATGGGGGGACCCAAGGGAAGAGTGATGAGGTTGGGGGAGGCACCCCGCAACCCATCACTGGGCAGGCTTGGAGGAAGGCCCGGCCCAGGGACCACCCTGACCTTTCCCTCCTGGCTTCCTGACTGAGGAAGCTACAGACTTGGCCTTGCAGCGCTAAGAATGAGCCTGCTGACCGTGCTGCTGATGTTGCTGGGCCGGTCGTGCCGCCGGAGCAGAAGGATGAAAGGGCTTACGCTGTTGGTGGCGGCCTTTGTCCTTCTGGGCAGATGCGACAACAGTCCAAGGTGGCAGACTTTTCGTTCCGCTGGAGGTGACCCTCCACCCTGGCCCAAACAGATCAGTGCCCAATATGGGAACATCTGCTAGCTTGTGCTGGGTATCCGCCGTGAAGGTCGAGATCCGTAGCCAAGCCTGCGGCTACTACCAATCAGGCACAGGAGTCACCGATGTCCAGAGCAGTCTGGAGCTGTTGCTTAGCCATCACCCTTTCCTGATCACGAACCTGCTTGACCGCTGTTTGAGGTCAGCCGGGAGATGAGGAAGCATCTCATCCAAGGAGCCCAAAAGGGCGTGGTGAAAAAGTGTGCCATCAGAACAGCCGAGCTAGCCTGGACGAAGGCCTCAGGGAGGAGACAGCATAAACTCTCTCCGCCTCGAATAGTCCAGCTTCTCAGACTGCTTGTCCACGCCCCTAGTGTTTCCGGAATGTTAGAAAACACTATCGGTTACCAACCCCTCAGCCGAGGGGTGATCCGAAAAACTAGAAAGGGAGCCAGTAGGGACCACGTACTTGCGGGCCATCCTGGCCGAAGTCGCAGGACAGAGGCAGGACGCTACCAAAGCTCCAGAGCCGGGCCCACAATGGCCTCGGTCACAGGGAAGGCCTCCGAAGGAGAATCCCCTCTATCCAGGATCTCGGTGAGAGGGTATCTGGCGAGTTTCTGCACGGGCTCAAGCTTCATACCAGTAGACTCCGAGATGAGTCGAAGGATACCAAGGAACAAGGATGGGCTCTCACCCACCGACAGACACCCTAAATATTCCAGGTCCGGACGGGAATACAATGAGGAGTCTTCAGACTCCAAAGAGTCCGCAAACAGCTGTCGACCGCCTGAGCCCCTCTCCACACGTCGAGGACGATCGGGAATGAGAGTGACCGACAACCTGTGGGAAAAGCCCAGAGCCAACAGAGAATCCTTGGTCAGTGCTCCAATTTTTGGCTGAGGAGTCAGAGGTTCCACCACGATGGGTGGAGCAGCCAGTCTAGGCTAAGCAATCAGCGCCGAAGCCGGCTCCTGAACCGAGGAACCGGGGGCCGGAGACTGCTTCGGCCACTCTGGCAACAGCCACTTAATTGCTGGTGAAGGCGCCAGAACTGGCTTACTGCCGGTTAAAAGAAGGTGCTGCCACATGAGATCCTCATAGCGCTGACACAACTTGCGATGGATCCTCTCCTCGGCACAGGAGGAAGAAGAGGATGAGCAGCGATGCCGCATTCGTTGATGACGGGACCAGGACCACTGACATCGGCGGGACCTGCCCTTAACGAAAGAGGACCGAGACCTCGTCCGCTGGGGTAGCTAACGGTGGGTCAAATGAAGGAGTGGGAGAAAACCGCAACCCTTCCGGTTCAGGGTCCTTAACCGGGGACATCGGCTCAGGAGGCCGAGGCATGTTCTCAGAGGGCCCCGGAGAACCGGTGACCATGAGTGTTGTCGGCCTCTTCAGTCGATTATCTGCCGGCGAGCTCGAGAAAATCTCGGCCTCATCGACAGGAGTCTCGCCAGCTGGTCTGACGGGGCTCCATGAAACCAGCAGCTCGGCTAAACTCGACCAAAGTCGACACAATCTGGGGAGCAAGATTCATTTGGCCTACAACGCCGACGCTTGGGACTTACCTTTGTGGTCCTTCTTTTAACTCGGGTGGTGAAGATATTCTTGATGATTAGGAATTACAGTGAGTATGTCATTTTCATTTACTATGCTGATCTTCACATTTGGACTCGACTCAGCAGTTACCACCCTATTTCTCTGCTGTTCCTGCTGTCAAATATTGTGGAATCTACCCATTAGATAATCCTTGAACCAGAGGCAGACCTCAGAAGAGAAATGTAGGCCAGCCAGGGTGTGGAGGAAACATTATGACCAATGAGAGCGAAGGTTTGGTGAGGTCCACAAACACAGGCGCGGTGTAGAGGCCCTCGTTGTTGGCTTTGTCTATGGAATGGGTGAACTTGATGAGAGCTGTTTCAGTATTGTGGCGTGTATGGAACCCATGCTTGGTATCTGTGAGCAGGTTGTACTTAGAGAATAAATTCCTGGTTTGCCTGTGGACCACTTTCTTTCTAGGATTCTGGAGAGAGGAGCAAGGAGGGAGATAGGCTGGTAGTTGGATACTAGATCCTTGGGACCAGATTTGTGTAGAGGTTTAATAATAATGCACTTCCATGCTTCGGGGAGGGATCCCATGCAGAGGGAGCGGTTGAGCATGTTAGTGGGATGGCCAGGGAGTCACAGACAAGATGGAGAACTCTGTAGTCAATGCTGTCAGTGCCCTTGGATGGTCTAGGGTTGTTGGTTATGATTAGCTTGACTACTTCAGCCGAGGTTAGGTATCTGAAATGAAACCTGGGGTGGGAGACTTGAGGGGCAGGAGTAAATGTGGCACTGGGCTTGTACTGGTCTAGGTCACCAAAGTATTTAGTGAAAAGGGAGGCTATTTAGCCTGGCTCAGTGGTGGTCAGGGCCCCGAGTTTTCCAGGATTCCACGGAGTGCGGCAAACCCGTGGAAATATCCGTGGAATTTGCAGCCACCCGCAGAATTCGTGGCCGCCTGGGTGGAACAAATGTCCTCTTGCCGACGGAGTGCCCAGTCCTCCCGCCGGTTTACTGCCTCTAACAAATGATGCCATGCTGGAGCCCACTCCAGCATGGCAAAAGCTTCCTTTGTCGACAGGGCTGCCTAAACTCTATCGGGTTTTCAATGTTCCCCCACCAAGCTGCCTGGTGCCATGCTGGGGGCCCACCCCAGTGTGGCAAAAGTCCCTCGTTCTGTGTAAAAACAAAAAAACCTTCCCTCGTTGATTCTTTTGCACCCCCTTCCCCAACCCGCACCCACCTTCTGCGTACCCACCTCCCCACACCCCCACCTCAACCCATACTTACCTGTGCCCAGCGTGATGATCTTCGGTGGACCAGGAACACATCTGCACTTTTCAAAGCCGACCGCGAACTGAAGAAATGCCGGTAAGCTGTATAATGGCATAAATGGATTTTTTTCAACTTTAGTGCACATCTCAGCTATTTCTGGGAATTTTTTCACCAAATTTTCAACATGGGGTTTTTAGGGCCCCACCTCATGAACACTGTTATTTCATTAATCAGTCCCGAAAGGTGGTTCCGCGGTCACTGCACAGAACCACCTTTCCGGAATGATTAACAAAATGACAGTGTCACAGTTCATGAGGTAGGCTCTCAAAAACCTTATGTTCAAATTTGGTGAAAATATTCCCAAAATTACTATTTTACTTAGCGCAGGTTATGCAGTTCCTAAGCACGCCAGAATCTCTAGCATTTTAATATTTTCACTCCAGATTTTCAGTATTGCCACTTTTACCAAACCTCCTTATGAACAGTATAACTGTCATTTTTCACATCTCACCCAAAATGTGTTTTCACACATGTAGCGCAAAATGGCGGGGTTGGTGGGCAAAATCAATGTTCCAGACATATTATTAAAATCACAGTGACACTGTTCATGAGCAGTATTCTTAAACTGGCTATGTTGAAAATTTGGTGAAAACATTCCACAAAATGACTGCTTTATGAGCATGCGTTGCGCGGTTCCTACGCACGCGTGTAACTTTGAGCATTTTTAATATTTTCACTCCAGATTTTCAGTATTGTCATTTTACCACACCTCCTTATGAACAGTACTACTGTCATTTTTCTCATCTCACCCGAAATGTGTTTTTGCACATGTAGGGCACAATGGCGTGGTCGGTGTGCGAAATCAATGTTCGGGACAGATTAATAAAATCACAGTGATACTGTTCATGAGCAGAGGTCTTAAACTGGCTATGTTGAAAATTTGGTGACAAACGCCCATAAAATGACTGTGTTAAGCGCATTGTGTCAGATATGGCAAGAAAAAAATTATGGTAAAATGTGCCGTAGAAATTGGTGTTGAGTGCCGCAACAGTTCTGTGGCAAATGAGAACCCTACTGCAGAACTTTTGTCCACATGTGCTGCAGAAAATCGGGGCCCTGGTGGTGGTTGTCCTAACGCAGGTGAGAACGATATGTTCATCGGAGAGTCCCTCCCAATTAGGTTGTTGAGGATGTTCCAAGTCCTCTCTGGGTTCCCAGCGCAGTACACTGTTTTGCAGGGTGAAGGAGGATTTAGCAGTTCTTGCAGAGGACCTGAACCTGTTCCCAAGGGTTCTGAAATTTTAGAGGAGTTGGGGGTTTGTGTTTCCTGTATAGCCTCCAGGCATGGTCCCTATCCTTCATTAGTTTGAGCTCATTCCTGGCTGGAATCCTTGACCCAACTTTTCTTAAATGGGATGAAACGTCGATAGGGCAAGGAACTTACTGCTAAAGGCTTCAAGCACTTTGCAGATGTCCAAATATTTTCAGTGAAGGACCAGTATTGGGCTAGGGCGGCTTTGGCAAACTTGGAGGCATCCAGCTTCTTTAAATGCCTGGTTTGGATGAATTCATGTGGGCGGGTGGGGGGATTTAGTGGACCAGTGACAGAAAACAGCACAGTAGTCACTGACTGAGTTGGGAAGAACTTCGGAGGGGGTGACATGGGAGGACTGCAAGACCAGAACCCAATCAATAAGGGGCTGAGACCCAGTCTTGTAGTTGGTTCTGGTAGGTTCAGTGGTGAGCTGGTGGAGGACAAGGCCAAGTATGGATTCCTTGGTGGAATCACAGAGAGGAGACTGCCAGTTTAGGTTGAAATCCCCTAGGATTATCCAATATTTCCCTTGAGGAATGGAGGTCTTGATATCGAGGAAGAGGTCAAAATCATGGGGTGAGGAGGAGGGAGGCAGGTACACTATGCTGACTGTGACTATTTTATCCCCTCCAAGGAGGAAGTTAACCGAGATGGTCTTGAGGGAAGAGGTGGGAAGTGGGGGTCAAATTCACCGGCAAGGAGGTGATCGGTGTGACGGGAATTGCCATTTGCCAGTTATGTGTATATAATTTTGATGTAAATATACACGTTTTGAATTCTACTTGTGAAACACGGCTGTCAGCTCAAGGCATCCTGGGATATAAGATTTTTGAAAATGTACAGTTATCTCTGAGTGGAAGGAAACAGCTAACTTCAAAGAAACTAACACATGCCTAACAAAACCAGTGTGGAAATCATAAGTCATGTTCTCAGAGAGTGGGTGCTTTGAAGTGAAAATATTGCCTTTTAAGAGCTGACAGGTGAGAATGCTTCCTAGTCAGTCTGTCAAAAATCTCATGATGTTGAGAAGTGGTTCTCAGACTGTTTTCCTGAGAGATCAAAGGGATATGGTAACCTGCCATAAAAACCATGCCGTAATGGGAAGAAGAGACTGCTCATTATTTAAAATATTGCTGTCTTTGCAGATTTCAAACAGGCAGTAAGCTGAAACATTTTGTCATACACTGGTCATGTTACAAATTAATTACAGGACTAAAAGTGACCTAACACTAGTAGCCCAGAGCTGTGACATGACAGGATGGGAGGGACATTTTGGCCTATTATTAAGCTGGCTGAAAGAACTGACAATTTTTGTTCTGGACTTCTAAGGGACACACTGTTCCTGGACTCAAGAGAGACCACTTCTGCCAAGACTGTTAATTCAAGTGAGAACCTTTGCCAACTGAAACTGTTAGAACTAGTTAATTCAGTTACAAAATACTTTGTTTCGAATTGTCCATTTATTTTCTGACTGTAATCATTATGTATTTATGTACTGTATTTATTTACTATTTTTTTTTTTTTTAAGTAAATTTGGTTTTTCTTAAACCTGCCGAGACATTTTCTTATTTTGGGTGTGAATGGTGGAACAGTATTGGTAATTCTGACGTAACCGTTAAACTGCTTAGTGTCACCATATGCAGCTACGCTAACAAGGATCTGTGTAAAGATCCAGCAAGGTAAGAAAATACCAGCGTCTCAACTGAGTCGTCAGGGGTTGTGAACCAGGTTGGTTTGTATGCCTGCTGGGTCAAGTACTGTGCTGCTTTCCTAAAGAGAGAGAGAGAGTGATATCTGGACCAGTTACCTGGGTTTGCTGCTTAAAAGGGTTCATAACTGACCCAGGACTCGAGACTAGTAGTCTGTTCGACCCAAAACAAACAGGAGTGTGTCCTGTTTGTCTCCTGTTCATGAACTGCACTTAAAGGTTGGGCACTTGTGGGGGCAGAGGGCCTGACCCCAGGAGTGGTTTGTGAAAATCGGCAACCCAGATGAGGCAGCTTCCCCATGCTTCCCCACGCCTGTCTCTTCTAAAGACTGAGTAACCACCCAGGAGGATTTCATTAGGGAGATATCCTTCAGCCAGGTTTTGGTGGGGGCAATGACGTCAAATGCATTAGCTGCCATAAAGAACTCGATCAATGTTTTTTTTTGCCATAAGGCTTTGCATGTTACGTGAGCAAAGGTTTGCTGCTTAGAGGGATTATGGAGGAGAAAGGGGTGAGATGGGTGGGGTGAGGGGCCGGGGTTGGGGACTGAGCCTGAGATAAGGAGGAGGAGGAGTAGGAGTCTTAAGTGCCTGCAGTCAGCAAGCGAGAACAGCTTGGAAGAGTAAAGCCTGGAGTAGTGGAGGGTGAAAGAGAAACAGCTGTGGTAGGAAGGAGAGAACTCATGGAACAGACAGAGGCTGATGAAGGGGCTGGGCAAACAGGATGCTAAAACTGCTGTTGCCACAACTTTAGCGGCTTCGGCCATTCAAGTGCTGGCAGCATCCAGTGAGCAGGTACAAGAAAACACCCAACTGCAGTACCAGCTGGAGGCCCTAGAGAACTCCAACAGAGCTCCCAATGTGCATGTGCACCTGGTCAAGCTCCCAGAGGGAAATGAGGGCAAGTATGTCCTTCAATTTCTCAAAACTTGGCTATCGGGGCACTGGCACTTAATCTGAACCTGTTGGCTCCCAGTTTCATTAAGACATACCAGATCTCTCCCCGTTCTACAGACCAGCAAGGGGACAAGCCACGGACCATCCCTTTGTTACAGTCTCAGTCGTGGTGCGGGATGCTTTGCTGCAACTTTTAATGGTACTACCCTGCACCTTTCCCTGACCTGTCCTATGACGCGTTCAGAGGAAGAAATCTGATGCACTGAGGGCACAACTGAAGAGTCTGGGAGTCTCTCATTCTTTACTTATGGTGGCTCGTCTTCACATCTATTACACCGGACATACCTATCAATCAATTCGGGCACGGTTAAAGCTGGCAAGAGAGTGGATCGCATCCAACAGGAATTCAAGACAGCACGACCTGAGCCACCCGAACAATCAGCCTAAGAGGATGAACCTTGAATCCGGGACTGCAGCTGTGTTACTGTACCTTTCTTAACATCAGACACTTCTTTTTTATATTATACTTCTTCTGGCTGTGTGCATAATTTACTATCTCTCCGGTTGCTTACGCATGCTATTTTGAGGGGGCATGGATGGTGTAATGAATAATGGTAACTAGTTAATGCTCTCCAACTGTACGTTCTTCTATTCTGGCCTGGTGCAGTGCCAGATTTTGAGATACATTAGTTATTTGTTTTCAATAACCGCTTAGCATGTTTTTAAATGGTGCCTGCCCGTGGCCGGGTCAGACCCCACGTTGATTAGCTAGACAACAGAGTCTGGGCATTCTGCTGCATAGTTCACTATCGCCAGTTATTCTTTTCCTTGGAGCCTATTTTTCTTTTAAGAATGGTTGCTGGAGTCCACTTCTGTCATAAGCAAATATACTGCATTTATTCCTCAGAGCAATAGGTTTGAGTTTATGAAGCTTCTTTATATATTAAATCTGTTATTTCCAGAACCCTGGTCTGTTATAATCTCGTTTTTGAACTGTGTTTATTTTGGATCAGATTTGCTATAATGAGGGTGAGCTGGAGAAGTTGCTTACTATGTTTGGGAGTTTTTATCATGTTTTGGGCTGAGAGCATATCCCACTCTGTATCTGGGAATGAAAACAATGTTGGTTATGAATATATGTATCTGTATGTAGAATGTCAGTGGCTCAGTAGGTAGCATACTGGCTCCTGAGGCCAGGAGATCAGAGAGCTGTGGGTTCAGATCCCACATCTGGCACTTAGGTTAATATCCCATTACTGACACTGTAGTGCAGCACGAGAGGGGTGCTGCACTTCTGAGGTGCCGTCTTTCGGATGAGACGTTAAAACGAGGTCCCATCTGCCTGGATTGGTAGTAGTTCAGGTGATGTTAAAGATCCCATGGGACTTATCGAAAAGAGTAGGGGAATTTCCTCGGTGTCCTGGTCAAATTTCCCTCATTCACTAAAATAACACCAACTGCTTGATCTGGTTCACAGTCAGTTGGCATTCATCTGTATCCCCCTCCCCCGGGTCGTGCCTGAAAATAGGCAGGATTTGTCTACTGCACTTACCCAATCAACAAAAAAATAAATATATCTAGACAGCTCTCACACTTGCAAGGTATAGCTTTCTGGATTACAGATTTAATCATAATTAACTGTTTGATATACATTCATATTCCTAAGAAAGATTGTTTTGGTTATAGACCCTGTTTTACACTGAATGTATCCTGTACCTGCTACTGATGCCTGACATGAACTGTATCATTTTGTGTTTTATTCTAAAAGCAATAACAAATTACAAAAACCCAAAAACAACATATTCGCTACTAGTCTATTTTGTGATTAATGTTTGTTTAAACTGCTGAGTGTTGGGACCACATGAAAAATGACATTTGTCAGCTTAAAGTAAGACCTAGACACTATAGGAAGACAAGTTATGGCATCACCTAACAGGCCAACAGCTGTTAGAGTATACTATAATCTAGGGTCCCTGCCTGTTGAAAGAAGGTCTTGTTGAGGTTCACAAAGACAGCTGCAAACAATTTCCAGCATCAACTGCTTGAATGATAATCTAAGTGAAACTCACCAAGGCCGTCTACACGCTATGGTCAGACCAAAAACTGTGCTGGATAGAAGTTAATGTTTCACATTTAACCAAGTATTCAAAAAGTTCAAACACAACTAATTCCACAATATTTGACAGCGGGAACAGCAGAGAAATAGGGTGGTAACTGCTGAGTCGAGTCCAAATGTGAAGATCAGCACAGTAAATGAAAATGACATACTCACCACCGATTCACACTAGTGGGTCTTAGCCAGAGGTGCTAGGACTCTGTGGGAGCCAGAACTTCTCTGGAGGGCTGGCACCGAGGTAAGCTTCTCAGGGTACAAGGCTTACCTCAGCACCGGCCCTCAACCACTTTAGTTCTTTTTTTTTTTTTTACACTGAGGAGGTGCATCATAACCTAACAAGTACTTATGCACTTAACCTAAGGGCATAAGATAGCCCTGGTGACCTGTGTAAGAAGAGTCAACAAACCAATAACACAGTATCTTCACAGCCCAAACACAGAACAAGGGGATGAAAACCAATTAAACATACTGGAGTGTGCCTAGGGATGGCAGGTGGGCATGTGAATCAATCGTGAAGATATTCCTAGAAGGTCAGTAATCATAATGAGTATGTCATTTCCATATCTTCCAGGAATTAATTTTCACCAGTGATTCTCACCAGTGGATCAGAGAACCAAACTCAGACAAAATCCCCTGGGAACTAGGGTGGTACTAGTCAAGGGCTCACTCAGAAGATAAGTCCATTCAGGATTTCCCTGCTAAAGGTGGCACTGTGTTCGTGACTGCAGCTCCTGCAGATATCACTAACAGGTACAGAGCGAATCTCTGCTGGGGAAATGGCAACCAGTCTAGTGGAGTGGGCATGCCTGACCCTCCAGCTTGGCCATGGCATAGCAGTGGCACAGACTGCTCACACTCCAAGCAGAAATGCACTTTACAAGCTGTTCCTTCCAATTAGGATCGGAGACAGTGAGCTGTCTGGATTGCCTGAAGTAATTAGTTCTATCCAGGTAAAATGTAAGGACCTTCTTAACATCCTGGGAATGGAGAGTGCACTCTCCTTCATTCTGGAACTTGGCAAAGGAGGCAAGCAGCACTAATGGTTGGGTCAGATGGAACTCTGACACCACTCCGGATAGTAACTTAAGGTGTGTATTGAGAACTGCCTTGTCCTTGTGGGAAACAGTATACAGAGGATCTGTGACCATGACATGGATTTTAGACACTCTACAGAGGTGATGACCACTAGAAATGCTGCTTTCAAAGTTAAAAACCTCAGCTCACAAATCGCAAGAGGCCCAAGGAGTTTGCGAGTGAGCATATCCAACACAAGACTGATATCCCAGGCAGCTATCAGCTTCCTGGCGGGAAGCCTTGTGTGTAAGATGCCCTCAAGAAACCTCTTGAACGGTGGCAACTGTGCCAGGTAGAGGGTACAGACAGGCTCATGGTATTATAGCACACAGGTGGATCTTAAATGAGGAATACTGTAGGCCAGCATCACAAAGGTCCAGCAAGTATTCCAGAACCTCAACAGAAGGACACCCAAAAGTGTTCATGCGGACTTTGGAACACCAGATGGAAAATCTTTTCCACTTAGCTGTGTAAGTTTTCCTAGTGAAAGGCTTCCGGGCAGCCCAAAGTATTTCAGACACTCTGAGATACCTTGCACCTGTTCTCTGTCATCTCTCCAGGAACTAGGCCATAAGAAATAGGCAGTGCAGACTGGGATGAACTGGGTGACCCTGCATCACTAGATCTGTCCTGAGTGGAAGAATCCCCGGTTCGCTGACTGGCAGTCTGTTCAACAGAGGAAACCATATCTGTCAAGGCCACCAAGGGGCTATCAGTATCATCCTGCCCCTGTGCGCCTTCAGTTTGAGCAATACCCTCTGCACTAGAAGGACTGGCGGGAATGCATACAGAAACATATCTTGCCACTGCAGCTGAGTACATCCTGATGGAAAACACCATGTCCTGGATTTCTGGAGATAACCAACAGTTTGGCATTGAGTGGGGATGCAAAGATGTCCACATCTGGAGCACCCCACTCGTCGAACAGCAATCTCATGACATCTGGAGCTGGTGACCCCTCGTGAGGATTGGCCTCTGTTTAGTTGAGCTCATCTGCCACAGTGTTTGAACTCCTGGCAGATATGGCTTGGAGCAGGATCCCCTGGTCCAGGCACCATTCCCACACACTCCTTGCCTCCTTGCAGAGAGGGTAAGAGTATGCTCCCCTCTGTTTGTTGATGACTTGAGAAAGCGCTAATTTGGCACGAAAATGTTCACCCTGTGAGATTTGATCGTCTGGGGAGGGTAGCCTCTCTTGCTGCATGCTGTTTGATAATATTCTTTTATGGAATAAAATCTGCTTTTTCTACTTGAACTGCTACAGTGTTTGGATATCCATCTGACTGAATTGCTGGTTGTGCTACAGCTTGCCAACTGTGACTCTGCGAGTGTTTGTTGATGTAGTACATGCCAGATTTATTGTCTGTCTGGAGGAGAGCTATTCTGGGGCTGACAAGGCCCACTAGGCTCTCAGGCCATACAAAACAGCCTACATCTCCAATACACTGATACAGAGATAAGTCTCTAACGGATTCGGACACCTTGTGTTAGAAGGCCCGGACAGTGGGCCCCCCCACCCCAAAAGGGAGGCATCTATTGTGAGACTCACCTGAGGCTCTGACTGGGAGAAGAGGAAAGCCCTAGAGAAGACAGTCCATCACCGATTACCATGTGTGAGTGACCAAACCAGGTGCTTGGTCACCTCAATGGTTTAGGTCTGAGGATGTCATGCTTGTGACCACTGCGCAATGAGCATCCATCAAGTCATTCTTATGTGCAACTGTGTCAGGGGCACCGTGAACACTAAGGAGGCAGTCAGACCCAGCATGTGCTGCATGGAGTGGGCTTGGACGGTTTTGCACTCCATGACATGACATGCCATCTGCAGGATCACCCGCATTCTGCTCTCTGCTAGAAAGCCTCCAGCCTCTTAGTCGTATCCAGAAGAGATCCTATGAACAGCAGCTGCTGTGAGCGTTGGAGCTGAGACTTCTTTAGATTCAGCAGAACCCCCATAGAGGTGAGGAATCGAGAGGCAGTGGCCACTACCTGTTCCGTCTCCTGCATGGAAGGACTGGATATCAGCCAGTTGTCCAGGTAAGGGTAAACCCCTGGAGTCCTATCTTTCTTGGGTGCGCTGAGAGTACTGCAAAAGCACTGTGTGAAGATTATGAGCGCCAGAGGGAACCTGAAGTGCGACTCTGAACTGATCGCTGTCCCAGCCCAACAAATCAAGCCGATCTGTGGCAGCTGAGGTATGCTGGTATGCATCCTGTATATGCAGGAAGCTAACCAATCCTGAAGTTTCAGGAAGTGAAGTAGAGACCCTAGAGAAATCATTCTGAGTTTTTCAGTCCATGAACTTGTTCAAGTTTCTGAGGCTGAGAATGGGGCACATGCCTCCTGATGTCTTTAGCACTAGGCAGTGTGAGAGAAGCCTGTGTTTCGCTCTGACTCTGGCATCATTTCCATTGGCCTGTTGCTCAGAAAGCCTGCAAACTCCTGCACCAGAAGCTCTGACATTTGAGGTGATAAGACAGGCAGTTTTCTGAGAAGATAGCCGGAGGATTTCAGTGAAGTCCAGTGAGTATCCTCCAGCATAGCCCTGAGGACCCACTGGTATATCATAAACTCCTTCGATCGTAAAACTGTGTTAGGTGCTCCCACTAGAGAGGACAGGTCTGCCTCGGGCAGCTTCAGAGGGCGGCACTAGGTGCTTTGTGAGTCTGTGCCTAACTGTGCCTTTTTTCTGAAACTGGGGAGGCTAAGATTTGTTTTGGGCTCCGCTGACTTTTCCACGAATGGATTGACTGATCTGAAAGAAACCACATCCCGCTTCTCTCTGATGGTTAGCAGAGGCTGTCCTAGACATCTTAAAGGTAGGTCTAGTTTCATGAGACCGTAAGAGACTTCTTTACCTGCTGTCCAGACAGGTATGTTCCATCAAATCAAACATTCATAACCTGTTGTCAAACATCTGGTGAAAGGCCAGGAGTATGTACAAGGAATGCCTTCTGAATGCAGATGCCTGCAGCAGCAGAAGCGGGAAGCAGTACCAAAGGCCTCCACAGCAGCTCTGAGCTGATGACTGTTGGACTCAATTCCATGTGTGGCAGTCTACACAATCTTTGCTTAAGTCGCAGTATCTGGCAAGGACTCTGCCAAAGACTTAAGCGATCTCCAAAGAGCCCTTGCTAGCTGGCAATCCATATGCCCAGGGTAGCTGTTGCATAAGCCCACTTGCCCACAGCGTCAGTCTTGAGCAAAGTACAGTTACGTAAGAACTTACGTAACAGCAGATCTTCGAGAGAGGCTCTTGCAGGTAATTACATGTAGGACTGATGCCGGCGGCGGCCAGGACCAAACGGAAACATTTCTAGCTAGCAGTCTCTGGTGGGCTGCCTTCCAGTTCTTTCTGCCAAAGGCAAGACGAGAGAGAAGTGGATGTTTTCCTTCCTGGAAAAGGAGCTGAAAAGCTTAGGGATGGAGGCGGAAAGTATTTCCTGCAAGAGCCTCTCGAAGATCTGACTGTTACGGTAAGTTCTTACGTAACTGTACTATCTTACTTTGAGAAGGCTCTTGCAGTAGATAATTACATATGGACTGAGTCCCAAGCAGTCTGGAACAATGAGAAGCAAGCGGGAAGGAAGCTACCTCAGAAGTAGACCCTCTGGTTGTGAAGGCCTTAGGAAAGGAGGCCTTGCAAAACAGCCAGCCCGAAGCCTGCTCTACGGCAAGAGGCAATGTCCAAACTGTAATGTTTCGTAAAGGTACGGACGGGAGTCAAAGTGGCGGCTGCACAAATGTCAGCCGCTGACGCAGCAACCCTTCTGGTGGAGTGGTCTTTAACTTGACCTGCCAGGGTCTTGTTGTACCTATCATAACAGAAAGTGATACAATGAGCCAACCATTTCGATAGGCATTGCTTAGAAACAGCATTGCCTTCTCTTTTATGAGCAAAAGAGACAAACAGTTGATCAGTCTTTCTGAGATCCTTCATCCTGTTGGTGTAGTATCTCAGAATTCGGTGAACATCCAAAGTATGCAGGAGGTACTCTCCTTGATTGGAGTGCTCCGTAAAAAAGGCAGGCAACTCTATGGATTGATTCAGTGTCGATTCCGCTACCACCTTAGGGAGAAACTTAGGGTTGGTACGCAGAGCCACACGTTCCTTGTGAAAAATCAAATACGGGATTTTACACATCAGGGCCTGAAGCTCGAAACCGTCGAGCAGAAGTAACGGCCACTAGGAAGAGAGTCTTCCAAGAAAGGAACTTTAAGTCCACTGAGGCTGCCAGCTCGAAAGGAGGCAGAGTAAGTTTCTCTAAAATGAAATTCAGATCCCAAGGAGGGGCAGGAACCCGGATAGGGGGTCGTAAGTGAAGGACTCCTCTCAAAAAGGTCTTAGAGACCTCAGCAGAACAAACATTCTGTCTGCAAAGGGGACATGATAGGCCGAAATGGCGCCATGTGGACCTTTAGGATGAATGGCCAGACCCAGATCGAAGAGGTGTCGTGAGGTAATCCAGAAGTCGGGCTGACAGAGCACGAGAAGGATTAGACATCATTGGAGGCAGCCCAAATTGAGAACCGCTTCCATTTCATGGCATAAGTAGATCTGGTTGAGGGTTTCCTGGCCTCCACCAGAATCTCAGCTACTCGGTGGGGGGGAGACCCCGAATTGGGCATGAGCTACGTCTGCAGAAGCAATGCGTGCAACTGAAGGGACTTGAGGCTTGGATGGACCAGGGTCCCCTGATCATGGGTCAGCAAAAATAGCGACAGAGGAAGAGGAGGTTCCTCTGAGTACTGTTGCAGAAGAGAGAACCAAACTTGCCTGGGCCAGAAAGGAGCGATAAGAATCTTTCGGGCTCCTTCCGAACTGAGTTTCTGCAAGACCCTCATAATCAGTGGAATTGGAGGCAAGGCATAGACGAATCTGCCCTTCCAGTCTAGAGACAGAACGTCTCTCAAAAAAATGCCGCACCCTGGAGCAAGCGAGCAGAAGATGAGAAGTATTGTGTTTTGTGGGGAAGCAAACAGGTCTACCTGTGAAGTTCCCCAGCGTAGGAAGATGTCGTCTACAACCCCTTGATCCAGTTCCAATTCGTGAGCTAGAGCAGATGACTGGCTTAGCCTGTCTGCTAGCGTGTTCTCGATCCCCAGGACATGAGATGCCGTGAGGTGAAGGTTATGCTGCACTGCCCAATCCTAAACTCGACGCTCAGTAAAGGGGTAGGAACGAGTTCCTCCCCTGTTTGTTGATGTACCAGACCACACACATATTGTCCATCTGTACAGCTAGGTGACGGGAGGCGGATACAGATGCAGAGCCTGAAGAGCACACAGATGTGAAGAGACTTCCTGAGCTTGGACCAGGAGCCCTGGGTCCTGTGAGGACGAGGCAGGGCTCCCAACCCTCACGGAGGGTGTCCGTGATCAACATCTGCAAGGGGAGGGAGACTGAAGGGAACTACTGGCAGAGGTTCTCATGAACCATCCACCGCTGCAAGTCCCGAGCCATGGGAGTGGAGACCAGGACAAGTTGATCTAGGTCGTCCACCAGCTGATCCCACTGAGACCAAAGCGTCCACTGAGAGATTATCATGTCGAGCCAAGCGAGAGGGACTGTCTGAATCACAGCCGCCATTAGCCTGAGGAGGCAAAGGACTGACCTGGCGCTGACCCGCCTGCAGCTAGACAACAGGCTGACCTGAGCCTGGAGAGTGTCCACCCTGTCCGGTGGCAGGAAGGCCATGCCAGAGGTCGTGTCCAGGATCGCCCCGATAAATTGGAGTCTCTGGGACAAGATCAGATAGGTCTTGGCCTGATTGATGGTAATACCCAGGCAGGCAAAGACCTGCTGGAAAGGGAAAGGAGGCGCAGGGTTCCTCCCTGGACTGGGGCCGCCCAGGAGCCAATCGTCCAGGATGTGGGAAAACCTGCACCCCTGGGCACGCGAGGCAGGCCGCTACACACCGAAAGGTATTTGCGAACACCCGGGGTGCCAAGGAAAGACCAAATGGGAGGGCCTTGAACTGGTAGTGGTCCCCCTGGAACGCAAAATGCAGGTATTTGCAGTGGGAAGGGCGGATAGGGATATGCAGGTAGGCATCCTGCATATCCAAAGCGCACAGCAACTGTCCCGGCTGGAGAAGGGTCAGGAGGCTCTGCAGCGAGAGCATCCTGAATCACCTGTACTCTACGAACAAGTTCAGGGAGCCGAGATCGAGAATCGGCCCCACATCCCTGTTTTTTTCGGGACCAGGAAGAAATGGGTATAGTACCCCATTCCCTGAAGAGGAATGGGGACGGGTTCTATCTCCTCCTTCAGCAAAAGTGCTGAAATCTCTTCCTGGACCAGAAGATGATGTTCCCCGAGAGCACGACGACCTTGGGGGAGGGTGTCAAGGGGGTTTCTGAAGAAACTTGAGTGTCCTTCCGTGATCAGCTGGAGCACCCAGGAATCTGAAGTTATCCTCTCCCAACCTGGGAGGTGGAGGGAAAACCTCCTCCTACCAGTTCCTGTGGAGGCCAGAGGCTGTGGGAGGAAAGGAGTCAGGTAGTGTGGGCAGCATCGCGGCCAAAGCACCTGCTGCTTTTGGGCAGAGGGGCTTGGCAGCGGAGGGGCAGTGTTTATTGGCCCGCTTTCCTGAGGTTTACTTTGCAGATTCCACCTGCAAAAGGGACGCGCAACTGCTTGATGGGGATGGTATATGGAGTCCACAGACTTCAGTGCAGTCCCTTCTCCTGCAGATCGGTGATAATGTCCTGACATCACCACCAAACAGCACCGAACCCGGAAGGCGTCCTGAATAGCGGACTGTACCTGGACCAACCCTGACACACTGAGCCAGGCATGACACCGTGAAGCCTATGGCAAAAGCGGAGCTCTTACCAGCAGTGTCCACTACATCCTATGGTGCACAAAGCATGCCGACTGGTCGAACGTGCAGAGCAGATGAGGTCAGCCACTCCTGTTTGACTTGAGAGTCAGGAAGGAGTCCAATTTGGATTCCACCTCACTAAGAATCACCTTCTGGTAATCCCCCATGTGACCGACATAATTTAGGGCCCTAATTCCCAGAGTGGAAGAAGCACAGATCTTCTTCTTCCCATACTGGTCCAGAAGACAGGATTCTTTGTCAGGTGGAGACGAACTCAGATGTTTCGGGTTAGCTGTCTGGCCATGAGCGGCACTAAACACTACCGAATCAGCTAAAGGGTGAGAATCTAGAAAGCCAACACCCTCGGGAGCCTGATATAGCCTGTTCGACTTCCAAGGAAGCGGGGCTAAAGCAGACGGTTGCTTTCAAATAGTGGAAACAAGGTTGGCATGAGGCTTAATCCAGGGTGGCACCAATGTTGGAGCTGTCTCAGGAAGGTCCAGATGCTCAGCGAGTTTCTTATGCTGTGGATCCGGCTCCAGGAATGCCACTGGAACCTCCTGTATTTTGGCGCAGCAACTCCGTAAAGGAAGGATCCTCCGGAAAGACTTGGAGGAGTCCTAGGCCTGGGCGTGACTGAGAGCGTGGTTTGTCATCCGTCAGAGCAACCGGAGTCATCCGAGGTAGAAGAAGATGAAGAGGAAGACCTCTGCCAGTGTGGGGAGAAACGGACCCTTGAAGGTCCTCAGGGAGCGTATCCTGCCCGCCTGGAACCACAGGGCCCTGGTGTCCGGAGGTAGGGAGTCTGTTCGTCGATGTCCGGGAGCTGGAATCGTGCACCGCCGTCATAAGATGACTCTCCACCTCTGGTGAGCTTATGGCCTCAGCCCACCAGGAGGCCAGAGTCTCCTTCAAGTCCACCGGCCGCTGAGGGAGGGTGGTGGGAGGATACGAGTATTGATTGTACCCGTAAGACACGTATCCATAACCTGGAGGTGGGAAACCTAGTGTTGGGTATTGAGGCACCGGGTACTGCAGCGTCGGATAGGCTGGCGTCTCGTACTGGGGCGTCGGATACTGCAGAGCCAGATAAGACGGCGTCGGATACCTGGGAACCAGGGGGTCTGCTGGAGACGGCCCTGTCGGAGGGCCCACAGGCGGGCCTGGAGCAGAAGGCCCGCATTGGAGCCGCATCCGGAAGCGGGATGTCGCCTAGCGCCGCAAGACCGCGCCTGAGCCGCTGCCCAGGGAGTCATGCAGGTCAGTCGCCCAGCTGGCAGACGCCCGACGGGTGTAGCAGGAACCCCAGCACTGCCCGGGATGGAGGGGAAAATCCTCGGGTCAGGCTGAGGAGACCCAGGGTCCCCGGAGGGCAGCGATGGCTGCGGAGACCCGGGAATGGCAGATGAGAGAGGGTCCAGCGTCAGCTCAGCTGCTGTGCGGGCGTTGGGCAGGCCAATGTCTGACTTATCAGCAGAGTCCGGGCAGACGCCGGAGCAGCCGACGTCCGACTTATCGGACCTATCGCCAGAGGCAGGTTGTGAAGGAGGAGCGGCCTTGTCGGGCGGAAGAGGGGTCATGTGCCGCCCAGAAGGGTCGGGCGACTTATCAACCGTCTCCGTGCAGACATCAGAGGAGCTGACATCTGCCTTACCGGAACTGCTCTGAACCAGTAGGCCACACGGTGAAGGCTTTACTGGGAGCGGAGGCCTCCAACAGCCCGGAGGTGCCCGAAGGGCCCGAGCGCGAGCTAGATGGGTGGGCGGACGCCACCTTGGAAGCCTCGAAGGCGGCCGTAACGGAGCGGTACCATTACCTGTAGCATGGAGACTCCCGAAGAAGACACAGTGGATGAGGAGCCCTATCCCAGTGCTTCTCCTTGTCTTTCTTCTTACAATGGCCTCGGGTAAGTGGACGCCTGCTGGAGCTTTTTAACTCCTCTCCATGGAGGACATTTTCCTTCTTTAGTATGTGGGCCTCCAGGGACAGCTGCTTCCTTCTGTGGGTGGCAGTGTTGAATTTAAGGCAGTGCTGGCACTGCTCCACCTGATGATCCGGCCTAGACAGAAGAGGCACTGGGAATGGCCATCGTTGAGCGGGAGTTGGGCGCTGCACAAGCTGCACTTATTTTTGTGCTTGGAAGGTGTAGAGGACGACATACACTGACGAATTCCTGATGATTTAGTAGAAGAATCAAAAAAAGACAGTAAAAACTACCAATGAGAGAGCTGACTAGCGTTGAATTTTACCGCGAGGCGCTGACAGGAGCTAACGGTGGGAAAGAACTGGAAGGCGGGCGTGGGGGACAGCCCCTTTATACTTTCGCCGCATGACGTCGGTCACCTGACTTGGGGGCGGTCCCCTGACAGAGACTGCTAGCTAGAAATTTTTCCGTTGGGTCCTGACGCCGGCCTGTATCAGTCCTATATGTAATTACCTACTGCAAGAGCCCTCTCGAAGTAAGATCTCCTTGTTATTAGGGTCGCAGTGACCTTTTGGGGAAGAATGGCTTTGTCACTCTCAGCAAGAATAGCAATGGCATCTGCTACATGTTGAGACGCATACACTGGTCTATCCTTGAGGGCAGTGTATTTTCTGTCCATATGCTCGTAGGCAGATGGAACAGAAGCAGATCTACTCCAGACCGCATCAGACAGGGTTTGAAAGGTGGGCTGAATAGGAGGAACTAAACTGACTGGCATGGTAGAAAAGTTAACCACTGCAGATGGAGATGCTTACCTGAGGGTCAATGGCTGAGGGTTCAAAATCAAGTGCAGACTGCATGTTCCTGGGCAAAGCCTGGATGGTTAGATCCTCCTGTGAAACAGAAGGGCTGGGTCTGAAGAGTTCAGGCTAATGAAAGAGTCCTCATCACCACCCTCAGAGAAGATGAGGTCAGTTCAAATTCATCCCCCTCCACATTCTCCCCAGAGGGGTATAGAAGGGGGTGGATCACACTCCACTCAATCCAGAAGATGGTCTTGGCAATATGGTGACATCAGCCCCCAAAACAAGGGGCCAGTGCCAGATGCAGCACTGAAACCGAATCCAGCACTGGGGAGATCCCTGGGACTGACGCAGGCCATAAAAGGCCCTAAAGCCAGTACCATCACTTGTGCTTGCCCCAGCGCCAATGACCCAGCCGGCACCGAATTGACCGGTATTGGTACTGAGGCCAGTCCCACCACAGTGACACTGGATGGGGTGCAGCAAGTGGATCAGGAGTATGTGGTGCAGTAAGGGCCCAGGGACTGCTGCCAGACCCAAATGCTCTACCCGTCTTGCGGGACTGCCTGCGGCACCAGTTCCACCAACCCCTAAGGGCCACGGACTAGCTCTACT
Organism: Neoceratodus forsteri; assembly: GCA_016271365.2. Classification (NCBI taxonomy): domain Eukaryota; kingdom Metazoa; phylum Chordata; order Ceratodontiformes; family Ceratodontidae; genus Neoceratodus; species Neoceratodus forsteri. The sequence goes on from CM057452.1 coordinate 568,357,425, forward strand.
GACAGAGACACACGAGCCAGACGCTGCACCCACTACTGCACAAGAGCTGCCCAATGGTGGAACTGCCCACCGGAGTCCCCCCTTACAGACGGAGAGGTGCTCCTTGACCTAAACCTCGATTCCACAGAACCAGAGGCCCTCAGTGATGGCACCAGTGAAGGCTTCTGGCAGGCTCTGGGAGACTGAGGATCTTGCGACTGACCTCAAAGATGATAACCTTGAGTGATACAGTTTCTCCCCCTTCTAACTAGAAGCGGAAGAACTCCAAGGCCTTTTGCTGTTGCTAGCCTTGTTTGTAGAGCAGAAAGCAGCTAACTAAAAGAAGCTACATTTTCTTATTAATTTAACACTTATCTTAGCAAGAGTCAGTGTCTGTTGAGTTTAAGCAAACAGATACTTGATTAGAAGTAGAAGGGGCCTTATTTAGGGTTAAAAAAAAAAAGAAAAGAAAGAAAGTCAATGTGTGTTCTGTGCTGGGAAGGGTTCTGTATCAGTTTACTTTGCTAAACCAGTAGGAGGAGAGAGAGCGCTTAACTGGGGGTGTGGCTTAGACACTATAAAAGCAGGTGACTCAAATTACAACTTCCTGTTGCTAGCCTTTTATTCTTACTAATTGCCCTCCATCCCATCCACCCTAAGCCAGTTCTACTTTTATAGCCACTGGATTTGACTGACAACAGGAACTTCCTGTTTGGCAGTAGGAAGGGAAGAATCATAGAGAAACATTGGTTTTGTCAACCCTAAAGGAAAAAAGTAGCTCACCCCCCCCAGCTGCTGGTGGTCTGACACTGAGCAAGGAAGAAGGAGGCTACTGAAGAAGATAGGAAGTTACTGTCCCAGAACAGGAAGGGTGAGAGTTGTAAGGAGAGGAGAGAGTAAGCATACAGAGAAACAGGAGAGTGGTCACAAAATAAGACATGATAGGAGTGGTGCAGTGCAATGGCTGTGGGGCAGCAGTGTTCCGGGAGACATTCTGGAGGCTGCGATGCTGCCCTATCTGCAGGCACCTCTCTGGTCTGAGGGAAGAGGTGCCCGTCTCCAGGCTGACCTGGCTAGGATCTGTGAAACCTCCTCCCCACCCAGGGACCACCAAGGGCCAATGCCACTACCTCAGAGGTTGCCAAGAAATAGGAGAGGCTGGAGCAGGGTGGCTCAGGGAGGAGAGGTGGTGGAACAGAGTTGCATCCCTCCAGCTGTACCTCTCCACACTCATTAGCTCTTCTGGTGGATAGTGGTTCCTCTATGGAGGCACCTGCAGTGGAGACCAAGGAGGATGCTGGGAACCTTCACAAAGGAGACCCACAGGAGGGTGGCATGAGACCCCACAGGGGAAGGAAACAACTCCTGGTGGGGGACTCAATCATTAGGGGGGGAGGAAGGAGAGGGAGGTAAGGTGCCTGCCTGGCGCCACGGCTTGGAGGAACAGGAAGCAAATCCTCAGGATCGTGGGAGCAGCTGCACGAGGGAGGGAGCTGGATGCTATTATCCACCTAGGGACAAATGACCTGGCTAGGAATGGGATTACAGCAGTGCAAGAGGAGTTTGTAGAGTTGGGGAGGGCCTTGACAAGCAGCACATACAGTAACCTCTCAGAGGTGCTCTGTCTATAGCAAGGGTGATGCTAGGGTACTCTCACCAACCAGGAATTCAATGAATGGTTGAAAAACTGGTGTGGAGCTCAGGTTTTGATTCACTGGGACTGGGGAGCCACTTGGAGGATGCAGACTATACTGGCGCGATGGTCTGCATCTGTCCGGGGAAACCAGGATCCTAGGTGAGGTTTAAATGCTTCATTGGCAAGCATTTAAACTAGCCCAGGGGCAGGCACTGAAAAGGAGCAGGAAACAAGCCTCCCACAAACAACAGTAATTAGTGAGGAACACCAAGGTAGAGAAGTCATTAGGGGCAGGCCAGAAGAATGTAAAAAAAGGCAAAGGCAGTAAGGACAGGAATGGGGCTAAAAGGGGTAAGGTCATCAAAAAGTGGAGGGTGATGAGTACCAATGCCCATAGTCTGTGTAACAAGCTCCCTGAACTAGTGGCCTTGATGGAAGAGGGTTGCCTGGATATTGTGGCAGTCACAGAAACATGGTACACAGAGAACCATGACTGGGATGTCAACATACCAGGATACACAATCTACAGGAGGGACAGGGAGGGTAAAAGAGGAGGAGGAGGAGGAGTAGCTCTTTATGTAAAGGAAGGGATCAAAGCAACAGAACTAAAGAGTAAACAGGGAGCAGGGAGACACTCTGGGTCACCCTGGAGACAGGAAATGGCACACAATCCGCATGGGGTTGTATACAAACCCCATCTCAGGGAGGAATGGACAAGGAAATGATAGAAGGCTTCCCTGAATGGCAGAAAAAGGAAAATATTGTTGATGGGGCACCTGAATATGCCAGATGTTAACTGGAGCACCTTTGCTGCAGGCACATCCAAGAGCAAGGTCATTCTTGATGCCCTACAGGGGCATGCCTCAGACAGCTAGTACTGGAACCCACTGGAGGAGCAATCTTAGACCTGGTACTCTCAAACGGGACAGAGAAAGAATCTCAGATTTAGAAGTGGGTAGCCATCTGGGAACAAGCGACCACCAAACAGTGTGGTTCCGTCAATAAACACAGCCATACAAAAGCAAGAGTACTGGACTTTAGGAGGGCTGACTTTGGGAAAATGAGAGAGTGCCTCAGAAAAGCACTAGCAAACAGGCAAGAAGGAGGGGTGGAGGAACAATGGAGAGTAATCAAAACAGCCATCACAGAGGCAACAAGCCTTTGTGTAAAGCAAATCAACAAAACACAATGAAGGAAAAAAACGCTATGGTTCTCAAAAGAGGTGGCAGGGAAGGTTAAGGAGAAAAGGATAGCATTCAAGAAATAAGGAAACACAGAAGGAGAAGGACAGAGAACTTTATCAGTTTAAGCAGAAAGAGGCTGGGAAGGCAGTCAGAATAGCAAAGGCCCAAACTGAGGAAAGGATAGCCAACTCTGTTAAGAAGGGGGATAAGACCTTTTATAGGTACATTAGGGAGCGAAGAAAGACCAAAGGAGGGATACTGAGGCTTAATAAAGGTGAGGGAATGTGGGTAGAGGGTGACAATGAAAAAACAGGGATACTGAACGAATATTTCTGCTCAGTATTCACAAAGGAAGAGGAGGGGGAGGTACCTAAACCAAACAGGAGAAACACTCTGAAGACGAGGGTCGATACCAGTCCATTTACAGAAGAAAGGGTTCTGAAAGAACTAATAAAACTGAAGGTGGACAAAGCAATGGGGCTGATGGGATTAACCCAAGAATTCTAAAAGAACTAAGGTAGAACTAATGACACCGCTGACTACTCTCTTTAACAAATCATGGGAGGATGGGTGGTACCTGAGGACTGGAGGAGGCGGATGTGATTCCTCTTCACAAAGTGGGAGCAGGACAGAGGCAGGAAACTACAGACCTGTTAGTTTGACCTCAGTGGTAGGGAAAATGATGGAATCACTTCTGAAGGAAAGAACTGTTGAGTACCTAGAGGCCAGTGGGGCACAGGACCCAAGGCAGCATGGATTCATGATGGGAAGGTCGTGTCAGATGAATCTAATAGATTTCTTTGACTGGGTGACCAAAGTAGTAGACCAGGGAGGGGCTGTGGACATGGCTTACCTAGATTTTAGCAAGGCATTTGATACAGTCCCACACAAAAGATTAATACAAGTTAGCCAGCCTTGGAGTGGGTCCCAAGGTGGCAGCCTGGATAAAAAATTGGCTAGACAACAGGACGCAAAGGGTAGTAGTAAATGGAGTCCACAGTGAAGAAAGGAGGGTTACTAGTGGGGTACCGCAGGGTTCAGTACTGGGACCGGTCCTTTTTAATGTCTTTATAAGTGACATTGCAGAGAAACTGGAAGGAAAAGTATGTCTCTTTGCAGAGGACACAAAGATCTGCAACAGGGTTAATACACCAGATGGAGTGGAAAGGGTGAGAAGGGACTTGGCAAGGTTGGAGAAATGGTCAAATGTATGGCAGCTCAGATTCAATGCAAAGAAGTGCAAGGTAATGTACTTGGGAAACAAAACCCAGGGCAAGAGTACACAATGGGGGTGAGATACTGACAACAGCAAAATGGAAAGGGACCTGGGAGTAATTATATCAGATGACCTAAAGGTGAGGCAATGTGAGAAGGCAGTAAGGAAGGCTGGGGGTATTGGGATGCATAGGGAGAGGCATCAATAGTAGAAAACAGGAAGTTGTTATCCCTCTGCTACAGACAGTTGGTGAGACCCCATCTGAATTACTGTGTGCAGTTCTGGAGACCCCATCTCCACAAAGACATAGACAGAGTGGAGGCTGTCCAGAGGAGGGTATCTCAAAATGGTGCAGGGTCTGCACCAGAAGACACTATGAAGAAAGACTAAAGGAGCTTAATATGTATACCCTTGAGGAAAGGAGGAGAGAGGAGACATGATAGAAACTTTCAAGTACCTCAAGGGAAATCAACAAAGTCCAAGAGGGTGGCATCTTTCAGAAAAAGAGATGTGCAAGAACAAGAGGGCACAATTTGAAGATAGAGGGGGGACGGCTCAGAGGTAATGTGAGGAAGTATTTTTTCACAGAGAGAGTTGTGGATTCATGGAACAGCCTCCTGAGAGCAGTGGAGTCAAGAACATGGGGAATTCAAGAATGCATGGGACAGACATAAGGCAGTCCTAGTGGGGGTAGGAGGAAGTAAGCTGTTGGTTAATTAGGATCTGCAGCTTATCTGTTAGGTAGGAAAATGGGCAGACTAGGTGGGCCAAGCGGTCCTTATCTGCCGTCAAATTGTATGTTTCTATGTTAGGCCAAGCAGCACCCAGAACCCAAGCACAATCAGTAACAGGACCACTTCTTACTGTGCTTCAGGAAGGACTGCTCTTCCTCCCCTGCACTGGATCACCTGTGGTCAGAACCTTTCCCCAGTGGGGAAACTGGACTAACACGGCCACGCTGCCAGAGTACCCTGCTCAAGTAGGTTCCCTACTGTCGTCCTCCATGGCCATCAACTGTTGCCGTGATAGGGTCACAAGAAACTGACAGAAACTTTTTGAATTTTTGTAAAATCACTAAACTGACACAAACAAACTCAGTTTTAAAGTACAAAACTAAGAATAACTGAACGCTGTTGTCATACAGACATTAATTTCAGACTCCCGGCATACCAGCATCATCACTGATGTGCAATCAGTATCAAGAAAAGAGTAAGTGAGGCGATTGAGGGCTGGTACTGAGGTAAGCCTTGCGCTGTGAACCACGCTCACTTTGCCACACCTGTGCACAGCTTACCTTGGCACCAGTCCTCCTGAAAAGTTCCGTCTCCCACAGGGTCTCAGCGCCTCCAGCTAAGACCCACTACTGTGAGCCAATGGTAAAGATTGATTCCTGGAAGATCCACCCTTTTCCATACTGAGGGAGAAACACCACTCCAGAGCAAGAGATTAAAAAGTTTGCAGAAGGGGTCATGTAACTCTTCAGCTGCAACTTTAACAAAATAAAAATCAATACTGTCCTCACCACATCATGGTCTGGGATTAGACTTTACCTACTATACCCAGACAACTGACAACTAATTTCTGTAGGTGTTTAAAATAAAACTTGGGATAATACAATTTTATATTCCCCCCAGATGCTAGTTATCTGAATTACAGAAAAACTGCTTGAATTTTGAAGCAATGTTATCAGGACTTGTGCATCCAAACTAGTGGTAGAAATGCCAGATTTCTACTTCTACCTGTTCTGTGCTGTAAGGATCATCCAGTTTGAACCTTCTGAGGCCACGCCTGGCTCTAATACACAACTCAACAGGAATGAAAGAACCCACCAGTGAAAATTTTAATGTTTGTTGCAAAAGGGCATCAAAATACTATCAAGCTACCAAATAAGGCACAAGATTCACAGAAAAACAAAAATCTGCAGTATTTTAGTCCCTCTGTATGTGAAATAGCAATCTACAAAAGATCAGCAGCATTGCAACACCTTCTTGCTTCAAACAAGCAAAACCAGTGAAAAATTAAAAGTAATGCACACTTCCCTCAGAAACCAAACAAAATTGAGTTTTCCTCCGTTTCCTAGTTCCTAATTAAAGATTGTGCGCTTTACCAGCTCCAAGTTCAGTTTGCAAAGCAACCTTTACTTTCAAAAGATAAAGAAGGAAGGAAAGACGTACAGGAACCTCCCTTCCAGGAGAGGGACAAAACATTGTGCCAGGATCGAGTAAGCAGAAAAGTGGCAGTTCTGCATTGAGTGGGGACGAAAAATATCCAACTCTGGACTGCCCCACCTGCTTGAAGAGATCAGACTACCAGGACAGGAGTTCCCACTTGTAAGTCCTCGACCTGGACCGACAGACTGTCGCCAGGCGCTTGGACGCCTGGAATATGGACGGCTGAAAGTTCCAGATTGTGTTCGATGGCCCAGTTCCAGACTCTCACTGCCTCCTGACAAAGGTAGGAATGAGTGCCCCCGCTTGCTGATGTAGAAAACTATGGACATATTGTCCGTCTGCACCAGCAGCAGGCTGGAAGGCCTGCAGAGCATAAAGGACTGCCCACATCTCCAGCACATTGATGTGGAGCTCCTGTTCTGACTCAGACCAGGTCCCCTGGGCCTGACAGGTCGGCCAGGTGGGCACCTCAGCCCAGATCCGAGACGTCCATAGTGAGATTCTGCCGAGGGAAACAGCTTGGGACGGGGACCCCTTGCAGGAGATTCACAGGGTTCTACCATCATTCCAAGATCCTCCTGCAGTATCAGAGACCAGCACCAGCTGATCCAGGTCATCAGTGCATGGTCTCATTGGACCTGAAGAGTCCAGTGGGAACCCTCATGTGCAGGCGGGCCAGGAGGAACTGTGGCTATGGCTGCTGCCATGTGCCCCAAGAGGTGGAGGAACTCTCTGGCTGGTATCTGACAGCTGGAGGACACTTCCGGCCGCAACTATCAAGCGCCTGCTCTGTCCATTGGCAGGAAAGCTCTGCCCTGGGACAAGTCCAGGACCGCCCCAATATAATGGAGGAGTTGGCCTGGAGAGACAAAACTTTGCGGGTTGACTGTGATCCCTAGGGCTTGGAAAAGCCAGAAGGTGCCTTCCAGGGCCTGCAGCAAGAGGTCCCTGGATGGGGCTTTCAACAGCCAATCATTCAGGTAAGAGAACACATAAAAGCCTTGTCTCCTCAGGGCCGCAGCCACCACCACAGGCACTTGGTAAAACTCGAGGTGCTGAGGAAAGGCTGAAAGGACCTAAGCTGCAGGAGTGGGCAGAAACATGGCAGTTGGGGTTCAACACCAAAAAGTGCAAGGTTCTGCACTTCGGAGCCAGGAACTAGGGATTATCACTTGAACAGGGTACAGCTGAGGAGCTCCACAGAGAAGAAGGACCTAGTAGTGATCATTATGGGAGCATGAACAACTCTGCTCAGTGAGGAATCTCGCAGCAAAGCCAAATGCTGGGGTGTACTGCAAGAGGAGGCTATCCTGCCCCTGTACAGGTCATTATTCAGGCCCCACCTGAGTACTGCATGCAGTACTGCCACCCATTCCTGATAAAGGACATCAGATTGTTGGAGGGAGTGCAGCGAAGAAGAGTCACAAAGGTGATCTAGGGATAAGAGAGCAAGTACTACGAGGACAGGCTGGGACAGCTGAATATGTATCGCTGGTGGAGAGGAGGGATGGGGGAATATGATCGAGACCTTTAAGTATCTGAAGGGGATAAACAAAACCAACACAGAAGGGATTTTCCAGATGAGAGGGGTGAGGGACACGAGGGGGCGTGGACTGAGATGGGGGGGGAAGATTTGGGAGGGAGATGAGGAGACAGTTTTTCACTGAAAGAGTGGTGGACAAATGGAACACCTTACAAGACGAGACAGAGTCCTGTAAGATGGTGGGCAGTTTCAAGAGGAGTTGGGACAGGGTAAGGGGAAGGGGTACTGGGAAGAGGGGGTGGGAGAGGCAGCTGCAAGATGAGGTGCTAGCTGCACACTCAAGCAGACTCTACAGACCGTGAGACTTGTTTCTGCTGGCAATTTTGTATGTTTGTAAAGGAAGGGCCCTGAACTGAAAGTGGTCCCCCGGAAGCAAAAACGGGAGGAAACATCGGTGGACCGGGAAGACCTGGATACGTAAGTAGGCACCCTGCATGCCCAGGGAGCAAAGCCAGTCCCTGCTGAAGGAGGGTCAACAGACCTGGAGGCTGACCATGCAGAAGCGCTTGTACTCTATTGTATAGGTTCAGGTGGCTGATGTCCTGGATCGGCCTCAGGTCCCCAGTTTTCTTGTGAATGAAGAAGAAGTGGAAGCAGAATTCTCTCTGAGCTGGCGGGACGTGATCTATGGCCCTTTGTACATAAGTGCCTGAATCTCCTCCCAGAAGAGGGAGATGTGGGCCTGAGGTTATTGGGAGAGCAAGGGAGGGCTTTCCAGAGGGCGCTCCAGAAATTCGTGGATGTGACCTCTTTCCACAATCTGCAGCACCCACTGATCTGAGGTTACAGTTTGCAACCTGCCGAGGTAGAGGGAGAACCAACACCCGACCACTGCCCACAAGGCCTTTGCTGGGGGGAAGGGAGGAGTGTCTCAGGCAAGGAGTTAGGCAGTGGATCCAGGGGTGGGCAGAGCGGCTGTTGGTACTCTGGGGGCCCTAGGGGCAGCTCCCCCGGCTGGTGGGGTGTTTGCCTTGCGCGTAAAGGGCCCTTTTGACAGCTGGCCTTTGGAGGACTGGTGAGATGACCAACAAAAAAGTCTGGCGTTGGGAAGACTGAAGTTGGGACTGGTTGAGAGAATGCACTGACCTCAGGGCCTTGCCGATTCTTGGAACCAGGAGATAATATCTTTGGCATCTCCCCCAAACAAGACAGAACCCCTGAAAAGGGGAATCCATTATCTTGGCTTGAAATCAGGCATGAAACCAGATACCCTGAGCCATGAATGGTAGCGAAGGCAGATCTCTGCCACTGCGCCCACACCTGGAGGCATCCAGTGTCATACGCTGCCCGCGCAGGACATGGTTGCCCACACACCTACCCAGACTTTGGAGCTGGGCCAGCTCCATCTTGGTAGTCTCTTCTCAGGAGGGTTTGGATCAAATCTTGCATGAGCCCAGAGGGTATTTCGATACTGCACCACATGGGCCAAAAGAAAAATTACTCACCTTAGTAATGTTGTTTCTTCTAATGGAGTCTTGCTATATTATGACAGATGCAGTTTGTCCCATCATTAGAACTGCTCCGAGGTGAAAGAGTCAACTCATGCAGAGCATGGAACTTAGAGCACTGAGTCGGTTAAAGAAGCTCTGTTAGGGTGGTTTCAAACCGAAACCGTCCAGATCTTTACAAGCAAAACTCACTAAGGCTCTGTGTGGAAGCTATAACCTACACTAGCCAACTGGCTACTAAAATATTCCACATTTTCCTGGTCCCAACACCAAGACTCAAGTCAGGGACCAGAAAATAAGATAAAATAACTAAATAAAACACAACACCCAAACATAAAGGGGCATCAATAAATGCCAACAGTGGACTGCCACCCCATACCGAAGTAAGTTCTGAGAGGGGCAGGCTGGGGGAGGTCATAATATAGCAAGACTCCATTAGAAGAAACAACATTACTAAGGTGAGTAATTTTTTTCGAACAACATGAAGTCTTGCTATATTATGACAGATGCAGACTACACAGCAGTACTCTCCATGGAGGAGGGACAGAACCTACTTAGGAATAGGCTCTGAAGCACGTTGTGCTAAACCGAGCATCCCTCCTGGCCTGGATATCCAAGGAGTAATGCTTGTGAAAGTGTGTACTGTTTTCCAAGTAGCTGCTTGACATATCTCCAAGATAGGGATGTCTCTAGCAGCAGCTAGAGATGCAGCTGTACCTCTGGTAGAGTGAGCCCTCAGGCCTGAGAGGGGAACCTTACCCAGCTTTTGATAGCAAAATTGGATACAAGAGACGACCCACCTGGCAATGGATCTCTTAGTGGCAGGTCTCCCTTTCCCAACCTCACCATAACTGAGAAATAGTTGGAGGGAGTCAAACCTGTGACCCTTGGTACGCTCTATGTAGTAACTTAGGGCCCTCTTAACATCTAAGCTGTGCAGCCTCCTCTCACCAGAGGAGGAATGGTCAGTGAAGACCACTGGAAGTGAAATAGATTGGTTAAGGTGGAAATCCAAACCACCTTAGGCAAAACTTCCTGTTAGTCCTGAGGACTACCTTATCCCGTGAAAGGAAATAAAGTCAGTCTCCACTGATAAAGCCTGTAACTCACTTATGTACCTGCAAAGGTGATGGCTACTAAATACAGTTTTCCAAGTCAAATACTAAGCTCTGTCGAAGACAGAGGCTCAAAGGGGTTGCATCAGCTGAGCAATGCAAACATTAAGATCCCAAGCAGGGGCAGAGTCCCTGAATGGAGGATTGGTATGAAGCAATCCCTTAAAAACTTGGAAAATACAGGGTGAGCAGAAAGAGAAGAGGGCTTCCTGTTGAAATGAAGGCAGAGAAGCTGCCAAGTGCACTTTCAGGGTAGCTGGTCTCAGCCCCAAAGAATTAAGATGGACCATATAATCCAATACAGGGGTAAATCAGCAGATTCCGGAAATATGCTTCCCAGAACACCATATGGAAAACCTTTTCCACTTGGAGTTATAGGTAGCCTGGTGGAAGGCTTCCTAGCAGCTTTCAGGATTTCGAGAACACTTTGAGAAAGTTGTAGATCAGCAAACTCTAACTGCTCAAGAGCCAGGCCTTGAGGTTGAGGGATTTGAGATTCGATACCAAACTCTCCCTGAGCACAGGTTAACAGATTGTGGTTCGTGGGGAGACACAGGGAAGATGGACTGCTAAGAACAGAAGGAGTGGGTACCAGGGTTGCCTGGCCCAGTCTGGAGCAATCAGGATCATCTTGCAGGGCTGAGACCTGATTTTGACTAGTACATAGATACATAGATACATAGACAGTGTCGGCAGATAAGGGCCTATGGCCCACCTAGTCTGCCCATTTGAGCTTGTAAGTTCAGTTTGTTTTCCTAGAAGTCTGTTTCCCCTTACCCCTGCCCTCTAGAATTCCTTTATGTCTATCCCATGCATTCTTAAATCCCGTGATTGTTTCAGCCCCCACCACTTCCTCTGCAGGGTGTTCCACTTGTCCACCACCCGTTCTGTGAAGAAATTCTTTCTCATGTTTCCTCTGAATCGTCCTCCTCCAACTTCATCCATGCCCTCCTAGTCCTGAAACATCTTTTTCGCTAAAATAGTGTTTTCCTGCACCCTGTTCCTCCCTGTAAGATACCTGTATGTCTCTATCATATCCTCTCTCCCTCCTCTCCTCCAGGGAGTACATGTTCAGTTCCTTCAACCTGTCTTCATAGGACTTGTGATGCAACCATGCACCATCTTTGTTGCCCTCCTCTGAACCTTCTCTACCCTGTCTATGTCCTTACGTGTATGGTCTCCAGAACTGTACACTGTACTCAGGTGGGGCCTCACTAGTGTCTTGTATAGTGGAATTATGACCCTTTTCCTGCTGGTGATGCCCCTGCCTATACATCCCAGCATCCTATTTGCTTTACCTGATGCCTTGTCACACTGTTTCCCTACCTTGAGGTCATCAGATGACAACCCCAAGATCCCTTTCCTGCTTGGTGCATGCTATATCCTCACCCCCCAACTGATATATTGTGCCAGGGTTTTGTGCCCATATGCATTATCTTGCACTTCTTTGCATTGAATTTCAACTGCCAAACCCTTGACCATTCTTCAAGTTTCTGCAGGTCCCTTCTCATTCTGTCTACACCCTCTGGGTGTGTCTACTCTGTTACAGAGCTTTGTGTCATCAGCGAACAGTGAAATTCTGCCTTCTAGATCCTGTGCAATGTCACTGATGAAGATGTTGAATAGGACCGGTCCCAGCACTGATCCCTGTGGTACCCACTGGTTACTCTTCCCTCTGTGGAGTGACAGCCATTTACCACCACCCTCTGTGTCCTGCCACCCAGCCAGTTACCTACCCACCACACTACTGTCCTGCCCACACCCATATTCCCCAGTTTGTGTAATAGTCTTCTAGTGGCACAGTGTCAAAGGCCTTGCTGAAGTCCAGATAGGCCATGTCCACTGCCCTCCCCTGATCCACCTCCTAGTCACCCAGTCAAAAATTCAATGAGGTTGGTCTGACATGACCTCCCCTGGTGAAACCATGCTGCCTTGGGTCCTGTAGTCCATTGACAACCAGATGTTCCACCAATCTCTCCTTCAGTAGTGCTTCCATGATCTTCCCACTACCAGGTGGAGGCTGACTGGTCTGTAGTTCCCTGCTTCCTCTTTGTTCCCACTTTTGTATAAGGGACTACATCTGCTGTCCTCCAGTCTTTGGGTACCTCCCCTGTTTCCAGTGATTGGCTGAACAGGATAGCCAGAGGTTCAGCCACCACCTCTTAGTTCTTTAAGGACCTGGGTGCACCTCATCTGGCCCCATTGCTTTATCAGCTCTTATTACTTCCAGTTCCTTCAGGACCCTTTCTGTGTAAAGGGACTTGTGTCCATTTCTGCACCATTCTCACCCTGTACTCCTTCAGACCCATTACCCCTCTTCCTTAGTAAAGACTGAGCAGAAATACCTGTTCAATATGTCAGCTTTATTGTTGTCATCCTCCACTGGCTCCATCCTCCCCCTTCAGTCTCACTATCCCTCCCTTTGTCTTTCTTTTTTCACTTATGTACCTGTAAAGGTTTTGTCCCCTTTACCCACTGATTTTGCAATGTGTTCTTCTGTCTGAGCTTTGGCTTCCTTACTGACTTCCTGCCTCCCTTTGTTTCTCCTGGTACTTCTCCTATCCCCTTCTGCCTGTGTCTTTTGTATTGCCTGAATGCAATCTTTTTGGCTTCACTTTCTTTGCTACCTCTTTGGAAAACCATAATGGTCTCCTCTTCCTTTCCTCTTGCTAACCTGCTTAATGCATAATTCTGTTGTTCTTATAATCCCATTTTAAATACTGCCCACTGTTCCTCAACCCCTGATTCCTGTCCCATTCCCTTAATGCCTCTTTCAAGTATCTCCCCATTTTCCCAAAGTCTGCCCCTAAAATCCAGGATCGTGTTTTGTGTGGTTTGGTTCTGCTCTTTCTGTGATTTCAAAACCACAATGACTGGTGGTCACTGTTACCCAGGTGCTCCCCACTGTTCCCCCATCACACTGTCCCTGTTTGAGCACAAGGTCCAGTATTGCCTTCTGCGGAGTTGGTTCCATGACCAGTTGCTTGAGGAAGGCACCCTGAAGGGAGTCCAGGATAAATCTGCTCCTAGTTGATGCTGCTGCTGGGATGCTCCAGTCCACGTCTGGTATATTGAAGTCTCCAACCAGTACTACCTCACCCTTGTCTGCCATCCTTTGGATGGCTAGCATCAACTCCTATCTGTTTCTTCCTCCTGGGCTGGTGGTCTATAGACCACACCTGTCTGGATGGCTGGCCCCATTTTCCTTTCCAGCTTAACCCACAGTATCTCTCCCCATTTGTTCCTCCTGGATCTCTGTGGTCCTTATGTCATTTTTCACATACAGTGCCACCTCCTCCTTCCTGCCTGCTCTGTCTCTTCTGAATATGTTGTAGCCAGGTATGGCCATCTCCCAGTCATGGTTATCATTACACCAGGTTTCAGTGATGGCCACAATGTCCAGGTCTGACTGTACCATGACAGCCTCCAGATCTTCCATCTTGTTGCTAAGGCTCCTGGCATTTGCACATGGCTTTCCATGATTTGACCTCCTAGACTGCTTCACTGTTCTACTCCAGCCCCTTCCTTGGTTGTCATTTATCCCTGGTTCTCCTTGCTGTTTGCCCTTCTGCTGAATTTTGCCCCTTTCTGCTTATCCACCTTTTGGACACTAATCTCCATCTTTTGCACACTGCTTTGCAGAGATAGCCACTCCTCTGGTTCACTGGTTCCACTACTAGCTGTGGGTGGAGCAAGTAGGTACCGTCCTTGCTGGCCTGCCACCCTTTGCTAGTTTAAATGCTTGTCAATGTAGCATTTAAACTTATCATTGAGTGCTTGGATTCCCCTCCAGGATGGATGCAGGCCGTCAGGCTTGAACAACCTCCATCCCTCCAGGTGGGTCCCCAGTCACCAATGAATCCAAACCCTTCCTCACAGCACCAGTTCTTCAACCATGAGTTAAAGTTCCTGGTGCATGCACTCCTATGCTCTCCCTTGCCTCTCACAGGTAGTACTTCTGAGAAAGTGACAGAAGTAGCTACTTGCTTGAGACCCCTCCCCAGTTTCCTACTTGAACTTTGAACAGGAGAGGGAAGGGGGGAAGGCATAAAGGAACTTCCCTTCCCAATCGAGGAGAAAGGCATCCAGGGGGACTGAGCCCAACACTGGGGGTCTGCAACAAAAAAGTGAAAGTTGATGATTGTCTGGGGCTGCAAAAGATCTATCTGAGGAGTGCCCCATCTGGCAAAACTATCCCAGTACTAGGGGATCCAGTGACCATTCGTGATGGCCCTGGGAAATCCTGCTGAGAGCATCTGCCAGGACATTGTCCTTGCCTGGGAGGTGAACTGCTATGAGGGAAGTGTTCAGGGAATAAGCCAGAGACCACAACTTCATCGCCTTGGTGCACAAGGCCGAAGACCGAGTGCCCCCTTGTTTGTTGATGTACCACATTGTAGTGGTGTTGTCTGTTCTGACCTGTACCACCTTGTTCTGAACAGATGCAGAAAAAACCTGAAGTGCTAGAAAAACAGCTCTGAGTTCCAACAGATTGATGTGGAGCAGAGATTCCTGAGGGGACCATAACCCCTGGGTGGAGAGGTCGCCCATGTGAGCTCCCCATCCCAAGAGGGATGCATCTGTAGTAAGGGTCAAGGAGTGGGACAGAGGGATGAAAGGCACCCCTTGTCTCAGATTGCTCTGATCCTGCCACCACTGAAGGGCCTGGATCAGGGTTCGAGTCACTGGGATTAACTTGGATAGGGAGTCTCTTCTTTGAGACCAGAAAGCTCTCAAATGGAACTGAATGTCCCTCATCTGAAATCTTGCTCCTTGCACTACAGCTGTGGAAGCAGCCATGTGTCCTAGGAGCTGCAGGAAATGCCTTGCTGGTCGAGAGACCTGCAGAGTGAAGGACGAGGCCAGGGCCACCAAGGTCCTTACCCTTTCCAGGGGAAGGAAGGCTCGGCCTGCTTTGTGTCCAGTTCTGCGCCTATAAAGGTGAGTACCTGGACAGGTTCCAAAACTGACTTTGGAAGACCACTGAGAAGAAAGCCCAGAGAGGTAAGCAGCTGCTGGGTAACTAGCAGGTGTGATTTGACCTGGTCTGGAGACTGACCCACAATGAGCCAGTCGTCCAGGTAGAGAAAAATGGCACTCTTCTGCCTTCTTAGATGAGCAACTGCTACTGCCAGACATTTTGTGAAAACCCTTGGGGCAGAGGTGAGGCCGAAGGGCATTGCTCTGAACTGATAATGGCCTGAGGGCAGTTCGAATCTGAGGTACTTTCGATGGGAGCTTCTGATAAGAACATGGAAGTAGGCATCCTTGAGGTCCAGGGAAGCTAGCCAGTCCACTGGCCTTAGGGAGGGTAAAATCATTCCCAGAGTCACCATTTTGAATTTTGGTTTTAAAAGGTGCTTGTTCAGATATCTTAGATCCAGGATAGGCCGCCACTCTCCTGTCTTTTTGGGTAAGGAAGTACCTGGAGTACAGACCCTGCCCTGGTGTGGGGAGACACCTTTCTACAGCTCTGAGAGCCAGGAGGGTTGAGACTTCTGTTTCCAAAGCAAGAGTCTCTAAAGGGTTTGCAGGTGGAAAAGATCTGGCTCTCATCTTTGGAAATTTTTGAAGCTGAGAACAGACCCTGGCTCACTACTTCCAGGACCCATCTGTCTGATGTTAAAGACTCCCAGTCCTGGATGAAGTAAGCCAGCCTGCCCCCTACAGGTAATGGAGAGCCGACCCTAGGCATCCCATCAGAGTGCCTGTTTGGCAGGGGCTTTAGGCTGAGGGGTGGGAGCAGGCCTGCTCGCACTTCTGGCCTGCCTCTCCTCTGAAGAACCCCTCTGAGCATAGGCTGAAGAGGAGGAGGAGGCCTGGGTCTGATAAAAGGCCTGTGAAAAGGCCTGCCTCACCCGGGCTGCCTCTGAGGAGTGGCTTGCCGCTCCTTGGCTTGTGCACTCCTATAAGTGGTTCTATATTCATCCATTTTCTCATATAATTCTCTGTCTGCTCCCAAACAGAGAATTTCCCACCACAGGAAAATCCATAGCCTTAGACTGGGTATCCTGTGACAAAGTAGTACACCTGAGCCAGGCCAATCTAATAAAAGCCACAGATGTAGCCATGACTCTAGAGGATACATCATTAGAATCCACTGCAGCATGGAATTGCACCTTAGATGCCTCAATACCATCAAGAGCCACCTGCTCCAGCTCCTCTGCAGCTGGCTAGGGACCTGTTTGGCTAAGGCCATGACAGTATCCCATCTAGATTTCTGGTATCTCGCAACATAAGCCATATAGTTTGCTTGTCTGAGTCCCAAAGATGCTGCCATGTATTGTTTTTGGCCATGGCGTCGATCTTCCTGGAGTCCTTGTCAGGAGGATGTGAAGCCAGGGAATATTAGTTTTATCACAGGCTGCAGCCTGAACTACCCCAACATGACTGCATTGCTGTGAAAGAAAATCTATATCAGGACCTGACAAAGTGTACCTCTGTCTATCTTTTTAGCTACAGGAGGCACAGAATTAGAGCTTTTAAAATTTTTATTGTTTGTTTCCTAAAAGATTTATGTAAAGGGATGGACAATCTCCTGGACTCTGGGATATCCATCATCTCTACATAGTCAGGCTCCTCTTTGCATCCAAAGCTTCTAAAGGAAGCTGGAGGGTCTCAGCAACTTTTATAAAACAAAAATGAGAAGGGACTCAGAAAGCCTAGGGGAGATTCACCTAAAGGTCTGTCTGGGGAGATGTCCGTTCAATGGGCACATCCAAGCTTTCAAAGTCACATTCACACTGATCATAATCATCCACCCCTCCTCTGGTTCATAAAACTCTTCTATATCATATTCTTGAACCGTGGAACTGACCGAACTGACCTTTGCCAGATAGTGGCGTTCAGGGAACGGGACAGACTAGACAATCTGTATTGCCCTGGCTATCTCTGCAGCAGTTGAGAAGGAAATTTTGGACTCCACCTGCTGACTTTCTAGTTCTCTTTGCTGGAACTGGCTCCTCAGAGTCAGCTTACGCTTGCCCGAGGAAGTCTGGTTCTGGTCAGAGGGCACTCCTCTGGTTTGGCTGGCACCGAACTGGGCTGGCCATCCGGTCAGCGGACTTTTTGGTTTTCTGCCCTGAGCCTACCAACTCTCTTATCTAGGGTGGCTGCAGGAAATTCTTCAAATCTGGCAGTCTGCATTGAGGTGGTCAAACCCAGACAATAAACACATGTGGTGTGTGGGTCAGCCTTGGCAAGAGCTTCCCACAGACACTACAGTGTTGAAACCCAGTGGGCCGGTTTTCTTTTGGGTTTCTCAGACATAATGCCAGCCTAACCAAAAACTTGCCCTTTTGATGGCAGTGCCAGGCAAGACACCATTATCGGTTCCCAACCGTGTCAGGTCGTGGAAAAACCATAATGAAATCCGTTTTTAGAACCATAAGAACCGGAACCGGACTCTAACAAGCCTTAAAAGGCTTTAAAACCAAGTTTAAATATAATTGGATCGGTTCAAACCAACCGATAAACATTTACAAGTTCCACACAGAAAACCTATCTATTACTTACAATACCATAGACAGAGCTTGAACCGATCGGTTTGCGGTTAAAATAAATAATATCGCGATTAAATTCAACCGAGAAAAGACGCTTTAAACCAAAGAAATGAACCGAGCAGCAGGAGGAATCTCCGGAGGCATCTGTTCAGTGAGTAGAAGAATCTGACGGTTTCGGTTTGAAACCACCCTAACAGAGCTTCTTTAACCAAGCTCGCTTGAGTTCCATGCTCTGCATGGAAGTTAACTCTTTCACCTCCGAGCAGTTCTAATGGTGGGACAAACTGCATCTGTCATAATATAGCAAGACTTCATGTTGTTCGAACCAATGTTAGCTGCTCACCCTTACTCATACACAAACTATAAATGGGATTCTGAATGAGGTGCTACTGCATATGTTATACATCAATAAAAAACAAAGTCAATGCACACCCTATCCCCCAAAAAAAAAAGAAATGGGTAAATTTAAAAGAAAATTTTAAGCCGGATTGACTACTTACTAATTTAATTTCAAAAGGAGTGGGGTCTCTCGGTATTCACCTCAGGGCCCTGCTGTGAAGTCACCCAGCTACCATGATCGAGGAGGCCCATCCATCAGCTGGGTCCCTACTCCAAACCGCATAGTCCTTTTAGCATCATGCACCTTTAGTAAAATGAGCCCCAGTTTGGGAAACAAAGAAGATGACTCCCTCAAAAGGAAGATTAGAAATTCTGGCCTAAATTTCTTAAGAGGTACATAAAAAAAAAAAATTACCATACTAATATTGTTTCTTCCAAGGGATCTCCTAGTAGGATTAGACAATAGTCAGCTCAGAATCTCTGACTGCCCCCGGAGCTCTGATGTGGAATGTATATAAATTATGGAACCTAGAAAGCAACATTCAAACTGCTGCCTCTAGCTGGACTGTGTTCCAAACTGCCAGATTCAATTTTTGCAGATGAAGAAACACTAGACTATTTGAATTAAACAACTGAAAATTAATGTCCTTAACAACAATACCCTCCCCTTGGTAAAGAGGACAGGTTCCAAAGAGGAAAAAAACACAAAAAAGGAGAGCTAGGTACCCTAGTCGTACTTTATGTGCATTAATATAAAAGTTAAGCCAATGACTAATGGCAACATTAGAAACTCCCATAAAGTATTGCTGAACCTATTCAGGTTATGTTCATTCCAAGGCAGGTAAATCAGAGACCAGCTAAATCCATGGCTCCCCACACTGTGCCCCTAATAATATAACTACTACCTGATATGCAAGACGCTTGTACTGCTATATATCCATGTAGACTGTTGCATGCCATATTATCCATCTCTGTATGACTATTTACCATGTATTTCCTGCAACTCCTGGGTGCGTCCCTGAAAAGGACTCCGGGGCTGATGGGCCTACCAGTCATCAAAATTCAATAAATAAATGTAAGAGGAGGCAGGGATGGAGGTCTAATCCTACTAGGAGACCCCTTGGAAGAAACAATATTACTTTGGTAGAAGTAATTTCTTCTTCAAACCCCAGGACTCTCCTAGTAATATATTAGACAATATGCAGACTACCAAGTAGTGCCTTGGAGGTGGGAACAGAACCTACTTGGGAAAAGGTTCTGTAATACTGCAGTACCAGACCTCGCATCAGTCCTGGACAGGACACCCAGGCAGCAGTGCTTTGTGAAGGTGTGGACTGTACTCCAGATAAATGCTTTAGAGATTTCCAACAAGTGGATGTCGCTTGCAGCAGCCACAGAGGCAGCAATTCCATGAGTGGAATGTGCCCTGAGGCCTTGTGGTGGCTGTTTTTCAGTCTTACTGTAGCAGAATTTAATGCAGGATGCTATCCAATGTGTTACTGACCTCTTTGAGGCAGTCCTACCCTTTCCTACTTTGCCACAGGTGATGAACAGTTGTGAGTAGGAATCTCTGAGGTTCTCTGTACGAGTGATGCAATAGCTGAGAGAGCTCTCTCCATCCAAACTAGGACGCTTCAGTTCCCCTGAACTGGATTTGACTCTGAAGAATACAGAAGGATGATGGACTGGTTCAAATGAAACTCAGATACCACCTTTGGAAGTAACTTCCCGTTAGTCCTAAGGACCACCTTATCTCTATGAAAGATGATGTAATTAGGGTCACTGCAGAGAGCTTGGAGCTCGCACACCCTTCTTGCAGAAGTGACTGCCAGCAGGAAACCAGTTTTCCGGGCAACATATTTCAGATCAGCCGAAGCCATAGGCTCAAAGGGAGGTTTCATGAGTTTAGCTATGCACAAATTCAGATCCCAAGGAAGGAGTGCTTCCCTCACAAGAGGGAATATATGTGCCAATTCTTTGAAAAATTTCCTGAAAATAGGGTGTGGAGCTATTGTTCTCTGAGCACCTGCAGACAAATGAAAAAATTACTCACCTTAGTAATTATGTTTCTTCTAATGGAGTCTTGCAGTATTCTGACTATTGCAGTTAGCTCCAGCACTTGAACTGCCCCGGAGAGAGAAGGGTTAAAATTCTATGTTAGGCATAGAACGATGAGCTCAAGCTCAGTTGAAAACTCTGCCTGCAACACTCTGAAACCAAACCACCAGATTCTTACGAGCTAAAAGTCACAGACTCTAATAATGTGGAAATTGTAAAATGTCTACTAGTCAACTGGCAACAAATATTTTAGATTTCTAAAAGACTCAAGTCAGGAAACCCAAAAACCAGGTAATAAAGCATAACATTCTTAACTAATCAACACAAAGCACCCAAAAACAACAACACTGCACCTGCCCACCCACTTCCCAAAAACAGGTTCTGAGAGGGGAAGGAGGTCAGAATACAGCTAGACTCCTTTAGAAGAAACATAATTACTAAGGTGAGTAATTTTTTCTTCAAACAATATGAAGTCTTGCTGTATTCTGACTATTGCAGACTACCAAGCAGTACCTCCAAGGAGAAGGGACAGAACCTACTTTGGGAATAGGCTCTGAAGTACTGCTGTGCCAAACGTAGCATCACTGATAGCCTGGATGTCCAAAGAGTAAAGCATGGTGAAGGTATGAACTGTTTTCCAGGTGGCTGCTTGGCAAATTTCTAACAAAGGAATATCCCTGGCCACAGCCAGAAATGCAGCTGTACCACTAGTGGAAATGAGCCCTCAGGCCTGAGGGTGGGATTTTCTCCAGTTTCTCATAGCAGAATTGGATACAGGACACAATCCACCTGCCAACAGTTCTCTTGGTGGCATGTTTACCATACCTACTTCCCCATAAGTGAGGAACAACTGGAGGTAGTCAAACCTGTGACCCTTTGTACGTTCTATGTAGTAACTAACGGCTCTTTTAACATCTAAACTGTGCAGCCTCCGCTCTCCTCAGGAAGTATGATCAGTGAAGAACACAGAAAGAGAGACTAAACAAAATTCAGAAACCACTTTGGGTAAGAACCTTCTATTGGTTCTAAGGACCACCTTATCTCTGTGGAATGAAATGAAGTCAGATTCGACTGACAGGGCTTGCAATTCACTGATACGTCTGGCAGAGGTAACAGCAACCCAAAAAAAACAGTTTTCCAAGTCAAGTACCTGAGCTCTGCTGAGGACATAGGCTCAAAAGTGGGTTGCATAAGCTGAGCAATGCAAACATTCAAACCCCAGGCAGGAGCAGGGTCCCTAAAGGGGGGATTGGTATGACGCAATCCTTTGAAAAATTTACAGAATACAGGGTGAGATGACAGAGAGGAAGCCTTCCCCACTCACAGGAAAGCAGAAACAACTGACAAATGTGCTTTGAGAGTAGCTGGTCTGAGGCCTAGGCCATTAAGGTGAACCATATAATCCAGAACTGTAGAGAATTCAGCAGTGTCAGGGATATGTACCTCTTGGATCACCAAATACTGAATCTTTACCATTTGGAGTTGTAAGTTCTTCTGCTGGCAGGCTTTCGAGAAGCTTTGAGAATGTCCAGAACCCCTTGGGACAGATGCAACCGCATACTCTAACTCTTCAAGAGCCATGCCTTGAGATTGAGAGACCAAAGATTAGGGTACCAAATCCTCCCCTGAGAGGAGGTTAACAGGTTGTAATTCATGGGAAGAGACAGGGGAAGATGGACTGCAAGAGACAGCAACAGGTGGTACCAAGGCTGCCTGGCCCAGTCTGGAGCAATCAGAATCACTTTGCAATGTTGTGACCTTACCTTGACTAGAACTTTGAACAATAGAGGAAAGGCATACAGAAATTTCCCTTCCCAGTACAAAATCAGAGCATCCAGAGGGACTGAACCCAAGACTGGGGGTCTGCAACAAAACCGAGGAAGTTGGTGACTGTCTGGGACTGCAAAGAGATCTATCTCTAGAGTGCCCCACCTTGAAAAAATCACTTTCAACACCAGAGGGTCCAGGGACCATTCGTGCCTCTGCTAGTACATTGTCCTTTCCTGGGAGGTGGACTGCTACCAGAGGTGTCTGCAGGGAATAAGCCAGGGACCATATTTTCATGGCTCCCATGCACAAGGCCATAGACCGAGTGCCTCCCCGTTTGTTGATATACCACATGATGGTGGTGGTGTCTGTCCTGACCTGAACTACCTTGTTCTGTACTGACAGAGAAAGCTAGCAGGGCCAGAAATACTGCCCTGAGCTCCAGGAGGCCGATGTGAAGAAGAGATTCTTGAGGGGACCACAGTCCCTAGGCTGTGAGATCCCCCAGATGGGCTCCCTATCCCAACAGGGAAGCATCTGTGGTAAGGACCACAGAGTGAATCTAAGTGACAAATGGAACTCCCTGCCTCAGACTGTCCAGATTCTGCCATCACTGAAGGGCCTGGATAAAGGTCTGGGTAACCGGGACTAACTTGGTAAGAGGATCTTTCCTTTGGGACCAAAAAGCCCTCAGATGGAAATTAATGTCCCTCATCTGAAACCTGGCCCCTTGAACAACTGCTGTGGAAGCTGCCATGTGGCCCAAAAGCTGAAGAAAATGCCTTGCTGGTCGAGAGACCAGAGGGAGGAAGGAAGAGGCCAGCAGTGAGATGGCTGTTGCCCTTTCCAGAGGAAGGAAAGCTCTTGCCTTGACCATATCCAGCTTTGCTCCTATAAAAGTGAGAAGCTGTATGGGCTCCAGAACTGACTTGGGAAGACTGAGGAGGAACCCCAGGGAAGTGAGAACTTGTTGGGTCACCCACAGATCTGACTTGACCTGGTCTGGGGACTGGCCCACAAGGAGCCAATCGTCCAGATATGGAAAGACTGAAATCCTTTTTCTTCTTAAAAAGGCCACCACTACTGCTAGGCACTTTGTGAACACCCTTGGGGCTGATGTTAGGCCAAAGGGCATTGCTCTGAACTGGTAATGGCCTGAGAGCAATTCGAACCTGAAGTACTTTCTGAGGGAGCATCTGATGGGAATGTGAAAATAGGCATCCTTGAGGTCCAGGGAAGCTAGCCTGTCTCCTGGCCTTAGGGAGGGGAAAAATTGTTCTCGGAGTCAACATTCTGATTTTTAGCTTTAAAAGATGCTTGTTCAGGTATCTCAAGTCTAGGATGGGTCACCACTCCCCTGTCTTTTTTGGGGGTAAGGAAATACCTGGAGTAGACCTTTAGCCCTGTGTGGGGTAGGAACTCTCTCTATGGCTCTTAAGGCCAGGAGAGACAAAACCTCTGCCTCTAGAGCAAGGGTTTCTGATATATTTGCAGGTGGAAAGGATCTGGGTCTCATTTTCGGAAAACTTTTGAAACTGAGAACCAGTCCCTGGCTTACTACCTCCAGGACCCACTGGTCTGAGGTAATAGACATCCAGTCCTGGACAAAGTAAGTCAGCCTGCCTCCTACCGGAATGGGGGAGTCGACCCGGGCTGACACATCAGGGTGTCTGCTTGGCAGGAGACTTAGGCTGAGGGGTGGAAACAGCCCTGCTCATCCCCCTTCTGCTTCTCCCTCTAAAGAACCCCCTCTGAGAACAGGGAGAAGAGGCCTGCACTTGGTAGAAAGGCCTGTGAAAAGTCCTGCCCCTGGCTTGCTGCCTTTGAGGAGTTGCCTGCGCTCTCCTTGGCCTGGGCACTCCAATAAGTGGTCCTGTACTCATCCATTTTCTTCAGGTCATTCTCTGTCTGCTCCCCAAACAAAGAATTACCTTCCACAGGGAAATCCATGGCCTTAGCCTGGGTGTCCTGTGAAAGGCTAGTACATCTGAACCAAGTCATCCTCTGAAGAGCCACAGATGTAGCCATGACTCTTGATGACACATCACTGGAGTCCACAGCAGCATGACATTGCACCTTTGATGCCTCAATCCCATCAGAAGCCACCTCCTCCAGCTCCTTGGCTAGCTGGGGGAAGCCTGCTAGCCAGTGCCAGTACAGTGTCCCACCTGGACTTCTGGTACCTGGCTGTATAGGTCATATAGTTAGCCTGCCTGAGTCCCAAAGATGATGACATATACCGCTTTTTTGCCATGGCATCTATCTTCCCGGAGTCCTAGTTGGGGGGTGAAGTCTAGGGAATGTTTGCCTTGTCACAGGCTGCAGCCTGCACTACCCTCAACATGGCTGCATTGCTGATAGAAAAACTCTGTATCTGAGCCTGATAAGGTGTACCGCTTGTCCATTCTTCTGTTAACAGGAAGTACAGAATTAGGAGACTTTAGAATTTTCTGTGTGTGTTTCCCAAAGGACTTATGGAGGGGAACAGACAGTCTCAGACTCTGGGATGACCATCATCTCAACAAAAATCAGGCTCTTCCTGATCCTCCACAGCCTCCTCCATGGGAAGCTGGAGGGTTTCAGCCACCTTTCTGTAAGACAGATAGTGGGAGGGACTCAAAAAGCCTAGATGGGGAAACACCAGAAGGTCTGTCTGGGGAGATGTCCAGTTCCACAGGCACACCCAGAACTACTTCATCATAATCATCCAGTTCAAAATCCCTCCTCTTCAAACTCCGTTCATAAAAGTCTTCAAGGAATAAACCTGAATGAGGGGAACCAGCTAACCGATTCAACAATCCAAATCACTCTGGCTATCTCTTTGACGGTCGGAATATGAACGTCTGGATCCAAACCAACCGATTTATCTTTGCGCTTTCTTTTAGTAGGAATCGATCCTCAGGGTCAGCTCTCTTCTTCCGAAGAAATATCGCACTGGTTAGAGGGCACTCCTGGTTCGGTGGGAACCGAACTGGGCTGGCCTTCTGGGTCAGCGGATTTCTCGGCCTCCTTACCCTAAGTCTACCTAACCCTTTTTCCAGGGTAGACTTACAGAAATTCTTGCAAATTTGGCAGTCTGAATCGAGGTGGTCAAACCCCAGACAGTAAACACAGGTGGTGTGGGGATTGGCCTTAGCAAAGACTTCCCAACACACACACTGCTGTGTTGAAACCCAATGGGCCTGTTTTTTCTTGGGTTTCTCAGACATGGCCAACCTAACAAACTTACCCTTTATTCGACAAACCACCAGGCAAGACTCCCTATCAATTTCTCACTGTGTTACAGGTGTTGGAAAAAAACGTTTAAATCATGTTGTTTTGGTTTTTTTTTAAACCACACACTAAATTTTTTCGACAAAGTTCTACTAAAGGATAGGTTCAGCCAAACCGACCGAAAAATAACATTTTTACAATTTCCACAAAGACTACCCAAGTACTTACAGTACCACAGACAGAGTCTTGAACCGATAAACGGAACTAAATGTGGAAATAATTTCGGACTAACTGACAACTTTCACTGACTTTGTGAACCGAGCAAAGGAGAAAATCTCTGGAGTGACTGTTCAGTGAGGCGGAGTAAAGAATCTGACGGTTTGGTTTCAAAGTGTTGCAGACAGAGTTTTCAACTGAGCTCGAGCTCAACCTTCTATGCCTTGCATAGAATTTTAACCCTTCTCTCTCCAGGGCAGTTCAAGTGCTGGAGCTAACTACAATAGTCAGAATACAGCAATACTTCATGTTGGTTGAAAAGCAGATACAGCTGCTAAGTGAGCCCTAAGGGTTGCAGGCCTGAGGCCCAGCGCCTGCAAGTGCACCAAATAATCAAGCAATGTAGATAATCTTGCCTTAAGGAGATTAATTTGCTTAGGTAAGCACCAAACGGGAAATCTTTTCAATTCTGAAGCACAAGTCTTTCTTGTGGAAGTTTTCCTAGAAACGCTCAGTACTTCTTGTGACAGTTTTTTTTTTCCCTCCCAACTTTCTTTATTACTCTGTATTTCTCGGTCATTTTAAGATGGAAGTAGGTCTATAGCCCATCGAGACCGCCTTCCCCACACCTGTGGGGCATATGTCATTCTAACCATAGAAATAACTTGTTCAGTCTGATTTTAAAATCATTCACACTAACTATATCTACCATTTACTGAGGTAGATTATTCCAGAGTGTTGAGGCCCTTACTGTAAAATAGTATTTGCGTTTGCTCTAGGTATACGTATTTGTCTGTTATGCCCCCTATTATCACTGGCTTACCCGAACTCTCTGGTGAGGATTCTCAGTTCGACCTGTTACCACCCACCTGAAGCCTCCAGACTCCACTCTCCAAAATGAGCCCATCTCCGTCTGCGTCTCCCAGTCGCCCAACCCCCCCCCCTTCTGAGCCCCCCTTGGGTGGGACCGCCGACTCCTCTTGGCACTCTACCTGAAATCTAACTGAATGACCAGGGAGTTGGAGGAAGTGTTAGAGGCGAAGATGGAAGGCCTGGCATTGGGTGTGGGGGCTGACCACTGGTCCCGCCATTGCCTATCAGGTGCCAGGGTTTTTCCTTGTTCTGCCCCCCCATTGGCCTGGCAGTGCAATGTACACCAGCGCGGTGTGTGCACGCTCCCATGCATGCCCACAGGAAAGTTGCCATGGCCAATTCCCCTTGCCTGGATCCCGACTGCTGCTGAACCCCCAGTCTCCACTGGGAGTCGCCAGACATCGGGAGCAATGCCCCCACCCAGGAAAGGAGAGCAGTCCTCAGGACGCTCAATCCTTTCCTCCCTGCTGAACCTCGACAACCAGAGGCTACGCCCGAACCTGGGTCGCGGCGTGGCGTGAGGTGTGGCACCCAACACCTCAACCCTCAGCACCACCAGGCCGGCTCTTGTGACAGGTTAAATTCTGAAAATTCTAATTCCTCAAGAACCAGGTCTTCAGGTGAAGACTCTCGAGGGTCGGAAATACTATCTGACCCTGAAGGGCTGTTGGGAGAGTGTCTCTCTGGGGCAGACAAATGGGTTGCTTAGTAGATAGATAAAGAGATGGACAAATAGATAAAATTACCGTAGTAATCTTCTTTCTTCCAAGGTGTCCTTTAGCATCAGCAACATAAAGCAGTTAGCTGACCAAGCAGTACTGCCCCAGAGGTGTGGTTTATGCAAATTAATTGGCATCAACCAATCAGAGAAGAGCTTGGGAGGGGTGTGCTGAGGAAAGCCTGCCAGAGAAGGCGCCGGAATTCTTTTGAAGATAAATGGGAACATGCCCAGAGTAATGAACCAACAGGAATTAAAAATCATGCCTCATAATAAACAAGAAAACGCTGCTTAAAACAAAGTATAAAGTGAAAACACAGCAAATTTAGGAGAAGACAAAGTCAGTCTCTTCTGTTGTCAGGGGAGGTAGGGTGGGAGCTTACTGATGGCCAGAGGACACCTTGAAAGAAAGAAGATTACTACTAATTTTTTTCTTCTCACCCCAAGGGTCCTTTAGCAACAGTAACATAAAGCAGACTAGGCAGCAGTGTAGTTGGGAGGAGGGCAGAGAACCTACTTAGGAAAGAGGCTCTGCAACTTCGCCCTTCCAAATTTGGCATCAGATCTAGACTGTACATCCAGACAGTAGTGCTTTGTGAATGTGTGTACAGTTTTCCAAGTACCTGCTTTACAGACGTCCAATAAAGGAATGTCCCTTGTAGCTGCCACAGAGACAGCAGTGCCCCCAGTAGAGTGTGCCCTGAGGACCCCAGGAGGCTGTTTACCAGCTTTGTCATAACAGAAACAAATGCAAGAGACTATCCAATGAGAAAGGTTCTCTTGGTGGCTGGTCCTCCTCTACCCACTTTCCCATTATATAAGAAATAGTTGAGTGGAGGAGCCCTGACTTGCTTGGTATGCTCCAAGTAGTGGAAGAGGGCCTTTTTGACATCCACACTATGGAGTTTCTGTTCCCCAGGAGTGGACTTTTCATTAAAGAACATTGGTAGGGTAATGGACTGATTAAGGTGGAACTCTGAAACCACCCTGGGTAAGAACTTCTTGTTTGTCCTAAGCTCAATCTTATCCCTGTGGGGGATAATGTAGTTGGGCTCAGTACAGAGTGTTTGCAACTCTGAAATCCTCCTTGCAGAAGTAATGGCTACCAGGAAAACTGTTTTCCATGTGACATACTTGAGATAGGCCGTAGCCATGGGTTCAAAAGGAGGCTCCATGAGCTTGGCAATACAGAGGTTCAGACTCCAAAGAGGGACATGTTCCCTGACAGGAGGCTGAAGATGTGAAAGGCCTTCAAAAAACTGTGAACACTGGCTGGGAGTAAACAAATTTGGACTTTCCCAAAGAAAGACAGACAGAGATTACAGCCAAATGCAGTTTAAGCAAAGAAGGCCTCAAGCCTGAGGACTGGAGATGAACCATATAAGCCAAAACAGTGGTGTCAGAGGCTGAGAAGGGGCTACTCTTCCTGCCTTTACACCAGAATCTCTTCCATTTTGCTGCATAGGTCTTCTTTGTGTTAGGCTTTTTAGCCATCCTCAGAATCTTAAAGACCTGTTCTGAGTACTGAGAAGCAGGGAACCCTAACTCGAGAGCCAAGCTTTGAGGTGAAGAGACTGCAGGTCTGAATAAGTCACCCCTGAGTAGGGAAGAGTCAGGAGTGAGTGACTGAGGCGAAGACGAATGGACCTGCTGCACAAAAGTGTTAGCAGCAGAGGGTACCAAACTTGCCTTGGCCAATCTGGTGCCACTAAAATCATCAATGCTGGTTGAAGTCCGAGTTTCAGCAGGACCTTGAAAATTAGAGGAAATGAAGGGAAGGCATATGGGAACTACCCATACCAATCCAACACCAGGACATCTGCTAGGAGAGATCCCAGGACTGGTGGTCTGCAGCAGAGGACAGGAAGCTGGTGGTTGAGAAGGGATGCAAACAGATCTATTTCTGAGGTACCCCACCTCCTGAACACTGTGGTTTGCACTTGTTTGTTGAAGCACCACTCAGTGTGTCCCTGACTGATGAGACTGAGGACATCCGCCAGAGTGTTGTCTTTACCTAGAAGGTGAATAGCTGACAGTCACATCGAGAGAATATGCCAGGGTCCAAATTTTCATGGCCTCTGTACAGAGGACTCCTGACCTTGTGCCACCCTGTTCGTTTATGTAGAACATGGCAGTGGTGTTGTCTGTCCTGACCTGCACCATGTGACCTTTGATTTGGGGGCAAGGGTCTTTAGTGCCAATTAAATAGTACGGAGTTCCAGGAGGTTGATGTGTGACCGTGACTCCTTTGGAGTCCAGGTGCCACTGAGAGAGGAATTGTCCAGATGAGCCCCTCATCCTAGCAGGGACATATCTGTGGTGATTATCTTCGTAGGAGAGGGATCTGGAAGGGGACATCTACTGAACGGTTGGCAGTGTCCTTCCACCAGCACAGGGCTTGAAGAAATGTCTGTGTTACTGGTAGTAGTCTGGATACAGCATTGCTCTTTTGGGACCAGTGGGAGTGTAAGTGATACTGAATGTCCCTCATCCTGCACCTGACTCCCGGGGCCACAGCTGTCATTGATGCCATGTGTCCCAGAAGTTTCAAGAAGTGTCTTGCCGGCCTTGGTTGTCCTAGGGCGAAAGAGTATGCCACTGCCAGGAAATTCTGAATTCTTTCTGGTGGCAAGAATGCCCTGCTCTGCTCTGTGTCCAACTGTGCTCCTATAAATGTTAGGAGCTGAGTTAGCTCTAGGAGTGATTTCTTCACGGTTATGATGAATCCCAGAGAGAGCAGGGTGCTTTTTGTGATACATAGGGACTCCTGGACCTGAGCTGGAGTTTTTCCCATCATCAGCCATTCGTCCAGATAAGGGTAGACAGAGATCCCTTGTTTCCCAAGATGTGCTACTATGACAGCCATGCATCTGGAAAACACCCTTGGCGCAGATGTTAGGCCGAAGCGCATGGCTGCGAACTGGTAATGCCCTGAAAGAAGCCTGAACCTCAAAAATTTTCTGTGGGACTGCCTTATGGGCATGTGAAACATAGGCGTCCTTGAGATCTAGAAAGACTAGCCAGTCTCCCTGTTGCAGGGACTGAATTACCATATTTAGTGTCATTTTGAATTTTGGTTTCAGAAAGTGTTTGTTGACATAACCGAGATCCAGAAAAGGTCGCTACTCCCCATTTTTCTTTTGGGTGAGAAAGTACCTGGAGTAGAGGCCTTTGTTTCTCAGAAAAGCAGATACTCTTTCCATCACTTCTGATGCCAAGAGGTTTTTGGCCTCAAACTCCAGCAGGAGTTTTTCTGATGGGGTTTTGAAAACAGAGTGTCCCTTAAGGCTGGTGTCTTCTTGAAGTGAAGAGGCAGGCCCTTTTCCACTACCTCCAAGACCCACTTGTCTGAAGTTATGCGGTCCAGGCTTGCGGGTAGTGGGAGCGCCTGCCCTCTACTGGCAGAGGGAAGGTGACCAGGGCATTAAAGTAAGGGTTTGGACTGAGTTGCAGGGGCCTGGGTAGTGGCCGGCTTTCTCTGGCCTCTCCTGCCCCTTCCCCTGTAGTATCCTCTCATCTGGGAGTAGTCATACTGAGGAGGATGGGGTAACGAGGCTTAGTAAAATAACCCCTTCCTCTGTTTGCCTTGGGCTGAGACTTTTGAGTGGAAGCTCTTTGCTTGGCAGTATTGCTCTGACAAGTGGACTTGCACTCATCCATCTTTTTCATGTACCCTTCTGTCCTAGAGTCGAACAGACAATTTTTATCGCAGGGGAAAGTCCATGGCTTTGGACTGAGTATCCTGTGTCAAATTAGTGGTTCTCAGTCAGGCAAACCTTGTCGTCTGCCATGTGGAACTGATATTTAGTGGTTTCCAGGGCAGTCTTAGCTGTTTCTACTAAGTCCTGAACCATAGACTCAGATTCTTGTTGTGCAATGGCCAGGACTGAATCCTACAAAGCCTTCTGGTACTTGGCTGTGTAGGCTAAGTAAGAAGACGGATGAAAAAGCAAAGAAGCTGAAGTATAAGCTTTCTTAGCAACATAATCTATTTTCCTGGAGTCCTTGATCAGGGGTAAGTAAGACAAGGGTACTGCTTTGTCACAGGCAGCTTGCTGCACTACTGTCTCTTGCTCAGGGTGGTCAGTATCCGCTCTGAAGAGCTGGTATTTTTTGTCAATGCAAATATCAATCCCAGGTAGAAAGGATGGGGTTTATAATAGCTTCATGGTGTTTCTCCTTAAAACTTTGTAAACAGGGAGAACCATCTTTTGAGGAGGAGGAAGACCTTTCATTTTTCTGTAGACATCCTCCTCCTCCTGGGTGGACTCCTGGGTATGTCAAAAGTATCCAAGTGCTGGAGGAAGGTTAACATAGAGGAATTTTCCTCCTGATCCGAAGGGGAAGCACCAAAATTAGGATCAGGGGAAACGTCAGGATCCAGGGGATTAATGTCTGAAATAATGTCTGGAGCATCACAATAATCATCCTCACCCTCACAGGCCCCTGCATCGGGGGGGCTGCAGAGGGGTGTTTGCTTGACAAGGCAGAGGGAGAAGACCCCATGCCTTGTAAGGTCTGGAAAACATGCCAAGCCGTTGCCGTATCTTCAGCCGAAGGCACCTCTTTCTGAAAATCTGGGAGACTGTCCGGCTGTGTGTGCTTGGACTACTTCTTTACATTCTTTACCTCCTGTTTGATCACTCTTACCACTGCTGGGAGGAACAGGAAGTTGTTTATCATTACACAATCTGTTTGGTGCCACCTCATCAGTGGCTGCATCTGGCTTCCTTTCTGATCCAGGTACTTTATCAGTACCCCTATTTCTAATTTTTTAAGGAACTTCATCAGCCCCTTTGGAAGCTTTTGTTTTTGAAGGCACTTCATCAGCACCTGATTTATTATTTTTTTCTTTCAAAGGCACTTCATCGGCACCTCTTCTGGGCTTAGAGCTACTGGATGCTTCTTCAGCACCCCTGTTTGAAATTTTAGAAGGCCCCCTCATCCGTGAGCCTGGGTCTTTGTTTTGGGACAGAAGAGGACCCTTCCTCAGCCATTTCTCTCAGCCTCTTTACTCTGTTTCTTAAAGTTTTAAAACAAAATGTTGAGCAAAGTGAACAGTAATGATCTGGACCCAAGCACTTCAAGCACAGATCATGGGTATCAGCTTTGGCCACAATCCTGTAACAATTTAAGTAATTTTTAAAATCTGTGTGTCCAGTCCTCTTTCTGGGGGTTTCTGACATGCCAATTCACAGAAACCGTTTTAAATTCAAAAGTTCCACTACAGTTCGTAGTAGAATGCGGTAGGTTTCCTTGCGGTAAATAACTGCTATTTCTGAGGTAAAAACTAATGAAATCTGCAGTTCCTGAAGAAAAAAGGGAACCGCGATGTAAAGTTTAAAAGGAACCGTTGAAAATACACAAATGCAGTTAAAATAAAGAAATACAGGAGGGAACCGAAGAACTGATAAATGTGGTTCCCAGGAACTGAGAGGAACCACGATAAACCTTAAAAAAAACACTCAGCACAGTAAAGAAATATAAAAGGATAAAGATCTACCACAAAATTTCAAGAAAAACGTTTTCTTAGCCAACTGAGTGGGAACACCACAGAGGCAGCGTTGATCAATCAACGGAGAAACAATTCTGGTGCCTTCTCTGGCAGGCTCTCCTCGGCACACCCAAGCTCTTCTCTGATTGGCTGATGCTAATTAATTAGCATAAACCACACCTCTGGGGCAGTACTACCTGGTCAGCTAACTGCTTTATGTTACTGATGCTAAAGGACCCTTGGGGTGAGAATTTTATTTATACAGCACCACATTCCCGGGGGCTCAGAGCGCTTAACAATATTAAAAAATAATTTATACCACACACAACAAGATAACATAGTGCAAAGTTCCATATAGAATTCTAACTATCATTCACTAAAATAACAAATAAAACATCACTCAGTTCATTTAGATCATCATAGAAACACAGAATCTGATGGCAGATAAGGACCACTTGGCCCACCTAGTCTGCCCATTTCCCTACCTAATAGATAAGCTATAGATCCTAGTTAACCAACAGCCTCATTATAAACCATATATTCCATTGGCCTGATTGAATAAAAACATCTTCAATCCTGATATGAAGGTTTCCACCGAGGGTATCTCTCAGCTGTCTCGGTAAAGAGTTCCACAGGTTTGGTTCGGAACCTGAGAATGCACGGCCCCCAAAATGCCACTACCTAGCCCTGGAAACCATAAGGAGGCAACCCTCGGAAGAATGGTGTGCCCAAGATGGACGATGAGGAACCAAGAGGTCTTGTAGGCAGGCAGGCAGGTGTCCCCCATGAGAGTTTCATGGGTCAGTAATCACGACCTTGAAGGCAATCCTACACCTTACGGCCAGTGCAGTTTGTGGAAGGTGAGCAACAGAGGGTACCATGGCTATCTGGCCCAGTCTTGGTCAACCAGTGTTATGGTTGCAGGCTGAGTCCTCAGCTTGATGAGGACTCTTGACACAAGTGGAAATGGAGGAAAAGCATAAAGGAATTTCCCCATCCAGTATAATGCTAACGCCTCCAATGGCACTGTGCCTAAGGAGGGGGGCCTGTAGCAATAAAGAGGGAGCTGGTGGTTTTCTTTTGAGGCAAATAGATCTGTTTCTGGGATGCCCCAACGTCTGAAGACTGTGTCCAACACTTGCCTGTTCAAAGCCCATTCGTGATGATCCTGGCTGATTCTGCTGAGTGAATATGTCAGTGTATTGTCATTCTCTGGAAGGTGATTGGCAAACACATGCACCCCCAAGGAATACGCTAGGGACCAAATTTTCATGGCCTCTGACACAGCCTTGAGGATCTTGCTGCCCCCTGCTTGTTGATGTACCACACTGTAGTTGTGTTATCTGTCCTGACCTGGAATGCATGACCCCTCAACTGAGGAGCAAAAGCCTTTAGGGCAAGGAAGACAGCTCTCAATTCTAAAAGGCTGATGTGCAGCTTGGACTCCTGAGATGATCGAATTCTGCTGACTTGAGGTTGCCTGTGTGTGCCCCCCACCCTAACAGGGAGGCATCTGTTAGAACCATAGTGTGGTGCTGTTATTGAAAATGGATGCCTTGTCAGAGGTTGTGCCTTCTTTCCACCACTGCAGTACCAGTAGAGTTTTTGTAACCGGTACTAGCTTTAAAATGGGGTTCCTTCTTTGGGACCAATAGGATCTGAGGTGATACTGAATATTCCTCATCTGAAACCTAGAGCCCGACACTACTGCAGCAGTCGAGGCCAAGTGTCCTAGTAACGTTAGGAACCGTTTTGCAGTTCTGGACTGACCCAAGGCAAAGGAATTTGCCATGGTCAGAAGATCTGTCACCCTCCCTTGTGGGAGGACAGGTTTCCCCTGGATAGTATCCAGTTCTGCTCAGGCGAATTCCAGTGACTGAAGTGGTTCCATCTGAGAGTTCTGAAGATAGATAAGGAAACCCAGTGACTCCAGAGTACTCTGAGTCACCCTGATGGAATCCTTTACCTGCTGATATGAGTCCCCTGCGACTAGCCAGTCGTCCAGATAAGGGACTACAGAGATTCCCTGCCTTCTGAGGTAAGCAGCCACCACAGACAGACACTTTGTGAATACCCATGGGGCCAAAGTGAGCCCGAAATGGAGTGCTGAAAACTGTTAATGACCTGAGGGCAGAGAGAACCTTAGGTATTTCCTGTGGCAAGGTATGATTGGAATACGAAAGTAAGTGACTTTCAGCGCCAGACATGCCAGCCAGTTTCCTTTCCCTAAAGAAGGCATAACTATGGCCAGTGTTATCATTTTGAACCTGGGCTTTGCCAGGTGTTTCTTTAGGTATCTGACATCCAGGATTGGCTGCCAATCTCCATTTTTCTTTTAGGCCAAAAAGTATCTCGAGTACATGCCCTTTCCCCTTTGGGTAGGAGGGACTGTCTCTATTGTCCTGGCTTGCAGGATCTTTTGTACTTCTAACTCCAGCAGAATGGTCTCTGTAGGGGTTGAAGGCCAGAAAACCCTGTGGCCCAGGAGTTCTGGAAACTGTCTGAACTGTAGACAGAGACCCTTACTTACTACCTCCAAGACCCAACTGTCTGTGGTAATGTTTTCCCAGTAGTGAGCCAGCCTGCCCCCTACTGGAGAAGGGGTGGCAGCCTGTTCTGTGCAGTCAGGGGTTCTGTTCGGACTGGGGTCTAGGAGCTGAGCCGGACTGGCTCGTCTAGAAGACCTCCTGCCCCTGCTGCACCCTCTGACCTGTGTATACTCTACAAGCATAGAGTATGGAGCATATGACCTGGGGCAGTACATCCTACCCCTACCTCCCCTTTCTCTGGTCTAAAAGTAGTAGAGGTTCTTTCTTTCTCCCTCTCTAGTGGAGTTACTCCTGTAGGTGGTTTTGTACTCTTCCACTTTTTTCATGTATGCCTTAGTTTTGTCACCAAAGAGAGAATTGTTTTCGCAAGGGAAATCCATAGCCTTTAACTGGGTATCTGGTATAAGGCTGGTTGCTCTGAGCCAAGCAAACCTTCTTAAAGAAACTGATAGGGCCAACATTCTGGATGCAGTATAATTTGCATCCACAGTCATGTGAAATTGGTACTTTGTGGCATCCAAAGCCGTCCTGGCAATGTCTGCCGTATCGTGTGCCACATCACCTGGAATTCTATCAGCTTAAGCCAGCACAGACGTCCATAGGGCTTTCTGGTACTGTGCAGCATAAGCCATGTAAGATGCCTGTCGCAGAAGGGAGGAGTCTAAATGACCCTTCTTCCCCACAGTGTCAATTTTTCTGGAATCTTTATTTGAGGATGAGATGCCAGGGGTACTTTTTACTTATCGTAGGCAGCAGCCTGTATCACACCCTCATGATCTGGATGGGTATACAAATAACCAGCAGAAACCTTATCCAGTTGGTTCTTTTTCTCCACTTTCTTGTCCACTCCAGGAACAGAAGAAGGTGTCTACAGGATTTTAAAAGTGACCTTTTTAAAGGAATTATGGTTAGGAAGGACCACCTTTTTCGTGGGAACCAACCCATCATATCCAAACACTCTGCCTCCTCCTCATCCATAGATTCCAGAGGTGAGGCCTAAGCTGTCAGCCATTTGCCTGACAAAAGAAAAGTGGGATGAAAAAAAATCATGCCCATGAGGAGTGGAACCTAACTCATGATCTGGGGATATCTCTGCTTTAATGGGTTCCCCTAGATCTGGATCCTCCTCTACCTCCTGCAGTCTGTAAAGCCTAAATGACTTGCAGGGCTATGGCAATTTTCTCCGCAGAGGTATTTTATCTTTGTCTGTTGGGCGCTCCTTTGCTTTTTCAGCAGGAGGCATGACAACATGTTTTTCTTTACATTTCTTTTTGGCAGTCACAGAGTCAGAAGCCTGCTCAGCAGTTCTTTAGTGTTTAGTATGTTCAGAGCCCTTTTCAGAAATGTTGGGGTATGAGGAATCTTTAGAGGGTCTCCCCTTTGTTTTTGAGTGTATGAAGAAGGACCCTCTTCAGTTTGCTTTGCTGACAACTGAGGCGGGATCAGAAGCCTTTCCTCTACTTTTTTGGCTCTTTTCTTAATAGTTTCTGAACCAAAAGTACTACACACTTCACAGTTAGAGAATATGACTGGGACCCAAACTATCTAAACACAAATCGTGGTGATCAGCCTAAGCATATATCTGGAAGCATTTAAAACTTGTGGGTCCCGTCCTCTTTTTAGGTCTGTCTGACATGCCAAAATGTCATTAGACCCCTCCATTCGTGTGTTTCTCCACCCCCTTTGCTAGGCAGCAGTGCAATAAAAAAAAAAATTCTGCTGTTTTCCTGGCTGCCTGCTTCTTGCCAGAACCCCCACCACCACCACCTCCCGACCAGGCACTTCGAGCCAAGGCCACCCTACGCTGGCACTGCTGTTCCTGTCCAGCACGTGGTGCTTGTTTTGAAATGAAAAAGTGGTTGCTGGGCGTGTGCTCAGGGTTTGAGAATGGGAACCTTGAGTGTTTCAACAAATAAAGAAATTTGTTCTGGAGAGAAGATGTGTGCTGGTGTTGAGCAAGGAAGGAGCAGGACCGAGAGAGCAATGAGAATTCTGGGCTTCTCTGTTTTGTTGAAACTGGTACCGTCTGCTCTGCTGTGATGCCTCTCCTCCTCAGATGAAGACGTCTGTTCTGTAGTCCGTTCAGCGAAGTTGAATATCAGATATCCATTCCAGTCTGGTAGCACGGCGTCCACGATGAGGGCTCTGTTTTGCCCAATTTTTTGTTTTATTAAAAAAAAAATAATAATAATTTCATTCCCACAGTGGGGCATGGTGAAGAGGTGCATCTCTGAGAGAGCATCGGGTCCGGAACAGTAGGCAGCACGACCGGAAGCGAGAAGGCCTGGAAGACCCATCTACCCACCCTCCAACTGCAGTATCTCCCAGCCTCTCAACAACCAGTCTTCACCCTGGGCTGGGTGGTGAGTCGGCGACAGCACCAGAGAGAGTGCTGACCACCTGAAGTGAAAGATTAAATAAATTCTTTAAAGGGCCTAGGGCGCATCTCAGGATCAGACAAGAGTCGAAGGGGTGGGCCATGGGCCTGATATAAATAAATTAATATTAATGCAGGGGCTCCAGGAGGTGGAGCAAAGGGCAATAGTCCCTACTGGGTAGAACTGAATATTCATTAGTCAAGCTCCCTGGAGGTGGCACTAAGGGAATCAAGCCCTAAGGAGGGTTAATAAATATTTATAAGGCCAGCTTCCTGGGGTGGATAAAAGGGGAAAGACAAATCCCAGTTAGATTAAGGAGCCCAGGTGAACTACTTGGGCTAAGTGCTAGTAAGTCCAAGGTGTTTCTGCTACCCTTCTCTAAGAAATAAACACTAAGTGCGTCAGTTGGGGCTAAGGTCAAGCCCCATCCATACAAAGGACAAGCTATTTGGTTTATTGTATAAATAACTTGCACCCTGGGCACTGTGTCAGCGACGAGGGTGCATTGGCGGGGGAGAGTGACTAATAAGTTTTCCCACCTTGGACCACACATAGAGGCGGCCGGGTGCTAGCATACTCTAGCAAATCCCCCCCCAACAAAGGGCTAACCAAAAGGGATAGGGTTGATCAGGAAAATAATACTGATACTGTGATTGATCATTTGAACTGTTGCAACTACCCTGAACTCTGCGTTTTCCCCCACAACCTGCAATTGCTTCGAACCGTGTACTGCAACCTGCAATTGCCATAGAACTATGCACTTTGCATCGTTAACTGCAACTGCCCCAAACTGACATTTGCTGCCCGTGCAGCCTGCAATTGCCCTAGAACTGCAAACTTAGCATCATGTTACCTGCAACTGCCCGAACAGGCATTTGTTGCCCCTACAACCTGCAATTGCTCTAGAACTGTGTACTTTGCATCCTGTTACCTGCAATTGTCCCAAACTGGCAATTGTTACCCCTGCAACCTGAAACTGCCCTAGAACTATGTGTACTTTGCATTCTGTTACCTGCAATTGTCCCAAACTGGCATTTGTTCCTCCTGCAACCTGCAGTTGCCCTTGAACTGTGTACTTTGTATCCGGTTACCTGCAATTGCACTGGACTGTAAGGTGCTGTATGCCAAATCTAAACGGTCTTAAACTGTGTGGCTGTGACTTCAAATACCCGACACCTAGAATCAGTCTCCAGCCAACTGAGGGAGGTGTCCAGAAATTGTATTTGGCATTTCCACCATCTAGTCTCTGCATTCACATGTCACAGATTTAAAGGTCTTGTCTCTGAGTGTACTCCTTCTGGAAGGATTTCTCCTACATGTCGCACTTCTCCAGTGTCCCATTTGTTGTTTTCCGCTGGTCACAGATTTCTTCCAGGTCCTGCAAAAGCCTCAATGCTTGGTCTGTTATTTTCGTGTCCCTTCACAGGTTCTTCCAAACCCCATCCTCAATTCAACGCCCCATTTGATATTTTGCTTTTCTTTTTAGGTTCGTCTGGTGTTGGCATGCAGAGGTCAGCAGCCCAGATTGGCTTCAGAGGGTTTCCAGAGTAGATCTCATCCAAGGATTCCCATCACCTACTCTTTCATGGATGTTCTCATCTCTTCTTGTCGTCTCCTCCCGGCAGTCCACTGGAGACCTCAGGCCAGATTTCTGTCTTCAGCATCAGTGGTCTCGTCCCGACAGTCAACTGGAGGGCACAGGTCGGATCTTCTGTCTTCAGTATCAGTTGTCTTGTATCAGCAGTCCACTGGAGGACTCAGGCCGGATCTTTTGTCTTCAGCTTCAGTCATCTCATTCCGACAACCCATTGGAAGGCTGATGCCAAAGATTCCTGTTGTGCTTTCTTTATTGCGCTTGTGTGTCTGGCAACCCAGGAGAGAGGATATAGCTGCTGATCCTATGGGCTGTTTAAAAAGCCTCTCCTAATCCCCAGTTATCCCAACGAAATTCTCTCTGGTCACACCAGTCCACTACGCAAGCCAGTTTTCTGTCATTCCCTAAAATCTTCCTCCTTCGCTTGTAATATGCTGAACAGTCTACTTCAGCTGACAAAAGGACTCTAAAGTGTTGAACTTTATACACTTAGTAAAGTGTACTAATGTAACTGAGTGTGAAATTCAAATGCTGAATCAACTTTAGGAGGGCAAACTTTGGGGAAATGGCCACATACCTGAGGGAGGCCTTGGAAGGTATGCAGGAACTATAAGGGGTTGAGGAGATGTGGGAGATAATCAAGGGTAGGGGATTAAAACTGTATGAAGAATATGTGAGACGGGTTCGGAAGGGGAGGAGAAGACAGAGACCACTGTGGTTTAATAAGAAGGTGGCAAACAAGGTCAGGGCTAAGACAAGGGTCTTCAGACAGTACAAAGCAAACCAGACAGAGGTGACTAGGGAAACTTACCAGAGACTGCAGAGGGAGGTGGGGAAGGCAGTTAGGAGGGCCAAGGCAAAAACAGAGGAGAGGACAACCAGGAGGGGTGATAAATTATTTTTAGATATACTGGGGAAAAAAGGAAGGTCGGGGGGGGGGTTCTCAGGCTAGTTGGGGAAGGAGGAGTCCCAGTTGAGGAGGAGGACAGACAGAAGGCTGAAATCTTGAAAGATTATTGTAGCTCAGTTTTAACAGTCGAGGAGGAGGTGGACAGGCCCCAAAGTCATGCAAGCGGACCAAGGGTGGACACTACTCCCTTCACTGCGGATCCACAGGGAACTGCCCAAGCTCAGTGTGGACAGGGCCATGGGGCCTGATGCACTGCACCCCAGGATGCTGCTGGAGCTGTGGGAAGTTCAGGCTGAGACCCTGACTGCCCTATACAACAGATCACTGGATACAGGGAAGGTGCAGAGGGACTGGAAAACGGCAGACGTAGTTCCGATACACAAGGGGGAAACAGGGAGGATCCAGGGAACTACATGTTGGTAAGTCTTACCTTGGCGGCTGGCAAGATAATGGAGACACTCGTCAAGGAAAGGACTACGGATTACCTGGAAGCCACAGGTCTGAAGAACCAGAAACAACATGGGTTCACCAGGGGCAGGTCCTGCCAGACTAAATTGATTGAATTATTTGATGAGGTAACTAGGGTGGTCGACCAGAATGGGGCGGTGGATGTGGTCTATCTGGACTTCAGAAAGGTAACTGAGATCATCCCACATGGGAGGTTGGTAATGACACTGAGGAGCCTGGGGGTGGGGACAAAGCTAGAGAAATGGGTGGGAAATTGGCTTACAGATAGGAGTCAAAGGGTGGTGGTGAACGGGGTATGCTCGGAGGAGGGGAGGGTGACCAGTGAGGTACCACAGGGATCTGTGTTGGGGCCAGTGCTTTTTAATGTCTATGTCAGTGATATAACAGAATGTATGGGAGGAACAGTACACCTGTTTGCAGATGATGCAAAACTCAGTAACAGGGTGGAGTACAGAGGGGGGAAGACTTGGGGAAGTTGGAGGAGTGGTCCAGGAGGTGACAACTGAGGTTCAATGCCAAGAAATGCAGAATCATGCACTTGGGGCACAGGAACCCAGGTGCGGAATGCACACTTGAGGGGGAGGTCCTGGAGTTCACAGGGGAGTAGAGAGACCTGGGAGTAATTATTACCGATGACCATAAGGGGACAAAACAGTATGGAAAAGTGGTGGGAAAAGCTAACCAAATGCTTGGATGCATAGGAAAGGGGATCACCAGCAGGCAGAAAGAGGTGCTTCTCCACCTGTATGTATCATTGGTACGACCACACCTCGAATACTGCATGCAGCTTTGGAGGCCCTATCTCTGCAGGAACAAGGACAGATGGGAGGCGTTGCAGAGGAGGGTTACCAGGATGATGCTGGGTATGCAGGGGATGTCCTATGAGGAGAGGTTTGGGGAATTAAACCTGCACTCCCTGGAGGACAGGAGAAAAAGGGAGGATATGATTGAGACATTTAAATATTTAAAGGGGATCAAAGGGGCACAGGTGGAGAGTCTATTTCATTGGAGCAGTGCTTCTAACATGAAGGGGCACAGTATGAAGTTGTTGGAAGGCAGGGTCAGGGTAATGTGAGGAAGTTCTTCTTCACCAAGAGGGTGGTGAACGACTGGAATAGTTTGCAGGAAGAGGTGGTGGTGGTGGGGGGGCAACAATCATGCAGTTCAAGCATGCAAGGGATAAATACATGGGTATACTGGGGATGGGTGGGGCAGGTTTGAGGGCATCAGAGTATATGGATACTACTTGAGGGTTTTTCACGGGCAGACTAGATGGGCCATGCGGTCCTTATCTGCTGGCTACTTCCATGAATCTATGAATCAGTAATTTTAGTTCTCTATAGGTTGGAGTACTCCAAAATTCTAGGCCAACGTGCACCATTTAGCTAACTACAGAGTTTATTTGTGTGTTTAGTGCCTTATGAGAATTATTAGTCTCATATGTGGCTGCTTAGAGCATCCAAAATAATAATCCTATAGTAAATAGTGCATCGTAAGTGTTGTGAAAAATTCATTTTGCTCCCTTGGATCGTGTTTTTCCTCCTCTTGGTGATAACAAATTCTGTTCAGCAGC
Source organism: Neoceratodus forsteri (assembly GCA_016271365.2). Taxonomy (NCBI): domain Eukaryota; kingdom Metazoa; phylum Chordata; order Ceratodontiformes; family Ceratodontidae; genus Neoceratodus; species Neoceratodus forsteri. The sequence continues at coordinate 568,399,369 of CM057452.1, forward strand.
TGATCTCTGTATATAACTCCATCCTCTCCTTGTCTGGTGATTCCATCCACCCACTTAGAACCGAGAGTGTCCCCTCGCCGTCACACCTGCTGTGGTGACACTGGTGTTGGCAGTACAAGTCCATACCATCCAGGTCATCGCACCATACCACCAACCCAACACCTCTACCACCCACCACACTGGCACCACCTGACCTGCAGCAGTTTAGGGGTACATCCTCCACAATGACCCCACCTGGGGGTATAGTCATGGCTCAATGGAGGCAGGTGACCATGGCTGGGGTTGGCTGGGAGATCGGGAGGTACCAGATGTCCTGAGATAAGGAGGGGCCGAAGTGAAGGGGGCATACACTGAAATAAATAAATAAGTCTACAGCGTTTGACTCCTAAAACTTCTAACTCGATTAGCTGATCCACTTGTGAACATATTAGATGGCAATGTTATTCAGCAAAGTCAAATATCTATGCATTTGGCTTGATGAATCTCTTACATACAGTAGACACTGACTTACAGTAGGTATGTCAATCACGTTAAGTATACAGCCCAAACTCAACTTCCTCTACAGGACTAAACACTGTCTCAATGCTCATACAAGATAGCAAATGGTCTTGCACTTTCTTTTCCCTTCCATTGACTATAGAGACAGCATACACTGCTGTGCAAACAAAACCACTCTGCTATCCCTGGATTGTTTGTACAACAAGTTGTGCAGGTTTATCCTGTCCCGTGGATGGTCTACCTATCACTGTCTGCTGTATGACCAGCTTAACCGGCCAAGTCCCTCAAGCAGGTAAGACAACCACTGGCATTTTTTGTTGTACAGCTGTGCACAAGGAAAAGCCTGATTATCTCCGGGCCTGGCTTACACAGTCAAAGTCACAGTCATGTTGTCTAACTTATTCCATTCAACAGCAGCAGAATTAACATCTCAATTCCTAGGATGAAGCATGCATTTAGTAGAAAGACCTTCACATTTGCAGCACCACACTGAACAATCTCCTTCTCCAACAAGGAATGCTTTTAGCTTGCAAGTGTTCAAGTCCAGTCTTTCTAGCCACGCTAGAACCTCCTGTACTTGTTTTGATCTAATAGGACCCTCTTCCCGACCAAGACCATGTCACATAATGCACTTGCTCTTTATATTCTGCAACCCCACTTTGATAGCTTGCTTTGTTTACAGTCTGGATGTAACTACCTTTGCAGTTTATTTTTACTTGTATATACTACAGCCTGTAAGTAACTATTTCTGCTGGGTTATGGTAACCTGCTGACTGCTGCTATTCTCACTGGGATACTATGAAAATGAGATGCATCTCTCGTGGGGTTATTGTAGTTGAGGTAAGTAGAAGGACGCAAAGAAAGGAAAGGATAGATCTTAACAAAAGACGGGAAACTGGTAAAACAGGGATCATTCCCCAAATCATCAGAACTGGAAGTGTCTGCGTATCAGCCCCAACTTTACAGTCCGTAACTTGGGCCTCATCATCCTCCCCTGCGAACATCTATTTGCACTGCATCAGAAAGTGGAAGTAATAAGGGGATGAAATTGAGGGGAGAGATGCATAAAAGAAACCATCTTATTTCCACTTCCTGGTGTAATGGATTTGTGTATCACTAATATTTGATTATTCTAGAACTTTCTGTCCTTTTAATATCCCCCAAAAAAACACCCTAATTATTACTAGACTTCCTTACATGTTTACCTTATCAATCAATGATCTCTGATTGGTTTTAAAGGGGCACAGTCAATCCCATTAGACTTCAAAGTGTCCCTGATTTACAAAAATATATACCTTTATTTCAATTTCTAATGGGGGTAAGGAGCACTAGACCAAAGGCCCTTTTTCAGGTTCAACCTGGACCAAAGGCATACAAAAGATGGTATGACATGACAGAATAATATAGTAAACATCAAAGTTTTTTATGATTGTTCACATGCTATAGAGACTGCTGATGTAGAAGGTAATTTGATTCGGATTTCTTTATTATTTTAAAAAGTGAAAAACTGACTGCCCACTACACAAAAAATACATGTTTATTTCTTGATCAGCTCCCACTGCATCTTTCCTGGACTTAGGAATACCCCAACACAGTCTAGCCACTCATGCAGTAAAAACAGAGAAGACTAATGTATCATGAGTGGCTGTACTGTCTGGGGGTATTTCTAATCTTCAGGAACTATGCAATAAGAGTAGTTCAAAGATTTCAAACAAAACAAGGCTGGGTACTAAAGCAAGGAGGGACAGAAAACCAGCAACATGTGGGCTTTTACCTAAAAATATGATACAAAAAAGGTTGACAGTGTCCCTTTAACCTCTAGCAAGCCCTGATTTAAATCAGGAAACCATCTGTGCCCTTACAGTACATTTTTGACAGTACTATGAAAATTATGTATGCAATAGCACTTTATATTATTTTACATTTTCATTTAATTTCCATATATGACTTTTGCATAGTATGATGTATTTTTTTTATAAAGCACTGCTTTCTGCTATTATATTCATGCTTTTTTTTTTCTCAAAGTCATATGCTGTATGCGTGCATGTACTTTAATTTTTTTTTTTTGAAATTCTCTCTTTATTCGTGTGCATGTACTTTAAAATAAATATGCACTGTCACTTTAAGATACACCATATAAAATGGATGTTACTGTACTAAGCCCACACACACAAAGAAAGGGCATATGCCTCAAAAGCACCAGGACCAGGGTCTAGCTAGCATCCTGTCTGAATAAAGTCTGCACGTTTTTGATAGTTCCAGGTGTGTGCTGCTTCTGTCTGTTAGAAAATCAAATTCAGCTTGGCACTGTCCCTCAATTTCAGTGGTCAGTAAATTACTCTGGTGGCAAATGGCCCATTTCTCATGCTAGTTTTTAAAATTTTCCAGGCACTTAAGCACCTCTCACAGTCTGCTGTATGCAGAGGGGCATTTAATGCAATGCAGCTAATATGAAAAGATTAAGGAAGTCTGAGTGAGGACATTTCTTTAATAACTCCCCACAGTATTGTATGTTTTCCTTTGGGTGCCCTTCTCTCACCACAAGTGGCTTAAACAGTTCTCATTCTGATTTAGTGCAGGCTGCATCCACAAATGGTGGCACTGCTGCCTCAAACTTTGTGTCAGCTCCTGACCACAATAATCAAGAAGTACTTCCATCTGTGCATTTCATCATGTTTCCAGTTTGGTTTTGATAAGATTGCTAACCAGACCACAAATTGTGACTCCAAAAGCTGCCAACGTATTTCAGTCTTAACTGGGAATCTGTGTGTCAGAGTCTTGATCAGGCTGTCAATAAAGCCATCCTTGATTTAAAGGTGCTCACCTCCTGTCAAAACTTGATGCCCCTAAATACCATTTTCCCCTTCTCAACTTCATGGACATCCTTGCCCACATCATACAGGTACATCTTCTCCATGGCACCAGATTTTATTTTTTCAAATCAGAGAAACATTTGTTCAAGCTCATCTGGACATACACATGTCTCTCTCTAATTTTTGAAGCACTACACTTTTTGGATAACTGTACAGCCATCATCACATATATTATCACGACAAAATCAAAATTAGACATTTTTAAGAAACAGCTTTTCACGACAGTATTCACTTCATTACACAAAAATGTGAGAAGAGAGTCCAAAGTGTTGTGTAGAGTTTCCACTGCTTTGTAAACCACTGTCCACTTGACATCATGGACCTCTTACTTTTAGATTCTTCCAGCATATCCTGATTTTTTTTCAGTTTGTCAACACCTGACCGATAATTTCAAATGGTAGAACGTATTAGTTAGAACCTCATGGTATTCTTTTTGGTAGAAGACAGTCTGCTGCTTGTCAACTACATAGTGTTACTCTATGGTACAAAACTATCAGGTTCAAGCAGCTTAGCATACAGCAAAGTATTTTTGCTATAATTATGTTTGTCTTTTTATCATAACAACAAGGTGATGTATGGGCTCTTTACATACTGTTTAAGCATATTCTGCCAGCTTACTAAGCTAACACACTCCCAAGATACCACTGGCACTAGTTTCTGAAAAATAACAAAATGTACTTTTTGCAACATTAAGTTTGTCAACTAAAGAGCAATATAAACTGAACAAAAGTTACGCAAGTCTGGACTATTTGTGTATGGCGTGTTTTCAACAGCCATTCAGTTTACATTTTTTTTTCAGGGCCACAATTAATAACAGCTACGTAAGAACTTACTGTAACAGTAGCTCTTCAAGGGGATCTCAGTCATCAGGTCACACCGTAGGAACGTCACTGTCAGTGAAGAAGGATCCACACGGAAGAGTTTCAGCAGTACTGCTGGGGCCACCCATGCCATCATGTGATGACGCCACCAACCCTATAAAGGAGTGAGCAGCCCCATTCCCTCCTCAGTTCTTACCCCGGAGACAAAGGGAGCATAGCTCTAGCCTTGAGGGACAGAGGGGAGGGGGAGAGAGGGGGGTGCCCAGGCCTACAAGAAAACGCAGGATACATCAGATAGCCAGTTACAGTAAGGAGCCCTAAAAAGGGGGATGGTGGGAGGGAAAACAGACCTGATGACTGAGATCCCCTCAAAGATATAACAGTTACGTAAGAACTTACCGTAACAGTAGATCTTCGAGAGAGGTTCCTGCAGTAGGTCTTCACATATTGGACTGTGCCCCCTTGAGTCAGGTCCGCATGGCAAACTTGTAGCTAGCAATCTTCAGCGGGGACCGCCCCCAGTCAGGTGATGCGACGTCAGCGTGACTATAAAAGGGGCGGTCCTGTGCCCACCCTCCAGTTCTTTTCCACCTGAGACCTAAGAAAGGAATAGAAAAAAAGGAGTACAAAAAAGGACTCCCGTCCCCCTGAGCCCTGAAAGTCAGAGACCTGGATAAGGCGAAAGGAAAAAACCACAGGAGTTGGGAGTAAGGTGAGTAGGAAACTAGACCTACTGCAGGAACCTCTCTCGAAGCTCTACTGTTACAGTTAGTTCTTGCGTAACTGTTATATCTCACTTCGAGAGAGAGTTCCTGCAGTAGATCTTCACATACAGGACCGAATATCTAGCAGTCAAACATAAATCAGGAGTCGGAGATGAGGTTCCGGGAGGAGGAAATGTCTGCCAACTAAGGGACTGTCTTAGGACAATGGACCTTGTAAGACCGCAAGGACAAAACCAGCCCAACACCTAGAGGCATTGTCCAGACTGTAATGCTTAGTGAAGGTGTGGATAGAAGACCAAGTAGCCACTGTGCAAATGTCTGCAGTGGACATGTTTCTGAAGAAGGCGGTAGAAGTGGCCACAATCCTTGTGCAGTGACCTTTGACCGCCCCCAGAAGGGGTTTACCATACTTCTGGTAGGTGTAGTGGATACAATTAGCCAGCCACCTAGAAATGGTCTGTTTTGTGATCGCCTTGCCTGGCACTGGGGAGCAAAGGCGACAAAGAGCTGATGTGACTTACAAACCTCTTTAGTCCAGGAGGTATAATACATCAAGATCCTGTGCACGTCTAACATGTGCAGGAGATATTCCCCCCTGTTGGAATGCTCAGGAAAAAAAACACCAGCAATTCAACACTCTGGTTCAGAGTAATTTCAGAAACAACCTTCGGGAGAAAAGAAGGGTTGGTCCGCAGGGCCACGTGGTCCCTGTGGAAAATTAAATAAGGTTCTCTACACACTAGAGCCTGAAGCTCTGACACTCATCGAGCTGAGGTGACAGTAACTAAGAAGAGCATTTTCCGAGGTAAGAAACGCATCTTGCAGCTCGTTGCTGGTTCAAAAGGGGTCAGTGTGAGCTTATCCAGTATAACACTGAGATCCCAGGGTGGAACAGAATTCCGGACTGGAGGTTTTATATGAAGGATTCCCTTCAAAAAGGTGTTAGAAACCTCTAACTGAGCTAGGGTTTTGCCCTCCACCAGAAGGTGGTAGGCAGACACCGCAGAGAGATGGACCTTCAGTGAGGAGTAACTGAGGCCCAACTCTGAAAGATGCAAGAGGTACTCTAACACCTGGGAGGCTGAGCAACAGAATGGGTCCAAGCCTTTGGAGGTGGCCCAAATAGAAAATCTCTTCCATTTCATGGCATAGGTAGATCTAGTAGAAGGCTTTCGGGCAAGTACTAGAACTTGAGCAACACTCAAAGACACCATAGCAAGAAATCGCTATGTCCACAGGTGCCATGCATGAAGATGGAGAGATCTGAGGCTCGGAAGTACCAGGGTGCCCTGCTCCTGGGACAGAAGGTTGTGGGAAAGTGGCAGAGGTACTGGAGGTTCCAGAGCCAGTTGTAACAACGGAAACCATATCTGCAGAGGCCGGGGGCGATAAGGATCATGTGAGTAGGGTTGTCACGGTATGATAACCGTGGTGTGTGATACTGTAGTATAATGCATTCCAATGGGAAAACCTAAAATATTCAAAAATAATGCAATTTTAACCAAATTTTACACGTAAAAGCAGTTAAAATATGACTAAATGACATGTGTAAAATTTGGTTAAAATTGCATTATTTTTGAATATTTTAAGTTTTCCCATTGGAATGCATTACACTGTCCAGGTGGAGGCCGAATCTTCCCTCTACTGGTTCCTCCGATGGAGAAGGGGGGAGCGGGGGAACGAGTCAGAACACAGAGGGAAGTGGTGCCTTTCTTCCTGAGGCAGTTTTTGCAAACTTGGCCTGAGGAGTTTGGGCGCCTGAACTGGTGGCACGTCGTTTGGTTTGATGCTTGCCCTGGTTCTTGTTCCAGTTCCTTCTGTGGCTAAAGAGCTGCTGTTGTGTCTTCTGGCCAGAACAATACATACAGCGAACGTCCCGGAGGGCCTTGTCGCTCTCCTGTGGCTCTATGATTATATCTTTGGCATCACCACCGAAGAGGATTGGGCCCCTGAAAGGTGCATCCAAAAGGGACAATTGGACATCCTGTGCCAAACCTGCCAAATGCAGCCAGGCTAAGTATCTGACGCAGATCCCACATGCCGCAGCCTCAGCCACAGAGTCTACGGAATCGTAGGTGGCTCGGAAAGCATGACAACAGGATGACTTGTTCATCTGCACTTTCTCCAGGAGTTTGGCCCCGAGTTGCTCATCAGGGATTTCTTGAAGATCCTTCTCCAGATCCGATAATGAGGACTTTTGAAAGGCCACCATGTGTGAAACATAGTTCAACGACGTGATGGCACGAGTGGATGAGGCATCGATTTTTCTGCCGAACTGGTCCAGCTGTTTGGAGTCCTTGTCCGGCAGAGAACCACTCAGGTGTTTGGGTTGAGCCAATCTGTCATGGGCAGCGGTAATGACCATGGAGTCAGCCTTAGGTTCTGGGGTGAGGTGAGAGACCCCTTCTGGGGGGAAACAGGTTCTATCAGCTGTGTGGGAAATAGCCAGAATGAGGGCTGTTGCTAAATGGTTGATGCAAGATAGTCGTGTGGTCCCATCCAAGAGAGGATGGGGAAGGGATCCACACTAACAAGATCTAAGTGCTCTGCCAGCCTCTTATGCTGGGAGTCCAGTTCTTTAAGACACCCAGCCACAAGTCTTCTAAATGGTCCTCAAAAGTTCCCCAAAGGAAGGGTCCTCAGGGGATGACTTAGGGGATGCCTTAGGTTGCGGTTCAACCAGAGAATGGGGTTCTGACTGGTTGATGTCCAAATCTTCATCTGACTCTGAAGACTCTGGCCTGCTGGGCAGGGAGGGGGTCAAAGATTCCTGCAGAGGGGGACAGGGACCAGAGGTTCCTCCGCCAGCTGCTGTAGTAGTGGAAACCAAATCTGGTGAGGCCAGAATGGGGCTACCAGGATCATGCTGGCCCCCTTCCATCTGCAGTTTGATAAAACCCTCTGAATCAGAGGAAACAGATGTAAGGCCAAAAGAAACCTCCCGCTCCAGGAGAGGAACAATGCAACTCGCCAGAAAACTCCAGGCCTTGGATCGAGTGAGCAAAAATTGGACAGTTTTGAGTTGAGTGGGGATGCAAAAAGGTCCAACTCTGGACAACCCCATCTGCCGAACAAGACTTCTGTGACAGATGAGAGAAGCTCCTACTCGTGCATGCTGGACTGAGTTCAGCTCAGGCTATCCGCCACAGGGTATAGCACTCCTGGGACAAGGCTCGCTGAGAGAGTCAGGCAGTGATCTAGCACCCAATACCATACTCTCATGGCCTCCCTAGACAGAGGGTACAAATGTGTTCCCCCTGCTTGTTTATGTAGTACACTACACTGAGGTTGTCTGACTGAATCAGCAGCTGACCTGGAAGAAGATGGTTCTGAAAGGCCTGCATGGCATACAGAACCGCCCGCATCTCCAGGACATTGATATGCATGGAGGTTTTGACCAGAGATCAAGAGCCCAGAGTTTGAAAGGGGCCCAGATGAGCCCCCCAGCCCAAATTGGAGGAATCTGTGGTGAGGATCCGCTGAGGTGAGGAGTTCTAGAATGGAACCCCCTGCAACAGGTTCAAAGGCTCCATCCATCACTGGAGCATTTTGTGGACTGGGGAAGAGACCAGCACTAACTGATCTAATTCCTCCATTCACTGGTTCCATTGTACTCAGAGAGTCAACTGGATGATGCGAATGTGAAGCTTGGCCAGTGGAACGGTGGGGATGGCAGCCACCATCAGTCCCAACAGCCTCAGGTACACCCTGGCTGGAATATGACGACTCTGGGCCATCTCCTGAGCCTAGGCAATAAGGCACTCCACCCTGTTTTGGGGCAGAAAGGCCTTCCCTGCACAAAGTCTAAAACCGCCCCTTTATATTGCAGCCTTTGGGACAGAACCAATATCTACTTGGGCAGGCTGACAGTAATGCCCAAGGAGAGGAACAACTGAAGAGTTCTCTCTAAAGAGGAGCTGTTTCCTGGACGGGGCCTTTAGGAGCTAATCTTCCACATAAGGGAAATCGTACATTCCCTCCCTTCTGAGGGCCGCAGCTACTACTGCTAAGCACTTGGTAAAGACACAGCACACTGGACAAGCCGAAGGGCAGCACTCTGAACTGGTAATGCACACCCTGAAAAAGAAACCGGAGAACCTCCTGTGTGGGAAAAAAACACCGAGATGTGCAGGTAAGTATCCTGCATATCCAGAGAACACAGCCTTGCTTGAGAAGGGGCATCAGACCTGGCAAAGTTACCATTCTGAACTTTTTGTACTGGACATATAGATTGATCCATTAGGGCTAAGACAGGCCTTAAATCTCAAGTCTTTTTGGGGACCAGAAGAACCTGGACTAAAACCCCTTGCTCCTGTGGTGCCTGGGCACTGACTTAATGGCCTGTTTGCACAGAAGGAACTGTACCTCCTCCCAGAGCAGAGACAGATGGGCCAAGGGGTAGCTGGATGACAGATGAGTCATCTCTGGGGGTTGCTCGGTGAGCTACAGAGTGTGACCACTTTCTATGAGTTGCAGAATCCAGACATCTGATGTTATGGTTCTCCACTGATTGAGATGGAAGGAGAACCGACTTCCGACCACCACCTCCTGGTTGCGGACTGGAAGAGGGAGCCTGGCAAGGAGTCAAGCAGAGGCGGATCCAGACGCTGGGACTGGGCCATCACCTCTGGGACGCCTGGCCGCAGCTCCAGCAGTGGAGGGGGAGGGTAAGGCAGCAGAGGCGCTGCATTTGCCTTGGGGACGAGAGGCTGCTCCTGGACTACTGGAAGCCTTACAAAAGGGAGGGCAGTGTCTGCTCTTAAGCTGCGTGTGGTAGAGCAAGAGGATAGATTTAACAGCCCTGCCAGATGCCTGCAGGTCATTTTATTTATTTATTCACTGTATCAGAATTACAACCTTTGAGTCAAGGACTCATTTACAAAGACTCCTCGTCATAAACAGGACGGGCAGGTGTAACATATAGTGAATAGAAAATTAACAGACAGAAGTGCAGATGCATATATTATTTACATTATATACATAGTGTACTAATAGCAGCAAAAAAGAAACACAAACAAAAACAAGGTAAGAACGAACTCCTTTTTTCATGTAACAGGTCTATACATTATTGTAGCTAAGCAGGAGAGAGTAACCCCGAGATACTCACATTGTGCAGACTAAAGCTATCACTGGGTGTGGCAGAGGCCCACTGTGGTATCATTAGGAGCACCTGCAGCTACGAGAATTGAGCAGGTGGTTATGGAGGGCAGCTTTAAATGGCCCAATTCTGTGTTCGGATGTGATATTAAGAGGGAGGGAGGGTGTTAAACCAGGAGTGGGCTCTATGCTGAAAGGACCTCTGAGCAAGGGACATCCTGACCCTGGAAATTAATAGAGTGGTTCTGGAAGAGCTTCGGGTGGAGACAGTGGGTGGGGCTGAGTATCTTGGACAAACCAGAGTGAATTTTTTGGGTGAGTACACAGGTTTGGTAGAGTAGTCGTTCATCAAAGGAGAGGAGGTTCGACAAGGAGTATAGTGCACAGGTGTGGGTGAGCCTGTCAGCCCCAGTGAGTAGCCGACAGGCTTTGCTGATAGAAGAAAAAATTACTCACCTTAGTAATGTTGTTTCTTCTAATGGAGTCTTGCTATATTATAGACATTAGCAGTTTGTTCCAGCTCTAGAACTGCCCCAGAGTGAAATGGTTAAAACCATTCCAAAATAGAATTTTGGCAGGAGAGCAGCTCTATCTGTGTCATTTCAAACTTGAACTGTCAGATCTTTATGAGCCAAACTCACTAAGGTCTGTGTGGAAGCTGTAACCTACACTAGCCAAATGGCTACCTAAATAATAACAACCATTGATGGTCCCAACACCCAAGACTCAAGTCAGGGGACCAGAAATACTAACACCATTCTAATAAATGAAAATGGAACATAAGTATAATAAAACACACACAGCGTGCACATACACACTCCCCAAAGGGACAAATGCTAACAGGACATAAGTAGTGCCCACACTAAGTTGCCGCACCCCACCAAGTAGAGGTTCTGAGAGGGGCAGGTTGGGGGAGTCTATATAGCAAGACTCTATTAGAAGAAACAACATTACTAAGGTGAGTAATTTTTCTTCAAACAACATGAAGTCTTGCTATATTATAGACATTAGCAGAATACACAGCAGTACCTCCATGGAGGAGGGCAGAACCTACCTAGGAATAGGCTCTGAAGAACAGCTGTGCCAAACCGAGCATCTCTCCTGGCCTGGACATCCAGGGAGTAATGCTTGGTAAAAGTGTGCACTGTTTCCAAGTAGCAGCCTGGCAAATCTCTAATAAAGGGATATCTCTGGCAGCAGCTAGAGACACAGCTGTACCCCTGGTAGAATGAGACCTCAAACCGGGGGCTCTGCCCACTTTCTGATAACAAAATTGGATACAAGAGACAATCCACCTGGCTATTGATCTCTTAGTGGCAGGTTTGCCTTTCCCAACTTCACCATAGGTAAGGAAAAGTTGGAGGGATTCGAACCTGTGACCTTTGGTACGCTCTATATAATAACTAAGAGCTCTCTTAACATCCAGGCTGTGCAACCTCCTCTCACCCGAAGAGGAGTGATCAGTGAAAAATACTGGAAGGGAGATAGATTGATTAAGATGGAAATCTGAAACCACCTTAGGCAAAAACTTCCCATTAGTCCTAAGGACTACCTTATCCCTGTGGAAAGAAATAAAGTCAGTCTCCACTGACAAGGCTTGCAATTCACTTATGCGTCTGGCAGAAGTGATAGCCACTAGAAAAACAGTTTTCCAAGTTAGGTACTTAAGCTCTGCAGAAGACAGAGGTTCAAAAGGGGGTTGCATTAACTGGGCAATGCAAACATTAAGGTCCCAAGCAGGGGCGGTTTCTAAAGGAGGATTAGTATGGAGTAATCCCTAAAAACTTGGAAAACACAGGATGAGAGGAAAGAGGGATGACTTTCCTGCTGACACAAAAGCAGACACAGCTGCCAAATGAACTCTCAGGGTAGCTGGTCTGAGACCCAGGAATTAAGATGTACCATGTAATCTAACAAAATGGGCAATTCAGCAGATTCGGGGAAATATTTTTCCAGCACACCAAATGGAAACCTTTTCCATTTAGAACTATAAGTAGCTCTAGTGGAAGGCTTTCTGGAAGCCTTTAGATCTCAAGAACACCCTGAGAGAGGTGTAAATCAGCAACTCTAACTCCTCAAGAGCCAGGCCTTGAGGTTGAGGGATTTGAGGTCCGGATACCAAACCCTTCCCTGGGCACAAGTCAACAGATTGTGATTCCTGGGAGGCACAGGGAAGATGGACTGTCAGAGACAGAAGGAGTGGGTACCAGGGCTGCCTGGCCCAATCCGGGCAATCAGAATCACCCTGCAAGGCTGAGATCTGATTTTGACTAGTACTTTGAATAGGAGAGGAAAGGGGAGAGCAGAGGAACTTCCTCCCAATCCAGAAGAAGGGCATCCAGGGGAACTGAGCCCAGCACTGGAGGCCTGCAACAGAACAGAGGAAGTTTGTGATTGTCTGGGGCTGCAAAAAGATCTATCTGAGGGATGCCCCACCTGGCAAAAACTATCCCCAGCACTTGAGGATCCAGGGACCATTCGTGATGGCCCTGGGAAATCCTGCTGAGGGCATCCGCTAGGACATTGTCCTTCCCTGGAAGATGAACTGCTATGAGGGAAGTGTTCAGGGAATAGGCCAGAGACCACAACTTCATTGCCTCGGTGCACAAGGCCGAAGACCGAGTGCCCCCCTGTTTGTTGATGTACCACATTGTTGTGGTGTTGTCTGTTCTGACTTGTATCACCTTGTCGTGGACAGATGCAGAAAAAGCTTGAAGAGCTAAAAGACAGCTCTGAGTTCCAGCAAATTGATGTGGAGCAGAGATTCCTGGGGACCAAACTCCCTGAGTGGAAAGGTCGCCCATGGGCTCCCCAACCCAGAAGGGAAGCATCTGTAGTGAGAGCAAGTCGTGAGAAGGGGAAATGAAGGGACCCCGCTTAAATTGCTCTGATCCTGCCACCACTGGAGAGCTAGGATCAAGGTTCGAGTCACTGGGACCAACTTGGAAAGGGGGTCTCTTCTCTGAGACCAAAAGGTTCTCAAGTGAAACTGAATGTCTCTCATCTGAAATCTGGCTCCTGCACAACAGCTGTGGATGCAGCCATGTGCCCAGGAGCTGAGAAAGTGTCTTGCTGGTCGAGACCTGCAGAGTGAAGGAAGAGGCCAGAGCCACTAAATTCCTTACCCTTTCTGGGGAAGAAAGGCTCTGGCTAGCTTGTGTCCAATTCTGCCCCTATAAAGGTGAGTACCTGGACTGGTTCCAGAACCGACTTTGGTAGGTTTAGCAGAAAACCCAGGGAGGTGAGAAGCTGCTGGGTGACCTGCAGGTGAGATTTACCTGTTCTGGGGACTGGCCTACAATGAGCCAGTCGCCTAGATAGGGAAAACAGCAATCCTCTGCCTCCTTAAGTGGGCCACTGCCACTGCTAGACACTTTGTGAATACCCTTGGAGCAGAGGTAAGGTCAAGGGCATTGCTCTGAACTGGTAATGACCTGAGGGCAGTTCGAATCTGAGGTACTTTCGATGGGATCTTCTGATTAGGACATGGAAATAGGCATCCTTGAGGTCCAGGGAGGCTAGCCAGTCCCCTGGCCTTAGGGAAGGTAAAATCATTGCCAGAGTTACCATTTTGAACTTTGGTTTCAAAAGATGCTTGTTCAGATATCTGAGATCTAAAATGGGCCGCCATTCTCCTGTCTTTTTTGGGGTAAGGAGGTATCTGAATACAGACCCCTGCCCTGATGCAGGGAGGAACCCTTCTACTGCTCTGAGAGCTAACAGGATGAGACCTCTGTTTCCAGAGCGAGGGTCTCTGAAGCACTTGCAGGTAGAAAAGTCTGCTTCTCAACTTGGGAAACTTTTTGAAGCTGAGAACCAGACCCTGGCTTACTACTTCCAGAACCCACTTGTCTGAGGTTAAAGAAGCCCAATTCTGACTGAAGTAAGCCAGCCTGCCCCCACTGGTACAGGAGAATCGGCCCTGGGCACCCCATCAGGGTGCCTGTTTCAAGAGGAGCTTTAGGCTGGGGGTGGGAGCAGGTCTGCCCACCCTCGTCTGCCCCTGCCTCTGAAGAAGCCCTCTGAGCATAGGCAGAGGAGCCTGAGTCTGGTAGAAAGGCCTGTGAAAAGGCCTACCCCTACCCTGGGGCATGCCTTTGAGGAGTGGCTTGCTCGCTCCAGCCTGGGCACTCTTGTAAGTAGTCCTATATTCATCCATCTTCTTCATGTAATTCTCTGTCTGCTCTCCAAACAGAGAATTTCCCACCACAGGAAAATCCATAGCCTTAGTCTGGGTATCCTGTGACAAACTAGTACACCTGAGCCAGGCCAACCTCACGAAAGCTACAGATGTGGCCATGACCCTAGAGAGAACATCATTAACATCCACAGCAGCATGAAACTGAACCTTAGAGGCTTCAATGCCATCAGCAGCCACCTGTTCTAGTTCACTAGCCAGCTGGCCATGGGCCTGCTTGGCCAGTGCATAACAGTATCCCATCTAGATTTCTGATACCTAGCTACATAAGCCATATAATTTGCTTGCCTGAGTCCCAGAGAGGCTGCCATATACTGTTTTTTGCCATGGCATCAATCTTCCTGGAATCCTTGTCAGGAGGATGTGAAGCCAAGGGAATATTAGCTTTATCACAGGCAGCAGCCTGAACTACCCCAACATGACTGCATTGCTGAGAAAGGAATTCTGTATCAGGGCCTGACAATGTATACCTTCTGTCCATCTTTTATCTACAGGAGGCACAGAATTAGAGCTTTTAAAATTTTAATTGTTTGTTTCCTAAAGACTTATGTAAAGGAATAGACAATCTCCTAGACTCTGGAATATCCATCATTTCTACAAAATCAGGCTCCTCTTGCTCATCCACAGCCTCTTCTAAAGGAAGCTGGAGGGTTTCAGCAACTTTTTATAAAACATAAAATGAGATGGGGACTCAGACAGCATAGGGGAGATTCTAAAGGTCTGTCTGGGAGATGTCCGGTTCAATGACAACCCAGACCTTCCCAGCCACATTCATACTGTTCATAATCCTCCTCCCCTCCTCTGGTTCATAAAATTCCTCAATATCATAATCCTGAACCACTGGGACGGACGACCGACCTTTTACCAGATAGTGGTGGTTCGGACGGACCCTGAGACAGTGACTGGACAATTTGTATGGCTTTTGCTATCTCTGCAGCAGTTGGAGAAGGAATTTTGGACTCCAGACCTGCTGATTTTCTTGTTTTCTTTACTGGAATTGGTTCCTCAGAACCAGCTTTTCTTTTGCCCGAGGAAGTCTGGCCCTGGTCAGAGGGCACTCCCTCTGGTTCGGTTGGCACCGAACCGGGCTGGCCATCCGGGTCAGCGGACTTTTTGGCCTCTCGTTCCCTGAGCCTGCCCAATCTTTTTTCCAGGGTGGCTGCAGGGAAATTCTTACATACCTGGCAGTCTGACTGGAGGTGGTCAAACCCCAGACAATAAACACATGTGGTGTGTGGGTCAGCCTTGGCAAAGACTTCCCCACAACATCACAGTGTTGAAACCCAGTGGGCCCGGTTTTTCTTTTGGGTTTCTCAGACATAATGCCAGCCTAACCAAAAACTTGCCCTTTTAACGGCAGTGCCAGGCAAGACACCCTTATCGGTTCCTAACCGTGTCACGGGTATTGGAAAAAAACGTAATAAATCCGTTTTTTTTAGAACCGATAAGAACCGGGAACCGCACTCTAAAATAGTAACTTTTAGTTTTAAATGAGTTTTAAACCCACTGATCGGTTCAAAACCGAACCGATAACTTACAAGTTCCACACAGACAAAACCTTCATTTACTTACAGTTACCACAGATAGAGCTTGAACCGAACGGTTTTCGGTTAAATAAAACTATTCTCGGTTAAATCCAACCAGAAAACACTTTTAAACCGAGAAATGAACCGAGCAGAAGGAGAAATCTCCGGAGCGACTGTTCACTGAGGCTGAGTAAAGAATCTGACAGTTCAAGTTTGAAATGACACAGATAGAGCTGCTCTGGTGCCAAAATTCTATTTTGGAATGGTTTTAACCATTTCACTCCGGGGCAGTTCTAGAGCTGGAACAAACTGCTAATGTCTATAATATAGCAAGACTTCATGTTGTTTGAAAGCTTGATTTTGCCCAGAGCGGTGTTATCTGCTGCACCGTATATCAAAAGTCCACAGTCCACTAGGGATAGGACTGAGGAGTCTATGGCGAGTCTTACTGCCTCTGGAGGGAGACAGGCTTTGTGTTGATAAAGTAGGTCTAAGCGCATGTTTATTCCTGAGCAGAGGGTGTGGATGTGGTCATGAAAGGTGAGGGAAGAGTCAGAGACAATACCAAGGTATTTGCATGTGGTGACCTGTTCAAGAGGGTGATGGGAGAGGGACTGGATGGACAGAGCAGATCCCTCAGGTTTGTTCTGGTTGTGGATGAAGAGCAATGTTTTTGTTTTCTTTAGGTTTATTACAAGCCTGTGGTCAAGGAACCACTGTTCAGTCAGTGCAAAGGAGGATTGTAGTGCAAACTGAAGTTGGACAGGGTCCTGGTGGGATGCGAAGAGGACAGCATCATCTGTGTAAAGGAGTATGTTTTCAATGGAGGAGTTGGGCAGGGAATTTAGGTATAAGCTAAAGAGTAACGGCCCAAGGATGGAGCCTTGGGGAACACCGGAGCAGACCTGATGGGGGCTTGAGAGGATATTGTTGATTTTTACGCATTGTGTTCGGGCAGTGAGGTAGTTGGTGATCCAACTTACCGGGCATGGAGCAAACCCAAGCTGAGTGAAGGTGTCTAGGAGGAGGGGGTGGCAGACCATGTCAAAGGCCTTTGACAAATAGATGACAGCACCGGCAAGGTGGTCTTTGTCCAGGGCAGAGTGAATGAAGGTGGAGAATTCTAGGAGGGTGGTAGTGGTGCTGAAGCCACAGCGAAAGCAGAGGGTTGTGTGCAGTGAGGTAGTCTTATTTGGTTAGCAACTATCTTTTCCAAGGCTTTGGATGGGGGGAGGATGGAGACAGGTCTGTAGTTCCCAGGGGAGGAGCAATCACCGTCCTTGTGTATAGGGCTGATGACAGCCATTGTCCAGGCAATGGGGAAATGTCCAAGGCAGAGGGAGAGGTTGAAAAGGTTGTTAAGGGGGGTGAGAACAACATCCAGAGTAGCGTGAAGTAGGCTGAGATCCAGAGTGTCACTGCTGTGTCTCGCCCCATTTAGGGCTTTAAGCAAGTACAGTTTTGCAGCAGACGGGAGAGAGTCCAGAAGTGGAAAGGTGGTGCTGAGAATGCTTTTTTTTTTTAAATGGAGTGGGGTCAAAAAAGTTGGGAGGTAGCACAGCAGAGAGAGATGAAAAGTCGTTATTTAGGCCATCAGCGATATTTTGTGGGTCAGTGGTGACTGCACCATCTATACTGAGCTGAGAAGGGGGCGGGGACTGGGTTTTACCATTCAGTTCCTTAAGGTTGTCCCAGAACTTGCGTGCTGAGCCCGAGGTGGAAGCTAGGGTATTCCTATAGCATGCTGCTTTTGCATTACGGATAGCTCATTAACTATGTCCTGGACATCTGGGCCAAAAAGCTTAGAACCACTTAAGTGGGCATTAAGCACCTTCTGCTGTATATCAACAGAAAAGCCAGAGACCGTCCGTCAAGACTGCCTACATAGGCAAATGCCGGTGGCAGCAGCCCTGGCAATTGTGTCTGAAACATCATAAAGAGCCCGCAGGAGGTGTTTGCTAACATCTTCAGCAGTCTGCAAGCATTTGAGAATCTCCTGCTTCTGTGTACCTTCTTCTGGGAGGGCCTGGGCAGCAGCCTTGCCCTTCTTCCAGTTGGTGTTCTGGTACTTTACCATATGGGGCAGGTAACTGGCAATCCTCAACCCAAGGGTGGAGGAGGTATAAACCCTCTTGGCCCAAAGATGAATTCTGCATGACTCTCTGTCTGGAGGGAGGGAGCAAAGGTGCTTGGGCACCTTAGACCTGTCATGAGCTGCTTTTACGACCACTGAATCTGTTTCAGGCTGGGCAGCATAATATGGAACCCCCCTGGGAGGCATGATAAAATTTATCTGCCCTGAGGGGCATAGCTGGCACCATGTCATTCCTCAAAGCAGGCAAAATAGGAGGAATGATCTTGGAAGGAGACTCTGGGATCTCCAGAATATCCACCAAATCCTTTCTGGCGGCTTCCTCCTCCTGCTCAGTATGGAAGCCCATGACTGAGGACAGCTGCTTCATGACACTGAAGAAGGAAGGGTCCTCTGGAGGAGACCTAGGAGTGTGTTTGACAGCATCCTCGCTGACTGAGGAAACAGTGGATCTGTCTGAGGTGAGTGATTCCTTCTCCTCTTCTTCCTCATCAGGAAGAATAAGGTCAGGGTGGTACTCCTCAAAGTCAACCTCTTCCAGATCCAGGTCCAACGTGGGAGGCACCGACAACGACCCATGGGGGGCAACAAACAAGGAGCTGACGACAAAGCTACTGTCGACGGCACAGGCGATGTAGTCCTGTATGCGCCAAGTTGGTGGACAATCACTGAGGTGAATTTAGTCAAAATCTTATTGAGGTCAATGACCAAAGACTGCATCGACGAAGGGGGAGGGTTGACGGCGCAGGGAGCGACGACCCGCCAGATGGGCCGTTACAGCGTGAAGAGCCTGTAGCCCAAGGGCCTGGAGTAGGATCAGGCCTCAACAGGAGGGCCGTTGATGATGGGGGGATGACAACCTTGAGGTCGACGACCGGCCACCCTGAATATCGGACATAGGTGCTGCTGATATGGGTCTGGTGGGCATAAAGACCTGGACAGTAGACTTGCATGTCGGTGCAGCCGCAGTTCAAGAACCCACAGACAAGAAAGGAGAGGCCGCCGGGGAGTGGGACCACTGCCGGGAAAGTGGTCCCAATCTTGGCCCTTTATGTAACTCCTCCCACGAGGACTTGTCTCAGGCCTTAGCGGCCTGGGAGCTCAACGACCCTTATGGCGACTGAGACGCTGAGAACCTGGAGGACTCCTGCCTGGAACTGGCTACCTGTTGATCCATTAGGACATTTTTAAGTGCCTTTTTGTGTTGCCTGAGGGTTATTTGATTAAACTTCTGGCACAGCTCACAGTTGGAGACTTCATGGTCAGGCCCAAAGCAGCAGACACAGTGTGTTCATCTGTGGAGGCAATCTTCTTTCCGCAGCACCAGCAACAAAGAGAGGTGTCAAAGGATTAACTCTTGACAAACAAAATAAAGGAATCTTTTTTAAAAAAGATTCTAAAAAAATAGGTTGGAAAAAAGCGACAGGAGAAATGGCGCAAAACTGCATTGGAGCTTCCGCAGAGACCCATGCGAACAAGTCGATGGCAGGAAAGAACTGAGAAGGGAGAGGGGCTGCTTACACCTTTATAGGGTTGGTGACGTCATCACATGAAGTCAGCATAGGTGGCACCAGTTGTACTGCTGAAAATCTTCCATGTGGATCCTGCTTCACCAACGATGAAGTTCCTATGGTGTGACCCGATCACTGAGATACCCCAGAAGAAGATCTGGTAATGCCAGAGGCAGCTGAAACCTCGGGTCCTTTCTGTGTCTAGGCCTGATTGGAATATGGGAAGTAGACATCCTTCAGGGTCAGAGAGGCCAGTCAGTTGTCCTGCTGCAGGAAAAGGATCTCTATGGAGAAAGTGAACATTCTGAACTTGGGCTTTGCCAGGTGTTTTTCAGATATCTGACATCCAAAATGGGTTGAGACACCCCATTCTTTTTCCGAGTGAGGAAGTACCTTGAATAAAGGCTTTCCCCCACTGTAAGGGAGGAACTCTTTCTGCAGCATTTGCTTGTAACAGCTTTCTGATCTCTTACTCCAGTAGAATCTTTTCTGTTAGAGTCAGAGGTGCAAAGTTTCTGGTGACATGAAGTTTTGTGACTCTTTTGAACTGCAGTGAGAGAGACTCGCTCACCACCTCCAAGATCCATTTGTCTGTGGTGACATTTTGCCACACTTGGAAGAAGTGAACCAGTCTCTCTCTGACTGGTAATGGGTTGGCAACTTGGGCAGACCAGTCAGGGATTCTGTTTGGGCTGGGCCCTAGTGGCTGGGGTTGGATCAGCCCATCTGGTTGCTCTTCTGCCTCTTCCCCTGAAGTAACCCCTCGTCTGAGAGTACTCCACAAGCAGAGGTACAGGATAGTAAGCTCTGGGGTAATACCCCCTACTCCTGCCTCCCCTTCCCAGAGACCTATAGGAAGTGGAGGCCTTTTCCTTAGCAGAATTGCACTGATAGGTGGTCTTACACTCTTCAAACTTCTTTATGTAAGCCTCAGTCTTGTTACCAAACAGGGAACTGTTCTTACATGGAAAGTCCATGGCCTTGGCCTGTGTGTCTTGGGTCAAATTAGTGGCTCGTAGCCAGGCAAATCTCCTCAGAAAAATGGCCAGAGCCATGAATCTGGATGCAGAGTCATTGGCATCCACTACCATGTGAAACTGGTACTTGGCAGTGCACAGTGCTGTTCTGGCAATGTCTGCTGAATCATGCCCTAAATCACTAGGAATCCTATCGCACATGGCCAGTACAGAGTTAGAGGGCCTTCTGATACTGGGCGGTGTAAGCAATTGTAGGTAGCCTGTCTCAAGAGGAGAGAGGCTGCCATGTACCCCTTCTTACCCATGCTATTCAGTTTCTTGGAATAGTTATCTGGAGGATGGGAGGATAGAGGAACCCTTGTCTTATCACAGGCGACTGCCTGGACCAGCCCTTTGTAACTGGGGTGGGAACAGAGGTACTAAGAAAAAATTACTCACCACAGTAAACTTTCTTTCAAGGGGTCCTTTAGCATCAGTAACTTTAACAGTTAGCTGGCTCGGTTCAGCTGCCCCAGAGGTATGCCTTTAAGATAATTTGTATTTAAATGAGCTTAGGGCCATAGCCAATCTAAAAGCAGGAGGGGGAGTGAGCGCTGTTGAAGGCTTCAGAATTTTTTCTAAGGAAAACGAGGGCAAATGCCCGGAAAAAGAATCAAAAGGATTAAAAAAACATGCAAATGTCCACAAAAGTGGAAATAGGAACAACAGCAACACAAGTTAAAAACTAATCAATACGAAACTCCAAATTTGTTAAGAGATGTGATAAAGAGCCCTTCTCCGACAGGTGAACCGGGGAGGAAAGGTGGGAGCTTACTGATGCTAAAGGACCCCTTGGAAGAAAGAAGATTACTGTGGTGACTAATTTTTTCTTCTTATCCCAGGAGTCCTTTAGCATCAGTAACTTTAGCAGACTACTGAGCAGTACCGAGTGGAAGGTGGGCAAAGAACCTACTTAGGAAAGAAGCTCTGCAGAACCACCCTGCCAAATTTGCCATCAGATCTGGTCTACACATCCAAACTGTAGTGTTTCACAAAGGTGTGTACCAATTTCCAGGTAGCTGCTTTGCAGACATCCAGGAGGGGAATGTCTCTTGCTGCTGCAAGCAAGGCTGCAGTGCCCCAGTGGAATGGGCCCTGAACCCCATTGGAGGTTGGTGACCAGCTTTCTCATTGCACAATCTAATACAAGAGACCAACCAATGAGAACTAGTTCTCGTGGTAGCTGGTCTTCTTCTGCCTACATCCCCACAGGTGAGGAACAACTGAATGGAAGAGCCTCTCGACTGTCATAGTATGCTCTAGGTAGTGAAAGATGGCTCTTTTGACATCCAAGCAGTGGAGCTTTTGCTCACCAGGAGTGGACTGCTCAGAAAAGAAGACAGGCAGCGTAATGGACTGGTTCAAGCGAAACTCTGAAACCACCTTTGGCAGAAATTTCCTATTTGTCCTGAGCTCAGCTTTATCATTGTGAGGGATGATGTACTTTGGCTCAGTGCACAGGGCCTGTAGTTCTGAAATCCTCCTGGCAGACATAATGGCTACCAGGAAGTCTGTCTTCCAAGTAACAAACTTGATGTGAGCAGTGGACACAGGCTCGAAGGGTGGATTCATGAGCCTGTCTATGCAAAGGTTCAGACTCCAAGAAGGAAAAGACTCCCTGACTGGAGGCTGGAGGTGCAAGAGGCCTTTGAAAAACTGTTTAAAAATAGCATGGGAAAAAAATGATTGTTTCTTTCCCACTGAAAACCAGGCCGAAACTGCCACCAGGTGTAGCTTGAGGGAAGATGGTTTCAAATCTGACACCTGTAAGTGTACCAAGTAATCTAGCAGCTGAGAGTCTGAAGCTGAAAGGAGTTCAACCTTTTTGTTCTTGCACCAGAGGGAAAACCTTTTCTATTTGGCTGCACAAGTCTTCCTAGTGTTCAGTTTTTTTTTAGCCATCTTCAGTATCTTAAGGACCTGTTCAGAGTACTGTCAGGATGGAAACTCATAACTCCTCAAGAACCAGGCCTTGAGGAGAAGAGAGTGTATGTCTGGATACTGCACTCCTGACTGAGGAAGGGTCAGCAGGGAGCGAGTTGGGGGCAGGCGAATGGGCCTGCTGCAGGACACAGAGAAAGAGAGGGTACCAGACTTGCCTGGGCCAATCCGGAGCCATCAGGATCATTGATGCAGGCTGTTGTCAGAGTTTCAGCAAAACCCTGAGTATTAGAGGAAAGCATATATAGGAACCTCCCTGACCAGTCCAGGATCAGGGCATCCAGAGGAAGCATCCCGAGGACTAGGGGCCTGCAACAGTACTGAGGAAGCTGAAAATTGAGGGGCAAGGCAAACATCCACTTCTGGTGTGCCCCACCACCTGAACACTGTGGCTAGTACTTGCTTGTTCAGTGTCCATTCGCTCTGGCCTTGACTGAGCGACTCAGAGCATCTCCCAGGGTATTGTGCTTGCCTGGAAGGTGAATAGCTGAGAGGCTGACTCCCAGGGAGAAGGTTAGAGACCTGAGCTTCAGTGCTTCCAAACAGAGTATTTCTGATTTGGTACCACCCTGCTTGTTAATAAAAAACATTGCAGTGGCGTTGTCTGTTCAAATTTGAACCGCCTGCCCTTTTACGCTGGGAGCAAAAGTTTTGAGAGCTAGAAAGATTGCTCTGAGTTCCAAGAGATTTATGTGCAACTGTGACTCTTCGAGAGTCCAGGTGCCGCTTACTGAGGCACTGTCCAGATGTGCTCCCCACCCTAAGAGGGAGGCATCTGTGGTGATCACCTCTGTGGGAAGCAGAGCTTGGAAGGGAACCCCTGCCTATAAATTTGCAGGGTTCTTCCACCACAGCAGGTTTTGGAGGAACTGCTCCATCACTGTCCCCGGACAAAAGAATATGCCACTGAAAGGAAACTCTGAATTCTTTCCTGTAGGAGGAAAGCATATCCTTTCTGAGTGTCCAGCTGGGCCCCTATGAAGCTGAGCAGCTGGGATGGTTCCGGGTGAGATTTCTTTAGATTTACGAGGAAACCCAGAGACTCCAGTGTGCGTTCTGTAAGGGAAAGAGTCTCCTTGACCTGGCAAGGGGACTTTACTACTATGAGCCAGTCGTCCAGATAGGGGTAGAGAGCAACTCCCAGTCTCCTGAGGTGTGCTGCTACCACTGTGAGGCACTTCGTAAAGACTCTTGGGGCCAAGGACAGACCAAAGGGCACTGCCGCGAACTGATAGTGACCCGAAGAAAGTTTGAATCTAAGGAACTTCTTGTGAGATCTCCTTATGGGTATGTGGAAGTGTCCTTTAAGTCCAGGGAGGCTAGCCAGTCTCCCTGCTGTAAGGACTGTATGACCAGTGACAGAGTGAACATTTTGAATTTGGATTTTTTCAGATGTTTGTTTAAATATCTGAGATCCAAACTAGGTCACCAGTCCCCAGTTTTCTCTTGTGTCAGAAAATACCTGGAATAGAGGCCCTTGCCCTTCTTGTGGACGGGGACCCTCTCTACTGCTCATAAAGCCAGAAGGTTTTGTACCTCCAATACCAACAGTGGGATCTGTATAGAGGACAGAGGTCTTGACACCTTGGTACGCTTGAGGTCTGGCATCTGCTTCAACTGTAGTGGCAGACCCTTCTCCACTATCTCCAGCACCCACTTGTCTGACGTAATGAGGCACCAGCGCTGAAGATAGTGTGAGAGTCTGCCTCCCACCAGAAGTGACCTGGACACTCACATCAGGACTTAAGACTGCGTAGCAGTCGGCTGGGTAGAGGTGGCTCTTCTTTGGCCCCTTCTGCCCCTGCCTCTGAAAGACCCTAGTACTGACTGAAGTCAGACTGGGGATAGGGATCATAAGGCCTGGGAACAAAACTTCTGTCCCTACCACCCCTGGGACGAGATCTATGAGAGGTGGTAGGCTTAGGTTTGGATGAGTGGCTCTACCAGGAGGCCTTGTACTCTTCAACATTTTTCATGTAGTCAGTGGTTCTGTAATCAAACAACATGTTTTGATCACAGAGGAAGTCCATGGCCTTGGTCTGGGTGTCTGTGGTTAGACTGGTCGTTCTAAGCCAGGTGAAGCGTCTCTGAGAAATGGCATGGGCCATCGCCCTAGAGGCTGCATCACTTTGCCATCTGCCATGAGAGAAACTGGTACTTGGTAGCTTCCAGGGCAGTTTTTGTCATATCCACCTGCTCCTGCACCATAAAATATGACCCACTGCGGGCAATGGCCGGACAGACTTCCATAGGGCTTTCTGATATTTGGCTGTGAACACCATGTAGGAAGAAAGTCTGAGAAGCAAGGAGGCTCCGGCATACACTTTCTTTGCTATAAAGTCAATTTTCTTGGATTCCTTATCTGTAGGTAAGGGGAACAGGGAGACTCCAGCTTTCTCACAAGCTGCCTGCTGCACTATACTCTCGTGGCTAGGGTGTGCAGACAGGAACTCGGTACTATTTCTAGACAATCTATATTTTGTCTCATTCCGCTTGTCAACCCCTGTCACCGAAGTGGGGTTTTGAAGCACTTTCATGGTATTTCTTCTGACCGCATTATAGATAGGGAGCCCCAGGGTCTTGGGGGTTGAAAGACCTCTCATCTCCCTAAAATCTTCCTCTTCACAGACATCCTGGTTGGGCTCCTGTTTAGTGAGGTCCAGGGTGTCTAGGATATTTTGTATAAATGTAAACATAAAGAAGACATACTTCTGGTCACCCGGGGGATCCCTGAATGGAGGGTCTGGGGACTCATGGGGCTCAAAGCCCTCAAAATTCGTGTTAAGGCATCATAAAAATGTTCTTCATCTGCATCACCTTCACAGTCTACAGAGGAGAGAACTGTGGAAGAGTGTTTGCCAGCCCCAGTAAAGATAGGACACACCTTTTGAAGGGTCTGGAACAGTTACCATGCTTTTGCCATATCTTGCACAGAAGGACGATTCTGCGCAGGCTTTGGCTGAATGTGTTTTTGTTTTTTCTGTATGCTTTAAGCTGCCTGTTATCTCGCTATTGGCTTTCCTGGGACAACAAGAGCATTTCTGTCTTGACAGAGATTTTTTTTAGCCACTTCATCGGCGGTTTGATCAAGCTTCCTTTTTTCATCACTTATTATTTTTCAATTTGTGAGGAACTTCATCTTAGGAAGCTTTATTTTTTGGCTGAGATCTGGAGGGTTCCTCAGCACCTCTGCTTGCATTTTTATTGCTTTTAGAGGGCCCCTCATCAGAAGCCTTTGATTTATCCTCAGCAATTATAATCAAAAGGTTTGTTTGCTAAGATGCCAATATAAACAAAGCAAAACCAAGTTCTGGACCTTACAAAACAGAGTGCAAGTTTCTGTGAAATGCCACTGGCCAGTCCTGCCCAGTTAATTAACTCTATTTTAAGTGCTTTTTTTCTTTTTTTGTGTGTGTAGTACTGGGATCAATACCAGGGCCAATCGTAATAGAAAAACACAGTAATACTGGTCAGCTGCACACAGGTTGCTATCGAACCCTTACGGACAGTCCCGTGACAGATGATACCATAGGTCCAGTTTCGTTATATATCTATGGGTTTCTCATAATTGCCAATCCTGAGAGAAACCCCAAGGCACTGTTGAGGTTTGAATTCCAATGGGGGGCCTTGCGGTAAAACCCGCGAGGGCTGAGGTAAAAAACAAGGCAACTGTCCCTAATTCCACGGTTCCTTCAAGAATCTGGTCAAAAAAAGAGAGGAATCATCGAAATTAAGCACCCGCAATAAAACAGCATAAGAAATGAAGAGCCGAAGAAAAAATAAAGTCAAAAATAGTGCGGGTGCGCTAAAAATAAAAAATTAGCACAGCGCTAACGAGAATGTAAAACTTTCACTCAAAACTCTACTGAAATATGAGGAAACCTTTACCCAGATAAGCACTAGGAGGCTGTCAAGGAAAGTTGAGAGGCACCTCAGGGGTAACGTTGCTCAGTTCAGCAGAGAAAAAATTCTGAAGCCTTCAACAGCTCTCACTCAGCTCACGGCACCTCCTGCTTTTTGATTGGCTATGGCCCTAAGCTCATTTAAATAAAAATTATCCTAAAGCATACCTCCGGAGCAACTAACTACTAAAGTTACTGATGCTAAAGGACTCCTGGGGTAAGAAACATTGGTTATGGTTGAGCATTGGTTAGCTATCTGGGAGGTTGGGGGGTGACTAGTGGGGTTCCCCAAGGTTCGGTGCTGGGCCCTTGTTTATTCAATCTATAAGTATCATCTCTTCAAATAAAGCATGATTCTGTCTGGATTGAAAAATTTGCAGATGACTGCAGGATAGGTGCAGAAATAAATATTAATCTAAACTCATCAAACTTACAAGATACTAACATACTAAAATGCCAGCAGAATAGGCCTAATGGTCTTTCGAGTCTGCTCGATTGGTCAGCCCCCACCCTGGGAGCTGACCTTGCTGCCCCCCTCGCCTTCTCTGGCTTCTCCTTTCCCAGTTCCGGATATTCTTGCTGCATTGGATTTTGCTTTCAGAACCCTTCCCCTGTACCTGTCCCAGCCCCTCTTGAATTCCTCCACCAGCCCCTAGGCAGTGCATTCCATGGCTCCACCACCCTCTCAGTGAAGTAGCACCTCCTCCTTTCTCCCTGAATCTTCCCCTAGCTTCCACCCATGCCTCTAGTGCCCCTCCTCCTTCCTTCAAGCACCCTGACTGTTCCTCCCTATTTATCCTCTTCATGTACCTGAAGACCTCTATCATGTCCCCCGGTCCCTTCTCTCTTCTAATGTGACCTATTTAGCTCTTGAGCCTCTCCTCATAGGTCCTGTCCCCAAGACCCAAATCATTTTGGTTGCCTCCTCTGGACCCTCTCCAGGAGTTTAATGTCCCTCTTTAAGTGTGGCCTCAAAGGCTGCACTGATACTCAAGGTGTGGTCTCACCAAGCAGTTATACAGAGGATTATCACTTCCCTCCTTCTGAGGTGATCCCCTAGCGATGCAACCCAGCATCCTGTTGGCCTTGGCTGCTGCCCTCCTACAAGTCTCCAGACTTATTCACCTTGACATCCACCACCACCCCAGGTCCCTCTCAGCCCCCGAGACTTGTAGCATCCCCAGGGTGTACACTTGGTCCGGGTTTCTGGCCCCAGGTGGAGTACCTGCATTTCCTGCATTGAACCTCAGCTTCCACTTTCTAGACCATCTTTCCAGAGCATCCAGGTGCCCTGTAGGGCCACCCTTCCCTCCTCCTCATCCACCACCGCGCCCAGTTTTGAGTCATCCGCAAAGAGACTCATCTCACTCCTGATTCCCGTCCTTATGTCAGAGAAGTAGGCGCTGAACAGGAGGGTCCCAAGGACTGATCCCTGTGGGACCCCACTAATGACCCTCCTTGGGGACAAGACTATCCCGCCAACTACGACCCTCTGGGTCCGGTCCTGGAGCCAACTGCTTATCCATCTGATCATTTGGCTCCCCACCCACATTTCTCCCAGCTTATCCAACAGGCCCACGTGAGGAACAGAGTCAAATGCCTTGCTGAAGTCCAGAAAGAGGAGCGCCCACTGGTCTGCAGGTCCAGGCACTGTCACCCAGTCATAGAACTCCTCAAGGTTTGTCTGACACGATTTCCGGACGAATCCATGCTGTCTATCGTCCAGGCACCCTGACTTTTCCAGGTCCCCCCCAGCCTCTCCTTGACAATGCCTCCATCACCTTGCCCACCACCGATGTCAGCCTGACAGACCTGTAGTTCCTGCCACCTCCCTTGATCCCCCTTGTGGATAGGCACTATATGCGCCACGTTCCAGTCCTGGGGCACCACCCTGTCCTCAGAGATGGTGAAAAGCTCTGCCAGGGGTTTCGCCCAGGACATCCGTAAGTTCAGCTAGCACTCTGGGATGTAATTTATCGGCCCCGGTGCTTTCTCCGTCTTAAAGGAGCTGAGGGCCCCTCACTCACTCTGCTGTGATTTCCACTTCAGGTACCTCTTCTCCCTGCTTAGCCCTCCCCTCCTGCCAGTGAGGCCTCCCCTCTCCCAGACCACGAGCGGTAAGGTCCCTCCTCCTCAGTATCTCTGTCTCCTCCCATGTATGATGCAGCACCCCATTTTCCTTGGTGAAAACTGAGGTGAAGTACTCAATTAGTACCTCAGCCTGCTCCCCGGGTCTTGAGCCCCATCTCTCCTGATTTAATCCTGCTAATCTGCCCCTTCACCCTTCGCTTTTCCTCAATGTATCTAAAGAACCCCTTGTTCCCTCTCCTAATTTCCCCACAGGTTCTGCTCCTTCCTTGCCTTAGCCGCCCTCACCACCCTAG
Source organism: Neoceratodus forsteri (assembly GCA_016271365.2). Classification (NCBI taxonomy): domain Eukaryota; kingdom Metazoa; phylum Chordata; order Ceratodontiformes; family Ceratodontidae; genus Neoceratodus; species Neoceratodus forsteri. Next base: position 568,427,953 of record CM057452.1, read on the forward strand.
TGGCCCTTCTAGCCATCAGCTCATACTCCCCTCGATCCCTTTCACTCCTTGAGCACCTGAATTGCCTATAGGCTGCCTTCTTTCCCCGCACCACCTCCTGGACCTCCCTGGTCCACCAGCAGGATTTTCGGGCCCTACCGCATTTTCGTCTTATTCTTGCACAGGTGCTGGTAGCATCTTGCACCCCTCTCCTGATGATTTCCCACCTATTATCAGCGTCCATGTCTGACCCAATCACATCCAAATGCTCCTTAAGGATCCTTCCCATTTCCTTAAAATCCGTTCCCCTGAAGTCAGTTACCTCCGTCTTTGAGCAGCCTTCTAGCCCTCCTAGGTCCAGGCAGAACCAGACCGTGGCATGGTCACTCCCTGCCAACGGGTCCCTTACTTCCAGGCCCCTAATCTGGTCACTGTCTGCCAGGACCACATCCAGTACCCGCGCCTCCCTGATCGGTTCCCCCACCTGCTGAGTTAGCAAGCAGCGTCTTGAAGACATCCAACAACCTCTGTTCCTGGTCACAGAAGATGTCATAGTCTCCCAGTCTGTTCCTGGCATGTTTAAGTCCTCAACACCACCACCATTCCTCTGCCCAGTCTGCAGTGTCTCCCAACATCTGCCACCAGACTCTCCTCCAGCTCCTCCAAGACTTGGGGGGTCTATACACCCTCCTATTTTACTCTCCCCCCCCCTCGTTATCAAGGTGACCCAAATCGCTTCCATGGTTCCCTCCGCCTCCTCCACTCCTCCTATGCCAATGCAGTTTTTGACTATCACTGCCCTCCTCCTCCTTCCCTCCCCTGTCCTTCCTGAACATAGTGTAACCCTCCAGGTTCAGGTCCCAGTGTGTCCTGCAGTGGCCCAGGTCTCAGTGACCGCTGCCACATCCACTGCTCCCTCAGTTAGCATTGCCTGGAGCTCAGGCATTTTATTTCCAAGCTCCTGGCATTTAGCAGGACTACCTTCCACCCTTTCCCTATACTTCCATTTCCCCTGCTCGTGTTCCCATGGGGATTCTGTTTTCCCCTGGTCTGCACTTTACCAGTTGGCCTTTTCCCCGCAATCTTCCAGCTCCCCAGGGGGGTGGAGACAGAGTCTCTCCTTTATCGGCACCCCCTTGACAGCCTTTTCTCCCATCCCTCTCCCTTTCACAAGTTTAAACCCCACTATTCACCAATGAACCCCTCTATTTTCAACTTAAGGATTCCCCTCCCCTTCAAATTGAGATGGAGTCTATCTCTAGCATACAGCTCCTTATCCTCCCAGGTCTCCCCCCAATCCCCCATCAACCCATACCCTCTGGCCTCACACCACTCCCTGAGCCACTTGTTTATCTCCCTAATCTTCCTTTTGTGTCCCACTAGCCCTTGGCACCGGCAGGATTTCTGAGAAGGAAACTGTGCATCCTATGTCATGACAGACCCTGGCAAGCTCCCTGAATCTTGCCTGTATCTCTAGCTCGCTATTTCCCTCAACGTCATTTGTACCCAGGTGGACCAGTATATCCGGGGAACCCCCACAATCCTTTGCCAGCTGATATACCTCATGCTTAGCCCTGTGCACCGTTAGTCCAGGGAAGCATTTTGTTCTAACTGGCCAGGCTTCTCCCTCCCTATCCCATTTGATACCCCTGATCATAGAATCCCCCAACAGGAGCACTCTGACCGGTCCTTTTCCTCCATTTCCCCTTCCATGTCCCTCATCCTTTCTACCGCCCCTCCACCCAGCTGGCTCCTTGTTCCTCCCCTATGAGTGCCACATGCCACCCGTCCTTATTTACCCTGCCACCCTCCTCAATCCTATGCCTCTCCTCCTCCTGAGTATCCTTCTGTACTCTAACTCCCCCTCACTGCTAACTTCTCCCCCATCTGCTAAACTAGCCTGGCTCGTCCTCCCTTCCTTGCTGTCTCCATTTAGTCCCTCCTTGCTCGTTGTGCTCCCCTGGCCTAAACCCTCAGCTCCCTTTACTGAATCCTCCTTGTACTTCTGGTCCTTCTTTAGCTTTCCTCCCACCTGGTCCTTCTCCTTGCGCTTTCCTCCCTCTTCCCCCTGCCCCTCCTGCTCTGATTCACTGCTCCCCCCAATTTCCTGCATTCCAGGTCCCACCTGTTATTCCTGCTATCAGCCCTGCCTCCTGGCCCCACTCCCTTCCTTCTCTAACCACCCCTGTCATGACTACATCACCCCCTCATCCTCGAGCAGAAGAAAAGAATTGAAGCGGTTACTGAGTGTAAGGTCTGATCCACCTCCCGCCTTGCTTCCTTCTGTCCAGCCTGGCCATCTGCCTACTTCCCTGAGAATGTTGTCCCTCTGTCCCTCCTTTGTGAGGGTCCCAGTTACCTGCCTGCTTCCTTGGTAGTGTCCTTTTGGACCCCTCTGCCAGGGACTCATGTGACCCTGAGTATTCTCCTGCACTCCTTTCCTATGCTGCCCCCCAGTGCTTGGTGCAACCCTGTGGGAGATCCCCTGCCCCCTTCCCCAACCATACCTCCCCCCTTCCCCCAGCTGTCTCCTAATCCCCGCAACCTCCTCCCTAAACTGTGCCAGCTGGTAGCACACTGGGCAACCACCAAACTTCCAAGCCCAGTCCAGTATCATGGCTGCTCCACACCCTGTGCACCCCACCACCCTCCCAAAGATGCCGGCCCTAATGTCGTGTGGTTCCATCCCCTTCCAAGTAGGTTTCCTTGGGTGAGCCACCAGGTTCCCCCCAGTCCAAGATACACCCCTACTGCCTAATCAGGTCACCCACTAATCTTAGATACAGTCCCACAGTACACCGGTAACCCTGTTACTAGGTGCAGTACAACACAGTAAACTTATAAGGGAAATGAACAACTCCCTAAGCTCCTCTCTCCCAGCCTTTAAATCCAACCCCCAGTGGCTAGAACTACATGAGTTGCACCTGCAGCCTTTTCCTCCAATTGCAGGGCAGGTATTCCCCTATAAATTAGCAGAACTTCGGGGAGGTGGGTCTTGGGCAGACACCAACTCGAGAGAGTGTATCAGCCTGTGTCTCCCTCCAAGCCCAGCAGCAAAGAACCAGGCCCAAGCAAATCCCACCAAATAGGGTTTTAAATCAGAAGAAATAGGCCTCCAGCGCAGCCTGTTACACAGTGAAACATCCAACAAATGAGCCCACTTACAGCCACCAAACCAGTTTTCAAACTTCCAACAGCCTCCAAAATAATACCCTGCTAGCCTCTTAGAAGTAAGAAAGAAAAGAAATAACCTTCTACCAAGTAAAATCCACAAGAACCCAGTGAAAACAACAAGCAGCAGCTACTGTCCTGGAACACAACTGATCCTGTCCCCTTCCAGTTCCTTCTGAGAAGACAAAGCAGCCAACACCACAAACCTGATTCAGCTCTGCCTGCAGTCAATTAGTTGAGTGAGACCTGGTCAGACCATTAACACCCTTCCTCCACTATGCAGTAATCTTTGCAGCTACTGAAGTCAGCAACGAGGAATCAAAATTCAACTCAAAGCCCCCAAAATATGTTTGCTGCCAAAGGAAACAGGTCTCCAGTTTAATCAGCTTCACTAACAACACATCAAAATAGGATTGAAATTAACAGATATAGGTCTCCAATTCAAATACCCAGGCCCAAGCAAATCCCACCAAATAGGTTTTAAATCAGAAGAAATAGGCCTCCATCAGCGCAGCCTGTTACACAGTGAAACATCCAACAAATGAGCCCACTTACAGCCACCAAATCAGTTTTCAAACTTCCAGCAGCCCCCAAAACAATACCCTGCTAGCCTCTTAGAAGTAAGAAAGAAAAGAAATAACCTTCTACCAAGTAAAATCCACAAGAACCCTGTGAAAACAACAAGTAGCAGCTACTGTCCTGGAACACAACTGATCCTGCCCCCTTCCAGTTCCAGATACAATTGATAATATAGATATTTGGACAAAAAAATTTGAATTGACATTAAATCGTGATAAATGTTCTGTTATGCATTTGGGAAAAAGAAATCCATTAATACCCTATAAATTAGGAAACATATTATTAAAGACAATAGATGAGGAAAGAGACTTGGGTATTACAGTTTCTAGTGATATGTCTTTTTCATCTCACTGTCAGAAAACAGCTCAACAGGGAAATAGAATCCTAAATTGCATATTAAAACATTTATCTAGGAGTAGGACTGTTATTATGTCCTTATATATATCACTGATTAGACCAATCATGGAGTATGGTACCCAGGTTTGGACACCATATAAAAAACAGGATATCATATTGTTGGAGAGAGTACAGAGGAGAGCAACAAAAGCAATACACAATATGGCAAAGAAAAACTATGAAACCCATTTGAGATAGCTGAACATGTATTCACTGGAGGAGAGATGGAAAAGAGGGGATATGTGCTTAGTGCACAAGGCTTGGAAAAATGATGATCTCTGGGATATTACTGGTTTTGAATTAAATGAAAGTGATTATAATACTTGGTCTCATCCTATGCAATTAACAGCTTTAAATAGGAAAAAAGTATGTAGTACATGGTGGTTTAACCAAAGAGTTGTGCATGACTGGAACAAACTACCGTTGGAAGTTGTGGCCAGTCAAACTACTGCTGAGTTCAAATCTAGATGGGACATGCGCATGAATAAAATTAGAACCTAGAAATAGATGGCGAGCATATAGGACGGAAAGTCCATTTAGCTCAGTATTATTCCTATGATTATGTCCAGCTGATACTTTTTTCCCACCTTTTTGCCAACACCCGGAATCGAGGTAGAGGTCTGTAGGATTTTCAGGCTTGCCTTCCTGACGGACTTCTGAACAGGCAACAGCAGTCTTTCAGTAGAGGCCAGTCCCATCATTTCTAGACAATCGGCTTCCTCCTCCTCCTCCACGGACTCCTGGGCGATGAGGTGAAGAGTGTTGACCATTTGTCTGACAAAAGCATAGTGAAGGAATAATCCTCTGGACCCCAGGAAGGGAAACCAAACCCCTGCTCAGGAGAAACCTCAAGTTCTATCGGTTCCCCGTCATCTTCCTCTTCATAGAAGAACTCAGTGCCCTGGTCAAGGGGAACCGGGGTCTGAGGTGGCACCAGAAGAGGAACCAGGGAAGCCACAAGGGGACCCACAGCCTGAAGGGCATGGAGGATCTCAAGGGCTTTAGCTATGTCCTCCACAGAGGACAATTTCGACTTGTCAACTGACAGCTCCCTTGCTTCTTCATAGATACATAGACAGTGTCGGCAGATAAGGGCCTATGGCCCACCCAGTCTGCCCATTTAAGTTTGTAAGTTCAGTTTATGTTTTCCAGGAAGTCTGTTGCCCCTTACCCCTGACCTCCAGAATTCCTTTATGTCTATCCCATGCATTCCTAAATCCCGTGATTGTTTCAGCCCCCACCACTTCCTCTGGCAGGGTGTTCCACTTGTCCACCACCCATTCTGTGAAGAAATTCTTCCTCACGTTTCCTCTGAATCGTCCTCCCTCAACTTCATCCCATGCCCCCTAGTCCTGGAACATCTTTTTTCGCTTAAAATGGTGCATTCCTGCACCCTGTTCCTCCTGTAAGATACTTGTATGTCTCTATCATATCCCCTCTCTCTCCTCTCCTCCAGGGAGTACATGTTCAGTGCCTTCAACCTGTCCTCATAGGACTTGTGATGCAATCCATGCACCATCTTTGTTGCCCTCCTCTGAACCTTCTCTACCCTGTCTATGTCTCATACGTGGTAAGGTCTCCAGAACTGCACAGTGTACTCCAGGTGCGGCCTCACTAGTGTCTTGTATAGTGGAATTATGACCTCCCTTTTCCTGCTGGTGATGCCCTGCCTATGCATCCCAGCATCCTATTTGCTTTACCTGCTGCCTTGTCACACTGTTTCCTGCCTTGAGGTCATCAGAGATGATAACTCCAAGATCCCTTTCCTGCTTGGTGCATGCTATATCCTCACCCCCAACTGATATATTGTGCCAGGGTTTTTGTGCCCCATATGCATTATCTTGCACTTCCTTGCATTGAATTTCAACTGCCAAACCCCTGACCATTCTTCAAGTTTCTGCAGGTCCCTTCTCATTCTGTCTACACCCTCTGGTGTGTCTACTCTGTTACAGAGCTGTGTGTCATCAGCGAACAGTGAAATTCTGCCTTCTAGGTCCTGTGCAATGTCACTGATGAAGATATTGAATAGTACCGGTCCCAGCACTGATCCCTGTGGTACCCCACTGGTCACTCTTCCCTCTGTGGAGTGACAGCCATTTACCACCACCCTCTGTGTCCTGCTGCCCAGCCAGTTACCTACCCACCGCACTACTGTCCTGCCCACACCCATATTCCCCAGTATGTGCAATAGTCTTCTATGTGGCACAGTGTCAAAGGCCTTGCTGAAGTCCAGATAGGCCATGTCCACTGCCCTCCCCTGATCCACCTCCCTAGTCACCCAGTCAAAAAATTAAATGAAGTTGGACTGACATGACCTTCCCCTGGTGAAACCATGCTGCCTTGGGTCCTGTAGCGGGAGGTGCCGTGACATACTAACATACAAAGTGCCAGAAAAATAGGCCTAACTGTCTTTCGAGTCTGCTCGATTTTCAGCACCCACACAGAGGGACGATTTTGGACATGCTTTTCTTTTTTGAAGAAACCGGATCCGAACCCTGCTCTGTAGGCCCTTAGTGCTTGTTTTTTTCAGTGTCTCGTTTTTCAGAGACTTTAGGATCAGATGTTTCTTTTGGTGCCCCGTCCTTCAATTTATTATGGGAAGGACCTTCCTCTGACCTCTTAGGTGACGAGGTGGCAGACTGAGCAGCTGTATCATCAAGCTTTTTGGCCTTTTTCTTAATGGTTTTTGGGCAAAACTTACTGCAGTGCTCACAGACGGCAACAATGTGGCTTGGACCCAGGCACTTTAAGCACCAATTGTGGCCGTCTGCCCTGGCCAGGAGTTGGAAACACTTTTGAGCAATTTTTCAAGCCTGTGGATCCTGTTCTCTTTATAGGCCGAACCAACATGCAAATGTGTCAGAAATAAAGTTTCCGATTCCCTGTCAAAATAAAAAGAATTTGCAGTTCGGTTCCACTGAACAGGGAACCACAAGCTAGATGAAAATCAATCAAAATCTTTATTTATCCAGGTGGGTACCATTGAGCAAGGCTCATTTGCAAGGTGGACCTGGTCATGAATACATCAAAGTACAGTACAGAAGCAGGTATACAAAAAGCAATAATATACAAGAAAGAAAAAGTATATACAGTGTATACAGCAGTGCAAGGTTGAAATAAAAAAAAAAAAACAGCATTATTTTACAATTGAAGAAGTCAGCAGATGTACAATCAACCATAGGCATACAGGGGTGATAAGCATAGGAAAAACAGCACTGTAAAAATAACCTCTTTCTAATGAAAAGTATCCCAGTTCCCGTGTCGAGGAACCGAGGTAAAAACTAGATAACCCTAGAATAAATAAAAAAATAACTGAAAACGGCTAACGCTTAGAAGGAAAACACAAACAAAAAACAGTAACATCTAAGGAAGGAATGTTGTTTTCTCTGGTTCCTGGGAACAGAGTCAGAACCGAAGAAAAAACACTAACTAAAATTTTCTAACTAAAGCTTAAAACTAAAATAGAAGCAGAAATATAAAGAAATAAAAAAACCTTTGAGGTAAAATACTCATATAAACAGACTTGCAGCGAAGCTGCTGAGGAGAGCTCTTCGGGACGTCTTGCTACTAGACAGAGAAATGAATCTGAAGTCAGCCTGTAGCAGCACCTAGAGGCAGATACTTGAACTCTTCAAAGCTCCACTTAAACGTTCCTTAACTTATGCGAGTACCACTCTTTGGGGCAGTTGAACCTATAAGGTTAAGCATACTGAGGGATTCCTGGGGTTTGAAAGGAATTTACATGCCAACTGCCACCTGTAAAACTCTATGACCAAAGACCACATCAGCAGAACTATGAACATCCAATCTGTAGTGCTTGGTAAGTGTGTGGATGGAGGACCACGTAGATGCCTTGCACAATCCTAAGATAGACACCTTGTCTCTCCCCACCCAGGAGGTGGCCACAGACATGGTGGAGTGAGCCTTGATGACAGCCAGAGGCCTCTTCATTTACGCAACATAAGCCTTAGCAATACAGTCCCTTATTCACCTAGCTAGGGTGGCCTTTGAGGATTTTATTTATTTATTTATTTTTGATTATCAGGTAGGTGCGCTAGACATAAAAAAATGCCTATTTTCAGGCACGACCCGAGAGATTACATGGCAGACAAGAAAAAATTACTTACCATAGTAATCTTGTTTCTTCCAAGGTATTCTCCAATATTTGTAACTCTTGCAGTATCCCTTTAAGACAATACTGCCCGGGAGAGAATGGAACATATGCTAATGAGTCGAACGCCATCACCTCATGCCATTTTCAAATGCTGCCTTGGTCAACTGCCTGCATTCTAATACCTCAGATTAAAACAGAGCCTGCAACAGAGGCCCATTTCTTAATGTGTTTATTAGATTCTGTTCAATTATGTATTGTTGTACATTTTTATAATCCTTTCAATAAAATATATTTAATAAAAAAAAAAAAAAATAATAATAATAACCAACAAGAATAGGCCCAACTGGGGTCAAGAAAAGTTTTAACCCCCAACGTCAGAATCATCAGAAGTGTGTGTGGAGCTGTAGGGCTAAAAGACCTAAATAAAGACTCTGCCAGTGTATGGAGACCCTCACATAAAGTTGGCTCAGCTTGGAGTGCAGAGGCCACTGGTTCTAGTAGGGGAGGCAGGGTGGGAGAGTTATGAATATTGGAGAATACCTTGGAAGAAGTAAGATTACTATGGTACGTAATTGTTTCTTCTCACTCCAGGAATTCTCCAATATTCCTAACTCTTGCAGACTATGAAGCAGTACCTTTGGAGGTGGGCACAGAGCCTACTTTGGAAACAGACTCTGCACGACTGTTGTGCCAAACCTGGCATCACTTCTGGAACAAGGTATCCAGGCTGTAATGCTTTGTAAAGGTGTGGACTGACCTCCAGGTAGCTGCTTTACATATTTCCAACAAAGGAGCCTCCCTGGCAGCTGCCACAGTGGCAGCTGTATCCCTTGTGGAATGAACTCTGAGGCCTGCTGGGGGCTCCTTTCCCACCTTTGAACAGCAAAACTGGACACACTGAACTATCCAGGAGAGAGAGAGAGAGTTCTTTTAGATGCTGGGTTTCCTTTGCCCACATCGCCATAGGTCAGGAAGAAAAAATTACTCATCTTAGTAATGTTGTTTCTTCTAATGGAGTCTTGCTGTATTCTGACAAATTGCAGTGAGGCCCAACCTTCGAACTGCCCTGGAGATGAAAGAGTTAACTTTCCATGCCAGGCATGGAACGTTGAGCTCTAGCTCGGTTGAGACTCTGTCTGTTGCTGTTTGAACTCAAACCGTCAGATCTTTACAAGCTAAACTCACTGAGTGCCCTGTGTGGAAGCTGTAAACCTACACTAGCCAATTGGCTACTAAATATAATAAACAGATTTTTTGGTCCCAAAATAAAGACTCAAGTCAGGAAACCCAAAAAATGAAACAAACACAACACCCACTCACCCAAAATAAAGGGGTGAAAAATAAAAAGGGGCATCACTTGAGTGCCAACACTGGTACTGCCTACCCACATCCCAAAAACAAAGGTTCTGAGAGGGGAAGGCGGGGGGAGGACAGAATACAGCAAGACTCCATTAGAAGAAACAACATTACTAAGGTGAGTAATTTTTTCTTCAAACAACATGAAGTCTTGCTGTATTCTGACAATAGCAGACTACCCAGCAGTACCTCCATGGAGGAGGGACAGAACCTACCTAGGAAATAGGCTCTGAAGCACTGCTGTGCCAAACCGAGCATCACTCCTAGCCTGGATGTCCAGAGAGTAATGCTTGGTAAAAGTGTGAACTGTTTTCCAAGTAGCTGCTTGACCTATCTCTAAGATAGGAATATCCCTGGCAGCAGCCAGGGAAGCAGCTGTACCTCTAGTAGAGTGAGCCCTCAGGCCTGAGGGTGGAGTCCTGCCTAATTTCACATAGCAAAATTGAATACAAGAGACGATCCGCCTGGCAATGGATCTCTTAGTGGCAGGTTTTCCCTTACCAACCTCACCATAAGTGAGGAACAGTTGGAAGGAGTCAAACCTGTGACCCTTGGTGCACTCTACGTAGTAGCTAAAGGCCCTTTTCACATCCAAACTGTGCAGCCTCCTCTCACCAGAGGAGGAATGGTCAGTGAAGAAAACAGGATGAGACAGACTGGTTAAGGTGGAAGTCTGAAACCACCTTAGGTAAAAACTTCCTGTTAGTCCTGAGGACCACCTTATCTCTATGGAAAAAGATAAAATTAGGCTCCACTGACAGGGCTTGTAACTCACTTATGCACCTGGCAGAAGTGATGGCCACCAAGAAAACAGTTTTCCAAGTCAAGTACTTAAGCTCTGCTGAGGACAAGGCTCAAAGGGGGGTTGCATGAGCTGAGCAATGCAAACATTAAGGTCCCAAACAGGGGCAGGGTCCCTGAATGGAGGATTGGTATGAAGCAATCCCTTAAAAAACTTAGAGAATACAGGATGGGCTGAAAGGGAAGAAGGCTTACCTGCTGAAAGGAAAGCAGAGACAGCTGCCAGATGCACTCTTAGTGTGGCTGGTCTGAGTCCCAAGACAGTAAGATGAACCATATAGTCAAGGACTGTGGGCAGGCCAGCAGACTCTGGAGAAATATGCTTCCCAGCGCACCATATGGAGAATCTTTTCCATTTAGAGTTGTAAGTGTTTCTGGTGGAAGGCTTCCGAGAAGCCTTTACGATATCCATAACACCTTGAGATTGAGAGATTTGAGATTCGGATACCAAACCCTCCCCTGAGCACAGGTTAACAGGTTGTAATTCCTGGGAAGAAACAGGGGAAGGTGGACTGCTAAGGACAACAGGAGAGGGTACCAGGGCTGTCTGGCCCAGTCTGGAGCAATCAGAATCACCTTGCAGGGTTGAGACCTGATTTTGACTAACACCTTGAACAGGAGAGGGAAGGGGGGAAAGGCATACAGGAACTTCCCTTCCCAATTGAGAACTAGGGCATCCAGGGGGACTGAGCCCACCACTGGGGGCCTGCAGCAAAAAAAGGGGAAGTTGGTGATTGGGGCTGCAAAAAGATCCATCTGTGGGGTGCCCCATCTGGAGAAGATCACCTTCAAAACCAGGGGATCCAGGGACCATTTGTGATGGCCCTGAGATATCCTGCTGAGAGCATCTGCCAGGACATTGTCCTTGCCTGGGAGGTGTACTGCTGTAAGAGAGGTGTTCAGGGAATAGGCCAGAGACCATAACTTCATCACTTCTGTGCACAAGGCCATAGACCGAGTGCCCCCTTGCTTGCTGATATACCACATTGTGGTGGTATTGTCTGTCCTGATCTGAACTACTTTGTTGTGAACAGATATGGAAAAAGCCTGAAGTGCTAGAGACACTGCTCGGAGTTCTAATAGACTGATGTGAAGCAGACATTCCTGAGGAGACCACAACCCTTGGGTGGTCAGGTCTCCCAAGTGAGCTCCCCACCCCAAGAGGGAGGCATCTGTAGTAAGGATTAGAGAGTGAGACTGAGTGACAAAAGGAACTCCCTGTCTTAGATTGTCCTGATCCTGCCACCACTGCAATGCCTGGATCAGGGTCTGAGTCACTGGGATCAGTTTGGTCAGAGGATCCTTTTTCTGAGACCAAAAGGCTCTCAAGTGGAACTGAATGTCCCTCATCTGAAATCTTGCTCCCTGCACCACTGCTGTGGAAGCAGCCATGTGCCCCAGGAGCTGTAGAAAATGCCTGCTGGTCGAGACACCTGGATGGTGAATGAAGAGGCCAGTGAAATCAGGGTCCTTACCCTGTCCAGGGGAAGGAAGGCTCTTGCCTTTACTGTATCTAGCTCTGCGCCTATGAAGGTGAGGAGCTGCATAGGCTCTAAAACTGACTTTGGAAGATTCAGAAGGAAACCGAGAGAAGCAAGCAGCTGCTGAGTTATCTGTAGCTGTAACTTGACTTGGTCTGGGAACCGGCCTACTATGAGCCAGTCGTCCAGGTATGGGAAGATGGAAATCCTTTTCCTTCTTAGGAAGGCAACTACTACTGCCAGGCATTTTGTGAACACCCTTGGAGCAGAGGTTAGGCTGAAGGGCATTGCTCTGAATTGGTAGTGGCCTGAGGGCAGCTCGAACCTGAGGTATTTTTCGATGGGAGCTTCTGATGAGAGTATGGAAATAGGCATCCTTGAGGTCCAGGGAGACTAGCCAGTCCCCTGGCCTTAGAGAGGATAGAATTATTCCCAGAGTCCACCATTTTGAACTTTGGCTTTAAAAGGTGCTTGTTTAGATATCTGAGATCCAGGATGGGCCGCCATTCTCCTGTCTTTTTGGGGGTGAGGAAGTACCTGGAGTACAATCCTTTCCCCTTGTGTAGGGGTGGAACCCTTTCTATAGGTCTGAGAGCTAAGAGGAAAGAGACCTCTGCCTCTAGGGCAAGTGCCTCTGAAGGATTTGCAGGTGGAAAGGATCTGGTTCTCATCTTTGGAAAATTTTTGAAGCGGAGAACCAGTCCCTGGCTTACTACTTCCAGGACCCATTTGTCTGATGTTAAAGACATCCAGTCCTGGACAAAGTAAGCCAGCCTGCCCCCCCACTGGTAGTGGAGAATCGCCCTGGCAACCCCATCAGGGTGCCTGTTTGGCAGGGGCTTTAGGCTGAGGGGTGGAAACAGGCCTGCTTGTACCCCGTCTGCCTCTCCCTCTAAAGAACCCCCTGTGAGCATAAGCAGAAGAGGAGGCCTGGGCTTGGTAGAAAGGCCTATGAAAAGGCCTGCCCCTGCCTCTGGGATGCTGCCTCTGAGGAGCGGCTCGCCTTTCCTTGGTCTGAGCACTCCTATAGGTGGTCCTGTACTCATCCATTTTCTTCATGTAGTTCTCTGTCTGCTCCTCAAACAGAGAATTACCCACAACAGGAAAATCCATGGCCTTAGTCTGGGTATCCTGAGACAGGCTAGTACATCTGAGCCAAGCCATCCTACGAAGGGCCACAGATGTAGCCATGACTCTAGATAAAACATCACTGAAGTCCACTGCAGCGTGGAATTGCACCTTGGATGCCTCAATACCATCCACAGCTACCTGCTCCAGCTCCTTGGCAAGCTGACCAGGGGACCTGTTTAGCTACGGTCATTACAGTGTCCCATCTAGATTTCTGATATCTAGCTGTATAGACCATATAATTGACCTGCCTGAGTCCCAAGGATGCTGCCATGTACTGTTTCTTTGCCATGGCATCAATCCTCCTGGAGTCCTTATCTGCGGGGTGAGAAGCCAAGGGTATATTTGCCTTATCACAGGCTGCAGCCTGCACTACCCCAGCATGGCTGCATTGCTGGGTAAGGAACTCCGTATCTGAGCCTGAAAGAGTATACCTCTTGTCCATTCTCTTATCCACAGGAGGTATAGAATTAGGAGTCTTTAAAATTTTTATTGTCTGTTTCCCAAAGGACTTAAGAAGGGGAATAGACAGCCTCCTGGACTCTGGGATATCCATCATTTCAACATAGTCAGGCTCCTCCTGATCATCCACAGCTTCTTCCATAGGAAGCTGAAGAGTTTCAGCCACTTTCTTGTAAAACATGAAATGGGAAGGGACTCAGAAAGCCTAGGAGGAGACATCCAGAAGGTCTGTCTGGGGAGATGTCCGGTCAATGGGCACATCCAGACTTTCATAATCACATTCACTTTCCTCATACTCTCTTCCTCCTCCTCCAGTTCATAAAATTCCTAAATCATAATCCAGAACCGTGGAACCGACGCCTTTCCTAATGGTGCCGGTTCGGTCGGAACCGGGGATAGCGACTGAGCAATTTTTATCGCTTTGGCTATTTCATCAGCGGTCGGAAAAAGAACTTTTGGATCCGCACCGGCTGATTTATCCCTTCTTGTTCTTTTAACCGGAACAGACTCCTCAGAATCGGTTCTCCTTTTGCCCGAAAAGTTTCGCCTGGTCAGAGGGCACTTCTTCTGGTTCGGTTGGAACCGAACCGGGCTGGCCATCCGGGTCAGCGGACTTTTTGGCTTCCCTTTCCCTGAGCCTACCAACTCTTTTTCTCCAGGGTAGCTGCAGGAAAATTTTTACAAATCTGGCAGTCTGAATCGAGGTGGTCAAACCCCAGACAATAAACACAGGTGGTGTGGGGATCAGCCTTAATAAAGGCTTCCCCACACACACTACAGTGTTGAAACCCAGTGGGCCTGGTTTTTCTTTTGGGTTTCTCAGACATGGCCAATCCTAACCAAAAACGTACCCTTTTTTCGGCAATCTGCCAGGCAAGACACCCTTATCGGTTCCTGACCGTGTTACGGGTCATGGAAAAAACTATAATAAAATCCGTTTTTTTTAGAACCGATAAGAACCGGTAACCACACTCTAAAAGCAGAAATAAAGATTTTAAAACAACCTGATCGGTTAAAACCGAACTGATCCCACGTTTACAAGTTCCATACAGAATAAAAACAAAATTAAACCTATCTAGTACTCACGAATACCACAGACAGAGACTGAACCGATAGGTTACGGTTTAAATTCGGTCGAAAACCGAGAAAAATGGTACTTTAACCGACAAACTGAACCGAGCAAAGGAGAAATCTCCGGAGCGACTGTTCAGTGAGGTGGAGTAAAGAATCTGGCGGTTTGAGTTCAAACAGCAACAGACAGAGTCTCAACCGAGCTCGAGCTCAGCGTTCCATGCCTGGCATGGAAAGTTAACTCTTTCATCTCCGGGGCAGTTCGAAGGTTGGACCTCACTGCAATTTGTCAGAATACAGCAAGACTTCATGTTGTTTGAAAAGCTGTTGTCTGTCCTGCCTGTGGTCCTTAGTAACTCAGGGCTCTTTTAACATCTTGACTGTGAAGGCTGCGTTCCCCTGAGCTGGAGCGCTCAGTGGAAAGACTGGCAAGGTAACAGACTGGTTCAGATGGAAGTCAGATACAAACTTGGGAAGGAACTTCCTATTTGTTCTGAGGACAACCTTGTCTCTGTGAAAAGAAATAATTCTTTTCAATACACAAGGCCTGGAGCTCACTGGAGGCAGCCTGATGAATGGAGTCAGGGGTTCTGTTTCGTTTGTGACTGAGCTTGGCCAGCCTGGGAGCCACACCTGGAACCCCTTCTGTCCCTACCCCTGTACTAGCCAGCCGGCTGGGGTGGTATTGCGATTGTTGAGGTACAGCCTTGGGCCTGGTAAAAAGGCCTGGTGTACATAGACCTACCCTTACCTCCCCTTCCATAGAGCCTGAAAGAGGGAGAGGGTTTTTCCTTTGTTGAATCATTTTTAAAGATGGTTTTATATTCATCCACCATTTTCATATAAGCCTCTGTTTGTTCACCAAACAAGGAGTTGTCCTCCATAAGAAAATCCATGGCCTTAGCCTGGGTGTCCTGAGTCAGGTTAGTGGCCCTAAGCCAGGCAAATCTCCGTAGGGCTACTGTGCCAGCCATCCACTTGGCAGCAATGCCATTAGTATCTGCTGCCACTTGAAACGGATTTACTTAGAGGCTTCCAGACCCAATCTGGCAGTTTCAGCTAGGTCTGAGGAAATGCTGGGATGGATCCTTCTCTGACATCGCCAGTACTGAGTGCCATAAGGCCTTTTCATACTGGGCTGCATAGGCCTGATATCTGGCTTGTCGAACTGTTAAAGAGGCAGATAGGTAGCCTTTTTTTTCCATGCTGTCAATTTTTCTGGAAACTTTTACAGGAGGGTGTGAAGACAGAGGCATCTTAGCCCTTTCACAAGCTACCTGCTGAACTGTACCCTGGTGGTCAGGGTGAGTAAAATGAAAGTCAGCGCCTGCCCTGCCCAGCTGATACTCTGTGTCAGATTTCTTGTCAATGGGAGAGACAGTATTGGACGTTTGACGTACAGCCATAATGTCTTTCTTGAAAAACTTGTACAGAGGGAGTAACAACTTTCTGGTGGGTGTCAACCCCATCATCTCCTTGTACTCAGCTTCTTCATCTTACACCTCCTCAGTGGTTGCAAGATCCAAAGTCTCCAAAATTTTTCTGACAAATGACAAATGGGAGGAATAATCCTCAGTAGGTCTAGGAGGTGACCCAAACTCCTGTTCAGGGGTGACTTCAGGTTCAAAACAGAAACAAGGCTCCTCCATTTTACCTCAACACTCCCAGTGGAGTGCTACATCCCACAGAGCAGCCCGAGTGTACATCCCACAGAGCAGCCTGCAGCACGTAGAAATGGAAACTGCATACCTATCGTAATTCTTGATCTTCTTAGACGGAATTTCCACCACTCATTCACACTAATGGGAGTACATTGGAGGTAGCACCGCAAGCTAGGCTCGTACAGTATAGACTATGTCAGTGCCGACCCTCCAACCACCTCAGTATCTTTTTTTTCCGAAGAGATGCAGCATAACTAACCTAGAGAGGACTAACCTAAAAACTAGACATAAGATAGTCTGAATGACCCGTGTAAGAAGGGTCAAAAACAAAGTCTTCACAGTCCAACCATTGAGGCAGCGAAGACCAGAAACAGAGAAGTGAGCTTGAGGGATGGTGGGTGGGAGGGCGTGTGAATGAGTAGTGGAGACTCCATCCAAGAAGATCAAGAATTACGATAGGTACGTATTTTCCATATCTTCCTGGACATAAAGTCTCCACCACTCATTCACACTAATGGGAGAATACCAAGCTAAATAATCCCGAGATGGGCGGAAGAAAAGAGAGAGGAGCTCACTTTTTAGGACAGAAGTCTGTTAAGAATTATCCTGCCAAATGACTGATCTCGTCTGGCGTGGACATTCAAGGCAAAGTACTCAACAAAAGTATGCATGGAGCTCCAGGTAGTCGCACTGCAAATGTCTGCAATGGGGACATTACGAATTTCTGCCAGAGATGCTGAGACTGCTCTGGTAGAGTGAGCATACACTCTGCCTTCCAGCTTGACCTGTGCCATGGAATAGCAGTGGCGAAGGCAAGCCACCAGCCACGCTGAAATGCACCTGATAGCAACACGCTGACCCAGCCAGGTCATACTGAAGGAAACAAACAGTTGTTGAGCATTGCTAATTTCCTTCATTCTATCCAAACAGAACTGTAAGGCTCTTTTTAGGTCTAGTGAATGAAGGGTACGCTCTCCTTCACTCTGGAAGTTTGCAAAGTAGGTAGGAAGGACTAAAGGTTAATTTAGATGGAATTCTGAAACAACCTTAGGAAGGAACTTAGTATAAGTCCTAAGAACTACTCTGTACTTGTGAAATACAGTATATGGGGGGGGGTCTGTGACCAAGGCATGTATTTCCGATATCCTACAAGCAGGAGTAATGGCCACCAGGAAGGCCATCTTCCAAGTGAGGAATTTCAACTCGCAAGTAGCTAGAGGCTCAACAGGTTTACGAGTGAGCATGTCTAGCACAAGGTTAATGTCCCAAGCTGCGACTGGGAGTCTAATAGGAGGTCTGGTATGCAGAATACCCTTAAGAAACCTCTAAACTATAGGTAGCTGAGCCAGTGACATAGAGTGTACTGGCTCATGATATGCCAAAATTGCACAAAGATTAACTTTTTTTTTTTTTTTTTTATTCTTTTTATCCCTCCTGGACGCCCTCTTAGTTCCATTCCTTCAGGCCCTGCTCAATGTCACCCAACCCTTCCCAAGTCTGCCCCTAGAGTGCTCCGGTGTCCCCTACCTCCTTTCTCTTCCTCCACTGAGCACCACCTTTGCACAGCGGGGTCTGCCTGTGATTACAGGCTGGGTGGCTGGAGCGGCTCGCCATCCGAAAGCCGAGGAGGTTTTCCGGGTTTTCTGTCCCTCCTCCATCCCACAGAGGACGCTGGCTCGGTGAACGCAGCGACGCACGCCTGGCGATGCCTGGTGGCTCCTCCCCGCTTCCCCTAATGGAAGCCGCCTGCTGCTCCCCGAGAGTCGGTGCTTTCACCGCTCTCCTGAGCGCGGGTGCATTAAACACCCCTGGTGTCCCTCCCTCAAGGAGGAGAGCATCCGTGGGAAGCTCAATCCTCCTTCCTGCCGACTCGCAACCCGAGTCCAGATCCAACCCGGTCGCCATGGGTGCGAGGTGTGGCGCCCAGCTGCCTCAACCTCAGCGCCACCGGCCGGCTTAAAGATGAACTTTAACTGCGGAGTATTGCAGACATGTGTTTGCGAGGTCTAAGAGATACTCCAAGACTTTATTTGGTGGGCAGGAAAAAGGATTCCAAGAGGATTTTGTATACCAGATAGAGAAATGCTTCCATTTAGCTGTGTAGGTTTTTCTGGTGGCTGGCTTTCATGCAGCCAAAAGAATATCTGAAACCCTACAAGAAACACTAAACCTATTCACCTCTATCTCCTCAGGAGCCAAGCGTGGAGGTGAAGAGACCTCAGGTTGGGACTGACTACAGGGCCCTGGGTCAGAAGGTTCAACTGAAGGGGAAGCAGTTTCAGAGAGACTGATGATTAGGGGAAACCAGATCTGATGAGGCTAGAAAAGGGCAATGAGAATCTTTCTGTCCCCCCACCCGCCGTGCCTCCAATTTGAGAAGTACCCTCTGAATTACGTGAAGAGGAGGAAATGCGTATAGAAAGCATTTTGTCCACTGCAGCCTGAATGCATCCTGACAAAAAACGCCAGGTCCTGGATTTCTGGAGCAGAAGAGAGGCAGTTTTGCGTTGAGTGGGGACGCAAAAAGGTCTAGGTCTGGAGTTCCCCACTCTTCCAAGAGTGACTGAACGACGGTTAAGTCGAGAGACTACTTGTTAGGATCGGTCTCCATTCTGCTGAAACGGTCTGCCAGCTCGTTTTGCACTCCTGGCAGGTAAACTGCCTGAATCAGAACATTGTGCTCCACGCACAATTCCCACTCTCTCATTGTTTCCCTGCATAATGGGTAAGAGTGTGCACAGCCCTGTTTGCTGATGTAATACATCCCTGCCTGGTTTTCCATTTGAAGGGAAATGTTCTTGTCACAGAGTATGTCCTTCAAAGCTTGGACTGCATAGACAACAGCTCTCATTTCCAGGACGTTTATTTGAAGTTGAGACTCATCCTGAGTCCACGTACCCTGGGTGCGGAGATCCTGGGCAGTGAGCTCCCCAACCCATCAAGGAGGCATCTGTGTTAATGGAGATCTGATGATCTAGAGGGGCGAAGGGACATCCTTCCAGAAGGTTGTCCTCCTGAGACTACCAGGTAAGTGACCTCTTCAGAGGTTCTGTCACCTTGATGAGAAAGGACAGAGGGAGAGTGGTTGGGGACCACTGAGTACTGAGCACCCACTGAGAGGTTCTCATGTGGAGACGAGCAACAGGTACAGTGAACACCGAGGATGCCATCAGACCCAGCATCCATTTCATCAAGAGAGCTCACACTGAGCTGTGTTCGCTGATGAAGTGGACCATCTGTAGGATATCGCTCCTTCTGTCCTCTGGAAGAAAAGCTTTTGCATAGGAAGTGTCCAGAAGGGTTCTTATGAAAAGGAGCTTCACGGAGGGCTGCAACTGTGACTTTTGGAGGTTCAGCAGGACTCCCATGGATGTGACGAAGTCTGAGGCCATGGCCACGGCCTCCAGAGTCTCTTGCCTGAAGGTGCTCGCTAGAAGTCAGTCGTCCAGATATGGGACTACTTGGATTCCGATTTTCCTTAAATGTGCCGCGAGAACTGCACAGCACTCTGTAAAAACTCGAGGCACAGAGGATAGCCCACAGATCAGGACTCTGAATTGATACTGCTGACCCAACGCCACGAACCTTAGGTATTTGTCATCATGATCAATCTGACTGACTTCTCTGACTGTGTCACTAAGACAGTAGACAGGGGCCAAGCGGTAGACATCCTCTATCTTGATTGCAGCAAGCCTTTGACTCTGTGCCCCACAAAAGGTTGATCAGGAAGTTGGTGGATCTTGGAGTTGGGGAAAAGATGGTCAGATGGGTGGAACACTGGCTGAGGGACAGAACCCAGAGGGTGGTGGTGGGGGGAAAATATCTGGCACCAGAGAGGTAACCAGTGGGGTCCCACAGGGCTCTGTGTTGGGGCCGGTGTTGTTCAATGTCTCCATCGATGGCACTGAAGGCAAAATGTGCCTATTCGCAGATGACACCAAGCTCTGTGGGAGAGTGGACACAGCTGAAGGGATAATGAACCTATAGGAAAATCTGAGGAGGTGGTCCAGGATCTGGCAGCTTGGCTTCAATGCCAAGAAATGCAAAGTTATGCATATTGGAGCCAAGAATCCCAGGACAGAGTATTACCTGGGTGGAGTCACAGTATCTGCATCAGAGGAGGAGAAGGACCTGGGAGTCAATCGATAAATCAAACAAAATCTTTATTTATCCAGGCGAGACATCGTTGAGCAAGCTCATTTGCAAGATGGACCTGGTTAAGTTCAGATTATGTTAAAAACAAACATCAACATCAATATTTACGGTGGAGATAAAAACATAGTGAAAGTGCAAAACAAGAAGCACACATACAATACAACGCGTATCAAAGACATACACACATAGCAATACCGGTGATACAATAGGTATTAACCAGTAGGCAGATGGAGTAGGGAGACCTGAGATATACAGAAATGGATCGTATTACAGTGATTGTCATAGAAAAGGGATAGGCTGGAGCCAGGTAATGCTAATAGGGCAGGCAGATGTAAGTGATACAGCTTCTCTTGACCAGTTCACAAATGAGTGGGCAGGTGAGTCTATGCTAGGAGGGAGTTAGGTGCTGGTAGCCTGCTAGGTACTAATACCACTGTCCCATGGGGTGCTTACACTGGGGCTGTGGCCAGCTGGGCCGAGGCATGCTGCAGGGCATACCTCTCAAGTGTACCACATTATGAGGAACGTTCCTCATTTTACTTCACAAAAGCTCTCACTTCCACATTGTGAGGACTTGTCCCACATTCAGTGTTAACATTTTAAAGCAAAAATCTATAGTAAATGATGCAAAAAAATATATTATTCAATTAATAAACAGACTTTCTGAACATAAATGCAAACATTTTAACAGTGCTCTGAGCTTCTCAGGTAAAGATTTGATTAAGTGTTCCACATTTTACTCATTTGTTCCACATTTTGAGAGGCAATGTCCCACCTTTGGGGGACAAAAGGTTGAGAGGTATGCTGTAGGAGGGTGTGAGCGAAGTACTCGGCACGGGTGGAATAGCATCTACCGCGTATTTAGTCCAGTTCTAGGTGTTATCACTATTTGCCAGGCCCATCAAACCAACAGACCACAGGGATAGGATGTGTACGTTGCGGCTCCTGTGGCCAGAAGCAGTCTGTGATTCAAAGGAGGGCTTAAGCGCTTATAGATCAATGACAGCACTTTAGCCATGTGGAGGGCTTAAGCGCTTATACTTCTAATGAGAGCACTTTAGCCATGTGGAGAGATTTCATCAGGCAGTGATAGCTGAATAAGCGGAGTGTGGTGGGCTATTCGATATATCGCTGGTATCGGAGGATCGCAGGAACCAATCGGAAGCAGTGACCAGAGGGCGCACGCGATCCAGTTGGTTGGTGGCGTTAGCTGTAATTTGTTGGTGAAGAGACCAGGCAGGAGAACTCCGAAGGCGGCATGCAAGGGTACAACCACCACGGGGGTATGACATATTATTTGGGGTTCAGGAAACTCAGAAAGATTCAGGGAGACTTTCCTATAATATGCAATGGGCACAGGGACAGGAAATAGCGAAAACATGCAGATTAATAACACATGCATAACAGTGACTTAGGGAATGGCTGCACATATTTAGGGCCAGGCTCTGCGGGCAATCTAACTGTAGTTAGTGATTAGTAGCCGGGTGACAACTGCAGTATTCACACACGTTTTGGGCATATAGTGCTTTGAAGGCATAAACACTGCAGATGTTACTTACTTTTAGTATTTTTTGGATTTTGTTCCATATAGTCGTCAATGAGAAGCTAAAGGGAGTAATGATCACTAGTGACCTGAAGCACTCCACACAGTGCAAGAAAGCAGCAGCAAAGGTAAACAAGATGCTGGGAAGCATAGCTGGGGGATCAGTAGTAGGAGAGAGGAGGTTATACTGCCCTTGTACAGGTCACTGGTAAGGCCGCATCTAGAGTATGGAGTTCAGTACTGGTGCCCACACCTCAAAAAGGACATTAACCTGCTGGAGAAGGAACAGAAGAGGGCTATAAAGATAATAGCCAGTGAGCAGGGCAAGGTATATGAGGAGAGATTGAGGGCACTGAACATGTACTCCCTGGAAGACAGGAGAGAGAGAAAGGGACATGATTGGGACATTCAAGTACTTGAAAGGGATAAATAAGGTTCATAGGGAGAGTCTCTAAGCTGAATGGCAACCATATCACAAGGGGTCACAGTCTTAAGCTGGAGGGTAGAAGGATTAGGAGGAAGGTCAAGAAGCACTTCTTTACAGAGAGGGTGGTGGACACTTGGAATGCGCTGCCGGAAGAGGTCACCTCATTGAAGACAGTGGTCAGCTTTAAGAGATGCTGGGATAGGCATAGGGGGAAGGTAAGAATCGTGAGTAGGGAGGATGGCAGGAGTGGGGAGGGAGGGCAGGGACATTAGCTCAAGCTGTGGACCCTGCAATATGAGCAGTCTTGATAGACCAAATGGCCTTCTCCTGCTGGCTTCTTTGTAAGCTCGAATGTATTTGTGGTGATTTGAGTGTATGAGAATGTGCTGGTAGGCGTCCTGCATGTCCACGGAGGCTAGCCAATCGTGTTGATGAATCAAAGGTAGTAGGGTACAGAGTGATATCATCTTAAACTTTTTCTTGTGAAGGAATTTGTTTAACTTTCTGAGATCCAGAATAGGGCGCATGCCGCCAGTTTTCTTTGGAACCAGAAAGTAATGGGAGTAGACACCTGTGTTTCGTTGATACAGTGGAACTACTTCTACTGCCCTGTTGTTCAGAAGGCCTTGTACCTCGAAAGCAAGGAGGTTTGACTGTGCCACAGACAGCTTGGGTTGTTGTTTGGGAGGATGATCCAAAGGGGTTTCCGACAGATTGAGTACCCCTCATGGATTATCCTGAGGACCCATTTGTCTGATGTTATAGATTTCCACTGGTCATAGAAATGAGTCAGGCATCCTCCCACTGTCGAGGAAGAGTCCCCCTCAGGCAGCTGAGGTGTGACCTGGGCCGAAGCTCAGAAGGTGGCACTGGGTACTTTTGGGTCTTGTGCTTTCTGCTGAGTTTTCTTTTGCGGCTGAGGGGTTTGGGTTCTGTTAAAGCCTCCTCTGCCTTTGCCACGAAAGGACTGACGGTTGTGAAACAGACGCTTGTTCCCACCTCCTCGAGAGGGAGCAGGCGGAGGTCTAGCTGTCTTAATGGCAGACTTAGTCTTCTGTGTGGCCTCTAGTACTTGTTCCACCTGAGGCCCAAACAGATACATACTGTCGAAAGGCAAGGCCATGACTTTTTGTTTGGCGTCATTCGTAAAGCCTGAAGTATGCAGCCAGGAATAGCGACAGGTGCAAATGCCAGCTGCCCCCCCCCCCCCCCCCCCAGGAAGCAGTATCGAAAGTGTCCACAGCAGCTTTAATTTGTTGATACTGGACTCGATACCTCTAGTTATGGTCTGTAATAGCTCCGAGTTAACCTCCGACCCAGGCAGAGCGTCTACCGTTGCTTTGAGTGAATGCCAAAGAACATACTCATATTGAGAAAAATAGCCCTGGTAGCTGGCAATATGCATGCCCAGGGTTGAGGTAGCAAAGACTCGCTTACCCAAGGTGTCGATCTTGCGAGATTCTTAGTTTATTGGACGGGCTGTAGATTCCTGAGGGAAAACAGCCTTATCATTCTCTCCCAGGACCACTATGGCATCAGCAAAGGCTTGTGAGGCCAAGATGGGGCGATCCTTGGGAGGGGCATATTTCTTATCTATGGACTTTGCCACAGAAGGAATAAGAGACTGATTCCTCCACACCATCTGGTAAAGAGTCTCGAAAGAGGGCTGTACCGGAAGGGTTAAATCCATAGGTATTTCCGGAACATGTAGATACTAGAGATGCAGAAGCTTCCCAGGATCAATTTCTGTGGTCTGGATAGAAAGAGTAGAATTTAAATTCTTAAGCAGAGACTTAAAGGAAAGGTCTTCAACAACAAGCTCTGCATGAGGATTGATCCCTGCCCCCCAGGGCAGAATCGGCATCAACATCATCACCCAGCCGAATATCAGGATCGGTTCAAAATCATCTCCTGACAGTTCAGGGGGAACTGTATAGACAGGGAAGGAATGAAAACCAGGAGGAACAAGAGGAGGAAAATGAATCTGAGTCGAAAACTTCTGGAAACTAGGCGGCGCCGTACACATCCTCGGCGCCAGAGGAGAATGGCACTAACACAGAAAACGACGCTGTGTATGGCGAAGACAGGGAGCACGGCACTGCACTCTGCACCAACGGGTGGCACGGCACCGTGCACGGCGCCACCAACCTTGGCGCCAACAGAAATACAGGTTACTCACCTGTAACAGGAGTTCTAGGAATGGTATATGTTGTTCATCCACACTTATTGGCAGGTTCCTTGCCGCTTTAAATCTTGCCAGAAGGTCTTCAAGCTGGCTCCTCTCACCCACCTGGGTGGTAAAACTCTCGGCTCCGCCCCACGATGCCAGATCTAGCCCGCTGGAAGCCAGGTTGTGTGTCGAAGCCGGGGAGGTCAGGTGGGTCGTGTGGATGAACAACATGTACCATTCCTAGAACTCCTCTTGCAGGTGAGTAACCTGTATTTCTGGGGACGTGGATATGTTGTTCAATCCACACTTATTGGCAGACTCCTAGCAGTTCTCCAGGAGGAGGGAGGCAAGGCGCACACCTCCGATACTTACTTGGGAAAGAGAGACTGGAGAACCGAGGCCCCAAAACCAGCATCCCGGCGTGACTCAAGGTCGATGTGGTAGTGGGTAATAAAGGTATGTGCCGACTTCCAGGTAGCAGCCCTGCAGATACCCTGGATAGGGACATCCGAGGAAGCAACTACCGAAGCAGCGGTAAGGCGGGTAGAATGAGCTCTTATCCCTCTGGGAGGCTCCATGCCCGCCAACCTATAGCAGAGCTCTATGCAAGAGGTGACCCACCTGCTGCAGGTCTGCCAGGTGCGGCTTCAGCGTAGGTGACAAACAGCTGGCGAACCTCTCCCTGAACTTCAGCCGTCCGCTCCTTATAATAAGCGAGCGCTCATCTAGGGTCCAAAGTATGGAGCCTATATTCGGCCTCCGAGGTGTGACTGAGGTAGAACACCGGCAGAGTCAACACCTGGTTAAGGTGAAACTCCGACACCACCTTCGGAAGGAATTTCGGGTGAGGGCACAGGACAACCATGTCCCTGTGGAAGACCAGATAAGGAGACTCGATGGACAGCGCCTGGAGCTCTCCCATCTTTCTGGCTGACGTGATAGCCACCAAGAAGGCGGTCTTCAACGACAAGTGGGAAATATCGCACCTGTGCATTGGTTCGAATGGCTTGCCCATGAGCTTGGCCAATACCAGCAACAGATCCCACGGAGGTGGAGGTTCTCGCACCGGAGGGGAAATGTGGTCAAGGCCTTGAAAAGCGCCTGATCACCTTCTCTCTCTTTTTCATGCCATCGATTGCTTCTCGCCCACGCCTGCAAGCAGAGATGGCTGCCAGGTGCACTTGAAGGGTCAGCTTTGACCAAAGCCCTAGCTGAGAAAGGGACCACAGGTAGTCCAGAATGCTTGCCAAGGACAAGGCGGAAGGGTCCAAGCCCTTCCCCGACACCAAATAGAGAACCTCTTCCATTTGAAGGCGTAGCATTTCCTGGTCGACTCCTTACGGGACGCCTCAACGACGTTGAGGACCTCGTCGGAAAGACCCAAGGCCTGGAACTCTAGCCGCTCAGGAACCAGGCTGTCAGGTGCAGGGATTGAAGGTCCGGATGGAAAACCTTCCCCTGGTTGACTGAGATCAGGTCCGGGTGGGCTGGAAGCCACCTTGGGAGCCTGGAGATGAGGCTCAGGAGATCTGGATACCAGAACTGGTGGGGCCAGTCTGGGGCTACCAGAATCACCCGCGCCTTGTCCCTCCTCGCCTTGAGAAGCACCTTGTGGATCAAAGGAAATGGGGGAAAGGCGTAGAAGGGGCCCGGGGTCCACGGCCTCGAGAAGGCATCCCTGCAGCGAGCCCTGCTGAGGGGGTGGGCATGGAACAGTCTCAGCCAGATTCTCCTGGGCAAACAGGTCCACCTGAGGCGTGCCCAGTGGGAGAACAGATCTTCTACTACCTCCGGCAGGAGAGACCACTGTGGGACGCAGCCCCTATCCGGCTTAGGGCATCGGCCAGGGTGTTGGAGGCTCCTGCCACGTGGAATGGCTAGGAGATCCACTCCAGGCTGGGCGCACGGGACCATATGTGAGAGCTTCCTGCATAACAGCATGGAGTGCAACCCGCCTGGCGGTTCAGACAGTACATGGTCGTGGTATTGTCCGCCTGACCTGAACCACTTGACACTCGTAGAAACGGAACGGGGCGGTGAGAGCTAGGTGGACCGCCGAACTCCAGCAGGTTGATATGGCATCGGGACTCCCGAGGGGACCAGAGGCCGTGCGCTCTGTGCTCCCCCAGATGGGCACCCCAACCCATCAGAGATGCATCGGTCAATAGAGAGACCGTCGGCTCGGGGCGGACGAACGGGATGCCCTCCTGCAGATGTGCCGGAATGATCCACCACTGGAGAGCGTTCCACATCTCCTGGGTCACTGTCACGGGCTGGTGCAACGGATCGCAGCATTGTGACCACTGGCTGACCAGTCCCCATTGAAGGGGACGCATGTACCAACGGGCCCAACGGACTACGCTGGTGCAGGCCGCCTTGGGGCCCAGGAGGCGCAGGAAGTCCCAGGCAGGGAAATGATTGGGAAAAAGGAGGAAAGAACCTCGGCCTTGTCCGCCGGGAGCCGAGCTCTGGCTCGAAGAGAGTCGAGCTCTGCCCCGATGAAGAGTATCACCTGCTTCGGCACGAGTTCCAACTTGGCCTCGTTGTTGAGGAGGCCAATCTGAGAGCAAACCTGGAGGGCCAGATCTCTGGACCGCTCCGCCTCCACTTTGGAGGGGGCTGCAATCAGCCAGTCGTCCACGTAGGGGTACACTCGGACCCTTCGGCGCCGCAGAAATGCTGTCACCACTGCCATGCATTTGATGAAGACCCTGGGAGCTAGGGAGAGGCCGAAGGGCATGGCCCGGAACTCGTAGGGATCCTCCCGCCTGAAGGGGAGGAATATCTGATGAGACGGACAGATTGGGACGTGAAAGAACGCATCCTGGAGGTCCAGGGAACAGAACCACACGCCTCGTTCCAAGGATGGGATCATCTGAGCCAGAGTGCCCATCCTGAAGGTCCGAGACCTTAGGAACCTGTTCAGGTCACGCAGGTCGAGAATGGGGCGCCAGCTCCCCGTCCGTTTTGGGACCAGAAAATACCTGGACACAAACCCCGGGTCTGGAGGAGGATCCGCCACCTTTCTGATCACCTCTTTTTCCAGGAGCAGGGCAATATCGGCTCGGCGGGCCAACAGCGAGGCTGCGGACCCCGTGGCCCCCCCGAGGGGCGACGGCTTGAAAGGGTGGAGCCTGCTCGAACTCCAGAGGCAGGCCTTTTCCTACCACCTCCAACACTCGGCGGTCCGTGGTGATAGCGGACCAGGCGCAAAGTGGACTGGGGTGGGGGTGACGAGGCGGGGGGCGGCACCCCTCAACCCGTCACTGGGCAGGCTTGGAGGAAGAACCAGCTGAGGGACCTCCCGGGCCTTTACCTCCTTGTTCCTGTTGGAGGAAGCCGCCGGCTTGGATTTGGGACACCAAGCACGAGCCTGCTGGCCCTGTTGCTGGTGCTGTTGGGCCGGTCGAGATGCAGGGGGCCGAGGACGAAAGGACTTCTGCTGTTGCTGACGGCGGCCTTTGTCCCTCTGGGCGGAGATGACCGAGTCCAGGGTGGCATTGGACTTTTCGATCCGCTGGAGGTGTCCCTCCACTCCAGGGCCGAAGGTGTCAGTCCCCAAGAAGGGGACGTCCGCCAACTTGTGCTGGGTATCCGCCGTGAAGGTGGATATCCTCAGCCACGCCCTGCGGCGCATGGCCACCACGGCCACTACTGACCTGGCACAGGAATCACCTATGTCCAGAGCAGTCTGAAGCTGCTGCTTCGCCACCGCCCTACCCTGGTCCCGCACTGGATGGACCGTGGTCTGCAGGTCGGTCGGGAGATGAGGGACAACCTCCTCCAGGGAGCCCAAGAGGGCATGGGAGAAGTGTGCCATCAGCACGGCCGATCTGGCCTGTCGGAGGCCGAGGGAGGATGCAGCGTACATCTTGCGCCCGGCAAAGTCCAGCTTTTTGGACTCTTTGTTGGGGGGCTTATCCACATCCCGAGCGTCACCGGAACACCGGAAAACACTGTCAGTGACTAACCCCTTGGCAGATGGGTGCTCAGAGAAACTGGGCAAAGAGCCGGTAGGGACCGCATACTTCCTGGCCATCCTGGCCGAGGGCGCAGGACAGGAAGCAGGCCACTGCCAAAGCTCCAAGGCTGGGTTGACAATGGCCTCAGCCACCAGAAAGGCCTCCGTGGGGGTATCCCCTCGGTCCAGTATCTCCGTCAAGGCCACCACTTCCTGCGTCCCTTGTCTGGAGGAGTTTGCTAGGAGCCAGTTATCCAGATAATACTTGAATTCAGAGTTTCCTGAGATGTGCTGAGAGTACTGCAAAGCACTTTGTAAAGACTTGAGGTGCTAAGGACAGCGTAAAGAGCAGGAATCTAAATTGGTAGTGAAGACAGCGAGCCACAAATCGGAGATACTTGTTATGGCTTGGGTGCACGGGAACATGTTGGTAGGCATACTGCATGTCCAGGGAGGCCAGCCAATCATTTTGATAAATCAGAGGTAGAAGCGTACCGAGCGATATCATCTTGAATTTCTCTTTGAAGAGGAATTTGTTTAATTCTTTAGGTCTAGAATAGGGCACAAACTGCCTGTTTTCTTTGGAACTAGGAAGTAATGGGAGTAGAATCCTGTGTCCCTTCCTCCTGCGGAAGGAAGTCTACTGCTCTGTTGTTCAGAAGGCCCTGAATCTTGGAAGAGAGGCGGTCTGACTGAGTGATAGACAGTCTGGGCTGTCGTTTGGGTGGATGATCCGGAGGGGTATCTGAAAAATTCTGAGAGTAACCCTCGCGAATTATCCTGAGGACCCATTTGTCTGCTGTGACCAACTTCCACTGGTTGTAAAACGGAGTCAGATGTCCCCCTACTGCCAAAGAAGAGTGCCCCTCGGACAGCTGAGGTACGACCTTGGCTTGATCTTCAGAAGGTGGCACCACGCGCCCTCAGGCCCTGTGCAGTCTGCTGCGTTTTCTTTTGCGGTTGGGGGGCTTGGTTCTTGTGAAAACTCCCTCTACCTTTACCACAAAAGGACTGACGGTTATGAAGCTACCGGCAGTTTCCACCCTGGTGAGGGGCAGCAGGGGCTGGTCTGGCCGTCTTAATAGCAGTCCTAATTTTCTGAGTGGCCTCCACTGCCTGCTCCACCTGTGGGCCAAACAGATACTAGGATGTCATACTAGGAGTTTAGGAGCAAAGAAGGCCGTCTGAAGGCCATGATCACTTCTGTCTGTTCACCCATAATAAGCAGTACATGTACTTTCTGGATGTAGGAATCGAGTTGGTTTTTAAACTGGACCTTATTTTTTCCTTTTTTTTTGTATTATTTCTTTATACCTCCTCCACGCCCACTGTCGTCCACTCCTTCGGGTGGCCAAGTCCTACCACTACCTCCTCAGACCGATCCACCAACCAGCTGCTCTGATTTCCCGGTTGTACCAGATGTATCCCTTCGCCAGGGGGCTCTCCCATATCCTGCCAGGGCTATCAGGAAGAGAGACCGGAGTGCACGGAGCGCTCCCTTGCATCATCGCCGGGGCACAGAAATGCAGCCTGCAGGTTTTCTCGGCTGAGAGACGTAGGGAGGCGGGCCGCCATCATACAGACGGCATGCGTGCATTTTTCCACTTTTCTGTGGTTGTCCCTCCTGCACCGCTACGTAGTAGTGCCCTGGTTTCCACCAGGGGCGCTTCTGAGACCAGAAGTGCCACCCAACCCACCCAAGAGGCGAGTCCTCCGATGCTCAAACCTCTCCTTCTCAGCCAGCCCTCGACGACCTAAGTCCGCTCCCAAACCCAGGTCGCTGGGTGGTTTGAGTGTGGCTTTCAGCACCGCAGCGCTCATGCCAGCGGGCCTTATTTTCTGAACAAATAATTTCTTCAGATAACTCATTCCATGGGGCCACCACTCTCTGAGTGAAAAAAGCCTTTTACCTATTTTTGTGTTGTATTTAATGTGGTGTAGCTGAAGCAGGTGGCCCCTGGTGCCCAGCTTATTTTTGAATTGGAGGTTTAGCTTGTTTAATATGTAATCATCCTGCATTACATCATGACATAATAGGTCTCCTCTAACCCTTCTTGTCTCTAGTGACTTCAGCTGCAATTGTTTTAAACGTTGTTCATATTATACATTTTTTAAATTATGTATCATTTTAGTGGCCCATCTCTGCACCCTTTCAATATTAGCCACTCCCCCCTTAGAGATGGGTCCCCACACTGGGGCCCCATAGTCCAGTATAGGCCTAACCTATGCTCTAGACAGTGGCATAATCACCCTCCGACCCCAGCTCCTGAAATTTTTCTTTATATTCTACAGTACTTGTTTTGCATTTATGATTTGCTTATTGCAGTGAGAATGGTACGTGAGTTTGCGGTCTATTAGAATACCCAGGTCTTTTTCTTCCTCAGATTTACACAGCTCTAATCCTTTTATAAAGTAGTTTTCTTCACAGTTTTGCTTGCCCAGGTGGATTACACAACATTTATCTACGTTAAAACTCATGCCCCTTGCTGTTGCCATTATAGATGCTGTTTAAGTTTGCCTGCACTGTCAGTACCCCTTTTGCATCTGTCACTAAACCAGCTAGTTTAGTGTTGTCCGCATATTTACTTATCCAGTTTCCTACCCCTTTACCCATTCCTGCCATTAAGACTCTAAAGAGTACAGGACCCAGGACCGACCCCTGGGGAACACCGCTTGTCATCGGAATTATGGCCGAGTAGTAACCATTTATGCACACTCTCTGCGATCTATCACCCAACCAGCCCTCAATCCAGCGGACCATCCTATGATATTTATATTCTTTACGCACGGTATCTAAATGAGGGACCTGGTTGAACGCCTTCGCAAACTCAAGATAGATACAGTCCACAGCTTCTATGCTATCCAGTGCTGCTGAGATCTTTTTGCAAAAACACAGCATATTGGTCGCACATGACCTTCCTGCTACAAACCTGTGCTGTTCTTAATCCCCTTGGTCAGTCTCTACCAGATGGGCATTTATTACACCTTTTATTAGAGTCCATCAATTTCCCTGGCACCGAGGTCAAGCTAATGGGGCCTATAGTTTGTGTAATCCACCCTGTTACACTTTTTATGAATGGGCACATTTGCTGCCAGCCAATCCCCTGGTACTTCACTACTTTCAAGTGATAAACTCCATCAAATGGAAAATTCATGACTCTCTGTTGAGCATCATTTGTGAACCCCAAAGTCCGTAACCATGAGTGATGCCAGGTGCATATCCCCAGCTGCTGCTGCCCTCCAGGCAGTGTCAAAGGTGTCCATCGCAACCTTAAGTTGCTGATTATTGGACTCAATGCCTCTAGTAATAGTCTGGAGAAGCTCTGAACTAACGTCAGACTCTGGAAGAGCCTCCACAGTGGCTTTTAGCGAGTGCCAGAGGGTATACTCATATTGTGAGAAATAGCCCTGGTAGCTAGCAATACGCATTCCTTTGGTACCGGCGGTGAACACGTGCTTCCCTAAAATGTCAGTCTTATGAGATTCTTTATTTACTGGATGAGCTGTAGACTCCTGAGGGAGAATGGCTGTCATTTTCTGCCAAGACCACTATGGCATCTGCAAAGGCTTGAGAGGACAGGATTGGTCTCTCCTTGGGGGGAGCATATTTCCTGTCTATGGACTTAGCCACAGAATGAATGAGCCTCGGGCTGTCCCACACCATCTGTGAAACAGTCTCGAAATAGGGCCGTACTGAAGGTGTTGATTCCACAGGGATTTCCGGGACATATAGATATTAAAGGTGCAACAGCTTCCCAGGATCAACCTCGGCAGTCTGGAGAGAGAGAGAGAGGGTGGAATTCATATTCTTCAGGAGAGACTTAAAGGATAGGTCCTCGACCAAAGGCTCTGCTGAAATACAGTACTTACTCTTTCCACTCCAAGGGGATGAATCTTCATCAAAGTCATCTCCTAATCGCAGATCAGGATCAGACTCAACATCTCTTACTAGCCCAGGAGGGACAGTATATAATGGAAAGGGAGGAAAGAGAGCAGGAGGAGTTGCTCCTCAAATCGGAGTCAAAAATCTCGGCACCTGAGATGGCTCCAGCATTGAAAACGGCGCCACACGCGGTGCTGCCTTTAAGTGCCTGGAGACCCCAACCTCAACCCCGGGGCACCCAAGGCTGAAGATCTGAAAACATGAGTAGGAGAAGGTAGTACCTGTGCTGGCCACTGCACCACAACAACGTGAGGGGGAAAAGCACAAGAGCATGGCATCAACGGCACTGAAGGTGACGCAACTAGGCTGACCCAAACGCCTCCCCCCACAGTCTGGAACCCCAAGCCCGAAGGCCCTAAGGTTGGCTCAGCAGGCATGGGAAATCGAGACAACCGCACAACCCACTGCTCCATCAGAGCAACCCAATGATGAAACTGCTCACCAGAGGACCCCTAGGGGCAGGGAAGGACTCCAGAGTTGAGGATGATGGCCACTGGGAACCAAGGTCGCAGGTGACCCCGACGAAGCTGGGGTCGGTCTCCTGTCTCCCACTACAGACGATCTCCGTGCAGCCGTAGCAGAGGGCAACCTCAAGCAGTATCACTTCTTCTTCGACCGGTGGGACGAAGAAGAACTCTAGGCCGACCAGTGCCAGGTCCCCGACCAAGATCGGAGACAGGCCCGCCTCTTTTTGTGCTTTCAGGAGGACCACCCTTCTACCCTAGCACTGGATTGTCTGTAATTAGACCCCCGTAGAGGGTGGCGGACTGGACCCGGCCCTGCTGCTGAAGCAGCTTTCATGCGAAGTCTCCCTACCATCACCGGCCCCGTTCATGGTCGACTCTGTCGAAGGCAGGTTGAAGAAGGCTTCTCTGTTCTTCGTTGAAATAAAAAAAACTTAAAAATAAATAAATAATGAACATACTAAAACTAATCAAATACTTAACGGTCACACTGCTGTCATATAGACAGGAAAATCTGACTCCCAGTGGGCAAGTGATGTCTTCACTGAACCGCACTCAACGGTGGGGAAAAAAGGAACTGAGGCGGCTGGAGGGTCGATGCCGAGGTAGCTTATATGGCGCAAGCCAGTCTCGTGGTGCCACACACGTGCAGTCCTACCACGGCACCGGCCCTCCCAAGGATTTTTGATTCCCACTGGTCCTAGCGCCTCCGGCGTAGTCCCACTAGTGTGAATGAATGGTGAAGACTTTATGTCCAGGAAAATCAAGGCTCCTCCATTTTACTTCAGCACTCGCAGTGGAGCGCAGATCCCCCAGAGAAGCCTGCAGCACACAGAAACAAGGTATTGGCAAATAGAGCCTCTCAGCACTGTTGAAGCTTGTTAGCACCATCTTCCTGTGTTACTAAAATGTTTTAAATATCTGCAGACAAGTTTAGATTGTTTTCTACTAAGCTGTTTATTCATTTACTTGTTGGAGTTTTACTCTGTTTTGTGCTGTAACCTTAATTCATTTAACTCAGAGCCTGCATTTCTTTGGTTTTGCTGCAGTTTAGCCAGTGACTTCTCTGTAGGAAACTGCAAGATTAGCTTACCTCTGTGCCTTCTTTTCTCATTTTCCCTTAATTCAGATTCTGTCTTCCACTTCACTTTAGTCTCCTCTTTCTTCTCACCCCTCTGGTGCTAAGCATGCTCAGTACAATCCCCCATCCCCCTCTCTAGCTTCCTGCCTTCATTTCTTTGTCTTTGTTCCACTCCAGATACCTCCCTCACCTTATCCCTTTCTGCTTCTCCACAGGCTCTTCCATGTCACCTCGCCACTCCCAGTGGCGTGTACATCCAACAGAGCAGCCTGCAGCACACAGAAAATGGAAATTACGTTACCTACCGTAATTCTTGATCTTCTTGGACGAAGTCTCCACCACCCATTCACACTAATGGGAACTACGCTGGAGATGCTAGGACCCAGTGGGAGCAAACTTTTCAAGAGGGCCGGCACCAGAGATGGAGCGGCGAGGAAGCGGCACCGCGAGCCCTGACTCGTGTGGTAAAGACTATCTCGGCGTCGACCCTCCAACCGCCTAAGTACCTTTTTTCCCCGAGGAGGTGCAGCATAACTAACCTAACAAAATCGGATATACGATAGTCCGAATGACCCGTGTAAGAAGAGTCAATAATGAAGTCTTCACAGCTCAGCCATTAAGGGAGTGAAGACCAAAAACAGAGAAGTGAGCTCGAGGGATGGTGGGAGGGCGTGAGAATGAGTGGTGGAGACTTCGTCCAAGAAAATCAAGAATTGCGGTAGGTATGTCATTTCCACATCTTCCTGGACATAAAGTCTCCACCACTCATTCACACTAATGAGAGAGTACTGAGCTAATAATCCCCCCCAAGATGGGTGGCAGGAAAATAAGAGCTCACGTGCCTAAGACAGAAGTCCAATGAGAACAGTCCTTCCAAACAACAGATGTCGTCTGGCATGGACATTCAAGGCGCAGTGCTTAACGAAAGTATGCACTGAGCTCCAGGTAGCCATATTGCAAATTTCTGCAATGGGCACAGTGCGGATTTCTGCCAGAGATGCCGCGACTGCTCTAGTAAAGTGAGCCTATACTCTGCCTTCCAGCTTAACCTGTGCCACAGAATAACAGTGGCGAAGGCATGCTACCAGCCATGCTAAAATGCACCTAATAGTGACAGGCTGACCCAGCCGGGTCTCGCTGAAGGAAACAAACAGTCGTTGAGCCATGCAAATTTCTTTTGTTCTATCTAAACAGAATCACAGCGCTCTCTTAACATCCTGAGAATGAAGGGTATGCTCCCCCTCATTCTGGAAGTTCGCAAAGTAGGTAGGCAGGACTAAAGGTTGGTTTAGATGGAATTCTGAGACAACCTTAGGGAGAAACTTAGGATGAGTCCTAAGAAACATAGAACTACAGTGTACAGGGGGCCTGTGACCAGTGCATGTATTTCAGAAACTCTACGGGCCGAAGTGATGGCCACCAGGAAGGCCGTTTTCCAAGTGAGGAATTTCAACTCGCAAATAGCTCGAGGCTCGAAAGGTTTCCGAGTGAGCACGTCCAGCACAACGTTAATGTCCCAGGCTACGACTGGACGTCGGATAGGAGGTCTGATATGCAGAATACCCCTAAGAAACCTCTTAACTACAGGTAACTGAGCCAGTGATATGGAAAGTACTGGCTCATGATAAGCCAAAATGGCACAAAGATGAACTTTGACTGTAGAGTACTGCAGACCTGAATTTGAGAGGTCTAAAAGGTACTCCATGACTTTATTTGGTGGGCAGGAAAAAGGGTTCCAAGAGGATTTTGCACATCAGATAGAGAAACGCTTCCATTTGGCTGTGTAGGTTTTTCTAGTGGCTGGCTTATGCGCAGCCAAAAGAATATCTGAAACCTTATAAGAAACATTGAACCTATTCACCTCTATCTCTTCAGAGCCAAGCATGAAGGTGAAGCGACCTCAGATTGGGATGGACCATGGCACCCTGGGTCAGAAGGTTCGTCTGAAAGTGAAGCGCCTTGGGGTTCCGACAGACTGTTGAGCGGCGGGAACCATATCTGTCAAGGCCAGAAGGGAGCAATGAGGATCATTTTGTCCCCGTAAGACTCGAATTTGAGAAGTACCCTCTGAATTAGCAGAAGAGGAGGAAAGGCGTATAGAAAGCGTTTTGTCCACTGCAGCCTAAATGCATCCTGACAGAAAATGCCAGGACCTGGATTTCTGGAGCAGAAGAGAGGCAGTTTTGCGTTGAGTGGGGACGCAAAAAGGTCCAGGTCTGGAGTTCCCCATTCTTTGAAGAGTGACTGAACGACGGTTAAGTCGAGAGACCACTCATGAGGATCTGTCTCCGTCCTGGTGAGATGGTCTGCCAGATCGTCTTGTACTCCTGGCAGGTAAACCATGTGGATTAGAGCCTTGTGCTCCAGGCACCATTCCTCCACTCTCATAACTTCCCTGCATAATGGGTAAGAGTGTGCACCGCCCTGCTTGCTGATGTAGTACATCACTGCTTTGTTGTCCGTTTGAAGGAGAATGTTCTTGTGACAGAGTATGTCCTTCAAGTCTTGGACTGCATAGAGGACGGCTCTCATTTCCAGGACGTTTATGTGAAGCTGGGACTCGTGCAGAGTTCACGTACCTTGGGTGTGGAGACTCTGGCAATGAGCTCCCCACCCCATCAGGGATGTGTCCGTAGTAATGGAGATCTGATGATCCAGGGAAGCAAAGGGATATCCTTCAAGAAAGTTGTCCTCCTGCAACCACCAGGCGAGTGACCTCTTCAGAAGTTCTGTCACCTTGATGAGAAAGTACTGAGGGTGAGTGGTTGGGGACCACTGAGTACTGAGCATCCGCTGAGAAGTTTTCGTGTGGAGACATGCTAAGGGTACAGTGAACACCGAGGATGCCATGAGTCCCAGCATCCACTGCATCGAGATAGCTTGAACCGAGCTGTTTTCTCTGATGTGTCTGGCCATCTGTAAGATATCGCTCCTGTGCTCTGGGAGAAAAGCCTTCGCACAGGAAGTGTCCAGAAGAGTTCCTATAAAGAGGAGCTTCTGGGAGGGCTGCAACTGCAATTTGTTGAGATTTAGTAGGACTCCCATGGACGTGAGGAGGTCTGAGGCCGTGTCTACAGAGTACAGAGTTCCTTGTCTGGAGGGACTTGCTAAGAGCCAGTCATCCAGATATGGAAACACTTGTATTCCGATTTTCCTGAGATGCGCTGTGAGAAAGTACAATTATGTAAGAACTTACCGTAACAGTAGATCTTCGAGAGAGGCTCTTGCAGTAGGTAATTACATATAGGACTGAAGCCGGCAAGTGTCAGGACCCCACGGAAAAATTTCTAGCTAGCAGTCTCTGGCGGGAGACCGCCCCCACGTCAGGTGACACATGTCATGTGACGTCAGTATAAAGGGGCGGTCCCCCATGCCCGCCTTCCAGTTCTTTCCCGCCAAAGGCCAATAGGCAAGACAAGAGAGAAGCGGATATTTCCCATTCTGAAAAAGGAGCTGAAAAAGCTAAGGGGGATGGAGGGTGGGAGGGTAATACCTACTGCAAGAGCCTCTCTCGAAGATCTACTGTTACAGTAAGTTCTTACGTAACTGTACTATCTTACTTCGAGAGGGATCTTGCAGTAGGTAATTACAATATAGGACTGAGTCCCAAGCAGTCTGGAACAAAGAGAAGCTCACAGGAGGAGGAAACTACTCATACACAGATCTTCTGGCTGTGAAGGTCTTAGGAAAGAAGTCCTTGTAGAACAGCCAACCCGAAGCCTGCTCTACGGCGAGAGGCAATGTGCAAACTGTAATGTTTCGTAAAGGTATGGACAGAAGTCGAGGTTGCAGCTGCACAAATGTCAGCTGCCAACGCATTCTTGAAACAAGCAGCAGAGGCAGCTACACCCCAATTGGAGTGGGAGTGACCTCTGACTTGACCTGGCAAGGTCTTGTGATACTTGTCAAAACAGAAAGTGATATAATGAGCCAGCCATTTCGAAAGGCAATGCTTGGAGACAGCACTGCCCTCTCTTTTGCGAGCAAAAGAGACAAACAGTTGATAAGTCTTTCTGAGATCCTTTGTCCTGTTGGTGTAGTATCTCAGAATCCGGTGAACATCCAGAGTATGCAAGAGGTACTCCCCTTGATTGGAATGTTGAGTAAAAAACGGAGGCAGTTCCATGGACTGATTCAGCGTAGATTCCGCTACCACCTTAGGGAGAAACTTAGGGTTGGTATGTAGAGCCACACGTTCCTTGTGGAAAATCAAGTATGGGATTTTGCATATTGAGGCCAGAAGCTCAGAAATTCGTCGAGCGGAGGTAATAGCCACTAGGAAGAGAGCCTTCCAGGAAAGGAACTTAAGGTCTGCTGATGCTGCTGGCTCAAAAGGAGGCAGGGTAAGTTTCTCAAGAATTAAATTCAAGTCCCAAGGAGGGGCAGGTTCGCGAATGGGGGGTCTCAAGTGGAGGACCCCTCTAAGGAAAGTCTTAGCGACTTCCAGCTGCGCAAAAGACCTGTCCCCAAAAGGAATATGGTATGTGAAAATGGCCGCCACGTGAACCTTCAAGGAGGAGGAATGACTGAGACCCAGATCGAAGAGGTGACGCATGTAATCCAGGAGTCTCCCAAAAGAGCAGGAGAATGGCTCGAAAGCTCTGGAAGAGGCCCAAATAGAGAACCTTTTCCATTTCATGGCGTAAGTGGAACGAGTGGAGGGCTTTCTGGCCTCCATTAGAATCTCAGCCACCTGCGATGAAACCCTGAACCAGGTTTGAATCACATCTGCAGAGTCACGCATGCAGCTGAAGGGATTTGAGTCCTGGATGGACCAGGGTCCCCTGATCTTGGGTCAACAAGAACTGCGACAGAGGAAGAACTTGCCTGGGCCAAAACAGAGCGATGAGGATCATGCGAGCTCCTTCTGAACAGAGGGAGAAAAGCATAGACAAATCTGCTCTTCCAGTTCAGAGACAAAGCGTCTCTCCAAAAAACTCCGTGCCCTGGAGCAAGCGAGCAGAAGACGGGAAGTTTTGCATTGAGAGGAGAGGCAAACAGATATACCCGAGGGGTTCCCCAGCGTAGGAAGACATCTTCTACTACCCCATGATCCAGTTCCCATTCGTGCGCTTGGGCGGACGACCGGCTGAGGTGGTCTGCCAAAGTGTTCGA
Source organism: Neoceratodus forsteri (assembly GCA_016271365.2). Classification (NCBI taxonomy): domain Eukaryota; kingdom Metazoa; phylum Chordata; order Ceratodontiformes; family Ceratodontidae; genus Neoceratodus; species Neoceratodus forsteri. The sequence continues at coordinate 568,467,011 of CM057452.1, forward strand.
CCCCCGGAACATGAACCGCCGTGAGGTGAAGGTTGTGAAGTATCGCCCAATCCCAAATCCGCATCGCTTCCCTGCAAAGAGGGTAGGAATGGGTTCCTCCCTGTTTGTTGATGTACCACACTACGCACATGTTGTCCGTCTGAACGGCCAGATGACCGGGGAAGCAGATACACATGCAGAGCTTGTAAGGCGTACAGGACGGCCCTCAGCTCGAGTACATTGATGTGAAGAGTCTGCTTGAACCTGATCCAAGAGCCCTGGGTCCGCTGAGATCCCAGGTGGGCTCCCCAACCCTTGCCCAAGGCATCTGTCGTCAGGATTTGGGAGGGGGGAGAAAAACAGAAGGGAACTCCCCGGCAAAGGTTCTCCTGAACCATCCACCACTGCAAGTCCCGAACCATCGGAGAGGAGACCAGGATCTCGCAATCCAAGTCGTCCACCAATTGATCCCACTGAGACCGAAGCGTCCACTGAGAGATTCTCATGTGGAGCCGAGCGCGAGGCACCATCGGAATGGGCAGCCGCCATGAGCCCAAGGAGGCGAAGGACTGACCTGGCAATGACCAGCCTGAGGCTGGACAACAGGATGGCCTGAGCCTGAAGGATGGCAACCCTGTCCAGAGGCAGGAAGGCCATACCGGAAGTCGCATCCAGGATCGCCCCGATAAACTGGAGTCTTTGAGATGGGATCAAACGGGACTTTGCCTGGTTGATGGTAATACCCAAGCTAGTGAAAACCTGCAGGGTAAGGGAAAGGGAGCGCAGGAGATCCTCCCTGGATGAGGCCGCCAGGAGCCAATCGTCCAGGTAAGGGAAAACCTGAATCCCCTGGGTACGCAGGTGGGCCGCCACCACAGAAAGGCATTTGGTGAATTCTCGGGGGGCCAAGAAGAGACCAAATGGGAGGGCCCTGAACTGATAGTGGTCCCTCTGAAAAGAAAACCGAAGGTATTTGCAGTGGGACAGGCAGATAGGGATATGCAGGCAGGCATCCTGCATGTCCAGGGCACACAGCCACTGTCCCGGCCAAAAGGAGGGGCAGAAGGCTCTGCAGAGAGAGCATTCGGAACCTCTTGTACTCCACAAACAGGTTCAGGGATCTGAGTTCCAGGATTGGCCTCACTTCGTCTGACTTCTTCGGAACCAGGAAGAAATGAGAATAGTAACCCGTCCCCCTGAGATGGAGGGGGATGGGTTCTATCATCACCTTCTGAAGAAGGGAGGAGATTTCTTCCCTAACCAGAAGAAGGTGTTCCGGGGAGTAAGACGACCTTGGAAGGGGTTTTCTGGGAGGTTTCTGAAGACACTCTATTGAGTGTCCTTCCGCTATCAGCTGGAGCACCCAAACGTCTGACGTGATCCTCTCCCAACCCGGTAGATGCAAGGAGAACCTCCCCCCTACCAGTTCCTCTGGAAGAGCCAGAGGCTGTGGGAGAGGAAAGGAGTCAAGTGGTGTGAGGCAGTGCCATGGCTGGAGCTCCCGTTGCTCGTTTGAGCTGGGGCGCAGCCTGAGGGGCCCGCGTTTATTGGCCTGCTTCCCTTGTGGTTTCGCCTTGGCCCGTGCCCGCTTGTGAAAGGGACGGCGCTGCAGTTGAGGGGCTCTGTACAAGTCGTTGACTTCCTTGAGAGCAGTGCCCTGCTCTCACAGTCCGGTGATAATATCCTTGACATCACCTCCAAACAGCACCAAACCCCTGAAGGGCACGTCCTGGATGGCAGACTGCACTTCAGGGACCAAACCAGACACTCAGAGCCAGGTGTGTCACCGCAAACCTATGGCGAATGCCGAGCTCCTACCAGCAGCGTCCACTGTACTGTATGAAGCACAAGGCATGTGCCTACTGGCTGAACGAGCAGATAGGACCAGGTCTGCCACTTCCTGTTTGGTCTGAGACTCAGGAAGGGAGTCCAGTTTAGCTTCCACCTTGCTAAGGATGGCCTTCTGGTAATCCCCCATATGGGCAATGTAGTTCAAGGCCCTAATACCCAGAGTGGAAGAAGCGAAGACCTTCTTCCCATACTGGTCCAGAAGGTGGGAATCCTTATCGGGGGGTGACTAGCTCAAATGCTTTGGATTGACTGTCGGGCCGTGGGCAGCACTGATTATGACCGAGTCAGCCTTGGGGTAAGAGGTAAGAAACTCAACACCCTCCAGAGCCTGATATAGCCTGTCCGCCTTCCGCGGAAGGGGGGCTATGGCGGAGGGTTGTTTCCAGATAGTAGTAACAAGGTCCGCGTGAGGCTCAATCCAGGGTGGAAACAAGGTAGGAGCGAGCTCGGGCAGATCCAAATGGGCATCTAGCTTCTGCCGCTGTGGATCTAGCTCCAAAGTGTGCCACTGATTGATGGCCTGGGTTTTGCGCAGCAACTCCGTAAAGGAAGGATCTTCCGGAGGAGACTTCGGCCTAGGCTTATCCTGAGAGCGCGCGGCTCGTCATCCAAATCGGAGCACCCACTGGAGTCGTCCGAGGGCTCTGTGGAGGATGAAGAAGAGGAAGACTCCACCTCCTGATGCAGGGGAGAAACAGACCCCTTGGGAAGCCTTTGGGGAAGCGTAACGAGCCCTGCTCTGGAACCAGAGGGCTCACCTCTGGTATCCTGAGTAGGGGAGGGAGTCTCATCTCCGACATGCGGGTCTGGAACAGGGACCGGCGTCGGAAGACGGCTCTCCACATCCCTGGTGAGTTGAGCCTTGGCCTCAGTCCACCAGGAAGCCAAAGTCTCCTTCAAATCCACCGGCAGCTGAAGGGGCGGTGGAGGAGGAGGAGGAGGGGAATACGGATACTGGGGGTATCTGTAGGGCACGTATCCATACCCTGACAGCGGGTAGCCTGGCGTCAGGTACTGAGGCACTTGTACTGTGGCGCCAGGTAAGTCGCATTGATACAGCGGACTCGCATGACGCGCCAGACAGGACAGCGCCGGATACCCGGGAACCGGGGGCTGCCGAGCAGAAGGTCCCAGCAATGGCCCAGCGGGCGGAATGGGTGGCCCGGCAGGCCCGGCATCCAGAGGTGGGATGTTGCCCAGTGTCGGCAAAACTGGCATCAGTGTTCGAGGAACTGATGTCAGGTCATCCGGCCCAGCAGGAGGGAGACGAGAAGGAAGCGTGCCCACATCCTCGGTATCCCCCAAGGAGGGTGGATGAAAATCTCCGGGATCAGACCAGGGATACGCTGGATCCTTGGACGCCAGCAAAGGCTGTGGGGAGCCAGGGATGGCGGACAGGACACCAAGGTCCGGCGTCTGCTTCTGCACCGTGCGGCCGTCAGAAGGGTTGATGGTTGCCTTACCAGCATGGTCCAGGCGGACATCGGAGAGCCGTCGTCCGGCTTAGCGGACCTATGCCCGAGGCAGGCCATGAAGGAGGAACGGCCTGGTTGGGTGAAGGAGTGACCGTGCGCTGCCCCGAAGGGTCGAGTGACAAGCAGCCTTTCTCTGGGCGGACGTCAGAGGAGCCGACGTCCGGCTTACCGGAGCAACTCAAACTAGAAGGCCACGCACCGGCGGCCTTGCCAGGAGTGGGAGCCTCCTTTGACCCGGAGGCACCCGAAGGGCCAGAGCGTGAGCCAGATGGGTGGGTCGACGCTGGCTTGGAAACCTCCAAGACAGCCATTGAAGAGCGGTCCCCCGGGGGGGGGGGGCCCATTACCTTGAGCATGGCAACTCCAGCCAAAGTCGCAGTGACAGAGGAAGAGGAGTCCCAGTCCTTGTCCTTTTTTGGTGTCCCTCGAGCGAAGTGGAGGCCTGACAAAGCTTCTTCAACTCCTTTTCTATGGAGGTCATTTTCTTTTTCTATTTTATGGGCCTCCAGGGACTGCTGCCTCCTTCTGCAGGTAGAAGCGTTGAATTTCAGGCAATGCTGGCACTTCTCCACAGGGTGATCTGGGCCCAGACAGAACAGGCACTGGGGATGACCGTCCCTGTGCGGGCGTTGGGCCCCGCACGAGTCGCACTTATTCTTGTGCTCAGAGGGTGTAGGAGACGACATACACCGCCACGATGACTGACGTGAATTTAGTAGAAATTCGAAGTAAATCGAAGAAAAAACAATGGTAAAACTACCGACGACAGACTGACGAGCAGGTGAACTTAACCACGAGGTGCTTTCACAACTAACGGCGGGAAAGAACTGGAAGGTGGGCGTGGGGGACCGCCTTTATACTGATGTCGCATGACATCAGTCAGCTGACGTGGGGGCGGTCCCCTGCCAGAGACTGCTAGCTAGAAATTTTTCCGTGGGGTCCTGACGCCTGCTTGCTTCAGTCCTATATGTAATTACCTACTGCAAGAGTCCTCTCAAAGTAAGATCTGCACAACACTTTGTAAATACTCAAGGCCCCAAGGATAGCCCAAAGGGCAGGACTCTGAACTGGTAATGTTCACCCAATGCCACAAACCTCAGGTATTTGTGGTACTCTGGGTGTATAGAATGTGCTGGTACGCATCCCGCATTTCCAGGGAGGCTAGCCAATCATGTTGATGAAGCAAAGGTAGAAGGGTACCTAGCGATATCATCTTGAACTTTTTCTTGAGAAGGAACTTGTTTAACTTTCTGAGGTCCAGAATGGGGTGCACGCCACCAGTTTTCTTCGGGACTAGGAAGTAATGGGAATAGAAACCTGTGCTTCGTTGATCCAGTGGAACTACTTCCACTGCCCTGTTGTTCGGAAGGCATTGTACCTCGGAAGCAAGAAGGTCTAACTGTACTGCTGACAGCCTGGGCTGTCGTTTGGGGGGATGTTCCAGAGGGGTTTCTGAAAGACTGAGTGACTACCCCTCGCGGATTATCCGGAGGACCCATTTGTCTGATGTTATGGATTCCCACTGGTTGTAGAACTAAGTCAGATGTCCTCCCACCACTGAGAAGGAGTCCCCCTCGGACAGTTGAGGTGGGACCTGGGCCAGAAACTCAGGAGGTGGCACTGGGCGCTTTGGGGCCTTGTGCCTTCTGCTGCGTTTTCTTTTGTGGCTGATGGTTGTGGTTTTTGTTAAAACCTCCTCTGCCCCAAAAGGACTGACGGTTGTGAAATTAACGCTTGTTGACACCCCTTCCCGGAGTAGGCGGGATGAGCCGTCTTAATGACAGACCTAGCCTTCCGTGTGGCTTCCATAACTTGCTCCACCTGGGGCCCGAACAGATACATACCAAAGGGTAAAGCCATGACCTGCTGCTGGGCATCATTCGTGAAGCCCAAAGTATGTAGCCAAGAGTGGTGACGGGTGCAGATGCCAGCCACCGCCACTTGGGAAGCAGTATCGAAAGTGTCCATTGCAGCTTTAACCTGTTGGTTGTTGGGCTCAATACCCCTGGTTATGGTCTGAAGTAGCTCTTTATTAGTCTCCGACTCACGCAGAGCTTCTACCATTTGTTTGAGCAAATGCCAAAGAACATACTCATATTGAGAAAAACAGCCCAGGTAGCTGGCAGTATGCATACCCAGGGTGGAGGCAGCAAAGACTCTCTTACCTAAAGTGGCTACTTGCGAGATTCTCTCTTTATAGGCCGGGCTGTAGATGCCTGAGGGAGGACGCCTTATCATTCTCTGCCAGGACTACAATGGGATCAGCAAAGGCGAGGCCAATATGGGATGATCCTTGGGAGGAGCATACTTTCTATCTATGGACTTAGCCACGGAAGGGATGAGAGCAGGATTGTTCCATACCATCTGAGAGAGGGTCTCGAAAGAGGGTTGTACCGGAGGAGTTAAATCCATAAGGATCTCCAGGACTTGTAGGTACTGGAGTCTTAAAAGCTTCCCAGAATCGATTTCTGTAGTCTGGAGAGAAAGAGTAGAATTTAAATTTTTAAGCAGAGACTTAAAGGAAAGGTCTTCAACCACTGGCTCTGCAGCAGGATTGATCCCTTCTTCTTCAACATTATCACCCAGTCGAAGATCTGGGTCAGGCTCAAAATCATCTCCTGACAGTCCAGGGGGGGACTGCATGGACAGGAAAGGATGGAAAATCAGTAAGAAAAGTAGAAGAGGAAAAAATCAGAGTTGAGAACCCCTGGAGGCCTGACAGCACCGCACCAAGCCTCAGCGCCAAAGAACATGGTGCCGAACACAAGGAAGTCGGCGCCATCAGAAACAGCCCAGCACATAGTGCCAATAGAGGCCATGGTGCCAACACAGTTCGCGGCGCCGCGGACGGCGCAGACAAGAGCCCCCTGCGCCACAGGCCGTATCGACAGACTCCCCGAAGCCACGGACGGCGCCAAGAGTGTCTCCAGTGCCACACATGGCGCGAGTGTGTCCCAATGGTCTGAAAACTGTGATCTGAGGTAAAAAGGAAAATTGGCAGGAGATGGAGGCATCGGTGTGGACCTCTGCACCGCAGCCATTTTGGGTGGGTGGGGGAGGACACCCAAGTGTGGAGTTGACGGCACCGAAGAAGGCGCCACGTGACTAGGAAGGTCCAACCGCCCTACCAGTTCCCTCGAATGGCCCAAAGGCCTCTGAGTGACCAGATCAGGCAGCTGGACCAACCTCTGAGCCCACTGCTCCACAAGAGCAGCCCACTGGTGAAACTGCTCATCGGAAGCCCCTCCAATAGGTGGGCATGGGCTCCAATGTCGAGGAGGTCGGCCACCGGAGACAGAAACTGGCGACTCCGACAGAGGTGGAGACCGGCGCCTGGCCCCAATTACTGACCATCTATGCGCAGACATACCAGAAGGCGACCTCGAGTGATGCCTTCTCTTTTTCAACTTGTGTACAGAAGAAGAGCTCGTGGCTGAACGGTGACAAGAGTGGGACCGTTTCCTTTTATGCTTTTGGGTGGACTGCCCATCTCCCCGAACATCGGACCATCTGTTGTCAGACCCTCCCTCTGAAGAGAGCGGCAGACCGGACCCAGCCCGGCTGACTGAACAGCTTTTATACGAAGTCTCCCTACCATCACCTGACCCGCTCATGGTCAACTCCATCAATGGAAGGCTGAAGACTTCTTCTTATAAGTAAAATATAATCAGGGCCCGAGTTTTCTGCGATTCCCGCGGATCGTAATCAGAAATATCCTGGATTTCCATCACTCATGAATTGGCGCGTCACGCCGTGGAACAAATCGGCCCGCTTCATTTGCCGACGGGGTGCCCAACTCTGCCGGCTTCACTGTCCCCTCCCCAATGCTTACAGGCCACGCTGGGAGCCCACCCCAGTGTGGCAATCAATGATTTGCCGAGGGGTGCCCAATCCCCATCAGCTGAATGCCCCCCAGGTCCTTGTGCCAGGCTGGGGAGCCCACCCCAGCGTGGCAAACATGCCAATATTTTTTTTTGCCGACGGGGTGCCCAATCCTCCGTCGGCTGAACGCCTCCAAACAAGCAGCTACACTGGGAGCCCACCCCAGCGGCAGGCAGTCCCGCCGACGCTCTTTTTTTCCCCTATAAAACAAAACTGTCCACGGCGCGCCTCCAGCCCCCTCCCACATCCCGCACCCACCCACTGTGCACCCAGCTTCCCACACCCCCAACCCCATACTACCTCCGACCTGCGCACGATCTTCGGTGGACCAGGAACACGTCTGCACTCTTCAAAGGCGACCCTGAACTGAGGAAATGCCGGTAAGCTGTATAATGGGCTAGATAGGAGGGTTCAACTTTGTGCTGCATATCTCCAGGCATTTTGGGAATTTTTGCACCAAATTTTCAACATGGGGTTTGGGACCCCTTCTCATGAATGATGTCACTGTCATGGTATTGGGCTCGAAGGGTGATTCGGCGCGGTGACTGCGAAATCACCCTTCAGGACCGAATACCGCCATGACAGTGACATCATTCATGAGAAAGGGGCCCAAACCCCCATGTTGAAAATCTGGTGCCAAAATTCCAAAAATGACTGTTTAACGAGCGGCAAGGCTATGCAGTTCCTACGCAGGCTCAGAAAGTTCAAGGAATTTCAATATTTCACTCCAGAGTTTCAACATTGCCATTTCACCACACTGCCTTATGAGTAGTACAGCTGTCATTTTTCACATCTCACCCAAAATGTGTTTCCACCCTTTTAGCGCAGAATAGCGCAGTCGGTGTGCGAAATCAATGTACGGGACAAATTAAGAAAATCACAGTGACACTGTTCATGAGCAGAGGTCTTGAAATGGCTATGTTGAAAATTTGGTGAAAAAATTCCAAAAAATGACTGTTTAACGAGCGTGCGTTGCGCAGTTCCTACGCAGGCTCGTAAGTTCATGAAATTTCAATATTTTCACTCCAGAGTTTCAACATTGCCATTTCACCACACTGTCTTATGAGTAGTACAGCTGTCATTTTTCACATCTCACCCAAAATGTGTTTCCACCCTTGTAGCGCAGAATGGCGCAGTCGGTGTGCGAAATCAATGTTCGACAGATTAATAAAATCACAGTGATACTGTTCATGAGCAGAGGTCTTAAACTGGCTATGTTGAAAATTTGGTGACAAACACCCATAAAATGACTGTGTTACAGGCGTGCATTGTGTCAGATATGGCAAAAAAGGAAAAAATTAAGAGTAAAAATGTGCCAAGAATTGCATAGAAATTGGTGTTGAGTGCAGAAGTTCTGCAGCAAATGAGAACCCTGCCGCAGAACTTTGCTCCGATGTGCCGCAGAAAAATCGGGGCCCTGAATATAATCAGTACTTATTTTGAAGATAAATTACAAAACAATAAACTGAAAACCATACTGCTAGTGTGACGTTTGACTCCTGGGTGGCGAGCGACATTGTCACTGAAGTGCACTCGAAAGCAGGAAAAAAGAAACTGAGTCGGCTGGAGGGTCGACGGCGAGATAGTCTTTACCGCACGAGCCGGTGCTCATGGTGCCATTTCCTTGTGGCTCCAACTCTGGCGCCAGCTCTCTTGAAACGTTTGCTCCCGCTGGGTCCTAGCGCCTCCGGCGTAGTTCCCATTAGTGTGAATGAGTGGTGGAGACTTTATGTCCAGGAAGATCAAGGTACTGTAAAACAGAGTCTCTCAGCACTGTTAATGTTTGTGCACACCATCTTCCTGTGTTAGCCCATCAATGCTTTGCATTGACTGCCCCACCCACCCTGGGTTGGTCTTTGATTTATATCTCACAGGGGTCATGTGACTGGTTACGTGACAATGTGCCGAGCAGAATCGAAGTTCCAATGTTCCATTAGTTTGTTATACTATGTCACCACTAGGAGTCGCCGCTGAGCACACTGCTACTGCTCCTGAATACTCTAACTCATACTCTAGCCTCTTCCTGCCTCTTGTATGGCTATTTCACCTTCCTGGCTACCCCATTTTCTGGTAGTATCCCTTGATACTTCCACATTCTGTCCTGCCTGGATTTAAACCTGCGACTCTCTGCACTGTAGGCGAGTACGTTACTATTACACTATCATGGGGGTACAATTGTATGCTAGGTTCCTGCAATCCTTATCCTAATTCTGGCAACATACAACCCATCTACTGCCTTCTGACATAGCCACCCCCACAAGCTAAGATACACAGTCGGTGGCTACCCCACATCTGGAACAGACCACGGACAAATTATGGTACTTTATCGCTACTTTCTCCTTGGTGCTCTCCTAACACTAATTTTGCCACTCTCCTCAGACAACATTTCTTTACCAACTATAGACCTGTCTACCACATTCCCACTTTCTGCAGCATCTGGCACCATGACCAGTCTACCTGTCTTGTCCTTCAAGCCAGTAAGGTTTATTTCTCACTTTAATTGCTGGCCATTCCACCAGGCATACTATCAGTTTCTCCATCTCTCCTCTCTAATGACCGCTACAATCATCCCCAAACTCACCAAACACCTGTCCAAGCCCAAATGTAAACTCCTCAAACACATCCTGGTTAGACAGCTCCTGCTACTACTGCTGTTGTCAGGTAACATGCACCCTAACCCAGGGCCCCTACAACAACCATTTGGTAGCAACAGTAGCCCCCGGGGTCTTAAACTCACCTCCATTAACATTTGAAGCCTCCTGCCCAAGCTAGATCAACTGCAAGTCTGGGTGCTACAGAACCAGCCTGACATCCTCTCCATAGTCAAACCCTGACTCTCCCGAGGTACCAGACTCAGCAGTCTCCCCCGATGGTTACACTTCATACAGGACTGATAGAATTGGTTAACATGGTGGTGGCTGCGCCCTATACCTCTCAGACTCCCTACAAGGCCAGGCTCTGCCTACACTGCCCCCCAGGGATGGTGCTCAATCACTAGGGGTTAAAATTACGTTAGGTACAAAAGGGAAGTCAAATTATATCCTCTCAGTCTACATTCAACCTAAGGAGAATTGCAAACGCTTCCATTTATTCTTTGACTTCATTGCTAATCTACCTAAAGGCATGGAGGTCATTGCACTAGGGGATTTTAACATTAACTGATTGTCTCCTGACTCTATCCCCTGCAAAGTTGCAGCCACAGCCATCAACCTATCCCAGCTGATCTCTACTCCTACTAGAATAAACTATAGGACAAGTACCAACACACTAATCAACCTAATATTTTCTAACCGCCCTGAGAGGATCACAGATACAACAGTGTTACTTGACACCCTGAGTGACCACTCCTATCACATGTCTCTGGACCAATAAGGCCCCTAAACGTCCATGCAAAACATCTTACCAGCGTTTTTTCAAGAAAGGGCATCAGGAACAGTTCCAAGAATATCTCATCAATTGTGACTGGTCCCCAGTCTTCCTTGCTGAAAGTGTTGACGAGGCACTAAACCTCTTCATCACCCTATTCAACAAAGCTTGTGACATATTTACACCTTTCAGGAAATGGAAGGTTAAAGGCGTCTCTAACCCATGGATTACACCCTCTCTTCTCCACCTCATGGCCATTCGTGACCACCTTTGACAAGTAGCAAACCTAGAGTCTGACAATGCTATAAGGCTGCCAGAAATAACTGCACCTGGGCCATCCGGTGGGGCAAAGGCCACAAACTACCAAAGCATATTTGCTAGCTCCTGGGATAATAGTAAAACATTCTGGGACAATATTAAAAACCTTACAGGTAAGTCCAATCAATCCCCTCCCACCTTACTCAACTCTAGTGATATTGCTAACATTTTCAATACTTCATTCACTGTCCTGAGTGGAGTTCTCCCCCCACAATTTCTTCGATGAGCCATCTGCTGAGGATATTGCCCGCAATATTACCTCCCCTTAAAATGCTCCCCAGTTCTACTTCAGGTCAGTCTCCCCTTCTGCTGCCAGGAAACACCGTGTGAAGCTGCTTGATGAGTCAAAGCACAGCTCTGATACCCTTGACCTCAAACTGCTTCTCCTCTCCATTGATACAGTCCTGGCCCCACTCACCTGGATCCTAAATCTGTCCCTACCCCTTGGTCGATCTCCCTCTGCCTGGAAAGCTGCAGTTGTGACTCCAATCCACAAGAGTGGTGACAGAGTAAACCATGCCAACTACCATCCCCTTTCAATTTTACTACCCATCTCGAAAGCCCTTGAAGGCTTAGTGGATGAACAGCTAACTGAATATCTATCCGTCCATGGCATTCAGTGCCCTCAGCAACATGGATTAGGAACGATCACAGCACTGCCACTGCCCTCCTCATCTATACAGACTATATCCATAAAGCGCTCAACCGTGGTCATCTTGTAGGGTCTATATAGATATATATCTTGCAAAGGCATTTGATATGGTCAATCACTCCTTACTGCTCTGGACCTTACCCTCCCTAGGACTCTCCAGTGACATTACTTCCGGATTCAATAGTTATCTAGGTGGCAAAACCCAACGCATAAAAATCTTAAGAGTCACTCTCAAGTAGCCGCCACGTGCAATCTGGCATTTCACAGGCATCAATCCTTGGTCCCCTATTTAGCCTCTTCCTCAGTACCCTTCCCCTAGCTTGCCCTTGTAACCTTCTCCTGTATGCGGATGATGCTGTGATTTACACCAGCCAGCCTGATCCTACATCCCTTACCAGTGACTTGCAACGCAGCTTTACCTCTGTTGAAGCCTGGTTTACTAAGCATAAATTATGAACTATAAAAAGACTAAAGATAAGGTCTTTGCTGGAACTCATAAGTTTAAAAGAGCCCAGCTACCCATCTCCAACAATACTGGTACACAGCTTGAAGAGGTAACAAGTTTTAAGTACCTGGGCATCACCCTAGACAGTACTCTCTCTTATCAAGAACATATTAATAGAAACATATAGAAACATAGAAGTTGACTGCAGATAAGGACCGCAAGGCCCATCCAGTCTGCCCATTTCTTTTTCTATCTTATAAATGTGCCATCGGCCTTTGCTCTGTCAGTGGCCTATCTATTCATAGTCATTTGTATTGCTCCTTATGCATATCCCATGCCTGTTTGAAGCCCTGCACTGTATTCATAGCCACCACTTCTTGTGGTAAGCCATTCCATGCATCCACCACCCTTTCTGTGAAAAAGAATTTCCTCACATTCCCCCTTAATCGGCCTCCTCTAATCTCATGCTGTGTCCTCTTGTCCTGCTATTTTCTTATATTTAAACATGTTAGACTCTTTCACCTTGTTTATGCCCTTAAGATGTTTGAATGCCTCGATCATATCACCTCTCTCCCTCCTTTGCTCAAGGGTATACATATTGAGCTCGTTAATCTGTCCTCATATGTCTTCTGATGCAGTCCCTGCACCATTTTGGTTGCCCTTCTCTGGACTGCCTCAATTTGGTTAATGTCCTTGTGAAGGTGTGGCCTCCAATACTGCACGCAGTACTCCAGGTGGGGCCTAACCAGTGTCTTGTACAGAGGGATTACTACCTCTTACGACTTGTATACCCTACTAATACACCCTAACACCCCCTAGCCTTACCTACTGCTTTAGAGGTCTGCTTGGATGATTTTAGGTCATCAGTGTGATGATGCCCAAGTCTCTTTCTTCCTTTGTGACTGCTAGCAACTCCCCTCCCAGCCTATGGTGGCTTCAGGTTTCTCTTCCCTATATGCATGATTTTGCACTTCTTTGCATTAAATCCCAGTTGCCACTCTTCTGACCATTCTGCTAGTTTATCCAGATCTCTTCTCATTCTGCCCACCCCATCTGGATCATCTACTCTGTTGCAGATCTTGGTGTCATCTGCAAACAGACAAGCTTTACCCTCTAGTCCATCTGCAAGGTCACTAATGAAGATGTTGAAGAGGACTGGCCCCAGGACTGATCCCTGAGGTACCCCACTTGTGACTTGCATCTCTTCTGACTGTATACCATTTACCACCACTCTCTGTTTTCTGCCCGTCAACCAGTTTGCCACCCAGTTGACCAACTTCTGACCACCGAGCCTACCCAGCTTATTTATCAATCTTCTATGTGGAACAGTGTCAAAGCTTTGCTGAAGTCAAGGTAGGCGACATCAACTGCTCCCCCTTGGTCCACCACTCTGGTTACCCAGTCAAAGAAATCTATGAGATTAGTTTGACAGGACCTTCCTTTGTAAACCCATGCTGTCTTGGATCCTGTGCCATGGTTCCAGGTGTTGCACTATCCTTTCCTTAAGGGTGCCTCCATAATCTTGCCCACTACTGAGGTAAGACTGACCGGTCTGTAGTTCCCCTGCCTCCCTGCTACCACTCTTGTGGAGCGGGATCACATGAGCCCTTCTCCAGTCTTCTGGGACCTCTCCTGTGCTCAGAGACTCACTAAACAATTCTGCTAATGGCTCTGCTAGTTCCTCTTCAGCTCCTTAAGTACCTGGGATGTATGCCATCAGGTCCCAGTACCTTATCCACCCTAAGCTTAGCAAGCTCTTGTAGGACCCTTTCTTTTGTGAAGGGAGTAGTGCCTCCTCCTCCCCTGTGTCCATGATGCTGGGCTGTGGGCCCTGCCCTACCTTCTCTTCAGTAAATACTGAGCAAAGTATCTATTTAGGATAGATGCCTTCACAGGGCCCTCCTCTCACATGCTCCATTTTCTCCATTAAGCTTAGCAATACCCCTCTGGATTTTCTCCTTCACTAATGTATCTATAGAAAGTCTTGTCACCTTCTTTTACTGTTCGTGCTAGTGTTTCCTCAGTTTGGGACTTTGCCTGCCTTACTGCCTGCTTCCCTTAGGGCAGTTTGGTATGCCTCCTATCTTCATCCCGCTGTGTTCCCTTATATTTTCTGAAGGCCAGCCTTTTGGCTCTGACCTTTTCTGCTACTGTATTTGAGAACCAAAGTGGTTTCCTTCTTCTTTTGCACTTCCTTTTCTGTCTAACACAATGGGATGTTGCTTCAAGTATTGCATCCTTAATGCTTGCCCACTTTGCCTGTACCCCCTCACCTGTGTTTCTTTTTGCCAGGGCTAGCTTAACTCTGTTGGCCATCTTATCAAAGTCAGCTCCTCTGAAGTCCCATATTTTTGCCTTGGAATGGGATGATTTAGATGTAGTAGCCAAATTGAACCATACCATGTGATGGTCACTGGCCCCCAGGTGACCTTCTACCTGGAGATCTGTGATCCCTTCTTTGTTAGTCAGTACTAGATCTAGGATAGCCCTGTCTCTTGTGGGTTGCTGTACCAGTTGTTTGAGGCCTTCCCCTGCAGGGAATCCACTATGAGTCTAGTTCTGGCAGATGTTCCTGCTGGTATTGACCAATCTGTATCTGGCATGTTGAAGTCTCCCATTATCAGAACCTCCCTTTAGCTGTCATGTTTTGTATATCTTCTAACAGTAATGTGTCTATGTCCTCCCTCTGGTCTGGGGCCTGTAGACAACCCCAGTTCTTATGGCTGTCCCATTTCCTGTTTCCAGGGTGACCCACAGTTCTTCTGGCTCCTTATGTATTCTGAATTTCTGTAGCTTTGATATTTTCATTAACATACAGGGCCACTCCTCCCCCTTTTTGCACCTCGGTCTCTTCTGAACAATACATAGCCAGGTACTGAAGTCTCCCAAGTGTGGTTACTGGTAAACCCGTCTCACTAATTGCTACTATGTCCAGTTTAGCCTCTGACATTATTGCCTGCAGGTCTGGGATCTTATTTCCCAGGCTGTGAGCATTGTGTATGATTTTCCATTGGCCAGATTTTGGTGTGTTAGTTGTTGGGTGAAGTTTGGCATTACTCCTGTGCGTCGTATGGGGAGACAAACCTTTTTTCTTACCTGGTGATGCAAATGAACGGCAAACATGCTGAATTCTTGTTTGACCACTAGCTGAGGGGGGAAGGGTGTTCTTCCCATGCACCCCTCTCCCCATTTGCTAGTTTAAATATTCTGCAAAGACGTCAAACTTCTGCCCCAATGCACTGAGTCCCTCTTTAGTCAGATGCAGTCCATCAAATTTAAAGAACTTCGCTCCCAGAACTGTTGCCAGTTCCCTACAAATCTGTGTCCTTTTTCCTGGCACCAGTCCTGAGCCAGTGTTTAGTCCTCTATCTCCCCTTCTCTGACTCTTCCTTCATCTGCTCCTCTCCCAGACTGGCAGGATCTCAGAGAGAGGAGATGCCGACGAAATAGATGATAGTTTGTTACCCAGCCTAGTCAGGTGTTCCTTGGTCTCCACAACTGACCGGGTTGGCGAGATCATTAGTCCCTATGTGGACTAGGACATCAATGTTCTCTCCTGCTTTGTGAACAATTTTAGCAATGCGGTCAGTGTCTCTCCATGCTGATGTACCTGGGAGACATCTGACCATCACCCTGGCTGGAGATGGGTATCAACTCCCGGAATCATGGAGTCTCCTATGATCAGAAGTTTTTGGATTTCCTTTGTGCTTGTTTAGTTTTGGTTCCTGATTTGGGTGAGTTTTGTTGTGCTAGCTCCTGTGCGCAGTGTTCTGTCTGCAGTGTCTTCTGCCTCTTTATTTGATTTCAGAGATAGAGGCAGATACCTGTTGTAGTGTTTATATGGTTTTGGAGGTAATGTGTTGGAGAGCAGAGAGTGATGGGGCACCTGATTTGCTCCTCCTAACCACCTGCCAACCTCCTGGACCAACTACCCTCTGCGGTCGAGGTTTTTCTGTTGGATGCTGGGGAAATGGCAGGTGGTTCTTATAATGTATTTCCTCTTCAATATGAAATTTGAGGCGTGCAATCTCTGCCCATGCTGCCCGGAGCTGAGCCCTAAGATCTCCAAAAGCCCAGCATGCAGGACAGTGTCCTAAATCCTGTAAGACTGTCCTTCTGAAAATTGTTCCACAGTACCTGCAGTTAATGAAATCCATTCCAAATAAGTTGCTGGGTTTGTAACCTAGTCAGAGTAATTAGAAGGAAAAAAAAATGCAAGTAATGATTTAATTGTGCTTTGTTTAACTTGTTATAACAAGTTAAATTACTAGTGCCCCTGTAAATGAGATCACCTTGTGGAGGCTCCACTGATCCGCCTCTTCCTGCTCTGCCACAGGAAATGTCACAACTGTGGTACCCTATAAAAGGAGTGTAGCGTGGGGTTGTTGCTGGCCCTTCCCTGCCTAAAAAGAAGAACCATGGACGAAAGAACAAGGAGGTAAGAGCAGAAACAATCAGTCAATAACAAATGCAGTAACCCTGAAAGCTTATCCTAATGTTAGATAAAACTGTAAAACCTGTAAAGCACCACCTGTAATAATTTCAGAGAGAGATATACGCTGTAAAAACACTTTGCTCCAGAGAAATAAAGCAGTAACAGAAGATATACCTTGCAAAAGACAATTTGAATCAGAAGATTACAGGAGTAATCTGTTAGCACACACCTGTAGGCACACCTTGTAATAATGCAGAAGAAGGTATACCAGCAACAACAATTTGAATCAGAGAAAAATAAAGCAATGAAATGCTAGCAACAAACAGTAGCAATCCCTGTGAGTAAAAAATAAAAACACCACCACACAGTAAATCTGCTTAGCCAAACTAAATCTTAATCCTTCTCCCTTGCTCTGGTAAGTTTCTCTACTCTGCCTTTCAAGCAGTCTTAGAAGGAAAAAGCTCAGGTGAAGCTAGGTGCCTTGGCCAGCAAACCAAGTCTTCTACCCCAACAACATCCCCAAAACTGCTATATCAGATTAGGCCTCCTTTATAGACAGCGACACTGTATAACTCAAGAGGCACTATGCCTCGCAGTGACTAGCTCCATAATGTCCATCACTGATTATCAAATCAAATCTTTATTTATCCAGGCGATCATCATTGAGCAAGCTCATTTACAAGCTGGACCTGCTGTTGTCCAAGACAGTTATACATACATAGATTGAGAATACAAAGTACAACATGTGCAAAGAGTTACAAACAAATTTACAGAAGAGTGGTAGGTGCACAATATACATTCCAAGCGTTCTTGTAGGAACATACACGCATCACTCAACTTTGCTGTGGTATATGCAGACTCCATGTATGCAGAAGTTGAGGTGGTATGTTTAGTCATTCTTAGTCAAGCCTCAATCAGAGGGTACAATTCTTTGCATTTCAGCCCTCAGTGACCGTTTACCATACTTGGGTGAGGGTCCTGGGCTGCATAGGGGCCCCTAATGAGGTCTGTATGTTCCGCTTAAACGGTGAGAGGAGAGTAATATGGGAGAAGTGGTGCCTTGGGTGCCGAGGGCCACTATGGCAGCTGACTAATGGACTTGATTAAAATAGATGGGGAGGAACTAGGTTTGTGGCTGGATGTGGTAAGGATACGGAGTGAACCATCAGCAGGACAGCTAGGAACTATGGAAACACTTACAGATTTCGGCTAACGTTTTGTCATAAATGATCCTAACAGGGCAAAACTGACAGGAAAACTGAGTCTCAAGGATCTTTGTACCCTGTTCCAGAGCGTAGGCAAAGCGTGGCTTATGGCAGCCCTGCCAAAGTGGGTACTGATCCTGGAGATTTTCAGAGAAATTAGCAAGTGGCTTCTTAGAGCGTAGCTACTGATTAGGCTCTGGGGGAGGCAGGCAACAATGTAATCTGGGAGTGTGCTGGTAAGGGCACAGAATGTCCAGAGTGATGCATTTCTACACCGCCTATATTGAAGGGAAGGCCACCCTACGGCTGCATATAAAGAGCAGTGATGTGTGCAGGATGGGAGACCAGTTATAAATCTTAGCGCTCTGTGGTATAGGACATCCAGTTTTGCAAGGTGTGAGACGGAGCACTGGCCATAGATAATGTCAGCATAGTCGATTAATGAGAGGAAAGTTGATTGAACAAGCTGTCTTTTTGTGTCTGTGGCAGAAGGTGTTTAATTCTGAAGAAGAGGCCAAGCCTCTGCCTAAGCTTTTTCATCAATTCTTCTGTGTGCTCCGCAAAGGAGAGTTTGTTGTCCAGCCATATACCCAGATATTTGAATTTAGGCACGAACCCAAGATCTTCGCCTAGAAGGGTTGTCATGGGAGGAAGGGTACCAGGAGCAGCAGAGTAGGCTCTAGTGCTAGATGGGGTAAACAGCATGGCGTGTAACAGTAGTTCTAGGAGTGTATATGTTGTTCATCCAAACTTATTGGCAGGTTCCTTGCCGCTTTAAATCTTGCCGGAAGGTCTTCAAGCTGGCTCCTCCCACCCACCCGGGTGGTAAAACTCTCGGCTCCGCCCCATGATGCCAGATCTAGCCCAGTAGAAGCCAGGTGGCGTATCGAAGCCGGGGAGGTCAGGTGGGTTGTGTGGATGAACAACATATACCACTCCTAGAACTCCTGTTACAGGTGAGTAACCTGTATTTCTAGGGACGTGGATATGTTGCTCAATCATCACTTATTGGCAGACTCCTAGCAATTATCCGGCAGAAAGGAGGCAAGGCGCGCACCCCCTACTTAGACAATAAGGACTGGAGATCCGAGGTCCCAAAACCAGCATCCCGGCATGACTCAAGGTCGATGTGGTAATGGGTAATGAAGGTGTGTGCTGACTTCCAGGTAGCAGCCCTGCAGATTTCCTGGATAGAGACATCCCTGGAAGCAGCCACCGAAGCAGCTGTATGGCGGGAAGAATGAGCTCTTATCCCTTTGGGAGGCTCCATGCCCACCAACCTATAGCAGAGATCTATGCAGGAGGTGACCCACCTGCCTATCGTCCGCTTGGCTGCAGGTCTGCCAGGTGCGGCTTCAGCACAGGTGACAAACAGCTGGCGAACCTCTCACTGAACTTCAGCCATTCACTCCTTATAATAAGAGAGCGCTCTTCTAGGGTCCAAAGTATGGAGCTATATTTGGTCTCCAAGGTGTGACTGGGGTAGAATTCCAGCAGAGTCAACACCTGGTTAAGGTAAAACTTCAACACCACCTTTGGAAGGAATTTTGGGTGGGTGCGTAGGACAACCTTGTCCCTGTGGAAGACCAGATAAGGAGACTCGATGGAAAGCGCCTGGAACTCTCCCATCCTTCTGGCTGACGTGATAGCCACCAAGAAGGTGGTCTTCCACGACAGATGAGAGATGTCACACCTGTGCATCAGTTCGAATGGCTTGCCCATGAGCTTAGCCAGTAGCAGCAGTAGATCCCACGGAGGTGGAGGTTCTTGCACCAGAGGGGGATATGTGAACAAGACCTTTGAAAAAGCGCCCAACCACCTTCTCCTGCGCCACTGACTGCTTTCTGGCCTGCGCCCAGTAAGCAGAGATGGCTGCCAGGTGCACCTTAAGGGTCGTCAACCAAAGCCCTAGCTGAGAAAGGGACCATAGGTAGTCCAGAATGCTGGCCAAGGAACAGGAAGAAGGGTCCAACCCCTTATCCTGACACCAAATGGAGAATCTCTCCCATTCGAAGGCACAACATTTTCTGGTCGACTCCTTACGGGATGCCTTAACAACGTTGAGGACCTCGTCAGAAAGACCCAAGGCCTGGAACTCTAGCCGCTCAGGAACCAGGCCGTCAGGCTCAGGGATTGAAGGTCCAGGTGGAACACCTTCCCCCTGGTTGACTGAGATCAGGTCCAGGCGGGCTGGAAGCTGTCTCAGGAGCCTGGAGCTGAGGCTGAGAAGATCTGGATACCAGAACTGACTGGGCCAGTCAGGGGCTACCAGAATCACCTGCGCCTTGTCCCTCCTCACTTTGAGAAGCACCTTGTGGATCAAGGGAAATGGGGGAAAGGCAAAGAAGAGGCCCAGGGTCCACGACCTTGAGAAGGCATCCCCCTGCAGCGAGCCCTGCTGGGGGAGGGGGGGCGTGAAACAGCCTCAGCTTCGCATTCTCCCCTTGGAGGCAAACAGGTCCACCTGAGGTGTGCCCCAGTGGGAGAAAAGATCGTGTACTACCTCCAGCAGGACAGACCATTCATGAGATGCAGCACCTATCCGGCTTAGGGCATCGGCCAGAGTGTTGGAGGCTCCAGCCACATGAATGGCTAGGAGATCCACCTCCAGTCTGCTCAAGAGAGACCAAGTGCGGAGAGCTTTCCTGCACAGAGGCAAGGAGCGCATCCCGCCCTGGCGAATTAGGTAGTACATGGTCGTAGTGTTGTCCATCTGGACATGGACCACTTGACCCTGTACAAACGGAGCGAAGGCAGTGAGGGCTAGTCGGACCACTCAAAGCTCCAGCAGGTTGATGTGATACCGAGATTCCTGGGGGGGACCAGAGGCCGTGCACTCTGAGCTCCCCCAGATGGGCACCCCAACCCATCAGAAAGGCGCCACTCGTTACAGTGACCATCAGCTCTGGGCGGACAAACGAGATACCCTCCTGCAGATGAACGGGTATGATCCACCACTGGAGAGTGTTCCCCATCTCCTGGGTCACTATACGGGCTGGTCCAGAGAACTGGAGTGCTGTAACCACTGTCGGGCCAGTCCCCATTGTAGGGCATGCATGTGCCAGCGGGCTCAACGGACCACGCTGGTGCAGGCCACCATGAGGCCCAGGAGGCACAGGAAGTCCTGGGCAGGGCGCAACTGCTCAACTAGAAATGACTGGGCAAAGGAGGAAAGAACCTCGGCCCTGTCCGCCGGGAGCCGTGATCTGGCTCGAAGAGAGTCGAGCTCTGCCCTGATGAATTGAATCACCTGCGTTGGCACGAGTTCTGATTTGGCCTCGTTGATGAGGAGGCCAATCTGAGAGCAGACCTGGAAGGCCAGATCCCTGGACCGCTCCACCACCAACTTGGAGGAGGCTGCAATCAGCCAGTCGTCCACGTAAAGGTACACCCGGACCCTTCAGCACTGCAGGAATGCTGTCACCACTGCCATGCATTTGGTGAAGACCCAGGGAGCTGGAGAGAGGCTGAAGGGCACAGCCCAGAACTCGTAAAGGGATCCCTCCACTATGAAGCGGAGGAATCGCTGGTGGGACGGACGGATTGGGATGTGAAAGAAGGCGTCCTGAAGGTCCAGAGAGCAGAACTATACGCCTTGTTGCAAGGATGGGATGATCTGAGCCAGAGTGACCATCCTGAAGGTACGAGACTTTAGGAACTTGTTCAGGTCGTGTAGGTCTAGAATGGGGCACAAGCCCCCCATCCGTTTTGGGACCAGGAAGTACCTGGACACAAACCCTGGGTCTGAAGGAGGGTCCGCCAGCTCCCTGATCACCTCCTCCTGGAGGAGCAGGGCAATGTCGGCTCGACGGGCCAACAGAGAGGCTGCAGACCCCGTAGCCCCCCCGTGGGGTGACGGCTCAATAGGGTGGGGACTGCTCGAATTCCAGCGGCAGACCCTTTCCTACCACTTCCAACACCCAGCGGTCCGTGGTGATATCGGACCAGGTGGAAATGAAATGGCGAAGCGTTTTAGGCTAGATTCACACTCTTCAGTTAATCCGAAACTTATTTTACGATTTACAAGACTTCGGTCTGTATCTTCCCTTGCGGCTGCGATGGACAAATCGACTCCCGGATTTAGTCGGTGCCCCTGTGGGCAGAAAATGTCCAGACCGGTCCGGGGGGGGGGAACGGGGAGGAGTGACGAGGTTGGGGGCGACACCCCTCAACCCGTCATTGGGCAGGCTTGGAGAAAGGACCGGCCGAGGAGCCTCCCAGACCTTTCCCTCCCAGCTTCCTGTTGGAGGAAGCGGCAGGCTTGGCTTTGGGGTGCCAAGTGTGAGCCTACTAGCCCTGATGCTGGTGTTGCTGGGCCGGACATGCTGCAGAGGCTGAAGGATGAAAGGGCTTACGCTGCTGCTGGCAGCCTTTGTCCTTCTGGGCAGACATGACCAAGACTAAGGTGGCGTTGGACTTCTCGATCCATTGTAGATGATCCTCCACCCCGGGTCCAAACAAGTCGGTACCCAGGAAGGGGACGTCTGCCAGCTTGTGCTTGGTATCTGCCATAAAGGTGGTGATCTGCAGCCAAGCTCTGCGGCGCATGGCCACTGCGGCCACTACTCACCGGGCACATGAATCAGCAATGTCCAGGAAGGTCTGGAGCTGCTGTTTGGCCACCGCCCTTCCCCGATCCCGCACCTGCTTGACCGTAGTTTGGAGGTCAGCTGGGAGATGAGGAATCACCTCATCCAGGGAGCCCAAAAGGGCGTGTGAAAAGTGTGCCATCAGGATGGCCGAGCTGGCCTGATGAAGGCCTAAGGAGGAAGCGGCGTAAACTTTCTGCCCAGAGTAGTCCAGCTTCTTGGACTCCTTGTCAGGAGGCTTGACCATGTCCCGAGCATACCCGGAACACCGGAAAACACCATCGGTCACGAGCCCCTCCGCAGATTGGTGCTCCTAGAAACCGGAGAGTTAACCGGTGGGGACAGCATACTTCTGAGCCATCCTGGCCGAAGGTGCTGGACAAGAAGCAGGCCGCTGCCACGGCTCCAGGGCCGGGCCTACAATGGCTTTGGCCGACGGGAAGGCCTCTGTAGGGGAATCCCCTCAGTCCAGTTTCTCCGTGAGGGGATACCTGGCCCGTTTTGAAACGGGTTCGAGCTTCATCCCAGTGGATTCTGAGATGAGCAGAAGCATTCCCAAAAACGAGGATGGGCTCTCGTCCACTGACTGACCCCCCGGTGGACTCCAAGTCAAGCGGCCTGGAGAACAAGGAGGAGTCATCATGAGATTCCAAGGAGTCTGTGAACAGATGCTGAGCGCCAGAGCCACCCTTCACCTGCCGAGGTCGATCGGGAGTGAGGGTGACCGACAACCGATGGGGCAAGCCCTGACCCGACCGAGAATCCTTGGTCTGGGCCCCAAATTTAGGTTGTAGAGGCGGGGGTTCTACCACGAGGGGTGGCACAGCCGGTTTCGGCCAAACAACCAGTGCCAGCTTCGGCTCCTCGATCGCTGCGAGGGTTTGATTCGGCCGCTCCGGTGACAACCACTTAATGGCCGGGGAAAATGACAGAGTCAGCCTATTCCCGGTCAAAAGGAGCTGCTGCCACATTAGCTCCTCGTAGCGCCGACGCAATTTGCGCCAGAGCCTATCCTCCGAAGAGGACGAAGACGAGGATGAGTGGCGCTGCTGTTTTCCACAGTGCTGAGACCAAGACCGCTGATGTCGGCGGGATCAGCTGGACCAAAAAGAGGTCCGAGACCGAGACCTTCCGTGTTTCCGAGGGTGGGTCTGAGAGGGGGCGGGGGAAACCCTCTCCTCCCTCGGTTCAGGGACCTTAACTGGGGACTCTGACACAGGAGGCACAAGCCAGTCCTCAGTTTCCACCAGGGGAACCGGTGAAGAAGGGTTGTCGGCTTCTCCAGTTGACAGACCGTCCGACTGCTCGAGAAAAATCTCGACCACATCGACGGGTGTCTCAGCCAGCCGACCTGACGCGGACACCATGAAGCCAGCGGCCTTAGCCGCAACCTCGACCGAAGTAGAGTGTCGACTCTCCAGGGAAGGGGACCTCTTTCGCTCCCACGAACGTCGACGGTGGGACTTACCCTTGGGGTCCTTCTTTTTGGACCAAGAGGAATGTCCCGAAGGGCCTTTCCCTTGGTGGACAGGGATTGGCAAAGCTCTTTGAAAGAAGCTGTGTAGGAGGATTCCAAGGAGAGCGGGATAAATACAGCGACCGAGGATGATGATGATGCGGCCTGGGCTACCTCCTCCTCGAGAGCGATCATCTGCTCCAGCTGTTCCGCCGAGCCCGCAGCCACGGACACCACCCAACGGGCCTCCTTAGACTTAACTGGAGGATAACATTTCTCGGGTTGCCCCAACAGTAACCGGGCAGCGTGGTCCTCCAAGACCGAAGCCGAAAAGGATTTGTACAACTAACAAGCCTGTGAGTCATGGCCGAGTCCAAGGCAATAACCGTACTGCGGGCATGCGGACCGTCTGGGACATCTTCTGCCCACAGGGGCACCGACTAAATCCGGGAGTCGATTTGTCCATCGCAGCCACAAGGGAAGATACAGACCGAAGTCTTGTAAATCGAAAAATAAGTTTCGGATTAACCGAAGAGCGTGAATCTAGCCTAAAACGCAGAGCGCTAAGGAGGAAACCTGAGCTTCCAAGTGGTAAGGAAGATCTGGCGTCATGGGGTGGAGCCAAGAGTTTTACCACCCGGGTGGGTGGGAGGAGCCAGCTTGAAGGCGTTCCGGCAACATTTAAAGCGGCAAAGAACCTGCCAATAAGTGTGGATTGAACAACATATCCATGTCCATAGAAATAACGTTTTCCAAGAAAGAAAACGAAGGTCGCAATCCACGGCCAGTTCGAAGGGAGGTAATGTCAATTTCTTTAGAACAAAAAGTAAGTCCCATGGGGAAAGAGGATCTCTACTGGGAGGATTCATACGAAGTATGCCCCTAAGGAATGTATGGGCAAGGTCCAGTTAGGCAACAGTCTTACCCTCCAGAGGTACGTGATAAGCTGAAATGGCACAGAGATGCACCTTTCTGGAAGAGTAGCTCAACCCTGCATCTGAAAGCAATAGATACTCTAATATTGATTTCACAGAGCAAGACAGTGAGTCCAGGGAACGTGCAGCTGCCCATATACAGAAACGTTTCCATTTCATGGCATATGCTGCCTTTGTAGAGGGTTTTCTTGCTTCTACTAAGACTTCTGCCACTCTTTGCAAAACCCCATGCCTGGAAATGGCTAAGTCTATAGCAGCCACGCATGGAGATGTAAGGGCCGGAGGTCTGGGTGGACTAATGTTCCCATGTCTTGGGATAGTAAGCTGGGTAAAATTGGTAGCTGAAAAGGAGGTTCCACTGTTAATTGTTGCAACAAAAGGAACCATATCTGATATGGCCAGAGAGGGGCTACCAGAATAATTGTGGCATAATCAGGCTGTAGTCTGAGTAACACCCTCTATATAAGTGGAAAGGGAGGAAGGTGGACAGGAACTTCCCTGTCCAGCAAAGGGACAATGTGTCTCACCAGAAAACACCATGGCCTAGATCTGGCGACCAGAAATTGGTCAGTTTTACATGCATGGGATCGCAAACAGGTCCAGCTCTGGACGTCCACATCCCTGGACTAACGGTGCACAGGGCTAAGCATGAGGTATATCAGCTGGCAAAGGATTGTGGGGGTTCCCTGGACATACTGGTCCACCTGGGTACAAATGACATTGAGGGAAATAGCGAGCTAGAGATACAGGCAAGATTCAGGGAGCTTGCCAGGGTCTGTCATGACATAGGATGCACAGTTTCCTTCTCAGAAATACTGCCGGTGCCAAGGGCTAGTAGGGAACACAAAAGGAAGATTAGGGAGATAAACCAGTGGCTCAGGGAGTGGTATGAGGCCAGAGGGTATGGGTTGATGGGGGATTGGGGGGAGACCTGGGAGGATAAGGAGCTGTATGCTAGAGATAGACTCCATCTCAATTTGGAGGAGAGGAGAATTCTTAAGTTGAAAATAGAGGGGTTCATTGGTGAAAAGTGGGGTTTAAACTTGTGAAGGGGGGAGGGATGGGAGAAAAGGCTGTCAAGGGGGTGCCGATAAAGGAGGGACTCTGTCTCTAACCCCCTGGCGAGCTGCAGGATTGCAGAAAAAGGCCGACTGGTAAAGTGCAGACCAGGGGAAAACAGAATCCCCATGGGAACACGAGCAGGGGAAATGGAAGTATAGGGAAAGGGTGGAAGGTAGTCCTGCTAAATGCCAGGAGCTTGGGCAATAAAATGCCTGAGCTCCAGGCTATGCTAACTGAGGGAGCAGTGGATGTGGCAGCGGTCACTGAGACCTGGGCCACTGCAGAACATGACTGGGACCTGAACCTGGAGGGTTACACTATGTTCAGGAAGGACAGGGGGGAGGGAAGGGGAGGAGGGGTAGCAATGACAGTCAAAAACTGCATTGGCAGAGGGGTAGTAGAGGAGGCGGAGGAACCGTGGAGGCGATTGGGTCACCTTGATAACAAGGAGGGGCAAGAGGTAAAATAGAGGGTGTATAGACCCCTGTCCTGGCGGAGGAGCTGGAGGAGGTCTGGTGGCAGATGTTGGGAGACACTGCAGACTGGGCAGAGGAACGGTGGTGGTGTTGGGGACTTAAACATGCCAGGAACGGACTGGGAGACTATGACATACTCTGTGACCAGCGAACAGAGGTTGTTGGATGTCTTTCAAGACGTGTTCCTAACTCAGCAGGTGGGGAACCGACCAGGGAGGCGCAGGTACTGGATGTGGTCCTGGCAGACAGTGACTAGATTGAGGGCCTGGAGGTAAGGGACCCGTTGGCGGGGACTGACCATGCCACAGTCTGGTTCTGCCTGGACCTAGGAGGGCTAGAAGGCTGCACAAGGACGGAGGTAACTGACTTCAGGGGGACGGAGTTTAAGGAAATGGGAAGGATCCTTAAGGAGCATTTGGATGTGACTGGGTCAGGCATGGACGCTGACAGTAGGTGGGAAATCATCAGGAGAGGGGTGCAGGATGCTACCAGCACCTGTGCAAGAGAAAGATGAAAATGCGGTAAGGCCCGAAAACCCTGCTGGTGGACCAGGGAGGTCCAGGAGGTGGTGCGGGGAAAGAAGGCAGCCTATAGGCAATTCAAGTGCTCATGGAGTGAAAGGGATCGAGGGGAGTATGAGCTGATGGCTAAAAGGGCCACTAGGGTGGTGAGGGCGGCTAAGGCAAGGAAGGAGCAGAACCTGGCCAGGGAAATTAGGAGAGGGAACAAGGGGTTCTTTAGATACACTGGGGAAAAACGAAGGGTGAAGGGGCAGATTAGTAGGATTAAATCAGGGGAGAGATGGGCACAAGACCCAGGGAGCAGGTTGAGGTACTAAATGAGTACTTCACCTCAGTTTTCACTAAGAAAAATGGGGTGCTGCATCACACATGGAGGAGACAGAGATACTGAGGAGGGGGACCCTTACTGATCGGGCGGGTCTGGGGGAGAGGGGAGGCATCACTGGCAGAAGGGGAGGGCTAAGCAGGGAGAAGAGGTACCGGAAGTGGAAATCACAGCAGAGAGAGTGAGGAAGCCTCAGCTCCCTTAAGACGGAGAAAGCACCAGGCTGGATAAATTACATCCCAGAGTGCTGAAGGAACTTGCGGATGTCCTGGCGAAACCCCTGGTGGAGCTTTTCACCATCTCTCTGAGGACAGGTGGGTGCCCCAGGATTGAAGGTGGGCGATATAATGCCTATCCACAAGGGGATCAAAGGAGGTGGCAGGGAACTACAGGCCTGTCAGCCTGACATCAGTGGTAGGCAAGGTGATGGAGGCATTGTCAAGGAGAGGCTAAGGGGGGACCTGGAAAAGTCAGGGTGCCTGGACGATAGACAGCATGGATTCGTCCCGGGAAAATCATGTCAGACAAACCTTGTGGAGTTCTATGACTGGGCGACGAGTGCCTTGGACCTGGGTAGACCAGTGTGGACGTCCTCTTTCTAGACTTCAGCAAGGCATTTGACTTTGTTCCTCACGTAGGCCTGCTGGATAAGTTGGGAAAAATGGGGGTGGGGAACCAGATGATCAGATGGATAGACAACTGGCTCCAGGACCGGACCCAGAGGGTCGTAGTTGGCGGGATAGTCTCATCCCCTAGGAGGGTCATTAATAGGGTCCCACAGGGATCAGTCCTTGGGCTCCTCCTGTTCAACGCCTACATCTCTGACATAAGGACAGGAATCAGGAGTGAGATGAGTCTCTTTGCGGATGACTCAAAACTGATGGCGGTGGTGGATGGGGAGGAGGGGGAGGGTGGCCCTACAGTGGGACCTGGAGGCTCTGGAAAGATGGTCTAGAAAGTGGAAGCTGAGGTTCAATGCAGGGAAATGCAAGGTACTCCACCTGGGGGCCAGAAACCCGGGCCAAGTGTACACCCTGGGGGATGCTACAAGTCTTGATGGTTGAGAGGGACCTGGGGGTGGTGGTGGATGTCAAGATGAACAACTCTGAGACTTGTAGGAGGGAAGCAGCCAAGACCAACAGGATGCTGGGATGCATCGCTAGGGGGATCACCTCCAGAAGGAGGGAAGTGATACTCCCTCTGTATAACTGCTTGGTGAGGCCGCACCTTGAGTACTGCATGCAGTTTAGGAGGCCACACTTAAAGAGGGACATTAAACTCCTGGAGAGGGTCCAGAGGAGGGCAACCAAAATGATTTGGGGCTTGGGGGCAGGACCTATGAGGAGAGGCTCGAAGAGCTAAATATGTACACATTGGAAGAGAGAAGGGACCGGGGGAACATGATAGAGGTCTTCAGGTACATGAAGAGGGTAAATGGGGGAGGAACAGTCGGGGTGCATCGAAGGAAGGAGGAGTGGACCACTAGAGGGCATGGGTGGAAGCTGGAGGGGGGAAGATTCAGGGGAGAAAGGAGGAGGTGCTACTTCACTGAGAGGATGGTGGAGTCATGGAGTGCGCTGCCTAGGGGGCTGGTGGAGGCAGAGACGGTGGAGGGGTTCAAGAGGGGGTGGGGACAGATACAGGGGAAGGGTTCTGGAAGCAAAATCCAATGCAGCAAGAATATCCGGAACTGGGAAGGGAGAAGCCAGAGAAGGCGAGGGGGCAGCAAGGTCAGCACCCAGGGTGGGGGCTGACCAAACGAGCAGACACGAAAGACCGTTAGGTCTATTCTGGTGGCATTTTAGTATGTTAGTATCTTCCGAATAGATCATCCACCACTTCTTGAAGCAACTCCCACTCATGGTTTCTGGATCGTAAGCGACTGAGCTCTTCTGCCAGGACATTTTGGACCCCTGGAACATGAACCACTGTCAGTGTGAGTCCGTGTTCTAGGACCCAGTACCACACACTCATGGCTTCTCTGCACAGAGAGTAGGAGCGTGTCCCTCCCCGCTTGTTAATATAAAAGACCACCGACATGCTGTCTCTCTGGATAAGCCAGGGGACCCTGGGAAAGGTGAGTCTGAAAGGCCTGCAAGGCATACAGCATTGCCCTCATCTCCAAGATGTTGATGTGCAGGGACACTTCCATGTCTGACCATGTGCCTTGAATATGGCGATTCTGAAAGTGAGCTCCCCATCCTAGACTCGATGCATCCATTGTGAGCATCTGGTTTGGTGAGTCTGTCTAGAGCGGAACTCCTGAATCCAGTCTGGGTGAAGTCAGCCACCATGACAGTGTTTGTTGGACAGCTCTTGATGCCCTTATTGGGTGTTCGAGATTGTCGGATGTCTGGTCCTACTGCACCCTTAAGTTCCATTGAGGAACTCTCATATGTAAGCGTGCTAACGATACCGTGGGTATGGCTGCCGCCATATGTCCGAGGAGCTGTAATATGGTTCTCACTGTGACTGCATTGGCTGCAGCTACTCTGGAGGCCTGGTCTCTCAATCGAGTGGTCCTGTCAGGTGGGTTGCCAAGATCGCTCCTATGTACTGTAGACGCTGGAAGGGCCAGAGACAGGACTTTAGGGAGACTGATTGTTATCCCCAGCTCTTGGAACATCTGAAAAGTGTCTGAGAGGGTATGGACTAACTGACCTGGTGGGAGCAGTTAGGAGCCAGCTGCCAGGCTAGACGAAATGACCCTGTCTGTGAAGAGCAGCTGCCACTACTGCTAAGCATCTGGTGAACACCCTCAGTGCCGAGGAGGGGCTGAAAGTAAAAGCCCGGAATCGGTAATGGTTCCCTTGAAAGACGAACCGAAGATACCTCTTGTGAGCTGAAAACACTGGTATGTACAAGTTTGCGTCTTGCATGTCCAGAGAGCATAGCCAATCCCCTTGGCGCAGCATAGGTATTAGTCCTGGCAATGTTACCATTCTGAACCTTCTGTATTCGATGTACTGATTCAGGAAATTCGGGTCCAAAATGGGTCTTAGGTCCCCCGGCTTCTTGGGAACCAAGAAAAAATGGGAGTAATACCCAATCCTCCGTTGGAAGTTTGGGACAGGCTCCATCGCTCTTTTTGAGAGTAAGATCCGTATTTCTTGTCCAGTGAGGGGTATGTAGGTGGGAGGGTATCAAGAAGGGACTGGAGGTTTGTCTGGAAGAAATTCTGTAAACTCCAGCGCATAATCTTTTTCGATGATGTCCATCACCCATGTATCTGACGTTATTTTGGTCCACCCGTCTAGGTAGAGGGAGAATCGACAACCTACTGCTTCCCCCATCGACTCCGCGGCTGGGGAGGCAGGAAGTCATGCATGGGCGCGTGGGTCAGCAGGTAAGGTTGGGAAGATTTTGCATTTCTGGGTCCACCATTCCCTGCTTGTTGAGAGGGTGCCTTATGTTTGAAAGGACCTCGGGGCTGTTGGTTTTTCTGCAAGTTGGCACTTTGGCACTGAAATGGTTTGCACCTAGGTTGCTGAGTGTCTTCCCGGTACATATGGTGAACTGACTGGACTGCTCTGCATGAGTCTTGCAGTTCTGTTACTTTTTTGTACATCTTGTCCAAAAAGGACAGACCCGTGAAATGGGGCACTGAGGACTGAATCCTGGAGATCTTGCTGAAAACCGGAAACTCTCAGCCAGGAGTGGCGATGGAGACACACCCCAGTGGCCACTGCTCTGGCTGCTGTGTCTGCCAAATCGTAGGATACCCTAAGTATGTGTTTTCCTACGTCCAGGCCAAACTGGAGTACATCCAAAAGTTCAGTACGCGTAGGATTATCAGGCTGCTTTTGGGCCAACTCGATGGCTTTCCTCCATATGGACTTTCGATATTGCACCACATGGGCCAAAACAATTTAGGGACTGAATGGAGCAAGTGGAAGAAGCACAAACCCTCCTACTGAACTGGTCTAATTTTTTTAGACTCTTTGTCGGGAGGTTGAGAGCTCAATGTTTCGGTTGCTTTGTCCTGCCGTGAGCTGCGGTCAGGACCATGGAGTCTGCTGTTGGATTTTCTCCCAAGAATGACTCTGCTTTAGGAGCTTTATATAGTCTATCTGCCTTCTTAGGAATGGCTGGAAAGGAGGAAGGGTGGTCCCAAGCTAACCTGGTTACGTCCTGAAAAGGTGGGACCAGAAGGGGGGGGGGTGACCAAAGGTCTCAGGTCACTCATTCCCAAAAAGATATGAAGCCTTTTTCTCTCTGGGTCCAATTCCTCAGTGTCCCACTGATTTAGGAATTGTATGTGATGCATCACATCCATAAACGCTGGGTCATCTGGGGGGGGGGAGCTGGGTGAATTACAGGAGCCCTCTGGCTCAGGAGAATAACCTCTGGAAGAGGAACCTGAGGAGTGAGGGCTGCTTCTGGAAGAGCCAGAAGATGCTGACTGTGAGCACTTACGCCCATACCAACGTCTGCTTCTGTCGTTCGAGGAAGACCTGGAGGAGGAGTGGTGACGTCTGCCCGTTTTGAAGTCGGGCTCCTGGACGTGTGTGGAGACTGTGGCTGGGAGTCTGAGACTGGTACCTTATCCGGCTCTGGTGTAGGGGATTGTGGAGGTGGTCGAGGAGGTAGGTCATCTTTCTTAAATAAATCACCTTTTACAGTGTTCCACCAAGAAGTAAAGAGTTGTCCCACCGCTGCCAGGGGAACTATCGGCACCTGGGGTGGTATGCCGCTAGGTTCCATGATGATAGGGTTGTTCAGTCCTGGAGTCTCGTCATGGGGTACATGAGGACTCGGTGGAGTAGCATGGTCTGTCATCGGGTCCCCTGACGTCAGGTCGTCGGGTGCCAAGGGGGTTTTATCTGGTGATTTATCAATAGGTGGCCTGTCGCCAGGCTGCCGTAGGGTCTCCGCTGATATCTTCTGAGGCGGCTGCTCCACAGGCATCCGACTCTTAGTGGTCGTAGCAGACATCTTGGTGCCGGACGTCTTACTTTGAGATGTCTGCCTTTGGACCTTCCATTTGTCAGAAGACCATTCATCCAGGACATGTGTCAGGGTCTTCTTATTTGCTGGTGACTTATTCCAGTGGGAGTGTTCCCTAGAGCGGGAATGTTCCCGGCGTCTGTGTCTGTCGTCCAATGCCAACGACTGGCTGGAGGACGAGGATGATGATGATGCAACCTTGTTGGCTGCAGCTCCCTTCTTAGGCCCCGAGGGTTGGTGAAGGGACCTAAGGTTGAGGGATGGGCCCAAGGGTCCTTGCCTTGAAGAGCTGCTGCCCACTGAAACTGCAAGGGCGAAAGCCTTCATTAATGTCAGGCCCGGAGGGGCTGAGTCCACTCTCTCTCTCCAGAGCGCGAACTGGAAGGCTTCTCCTTACGAGGAGATTTAGATCTGGACTCCAACCTACTGTGCTTCTTGTTCTACATATGGTGCTTCCCTCCTGGGTGTTTCTCCTTTTGGGAGGTCTGCGATCGGGAGGCTGAGGAGCTGGCCTTTCAATGGGTATTGAAGAGTGGCAAGCTGCTGCTGCATAATGAAGGTCTGGAGAGTCTTGTGGCAGTGAGTCTGGGTCCATTGATTGAACCTGCCGCAGTCTGGGCAGGCTTTAATGTCATGGGTAGGCTCCAGACAAAAGAGGCACTGTGAATGGCTGTCTTTGACAGGAATCTGCCGCCTGCACGGACACTTAGATTTCCGTCACGATGTTGAGGAAGACAGAGACGGCATAAACTAACATTTGCTTAGAAAATAAAAAGAAAAAATTGGTACCTTTTGACAAAAGTAAAATGGCAGTTGACAGATGCAACGAGGCATCCGATGGAGCCAAAGCACACGTCTCGACAGCGAGAAAAGAACTGAGGTGGGGCTGGGGACCGCCCTCTTTATACAGCTGGTGACGTCGGTGGGCAGACCGACATAAGGGGCCGGTCCCAGCTGGGTACTGCTAGCTAGAAGTTTTCCGTGGAGTCCTAGTGCTTGGCAGCATAGTCCCTATGGTGTAGCCTGCTGCAGGAGCTCTTACTCAATGTAAGATCACAAGATTCTCACTGAATAGAGGAGTTTAGGAGAGGGCAGACTTAGGGCAGTGGGCAGTAAGTGAAAGTGGAGTAGGTTACTGAGGATAAGGAGTGTACTAGCAATGCTAGTGTAGGGCCAAAGGGAGTTCAGGGAGGAAGGCAGCAATTGCTAGAATCAGTTGGTACCCTACCTTCTTTTCCCAACTCCAAGTTAGGTTGCTTCATTGAGAGGTGGCTGCTGAGGTGTGTAGCCGCACAGACACCAGGAACACAGGAGCTGCAGTGTTGTCAGCTGACATGTCTTCTGGTGGGCACGTGAGTCTCCTCCTTCAACAGTAACGGGCATCCTAGGCAGCGAGTGGGAGAGAAGGAAGGGAGCAGAGTAGGGAGACTCCAGAATTAGACACCAAATGTTAGGCGTCCTTCAGGTTGCTACACTGCCTCCCAAGCACCGGAATATGTGCTCTCTGTATAATGCGCCACTTGACATCTGTATACGGTTCAAAAGACAGCTTGTGTGGCAATCGGAGAGCGGAGCCATTCGGGTGCAAGGAGAAGAAATAAAATAAAAATCAAATAACGTAAAAAGCTCCGTTAAGAGCTGACTGACTTGTTAGGCCTCTTGGTGCTTGCAAGAGTTAGGAGAGTCGCTTACTGACAGCAGTGTCTTGGAAGGGGGAGAGATAAGAATGGAGGCTGAAGCCAGTTGAAAATTGGGAGTGGGAGGAAAAACCACCATAAAAAGCTCTTAAAGCTGGCCCGTTGGTGCAGCAGTTGAATTTCTGATTGCAATGCTGGCGACCCAGGTTCAGGAGCGAACCAGAGTCGCTGGAGGGCCGGCTGGGGGAGAAGGGCTGAGCATCCTATGACTGCTTGCCTTCTCCAGGGGGAGGGAGGGGACCAAGGTCTGCAGTTTGCCTGACCCCGGGCAGAGGCTTGAGGTACAGCAAGTCCTGCAGTTGCAGGAAGAGCTGGTGGGAGCTGTGTGGTGGATGTCGGTGCACAGCACCTTGACGTCAGGGCGCACACCACACAAGGGGAGAAAAACAGGAAGAAAATGTACCACCAGAGCACAGGCAGACTGAGCACAAGTACCGACCCTCATTACGGCTGCCTGCCTGACAACCAGGGGACCCAATAAAATACAGACGATATCGGGGCATCCAGGACCCGCCCCTACCTGGGGGGGTACAGCCACGGCTCCACAGGGGAACTCCCAATAAAAATAAAATAAGTAGCAGCACGAGAAAGACTTGCTTTTCTGCACAAAAGCTGTATCGGGGGAGTAAGTTTTTCGTGGGCGGGAGGCACTGAATTTTAAGCCTGTTGCACGCTTTCTGTGATCTGCCGAAGGTCCTGTATTGCCACCCATCTGTCAGGATCAAGTGTAATGGAGTTTCGTCGTCTTCTCTTACTTTAAACCAGGGTACGAGGCAATGGTGCCCCCTCTCACCTTTTCTGTTTAATTTATATCTGGAACCTGTTCTGTACAATACCCAGCAGAATCCCCATATTCAAGGGATTTTGGAGGGAGGCTCTAGATACAAGATCTCCGCATATGTGGACGATCTCTTGCATGTACAGGAGCTCCAAACATCTATCCCAGCAGCACTTGAGGAGATCCAACAGTTTTCGAAGGTGGCAGGGTATAAGCTGAATGTAGATAAAACCAAAGTTTTGCCTCTAAATGCCTTGGTATCTAAACAAGAGATTATGGATGCCTTAATTGGGAACCTAGAGTACTTACATATTTGGGTATTCTTGTGACCCACGCCCCGTTCAATTTGATTAAACAGAAATTAATAACCCTCTGTCAGGAGATTACACTGGATCTCGAGTGGTGGCCCTTCCTCTCTCTCCCTCTGGGGAAGAGAGAGTGTCATCAAAATTAATATTCTGCCACGAGTGCTGTATCCACTCGGGATGCTTGGGCCTTTTCTTCCTAAATCATGGTTTACCCGCTTCCAGAGTTTAACTGCAGATTTTCAATGCAAGAGGGCAGCACTCCGTCAAGGAAGTAGGTGGCCTGCATCTGCCCAATTTCTTTTTATACTGTTGTGCTATACATTGTAGTAAACTGTTTCAGTGGGGCCAAAGCTTGTCCACCCATACTGACTACTGTAGGCCTACTGTCCTCTTTGGCTCTCTCTAGACAGTTATATAAGCAACACAGCCTTCACCTCCGTAGCCTTCTCTATATGACACCAGCCTGTTTACTGCAGCAACTTCGCACAACTCCCCTAAATGTGGTCCCCTAAGTGTTAGGCTCCCGACAAAATTAGAACGCACAGTAATTCTGGACAGATTCATCAGTCCAGGGCACCCTCAGGCAGACTGATATTAATCTGGGTTTGGGTTGGAGTAAAGACCTGTCTCAATCAGTCCTAGGTAATCTGAACTTTCAAACTGGTAGCTGCCCAATCCGTTCAACTTTTGCTCCCATCCCCATTTGGGACATCTCCTTGGTTTTCGCTGGTACAGGATGGTAAATTTGTCCAGGCCAGCAAACTACAAGCTTGTCTTTCTAGCCCGCTTTATCACCCATTTAAACATCTGCAACTCACTAAGGCTGTATCACCCTACTTGGGCCCGTATTCTTAGGCATCTCAGCCCCATTCTGTTCTACAAGACTTTCTATCCATTGCAGCACAGTCCCACCCCATCTCTCAGTTCTATGGCCATCTTCAGAAGATAGACCTGGGAAGACCAAAGGGGACATGCTTTTATTGGCAGCAGGCCCTAGATCTTAATTTAGTCACTAAAGTCTAGCAGGCAATCTGGAGGAGTCTGTATAAATTTGTGAAACAGGGCCGTTACCGCGCTCTGCAATTTCATATGCTTCATAACTTATATTACACTCCTCTTAGATTGTTTAGAATGGGCAGATCTGCCTCTCCAACCTGCTCCCATTGAAGACTGGCTGAGGCTAACCTTAAGCACATCTTGTGGGACTGCCTCATGGTGAAACCCTTTTGGAATGCCATCCAGAGTTCATTGGATTTTTATCTTGGGCTGGACACCTTTACGCCGCAGATCTGTCTGTGGGTTACCTTCTGGAAGAGCTTTTCGGTCCTCGTAGAGCCTATATGTCACTTATTTCCATTACTGCCAAGATGAATACTATAAATTTAAGTAAAAATAAACATTTTTTATAAGAGCTAGGCATAAAAAATAAATAAATACACACACAGACCACTGCTGATCTGAGTACCGATTAAAAAAAACCAAAAACGACGGGGGGTGGATGCGAGGACTCCACCAGCGCTGCAGACACACTGGAGTGGCTGAGGAAGTATTCACACTAGAAATTAAGTACTGTATCATCATCACAGAATTAAACAAACAAAAAAAAAACTATTTCACAGTCAGTTTGCCTACAGAGATGGAGACTTGGTGTTGAGAGGACTTGGAGAGAAAACTGTCTCCAAAATCAGTAACACTAAAACCCGTCGACTACATCTGCTTCAAAATTGTGGGACAACAGAAAACTTGTGCCAGGCAACTAAAATTAGGGCTATGGTTGTCTGTGGGCAACTTACTTTCAAAAATCTTTCTGAGCCTGCTTTGAAGGGTCTCTAGCCGAGGTGATATACTGGTTTCCAGGTCATTAATAAGTAAAGTCTCATCAGAGAATAAGGACAATTTTTGCCCCGTGGATCACGAGGCCTCTTTTATTGAATCTATTGTCTCTTATTGTTATAGCCAAGAGTTCAATACACAAAGCAAAAAAGCAGAGGTGAGAAGGGCACCACTGACGTGTGCCCCTCTGCAACTCAAACTAAGGAAAACAGCACTCTGTCAACCCTTTTTCTAGCTTTGGAAGTCAATTAATGTGCAGCTATCCAGGAGAGGAGCCTTGGACCCACCCCAAAACCTGTGCAGGGCACAGAGCGAACACTGCTAATTCAGGAGCTCAAATACCTTTTTTTCACATCAATATAGATGGTTATGTTAACTGCAAGAGAGTTTCTGACTACCTGTATAAGATTTAAGCCGCTTTAATGTTGCTGTACGTGTTTATGGGGAATGAAACCCGTTTGATTCCAATGCATACGTTTTGTAATGACTTTTTGTAGCTGGGTTGTTAAAATGAATATTATGATTTTTTGGTCCACATTAACATGTGAAATAGGTCTACATGACCCACAGCAGGTGGGGCCTTTCCTGGTTTTGCAAGCACTGTTAGGGCTGCTTCCTTCCAGTCAGTTGGAAAGGATTTGTTAGTCATACCCCAATTAAAGGCTTTTTTTAAGGGAGCCCTAAATGCCTTCCCGACAAAGTTTGCAGAATTCCCCCAGAGAAGCTGCCAGGCCCCAGGAAATTGCCAGTTTTTAAAGGGGTATTACACACAGAATTTGTAAAAATACATGCTGTGCAGTGTGTTTTCATTTGTGTGTGAAGTTCTAGTGTGTGCTTCCCTCTGTCTGCTATCAGGAGGTTTTCCTAAATTAGCCTGCCAGCTTTATGGTAGGTTTACGACCCCTGGGGATCTCCATCTCAGCTAAGTGTATTGCTTTTCTTGTACCTACAATACATCCTGTCTTACGCAACAGTGATGTAGCCAAGCCCATAGATTCAGCAACAAGCACTGCTTTACAATACAACAGCAGAGATGGCTATATTTTAAAAACTACACAGTTCAGCTTGGTGACTACTCTCATTGTAATTGTGTATGAGTAACTTGTTTGGCATGTCTACTTGAGTGTTCACTCAGAGAAAAAAAGCATCTGCTGTTTGTAAGTATATCTGCACACATGCCAAACAAATCTAAATATCCTGAAAACTGTATTTTTATTTATTGAATTCTCCGATTACAACCTCTGGGCTACAAGCTCATTTACAAAGGTTCCACGTCAGGAAGAAAATGTGAACGTACAATAGTAAAACAGAGTTTCAATGAACATCAAACAAATGTCTATAGTAATATGACTGACAGAGTACATGGGATAGGGTTTGTGCCTTTGCATACATGCAGAAGATCTTATTGGATGTCTTTGTAGTCCTTGTTGGTGCGACCTGGTGTATGAGGGAGCTGGGCCCCGGAGGCAGTAAGCCCAGAGTTGCTTTTTTGGCAAGGAGACAGGTTTCATAGCAGGCCCTGTCATTCAGATTTAGCCAACCAGTTTGCTGGTAGAGGTGGCAGGTATGGGTCAGGAGTGAGGCTCCAGGTGCAAGTCTGCAAGATTTGTTGAGCGTGGTGGCGAGTCGCCTGAGGGTGCTGTCAGAGGCTGCGCTGTAGATAGCAAGGCCATAATCAATAGTTGAGAAGACCAAGCTGGTTATGGCAAGCTAGAGGGCTTTATCAGAGAGGCAGCTTTGGTGCTTATATAGCAGGCCGAGTTTCCTGTTAGCTGTAGTGGCCAAATAAAAAGGTACAGGACGATGAAATACAGGTACCTGGTTATCAAATACGGAGGCACGATCATGGGAAAAGGGGTTGGGGTGTTTTGGTTTATGGCTCTACAGTTCTGGAAATTAAAAACCTAAATTGTGTTAGTACACCAGGCATGGAAAAAGTAGTTCCGGAGATAAAAATCCCTTATTGTAAACCATTATTGCTAGTGGGTTGTTATCTCCCCCCTAAGGGAGATGATCAACAGTTTCTTGTTCTCCAGGATTTTCTGCTTTCCTATAGGGAAAGCCATGAGCTTATGATTATGGGGTATATGAATATAGATTGGGTGAGGGTGTCACCCACCAGCAAATTAATGGATTTAAAAATAACTTTGGGCTTGTCTCAGTTAATTACTACGGCTACAAAATTAAATGTCAAAACTCCCAATTCCTCCACTATTTTGGATCTGATATTTACCTCTGATCCTATTAAATATTCAGTGGCTGGAGTGCTTTCAGATTCATTTAGTGATCATCAGATAACTTTTTGTGTTAGGAAAACAGCTAAGCAATTGAGAGTTCCTCAAGTTAAATTCTACCGTAGTTTTAAAAATTTGGATTACACATCCTTATGGTTGAAATGGAATCAAAAAACTGGAATCGACTAACTCTGATTCCTGACATAGTGTCTGGTCATATTTCTTTTGTGAATTTATATCCGTATGTGATATTTTTGCACCTATTCAAAGTAGGAAAGTTAAACAAATAAATTCCCTTTGGTATACTGCAAAGTTGAGAGTTTTTCGTAAGAAAAGGGATGCTGCATGGAGACTGGCAAAGAAAAAAAAAAGGAGAGTGTGTTTTGGGAAAAATATCGAGCAGCACGTAACTTGTACATTGCACAAATAAGGAAAGCAAAATCAGATTTTTATCGAACTAGAATGACAACTGACCAGTTTAAAAAACCTAGGGATTTTTGGAATATGGTTAAAAATTTACAAGGAAATAAGATCTCAGAATTACCAAATTATTTTATGACAGAAAATGGCCCATTGAAACTTTCAGACAGAGCAGCTGTTATATTGAATAAAATGTCTGTTGATAGAGGGTTTTCCCAGATTAATGCATGTCCCCTTTCTGGTATAGTTAAGCAAGAGACAAATCAAGAAAAGAGAGATGAAAATGGTTCAGTATTTTGCTTCCAAAATATCATTCCATGTCAAGTGTATCGGGAATTATTAAAACTAAATATAAATAAGGCCCAAGCTCCAGATGGGATTCTATCCTTTCTGCTTAAAATTGCTGCCCCAGTAATAGCTCAAATACTGACTGACATATTTAACCTTTCATTGAAGACTGGTACTTACCCATTAGTCTGGAAACAGGCAGAGGTGATACCAGTGTTTAAGGGAGGTGAGAAAAATGATATGCGGAATTATAGACCAATATTGCTTTCGGTTACTTCTAAAGTGTTTGAAAAAAATTGTGGTTTCTCAGTTAAATAGTTATCTTGAAAAAAAAATACAATAAATATCAGGTTTTAGGGCACAACATAGTACTACTACTGCACTTGTTAAGGTTGTGTCGGACATCCAGGTGGCCATGGATAAGGGCCTTCTGGTTGGAGCAATTTATATTGATTCGTCGAAGGCTTTCGACACTTTGGGACATCAGGTGTCGATGGAAAAATTGAGATCTGTAGGCCTTAACCAGGGAGCCCTGGACTGGTTCCATGGCTACCTGGATGGTAGACAACAAAGGGTTAGGTTAGGTACTTATTTTGTGACTGGTTATCTAAATATTAGTTCTGGTGTTCCTCAGGGGTCAGTGCTAGGACCCATCCTATTTAATAAATATACAAATGGTGTCGGACATCTGATGAATGATGTCCGGCACCATTTGTATGCAGATGATACAATTTTGTATCTTGAAGAGAAATCTGTGGCATATATACAGGAAAAATTACAGAAATGTTTTAATACATTACAAATATATTTTTCAGAACTTGGTTTGGTCCTAAATTCACAAAAGTCACAGGTAATGTTTTCAAACAAAAAAGTATCTGTGGATTTGGATATTAAGACATTGGATGGGTGTAGCCTGGCCTCTGTGGATCGTTATAAATACTTGGGAGTCTGGCTGGACTCCCATTGTAGTTGGGATTTTCATATTGATAACTTGATACAAAAAATTGTGTAAAAAGCTGGGGATATTGTATAAGCATAGAAATTGTCTCATTTGATGTCAGGTTGAAGATTGTGAATTCAATGATAATTCCGCATATAGATTATGGTGATGTCATATATAAAGGGGCAGCTAGGAACAATTTAGAAAAACTTGACGTCATTTATAACAGATATGCGCATTTTGTTTTAGATGCACCCAGGAAAACACATCATTGCACCCTCTACAGGAACTTAAATTGGATATCCTTGACAGAACAACGAAATATGCATGTGCAATGGTTAACTTATTGCTGTTACTCTAAAAAAAGCTCCAGGATATCTAGTGGAGTTTCTGGAGGAGTGGAATGTTAAGGTAGGATTGAGATCTGAAGGGGAAGTAAAATTTAGGGTACCACTTATGAGAACAATGAGGGGCCAACATTGTTATGTATATGAAGGTCCAAAATTGTGGAATTCATTGTCAGGTCACTTGAGGTCAAGTATAAATAAAATATCTTGGAACAAAATAAAATCATGGCTTGTAAAGGAAGCAATGTCTTGAAAAATTTGCTGTACTTGAGATGTTTGTATATATAGTTTATTGTTTGTAATTATTGTTTTTTTTTTTTCTTGGTCATATACGTTTGTGTTTTATGTATGTGTAATGTGTGTATCTGTAAGTATTTAATATGAAACTGGTGAGGTCCACCCCAGGAGTGATGTTATTACACATTATAAAATGGGCATCCACAATAAAGAAGTCTCACTGGTCAAAATATATCATGTGTTCATGTATAAAATCTGTTTCATGTACAATCATCCTCGTCCTAAACCACATCACACAATGAACAAAATCAGTCCTCCTACAACCAGAACTATCTTCAATCAGTTCCCCGACAACCAGAAGAAAAAATTACTCACCTTAGTAATGTTGTTTCTTCTAATGGAGTCTTGGTGTATTCTGACAATTTGCAGTGAGGTCCAACCTTCGAACTGCCCCAGAGATGAAAGAGTTAACTTTCCATGCCAGGCATGGAACGCTGAGCTCGAGCTCGGTTGAGACTCTGTCTGTTGCTGTTTGAACTCAAACCGTCACATCTTTACGAGCTAAACTCACTGAGTGTCCTGTGTGGAAGCTGTAAACCTACACTAGCCAACTGGCTACTAAATATAATAAACAGATTTTTTGGTCCCAAAACAAAGACTCAAGTCAGGAAACCCAAAAAATGAAATAAACACAACACCCACTCACCCAAAGAAAAAGGGGTGATAATAAAAGGTGGGGCCTGAGTGCCAACACTGCTACTGCCCACCCATATCCCAAAAGAACAGGTTACTCACCTGTAACAGTAGTTCTAGGAGTGGTATATGTTGTTCATCCACACTGTCTGGCATTGTCCCTTTCCCTTTAAATCTTGCCGGAAGTCTTCAAGCTGGCTCCTCCCACCCACCCGGTGGTAAATACTGCTCTGCCCCATGACGCCAGATCTAGCCCGCTGAAGCCAGGTTGTGCGCCTTGCCGCGGAGGTCGAGAGGGTAGGGATGAACAACATATACCACTCCTAGAACTACTGTTACAGGTGAGTAACCTGTTCTTCTAGGAGCGTGGATATGTTGTTCATCCACACTGTCTGGCAGACTCCTAGCAGTTCTCCGGGAGGAGGGAGGCAAGGTGCACAACCCTACTTAGGAAACAGAGATTGAGAACCGAGGCCCCAAACCAGCATCACGCCGTGACTCTAGGTCGATGTGGTAATGGGTAATAAAGGTGTTTGCTGACTTCCAGGTAGCAGCCCGACAGATTTCCTGGATAGGGATGCCAGGAAGCAGCCACCGAAGCAGCAGTATGGCGGGTAGAATGAGCTCTTATCCCTCTGGGAGGCTCCTTGCCCGCCAACTCATAGCACAGACTTATGCACGATGTAATCCATCTTGCAACAGTCCGTTTAGCTGCAGGTCTGCCAGAAGCGGCTTCAGCGTAGGTGACAAACAGCTGGCGAACCTCACCCCGAATTTCCGCCGTCCTCTCCTTACAGTAGGAGAGAGCACACCTGAGGTCCAGAGTATGGAGCCTGTACTCGGCATCCAAGGTGTAGTTAGGGTAGTATACCGGCAGAGTCAACACCTGGTTGAGGTGAAACTCTGACACCGCCTTCGGAAGGAATTTCGGTGAGGGCAGGACAACTTTGTCCCGTGAAAGATCAGATAAGGGGAGTCCACCGAAAGCGCCTGGAGCTCCCGTCCTTCTGGCTGACGTGATAGCCACCAAGAAGGCGGTCTTCACGACAAGTGCTAGAGCTCACACTTGTGCATGGGTTCGAATGGCTTGCCCATGAGCTTTGCCAAACCAGCAAAAGATCCCACTGAGGTGGAGGTTCACGCATCGAGGGGATATGTGATCCAGGCCTTTGAAAGTGCCCGATCACCGCCTCTGAGCCAACGCCGGCTGGCCGGCCCGCACTGTAAGCAGAGATGGCTGCCAGGTGCACCTCAATGGTCGATGATCAAGACCCCTTTGGAGAGGGACCAAAGGTAGTCTAGAATGTTAGCCACAGAGCAGGATAAGGGGTCCAGGCTTTTTCCCTGACACCAAATGGAAAATCTTTTCCACTTGAAGGCATAACATTTCCTGGTCGATTCTTTTCGAGATGCCTCCACCACGGTGTAGACATCCTCAGAGAGACCGAAAGCCTGGAACTCTAGCCGCTCAGGAACCAGGCTGTGAGGTGCAGGGATTGAAGATCCGAGTGGAAGACCTTCCTCTGGTTCAGCGATATCAGGTCCGGGCATGTACACAGCCGCTCCGGGGTCCTGAGGCTGAGAAGATCTGGATACCAGAATTGGCGTGGCCAATCTGAGGCTACCAGAATCACCTTCTCCTTGTCCCTCCTCACCTTGAGTAACACCTTGTGGATCAAGGGAAATGGAGGGAAGGCGTAGAAGAGGCCTGGGGTCCACGGCCTTGAGAAGGCATCCCCCTGCAGCGAACCCCGCTGAGGGGGGCGGGCATGGTACAGCCTCAGCTTGGTATTCTCCCTGGAGGCAAACAGGTCCACCAACGGTTTGCCCCAATGGGAGAACAGGTTGTAAGCTACCTCTGGATGGAGAGACCACTCGTGGGATGTCTGTCCTATGCGGCCGAGAGCATCCGCCAGTTGGTTCGTGACTCCTGACACATGGATAGCTAGGAGATCCGCCTCCAGCCGGCTGACAAAGGTCCAGATCCGGAGCGCCTCCTTGCACAGCAGACGGGAGTGCGTGCCGCCCTGTTTGTCGAGGTAGTACATGGTCGTGGTATTGTCCGTCTGGATTTGAACCACTTGACCCCGGAGCTGAGGAGCGAAAGTTGACAGGGCCAGTCTGAC
Source organism: Neoceratodus forsteri (assembly GCA_016271365.2). NCBI lineage: Eukaryota > Metazoa > Chordata > Ceratodontiformes > Ceratodontidae > Neoceratodus > Neoceratodus forsteri. The sequence continues at coordinate 568,510,831 of CM057452.1, forward strand.
TGCTCTGAGCTCCAGCAGGTTGATGTGGCATGGGCCCTGTTGTCCCCCAAGTGGGCTCCCCAGCCCATGAGAGAGGCGTTGGTCGTAGGGACGACCGTCGGCTCAGGGCGAACAAACAGGACTCCTTCCTGCAAATGACTCGGGACGGTCCACCATTGGAGAGCATCCCACATCCTCTGGGTGACTGTGATCAGCTGGTCGAAGAGACCCTGACACTGAGACCACTGGGCAGCCAGTTCCCATTGAAAGGGGCGCATGTGCAGTCTGACCCAACGGACAACTGAGGTGCACACCGTCATGTAACCCAGGAGGCGCAGGAAGTCCCAGGCAGGGTGCAAGTGGCCAACCAGAAATGATTGGGCAAAGGAGGAAAGAACCTCCGCCCTGTTCGCCGGGAGCTGAGCTCTGGCTTGACAAGAGTCAAGCTCTGCCCCAATGAAGCCCATCACCTGAGAAGGTACGAGTTCTGATTTGGCCTCGTTGATCAGAAGGCCCAAGTGAGAGCAGGTTCGGAGGGTCAGGTCCCCGGACCTCTCCACCTCCTGAAGGGAGGAACCCGCCAGGAGCCAGTCGTCTAGGTAGGGGTAAATACGAACCCCTAGATGCCGTAGACGGGCTGCCACCACTGCGATGCATTTGGTGAAGACCCTTGGGGCTGATGACAGGCCGAACAGCATGGCTCTGAACTCGTAGAGGGTTCCTTCGACCCTGAAGCGGAGGAACCGCTGATGGGATGGACGGATTGGGACGTGGTAGAAAGCGTCCTGAAGATCCAGTGTACAGAACCACATGTTTTGTTCCAGGGATGGTATGATCTGGTTCAGAGTTACCATCCGGAAGGTGCGAGACCTGAGATACCGATTCAGGTCATGGAGATCTAGAATGGGGAGCCAACCCCCCCGTCCACTTGGGCACCAGGAAGTACCTGGAGACGAAGCCTGGGTCTGAAGGAGGATCCGGCACCGGGGCAACCGCCTCTTTGAGGAGGAATTGCGCAATGTCTTCCCGAAGGGCAGACTGGGTGCTAACTGAGATCCTTTCCTCCCGTGGGGCACGGGCTCGGCTGGGAGGGTACTACTCGAACTCTAGGGGCAGCCCCTGCCTGACCACTTCCAGAACCCACCTGTCCGAAGTGATACCGGACCAGGCGGAAAGGAAGTGGCAGAGCCGGCCCCCCACGGGAGGACCCAGAACTGGCGTGACGGGTGTGGGGGAGGAAACCCCCCGACCAATCACTGTGCAGGCTTAGAGGAGGAGGAGGCAGCTGGACCAGCACCTCGGCCTCCCTTGTGGGGCTGCTGGGGACCTTGCTTGGGCCTAGGGCGCCAAGCTTGAGCCTGCTGCTGCTGTTGACCTCCCTGGAAGGAGGGCTGTCTGACCGCAGGGGAAGAATGCCGAAAGGGCTACTTCTTACGGTTCTGTTGGTTCTTGCCTAAAGAACCCTTAGCAGAGGTGGCATCTCAGGTGGCATTAGACTGCTCAATGCGCTGAAGATGACCTGCCACTCCCGGACCGAAGAAGTCGGTGCCAAGGAAGGGCACGTCAGCTAGCTTGTGCTGAGTATCTGCGGGAAAGGAGGATAACCTCAGCCAAGCCCTGCGGCGAGAGGCGACCGCTGCCGCTAGTGAATGGGCACAGGAATCCCCAATGTCCAGAGCTGTCTGGAGCTGTTGTTTGGCAACAACCTGGCCCTGGTCCCGGACCTGCTTGACCGTGGTCTGCATGTCTGCTGGGAGGTGAGGAAGAACTTCATCCAGCGACCCCAAAAGGGCATGAGAGAAGTGTGCCATGATCACTGCTGAGCTTGCCTGACGAAAGGCCAAGGATGATGCCGCGTAGACCTTCCGGGCCGAGTGGTCCATAAGTTTGGACTCCTTGTCCGGAGGGCGGTCAGTATCCGCAGAGCTGCTCGTTCGCGCTGATACTGAGGCAGTCACAAGGCTTTCCAGCAGGTGCTAGTAAACCCCAGGCCCTGTGGGCAGCACCTGTGCTTGCGGGCCATGCGGGCAGATGGAGCTGGGCAGAGGGCTGGACGCTGCCAGAGTTCCAGAGCCGGGCCAACTATGGCTTCGGCCACTGGAAAGGCCTCCGTCGGGGTATCCCCCCTTTAAGAATATCCGTGAGGGGATGTTCTGCCTTTTTTTGTATAGGCTGCAAAGGCATTCCTGTGGACTCTGAAATGAGTCGAAGGATGCCCTGAAAGGAGGAAGGCCCTTCTTCCAAGCCTGACAACAACAGCTCGTCATGAGAATGAAGGCCGGTATTATCTGAATCGGAGAGTCCAGATACAAAGGCTTCCCGCCTAAATCTCCCTCGATACGCCTAGGGCGATCAGGGGTGACCGTAATCGACAGTCTATGAGGGAGACCTGAAGACTGTCGGTCCTCCTTAGAGGGAACCCCTCCCAGGAGCTGTTTTGGTGGAGGTTCCACCAAAATTGGTGGGGAGCCTGTAGCCTGCCGAGCCGAAAGGCGCACGGGGGCCACCAAAGGAACCGGAGCCCTGGAGGCCGAAGAGGCTGAGGCCAAGTGATAGCCGGAACCGCCGGGGTAGCCGGTTTCTGGCCTGTTAGCAGAAGTTGCTGCCACATAAGATCCTCATAGCATCGACGGAGTTTCCGTCGAAGCCTCTCCTCATCAGAGGAGGATGAGGAATAGGCCGCGCCTCTTCCGGGAGTGTTTGTGTCCTTTCTTGGTCTTCCAACCGAAGAGGACTTACTCCTCGATTGAGACCGACGGCGTCGGCTCTGTCGGTCAGGGGAAGCCGGACTTGGAGAAAACCGAGGTTCCGGCTCCTGGCCCTCGATCGGGATACCCGCGGGACAGGTTTCCTCGTCAGGGAAAGAGAGAATAGGCGTTCTCTCCAGACCGTCGTCGACAGGCGTCAGCGACAACGGCTCGATCGGGTCGAGAGAAATCTCGGCCAGTTCAGCCGTGTCCTAGACTTCAGTTCCTTGTCCAGATGGAAGGTCTGAAAAACCGGCAGCCAAGGAGGCGATCTCGACCGTAGTCGAAACCCCTTGCTCCTGGAAGTCGGACCGTTCTCGGTCCCAGGAGCGTCTTCTTCAGCTAGAAGACGACGGTTTCGGATCCTTCTTTTTGGATCGGGAGGAGTGCGAGCCCGAGGGTGCCTCACCCTTTGTAGGGAGAGACTGGCACAAATCCTGAAAGGATCCTGTGAAGGTGGAGCCCAAGTTGAGCGGCACGAAGAAGCTTCCGTTGGCCGAAGCTTGGGCAGCTTCTTCCTCGAAGGCTGGCATCTGCTCGAGCTGCTTGGCGGATCCCGCAGCCGCGGAAACCGCCCACCTGGCCTCCTTAAGATTTCACCGGTGGATTGCGAAGCTCCTGTCTCCCCAGCTTCAGGCGCGCCTGACGGTCCTCCAGAACGGTCGGATGGAAGGCAGCACAAATAGTGCATTGCGAGCTATCATGTACTGTACCGAGGCAATAAACGCATGAGAGGTGGGGGTCGGTGCGCGACATGTTTTGTCCACAAGGACACCGCCGGCGAAACCCGGGGGATGACTTGTCATCCATGTCCGAAGGGTTCGGATCTGAGTCGTATACTCCTACGAGTTTCAAAGCGAGAAGATGCGGTGAAAACCGTCGATTAGACTCCAGGGCCTCAATCGCTGCAAAAAAGCATGAGGGAACCTGTATCTTCCAGCGGAAAGGAAGATCTGGCGTCATGGGGCGGAGCCGAGGTATTTACCACCCGGGTGGGTGGGAGGAGCCAGCTTGAAGACTTCCGACAAGATTTAAAGGGAAAGGGACAATGCCAGACAGTGTGGATGAACAAGATATCCACGCCTAGGAAACAAAGGTTCTGAGGGGAGGCAGAATACAGCAAGACTCCATTAGAAGAAACAACATTACTAATGTGAGTAATTTTTTCTTCAAACAACGTGAAGTCTTGCTGTATTCTGACAATTTGCAGACTACCAAGCAGTACTTCCATGGAGGAGGGACAGAACCTACTTAGGAAATAGACTCTGAAGCACTGCTGTGCCAAACCGAGCACCACTCCTAGTCTGGATATCCAGAGAGTAATGCTTGGTAAAAGTGTGAACTGTTTTCCAGGTAGCTGCTTGACATATCTCTTAAGATAGGAATGTCCCTGGCAGCAGCTAGGGAAGCAGCTGTACCTCTGGTAGAGTGAGCCCTCAGGCCTGAGGGTGGAGTCCTACCTAGTTTTTCATAGCAAAATTGAATGCAAGAGACAATCCACCTGGCAATGGATCTTTTAGTGGCAGGTTTTCCCTTACCAACCTCACCATAAATGAGGAACAGTTGGAGGGAGTCAAACCTGTGACCCTTGGTACGCTCTATGTAGTAGCTAAGGGCTCTTTTCACATCCAAACTGTGCAGCCTCCTCTCACAAGAGGAGGAATGGTCAGTGAAGAACACAGGAAGAGACATAGATTGGTTAAGGTAGAAGTCTGAAACCACCTTAGGTAAAAACTTCCTGTTAGTCCTGAGGACCACCTTATCTCTATGAAAAGAGATAAAATCAGGCTCCACAGACAGGGCTTGTAACTCGCTTATGCGCCTGGCAGAAGTGATGGCCACCAAGAAAACAGTTTTCCAAGTCAAGTACTTAAGCTCTGCTGAGGACAAGGGCTCAAAAGGGGGTTGCATAAGCTGAGCAATGCAAACATTAAGGTCCCAAGCAGGGGCAGGGTCCCTGAATGGCGGACTGGTATGAAGCAATCCCTTGAAAAACTTGGAGAATACAGGATGAGCTGAAAGGGAAGAAGGCTCACCTCCTGAAAGAAAAGCAGAGACCGCTGCCAGATGCACTCTTAGTGTAGCTGGCCCGAGTCCCAAGCTATTCAGATGAACCATATAGTCAAGGACTGTGGGCAGGCCAGCAGACTCTGGAGAAATATGCTTCCCAGAGCACCATATGGAGAATCTTTTCCATTTCGAATTGTAAGTGGTTCTGGTGGAAGGCTTCCTAGAAGCCTTTAGGATATCCATAACACCTTGAGAGAGGTGTAAATCAGCAAACTCTAACTCTTCAAGAGCCAGGCCTTGAGATTGAGAGATTCGAGATTCGGGTACCAAACCCTCGCCTGAGCACAGGTTAACAGGTTGTAATTCCTGGGAAGAGACAGGGGAAGGTGGACTGCTAAGGACAACAGGAGAGGGTACCAGGGCTGTCTGGCCCAGTCTGGAGCAATCAGAATCGCCTTGCAGGGTTGAGACCTGATTTTGACTAGCATCTTGAACAGGAGAGGGAAGGGGGGAAAAGCATACAGGAACTTCCCTTCCCAATTGAGAACCAGGGCATCCAGGGGACTAAGCCCAACACTGGGGCCTGCAGCAAAAGAGGGAAGTTGGTGATTGTCTGGGGCTGCAAAAGATCCATCTGTGGGTGCCCCATCTGGAGAAGATCACTCTAAAAACCAGGGGATCCAGTGACCATCTGTGATGGCCCTGAGATATCCTGCTGAGGGCATCTGCCAGGACATTGTCCTTGCCTGGGAGGTGTACTGCTGTCAGAGAGGTGTTCAAGGAATAGGCCAGAGACCACAACTTCATTGCTTCTGTGCACAAGGCCATAGACCGAGTGCCCCTTGCTTGTTGATATACCACATTGTGGTGGTGTTGTCTGTCCTGATCTGAACTACTTCGTTCTGAACAGACTTGGAAAAAGCTTGAAGTGCTAGAAACACTGCTCTGAGTTCTAACAGACTGATGTGAAGCAGAGATTCCTGAGGAGACCACAACCCTTGGGTGGTCAGGTCTCCCAAGTGGGCCCCCCACCCCAAGAGGGAGGCATCTGTAGTAAGGATTAAAGAGTGAGACTGAGTGACAAAAGGAACTCCCTGTGTTAGATTGTCCTGATCCTGCCACCACTGCAAAGCCTGGATCAGGGTTCGAGTCACTGAGATCAGTTTGGTCAGAGGATCCTTTTTCCGAGACCAAAAGACTCTCAAGTGGAACTGAATGTCCCTAATCTGAAATCTTGCTCCCTGCACCACTGCTGTGGAAGCAGCCATGTGCCCCAGGAGCTGCAGAAAATGCCTTGCTGGTCGAGACACCTGTAGGGTGAATGAAGAGGCCAGTGTGATAAGGGTCCTTGCCCTGTCCAGGGGAAGGAAGGCTCTTGCCTTTTCTGTATCTAGCTCTGCGCCTATGAAGGTGAGGAGCTGTACAGGCTCTAGAACTGACTTTGAAAGATTCAGAAGGAAACCTAAAGAAGTGAGCAGTTGCTGAGTTATCTGCAGGTGTGACTTGACTTGGTCTGGTGACTGGCCTACTATGAGCCAGTCGTCCAGGTACGGGAAGATGGAAATCCTTTTCCTTCTTAGGAAAGCAGCTACTGCCAGACATTTTGTGAACACCCTTGGAGCAGAGGTTAGGCCGAAGGGCATTGCTCTAAACTGGTAATGGCCTGAGGGCAGCTCGAACCGGAGGTATTTTCGATGGGAGCTTCTTATGAGAATATGGAAATAGGCATCCTTGAGGTCCAGGGAGACTAGCCAGTCCCCTGGCCTTAGAGAGGGTAGAATTATTCCCAGAGTCACCAATTTGAACTTTGGCTTTAAAAGGTGCTTGTTTAGATATCTGAGATCCAGGATGGGCCGCCATTCTCCTGTCTTTTTGGGGGTGAGGAAGTACCTGGAGTACAATCCTTTCCCTTTGTGTAGGGGTGGAACCCTTTCTACAGCTCTGAGAGCCAAGAGGGACGAGACCTCTGCCTCTAGGGCAAGTGCCTCTGAAAGATTTGCAGGTGGAAAGGATCTGGTCCTCATCTTTGGAAATTTTTTGAAGCTGAGAACCAGTCCCTGGTTTACTACTTCCAGGACCCATTTGTCTGATGTTAAAGATCTCCAGTCCTGGACAAAGTAAGCCAGCCTGCCCCCTACAGGTGGTGGAGAATCAGCCCTGGCAAACCCATCAGGGTGCCTGTTTGGCAGGGGGTTTAGGCTGAGGGGTGGAAACAGGCCGCTTGTACCCCGTCTGCCTCTCCCTCTAAAGAACCCCCTCTGAGCATAAGCAGAAGAGGAGGCCTGGGCTTGGTAGAAAGGCCTGCCCCTGCCCCTGGGATGCTGCCTCTGAGGAGTGGCTTGCCTTTCCTCGGCCTAGGCACTCCTACAGGTGGTCCTGTATTCATCCATTTTCTTCATGTAGTTCTCTGTTTGCTCCCCAAACAAAGAATTACCCACAACAGGAAAATCCATGGCTTTAGTCTGGGTATCCTGAGACAGGCTAGTACATCCGAGCCAAGCCATCCTGCAAAGGGCCACAGATGTAGCCATGACTCTAGATGAAACATCATTGGAGTCCACTGCAGCATGGAATCGCACCTTGGATGACTCAATACCATCCGCAGCTACCTGCTCCAGCTCCTTGGCAAGCTGGCCAGGGACCTGTTTGGCTAAAGCCATTACAGTGTCCATCTAGATTTCTGATATCTAGCTGTATAGGCCATATAATTGGCCTGCCTGAGTCCCAAGGATGCTGCCATGTACTGTTTCTTTGCCATGGCATCAATCCTCCTGGAATCCTTATCTGGAGGGTGTGAAGCCAAGAGTATATTAGCCTTATCACAGGCTGCAGCCTGCACTACCCCAACATGGCTGCATTGTTGGGTAAGGAACTCCGTATCTGAGCCTGACAGAGTATACCTCTTGTCCATTCTCTTATCCACAGGAGGTATAGAATTAGGAGTCTAAAATTTTAAATGTCCGTTTCCCATAAGACTTATGAAGGGGAACAGACAGCCTCCTGGACTCTGGGATATCAATCATTTCAACATAGTCAGGCTCTTCCTGGTCATCCACAGCTTCTTCCATAGGAAGCTGAAGGGTTTCAGCCACTTTCTTGTAAAACATGAAATGGGAGGGGGACTCAGAAAACCTAGGAGGAGACACTCCTGAAGGTCTGTCTGGGGAGATGTCCGGGTCAATGGGCACATCCAGACTTTCATAATCACATTCATTTTCCTCATACTCTCCTTCCTCCTCCTCCGGTTCATAAAATTCCTCCAAATCATAATCCGGAACCGGTGGAACCGGCCGAACCGAGCGCCTTCCTGATAGTGCCTGTTCGGTCGGAACCGGGGATAGCGACTGAACAATTTTTATCGCTTTGGCTATTTCATCAGCGGTTGGATAAGAAACTTTTGGATCCACACCGGCTGATATATCCCTTCTTGTTCTCTTAACCGGAACAGACTCCTCGGAATCGGTTCTCCTTTTGCCCGAAGAAGTTTCGCCCTGGTCAGAGGGCACTCCTTCTGGTTCGGTTTGAACTGAACCGTGCTGGCCATCCGGGTCAGCGGACTTTTTGGCCTCCCTTTCCCTGAGCCTACCAACTCTCTTTTCTAGGGTAGCTGCAGGAAAATTTTTACAAATCTGGCAGTCTGACTCGAGGTGGTCAAACCCCAGACAATAAACACAGGTGGTGTGGGGGTTAGCCTTAGCAAAGACTTCCCCACACACACTACAGTGTTGAAACCCAGTGGGCCTGGTTTTTCTTTTGGGTTTCTCAGACATGGCCAGTCCTAAACCAAACTTACCTTTTATGGCAATCAGGCAAGACACTTATCGGTTCCTCAGAAACATGTGGGTCGTGGAAAAAACGTAATAAAATCAGTTTTTAGAACCAATAAGAACCGGTAAACACACTCTAAAAGTAGAAGTAAAGATTTTTAAACAACCTGATCGGTTCAAACCGAACTGATGACACGTTTACAAGTTCCACACAGAACAGAAAACAATACAAACCTATCTAGTACTCACGAATACCACAGACAGAGAATGATCCGATAGGCTGCGGTTTAAATTCGGTTGAAAACCGAGAAAAACGGTACTTTAACCAACAAACTGAACCGAGCAAAGGAGAAATCTCCGGAGCGACTGTTCAGTGAGGCAGAGTAAAGAATCTGACGGTTTGAGTTCAAACAGCAACAGACAGAGTCTCAACCAAGCTCAAGCTCAGCGTTCCATGCCTGGCATGGAACGTTAACTCTTTCATCTCCGGGGCAGTTCGAAGGTTGGACCTCACTGCAAATTGTCAGAATACAGCAAGACTTCATGTTGTTTGAATTGATGTTCCATCACAAACATTGCTGCTACCTTTACATGGTAAAAAAAACCTTCAACTGGGCCCCAAAAATAAAACTACCTTAAATAAAAAACAATACAAATTATTTAAATGTTTCCCTAATCACCACACTCTCTTACACACATAAGCAAATCAGAAACATTCAATATTGTTTACAGTTTTCACTACAATTGTTTCTTTGTTGACAAAGAAAAATCTCCCTTCTATCTTTACCTGCTAATTAGGGAAATGTATTCCGCTTACCCAGACAGTGAGATAATTGTGTCGCTGGCCATAACACAGGCCTTTGTTCTGTGTGTGTACTGTATGTTAGGAGAGAAACATTCTGCCAGTGGAACAGAGCATAATTTTAAATCCATGTATTCCATGGGAAACATTCCATGATATACATTCTATATCTTGAATATTGATGCCAGCAAAGGACAAACTTTGTCCAGCAGTAATACAATGGCATCATCTATGACGTCATTTGCAGTGGGCAGAAAGAGTATTTTATCATAAATGCACACAAGTAAATCTATTATTTCTACATATAAACATGCCTTTCCCCAAATGTAAAACGTTAAAAAAGAAGCCCATTTTACAAGCGCAATCACCTGTGGCCTCGTGCCCTACCATGCCCCTGGGTATGCGGAAAAATATGTTTCATACACACACCCTCACGTCTTATTGCTTACATAACACACATCCTGCCATGACTTACTGTTTAATTCTACTCTATTTTGCATTCAGAATGAACTCCTGGCAGCTTTGCTATGACATTCCTAAGACACTGTGCAGAATTATATGCACATTTGTACACATTCCAAACAAATCTAAATATCTTGAAAACTTTACAAGCTACACAAAAACACCCAGCAGCAAAGTTAACAACAAAAAAGACCATTACAGTGAGGGTAGTCACTCAGCTGAACTCTGTATAGTTTTTAAAATATAATCATCTAATTCTCCAAACTGCCATTTTTTTTTTAACCAAATGTCCCACTTTGGCAATATTTTAAAAACTGTAGGAAGTTCAGCTTAGTGACTACCCTCATTGTAACAATCTTTCTGTCCTGAACAACTGTGTGTTGTTTTTGTGTAGCTTGTATAGTTTTCAAGATAGTTAGATTTGTTTGGCATGTGTGCAGATGTCCTTACAAACAGCAGATGCTTTTTTTCTCTCCGAGTAAACACTCAAGCAGACATGCCAAACAAATTTAAATATCCTGAAAACCATACAAGTCACACATGCATAACCAGTGTCAAAATTGTTCACAACAAAAATACTTTTACAATGAGGGTAGTTACCAAGCTTAACTCTGTATAGTTTTTAAAATCTAGCCAAGATACCTAAACAAGCATCTTACAAAACCAAAATTCAAAACGGTCACCCTGGTTCTGATCCTTCCCACTCTAAGACAAGGGGACTGGTTGGCATCCCTGGACCTCAAGGACACCTATTTTCACATCCCATTAGGCAGTCTCACAGAAAATGCCTCAGGTTCAGACTGACATCAGGTCATTATCAGTTCAGGGACCTGCCCTTCAGCCTCTCCTCTGCACCGAGAACCTTCACAAAGTGCTTGGCAGTGGTCATGGTGCATCTAAGAAGGTTAGGAGTCACAGTCTTCCTTTACCTGGATGACTGGCTAGTCATGGGGTACTCTCCTCAACAGGTAAAGGAATCTCTGGTCACAACACAGGACACCTTGCAGTCTCTAAGGTTCCTGATAAATCTCAAGAAGTCAGTTCTAAAGCCAGTTCAGCTCCTAGAGTTTATAGGGGCAGACCTGGACACAATTCAGGCAAAAGCTATCCTACCACAGTCAAGAGTGGACAGCAGTATCCAGTTAGCAGCCTCTTTCTGGCTGCATGTCCCTCTACCAGCAAGGCATTTTCTCTAGCTCCTGGGCCATATGGCTGCAGCCACTGCTGTAGTCCCAGGAGCCAGGTTTCAGATGAGAGATATCCAGTTCCACTTCAGGTCTTTTTGGTCCCAGAGCAGGGATTCTCTGTCAAAGGTAGTACCAGTAACCTCCACACTCATACAAGCTTTGCAATGGTGGCAGGACAAGGACAGCTTCAGGATGGGGGCCCCTTTCTTGCAGCAGTCTCCGACTGTGGTGCTGACCACGGATGCCTCCCTCTTAGGGTAGGGGGCCCACCTAGGGGACTACACTGCACATGGACAAAGCAGGAATCTCTGTTGCACATAAACCTGCTGGAGCTCAGTGCAGTACTACTAGCACTACAATCATTTGCCACTTTGGTACAGGAGAAGGTGGTTCAGGTTAGATTCAGAACAGACAACACAACCACTATGTATTACATAAACACACAGGGAGGGACCAGGCCCTCTGTCCTGTGCACAGAGGCCATGAAGGTCTAGAGCCTGGCCTACTTCCTCAAGGTCTCCCTGTCAGCAGTCCACCTGCCAGGCAAGGACAATGTCTTAGTGGATGCACTCAGCAGGATCAGTCAGAGCCATCATGAATGGACTCTGAACAGGCAAGTCCTACTGACAGTGTTAAGGAGATGGGGCACCCCAGAGGTGGACCTCTTTGCAGCTCCAGACAATCATCAGTTGCCCCAGTACTGCTGCAGACCACCAGTTCAGGGCTCAGTACCCCTGGATGCCTTGATCCTGGATTGGACGGACAGCTTCCTGTATGCCTTCCCTTCATTTCCCTGATATTCAAGGTACTGACCAAGCTCAGGGAACAGCCTGCAACAGTGATTCTGATTGCCCCAGACTGGGCCAGGCAGCCATGGTACTCAGTGTTGCTAACTTTGTCAGTCACCAGTCCAGTTTGCCTCCCCAGGAGGCACAACCTTCTGACCTCATCCCAAGGGAGGATCCTATACCCCAACCTCTGGTCCCTCAGGCTCAAGGCCTGGCTCTTGAGGACTTAGAGTATGCAGGCTTGCATCTCTCAGAAGGGGTTATGGACATCTTAAGGGTCTCCAGAAAGCCTTCCACCAGGAAGACTTACACATCAAAGTGGAAAAGGTTCTCTAGCTGGTGTTCCCAAAGGGATATAGATCCACAGGAAGCTGGCTTGGCAGTCCTGCTGGACTATTTGGCTCATCTTCATTTTCTAGGTCTCAGCCGTTTACCCTCAAGGTGCATCTGGCAGCTGTTTCTGCCCGCCTTTCAGCAGGGAAGGGCCCTTTCCTGGTTTCCAGTGCCATTTTCAATAAATTCTTTAGGGGGTTGTTCCATTTGCATCCTCCTTATAGAGAACTGTCCCTTCTTGGGACCTGAACATCTGCATAGCACAGCTCATGCAGCCCCCTTTTGAACCCATGTCCTCAGCAGAGCTTAAATACCTGACATGGAAAACTGTTTTTAGTGGCTATCACTTCAGCAAGAGGAATCAGTGAGCAACAGGCTGTTTCTGTCAGAAGAGAACTGGTTGCAGAACAAGAAACAGAAGTCCAGAACTACAGATTTTTTACTAATTAATCACTTCTGTCTCAGCAGGAGTAGTACCTGTTTGGATTATGCAAACAGATACTTTATTAGAAGAAGGGGGTCTCATTTAAGTAAAACAAAAACAAAAAAAGTGTTTTTTCTGAGGAAGGGGGTAGTATCAGCTTAATTTACTGAGAGCAGAGAGTGAATCTAATTGGGGTGTGGCTTAGCAGCTTAGGTGTACAAAAGCAGCTGTCTCCAATTACAGCTTCCGGCTGTTTCTGTCAGAAGAGAACTGGTTGCAGAGCAAGAAACAGAAGTCCAGAGCTACAGATTTTTTACTAATTAATCACTTCTGTCTCAGCAGGAGTAGTACCTGTTTGGAATATGCAGACAGATACTTTATTAGAAGAACGGGGTCTCATTTAAGTAAAACAAAAAAAAAAAGTGTTTTTTCTGAGGAAGGGGGCAGTATCAGCTTAATTTACTGAGACCAGAGCGTGAATCTAATTGGGGATGTGGCTGAGCAGCTTAGGTGTACAAAAGCAGTTGTCTCCAATTACAGCTTCCGGCTGTTTCTGGCAGAAGAGAACTGGTTGCAGAGCAAGAAACAGAAGTCCAGAACTACAGATTTTTTACTAATTGCCCTCCTTCCCACCCCAAGCCAGTTCTAGTTTTATAGCCACTGAATTTGACTGACAACAGGAACTTCCTGTTTGGCAGTAGGAAGGGAAGGATCACTGAGACACATTAGTTTCAGCAACCTTGAAGGAACCTAAAAAAAAAACCAACTCTTTATCCCCCCCCCCCCAGCTGCTGGAGGTCTGAATCCAAGCACGGAGGAAGGAGACTACTGAAGACTACAGGAAGTTCCTGTCCCAGAACAGGAAGGGTGCGAGTTGTAAGGGCACACAGGCAGTAGGAAAGTAAATGTAAAAATACATAGAGGGAGGAGACAATAAGCATGCAAAGCAACAGGAGAGGGGACACAAAATAAGTCAAGATGGGAGTGGTACAGTGCAATGGCTGTGGAGCAGCAGTGTTCCGGGAGACATTCTGGAGGCTGAGATGCTGCCCTGTTTGCAGGCACCTCTCTGGTCTGAGGGAGGAGGTTGCCCGTCTCCAGGCTGACCTGGCTAGGATTCATGAAACCTCTTCCCCCACCCAGAGACCACCAGGGCCACCACCATTACCTCAGAGGTTGCCAAGAAAGAGGAGCGGTTGGGCCAAGCTGGGCTCAGGATGGGAGAGGGTGGTGGAACAGAGGTGCATCCCTCCAGTTGTAGCTCTCCACAGTTCATATGCTGTTCTGGCAAAGAGTGGTTCCTCTATGGAGGCACCTGCAGTGGAGACCAAGGAGGATGCTGGGAACCTCCACAAAGGAGACCCACAGAAGGGTGGCACGAGACCCCACAGGGGAAGGAAACAACTCCTGGTGGGGGACTCAATCATTGGGGGTAGACGTGGGGGAGGAAGGGGATAGGGAGGTAAGGTGCCTGCCTGGCACCACGGCTTGGAGGGACAGGAAGCGAATCCTCAGGATCGCAGGAGCAGCTGCATGAGGGAGGGAGCTGGATGTCATTGTCTACCTGGAGACAAATGACCTGGCTGTAAATGGGATCAGAGCGGTGCAAGAGGAGTTTGTGGAGTTGGTGAGAGACCTTAGACAAGTAGCATGTACGGTAACCTTCTCGGAGATGCTGCCTGTCTATGGCAAGGATGATGCTAGGGTATTCCGCACCATGGGATTCAATGAATGGTTGAAAAACTGGTGTGAAGCTCAGGGTTTTGGCTTCATTGGGGACTGGAGAGCCACCTGGAGGGATGCAGGCTTATACTGGCGCGATGATCTGCATCTGTCCGGGGATCCAGGATCCTAGGTGACAGGTTTAATGCTTCATTGGCAAGCATTTGAACTAGCCAAGGGGGGAGGCACTGAAAAGGAGCAGGGAAGTCCCAGCCTTCCCCCACAAAGTGCAGTAGTTAGAGAGGTAAACACCAAGGCAGAGAAGTCAGTAGGGAGCAGGACAGGGATAAATGCAGAAAAAAGTGTTAGGGACAGGGATGGGGCTAAAAGGGGTAAGGCCATAAAAAATAAATGGAAGGTGATGAGTACTAATGCCCGCAGTCTGTGCAACAAGCTCCCTGAACTAGTGGCCTTGATGGAAGAGGCATGCCTGGATATTGTGGCAGTCACTGAAACATGGTACACAGAGATCCATGAGTGGGAAGTCAGAATACCAGGATACAAAGTCTACAGGAGGGACAGGTTGGGTAAAAGAGGAGGGGGAGTAGCTCTCTATATAAGGGAAGGGATTAAAGCAACAGAACTAAAGAGTAAACAGGAAGTTGATGAGTCACTATGGGTCACCCTGGAGACAGGAAATGGCACCACAGTCTGCATGGGGGTTGTGTACAGACCCCCATCTCGGGGAGGAAATGGACAAGGAAATGATTGGAGGCATCCTTAAAATGGCAGAAAAAGGGGAGTTATTGTTGATGGGGGACCTGAATATGCCAGATGTTAACTGGAGTACCTTTGCTGCAGGCACATCCAAGAGCAGGGTCATTCTTGATGCCCTACAGGGGGGCATGCCTCAGACAGCTAGTGTTGGAACCCATTCGAGAGGGAGCAATCTTAGACCTGGTACTCTCAAATGGGGAAGGAGAAAGGATCTCAGATTTAGAAGTGGGTAGCCATCTGGGAACAAGTGACCACCAAACAGTGTGGCTCACAATAAACACAGCTATAGAGTCAAGCCACACAAAAACAAGAGTATTGGACTTTAGGAAGGCTGACTTTGGGAAAATGAGAGAGTGCCTTAGAAAAACACTAGCAAATGGGCAATAAGGAGGGTGGAGGAACAATGGGGAATAATCAAAACAGCCATCGCAGAGGCAACAAGCCTTTGTGTGAAGCAAATCAATAAAGCATTAAAATCTAAGGAAAACCACTATGGTTTTCAAAAAGAGGTGGCAGGGACTGTTAAGGAGAAAAGGATAGCAATCAGGAAATATAAGGAAACACAGAAGGAGCAGGACAGAGAACTTTATCAGTTAAAGCAGGAGGAGGCAGGAAGGCAGTCAGAATAGCAAAGGCACAAACTGAGGGGATAAAACCTTTTATAGGTACATTAGGGAGCGAAGAAAGACCAAGGGAGGGATACAGAGACTTAATAAAGGGGAGGGAATGTGGACAGAGGGTGACAGTGAAAAAGCAGGGATACTGAATGAATATTTCTGCTCAGTATTCACAACAGATGAGGAAGGGGAGGTGCCTAAACCAAACAAGGGAGAAACTCTGAATAGGGGGGTCGATACCAGTCCATTCACAGAAAGACGGGTTTTAAAAGAACTCTTGAAACTGAGGGTGGACAAAGCAATGGGACCTGATTGGATTCACCCAAGAATACTAAAAGAACTAAGGGTAGAACTAGTAACACCACTGACTACTCTCTTTAACAAATCATGGGAGGATGGAGTGGTACCTGAGGACTGGAGGAGGGCAAATGTGATTCCACTTCATAAAAGTGGGAGCAGGGCAGAGGCAGGAAACTACAGACCAGTTAGTTTGACTTCAATGGTAGGGAAAATGATGGAATCACTTCTGAAGGAAAGAATTGTTGAGTACCTAGAGCCCAGTGAGGCACAGGACCCAAGGCAGCATGGTTTTACAGCAGGAAGGTCATGTCAGACGAACCTAATAGATTTCTTTGACTGGGTGACCAAAGTAGTAGACCAGGGAGGGGCTGTGGATGTGGCCTACCTAGATTTTAGCAAGGCATTCGACACAGTCTTACACAAAAGATTAATATACAAGTTAGCCAGCCTTGGAGTAGGTCCCAAGGTGGTAGCCTGGATAAAAAACTGGCTGGACAACAGGACACAAAGGGTAATAGTCAACGGAGTCCACAGTGAAGAAAGAAGGGTAACTAGCGGGGTACCGCAGGGTTCAGTACTGGGACCGGTCCTCTTTAATATCTTTATAAGTGACATTGGAGAGCACCTGGAAGGAAAGGTATGCCTCTTTGCAGATGACACAAAGATCTACAACAGTGTTGATACACAAGGTGGGGTGGAAAGAATGAAAAGGGACTTGGCAAGGTTGGAGGAATGATCAAATATGTGGCAGCTCAGATTCAGTGCAAAGAAGTGCAAGGTAATGCATCTGGGAAACAAAACCCAGGGAGGAGTACACAGTGGAGGTGAGTTAATAACAACAACAAAAATCGAAAGAGACCTAGAGTAATTATATAGATGACCTAAAGGTTGGCAAGCAATGTGAGAAGGCAGTAAGGAGGGCTGGGGGGGGGGATGCATAGGGAGAGGCATCAATAGTAGAAAACAAGTTATTGTTATCCCTCTCTACAGTTAATGAGACCCCTTTTGGAGTACTGTGTGCAATTCTGGAGACCCCATCTCTGCAAAGACATAGACAGAGTGGAGGCTGTTCAGAGGAGGGCAACCAAAATGGTGCAAGGTCTGCACCAGAAGACATACGAGGAGAGACTAAAGCAGCTTAATATGTATACCCTTGAGGAAAGGAGGGAGAGGGGGACATGATAGAAACTTTCAAGTATCTCAAGGGAATTAACAAGGTACAAGAGGGTAGTATCTTTCAGAAGAAGAGATGTGCAAGAACAAGGGGGCACAATTTGAAGATAGAGGGGGGACGGCTCAGAGGTAATGTTAGAAAGTATTTTTTCACAGAGAGAGTTGTGGATGCATGGAACAGCCTTCCTGAGGAGGTTGTGGAGTCAGGAACAGTGGGAGAATTCAAGAATGCATGGGACAGGCATAAGGCAATTCTAGTGGGGGGCAGGAGGAAGTAAGCTGTTGATTAACTAGAATCTGCAGCTTATCCATCAGGTAGGGAAATGGGCAGACTGGGTGGGCCAAGTGGTCCTTATCTGCTGTCAAATTCTATGTTTCTATGTTTCTATCTCTGCTGTTGTATTGTAAAGCAGTGCTTGTTGCTTAACCTATGGGCTCTGCTACATCACTGTCACATGAGACAGGATGCACTGTAGGTACAAGAAAGGCAATAAACTTAACCGAGATGGAGATTCCCAGGGGTCGTAAAACTACCATAAAGCTGGCAGGCTAATTTAGGAAAATCTCCTGAAACAGACAGAGGGAATGATACACTAGGATTTCACACACAAATCAAAACACTCTGTACAACATTTTTTTTTTTTTTAACAAATTCTGGGTATACTACTCCTTTAAGGATTTAAAGGTCAAATATACCTCCTTGGCTGTAGTGATCCTGTCAGGGGCACATGTGTCAGAACTCTTAACTGCAGCAAATTAAGATCTGCAAAAAGTCTGTCTTAATTCTCAAGTTACACAATGAGGGATCAGGTCTGTGCAAAGATCTGTATGGAACCCTACAAACGTTTTAGCTATGTCCTGAGACAGCACTTCAGGCGGAGTTACCCCAGATTGGCTTCTGAGTTTTACTACCTGCCTAGAAGCCTGTTACTTTCTCAACTGTACTGCCAGGAGACAAAACCAAGGAACAGCAAGCGTACTGGAGAAAGACGTGCAGCACCCAGCAAACAAAATTATTTGGAAAATGTTTCACCAAGAAAAACATGAGCTAGAAACAGCTTGTTTCCAGAAGCGTCCGGGGGTGGTGGGGGTTACAAAAGCTGTGAGAACAAGCAAACACATAGCAATACAAGTGCAACTACTAAAAACAAACAATGTAGTACAATTACAGAGCAGAAATAACCCAGACCAACCGGCCCGGGTAAACAAAACCCTTTTCAGATACAACATACACTGCAACAACCCAAGAGCAGGTGATCTGGTAGGGTAAAGGTTAGAGGATGGATAACACATTTGAAGTGCTAGAGGTAGTAGACTGAGCACAAGATTCAAAGTGCTATTGTATACCCAAGGCAGAGCAGTTATAAGACAAGTGGGGAAGTGGACGGGCGAGGGGTAGAGAGTGGGGGGATGGGCGGGGAGAGAGAGAGAGAGGGACAGCCATGATCTATACCCCTTCAGGATGCTGAGAACCCTGCAAGGGGGACAGGACCAGGCAGAAAGGGCGGGGAGAAAAAGGAGGCAGGGAGGTAGAGAAGAGAGGGGCGGAAGAACAGAATAGGAGGAAGGGGATAAGCAAGCAGGGAGGTGGGCGGGCGATGGATTTGAAAGTGGGAGGAAAGGCAGAGGTGGAAAAAGAGAGTGAGACAATCTATACCTCTTCATGATGCAGAGAACCCTGACAGGGAGTCAGGCTCAGAAAGTGGGGGGAAAGGAAGAGGGGCAGAAGAGAGACAGCCAAGAACTATACCCCTTCAGGATAACAGAGAACCCTGCAAAAGGGACAAGACCAGGCAGAAAAGGAGGGGAGAGAAAAGGGGCAGGGAAGAGGAGTGGAGTGTGGCAGGTAACCAGAGGGGAGGAAAGGGATAAGAAATAGGGAAGCTGGAGAAAATAGGGTTAAACTAGGAATGGAAAAAGGGAGGGCATCAGTGGGAGGGGGAGGGGGGATAGTGGGGCAGGGGAAGGACAGCAGTAGAGTGTCAAAATGGCACAGTAGGTTGTGGTAGGGGGTGGGAGGAGGGGGTATAAGAGGTGGTAGCATGTGAGGTAGTAATCAGAATAAGGGTAAGGTTAGGAGACAGGAGGTAAGGCACTAAACAGCAAGATACACAACGAGGCAAACAAGAAAAGAAAATGCTGCAAGTGGTTTACTGTGGTACAGAAAGAGCTACAGAAGGATCAGGGCTGTAGCTTTTTTTGTACCACAATAAACCACTTGCAGCATTTAACTTTTCTTGTCAGCCTCATTATTGTGCACTGTGCTGTTTTCTTTTGTATTGCCAGCAGACTACCTAACCTGTTACCATGGGCATAACACTGACTTGTGAATCTGAGTATGTACTTCGCCTTGTATAGTAGTAGTACTAGTAAAATATTTATTCATAAGAGTATTATGAATCAGGATAAACTCGACTGAGTTGACAACTCATTTACAATGAGGTGCCGTGGATACACAAAGTGCAATGTTACAAGTCATATTTACAGTTCAATGCTAAAATTTATATTACATAGATACTAAATATATAATCAAAAACAGTAATAATTATAAGGAAGTCACAATACATTTCATCAATGAAATACTGTTTCAGTAGCATCACTCCAGGGCTAAGCTTCCATAATTATTTATTTTTTTTTTTTTAACCAGGAGTGATGCACTAAGCTGAAGCTTGCTTACTGGTGCGACCTGGGAACATAAGGAAGTTAAGTGACTTGCTCAGGGTCACAGTATGCAAGTGTGGGCTGTGGGATTCAAACCCAGGTCTCCAGGTTTGCAGCTCAGAGCCTTAAACCACAGCGCTATACTGCCTCCCTAAACACAGCATTGTCTTGTTTTACTGGATGCGTTATTTAACCACAATTTTATTGTTTTCCAAGTGTTTATCCCCAGTAGGCCTCTCAGATTAGACTGCATACTATTCCAGCTCAGCGCCCCTTTATAATATACTGATTGACGACCCACTTGACAGAGTTAAATCTTTTAGCTTCTGTCTTGCCTCTACAAGCCATGGGTAAATATGGGTGTCTGTCACCTGATCCTTATTATGTGTCTTTTCTATCTGGTCCTCCAATTCCAGCCTTCCACGACTACCTTACTTTGCGCTATCGTTAAGGAGATGTGGGTAACACATAATACTGTACCGCCTTTAAAGTGTTCCAAACAGTCACTGAGGTAGTATCGGTATTATCACTGTTTTCCAGGTATGGCTATGCCATGTTAGCCAGTACAAATCTACCTGAAGAGGAGATTCATAGGTCTTAAAAGCTTGCATCTTAATATTTTGATTAGCCTAATAAAGCTATTATCTTTACCTAGCAAAAAAAATATATTTTCCTTTCCATCCTGCACTGTCTTCTAAAAACTGCTGCATATCCTGCTTTATCCTAACTGCATCGGCTTCTTTTACCATAAAGCCTGTGTTCATACGCCAAAGCTTTTGTGTCAAAATTGGTCTAACTTCAACTGTTACTGAAATCAGAGCATGGACTAAGTAATATTATAAACAGTACAATCTATGACCATGTTAGCTTGTCCTAGTGAGCTGGTTAAAAATCGTCCCTCACTACCATTTCTCCCCTGGTGCAAGCCTCCTGTATCTCATGACACAGTGCTACCAGTGGGGAGTAATTACAAGCCAGTGACTGGTAGCAAACCCTGATAACCTACTTGCCAGTTTAACTTACAGTTTTAATACAGATAGATTCTGTTTTAATACCTTCATCTTAGATGTTCCTAATTTCTGTGCACAATATGTCAGATTTTACACAAATAGCAATCCCTTCTGAGTGTTTCCCAGAAAAATTTGAAAGGATGTAGGTATCTGTTGACCAACACAGCCGTGATTCATACGCCCACTTCTCTGATCTATGTGTGTTCCCGCATTTCTTTTTCTGAGTCCTTTTGCTATTCTTTCTTTTTCTGTATGTTTCTTTGTAGCTGTAAGACAACTCTCCTTTGCTGCAGTCCTTTCTAGGATCCCCCAAGTGCTGTAATTCTAATAAAATTGGAGACCAAGGCTCTGCTTTGAATATGGGGAAGAATATGGGTGTTTCCAAAGAATGGGGGATCAAAATGAAAGGATGAGGGCACTCCCATGCATAAACGCTTTGGCAGAAACCCTATCTCCTGAAGTTTTAACTGTGGGCAACAAAGCCTGGCTTGTCAGCAGGACTTTGCTACTTTGGGTCACATTTAAACACTACTGACAAATCTCTGTCAATCCAATGGACATAGATTCTGCAAACAGTTCCTCATGCCCTCCAACCTATTCTTTATATGGCCAAAACACAGATTATAGTCAAAGGCTTGCACAGGGGGGGCCCCCCTGGCCCCAGCCTCCCCATTAAAAATCTTCCTCCAACTAAATTATAATTACATATGCCCCTTGTTCACTGACTCTGCACACGCCTCTGATTATAGTACATGTGTCAGCTCCACCAACTGCTCTTTAAGGCAGCATTTCAAGTAAGTCATAAAAAAACAAAATAAAAACAACACTGCCTGCTTTCGATTCCATAAGGGAGCATCCAGGCTTCTTCAATAAATCAGGCTCCTATAAACTAAAACTAACACTGGTTATATATTCTATTCTTACCTTTGTTATCAACGAAAACAGCTATCGTGCCCATGCTTGCTGATGCTACAGCAATCACGATAGGCATCAATTTTCAGAGCTAACATGAGCTGCTGCTTTAAATACTACAAACGAAAGTGCTAGACCTACCCGTTCTCCAGATCGCGGCCTCTTCTTTGGCCGAGAGGGTAGTGCATCCTCCTTTGGATTTGTGTCTATGGCCCAGTAAGACCCCTACAACACAGAGAAGAAAAAAGGTAAACAATTAACAGGGGCTGAAATTAAGTTTTAAAGCTACAAGCTGGAAGGGCTAATTGCTGGGAAAACCCACGGTCCCCTCCAGATATTCCTCTGAATCAACTGCTGTACTTCTTTAAATCTTACCTCATGCAACACAAGTCAGCAAAGTCAAAGGGACACAGTCAGTCACTTCTGCACCATATTATTTCTAGTTAAAAACACACATTTTATGATGCTTACTTTCTCCAAGAGTCATTAATGTTGCTGGTTGTTTTATCTGCCACCTTTTTTAATAGAACTAATGAAGTGCATGCTGATTGTGTAATTATACCAAACCTTGTTTTATTTAAAATCTTTGACCTACCCTTACTGCATACTTCCTGAACATTAGGAACCCCCAAAACAGTGCAACTGCCCATGATGGAATAGTCTCCTTTCCTCTGACTGCATCACAAGTGGCTAGTCTGTGTTGGGGTGTTCCCAAGTCCACGAAAGATGTACTGGGAGTTGATCAAGGAATATGAACAAACATGTTTTTGTGCTCTAACACTAGTATACTGGGTAACTAACAGTTATCAGATATGTATTATTGGTCATCCCCCAAACCCTTTCTAGAGGGTACCAGCTCAGTCTCGGCATTATTGTAAAACTATCTAGTACTCATGAAAGTGGTCATTAACTTGTTTAGCCCGAGTGTGAGCCCATACACACTGTCTCAATAGCAAATATAGGTAAAATAAAACCGAACCACACTTGGTACAAAGGGAAGTGAACAGTACCTTGACCACTGAAACCTGATCTAGTAAAAACCAGAACAGCTTAGAGTTTTATCTGCTTCCCTTTTGATGATTCCCCCAAAAAATTTATTACAACTGCGTTCAGCTTCCAGTTTAGCCACCAGGGCCCCTGACTCTCAAACTGGTTAAAGAAATATTGTTCACTCCCTACTATGATATGCAGTGAAGGGGAAAACAAGGCTATAGGAAATGGGAGAAGGGAGTCACAAGATATTCTGTGGCACACGACAACCACAGTGCGTTACTCACCGTCACCAGAGGCAAAGCCTTCTCCTTTAGCCTTGAATTCTTTTTCATTCCAGTCCACCATTTTCGGAGAATCTCCAGGATCCGCAAATTGGTACATCATCTTCCCACAGACTATGCGCAAACTGACTGGCATAAGCATAATATGATGAACCCCCAGCTGCTGTAATCGGGTGCGAACCCAGTGAAGGTTTTTCCCGTGCTGTCAGGTCGAGTAACTCAAATCTAAAAATATATGTACCTTGTTGCCTTGCCAGTCCAGAAAGCCATGCTTTATAGACTGCATAAGGATGAGATCTTTGTCCAAAATAGTTCCTAGCACCACAAGTAGAGTTCAGGGTGGGGGGGGTCGTTTGTTGCAGTTCAGCTTCTCCCTCCATGTCCGGGACAAGGGATGTGGCTCCTTTTGCAAGGACATGAGCAGTGTCCTCCCTAAGGGTGGACAGCATGTCCTGCGACACCCCAGAATCTCAAGGTACATGGAGACGGCAGGACAAGAGAACCTTGAAATTAAAGAGAGAGTCCTCTTCCCACTATGTACAACAAACACTTGTCCATTATAACAGCAGACCAACATGGCAAGAAGAGACGTAGCCTGCCTCCAATGGGAGGAGTGGTAGAGGACAGGTTGAGGGACCACATCCCCCCCAACCTATCATCAAAAGGGCTACGCGGGGGATACTGGTGGCTGTAGTCAGAGAGGCACCACTACCCATCCACCCCCTTTGGACCTTGGCCCCCTGACTTCTTGGGCACCAGGTCTGTAACTGCCACTGATGGGGCTGTTGCCGGGGAGGTGGTGATTGAAAGGACCAGTACTGGAAAGTCAGTTTCTTAGGCTTTTCCTTGAAATTCCTCTGGGATGAAAAGTCACCAAGTCCAAGATGGCATTGAACTTCTCGATCTGCGTGAGATGTCCTTCTACCAAAGGGTCAAAGAGGTCAGTGCCCAGAAAAGTGACATACACTAACCTCTGTTGGGTGTCCACCATGAAGGTGGACAAGGTGGACAAACTCAGCCAGGCCCTGCAACATGTGGAGACAGCCGCTGCCACCGCATGGCACATGAGTCACCCACGTCTAAGGTTGTCTGGTGCTGGTGTTTAGCCAGCAAGTGACCGTGGAGTGAGTTCCACCACCTCCCACTGCTCCATGTGGAGGTGGAGGTGGGGGACAATGATGTCAAACATACTCATCATACAGTGACCATAACTGGCCCTCATGATGGCACAGCTAGCCTGTCTGAGACGTAGGGCGACTTCAGCGTACACCTTTTTAGCTGCATGGTCAATCTTACGAGACTCCTTGCCCAGGGGTCGCCCAAAATCCCCTGGTGACCCAACTTGTGGAACGCTGAATCTGTGACCAGATTAACCAACAGACTAAAACAAAAAACTAAAAATCTAATAAAGTACAATATAATGCCTTAAAAGAACTGCAAAGTTTTAAAGATGTGGTATCCAAACCATCCGATATAGGTGGCAACGCTGTGCTAATGGATGAAACGTTCTATGTCGCTAAACCGTTGGAATTGTTACAAAACACAGAAAATTATGAAAAGCTAAAAAGGGATCCTACCACAGCATACACTTTAGAACTACAGTATTTACATGAATAGACAATGCATATACTTCTGGCCACATTTTAGAAGATGAAGCCTCTTTTATGAAATTAGATTTCCAGTAATTTCTACCTTTTATAGATTACCAAGACTCCATAATGATTCTCAAAATCCACCTTTAAGGCCTGTTGTTTCAGTAATTAACTCACTGAGACAAAACACAGACAAATTTATTGCCTTTTTCCTTAATGTGTGATTAGACTCCCATCCTACATTAGCGACACCATGCGCCTACTACATCAATTGGACAAACTCATGGAAAGAAAATTACGTCTGGATTTCCATAGATAAAGCCAGCTCATACACTTCTATACAAAACACAAAAGGTTTAGATGCAGCCCACCATACCAAGAACCTTCCTGTTACAAGCTCTTCAGTTCATCCTGGAACATAATTATTTTGTCTTTGATAAGTCATTCTACAGACAAAACTGCAGCATGGCAATGGGTCGATCTATGGCACCATCATATGCCAACCTTTCCATGGGGAAATGGAAGTAGCAGTTTATATTGAACCCTGAGAACAACCCTTTTTAAAACAACATGGCACAACGGCACCAATATATTGATGAGGTGATATGTATATGGGAGGGTGACACCAATGAAACCAGTTCATTCATGCATTATGTTAACAACACGAGCAGGTCTCAAGAAAAGAGCCTATAGTATTCCTAGATATTGAACTGCAGTCACGTGAGGGACAAATTGTTAAGAGTACTGGATACAGAAAGCCCACAGCTGCCAACACCCACAGAAACATAAGGACTCCATACCCCTTAGTCAGTTTATGAGGGCTAAAAGAAACTTCTAATGAGAGTGCCCTCCTCATAAAAGCACAAGAAATGACAAGCAGGTTTAAAGAAAAGAGGGTAGAATTATGGATTATTATTATAGTGCCTTGATAAAGTCAAAAATATACATCATAGAACCCTTCATACCCCAAAGAACAGAAATTTGGAAAGTAAGGGACCGATTACCTTTTTCTATTAAATACCAGGACAGTGCTGGCAAAATTAGTAACATAATTCACAAGCACTGGCATGTTCTCCACACAGATCAGACACTAAGAAAAGAGGTAGGAGCCGGCCCAGTGGCACTTAGGGTTGAGGAGCTGGATGCCACCTACACCAGCAACCTAGGTTTGGGAACAAGCCTCGGTTGTCGGGATCAGCCGGTGGGGGTGGCTGCCGGAGTTGAAATGAACTGCCGCAAGGCAAGCTCGCCTCTCCCAGGGAGGGTTCTGGTCGCTCCTGCCATTTAGCTACCCCCAGGCGGAGACCTGAGGGTAGTGCAAGCAGAGAGCAACAAGAGTAGAGAGGGCACTACAGATTGTGGCATGTGCGTGCCTTCATAGGCGCGCGCACGGCAAGGGAGAAATTGGAGATGGCAGGCTCTATGAAGGTTCCGGTGACGATCTTGGTAATGGAGTGCAGACCGGGAATGGATACGAGCCCCCGGGGGGGTGGGGCATAGCCCATCTGCCAGCTCCACAAAATACGGGGGCATAAAAACTAAAAGGAGGTAGGAGAAACCCATAGAATAACTTTTAAAAAAGCAAGAAATCTGGGTGATCTATCCTAAGACACTTCAGATACAGAACCCACACAACTGGTTATTACCCAAGCCACCCGGCTTTTTAAGTGTGAGAACTGCAATATATGCAGATACGTGGAAGAAGAAAAAATTACTCACCTTAGTAATTATGTTTCTTCTAATGGAGTCTTGCTGCATTCTGACTATTGCAGTTAGCCCCAACTTTTAAACTGCCCCGGAGAACAAAGGGTTAACTTTCTATGCAGAGCATAGAATGCTGAGCTTGAGCTCGGTTGAGGTCTCTGTCTGGAGCCCTTTGAAATGAAACCGTCAGATTCTTAAGAGCAAAAACTCACTAACTATTCTATATGGAAATTGTAAAATTTTTACTAGCCAACTGGCAACAAAAAGTTTTGGGATTCCCAAAGGAAGATTCAAGTCAGGAAACTCAAAACCAAAAACCAACCCAAATAAGAATAATAATAAAACAAACACCCAAACAAAAAGAAGAGGGTGTAAAAGGAGCACCCCTGAGGTGCAACACTGCACCTGCCCACCCACTTCCCAAAAACAAGTTCTGAGAGGGGAGGCAGGGAGGGAGGTCAATATACAGCAAGACTCCATTAGAAGAAACATAATTACTAAGGTGAATAATTTTTAATTCAAACAACATGAAGTCTTGCTGTATTTTGACTATTGCAGACTACCAAGCAGCACCTCCATGGAGGAGGGACAGAACCTACTTTGGGAATAGGCTCTGAAGTACTGCTGTGCCAAACCGAGCATCACTCCTAGCCTGGATATCCAGAGAGTAATGCTTGGTAAAGGTATGGACTGTTTTCTAGGTGGCTACTTGACAAATTTCTAAAAGAGGAATATCCCTGGCAGCAGCCAGGGAAGCAGCTGCACCTCTTGTGGAGTGAGCCCTCAGGCCTGAGGGTGTAATTTTTCCCAGTTTCTCATAGCAGAATTGTATACAAGACACAACCCACCTTGCAATAGTTCTCTTGGTGGCAGGTTTGCCCTTTCCCACTTCTCCATAAGTGAGGAACAACTGGAGGGGAATCAAACCTGTGACCCTTGATACGCCCTATATAGTAGCTAAGGGTCCTTTTAACATCTAAACTGTGTAGCCTCCTCTCTCCTGAAGAGGAATGATCAGTGAAGAAAACAGGAAGAGACAGACTGATTCAGGTGGAAATCTGAAACCACTTTGGGCAAGAACCTTCTATTGGTTCTAAGGACCACTTTATCCCTATGAAAGGAGATAAAATCAGGTTCCACTGACAGGGCTTGCAGTTCACCGATACGTCTGGCAGAGGTAATGGCTACTAAAAACATAGTTTTCCAAGTCAAGTACTTAAGCTCTACTGAGGACATAGGCTCAAAGGGAGGTTGCATCAATTGAGCAATGCAAACATTTAAATCCCAGGCAGGAGCAGGTTCTCTAAATGGAGGACTGATACGAAGCAATCCCTTGAAAAATTTACAGAACACAGGATGAGATGATAGTGAGGAAGACTTCCCCATTGACAGAAAAGCAGAGACAGCTGACAAATGTACCTTGAGAGTAGCTGGTCTGAGGCCTAGGCCATTAAGATGGACTATATAATCCAGAACTGTAGGCAATTCAGCAGTGTCTGGGGAAATATGTTGCTTGGAAAACCAAATGCTGAATCTCTTCCATTTGGAGTTATAGGTCTTTCTAGTGGTGGGCTTTCGAGAGGATTTGAGGATATCCAGAACCCCGAGATAGATGCAAATCTGCATGCTCTAACTCTTCAAGAGCCATGCCTTGAGATTGAAAGACTGAAGATTGGGGTACCAAATCCTCCCGAGAGGAGGTTACCAGGTAGTAATTCCTGGGAAGAGACAGGGGAAGATGGACTGCTAGGGACAGCAACAAGGGGTACCAAGGCTGTCTGTCCCAATCTGGAGCAATCAGAATCACTTTGCAAGGTTGTGACCATATCTTGACTAAAACTTTGAACAGCAGAGGAAAGGGAGGGAAAGCATACAGAAATTTCCCTTCCCAGTTCAGAATCAGAGCACTGTGCCCAAGACTGGGGGTCTGCAACAAAAGAGATGAAGTCGGTGATTGTCTGGGGCTGCAAAGAGCTCTATCTCTGGAGTGCCCCACCTTGAAAAAAATCACCTTCAAGACCAGAAGGTCCAGGGACCATTCGTGATGGCCCTGGGAGATCCTGTTCAGTGCATCTGCTAGCACACTGTCCTTCCCTGGAAGGTGGACTGCTATCAGAGAGGTCTGCAGGGAATAAGCCAGGGACCACAACTTCATGGCTTCTGTGCACAAGGCCACAGACTGCGTGCCTCCCTGCTTGCTGATGTACCACATGGTGGTGGTGGTGTCTGTTCTGACTTGAACCACCTTGTTCTGCACTGACTGAGAGAAAGCTTGCAGGGCCAGAAAAACTGCCCTGAGTTCTAGGAGACTGATATGGAGAAGGGATTCCTGAGGGGACTACAGTCCCTGGGCAGTGAGGGCCCCCAGATGGGCTCCCCAGCCCAGGAGGGAAGCATCCATGGTAAGGACCACTGAATGAGACTGAGTGGCAAATGGGACCCCTTGCCTTAAATTGTCCTGATCCTGCCACCATTGAAGGGCTTGGATCAGGGTCTGAGTCACTGGGATCAGTTTGGTAAGGGAATCCTTCCTGTGGTACCAAAAGGCCCTCAGATGGAACTAAATGTCCCTCGTCTGGAATCTTGCCCCTTGGATCACTGCTGTAGAAGTTGCCATGTGGCCCAAGAGCTGGAGGAAATGCCTTGCTGGTTGAGACACCTGAAGGCTGAAGGAAGAAGCCAGTTCTATAAGAACTCTTTCCCCCTCCAGGGGAAGAAATGCTCTTGCTTTGACAGTATCCAGCTCTGCCTCTATAAAGGTAAGGAGCTGCATTGGCTCGAGAACTGACTTGGGAATGCTGAGAAGAAATCCTAGAGAAGTGAGTACTTGCTGGGTCACTTGCAGGTCTGACTTGACTTGGTCTGGAGACTGGCCCACTAGGAGCCAGCCGTCCAGATATGGAAAAATGGAAATCTTTTGCCTTCTTAGAAAGGCAAGGACTACTGCCAGGCACTTTGTGAAAACCCTTGGGGCTAATGTTAGATCAAAGGACATTGCTTTGAACTGATAGTGGCCTGAGGGCAACTCGAACCTAAGGTACTTTCTGTGGGAGCACCTGATGGGTATGTGAAAATAGGCATCCTTTAGGTCCAGGGAGGCTAGCCAGTCCCCTGGCCTTAGAGAGGGAAGAATTATTCCTAGAGTTACCATCTTGAACTTTGGTTTTTAAAGATGTTTGTTCAGGTATCTTAGGTCTAGGATGGGTCACCACTCCCCTGTCTTCTTTGGGGTAAGGAAGTAACTGGAGTACAGACCTTTGCCCCGGTGTAGGGTAGGAACTCTCTCTATGGCTCCTAAGGCCAGAAAAGATGAAACCTCTGTCTCTAGGGCAAGGGTTTCTGAGAGACCTGCAGGTGGAAAAGATCTGGCTCTCATCTTCGGAAATTTTTTGAAGCTGAGAACCAGTCCCTGGCTTACTACTTCCAGGACCCACTTTTCTGAGGTAACAGACATCCAGTCCTGGAAAAAGTAAGCCAGCCTGCCCCCTACTGGAATAGGAGAGTCCACCCGGGCAGACCCATCAGGGTGTTTGCTTGGCAGGGGTCTTGGGCTGAGGAGTGGATGCAGCCCTGCTCATCCCCTTTCTGCTTCTCCCTCTGAAGAACCCCCTCTGTGAAAAGGGAGAAGAGGCCTGTACTTGGTAAAAAGGCCTATGAAAAGGCCTGCCCCTGCCCCTAGACAGCTGCCTTTGAGGAGTTGCCTGCCTCTCCTTGGCCTGAGCACTCCTATAAGTGGTCCTGTACGCATCCATTTTCTTCATGTAATTCTCTCTCTGCTCCACAAACAGAGAATTACCCACTACAGGAAAATCCATGGCATTAGCTGGGGTGTCCTGTGAGAGGCTAGTACATCTGAGCCAAGCCATTCTCCGAAGAGCCACAGATGTAGCCATGACTCTTGATGACACATCACTGGAGTCCACAGCAGCAAGAAACTGTTCTTTTGATGCATCAATTCCATCTGCAGCAACCTCCTCCAGCTCCTTGGCTAGCTGGGGGGAGACTGTTTAGCCAGTGCCAGTACAGTGTCCCACCTCGACTTCTGGTGCCTGGCTGTATAGGCCATATAATTCGCCTGCCTGAGTCCCAAGGAAGATGCTATGTACTGTTTTTTTCGCCATGGCATCAATCTTCCTTGAGTCTTTGTCTGGGGGTGAAGCCAAGGGAATGTTTGCCTTGTCACAGGCAGCAGCCTGCACTACTCCAACATGGCTGCATTGCTCGTATAAAAACTCTGTATCTGAGCCTGATAGTGTGTGCCTCTTGTCCATCCTTCTGTCAACAGGGGGTACAGAATTGGGAGACTTCAGGATTTTTTGTGTCTGTTTCCCAAAGGATTTGTGAAGGGAAACAGACAGTCTCCTGGACTCTGGGATGTCTATCATTTCCACATAATCAGGCTCCACCTGATCCTCCATTGCCTCCTCCATAGGAAGCTGGAGGGTTTCAGCCACTTTTCTGTAAAAAAAAGAAAATGGGAAGGGGACTCAGAAAGCCTAGGAGGGGATACACCAGAAGGTCAGTCTGGGGAGATGTCCGGTTCCACAGGCACATCCAGACTTTCACCATCATCACCATCATCTTCAAACTCCCCCTCCTCCTCCTCAAACTCCCATTCATAAAAATCTCCAGGGGTATAATCTTGAACCGGGGGAATCGACCAAACCGAACCCCTGCGAAAAGGTGCCGGATCGGTCGAAAACGGGTGAAGCGATTCCACAACCTAAATTGCTCTGGCTATTTCCTCGGCGGTCGGAACATGAACCTCTGGATCCGAACCGATCAATTTTTCTTTGCGTTTCGTTTTTGTAGGAACCGACCCCTCACTGAAGGAGAAGTCTCCAGAGCGACTGTTCAGTGAGGCACAGTAAAGAATCTGACAGTTGGATTTCAAAGGGCTCCAGACAGAGACCTCAAACGAGCTCGAGCTCAGCATTCTATACTATGCATAGAAAGTCAACCCTTTGTTCTCCGGGGCAGTTTAAAGGCTGGGGCTAACTGCAATAGTCAGAATACAGCAAGACTTCATGTTGTTTGAAGGGAACACATATGAACACCCCCACAACAACAGGAGGGTGTCATTAAAAATGGCACCACTTGTATAACCACTTTCGTAGTCCACGTAGCATGGTGCTCATGCTTGCATCATTATGTGGGTAGAACTATAAGACCACTCAAAATACATTCAAGAGCATGTAAGGGCAATGATTAATTAGTGTGATAGGAGTGCACTTGGAACACACTTTGCTACTCATCATAATGCTGACCCCACAAGCCTACAATTCACAGCTTTGGAATCCACTGGTTCATTAGAAAGGGGTGGTGACAGGGTTAACAGACTGCTCCAAAAGGAAACTAGCTAGACAGTATCTTTGGGAAGTATACATCCACTAGCTCACAACGAAGATGTAGACTGCACTCCATGTACAGTGGTGTGAAAAAGTATTTGCCCCCTTCCTGATTTTCTCTATTATTGCATATTTGTCACACTGGATGTTTTCAGGTCTTTAGACAAAATGTAATATTAGATAAAGGGAACCTGAGTGAACAAATAACACTTGTTTTTTTTTATTATTTCACTTATTTAATGAAAAAAAGTTAACCAACACCAATTGGCACTGTGTGAAAAAGTAATTGCCCCTTACACTTAATAACTGGTTACGCCACATTTAGCTGCAATGACTGCAACCAAACACTTCCTATAATTCAATATCAGTCTTTCACATCGCTGTGGAGGAATTTTAACCCACTCTTCCTCGTAGAACTGCTTTAATTCAGTAACATTTGGTAGGTTTTCGAGCATGAACTGCTCGCTTCAGGTCCTGCCACAGCATCTCTATTGGGTTTAAGTCTGGACTTTGACTAGGCCACTCCAAAACTTTAATTTTACTTCTTTTTAGCCATTCTGATGTGGACTTGCTTTTGTGTTTTGGATCATTGTCTTGCTGCATGACCCAACTCGCTTCAGCTTCAGCTGATGGAAGGATGACTGGACATTCTCCTTAAGAATTTTCTGGCACAGAGCAGAATTCATGGTTCCTTTAATTATGGCAAGTCATCCAGGTCCTTAGGCAGCAAAGCATCCCACACCATCACACTACCACTACCATGTTTGACTGTTGGTATGGTGTTCTTACTGTGGAATGCTGTGTTTGCTTTGCGAGACATTATGGGATCCATGTTGTCCAAAAGTTCCACTTTGGACTCATCTGTCCATAGAACATTTTCCCAAAAGGCTTGTGGATCATCCAGGTGCTTCTTGGCAAATGAGAGCGAGCATTTATGTCCTTCTTGTTAGCAGTGGTTTCCCTTGCTACTCTCACATGAAGCCCATTTTGCCCAGTCTCTTTCTGATTGTGGAGTCATGAACACTGACCTTAGCTGAGGCAAGAGAAGCCTGCAGTTCTTTGGTTGTTGTTTTAGGATCCTTTGAGACTTCTTGGATGATTTTACACTGCACCCTTGGGTAATTTTGGCAGCCGCCCACCTAGGAAGGTTCACTACTGTTCCAAGTGTTCTCCATTTGGAGATTATGGCTCTCACTGTGGTTCGATGGAGTCCCAGAGCCTTAGAAATAGCTTTGTAACCTTTCCAGACTTGATAGAGGGCAACAAAATGTTTTCTGATCTTTTCAGGAACTTCCTTTGATCATGGCATAATGTGCTTGTTGAATCTTTGTCCTGGCAATGTGACTCTGATGGTAGGGCCAAA
Organism: Neoceratodus forsteri; assembly: GCA_016271365.2. NCBI lineage: Eukaryota > Metazoa > Chordata > Ceratodontiformes > Ceratodontidae > Neoceratodus > Neoceratodus forsteri. Next base: position 568,543,723 of record CM057452.1, read on the forward strand.
ATAAGTGAGGTTTATATTGAGCAGGGCTGGCTGTAATCAAGCCTGGCTGTGTTCAATCAGCTGACTCTAATTATCCCTTTAATTGGGTTGATTTAACTAGGGGCAATTACTTTTTCACACAGTGCCAGTTGGTGTTGGTTAACTTTTTTCATTAAATAAATGAAACAAGTAAAAAAAAAAAAGTGTTATTTGTCCACTCAGGTTCCCTTTATCTAATATTATATTTTGTCTAAAGACCTGAAAACATCCAGTGTGACAAATATGCAATAATAGAGAAAATCAGGAAGGGGGCAAATACTTTTTCACACCACCGTATCAAAGGTCAGTGACAACATCTAGAATGTGGCATCAATAATTTTCAGATCCAGTGTTCCCACCTCCAATCCAATACCTTTTGCAGGATTCTCTTATACATACTTTAACATACAGGAAAGAAGAGACGGGTTCCAGTCCTTTTTCAATTTATTAATGCTCGCTGACATCGTGTCACCTGTGTCTTTCTAGTTTTTCTGTGTTGTATATACTTTTTTTTGTATTGTATACACTGTATAGTGATCTTTAGTTATGTTTGCTCTTGTTAACTCTCAGTATGCCTGTATTTCTTTTTCTGGTGCTCATTGTGTCGAGCTACCCCACCGCTGGCCCTTATTTGTAGATATTATTCTGCAGTATATATGCAAGCAATAATACCTGACAGGGTGGGCAGTATTGGGTAATACCGGACCGCCCAGGTGCATAATGAGGCTTGATGCCACAGGCAGAGGGCCTTATAGCCCCTGGAAGGTCCGGTATTGCACATAACACCCAACCTGGAGGGTATTATTGTGCTTAGAAAATGGGCTACCTGTGGCATTTTTAGAAGGGGATTTAATAAAATTCAAAAGAAAGAAATAAAACATACTGACTAAAAATGAAGTTGAAACTTTCTGTTGTAAAGTAGTCCGTGTCTGTGGTGTTCCATCTACTGCTGCATCCCCCACTGAGCCATTCTCCTCTGTTACTCCCCACAACCAGCAGAAGACGACAGTTTTTTTTTTTTTTTCACTGTTACCTCTCTCCTTGTAGTTCTCTGAAAAAACAGTTTTTCTATTTCATTGCCAATCACTTTACTTTGGGGGGACGGGGACTGAGTTGAAGTTTCAGACTTGAAGATCTGCGGGAACTAGGAAGCAATGCGAAGAGACTGCAGCAGAGTGCTGTGGATATGACGGAGGGCAGTCAGTCGAGAAAGAGAACTATAAACTGTGTTATAAAATGAACTAACGTGATTTCGTTTTGTCTGAATTTTCCATTCAGGGAGAGCAGTACCGCATTTGGTGTGAGCTGGACCATTACCAAATAGTCCTGAGCAAGCGACGTGCCAGTGCTACTGCTTTCCGTCACAGAAGCCGTTGTTAACTTCAAAGGGGAAAACATGAAAAGACCTTGAGAGTAATAGTCTTTGTGGTTAATTTCGGTTACCCAGCTTTCTAGAACTGCAGCTCCTAGTGACTGGTTTTGGTGGTGGGTCAACTGCTAAATGGGGGGGGGGGTGGACTAGTAGGAACTGCCACGCTCACTCCATCTAGCACTCCGTCAGTCAGTGCAACTTTGTAAGACAGAAAATTGTGTTTCTTTTACTCTTTATGCTTCTGAGATTATTTAAAACATTAATAGTATAGTGTTTGGGCTAAGGACTGAGCGTGTGTGTGTGTGGTGGTTGGATTGCTAAGTGATAAAAAAATGGCGGCAACTTTGAAATTGAAATGATGTTTTTTAACTAATTAGCAGGCAAGTTGGGCACTCGGATTCTGCACTTGGTTAATGGTCACTATAACAGCCGGCTCGTCTGCACAGCAGTTGGATTTCCGCCTGCAACCCGGGAAAGGACTCGGGTCACTGGAGAGCTGGCCTGGAGGAGAAGGCTTGAGCGTCCTACGACTGCTCACCTTCTCGGTGGGGGGGAGAGAATGCGGCTTGCTGTCTGCTGCCTCCTGGCAGAGGCCAGGAGAGCAACAGCTCAAGCGAGCCCCACTGCACAGGGGAGTGGTGAACGTCAGCTTCGGCCTTGACGTCCGTGGCACGCCACGCCTCCAGGAGAAAAGCGGAAACCCCAGCCTCCTGGTTGGCTGCATGATGGCTGCCGGCTCCTGCCGACTCCAGTGCCCTGATGCCCTGAAATCCACCTCAGCAGCGCCCGGGGACTGACTGAGTAGCGCACTGGTTTCCCCTCTTGGAGCCTTCCCCCTCAGAAGAGAGGGACCCATCTGGCGCAGGGACATGCCAGGGCCACCCTGGATGCTGCGATGTGAGGTGAGTGGAAGGGGGGTCAAGAGCAGCCGGAAGGAGAGGCAGGCCAGTGGGCAAGTAAGGAGCAAAACAAACAAAAAAAATGGGCACTATAGGGTGGCACTTTTTATTTATTGGTCGTGTATGGAAAGTTAATGTACCCCTCTGACAGGGTTATCAGCCAATCACAGACCAGGGAATGAAAAGCCCATTGTCTAAGATTTTTTAATGCAATTCTATGTACATGCCAATGTCTGCACAGGCACATGGAGAAAAGACGGTTCAAAAAAACAAACAAACGATTTGACCCTCCTCTGATCAATAAGGCCAGCCTTGCTTACAAGAATCTGACAAGTTTTTGCAAAAAGCTTGTGGATACATGATCAAAGAGTATTCCTCTAAAGGTAACTTGCCAAGAGAAACAGAAGTAATAAAATCAGCTTGTATAGTCATATAATTTACAGGATCTTCCTTATAAATAGGGATGTAAGTTTGTCATGGCAGTCATACACATCACTGATTCCATGACGTTTGATCTTTAGTCAGGACTTCCATGACTTTCACTAGTGTCATCAGAATGTAGCAATGATGACAGTGCCACAACATTTACTACTGTTTACTAATGATTTCATGAACAAACAATGAGTCATTAAAACCTCATCCATGACAAACTTACATCCCTACTTATAACTAAATAAATTAAGCCAGTTAAAAGCTATTTCTACTGTTGTAAACCCTTAGGCTCAAAAGGGACATGGTCTTAGACAACAGGAGACAGAAAAGGTTCCCACAGTACAGTGACTTTTTTTTTTTTTTTATAGGTGCCAGGAAACATCCTTCTAACAGGCCTGTGTGAGATTATAAACCCTGTGTTAACTATGAGAATTTGACATCACAGATTATCAGGAAAATAAAACTTTGGGGAAGCACAAGAGTGACACCCAGTGGCCTAAAAAGAGAAAGCCCAGCCTCTATTCACTAACCTGGAAGGGCCATTCTTTATTCACAGACTGGGGGAGGGGTCTTCAACATAAACTCCCCAGCACAGACATTCAAGGCCATTTTGCCATTCTGTATTGACTCTCTCTCTCTCCTGACCACAAGGCTGCTACACAAAGACTGCAATAGTTTGCAAACCAGCGATTCTCTGGACTTTAGAACTGTCATACCTCAGGTAGCTTACCTAACAATCAGTGCGTTTCATTCACAGGTAGTCCAAGAGCCAAAGCCGCGGTTCTCTGATGAACCCGACCTGCCAGGCTGCCATCCGTGGTCCAGGTCTGAAGCCACCAGCCCCTCACAGAAGCTCAGGTAGTCCGACAGCCACAGCCATGGTTCTCTGACAAACCCGACCTGCCAGACTGCCATCTGCAGTCCAGGTCTGAAGCCACCAGCCCCTCACAGAAGCTCAGGTAGTCCGACAGCCACAGCCATGGTTCTCTGACAAACCCGACCTGCCAGACTGCCATCTGCAGTCCAGGTCTGAAGCCACCAGCCCCTCACAGAAGCTCAGTTACAGACCCGCCCTCTGGGACTGATTACCTCCAAGAAGGCAGCCCTAGCTGCCTGATTTTCCTTTTTTACATGAGGACAGTTGTTTCTGGGTTTAAATCCGGCGTCTGTTACTGCTGTGACCCACTGGCTGCAGTTAGCCCCAGGAGCACTCCGATTGGCTCCATATTTTGATTTCTGTTAATACTGTCTTGCTAGCATTTTAGAGTTCAAGTTTGCTGATTTAATCTAAGTGCCTGTAGAGTGCTCCCACTTAAGACCCAGTAGCAATCTCAGCTCAGGTCTTGAAGCCCCCCCTTCTTTTTCACCTTTTTACTCTGGTATTTGGTTTTAATTATCCCTTGCTCTCAGACCTTGTGGTAGCTTACCTAACATTTTGGTCTACAACACACCCCCTGTTTAAGCCATTTTGCATTTCTTTTTAGCTCCACAAGCAGCTCCACCCCACTGCCTCTCCTATTTAATTTCCCTCTGTCCTTCTCTTTTCAGGTAGTCCGAGAGCCACAGCCGTGGTTCTCTGACAAATCTGACCTGCCAGACTGCCATCCACGGTCCAGGTCTGAAGCCACCAGCCCCTCAGAGAAGCTCAGGTACAGACTCACCCTCGGGGACTGATCACCTCCAGGAAGGGAGCCCTAGCTACCTGATTGTTTGGGCCACCCTCCCCCAACCCGGTCCTGTTTAAATACACTTAAACCCCGCCCCGGCTTACTAGCTCACTCTTACAGGTTTCTGCCAGCCAGCTGCTCAAGCTTTGAGTGACAGCATCACTGTCTCTTTGCAAAGCAGTTTCTGTTCATGTAACTCCTCTTCTAGCGCTCTCTAAAACCACCCAGTACAGTGGTTAATTGTACAGCCTCTCTCCCCCGAACCATTACTGGGTAGTGCATGGCTGTCAAACGCACCTTCAGAAACTGCCTCACTTGGCTGTGGGCAGCTACTCACTCAGCCTTACCCTACAAACACAGTGGCCACATGCCTCCTCACATAGGGGTAGTAATGGGAGCTATACCCAATAATTAAGTCAGTGTCCAACCACCTGAATCATCTGAAGCCTCGGTGGAAGCACGAGCCAAATTTAGCATAAATCTTTCTGCCAGAAAGGTCATCTTTATGCTCCTGCTCCTCTCTGGCAACATTCACTCGAACCCAGGCCCACTCACTTCAAGGGGCCCTTGTTTTCATAAGGTTAAAGGCCTAGAAATAGCCTCAATGAATAGCTGCAATTTAACCACAAAATTTGACCAACTACAGGCATGGATGGTCCTCCAAACCCCTGACATCCTCTGCCTAACAGAGACCTGGTTGACCAGTAGGATTAAAGATAGCAAAGTTGCCCATAAAGGCTTCCAAGCATACAGGACTGATAGAATAGGCAAGAGAGGTGGCGGATGCCTCATCTATGCCAGGTACTCTCTGCAGTGCTCCGTCCTCCCTAGAACCAGGGTGGCTGAAGACCATGAGATAATAGTGATAAAGGTACAGGTCGGTCAGAATGGCAAAACTCTCATGCTTGCCAATCTACCCCAGAAAGCCACAGCAGGCCTTCCCACAATTATGGACGTTAGCAGCACCCTTCCAAAGGGGATGGAGCTTGTCATTACCGGGGACTTTAACATAAACTGCAATGGAAAGGAGGCTGCCCCTTTCGGGGATCTGACAGCCACCTCCAACCTGACATAACTTGTCACCTGCCCCAGCACGCAGAACTATAAGACAGCAAGCAGTACCCCCCTTGACTAGGTCCTAGCAAGCTCACCATCCCGGATCTCTGAGGTCAAGGTTCTCCCAAACACACTAAGTGACCACTCCCCAATCACCTTCTTGTGGTCTAATAAATTTACCAGAAGCCCACCCATCCTCACTGAAAGTAAGGTCTTCGAGGAAGGGTAGACTTGCAGCCCTTGCTCTGCATGACTGGACTCCTATCGACCTGGTGCCTACCCTTGATCAGGTCCTCAGTTACTTCATTAAGGGCTTTCGCTCCATCTGTGACTTCTATGCCCTGCTCACGAAAAGAAAACTTTGGGGGCAGGCAAATGGCTGGATTGATGGGGAACTACTCTCCCACCTGAAAGAAAGGGACATACTCTGGGAGAAGACCAGAAACACAGGTAGCAGGCATGACTACCAATGTTACAGAACAGCCAGGAACCGCTGCACCAAGCTAGTCCAGCTCGCCAAAGCCAACTATCATAAGGTCCAGCTTTGCAATTCTTGGGGTGATGGGAAAAGATTCTGGGATAACATCAAAAGCATCCTTGGAAAGGAGGACAAGAAGCACCCTCAGCTGCTCAGTATCAGTAAAACCCCCAATACAGACCATCTAGCTATTGCAGAAGCCCTCAATAAGGCCTTCACCGATCTTAGCCCAGTGCTACCACCTGCCTATTTTCAACCTGGTTTGAACCATTCCAACAACTTGTCTACCGAGTGTTCTCACCCGACTTTCTTCTTTAAAAGGGTGACGGTGAAGGAGGCCCTAACTATGGTCAAGAAAGTACTTGGTACAACCAGACAGGGCAGTGATGGGATAGACATGAAACTGCTATCCCTCACTCTGGACGTTCTTATAGTGCCCATTATGCTGTACCATACGTCCCTGGCCCATGCCCAACTCCCAGCGGTTTGGAAGCAGGCCCTAGTTAAGCCAGTGCATAAAGGAGGCGACAAGTCTCTGGTAACCAACTACAGACCCATCACAATCCTCCTCCCCCTGTTCAAGGCACTGGAAAAGACTGTGGCGGGTCAACTCATAGACTACCTCAATAAGCATAATCTACTATGCCCCAACCAGCAAGGCTTCAGACAAAATCACAGTACCACCACTGCCCCGCTGGACTACACAAACTATGCACATAAGGCCCTGGATGAAGGCAGACTGGTGGAGTCTGTCTTTATTGACCTCACCAAAGCCTTTGATACAGTCAACCACCCGTTACTGACCCAACTGCAAAATATGGGTGTGGCACCCAATGCCCTTTGCTGGTTCCAAGACTACCTGATACGAAGAAATCAATGTGTCAAACCTGGGCAAACAGTATCCAGTGCAAGAGAGGTATCATTAGGGGTACCCCCAGGGATCAATACTGGGGCCCCTACTCTTCAGCCTCTTCTTAAATAACCTTCCCACAGCCTCCGACACCAAACTCATATTATATGCAGATGATGCTGTGGTCCTAAGCAGCAGCACCCCAGCTGCCCTACAACCTGAGCTGCAGAACTCCTTCTCCAAACTCGAGGACTGGTTCTGTAGTCATAAGTTGCTACTAAACTACAAGACCACCAAGGCCATGCTTATGTCCAGCCCCCACAACAAAAATAAGTACCACCCCCTTATCATCTCCAACTCATGCAGTGAGCCGCTGGAACAAGTCCACTTGTTCAAGTACCTGGGGGTCATAACAGATGATACCCTCATGTTTGCGCACCATATTGACTCTCTGGTCAAGACAGTCAATAGCAAGATTAGTGTCCTGTAAAGGCACAGGCAATACCTCTCTCTGGGGACCCTCCACCTCTCAGTCCACAGTTCCATTGTATCTACTATTGACTGCGGACTAGTGGTCTATGGGGCAGCAATGGATACAGTGCTCAAGAGGGTTCAGACAGCGCTCAACAAAACCTGCAGACTCATCCAGGATGCTGAGCATGGCACTCACACCTATACTTTGTGCGAACATTCAAATTGGCTATCATTAAGAAACAGGGTCAATTTCCAGACTTGCATCCTAGGGAAGAAGGCTCTATTGGGTAAAACACCACCTTGTGTAGGCAATTTGATCAAGGCGGCTAACTTGTTACAGGTCACCAGAGGGAGGACTAGAGGGGTCAGGCCCAGGCTATCCCCTTCCGTCGCACCTCACTTGGGCAACGTGCATTTGCCTACCGGGCCCTCCTGTGGATAAATGAACTCCCCAGGCACTTCTTGGCCACCAATTGTCTGGCCCAATTCAAAACTAACTTCAAACAGCACCTAATAACACTCTCCAAGTGCACCTTCCCCCAAGTCCAGCCACACCTGCTCTCTCTGCCCCCCAGCAAGCACTAGGCAGACCTCAGATACCCCCTCCATCCCTCTGTCCCTTCTCATTACTTGCCTCAGCAGTTTGCGTCATGCTCCTTCAGCACCTTCCACCCCACCTTCCCCCCCATCCCCCAATTCCCAGTCCTGTGAGTTTCCCTAACAGTCACTACTAATGCAGGCTGCCTGACTATGCCTCCTTCCACCCCACCACTTACTCTAGCATGTCTTCTCCGCTCAGCCTCCCCTCATCCCCCCATTTCTCCCTATACCTTATCGCCCTTCTTCCCCCACCCTTCACCTCCACCGCAGTACCTACCTCTCTCTCGTACCTCCTTTCTTCACCCCACTGCCAGCTATCCCCGTCCCTCTGAACTACTGACTTGTTATTTTAACTTGTACCTATGTTTTGAGTTATTCTGCAAGTTCTGAATCCAAGCTGTATTGTTTACTGTGATGCACCTTTGCTTTCTCCTATTGTACTCTGTTTTGCAATCTATGACATGGAACCTTTGTAAAAGAGCTTGAGCTCAAAAGTCTCTTCCGAATCACTAAATAAACTGTACATTTTTTTCCTGTATACTGTAACCCAAGTTAATATTCTCTTGTTAGTTATAACTGTATGTATTTAAGTATTTTAGTAAAACTTTTGTTTTTCTAAAGAATATCTCTCTGACAGAGAATTCCTTATATTGTATGTGTGACTATAGAAGGTTCATTAATAATCTATGACAATTGTTACTTGCTTAGAGGGGCCACCATAAGTAACCAAACTGAAACTGAGTCTGGAATGGACAGCTGGCAGAATAGGGCTGTTGCATGTCCTGTAGGGAGAAGGCCAAATCAGGTGTACACTGTTACCCCGAACACAGTATGACGCCTGGGTCTTCCTCCTTTGTGCAACAGCCAAGGAAAGGGTTCATATTTGGCCACAAGACTCGAGACTGGTATTGTGCCCTCATCCAGAGCTAGAGGGATGCCCTGGATCCTCGTGGCAGAGCTACAGTCGTGACCTTGGCGGGCATTCAAAAAGGACGAGTAGGGTATCCCTCCCCCCATCATGGATTGCACTTAAGGGTGGGCACTGTGAGCTCAATGGACCTGGCCCCCAGGAGTCGGTTTGTGACAGATCTGGTGCTCAGCGTTGGTATCTGTGAAATTTGGCTGCATACTGTTGTGATTCAAGATATTGCTGGCACAGGCATAACAGTAGATTCGAGCCCAGTGTATCAGATTGATAAACTGCAAACAGTCCACATACAATTAAGGCTAAGATTTAAAAAAGGAGATTGGAGCTGGAATTCAAGCAGAAAAGGTTTGAAGCCCAGCAGTGGAGGGAATTCCAGCAGAGGAAGTTCGAGCTGGAGATGCAGGAAAAAGAAAACCAGCATTGGAGAAATGCCAAGTTAAAAGAAAGGCAGATTCAGAGAGAGGCTGAGGAAAAGGAAAAACAGCTTCAGAGAAAGGAAAGAGAGCGCCAGAGGGAATTCGAACTGGTGAAGCTAAGACTCCGATTATCAGTGCCAGAGGAGGTAAGCGGCAGGGGTGAACCTGGAATTCCAGGACTGAGGTACAAGTTAAATTCTAAATTAACAGCTGAATTTAAAGAGGGGGAGGATATGGACACATTTTTGAATTTGTTTGAAAAGGTCTGCATCCAGGCTGAAATACCCAAGGAGTCCTGGAGCTTCCAGCTATCCCCACTGCTTACTGGGAAAGGGTATGAGGGTTCTAGGCTAAATGGACTACCAGAACAGTAGTAATTATGAGAACCCTAAACCTGCATTGCTTAAAAAGTATGAATTAACACCTGAAGCATACAGGGTTAACTTCCGTATGCTCCGGAGAAGCCCTGACATGAGCTATGAGGAACTTGCCACAAAGCAACACCAGGTATTGAAACCTTGGTGGGAGGGAGCAGAAGCAAACTCTGTAGAGAAAATTGAGGAGGTTATACTTCTAGAGCAATTACTGTGGACTTTCTCAGCAGAGCTAAAAACCTGGATCGAGACACAAAACAGCACAGAGGCTGCTGAGCTCTCGGATTGCTATGCCAGGAACAGGCCTACTCTGAAAGGGAGTGGGACAGGCGTGGCAGCGCAGAAATGGAAAAGTGCGCCTTCGGTGTAACAAAAACCCTCACTCCCTCCACAGAAAGGGGGAAGCCCCAGGTTAAAAAAAAAAAAAGGATTTACCAGATAAAAGAAACGATAATTATTGGTTTCACAAACAGCCATGGCATCCTGCTAGACAGTGTCCTAAAAAGGCACAGAGTGGACAAAGTGGTGCTCGAACAGAGTTGGGTACATTGTGTATCCTGGAAAGCAGCCTATAAACATGAGGGAGCACATACACCCGATTACTGTAAATGGGGTGCAGACCCATGGGGTTAAGGGGCATGGGTGTCTTACCTTATTAAAGGGGATTTGGTTGAGCCTGAACAGCTTATACCTTATTAGTTTGTAACAGTAAGGGGACTCACTGGGGAGGAAAAACTCTGCCACTGGCTAGTGTTCTCCTAGATTGGGGTGAGACAGGAGAGAGGGTACAAAAAGTGGCCATGGCAGACAACCTCACCCCGGATGTGATTATAGGGAACAACCTCCAGAAGGGGTGGTGTGTGTGGTTACCAGCAGTCAAACAGCAAAGGCTGACTGCAGTTCCCTAGACCCCATAGAAGCCCATGTGGAAAACAATGGGAGGCTGAATCCGCAGTCTGTGTCTCCTGAATTGGAGAGTAGTGAAAGGGAGGTAGAACTTCCCCCCAAAGTAGCTGTTCACAAAACAGCTACAGAAGGTTACTCTGAGGAGGGAGGGGTAACCAGCGGTCAGAAGGTTAGGGATGGCAATGACCCTGAATGCCCTGATGCTAGAGCTATGGACCCCAGTTTAGGAACTGAAGGAGACATGTCCCTTGCCTTGGGAAAATGTTAAGAATTTGTAGCGCTCAGATGACTGATCCTAGTTTGGAGAGGCTGAGGGCTTGTGCAGAATCTGATGGGACACAGGGAGGAGACGCGAGACATAAGAGTATATCGGGACAATGGACTGTTGTATACGCAGGACGCAAGGACAGAGGCAGGGGTATTGGGCAGGCAGCTTGTTGTTACCCAGGAGTACCGTGAATGGTTGGTCAAGGTCGCTCATCATATCACCATATCCGGGCATCTGGGAATCGCTCGCACCACGCAGTGATAGGCCCAGAATTTGTATTGGTCCAACTTCACCCAGCAGGTGAAGGAATATTACAGGTCTCTTCGCCAGTGCCAACAGATAGAGAAGACAAGCAGCAAAACCAAAAACGCCCTAATTCTCTTGCCCATTGTGGAGGAGCCATTCCAGAGGGTAAGAATGGATATCGTGGAACCTTTGAGTACCCCCAGCTCCTCCGGGAAGAGGTTTATCTTGATGGTGGTAGTTTGTGCCACCAGATACCCAGAGGCGGTTGCCTTATCCTCACGTAAGGCAAAGTGGCAGACGCCTTGCTACGGACTTTCTCCCATGTCGGGTTTCCGCAGGAGGTTATCACTGTTCAAGGGGTACCCTTCATGTCGGACCTGATAGTGTTTGTGGGAGAAGTGTGGGGTGGTGCAGAGACACACGACACCTTATCACCAGGAAGCCAATGGGTTTGTGGAAAGGTTTAATGGTATCCTAAAATCGGTGCTCCAAGCGTTTACTGAACAGGATTGGAGGGACTGGGTGAGATACCGTCCCAACCTGTTGTTTCCATATAGGGAGGTGCCCCAAGAGTCGACAGGATTCTCCCCCTTCAGACTCTTACATGGACGTAGGGTGCGTCGGCCCCTAGACTTCATCCGGGAAAACTGGGAAGGCAAGCACGCCACCCAGGGAACTCTCATAGTGGATTATGTCCTTAAGTTTACGGAAAAGCTGAAGGAGTTTATGGAAGCAGCCCAGAGCAACCTGTCAGCCGCCCAGCAGAAGCAAAAGGTCTGTAATGACGGCAGAGCCAGCACTCGGTCAGGAACTCATGGTCCTAATTCTGGTATGGAAGGACAAGCTGCAGGCTGAGTGAACGGTACCATACAAGGTAGTCAGACAAGTAAATGACGTGAACTATACGAAGACCTGCCTGACAGGAGACCTACCCACAGAATGTACCATGTCAACATGATGAAGCCATATGCAAATGTAGCTGGTATGGTATTTTCAGTGTGTAGTCCTTGGGAGGCGGAGGATGAAAAGAAAAAATTACTCACCTTAGTAATTATGTTTCTTCTAATGGAGTCTTGCTGTATTCTGACAACTGCAGTTAGCCCCAGCCTTTAAAGTGCCCCAGAGAACAAAGGGTTAACCTTTCTATGCAGAGCATAGAATGCTGAGCTCAAGCTCGGCTGATGTCTCTGTCTGTTTCCCTTTGAACACTAACCGTCAGATTCTTACGAGCAACACTCAAATAGTATTCTATGTGGAAATTGTAAAACAAAATTTTTAATAGCCAACTGGCAACAAAAAGTTTTGGACTACCAAAAGAAGACTCAAGTCAGGAAACCCAAAACTCAAAACCCAAACTAAATAAGAATATAACAAAATAAACACCCACACAAAATACGGTGTAAAAAGAGCACCCCTGAGGTGCAACACTGCACCTGCCCACCCACTTCCCAAAAACAGGTTCTGAGAGGGGAGGCAAGGAAGAAGGTCAGAATACAGCAAGACTCCAATAGAAAAAACATAATTACTAAGGTGAGTCATTTTTTCTTCAAACAACTTGAAGTCTTGCTGTATTCTGACAAGTGCAGACTACCAAGCAGTACCTCCATGGAGGAGGGACAGAACCTACTTTGGGAATAGGCTCTGAAGTACTGCTGTGCCAAACCGAGCATCACTCCTAGCCTGGATATCCAGAGAGTAATGCTTGGTAAAGGTATGGACTGTTTTCCAGGTGGCTGCTTGACAAATTTCTAAGAGAGGGATATCCCTGGCAGCAGCCAGGGAAGCAGCCGAACCTTTTGGGAATGAGCCCTCAGGCCTGAGGGTGGAGTTTTTCCCAGTTTTTCATAGCAGAATTGTATACAAGACACGATCCACCTGGCAACAGATCTCTTGGTGGCAGGTTTGCCCGTTCCTACTTCTCCATAAGTGAGGAACAACTGGAGGGAGTCAAACCTGTGACCCTTGGTATGCTCTATGTAGTAACTAAGGGCTCTTTTAACATCTAAACTGTGTAGCCTCCTCTCTCCTGAGGAAGAATGATCAGTGAAGAAAACAGGAAGAGATATAGACTGGTTTAAATGGAAGTCTGAAACCACTTTGGGCAAGAACCTTCTATTGGTTCTAAGGACCACTTTACCCCTGTGAAAGGAGATAAAATCAGGTTCCACTGACAGGGCTTGCAATTCACTGATACACCTGGCAGAGGCAGTGGCTACCAAGAACACAGTTTTCCACGTCAAGTACTTAAGCTCTGCTGAAGACACAGGCTCAAAAGGGGATCACATAAGATGAGCAATGCAAACATTCAAATCCCAGGCAGCGGCAGGGTCTCTAAAAGGAGGACTGGTGTGAAGCAATCCTTTAAAAAATTTACAGAACACAGGGTGAGAAGATAGTGAGGAAGACTTCCCCACACACAAACGCAGAAACAGCTGACAAGTGTACCTTAAGAGTAGCTGGTCTGAGGCCTAAGCCATTAAGATGGACCATATAATCCAGAACAGTAGGCAATCCAGCAGTATCTGTCTTTCGGATGAGACGTTAAACCGAGGTCCCATCTGCCTGGATTGGTGGTAGTTCAGGTGGATGTTAAAGATCCCATGGCACTTCTCGAAAAGAGTAGGGGAATTTCCCCGGTGTCCTGGCCAAATTTCCCTCATTCACTAAAAATACCACCAACAGCTTAATCTGGTTCAAGGTCAGTTGGCATTCATCTGTATCCCCCTCCCCCTGGTCGTGCCTGAAAATAGGCAGGATTTGTCTAGTGCACTTACCCGGTCAACAAAAGCTAAAATAAAAAAAATAAAAAATCTGGAGAAATATGCTTCTTAGAACATCAATGCTGAATCTCTTCCATTTGGAGTTATAAGCCTTTCTGGTGGAGGGCTTTCAAGAATCTTTGAGAATATCCATAACCACTTCGGAAAGATGCAGATCTGCAAACTCTAACTTTTCAAGAGCCATGCCTTGAGATTGAGAGACTGGAGAGTGGGGTACCAAATCCTCCCCTGAGAGGATGTTAACAGGTTGTAATTCCCGGGAAAAGACAGGGGAAGATGGATTGCTAGGGACAGCAACAGGGGGTACCAGGGCTGTCTAGCCCAATCTGGAGCAATCAGAATCACTTTGCAAAGTTTTGCAAAGATACCAACTAGTGTAACACCTGTTCTCAATTTACATGTACCCTGTAACCCAAATGTATTTGTCTGACCACAGTGTGACGTGGCGCCTCTGTTGAACGCCTATTGTTTTGCAAACCTACGCTATGTAACCAAAAACACAATGTATGTCTTTATGTGACGAAGTACCTTTGGAAACGAGCCTCTGGCTCAAAGGTTGTAAACTGATTTTACAAATAAATAAATAAGTTGAGACCTTATTTTGACTACAACTTTGAACAGGAGTGAGAAGAGAGGGAAGGCATACAGAAACTTCCCTTTCCAATTCAGAATCAGGGCATCCAGGGGGACTGAGCCCAAGACTGGAGGTCTGCAACAAAAGAGAGGGAGTGGGTGATTGTCTGGGGCTGCAAAGAGATCTATCTCTGGAGTGCCCCACCTTGAAAAAATTACTTTCAACACCAGAGGGTCCAGGGACCATTTATGATAGCCCTGGAAGAGCCTGCTCAGTGCATCTGCTAGTACATTGTCCTGCCCTGGAAGGTGGACTGCTATCAGAGAGGTCTGCAGAGAATAAGCCAGGCACCACAATTTCATGGCTTCCGTGCAGAAGGCAGTGGACCGAGTGCCTGCCTGCTCGTTGATTTACCACATGGTGGTGGTACTGTCTGTACTGACCTGAACCACCTTGTTCTACATGGACTATGAGAAAGCCTGCAGGGCCAGAAAAACTGCCCTGAGTTCCAGGAGATTGATATGAAGAAGGGATTCCTGAGGGGACCACAGTCCCCGAGTTGTGAGAGCCCCCCAGATGGGCTCCCCACCCCAAAAGGGAAGCATCCATGGTAAGAACCACCGAATGAGACAGTGACAAATGGGACCACTTGCCTTAAATTATCCTGATCCTGCCACCACTGAAGAGCTTGGATCAGTGTCCGAGTCACTGGAATCAGTTTGGTAAGAGGATCCTTTCTTTGGGACCAAAAGGCCCTCAGATGGAACTGAATGTCCTTCACCTGAAATCCTGCCCCTTGGACCACTGCTGTAGAAGCTGCCATGTGGCCCAAGAGCTAAAGGAAGTGCCTTGCTGGCCGGGACACCTGAAGGATGAAGGAAGAAGCCAGTTCTATAAGAACTTTTGGCCTTTCCAGAGGAAGAAAGGCTCTTGCTTTGACAGTATCTAGCTCTGCCCCTATAAAGGTAAGAAGCTGCACCGGTTCGAGAACTGACTTGGGGAGGTTGAGAAAAAATTCCAGGGAAGTGCGCACTTGCTGAGTCACTTGCAGGTTTGACTTGACTTGGTCTGAAGACTGACCCACTATGAGCCAGCCGTCCAGATATGGAAAAATGGAAATCTTTTGCTTTCTTAGAATGGCAACTACTACTGCCAGGCACTTTGTGAAAACCCTTGGAGTTGATGTTAGGCCAAAGGGCATTGCTTTGAACTGATAATGGCCTGAGGGCAACTTGAACCTGAGGTACTTTCTGTGGGAGCACCTGATGGGGATGTTAAAGTAGGCATCTTTGAGGTCCAGGAAGGCTAGCCAGTCCCCTGGCCTTAGGGAGGGAATAATTATTCCCAGAGTCACCATCTTGAACTTTGGTTTTGAAAGATGCTTGTTCAGGTATCTTAGAGCTAGGATGGGTTGCCACTCCCCTGTCTTTTTTGGAGTAAGGAAGTACCCGGAGTACAGACCTTTGCCCCATTGTAGGGTAGGAACTCTCTCTATGGCTCTTAAGACCAGAAGAGATGAAACCTCTACCTCTAGGGCAAGGGTTTCGGAGGGACTTGCAGGTGGAAAAGATCTGGCTCTCATCTTCGGAAATTTTTTGAAGCTGAGAACCAGTCCCTGGCTTACTACTTCCAGGACCCACTTGTCTGAAGTAACAGAAATCCAGTCCTGGACAAAGTAAGCCAGCCTGCCCCCTACAGGGGTAAAAGAGTCGACCCGGGCAGACACATCAGGGTGTCTGCTTGGCAGGGGCCTTAGGCTGAGGAGTGGATGCAGCCATGCTCATCCCCCTTCTACCTCTCCCTCTGAAGAACCCCCTCTGTGAAAAGGGAGAAGAGGCCGGTACTTCGTATAAAGGCCTATGAAAAGGCCTGCCTCTGCCCCTAGATTGCTGTCTTTGAGGAGTTGCCTGCCTCTCCTTGGTCTGTGCACTCCTATATGTGGTCCTATATTCCTCCATCTTTTTCATGTAATTCTCTGTCTGCTCCCCAAACAGAGAATTACCTTCCACAGGGAAATCCATGGCCTTAGCCTGGGTATCCTGTGAGAGGCTAGTACATCTGAGCCAAGCCATTCTCCGAAAAGCCACAGGTGTAGCCATGACTCTTGATGATACATCATTGGAGTCCACAGCAGAATGAAATTGTACCTTAGATGCCTCAATCCCATCAGCAGCCACCTCCTCCAGCTCCTTGGCCAGCTAGAGGGAGGCCTGTTTAGCCAGTGCCAATACAGTGTCCCACCTGAACTTCTGGTACCTGGCTGTATAGGCCATATACTGTAATTAGCCTGCCTGAGTCCCAAAGAGGATGAGATGTACTGCTTCTCTGCCAAAGCATCCATCCTCCTGGAGTGTTTATCTGGGGTGTGTGAAGCCAAGGGAACAGTAGCCCTGTCATAGGCTGCAGCCTGCACGACCCCAACATGGCTGCACTGTTGATATAAAAACTGGGTCTGAGCCTGATAAGGTATACCTCTTGTCCATTCTTTTATCAACAGGAGGTACAGAATTTGGAGACTTCAACATTTTTTGTGTCTGTTTCCCAAAAGATTTGTGCAGAGGAATAGACAGCCTCCTGGACTCTGAGATGTCCATCATTTCAACAAAATCAGGCTCCTCTTGATCCTCTGTAGCCTCTTCCATAGGAAGCTGGAGGGTTTCAGCCACTTTTCTGTAGAACAGATAGTGGGGAAGGGACTCAGAGAGCCTAGGAGGGGAAACACCAGAAGGTCTGTCTGGGGAGATGTCCGGTTCAATGGGCACATCCAGACTTTCTGCTCCATCATAATCATCATCTTGCTCCTCAAATTACAGTGCATAAAAATCTTCAGGGGCATAATCCTGAACCGGAGGAACCGACCGAACCCCTGGCTAAAGCAGCCGGATCAGAAGGAACCGGGCAAAGCGATTCAACAATCCAAATCATTCGGGCAAAATCAGCAGTCGGAACATGAACCTCCGGATCCAAACCGGATGATTTGTCTTTACATTTCCTTTCTGTAGAAACCAATCCCTCAGGATCGTCTCTCCTCTTGCCCGAAGAAGTATCACCCTGGTCAGAGGGCACTCCTTCTGGTTCAGTCGGAACTGAACCGGGCTTGCCATCCGGGTCAGCGGACTTCTTGGCTTCCTTTTCCCTAAGTCTACCTAATCTTTTTTCCAGGGTAGACTTAGGAATGATTTTACATATTTGGCAGTCTGTATCGAGGTGTTCAAACCCCAGACAATAAACACAGGTGGTGTGGGTATCAGTCTTAGCAAAGACCTCCCCACACTCACTGCAGTGTTGAAACCCAGTGGGCCTTTTTTCTTGGGTTTCTCAGACGCCAGCCAGCCCTAACCAAACTTACCTTTTTCGGCAACTGCCAGGCAAGACTCCTTATCAGCTTCTAACCGTTATTCTGCAGTATTGGAGAAAACATTAAAACACCTTTTTTTTTTTTTTTTTTAAACCGATAAGGACCGGTAACCACACACTAAAAGAAAACACACAGATTTTAATATGTTGGATCGGTTCAGCCAAACCGATCCGAGAAAAGTTTTCACAATTTCCACAAATAAACCAGAACTACTACCTAAAGTACTTACTGTACCACATACAGAGCCCTGAACCGTAATACTACAGAAGTTAAGCGGAAAAAATGATATTTTAACAGACTTTGAACTGAGCAGAAGGAGAAATCTCCGGAGCGATTGTTCATTGAGGCAGAGTAAAGAATTTGACTGTTGGGTTTCAATGTGCTGCAGACAGAGACCTCAACCGAGCTTGAGCTCAACGTTCTATGCACTGCATAGAAAATTAACCTTATACTCTCCGGGGCAGTTCAAAGGCTGGAGCTAACTGCAGATTGTCAGAATACAGCAAGACTTGATGCTGTTTGAAGGGCCTATGGCCGCAAACCGCTGGGTGCTGTGCGGACACCTAGCTAGAACAGAATCTTACCCCGGCTTTTGTCCACTATCCAGGGTCCAGAGTGGCAGCAGGGGTGGCCGCCCAAGGGAGGTGGAGACTTGCTGAGAGGGTGGCCGAGTACTATACCGCTGAACATAATTCAAACTGTTTGGTCTCTGTTGGGAGACGCAGAAGCTAACGCTCCAGGGCTCTCTGGAGAATCAAGGAATTCGACTGTGACAGTAAGCAGGTCTCGGCAGCACTCACTTCCTTCTGAATTCTAAACCCTTTAACTCCCTTATTAAAAAGGGACAACCACCCAGATTCTGACTGCTTATGGCTCTGCTAGACTTGAAAGACTGGGGGACAGGATATAAACTAGGCATGAGGAGTTCATGGCAAACTGATCCTCTCGACATGGTGCTTGGCAGGGCAGCTGGGGGAACCATCCCCTACCAAAATATCTTGTAAATCCTCAGAGATGGTAGGCGATTAACAAAGTCCCTGGGGAGCTCGGGGTGGGGGTGAGGGTCCTGCTCCCACAAATCCGACAACCACTGTGGTTCTCCTCAATGCCTCTTGTGGGGCCAGGGGTCTCTGTCCGGGAGCGTCCCCAAAGACCCGATCCGTTCCTCCGCTTTGGGGGGCCCATGGAATCACTCACCGAATCAGCAAACTTATTTCCTATAAAAGTTTTGGCACCAGAGAGACTAGACCAAAACACTGTAATTAATTTTCACTTGGAATGGGCCATAACTTCCCCTTCTCAATTAATGATGGACCTACCCTCTAATTTTTCTGTTTGGGAGCAAACTTTAGATGACATATCTAAAACATTGAGGACTTATGGTCATCTGGGCCGGAAGTAATGAGGATAATTATATCCTAGGAGAGGGAATAGTTAATAATTTAGGCTAGGACTACTATCACCCCAAAATAATGTATGCTAAAACAAGCCTGGGAGAGGGAGTTATAACTGACCTAGTGGTCTGAGAGCTAAACATGTTTCTATTCCTCAGGCCCATCCCTACTTCTTAAACCAGTTAGTATGATTTGGAGTTGTATTTTTCTCCCTCACCTGCCCTTCCTATTCCTTACCTCAAGTTAGGAGCAAGAGCATCCCCAAGGGCAACTCTCCTACATGGAGTATGTAGCTCCCAACAAGGTGCATTATTCCCGGCCTTCCTCTCCTTAACGGTTTGAGGAGCAGGACTTGGAAGTCTAGTTACCCAACCTATTGTATACAGTTCATGCCTCTTCAGGCTCAGTTAGACCCAGTTGATCATTTCAATTTAAAGGTTATAGATTATGGTATTATTCTAAAAAAGACACAGACTCAGGATGGTATAAATTCTTTAATCATGTTGCACAGAAGGTAACTAAATGCTTAAGTTCCATACATAACAACACGATGAAGAATAAGGTGACCACGGGGGGGGGTCACATCAGAGAACACAATTCACTTAAATCAATACTGTAAATGGGCTTAACGAGCCAATTAAGAGGTATCGGACACTCAGAGCCCTACAGAAAATGAAACCTGACCTGCTGTTGCAGGAAGCCCATCTTGATACCACTGAACATCAAAAATTAATGAAGTTTAGGTTTTCACAGGTGATAGAATCCTCGTATAGGAGGGGTAAGAGAAGAGGAGCAGTCATACTTATCCCCAAATCTTCTCCCTTCACATTAACAGACCAATACGCTGACCCAGAAGGAAGGCCAACTATAGCTATAGGCACAGCCCAGGGTCAACTGCTCACCACATGCAGCACATATATCCCCACCTCAGACGGACGCCTCGACAGTCCAGAGATTAATGGACCACATACTTACTAAGCAGCAAGGGGTCCTGGTGGTGGGTGGGGATCTTAATTGCCTTTTAAATCCTTCCCTGGATTCTTCGGCGGCTCATCCTGCAAAACAAACCACGGGACAACGACACTTAAGAAGTCTGCTCAAAGACATAGGCTTGATTGATGCATGGTGCCAGCTGAACCCCTCTGTGAGAAAATTACTAACATACTAAAATGCCAGCAGAATAGGCCTAACAGTCTTTCGTGTCTGCTCGTTTGGTCAGTCCCCAACCTGGGTGCTGACCTTGCTGTCCCCCTCGCCTTCTCTGGCTTCTCCCTTCCCAGTTCCGGATATTCTTGCTGCATTGGATTTTGCTTCCAGAACCCTTCCCCTATACCTGTCCCACCCCCTCTTGAACCCCTCCACTGTCTCTGCCTCCACCAGCCCCCTAGGCAGTGCATTCCATGGCTCCACCACCCTCTCAGTGAGGTAGCACCTCCTCCTTTCTCCCCTGAATCTTCCCCCCTCCAGCTTCCAGCCATGCCCTCTAGTGGCCCTTCCTCCTTCCTTGAAGCACCCGACTGTTCCTCCCCTATTTACCCTCTTCATGTACCTAAAGACCTCTATCATGTCCCTTGGTCCCTTCTCTCTTCCAATGTGTACATATTTAGCTCTTGACCTCTCCTCATAGGTCCTGTCCCCAAGCCCAAATCATTTTGGTTGCCTCCTCTGGACCCCTCTCCAGGAGGTTAATGTCCACGCTTTAAGCGTATTGGCCTCCAAAACTGACGCAGTACTCAAGTCGCGGCCTCACCAAGCAGTTATACAGAGGGAGTATCACTTCCTCCTTCTGGAGGCGATCCCCCTAGCGATGCATCCCAGCATCCTGTTGGCCTTGGCTGCTGCCCTCCTACAAGTCTCAGAGTTGTTCAGCTTTACATCCACCACCACCCCCAGGTCCCTCTCAGCCATCGAGACTTGTAGCATTTCCCCCCCCAGGGTGTACACACGTATTCACATATTATTCAGCGGCTCATAACCATTACTTATGGTTAGATTATTCATGTATCCACCAGGAACACAAATCTCTAATCCATAAGGCAGACATAAGAAATAACCACTTATCAAATCATGCCCCAGTGCAGCTCAACCTAAATATCAGCCAGGAGAGAAAATTCACCCAGTGGAGAGTTAACCCCTCGCTGCTAAGGGACCCAGAATTTAAGGAACTCTTGCAGAACAAAATTACTGCAATCATAGGAGATAATGTATCCCCCCATACTCCGCTCCAAATATTATGGGACACCATTAAAGTGGTCCTTCGAAGCTCCATAATTGGCTATGCATCCCACAAAAGGAAATGAGCCCTTAAATTATCTTACCTCCAACAGAGGCTGGGAACTCTACAGGAAATGCATATGGGGGAGATGAGAATGTCCAAACCCAACTAAACCATACACAAGAGGATATTCAGTCTCTGCTAACAGCCAAAAAAGCAGAGCAGGCTCTCCTCTGGCTTCATCAAAAATATTACAAAGGAGGAGCCACAGCCTCTCGGCTACTGGCCTACAGACTATGTAGGCAGACTCATCAAGTTATGATCAATAAAATAAAAGACCCCAAAACCAATCGGCAGAAATATAGTTCTCAACAAATGCTAGCGGTATTTAGGGGATACTATCAATCGTTGTATTCTAATCCCTCTCCAACAGCCTGTCAAAATTCCTAGTACAGATTTGGCTCCCCATTCTAACTCAAACCCAGAGAGACTACTTAACATCCCCAATAATATCAACAGAACTATACCATGCAATTAAAAATTTAAAAAATGGGAAAAGGCCAAGCCCGGACAGCTATGGAGCCTCATTTTATAAAGCCACATGGGATCTAATCCAGACCCCATTATTGGATGCCTTTCAGGCCAACCACAACACCACGTCTAACCCACCTTCATGGAGGCAGGCAACAATTTCAGTTATTTTGAACCCCCCCCCCAATTAATGTGATTATCGCCCAGTTTAAAAAAAATGGGAAAAGCCCAGGCCCGGACAGCTACGGAGCCGAATTTTATAAAGCCACATGGGATGGAATCCAGACCTTATTATTGGAGGCCTTTCAGGTCAACCACAACACCACGTCTACCCCACCTTCATGGAGGCAGGCAACAATTTCAGCTATTTTGAACCCCCCTTCCGCATTTATGCGATTCTTATCACCCAATCTTGGTACTTAATCAAGACTATAAAATTTACACTTGCACTTTGGCCCACAGATTAGATAATATACTTCCTGTAATTATCCACCCGGATCAATCCGGATTTATTAAAACTAGACAGACCACAGCTAATATTAAATGCACACTTTTTCTTATCAGCCACTCCCTACACACAAAATCCCCCCTCCTTTTATTAAGTCTTGATGCACAAAAAGCATCTGACAGTGTTTCCTGGGAGTTTTTATACTCCACTCTCTACAAATTTGAATTCCAACAGGGATTCTTAGATACAAGTAAAGGAATTTACACTTGCCCTGAGGCAGTGGTTAAAATCAATGGTTCCCAATCAGATAGATTCCTTTACAAAGTGGGACACATCAGGGCTGTCCGCTGTCACCTTACCTATTTGCCCTCTACCTAGATCCTATTACCCAGTTTCTTAGACAGCAAGAAGACTGGACAGGCTGCACTATAAAGGGTACTCATCATAAAGTGACATACGGTGCAGATGACCTGCTTTTATACATTACTAACCCTGAATCCTCCTTAGATTCATTAACTAGAATTTTACTGATCACTGAACAGATCTCGGGTTACAACATAAACCAAGACAAGTCGGAAGTGCTAGCTATAAACTATGCCCCCTCACCAGTCATTATGCAGAAATTTCCCTTGAAATGGAACAGACCGCATTTAACATACCTTGGTATCAAGATATCATTCTGTCCCTCTTCCATAACAAAACTAAACTATGATCCAGTTTTCCAGGATATCCAGACGGACCTCCATAGATGGTCTCGGTTACCCTTATCAATGCTACCTAGGGTACAGTCCATACAAATGAATGTATTGCCTCGGCTACTTTACATCATACAAAATATTCCGCTACCTCCCCATTATAGAGAAATATCTAAATGGTCGAATGCCATTAAGAAATTCCTTTGGAATAACAAACGGCCTCGGGTAGCTCTGACCAGACTTCACCTGCCGAAAGAGAGAGGGGGTCTGGCACTTTCTAATTTAAATAAGTATCTGAAAGCAACGGTACTATGGGTAACTTCATAGACAACATTGTCAGAACGTCCACCCCAACGGCACTTGCCGATCTGCTCAAATCTCCGTCTACTAGCTGAGGTCCAGTGACTTCCAGGCCCTCAAGGTCCCCCAAAACTCGCTCCTTTGCAAAGGATCGTGCTTTCGCTGTCCTCGCTCCCAGAGTGTGGAACCTACTCCCTGCCCAAGTTAGGTCTGCCCCCTCACATACCAGATTCAAGTCCTCCCTCTGGGGCTACTTAAAGCAAGCATCCTCCTGCCCTTATTCCTAGTTGACCCTCCCTGAAAGATGGGCCCAGCTGCACAATGATGGACCCGTGTCGCAATGACTATGTGCGGCTGCCCAGGGTATACCCTGCATCTGCCCTGCTGATATCTGTTGCTCTCTTGACTATTCCTTGTTATACTTCGACACTGTATTTTGCTTCCTTGTTGTTATTGTTTGTACCTGACTGTACCTTGTTGACTGCCGTTGCCTCGACTCTGTATTGTTATCGCTAGTACCTTGTAACTCTCCCGGGTCACACCTGAAAATAGGCACTTGACTGTCTAGTGTGCTTACCTGGTTAACAAATGCTAAATAAATAAATATATCCCATATGTCCAAATGGCTTCTTCCTGCTAATCAAACCCCAATATGGACAACACTGGAAAGAAACCTGTCTGACATACCCTTGTGCAGTGATCAAATTTACCAACCCATGCTTCCGGGGGGGGGGGGGACTGGTATTTACTAAGACTATCATTCAATACTGGAGGCGGCTCCTTAAGACTAAAGAACTTTGTTCCCTGGCCAAGTGGATGGCAATCCCAGCCAGGTACCCCAGATTTTTACCTGGTGGTCTCGACCATACATTCCATTCATGGCGAGAGAGAGAGAGAGAGAGAGAGGACTGGTCCACTCTTACCAATTTTATCGAAACTGTGTTTTTAAAACTTTCCAACAACTACAGGAGTAGCATTCTCTACCCCATCAAGACTTTTTCAGATATCTACAAATCAGACACTACTTAACATCCGAAATAGGTCTCACTATCACAGAGCCACAAACATACCCCTTAATTGACCTGCTAACTCAACTGACCACTCCCAAATCCCAGCAACACCTTCTCTCCCGCTTTTACAAAGCACTGCAACAGACTTCGAACCAAGCCATAAAACTCATCCAAATACAGTGGGAATCCGAGTTGGTGATCACCTTCGACACTACAGAGTGGCTGAGGCTATGGCGAATTCAACATAAAACCACCTGCGCTTACACATAGCGGGAATTTTGTTGGAAAAATAGTGGCTCGTTTCTTCCGAACCCCTCAGATCACTGCCAAATTCCTAGGGGGAGGACAGCCCTCATGTTGGAGGGGCTGCGGAGTGATACCTGCCACTCAGACCCATATACTATGGTCTTGTGGGGTCCTCTCCGAATTTTGGAATTCAGTGGACTAACAAGTGAAGGAGTGGTTCCCATCTTTGGGAGACATCACCCCACAACTGACCTTTTTACTCCACTACCAGAGAAATTTTTGGGATAAACATTCGATCTATTTATTAATTATTTTATTCAGAGCAGCCCAAAAAGTGATAACCAGGCTCTGGTTAACTCCCGAACCTCCCCTTATTTCCAGTTGGGAAAATCTTATCTATGAAATATATAAAATGGAAAACATGATAGCCCACCTTCAAAATACCACGCCGATACTGACTAACAAATGGTCCAGGTGGTCCCTCCATATATCTCCCTGCCACCCAGATTCTGTCCCATAGACAGGAGGTGAGGGACATAAGGGAAATAAAGAGACCAGATTATCTGATACATAATTTGACATACTATACCTGTCAAGACCCCCCTCCCCCTCTGGGTAATTATGTATAAGGGAAGTACTTTCTCTCTCAAGCATAAAATGATTTGAAATAAAAGGCCAGGATTCATGACTTCTGTGGGAATCATTCATATATCAGAGCCTCCTCCCTGCTTTCTACTGGAGCTGTGTGCTTACATTATACGACTATACCTACTACTAGTCTCCACAATCCTTACTTATAATTCTGACAAACAACCTGCTAATAGACTGTAGTACATTAATGTATTCTTCTACTGTGCAATGGATATATGTATTGTACGTTTGTCCTGATGTCTCAAATTTTAATAAAAAGTTAAAAAAAAAAAAAAAAGAAAAGAAATGCCCTGCACTGGAATGGGCCCTGAAGAAATTAAAGCCGTACCTCTATGGCAGGCACTCTGAGGTACAGTCCAATGATAACCCCCTGTTGTGTCTGACACAGATGGGGAAAACAAATTGTCGTCTCTTAAGTTGGAGTACTGCCTTACAGGGCTATGATTTAACCATTACTCACAGGGCCGGAGCGGCCAATGCCAACACAGACTGGCTATCTCGCCAGTTAGAGCAGTGAACAGAATTTGTGAAAATCACACCCTACACAGGGATGGATTCCCACAAATTCGATGTTGGAGGGAGGAGTGTGGCAAGCTACCCACTGCTAGCACTTGTATGTACATATTATTTTGTTGTGTATGATTTTTTTTTAAATCCAATTCTATGTACATGCCAATGTCAGCAAAGGCACACAAGAGACACACAAAAAAAAGGGGGGGATGACCTTCCTCTGACCTACAAGGCCAGCCTTGCTTGCAGGAATCTGACAAGTTCTTGTTAAAAAGCTTGCGGATATATGTTCAAAGAGTATTCCTCTAATGTTAACTGGCCAAGGGAAACAGAAGTAATAAAATCAGATTGCATAATCATATAATTTACAGTATCTTCTTCATAACTTATTAAATTAAGCCAGTTCAAAATCTCAGGATGAGAGAAGCTATTTCCACTGTTGTCAAAAGGGAAATGGTCTTAGACAAGAGATGACAGAAAAGGTTCCTACAGTACACTGACTTTTTTTTATAAGTGCCAGGAAACATCCTTCTAACAGGCCTGTGTGAGATTATAAACCATGTGTTAACTATGGGAATTTGACATAAAAGATTATCAGGAAAATAAAACTTTGGGAAAGCGCAAAAGTGACGCCCGGTGGCCTAAAAAAAGAGAAAGGCCAACCACTATTCACTGACCTGGAAGAGCCAGTCTTTATTCACAGACCCCTAGTACAGACACTCAAGGCCATTTTGCCATTCTGTTTGGACTTTTTCTCTTGACCACAAGGCTGTTACAGAAAGACTGCAATACTCTGCAAACCAGCAATTCTCTGGACTTTGACATCTTCATACCTCAGGTAGATTAGCTGACAATCTTAGTCTGTTTCATTGTACATTTTTCTATTTTTTTCCTGTATACTGTAACCCAAATTAATACTCTCTTTTTAGTTAACTGTATGTTTTTAAGTATTTTGTAAAATGTTTGTTTTTCTAAAGAATGTCTGCCTGAGCAAGAATTACTTATATTGTATGTGTGACTGTAGAAGGTTTATTAATAATCTGTGACAACTGTTTCTTGCTTAGAGATGCCACCATAAGCAGCCAATTTGAAAAGGGTTATGGAAGGGACAGCTGGGAGAATACCAGAGTCTACAAAGATTTTGAACCAGGCTGTTGCATGTCCTGTAGGGAGACGACCAAATCGGGTGTATACTGCTACCTCGAAGAGAGTGTGATGCTTGGGTCTTCTTCATTTGTGTAACAGCCAAGGAAAGGGTTCATATTTGGCCTTAAGACTGGTATTGTGCCCTCATCCAGAGCTAGAGGGATGCCCCAGATCCTCATGGCAGAGGTGCAGTCGTGACCTTGGCAAGTATTCAAAAAGGATGAGGAGGGTTATCCCCTGAGCAAAAGGGACACTCATACAGGGTAAGAATTTTGAGGGGTCCATTGGAGCTCACTACGAATCAAAAGGCTCTCCTTGGATTGATTTTACTTGGCTTTGATTTACGGAGCCTCAGTATGGACAGTATTCTATTTGTTTGCTCCTCCCCCTCCTTATCTTAAGAATGATGGCGGACATCTCACTTCTTAGCACCACTACAATCCCCCCACCCCACCCCCCATATTACTTATTTATTTCCTTTCTCATGGCAAAAAGAACTAGGAGTTCTGATTCAAATATTATTTTATATTACTGATGTTTTGAAATATTTGTTAATGTGGTGTACCTCTTTAAACCAGTATAATGGGTGATGGCATGTTTGGATAAACACACACCCTGACGAAGGCCCAACTGCAGGGCCGGAGCGCTGCAGAAAGACACCAGTCTCCTTACTATGTGTTTGATTCTGGAATAAATAATGATTTCTGCATCCAACTTTCTGGAGTTTATGCCGCTTTTCTGTGACCTGGAGTGCTAATCCTTTTTGTTTGCCACTTCTCCTTGAGGGCCAGCTCCCCTCTGAATAGCACCTACAGAGTTATCCTGTGATGCACCTGCCTCCTTGTTTGTTTGACCAGTGACATGTGGAGACAGCAGCTGCCACTGCACGGGCACACTAGTCGAGCATGTCCAAGGCTGTCTGGTGCTGGTGCTTAGCCAGCAAGTGACCGCAGTCTTGAATGAGTTCGACCACCACCCGCTGCTCTATGTGGAGGTGGGGGATGATGATGTCAAACATACTCATCGCTGAGTGGCCATAACTGGCCCTCATGATGGCACAGCTAGCCTGTCAGAGATCCAGGGTATCTTTAGCATATGCCTTTTCAGTTGCTTGGACAGTCTTACGGGACTCCTTGTCCACGTTCCCCTGATGACCCAACATGCAGAACGCTGAATCTCTTCAATCAATCAATGTCTATATTTTGCTAGGCGGAACACCACTGAGACAAAGCTCATTTGCAAGATGGACCTTGGAACAGTACAGTAGCCACAAAGGCCATGAATCAAGCATGTAATAACGTAGAACATAAATCAAGCATATAATAACGTATACAAAGCAAGGATAATATTTGTACAGACAGTAGGTCAACATGAGACAATCATTAGAACATATGCGAACACAAGCATATATCACATATACAATAAAAATTACTTAAGTACAGGTACAAGTAAATACAGGTGACTCCAATTACAACTTCCTGCTGCTAGCTTTTGGAAGACAGAAATCTTGCTTGTAGAGTAGAAAGCAGCTAACTAAAAAAGCTACCGTTTTTCTTATTAAACACTTCTACCTCAGCAGGAGTCAGTGCCTGTTGGGATTAAGCAAACAGATACTTTATTAGAAGTAGAGGGGGTCTCATTTAGGGTTTAAAAAAAAAGGAAAGTCGGTGTGTGTTTCTGTGTTGGGAACGGTACCATTAGCTTACTTTGCTAAATCAGCAGGAGATGAGCGAGGTTAATTGGGGGTGTGGTTTCGGCAGTCTAAAAGCAGGTGACTCCAATTACAACTTCCTGCTGCTAGTTTTTGGAAGACAGAAATCTTGCTTGTGGAGCAGAAAGCAGCTAACTAAAAAAGCTACCATTTTTCTTACTAACTGCCATCCATCCCCCCTAAGCCAGTTCTACTTTTATAGCCACTGGATTTGACTGACAACAGGAACTTCCTGTTTGGCAGTAGGAAGGGAAGAATCAGAGAGGAACATTAGTTTTGTCAACCCTGAAGGAAAAAAGTAGCTCTTTCTCCCTCCTAGCTGCTGGTAGTCTGGACTCTGAGCAAGGAAGAAGGAGCCACTGAAGAATACAAGAAGTTGCTGTCCCAGAACAGGAAGACTTAGAGTTGTAAGGAGAGGAGAGAGTAAGCATACAGAGAAACAGGAGAGGGGACACAAAATAAGACATGATGGGAGTGGTGTAGTGCAATGGCTGTGGGGCAGAAGTCTTCCGGGAGACATTCTGGAGGCTGCGATGCTGCCTTATTTGCAGGCACCTCTCTGGTCTGAGGAAGGAGGTTGCCTGTCTCCAGGCTGACCTGGCTAGGATTCGTGAAACCTCCTCCCCCACCCAGGGACCACCAGGGCCACTGCCGCTACCTCAGAGGTTGCCAAGAAAGAGGAGTGTCTGGACCAAGGTGGGCTCAGGGAGGAAGAGGGTGGTGGAACAGAAGTGCATCCCTCCAGCTGTACTTCTCCACAATTCATATGCTGTTCTGGTGGATAGTGGTTCCTCTATGGAGCCACCTGCAGTGGAGACCAAGAAGGATGCTGGGAACCTCCACAAAGGAGACCCACAGAAGGGTGGCATGGGACCCCACAGGGGAAGGAACCAACTCCTGGATGGGGACTCAGTCATTAGGGGGTACAAGTGGGGGAGGAAGGTAAGGTGCCTGCCTGGCACCACGGCTTGGAGGGACAAGAAGCAAATCCTCAGGATCGTGGGAGCAGCTGCATGACAGAGGGAGCAGGATGTTATTGTACACCTAGGGACCAATGGCCTGGCAAGGAATGGAATCACAGCAGTGCGAGAGGAGTTTGTAGAATTGGGGAGGGGTCTTAGACAAGTAGCGTATATGGTAACCTTCTCGGAGGTGCTGCCTGTCTATGGCTAGGGTGATGCTAGGGTAACTCAACACCATGGAATTCAACGAATGGTTGAAAAACTGGTGTGGATCTCAGGGTTTTGGCTTCATTGAGGACTGGGGAGCCACCTGGAGGGTTGCAGGCCTATACTGGTGCGATGGTCTGCACCTGCCCAGGGAGGGAACCAGGATCGCAGGTGATAGGTTTAAATGCTTCACTGGCAAGCATTTAAACTAGCCAAGGGGGGAGGCACTGAGAAGGAGCAGGGACATCCCAGCCTCCCCCCACAAAACACAGTAATTAGTGAGGTAAACATCTAGGTAGAGAAGTCATTAGGGAGGACAGAGGTAAATGCAAAAAAAGGCAAAGGCAGTAAGGAAAGGGATATGGCTAAAAGTGGTAAGGCCATCAGAAATTGGAGGGTGATGAGTACCAATGCCCGTAGCCTGTGTGATAAGCTCCCTGAACTAGTGGCCTTGATGGAAGAGGGATGTCTGGATATTGTGGCAGTCACAGAGAACCATGACTGGGATGTCAACATACCAGGATACACAATCTACAGGAGGGACAGGGAGGGTAAAAGAGGAGGAGGAGTAGCTCTCTATGTAAGGGAAGGGATCAAAGCATCAGAACTAAAGGGTAAACAGAGAGCAGATGAGGCACTTTGGGTCACCCTGGAGACAAGAAATGGCACCACAATCCACATGGGGGTCGTATACAGACCCCCATCTCAGGGGGAAGGAATGGACAAGAAAATGATAGAAGCAATCCTTAGAATGACAGAAAAAGGGGAGATATTGCTTATGGGGGACCTGAATATGCCAGATGAAAACTGGAGCACCTTTGCTGCAGGCACGCCCAAGAGCAGGGTAATTCTTGATACCCTACAAGGGGCATGCCTCAGACAGCTAGTATTGGAATCCACTCAGGAGAGAGCAATCTTAGACCTGGTACTCTCAAATGAGGACGGAGAAAGAATCTCGGATTTAGAAGTGGGTAGCCATCTGGGAACAAGCGACCACCAAACAGTGTGGTTCACGATAAACACAGCCACAGAGTCAAGTCATACAAAAGCAAAAGTATCGGACTTTAGGAGGGCTGACTTTGGGAAAATGAGAGAGTACCGCAGAAAAACACTAGCAAACAGGCAAGAAGGAGGGTTGGAGGAACAATGGGGAGTAATCAAAACAGCCATCACAGAGGCAACAAGCCTTTGTGTGAAGCAAATCAACAAAACACTACAACGGAAAAAAACGCTATGGTTCTCAAAAGAGGTGGCAGGGAAGGTTAAGGAGAAAAGGATAGCATTCAAGAATTATAAGGAAACACAGAAGGAGCAGGACAGATAACTTTTATCAGTTAAAGCAGAAAGAGGCAGGGAAGGCAGTCAGAATAGCAAAGACCCAAACCGAGGAAAGGATAGCCAACTCTGTTAAGAAGGGGGATAAGACATTTTATAGGTACATTAGGGAGTGAAGACAGCCCAAGGGAGGGATACTAAGGCTTAATAAAGGGTAGGGAATGTGGGCAGAGGGTGACAGTGAAAAGGCAGGGATACTAAATGAATATTTCTGCTTAGTATTCACAAAGAAAGAGGAGGGGGAAGTACCTAAACCAAACAAGAGAAACAATCTGGAGACAGGGGTCAATACCACTCCATTTACAGAAGAAAGGGTTCTGAAAGAACTAGTAAAATTGAAGGAGGACAAAGCAATGGGGCCTGATGGGATTCACCCAAGAATTCTAAAAGAACTAAGGGTAGAACTAGTGACACCGCTGACTACTCTCTTTAACAAATCATGGGAGGATGGTGTGGTACCTGAGGACTGGAGGAGGGTGGATGCAATTCCTCTTCACAAAAGTGGGAGCAGGGCACAGGCAGAAAACGACAGACCAGTTAGTTTGACCTCAGTGGTAGGGAAAATGATGGAATCACTTCTGAAGGAAAGAACTCTTGAATACCTAGAGGCCAGTGGGGCACAGGGCACAAGGCAGCATGGATTCACAGTGGGAAGGTCATGTCAGAAGAAACTAATAGATTTCTTTGACTGAGTGACCAAAGTAGTAGACCAGGGGAGGGGCTGTGGACATGGCCTACCTAGATTTTAGCAAGGCATTTGACACAGTCCCACACAAAAGATTAATAAACAAGTTAGCCAGCCTTGGAGTGGATCCCAAGGTGGTAGCCTGGATAAAAAATTGGCTGGACAACAGGGCGCAAAGGGTAGTAGTACACGGAGTCCACAGTAAAGAAAAAAGGGTTACTAGCGGGGTACCACAGGGTTCGGTACCGGGACTGGTCCTTTTTAATATCTTTATAAGTGACATTGCAGAGGAATTGTAAGGAAAAGTATGTCTCTTTGTAGACGACACATAGATCTGCAACAGGGTTGATACACAAGATGGAGTGAAAAGGATGAGAAGGGACTTGACAAGGTTGGAGGAATGGTCAAATTTATGGCAGCTTAGATTCATCGCAAAGAAGTGCAAGGTAATGCACCTGGGAAACAAAAACCCAAGGAGGGTGAGATACTGACAACAATAAAAATGGAAAAGGACCTGGGTGTAATTATATCAGATGACCTAAAGGTGGGCAAGCAATGTGAGAAGGCAGTAAGGAAGGCTGGAGGGATACCGGGATGCATAGAGAGAGGCATCAACAGTAGAAAACAGGAAGTTGTTATCCCTCTCTACAGACAGTTGGTGAGACCCCATCTAGAGTACTGTGTGCAGTTCTGGAGACCCCATATCTGCAAAGACACAGACAGAGTGGAGGCTGTCCAGAGGAGGGCAACCAAAATGGTGCAGGGTCTGCACCAGAAGACATATGAAGAGAGACTAAAGGAACTTAATATGTATACACCATGACGAAAGGGGGGAGACACGATAGAAACTTTCAAGTACCTCAAGGGAATTAAAGTCCAAGAGGGCAGCATCTTTCAGAAAACGAGATGTACAAGAACAAGGGGGCACAATTTGAAGATAGAGGCAGGACGGCTCAGAGGTAATGTGAGGAAGCATTTTTTCACAGAGAAGGTTGTGGATACATGGAACAGACTTCCTGAGGAGGTCATGGAGTCAAGAACAGTGAGGGAATTCAAGAATGCATGGGACAGACATAAGGCAGTCCTAGTGGGGGGTAGGAGGAAGTAGGCTGCTGGTTAACTAGGATATGCAGCTTATCCGATAGGTAGGAAAATGGGCAGACTAGGTGGGCCAAGCAGTCCTTATCTGCCGTCAAATTCTGTTTCTAGGCCAGGAACATGTAGTCTATAGTACATCCACAGACAAAACTTTGATTCATACATACAGACTGCCAGAAGGTGAGGATGAGACAATGTGCCATCAGTAGGTCAACAGTGTGATGCATTTTATTGGAAGCAACTTTAAAGGTATAGTGCGTACATACATTTGAACTATATACATAGTGTTAGTCAGCACAATACACTCCAGCTAGCAAGGTTCAGTCTGTGTTACTAAGCATGAAGGAAGAGGAAAGTAAGAGTGTGGAGCTGAGTGCAAGAGAGACTAAGGGAAAGAGAGTGCACATGAGCAGGTGTAAGCTAATGGTGACTATCCTGAAGGAAAGGCTGGTGGCCCTCCTAGAGGCCAAAGGACTACACGACAGCAGACAGCATTGCTTCATACGGGACAGATCCTGCCAAACCAACCTGGTGGAGTTCTATGACTGGGTAACTAGGCAACTGGACAGGAGCCATGCAGTGGATGTCCTGTATCCGGACTTCAATAAGGCATTCGACTCAGTGCCGCATGGAAGGATGGGAAGTAAGTTAGTAGGCACGGGGCAGGTGCAAAGCTGGTGAGATGGGTAGGGAACTGGCTTCAGGGAAGGCAACAGAGGGTGGTGGTGGGTGGGGAGCTCTCACACCCAAGGGTAGTGACGACGGTGCCACAGGGCTCGGTGTCGGGACCAGTGTTGTTTGGGATATTCATTGCAGACATATCACTGGACATCAAGAGTAAGAGCAGTCTGTTTGCTGATGATACCAAGATAGAAGCAGTGGTGAGTAACCTAGGGGGATGGCAGGGGTTACAGGATGATCTGGCAAAGCTTGAAACCTGGTCAGACACCTAGCAACTGGGGTTTAATGCCAAAAAGTGCAAGGTGCTGCATTCTGGGATGAAGAACCCAAAGATGAGTTACCAGCTGGGGAGAGTGCAGCTAGCCCAGACAGAGGGGGAGAAGGATCTGGGGGTGCTCATTACAGGATCAATGAACAACTCGGCACAATGTAGGAAGGCAGCTGCAAAGGCCAACAAAATGCTGGGTTGTATTGCAAGGGGTATATCCTCGAGGAGGGAGGAGGTGATTCTGCCACTGTATAGGTCATTAGTTAGACCGCACCTGGAGTACTACGTGCAGTACTGGCGCCCATATCTGAAGAGGGACATTAAGTTATTGGAAGGGTGCAGTGCAGGGCGACAAAGATGATCAAGGGGCTGGGGGATTTATCGAGAGGAGGCTGAGGAGTTGAACATGTACTCACTGGAGGACAGGAGGGACAGGGGACATGACTGAAACCTTTAAGTATATGAAAGGAATAAACAAGACAGGTACAGAGGGCTGTTCAAAATAAGGGAGGGGAGGGACACCAGGGGCCATGATATGAGACTGGAGGGAGGAAGGTTCAGGAGGGAGATTAGGGGACACTTTTTTTTTTTTTTTTATACAGAGAGGGTGGTGGCTGGGTGGAATGCGTTACCTGCAGAAGTGGTATCCAGTAGAACAGTGGACTGCTTCAAATGGGGATGGGACAGGACAAGGGGAGGGTCAATGAAGGGGAAGGGTGGAAGGGAGGGAGGGGTAGTTGCAGAATAAGGGGTGCCAGCTGCACATTCGAGCAGACTTGATAGACCTGTAGGCCTTTTAGGTGTAAGCATGACAGAGAAGGGAGGGAGCTAAAGGGGGGAGAGGAGCTAAGGGGAGGAGGACCATCAGAAGATGGTGTAAGTGGGAGAAGTGAATATCTCTTACGATATTAATCTAAGGGATGGAGCATGTAAGGAGATAAACACCATGACAAAGAAATACAGGTTACTCACCTGTAACAGGAGTTCTAGGAATGGTATATGTTGTTCATCCACACTCATTGGCAGGTATCCTTGCCGCTTTAAATCTTGCCGGAAGGTCTTCAAGCTTGCTCCTCCCACCCACCCGGGTGGTATAACTCTCGGCTCCGCCCCATGACGCCAGATCTGGCCCGCTGGAAGCTCAGGTTGTGCGTCGAAGCCGGGGAGGTCGGGTGGGTCGTGTGGATGAACAACATATACCATTCCTAGAACTCCTGTTACAGGTGAGTAACCTGTATTTCTAGGGACATGGATATGTTGTTCATCCACACTTATTGGCAGACTCCTAGCAGTTCTCCGGGAGGAGGGAGGCAAGACGCACACCCCCAATACTTACTTGGGAAAGAGAGACTGGAGAACCGAGGCCCCAAAACCAGCATCCCGGCGTGACTCAAGGTCGATGTGGTAATGGGTAATGAAGGTGTTTGCTGACTTCCAGGTAGCAGCCCTGCAGATTTCCTGGATAGGGACGTCCCTGGAAGCAGCCACCGTTGCAGCAGTATGGCGGGTAGAATGAGCTCTTATCCCTCTGGGAGGCTCCATGCCCGCCAACTTATAACAGAGATCTATACAGGAAGTGACCCACCTGCTTATCGTCCCGCTTGGCTGCAGGTCTGCCAGGTGCGGCTTCAGCGTAGGTGACAAACAGCTGGCGAACCTCTCCCCGAATTTCAGCCGTGCGCTCCTTATAATAAGTGCGCCCTTCTAGGGTCCAAAGTATGGAGCCTGTATTCGGCCTCCGAGGTGTGATTGGTGTAGAACACCGGCAGAGTCAACACCTGGTTAAGGTGAAACTCCGACACCACCTTCGGAAGGAATTTCGGGTGGGGGCGCAGGACAACCTTGTCCCTGTGGAAGACCAGGTAAGGAGACTCGATGGGAAAGCCTGGAGCTCTCCCATCCTTCTGGCTGACGTGATAGCCACCAAGAAGGCGGTCTTCCACGACAGGTGAGAGAGCACACCTGTGCATAGGTTCGAATGGCTTGCCCATGAGCTTTGCCAGTACCAGCAGTAGATCCCACGGAGATGGGGGTTCCCGCACTGAGGAAAATGTGATCAAGGCCTAAAAAGCGCCAGACCACCTCTCTCCTGCGACTCGACTGCTTCCCAGCCCGCGCCCGGTAAGCAGAGATGGCTGCCAGGTGCACCCTTAGGTCGTCAACCTAAGCCCTTGATTAGAAAGGGACCATAAATAGTCCAAGATGCTTGCCAAGGAACAGGAGGAAGGGTCAAGCCTTGCCTGACACCAAAATGGAAAACCTTTTCCATTTGAAGGCATAGCATTTTCTGGTCGACTCCTTCAGGGGACGCCTCAACTGCATTGAGGACCTCGTCGGAAAGACCCAAGGCCTGGAACTCTGGCAGCTCAGGAACCAGGCCGTCAGGTGCAGGATTGAAGGTCCGGATGGAACACCTTCCCTGATTGACTGAGAGCAGGTCCGGGCGAGCTGGAAGCTGCACGAGTCCTGGAGCTGAGACTGAGGAGATCTGGGTACCAGAACTGGCGAGGCCAGTCTGGGGCTATCAGAATCACCTGCGCCTTGTCCCTCCTCGCCTTGAAAAGCACCTTGTGGATCAAGGGAAATGGGGGAAAGGCGTAAAGAGGCCGGGGTCCACTGCCTCGAGAAGGCATCCCCCTGCAGCGAGCCCTGCTGAGGGGGGCGGGCATGGAACAGTCTCAGCTTCGCGTTCTCCCTGGAGGCGAACAGGTCCACCTGAGGTGTGCCCCAATGGGAGAACAGATGCTGTACTACCTCGGCAGAGAGACCACTGTGGGATGCAGCCCCTATCCGGCTCAGGGCATCGGCCAGGGTGTTGGGGGCCCTGCCACATGAATGGCTAGGAGATCCGCCTCCAGGCTGCGCACGAGTGACCAAATGCGGAGAGCTTCCTTGCATAGAAGCATGGAGCGCGTCCCGCCCTGGCGGTTTAGATAGAACATGGTCGTGGTATTGTCCGTCTGGACTCGGACCACTTGACCCCGGAGGAACGGAGCAAAGGCGGTGAGAGCTGGCGGACCGCTCAGAGCTCCAACAGGTTGATGTGCATGGGACTCCGCGGGGACCAGAGGACATGAGCCGGTGTTCCCCAGATGGGCACCAACCCATCAGAGAGGCATCGGTCGATAGAGAGACCGTCCGCTCGGGCGGATGACAGGGATGCCCTCCTGCAAATGATCTGGAACGTCCACCACTGGAGAGTTGCCCACATCCCCTGAGTCACCGACACAAGCTGGTCCAAAGGATCGCAGCGCCAGACCACTGGCTGGCCAGTCCCATTGAAGGACGATGTTCCAGCGGGCCCAACGGACCACGCTGGTGCAGGCCGCATGAGACCCAGGAGGCGCAGGAAGTCCCGGCAGGCGAATTGCCCAACCAGAAATGATCGGGCAAAGGAGGAAAGAACCCGCCCCTGTCCGCTGAGCGCAGCTCTGGCTCAAGAGAGTCTAGCTGCGCCCGATGAATAGAATCACCTGCTTTGGCTCGAGTTCCGACTTGGCCTCGTTGATAAGGAGGCCCAGTTGAGAGCAAACCTGGAGGGCCAGATCTCTGGACCACTCCGCCTCCTTCCTGGAGGAGCTGCTATCAGCCAGTCGTGAGGTACACCCGGACCCTCGGCGCCTCAGGATGCTGTCACCACTGCCATGCATTTGGTGAAGACCCTGGGAGCTGGAGACAAGCCGAAGGGCATGGCTTGAACTCGAAAGTTCTTCCTTTCCGAAGCGAAGGAATCTCTGGTGAGACGGACGGATAGGGACGTGAAAAAACGCGTCCTGCAAGTCCAGAGAGCAGAACCACACGCCGCGTTCCAAGGATGGTATTATCTGAGCCAGAGTGACCATCCTGAAGGTTCGAGACCTTAGGAACTTGTTTAGGTCGTGTAGGTCGAGAATGGGGCGCCAGCCCCCCGTCCGTTTCGGAACCAGGAAGTACCTGGACACAAACCCTGGGTCTGAAGGAGGGTCCGCCACCTCTCTTATCACCTCCTTCTGGAGGAGGAGAGCGATGTCGGCTGGACGAGCCGCCAGTGAGGCTGGGGACCCCGAAGGTCTCCGAGGGCGCGGCTCTGAAAGGGTGGTGCCTGCTCGAATT
Source organism: Neoceratodus forsteri (assembly GCA_016271365.2). NCBI lineage: Eukaryota > Metazoa > Chordata > Ceratodontiformes > Ceratodontidae > Neoceratodus > Neoceratodus forsteri. The sequence goes on from CM057452.1 coordinate 568,581,604, forward strand.
CCAGAGGCAGGCCTCTTCCCCACACCTCCAAGACCCACCTGTCCGTGGTAACAGCGGACCAGGCGGAACAGTGCCGGGCCGCTCCCACAGGGGACCCAGGGGTAAGTGAGCGGAATGGGGCACCCCTCAGCCCGTCACTGGGCAGGCTTGGAGGAGGGACCGGCCGAGGGACCTCCTGGGCCTTTTCCTCCCTGCCTCCTGTTAGAGGAAGCCGGCGGCTTGGGTTTGGGATGCCAAGGCCGAGCCTGCTGGCCCTGACGTTGCTGGGCCGGGCGCGCCGGGGGCACAGAAGGACGAAAGGGCTTAGGCTGCGGTTTGCGGCCTTTGTCCTTCTGAGCGGAAGAGACCGAGTCCAAGGTAGCATTGGACTTCTCGATCCTCTGCAGATGACCTTCCACCCCAGGGCCGAAGAGGTCAGTCCCCAAAAAGGGAACATCCGCCAACTTGTGCTGGGTATCCGAAGTAAAGGTGGATATCCTCAGCCAAGCCCGCCGACGCATAGCCACTGCGGCCGCCACCGATCTGGCACATGAGTCCCCTATATCCAAAGCAGTCTGGAGCTGCTGTTTGGCCACTGCCCTGCCCTGGTCCAGCACCTGCTTAACCGTAGTCTGCAGATCGGCGGGAAGATGAGGGATGACCTCATCCAGGGAGCCCAACAGGGCATGAGAAAAATGTGCCATGAGGACAGCCGAACTGGCCTGACGAAGGCCGAGAGAGGACGCAGCGTAGACTTTTCGCCCGACATAGTCCAATTTCTTGGACTCCTTGTCAGGAGGTTTGTCCACATCCCTGGCGTTGCCGGCGCACCGGAAAACGCTGTCGGTAACCAACCCCTCAGCAGAGGGGTGTTCCGAAAAACCGGACAAGGAACCGGTAGGGACCGCATACTTCCTGGCCATCCTGGCCGAAGGCGCAGGGCAGGAAGCAGGGCGCTGCCAAAGCTCCAGTGCCGGACCCACTATGGCCTCGGCCACGGAAAGGCCTCCGTCGGAGAATCCCCTCGGTCCAGAATCTCCGTGAGGGGATACCTGGCCCGTTTGGAAATGGGTTCGAGCTCCATCCCGGTGGACTCCGAGATGAGCCGAAGCAGTCCTAGGAAGGACGACGGGCTATCGTCCATTGACTGACCTCCTGAAGACTCCAAGTCCAGTCGCCTGGAGAAAAAGGAGGAATCATCTTCGGACTCGGAAGAGTCCTCGAAGAGCTGCCTCTGGCCTGAGCCACCCTTCACCTGCCGAGGTCGGTCGGGAGTGAGGGTAACTGACAGCCCGATGGGGTAGACCCTTAGCCGACCGAGAATCCTTGGCCGGAGCCCCAATTGGTGGCTGTGGAGCGGAGGTTCCACCGAATCGGTGGAGCAGCTGGTTTGGCGAACAACCGCCTGGGTAAGGCTCCGGATAAGTCGAGGGGTGTGTCGGCCGCCCGGTGACAGCCACTTAATGGCCGGGAAGGCGACGGGTCGCGTTACTCCCGGCCAGGAGGAACTGTTGCAACATGAGGTCCTCGTACCGTCGGCGTAATTCCGCGAAGCCTCCCCTCGTCCGAGGAGGAGGACGAGGACGAGCGGCGACGCCGCTTACCGCGGTGCAGAGACCGAGACCGCCTATGACGGTGGGATCGGCTGGACCGCGAAGAGGTCCAAGACCGAGACCGAGAGTCCCGGAATTTCCGAGGTCGGTGCGGGGAGGTGTCGGCCGGAACCGGCACTCCCTTCGGCTCGGATGGTCCATCCGAGGGCTCCGGAACCGGAGGCACAGGCGAGCCCACGGGATCCTCAACTCCTCCCGGGGGAACCGGGGAGAGGGGAATCTCGGCTGCTAAAGGCGACAGCCCGTCCAACGGGTCGAGAAAAATCTCGACTTCGTCGGTGGGAGTCTCGGTCAACTGACCTGCGGGGACACCGTGAGGCCAGTGGCACGGCCGAGCGTCGACTGAAGCGATTTTGCCCATCACTCGGGAGGGACCTTCCCCGCTCCCAAGAGCGGCCGACGGAGGGACTTACCCTGTCCTTCTTTTTGGACCGAGAACAAGGTCCAGCAGGCGTGAGCCCTTCTCCCTTAGTGGAGAGGGACAGACAAAGCTCCTTAAAAGAATCCGTGTAGGAAGAACCCAGAGAAGAGCGGGATAAATGCAGCGGCCGAGAGAATCTGACCCACACCGCCTCCTCTTGAGGCGACCATCCGCTCGAGCTGATCCACGACCACCGCCGCCGGACACCGCCAACCGGCCTCCTTGACTTCACCGGAGGGAAACGCTTCGGGACGGCCCAGTTGCAATCGGGCAGCACGGTCTTCGAGGACGAGGCTTGCGAAAGATGAGCACAGGTCGCAAGCCTGCGCGTGGTCGTGCTCAAGGCCTAGCAGTAGACACACGTGGGTGTGGATCCATCCGAGACATCTTCTGCCCGCATGGGCATCTCCAAATCCGGATGTCGTTTGTCCATCGCAGCCGCGGGGATCGAAGACTGAAGTCTTTCTCAGAAAATTTATTTTAAATCCGCAAGCGGAGAAATAGGAACCAGTCTCAAACGCAGAGCGTTAAGGAGGGAACCTGAGCTTCCAAGCGGTAAGGAAGATCTGGCGTCATGGGGCGGAGCCGAGAGTTATACCACCCGGGTGGGTGGGAGGAGCAAGCTTGAAGACCTTCCGGCAAGATTTAAAGCGGCAAGGATACCTGCCAATGAGTGTGGATGAACAACATATCCATGTCCCTAGAACTAAGGCATAAGGCAGTGCTTTGACCCTTATTTGAAGCAATTACAGGCCTCTAAGAAGGTCCTCAGGAACAGGGCTTTGAAGAGGGAGAATGTAACAGGGGTAGTGAGCCTTAGTGGCTTCTGGACATTGTTCCAAAGAACAAGGAGGTCATGGCTTATAGCAGCTCTACCGAAGCTCGATCTGACGTTAGGGATAACGAGGGATATATAGGTAAGGCTTCTCAGAGGGTAAATACTGGGAGGACAAATAGGCAATCTGAGAGATAATGAGGGAGCTTATGGATGATGGCTTTGTAGGTCCATAAGACAGCATTTTTCTGCCTCCTGAAGCTGAGAGAGCTCCAGCCTATGGAAGAGTAGAGTGTACAGTGGTGAGTGGAATAAGGAACATCAGTGATAAATCTGAGAGCTCTATGACAGAGGGTGTCAAACTTGGAGAGGGCTGTGCTAGTACTGTGACCATACAGGAAGCCAGCATAATCCAGGAGTGGCATAAAAGTAGTTTGGACTAGTAGTTTTCTGGCCTCCGAAGTCAGGGAGTACTTGATGCGAAAAAAGATCCGGAGCCTTTGTCTCAATTTCTTAGACAGCTCATATATGTGGTCGAAGAAAGGCAGGTTGGAGTCTATCCAGACCCCCAAGTATTTGAATTTTGCCACACATTTCAAGATTTCACCCAAGAGAATGCTTATCTGAGGAACCTTGCTAGAGAGTTTATTTTTGGGAGGGAGGACTAAGGGAGAGAAGAGCACAGCTTTAGTTTTTTTGCATTTAGTAGAAGTTTCAGGTGCAACAAGTTTTTCTGTAGGACATCAAAGTCACTTTGGAGGTCATTACAGGCTAACTCAGGTGTCTTATCAATGTAAAGTACTGTATCATTGGCAAACAGATGGATATTCGCAGACGTGATACCAGTGTCTATATGATTTATATAGATCGCAAAAAGCAGCGGGCCAAGTATGGACCCTTGGAGCACACCTCTTAGCAGTATTTTTATAGGCAACAGGTCGCCGTCAGCCTTAACCTGTTGGTGTGTGTCCGTGAGATAGTTGGCGAACCATTTTAGCACCAGGTTGACCATCCTAAATTTCTTAGGGACACCAACAGAAGGTCACCAGCCCTTCTGCGGAAGGGTCATCAGAGCAGCCTGAGACTGAGCTAGCAAGGACCACATACTTATGGACAATATGGCCCAAGGGTGCTGGGCAGGATGCTGGATGCTGCCATAACTCCGGGGCCGGTCCCAACATGGCATCAGCCACTGGACTATAAAGGCAACACCCGGGGAAGTGTCCCAGTCCAAAATGTCCATGAGAGGGTAGGTGGCCCTCTTCTGGAAGGGTTCTAACTGGACGCCTGTGGACTCAGAGATGAGTCGAAGCAATGTCCCAAACGGCACCGACCCTTGGTCAGTAGAGTGCTCATCGAAACTCTCCTGAAGAGCACAGCCCCAGAAGAGGTCACGGATTCTTGGTCAGAGTTGACCAAGGAATCTTAGAAAATAGCCTTCAGCCACAAATTGCCACAAACTTCCTGGGATTCCTCACCCAGGGTGATCCTGACCGACAACCAACCTGGCAAGCTGGGAGCAGTGTCTGGTCTCCTTGGATGGAATGCCAGTCAGCGGCGGTTGGAGTGGCAGCGCCACCATGATCAGAGGAGAAGCAGGTGTTCACAGCACCCACAGGACCAAGGCTGATAGGGTGATCTGAGGCAGCTGCCAAGGGATAAGGGGACGTTGGGGTAGAGCCCTACCCTGCCCTGTGATGGCCCACTGCTGCCAGAGAAACTCCTCATGGTACCAGTGAATTTTTCAGCAGTGCCTCTCCTCTCCTCTCCAGAGGACAAGAAGCTCCAATGGTGACACCTCCAGATCGAGCGGGATCAAAAGCGAGAGCGACTCGACCACTGACTGCCCAGTCAACGGCAGTCTGAGTTGCCCTGTGGCTGCCCATAAATGACATGCCGGCCCACATTCAGAAACACGGGCATGGAAGACCCTACCTTGGCTGGAAGCTTGTCCCAAGCAGGGTCAACTGGGGACAATGATCAAGCCATGTCCTCCTGGGAGAGGACCAGGAGCACCAAGATCTGACAGACCACTTCTTCAGCCTTGTCTGACAGCGGACAGACTGGGTTGAGAAAGATGCTGGCTGGTCGACAGGGGCCGAGGTAAATCATCAGCAGGGACAAAGAGCTCTCAATCTGTCCGACTTGCCCCTCAACCAAGGGGAGCGCAACCACCACTGAGCAGTCAGGCAAGTCAAGGGACCAGAGGGATAGGGATTTCTCCCCATTCCACAACCAGCAATGATGGTGAGAAGACTTTTTTCTATTTGAGAGGCTTAGTCTTCAACTAGTGACCTTGGAGGGCAGGGCTCTCCCCCATGGTCTGGAGAAACTGGCACAACTCACAAAACTGGTCCATGAAGGCCCCTACAACGCTGGACCCAGCCAGGAACAGTGAAGAGACCAAAAAGGTGCCCACTAGTGCCACCACCACCTAAACTTCTAGAGCAGCAAGCTAAGCTGCAGACCCAGCTGCCACCAGGGCCTTTTTGTCGCCCATTTGAGCGGTCCTCCGGATTCTGTACCAAAGGCCAGCCCTTAGCAAGCCAGAGCTTCCCGTCATCCAGGAACTCAGGAAGCATGGAAAGACACAGGCCGCACTCAGCCGAGTTGTGCTACCTGCCCAAGCAGTACACGTACACGTCGTGCAGCTCGGTTGCACACATTTTCTGTCAGCTCCAAACACAAAATTTTACTCCTGGCTTCATGCGATCCATCGTTGCAACAAGACAGAGTTGAGGAAATCCTAAGAGCAGAAACTTCTCTGAAAATTTTAAAATTATGGTTTACCAATGGCATAGAGAAAATCCTTAGCAGAGCACAAAAGGAAGAGACCTCTTCCTCCAGCGGAAAGAAAGCTCTGGCATCATGGGGTGGAGTCAGGTGATGTATTTATCTGGGTGATGGGAGGAGCTTACTATGAACGTTCTGGCCAATCACTGCCTTTTCAGTGGAACTGCCACAGTGTGCATAGTGTACCATATCCAAGCTCCTAGAACATCCCATTCTGTACATCAGTAGGAAATTAGATGGCAGAGAGAAAAACACTTCACTCTTGAAAAAGAATACCTTGCTGCAAAATAGGCAATGGAGTCCCTTAAGCATTATCTGCTAGGAGATGACTTTGTACTTGTATTAGATCACAATCCTCTCTGTTGGCTTAATCAAATGAAGGATACAAATCACAGAATCACAAGGTGGTAACTGGCACTATAGCCATTTAAAGTGAATTTCATGCCCGTTGGCTTTACAGTTGGCTACCTTGTGGTTGTGAAAGTCATTCTGTGCATAAGGTTTAAAGTTTCAGTCTATTTTGGAAGGAAGAGATCATATATCTTGCCGAACCTACAGCCACATGATTCTTTCCACTTCCCTGTTTGCCAGCCCTGCCCCCGCGCTCAGACATTTTATGACATCTAACCAGGGAGAGCACAGGGACGTGCCCCACAGCAGTCCATGGGGAGCATTTTAAAAATATTTTTATATAGCAATGTTTATATAAATGAAAGCCACCACTCAACTGATAGGGTCCCTATAAAAGCACTGCTTTAACATATAAAAAAAAATGTTTTTAATATGCCCCCCTCTACAATGAGGCACGTCCCCACACTCTCCCTGATTAGACATCATAAAAATGTCTAAGCACAAGGGAGTGGCGAGTGGACAGCGCAGTGGAAGGGATTGGGTGGCAGTCAGTTTGACAAGATGTACGATCCCTTCCCTTCCAAAACAGACTGACCAAAAAATTAAACTCTATGCATGAAATGACTTTCATAGCCATAATGTAATGGGTTATAAAGCCCATTAATAACATGTTAGAAATTTCTTTGAAATTCAAAGTGATGTACAAATCTGGAAAGGAGAATCTGAATGCTGATTTTCTATCAAGATATGGTTCAGGAATTGAGAATTCAGAAGGTTGAAAAAGATGTGCGCTTATCCAAAATGTTTGCTGCAAAAGGTGTTATGAAAAAGGGATACTGCAGAAGCAAAAAACTGTAAATGTTATAAGGTACTGTTAAAAGACAAATAAGAAAAAATTACTCACCTTAGTATATTTTTTTCTTCTAATGTATTCTTCCATATTCATAACCCTTTGCAGTCTGCCTGCTCAGTAGAACTGCCCAGAACAAATGGAACTATATGCTAATGATGGAATCATCATTGGCTTGTGACACACATTCAAACTGTTGTCCTCATCTGCTGCACTTTCTATCAATGTCTCAGATTTCTAAGACGCCTAACAAGGCAATCTACACTATACTATTTACCTATTAACGCTGCCTAATATAGCATAACTACATGTTGCATACTAAAGTTGACAGCAACATCGGAATTAATAATAATAATAATAATTATATCAAAAAGTACCTTCCTGAAGTGCCAGAATCACCTGGCAAAAGAAAGGATAACTTAAAAACCCACAGCATTAAAATATGTATGCTTGTGTTTGGGACTAGCAACCAAAAAGACTCGTATAATAATGCAGAGGCTCTGGAAGGGGAGGCGGCAGGGAGGGAAGAGTTATGAATATGGAAGAATACATTGGAAGAAACAATATTACTAAGGCGAGTAATTTGTTCTAACAACCCCATGTATTCTTCATATTCATAACACTTTGCAGACTTCAAAGCAGTACCTTTGGAGGTGGGTAAAGAAACTACTTAGGAAAGAGGCTCTGCAAAACCACTGTGCCAAACCTGGCTTTACTTCTGGATTGTATGTCCAAGCTATAATTTTATTTATTTATTTTTAATTTGTATTAATTTTATTTATATAATGTTTGGTAAAGGTGTGTATTGTTCTCCAGGTAGCTGCTTTACAGATTTCCACTAAAGGATTATCCCTTGACGCTGCTATAGAAGCAGCTGTGCCTCTAGCTGAATGGGCCCTGAGGCCTGTTTTTCAGATTTTGAACAGCAAAACTGAATGCACTGAACTATCCAGCAAGACACAGATCTATTGGAAGCTGGAGTGCCTTTTCCCACATCCCCATAAGTAAGAAAAAGTTGTTGTTTGTCAACTCTATGATCCTTGTTGTGGGTCAAATAGTAACTTAATGCCTTTTCACATCCAGACTATGGAGTCTGCGCTCCCCTGAACTGGCATGTTCTGAAAAGAAGACTGGTAATGTTATGGATGGATTTAAATGGAAATTAGAAACAACCTTAGGAAGAAACCTCCTACTTGTCCGAAACATTACCTTATCATTATGAAAGGATAAATAATCCTTCTCTACACACGGTGCTTGCAATTCACTTATCCTTCTTGTATAAGTAATTGCAATCAGAAACACAGTTTTCCTATTGCAAGTGAGCAGAAGACATGAGCTCAAAGGAAGATTTCATAAGCTGAGCAATGCAAATGTTCAGATCCCACACAGGGACTGGTTCTTTAACAGGAGGATGCAAGTGACATATGTCTTTAAAGAACTTTTAGAAAATGGGATTAGATGCAATAGAAACAACTTTTGCAGCAGAAATAAAAGCTAAGATTGATCCCAGATGCACCTTTAAGGATGTGTATTTCAATCCTTGTGAATGCAAATAAGTGAGGTACTCCAATAAGATTGAGATTTCTGGCAGAGAAGGAGAAATCTGTTTGGCATCACACCAAACTGAAAACCTTTTCCATTTTGCATTGTAGGTTTTCTTGGTGGAAGGCTTCCTGTAACCTTTCAGGATATCCAAAACAACTTGAGAAAGTTTTAGATTTGAAAACTCTAAGTCCTCAAGAGCCAGCGCCTTGAGCCTGAGAGACTTGAGGTTTGGTTACAAGAATTTCCCTTGATAGGAGGTTAGGAGATTGTGCCTCCTGGGGAGATGTATTGGTTTGGACACTGACATGGACAGCAGAAGGGAGTACCATGGCTGTCTGGCCCAGTCTGGTGCTATCAGAATCATGGATGCAGGCTGTGACCTGAGTTTAATCAGCACTCTTAAGATGAGGGGAAAGGAGGGAAGGCACACAGATGTCTTCCTGACCAATCCAGAGCCAGGGCATCCAGTGGAATTGTACCCTTGGCTGGTGGTCTGCAACAAAATCGGTTCAATAGGTGATTCTCATGGGAGGCAAAGAGATCTACCTCTGGAGTGCCCCATCTTCTGAACACTGAGTACAGTACCTGTCTGTTTAGAGATCATTCATGATGTGCCTGGTTGATTCTGCTTAAAGCATCTGCCAGGGTATTATCCTTGCCTGGGACATGAATGGCCTGTAGGAAGCTTTTAGTGAGTAGGCCAATTCCCATATTCTCGTGGCCTCTCTGCACAGGGGATCTGACCTAGTTCCCCCTTGCTTGTTTATGTAATACACCATAGTGGTGTTGTCTGTTCTGACCTGCACCACTTTGCCCTGTATCAGTTGAGAGAAACTTTTTTAAGACCAGAAATACTGCTTGGAGCTCCAGCAGATTTATGTGAAGAAATGACTCCACACCTGACCAAATGCCATGGGTAGTGTGCTCTCCTAGATGAGCACCCCATCCTAACAGAGAAGCATATGTTGTAAGGGTAACTGAAGGATTTTCCCTCTGAAAGGGAACTCCTACTCATAGGTTGTGTGCATCCATCCACCACTGTAGAGATTGAAGCACATATTTTGTTGCTGGAATCAGTTTTGAAATGTTGACTTTTCTTTGGCACCACTGTGCCCTAAGATGAAACTGAATATCCCATCATTCGAAACCTTGCTCCCGAGACAACTCCTGCTGCAGCCATGTGCCCCAGAATCTGCAAGTATTTCCTTGCTGGACATGGCTTGCCCAACCTGAATGAGGTAATCAGTTGCAGGATACTCTGAAACCTGTCTTTTGGAAGAAAGGCTCTTCCTTTTAAAGTATCTAGTTCTGCTCCAATGAAGTGCAGGACTTGTACTGGTGTGAGAATGGATTTTTCCTGGTTTAGCAGGAATCCCAGAGGTTGTAACAGTTTTTTTGTTATTGCCAGGTGATCTTTCACCTGCTGTGATGATTTTCCCACAACTAGCCAGTCATCGAGATGTGGAAAAACTGAAATTCCCAACCTTCATAGGTATGATACTACTACTGCCAGTCATTTTGTAAACACCCTGGGTGCTGAGGTGAGACCGAAGGGCAGGGCTGAAAACTGATAGTGACCTGAAGGGAGACTGAACCTGAGATACTTTCTGTGAGACGTCCTTATAGGGATATGGAAATAGGCATCCTTTAAATCCAGAGATGCCAACATATCTCCTTTTTGAATGACTGGCAAGATCAGAGACAGTGTAACCATTCTGAATCTTGGTTTTACAAGATACTTGCTCAGATGCCCGAAGTCTAGAATAGGCCACCACTCCCCATTTTTCTTTCTGGTGAGGAAGTACAGAGAATAAAAGCCTCTTCCTCTCTGAAGCTTTGGTACAGGCTCCACTGCTTTTATGTGGAGCAAGGTTTGAACCTCTTTTTACAAAAACTCTCTCCTAAAGAGAAGCTGGTTTGAACAGCCTTGATTTTAGAGGAAGAAGAGACTTGAAGTTCAGGGACAGTCCCTGACTCACCATTTCCAACACCCACATGTCTGTGGTAATGGCCTTCCAGGCCTGGAAAAAGTGAGTCAGTCTGCCCCCAACTGGTACCAGGGAGGCGGCCTTGACAATGAAGTCAGGGACTTTGTTTAGGCTGTGCCTGAGCCTGGGTGGAGTGGGAACCTCTCCTAGAACCTACCTCTGGCCCTGTAATACCCAGTCTGCTGTGGGAAGGGCTGCAACTGTGGAACAGCTTGAGCCTGATAGAAGGGCCTACCATATGGGGACCTTCCTCTGCCTTCCCTTCCATAAGACCTGTATGAGGCTGAAGGCCTTTCTTTGGATGAATTTACTCTTATAGGTGGCTTTATAGTCGCCCACCTTTTTCACATACTCTTCAGTATGTTTACTGAAGAGAGAGTGGTCTTGCACAGGAAAATCCATGGCCTTAGTCTGGGTGTCCTGTGTCAAATTAACAGCCCTTAGCCATGCCAATCTTCTCAGGGCTACAGTCAGAGCCAACCATCTAGCAACATTATCACTGGCATCTGCTGCCATTTGGAAATGGTATTTGGATGCTTCCAGTCCAAATCTTGCCATTTCTGCTAGGTCATCAGAAACAGGGGAAGGAACCTTCTCTGACATTACTAATACTGACTGCCACAGTGTTTTCTGATACTGTGCAGCATAAGCCTGGTAAGTAGCTTGTCTGACCCCCAGACAGGCAGCTAAATACCCTTTCTTAGACATACAATTTTCCTGGAATCCTTCTCAGGTGGGTGAGAGGATAGAGGAACCCTCAGCTTCTCAGAGGCTGCCTGCTGGACTATACCCTGATAATCAGGGTGAGAGAAAAAGAATTCAGCTCCTTGTCCATCCAGCTGATACTTCTTGTCCAGCTTCTTATCCAGAGGCGGGACATAATTTGGGTTCTGGAGGATAGTAAATAAATCTTTTTTAAAGAATTTATTTATAGGGAGAAGAATTTTCTTAGTGGGTGTTAAACCCATCATCTCCATGTATTCAGCCTCCTCATCTTCTATACCTTCAGTGGTAGCCAGATCAAAGGTATCCACTATTTTCTTTACAAAGGAAAAATGTGAGGAAAAATCCTCAGGTCTAGGAGGAGAGCCAAATTCCTGCTCTGGTGGTATCTCCGGTTCAATGGGCTCACCATCATCAGCCTCTGGTGGATCATAATCCCCATAGTCCATAACTTGGGAGGGGAAGTCAGAAGAAGGAGGTATGCTCCTGAATCCGTGGAGGAGGAAGGGTTGGAGAAGGTATAAAACCCTGTATTGTCTGAATGACCTTCATGGCCTTGGCAATCTCCTAAGCAGTTGGCAGGCTGTGAGGCACAGAAGAATCCCCTTTTGTTTTTCCTGGGGTTTGACATGCTTGGTCTTTTTGGTTTTCTTGGAGGGGACCGGAGAGTCAGCCAGCCCACTCATCCTTTTCAGGGGTGTGTACAGAAGAGACAGCGGTTTCATCCGCAGATTTTGAAGGTGTTGGCTGGTCAGAGCCTGAAGCACCTTCATCTAGTCTCTTTTGCAACCTTTCCAATATTTTTTCCACTGTTTTTTTGTGGAAAAGATTTGCAAATTTCACAATCAGAAGACCAATGCTCGGTTCCCAGACAGACTACACAGCATTCATGCTCATCTGCTCTGGGAAACACATCCTCATATTTAATACAGTTTTAAAAGCGGGGCAGTTTTTCTGACAGCTCCATTTCCAGGAAAACCCCAACTGCAAACAGAAAACTTTTTTTTTTTTTTTTTTTTTTTGCAGTCCATTCAGGAACTGATCAGGTTCCAAAATGAACCGAGGTTGCTGAACTCGGAACTGGGTTAGCAGTTCACAGCAACCGGGTTAGCGGTTGAAAGAAACCAGGTATATAATTATAAACAGTTTTAAACAGTAAAATATATGGCAAAATGTAGCAGAAAAGTTCCGCAACTTAAACTACTCAGTTCCTCAGTGGTTATTCCAAACTACGAGGAACTGAGAAAACACTAAAACTAAAATAAACTAAATAAAACGTTAGAATGAAAAATACAATAAATGAAGGCAGTAGTAAGAATATTTAAGTATAATTGCTTATACTTTACAAATAGCCAACGAACGACCTAAGGGAAGTCTCCTGGGTATCTTGATTTGTGAGGCGGAGTAAGAAATCAGACGTTGATAGAACGTGCAGCAGATGAGGACAGCAGTTTGACTGTGTGGCACGAGACAATGATGATTCCATCATTAACATACAGTTCCATTTGCTCCAGGCAGTTCTACTGAGCAGGCAGACTGCAAAGAGTTATGAATATGAAGAATACATGGGGTTAGAAGAAAAAATGACTCATTTAGTAATGTTGTTTCTTCTAATGGAGTCTTGCTGTATTCTGACTATTGCAGTGATCTCCAACCTTTGAACTGCCCCGGAGAACAAAGAGTTAACTTTCCATGCAAGGCATGGAACGCTGAGCTCGAGCTCGGTTGAAGCCTCTGTCTGCTGCTGTTTGAACCCCACCCGCCAGATTCTTTACTCCACCTCACTGAACAGTCGCTCCGGAGATTTCTCCTTCGCTCGGTTCAAAAAAAGTCGGTTAAAGTGTCGTTTTTTTCTCTCAGTTTCAACCAAATTTCTACAATCTAACTTGTCGGTTAAGTCTCTGTCTGTGGTACCGTGAGTACTAGATAGGTTTTCTATATTAGTCTTCTGTGTGGAACTTGTAAACATTGGATCGGTTCAGTTTGAACCGATCAGGTTTGTGAAAAAGTTTTTCTATTCTTATTAGAGTGTGGTAACCGGTCCGTATCGGTTCTAAAAAAAAAAAAAAGGATTTTATTACAGTTTTTTCCAAGACCCGTAACACGGTCAGGAACCGATAGGGGTGTCTTGCCTGGCGGATTGCTGAAAAAAGGGTAAGTTTTGGTTAGGATTGGCCATGTCTGAGAAACCCAAGAAAAACGGGCCCACTGGTTTCAATATCAGTGTGTGTGGGGAAGCCTTTGCTAAGGCTGATCCCCACACCACCTGTGTTTATTGTCTGGGGTTTGACCACCTCGATTCAGATTGCCAAATTTGTAAACATTTTCCCGAAGCTACCCTGGATAAGAGAGTAGATAGACTGAGGGAAAGGAAGGCCGAGAAGTCCGCTGACCTGGATGACCAGCCCGGTTCGGTTCCTACCGAACCAGAAGGAGTGCACTCTGACCAGGGCAAAACTTCTTCGGGCAAAAGGAGAACCGATTCTGAGGAGTCGGTGCCAGTTAAAAGAAAAAGAAGGGATAAGTCAGCTGGTTCAGATCCGCAAGTTGAGATAGCCAAAGCGATAAGGATAGTCCAATCTCTAACTTCGGTTCCGACTGAACCGGCACCACTGGTCAGGGGCTCGGTTCGGTCGGTTCCCCCGGTTCCGGATTATACTTTAGAAGAATATTATGAACTGGAGGAGCAGGGAGAGTATGAAGATAGTGATGGTGATTATGAAAGTCTGGATGTGCCCATTGACCCGGACATCTCCCCAGACAGACCTTCAGGTGTTTCTCCTCCTAGGCTTTCTGAGTCCCCTTCCCACTTTATGTTTTTCAAAAAAGTGGCTGAAACCCTCCAGCTTCCTATGGAAGAAGCAGTAGAGGATCAGGAGGAGCCTGATTTTGTTGAGATGATGGACATCCCAGAGTCCAGGAGATTGTCTATTCCCCTCCATAAGTCTTTTGGGAAACAGACATTTAAAATTTTAAAAACTCCTAATTCCATATCTCCTGTGGACAGAAGAATGGACAAGAGGTATACTCTTTCAGGCTCAGACACAGAGTTCCTTTCCCAGCAATGCAGCCATGTTGGGGTAGTGCAGGCTGCTGCCTGTGATAAGGCAAATATACCCTTGGCTTCACATCCCCCAGATAAGGACTCCAGGAGGATTGATGCCATGGCAAAGAAACAGTACATAGCATCATCTTTGGGACTCAGGCAGGCTAATTATATGGCCTACACAGCAAGACTTCATGTTGTTTGAAAAGAAGGTTTTGGAAACCTGTTTAAAGAAAGAACAGGTTCCCTCTTAATGAGGGGGAATGTGACATGGTTGGGCGATACCCTTTCCCATTTGTTATGCAGAGTTAAAAGCTAGGCTCTGTTTTGTTCTCTCCTGTTCTGCCACTTGCCTGTCTGATTGCAAGCAATCAAATTTTTCTTGTGGCACCTAGAACTGGCCACTCAGACTGTCCCCCAGTTTCCCCCATCATCTCCCTTCCTTCCTTCACTTGATATTTCTATTTTGACTTTCTCCCTTTACTTCTCTGTGGTTAAAAATATGTAAATCTTTATGTGAAATCAGGATCCCTTGGTTTGCAAATGTATATAATTATATGACTGAAATGACTGCAGAAAGCTATTTGGGCTTCTTAAAAAATAACGATCTGTAATACAGGGGGTTGACCTTGAGATGTATTTTGACCTCCACAAGCTTGTTTACAGAATTTTCAACAGAAGATCATCTTTGCTGCACCTGTTAAAGACTTTTTATGTGCTCTTCAGGCTATTCTCAATAAAGAAACTGACAACAGTTCTGGTACATTTTGTGGGAAACAGAAGATGCAACTTACAACAATCAGGGTGCAGAGGTTAAACTGCCAGAAAAAAGACATCTCGCAGAAAGAGAGCAGTTTTGTTTAGATAGAAAAATAGAGAGCTGGAGATGTTAAACAGTCTCACATATAGGACTCTGCCTGTACGAAGAACTATCCTGTACAAATATTAAAATGCTACTTGTGAATTTTTATAACCTCTCCTGGCCTGCATATGTTTCCTGAGCTATGCCTCATAACAATGAAATGTTTAAATAAGGCCTAGTTATTTTTCCTCACCCCTCTGGCAATTTTTTTTTTTTTTTTAATTCAAGTGTACTGAACAACAGGTACAGCATTAGGCAGTACCGTAGTTCACTGTCCTACAAAATAGTGGAGATCATGGCATCCTATTACAGTAATGAGTTTGCAAATCTCACATTATCACACCCTGCAAAGTGAATTAAATAGCTGCTAACAGGTCATTATGGAGATTAATTATGGTTTCAGGTTCATCTCGGTGTACTGCCTTTTATGTTGTTGGATACAGATCTGTATGAGAGGGCTCCCTTGTAAAATCTCTGTGGGCTATGGGGCAAAATCGGGGTCCCTATCACTCCAATATAGCACCCATCTCAACCATTTGGTTGTGAAGCTGGGCGTTGACCTGGAATGTTAACTGTTCCATCCAGTATATCTCATCTGTTATGTCTAGCCAATTCTGAGGAGCTGGAGGTTTCTGTGTCAACCACCTCCTGGTTATGGCTTTTTGGGCCTCCACCAGAACGACCCACCAAAAACAATCAGCATCTTTGCTCCTCAAGCCATGCAGTAGTAAGCCCAGTATGATATGGGACAGTGTCAAAAGGTTTGGTAGCATAAACAGTTCAGTCAAGATCTACCTATCTCTCTCTCTCTCTCTCTTTCAGAATTCAGTTAACTTGAGACAGGAGCAGAAAATGTGTATAATGTGCGTAGGTTTCTGTGCAAAGCCTCCAGCATCTTTGAGAGTGGCTGACAGTCCAATTTCCCTGTATTATTATGGGAGTGTAGAAAAAGCAGTTCTTGACCTTCCAGCTAAATTCTTGCTATAAAGGGGAGATGGTCTTAAAGGCAGGCTGTAAAGGTCAAGGATCACTGTGTTATAAGCTCAGTGTCATCTTACCCTTCCCATCTTTGTTTAATATGAAGGGTGCAATCCTCATTTGAATCCCTAAATATTTTATAGAGAGACGATATTTGTCCATTAGTTATTGACCCCCGAAAAACAACCTCCATAGTCCCCCGTGGATGGGTGGCCTGCTGCGTCAGTTTTTCTCTGTTCTGTGTTTGGATAGAATCCCTGGTTTGAAGGATTCTAAACTGATCCATGCTGGGGAGACTGAATGCTTGGCGGAGGGCATTAAAGTGTAATAACACACCCTTACTCTACTACTGGACTGGATAGCACAAGTCTGGTTAGGCCCACTGTCTAAATGTCAGGTCCATAGCTGCTGGTGGGAACTCGGGGGTCCAGACCAGCCACTTAAATTATCAAAGGTGTGGATCTATTTTCAGTCTGTCCCATGCTTGGTACCCAATTGACAGAGTACTGCGGACTGTTGTGAACGTGATATCAGAATTAATACTTCAATGTTCTATCCATTGCTCTGGCTCCGGGAGGGGGGGGGTAACCTCTTCCATCTGCTCTGTCGCTTTCCAGGTAGATTTATATGTAGGGACTGACTAGAGTAGGAGAACCCTGACGTGTACAGCAAAGTAGTACAGTTCGAGGTCAGGAACCGCCCGTTCACTCACAGATTTCCCCTGGTGAAGCAACTTATATCCAGGGTCTTTTGCCACCCAAAGCTATTTAGACAAGGTTTTCTGCCAAGAAGAGAATTGCTTCTTGTGAATAAGAATTGGGAGACACTGGAACAGATACAGGTAGCGAGGGAGTATGTTCATTATTCAGCCGATTCGGAAATAGAGGAGGAAGTTTACTAGGACCCACCTGTTCAGATCCTGCTGGACCTTTTGAGTTAATGGGATAGGTTAGCTTCAAAGAGTTTAGAAAGGTATTTAGTTAGATGCACCCCAAATATTTCATTTTAGTGGCTTACCATTTCAGAGAGAGAATTCGCTGGAATTGCAGGGCAGGGTTATAGTTATATTTAAACACCTCCATTTTAGTTTTGTTTAGGACGTGTTCAGAGTTCGATCCAAAATGTTCTAAGCTCCTACAGACTTTCCCCCACTGTTTTTTCTGGCTTTGCCAAGTATAATAGTACCTCATCTGAGTAAAAAGAAATTTTTTTTTGGGGGACCCCAAATCTCTATTTTGTATATTCTGGGGTTGACTCTAATCTACGGGGCTAAAGGCTAAATACAGAAGGTGAATAAGAGAGGGTGAGAGGGGGCAGCCCTGCTGCATTCCTCGATATAGGGTGAATCTGGGGGACATGCCACCATGTGTACAAACGTAGTCTTATGGGAAGGAATATAGGACTTTAACCCCCACTATAAAATAGTCCAGGAAATCAAAATTGTTCAAGGACTAAGACTATGAGTTGCCATACTACCTTATCAAAGACTTTTTCAGTGTCAAGACTCACAATACACACTGGTATTTTTTATCATGTTATGGAGTCTATGATATTTACTGTGCAATGCACATTATGTGTGTCCTGTCTGCCCATTATAAAGCCAGTCTGGTCTAAATTTATGACACTGGGCAGGATGGTATGCTGATGATTGGGTAATACAACTATGAGCAGCTTGTAGTCCGTATTAAGTAGCCAGATGGGGTGGAAGGAACTACAGTGGGTGGGGTCCTTTCCCACTGAGTGCATCACCAAAATGGTGGTGTAGTGCCAGGTGGGCGGGAGGACCCCTGCTCCCCCAACCTCATTGAAAAATGTCTTAAGCAAGGGCATGAATTCCATTTGGAAGCATTTCTAGAATTCACCATCGTATCAATCGGGTCCAGAACACTTGTTGGTTTTCAGTTTCATAATGGATTCTTCAATTTCCAGGTTTGTAATCAGAACGGTCAAAAGGGTGCCTTCTGCTTGCGTCAATTTGGGAAGTTCTAGGATGTCCAAAAAAGGTTATTTTACTCTGTTCTCAGGTGTCCAGGTGCAGGCTATAGAGGGTTTTATAATATTCTACAAAGGCTGCTGAAATCTGCTCAGATTTAGACATCAACAGCCTCATAGTTGGGTGCTATATTTTAATTATGGCTGCTCTTGCAATTTGCTGTTTCAATCTGAAGGCCAGCAGTTTTGCAGTCCACAGCCCTCCCTTGTAGTACCACCATTTGAGACACACTAGTGCTTTTTTTCTGACTCAGCGTTTTATTTCCCTGTCCTGTCAGGATTCCCGCTTATCCTTTTTTGCTATCTCCGGGTCCCTCAGGCTCTGAGTTAGCTGGGCTAGTGTCTTTCTGCATTCCCATTTTCTTTGGGAGGCCTCAGAAATCAGCTTACCATAGAGCACCATCTTATCGGTGTTCCAGAGGATCTGTGGGAATTTCCCTTATCTGCTATTCTCACTTATTGCCCTCTGTAGCTCCTTTTCAAATCTCACAAGTGTGTTATCCCAAAGGGGGAAGGCATTCAGTTTCCAGTTTTTTTTATATGGATGTGTAGGTCTCTGTTGAGGAGAACTGGCTGGTGATCAGAGAGGGTCGAGGTGTCCAATCACACAGACTCAAATCTAGAAGCATCCTGTACAAGCATGACAAAGGTGGGGGAATAACAAGTATATAATCTCTGGCAAAGGGGTATTTCAACCTTCATACATCTCGCATCCTCAGCTACTCCATGAGGCTTTTCACTTTTCTGGGTGCTGTGGCATTCAGTCTTGGGATCTGGTATACAGAAATCTGTTAAAAATCAGGTTCCACCCCACTATCACTAGACTCCCCTTGCCCTCTTCGCCACCAGCAAATATTAACAGAAACGAACAATTTAAACAACTTTTGTCTGAGTTGTTATTCTCCTTACGAGCTTCCCTGGTACAGCCTGGAGTTAACAGTTCTGGTTTGTTTTGTGGGACCCCTTGTCCAAATCCATTTGTCCCCTAGGGGTTCGAACACCTTCAGCCAAGTCTCACCCTCCACCCCCGTAGCTTCCATGGTCAAGCAGAAGAATTCGAGCCCTCAAACATTAGGTGTCTCCTCTTTCGAAGAGTGTCGTACCTAATACCTGTGTCCTTGGTGGCATGAGAATCAAGCCAGACAGGTATACATTGCAGTATGGGTGCCCGTCTTACCTGTGCTACAGACGTCCATCTCGGCACGTTTTTATTTCTAGCAGATGTTCCTCTCCCCCCTCCCCAAATAAGTTTTCTCAGTGCACTGCTGACAGTCAATATTCGGATCCCTGCTTTTCAATGGCCATATGTGTCCATTCTAATATAATCTGTTACTCTGATACCCTGGCTAGGCTACAGACAATATACTGAAAGGGTGCAAGTCTGTACACATCGCATCTCTCCACTTCCAACTATTCAGGGACCCTTTGGTTACAAGGGATCAGGCTAATTATTCATAAGCTGTTCCTGCTCTGTGATTCGCTACTAGATTGATCATTAACGTCCAGTTAATGACAGATCCAGATGTGTGTTTCACAAGCAGCCGCCTCACAGAAGCTCACAATATTAAAAACAAGCAGCTGGGAACACAGATTTCCATGTCAGCCAGAGATCACGGTGACAGCTACACACGGTAAAAAAAAAAAAAAAAAAAAAGTACGAAAGGGCTGCCAAAACAGAAAGAAATGATCAGTGGAATGTTCTCCCCCATTAGATCATTACTGTCTTATTTGGAGTATCTGCCTTAACCTGAGCGTTATTTGGACTCTGAGGGGATGGGAATATGATAAGAGTCCAACTGTGAACAGAAGGTTCTGTGAAGTGGTACCAGTGAGGTCATTTGCAATAGTAACATGTGTGAATTTTACTCATAATTCATATTTAAATTTTTTTTTTTGCTCCAGAGCTGCATCTAACCGCCCACCTGCTGAGAGCCATGCCGCCACACTACTTGACGTCAGGTCACCAGATGTGCACACATGTCCCATCATCATGACGTGACTTAATGATGGCAGCCTACTTCCGATGTAAAGAGGTCACGTGCCCACTCTGGAGCCAAAAAACAGAACATAAATCATGAATAAAATTCATATATATAACTAGTGTAGGAAACAATTAACCTTACAATAGCAATAACGACCTCACTAGTGGTCGCTCCCTGGGGATTAACATACTAACATACTGAAAGCCAGAAGAATAGGCCAAATGGTCTGTCTTGTCTGCTCGAAAGTCAGCAACCTAATGGCTGCCCGCCTCACCACCCCCCAGCCCCCAAGAGTGTCTTCTCTAGATTCAGTTTCCCCTTGTACCTGTCCCACCCCCTTCTTAAAGCCCTCCACTGTGCCCTCCTCCACCAGTCTCCCGGGAAGTGCATTCCACGGCTCTACCACCCTCTCAGTGAAAAATGCTTCCTACATTCTCCCCTGTAGTTTCCCCCCTCCAACTTCCACACATGGCCCCTGGTCACTCCCCTCTTCTTCAACCTGAACAACTCCCTGGTTCCACTCCTAATTATTTCCTTTACAAACTTGAAAACCTCTATCATGTCTCCCCGTCCCTCCTCTCCTCCAGTGAATAAAGCTCAAGCTCTTTCAGTCTCTCCTCATAAGGCCTCCCCTCCACGCCACGCCCTGAATCATCCTGGCCGCTCTTCTCTGGACCCTTTCCAGCAGCGCTATGTTCTTCTTCAGGTGAGGTCTCCAGAACTGCACACAGTACTGAAGCTGCGGCCTGACAGAGGCATTATATAGAGGGAGGATCACCTCCCTGCTTCTGGACGTAATTCCCCTGGCTATGCAACCCAATATCCTGTTTGCCTTGGCTGTAATTCTTCTACAGTTTTCACAGTTATTCATTTTGACACCTACCACCACCCCTAAATCCCTTTCTCCCAATGTGGTATGCAATGTGCCCCCGTGTATACGTGGTTTTTGACCCCCAAATGAAGTACCTTATATTTCCAGGCATTACATTTCAGACCCCACCTCCTTGACCACCCGTCCAGGGTATCCAGATCACCCTGGACTGTCTCCCTTGCTTCCTCACTATCCACCAGTGCTCCCAATTTTGAATCATCTGCAAAAAGTCTCGACCTATTCCTAACCCCCCTCCCAAGGCTGTGCCTCAGGAAACCCAACCCGCAACCCGGTCGTTAATCCCCGGAAAGCAGCTGTCAGTTTGGTTGTTATTACTTAAATTGTCCTGAAGAACTGGGGGCAGGCTCCCCAAAGGCCTCCAAGGTCGGCCCAATTTTTTTTGAGCACGGCCAGGAATCAGTGTCATCCATATTTTTGACAGTGTCATTAAACAAACCCTCAGGTCTTGCCGTGCTCCTCCATACCCCCACCCAGGGCTCGAAATAACCGGCTGTCCGCCTGTCTGGGACAGCCGGTTTTCACTTGGGACAGCTGGTTGTGGTCTAATGCCTGTCCCTGGGACAGGCGCTTAACTGGTAAGTGCTTTACTAGCGCTGAATCCCAAATCTCCGTCTTTACAGCAAGGGGATGTGCTGGGCACTAGGACCCAGTGAAGATCGGAGCCGTGGAGGAGTAGCGCGCATAGTGTGACCGACCACCCGCCCTGCCCATCAATGCCAATGTCAGGTGACTTACCATTGCCTTAGTCACCTGTCTGTCTCTCTGCTCTGGTGGTCCGGGCGGGAAGAGCTGATGATGCAACAACGGGCATTCGTAAACCATATGCAGACCACTGTTGCACATGCGCGGTTGATGTTTCAGTACTCGCTCTGCTCATTTTCACCACAGATCTTGTAGGAGACGGACGGAGAGCAGAGCGAGTGTTTAGCCACGGTCAGCCAACGCTGTAATTCACTGCCATTCTACCAGGCAAAAAAAAAGCCTGATACAGATACTGTCCACAAGCGACGTCACTGTACAACAAAAAAGAATTAGCTGTCAGACTCTCAGGCTAGCAGAGGGGCGAAGGAGGGGGAATAGCACTGTCTGAGTCTGAGAGCTTGAACTTATAAGTTACTACCTGTACCTTATAAAAGGGGGAAAAGCCTACAAATAGCAGGGCTGTTAATAAAAATAACGTTGTGTTGATGAAAAAACACAGAGTAGGGCTGCCTTGAAATCTGATTTATTAGGCAGGCTGTTCTCTCCACATCTGGTTGAGGAGGGGGAAAGTGCCCTGTCTCTCAATCAGAGCTCAGAAGGAACATATAAAAGAACAATATTCTAAGTCTGAATTTGGGGAAAAATTAAGGGAACACCAAGAAAGAGCCCGGAGTCTCACTAAATCAGAGGGACTATATAACTTGAGGGCTGGTGTGTACTAGGCTTTCTGGTGAAGAGGGAGAGGGATTGACTTGAGATATATAAAATTAAAGAAAGAAAAGAACTATAAGAAGGGATTAGGCAGGGACACATATTTCAGATTTTTGGGGTTTTGTTTTGTGGATAAAAAAGAAATACTAAATCAAAAGTATAAGGAGTTCCTGCAGTGCTTTTCTGCTTGAGAGATAAGGCTGTAGAGTCCACTGTCTTCCAAGGTGCTTACTGTACTTTAAATTCTACTAAGTTAAGTATTCTTAGCAAAGTAAACCAAAAGGGGAAAAAATGTCTTTGTTAAAGTTTGGCTTTAAAAAAATAGGAAAGCCTTCAGTTTCAAGCCAAGAGGGAGGAGAAAGCTCTGGTTCCTCTATGTGTATTGCTTCTCCATTACTGATAGACTCAGTAGCACCAACTATTCACCCCACCATTGTGGCCACAGATGTGACAACTTGCAGTGCCACTGCCAGTGCCGATATGCCAGCAACTCTGACTACTGTTGAAAGTGGGACAAAAAGAAAAAGGGGGTTCCAGGAAACCTGGAAGAAAAATAGGGAGTGGCTATTATATGAGCCTGATGTAGGCATGACCTGCTCATATTGCAAAAATATTTAAGGAGACAAACACTTTCATGAGTGGCTGTAAGAGCATGAGACTTGAAAATGTACGTGCTCATGAACTCTCCAAACCTCATAAATTAGCCAATGAAAAAAATATTGTGTCTAACACTGAACCTTCCAACTTAGCAATAGAACGAGGAATAATACAAATGGAAAAAAATGAGGCGACACAAGTAGAACATTTGTTTAGAACAACTCTTTATTTGATTAATTCAGAACGCCCATTCACAGATTTCCCTGGCATCTTAGAATTACAACATGTAAATAGTACAAATGTCGGAGTCAGTTATAGAAGTGACAAACAGGCAGCAACGTTCACACATTTTATTTCAGAATCAATAAGGATAAAAGATGCAAAACTTGTTAATAGTAACACTTTTATCTCTGTTTTATGTGACTCGAGCACTGATGCCTCAGTAATAGAAGAGGAGGCAGTATATATTAGGACAATGGAAAATTTCTGTCCAGTTAACAAATTTGTTTCCCTTCAGCCAGTCTCTATTCCAAATGGTGAAAGCATTTATAGCTCAATAGGTGATGCCTTAGAATTCACCTTGGGCTGTAAAGACTGGAAAGAAAAAATTGTTGCTTTTGGATCTGATGGGGCACCCGACATGTTGGGTAAAGTGACTGGGGTGTTTGGCAGGATTTTGAAAGACGTACCTCATTTGTTAGGGATTCAGTGCAGTGCCCACAAGTTGAAGCTTGCTATAATGCAATCAGCAACATCTATTCCATACATGAAACAACAGATGAAGTCTTAATGGGTATCTATAAAATATACCGTAAGTCTCCCAAAAACTGGGCCGGTCTCAAAGAGTTAGCAAGTAATATGAGTTACACCATTCACAAACCAGTTAACGTGTCAGGGACCCGGTGGGTTGCGCACAGAGAAAGGGCTCTGTCTGTTATTCTGTCCAGCTACAAGGCCCTAGTTGTACATTTACAGCACATTGCTTCCACACCAGGGCAAACAAAAGATCAGGCCAGTGGGTTGTTCAAAACAATAAGTACTGTGAGATTTGTCCTCTTTTCTCAGTTTCTTGCTGAATACCTTTCTGTCATGATGGCCTTCAGTCTAACTCTACAGAGAGACAGCTCAACAGTAGAAACAATAGTCAGTAAGGTTGAAAGCACAGTGCTCTGGCTAGAGAACTACCCTGTGCAGGATAAACTTGACAAAGTCTGTAAGGAATTGCTCTTGCTCCCTGACTCTGACACAGCTGACAGTGACACTAGCACAAGTCGACTGACAGGCTCAGCCAGTACTCAGGTTCAGTACCGTGGATCTGATATCTTCCTTAACTTAGAAAGGGGATATTCTATAGATAGAACCAAACAGGCAGTGTTGCGTGATGTTACAAGCCTTCTTTCATCAACAATTGAAAGTATTAACTCACGATTTTCCAATTTTAAAACAAAGTCCTACGGTCATTCAGTATATTTAACCCATTACAGTTACCAGATAGTGACCACCAGCTAGCCCTTTATGGCAATGAGGAAGTCAGAACCCTCACAGAGCACTACAGTGACATACTCAAGAAACACAATCATAATGTAAACTTGATTGAAGCACAATGGTTAGAGCTTAAACCACTTATGAAAAAATCACTGAATGAGCTGTCTCCGAAATTTCACTATTTGGATTTCTGGCAAAAAATTCTCCATAATGATGCACATGAACAGCGATTCCCTGATATTCTGGTCTTAGTCACAATAGCTCTACTGATCCCAACCCAAACTGCAGTAGTTGAGAGAGGATTCAGCTTGATGGGCAGAGTAAAGTCTGACTGGCGGTCCTGTCTGTCTCCTATGACTACATCTGAACTAATGCGTGTCAAGCTGTCAGATGCTAGCGTTGCTACATTTGACCTGCAGGATGCCATAACACTATGGTTCAAATCTGGAAAAACAAAGAGAAGACCTCATGTGAGACCATATGGCTGCAGACTAGATTCAAGTTCTGATTCAGAAATAGACTAGCCTCAATCAGTGTTTTACCTTGAAAAATAACCCCCCAAAAATCAACAGTTTTCTCTATTTCCACTTTACAGTCCATTTTATGTTTTAAGTTTAAAATTCACCTCACAAAAATGTGGACAGGTAAAACTTTGTCCGGACAGGCAGCATTTGCATTCCACCTGTCCGTCGGACAGGCATCTCAAAAGAATTATTTCTAGCCCTGCCCCCACCAAATCTCAGTCACAGTGTTTGTGATGTCACATTTAAGTACAGTTTTCCTAAAATAAGAAGTAAGGTCCCTGGTCTGTTTTGCACCAATTCAGTGTCAGTCCAGAGAAAGCTCTTTAAAATGAAGCACTTGGGGTCAGGCTTTAAAGGTTGCTATGGTGCTTCTGCTGCAGTTAACGATAAAAGGCCCATTCAGCTAGGGAGTATGTCTCGTATCCTCTCTCCTTGCCCCAACCATCTGACCTTATACAATTCTTCTGATCCCCTTCATGATTCTGAGCTTTGACTGTGGCATTTATGCAAATCCTTCCAGCAGCCCACCAAAGGGATGTGTGCTACGACCCTCTCCCCGCCACCCAAGCCCACTGAGCCACCGATTGTGACTATTGGAGTCAGGTTAAGCTATGTCTCCTGCAGGGTCCATATGTGGCAATACAGAATGGTGAGCAAAGGGCCATCAATCAGCACAATCATATACAGCCTGAGCAGGGGATGTGCTGGTTATGGGGATCACAGCACGACCCCACTTTCCTTTTTTAGCTTCAGAAAGATTACCTTCTCTTTGTATGTTGCATTCCAGGTAACAGTCTTCTCCCTCCACCCCCCCAATATACCTCAATGACATCTCAGGGCTTTCCATTTAACAATCAGGGTCTCAATATCAATAATTCCTTAGCAATAAAGCATAGCATGCTAATATATTAAACTGGTCAAAGTTCATCTGAGGTTTAGAAAACTAATGTCTTGTAAAGAATATTTTACTATGTTTTAGTCCCCTTTCCCCTCTTACACATACCTTGGGAGCAACTCAAGATATAAGGCATGGCATTCAGATATAAAAGAACGCTGAGCTATTTACCATAGGACTGAGGTAAAGCAAGGTAACGCTTTTTTTTTTGTTGTTGTTAAATAAAAGATATGTAAAGGCTGGTGACCAGCAGTATGTCACAAGTTGTCTCCGCACTTCCCATCACAGTGGTCGGATCCATATGTGGCTGAAGCAATATCTGGTGTTGTTAGTATTGGCTGCTGTCTCTAAAGGTAAAATTGATGACTGTATTCTCAGCAATCCTTGGCCTTGTTCAACTGAAAATATCCCATTATTAAGTCCATGACTGTTCAAGTTTTCACCTTCAGCTGTACTGATTCTGTGCCAGAGGATCCACACAGTCCGGAACTCAAGAGTTTGCACAATGCTACTGTTCCTGTCACTCCGACACTCCCTCCTATTGCCTTGGGTTGTGCGCTCTGCTCCCATCAGAGTCCTGGGAGTGTCTCAGGAGTGACTGAATGGTAGTATAGCGTGGAGGGGGAGGACCTGTTTGATTTCGATTCTTCTGTTTCTTGGATCATCCACGTGCCGCTTCCCAGGCTGAGTTCAGAAGGTCACATTCTAGTCCATCTTTCCCTGGTGATGGAAACCACATTCTCAAGAAATAGAGCTGTATCCAGCAGGCCAGTATATATTTTGGGACCATTCGGTGTGCTCACGCGCACAGTCTTGCTGGATGCAGAAGCTGTGCCTTTAACTTTCTGACTCTAACTTGTTTGGTTACACCCCACATGATTCGTCTTGTACCTCAAAACACTGGTGGTACAATCATTATCAATGGTGAATCCCTGGACCTTGTATCAGATTTCTTTTTGCTGCCATGCTCTTTTGAGTAAATCCTCTTTGCTGTTACAAGATGCGAGTTTCATCAGAATGGAGCAGGGACAGGCTTCCAGGGTTGGTGAGTCATGGACCCAGGGTTAATGGGTCCAATGCATCCGGAGATCGTAGTCGGCAGGAAGATTCAGAAAGGCAGTGATGTTCTCAGCTGTTTTTTCGGAGCTCTCCGGGACTCCAAATTTCATAGGTTTTGTCGCCGACTTACACCATCGAGGTTCATCTAATTTTAGCATAAGTTCTCATTCCCTCACAAGAAAGTAAAGCATGAGATAATCGTGCTGGTCTATGGTGGCCGTGAGGTCCGCCACCCACTCCTCCACCTCCTCCATTCTCTTCTCTATTTTCAGAATTTCAGCTTATACGTCGGTTAATGTTTTGTCTATTTTTGACTGTTTTAGCTGTTTGTTTTTTTATTGCAGTGACCAGGTCTACGGACTCATCTCCATCCTCAGGCGTGTCTGCTCTTCCTTCATAAGGGCCACTGTGCCTGTGTCTATAGTGTAGTGGGTGCCATATGTTTTTTTCTCTGACTGTAACAGCTCTTTCAGTTTCTATGCAGGAGCTGCCAGTGGCTTGTTCTTTGCTGTAGTCAATCTTGTACTTTTCACTAGGGAATCCATTATTGTAACATTGGATGAATGCTGATTCTTCTCTAAGGGTAGATGGAGCCAAAGATTCAGGCTGCCATTACCTTGATGACATCACCAGAAGTCCACTCTTTCAGCAATCTTTTCTACTTCTCCCTTGGCACTCCTCACTGCCTTACTAGCTTCCTTTGTCTTAACATGGTAAAGCTCCCTGCTTACCTGTTTGTTCGGCCTTGTACACTCTGAAGGATTCCTCTCCCTCACTGCTACCTCAACCTCCCTGGAAAACTACATGGGCCTTTTATGCCTCTTCTCCTTGCCCACTTGTCTGAGGTAAACTTTGTTTACACCTAGAACCCCTTCTTTGATATGCTCCCACTTGCTCTCTGCCCCATCTAGATGTTTGTACCACACCTGCCTCTCCCTTAGCTCTTCTTTCATCCTACAAAGTCGGCCCTCCTAATTTCTATGACCACAGCCTGGGTCAGTTACCTCTGTGATTTCAAGGCTAAATCGAACTACACTGGGTTATGGTCACTAGACCCTACAGCTCTTTCACTGTAAACAACCCCCCCACCCCCAATTCTGTATTGGTAGGTCAGAACCAGGTTAAGAATGGTCCTCTCCCTAATCAGTTCCTCCACAAGCTGAGTAAGTAATCTGTAATTTAAGGTATCTACCAATGCCCGATTTTTGAATGACCTCCTTGATCAATAATATAAATATTGACACAAGACCACTCTTACAGTTGTAAGAGTGGTCTCACATTCTTAGGGTATCGGAACTCCTCACCTTCGGTTTGAGGGTCTCATACCTCAGGAATGAACAAGACTGATCTTAAAACTAGACAGTGATCTCCACAAAAGTATTAACATACAGGAACAGTATGGGGGAAACGCTACTGTGCTCATGTAAATATCTTTAGTAACAAAGAACAGAATGACTTGAAATGGGAAAGCTGTGCAGCAGAGTTCTACTGATGCCAACAGAGATTTATTTTTGGTGAACATACCCACTCTTTTGGGTAAAGGCATCTTAGGCTGTCAGTAGTGCAGTAAGCCCCTCTTCTTCAAACATAAGAGCAGCAGGAGCTTAAATGGCATTAACAGTAACAAAGGAACTCTCAGCTTCTCCTTATTTCATGCCATGCTCTGCTGAGATGCAATATCCACAGTGCCTTGGAACATGGCAGAGTCCTTATGTGGGGCCAGCCTGTGCTGCTGTGTCAAAGGCCTACTTCCTGCCTGTATAGCCTAAGAGGAAAGATCCCTGTGGTATGCAGTCCTAAGACCAGTGTAAGAAGGGAGAATTAACATTATTGGGGGGGGGGGGGGCATTTTTGACCAAGAAAGGCATGCTCAGCTGTGGCAGTTTGTTTCCATGTACCTCCTGATTGCCAGTTATACTAACCTGTTTTTCTCACTAGGAATGTTGGCCTGGATACTTTGGGGGAGGTGGGATTCCCACAGACTTACAAACAGATTCATGGGATCTGTAAGTCCACCTGGACTGCCACTACATATTGGCAGAATTTACCTCGGCTTTACATCTCATCTGTAGGAACATACTGCAACAGTGCAGCACCCCTCCAAAGTTCTGCACTGGGTATTAGCCAGAGTTTCTGGCATGGAACTGAAATCCACAACCTTCTGACCTTTCAACCTGAGGTGAGCATGCAACCTACTGGGTGAGCCCCTGACACTGTCACGTATGACAAAATGTCTATCATTCCTCATATCAATCTGGATTAATAAGACTAACAGCAGTACTGGAAAAAAAAATCTGTAGAGTGTAAGCCTAGATGACTGCATGAAGTACAGTGCCTTCAGAAAGTATTCACCCCCCTTGGATTTTGTCACATTTTATTGTGTTACTACCAGAATTTGTAATGCATTGAAATCATTTTTTCCCCCTTGATTCACACAGTATACTCAACAATTTAAACGGGCAAAAATATTTTTATTGTGTAACAAAAATTTATGAAACATTAAAAACTGAAATATCTTGTTTACTTAAGTATTACCCCCTAGTCAATACTTTTAGAAGCACCTTTGGCAGCAATTACAGCTTTGAGTCTTCTTGGGTATGTCTGTATCAGCTTTGCACATCTGGATTTGGGGATTTTCGCCCATTCTTCCTTGCAGATTTGCTCAAGCTCTGTCAAGTTGGATGGGGAGTGTCGGTGAACCGCAATCTTTGAGCCTTTCCACAGATTCTTAATGGAATTCAAGTCTGGGCTTTGGCTGGGCCACTCAAGGACATTTTCATGTGCCGCATGCAGAGACCCGCAGCTCACTAATGCTACAAACAAGGTAAGCAGTGCAGGGTCTCCTAAAATGGTGCTTCTACTGCTTTCGTGCCTTTTTGATCGCAGCTTTACTCCCAACTGCTACAAAGAAGAAGGTACACAGATTTTTTTTTTTTTTAAAACTTACCTTTCCTGGGTCATCCTTGGAACGAGGCACTTTAAGGAAACACTTGTTCAGTGACAGGTTGTGTCGTATGGAATTCTGGAAAAAAAAAAAAAAAAGGCAACATTACTATCACAGTAATTTAAGGTTGGAAGGAACTCTAGGTCCATCAGGCTCCACCAATCATGCTTCGTAAACAAGGATAAAGAAGTATGCTGTGTAAATTATGTAGAGTTCCCCCATCAATAGTTCTGGACAGAGGCAGCACTTCCATGATGGATGGTGCTGGCGCGTGACACTACTAATGCACACAATCACATACAACGGTCGAAACCACAACACACTAGAAGAAATTAATACTGGTCTCGAAGGAGTTGAAAATTAGAGAACTTGGCACAGATGGACACTATATAAACTGGAAACAGACTGGAGTTTTGTACCATGATATATCTCTTTCATTTTACCATACAGAGTCTGGTTTCTGGGGAACCATGGCTTCAGAAAAGGCAAATACTGTTAATCTACAGAATTTAAAGAGCTGCTGAGTTGCCTGCCAAAGAAGCTAAACAATCTTCATTTTAAATTTTTTAAGTACTGTAAATGTATTAATTTTAACTTAGTATGCTTGGCTCATAACCTCTGCGTATAAGCTGAGCAATCGCTGAGCGCTGAAGCCCTGCCACGAAAAACAGCACTTTGATGATGTGAGGTCTGGAACAGGGCTGCAGGCGCGCTTCGTAGTTCCCATGTAGTTACTAATAGGATCGGGGGAGGGGGCTGTCTAAATGTACTGTGATCATCTTTGCTGGCAGTTCTACATGTATGGGGCTATAATATATATGATGCACTAGCCCCATACATGTACTGTAGTTAAGGAATGAGTTTTCCGCCCGAATCCCAAAAACGTGTCAGCTGATCTTTAAAATGTTATTATTTCGGCATAAACTCTTCGATAATTTTAGATCTCGGTCAGTTTGTGACTGCTTTAATCAATAATTATTGCACAATTTTATTTATTTTGTATTTATGTAACGTACATGTTAAGTTTGTAAAATGTATCTAGTCACTTATGAAAATAGGCAATGATCTGCTTACAAGCTTTACCAGTATAATGAATGAATTAATCAATATAATGTGGACACCTGATGCGGAATGTTTGTAGGCCATAAGGATTTTATTTATAGACAGTATAGTTACCACATGTTTTCATGAATGAGGTTGATATAAGCTTAATATTACTACTTGACTCAAATATAGTTCTGAAATGAACACATTAGCCTGTAATAATATGCAACCCCTACCGAATGTTCGACACACTGTAATTTTAAAGTTGCTGTGGTAAAAGTGTTGCAACACCTATTTGTCTTCGTACTGAATTTTCAACAAAAACTTGTTACAAAAAAAGAAAATGTGTTTTAATCATGACAACAATACACAACAGCCAAATTAAATGCCAAGTCAATATTTACAATTTTCAACAGTTCAGAACATACATTACGACAAAAGCGTTCAAGCTCAAGAAAAAATTAACACAAAGCCTATGTATTTTAGCCTTACTGCTCCGGTGATTTGGCCTCTTGGTTTTCGTCGGGGGGAGAGGGTGCTACCAACTGTACTACTCAGGGCACCCAGTGATTCCATTTGTAAATGAAAATGTCTCCAGGCTTACCTTAAAGGCCTGTACTGTCTTCATTTCCTACTTCCTACCCACCCCCAACTCTCCTTTTACCATCCTTCCCACCCATCCTCTTCTTTGCCTCCCTTTCACCTTTTGCTCATCTCTACTATGGGTGCTGTTTTCTTCCTCAGTTCCTGAAAGGGAAACAGCCCTTATGGCCTTGATCCAGTTCCTTTACCTCTCTGCTCCTGCTACTGCCACCCCATTCACTGCCCTATTAAACCGCTCTCTCTTATCTTTGTTTTCTTTTTTACCTGTATTTTATTTAGAAAAATTGCATAGGTTACAGCTTAAAACCAGACCCTAGTATACTAACATACTAAAAAGCCAGCAGAATAGGCAAAATGGTCTGTCTTGTCTGCTCGAAAACTAGCAACCTAACGGCTGCCCGTCTCAACACCCCCAACCCCCAAGAGTGACTTATCTAGATTCAGTTTCCCCTTGTACCTGTCCCACTCCTTCTTGAAGCCCTCCACTGTGCCCTCCTCAACCAGCCTCCCTGGAAACACAATCCACGGCTCTACCACCCTCTCAGTGAAAAAATGCTTCCTACATTACTCCTTGTAATTTTCCCCCCTCCAACTTCCACTCATGTCCCTGGTCACTCCCCCCCCCAATCCACCCTAAACAACTCCCTGGTTCCACTCCAAATTATTCCCTTTACATACTTAAAAACCTCTATCATGTCTCCCCTATCCCTCCTCTCCTCCAGTGAGTAAACCCCGAGCTCTTCCAGTCTCTCCTCATAAGGCCTCCCCTCCATAACCTTAATCATCCTGGTCGCTCTCCTCCGGACCCTTTCCAGCAGAGCTATGTCCTTCTTCAGATGAGGTCTCCAGAACTGCACACTGTACTCCAGGTGCGGCCTGACAAAGGCATTATATACAGGGAGAATCACCTCTCTGCTTCTGGACGCAATTTCCCTGGCTATGCAACCCAATATCCTGTTTGCCTTGGCTGTAATTCTTCTACAATTTTCAGAGTTCTTCATTTTAACATCTACCACCAACCCTAAATCCCTTTCTCCCAATGTGGCATGCAGTGTGACCCCTTCCAGGGTATATATGGCCGGGTTTTTGACCCCTAAATGAAGAACCTTACATTTCCCGGCATTAAATTTCAGTCCCCACCTCCTTGACCACCCTCCAGGGTATTCAGATCTCCCTGGACCGTTTCCCTTGCTTCTTCACAATCCACAGTGCTCCCAGTTTTGAATCGTCCACAAAGAGACTCAACCTATTCTTACCCCCCCCCCCCATATCCAAGACATAGGCACTGAACAAGAGTGGCCACAATACTAAACCTTGGGGGACTCCACTGATTACCTTCCTAGGGGAGGATAATATCCCACCCACCATCCCTGCCTTAGCGCCCCTCACCACTCTGGTGACCCTCCTGGCCAACAGTACATACTCCACCCGCTCCTTATCCCCCCAGAACGTTTGAAATGTACGTAGGCAGCCTTTTTATCCCTCACCGCCTCCTGCACCTCCCTGGTCGACCAACATGGTTTGTTGGTTCTACCATACTTATGCCTTATTTTAGTACAGGACCTAGTAGCCTCTTGTACCCCTTCCTTAATGGTCTCCCACAATCTTCCAGCATCCATATCCAGTCTAACCATGTCAAATCTCTCCCTTACAATCCTACCCATACCCACGAAGTCTGCTCCCCTGAAATCAACCACTAATGTATGAGTGCAGTCCCCCCCCCCCAATACATCAGGAACTAAACTGTGGCATGGTCTCCACCAGCCAGTGGACTGCACATCTCCAAGGCCCCTAATTTGTTCACTATCCACTACGACAACGTCCAATATCCACACTTCTCTAGCAGGTTCCCCCACCTGCTGAACCAAAAAGGCATCCTGAAAGACATCCATCAGTCTCTGTTCCCTGGTTACAGAGGATGTCATGGTGTCCCAGTCCACCTCTGGAATATTAAGATCACCCATGACAACTACCCTTCCCTTTGCAAGGTCACAATGAGTCCTGATGTTCTCAACCAACTGATCCTCCATAGCCTCCTCTATTGCAGGGGGCTTATATACCACCCCATCTTCAATTTCTTCCCGCCCTGGTTAGCAGTGTTACCCAAATCACCTCCACACCCCCTCCAGCCTCTTCCACTCCACTAACCATAATGTCATTTCTGAGCATCAGCGCACCCCTCCCCCACTCCCTTATCTTTCCTGAATATCTTGTAGCCCTCTAAGTTTAAGTCCCACTCATTTCTCTGATTGGCCCATGTCTCTAATTACTGCCACATCCGCTGTTCCCTCAGCCAACATAGCTTGAAGTTCAGGCAGTTTATTGCTCATACTCCTGGCACTGATCAGGACTGTCCTCCACCCCAACTTCTCCCTTCTCTCCAGTCTCCTCAGCCCTGTGCAGTCCCTTTTCTGTCCAGTTTTCCTAGAATTCTTAACATAGTCTCTCCCACTCCTCTCGTACCCCAGACCTGGACCCTCAATCAGACCCTCTGGGGTCCCTTTATTAATATTATTACCCCCTTTACAAGTTTAAACCCCACCTTTCAGCTATAAATCCAGCAAGTTTTAATTTCAGAATTTCCCTCCCCTCCATATTAAGGTGCAACCTATTCCTGGCATATAGCCCCTTATCCTCCCAAGTATCCCCCCAATCCCCTACCAGCCCATACCCCTCTGCCCTGCACCAGCCCTTAAGCCACTTATTCACCTCTCTAAATTTTAGTTTAGTCTCACCGGATGCCCTAGGCAACAGCAGAGTCTCATAGAAAGAAATTTTACTTCCTATAGTGACAAACCCTTGCCAGCTCCTGGAATCTAGCCTGTATTTCTAGCTCACCATTCCCTTCTAAATCGTTTGTCCCCAAATGTACTAGGAAGTCTGGGGAGCCCCCACAATCCAATGCCAACGAGTAAAGGTGGAATTTGGCCCTGTGTATGGATAGACCTGGCATACATTTAGCCTCGGCTAATTTATTCTTCCTCTCCCTTTCCCATTGAATACCCGACCATGGAATCCCCCAGCAGTATCACCTTCACTTCACCCCCCACTTTAGTTGCCCTCTTTAGTCCTTCCATACTCCTCCTTCAATCATCATATCCTTGCTTACTCCTACCT
The DNA here is from genome assembly GCA_016271365.2 of Neoceratodus forsteri. Lineage (NCBI taxonomy): Eukaryota > Metazoa > Chordata > Ceratodontiformes > Ceratodontidae > Neoceratodus > Neoceratodus forsteri. The sequence goes on from CM057452.1 coordinate 568,616,075, forward strand.
CTCCAATCAATCTGAGGGTCTTTCTTAGCCAGTTTAGTACCATCCTGCTCCTCCTTTTGTCAATAACTGCCTTGCTTGTTCCTCCTCCCCCCCACCACCATCATCCGGGGGGCCACCCCCATTAGTGTGTCCTACCATACTTCGTTTACTTGCAATTGCCAATTTACTCCTTGCCCCCAATCTCCTGGGTATCCAGAGCTCGCCCCCAGATCCATCCCGTCTCCTTTTTGATCTGAAAACTCAATCCCCCACCCGAATAACCTCCCACTGCTTCCACCACCTCCTTTGGACCCGCACCTCCCACCCCATCTGCTATATTTCTACATTCCCTAATCTCCACCTCACCTTGTGATAGATTTCTGGGGTCTGACCTCTCTAGGGAACTCCCTACCACCCCCTCCTCAATGATTAAATTTCCCAACCTCATCACCGGCATATCCCCAATCTTACCTCCTTCCACCCAATCCTCGCTCAGTGCCCCCCCATGTATCAAATTTCCCTCCAACACATGCTCATGTCCTTCCCTCATCCGTCCTTTCCTTTTGTTCAAGCTCTCTCCTTTGTCACCCTTCCCCCTCTGCCTACTGACCAAACTTTATCCACTTGCTCCCCCCTCTCACCATCATCCTCCACTTCATCACCCGGGTATAATAAGGTGAAACGGTTTGTAAGCTTGATGCTCGCCCCCATTTTGCTCGCTCCTAACTCACCCTCCCTCTTCTGCTCCCTCTGAGCTGCCCCCTCCCTACAGCATGCTAATATACAAGACTAGTTACATCAACTTGCATCTCTAAAAACTTACCAAATAAATGAGGTACATAAAAGGTCATCGTGCAATTGATGGTTGACTATAAAACCATTCTGTCCCTCTTATATAGGTATTGCCTCTGATACTTTAAGTCAAGCAGCACAGCACCACTCTGCTTCCACCAAGGAGTTATCAGGGCATCCTGGTTGCCAGATGACCATATATATATCAAGATATGATATGCTGCGGCAAACCAGTACCTGCATCTAGAAACTGAAATGGTTTTACATCAATAAAACACAATAAACAAAAAAACAAAGTGGTGTGCTCCGGTTTTCTTACTTTACCCCTTTTTAGTTGTGATCCAAATGTTATATAGCAACAGTAAATATTCCAATAAGAAAATCAGATATCATTAACTCAACTGTTGTTCTAGGACTGCAAGACTGTCCCTCTCTTTGAACTGTGAAAAAAGAAGCCATTTGGAGTTAAATTTGTCCTGTTTTAGTCTCAGTAAGGCCAGAATCGCCTCCATACTCTTAATCTGTAAAACATTATTTAAAAACTGCCTTTCCGAGGGCTGGGAATCTGTGAGCCAATCAAAGCAGCGTTACAGCCTTCCCTGCAGCTGCTAGTAATATGAAAAAAAAAAAAATTTTTTATGAGGTGACTGTGCTTCCCTAGGTGGTAATCCTAGTATTCAATTTTCAAATCAAAAGCCCAGTGGAATATCCAACATACACTTTATAGCATTTCCTACTTCAGACCTTAAGGGCTTAACCCTTGAGCAATCTCAAAATATGTGCTATTGTATGCCCTGCACTCCACATCCTTCCACACTGTTCTATAGAGTTAGTACCCAAATGCTTGGAAACTATTGGTGTCATAAAGAACCTGGCTCCCACATTCCATCTAAATTCTCTCTGGGATGCTGAAGCTGTGGTTTTATGTATTGCCTGCCAGATTTTCTTCCAGTTTTCCTGATTTAAGTATTTGCTCCCCTCTCTCATGTAGCCTGAATCTGTGCTATGGCTAAGTTACCCCTTTCCGCTAAAATGAGAGAACAGGCCTGAGAGATGAATCCCCCTCTGCTTTACTATCTGCAACCTTGGTCCGAGGGAAAGACGCCATTGAATGGAGATCCATTTTAAGGTTGGTAATTGGTAGTTCCTGGGCCTTTAAGTGCAACATCTCTACACTTCAAATATTTGTGAAAATCTCCCTGCCGCAGTCCAGATTCTTGTTTAAGCGTTTTAACACTTCTGAGTTAATTATCTTCCAAGACAAACTGGTTTAAATAGAAGAGTCCATTCCTGTCCCATACCCGAAACCCCAGATCTGAATTCTGGAAGGAACTATGGCAGCCATCTTATTGGTATGCTTTACCACACTGGATGTAACCACTCCCCAATTATTATTTTTTTTTTTTTTTTTTAAACATGTACCCAGATCCATGTACAATTCTTCAATTCTTAGTCCAAGTATTACGTATATCCTCCAGCCCATGTTGGTCCACTACTCATGACAATATCTGCAGCTTGGGGGGCTGCTCCCATTCTTCTCTATCAGCTTGGGCGTGTCAGGTATTCTTCTCTATTTTGGGGGGCTCTTCCACCCCAGGAACCGTCTTATCACCTTTCCTACCAACCCTGGCTAAACTGCAGGAGGCAATCTCCCACAATACAGAAGGCGCCACTCTTTTAAGGGTCAGTGCACAGTAAATGGCTCAGCTTAACCCAATGTAATGCTCAACAATTTCCAGAAAAAAATCCCAGTGAACTCTGAGGCAGACACACAGTATGTACGAATTGCAGTGAATAGTTACATCCTTTACAAGAGGAGAAAACATGGCACTGACAATGCAATTTCAAACTGCACAAGAATTTTATTAACACCACATTGAAAACTGTCAATAAGTCATAATAGGTGTAAACATACAACCACATTCCCAATGAGTTTCATAGTGCAGATACAAGCAGTAAGCTATTTACATATGTGCCTAGATGTGCAAACAGACTGCAGTAAATACACAAATGGTTATGTCTTAATGGTTATGTCTTAAAAAAATATGCCTCTCACCAATTACCAGCATGGCTAGTCCCAGTGCTTCGCTCTATGAGCTTCATCAGTGGGTGTGGTAAAGAAGGTAGTGACTATTTGCTGCAATCTTCACACAGTGTCTGCCTCTGAGTGCACTGAGATTTAAACTGCAGGAAGAATTGAAGTTCTCTCAACACTCGGACTCCCATGATGACTCGTCCTTCACAGTTTGGCTTTTGAAACAATACACTCCACAGTTCCCTGTCTTCTCATGCTTACTGATATGGTCCTGAGGGGAAATGTTTAGGGCCTGAAAATATCAGTCGTCAGAGATCTCCAAGGGTGGACTTTAACAAAACAAGGTGGTATTCTCAGAGGAAGTTCTTAATTTGGTTTTCCTTCAAGAAATCTGATATTCAAGCCGGCCCATCGGTTGGATTTCCGCTTGCGATGCCAGACACCCAGGTTTAGGAACGGACTTGGGTCGTTGGAGGGCCGGCTGGGGGCAGAAGGACTGAGCGTCCTCAGGACTGCTCTCCTTCTCCGGGGGAAAGGGGGGAACCACGCTCACATAGGAGTGACTCCTGGCGGAGGTCTGGTTGCCACCCTGTAAGCAACGCATAATCGACGCTCTCTGGGGCGGGACAGTCACTGGCGTCATTGCACATCTCCGCCCCAGCCTACAGGAGAAGGGAAAAACATAGCAGGACCCCTGTCTCTGTGAAGCCGTCCCCGGAACTTCAATTAGCTTCTGCTGCCAGAAGCTCTCCCAACTAGATACCAGCCGTGGCACCGATACCCTGCCCTTCGGGGGGGTAAGCCGGGAGTGACGGGGAGCAGCAACGTAATGGGCAGTAGGTGAGAGTCCCAGGGTCCTGACCAGGGCCAATTCCAACACAAGGGTCCTGTCAGAAAAAAGCAGAATAAATGTATTAAAAAAAAAAAAAAAAAAAAGAAATCTGTTATTCCACCCAGTTCTCGCACCATAGGACTGTAGTGCTATCCCACCTCCCTCTCCCGCCCTGCCCCAGTTGTCACTAATTAGAAGGGATGGCCCTCATTTTTATACTTGTATATACTATTATTTTTGTAAATCTGTTAATTACTATTCATTTTTTCTCCTTCTGTACTATCTTCCATAACCTCACTCCCCCGGACGCATCTGGAAGCAAGCTACTATCAGTTCAGTACGTCCTTCCTGGTAAAACTTTTGAAATAAATTTAAAAAAGTGTATATTTTACAATTTTTTTATTTATTTGAAAGTTTACAATTACAGAATAAGTTCTATGAGATACAAGTCTCATTTAAATAACTTCCCATGTCACGTAATGCAATACAAATACATTCAACATAACACAAATTATAAAACATGCAATAAAGTAGCAAAACAACTACAACAAAGCTAAGTATTTAACATGTCAAACTGTACACTATTTTTAAAAAGACATACACTGGTACAGCTTCTGACTTGAGGTGCTAAGCTATTCCAAGCATGGTGAGTGCCATAGGAAAAATCTGCTGTCTAGTAAGCAGATTAATATTTAAGTAACTGGTAAAAACAATGCTGAACATCACACATGACATACTTACAAGAAGGTGGTCAGAGGATAAAGCAGTTTGGCTGCTTACTGCCTTGTAGAGCAACAAATACCAACGTCATCCTTGGGGGGAGGGGGGGGACCAGTTCTGTCTCTGACGTAATGAACAGTAACCAGCATCCCATCGTTATTTTGCAATAAACCATAGCAGCTAGTAATAAGCTGCATTTAAGGGAGCTAAACAAACTCTAAGGTGTGATGGTAAACACCATCACCCCTGTAGTACTCTAAGAACTGCTTATGCAACTAATTATTTTCTGTCAGCTACAACTAGGTAATGCCTGACTCGTTTTAGACAGCCCCAACAGGACCATATATTGAAAGCAGTTCTGATGTTGAAATAGAATCTGTTGGCAAAAAGGACTGGTAGGCCCATCTAATCTGCCATATTTGTCTCTGCTCATTACTACATCCTGGACCCATTTAGTCGCCGGTGTCCCTTCCTCCTCCCTTTTCTCAACTTATTAAGCCCATGTGCCTAACCCGTGCATGCTTGAAGCTGCACATTGTCGTCGCTCCTATCAACTCTTCTGGCAGGCCATTCCAGGCACCCACCACCATTTCTGTGAAGAAATATTTCCTCATATCCCTCTTAAACTGCCCCGCGAGCTTCAATGCGTGCCCCCATATTCTGGTGCTCCTCCTCTGAAAGAGACTCCGCTCTTGCACCTTGTACACCCCATGAGGAACTTATGGTCTCAGTTATGCCCCCCCCCCTTATTCTCCTCTCCTCCAGAGGGTACATGTTGAGCTCCCACAACCTCTCCTCATATGGTTTCTCATGCAACCCTGCACCACTCTAGTAGCCCTCCTCTGGACCACTTCAAACATGTCGATTCTCCTTTACAGAAGTACGGTCTCCAAAACTGGCCACAGTACTCCACGTGGGGTCTCGCCAGTGAGCGATACAGTGGCAACACAGCCACCCTTCTCCTGCTCAGAATCCCCCTCCCTATGCACCCCAGCATCCTACTAGCCTTGCCTACTGACTTTTCATGCTGCTCTGAAAACATCAGATATGAATACCCCAAGGTCCTTTTCTTGCTTAGTGACTAAGAACCCCCCAAAATCTTATACACACCTCCTAGGTCTCCCCACCGCAAGTGCATGACTTTGCACTTTTTGGTATTGAAACCCAGCTACCTTACACCCTAGAAGACTCCTCTATTTTTCCCAGATCTCTTTGCATTCTCTCCACCCCTTCCTGAGTGTACAGTGTGTTTTGCATAGTGGGAGGGATCAAAATAAAGCCCCAGGTACTTGAATTCGGTAAGAAAAACAGTAGAGCGCTGCACTTCAAAGCTGGGCAGTGTGTGAGTTAAGGGCTGCCGGCCCTGTATAACTAACAAACTAAACCAAAGAAACTCGCACTCCAGAGCCAGGGGAGTGATACCCCAATAAAGGAGTCAAATCAGGTTTTTCTTGATCAAATCTTCATTTTATTTGCCAGAATCACTCCAAACACAAGTAGAGTACCTACAGGCAGAACGCTCTCTTGTGTTTATTTATTATGTACAAGTGATCATGGCTGGGGACGGGGCGTGTCTGTGATTTAAACAGTGTTCGGGACATGGGAGGGGAGCCACTACTCTATTGAAATGGGGTGCATTTTTTTTTTTTTATTATTATTATTATGTACAAGTGACCGGGGCTGGGGAAAGGGATGTCAATGATTTAAACAGTGATCAGGGCATGGGAGGGGGGCCACTACACTATGGAAAAGGGAATCGGACTTTTTTTTTTATGTACAAGTGTTCGGGGCTTGGAAGGGGGATGTTAGTCTATGTTTAAAGTGATCAGGGTGGAGGGGGCAACTGTGTGCCCGGTCCTAGACTATGCACGGGCCACCACCCTGCCTCACACATAGGCAGTATAGCGTAGTGGTTTAAGACTCTGAGCTGCAAATCTGGTGACATCCAGCAGACCAGACCTGGGTTTGAATCCCATAGCTTCCACTTGTATACTGTGTGACCCTGAGCAAGTCACTTAACTCCCCTGTTCTCCCAGGTCGTTCCTGTAAAAAAAACTTTCAGCTTAGTGTGCTACTCCAGGTTAAACAACTAAATATAATATAAATATACATATAGTTAAATTAGGGTTTCAAAAGTCTAACTATGCGCTGGCACAGTCGGCCATAGTTACACTTTTGGGGGTTCAATATTGTGATGCGCAGCATATGCAAGAGGGACCCCTCGTTTGCAAAGGCTCATCAATATTGTTTGTGGTGGCGCAGTCAGGGGTGTGTGGCGCATCAGTGACCTTTGAATATGGCCATACCCCCGACGGCCCACGCAAGTCTGGAGATGTGGGGTTCATCCAGGGATGCGTCGTGCATCTCGTCTGAATATGTGGCCCAATGTCCAGACTGTAGTACTTGATAATGGTGTGGACTGTACTCCAAGTGGTAGCATCACAAATCTCTGCTGCTGATACATTCTTGAAAAAGGCAGTAGAGTGGCCTCTAGTTAGAATGGCCATGAACCTTAGGAATGTCTTTACTATACTTCCTGCAGCAATAGGTGATGCAGTCGGCAAACCATCTGGATAAACACTGTTTTGAAACAGGAATGCCCTCTTTCCCATGGATGAAAGAAACAACCATTTGCAGCAAGTACTCCAGAATCTGAACCACTGGACAAGTGAAGAGATCTAGCTGATGTGAAGCAGCCCACAGCGCAAAGCATTTCCACTTCATAGAATAGGTGGCTCTAGTGGAAGGCTTTCTAGCAGCCACTAGGACATCAGCCAACACAGGTGTCACCTCGAACTAAGCCATGGCTATGTCCTCAGGAGTCAGACATCAAGATGCACAGGTTTGAAGGTCCAGATGGACCAGGGTGCCCCGGTTCTGGGAGAACAAGCTGATGCAGAGGAACAGGCACTGGGGGTTCCCCCTGTCAACTGCTGTAGTAAGGGAAACCATATCTGGCAAGGCCAGAATGGGGATATGAGTATCATTGTGGCCCCTTCCATCTGGAGCTTGATTAGAACCCTCTGAAAGAGGGGGAAGGGAGGAAATAGGTGCAAAAATCTCCCATTCCCAAAGAGGGAAACTAGTCTCGCCAGAAAGCTCCAGGCCCTGCATCGAGCGAGCAAAAATGCGGCGGTTTGGTACTGAGTGGGGACACAAAAAGGTCCAGCTCTGGATGACCCCACTTGTCAAACAGTTCTTCTACGACTGACGTCAGCAGCTCCCACTCATGTGTCCGTGACTGGTATAGGCTGTCTGCCAGGACATTTTGGGCGCTGGAAGCATGGACAGCTGACAGTTCTAGACCATGGTCCAGAGCCCAATACCAGACTCTCATGGCCTCCTAACAGACAGGGTATGAGAGCCCCCCCCCATTTATTGATATAGTGGACTACACTACTGTTGTCCGTCTGCACTAGCAGAAGGCCTGGGAACAGCAGAGTCTGGAAGGCCTGAAGGGCATAGTGAACCGCTCTCATTTCCAGAACACTGATGTGGAGCATGGACTCCAGAGTGGACCATGTCCCCTGGGTGTGGTGGCAACCATGCCCCAAGCCATTTCCTGCATGCTGCAGTCATTTGAGTGTGGATTACTCAGCTGAGATGGGAATTACAACCCCACTGCAGACAAGATGGCTGCCTGCCCAGCTTCCCACATCTGTAGTGGAAAATGCATATATGACAATGCGCTATAACACCTCTCCATCAAAGTACCCGCAAGTTTCACTGCTCTGCGTGGGCTGGGGCATTGGCGCTGGAAAGGGAAAGTGCCAAGATAAAGTACTCCCAATGAAACTGCAGGCGCAAGGCTCTGGCTCTTCGGCTGAAAGGAAAAGTGCTGCCCAATACTATGCCTCTGTTTGAGCTGCTCCCTTACACTAAATGTGCATATTTGCGGATGACACCAAGTTCTGTGGGAGAGTGGACAGAGCTGAAGGGATGCAGGACCTTCAGGAAGATCTGGAAAAGCTAGGGAGGTGGTCCAGGATCTGGCAGCTTGGTTTCACTGCCAAGAAATGCAAAGTTATGCATACTGGAGACAAGAATCCAAGGAGAGAGTACTACCTGGGTGGAGTCCAAGTATCTGCATCAGAGAAAGAGAAGGACCTGGAAGTAATGATCACTAGTGACCTGAAGCACTCCACGCAGTGCAAGAAAGCAGTAGCAAAGGTAAACAACATGCAGGGATGCATATCTAGGGTGATCAGTAGCAGGAGAGAGGAGGTTATACTGCCCTTGTTCAGGTCACTGGTAATGCCACATCTAGAGTATGGAGTTCAGTACTCGTGCCCATACCTATAAAAGGACACTGACCTGCTGGAGAAGGTCCAGAGAAGGGCTACAAAGATGATAGTGGGTCAGCAGGGTAAGGCATATGAGGAGAGGTTGAGGGCACTGAACATGTACTCCCTGGAAGACAGGAGAGAGAGACAGAACGTGACTGGGTCCTTCAAGTACTTGAAAGGGATAAATAAGGTTGATAAGGAGAATCTCTTTAAGCTGAGTGGCAACCATAACATGAGGGGGCACAGTGTTAAGTTGAAGGGTGGGAGGTTTACGAGGGAGGTCAGGAAGCACTACTTTAGAGAGAGGGTGGTTGACATTTGGAATGTGCTGCCAGAAGAGGTCATCTCATTGAAGACAGTGGGTAGCTTTAAGAGAGGCTGGGACAGGCATAAGGGGAAGGTAAGGATCATGGGTAGGGAAGATGTGAGGAGCGGGGAGGGAGGACAGGGACATTAGCTCAAGCTGTGGACCCTGCAATATAAGCAGACTTGATAGACCAAATGACCTTCTTCTGCTGGCTTCTTCATATGTTCGTATGTACCTGTCCGACTCCATCATTGTGAATTCAAGGGCAGGGCAACGGGGGGGTCATCAAACTGTGCAACAAGGAAGAGATCTGTGCGTCCAGGCTGGAGAAGGAGTGTGCTGGAGAAAATGCCGGTTATAGCCGATCAAGGAGAAGACCCCCAAGCACCTATGTAGAATACTGATGCACTAACAAAGGAAAAATAAACTTTGGCAGAAATCCTGTGGCAATGTCACCAATGTAACAGATCTCTGCTGCAAGCTGCCTGGTCAGGCAAAGGCAGGAAGAAGACTGGCACAATCCACTGTAGGAGGGTCTAGTATCCTGCCGCCTGCAAGTCTTCATCCTATCTACACCTACTAGCCACCCCCCATTCTACTTTGAAGTTCTCACCGCAGGAAGCCTGTAAATACATCCTCAAGGCAACTGGTAAATCTAGACATAGTGGGGACTCCCTCGATTTTAAACTGTTGTCCCTCACACTAAAGGAAGTGCTAGTGCCTCTTACCTGGATTTTTAATCTCTCACTCAGCCTTGCCCAGTTCCCCAAGAGATGGAAATCAGCCATGGTAACACCAGTACACAAAAGCGGTGACAGATCTCTCCACGTGAACTACTGGCCCATCTCCACACTTCCGCCCCTCTCCAAGGCACTTGAACGCATTGTAGCCGACCAGCTTACAGATTATCTTGATAAACGTAAAGATCCAATGTACCCAACAACATAGAAACATAGAATTTGACGGCAGATAAGAAAAAATTACTCACCTTAGTAATGTTGTTTCTTCTAATGGAGTCTTGCTATATTATGACAATTGCAGTGAGTCCCCATCTTCGAACTGCTCCGGAGGTGAAATAGTTAACTTTCCATGCAGGCATGGAACTCTGAGCACGAGCTCGGTTGGAAACTCTGTCTGTTGTTCTTCAAACAGAAACTGTCACATCTTTACGAGCTAAAACTCACTAAGGCTCTGTGTGGACGCTGTAAACCTACACTAGCCAACTGGCTACTAACATAAACGCACAGTTTTTGGTCCCAAAGCAAAGACTCAAGTCAGGAGACACAAAAAATGAAAACACACCACCAATTCACCCCAAAAAAAGGGGGGGGGTGAAAAACAACAAGGTGGGCATCAAATAAGTGCCAACACTGTACTGCCCACCCACGTCCCAAAAACAGAGGTTCTGAGAGGGGCAGGCAGGGAGGGGAGGAGGTGATAATATAGCAAGACTCCATTAGAAGAAACAACATTACTAAGGTGAGTAATTTTTTCTTCAAACAACATGAAGTCTTGCTATATTATGACAATTGCAGACTACACAGCAGTACCTCCATGGAGGAGGGACAGAACCTACTTAGGGAATAGGCTCTGAAGCACAGCTGTGCCAAACCGAGCATCACTCCTGGCCTGGATGTCCAGGGAGTAATGCTTGGTAAAAGTGTGAACTGTTTTCCAGGTAGCTGCTTGACATATCTCTAGAATAGGGATGTCCCTGGCAGCAGCCAGGGAAGCAGCTGTACCTCTGGTAGAGTGAGCCCTCAGGCCTGAGGGAGGAACCTTACCCAGTTCTTCATAACAAAATTGGATACAAGAGACAATCCACCTGGCAATGGATCTTTTAGTGGCAGGTTTCCTTACCACCTCACCATAAGTGAGGAATAGTTGGAGGGAGTCACACTGTAGACCCTTGGTACAGTCAATGTAGTAGCTAAGGGCTCTCTTCACATCTAGACTGTGCAACCTCCTCTCGCCAGAGGAGGAATGGTCAGTGAAGTACACTGGAAGAGATATAGATTGGTTAAGGTGGAAATCTGAAACCACCTTAGGCAAAAACTTTCTGTTAGCCCTGAGTACCACCTTGTCTCTATAAAAGGAGATAAAATCAGGCTCCACTGACAAAGCTTGTAATTCACTTATGCGTCTGGCAGAAGTGATGGCTACCAGAAACACAGTCTTCCAAGTCAAGTACTTAAGCTCTGCTGAAGACAAGGGCTCAAAGGGGGGTTGCATGAGCTGAGCAATGCAAACATTAAGATCCCAGGCAGGGGCAGGGTCCCTGAATGGAGGGTTGGTGTGAAGCAATCCCTTAAAAAACTTGGAAAATACAGGATGAGCTGAAAGAGGAGAGGGTTTACCTGCCGAAATAAAAGCAGACAGCTGCCAAATGCACCTTTAATGTAGCTGGTCTCAGCCCTAAAGTGTTTAAATGGACCATATAGTCCAGGACTGTGGGTAAATCAGCCGAATCTGGGGAAATATGCTTCCCAGAGCACCATATGGGAAACCTTTTCCATTTAGAATCGTAAGTAGCCCTGGTGGAAGGCTTCCTAGAAGCCCTTAAAATATCCATTACACCTTGGGAGAGGTGTAAATCAGCAAACTCTAACTCTTCAAGAGCCAGGCCTTGAGATTGAGAGAGTTGAGGTTCAGGTACCAAATCCTTCCCTGAGCACAGGTTAACAGATTGTGATTCCTGGAAAGACAGAGGGGAAGATGGACTGCTAAGGACAGTAGGAGTGGATACCAGGGCTGTCTGGCCCAATCTGGAGCAATCAGAATCACTTTGCAGGGTTGAGATCTGATTTTGACTAACACTTTGAACAGGAGAGGGAAGGGGGAAAGGCATAAAAAAACTTCCCTTCCAGTTGAGAATTAAGGCGTCCAGAGGACTGAGCCCAACACTGGGGCCTGCAAAAAAGGGAAGTTGGTGATTGTCTTGGGCTGCAAAAGATCTATCTGGGGTGCCCCATCTGGCAAATATTACCCCCAGAACCAGGGGGTCCAGTGACCATTCGTGATGGCCCTGGGAAATCCTGCTGAGAGCATCTGCCAGGACATTGTCCTTGCCTGGAAGGTGAACTGCCGTAAGGGAGGTGTTCAGGGTGTAAGCCAGAGACCACAACTTCATTGCTTTGGTGCACAAGGCCGTAGACAGAGTGCCTCCTTGCTTGTTGATGAACCACATTGTAGTGGTGTTGTCTGTTCTGACCTGTACAACTTTGTTCTGAACAGATTTGGAAAAAGCTTGAAGTGCTAGAAAAACTGCTCTGAGCTCCAACAGATTGATGTGGAGCAGAGATTCCTGAGGGGACCACAGTCCCTGGGTAGTGAGTTCGCCCATGTGAGCTCCCCACCCCAAGAGGGATGCATCTGTAGTAAGAATTAAAGAGCTGAGACTGAGTGACAAAGGGAACCCCTTGTCTCAGGTTGCTCTGATCCTGCCACCACTGTAGGGCTTGGATCAGGGTTCCAGTTACTGGGATCAACTTGGTTAGAGGGTCCTTTCTTTGAGACCAAAAGGCTCTCAAATGGAACTGGATGTCCCTCATTTGAAATCTGGCTCCTTGCACCACTGCTGTAAAGCAGCCATGTGTCCCAGGAGCTGCAGAAAATGCCTTGCTGGACGAGAGACCCACAGGGGTGAATGAGGGAGGCCAGAGACACCAGGGTCCTTGCCCTGTCCAAGGGAAGGAAAGCTCTGCCTTCCTCTGTGTTCAGTTCTGTCGCTATGAAGGTGAGGAGCTGGACAGGCTCTAGAACTGACTTTGGAAGATTCAGAATGAAACCTAGGGAGTAAGCAGTTGCTGAGTTATCTGAAGATGTAACTTGACTTGGTCTGGGGACTGGCCTACTATGAGCCAGTCGTCCAGGTAAGGAAAGATGGCAATTTTTTGCCTCCTTAGGTAGGCAACTGCTACTGCCAGGCATTTTGTGAATACCCTTGGAGCACACATGAGGCCAAAGGGCATTGCTCTGAACTGGTAATGGCCTGAGGGCAGCTCGAACCTGAGGTACTTTCAATGGGAGCTTCTGATGAGAATATGGAAGTAAGCATCCTTGAGGTCCAGGGACGTTAGCCAGTCCCCTGGCCTTAGAGAGGGTAAAATAATTCCCAGAGTCACCATTTTGAATTTTGGTTTTAAAAGGTGCTTGTTTAGGTATCTGAGATCCAGGATGGGCCACCATTCTCCTGTCTTTTTTGGGGTAAGGAAGTACCTGGAGTACAAACCCTTGCCCTGATGTAGGGGTGGAACCCTTTCCATGGCTCTAAGAGCCAGGAGGGAAGAGACTTCTGCCTCTACGGCAAGTGCCTCTGAAGGATTTGCAGGTGGAAAGGATCTGGTTCTCATCTTTGGAAACTTTTTGAAGCTGAGAACCAATCCCTGGCTTACTACTTCCAGGACCCACTTGTCTGATGTTAGAAACTTCCAGTCCTGGACAAAGTAAGCCAGCCTGCCCCCTACGGGTAGAGGAGAATCGGCCCTGGCAACCCCATCAGGGTGCCTGCTTGGCAGGGGCTTTGGGCTGAGGGGTGGAAGCAGGCTTGCTTGTACCCTGTCTGCCTCTCCCTCTAAAGAACACCCTCTGGGCATAAGCAGAAGAGGAGGCCTGGGGTTGGTAAAAAGGCCTGCCCCTGCCCCTAGGAAGCTGCCGTTGAGGAGTGGCCTGCCTTTCCTTGGCCTGTGCACTCCTATAGGTGGTCCTATATTCATCCATTTTCTTCATGTAATTCACTGTCTGCTCCCCAAACAGAGAATTGCCCACAACAGGAAAATCCATGGCCTTAGACTGGGTATCCTGTGACAGGGTAGTACATCTGAGCCAAGCCATTCTGCGAAGTGCCACAGATGTAGCCATGACCCTTGATGATACACAATTAGAGTCTACTGCAGCATGAAATTGCACCTTGGATGCCTCAATACCATCTGCAGCCACCTGTTTCAGCTCCCTGGCCAGCTGGTCAGGGGCCTGTTTTGCTAGAACCAGCACAGTATCCCATCTGGATTTCTGGTACCTAGCAGCATAAGCCATATAATTTGCCTGTCTGAGTCCCAAAGATGCTGCCATGTATTGTTTCTTTGCCATGGCATCAATCCTCCTGGAATCCTTTTCAGGGGTGTGAAGCTAGGGAATGTTTGCCTTGTCACAGGCAGCAGCCTGCACTACCCCCACATGGCTGCATTGTTGTGTGAGGAATTCCGTGATCAGAGCCTGATAATGTATACCTCTTGTCCATCCTTTTATCAACAGGAGGTATAGTGTGAGGAGTTTTTAAAATTTTTACTGTCTGTTTCTGAAAAGATTTATGCAAAGGAATAGACAGTCTCCTAGACTCTGGAATATCCATCATTTCTACATAATCAGGCTCCTCTTGGTCACCAACAGCTTCCTCAACAGGGAGCTGGAGAGTTTCAGCAACTTTTTTATAGAACATAAAATGAGAAGGGGACTCAGAGAGCTGGGAGAAGAAACCCCTGACGGTCTGTCTGGAGAGATGTCCGGTTCAATGGGCACATCCAGACCTTCAAATCCACATTCACTCTCCTCATAATCCTCTTCCTCCTCCTTCAGTTCATAAAAATCCTCAAAATCATAATCTTGAACCGGTGGAACCGGCCAAACCGAGCGCTTCCCTGATGGTGTCAGTTCGGTCAGAACCAGGGAAAGTGACTGGACAATTTGAATTGCTTTAGCTATTTCCTCAGCGGTTGGAGAGATAACTTTTGGCTCCACACTAGCTGACTTCCTAGTCCTTTTTGTTGGAACCGGCTCCTCAGAGCTGGCTCTTCGTTTGCCCAAGGAAGTATCGCCCTGGTCAGAGGGCACTCCCTCCGGTTCGGTTAGGACCGAACCGGGCTGGCCATCCAGGTCAGCGGACTTTTTGGCCTCCCTTTCCCTGAGCCTACCAACTCTCTTCTCTATGGTGGCAGCAGGAACATGTTTACAAATCTGGCAGTCTGCATTGAGGTGGTCAAACCCCAGACAATAAACACAGGTGGTGTGTGGGTCAGCCTTAGCAAAGGCGTCCCCACAGACACCACAGTGTTAAAACCCAGTGGGCCCGGTTTTTCTTTTGGGTTTCTCAGACATAGTGCCAGCCTAACCAAACTTGCCCGTTTATGGCAATCCGCCAAGCAAGACTCCCCTATCGGTTCCCAACCGTGTCACGGGTCGTGGAAAAACGTAATGAAATCCGTTTTTTTTAGAACCGATAAGAACCGGGAACCGCACTCTAAAGAAGGACTAGTAAGTTTTTAAGACAACCTGATCGGTTCAAACCGAACCAATAACCGCTTACAAGTTCCACACAGAAAAAAGAAATGTAAAACCTATCTATTACTTACAATACACAGACAGAGCTTGAACCGACCGGTTGCGGTTTAATTTCGGTCAAAAAACCGATAAAATAATACTTTAACCGACAAAATGAACCGAGCAGAAGGAGAAATCTCTGAAGCGACTGTTCAGTGAGGCGGAGTAAAGAATCTTACAGTTTCTGTTTGAAGAACAACAGACAGAGTTTCCAACCGAGCTCATGCTCAGAGTTCCATGCCTGCATGGAAAGTTAACTATGTCACCTCCGGAGCAGTTCGAAGATGGGGACTCACTGCAATTGTCATAATATAGCAAGACTTCATGTTGTTTGAAGGACTGCTTGGCCCACCCAGTCTGCCCATTTCTCTACCTAATGGATAAGCTGCAGATCTTAGTTAACCAGCAGCCTACTTCTTTCTACCCCCACCCCCTAGAACTGCCTTATGACTGTCCCATGCATGCTTGAATTCAACCACTGTTTTTGACTCCACAACCTCCTCCGGAAGGCTGTTCCATGCATCCACAACCTCTCTGTGAAAAATACTTCCTTACATTACCTCTGAGCCGCTCTCCCCCACTATCTTCAAATTGCACCCCCTTGTTCTTGCACACCTCTTTTTTTGAAAGATGCTACCCTCTTGGACTTTGATTCGCTTGAGGTACTTGAAAGTTTCTATCATGTCCCCCCTCTCCCTCCTTTCCTCGAGGCTATACATATTAAGCTCTTTTAGTCTCTCTCTTCGTATGTCTTCCGGTGCAGACCCTGCACCATTTTAGTTGCCCTCCTCTGGACAGCTTCCATCCTGTCTATGTCTTTGTGGAGATTGGGTCTCCAGAACTGCACGCAGTACTCCAGATGGGGTCTCACCAGCTGTCTGTACAGAGGGATAACAACTTCCTGTTTTCTACTGGTGATGCCTCTCCTATACATCCCAGTATTCCCCAGCCCTCCTTACTGCCCTCTCATTGCTTGCCCACCTTTAGGTCATCTGATATGACTACCCCAGGTCCCTTTCCATTTTTGTTGTTGTCAGTATCTCACTCCCATTGTGTACTCTTCCCTGGGTATTTGTTTCCCAGGTGCATTACCTTGCACTTCTTAGCATTGAATCTAAGCTGCCATACATTTGACCATTTCTCTAACCTTGCCAAGTCCTTCTCATCCTTTCTACCCCACCCTGTGCATCAACTCTGTTGCAGATATTTGTGTCATCTGCAAAGAGACATACTTTTCCTTTCAGTCCCTCTGCAATGTCGCCTATAAAGACACTGAAGAGGACCAGTCCTAATACTGAACCCTGCGGTACCCCACTAGTAACCCCCCTTTCTTCAGAGTGGACTCCACTTACTATTACCCTTTGTGTCCTATTCTCCAGCCAATTCTTTACCTAGACTATCTTCTTGGGACCCACTCCCAGGCTGGCTAACTTGTATATTAATCTTTTGTGTGGGACTGTGTCAAATGCCTTGCTAAAGTCTAGGCAGATCATGTCCACAGCCCCTCCCTGATCTACTACTTTGGTCACCCAGTCAAAAAACTCTATTAGATTCGTCTGGCATGACCTTCCTGCCGTGAATCCATGCTGCCTTGGGTCTTGTGCCCCACTGGCCTCTAGGTACTCGACAATTCTGTCCTTCAGAAGTGGTTCCATCATTTTCCCTATCACTGAGGTTAAACTAACAGGTCTGTAGTTTCCTGCTTCTGCCCTGCTCCCTCTTTTGTGAAGGGGAATCACATCTGCCCTCCTCCAGTCCTCAGGTACCACCCCATCCTCCCATGATTTGTTAAAGAGGGTAGTCAGTGGTGTCACTAGTTCTACTATTAGTTCTTTTAGAATTCTGGGATGAATCCCATCAGACCCCATTGCTTTGTCCACCTTCAGTTTTAAGAGTTCTTTCAGAACCCTTTCTTCTGTAAATGGGCTGGTATCAACTCCTGTATCCAGAGTGTTTCTATTGTTTGTTTTAGGTACCTCCCCCTCTTCATTTGTAAATACTGAGCAAAAACATTTGTTTAGTATATCTGCCTTTTCACGTCACCATCTGCCCACCCTCCCTTTATTAAGCCTCACTATCCCTCCCTTGGTCTTCCTTCGCTCCCTGATGTACCTAAAAAAGGTTTTATCCCCTTCATAACTGAGCTGGCTATCTTTTCCTTGGTTCAGGCCTTTGCTGTTCTGACTACCTTCCCGGCTTCCTTTTGCTTTAACTGATACAATTCTCTGCCCAGCTCCTTCAGTGATTCCTTGTACTTTCTGAATGCTTTCTTTTTCTATTGAACCTTCACTGCCACCTCATTTGAGAACCACAGTGGTTTCTTACATCGTTTTGTTTTGTTAATTTGCTTCACACAAAGGCTCTTTACCTCTGTGATGGCAGTTTTTATTATTTCCCATTGTTCTTCCACCCTTCCTTCCTGCCCATTTGCTAGTGCATTCCTTAGGCACTCACCCATTTTGGCAAAGTCAGCCCTCCTGAAGTCCAGTACTTTTGCCTTTGTATGGCTTGACTCTATTGCTGTGTTTACTGTGAACCATACTGTTCGATGGTCGCTAGTTCCCAGATGGCTACCCACTTCTACATCTGTGATCCTCTCTCCATCTCCATTTGAGAGAACCACGTCTAAGACTGCTCCCTCTCGAGTGGGTTCCAATACTAGTTATCTAAGGCATGCTTCCTGTAGGGCATCTAGAATAACCACACTCTTAGAAGTGGCTGCTGCAACTGCACTTCAGTTAACATCTGGCATATTCAGATCACCCATCAGCAATATCTCCCCTTTTTCTGCCATTCTAAGTATACTTTCTATCATTTCCTAGTCCATTTCTTCCTCCTGAGAGGGGGTCTGAATGGATTCAGAAAAGGACACAGCACCTCCTCAGCTCTTACTGAATTCACTGGTTTCATACACAAATCTCTGGACCATGGACATATCAATCAATCAATCAAATCTTTATTTATTCAGGCGAACATCATTGAGCACAGCTCATTTGCAAGATGGACCTGATAAGGTCAAGGTTCAAGTTGGTACATATACAGTTATATTAAAACACTTATATACAGTATACAAAAACAATGTTGCATAAACATAAGACAAATAGGAACACATGGATGCACACTATCTAATCTAATATATACATATCAGCATTGGAATGATCTTAGTAAATCTCCAATTTAAAGCAGCCAATATTTCAGTGTTCAGGTGTAAATCATAGTGGACACAGGAGACGCAGTGATAGAATGACTGGAAGGTGATTCTAGACTGTGTTAGGTGTCTTGGTAGGAAAGTGTAGGAGTGACCTGAACAGGGGCTGGGGCTAGCCCCAGGCGCTATATGGTAGGGATGAGGACTACGATATGTGCCAGGAAGTAATGGGAGAAGACTATAGTCAGGATGTACGGAGACTGTGGGGTTGAATTTATTGGAAGGTGTACTGCCACCTAATGTTGGGCTGCCTAAGGACGGGAAGGTTAGGAATTTGAATATACTAGTACTAGTGGAAGCAATTGCATTTTTCTTGGAAAAGACTTGGGTATAGATACTTAAAGGATGCTAATGATATAAGGTTCTTCAGCTTCAGGGTCTTCCGAATCATATTCCATGATGTAGCTAGTACATAGCTGATAGCAGATCTCCCATGCCGGGTGTTGAATTTAGGCACTTTGAGCATGATGAAATCATGGCTTCTTAGGGCATAGGTACTAGCTGTGGCCTGAGTGAAGCAGTCAAGGATATAATTTGGGAGCATTTTAGTCAGCGCTCCCCGTACGTCCATATTGCAGCATTTCTGTTTCTTCTGAGGTGTAGAGATGTCCAACCGACTGCAGCATAGAGACAGCAGTGGTAAGTGTTGAATGGTAGATCTGTTATAAACCTCAGTGCTCTGTGGTATAGGGTGTCAATTTGTTTAGGTAGAAAATAGGGCAGCGACTATAAAGGAAATCTGCATAGTCAAGAACTGAGAGAAATGAGGCCTGGACCAACCTCATCTTGGAGTCTCTGGTTAGGAAGTGCCTTATTCTGTAAAAGAGACCAAGCCTCTGTCGAAGTTTTTTTAGAAGTTCTTCAATGTGATCGATGAAGTCAAGTCTGCTATCTATCCAAACCCCCAAATACTTGAATTTTTCTACATATTCAAGGCTTTCACCAAGAATAGTGGATAGCTGGGGGAGATTGATTAGTGAGGTGGGACTTGTCTGACTTTGGGTGGAGAAAAACATTGCTTTTGTTTTTTTTGCATTTGGAAGAAGCTTTTTTCCCCAATAGTTGATATTGTAGGATGTGGAATTCCGCTTGAAGCACTTCACAAGCTGTAGCAGGCGAAGGGTTGCTGACATATAAAACAGTGTCATCTGCAAACAAGTGTACAGGGGCCTTGGTAAGGTTTGAATCAATGTTATTAATATAAATGGCAAAGAGGATAGGGTCCAGGCTGGATCCTTGTGGAACTCCTCTTTGCAATGGTTTGAGTGGAGAGAGGTCACCTTCAGCTTTCACTTGCTGTGTCCTTCCCGTAAGGTAACATCTGAACCATCTAAGGGAGGATAAGCCTATGGAATGCAAGGAAGAGAGGAGCAGTTCATGGTCCACCGTATCAAACGCCTTGCTTAGGTCTAGGAATACAGCACAAACACAATTTTTTTTATCCAGTTCGGTTTGCCAGTCGTTTGTTACTTTAGCCAATGCAGAGATGGTACTACGCTTTGTTCTAAACCCAGATTGTGCTGGATTTAGAAGGTTAGCCTCTTCAAGATATTCTCTTAGCTGGATGCTCACTAGTTTTTCTAGCAGCATGGATAGCACAGAAAGGATAGAGATTGGTCTATAGTTAAGGTCCATAGGGTCCCCCGATTTCAGTAGTGGGATAACTTGGGCTGTTTTCCAGGTTGCGGGAACAGAACCAGATATTAATGAAAGATTAAAGAGGTATGTTAATGGAACTGAGAGTACTTGTATTGCAATCTTTAGAAAATAGGGATCAAGAGCATCTGCACCTGCACTTTTTTTGATATCCATCTGCAAAAGCAGGTCCTCCACTTGTTTCAACAGAACCGGTTTGAAGGAGAAGGAGGATTCAGTTACCCGAGTTCCAGTGCTCTGGGAGCTTAGCTGAGCGCGTAGTAGATTAGCTGGAGAGGTGTCAAATGCAAGGCCAGCAGCTGTAAAGTGATTGTTGAACGAATCCAGTATTTCCATTCTATCTGAAGTTGTTCCCTTGTTGTGGTGTATCTGAGCTGGAAGTGTAGTACTAGGTTCCTGTCCTGTTAAGCCTTTTATGATGCTCCAGAATTTGGTAGGGTTGTAATAGGAGGAGTCGAGTTCTGTCATATAATAGGCAGCCTTTGCATCCCATACTTTCCTGGTACAGCTATTTCTGTCTTTCTTGAAGATCATCCAGTCATTTGGGTTCTTAGACTTCCTTGCCTTCTTCCATAGCTTATTTCTCTCAAGGAGGTCAGTTGTAAACCAGCGGCAAGTTTTGTTTTTGACACGTACCCTAGTAATTGGTGCATGAGTGTTAAGGGCACCTAAAATTATGCCATTTAACACCTCATGTGCTTTTTCCACTGTATCTGCTAGATAGAACTCTTGCCATCTTGTAGAGTGATTTAGTTCTTGTAGATACGCCTCAATATTACATTTTTTCTTTGATCTCTGCAGTATGAATTTAGCCAGGGGTGTTAGTTTGCCGGATGATCTTATTCCAGCAATAAGGCAGTGGTCACTTATATCACTGAAAAGCACTCCGGCGTGCGTGAAGAGGTGAGGTTTGCTCACCAATATGATGTCTAGTAATGTGCTGTTGCTCAGATTCTTTTTGTTGATTCTGGTTGGTTCATTTATAAGTTGTGTAAGCACGTACGTATCGCAGAATGATATTAAGGGTGCTGCTGTTTTGGATAGCCAGTTTAGGTTTAGGTCACCTTGGATTATTGTTTCTTCTGTACCCTTCTTGACTAGGTTTCCCAGGTGGGCTAGAAGCTTAAGATCAGCTGAGGGGGGGCCAATAGCAGCCAATGAGCTGTAATGCTGCGGTGTTGGAGAGGGCCACTTTAAGGGATAGGTATTCGACTTTTTGGGGCATAGATGTTGCATCTAAGCAAGTTACGGATAGACTGGATTTTACATATAATCGCTATTCCTCCACCCCTTGTTTGACGATCTGCTCTGAATACTTGGTAATTGGGTAAGTTTATGTCTCTCTCAGCTGTGGCAGGTCTGAGCCATGTCTCAGACACCACTAGAATGTCTGGCAAGGTATGAGTAACCCAGGCTTGTAACATTGTGAGCTTTTTTAGCAGGCTGCATGCATTGATGTGGAGAAAACTTAGTCCTTTGGTCGAGGCTAACTCTGCTGGTGAGGTAATGCACTCTGGAGGGCCTGGATTAACTTCTATATTTCCAGTGCAAATCAGTATGAAAATTAAGAGTTTCACAAGAGCTTCAAGAGATAAAATGAGGAGTCTATCGTTGGCCCTCCTTTTACTTTTCAGGGGCCTCTGTTTTAATTTAAACCAGTCGAATGAGGGGTTATAGGTTCTTGCCAGCCCACTAAGTAGCAGTCTGGTGGTCAGGCATAATGGGGAATTGTTTACACAATAATGGAGCATCGACCCATATGAAAGTAGAACAGCTGGAGTCCCTTCATGGAGGTTACCCCACTGATTGTGTTGCAACATAGGTAGGTCATAAAAGAGGATCCAGTCATTCTTTAATGTTGGTGTGATAGAGAGAGTAGGAAAGTGAGTTGCGTTTTTCAAGGTGACAGTAGAAAAGTGGGTAGCATTTTCCAAGATGACAGTGACAGGAAGGATATTTTCCTCCCTAATCACCATGAGTAATAGAGCAAGATATATCCAGAGGGCTCCCCCCATTATGAAAGCAATGCTGAAAGTTAATACAAGCTAAAATACGGCAATGTAGTCAGAGAGAGAACAGTAAGGGAGGGGCTGCTGATTTTTCGGCACAGCAGAGGATATGGGGCAGATTACTGGCCAGCGTGGCGCTGGAGGCGGGAATTGTAGTTCGGCAGGAAGATGTCTATAAAAGAAACACACAGGGGAGGTAGGGCGGGTAGGCAAAAATTTTGCAGCTTTCCCGTACCTTCCCTAGCTGTCCCTCCCAGTCTGATAGTCCCTGGAGGCGGCTAGGCGGTTGCCGACTGCCCGCTGGCGAAGCGTAGCCCCAGCGCTCAAGTGAGGGCTTCAGGCAGGGATCCTCAACTGGGAAGAGACAGAGGTAGCGCCTGGCCCAATTCAAGGGATCAAAAAAGGCTGTAATCACTTTACGTAATATGCAAGTCACAGTTTCCCAAAAGAGTTACAGTTTATATGAAAACAGCTCTTTTTAGCAGAATTTAACAGTTTTAGGCACTATCCCAATACGGCTTTTGCAAGAAAACAAGCAATGTTACTGAATGGAGCAGGGGGACCAATCGGATGAGAGACCACAGAGAACGCTCGCCTTCCGATTGGTAGCGGCTTTCTCGTACCTTCCCTCGCTCTCCCTCCCGGTCTGATGGTCCCTGGAGGCGGCTAGGTGGCTGCCGACCGCCCTTGGCAAAAGCGTAGCCCAGCGCTCAAAGTGAGGGCTTCAGGCAGGGATCCTCAACTGGGAAGAGACAGAGGAATGCACTACGATTAAAAACTTATGCAGGAACAAAGGTTTCTGCTGGGCAGTGACTTTTAAAATTATCACGACAAAAGGCTGTGGGGGGCTGCGTCGCCGTAGTGTCTGGCCCAATTCAAGGGATCAAAAAAGGCTGTAATCGCTTTACACGATATGCAAGTCAAAGTCACATATAGTTGGGGCCGCATGTATCGACCTGACAAAAACGTTCGACATGGATCATCACCCCCTACTACTGGAACAGCTAAGCAACGCTTGAATTTCCGCCAACTCTAATGCCTGGTTTAAAAGCTATCTGGAGAACCGCATTCAACTAGTCAAAATTGCCGATGTCACCTCGGACTCTAAATCAGTTCGCTCAGGTGTCCCAAAGGGGTCCATCCTGGGCCCTCTACTATTTAGTCTCTTCTTAAACAATCTCCCAAGATCCTGCCCCGAACAAATCCTACTATACGCAGAAGATGCTGTTATCTACACAAGTCACACAAACCCCACACCTCTTGAAAGCCAGCTGCAACTCGCATTTGCATCAGTAGAGAAATGGTTCAGTGATCACACACTGGTGCTAAACTATAAAAAAAAACTAAGCTCATGCTCTTCAGCAGCTCCCACAATAAACACAGGCATACCCTGACTATCTCTAACTGCCTTGGGACCAATCTTGAGCAGGTACAATATTTTAAGTATCGTGGCGTCACCATCGACAGCAACTTATCCTATGGGGTGCAGATTGACAACATTGCCAAAGCAGTCAATACTTGCATCGGCCTCCTCTACAGACACAGGAACTCCCTTACACCAGAAGCCTTAAGGTTGGCCGTACAGAGCTGCGTTACCTCCATTATTGACTATAATCTATGAAATTGCCAGTGAAACTGCCCTCCGGCACATTTCCACTGCTCTAAACAAGGCTTCATCTCAGGAGCCCACCGTCTCCCCCACTCTTGCAACCTCTATAACCAAACTGGTTGGCTCCAGCTCAAAGATCACATCAAATATCAAACATACCTGATGGCCAACAAAATAACCCTAGGCCTCCTACCACCTGGAGTAAGTAAGTAAAACATTTTATTTTTATACAGGAATAATACATGTCATTTGGATAGTACAATCCAGTTTTCAAGACAGTCCTGTGCTAGTATTCCAAGTTCGACATATTCACATCAATAACAATCTATTACAAAATATACATAAATACACAATTTACAAATTTACAAAAACCATTCAACAAAGACAATAAAAATCAATATCAAACACAAACACGCTAATAGACATAATACGTTTTAACCCTTTCAAAAAATTGTTAGCAGTTTTCTCAGACCGCAATAAAGGAGAGAGTGCATTCCAAATTACTGATGCTTGTGATACTAGTGTTCTATCCCCAAATTTATTTTTACGCTTGTCTGGATCAATTCTATTTTGATACAAAACCCTTACTGAATGTTTCCTAAGTGCAAGATCCCTATCTGCCAATAGTTTGGCTGTATTATGGGTTAAATAAATTGACCTATATTTATAAATAAGTAAGGACCAACTCTTCCTATATTCCAGGTCAAGAGATAACCAGTTTAACCTCACTAACAAATCACAGTGATGACTTCTAAAACTACAACACAGAACATATCTTGCCACCCTATACTGTAATTTATCTAATTTATTCAAAAGTTGTTTAGTAGCAGTCCTATAAATAACCTCTCCATATCTAATCACTGGAAGTATGAGCTGTTCTGCAATCAATTTCCTGTCTTGCAACCTAAAACATTTTGATATCCTCTTCAAAGCTCCTAACTTTTTATGTGTTTTAGTGATAGCAGACTCTATATGATTCTTAAAAGTTAATTAGGAATCAATATTAACTCCCACATAGCTATATTCAGAAACTTTTTCTATTAGTGTTTGATCCAATGATGTGATCTGTACATCCGTGAACTCCTGTAGTCTACTAGTATCAAAAGGCTTAAATTTAGTTTTATTTACATTCATTATTAATTTTGACTTGGTGAACCACTCCTGTACCCTATTAAAGTCAGCCTGTAGGTTTCTCTGGAGATCCACCAGTTTTTTTTTTCCAGAGGCCAGTAGAACTGTATCATCTGCATACATCCCTATATCTGTATGCTGAATCACTGATGGTAAATCATTGTTAAATATCAGAAATAACAAGGGTCCCAAAATGGACCCCTGTGGAGCTCCCCTTTTGATGATTCGAGGGTTTGAAATGTGATTTTGTAACTGCACTCTCTGAGATCGATCAGTCAAATATGATATAAACCACTTCAGTGGATCCCCAGAGAAACCCAAATCAGCCAACCTCTCAGATAAAATGGAATGGTTTACCAAGTCAAACGCTTTTGATAAATCAATGTATATTGCTGCTGTATCATTTCCTTTATTCAAGGATGTACATATCAGATCATTGAATTCAACTGAAGCCGATGTGGTTGAAAAACCCTTCCTAAATCCTGACTGAAATTTTGTTAATAAATCATATTTTTCCAAATATTCTCCCATTTGCTGGTTTACCAGTCTCTCCAAACATTTGGATAAAATGGGCAAAATAGCAATAGGGCGATAATTATTAGGAGATGTTCCGTCTCCAGTTTTATAGATAGGTACTATCTTCCCTGCTTTCCATAGAGTATGTGCTATATATGGGGTAGCTATTTTTAGAAAACCGCCCT
This sequence comes from Neoceratodus forsteri, assembly GCA_016271365.2. NCBI lineage: Eukaryota > Metazoa > Chordata > Ceratodontiformes > Ceratodontidae > Neoceratodus > Neoceratodus forsteri. The sequence continues at coordinate 568,641,655 of CM057452.1, forward strand.
CCAAATTATCTAATCCTGCAGATTTATATGGATTTATTCTAGACAGTTCTTCAGTAACTTCCAATAATGTTAATTTTTTAAATCTAAAAGGGGATGTTGATTAGAAAAATATTCCTCACTTTTAATATTAAATACCGTTGATGCATCTCCTGTTTGTCCCAAATTACGGAGATCAACAAAATAATCATTTAAGATATCTGATACCTCCCCTAGATCTTCTATAGTACATTTGTTTACTTTCAGATTTAAATTAACTTATCCACCATGCCCTCCAGGATTTGACAAATTTTTTATAGTCGTCCAAAATTTTTAGGATTAATGTTGTGGTTTAATTTACTGCGATAATAAGAATTCAACGGTCTTCTCAGAACCTCTCAATACCCACCATACCCGTGGCTCTGAATCCTAGCTCTTTCTGGTCCCTCGCTGCCGTACCTCCCAGGGACAAAGATCATACGCCTACAGAGACCCTTTTTGGATGAATGCCCTCAACTGTGACATCTCCTCCAAATCCAAACTGGGCCCTTTCAAATACAAGCTACAGTGACTACTCTCTGCCACTCGCCCCGTGACTGTTTCCGCTAAGCTCTTTTTGGCAATCTAAAACCCTATCACTTAATTACTGTTAAATCTCCTTGGCACCATCTCTGACAGCCCCTCTTCCCTTCACCTTTCCTCTACCTAATGCTCACCCCGGTCTGTATGTCTGTCCGGACAAGGCCTGTTGGCTGATTTCAACTTACCTTATGATTTTACCAGTAACTGACAAAGCCTGTTTTGGCTGATTTTCAATTTACTGTATACATTCCTGTGCATGAAACTGCTTAGCGTTACTCGTTTCTATTCTTTAATTCACTGTGAATGTTAACTATTGCTTTTTCTTATTTACAATTATTTTACCATATCCTGTTTAGTCTGTAAACCTGTTAACATACTAACATACTAAAATGTCAGCAGAATAGGCCTAACGGTCTTTCGTGTTTGCTCGTTTGGTCAGCCCCCACCCTGGGAGCTGAACTTGCTGCCCCCCTCGCCTTCTCTGGCTTCTGCCTTCCCAGTTCCGGATATTCTCGCTGCACTGGACTTTGCTGCCAGAACCCTTCCCCTGTACCTGTCCCACCCCCTCTTGAACCCCTCCACCGTCTCTGCCTCCACCAGCCCCCTTGGCAGCACATTCCATGGCTCCACCACCCTCTCAGTGAAGTAGCACCACCTCCTTTCTCTATGTATACTGTTTTGCCATACTTTTTGTTCTGTTAACCCACTGTATTATGCTGCTGACGTGGAACCTTTGTAAAAGAGCTCTTAGCTCAAAGGTATTTGTAATCAGAGATCTAAATAAAAAAAAAAATATATATATATATATATATATATACACATACATATCTTTGCTAAAGCATGAAAGGGACATCTCAGTGGTCCTACAGCCCTGTGACTAACACATGGAGGGAGAAGCAATTTTCCCTAGCACCCAAGCAGACTAGTGAACTGATGCACTAACAGAAGAAAAATAAAAAATGTTACATTCTGTGGCCCTGTCACCATTGTGATAGAGCTCTGCTGTAAGTTGCCTGGTCACGCAAAGACAGGAAGAAGACTGGCACAATCCACTGTGAGGGGGGCTAGTATCCTGCCTGCACTAAAGCATGAGAGGGAGATCCCAGTGGTCCTAGAGTCCTGCAACTAGCATAAGAAGGGAGAATATGCTTTTCTCTTGCTGCTTTACTGTAAACAGTACAGTTACATAAGTACTTACCGTAACAGTAGATCTTCGAGAGGAGCTCTTGCAGCAGGTTACACCATAAGGACTGAAAACTTCTGGCTAGCAGTATACAGCAACCGCCCCCGACGTTGGCCAATGGTATACAAGGGGCAATCCCCCAGCCCTACCTCAGTGCTCCTACCAGATACCTGGCAAACACAGAAATGGAGAACCGAGAAGGTTCCTCTAAAACGAGGAAAGGTATAACAGACAATGGAGAAACAGTTACCAGGGGAAGGTGAGAGGGAAAGCAGCACCTGCTGCAAGAGCTCCTCTCGAAGTTCTACTGTTACAGTAAGTTCTTACATAACTGTACTATCTCACTTCGAGGGGGAGATCTTGCAGTAGGTTACACCATAAGAACAGAGTCCCAAGCAGTGAAAGGACCAACCCCCAATGGTTGGGAGGAGGCGGAAAAAGTCAGCAGGAAAGCTCAAGAGAGCAGGCCCTGTAGGATAGTGAGGCTGAAGCCTGTCCTATGACGACAGGCAATATCCAGACTGTAATGCCGAATTAACATGTGTACTGAACTCCAAGTGACAGCTGCGCAGATATCAGCAGCACATATGTTCTAATGGATGCAAAGGAAGCAACCATGCCCCTGGTAAAATGGCCTCTGACTGGACCCAGCAAAGGCTTCTTGTACTTTCTGTAATAATAAACAGTGCAGTTAACTAACCATTTGGATAAGGACTGTTTAGAAACTGGAGCCCTTACAGTTCTTGACAGCGAAAGACACGAACAACTGTTCTGACTTTCAGACAGCACGGGTGTGTTCTATATAGTAACGAAGCACCATGTGGACATCCAGAGTGTGAAGAAGAGCCCTCCCTCAATTAGAATACTCTGGATAGTAAACAGGTAAATGGATGTCCTGATTAAGTGTAAACTCAGACACCACCTTGGGGAAAAACTTAGGATTCGTCCGCAAGGACACCAGATCCTTGTGGAAAACTAAATAAGGCCCTTTACACATCAGAGCCTAATGCTTGGAAATCCTTTGAGCAGAAATAATGGCACCTAAAAATAACATTTTCCAGGACAGAAAGCGGAGCTCGCAACTTGTGACCAGTTCGAAGGGAGGTAACATAAGTTTTTCCAAAAGAAATAAAAGATCCCAAGGCAGGACAGGGTCTCTGATGGGACGTTTAAGGGGTGTAGATTACCGGGCAAAAAATTGCGGGAAAGATCCAGCTGGGCAAGAGTTTTGCCCTCTACAGGTGCAAGATAGGCAGAGATGGTCAATAAGTGCACCTTAATGAAGGAGTAGCTCAGCCCTGAGTCTGACAGAGAAAGGAGATACTCCAAAACTGGATGCCTGGACGATAGACAGCATGGATTCGTCCCAGGGAAATCGTGTCAGACAAACCTTGTGGAGTTCTATGACTGGGTGACGAGTGCCTTGGACCTGGGTAGACTAGTGGACATTCTCTTTCTAGACTTCAGCAAGGCATTTGACTCTGTTCCTCACGTGGGCCTGTTGGATAAGCTGGGAGAAATGGGGGTGGGGAACCAGATGATCAGATGGATAGACAATTGGCTCCAGGATCGGACCCAGAGGGTCGTAGTTGGCGGGATAGTCTCATCCCCAAGGAAGATTATTAGTGGGGTCCCACAGGATCAGTCCTGGGCCCTCCCTGTTCAACGCCCCACGTCCCTGACATAAGGACAGGAATCAGAGTGAGATGAGTCTCTTTGCGGATGACTCAAAACTGGGGGCAGTGGTGGATGGGGAGATGGGGAGGATGGCCCTACAAGGGGACCTGGAGGCTCTGGAAAGATGGTCTAGAAAGTGGAAGCTGAGGTTCAGTGCAGGGAAATGCAAGGTACTGCACCTGGGGGCCAGAAACCCCGGCCAAGTGTACACCCTGGGGGGGGAAATGCTACAAGTCCCAATGGCTGAGAAGGACCTGGGGGTGGTGGTGGATGTCAAGATAAACAACTCGGAGACTTCTAGGAGGGCAGCAGCCAAGGCCAACAGGATGCTGGGATGCATCGCTTGGGGGATCACCTCCAGAAGGAGAGAAGTGATACTCCCTCTGTATAACTGCTTGGTGAGGCCGCACCTCAAGTACTGCGTGCAGTTTTGGAGGCCACACTTAAAGAGGACATTAAACTCCTGGAGCGGGTCCAGAGGAGGGCAACAAAATGATTTGGGGCTTGGGGACAGGACCTATGAGGAGAGGCTCAAGAGCTAAGTATGTACACATTGGAAGAGAGAAGGGGGGGACATGATGAGGGTCTTCAGGTACATGAAGGGGTAAATAGGAGCGAACAGTTAGGGTGTGAAGGAGGAGGCGCCACTAGAGGGCATGGGTGGAAGCTGGGGAGATTCAGGGGAAAGGAGGAGGAGATGCTACTTCACTGAGAGGGTGGTGGAGCCATGGAATGCGCTGCCTAGGGGCTGGTGGAGGGTTCAAGAGGGGGTGGGACAGGTACAGGGGAAGGGTTCTGGAAGCAAAATCCAATGTAGTGAGAATATCCGGAACTGGGAAGGGAAAAGTCAAAGAAGCTGAGGGGGGGCAGCAAGGTCAGCTCACTGGGTGGGGGCTGACCAAACCAGCAGACGTGAAAGACCGTTAGGCCTATTCTGCTGTCATTTTAGAATGTTAGTATGTCTGTATATTGGAGAAGATGGTAAAATCCCACCCGGTAGGAGTAAACTGTACCTATATTTGGTGGCAGCGAAAAAAGTTATAACCCGCCTTTGGCACACCAACAAGTCTCCTACACTAGATTTAGGGCATTCAATAATGAATGAGGTGTATTGCTTAGAGCGGATTATAGCTAGGAGGGCAGGAAGAACTAAACAGTTTGAATTGTCATGGAGGACCTGGGTATTTTATACGAACATACGAAATTTGCCAGCAGATAAAGGCCTAGAGGTCTATCAAGTCTGCTCGAATGTGCAGCTAGCACCCCTTATTCTGCAGCTGCCCCTCCCTTCCACCCTTCCCCTTCATTAACCCTCCCCCTTCTCCTGTCCCATCCTCGTTTGAAGCAGTCCACTGTTCTACTGCATACCACTTCAGGAGGTAATGCATTCCACCCAGCCACCACCTCTCTGTAAAAAGTGTCTCCTCATCTCCTCCTGAACCTTCCTCACTCCAGTCTCATATCATGGCCCCTGGTGTCCCTCCCCTCCCTTACTTTGAACAGCCCCTCTGTACTTGTCTTGTTTATTCCTTTCATGTATTTAAAGGTTTCAATCATGTCACCTCTGTCTCTCCTCTCCTCCAGTGAGTACATGTTCAACTCCTTCAACCTCCTCACGTATGATAAGTCCCCCAGCCCCTTGATCATCTTTGTCGCTCTGCTGCACCCACCCCCAGTAGACAATGTCCCTCTTCCGAATCGGAGTGACCAGTACTGCCGCAGTACTCAGGTGTGGTCTAACTAATGACCTATACAGTGGCAGAATCACCTCTTCCTCCTCGAGTATATATTCCTTGCAATACAACCCAGCATTTTGTTGGCCTTTGCAGCTGCCTTCCTACATTGTGCCGAGTTGTTCACTGACCCTGTAATGAGCACACCCAGATCCTCCTCCTCCTCTGTCTGGGCTAGCTGCACTCCCCCTAGCTGGTAACTCCTCCTTGGGTTCTTCATCCCAGAATGCAGCACCTTGCACTTTTTGGCATTAAAGCCCAGTTGCCAGGTGTCTGACCAGGTTTCAAGCTTTGCCAGATCATCCAGCAGCCCCTGCCATCCCCCTAGGTCATCCACCACCACGCCTACCTTGGTGTCATCAGCAAACAGACTGATCTTGCTCTTGATGTCCCATGATATGTCTACAATGAATATCCCAAACAACACTGGTCCCAACACTGAGCCCTGTGGAATACCACTCGTCACTGCCCTTGGGTGAGAGAGCTCCCCACCCACCACCACCCTCTGTTGCCTTCCCTGCAGCCAGTTTCCTACCCATCTCACCAGCTTTGCACCCGCCCCTGTGCCTACTAACTTCCTTCCCAGCCTTCCACATTGCACTGTCGAATGAATGCCTTACTGAAGTCCAGATACAGGACATCCATTGCATGGCCCCTGTCCAGTTGCCTAGTTAACCAGTCACAGAACTCGACCAGGTTGGTTTGGCAGGATCTGCCACGTGTGAACCATGCTGTCTGCTGTCCTGTAGTCCTTTGGCCTCTAGGAGGCCACCAGCCTCCTTCAGGATGGTCTCCATTAGCTTACCCGCGATGGATGTGAGGCTCACTGGTCTGTAGTTTCCCGGTTCATCCTTGGGGCCACTCTTGTGGAGGGCACCACATGAGCCATCCTCAGTCTGAGTACACACCCCGAATGTAGTGAGGCATCAAATAGGTTCGCCAAAGGTCCTGCAAGGACCTCTGCCAGCTCCTTCAGTACCCTGGGGTGGATGCCATCTGGGCCTGGCGCCTTGTCCACCCTCAGTGCCTTCAAACCCTCTCTAACTCTGCTCTCCATGATTTTCCCATCTGTCACCACTTCCCACCCTGCTTCTGCCATTTCTCCCACCTTGGGTGTCACCCCCCTCTTCTCTTTAGTAAATACTGAGCAGAAGTACTCATTTAGTGCTTCCGCCTTATAGCACCCTGCTTCCACCCAACCCCCCTCCTTCCTAATCCTTACTATGTGGTCCTTACAGCTCCTTTTCTCCCTGATGTACTTAAAGAAGTCCTTCTCCCCCTTCTTAATGCCTTGTGCCAGCCTGAGTTCCGTAGATGCTTTGGCTCCCCTTACTGCCCTTGTCACCTCCTTCGATTCTGTCAAGTACTCCTCCCTGTCCTCCCCCCTCCCTGTTTTCTTGTACTTCCTAAAGGCAGCTCTTTTCCTCCTTACCTTTTCCATGACCTCCTTGCTCAACCAGATCGGTTTCTTAGCCCTAGCCTTCTTGCTCTGGGCTTTGCAGCAGGTTTTGGTTGCCTCCACTATCCCCAGCTTTATGAGCTGCACCTCTGGTTAGTGTCCATACTAGATTGAATTCTGGCCAGGTACCTTCTTACCACTTCCCCCATCCTCCCAAAGTCGGCCCTCCTGAAGTCCAGCACTACTGTGCCAGATTCTACTCCTTCCTTGCCCATATCCAATGTGAGCCATACTGAGTGGTGGTCACTCCCTCACAGCGGTTCCTCCACTATAAGTTCTCTCACAAAGTCCCCATTTGCCAGCACAAAGTCAAGGGTATTCCTTAACCTGGTTGGTTCACTGACCATTTGCAGCAGGAAGCTGTCCTGGAAGGCATCCAGCAGTACCTGCTCCCTTCTGTTCCTGGTTGTTGGGGTGCTCCAGTCCACTCCTGGCATGTTGAAGTCCCCACAATCACCACACTACCCTTTTCAGAGTCCTCCTGATCTGTCCCGCTAGTTCCTGTCTAACTCCTCCGCTCTGAGATGGTGGCCTGTACGCCACTCCCATTCTAAGAATCCTATTCTTGGAATCCTGGATTTGCATCCAAAGTGACTCCACACTACCTTCCTCCCTTACACACTTCAGTCCTTCCTTCACATATAGTGCCACCCCCCCCCTTTTCCCAATCACCCTGTCCCTATGAAATAACCTGTACCCTGGTACAGAGAGGTCCGAGTCATTGTATTGGGTGGTCCATGTTTCTGTGATAGCCGCAATGTCCACCTCTCCCTCTGCCATGAGAACCTGTAACTCTGCAGTTTTCCTCCCAAGGCTCCTAGCATTAAGGGTAACCACCTTCCACCTTTTCCCCCCCTCCCATCCTGCCCTCCTTTCCTAGCATCACCAACAGTACTTGCCATTTGTCCTTTGTCACTGTTATGGGGGGTTAGCTCATATGATTTCCCAACCTGTGGTCTCTGCATATCTCTTCCCCAACTGCCACCCCCACTCCTAGTTCAAATTCCCAACTTCCTCTATGTACTCCTCCATCCTCTGTTTCAACACTTTCTTTCCCTCCTCACTCAAGTGTAGTCTGTCCTTGGCATAGAGACTACTGTCCTCCCAGGTCCCTCCCACCCCCCCAACAGCCCATACCCTTTAGCACAACACCAGGTTCTTAGCCATCCGTTAAATTCCTCTATTGTCAGCTTCCTTGTTGTGCTTGCCTTTGGCACCGGAAGTATCTCTGAAAAAGTTACTGATCTTCCTGCTCCCTCACATAATTGTGCTAGTTCCTCAAACCTCCTCTGGACTGTATCTACTGTCTTATCAGCCAGGTCATTTGTCCCAAGATGTATAATTAAATGAGGCTTGTCCCTACCCCTTCTAGCATATTTCAGAACAGACTGTCCCACCCTTTCCGCTGTCATTCCTGGCACGGCCTCCACCCAAATGCAACTATGCCTCTCCCCCTTGCTACCCCACCCAACTCCTCTTAGTATTGAGTCCCCCAGCACTAAGCTTCCACCCCTCTTACTCCTGCTTGCTTCCATTCATCTCCTCTCTCATTTCCAGCTCCTCTTCTTCCTCCTGCACATTATTTCCCTTTACCCCTGTTGCAATTCTCCCAGCAGAACTTCCCCGCTCCAGTTTGGTCCAGGCATTTATCAATTACTCCTCTAATTTCATAATTTCCCTCCTCCACCTTCTTCCTCTCTAGCAGTGCACAACTATTTTCTGAAGGCCCTTCACAAATGCCCACCTCTCTCTTCATAGTAACCTGTTCTCTCCTTTCCACTCCATGACTTTTGCCACTTCTTCACCTCCCCTCACAAGTCCCTATCTCCTCCTTCCATTTGTCTTTTGTCTCCTGACCTGGTTTCCCCGGCAACTGTTCTTCCTGGCCTGGGCCCCTTTGTCTCTGCTTCCCTTCTTCTGACCCTCTCCTTACCACTGTTGGCTTAAATCGCCCTCCCTCATCTCCCCTTCTTCCTCCTTCCAGTACTGGGCTAAACCCACCCCCAATCTGCCTTGCCTATTTTAATTCCTCCTGCAGACCCTCAATCTTCTTTCTAAGTTTTTCTATGTGGTTGCACACTAAACATCCTCCCACACTCCAGGCAATTTTTAGAAAGATTGGTGCACCGCAGTTGTTGCAGCCTACCACCCTACCCATTGCTGTCGTTGCCCACCAGCAACCCCCCACCCTTCCAGATGCAGGATACCAAACACTCCCCCAAGTCTCCCCTCTCCCTCCTCTATCAGTGCAAAACATTTTCTTTATTTCCCTTACCTCCTTTGTTGCACACATTTAGATATATTGAGCAACTGCTTTTTATATTCCTATCCTTCCTATCCACACTCTAAAACAGGCTTTAAGTAGCCATTGCACAACCTTCTTCAAACTCCTACTCCTCCTTTCCCCAATGCAATATCAATGCGAAGAAGTAATAATGAAAGCTCCTAGATTTGCACTTACTTCCCTTCCACTGAGAGCGCAGTCACCTCTTCGCTTGCTGCTGTTCCTTTCCTGGTATGCCCCTCCTACTCAACATCCCTTACTATACCCAGTGTTTAGCTCCTAAATTGAAACCAAACAGCAGCAGCTCTGTGATGTAATCCCAAGGTCAGAGCAGCAGTCCACTCTCTGTAAAGAGAATCCTAAATATATCACTCAGATGGATGAATCATTTGCTCCTTAAACATCGTAGTAATTCAGATCAATGCAATGATTATAATTAACATATTAACTAATTTACAGGACTGTTTGGAACCTCTTCTGTCATATTGAAAAACAGGACTATATAAAGTGAATAAAGTCTCATATTAACTTTTAAACATGAAAGCTGCATTTATGTTGTAAAGATGCTGTATAAGATATAAAGATGCTGTGAAATGGAAAAAATAAAGAAAATTAAAGAATATGAAAAAGGAGCCTTGGTCAAAGCTTCGAGAACCAGATTAAGCCTCCAAGGTGGTACCGTTGGTGTTAATTGGAAGGCGCTTTAATGTTGCTTCCCTTAGAAACCTCCTGACATGGGGATGTGAACCCAATGACTTTCCTGAATCCACCAACAAGAGTGCCCCCAGCATGGAAACCTGAACCTGTAAGGTGGCTGGTTGCAATCCTTTCAAATCCATCCTGAAGAAACTGCAGGAGTACATGTAATGATACTGGCTGGCTCTGTATGTGTTTGGATTGGAGCCGGAACAAGAATTTCCTTCAAATTCTGTAATACACTTTAGAGGAAGAGGGGTGATGCGAGTTCACCATCATTTCAATAACAGGAACTGTGTAGCCTAGCTCTTTGAAAGTTTCCCGCTCAATCTCCAGGCCAAGAGGGAGCAGTTATTTAAATTGGGATGCAGTACTGAATAAACCCTGATGGAGAAGGTCTGGGCTGATCTGGAAGGTTAAAGGTGGTCGCCTTGAAAGATGAATGAGAAGCAGGAACCATGGGCGACGAGGCGATCAGGGACAGACTAAAATCAGTTCTGCCCAGTCCAGAGCCACTTTCTGTAGGACTCTAGATAGAAGCAGTATTAGAGGAAAGGCATACAGAAGACCAAACTGACCCCAGTCTATGGAAAAGGTGAGCAGAGCCCCCACTAGTTCATCCTTGGCCAGGAAACAGAATTGCTTTACCTTGGAGTTTCATCAGCAGGTGAAAAGATCTATCTGAGGATTGCCCCACTATTCTGTTGGGATATGGAAGGCACTGTCCTTCAGCTCCCATTCCCCTGGTAGAACATCTTGGTGACTGAGCCAGTCTGCTGTGACGTTTTCCTGTCCTGGAATGTACACTGCCCTTAGGATTGCCAGGTGGTGCTCAGCCCACTAAAAGAAAAGAGGAGACTCCTGTAGCGTTTTTGAGCTTCTTGTTCTGCCCAGATGGGTGATGTATGCCATTGTTGTTCGACTGTCTTTTAGAATCAGTACGTCCTGATTGAGGACTAGCTGTTCAAAGTGTATCAGGGCTAGGCGTACTGCTCTCATCTCAAAGAAATTTATGCTGTACCTTGTTTCAGTTGACAGCTGATGCAACTGAGCCCCCTCAGACCCTGAGGCTCACATCTGTCATGATTCAGATTTGGTGTGGATGGCCCAACTTGAATTTGACCTCTGAGTCCACCACTGGAGGGAAGTTCTAACCTGTTGAGAAATTGGGATCCATTGGTGCTGCCTGTGTCTGTACTGGGACCACAGCCTGAGTAAGTGTGCTTGAATGGGCCACATGTGGACTAGGGCCCAAGGGACTGAATCTGCCAGTGATACTAGAGCCCCAATTAGCTGCACAAAGGAGTGAGTCAGCAGCTGAGGAACTGAATGAAACTTTTTGATGAGCTTCAGCAGGTCCCCAAATTTCACTTCCGGGGGAAGACCTTGTTGGCTTGAGTCATGAAGTCTGCCTCAGGTGGTTCAAGGTCTGGCTTGGAGTTAGGGAACTTTTTCTCCAGTTGATGACAAATCTGTGTGCCGACAGGCACCACACTACCTCCACCACTGCTTGTACTGCTTGGTCGAGCTGCGGGGCCTTGATGAGAATATCGTCCAAGTAAGGGAAAAGTTGTATCCCTCAGTTCCAAAGGTCAACCATAACCACTATTAGCACCTTGTAAAATGTCCTTGGGGCTAAGGAAAGCCCGAATGGCAGTGTTTTGAACTGGAAGCGCTGCTCCCCCACCTTGAACCTGAGATATTGCATGTGTAGTTCCTGGATGAGAATATGCAAATAGGCATCTTGCAGATCGATGGATGCCAGAAAATCCCATTGTTGCAACTCAGCAATGATTGAAGACAAAGTTTCCATCTTGAAGGGTATGCAGCAGACAAAATGATTCAGAAATTTGAGGTCTAGGACTGGCCTGTATCCCACTGTGCATTTTGGCACAATGAAAAATAGGGAAGAAGACACCCCCATTTGATCTCTGTGGGGGGAACTTCCTCAATAGCCCATGCTTGAATAAGGTCTGTAACGGCCTGTAATATAGCCTGTCTTTTGGACGGGTTGCCCGAGATAGGGGACGGCACCACATGAGGTATTGGCGGCTTGGATTCGAATTCCATTAGGTAACCCTTGCTGATGATGTCTAGGACCCATCTATCTGACGTGGTTTAGACCCATTCTTCGAAAAAAATGAAAGTCTGCCCCTTACTCGAGATTGGGCCCAGATAGCTTCATTGTGACTTCTTGTTGCTGTTCCCAGTGTCTCTGGTGCCACCATCGCCACAGGATCTGCCTCCTCTGAAGTCACATTGGTTATGTGAGGAGAACCATGTTCTTTTTCAAGAGAAATTAAGAGTTTTGACCCTTGTTGTAACCTTGGTCATGAAAATTGCATCTGGGGCATGAGGACCATGATTTGCCCCTACCTCGTGACTGTGGCACATGCACCTTGGCTGTCTCCCTGGATTCCTTCACTGCCTCCTTCAGAGCTGAGTCAAACAGCAGAGTACCTTCATGGGGGCATTTACCAAATGGCTCTTCAAAGAGGCATCTGCTTGCCAGGCCCAAAGCCAGAGGTTGCAGCAAGCCGAAGTTTGATAAAACGTGGTCCAAGCAGCACACCTGACCACCTCCTCGGATACTTCTGCCACATAAGCAGATGCCAAACCCCTTAATTGCAGCTGATGAATAATAGCCTTGTTCTTCTCTGAGTCCTCAGTAAATTGAAAAGCTAATTCTGAGGCCCAGGAGAGAGTGGCTCAGGCTGAAAAAAGATTGGCAGTGGCCGCCTTGAGAGATGTTGCTGATGCTTGGAAGGCCTTCCTTGAATGAGGCATCCACTTTCCTGTCCACTGGGTCCCTGAGTGATGCCCATCTTCTTGGTGAATGTTCTAAATCAGAGGGTCGATTCTGGGGCAGTCTAGCCACTTTTCAGATTGTTTCTTGCCAAACTTGAGGAGCTAAGAGATCAGCTGGGGCACTGGATAGGTGCGTTCTGGATCCTGCCATTCCTCCTTTACCAAGTCCTCTATGGCTGGAGGAATAGGGAAGGCTGTGGCCGGTTTGGCGGTAGATGCCAGGCAAAAGGCCCATTTCAACTGTGCTGGAGCAACTGGAGAAGCAAGATGAATTTCAGCTATGGCCTTCTTGGTGAAAACGTCTAGGTCCTCCAGGTCAAAGTTTCTGGACAGGGAGTCATCTGAGTCCGAGAGGAATCCATTAGCTTCTCCTCTTCTGGAGAAGAAGAACTGGAATCTGAGGAGCCCAGGGAATGGTCCCTGTGAAGATTCTCCTTGTGGGTGCTCCTAGATCTGCTCCAAGAATGACACCTTTTCTTCCTCTTGTGGCATGAGAAGTTCTAATCCTCCTCATCCGAGGATCTGCTCCTGTATTGGGATTTCTTTCTTTTATCACAGTGATGTGAGGACCGATGTCTCTCTTCGGACGAGGACGGGGATAGGGTCCTCTTTCTTTTCGGCTTCTTGTGAGGTCGCACATCTGGTGACCCCGGAGGTTGCCAGATGAAGCATGCAGGGTCCAGTGCAAAGGCCCTATTTAGCTTGCCTATGAGGTCTGGGGCCAAAGCGTGGGTTGCGGACTGCTGTGTCTCACTGGTGGCCACTGCTCTCTTAAACCTAGTGGCTGCTACTTGCTCAGACCTGTCTGTCTGCTGGTTATCAGTCTGAGCAGAGTCATGGGAGGTCTCCACCATATCCTCCCAAGTTGCAGACACTGCCTTCTCACATTTTAGGCACAGTGAACCTGCAAACATGATTAGAAGAGAGGATTTGCAACACTGGCAGAGCTCCGATGGAACATTGCTGTTGGCCCTTTAAGGGCAATAAGCTGAGCTGTCTAAACTGCTGCCTTGGTCCCGATTAGTTAATACTTTCTTGCTCCATTAATGCTAGGGGGAAAAGCCTGCAGCACGGGTGAGAAATACAGGTTACTCACCTGTAGAAGGAGTTCTAGGAATGGTATATGTTGTCCATCCACACTGTCTGGCAGGTTCCTTGCTGCTTTAAATCTTGCCGGAAGGTCTTCAAGCTGGCTCCTTCCACCCACCCAGGTGCTAAAACTCTCGGCTCTGCCCCATGATGTCAGATCTAGCCCGCTGGAAGCCAGGTTGTGCGTCGAAGCCAGGGAGGCTGGGTGGGTCGTGTGGATGAACAACATATACCATTCCTAGAACTCCTGTTACAGATGAGTAACCTGTATTTCTAGGGACATGGATATGTTGTTCATCCATACTGTCTGGCAGACTCCTAGCAGTTCTCCAGGAGGAGGGAGGCAAGGCACACATCCCCTACTTAGGGAATAAAGACTGGAGAACCGAGGTCCCAAAACCAGCATCCCGGCGTGACTCAAGGTCAATGTGGTAGTAGGTAATGAAGGTGTGTGCTCACTTCCAGGTAGCAGCCCTGCAGATTTCCTGGATAGGGATGTCCCTGAAAGCAGCCACCAAAGCAGCGGTATGGCGGGTAGAATGAGCTCTTATCCCTTTGGGAGGCTCCATACCCGCCAACCTATAGCAGAGATTTATGCAGGAGGTGACCCACCTGCCTATCGTCTGCTTGGCTACAGGTCTACCAGGTACAGCTTCAGCGTAGGTGACAAACAGCTGGCGAACCTATCCCCGAACTTCAGACGTCCACTCCTTATAGTAAGAGAGCGCGCTTCTAGGGTCCAAAGTATGGAGCCTAAATTCGGCCTCCGAGATGTGATTGGGGTATAACACCAGCAGAGTCAACACCTTTTTAAGGTGAAACTCCGACACCACCTTCGGAAGGAATTTCGGATGGGGGTGCAGGACAACCTTGTCCCTGTGAAAGACCAGTTAAGGAGACTAGATGGAAAGTGCCTGGAGCTCTCCCATCCTTCTGGCTGACGTGATAGCCACCAAGAAGGTGGTCTTCCACGACAGGTGAGAGATATCACATCTGTGCACTGGTTCGAATGGCTTGCCCATGAGCTTAGCCAGTACCAGCAATAGATCCCACAGAAGTGGAAGTTCTTGCACCGGAGGGGATATGTGATCCAGGCCCTTGAAAAAGCACCCGACCACCTTCTCCTGCACCACCAACTGCTTCCCAACCCGCGCCCAGTAAGCAGAGATGGCTGCCAGGTGCACCTTAAGGGTCGTCGACCGAAGCCCTAGCTGAGAAAGATACCACAGGTAGTCCAGAATGCTTGCCATGCAACAGGAGGAAGGATCCAGCCCCTTCCCCTGACACCAAATTTAAAGGCACAGCATTTCCTGGTCAACTCCTTACGGGAAGCCTCAACAACGTTGAAGACCTCGTCAGAAAGATCCAAGACCTGGAACTCTAGCTGCTCAGGAACCAGGTAGTCAGGTGCAGGGATTGTAGGTCTGGGTGAATACCTTCCCCTGGTTGACTGAGATCAGGTCCGGGCAGGCTGGAAGCCGCCTCGGGAGCCTGAAGCGGAGGCTGAGGAGATCTGGATACCAGAACTGGTGGGGCCAGTCTGGGGCTACCAGAATCACCTGTGCCTTGTCCCTCCTCACCTTGAGAAGCACCTTGTGGATCAAGGGAAATGGGGGAAAGGGGTAGAAGAGGCCTGGGGTCCACGGCCTCGAGAAGGCATCCCCCTGCAGCGAGCCCTGCTGAGGGGGGCGGGCATGAAACAGCCTCAGCTTCGCATTCTCCTGGAGGCAAACAGGTCCACCAGAGGGGTGCCCCAGTAGGAGAACAGATCTTGTACTACCTCCAGCAGGAGAGACCACTCGTGGGACGCAGCTCCTATCTGGCTTAGGGCATCGGCCAGAATGTTGGAGGCTCCTGTCACATGGATGGCAAGGAGATCCGCCTCCAGGCTGCGCATGAGGGACCAAGTGCGGAGAGCTTCCCTGCACAGAGGCATGGAGCACGTCCCACCCTGGTAGTTTAGGTAGTACATGGTCGTGGTATCGTCCGTCTGGACCTGGACCACTTGACCCCGTACAAACGGAGCGAAGGCGGTGAGGGCTAGACGAACCGCTCGAAGCTCCAGCAGGTTGATATGGCATCGGGACTCCCGAGGGGACCAGAGGTCGTGCGCTCTGTGCTCCCCCAGATGGGCAACCCAACCCATCAGAGAGGCGGTCAATAGAGAGATCGTCGGCTCGGGGTGGACAGATGTGATGCCCTCCTGCAGATGATCTGGAACGATCCACCACTGGAGAGCGTTCCACATCTCCTGGGTCACTGTCACTGGCTGATCCAAAGCACCGGAGCGCTGTGACCACTGGCTGGCCAGTCCCCACTGTAGGGGACGCATCTGCCAATGGGCCCAACAGACCATGCTGGTGCAGGCTGCCATGAGGCCCAGGAGGCGCAGGAAGTCCCGGGGCAGGGCGTAATTGCCCAATCTGAAATGACTGGGCAAAGGAGGAAAGAACCTCGGTCCTGTCCGCCAGGAGCCGTGCTCTGGCTCGCAGAGTCGAGCTCTACCCCGATGAATTATATCACCTGCTTTGGCACGAGTTCCGACTTGGCCTCGTTGATGAGGAGGCCAACTTGAGAGCAAACCTGAAGGGCCAGATCCCTGGACCGTTCCACCTCTCGTCTGGAGGAGGCCGCAATCAGCCAGTCATACAGGTAGGGGTACACCCGGACCCTTCAGCGCCGCAGGAAGGCCGTCACCACTGACATGCATTTGGTGAAGACCCTGGGAGCTAGAGAAAGGCCGAAGGGCATGGCCCGGAACTCGTAGAGGGGCCCTTCTGTTCTGAAGCGGAGGAACTGCTGGTGGGACGGACTGATTGGGACGTGAAAGAACGCGTCCTGGAGGTCCAGAGAACAGAACCACATGCCTCGTTCCAAGGATGGAATGATCTGAGCCAGAGTGACCATCCTGAAGATTCGAGACCTTAGAAACCTGTTCAGGTCATGCAGGTCTAGAATGGGGCGCCAGCCCCCCGTCCGTTTCGGGACTAGGAACTACCTGGACACAAACCTTGGGTCTGATGGAGGATCTGCCACCTTCCTGATCACCTCCTTCTGGAGGAGCAGGGCAATGTCGGCTCGACGGGCCGACAGAGAAGCTGCGGAACCCGTAACCCCCCCATGGGGCGATGGCTCAGAAGGGCGGGGCCATCTCGAACTCCAGAGGCAGACCCTTTCCTACCACCTCCAACATCCAACGGTCCGTGGTGATGGCAGACCAGGCGGAAAGAAATTGGCGGAGCCGTCCCCCCGCGGTGGGAGCCCAGGGGGAAGCGACGCGGCTGGGGGCGACACCCCTCAACCAGTCACTGGGCAGGCTTGGAGGAAGGACCGGCCAAGAGACCTCCTGGGTCTTTTCCTCCCAGCTTCCTGCTGGAGGAAGCTGCAGGCTTGGCTTTGGGGTGCCAAGTGCGAGCCTGCTGGCCCTGATGCTGGTGTTGCTGGGCCGGAAGTGCCGCAGGGGCAGAAGGGCGAAAGGACTTATGCTATTGTCGGCGGCCTCTGTCCTTCTGGGCAGACGTGACCGAGTCCAAGGTGGCATTGGACTTCTCAATTCTCTGGAGGTGGCCTTCCACCCCAGGCCCGAACAAGTCAGTACCCAGGAAGGGGATGTCTGCCAACTTGTGCTGGGTATCCGCCGTGAAGGTGGAGATCCGCAGCCAAGCTCTGCGGCGCATGGCCACTGCAGCCGCTACTAACCAGGCACAGGAGTCTCCAATATCGAGAGCCATTTGAAGCTGCTGTTTCACCACTTCCCTTCCTTGATCCCGCACCTGCTTGACCGTAGTCTGCAGATCAGCCGGGAGATGACGGATCACCTCATCCAAGGAGCCCATAAGGGCGTGGGAGAAGTGCGCCATCAGTACGGCCGAACTGGCCTGATGGAGGCCGAGGGAGGACGCAGCGCACACCTTACGCCCAGCGTAGTCCAGCTTTTTGGACTCTTGTCGGGGGCTTGTCCATGTCCTTGGCGTTCCTGGAATGCCAGAAAATGCTGATGGTAACCAACCCCTCCGCAGAGGGGTGCTCCGAGAATCCAGACAGAGACCCGGTTGGGACCGCATACTTCCTGGTCATCCTGGCCTAAAGAGCAGGACAAGAAGCTGGTCGCTGCCATAACTCCAAAGCTGTGCCAACAATGGCTTCAGCCACCGGAAAAGCCTCCGTGGGAGAATCCCCTCGGTCCAGTATCTCCGTGAGGGTATACTTGGCCCGCCTGGATACGGGCTTGAGCTGCATCCCAGTGTACTCCGAGATAAGCGAAGCAGACCCATTAATGATGATGGGCTCTCGTCCATCGACTATCCCCCAGAGGACTCCAGGTCAAGGGGCCTGGAGAACAGGGAGGAGTCGTCGTCAGACTCAGAGGAGTCTGCAAACAGCTGCCTAGGGCCTGAGCCACCCTCCACCTGCCGAAGACGATCGGGAGTGAGGGTGACCGACAACCGGTGGGGCAGTCCCTGACCCAACCGAGAATCTTTGGTCGGAGACCCCGATTTCAGTTGTGGAGGCGGGTGTTCCACCACAATCGGTGGGGCAACTGGTTTTGGCCAAACAACTGGTACCGGTTTGGGCACCTCGACCACTGCGAGGGGTTGTTTCTTCCTTTCAGGTGGCAGCCACTTAATGGCCGGGGACGGCGACGATGTTGGCTTGTTCCCGGTCAGAAGGAGCTGCTGCCACATTAAGGCCTCGTAGCGTCGACACAATTTGCGCCGAAGCCTCTCCTCCTCCTCGAGGAAGATGAGGAGGAGCGGCACCCGACCTTCCTTGGTGCCAAGACCGCCGGTGCCGGTGGGATCGGCTGGACCGAGAAGAGGTCCGAGACCGGTGTTTCCGAGGATGGGTCTGGGAGGCAGCGGGGGAACCCGTTCCTCCCTCAGCTCGGGAGCCTTAACTGAGGACTCCGGCACAGGAGGTGCAGGCAAGTCCTTGGTTTCCATTGGGGGAACCGGTGAAGAAGGGTTGTCACTTCTCCAATTGACAGCCCGTCCAACGGGTTGAGAAAAATCTCGACCGCGTTGACGGGTGTTTCGGCCAGCTGACCTGACGGGGACACCGTGAAGCCAGCGGCCTTAGCCGCATCCTCGACCAGTTGGTGTCCACTGTCGGGGAGGGGACCTCCCACTCCCACAAACGCCGACGGTGGGACCCCATCCGAGTCCTTCTTCTTGGACCGAGAAGAGTGTCCCGATGGCCCCTCACCTTTTGTGGAGAGGGACTGGCAAAGGTCCTTAAAAGAAGCAGTATAGGAGGATCCCAAGGACAGCGGGATAAATGCCACGACCAAGGATGACTTAGATGCGGCCTGGGCCGCCTCCTCCTCGAGGGCGATCATCTGCTCAAGCCGCCATGGAAACCGCCCAACGGGCCTCCTTGGACTTCACTGGCTGATAACATTTCTCGGGGTGTCCAAGTTGAGCCTGGCAGCACAGTCTTGAGGACGTTTGCGAAAAAGCTTACCTTCGTGAGGCCTGCGGATTGTGGTCAAGCCTGAGGCAGTGAGGACGACGGAGTGCGGATCGATCTAGACATCTTCTGACCGCATGGGCACCGCCGAAAACTGGGAGTTGATTTGCCCATTGCAGCCACGAAGGAAGAAGCAGACCGAAGTCTAGAAAACTTTAAAATTATTTTTGGGTGAACCAAAGAGTTTGGATCCAGTCTAAACGCAGAGCGCTAAGGAGGGAACCTGAGCTTCCAAGCGTTAAGGAAGATCTGGCGTCATGGGGCGGAGCCGAGAGTTTTACCACCCGGGTGGGTGGGAGGAGCCAGCTTAAAGACCTTCCGGACAGATTTAGAGTGGCAAGGAACCTACCAGACAGTGTGGAAGAACATATCTATGTCCCTAGAAGCTCCGTTATATGTCCTGAACAGCACTCCTTGTGAACTGCCGCGCTTGTCTATGAGAGAGCACTGGAACCTCCACAAGCAGCTGAATTAGAGCTGCAGGCCCGTCGACAAGCGGTTGAGTCAAGGAGCCAGCCGTCATCGGGAGAAAAACGGCACTGTGGTCAACAAGGAGAGAATCCTCTCAGAGCACTGAAGTGCTATTAATGTCCAATCGCCGAAAAAATGGCACCCATCAATAAAATCCATCAGTCGTAGAACTCCAAGGCTAAAATGAACACTGGGTTGAGCACAGAATCATGGGAAAATCTCCATGGTAAAGAGGGGCCAGTCTGTGCAGCTTGCAAGGCTGAGATGGGACCCACACAGGAGTGTTCAAAAGTGCTGCATTTCTTCAGCAATCCCAATAAGAAATTGAATTTTGTGACTTACAGTCTGATGTCTTCAGCCCTGCCATGTGGTGACAGAGGTCTGCTGCAGAGTACCTGTTAGTTGGAAGGCAGGAAGTAAACTGGAGGAAACAGGAAATGTAGAACTGGATATTCCTAGCTGCAGCACTTAGTTTCTGCCTGCATATCTGCATCAGGAGGTACAGCCCATTTGTATGGAAGCCCAGAGACCAGCTTAGGAGAGAGAAAATACATTTTCAGACACTATCCAGCGCACCTTATGGTCTTCTTGCCAAAGGGCCGAGTTTCTTATGAAACACTGGAGGAAGCAGAGAAAGATCCTCCGGAACAGAGGACTTTACAAAAACTCTAGATCCCGTGCACCAGAGGCAATAAGAGAGAAAAACGAGAGATGGACTGTAGTGGGAGCAAATAGAAACTATCAGTCAGAATAGGCACAAAAAGAAATCATAGCCCAACTACGCAGTCCAGAAGGCTCCCAAGATCCAGAGAAAGCAACCATGCAGCATACTTGAAAGAGGGCACAGTCAATGCTGAAGAGAGAACATGCAACAAGCACTGTCTGACTTTTCAAAGGCAGGATGCCCTCATTATTTTATTGTTTCATGTTTAACTGAACATTCTGCATGTTGGTTTGACCCCATTTGCCCCAATCGGATTACCATTAAGAGAGGCTACAACACACTGCCAAAATCAGGAAGATCAATTTGGTAAGGTGAGTGGGTGCGGGGGAAGCCGGGTTACTATTAGCAAGAGGGAAGCAGGAATACTAATGGCGGCCACAATGTGTGCCTGATTGTTGTGTGTGACACTCTGAGGTGCCTGAGGGGATACCAGGCTAGAGTGAAGTGCTCACTAATGGATAAGCTTGTGTATTCATGGTTTCTTTTTTAGAAGCAGCCACAGCAAAGTCCGTCAGGGTTTTTCTAACTTGTGATTCATGTAATTGTGTTGATGTGTAGCCCCAGTCATGCTTCCTGAGCTCCCCCTACCCACATGCACCTCTGAAACTGTTGCGGAGTACTGGAGGCGGAGTCCAAGTGAATGTGCAGGGCAGCAGGCAAAGCTATATTAATATTATTAGTCCCCGTTTAGATATACACGCAGCAAACAACAAAGACTGGTGGAGAAACAGGAGAGAGAGCTGTTCTTATCACAATATAATTGACAAATGTTGAAGAATGCAACAATGTCTCCTACTAACCTCAAGGACATATCAGTTGAGAATTTTTCACATGGCATATAGGCCTCTATGAAGAAAAAGACTGAGCTCTGATCTGCCTCCCCAAAATGCACACACTCAAGCCAAAGCAGGGGTAAAACCCAGGGTAAGCAAAGGGGCAGAAAATAAGTTGGGGGGTAAGTAGATCTTTGTTCTGTGTTATAAAACTAAAGGGCTGAACAATAACACTCCCCTTTACCACAATGGATTAGCTAGTTTTAAAGACATAAAGCACTGGGCAGAAGGTTGTTATCCAACTTCCCTCCCAACATGGTAGGGAAAATCTACATATCAGCTGAAATCAAATATGGGGGCCGCGGAGGAGCTACCATTGCAGTGGACGACAGTAAACCTTACCCCAGTTTTTTTAGTGTCCCCTGTACCAAGTCCCTATTTATAAGGGCATCCCTTTACCTGCCCCCTCCCACCATAACTGGGACACATACTGTCCCACAGGAGGCTGTGGTTCTTGTAACCCTATTTACCTCCAGACTCTGTCAGAGACACCAACATCAGGTTCAACCGAGTCCCAGGATCCTTGTTAGAAGAACTCCTACACTGGAAGACTAGGGTTTGATTAATGTTTTGTACATAGTTCACTTTGTTTAATAAATGTATTGTTAGGGTGGAACCAGGACAGACTTGGCTCTACAAATGAAGATTTTGTACAGCAAATGGCGAGTTGGACCTTAAATACAGTAAATAAGGAAGGGGTGCTCATGAAGAAAAGGGAAATACAGATATGACACAGAACACTGGGACTGTAGCTCAGATTGGTACTGGGCTGGAGGGACATAAAACATTACATAATAGCAGGATCGAAAATCAAAGTATATTCAATATAAGTGGATGGCTTTAGCAACAGTAAAGTGGTCTAAGGTGTTCACTGTCATACGAAGGGAAAACAGAAGTAGTATGCATACAGGAATCACATCTGACGCAGATGGAGTCAGCCAAACTGACTAAATGCGGATATGCAAGTGTTTACTCTTCTTCATATAGTTGAGGGAAACGTAGAAGGGTAGAAATATTAATAGCCAGACACTTGGTATTTCAGGACCTAAAGGTTGCCAGAGACAAGGAGGGTTATGGAATACTGGTACAAGGAGAAATAGATGGAACCCCAATAACTCTGGCCAGTGTTTATATCCCCCCAGGATCTGATACACCTTTTATATAAAAACTGCTTAATCTTATTGTAGATAATGTTAGAGGAACACTCATACTGACAGGGGAGTGTAATTTGTTAATGGAACCAGAAAGGACACAACAGCTACTAGGAAGGCCCACACCCCTGCAGCTCACAAGCACTTTCGAGGCTTACTATCTTCAATGGGGTGGGCAGACGTCTGGAGGGAATGTCATTCCAGAAAGTGGAAGTACACCCCTTACTCGGGCACACACCAAACATACAGTCATATAGACTATATGTTTATACAACAGGAAGACCTGGCCAGAGTTACCTCATGTAGGATAGGACCCATCTCTTTTTCGGACCACGGCCCAATCCTGATGGAAATGGACCTGTACTTACTCCGTAAAAGGACGCACTGCAGACCGGATGCTTTTTATTTAAAAAACAAAGAATTCCAGGATATGGTCAGAGACCACATTAAAGAAACTGTGGAGCTGAATGATACCCACAAGACACAACCCAGCCTCCTATGGGACACTATAAAAGAGGTTCAGAGAGGCCATTTGATTAGTCATGCAACCCAAGAAAATAAAGAAAGGAAAGGGTGTTAAGAAGGCATCAAGAGCCTCTTTTTGCAGTTTCTGGTCTGCCTTATACAGAGTTTTATAATAAGTCCAAAGGCTTCTACTATTGCTTGGACATCGTGTACCTGCTTTGTAATGGGGTTCTGGATTTTAGAAATTATTGCTGTCGGTACTGTCTTTGCTAAAAGACAAGCTGCCCTTGGGCCTCCATCATAATATTTCTGACTTAATGTACCCGAATGCTCTTTCGGTTTGTTTTAGGGCCAGGTCATCCAACTGTTTTATTAATTTTAGCTATTTGTGTTGGGTTCTGCCAATGTGCCCAACTGATGATGTAAAAAAAAAGTAAAGTAATGTTAACTGGGCCTACCAAAAGTAGATGCATATGCTCAGGATCTGCTTCAAAGTCAGATCATTAAGAAGGAAATATCAGCAGCTATAGGTCCCCTCAAAATGGACAAATGCCCTGCCCCCCCCACACACACACACACACACACACACTTCATGGAACTCTGCAAAATATCAGTAATCCCAAAAGAATGTAAACCTCTAATAATGATAATAGTAATACTTTATTTGTTGTGCGCCTTTCAGGCATCAAGGCGCAGTACAATAAGACAATACAACAGAATCAACATCATAAAAACAGTACAGATCAGCAATCAATACAGCCATAAGCGTTTACCCAAATAAAAGATTTGAGGGCCTGTCTGAAACTCCCCATAGTAGTGCACTCTCTAATCTGACGGAGCAGAGAGTTCCAAAGGGAAGGGGCCGCAAACATAAAACCGCTGGCTCCAGCAGATTTTAAAGTCACCCTTGGAATCTCTAGCAACCCCTCATTGGCTGAGCGGTCCGGTCTCACAGGGTGGTAAGGGATCAGGAGCTCTTTCAGATAGGTGTGAATCCTAAAGACCAATACCAGCCCTGAACATTGATTATAAAATATTCACCTCAATCACAGCAAAGCGGTTAGACACCATCCTCCCATAATAATTCACTCAGATCAAACTGGGTTTATCAAAACCAGGCAAACTATGTACAGTGTTAAAAGATCACTGTTCGTAATTCACCAGGCGGCTAGCACAGGCACTCCACTGCTCGCTCTTAGCCTAGATACAGAAAAAATGTTCGACAGGGTGTCATGGGACTTCCTTGGAGCTACTCTGACACAATTTGGATTACCTAAGGTGTTCAGAGACCTCAAAGCATTTATATACTTGGCCCCTGTTGCACAGGTCCAAGCTAATGGACCCCTGTTCTCCCCTTTTCCATTACAGAGTGGTATCGGACAGGGATGCGCCCTCTCTCCACAATTATTCACACTCTACAGAGAACCTCTGGCACAGGCAATTCAGATACACCCAGGCGTGGCACGTCACATGGGAGTGGGAGATATGGAACACCGTACTGCCCTATACGCAGAAGATATAATGCTATATTTGTCAACTCCAAAGTCTACCTGAAATATGGTCCACGATACAGTAGTATGGAAGCCTATCAGGTTACAAATTAAATGAAGGCAACACAGAGGCCCCTATCGATTCAGTACTTCCCATGTCAAACTATACGGGCAGGCTTCCCCAGGGCTCTCAGGGATGCGGGTACCCACGTCTTTTACGCGCAGTTTGTGCGTCAGGACTCTTAGGGTTTGTTTTTTTTTGAAAGTCCCTCGAGACATTAGGGAGGCAGTATAGCACAGTGGTTTAAGTCTCTGAGCTGCAAATCTGGAGACCTGGGTTTGAATCCCACAGCCTCCACTTGCATACTGTGTGACCCTGAGCAAATCACTTAACTTCCCTGTGCTCCCAGGCAGCACCTGTAAACAATCTTTCAGCTTAGTGTGCCACTCCTGGTTAAACAGTTAAAAAAAAAATTCCTTTCCAGAGCCCTGGGAGTCACTTGAGAAAGCTGTGCCTCTGCACCCACATGGCTTGTACTGTAAGAGTCTATAGAGCGTGGGGGGCACGCTCCATTAGTTTCTAAACGGGCATTTTACACTAAATTTTGTTAATGTTTCAGAGGGTGAATTCAAACAAATTATGGCCACTGCTCAACTAACAAAGCTCTTTACGATCCCCTACAAACACCCCTGTTAAGGGATCTAGAAAAATGGATGGTCTTGAGCCCTTAACCCTACAGAGTTTTAAATAGCTGGCATAGCATAGCAAAACGTTAAGCAAAACGGAGGATAATAGACAAGAAATGCTTAGCAGTAGACTGCTAACCATTTTTTGAGTGAGCCCATGACACAGTATACAACATTAATAAAACTATCTTTTTTCATTTTACTAATCGATCTGTGCCTAGTGCTATGCATTTTCACACGTCAAAATGCTAATCAGTTTTTTCAGCTCATTTAAAACCCTGCCTTAGAACGAAGGGTGGCAGTGATTAAAATGATAGTTGTACCAAAATTGTTATACCTCTTTCAAAAACTGACCCTTCCTATCCCACAAGGAGCTTGAGGAATGTGGGGTAGAAGTATTTCCTGTTTCATATGGCAAGGTCAAACGCCACGAGTGGCTCTATCCATGTTAACCAGGGGCAAAAAAAAAAAAGGGGGGGGGGGTCTTGCACTCCCAGAAATGAAATTATACTATGAGGCAGCCCAATTGCAGGCGGTCATTAGCTGGTTACAGCATGCCCCAACACAATAATGGGCAGAATTAGAAAGGGAATTAGTATCCACATATCCCATCGAATTAGGTTTACTGGATATGAGAAGCCTAAGCACAATTTATAGACGCACATCAATATTTGTCTACACTTCATTACATGTATGGATCAACAAGGGTAAATGTGCACACCAACGGATGTGACTCCTCCCTTTATATATGCATGCAGACTTTGCTCCAGCCTTGATGGATGGAGGGCATAACAACCGGTCCAGAAGAGGGCTAAGACTACCAACACAGATGTTCCAGGGCAAGGAGATTAAAACATTTCAAAGCCAGAAACAGGAATTTGGGTTACTAGGCAAAGCAAGATTCCGCTACTTTCACTTGAGAACTTACTTGACACGGCTAAGCAAGGGAAAAACAAGTCCAGATATATTCATCCCATTGTTTCAAATAATAAAGATGGCCATGCAAGAACAAGAACTTCCACACATGATTTCCACTCTCTATAAGGCCCTTTAAGATTTAAGTAAATTGCCTTTATTAAAAGCTTTTAGAAATTGGGAAAAAGAAATAGGTTATTCGCTAGACCAAGGTACATGGGAAATAAGCTGTCAAAACACATACAAAATCACTGCTTTGATGGCCTGGAGAGAATTTAGCTAGTAATGTTTAATTAGGTTTTATCACTCCAGCACAACAGGTCTATAGAAAAACTGTCTTCACTGCAAAGTGTTGGAGGCAGTGTGGAGAGCTCAAAGCCTCACATTTACATATAATGTAGGACGGCACACGCTTAGCTACCTTTTTTAAGGAGGCAGATAAGTCTCTCAAATAGATCTTTTCATCTCAGCTGATACTTACAAAGGAAATAGTACCTTTTTCATATACCCTACAGAAATTAAGGACCCTGCCAAGAAATACCTGATGGGTATTTGCATGGAAGCGATAAAAAAAAATGTATTACACAAAAGTGGTTGACAAAACACCAATGAAAGTCATTTGTAACATGGCATAAATTAAGGGATAGAAATATGGCATTTCTATTGAGCTAACTGGAACATGTGGTACAGTAGGAACTATGGTCTAATACTACAGTAGATCATGGCAACGAGCAGGGGTGCGCTGAAATAATTAGAGCACAGTTGCCATGCTGCTGGCGCTGCACAGAATAGGTCAGCAGAGAGCAGTGTCTGAATAGCTTACCATGGAAAGGGCTTAGGTCCACGGCACGCGAGTCGCAGCACAGCAAATGACGTGAGACACCTGAGCGGTGACACAGTTAGTGCAGGGTTGTAGGAAACAGGAAGAGAATAGAAACACAGAGTGTCTTAAAAAGACACAAAAGAATGCCAGGAGGCACGAGGAGAAACAGAGGAATGGCGGTGAGTAAAGTCACCTGGGGGAATACCAGGCAATGAGCGCATTACTGTAATGAGCTGTAGAACGAGGGAGGTGCAATATGAGAAATGTGATGACGCGCCAGAAAAGTTCCCGGAAGCAGTAGGTGTAGCGGGGTATCTATGACAGCATGGAGATATGCAGAAATACCCAGAGTGCAAGAGGAAAAAAACCGAGAAGCATACTAAAAGGTAGCTGAAACGAGCGGCAAGAGACAGACAGAAAACAAATGGCGTGGAGTCAGCAGACTGTATGTGAGTGCTGCATATTATGGTCAGTTGATGTATACGCAGAAAAAAGCACATCAGTATATTGATAGAGTGCAAATCTGCAACGTGTACGTGTGGAACTGCATAGAAGGTTACAGACACAGTAGTGAGAGACAGGAAAGTGATATTTCCAGTGGATTTTGTTAATCGTAATAGTGTTGTATAATAATAATAATACAGAGTAACCTGCTAAATACCTAGCCATGTTACAAGCGGATTAAGCCACTCGAAAGGATGGGTCTACAGTGGAATTAATCCATGGTTGGGTGGTTCGACGACAAGGCCGACCCCTCCAACCATGGATTAATTCCACAGTAGACCCATCCTTTCTCGTGGCTTAATCCTTACTTATAAACTAGAGAGTAAGGCTTTCTAACAGAGATCTGGAGGAGAGGGAAGGAACAGCTGGAACTGCTGGTTATTGTTCGCTATGTCTAAAGACCCACCTTTCATGCCCTAAAAATGTAAGACTGACGTATTAGAGAATCTGAAAGAAAATGAGGTTTGGATTCTCACCCACTATATATAGCTGAAAGATGACACTAAGAAGTACATTGTGAAGTGACAGACATTTGCCAAGACCTGGACCACACCACTGTTTGTTAATGGAGGTTCCTAGTATGCGACCTGCTGCAAGAGATATCCTCGAAGATCTAACCATATTGCAAGAAACCGCCATAAAAATAAAGAGGGTAACACTGGAGCAAATTTGCCCTTAGCAAATTAGGGCAAGTATTTAACAGATGTCGGGGGGGGGGGAGAGACAAGACTGTGAAGAGATTTGCAGATCTGGGAAGCAGACAGACCCTGGTGCATGCTGAAGATTGGATAAAATACTGTGCAAAATGACAAGGTACTGGGGTCATCTGCATCCACGAAGACAGTCAATATTATCCCACCACCCTAGAGACTGTGAACATTAACGGGGTAGCATCAAAGTTACCTGTATCTGTGATTAGTAGAAATAACCTTCCAGGATTTGCGAAGTTAATCACAGAGGTAGTAAATCCTGCTGTGTCAGCAGCTATGATGAGAGCACAGGCAAAGAAAATCTCATGCTGGGGACTCTTTTCCTTTCGGTGCCTTAGATTTGGACTTGTTTGAGCCCAACTCCACATGGTATTAAATAAGCCAAAGAAATTGATTAGCAGTTCATTGCATGAAAGTGCTAAACAGAATGATTGGCAAAATTTAAAAAATATTGTTTTTATTCATTTTGTCTACTGAGCCATGGACTTACTCAAAAAACTGTTAGCCGTCTAGTGCTATGCATATCTGGAAATGGTCAGCATTACCTCCTGTTTTACGTAGCGTTTGCTATGCTATACCAGCTATTTAATACCCTGCTCCAAGATTCAGAAGTCCAGGAAAGAAAGATGACGCCTGAAAAAACAGTGGCAACAAAAGACTGATGGACATAATGGGATGATATACAAAAGTGCTGAAACTAAATTGATAACTGATCGATTTTGTTCCTGAGCAACCTAACAATGTTTCTCTCCAAGGCCATTTAAGCAGCTGGGATGAAACAAAAACAGGGCGAACCAATGTTTAAAAAATGTAATGGACTACTATACAGAGTTTGGGTTACTAATCAGACTCAGGAACAGACAGATCAATTGGTCATACTAAAGAAATATAGAACTGAGTTGTTACAGAAAGCACATGATAGCCCTACGCCTAGCCACTCTGGGAGGGATCGCAACCTTGCCAGACTGCTGTTCAGATTTTACTGGCCTGGGATTCATAAGAATGGTGCAACCTATTGTAATTCTTGTGCTGAATGTCAGAAAATAGCCCAGAGTGACTAAAAATACAAGGTGCCCCTACCCTTGATAGATGAGCCTTTCGACAGAACTGCAATGGATGTGCCTGGGCCCTTAGATAAAACTAAAAAGAGTAATCAATTTGTTTTGGTAGTATGTAACTATGCTACTCGATACCCAGAGGCAGTTCCAGTGCTTACTGTCACAGCCCCAAAAGTGGCAGCGCAGTCAGCCAAAATTTTCAGCAGGGTGGCCATACCTAAAAAGATCACTACCGTTTCTGGTAGTAATTTTGGCGCTGCATTGCTGAAGGAGCTGTACCGACCACTAGGTATCACTGCCATAAAAACTTTCCCTTATCACCCTCAGTCAGACTGTCTTGTTGAACATTTTAACCTAACCTTAAAACCATTAAAAAGATTTGTGCAAGGTGAAAGGAAAGACTGGGACCAATACTTTCTTAACTTGTTTTTTGTTTACAGAGAACTGCAATAAGCATCAGCAGGTTTTTCACCCTTTTAAATGTTATATGGTAGACAACCTAGAAGGCCACCATAAATAATAAAAACTGTCACGCATGGTTGTTTAGGAAGTATGCAGATGGCAAATCTCATGGAAAATGTAGTAGGTGTGTATTAATTTGAAGAACAAGCAAAATAAAATAAAAGGCTGGGTATCACAGAAACCTTAATCTAATTCTGGCGCTGTAGCACCCTTCTGGGATACTGAATGGCAAGTCCAATATCCCTGCAAAGCAATCTGTGCAAGTTCCAGCCTTCAGCAGTGCCTCCAGCAGGTAATCTTTTACCTGCGGTGACCAGATACCAGCTGACTTAAGTCCCAATCAGCAAGGACTCCTTTAAAGGAAAATCTCCACCTCCCCAATTCACATAGGCTCCACAGAACATCAGTCTTCACAGAAAGTACCAGAATGTACACAACAGTACTATAGCACTATAAAGGATGGGGAAGGGGGCGCTATGAGAATTCAATGCACACCTAAGTTGTGGGATGCTACATAAACTCCAAGGGCGAAGCCCAAGGGGTTTATCAAAGCATCCTGGCAGTGCATTCACAGCACCCCCTTCCCCATCCTTTATTTTATAATACACTGGGCTGCAATTTTTCAGGCAGGATCAACGGGATATAAAAAAAACTATGCTAAAAACTCATACTGTGGCGGCTCCACGGTAAGCAAGAGATGGAGCCGCCATGTTTTTTAAACTGTTACGCCCATCCACAAGCAACACAAGAGACAATGAGGGAGTGGTATACTTTGACTGAAATGGCTCGTGAATGCCATAACAACCAGCTGGTTGTTACGGGAAATATCAACTGGTCCAGCCCATAGGAAAAACTGCTGACCAGTTATTATAAACAGATAATGTATTCAGTAGGCTCAGTGTTATTTAGTATTACAACTGTGTCTTCTTACTGTAATTATATAAGAAATAGGCAAACACCCAAGAAACATTCGCTACCTTAACTAGACATGTGATACATGCTATCTGAATCAGCTGTTTTCAAAACTCTAGAATATACTGGTAACTGCTGTAATTCTGCTGCAGTGTTCTTTTGCCACAGGATGTCACTATACATCTAGTTTCTGCTTCACTATTTCTGCATACATTATATCACTTCTTTCTTAGTATGTTCTGGACAACTAGAAGGCAGAATTTCACTGTTCACTGATGACACAAAGCTCTGTAACAGAGTAGACATACCAGAGGGTGTAGACAGAATGAGAAGCGACCTGCAGAAACTTGAAGAATGGTCAGGGGTTTGGCAGTTGAAATTCAATGCAAAGAAGTGCAAGATAATGCATATGGGGCACAAAAACCCTGGCACAATATATCAGTTGGGGGGTGAGGATATAGCATGCACCAAGCAGGAAAGGGATCTTGGGGTTATCATCTCAGTGACCTCAAGGTAGGGAAACAGTGTGCAAGGCAGCTGGTAAAGCAAATAGGATGCTGGGATGTATAGGCAGGGGCATCACCAGCAGGAAAAGGGAGGTCATAATTCCACTATACAAGACACTAGTGAGGCCCCACCTGGAGTACAGTGTACAGTTCTGGAGACCATACCTACGTAAGGACATAGACAGGGTAGAGAAGGTTCAGAGGAGGGCAACAAAGATGGTGCATGCATTGCATCACAAGTCCTATGAAGACAGGTTGAAGGAACTGAACATGTACTCCTGGAGGAGAGGAGGAGAGAGGATATGATAGAGACATACAAGTATCTTACAGGGAGGAACAGGGTGCAGGAAAACACTATTTTAAGAGAAAAGATGTTCCAGGACTAGAGGGCATGGAATGAAGTTGGAGGAGGGCGATTCAGAGGAAACATGAGAAAGAATTTCTTCACAGAACAGGTGGTGGACAAGTGGAACACCCTGCCAGAGGAAGTGGTGGGGGCTGAAACAATCACGGGATTTAAGAATGCATGGGATAGACATAAAGGAATTCTGGAGGTCAGGGGTAAGGTGCAACAGACTTCTAGGAAAACAAACTGAACTTACAAGCTCAAATGGGCAGACTGGGTGGGCCATAGGCCCTTATCTGCCGACACTGTCTATGTATCTATGTATGTATCTATGTAACAGAGGGGACATAAAAGATGCTGAAGAGACCACCTCTGGCCAGACCAAGGATAGAAAAAGGATTTCACGCATCGAAACCGGTGGGGGGGGGCTCAACCTCTCTTTCTCTCCCCTTTCTGTATTTTTAACTGCTTTGAAACTTTTGACATATATGTTTTTATTCTATTTTGGACAGTCCCTTATTTCCTGACTTGTTTGATACCCTTCCTTCTACAATTTCAGTCTGTTTTAGTACTTTTTTCACATCTGAAATAATAAAAGGAGTGCTCCTTGGGCCAGGTTTTCATCAATACTCTCAGCTGCTTTTATTTTGTTGCTTTTGTACATCAATTGTTTAAAATGACTTCTGTGACTAAAATGAACTATTATGTAGCAGACAGTGCTCCGTGACCTTATGGAACAATAGGTGTTCAAAAACAGCAGCAAAAACTGATAAAAACCTGGTCTGAGCCATATTAAAATGAGCACTCCTTTTATAATGTATGGTTAAGTGCCTATTAACCACCATAGTCAGCAGTTACACAGCTTTGTTATGCACAGTTTAGAATTTTAAAAGTTGTTA
This sequence comes from Neoceratodus forsteri, assembly GCA_016271365.2. Classification (NCBI taxonomy): domain Eukaryota; kingdom Metazoa; phylum Chordata; order Ceratodontiformes; family Ceratodontidae; genus Neoceratodus; species Neoceratodus forsteri. The sequence continues at coordinate 568,673,567 of CM057452.1, forward strand.
ACCACACTTTGGAACTTCCAAACAGTGGCAAAACAAAAAAGAATGCACCAGAGTTCCATAATTCTCACACATAGAATGCAAACAGTGTTTTTTTGACCATACACTATAAAAGATGATGGCTGGTGATCAGGTGACAACCACGCTGAAATCACCTCTCGTGGTTGCTAGGGCTACAGTAAACCTCGAGAGCGTGTTGCCCTAGCAACCACTCGAGGTGATTACATTGTTTATCACCTGACCCCCAGCCATTATCCTCTATATTATTTGAAATGTGAAAAAAATACTAAAGCAGACTCAAAATGGAGAAAGAAGGATATCATACAAATCAAGAGATAAGGGACAATCTAAAATAGAATAAAAAAGTATAGATCAAAATTTTCACAGCTATCATGCACTGCTGCTGTAAACAGTGCTAGGAGACATCAGGCCTATCACATACTCCCCCCCCACCCTTAAAAACAAGCCCAAGAGGGTTTCAAATGCTCTTTGCTAATAGTTCGAACTAAGGAGATTCCTTCTGCATTGTTCAAAGCGATAGACTCTGGTAAAACTATGCAAAAACTCACTTGATAAGTTGTCAGATATGAACTTGTGCAGTTACATCACACAGTTTGTTTACATTTCAACACACAGTTATAGGGATTATAGTCTGATATGAGCCAAGACAGGCATAAGCCCATATACTAACATACTAAAATGCCAGCACAATAGGCCTTGCAGTCTTTCACATCTGCTCGTTTGGTCAGGCCCCACCCTGAGAACTGACCTTGCTGCCCCCCTCACCCTCTCGGGCTTCTCCCTTCCCAGCCCCGGATATTCTCGCTGCACTGGACTTTGCTTCCAGAACCCTTCCCCTGTACCTGTCCCATCCCCTCTTAAACCCTCCACCATCTCTGCCTCCAACAGCTCCCCGGGCAGCGCATTCCATGGCTCCACCACCCTCTCAGCGAAGTAACACCTCTTCCTTTCTCCCCTGAATCCCCCCCTCGGAGCACCCTGACTACCTCCCCTATTCACCCCTCCTCATGTACCTGAAGACCTCTATCATGTCCCCCGGTCTCCCTCTCTTCCAATGCGTATATACTTAGCTCCTCAAGCCTCTCCCCATAGGTCCTGTCCCCCAAGCCCCAGATCATTTTGGTTGCCCTCCTCTGGACCCTCTCCAGGAGTTCAATGTCCCTATTTAAGTGTGGCCTCCAGAACTGCACACAGTACTCGAGGTGCAGCTTCACCAAGCAGTTGCACAGAGGCAGTATCACCTCCCTCCTTCTGGAGGTGATCCCCCTAGCGATGCATCCCAGCATCCTGTTGGCCTTGGACGCAGCCCTCCTACAAGTCTCTGAGTTGTTCATCTTGACATCCACCACCACCACCAGTATACAGCTCTCCTTTGACTCAAGGGGAGTAACCTCCTATAGCATGCGAGAAACAGTATGTATTAAGACTTTTTTTTTTTTTTAAAGGTGCCCATTATATCACTGCCCACAACCTCCAATGGTAATGTGTCCCATGCATCCACAACAGTTTGGCTGAAAAAAATTGCTCTTTTCCAGCTCCTGTAGCCATGACCCTTGAGTGGAAGGTCATGAGATCTAGTAGTATACCAGATTATTCTAGTCCTAAACATTCCCAAAGGTCATCACTGGTACATGCTCAGTACACTGGACACACATCACCCCTTAGTCATCTATATTCCAACATATAAAGATTCAGCATCTGTGATCTACCATGATAATCAAGATGCTTGACTGACCTAAGCATTTTGGTTGCCCTTCTTTGGACACTATCCAACAAAATATATTATCTGGTATCTACATTTTCACGCACACATTTGCCCCATATCTCGATAGAAAGGCTGCATTTTTTTTGTGCATCATCCCTAGTTTATGCTACACTCTGAATGTATACAGCTGGAGCGTCAGATACCACCTGTAACCCTTGCATTTGAATCCTTCATTTCCTGAAACTATTTCAAAAGGTTGTGGTCTGTTATCAACATGAATTCAGCTCAGGTCAGATAAAACCGTAATAGCTCAACTTGTGTCTGCACTGACAAAGAGACAGGCAAAGTATGTTGAAACTGCCCACAGTAATCAGGAAGAAGCCCAAAAACAGCAAAAGGTGTATTATGACAATGGGGTGAAAAAAAAAAGTTTTTAAGCCAGGTCTAAAGGTCTTCTTACTGTTATCCACCACAGAAAACATACCGTTAATGCCAGTGGTAAGGGCCTTATAACATGTTTAGACGTACTGCTACAGTTAACTATGACACTGAAACCACTGATGGGAACAATCCTACCAAGATGTATCACGCTAACCTCAGGAAGAAATGGGTTGAAAAAACATCAAAGGTCACTTTTTTGTCTTACCAGGAACTACTAAAGAAGATACTGATATCACAGCATTGGAACAAATTGTAACTTTGTTCTGATGCTGTAAAGGTGAACGTTTCCTTAACCATAGAACAAACCAAAGAAATTCCTAACTCTGTAAAAAATATATTTAAAAGTTCTTTTACCACAGTACCAGGCCAAGCAAAAGGGGTTGAGTACATAATAATGACAGCGAATGGCTGCCCTAAAAGACAAAAGACAGTACAGTTACATAAGAACTTACGGAAACAGAAGATCTGTGAGGGAATCTCTTGTGGCAGGCCACACATATGGAACTATAGCCACCAGGCACTAGGACCAAATGTAAACTTTTCTAGCTAGCAGTCTACCTGAGGTCCGCCCACCTCGACGTCAGACGCCAATGTCACCGCATGCTATAACTGTGGGCGGCCCCCGCGCCCTCTCAGTTCTCCCACCAGAGACCATAAGCAGAAAAGTCCTGCAGAGGAACGGAGGTGGGACCAAAGGTTCCCACCAAAAAAAGAGTGATAGAGAGGAGTTGCAAACACAGAAGAGCCGCACAAGAACCCCTCGCAGATCTGTTATGATAAGTTCTTACATAACTGTACTATCTGACTTCAGGGGTACCTCTTCCAGCAGGCCACACCTATGGAAAGAGTCCCAAGCAGTTTGGACATCAAGAAATGCAGTCTGGGCCATAGGAAACCAAAAGCCTAGGAAAGTAGGCCCTGTAGAACAGCTAGGCCGAAGTTGGCCCCACGCCTACAGGCAATGTCCAGACTATAGTGCTTGGTAAAGGTGTGGACAGTACTCCAAGTAGCAGTATCACTAATCTCTACCGCTGACACATTCTTGAAAACGGCAGCTGAGGTGGCCATGCCTCTGGTGGAATGGCCACGAACAACACCAGGAAGGTCCTTACAATACATTCTGTAGCAATAGATGATACAGTTGAACAACCACTTGGACAAACACTGTTCTGAAATGGGGATACCCTCTTTCCCAGGGGCAAAAGAAACAAACAATGTTTGGACTTTCTACAGTCCTTCATGCGACGGGTATAGTAACGCAGAATTCTATGCACATCTAAAGTGTGGAGCAATGCTTCTCTATATTGGCAACCTCTGGGTAATAAACAGGAAGGTGGATGGATTGGTTTAAAGTAAACTCGGACACCACCTTAGGAAGAAACTTAGGATCCGTACGCAAGGACACCCTGTCTTTGTGGAAAATCAAATAAGGCTGCTCCTACATGAGCACCTGTAGCTCTGAAATTCTTCGAACAGAAGTAATAGCAACTAAAAATAACGCTTTCCATGACAGAAAGCGTAGCTCACATTTTATTTTGTTTTTTACTTTTCAAATGTTGAACCAGAAGTGGCACACTAAGCTAAAACCTTGTTTACAGGTGCGACCTGGGCTCTAAAGGAGCCAAAGTAAGTTTTTCCAACACAAAATTCAAGTCCCAAGGTGGGACTTGATTATGGATAGGAGGCTTCAGGTGAAGAATGCCTCTCAGAAATGTACGGGACACCTCCAGTTGTGCCACTGCACGTCCACTAGTAGGCACATGGAAGGCAGAGATGGCAGACATGTGCACTTTAAGAGAAGAGTACTTCAGACCGGAGTCTGAAAGAGATAGCAAGTACTCCATAACCTGATTCACTGGACAGTGAAGGGATCCAGATGACATGAACCAGCTGACAGTACAAAAGAACAGGTGGCTCTGTGAAAGGTTTTCTAGCAGCCACTAGGACATCAGCCACCCTAGGTGACATCCCCTCAGGAGCCTTATGTGAAGATGCAGGGATTTGAGGTCTGGATGGACCAGGGTGCCCCGGTTCTGGAAGAGCAAGCTGGTGCACAGAGGAAGAGGCACTGGGGGTTCCACTGTCAGCTGCTGTAGTAAGGGGAACCATATCTGATGAGGCCAGAATGGGGCTATGAGTATTACTGTGGCCCTTTCCATCTGGAGCTTGATCAGAACCCTCTGAAGGAGGCAAAGGGAGGAAATGCATACAGAAACCTCCCTTTCCAAGACAGGGGCAATGTGTCTTACCAGAAAACTCTAGGCCCTGGATCAAGCAAGCAAAAATGTGGCAGTTTGCGTTGAGTGGGGACACAAAAATGTCCAACTCCTAATGACCCCACTTCTCGAACAGTTCTTCTAGGTCTGAGGTCAACAGCTCCTACTCGTGTGTTCGTGACTGAGACTGACTTAGGCGGTCTGCCAGGACGTTTTGAGTGCCAGGAACATGGATGGCAGACAGCTCTAGACCATGCTCCAAAGCCCAATACCAGATTCTCATGGGCTCCTGACAGAGAGGCTATGAGAGAGTACTCTGTTTGTTGATGTAGTGGACTACACTGATGTAGTCTGTCTGCACTAGCAGAAGGTCCATTGACAGCTGAGTCTAGAAGTCCTGCAGGGCACAGAAAACCACTAATTTCCAGAACACTGATGTGGAGCAAGGACTCCAGAGAGGACCATGTCTCCTGGGCATGGTAGGGCCCCAGATGGGCACCCACCCCATCCCCAAAGCACCTGTGGTGAGAATTTGCAGAGGCGAGGGAATCAGGAAGTAAGCCCCCCTTAACACATGGCTGGGTTCCATCAACTATATAAGAACCTTTTTCACTGGAGAGGAAACCAGGGCCTGGTGTTCTAGGTTGTCGGTCCACTGGGGTACCCTAATGTGCAGTACGGGGAGAGGCACTGTGGTTATAGCCGCAGCCATCAGGCCTAGAAGTCAAGGGAAGGTTCTGGCTGAAACATAGTGGCTGTTGTATAACAGGCAGGTCTGGCCTATCAGGTGCTCTGCCCTGTCCTGTCCTGGGGTAGGAAGGCCATGCCCTAAGCCATGTCCAAGACCACCCAATGTGCTGAAGGCGTTGACATGGAATCAAAACCGACTTGGGCAGGTTCACAGTTATCCCCACATCCTGGAATAGGCGGGTGGTATGATGTTCCAGGTCTGTAGCAGGCGGTCCCCTGACAGGATCTTGAGGAGCAAGTCATCCAGATAGGGGAAGACATAAAGGCCCTCCTACCTGAGGACAGTTGCCACCACTGCCAAGCATTTGCTAAATACCCAAAGTGCTGAGGAGAAGCCAAAGGGCAAGGCCCTGAATTCAAAGGGTTCCCACTGGAACTGAAACCTCAGGTATTGTCTGTGGGAGGTGTGGACCGTGACAGGCAGGTAGGCATCTTTCTTAACAAAGAAACATAGAATTTGACGGCAGATAAGGACCACTTAGCCCACCTAGTCTGCCCATTTTCCTACCTGATGGACAAGTTGTAGATCCTAGTTAAACAGCCTACTTCCTCCTACCCCCACTAGGACTGCCTTATGTCTGTCCCATGCATTCTTGAATTCCCCCACTGTTCTTGACTCCACGACCTCCTCAGAAAGGCTGTTCCATGTATCCACAACCCTCTCTATGAAAAAATACTTCCTCACATTACCTCTGAGCTATCCCCCCTTTATCTTCAAATTGTGCCCCCTTGTTCTTGCACATCTCTTTTTCTGAAAGATACTACCCTCTTGGACTTTATTTCCCCCCGAGATACTTGAAAGTTTCTATCATGCCCCCCTTCCCTTCTTTCCTCAAGGGTATACATATTAAGCTCCTTTAGTCTCTCTTCGTATGTCTTCTGGTGCAGACCCTGTACCATTTTGGTTGCCCTCTTCTGGACAGCCTCCACTCTGTCTATGTCTTTGCAGAGATGGGGTCTCCAAAACTGCACACATATCGAGGGAGCAAATCTAAACTCCCTGATGCAGAAGAGGCAACAGACCCTGAAGTGTCACCTTCTGGAACTTTTTTGTACAGAGTGAACAGACAGAGGTCTAGGATTAGCCTGAGACCCTCTGTGCACTTGGGGAGCAGGAAGAAATAAGAATAGAACCCCATGCCCTGCTGGTGCACTGGTACAAGTTCCACTGCCTTCCTTTACAGCCCAGATCAGATTTCCTCCCAGAGCACTGGTATGTGGCCTGGAGAGTAAACGGACAGAACTTGAAGTTTTTCTGGAGGCCACTCTAGAAGTTCTAGAGTGTGGACGAGCTCTATGAGCTGCACACCTAACCATAATTAGTTATCTCCCGCCACCTGCCCAGGTGTAATGAGAATTAACCTCGGTGACCGCCTCCTGATTTGCTGGGGGGGAGGGGTTGGGCAAGGAGTCACGAGTGCCTGTTTGGATAAAGCAAACAGATATTTTATTAGAAGAACGGGATCTCAATTAAGTAAAAAAGAAAGTCACTGTTTCTCTGAGGAAGGGGGCTGCATCAGCTTTATTTACTGAGTCAGGAGCAGAGGCTAAGGCTAATTGGGGGTGTGGCTTAGGAGTACAAAAGCTGGTGTCAACAATTACAGCTTCCTGCTGTTTTTGACAGAGAACTTTGCTGTCAGAGCAAGTAACAGCAGTCTAGAACTACAGCTCTTTTACTAATTGACCTCCTTCCCACCCTTCCACCCAAAGCCAGTTCTACTTTTATAGCCACTGGATTTGACTGACAACAGGAACACTGAGGAACATTAGTTTCATCAACCTTGAAGAAACATAAAAAACAGCTCTTTCTCTCCCCCCCCAACCCGGCTGCTAGAGGTCTAAATCCAAGCACGAAAGAAGAAGACTAGTGAAGACTACAGGAAGTTCCTGTCTCAGAACAGGAAGGGCAAGAATTGTTAGGGCACACAGGCAGTAGGAAAGTAAGTGTAAAAATACACAAGTAAGCATACAAAGCAACAGGAGAGGGGAAACAAAATAAGTCCAGATGGGAGTGGTGCAGTGCAATGGCTGTGGGGCAGCAGTGTTCCGGGAGACATTCTGTAGGCTGCGATGCTGCCCTGTTTGCAGGCACCTCTCTGGTCTGAGGGGGAGGTTGCCAGTCTCCAGGCTGACCTGGCTGGGATTCGTGAAACCTCTTCCTCCACCCAGGGACCACCAGGGCCACCACCGCTACCTCATAGGTTGCCAAGAAAGAGGAGCAGTTGGACCAAGGTGGGCTCAGGGAGGGGAGAGGGTGGTGAAACAGAGGTGCATCCCTCCAGTTGTACCTCTCCACAATTCATATGCTGTTCTGACAAAGAGTGGTTCCTCTATGGAGGCACCTGCAGTGGAGACCAAGGAGGATGCTGGGAACCACTACAAAGGAGACCCACAGGAGGGTAGCACGAGACCCCAAAGGGGAAGGAAACATCTCCTGGTGGGGGACTCAATCATTAGGGGGGGTAGAAGACAAGTGGGGGAGGAAGGGGATAGGGAGGTAATGCGTCTGCCTGGCGCCACAGCTCGGAGGGACAAGAAGCGAATCCTCAGGATCGTGGGAGCAGCTGCACGAGGGAGGGAGCTGGATGTCATTGTCCTCCTAGGGACAAATGACCCAGCTGTGAATGGGATCAGGGCAGTGCAAGATAAGTTTGTAGAGTTGGGGAGGGGGCCTTAGACAAGTAGCATGTACAGTAACCTTCTCAGAGGTGCTGCCTTGCCTGTCTGTAGTAAGGATGATGCTAGGGTATTCCGCACCATGGGATTCAATGAATGGTTAAAAAACTGGTGTGGAGCTCAGGGTTTTGGCTTCACTGGGGACTGAGGAGCCACCTGGAGAGATGCAGGCCTATACTGATGTGATGGTCTGCATCTGTCGGGGAGACCAGGAACCTAGGTGATAGGTTTAAATGCTTCACTGGCAAGCATTTGAACTAGCCAAGTGAGGAGGCACTGAAAAGGAGGAGGAAATCCCAGTCTCCTCCCACAAAACACAGTAGTTAGTAAGGTAAACACCAAAGTAGAGAAGTCAGTAGGGAGCAGGACAGGGGTAAATGCAGAAAAAGGCAGTAAGGACAGGGTTGGGGCTAAAAGGGGTAAGGCCATAAAAAAAAATAAAAAAAAAATGGAAGGCGATGAGTACCAGTGCTCACACTCTATGTAACAAGCTCCCTGAACTAGTGGCCTTGATGGAAGAGGGATGCCTGGATATTGTGGCAGTCACTGAAACATGGCACACAGAGAACCATGACTGGGATGTTAACATACCAGGGTACACAATCTATAGGAGAGACAGGGAGGGTAGAAGAGGAGGAGGAGTAGCTCTCTATACAAGGGAAGGGATTAAAGCAACAGAACTAAAAAGTAAACAGGATGTTGATGAGTCACTGTGGGTCACCTTGGAGGCAGGAAATGGCACCACAATCCGCATGGGGATTGTCTACAGACCCCCATCTCAGGGGGAGGAAATGGACAAGGAAATGATAGAAGACATCCTTAAAATGACAGAAAGGGGGAGATACTGTTGTTGGGGGACCTGAATATGCCAGATGTTAACTGGAGTACCTTTGCTGCAGGCACATCCAAGAGCAGGGTCATTTTTGATTCACTACAGGGGGCATGCCTCACACAGCTAGTGTTAGAACCCACTCGAGAGGGAGCAATCTTAGACCTGGTACTCTCAAATGGGGAAGGAGAAAGGATTTCAGATTTAGAAGTGGGTAGCCATCTGGGAACAAGTGACCACCAAACAGTGTGGTTCACAATAAATACAGCCATAGAATCAAGCCATGCAAAAACAAGGGTACTGGACTTAGGAAGGCTGACTGGGAAAATGAGAGAGTGCCTTAGAAAAGCACTAGCAAATGGGCAAGAAGGAGGGGTGGAGGAACAATGGGAAATAATCAAAACAGCCATCGCAGAGGCAACAAGCCTCTGTGTGAAGCAAATCAACAAAACAAAGTGAAGGAAAAAAACACCATGGTTCTCAAAAGAGGTGGAAGGGAAGGTTAAGGAGAAAAGGATAGCATTCAGGAAATACAAGGAAACACAGAAGGAGCAGGACAGAGAACTTTATCAGTTAAAGGAGAAGGAGGAAGGGAAGGCAGTCAGAATAGCAAAGGCGCTAACTGAAGAAAAGATAGCCAACTACGTTAAGAAGGGGGATAAAACCTTTTATAGGTACATTAGGGAGTGAGGAAAGATCAAGGGAGGAATGCAGATACTTAATAAAGGGGAAGGAATGTGGGCAAAGGGTGACAGTGAAAAAGCAGGAATACTGAATGAATATTTCTGCTCAGTATTCACAACGGAAGAGTAGGGGGAGGTACCAAAACCAAACAAGAGAAACGCTCTGAATAGGGGGGTCGATACGAGTCCATTCACAGAAGAAAGGGTTTTGAAAGAACTCTTGAAACTGAGGGCAGACAAAGCAATGGGGCCTGATGGGATTAACCCAAGAATTCTAAAACAACTAAGGGTAGAGAACTAGTAATGCCACTGATTACTCTCTTTAACAAATCATGGGAGGATGGGGTGGTACCCGAGGACTGCAGGAGGGCAAATGTGATTCCACTTCACAAAAGTAGGAGCAGGGTAGAGGCAGGAAACTACAGACCAGTTAGTCTGACCTCAGTGGTAGGGAAAATAATGGAATCACTTCTGAAGGAAAGAACTGTTGAGTACCTAGAGGCCAGTGGGGCACAGGACCCAAGGCAACATGGTTTCACAGGAGGAAGGTCATATCAGATGAACTTAATAAATTTCTTTGACTGGGTGACTAAAGTAGTAGACCAGGGAGGGGCTGTGGATATGGCCTACCTAGATTTTAGCAAGGCATCTGACACAGACTCACGCTAAAGATTAATATACAAGTTAGCAAGCCTTGGAGTGCATCTCAAGGTGGTAGCCTGGATAAAAAAAACTGTCTGGACAACAGGACACAAAGAGTAATAGTAAACTTGAGTCCACAGTGAAGAAAGGAGAGTAACTAGCAGGGTACCGCAGGGGTCGGTACTGGGATCGGTCCTCTTTAATGTCTTTGTAAGGGACATTGGAGAGCACCTGGCAGGAGAAGCATGCCTCTTTGCAGATGACACAAAGATCTGCAACAGGGTTGATACACAAAGTGGGGTGGAAAGGATGAAAAGGGACTTGGCAAGGTTGGAGGAATGGTCAAATATATGGCAGCTCAGATTCAATGCAAAGAAGTGCAAGGTAATGCATCTGGGAATCAAAAACCCAGGGGAAGAGTACACAGTGGGGGGTGAGTTAATAAAAATCAAGAGAGACCTAGGAGTTATTATATCAGATGACCTAAAGGTGGGCAAGCAATATGAGAAGGCAGTAAGAAGGGCTGGGAGGATACTGGGATGCATTGGGAGAGGTATCAACAGTATAAAACAGGATATTGTTATCCCTCTGTACAGACTTTTGATTAAGACCCCATCTGGAGTACTGTGTGCAGTTCTGGAGACCCCATCTCCGAAAAGACATAGAGTGGAGGCTGTTCAGAGGACGGCAACCAAAATGGTGCAGAGTCTGCACCAGAAGACATACGAGAAGAGACTAAAGCAGCTTAATATGTATACTCTTGAGGAAAGGAGGGAGAGGGGGGACATGATAGAAACTTTCAAGTATCTCAAGGGAATTAAAGTACAAGAGGGTAGCATCTTTCAGAAAAAAAGATGTGCAAGAACAAGGGGGCACAATTCAAAGACAGACAGGGGACGGCTCAGAGGTAATGTTAGAAAGTATTTTTTCACAGACAGGGTTGTGGATGCATGGAACAACCTTCCTGAGGAGGTTGTGGAGTCAGGAACATTGGAAGAATTCAAGAATGCATGGGACAGACATAAGGCAATTCTAGTGGGGGGCAGGAGGAAGTAAGCTGTTGATTAACTAAAATCTGTAGCTTATCCATCAGGTAGGAAAATGGGCAGACTAGGTGGGCCAAGCGGTCCTTATCTGCCGTCAAATTCTATGTTTCTATGATGGCGGATGAGGGCCACTGGGACCACCCTTTCTGTCCATTTTTTTTTCCATAACAGTTGAGAAGTGCTTGGTCATCACCAATGGTGACTGAATCACCACTGGTGATCACCAAGCAGTTCTTGATTGTTATGAAAAAGTGACCATAAATAAAATTAAAAAAAAAGGAGGGTGTAAGGATCTGTCTTGATTTTAGGAAACTTAAGTGTCCATATTTGATAGCTATCCTATGGCCAGGATAGATAAGCTGGACATGGCCCACTGGGCTGAACACCCACCCACCCCACCCACCCAATCTCCACCCCCAGGCCCTCCCTCCTCTGCCAGTACCTGATGGTACTACTTGAAATGTTTATTAATCTACACGTGTTCAAGCAATTGTATGTAATACTACGTATCTCTGTTCATGCAACCAATGTAATACTATGTTGACTCTGTATGTCTGTATTCTGTAAACATGTAAAAATCTGTTACTCTGTCTTGACTGTACTTTGTAAACTATGTTAACCATGTGTGTCCTCTCTGTGACGAGGTACCTTTGTAAACAAGCCACCGGCTTAAAGGTTGTAAATCCGATTATACAATAAATAAAAAAAAATAGACTGGGAACTGTCAAGTACATTAGTACCCTCAATCTCACCAAGGGTTACTAGCAAACTCCTCTATGTAAAGAATTCAGAGACAAAATTGCATTTTCCACTCCAGTTAGATTCTATCAGTTCACCACCATACTGTTCGGCTTACATTGCATACCTGCTACATTCTAGCAGTACATGAATGTAATTCTAGACGCTCAAAGTAGTTACTGTGCTGCTTACCTGGATGATGTTGTGGTGTACAGTCCAGAATGAAAAAGCCAACTGAAACACCTATGAGCAGATAGCCTATCTATCAAAAATGCAAGTCTGACCATTAATCCTATCAAGTGCTCATTAGGCATGCAGGAAACCACATAGCTGGGTTATACTCTGGGAAAGGGAGAAGTAAAGCCAGAGATTTCCAAGACAGAGCTGTAGCAAACAGTTCTGTTCCTAAAACAAAGAAACATGTTGCATCATTTTTAGGTCTGGCTGGTTACTATCAGAGATTTGTTCCTAACTTTATCCCATCAGCTACTCCCTTTACTGAACTCACGATAAAACAGTAGCTAAATTGACCGTAGAATGTGATAAGGCTTTTTGGTGAGTCAAAGTTGCATTATGTTCAGCCCGTTTTGAGAAGTCCAGACTTAGAGGAACAATTTATGTTACAGACAGATGCATCAGAGGTAGGTCTAGGTATAGTCCTGTGTCTGAAAATAGTCAAAAGGAACATCCCATTCTATCAGTAGGAAACTGCATGACAGAGAGGAAAAGTACTCCACTGCTGAAAAAGAATGCTTTACTATGAAATGGGCAATGAAGTCCCTTAAGTGTTATCTACTAGGAGCTCATTTTGTACTTGGATCACAATCTTCTCTGTCAGCGTAATCAAGTAAAGGATAAAAATCTCAATCACAAGATGGTATTCTGGGACTATACTTGTTCAAAATACAAAGTGATGCACAAATCTGGAAAAGAGAATGTCAATGCTGATTTTCTGTCAAGATATGATTCAGGAATTGAGAAGTCAGAAGGTTTTGGAAGCAAGCCTTTTTTTCCCCTAAAAGAAAAGGTTCCCTCGGGGTAAATGGTTGGTTTAAGATCCTGTCCCACTTGTTATGCAAAGAGTTAGAAGCAAGGATCCATTCTACGATTGGATGAAGAGTGCCCTGGACCAGGGTAGGCCGGTGGATGTCCTCTTTCTAGACTTCAGCAAGGCATTTGATTCAGTACCCCACAGTGGCCTGCTGGCTAAGCTGGGGGGGAATAGGGGTGGGGAGGCAGATGATCAGGTGTATAGGTAATTGGCTTTCAGAGTGTATCCAGAGGGTGGTGGTTGGGGGATAATCTCATCCCCAAGGAAGGTCATTAGTGTGGTCCCCCAAGAATCGGTCCTGGGGCCACTCCTGTTTAACGCCTATGTCTCTGACATAAGGAAGGGTATCAGGAGTGAAATGAGTCTCTTTGTGAAGGGCTCGAAGCTGGGAGCATAGGTGGATGGGGAGGAGGCGAGAGAGCCCTGCAGGGGGACCTGGAGGCTCTGGACAGGTAGTTGAGAAAGTGGGGACTGAAGTTTAATGCTAGGAAATGCAGGGTTCTGCACCTGGGGGCCAGTAACCCAGGTCAAGTGTACACCATGAGAGGAGACACACTACAAGTCTCGAAAGGCGAGAAGGATCTGGGGGTGGTGGCGGTTGTTAACATGAACAACAGAGACTTGTAGAAGGGCAGCGGCCAAGGCCAATAGGATGCTGGGACGTATGCTATGGGGATTACCTCCAGAAGGAGGGATGTGATCCTCCCTCTGTATAACCTCCTGGTTACGCTGCACCTAGAATACTGTGTGCAGTTCTGGAGGACGCACCTGAAAAGGGACACTGCACTCCTGGAGAGGGTCCAGAGGAGAGTAACCAAAATGATCTGGGGCATGGGGGGAAGGACCTATGGGGAGAGGCTGGAGGAGCTCAACATGTACATCCTGAAGGAGATGAGGGACGGGGGGGACATGGTAGAGGTCTTTAAGTATGTAAAGGGGATCAATAAGGGAAGCTTGGAAGGGGTGTTCCAAATAAAGGCGGGGGCAACCAGAGGACACATGGAAGCTGGAGGGGAGACTCAGAGGAATTACTTCACTGAGAGGGTGGTGGAACCAATGGAATGCGCTGCCCAGGGAATGGTGGAGGCTGATACCATGGAGAGGTTCAAGCAAGGCTGGGACAGGTATGGGGGAGGGTGAAGCTGTGGAAGTTCCATACTGGGAAAATACCCTGGAAAGGGGACTGGGGAGCCCAAGGGGGTGGGGGGGTCAGCAAAATGGGAGTCCAATATGGGTGCTGACTATCGAGCAGACACAAAAGACCATAAGGTCAATTCTGCTGGCATTTTAGTATGTTAGTATTCTGTCCTCTCCCTTTCTACCTCCTGCCCACGTGTGCAATCACATTTTCTTGCAACTCCTAGGAATTGGCCACTGCGATGGTCCTACAGTGTTCCTCAGTTATCTTCTTTCCTTCACTTGCTGTTTCTATTTTTTTCTCCACTTGCGTCTCCGTGGTTAAAGGAATATATGTGAATCTTTATGTGAAACTGGGATCCCTTGGTTTGCAAATGTACATAATTAACATGGTTGCAATGACTGCAGGAAGCTCTTTGGGTTTCTTGAAATGATGGCAATCTATAATACAAGGGGTTAACCTTGAGATATGTTTTAACCTCCTCGAGTTTGTTTGCAGAGTTGCCAGCAGGAAACCAGCCCTGGGACAGAATGTTCTATTTAGTTGTTCTTGCAGGCTTATCTCAGGAAAGAAATTGACAAAAGTTCTGATACAGTTTGTGAAGAGCACGAGATGCAACTTACAAGAATGGAATGCAGAAGCTGGCTGCCAGGAAAAGTCATCTTATAAAGGCAATGTTTTGTTTAGCAATAGAGAAACTGATTTAAACAGACTCTCTGATGAAATACTATTTTTTTCTGCATAAAAAGCTTTCTTTTTCATCTTTTTTTAAATGTTATTGTTACTGATAATAAAATGCTACTTGTAAATTTTACAACTTCTCCTGGTATAGCTATGCTTCTTGACATATGCCTCTATCTACCATAGAAACATAGAATTTGATGGCAGATAAGGACCGCTTGGCCCACCCAGTCTGCCCATTTTCCTACCTAATGGATAAGCTGCAGATCCTAGTTTACCAGCAGCCTACTTCTTCCTACCCCCACCCCCTAGAATTGCCTTATGACTGTCCCATGCCTCCTTGAATTCCACCACTGTTTTTGACTCCACAACCTCCTCCAGAAGGCCGTTCCATGCATCCACAACTCTCTCTGTGAGAAAATACTTCCTTAAATTACCTCTGAGCTACCCCTCCCCCCCATTTTCAAATTGTGCCCCCTTGTTCTTGCACACCTCTTTTTTTGAAAGATGCTACCCTCTTGGACTTTGTTCATTCCCTTGAGGTACTTGAAAGTTTCTATCATGTCACCCCTCTCCCTCCTTTCCTCGAGGCATACATATTAAGCTCCTTAAGTCTCTTCATGTGTCTTCCGGTGCAGACCCTGCACCATTTTAGTTGCCCCCTCTGGACAGCTTCCATCCTGTCTGTCTTATGGAGACTGGGTCTCCAGAACTGCATGCAGTACTCCAGATGGGGTCTCACCAGCTGTCTGTACAGAGGGATAATAATCTCCTGTTTTCTACTGGTGACGCCTCCCATGCATCCCAGTATCCCCCAGCCCTCCTTGCTGCCCTCTCACATTGCTTGCCCACCTTTAGGTCATTTGATATGACTACCCCCAGGTCCCTTTCCATTTTTGTTGTTGTTAGTATCTCACCCCCTCACTGTGTACTCTTCCCCTGGGTTTTTGTTTCCCAGGTGCATTACCTTGCACTTCTTAGCACTGAATCTAAGCTGCCATACATTTGACCATTCCTCTAACCTTGCCAAGTCCGATCTAGAAACTCTGAAGAGGAGATTGAGGGTGTGGCAGCTAAAATTTGATATGTAGAAGTGCAAGGTAATGCATACAGAGGCCAAGAATTCAAGAAAGGTGTATAGGATTAATGGAGTGGTCGTGAAGAAAAAATTACTCACCTTAGTAATTTTGTTTCTTCTAAACGAGTTTTGCTGTATTCTGACTATTGCAGTTAGCCCCAGCACTCAAACTGCCCCGCAGAGTAGATGGTTAATTTTCTATGCAGAGTATAGAACGCCGAGCTCGAGCTCGGTTCAGACCTCTGTCTGCTGCACTTTGAAGTGCAACTGTCAGATTCTTATGAGCTAATACTAACTACTATGTGGAAATTGTAAAATTTTTACTAGCCAAATGGCAACCAAATATTTTGGATCCCCAAAAGACTCAAGTCAAGAAGTCCAAAATCAGAAACCAGGTAGTGAACAACTTAAGACTTTAAAAGTAATAATATAACCCACTCTCCCCCTCTCTAAAAGGAGAGAGCACCCAAATGCACCCGTGGGGTGCAACACTGCATCTGCCAGCCCACTTCCCAAAACCAGATTCTGAGAGGGGAGGTAGGTAGGGAGGTCAGAATACAGCAAGACTCCATTATAAGAAACATAATTACTAAGGTGAGTAATTTTTTCTTCAAACAACATGAAATCTTGCTGTATTCTGACTATTGCAGACTACCAAGCAGTACCTCCATGGAGGAGGGAATCGAACCTACCTTAGGAATAGGCTCTGCAGTATTGCTGTACCAGTATTGCTGTACCAAACTGAGCATCACTCCTAGCCTGGATATCCAGGGATTAATGCTTGGTAAATGTATGGACTGTTTTCCAGGTGGCTGCTTTACATATCGGTAGCAAAGGAATATCCCTGGCCGCAGCCAGGGAAGCAGCTGTACCTCTAGTCTGGAGTCCACTCTGAAGAAAGAGGAGTTATTAGTGGGGCACCGCAGGGTTCAGTACTGGGTCCAGTCCTTTTTAATGTCTTTATAAGTGACATTGCAGAGGGACTGAAAGGAAAAGTATGCCTCTTTGCAGATGACACAAAGATCTGCAACAGGGTTGATACACAAGGAGGCACGGAAAGGATAAGAAGGGACTTGGCAAGGTTGGAGGAATGGTCAGAAGTATGGCAGCTAGGATTCAATGCAAAGAAGTGCAAAATAATGCACCTGGGAAACAATGACCCAAGGGAAGATTACACAATGGGGGACAGGTAGTAACAACAAAAAAAAAGGAAAGGGACCTGGGGGGTAATCATATCAGATGACCTTAAGGTTAGTAAGCAATGTTAGAAGGCAGTGAGGAGGGCTGGGGGTATACTGGGATGCATAGGGAGAGGCATCGGCAGCAGAAAACAGGAAGTTGTTATCCCTCTGTACAGACAGTTGGTGAGACCCCATCTGGAGTACTGCATCCAGTTTTGGAGACCCCATCTCCTTAAGCACAAAGACAGGATAGAGGCAGTCCAGAGGAGGGCAACTAAAATGGTGCAGGGTCTGCAAGAGAAGCAGTACGAGGAGAGACTAAAGGAGATTAATATGTATACCCTTGAGGAAGGGGGTTGGGGACATGATAGAAACTCTTAAGTACCTCAGTGGAATCAACAAAGTCCAAGAGGGTAGCATCTTTCAGAAAAAGAGATGTGCAAGAACAAGGGGACACAATTTGAACATGGGGGTGCGGTTCAGGGGCAATGTGAGGAAGTATTTTTTCACAGACAGGGTAGTGGATGCATGGAACAGCCTTCCTGAGGAGGTTGTGGGGTCTAAAACTGTAGAAGAATTCAAGAATGCATGGGACAGACATAAGGCAATTATTGTGGGGGGGTAGGAAGAAATAGGCTGTTAGTTAACTAGGATCTGCGGCCTAACCTGTAGGTAGGGAAATGGGCAGACTAGGTGGGCCAAGCAGTCCTTATCTGCCATCAAAGTCTATGTGTATGTTTCTGTGTTAGTCGAATGAGCCCTCAGGCCAGGCTGAGGGAGGTATTTTGCCTAGCTTCTCATAGCATAATTGAATACAAGAGACAATCCACCTGGCAATAATTGTCTTAGTGGCAAGTTTGCCCTTACCCACTTCCCCATAAGTGAGAAACAACTGAAGGAAGTCAAACCTGCGAGCCTTAGTACGCTCAATGTAGTAACTAAGGGCTCTTTTAACATCTAAACTGTGTAAACTTCCTTCTCTGAAGATGAATGATCAGTGAAGAACAGAGGGAGAGACACAGATTGGTTCAGATGAAAATGTGAAACCACTTTAGGTAGAAACCTCCTATTAGTTCTAAGGACCACCTTATCTCTATGGAATGAGATAAAATCAGGCCCCACTGACAGAGTTTGCAATTCACTGATACGCCTGGCAGAGGTAATAGCTACCAGGAACACAGTTTTCCAAGTCAAGTACTTAAGCTCTGCTGAAGACAAAAGCTCAAAAGGTGGTTGCATAAACTGAGCAATGCAAACATTAAGATCTCAAGCAGGGGTAGGATCCCTAAAGCGGGGATTTGTATGAAGCAATCCCTTGAAAAATTTACAGAATAAAGCGTGAGACGACTGTAGAAGCTGCCATGTGGCCCAGAAGTTGAAGAAAGTGCCTTGCTGGCCGCGAGACCAGAAGGTGGAACGAAGAAGCCAGCTCTACAATAGCCCTTGCCATTTCCAGGGGAAGAAAAGCTCTTGCTTTGACTGTATCCAACTCTGCCCCTATGAAGGTGAGGTGCTGTACAGGTTCGAGAACTGACTTGGGAAGACTGAGAAGGAATCCTAGGGAAGCTGCTTGCTGAGTCACTTGAAGGTCTGACTTGACTTGGTCTGGGGACTGACCCACAATCAGCCAGTCGTCCAAGTATGGAAATATTTTTACTTCTTAAAAAGGCCACTACTACTGCTAGGCATTTTATGAATACCCTTGGAGCTGATGTCAGGCCGAAGGGCATAGCTTTGAATTGATAATGGCCTCAAGGCAATTCGAACCTGAGGTACTTTCTGTGGGAGCACCTGATGGGAATGTGAAAGTAGGCATCTTTTAAGTCCAGGGAGGCTAGCCAGTCCCCTGGCCTTAGAGAGGGAAGGATTATTCCCAGAGTCACCATTTTTAATTTTGGTTTTAAAAGATGTTTGTTCAGGTATCGTAAGTCTAGGATGGGTCGCCACTCCCCTGTCTTTTTCGGCGTAAGGAAGTACCTGGAGTACAAACCTTTGCCCCTGTGCAATGTAGGAACTTTCTCTACAGCCTTTAGAGCCAGTAGAGATGAAACCTCTGCCTCTAGGGCAATAGTTTTGGAGATGCTTGCAGGTGGAAAAGATCTGGCCCTCAGCTTTGGAAATTTCTTGAAGCCAAGAACCAGCCCTTGGCTTACCACCTCCAGGACCCACTTGTCTGAGGTAAAAGACATCCAGTCCTGGATGAAGTAAGCCAGCCTGCCTCCTACAGGAATTGGGGAGTCGACCCGGGCTGACACATCAGGGTGTCTGCTTGGCAGTGGCTCTGGGCTGAGAGGAGGATGCAGCTGTGCTCATCCCCCCCCTCTAAAGAACCCCCTCTGAGCAAAAGGAGAGAAGGCCTGAGCTAGGAAGAAAGGCCTTTGAAAAGGCCTGCCCCCGCCCCTAGACTGCTGCCTCTGAGGAGTGATTTGCCTTTCTTTGGCTTGAGCACTCCTATAGGTGGTCCTATACTCATCCATCTTTTTCATGTAATTCTCTGTCTGCTCCCCAAACAGAGAATTACCCACCACAGGGAAATCCATGGCCTTAGCCTGAATGTCCTGTGAGAGACTAGTACATCTGAGCCAAGCCATTCTCCGAAGAGCCACAGATGTAGCCATGACTCTAGAGAACACAACACTAGAGTCCAGAGCAGCATGGAACTGTACCTTAGATGTCTCAATCCCGTCAGCAGCCACCCCCCTCCAGCTCCGAGGCTAGCTGGGAGGAGGCCTGCTTAGCCAGTGCCAGTACAGCGTCCCACCTGGACTTCTGGTACCTGGCTGTATAGGCCATATAATTAGCCTGCTTGAGTCCCAAGGCAGATGCCATGTACTGTTTCTTTGCCATGGCATCCAGCTTCCTAGAATCTTTATCTAGGGTGTGTGAAGCCAAGGGTATATTAGCCTTATCACAGGCTGCAGCCTGCACAACCCCAACATGGCTGCATTGTTGATACAAGTACTCTGTACCAGAACTTGATAAGGTGTACCTTTTGTCCATCCTTCTGTCGACAGGAGGTACAGAATTTGGAGTTTTTAAAATCTTTTGTGTCTGCTTCCCAAAAGACTTATGAAGGGGAATAGACAGTCTTGTGGACTCTGGGATGTCCATCATCTCCACATAATCAGGTTCCTCTTGTTCTTCTGCAGCTTCTTCCACAGGGAGCTGGAAGGTTTCTGCCACTTTCCTGTAAAACATGTAGTGGGAAGGGGACTCAGAAAACCTAGGAGGGAAACATCAGAAGCCTGTCTGGGGAAATGTCCGGTTCAATGGGCTCAACCAGACCTCCCACACCATCGTCATCATCATAATCTTCAACCCCCTCCAAATCCAGTTCATAGAAATCTTCAGGAGCATAATCTTTAACCGGAGGAACCAACCGAACAGAGTGCCTGCCAGAAGGCGCCGGATCAGACGGAACAGGACGAAACAATTCTACAATCCTTATCGCATTGCCAATCTCTTCGGCGGTCGGAAAATAGGTCTCTGGAAACGAACTCGCAGATTTTTCTTTTTCTTTTGTAGAACAGATCCTCAGGATTGGCTCTCCTCTTGCCCGAAGAAGTACCGCCCTGGTCAGAGGGCACTCTCTCAGGTTCATTCGGAACTGAACCGGGCTGGCCATCCAAGTCAGCAGACTTCACAGCCTTCTTATCTCTGAGCCTACCTAATCATTTTTCCAGGGTAGACTTAGGGAACTTTTTACAGATTTGGCAGTCTGAACTGAGGTGGTCAAACCCCAGACAATAAACACAGGTGGTGTGGGGATCAGCCTTAGAAAAGGCCTCCCCACACACACTGCAGTGTTGAAACCCAGTTGGCCCGGTTTTTCTTTTGGATTTCTCAGACATAGCCATCCTAACCACAAACTTACCCTTTTTATGGCAAACAACCAGGCAAGACACCCTTATCGGTTTCTAACCGTGTCACGGGTATTGGAAAAAAACACAAGAAAATGCAGTTTTTTTTTAAACCTATAAGGACCGGTAACCACACTCTAAGTTTAAAAACAAACACAGAATATATAAAATCAACCAAACCGGTCGAAAAATCAATTTTACAATTTCCACAAGTTTACTACATCCAGTTCACTACCTAGTACTTATTGCACAACAGACAGAGATCTGAACCCAAACTTGCAAAAAATAATTGGTAAAACCGAGGACTTTAACCGACTTACGAACTGTGAGCAAAGGAGAAATCTCCGGAGTGGCCATTCAGTTAGGCGGAGTAAAGAATCTGACAGTTGCGCTTCAAAGTGCAGCAGACAGAGATTTGAACCGAGCTTGAGCGCAACGTTCTATGCTCTGCATAGAAAATTAACCATCTACTCTCCGGGGCAGTTTGAGTGCTGGGGCTAACTGCAATAGTCAGAATACAGCAAGACTTCATGTTGTTTGAAAAGCACATCAGATGAAAGGGGCCTGGGGTGTTACTAATGGAGGCAATGGCTCAATGCATTAGGGCTGTTGGAAAGACAACTCAGATGTTGAATTGCACAGGGAAAGAGATTACTAGCAGAGGAGAGAGGTTATAGAACCCCTGTAGAGATCCCTGGTTTGCACTCACTTGGAGTACTGTGTGCAGTTTTGGAGCCAACACTTGATGGACAGTGACAGGTTAGAGGCTGAGTGGAAACAAGTCACCACCAAAATGATACAAGGGCAACAGGATAAGTGCTATGAGAAACGCTTTGAGAACCTAACGATGTACAAAGCACAGGGCAGGAGAAAGAGGGGCGACATGACAGACACTCAAGCACCTCCACTGAATAAAATAAGGTGGACATCAGTAAGTTGTTCATGATGAGTAGTAATATAGGTACCAGAGGTAACTCCCTGCAAATGCTGGCAGGGAGTTTCAAGGTGGATGTCATAAGTACATTTTTACAGAAACAGTGGCAAAGAAGTGGAACAAGCTTCCAGAAGAGATCCTCAGAACTAAAACAGTGGAAGTGTACAAAAAGGGACAGGACAGACAGATGGCAATAGTGCACAAGGATGCAGACTGGCAAGAGATAGTGAGTACAGACAAGGGCATAGTCCCAAAATTAGACAGGCTTAGGCAGACTGAATGGGCCATATGGCATAATCTGTCACCATTTTATATGTTTCAATATAGGAGTTATGGGTCTGAGCTCTGAGGTGCTTGTTTGTGCTGCTGCCCCTTGGGCTTCACTTTATGTACAGAAAGAAGCCTTGTCACAGAGAATACAAAGTGAGCCGGCCGGAATCTTGCAGACACAGGATGGACAACAGGAGACAGCCGTGGAGGACAAGAGCCTTGGTTTGTTTTCTGCACGTGGAGGTCTTAGCTCTTGTTTCCTTAGGAACAGCAATTTTTGGATGCCATAGCAAAGTTTCCAAACGTAAAAGCATGGCCAGCATTTTCCAATTGTGATATTGGGGGAGGAAGGATCACCAAAGCACCATGATGGGCGCTGCACTAAACACACATATGTACAAAGATGGCCACTGCCTGAAAAAAAAAATGCTGTTTAGGCCTCCAAAGAAGGTGCTCACTGCGCTAACGATGGAACGATGATACAGGAACCCCACAAATACATGCAGACCTTGTAGTGCTCTAAAATTCCACAGAACAACCCTTGACCCAACAAAACACCCATTTCTACCTAAACATTAGAGGGGCAGGTGGAATTCGGCCCTTCAAGGCACTTGATGGTGAGTGTGGGCTACAGCAGCCCTGACAAGGCACTGCCATCCCAGGGTTCCTCACCTGTAGACAGTGCCCTGAACAGTTTGATGAAAATGATGAAATAAATATCTACCTGCTGCTGTTGCAGAATAGCACCTGAGGAAAATGATGTGGTTGCAGAAGTAGCAGCAAAAAGTTCACTGCTGAGGACAAAAGCTTCTCTGCAGAGCAGCAGTTTGTCTACCAGCTAGCACATAATGAAAAAGACTGAGGGAGTCAGGGAAGAGGCGTCTGCTAAGACTTCTCTAAGAATGTTTCATTCTGTTCCAGCAGCAGGGGAGGGCAACCCATAACATATGCTGACTGCCTATAGGAGACAATACATCAACTGGTGAAAGTGGTAAGAAGAGCAGGTCTTAAAACCAGAGGGAGTCCCACCTACCTGTAAATCTTCTCCATTTTAGATTAGTGTGGGGCTCGGTTTCTCAAGCAGATGGAGCAGTTTCATAACGTTACAGCTCGGGATGGAAGGAAGTGAGGACAACAGGTAATCTAAGTATTTTAAGTAATTTAAGGATATTTCTGATGAATCAGCACCCATGGGTCCTTTTCTGTCATCAGTTTTTCTATGTTTGTATGTTTTAGCTTGGACGTCTAAGTTTATAAGCTTTCATACACATATGGACATTCGAGAATATGATGGAAGGTGGCTTTGGCCCATAAAGACCATACCCTATTTCCTCAGTACATTATTTTTATTTAGAATTTCTGAAAATTGGGATATCCACATTTAGGTTGTAATCCTAGTTTTAAAGAAATTCCCGAAGGGGAAGGGAGGCAGCAGGGAGTCATAAGCAAATTACACAACAGGTAAGTTTATGCACAGGTCACAAAATAAAACAAACGGCAAAGCTATGCAGGTTGTAAAAATACAGAAGACTTAAAATGTAATGTTACTTATACAATATAATGCAATATAAACAGAGTTACACAGTTTACTTGACTTTGAGCTCCTCTGTTGAAGAAACAGAGAATAGGAGGCTGGATTGCAGGTGTAGGTAGGAAGGGGCCGGGACAGCTGCAAGAGATACTGAGATGGTTAAAAATGGTATACTTCTTCAGGCACTGTGGTTGGTGCTTCTTTGGGGAGTGGGGAAGAGTGTTCCAAGTGGCTAATGCAGCTGTTGCAAATGCTTTATATCCAATGGACCTGTGGGTTCTTGGTACATGTAAGAGGCCCTTGTTTTGGGATCTCAGCATATATAATAAGTTAAGCAACTGCAAAAGGCTGCTTAGGTAGGTGGGTAAGTTCCATGAAGACATTTATAAATCAGTGGGGTCCATGTTAGCTCATGTCTCTCTTTCTCGTTCAAAAAGACCGAAGTTATTGTAAAAAGAAGGCAGTGGCAAGTGGTTTTGCTAGAGGCAAACACAAATTGGCAGATCCAGTTAAATGTTGCTGTGACTTTTTTTGTAGGAGACTACCTCCCTCATATAAACTGTATAGCTCTCTCTGGAATCCTTCCAGGTTCCTTCCACTAACCACATTACTCTGTAGTAAGTAGTCCATTAAATACACAGCATCCTATGGGTAAAGTAATGCTTCTCTCAGATTGCCCACCGATGATTTTCCAATCATGGCCCTTTATTGCTCGCTCTCTCTCTCTCTCTTCTTCCCTTTAGATGTCTACCCAGCTCTACAAAGCTCTGGATCTTTTATGAATTCAAAATAGTGCATCAGGTCTCCTCCTAACCTCCTCTGTTGCAGACAAAACATATCCCAAGCTTCTAAACCATTCTCAAAAGTCATACTTTTTATAATTTTTGTTGCTTTTCTCATAACGCTTTCAGGCATAACAATAATAGACCTTTATTTAGTCTGTAGATCCTGTGATCAACCTCTTGCATGGAGGTCGATAAAACATAACGTAGCAAAGTAGGAGAGGCAGTTCATCCTAGTGTGATGTATATTTGGCTGAATAACGATGCATCCTCAAAGGATGTGTACTTGTCAAGTTTTCTTACAAAATCAATTAAATATAAGACTTCATTATAAAATCAATTAAATATAATTATAAACAAACATACAACAGAAGCCTCACAATATTTCTCATAAGGAAAAAAAAAATAGAAATTAATCTGGCCAGTCCATTGTCGCTGAGGTATTGTTACTATGTAATTTATTTATTAGTTATTTATTTATTTCAAGAGTTTCACCAGGAAAGTAGAAACAATGATTTTTCCTTTTCATAAATGGCCATTTCCATCTGGCAAAATCTTAAAATTCAGTCTTCCTCAAAAGACAAATCTGCATTTTTTTTTTTTAATTGTCTCAAAATGGAGGGGTTTGACAAAAATGTATCTCAAAATAAAGGGGGTTGCCGGCCCGGTGGCACTGAGGGTTGAGGCGATGGGCGCCTGAGCTTCGTGCCGCCTGGCTGCCCTAGTTCAGGAAGCGAAACTCTGGTATCCGGGGTCAGCAGTGTAGGAAGAGGATGGAGCGTCCGGAGGACAGCTGTACTCTCCCTGGGAGGATTCGGGCAGCTCGGTGTCCTAGCAACCCCCAATGGAGATCAGGGGTAGCACACGCACACCAGCCAACGTAAGGGGAGGAGTACGGCAGACGTCAGCAAGGCAGCCGTGCGCGGAAGTCAGTGCACACTATGCTCCTAGGGGAAAAACTTAACAAGAAAAAACCCCGCCATGGACTGCGGAGATGATGGGGGCTCCAGGGGCAGGACTCACTTCCCTCCGCTGGCCCACCTACTCTGAGGACTCCAGGCCCGACCCAGCACCCAGGTAAGGCCTCTCTAACTTACAGATAGGCCATCCCAGGGGGTGATCTGGGAGGCTAGGCCTGCCTGAGTATTCGGGGAGTCTCTCAGAGAACTGGGTTCAGGCAGGTAGTAGACGTCCCATCGAGAGAGCACCCCGGAAGGATACCCGGCACATGGAGGAGAATAAATAAAGTAAAAAAAATTATAAAAATAAAAGGGGTTGCCCCAAATTTTTTTTTTTTTTTTTAATTTTCAGCATGATAAAGTGGTGCAAAAAATGGCAACTGCCATTTTTCACTGGTGTTTTCGGGTGGGTAACAGATTGTTTGCAGATGCGAGATGGGGAGTATAAGAAACAGGATGTGCTAGTGAAAATATATAATGTAAGGCGCAGAAGTAATACAATAAAATACAATTAAATATTTACAATAAAAGAAAAGTAACAATACAAAGTAGAGTGCAGTCATGATTTACAGATATATAATTAGGGTGACATAAAAAAAAAAAGAATAATAATGCAATTTAAGGTACAAGTGCTTTATAATAACCGAATGAAATACCAGATGGTAGCTGATTATACACCGCCAGTCTGATGAGGTGCAAGAGCTATCAATACCAGTGCAGAAGGCAGGCTCAGGAGCAGAATACAAAAGAGATACCACTACTGTTCAGGCGCAGTTTAGCCTGGAGGGGAGGACGGGGGGGCAGAAACAAAAGTGAGGAGGGAAAAAACAGCTGCGTAAGAACTTACCATAAAACAGCAGATTTCTGACAGGATCTCAGTCATCAGGTCACAATGTAGGAACTTCACTATCGGTGAAGCAGGGTCCACACAGAAGATTTTCAGCAGTACAACTGGGGCCGCCCATGGCGGACTTCATCAACCCTATAAAAGGTGTTGGCGGCCCCGCTCCCTCCTCAGTTCTTTCCCCAGGAGACAAAGGAAGCATATCTCTAGCCATGGGGAACCAAGGAGAGAAAAGAGAGAGAGGTGCCCAGGGCTATAAGAAAGGCTGGATACACCAGATAGCCAGTTTCAATAAGGAGCCCCAAAAGGGGGATAGTGTGAGGGAAGGCAGATCAGATGACTGAGATCCCCTCGAAGATGTACTGTTACGGTTAGTTCTTACTTATCTTCTTCAGTGATATCTCAGTCATCAGGTCACACCACAGGAATGAGTACCAAGCAGTTACAGGTGCAAACAGACAGTGTGGGAGGAAGGCCAACCTTAAACTTAAGACACGAGGCCCTGCCAAATCCTGCACAGGCTCTACAGGCAGTGTCCAGACTGTAGTACTTGGTAAAAGTATGGATGGTACTCCAGGTGGCAGCTGCACAAAAGTCAGCGGCTTTGAACCCCCCCCCCTAAACAAGCCACAGAGGTAGCCATGCCTCTTGTGGAATCAGCTATTTTTTTTTGCAACTTTATACACAGGTTATTATACATCTCACCTTAGCTCATTCGTTACAGGTTTCAGTTTACCTTATTATCATTCTTTTCTTGTTATACATCAGATATTTTGTCCACCTGGGAACAGAAGTAGGAGGTTGTTTACGAAAGATGTTTGGTTTATATTCTGTTTTAACTGAAACATTTGAATAGCTTTGTACTTGAAAGTAGTTCTGTGTGTTAAAAATTACTACTTTGAGTTATAACTGTTACTTGGGCTGTGATATTGTAAGTATTGGGGCTTGTGGGAACACTTGTTTGGCAGTGATAATGAAAGTCAAATTTAATGTGATGTTTGCCTGGTGGTGGTGGTACAGCCCTCACACCCACCCTGTTTTGTAGGCTTTCTTAAATACTGAAAAGCCACTGGGGGTTGGGATTGAAGGGCTATGCATTTCTGTTTGTGTCTGAAATTTGAAGCAACAGGAACTGGTGGGCCTGTGACATCATACGGTACCTGATGTCTGCATACACACACACTGTTAGCAGGACTGGACACACACTGGACTGTATGTGTTTGTGAGACTTGGGAACATTATTGGTAGGGTTGAAATAGAGTTTGTAAACAACTGCAGTCAGTATAGAGCGAGAGAGAGACGGTATTCCAGGGGGAATGGACTGACAAAAGGGGTGTGTGCCATTGTGAACAGAGAGGGACAAACAGGGTGGCCACATTCCACCATGGCAGGCATATTCGGAAGGGTTGTAGGCTGCACAGGCTGTGGGGTGGCAATAATTCTCAATTGGGCCTGGGAGAGAGAGGCTGCCCTCTCTGTAGACAGCTATCTCATATCAGGAGTGAAGTATATTGGTTAAGGAGTAAGTTGGGGGTGTGTGTCCAAGGATAAGGGGTGTGGATATGGACGGCAGAAGGGTGGGGCTGAGGGGAGGCTGGGGCAACACTCAGAAATTACAGGACGTTATGTTACACCAAGCAGGAGGGGGGATATTAGGGACAGAGGACCCTTAGATAGGGATGTTGACGCTAAGGGGAAAACTTACAGGGTAAGCATTCTGAATATAAGGAGAGTGGAGGGGGAAGAGTCAGGAGGGGCTGCTGTGGGGAAGCCTAAAAGAGCAGACTATGGGAAGGGAGCTCCTAAGGAGAACAGGGCAAGAGGGGCAGTCGGGGAAACTCAGGTTACTTGATAGAGGCTGGGATAGTGTGTTACAATAAATTTGAGCTACTAAGCAACCTAGAGGGGGAGGAAGGGGTTGGTGGAAATGAAACAACTGATACAGAGCCCCGGGAGTCCGATACCCATAGGGCATCACAGACTGGCAACGGAAAGGATAGAAATTGTCCCAGCGGGAGAAGGGGAAACGTAAATGTTAAGCAGATGAGGGAGATGCAACATATTGTACACATGAGGAAGGAAAGCACGACTGGAGAGAAACTGGGAGACAAGGAGGTGGGGGAGGGTTCCCCTCAGGAGGAGTGTCTGTACCAAGTATGGGGCCCTAGGTAAAGGGGACCCACAGAGGGCCTCTGGAGGCAGGGGTACTAATACAAGGGAGGAGGATGGTGGTGTGTGGGAAGGGGAAAGGGAAACCATCAGGGCCAGTATAAATGGTTTTGACAAGACAGGGTTAAAGGGGACACCTATTCTGGGGGGGTCTGAGTTAAGTGGGCAAAATAACAAGGGAGACAGAAAGGGGAGGGTGACGAGGGGCTCTCTAATAAGGCGGGAAAACTCCCATGGAATTGAGATCACGAATAAAGGGGGGGATGGGGGATGACAGCGCATAGTGGAGGTAACCATAAGGATGATGGCAGTGTTAAGGTTCTGTTATTGGGAGATGCGATGATTAGGGGTATCCATTGGGAGGGACACGGGGATGGATGCCATAGCCACGTGAAGGTAGTGAGTATCTCTGGGCTGACAGTGCACAGAGCAAAGTTCATGGTGTACGAACTGGTTAGGGATTGTGCAGGAAAACCAGATTTCCTGGTGCATTTGGGAACAAACGATCTAGAGGGAAATAGCATTTTGGAAATCCAAGCAAGGTTCCGAGAACTTGCCAGAGTTTGTCGGGATAATGGATGCAACATTTCCTTTTTGGAGATACTGCCAGTACCAAAGGCCTCAGAAGTGGAGAAAAAAATGAAGATCATAGAGGTTAATAACTGGCTCAGGAAGTGGGGTGAAGAAAGTGGGTTGAGGGTGTTAGGGAACTGGAAAGGAGTTTGGGAGGATAAGGGACTGTATGCCAAGGACAGGCTTCATCTTGCCCCGTTAGGGAAGGAAGTCCTTAAACAGTAGGTGGCTGACTACATTCAAGAAATGTGGGGGTTTAAACTTGTGAGGGGGGGAGAGGGATAGGGAGGGTCTGACCAAGCCCTCTCCTCCAGATGAGTGTAGCCTTCAAACCCAAAGGGGGGAACAGACTGGGGAGGAGGTTTCAGGAGGAGCAGAGGTGGATGGAAGTATAAGGAACCTGGGTGGGGTTCAACAAGGGGATCAGGGATAAGGGGTGGGGTGGTGTTAGTAAATGCCAGGAGCTTTGGAAACTAGTTGCCAGAGTTCCAGGCCATGCTGTCCGGGGGATGTCGACGAAACTTGGGCCAACAAAACCATGACTGGGACCTAAACATGCGGGGGTACACTATGCTTAGGAAGGATAGAAAGGGGGGGCAGAGGGGGTGGAGTGGCTATGTTCATTAGAGATGACATAAAAATTGCTAGGGTAGAAGAGGCAGAGGGAAATGTGGAGGCCTTATGGGTCACCTTATGAACCCTGGCAGGAGGTAAGGTCAAGCTTGGTGTAGTATATAGGCCACCCGGAATGGGTGATGCTCTGAAGGATGGTTTACTGGACAACATCTTTCCCAGTGTGGACCAAAAGGGGAAGGAGTGGTACTGATGGAGGACATTAAGAAAAAATTACTCAGTAACTGTGTTTCTTCTAATGGAGTCTTGCTGTATTCTGACATATTGCAGTAATCCCCAACCTTTAAACTGCCCCTGAGAACAAAGAGTTAACTTTCTATGCAGAGCATAGAATGCTGAGCTCGAGCTCGGTTGAAGTCTCTGTCTGGAGTGTTTCAAACTCAAACCATCAGATTCTTACGAGCCCAACTAACTAAAAATTCTATGTGGAAATTGTAAAAATTCCTACTAGCCAACTGGCAGAAAAAAGTTTTGGATTCCCAAGGAAAACTCAAGTCAGGAAACCCAAAACCCAAAAACCAATCTAATACAAATAACAGAAATAAATCAGCACCCAAATAAAAAGGAGGAGGGTGTAAACAAAAAATACCCCTCAGGTGCAACACTGCACCTACCCACCCGCTTCCCAAAAACAGGCTCTGAGAGGGGAGGCAGTGAGGGAGGTCAGAATACAGCAAGACTCCATTAGAAGAAACACAATTACTAAGGTGAGTAATTTTTTCTTCAAACAATATGAAGTCTTGCTGTATTCTGACATACTGTAGACTACCAAGCAGTACCTCCATGGAGGAGGGGCAGAACCTACTTTGGGAATAGGCTCTGAAGTACTGCTGTGCTAAACCGAGCATCACTCCTAGCCTGGATATCCAGAGAGTAATGCTTGGTAAAAGTATGGACTGTTTTCCATGTGGCTGCTTGACATTTCTGAGAGAGGGATATCCCTGGCAGCAGCCAGGGAAGCAGCTGTACCTCTTGTGGAATGAGCCCTCTGGCCTAAGGGTGGAGTTTTTCCCAGTTTTTCATAGCAGAACTGTATACAAGACACAATCCACCTGGCAACAGATCTCTTGGTGGCAGGTTTGCCCTTTCCCACTTCTCCATAAGTGAGGAACAACTGGAGGGAGTCAAACCTGTGACGCTTGGTACGTTCTATGTAGTAACTAAGGGCTCTTTTAACATCTAAACTGTGTAGCCTCTCTACTGAGGAAGAATGATCAGTGAAGAAAACAGGAAGAGACAGACTGGTTTAAATGGAAGTCTGAAACCACTTTGGGCAAGAACCTTCTATTGGTTCTAAGGACCACGTTATCCCTGTGAAATGAGAAAATCAGATTCCACTGACAGGGCTTGCAATTCACTGATACACCTGGCAGAGGTAATGGCTACCAAGAACACAGTTTTCCAAGTCAAGTACTTAAGCTCTGCTGAAGACATAGGCCCAAAAGGGGGTTGCATAAGTTGAGCAATGCAAACATTCAAATCCCAGGCAGGGGCAGGGTCTCTAAAAGGAGGACTGGTGTGAAGCAATCCTTTAAAAAATTTACAGAACACAGGATGAGAAGATAGTGAGGAAGACTTCCCCACAGACAAAAATGCAGAAACAGCTGACAAGTGTACCCTGAGAACAGCTGGTCTGAGGCCTAGGCCATTAAGATGGACCATATAATCCAGAACTGTAGGCAATTCAGCAGTGTCTGGAGAAATATGCTTCTTAGAACACCAAATGCTGAATCTCTTCCATTTGGAGTTACAAGTCTTTATGGTGGAGGGCTTTCAAGAAGCCTTGAGGATATCCAGAACACCTTCGGAAAGATGCAGATCTGCAAACTCTAACTCTTCAAGAGCCATGCCTTGAGATTGAGAGACTGAAGGTAGGGGTACCAAATCCTCCCCTGAGAGGATGTTAACAGGTTGTAATTCCTGGGAAGAGACAGAGGAAGATGGACTGATAGGGACAGCAACGGGGGTACCAGGGCTGTCTGGCCCAATCTGGAGCAATCAGAATCACTTTGCAAGGCTGAGACCTTATTTTGACTAAAACTTTACAGGAGTGGGGGCATACAGAAACTTCCCATCCCAATTCAGAATCAGGACGTCCTGGGGGACTGAGCCCAAGACTGGAGGTCTGCAACAAAAGAGAGGGAGTTGGTGACTGTCTGGGGCTGCAAAGAGATCTATGTCTGGAGTGCCCCACCTTGAAAAAATCACTTTCAACACCTGAGGGTCCAGGGACCATTCGTGATGGCCCTGAGAGATCCTGCTCAGTGCATCTGCTAGCACATTGTCCTTCCCTGGAAGGTGAACTGCTACCAGAGAGGTTTGCAGGGAATAAGCCAGGGACCATAACTTCATGGCTTCTGTGCACAAGGCCATGGACCGAGTGCCTCCCTACTTGTTGATTTACCACATGGTGGTGGTGGTGTCCGTTCTGACCTGAACCACCTTGTTCTGTACTGACTGAGAGAAAGCTTTTAGGGCCAGAAAAACTGCCCTGAACTCTAGGAGATTGATATAGAGAAGGGATTCTTGGGGGGAACACAACCCCTGGGTAGTAAGAGACCCCAGATGGGCTCCCCAGCCCAAAAGGGAAGCGTCCATGGTAAGGACCACTGAACAAGGCTGAGTAGCAAAAGGAACACCTTGTCTTAAATTGTCCTGATCCTGCCACCATTGGAGAGCTTGGATCAAGGTCAGAGTCACTGGGATCAGTTTGGTAAGGGAATCCTTCCTCTGAGACCAAAAAGCTCTCAGGTGGAACTGAATATCCCTCATCTGGAATCTTGCCCCTTGGACTACTGCTGTTGAAGCTGCCATGTGGCCCAACAGCTGGAGGAAATGCCTGCTGGTCGAGATACCAAGGCTGAAGGAAGAGGCTAGTTCCATAAGAACCCTTGCCCTTTCTAGAGGAAGAAAGGCTCTTGTTTGAGTGTGTCCAGTTCTGCTAAAGGTAAGAAGCTGGACTGGTTTGAGAACTGACTTGGGAAGGTTAAGAAGAAATCCTAGAGAAGTGAACACTTGCTGGGTCACTTGCAGGTGAGACTTGACTTGGTCTGGAGACTGACCCACTATTAGCCAATCGTCCAGATATGGAAAAATGGAAATATTTTGCCTTCTTAGAAAGGCAACTACTACTGCCAGGCACTCTGTGAAAACCCTTGGGGTTGAGGTTAGGCCAAAGGGCATTCCTCTGAATTGATAGTGGCCTGAGGGCAACTCGAACCTGAGGTACTTTCTGTGGGAGCACCTGATGGGAATGTGAAAGTAGGCATCTCTGAGGTCCAGGGAGGCTAGCCAGTCCCCTGGCCTTAGAGAGGGAAGGATTATTCCCAGAGTTACCATCTTGAACTTTGGTTTTAAAAGATGTTTGTTTAAACATCTTAAGTCTAGGATGGGTCGCCACTCCCCTGTCTTTTTTGGGGTCAGGAAGTACCTGGAATACAGTCCTTTGCCCCAGTGTAAGGTAGGTACTCTCTCTATGGCTCTTAAGGCTAGAAGAGAAGAAACCTCTGCCTCTAGGGCAAGGGTTTCCGAGAGATTTGCAGGTGGAAAAGATCTGGCTCTCATCTTTGGAAATTTTCTGAAGCTGAGAACCTGTCCCTGGCTTACTACTTCCAGGACCCACTTGTCTGATGTAACAGACATCCAGTCCTGGACAAAGTAAGCCAGCCTGCCCCCTACTGGAATAGGAGAGTCGACCCAGGCAGGCCCATCAGGGTGTCTGCTTGGCAGGGGCTTTAGGCTGAGGAGTGGATGCAGCTCTGCTCATCCCCCTTCTGCCTCTCCCTCTAAAGAACCCATTCTGAGAAAAGGAAGAAGAGGCCTATGCTTGGTAAAAAGGCCTTTGAAAAGGCCTGCCTCTGCTCTTAGACTGCTGCCTTTGAGGAGTTGCCTGCCTCTCCTTGGCCTGAGCACTCCTGTAAGTGGTCCTGTAGTCATCTGTTTTCTTCATGTAATTCTCTGTCTGCTCCCCAAACAGAGAATTACCCACTACAGGAAAATCCATGGCCTTAGCCTGGGTGTCCTGCGAGAGGCTAGTACATCTGAGCCAAGCCATCCTCCGAAGAGCCACAGATGTAGCCATGACTCTTGATGACACATCATTAGAGTCCACAGCAGCATGAAACTGAACCTTAGATGCCTCAATCCCATCTGCAGCCACCGCCTCCAGCTCCTTGGCTAGCTGGGGGGAGGCCTGTTTAGCCAGTGCCAGTACAGTGTCCCACCTGGACTTCTGGTACCTGGCTGTATAGGCCATGTAATTCGCCTGCCTGAGTCCCAAGGAAGATGCCATGTACTGTTTCTTTGCCATGACATCAATCTTCCTGGAGTCCTTGTCTGGGGGGTATGAAGCCAAGGGAATATTTGCCTTGTCACAGGCAGCAGCCTGCACTACCCCAACGTGGCTGCACTGCTGGTATAAGAACTCTGTGTCTAAGCCTGAAAGTGTGTACCTCTTGTCCATTCTTCTATCCACAGGAGGTATAGAGTTAGGAGACTTTAGGATTTTTTGTGTCCGTTTCCCAAAGGATTTGTGGAGGGGAACAGACAGTCTCCTGGACTCTGGGATGTCCATCATTTCTACATAATCAGGCTCCTCTTGATCTTCCACAGCTTCCTCCATAGGAAGCTGGAGGGTTTCAGCCACCTTTCTGTAGAACATAAAGTGAGAAGGGGACTCAGAAAGCCTAGGAGGGGAAACACCTGAAGGTCTGTCTGGGGAGATGTCCGGTTCCACAGGCACATCCAGACCCTCACTTTCACCATCTTCATCCTCAAATTCCCCTTCCTCTTCAAATTCTGGTTCATAAAAATCTTCGAGGATATAATCTTGAACCAGGGGAACCAACCGAACTGAACCTCTGCCAGAAGGAGGCGGAGCGGTAGGAACTGGGCGGAGCGATTCCACAATCTGAATCGCTCTGGCTATCTCTTCAGTGGTCGGAATATGAACCTCTGGATCCGAACCAGATTTGTCTTTGCGTTTTCTTTTTGTCGGAACCGATCCCACGGAATCAGCTCTCCTCTTGCCCGAAGAAGTATCGCCCTGGTCAGAGGGCACTCCTACTGGTTCGGTCGGAACCGAATCGGGCTGGCCATCCGGGTCAGCGAACTTCTCACCCTCCTTTTCCCTCAGTCTACCTAATCTCTTCTCAAGGGTAGATCTGGGAAAGTTTTTACATATTTGGCAGTCTGAATCGAGGTGGTCAAACCCCAGACAATAAACACAGGTAGTGTGGGGATCGGCCTTAGCAAAGACCTCCCCACATTCACTGCAGTGTTGAAACCCAGTAGGCCCATTTTTTTCCTTGGGTTTCTCAGACTTGGCCAACCTAACCAATTTACCCTTTTTATGGCAACCGCCAGGCAAGACTCCCTTATCAGTTCCTAACCGTGTCACGGGTATTGGAAAAGAAACATACTAAAACATTTTTTTTTTTTTTTTTTTTAGAACCGATAAGAACCAGTAACCACACACTAAGTAAAAACACAAAACACAAGATTTCACTATCAAACCGAGCCGCACCTTTACAAGTTCCACACAGAAAAACAGAACAATTCCTATCTAGTACTCACGGCACCACAGACAGAGACTGAACAGACTATACGGATAACTTTTTCGGTTTAAAAAAACAACGAAAACAAACTAACTGACTTTCGAACCGAGCTGAAGGAGAAATCTCCTGAGCGACCATTCAGTGAGGCGGAGTAAAGAATCTGATGGTTTGAGTTTGAAACACTCCAGACAGAGACTTCAACCGAGCTCGAGCTCAGCATATGGTCTGCATAGAAAGTTAACTCTCTGTTCTCCGGGGCAGTTTAAAGGTTGGGGATCACTGCAATATGTCAGAATACAGCAAGACTTCATGTTGTTTGAATATGCCAGGTACAAATTGGGGAACCATGTCCTCTACGGTGGCCATGGAACAGAGGCAGCTGGATGGCTTCCAGGATGTGTTCTTAGCACAGCACGTGATGGAGCCCAGAAGGGAGGGGCATGTCCTGGACATGGTTCTGGCGGATGGAGATCTGGTAAGGCACCTGGTTGTAGAGGATCCCCTGACTGGAAGCGACCACAATACTGTCTGGTTTCAAATAAGCATGGGGGGAGGGGTGGAGAGATCTAGGACACTGGTAGTGGACTTCAGGAAGGAAGACTTTGTGGGCATGGGAAATATTCTCAAGGATCACTTGAAGGGGATTACAACAATGACAAATGTGGAAAAGAGATGGGAGGTCATAAAACCGGGACTTCATGAGGCAGTCAGGCCTACGCTAAGGTGAAGCGTAAGGGAGCAAGGTCACATAAACCATGCTGGTGGTCCAGTGAGGTTCAGGTAGCGGTCAGAGAAAAGAAGACTGCCTACAAAAAAAATAAAACAATGAGAGGAGATAAGGAAAAGGAAATGTACCATCTTGCATCTAAAAAAGTCACCCAGATGGTGCGGGGGGGAAGTCCACTAAAGAGCAGCAGCTGACACAGGGGATACGGGGAGGGGAAAAGGGGTTCTTCCGGTACATTGGGGAGCAGAGAAAAACTAAGGGCCATCTCGGCAGGTTGAGATCAGAAGGAGGGTGGGTGAAAGAGGAGAGGGACGAGGCAGAGGTATTAAACGAGTACTTTGCCTCTGTGTTCACTAGGGAGGGGGATGGGATATCTACAAAGCAAGGCACGATGGGGATAGAACCGGTAGTGAGTGGGATCAGGGGAGCAACAGAAATGGAGCAAGAGGGAGGGAGAGGTGCCCCAGGGGTGTCACATCAGGATAAGGATAAAAATGCCAGTAAGGTGGAGAGGACGGATGATGCTATCTCCACCGAAAGGGTGTGGTTAGCCCTTAAGGGCCTAAAGAAAGATAAATCTCCTGGGCTGGATGGCATTCATCCAAGAGTACTATGGGAATTGGCGGACATCCTGGCTGCACCCCTGGTGGAGCTCTTCAACAGGTCGCTTGAGACAGGGAGAGTACCTAGGGATTGGCGAGAGGCACATGTGGTGCCAATCCATAAAGGGGGATCGAGGGAAGTACCAGATAACTACAGACCCATTAGTTTGACCTCGGTGGTGGGAAAATTAAAGGCGAGTATACTAAAGGAACAATTAGGGGTGTACTTGGAGGAGGTGGGAGGTCTGGATAGTCGGCAACATGGGTCTGTGCCAGGTAGATCATGTCACACCAATCTTGTTGAGTTCTACGATTGGGTAACATCAGAACTGGACAGGGGAAAGCCTGTGGATGTATTATTCTTGGACTTCAGCAAGGCATTCGACTCTGTCCCCCACAATGGTCTGGTGGAGAAACTGATGGGGTTGGGAGTAGGCCCTTTGATGGTCAGATGGATTGAAAACTGGCTAGCTGGACGCACTCAGAGAGCAGTGGTCGGTGGGGAGCTCTCGAACCCTAGAGAGATCGGTAGTGGGATACCGCAGGGCTCGGTCCTGGGTCCAATCCTGTTTAATGCATACATTTTGGACATCAGGGAGGGTACAGGGTGTGAAATGAGTCTCTTTGCTGACTACTCCAAGATGGGAGCAGTAGTTGAGGGGCAAGAGGGGAGGCTGGCCCTGCAATGGGACCTGGACACCATGGAAAGGTGCGCTCACACATGGAAATTAAATTTCAATATCACCAAGTGCAAGGTGTTACATCTTGAGCGGGAAACCCTAAACACAGGTACACCCTGGGAGGAGGCGCTGGAGGCCTTAACAGGGGAAACAGACCTAAGGGTCATGGTGGATGCATGTATGAATAACTCCGAGCAGTGCAGGAGAGCGGCTAGCAAAGCAAACAGGATGTTGGGATGCATCGTAAGGGGGATCACCTCTAGGAGCAGGGAAGTGATTCTGCCGCTGTACAATGGATTGGTTAGACCACACCTTGAGTACTGTGTACAGTTCTGGAGACCACACTTGAAGAGGGACATACAACTCCTGGAGAGGGTACAGAGGAAGGCAACTAAGATGATACGAGGACTAGGGGATTTGACGTACGAGGACAGACTTGAGGAGCTCTGCCTGTTTTCATTGGAGGAGAGGAGAGACGGGGGGGGGCCATGATTGAGGTCTTCAAATACCTCAAGGGAATAAATAGGGTAAATATAGAGGGGATCTTTAGACTAAAGCGGGTAAGTATCACCAGAGGGCATGGTTTGAAGTGGGAAGGTGGAAAGGTGAGGGGGAAGATAAGGAGGTTTTTCACTGAGAGGGTGGTGGATCCTTGGAACGTGCTACCTAGAGAGCTGGTTCAGAGATCCACAGTGGAGGGCTTCAAGAGAGGGTGGGACAGACACAGAAAGCTGATGTATCAGATGATGGCCTGGCCCAGGGGGGTGGGGATGCATGATAGGGTTTCTGGAACACAGTTTGGGGGCTTGGTACCCAACTAGGGATCTGAGGTTCGAGCAGACTCGATAGACCATAAGGCCTAATCTGCTGGCAATTAGTATGTTAGTATTCTGATCTCCATGACAGTTCTACATTGCATTATTTCATTGATACATTATGGATATGACACCAGTCTAAATTATTTCATAATTCTTATATCATTTATTACCACTTCATCCCTGCCTAATCCATGTCTCTGTCTTCTCTCATTCTACTGTGTTATCTTTCCAGACCATCCACTGTGTCCATTTACGGGTAAAGGCTTGAGTGCGTAAATTAATTTTACGGGTCAACTCCATCTCCTGTATTTTTGGGGCAATATTTATCCACTGCTGAATAGTGGGAGGCTCAGCAGCCAACCACTTTCTGGTGATGACTTTATGTGCTGCTGTTATCAGTATGTTCCATGTATATGCTTTATCTCTACCTCTCTACCTCTCACCCCCCGGGCGTTAAACCTAAGGTCATATGTTTAGGTCCAACCAACTCAGACACTGTCAAGATTTCTTCCACTGCCACTGTCCAACTCTGGGTGCCCCCATCTGTTGAATAGATCTTCTGCGACGGATGACAGGAGCTCCCACTCGTGCATGCTGGACTGAGTCCAGCTGAGACTGTCCGTTAGGGTGTTTTGGACTGTGGGGACATGGATGGCTGAGACAGTCAGGCTGTGATCTAACGACCAATACCATACCCTCCCTACATGGGGAGTACGAATGCGTTCCCCCCCTGCTTGCTGATGTAGTACACTACACTTAGGCTGTCTGACAATCAGCAGCTGACCTAGAAAAAGATGGTCCTGAAAGCCCTGCATGGCGTACTGAACCACCTGCATCTCCAGGACATTGATATGCAGGGAGGTCTTGATCTGGGACCAACAGCCCCGAGTTTGAAAGGGACCCAAATAAGCTCCCCACCCCAAACCAGAGGCATCTGTGATGAAGATTTGCTGAGGGGAAGAGATCTGGAACGGGACACCCTGCAACAGGTTCGGGGGGTCCACCTACCACTGGAGCACTTTGCAGATTGGGGAAGAGACCAGCACCAACTGATCTAATTCGTCCATTCGCTGGCCCCACTGTACTCTGAGAGTCCACTGGAGGATGTGCATGTGAAGCCTGGCCAGTGAAAACGGTGGGGATGACAGCCGCCATCAGTCCCAACAGCATCAGGCACACCTTGGCAGGAATATGGTGGCTCTGGGCCAACTCATAAGCCTGGGCAATAAGGCACTCTACCCTGTTTTGAGGCAGGAAAGCCTTCCCCTGTGCTGAATCTAAGACTGCCCCTATGTACTGCAGCTTTTGGGATGGAATCAGGACCGACTTGGGCAAGCTGACTGTAATGCCCAGGGAGAGAAATAATTGAAAAGAGTTCTCTCTAAAGTCTGCAGGAGCTATTCCCTGGACAGGGCCTTTCAGAGTTAGTCATCCGGATAAGGGGAAATGTATAAGTCCTACCCTTCTGAGGGCCACAGAGACAGCTGCTGAGGACTTGGTAAAGACCCGTGGCGTAGAAGACAAGCCAAAGGGCAGCACTTTTTGCTGGTAATGCTTGCCCTGGAAAAGAAACTGGAGAAACCTCCTGTGAGGAGGAAACATCGAAATGTGCAGGTAGGCATCCCTGCATGTGCAGAGAACACAGCCAGTCACCCTGCCTGAGAAGGGGCATCAGACCCAGCAAAGTTACCATTCAGAACTTTTTGTAACAGACATACAGATTGAGGTCCTTGAAGTCCAAAATGGGCCTCAAATCTCTGGACTTTTTCAGAACAAGAAAGAATCTGGAGTAAAACCTCTTGTTTCTATGGCTCCTAGGCATGGGCTCAATGACCTGTTTGCGCAGAAGGGACTGCACCTCGTCCCTGAGAACAGACAAGTGGGCTGGAGGGCAAGAGAGGGGTCTCTGGGGGATGCTCAGAGAGCTCAAGAGTGTGACCCCCTTCTACGATTTGAAGAATCCAGGCATATGGTGTTATGGTTACCCACTTATTGAGATGGCGGAGAACCAACCTCCTGGTCGGGGACCAGAAGAAGAGGATCCAGCAAGAAGTCAAGCTGAGGTGAAGCAGCCGCTGGGGCTGGTCCATCACCACTAGGATGCTTGGCTGCAGCTCCACCATTGGAGAAGGCAGGCAAGGCAGCTGCTCCTAGGTTGCATATGGTAGAGCAAGTGGACTGATTTGATAGCCCTGCCAGATGTCTGCAGGTCATTAATGATGTCCTAGACATCTGGCCTAAAAAGCTTAGAGCCATTAAAAAGGGTCATTAAGCACTTTCTGCTGCACATCAGCAGCAAAGCCAGAGACCCTCAGCCAGGAGTGCCTACGTAGGCAAATGCCAGTGGCAGCAGCCCTGGCAATAGTGTCTGAGATGTCGCAGAGGGCCCTCAGGAGGTGTCTGCTGACACTGTCAGCAGTCTGTAAGCACTGAAGCACCTCCTGCTTCTGCGTACCTTCTGGGAGGGCCTGGGCAGCAGTCTTGCCCTTCTTCCAGTTGATATTCTAGTACTTTACCATGTGGGACAGGTAACGGAGCTGGATCGGAGATCCTAGAGAAGGGGAGGAGCTCTGATGTGCGCAGCTGCGAGCTAAGCAGCCCAGTCTGCCGCAACCTTCACGCCGACAGCATTCATACCAGGCATCTGCTTGGATTTCATTTTCTCCTTTTCGGCTTCGAAGTCTTCAGCTGAACGACTTTATAAGCATAACTTGACTTTTTAAATTGCCGGTTGGGGAAAAGTATTTTTTCCAGTAGTGCTTTTCTACTGTAGTCTTGTGCAGTGGGCCCATGCCAACTCTACTGAACAGCAGTTCTTGCGAGGTGGATCGATTTCGACTAGGACTTCACCGAATTGAAGCATATTGTTGTTTCCCCTACAGAGTCACTGACTTCGCCTGCAGAGATCAGCAGATATTTGTACGGAAAGAGCATACATGGACACCAACACCAAGCGGGTTCATGAGGCCTCAGCCTCCGGAGCACTGACTAAATACTACAGACGCCCTGTGGTAAGCTTGCTAATATATTAAGACTTTATACTGCTTCAAAGTCTATCATATCTTTACCTGTCTTTAATGAATGCAAGTTCCGTATTCAACTTAGTATTCTGGCCTCTTGCCATTTTCTTTACAAACTTTGATACCCATGTGGTTAAATCAATGGATACCTAAACCTGCAAAGTCTTTATAAACATTTCTGTTAGTTCTGTCTTTCCAGACCAATTTCTGGAACTTGTCCAATATAAGCAGGTCTTGTCCTTTTTCTTTCTTTATGATCAGCGAAGAGGGCGAATTAAATACTAAAAGGCTAAGCAAGCTTTTTTATTCATCAAATCCAAAGCAGACCAAAACTTGTAACCCACAAATTTCCACTGATATTAATAAAGGCCATGCAGTACACTTAAAAAAAAAAACAAAAGTTATAAACAACTTCAACTTCCTTTTAAAAACTGCTGCAGCCCGTCTGATCCAGCTGGTACTAATATGCCACCTAAATCAGACATAGAAAAGAAGAAAAAAAGGGCAAACTCACTCTCAATTCTACAGCCGCTTTAAGTAAAATGGCCTATTCAGATCAGTAACTTACTGGAATTAACGATAACTTAAACTTTCAACAAGAAGAGGATATGGCCAATTCCTCTGAAGCCTCAGATGAAAAGGAAGTCGCCGATACCTCAAAAGTTAAACAATCCAATGATTTCCCTCAGAATGGACAAAACAATTAATTGGGAATATCCAATCTACTCGAATATCTTTGCATAAGCTGCAGTCAGTACCAAATGATATCAATAATTTAAAGGAGTCTCTATCCAATATTGAAAGTAAACTTGAACAAAATATAAAAAGAATTAACGATCTAGAAAGCTGCTAAATCTCAGC
Organism: Neoceratodus forsteri; assembly: GCA_016271365.2. Classification (NCBI taxonomy): domain Eukaryota; kingdom Metazoa; phylum Chordata; order Ceratodontiformes; family Ceratodontidae; genus Neoceratodus; species Neoceratodus forsteri. Next base: position 568,715,258 of record CM057452.1, read on the forward strand.
TCGAATACTGACTTCATCCAATACCTAAAGAAATTAAAACTTTTCAGCAACAACTGCTTTTACAAGACAAGCTAGATGATCAAGAAAATATAGTAAAATGTAAAAATATTCAAATGTATGGACTTTTACAAGACTGGGAAAAAGGATTATCTTTAAAGAACATTATCACACAAATACTAATACAACTTTTAGGCGAAGAAACAGAACTACCAATCACTGACAGAATTCACCGGTTGGGCCAATGAAAAGATAATTTGGGTACATACGAATATACAAAGAAGCCAGCAGAAGAAGGCCATTTGGTCTATCAAGTCTGCTCGTATTGCAGGGTCCACAGCTTGAGCTACCGTCCCTGCCCTCCCTCGCCACTCCTCCCATTCTCCCTAATCACAATCCTTACTTCCCCCCAAGCCTATCCCAGCCTCTCTTAAAACTGCCCACTGTCTTCAACAAGATGACCTCTTCTGGCAGTGCATTCCAAGTATCCACCACCCTCTCTGTGAAGAAGTGCTTCCTGACCTCCCTCCTAAACCTCCAGCTTAAGACTCTGCCTCCTCGTGTTATGGTTGCCACTCTGCTTAAAGAGACTCTCCTTATCAACCATATTTATCCTTTTCAAGTACCTGAAGGTCCCAATCATGTCCCCTCTCTCCCGGCTTTCAGGGAGTACATGTTCAGTGCCCTCAATCTCTCCTTGTATGCCTTACCCTGCTGACCGGCTATCATCTTTGTAACCCTCCTGTGGACTTTCTCCAGGGGGTTAATATCCTTTTTGAGGTGTGGACACCAGTACTAAACACCATGCTCTAGATGTGGTCTTACCAGTGACCCGTACAAGTACAGCATAACCTCCTCTCTGCTACTACTGATCCCCCTAGATATGCATACCAGCATCTTGTCTGCTTTTGCTGCTGCTTCCTTGCACTGCGTCGAGTGCTTCAGGTTACTAGTGATCATCACTCCCAGGTCCTTCTCCTCTGATGCAGATACTCGGGTACAAGACCTGCAATCTTAAAAGACCCTCACTTTAGAAGGAAAGAGAAGATTCTATCTGCTTATTATAAATTTCCAAATTTCAAATACAAAGAACAGAAAATTACATTGAGATAAGATTTCTCCAAGTCTTTATGGGACCGAAGGAAAACATTCAATGGAATCCAGCAACTTCTCTGGGAAAAGAGGCTTTAAAGCCTACGTGGTATTTCCAGCAAAATTCAAAATCATTCTTAATCAGTCTCTTTTCTACGATTCAGTACAGCGGTTTCAGATTTAAAATTAAGACTTCCTGATCGTTTCGCCTTTTTTGAGAATGACTAAAGGGATACTCTATGAACCATTAATAGTGGCTCAGTAGGTAGCACACTCGCCTCTGAGGCCGGGAGATCAGAGGGATGTGGGTTCAGTTCCCACATCTGGCACTTGGGTTAATATCCCAGTACTGACACTGTAGTGCAGCATGAGAGGGGTGCTGCACTTCTGAGGTGCCGTCTTTTGGATGAGACGTTAAACCGAGGTCCCATATGCCTGGATTGCTGGTAGTTCAGGAGGATGTTAAAGATCCCATGGCACTTATTGAAAAGAGTAGGGGAATTTCCCTGGTGTCCTGGACAAATTTCCCTCATTCACTAAAAACTACCACCAACAGCTTAATCTGGTTCAAGGTCAGTTGGCATTCATCTGTATCCCCCTTCCCCGGGCCGTGCCTGAAAATAGGCAGGATTTGTCTAGTGCACTTGCCGGTCAACCAAAAAAAAAAAAAAAAAAGGCAAAGGTAAAAGCATTAACTCACTTACCAGGTTTATTTTAGTGTATGTGTGCAGATGGATTTTTTTTTGGGGCGGGGACGACACAAGAAGTGCCGTGCACGCTCATCTTTAGTGATTTCATGGGTTGCCAGACCTATGACTTTGGCAACTTAAGGGTAGGGCAATCTTCAGGGAATAACAATACATCATTTTTCATGTTTAATTTTGCATCTTTCATTTTTTTTCTTATATTGCTACTAAATGTGCTAAAAATCTTCTAAAAAAGGTTTTCAACTGTCTTGTATATACTTATAAAATGTTAGATCCATTAAAGGGTGTAACTTGGAATGTAAATGGAATCAATTCTCCCATTAAAAGGTATAGGATTCTATCCAGGTTAAAGAAACTAAAACTTGACTTTATATCCACCCAGTGGCACGGAGGGCGGAGGCACTGGATGCCTTACCTTGCGCCACGCCAGTGACCCGTGTTCAGGAATGAGCATGGGCCGCCAAGGGTTGGCAGGGGTCGAGAAGGATTGAGCGTCCGATGGACTGCTCTCTTTCACTGGGGAGGGGGGTCCTCACTAGTCAGTGCCCGTTCGCCCCCTGGTGGACGCTGGGGGATAGGGCACCGGGTAGCAGCTTGGGGAGGAGTCTGGGCAGGCGCCTGGAAGAAGCTTGTGCGGATGCATGCACGATTCCCTCTGCCGGCATCACTGCATGCTCCAGGGGACAGAAAAAGTGAAAGATGGCACCTTTCGAGTGGCTTGATGGCAGTCTGTGTGATCGCCGAATTAATGCTGCACCCGAAACTGGATCAGTATAGGGTGGGAAGTTGGGGGCTTCCTGCCACCCTGCTGCTGAGTAAGCCGCAGGAGTTCTAGGGTGTCGGCGAGAAGCTGCAGTAGAGGTGGACAGCGGCTGGATCCCCATTAGGATGCAAGGACATGGGAGCAGAACAGGTTGCCACGAGGAGGTAAAAAAAAAAAATGATAGCCAAAAAAAACTTGACATTATTATGCTGCAAGAGGTCTTTCTAAATCAAAAAGAAATTGAAAAACTTAAGAAAAAATGGTCAAGGACAATTTACTACTCTCTGGGCCCTTCAAATAAAAGTGTAGGAATCCTTTTAATGTTCAGTAACAAATTTAAGGGGCAACTAACTGATTCCTTAGACTCAGAGGGATGAACTGTCACAGTCAAAACAAAGGCAGAAGATTATCAAATTATTTTTCATTCAGTCTACACACCTTTTAGTGGCTTTAGTAATTTTTTAGCCAAAATTACTAAAATTATTTATAATTGGGAATGTTACAACATAATTATAGGAGGTGATTTTTAATTGTCCACTAATAGATCCTTTAGATAAGTCTTCTGTCTTTTCAAAATGAGACAGATATAATAAAGCTAAGCAGTTGCAGAGTTTTTTGGATATTAATAATCTGGTACCTGTTTGGAGGGAGCTACATGAAAACATTAAGGACTTCTATACTTATTACTCCGCCAAACACAAGATGTACTCCAGACTTGATCACATATTCATTTCCAAAGATCTCTTGATTAACTGTTTTTCCATCCAAACTGAAATAGAATTAATGTTAATTTCAGATAATATGTTACCTATGATTTAATACTGGACAGTTACACTAAGAATTATAAAATCTGGAGACTAAACAACTTTCTTTTAAAAGATCAACACTGCATCAAAAAAATTGAAGAGGTTATAGCTAACGTTATGATAGACAACAAAATAACAGAAAACACTATTTTAGGTTCATGGGATGCTCTGAAGGCTACCATTAGAGGGGTATTAATTTCAAAAGCTTCTTGGAAAAAATAAGACCAGATTACAGAACTTTCAACAAATACAAGAAAAACTTAAACAATTAGAGCTTGAAGTCAAAAATAGGGATATAAGTAAATCAATGGAATTGCTGGAATTAAGAAAATGTATAACTTCTACAGAAATTTATCAAACGAAATACAGTTGGGCAAAAAATTAAAATTGGAAGTTATATGGTGAACAAGTAGGGAAATTATTGACAAAAACAATTCAGGAACAAGAAAATAAGGTTGACATTATAATGATTAAAAAGCCTGATGGTCAGGCATGTACTACACAAGATGAGACTGAACAAAAATTGTATAACTTCTATGCAACCTTATATGCTTCAAAATGTAATCCATCAATTCAGGAGATACTCTATCATGAAAAATTCTGTGATGTCTGAATACCAACAGATGATTGGGAACCGTTAATAAAGCCCATGACTACTGATGAAATTTATGATACTATTCACTCTATGAAAAGTCCAGGCCCCGATGGCTTTACCCTTGAATTCCATGATACTTTAAAAAAAAAAATACTAGGCCCTTGGCTGCAAATCCTATTTAACCAAATTCAAAATTTACATATATTACCAGACTCTTTCAACCATGCCTGTATTTCTTTGATTCCGAAACAAGGTAAAGACCTAACTAAAACTGAAAATTATAGATCAATTGCCATTTTAAATGTTGATTACAAAATGTATTCCAAATTACTCAATAACAGAATTCTACCACCTTTAGGTAACATCATTAATGCCCATCAGACCTGCTTTATTCCAGATAGGAACATTCAATCCGGATTACACTCAATCCAATTCATAATGGAGTATCTCCTCAATTCAGGGACTCCAGCCTTGTTTCTTTCTTTAGATGCCACCAAGGCATTCAATAGGTTAGAATGGACTACCTTTTTCGCATAATGAAGTTCTTTTAATTTTCCTGACCAATTCATAAGATATGTCCAGACTGTACATACCACACCCTATGCTCAGATAAAAATTAATGGACACTTGTCTAGGCCTGTTCACTTATATTGTGGGGTGAGGCAGGGTTGTACCTGGTCTCCTTTACTTTTTGTGATAGGTTTAGAACCCCTGTTAAAAGAAATTACTGCTAATAGTTTGATTACTGGTATTCAAATTCCCCCTCTAGAACTCAAATTCAACGCCTATGCAGATGATCTTTTAGTTTTGTTACAAGAACCGCAACAGAGTTTAAAAGACTTGATTAAGTTAATTCATAACTGTTGTAAAATTGCCGGCTATGAAATAAATGAAACAAAATCGGAAATGATAACGTTTAATATTCAACACTCGGATTTCTTTAAAAATACAATTAATGCAATAATTCGAGAAGAGGGGATGAGGGGATGACTTACCTTGGTATTATTCTATCTAATAAAATAAGGGATTGGTAGTCTTTGAACTTTGAAAATCTTTATATCCTTCTAAAAAAAAAAAAACTTGAAGGATGGAGCAAGCTCCCCCTATCCGGGGAAAATCCAACTGATAAAAATGGTAGCTGTACCTACCTTAGCATATACGTTACAATCTATTTTATTTCCAATTCTCCCCTAAATGGTTTTAAAAAATGAACAAACTATTCAGTAATTTTATATGGAACAACAAGCAACCAATGATTTCTTGGCTTAAATTGTGCTTACCCAAAGAGAAAAGAGGTCTTACTAATGCCCGCAATCGGGCACACAGCAGTCCACTGGACCACCAGGGAGTTTGGAATGTACTATATTTTACTTCAGCCCACGATCGGGCTGTGGAGCACACTGCCGGCTGCAGGGGGAGTCTGTCCCCAACGGCTGCTGCCTGGCAGGGCGCCAGGCACAAGTCATCGGGGATCGGCGCACCTGCATGCAAATTGGGCCATAATGACATGCAAATGGCCCCATTTGTGCCTTGCATATATTATGGCCCCATTTGCATGTCAAGTTTTGAATATCGCGGTTGCTGTGCATAGCACAATGGAACTTGCGCTAGCGCATCCCCATACTCCACTCTGGCCACTTGCGCTGGCGCAGTGCCACTGCACCATGCATACTGCGGGCGGCCACGGTGCGGTATTCAACGATGCTGTGCCATGGCGCAGCTCCGTTGAATATCACCCAGTCCACACCCCTGCGCAGCGTCCAAGACTGCGCCATAGCCTGGCGCAGTTTGAGTATCTGGGCCAAGGTGATTAAATTTAAGATACTCAATACAGTTTATTACACCCCACATGACTTTACAAAATGACTACCAGATTCTGATTCATGTTGGCATTGTGGGACAATGAATATGGACTTTGTACACGTTTTGGAATTGCAATAGAAGCAAAATATGGTGGGAACAGTCGTTCACCTTTTTAGAAAAATCGGACCTCCAGCTACAAGACTGGAAAGAGTTTACATTATAATATTAGAAATGTATAGCCAGTTCCAACTAGGAAATCTTTACAGCAAATATAATGGCTTTTAAAACATTAATCTTAAAATTCTGGAAAACAAGTGAAAAGAATACAAGATTTCCAATACTAGAATGGAAAAGTTTTTATCTGCACTTTATAACAACAACTATTTAACAGATTACGAATCTGTCTGAAACATAGAAACATAGAAACAAAGAAACACAGAAACATAGGCCCTACTACAAAAGGCCAGAAGACTGGACCAAACAAGACTTTTTTGGCTCTATAGAATAGGAAAGAAATGTCTGAACTTGCGCCTTTATTGATAATTACTCTTACATATCTGTAATGATCAATTTTTACATCTTGCTGTTTGATGATACTGTAAGTAGCACCCTAAAATTAATTAATCCATATGTGAATAGTATCTGTTTTCTGTATGTCTTTTTTAAATATGCAAATAAAAGAAAAATTATTTAAAACAGGTAATTGACAATCCTCAGCCCAAGGGTGGAGGAGGCATACACCTTCTTTCCCCAAAGATCAATTCTACGTGACTCGTCTCGGGGGGTGGGAGCTACTGTGTTTGGGCAGCTTAGACCCTCTCATGGGCTCCCTTTATCACTACCGAATCTGTTTCAGGCTGGCAGCATAGTGAGGGAACCTGAGGGGCATGGTAAACTCTGCCTGCCCTGCAGGGCACAGCGGGCACCATAACAGGCCTATGCCAGGCTGCAGTATTAGTATCCCTCAAGGCAGGCAGGATAGGAGGAATGATTTTAGAGAGAAGACTCTGGAATCTCCAGGAAATCCACCAGGTCTCTCCTAGTGACATCTTCCTCCTCCTCAGTACGGAACCCCATGGCTGAGGACAACTGTTTCATCACAATGGAGAAGGTGGGGTCCTCTGGAGGAGACCTAGAGGTGTGCTTGACGGAGTCCTCGCTGACTGAGGAAGCTGTGGACCTGTCTGAACTGAGGGGTTCCTCCTCCTCATCAGGAATGATGAGATCTGGATAGTATTCCTCCTCAATGTCGACCTCTTCCAAGTCAAGGTCCAACGTCTGAGGTGCCAACAACCTACAGGGATTGGCCTTCAGCCATCGAGAGGGAGTCGACAAAGCTGCCATCGATGGGGTAAGTGATATGAGCCTGTATGCACCTAGCTGGTGAACAATCACCAAGGTAAAACTTAGTTAAGATCTCAATGAGTCTGACGAGCATAGAAGACTGTAGACAGCGCAGGAAGCAACGACCCACCAGAAGATCTCTAGGATCCCGAAGAGCCTGAAGGCTGCTGGCATGGGAGAAGGATCAGGCCTCGATGGGGAGGCCATTGTTGACCATCCTGTCGACGTTGAAGGGGCCGCCAACCGAGAGGTCAGGCGGAGGTGCTGTTGGTATGGGTCTGGTGGGCACAGAGACCTGAACAACAGTTTTATGTATCAGCACAGCCACAGCTGATTAAGAACCCACAGAAGGAGGAGGAGAGGCCATCAGAAGCAGTCCCGATCGCAGTCTTTCTTATGCCTCTCCCCACCCCACCCCCGAGGACTTAGTCTCAGGCCTTGAAGGCCTAGGAACTCGATGACCCTGTTGCGACTGGGAGGCTGGGACCTCAGAGGCCCCTGCCTGGAACTGGCTACCTGTTGTTCCATCAGAACATGTTTAAGAGCCTTCTTGTGTCACCTGAGGGTTGTTTGATTAAACTTTTAGCAGAGCTCACAAATGGAGACCTCATCATCAGGCCCAAGACAGCACACAGAGAGAGAGAGTGTTTGTCTGTGGAGGCAATCTTCTTTCTGCAGCAACGGAAGAGAGAAGTTGAAGGATTAACTCTCAACAAAAACAAATTAGAGGAATCTCTTTTGGAAAAGAGTTTCTAAAGTAATAGACTGAAATAAGCTGTAGGCGAAATCGGGTGCCAAACTGCCTCAGAGCTTCCACGGAGACTCAGTGCTCCAGATAATGTTGTGGACTGGGATGTATTTACTGCTAACTTCAACCACTTGGTAGTATTGTCACCTAAATGGTAGAATACAATCCATTAACCTGTCTCAGATTCTTCCCCCACCCCACCTATAAATGAAGCTTCAGACTTACCGGGTGCTTGCAGTCACTGATTGTCTGATACTGCTGTGGTATCTTTACATACTCCCCTACTTACTGCAATGTAGTGTGGTGATACTATTTTGAATGTTTTTTCTGTGTTGCAACTGCCCCTCTGGCCAGCAGTTGAGACATTTCTGAAAACAGTCTCCTGCACTGTACAGAACTGATGCTGTTTCTGTCACCAACTCAGCTGCATTCACTCTATGTGTGAATACATAGCTGGTAGCACTGTATGGTATTGCCAAATATGAACATACACCAACATACTGCAAATTTGCATGGTGGAAAACAAATGCCTAAAATCAGAAAGTGGGAGTAAATCATGCAAAAATGGTAGCAAAATACTCCGTTCCTCCCCTTATCTGTTCCGCTGGCGGAGACCCATGTGAATAAGCCAACAGCGAGAAAGAACTGAGGAAGGCTGATGACGTTGACGGCATGGGTGCCCCAGCTGTACTGGCGAAAATCTTCCGTGAGGATCCTGCTTCACTGACAGTGAAGTTCCTATAGTGTGACCTGATGACTGAGATACACCCTAAGAAGATCACATGGGACAGGTGGTCAGAAACAGCTGCATGAAGGTGTAGTAAAGTCACAAAGAGGGTATCTGAGGGGGAAGGATGAGACTGAGCGGATAGACAGGGAGAGTACAGTGCTCCCCCTTTTATTAGAACCAATTATTTTCTGTTTTTAAAAATGGCCAGTTCCACATGGCAAAGTCTTAAAATCTATTTTTTTCCAATCCCCCCAAAAAAAACTTTGGGGGGAAAAAAAAGAAAATCAGCATATTTTGTACAAAAATGTGGTTCAAAATAGAGGGGGTTGTCCCAAAAGCCAATGCAAAATTGGGGTTTTCATGAAAAACTGGCACACAAGTGCTGGTTTAAAAATGGCAAATGCTGTTTACTAGTAATACAGAAACATAGAACCTGTCGGCAGATAAGGACCGCCAGGCCCATCCAGTCTGCCCGTAGGCTCTATACATTGTATGTGGCCTCTGACCCTTTGTGATCAATGGCTTTGCATCACTCCCTCCCCTCAAGGTTCCCTTGTGCCCCTTCCAGGCATGCTCAATACCCTCCACTGTGCTTCCCCCCACTACCTCTTGTGGTAGACTATTCCAAGCATCAATTGCCCCTTCTATGTAGAAAAACTTCTTCGCATTACCTCTTAATCTACCCCCCTCCAATTTCATATCATGCCCCCTAACTAGTACTTTTTCTACATTAGAAAAGGTCCCCCACCTGCACCTTGCTTATGCCCTTGAAGTACTTGAAATCTTCAGTCATGTACCCCCACTCTCTCCTCTCTTCCTGCGAATACATATTGAGGTCCCTTAGTCTCTCCTCATATGTTTTGTGGTGCAAGCCCTGCACCATCTTTTGTCGCCCTTCTCTGGATAATCTCCACCTTGTTTATGTCATTGCGCAGATGTGGCCTCCAGAACTGCACGCAGTACTCCAGGTGAGGCCTTACCAATGTTTTATACAATGGCATTACCACCTCCCACCTCCTGCTAGTGATACCCCTCCCAATGCATCCCAGCATGCCATCGGCCCTCCCACCGCCTCTGCATACTGCTTTGATACCTTAAGGTCATCAGAGATGATAACCCCTTAGGTCCTTTTCCTCCTTGGTGACAGTCAGCCCCTTCCCCCAACCTATAGCTCTACCCAGGTGCACTATTTTGCACTGAACTTCAGTTGCCACATCTCCGACCACCTTTCAAGCTTCTCCAGGACCCTTTTCATTTTCTGCACCCCTTCTGGAGTATTCACCCTGTTGCAGAGCTTCGTGTCATCTGCCAACAAGCAGACCTTTCCTTCCAGCCCCTCTGCAATGTCACTAATGAAGATACTGAACAGAACTGGTCCCAGGACTGATCCCTGTGGTACCCCGCTGGTCACCCCCCTCTCCACAGACTGTACCCCATTTACCAATACCCCCGTCTCCTGTCTGTTAACCAGTTCCTAACCCAGTTCACCACCTTGTCTCCCATGCCCAGACTACCCATCTAGTTAACTAGCCTTCTATGTGGGACAGAGTCAAATGCTTTGCTGAAATCTAGGTAGGTGATGTCTACTGCCCGTCCCTGATTTACTTACTTAGTCACCCAATCAAAAAAATCTATCAAGATTCTTTTGACATGACCTTCCTGCTGTGAATCCGTGTTGCCTCAGATCCTGGGTAGCCCTGGATCCCAAGTGTGTCATTATCCTTTCTTTCAGCAGTGTCTCCATCAGTGACATTGCTAGGAGTTTTAAAACATGGGTCAAATTAGACCCACTAGAGTAAAAAATGTGGGTCAAAATGAGAAACAACTGGGTCAAAACCTAATCACAAGTAGAAATTTCACCAGTACAGAAGCTTAAATTTGTCAAGTGAAAATACTTTTGCATTGTTTACATTTCCATCTTTTGGCTATTGTTACAGACAGGTGAACCACTTTGAACCCACTGTCATGTGGAAAGTGGGTCATTTCTGGGCAAGCTGCAACTTTTTCCCTTTTTGCCCTATCTAGCACTGTCCCTGGTCTCCATGATCTTTACGAACATATGAAGAAACCAGAAGAAGAAAGACATTTGGTCTATCAAGTCTTCTCGTACTGCAGGGTCCAAAGCTTCAGCTAATGTTCCTGCCCTCCCTCCCCACTCCTCTCATCCTCCCTACCCATGATTCTTACCTTCCTCCTATGTCTATCCCAGCCTCTCTTAAAGCTGCCCACTGTCTTCAATGAGATCACCTCTTCCGGCACGCATTCCAAAGTGTCCACCACCCTCTCTGTGAAGAAGTGCTTCCTGACCTCCCTCCTAAATCTCCCACCCTCCAGCTTAAGACTGTGTCCCCTCGGGTTATGGCTGCCACTTAGCTTAAAGAGACTCTCCTATTCAACCTTATTTATCCCGTTCAAGTACTTGAAGGTTCCAATCATGTCCCCTCTCTTTCTCTCACTCCTGTCTTCCAAGGAGTACATGTTCAGTGCCCTCAACGTCTCCTCGTATGCCTTACCCTGCTGACCGGCTATCATCTTTGTAGCCCTCCTCTGGACTTTCTCCAGCAGGTTAATGTCTTTTTTTGAGGTGTGGGCACCAGTACTGAACTCCATACTCTAGATGCAGTCTTACCAGTGACCTGCACAAGGGCAGTATAACCTCCTCTCTCCTACTCCTGATCCCCCAGATATGCATCCCAGCATCTTGTTTGCCTTTGCTGCTGCTTTCTTGCACTGCGTGGAGTGCTTTGGGTCACTTGTGATCATCACTCCCCGGTCCTTCTCCTCCTCTGATGCAGATACTCAGACTCCACCCAGGTAGTGCTCTGTCCTGGGATTCTTGGCTCCAATATGCATAACTTTGCATTTCTTGGCATTGAAGCCAAGTTGCCAGATCCTGCACCACCTCCCCAACTTTTCCAGATCTTCCTGTAGGTCCTGTATCCCTTCAGCTGCATCCACTCTCCCGCAGAGCTTGGTGTCATCTGCGAATAGGCCCATTTTTCCCTTAATGCCATCCCCAATGTCACTGATGAAGACACTGAACAACACCGAGACTCTGTGGGACCCCACTGGTTACCTCCCTGGTGCCAGATAACTCCCCAACAACCACCCTCTGGGTTCTATCCTCAGCAGTTTTCCACCCATCTGGCCATCTTTTCCCCAACCCCGAGATCCATCAACTTCCTGATCAACCTTCAGTGGGGCACAGAGTCAAAGGCCTTGCTGAAATAAAGATAGAGGATGTCTACCGCTTGGCCCCTGTCTACTGTCTTGGTGACACGGTCAAAGTCAATCAGATTCAATTGACATAATCTCCCCCCATGAACCCATGCTCCTCTAGATATGCAACCAACCTTTCCTTTAGTACAGTCTTCATGAGCTTGCCCACAATGGAGGTCAGACTGACTGGTCTGTAATTCCCTAGGTCATCCTTGGGACCACTTTTGTGGAGGGGCACTACATGTGCTGTTCTCCACTCCTGCGGTACCACAGCTGACTCTAGTGAACTATTAAATAGGTCTGATAGTGGCCCTGCCAGCTCCTCAGCCAGTTCCTTCAGCACCCTTGGATGTACTCTGTCTGGGCCTGATGATTTGTCCACCTTCAATGCCAGCAGCCCCTCCCTCACTACATCTGTGTTCCCCTTCTCTCCCCCCCCCCCTCGCTCCTCTTTTCCCTCCTGAAGGCACTGGTCCGTCCTTCTCCTGGTGAAGACAGAACAGAAGTTTTCATTTAGTATCTCTGCCCCCCCAATTATCCTCTGCCCACTCCATTCCTTTCTTAAGCCCAACAATTCCTTCCTTCTTGTCCCTTTTCTCACTTATATAGTGAAAGAAAGCCTTCTCCCCCACTTAATTCCTTCAGCTATCTGGAGCTCCTTCTGTGCCTTTGCTTGCCGGATTCCTTACTTGCCTCACTAGCCAACCTTATAATTTTCCCTATCTACCTCTCTCTTGGTCTTTCTAAATTTTCTATAGGCCAACCTCTTTTCCCTCACTGCCTGGGCAACCCCAGAACTGAACCAGCTGGGCACTTTGGCCCTTTCCCACCACTTAGGTGAGGCTGACTGGCCTGTAGTTCCCCGCCTCCTCCTTACTGCCGCTTCTGTGCAGTGGGACCACATGTACCCTCCTTCAGTCCTCTGGAACGACACCGATGTTGAGTGACTCTGTGAACAGGGCTGCCAGAGGTGCTGCCAGTTCCATTTCCAGCTCCCTTAATATCCTCAGGTGGATGGTGTCTGGCCCCATGGCCTTATCCACCATCAGCTCTGTGAGTTCTTCCAAAACTCTCTCCACTGTGAATGGACTAGCGCCCACTCCCCCCCTCACTGCCTCTGCTACCCATCTGTGGTCCTTGACCCTCCCCCTCCCTAGTGAATACTAACAAGTATTTGTTCAGTATTTCTGCCTTGTCCAGATCCCCCCTCCTTACATTCTCCCTCCTCCCCACTGAGCCTCATAATCCCCAGTTTTTCTTCTTTCGCTGATGTACCTATAAATGCCTTGTCCCTTTTAACACACCATGCTAAACCCTCCTCCGTCTGCGCCTTAGCTCTCTTAACAGCCTTCCCTGCTTCCCTTAGACATACAAGGTACACCTCCCTGTCCTCCTCCCTTTGATACAAGGTACACCTCCCTGTCCTCCTCCCTTTGGGTCCCCTTATATTTCCTGAAACTCAGTCCTTTAACCCCGATTTTGTCCCCCACCTCAGAGAACCATAGTGGTTTCCTTATTTTTCCTTTGGCCGCTATCCTAGCACATTGGTCTGTTATCCCAACTATGGTTCCTTTCAGTTTCTCCCATTGTTCCTCCACCCTCTCTATTACCTCTCTCTTCCCCAGGACAGCTTGTATACATCTACCCATTTCAGTGAAATCCACCCTCCTAAAATCTAATATTTTTGCCTTTGTGTGGCATATCTGAGTCCATGTTGCCATGCTGAACCACACCATGCAGAGGTCACTGGACCCCAGCTGCCCTTCAACCTGTATTTCTTCAACTCTGTTCCCACTGGTCCACACCAGGTCCAGAATCGACTTGTCCCTGGTTGGTTCATGCACCAGCTGCCTGAGTCCAACCCCCTGCAGGGATTCTACGATGCCTGTGCTTCTAGCTAAAGCAGCCACCTGGGTGGTCCAATCCACATCCGGCATATTTGAAATCCTCCAGTAGCAGGATTTTGCCTTTAGCTGCCATGTTGTGAATGTCCTCCACTAGTTTCCTGTCAACCTCCTCCCTCTGTGTCAGAGGCCTGTAGATCACCCCTGTGAGTACTGCTGTTCCATTCCCTGGCTCCAGGGTAGCCCACACTGCCTCGGCCTCCCCGTCTTCCGTGAACTTCTGTTGCTTTTATACCATCTCTGATGTACAGACCCCCCCCCACACACACACACACACACACATTTTACCCTCCTTGTCCCTCCTGAACAGTGTATAGCCTGGTACAGTGACTTTCCAACCATGATTAGCAGAGTACCACATATCTGTTATTAATTTTATGTCAAGGTCTGCATCTGCCAACAAGACTTCCACGTCTGGAACCTTATTTCCAAGGCTATGGGTATTTGTTAACATGACCTTCCATGTTTTACAGCCTGCCCTCCCTCTGCTCCTGTACTCCTTTTCCAGCGTCTTCTCCCCACCCTGGTTTCCTTTCCTATGTCCTCCCCATGTATCACTTGTTATACACCCTTGCCTACCTGCCCCTGCCTGTTTCAGCTGTATTTTTTTTTTTTTTTTTAGTCTTTGTTAACCAGGTAAGGCCCACTAGGCATAAGTGCCTGTTTTCAGGGGCAACCTGGGAGCACTGGGCAGTTAAGTGACTTGCTCAGAGTCACACAGTATGCAAGTGGAGGCTGTAAGAATCAAACCCAGGTCTGGTCTGCTGGATGTACCAAGCTCATTTACAGCTCATTACTCTAACCTCTAGGCTATACTGCCAGCCCAGAATTTGTTGGCAACTTATGTTCCTGTATGTTACCATGGGGAGGTGTTCCTAAGCCTCCTACCCCTTCTGGCTCTCCCCCCATGGCCAGTTTAAATGCTCGCAGCTGACGCATTTCAACTTCTCACTAAGGGCCAAGGTACCCTTCTCGGACAGATGCAGGCCATCTTCCTTATTTAAGCTTGCATCTGTCCAGGTCAGGCCCCAGTCTCCTATGAAGCTAAAACCCTCCCTTCCACACCAATCCTTGAATCAGGAGTTGAAGGTATGGATGTGTAGTGCCCTATCCGCCCCCCCCCTGGACGGGTAGCACCTCTGAGAATGAGATGGAGTGTGCTATTTGTTTCAGGTTCCTCCCAGCTTCCTGAAATCATCCTGGACTCTGGCTAACCCCACCCTTCACCCTGCCAGGTTACTGGTTCCCAGGTGGACAATGACATCCAGCTGCTTCCTCCTAGCTATTGCCCTAGTGATCCGATGGATCCGCTCCCCATCCCTCAATGCAGCGTTTCCCAGGATGCACTTGACCTCCCTCTCTCCCCTGCTAGCTGTTTCTAACTCCACTCCCCAGACAACGGAGTCCCCCACTAGAAGAAGCTTTCCCCTCTTTTGGGGACCCCTGCCTCCTTTCCCTGGGGCTCCATCCTGGAAGACCTGCCCATCTTCGGTTCCTGGTGGGGCTCTCCGCTCCTCCAAAATAGTGTAGGAGTTACTAAGCAGACTGGTCGGGATGCTGCCCTCCCCCACCCTCACCCTCCCCGAGCCCACTGTGGTCCAATCACTCTCCTTCCTGGGTATCCTTTGAGGTTAAGGCTGTGAACCCGGTGGTCTATGGGTGTGGGTGGATGCTGCCTGCAGCCGGGCCAACTCTGCTCAGAGACAGGCAACCTCCGCCCTCAGCCCAGAGAGATGCCTGCAGTTAGGGCAGCATAGCAGCCTCCAGAACATCTCCCTGAAGATTGCTGCTCCACAACCACTGCACTGTAATACTCCCATCATGTCTGTTTCCCTCCTCAACCTACTGCCTGCTTAAGACGCCTATTCGTTATCTCCCAAAGGGTTTTTGTTTGTCTTTGATACTTCCTGTATGGGTGCAGGATGTTGCAGGGACCTACCCTGTAACTGTAGGACGAGCCCTGGGATGGGAGGGTGGGATTACACAACAGGCTGTGTCCAAAAACAATCAGCCAAGGAGTCCTCTGGCAGTGGCTCCTCACTCCACTCACCGCGGTCCAGACACAGGCAATTACAAAACACACAGTCACAAACTTACCAGCTAGAATCCCTCAAACCTGCCCAAAATAAATGGAGAAGCTGCTGAAAATGGAAAATCATTGGCCCTATTTTATCTGCCAACCTCCGTACATCCTAAATTTTGGCAGATGAAAGAGGGTGGCAGATAGACAGTGGTGCTTAAAGGGGGAGATAACATTTCCAGAAAATGGAACAGGGGCTCACACTGGCAGGAAGCGAGGGTGGTGGATAAAGGGAGCGGATAAAGGAGGGAGCACTGTATTACTACTCATGACACCAAAGAACCAGGTTCAGGAGCTAACTTAGAGTCAAGGACTGAGAGCCTCAACTGCTCTCCTTCTTCAAGTGGAGTAAAGGTGTTCCGCAGCATGATCACCACCAAGCAGAGGCTTGGTGGGATAGCAGCAGGGACCACCAGGAGGGGACAGATACTGTCCGACACATGGCCATGCATGTGTTGTCACTGCACAGCTGGTATCCCTAGTGAGAAAACCGGAGGAAAAACAGACCTGATCCACCGAGGTTGCTGACGCCAGCTCTCCTCCACCCCCAATAGCAAGGGTCTCTGCGTACCACAAGTTGGTCCTGGATATAATAATAAAGCTTTATTTTTAAGGCACCTTTCAAATACCAAGGTGCCGCACCACATTTAAAATAAAAAACACAGCTCAGAGTCATTACAATATAAAACATCAGAAAAACAAAACATAAAATTAAATAGAAACCTAACTGCCA
Organism: Neoceratodus forsteri; assembly: GCA_016271365.2. NCBI lineage: Eukaryota > Metazoa > Chordata > Ceratodontiformes > Ceratodontidae > Neoceratodus > Neoceratodus forsteri. The sequence goes on from CM057452.1 coordinate 568,731,779, forward strand.
AAAGCTTGCATCCATAAATAGCTTTCAAATCCTGTTTAAAACCCTCCACGGTCATGCACTCCCATAACTGACTGGGTAGAGAATTTCACAGGGTGGGGGCCGCAAACCTAATGCCCGGGCCCCTGAAGATTTCAAGCATACCCTCAGGATCTCTAGCAACCCCTCGCCGGTTGAGCAGAGTGATCGCCCAGAGCTGTAGGGAAGCAGGAGCTCTTTCAAGTAGTCCGGGCCCAGACCATGAAGGGCTTGAAAAGTCAGAAGACCAACTTTAAAGGTGATCCGCCACTGCACCGGCGATATATGACTGGACCGCGAGGTTCCTGTCAAAAGTCGGGCCGTAGCATTCGGCACCAGCTGCAAGCGGCGGATTTCCACCCCAGGTAGCTCTAGGTAAAGCGAGTTGCAATAGTCCAAGCGCGAGGACACAAAGGCATGGACCAGCATAGGAAGATCACCAGACGGAACAAGGCGCTTAATCCTGGAGATATTCCTCAGATGGTAAAAACAGGATATGACAACAGCAGACACCTGCAAATGCAAAGTAAGCCCTGCATCATAAATTACCCCCAGGTACCTGATACGCCCCCAAGATACAACTCTGAGGGCAGACCAACCCCCAAACCCCCCTGTCTGGCGTGCCGGATCCACAACCAGCACCTCAGTTTTATCCGAGTTCAACTTCAGCCAACCCGAATCCATCCACTTCAGGATTTCTTTGAGGCAGTTATTAAAGACCGAGAGAGCTCTATCCTGGTCAGGTGCAAAAGAAAGGCAGAGCTGGGTATCATCAGCATAGCAGTGAAACCTCAGCCCATACCTTCTTACAATGTCTCCGAGGGGTAGCATATACACTGCAAACAACATGGGGGACAATACAAAACCCTGAGGGACCCCACAAGACAGAGAAACTGGGTCAGAGGAATAAACCCCGGACACCACTCACTGTGTTCTCCCGGAGAGGTACGATGTAAACCACCTGAGGACTACACCAGATAGTCTGCAGATGAACCTCAGACAGTTAAGCAGTACCACATGGTCCACCATGTCAAACACTGATGAGAGATCAAGAAGAACCAAGATGGAACGGCTCTTCCGATCTCTAGCCATCAGGAGATCACTCAGCACCCAAAACAGCACTGTCTCAGTACCATGCCTCTTTCGAAAACCGGACTGGAGGAGTTCATAGATGTCATGGATGGTCAAATTGGTCTCCAGCTGTATGGCAACTACTTTCTCAATCATCTTCCCTAAAAAGTGAAGATATGAGATCGGTCTATAGTTAGCATGGCAGTCAAGGTCCAAAGAAGCTTTTTCTAAGACAGGAGTTACCACCGTCTCCTTCAGGGAGCCTGGAAACTCACCTGTTTCCAAGGAGCACCCAACTATCCGTGCAAGGACCGGACCAATGATATCGATACAACACAAAATCAGGGAGGTCAGTCCTAGATCCAAACTACAGCACATAGGGTACATACCCTGGACAATCCGCATGACATCCATGAACTCCGGCTGGTAGAAGGTACTCCAGGATGACTGAGGGGCAGCAGCCTCACGCTGGTCCAGAGCAACACCTATAGAATGTGCTGGATGGCACGCCGCCCTGATGTTGGACACCTTATTAGCAAAGAACCGAGCAAGGTCATTGCACTCAACTTGTGAAAATGCTTTACGCACTTGTAGACAGGCTGGGCTGCACAGTCTGTCCACAGCGCGAGACAGCTGAGCTGGTCGATTCTGAGCAACAGCAACATCCCTGGACAGGAATTCTGCCTTCTTACAGGAGATAGCAGATTGATAGGCTTAATAATGCTCTATCAATTTAAGGTGGTCAGCAGCAAGGGAGGATCTCCACCAGCAACGCTCTAACCTTCGTCCTAGTCGCCGCATCTCCCACAAAGTCTGATCAAACCAAGGAGACAGAGAGCGAAGGGAGAGAGGATGAACACGGACTGGAGCAACGACATCCAGGGCCGCCGAAATAGCTATATTATAAGCTACCACGAGGGCCTCTGGATTGCTATTTGCTACTGGATATGTGGTGGAGTCCATGAGAAGGTTGATGACGAGGAGGCAGGAGTCGAAATTAAGTTTTGCAGCCACTAGCTAGCAGGGCCAGTGACTGGGAAAATCTACTAGCCCAACAGACTTTTCCACTGGCCCAGCTGTTTTACTTATTGAAATGCTACCTTCTCCAGTAAAAGCCCACAGGGCTAGTTAGAAGAAATTCTTACTAGTCCAATACAAAATCTACCAGCCTTTGGCTAGTGGGCCAGTGCCAGTTTCAACTCCGGGGGAAGGGGAGGAGATGAGAAAGCAAACCTCATTAAAACAGGAATTTTAATCCACAGGGGGGAAATAACAGTTGAAATACAAGCAAAATACTATTTTGCTATCAATTCAGTATTTACTGTAGCTCAAACAGTGTTGTTCAAGTAGCCACACTGCTACTACAAATCCATATAATGTAGATCCTAATTCAGAGATTTTCTAAAACTTGTCTAAGATTTTCATTTGGCTAAAAAGTTCAGATGGAATTTTGCCAAAATGCTATGGAGTTTCAGAGTTCCAATTAAAGCGCTGAACTAACCAGCCAATTCAAGCTCTAATGTAATCAAAGCTCTGAATGCAGGCCAGGCCAAGTGTACACCCTGGGGGGGGGAATGCTACAAGTCTCGATGGCTGAGAGGGACCTGGGGGTGGTGGTGGATGTCAAGATGAACAACTCTGAGACTTGTAGGAGGGCAGCAGCCAAGGCCAACAGGATGCTGGGATGCATCACTAGGGGGATCACCTCAGAAGGAGGGAAGTGATACCTCTGTATAACTGCTTGTGAGGTCCACCTTGAGTACTGCTGCAGTTTTGGAGGCCACACTTAAGAGGGACATTAACCTCCTGGAGAGGGTCCAGAGGAGGGCAACCAAAATGATTTGGGGCTTGGGGACAGGACCTATGAGGAGAGGCTCAAGAGCTAAATATGTACACATTGGAAAAGAGAAGGGACCGGGGACATGATAGAGGTCTTCAGGTACATGAAGAGGGTAAATAGGGAGGAACAGTCAGGGTGCTTGAAGGAAGGAGGAAGGGCCACTAGAGGCATGGGTGGAAGCTGGAGGGGAAGATTCAGGGAGAAAGGAGGAGGTGCTACTTCACTGAGAGGGTGGTGGAGCCATGGAATGCACTGCCTAGGGGGCTGGTGGAGGCAGAGACAGTGGAGGGGTTCAAGAGGGGTGGGACTGGTACAGGGAAGGGTTCTGGAAGCAAAATCCAATGCAGCAAGAATATCCGGAACTGGGAAGGGAGAAGCCAGAGAAGGCGAGGGGGACAGCAAGGTCAGCACCCAGGGTGGGGGCTGACCAAACGAGCAGACACGAAAGACCGTTAGGCCTATTCTGCTGGCATTTTAGTATGTTAGTAATGCAAGACTAACTACCAGGGAGGGAATGCCCCGATACGCATATAGGAACTCACAGAAAAATCAGTTAGCAGAAGAGTCAAACTGCATTTCTGCACAGCTCCTCCTGCCAAATCCAATCCGCACCAACAGGATTAGAGTAGCAATTCTTCCCCAGAGCTGAGGGTGGGAAGTCAAGCTAGCTAATCCTGGACTACTGCCCAGAGTACCTATCTGCCAAGGAAAAGATGACTGGAGTCCAATGGAAAGCAAAGTTATGTAATGATACCCACACTGACACCTTCCATAGCTCCGAGATGCATGGTTTTCCCCTCTCAGTTCAAAACAAAGCAATGGCTCAAAGTACATCGCATCTGAAGGCATCAGGAACTTACTGACCTTCCCCAGTATAACACTCCCAAATACATGTACAGGATTTTTTTTGTTTGCCAAGGATTTCCCCCACCCAGCCACCTGCCTTACAGAGACTTAGCCTGCATCAGATCAGATCCCACCCCCAAAAGTGGCTAGTTTTCCATTAGCAGGTTATACAGACCTGCCACTAGAGGGTTTCTTGGTCTTCTACATAAAACACTGTACTCATTCGTGGGCAATATGGCCTGCATTATCATTCTACTTCTTTCCCGGTGCTGCTACAAGTGGTGGTTGTAGTTGAGGTTCCCCTAAGCTTCACTCAACAGGCTGACAACTTCCTTAAAACTGCCTGTGCGACAGCTCTGCAGCTGAAAACAGGAAGCCCTCTGTCTGCCATCCACCCTTCAGACTCAAGTCAGATAGACGCTGAGCACCCTATTATTACCTACGCTGAGCTGTCATACCGATAGATACCAATAGAATCCTCTGCAGAGAGCCAGCACGCCTGGGCACCCTTGATTGGTGCGGCACTGCCATAGGGGGACTGTGATTGGTACACCCACTTGCCTGCTTTGCTCTGATTGGGGCACCTTCTCTACAGCCTGTTAGTGTTCCCTTCTTAATTCTGACTTCTCAGCTCTCGCTCTGACCTGAAATTTTCTCCCATCCTCACCTGCCTCTCCCAGGCCTCCTTTAAAGACACTCATGATCTGCCTCCTATATCATATTACTGCTTCATTGGCCTAGTTTCGACTGCTGCCAACCTATGATTGGTATATGAGTGTGGCCAATAAGACTGCCCTGTGTGAATATCTCTTGAGCCCCGCCACTAACTAAGCTGCTCCTGCTCTCCTTGTTCCCTTTTCTGCTGTATTTTCTCATCTAGGTTTTAAGTGAGTACCTAGGTGGGCAAATTACTTGCCTAGAAAATACTGCACTAATACAAATCACGAGACCACTCAATCTGGGACCATGGCTCTCCTTACTGTGTTTTTATTGCTCCTAAGGTGCAGAGTTCTCAGCAATACAGTGCAATTCGAAGTACCTCAATGCAATTCAGTTCTCCATGTACCTTATTAATACCTAATGTTATAACGGTCTACCAGACACTATGTCATTCTCCTCTCCTTTTAGCCTATTCCCCGGTTTAGCCTACACCCCTTGCTACTGTCCTCACCTATGTCTATTCAAGCACTTACACTGATCACGATCAACTGTCATTACAGTGGTGCCGCCTCTTGCGCAGCACGATATGGGTTGCAGCAAAGAAATAAAAAAGCAGTCTCCATTCTTATAAGCTCCTTAAAGAAAGTTATACTTCTGCTTCTTCTCTGCTCAGGAAATGTGGAGCTCAACCACCCCCCACACACACACACACACACACACACACACCTTACCTCGCCTATCGATTTTGCTGAGGTCACAGGTCTCAAAATGATGATGGTCAACATTTTAAGCCTGCCTAAAAACTTATACAGCTGCAAGCCTGGGCTGCACACGTTAACCCTGACCTTATCATAATTACTGAGTCGTGGTTAAAAAAGACACTGATCGACAAATATCACTGCAGGGCTACAATTTATTTAGAGCAGATAGAGAGTCTAGAGGCGGGGTGTGGTTATTCACGCCAAATCTAAGTACTGGTCACCAATATTAGTTGCAAATCTCTAGCCAAGGAATTTGAGTTAGTTTCCTCTGAGCCTTCATCTCCCTCCTCGAATGTAACACTATCCTAGGTGGCTATAGACCCCCGTCTGGTGGTGATAAAGTCCTTAATCTTTTGAAATCCATGTTCATAGATGCAAAAACTGAAACAATATTTCTAGGAGATCTAAACATGGACTGGCTGTCACCTAAATCACACGGCCTCAAATCCCTTTGTGACGAGCTAGGTCTTGGGCAATTAGTCAGTGAACCCACTAGGAACAACACTCTAAATACTGCCAACAGCTCCATTCTAGATGTGGTACTAACCACCCATCCACACAAAATATCTCATTCGGCAGTGTTTCACAACGACATAAGCGATCATGGAATTGTTGCTTGCATAAGATCTCAAATTAAGGCCCGGCCGCAACCCATCTTTATAACAAAAAGATCCTTTCGCAAATTCAGTGCAGTAAACTTCCTGTCTGACCTGAGCATGATCAGATGGCAAGATCTCTACCTAGCCAAAGATGTCAACAAGGCAGCTTACATCCTTAATGAAACTCACTACAATAATAAATAAGCATGCCCCTTTTATCAAAGTAAGGGTACGGAACAATTCCAACCCCTGGTTCACCTCGGATCTCAAGGCAGCCCTTATAGCTCGAGATAAGCTCCAGGCTAAAGCTAGACATTCCAAAGAATCTTGGATTGGCAGGCCTTTAGAACAGCCAGGAATAACTGTGTGAAAAACTTCGCTCTGCTAAAGTTAACTATTATATTTCTACTCTCAACAAGCTAAGGTAACCCTCATAAAATATGGAAGACTATCAAAGCTATAGAAGGACAGCCCATGGCCCCTCTGTCCCAACAAAGTTGTTGCAAGTGGCAAAATTGGGAAAACAAGTCCCTAATCCTGGAGGAACTTAACTCCACTTTGCCACAGCTGGATTAGCTTTTGACTCGTCACCTGCTGGTGCTGCGTAAGCCAGCATACCCTCCCCACATCTAGTCCTGCACCCAGCCCCTTCCAACTCATGCAAGATAACTTATAAAGAAGTAGAAGATTCTCTTCTTAACTTAGACACCAAAAAGCGCGGGGATGATGGCTTGGAACCCTTTTCCTAAGGTCAGGCGACGCCATCTCACTGCCCCAATTCCCACATCTTCAATCTTTCCATTACATCTGCTACTGTGCCGTCCTGCTGGAAATCAGCACATATCCTCCCTCTATTTAAATCTGGTGACCCATGCGATGTAAACAACTATAGGCCTATCTCCATATTGCCTATCCTTTCTAAAGTTCTCGAAAAACTGATCCATATTCAGTTAAAATCTCACTTGGAAACCTTCTCTCTCATTAACCCAGCTCAATCCGGCTTCCAGGCTAATCATAGCACAATCACTGCACTAGCAAAAGTAACCAATGATTGGATCTCTGCTATAGATGCTAAGAAGGTAACTGGCGCAGTCTTTTTGGACCTCAGCAAAGCTTTTGATACTGTTGATCACAAACTATTAGTCAATTGCCTTGCAAAGTTGGGTGCCACATACCATACCACCCAGTGGTTCTCTAGCTACCTAACTGGAAGATTCCAAAAGTAAAGGCGAAGCTTTTCTGCTGCCTTGCCAGTTGCAGAGGAGTCCCCAAGGATCCATCTTAGGCCCCATCTTGTTTTCTTTGTACATTAATGACTTAGATGCTAACATATCTACGTCCAATCTGCACTTTTTGCAAATGATACTGTGTTGTATACTTCTGGCTCATCGTTATCTGAAGTCAAGGGAGTGCTTGCGGATTCTGCACAACTTGAGCATAATCTAATAAAGGCAAAGCTTCTGCTCAATGCTAAGAAGACTAAAGCGATGATATTCTCCCGCAGTGCTGTCACAGGCCCCCATACCCTTGTCCAAGACTTCATTGTCACCACGCTAAACGAGCCTCTGGAAGTTGTAACCAAATTTAAATATCTGGGTATCTGGATCGACAATAAATTATCTTTCAATGACCACGTCGAAGATGTCTCTAGAAGGTTAAAAGCAGGCTAGGTTTCTTCTACAGAAATAGGCCCCTTTTCCCCCCTTGATACTCGAAACAAGCTTGTACAGGCCACTTTTCTCCCCCTACTCGACTATGGCGATGTAATCTATTCCTCCACCACTCTTGCAAATCTAAGTAAACTGGACATCCTTTATCACCATGCATGCATGGTTCATACCAACTCCCTTACCGCTCGCACCACTGTGACTTATATGCAGCTGTTGGTTGGACATCCTTACTACTAGACGCCTGCTCCATGCTTGGCTATGGACTCTTAAACTGCTCCTGCAGAAATTGCCAAGTTATCTCTCTTCCTTATTAGTATCTCACATAGTGCATACTCATTAAGAAAATCTGACTTTATTATGCTTGACATACCAAGGACGCGACCTCCTTTGTAAACGTGTTATTGCATATGCCCTTCCTCCATTTGGAACCAATTACAAACCGTATTGAAACTAACTAGCACAGTTTCAATAAACTTCTACAAATCGCTAAGTTCAGCCAAAATAAAAGACACCTGTAACTGTCATTAAGTCTCTTCCTTCCCCATGTGTGCCATATTTATCCACTGGTAAGGTATAATTGCTTTGTCATATTAACTGCTTTCCTTCCCTTCCACTCCTGGCTTTATCTATGCTTACGCCCACTGCTACTCTATCAAATCACTCCTCCCCCCCATATCAGCTGTAGTCTGTTGTTTGTTCTAGCTGCCAAAATATACGTATTGCACACACCAGTCATCATGTTTCATTTATCAGTATGCAACCTGTAAGTCGCTTCCCTGTCTCATATTAATGTTTACCACCTGCGGTCACCCTATGTGGTACCCTTGTATGTATATCCAGCCTGTATCATGTAACGTGCATTTCATGTATATACTGTTATTACCTATCTATGTTTGTACTTGAAGTGTTTATGTCACAGGACCTCCTTGTGAATGAGCTTGCTCAATGGAGTTTTCCTGCAATAAACTTGAACTTGAAAGCAGTCATGATGATGTACAAAATCACATATACCCACACAATGCAAAGCATCATGGGCTGCATATGCAAATCACCACAGAATGTTATGCTGGTCCAACTTTAAGCAGAATTGCATGGTGCCGAAAGGCCTCTCACACAGTTTGCAAAGGGTGCTAACAGAAGACACAGACACGTGTTTCGTCCTACCAGGACTCATCAGTATGCCTCATCTGTTTGATGATGTAGCTGACTGTCCCCCCCAAAATAAAAAAGTGGGCAGTAGCCATCTAGCACAGTGGGATCGCAGCACACTGCAGTTGGAATTAAGTTCCCTGTCCCTCCTGCAGAAGCCACCACCAGCACAGCCCACAACTATGAGGCAGCCCCACGTCCGTTTCCAAAACCAGGTCGCCTGCATGGTAGCATGACGTACTGCCACATGACCACTGGGGGCCCCCCTCAAATACAGGTTTCTAGTCACCTAGATGAAGAATAGTTACGTATTTACTGTAACAGTACACTTTTGAGAGACTCTCTCCCCTTAGATGTTGGTGGAGGGGCCAGACTGTTGCTTACACTGCATGCTGATCATAATACATTTGGAAGAATCTTCTATCTTCCAGGAATGAGTGCATGTTATCTGTTGTTTTTCTTTTGGTTTTTTCTTAGCAGGCACCATTTCCGGTGTCTGCTCAGAGACTCTGTTTTTACTGGTTTCAGTGTTCCCCTGTTCAGATACGCTTATTTCTGAATTATCTTTTGCAGCCTTTTCTCTGTTATGCTGCTTACTTTGAGGCTTACCTCTCAACTGTCCCTGATTTTGACTCAGAATTTTCCTCTGCCCCTTGTAAAATTTGTGTTTTTGTGACAGAACAGTGGGGATTGAAAGTACAAAATAATGCCAAACATTAAAGTTACAGACTTGTTCTTCTTCAGAAAATACATCTTACTCTAATCCACTTATTTTATCAGCTCTCTAAGTGAATAGTACCAATTTTTAAGATGTGTCCCTGATTTGGGGTCTTTGTCGCTGATTTTTTTAAGCTTTGTCCCTGATTTACGAGTAATGAGGTTGAAAGGTATGCTTTGAGGGTCTGGACCCTTATCTAAGGCTTTCTCTCTCCTTATGCTGGTCTCCTGGCTTCATTACTACTGGGAGGCACCTCCTCTTGCCACATGACAGGCAGGAACACAAAGCTCTGCAGCCTGGATATCCTCCTCTCCACTTCCCGTGACCACTAGTTTACTTCCTGCCTTCCAAGGAGCAGGTACTCTGCAGCAGAGCTCTGTCACTGTGGTGACAGGGTTGAAGACTTCAGAACTGTGAGATTGGACATTTTTTTCTTACTGGATATACACAGAGAGCAGGGATGGGTGGATCAAAAGACAAAGCTCTCTCTGCTCTTAGGGGGTCCCAGTCTCAGCCATGCATGCTGGACAGACTGGCCCCTCTCGGTTTTCTTCCCATGCTAAGGGACTTAGCGGCGCTGCCCCCCCCCCATAAGTTTTTTTTTTCCTCAGGTCAGAGGATCAAATGGGGAAATTTCATGTGAAAGGGGGCTTACAGACAGAAAAAGAGCCACTCCATCGGAGCTGCCGCCCGATCTGAGCAAGCGCAACAGCAGACTACCATTCCAGTTCCAGGTCATCGATGGCACTCCCTGTTGAGCACCTTTCCAATCAGCTCATTGATGAGTGGAGAGCTTGCCGCAGTGGAGCGCTGGCCACGATTGAACCAGGGCACAAAAGCACTTCCACGGAGCATTTTTCCGTTAACAAGCAATTCAGGGGGGATAAGCTCGTCGATGGAGGCTGTGTGCAGCACAGCTAGACTTGCGGCAGTGCACCCAGGCCATCGACTAGCTCCTCAGGCTCCTAGCTCATCGATGGAGGCCTCACTGAACTGGCGGCGCTACTAGCAGGCCACTTACGTGCACAGTTCGTCAGTGAACACTTAGACTGTCACAATGCTCTTCAACGGAGGCCACTACTGCTAACTAGGGCACAGAAGCATTTTCACAAAGCATTTTTCTGTTGAGCATTTCGGGGGATAAGCTCGAAGGAGGCCACATGCAGCACAGCTAGTCTTGCGGCAGTGCGCCCAGGCCGTCGACGAGCTCCTCAGGCTCTTAACTCCTCGACGGAGGCCTCACTGAACTGGCAGCAATATTAGCAGGCCGCTCAGGTGCACAGTTAGTAGACGAGCACTTCAGGTGTCACAATGCTCGTCCACTACTGGGGGCAAATGGGAGAGGCTTCCTACAGTCAATTCAAAGAAACGCACTACCTGCATTTTCAGCAGTGACCATTTCAGGCAACAGTTTAGTACTTAAAGGAACTGAACTGCGAGCCAGGAGACCTGGTAACCTAAAGACCCAAGTCTGAATCTCCTCAACCCCCACTTCTATATGGATTTGGGAATCGGACCACAAGTGCAAACAAGGGAATCGGTATCTAGATAAGGGTCCTATCCCTCAGCATGACGATGTACTCATCAGTATGTCTTCGGATAAGCCTGACAAATCCTCCAGGGGCAGAAGATGCCACATGGGCAGATCCCCCACAGTTGGCCACCCTTGCTGCTCTCTACGCTTATAATGTAAGAAAACAACGGCCACAAGGTCATAGGCTATAACAAGGCCACCACCTCAGCAAGCAGCTCCCAACTGTGGAGTCGGAGGAGGTCACAGCCTCCAGGGGGGGCCACTTCATCTCAGGGTCTGTGCGCTGAACCCTTCATACCTACAGAGCCCCCACAGCGGGGGGCCCACTAGAAGGCCACTCGAACACATAACGAGGAAGAGCAGCTTTCATTACAAGTTCGACAAGAAACATTCAGAAACAGGCCTGGGTCGCCCCAGACTCGACCCTCTGGTTTTGAACTCCACCAGGCAGACAGTTGTTCCAGCAGAGGGAGGAGCCCCTCTGAAACCCAATGGACAGGAAGGTGAAGGTATCTTAAAAAAAAAAAAAAAAGGACTTCCAGGTGTCTGCAACTTCACTCACGGCAGCTACGGCCAATCTTTTCTGCTCAAGTACAGCTCTATGCAGCTACGGCCAATCTCTTCTTATCTAGAACTGCTCTATCCTGGGTCACGGACCTAGCCTCCCAACTGGAGTAAGTTCCAGTGAAAAACAAATCTGCCTGGCAACAACCTCAGCTCATGCGTCTAGTCGCTGCTCACTCAGCAGTTAAGTCAGTGAAGCAGCTAACTGTGTGGCAAACATCCATGTTTTATCAAATCTCAGCCTGGCGCAGCCTCGGACTTTGGGCTTGGCAAGCATATGCATCTTCAGAAATTCAACTGGTAAATGCACCATATGAAGGAAACCTGCGTTGCATATCCGCCCTCAAAGAGACGGTAACAGAATTCATGAAAACGGAGAAAGTACGCATGCCACATCAAGGGGCAGAAACAAATCTTGGTCATCAGGCTCCTGACAAAAGTTTCATGCCCATGACTCAGTAAAGGGCGGAAAACAGGTTACTCACCTGTAACAGTAGTTCTTGGAGTGGTATATGTTGTTCATCCACACTGTCTGGCATTGTTCCTTTCCCCTTTAAATCTTGCCGGAAGTCTTTAAGCTGGCTCCTCCCACCCATCCGGGTGGTAAATACCTCGGCTCCACCCCACAACCAGATCTAGCCGCTGAAGCAAGGTTGTGTGTTTAAGCCGGGAGGTCGGTAGGCAGTAGGATGAACAACATATACCACTCCTAGAACTAGTGTTACAGGTGAGTAACCTGTTTTTCCTAGGGCGTGGATATGTTGTTCATCCACACTATCTGGCAGACTCTAGCAGTTCTCCGGGAGGAGGAAGGCAAAGGCGCACACCCTACTTAGGAAAAGAGAGATTGGAGAACCGAGGCCCCAAAACCAGCATCACGTTCGCTGACTCAAGGTCGATGTGGTAATGGGTAATAAAGGTGTTCGCTGACTTCAGATAGCAGCCCGACAGATTTCCTGGCTAGGATGTCCCTGAAGCAGCCACTCAAGCAGTATGGCGGGTAGAATGAGCTCTTATCCCTCTGGGAGGCTCCTTGCCCGCCAATTCATAACACAGACTTACGCTGGCCCATCCCCGAGTGGGGGGTAGATTTATGAGGAACAGGTCCATACCAAGTCACACAAAGGAGTTCTGGACATAGTACGTAACGGATACCCAATAGAATTCCAAAGCCACTGCTGCTGCATACGGTTCCCTTGCCAATTTTGAGCAGCAGATTGGCAATGTTCCAAGCAATTACAGACTTGGAAAAGTTCAAGCAATTACTAACTTTCTTCCAGCAGGGGCTTGTGAGCAGTTTCTCCCACAAACCAGAACAGGGCGTTTACTCTTTTCTTCATAATCCTCAAATGCATGGGAAGATTCAGATCAGTCTTGGACTTGAAATGTCGACACTGCTTTGTGCACAACAGCTCCTCCAAGATGGAAACACTCTCATACATCATCAGGAAACTCCATCAGGGGGATTTTCCTGGCATCAATAGATTTACAAGACTCCTATCTGCATATACCCATCCAGGAGTCGCACAATATCTCAGATTCAAGGTGGGGGAACATCACTTTCAAATTCACAACACTTCCCTTCAAGCTTTCCTCGGCCCCTAGTTTTTGCCAAGGTCGTAGGGGCAGTATTTGCTCCTAGTGACTGTAATTGCTCACCTCACACAACCAGGATACAGCTCTTCCCCTACCTGGTCAACATCCTCATCAAGGCCCCACAGTTCTATCAGGCAATACAAGCAGTGGCAGAGGTTGTCCAGTGCCTCTCAAGGCACGGATTTGTCATGAACTGGAAGAAGGGCTCTTTAGTTCCACCCCAGTCCCTACCCTATCCGGGAACAGGCGTCAAAACACAAGTCAACAGGTGTTTCACACAGAGGGGAAATTCAAAAACCTCTGGAGGCTCTTCAGCGTTTTCGGTCTGCTCACCGCTACATGAAGCTCATAGGGGACATGCTCTCCTTCATAGACAGTCTCCTGGGCACTGATTCACAGGCAGCCCATCCAGGCAAGGATTCTCAAACTGTGATCCCCATCTAGAGACAGCAAGGAGCAAAAAACCCCAATTCCTCACCAGGTGGGAGCCTCTCTTCATTGGTAGGCTCAGAGGACCAATATTACGAGAGGTCATGATTTGGAGCATCCTCACCGAGTAAGAATCTCTACCAATGACCACCTATGGGGCTGGGGAGATCATACAGGTCAGATCTCCGCACTAGGCAAGTGGTCTCTGACAGAGTCCAGATCCAGCATAAAGGGCATTTGAGCAACACTGACTTGTATTAATCACCTGGGAACAACAAGGAGCTCAGGGATGTGCAAGGAATTCCTTCTGCTCTTTCAGTGGGCCGTACGGCATCTGGCAAGCCTGATGGCGGTATACATTCCAGCTCAGGAAAACATCTCGGCAGACTGGCTAAGTCACAAGGACTTCCTACCAGTGGAATTGGAGCTGAAGGATGATGCCCTAGGGAATGGGAGCTGAAGGACAACGCCTTCAACAGCCTCTCTGCACGGGGAGGGGGTTCTCCAGGTAGATCTTTTTACCTGTCGACAAAACTCCTATATGCTTTTTCCCCATACCGCTACTCTTCAGGGTCCCACACAAGGTAACTGTGGATCAGGCAGAACTGTTTCTGGCCTGCCCACACTGGCCCCGCATCCATGGTTCACACCACCTATGGTTCACACGTTTGATTCATATGTCAAGACAACCTCCGATAAGGTCCAAATCAGCCCGGACCGTCTACGCAAGGCCCTGTGCTGCATTCCAATCTGCGCTGGCTATCTCTCTCGGCAAGGAGATTGAGCAAGAGACTCTCAAGTAGCTAGGATTTATACCTCCTGTCACTGAAATGATGATTCATCTTCAACCCAGGTTAAATACAGAATATGGCTCAGATTTCCTTTCTGGCTTCAACTGCAACAAATGCCAGCCAGGCGGTATCCCTACACATCATTCTTCAGTTCCTCCAAGAAGGATTTGAGAAAGGGCTACAGCCAACCACCTGGCAGGTTCAGATTCTTCACTGGAAGCACTCTTGTTGATAGATTCAGGAGAATCAGATTCCTGAGGGCGGCAACTCTAAGAGACCCTCCAATCCAGCCGGAGACTCAACTTGGTCAAAGAGGTATCCCTCATACACCTGACGATGAAAGTCGCATTTCTCATAGTCGCCTCTTCAGCCAGTCGCATCAGTGAGCTAGGAGATATCTCTCATAAGGATCCTTGTATCGTATTTCATCAGGACTCTGTGGTCCTCTGAATAGATCCAGATTTCTTTTACTGAAGGTAATGTCTCCTTTTTCCTCTGCAGTCAGGGGTTGAGCCTTCCTTACTTCCAGCTGCCCTTCTCAAAAATATGACAAGGAGAAAGGCTTTCATGCTCTGGATCCTAAAAGAGTGGTGAAGCACTGCCTTAAAACAGCTGACTCCATACGCAAAACTTCTAGTTTATTCATCCTCACCAAGGACCAAAACATTAAAAAAGAGGCTTCTAAGGCTCTATCGCAAGATGGACTGGGTCATCCGAAACTACTGCCTGCCAGCAAGTGGGGATGCCTTTACCTGGTTCATTTAAGGCCCCCTCAACCAGGGCTATGGCTGCCTCGTGGATGGTCTTTAGTGAACCCTCTCTGGCGGGATTATGCAGGGCAGCTATTTGGTCACATATCTGCACCATCTCTAAATTCTACCAGCTGGGTTTGGCCGCCTTGGCTGAGGCATCTTGGTTCTTCAGGCAGCGGTGGTCCCTTAAAAGGGTATTCACATTCTTCCCACCCAGGAAGCCAGGGGATGTACTGCTTTAGTATATCCCAGTAGAAATGAACCCCAGAGATCAGCATAAGGAGAGAGAAAATTAAATTTAAGTACTTGTAAATTTTCTTTCTCCAACTGCTGGTCTCCAGGTTTCTTCCCTCCCAGAATGTAATAAGCTGGCAGTCAGTCGGCAGAATGTTTGAGATAATGCTGTCTCTTTTTGTTTCCAAGTCTTTATAGTGCTACCAGAGGGGAACTGCTTTAGGAAGAACTGGTGGTCACAGGAAGTGGAAGGGAGGACATCCAGGCAGCAGAACTTTGTGTTCCTGCCTGTCATGTGGCAAGAGAAAGTGCCTCTCAGTAGTAATGAAGCCCAGGGACCAGCAGTCGGAGAAAGAAAATTTACAGGTACTTAAATTTCATTTTATGTGATGTGGGGGAAGACTGAAGCCAAAACGTCTTCTAACTTTTTAGACCTTTTCTTTTGTGTTTTAGGGCAAAATTTAATACAGGGTTAACAACTGACAAACTCGTGATCTGGACCCAGGAACATCAAACACAACTCGTGGCAGTCTGCCTTAGCCAGGAGCTGAAAAAATGCAGTTACGTAAGAACTTACCATAACAGCAGATCTTCGAGAGGATTTCTTGAAGCAAGCCATCACCAGTTGGACTAAGCCTTCAGGCAACAGGACCACACAGAAGCCTTTCTAGCTAGCAGGCTAACAGAGGGGGCCACCCACCTCAGGCGTCAGAAGGGGAAGAGATAAGGGGAGTATTTTACTACCATTTTTGACTGAAATATTGTAATTTAAATACCTGTAAATTTTCTTTCTCTGACTGCTGGTCTCTGGGCTCATAACTAGTGGAAGGTCCTTCCTGGAACCACGTGACAGGCAGGAAAAAGATCTCTGCATGTGGACCAGATCCTCCCCTCTGCATCCTGTCGCTCTCGATTCGTTCCAAAGCATGTCCCCTGTAGTAAAACATCACTGAGAAGCAACAAGAAGAAATGTTAATATGTACTTACGGCCTGGAAGAGCAGAGTTGAAACCCTCTGGCCAGATGGCCAATGTCCAACATTCTGGGAGGGGAGGAGCCCGGAGACCAGCAGTCAGAGAAAGAAAATTTACAGGTATTTAAATTTCAATTTCTCTCTCCTAAGCTGGTCTCAGGGGTTAAAACTGGTGGGATATACTAAAGCAGTACATCCCTTGTTTCCCGGGTGGGAAGAATGTGAGCAGACTCTCATGGGACCCCCGCCTATACAGGGATCAGATGACCAAGGGATGCCTCAGTGGAGGCAGATACATCCAGTCTGAAGAGCTTTGCCCCAGAATGGATGGATATCCCAGCGGCCCCTCAGAAAGAGACTGCTTGATGGCTTCTCATGACCAAGTGGCCACTTTGAGAAAGATTGCTGGAAGGCTTCTCCAAATTCCGCCTGGGAGGTAGCTACTGCTCAAGGTGAAGGAGCCCTCCATGGGCCCAATATGTAAAGCCTCAACCTTTTGGAAGGTGACAGAGAAGAGAACAAATTCATTTGTTCCAAGAGGCTCTTACGGTTTTTTGTTTTTTTGTTTTTTTAAATGGCAGAAGTTTGACCTTAAGGTGAGGGTAAATAGACTAAAAAGAGTCGTATAAGGTCTTCCGGTCTCCTGATGTAAAGCTTAAGTGCACTCCTGTAGCCTAGGAGGAGAATTTCCCTTTCCTTCTCGTTCTTAGGGCTAGGACAGGAATAATCAATTTCTGGTAGCCAAGGAAGGGAGACAGCACCTACAGTAGAAAAGATGGAGATGTTCAGAGAACCCCGGAGTTCTGGGGAAACACTTAGTAAGGTTCCTTGAAGAATGGAGCCCCTATCAGCTATACCTCAGGCTGAAAGTGAGTGCTGTAAGAAGACAACTGTCCTTGTGAGGATGATGGCCATTTCCTTAATGAGTTCCAATAGGGTGTTGGTGAGGGTTCTGAGGCCCCGGTTGATTTTCCAAGGTCCGAGGACTGCTCCACCCAATCCAGGGTGATCTTGTGCAGGGGACTTGGCCTTAGTGGAAACGGAATCTTGAAATTAGTGGAACTGGGGGAAAAGTCGTAAATGAAATTGCTGGGTCCCCAGACTAGGGTGAAGGCATCCTATGCTATGGTCTGCCCGACCCTAATTAGAGGGCAGGACTGGGGAACTCTGTGGCTTCTCTAGCCAGGGAGAACTACCTGTAGGAAGCTTCTCCCTGCTGTGAGAAGGAGGGGGGCTGACCTTTAGATTCCCTCTGCTGTGAGGAGGAGGAAGGTGCTGACCTTTAGATCCCATCCTCCTGAGAGAACATCCTGACTTAGCCAATCCTCCATGATGTTCATCTGACCTGGTATTTATACAGCCATCAAGTTCACCTGTTGATGCTCAGCTCACCAGAAGGGCAAGTTTACTCGGTGATGCTCTGTCCCCAGAAGAGGAAGCTCACCTGGGATGCCCTGCTTGCTGGAAGAGCAAAAGGGTTTTCTTGTATGATCCGAGAGCTCATGTCCCTCTCTTGGTGACATGTGCAGGCCATTGTGGTTCAATTAACTGAGGACGAGAGTATCCTGTTTGGAGATCTGCATTTCGGATCTTGAAAAGTCAGGCGGTATCTTCAGGATGGTGACGTTGCAGAGGGTCTTAACCCTCGACCCCCTTGTCAGCACCAAAGGCTAGCATCGGCAAAAATTGTCCTGGCAATGGGCTTGAATCCATGGACTCCGCCTGACCCTGGACTATTCCCATGATGGAGCAGGTTTGACTGGCCATATGTTTGAATCTGCTGGCCCTGCTGACCTTTTACTAGAACCCTTGATGAGGTAGGGTCGACTGATAACCAGCACCCATGGAACGGAGACTGCGCCCATGGAACAGAGACTGCCAGGGAGCCCCTCATTCCCGTAAGCTGCGTGAAGGTGCAGTCTGAAAGGCAATAGGCCGCCTGGTCTATGCTGAAGAGAATCCTGAGGTCCCTGCACTTAGCATCCGTAGGTAAAGTCTTTAATTTGAGATGTTCAGAAGATTACTCCTCAATGATTCAGGTGCTTGAACAGTGGCAGAGAGCTCTATTGGTGATCAGGAATCCTACGGGTAAGAGGTATTGGGTGACCTCAGTCACTGCCAGAGTTATTTGCTCATGCTGAGCCGCCCAGATAGAATATCTGAAAATGCACCTGCCAATCTGTTGAGACCAACTGATCTCCCCGATGGAATACCTCTGAGAATGGATGCAAGGGAACTCATCTAGACTGTCCTGTGGTGGATGAACTCGCTCAGACATCTGAGGACCCCTATCACTTAGCAAACTCCAGATCGATTTGGGGCTATGCTGGGTAGATCTTAAATGTCCGGGTACCTTTTTTGTACTAGTCACTCACTGCCTGCTCCAGCCTGTAAGTGATCCATGAGTGTTGGAGCATCTACATATTTTGTGCAGATAAGGGTGAGAGTACCATGTGACATGGGAGGATCCTGCTTAAAACTCTCTGGCACCCACCTGATCACGGGGGTGTAAATCCTTTCCTTGAGAAATCTGGAAAGCTTGGCCCCTACTTGAGGATGGGTCCAGGGCCTTTACTGCAGCCTATCTGGCAACTCAGATGCCTCTTCGTGTGCTAGTTGAGAGAGATGACCCAGTATCGACTGCCAAGGCAGATTCAATTTGTCCTCCGAGGACATATGGGCTTGAATACTCAGACTGAATCCCTACGTCCAGGGTCTGTACCTGCTCCTGGATTGCAGTAGTTAGGTTTTCATCATTTCCCTGGATTCTTTTACCACCCCCTTTAAAGAAGATCTGAACGGGAAATCTCCCTTGTATGGGGGCATTCATCCAGTCTGTCTTGGCGACCTGTCCACCTGCCGTGCCTGCAACCTTAGGGAAAATCGAGGAGAGTTAAAGCATGGCCCTTGCTGCGCATCTGGCAGCCTCCTTTGAGATACCTGCTGATAATGCAGAGAACAGCCCCAGGCTGTAGTTGTTGCGGGTTGGGCTTGTTTACATTAGCTCATTAGCCCACTGAAATGCCAGGAAAGTGGCCCAAGGTATTGTGGCTCATGCTGAAAACAGGTAGACTGGGCTTGCTTATATCCTCATGCTGAAAACAGGTTGGCTGGGCTTGCTTATATCTGGCTCATCAGCTTGCTGGAATGCTAGGTCAGTGGCCCATGGCAGTGCGGCTCACGTGAGAACAGGCTGTCTGCGGATGCTTTAAGGGAGGTTGCTGGAAGACTAAAAGCGTCTCATCGAGGGATGCAACCACCTTCGTATCCTTGGGTCCCACAGAGAAACCCACCACCAGAGGTAAATACATATATTCTCTTGCTTGGCAGCCATGCCAGTCTGAGTGCTGGTTGAGGTTTAGAGTTAGCTGGTTGGAGGTTAGGAGTTGACAAGGAAGCCCTACAGTGAGACTCCTCACTCACCCGTCTCATGAAGTAATCTAGTTCATCCAACGTTAAGTTTCTGGGCGGAGAGTCATCAATGACAGAAACGCCACCCAGTAGCCCCCCTTCTCGGGGGCGACTAACCGACCTCTGGCGGATTTGTGCCATTAGTATGTGCCTTCTTCCTCTCCTATGGCGCCGAGAGGAGTGATGTCCCTCCAGCCTGAAGATTGGGGTAGGCATAGGGGTGGGCTTCCCATGGAATTATGATCTATGAAGGCGATTGAGGCATAATGGTCAGGGCATGATGAGTTCAGGGCGAAGGCCCTGTTAGGCTTGCCCATTACGTCAAGGGCTAAGCCTGCTGGAAAACCACGCTGCCCCTTGGAGGAGGAGAAGAGCTGATAGGTCTGCGCTGCCCGGGATTGGCTCCTGTGATAGCAGAGTGGATGTCTCCAGACTTCCTCTTACCCTGAAGCTGTCTCACTTAGCTAGAGAGCCGGAGAGGGTGACGCGGGGGGGGGGGCACTGTCCGCCCCATAAGAATTTGTGCTTTGCTCCCAAAAGCCCTTGCAGACTTTTTGTACATTACAGTAAGGGAAGCGCAATCGCTCTGGTTGGTTTCCCAGGAGCCTGATGGGTAGGAGACTCAGTAATGGGCTATAGAGTGGACTGCCTGAGCTCTCCTGGCCGTCTGAGAGGAACTGTAGCGTGGCTGTTCCTGAGCCAAAATGAAGCCCCTGCTACTGTGGAGCACACCGCTCCAAGGAGTGTTCCAGCTAATGAAGTCCCTGCACGGAGGAGCGTTCCCGATAATAAAGCCCCTGCTACTGTGGAGCGCTCCCACTGTGGTAGTGCCAAAGAGGAGCAGTAGCGCGGCTCTCCCTGAACCAGAATGAAGCCCCTGCTGCTGAGAAGCGCGACCACTGCAAGTCTGATTCTACGCCGATCGTCGGGGAGTCAGAAAACCGCTTCAGCCTGTGCCTTCTGAGGGGCTCAGAGTGGCTCCTCCTGTCCAGAGTTCAAACTCCTGCCCGTAGTTTAGGGGCTGCAGCACAGCTCATCCTGAGCTGAAATTAAGATTCTGCTGCCGCGAGGTCAGGGAAAAGGAAAAAAAAAAAAAACGCATCTGCCTGTGCCTCAAATAGCACATGGGGCAAGATCGCTCCTAGTGGCTTCCCTCCTGCACAGCGAAGAGCCTGCCAGGAATGCTGCGTCGGCGGCCTGAGCAGCAGGGTCGCCGGCGCAGAAAATAAACCGTGGCCCTCGGGTCACCAACAAGGAAAATAAAGCACGGCTCTCCAGAGCTGAAAATGAAGGCGTAGCACAAGGGGCCCTGATGCCTGCAATCTGTCATACTCGGGTGCTGGCAGCAAGAATCTGGAGGAGAAAAGAGCCAGACTATCCATCATGCCGGGTTGAGGCTGTGAGCCCAGAAAGCAGGAGGAGTAATCCTGTCGAGTGAATCCTGTTCCTCCCAAGAAATGACCGTTTTTTGGGGGGGTGCTGTTGAGGCCAAGCAAAATGGCTGCTAAACCTTAGAGCTCAAAGTAACTCGAGAGATTATTAACTTTGGAAACGTTCTAATAGGAACTAATAAGTGAAAAGAAATAGAGCCAGCCAGTTGGCTCAGCGGTGGGCTTTCCGCTGTGACAGCCGGTGACGTTTGACGAACACGTGTTCGGGAACAGACCCGGGTTGTCGGAAGGCCAGCCAGGGGGGAGAAGGATGGAGCATCCCACGGACTGCTCTCCTTCTCCGGGGGGAGAGTGAGGGAAGCACTCGGAGCGCTGAGGACTCCTGGCGGAGGCCGGGAGATCTCATGCTGCCGACGCTTAACATCTGGGAGGCGGGGCGGATGCTGGCATCAATGCACGTCCCCACCTCCATGGGAGGAAAAGTAAAGAAAAAATGGAGGCAGGCAGGACCACTGTGAGCATGAGCCCTCCCTAGAGGACCTCACTTCATCACCGTTGCTGTGGGTCCCCGACCAGACATTAGTTCCGTGGTCACGAAGGTGGCCACGGCCCCGCCCTCCAGGGGGTAAGGCGGGGGGGGGTGACTGAGGGTCCTCAGCAGCCATAGGCGGTGGTGGAGGTCTCTGGGGACCGTGACTAGGGGTGATGGAACAACAGGGTCCTGCCAGGGGGAAAAAAAGAAAGAAATAGAATTGCTATCATCGGAACCTGCCTACAATAAGATGGGAAATCCTTGTAAGGATCAAATGCATGGTTCGGGAGCTAAAATCAAGACAATCTCTACTGCTCCCGCCACGCGCTCAGCTCAAGGCCATGGAGAAGAAGCGACTGAGTCCAGGGAAGAAACTCTGCAAACACTGGGTCTGAAGATAGATAGACTCATTTCTACAGTAGCAGGGCTAGCAGAGAGATTTGACAGTTTAACAAATCGAGTGGTGGCTCTAGAAACCAAGTTAGATGCAGTACAGATGTCGGCCGTGGAATCGACTCGCAGAGCCGATGCAGCAGTGGGGGCTATTTTCGTCGATGGCAAAGGAAATAAACCATTTTAAGTCCAGAATTGAAACCCTGGAAAATCAGGTACGAGCAGCGAACATTCGCTTAATTGGGATTCCAGAAAATGCTGAAGGAGATCATTTATTACTTTTTCTCAGAGACTGGCTCACACAACAATTAGGAGAAGAAACTATCCCAAAAATTCAAAATGCTCAAAAGGCTTATTGAATCACTCCAAGGGGGTAACCGATGAACCCAGATGCACCATGTACTGTGGTCTTGGTCACTGACGGTATGGGCATTCGGGATTATTTGCTGGCGTTATCTAGACAGAAAGGGCCTCTCCTTTGTGAGGGTCAAACAGTGCAGATGTTCCCAGACATAAGTTACGCAACGCGCCAAAAAAGAAAGAACTTCACAGGGGTGCGTGCTGTGCTCCGAGAGGCCAAAATATACCATGGTATGATATTTCCTGCTCAGCTAAGAATTGTGCAAGAAGGTAAAATCTATATCTTTTCCGATCCGAGGGAGGCCCTAAAATGGAGTCAGAAACATACGCATCATGATCGTAGCAGACGTGGTCCAGAGATGGATTCATCGGAAGGAGAAGATGATGATACTTGAAGGGTATGGACATATTCAAATCTGAAATACTTAACTATAGGAACGGCGACTGCCCCGCTAATTTACTCTTAAGATCTATATTGCTTTCCGGGTTTAAGACTGGACAATAGTTCACAATGCCTTCTTGTGTGACACATTAGAGACTAATTTTCCCTTAATTAAAATGTTGAAGGCATTCTTGAATGTTCCTGTAGACAGATCAGTGTAAACAATTGTTCAGTAGAGTTGCATCTTCTATAGTGGATGAAGTTATTAATACTGATGGCTTTACCTTAGTACAAATGTTATAGAACATGTTAAAGAAGTAACTATAAAATTGGTTTAGCAGCATAAAATAGTGGAAAAGCACTGAAGGTGCATAACTAAGAAATAACATGGGATGTTAAGGTTATACCTATTGATTAGGTGACCTAATTATGAGGAAACCGTTTGGTTATATATGGGAGGTGTTTAATACCATGTAGCTCATGGGCTTAATATCAGCTTAAGTGGAATATTTTTGGACTGAGAAATGTATTTAGATATCCCCCATTGATGTATCAAAAAGAACGGGATGGGAAGTTTGTGTATAATAAGAGAAGTGGAGACCTCACCGATTGTAAACAGAAATGTAATGTCCTGCTCTTGCATTTATCTGTATGATGCTTTATACAAAACAACAAACATAAAAAAAAAAAAAAAAAGAAATTACCGTTTTTGGGGTGTCTGCCAGCTGAAAGAGAGGAGAGAAGGGGTCCAGTCTGTTCAGCATGCATGGCTGAGACTGGGAACCCTCCATAATCTGTGAGGCAACGCTGCTTAAGTTTCCCCTTGCCAATCCTCTTCCTGAATCAAACATAAACTGCACTTACAGTTTGGTGTCTTCACCTCTGCCACAACAGTGGCAGAGCCCCTGCAGAGAACCTGTCTCGTGGCCGACACCATACCTCTCAACCTCCTGCCTCCTAAATCAGGGACAAGGCTTAAAAAAAATCAGGGACAAAGGACCAAAATCAGGGACACATCTTCAAAATTAGAGATATCCACCCAGAAAGCTGGTAGAATATGGGACTTAGTGCAGAATGCATTTTCTAAAGAAGAACAAGTCTGTAACTTTAATGCTCGACTTTGTGCTTACAGTCCCCACTGTTTAGCCACAAAAACACAAATTTTAGGAGGGACAGAGTAAAATTTTGAGGCAAAATCAGGGACACTTGAGAGGTATGGCAGGCAGGAAGTAAACTGAGAGCGACAGGATGCAGGGGGGAGAATCTGGTCCCCCTGCAGAGATCTTTTTCCTGCCTGTCACGTGGTTCCAGGAAGGACCTCCCAATAGTTATGAGCCCGTAGACTAGCTTAGGAGAGAAAAACTACCACTTCCTGATTTTAGGAAGTTTTTTTCCACCCTGGAAATTTACAGTATGTGGTACACATGTACAAAGTTGGCAGCACAGTGTACGCCACTTATAACGGACAATCGGTTATAGTGGACAAAAATTGATTTCTCAAACCAAATATATTAACCTATTAAGTTTTATAGTAGGGTCTCATTCACTCCGAGCCCATGCTCGCAAACACAGACCCACTTAACATGTAGGAACCACGTCCTCTGGATACAATGGACACTAGATATAATGGACAAAAGCTGTGTGCACAGATGCGTCCATTATAACAGGCTTGCACTATATCATGAGATGCTAGCAACCATGGCACTATACAGGAACACACAGGGGTGGGGACAGGAGTTGTTCACTGGCTGGTTAGAAGGATTGTTACAACATGGCAGTGTTAAAAGTAAGGTCACAGTACGACTCCACAGCAGTATTAGACAGTCAATGACTGCAGGCGTCCAATAGGATTGAGACTTGGTTTAGATGTGGGGGTACGAGATGAGTCAGTAGATGACAGTACTACCATCTGGATGAAAACAGTACCAGGTGTAAGAAAGTAGTAGTAAATACTTCTGAGTACTAAAAATTATTTGGACCACTGGACGTGAGCCAATCCTATAAAGGCAGGAGTCCCCCACACCCTCCTCAGTTCTCCCACCAGAGACGATAAGCAGGATGCCAGAAGAGGGGAATGGAGGACTCCCACGTATCCCAACAGCATAGAAAAAGTGAAAGCGGAAGACTCGCCTCTAAGGAAGAGGAGAGAGACATAGGAAAGGGGGAAGGAGGGAGAGAAACAGGGCCTGCTGCAAGAGATCCTTTTGAAGATCTGTTACAGTAAGTTCTTGCGTAAATGTACTATCTTACTTTGAGGACATCTCTTGCAGCAAACAAACAGGCGGCTGCAAAATAAAATGGAGCAAAAAATGCAAGGGTATTCACTCAGAGCAGACGACAGCATGACTACACATCACTGCTCGAAAATAAAGTCTGTTGCAATCAGGATAAAGTGCACAAAAACTTTTTATTCAGAAAACAGACAGACGCCAGCACACAGTTACAGCGTCCCCCTCCCCAAACAGGCGAACATTTTTCGCGCTAAACCTCGCGTTTTCTCAAGGCTGAGGTAGCATATGGCAATACATCTTATAAACAGTGCATTTAAAGTGACAGTACATTCAACGTTTACAACTCAGACAATTCATAAGTTATGTTATCATAGTGCCAACACTACCTATATAATTGATCAAACAGGCTCCCAAAATGTGCAATTACACCTACAATATAAAGTCTATAATTTAAAATCACTGAAAAACAGTAACTTATTGTGGATTCATAAATGCCTTAGAAGGCAAAAATGTAAAATGAAAAACATCAGTTTTGCATATTGTACTATCATGAATTGACATTGAGGGAAATAGTGAGCTAGAGATACAGGCAAGGTTCAGGGAGCTTGCAGGGTCTGTCATGACACAGGATGCACGATTTCCTTCTCAGAAATCCTGCCAGTGCCAAGGGTTAGTGGGGAACACGAGGAAGATTAAGGAGATAAACCAGTGGGTCAGGGAGTGGTGTGGGGCCAGAGGGTATGGGTTGATGGGGGATTGGGAGAAGACCTGGGAGGATAAGAGGCTGCATGCTAGAGATAGTCTCCATCTCAAATATAGGAAGGGAAGGGAACTTGTTGGAAAATAGAGGGGCCTCACGTGGAAAGGTGGTGCTTAAACTTGTGAAGGGGGGAAGAATGGGAAGATAGGCTGTCAAGAGGGTCCAATAAAGAAGGAACTTGTTCCCTCTCGGGAGCTGGAGAAATGCGGGAAAAGGCCGACTGGTGAGGTGCAGACCAGGGAAAGACAGAATCCCCATGGGTACGCGAGCAGAGGAAATGGAAGTATAGGGAAAGGGTTGAAGGTAATCCTGCTAAATGCCAGGAGTTTGGGCAATAAAATGCCTGAGCTCCAGGCGATGCTAACTGAGGGAGAGGTGGATGTGGCAGCAGTCACTGAGACTTGGGCCACTGCAGGGCACGACTGGGAACTGAACCTTGAGGGTTACACCATGTTCAGGAAGGACAGGGGGAGGAAGGGAGGGAAGGAGGGGTAAAAATAATAGTCAAAAACTGCATTGGCATAGGCGGAGAGGAGGAGGCGGAGGGAACTGTGGAGGTGATTTGGGTCACCTTGATAACGGGGGAGGGAGGCAAGAGAGTAAAAACAGGAGTAGTGTACAGACCCCCTGCACTGGCAGAGCAGCTGAAGGACAGTCTGGTGGCAGATGTTGGGACACACTGCAGATTGGGCAGGGGAAGGGTGGTGGTGGTGTTGGGGGACTTAAACATGCCAGGAACGGACTGGGAGACTATGACATCCTCAGTAGCCAGGGAAAGTACAGTTACGTAAGAACTTACCGTAACAGTAGATCTTCAAGAACAGCTCTTGCAGCAGGTTACACCATTAGGACTGAAGCCGTCAGGTGCCAGGACCCCTCAGAAATCTTTCTAGCTAGCTATCTTCAGCGGGGACCGCCCCCGACGCCGTGTCCCGCCTCACGCCAGGCATGGTACAAAAGGGGCGGTCCCGCCAGAATCCCCAGTTCTCCCGCCCAGAGACTCCCGCCGCAGGATGACATCAGAAAGGGAGACCGAGGATCCACCGTCAGAAGGCAACTAAACTCAATTCACTCTTCCCAAGTGAATATCTGACTCTACTGTTCAGCCGCTCGGAGGAAAAAGGTTCCTCCCCCTTTTTTTCTTTACTTTCTCCCTGATATGTTGTTTGTTCTTGTTGTTGTTTTTTTTTTTTTTTTTTTTTAAACAGCCACGAGCCATACTTCCTCCAAGGGGGACACGGAGGGCGGGAAAGTACTTGCTGCAAGAGCTGTTCTCGAAGATCTACTGTTACAGTAAGTTCTTACGTAACTGTACTATCTTACTTCGAGACACAGCTCTTGCAGCAGGTTACACCACTAGGACTGATTCCAAAGCAATAATGCTTGTCCCACAAACATTGGGAGGAGGAAGAGGAAGAAGCAGAGAAATTCAAACCAAATCCCGATTCAGGACAAGAGGCCCTGCAACACGGCCAGGCCGAAGCCGGCCCTTCGCCAAGAAGCTATGTCCAGACTATAATGCCTGATAAAGGTATGCACAGAGCTCCAAGTAGCCGCAGCGCAAATGGCTGAGATTGAGACATTTTTGAGAGCAGCAAAGGAGGTGGCCACACCCCTAGTGGAATGTCCCCGGATGGAACCCGGGAGGGGCTTATGCCTAGCTTGATAGCAATGAGAAATACATTGCACGAGCCAGCGGGATAAGCATTGCTTCGACACCGGCTGCCCTCTCATTCTCTGTGCGAAGGAGACAAAGAGCTGATCAGAAGCCCGAAAGGGCTTAGTTCTATTGAGGTAATACCTCAGGCTGGGTGAACATCCAGAGGTGGAGCAAAGCCTCCTCTATTCGAATAACTCGAAACAGACCGGAAGGTCGATGTCCTGATTTAGAGTGAGAGCTGAAACCACCTTAGGCAAAAACTTCGGTTTGTCCTCAGAGATACTTGTCCCGTGAAAACCAAATAAGGCTCTTTACACATGAGGGCATGAAGCTCAGAAATCCTTCTGGCTGAAGTAACGGCAACTAAAACAACGCCTCCACGACAGAAAACGAGCTCTAATCCGCGGTGGTTCAAGGGAGGAAGAGTGAGCTGCTAGAGGACAAAAAGGAGATCCCATGGAGGAACTGGGTCCTGATAGGAGGCCCAAGGTAACACCCTCTCTCAAAAACTCCCGAGAAGCATCAGTTGAGCAATAGTGCGCTGTCCCACCGGCAGATGATAAGCCGAAGAGGCACAGGTGCACCTTAATAGAGGAGTAGGCCAACCCAAGTGGAAAAGGGAAAGGAGGTAGTCCAAGACTGCCCCACAGGGCAACCTAAGGGAGAGGTCACGAGCCCGTGACCACAAACAAAACCGACGCCATTTCATGGCATATGTAGCATGTGAGCCGCTTCCTGACTGCAGAGAGGACTCCGCAACCTCTTGCAAGACCCCTGTCGCAAATGGCTACGCCTCTAGGAGCCATGCGCAGGTTCAAAGAGCGAAGATCCGGATGCAGCAATGAACCTCGCCCTGAGACAGAAGGTGGAACTGAGTGGCAGCGGAGCAGAGGTTTCGGGATAGCTGTGCCAGCAATGGGAACCAGATCTGTCTGGGTTGCAAGGGGCCACCAGAATTAGACGGCATGCTCCTCGCGCAGTTTGAGAAGAACTCTGGATCAACGGGAAGGGAGGAAAGGGAGAGGAATCTGTTCTCCCAGGAGAGAGACAACACGCCTCGCCAGAAAACTCCAGGCCCTGGATCTAGCGCAAAAATTGGGCAGTTTTGGCTGGATGGGGACGCTAACAAATCTAGCTCTGGGGTTCCCCATCGAATGAACAGATCCTCTGCCACCTTCTGAAGAAGTTCCCACTGTGGACTCTGACCTGAGTGCGACTCAGACCGCTCAGATCGTGTTGTCCACACCGAACATGTACCGCAATCAAACTTAGCGCCTGCGTCCGAATGCCTCCCCACCACACCTCATGGCCTCCCTGCAAAGGGGGTAAGAGGTGCGCCTCTTGTTTGTTGAGGCACACATCACCCGTGTTGTCCGTCTGAAGCAGGATGGTACACGGTGGGATCATGGACTGGAAAGCCTGAGTGCATAGAGGACCGCCTCATCTCTAGAATATTGATGTGAAGATGAGCTTCCAGTGGACTCCATACACCTTGAGACTTCACCCCATCCAGGTGAGCTCCCCACCCGAGACCTGAGGCATCTGTGGTGAGGGTTATCTCCGGGGACGGCGCTGCAAAAGAGACGCCCTTGGAAAGCGACGGGCGCTAACCACCATTGCCAGTCCTGAACCACCCGCTTCGTGGATTCTGACTGGGTGCTGCAAATGGTCTTGCCTCTGGTCCCACTGCGCTTGAGCATCCACCGCGTATCCGCATGTGGAGTCGCGCAAGGGTACCGTGGGAATGGCTGCAGCCATGTGTCCGAGCAGACTAAGAACCACCTGGCCGGAGCGGTCTGATTCGCTGAAAGGTCCTCATGGAGAGACCTGATGTGCCCGCCTGTCGACTGGGAGGAAAGCCTCCCCTGGACCGTGTCCAGCACTGCACCATAAATTGCAGGCTTTGTGACGGTACCAAGACCGACTTCTCCTGGTTTATGAGAACTCTAGCGATCCAAACAGGACCTGGGTGTCCTGGATCGCTTAGAGCGCCCCCCCGAGGCGCCATGAGAAGCCAATCGTCGAGGTACGGGAAACACATAGTGGCCCTTTCTCCTAGAGCAGCTGCCACGACTGCCATGCATTTGGTAAAGACCTTGGAGCGGATGACAGTCCCAAGGGAGAGCCTGAACTGAAAGTGGTGGCCCAGGAACTCGGGCAGGAACCTCTGATGCGCCCGAGCTATGGGGAGTGCAGGTAGGCATCCTGCATGTCTAGGGACACCAAATATGCGCTTTTGTTTTAGCATGGGAATTAGGCCCGAAGGGTCACCATGCAAATCTTTTGTATGCGACTGATAAGTTGAGGTCGCTTAGGTCCAGAATAGGACGAGGTCCCCTGTCTTTTGGGAACCAGGAAGAAGTGAGAATAGTACCCAGTCCTCTCTGGTTTCCTGGGACATGCTGAATCGCCCCTTGCTCAAGAGTGCGATTATTTCGGTTAAATTACAGCCGTGCTGACCCGAATACCGGGAGAGCAGAGGAGGCCTCGAGGGTGGCTGCTCTCATGAACTCTAAAAGTGGCCGATGCCGACCAACTGAAGCACCCGCCTGTCGGTGGTTATTGCCTGCCATCCCGACAGGAAGCTGCAATGCGACTCCCACCGAAACTTCCCGCTGATCCTGAGGGCGGGGCCGAAAGGAGTCATGCTGTGGCTGAAGGACCCGCCGCTGGTGGCCTTGGGAGGCGCTGACCCCTGCTACGGACTGCTCCTGGGTCCTCCCTAAAACCAGAGCCCTTGTGCTGTGTGGCGGAACGGGCTGTTACTCCTGAGTCCTCATTACGAAAACGGGCCTTGGTTCCACGAAGGAACCAAGCTCGGCCGGTACATCGCCTGACTGACCGGACCGCTCCTGCTTCTTGAGTTTGGTAATGATCCTTTCGGATGGATTACCAAACAACACCTCACCTTCAAGGGTGCGCCCAGGATGTTTTTCTGACGCCTGGGTGAAACCGAGACACGGAGCCATGAGTGCCTCCGAGGCAAACGCCTGATGCAGCCGCCTGGCTGAAGAGTCCGCAGAGTCATACGCAGCCTCAGAACTTGGGTCCCCACATCTGAACCTGCTCGGGAGAAGCTGAAGCATCTCCTCTTTCTGTTTCACCATCTGGCAGCCTCGCCGCTTAGGGTCTGTTCCACAGGGCGCTCTGGAACTGCACCATGTGGGTAAGGTAGTTCAGGGACCTGATGGCGCAAGTCGCGGAAGCGCACGCGGCGCCACCAAGGAGTCCAACTGCTTGGACCTGGGTCCGTGGCAGGGTGCTTCAGATGCTGCAGCCTCTGAGACCGGCCGCGTGAGGCTGTGATCACCAGAGAATCAGCCAGAGGGTGCTGTGACAGGTACTGGTCCCCTTAGAGCCCTGTACAACCGTCAGCCTTCGGCACTGCCGGAGTGAGTGCGGACGCCTCCACGCAGCCTGGTGACGCCCACAAAAGTGTCCACCAAGGGTGGCACCACCACAGGCTTAGGGTCCTTCTGTCAAGGTACTTGGCCAGGCGAACCTCTCGGGTCCAACTCTTCAGCTTCCCACCCCATATTCTCTTGGATATGACATAAAATATCCATGAAGGAAGGGTCATCGAGGAGACCGTGGAGTCTCAATGTGATCCCGGCGAGAGGAAGCGAGACCGAGACGGGATCTAGAAGTAGAGAAGGATGATCCCGTGCTCCGTGCCGACGGTGATCGACGGCATCTTCTGGATCTCTTGGGACTGGGCGATCCAGAAGACGAAGATCTGGACGGAGGTCTCCTTTTGGAATGACGGCCCCTGGGAGGAGTCTCAGGCTCCCTGGGGACGGAACGGCCAGCTGACCTCACAGGTGAAGGTGGGGCCGGGGCCGGAGTAGGTACAGGTGGAGGAGGAGGGACTGGGGGTACCACGTCCTTCCTAATGGTGTCCCACCAATACGTAAATAGGTCCTTCACCTCGCCAATGACAACCCCGACGCCAGCCCGAGGTGAGGGTCGGTCGCCTGGTCCCGCGACGCGGCTCCGCTGGGGCCTCGGGCGGTGGCGAGGGACCCTGGGAGACTGTCATGCCGGAAGCGCCTGCCTGGTCTTCGGCTGACCACCCTCCTCCGTGAGGGACTCCTGACCAGCCGCCGGAGGCGCAGGAGCCCTCGGCTCAGGCAGCACGGACGCCGACCCCACCGACGCCCGGCGCGCTGGACGAGGGCTGACGGCGGCTGCCGCCACGACGGCTCAGAGGAACGGTATGCGGCGGCCACGACGGTCTGGCCAACGCCGGATCCACCGCTTCCTCAGCAGTGTGCCAGGTCTAAGGTCTCCGGGGACTTAGAAGACCGGGCGCCGGTGACCGAGGAGCGGGAGCCCGACTTGTGATGATGGTGGTGCTGCCTCTGACTTCGCCACGGCCTTCTGGGCTGAAGAGGATGACGGCTGGTGGAAGAGGCCTGAGCAGGCTTCGGAACTGAGCCGCAGCTGGGGAAGAGACGAGGCCTAGACGGGACCGTCGGACCGTGAACCGAGCTGCGGACTGGAGGCCCGAGCCGGTGACCGAAGATCCTCTTCTTCTTCTTTCCCGTGGTCTGTGAGATCATTCTTAGATGACATGGCCCGAACTGTTCCTCTAGCAAAATGCCTGGAGGGCCTTCTGCCAGCGGATCCTTGGTGCGACTGCTGAACCCCTGGCACAGGGAGCAGGCCTTGTGTCGTGGTCTGGGCTCAAGCACCGGACGACGCGAATGCGGGTCCTTAAGGGATCTGTTTGCCACACGCGCGACTGGATAAGTGACCGGAGGTCGGAGAGACATCAGAGTTCGGTACCCTTGATTGTAGATACTTCCAGGGAAGTTCTGAATCACGCCACACGCTACACTGTGACCGGAGGGTCGAGGCATGCAGTTCGATCGGCGGAAAGAATCAGATCTTGGCGGACCGCCTTTTGTACCACGCCTGACGCCGGAGGCGGGACCGACGCCGGGGCGGTCCCCACTGAAGATAGCTAGCTAGAAAGATTTCCGAAGGGTCCTGGCGCCTGACGGCTTCAGTCCTAATGGTGTAACCTGCTGCAAGAGCTGTGTCTCGAAGTAAGATCAGAGGTTGTTGGATGTCTTTTAGAACGCGTTCCTAACGCAGCAGGTGGGGGAATCGACCTGGAAGGCATGTATACCGGATGTGGTCCTGGCAAACAGTGACCAGATTGGGGGCCTGGAGGTCAGGGACCCGGTGGCAGGGAGAGACCATGTTACGGTCTGGATCTGCCTGGACCTAGGAGGGGTAGAAGGCTGCACAAAGATAGATGTAACTGACTTCAGGGGGGTGGATTTCAAGGAAGGATCTTTAAGGAGCATTTGGATGGGACTGGGCCGGACATGGACACTGACAGTAGGTGGGAAATCATCAGGAGGGGATGCAGGATGCTAGCAGCACCTGTGCAAGAGTAAGACGCAAATGCGGTAGGGCCTGAAAACCCTGCTGGTGGACCAGGGAGGTTCAGGAGTTGGTGAGGTGAAAGAAGGCAGCCTATAGGCATTTCAAGTGCTCAAGAAGTAAAAGGGATCGAGGGGAGTATGAGCTGATGGCCAGAAGGGTCACTAGGGTGGTGAGAAAAGCTAAGGCAAGGAAGGAGCAGAATCTGTCCAGGAAAATTAGGAGAGGGAACAAAGGGTTCTTTAGATACATTGGTGGAAAAACGAAGGGTGAAGGGGCAGATTAGCAGGATTAAAACAGGGGAGGGATGGGCACAAGACCCAGGGGAGCAGGCTGAGGTACTAAATAAGTACTTTGCCTCAGTTTTCACCAAGGAAAATGGGGGCTGCATCACACGTGGGAGGAGATGGTGAAACTGTGGAAGGGGGTTACCCTTACTGATCGGCGGGTCTGAGGAGAGGTGGGGCCATCACTGGCAGGAGGAGGGAATGCAAAGCAGGGGGCAAGGTAGCAGAGGTTGAAATCACGGCAGAGGGAGTGAGGGAAGCCTTCAGGTCCCTTAAGATGCAGAAAGCACTGGGGCTGGATAAATTACATCCCAGAGTGCTGAAGGAACTGGTAGATGTCCTGGCGAAACCCCTGGCAGAGCTTTTCAGCATCTCTCTGAAGACACCGAGTGGGTGCCCCAGGACGGGAAGGTGGTGCATATAGTGTCTATCCACAAGGAGGGATAAAGGGAGGTGGCAGAGAACTACAGGCCCGTCAGCCTGACATCAGTGGTGGGCAAGGTGATGGAGAACATTGTCAAGGAGGCGCTAGGGGGGACCTGGAAAAGTCGGGGTGCCTGGACGCTATACAGCATGGATTCGTCCCAGGGAAATTGTGTCAGACAAACCTTGTGGAGTTCTATGACTGGGTAATCCAGTGGACGTCCTCTTTCTTAACTTCAGCAAGGCATTTGACTCTGTTCCTCACGGGGGCCTGTTGGATAAGCTGGGAGAAATGGGGGTGGGGAACCAGATGATCAGATGGATAGGGAATTGGCTCCAGGACCGAACCCAGAGGGTCGTGGTTGGCGGAATAGTCTCATCTACAAGAAGGGTCATTACTGGGATCCCTCAGGGATCAGTCCTTGGGCCCCTCCTGTTCAATGCCTACGTCTCTGACATGAGGAAGGGTATCAGGAGTGAGATGAGTCTCTTTGCGGATGACTCAAAACTGGGGGCAGTGGTGGATGGGGAGGAGGGGAGGGTGGCCCTGCAGGGGGACCTGGAGGCTCTGGAAAGGTGGTCTAAAAAGTGGAAGCTGAGGTTCAATGCAGGGAAATTCTAGGTACAGCACCTGGGAGCCAGAAACCCAGGCAAAGTGTACAGCCTTTTTTTGGGGGTGGGGGGGTGGAGAAATGCTACAAGTCTCGATAGCTGCGAGGTTACTAGGGGTGGTGGTGGATGCCAAGACGAATAACTCTGAGACTTGTAGGAGGGCAGTGGCCAAGGCCAACAGGATGCTGGAATGCATCGCTAGGGGGATCGCCTCCAGAAGGAAAGAAGTGATACTCCCTCTATATAACTATTTGGTTAGGCCGCACCTCGAGTACTGTGTGCAGTTTTGGAGGCCACACTTAAAGAGGGATACTGAACTCCTGGAAAGGGTCCAGAGGATGGCAACCAAAATGATCTGGGGCTTGGGGGGCATAACCTATGGGGAGAGGCTCGAAGAGCTAAACATGTACACATTGGGAGAGAGAAGGGACCGGGAAGACATGAGAGAGGTCTTCAGGTACACGAAGGGGATGAATAAGGGAGGAGCAGTCAGGGTGCTCCAAAGGAAGAAGGGGGGGCAACTAGAAGGCATGGGTAGAAGCTGGAGGGGGGAGATTCAGGGGAGAAAGCAGGAGGTGCTACTTCAATGAGAGGGTGGTGGAGCCATGGAATGCGCTGCCCGGGGGCTGGTGGAGGGGTTCTAGAGGGGGTGGGACAGGTACAGAGGAAGGGTTCTGGTAGCAAAGTCCAGTGCAGCGAGAATATCCAGGACTGGGAAGGGAGAAGCCAGAGAGGGCGAGGGGGGCAGCAGGGGCAGCTCCCAGGGTGGGGGCTGAACAAACAAGCAGACACGAAAGACCGCTAGGCCTATTCTGCTGGCATTTTAGTATGAATAAACATACATATACAAAGACCAGATGAGGTTCTATAAATATGGAGATAGCTGAAAGAACTCATTCAGTCCTGGATCAATAAATGATTTCATTTTTTACTGCCAAAAAGATTTTTTCTGCCTTATTTTTTGTCCAAGTCACCACCACGGAATAATTCATGCTCTCTTTCAAACATCTGAAATGTGAAATAGTGCATGCTCCCCCTTATTTTAACATGCTGAGCCAAAGCACTGACATCATCCAAACTGGTGAAGCTTCTAACATGCTGTCCAATCCTAAACTTAAATTTCTGTAGAAGTTTTACCAGTACAAAAACTAGGACAGCTACTGCATATGTAAGGATTAAGCCACGAGAAAGCATGGGTCTACTGGGGAATTAATCCATGGTTGGGGGGTGGGGGTTGGACCACGAGGCCGAAGGCCGAGTGGGTCCAACCAACCATGGATTAATTCCACTGTAGAACCATGCTTTCGAGGGGCTTAATCCGCTTGTAACATGGCAATGAGTGTATGACTAACAGTCTTTGAATAAATGAGTACAATCACACTGATTTACTTTTAGAATACTGTATGCTGACTTGTTAAACATGATGTACATATACTTGAAAACAACTGGAACACGCCTATTGGAAATATCGTGGCAGCTATTTCACTTTTGTTAAAATAACTGTCATTACAAGCTTTAAGCTTTCTAACATCAAAACATATTTTACAACTTTTCCAAAACTTGCACTTCACTTTCTATTCTAGGTGCTTAGATTTTTCCTCGCTGTGTATTGGAAGATATGGGCTGCACTGCATGATGGGAGTGTGCTATGGTACATTTTAGTTTTCTTCCTCCAGTTCCTTTGCAGACCAATAGGTGGCTATCAAACAATCCAAGTAGCACAAGCACAGTTTCTCCAAATGTACTGAATTAGGCCAATCTGAAAAACACTTTATTGAACTACTACTATTTTGCAGAATGTTATTTTTACTTTTTTCCCCTCTAAACTATCTAACTCAGCAGGACATGGAACAACTTAACGTTTACTGCTTTCACCTTACAAATACTTGTTTGACTACTATTGTTAGTCTGTTTCTTTTATTTCTTTTTGTTTCTCTCAATGTATTTTTCTTTTCACCCAGAGAAGTATCCTCTCTCTTTAATTTTGCTTTGTTTATCTCAGTGTCTGTTATTTTTGCTTTCGGTTATAGAAGCTGCATGCTCATCCTTACCACTGTGTATTCACCAAGAAAAGGCTAGGCCAGATAATGTTATTCAGTCATCCACAATGCATTGCACCCACAGTTGCTTAGAAAGCAGTACATCAGAAGGGATGGTAACAGTATGTAACTGTTCACTTCTAAAGAAATATTATTGCAGCATAATTAACAGTATACGTGGAGTTTAAATGTACAATCTTTAGTAACTCCTGAACTTCTGTCGCAGTTACAACATAGAACAATCTTGAAAATATTAAAAACCCCGTGCCAGGAAAATCCTTAACAAATACAAGCTGGGACAACTACATGCTGCAAACTATTTGCTTATTGTTTTCACTTGTATACTGCTTCTTGCCTGTAGTGGACTGCCAAGGAATTACATTACAAACCATGATCTACTATGGTATTAGACCATGGTTTGTACTGTACCACATTTCGTTTTTCTTTTTTGTGTCATGTTACAAGGCCACATACACAATGTTCTACATGTTGCAAGCGCAGAACCCATTAATTTGGTACACTATGTCAGTAATTGGATGTTTGAAAAACTCCCCCACCTTGATGTATCTACAAAAAGAAAAGTCTTCACATCTGAAGGAGCCATTCGAGAGAAACTTTGTTAGTTCAATTTTGTTTCCATAGTTAAAATATGCCAATTGTTCATAATAATTCTTCTGACCATATGAGCTTGGGGACTAAAAGTGGTAATGAACTTCAGTCTACTACCATAGAGTCCTTACTTTTAGATTTATTATATAAAACCAGACCACTTCTACTTCTTAACTCAGCTTTATCTTTTGTCTCCTATAAGGACTCTAGCACACAACCCTTTGCCTGAAAGTGTTTTGTTAAATCTGCTACATTTTCGACATAATTATCTGGACTGGAGCAATTTCTTTTAGCCCTAAGAAACTGTCCCAAGGGAATATTCTTAGTTATGTGTCTTGGATGACAGCTCTCATGGTGTAAAACGGAATTTTTGTTAGTGTTTTTATGGTATAATCTAGTACCTATACCGCCATTAGAATCTTTAAATATAGATAATTCCTAAAATTAATTTCCTGCCAATCAAAATTCACCTCAAATTGTAAATTCTTGTTTGTCTGCTCCAGATACTCAACCAAAAAAACCTAGCCCCTCCTCACTGCCTGATGCAAAAAAAGGGTTGGCTTCACTATCTATTGCACGCTTCTCCCAATTAGCCATGTACAGGACAGCATAATTTGGGGCCATGGCTGCCCCCACGGCTGTTCCCCTCAACTGTAAGTATGTTTTATCCTTAAACAAAAAGTATTGTTTTTAAAACCTTCTCCGCCAATATCAAAATGAACTCAACATAAGACTGTGAGTAGGATGTTCCAGAA
Organism: Neoceratodus forsteri; assembly: GCA_016271365.2. NCBI lineage: Eukaryota > Metazoa > Chordata > Ceratodontiformes > Ceratodontidae > Neoceratodus > Neoceratodus forsteri. The sequence continues at coordinate 568,769,219 of CM057452.1, forward strand.
TATAAAGCTTCTCTAAGGCATTCTAGGCCCTCATTGTTTAGAATATTGGTATACAGAGAACGAACTTCCATATAAACAAAAGAGGTAGCATCAATTTCTATGCCATTTAACAAATTAAGTATATCCGTGGTATCTCTCAAAAAAGATCTTGTATTCATAGCAAGGGGTTTAATATGATTATCTATAAATTTGGCCAAATTATCTGTTACAGATCCAGTGCCAGCCACTATCAGCCTGGCTGGCGGATTATTTAAACTCTTATGAATTTTAGGCAGTCCGTACAGTACAGGCTTGATGGGATGATCCGCCGTAAGAAAATGTAAAGTGTCCCAATCTATGACACAAGAAAAGCCTCTTGTAAAATGATGTCAATATCCCTCTTAAATCTGTTCAAAGGGTCACAGTTCAAACATAAATAAAAGTCCTCATTGGCCAGTTGTCTCATCATTTCTGTTTCATAGTACAATTTATTACAAACCACCACCCCCCCACCCTTAGCGGCTGGCATAACAGTAATTCTATTGTTTCTCTTTAAATTCTCAACAGCCGTTTTTTCAGGAACAGTGCAGCTATAATATCTCAGTCTTGGTATTTCCAAGCTTTCAAGATCTTTTAAACAAGCTTTCTCAAAGATAGAGACTGCTGTATTCTGTGGGGGAATGAAGGTGGGTGTAGGTTTGAAACGGATGGAAGTCTCACTACAAGTCTGTGGTGACAAATCAGGAAGGTCGTTCCCATGGGTCTCAGTGATACTACCATCTTGTTGTATCCTTTCATTATTAAACAAAACTTTCAAGTTTAGTTTACATGTGAATTTATAAATGTTAGTGACAGTGTCAAAGGTGTTCAGATTTCGTGTCGGAATGAACGACAGGCCTTTCTGCAAAACACATAATTCTATATCAGTTAGTGTATAGTCAGAGATGTTAAAGACTACATTGTTCTGCTCACTGCCAGCATCATTATTGTCAAGATTTAATACCTGCGACCCCGCTTTATTTACCAGCAGTGATGTGTATCTCTTGCAGCAGGCCATCACACTGAGTTCCAAGCAGTTCTGGCACTACAGTCTGAGCAGTAGGCAAAAAGAAAGAGCAGTCTATGAAAGGAGGCCTTGGAGGATAGCTAGGCCGAAGCTGGCCCTACACCGAGAGACAATGTCCAGACTGTAATGCTTGGTAAAAGTGCGAACAGTGCTCCAGGTGGAAGAAGCGCAAATGTCAGCACCTGGCACATTATGGAAGCAAGCCACTGATGTGGCCATACCTCTTGTGGAATGGCCCTTAAGCCCTCTGGGAAGCTTCTCGCCATACTTCTGGTAACAGACAATGCAATTGGCTAACCATTTCAACAAACACTATCTTGACACTAGGGTCTCCCCCTTTCTCAGAGGCGAACGAAACAAACAACTGACTGGACTTCCAGGAGTCCTTAGTCTGGTGTGTACAGTACCGCAGGATTCTATGCACATCCAAAGTATGGAGTAATGCCTCCCCTTGTTTGGTATGCTCCAGATAATAAACAGGCAGATGGATTGGTTGATTCAAAGTAAGCTCCAACACCACCTTAGGAAGAAACTTGGGAATTGTACATAAGACACCCTGTCTTTGTGAAAAACTAAATAAGGTTCCTTACACATGAGGACCTGAAGCTCAGAAATTCTTCGAGCAAAAATAATAGCAACTAAAAAGAACACTTTCCATGACAAAAAGTGTAGCTTGCAAGACACAGCCAGGTCAAAGGGAGGCACCGTAAGCTTTTTCCAATATGAAATTAAGGTCCCAAGGCGGGACAGGGTCCCTGGCTGGGGGGCTTCAAATGCAGGATGCCCCACAAGAACGTCCGGGAGACATCAGGTTGGGCCATTGAGAGCCCATCCACAGGTACATGATATGCAGAGATGTAGAGGAGGAGTACCGCAAGCCCGAGTCTGAGAGGGACAGAAGATGCTCCAAAACTCAATCCACTTGACAGGTGAAGGGATCTAAATGGAGGGATGCAGCCCAAAGAGCAAAGTGCTTTCATTTCATAGAGCAAGTGGCCCTGGTGGAAGGCTTCTTGGACGCCACCAGGACATCTGCTACTCTGGGGGAAACCCCAAATCTAGCAATGGCTATGTCCTCAGGAACTATGCAGGGTGATGAAGAGACTTGAGGTCCAGATGGACCACGGTGCCCTAGTCCTGGGACAGCAGGCCTCTGCACAGGGACAGCGGAGGTTCCACTGCCAGTTGGTGCAAGGGGAACCAGATCTGCCAAGGCCAGAAGGGGGCAATGAGGAACATTGTATCCCCCTCCTTCTGGAGTTTGATCAGAACTCAATTGAAGGAGCGTTGATGGGGATGAGGCATACAGAAACCTCCCTGACCAGGAGAGGGAGAATGTGTCTCACCAGAAAACTCCAGGCCCTGGATCAAGCAAGCTGAAAAATGTCAGTTTTACATAGTGTGGGGATGCAAAAAATTCTAACTCCGGATGACCACATCTGCTGAAGAGGTCTTCTACCACTGAGATCAGAAGTTCCCATGCATAAACTTTGGACCACGAGTAGCTTAGGCTGTCCGCCAGGACGTTTTCGACCCCAGGAACATGAATGTCCGAGAGCGACAGGCCGTGTTCAATGGCCACATACCAGACTCTCATCGCTTCCCTGCACATGGGATAGGAATGAGTACACACACACACACACACACTTGTTTATGTAATAAACTATGCACACGTTTGCCTGAACTAAGAGCAGACCCAGGGAAAGCGGAGTCTGAAAGGCCTGCAGGGCATACAGAACTGCTCGCGTCTCCAGGACATTTATGTGGAGATCCCCTTCTAGCTCGGATCAAGTCCCTTAAGTCTGGTGGGTCCCCATGTGGGCTCCCCAACTGAGACCGGAGGCATCCGTTGTAAGGATCTACTTTTTTTTTTATTTAGTTGTTTAACCAGGAATAGCACACTAAGCTGAAAGCTTGTTTTACAGGAGCAACCTGGGAGCACGAGGAAGTTAAGTGACTTGCTCAGGGTCACACAGTATGCAAATGGAAGCTGTGGGATTCAAACACGTGTCTGGTCTGCTGGATGTCACCAGATTTGCAGCTCAGAGCCTTAGACCACTGCGCTATACTGCCTACTTGGGGGACAGAAAAGGGGACTCCCTAAAACAGGTTGCTGGGCTCTAGCCACAACAGCACCTTCTTGACTGGATCAGACACCTGCACAGGGTGATCCAGGGCGTCCGTGTGCTGGACCCACTGGACCCATAGCATCCATTAAGGGATTCTCATATGCAAACTGGCCGGGGGACTGTGGCAATGGCTATGGCCATGAGGCCTTAAAGCCTCAGAAAGACCCTCGTCTTAACATGATGGTTGGAGTAAAGAAGACAGGCCTGGTCCATCATACGCTTTGCTCTATCCGGGGGGTAAGAAGGACTTCCCCTTGGTGGTGTCCCGCACTGCCACTATTATGTACAGGAGGTACTGGCAAGGGGTCAAGAAAGACTCTGGTAGGTTGATAGTAATGCCCAAATCTTGGAACAGGCTGCAGGTGTGAGAAAGTTTGAAGGAGACTGCCCCTGGACGAGGCCATTAGCAAACCAATTGTCCAGGTAGGAAAAAATGTAAAACTCCTGCCTTCTCAAGGCAGCTGCCAACAGCAGCAGACATTTAGTGAAGACACTGGAGGCTGAGGACAAACCAAAGGGCAGAGCTCTGAACAGGTAGTGCGCTCCTTGGAAGTGGAAACGGAGGAAGCACCGGTGGGAGGCAAATACCTTGATATGCAGGTAGGCATCCTGCATATCCAGAGAACAAAACCAGTCCCCTGATGTAGCAGGGGCAGTAAACCCTGAAGGGTGACCATCCTGAACCATTTCTACTCTATAAACAGGTTCAATTGGCTTAAGTCCAGGATGGGCCGAAGGACTCCTATCCGCTTGGGGACCAGGAAGATGTGGGAGTAGAACCCCCCCCTTCCCTGCTGACACCGCAGGACTGGCTCTTCAAAGGGTTTTCTGGTGGCCACTCTATGAACTTGAATGTGTGGCCATGCTCGATCAGCTGCAGCACCCAGTGTCTGTGGTGATCTCCCTCTACCAGTCAAGGTGGCGGTAGAAGAGACACCCTACAACCGCCTCCTGGTGAACAACTGGAGGGAGTGGGTCTGGCAAGGAGTGAGGAGGTGGAAGCAGCTGCTGTTGCACCTCAGCACTACAGGTGGCCATGGTGGGGAAGTGGGGAGAGCTGCCCCTGCTTGTGCTTGCCCTGCACTTTGGGAAGGGGTCAGACCTGTCTACAGGAGGGGCGACAAAAAGGAGCCAGCTGTCCCGACTTTGACTGGGTATGGTACATAGAATGGATGGATTTGAGGGCCATCCTGAGGTCTGGAGTTCGGAGACGATATCCTGGACATCTCCCCAAAAAAGTCTGAAACCCCTGAAGAGTGCACCATTATGACAGATTGGACATCATGCGCAAAACCAGAGACCCAGATCCAGGAGTGGCGCCTCATGCAGATGCTGCCGGCCACTGCTCAGCCTGAGGCATATCTTGCTTCATAGGCAGCTCTGAGGACGTGGGTACCGATGTCGGAGACCATTTTGAGGGCCTGGACGGTCTGCTGTTTGGAAGGGTCATCCAGCATGTCTAGGACAGCCTCCCTAGCCTGGTCCCATAGCAAGTTCTGGTATTGCACCATAGGGGCCAAAAAACTAATGGTCCAAATGGCCAAAGTGGCAGACGCGAAGGCACACTTGCCCATTTGGTCCAGCTGGGAAGACGCCCTGTCTGGATGAAGGGAGCTTAGATGTTTTGGTCCCTAGGTGCAGTTGTGCACCGCACCAGTAATAACCAAATCAGACTTGGGCTGCTCGCCTAAGTACAGCTTGTCAGCAAGGGCGTGGTAAAGCCGGTCAGTCTTGTTGGACACCAACGGGACCATATGGGGTGGGTCCAAATAGCTCAGGTAATGTCCTCATAGGAGTCAAAAATCGGGGGGACCACCAGAGTAGAGGCATCCGGCTGACGTAGGTAGACGGCCAGCTGATGCCTCTCTGGATCCTGTTCTTCTGTCTGCCACCCCATGGTGGCCTGAATGTGCCTCATGATGGCCATAAACATGGAGTTGTCTGGGGGTTGGGACTTGAGGATGTTGCTCGGTGCCTCTTCCCTTTCAGAGGAATCTGGGCTCAAGGAGGAAGACTCACTGCTGAAGCTCTGGTCAGCATCATCTACATCACTGTCCCTGCTATCTTTGGGCTGACAACTGTCCGACTAGCTGGCTGATTGGACATCAGGACCATCCTTGGGTGTACTGTTCTGGAAACAACGTCTCCAGAAGGACACAGACAGTGGAGGCGGTCCAGAGGAGGGCAACTAAAATGGTGCAGGGTCTGCACCAAAAGCCCTACAAAGAGAGACTAAAGAACATCAATATGTACACCCTGGAAGAGAGCAGGTGATATGACAGAGACCTTTAAATGCCTCATGGGGGGGTAAATAAGGTACAGGAGGGAAATATTTTTCAGAAAAAAAGAAGCTCAAGAACAAGGGGACATGCTATGAAGTTGAAGGGGGTGGATTCAGAGAAGATGTTGAGAAGTACTTCTTTATAGAAAGGATGATAAAGAGTCCTGAAACAGCCTTCCAGCAGAGGCTGTGGGGTGAAAAAAGAGTGGTAGGGTTCAAGACTGCTGAGAGAAGTATAACTGAATCTTAGTGAAAAAGAATGGAGAGGGGAGGCCCGGAGATCAAGCAGGGCTGGCAGTGATACCGCAGGTAGGGAAAAAAGGGCAGGCTGGGTGGGCCAAGCGGTCCTTATCTGCCATTATATTCTATGTTTTTATGATCTTTACAATGATATCACACCCTGCTTTTTCTTCTTCTACATACCTAGTCCTGTCCCCTCTCTTCAATTTAATCCTATCTATATCTCACCCTCCCCTTCTTGCCTATCCCACCTAGTTGCCTCCCCCTCCCTTCATTTGTCTACAAACACGGCTCAAAATACATCAATAAATATTGAAAATTATTTAAACTAAGGCTAATTTAGGTCCCCAGGGCAGGCAGCTCCTTGCTGTAAACTGCCTGTCCCAAGGGTGGCAGCTGCTCTTTAATACCACTAGAGCAGAGTGAAGAGGATCAATCTTAGCCAGAGTAAGACCTAATCATGGCAGCTCCTGGTCTTACTGCTGACAATACCTGTGATAAGAGGACATGCTGCAACAGCTGGTAAAAGACATAACGGCTGCCAAAAGTCATATGGCAAGCATACAAAACCTAATGGTGATAGCATCTTATACAACACCCAAGGCATTCTCTCTTCTGAAGTGGACAATGCTGAAAGCGGCACTTCAATTTAAATGCATCAACTGTGTGACAAACCAACTGTCCTCACCACAGTTAGCACCCATCTCATCTCTATCTACTGCAGACCTCTATCTTGGTTCGCCCTGTACAATGTCCTGAGTGCACACTCAGCTCTCTGCTATGGTGGCATGCCCCGAACACCTGGACATTTTGAGCCCAGTCACCAGTCCCCCATATCAAATCAAGGCAGAGTGCCTGAACCCAAGTGGAGTGTGGGTCTGTCTTAGCAAACAGGCCAAATCACTTCCTACATTAAGAAGGATTTTGTTTCTCAAATTACTTAAAATAGATTAGCATGCCCCTTTGGAATGACAGCTACACCTCAGATGTTCACAGCAATACTGCCTTTAAAATGCACCACCAGTCAGTCTCTTACGATGAATAAAATGCTATTTCATTTACAAAACATACCAAGGATGGACAAGGATTGAAGAAAACTACTTACAGGACAACAACATGCAAAAGAAAAAGATGATTACACAGAAACGCAAAACTTAGCTTTCCTTGCACTGCGTACTATCTTGGATAAAAAAAAACAAAAACTAATTATATCTTTCAGAACACTACCACACAAACAAATCCTCGGCCTTTCGGAGTTTCTGAAGACAGCAGACCTGCACCTGGCAAAAAATTTTCAAATAAATAAATTACTAGGATATTCACATGAAAACATGATTCTCCGTCACTTGATCATCTGTTTTGGCTGCTCCTCCACAAGAGACATCATAATTTCCTGATCAGGCCATCAAAACTTGTTGCAGAAGAAATGACTGATGTGACAAGCAGAGGACAGTGATATCACCTGCAGAGAGGCAGCGTGAGCAAATGAAGCCAAAGTGACAGCAGTCTTTTATTTAAAAAAAATAGTACAACAAGGCAATATAATAAATACAAGTTACACTGTGCCTGCTGATTCTCCCCCGTAAGCACTTTTATCCAATGAGCCCTGGCAGGCAGCATCCCCGCCTTCCAAAGCGGAGGGACTCTCTCTCCGTCCCGCCCCATGCTAGGGCAGCCCCGGTAGTTCCCTGCAGACTGCCCACGCGGGGCCAGGAAGAGGTTGCCGGCTTCTCCCCCCTCCTGGAGACCCATTCCAGAATCAGATGACCACTCCCGGAGGCGCGGACTATCATCGAGCCTGCTAGGCTCATTCTTCCCCATTTTCACCCACCCCCCCTTCCAACATAAGGATGTCAGATCAAGCCTCCCGACCCGTACTGCCCTCCAGCCACCGCCAGAGGGCAGTCAGCGAGCGGGACGACAAGTCCCCCTCCCCACGACGAGGTCAGCAGTCCTCCGGACACCCAATCTTCCCCCCCTCCCGATCCCTGGCAGCCCGGGCTCGTCCCCGAACCAGGGTCACTACTGTGGCGTGAGGTGTAGTGACCAGCACCTCAACCTCCAGCACCACCAGGCTGGCTTGCTGATTCTACTTTTAAATGTTGTCCCTGTGACATTTGAGTTTTTTAGTTAAGTCTAAGGATGCAGTGTTTCTGGAGTGAACAAGGCACAAATGCGTTTCTGGAGAGAGCAAGGCACAAATGAAAGGGCAAAAAAGCTCCTGTGGTGCTGGCCCATTAGCACAGCAGTAGTACTACCACTTGCAATACCGGCAACCTAAATTCTGGAATGAGCCTGGGCCACTGGGACCAGTCAGGGTTGGGAGGCAGGACACTCTTCAGAGAAAGAGGGAAGGCAGCAAGCGCCACTGCTATACTGCTACCTGGGTGACAACAGCTGGCTGTGCACCATGGAGCTGCGCTATGCACATCTGAATGCAAATACCCACTCTTTACACAACAGTGCTTAAAACGACACACATGCTATCACTACATATATACACTATTTAATTCCACAAGGGTAATACAACGTGCACAGAGGAGCATCAGTGTGCAAAATAAAGTATGTTGCTGTGGAAGGTGTAGAGTGGAATATGAAGACAGAGTAGGCATAGGAAGCATAGGGGGAAGCCTGGAGATAGAGTAGAGATGAAGCATTAGAAGGTGGGAATGAACAGATTGGTGGGGAGTGAGACTGGTAAAATACGAATAGATAGGGGAAAGGCAGAGAAGGGAGGGAGGGGAGAATGGGGGGTAGGTGGAGATAGTGAGGCAGATCCTTTACCCTCTGGGATGCATACCCCACAAGGGCCAGACACAGCTCCATGCACATCCAGTCTGCATCTTGGGTTGCCAGGAAAGCAAGAGGGAAGAGTAGCGTAGAGAGGAGAGAAGAGGCAAGCTTTCAACACACAGGGGAACAAACCACACAAGGGCCAGATATGGCTCGGTGCACACCCAGTCCGTCCATGTACTAGACTCCTGTTTGCAGGAAAAAGGCCAGATGAGATTAGGAGTAAGGGCAGGTAGGGGCTGGGGCAGACTGGGGAAGAGAGTGGATGGTGGTGAGGGAAGGGGAGGAGAAAAGGGGGGTAGGGAGGGGTGCCAAGGGAGGAGAATAGAGGACAGTAGCAGATCACAGGAGAGATAGGCGGAAAGAGAGGTGGGAGGAGGAAGAGCGGATGGGAAATAGGTGAAAGAGAAGAAAGTAAGAGAATGCAGGGGGGAAGACAGGGGGTCAGTTAAAGAAGGGTGAGGTTAAGCTAAACAGAAGGGAGGCTAATGAGTGGGAGGAGGGGCAGACCAGATGTGTAGAGCGAGTGAGTTCCAGAGTTAGGAAAGCAGTAAGACAAGACAGCCTGGTCTGCTGAGGAGGTCGAGGGGAAGGTGTGGAGCAGCAAAAGGCAGCAGTAAGGATGGGAGAGGGCTGGATGAGGGTAGAGGAGAGATAGGAAGAGAGAACACCAAGCCATTATTTGGCTAAGAAAGAGGAGCAATGGGCTAGGCACCTGTCCTCAAGGGAGGGGAAGGAGAGAGAGAGAGGGCTGTAGAGTGCAGTGCTGAATGTGTGGTGGACAGTTTAGCGCAAAACAACAGAAGGAATGGAAGAGGGAGACCAGTTTGGAGAGGGTGGATTTGGGCACAGCATTATAGATTATATCACCATAGTCAAATATGGGTGGATCATTTTCTGCACAACAGCACTGTGGGCCTGCAGAGGGATGTAGCTGTGGCTGCGGTACAATGCTAATTTGGGGTGCAATTTTTTTTGCAGATGGCACCCACATGTTCAGAAAAGTTGAGGTGCCTATTAAGCCAGACTCCAAGGTATCTGAAGGATGGGACATCTTCAATGATGTAATCATCCAGGGTGCAGAAGGAGGGGGGACAAGCAAGCCTAGTGACTGTTTGCCTTGAGCCAAGGGTCATGGAGACCATTTTCTTGGAGTTTAGAGCCAACCGATTAGAGCGGAACCACAGCTGAACATTATGAAAGTCAAGCTGGAGTCTGGACATCAAATCAGTGGGGGAGGGGCCAGAGGCAAAAAGGACTGTGTCATTAGCATACATGTGAATGGATGCTGAGGTACAGGCAGTAGGATGGTCATTTAGGAAAACTGAAAAGAGAACAGGACCGAGGACGGAGCCTTGAGGGATGCCGGTGGAGGGGGTGGAGTTGCCAATTAACTGACTGGGTCCTACCCTCTAGGTAAGATCGGAATCAATTAGTTGCAGGATGGAGAGACCTTCTGCTGCAAGCTTGACAAGGAGGAGGAGGAGGTGGTGGTGGGCTACAGCGTCAAAGACTTTGGCCAAGTCAACGAAAATGGCAGAGGTGATCTGGACCCGACCCATTCCTGTGAGAACAGAGTCAGTAAGCCAGAGCAGAAAGGAGGAGGTGGAGTGGGATTTACAGAACCCAGACTGGTAAGGGATGAAGAATGAGGTAGAGTCAAGGAAGGGGGGAGAGTTCAGATAATACCAATGCTCCTGGAGTTTGGCCAGGGAGGGGAACAGGAGCAAGGGTGATATTTGCCTGTGTAAGAAGTGTCACGACCTTTGGGGAAGGGGATAATAGTGGTGTATTTCCAGGCTTCGGGGACAAAGCTGCTGGCATCACGAGGAAGGAGACACAGAAACAAAAACACGACTGGAAGCAGGATGACAAGTCAGCCTCAGCAGACTGTCCAAACCATTGGGGGGACTTTGGGGAATGGAGTAAAGGTAAACCTGCAAAAATCCAGGTGATGGAACTGGGAAGGTCAATTATAGAATGGGGTGTAGCCAGTGAAAACGAGGGGTGCCATAAACAGAATAAAAAAATAAAATTAAAAGCTCCTGTTTGTAAACAGTCCTGATGCTTTGTAAAAGCACTTAACCTGTTTCTGACAGTGTTTTAGAAACAAATCTTTTACTGCTGTCTGCACTGGTCTATTGTCTCATGTGACTGAAGGGAACAGTACTGTTCCAGTCCTGCTGTGATCAAAATAAGCCCCAAAATGAAAAATGTGATCTTTCCCGACAGCACCAGGCACAACCTTCATGCTAGTCTATGAAGGCATAACCAGGGTGAGAACCATGGTAAAATAATTATAACAGGGTAATTCAACTACATGAAACTGAAGCACACAAACACAGCTACTCAGGAGTCTCTTAGGGTTTTCCCCTGTCATATTCAATGGATTCTTTCACTCCCAGCCTGAAGGAAACGCCAGGAATTTGTAGCCAGCTGGGTTAGCATTGTCTGCAGTCTGACATCTGAAAAGGTGGTAACCCAAGCAGTTAATCAGATTAGAGAAGGATCCAATTACAAAACAAACAGGCTGGATAACCCGACTTCCTTTCCTCCTCTCTCCCTTGGTGTAGGAAGCTGCACAGATGGTGCATTTTAATGCACCCCTTGAAATCAGTTGTCATTTCTTTTTAAATAGCAGCAGTGCAAGTTAAAATGCTACACCTTTAGAGTCATGGCATGTTGTGCATGCATGCATACAGCAGAATTCGTACTCATTTTTTTTTGGTAGATCCAGAAGCAAATGAGTTGATACCTTTTAATGGACAAACAGAAATGTAACAAGAACAAAGTGTTCTAGCTTTCGGACCAACCAGTCCTTCATCCGAAGCCTAATGGCAGTTGTTTAGAAAAAACAATACTTTTAACAGCTAGAGCAAGCAGGAAAAAAAAAACCAGAAAAAATCCCCATTGGCTTAAAATACTCATTTGAAAATTACAGTAAATGATGTCAGAGACCATAATACCTTCAGCCAGGAGTTTCCTAGGGTCAAAGGTGCTTGGTGGAACACACATATAAAGAATCCTACTGCATATAAATTTAATTGACATAAGAGGACACTGCTGGAGCAGATGACTCCTAAATCAAGCTATGGGTGTCACAGTGTGTATAAGGATGTGATTACTGAGAAGCAGCCTCCACACAGATTAAAGACATACTAAGATTGTTTTAGGACTCCCAAGAAGTTTCAATGCATGCATTATAGACAAGAAATTACCAGTAAAGTTTTCTTTAAAACATCAGTGCACACTTTATGATGTGTAAAACTTAGCTGAACCTGTCACCCTACTGTACTCTCCAGCTAGATATCATGCCCCATAAATTTCAAAAAAACCTCTAGTGCAGTGACAGGACTTAATAAATGATAATTTAAATATAAATTGACAGTACTAGTGTCAAACAAAAAACTCTAGTCGTGGACCACCAAGGAATTAAGTCCACGTAGCCTGATATGTACTTAAGTCAATATACGCTGAGCATGCAACAACTTCATGTATCAGAAGTGTCTAAGGAATCTGAAGAAAGAAATAAACATTTAATTTCTCTCCTGCTCCTCTTCCCACAAATAATAAACCCTACCCCACCCCACAACCCCATAATGTGTGTGGGGGGAGGGGGGATAACTAGCTTTAAGGAGATTCTCACACACACAAACACACACACCTCCCCACGATAAGGTAACTAGAAGTAAATATAAAGTACGTGAGTAAGACCAGAGGTCTAACATACCTACATTTCCACAAATCACTACAACAGTAGCCTAATGTACAAAAGATCTGTCCAGGAACCCCCATGCAAATGAGATCTCACACCCCAACATGTACAGAGTTAAAAATATATATGTCACAGTCTATGATAACACTCCTGTATGTCCAGTAACAGGCTAGGTAATCTGAATATGGTGTAATGGAATCCACCTCACTCCCAGGCAGAGATAAAAAGTAAGGAGGAATTAATATTCATTGTAACACAGGAAAAACAGTTGCAGTCGAGGAAAGAAAGCCGGTAGGTACAGTAGTGTCAGGTGGTACACGAGCAACACTGCATTATGAAACAATAATGCCGTGTTGCTTGTGAAATACATAAAGCAGCCATGGGAGGAAAACGAGCAGTGTGTCAAACATGGGAAGACAAGAACTAGAAGTCATCAAGTTTATAAATGGCAAGTACGCACAGTAGAGGAGCAGTGGGAGAAATATCAGAGAGGGACTAGGTGAAAGGTAGAAAGAGGGAAGTGGGAAAGTTAGATATGGAGAAAAAAGCGAACAATGTTTAGGTTGAGGATGATGAGATACTGATGTCAGATGGAGAAAGAGGCACTACAGAGCAAGAAATTAAAATATTAGAAAGTGGCGACCACAGAGCAGGTGAGACAGACAGAATGCAGCAAGCTGGACCAGAAGTACTGAGGGGGGGAAGAGGATCTAACGGACCGGAACAGCGAGCAGGACAGGGAACATGTGGAAACGCATTCCAGTTTAACAGTTTTATGGTCTATGGGACTGGTAATTGTAATTATGCAGGAGCAAACACAGACTCAGAACACAGCAGAAAGAATGGAGAAATCTGACTACAGAAAGGAACTGAGCTGTAGAATGAAAGTCATGATGCCAAAAGAATAAACTAGGCAGTAAAGCATGATTTCTGTGTAAATATGAGAAGACAGGCGATTGGGCAAGCGACAACATCGGTCAGCCTAGCAAGAATATCAAATGAGCAGTCGCTAAGAAATCAATAAAATGTATTCCAACCGTTAAGAAATATATAGTTGTACCACTATAAAAAAAAAAAAAAAAACACACACATGTATGAAAGAGAGGTTCATTCAGAATTTTCAAAGTAACAGTAAAAATAAGTGAAACTTCATTAGTGTGATTGTGTATTGTATCACTGCCGTGCCACAACGGTCTCAATCATGCATTAACTCCCCATTAGATGCCACCTTCGTCGGTGATTAATGCTTACTTATGTGTGTGAAATAAGAGTAGTAACATACTGTAACTCGGTGTATCTAAATAGAGGCCTACCTCAATGTGACAGCAAGCCCCACACCTGTTATATCACGTACCTCACAACACATACCCACACACATACATGCACCCACACAAACTGAAGTCATATAATATGCCAGTCTGAAGAAGAAGAGGCCTGTGGATGTCAGTTTCTGTAATTTCCCATGAAACCCAGATCAAGATTCATCCCATCTGCTACCATATTGAGATGTAAAATAAGTTTAATCTCAAGAGCTCATCTCTGTTGTGTGTTTCTCAGATTTCCTTTTAAGACCATTACTGACATATCTGAAATTGAGCGGTCATGCTGGGAGAAGTGGTGCCCCACAGGTTTTTCAGTCATCTTTCCTCTAATAGTATGTCTGTGAGAGTTCATCCTAGTGCGGAGTTGTTGGCTTGTCTCTCCAACATAACCTGTTTGTGGACATCTCTTGCACTGAATGAAATAAACATGTTGTGATGTGCATGTATAACTCCCATGCACCTTGAATTGTCTGTTTTTGGTAGACTCTTTTCACTGGACCCCCAGGAACTTTCTCTCTCAGGCAGGCGCTTCACCCCCTACTGCTCTACCACCCGCATGATGCTTGCCCTCCAGGAAATCAGGGACAGACACTCCCCGGGGGTTGAAATTGGCACCAGTCCACTGGTCAAATGATGCTGGACTATCCGACTAATAAGATTTTCCTTTAACTAGCCCTGCAGGCTTCTAATAGAGAAGGTAACATTTCAATAAGTACACCAGCTGGGCCAGTGGAAAAGTCTGTGGGGCTAGTGGATTTTCCCAGTCACTACCCCTGCTGACTACTAGATGTAAAACTTAATTTCAACCCCTGCACTCCCCACCTACTTTGGTGCGACGCCACCCCACCCCCCCAGGTGGGGCCACTGTCCAATCCTGGTGCTTTATCTATAATCAAGTGCACCAGACCGAAGGCAAGGTGAGGGATTGGGAGAGCCAGCGGGACAAGCCCGGCACTGGGTGAGTGGCAGCGGGGCACTGGAGGCTGCCGTCGCCTATCTCAGGGACCACAGTTTTCTGCTGAGTGTTCCCCCTGGAGCGCTGATGTGCAATGACATCTGCGCACATGCGTGCTGATCGCCTCTACTGCTCTACCCCTTTATGGCATCGCTCTCTGTAGTGCCACCGATCTCCACTGGGGGACACTATGAAGCGATGCAAAGCCCGAAAGCCACCCCAGGAGAGGGGAGCAGTCCACCAAATGCTCAATCCTCTCCCTCCCCTGTTGACCCCTGGCAGCCTGAGTCTGGGTCTTCGGCGCAAGTGGTGTCCAGCACCTCAACCCTCAGTGCCACCGGGCCAGCATGCACTCATTTCTGATACCACATAAAGGTTTACTATTTGAAAAGCACAAAAAGAAAAAATTACTCACCTTAGTAATTATGTCTCTTCTAATGGAGTCTTGCTGTATTCTAACTATTGCAGTTAGCCCCAGCCTTTAAACTGCCCCGGAGAACAAAGGGTTAAACTTTCTATGCTGCGCTCGAGCTCGGTTGAGTTCTCTGTCTGTTTCCCTTTGAAATCCAACTGTCAGATTCTTACGAGTAAAAACTCACTAACTATCCTATGTGGAAATTGTAAAATATTTCTAGCCAACTGGCAACAAGAGTTTTGAATTCCCAGGAAGACTCAAGTCAGGAAACTCAAAACCAAAAAAACAATACAAATAAGAATAATAAAACAAACACCCAAACAACAAAGGAGGATATAAAAGAAGCACCCGAAGTGTAACACTGCACCTGTCCACTCACTTCCCAAAAATACGTTCTGAGAGGGGAGGCGGGGGTCAGAATACAGCAAGACTCCATTAGAAGAAACATAATTACTAAGGTTGAGTAATTTTTTCTTCAAACAACATGAAGTCTTGCTGTATTCTGACTACTGCAGACTACCACACAGTACCTCTATGGAGGAAGGACAAAACCTACTTTGGGAATAGGCTCTGAAGTACTGCTGTGCTAAACCAAGCATCACTCCTAGCCTGGATATCCAGAGAGTAATGCTTGGTAAAGGTATGGACTGTTTTCCAGGTGGTTGCTTGACAAATTTCTAAGAGAGGAATATCCCTGGCAGCAGCCAGGGAAGCAGCTGTACCTCTGGTGGAGTGAGCCCTCAGGCCTGAGGGTGTAATCTTTCCCAGTTTCTCACAGCAGAATTGCGTACAAGACACAATCCACCTGGCAATAGTTCTCTTGGTGGCAGGTTTGCCCTTTCCCACTTCTCCATAAGTGAGGAACAACTGGAGGGAGTCAAACCTATGACCCTTGGTACGCTCTATGTAGTAGCTAAGGGCCCTTTTAACATCTGAACTGTGTAGCCTCATCTCTCCTGAAGAGGAATGATCAGCGAAGAAAACAGGAAGAGAGACAGACTGATTCAGGTGGAAATCTGAAACCACTCTGGGCAAGAACCTTCTATTGGTTCTAAGGACCACTTTATCCCTATGAAAGGAGATAAAATCAGGTTCCACTGACAGGGCTTGCAGTTCACCGATATGTCTGGCAGAGGGCTACTAAAAACACAGTTTTCCAAGTCAAGTACTTAAGCTCTACTAAGGACATAAGCTCAAAGAGAGGTTGCATCAATTGAGCAATACAAACATTTAAATCCCAGGCAGGGGCAGGGTCTCTGAATGGAGGATTGGGATGAAGCAATCCCTTGAAAAATTTACAGAACACAGGATGAGATGATAGTGAGGAAGACTTCTCCACTGACAGAAAAGCAGAGACAGCTGACAGGTGTTCCTTGAAAGTAGCTGGTCTGAGGCCTAGGCCATTAAGATGGACCATATAATCCAGAACTGTAGGCAATTCAGCAGTGTCTGGGGAAATATGTTGCTTGGAACACCAAATGCTGAATCTCTTACATTTGGAGTTATAGGTCTTTCTAGTGGCGGGCTTTCGAGAGGCTTTGAGGATATCCAGAACCCCCTGACAGATGCAAATCTGCATACTCTAACTCTTCAAGAGCCATACCTTGAGATTGAGAGACCAAAGATTGGGGTACCAAATCCTCCCCTGAGAGGAGGTTAACAGGTTGTAATTCCTGGGAAGAGACAGGGGAAGATGGACTGCTAGGAACAGCAGCAGGGAGTAACCATGGCTGTCTGGCCCAGTCTGGAGCAATCAGAATCACATTGCAAGGTTGTGACCTTATCTTGACTAAAACTTTGAACAGTAGAGGAAAGGGAGGGAAGAAAAAATTACTCACCTTAGCAATTATATTTCTTCTAATGGAGTCTTGCTGTATTCTGACAATTGCAGTGATTCCCGACCTTTGAACTGCCCCAGAGAACTAAGGGTTAACTTTCCATGCACGGCATGGAACGTTGAGCTCGGTTGACGTTTCTATCTGGAGTGTTTTGAACTCAAACCGGCAGATTCTTAAGAGCCCAACTAAACTAAAAATTCTATGTGGAAGTTGTAAAAATTCTACTAGCCAACTGGCTGAAAAGTTTTGGATTCCCAAGGAAGACTCAAGTCAGGAAGCCTAAAAACTAAACCCAATGTACTCAAATAACACTAATAAATAAGCACCCAAACAAAAGGGAGGAGGGTGCCAGCAAATACACCCCTGGGGTGCAACACTGCACCTGCCCACCCACTTCCCAAAAACAGGTTCTGAGAGGGGAGGCAGGTCAGAATACAGCAAGACTCCATTAAAAGAAATATAATCATTAAGGTGAGTAATTTTTTCTTCAATCAACATGAAGTCTTGCTGTATTCTGACAATTGCAGACTACCAAGCAGTACCTCCAAGGAGGAGGGACAGAACCTACTTTGGGAATAGGCTCTAAAGTACTGCTGTGCCAAACCGACTATCACTCCTAGCCTGGATATCCAGAGAGTAATGCTTGGTAAAGGTATGGACTGTTTTCCAGGTGGCTGCTTGACAAATTTCTAGGAGAGGAATATCCCTGGCCGCAGGCAGGGAAGCAGCTATACCTCTTCTGGAATGAGCCCTCAGGCCTGAGGGTGAAGTTTTTCCCACATTTTCATGGCAGAATTGTATACAAGACACAATCCACCTGGCAATAGATCTTTTGGTGGCAGGGTTGCCCTTTCCCACTTTTCCATAAGTGAGGAACTGGAGGGAGTCAAACCTGTGACCCTTGGTACTCTATGTAGTAACTAAGGGCTCTTTTGACATCTAAACTGTGTAGTCTCCTCTCTCCTGAGGAAGAATGATCAGTGAAGAAAACACGGAGAGAGACAGACTGGTTTAAATGGAAGTCTGAAACCACTCTGGGCAAGAACCTTCTATTGGTTCTAAGGACCACATTATCCCTATGAAAGGAGATAAAATCAGATTCCACTGACAGGGCATGCAATTCTCTGATACACCTGGCAGAGGTAATGGCTACCAAGAACACAGTTTTCCACGTCAAGTACTTAAGCTCTGCTGAAGACATAGGCTCAAATGGGGGTTGCATAAGCTGAGCAATGAAAACATTCAAATCCCAGGCAGGGGCAGGGTCTCTAAAAGGGGGATTGGTGTGAAACAATCCTTTAAAAAATTTACAGAACACAGGATGGGAAGATAGTGAGGAAGGCTTCCCCACAGACAAAAATGCAGAAACAGCTGACAAGTGTACCTTGACAGTAGCTGGTCTGAGGCCTAGGCCATTAAAATGGACCATATAATCCAGAACCATAGGCAATTCAGCAGTGTCTGGAGAAATATTCTTCTTAGAACACCAAATGGTGAATCTTTTCCATTTGGAGTTGTAAGTCTTTCTGGTGGAGGGCTTTCGAGAAGCCTTGAGGATGTCCAGAACCCCTTGGGGAAAGATGCAGATCTGCAAACTCTAACTCTTCAAGAGCCATGCCTTGAGATTGAGGGACTGAAGACTGGGGTACCAAATCCTTCCCTGAGAGGATGTTAACAGGTTGTAATTCCTGGGAAGAGACAGGGGAAGATGGACTGCTAGGGACAGCAACAGGGGGTACTAGGGCTGTCTGGCCCAAACTGGAGCAACCAGAATCACCTTGCAAGATTGAAACCTTATTTTGACTAAAACTTTGAACAGGAGTGGGAAGGAGGGAAAGGCGTAGAGAAACTTCCCATCCCAATTCAGAATCAGGGCATCCACAGGGACTGAGCCCAAGACTGGAGGACTACAACAAAAGAGAAGAAGTTGGTGATTGTCTGGGGCTGCAAAGCGATCCATCTCTGGAGAGCCCGACCTTGAAAAAATCACTTTCAACACCTGAGGGTCCAGGGACCATTCGTGAAGGCCCTGAGAAATCCTGCTCAGTGCATCTGCTAGCACACTGTCCCTGCCTGGAAGGTGAACTGCTATTAGAGAAGCTTGCGGGGAATAAGCCAGGGACCATAACTTCATGGCTTCTGTGCACAAGGCTGTGGACAGAGTGCCTCCCTGCTTGTTGATGTACCACATGGTGGTAGTGTTGTCTGTTCTGACTTGAACCACCTTGTTGTGAACTGACTGCGAGAACGTTTTTAGAGCTAGAAAAACTGCCCTGAGCTCTAGAAGATTGATGTGGAGAAGGGATTCTTGGGGTGACCACAGGCCCTGGGCAGTGAGAGACCCCAGGTGGGCTCCCCGGCCCAGAAGAGAAGCATCCGTGGTAAGGACCACTGAACAAGGCTAAGCAACAAAAGGAACACCTTGCCTTAAACTGTCCTGATCCTGCCACCACTGGAGGGCCTGGATCAAGGTCGGAGTCACTGGAATCAGTCTGGTAAGGGAGTCCTTTCTCTGAGACCAGTAAGCTCTCAGGTGGAACTGAATATCCCTCATCTGGAATCTCAAGGCCATTGTTTGCTTAGATTATAAACAGAGAGCAGCGCAGTGGCCAACTGTGAGGGATCTGTACCTGTGGCAACTCCTGCTTAGAGGAGTATTTGCCAGGTTAATACAAAGTCTTACTAAGGAGTATGTCATGCTGTGCTGCTGGTAGGTGCAGCTGGGTGCCCCTATACCAGACACACAATCCACATAGTCCAAGAAGCCACATGCTAGGGGACAGGACCCTTATCCAGAAACAGATCCCCTTATCTGAACTTGTGGTCCGGTTCTCAAATCCAAAGAGACGTTCAAACTCAGGTCTTTAGGTCACCAGGACTCCTGGCTCACAGATCATTTGCTTTAACCACTAAGCTGCATAGCCTGTAATGGTGGTTCCTTCTGGGCCCCCCCCCCAGGCTCTCTCCCACAGCCATCGCTGTTGAAAATGCAGGGAGTGCCTTCCTTTAAATTGACTATAGGAAACCTCTCCCAGTCGCCTCCAGGGGCAGTAGTGCTGCTAGTCCAATAAGGCTTCCGTTGACAAACTAAGAGCCCAAGGAGCTCGTCAATGGCTTGTGCACACTGCCGCCAGACTAGCTGTGCCATACGTGTCCTCCGGCAACGAACTGAACCCTCTGAAGTGTTTGTCGATGGAAAATGCCCTGTGAAAATGCTTCACGGCTCTGATTAGTGAAAGTGGCCTCCGTCGTCGAGCATTAAGACAGCCTAGGTGCTCGGCGACGATCTGTGCACCTGAGCGGCCTGTCAGTAGCGCCGCCAGTTCAATAAGGAATCTGTCAACGCAATGAGCTAGGAGCCCGAGGGTTCGTCGACTGCCTGAGCATGCTGTCGTAACACTAGCCATGTTGTACACGGTCTCTGTCAATGAGCCTATCCATTGAAGAGGTCATCAAGAGAAAAAATGCTCCGTGAAGCGCTTCTGAGCCCAGGTTCAATTGTGGCCAGCACTCCTCTGCGGCAAGCTCACCATCGTCGATGAACTGCTTGGAAAGGTGCTCCAAGAGGAGCACCATCAACGGCCTGGGTGTAAAGTGGTCGGCGGTTGCACTTCCTTGGGTCGGGCGGCAGCTCCAGCATAGCGGCTCTTCTGTTGCCTCTAATCCAGGTTTACTAAAGAATTCCCTCATTTGATCCTCTGATCTGACTTGTATGTCGGGTGGGGGGCAGCGCCACGAACACCCTTAGCACAGGAGAAAATAGAGAAGCCAGTCTGTACAGCATGCGTGGCTGAGACTGGAACCGCATGAGAGAAAAGCGGAGGGGTGTCAGTCTGACCAGCACGCATGGCAGAGACTGGGATCCCTAGGAGCAGAGAGAGCTTTGTCTTAAAAATTGAGAGGGGACAGTCTGTCCAGCATGCACCACTGAGACTGGGACCCCTTAAGAGCAGAGAGAGAGAGTTTTGTCGTAGAATCCACCTATCCCTGCTCTCTGTGGATATCCAGTAAGAAAAATGTCCAAACTTACAGTCCTGAAGTCTTCAGCCCCGTCACCACAGTGACAGAGCTCTGCCACAGAGTAGCTGCTCCCTGCAAGGCAAGAAGTAAACTGGTAATCACAGGAAGTGGGAGGGAGGATGTCCAGGCTGGAGAGCTTTAAGTTCCTACCGGTCATGTGGCAAGAGGAGGTACCTGCCAGTAGTTATGAAGCCCGGAGACCAGAATAAGGAGAGAGAAAAGTCTGTAAAGAAATAATAAGGCAAAATATATATATATATTTTTTAAATGTGGTACTGTAGCTTTCTCTGCATGTGTTGGGGAGGGAGGAGATTACAGCAGTCTTAGCCCAGGCCACCTAGGCAGCTCTGACCAAATGCAGTTACAGAGGCAACAAAAAATTAATTATTAAAGAGGCACGGCCACACCTCTATAGTTAGGGTCGAGTAGGCAGTTTAATGTTAAAACCCAATTTTTGCACTTTAATAACATGGAACCGTTCAACGGAGCTACATGAGATTTTGCATGCGCGGTCTCATAGTAGATTTGTGGATGTGCCAAGTTTAGTTTCGGCTGGATGTGCGGATTCCAAGTTCTACGTAGAGCAAAAAGTAAATTTTCGACTAATTGGGTTTGTTTTTCCTTTGAACTTGCCTACAGCCCAGTCTGTTTGGAATTTTGGCCTGGAAATTTCCAGGTCGAAAGGAATGGCCCACAGATTTGCTCTTTGCTTGTTTGGTGAAAAAATATGAATCCATTTCAAAATAATTTAATTCTGAAATTTTGAAAAAAAATTGTTTCTGTGCACACTCAGAAAGCACTTCAAGATAGCCGTATAAAATGAAAAAGAAATCCTTTTTCGTACTGGAATAATTCTTTTTCCTTTTGCCGCACATCATCTTTTTTCCTAAAAAAAAAAAAAAAAAAATTCAAAAGCCACAAAGATTATATCCTGGAGAGAGACCAACACATCTAGCTGGCTGATTGGGACCCCGTTAGGTGTAATCTGCACTTTAAGTTGGAGAAAAGTCCTTGACATTTTATTTTTTTAATGCTATAAATATTTTTTCCTGATGTGTGCTACAAAAACTTTCTTTTTTGTATCATGAGTCACGAAAAAAGAACATTTTTCGTGAACAGAAAAATCATATTTCCTTCGCCGCATTTTATTCCAATCGCCGTCCCCATTAATGTTACGTATTTCCCTGGTGTCTAGTGGCACCCCCCACCCTCTGATTACCGTATCTGTTTTTTTTTTTCTTTCCTTGGTGCCTAGTAGCACCACCCCCGATCTCTGACAGCCATCCCCATATTTAGCAATGTTTCCCTGGTGTTTAGTGCCCCCGTTGCCGTCCCCATAGTGCGGTAATAAAGAAAACTGCTCCTTCATGTCTTTTTTTAAACCTGCAAAAGAGTCCTCGCCAATCTGCATCTCTCGCCAAATCTGCCCCCAACCCTCCCACTGGCACCCATCAACAACCCCCCAACGCACACACAAACACACACACACCCTCACTAACCTGAACAGATCCCAGGGAGAAGATCCACTCTCCTACAGAAGACGATGGGGGGACTCAATTATTAGGGGCATAGAACTCGGGGGAGCAGGGAAAACTGAAGTAAGGTGCCTGCCTGGTGCCATGGCTTGGAGGGACAGGAAGCGCATCCTCAGGATCACGAGACCAGCTGCACAGGAATCTGAGCTGGACGTCATTGTCCACCTAGGGACAAATGACTTGGCTCATCATGAGATTAGAGCAGTGCAGGAGGTCTTTGTAGAGTTGGGGAGGGGCCTACAACAAGTAGCACACACAGTATCCTTCTCAGAGGTGCTGCCTGTCAATGGCATGGGTGAGGCGAGGGTACTTTGCACCATGCAGTTTAATGAATGGTTGAAAAAATGGTGTGGAGCACAGGGGTTTGGCTTCATTGGGGACTGGGGTTCCACTTGGAAGGACACCAGCCTATACTGGCAGGATGGTCTGCATCTGTCCAGGAAGGGAACAAGTCTTTTGAGCAATCAGTTTAAATGCTTCACTGGCAAGCTTTTAAACTAGTCAAAGGGGGAGGCACTGATAAGCAGCAGGAAAATCCCAGCCTCTCCCTACAAAACAGGGTACTAAATGAGAAAAAGACCGAAGTAGAAAGGTTAGTGGGGGATGCTGCAACAGAAGGTAAAGCCATCAAAAAATGGAGAGCAATGAGTACCAATGCCCGTAGTCTGAGTAACAAGCTTCCTGAATTAGTGGCCTTGATGGAGGACCAACATCTGGATATCGTGGCAGTCACAGAAACATGGTACACACAAAACCATGACTGGGACGTAAACATACCAGGATACACTATCTACAGGAGGGACAGGGAGGGTAAAAGAGGAGGAGGAGGAGTAGCTCTTTACATAAGGGAAGGAATCAAAGCAACAGAACAAAAGGGTAAACAGGGAGGAGAAGAAGCACTGTGGGTAAATTTGGAGACAGGCAATGGCACCACAATCCGCACAGGGGTTGTATACAGACCCCCTTCTCAGGGGGAGGAAATGGACAAGGAAATGATAGAAAGTATACTTAGAATGGCAGAAAAATACAGGTTACTCACCTGTAACAGGAGTTCTAGGAATGGTATATGTTGTTCATCCACACTTTCTGGCAGGTATCCTTGCCGCTTTAAATCTTGCCGGAAGGTCTTCAAGCTGGCTCCTCCCACCCACCTGGGTGGTAAAACTCTCAGCTCCGCCCCATGACGCCAGATCTGGCCCGCTGGAAGCTCAGGTAGTGCGTCGAAGCCGGGGAGGTCGGGTGGATCGTGTGGATGAACATATACCATTCCTAGAACTCCTGTTACAGGTGAGTAACCTGTATTTCTAGGGACATGGATATGTTGTTCATCCACACTTTCTGGCAGACTCCTAGCAGTTCTCTGGGAGGAGGGAGGCAAGACGCACACCCCCTACTTGGGAATAGAGACTGGAGAACCGAGGCCCTAAAACCAGCATCCCGGCGTGACTCAAGGTCGATGTGGTAGTGGGTGATGAAGGTGTGTGCTGACTTCCAGGTAGCAGCCCTGCAGATTTCCTGGATAGGGATGTCCCTGGAAGCAGCCACCGATGCAGCGGTATGGCGGGTAGAGTGAGCTCTTATCCCTCTGGGAGGCTTCATGCCTGCCAACCTATAGCAGAGATCTATGCAGGAGGTGACCCACCTGCTTATCATCCGCTTGGCTGCAGGTCTGCCAGGTGCGGCTTCAGCGTAGGTGACAAACAGCTGGCGAACCTCTCCCCGAATTTCAGCCGTGCGCTCCTTATAGTAAGCGAGAGCCCTTCTAGGGTCCAAAGTATGGAGCCTATATTCGGCCTCCGAGGTGTGACTGGGGTAGAACACCGCAAAGTCAACACCTGGTTAAGGTGAAACTCGAACCACCACCTTGGAAGGAATTTGGGTGGGGGCGCAGGACGACCTTGTCCCTGTGGAAGACCAGGTAAGGAGACTCGATGGAAAGCACCTGGAGCTCTCCCATCCCTCTGGCTGACGTGATAGCCACCAAGAAGGCGGTCTTCCACGACAGGTGAGAGAGATCACACCTGTGCATCAGTTCAAATGGCTTGCCCATGAGCTTTGCCAGTACCAGCAGTAAATCCCACGGAGATGGAGGTTCTCGCACCGGAGGGGAAATGTGATCAAGGTCTTTTAAAAAAGCACCAGACCACCTTCTCCTGCGCCACCGACTGCTTCCCGGCCCACGCCCAGTAAGCAGAGATGGCTGCTAGGTGCACCTTTAGGGTCGACGACCTAAGCCCTTGCTGAGAAAGGTACCATAGATAGTCCAAGATGCTTGCCAAGGACAGGAGGAAGGGTCCAGGCCCTTACCATGACACCAAATGGAAAATCTCTTCCATTTAAAGGCATAGCATTTCCTGGTCAACTCCTTACAGGACGCCTCAACTACATTGAGGACCTCGTCGGAAAGACCCAAGGCCTGGAACTCTAGCCACTCAGGAACCAGGCCGTCAGGTGCAGGGATTGAAGGTCCGGATGGAACACCTTCCCCTGATTGACTGAGAGTAGGTCCGGGCGAGCTGGAAGCTGCCTCGGGAGCCTGGAGCTGAGGCTGAGGAGATCTGGATACCAGCATTAGCGGGACCAGTCTGGGGCTACCAGAATCACCTGCGCCTTGTCCCTCCTCGCTTTGAGAAGCACCTTGTGGATCAAGGGAAATGGGGGAAAGGCGTAGAAGAGGCCCAGGGTCCACGGTCTCGAGAAGGCATCCCCTGCAGCGAGCCCTGCTTGGGGGGGGGGGCGGCATGGAACAGCCTCAGCTTCGCATTCTCCCTGGAGGCAAACAGGTCCACCTGAGGTGTGCCCCAATGGGAGAACAGATCTTGTACTACCTCCGGCAGAAAAGACCACTCGTGGGACACAGCCCCTATCCAGCTTAGGGCATCGGCCAGGGTGCTGGAGGCTCCTGCCACATGAATGGCTAGGAGATCCACCTCCAGGCTGCGCACGAGTGACCAAATGCGGAGAGCTTCCTTGCACAGAGGCATGGAGTGCGTCCTGCCCTGGCGGTTTAGCTAGTACATGGTCGTGGTATTGTCCGTCTGGACCTGAACCACTTGACCCCGTAGGAACGGAGCAAAGGCGGTGAGGGCTAGACGAACCGCTCAAAGCTCCAGCAGGTTGATATGGCATCGGGACTCCCGAGGGGACCAGAGGCCGTGCGCTCTGTGCTCCCCCAGATGAGCACCCCAACCCATCAGAGAGGCATCGGTCGATAGAGAGACTGTCGGCTCGGGGCAGACAACGGGATGCCCTCCTGCAGATGAGCTGGAACGGTCCATCACTGGAGAGCGTCCCACATCCCTTGGGTCACCGTCACTAGCTGGTCCAATGGATCGCAGCATTGTGATCACTGGCTGGCCAGTCCCCACTGAAGGGGACGCATTTGCCAGCGGGCCCAACGGACCATGCTGGTGCAGGCCGCCATGAGACCCAGGAGGCGCAGGAAGTCCCGGGCAGGGCGCGATTGCCCAACCAGAAATGATTGGGCTAAGGAGGAAAGAACCTCGGCCCTGTTCGCCGGGAGCCGTGCTCTGGCTCGAAGAGAGTCGAGCTCTGCTCCGATGAAAGAATCACCTGCTTCGGTCCGAGTTCCGACTTGGCCTCGTTGATGAGGAGGCCGATTTGAGAGCAAACCCGGAGGGCCAGATCTCTGGACTGCTCCACCTCCTGTCTGGAGGGGGCTGCTATCAGCCAATCGTCCAGGTAAGGGTACACCCGGACCCCTCGGCGCCGCAGGAAAGCTGTCACCACTGCCATGCATTTGGTGAAGACCCTGGGAGCAAGAGAAAGGCCGAAGGGCATGGCTCGGAACTAGTAAAGGGATCCTTCTGCTCAGAAGCGGAGGAATCTCTGGTGAGACGGACGGATAGGGACGTGAAAGAACGCGTCCTGTAGGTCCAGAGTGCAGAACCACACGCCGCGTTCCAGGGATGGTATTATCTGAGCCAGAGTGACCATCCTGAAGGTCCGAGACCTTAGGAACTTGTTTAGGTCGTGCAGTTCGAGAATGGGGCGCCAGCCCCCCGTCTGTTTTGGGACCAGGAAGTACCTGGACACAAACCCCGGGTCTGAAGGAGGGTCCACCACTTCTCTGATCACCTCTTTCTCGAGGAGCAGAGCGATGTCGGCTCAGCGAGCCAACAGCGAGGCTGCGGACCCCGAGGCCCCCCGGGCGACGGCTCAGAAGGGCGGGGCCTGCTCGAACTCCAGAGGCAGGCCCTTTCCCACCACTTCCAACACCCACTGGTCTGTGGTTATAGCAGACCAGGCGGAAAGGAAGTGGCGGAGCCGTCCCCCCACGGGGGGAACCTGGGGTGGGGTGACGAGGTTGGGGGCGACACCCCTCAACCCGTCCCTGAGCAGGCTTGGAGGAGGAACCGGCCGAGGGACCACCTGGGCCTTTACCTCCCTGCTTCCTGGTAGAGGAAGCCGCGGGCTTGGGTTTGGGATGCCAAGAGCGAGCCTGCTGGCCCTGATGCTGCTGGGCCGGACGTGCCGCAGGCGCAGACGGGCGAAAGGGCTTGGATTGCGGTCTGCGGCCCTTGTCCCTCTGGGCGGATGAGACCGAGTCCAGAGTGGCATTGGACTTTTCGATCCTCTGGAGGTGACCTTCCACTCCAGGGCCGAAGAGGTCAGTCCCCAGGAAGGGGACATCCACCAATTTGTGCTGGGTATCCACTGTGAAGGTGGATATCCTCAGCCATGCCCAACGGTGCATAGCCACTGCAGCCGCTACTGACCTGGCGCTGAGTCACCAATATCCAAAGCAGTCTGAAGTTGCTGCTTGGGCCCTGCCCTGGTCCCGCACCTGCTTAACTGTGGTCTGCAGGTCAACCGGGAGATGAGGGACTACCTCGTCCAGGGAGCCCAACAGGGCATGAGAGAAGTGCGCCATCAGCACGGCCGAGCTGGCCTGACGAAGGCCAAGGGAGGACGCAGCGTAGACTTTGCGCCCGGCGTAGTCCAACTTCTTGAACTCCTTGTCGGGAGGCTTGTCCACGTCCCTGGCGCTTCCGGCACGCCGGAAGACGCTGTCAGTAACCAACCCCTCGGCTGAGGGGTGTTCCGAGAAACCGGACAGGGAGCCGGTAGGGACCGCATACTTCCTTGCCATCCTGGCCGAAGGCGCAGGGCAGGAAGCAGTACGCTGCCAGAGCTCCAAGGCCGGGCCCACAATGGCCTCGGCCACCGGAAAGGCCTCTGTAGGAGAATCCCCTCGGTCCAAAATCTCCGTGAGGGGGTACTTGGCCTGCTTGGATACGGGCTCAAGTTGCATCCCGGTGGACTCCGAGATGAGCCTAAGCAAACCCATGAAGGACGAGGGACTATCGTCCAGCGACTGACCTCCTGAGGACTCCAACTCAACCCACCTGGAGAACAGAGAGGAATCGTCGTCAGACTCAGAGGAGTCTGCAAAGAGCTGCCTTGGGCCTGAGCCACCCTCCACCTGCCGAGGGCGATCGGGAGTGAGGGTGACAGACAGCCTATGCGGCAGACCCTGGGCCAACCGAGAATTCTTGGTCGGGGCCCCAAACAACAGCTGTGGAGGTGGAGGTTCCACCAGAATCGGTGGGGCAGCCGGTTTTGGTCGAGCAACAGGCCTGGGAGCAGGCGCCTCGGCAAGAGCGAGGGGTTGCTTCGGCCGCTCCGGTGACAGCCACTTGATAGCAGGACAAGGTGACGACGTCGGCTTGCTCCCGGACAGAAGAAGCTGTTGCCACATGAGGTCCTCGTAGCGCCGACGCAACTTGCGTCGAAGCCTCCCCTCGTCCAAGGAGGAGGACGAGCGGCGACGCCGCTTGCCACGGTACCGAGACTGCCTATGACGGCGGGATCGGCTGGACCAAGAAGAAATCCGAGACTGACACCGCGAACCTCAGCTTTTCCGAGGAGGGTTCTGGGGCAGGGCGGGGGAAACCCGCTCTCCCCTCGGCTCGGAGGGTTCAACCGTGGACTCCGGAACCGGAGGCACGGGCAAATCCACGGAAACCTCAATCTCCGCCGGGGGAACCGGGGAGTGAGGGTTTTCGGCTTCACCGGTCGACAACCCATCTGATGGGTCGAGAAAAATCTCGACTGCATCGACAGGAGCCTCGGTCAACTGACCTGACGGGGACGCCATGAGGCCAGTGGCCGTAGCCGAAGGATCGACTGAAGTCGATGGTCGACTACTCGGTGAGAGGGACCTCTCCCGCTCCCAAGAGCGTCGACGGAGGGACTTACCTTTGTGGTCCTCCTTCTTGGACCGAGAGGAAGGCCCTGAAGATGATGGTCCCTCTCCCTTAGTGGAGAGAGAGAGAGACAGACAGAGCTCCTTAAAAGAAGCTGAACAGGAGGATCCCAAGGAGAGCGGGATAAATGCCGCGGCCGAGGAAGACGAAGATGCGGCCTGCGCCGCCTCCTCCTCGAGGGCGATCATCTGCTCAAACTGATCCGCCGAGCCCGCCACCGCGGAAACCGCCAAACGGGCCTCCTTCGACTTTACCGGAGGATAATGTTTCTCGGG
Source organism: Neoceratodus forsteri (assembly GCA_016271365.2). NCBI lineage: Eukaryota > Metazoa > Chordata > Ceratodontiformes > Ceratodontidae > Neoceratodus > Neoceratodus forsteri. The sequence continues at coordinate 568,798,012 of CM057452.1, forward strand.
GTGCCCAAGTTGCAAACGGGCGGCGCGGTCTTCCAGGACGTAGGCCGAAAAGGAAGAGCACAGGTCGCAAGCCTGCGGGTCGTGCTCAAGGCCCAAGCAGTAGACGCACGTGGAGTGCGGATCCGTCCGAGACATCTTCTGCCCGCATGGGCACCTCCGAAAACCCGGAGTCGATTTGTCCATCGCAGCAGCGAGGGAAATAAATGACCGAGGTCTTGAAAACCTTAAAAGTAATTTCGGGTAAACTGAAGAAATAGGAACCAGTCTTATATGCAGAGCGTTAAGGAGGGAACCTGAGCTTCCAAGCGGTAAGGAAGATCTGGCGTCATGGGGCGGAGCCGAGAGTTTTACCACCCAGGTGGGTGGGAGGAGCCAGCTTGAAGACCTTCCGGCAAGATTTAAAGCGGCAAGGATACCTGCCAGAAAGTGTGGGTGAACAACATATCCATGTCCCTAGAAAGGGGAGATATTGCTGATGAGTGATCTGAATATGCCAGATGTTAACTGGAGTGCAGTTGCAGCAGCCACTTCCAAGAGTGGGGTTATTCTAGATGCCCTACAGGGGGCATGCCTTAGACTAGTATTGGAGCCCACTCGAGAGGGAGCAATCTTAGACCTGGTTCTCTCAAATGGAGATGGAGAGAGGATCACAGATGTAGAAGTGGGTAACCATGTGGGAACTAGCAACCATCGAACAGAATGGTTCACAATAAACACAGCAATAGAGTCAAGCCATACAAAGGCAACAGTACTGGACTTCAGGAGGGCTGACTTTGCCAAAATGGTTGAGTGCCTAAGGAATGCACTAGCAAATGGGCAGGAAGGAGGGGTGGAAGAACAATGGGGAATAATAAAAACTGCCATCACAGAGGTAACAAGCCTTTGTGTGAAGCAAACAAACAGAACGAAACAATGTAAGAAACCACTATGGTTCTCAAAGGACGTGGCAGTGAAGGTTCAAGAGAAAAAGAAAGCATTCAGGAAGTGCAAGGAATCACAGAAGGAGCAGAACAGAGAATTGTATCAGTTTAAGCAAAAGAAAGCTGGGAAGGCAGTCAGAACAGCAAAGGCCAAAACCAAGGAAAAGATAGCCAACTCAGTTAAGAAGGGGGATAAAACCTTTTATAGATACATCAGGGAGAGAAGAAAGACCAAGGGAGGGATAGTGAGGCTTAATAAAGGGGGAGGGAGAGTGGGCAGAGGGTGACTGTGAAAAGGCAGAGATACTAAACAAATATTTTTGTTCAGTATTTACAAATGAAGAGGGGGAGGTACCTAAAACAAACAGTAGAAACACTCTGGATACAGAAGTTGATACTAGTCCATTTACAGAAGACAGGCTTCTGAAAGAACTCTAAAAACTGAAGGTGGACAAAGCAATGGGGCCTGATGGGATTCATCCCAGAATTCTAAAAGAACTAAGGGTAGAACTAGTGACACCACTGACTACCCTCTTTAACAAATCATGGGAGGATGGGGTGGTACCCGAGGACTTGAGGAGGGCAGATGTGATTCCCCTTCACAAAAGTGGGAGCAAGGCAGAAGCAGGAAACTACAGACCTGTTAGTTTAACCTCAGTGATAGGGAAAATGATGGAATCACTCTGAAGGAAAGAACTATTGAGTATCTAGAGGCCAGAGGGGCACAAGACCCAAGGCAGCATGGATTCACAGCGGGAAGGTCATGCCAGACGAATCTGATAGATTTCTTTGACTGGGTGACCAAAGTAGTAGATCAGGGAGGGGCTGTGGACATGGCCTACCTAGACTTTAGCAAGGCATTTGACACAGTCCCACACAAAAGATTAATATATAAGTTAGCCAGCCTGGGAGTGGGTCCCAAGGTAACAGCCTGGATAAAGAACTGGCTGGAGAATAGGACACAGAGAGTAATAGTAAATGAAGTCCACTCTGAAGAAAGAGGGGTTACTAGTGCGGTACCGCAGGGTTCAGTATTAGGAACGGTCCTCTTCAATGTCTTTATAAGCAACATTGCAGAGGGACTGGAAGAAAAAGTATGTCTCTTTGCAGATGACACAAAGATCTGCAACAGAGTTGATGCACAAGGTGTGGTGGAAAGGATGAGAAGGGACTTGGCAAGGTTAGAGGAATGGTCAAATGATGGCAGCTTAGATTCAATGCTAAGAAGTGCAAGGTAATGCACCTGGGAAACAAAAACCCAGGGGAAGAGTACACAATGGGGGGTGACATACTAACAAAAATGGAAAGGGACCTGGGGGTAGTCATATCAGATGACCTAAAGGTGGGCAAACAATGTGAGAGGGCAGCAAGGAGGGCTGGGGGGATACTGGGATGCATAGGGAGAGGCATCACCAGTAGAAAACAGGAAGTTATTATCCTTCTGAACAGACAGCTGGTGAGACCCCATCTGGAGTACTGTGTGCAGTTTTGGAGACCCAATCTCCGCTAAGACACAGACAGGATGGAAGCTGTCCAGAGGAGGGCAACTAAAATGGTGCAGGGTCTGCACTGGAAGACATATGAAGAGAGACTTAAGGAGCTTAATATGTATAGCCTCGAGGAAAGGAGGGAGAAGGGGGACATGATAGAAACTTTCAAGTACCTCATGGGAATCAACAAAGTCCAAGAGGGTAGCATCTTTCAAAAAAAGAGGTGTGCAAGAACAAGGGGGCACAATTTGAAGATGGGGGGGCTCAGAGGTAATTTAAGGAAGTATTTTTTCACAGAGAGGGTTGTGGATGCATGGAATGGCCTTCTGGAGGAGGCTGTGGAGTCAAAAACAGTGGTGGAATTCAAGCATGCATGGGACAGTCATAAGGCAATTCTAGAGGGTGGGGGTAGGAAGAAGTAGGCTGCTGGTTAACTAGGATCTGCAGCTTATCCATTAGGTAGGGAAATGGGCAGACTGGGTGGACCAAGCGGTCCTTATCTGCCGTCAAATTCTATGTTTCTATGCGTCTTGGTGCTGGAACCGGCAACTGCAATATGAGAAACTAAGGTAAATGCGACTCAATGTATTTCAATGGGGTTTTCAACTTTCAAGCATAGCTTGACCATTTTTGCAAATATTGATACCAAATTTTCAACATGGCTTTTTGGGGACCTCACCTCATGAACAAGGTCACTGGAGTTCCGCAAATCTGGGCTGAAACATGATTTTGTGGTCACCTGACGAAATCACCTTTTGGGTGGGATTTGAAAATTATCAATGCCCTTGCTCATGAGGTGGGGTCATAAGAAGGCTATGTTGAAAATCTGGGGGCAAAATATGTAAAAATGGCAGGAGCACTGTGGAGCATGCATGCTGGCAAGACAACTGTAAGCGACTCTGTATATCTTGGTGCTTTTACTCTTAAAATACTTTAAAAAAATCAGTTCCATCTGAGAAATGAATGACAGCTTAGTGAAGATAACTTTCTACAGAGCTACATACAAAATTGAACAATGGGATGTTCCCAAAAAGCCGGCCGGAGCGGTCGCAAAAATCCGTAGAAAGCACTGCAGGTGTCAATGCAAGTGATCGGCCTTAAAGTGGAGTCGATTCTACTACAGCAGATCTCAGAACAAGATGCAAAATTAGAGGACGTCTCGCAAAGTGCACCATCAGCTGAAAAGATAGCTACTAAAGCCCTGACTACTACCTCAAATCTGGTGCAAGTAAATACACAATTGTGGTACCAACTGGAGGCACTGGAGAATGCTAACCGGGCTTCCCATGTCCGAATTGTTGGGCTTCTGGAGGGGAGTGCAGGGGATGACCTTCTGTGTTTTTTGCAGGCTTGGCTACATGGAGTATTGAATATAAATATCGACACAACTGCTGGAAATCTCTGCAAAGCTTACCATATCTGCCCAAGTGCTGCTGGACCTTGAAACAAATCACCCAAGACAGTGCTTCTAGTGACGGCAAGTGCTTCCATTAGAAAGAACCTCCTGCAGGCCGCTAGATCCAGAGTCTCTTAACTTTAACGGGGCTACCCTGCATCTGTCCCTGGATCTATCCTACGCAACTAGAGCACGCAGAAAGAAATTTGATGCAGTCAGGGCAAAACTCCATAGTTTGGGAGTGTCACACTCTCTTTTGATGCCTGCTCATTTGCACATCCATTACAGGGGACACACTTTTCAATTTTCAGATCTGTGGAAGCAGGCAAAAAAGATGAATCAATAACCCGCAAATTCAAATCGGCTGAAGCCCAGTGCCATGCGGAATCAGAAGACGAGACTTAAAATACACACTCTACGCTAGTACTCTTATTAAGTTGTGTACTACTCAGCAGAATATTAGTGATACTGTTCTTCCTATTCAAGTATTTCACTAGCTGTTTCTTCTCTGATGCTGTTTTTTGTTATGCAGTGAACAAATTATATTGGCCATGTCCTTACTGTTTTAGAACTGGGCCTGAGTAAAGTTTAAGAATTAGTAATTTTCCAGTCTCTATCATTACATCGTATAGTTCCAGGATTTACAGATACAGTCCACAAATGCTTTGTCATCTTGGATTAAATATGTTCGGACTTGGGGTCATATCAGCACTTTGTGTCGATTTTTTTGCATCTTTGGGACATTTTATATTGGATTAACTGCCAAAAGTCTTGTGGGGTGCAGCTTATGTGAACTAACGTTTCTTCACATTTGGGACTTCCTCACTTCTGTAAAGAAGACTATATAGGCTGTGATGTTCTATTATATTGGACGTATATGTACTGTTTGTGATGCCTTACAGGACTTTTACTCTGTCATTGCTTATTTTTAAAATGCAATAAACAAAGTTTAAAAAAATATGTAAAACTGGCAAAATTATGCGCATGCATTGAAATCATGCTACGCTCTCAACTCTGGTAATTGTAAATATTTTGACCTGAAATTTCCAACATAGCCATATTTTTTTTAAACACCTCAGGTGAAAGCTGTCATTTTTCAAATCCTAGCCAAACTGTCTTTTCACATCTGGGGCATGGAATGAAGTTGCAGTGGCACGGAATTCACATTTCAGCAGGGATTTGGACATTTCCAGTACTGGGTTCATGAGGTGGGGTAATAAGAAGGTTATGGTGACAATTTGGTTGTGGTTTTGCTAAGGACCCTGTGCTTCCATAGCAACATGCATATATAAAAACATACATACACAAACACACACACATATATTTTTTATTTATACAATGTACGTTTTGGGATAAATGTCGAGATAAAAACTAATATCTCAGCAAGGTCATGGCGATATCAATGATATCTTCACATGTGAAGATATCACAGATATCTCCACGTTCCTATACATCATCCTAATGAAACAAACTGTTTGCCAATCCCTTCATCTGACCACTCGTAAACACTTTCTCTTTTCATGCCATCCCTCCACAATGCTCAGTACTATTTTCCACAAATAAAAAGAAGATCCCATAAACTTCAACGGGTCACAAAACTTCCCCACTTCCTTCTGCTTCATCCTGCCAACATTTTCAAAGAAATACAAAAAAAAATCTTATGTCGTTCATCCTACCATTTCCCCAAGTTCCTCGACCAGCTACACTATCACTTTCTGCTGCTAATCTGTAGCGTGAGCGCTTTTAGCATAGTGAACTAAGCAGCTGCGGCATATTTAAAATAACAATTATCCCAGGAGATGTTAGATCTGATTCCTTTTGTAAAAACTAAACTCTACTTCAGTTAAAAAAAAATACAGTCTGCCAGCAACAGGAAGAGAGACATTAAACACTCGCTCGGGCCCCTAATGTCTTCACTGAAGCTGTGAGTTGCTTACACTTCTCTTTAACCAAACCAGACATATTACATATTTCAACAAAAGGCAACATATCTAACTTCCACCACAACAGTTCTTATTTTAAGTATGTGGCAGCTCCTTACTTTATTTTGTTAAAACTGCTCAGTCACGCCACAGATTAACACCAGCTTGCTCATTCTACACCAACCTTCAATACTGCAGCTGCTCATCGAACAGAAGTGAAAAGCAACACGATCAACTAGATAAGATTTTTTTTTTTTAATAAATATTTCTATAAACTACATATTTCTTACACATATACGCAGACCACGCTTCCCATAAACCTGCTGGGGATTGTATTAAGTGGTACATATGGCAGCTTGTACTGCAGGACAGAAAAAACATGCGGTGAGGGCCCAAACATACATTATATAAATATGATTACGGCCTGAGTGAAGATATTATATTTATCTTCACTCAGGCCATGTCGATCCCATATATGTAGAAATATGTATTAAGATATAGATATATATACATGTATATATAAAAGTGTGCCTGGCAGAAAAGATACCTGAATGGGATCCTTCAATTAATTAAAAAAAAGTTAATTGCAGCTGTTGTGGTGGGGACTGGGAGAAGATCTCGTACAGTGGATCCACTTCATTTGCTAGCTACTGTTACAGCCGAGGCCTTCCAGATAATCTTATTACAGTCCTGTTTTTTTGTCCATCTATACATTCCATGTGTCCTGTGACACTGCTCCCATGCTAGCTACGCCTCCATTTACCACCATTTTATATTTTTGGGCAATGGGGAACACTGCCACCTGTCTGCTCATGCAGCTGCATCTCCCTTTACTCACCTGCTCAACCTTTCATTCTCCCTCTGCTCTGTTCCTCGGTCTTGGAAGACTGCCAAAGTTACCCCACTTCACAAAGGGAATGTCCCCTCCTCCTCTGACAACTTTCATCCCATCTCCTTTCTCAAGCTGCAAGAGAAGTTATTCTACACTAGACTTCTGGACTACCTTATATCTACCAGTTTCTTAATTCCCTTTCAGTCTGGTTTCCGTAAGCACTACTTCACAGTCTTCTCCCTGCTGCATGTTATTGACTGCTTCTTCTTCTCAGCAATGGATCACGGCTGCCATTTTCACTGCTTTGGCCAAAGCCTTTAACCCGTTGTCGTTCCCGCTCCTCCTAAATAAGCAGAGCACTGATGGCCTCTCAGACCCTGCCACTAACTGGTTTCGTTCCTACCTCAAGGGCCGTCAACAGTATGTACAGGTTAGTGGCACCTTATCGCCACCCCTTCCCATGCAGGCTGGGGTCCCACAGGGTTCCATACTAGGTCCTATTCTGTTCTCCATTTTTCTGAATGACCTCCCACCTTCCTGTGCCAACTCGCATGTACACATGTATGCAGATGACTCAGTTATCGTAATTTCTGGTCCCTCTACAACATCAGTAGAAGACCTGCTCTAGCAGGATTTCCACAACATCCTTCGCTGGGTCCATGCCAACCATCTCTGGGACAACACCAAAAAGATGGAGTCCATGACCTTTGGTACAGACCAGAAACTGGCCAGGTTCTTGAGACATCCAGTCTTCTCCATGCTGGATGGCTCTCCTCCTGAAGCACTGCAATCCTTCAACTATCTCGGCATGTGCCTTGCTAGCAAGCCCCCCACCCCCACTGGTGGCCTCCTTCGGCCCCCATAGCTCCTCTAAACCCATCACTTGCCATCCCTGGGACTTACCTTAGGACCACCGAGTGCCCCACAGATTGTACTCTGTGGCGGAGCCATCGGGGAGGCATCCCCCATGCCCCTTCAGGTGCACACATTCGGATCTGTGGCCCTGTGCGCAGTAGACTGTGTTGGACCCGCGGGGTTCTGTGGGGCAGCATCCTGCAGCCAGCAGTGTTTTCCAGTGCTCTTTTCCTCAACCAACGGATGCTCCACAGAGGCAGCGTAGGACGTGCACATGTTGGAGGATGTGCTTTATGTCCCCCCACCAGGGAGCATCCCTCACCTAGAACTGTCGCTTCAGCCAAACCGACGCTCATGGTCACCTAAGTAGCGGTGTTAAACCGGCACAATCTGCTCTCCCTCCCTGGAGGAGAGTGTCCACTGGGATGCTCAATCCTCCCCTGGCCAGCCCCCAGAGCAGCCCAGGGTCATTCCCAACCCCGGGTTGCTGATGTGATAGCAGGTGAAGCTTCTCAGCCCACATCGATGCCATCCATGTGAAACTCCACCCTAAACTGGGTGACCTTTACTGCAACAAAGACTGCCTACCCCTGCTGGTCCACTGGGAGCTGGTCACCAAAATGGTGCCCCCATCTTCGACCAAGTGGGCACTGTCTACAGTACTGCCTTCTGCACTTCCCTAATCAGACTGGACACCCTCCACAATGTGGCTTCACTACAAACTCCCCTCCTCATACACGCCACTGCTCCCTCTACTCCTCCCTATAAATCATCCCCCTAACTTCACGTCACCAATCACACTGTACCTCCTTCATTTCCAAATACTGGTTTGGTCCCCTTCCCTCCAACTTCTCTTCACTCCTGTCACCAGTCCCCCCCCCCCAATGCTCCAGGGACCAAGCGAACCTTCTCCATTTCTCATCCAAATTCCTCTGCTGAGCAATCCGACTTTTCCTATTGCTTCCCAACACTCTGGAATCTGCTCCCCTCTTACTTCCACCATTCCACCTCCTCAGGTTGTTTCAGGCAGTAGCTGTAACTTCTCTCATCTCCACCCCCCCAACCTGCCCCTGTTTACCATAGGTGACTCTCCCTAGTGACACTGGTAACAGGGGTATGAGTCTTCCTTGACCTAACAGTTCTCTAGTGCGCAGCAACACCGTCATTTTGGACTAGTTCTAGGGTATTATTTAACATTCTTTTGCACATGTATTGTTGTGCCTTACTATCTGGAATGTAGCACTTAAATCCTGTACCAAGTTTTGTGCCTCTAAAGTTTTTTTATATTCTACTGTGTCTGCACTTTACTCTGTACCACGGAATATACGGAGTGCTGTTCACTTTATTGCCTGTAACCCTTTCCCTTAGGTCGCACCTGGAAATGAGCCTTAGCTCAGTGCCCCTTTCTCGGTCACTAGTTTTCAAATAAATAAGTAGTGTGTATAGAGCTTGTGGGAACAAGATGCTGTGTCTACAGGGGGCACTCAACACGGCTAACACTGGACACTGTAAACACTTCAAAATGCCAGACACTGCTCATAGCCCTGCAACCTTTTTAGAATCTCGTAATGACTTCCAATGGGTCTTATGAAACAGGTGTAGAGGTAAGTATAGTTTTGTAAGGCCAAACACAGCAAGTTTTCTCCCCCTGTAAACAACCAGAAATATCGCAGACACACCAAACTTTGTCTTAACTGTGTTCCTATCACAAAATATTTCGGATAGTAACTTCACAGTAGCAGAGAATAATCATCTTGAAACTATCCAGCAGCATGGTCACCTTGGTATCTTTTAACTACATTTCAGTGTTCCTGGTCAACCAATACAGACATCAAACCCTGATCAAAAACACGATTTCCTGAAGCTGTGCACGTCATTGGTTCTGCCCACAGAGAGTTGCTGTCACAAGGATTCTTACTGTAAATTCTAAATTGCTTGTGGAGTACAAAATGTCTCATCTACCAAGCAGTCTTGTGACAACCTGGAAACCAAACCGGCTAGGAGAGGAGGGAGGGTCCACTTTCAAGATAACCTGGTACACAGGCTATAAACATCCAAAGGACGAGAAGAAAACTGTCACATGATCCAGCAAGGGTGCTGCACGAAGATAATTTCATGAAAAAAATGCAAACTTTATTTAACGTGCAAAATCAACCACATAGTTCAGAGAGCTCCACCCCCTCCCAGGAGGTGTTGTGGAGACCAAGGAACACCTGACCAGGCTGGGTGACAAAACTATCATCCATTTTGTCTGACATCTCCTTCTCTGAGATCCCGCCAGTCTGGGAGAGGGGGGGCAGATGGACGGAAGATCAGAGAAGGGGAGACAGGGGAGCTAAACATGTGGCTCAAGTGCTGGTGCCAGGAAAAAGGACACAGATTTGTACGGAACTGGCAACAGTTCTGGGAGCGAAAGTTCTTTAAATTTGATGGACTGCATCTGACTAGGGAGGGAGTCAGTGCATTGGGGAAGAAGATTGACGTCTCTGCAGAATATTTAAAGCAGCAAATGGGGAGAGGGGTGCAGCACCCCATATGTCAAATGGGAAGAACACCCCTCCCCCCTCAGCTAGTGGACAAACATGAATTCAGCATGTTTGCAGTTCATTTGCATCACCAGGTAAGAAAAAAAGGTCCGTCTCCCCATATGACGCACAGGGGAAATGCCAAACCTCACCCAGCAACTAACACACCAAAATCTGGCCAATGGAAAATGATGTACACAACTGCTCACAGCCTGGGAAATAAGATCCCAGACCTGCAAGCAATAACGTCAGAGGCTAAACTGGACATAGTAGCAATTGGCGAGACATGGTTTACCAGTAACCACACCTGGGAGACTTCAGTACCTGGCTATGTACTATTCAGAAGAGACAGACGTGCAGAAATGGGGGTTGGAGTGGCCCTATATGTCAATGAAAATATCAAAGCTACAGAAATTCAGAATACACATCAGGAACCAGAAGAACTGTGGGTCACCCTGTAAACAGGAAATGGGACAGCCATAAGAACTGGGGTTGTCTACAGGCCCCCAGACCAGGGCGAGGACACAGACACATTACTGTTAGAAGATATACAAAACATGACAGTTAAAGGGGAAGTTCTGATAATGGGAGACTTAAACATGCCAAATATAGACTGGTCAATACCAGCAGGAACATCTGCCAGAACTAGACACATGGTGGATTCCCAGCAGGGGGAGGGCCTCAAACAACTGGTACAATAACCCACAAGAGACAGGGCTATCCTAGATCTAGTACTGACCAGCAGGGAAGGGATCACAGAGCTCCAGGTAGGTCACCTGGGGGACAGTGACCATCACATGATATGGTTCAATTTGGTCACTACATCTAAATCATCCCATTCCAAGGCAAAAATATGGGACTTCAGAGGAGCTGACTTTGATAAGATGGCCAACAGAGTTAAGCTAGCCTTGGCAAAAAAAAAAAAAAAACACAGGTGAGGGGGTACAGGCAAAGTGGGCAAGCATTAAGGATGCAATACCTGATGCAACATCCCATTGTGTTAGACAGAAAAGGAAGTGCAAAAGAAGAAGAAACCCACTTTGGTTCTCAACTACAGTAGCAGAAAAGGTCAGAGCCAAAAGGCCAGCCTTCAGGAAATATAAGGGAACATAGCAGGATGAAGATAGGGAGGCATACCAAACTGCCCTAAGGGAAGCAGGGAAGGCAGTAAGGCAGGTAAAGTCCCAAACTGAGGAAACACTAGCACAAGCAGTAAAAGAAGATGACAAGACTTTCTATAGATACATTAGTGAAAGGAAAAAGTCCAGAGAGGGGGTATTGATAAACTTAAAGGAGAAAAGGGGGCATGTGAGGAGGAGGACCCTGTAAAAGCATCTATCCTGAATAGATACTTCTGCCCAGTATTTACTGAAGAGAAGGTAGGGCAGGGCCCTCAGCTCAGCACCATGGACACGGGGGGGGAGGCACTACTCCCTTCACAAAAGAAAGGGTCCTACAAGAGATCGCTAAGCTCAGGGTGGACAAGGCAATGGGACCCGATGGCATGCATCCCAGGGTACTTAAGGAGCTAAGGGTGATACTAGCAGAGCCATTAGCAAGTCAAAGTCAAGTCAAAATTTATTTAAAAAGACGCCCAATCCCACAGGCTCTGGGCGCCGCACAAAACTGTACAGTATGTCATACCGTATACATTACATTAAAATATAATACACATAAAACTTAATCCCCAAAAGCTTGCATAAATAAGAAGGTCTTTAGATGACTCTTGAAGGCCTCTATAGTCGGGGCCTCTCTCACTTCAACCGGCAACGAGTTCCAGAAAGCGGGAGCAGCAACTCCAAATGCTTGATCCCCTGCAGATTTTAATCTTGCTCTCGGAACTTTAAGGAGGCCACTACTAGAGGAGCGGAGATTTCGGACAGAGGTGGACAGTACCAGAAGATCAGACAGGTAACCAGGGCCCTGTCCGTGTAGGGTCTTATAGGTGAGAAAACCCACCTTGAACAGTACTCTCCACCTGACAGGCAGCCAGTGCAATTCGCGCAATACTGGAGTGATATGACAAAATTTACTTTGTCAGGACAAAAGCCGGGCAGCAGCGTTTTGCACTAGCTGCAGTCTGCGAAGAGAATTTCCAGAGACCCCGAGATAGAGGGCATTACAATAGTCAAGCCTAGAAGTGACTAATGCATGTATCAAAGTAGGGAGGTCCAGAGCCGGAACAAGGGGCTTAATCCTGGTGATATTTCTAAGATGGAAAAAACAGGAACGAACCACAGAGGATATCTGAGCCTCCATGGACAGGTTCCTCTCAAAGATCACACCAAGATTTCGCACCCATGGGGAGGCCATCAATGACACAGCTCCTAGCACAAGGCCAGTCGCAGAATCAGAGGCCATCCCATCACGAGCTCTGTTCGACTCCACTACCAATACCTCAGTCTTGTTAGGGTTCAGTCGCAGCCAGCTGGAGGACATCCAGTCATTTATCTCAGCCAGACAGATATTCAGCACATCCACTGCATTTGATGTTCCTGGGTAAAGGATAGGTATAGTTGAGTATCATCCGATAGCAATGAAAACTCAAACCATACCTCCTAATGATCCCTCAGGGCAGCATATGTACTGCAAACAACACTGGGGCCAATACCAACCCTGAGGGACTCTCACGAAGGAGGCAGGGTGCGATGAGAAATTACCCATCACAACCCGCTGCCTCCTGTTAGTAAGAAATGACTCAAACCACTTGATGACAATACCAGTGAGTCCGCATAACTCCCTCAGGCAGAAAAGCAACACACAATGGTCCACAGTATCAAATGCTGAGGAGAGATCGAGGAGAACAAGAATTGTCTTGTCCCCCCCGATCTCTGGCCCTGAGGAGGTCATTTTGCACCCGAACTAACGCAGTTTCGGTGCTATGTCTGGCCCAAAAAGCTGACTGGAAGGGGTCATACAACTCGTGAGTCATGAGATGTTCCCCCAACTGAAGTGATACCACCTTCTCAACAACCTTTCCCAAAAATGGAAGATTGGAGATAGGACGGTAATTTGCCCTAACCTCCGGGTCCAGAGAAGCTTTCTTTAAAAGGGGTCTCACCAGAGCCTCCTTCAAGGCATCAGGAAAGACACCCTGACTCAAGGAGCACCGGACAATCAGGGCAAACACTAGGCCAACAGTGTCAATGCATCTCATTAAGAAGCGCGTTGGCACAGGATCCAGTTCACAGAAGGTATACTTCAAGTTGGCCGCTATCTCAATAACCTCACGAACCTCCACTGGCCTAAACTCTCCCCAACCAGAAAGAGTGCTCTTAGAACACAACTGACGACCACTGACAGCAATGATATTAGTGGCTGAGGAAACTTCCCGCCGGATCACAGACACCCTGTCCGAGAAAAAACGAGCAAATTCCTCACAATCCTCATTCGAGGAAACTCTTCCGGGCTGAAGACAGGATGGATGAAGAAGTCTGTCAACAGTCCAGAAGAGTGAGGCTGGTCGGCTTCTCCCGGCAGCCATCTCCCGAGACAGAAATACTGCCTTCTTTTGGTTAATTGCTTCCTGATATGCGCAATAATGCGCACACAGGACCAGTTTGTCAGCCCCCAGACGGGATTTCCTCCAGCGACGCTCTAATCTCCGACCCAGCTTCTTTAGTTCCCTGAGATCACCGTCATACCAAGGCGACCTCAGGTATGAAGTACTGGGTCGTATACAGATAGGTGCAAGGAGTCATGGCGCCAGACAGCACTTTATTATAGGTGTCTACTCCGCCCAACAGCTCCAACGATGCATCACCCACCTTGATAAATCAACTGCCGCCATAAACCTCAGGGTAAGATGTTTTAAAGGGCGGCAGCGAAACATCTCAGAAGGGGAAAAATTTATGACGGGAGCACTGAACGTGAACTTCACCGTGCAATGATCAGACCAAACTACCTGATCAATTTCAAGATCAGCAATCTCAAGTCCCAGTGAGAACACCAGGTCCAATGTGTGACCATCCTGGTGAGTAGGCGCGCCGACAGACTGCACCATCCTCAAAAGGGGCATAATCTGCAATAACTCATCGGCGCACTTTTGACTTTTATCCTCGGCCCAAACATTGAAGTCCCCAAGAAAAATACATCTTGGGGAATCCAATGTTTCGCCGGCAGCGAACTCGGCGAATTCCTGCAGGAACCTCCCCACCAGACCAGGAGGGCGACAGATGAGGAGGATCCTGCAACCCACTCCAAGTCCTCCACGAATGGCCACACATTCAAATGAATCCAGAGTTCCCACCGGGTGCACGGTGAAGTTCAGGCTCGACTTAAAACAAATGGCTACACCGCCTCCCCTATGATTTTCTCTGGGGCAGTGCACCACAGTGTATCCTGGGGGGACTGCAGCCTCAAAAACAGGGCCAGCATCATCTCCCACCCAGGTCTCTGTAATGCAAGCCAGGTCGACCAATGAAACCAGAGCGGCAATAATAGCGCTTGTATTCTGAATCGACCCTGGCATTGCATAGCACCGCCGTCAGAGGTATTGAGGGTGATGCAGCCCTATAGGTTACCTGGCCACTTGGCCTGGTGGCCCCCCTGTGAATAGGCACCAGCCATGACTTGCTTCTCCTAGATGCTCTATTTACTCCGGAGCATCTAGCAGAACTGTTTAGTGAGTCTCTGAGCACAGGAGAGGTCCCAGAAGACTGGAAAAGGGCTCATGTGATCCCGCTCCACAAGAGTAGTAGCAGGGAGGAGGCAGGAAACTACAGACCAGTCTGTCTTACCTCAGTAGTGGGCAAGATTATGGAGGCACTCCTTAAGGAAAGGATAGTGCAACACCTGGAATCCATAAGGGCACAGGATCCAAGACAGCATGGGTTTACAAAAGGAAGGTTCTGTCAAACTAATCTCATAGATTTCTTTGACTGGATAACCAGAGTGGTAGACCAAGGGGGAGCAGCTGATGCCGCCTACCTTGACTTCAGCAAAGCTTTCGACACTGTTCCACACAGAAGATTGATAAATAAGCTGGGTAGGCTCGGTGGTCAGAAGTTGGTCAACTACGGGCAAACTGGTTGACGGGCAGAAACAGAGAGTGGTGGTAAATGGTATACAGTCAGAAGAGATTCAAGTCACAAGTGGGGTACCTTAGGGATCAGTCCTGGGGCCAGTCCTCTTCAGTATCTTCATTAGTGACATTGCAGATGGACTGGGGGTAAGGCTTGTCTGTCTGCAGATGACAATAAGATCTGCAACAGAGTAGATGATCCAGATGGGGTGGGCAGAATAAGAAGAGATCTGGATAAACTAGCAAAACGGCCAGAAGAGTGGCAACTGGGATTTAATGCAAAGAAGTGCAAGATCATGCACATAGGGAAGAGAAACCCTGAAGCTACCTATAGGCTGGGAGGGGAGTTGCTGGCAGTCACAATGGAAGAAAGAGATTTGGGCATCATCATCACTGATGACCTGAAATCATCCAAGCGGACCTCTAAAGCAGCAGGTAAGGCTAGGGGATGTTAGGGTGTATTAGTAGGGGTATCAAGTCGTAAGAGGGAGGTAATAATCCCTCTTTACAAGATACTGGTTAAGCCCCATCTGGAGTACTGCGTGCAGTACTGGACGCCACACTTTCACAAGGACATTAACCAAATTGAGGCAGTCCAGAAAAGGGCAACCAAAATGGTGCAGGGGCTGCATCAGAAGACATATGAGGACAGATCAACAGAACTCAATATGTTTACCCTTGAGCAAAGGAGGGAGAGGGGTGATATGATCGAAACATTCAAACACCTTAAGGGCATTAACAAGGTGAAAGAGTCCAACATGTTTAAATATAAGAAAAACAGCAGGACAAGAGGACACAGCATGAGATTAGAGGGAGGCTGATTAAGGGGGAATGTGAGGAAATTATTTTTCACAGGAAAAGTGGTGGATGCATGCAATGGCCTACCTCAGGAAGTGTTGGCTATGAATAAAGTGCAGGGCTTCAAACAGGCATGGGATAGGCATAAGGGAGCAATACAGGTGAGTATGAATAGATAGGCCACTGACAGAGCAAAGGCCGATGGCACATTTATAAGGCAGAAAAAGAAATGGGCAGACTGGATGGGCCTTACAGTCCTTATCTGCCATCAGACTCTACGTTTCTATATTTTATATTCTAAATATGACTTTCATGTTCCAAAAAGACCATGTCAGAATCGAAGCAAACCAGCCAATAATGTTAAGGAAAAAGAAAAAAAAAATTACTTAATCTTTCAAAATTAACTCTACAAATTAATTACCTAGGATAACCCAGCTGCATGCAACATCTCATTTTTAGTGGGGTCCTTCCCCCTTCCCTCCACCCCCATTTTGCAATTCAGCTAGATGGGCTGGAGAATAAGGAAGGGGTCTATGTGACTTGTTCAAGGTCACACAAAGAACCAAAGGTGGTGGTGTGATCAGAACCTTGATCTCCTGGTGCGCAGTTCTAACCACTAGACTACGCTGCCCGTCTATGAATGAAATGTTTTCACAATTCTGCATGCGTAAATACTTCAAGACATTCCCAGGTGTTTCAGCAGCATTTTTCTGGTGCACACAAAAACAATGAAAGCTGTTTGCTGTGACATAAATTCATCCATATATGTATAAGCTTATTATTAAAGATTTACCCGATTGTATGTCTTGACAGGAATATAACTAGGAGAGCAGGGTTAATA
Organism: Neoceratodus forsteri; assembly: GCA_016271365.2. Classification (NCBI taxonomy): domain Eukaryota; kingdom Metazoa; phylum Chordata; order Ceratodontiformes; family Ceratodontidae; genus Neoceratodus; species Neoceratodus forsteri. The sequence continues at coordinate 568,814,614 of CM057452.1, forward strand.
AACTGCCACTGCATTAATCTGAGACGCATCTCAATGTGTTGAATATACATGTCTGCCAGTTCTTTAAGCTATAGCAACAAAATAAGTTGATCCTTGAAATTTTATATTTTTTATTGGATTTGATGATGCTGTAAACAAGTGAGCCCCTGAAACAAAGTATCCCTTTTTTTAGGTGGGACCTGGTGTTAATCACATGTAGCAGAACACACAAGTAACACTGAAGTATACAGATGAGTCACAAAGACAGAGCTAGGTTACAAACACAAATTCAAACATGACATTGTCTCTATATTTTCAAAAAACATCCCCGGTGGCTTTGTTTTCACATACTAGCATACTAAAAAAGCCAGCAGAATAGGCCAAATGGTCCGTCTTGTCTGCTTGAAAGCCAGCAACCTAATGGCTGCTTGCCTTACTGCCCCCCTAGCCACCAAGAGGGTCCTCTTTAGTTTCAGTTTCCCCTTGTACCTGTCTCACCCATGTGCCCTCCTCCACCAGCCTCCCAGGCAGCGAATTCCACGGCTGCACCACCCTCTCAGTGAAAAAATGTTTCCTACGCTCCCCCCTGTAGTTCCTCCCTCCAGCTTCCACTCATGGCACCTGGTTGTTCCCCCCCCCTTCTTTAACCTAAAAAGCCCCTTGAGTTCCACTCCTGGTTATTCCTTTTACATACTTGAAAACCTTTATCATATCTCCCCCGTCTCTCCTCTCCTCCAGTGAGTAAAGCCCAAGCTCTTCCAGTCTCTCCACATAAGGCTTCCCCTCCATGCCCTGAATCATCTTGGTCGCTCTCCTCTGGACCCTCTCCAGCAGCGCTATGTCCTTCTTTAGATGAGGTCTCCAGAACTGTACAGAGTACTCGAGCTGCAGCCTGACCAAGGCATTATACAGAGGGAGGATCACCTCCCTCCTCCTGGACGTAAATCCCTGGCTACGCAGCCCAGTATCCTGTTTGCTTTAGCTGCAGTTCTTTTACAATTTTTAGTGTTATTCATTTTGACGTTTATCACCACCCCTAAATCCCTTTCTCCCAATGTGACCTGCAGTGTGACCCCCTCCAAGGGTGTATTCATGGCCCAGGTTTTTCACCCCCAAATGTAGTACCTTACATTTCCCGGCATTAAATTCCAGTCCCCACCTCCTTGACCACCCCTCCAGGATACCTAGATCCCCCTAGACCATCTCACTCGCTTCTTCACAATCCACCAGAGCTCCCAGTTTTGAATCATCCGCAAAGAGACAACCTATTCCTAACCCCCCCTTCCTATATCCGAGACATAGGCGCTGGACAACAGCGTCCCCAATACCGAACCCTGAGGGACCCCACTGATTACCTTCCTAGGAGAGGAGAATATCCCACCCACCATTACCCTCTGTAAACGCCCTCAGAGCCAATGTTCAACCCAACTAAGCTCCTGCCCTCCCACCACCATCTCCCCCAGCTTTTTTATCAGCCCATAATGTGGTAGTGAATCAAACATCTTGCTGAAATCTAGGTATAGGACGTCCACCGGCCTATGTCTGTCCAAGGCCACTGTCACCCAGTCATAAAACTCTACAAGATTGGACTGACACAATCTCCCCGGAACGAAACCATACTGTTTATCAACCTGGTGTCCTAACCATTCCAGCTGCCTCCCAATCCTCTCCTTGATAAAGTCCTCCATTACTTTGCCTACCACAGACGTTAGACTTACAGGCCTATAATTCCCCATCTCTTCTCTAGACCCCCCTTTATGAATAGGCACTACATAAGCCACCCTCCAGTCTTGGGGCACCCATCCTGTCTGCAAAGAGATATTAAAGAGTGCAGCCAGTGGAGCTGCCAGCTCCTCCGCCAATTCCTTCACAACACTCGGGTGTAGCCACCCAACCCCGGCACCTTATCAGTCTTTAACTTCCAAAGGGCCTCCCTTACCCTATCTTCTGTGATTTCTTCCCCCCATGTATCCCCCTCACTCAACCTCCCCACCCCTCCTGGGTCTGGTCCTATCTGTACCCTAGCCTCATTTTGTCCTCTGGTCTCAGACAGACTTCTCACCTTAGCTGAATGATCTTCCCTACCATCAGCCTGTAGGGATCCCCAGTCCCCATCTGAAAAGATTGAGGCAAAGTATTCATTTAGCACCTCTGCCTGTTCTGCTTCCTGAACCCATCCTCCCATAATTTGTATCCTACTGATCTGTGTCCTCAATTTTCGCTTCTCTCATATATCTATAGAATCCTCCTCCCCCACCCCCACCGGATATCCCTAGCCAGGTTTTGCTCCATCCCTGCCTTGGCACCCCTCACCACTCTGGTGACCCTCCTGGCCGCTATTTCATACTCTCCTCGCTCCTTGTCCCTCCCTTGAGCATTTAAAATGTGCTTAAGTGGCCTTTTTATCCCTCACTGCCTCCTGCACCTCCCTAGTCCACCAACATGGCTTGCTGGTTCTACCATGCTTTCGCCTTAATTTTGTACAGTACTTAGTAGCCTCCTGTAGTCCTTTTTTAATGGTCTCCCACAGGCTTCCAGCATCCATGTTCAGCCTAATCTTGTCCAACCTCTCTCTTAGAATCCTATCCATGCCAACGAAATCCACTCTCCTAAAGTCTACCACTACTGTGTTAGTACGGTTTTCCTCACCCCCTATATACAGCAGAAACCAGACTGTGGCATGGTCTCCACCCGCCAGTGGACTGCACACTTCCAGGCCTCTTATCTGATCACTATCCACTATGACAACATCCAATATCCGCCCCTCTCTAGTAGGTTCCCCCACCTGTTGAACCAGGAAAGCATCCTGAAAAACGTCCAACAGTCGCTGTTCCCTGGTTACAGAGGATGTCACGGTATCCCAGTCCACCCCTGGCATATGAAGGTCTCTCATTACCACCACCACCCTACCCTTACCAAGGTCACAATGACTCTTGATGTTCTCAACTACTTTATCCTCCAGAGCCTCCTCAATTGTGGGGGGCCTATATACCACCCCTATTTTCAATTTTTTTCCTCCCCTCGTTTGCAAGGTTACCCAAATTGCCTCCACTCCTCCTTCAGCCTCCTCCACTCCACTAACCACATCATTTCTAACTATCAGTGCAACCCCTCCCCCTCTTCCCACTACCCTGTCTTTCCTGAATATCTTATAGCCCTCCAAATTTCGGTCCCAATCATTTCTCTGAGTGGTCCATTGTCTCTGTAACTGCCGCCACGTCCACTGATCCTTCGGCAAGCATAGCCTGTAACTCAGGCATTTTATTGCTCATGCTCCTGGCATTAATCAGTAATGTCCTCCACCCGACCTCTCCTGTCTGCCCAATTTTCCTTAGATTTACATCACAATCACCCTCACTCTTCAACTGCCCTAGATCTGGACCCACAAGCAGCTTTTCTGTTTTAAGAAAATATTTATTGGACTGTCATGTAAAAAGAGGTCAAAATGTTTTTCATACATATTCATCGGACTGGCATGAAAACAGAGGTCAACATGGAGTTTCTGACCCCAATATTTACCCTGGACAAAATATACAAGTAGTTTTTTCTGTATATCTAACAAATGTAAACCTGTAAAAAAATAAATAAATGTTCTCGCCACTCCAGAAAAAACAGAGGATGAACTTAGGTTCATTTGTTCTTTATTAAGTAACTGTTTCCCTTTCTGTTCAACCCTTTCTTCTTCTACATGAATCTGAGCACTGGTGGCAGACTATGATGCAGCCAGTATGCTATGCTAGTAAGGCGCTCTAGGATTAGCTGATATATTTCTTTCAGCGATTTGAATTGTAGGGCACCGCACCCATCCGTCCAGTTTTTTTTTTTTTAATTGAAAAGGTGTGGGGGTTTAACCATACCAGCTTACCCTAAGTAGTGCAGCTAGTGTAGTCTACCACTACAGTAGGTTTGCGCTGGTCTGCAGTCCTCCACTATTATCTGAATCTGTATAACTAGCTTTCTGGCAGATTTTAATTTTTTTATGATATTGTTTTTTAAACAATTTACATTTATTCAAAGCCTATCAGATCGGAACTTATTATTAAAGCTGAGAAACCCCAAAATATCACAGTTAACCCTGTATTTCTGACTGTTACTATTTTGACAACCTTACTCTACATTTAACAGAAAAGTTTTATGTGTATTAACAGAGATAGGCTGGAAACATTTTTTTTCATAAAAGAACATAACAGCGTGTCTGCAGAAGGGGACCATATGATCCATCTGATCTGCCCAGACAGTCTGCCCCCTTCCCCTTCCAAGATTACTGCAGTACTTGCCCCATGCTAGCTTAAAAGCAGTGATTGTTTTGGCCTCCATAACCTCTAGTGATAAGTTATTCCAAGAGTCCACCACCCTCTCTGTGAAGCAGAACTTACAAATGGTCTTAAACTTGCCCCCTGTTAGTCTCAAACTGTGCCCCCTCGTTCGCGTGGTCTTGTTTCTGTGAAAGATGTTTTATGCTTGTACCTTATTTATGCCCTTTATGTATTTGAAGGTTTCTATCATATCTCCCCCATGTTTCTCCTTTGCTCGAGGGAGTACATTTGCAGTTGCTGTAGTCTAGATTCATACTGCTCCTGGTGCAGTTCCTGTACCATTTCAGTAGCTCTCCTCTGTACAGCCTCCAAGCAGTCTATGTCCTTTTTAAGGTGTGGCCTCCAGAACTGTATACAGTACTTGAGAACATAAAGAGGAACTTGCACAGTAGTGGTTACAGTTGTAGACATGCGTAGGAACACAGTGGGAAAGTACTTTACATACAGGAGCATACCAGTAGAGGTAAAGAACCATTCCCCAAGGGTGTCTGCCCCTTCTGGCTCAGCAGTGGGAGGGCGGAAACCCCTCTGCAATATTTAGATTCCAGCTGAAGATTCCATTGAATAAAATTCACTTACAGGTTGTCCCCAAATGAATCTCAATCTTTGCTAAGATGCTAATCTTCAACCCTGCCACGTGTCACAGGGCTCTGCTGCAGAGTACCTGCTTCACCAAAGGCAGGAAGTAGACTGGTGGTATCTGGAAGTGGAGGGCTTCTTATGCCCCCCTTGCTGCAGTTCTGGACCTGCCTATTACTGTCATCAGGAGGAGAAGCCCAGGAGTAAGGAAGCCCAGAGACCAGCCCAGGAGAGAGAAATACTTTACATACAGGAGCATACCAGTAGAGGTAAAGAACCATTCCCCAAGGGTGTCTGCCCTTTCCGGCTCAGCAGTGGGAGGGCGGAGACCCCTCTGCAATATTTAGATTCCAGCTGAAGATGTTCCTCTTGTGCTGTCAAGGGGGGGGGTCAAGAGGTGCATCCTCGAGCAGACTAGCTCATTATCTTATGCCTCCCCTTGTCTGTGTCAACCCTCGAGTGTTCTGCAGGAACACACCCTACCTACCATGTAACCCCAATCCCAATGGCACAGAAGTGGGGTCATGCTGCATCATATAAAGAAACCAAGTAGTCCTTCACAAGGATAAGATCTCAGCCCAAACATAATGTTCCCCATGGTACAGATTTGATTCGTTGTCTCCCACAATTGTGGTAGGCCTGGTGCCTGCACTGTCAGCTGTTTTCTCGTGGTGCATTTCTGTGAGGCCACCAGCAATATGCCTAGTATGTATTTCAGGTGTCTTCCCTTAATAAATCTAGGGTAGCAGTGCAACAAGTATAGCTCAGGGGATAGAGCTACTCTGACATGCAGCACCTTAGATACTGCCACTTTCAGTTTCTCGAGAAGATTTGCCAGAAGTGGGCAAGCCCACGTTACATGCATGTGGGTCGCTCTTGCTGCCCTGCATCGTCTCCAGCATGCAGTATTTCTAGTTAATATATTTTAAAAATGATGGATAATCAATACATCAGAAATTAATACTAAATTTATCAATGCACAGCACATCTTCTAAAGTCTAAAGACACCTGCTTCATATGCGATTCTATTTAGTGTTTGTTGCTGTACCACATGGTGGTGGTGGTGGTGTCTGTTCTGACCTGAACCACTGTGTTCTGTACTGACAGAGAAAGCTTGCAGGGCCAGAAAAACTGCCCTGAGTTCTAGGAAACAGCTGACAAGTGTACCTTGAGAGTAGCTGGTCTGAGGCCCAGGCCATTAAGATGGACCATATAATCCAGAACTGTAGGCAATTCAGCAGTATCTGGAGAAATATGCTTCTTGGAACACCAAATGCTAAATCTCTTCCATTTGGAGTTATAAGTCTTTCTGGTGGAAGGCTTTCAAGAAGCTTTGAGAATATCCAGAACCCCTTGAGACAGATGCAAATCTACAAACTCTAACTCTTCAAGAGCCATGTCTTCAGATTGAGAGACTAACGATTGGGGTACCAAATCCTCCCCTGAGAGGAGGTTAACAGGTTGTAATTCCTGGGAAGAGACAGGGGAAGGTGGACTGCCAGGGACAGCAACAGGGGGTACCAAGGCTGTCTGGCCCAGTCTGGAGCAATCAGAATCACTTTGCAAGGTTGTGACCTTATCTTTATTAGAACAAAAGAGGGAAGGGAGGGAAGGTATACAGAAATTTCCCTTCCTAGTTCAGGATCAGTGCATCCAGGGGGACTGAGCCCAAGACTGGGGGTCTGCAACAAAAGAGAGGAAGTTGGTGATTGTCTGGGGCTGCAAAAAGATCTACCTCTGGAGTGCCCCACCTTCAAAAAATCACCTCCAATATCAGAGGGTCCAGGGACCATTCGTGATGGCCCTGTGAGAGCCTGCTCAGTGCACCTGCTAGCACACTGTCCTTCCCTGGACGATGAACTGCTATCAGAGTGGTTTGCAGGGAATAAGCCGGAGACCACAACTTCATGGCTTCTGTGCACAAGGCCAAAGACACAGTGCCTCCCTGCTTGTTGCTGTTCCATGTGGTGGTGGTGGTGGTGGTGTCTGTTCTGACCTGAACCACCGTGTTCTTTACTGACAGAGAAAGCTTGCAGGGCCAGAAAAAGTGCCCCGAGTTCTAGGAGATTGATATGGAGAAGGGATTCCTGAGGGGACCACAGTTCCTGGACAGTGAGGGCCCCCAGATGAGCTCCCCAGCCCAGGAGGAAAGCATCCATAGTAAGGACCACCGAATGAGACTGAGTGGCAAATGGGACCCCTTGCCTTAAATTGTCTTGATCCCCACACCAATGAAGGGCTTGTATCAAGTTCAGAGTCACTGGGATCAGCCTGGTAAGGGAATCCTTCCTCTGAGACCAAAAACCCTCAGATGGAACTGAATGTCCCTCATTTGGAACCTTGTCCCTTGGACTACTGCCGTAGAAGCTGCCATGTGGCCCAAGAGCTGGAGGAAATGCCTTGCTGGTCGGGATACCTGAAGGCTGAAGGAAGAGGCTAGTTCTGTAAGAACCCTTGCCCTTTCCAAGGGAAGAAAGGCTCTTGCTTTGACAGTATCCAGCTCTGCCCCTACAAAGGTAAGAAGCTGGACTGGCTCGAGAACTGACTTGGGAAGGTTAAGAAGAAATCCTAGAGAAGTGAGCACTTGCTGGATCACTTGCAGGTCTGACTTGACTTGGTCTAGAGACTGGCCCACTATTAGCCAGTTGTCCAGATATGGAAAAATGGAAATCTTTTTGCCTCTTTAGAAAGGCAACTACTACTGCCAGGCACTTTGTGAAGACCGTTGGGGCTGAAGTTAGGCCAAAGGGCATTGCTCTGAACTGACAGTGGCCTGAGGGCAACTCGAACCTGAGGTACTTTCTCTGGGAGCACCTGACAGAAATGTGAAAATAGGCATCTTTGAGGTCCAGGGAGGCTAGCCAGTCCCCTGGCCTAGAGAGGGAAGGATTATTCCCAGAGTTATCATCTTGAACTTTGGTTTAAAAATATGTTTATTTAGGTATCTTAGGTCTAGGATGGGTCGCCACTCCCCTGTCTTTTCTGAGGTCAGGAAGTACCTGGAGTACAGACCTTTGTCCCAGTGTAGGGTAGGTACTCTCTCTATGGCCCTTAAAGCCAGCAGAGATGAAACCTCTGCCTCTAGGGCAAGGGTTTCTGAGAGACCTGCAGGGGGACAACTTTTTGAAGCTGAGAACCAGTCTCTGGCTTACTACTTCCAGGACCCACTTGTCTGATGTAATAGACATCCAGTCCTGGACAAAGTAAGTCAGCCTGCCCCCTACTAGATTAGGAGAGTCAACCCGGGCAGGCCCATCAGGGTGTCTGCTTGGCAGGGGCCTTAGGCTGAGGTGTGGACGCAGCCCCGCTCATCCCCCTCCTGCCTTTCCCTCTGAAGAACCCTCTGTGTGAAAAGGGAGAAGAGGCCTGTGCTTGGTAAAAAGGCCTATGAAAAGGCCTGCCCCTGCCCCTAGACTGCTGCCTTTGAGGAGTTGCCTGCCTCTCTTTGGCCTGAGAACTCCTGTAAGTGATCCTGTACTCATCCATTTTCTTCATGTAATTCTCTGTCTGCTCCCCAAACAGAGAATTACCCAGTACAGGAAAATCCATGGCCTTAGCCTGGGTATCCTGCGAGAGGCTAGTATATCTGAGCCAAGCCATTCTCCGAAGAGCCACAGATGTAGCCATGACTCTTGATGACACATCACTGGAGTCCACAGCAGCAAGAAACTGAACTTTTGATGCCTCAATCCCATCTCCAGCCACCTCCTCCAGCTCCTTGGCTAACTGGGGGGAGGCCTGTTTAGCCAGTGCCAGTAGTGTCCCACCTGGACTTCTGGTACCTGGCTGTATATGCCACATAATTCGCCGTCTGTGTCCCAAGAAAGATGCCATGTACTGTTTTTTTGCCATGGCATCAAACTTCCTGGAGTCTTTGTCTGGGGGTGTGAAGCCAAGGGAATGTTTGCCTTATCACAGGCAGCAGCCTGTACAACCCCAACATGGCTGCACTGCTGATATAAAAACCCCATATCTGAGCCTGAAAGTGTACACCTCTTGTCCATTCTTCTATCAACAGGAGGTATAGAATTGGAAGACTTCAGGATTTTTTGTGTCTGCTTCCCAAAAGATTTGTGGAGGGGAACAGACAGTCTCCTGGACTCTGGGATGTTCATCATTTCCACAAAATCAGGCTCCTCTTGATCCTTCATTGCCTCCTCCATAGAAAGCTGGAGGGTCTTAGCCACCTTTCTGTAGAACATAAAGTGGGAAGGGGACTCAGAAAGCCTAGGAGGGGATACACCTGAAGGTCTGTCTGGAGAGATGTCCGGTTCCACAGGCACATCCATACTTTCACCATCACCATCATCATATTCAAACTCCCCCTCCTCCTCAAACTCCGGTTCATAAGATTCTTCAAGGGTATAATCATGAACCGAGGGAACTCACCGAACCGAGCCCCTGCCAAAAGGCGCCGGATCAGTCGGAACCGGGCAAAGCGATTCTACAATCCGAATCGCTCTGGCCATTTCCTCGGCAATCGGAATATGGGCTTCTGGATCCGAACCGGACAGTTTCTCTTTGCGTTTTCTTTTTCTCAGAACCGAGCCCTCGGGATCGGCTCTCCTTTTGCCTAAAGAAGTTATCGCCCAGGTCAGAGGGCACTCCTTCTGGTTCTGTCAGAACCAAACCGGACTGGCCATCTGGGTCAGCGGACTTCTCGGCCTCCTTTTCCCTCAGTCTACCTAATCTCTTTTCAAGGGTAGATTTGGGAATGTTTTTACAAATTTGGCAGTCTGAATCGAGGTGGTCAAACCCCAGACAATAAACAAAGGTGGTGTGAGGATCGGCCTTAGCAAAGACCTCCCCACACTCACTGCAGTGTAAAAACCCAGTGGGCACGGTTTTCTTCTTGGGTTTCTCAGACATGGCTAACCTAACCAACTTGCCCTTTTTTAGGCAACCGCCAGGCAAGACTCCCTTATCGGTTCCTAACCATGTCATGGGTGTTAGAAAAAAGCGTACCAAACATGTTTTTTTTAGAACCGATAAGGACCAGTAAACACACACTAAAGAAAGATACAAGATAAACAAATGATCGGTTCAGCAGAACCGATCCACATTTTTACAAGTTCCACACAGAAAAACAGTACAAAACCTACCTAGTACTCACGGTACCACAGACAGAGACTGAACCGACTATGCGGAAATAAATTTTGGTTTAAAACAGACGGTAAACCGACACTTCAACCGACTTTCGAACCGAGCTGCAGGAGAAATCTCCGGAGCGACTGTTCAGTGAGGTGGAGTAAAGAATCTGACGGTTAGATTTCAAAGGGGAAACAGACAGGGACATCAACCGAGCTCGAGCTCAGCATTCTATGCTCTGCATAAAAAGTTTAACCCTTTGTTCTCCAGGGCAGTTTAAAGGCTGGGGCTAACTGCATTAGTCAGAATACAGCAAGACTTCATGTTGCTTGAAGTACCTTCATCTAAATTTAAATCCTGATGAAAGTAGGAGGGTGCAATAAAGGCAATCATTGTGTATGCCTACAAACTACATAGGTAAACAGAATAAAAGGCTGAGAAAATGGTTACTGCTCTAAATCTGCACTACAGGTACTGTACAATATTTTTTAAAATCCCATTAAAACATTAAACTATACCAATATCTTTATTACCTCATATGGTAGTCACCTTGTAATGCACCTTTGTTTTACTCTGGCTGTGATGGTTGTGTTTACTTTAACTACACAAATCTCATTGTTTTTATAAGCTTCTCTTCAAGAATAAGTCAAGTTTTTTTACTGCAGCCTTTGCATTTGAGTATCTAGGTGTAGATTATGAAAACGGTGATCACTGTTACTAACTCTCTTAAAAGCACATTCAAGTTTATAATCAGCACAGCCATCCAAAATCCTTAGATGTCTGAATCAAAATCCATTCTTAATAAAAGTACGTTCAGAAGGAAATAACCAACCTACCACTTCCATACAGACTTCATCAACAGCACTCCATTTTGGTGAATGGTATCATTTTCACTTGTCCCCCCATCGTTTCACTCTCTAAGGCAGGGTTGTTCAACCCTTAGCTCACAAGCCACATGTTGCTCACAAAGCAGTTTGATGTGGCTCTCGAGAGAGCCCACTGAAAACACAGGCTAAATTAGTCATTTGTCAATTACGCGTCAGAGACTCCACCGGCCCATTTGATGTTCGTGGTGCCTATCAAGGTTATTACACTTTTGTGCTGCTTGCTTGCTTAAAAGCAATATTCCCTGCGCCTCCTGCTTTTTGTGTGTTGAAATGCAGAATGCATTCAGCAAAAGGTTTTATGACCCCCCTTTTCTCTCCGCTTGATGAACCCTTCTCACATCCTAGCCATATTCTCCATCTCAGCTGCCTCCGTTATAGCCAGGGCATATGAAAAATGTTTACCGCCAGCAGATGCAGCTTAACATCACTGCCATAGCAGGTTCTGCTGCAGTTTTATAGTGGTACTTACAAGGTCATGGGCAGCAACCCAGTGCATATGTTTTTTTGTGCAGTGTGAGGGGTTACAGGGGTCTGTCTGATAAACAAATAGCACATTTTTTTTTTCTTCCGGTGTGATACACTCACCCCCATCATCCCTCCTCCCATGTACCTGACATCACTAGTAAGTAACTTATGTGCATAAGCTGCTCTAAAATATAAAAAAAAACTTTTAAATACAATAAATTAATAAATACCATTAACTACTGACTATGTTATTATTTTAACTCCTAAAAATAGGTATGGTACGGGCTGCACTGTTGCAACTCACATCAGTCAGAAATTTAAAAGTGGCTCACGTCCAAGAGAAGGCTGGACACCCCTGCTCTAAGGCAATTAAAGGAGTTGTACAGTCAAAGTTTTTAAAGATATATGTTGTGCAGTGTTTTGATTTGTGTGTGCAGTCCTTCTCTTTTATTAAGAGTTTTTTCCTAAATTGGCCTGCTAGTTATATGGTAGTTTTATGGCCCTACAGATCTCCATCTTAGCAATATTTATTCCGCTTATTTTTCCTACAATGCCTCTTCCTGTCCCACATGACAGTGATGCATCCTAGACCATCGATTCAGCAAGCAGTAGAGACTGGAGACTAATGTTCTGGCCTTCACTAAATAGTTTTAATTCAATATTTTTGTTTTCTGTGTGTGTGTCAGGTCTAACCAGCAGGAATAAATGCTTTGCTTTTAAAACTTTTCATTTCCTCAAACTACACACAACCTGAAAAAGCACACAAATCACTCCCAGATCATCAATGCTATCTATAATCAGTAAAGACTGTAGCTATTTTCTTACAGAATAACCCACTCAATTAGCCCTCAAGTATTTTCTAAACTGTTAATGGAGCCATAGTGCTCACTGGATAAGGAAAGTGACTATCACAGCTCTACTGTTTTAAATTGACTCTAAACCAGTGCTGGCTGAATCCATGGTCCTGGATACATCACTGCCACATGGGACAGGAGACATTGTAGGAACAAGAAGAGCAATAAACCATGCTAAGATGAGATCCCCAGGGGCCATAGAACTACTGTAAAACTAGCAGGCTAATTGAGAAAAAATCCCTAACAGCAAACAACCAAAAGACACTGCACATCATGTGTTTTTGCAAATTCCGACTGTACTACTCAGAAGTCTTATGATATGCCATGTCAACACAAATCAAATGTTAAAGGGACACTAACATACTAACATACTAAAAGCCAGAAGAATAGGCCAAATGGTCCGTCTTGTCTGCTCGAAAGCCAGCAACCTAGTGGCTGCTCGCCTCACCACCCCCCCAGCCCCCAAGAGGGTCTTCTCTAGATTCAGTTTCCCCTTGTACCTATCCCACCCCTTCTTGAAGCCCTCCACCAGCCTCCCAGGCAGCACATTCCATGACTCCACCACCCTCTCAGTGAAAAAATGCTTCCTATGCTCCCCCCTCCAGCTTCCACTCGTGGCTCCTGGTTGTTCCCACCTTCTTTAGCCTAAACAGCTCCTTGGTTTCACTCCTGGTTATTCCCTTTATATACTTGAAAACCTCTTTCATGTTTCCCCAATCCCTCCTCTCCTCCAGTAGGTAAAGCCCAAACTCTTCCAGTCTCTTCTCATAAGGCCTCCCCTCCATGCCCTGAATCATCCGGTTCGCTCTCCCCTGGACCCTTTCCAGCAGCGCAATGTCCTTCTTCAGATGAGGTCTCCAGAACTGTACACAGTACTCGAGCTGCGGCCTGACCAAAGCATTATATAGAGGGAGGATCACCTCCCTCCTTCTGGACGTAATTCCCCTGGCTATGCAACCCAGTATCCTGTTTGCTTTGGCTGCAGTTCTTCTACAGTTTTCAGAGGTATCCATTTTGACATCTACCACCACCCCTAAATCCCTCTCTCTCAATATGGCAAACAGTGTGACCTCCCCAGGGTGTATACATGGCCCAGGTTTTTAAACCCCAAATGAAGTACCTTACATTTCCCGGCATTAAATTTCAGTCCCCACCTCCATGACCACCCCTCAAGGGTATCCAGATCCCTTTGGACTGTCTCCCTCGCGTCTTCACAATCCACCACTGCTCCCAGTTTTGAATCATCCACAAAGAGACTCAACCTATTCCTAACCCCCCTTCCTATATCCGAGACGTAGGCATTGAACAAGGGTGGCCCCAACACTGACCTTTTTATGCCCCATTATAGCAAAAGTGCCTGCACTCCCTCAAGCCTTCTCAATGGCCCTTAAATACAAATACCTGCTTGGGATGTCCAATAGTGAAATAGTTTGTTTCATTTTTCCTGCAGTTTAAAATGCTGGCGGACTGCACTTATCTGCATCCACCCGACACTGAAGCACACTCACATACTTTAAAATTACGCAGAAGTGCCGGCAGGCTAGTCCACAGACAGTGTCAATTTCTGGGGCCGAGAAACTCGTGCATGTATGAGAAATTCATTTAACTTGCTGAATGAGACTTTTTTGTTTCTATAACGCTGACAGCCCACTGAACTTGGCAAACTATATTATGAATGAAAATGAGCACTCAAACATACAGAAATGAAGATGTAGTCTGAAGCTGTGACTCTGGGCATGCACATTTTTGCAACTTTTGTACTCTACCATTTTACCACCACTGATCTGCATGGTATTCCTGCTTTTCTATTTTCTGCCCTGTACCCCCTCCACTAGGTCACACACAGAAAGGAGCTTTAGCTCAGTGTGCCTCCCAGTCACATATGTCTAAATAAACGGTGCTGCTAATAATAATCTGACACTTGCTGATCTGTTCCCAGCATGAGGCATGGAGTGTCACTGTGAACCTCAAATGCAAACAGGGACAAGGCCTAATAGCAGTGTGATGCATACACTGCATGAGACCTGGGTTCATGTCGAGTCAAATTTCTACACCACAGTGGCAGAGTCTAACGAGTGCAGATATTCCTCTCCCTGCTGTTAGTGCCTCCTTCAAAAAAGAGCTGGAGTGATTTGATGCCATGAGTCAACCTGATGTCAACCACTCCCTCCACCCTCCGGTTGCCGACAGCCTATGTGGGGGATGGGCAGTGCCGTGGAGGAAGATGCCCAGTCCTTCCCCTACTCTCCAGTGGCTTGATGATATATCATCCCTGGAGACTCCCAACCCCCACACTGGATCCTGGAGAGTGTTAAAAACCATTAAAAGGGTGAAGAAATATAGATGGTTAGGGACAGCAGTTGAAGCAGAACCAGGTGGGAGCTGGAGGATTGGAGCAGAAGGTGCACAAGGCTGCCAGGTCAATAAGGCATAAACCCACCTGTCCCCCCATATAGGTTTTCTTATCCCCAGCTCTCACTGTTGTCACCTTTCAGGGATACACCCGGCTCAGGTCAAAGCCTTTACAGAGATGGCAGCCAGGATTTTTCTCCCTCGTTTTCCTCCCATAACCACCCTTCTCCCCGGTGTGGCAGTGCTTCGGTCGACCTTGGCACAAGCAAGCTCCCTTGTCTGTCCGCAGGTGTCTCCGTGGTGCTGGAAACTACCACCAACCCTTTCCAGTTAAGGTGCACTGTCTCTCAGTAGCTGCTACAGCCTAGCCTGCCTCCCAATTCAGCAACTTGAGTTCACTCCTCAACTCAGGTTGCCTGCATGGGGGCACGATGCACTACCATTGGGCCACTGGGGTGGCACAACTCACTTGCCGATTTTAAATCACTGGATAACATCATCATGTACTAGGTCAAAAATGATAACTGCCCTAAAATTTGCAGAAACATATTCAAAGAGCAATAATCTTAGTCAAAAAGGGACTGTGTGTATACAACGTGCAAGGTGGTAACATAAATGAAACCAAACTGGAGAAGAACAAGACGCATCGGACTGAAACCAAAACCTCTACCCATTTGTGAAAAGGGATAGAAACACAGAGGCAACAGAACCTTCAGTCTGGTCAGAAGGACAGACAACACAGCCAGTAGAATCTCTTCATTTTGAGTCGGGGCATAGAAAGGGAGTGCTCACTTTGTGGGTCAAGAGTACAGACCTGGTATGCAATCTTGACACAAACTTCAATTCTAATTCTATAGAAACAGAAATATCTTTCTCATTTTAGATTACACAGCAGCATCACAGTTTGCAAAAAGTATCTTCAAAAATAACCTCCTACTGCCCAAAAGCAATTTTAAGAACTGGATAAATCTTTATAACATACCACCAATACAATGGTTACACTGCTCATAAAGCTTCATATGGTCATATAAAAACATCATGTAAATTCTTACCTTCCAGCCACTGCCTGCTTCTCTGTAATATGGGAAATTATCACAAATCCACTGATAAATCTCACTTAAAGTCATTTTCTTTTTCGGAGAGCTGTTTATGGCATACGTGATAAGGCTTGCGTAGCTATACGGAGGCTTCCCATCTTTGTGCTGTTGAACCTCATCCTGGTCCAGTGTGGTGTTTGGGTCCAGGAGTGCATTCTTCTTGCTGACACCAGTCCCATGTGCATTCTGTGATGCATCGGCTTTCTGGATGGCCGCCCTCATAGTGAGCTGCGGAAGCCAGTCCATGGACGTCAGGCTGCTCTCCAGCTCTGATGTCATCCTGCAAGTACGCAGTCTTCACCCTCAACACCAACAGGGAGAAAGACCCTGAGTCTGATCAATTCTTAAAATAATATCCACACAACTGCGAGTCCCACTGCGCCAAAATGTGCTTCAATCTGGAGAGGAAGTTCAGGGTCAGCCTAAAAAAAAAAAAAAAAAAAACAAGAGTGTAAACAACTGAATTACTGTACTGTAACAGAAGAAGCATATTTTGAGTTTCAAACAGTATAAGGGTCACTCTGATGGCTCAGTGCTGGTACGCCACACTACAACACAGGTGACCCCTGGTCAGGAGTGCTGAGATGGCATCACTTCTTTCTTAATTGGGGTAGGGAGATGCTATCCTTCCACTCTCACACAGATCACCTGCCGTGGAAAAAGGAAGACAAGGGGAACGTGTGTCCCTACCTCCTCCAAAGGGACTGCTGCGGATTCAAGGATTGACTTTGACTCCTGTAGTAGGAGGGGATGTCGGAGGCAGGGGAGAAAAATTAGAGGAAAAATCCTACAGCTGTTAGGATGATGGTCCTGGTACTCAGGCAGGGCCTTACTCCACATGTGAACATGTGCCACAGCTGGTGGGGCGGAAGGTGACTGCTAAAACTAAAGGGGGCCGGACAGCCACAGTGTTAAGATGAAAAACACCTATAAACGAACATCCACAACTGAGAACTCAGGATGACAACTAATTCCTGTATGGAAATTTGCCCCCTTAAAAATCCTGCTGTGTACATTCTAAGTTGTTCTGCACGATCTAAAAATGTTGCTATGCATGTTCTATCAAGAAATTTGGCAGCCTGGGGTGAGGGAGAAGGTAGTGAGCTGGAAATCTAACTGGCTGAAAGACAGGAGGCAGAGGGCGGTGGTAAATGGCAGTCACTGGGAGGATGGGAGAGTGACCAGTGGTGTACCATAGGGATCGGTATGAGGCCCCGTCCTCTTCAATGTTTTTTTTTTTTTTTTAACTTTCTCCTGGTCACCAGAGAGGTGGCCTCTCTCAGACGTCATCCGGGCATCTGCCACCCAGCCTGAACCTCCTCCAATCCTGGGTCCCCTCCCAGAGCTCCACAGACACCGACCTTGCCTGGCGAGGGATTCCCTGGCTTACCCCCTCGGGCGGGGCCGCCACTCCTACAGGTGCCCTAGACATCTAATATCATCCAAGCTTCAGTGGTGAGTGGAGGATTGGGACCCAGGTGGATGGGGTTCGGCGGTGGGTGTGGGAGCCAAGGTGCATCGTCCCCTACCAGCCTCTCTGGGGGTCTTCCTTGTTCTGGTGGTAAACCCCCAGCCCTCCCACAGTGGGCGTGATTGTACAATGACATCCAGTCCTGGAGCGTGCGTGCTCCCGTGTATGCTTCAGCAGTCGTCTGCCGTGCTCCACATCCCCTCTGTGAACCAGGCTGCCAGCTCAGTACCACCCAGCCACCGCCACAAGGCACCCTTTCGCCGACCCTTGCAACCCTCCCTCCCCAGGATAAGGCGAGCTTGTCTACGGATGCTCCGGCCTTCTCCCCTGCCAACCCCCAGTGGCCCAAGCTCGCTCCCTAACACAGGTCGCAAGTGTGGCATGCAGCACCTCAACCCTCAGAGCCACCAGGCCAGGTCTCTTCAATGTCTTAAGAGAGACTGCTGATGAACTGGAAGGGAAGGTGCATCTCTTTGCAAAGGGCACACAAATCTGCAATAGGGTAGACACCCAGGAGGGGGTATAGAGAATGCAAAGGTATCTGGGAAAACTAGAGACATGGTCTAGTAAGTGGCAGCTGGCTCTGAATGTCAAAAAATGAAAAACCAAGCACGTAGGACGAGGAAACCCGGGGGCTGTGAATAAGAAGGGGGAGATACTTCTAGTCACCAAGCATGAGGGGGACCCTGGGATGGTCACATTTGATGATCTCAAGGAGGCAGGGCAGTGCAACACAGATGTAAGCAAGGCGAGCCGCACAGGGAAGGGGCTCTCTATAACAAGAGGGTAGGTGGTCTTGCCTCTATATCACACACTTGTGAGACCCCACCTTGAGTACTGTGTCCAGTTCTGGAGGCCACAGTGTCACAAGGACATCAACAGGGTGGAAGCAGTCTAGCGGAGGGCTACTAAAATGGCACGGGGCTTGCACGTGAAACCATATGAAGAGAGGCCACAGGAGCTCAACATGTACTCCTTTGAGGAGAAGTGAGCGAGAGGAGACATGCTTGACACATGTAATTACCTCATGGGAGTGAACGTGGTAAAGTCTTTTTCACAGAAGGAGGAGCACCAAAACATGGGGGCATGCTACAAAGCTGGGGGGGGGGGGATTAAGAGCGATGTGAAGAAATACTTCTTCACAGAAAAGGTGGTGGACGTTTGGAACAGCCTGCCAGAGAAGGTGGTAGAGGCAAAGACACTGAAGAGCTTCAAACGTGTGGGATAGGCACATGGGTATAATAAACAGAGGTATGGGAGGAGGGAAGGACACCTGTGAACTTAGTCCAGAGTGTAGTGTTAGGCAGGGAAAACAGGCTAAGACTAGATGGGCCTACTCGTCCTTTTCTGCAGACACATTCTATGTTTCTAAGTTCAGCTGTGTTCCTGCTTGTGCTATCTCCTGTCACACAGTTTACGCAGATATGCTTCACTCAGCCACAGAAAGACCAAATAAAAACCATGGCAGACATGGTTTTCTCAAAAACGTCTAACTGTGAGAAATTTTGGACCAAGTAAAGCATTTCTAATTCCAACTGTTTTAATATCAGCTATTTTTGTTTTTATTACTTTTTATTTACCACTTAAGATGACGAAACTTAACTTTAAAGCATATTAAAGCATAAATTCCTCATTGTCTTTTTTTTCTACAATTGGTACAAAACAAGCATACACTAACAAAATAAAATACTGACAACCATACACAACTCACTATTTGTTGTGTATGGTTGCCCATACAGTATTCTAGATATTATAGTCAGTAGCCAGAAGGTAGTAAACTGTGTATGGTTGTCCATATATTATTCAAGATATTATAGTCAGTAGCCAGAAGGTAGTAAATAATTTAATCACACACACACAGCTCGATGAGCTTGAGGGGTAGTCACATACTGCAAATTGCCATTATTTGTGATTATAAATACAATAAACTGTAGTACTTTTCATTAGCCACTGTGTATTTCTTTACTGGCCATCTCTGAATTTCGATAGTCGCTGGGTACTGGGGCTATCCTTTGTATCACCCAATGAGATGTCTTCTAAGGCCAAGACACAGGCTGCACAGTAATGGTGCAACACAGATGGGGGGCTCCAACTGCTCCATCTCCTGGGTGCAAACAGTATCTACTACACAGCCTTGGGAATCTGAGGACACAGGGTACCCAAGATCAGATCCCAGACCCATGCCACTGCTGTGACCCTGAACAAGAAACTTAACTTCTCAGTGCTTCAGTCCAACCAGATGTAAAAATGGGTAACAGAAGGACTCCCTACTGAACAGAGATGCTGAATTTCAGGCAAGCTGTCCAGGGAAAATAAATCGCACAGAAAAAGTGATAGCGTTATCCCTCCGGAAGGCTGTTGGTTAACTAGGTTCTGTGGTCTATCCTGTAGGTAGGGAAATGGGCAGACTAGATGGGCCAAGCGGTTCTTATCTGCCGTCAAAGTCTATGTTTCTATGAAAACAGCTACAGCCCTCACACCTGAACTATCCACATACATATACACACACATAATAAATGCTAGGCAACTGTGGTATACAAGGATATGTACCTATCATGGGGGCTAATTAGGGCTGTTAGCCATGAATCCGAAGGACGAATGGCATTATTGCCCCAATTAGCCCCCAAGATAGGTATTTATTTCGTTAGTTTTTGTTAACCAGGTAGGGTGCACTAGGCAGACATCTGCCTATTTTCAGGCACAACCTAGAAGTTTACAGACGGAGAAATATACAATACATAACATACTCATACACTACAGATGTTTACTGAACATTAGATTAGGCTGACAGAGACACTAAAGTATATTCCGTGAAGTAGTACATCAAGTAATACAGTGGTGTAACAAATTACACAAAGAAAGCCCATGATTACTGGATACAAGCAAATGCAATGATAGCTTTGTATTCCACAGCTGCCTAGCATTTGTTTTATACACTACATCGGGATGGTGCCTTTTTTGTACCTGAAGGCAGTGTTTTTGTCAGGGTGCTTATTAAGGTGCTTTTACACACAGGTGAATACAACAGGATGAGCATTATCTGTGTGCCGCCATTGTACTCTGTTACGTTCATGGTTCACTTTAAACTCTGTATTCCAGCAACCCCCCACATCCATTTTTAATATTAGTGTTTTGACTCCCCCACAGAGTGTGGTGCTCTATGGCTGTTTTTCACAGCCAGACGAAACGGAACACATCGGGATGAACCATGGAAGGTAGAGATTGTGGTTCGGGCGAACGTTCACCAAGGGAACGGAACAGATGCATTTTGCACACAAGGGATGTAACGGTATACTGTTTCTGTAATGGTCATTCCGTTACAGAAACCTGTGTGTAAAAGTGCCTTTATAGAAGGCTGTGTTTTTGTCAGGGGGCTTATTATGTGTGCTAATTAGCACAGGAATTTCTTAACTGGTTCAATTGGTGTGTTCACTGACGTGTTTACTGGTTTAACTGGTCATTAAGTTGTTTGTTTTGGTGGTCATAATCATGGTCTATGGGTGGGTTTTTTCCCCCCACGGTATACAGGTTTATGTGCAGAGGTATTCAGCTTTAATTAGGAGGTATGCAGCTTTAATGGTTTGGAATGCTAATTTAATTGGTGAGGTTTATAGGGAAATGCATGATAATGGGCAGGAATCCTATAGGGAGAAGGCCTCATCCATATATTATATATAAGCATTCAGAGAGAGAATAAATGATGGCAGGTGTGGTATACAAGGAAATAACACTATCAAGGGGTCAAACGAACCATAAAGCCACAAGCCCAAAGAGCAAAAGGCCTTTGTGAACTTGTACGACCCCAAGATGGTATTATTTCACGAGTATGCCAGACTTCATTATCTTTTATTTTATATAATACATTAGGTTGGACACTTTTTGCTGCATCCTACGTTTTACCATAGTGTAGTTATTTTCCATCCTGTAATGGTGTGTGTTACTGTTTTTCTGTAGTTTAGTGATTTTCCACAGTGTAGTGGTATGTAACTTTCAGAAGGTACTTAGTGTTTTTCTGTAGTGTAGTGGGACTGCCATGTTTCGTCTCAGCAGAGTTTCCACAGTGCAGGAGCCTGCTATAAATGGAAGTATGGTTTCAGCCTGTTTTCCCTTAGTTTTGTTTCAGGAAGAAGCTTGTAAGGAGGCAGCATGGAAGGTAACAGCAGAACAGGATCATAAGTGATTCTAGAGTGGCTTTGTGATGTGTAGCTCAGGGACAGCTTTTTTACACAGCTCTTAGAACGTTAAATGGATGCAGCAGCGAAAGTGTTGGTAATTCGGGGGAGTTGGGGACTAACTTTGTGCAGTGTGACATAGAAACGTAGTAGCTGTCAGCAGATAAAGAATTCTTGACCCACCTAGTCTGCCCTATATTCCCTATCTACTCAATCTCCAGTCCCCCCCCCCGCCTTACTTCTAATGTCCTCTTGTGTGTAGCTTGGGGACAGTTTCTTTACACATGTTTAGTTTTACGTGCGTAGGGGAGCAGCCAGGCTATAGCCTGAAGGCCTATGCCTTCATCTGGATTCAAACATTTTGACCAAATGTCTTAAACTCAGCTGGCCGTAGATACCAATGTGCCGTAAACAGCATATACCTAAGCCTGGGCTTTCATCTTCTGAAATCCCACCTACTCCCATGATGTGAGTGGCTGTTTGTCTGGAAAGTGATATTGAGACAGCAGCAAAATTGTTTGGTAGTGATTTGGAGTGGAGCAGATATTGTGCAGTTTAGGATATGAACACTTTCTTTTTACAAGTTAGTTTTTTTGACTTTTGTTTTTTTCCAAGGGCTGTGGTTAGAGGCGCTGTTATGGCTGTAATTGTGTGTTTGATGGGGGGTGCAAGTTGTTGTTACATGTATTATTCATGTGGTTGTTACACAGGTTAATGGTGTAATAATGGGTATATACTGTGTCTATACTTGTAACAGTGAATAGTCTCGTCACTATATTGTGATAACACATTAATATGGTGTCATGAGCTAGCTGAGTCCATGCATCTTAACTGATTTCTTTCATATACATTACTTGGGTATCATGGTACACAGGGAAATGTATGATGGGGACGAGGGCCCAACCATGTTCTTTGCAAAAAGTTTCATTGATGCACCAGTTAGGGTTCCAGTTAACACCACATAAGTAGGGAAATCTGGTGTTAGGGTTTCCATTCCTAACTACCCACCCCCAAGCAGCAAAAGGAAAAACACATTACGGATTTGGGTCTCTGGAGTATTAGCGAATCTGTGGTGGAATCTTCCTTGTGGTTGTCAATCCTAATGCTCAACCCTCCACTAAGCCGCAGCCTGCCGTCTAAGCACAAGGTACAGCTCTCCAGGCCAGTGCCTCATAATGGTACATGCTTCAAAGGCAGAAATATGTCTCGCCACTTTGCAAGGAAATTGCATGTAACATTTTTTTGCTCAGGGAACAGGGTGGGCATCCCCCCCGCCCAAAAAAAAAACACTCCCTTTCAGCTCAGGTGTCCCCCAGAGTTCTGTTTTTTGCCCAATTTTTTCCTCCATTTTTTCTAAATGACCTCCCAAAGGCCTGCTCCTCTGTGTCAATACATATATGCAGATGATATGGTTCTTTTTTCCCTCTGGCTCCTCTGCCACTGATCTCACAAACCAACTCCAACTGGACTTTAACATGGAACCCAAAGCTGAATTTTTGTTAATCAGTTATCCCTCAATAGTAAGAAAACAGTCTCTAAGAGTTATGGCACCAGGTAGAGACTTGCTAGAGTACTTCCACTTCCCTCTTTTCATACCCTTAATGGTGCGACTAAAGAAGCTGTCTCCTCTTAAGTACCCTGAGGTCTGATTAGATCACCACCTACATTTTTCTGTTCATGTGAATATAATTCACAATGAGCTTCACCCCAAGCTTGGAGCATTTTACTGAAACAAGAGAAGCATTCTGCTTCCTGCTGGCAGAGAAATCCTCACTAAGACAATTTTGCCCTTTTTTGACTAAGGAGATATTATTTATAGTGCTGCTCCGAAGTCCACTTCAGCTAGACTGAATCCTCCCTTTCACTCCTTCTGTCACTTTGCCCTTGATAACCCATGCATACCCATCACTGTACCTTGTATTCTTTTCCTCTCTTTCGTCCCTCTCCTGGTGCTAGGCGCTTCACCCACTGTATCGCTTTTATATCTGAATTTCGGTTTGGCTCACTCCCCTCGGATCTAACCTCTCTCCATCCCCCCAGTCTCACAAACAACTGGGCTTTGAAATTTGATGTCATTTTTCAAATCTTTAGTTGTGCACACTGCCACTACTGTTCTTTCCCCCTTTGTGGAGTTTTACTGTAAGTCCACTTGCACATATTAGATGACACTGACACTCTTGATGTCTTTGAAAATTCCACTTGATTTTTGTATAAAATGTTTCACCTGTTGTATCATCACATGACATGCATGTCACACTTATCTATGGTATTCAAATGTATATACTACTCTGTGACACCACGCCCGGATGAAGAGGGACTGCACCCTCTAAGCACCAGGGAATTTTTGCTTGAAAGTAGTATAACATTATCATTTCTTGGAGCCTTTTCTGTGCAGCGTGGCATCATTTTTGTTTTGCTCTTTCAACCACTAACTTGGCAATGGGTATCCCCCAGGTAGATCTCAGTATCCAGACAAAACTCCAAGGCCCAGCTGTTCTGTTCTGTCATAAGGGCCGATCAAGCATTGGCAAGAGGTGTCTTCTCGCCACTGGGCTCAATGCAGACTTCTTTATGCCCTTCCTCCCATTCTGTCCAGAGTGCTACACAAAGCAATGCTGGAAAAAACGGATCTAATCTTGGTCTGCCCCGCCTGGCCCAGTCATCCATGACTCCCACATCTAATCCACATGTCAACAGATTCACCACCAAGATTTCCAATCAGCCCTGACCTTGTTCACCATGGGCCCATAACTCTTCTGAATCTCCGTAATCTGTCCCTCTCGGCCTGAAGATTGAACAGGAAATTCTAGAACACTTGGGATAATCAGAGATGATGATGCACTCCGGACACCAGTCAACCTCAAGCGAGTAGTGCAGAATTAGACAGAAGTTATTATCCTGGCTCAGGTCCAGGAACACAATCAGACTGAATCCTTACTAATTCTCCATCAGTTCCTCAAGGAAGGTCTCCATGGAGTGTTCAGGTAACATTGAGGGAGCAATTCTCCACTTTGGGAGATCTGCAACTGGTGGAATCAGGAGAGTCACTGGGATCCCACTGACATGTCTGCAGTTTTTAGGAGCACTGAGCTTCAAAGATTAGGAAGTAAAATCTACTGTTCCTCCACAGCATCATTCAGACTCTAACAAAAAACCCTTATGAACCATTGGTGGAGGCCTCCCTTCAACATCTTATGACATACATCACCTTCCTCGTTACCATTACCTTGTTTAGAAGAATCGTCAAGACTGGTGCACTCTCTTCCACAGGAAGTTATGACTGGTTTTGCAAGCCCCATGAGGAGAGTTACAGTTGTCTAGCCCCAGCCACTAGACCAGTGGGGGCATGGACTTGGACCTGTAGCTTGTGCCTGCGTCATGAGGTTAGGGTCTGGGGAAGGGATGGGAGTCAGGGTTGAAAACCCCAAGGAACACCCCAGCACCAATCTAAGACTCCTGAGACTCCAAATCCTAATTATTTTATTTCCATACTTTGTGCGCTTTAAGTTCATCATCCCTAATGTCTGCATTAATCTAGTTTTTTGTAATATTGTTTCATTTATTTATTTCAAAAACTTTACCAGAGAAAACTTACCTGAACTGGTAACAGCTCATTTCCAGATATGTCTGGGGAGGAGACGAGGTAGCATAGACAATATAGTGCAAGTAAAAAATACATTAAAAGTTGTGCAATAACAATATTTGGCGCAGTAATACAGTGTAAACAAGGTGCCTATGGTAGAGTAAATATCACTTGAACAGGAACAGTGAACAGTTCCCATAAACTGGGGAGGGGGAAGGCATGGTGATCTCAGATCAAAGCAGGCTCTGAGTGAGCTGTGGGTGGAGGGTGGCGTGCAGATGCTCAAGGTTTGGGGTCAGAAACAGTTGCAGGAGTGAGTTTTAAAGTCACAGAAATGAAAATTAATGGAGATGGATAAGAGACACAGCGGATGGACAAGGGATGAGAGGACCAGAGCTTAGGGAAACTATATGAGAAGGCAGCTTGGCCAGCAGTAGATTTCCTGCGAGGGATGAGAATCTGTATTACGTTGTGAGGAGGCGGGATGAGAGGAGAGTGGTATGGAGGAAGCCAAGCAGGAATCTGCATGTGAAGGAGGCACAGTGGGTGGGGCACCTAGAATCAGGGGCAGAGACTAGAAGAACAAAGAGCAGAGGTGGGAACAAGGGAACAATCCGAGGCAAAACAGCAGAAGTGAAAAAGGCGGTTCCAGTCTGGCAAGGGTGGACTTGGGTGCTGTGTTGTACACGATATCACCACAGTTGAAGATAGGGAGTATCAAGATGATCTCTCCATGGGCAGGAAGCAAAATACTTTCTTTACTCCTGTAGATGACACCAAACTTGTGTTGGATGCATTCACGTGTGCAGAGAAATCAAGACGGTGAGTAAACCAGACCGCAAAGCACTTAAAGGAGGAAACATCCTCCATAGCAGTGCCATCAAGGGTATGGAAGGAGGGGAGAGGTGCGAGCTTGGTGATCATCTGCCGGGAGCCAAAGGTAATGGAGATTGTTTTGCTGGAACTGAGGGACAGCTTGTTGGCCCAGCACCAGTGCTGGATGTTGTCAAGGTCCAGCAGGAGCCAGGCAGAGGAACCGGGTCAAAGAGCACAGTATGATTTCCATATATGTATGCAGAGGAACAAGCAACAAGGAGGTCACTCAGTAAGAGGTCAGGGTCAAGAAAAAACCCTTGAGGCTCACCTGGGTAGATGGGGGTTGGTGGGAGAGGTGTCTCTGATACATACTACTGAGACTTGCCCTCAAGGTAGGAGCAGAGCTTGTCCACTAAGTGGGAGTTGGCAGCACAGTTAAAGGAAATGGCCAAGTCAACAAAAATGGTGGATGTGATCTGGCCCCGGGGATACCAGAAAGGATAGAGCAAGTGAGCTGGAGGAGAGGGGTATGTGGAGTTGGACTTCCTAAAGCTAGACTGGAAGGGAGTGAAGGAGGAGGTTGAGTCAAGGAAGGGGGACAGCTGTGAGAAAACAAGGTACTCCTGGAGCTTAGCCAGGGTAGGGAAGAGGAAACTAGGACGACAGTTACCAGAAGAGGAAGGATCACCCTCTTTAAGGAAGGGAGATGACAGTACCCTGTTTCCAAGCGTCAGGGACAACAGCTGAGGAGCATAAGGGGTTGAGGAGGCAACAAGAATGATGATGCCAGGAGCAGACAGAAGAAAAAGCCTGGGGACAAGACTGTCAGGACTCACACCTTTGTGGGGGTTAACAGTCAGCAGAGCCCTGAGGGAGGCAGAAGGAGTGATGGAGAGAAGAAGAAAGACTGAGTGGAAAGATACGGGGGAAGGGAAGGGGGGAGAAGAGAGGGAAGAGAAAGAATCAAGGACATAAAGTGAAGAAATAAATGAAAGGGACGGATGTCTGACCAGACGGAGCCGGGCAGGAGGGGGAGGAGCCCCCTGCCGACTTAGCAGCTGATGTTGTGCAGGTCCCAGAGGCCTGGGGAGCCATGTTACCAGCGGCCAGGCGATCCCCGGTGGAGCCGGGGGTAGACTTAACAGCAGACATGGTGCGGCCATCAGAGGAGCCAGCAGCCGACTTTCCCACAAAGGAGAACTTGTCTGACTTACCTTCCGAAGCCGGCTTGGCCTGAGGCAGCGGCTGGGGAGAAGTCTTGCTGGTCAAGGGCGAAGAGGCCTCGGACTGGGACACCTTCGCGGACCGCTCCCGCTCCCTGTGTTTCTCTTTCCTATCTTCTTTTTTTGAAGAAGATGAAGAAAAAGAAGATCGGATCCGCTCCATCTGCTTTTCTAAAGACACCAGCCGGGTCTTCAAAAGATGGGCCTCTAGAACCTGCTGCCTCCTTTACATGTGGTCTGGTTAAAAGGCTGTTAGTCCAGGCAAGAAGAAACTGGGTGGTCTGGGCCTAAGCATATCACATATTTCATGTGGCCGTCTTTGTGAGTAATTTGCGTGCCATAGGTAGAACATTTCTTCGATGAAGACACAGAAGAAAATCTGACAAATATAAGGAAAAAATGTGGTGAAAACCAACAAGAAAAAAGCACTTTCAATAACGATCGCTTGGGATGTCTGCAATGCAGCTGACAAGAGGCAATGGCGGGAAAGAACTGGAGGGCGGGCGTGGGGACCGTCCATTGTACAACGTCACGCTGACGTCGGTCACGTGACATCGGGTGGGTGGTCCCCCATCAGGTACTGCTAGAAAAAGTCTGCCATGCAGCGAGACGCCAGGTGGCACTAGTCCTATATGTGATGACATACTGAAAGAACCCTCTCGAAGTAAGATCCCATGGATTTGGGGGCAAATGACACGAAAAGCTGATAGAATTTTCTGGAGCTTTTCGTCCTATGGATGTAACAACGCAGGGTCCTTTGTACTTCCAGCATATGAAGAAGAGCCTCACTTTTATTAGAACGGTTATGGTAATACACCAGAAGTTCAACCATCTGGTTGAGGGTGAACTCTGAAACCATCTTGGGAAGAAATTTAGGATTGGTTCAAGACCACTAGGTCTCTGTGAAAAATCAAATAAGGCTCCTTACACATCAGAGCCTGAAGCTCAGAAATCCTTTGAGCAGAAGTAATGGCAACTTAAAATAACACCTTCCAGGAGAGATAGCGCAAATCACAGCTTATCATTGGTTCAAAAGGAGGAAGAGTAAGCTTCTCAATAACAAAATTCAAATCCCGAGGTGGAGTGGGGTTACGGATAGGGGGTTTCAGATGGATAATCCCTTTCAGAAAGGTTTTTGAGATATCCAGCTGTGCCACGGTTTTCCCCCTATTAAATCATGAAAGGTCGAAAAGGCCGACAGATGAACCTTGAGGGAGAAGTAAGAGAGACCCGAATCAGACAGGTGCAACAGATACTTCATAATCTGAGGAGTCAAGCATGTAAAGGGGTCCCAGCCTTTTGGTGCTGCCCAAATGGAAAAGCACTTCCATTTCATAGGATAGGTCGATCTGGTAGAAGACTTTCTGGCCTCTACCAGGACCTGGGCGAGCTTATGTGAGACCCCGAAACAAGACCTTATTATCTCTGTAGGAGCCACGCATTAAGATGCAGGGTTCTGAGCCCGGATGCACTAATTTGCCTTAACTCCGAGTCAACAGGTCGTGCTTGAGGGAAAAGGAACTGAGGGGTTCCGCTGAGAGCTGCTGCAGAAGCAGAAACCAGACTGGTCTCGGCCAGAAGAGAGCAATCAGGATCATCAAGCTTCCCTCTGTAGGATGGGAAAGGGAGGGAAGGCGTACGTGGACCTCACTGTCCAACAAAGTGACAATGCGCCATGCGAGAAAGCTCCAGGCTCTGGGGTGAGTGAGCACAAGCTGGGAAACTCTGCGTTGAATTGGGAGGCGAACAGATCTAGGTTTGGGCAACCCCATCTCAGAAACAGAGAATCTGGTACCTCCTGACTGAGTTCCCATTTGTGGGTGAGGGACGAGGTTTGACTGAGGTTGTCGGCCAGGACATTTAGAACTCCTGGGACGTGCACGGCAGTGAGAAACAGACCATGCTGAAGTGCCCAGTTACACACCTGCATCGCCTCCCTGCAAAGGGGGGGGGATGACTGGGTGCCTCCCTGTTTGCTGATGTACCAGACTACCAACATGTCTGTCTGGACTAGCAGTG
The DNA here is from genome assembly GCA_016271365.2 of Neoceratodus forsteri. Classification (NCBI taxonomy): domain Eukaryota; kingdom Metazoa; phylum Chordata; order Ceratodontiformes; family Ceratodontidae; genus Neoceratodus; species Neoceratodus forsteri. The sequence continues at coordinate 568,843,515 of CM057452.1, forward strand.
ATCCTTTTGACACAATGGGCTGAAAGGCCTGAAGAGCATAAAGAACTGCTCTCATCTCCAGGATATTGATGTGGTGCTCTATCTCCGATTGGGACCACGATCCCTGGGTGTGGTGGTCCCCTAGGTGGGCTCCCCAACCCAGACAAGACACGTCTGTGGTGAGAGTCCAAAGCGGTGGAGGGCTTCAGAATAGAAGGCCCTATGAAAGGTTCAGAGGGTCTAATCACCAGAGCAGATCCTTCTGGACCGCATTGGAAACAACAACCAGATGGTCCAGGTCTTCCGAACGCTGATCCCATTGGACCTGCAAGGTCCACTGGGTGATTCTCATATGCAACCTAGCAAATGAGACTGTGGAGATGGAGGCCACCATCAGGCCCAAGAAACGCAACCACGATCTAGCCGGAAGGTATCTGGAAGAGGTCAGAACGCTGACTTGCTCTCGAATGGTCTCTGCCATGTCTGGGAGGAGAAAGGCTTTGCACTGGATTGTGTCCAAGATGTCCCCAGTGAACTGAAGGTTCTGGGAAGGGGTAATAGTAGACTTCGGTAAGTTGACCGTGATACCCAGCTGAGAAAAAAAGGCCAAAGTGCATGAAAGAGTTTTCAGGAGAATGTCCCCAGATGGGGCCAGACAGCAGCCAGACGTCCAGGTAAGGAAACACTGCTATTCCCCGATGGCGTAATGCTGCTGCCACCACCACAAGACTCTTGGTAAAAACCAGAGGTGCTGAGGAAACGTCGAAGGGAAGGGGTGCAAACTGATAGTGCTCCCCCTGGAAGCAGAAACGAAGGAAATTGCAGTGGCCCGGAAACACCAGTATATGCGCTCTTATCCACTGATCTCCATCTACCTGGACTTGCCAGGCCCTCTGGTCCCCACTCTCCCTTATCTTGCTATCCCTTACTCCGCCCTCCTTTCCCCTCCTGTACCCCTTCTCCCACATTACCCTCCCCTTCCTCTCACTCTCACTCTGCGACAAGGCCTCTGGCTGCCATATTTTCCTTCTCTATCTGGATTCTGCACTTCTCCTCTCCCCCTTTCCCTCTCAACCCTGACTAGCAATGTTTCTTCCAATGTACCTTATGGTTTACTATGCTTGCTTGTAACCTTACATGTGTAGCACTGTTCTCACATATTTACTATCTGACTTGCTATGCTCTCATGAAATCCTGAATGTTGTCTGTACCGCCCTGCTTTATTGTAACCCTTTCCTTTGACGTGGAACCTTTGTAAATGAGCTGCCTCGAGCTCAAAGGTATCTGTAATCAGAGATTTAAATAAATGAATAAATAAATAAAGCATCCTGCATGTCCAGTGTGCAAAACCAATGATTCTCCTGTAGAAGGGGAAGAAGGCTCTGCAGTGTCAGCATGCGAAACCTTTGTATTCCACGTAAAGGTTTAGGCTGCTGAGATCCAGTAAGGGTCTGAGGTTGCCTGTCTTTTTTTTGAACTAGAAAAAAGTGGGAGTAAAATCCCTTCCCTCTTTGAGGCAGAGGGACAGGCTCTATGGCCATCTTCTGGCTTAGAGATTCGATTTCTTCCTCGACCAGAGGGGCCTGACGAGGAGAGTAAGACAAGCGACCTGGGGAAAGTCTGGGGGATCTCTAGGAACTCCAGAGTGTGTCCTTTTGAAACGAGTTGCAGAACCTATACATCTGTTGTCACATCCCTTCATTCCTGCGCATGGAGGACAAATCTTCCTCCCACCGGCTCCTTGCTCACAAGCAGAGGAGGAGGAAGAGGTGGAAATCAGTCAGGAACTGGACAGTCGAGGGGGAGGAAGTCCCCCAGATCCTCACAGAGTTTTCCAGGCGGGGGGGCGAAAAGGAAGTGCCCGTTGCCTTCCTTTTTCCCTGTCGCAGAGTAAAGGATTCTTTTCTCTGCCTCTTGGTCTGTCTTCAAAAGGGCTGCTTCTTCTGGGTTCTCGATCGGTACATGGACCTCACGGACCTCAGGGCTTGGCCGCTGTCCTTTAGGCCCGTGATGATGTCTTTGGTGTCACCTCCAAAAAGGACTAAGCCTCTAAAAGGGGCATCTTGGATCGCAGACTGGACATAGCGAGGCCAGAAATGCGGAACCAGGTGTGTCTTCTGAGGGCCACCACCATGGCGGAGGAGCACGCTACCGCATCCATGGTGTCATAGGTAGCCCTAGGCGCACGGCGGCACGAAATGTTGGATAAACACATGTCTTTTACCAGCTCCTCCTTGAGTTCTGAAGACTCCTGGGCCTGGATTCGGGACTCAAGTTTGGCTATAGTAGCCTTTTGGAAGGACACTATGTCCGTTACATAATTAAGGGAGCAAAGAGCGCATGTGGCAGCAGAGTAAACTTTTCTGCCATACTGGTCCAGCTGCAGAGACTCCTTATCTGGAGAAGAAGTGCTCATAAGCTTAGGCACCGCTGACCGGTCATGGGCCGCAGCAGTGATGACAGAGTTGGCCTTTGGGTGAGCATCCTGGAAGGAAATTCCCTCCAGAGCATGGCAGATCCGGTCCGCCTTCTTAGGGACTGCCGGTATAGAATGAGGCAGCTGCCAGATAGTACTGGTGAGGTCTTCGTGAGGAGCCATCCAAGGGCCCCGAGGATCGAGGAAGTGGACTCCATATTGAAATGTTCCACTAGGTGCTTCCTTTTGGGATCCTGCTCCTTTGTATTCCTGCCATTGGATTGCTGGATTATCTGTAACAGCTCAGTAAAGGAAGGATCCTCGGGGGGGGGGGGGCTTAAGGGAATCCTTCCCTTTAGGCACGGAGGAACGCTCGTCCGAGGAATCCTCCGGGGGCTCTCCTCCAGAGACAGATAAGTCATCCTCGGGGGTTCAAAGTCAGGGAGGATGATCTCTTTAGGTTGGGTCCCAGAAACATGCACCGTCAAGCAGACTGAGCTGACAGGCGAAAGAAATCATGAGTAGGGGTGATCACTGGGGCTGGCAGTTGTCTTTCAAGATCAGATACCAGCTCAGACCTGGCCTCCTTCCACCAAGAATGGATCAAGGCCTGAAAATCCTGCTAGGGAGCAGGAGTGGGAGGGGGTGGTGGTGGAGGAGGAACATGGGCGGGTGGGTAGTGGTAACCTGAAGCACCCTGACCATGAAAAGGATGTGGGTAACCTTAATAAGAGGGGTACCCTGAACAGTGGTACCCCGAATAAAACAAAATCTGACATATGAGTCGACGGACGATAAGTGTACTTCGGGCCATGAGGGAAGAAGCCTAGAACATAAGGCCGAGAGGGTCCAGGCGTGAATCCCTGCGCCAGGATACATGATGTCAGGGGAACTGTCGTCAGACCAGCCATGGCATAGGTAGGCAAAGTCGGACTCAGCGAAAATAGAGACATCATCAGAATTGGACGTGCGGGCCCCAATGGAGGAGCCGACCATATACAGATCGGTGTAGTAGTCTGGATCGGATGCTAGGGCCCCGATGGAGGGGCAGACCAAACACATGTCACAATCTCTGATGGCGGAAGAGGCAGAGCAGACGTAAGGAGATCCAACTAAGGGTCTGACGATCCAGAGAGCAAGACAGGGACGTCTGAAGTAGTCATCAGAGCCTCTTGTCTGGGGCCTTCTGCAGGCGTTAGAGGGATCGAAGCTGAGCTGGATGAAGGGAGAGCCACCACCAGGGATCCTGTCCCCTCCTACGCACCAGTGGAGACCACGGGAGATGGAGGGACCACCTGGGGAGGTGGGAGGGAAGGTTCCCGCTCAGGCAAAGCCTGGGAGGAAGAATGGCCAGCAGCCACAGTAGTGCTCGTCTGGGTGCCAGGTGTGTCAGTGTGAGCTCCCGATGGCAGAGCGGGGTCTGGGCGGACGTCAGGAACAACCGACTTATCAGACACTGAAGGAACCGGGCGGTGGAGGGAAGAACCCTCGACCAACTTACTGGTAGAGACCGGGCAAGTCCTAACAGAGTCCTGGGGACCCGGCTTAACAGCAGCTGGGTGGGCCCCAGAGGGGGCCGACTTATCAGCTAGAACCGGACATTCGCTGGAGGAGCCGGAGGACAACTTACCGGTAGATAGTGGGAGAAAAGCAGCAGTAGAGGTACCCAGAGGAGCCCCAGGCGTGGCCTGAAGAACCACTAGGGCAGGCGGCGAGGGAACAGCTTTGCTGATCGAGGGCCCAATAGAGTCCCCTTGGTCCCGATCCTCCGAGCACTCCTTCTGCTGAAACTTCTTTTTTTTTCTTTTTCGACTCTGAAGAAGAGGAAGATGCGGTGTCTCGAAACTTCTGCATTTCTTTTTCTAGTGAAGCCATTCTAGCCTTCAGAATGTGGGCTTCCAGGGCCTGCTGTCTCCTTTTCTGAATGGCCTGGTTGAAGGGCTGGCAGCTGGAGCAGGCCGCGGTGATCAAGCTCTAGGCCCAAGCAGAAGAGAGCAATGAAGGTGGCTGTCCTTATGGGGAATTTGGCGCCACACTTCTGCTTGCTGTGGAGAAGACAAAAACAAAAAAAAAGAAAAGAAAAACTACTCAAAAGCGAATTCGAGCAAAATGACGATCGACTGGGCAAGTGTTACCGCGAGGTACGCTGTGCAGGTCAACGGTGGGAAAGAACTGGAGGGTGGGCGTGGGGACTGCCCACCATATAGGGTCATGCTAATGTCCATCAAGTGACATCTGGTAGGCGGTCCCCCATCAGGCACTGCTGGAAAAGTTTGCTGTTCGATCCTGATGCCAGAGGACGCAGTCCAATCTGTTATGACCTACGGCAGAAACCCTCTCGAAGTAAAATCTATAGTTACAGGCAAGTACCCTGTTTTTCTAGGGAAGTGGATATGGTGTACTACCAACACTTCTGGCAGACTCCTAGCAGTTCTCCAGGAGGAGGGGACAAGGTGCATACACCCTACTTAAGAAAGAGAGACTGGAGAACCGAGGACCCAAAAACCAGCATCCCGGCGTGACTCAAGGTCGATGTTGTTACGGGAGATGAAGGTGCGTGCTGACTTTCAGGTAGCAGCCCTGCAGATCTCCTGGAAAGGGATGTCCCTGGAAGCAGCCACCGAGGCAGCTGTATGTCTAGTGGAATGAGCCCTAAGTCCTAGGGAAGGCTCCCATAACAGATCCAAAGGTGGTGGTGGTGGTGGTGGTTCACGTACCAGAGGGGAATTTGGTCAAGGCCCTGAAAGAAGTGCCCTACCACCTTCTCCTGTGCCACCGCTGGCATACCAGCCCACACCCAGTATGCAGAAATGGCTGCCAAGTGCACCTTGTGGGTCATCGATCGAAGGCCCAACTGAGAGAGGGACCACATGTAGTAGAGGATGATAGCCATCAGAGAGGACAAAGGGGGGTCCGGCTCCTTGCCTGGCGCCGAATAGAGAACCTCTTCCATTTGAAGGCATAGTAGAGTAGCATCGATGAGTCTACTCCTTCTGAGAGGCCTCCACTACATGGAGGACCTCAACGGAGAGACTCAGAGCCTGGAACTCTAGCTGCTTAGGACAGAGCCTGTCAGATGCAGGGACTGAAGGTCTGGGTGGATGACCTTCCCCTGAGAGCACCAGAGCAGGTCCAGGTGAAGCAGCAGATGCTGCAGAGACCTACTGCTGAGGCCGAGGAGATTGAGGTACGAGAACTGGCGCTGCCAGTCTGGAACCACCAAGATCATCTGTGCCTCGTCCCTCCAAGCTTTGATCAGGACCATGTGGGTCACACAAAAGGAAGGGAAGACACAGAAGAGGCCCAGGGTCCCGGGCCTCACGAAGGCATCCCCCTACAGTGATCCCTGCTGAGGGGGTGTGGGCACAAAACAGCCTCAGCTTGGTGTTCTCCCAGGAACAAACAGGTCCACCTCACGGGTGCTGCACTGGGAGAACAAACTGTCCACTACCTCCTGATGAAGGGACCACTCGTGAAACGCCTCGCTCATACAGCTGAGGGCTTCCACCAGTTGACCGGCCACTCCGGCCACATGAATGGCCAGCAGGTCGGCCTTGAGGCAGAGCATAAGGGTCCAGATGCAGCGAGCCTCCCTGCACAGAAGTAGGGCATGCGTTCTGCCCCACTTGTTGTGGTAGTACATGGTCATCATGTTATCTGTCTGGACCTGGATGACCTGACCCCAGAGATGAGGAGCGAAGGCTGTCATGGCCAGGCAAACAGCTCGAAGCTCCAGCAGGTTGTTGTGACATCAGGACTCCTCGAGGGACCAGAGGCCATAGACCCTATGTTCCCCCAGGTGGGCACCACAGCCCACCAGAGAGGCGTCAGTTGTGACAGTGACCAACGGCTCCAGGTGGACAAACAGGAATCCTTCCTGAAGATGTTCTGGGATCAACCACCACTGGATAGCATCCCACATCTGCTGGGTCACCGTGACCGGCTGGTCGACGTGGCCCAGGCGCTGAGACCATTGAAGGGCCAGCCCCCACTGCAGGGATGCACATTCGTCAGCAGGCCAAACAGACCACGCCGGTTCAGGCCGCCATAAAGCCCAGGAGTCACAGAAAGTCCCTGGCAGGGCACAACTGCGCAACCAGAAACGATCAAGCAAAAAAGGAGGAAAGATTCTCTGCCCTGTCTGCCAGGTTCGGCAAGAGTTGAGCTCCATCTCGATGAAGTGAATCACCTGTGAGGGTACGAATTACGACTTGGACTCGTTGACCAGGAGGCCAAGGGGAAAGCAGCTCAGAAGGGCCTGGTCCCTGGACCGCTCCACCTCCAACCTGGAGGGCCCGGCAAGCAGCAAGTCATCCAGGTATGTGTACTCCTGGACCCCTCAGCGCCTCAGGAAGGCTGTCACCACTGCTATGCATATGGTGAAGACCCTGGGAGCTGAGGAGAGGCCGAAGGGCATGGCCTGGAACTTGTATAGAGTTGCCACCGTGCGGAACCGAAGGAACTGCCTGTGGGATAGACAGATGGGAACGTGAAGAAGGCATCCCGCAAGTTCAGGGAGCAGAACCACATGTTCTCTTCCAGGGACGGAATGATCTGGTTCAGAGTGACTATTTTAGTAGTACTAAAAAGTTTATTTCTGATATCAGAAACAGGCTAACCCAATTTAGCAGCAGCTAATTTACAATGGGGTCCTACTGTACAAGAATATCAGTTTCATTCTTAAAAATCCTAGAACATACATACATACAACTGAATTCATACATAAACAAAATCAACAATTTACAATATGTGCAAATCTCTCAAGTACAACAACTTTTTGGAGACAGTGCAACCCTTTCAAGCCAAGATCTTAATACATTCCAAGATGTTTTGTTAGTACATGACCTCAAGTGCCCTGGCAATGAGTTCCACAATTTTGGGCCCTCGTATACATATATGTTGGCCCCACGTTCTCCTCATAAATGGTACCATAAAATTTATTTCTCCTGCAGATCACAATTCCTCCTTAATATTCCACTCCTCCAAAAACTATATTAGATATCCTGGTGCTTTTTTTAAATAGCAGTGATGAGTCAAACACTGCACATGCATATTTCGCCGTCCCATCAGGGATATCCAAGTTAAGGCCTTATAAATACTGCAATGATGTATATTCCAGGGTGCATCCAAGACTAAGCGCACATATCTATTGTAAATAACATCAAGCCTTCCCAAGATGCCTCTAGCAGCCCCATTATACACATCACCATAATCAATATTAGGAATTATCGGATTTACAATTTTTAATCTGGCATCAAATGAAAGAATCTCTGTGTTCACAAAATACCCCCGACTTCTTGTTCAATTTTTGTATCAAACTGTCAATATGAAAGTCCCAATTACAATGGGGGTCCATCCAGACCCCCAAATATTTGTAACAATCCACAAGGGCCAGGCTACATCCATCCAATGTTTTTATATCTAAATCCAGAGATACTTTATTTGAAAATAACATCACCTGTTACTTTAAAGGGTTTAAGACCAACCCATGTTCCAAAAAATATGTTTGCAAAATATTAAATTGTTTTTGCAATTTTTCCTGTATGTACCCCACAGATTTTCCTTGAAGACACAATATCGTATCATCAGCATACAAATGGTGTCGGACACCATTCATCAGGTGTCCAACACCATTTGTATATATATTAAATAAAACGGTTCCTAACACTGACCCCTGTGGTACACCAGATTTGACATTCAAGTAACTGGATACAAAATTATTGCCCAGTTTAACCCTCTGTTGTCTCCCATCCAAGCAGCCATGGAACCAATCCAGGGCCCCGTGGCTGAGGCCAACAGATCTTAAGCTTTCAATCAACACCAGATGCTCTGAAATGTCGAATGCCTTCGACAAATCTATAAATATGGCCCCAACCAGAAGGCTCTTATCCATGGCCACCTGGATGTCCCACACAACCTTAACGAGTGCAGTAGTAGTGCTATGTTGTGCCTTAAAACCCAATTGGCATTTATTGTACTTTTTGTTACTTTCAAGGTAGCCATTTCATTGAGAAACCCAATTTTTTCAAACACTTTGGAAGCGACCGAAAGCAATGCTATTTGTCTATAGTTCCGCATATCATTTTTCTGACAGCCCTTAAACACTGGTATTACTTCCGCCTGTTTCCAGGCTAATGGGTAGATACCAGTATTTAGTGAAAAATTAAACAGGTCAGCCAATATTGGAGCTACCAATGGAGCAGCAATTTCAAGCAAAAAGGATGGAATCCCATCTGGGCCTTGGGCCTTATTTATATTTAATTTCAATAACTCCCTTAAAACTTGATCAGGGATAATATTTTGAAAGCAGAAAAATGGTCCATTTTCTACCCTCTTTTCTTGGTCCTTTTTTGGTGTATTATGCCAGGAGAAAAATATGTATTGATCAGAGAAGACTCCATATAAATAAACATCTTACTTAATATGGCAGCTGCCCTATCTTGAGAGTTTCTAATGGATCATTATCTACCATGAAAACATTCGGTAACTGAGATCTTGTTTCCTTGTCATTTTTTAACCATATTCCAGAAGTCCCTAGGTTTTTTAGACTGTTCAATTCCCAAACCTGTTAAATAAAAATTGGATTTCGCTTTATTTGTGTAATATTCAAATTACGTGCAGCTCGGTATTTTTCCCAAAGCACTCATTTTTTTTTTCTTTGCTAACCTCCATGCTGCATTCCTTTTTTTTTTTTTTACGATAAGTTCTTAACTTCAGAGTGTACCAAGAGGAATTATTCTTTTTTACTTTCCTACTTTGAATAGGTGCAAAAGTGTCACATACAGACATAAATTCACAGCAAAAATATGACCAAGCACTATCTATATCAAGAATTAGAGTCAATCTATTCCAATTTCTAGATTCCAAATCAACCATAAAGGATGTGTAGTTCAGATTCTGAAACTTACGATAACATTTAACTTGGGGAATACCCAGTTGCTTGTCTGTTTTCCTAACACAAAAGGTAATCTAGTGGTCACTAAAGGTGTCTGGTAACACCCCAGATAATGAATATTTAGTAGGGTCAGAGTTGAACATTAGGTCCAAAATAGTGGAAGAGTTCTGAAGGTGTGCAACCGCAGAAACTTGTTCAGGTCATGCAGATCCAAGATGGGGCGCCAGCCCCTCGTCCATTTGAGAACCAGAAAGTATCTGGAAACAAACCCTGGAGTGTCTGGTGGGTCCAGGACGCAAACCACCATCTCCTTCTGGAGAAGCTCGGTGATGTCTTCCCGAAGGGTGGACACCACGTCTGTGGACACCATATCCTATTGAGGGACACTGGCTCGGCTGGGTGGGAGAGCCTCGAACTCCAGAGGCAAACCCTGGCCGACTACTTCCAGCACCCACCTGTCCATGGCCACAGAGGACCAGGTGGAAAGAAAGTGGCGGAGCCTGCCCCCCATGGGAGGATCCAGGGGAGACAGGACGGGCAGGTAGGGGTCACCCACCGTGCCATCACTGGGCAGGCTTGGAGGCCGGGCCTACGGAGGATCCCATCTGCCAGGCTTCTAGAACATGGAAGCAACTGACTTAGGTCCAGGAAGCTAGGACTACTGGTGCCCAGCCGGGGTCTGGGGAGGCTTGGCTGCCAGAGCAGGGTGGGGTCGAAAGGACTTTTTCTGAGGTTTGCAGCCCTTGTCCTTCTCGGAGTCCAAGGTGGTGCTGGACTTCTCAATCCAAGTGAGATGGCTATCCACCCCTGGCCCAAACAAATCAGTGCCCAGGAAAGGGACATCTGCCAATTTGTGCTGGGTACCTGCCGTGAAGGTTAAGATACGCAGCCAAGCACGTCAGCGCACAGCTACAGCCATGGTCACAGACCTGGCGTGGTAATCGCCAAAATCCAGGGCTGTCTGGTGCACGGCCTGGTCCCAGACCTCCTCTCCCATCAACTGAAGGTCGCCAAGGGAGAACCTCATCCAGGGTGCCCAACAAGGCATAACTGAAGCGGGCCATCATTACGACCGTACTAGCTTGCCTGAGGCCAAGAGATGAGGCCGCATACACCTTCTTGGCCGCATGAACCAATATCTTGGATTCTTTATCAGGGGGTTTATTAACATCCCCATTACTGCCAGTTCAGCAGAACACCAAGTCCGCAACCAGGCCCTTGGTCGAGGTATGGTCTGTGAACCCGTATGGATCACATACCTGCGAGCCTATGGGCCGGAGTTGGGCAGCAGGCTGGACACTGCCAGAGCTCCAAAGCGGGCCCAAGAATGGCCTTGGCCACCGGGAAAGTGAACCCCAGGGAGTTGTGCTGGTCGAGGATCTCGGTGAGGGGATACTTAGCCTGTTTCTGGACAGGCTCTAGCTGGATCCCTGTAGTCTCTGAGATGAGGCAGTGCATGGCCCTGAAAAAAGAAGGACCATGGTCCGCAGACACATCCTCTCTGGACTCCAGGTCAACCTGCCTGGAATGCATGGAGGAACCCACCGATTCTGAGGAGTTGTCAAAGACCGGCTGACCCCCCCCCCAACCTTGTGGGGCTCGTCATCCTAAGTGACCATTTATTAAGGTTGAAACCATAGAGCAAAGCTCATTTACAACAGCGACCTTAGTATCACAAATTCAATATGACAAACAGATGTATGCAGACAGCATATAAAAATGCAACATTAACATATAAACATGGAATTATCAAAAACAATTTCAAAGTGTGGGAAAGGAAAGGAGATTTCTTTTTAAAACATACACAGAAGGGGCTTTTTTATATTTATCTCTAAACACATCAGGGAGGTTATTCCAATATCTCGGGATAACTTGACTAAAAAAATCATCTGATCGTTTTGTAAGGTGATTATTCCTTAGGGACAGAGCAATGTCCCTAAATTTTATTTTATCCCTTAAATACCCAGGTACCATACCCCCAGGGGCTGAAAACTGGCACTGGCCCACTAGCCAAATGCTGGTACATTTTGTGTCAGGCTAGTAAGATTTTCATTTAACTTGCCCTGCAGGTTTGTACTGGAGGGGCAACACTTCAGTATGTACACCAACCGGGCCAGTGGAAATGTCTGTGGGGCCAGTAGATTTTCCCAGTCATTAGCCCTGCTGGCTAGTGGCTGCAAAACTTAATTTTGACCCCTGTACCCCACCCACATTTATATGAAAAAATGCTTTGTGACTGTGACCGATAGCCGCCAAGGAAGCCGGAAGTAGTGCAGACATCCTTGGATAGGGGATCATCCTTAGGCTGAATCGGTGTGGGTTCCAACCGAATGGGTGGAGAGGCTGGAATCAGCCGAGCCGGAACCAGTTTGGGCTGAGGCAGCAGCAGCCAAGGGAGTGCTGGGGAGGGAGCCAGCACTGGCTTGGGCCCAGCTCCCAAAAGCAGCTGCTGCCATATGAGCTCCTTGTAGCACCATCACAACTTGCGGTGGAGCCGGTCCTCCCCAGAACAGGAGTAGTAGCAGTGACACCACTTGCCCAAATGCCAAAAGGGCGAACGCAGACTACAGCAAGGGTAACTCAACCTCGAACTACGGGTTGGAAATCTTAACCTTGACCGCTGATGGACTGGATGGTGGGGAAGAGGCCGGAACTGGTAAGGGATGCCCATCACTCCCACCACCACCCCCAACACAAGTGTCTGTCAACCTGTTCAAAGCCTTTGATTTGGTCGACCACCACCTACTATACGAGAGGATGGAGAGGACCGGTACAGCCCCTAGGTCACTGCAATGGTTTAAATCATATTTGAGCCAAAGGAAACAGCTAGTAGTAATAAATGGACATTTTTCGGAAGTGGGTAGTATATCAAGAGATGTTCCCCAAGGTTCAATTTTGGGGCCGTTACTGTTCCCGTTATATATTAATGAATTACCTACTAAAATAAACAATACACAAATTAGGCTTTATACTGATGATACAGTACTTTTAGCATCAGCAGAATCTCAAAGCGAAATGATGGCAAAACTACAGTTAGACTTTGACATTTTGCAGGACTGGTTTTCCAGTTCTAAACTTGAGTTAAGTGACAAAAAAAAAACTCGGGTCATGTATTTTAATAAAAAAACAACAAAGGCTATTAAACAGACTGGAGATAGGGATATAAAAATGAAGAATGGGGAAAAAAAGTACAGTTACGTAAGAACTTACCGTAACAGGAGATCTTCGAGAGAGGCTCTTGCAGTAGGTAATTACGTATAGGACTGACGCCGGCAGGCGGCAGGACCCCACAGAAAAATTTCTAGCTAGCAGTCCCTGGTGAGGGACCGCTCCCACGTCAGGTGACCGGCATCAGGAGACGTCGGTATAAAGGGGCGGTCCCAGACACCCGCCTTCCAGTTCTTTCCCGCCACAGGTCGAACGAGAGAGGAGCGGATATTTCTCTATATGGAAAAGGAGCTGAAAAAGCCTAGGGGGATGGAGGGCGGGAAGGTATTACCCACTGCAAGAGCCTCTCTCGAAGATCTACTGTTACGGAAGTTCTTATGTAACTGTACTATCTTACTTCGAGAGGGCTCTTGCAGTAGGTAATTACTTATAGGACTGAATCCCAAGCAGTCTGGAACAAACAAAAAGGCACCGGGAGGAGGAAAACTACTCCAAGAAGTAGTTCTAGCCATGCAAGTCTCAAGACAGGAGGCCTTGCAAAACAGTTAGCCCGAAGCCTGCTCTACGGTGAGAGGCAATATCCAAACTGTAATGTTTCGTAAAGGTATGGACGGAAGTCCAGGTGGCGGCAGCGCATATGTCTGCCGCAGACACATTCTTGAAACAAGCTGCAGAGGCAGCTACTCCTCTTGTGGAGTGGCCTCTGACTTGACCCGGGAGGGTCTTGTGGTATTTGTCATAACAGAAAGTGATGCAATGAGCCAACCACTTAGACAGGCATTGCTTGGAAACCGCATTGCCTTCCCTTTTGGGAGCAAAAGAGACGAACAACTGATCAGTCTTTCTGAGATCCTTCACCCTGTTAGTGTAGTATCTCAGAATCCGGTGAACATCCACAGTATGGAGTAAATATTCCCCTTGATTAGAGTACTGCGTAAAAAAGACAGGTAGCTCTATGGGCTGATTTAAGGTAGATTCTGCTACTACTTTAGGTAGAAACTTAGGATTCATGCGAAGAGCAACTCGTTCCTTGTGAAGAATCAAGTAGGGGATTTTACACATCAGGGGCTGGAGCTCGGAGATTCTTCGAGTCGAAGTAATGGCCACCAAGAAGAGCGTCTTCCACGAAAGAAACTTCAAATCTGCAGAAGCTGCAGGTTCGAAGGGAGGAAGGGTAAGTTTCTCGAGAACAAAATTCAAGTCCCAAGGGGGGGCAGGAGTACAGATCGGGGGCCTCCGATGGAGAACCCCTCTGAGAAAGGTCTTGGAGACCTCCAGTTGAGCAAAGGCCTTGTTTGCAAAGGGAACATGATAGGCCAAGATGGCCGCCATGTGTACCTTCAAAGAGGAATGGCTGAGACCCAGGTCGAACAGATGAAATAGATACTCCAGCAGAAGCCCCGCTGAACAGAAGAAAGGCTCCACGTTCTCGGAAGCGGCCCAAATAGTGAATCTTTTCCACTTCATGGCATAAGTGGATCTCGTGGAGGGTTTTCTGGCCTCCACTAAAATCTCCACCACTTTGGGAGACACACCAAAACGGGATTGGGCTAGGTCTGCAGGAGCCATGTATGCAGTTGAAGGGATTTGAGGCCTGGATGGACCAGGGTCCCCTGATCCTGGGTCAACAAACCTCAAGACAGAAGAAGAGGAGGATCCTCTGAATATTGTTGTAGAAGAGAGAACCAGATTTGCCTGGGCCAGAAAGGAGCGATCAGAATCATTCTCGCTCCTTCTGAAGCTAGTTTCTGCAAGACTCGTGGGATAAGAGGAATTGGGGGAAAGGCATAGACGAATCTGTCCTTCCAGTCTAGAGACAGAGCGCCGCTCCAGAAAGCGCCTCGCTCTGGAACGAGCGAACAGAAGGTGGGAAGTTTTGCGTTTTGGGGGGATGCGAACAGGTCGACCTGTGGTGTTCCCCAAAGTTGGAAGATATTGTCTAGGACCCCTTGGTCCAGTTCCCACTCGTGAGTCAGAGCAGAAGAGCGACATAGCTTGTCTGCCAGGGTGTTGTCGACTCCTGGAATGTGAATCGCCGTGAGGTGAAGGTCGTGTTGTGTTGCCCAATCCCAAACCCTCATTGCCTCCCTGCATAGAGGGTAGGACCGAGTTCTTCCCTGCATGTTGATGTACCACACTACGCACATGTTGTCCGTCTGGATGGCAAGGTGGCCAGGAAGGATGTATTGGTGAAGGGCTTGGAGAGCGTACAACACTGCCCGGAGCTCGACCACATTGATGTGGAGAGCTTCTTCTAGCCTGGACCAGGAGCCCTGGGTCCGATGAGGGCCTAGATGGGATCCCCAACCTTTGCCTGAGGCGTCTGTGGTTAGAGTCTGGGAGGGGGGAGGATGGAAAAAAAGGAACCCCCCAAAACAGTTTCTTTCGAACCATCCACCACTGTAAGTCTCGCATCATCGGCGATGAGATCAGAACAGAGTGATCTAGGTCGTCCACTAGTTGATCCCACTGAGAGCGTAGAGTCCACAGAGATCCTTATGTGGAGTCAAGCGCGAGGGACCGTCGGGATAGCAGCCGCCATGAGCCCGAGAAGGCGAAGGACCAACCTCGCCGAGACCATCCTGTGGTCAGATAACAGACTTATCTGGGTCTGAAGGGTGGCCGCCCTGTCCGGAGGTAGGAAGACCTTGCCCATGGTTATATCAAGGATCGCCCCAATAAACTGTAGCCTCTGGGAAGGGTCCAGATGAGACTTGGAATGGTTGATGGTAATACCCAGGCAGGCAAAAACCTGCTGGGTAAGGAAAAGGAATCGCAGGAGTTCCTCCCTGGACAAGGCTGCCAGGAGCCAGTTGTCCAGGTAAGGGAAAAGAAAAAATTACTCATCTTAGTAATGTTGTTTCTTCTAATGGAGTCTTGCTATATTATGACATATGCAGTGAGTCCCAACCTTCGAACTGCTCCGGAGGTGAAAGAGTTAACTTTCCATGCCAGGCATGGAACGCTGAGCTCGAGCTCGGCTGAAACTCTGTCTGTTGTTCTTCAAACTCAAACCGTCAGATCTTTACGAGCTAAACTCACTGAGGTCCTGTGTGGAAGCTGTAAATCTACACTAGCCAACTGGCTACTAAACATGAGAACACATTTTTTGGTCCCAAAACAAAGACTCAAGTCAGGAGACCCAAAAAATGAAAAATACACAACACCAAGCCACCCCAAAAAAGGAGGGGTGAAAACAACTAGGTGGGCATCTACTAAGTGCCAACACTGCACTGCCCACCCACAACCAAAAACAGAGGTTCTGAGAGGGGCAGGCAGGGGAGGTCATAATATAGCAAGACTCCATTAGAAGAAACAACATTACTAAGGTGAGTAATTTTTTCTTCAAACAACATGAAGTCTTGCTATATTATGACATATGCAGACTACACAGCAGTACCTCCATGGAGGAGGGACAGAACCTACTTAGGAAATAGGCTCTGAAGCACAGCTGTGCCAAACCGAGCATCACTCCTAGCCTGGATGTCCAGGGAGTAATGCTTGGTAAAAGTGTGAACTGTTTTCCAGGTAGCTGTTTGACATATCTCTAGAATAGGGATGTCCCTGGCAGCAGCCAGGGAAGCAGCTGTACCTCTGGTAGAGCGAGCCCTCAGGCCTGAGGTAGGAACCTTACCCAGCTTTTCATAACAGAATTGGATACAAGAGATAATCCACCTGGCAATGGATCTTTTAGTGGCAGGTTTCCCTTTACCAACCTCACCATAAGTGAGGAACAGTTGGAGGGAGTCAAACCTGTGACCCTTGGTACGCTCTATGTAGGAACTAAGGGCTCTCTTCACATCTAAGCTGTGCAGCCTCCTCTCGCCAGAGGAGGAATGGTAGTGAAGTACACTGGAAGAGATATAGATTGATTAAGGTGGAAATCTGAAACCACCTTAGGCAAGAACTTCCTGTTAGTCCTGAGGACCACCTTACCTCTATGAAAGGAGATAAAATCAGGCTCCACTGACAGAGCTTGTAATTCACTTGTGCGTCTGGCAGAAGTGATGGCTACCAGAAACACAGTCTTCCAAGTTAGGTACTTAAGTTCTGCTGAAGACAAGGGCTCAAAAGCGGGTTGCATAAGCTGAGCAATGCAAACATTAAGATCCCAGGCAGGGGCAGGGTCCCTGAATGGAGGGTTGGTGTGAAGCAATCCCTTAAAAAACTTGGAGAATACAGGATGAGCTGAAAGAGAAGATGGTTTACCTGCTGAAATAAAAGCAGACACAGCGGCCAAATGTACTTTTAGGGTAGCTGGTCTCAGCCCCAAGGTATTTAAATGGACCATATAATCCAGGACTGTGGGTAAATCAGCAGATTCTGGGGGAAATATGCTTCCCAGAGCACCATATGGAAAACCTTTTCCATTTGGAATTCTAGGTAGCCCTGGTGGAAGGTTTCCTAGAAGCCTTCAGTATATCCATTACACCTTGGGAGAGGTGTTGATCAGCAAACTCTAACTCTTCAAGAGCCAGGCCTTGAGATTGAGAGAGTTGAGGTTCGGGTACCAAACCCTCCCCTGAGCACAGGTTAACAGGTTGTGATTCCTGGGAAGACACAAGGGAAGATGGACTGCTAAGGGCAGTAGGAGTGGATACCAGGGTTGTCTGGCCCAATCTGGAGCAATCAGGATCATCTTGCAGGATTGAGATCTGATTTTGACTAACACTTTGAACAGGAGAGGAAGGGAGAAAGCATAGAGAAACTTCCTTCCAATTGAAGTAAGGCATCCAGAGGGACTGGACCCAACACTGGGGGCCTGCAGCAAAAAAGGGGAAGTTGGTGATTGTCTGGGGCTGCAAAAAGATCTATCTGCGGGGTGCCCCATCTGGCAAATATTACCTCCAGGACCAGGGGTCCAGTGACCATTCGTGATGGCCCTGGGAAATCCTGCTGAGAGCATCTGCCAGGACATTGTCCTTGCCTGGGAGGTGAACTGCCGTAAGGGAGGTGTTCAGGGAGTAAGCCAGAGACCACAACTTCATTGCTTCAGTGCACAAGGCCATAGACCGAGTGCCTCCTTGCTTGTTGATGTACCACATTGTGGTGGTGCTGTCTGTTCTGACCTGTACAACTTTGTTCTGAACAGATTTGGAAAAAACTTGAAGTGCTAGAAAAACTGCTCTGAGTTCCAACAGATTGATGTGGAGCAGAGATTCCAGAGGACCACAATCCCTGGGTAGTGAGTGCGCCCATGTGAGCTCCCCACCCAAGAGGGATGCATCTGTAGTAAGGATTAAGGAGTGAGACTGAGTGACGAAGGGAACCCCTTGTCTCAGATTGCTCTGATCCTGCCACCACTGTAGGGCTTGGATCAGGGTTCGAGTTACTGGGATCAATTTGGTTAGAGGGTCCTTCCTTTGAGACCAAAAGGCTCTCAAATGGAACTGGATGTCCCTCATCTGAAATCTTGCTCCCTGCACTACTGCTGTAGAAGCAGCCATGTGGCCCAGGAGCTGTAGAAACTACCTTGCTGGTCGAGAGACCTGCAGGGTGAATGAGGAGGCCAGAGACACCAGGGTCCTTGCCCTGTCCAAAGGAAGGAAGGCTCTGGCTTTCCTGTGTTCAGCTCTGTGCCTATGAAGGTGAGGAGCTGGACAGGCTCTAGAACTGACTTTGAAAGATTCAGGAGGAAACCTAGAGAGGTGAACAGTTGCTGAGTTATCTGTAGATGTGACTTGACTTGGTCTGGAGACTGGCCTACTATGAGCCAGTCATCCAGGTAAGGGAAGATGGCAATTTTTTGCCTTCTTAGGGAAGCAACTGCTACTGCCAGGCATTTTGTGAATACCCTTGGAGCAGATGTGAGGTCAAAGCGCATTGCTCTGAACTGGTAATGGCCTGAGGGCAGCTCGAACCTGAGGTACTTTCGATGGGAGCTTCTAATGAGAATACGGAAGTAGGCATCCTTGAGGTCCAGGGACGCTAGCCAGTCCCCTGGCCTTAGAGAGGGTAGAATAATTCCCAGAGTCACCGTTTTGAATTTTGGTTTTAAAAGGTGCTTGTTTAAATATCTGAGATCCAGGATGGACCGCCATTCTCCTGTCTTTTTTGGGGTAAGGAAGTACCTGGAGTACAATCCTTTGCCCTGGTGTAGGGGTGGAACCTTTTCCACAGCTCTGAGAGCCAGGAGGGAAGAAACCTCTGCCTCTAGGGCAAGTGCCTCTGGTGGCTTTGCAGGTGGAAAGGATCTGGTTCTCATCTTTGGAAATTTTTTGAAGCTGAGAACCAGTCCCTGGCTTACTACTTCCAGGACCCACTTGCCTGATGTCAGAGACTTCCAGTCCTGGACAAAGTAAGTCAGCCTGCCCCCTACAGGTAGCTGAGAATCGGCCCTGGCAACCCCATCAGGGTGCCTGCTTGGCAGGGGCTTTGGGCTGAGGGGTGGAAGCAGGCCTGCTTGTACCCCGTCTACCTCTCCCTCTAAAGAACCCCCTCTGGGCATAAGCAGAAGAGGAGGCCTGGGCTTGGTAAAAAGGCCTATGAAAAGGCCTGCCCCTGCCCTGAAGCTGCCTTTGAGGAGTGGCCTGCCTTTCCTTGGCCTGTGCACTCCTATAGGTGGTCCTATACTCATCCATTTTCTTCATGTAATTCTCTGTCTGCTCCCCAAACAGAGAATTACCCACAACAGGGAAATCCATGGCCTTTAGTCTGGGTATCCTGTGACAGGCTAGTACATCTGAGCCAAGCCATTCTGCGAAGTGCCACAGATGTAGCCATGACTCTTGATGACACATCATCCGAGTCCACTGCAGCATGGAATTGCACCTTGGATGCCTCAATACCATCAGCAGCCACCTGCTCCAGCTCCTTGGCAAGCTGATCAGGGACCTGTTTTGCTAGAGCCATAACAGTATCCCATCTGGATTTCTGATATCTAGCAACATAAGCCATATAATTTGCCTGTCTGAGTCCCAAGGATGCTGTCATGTACTGTTTCTTTGCCATGGCATCAATCCTCCTGGAGTCCTTGTCAGGGGGTGTGAGAAAGGGAATATTTGCCTTGTCACAGGCTGCAGCCTGCACTACTAACATGGCTGCATTGTTGTATAAGGAACTCCGTATCAGAGCCTGACAATGTGTACCTCTTGTCCATTCTCTTATCCACAGGAGGTATAGTGTGAGGAGTTTTTAGAATTTTAACTGTCTGTTTCCCAAAAGATTTATGCAAAGGAATAGACAGTCTCCCAGACTCTGGGATATCCATCATTTCCACATAGTCAGGCTCCTCTTGATCATCCACAGCTTCCTCCACAGGGAGCTGGAGGGTTTCAGCCACTTTTTTATAAAACATAAAATGAGAAGGGGACTCAGAAAGCCTAGGAGGAGACACTCTTGAAGGTCTGTCTGGGGAGATGTCCGGGTCAATGGGCACATCCAGACTTTCAAATCCACATTCACTCTCCTCATACTCCTCTTCCCCTTCCTCCGGTTCATAATATTCCTCGAAATCATACTCTTGAACCGGTGGAACCGGCCGAACCGTATGCTTACCTGATGGTGCCGGTTCGGTCGGAACCGGGGAAAACGAATGGACAATTTTAATCGTTTTGGCTATTTCTTCAGCGGTTGGAGAGGAAAGTTTTGGCTCCACACCAGCTGATTTCCTAGTCCTTTTTGCTGGAACCGACTCCTCAGAGTCATAGATACATAGATACATAGACAGTGTCGGCAGATAAGGGCCTATGGCCCACCCAGTCTGCCCATTTAAGTTTGTAAGTTCAGTTTATGTTTTCCAGGAAGTCTGTTGCCCCTTACCCCTGACCTCCAGAATTCCTTTATGTCTATCCCATGCATTCTTAAATACCGTGATTGTTTCAGCCCCCACCACTTCCTCTGGCAGGTTGTTCCACTTGTCCACCACCCGCTCTGTGAAGAAATTCTTCCTCACGTTTCCTCTGAATCGTCCTCCTCCAACGTCATCCCATGCCCTCTAGTCCTGGAACATCTTTTTAGCTTAAAAATAGTGCATTCCTGCACCCTGTTCCTCCCTGTAAGATACTTGTATGTCTCTATCATATCCCTCCTCCTCCTCCTCCAGGGAGTACATGTTCAGTGCCTTCAACCTGTCCTCATAGGACTTGTGATGCAATCCATGCACCATCTTTGTTGCCCTCCTCTGAACCTTCTCTACCCTGTCTATGTCCTTATGTAGGTAAGGTCTCCAGAACTACACAGTGTACTCCAGGTGCGGCCTCACTAGTGTCTTGTATAGTGGAATTATGACCTCCCTTTTCCTGCTGGTGATGCCCCTGCCTATGCATCCCAGCATCCTATTTGCTTTACCTGCTGCCTTGTCACACTGTTTCCCTGCCTTGAGGTCATCAGAGATGATAACTCCAAGATCCCTTTCCTGCTTGGTGCATGCTATATCCTCACCCCCAACTGATATATTGTGCCAGGGTTTTGTGCCCATATGCATTATCTTGCACTTCCTTGCATTGAATTTCAACTGCCAAACCCTGACCATTCTTCAAGTTTCTGCAGGTCCCTTCTCATTCTGTCTACACCCTCTGGTGTGTCTACTCTGTTACAGAGCTTTGTGTCATCAGCGAACAGTGAAATTCTGCCTTCTAGGTCCTGTGCAATGTCACTGATGAAGATATTGAATAGTACCGGTCCCAGCACTGATCCCTGTGGTACCCCACTGGTCACTCTTCCCTCTGTGGAGTGACAGCCATTTACCACCACCCTCTGTGTCCTGCTGCCCAGCCAGTTACCTACCCACCGCACTACTGTCCTGCCCACACCCATATTCGGATCTCCTTTTGCCCGAGGAAGTCTCGCGCGTCAGAGGGCACTCCCTCCGTTCGGTTGGAACCGAACTGGCTGGCCATCCGTTCAGCGGACTTTTGGCCTCCTTTCCTGAGCCTACCAACTCTCTTTTCCAGGGTAGCTGCAGGAAAAGTTTTACAAATCTGGCAGTCTGCATTGAGGTGGTCAAACCCCAGACAATAAACACAGGTGGTGTGGGGGTCAGCCTTGGCAAAGACTTCCCCACAGACACTGCAGTGTTGAAACCCAGTGGGCACAGTTTTTCTTTTGGGTTTCTCAGACATAGTGCCAGTCTAACCAAACTTACCCGTTTATGGCAATCCGCCAGGTAAGACCCTCTTATCGGTTCCCAACCGTGTCACGGGTCGTGGAAAAAAACGTAATAAAATCTGTTTTTTAGAACCGATAAGAACCGGTAAGCACACTCTAAATGACAGATTAATATATTTTAAACAACCTGATCGGTTCAAACCGAACTGATAAACCGTTTACAAGTTCCACACAGAAAAGAAATTAATGTAAAACCTATCTAGTACTCACAATACCACAGACAGAGTCTGAACCGACCGGTTGCGGTTTAAATTCGGTCGAAAACCGAGAAAAACAATACTTTAACCGACAAAATGAACCGAGCAGAAGGAGAAATCTCCGGAGCAACTGTTCAGTGAGGCGGAGTAAAGAATCTGACGGTTTGAGTTTGAAGAACAACAGACAGAGTTTCAACCGAGCTCGAGCTCAGCGTTCCATCCCTGGCATGGAAAGTTAACTCTTTCACCTCCGGAGCAGTTTGAAGGTTGGGACTCACTGCATATGTCATAATATAGCAAGACTTCATGTTGTTTGAACCTGTACTCCCTTGGTACGAAGGTGGACCGCCACCACTGCCAGGCATCTGGTAAATACTCGGGGGCCCGAGGATAGACCAAACGGGAGCGCCTTGAACTGGTAGTAGGTCCCCTGGAGCGCAAAGCGAAGGTATCTGCAATGAGATGGCGAGTGGGAATGTGCAGATAAGCATCCTGCATATCCAGGGCACAAAGCCATTGACCCGCCGGAGGAGGGGCAGAAGGCTCTGCAAGAGAGCATCCTGAACCTTTGTACTCTACATAAAGATTCAGGAACTGAGATCTAAAATCGGTCTGAGATCTCCCGTCTTCTTTGGGACCAGGAAGAAATGGAATAGTAACCCGTCCCCTGAAGATGAAGGGGCACGGCTCTATCACTGCTTCAGCAGAAGAGCAGATTTCCTCCTGGACCAAAGGAAGGTGTTCCCGTGAAATACGACGACTTCAGAGGGGGGTGGCGGGGTGGTTTCTGAAGAAACTCTGTGGAGTGTCGTCCTGCTATGAGCTGGAACACCCAAGAATCCGTGGTTATCCTCTCCCATCCCGGAAGGTGGAGGGAAAACCTCCCTCCTACCAGTTCCTCCGGGGAGTCCGGAGGCAGTGGGAGAGGAAAGGAGTCAGGTGGTGTGGGGCAGCGCCACAGCTGAAACACCCGCTGCTTTTTTGGGCGGGGTGGGGGCTTAGCAGCCGCGGGGGCCCGAAGTTTGTGGCCCGCCTTCCTGGGGTTTCACCTTTGGCCTGCCTGCCTGGCGAAAGGGACGCACTGCTGCTGATAGTGACGGTACATGGAATCAATTGACTTCAGAGCCGTCCCTTCTCTTGCAAATCGTTAATGATGTCCTTGACATCACCCCAACACCAACCCGGAAGGGTGCTTCTAGATAGCAGATGCACCTCGGGACCAGACCCGGACACGCCAGAGCCAAGCATGACGCTGTAGGCCTATGGCGAAAGCTGAGCTCCGCCCAGCAGTGTCCACTGCGTCATATGTCGCACGTAGCATGTAGCGACTGGCCGAACGAGCAGAGCAGACGAGATCAGCCAACTCCTGTTTGACTTGGGAGTCAGGCAAGGAGTCCAGCTTGGCTTCGACCTGAGTAAGGATAGCCTTCTGGTAGTCCCCCATGTGGCCGACATAGTTCAGGGCCCTAATCCCCGGTGTGGAGGAAGCGTAAATCTTTCTCCCATACTGGTCCAGAAGGCGAGAACCCTTATCAGGAGGTGACGAGCCAAGATGTTTTGGGTTCGCCGACCGGCCGTGAGCGGCGCTAATCACGACAGAGTCGGCACGAGGATGAGAATCCAGGAAATCAACACCCTCTGGAGCCTGATATAGCCTGTTTGACTTCCTAAGAAGTGGAGCTAAGGCCGATGGCTGTTTCCATATCGTGGTAACAAGGTCGGCGTGAGGCTCTATCCAGGGTGGCACTAATGTAGGAGCTGTCACGGGCAGATCCAGATGTTCAGCGAGTTTCAGACGCTGAGGATCTGGTTCCAAAGAGCGCCACTGATGAACCTCCTGGATTTTTCTAAGCAACTCCGTAAAAGAAGGATCCTTTGGAGGAGACTTTAGAGGAGTCCTTGGCCAGGGCTTCGACGGAGAGCGAGGCTCGTCGTCTCTCTCGGAGCAGCCGTCAGAACAGTCCGAGGAGTCAGAGAGTGAAGAGGAGGATGAAGAAGAGTAAGACTCCCTTTCCCGACCCGGGGGAGGAACGGGTCCCTTGGGGAGTCCTCGGGGCCGTGTGTCCTGCCCATCTCTGGATCCAGATGGAAGAACCCTGGAGTCCGGAGGTGGTGAGGGAGTGTGCCGCCTGGGGCGTACGGGAACCTGGGATGGCACTATCGCCGGAAGGCGGCTTTCGACCTCTTTGTTGAGCTGAGTGTTGGCCTCAGCCCACCAGGAGGCCAGAGTCTCCTGCAGGTCCACCGGCGGCCATGAGGGCATTGGAGGAGGAGGAGGAGGCGGGGGATAAGAATACAGGTTATACCCATATGGAGCGTAGCCAAAACCCGGCCGCAGTAACCCGCTGGCCGGGTACTGAGGCGCCGAGTACTCGCGGGTTCTGTGGCGCCAGATACAGCGCTCCCCGGTACATCGGCATCGAATAAGAAAGAGGATACCCGGAAGCCGGGGGCTGCCTGAGCAGATGGCCAGGCCGGGAACCTCACGGGCGGGTCCGTAGTGGAAAGCCCGGAGGGTGGAGGGCCCGATGGGAGCAGAAGATCTCCCTGAGTTGGGATGGCCAACGTCAGGGCCGACGGTGGAGGCCCCGACGCCGGAGGGGCCGGCGTCGGAGCCGGCGTCCGGGGAGCCAACATCAGGTCCAGCGCTCCAGATGGAGGAAGGACTGAGGCAAAAAATCCCCAGTTTCGCCTGGGGACAGAGGGGAAAAGTCTCCGGGTTCAGGTTGGGGGGACTCTGGTTCCCCAGATGGCAGCGAAGGCTGCGGTGAACGAGGAGCGATGGATGTTGGGGAAGTCCGTCGTCGATTCCCTCGCCAGGCGAGACGTCGGACGGGACGTGAGCGTGAGCGAAAGCTCTCTGCGGGCGCGGAAGAGCCCGGCGTCCGACTGAAGGAGCCATCACGGAGACAGGTCGAGGAGGGTCGGCCAGGTCGGTGGGGAAGAAGCCGCGACGTCGCCCGGAGGGTCGGACGTCTTACCAGCCCTCTCCCAGGCGTCAGAAGAACCCGGCGCCTGCCACCAGAGTCACCTTACGATAGTAGGCCGCAAAGCCTGCGTGCCAAACCAGGGGCGGAGGCCTCCAACTGCCCAGAGGCACCCGCAAGGCCCGGGCACGAGCCAGACTGGCGGGCCGACGCCACCTCAGAAACCTCCGAGGCGGCCGTCGAGGAGTGGTCCCCTGGAGGGGATGTTACCTGCGTGCCCGCGACTCCCGAGGGAGATGCGGTGGAGGAGTCTTTGTCCCGGTGCCTCTCCTTGTCCTTCTTCTTTTGATGGCCTTCGGGGGAAGTGGACGCCTGCCTCAGTTTTTTAAGCTCCTTCTCCATAGAGCTCATTTTCTTAATATGAGCTTTCAGGGATTGCTGCCGCCTTTTTCGGGTAGCCGCGTTAAAGCTGAGGCAATGCTGGCACTTCTCGACCGGATGATCGGGGCCTAAACAGAACAGGCACAGGGAGTGGCCGTCCTTGTGCGGTAGTTGGGCGCTGCACAAATCGCACTTATTCTTGTGCTCGGAGGGTGTGGAGGACGACATACATCGACGTTAGTACTGACGTTAGTCGAAAAACATAAAGTTTTTGGGTAAAAAATACGTAGGAAGGGCTGGCCGAAGCGAACTTTCAGAGCGCTGCAAACTAACGGTGGGAAAGAACTGGAGGCGGGCATCCGGGACCGCCTTTATACCGACATGTCCGGACGCCGTCACCTGACGTATGCCCGCCAGGGACTGCTAGCTAGAAATTTCGGTGGGTCCCAGCGCTTGCCGCGCTGCAGTCCTATATGTAATTACCTACTGCAAGAGCCCTCTCGAAGTAAGATCTGGTAGTTACAAATCAGTATAAATACTTAGGTGTAGAGATTGACCATACTTTATCTTTTTCAGCTCACAGTAATAATAAAATAAAGACAGTTAATAATAAAATAGGGGCACTGCATAGGTCATCTACGAAATTAAATCAACAAACCCCGAGGTTAATTGCAAATCAATTAATAATGCCTGTACTAGAATACGGAAATATGGTGTATAATTTTGCGGGTCAAAAACATTTAAAAAGATTACTCATATCATATAATCGACTGGCAAGATTTGTCTTAAACTGCAGTTTTAATACCCATCATTGCACTTTGTATAAAGATTTAAACTGGGACAGTTTACCAGTACGGTTAAAAAAATATTCAGTATTTATCTACAAAATAAATGGGATGATAGAGAGAAACATGGATTTGTCTTCCGCTAGTAAAAGTTATCCCTATGTTTTAAGGGATGTGAAGCACAGGGGTCATACTTTCCCAAAAATTAACACAACATATGGAATTATGACATTTGAGGCACAGGTTGCGAACATTTGGAATAAAATCCCCCCCCCCCCAAATTAAGAAGTGCAACTAAATTATCACAGTTTAAAAAATAGGTCTGAGTGCTGTATTCTTTAATGAATGTACTTATTTTTTAAATGAGGTTTTAAACAAACTGAGAAATATGATAAGATCTTGTTGAATGAAGAATTGTATTCTGTCTTGTATAATGTTAGGTACTGTTTATTATATGTTATCTAGTTTGAGCACTTTGTATGTACAGTTGTATGTTTTTTGAGTATTTGATAATTTATTGTAAACTGAACACCTTTACACAGCACAACTTTGAAAATTAGGTCTTTTCGACCTAAAGTTTTGTAATCCTGTATAAAAATACAATTTTTACAACAACAACAAGCTCGATGTCCCATGGGTTAGGGACTGGATCAGCTGGATGATCCGACCCGTCCTGGGACTACAAGGTCAGGACTGGAGTCCTGGAGAGGGAGGTATCCCCCTCGTCCTGTAACAACAGGTCGACCGGGTTGAGAAAAATCTCGAACGACTAGTCAGCCCACATCTCAGCTGACAGGCCCGGTGGACACAGTGTGGGTCCAGCAGCCTGGACAGACACCTCAGCTGAGTCATTGACAAACGTCAACAAAGCAGGAGCATGGGACTCAGAGGCCAGAGAGCGCTTGTGATCCAATGACCCATGATGGGATTATTTAACATTTGTCTCAGAATCCTTCTTGGATTTATACCCACGAGAAGGGTCCTCCATAAGGGTGGGAAGGGACAGGCACAAGTCCTGAAATGCCCCGCTAAAAGAGGCGCCAAAGCCCAGCGGAACCAGCACAGACACCAAGGAAGAGACCACATCCACCTGGGCGGCAGATTCCTCAAAAGCCACCATTTGTTCAGCAGACCCCTCAGCCACGGAGACCACCAGAAATGCGGCTGTGGTTGGGAAGACCTTGCCCTGGCAAGTTCTTAAGTCTGCCCCCCAGATGGACTAGTGTTTGTGCTGGTACCAGGGTACTCTTGTGATGGTTGAGGACAAAGTTGTGAACGGTCAGACACTGGATGCGAGAGTCAATCACTTACTGGGCAAATTCACACTGTGAAGCCCAAATCAAGATGTCATCTAAATAAGGGAACAGCTGAATCCCTTGACTACAAAGGTGTGCAATCACTGCCAACAAGGACTTCTGAGAAGACTGGGGGAGGGGGTGGGGGCCTGGCGAAAACCCAAATGCAAGTGTTTTCAAATTGGAAGTTGACAGTCCTGGACTCTGAGCCGATACTGTCTATAAGACTCCCGGATGGAAATGTGTAAGTAGGCATCCTCTAAGTCTATGGAGGTCAGAAAGTCTCACTGATGAAGTTCCCCGATGACAGACGAAAAGATCTGCATCTTGAAGACCTGCTGCAGACAAAGTGCTTCAGGAACTTCAAGTCAGCACTTGCCTGCCTGCGCCCACCCAAAAACACACATTTTGGAATGATGATGAACAGGGAGTATACACCTCTGTTGTGTTCCAGAAGAGGTACTGGTTCTACTGCCCCCTTCAGAAGTAAGACTGTTTCTGCGTGAACCATCACAAGTCACTTGGTGAGGCCAGAAGACAGCTGTGGAGGAACTACACAAGGAACTGCATGCTTTGAGTCAAATTCTATGAGGTACCCCTTCTTCACAAAGTCTAGGACCCACCTATCTATTGTTGAATGGACCCACTCCCCAAGGAAAACAGAAAGTCTGCCTCTGAATTGGAGATGAGCCCGGTATTCACTAAAACAAAAAAATACCACCAACAGCTTAATCTGGTTCATTAACAGTTGGCATTCATCTGTATCCCCCTCCCCCGGGTCGTGCCTGAAAATAGGCAGAATTTGCCTAGTGCACTTACCCAGTCAATAAAAACTAACTAAACTAAATGTCTCGTTGGGGAAAAAATGTTCTTACAGTTTCCGGAGTCACAGTTGCCGCTGCCTCCGTGCCAGTTGTTGCAGTGGTCCCAGGAGGTAAACCAGAGTAGTAATTTGTTACTGAAGCCCCTGTTTTGGTTGCCTGACCTGTTTTAAGATGATTGGTCATGGAAAGAATTCCAGGATTATACAATTCAATTTCTGCTTCTGGATTTTGTTTGTGGTAAGTGGACTTTAGTTGTCTTGCCGGAGTCATTTGCTGCATCCTTAAGAGGTATGCCAAACAAAGGCCTCCTTCACATGGCACATTAATTGGGTGGATCTTTGATGAACCATTCACCTGCTAGACCCTTTATCAGAGGTTTCGTCTCACTGAGGTTTGATAAAACATGGTCCTGGCTGCACAGCAGACAGCATCCGACGAGATATCTGCTGAGCGGGCAGAGGCAAGACCCACAAGCTACAATTTCTGAACACGATCCTTGTGCTTGTAAGTCAGTAGCCCAGGAAAAGGCAGCTCTAGCAGAAAACATAGTTGCCATTGTTGCCTCTCTGGATGCTGCAGACTTAGAAGGCCTTTTTTAAGGAGGAATCTACTTTATAATCCACCACATTACTGAAGATGGCACCCCTGTCTGCTGGAATGATGATTTTTTTTTTTTTTTTTAACCAGAGACGAAATCATGGTCTCTATATATTGGGATGGTTGAGCCAGGTATCAGATGATTATTATTTTTTTTTAATTGTATTTTCTTTTCAAGCAATACGGATGAAAAATCTCTTTCTTGTATAGAGTAACAGAAAATACAGAGACTATATAAACATGCAATAACTCAGAAATGTGATGCTCATTACAATCCACGCTATAGTCTGGTACAGTAGCAGGTAGGGGGATCCAACTTTTAAGAACATTCAACTCCAACAATAAAGCCCAAAATGCCAGCCTCTTCAGTGGCTATGGTACAATCCTGAAAATAGGTAAAATAATATAGGGAGATCAAATGCAAGCTCAAAGCTGTTAACCTGTTATGACATGTAATGGAAAAGGGAGAAAAAAGTATCCCCACAAACTCCCCGCATCTGCTGTTAGTCACAGAAAACAAAAAAATTAAAAAATAGGCAACAGCTTAACATTAATAATAATTGTATTAAAATAATATATAGAACCGGAGTGCATAAGCATCATAGGGAAACCCAAACAGCAGCTGGAAACAGGCCCCTGATTACTGTTAAACAGACATCAAAGGCCGTGAGGAGGTAACTTGAAATGGCAAATACCACCAACAGGAACAGCACCCACATTACCCCCTGAAAACCCAAATGGAAAAGCATTTAACCCTCCTCAACAACACCCTCAGAGTCCAAACTATAAGTCAGAGAGAAACAGAAATACACAAATGTCCCCTCCCAAACCGTAGGGAAAGGGGAAATCAGCAGAAATAAGGTAACAGGGGAAACATAAACCAGTCACTTGGGAAGTTTTGGAGACCCGTTCAATCCCCTTCAGAGTCCATCTCCTCTGCTACACATGTGCTGGCAACTCTGGCCGCAAACTCTTCCTCCATTCAAGTAGTCCACTGACCCAAATCTTTAGGGTCTGAAAATTGCCAGGAATTGCCGCCGCAGGAAATGCGGATCTGAGCCAGTAGGAGGAAAGAGTGAACAATACCAAGGGCTCGAAAATGTTGTCAAACTGCATTGAATTGCTTCCTCCTGGCCCTGGTTTGGAAGGACAGGTCAGGAAATACTTTTATTTAAGATGCATTAATAGTCAAGGGGTGAGCTGCTCTGCCAGTAGACAGGATAGCGTCTCCAACACTGGAGCCGGAAATGTGCAAGACATTGCACAGCTGGGAGGGAGTTGTAGGCCGCACTCGTGGATTTACTCTACAGGCCTTAAACAGGGAATGCCATGAAAAGTCATCAGGAAGGTGAATGGAAACCGTAAGTCATCGCCACAGGTTGTTGTCTTAGCTGATCTGAATTACTTGAAAGATGGCTTGTCCTCCTTTGATGTGGATGTTGCGAAGCTGAGGTGCATCTCCAATAGGACTTTTTTGATGAAGGTAAGGCCATCTGTATCAAAATATCCATTTCTGCTTCTGACGAACTACTGTGCAGTTCAACTTCTTTAGTAAACGAGGAATCAAGGGCCAGAAGAAGAAGAAGGCGACCTCACCCACTTCTTTTTCTTTCTATGACGATGGGTACAGTTGTCTTCTGCATCCAAATGGTGTGCAGAGCAGGAAATTTTTTTTTTTCCTTGGCACGACAACAATCCTGATGGTCCTCTTCACCCAATGACGGTGATCAAGTTCTCTCTCTGGAAGCTTTTGTGTGTGTAGAGCCTTGGTCCGAGGAAAAGGGGCTGCTTATCAAAACTGGTTGAGTCCAAGGCAAAGGCTCTGTTCTGCTTTGCAAAGGCCACGTGAAGCCTTGGCTGCTACTCCACCTCCAGGCTGTGAAATGGCTATAGTGGTCGAGTCCACCCCATCTTGCATTTGAGGCATAGGAAGCCTGCAAAGGTGGCAGGCAGGGGTGATTTGCACTTTGAGCATTTTCTTTCCCTGGATGACTGATTCGGAGGACTTGCTCACAGATTTATCTGTAGACATCACGGCCTGTGCTCAAAACCATGAAAAAAAAGACAGCGAGTCTAATCCCTAATGCCTAATCCCAAGGCACCTTTCTGCAGAGCTGGAGGGAAAAAAAGAATCCTGTGTGTCTGTCACTGAGTGACAGCCTTGTGCTCAAGCTGCTTCCTTTCATGGAGGCTAGAATAAGACCAATACAACCCACTGGGGATGGAGCTTGTGTCCCCTGTGCCACTAGCCTACTTGCTGCCTCTACAGAAGCCTGATCGGGAAGGATCCCAGTTGTTCCGGAGTCCTGCAACCAGCATAAGGAGGAGGAACAAAATATCAACTATGATTCGCTTCATACACTAAGTGCACACCCCATACCTGTAGCTTGACCTTGGGTCAGGAGGCTAAGGACAGGGGTAGTGGGCAGGCATTATGATTGCAAAACCCAAGGAATACCACAGCGCCAATTTAATAAGACTCATGAGACTCCAAACACTAATTTTTTTCATTTCCTTATCTTGTGGGCTTTACGTTCTTTAACCCTAATGTCTACTTTAACGTAATTTTTTCTGCAATTAATTTCCTTTCTTTTTGTGACAGAGGAATCATTTCCTCTAACATTTTGAGCCTTATATCACCAGCCCCATTATGCCAGGATGCACAAGCCCCTGCAAGCCATGCACACAGACTGACACCAAAGACCACCATGGCAAGGATGACACAGACCCCTAAGGCCCTCCACACACACACACACACACACAAAAAAGGGGCAGCCGAAGGGCTTGCCAGCTGCAGGTCATGAATGCAGGCAGACACCAAAAGACTGCCACGCCAGGATGCACAGGGCCCAAGACAAAGGTCTGTCTGACGGGATAGGGGGCTTTGAGGGCCCTGCACACAGGCAGATACCAAAGGCTGGCATGTCAGGATGGGCCAAGACAATGGTTCATGTGACTGTGCACAGCACCAGAAAGCAGGCGGATACCAAAGACCACCATGCCCAGACAAAGTGATCTAACCCCCAAATTTTCCAAAATTCCTTTAAAAAAAAAAAATCACTGACAGGAAAAACACCTCATGCAAGTATTTTCATACTTCGTATAAACACAGGCTCCACCCCCAGTGGATTGTGCCAATCTTCTTCCTGCCTCCAGGAAAGTTAATAAAGTGACAGCTCCTTCTCCTAAGATGCCTGCTTTCATGGAGGCAGGAAGAAGACTGGCATAATCCACTGGGGACGAAGCCTGTGACCCCTGTGCCAGAAGCCTACTTCTCAACTCCATGGAAGCCCAGAAGGGAAGATACCAGTAGTTGCAGCACCCTGCAACTTGCACTAGGAGAGTGAAATCGGTTTTTGGTTTCACTACTCGTGACTCTGCAAGCTTCATTTTTAGTTAAAATAAGGGGTATGTTTTGACAAAACACATCTAAAAGAATCTCCCGTACAACTTATCTATTGGAATTTGTTGACTGGGTAGGCCCACTGAGACTAGTGTCACTTTTTCAGGGGCAACCTGGAATTAATTGCAAATCAGCAACAGAAAAGTATCAGAATGTACAGAAAACAGATTAGAAAATACAACTGAAACTCACAAGTTACAGCTGCGAAACCCACCTTGTTTTTAAAATATTACTGAGCATGGCCCGGTAGTGCGGAGGGTTAAGGCATTAGAGGACTCACCTCGCGTCACGCTGGCGACCCGGGTTCGGCAGGGGCGGGGAGGGATGGAGGTTCCAACGGACAGCTCTCCCTCCCCAGGGAGGGTGTAGGACTTTACGTCACTCCAGCGCGACCTCTGGCAGCTGTCTGAAGGTAGCCTGGTACTCGCATCGCAGCCATAGAGCACCAGGGGGCGAAGCTCAGCGGACGCTGCCAGTCACTGCACATCTGAGCTCTGTGGGGGGAGGGCGGGGCATAATCTAAGCAGAAAAAAAACCCTCCCACTGACAGGCGAAAGCAGGTCCAGGAGCAACGGCCCCACGCCCAATGCCGGGCTTCCAGGAAGTGCTCCCCAGGTACTCCCTTGATCCAGCATCACATGCCAACATTCTAGATAGCGCACGGAGGAGTGGCGGTCCTTCCTCAGGGGACTCAGAGCCAGGGGGTTAGGGTGGCACTGAAGAAGGAGAGGAGTCTGGTGAACAAGGAGTGCTGCTGGGGCTTCAGGTGGGTGGGCAGAGCCACAGCGGAGTGACTTCGCTGGAAAGAGGCCAGTGGACAAGAGGAGTGAGAAAAAAGAATTGTTTACAAAAATATATATATATTTATATATATATATATTATTGAGCAATCGTTTGCTGATATTTGAAAGGGTCAAAAAAGTAATAAACATAAATTTGAGTGACATAAGCATGTTCACACTATAAACTATTTATGCTTTTGTCAGCTGAGAGTTTTAGGAATTCCTATTTCCAGAAAAAAAAAGATTGTATTTACCAATAAAAAAATTCCAGTGAGTTTTTTTTTTTCCATGCAAATAATATGTTGACCATACAACCCCCCCCCCCCCAACCTACATTTCTGGTTTTCAGTGAGCCCCCTCATAACCATAAAAGGGTGTCCTGCACAGCATTTGAAAAAAAAGTATCTTGCTCCACTTTTAAAATGGGGGTGTCCAATTCTTTTTTATTTAAAAAAAAATATTTTACACTTTAAACAAGGGGGTTAAGGACAATCCTGTTCAATGCCAGGAGTATGAGCAATAAAATGCCTGAGCTCCAGGCTATGCTGGCTGAGGGAACAGCGGATGTGGCAGCAATTGGCAGCAATTACTGAGACATGGGCCCCACAGAGAAATGATTGGGACCTAAACTTAGAGGGCTTCAAGATATTCAGGAAAGATAGGAAAGTGGGAAGGGGGGGTGTGCTGATAGTCAGAAATGACTTAATGGTTTGTGGAGTTGAGGAGGCTGGTGGGGGTGTGGAGGCGATCTGGGTAACCCTGCAAACAAGGGGAGGAAAGAAATTGAAGATGGGGTGGTATACAGGCCCCCTGCAGTAGATGAGGATCTGGATGATAAGCTGGTTGAGAACATCAAGGGTCATTGTGATCTTGGAAAGGGTAGGGTGGTGGTTATGGGTGATCTTAATATGCCGGGGGTGGACTGGGACACCATGACATCGTCTGTAACCAGGGAACAGAGATTGATGGATGTCTTTCAGGATGCCTTCCTGGTCCAACAGGTGGGGGAACCTACTAGGGAAGGGTGATTATTGGATGTTGTTCTAGTGGATAGTGAACAGATAAGGGGCCTAGAGGTGTGCAGTCCACTGGCGGGGGGTGACCACGCCACGGTTTGGTCCCTGATGAATCGGGGGATCACACTCATACAGTAGTGGATGATTTCAGGAGAGCGGACTTCGTGGGTATGGTTAAGATACTAAGGGAGAGGTTAGATATGATTAAGCCAGATATGGATGCTGAAAGTTTGTGGGAGATCATTAAACAAGGGGTGCAAGAGGCTACTAGGTCTTGTACTAAAGTAAGGCGTAAGCATGGTGGAACTTGCAGGCCATGATGATGGGCCACAGAGATGCAGGAGGCGGTGAGGGATAAAAAGGCTGCCTACGTATGTTTCTAACATACTAGGGGGGATAAAGAGTGAGGGGAGTACGTATTATTGGCCAGGAAGGTTACCAGAGTGGTGAGGGGCGCCAAGGCAGGGATGGAGAAAAACCTGGCTAAGGATATCCGGAGGAGGGGTTCTATAGATACATAAGAGAGAAGAGAAAAGTGAGGACACAGATCAACAGATTAAGATCGTGGGGGGATGGGCTCAGGATGCGGGGGATCAGAGGTGTTAAATGAGTACTGTGCCTCAATCTTTGCAGAGGGTGATAAGGTATCCCTACAGCCTGATGGGAGAGAGGATGTGTCAGCAAAGTGAGAGGCCAGTCTCTGTCTGACACCAGAGGATGGAAAGAGTCTAGGGTACAGGTTGGCCCAGACCAAGATGGAGTAGGAAGGTTGCATGAGGTAGTGACTTTGAGGGGGGGGGAGCCCCACAGTGGATAGGGTGAGGGATGCCCTTCGGAAACTAAAAACCGATAAGGCGCCTGGGCCGGATGGATTACATCAGAGGGTTATGAAGGAATTGGTGGAGGTACTGGCAGCTCCACTGGCTGCACTCTTTAATACCTCTCTCTGCAGACGGAATGGGTGCCACAGAACTGGAGGGTGGCTTATGTAGTGCCTATATATAAAGGGGGGTCTTGGGAGGAGATGGGAAATTATAGGCCCGTCAGTCTGACATCTGTGGTAGGTAAAGTAATGGAGGGCTTTATCAAGGAGAGACTTGGGAGGCAGCTGGAAAGGTTAGGGTACCAGGATGATAAACAATATGGCTTCATCCCAGGGAGATCGTGTCCGACCAACGCTGTGGAGTTTTATGACTGGGTGACGGGGACCTCGGACAGACATAGGCCGGTGGTTGTTCTATACCTAGAGTTCAGTAAGGCATTTGATTCAGTGCCTCATAATGGTTTGACAGCAAATATGGGGGAGATGGGGGTGGAAGGACAGGAGCTCATTTGGGTTGAGAAAGTACAGTTACGCAAGAACGTACCATAACAGTAGAAATTTGAGAAAGGCTCTTGCAGTAGGTAATTACATATAGGACTGAAGCCGGCAGACATCAGGACCCCACAGAAAAATTTCTAGCTAGCAGTCTCTGACGAGGGACCGCCCCCACGTCAGGTGACCGACGTCAGGAGATGTCGGTATAAAGGGGGCGGTCCCTCACACCTGCCTTCCAGTTCTTTCCCGACACAGGCCAAAGAGACCAGACGAGAGAGAAGCGAATATTTCCCTCATTGGAAAAGGAGCTGAAAATGCTTAGGGGGATGACGGCGGGAAGGTATTACCTACTGCAAGATCCTCTCTCGAAAATCTACTGTTACGGTAAGTTCTTACATAACTGTACCATCTTACTTCGAGAGGGCTCTTGCAGTAGGTAACTACATATAGGACTGAGTCCCAAGCAGTCTGGAACAAGAAGCACAAGGGAGGAGGAAAGCTATTTAAAGTAGATCCTCTAGCTGTGAAGGCCTTAAGAAAGGAGGCCTTGCAGAACAGAAAGCCCGAAGCCTGTTCTACGGCGCGAGGCAATAGCCAAACTGTAATGTTTTGTAAAGGTATGGACAGAAGTCCAAGTGGCGGCAGCACAGATGTCTGCCGCTGACACATTCTTGAAACAAGCCACCGAGGTAGCGACTCCTCTGGTGGAGTGTCCTCTCACTTGACCCGGAAGGGTCTTGTTGTACTTGTCATAACAGAAGGTGAAGCAATGAACCAACCACTTGGACAGGCATTGCTTAGAAACAGCATTGCCTTCTCTTTTGTGGACAAAAGAGACAAACAGTTGATCAGTCTTTCTGAGATCTTTTGTTCTGTTAGTGTAGTATCTCAGAATCCGTGAATGTCCACAGTGTGTAATAGATACTCCCCCGATTGCAATATTGCATAAAGAAAGCAGGTAACTCTATGGACTGGTTCAATGTAGATTCCGCTACCACCTTGGGGAGAAACTTAGTATTGGTGCGCAGAGCCACATGCTCCTTGTGAAAAATAAAGTACGGGATTTTACGCATTAGGGCCTGGAGCTCAGAAATCCTCCGAGCAGAAGTAATGGCCACTAGGAAGAGTGTCTTCCATGAAAGGAACTTCAAGTCTGCTGAGGCCGCTGGTTCAAAAGGAGGCAAAGTAAGCTTCTCAAGAACGAAATTCAAATCCCAAGGAGGAACGGGGACTCGGATGGGGGTCTCAAGTGAAGAACCCCTCTGAGGAAAGTCTTAGACATCCAGTTGAGCAAACGTCCTGTCTGCAAAGGGAACATGGTAGGCCGAAATGGCCGCCATGTCAACTTTCAGAGACGAGTGACTAAGACCCAGATCAAAAGATGGCGAAGGTACTCCAGCAGCTGCCCAACAGCGCATGAGAAAGGCTCGAAGTCTTCTGAAGCAGCCTATATTGTGAACAGTTTCCACTTCATGCATAGGTAGACCTAGTGGAGGTTTTTCTAGCCTCCACCAAAATCTCAACCACCTGAGGTGAAACCCCAAATCGGGCTTGAGCTATGTCTGCAGGAGCCATGCATGTAGTTGAAGGAACTTGAGACCTGGATGGACCAGGATCCCCTGATCCTGGGTCAGTAAAAGTCGTGACAGAGAAAGAAGAAGAGAAGGTTCCTCTGAGTATTGTTGCAGAAGAGAACCAAACTTGCCTGGGCCAGAAAGGAGCGATCAGAATCATTCATGCTCCTCCTGAACCGAGTGTCTGCAAGACTCACGGGATCAGAGGAATCGGGGGAGGCATAGACGACTCTGTCCTTCCAATTTAGAGACAAAGCGTCTCTCAAAAAAATGCCTTGCTCTTGAACGAGCGAGCGAAAGTCGGGAAGCTTTGCGTTTAGAGGTGAAGAAAACAGGTCCACCTCTGGTTTTCCCCAACGCAGGAAGATATCGTCTAGGACCCCCTGATCCAGTTCCCACTCGTGAGCTTGAGCCAACGAGCAACTTACTTTGTCTGCTAGGGTGTTCTCGAGCCCCGGGACATGAGTTGCCGTGAGGTGAAGGTTGTGTTGTGCTGCCCAATCCCAAACTCTCATCGCTTCCCTGCAAAGAGGGTAGGAACAAAGTCCCTCCCTGTTTGTTGATGTACCATACCACACACATATTGTCCGTCTGGACGGCTAAGTGGCCGGGAAGAACGTGTAGATATAGAGCCTGGAGAGCATAAAGCACTGCCCGAATCTTGAGCACATTGATGTGAAGAGTTTTTTTCGAGCATGGACCAAGAGCCCAGAGTCCTGTGAGGACCGAGACAGGCTTCCCAACCTTCGCCCGAGGCGTCTGTGGTCAGAGTCTGGGAGGAAGGAAGAATGGAACTCCCCGCAGAAGGTTCTCTCAAACCATCCACCACTGCAAGTCTCGAACCATGGGAAGCGTCCGCTGAGAGACCCTCATGTGGAGCTGAGCGCGAGGGACCGTTGAGATAGCAGCCACTATAAACCCGAGGAGGCGAAGAACCGACCTAGCGCTGATCCGCCTGCGGCCGGACAACAGGCTTAGCCGAGCCTGGAGTGTGGCCGCCCTGTCCGGTGGCAGGAAGGCCCTGCCCAGGGTCGTGTCCAGGAATGCCCCGATAAACTGGAGCCTCTGGGATGGGATCAAGTGAGACTTGGAATGGTTGATGGTAATACCCAGACACGTAAAGACCTGCTGGGTAAGGGAGAGGAAGCGCAGGAGTTCCTCCCTGGACGAGGCTGCCAGGAGCCAATCATCCAGGTATGGGAAATTCTGCACCCCGGTACGCAGGTAAGCCGCTACCACCGTAAGGCATTTGGTGAATACTCGGGGAACCGAGGAAAGGCCAAATGGGAGTGCCTTGAACTGGTAGTGGGCCACCTGAAAAGCAAAATGGAGATATCTGCGGTGAGATGGGCAGATAGATATGTGCACTTAAGCATCCTGCATATCCAGAGTGCACAGCCACTGACCCGAGCGGATGAGGGGCAGGAGACTGCAGCAAGAGCATCCTGAACCTCTTGTATTCCACAAATAAGTTCTGGGAACTGAGATCTAGAATAGGCCTCACATCTCCTGTCTTCTTCGGAACCAGGAAGAAGTGGGAATAGTATCCTGATCCCTGTAGAGGAAGGGGGACGGGCTTTATCGCCTCTTTCAGCAAAAGTGCTGAAATCTCTTCCTGGACCAGAAGATGATGTTCCCGAGAGTACGACGATCTTGGGGGAGGGTGACAAGGTGGTTTTTGTAGAAACTCTATTGAGTGTCCTTCTGCGATTAGCTGGAGCACCCATGAATATACAGGTTACTCACCTGTAACAGGAGTTCTAGGAATGGTATATGTTGTTCATCCACACTGTCTGGCAGGTATCCCTGCCGCTTTAATTCTTGCCGGAAGGTCTTCAAGCTGGCTCCTCCCACCCACCCGGGTGGTAAAACTCTCAGTTCCGCCCCATGACGCCAGATCTGGCCCGCTGGAAGCTCAGGTTGTGCGTCAAAGCCGGGAATAGGATATGGTGAGGATGAATACATACCATTCCTAGAACTGCTGTTACAGGAGTAGTAAATACAGGTTACTCACCTGTAACAGGAGTTCTAGGAATGGTATATGTTGTTCATCCACACTTATTGGCAGGTCCCTTGCCGCTTTAAATCTTGCCGGAAGGTCTTCGCTGGCTCCTCCCACCCACCCGGTGGTAAACTCGGCTCCGCCCTATGACACCAGATCTAGCCCGCTGGAAGCCAGGTTGTGCGGCCGGGAGCCGGGTGGAGTGGTGGATGAACAACATATACCATTCCTAGAACTCCTGTTACAGGTGAGTAACCTGTATTTCTAGGACATGGATATGTTGTTCATCCACACTTATTGGCAGACTCTAGCAGTTCTCCAGGAGGAGGAGGCAAGGCGACACCCTACTTAGGTAGAAGACTGGAAAACCGAGGCCCCGACCACTCATTGGTAGCGACCCAAGGTCGATGTGGAAGAGAGCAGTAAAGCCTGCTTCGGGCAGAGGCCCTGCGGATATCCTGGACCGGAGTGTCCTTGGAAGCAGCCACCGATGCAGCGAAGGACGGGTTAAAAGAGCTTATCCCTCAGGGAGGCTCCATGCCCGCCCGCCTAAAGTGGAGACCCTTGCAGGGTGACCGCCGCTTGTCTTCCACTGGGCTGCAATCTGCCAGATGCGGCTTCAGCGAAGTGATGAACAGCTGGCGAACCTCTCCCGAACTAAGTCTCACGCCTCACGAGGCGTTGAAACGTTCCCACGGAACCTGAATACGGCCTCCGAGGTGTGAATGGGGATAAACCCCGGCAGAGGCAATACCCCCGAAGGGAAGACTCCACCACCGCCTCCGGAGCAACTTCGGGTGGGGCGCAGGACAACCTAGTCCCTGTGGAAGACCGGATAGGGAGGTTAAAGGAGCGCCTGGAACTCTCCCAGCCTTCTGGATGGCGGAGTGGCCCCAAGAAGGTGTTCTTCCACAACAGGTGGGGGAAACTCGCACCTGTGCAAAAGGTTCGGATGGCTTGCTCATGAGCTAAGCCCATACCAGCAAGGATCCCGCAGAAAACGGGGGTACTCTCCCCAAGGGGGAGGCGTGGTTGAGGCCTAGAAGTGCCAGACCACCTTCTCCGTGCCACCAGCTACCCTCCGGCCCACGCCCGGAAGACAGTGGTGACTGCAGAAGCACCCAGAGGGTCGTCGACCGAAGCCCTGGTCT
The DNA here is from genome assembly GCA_016271365.2 of Neoceratodus forsteri. Classification (NCBI taxonomy): domain Eukaryota; kingdom Metazoa; phylum Chordata; order Ceratodontiformes; family Ceratodontidae; genus Neoceratodus; species Neoceratodus forsteri. The sequence goes on from CM057452.1 coordinate 568,883,333, forward strand.
AAGGATGGACCAGAAATGGTCCGGAATGCTATGCCCAGGGACGGGGAAGGGCACCGCCCTATCCCATCATCGGAAGAAGGAGAACTTCTCCCAAAGGACAAGCAACTTGGCTGACTTCGTAGCAGGACGCCTCGAAGGTCGAGGACCTTGCCGAAAGACCCTAGGCCTGGCCCCTAGCCGCACAGGGGACGGCCAACAGGTGCAGGGATTGAAGGTCCAGATGGATAACCTTCCCCTGAAAAAAGAAAGACAGGACCGGCGGACTAGAGACTGTCTCGGGAGCCTGTGGCTGAGACTGAGGAGAGCTGGATACCAGCACTGGTCATCCAGTCTGGGGCTACCAGCATCACCTGCACCAAATCCCTCCTCGCCTTGCCCGTAGGTCAAGGGAAATGGGGGAGAGGCACGGAGGGGCCCGGGGTCTGTGGCCCAGATGGCATCCCCTACAGCAAGCCTTGCTGAGGGGCGGGCAAAAAACAGTCTCGGCCTAGTATTCTCCCCAGAGGGAGAGGGGAGAAGATCCAGTGCTACCCCCGGCAGGGGAGACACTCATGAGGCACAGCCTATGCCCGGCTCAGGGCCGCAGCCAGGGAATTGGGCTCCTGCCATGAAATGGCTAGGAAGCCTCGACTGCGGAACTGCCCAATGCGGAGAACCTCCTTGCACCAAGACAAGGGTATAGACCAAACCTGACGGAGTAGGTAGCACATGGTCTTGGAATAATCCAACTTGGACTTAGACCACTATTCCCCGTACAAGCGGAGCGAGCGGTGCCGGCTAATCGGACCATCTGTCTCTGGCGAGCAGGAAGGACGTCGGGACTCACAAGAGGACCAGAGGCGATGCACTCTGCATTCCTCAAGATGGGCACCCCACCCATCCGAGAAGCATCGGTCGGAGAAGACCGGCAACTCAGGGCGAACAAGCAGGATAGTCTCCTGCCGGAGTTAGAACGGTCCAAGGAAGCGTTCTCCTAACTCCTGGGCTGTAGGTCACGAACTGGTCCACAGGACACAGCGTTGTGATCTCTGGTTGGCCCCTCCCACTAAGGGAAGACCACCCTGAGACCCAGGAGGAGCAGGACGTAATTTCCCGGCCAACCCGGCCGGCAAAGGAGGAAGAACCTCGCCCTGTTCGCCCGGAGCTGAGCTCGGACTCAGTCGAGCTTGGTCCCGAAGAAGCTTCCCCGCTAAGATACGAGTTCTCACTCGGCTCCCGAAACGGGAGACCAGTCTGCCTTCCGGGTGTGGTGACATCCGGACCCTTCCATGCCGCAGAGACTGCTGAGCAAGGAAGTGTTAGGAACTCGTAAACAGCTCCCCCACAAGAAGGGGTGAAGCCTCCCCCAAAAATGGACGGAACGAGGAGTAGGTACATCCTGGAGACCAGGAAAGAGCTACACGCCACGTTCTGAGGATGGAATGTCTGCAGAAGAGAGACCATCCAGGCGTGCGGGAGGACGGGTGCAAGCCCCCGTCCGTAAGAGACCAGGAATACCTGGACACGAACCCAGGGTTGAAAAGGGGGGGGGGTCCACGGCCTTCCTGATCATCTCCAACTAGAGAGCCAGGAATGTCGGATGACCGACACAGGGCAGTGAACTCAAATTCCCCGTGGGGAAACGGCTCAAAGGGGATCCGCTCGCAACTTGTGACAGGATCCACCCTAAATATCTCCAGAACGAGGTGCGGAGCCGTCCCCCCACGGGAAAACCTGGGCAGGGACGACGGGGCCGGAGCAATGCCCCTTGGCCTGTCACTGAGCAGGCTTAGAGGGGGAGGGAGCCGAGGAGCCCCTCGGTTTCCTGCCTCTCCGCTTCCTTTTGGAGGAAGACGCTGGTTTGGCAACAGGTCACCCAGCGCATGCCTGCTGGCCCTCATACTGGGCCAGGGGGGCCCCAGGGCTCAGGGGGCAAAGGGGCTTACGCAAAGGCTGACAGCTGCCCTTGACCCCGTGGGTGAGAGTGACCGAGTCTGGAGTGGCATCGGACTTCTTGGGCCCATGGATGTATCTCTCCACTCCAGGGCCGAAAAGGTCAGTCCCCAAGAAGGGGATGTCCGCCAACTCGTGCTGGGTTTCCAAGGAGAAGGATGTTAACCTCAGCCACGCCCTGCGGCGCATGGCCACTGCGGCCGCCACCGATCTGGCTCAGGAGTCGCCTAGATCCAGAGCAGTCTGGAGCTGCAACCCGCCACTGCCCTACCTGGTCCCGCACCTGTCGAACCATGGTCCATGAGTCGCCTGGGAGATGAGGAGAACCTCGTCCAGGGAGCCCAAAGGGTGTGGGAGAAATGTGCCATCAGTGCAACCCGAGCTGGCCTGGCCAGAGGCCTAAGGAGGGCATAAGCGTAAACCTTAAGCCCGACATAGTCCATCTTCTGGACTCCTTGTCGGGGGTCTGCACATCCCGGTGTTTCCAAGACATTGGAAGCGTGGTGATAATACCCCTTCAGCCCGGGGTGCTCGAGAAACCGGGCAGAAACTGGCCGGGATAGGATACCTCCAGAGCTACCCTGGCCAGGCGCAGGGCAAGTAGAGCAGCTGCCCATGGCTCCAAGGCTGGGCCCACAATGCTCAGCCACGGAAGGCCTCGTAGGAAGAACCCCTTGATCCAGAATCTTAGAAGGGAGTGAGAACCCACGATCGGAGGCAGGGTTAAGCTGACATTCAGTAAACTCTGAAATGAGCCAAAGCAGACCCTTAGAAGGCGATGGGACATGAGATCTACTGGATGTTCCTGGGAAGAACCAGGTCCTTCCGTCGAGGAGTGTGGCAGAGAGCCTGCTCCAGGCTCGAAGGGTCTGAAAAAGCTGCACCAGAATAGAGCACTCTTAGTCCGTGGGGGCAGGCGGAGTAGAGGGAACCGAGACCCAAGTACAGGCCACTGTCCGGCCTGGACTCTGCCGAAGCGGAGGGCAGCGGTCGAAGGAGCAACGGTCCTGGAGAAGGCTCCTCGACCACCGATACAAGCGGCTGCCACAAGCAGCGACTGCTTGCTATCTGGAGAATGAATGGGTGAACTGAGACCCAGACAACTGCTGTCGCCACATAAGTTCCTCGAAACACACCGCCAATGGCATCGAAACCGCTCCTCATCCGAGGAGGGGAAGGAAGAACGGCCAAGCCACTTAACCCGGTGCTCCAACCGAGAACGCCGAGATCGGCTAGACTGAGAGGTAGACCGAGACCGAGACCCAAATCCTCGGGGTAACCAAGGGCAGGCCTGGAAGAGAAGGAGAGCACCGCTCCTCCTCCTCGGCTGAACGGACCCGAGGGCTGTCGGACCAGTGGAGGACAGAGCCTCGACTTCCGCCAAAGGCGGCAGGAAGACGGCCTCAGCCGACCCCGAAGGCAGGTCGGGAGACTCGACAGCGTCGAAGGGATTTGGCAGCTGAGCTGGCGGGGTACGTGAGGCCAGAGGCGAAGCTAAAACCTCGACCAAGTCGGCGTGGCCAATGAGGGAGGAAAACTTCCGCTCCGACGAAGAGACCCTTCGCGTGCTGAGACATAGGCCGAGACAGGCCAGGTTCCTCTCCTGGAGGCAGCTCCTGACAACCTGACGAATGAATGTAAGAATCAAGGAGAGCAGGATAAGCTCTGCAACCGAAGGAGAGGAAGGAACCCCGTCCCTTCCCGGCAGATAAACTGCAGAGAAACAGTCAGGCGGGCACCCGCCCGATCCGATGGAGACTCTGGGCGGAAAAAACCACGGATGTCGAGCCCCGAACAGGCTCGCCAGTCCTCGGAGACTGACGAAAGCCAGAACAAAAGAGCAAGCCGAGGATGTGATCCAAGTCAAGGCAAAACAGCACATGGAGTGCAAGTCCCTCCTGGAAGAACTAACCGTACATCTCTCGGGGCCGGAAAAAGCCATCGCCGCAGCAAAGAAGAAAAGATCGAAGATTCAAGAATACTTTAATAAATTTGAAGACCGAACTTTTCAGGAACCAGTCAAAAACGCAGAGCACTAAGGAGGGAACCTGAGCTTCCAAGCGGTAAGGAAGATCTGGCGTCATGGGGCGGAGCCGAGAGTTTTACCACCCGGGTGGGTGGGAGGAGCCAGCTTGAAGACCTTCTGGCAAAATTTAAAGCGGCAAGGGACCTGCCAATAAGTGTGGATGAACAACATATCCGTGTCCCTAGAACCTGTATTTCTAGGGACATGGATATGTTGTTCATCCACACTGTCTGGAAGACTCCTAGCAGTTCTCCGGGAGGAGGGAGGCAAGGCGCACACCCCAATACTTACTTGGGAAAGAGAGATTGCAGAACCGAGGCCCCAAAACCAACATCCGGGGTGACTCGGGGTCGATGTGGTAGTGGGTAATGAAGGTATGTGCCGACTTCCAGGTAGCAGCCCTGCAGATATCCTGGATAGGGACGCCCTGGAAGCAGCTACTGCTGCAGCGGTAAGGCGGTAGAATGAGCTCTTATCCTCTGGGAGGCTCCATGCCCACCAACCTGTAGCAGAGATCTATGCAGAGGTGATCCATCTGCCCTATCGTCTGCTTTGCTGCAGGTCTGCCAGGTCTTGACTTCAGCGGTAGGTGACAAACAGCTGGCGAACCTCTCCCGAACTGCGCCATCCGCTCCTTATAGTAGCGGCGGCACAAGTCTAGGGTCAAAGTATGGAGCCTATACTGGCCTCCGAGTGTGATTGGGGTAGAACACCAGCAGAGTCAACACCTGGTTAAGGTGAAACTCGACACCACCTTGGGAGGAACTTGGGTGGGGACGCAGGACAACCTTGTCCCTGTGGAAGACCAAGTAGGGAGGCTCGATGGAGAGCCTGGAGCTCTCCTATCCTTCTGGCTGACGTGATAGCCACCAAGAAAAGCGGATTCTTCCTTGCGGATGTGAAAGATCACACCTGTGCATTGGTTGAATGGCTTGCCCGCCAGGCTTGAATACCAGCAGTAGATCCCAGGAGGTGGAGGTTCTGCACGGAGGGAAATGTGGTCAAGGCCTTTGAGCGCGAACCACCTTCTCCTGTGCCACCGACGCTTGCCCGGCCTCGCCCGGTCAAGCAGAGATGGCTGCTGGTGCACCTTAAGGGTGACGTAAATCGAGAGCCCTTGCTGAGAAAGGGACCACAGGTGATCCAGAATGTTTGCCAAGGGGCAGTCGTGAAGGGTCAAGCTCCTTCCCTGACACCAAATGGAAAACCTCTTCCATTTGAAGGCACAGCATTTTCTGGTCGACTCTTACAGGGACGCCTCAATGGCGTTGAGGACCTCGTCGGGAAAAGACCCAAAGCCTGGAACTCTAGCTGCTCAAGGAACCAGGCCGTCAGGTGCAGGGATTGAAGGTCTGGATGGAATACCTTCCCTGACTGACTGAGATCAGGTCTGGGGGGCTGGAAGCCACCTCAGGAGCCTGGAGCTGAGGCGGAGGAGATCTGGATACCAGAACTGGTGGGGCCAGTCTGGGACTACCAGAATCACCTGTGCCTTGTCCCTCCTCACCTTGAAAAGCACCTTGTGGATCAAGGGAAATGGGGGAAAAGCGTAGAAGAGGCCCGGGGTCCACGGCCTCGAGAAGGCATCTCCCTGCAGCGAGCCCTGCTGAGGGGGGCGGGCATGGAACAGACTCAGCTTCGCATTCTCCCTGGAGGCAAACAGGTCCACCTGTAGCGTGCCCCAGTGGAAGAAGAGATCTTGTACTACCTCCGGCAGGAGAGACCACTCGTGAGACGCAGACCCTATTCGGCTTAGGGCATCAGCCAGGGTGTTGGAGCTCCTGCCCGTGAATGGCTAGGAGATCCACCTCCAGGCTGCACTGGGACCAAATGCAGAAGCTTCCTTGCATAACAGCAAGGCGCGTCCCGCCTAAGCGGTTCAGTTAGTACATAGTCGTGGTGTTGTCCGTCTGGACCTGAAACACTTGACCCGTGAAAGCGGAGGCGAAGGCGGTGAGAGCTAGACAGACCGCTTGGAGCTCAGCAGGAGATGTGGCTCGGGACTCCAGAGGGACCAGAGGCCCGTGCGTAGTGGTCCCCAGATGAGCACCCCAACCCATCAGAGATCGTCGGTCAAGAAAGGACCGCCTGCTCGGGGGCGGACTGATGCAGATACCCTCCAGCAGATGAGATGGAGCGATCCATGACTGGAGAGCGTTCCCATCTCCTGGGTCACTGTCACGGGCGGTCCAATGGATCGTGCGTTGTGACCACTGGCTGGTCAGTCCCCATTGAAGGGGCGGCATATGAACCCCAGAGGACCCACGCTGGTGCAGGCCGCCATGAGGCCCAGGGAGGCGCAGGGAAGTCCCGGGCAGGAGGCAGTGCCCAACCAAGAAATGACTGGGCAAAGGAGGAAAGAACCTGAGCCCTGTCACTCGGGAGCCGTGCTCTGGCTCGCAGAGAGTCGAGGCTCTGCCCGATGAACAGAATCACCTGCTTTGGCACAAGTTCCGACTTGGCCTCGTTGATGAGGAGGCCAACCTGAGGAAACAAACCCGGAGGGCCAGATCTCTGGACCGCTCCACCTCCTGTCTGGAGGGGCTGCTATCAGCCAATCGTCCAGGTAAGGGTACACCCAGACCCCTCGGCCACCCAGGAATGCTGTCACCACTGCCATACATTAGGTGAAGACCCTGGGAGCTAGGGAGAGGCCGAAGGGCATGGCTCGGAACTCGTAAAGGGGTCCCTCCACTCTGAAGCGGAGGAATCTCTGATGGGACGGACGGATTGGGACGTGAAAGAACGTGTCCTGGAGATCCAGGGAGCAGAACCACATGCCTCGTTCCAGGGATGGGATTATCTGAGCCAGAGTGACCATCCTGAAAGTTCGAGACCTTAGGAACTTGTTCAGGTCGCAGGTCGAGAATGGGGCGCCAGCCCCCCGTCCATTTTGAGACCAGGAAATACCTGGACACAAACCCCGGGTCTGAAGGAGAATCCGCCACCTTCCTGATTACCTCTTTTTCGAGGAGCAGGGCAATGTCGGCCCAGCGGGCCAACAGCGAGACTGCGGATCTCCCGTGGCCCCCGAGGGGCGACGGGTCAGGGTGCTCGGAACCTGCTCGAACTCCAGAGACAGGCCTTTTCCTACCACCTCCAACACCCAGCAGTCCGTGGTGATAGCGGACCAGGCGGAAAGGAAGTGGTGGAGCCGTCCTCCCACGGGGGGAACCCAGGGGGGAGTGACGAGGTTGGGGGCGGCACCCCTCAACCGGTCACTGGGCAGGCTTGGAGGAAGAACCGGCAGAGGGACCTCCCGGGCCTTTACCTCCTTGCTTCCTGTTGGAGGAAGACGTTGGCTTGGGTTTGGGACGCCAAGCGCGAGCCTGCTGGCCCTGTTGCTGGTGCTGCTGGGCTGGTCGGGGAGCAGGGACGAAGGGACGAAAGGACTTCTGCTGCTACGGCGCCTTTGTCCCTCTGGGCGAGGTGACCCGAGTCCAGAGTGGCATTGGACTTTTCGATCTGCTGCAGGTGTCCCTCCACTCCAGGGCCAAAGAGGTCAGTCCCCAAGAAGGGGATGTCCGCCAACTTATGCTGGGTATCCACCGTAAAAGTGGATATCCTCAGCCACGCCCTGCATCGCATGGCCACTGCGGCCGCTACTGACCTGGCACAGGAATCACATATGTCCAGAGCAGTCTGGAGCTGCTGCTTTGCCACCACCCTGCCCTGGTCCCGCACCTGGCGGACCGTGGTCTGCAGGTCAGGCGGGAAATGAGGAACAACCTCATCCAGGGAGCCCATGAGGGCGTGGGAGAAGTGTGCCATCAGCACGGCCGAGCTGGCCTGTCGGAGGCTGAGGGAGGATGCAGCGTACACCTTGCACCCGGCAAAGTCCAGCTTTTTGGATTCTTTGTCGGGGGGCTTGTCCACATCCCGAGCGTTACCAGAACGCCGGAAAATGCTGTCGGTGACTAACCCCTCCGCAGAGGGGTGTTCCGAGAAACCAGGCAAACAGCCGGTAGGGACCGCATACTTCCTGGCCATCCTGGCTGAAGGCGCTGGACAGGAAGCAGGCCACTGCCAAAGCTCCAAGGCTGGGCCGAAAATGGCCTCAGCCACCGGGAAGACCTCCGTAGGAGAATCCCCTCGGTCCAGAATCTCCGTCAGGGGATACTTGGCCCGCTTGGACACAGGCTCGAGCTGCATCCGGTGGATTCGAGATGAGCCAAGCAGACCCAAGAAGGACGATGGGCTATCGTCCACTGACTGGACCGAAGGACTCCAGATCGCACTGCCTGAGAACAGGGAGGAATCGCCGCTGATTCAAGAGTCTGCAAAAGCTGCTTGATTTCTGAGCCACCCTCCACCTGCCGAGGACGGTCAGGAGGGCGGGGTGACCGACAACCTGTGGAGCAGGCCATGACCCAACCAAGAACTCTTGGTCGGGGCCCCCGACTTAGGTTGAGGAGGCAGAGGTTCCACCACAATCGGTGGACCAGCTGGTTTTGGCTTAGCAACCGGCCCAGGGCGGGCAACTTGACTGGAATGAGTGGTTGCTTCGGCCGTTCCGGCGACAGCCACTTGTTGGCCGGGGTCTTAGCCGGGGTAGGCTTAGTTCGATAGCAGCAACTGCTGCCACATCAAATCCTCGTAGCGCCGGCACAACTTGCATCAGTCTCCTCCTCCGAGGAGGACAAGGAAGAGGCGCTGCCGCCACTTGTAACGACCGCCCGATCACGGCGAGAACGGCTGGACCGAGAAGAGGTCCACGACTGAGACCGAGACCCCCGGGGGGACCAAGGGTGGGTCTGGGAAGGAGCGGGGGATACCCGCTCTTCCCTCGGCTCGGGAACTTTAGCCGGGGACTGCAGTCCCGAAGGAGCAGGCAGATCCTCGGTATCCACCGGGGGAACCGGTGAAGTAGGGTTGTCAGCTTCTCCAGTCGACAGCCCGTCTAACGGATAGAGAAAAATCTCGACTTTGTCGACGGGAGTCTCAGCAGGCTGGCCTGACGGGGGCACCGTGAAGCCAGCAGACTCAGCCGCAACCTCGACCGAAGTCGACGGTTGGCTACCTGGGGAGGGGGACCTTTCCCGATCCCAGGAACGCCGACGGTGGGACTTACCTTTCCACTCTCTTTTCTTGGGCCGAGAAGAATGTCCCGAAGGCCCCTCTCCCTTCGTGGAAAGGGACTGACAAAGCTGTATAAGAGGAACTCAGAGAGAGTGGGATAAATGCCGTGGCCGAGGAAGAAGAAGATGCGGCCTGGGCCGCTTCCTCCTCAAGAACGATCATCTGCTCGAGCTGCTCAGCTGAGCCAGCCGCCACGGAAACTGCCCAACGAGCCTCTTTGGATTTCACCGGCAGAAAATGTTTCTCGGGGCGCCCGAGCATTAAGTGGGCAGCGCGGTCATCCAGAACATTGGCCAAAAAAGTACGGCACAACTCGCAAGCCTGCGGGTCGTGGTCTAGGCCTAAGCAGTAGACGCACGTGGAGTGCAGATCCATCCTGGACATTTTCTGCCCGCAGGGGCACCTCCGAAAGCCGGGAACAGATTTGTCCATCGCAGCCGCGAGGGAAAAAGAAGACCGAAGTTTGAAAAACTTCAAAATCAATTTCGGGCGAACCGAAGAATTAGGATCCAGTCTCAAACGCAGAGCGCTAAGGAGGGAACCTGAGCTTCCAAGCAGTAAGGAAGATCTGGCGTCATGGGGCCGAGCCGAGAGTTTTACCACCAGGGTGGGTGGGAGGAGCCAGCTTGAAGACCTTCCGGCAAGAATTAAAGTGGCAAGGATACCTGCCAGACAGTGTGGATGAACAACATATCCATGTCCCCAGAACTGATGTTATCCTCTCCCAGCCCGGGAGGTGGAGGGAAAACCTCCCTCCTACCAGTTCCTCCGGGAAGCCCGGAGGCTGTGGGAGAGGGAAGGAGTCAGGTGGTGTGGGGCAGCACTGCAGCTGAAGCAGCCGCTGCTTTTTTGGGCAGGGGGGGGCTTGGCAGCCGGGGGGCCCCGACGTTTAGTGGCCCGCTTTCCCTGGGGTTTCGCTTTGGGCCAATTCCAACTGCGAAAGGGACGGCGCTGCGTTTGATGGGGATGATACATAGAGTCAACAGACTTTACTGCCGTCCCTTCTCCTGCAAGTCGGTGATGATGTCCTTGACATTGCCCCCGAACAGCACCGAACCCCGGAAGGGCGCTTCCTGAATGGCGGACTGCACTTCTGGGACCAACCCTGACACATGGAGCCAAGCATGATATCGTAAGCCTACGGCGAAAGCAGAGCTCCTACCAGCAGTGTCCACTGCATTGTAAGTCGCACAAAGTATGTGCCGACTGGCCGAACATGCAGAGCGGACAAAGTCAGCAACTTCCTGCTTGACTTGAGAGTCCGGAAGGGAGTCAAATTTGGATTCCACCTCACTAAGAATTGCCTTCTGGTAATCCCCCATGTGGCCGACATAATTCACAGCCCTAATACCCAGAGTAGAGGAAGTGAAAATCTTCTTGCCATACTGGTCCAGAAGGCGGGATTCTTTGTCAGGTGGAGACGAACTGAGATGTTTTGGGTGAGCTGACCGGCCATGAGCGGCGCTAATCACGACCGTGTCAGCTCGAGGGTGAGAATCTAAGTAGTCAACATCCTCGGGAGCCTGATATAGCCTGTTCAACTTCCTAGGAAGTGGGGCTAAAGCCGACGACTGTTTCCATATGGTGGTAATAAAGTCGGCATGAGGCTCAATCCAGGGTGGCACCAAGATGGGAGCTGTCACGGGCAGATACAGATGCTCAGCGAGTTTTTTTATGCTGGGGGTCTGGCTCCAAGGATTTCCACTTATGGACCTCCTGGATTTTATGTAGCAACTCCGTAAAGGAAGGATCCTCCGGAGGAGTCCTTGGCCTGGGCTTAGACGGAGAGCGTGGCTCGTCATCTTGCTCGGAAAAACTGTCGGAAGTGTCCGAGATGTCCGAGGAAGAAGAAGAAGATGATAAAGAAGACTACCTCTCCCGGCGAGGGGGAGGAACGGACCCCTTGGGAAGCCCTCGGGGGAGCGTGTCCTGCCCCTCTCTGGACCCAGAGGGTTTAGCCCTGGTGTCTGGAGGTGGGGAGGGAGTTTGGCATCGTGGACGTACGGGAACAGGGACCAGCACCGTCGTCAGAAGACGACTCTCCACCTCCCTGGTGAGCTGAGCCTTGGCCTCAGCCCACCAGGAGGCCAGAATCTCCTGCAAGTCCACCGGTGGCTGGGGGGGCGGTGGAGCAGGGATACGGGTATGGATTATACCCATAAGGCGCAGATCCGAATTCAGACGGCAGGAAACCCAGCGCTGGTAATGAAGTGCCGGTACTGCGGCATCAGATACTCGCAGCCCTGGGAAAGACAGGGTCGGATACCCAGGAACCGGGGCTGCCAGAGAACACGGCTCGGCCGGAGGCCCACGGGCAGGTCTGGAGCAGAAGGCCCAGATGGTGGACGGCCCGCGTTGGGCCGCATCCGGGACTGGGATGTCGCTCGGAGTCGGCAATACCGGCATCGTAGCCAGCAGCTGAGTAGCTGGCATCCGGGAAGCAGACGTCAGATCAGTCGGACCAGCAGGTGGACGGTCTGACGGAGGTGGAACAGGAACCTCAGCGTAGTCTGGGGATGGGGGAGAGAAATCCGTGGGGTCAGGCTGAGGAGACCCAGGTTCCCCGGAGGGCAGCGAAGGCTGCGGAGAGCCAGGGACGACGGACGTGGGAAGATCCGGCGTCTGCTCTGCCGCTGTGCGGATGTCGGGCAAACCAACGCTCGGCTCATCAGTGGGATCCGTGCCGGCGCCGGAGGAGTCGGCGTCCAACTTAACAGACCCATCGCCGGAGGCAGGCCTCGCTGGAGGGGCGGCCTGGTCGGGCAGAATAGGGGCCGTGCGCTGCCCCGAAGGGTTGGGCAACTTACCCACTTTCTCCATGCAGGCATCGGAGAAGCCAATGTCTGGCTTATAAGAGCCACTCCCACCAGTAGGCCGCGCAATTACGGCTTTACCAGGAGCGGAGGACTCCAAAAGCCTGGAGGCGCCTGAAAGGCCCAAGCGCGAGACAGAATGAGTGGGACAATCACGCCTTAGGAAGCCTTCTAAGGCGGCCGGCCGGAGCGGGTCCACCGGAGACATTATTCAACACGGCGACGCCTGAAGAAGTCACGTGATAAGAAGCCCTTGTCCCGGTGCTTCTCATTATCTTTTTTCCTGCGATGGCCTTCGGGGAAGTGGACGCTTGCCGGAGCTTTTTCATCATCATCATCATCATCAAATCTTTATTTATTCAGGCGAACATCATTGAGCAAGGCTCATTTACAAGATGGACCTGTTAAGGTCAAGGTTCAATAGTTGATACACAACAGATGCATCATACACTTACATAAGACAGTTATACATACAGGGGAAAATAACGTTTATAAACACAATGATGTACAGTAAATTCACATGATAAAAAACGGTTATAGGAAAGTTAAGCTAATATTTACAGTATGTACAGTATATACATATCCCAGTGGGGGCATGGCAGACACTCAACATAATGTAATACTAGGATGGTGAAGGTATTACTGGTGCCATAAGATGTGGTTTGCTCTGGAAGGAATATGCCATATATGGTTTGAAGGAGATTTGTGAGATGACAATGCTAGCTCTAGTGGTAGCAATTGCATTTTCTTTGAAGAAGACTGTACAATGCTGTTTAAAGGATGCAAATGGAATGATATTGGACAGTTTTAGGATTTTTGTAGGGTGTTCCATGCTATAGCTAGAGAATAGCTGATTGCTGCCCTCCCTAGCCTGGTGTTGAATTTGGGCAATTTGAGCAGGATGATGTTGTTGCTTCTAGGGCATAGGAGCAGAGAGGTCTGGGTGAAGCAGTCCAGGTTATAGTTTGGAAGTTTTTTTGACAATGCTCTGTAAATCCATAGTGCTGCATTTCTGTTCCTTCTGAGGTGAAGGGAAACCCACCCAACTGCAGCATAAAGAGAGCAATGATGAGTATTAGATGGCAGATCTGTAATGAACCTTACTGCTCTATGATATAAGGTATCCAACTTGTGATGGTAGGAGATGGGGCAGTGACTATAAAGGAAGTCTGCATAGTCAACAACTGATAGAAAATGGCCTGACTAACCTCATCTTTGAGTCTCTGTTTAGGAAGGGTTTTAATCTATAGAAGGCCAAGCCTTTGGCGAAGCTTTTAACAGTTCTTCTAAATGATGAGTGAAGTCAAGTCTGTTGTCAATCCAACACCTAGGTATTTGAAGTTTTCTACATACTCCAGATTTTCTCCAAGTATAGTGCATAACTGGGGAGAATGATTGGAGAGGATGTGCTGGTGGAGCTTTGATTTGTGAACATCATTGCTTTAGTTTTCTTTGCATTTAACAGAAGCTTTTCTCTAGGTAGCTGATATTGTAGCAAGGAGAATTCTGTTTGTGGATTTCACGAGCAGCTGCAGTGAGAAGGGTTGCTGACATACAGAACAGTGTCATCAGCAAAGAGGTGTACAGAGGAATTGGTAAGGGTTGAATCAATGTTATTTATATAAATGGCAAAAGGATAGGACCCAGAATAGAACCTTGGGGACTCTCTTGACAGTGGTTTTATGGGGATAGGTCACCTTCAGCTTTACCTGCTGTGACCTACCGGTGAGATAGCATCTGAACCACTTAAAGGAGGATGGATCTAGGCCAATGGAGTACAGGGATGAAAGTAGTAGCTCGTGGTCCACAGTATCGAATGCTTTGCTCAGGTCCAGGAATACTGCACAGACATTATTCTTTTATCTAATTCGATTGCCAGTCATTTGTGACCTTGGCTAGTGCAGGATAGTGCTATGCTTGGCCCTGAATCCAGATTGAGCTGGGTTTAGGAGGTTAGCATTGTCAAGATACTCCCTTAACTGATTACTCACTAATTTCTCCAGCATCTTGGATAGCACTGGTAGAATGGAAATGGGCCTGTAATTATTAAGATCCATAGGGTCCCCTGATTTTAGAAGGGGAACCACTTGGGCTGTCTTCCACAGTGTGAGAATAGAGCCAGAGTTTAGGGATAGGTTAAAGAGGTGTGTTAGGGGGACTGCAAGTACATGGCATGCAATCTTTAGAAAGTAGGGGTCCAGAGAGTCTGCCCCTGCGCTTTTTTTGGTATCCAGTTGCCATAATAGGCCCTCTACTTGTTTCAACAGTATAGATTTGAAGCTGAAGGAAGAGTCAACTCTCTGATCACCAGTGTAATGGGAGCTTAATTGTTGCCTCAGCAGGTTAGCTGGAGGGGTGTCAAAGGCAAGGCCAGCCGTTGTGAAGTGGTTATTGAAGGCGTCCAGAATTTCCATTTTGCCAGTGATAGGGCCATAACTGTTGTGTAATTTTCAATTCCTTCTCCAAGGAGCTCCTTTTCTTTTTCAAAATATGGGCCTCCAGGGACTGCTGCCGTCTTCTTCGAATGGCCGCGTTGAAACTGAGGCAGTGCTGGCACTTCTCCACCGGATGGTCGGGGTCTATGCAAAAGAGGCACACGGAATGGCCGTCCTTGTCCAGCGGGAGTTACGCCGCACGAAAGGTACTTGTTTTTGTGCTCAAATACCTGACGAATGATGAAAAAAAAAAAAAAAATGACGATAGAGGCTGACGAGCAAGGCACTTTACCACGAGCCACTGGCATGAGCCGACGGCGGGAAAGAACTGAAAGGCGGGCGTGAGGGACCAGCCCTTTATACAGACATCTCCTGACGTCGGTCACCTGACGTGGGGGTGGTCCCTCGCCAGAGACTGCTAGCTAGAAATTTTTCCGTGGGGTCCTGATGCCTGCCGGCTTTAGTCCTACATGTAATTACCTACTGCAAGAGCCCTCTCAAAGTAAGATTTGGCTTTTGGTGTGTTTACAGTGGGTAATAGTGAGTGGGATACTCTCCTCCCCCAAGAAAGTAATCAATGGGGTCCCTCAAGGTTCAGTATTGGGGCCACTCTTGTTCAATGCCTACGTCTTGGATATAGGGAGGGGGGGTCAAAAATCGCTTGAGTGTCTTTGCGGATGACTCAAAACTGGAAGCAATGGTGCATTGTGTAGAAGCGAGGGAGTCAATCCAGGGGATCTGATACCCTGAGGGGTGGTCAAAAGGTGGGGCTGAAATTTAATGCCAGGAAATGAAAGGTACTTCATTTGGGGTTAAAACTCCGGTCACGTGATACACTGGGGGTGTCTCACTGCAAGCTACATTGGGAAAAAGGGATTTAGAGGAGGTGGTAGACATCAAAATGAATAACTCTGAAGATTGTAGAAGAACAGCAGCCAAAGCAAACAGGATACTGGCCTTCATAGCCAGGAGTATTATGTCCAGAAGAAGGGATCTGATCCTCCCTCTGTATAATGCCTTGGTCAGGCCGCAGCTTGAGTGTTGTGTACAGTTCTGAAGACCTCATCTGAAGAAGGATATAGTACTGCTGGAGAGGGTTCAGAGGAGAGCAACCAGGATAATTCAGGGCATGGAGGGGAGGCCTTATGAGGAGAGACTGGAAGAGCTTAGGCTTTACTCTGTAGAGGAGAGGAAGGATAAGGGAGACATGATAGAGGTTTTCAAGTATGTAAAGGGAATAACCAGGAGTGGGACAAAGGAGCTGTTTAGGTTAAAGAAGGGGGGGAACAACCAGAGGCCATGAGTGGAAGCTGGAGGGGAAAATTATAGGGGGGAGTGTAGGAGGCATTTTTTCACTAAGAGGGTGGTGGAGCTGTGAAATGCACTGCCTGGGAGACTGGTGGAAGAGGGTACAGTGGAGGGCTTGAAGAAAGGGTGGGATAGGTACAAGAGAAAACTGAAACAAATGAAGACCCTCCTGGGGGCTGGGGATGGTAAGGCGAGCAGCCATTAGGTTGCTGGCTTTCGAGCAGACAAGACAGACCATGTGGCCTACTCTGCTGGCTTTAAGTACGTTAGTAAACAAAATATTTGACAGTATGTCAATAGGTCACTGCAACCATCTCTAACAGCTTCAAGAGTGTCACCACTTACAATTTCAGAGTGCCACATCCACTCACTTAGGTTTGCAGTTCTTTCACTATAAGAACATAACAGGAGACACTCTTGCTGCCTCAACAAATATTCCTGGCGCCCTAATAATATACAATACAAAGAAATACACATTTGAGGCTATTTCACTGCAGCCCAAAAAAAAAAAGTAATCACTTTCTGGGCCTCTGAAGACCTTCGTTCTTGAGTTCAACATTTTACAAACCCAGCACAGTACGTACTGCCCTCCACACATGAGGGAGAACAAACATCAACAGAAATCTCTCCTCCCCCAACCCCAAAACTCAACACCAACATATAAACCAAGAATCCAAACAATAACTCAAAATACCAAAACACAGGGAAACGAGACAAAATAAGGTGGATTAAACCTCAATAAAATATAGGCACTCTGTAGAAGGTGGCTACAAAAGGCAAGCACCCCATCCCAATGCTGGTCAATTACCAATTTCAGGAAGGGCACGGCAGAAGGCGCTGAAGACAAACCCACTGTAAAGTACAGTTATGTAAGCACTTACTGTAACAGTAGATCTTCAAGAACAGCTCTTGCAGCAGGTTACACCATTAGGACTGAAGCAGGCAGACGCCAGGACCCCACGGAAATTTTCTAGCTAGCAGTATTCAGTGGAGACCGCCCCCGACGTCAGGCATAATACATAAGGGGCGGTCCCCCAGAATCCCCAGTTCTCCCACCGGAGACTCCCAGCCACTGGATGACAATAGAAGAGGGGACTGAGGATCCGCCATCAAATGGCAATCACAGTGGTGTTAAGAACACCTGTTCCTAGAATAAGGATACTGGAACAACAAAATCTACCTCCAGCGGGGATGGTGGGAGGGAAAGTACCTGCTGCAAGAGCTGTTCTCGAAGATCTACAGTTACGCTAAGTTCTTACGTAACTGTACTATCTTACTTCGAGAAACAGCTCTTGCAGCAGGTTACAACATTAGGACTGACTCCCAAGCAATAGTGGAGGTCCCACACCATTGGAAGGAGGGAAGGTAGAAATCATTAGTAAAACCTAAGCCTAGGACAGAAGTCCTTGAAGGACTCCTAGACCAAAACCTGCTATTCGCCTCAATGCAACAACTAGGCTATAATTAATGCCTGATGAAGGTGTGCACAGTGCTCCAAGTCGCTGATGCACAGATGGCTGAGGTGGACACGTTCTTTAAGGCCGCAAAGGAGGTAGCCACCCCCCCTTGTGGAAGAAAAAATTACTCACCTTAGTAATTATATTTCTTCTAATGGAGTCTTGCTGTATTCTGACAATTGCAGTGATTCCCAACCTTTGAACTGCCCCGGAGAACTAAGAGTTAACTTTCCATGCAGGGCAGGGAACTCTGAGCTCAAGCTCGGTTGAAGTCTCTGTATGGAGTGTTCTGAACTCAAACCGTCAGATTCTTACGACCCCAACTAAACTAAAAAGACTGTGGAAATTGTAAAAATTCTACTAGCCAACTGGCTACAAAGTTTTGGATTCCCAAGGAAGAGTCAAGTCAGGAAACCCAAAAACTAAACCCAATGCACTCAAAAACAATAATGATAAATAAGCATCCAAACAAAAAGGGAAGAGAGTGCAAGCAAATACACCCCTTGAGTGCAACACTGCACCTGCCTACCCACTTCCCAAAAACAGGTTCTGAGAGGGGAGGCAGGGAGGGCGGTCAGAATACAGCAAGACTCCATTAGAAGAAATATAATTACTAAGGTGAGTCATTTTTTTCTTCAAACAACATGAAATCTTGCTGTATTCTGACAACTACACACTACCAAGCAGTACCTCCAAGGAAGAGGGACAGAACCTACTTTGGGAATAGGCTCTGAAGTACTGCTGTGCCAAACCGAGCATCACGCCTAGCCTGGATATCCAGAGAGTAATGCTTGGTAAAGGTATGGATTGTTTTCCAGGTGGCTGCTTGACAAATTTCTAGGAGAGGGATATCCCTGGCCACAGCCAGGGAAGCAGCTGTACCTCTTGTGGAATGAGCCCTCAGGCCTGAGGGTGGAGTTTTTCCACATTTTATAGCAGAATTGTAACAGGACACAATCCTCCTCGTAATAGATCTTTGATGGCAGGTTTGCCCTTCCCACTTCTCCACAAGTGAGGAACAACTGAGGAATCAAACCTGCAGACCCTTGGTACGCCTATGTAGTAGCTAAGGGCTCTTTTAACATCTAAACTGTGTAGCCTCCTCTCTCCTGAGGAAGAATGATCAGTGAAGAAAACAGGGAGACACAGACTGGTTTAAAATGGAAGTCTGAAACCACTTTGGGCAAGAACCTTCTATTGGTTCTAAGGACCACTTTATCCCTATGAAAGGAGATAAAATCAGGTTCCACTGACAGGGCTTGCAATTCACTGAAACACCTGGCAGAGGTAATGGCTACCAAGCACGCAGTTTTCCAAGTCAAGTACTTAAGCTCTGCTGAAGACATAGGCTCAAAGGGGGGTTGCATAAGCTGAGCAATGAAAACATTCAAATCCCAGGCAGGGGCAGGGTCTTTAAAAGGAGGATTGGTGTGAAACTATCCTTTAAAAAATTTACAGAACACAGGATGGGAAGATAGTGAGGAAGGCTTCCTCACAGACAAAAATGCAGAAACAGCTGACAAGTGTACCTTGGGAGTAGCTCGTCTGAGGCCTAGGCCATTAAGATGGACCATATAATCCAGAACCGTAGGAAATTCAGCAGTGTCTGGAGAAATATTCTTCTTAGAACACCAAATGCTGAATCTTTTTCATTTGGAGTTGTAAGTCTTTCTGGTGGAGGGCTTTCGAGAAGCCTTGAGAAATGTCCAGAACTCCTTGGGAAAGATGCAGATCTGCAAAGCTTAACTCTTCAAGAGCCATGCCTTGAGATTGAGATACCAAATCATCCCCTGAGAGGATGTTAACAGGTTGTAATTCCTGGGAAGAGATAGGGGAAGATGGACTGCTAGGGACAGCAACAGAGGGTACCAGGGCTGTCTGGCCCAATCTGGAGCAACCAGAATCACCTTGCAAGGTTGAGACCTTACTTTGACTAAAACTTTGAACAGGAGTGGGGGAGGCATACAGAAACTTCCCTTCCCAATTCAGAATCAGGGCGTCCAGGGGGACTGAGCCCAAGACTGGAGGTCTGCAACAAAAGAGAGGAAGCTGGTGATTGTCTGCGGCTGCAAAGAGCTCTATCTCTGGAGTGCCCCACCTTGAAAAAAACACTTTCAACACCTGAGGGTCCAGGGACCATTTGTGATGGCTGAGAAATCCTACTCAGTGCATCTGCTAGCACACTGTCCTTGCCTGGAAGATGAACTGCTACAAGAGAGGGGAACGCAACTTCATGGCTTCTGTGCACAAGGCCGTGGACCGAGTGCCTCCCTGCTTGTCGATGTACCACATGGTGGTAGTGTTGTCTGTTCTGACTTGAACCACCTTGTTCTGAACTGACTGTGAGAACACTTTTAGAGCTAGAAAAACTGCCCTGAGCTCTAGGAAATTGATGTGGAGAAGGGATTCTTGGGGAGACCACAGGCCCCGGGCAATAAGGGACCCCAGGTGGGCTCCCCAGCCCAGAAGAGAAGCATCCGTGGTAAGGACCACTGAACAAGGCTGAGCAACAAAAGGAACACCTTGCCCTAAATTGTCCTGATCCTGCCACCACTGGAGGGCCTGGATCAAGGTCAGAGTCACTGGAATCAGTTTGGTAAGGGAGTCCTTTCTCTGATACCAGAAAGCTCTCAGGTGGAACTGAACATCCCTCATCTGGAATACTGCCCCTTGGACTACTGCTGTTGAAGCTGCCATGTGGCCCAAGAGCTGGAGGAAATGCCTTGCTGGTCGAGATACCTGAAGGCTGAAGGAAGACGCTAGTTCCATAAGAGCCCTTGCCCTTTCTAAAGGAAGAAAGGCTCTTGCTCTGAGTGTGTCCAGTTCTGCCCCTATAAAGGTAAGGAGCTGGACTGGTTCGAGAACTGACTTGGGAAGGTTGAGGAGAAATCCTAGGGAAGTGAGCACTTGCTGGGTCACTTGCAGCTGAGACTTGACTTGGTCTGGAGACTGACCCACTAATAGCCAATCGTCCAGATAAGGAAATATGGAAATCTTTTGCCGTCTTAGAAAGGAAACTACTACTGCCAGGCACTTTGTGAAAACCCTTGGGGCTGAGGTTAGGCCAAAGGGCATTGCTCTGAACTGATAGTGGCCTGAGGGCAACTTGAACCTGAGGTACTTTCTGTGGGAGCACCTGATGGGAATGTGAAAGCAGGCATCTTTGAGGTCCAGGGAGGCTAGCCAGTCCCCTGACTTTAGAGAGGGAAGGATTATTCCCAGAGTTATCATCTTGAACTTTGGTTTTAAAAGATGTTTGTTCAGATATCTTTAGGTCCAGGATAAGTCACCACTCCCCTTTCTTTTTTGGGGTAAGGAAGTACCTGGAGTACAGTCCTTTGCCCCAGTGTAGGGTAGGTACTCACTCTATAGCTCTTAAAGCTAGGAGAGAAGAAACCTCTGCCTCTAGGGCAAGGGTTTCCGAAAAATCTGCAGGTGGAAAAGATCTGGCTCTCATCTTTGGAAATTTTTTGAAGCTGAGAACCAGTCCCTGACTTACTACTTCCAGGACCCACTTGTCTGATGTAACAGACATCCAGTCCTGGACAAAGTAAGCCAGCCTGCCCCCTCCTGGAATAAGAGAGTCGACCCAGGCAGGTCCATCAGGGTGTCTGCTTGGCAGGGGCTTTAGGCTGAGGAGTGGATGCAGCCCTGCTCATCCCCCTTCTGTCTCTCCCTCTGAAGAATCCCCTCTGAGAAAAGGCAGAAGAGGCCTGTGCTTGGTGAAAAGGCCTGCCTCTGCCCCTAGACTGCTGCCTTTGAGGAGTTGCCTGTCTTTCCTTGGCCTGAGCGCTCCTGTAAGTAACATAGAAACATAGAATTTTGACAGCAGATAAGGACCGCTTGGCCCACCTAGTCTGCCCATTTTCCTACCTAACAGATGAGCTGCAGATCCTAGTTAACCAACAGCTTACTTCCTCCTACCCCCCACTAGGACTGCCTTATGTCTGTCCCATGCATTCTTGAATTCCCCCACTGTTCTTGACTCCACGACCTCCTCCTCAGGGAGGCTGTTCCATGCATCCACAACCCTCTGTGAAAAATACTTCCTCAGATACCTCTGAGCCGTGTCCCCCATCTTCAAATTGTGCCCCTTGTTCTTGCACATCTCTTTTTCTGAAAGATGCTACCCTCTTGGACTTTGTTGATTCCCTTGAGGTACTTGAAAGTTTCTATCATGTCCACTCTCTCCCTTCTTTCCTAAAGGGTATACATATTAAGCTCCTTTACTCTCTTCGTATGTCTTCTGGTGCAGACCCTGCACCATTTTGGTTGCCCTCCTCTGGACAGCCTCCACTCTGTCTATGTCTTTGCAGAGTTGGGGTCTCCAGAACTGCACACAGTACTCAGATGGGGTCTCACCAACTGTCTGTACAGAGGGATAACAACTTTCTGTTTTCTACTATTGATGCCTCTTCCTATGCATCCCAGTATCCCCCAGCCTTCCTTACTGCCTTCTCACATTGCTTGCCCACCTTTAGGTCATCTGATATAATTACCCCCAGGTCCCTTTCCATTTTTACTGTTGTCAGTATCTCACCCCCCATTGTGTACTCTTCTCCTGGGTTTTTGTCTCCCATGTGCATTACCTTGCACTTCTTTGGATTGAATCTGAGCTGCCATACATTTGACCATTCCTCCAACCTTGCCAAGTCCCTTCTCATCCTTTCCACTCCATCTTGTGTATCAACCCTGTTGCAGATCTTTGTGTCATCTGCAAAGAGACATACTTTTCCTTCCAGTTCCTCTGCAATGTCCCTTAAGACATTAAAAAGGACCGGTCCCAGTACTAAACCCTGCGGTAACCCGCTAGTAACCCTCCTTTCTTCACTGTGTACTCCATTTACTACTACCCTTTGCATCCTGTTGTCTAGCCAATTTTTTATCCAGGCTACCACCTTGGGACCCACTCCCAGGCTGGCTAACTTGTGTATTAATCTTTTGTGTGGGACTGTATCAAATGCCTTGCTAAAATCTAGGTAGGCCATGTCCACAGACCCTCCTGGTCTACTACTTTGGTCACCAGTCAAAGAAATCTATTAGATTCATCTGACACGACCTTCCATCATGAATCCATGCTGCCTTGGGTCCTCTGCCCCACTGGCCTCTAGGTACTCAACAATTCTTTCCTTCAGAAGTGATTCCATCATTTTCCCTACCACTGAGGTCATACTAACTGGTCTGTGGTTTCCTGCCTCTGTCCTGCTCCCACTTTTGTGAAGAGGAATCACATCCACCCTCCTCCAGTCCTCAGGTACCACCCCATCCTCCCAGGATTTGTTAAAGAGAATAGTCAGCGGTGTCACTAGTTCTACCCTTAGTTCTTTTAGAATTCTTGGGTGAATCCCATCAGGCCCCATTGCTTGGTCCAACTTCAATTTTATTAGTTCTTTCAAAACCCTTTCTTCTGTAAATGGACTGGTATCGACCCCTGTCTTCAGAGTGTTTCTCTTGTTTGGTTTAGGTACCCCCACCCCTTCCTTTGTGAATACTGAGCAGAAATATTCATTCAGTATCCCTGCTTTTTCACTGTCACTCTCTACCCACATTCCCTTCCCTTTATTAAGCCTCAGTATCCCTCCTTTGGCCTTTCTTCGCTCCCTAATGTACCTATAAAAGGTCTTATCCCCCTTCTTAACAGAATTGGCTATCCTTTCCTCGGTTTGGGCCTTTGCTTTTCTGACTGCCTTCCCAGCCTCTTTCTGCTTTAACTGATAAAGTTCTTTGTCCTGCTCCTTCTGTGTTTCCTTATATTTCCTGAATGCTATCCTTTTCTCCTTAACCTTCCCTTTCACCTCTTTTGAGAACCATAGCGTTTTTTTCCTTCGTTGTGTTTTATCGATTTGCTTTACACAAAGGCTTATTGCCTCTGTGATGGCTGTTTTGATTACTCCCCATTGTTCCTCCACCCCTCCTTCTTGCCTGTTTGCTAGTGCTTTTATGAGGCACTCTCATTTTCCCAAAGTCAGCCCTCCTAAAGTCTAATACTCTTGCTTTTGTATGGCTTGATTGTATGGCTGTATTTATCGTGAACCACACTGTTTGGTGGTCGCCTGTACCCAGATGGCTACCCACTTCTAAATCTGAAATTCTTTCTCCATCCCCATTTGAGAGTACCAGGTCTAAGACTGCTCCCTCCTGAGTGGGTTCCAATACTAGCTGTCTCAGGCATGCCCCCTGTAGGGCATCAAGAATGACCCTGCTCTTAGATGTGCCTGTAGCAAAGGTGCTCCAGTTAACATCTGGCATATTCAGGTCCCTCATCAACAATATCTCCCCTTTTTCTGCCATTCTAAGGAAGCCTTCTGTCATTTCCTTGTCCATTCCCTCCCAGAGATGGGGGTCTGTATACAACCACCATGCGGACTGTGGTGCCATTTCCTGTCTCCAGGGTGACCCAGAGTGCCTCATCTGCCCCGGTTACTCTTTAGTTCTGTTGTTTTGATCCCTTCCTTTACATAGAGAGCTACTCCTCCTCCTCTTTTACCCTCCCTGTCCCTCCTGTAGATTGTGTATCCTGGTATGCTGACATCCCAGTCATGGTTCTCTGTGTACCATGTTTCTGTGACTGCCACAATATCCAGGCAACCCTCTTCCATCAAAGCCACTAGTTCAGGGAGCTTGTTACATAAGACTACGGGCATTGGTACTCATCATCCTCCACTTTTTGATAGCCTTACCCCTTTTAGCCCCATTCCTGTCCTTACTGCCTTTGCCTTTTTTTACATTTACCTCTGTCCTGCCCCCTAATAACTTCTCTACCTTGGTGTTTACCTCACTAATTACCATGTTTTGTGGGGGAAGGCTGGGATTTCCCTGCTCCTTTTCAGTGCCTCCCCCACTTGGCTAGTTTAAATGCTTGCCAATGAAGCATTTAAACCTCTCACCTAGGATCCTGGTTCCCCCATGGACAGATGCAGACCACTGCACCAGTATAGATCTGCATCCCTCCAGGTGGCTCCCCAGTCCCCAAGGAATCCAAAACCCTGAGCTCCACACCAGTTTTTCAGCCACTCATTGAATTCCCTGGTGAGGAGTGCCCTAGCACCACCTTTGCCATAGACAGGCAGCACCTCCGAGAAGGTTACCATATGCGCTACTTGTCTAAGGCCCCTCCCCAACTCTACGAACTCCTCTTGCACTGCTCTGATCCCATTCCTAGCCAGGTAATTTGTTCCTAGGTGGACAATGACATCCAGCTCCCTCCCTCCCTCCATCCCTCCCTCGTGCAGCTCCTCCCACGATCCTGAGGATTCGTTTCCTGTCCCTTCAAGCCGTGGCACCAGGATGGCACCTTACCTCCCTCTCCCCTTCCTCCCCCATTTCTACCCCCCTAATGATTGAGTCCCCCACCAGGAGTTGTTTCCTTCCCCTGTGGGGTCTCATGCCACCCTCCTGTGGGTCTCCTTTGTGAAGGTTCCCAGCATCCTCCTAGGTCTCCACTGCAGGTGCCTCCATAGAGGAACCACTATCCACCAGAAGAGCGAATGAACTGTGGAGAGAGAGATACAGCTGAAGGAATGCAACTCTGTTCCACCACCCTCTCCCTCCCTGAAGTCCTGTACTCATCCATTTTCTTCATGTAATTCTCTGACTGCTCCCCAAACAGGGAATTACGCAGTACAGAAAAATCCATGGCCTTAGCCTGGGTGTCCTGCAAGAGGCTAGTACATCTGAGCCAAGCCATCCTCCAAAGAGCCACAGATATAGCCATGACTCCTTGATGACACATCATTAGAGTCCACAGCAGCATGAAACTGAGCCTTAGATGCCTCAATCCCATCTGCAGCCACCTCCTCCAGCTCCTTGGCTAAATGGGGGGAGGCCTGTTTAGCCAGTGCCAGTACAGTGTCCCACCTGTACTTCTGGTACCTGGCTGTATAGGCCATGTAATTCGCCTGCCGAGTCCCAAAGAAGATGCCATGTACTGCTTCTTTGCCATGGCATCAGTCTTCCTGGAGTCCTTGTCAGGGGGGTGTGAAGCCAAGGGAATATTTGCCTTGTCACCGGCAGCAGCCTGCACTACCCCAACATGGCTGCATTGCTGATATAAGAACTCCGTGTCTGAGCCTGAAAGTGTATACCTCATGTCCATTCTTTTATCCACAGGAGGTATAGTGTTAGGAGACTTTAGGATTTTTTGTGTCCGTTTCCCAAAAGATTTGTGGAGGGGAACAGACAGTCTCCTGGACTCTGGGATGTCCATCATCTCTACATAATCAGGCTCCTCTTGATTTTCCACAGCCTCCTCCATAGGAAGCTAGAGGGTTTCAGCCACCTTTCTGTAAAACAAAGTGAGAAGGGGACTCAGAAAGCCTAGGAAGGGAAGCACCTGAAGGTCTGTCTGGGAAGATGTCCGGTTCCACAGGCACATCCAGACTCTCACATCATCATCCTCAAATTCCCCTTCCTCTTCAAATTCTGGTTCATAAAAATCTTTTGAGGGTATGATCTTCAGCCGGGGGAACCAACCGAACCGAACCCCTGCCAGAAGGAGCCGGATCAGTCGGAACCGGACGGAGCGATTCCACAATCTGAGTCGCTCTGGCTATCTCTTCGGTGGTCGGAACATGAACCTCTGGATCCGAACCGGTCAATTTGTCTTTGTGCTTTCTTTTTGTCGGAACCGATCCCTCGGAATCGGCTCTCCTTTTGCCCGGAAAAGTATCGTCGTAGTCAGAGGGCACTCCTCCTGGTTCGGTCGAAACTGAACCGGGCTGGCCATCCAGGTCAGCGGACCTCTCAGCCTCCTTTTCCTTCAGTCTACCTAATCTCTTCTCAACGGTAGATTTGGGAAAGTTTTTACATATTTGGCAGTCTGAATTGAGGTGGTCAAACCCCAGACAATAAACACAGGTGGTGTGGGGATTGGCCTTAGCAAAGACCTCCCCACACTCACTGCAGTGTTGAAACCCAGTGGGCCCGGTTTTTTTCTTGGGTTTCTCAGACATGGCCAACCTAACCAAACTTACCCTTTTTTCGGCAACCGCCAGGCAAGACTCCCTTATCGGTTCCTAACCATGTCACGGGTGTTGAAAAAAACGTTTCAAAACACGTCTTTTTAAAACCGATAAGAACCGGTAACTACACATTAAGTAAAACGCACAAATTTCACTACCAAATGGCCAGTTCAGCCAAACGAAGCCGCACTTTTACAAGTTCCACACAGAAAAAAACAGAACAATTCCTATCTAGTACTCACAGCACCACAGACAGAGACTGGACCGACTATGCGGATACTTTTTCGGTTTAAAAACCGATGAAAACTGAAACTTTAACCGACTTTCGAACCAAGCTGAAGGAGAAGTCTCTGGAGCAACTGTTCAGTGAGGCGGAGTAAAGAATCTGACGGTTTAGGTTTGAAACACTCCAGACAGAGACTTCAACCAAGCTCGAGCTAAGAATTCTACGCCCTGCATAAAAAGTTAACTCTTTGTTCTCCGGGGCAGTTCAAAGGTTGGGAATTACTGCAATTGTCAGAATATAGCAAGACTTCATGTTGTTTGAAATTCTATGAAGTGGTCTTTCTTGACCGGCGGTAATCGACTGCCACCCTGAAAAGTGGCGAGCGATGCGACCCCCAACCTTTTGTGCCCGTTGATCCAGAGGAGGGGCGGGGGCCGGGAAGGAGTGCTATGGCAGCACTGGTCGCTGCAGGCCGGTCCAGTTTGGTGTAATGCTGGCCTCTGCCTGGGAACGGCTTAGCCTGGGCTTTACATTGAAAAGTGCCCTTTTGTTGCTGGCCGGAACGTGGCTGCTGCCATTGTTGCCGGCTGCGAAAATGGCTCTGGTTCCTATAAAAGGAACCAGGCCTTGATCTGTACATGACCTGTACAGACCTGACTGCCTTCCCAGCATCCTGGAGCTTGGCGATAACCTTCTCCGAGGGCTCACCAAAAAGTACTTTGCCACTGTAAGAGACATCAAGAATGTTCTTCTGTACGTCCAGGGTAAAGCTGGAGACACGGAGCCAATAGTGCCTCTGGAGACAGATGCCCGACGCTGCAGCTCTGGCAGACGAGTCCGCAGAATCGCATGTGGCTCATAGCACTCGGGTTCCCACATCAGACCCTGTGCGGTGGAGGTTTAGGAGCTCCGCCTTCTTTTTTTTTCCCCCACTCTCTCTTCGCAGCTCTCCCCTCTTCGGGAGACACCTATGGCCTTTTCAGCCCTCGCTCACCTACCTGGTGACCGATGCAATCCATCCCCCAAAGAGCCGTGGTTATACCCCCCAGGTGAGTACAGGGTAGGGGCCGCACGCGATGCATCTACATTTCGTCGGAACGCTGTCTCCGGGCCGGTAGGGGCACTGAAGGTGGGGCCTGGTGCTCCGCTCTACTGGGAGGCTGCACGATTATTTGTCAATGTTCTCTCTGTGCCATGTCCCCCGGTCAATGGCGCTGAAGCGCGCGTTTGGCAAGCCGCCCTCTGTTGAGCTGCTGCCGGGATTGTTGTACCGGGTCTCCACCCAGGGCCAGACTAAGCCGAGCTCTGGTTCCGCCCTCCTCCCAGAGAGGACGGGCAGTCCTTAGGATGCTCAAGTCCTCTACCCCGGCCAGCCCTCCAGCTCCCGGACTCGTTCCCGAACCTGGGTCACTGGCGTCGCAAGCGGAAATCCAATCACTGCGCCGGCGGGCCAGTGGAGCTCCACCTTCTGATCGCCATCCGGTAATTTTGTCGACAAGGTCCTGGCCCTGTTCCCACAGGGCATTCTGAAACTGTACCATGTGAGACAGATAGTTCAGGGACCTGATGGAGCATGTAGCAGCCACATACATGTGTCTCCCCAGGGAGTCCAGCTGTTTGGATTCCTGGTCCGGTGGCTGTGTGCTCATATGCTGTGGTCTTTGGGACCGGTCATGCGAGGCCATAATGACCAGGGAGTCAGCCAGAGGTTGTTAAGCCAAGTACTGGTCCTCTTTTGGGGCCTTGTACAGGCGGTCAGCTTTCTTCGGTACAGCGAGGGTGGAGTGCGGACACTTCCACGGAGCCTTGGTGACATCCGTGAAGGTGTCCACCAAGGGTGGCACTACCACAGGCTTTGGATCCTTCTGCCGAAGACAACAGGCAAGGCGCTGTCTCTCGGGATCAAGGTCTTCGGTATCCCCTGTTGTCCTGGATGT
Source organism: Neoceratodus forsteri (assembly GCA_016271365.2). Lineage (NCBI taxonomy): Eukaryota > Metazoa > Chordata > Ceratodontiformes > Ceratodontidae > Neoceratodus > Neoceratodus forsteri. The sequence continues at coordinate 568,911,506 of CM057452.1, forward strand.
GCCTCATGATCTCAGAGAAGGAGGGATCATCTGGAGGAGACCTGGGTAGGTCCTGTGGGTTAGGTGATGGGATGTTGAGTGGAGAAGGAGATCTGGAATATTCCGAGGTATCCGATCAGGAGTCCTCCCCTGACGGAGTGTACCGACGATGTCTGGGTCGCTTGGAACTGGGAGACCCTGATGGAGATCTTGAGGGAGGCCTTCTCCGGTGTTTGGATTTACCCCTAGGAGGTGGAGTCTGCTCCTTAGGGGTTGGTGGTCATCCTGCTGGCCCCTTTGGAGGAGGGGAGTAGGAGGTGGAGGAGGAGGTTTTACAGGGACCACGTCTTTTCGGATGGTGTCCCACCAGAAAGTAAAGAGGTCCTTTACCTCTTGTATGTTCATGCCCGACGACACGCCTGGCACGGTGGTCAAAATGGATCCAGCGTAGGTCTCGGGTAGCTAAGGTCTTCGGAAGTCTGGCATCCTCTGTACCGCCTGGTCTTCAGGCAATGTCGTGTCCTCTTCCTCGTGGAGTCCGCGACCAGTGTCCACCGGTGACTGGGGGCAGTCTTCGGTTCTGGAGGCGTGAGGCCGACATGGTCGCTTGGCGGCGACTTAGCAGATCCCACGCGACGCCCTGCCAGTGTCTGGTGCTTGGTCATGTCCCTCGCTCCAGCAGCGCCCTGGCCGATTGGTGCTTGGCCGCCAACGGGTCCGTTGTCCGCTTTAGGGACGTCAGGTCTTTCGTCTTCCTGGGTGGTGGATCCGGACCCCTGGGAGGCTGGGAGACCGATCTGGGGTCGGGATCCCGACGTCGGGCAGAGGAGGAAGACTTGTGGCATTCCGAAGACTTGGAAGAGGCCCAAGAGACAGTGGAGGAAGCCGAGGGCCTAGAAGTCTTGATGGGCTGAAGAGTCAAAGAACCGCCTGTAGCCTTGGCTTTGACTGAAGGGGGCTGAGAACAAGCCCTGGAGGGACAGCGATCAGACTGGGTAGAGCCTGAGCTACACAAGTCCGAGGCCCGGTTCGGGGATCTGGACCTTGCTTTCTCCCAGTGTTTATGGGCCTTGGAAGAAGAATCACCCCTGAAGGAAGGTTCTTTGTCCATCCTGCTAAGTTTCTCTTCTAAAAGATACGCCTTGAAGTGCCTTCTGATGGCGGATCCTGGTGCGGCTGTTGAACCCTTGACAGAAGGAGCAGGCCTTGGTGTCGTGGTTTGGGCCTAAGCACCGCATGCAGGATGAATCAGGATCCTTGAAAGAGATTTGTTTTTCGCAGGCACACTTGGACAGGTGTCCCTCAAAAGAAGGAGTTGGAGAGGACATTAGTTTTGTAGAAACTACTTGAAGAAGTTCTAAGTCGTCGTACGCTAGGTAGAAACCGAGAGGCCGATGCTGGCAAGTCGATGGCGGAAAAAGAATTGAGGATTCTGGGGGACTGCCCCCTTATGTACTATGCCAGACGGGGGGGCGAGACCGACCGCGGGGGCGGTCCCCGCTGAATACTACTAGCTAGAAAATTTCTGTGGGGTCCTGGCACCTGCCGGCTTCAGTCCTAATAGTGTAACCTGCTGCAAGAGCTGTTTCTCGAAGTAAGATTAAAGATAATACAAACAGTACCAATTCCAGGAAGGGCAGGACAGAAGGCACTAAAGGCAAATCCACTCCAATAAAGGACACATCAACAACACATCATGGTGTCTGCAGGGTTAGTGAGCAAGCCCTAGCATCGTACATGGGGCCTGGCTAGGGAAGCAGTATGAGCTTTACCTAAAGGATATAATAATGAAAAACTGGATGGTGATACCTTCTGTTATGGTCTACAATACCCACTTGTCTGCGGTGACACTGGACCACTGCTGATAAAAAACAGGTAACACCTGTCCCCATTGGATACTGGAACCTGTAAGAGAAAACAAATACGTGATGTTAGCAAGAGGATGACAGAATGTCCCTAGACCCTTGCAAATGTCAAAAACTAGAGTGCCCTAGCAAGCTTTGTGTTCCTTGTAAGCAAAATGGCCACTGGAAAGAAAGTAAACACAAGAGAAGCCCATTTTCAGCAGACAACCATTTAGCATCATAGACAACCGTTAACGTCACAAACAAAAGCAAAACAACTTACTCACTGATCAGTTTTCATCAATGCACTTTTTTTTCTTTACTTAGCCTCTGGCCATCTTTTCAATCTAACTGTGGCCGTGACCAAGGAGAAGCTTCCATGAGGAAACTTGCTGCCCTCTCCAGAATGTCTGAAAGCTGATACAAACGTATAACCAGTACGATACCAGGATGCCCCCCCCCCGAGGAAATGGATGGAATGCTCTACAAAACAATGGATGGAAAAGGTGACCAGTGACAATTTCAATAAAATACATTCTGCTAGCCTAATTCTTGGGAAATACTCAGGCCCAGTCACACACCCGTTCTTAACCATGTTTGTAAATGGTTTCACTAAAAGGGTTTGGTGCAACTACAGTTTTATCATCATCTTGTCAAGAGTAACTGTTTAAACAGCCATCAACACTGCACCTGAAGTGGTGTCCCTAACAACTGTAACACAGTTCATGTCCACACCAAGGTTTAAAAAAAAAAAAAACGGTGTAACCTTAAAACGATGTTTGAGACTAGCCCTTAGGGTGGTTTCAAAACAATGTTGCATTGAGGACACAACCCATGTAAACCATGTAAGTTAGAAAATGATTTGCAAACTTTAAACATGCTTTAAAAATACAGAAACATAGTCAATAACAGAAGAAAAAGATAGATGGTCCATTCAGTCTGCCCATGGTTCCCTATCTAACACCAGGATTTATTGCCCGTACAGGGTTCTAGCCCTCCATATCTACCCATCTATTCCCCTCCCTGTTACTATCGCCCCAAGTAACCACTATACCCTTTATTCTGTCCAAACTGTCCCTGAAACCATTAACGGTTTTTGTGCCCACCACCTCAGCTGGTAGAATATTTATTTATTTACTTACTTACTGAAATAGTTTCACCAGGAAAGGCACACTGAGCAACAAGATGCTAGTCTCCAGGTGCAACCTGGGGGGAGGGGGTACTAGGGGGTTGGATAACACGCAGGTTATCAACTGAGCAAATAACAGAGGCAAGTAGCAGCATATGGATACAATTGCATTAAACAACAAGCAACAACACATCGAGTACATTGGATACTGTATGAAGCATGTAACTATTACTTGACATATAGCAGCAATCCAAGGGAAAATTTAACACACAGTAATATGCAGGTATAAGCAACAGGAGACAGAACACATGATGGTGCAGGACAAAAAGGCACAGGACAAAAGTGCATAGGTTGGGGCTATATGTCAGCATTTATAGCAAAGCTAAGGCTGCTGGTCGGGCAGTGGGGAGGGGAGCAATTGGCGCATGGCCGAGTCAGGTACAGGAGCAATTAGTGGTGAGGAAGTTAGCTAGGGCGGTAGAAATAGAGTGGGCAGAGGAGGAATGCCGAATTTGAGGTGGGAGATCATTCCATAGCTTGGGTAACCGGTGTGAGAGGGCGGCTTGCCCGGCAGTAGTCTTCCGCCTAGGAATTGATAGTTGCGGTAGTCACAGGATCCAAGATAATGGGTGGGGGAAGGGGCAGCTGAGAGCACGGAGGAGAGGTAGGAAGGGATAGTGCAAAGTCATAGATTAGATACATATTTAGCACAGTGTGAAATACGGCAGTTTCCGAGGGACGGTAGTGCCAGGGAACGGTAAAGGTTGCAGTGGTGGGTAAGGGGTGAGGCATCGAGAGCAAAGCGGCAGAAGGCATTAAAAAGTGTGTCCAGCTTAGATACGGTGGACTTAGGGACTGCACCGTAAACAATGTCACAGTAATCAAAGGAGGGAAGTATCATCTTCTGGACCAGTTCACGTTGGACAGGAGGAGGAGGCTACTGCGGTTCCTATAAAGTTCACCGAGCATGGGGCATAGTTATTTTGAAATAGCATCAATGTGGTCTGAGAAGGAAAGATTGCAGTCGCGTCATACCCCCAAGTAGCGGAATGAGGAGACATCTTCGAGTTTTTGACCATCCAGGGTGTGGAAACAGGGAAGGGATAGGAGTCTGGACAGGCGTTCTCATGTGCTAAAAGTCATCATGACAGTTTTTTTTTTTTACATTTAGGGAGAGCTGGTGAGAGCTGAACCATTGCTGTACTTTGCCGAAATCGGCTTGGAGGTTAGTTTGTACCACTTCAGGGTCGGAGCCTGAGAAGAAGAGTACAGTGTCATCTGCATACATGTGGATTGAGGTAGTAGAGCAGATGAGCGGTTAGTTGTTTAGGAACATAGAGAACAGTATGGGTCCCAGAACCGACCCCTTGGGGACACCGGTAGGGAAGGGGAGAGGAGATAGCATTTGCGACTCTAATGGACTGGGTTCTGCCAGAGAAGTAAGATCTGAACCAGTTGGTGGCAGCAACAGAGAGGCCTGATTCAGCAAGACAAGAGAGCAATATGGGGTGGGAGACCGTGTCGAAGGCTTTTGCAAGGTAGACGAAGACGGCTGAGGTGATCAGCCCACTGTCCATACCAGTCAGGATGAAGTCGGTAAGCCTTATCAGGAAGGATGCAATGGGGTGTCCCTTTCTGAAACCTGACTGGTAGGGTGTGAAGAAATTAGAGTCTGTGAGGAAGGAAGTAAGCTGGGTGAGCACAAGGTGCTCTTGTAGTTTTGCTAGTACTGGGGGGAAATAGGGTGGTAGTTGGAGGGGGAGGTGGGGGTACCTCCTTTTGGGAGGGGGATGACAGTGGCGTGCTTCCATGCTTGGAGGATGGCAGCAGCAGCAAAGGATTGGTTTAAGAGTTTGGCAAGCGGAGTTGCTGTGACGGAGAGGTAAAGGAGTTTAGGGTCCAAGCCATCTGGGGATTTGCCTTTTTAAGGGTTGAGAGAAAGTAATGCATCTAGGGCATCTGCTGCAGAGATGTCACTGAAGGAAAAGGAGCGAGGCCTAGTCAGGTTTGTTAGGTCTGTGGAGGGTGCGATAGGTGCAGGGTTTGGCAGGGCAGAGAGGAGAGTGGCAGCACAAGTGGAGAAATACATGTTGAACTCAGTAGCGACTGCTGTTGGCTTAGCGAGAATGGAGTTGTTAATATTTAGAATTGGAGTGGGGGATTGGCAGCTGGTGGGGTGAAGAGGGAGTGAATGACCTTCCAGAATTTTGAGGGGTTATTTAGTTTGGACTGTAGGGAGCTGCTGAAGTACTTTGCTTTAGCTAGGCGACTGGCTCTGGTACACTTGTTTCGGAGCATGTGGTATGCAGAGAGATGTTGTGGGAGGTGCGAGGATTTATGCATTTTCCAGGCTTTGTCACGGGCGGTTTGACATGCAATCAGTTCTTGGGTGATCCACAGCAGATGGTTGCCTCGTACCCTTGTATATCACAGTTTGTCCCAGACACTGAGGAAAGTGTCTTTAAAGTGGAGAAAGGCGTCGTCAATGAAGTCCATAACAGGGGTGGGGCCCAGTTTGCTAGTGCAAGGTCGTCTAACACCGGGGTGAGGTTAAGGGATTTGAAGGAGCGTTAAGACTAGAAATTTAAGGGGGGGGATTTTGAGCGGTGGATTTTGCACACTAAGAAAGTAACGTGGTGGTCACAGAGGGAGTCAGGAAGAATAGCGGCATTTATGACCCAGTGAGGGTGTGTGGTAAGAGCCCAATCGAGGAGTGAGTGGTTACCAGATTTTAGGTTAAGCCAGATGGGCTCAGTAATGATTTGAGAGGGGTTTACAGCAGTAATTTCAGTTCTGGTTTTATTGAGTGCAGGAGCTAGCCAGTTGTGGTTTAGATCGCCCATAATATAAAGTTCCCCTTTCGGGGTTAGGCAGGAGATTTGCTTGAGGAGGTTGGTGACAGCAGAAGATGGTGTGCCAGGTCGGCAGTATATTCCTGCAATGTAGATTGGTAGCGAGAAGGGGAGTGCCAGCTGGAGTAAAATTAATTCATAGATTTTAGGTTCAGACTTGGCTAGGATAACCGAACAGTGCAGCTCCGAGTTGACATAGATGGCAACTCCGCTGCCTCTTGTGGCTCTGTCCTGGTGGGCTGAAGTTTAGCCTGGGATGGCGACAGAGAAGTCGCTAATGTTTTTTGTGAGCCAGCTTTCAGACAAGGTGAGGATATCTGGAGCATAGTGGGCAGCAAGTACCTGGAGGGAGTCAAGTTTATGGACTAGGTTCCATGGTTCCTCCACCCTTTCTGTAAGATAATGCTTTCTCACATTCCTTTTGAACCTTGTTGCCACCGCCTTTTTCAGAAAGGGTGGTGGAGCCTTGGAATGGCCTCCCACCACAGGTGGTGGGGTCAAAAACGGTCAAAGAATTCAAGCTGGCATGGGAGGGGACAATGTGGAAAACTTAACACAGAAGCTTGTTGGGGAAGTAGTATACAAGAGCAGACTAGATTGTCCACACGGACCCCATCTGGCGACACATTCTGTATTTCTCTGTTTCTCCCTCCTGTCAGCCTCCACTTGTGCATGCGAACTGTTACTTATGCTAAATAATTCCCCGTAGTTTACCTTGTTTATTTCTTTCAGGAACTTGAAGGTCTCTGACATATCACCCCTCTCCCATCTGGTCTTCGGAGAGTACACGTGCCATGAGGCTATCCTCATAACCTGCCCTGCTGGCCCCGAATCATCTTCATCACCCTTCATGGTATGACCTCCAGCCTGTCCTTATCTTTCCGGAGGTGAGGACTCCAGAACTGGGCACAGTACTCTAGGTGAGGCCTCACCAAAGATCTATATACAGGCAGTATTATCTCCTTTCTTTTGCTGTCAATACCCATTCCAATATCCAGCATCCTATTTACCTTACTATAAACATTGTTGCACTGCCCTGACTGTTAGTCACAAATCAGGATATTAAATAAGCTGAAAAAACTGATTAGCAGTTTTGCGTGATAAAGTACTAATCAGCTCTGAAAATGAATAGCACTTGTCACAAATTGATTACTAACTACTCTTAACTGTATAGCCTAGCCATTGAAGTTAGAAGGTCCGGGGGGGGGCCGTGGAGCCCGATCAGTATGGAGGCTTGCTGATAGTGCTCTGCACTGAGACGTTCCTTTTTACTTATAAATTGCTATTTTGCACTTTCCTGAACTAAAACTACCTTTCTGGTACTACATGGGGAGTCCTCGAAAAGATCCGCAGCAAGGTGCCGGAGCCAAGTCTAAAAATGTCTCCAGAGCAAAACAACCATGCAGTCTATACATGGCCACTTAGAAGAAGCTGTAAGGGATTCAGGAAAGGATACCCTGCAAACAACTGGGGCAAAGATTAACCGGCTCACTGTAGCTGGATCATCGGACAAATCTGATGGTTTGACCAATCGAGTGGCCACTTTAGAGATGATGGTGGAATCTACTCAGACCACCACCACTGAAGCAACCAAACGGTCCAACGCTGCACTGGGGGCGGGTTCCTCAGTCATCAGAGATACTATGCACTTCCATTCTCAGTTAGAGACTTTGGAAAATCAAATCAGAGTGGCAAATATTCAAATTCTCGGAATGCCAGATTGCCTTAGGGCTGTGAAGGGGATCATCTCTCACTATTTATTCAGGAGTAGTTCGTGCAACAATTAGGAGAGGAGGTGACACAAAAGTTCAGCAGCTAAAAAAGGTCTATAGGGTTACACCAAGAAGACACTCAGACAACCCGGACGCCATGCAGACTATAGTGGTGGTCACTGCTGGAATGGGTACCCAGGATATTTTGCTAGCTATGGCACAACAAAAGGGAACTCTCCTCCAAGATGGACAGCAGGTTAGAATGATCCCAGATATTAGCTATGCCATGAGGCAAAAAGAGGAAGAAGTTCGATGGTATGCGGGCCATGCTACAGGAAGCCCATCCCTCACTGCACGTTTTTTCCAGCCAGACTGAGAACTACCTATCAAAGGAAAATCTATCTGTTTACAGACACTTCCGAGGCTTTGAAATGGAGCCAGAAATATGCAGCTCCAACACTTCGTACGGCTGCTCCTGAAGATAAGTCCTCGGAGGATGACGCCACCCGATTCTTGATGGGATGATATTTTGCCCTCTTATGGGTGGGTATTTTAACTGGCCCCAAGTTGACTGGACTTTATTATAAAACTGGATTGATCTTTTTAACATTAGGATTGGGGCAGTTTTCCACCCAAGCCAGGGGGTTCTGGCCCTCTCAGACCTACAGGACGTGTGTTTAGACACATCTCTGCAATAGCTTATCTGCCAACTATTTCTATATTTTAGTAGTTTATAGCACTATTGCTCTTTATTAGAACTATACTTGTTGACTTTTTTCATGTCTCTTGATGGGTGGTTCTGTTTTTCTCATTGCATCTATATAACAAACAGTATTCCATTTTGCTATTTTTAGTGCCAGCTGCGTAATGGTTTAGCAGTAATATTTCATTTTGAATAATGTCAGATGCACTGTCGAATTACAATTGCACATAATGTGCCTAATGGGGAAACATATGGTAGCTAACTACCTTCTTTTTGTAGGTAGCGAGTCCTTGAACTATTAACTTCAGATGTTTATTAACAGTGCAGCTCATGAGTTCAATTTGCAGTTTATTTAGGAATTTCATATGGATTTATCTTATGCTTTCCCCTCCGCTAACATATCAAACAGCTTAGGAGGGCTACCCTGAGTGGCGCCCTCATTGTGTTTCACTTATTGTTACATCCTCTGCTTGCAACATATAACTGTGAAAACAATAAAAAAAAAAGTAAAAAAAAAAAAAAAGTTAGATGGTCCCTGAATAAACCAGATACGCAGTTCTCATTACAGTACAACCCCCACCCACCCATATCATAAAGAACAGGAGAACTGTGTTAAAACCCATTCATTCCAGTAGCGCCATATTGCATCCGATTCATCCACTGCTTAACCGAACCCAACATGGCCGCTCAGGATAGAATGAGAATGTGTGGGTGACTCCATGCCTTCTCAACTGGGCTCTCATACCATGAAATTGCTTCCAGCACTGCCAGGCTGCATGGCTCAAGTCGAGGTATAAATATACCCTAGTCCCATACACCCACAGCTCTCTTTTTTTCACCTGGCTAGCTGAAACACGCAATCCTAAGCTCTAGGTCCTGCGCATCACCCCTTGTGGTCGACACCCCCACGGAGAAACACAGAAAAAGACCATTACAGCAACATTCGTAGTAATGGTGCTTTTTCTGTGTTTCGTCTTTCCCCAGTGTTCCACCCCCTCCCCAGACCAACTCCGACCTGGACTTGGAATCCTAGAGTCCAGGGGGTGCGGGGGGCAGAGCCCCCTGCATGGGGGGTGTGGGGGGCACAGCCCCCCCACAGAAAACAGCGATGGAAGAGGAAGCACAATACCTGTGCCGGTATTGTGCCGTCGCTGTGGGGGAGGTCGGCATTCTCGTCAAGATATCTTGGTGCTTCCTAGGTCCTGCCATCACAACCAAAACCATCCTTGTTCAGCCATGCTGTGTCAGATAACTCTGTACACTTTCCCAACCAGCAACAGCTTCCCCCACCTTCAGATCCGCTCTACAAGAGCCTGTAACCCATCCAACACATGAGGAGTCACCACCAAATCCTTCTGGTAACCCCATGACTCATATATTCGGAGCTCTGGTTTGGTTCTCCAGGACCTCTAAATGAGTCAGCGGCATTGTGTTCTCTTTAATAATCTGAGCAAAGGCTTGATGGGCATATCCTGCTGCTATAGCTGCTGCTGCTGCCATTATGGGTTTTGTTGCTTCAGCGCGACATATATTCACCTTCATTTCTACAGCAAGTTGGTCTGTAACTGAATCGTGCTTCCTATCTGTTAGGGCTACTGATTTACAGACCTGTTTAATTTTACACAGGGCTTAAAATTTAAGGGGCATTGTGCGAATCGCTATATTTTTAGCACCCCCGGCAAATTCTGTACCTCCATGTGGGACAATCCCCACCCCTGCAAATTCTGGACTCTCCACGTGGGACAATCCCGCTCACACACGCTGGCAAAGATAGGGGGAAAAAATGCCACTGAAATGAATGGGCCCATTCATTTTCATGAGCCCATTCATTTCAATGGCATTTTGTTTCTTATATTCATGACTTTCTTACCTTTTTTAATGACTGCACTTGTGTTTGTGAGAGGGGAACTAAATAAGACCTGGACAGCAAAAAGTAGAAAACAAATATCAAGAGGAAAGAAAGCTATGACTGGGAGGAAAAAACACCACTGAAATGATTGGGCCCATTCATTTCAATGGCATTTTTTTTTCATGGTCATAACTTTCTTACCTTTTGCTGTCAATGTTTCAATGGTGTTTATTTCTCATGGTCATAACTTTCTTATCTTTTAATATTTTTTAATGACAACACTTGTGTTTGTGAGAGTGGACCTAAATAAGATCTCAACAGCAAAAAGTAAAAAAAATATAAGGTAAGAAAGTTATGACCATGAGAAAAAAAAAAAAACACCACTGATGTGAATGGACCCACTGAAATGTATGGGCCTAGTCATTTAAATGGCGCTTTTTTTTCCCTCATGGTCATAACTTTTATAACTCTTGCTATTTTTTTTTCTAATTTTTGCTGTCTAGGACTTATTGAGGTCCCCTCTCACAAACACAGGTGTTGTCATTTTTCATATCACCCTATAAAGTACAGTTACGCAAGAACTAATCGTAACAGTAGATCTTCGAGAGAGGTTCCTGCAGTAGGTCATAACATACAGGACTGCACTCCCTGGCGTCAGGACCACATGGTAAACTTTTGCTAGCAATGTCTGGCGGGGGACTGCCCACCCAACATCACGTGACGGATGTCAGCGAGTCCCTATACAGTGGGCGGTCCCCACGTCCACCTTCCAGTTCTCCCGCCGGAGATCCAAGTAGGATGAGATAGAAGAAAGGATGTAAATCCTGGAGCCCAGTTCAGAATGGTCTGTAACAAACGTAGAGACTGGGGGAAGGAGGGAAAGAAAGTGACACCTACTGTGGGAACCTCTCTCTAAGATCTACTGTTACGGTAAGTTCTTACATAACTGTACTATCTTACTTCGAGAGGGTTCCTGCAGTATGTCATAAGATATAGGTCTGAATCCCAAGCAGTACCTCTCAGAGAGACCAACAGAAGCAGGGATCGAAGGAAGTCTGAAGACAACCAGAACGGGCCTAAGACAGTAGGCCCTGCAAAACAGCGAGGCCAAAACCGTCCCATCACCTAGAGGCAATGTCCAGACTATAATGCTTCGTGAAGGTATGGACAGAACTCCAGGTTGCTGCTGCACAAATCTCTGCTGAAGAAGCGTTCCTTAGGAAGGCTGCGGAAGGAGCCATAACTCTGGTAGAGTGACCTCTGACCTCTCCTGGAAGAGGTATGTCGTACTTCTGTTAACAGAAGTGGATGCAGTTAGCCAGCTATTTGGAGAGGCACTGCTTAGAAACTGCTGACCCCAAGGGTCTGGGGGCAAAGGAAACAAAAAGCTGATCTGACTTGCGTGTATCCTTGGTCCTGTGGGAATAATGCAAAGTCCAATGTACATCCAAAGAATGAAGGAGTCTCTCACCTCTATTTGTGTGGACGGAGTAGTATACAGGGAGTTCAACTGTTTGGTTTAGGCTGAACTCAGAGACCACCTTGGGAAGAAACTCAGGATTTGTACGCAAGACCGCCCAGTCCCTGTGAAAAATTATATAAGGTTCTTTAAACATAAGGGCCTGAAGCTTGGAAATCCTTAGAGCGGAAGTTACAGCAACCAAAAAGAATGCTTTCCAGGACAAGTAGTGCATATCGCAGCTTATAGCTGGTTCTAAAGGTGGGAGTGTAAGCTTTTCTAAAATAAAATTTAGATCCCAAGGTGGGGTGGGGGTTGTGGATAGGGGGTTTCAAATGGAGGATTCCTTTCAGAAAAGTTTTGGAGACCTCCAATTGAGCCACGGTTTTCCCATCCACCAGGATATGGTAGGCCAAAATAGCTGACAAGTGAATTTTGAGGGAGAAATAGCTTAGACCAGAGTCAGACAGGTGCTACAGGTAATCCATGACCTGTGGTACCGAGCATGTGAAGATGTCACAACCCTTAGCTGATGCCCAGATGGAAAATGTATTCCATTTCATCGCATAGGTGGATCTGTTGGAAGGCTTCTGAGTTTCCACCAGGACCTCAGTGACCCTCTGGGAGACTTCAAAGCGTGACACAACTATGTCTAAAGGAGCCATGCATGAAGGTGTAGGATCCTGAGACATGGATGCACTAGTCTGCCTTGATCCTGCGTCAACAGATCGTGTTGAAGAGGGAGGAGAACAGGGGGTTCCACAGCCAGCTGCTGCAGGAGTGGGAACCAGATCTGCCTTGGCCAGAGGTGGGGCTATAAGGAGCAGCCAAGTCCCCTCCGCCTGAAGTTTCAGAAGGACATGCCGTAGAATGGGAAAGGGAGGGAAGGCGTACAAGTACTTCCCTGTCCAGCAGAGAGACAACGTGTCTTGCCAGATAGCACCAGGCTCTGAAGTGAGCAAGCAAAAACCGGATAGTTTTGCATTAGATGGGCAGGCAGAGAGATCTATCTTTGGCCATCCCCAACAATGGAACAGAAGTTCGGCTACAACCTGGTGAAGTTCCCATTTGTGAGCTAGTGCCGTTGTTAAGCTGAGGCTGTCCGCCAGGGCGTTGTGGATGCCTGGGACATGTACGGCTGTGAGGAACATGTCGTGCTGGACTGTCCAGTACCACACCCGCACTGCCTCCCTGCAAAGGGGGTACGACCGGGTGCCTCCCTGCTTGTTGATGTACCAGACTACTGACATGTCTGTCTGTCTGTCTGTACTAGCAGTGTTCCCGCACACATGAGGGGCTAAAAAGTCTGAAGGGCATAAAGAACCACCCTCATGTCCAGGATGTTTACATGGAGAGATGCTTCCAGCTGGGACCACGTCCCTTGTGTCTGATGGTCTCCCAGGTGCTCCCCCAGACCCAAGGCATCTGTACTTAGGGTCCAAGAGAGAGGGGGTGTTCTGAAAAAGACAAAACCCGAGACAGAGTCTGAGGATCCTGCCACCATGAGAGATCCTTCTTGAGTGCACTAGACACCAGTACCGAATGATCCAGGTAATCCATGCGCTGATCCCACTGGACTCGCAACATCCATTAGGTGACTCTCATGTGTAACCTGGCCAAGAGACCCGTTGAAATGGTCACTGCCATGAGGCCCAGAAAGCGTAAGAACGCCCTGGCAGAAATATGCCTGGAGGAGAGCAGTAGACTGACTTGCTCCCACAGAGTATCCAAACTGTCTGGGGGCAAAGAAGGCTTTGCATTGGACCATGTCCAGGACTGCCCCAATGAACTGAAGTCGTTGGGAGGGGGTCAGGGATGACTTGGGGAAGCTGACTGTGATCCCCAATCTGGAGAAAAGGTCCAGTGTAAAGGGCAGTGACTCCTCCAGGCTGTCTCTGGACGGGCCGCTAAAAGCCAATTGTCCAAGTAAGGGAACACTGCAATGCCCCGATGGCGAAGCACCGCTGCCACCACCATTAGGCACATGGTGAAGACCATGGATGCCAAAGAAAGCCCAAAGGGGAGAGCTCTGAATTGGAAATGCTTCCCCTGGAAAAGGAAACGCAGGAAAAGGCAGTGGCCAGGGAACACTGGGATATGCAGGTAGGCATCCTGCATGTCCAGTGCACAAAGCCAATTGTCTTGCTGCAGTAAGGGCAGAAGACCCTGCACAGTCAGCATGCGGAACCTTTTTGTACTCTTAAAAAGATTCAGCTGTCTGAGGTCCAGGATGGGTCTGAGGTCTCCCATCTTTTTCGGAACCAGAAAGAAATGGGAGCAAAACCCTTTTCCGCTCTGAGACCGAGGGACTGGCTCTATGGCTAACTTTTGCAGTAGGGCCAGAATTTCCTCCGCAATCAGACACGCCTGGTTCGGGGAGTAATGAGAACAACCTGGAGGAGAGTCTGGAGGGATCTCCAGAAACTCTATGGTATGGCCTCTTCAGATGAGTTGTAAGACCCATGCATCTGAAGTTATATCCTTCCAATCTTACAGGTGAAGGGCAAACCTTCCTACCACTGGCTCCACGCAGTTTAGGGGTGGAGGAAGGAGAGGATCGAACAAGTCAGGAAGCAGAAGGAGGGAGCAGTCCTTCTGCTGCCCTCTGTGTTTTGGGGGCAGGAGGGGAGGAGATAGTTGGCCCCTGAGCTCTCCTTTTATTCTAATGCCTGGAGAAGGGTTGTTTGTTTTGTTTCTTCTGCTAGCGCCGAAAGGGCTGCTTCTTTTGGAAGCCCGATCTGTACATAGATTACACTGATCTCAGGGCGTGGCCACTGTCCTGAAGGCAAGTGATGAGATCTTTGGTATCCCCCTCCCCCAAAATAGGATGGACTCCTGAAAAGGGGCATCCTGGATGGCTGCCTGAACATCTGCAGAAAGTCCAGAGATACGCAGCCACACACATGCTGTCTAAGGCTGACTGCTGTGGCGGAGGAACAAGCCACTGCATCCACCGAATCATATGTGGCTCTGAGTGCTTGTCGACAGGAAATTTTTGACAGTCGCAAGTCCTTGAATAATTCTACCCTAAGGTCAGAGTCCTCGATCGACTGGATGCGGGCCTCGAGTTTCGCCACAGTGGCCCTTTAGAAAGAGACCAAGTGTGCAACGTAATTAAGAGAGCGGAGCACACAAGTGGAGGAGGCGAAAACCTTCTTACCAAATTGGTCAAGCTGCTGGAATTCCTTGTCCGGGGGAAGGGTGCTCATGTGTTTCGGTTTCACCGAACAGTCATGAGCCACCACTATAACAAGAGAGTCTGCTTTTGGATGCGAATCCAAAAAGTGGATGCCCTCAGGTGTGTGGTAGACCCGGTCTGTCTTCTTAGGGACAGCCGGGACGGAATGTGGTAGCTGCCAAATGGTAGTGGTGAGGTCCTCATATGGGGTTGTACAAGGAGGAAGACCTCTTCCAAGACTAGATGTTCGGCTAGACGTTTTCATTTGGGATCCTGTTGTTCCGCATTCCAACTATTAGCCTGTTGGATAATGCAGAGTAGCTTAGTAAAGGAAGGATCCTCAGGAGGTGATTTTGGTGACTCCTTGCCCTTGGTTGCAGTGGCTCCAGACTGCTCCCCAGATGAAGCATAAGAGGAATCCTCCTCAGAATCAGAAGAGTCCTCCTGTTCGAGGGTACCTATCTCTCAGGTAAGGTGACTTGTTCAGTGGCACCTCCAGAAATGTGTACCGTAGTGGACTAAAGAGAGCTGACCAGAGAAATAGAGCAGAGGGGGGTTGACACCACCGGGGCCAGCAGTCTATTCTTCAAATCAGACACCGGCTGATCCTGCCACCAGGACTGAATCAAAGTTTCAAAGTCCTGTTGTGGTTGAGGAGGGGGTGGCGGAGTAGGGGTGGGCGGAGGCTGGGAGAAATGCATGCCCAACCCAAGATAATGAGGAAGAGGGTACCCTTGATAGTAAGGGTAGCCAGGAGCCTGATACCCAGGATACTATGTCTGGAAAAAAGGAGTCATCATTGGGCCTGGCAAAGGATAGGCTGGTGTCTGAAACCTCAGATAAGGGTTGTAGCCTGAAGGGTGTCCCTGATCCATCAGAGGTCTTGACACACCTATAAGATTGACTGGCGTCGGAATAGCTGACGTCAGGGTGTCTAGTGACAGGCCCGGTGTTAGGTTAGCTGGCGTCAGGGGCACACGTAAGGGCCCTGACGGCTGATGTAAGTCATCCGTCAGAGTCCCATGCGGTGGTTTGGGGACATCCGGCGGAAGAACTCTGACGGCGGAGTCAAGGTCGGGTCCATCGTAACAGCGAGAGTTCCCGGAGCTGGTGTGAGAACTGGGTCTGGTGTCAACGCCCCCGGGAGAGCATCCGAGGGAGTGACCAGAGTTACAACCACTGGAGTAGGGGAAGGTAAGACCACTTCCAGGGAACCCACTTCCTCCTCTGTTCCAGATGGAATGTCTGGGTTTGGAGGTTCCACCGGGGGAGGCGGAGAGGAAGGCTCCTGACCGGGGGGTGGGGCTGGGAGGAGAGTTGGTCAGTTGAGGTCAGCAAACTCAACCAGGCATCGGGTGAAGTGGCGTTAGTCCCCGACAGGTGATCTAAGTCAAGGCAGTCATCAGAATCCCTGATGATCGGCTTATCCAACGGAGCGGCTGGGTGGACAAGGGGGCTCCCTCAACAGACTTATCGGCTGGCATAGTGTGGGTTCCCGTCAGGCGGGAATCAGTTGCAACGGCTACCGGGCGTGCTCCAGAAGAACTGGAGTCCGACTTATCGGTAAGAACCAGGCGTTCGCCGGAGGAGCCGGCGGACAACTTACCAGAAAGAACCAGGACCGACAGATGACTTACCGTCAGAAGGCGGCAGAGTGGAGCCCATTTTAAGGGGCTTGAAAGAAGCAGAGATACCTGGAGAGGTCCCGGTCGCAGCCTGGACAACCACAAGGGTAGGCGTTGGTAGAGCGTCCTTGCAGGTCGAGGACTTGCCGGAAGAGACCTGGTCCTGGTCTTCCAAACGCTCCTTTTCCCTATGTTTCTCTATCTTTTTTCTTCTTTTTCAACTCAAAGGAAGGGGAAGAAGTGGAATCCCTCAGTTTCTGCATCTCTTTTTCCAGAACAACTATTCTGTACTTGAGAAGATGGTCTTCCAAGGCTTGCTGTCTTCGTTTGTGTGTGGCCTGACTGAAGGACTTGCAATCAGGCCAGTCTGTGGTATCGAGATTTAGGCATAGGCAAAAAGAAAAAATTACTCACCTTAGTAATGTTGTTTCTTCTAATGGAGTCTTGCTGTATTCTGACTATTGCAGTTAGGTCCTGCCTTTCAACTGCCCCAGAGAACAAAGAGTTAACTTTCCATGGCCAGCATGGAACGTTCAGCGCAAGCTCAGTTGAAGCCCCTGTCTGCTGCTGTTTAAACTCCACCCGCCAGATCTTTACTTGCAACACTCACTAGAAGAAGTTCTATGTGGAAACTGTAAACTCACACTAGCCAACTGGCAACTAAATTTATTAAAAGGGTTTTTGGTTTCAAAGCAAAGACTCAAGTCAGGAAACCCAAAAACAAAACACAACACACACCAAGTAAAGGAGGGTGAAAGGGGCACCCTAGGGTGCTAACACTGCTCCTGCCCACCCACATCCCAAAAACCAGGTTCTGAGAGGGGAGGCAGGGGGGGAGGTCAGAATACAGCAAGACTCCATTAGAAGAAACAACATTACTAAGGTGAGTAATTTTTTTTTTCCAAACAACATGAAGTCTTGCTGTATTCTGACTATTGCAGACTACCAAGCAGTATCTCCGTGGAGGAGGGACAGAACATACTTTGGGAATAGGCTCTGAAGTACTGCTGTGCCAAACCGAACAACACTCCTAGTCTGGATATCCAGAGAGTGATGCTTGGTGAATGTATGGACTGTTTTCCAGGTGGCTGCTTGACAAATTTTTAAGATAGGAATATCCCTGACAGCAGCCAGGGAAGCAGCTGTACCTCTAGTAGAGTGAGCCCTCAGGCCTGAGGGTGGGGTTCTAGTCAGTTTTTCATTGCAGAATTGTATACAAGAGACAATCCACCTGACAACAGATCTCTTAGTGGCAGGTTTGCCCTTACCGACCTCTCCATAAGTGAGGAACAACTGGAGGGACTCAAACCTGTGACCCTTGGTGCGCTCTATGTAGTAGCTGAGGGCCCTTTTAACATCCAAGCTGTGCAGCCTCCTCTCTCCAGAGGAGGAATGGTCAGTGAAGAAAACAGGGAGAGACAGACTGATTAAGGTGGAAATCTGAAACCACCTTAGGCAAAAAGAAAAAATTATTCACCTTAGTAATGTTGTTTCTTCTAATGGAGTCTTGCTATATTATAGACATTAGCAGTTTGATCCAGCTCTAGAACTGCCCCAGAGTGAAATGGTTAAAACCATTCCAAAATAGAATTTTGGCACGAGAGCAGCTCTATCTGTGTCATTTCAAACTTGAATTGTCAGATCTTTATGAGCCAAACTCACTAAGGTCTGTGTGGAAGCTGTAACCTACACTAGCCAAATGGCTACCTAAATAATAACAACCATTGATGGTCCCAACACCCAAGACTCAAGTCAGGGACCAGAAATACTAACACCATTCTAATAATATGAAAATGGAACATAAGTATAATAAAACACACACACGCAGCACACATACACACACCCCAAAGTCCCAAAGGGACAAAATGCTAACAGGACATAAGTAGTGCCACACTAAGTTGCCCGCACCCCACCAAGTAGAGGTTCTGAGAGGGCAGGTTGGAGGTCTATATATAGCAAGACTCCATTAGAAGAAACAACATTACTAAGGTGAGTAATTTTTTCTTCAAACAACATGAAGTCTTGCTATATTATAGACATTAGCAGAATACACAGCAGTACCTCCATGGAGGAGGGCAGAACCTACTTAGAGAATAGGCTCTGAAGAACAGCTGTGCCAAACCGAGCATCTCTCCTGGCCTGGACATCCAGGAGTAATGCTTGTAAAAGTGTGTACCGCTTTTCCAAGTAGCAGCCTGGCAAATCTCTAATAAAGGAATATCTCTGGCAGCAGCTAGAGACGCAGCTGTACCCTGGTAGAATGAGCCTCAAACTGGGGGCTCTGCCCACTTTCTGATAACAAATTGGATACAAGAGACAATCCACCTGGCTATTGATCTCTTAGTGGCAGGTTTGCCTTTCCCAACTTCACCATAGGTAAGGAAAAGTTGGAGGATTCAACCTGTGACCTTGGTACGCCTATATAATAACTAAGAGCTCTCTTAACATCGAGGCTGTGCAACCTCCTCTCACCAAGAGGAGTGATCAGTGAAAAATACTGGAAGGAGATAGACTGATTAAGATGGAAATCTGAAACCACCTTAGGCAAAACTTCCTATTAGTCCTAAGGACTACCTTATCCCTGTGAAAGAAATAAAGTCAGTCTCCACTGACAAGGCTTGCAATTCACTTATGCGCTGGCAGAAGTGATAGCCACTAGAAAAACAGTTTTCCAAGTTAGGTACTTAAGCTCTGCAGAAGACAGAGGTTCAAAAAGGGGTTGCATTAACTGGGCAATGCAAACATTAAGGTCCTAAGCAGGGCCGGTTCTCAAAAGGAGGATTAGTATGGAGTAATCCCTTAAAAACTTGGAAAACACAGGATGAGAGGAAAGAGGGATGACTTTCCTGCTGACAAAAAGCAGACACAGCTGCCAAATGAACTCTCAGGGTAGCTGGTCTGAGACCCAAGGAATTAAGATGTACCATGTAATCTAACAAATGGGCAATTCAGCAGGTTCTGGGGAAATATTTTTCCCAGCACACCAAATGGAAAACCTTTTCCATTTAGAACTATAAGTAGCCCTAGTGGAAGGCTTTCTGGAAGCCTTTAGGATCTCAAGAACACCCTGAGAGAGGTGTAAATCAGCAAACTCTAACTCCTCAAGAGCCAGGCCTTGAGGTTGAGGGATTTGAGGTCCGGATACCAAACCCTTCCCTGGGCACAAGTCAACAGATTGTGATTCCTGGGGAGGACAGGGAAGATGAACTGTCAGAGACAGAAGGAATGGGTACTAGGGCTGCCTGGCTCATCTGGGCAATCAGAATCACCTGCAAGGCTGAGATCTGATTTTGACTAGTACTTTGAATAGGAGAGGAAAGGGGGAAAGCATAGAGGAACTTCCTCCCAATCCAGAAGAAGGGCATCCAGGGAACTGAGCCTAGCACGAGGCCTGCAACAGAACAGAGGAAGTTTGTGATTGTCTGGGGCTGCAAAAGATCTATCTGAGGGATGCCCCACCTGGCAAAATCTATCCCCAGCACTTGAGGATCCAGGGACCATTCTGATGGCCCTGGGAAATCCTGCTGAGGGCATCCGCTAGGACATTGTCCTTCCTGGAAGATGAACTGCTATGAGGGAAGTGTTCAGGAATAGGCCAGAGACCACAACTTCATTGCCTCAGTGCACAAGGCCAAGACCGAGTGCCCCTCTTTGTTGATGTACCCATTGTTGTGGTGTTGTCTGTTCTGACTTGTATCACCTTTCGTGACAGATGCAGGAAAAGCTTGAAGAGCTAAAAGACAGCTCTGAGTTCCAGCAAATTGATGTGGAGCAGAAATTCCTGGGGACCAAACTCCCTGAGTGGAAGGTCGCCCATGTGGGCTCCCAACCCAGAAGGAAGCATCTGTAGTGAGAGTCGAGTCGTGAGAAGGGAAATGAAGGGGACCCCGCTCTAGATTGCTCTGATCCTGCCACCACTGGAGAGCTAGGATCAAGGTTCGAGTCACTGGGACCAACTTGGAAAGGGGTCTCTCCTCTGAGACCAAAAGGTTCTCAAGTGAAACTGAATGTCTCTCATCTGAAATCTGGCCCTGCACAACAGCTGTGGATGCAGCCATGTGCCCCAGGAGCTGCAGAAAGTGTCTTCTGGTCGAGAGACCTGCAGAGTGAAGGAAGAGGCCAGAGCCACTAAATTCCTTACCTCTTTCTGGGGAAGAAAGGCTCTGGCTAGCTTTGTGTCCAATTCTGCCCCTATAAAGGTGAGTACCTGGACTGGTTCCAGAACCGACTTTGGTAGGTTTAGCAGAAAACCCAGGGAGGTGAGAGCTGCTGGGTGACCTGCAGGTGAGATTTTACCTGTTTTGGGGACTGGCCTACAATGAGCCAGTCGTCTAGATAGGGAAAACAGCAATCCTCTGCCTCCTTAAGGGGCCACTGCCACTGCTAGACACTTAGTGAATACCCTTGAGCAGAGGTAAGGCCAAGGGCATTGCTCTGAACTGGTAATGACCTGATGGCAGTTCAATCTGAGGTACTTTCGATGGGATCTTCTGATTAGGACATGGAAATAGGCATCCTTGAGGTCAGGAGGCTAGCCAGTCCCTGGCCTTAGGGAAGGTAAAATCATTGCCAGAGTTACCATTTTGAACTTTGGTTTCAAAAGATGCTTGTTCAGATATCTGAGATCTAAAATGGGCCGCCACTCTCCTGTCTTTTGGGGTAAGGAAGTATCTGAATACAGACCCCTGCCCTGATGCAGGGGAGGAACCCTTTCTACTGCTCTGAGAGCTAACAGAGATGAGACCTCTGTTTCCAGAGCGAGGGTCTCTGAAGCACCTAGGTAGAAAAAGTCTGCTTCTCAACTTGGGAAACTTTTTGAAGCTGAGAACCAGACCCTGGCTTACTACTTCCAGAACCCACTTGTCTGAGGTTAAAGAAGCCCATTCTGACTGAGTAAGCCAGCCTGCCCCCACTGGTACAGGAGAATCGGCCCTGGGCACCCCATCCAGGTGCCTGTTTCCATAAGGAGCTTTAGGCTGGGGGTGGGAGCAGGTCTGCCCACCCTATGCCCCTGCCTCTGAAGAAGCCCCTCTGAGCAAAGGCAGAGGAGGCCCGAGTCTGGTAGAAAGGCTCGTGAAAAGGCTCACCCCTGGGGCATGCCATTGAGGAGTGGTGGTTTGCCGCTTCCTTAGCCTCGCCGCACTCCTGTAAGTAGTCCCATATTCATCCATCTTCTTCATGTAGTTCTCTGTCTGCTTTCCAAACAGAGAATTTCCCACCACAGGAAAATCCATGGCCTTAGTCTGGGTATCCTGTGACAAACTAGTACACCTGAGCCAGGCCAACCTACGAAAAGCTACAGATGTGGCCATGACCCTAGAGGAAACATCATTAACATCCACAGCAGCATGAAACTGAACCTTAGAGGCTTCAATGCCATCAGCAGCCACCTGTTCTAGTTCACTGGCCAGCTGGCCATGGGCCTGCTTGGCCAATTGCATAACAGTATCCCATCTAGAGTTCTGATACCTAGCTACATAAGCCATATAATTTGCTTGCCTGAGCCCCAGAGAGGCTGCCATATACTGTTTTTTGCCATGGCATCAATCTTCCTGGAATCCTTGTCAGGAGGATGTGAAGCCAAGGGAATATTAGCTTTATCACAGGCAGCAGCCTGAACTACCCCAACATGACTGCATTGTTGAGAAAGGAATTCTGTATCAGGGCCTGACAATGTATACCTTCTGTCCATCTTTTTATCTACAGGAGGCACAGAATTAGGAGCTTTAAAATTTTAATTGTTTGTTTCCTAAAAGACTTATGTAAAGGAATAGACAATCTCTAGACTCTGGAATATCCATCATTTCTACAAAATCAGGCTCCTCTTGCTCATCCACAGCCTCTTCTAAAGGAAGCTGGAGGGTTTCAGCAACTTTTTTATAAAACATAAAATGAGATGGGGACTCAGACAGCATAGGGGGAGATTCTAAAGGTCTGTCTGGGGAGATGTCCGGTTCAATGAGCACACCCAGACCTTCCCAGCCACATTCATACTGTTCATAATCCTCCTCCCCCTCCTCTGGTTCATAAAATTCCTCAATATCATAATCCTGAACCACTGGGACCGGACGAACCGACCTTTACCAGATAGTGGTGGTTCGACGGACCCTGAGACAGTGACTGGACAATTTGTATGGCTTTCTATCTCTGCAGCAGTTGGAGAAGGAATTTTGGACTCCAGACCTGCTGATTTTCTTGTTTTCTTTACTGGAATTGGTTCCTCAGAACCAGCTTTTCTTTTGCCGAGAGTCTGGCCCTGGTCAGAGGGCACTCCCTCTGGTTCGTCGGCAACCGAACCGGCTGGCCATCCGGTCAGCTGGACTTTTAGCCTGCTCCCCTGAGCCTGCCCAATCTTTTTTCCAGGGTGGCTGCAGGGAAATTCTACATACCTGGCAGTCTGACTGGAGGTGGTCAACCTCAGACAAATAAACACATGGGTGTGTGGGTCAGCCTTGGCAAAGACTTCCCACAAACATCACAGTGTTGAAACCAGTGGCCCGGTTTTCTTTTGGGTTTCTCAGACATAATGCCAGCCTAACCAAAAACTTGCCCTTTTAACGGCAGTGCCAGGCAGGACACCCTTATCAGTTCCTAACCGTGTCACGGGTATTGGAAAAAAACGTAATAAATCCGTTTTTTTTAGAACCGATAAGAACCAGGAACCGCACTCTAAAATAGTAACTTTTAGTTTTAAATGAGTTTTAAACCCACTGATCGGTTCAAAACCGAACCGATAACTTACAAGTTCCACACAGACAAAACCTTCATTCACTTACGGTTACCACAGATAGAGCTTGAACCGAACGGTTTTGCGGTTAAAATAAAACTATTCTCGGTTAAATCCAACCGAGAAAACACTTTTTAAACCGAGAAATGAACCAAGCAGAAGGAGAAATCTCCGGAGCGACTGTTCACTGAGGCGGAGTAAAGAATCTGACAGATCAAGTTTGAAATGACACAGATAGAGCTGCTCTCGTGCCAAAATTCTATTTTGGAATGGTTTTAACCATTTCACTCCGGGGCAGTTCTAGAGCTGGATCAAACTGCTAATGTCTATAATATAGCAAGACTTCATGTTGTTTGAACATCCTGTTAGTTCTTAGGACCACTTTATCTCTATGGAAAGAGATAAAATCAGGCTCCACTGACAGGAATTGCAATTCACTGATACGCCTGCCAGAGGTAATGGCTACCAAAAACACAGTTTTCCAAGTCAAGTACTTAAGCTCTGCAGAGGACAAAGGCTCAAAGCGTGGTTGCATAAGCTGAGCAATGCAAACATTAAGGTCCCAAGCAGGAGCAGGGTCCCTAAAGGGGGGATTGGTGTGCAGCAATCCCTTGAAGAACTTATAAAACACAGGATGGGCTGACAGAGGAGAGGGTTTGCCTGCTGACAAGAAGGCAGAAACAGCTGCCAAATGCACTTTAAGTGTAGCTGGCCTAAGTCCCAAGCCATTAAGATGGACCATATAGTCCAGAACTGTAGGCAACCCAGCAGATTCTGGAGAAATATGCTTATTAGAGCACCAAATAATGAACCTTTTCCATTTGGAGTTGTAAGTCTTTCTGGTGGAAGGCTTTCGAGAAGCCTTAAGGACATCCAGAACACCTTGAGAAAGGTGCAGATCAGCAAACTCTAACTCTTCAAGAGCCATGCCTTGAGATTGAGAGACTTGAGGTTCGGATACCAAATCCTCCCCTGTGAGGATGTCAACAGGTTGTAATTCCTGGGAAGAGACAGGGGAAGGTGGACTGCTAAGGACAGCAACAGGGGGTACCAGGGCTGTCTGGCCCAGTCTGGAGCAATCAGAATCACTTTGCATGGTTGTGACCTGATCTTGACTAACACCATGAATAGGAGAGGGAAGGGGGGAAAAGCATATAGAAATTTCCCTTCCCAATTCAGAATCAGAGCATCCAGGGGGACTGAGCCCAAGACTGGGGGTCTGCAACAAAAGAGAGGAAGTTGGTGATTGTCTGGGGCTGCAAAAAAATCTATCTGTGGAGTGCCCCATCTCGAGAAAATCACTTTCAAAACTAGGGGATCTAGGGTCCATTCGTGATGGCACTGGGATAGCCTGCTGAGAGCATCTGCTAGGACATTGTCCTTCCCTGGGAGGTGAACTGCTATCAGAGAGGTTTGCAGGGAATAGGCCAGGGACCACAATTTCATTGCCTCTGTGCACAAAGCCGCAGACAGAGTGCCTCCTTGCTTGCTGATGTACCACATGGTGGTGTTGTCTGTTCTGATCTGGACCACCTTGTTCTGTACAGCTATGGAAAAGGCTTGCAGTGCCAGAAACACTGCTCTGAGTTCCAAGAGACTGATGTGAAGCAGAGATTCTTGAGGTGACCACAGTCCCTGGGTGGTAAGATCCCCAGGTGGGCTCCCCAGCCCAGCAGGGAAGCACCGGTGGTGAGTATCACTGAATGAGACTGAGTGACAAAAGGAACTCCTCGTCTCAAATTGTCCTGATCCTGCCACCATTGCAAAGCCTGGATCAGAGTTCGGGTCACTGGGACTAGTTTGGTAAGGGAATCCTTTCTTTGGGACCAGAAGGCTCTTAAGTGGAACTGAATGTCCCTCATCTGGAATCTTGCTCCCTGGACCACTGCTGTGGAAGCTGCCATGTGGCCCAGAAGCTGAAGGAAATGCCTTGCTGGTCGAGACACCTGTAGGGTGAATGAAGAGGCCAGTTCCATAAGGGTCCTTGCCCTGTCCAGTGGAAGGAAGGCTGTTGCCCTTACTGTATCCAGTTCCACCCCTATGAAGGTGAGGAGCTGTACTGGCTCGAGAACTGACTTTGGAAGGTTGAGGAGGAATCCTAAGGAAGTGAGCACTTGCTGAGCTACTTGCAGATGTGACTTGACTTGGTCTGGAGACTGACTCACTATGAGCCAGTCGTCCAGATATGGAAAGATGGAAATCTTTTTTCTCCTTAGGAAAGCAACCACTACTGCCAGGCACTTTGTGAACACCTTGGGGCTGATGTTAGGCCAAAGGGTTACTGTTTCCGAATTGACAGTGGCCTGAGGCAACTTGAACCCGAGGTACCTTCAGAGCACCTGATTGGAATGTGAAAAATAGGCATCTTTGAGGTCCAGGGAGGCTAGCCAGTCCCCTGGCCTTAGAGAGGGCAGAATTACTCCCAGAGTCACCATTTTGAACTTTGGTTTTAAAAGGTGCTTGTTCAGATATCTCAGATCCAGGATGGGCCACCATTCTCCTGTTTTTTTGGAAGTTAGGAAGTACCTGGAGTACAATCCTTTGCCCTTGTGTAGGGTAGGAACCCTTTCTATGGCTCTGAGAGCCAGGGAGGAAGAAACCTCTGCCTCTAGGGTAAGGTTCTCTGATGGATTTGCAGGCGTTTTTTTTTTGAAATTACTATTTATTCCGCCCTGCCTGCCATCCCCGACCTTCAGGAGCCTCAAGGTTCAAGGTAGACATCCCTCTGCCTTCCACCCTGCCCGTATGACCCCCTGGAACCCCATGGAGCTTGGTTTACCCCGAGCAGGGATGGGCAGAGCCTCTTACCCCAACAATCAACTTCGTCGGTCCAGGGGCCATCCAGGCGGGTGAAGGCACATCGAGGCACGCCTCCGGAGGCTCCATCTTCCCGGCGATGGCAGTGCTCCGCTTTCTCCCACCTCCTACAGCGAGGGACCCTGACGCCAAGGCACAGCGCTGACGCCACGCCTGTATGTCGGCAGCCCTTCCTCAACATTGGGGTTGCAGTACTCGAGCCTCCGCCTGGAGTCAGACAAGTGTTCAGGCTGTAGCCTTAACCTCCCCAGAGTAGGCGAAGGTCGAGACGCCAAGGCTTAACTCCCCCTCGGCCGGCCCACCAGCGACCGAAGTCTGCTCCCGAACCCGGGTCGCCGGCGTGGAGCGAGGTGTGGCGTCCAGCGCCTCAACCCTCAGCGCCACTGGGTTGGGAAATTTTTTGAAGCTGAGAACCAGTCCCTGGTACTTCCAGGACCCACTTGTCTAATGTCAGAGATTTCCAGTCCTGGACAAAGTAAGCCAGCCTGTCCCCTACAGGTATTGGAGAATCGGCCCGGGCAAACCCATCAGGATGTCTGCTTGGCAGGGGCTTTAGGCTGAGGGGTGGAAGCAGGCCTGCTCATTCCCCGTCTGCCTCTCCCTCTGGAGAACCCCCTCTGAGCATAAGCAGAAGAGGAGGCCTGGGCTTGGTAAAAAGGCCTTTGAAAGGGCCTGCCCCTGCCCCTGGAGTGCTGTCTCTGAGGAGTGGCTTGCCTTTCTTTGGCCTGAGCACTCCTGTAGGTGGTCCTGTACTCATCCATATTTTTCATGTAGTTCTCCGTCTGCTCCCCAAACAGAGAATTACCAATGACAGAGAAATCCATGGCCTTAGCCTGGGTATCCTGTGATAGGTTAGTACATCTGAGCCAAGCCATCCTCCGAAGGGCCACAGATGTAGCCATGACTCTAGATGAAACATCACTGGAGTCCACAGCAGCATGAAATTGCACCTTGGATGCCTCAATCCCATCCGCAGCCACCTGCTCCAGCTCCTTGGCAAGCTGGTCAGGGGCCTGTTTAGCCAGAGCCAGCAGTGTCCCACCTGGACTTCTGGTATCTAGCTGTGTAGGCCATATAGTTAGCCTGCCTGAGTCCCAAAGATGCTGCCATGTACTGCTTCTTTGCCATGGCACCAATCCTTCTGGAGTCCTTATCTGGGGGGTGTGATGCCAAGGGAATATTTGCCTTATCATAGGCAGCAGCCTGCACTACCCCAACATGGCTGCATTGCTGAGAAAGGAACTCCGTGTCCGAGCCTGAAAGTGTATACCTCTTGTCCATTCATCTGTCCACAGGAGGTAAGGAGTTAGAAGTCTTTAGAATTTTAAACGTCTATTTCCCAAAAGATTTATGGAGGGGAACAGACAGTCTCCTGGACTCTGGGATGTCGATCATTTCAACAAAATCAGGCTCCTCCTGATCCTCTACTGCTTCTTCCATTGGAAGCTGGAGGGTTTCAGCCACTTTCTTGTAAAACAAAGTGGGAAAGGGACTCAGAAAGCCTAGGAGGAGAAACACCTGAAGGTCTGTCTGGGGAGATGTCCGGGTCAATAGGCACATCCAGACTTTCATAATCACCATCATCCTCATACTCTCCCTCCTCCTCCTCCGGTTCATAAAATTCTTCAAAAGTATAATCCGGAACCGGAGTAACCGACCGAACCGAGCCCCTGCCAGATGGTGCCAGTTCGGCCTGAACCGAGGTTAGCGATTGCACTATCCTTATCACTTTGGCTATGTCATCAGCGGTCGGAGAAAGAATTTGTGGATCCGAACCGGATGATTTTTCTCTTCTCTTTCTTTTAACTGGAACCGACTCCTCAGAATCGGCTCTCCTTTTGCCCGAAGAAGTTTCACCTGGTCAGAGGGCACTCCTTCTGGTTCGGTCGGAACCGAACCGGGCTGGCCATCCGGGTCAGCGGACTTCTCAGCCTCCCTTTCCCTCAGTCTACCTACTCTCTTATCCAGGGTAGCTTTGGGAAAACTTTTACAAATTTGGCAGTCTGAATCGAGGTGGTCAAACCCCAGACAATAAACACAGGTGGTGTGGGAAGCAGCCTTAGCAAAGGCTTCCCCACACAGACTGCAGTGTTGAAACCCAGTGGGCGCGTTTTTTTTCTTGGGTTTATCAGACATGACTAATCCTATCCAAAACTTACCCTGTTTTCGGCAATCCACCAGGCAAGACTCCCCTATCGGTTCCTGACCGTGTTACAGGTCTTGGAAAAAAATGTAATTAAATCCGTTTTTTTTTTTTTTAGAACCGATATAGACCGGTTACCGCACACTAAATAAATTCAGAACTTCTTAAGATCAATCTGATCGGTTCAAACCGAACCGATCCCAAATTTACAAGTTCCACACAGAAACTAAATGTAAAACCTATCTAGTACTCAGAGTACCACAGACAGAGACTTAAACCGACAGACTCGGTAGAAACCGAGCGAAAAACGACACTTTAACCGAGTTTTTTGAACCGAGCAAAGGAGAAATCTCCGGAGCGACTGTTCAGTGAGGCGGAGTAAAGAATCTGACGGTTGGAGTTTAAACAACAGCAGACAGGGGTTTCAACTGAGCTCGCGATGAACGTTCCATGCTGGCCATGGAAAGTTAACTCTCTGTTCTCCGGGGCAATTGAAAGGCAGGACCTAACTGCAATAGTCAGAATACAGCAAGACTTCATGTTTGAAAAATGCTTTTTCCCTTCTCAGGGCAGGTTCGGTCTCAAAGCCAGTAGCCACACCCTCCCCTTCCAACAGTGTAGCTAGCTAGGTTTGTTAAAGTTTTTTTCATAATCACAAAAAAAGGCTTTTTTTCTTTATGCAGTTTCTTTTTATTTAGTCCACCCCTCAGCTGTTCACACAGCTTCCTCTACCCTCCATCCCCACTCCCCTTTCCACCACTGTATGTACTGCAGCAGATTTCCTTTTTGCCTTTATGTATGTAGCTTCTTATACTTCAGTTGTTCAGGGCAATGTAGCAAAGCTTAAGGTAGAAAGCTAGCTAGCTGATATGTTATTTTTTTTTCTCATGAGAAATATATGTAGTAGTTCATTTTTAGGATAGTTCTTTTTTCTTATCTCCTTACTCCCTTTGTTGCTCTCTGCCCTATGAACCACCTCAGGGCAGGCAGGCTGAGTCACACAACCCCTTCAGAAAGTCTAATTTTTTTTTTCTCCTGTAGTAGTTTTTACTTTATATGCTAAACTTTTGATTTTATTTATTCAGATAGTCAAGAGTTCCTCAATCCTGTCCCCACGAACTCACTCAGTCACAAGAACCAGAACCCTTTTTGTTTTCCATCAAAATTTTTTTTTTTTTTTTTGTTATTTTTGATTAGCAGTGTGCTTGACACGCTTATTCTGGCCCTGCTTTAAGTTTGTGCCTCCAAACCGGGAGCCTCAGATGCCTGCCGTCTTCCCCACGAGGTATACTTTACTTTCAGTTTAACCCCCTCCCCCAATTCCAGCGATTTCTAACTTTTTCTTTTTATTCTTGATATCTCATTGTTGTTCAGTAAGGATTCAATCTGATCAATCAGTAGTGGCAAAAGCACACACACACACACAAAATCGCAGCCTAAGTAGTACAGTAGTAGAACTGAGCAATTGAATGAATGCATCTGTCCTCTACAGAGTGCGCGCTGAAATGGTGCCTACTCCAACAATCGCCAAGATGCAGAGTCCTGTTCTGTTCCACCCCATCCACCACATCCACAAACCGCCAGTACTGACAAGCAGACTCAGATCAGCTATAGGTTGCCTCGCCTGTCAATCTGGCTGGATAGGGACAATCATGCATGCAACCGCGGCGAGGGCGAGCTCGTTCATGAATACTGTTCTGCTCCCTCCCTCTGGTTGCAGAGTGCCCATGCTTGCCAGTGTGCTGTTCTGTCATCACGGGAGCGAGCACCATCGCTGTGTGCCAGCCAGTGCACCAAATGACACATTCTGTGTCCATCAGGTGACTGCTGTGGCGGACCGGGCTGTGGAAGACAGTCTGCTGCCATCTGGAGGTCCGGGGACAAAAGTGCACCACATTAAGATACTGAAAAAAGTATTTTCAGAAAAATAATGTGGTTGTCCGTGGGACAAGCAGTGTATAACAGAACGCTTGTCCCACATTGAAATTTTGTTGTCCAGGATGCTGGGCTACAGGATTTGTCAAGCCCTGCTATTGAAGTTCATGCAAAAGGTCTTTGTCCATGTCAAAATATTATTTAGATTTATTTGTAGCTCATTATTATCTGTGTTTACTGTACTAGGTATTTTTGTGTCATCTGCATATTTACTAATCCAGCTGGTCACATGCTCCCCCCCAATATCAGCTATGAATATCTGAAATAGTAGAGGTTCCAGCACAGAGCCCTGCAGCACCCCACTAGACACGTGCCTTATGTTGGAGTAATATTCCCTGATGCTAACCCTCTGGGTCCTATCCTCCAACCAGCTCTGTGTCCACTTCACGATTCTTGTACCCACATTTCCATACTAACATACTAAAATGCCAGCAGAATAGGCCTAATGGTCTTTCGTGTCTGCTCGTTTGGTCAGTCCCCAACCAGGGTGCTGACCTTGCTGTCCCCCTCGCCTTCTCTGGCTTCTCCCTTCCCAGTTCCGGATATTCTTGCTGCACTGGATTTTGCTTCCAGAACCCTTCCCCTGTACCTGTCCCACCCCCTCTTGAACCCTCCACTGTCTCTGCCTCCACCAGCCCCCTAGGGCAGTGCATTCCATGGCTCCACCACTTCTCTCAGTGAAATAGCACCTCCTCCTTTCTCCCTGAATCTTCCCTCCAGCTTCCAGCCAAGCCCTCTAGTGGCCCCTTCCTCCTTCCTTCGAAGCACCCTGACTGTTCCTCCCCTATTTACCCTCTTCATGTACCTAAAGACCTCTATCATGTCCCCCCGGTCCCTTCTCTCTGCCAATGTGTACATATTTAGCTCTTCGAGCCTCTCCTCATAGGTCCTGTCCCCCAAGCCCCAAATCATTTTGGTTGCCCTCCTCTGGACCCTCTCCAGGAGGTTAATGTCCCCTTTAAGTGTGGCCTACAAAACTGCACGCAGTACTCAAGGTGCGGCCTCACCAAGCAGTTATACAGAGGGAGTATCACTTCCCTCCTTCTGGAGGTGATCCCCCTAGCGATGCATCCCAGCATCCTGTTGGCCTTGGCTGCTGCCCTCCTACAAGTCTCAGAGTTGTTCATCTTGACATCCACCACCACCCCAGGTCCCTCTCACCATCATCGGACTTGTAGCATTCCCCAGTTGTATACTTGACCTGGGTTCCTATTTGGGTGGGTACCCAGTGTCTCCCATTTGTTGTTTAGGCGGTGGGCCACCACCCTATATTTTTTTTTACCACCGCCTATATTTTTTACCACTATAACTCTATATTTTTATCCATTTTTATAAAATCCTCCAGAATTGTCTTTTACTGACATCCTTTATTGCAATACTACCCATTTAATACCAGCACACTATATGTTACTTAAAAGCTACTTATGCACATGTACAGTGTATATAGGAGGTCCCGAAAAATAGTGCACCATTTGACCCGATCATCATTGCTACCGCCCTATATTTTCAGAGAGTGGGGAACCCTGAGTACCTTGCATTTCCCTGCATTGAACCTCAGCTTCCACTTTCTAGACCATCTTTCCAGAGCCTCCAGGTCCCCCTGTAGGGCCACCCTCCTCCTCCCCATCCACCACCGCCTAGTTTGAGTCATCTGCAAAGAGACTCATCTCACTCCTGATTCCTGTCCTTATGTCAGATACGTAGGCGTTGAACAGAAGGGGCCCAAGGACTGATCCCTGTGGGACCCCACTAATGACCCTCCTTGGGGATGAGACTATCCCACCAACTACGACCCTCTGGGTCCGGTCCTGGAGCCAATTGCCTATCCATAGGTTTATTTAGGTTTATTAATTTCTGTATTATTGCCCCATGTGGCACTGTGCCAACGGCTTTTGAGAAATCAAGATATATGCACTCTACTGGCATACCTGTCTAATGCTGCGGATATGTTCTCATAGAAGCATATTAAGTTTGTCACGCACAACCTATTCTGTGTAAACCCATGTTGTTCTGTATCTTGTGTCTCATATTTCTTTTGGTGTTCTATTATCATGTCTTTTATTAAAGATTGTAGTATTTTCCCACTTTCCCAGGTATTTTAGTTAAGGTTTTTTAGCTTTCTGCAACAATTCGAGGACAGAAAGAAATCAGTTTTTTAAGGAAATCCTCACCCCCCCCAAAAAAAATGTGGGTCCCCCCAGTTTGGTAGACTGGGGGGAGGGGAGGGGATTCCCCCTGGAGCCGAAACAAAATTTTAAGCCCCAGATCAGGCTGCTCGTCATTCTCAGTTCTCCATCTGCCACCAGGCCTCCTTCCACACTTGTGGTCTAAGGGCCCTTTCTTGTTAGCCAATTTTTTCGGTCAGGCTCTGTCTCCACTTGTCACTGCATAATCAAGACAACTAATCTTTGAAAGGAGCATCAAGTACTACTGAACTCTTATAGAAAAGTTAACTTTACAATTACTTTTCCACACACAAAAGCAAGAAATCGCCAACTACGGAAAAAATGAAATTTGAATACCTGTAAATTTTTCATTCTCCGACGGATTCCATACATATGGACTGTACCTCCTGATGCAGATATGCAGTCAGGAACTCAAACTCTGCAGCTAGGGCTATCCAGTTCTTCAACTTCCTGTTTCCATCAGTTCTTCCGAAAGCAGTCCAAATGTGGCAATACTATATGAACTTGGAAACAAAAACAAGAAAATTAAGCTATATGCAGCCAAATGGCCAACTTTATATATTCTGGAAGGGAAGAAGAAGCCCGGAGACCAGCCGTCTGAGAAAGAAAATTTAGAGGTATTCAAATTTTGTATTCTCTCTCCTAAGCTAGTCTCTGGGCTTCCATACATATGGTATATACAAAAGCAGTGCATCCTCAGATATCCCGGGTGGGAAGAATACAAGTGCCCGTAAGGGTCTACCACCACCTGAAGAACTCGGCAGCCAAAGGACGCCTCCACTAAGGCTGTCAGATCCAGTCTGTAAAATTTTGTGAACATATAAATGGATGACCATGTGGCCGCCCTGCATAGGTCTGCTGGAGATGCTTCTCTGAAGTCCACCCACGAAGTGGAGATGGCCCCGTGTTGAATCAGCTCTCACTGGGCCAGGCATAGTTTCTCCAGCCAGATCATAAGCAGTGGTAATGACAGAACGGATCCATCGGGCTACAGAGTCTTTTGAAGCTTTTTTACCCATATTTTGACTTGTAGTTAGAATGAACAAACTGGAAAGTTTTTGAATAGACTCCATTCTTTTAATATACACTTTCACCGCTCTTCTTGGATCCAGTGTGTGAAATTTCCTTTACATTTTTTGGGTGTGGGCAGAAGGAAGGCAGAATCAACTCCTGGTTGCAATGGAATGGAGACATTTCTTTTAGCAAAAGACCTAGATCTGTTCCCAGCACCACAGAGTCCTGATGAAAAACAGTATATGGCTCTTTGGTCGACAAGGCTCCTGGCTCACTGATTCTCCTGGCTGAAGTAATGGCTATGAGAAAAGCAACCTCCATTATGAGATGCATGAGGAAGGTCTCCTTGAGAAGCTCAAAAGGAGCCTTGGCCAAAGCTTTGAGAATCAAATTAAGTCTCCAAGGTGGTACCGTTGATTTGATTGGAGGGCGTTTTAATGTTGCTGCCCTTAGAAACCTCCTGACATGGCGATGTGAACCCAACAATTACCCTGAATCCACTAACAGGAGCGCCCCCAGCATGGAAACCTGAACTCATAAGGTGGCTGGTTGCAGTCCTTTGTCAAACCCATCTTGAAGAAACTGCAGTAGTACAGGCAATGATACTGGTTGATTCTGTATGTATTTGGATTGAAGCTAGAACAAGGATTTCCTCCAAATCCTGTAACGCACTTTAGAGGAAGGGGGCAATGTGAGTTCACTATCATTTCAATAACAGGAGCTGTGTAGCCTAGCTCTTTGAAAGTTTCCCGCTCAATCTCCAGGCTGAGAGGGACAGGTTGCTCAGGCTGGGATGCAGTACCAGACCCTAATTTAGAAGGTCCGGGTTGATCTGGAAGATTAGAGGTGGTTGCCTTCACAGACGAATGGGAAGTGGGAACCACAGGCAATAAGGCCATCAGGGACAGACTAGTATCAGCTCTGCCCGGTCCAGAGACACTTTATGGAGGACTCTGGATAGAAGCGGTATTGGGGGAAACGCATACAGGAAACCGAACTGACCCCAGTCTAGGTAAAAGGTATCCTGAGCCACCACTAGTTCGTCCTTGGCCAAAGAGCAGAATTGCTTTACCTTGGAGTTTCGCTGGCTGGCGTAAAGATCTCTTGAGTATTGCCCCACTGTTCTGTTGGGATGTGGAAGGCACTGTCCTTCAGCTCCCATTCCCCTGGTAGAACATCCTTGCGACTGAGCCAGTCTGCTGTGACATTTTTCTGCCCTGGAATGTACACTGCCCTTATGCTCGCAAGGTGGTGCTCAGCCCACTGAAAGAGAGGAAGGGACTCCCACAGCATTTTTGAGCTTCTTGTGCTGCCCTGATGGTTGATGTATACCATCATTGTCTGACTGTCTGTTAGAATCAGTACATCCTGACTGAGGACTTGCTGTTTGAAGCGTATCAGGGCTAGGCGTACTGCTCTCATCTCGAGAATGTTTATGCTGCACCTTGTTTCTAACAACGACCACTTGCCCTGAGCTGACAGCTGATGCAGGTGAGCCCCCCAGCTCCTGAAGCTGGCATTGATCGTAATTCGGATTTGGTGTGGATGGGCCAACTTGCGGCCCCTCATGACATTTGTCCTCAGAGTCCACCATTGGAGGGAAGTTTCTATCTGGTGAGAAACTGGGATCAGTTAGTGCTGGCTGTGTCTGGACTGGGACCACATCCTGAGCAAGTGTGCTTGAATAGGCCGCATGTGGACTAGAGTCAAGCGGACTGAATCTGCCAGCAACACTAGAGTCCCAATTAGCTGCACGAAGAAGTGAGCAGGCAGCTGAGGAGCTGTATGAAACTTCTTGATGAGCTTCAGCATGTCCCTGAATTTCGCTTCCGGGGGAAAAGACTTTGTTGGCTTGAGTCATGAAGTCTGCCCCCAGGTGGTTCAAGGTCTGGTTTGAAGTTGGGGAACTTTCTCCAGTTGATGACAAATCCATGTGCCGACGGGCACCGGATTACCTCCTCCACTGCTTGTACTGCTTGGTAAAGCTGCAGGGCCTTGATGTGAACATCATCCAAGTAAAGGAAAAGTTGTATCCCTCAGTTCCGATGGTGAGCTATGACCACTACTAGCACCTTGGAGAATGTCCTTGGGATTGAAGAAAGCCTGAATGGCACTGTTTTGAATTGGAAGTGCTGCTCCCCCACCTTGAACCCAAGATATTGCCTGTGTAGTTCCTGGATGGGAATATGAAAATAGGCATCTTGCAGATTGATGGATGCCAGAAAATCCCCTTCTGCAACTCCCTGATGACTGACGACAAAGTTTCCATCTTGAAGGGTCTGCTGCAGACAAAACGATTCAGGTATTTGAGGTCTAGGACTGGCCTGAATTCCCCTGTGCATTTTGGCACGATGAAGAATAGGAAGCAACCCCCCCGCCAAAACTGATCTCTGTAGGAGGAACTTGTTCGATAGCCCATGCTTGAAGAAAGGCTGTAATGGCCTGTAACATCACCTTTCTTTTGGACAGGTTGCCCAAGATAGAGGAGGGCACCACATCAGGTAGTAAGGACTTGGATTCGAATTCTAATAGATAACCCTTGCTGAATGATGTCCAGGACCCATCTGTCCGACGCTGTTTGGACCCATTCCTCAAAAAAAGTTGAAACCTGCCCCCTACTCAAGGATGAGCCCGGATAGCTTCATTGTGACTTCTTGTTCCTGATATCTCTGGTGCCACCTCCACCACCAGATCCGCCTCCTCTGAAGTTACGCTGATTATGCGAGGAGAACCATGTTCTTTTTCCAGAGAAATTAGAGTTTTGACCCTTGGTCACGAAAATTGCGTCTGGGGCCTGAGGACCATGATTTGCCCCTGCCTCTTGACCGGGACATGCACACCTTAGCTGTCTCCCCAGATTCCTTCACCATCTCCTTCAGAGCCGAGTCAAACAGGAGATTACCTTCATAGGGGGTGTTTACCAAATGGCTCTTCGAAGAGGTGTCTGCTTGCCAGGCCCAAAACCAGAGGTTACGACGAGCCGAAGTTTGATAAAACATGGTCCGAGCAGCACACCTGACCACCTCCTCTGACACATCTGCAGCATAAGCTGATGCCAAACCCATTAACCGCAGCAGGATGAATGATAGCCTTGTTCTTCTCTTGGTCCTCAGTGAATTGAAAAGCTAATTCCGAAACCCAGGAAAGAGCTGTTCCGGCCGAAAAAAGAATGGTAGTTGACGCCTTGAGAGAAGTTGCTGATGCTTGGAAGACCTCCTTGAGTAAGGCATCCACTTTCCTGTCCACCAGGTCCCTGAGCAATGCTCCTCCATCGGCTGGGATTACTGTCTTCTTGGTGAGGTTCGAAATCAGAGGGTCGATTCTGGGGCAGTCTAGCCGTTTTTCAGATCGTTTCTTGTCAACTTGAGGAGCTTAGAGATCCACCGGGGCACTGGATAGGTGCATTCTGGACCTTACCATTCCTTCTTTAGCAAGTCCTCTATGGCTGGAGGAATAGAGAAAGCTGTGGCCAGTTTGGCGGCAGATGCCAGGCGAAAGGCCTGTTTCAGCTGGGCTGGAGCCACTGGGAAAGAATCAAGATGAATTTCGGCTATGACCTTCTTGATGAAAAAGTCTAGGTCCTCCAGGTCAAAGTTTCTGGATGGAGAGTCATCTGGGTCTGAGGATGAGTCCACTAGCTCTCCCTCTTCTGGAGAAGAGGAAATAGAGTCTGAGAAGTCCGGGGAACAGTCCCTGCGACACTTCCCCTTGTGGGCGTTCCTAGATCTGTTCCGAGAAAGAGATTTTTTCTTCCTTTTGTGGCGTGAGGAATGCTGATCCTCCTCTTCCTCAGAGGATCTGTTCCTGTATCTGGATTTTTTTTTTTTAATCGTAGTGATGTGAGGACAGCTGTCCCTCTTTAGATGAGGACAGGGTCCTCTTTCTTGTGAGGCCTCACATCTGGTGACCCTGGAGGTTGCCAGTTGAAGTATGCAGGGTCCAGTGCAAAGGCCCTATTTAGCTTGTCTATGAGGTCTGGAGCCAGAGAGGGGGTTGCGGACTGCTGGGTCTCCCTGGTGCCCACTGCTCTCTCAGACCTAGTGGCTGTTACTCACTCAGACCTGTCTGTCTGCTGGCTATCAGTCTGAGACGAGGCATGGGAGGTCTCCGCCATGTCCTCCCCATTTGCAGACACTGCCTTCTCTCATTTCAGGCAAAGCGAACCTGCCAAGGTGATTAGAAGAGGGGATTTGCAGTGTTGACATTTTCTGCCCCTGGCAGGCTAGGACTGAAAATGGCTCTAATCCCCCTTTAATCAGGGCCAAGACAGCAGTTTAAAACGGCTCAGTATACAGGGAAACAACTCAGCATTTTGCCCTTAAAGGGCCAGCATCAGTGTTCCATCGGAGCTTCAGCATTCTTCCAGACAGCCTCCCATATTATCTGGAAGCCTCGGGGGGGGTTCCAATGAATAATTAATACTTTCTACTCTCCAACTGAAAACTTTCTTGTCTCTTAGTGAGGTGAACTGAAAATGTTCTTGCCCTTACACAGGGTTCTGGGTTTGGGGGTGTAAAGAGGCCTGCAGCACGAGTGAGAAGCTCTTTTGTTCCTGAGCAGCACTCCCTGTGAATTACAGAACTCAACGAGACAGCATTGGAACGTCGATGAGCGGCTGAATTAGAGCTGCAGGCTCACTGTCGACAAGCGGCTGAAAGACTCAGGAAACCAGTCATTGATGGGAGAAAAACGGCACTGCTGTTGGCAAGGAGAGAATCCTCTCAGAGTACTGAGGTGCTATTACTGTCCGATCGCCAAAAAAACGGCACCAGTCGATGAAATCCACCAGTCAACGAATTCCAAGGCTAGAATGAACACTGGGTTGAGCCCAAAATCGAGGGGGAAACCTTGCAGTAAAATGAGGCCAGTCTGTGCAGCTTGCAAGGCTGAGACTGGGACCCAAGCAGGAGTGCTATAAAGTGCTGCGTTACTCCAGCAATCCCAAATAAGAAATACATTTTGTGACTCAGTCAGCTGTCTTCAGCCTTGCCATGTGGTGACAGAGCTCTGCTGCAGAGTACCTGCCAGTTGGAAGGCAGGAAGCAAACTGGTGGAAACAGGAAGTGGAGGGCTAGATATCTCTAGCTGTGCATCTGCATCTGGAGGTACAGCCCATATTTATGGAAGCCCAAAGACCAGCTTAGGAGAGAGAAAGTGCTGTCCCCCACCAGGCCCCTAAGCACTATGTGCTGAAGAGCAGTGAAGGAAAATTACTTTCCTTGATTCTGGTAGCAGCATTTTAATCACTAAGTGCTCTGTGCCATCCTGACACCCTGAGGGAGACAGCCACTCATGGGAGACAGGGGCCCCTAGTAGGAGGGAGGCCCAGAACCCTAAAGGAGCAGTATCCTTCCAGGCTATGAGCACCATTACAGAAAACGGCTCAGCTCCATCTTCTCATCCCCAATGCTGACATCATGATTTCATTCTGGGGCCACAGTGCAGTCAGTGGCTGCCAGGACAACAGCAAGAGTTAATCTGTTTATAGACTTCCGGTGACGTCACCGACTGAGCTGCAAAGCTGAAGAATAGCTCCATATATCCTGGGCTACAAACAGACTCCCCCACCATTACTAAATCAAAAAATAAAGTACCAGGGAGAGCCACAGCAGTGAACGAGAGCTAAAAAAAAAAGAAACGTTCGTACCTCCAGCACTAAGGATTCAGTTGGATTCACTCGCCTAACCACAGGTGCTGCAGAAAGACAAATCGACATGGCGGTCTCCACTGGTGCTACGGCCTCAGAACTAAGCAATGCCACAAATCTGACAGAACTGCAGGACTTCCGAACAGAAGTACATACCTTTCACGCAGAATTAACATCCGAAATGAGCGAGCTGACTGCAAGAGTAGTAGAGATAGAAGCTCATCATACAGAAACAGACGATCAGATAGACAGGCTAGAATGCATGGTTGTGCATCTCCTAGATGAGCAGCATACATTATGGGATAAATGGAAGCTCTAGAAAATAGATCGAGAAGGAACAACATGCGGATACATGGGGTCCCAGAGGATAAAGAAGAGAAAGCTATGCCAAGATTTGTGGAAGCTTTACCTTGGGACTCCATTCAGCTTGATCCTGCCTATAAGTTTGACATTGAGCGGGTACATAGGGCCCTCTCACTGACACCATCCCAATCTGACTTACAACCTTATTCTATCATTCTGAAATTTCTGAACTATGCCACTAAACAAACTCTCCTTACCAGAGCTTGGAGAATGCGGGAAACCAAGTATAAAAAAAAAAAAACGCATATACTTTGACAATTCTTATTCCTCAACAGTATCAGCCAAACAGAGAGCCTATGCTCCACTACTACACCTCTTAAAGCAACAGCAACTTAGGTTCACAAACCCGTACCCAGCTCAGCTAACGGTTATGTTCATTGATGTCCCACAAACCCTTAAGACTCCAGAAGAAGCCACAAAAGTACTTAGGGAGAAGGGACTAGTCTTGTTACCTACCACAGAAGGCCTCGCAACCAAAAAGCTTCAACAAGACCTGTGGGATGCTACATGGGACACTGTTCGAGACGCTAACTCGAGAAAGAGACAGAGCCAGGCAACTCTGGAGGACGTTAAAAAACTCTTGCAACAATTTCAAAGAACTGCACCAGTGTGATGGGTGAGATGGATCCAAGAGGAACTTTAAAAACTTGTACTAGCAAAATACACTAATCTGCATACAGAGGGGTATGCCTTCATACTTGGGGTGGGGGTTATTCGTAGGGGCTGTAATGGGAGGTAGCAGATCATAATATTTCCTAGTTGCATATGGGAAGAGGGTCTGACGACTGGCTTCTTTTCTTCCCCTTCCCAAACAAAGTCCTGTAGAAAACCGCCTATTATAAATTGAACATGTTATAAGTAGCCCAGGAGAGAAGGGTCGAGTCAATGTTTTTCTTGAAGGTTTACTTAAACACTTGACCCGCTGCAGGTCGGAGAAACATCTCTGTGTGGTTGACAAATCACTACGACCCCACTGGAGATGGGGAACGCAGGCGCCATTCTCTGGTGGTGTCTGCCCCTATTATCTCCAGTGTGGCCTGTTGCATCACTAGGAACCAGGGAAACAGTGGTGCTGGGGGCCCATGGCTTTGCTATGACATTCCCCCACAGGGCGCTTCTACCCACCCTATTATAGGAGGGGTATATTTCCTCTCCCTACCTTGGGAGCTGTTCAAATGTTTAGAGACGGCTAGAGGAACTTTGTTTATGGCTCGTCTTAAAGTTATACTTCAGTTACTGCCCAGTTAGCAGTCAGTTACTTTCGAGTGCCTTGACATATCGAATGTTGCCAATCAAAAAGTTACACAAATGATTTGCACCTAGTTTAAAGTGTTAAGTCTATTAACAGGAAATGTGTATCTACAGTAGATGGTTTTGCTTACAAGTTCCAGATAGTGAATTAGGCAGATGTTTTGAGCAAATTAAGACAGACAAAGATAGTACAGACATGAACAAAGCAATTTTATTAGTTACAGAGATGACATGGTATTGGCTTGGTGGGGAATGGCAGGGTCCTGCCAGTGAAGGGAATGGGTACAACACACAGTCACTATCCTGCGGTAAAAAATGTCTAGGAAGTCTCTGATATTATCCCTCAATATAAATGGGGTTAGCAATCTGATTAAACACTCCTGCCTCTTTCAGTTTTTTTAAAAAGATAAACCAGAAATCATTTTACTCCAGGAAACGCACCTGTCCTCTGATAAGCATAAACATGTCAGCGTTTTGGCTACATAGTGGCTGCTGAAGCAACCTACCAAAAAGGGAGACGAAGGGGTGATGATAATGCTGTCCAGTAGTTGTGCCCTTTGAGAAGGGGTAGAGATCATTGACCGAGGCGACATGTTATCGTGATGGGCAAGTTGTACTCAAGACCCGTCACGCTGGCTTCAGTTTACTTCCCTCCAGGGTCGTCAAAAAGTTTAGCAGTGTTTTTTTTTCTAATTGCTTGTCGGTTTTGGAGGGACAATTGTTACTGTAGATCCCTGTTTAGAGCAGCTACACCACAGGCCCACAGAACAATAGCACTTCAGAAATACACCAAGCAAACTATTTCTTCATTAGGCTTTACTGATACCTGGAGGCACTGTTTCCCTAAAACAAGGGAATACACTCATCGGACACCCTACACCCCACACTGGGTGAAGCTCATTTAGATTATTTTTTGACTACAGTGGAACATCTTGATTCCCTGTGTGATGTGTGGCATGGGGCTACCTTTTTATCTGATCATGCATACCCTATATATTAAAATGGATTTGGGGACCCTATTTAAAAAGACTAAATGGCGTCTAAATCTTTTACATCTTAGAGATCCAGAGTTCTCAGAGCTGATCCAAGAGGCTATTCCTAGAATTAAACAGAATAATTCTCAAATCGGGTGTCTTCCTTCACGATACTGTGGGATACTTTAAAAGTAGTTTTAAGGGGAGAAATTATACAATTTTCAGCTAGGAAAAAAAAGACAACGGGAGAATGCAGTCAGGGAACTGAAGAAGGAATTACTCCATCTGCAACATTGGCCTAACCAGAGTAATCCTCAGATTAGGCTAAACATAAGGACCACTAAACAAAAACTACAAAAGATCTTGGATCAGCAAACTGAACAAAAACTGATTTACTTAAAACTCCGATTTCATGAAGTGGGAAAAGAGGGCCTAAAGCCTCAA
The DNA here is from genome assembly GCA_016271365.2 of Neoceratodus forsteri. Classification (NCBI taxonomy): domain Eukaryota; kingdom Metazoa; phylum Chordata; order Ceratodontiformes; family Ceratodontidae; genus Neoceratodus; species Neoceratodus forsteri. The sequence continues at coordinate 568,953,337 of CM057452.1, forward strand.
GAAACTTAGCAAGAAAGCTTAGGGAGTACAGAACCAGAGCATGTGTAACGACCATGATAGACCCCAAAACAGGGAGAACAGCAAAGAACCCACAGGAGGTTAGACATATTTTTATGCAATTTTACTCTGACTTCTACACGACGGACCAGGAGGCAACCCTAAACAGGACTAATTCCTACCTGGGTAACCTGCCCATTCCTCGTATTAGCCCAGTCCAGGCAGGGGCCCTTCTGGCACAGACTGGGGAGGGAAGGAGAACTACTCCAAGTACTCAAAAAAGCGTCAACCCTTAAGGCCCAGGCCCGGACGGCTACCCATCTGAATTTTATAATAAATTCAAGAAACAACTTCTGCCTGTATTGATCCCAGCTCTATATGCAGTTCAGAATGGTGAACCTTCACCCCCCCGCCACATGGCAATATGGCGGATCACCTTTCAAGTTGGATTACTGACTTATAAAGCCCTACACGGACTTGGCCCCGACTACTTGAAATAGCTTCTTGTACCTTACTGCCCTGAGTAACAGTTCTGTTCGTCTGACGAGGGGTTGCTGGAGATTCCGAGGGTGTCTTTAAAATCTTCTGGGGCCCGTGCATTCATGTACATGGCCCCTACCCTCTAGAATTCTCTACCCCATCAGTTGCGGCAGTGCGCGACTCTGGGCGGGGATTTAAACACGCACTGAAAACTTTTTACGGCATCAGGCCTTTAATGGAATGGACTGAAGGGACCCGGTCAGATTATTTTATTGCTGTAATTGCTGATTTTATTATTGTTTTAAATCTTTTTGTACAGCGCCTTGATATTTGAAAGGCGCTTAATTTAAATAAAGCTTATTATTACTATTACGGCTATTCTTAAACCCCAGAAAGATCCCAAACATCCCGCCTCATACTGTCCCATCTCAATGTTAAATTATGACTATAAGATGTTTATGTCAGTTATGGCATCCATAAAAGATCATCTCCTTCCAAGTATAATAGACCCAGACCAGGTTGGTTTCATTAGAGACAGGCAAGCCCATGATGCCATTAGACGTACCCACATAACTGTAGATTATGCTCTATCAAAAAGAATCCCATTAGTATTATTAGGACTCGACACCGAAAAGGCATTTGATAGGGGTGAGTTGGCCATTTTTGTGGCAGACTGTCAATTTAGTTTCCCGGTACAATTCATAAGGCAATTATAAAACATATATACCATACTCAAAGCAAATGTGAGGGTGGACGAGGCCCTCAGATATGTTTCAATTATCCAGGGGAACGAGGAAGGGGTGCCCTCTGTCCCTGCTTTTATTCGCCCTTTATCTCGAACCCCTGGCAATACACATCAGATTTTCTCAGGGGATAGAGGATATTCCTTTAACAGGTCATCAGCAGAACATGTTCACTCTTCGCGGATCACATTCTGATGACTATAACAGATCCTGAACTATCAAACCCAGCGTTGTGAGAACATCTCCATATTTTTGGCGACATTGCCAGTTATAAAATAAAACAAAGCAAAAACTGACGTACTGTCCTATAACTATGCCCCATCTACTAAACTTAAAAGAATTTCCATTCAAATGGCATAAGCAAGAGATGAGATACCTGGGAATAAAGCTAACAAGAAACCCCCTCCGTGCTGAACTGTTAAATTTTGAACCTTTGACACAAAAACCAACGGAAGATCTAGCTAGATGGTCCCAGCTCCCCTTAATGTTCTTGAGCAGAATAGAAACCATTAAGCAGAATGTGTAGCCCCGCATATTGTTTTTTCTTCGGACCCTACTATTTGTTTCAGCAAAAACTTACTTCCAGGCGTGGGATAGAATGATCTCTCGTTTTATTTGGAAAGGCAAGTCCCCTTGAATAAGATGTACTGTCCTGCAACTGTCTAGGGAAAGGGGACGCCTCAATCTCCAAACCTTAGAAATTATGCGATGGCTGCACAGTTAAAAGTTGTCTTCAGTTGGATAAATACACAGTATGAAGCCCATTGGAAACAATTAGAACTAACATGGGGAGACCTAACACTCGGGATTATATCTCTTTAGTAATCCCCCTCAGTGTCGAGTGCTAGAAAAGCACCCAAACTATACCAGAGAACCCAAAAAAAATTGGCTTAAACTCCTAAACGATTTAACTTTACCCGTGAGGTTGCTGTTGAGAACATTGGTCTGTAATGCTGATTTCAGTGCTGGTCCAGTGGGTCCTTATTTGGCGAGATGGCAACAGTATGGGGTAAATACAGGTTACTCACCTGTAACAGGAGTTCTAGGAATGGTATATGTTGTTCATCCACACTCATTGGCAGTATCCTTGCCGCTTTAAATCTTGCCGGAAGGTCTTCAAGCTTGCTCCTCCCACCCACCCGGGTGGTATAACTCTCGGCTCCGCCCCATGACGCCAGATCTGGCCCGCTGGAAGCTCAGGTTGTGCGTCGAAGCCGGGGGTCGGGTGGAGTCGTGTGGATGGAACAGCATACCATTCCTAGAACTCCTGTTACAGGTGAGTAACCTGTATTTCTAGGGACATGGATATGTTGTTCATCCACCTCATTGGCAGACTCCTAGCAGTTCTCCGGGAGGAGGAGGCAGAGCGCACACCCATACTTACTTGGGAAGAGACTGGAGAACCGAGGCCCCAAAACCAGCATCCGGCGTGACTCAAGGTCGATGTGGTAGTGGGTAATGAAGGTGTTTGCTGACTTCCAGGTAGCAGCCCCTGCAGAATTCCTGGATAGGGACGTCCCTGGAAGCAGCCACCGTTGCAGCAGTATGGCGGAGTAGAATGAGCTCTTATCCCTCACGGGAGGCTCCATGCCCATCTAACTTATAGCAGAGATCTATGCAGGAGGTTACCCACCTGCTTATCAATCTCGCTTGGCTGCAGGTCTGCCAGATCGGCTTCAGCGTAGGTGACAAACAGCTGGCGAACCTCTCCCGAATTTCAGCGCGGCGCCCTTATAATAAGCTGTTTCCTTCTAGATCCAGAGTATGGAGCCTATATTCGCCTCCGAGGTGTGATTGGGGTAGAACACCGCAGAGTCAACACCTGGTTAAGGTGAAACTCCGAACACCACCTTCGGAAGAATTTCAGGTGGGGCGCAGGACACCTTGTCCCTGTGAAGACCAGGTAAGGAGACTCGATGGAAAGCGCCTGGAGCTCTCCCATCCTTCTGGCTGACGTGATAGCCACCAAGAAGGCAGTCTTCCACGACAGGTGAGAGAGAGCACACCTGTGCATAGGTTCGAATGAGCTTGCCCATGAGCTTTGCCAGTACCAGCAGTAGATCCCGGAGGTGGGGGTTCCCGCACTGGAGGGGAAATGTGATCAAGGCCTTTGAAAAAGCGCAAGACCACCTTCTCCTGCGCCACCGACTGCTTCCCGCCAGCGGTAAGCAGAAGATGGCTGCCAGGTGCACCCTAAAGTCGTCGACCTAAGCCCTTGACTAGAAAGGGACCATAAATAGTCCAAGATGCTTGCCAAGGAACAGGAGGAAGGGTCAAGCCCTTGCCCTGACACCAAATGGAAAACCTTTTCCATTTGAAGGCATAACATTTTCTGGTCGACTCCTTCTGAGGACGCCTCAACTACATTGAGGACCTCGTCGGAAAGACCCAAAGCCTGGAACTCTAGCACGCTCAGGAACCAGGCCGTCAGGTGCAGGGGATTGAAGGTCGGATGGAACACCTTCCCCTGATTGACTGAGAGCAGGTCCAGGCGAGCTGGAAGCTGCCGCGGAGTCCTGGAGCTGAGACTGAGGAGATCTGGGTACCAGAACTGAGGCCAGTCTGGGGCTATCAGAATCACCTGCGCCTTGTCCCTCCTCGCCTTGAGAAGCACCTTGTGGATCAAGGGAAATGGGGAAAGAGCGTAAAGACCGGGTCCATTGCCTCGAGAAGGCATCCCCTGCAGCGAGCCCTGCTGAGGGGCGGGCATGGAACAGACTCAGCCCGCGTTCTCCATGGAGGCAAACAGGTCCACCTGAAGTGTGCCCCAAAGGGAGAACAGATGCTGTACTACCTCCGGCAGGAAGACCACTCGTGGGATGCAGCCCTATCCGGCTCAGGGCATCGGCCAGGGTGTTGGAGGCTCCTGCCACGTGAATGGCTAGGGAGATCCGCCTCCAGGCTGCGGGACGAAAGTGACCAAATGCGGACAGCTTCTTGCATAGAAGCATGGAGGCGGCCCCGCCCTGGCGGTTTAGATAGTACATGGTCATGGTATTGTCCGTCTGGACTCGGACCACTTGACCCGGAGGAGCGGAGAAAAGGCGGTGAGCTGGCGGACGCTCGGAGCTCAACAGGTTGATGTGGCATCGGGACTCCAGCGGGACCAGAGGCCATGAGCCGGTGTTCCCCAGATGGGCACCCCAACCCATCAGAGAGAGGCATCGGTCGACAGGAGGCCGTCGGCTCGGGGCGAGACGAACAGGATGCCCTCCTGCAAATGATCTGGAACGGTCCACCACTGGAGAGCATTCCACATCCCCTGTGTCACCGACTGAAGCTGGTCAAGGGATGCGCAGCGTTGTGACCACTGGCTGGCCAGTCCCACTGAAGGGGACGCATGTTCCAAGCGGGCCCCAACGGACCACGCTGGTACAGGCCGCCCATGAGACCCAGGGCGCAGGAAGTCCCGGGCAGGCTGGTGTGCCCAACCAGAAATGATCGGGCAAAGGAGGAAAGAACCTCGGCCCTGTCCGCGGGAGCAGCTCTGGCTCGAAGAGAGTCGAGCTGCGCCCGATGAATAAAATCACCTGCTTGGCTCAGGTTCCGACTTGGCCTCGTTGATAAGGAGGCCCAGTTGAGCAGACCTGGAGGCCAGATCTCTGGACCACTCCGCCTCCTTCCTGGAGGGAGCTGCTATCAGCCATCGTCCAGGTAAGGTACACCGGACCCTCGGCGCCGCAGAATGCTGTCACCACTGCCATGCATTTGGTGAAGACCCTGGGAGCTGGAGACAAGCCGAAGGGCATGGCTTGGAACTCAGAGAGATCCTTCCGCTCAGGCGAAGGAATCTCTGGTGAGACGGACGGATAGGGACGTGAAAAAGCGCGTCCTGCAAGTCCAGAGAGCAGAACCACACGCGTCTCCAAGGATGGTATTATCTGAGCCAGAGTGACCATCCTGAAGGTTCGAGACCTAGGACTTGTTTAGGTCGTGTAGGTGTAGAATGGCGCCAGCCCCGTCCGTTCGGAACCAGGAAGTACCTGGACACAAACCCTGGGTCTGAAGGAGGGTCCACCACCTCTTACCACCTCCTTCTGGAGGAGGAAGTGATATCGGCTCGGCAGGCCGCCAGTGAGCTGGGGATCCCGAAGCCCCCAGTGACGGCTCTGAAGGTGGTGCCTGCTCGAATTCCAGAGGCAGGCCTCTTCCCACCCTTCAAGACCCACCTGTCCGTGGTAACAGCGGACCAGGCGGAACGGAGTGCGGGCCGTCCCCCGGGGACCCAGGGAGTAGGTGGCGGGATGGGGCGACACCCTCAGCCCGTCACTGGGCAGGCTTGGAGGAGGGACCGCCGAGGGACCTCCTGAGCCCTTCCTCCCTGCCTCCTGTTAGAGGACGGCGGCTTGGGTTTGGGATGCCAAGGCCGAGCCTGCTGGCCCTGGCGTTGCTGGGCGGGCGCGCGGGGCTGAAGGACGAAAGGGCTTAGGCTGTGGTTTGCGGCCTTTGTCCTTCTGAGCGGAAGAGACCGAGTCCAAGGTAGCATTGGACTTCTCGATCCTCTGCAGGTGACCTTCCACCCCAGGGCCGAAGAGGTCAGTCCCCAAAAAGGGAACATCCGCCAACTTGTGCTGGGTATCCGAAGTAAAGGTGGATATCCTCAGCCAAGCCCGACGACGCATAGCCACTGCGGCCGCCACCGATCTAGCACATGAGTCCCCTACATCCAAAGCAGTCTGGAGCTGCTGTTTGGCCACTGCCCTGCCCTGGTCCCGCACCTGCTTAACCGTAGTCTGCAGATGGCGGGAAGATGAGGGATGACCTCATCCAGGGAGCCCAACAGGGCATGAGAAAAATGTGCCATGAGGGCGCGAACTGGCCTGGCGAAGTCCGAGGGCTGGCGTAGACTTTTCGCCCGACATAGTCCAATCTCTTGGACTCCTTGTCAGGAGGTTTGTCCACATCCCTGGCGTGCCGCAGCGCTGTCGGTAACCAACCCCTCAGCAGAGGGGTGTTCCGAAAAACCGGACAAGGAACCGGTAGGGACCGCATACTTCCTGGCCATCCTGGCCGAAGGCGCAGGGCAGGAAGCAGGGCGCTGCCAAAGTTCCAGTGCCGGACCCACTATGGCCTCGGCCACCGGAAAGGCCTCCGTCGGAGAATCCCCTCGGTCCAGAATCTCCGTGAGGGGATACCTGGCCCGTTTGGAAACGGGTTCGAGCTCCATCCCGGTAGACTCCGAGATGAGCCGAAGCAGTCCTAGGAAGGACGACGGGCTATCGTCCATTGGCTGACCTCCTGAAGACTCCAAGTCCAGTCGCTTGGAGAAGAAGGAGGAATCATCTTCGACTCGGAAGAGTCCTCGAAGAAGCTGCCTCTGGCCTGGCCACCCTTCACCTGCCGAGGTCGGTCGGGAGTGGGGGTAACTGACAGCCGATGGGGTAAACCCTTAGCCGACCGAGAATCCTTGGTCGGAGCCCCAATTGGTGGCTGTGGAGGCGGAGGTTCCACCGGAATCGGTGGAGCAGCTGGTTTTGGCCGAACAACCGGCCTGGGTATAGGCTCCTGGCGGACAGAGTCAGTGATTTGTATCGACACGTTCGGTGACAGCCACTTAATGGCGGGGAAGGCGCGGTCGGCTTATTCCCGGCCAGGAGGAACTGTTGCAACATAAGGTCCCTCGTGCCGTCGGCGTAATTTCGCGAAGCCTCCCTCATCCGAGAGGAGGGCGAGGACGGCGGCGACGCCGCTTACTGTGATGCGAGACGAGACCGCCTGTGATGAGGGCAGCTGGACCACAATGAGTCCCGGACGAGACCGAGAGTCCCGAATTTCGGGGTCGGTCGCGGGGAGTGCGTCGGGTCGAACCGCACCCCTTCCGCCCGGAAGGTCCATCCGAGGGCTCCGAACCGGAGGCTGCAGCGAGCCCATCGGGATTCTCAACTTCCTCCCGGGGAACCGGGGAGAGGGAATCTCGCTGCTAAAGGCGACAGTCCGTCCAATGGGTCGAGAAAATCTCGACTTCATCAGTGGGAGTCTCGGTCAACTGACCTGGACGGGACACCGTGAGGCCAGTGGCCGGCCGAGCGGGTCACCGAGCCGACGGTCGACGGCCCGGTGAGACCTTTCCCGCCTCCCAAGAGCCGACAGAGGGACTTACCCTTGTCCCTCTTTTTGGACCGAGAATAAGGTCCAGCAGCACAGCCCTTCTCCTTTAGAGGAGAGGGACAGACAAAGCTCACTTAAAGAACCCGTGTAGGAAGAACCCAGAGAGAGCGGGATAAATGCTGGCGCGAGAAGATAAGCCCGCGCCGCCTCCTCTTCCGAGGCGTCACCATCCGCCGAGCTGATCCGCTGAAACCCGCCCGACACCGCCAACCGGGCCTCCTTGGACTTCACCGGAGGGAAACGCTTCGGACGGCCCAGTTGCAATCGGGCAGCACGGGTCTTCAGACGAGGCCGAGAAAGATGAGCACAGGTCGCAAGCCTGCGGTCGTGCTCAAGGCCTAGCAGTAGACACACGGAGTGTGGATCCGTCCGAGACATCTTCTGACCGCATGGGCATCTCCAAACCGAGTCGATTTATCCATCGCAGCCGCGAGGGATCAAGATCGAAGTCTTTTGCAAAATATTATTTTAAATCCATAAGCGGAGAAATAGGATCAGTCGCAAACGCAGAGCGCTAAGGAGGGAACCTGAGCTTCCAAGCGGTAAGGAAGATCTGACGTCATGGGGCGGAGCCGAGAGTTATACCACCCGGGTGGGTGGGAGGAGCAAGCTTGAAGACCTTCCGGCAAGATTTAAAGCGGCAAGGATACTGCCAATGAGTGTGGATGAACAACATATCCATGTCCCTAGAAACTATATTTACCAACTGGTGGGGGTAACGGGGTTGCACCCCTTTATTTCCTTACAAACAAAATACCAGTTACCACAAATGTATTTTATGTCCTACTTGTATGTCAAATCCTATCTGCTCCTGTATGAGGAGTCGCTGGCAGCCTTGACAAAGTCCCTCTCAAATATTACAGTTAATACAAGCCCATATACTGGGAACTGCTACAGAACATTTAATTAGCAAAATTTACAAGGCACTGAGAGAAAGGGAGATACCACCGACTCAATCAGACTCAGATGGTCAGTGGAGTTGCAAGTGGAAATAAATGAATCAGCATGGATAAAACTGGCATTGCCAGCATTCAAAACCTTCCCTTCTCCATACTGGAGGGAGTAGTATATTTGGAATCTTAGGTCTCGCTTTTTCAGAACCCCAGCCATTTTGGCTAAATATGGGGAATTGGCTGGGGGGAGCCGGAGGGGCTGCAGGAACAGTATGGTGGATCAGAGACACATTCTCTGGCTCTTTCCAGGGGTAGTGAAATTCTGGTCAGGGGTCCTCGAGGAGCTGGGGGCAAATATGGGACTGTAGAATTATTTACTCCTACGTATACTTTAACAATTATTAAAGGGTTTCAAACTGATTAGAAGGTACTCAAGCAAATTACTAAATTCATTATAGCAGCCCACAAGACCATTACCAGACTGTGGTTCACCAATAAGTCCCGCACCAAAGAGGCCTGGTTAACCTTGTCTAGGGAGATATATGTCCTCGAATGCCTCTCAGCCAGACTATTAGGTACAACTGAGAAATTCAACACCCAACAGCGAAAATGGGTGACTTATCACCTAGACCATTATACTGATTTTGTCCCATAGGGGACACCAAGCTATTAAGGGGCACTATTCTTAAGTTACATACTAACATACTAAAAGCCAGCAGAATAGGCCTGATGGTCTTTTGTGTCTGCTCGGTAGCCAGCCCCTATTGGTTGCTAGTTCCTCCTCCCTCCCTGGCCCCGAGAGAGTCCACCTTGGCTTCAGTACTCCCATGCATCAACTCCCACCCCTCTTGAAGCCCTCCACAGTGCCTTGCTCGACTAGACTCCCAGGCAATGCATTCCATGGCTCCTCCACCCTCTCAGTGAAGTAATGCCTTCTACGCTCTCCCCTGTAGGTTCCTCCCTCCAGCTTCCATTCATGGCCTCTGGTTGTGCCCCCTTGCTTTAGCCTGAACATTTCCTTGGCTCTGCCTTTGTTAATCCCTTTCACATATTTGAATACCTCAGTCATGTCCCCCCGTCTCTCCCCTCCTCCAGCAAGTACAGCCCAAGGGTTTCCAGCTTTTCCCCATAGGTCCTATCGCTCATGCCCCGGATCATCCTGGTTGCCCTCCTCTGGACCCTCTCCCAACAGTACTATGTCTTTCCTAAGGTGAGGTCTCCAGAACTGCACGCAATACTCAAGATGCGGCCTGACCAAAGCATTATACAGAGGTAGGATCACCTCGCTCTTCCTGGACGTTATTCTCCGGGCTATGCAGCCCAGTATCTTGTTTGCGTTTGCTGCCGATCTTCTGCAGTTCTCACTGTTGTTCATTCTGGTGTCTACCACCCCGAGGTCCCTTTCACTCGAAGTGGCTTGCAGTGGGCCCCCCCCCCCCAAACAAGGTGTATACATGCCCTTTGGTTTCTGACCCCCAGATGCAACACTCTACACTTCCCCGGATTAAACCTCAGCCCCCATCTCCTTGACCAACTCTCCGGGGTATCCAGATCCCTCTGGACTGCCACCCTCGCTTCCTCCCCGTCGGCCAGTGCTCCCAGTTTAAAGTCATCCGCAAAGAGGCTCATCCTACTCCAAATCCCCGTCCCTACATCACAGACATAGGCGTTAAACAGGAGTGGTCCCAGTACTGAACCCTGGGGCACCCCACTGAAGACCTTCCTAGGGGAGGAGATTATCCCACCTACCACCACCCTCTGTGTTCCATCTGTAAGCAAGTTTTCTACCCATCTAAGCAACTGTCTTCCCACCCCATCCCCCCCCAACTTTGTCAATAACCCAAAGTGGGGTACAGAGTCAAACGCCTTACTGAAATCCAGGTATAATACATCCATTGGTCTCTGTCTGTCCAGGGCCCAGTCACCCAGTCGTAAAAATCTATGAGGTTGGTCTGGCACGATCTCCCTGGGACGAATCCATACTGTTTACCATCCTCCCGAGCATCGCTTTGATGAAGCCCTCCATTAGTCTGTCTACCACTGACGTTAGGCTGACAGGCCTGTAGTTTCCCATCACCTCCCTAGACTCCCCTTTGTAGACAGGCACCACATGTGCCACCCCCCAATCCTGGGCCACCCTCCCTGTCTGGAGAGAGGCACTGAACAGCGCAGCTAGTGGAGCTGCTAATTCGTCTGCCAGTTCCTTCAGCACTCTTGAATGCAGCCCATCCAGTCCTGGTACCTTGTCAGTTTTCAGCGCCCGTTAGGCCTCCCTCACGCTGCCCTCTGTGATTTTACCCTCCCTAGCCTCCCCCTCAATAAGGGCCCCCATCCTCCTCTGGGCCTGGCCCTCCTGGTACCCCAGTCTCTTCAGTTCCTCTCATCTCCCTCTGTCCTCTCCTCTCAGCTGCCCCCCGTCTTCCGGCTGAATGCTGCCCATGTCTCCCTCCTAAATACCAAGGCAAAGTACTTGTTCAGTACCTCTGCCTGCTCCCCCACCTCCTGAGCACATCTTTCCCCAGTCCTAATCCTAGAGATCTGTGCTTTCCCCTTCCTCTGGGTTTGAATCCCACAGCTTCCACTTGCATACTGTGTGACCCTGAGCAAGTCACTTAACTTCCCTGTGCTCCCAGGTCACTCCTGTAAAAAAGCATTCAGCTTAGTGTGCTACTCCTGGTTAAACAACTAAACTACAAAAAAAAAAAAAACCCTTTCCACCCATTCGGATATCCCTAGCCAGGCTGTGCTCCATCCTCACCTTGGCTCCCCTCACCACCCTTGTGACCCTTCAAGCTGACAATTCGTACTCACCTCTCTCTTTTTCCCCCCCTGGAGCACTTAAAACGTGCGCAGGCTGCTTTCTTATCCCTCACCGCCTCCTGCACCTCCTGATCCACCAGCACGGCTTGTTGGCCCTACCATTTTTACGCCTTACCCTTGCACACAAGCTAGTAGCCTCCTGCACCCCCTTTCTAATGGTCTCCCACAAGCTACCCACATCCATGTCTGGCCTAATCTGGCTCAAGCTCCCCCTAAGTATCCTGCCCATGCCCACGAAGTCTGCCCCCTGATGTCCACTACTACTGTGTTTGAGCGGCTGCCTTCCCCCCACAGACACATCAGAAACCAGACTGCGGCATGCCTCCTCCTGCCAGCAGGCTACACACCGCAGACCCCTTATCCGGTCGCTGTCTGCAAGGACAATGTTCAGTATCTCTCCCCCAAGTAGGTTCCCCACCTGCTGGAACCAGAAAGGCATCTTGAAACACATCCATCAGTCTCTGCTCCCTGGCCACCGCTGATGTCATGGTGTCCCAGTCTGCCCCCAACATAGTTAGGTCCCCCATGATCATCACCCTTCCCATGGTCGTAGTGCCCCTTGATGTTCTCAACCAATTTTCCCTCCAGTTCCTCATCCATTGCAGGTGGTCTGTATACCACCCCTACTTTCAATCTTTTGCCTGCCCCCGATTGTAGGGTTACCCAAATCGCTTTCCACACCCCATTCTGCCTCTTCCACTCCACTCACCAATATGCTACCCTCGACTATCAGTGCTACACCCCCTCCTCTATCCCTCCTGAATATTTTGTAGCTCTCCAAGTTTAGGTCCCAATCATTCTTCTGGGTAGCGCCATGTTTCTAATCGCTACATCCATCATCCTCTGCCAGCATCAAGCCTGAGCTTGGGCATTTTGTCGTCCATACTCCTGGCGTTGACCAGGACTATCCTCCACCTCACCCCCACCCATCACACAACTGACTTGGCTCTGCACACTCCCTATTTGACCTTTCCTGCACAGCTCTTACTTTGTGTCCATCGGAGTCCCCTGCCCTCATCTGCCGCCCTAGACCAGGGACCTCAGTCAGTCCTCCGGTCACCAGTCCTTCACTAGACCCGCCCCCTTTACAAGTTTAAACCCTACTTCTCGTTAATTAATTCAGCCAGTTTCAGTTTTAAGATCCCCTTTCCCTCTTGGTTAAGAGGTATCCTATCCCTAACATATAACCCCTTATCATCCCATGTGTCCCCCCAGTTCCCCAGCAGCCCACACCCTTCTATCCTGCACCAATCCCCTTAGACACTGATTCACACTTCTTAGTTTGTGCTTGGTCTCCCCGGATGCCCTAGGCACCAGCAGGATTTCCGAGAAGGAAACTGAACTCCCTATAGAATGGCAGACCCTGGCTGGCTCCTGAAATCTAGCCTGGATTTCTAGATGCTGTTCCCCTACAAATGGTTGGTGCCCAGGTGTACTAGGAAATCGGGGATTCTCAGCATTCCAATGCTAATGAATATAGCTGAATTTGGCTCAAGTGAACGGATAGTCCCAGAATACATTTAGCCCCTGACTGGGCTGTTTTACCCTCCACTGGATGCCCCTGGTCATGGAGTCCCCCAGAAGGCTCACCTTCACCCCCACGTTACTGGCCCTTTTGACCCCTTCTAGGCTCTTCCTTCTATCATCAGCCCCCAGCTTACTCCTCCTACCCCCTTCAGCCCAGGGATCACTAGTCTGTGCGGGTCCTATCATGCTCTTCCTTCTGCATGCGGTTCCCAGTTTACTCTCCCTCCCCCCTCCTCCTGGCTGGCACAGCTGGCCCCCCCGATCCCCCCGGACTCCCTTATTGGGCCAGAATCCACAGATTCCCCTTCCCTACTGCTTCCATCCCTGCCTCCAACCCCCTCTCCGGTCTTGCTTCTCCCCTCCCTTGTGGCATAATTCTCCCTATTTCTATAAAAATAATTCAAATAAGATTAGATCTGACCACTTAAGAGACAAGAGAGTCTATATGCCATGCCAAATGACAATACAAAAAAGCTGGAATTCTTTTTATATTAATTTGGAATTTTAAGATGTACCTTGCTGAACTAAGTTAGTGAGAATATTTTTATTTTCCTTGAATGCCATTCATTATCTGTGAATTTTTGTAAAAAGAATGTACTGTACTGTAGTAGGATGTAAACTGCCTGAGATGACCTGTACTTACAAAATAAAATACTCAATTAAAAAAAAAAATAAATAAAAAACAGTTTATCTGTTTATAAAAATAAATACCACCACTAGCTAATCAACGCAGTGGCAGAGCTACAGCTAACAACGTCAGCAATCCAGATTCAGAAATTAGCCTGAGCTGTCTGAAGACTGGTGGAGGGAGGAGCACTGAGCATCCTAGAGGACAGTCTCCTCCTCCAGGAAGGGACGGCTGCTACTTTTCGCTGCAGTCCTGCCACCTGGGTGACCACACGTGGAAGCAAAGCAAAAGGCAGTGGAAGGGCTGACATCTGTCAGACTCTTGGCTGTCATGCAGTTGAGCGCACTCCTGCACGGAGCCACTCGCCTGCCGACTTTCGAGGGTGCGGGGAGAAAACCAGGAAAAAGGCCTCAGCACAGCAGATTATGAAGCTGGTATGTCCTGGCCCAGCACCACCACTTGCAGCATCATCTGACGCAACACAGTAATTCAGAGTGCTCCCCCCTCGGGTGCATAAGAACTCCATGGAGACGGCAACTACATGTACCGTAGGAATGCAGAGGTGGGTCTGACCATGGAGGAACCTGGTGTGAATCAGAGCTGAAGAACAGCAGGGGGCATAAAGGGCTTTTCATCAGCCACCTCCAGTACTGTTCGTACATGCTGGCATTAAAAAACAGGAAAATGTAGTGGTGTAGACAGCTTTATTCTCTGCCATGTGACCCATCTGTTTATTTTTAGGCTCACATGTGGAGTGTGGGGAGATTCTAAGGTAAGTGATGTAAATATATGATGTACAACACCACTTACCTGCTTCTGGAGTACTTCGATTTGTCTGTAATGCAGATTATTTACTTTTTCACTCACTTTGAAGCCCACCTACCGACTTTTGGAAATATATATTTCTTTTTTTCCACTGAGGAACTCCGTTTAACTACCATTTTTGTGTGCAAGAGTGCCATGGTAGAACAGGTACTGCATTCAGATACACTAGAAAACCCTGCTCAGAGTTCATTTCTGCTGTGTCACAACTGGCTTATAATTGCAACCACATGCACTCCACACATCATCCTAAAAATAAACAGATGGGTCTCACAGCACAGGCTAAAGCTTTCTGCACCAGTATACCGTCGGTTTTTCTAACACCAGCATGTATGAACAGTACGTGGCTGATGAAATTCCTATTTCTGTGTTTCTCCATGACCAAGATGCACCACTTAGTATGTTTTGTTTTGAGAGGATATACCACAGAGCACAATCCAGGCCTCACCCTCAGTCACAATGCTCAGTGCCACACTACCATGCTTAAGGATGTCACGATCACACAATAACAATATATCACTATAATTACCACAGGCAGTTCATCACTGCAAAAAAAAAAAAAAAGGTATCGAAATTATCATACAGCTTATACTGCGATAAAAAATTAACAGCCAGCCCAGTGGTGACATCCCACCATTCAAGCGACCCAGGTTCAGGAGTGGACTCGAGTCGCATGGGGGTCAATGGGGGGGGGGAGATTAAGCATCCCACAGATAGTTCTCCTCTCCAGGAGAGGAGGGTCTGGCCGCAGCACTCACAGATCACCAGCAAATGGAGGCTTAGCGGTGGTGTAATGGAGCAACAGGAAGATAAGCCACCACTTGAACTGTGGCACATACACGCCTCCATATGTATGTCTATGTTATTACATGCATGTGGCTGGGGAGAAACAGGGCAGAAAAGCTGGCCGAGTGTAGTGACCAATTGTACCTACCAACCAGGCACCTCCTTTACTATCTGGATTGTGCTCTGGGGAGAAAGCCAGTCACCCCTCTGGCCCCGCCACGAGAGGTAATTCGTGAGGGACCCTAGGAGAACAGGCTGGCCCTGGGAATGGCAGCATGACAGGGCTGGGTGGATCGAAGCTTAATATAAGCCAGTCAAAAGATGAAATAAAAACCTTCATTGAAAAACAAAGCATTCTAACTTGCTGCTCCAGCAGTGTGTCCCAGTGGCAACCATGATTCCAGATTCCCCACCTTACTCCAATCAGATATTTTTCCTAAAACTAAGAATGCTGCAGATCACAAAAAACTATATGATACTAAAATATTGATATTGTGACATCCCTAACCATGCTACAAGTCTGCCAGCTAAAGCTATGCTCATAAAACAAGTTTTGCTGTTTCACCTGTTTTCAGAATAAGATAAATTCTACAAATGTTTACATGCCATGGCACAAAAAGTGAGTCTGCCACAGTATCAGTATACCAATTCCATGTGTGGCTGATTGAACATTGAACATTGAACATAGCAGTACTCTTGTCTCAGGGCCACACAGCCACAACCTATATTCCCACACCAGAGACTCAGGCTCATACCAAATGCTGATATTACAGTACTGCGTGGGGAAGGGGTTGCTCCGCTATTGTATGTGCCATCCCTCCAAAGAGATGTAAAATGAAGGTCTGACAATTTCCTGTAGGTTGCACTGGTACTTGTCCAAGTGAAGAGTACATCCCTGGTGTCCTGGCCAAAGTTTTCTCTCAGTCTCCCAGTAAGACAAGTTATGCAATTGTCTATGGTTAGATAACTAAAAATTGTAAAGCAAACATTATTAGAAATAAAACTACACACAGCTGATGACAGGTAACTTGAGCCATTTGACCAGGAAAGCCACTTTAAGCCGAGGCTCATTTCCAGGTGCATCCCTGGAGCACAGGGAAGTTAAGTGAATTGCTCATGGTCATACAGTATGCAAGTGGTGGCTGCGTGACTCAAACACAGTTGCCCAGGTTTGCAGCTCAGTGCTCTTAACCACTGCACTATACTGCCTCCCCATATGCATATTAACATAGGGTCCAGATCCGTAAGGTCCACCCCCCAACTTGCTTCATAAGCACAGTAACAACATTTTACTACCACCCTCGTAAGTATGCTGTGCAAACGTACTCATTTATAGGGGTTCCCCACCCACTCTACTACCAAGGGTACCTGGATATTCCCCTGGTATGCAAAAATTTGTCCAGGCTTACCTTAAAGGCTTGTACTGTCTTCATATCCACCATCTCCACTTGAGGCTGTTCTATAGGTCACCGTTTTCTGAGAGAAGCAGCGTCACCTAACATTAGCCCTAAATGTACCACATCTGAGCTTCAATGTGGGTTCCAGCATCCTGCTGAAGCACATTACATCAAACATCTGTCTTTTCGATCCTGTCAGTACTCTTAAGTATGTGACAGATGGATATCATATCCGCCTCACCAGTCTCCTTTTCTCCAGGGTGAACATGTATAGGGCCTCTAACCTCTTCACAGTGCTCGTCATCAACACCCAATTACTGTGCTGGCCCTGTGATACAACCTCTCAATGTCCTTTCTGTAATGGTGAGCCAAGAACCATATACACTGTACTCCAAGTTGGGCCTGACCAAGGCCTTGAAAAGTGGCTGGATTACTTCCCAACTCGACTGGCCACCTGTCCCTGGGCTTCAGTATTTACAGATGTTAAAATGATCCAAGCAAGGTTCACTGAAAATGAGATGCCGCAGCATGCTGCACAGTCCACCGTTTGTAAACAAATGGTGAAGCAGAACATCTGCTTAAAAAACTGAGTTTAAAGCCCCTGCCTCACACATTTACAGAATTTAGGGCCCCCACATCAAACATTTACAGAGGTTAGGGATCCCGCCTCACACATTTTTAGAGTTCAGGGCTCCTGCCTCACAAATTTACAGAGTTTTTAGCCCGTCTAAATAATTTACAGAATTTGAGGCCCCCACCTCACACATTTAACAGGAGTCCCACTCAAACAAAACTACTGAGATGAATCAGGTGAAAATAATGGTTCATTTGTGCATCTTTTGCTTTGCTTGATCTGGAGCCTCAGGCTAAATCCAGGGGTCCAGCAGCCCATTCTTGGGGCTCGTAGAAGCTCTGAAGTAAATAAAATGGGATTGAATAAAATGTAGAGAAGAAAGAGCTGTTAAAACTGCTGTTGATGTCTGTTCAGATAACTTGAGCTGTCATGGCACAAGAAAAACTCCCTCCCTGGGCATTAAGTTGAAATACTGTGGGATGACACTCCTACAGCCCCAGACAGAACAGTCTGTGGCCCAGCCAGTACACTGTAATACCTGGACAGTATCGGACTGCGACGTCATTACCCCTGACAAAGTGACTTTGTTCACAAAGCACTACGTTGAACAGTCCACTGCCTCTGTGCTTTTGTAAATTACCTCTTGGTTAGACAGTTTTTTCAATCTGGCCACAGGACTGTGTCACAGAAATACCCTGCTGTTAATAAATGAATGGATTGGCAACTCTGTATGAAAAAGCCTCTAAAATCTGAGCCTGTATGCTCGGAGTTCTCTATGCCATATTATGAAACATAGAAAAGTACAATTACGTAAGAACTTAGCGTAATAGTAGATCTTCGAGAAGCTCTTGCAACAGGCTACACCATAAGGACTATGCCACCAGGCACTAGAACCCCATGGAAAAGTTTCTAGCAAGCAGTACCCAGTGGGAACCGACCCCTGACGTCAGACTGCCTCTGACGTCCGCCAATGGTATAAAAAAGGGGGGGTCTCCAGCCACTCTCCAGAGACCCAGCTGACAAATCATAGAGAACCGAGGCTAGTGGAAAACCCCAGCAAGGGTTAGAAAGGAAAGGAGAAAAAGGACTAGTGGGAAGGAGGGTGGGAAACAACACCTGCTGCAAAAGCGCCTCTCGAAGATCTACTGCTATGGTAAGTTCTTACGTAACTGTACTATCTTACTTCAAGTGGGAGCTCTTGCAGCAGGCTACACCGTAAGGACTGAATACCAAGCAGTACCCAAATAAACCCAAATGGGTTGGGAGGTGGAAACTGAAAGGAACGGGAGGCTTTAGGACAAGAGGCCTTGAAGCACCGCTAGACCAAATCCAGCTCTCCGACGGGAAGTAATGTCCAAACTATAGTGCTTCACAAAGGTTTGCACTGAACTCCAACTGGCTGCTACGCAGATAATAGCTGCCGAGACATTATGGAATGCCACAAAGGAAGCTGAAACTCCCCTGGTGGAGTGACCCTTAACTGAGCCCGGTAACTCCCCTGGTGGAGCGACCCTTAACTGAGCCCGGTATGGGCTTGTTGTAACAGAAAGTAATGCAATGGACTAGCTATCTGGACAAAGTCTGTTTTGCCACTGGTACTAACATACTAAAATGCCAGCAGAATAGGCCTAATGGTCTTTCATGTCTGCTCGTTTGGTCAGCCCCCACCCCGGGTGCTGACCTTGCTGCCCCCCTCGCCTTCTCTGGCTTCTCCCTTCCCAGTTCTGGATATTCTTGCTGCATTGGATTTTGCTTCCAGAACCCTTCCCCTGTACCTGTCCCACCCCCTCTTGAACCCCTCCACTGTCTGCCTCCACCAGCCCCCTAGGCAGCATTCCATGGCTCCACCACCCTCTCAGTGAAGTAGCACCTCCTCCTTCTCCCTGAATCTTCCCTCCAGCTTCCACCCATGCCCTCTAGTGGCCCCCTCCTCCTTCCTTGAAGCACCCTGACTGTTCCTCCCTATTTACCCTCTCTGCTACCTGAAGACCTCTATCATGTCCCCCGGTCTCTTCTCTCCAATGTGTACATATTTAGCTCTTGAGCCTCTCCTCATAGGTCCTGTCCCCAAGCCCCAAATCATTTTGGTTGCCTCCTCTGGACCCTCTCCAGGAGGTTAATGTCCCTCTTTAAGTGTGGCTTCCAAAAGCCTGCGCAGTATTCAAGGTGCGGCCTCACCAAGCAGTTATACAGAGGGAGTATCACTTCCCTCCTTCTGGAGGTGATCCCCCTAGCGATGCATCCCAGCATCCTGTTGGCCTTGGCTGCTGCCCTCCTACAAGTCTCAGAGTTGTTCATCTTGACATCCACCATCACCCCCAGGTCCCTCTCAGCCATCGAGACTTGTAGCCCCAGGGTTCTCTGGGCAAAGGAAACAAAAACCTCATCAGATTTTCTGAGCGTCTGAGTATGACTGATTTAGTATCTGAGCACTCTATGAACATCCAGAGTGTACAGTAGAGCTTCCCCACAATAAGTATGCTCCAGGTAATAAACCGGAAGGTTGATGTCCTGATTAAGGGTAAACTGTGACACCACCTTAGGCAGGAACTTAGGATTAGTCTGCAAGGACACCCAGTCCTTGTGAAAAACTAAATATGGCTCTTCTGCCATCAGAGCCTGAAGCTCGGAAATCCTCCAAGCAGAAGTAACGGCAACTAAAAACAACGCTTTCCACGACATAAAACGTAGCTCGCAATCTGCGACTGGTTCGAAGGGAGGCAAATACAGGTTACTCACCTGTAACAGGAGTTCTAGGAATGGTATATGCTGTTCATCCACACTGTCTGGCAGGTTCCTTGCCACTTTAAATCTTGCCGGAAGGTCTTCAAGCTGGCTCCTCCCACCCACCGGTGGTAAAACTCTTAGTTTCGCCCATGGCCAGATCTAGCCCGCTGGAAGCCAGGTTGTGCGTCAAAGCCGGGAGTTGGGTGGGTCGTGTGGATGAACAACATATACCATTCCTAGAACTCCTGTTACAGGTGAGTAACCTGTATTTCTACGGACATGGATATGTTGTTCATCCACACTGTCTGGCAGACTCCTAGCAGTTCTCCGGGAGGAGGGAGGCAAGGCACACACCCCCTACTTGGGAAATAAAGACTGGAGAACCGAGGCCCCAAAACCAGCATCCCGGCGTGACTCAAGGTCGATGTGGTAGTGGGTGATGAAGGTGTGTGCTGACCTCCAGGTAGCAGCCCTGCAGATTTCCTGGATAGGGACGTCCCTGGAAGCAGCCACCGATGCAGCGGTATGGCAGGTAGAATGAGCTCTTATCCCTCTGGGAGGCTCCATGCCCCGCCAACCTATAGTAGAGATCTATGCAGGAGCTGACCCACCTGCCTATCGTCCACTTTGCTGCAGGTCTGCCAGGTGCAGCTTCAGTGTAGGTGACAAACAGCTGGCGAATCTCTCCCTGAAATTCAGCCATCCGCTCCTTATAAGCAGCGAGCGCTCTTCTAGGGTCCAAAGTATGGAGCCTATATTCAGCCTCCGAGGTGTGACTGGGGTAGAACACCGGCAGAGTCAACACCTGGTTAAGGTGAAACTCCGACACCACCTTCGGAAGGAATTTCAGGTGGGGGCACAGGACAACCTTGTCCCTGTGAAAGACCAAATAAGGAGACTCGATGGAAAGTGCCTAGAGCTCTCCCAACCTTCTGTCTGACGTGATAGCCACCAAGAAGGCGGTCTTCCACGACAGGTGAGAGATGTCACACTGTGCAGCGGTTCGAATGGCTTGCCAAGAGCTTAGCTATCCAGCAGTAGTTCCCACGGTGGGGTTCTCACACTAGAGGGGATATGTGATCAAGGCCTTTGAAAAAGTGCCCGACCACTTTCTCTCATGCGACCGACTGCTTCCCCGCCCCACCGGGTAAGCAGAGATGGCTCCCAGGTGCATTTTAAGGGTCGCCGTCCAAGCCCTAGCTAAGAAAGGGACCACAGGTAGTCCAGAGTGCTTGCCAAGGAACAGGGCGAAGGGTCCAGGCCCTTGCCTAACACCAAATGGAGAATCTCTTCCATTTGAAGGCGTAGCATTTTCTGGTCGACTCCTTACAGGACGCCTCAACGACGTTGAGGAACTCATCGGAAAGACCCAAGGCCTGGAACTCTAGCCGCTCAGGAACCAAGCCATCAGGTGCAGGGATTGAAGGTCCGGATGGAATACCTTCTCCTGGTTGACCAAGATCAGGCCCGGGCAGGCTGGAAGCCACCTCGGGAGCCTGGAGCTGTGACTGAGGAGATCTGGCTACCAGAATCACCTGCACCTTGTCCCTCCTCACCTTGAGAAGCACCTTGTGGGTCAAGGGAAATGGGGGAAAGGCGTAGAAGAGGTCCGGGGTCCACGGCCTCCAGAAGGCATCCCCCTGCAGCGAGCCCTGCTGAGGTGGGCGGGCATGAAACAGTCTCAGCTTCGCATTCTCCCTGGAGGCAAACAGGTCCGCCTGAGGCGTGCCCCAGTGGGGGAAGAGATCTTGTACTACCTCCGGCAGGAGAGACCACTCGTAAGACGCAGCCCCTATCCGGCTTAGGGCATCGACCAGGGTGTTGGAGGCTTCTGCAACATGAATGGTGAGGAGATCCGCCTCCCAGCTGTGCACCAGTGCCCAATTGCAGAGAGCTTCCCTGCACAGAGGCATGGAGCGCGTCCCGCCCTGGCGGTTTAGGTAGTACATGGTCGTGGTATTGTCCGTCTGGACTTGAACCACTTGACCCCGTAGAAACGAAGCGAAGGCAGTGAGGGCTACACGAACTGCTCGAAGCTCCAGCAGGTTGATATGGCATCGGGACTCCAGAGGGGACCAGAGGCCGTGCGCTCTGTGCTCCCCCAGATGGGCACCCCAACCCATCAGAGAGGCATCGGTCGATAGCGAGACCGTTGGCTCAGGGTGGACAAACAGGATGCCCTCCTGCAGATGTGCTGGAATGGTCCACCACTGGAGAGCGTTCCACATCCCCTGGGTCACTGTCACTAGCTGATCCAGCGGATCGAAGTCCTGTGACCCTTGGTTGGCCAGCCCCCATTAAAGGGGACGCATGTACCAGCGGGCCCAACGGACCACGCTGCTGCAAGCCGCCATGAGGCCCAGGAGGCACAGGAAGTCCCGGGCAGGGCGCGATTGGCCAACCTGAAATGACTGGGCAAAGGAGGAAAGAACCTCGGCCCTGTCCGCCGGGAGCCGTGCTCTGGCTCGTAGAGAGTCGAGCTCTGCCCTGATGAATTGTATCATCACCTGCTTTGGCACGAGTTCCGACTTGGCTTCATTGATGAGGAGGCCAACCTGAGAGCAAACCTGGAGGGCCAGATCTCTGGACCACACCAACTCTGCTCTGGAGGGGGCTGCAATCAACCAGTCATGCAGGTAGGGGTACACCTGGACCCTTCGGCGCCGCAGGAATGCTGTCACCACTGCCATGCATTTGGTGAAGACCCTGGGAGCTAGGGAAAGGCCGAAGGGCATGGCCCGGAACTCGTAAAGGGATCCCTCCGCTCTGAAGCGGAGGAATCTCTGGTGGGACGGACGGATTGGGACGTGAAAGAACGCATCCTGAAGATCCAGAGAACAGAACCACACGCCTCATTCCAAGGATGGGATTATCTGAGCCAGAGTGACCATGCTGAAGGTCCAAGACCTTAGGAACCTGTTCAGGTCGTGCAGGTCGAGAATGGGGCGCCAGCCCCGTCCGTTTTGGGACCAGGAAGTACCTGGACACAAACCCCGGGTCCAGAGGAGGCTCCATACCTTGCTTATCACCTCTTTTTCGAGGGCAGGGCAGCCTCGGCTCGGCAGAAGCCGACAGAGAGGCCTCTCGGACCCCGGCCCGGCCGGCGGCTCGGAGAATCGGGGCCTGCTCGAACTCTAAGGCAGGCCCTTTCCTACCACCTCCACACCCAGCGGTAAGTGGTGATAGCGGACCAGGAGGAAAGGAGTGGCAGGCCGCCCCAGTGGGAACCGGGGCGGAGAGGCTGGTGGCGACACCCTTCAACCCGTCACTGGGCAGGCTTAGAGGAGAGACCGGCCGAGGACCTCCTGGGCCTACCTCCTGCTTCCTGTTGGAGGAAGCGGCAGGCAGGTTTGGGATGCAGCGCAAGCCTGCTGGCCCTGATGCTGGTGCTTTGTTGCTTGGACGTGCCGCAGGCGCAGAAGGACAAAAGGGCTTGTGCTGCTGCTGTCGGTGACCTTTGTCCTTCTGGGTGGAGTGACTGAGTCCAGTGGCAATGGACTTTCGATCCGCTGGAGGTGACCTTCCACCCAGGGCCGAAGGGTCGGTCCCAAGAAGGGACATCCGCCAGTTTGTGCTGGGTATCCGCGTGAAGGTGGATATCCTCAGCCATGCTCTGCGGCGCATGGCCACCACGGCCGCAACCAATCTGGCACAGGAGTCTCCGATGTCCAGAGCCGTTTGGAGCAGCTGCTTAGCCACTGCCCTACCCAGGTCCTGCACCTGCCGGACCATAGTCTGCAGGTCGGCCGGGAGATGAGGGATCACCTCATCCAAGGAGCCCATGAGGGCATGGGAGAGTCGCCATCAGCACACCCAGAGCTGGCCTGGCGGAGGCCAAGGGAGGGCATGGCGTGCCACACCTTGAGCCGGCGTTGTCCAGCTTCTGGACTCCTTGTGGGGGCTTGTCCACGTCCCTGGCGTTCCTGGAACACCGGAAAACGCTGTTGGTGACCAACCCCTCAGCAAAGGGGTGTTCTGAAAAAACGAGCAAAGAGCCGGTAGGGACCGCATACTTCCTGGCCATCCTGGCACAATATATCAGTTGGGGGGTGAGGATATAGCATGCACCAAGCAGGAAAGGGATCTTGGGGTTGTCATCTCTGATGACCTCAAGGTAGGGAAACAGTGTGACAAGGCATCAGGTAAAGCAAATAGGATGCTGGGATGTATAGGCAGGGGCATCACCAGCAGGAAAAGGAGGTCATAATTCTGCTATACAAGACACTAGTGAGGCCCCACCTGGAGTACAGTGTACAGTTCTGGAGACCATACCTACGTAAGGACATAGACAGGGTAGAAAGGTTCAGGAGGAGGGCAACAAAGATGGTGCATGGGTTGCATCACAAGTCCTATGAAGACAGGTTGAAGGAACTGAACATGTACTCCCTGGAGGAGAGGAGGAGAGAGGATATGATAGAGACATACAAGTATCTTACAGGGAGGAACAGGGTGCAGAAAAACACTTATTTTTAAGCGAAAAGATGTTTCAGGACTAGAGGGCATGGGATGAAGTTGGAGGAGGGGCGATTCAGAGGAAACATGAGAAAGAATTTCTTCACAGAGCAGGTGGTGGACAAGTGGAACACCCTGCCAGAGGAAGTGGTGGGGGCTGAAACAATCACGGGATTTAAGAATGCATGGGATAGACATAAAGAATTCTAGAGGGCAGGGGTGAGGAAACAGACTTCTAGGAAAACAAACTGAACTTACAAGCTCAAATGGGCAGACTAGGTGGGCCATAGGCCCTTATCTGCCGACACTGTCTAACTCTATGTAACCAGGCAGAAGGCACAGGACAGGAAGCTGAGCAGCTGCCGAGCTCCCAAGCTGGGCCAACAATGACTTCAGCCACCGGAAAGGCCTCCATGGGTGAATCCTCGGTCCAGTATCTCCGTCAGGGATACTTGGCCCGCTGGATCACGGGCGCAAGCTGCATCCCGGTGGATTCCGAGATGAGCCGAAGCAAACCCATGAAGGACGATGGGCTTTCATCCATCGACTGGCCCCCGGAGGACTCCAGGTCAATAGGCCTGGAGAACAGGGAGGAGTTGTGGTCGGACTTGGAGGAGTCCGCGAAGAGCTGCCTGGGGCCTAAGCCACTCTCCACCTGCCGAGGACGGTCGGGAGTGAGGGTGACCGACAACCTGTGGGGCAGGCCCTGATCTGACCGAGAGTCCTTGGTCAGAGCCCCCGATTTCGGTTGTGCAGGCGGAGGTTCCACCACAATCGGTGGGGCAGCTGGTTTCGGCAGAACAACCGGCCCAGGCTTGGGCATCTCGGCAACAGCAAGGGGTTGTTTCGGTCACTCGGGTGACAGCCACTTGATGGCCGGGGAAGGCGACGGCGTCGGCTTGTTCCCAGACAGAAGTAACTGCTGCCACATCAGGTCCTCATAGCGTCGACGCAATCTGCGCCGAAGCCTTTCCTCTTCCGAGGAGGAAGACGAGGACGAGCGGCGGCGGCGCCGCTTACCTTGGTGCCGAGACCGGAGACCGCCCAATGTCGGCGGGATCGGCTGGACCAGACGATGTCAAGACTGAGATCCTCAGCGCTTCCAAGGACGGTGTGGAAGGCGCTGGGGACACCTACTCTTCCTCGGCTCGAGGTCTTTAACCGGGACTGCGGCACCGGGGGCGCAGGCAGGTCCTCGGTCTCCACCAGGGGAACCGGTGAAGAAGGGTTGTCGGCCTCACCAGTCGACAGCCCGTCCGACGGGTCGAGAAAAATCTTGACCGCGTCGACTGGTGTCTCAGTCGGCCTGATGGGGACGCCGTTAAGCCAGCGGCCTTAGCTGCAACCTTGACCGAAGTCAACAGTCCAGGGAAGGGGACCTCTCCCGCTCCCATGAATGCCGACGATGGGACTTACCCTTTGAGTCCTTCTTTTTGGACCAAGAGGAATGTCCTGATGGCCCCTTTCCCTTCATGGAAAGGGAATGGCAAAGCTCCTTGAAAGAAGCTGAATACGGGGTACCCAGAGAGAGCATGATAAATGCCGCGACCGAGGAAGAGGATGATGCGGCCTAAGCCACCTCCTCCTCGAGGGCGATCATCTGCTAGAGTTGCTCAGCCAAGCCAGCCACCGCGGTAACTGCCCAATGGGCCTCCTTCGACTTAACTAGCGGGTAGCGCTTCTTGGGGCGCCCAAGCTATAACCGGGCAGTGCGGTCCTCCAGGACACTGGCCGCAAACGAACGGCATGACTACGGGCCTGCGGGTCATGTTCTAGGCCGAGGCAGTAGACGCACGTGGAGTGCGGGTCCATCCTGGACATCTTCTGCCCACAAGGGCACCACTGAAATCCGGGAGTCGATTTGTCCATTGCAGCCGCGAGGGAGAAAGCTGACCGAAGTCTTGAAAATTTTAAAATAAGTTTAGGGCAAACCAAAGAATTAGGATCTAGTCTACATGCAGAGCGTTAAGGAGGGAACCTGAGCTTCCAAGAGGTAAGGAAGATCTGGCGTCATGGGGCGGTGCCGAGAGTTTTACCACCCAGATGGGTGGGAGAAGCCAGCTTGAAGACCTTCCGGCAAGATTTAAAGCAGCAAGGAACCTGCCAGACAGTGTGGATGACCAATATATCCATGTCCCTAGAACGCAAGTTTTTCTAACAAAAACAAAAGATCCCAAGGAAGGATTGGGTCCCTAATGGGAGGTCTGAGATGAAGTATTCTCCTCAAAAATATTCAGGCCATATCGATCTGGGCAACATATTTGCCATCCACCAGTACGTGACATGCTGAAATTGCAGAGAGGTGTACCTTAATGGATGAGTAACGGAGGACCGAATCAGACAGGAGGAGGAGATACCCTAGGACAGCGTCTAGAGGACACAGGTGAGGGTCCAGACCCCGATTGGTGGCCAACGTAAAAAAGCACTCCCACTTCATGGAGTAGGTGGCTCTAGTGGGAGGTTTCCTAGCTGTGACCAAGACCTCGGCCACTCTGGGAGACACCCCATAGCGTGTTGTGGCTATGTCTGCATGTGCCAGGCATGCAGGTGTAGGGACTGGAGGTCTGGGTGAACCAATCTGCCTCGCTCTTGCGACAGTAAGTGGGAGGATCAGAGGTTCCACTGCCAGCTGCTGCAGCAAAGGGAACCATATCTGACGAGGCCAAAGCGGAGCCACTAGGATCATTTCCACTCCTTCCGCTTGGAATTTGGGCAGAGCCCTCTGTAGAAGAGGAAAGGGAGGGAAGGCGTACAGAAACCTCCCTGTCCAGCAGGGGGACAATGCGTCTCACCAGAAAACAACAGGCCCATGACCTAGCTAGCAGAAACTGGGCAGTGTTGCGTTGCATGTGGACGCAAAGAGGTCCAGTTCTGGACGGCCCCATATTTGGAAGATGTCGTCTGCCACTGACTGCAGAAGTTCCCGTTCATGCGTCTTTGACCGAGATCGACTTAGGGAGTCGGCCAAGACATTTTTGGACCCCTGGAATGTGCACTGCGGTGAGAGAGAGGCCGTGTTCCAGGGCCCAGAACCACACTTTTATAGCCTCTCCACAAAGAGGGTAGGAGTGAGTCCCCCCCTTGTTTGCTGATGTAGTGAATGACTGAAATTGTCCATCTGCACCAACAGGGACCTGAATAAAGATCCAGGTAAAACGCCTGCAGTGCGTATAGAACTGCTCTCATCTCAAGAATATTGATATGTGGTGTCAATTCTAGAGAGGACCATGCTCCTTGAGTGTGATGATTCTGAAAATGAGCACCCCAACCCATGCCCGAGGCAACAGTTGTGAGAACCTGCGCTGGAGGGTCCCTTTGGAAGGGGACTCCCGGTTCCAGATTCTGTGGTGATAGCCATCAGGAGAGAGTCTGTACCACTGCCTTGGACATGGTTGCTCTCCTTCCCACCTCCCCCCAGCCCCCTAGAGGGTCTCCTTTGGTTTCAGTTTCCCCTTGTACCTGTCCCACCCCTTCTTGAAGCCCTCCACTGTGCTCTCCTCCACCAGCCTCCTGAGCAGCGCATTCCACGGCTAAACCACCCTCTCAGTGAAATAATGCTTCCTACGCATCCCCCGTAATTTCCCCTCCAGCTTCCACTCATGGCCCCTGGTTGTTCCCCCCTTCTTTAGCCTCAACAGCTCCTTGGCTCCACTCCTGGTTATTCCTTTTACATACTTGAAAACCTCTATCATGTCTCCCCTGTTCCTCCTCTCCTCCAGTGTGTACAGACCAAGCACTTCCAGTCTCTCCTCATAAGGCCTCCCCTCCATGCCTTGAATCATCCTGGTCTTTCTCCTCTGGACTCTCTCCAGTAGCGCTATGTCCTTCTTCAGATGAAGTCTCCAGAACTGTACACAGTACTTGACAGTAATCTGACAAAATTAAGAGCATAGTTACTAATGGTAAAGAAAGAATCCATTTTCTCATAGTTGGAATTCATGAAGTTAAAACCTGGTGAAGAGGGGGTGGGACTCCTCAACCCTACTCTATTCTATATGGTGTAGTGGGGATTAAGGAACAAAGTCCTGTCTATGGGTCATAATATAGAACACCCATCTTTCTCCATTGTATTTCAAAGTTGTCTATACAGTGGTTAATTAAAGCTGTGAGTTTTTCCATTTTGTATATCTGTATCATAATAGCTTGCCATTCTCTAACTGTAGGGGGAACCTGGGAAAGACATTTTTGGTTGTTGCTTTCTTAGCCGTAAGGAAACTTACTTGAATGAGTTTCCTGGTTGAGATGTTTCTCAATTCTCTATTTAGGTTCAGATCCGAATTAAATATTTAATATTGCAATCAGACAAAGTTTATGGGGGAAGAGCCCTCCCGAACCTAGGAGACTACTATTTAGCTGCACAATTAAAGATGGCTCTCTTGTGGTCTGCCACAGATTATGCTTCCAACTGGAAAAAGATGGAGTTAGGCGAAGAAGACTGCAGATCACTGGGGGCTCGGGTTGTGGATCCGCAATTTAAGATACCAGATACAGACGGCTTTACTAACATTTCGCACTACTCTTCGAGCTGTTCACAGACTGTGGCAGAAGTACAACTTAGGGTCTCTTTTGTGGCCATATCAGTGGTTCATCTGGAATGATTCCTTCTTACCCTACAGGGAAGATCACACGTTTAAGATGGGCATGACAGGGATTATGTTTGCCTGTGCAAATAATAAAACAGATGACCCTTCTAGACTTTCCAACCATCAAAACAGATTTCAACCTATTGAATTCAGATCATTTTCAATTTGTACAACTCAGGGCCCATATAATAACAACAGAGGGCAAGAGGAGATCCCCCCACTCTGCCCCTTTTTTGGAGGCCTTACAAGCTATCTTAAGTCACACCATTTCAAGGAGACATACATCAGTCCTCTGTAAGGCCCTAAGAAAATTATATGAAGACAGCACATGCAGATTTAGCAAACATGGGAGCAGGAAAGTGATGTTCACATCACAGAGGAAGATGGTAGAAAATGTTCCGTCTGCAAATAAAACAACTCACTCTCCTCTATGGCAAGAATCTGCTTAGAGATCAGGACACGCTTCCAACACCCCGGGTCTTACAGAGCAAATGGAACTCTGATCAAACGGGCATGCTGGAGGAAATGTAATGAGGTCAGAGCTCACCACTGATATTTTTTGAACATGTCCAGTCTTTCAGCCATATTTGCAGCAGATACTAACTGCGATACAAGATCTGTTTAATATTACCTCTCCACCGAACACAACGCTCATGATTTTAGGTCTCCCTCCACCAGAGATACAGGAGTAAGACTTAAATGTATCTATGGAACATCTTTCTTGCTGAGGCCCACAAAGTGATCACCCATCAGTGGCTTAAGGAGGACCCACCATTATTCCAGCACTGGTTGTGTATAGTGAACGATATCCAGACAATGGAGGAGTTAACCTACAAAATCAATTTGCAACTCTCCATGTTTGTAAGAAGACACTATGGGTTGGAGGGTTGTAACTGCTCCCCCCCAAAAAAAAGAACCTCACCCTACAAAAAATATTTTAGTTCTGTCCTGACCTTCCAAAACAGCTGTAACCCTTTGTGTATGGATAATCCAGGCCTCTATGGTAATACATAGATACACAGACAGTGTCAGCAGATAAGGGCCTATGGCCCACCTAGTCTGCCCATTTGAGTCTGTAACTTCAGTTTATGTTTTCCTAGAACTCTGTTGCCCCTTACCCCCGATCTCCAGAATTCCTTTATGTCTAGCCCATGCATTCTTAAATCCTGCGATTGTTTCAGCCCCCACCACTTCCGCAGGAAGGGTGTTCCACTTGTCTACCACCCGTTCTGTGAAGAAATTCTTCCTCACATTTCCTCTGAATCGTCCTCCCTCCAACTTCATCCCATGCCCTCTAGTCCTGGAATATCTTTTTTGCTTAAAAATAGTGTATTCTTGCACCCTGTTCCTCCCTGTAAGATACTTGTACGTCTCTATCATGTCCCCTCTCTCCCTCCTCTCCTCCAGGGAGTACATATTCAATTCCTTCAACCTGTCCTCACAGGACTTGTGATGCAATCCATGTACCATCTTTGTTGCCCTCCTCTGAACCTTCTCTACCCTGTTTATGTCCTTACATAGGTAAGGTCTCCAGAACTGTACACTGTACTCCAGGTGGGGCCTCACTAGTGTCTTGTATAGTGGAATTATGGCCTCCCTTTTCCTGCTGGTGATGCCCCTGTCTATGCATCCCATCATCCTATTTGCTTTACCTGCTGCCTTGTCACACTGTTTCCCCTTGAGGTCATCAGAGATGATAACCCCAAGATCCTTTCCTGCTTGGTGCATGCTATATCCTCACCCCCAACTGATATATTGTGCCAGGGTTTTGTGCCCCATATGCATTATCTTGCACTTCTTTGCATTGAATTTCAACTGCCAAACCCCTGACCATTCTTCAAGTTTCTGCAGGTCCCTTCTCATTCTGTCTACACCCTATGGTGTGTCTTCTCTGTTACAGAGCTTCGTTCATCAGCGAACAGTGAAATTCTGCCTTCTAGGTCCTGCACAATGTCACTGATGAAGATGTTGAATAGGACCGGTCCCAGCACCGATCCCTGTGATAACCCACTGGTCACTCTTCCCTCTTCCCTCTGTGGAGTGACAGCCATTTACCACCACCCTCTGTGTCCTGTCGCCCAGTCAGTTACCTACCCACCACACTACTGTCCTGCCCACACCCATATTCCCTAGTTTGTGTAATAGTCTTCTATGTGGTACAGTCATGGCCAAAAATATTGGCGCCCTTGCAGTTTTTTCTAATAATGCACCATTCCTTCCAGAAAATTGTTGAAATTAAAAAATGTTTTGGTATCCACATATGTATTTCTTTAGTTTGTAGTGGAATAAAACACAAAAAGCAGAAAAAGTTACTAAGTCTTAGCTTATTCCACAGAGAAATCCTTAAATGGTCCGGACAAAATTATTGGCACCTTTCAGAAGTACTTAGAAATAATTAGATTTCATGCAGGTGATTCTCCTTCACTTTGGAATTGAACTCACCTGTGGTGAGTCGCAGGTGCCTGCAATATAAAAATCACTCATTCAACCAGTCTGAATAGAGAAAAGGACTCATTCTCCTGTTTTGTGTCACTGTGTGTACCGCAATGAGCATGGGGAAAAGAAAGACAGCCAGAGAATTGTCTGAGGAGGTCAGACAGAAGATTGTAGACAAGCATGGACAATCTCAAGGCTACAAAGCAATCTCCAGAGACCTTGATGTTCCTGTTATCACCGTACATAATGTTATCAGGATGTTTAAGGCTCATGGCACTGTAGACAACCTCCCTGGCTGGACGTGGCTGCAAGAGAAAACTTGATCGAAGACTGCAGCGCAGGATTGTTCGAATGGTGGAGAAAGCACCTCGATCAACTGCCAAACAGATTCAAGCTGACCTTCAGACACAAGGTACGACAGTTTCAACTCGCACCATCCTTCGCCAACTCAATGAAAGGGGGTTATATGGTAGGAGGCCCAGGAGGACCCCACTGTTGAGAGAGAGACATAAGAAAGCCCGACTGGGGTTTGCCAAAACACACCTGAACAAGCCAAAATCCTTCTGGGAGAATGTCCTGTGGACAGATGAGACCAAATTAGAGCTTTTGGTAAAGCACATCATCTCTATGTTTACAGAAAACAAAATGAAGCCTTCAAAGAAAAGAACACCTTCCCTACAGTCAAACATGGAGGAGGTTCAGTGATGTTTTGGGGTTGCTGTGCTGCCTCTGGCACTGGGTGCCTTGAACGTGTGCATGGCATCATGAAATCTGGAGATTACCAGGCCATTTTGGAGCGTAATGTTGAACCCAATGTCAGAAGCTGGGTCTCCATCGAAGGTCATGGGTCTTCCAGCAGGACAATGACCCCAAACACATTTCAAAAAGCACCCAGGAATGGTTCAAGACAAGACGCTGGACTGTTCTGAAGTGGCCAGCAATGAATCCAGATCTAAATCCCATTGAAAACCTGTGGAGAGATCTGAAAACAGCAGTTGGGAGAAGGCACCCTTCAAATCTGGGAGAACTGGAGCAGTTTGCTCAAGAAGAGTGGGCCAAACTGCCAGTAGAGAGTTGCAGGAAGCTCATCCATGGCTATAGGAAGCGGTTGATTGCAGTTATTTTGACCAAAGGCTGTGCTACCAAATATTAAGTCTAGGGTGTCAATAATTTTGTCAATGCCATTTCTTTTCATTTTCTGATTTAAAAGGATATATTAAATTCTGAATCAAAAACAAAGGTTCTGTAATATTAACAGAAAAATAAAGAATTGTGGGGACCAAATACTGTACTGCTAATTTCAACTTATGTTTAGAGGAATTGTGAGTTATTTGAAAAAGTGCAAGGGCGCCAATATTTTTGGCCACGACTGTAATAGTCTTCTATGTAATAATTAATTGTAAGGATTTACTCTAGATATGGTAACTACCACTGGAATGCTATGTAAAAATCGCTCATCATTGCATAATTACAAGATGTAACTAATGTGATCCATCTGGCTGTTGTACAAATTCTATCTGTATATTAATTCATTGTATATGAGCTATAACCAAGCTTTTCCATAAACCCGAATAAAAAAAATAAAAAAAGATGTCTTAATAACGGAACACCTGAATCCCTCGATTTGGAGATGCACAATCACAGTCACTAGGACTTTTGAAAAGACTCCGGGATTTTGGGTGGGGGGTGCTGACAAAAACCCAAATGTAAGGGTTCCAAATTAGACGGAGCGACACTCCTCACACTCAAGGACCTCACACACTGTTTATCTAGGCCTTTGATCTTTTGTTTCTCCTAATTTCTTGATTTTCTTACATCTTGTAGGCATCTCCTCTCTAGTCTATTCTTAAACTCACTACCGGACAGCTGCCCAGAACAAATAATTCTCTACACAGACGATGCTGTGATCTTCACCTCGGACCCTGATCCAATCCAATTACAAAATAAACTTCAGCGGGCCTTCTCCTCCATCGAATCCTGGTTCCTAAATCATAAATTGCTTCTCAATCAGAAAAAAAAAAAAGTCTATGGTCTTCTGCAGCCCCCACAACAAAAACAAACTCCACCACCTCTTCACTGCAACCGAAAAAGGAGCCATCCTAGAGCAAACACAATCGTTCAAGCACCTCGGCATCACCCTTGATCCACACCTCTCATACACTGTCCATATCAGCAATGTTGCAAAGTCTGCCAATGCAAGGTCAGGCATATTATTCTGGCACAGGAAACACCTAACCCCAGAATCACTGTCAGTGGCCGTCCAAAGCTCCATCGTCAGCATCATAGACTATGGTCTTATCATATGGGTCTGCAACTACCACTGCTCTCAAACGTATCGCAACCTCCCTGAATAAGGCCGGTCGTCTCATCACTGGCTCACATCGCCGTACCCACACATGTGACCTTTATTCTCAATCTGGATGGCTTCAACTGGACAAACGCATAAAATACCAAACCTGCATCACGGCCAAGAAAATTATAATGGGGCTTGCCCCACCTGCTATCTGTGCCCTCCTTAAGCCTAGACATAGAAACGTCACTACAAGGAGATCCAATTCCCATCTACTACATATCCCACGATGTCGTACAACCCAAGGACAAAGATCATTCGTCTATCGGGCATCCAACTGGCTCAACTCTCTTGGCAGCAACATAGCGACCGCTCCAACACTCGGCCTCTTCAAGTCCAAGCTGGGCCTCTCACAGCTTGTATCCTGCGATTGCCCATCTTAACATTTACACTGTTCCAGCTGCACATGCCCCAGCACCCAGCACTTACAATCAATCAGTCTTTGCACCCCTAGCACCTTATCTGTCATATTCCCTCGATAAGGCCCCCTGGCTGCACCTTCTCCCGCCCTCACCCACCTCCCCCCCGTATCTCCACTCCTGCCCCTACCCCCAACTACTACCCGTACTCCCCTTACCCCCTGCACCTCCTACCCCCATCTCCTACCCTCACTCCCACCCATCCTGCCTCCTTCCCTTGTCTTGCTCATAGCTCATGTCTTTGTACTGGTCATTACATGTCTGTAAGTCAGTGACTATATGTTTGTAACTAAAAATGATGACTGTTGCACACACTGACGCTCAAAAGGTATTTTAGTCCTAGATGCAATAAATAAATAAGTCTACCCTAAAGCTAGCCTCTGATCTCAGATCCTAAGTGCATGCTTGTGTCTTTTCTTTAGCTCCCTTTCATCTCCTTCTGATCTGTTCTTACTTAGCCCCCCCTTCCCATTTCTTCTCATGTTTTTATTTTGCATCTTAGACTTTCATCTCTAGCACCCTTTGTCACCTTCCTACTTCACTTCCTGATTTTTAATTGCTCCACACTGGATATAAATACTGCTTATGTTGCTCAGTTTTGCTATTCACCTGAAGAAGGGACCTGTGTGGCCCCGAAAACTTGTGTACAATGCCATCTTTGTACAAGACACTTGTTGGTCCAATAAAAGGCATCAAACCTTCCATCCTCTCCTGTAAGTGACACTCCTGGGCTCTGAACCTCGGATACAGTCTGTGAGACTCCTGGATGAGAATGTACTGTTTATGGAGGTCACACAATCTCCCTGAAAATGAGCGAGGAGGGTCTATTTTAAGGATCTGCTGTACAAAATTATTTGGGAACAAAGTCCAGTACTGGTCTACCCCCAAAATGCGTTCTGGAACAATAAAGAATAGACTGTACACACCTCTGTTGAGTTCTGCAAGGAAACCGGTTCTCTGGCACCTTTCAGAAGCAAGTCTGTTACAGTGTTAAGCATAGCAAGTCACTTGGCAGGGTTAGAAGACAGCGGAGATGGAATGACATGAGGAACTGGAGGCTTTGAGTCGAACTCAATAAGGTACCCTTATTCACAATGTTCAAGACCCATCTGTCCATCGTTGAATAGACCCATTCCCCAAAGAAATTGGAAAGTCTGCCTCTGATTTTGTGATGGGTCCAGACAGTCTCATTTTTAACACTTTTTAGCAGAGTTATGGATGCTGTTGCCTCTGTCGCAGTTGCAGTGTTGGGTCTGGGAGGTGAACCAGAGTTGTTTGTTAATTAAGACACTATTTTGGTTGCCTGACCCACTGTAGAAACACTGGACAAGAAAAGGCTTGGGGCGCTCTGAAGCTTCCAGCATGGCAGCAGCATTTCCCTGAACGGCAGATAAGGCAAAGTTAAAAAGTTAAATCCTACTGTTTTTTTACAATCGGATATGGACTCTGAACGTCTCTGCTGGTGTCTGAATAGCTGAGGAGTACAGAACTTAGAGGCATATCTTTCATCCGCATCTGGAGTGAGAAGAGCAGGGTCTGGGCAGTCTACTTCAGCGGTCACAAGATCTCCCGACATACTGAATCCCTAGATTGTGGCAATGCTGCAAAAGATTCCAGCTACAGGGGAAGAAATGAACCATAGGCTCGCTGCACTCAAGGCACCTTTCACGGAGCTAGATACTAAGGTGCAAATCAACAAACTCGTATCACGGAGCTTAACGTTGAAAGGGACCATCAGCGAGAGAGAAATGCAAGGTTCGTGCAGGACTTTAATTTCCTTAAAGCGAAAGTGGAAGCCCTGGAGAACTCGTAACGGCAAGCGAATGTATGTATTGTGGGTTTCCCTGCAAGATTTGCTGGGAGCACTGTAATACATGCTGTAGTCACCCGGTTATTATTTTATGATCTGAAACTGCTGCCAGAGGATTCCGGGATAACTGTTAAAGCTTTCGCCGTTCCTATAGGGGCTAGAGCGCGTGGTGCTGCTAGCTTGTGCCCACTGATGGCCATTGTAACTCTTTCTAGTCCTGAGGCTCACATCCCATTATTACAGACAACCAGGTAATACGGTGTGGGAGGGCAATAAAATTGCTCTTTTTCCAGATATTTCGTCGCAAACACAGACCCAGAAAAAAGCACTACAAAGACCCTTAGGCCTATTCTGCTGGCATTTTAGTATGTTAGCAAATTACTGAAAAAAAAAAATCACTGTTGCTAAATGGTATTGCCACTCTGCTCCTGTTTCCAGTGTGACTAAAGATTCGCTATGCCAACAAGACCCACATCCTATCAGATACTGATGCAGCAGCATTATCTTCAAAACTGCTATCTGCCCAGCTTACCCCAAAGGGACATGAAGGGGAAGACAATCTTGAATCGGATCCAATGACTGACACTATTCTGCCCGTGTGAAACATATGGGAGTTTCTACTGAACCCTTATGACTGGCTAAATGTTGTCTGAAGGGGATATTTGTTTAGCCCGTTAACCTATTTTAAGCCACAGTGGGTTTAGCCCTACTTTTATTTCCAACAATGAGGTTCTTTTGTAGAT
The DNA here is from genome assembly GCA_016271365.2 of Neoceratodus forsteri. Lineage (NCBI taxonomy): Eukaryota > Metazoa > Chordata > Ceratodontiformes > Ceratodontidae > Neoceratodus > Neoceratodus forsteri. The sequence goes on from CM057452.1 coordinate 568,989,632, forward strand.
ATTAGATGATATCCCTGTCTGCGTATCCTTTACTGGACCCATTAGATATTCTAAAATTGGTCTTCCGATGGACTATAGTTTTCCTGTTAACTTTTTTTTGCCATGTTGATTGTTGCACAATATATTGATCTGGCAGGTTACATGCAAATTATGTCCTGCCCATAGAGAGTTCTACTTCATATAGGAGTAGAACAGTACCCCATTCAATTTGCGAACTTTAGTTGATAAATCCTTGTAAATCTCCTGTCTCTCTATCAGTCATCAGGTATGACTTCTGAGGTAGAGGCGTAATGCAACTTGTAACATGGCTCTGGACAGAGCAGGGAAATGGAGGTAACCGATTGGTGGAAACGGGTCAGGTGATTGAGTCTCAGCGGTGATTAACCCAGCAGTAACGCCCGCTAGGTTAGTACCTCAAGTGTCCACAGAAGCAGCGCCACAGTCGAGGGTCGAATCGCACACAAGCAGAAGACAAACAAGTGAAAGGTGCTACCATGTGTCAGTGCCATAGCATGCTGGCTGTCTCTAGGCGGGATGGTAGAGGAATGTAGTAGCCGGAGTAGGGTGAGAAAAGTCAGTTACGAAAAGCAGAATCACCACACATATCGGATTAGCACACCAAGCGCCACAACCCAAACAGAATGAGTGCAATGCTCCGCCTTCTGGGCAGATCTATTTGTGTATCTCATACACAATTGTGCACAAAGTCGGAGAGATATCGGTCGAGAGAATGAGAGCTGAGTATGTGAACATGTGGTGGTGTAACTGTATGCATGCACAGAAATTACCCATACTGCAGTAGCGCTGTACAGCATCGGGATGGCACGACGAACAGTGAAGCAGGCAAACGGGCGCTTACAGTTACTCATTTGTGCTGTAGTTTGTGTGACACACGTATTAATAGTGTAGTGCTCAGAACGGTGAAATAGCGGACATGATGGAAATAAATCTATATCGCGACATGGGGACGTGCACGGTCTCACATTATGTGACTATCCTACACGACAACAACCGCTGCATTCCATTGCATCTACCAATAGTGCTGTCAGGTAACGTTTGTGTAATAGGATGTGAAGTACTAGCAGCACAATATGTGCGTCGCGCTTGCCATGTTACAAGCGCATTAATCACCTCCAGCGTCGGGCTCTACTGGGATTAATGCCCGCTGGGTGGCTGGAAGCCCTCAGGCTTCGCCCTCATGCACCAACCCCCCCAGCGGGCATTAATCCACCTGTAGAGCCCTCCTCTGTCGGTGATTAATGCTTACTTAACTGAGTACAGGTCATCTGAAGTTAAACCTTACTGGCCTCTCTTTAGGCTTTTTCAGCCTTCCACCTATTATCTAGTATCCTACAGAATAGAAATATTGGTAGATCTTCTCCAAGACATGGAAAAGGTGAGAGCTTACTCTCCTACAATATTATCTAGCTGAACACTGAATCCTTTACAACTCTATGGCAGTTTAGTCATGGTTAATGAACACTATTCTATAACTATTTTACATGTCTATGCTGAACTGCATGTTTTTCAAGTAATCTTATGCAAACAAGGTATGTACTGCATTTCAAAAATTTATAAATAAGAAGTACAAAAAAAAAAAAAAGGTTTCTGGGAGTGTCCCAACCAATTTTTGTCTCTGGATCTCGACTGCTTTAAGAGGACTTCGGCCATCTCTCCGGGGTCTTTTACTGTGATCTTCAGGGCTATGCCAAACAAGAGGCTTCCTTTGTATTCTGCATTAACCAGGTGAATTTTTGAAGCATCTGCTGTCAGGCCCTGAAGCCTGAGTTGTTTTTTTTTTTTTTTTTGTTAACTGCATTATCATACAACAATGTACATCTCAGAGAAAGGAATAGAGTTTAAGTTCACAAATTTTAGCCAGAATGTGTGCCGCACACTCCTTCAAGTTTTATACATGGAGCCCTAATGCAATCAATGCCGTTGTAACTATCAGCGAAAAGTAAAAATTCCCGGGACAGCCCACCTGTGGCATTATCACTTGTGGCGCCAATGACCCAAGATCAGGAGCGACCTCAGGAACCTGTAGATCAGATGGGGGTGTGGGAAGGAGGATACAGTATCACAGGGACTGCTCTCCTCCTCAGGGAAGGGGTAAGAACCAGTGCCTGGCATTAGCCTGGCCCCTAGTGGTGCTGCGAGGGGGTAAGCAAGCAGACACTGTACACAAGTGGGGGGGGGCAGAAGCAGGGCAGACACCCAGCGTGCTGCATACAGGAGCATGCGCATCACGGCCACTGGCGTCACTGTATACCACTTCCTCCACAGTTGGGGGGGGGGTGTGAGAAAAAATTACTCACCTTAGTAATTATGTTTCTTCGAATGGAGTCTTGCTGTATTCTGACTATTGCAGTTAGCCCCAGCCTTTAAACTGCCCCGGAGAACAAAGGGTTAAATTTTCTATGCAGAGCATAGAATGCTGAGCTCGAGCTCGGTTGAGGTCTCTGTCTGGAGCCCTTTGAAATCCAACCGTCAGATTCTTGCGAGCAAAAACTCACTAACTATTCTATGTGGAAATTGTAAAATTTTTCTAGCCAACTGGGAATAAGAGTTTTGAATTCCCAGGAAGACTCAAGTCAGGAAACCCAGAACCAAAAAACCAATCCAAATAATAATAATAATAAAACCAATACCCAAAGAAGGGTGTAAAAGAAGCACCCCTGAGGTGCAACACTGCACCTGCCCACCCACTTCCCAAAAACAGGTTCTGAGAGGGGAGGCAGGGGAAGAGAACAGAATACAGCAAGACTCCATTACAAGAAATATAATTACTAAGGTGAGTAATTTTTTCTTCAAACATGAAGTCTTGCTGTATTCTACATTTGCAACTACCAAGCAGTACCTCCAAGGAGGAGGGACAGAACCTACTTTGGGAATAGGCTCTGAAGTACTGCTGTGCCAAACTGAGCATCACTCCTAGCCTGGATATCCAGGGAGTAATGCTTGGTAAAGGTATGGACTGTTTTCCAGGTGGCTGCTTGACAAATTTCTAAAAGAGGAATATCCCTGGCAGCAGCCAGGGAAGGAGCTGTACCTCTGGTGGAGTGAGCCCTCAGGCCTGAGGATGGAATCTTTCCTAGTTTCTCATAGCAGAATTGTAAACAAGACACAATCCACCTGGCAATATCAATCAAATCAAATAAATCAATCAATCACTTTATTTAACCAGGCATAAACACCATTGAGCAAGCTCATTTTCAAGGTGGCCCTGGGCATAAATACAATACAGTACACTTCATAAGATTACAATTACAGTTGACAATGGTGCAAAAAAAAAAAAGGAAAAACATTGTGAAGGTGCCGGTCAATATGGGCCTATACATACCGGTCAACATAATTAACATGCAAAGGTACATAATGATAAGCTTTACTGAAATGAGAAGGGACAACAATCCCATATAGTCTCAGCTGAGTAAGAGCTCATACCTAAATAATAACAAATAAGGAGGTATTAAGGAATAGGGTAGAAATTGGGGTGAAAGAGTAGGCAGCCAAAAGGGAGGCCAGAATAGGTAAAAGGTAGAGAATAGGCAAGGTCATCTTGGATTAAGGGAACTAGGCTTGTAGGTCCTAGGTTTCTGTTGTTAGGAATGTGAGGTGGATGAGATACTTAGGCGTAGGATTTGAGAGTGGCACCCGAGGCTTAGAGGTCACTGGCATCTGAAACAGTTGCATGATTCCTTCAGATAATCCATTAATACAGCTTTGAATGTGAAAATGCTTGGAAGTGAGGATAATTTTAATGAGTCTTGCACAGTGTTCCAAAGTGATGGAAGTGAGAAGTCGATTGCTGCTGAGCCAAGGGTAGTTTTCACTCTAGGAATCTGGAAGTAGATTAAGGAGAAGAGTCTCAGTCCATAGGAACCTTTAGCCCATCTGAAGATGTTCGAGATGTATGCAGGGAAGTTATCAGATAATGCTCTAAAAAACCAGAGGAGAGCATTCCTTTTTCTTCTAGTTGAGAGTCAGGTCCATCCTGAAACCTGGTATAGACGACAGTGATGTGTACTACGGGGTAGACTTAAGATAAATCTTAAAGCCCGGTGGTAAAGGGCGTCCAGTTTGTTTAGCACCATTGATGGGCAATGACTGTAAAGGAAGTCAGCGAGTCCAGTATAGGTAGGAATGTAGTTTGTACTAGTCTCATTCTGGCTTCTAATGTGAGTAGGTGTTTAATGCGATAGAATAAACCTAATCACTGTCTTAGTTTCTTCAAGGTTTCATTTAAGTGGCACAGAAAGTTGAGCTTCTTATCCAGCCAGAACCCTAGGTATTTAAAGGTATCAACTACTTCAAGGGGTTCATCTAAGAGTGTTCGGATCTGTGTGATATGTGGACATCTGGAAGTAGACTTTAGTGAGAATCATTGCTTTAGTCTTTTTGGCGTTGAGGAGGAGCTTATGAGTGAGAAGGTTGTATTGGAGGGTGACAAAGTCTTTCTGTAAGTACTCGTGGGCCAAATCCAAGGATGAATTTGTGGTATAGAGTACAGTATCATCTACGAATAAGTGCACATTTGCTGTGCCCAGCTAGTAGTCCAGATTATTGATGTATATTGCAAAGAGGATAGGGCCCAGGATGGAGCCTTGGGACTCCTCGTAACATGGATTTTTGTGGGGACAGATCTCCTATGGCTTTGACTTGTTGTAACCTATGGTTAGGTAGCTGGTGAACCATTTAATGGCAGAACTATCAAGTCCGATGTTACTCAGTGCAGTAAGCATGATGGTATGATCCACAGTATCGAAGGCCTTACTTAGATCAAGGAAGAGGGCAAATACATGCTTCTTAGAGTCTAAGGCCATTTGCCAGTCTGTAGTTACTTTGGCAATAGTTCTCTTGGTGGCAGGTTAGCCCTTTCCCACTTCTCCATAAGTGAGGAACAACTGGAGAGAATCAAACCTATGACCCTTGGTATGCTCTATGTAGTAGCTAAGGGCCTTTTTAACATCCAAAACTCTGTAGCCTCCTCTCTCCTGAAGAGGAATGATCAGTGAAGAAAACAGGAAGAGACAGACTGATTCAGGTGGAAATCTGAAACCACTCTGGGCAAGAACCTTCTATTGGTTCCAAGGACCACTTTATCCCTATGAAAGGAGATAAAATCAGGTTCCACTGAGAGGGCTTGCAGTTCACTGATATGGCTGGCAGAGGTAATGGCTACTAAAAACACAGTTTTCTAAGTCAAGTACTTAAGCTCTACTGAGGACACAGGCTCAAAGGGAGGTTGCATCAATTGAGCAATGCAAATATTCAAGTCCCAGGCAGGGGCAGGATCCCTAAATGGAGGATTGGTATGAAGCAATCCCTTGAAAAATTTACAGAACACAGGATGAGATGATAGTGAGGAAGACTTCCCACTGGACAGAAAAGCAGAGACAGCTGACAAGTGTACCTTGAGAGTAGCTGGTCTGAGGCCTAGGCCATTAAGATGGACCATATAATCCAGAACTGTAGGCAATTCAGCAGTGTCTGGGGAAATATGTTGCTTGGAACACCAAATGCTGAATCTCTTCGATTTGGAGTTATAGGTCTTTCTAGTGGTGGGCTTTCGAGAGGCTTTGAGGATATCCAGAACCCCTGAGACAGATGCAAATCTGCATACTCTTAACTCTTGAAGAGCCATGCCTTGAGATTGAGAGACCAAAGACTGGGGTACCAAATCCTCCCCTGAGAGGAGGTTAACAGGTTGTAATTCCTGGGAAGAGACAAGGGAAGATGGACTGCTAGGGACAGCAGCAGGGGGTACCAAGGCTGTCTGGCCCAGTCTGGAGCAATCAGAATCACTTTGCAAGGTTGTGACCTTATCTTGACTAAAACTTTGAACAGTAGAGGAAAGGGAGGGAAGGCATACAGAAATTTCCTTTCCCAGTTCAAAATCAGAGCATCCAGAGGGACTGAGCCCAAGACTGGGGGTCTGCAACAAAAGAGAGGAAGTTGGTGATTGTCTGGGGCTGCAAAGAGATCTATCTTTGGAGTGCCCCACCTTGAAAAAATCACCTTCAACACCAAAGGGTCCAGGGAACATTAGTGATGGCCCTGTGAGATCCTGCTCAATGCATCTGCTAGCACATTGTCCTTCCCCGGAAGGTGGACTGCTATCAGAGAAGTTTGCAGGGAATAAGCCAGGGACCACAACTTCATGGCTTCTGTGCACAAGGCCATAGACCAAGTGCCTCCCTGCTTGCTTATGTACCACATGGTGGTGGTGGTGTCTGTACTGACTTGAACCACCTTGTTCTGCACTAAGAGAAAGCTTGCAGGGCCAGAAAAACTGCCCCGAGTTCTAGGAGACTGATATGGAGAAGGGGTTCCTGAGGGGACCCACAGTCCCTGGGCAGTGAGGGCCCCCCAATGGGCTCCTCAGCCCAGAAGGGAAGCACCCGTGGTAAGGATCACTGAATGAGACTGAGTGGCAAATGGGACCCCTTGCCTTAAATTGTCCTGATCCTGCCACCATTGAAGGGCTTGGATCAGGGTCCGAGTCACTGGAATCAGTTTGGTAAGGGAATCAGTCCTTCCTTTGGGACCAAAAAGCCCTCAAATGGAACTAAATGTCCCTCATCTGGAATCTTGCCCCTTGGACCACTGCTGTAGAAGCTGCCATGTGGCCCAAGAGCTGGAGGAAATGCCTTGCTGGTCGAGACACCTGAAGGCTGAAGGAAGAAGCCAGTTCTATAAGAACTCTTGCCATTTCCAGGGGAAGAAAGGCTCTTGCTTTGACAGTATCCAGCTCTGCCCCTATAAAGGTAAGGAGCTGCACTGGCTCGAGAACTGACCTGGGAAGGTTGAGAACAAATCCTAGAGAAGTGAGCACTTGCTGGGTCACTTGCAGGTCTGACTTGACTTGGTCTGGAGACTGGCCCACTATGAGCCAGTCATCCAGATATGGAAAAATGGAAATATTTTGCCATCTTAGAAAGGCAACGACTACTGCCAGGCACTTTGTGAAAACCCTTGGGGCTGATGTTAGACCAAAGAGCACTGCTTTGAACTGATAGTGGCCTGAGGGCAACTCGAACCAGAGGTACTTTCTGTGGGAGCACCTAATTGGAATGTGAAATTAGGCATCTCTGAGGTACAGGGAGGCTAGCCAGTCCCCTGGCCTTAGAGAGGGAAGAATAATTCCCAGAATTACCATCTTGAACTTTGGTTTTAAAAGATGTTTGTCCAGGTATCTTAGGTCTAGGATGGGTCGCCACTCCTCTGTCTTTTTTGGGGTAAGGAAGTACATGGAGTACACACTTTTGCCCCTGTGTAGGGTAGGAACTCTCTCTCTATGGCTCTTAAGGCCAGAAGAGATGAAACCTCTGCCTCTAGGGCAAGGGTTTCTGAGAGACCTGCAGGTGGAAAAGATCTAGCTCTCATCTTTGGACATTTTTTGAAGCTGAGAACCAGTCCCTGGCTTACTATTTCCAGGACCCACTAGTCTGAGGTAACAGACATCCAGTCCTGTACAAAGTAAGCCAGCCTACCCCCTACTGGAATAGGAGAGTCGACCCGGGCAGACCAATAAGGATGTCTGCTTGGCAGGGGCCTTAGGCTGAGGAGTGGATGCAGTTCTGCTCATCCCCCTTCTGCCTCTCCCTCTGAAGAACCCCCTCTGTGAAAAGGGAGAAGAGGCCTGTGCTTGGTAAAAAGGCCTATGAAAAGGCCTGCCCCTGCCCCTAGACTGCTGCCTTTGAGGAGTTGCCTGCCTCTCCTTGGCCTGAGCACTCCTATAAGTGGTCCTGTACTCGTCCATTTTCTTCATGTAGTTCTCTGTCTGCTCCCCAAACAGAGAATTACCCACTACAGGAAAATCCATGGCCTTAGCCTGGGTATCCTGTGAGAGGCTAGTACATCTGAGCCAAGCCATTCTCCGAAGAGCCACAGATGTAGCCATGACTCTTGATGACATCACTGGAGTCCACAGCAGCATGAAATTGTACTTTTAATGCCTCGATCCCATCAGCAGCCACCTCCTCCAGCTCCTTGGCTAGCTGGGGGGAGGCCTGTTTAGCCAGTGCCAGTACAGTGTCCCACCTCGACTTCTGGTACCCGGCTGTGTAGGCCATATAGTTCACCTGCCAGAGTCCCAAGGAAGATGCCACGTACTGCTTTTTTGCCATGGCATCAATCTTCCTGGAGTCTTTGTCTGGGGCGTGTGAAGCCAAGGGAATGTTTGCCTTATCACAGGCAGCAGCCTGCACTACCCCAACATGGCTGCATTGCTGGTATAAAAACTCCATATCTGAGCCTAATAGTGTGTACCTCTTGTCCATCCTTCTGTCAACAGGGGGTACAGAATTGGGAGACTTCAGGATTTTTTGTGTCCGTTTCCCAAAGGATTTGTGAACGGGAACAGACAGTCTCCTGGACTCTGGGGTGTCCATCATTTCCACATAATCAGGCTCCTCCTGATCCTCCATTGCCTCCTCCATAGGAAGCTGGAGGGTTTCAGCCACTTTTCTGTAAAACAGAAAATGGGAAGGGGACTCAGAAAGCCTAGGAGGGGATACACCAGAAGGTCTGTCTGGGGAGATGTCCGGTTCCACAGGCACATCCAGACTGTCACCATCATCTTCAAACTCCCCCTCCTCCTCAAACTCCAGTTCATAAAAATCTTCAGGGGTATAATCTTGAACCGGGGAAACCGACCGAACCAAACCCTTGCGAAAAGGTGCCGGATCGGTCGGAAACAGGCAAAGCGATTCCACAATTTGAATCGCTCTGGTTATTTCCTCGGTGGTCGAAACATGAACCTCTGGATCCGAACCGGTTGATTTTTCTTTGTGTTTCCTTTTTGTAGGAACCGACCCCTCAGGATCGGCTCTCCTCTTGCCCAAAGAAGTATTGCCCTGGTCAAAGGGCACTCCCTTCTGATTCGGCCGGAACTGAACCGGGCTGGCCATCCACGTCAGCGGACTTCTCGGCCTCCTTTTCCCTCAGTCTACCAAATCTCTTTTCAATGGTAGATTCAAGAAAATGTTTACAAATTTGGCAGCCTGTACCGAGGTGTTCAAACCCCAGACAATAAACACAATGTGGTGTGGGGGTCGGCCTTAGCAAAGACCTCCCCACACTGACTGCAGTGTTGAAACCCAGTGGGCCCGGTTTTTTCTTGGGTTTCTCAGACATGGCCAACCTAACCAAACTTACCCTTTTTATGGCAACCGCCAGGCAAGACTCCCTTATCGGTTCCTAACTGTGTCATGGGTGTTGGAAAAGACCGTTCAAAACATGTTTTTTTTTAGAACCGATAAGGACCGGTAACCACACACTAAAGTAAAACACAAGGATTCACTACAAATGACTGGTTCAGCTGAACCGATCTAACACTTTACAATTTCTACACAGAAAAACAGAACAAAACCCATCTAGTACTCACGGTACCACAGACAGAGACTGAATTAACTATGCGGAAATAAATTCGGTAAAAACCCGACAACTTAACCGAGTCTTTAACAGACTTTCGAACCGAGCTACATAGATACATAGATACATAGACAGTGTCGGCAGATAAGGGCCTATGGCCCACCTAGTCTGCCCATTTGAGCTTGTAAGTTCAGTTTGTTTTCCTAGAAGTCTATTTCCCCTTACCCTGACCTCTAGAATTCCTTTATGTCTATCCCATGCATTCTTAAATCCGTGATTGTTTCAGCCCCACCACTTCCTCTGGCAGGGTGTTCACTTGTCCACCACCCGTTCTGTGAAGAAATTCTTTCTCATGTTTCCTCTGAATCGTCCTCCTCCAACTTCATCCCATGCCCTCTAGTCCTGAAACATCTTTTTGCTTTAAAAATAGTGTTTTCCTGCACCCTGTTCCTCCCTGTAAGATACTTGTATGTCTCTATCATATCCCTCTCCCTCCTCTCCTCCAGGGAGTACATGTTCAGTTCCTTCAACCTGTCTTCATAGGACTTGTGATGCAACCCATGCACCATCTTTGTTGCCCTCCTGTGAACCTTCTCTACCCTGTCTATGTCCTTACGTGAGTATGGTCTCAGAACTGTACACTGTACTCCAGGTGGGGCCACACTAGTGTCTTGTATAGCGGAATTATGACCTCCCTTTTCCTGCTGGTGATGCCCTGCCTATACATCCCAGCATCCTATTTGCTTTACCTGATGCCTTGTCACACTGTTTCCCTACCTTGAGGGTCATCAGAGATGACAACCCCAAGATCCCTTTCCTGCTTGGTGCATGCTATATCCTCACCCCCCAACTGATATATTGTGCCAGGGTTTTGTGCCCCATATGCATTATCTTGCACTTCTTTGCATTGAATTTCAACTGCCAAACCCCTGACCATTCTTCAAGTTTCTGCAGGTCCTTCTCATTCTGTCTACACCCTCTGGTGTGTCTACTCTGTTACAGAGCTTTGTGTCATCAGCGAACAGTGAAATTCTGCCTTCTATATCCTGTGCAATGTCACTGATGAAGATGTTGAATAGGACCGGTCCCAGCACTGATCCCTGTGGTACCCCACTGGTCACTCTTCCCTCTGTGGAGTGACAGCCATTTACCACCACCCTCTGTGTCCTGCCACCCAGCCAGTTACCTACCCACCACACTACTGTCCTGCCCACACCCATATTCCCCAGTTTGTGTAATAGTCTTCTATGTGGCACAGTGTCAAGGCCTTGCTGAAGTCCAGATAGGCCATGTCCACTGCCCTCCCTGATCCACCTCCCTAGTCACCCAGTCAAAAATTCAATGAGGTTGGTCTGACCTGACCTCCCCTGGTGAAACCATGCTGCCTTGGGTCCTGTAGTCCATTGACAACCAGATGTTCCACCAATCTCTCCTTCAGTAGTGCTTCCATGATCTTTCCACTACCGGGTGAGGCTGACTGGTCTGTAGTTCCTGCTTCCTCTTTGTTCCCACTTTTGTATAAGGGACTACATCTGCTGTCCTCCAGTCTTTGGGTACCTCCCTGTTTCCAGTGATTGGCTGAACAGGATAGCCAGAGGTTCAGCCACCACCTCTCTTAGTTCTTCAAGGACCCTGGGTGCACCCCATCTGGCCCCATTGCTTTATCAGCTCTTATTACTTCCAGTTCCTTCAGGACCCTTTCTCGTGTAAAGGGACTTGTGTCCATTCTGCACCATTCTCACCCCTTGTACTCCCTTCAGACCCATTACCCCCTCTTCCTTAGTAAAGACTGAGCAGAAATACCTGTTCAATATGTCAGCTTTACTGTTGTCATCCTCCATGGCTCCCATCCTCCCCTTCAGTCTCACTATCTCCCTCCTTTGTCCTTCTTTTTCACTTATGTACCTGTAAAAGGTTTTGTCCCCTTTAACCACTGATTTTGCAATGTGTTCTTCTGTCTGAGCTTTGGCTTCCCTTACGACTTCCCTGCCTCCTTTGTTTCTCCTGGTACTTCTCCTATCCCCTTCTGCCTGTGTCTTTTGTATTGCCTGAATGCAATCTTTTTGGCTTTCACTTTCTTTGCTACCTCTTTGGAAAACCATAATGGTCTCCTCTTTCTTTTCCTCTTGCTAACCTGCTTAATGCATAATTCTGTTGTTCTTATAATCCCCATTTTAAATACTGCCCACTGTTCCTCAATCCCTGATTCCTGTCCCATTCCCTTAATGCCTCTTTCAAGTATCTCCCCATTTTCCCAAAGTCTGCCCCCTAAAATCCAGGATCGTGTTTTGTGTGGTTTGGTTCTGCTCTTTCTGTGATTTCAAACCACAATGACTAGTAGTCACTGTTACCCCATCACCTGTCCCTGTTTGTGAGCACAAGGTCCAGTATTGCCTTCTGCCGAGTTGGTTCCATGACCAGTTGCTTGGGAAGGCACCCTGAAGGAGTCCAGGATAAATCTGCTCCTAGTTGATGCTGCTGCTGGGATGCTCCAGTCCACGTCTGGTATATTGAGTCTCAACCAGTACTACCTCACCCTTGTCTGCGCATCCTTTGGATGGCTAGCATCAACTCCTATCTGTTTCTTCCTCCTGGGCTGGTGGTCTATAGACCACACCTGTGCGGATGGCTGGCCCCATTTTCCTTTCCAGCAACCCACAGTATCTCTCCCCATTTGTTCCTCCTGGATCTGTGTGGCCCTTATGTCATTTTTCACATACAGTGCCAGTCCTCCTCCCTTCCTGCCTGCTCTGTCTCTTCTGAATATGTTGTAGCCAGGTATGGCCATCTCCCAGTCATGGTTATCATTACACCAGGTTTCAGTGATGGCCACAATGTCCAGGTCTGACTGTACCATGACAGCCTCCAGATCTTCCATCTTGTTGCTAAGGCTCCTGGCATTTGCACACATGGCTTTCCATGATTTGACCTCCCTAGACTGCTTCACTGTTCTACTCCAGCCCCTTCCTTGGTTGTCATTTATCCCTGGTAAGCTGTGGGAGAAATCTCTGGAGTGACTGTTCAGTGAGGCGGAGTAAAGAATCTGACGGTTGGATTTCAAAGGGAAACGGAGACCTCAACTGAGCTCAAGCTCAGCATTCTATGCTCTGCATAGAAAGTTTAACCCTTTGTTCTCTGGGGCAGTTTAAAGGCTGGGGCTAACTGCAATAGTCAGAATACAGTAAGACTTCATGTTGTTTGAACAGAAAAATGCTGACCACTCGGACGACACTGGTGTCCCACAGGCCCCACACCTGGCTATCTGGGCACATCCAGGTGAACCAGATCCTGTTCCCAGTGGGGCTTGGGGGGGCACCCAGGAGAAGAGCCGGACAAGGCAAGTCCCTGAAAGCTATATGAGATTACAATCAAACCCTACGAAGAGTTTCAAAAACAAACTTGATTCATTTTTGCAAATGCCTCTGTCTGTAGGTAGCATTACTAAGAAAGAAATGGAGTTCATGCAGGAAGATTTCCCTACTGTACCTACCATCTCTACACTACCCATGATTCACAAGGACCAGACGAATGCCCCTGTTAGACAGACAGTATCAGTTTGTGGCAGTCTTACTGAAAATGTCTAAATTTATTCAGAATTTCTTAAAACAGATTGTTTATCTGCAACAGTTATACATTCGTGATAATACAGATGTAAGTTAAACTGGGGGGTTCGACTGGCCCAGTGATCTGGTGGGTTACAAGGGATGTAGAAAGCCTCTACACTAGCATTAGGCATGACCTGGGCTTATATGCCTTGGAGTTTCATCTGCACCACTGAGATATCGCTAGATATTTACCAGCAGCTTTTATTTTGGAAGCTATGGAGCTTATACTTACAACTATTTATTCTTTCACAAGTACCCTCTTCAAACACAGGGCACTGTGATGGGCACTACAGTGGCACCCTCCAAAGCTAACCTTTTTATGGCTTGGTGGGAGGGTGCCACCGTGTTTGACCCTAATCGCAACCCCTTTCAGTCCCACATAGTTATGTGGGACAGATATATAGATGACATTTTAACATGACAAGGTGATGAAATAACAATGGATAATCTTCTTCAGTTTTTGAATTCTAATGATATAGGTCTGAAATCTACTTATCAACCAGAATCTAATGCCATCCCTTTTCTTGATTTGAATTTACAACGTGTAGATGGACAACCTATTTTAAGTTCCACCTACAGGAAACCTACCTCTGTAAACATGCTTTTGCATTCCTCCAGTGCCAACCTATTACATCTTAAGGGGATACATGATGCTGAGGTATATGATAGTGCTTTTATCAGTACGAGTGGCAAGTGAGCTTGGGGTTACGCAAAGCAGGGCCATGAGTAAATTACATACCTCAGCATCACGTATTCATTTTATATTATAGGGGTTGACTTTGTATTGTGCATTGCTTGATTTTTTCCGTTGTAATTTTGATAGTTTTTTTTTTTTACCTGTGTTTGGGGTTTTCATTTCTGTTCCTGCGGTAGATTTTGTTTGGTTGTTCATGTAATGTGGTGTTATGTTATTAGTTGTTGCGAAATGTGGGCAGGTTTGTGTTCTGGGTTTCGGTGTGTGCCGGGTCGGGAGATTTTCTGAGATGTTCGTGTACTTATTTTATTTTTATGGTATAGTATTATTGGGTGACATTTCATACGTTTTTCTGTTTCGTGCAAGTGAATTGTTGCAGAGTGGAGCGGAAGAATTTTTATGAAACATACTTACCTAATGCACTTTATTTTACAACTGTGAAGTATTTAAAGGTCTCTGTCATATCCTCCTCTCACTCCTCTCTTCCAGGGTGTACATGTTGAGGTCCTATAGTCTCTCCTCATAGAGTTTTTGTGGCAGACCCCTACACCATTTTAGCTGTCTTCCTCTGGACCGCCTGCACTGTATGTCCTTCCAGAGACATTTTCTCCAGAACTGGACACAGTGCTTTAGTTGGGATCTTACCAATGGTCTTATGAAGAGATTAAAGAGGACAGGGCCCAGTACCAATCCCTGTGGTATCCACGGGTCGCTCCCCCGTCATTTGAGTGACTGCCATTTACCACCACCCTCTGCTTCCTGCCTTTCAGCTGGTTAGATATCCAGTTCACCACTGTCTCCCCCACCCCCAGGCTGGTCAGTTTATTTATCAGCCTCCTGTGTGGCATGGTGTCAAAGGCCTTATTAAAATACAGATAGCCACATCCACTGCCCTCCCCTGATCCACCTCCCTATCTACCAGTCAAAGAAATCTGTAGGATTTGTTTGACATGGCCTCTTCTGCAGCACATTTGACACCAGATACTCTATCAGTCTCTTCTTCTGTAGGGTCTTCTTCAACTTCCCCACCACTGATGTGAGACAGACTGACTGGTCTGCAATTGCCGGCCTCCTGCCTGCTTCTGCTGTTGTGCAGAGCAACCACATCGGCCCTCCTCCATTCTGCTGGAATCACCGCCGCCTCCAATGAGGTGATAAATAGTCTTGTCAGAGGCATGGATAGCACCGTGCTGAGTTCCTTAAGTACCCTTTGGTGGATCCCATCTGGCTCCATCGCCTTATCTTCGGTTAGGGTTTCCAACCCCAGAGAACCCTCTCTGACGTAAATGGGCTTAGTGTCCATGCTTCCATTCCCCTGGTGCCTGTCGATGCATGACAGCTCATACCCCCCTTCCACTGTAAAGACAGAGTAAAAATATTCATGTAAAATTTTATCTTTCTCTTGGTCTTCCTCTGCACAGACCCCCCTTTTCCTGGTCTCCTTAATTTCACTATGCCACCCTTGCCTTCCTCACATACCTGAAGAAAGTCTTTCGCGCCATTCTTGATCTGGCTATCCTTTCCTCAGTTTGAGCCTTTGCTGTCCTTGTCTCCCTTCCTGCCTCCCTTTGTTTAGCTAGATATGCTTCCCTTTGGGTCTCTCTATGCTTCCTGAAAGCTGTCTCCCCTCCCCTCTTACCGTCTTAGCCACCTCATTTGAGAACTACAGTGGCTGCTTTCACCTCTTACCCTTACCTATTACCTTTAAACAGTATGCTGTTACCTTAGTAATTCCCTTCCTTATTCTATTCCATTGTGCCTTCGACCCCCTCCCCCCCAAGCTATCCACTTCTTGGTATTTCCTACGACAGTCTCCCATTTCTTTACAATGTGCTCTCTTTAAGTCCAGGAGGTTGTCCTAGTGTGGTTTTTCTCCTACCCAATCAGTATGCCAAACCACACTGTACGATGACTGCTTGTACCCGGGGGACTCCACACTGTGACGTCTGCAATGCTGTCCCTGTTTGTAAGTACCAGATTCAGTAGTGCCCCTCTCTAGTGGGATCTGTAACCAGCTGCCTGAGAAATGCTCTTTGCTGGGAGTTTAGGATGACCCTGCGCCTAGTTGTAGCTGCAGCCTGGATGTTCCAGTCCATATCCGGCAGATTAAATTTGCCCATAATTACTGCTTCCCCCTCTGCTTGCCATTTTGTCTGTGGCCTCCCCCCAAAACCCTGTCCAATTCCTCCCCCTGCATTGGTGGCCTGTGCCTATGCTCAAGGAAAAGGGATCATGATACGATTCTGCAGGGTGTTAGATGCGAAGAAGCACAGAAAGAATGGTGGATTACTGGAAAAGCCTTCCAGCTGAGATGGTGGGGTTCAAGAATGCATGGGACAGGCACAACGCAATCGCAGTGGAAAGGAGAGAAAAAATTGCATATCAAGTATGGTCTGTAGTTATAATGTAGGTAGAGATAAATGAATAGGCTGGGCAAACCAAGCATCCCCTGTCGGACATCAGATTCTGTGTTTCCGGGCCACTCCCACGTATTCAGCCCCCTGGGAATATACAGAATTTGCACTTAACTACCTATATGACATAGCACCAATACTGTTTGCATCCAAGGGTAAATCTATTCCTGTCCAAAATTTTTCAAAGTGAACTGGCAAACTTCTGCAAACTTGGAATTCAATAAAATATAATTCAAAATTTGTGGAAATGTTTTATTATCTACGATTAATATCAAAGGACGAAAATTTTAATCCATCATCCCTCGACCCAGCCTTACGTAAATGGACACAGCTTGGTATTCATTATATATCAAATGTTAAATGAGACAGGGATCCTTTCTTTTGAAGAATTGTGGACTTATGGACGCCCATCAGGAGACCATTTCCATTTCTTACAACTAAGGGCTTTTGTGCAAAACCAAACTTTAACCAGAAGGACTCCCCAACCCCAGACCGCCCTTAATGAGCTTTGTAATAGACGCTATTCATGGCAACTTGGGGGGGGGGAATATAAAAAGGCTGCTTACACAGAATATTAAAGGAGATGCTGAGAGACAATACCCTGCCAGTGCTTCAAAAATGGAATACTGATCTGCAATTATCAGTAACGCCCGAGGCATGGCTGGCCAGTGGTCAAGGTCACCCTCTCACAGACATGGAGAGAATAAGCCTGGAAGTGTCGCTATAGATTCTTCCACGCACCTGCAGTCCTAATTAAATATTTACACCTTAGAACTACGGCCAGTGCTGGCGGGGCTACAACTGTAGGATAGCTGATTTGGGCCATGTCTTTTGGGAATGTCCCTTGTTGACTCCATTGTGGTGCACTATACAACTTACACTACAGGAATGCTTAGGGGAAGGTTTAGAACTAACAGCAGTAATGTTCTCTTTGTGGGGGGGGGTGCACTGTGAAGCCAGAGTAGAACGAATGCAGACACACAGAGCTCTTCATTTTGACGATTAAAAATATAATCTAAAACTAAGTAAATAAAGAAAATCAACTTTTTATATCAGTGTGTGTAGGAAACACTGCCGATCATCATGGGGATTCCACAAAAAGATAAGCACTCTAGTGATGGCGCAAAAGCTAAAAATGTCTCCAAAGCCCCAACCACGAGGTCTGCACAAGGCCGAGACTCAGAGCCAACCAAGGAGGAACCACAAGAAACCCTGCAGACTCTTGGTTCAAAGCTAAACCGATTAATCAAATTAGTAGCTGGGTTATCCAACAAATTCGATAACCTGCCAAACAGGGTGGCAACTATAGACACAACAATGGAAATCAGTTCAAACAGCGATGGTAGATGCCACAAAACAAGCAGATGCAGCTATGGGAGTGGTTACTTCAATTATTAAAGAGAACTCACACCTCAAGTCCAGACTAGAAACTTTGGAAAACCAAACACGGGCAAACAACTTACGATTGCTAGGTCTGTTGGAGGGTAGTGAAGGTGACCATCTGCTGCTTTACGTGCAAGAATGGCTGGTACAACAACGTGGAGATGAAGTGACCTCACGGTTCAAAGATTCCAAAAGGCATATCGGGTCACTTCCAGAGGTCGGCCTGATAACCCGGAGGAACCACGGACTGTAGCAATTGTTACAGATGGCATCGGTTCCAGAGATTATCTACTACGGCTGGCTCGGCGTCAGAAAATGCTCCTGCAGGATGGGGAAGTAATACCAATGTATCCTGATTTAGGATACGCAACCAGGCAAAAATGTAAAAAAATCTGATGAGGCAAGAGCGATGTTAAGAGCAGCGGGCACTCCACATGGGATGGTTTTTCCTGCCAGACTGCGGATAGTGCACAAGGGGAAAAATTTTCATTTTCACGGATCCAACCGAGACACTTACATGGTGCCAGAGGAATACTGCTGCCCGTCCCAGGGAAGAAGCTCTAGAAGACTCCTCTTCGGTAGAAGAGGAACCATGAACTATTAGTCTAATTAGTACAGTTATTACGGGGGGTGGGGATGACTGAAAACCCAGGTAAGGTATTACTAAACGTCTGTAATTAATTTTTTTTTTTTTTAGTCTTTGGCAACCAGGTAAGGCCCACTAGGCACAAGTGCCTGTTTTCAGGGGCGAACTGGGAGCACTGGGAAGTTAAGTGACTTGCTCAGAGTCACACAGTATGCAAGTGGAGGTTGTGAGAATCAAACTCGGGTCTGGTCTGCTGAATGTATCAAGCTTGTTCACAACTCGCTCCTCTAACCTCTAGGCTATACTGCCAGCCCAATATACCACAAAATAATATACCACATTTAAACTGGGTCAGTATACATCCCTCCTTGAGTTTATAGTCAGTGTCAGTGGCTCAGCAGGAAGCACACTCGCCTCTGAGGCCAGGAGATCCAAAGGCTGTGGGTTCTATCCCCACACCAGGCACATGGGTTAACATCCCAATACTGACACTGTAGTGCAGCATGAGGGGGGTGCTGCACTCCTGAGGTGCCATCTTTCGGATGAGACGTTAAACCGAGGTCCCATCTGCCCGTTCAGGTGGATGTTAAAGATCCCATTGCACTTCTCGAAAACAGTAGGGGAAGTTTCCCCGGTGTCCTGGCCAAATTTCCCTCATTCACTAAGAATACCACCAACAGCTTAATCTGGTTCAAGGTCAGTTGGCATTCATCTGTATCCCCCTCCTACGGGTCGTGCCTGAAAAATAGGCAGAATCTCCCTAGTGCACTTACCCGGTCAACAAAAACTAAATAAAATAGTCAGCTATATTAAATTGAAAAAGTGATTAATATTCCTCTGATACAGCTCTCGAAGTGCAAGATCTGCCTATAAATAAACCCATATTCTGCGTTGTAACTGCGCCTCTACAGTCGTTTTTCAGTGGAGAATGTGTTTTTTTTTGTTTGTTTGTTTTTATACTTTCTATTTATTCCTTCTCTCCCGTTCAGCTTTGGTCTCCTCAGGAGCACTTAGGAGTCATCCCTCTACGGTCTGCTCCTACCTGGTCAATCCTCTTTCGCCCATGTAGCCATGGTTTACCCCCCCGGTGGGGGACGAGTGGTCCCAACACCCCAAACTTCTCTGGTGGCGGTAGGGAGGGTGCCAGGAGGCGGCCATAAATTGAGGGTAGCTCGGTGCCCAGTCTCTACCAGAGCTGAAGGGCATTTTCCCTGTTCTGAGGTGGCTAGTGCCTGGCGTCAAGCGTTGCCACCCGGTCTGCTGCTCCCAGCCCCTTCTCACCGCTCCAGCACTGTAGCCTCTGGCTTCCGCCAGAGGCCAGCCAAGCGTCAAGCAGGGACCCCCCTCCCATCCCGGGAGAGGAGAGCTGTCCTCCAGATGCTCGATCCAATAGATTTGTGTTTGTTCATCATTATCAGAGCTGCGCTATCTAATTTTAGAAAGCACATCTGCATTAATTAGGAAATGGCATGGTGGTTTCTTTTTCTCCCTGGTGGGGACAAAAATGTGGAATTTGTCTACCTGGGAACAGAAGCAGGAGGTTGTTCAGGAAAGAGGTTTGGTTTTATCTTATGTTTTAACTGAAATATTTGAATAGTTTTGTAATTGAAATTAGTTGTATGTGTTAAAAATTACTACTTTGAGTTAGAACTGTTACTTGGGCTGTGATATTGTAACTATTGGGGCTTGTGTGCTGGGTGTGGGAACACTTGTTTGGCAGTGATAATTAAAGTGAAATTTAATGTGATGTTTGCCTGGTGGTGGTAGAGCCCTCACACCCACCCTGTTTTGTAGGCTTTCTTAAATACTGAAAAGCCACTTGGGGGTTGGGATTGAAGGGCTGTGCACTTCTGTTTGTGACTGAAATTTGAAGCAACAGGAACTGGTGGGCCTGTGACATCATACGTTACCTGATGTCTGCATACACACTGTTAGTGGGACTGGACACACACTGGAATGTATGTGTTTGTTAGACCTGGGAACTTTATTGGTGGGGTTGAAATTGGGTTCGTAAATAACTGCAGTCAGTATAGAGAGAGAGAGAGAGAGAGAGAGAGACTGTATTCCAGGGGGAAGGGACTGAGACAAGGGTTGTGTGCCATTATAAACAGAGAGGGACAAACAGGGTGGCCACATTCCACCATGGCAGGCATCTTCCGAAGGGTTGTAAGCTGCACAGGCTGTGGGATGCCAATAATTCTCAATTGGGCCTGGAGAGAGGGAGGCTGCCCACGCTATAGACAGCTATCTTGTATCAGGTGTTAAGTATATTGGTAAAGGAATAAGCTGGGGGAGTTAGGGGGGTGTCCAAGGATAAGGGGTGTGGATATGGGCGGCAGAAGGGTGGGGCTGAGGGGAGGCTGGGGCAACGCTCAGAAATTACAGGACGTTATGTTACAGCAAGCAGGAGGGGGATATTAGGGAAAGAGGACCCTTAGATAGGGATGTTGACGCTAAAGGGAAAACATAGGGGGTAAACATTCCGAATATAGAGAGAGTGGAGGGGGAAGAGTCAGGAGGGGCTGCTGTGGGGAAGCCTAGAAGAGCAGACAGTGAGAAGGGAGGGGCTGTTGTGGGGAAGCCTAAAAGAGCACACTGTGGGAAAGGAGCTCCTAAGGAGAACAGGGCAAGAGGGGAGGAAGGGGGCAGTTTAGAGGGGCAGTTGGGGGAAACTCAGGTTACTTGATGGATGCTGGCATAGAGTGTTACAATAAATTTGAGCTACTAAGCAACCTAGAGGGGGAGAGGGTTGGTGGAAATGAGGAAACTGATACAGAGGCTGGGGGGAGGGAGTTGGATACCCACAGGGCATCACAGACCCGGCAATGGAAAGGACAGAAATAGTCCCAGAGGGAGAAGGGAAACATAAATGTTAAGCAGATGGGGAGATGCAACATATTGCAGACATGAGGGAGGACAGCACGACTGGAGAGAAACTGGGAGACAAGGAGGCGGGAGGGCCCCCTTCAGCAGGGGTCTGTACCAAGGATGGGGCCCTCGTGAGGAACCCACAGAGGCCCTCTGTGGTAGGAGCACTATTACAAGGGGAGGATGGCGGTGTGGGGAAGGGAACCGTCAGGGCCAGGATAAATGGTTCGGATAAGAGAGGTTAAGGGACACCTATTCGGGAGGAGTCTGAGTTAAGTGAGCAAAATAGCAGGCAGAAGGGGAGGGACAAGGGGTCTCTATAAGGCAGGAAGACTCCCATGGATTGAGATCACGAATAAGGGGATGGGGTTGAAAGCGCGCAGTGGAGGTAACCATAAGGATGATGTGATGCTAAGGTTCTATATTATTGGGGCTGTGGGCCCAAGCTGGCAGTTGACAAATTTAAGTCTCCTTAAAGCAAATACTTTATCTGCCTATAAAAGCAGTTTTTGCGAAGCTTTTCTACATAGAAAAGGAACTAACTGGTATCTGAAGTCCTACAGATCTGTAATGGGAAACCCGAAAAAAGATAAAGGATCGACAGACGGAGGCAGAGCTAAGAATCCTCCTGGTAACCCACCTACACACTTAACACAAGGTCGAAGCCTACCTGATTCCCCAATGGAGGGTGAAGAGACAATACAAACCCTCGGACAAAAAATGACCCGGTTACTTGCTTCTGTGGCGGGCTTATCAGAGAAATTTGACTCACTGACACTATGAGTCACAATGGCGGAAACAGAGGTAACTCAGATTAAAACCAAATTTTGTGACATAAGAAAGCAATCAGAAGCAGCACTGGGAGCGACTTCTAGTATGGTGAAGGAGAATACGCACTTGAAAACAGGCTTGGAAAATTTGGAGAATCAGGCTAGAGCAGCAAATTTGAGAATAGTGGGGATGCCAGAGAACAGCGAGGGTGACCACTTGGTTTTATTCTTAAAAGATTGGCTTGAGCAGCAACTTGGAGAGCCTGTGGTGGCCAGAGACTGGCATATTCAGAAGGCGTACCGAGTGGCATTCAGGGGAAAACCTATAGATGTGGATGCACCGAGGGCAATAGTAATGGTGGTTGACGGAGTCGGAACTCGTGACTTTCTTCTTACTATGGCAAGAAGGAAAAAAGTTCTCCTGCATGAAGGACAACGTGTCTCTCTCTACCCTGACTTAAGTTATGCTACCCGTCAGAGGAAGAAAAGATTTGATGGAGTTCGCGCTATGCTTCGCGACGCGGGTGTGTCACATGGACTGCTCTTTCCAGCTCGATTGCGTTTGGTGCATGAGGGAAAGGTCTTCATCTTCACAGATCCCTCTGATGCAATCAAGTGGGCCCAAAAGAATGCACCACAGCTAAGGGAGAGAACAAAAGATCTCAGGTCTGAATCGGAGAGTGATAATGAAACGGACGCTTGATATCTATATAGGCTGGCTGGTTGTTTGAATGGTCCGCTAATCTTACCCCAACTCATCCACTTTATAAAATATTAAAGTATCTCGTTTTTGCTATTCTTAGTGGGGTCGGATGAGGGATTTAGTAGGGGATTCAATAGCCGTATACTGTAAGGCTGAGTTAATTCTTTACAGATATTAACGGTTTTAATAACTGCAAGTTAAATGGCAGTAAAGTTATTGTTTTGTGATTTCTATAGGAAATTTGAATCTTATTATGTATGAACCTAAGGGTTCAAAAACATAGGAAGGGCATGTGTTTCTTTTTCTCATGTCCTCTGGTAGGACACAGAGAGTGTTGTTGCTACTACTGTCATAACTGTTGTATAAGAAATCACATGCAGCTCATGGGTTTCAGTTCAGCAAATGCATACAATGTCGTAAAATCAACAAATCTGTACCCCTTTATGATGTATCTAATTGATGCACCCAGTTATTTTTATTGGCTTTGTATTAAGAGGGGTGGCGCCCTCAGCGGATTTTAATGTAAATGCAGCTATGGTGCATCCGGAATATAAACTGTATGTTTATTGAATTTTCAATAAATAGAAAGTTTAAAAAAAAAAAAAGGTTCTGTTATTGGGAGACTCGATGATTAGGGGTATCCAGTGGGAGGGACGGGGGTGGGTGGATGCCATAGCCAGGTGAAGGTAGTGAGCATCTCTGGGCTGACAGTGCACAGAGCAAAGTTCATGTGTCTGAACTGGTTAGGGATTGTGGAGGAAACCGTTTCCTGGTGCATTTGGGAACTAACGATCTAGAAATAGCATTTGAAAATCCAAGCAAGTTCCAAGAACTTGCCAGAGTCTGTCGGGACAATGGATGCAAAATTTCCTTTTCGGAAATATTGCCAGTACCAAAGGGCTCAGTGGAGAAAAAATGAAGATCACAGAGGTTAATGACTGGCTCAGGAAGTGGGGTGAAGTGAGTGGGCTGGGGGTGTTAGGGAACTGGAAAGGAGTTTGGGAGGATAAGGGACTGTATGCCATGGACATCTTGCCCCGTTAGAGAAGGAAGTCCTTAAATGGGGTGGCTGACTACATTCAAGAAAGGTGGGGTTTAAACTTGTGAGGGGGGAGGGATAAGGGAGGGGCTGACCAGAAGCCCTCTCCTCCAAATGAGGGGAGCAGCCTTCAAACCCAAGGGGAGGTGGAAACAGACTGGGGGAGGAGGTTTCAGGAGGAGCAGAGGGTGGATGGAAGTATAAGGAACCTGGGTGGGGATCAGAGATAAGGGGTGAGGAGTGGTGTTAGTAAATGCCAGGAGCTTGGGAAACAAGTTGCCAGAGTTCCAGGCCATGCTGTTGGGGGGGTGGATGTGGCGGCGGTCACGGAAACATGGGCCAACAAAAACCATGACTGGGACCTAAACCTGCGGGGGTACACTATGCTTAGGAATGACAGAAACTAGGGCAGAGGGGGTGGAGTGGCTGTGTTCATTAGAGATGACATAGAAATTGCTAGGGTAGAAGAGGCAGGGAAACATGGAGGCCTTATGGGTCACTTCACGAACCCCAGCAGCTTAGGTAAGGTCAAGCTGGGTGTAGTATATGACCCCAGGGATGGCGATGTTCTGGAGGATGGTTTCCTGGACAACATCATTGCCCAGTGTGGACCAAGGGAAGGAGTGGTGTTGATGGGGACCTAATATGCCAGGTACAAGACTGGGGAACCATGTCTTCTAAGGTGGCCAAGGAGCAGAGGGTGCTGGACGGCTTACAGGATGTGTTCTTAACACAGCATGTGATGGGGCCCAGAAGGGAGGCGCATGTCCTGGACGTGGTTCTGGCAGATGGAGATCTGGTAAGGGACCTGGCTGTAGAGGATCCCCTAACTGGGAGCGACCACAATACTGTCTGGTTTCAAATAAGCATGGGGGAAGGAGGAGATCTAGGACACTGGCAGTGGACTTCAGAGGCAGTCTCTGTGGGAAGGGAAATATTCTCAAGGATCACTTGAAGGGATTACATCAATGACAAATGTGGAAAAGAGATGGGAGGTCATAAGCGGAGACTTCATGAGGCAGTCAGGACCTGCGCTAAGGTGGGTAAAGGTGAGCAAGGTCACATAAACCATGCTGGTGGTCCAGTGAGGTTCAGGTAGCGGTCAGAAAAAAAGAAGCGGCCTACAAAAATATAAAAACAACAAGAGGGATAGGGAAAAGGAAATGTACCATCTTGCATCTAGAAAAAGTCACCCGGATGGTGAGAGGGCGAAAGTCCACTAAAGAGCAGCAGCTGGCACAGGGGATACATGGAGGGGAAAAAAAAGAGTTCTTCCGGTACATTGGGGAGTGGAGAAAAACTAAGGGCCATCTCGGCAGATTGAGATCATAAGGAGGGTGGGTGGAAGAGGTGAGGGACCAGGCAGAGGTATTAAACGAGTACTTCGCCTCTGTGTTCACTAGGGAGGGGGATGGGATATCTACAAAGCAAGGTACAATGAGGATAGAAGCAGTAGTGAGTGGGATCAGGGGAGCAACAGAAATGGAGCAAGAGGGAGGGAGAGGTACCCCAAGGGTGTCACATCAGGATAAGGATAAAAGGCCAGTAGGTGGAGGGACAGATGATTGCTATCTTCACGAAATGGTGTGGTTAGCCCTCAAGGCCCAAAGAAGATAAATCTCCTGGGCCAGATGGCATTCATCCGAGAGTACTATGGGTGTGGCGGACATACTGGCTGCACCCTGAAGCTCTTCAACAGGTCGCTTGAGACAGGGAGGGTACCTAGGGATTGGCGAGAGGCACATGTGGTGCCAATCCATAAGGAGGGCGGGGGTCGGGGGAAGTACCAGGTAACTATAGACCCAGCAGTTTGACTTCTGTGGTGGGAAAATTAATGGAGAGTATACTAAAGGAATGACTGGGGGTGTACCTGGAGGAGGTGGGAGGTCTGGATACTCGGCTACATGGGTTTGTGCCAGGTAGGTCACGTCAAACCAATCTGGTGGAGTTCTACGAATGGGTAACATCAGAACTGGACAGGGGAAAGCCTGAGGATGTATTATTCTTGGACTTCAGCAAGGCGTTTGACTGTCCCCCACAGCGGACTGATGGAGAAACTGACGGGGTTGGAAGTAGGCCCTTTGATGGTCAGATGGACTGAAAACTGGCTAGCTGGACGCAGCCAGAGTAGTGGTCGGTGGGGAGCTCTCGAATCCTAGAGAGGTCGGTAGCGGGGTACCGCAAGGCTCAGTCCTGGGTCCGATCCTGTTTAATGCATACATATCGGACATCAGGGAAGGTATAGGGTGTGAAATGAGTCTCTTTGCTGATGACTCCAAGATGGGAGCAGTAGTTGAGGGGGAAGAGGGGAAGTTGGCACTGCAAGGGGACCTGGACACCCTGGAAAGCTGGGCTCACACCTGGAAATTTAATTTCAATATCACCAAGTGCAAGGTGTTACATCTTGGGCGGGGAAACCCTAAACACAGGTACACCCTGGGAGGGGAGGCGCTGGAGGCCTTAACAGGGGAAAAAGACCTAGGGGTCATGGCGGATGCATGTATAAATAACTCTGAGCAGTGCAGGAGAGCGGCTAGCAAGGCAAACAGGATGCTGGGATGCATCGTAAGGGGGATCACCTCTAGGAGCAGGGAAGAGATCCTGCCACTGTACAATGGACTGGTTAGACCACACCTTGAGTACTGTGTACAGTACTGAAGACCACACTTGAAGAGGGACATACAGCTCCTGGAGAGGGTACAGAGGAGGGCAACTAAGATGATACGAGGACTAGGGGATTTGACATATGAGGACGGACTTGAAGAGCTCTGCCTGTTTTCATTGGAGGAGAGGAGAGACGGGGGACATGACTGAGGTCTTAAGTACCTCAAGGGAATAAATAGGGTAAACACGGAGGTGATCTTTAGACTAAAGCAGAGAGTATCACCAGAGGGCATGGTTTGAAGTTGGAAGGTGGAAGGGTGGGGGGGAGAGGAGGTTTTTCACTGAGAGGGTGGTGGACCCTTGGAATCCTCTGCCTGGCGAGCTGGTTCAGAGATCCACAGTGGAGGGCTTCAAGAGAGGGTGGGGCAGACACAGAAGGCAGATGTATCAGATGATGGCCTGGCCCAGGGGGTGGGGATGGATGATAGGGGTTTCTGTAACACTAAGGGGGGCCTTGGCACTCAACTAGGATTCAGCGTTCGAGCAGACTCGATAGACCGTAAGCCCTAATCTGCTGGCAATTAGTATGTCAGTATGAACTATGGACTATAAACTTTCTTCTTATATACCATGCAGCTCATGGGCCAGAACACAGTCTACTTAGTATAAAATAAATATTTGCACAGATTTTGTTTCCGAATACCTCCCCCAATATGATGCATCTTTTAGCACTGATGGACTAATTGAATGTATTAAGAGTGGGGCCCTCAAGATTTATGTATTATTTTGTGATATCAAATGCTAGTGAATAACACTGTGTGTTTGATGTATAATCAATAAACAAAGTTAAAAAAAAAAATTAAATTGTTCTCTTGTCTGTCATGCAACTCATAGCCCATCCTGGGGGCGCACCTTGTTGCCAATCTATGTGATAGCAGCCAAAAATGCCATCACCAGACGATGGATGACCAGAATAATTCCTACAATAGAAGACTAGAGAAATATTGTAATTAAGCAATAATGCCCGACAGGGTGTGTGTCGTGCTGGGATAATGTCACGCCTCAGGTGGTTGGGCACAAGGCCGCAGGCTGACTGCGTCCAGCAACTGAGGCGTGACGTTATCCCAAACGACACACACCCTGGAGGGCATTATCGCTATTATACAATATAGCTCATTGTTATACAGAATTAAAAAAATCATTTTAAAGAGGTTTTTGTGAGGAAAAATATTTTTGTTTTTTTAAGAGCAGACGAAACAATCAAGCAAGTGCTCAAGGTCATCTACAGGTTCACAGTGAGGCGGAGACTAAACCCGTGATGTTGTGCTGGGATAACATCACGGGTCCAGCCCAAGACTGACCAATCAGAGTCCAGGACTTTTTCTTGCCATTGTATAATGAATGTTTATCAAATGGAAAAACTTACAGCAGCCTTACAAGATAAAACTACAAATTTTAATGACAAATGGCAATGATGTATGCTATATATGATGCAGACTGACGCATCTTTTGTTCCCTAGGAATTAGATTACAAAAAAGGATGAGGAGTGCTGATCTCACGGGAAGGGAGGGAGAGCCACTTGACTTCTACTGCAATTACTATAACAATCTGACTGCATACCACAGAGTGTATTGTGAAAATGTCTATAGGACTTTAACCTGATTTACTTGAGAATGGAGATGATTAATATCACAATGTAATATTCTTATGACCATCGATGTAATACTGAGGAGCATTTACACTCCTTCATTAGAATTATGAAATGCGTTTCGTTTTGTACAAACCTAAAAAAAACCATTAAAAATTGTTTTATGTTTCTGTGTTAAAGGAGATAGGAAACGATTCACAATTATTTGTAACTAGTACTGTAAATAAATAGTAAGTAGCAAGCAATGGCCTCGGTGTGTGTTTTTCAGTATTGCAAAAATGTTAAATGCTTATTTACATGCTGCCCTAATACCATCAAAGCCTCGTTTGCCCGACTTTTTTTGTGTTTTTGTTTTATATAAATCTGGAGTCAACGCATGCCAAGCCGTGAAATGACAGAACACTGACTCCGATCTCAGACAGCTGAAGTATGCGTGCTGGACTAGTAGCTGTTTAAACAACAGCTTCATGAAATCACTCTTGGCATTTTCACCTGAATGTAATTTATTGCATCTTACATTAGTAGGTATTGCATTTTTCCAGCAATAAAAAAATACTCACTGAATTTTTTGGTATCTGGAGTGGTGTATATTATTTTCTCTTGGATTTTTCTCTCTCATTTTTTTTTAGCACCTGCTGGTTTGCTGGAGCGCAGCCTTCTTTACCTGCATACTTTTGTGTGAGGTCTGTGGTTCAGTTTTTTTCTGCAAAAGCTCACAAGCTCTCGCCGCCTTTGAGCCAGTAAAACAGTGTATTTTATCTCTCAAGGTTAACTGTAGGTCAGTGAGAGAGCTAACCCAATATCGTATTCCAGCCTCACAGAATTTGACTGTGACTCTCTCGAAGCCTCATGGCACATAGGAGTGGCATGTGCATAACTGGGAAAAAAAAAAAAGAAGATTTTGCCATCGTCAAGGGTCAGGGCATGCTGGCAGGCTGCACAGAGCAACTAGTCCCTTTCCCCAGAGGCAGTCGCCATCAAAGGTCCATTAGTTTGTGCTCTGACTCAGACAGGTTGATTCTGTAGGCCTTTACAATGTTTGGTGCATGGTCCAGTCCCAATGCCTCCAGAAGCCACCGCTCCAGGAAGGTGGCTGCATCATCCCCCTCTGAGAATTCTGGGATCCCCAAAATACAAATATCTGGGACCTGGATGGAATTCTTCAACTGTTCCAAGCACGTTTTGATAAGCCCCTGCTCTTTCAACCAATAAAGTTGCCACAGCAAGCGTTTTCCCTGCAGTAGTGCTCGATTTGGTTAAGGATCCAGCAATGTCTTCAATTTTGTTTCGGCAACCACCATCCATTCAGTGTAAGAGTCAAGATTTTTCTCAATATTGTTGTTGTAAAGGGTTAATCTTGCAATCACTCTTTGCTTTGAGTACAGGGAGGCAGGTTGGTCTCCACTGGATGAAAGCAGCTGCAGCAGTGGGTCTTCCTTCTTTGACAGCCCTGGAGTTCTTATTTTTGCTGCTCGAAGAAGTCCCTTTTTCATAAAACTTGCCAGATGTGTACAAAATACCTTCCTCTATCAAGCAGTCTTTTTTTTTTTTTTAGTTGTTTAACCAGGAATAGCACACTAAGCTGAAAGCTTTTTACAGGTGCGACCTGGGAGCACAGGGAAGTTAAGTGACTTGCTCAGGGTCACACAGTATGCAAGTGGAAGCTGTGGGATTCAAACCCAGGTCTGGTCTGCTGGATGTCACCAGATTTGCAGCTCAGAGCCTTAAACCACTGCACTATATTGCCTCCAATCTCAAATGTGCTCAGCAACCTTACGAAAAAATTATTTTCAAATCAGGATTCAAGCCCAGTGGCTGCGCTACTCTGCAAAAAGCAGCTTGCTTTCTGGGCTGCTAGGCTCTGCTCCCCCTTGACCAGAGACTTCACCTCACTGACGTTTGGTAGAACATGGTCCTGGCTGTGTAACAGACTGCATCCTCCACATCTGCAGAGTATGCAGAAGCAAGGTCCACAAGCTGCAACTGGTGAATAAGATCCTTCTTGTTCTCGAAATCTTCCGCCAGCTTGCATGCCAAGTCAACAGCCCAAGACAGAGCAGCTCTGGCCGAAAACAGAGTTGCTGCTGCCACCTTCATGGATGCTGCGGCAGCTTGGAAGGCCTTTTTAAAGACGCATCCATCTTTCCATCTACCATATACTTGAGGCTAAAACCACCATCTGCTGGAATGATGGTCTTTTTTTGTCAGAGGCGAGATCATGGTATCTTTGGAAGGTTTAGCCAGGTATACAACTGCTTTTTTTCTAATCGCAACAGCTTATTGACAAGGTGTGGTACTGGGTATGTCTCTTCTGGGCCCTGCCACACCTCAAGTAGATCCTCTATGGCTGGTGGGGTAGGGAATGAAGTTGTCTTACTGGATCTGGATAATTTTAAAGATGGACTGTCCTCTTTTGACATGGATGCTGTGGGGTTGTCATGCTTTTCCGATAGGGCTTTCTTGATGAAGTTGTTGAGATCCTTTGTATTAAAGTGTCTGTATGTTCTGTTTATGTATCTAATGAACCAATGTGCAGGTCTCCTCCTTCTGTAGATGAGGAATGCGACTTAGAAGATGGAGGAAACCTCCCATGTTTCTTCTTCTTTCTATGATGACGGGAGTAAGTGATTTCTCTGTCAAAACACTGTGGAAACCTGAAATGTTTCTTTTCTTAGGATTACAACAATCCTGATGGTCCTTTTTGTCCAAAGAAGGTGACAAGAGTTCTCTTTCTGGAGGGTGTGTGTGTGTGTGTGTGTGTGTAGGGCTGTGACAGGGAGATCCTGCCACTCTTGAGAACCAACCTTTTCTTAAATCTGCTGCAACAGTTCATCTATTTCTTAGCCTAATCTATCCTTTACAATTTCTAGTCCATAAGATTGGCCACCTATGGGCGCCCCCTCCCTTTTCTTGACTATGCTACAGTGTCCTCTTTAATTTTTCCTTTTCCCTCTCAGGTCCTCGTACAGGGAAGTTATTGTGGTGACCTCCGAGCTGATGTAAAACAACAGGCTGTGTTCCTCATTGTTGGATTCAGTATGCAATAGCACTATGTCATAAAATACCTTGATGTATATGTCTTATGTGTATGAAACATGTAAATGTTGAAAATACCACGACACTATGTGTTTTTGATGAAGGTAAAAAGTTACTAGAGGAATGTATTATAAAAATTAAGTTACCGGGGCAGAGATACCAGAAACCCCCTGCTGTGTCGTTTAAATGCATGTAAATTATAGACTGTCTGAGAGGCCCATGTGCATCATGCACTCCTGCTTTAAGCGGAATCAGCCTAAAATTTCATGGTGATTTGCATATACATCCCATGATGCTTGCATTATGGGGTATGTGTGATGGTGTGTTTCTTTAAAACTTTACTTTATTGCCCTTTGGGGTAATCCTTGCTTCAGTGCTTCTGCACTGAGGCTCTTTCTCTTTTAGCTTGTTTTGGGGTTCTTTTTTGAGCTCACCGTCACCCAAACACACAAGACCAACATAGACAATAAAATAATTTTCACTAAAGAGATAGATCAGTAGATCAGTGGATCAGTAGATGCTGACTAAGTGCAGAGGACGGGACATGCATAGCCTATTGCTGCAAACTGATGTACTGAAGGGATATGCCATTGCTTAAGGTTATCCCCTGTGTTTTAAATAAACATCACACAGAGATTGTGTGATGAACCTGAAGTTCTGTGTCTGACCCATCTGTTATCCCACAACCCCTCCACACGGGCCTTGAGGAGAGGAAGTGGTCTACATATCAAAACATGCTGGGTCCAAGTCAAAGGCTCTGTTCAGCTCTGCAATGAGGTCTGGAGCCAACTGCTGCTGTGGCTGTTCCTCAATCTCCTGTTTGTGACTGGCTGTGGTGGGTCCCCTCCTACAAACTGACTGGAGAGGATGGAGTCCACCACGGCTTGCATTTGAGGCATAGGAATTCCACAAAGGTGGTAAGCAGGGGTGATTTACATTTGCAACATTTTTCCCCCTGGAAGACTGCCTTGGAGAACTTGCTCCTTGCTTTCTCCACACACAACACGGCCCAGCAGAAGAGTAGCCAGGGCAGAATACAAAGAAAGCCAAGCCACCTTGCAAAGGGAAGGAGACAGGTGCCATGGAACAGGGAAGGATGGTGTGCCTGAAAATGGCCCCTAGCAAGACAGCCCACTGTGAAAATGGCCCCTAGTAGAATAGTCAACTGTGCTGCAACAAAGTCTATTTGTTTGAGACAAACTGATGAAATGGCTGCAATTGGTGTAGAGCCCCTCACTGTTTAACAGTGGAACTGAAAATGAGCCACTGTAAAAAAGTCAGGTCAGCAAACTGTGTTTTTCTGAAACTCCAGATCTAGCTGCAGTGAATGTCACAAAAGTCCAGCATAGGCCAACTAGGTTAGTGAACCATGGTGATAAGCGGCCAACTGTGAGGGAGCTGCGGTACAGGCAGATGGCCATTTCTGTACAGTTCTGGTGT
The DNA here is from genome assembly GCA_016271365.2 of Neoceratodus forsteri. Classification (NCBI taxonomy): domain Eukaryota; kingdom Metazoa; phylum Chordata; order Ceratodontiformes; family Ceratodontidae; genus Neoceratodus; species Neoceratodus forsteri. The sequence continues at coordinate 569,021,798 of CM057452.1, forward strand.
GCTCATAAAAATGGCCACCTGGTGAGAAAACCCCACGTCTGAAGAAGTCCTCCTGCCCCGCTCCTGCTGTAAGGTTGGCGCACTAAGCCTGTTCCTGATATAAGAGCTGCCCACCCCACCAACAGTCCAATACTCACTTCACCTTGATCTGGTCAGCTCTTTCAATACTGTTGTGCAGTAGGCTGTGAGCCCTTCTCGGGTGGTCTCTGTGTCATGCTGCTCCAGAGGTTCTGCTGCCATGTGACTGTTGACAACTGCTGAGGAATGGCGCTGTGAGGGCAGGGGATACCAGACTGCAACTAGGCTCAGCCTGGTACACCGCAGTCAAACAGAGGGATATCCAGTCTCAGTACAGGGCAAAGCCAGTAAGAGCATATCTCCCTAGCACCAAGAAGCACAAAAAACAATGCTCTCGAGCACTACTGCAAGATACCCTAAGAGAGGAGTCCAAAAACCCAAAACAACAAATCGACTTAACGAAACACTCCTGTGCTACTATCATACAGAAACAAACCACAATGCTGCCTGCTTTCTTGGAAACAGGAAGAAGACTGGCACAATCCACTGGCGGAGGAGCCTGTGGCCCTGAGCTACAAGTCTACTTCCTGCCTCTGCAGAAGCCTGGGAGAGAAGATCCCGGTAGTAACCAGACTCCTGAGACCAGCAGTTGGAGGAAGAAATTTTACAAGTATTTAAAATTTGGATTGTGTTTTTTGCTGTACCAGTAAAACTAAAATGAATATATGTTTACTCTGCTCTTTTCTTGTCCTACTACAATGTTGTTGCCTTATTTTTACCTGCCTCATACGTTAATTTCTGTAAATTACTATACATACACAAATGTGGTACTGTTCTTATTTTGTTGTTCTGCCGGGGTTTTTTGGTTTTTTTTTACCTGCCCTGTATATACTAGTCTCACATACGCCCTGCCCACAAATCCAATCCAATAAACTATTTCTATAGTGCCCTTACCAAATGGTTCAGAGAAATGTACAAAAAAAAAAAAAATTACTACAGGAAAGACAAAATATATTCAATTACAGTCAGTATACGAGTCAAAAAACAAATAATTACAGTTTTCTAGTTACAAACTGGCTGGTGGAAGGTGTATCCAGTCCCAAAGGCTAAAGCAAACCGACATGTTTTGAGTTGTGATTTAAATGAGTAATTAGAGGTTGCCCAAAGGATAGCCTGGGGAAGGGAGTGTCAAAGCAAAGGATCTCTGACAGAAAAAGCCCTCCCACCTACAGTTTTTACACTTAGTCTGTACGAACAACCACCATTTACATCTGTACCTAAAAGGTAGCCAGCACAAGTGTTGGAAGCATAGGGGTAATGTGGTCTTGCATAGATATCCTAGAGATTAGTCTAACGGCCACATTTTTCACCTGCTGAAACTTGTTTATGGCTGTATTAGAGAGCCTGAGAGTAAAGCATTACAGTAATCTACAGTAAACCCCCAGACTGCTAGTAAAAATGAGACAGTTTCCATCTCTGCAGGCCTACCTAAACAATGTCAATAAACCAGTTGCATAGCAAGTGATTACATACATAATTAACCTGGTGTTACAGTCCATGAAAATGTAAGACAAAGCTTTCAAATGCTATACCAGGTAAAATTTTCCCAGCCCAAGTCTCTTGTTCCAACACCACCATGACATCCCTAGAACAGAAGCCCCCCCTCAGTCCCTCTTCACCTTGCTGGGTATGTCATCTTTTACACAAGTCTGGCACTGGCGGGGGCAGATAGGTATACAGCCTGGAGGAGTTGCTGCTGTACTAGTCCATCAATTTTCCCCTGTAAGCAGCCCTCCCACCCCCTGTATTTCAGGGCATCACCACCACCATGCCATATCAGACACCTGGGTGGGGGGGGGGCCTACCACAAACTATACCTCCCTTAAAATCTGCCACTGGAGGCACTTTGCCAATGAGATAACCCCACTCTGAAGTGTGAACAACCAACCTCCGCATTATTCGAGAACCCCCCAGATGCCCACAGCCAGTCTCCACACACACACACACACACACACACACACACACACACACACACACACACACATACATATATACTGTAGTTCATGCCTCCAGGTGGGGTCTGCAGTTGAGCAGGTTGGACCCCTCTCGACTGGGGTGGGGGGGTCTGCAGCAGAGCAGCTTGGACCTCTCTCAATGGCGGGGGAGGGGGGAGAGATACAAAAAGTCAGGTACTGCAACTGGAATGGGAGGGTGTGGCTGGCTGACATTATCCAGCTGAGCACCATTGCCATTTCCACATGGCTGTCTTCCCCAATATACCCCATCCTACTGGGGCATGGCACAAGACTGGAGCTCTTTCTGGCCAGACATTATTCTAGGAATAAGTCTTAGTTTACAATTCCCGGATCGGCCAGTCCTAAAGTACTGCTGTCCTGTCTGTCACACTACTATCAAGAAAGGTGTTACAGCCAAAATTGAAAAGATTCAAAAAAGGCTACCAAGAATGGGATGGGTATTTTCAAGATACATTAGTAAACTGTGGTCTTCAGACCAATTTCAAGGGTACTGAGAAAGAGCTTTCTAATTTATGACCAATCAGCAGAGCAAAACACACCCTCTAAATCAGTCCTAAAAAAATACTTCTGTGGGTTGAAAAATCCTGTACACACGTGTGTTTTTTTAAAACCATTTAAGTGCGTTACACATTGTTATAAGAACTCAACTGTCTGCATCGACATTTGTATTATTTTAACATTGTTAAAAACTGTGTTCAAGCCCAGTGCCAATGCTGGCTTGACCACAATTTCAAACACTTTCTTAAACATACTAAAATGCCAGCAGAATAGGCCTAATGGTCTTTTGAGTCTGCTCGATTTTCAGCACCCGCACTGAGGGTCGATTTTGGTGTCCCCCCTCCCACTTGGGTTATACTGTCCCCAGTCCCAGATGTTCCACCTGTACTGTGCCTGGTAAGATTTACCCTCCCCCTGTACCTGTCCCATCCCCTCTTGAACCGTTCACAGTCTCCATCTCTACCAGCTCCTGGGCAGTGCACTCCATGGCTCCACCCCCTTTCAGTGAAATAACATCTCCTCCTCTCCCCTCTGAGCCTGCCCCCTTCCAGCTTACACCTGTGACCTCTTGTTGCCCCACCATCCTTCCTTTGGAGTACCCTGACTGGGCCTCCTTTACAGATCCCTTTCATGTACTTAAAGACCTCTATCATGCCCCCCGTCCCTCCTCTCCTACAGGGTGTACATGTCGAGCTCCTTGAGCATCTCCTCATAGGTCCTCTCCCCCAGGCCCCAGATCATTTTGTTTGCCCTCCTTTGGACCCTCTCTAGGAGTGTAATGTCCCTCTTTAAATGTGGTCTCCAAAACTGTACACAGTACTCGAGGTGTGGCCTAACCAAGCAACTGTACAGTGGAAGGATCACTTCCACCTTTCTGGAGGTAATCTCCTGGTGATGCATCCCAGCATCCTATTTGCCCTTGCCGCTGCCCTTCTACAGGTCTCCGAGTTGTTCATTTTGACATCTACCACTACCCCCAGGTCCCTCTCACCCTCCGCGACTTGAATCATGTCTCCTCCCAGAGTATACCCCTGGCCTGGATTTCTGACTCCCAGGTGCAGAACCTTGCACTTTCTCAAATTAAATTTTAGTTTCCATTTTCCTGACCACCTTTCCGGAGCCTCCAGGTCCTCCTGCAAGGCCACCCTCCCGTCCTCCCCATCCACCACTGCACCTAGCTTTGAGTCATCTGCAAAGAGACTCATCTCACTCCTGATCCCCCTCCTGATGTCTGAGATACAGGCGTTGAACAGGAGTGGCCCCAGCACTGACCTCTGGGGAACCCCACTAGTAACCCACCTTGGGGATGAGGCTAACCCTCCAACCACCACCTTCTGAGTACGCTCAGAGAGCCAATTTCCTATCCATCTTAGCAACTGTCTCCCTACCCCCAATTCCTTCAGCTTAGCCAGCAGGCCACTGTGGGGTACCGAATTAAACGCCTTGCTAAAATCCAGAAAAAGGATGTCCACTGGCCTACCCTGGTCCAGGACCCCTGTCACCCAGTCACAGAACTCAACAAGATTTGTCTGGCACGATCTTCCCATGACAAAGCCATGCTGCCTATCGTTCAAGTACCCAGTTTGCTCCAGTAACACCTCCCCCCCGCCCAGCATCTCCTTGACAATACCCTCCATCACCTTGCTGACCACCGATGTCAGGCTAACGGGCCTCTAATTTCCTGCCTCCTTTCTTGATGCCCCCCTTGTGGATCGGCACGACATGGGCCACCCACCCAGTCCTCAGAGAGATGTTGAAAAGCTCCGCTAGAGGGACTGCCAGGACATCTGCCAGTTCCCTCAGCACTCTGGTATGTATCTCATCTGGCCGAGGTGCTTTCTCCATCCGAAGGGACCCGAGGGCTTCCCTTACTCTCTTTACTGGGATTTCAGCCTCATCCACCCTTTTCACCATGCACTGCTGGGCCCCCACCTGTCTGTGGTGGCCACTCCCTTTCCCCAGACCCATCAGGGCCCTTGGTCTCTACCGGTCTCACCCCTTGCTCCGGTTTGCCCCCGCTACCCTCGCAACACATAGCCCCTCCATCCCCCCCCGGTATAAACTAAGGCAAAGTACTCATTTAGGACATCTGCCTGTTCCCCGCCTCCTGTGCCCAACCATCCCCTACCCTTATCTTGCTGATATGCCCCCTTACTTTCCTTTTTCCCCTATGTATCTAAAGAACCCCTTGTCCCCCCTTCGGATCCCACTGGCCAAGGACTGCTCCTTTTTTGCCTTAGCTGCTCTCACCACCCTGGTGACTCTTGGCTGTCAGCTCATATTCCTCCTGATCCCTTTCACTCCTTGACTACTTGAAGCGCCTATAGGCTGCCTTCTTTTCCTTCACCACCTCCTGTACTTCCTGGGTCCACCAGCAGGGTTTTCTGGCTTACTGAACTTGCGCCTTTCCCAATGCGCAAGCTCTGGTAACCTCCTGTATTCCCCTCCTAATGATCCCCTACCCGCTTTCAGCATCCATATCCGATCTTATCCTATCTAGATGATCTTTAAGGATCCTTACCATCTCCCTGAAGTCTGCACCCCTAAAGTCGGTTACTACCGTCCTTGTTTGGCTTTCCTCACCCCTAAGTCCAGAAAGAACCAGACTGTGGCGTGATCACTCCCAGCCAATGGGTCCCTCACCTCTAGGCCCCTAATCTGATCACTGTCCTCCAGGACCATGTCCAGTGTCCGGGCCTCCCTAGTTGGCTCACCCACCTGTTGTGTCAGAAACGCATCCTGGAAGACATCCAGCAGCCTCTGCTCTCTGGCCACTGGTGATGTCATAGTTCCCCAGTCTGTTTCTGGCATGCTGAGGTCCCCCATTACTATTACCCTTCCCTTTCCTAATCTACAGTGTCTCTCGACAGTTGCCACCAAACTTTCTTCTAGGACCTCCACCAGTGCTGGTGGTCTGCACACCACGCCAACCTTTACTCTCTCAACCCCCTGCATCAGCAAGGTGACCCAAATAGCCTCCACATTCCCCTCTGCCTCCTCTACCCTTCCAATACCCACGCCATTTCTGACTAACAGTGCTACACCACCATCCCTTCCCTCCCCCCTATCTTTTCTGAACATAGTGTAGCCCTCCAGATTTAGGTCTTATTCATGCCCTTAAACCCAGCACAGTTTTACGCAATGGTCTGAACATGCTGGAACAGTGCTATCAAACAGTGCATACCACACATGCGCAGTGTGGATACCGCAGCTACAAGTCTATTCTCTCTCCTAAGCTGGCCTCTGGGCTTCCTTACGCCTGGGCTCTACCTCCTGATGCTGGTTGGAGGCAGGGATTAAAGCTCTGCAGCAGCGGGACATCAAGCCCTCCACATCCGGTTGTCTCCAGTTTACTTCCTGCCTTCAGTAGAGCAGGTACTCTGCAAGCACAGCTCTGTCACAGGTGGCAGGGCTGAAAACAGCAGACTTAAGTTCTGTAATTATTTCTACTTTTGGACATTTTCTTCTTGTGAACGTTAATCAGAGCTACATTCAGTGCTCCAGAGTGGGTTCCCATCTCAGCTGTGCAAGCTGCACAGACTGGCCCCACTCTTCCTTGGCACATTTTCCCGCGGTTTCTGAGACAATGAGGACATTTTTAGGCAAAGGGACCACCTTTACTCCAGTGCCCGATTTACGTTCATGAGGGGGCAGAATGGGAGTTCTCCAAGGATTGTCTACTGTTATTTCCCCTCACCAGCGCTAGTCTTCCTCATAAACCCGTTGATGGTTGACATCTTGCCTGCTTTAGTCGCCTGTCGATGGTGCCACTCGTTGACGGTAGCAATTACTCTTCAACGAGCAATGCATATCCGCTTCGACACTCAAAGAGCAGTAGCATGATCAACCTCTCGTCGACGAGCGCTGCATACAGACAGAAACAGCGCGATTTCGTCAACGCTCAGCCCAACAACTGCACGGCAACAGAAGCACTAGCCAGGGCCATCCCTTTCTGCCCCCCCAACTAAGGGGGCTTGAGAAAAAGAGTACATCAGCAACTCAGGCATTGGCTCTTAAAGGGACTGCTGCAATTCAATTCAGCTCAGCATCAGTCTAGGACTTTAGGGGGATAGCTGAATACAGCTCCACTGCTGGGATCATGGATTCGGACAAGCCCGCCAGGGGCAGAAAATGCCAGCGCTGCAAATCCCAGCTCCTAATTACTTTTGTGGACTCGCTTTGCCTCACATGCAAAAAGGCAGCGTCTGCTCAGGGGAGGAACCAAGAGATGTATCCCCTTCCTCAGCTCCAATGGATGGCCAAGACAGGCCCGAGCAAGCGACTGCCTCCAGATCAGAGAGAGCAACGGCCATCAGAGAGACCCAGCAAGCCGCGGCCCCATCTCTGGCCCCAGACTTCACAGACAAGTTAAACAGGGTCTTTGCTCTGGACCCTGCATGCTTCGACTGGCAGTCTCCACGGTCACCAGATACGAGACCTCACAAGCAGGCAAAGCAAAAAAGGACCCCCTTCCCATCCTCTTCCACTGAGGGGCAGTTGTTCTCACATTGCTATGAGAAAAAGAAAATATCCCGACACAGGTATAGATCATCCGAGGAGGAACATCACCATTCCTCATGCAACAGGAAGAAGAAAAGGTCTTGTTCCCGGAGTAGATCCAGGGGTACTCACAAGGGAAAACGTCGCAGGGACCATTCCCCAGACTCCTCAGAGGACAGCCCCTCCCCCGAGGAGGGAGAGATTGTGGACTCATCTGCCTCGGACGACTCCCCATTCAGAAACTTTGACCTGGACAACCTAGATTTTTTCATCAAAAAGGTCATATCAGAGATTCACTTGGGACCTTCCCCAGCGGCTCCTTCCCAGCCGAAACAGACCTTTCACTTAGCCTCTAAACCAGTCAAAGCCTTCCCTATCCCTCCAGCCATAGAGGAATTGCTAAAAGAGGAATGGCAAGGTCCCAAACGCACATACCCAGTCCGACAAATCTCTAAACTTCTAAAGTTTGACAAGAAGCAATCTAAAAAGTGGTTAGACTGCCCCAGAATTGACCCCTTGATTATTTCTAACCTGACCAAGAAAACAGTCATCCCAGCTGAAGGAGGAGCTTCTCTAAGAGACCCAGTAGACAGAAAAGTGGATGCCTTGCTCAAAAAAACCCTTCCAAGCTTCGGCGACTTCCCTCAAGGCAGCCACCACAAATCTGTTGTTGGCCACAGCCGCCCTATCCTGGGCCTCGGATCTAGCTTTTCAATTCATGGAGGACCCAAAGATGAACTCTCCAATTATCCATCCGCTACAATTAATGGGGTTGGCTTCGGCCTATGCAGCAGATGTGTCAGAGGAGGTGGTCAGGTGTGCTGCACGGCCCATGTTCTACCAAACCTCGGCTCGCCGCAACCTTTGGCTTCGGGCCTGGCAAGCAGAGGCTGCCTCAAAAATTCACTTGGTGAATGCTCCATAAGAAGGAACTCTACTAATTAGATCTGCACTCAAAGAAGCGGTGAAGGAATCATGTGAGACAGCTATTTCAGGCCCCCCCAACGGAATTTGTGACCAAAGTTACAACAAAAGTCAAAATAAAGAACTTCACAGGCAAGCGACCATGGTTCTCCTCCCATAACCAGCACAACTTCAGAGGAGGAGGACGTGGCACCAGAGGCAACAACAGAAAGTCACAATGAAGTCCTACAGGCCCATCCTTGTGTAGGGGACAGACTACCAAGCTTTCATGGGGGAATGGGTCCATACCACAACAGACAGACAGGTCCCAAATATCATCAGCAAGGGTTACCTGACCGAATCAGAGCCATAGCCCCCGTTACCTCATATGGTGCCCTCACCCATTTCAGGTAATCCAGCCAGAAGACTGGCGATGTTTCAGGCAATTACAGCTCTTCTTCAGGCAGAGACTATCAAACAGGTTCCCTCTACAGAGTTCAACCGGGGTGTTTACTCACTGTTCTTCATTGTTCCCAAATGCACAGGGGGATTCAAGCCCATCTTGGACCTGAAATTCCTGAACCTCTTTGTGTGCAACAGATCGTTCAAGATGGAAACACTTTCATCCATCATCAGGGAGCTACATCAAGGAGACTTTCTGGCCTTAATCGATTTACAGGATGTCTATCTGCATATTCCTATCCAAGGGTCACACTGACAGTATCTCGGATTCAAAGGGGGGGACATCACTTCCAATTAGGCTTTCTTTTGTCTCCCAGAACCTTCTCCAAGGTCCTAGTGACTGTCATCACTCATCTCCAAAACTAAGGGATACAACTTTTCCCTTATCTGGACAATATTCTCATCAAGGTCCCTCAGCTCAATCAAGCGGTACAATCAGTGGCAGAGGTTGTCCGGTGGCTCTCGGTACACGGATTTGTCATCAACAGGAGGAAGAGCTCCTTAATTCCAATGCAGACCCTGAACCATCTAGGGGCTGATTTCAAGACGCAAGTGAACAAGGTGTTTCCCACGGAAACAAAATTCAAGGACCTGCAGAAGCTCATCAACAGGTTTCAAACAGCCCACCAGCTGCCGGCTCACAGCTTCATGCAGCTCATAGCGACTATGGTTTCACTGGCCGATACAGTCCCCTGGACACTAATTCACATGCATCCCATCCAGGCAAACAAACATTCTCAGGCATTGGTCTCAGTCCAGACATAGCCAGGACCAAAACATCCCAATTTCTCACCAGATGAGGACATCTCTTCATTTGTGGACTCAGAGGACCAATATCATGAGAGGTCGCAAGTTGGGGCATCCACGCCAAATAAGAATCAATACTGATGATATACCCAAACATCCAACTCACCCTCCCAAACTGCTTTGTCGCACTGCCTGGCCACCTTTAGGTCATCAGATATGATTATCCCCAGGTCTCTATATGCTTGGTGGTCGTTGGTACCACCACCACCGCCCCCCCCGCCCATTTTGTACTCTGCCCCTAGTGCTTGTGGAGGCAGTATAGCGCAGTGGTCTAAGGCTCTGAGCTGCAAATCTGGTGACATCCAGCAGACCAGACCTGGGTTTGAATCCCACAGCTTCCACTCGCATACTGTGTGACCCTGAGCAAGTCACTTAACCTCCTTGTGCTCCCAGGTCGCTCCTGTAAAAAACCTTTCAGCTTAGTGTGCTATACCTGGTTAAACAACAACTAAAAAAAAGTGCATTATTTTGCACTTTTCTGCATTGAAACCCAGCTGTCATACCTTTGACCATTCCTCGAGTTCTCTCAGGTTGCTGTTCAGCCTTTCCACACACCCCTGAAATGTCCACCCTACTGTAAAGTTTGGTGTCATCCGCAAAGAGGCAGACTTTCCCTTCCAGCTCCTCTGCAGTGTCACTAATAAAGAAATTAAAGAGGACCAATCCCTGCACTATTCCCTGAGGCACCCCTCTGGTCACCCGCTCTTCCTCTTGAGTGAGTTCCGTTTACCACCAACCTCTGCCGCCTATCCCTTAACCAATTTCTTACCCAGATTACCACCCTTGGACCCACTCCTAAGTTACCCAACTTGCTTACCAATCTCTTGTGTTGAATTATGTTGAAAGCCTTACTGAAATCTATGTAGGCTACATCCGCCGCTGCACCCTGATCTAGCTCCTTGGTCACCCAGTCAAAGACCTCTACCAGGTTCGTTTGACATACCCACCCCCACCATGAATCCATGCTGCCTGTGGTCTTGTAACCCAAGATATTACACAATCCTTCCTTTCGGCAATGATTCTCTTAACTTTCCCACCACTGAAGTCAGGCTGCCTGGCCTATAATTACCAGCCTTTTCCCTGCTACCACTTTTGTGAAGTGAGACTACATCTGCCCTCCTTTAGTCCTCGAGGACCACTCCTGTTTCCAGTGAGCTGTTAAATAGGACCAGAGGTACAGTCAAGTACTTCCCTGAGTTTCCGCAATACCGTGAATGGACCCCATCTGGTCCCACTGCTTTGTCCATTTTCAGATTTGAGAGTCCCTTCAAGACTCTCTCCTCCGAAAACAAACTAGTGTCCACCATCCCTCTCTCCAATGTTCCTGTTACTTTTTTGTGGCCCCTCCCCATCTCTTTCTTCTGTATAAACAAGCCCCTCCCCGTCCCTTTCTTCTGTAAACACAAGAAAATTTGTTGAAGTGGGAGTAACAACCACCAGAATTAGCTACTTTCTGGCGCCCGAGAGAAACCCTACAAAAGCTTTAAAACTGCCAAATACTGCATTTAAAATCAATAGGAGATATGCCTCAACATTTAAAGTGTAATTTTCTGCACCTCTGGATACCAAATTTGAATCGTTATGGGTCGAACCAAGCCAGTAAAACAAGACTTTCAGCCACGCACTCCTGCAGCTAAAAAGCCAGACCATGCGGATGGTGCATCTTCCTCAACAAGCACGGAACAACCTGCGGCCTCACTAACTTCACTTCAAATATCTGTTAACATGCTCTTTAAGACTGTGCAGCAAATAGATCAAAAACTAGATACTTTCTCCCAACGTTTTCTAGCTGTGGAAACCAGTCTTTACGCCACGGGAGAGGTAACTAAAAGCACTAAGGCAACAGCGGGAAAGGCTCTTGCTGCAACCACCACCTCCCTCAAAGAACAGGCAGCCCTTTGGAGCCGCATGGAGCGACTTGAAAACACAGTCCGGGCGACCTACATCCGTATGTTAGGCCTCCCTTAAGGGACCGAAGGAGAGCGTCTTGTTCAATATTTGGGACCATGGCTCTCTGAAATAACGGGGCTTATGGACTTTAAAATCATGCGAGCCTACCGGATTACCCCTAGAAGGCACAACAGCAATGCTGAGAATCCACGCACTGTGCTGCTCACACTTACCTCGGCAGCAGAGCAGGACCTAATCCTTACAGCCATCCAAAATAAAGGCCCAATATTTCATGAGGAGAACCGTATTCGTTTCTTCCAGATCTTGCCTGTGCCACCAGGGTGAGACACAAAGCATTTGATGGAGTCAAACATAAAATGGCAATTGTCTCCAGGACCGGAACCAGAGGATCGTGGTTGGCGGGATAGTCTCATCCCCAAGGAGGATCATTAGTGGGGTCCCTCAGGGATCAGTCCTTGGGCCCCTCCTGTTCAATACCTATGTCTCTGACATAAGGAAGGGTATCAGGAGTGAGATGAGTCTCTTTGCGGATGATTCAAAACTGGGGGCAGTGGTGGATGGGAAGGAGGGGAAGGTGGCCCTACAGGGGGACCTGGAGGCTCTGGAAAGGTGGTCTAGAAAGTGGAAGCTGAGGTTTAATGCAGAGGAAATGCAAGGTACTGCATCTGGGAGCCAGAAACCCGGGCCAAGAGTACACCCTGGGGGAATGCTACAAGTCTCAATGGCTGAGAGGGACCTGGGGGTGGTGGTGGATGTCAAGATGAACAACTCTGAGACTTGTAGGAGGGCAGCGGCCAAGGCCAACAGGATGCTGGGATGCATCTCTAGGGGGATCACCTCCAGAAGGAGGGAAGTGATACTCCCCCGTATAACTGCTTGGTGAGGCCGCATCTCGAGTACTGTGTGCAGTTTTGGAGGCCACATTTAAAAAGGGACATTGAACTCCTGGAGAGGGTCCAAAGGAGGGCAACCAAAATGATCTGGGGCTCGGAGGACAGGACCTATGGGGAGAGGCTCGAAGAGCTAAATATGTACCCACTGGAAGACAGAAGGGACCGGGGGGACATGATAAAGGTCTTCAAGTACATGAAGGGGTTAAATAGGGGAGAAGCAGTCAATGTGCTCCAAATGAGGGGGGGGGCAACTGGAGGGCATGGGTGGAAACTGGAGGGGGGGAGATTCAGGAGAGAAAGGAGGTGGTGCTACTTCACTGAGAGGGTGGTGGAGCCATGGAATGCGCTGCCCAGGGGGCTGGTGGAGGGTTTCAAGAGGGGGTGGGACAGGTACAGGGGAAGGGTTCTGGACACAAAGTCCTGTGTAGCAGGAATATCCAGGACTGGGAAGGGAGAAGCCAGACAGGATGAGGGGGGCAGCAAGGTCAGCTCCCAGGGTGGGGGCTGACCAAACAAGCAGACACGAAAGACAGTTAGGCCTATTCAGCTGGCATTTTAGTATGTTAGTATAAAGTGAGGGACATGGGCATTACGTATTCAATGGCCTTTCCAGTCCATTTATGCTTTGCAGATGGGCGACAGCAATACAAATTCACTGACCCAAAGGAAGCGGGAATCTACGTGGAGAAGATTGCAGCAAAGCAAGCCCAAGAGGACCGGCTCACAGAAGACGAGGAGTCGGAGGATGACTGAAAATAGAAGAAGATGCAGTGAACTCCTAATTTTTTGCTGTCAGGCCGATTTGCTACCTAATAATTTTCTCATCGAAACATTTATTGGACTGGTACAAGTAGGTCTATTGTTTTATGGGGAGGGGGAAGGTCCAACTATTTCATAATCATTTCCTTCAGGACACAAAATAAGGGGACACTCTAGATTTCTTTAAATGGATTTCCTCTATATAAACATGTAGTGCTATGTTGTTTTACCTAAACCAGTCATGCAAAGTACATTTAAAATGCATAATATTGGTTAAATTAGCAAGTTACCGGTTCTGACTTCTTCCCGTTTCTTCATGGGGTTTTTGAAGACTAGGGGATAGTTGGTTTATAATGGCAGTTTATTGCTACACAAATAGGTTATAAATGGTTGGATGCTTAATAACCTTTAAATTGATCTACAATAATAAATATTGAGGCTAATATAATCCAAGAAAATTTGATCTGAACACCGTAGTCCCTTTAAAAGTTGCGGGCCAGGGCTGGTCTCTGGACCTATATGGCATCTTTATAGTCGAGTAAGAGGAATGCTCACAAATTCTATTAAGCTTACATTAATTGAGTCTCTTGGGGGGCCTAGACAGATAAGATTAGCATCCGTATGTTTTAGTAAGGGCTTTAGGCAAGCTCTGGAATGAGAATGTCTCTTTTTACAATACACATAAACTAAAAGACTTGTACATGGTCAGGTACAAAATGTTTATTATTACTAAATTAAGGATTTTGGACATTGGCTGCAATATAGCTCCTGGATGTTGATTAATATTTCTCTGTACCATCAGTTTGTAGCCATCCTTCAATGTTGTACCATTAGAGTGCGTAGTCATTATCCTTAGTAAAGTATATTGAAAATCCAATTGCTGGTATATATACACTCAAAAAAAATGTGTTTTATGCAAATGTATGAAATACTAAACAAAAAGAATACAAAAAAAAAAGTATTTATTCAGTCTGCCTTTTCCTGTCCTCTCTGCACAGTCCCCCCTTCCCTTATCCTTACAATCCCACCCCTGATCTTCCTGTTTTTTTTTTTTTTGCTTACACACCTAAAAAATGTCTTTTCCCCTTTTGTTTTTGCCTTGACTAGTCTCTCTTCAGTTTGGGCTTTTGCACTCCTTACTGTTTTCCGTACTTCCCTACGTTTACCCCGATACACCTCCCTACACTCCCTCCTTCTGCGTCTCCTTGTACCTTCTGCATGCCACCCTCTTAGCTTGTACACAGCTAGAAATGTTGCCTTTCCGTATTTCTGTGGAAAGGCACTTCTAGCCCTGGAAATGGATTACTGCAGCCAGCATTTCTGTATGGAAATGCTACTGCAGTGTGCCGACTTGATCACTTTGCTCCAGTGGCAGTAGCGAGCCTGTGTAGAGCATGCGTGCCATACCTAAAGCGGGAGAGCGGTTTAAAAAAAAAAAAAAAGGACATAACAACCTGGGAATAAACAGCACGGCATGTGGTGAAGTGGGCGGGGAGAGGAGACTCCCAGAGAAATATGCTGGCTGTCACTGGGTTATGCGCTGAGGGGGAGAGAATCCTCCAGCTACAGATACCGAAGTGCGTTAGTGAATCATGCACTGAAGCAGGCAAGCTGCAGGCGGGAATGAGCTGTCGCGCATCCTGTGCTGAACGAGCTGAATCGTGGGATCGGCTCTGTGGGTCAGTGCTGTAACGAATGGCAGAGCAAGGATAACAAGCTGAAGAGGAGGCTACTAAAAAGGCAGAAAAAAAAATGACATTTCATGGATGGGAGCATGCAGGACTGAAATAAAGTAAGACATTTATAAAGCAATGAGGCAGATGGAGAGGGCTTGGTAGTAAGCAGAAATCAGGAAAGGCAGGAGAAAATACAGTACACAGAGAAGGTAAGGAAACTGATCAGTGAAAAGTAATAAAGAACAGAATATATCATGTGATGAAGAAAGATTTAATGAACCAGACAAGCCTGGAATAAATGTACATGAGGGAAAGGAAAGTAAAAATGACAGCAATGAACAAAGAAGACACACAAAAGCATTTTATTTCACAGTATTTTATTTATAAATAGTGTAAGCGTTGGGCACCATTTTGCTGACATACTTGTGTTGTGGGTTCTGCTTAACATTAGGGCATAAAACACTTTCTAGTGAGAAAATGTGAAAGGGTCCCAGGAAAATGTAAACCGCCAAGCTCACATTTCCAGTGGAAATGTAGTGGCTGGACCATTATTTCTAGCCCAGTTTTACCTTTTCCGACAATTTTTTTCCAGACCCATAACGGGCTCTTTTTCCTCTTTCTTTTGCTCCCTTGCTTGATGCAGAGGTTTGCTGCCTTCACTATGGTCCTTTTTAGTTTCCCCCACTGTTCTTCCACCCCAACAAGGTCATCCCACACTGCCAGGTCATCCCTGAGGCATTCACCCATCTTTTTAAAATGTGCCCTCCTGAAGTCCAAGAATCTGCCTTTGTGTGGTTCAATTCCACAGCCATCCTTATACACTGTACATACAATGTACAGTGATCACTGGTCCCAGTCTGCAAGACTGTCCCTGTTGGCAAGTACCAGGTCCAGTATTTATTTATGGTATTTTGGTAACCGTTGAGCCCGCTGAGACCAGAGGTCCCTTTTTCAGGGGTGACCCCATCACGAGTGGGTTCACTGACTAACTGGTGGAGGAACACTCCCTGCAGAGAATCCAAGATTTCCATGCTTCAGCTGAAGCCACAGCTTGGATGCTCCAATCTACATCTGTCAGACTTCAAGCAGCAGTACTACCTAATCAGGAAGTGATCAGTTTCCAGTTTTATAGCGCCACAGTAAATATGGTGGCTGCTATCTAGCACTGCTGCTTTCAATGTGGCAGGTGGCAGAAATGTAAACAAAAGCAAAGGAAAACGGAGCAAATTACGGGATGGTAGCACAATGCCGGCGAGAAAGATTACCAGGTACATGTCAACAGAGCACAGGGAATAAACTGTTGAAAAAGTGCAGATGTTGTTTATCTTGCACTGCTGCCTTAAGTCCCCACTAACTGCACCTCCCCTTTTTCTGCCATCTTGCCAACGGCTTCCATCAGTACCTTATCTAACTCCTCCCCCATGCTGGAGGTCTGTATATCACACTAGTACGACCAGGGGCTCCATTCCCTGTCTCTAGGGTGACTCACAGCACCTCTTCCCCCCTTCGCCCTGTATTGCCACTGCTTTAATGCCCTCCCTCAAATAGTGTTTTAACCTGCTGGGTCACAGAGTATTATTGTATCAAGACTTATCAAAGAATGTCATTAGAGGTCAGCCCAGTGGTGCCGAGAGTTGAGGCGCTGGATGCCACACCTCGTACCACACTGGCAACCTGGGTTCTGAAGCGAGCGCGGGTCGACGGGGGTCAGCCGGGAGGGAGAAGGACTGAGCGCCCAATGGCTGCTCTCCTTCTCCGGGGAGGGGGGGACCACACACTCTGCCACGATACCGCCACCTGTTGGTGGATGCTCAGGGTGGTCGGTGTGGTTGAGAAGCGCCTGACGCAAGGGGTAGATGTTGGCAGAGGACCGGCTTAGATGTGCGTCTCCACGCTCACCAGCAGCCTTGCTCCTCCTTGCATGCCAGCGTCGGGGAAATGCATCTTGGAGGAAAAGGCCCTCCAGCCTACCTAGAGGACATCCTCCAGAGCCAGTCTCACCACCCGCCCACCGAACAGGGCAGACCTCGCTGTACAGCACGGGAAAGAAGGTAGGTAAGGTGGGATCTCGCCTCACCCCGCACCCCGCCCCCCGCCCGGGTGGGTAATCCGGGCCATCAAGGGCCCTGATGGCAGTGAGTGTGGTACTCTAGGGGCAGACCCTGAGTGTCGGTAGGGTTGGGAGGATGATACTCCTTGGGAGACTGAAGGAGTTGAGGTTGAGGGACAGCAGTTGTAGAAAAATAAGTAGAGAATGTCATTAGCAAACAGATATTTTTACTCTTAGTTGGCTCTCCCTTTAGAACCTGGGAGACAGATATCGTATGGGCTTCCCAGTTGTTTTCAACACTGAGTTAAAGGAGGTCTTTCATGAATTCACCTTGGCCTGAGAAGCAGGCAACTTCTGTACTGATCATGGGCATTACAACCTCAACTACAACCAATTTCCCACACTGCAAATCAGAAAGACCCAGTTCTCCCTGGTACTGAGCAGCACAATCCTCCAATACCAGTAGAGGGTAGCCTGGCAGATACTACCCATCACCTTCAACAAGCTGAGCCCCTGCCAGCCTGGTGGCGCGGAGGGTTGAGGCACTGGACACCACACCTCCCGTCACGCCAGCGACCCATGTTCAGAAACGTGCCCAGGTCGTCGGGGGGTCGACAGGGGAGGGTTAGGATTGAGAGTCCCAAGACTGCTCTCCTATCCCTGGGGAGGGTTGAGGGATCCCGCCACTCAGTAGCGGCCCATGGTGATGATCAGGGGCTTCACCAGAGTTGGTGTGCTTGGGGTGAGTGCGGCGGACGTTAGTGCACGTGCCTTCAACGTCACTGCAAGTCCGCACTCGGGGGGGGGTCGACAGAGGAAAATGGCCTGGGCGCTGAAGCAGCAGCTTGATAGCCATGCTTGTACAACCCAGAGGTCTGTTGTGGAATCGCGTTGGGAGGGAGGTTCGGTCTCAGCCCAGCTTGGGAAGGCATATGGGGCCTCCCAGCGGGTAGGGGAACAGCCATACCAACCCCCCCCCATCATGCGAGTGAGCCTGCTGCCCTCTGAGTGGGTTGAGCCGAAGGCTGGATGCCCCCACCGATCACACCGTAGCAGGGCAATAAAAAGTGATTACAAAAAAAAAAAAAAGGCAGCTCAGCTCCTTGTGAGCAATGGCAGCATTGTTGTTCAAGAGGCATGAAGAAAAATCATGCAAAATAAATGGCTGGACAGAGTCCCACAGACACAGAATCATGAGCAGTTGGTCTTCTACCTCTACCCCCTGCTCTGGACCACCAGTCACTGACCAACCTCCCTTGAAACAAGTGCATCAGCACCAAACAGTGTGACAGGCAATACATATCCCTCTTATCTCGACATCCGCAAATCCATCCAGCACTGCTTCTACTCTCTCCTGGGCAGATACAGTGCAAAGAAATGAGCAAGAACATGAAAACAATGCTATAGACACGTACTCGCTGGCACTTAATACAGAACAATAACGGACAATTCCCAGCTGCAGGCTGTAGTTTATAATTATGTGTTTATCAATTTACAATGACTATGACTTCATGGCTTGCTGTAGGTATAATGCAGCTAGCACTATGTTAATGTTCTCTTCTCGAACTGCCTGCTGGAATATGGGGATTTCCTGGGGCATGACCGAGTGCACATCTGTGTATAATGAACAGTAGCTGGTGCGAGTCCCTGTATCCGGGCTGGTGTCTTGCCTCTTTCATCAGGAATGTTGGGAAGCCTACATAACCAGACAGGCACAAACATCAGAACCAGCTTCTGGAGATGCAATGCTTCCCTGGCAGTCCTCAATTATGTGTACTGTTGAGGTTGTCATAATGCTCCACAACTTAAAATATCTCAGCCACTATCACTTGGTCTCTCTGCGGGAGATGGATCCCCTGACACCGAAGGAGACTCGGGACGGCCGAGGCTGACAGGACAGAGATGACCGGCTGAGCAGCTGCCCATACCTGCCATGGAGGATAAAAGCCTATATAAAAAAAATCTCTGCCACAGAAAAAATAATATTTGCATCACTGTAACATGGCCAAGACTCAAAACGATTGGGCAGACTGTACAGCCCAAAGGCACTCTGTGCAGGTAGGCTACCCAAGCAGGTAGGCCAATTATTTACATCCAAGGTGTGTAAGAGTGTGAGAACCTGGCAGGCCATCCCCACTGGGGTTGAATTTTAGCCATGTGTGGAGGGGAACAGTCCTCTCTAATGTTGTTATACTAGGAGTACCTAAAACAAAAGTGCGAGTTTGCCATGGTAAGAACTGTGTTCTCTTGCTCCTGTTTTTTCTGTTGTGTGCACATTGTATTTAAAGGGTCTTCTCAGATTATAAGTTTTAGTAACAGTGTTTTCACCAAACTCATGAAGTGTGGTAGCTACAATACATAAGCAAGTCACTCACTACAGCAGTATATGCCAATGTCAAGAAACAGCTTTATTTGCATTTATAACCGAGGTTGTTATGTGGAAATTTAAAGTCCCACAGACGGGACTTCTCATTTTACTCTGCACCACATCAGAGTAGTAGCTGTACTGACTTTTTCCTAGTTCCAAAAGTACATATGCCCACAATCCAAGAGACATATACATAGGGTCAGCAGTTTGCCTTCAATGAAACCCATGAAGTGTCTAATGCAGTACTGTGAAATGCATATTAAGACTCTGTGAGAGGTCAAACTATTGCAAGTGCAGCCCATAGAAAAAGAGAGAGGACCCGGCAGTCTGAAATGCTGTAACAGGTGCTCTAACAGAAGAGTCTGCATGTAACTCCTCCCCTGGACACATAAAGACTGAAGTTTAAGTATCAAATCAATAACAGCGCATCACAAAGCCCAGCCTGCAGTTCAGAAAAACACATCACAGGTACTGGGAATCTGGGGAGAAGGCTGGTAAGCTCCTGACATTCAGAAACCGAATACAGCAAGCCAGTACACACACTAACTCTATCCACCAGCCATATGGAGTGCATAATACCACGACTAGGGTTATTTAACAGAGCTTTCAAAATGTTCTTCATTAACCTTTACTTCTCTAAACTCGGCACCAACCCATCCTCCTTGCAAGACTTATGCGGGGAGGTGCTCATCTAGTTCCAGAGACCCTAGACTCCCAAATTACTCTAGAAGAGGCAATCTCACCCATCAAAAACTTAGCTAAGGCAAAGACCCCTGGCCTTGATTGTTTTCCATCATAATTCACCCAAACACATGAGCAAGAGATTGCCTCGCACTTTCTTCAAGTACTTAGCAGTGGTAACTATGACACCCAAACCCAGAAAAGACCCTCAGCTGATTGTAACTACAGCACAGTTTCATTATTAAACGTGGACACCAACACTTTGGCAAAAATCTTAGCATCCATACTGGAGCTGATGTTAACATACTAACATACTAAAATGCCAGCACAGTAGGCCTAACGGTCTTTTATGTCTGCTCGTTTGGTCAGCCCCCACCCTGGGAGCTGACCTTGCTATCCCGTCCTCTCGAGCTTCTCCCTTTCCAGTCCAGGGTATTTCCCCTATGCTGGACTTGTGCTTTCACAACCCTTCCTGTACTTGTCCCACCCCTCTGAACCCCTCCACAGTCTCTGCCTCCACCAGCCCCTGAGCAGCACATTCCATGGTTTACCACCCTCTCAGTGAAGTAGCACCTCCTCCTTTCTCCCAGGTCCCCCAGCTTCCACCCATGCCTTCTAGTTGCCCCTCCTTCCTTCGGAGCACCCCAACTGAGTCTCCCCTATTTACCCCCTTCATGTACATAAAGACCTTTATAATGTCCTCCCTGTCCCATCTCTCTTCCAATGTGTACATATTTAGCTTCTTGAGCCTCTCCCCATAGGTCCTTTCCCTCCAAAGCCCCAGATCATTTTGGTTGCCCTCCTCTGGACCCTTTCCAGGAGATCAATGTCCCTTTTTCAGGAGTTCAATGTCCCTTTTTAAGCGTGGCCTCGAAAACTGCACACAGTACTCGATGTGCAGCCTCACCATGTAGTTATACAGACGGAGTATCACTTCTCTCCTTCTAGAGGTGACCCCCCTAGCGATGCATCCCGTCATCCTACTGGCCTTGGCTGCTGCCCTCCTACAAGTCTCAGAGTTGATCATCTTGACATCCACCACCACCCCCAGGTCCATCTCAGCAATCGAAACTTGTAGCATCCCCCGGGTGTACACTTGACCTGGATTTCTGACGCCCAGGTGCAGTACCCTGCAGTTCCCTGCACTGAACCTCAGTCCCCACTTCCTTTACCACCTCTCCAGAAAATCTAGGTCCCCCTTTAGGGCCACCCTCCCCTCCTCCCCATCCTCCATCGCACCCAGCTTACAGTCGTCCATAAAGAGACTCCTGTCACTCCTGATACCCTTCCTTATGTCAGAGACAGTGGCACTGAACAGGAGAGGCCAAAAGATCGATCCTTGAGGGACCCCACTAATGACCCTCTTTGGAGATGAGACTATCCCCCCAACCACAACCCTCTGGGTCCACTCCAAGAGCCAGTTCCCGATCAATCTGATCATCTATTTCCACACCCCCCTTTCCCCCAGCTTATCCAACAGGCCCCCATGAGGAACCGAGTCAAACACCTTGCTGAAGTCGAGAAAGAGGACATCCACTCATCACCTAATCGTAGAACTCCACAAGGTTTGTCTGACACGAGTTCCAAGGGATAAAGCTATGCTGTCCATCATCCAGGCACCCCAACTTTTCCAGTACCTTCCAGCCCCTCCTTGACAATACCCACCATCACCTTGCCCACCACCGATGTCAGGCTGACGGGCCCTGTAGTTTCCTGCCTCCTCTCTTGATCCTCCCTTGTGGACAGGCACGATATGTGCCACCTTCCAGTCCTGGAGCACCCCCTCCCATTCTCAGAGAGATGCTGAAAAAGCTCTGCCTGGGGGTCTGCCAGGACATCCGCCAGTTCCCTGGGATGTAATTTATCCGGCCCTGGTGCTTTCTCCATCCTAAGGGACCGGAGTGCTTCCCTCACTCTCTCTACTACGATTTCCACCTCTGCTTCCTCGGCCCCATTTTGCCTCCCCCCCCCCGCCAGTGATGGCTCCCCCCTCTCCCTAGATCTGTCAATCAGTAAGGGTCCTTACCCCTCCTCAGTTTCACCGTCTCCTCCCATGCATGGTACAGCCCCAATTTCCTTGGTAAAAACTGAGGCAAAGTACTTATTTAGTACCTCGGCCTGCTCACCCGGGTCTTGTGCCCATCCCTCCCCTGTTCTAATCCTGCTAATCTGCCCCTTTGCCCTCTTTTACCCAATGTATCTGAAGAACCTCTTGTTCCCTCTCCTGCTTTCCCTGGACAGGTTCTGCTCCTTCTTGCCTTAGCCGACCTCACCACCCCAGTGGCCCTTCCGGACGTCAGCTCATACTCCCCTCGATTCCCTTTGCTCCTTCAGCACTTGAAACACTTATAGGCAGCCTTCTTTTCCCTCACCACCTCCTGAACCTCACGGGTCCACCAACAGGGTTTTCAGACCTTACCGTATTAGAGTCTCACTTTCGTACAGGTCCTGGTAGCCTCTGTACCCACCTCCTGATGATATCCTACCTATTGTCAGCATCCATGTCCAGATTTATCCCGTCCAAATGTTCCTTAAGGATCCTTCCCATTTCCTTGAAATCCACTCCGCTGAAGTCAGTTACCTCTGTCTTTGTGCAGCCTTCCTCCCCTTCCCTCCTAGGTCCGGGCAGAACCAGCCCATGGCATAGTCACTCCCCACCAACAGGTCCCTTACCTCTAGGCCCCGAATCTGGTCACTGTCCGCCAGGACCACGTCCAGTATCCATGCCTCCCTAGTCGGCTCCCCCACCTGTTGGGTTAGGAACGCGTCATGGAAGACATCCAGCAACCTCTGTTCCCTGACCACCGAGGATGTAATTTATTTATTTAGTTTTTGATTACCAGGTAAGTGCACTAGACAAGCGTATATGAGGACAGGTTGAAGGCACTGAACATGTACTCCCTGGAGGAGAGGAGGGAGAGAGGGGATATGATAGAGACATACAAGTATCTTACAGGGAGGAACACGGTGCAGGAATGCACTATTTTTAAGCGAAAAAGATGTTCCAGGACTAGAGGGCATGGGATGAAGTTGGAGGGAAGAAGATTCAGAGGAAACATGAGGAAGAATTTCTTCACAGAACGGGTGGTGGACAAGTGGAACACCCTACCAGAGGAAGTGGTGGGGGCTGAAACAATCACGGGATTTAAGAACACATGGGATAGACATAAAGGAATTCTGGAGGTCAGGGGTAAGGGGCAACAGACTTCCTGGAAAACATAAACTGAACTTACAAACTTAAATGGGCAGACTGGGTGGGCCATAGGCCCTTATCTGCCGACACTGTGTATGTATCTATGTATTGACTATATTCTGGCACGACTCGGGAGAGTTACACAACAGAGAATCAGGTACAAACATGAGTAACACTGTTCATGGCGCAGCATGAGGGAGCACAAAAAACATAGCAATGACATACTAAGAGCAAGTCAACTTTACTGATCCAAACAGACTAAATTAACTGCCTGCACTAGACATAATGAAAAATAACAGTAGCAATCAGGTAGATATTAAAAAACAATAAAACATTTATAACAATAGGGTAAGTGAGGAAAGCAGGACTGGCGAGTCAGAAGCAAGGAGACAGTAAGTGTCATAACCCTGAGGAACACCTGGCGAAATCTCAAGATTCAGAGCAGGAGCAGACCTTAGAATCCAGTAGGTAGGCACGAACGCCCAGCTTGAAGACCTGGTAGGATTTGAAGAGTTTGACCTGTGGAGGGAGAGAGTTCCAAAGGAGAAGGGCAGATGTTGCAAAGGAGAGATTGAAATTTAAATACCTGTAAATTTTCTTCTCAGACGGCTGGTCTCCAGGCTTCCTTCCTCCTGGGGGGCTGTACCTCCTGATACCGACAGACACGCAGGAATCAGACCTCTGCAGCAGGGGGCATCCAGCCCTCCACTTCCTGTCTCCCTCAGTTCTTCCTAAAGCAGTCCAATGTGTCAATACTACTAGAAGTTGGAGACAGAAAACCAGACTACAAATTTTAAGGCATATATGGCCTAGAGGCCAGCCAACTATATACATTCTGGGAGGGAATCCGAAGCTCAGAGACCAGCCGTCAGAGAAAGAAAATTTACAGGTATTTAAATTTCGATTTCTCTCTTCTAAGCTAGTCTCCCGGCTTCCTTACTCCTGGGATATACAAAAGCAGAACATCCCCAGATGTCCCAGGTGGGAAGAATGTCAGCAACCTTTAAGGATCCACCACCGCTTGAAGCGCTATGCGGCCAAGGATGCCTCATCTGAGGGCAGCACTTCCAGCAATTAAAATTTTGAAGATGTGTGAATGAATTATCAAGTGGCCGCTTTGCAAGTGTGTGCTGTCGAAGCTTCTCTGAAGTGCGCCCACAAAGGGGTCATAGCTCTGCTGGAATGGGCTTTCCCTGGGCCAGGCAAGTTACTCCGGCTTGATCACAAGCCATGGAAGTGGCTGACGGAATTTGTCTGGCTATAGAGCCTTTTGAATCCTTGTTACCCATAATTTTGGTCCACAGCTGGCATGAACGTCTTTGAAGTTTTGCAAATAGCTTCCTCTCTCTTAATATACATTTTCGTCAGGGGTAGACTGGATGGGCCACGAGGTCCCCATCTGCCCTCAACCTCCATGTCTCTATATTGCTATCACACCTCTCAGATCTAGAGGATGCAATTCCCCTTTCTTATTGCTTTGGGAGAGTGAGCAGAAGGAAGGAAGAATGAACCCTTGATTGTAATAGAGGGGAAGCATAACTTTGGCAAAAAACTTTGAACTGTTCGAGCCTGATAAAAAGCAGTGTACAGCGTTTGGGTAAGCAATGCTTTTAGTTTGCTGATTCTCCTGGCTGAAGCAATAGCTATGAGAAAAAAGGTGACCATTATGTTGAAATGCGTGATGGATATCTTCTTGATAGGCTCTAAGGGAGGCCTCGGCCACAGGCTTGAGAACCAAATAAAGACTCCAAGGTGGTAGTTTTGGTGGGTTGGAAGGCAACCTAATGCTGCCGCTGTCTTTAGAAACCTAGAGACATGAGAATATGCATCCAATGATTCCCCTGAATTCACCCGCAAGACTGCCCCAGTGCAAAAACATGAACTTGTAGGGTGGCTGGTCGCAATCCTTGGTCCATCTATCTGAAAGGAACTGCAGTAGAACAGGCAATTATATTGGACAGTTCTATATGCGTTATGAATGAAGCCAGAACCAAAATTTTCTCCAGATACAATAATACACTTTGGAGGAAAAAGAGACACACAAATTCCCCATCATGTCAATAACAGGAGCTGTGTAGCCGAGCGCCTTAAAAGTTTTTCACTCTCAATGTCCAGGCCTAGAGAGATAAGTTGCTTAAATGGGATACCGGGCCGGACACTGATGGAGAATGCACAGGCTGAACTTGAAAGTTAGATGTGAACGCCTTGCCAGACGAATGACAAATCGGGAACTATGTGCAGAAAAATCATAAGGAGCAGACTAGAATCATGACTGTCCTGTCCCAAACCACTTTGTGAAGGACTCCTGATAGAGGTGGTATTGGAGGAAAGGCATACAGGAGACCAAACTCATCCCAGTTTAGGGGAAAATGGTGTCCCGAGCCACCACTGGTTCATCCTTGGTCAGGGAGCAGAACTGCTTACCTTGGAGTTCCGCCACTAGGCAAAAAGCTCTGTCTAGGGATTGCCCCACTGATTAGTCAAGATGAAGGAGGCGCTATCCTTCAGCTCCCATTCCCATGGTCGATCAACCTTGTGACTAAGATAGTCTGCCGTGTCGTTTTCCTGCCCTGGTAAATACCTCACTTAGTGGTGCGAGGCCCACTGAAAAAGAAGGGATTCCCTTAGCATTTTGAGCTTCTTGTGCCACCTTGATGGTTGATATATGCCAGCGTTGACAGATTGTTGGTTGGAACCCGACTACCCTGACTGGGGAATTGCAGTTCAGAGTGTTGATTAGGGCATTGCTGTTCAGAGTGCCTCGGCATGGCCTACTGTCCATGCCGGGAACGTTTATGCTGTACCTTGTGCCTCTGACAGCGACCACCTGCCCGGAGCCAACAGCTGAAGCAGGTGAGCCATCCCCTGCTCACAAGGCTTGTATCGGTTGCGAATCGGATTTGGTGAAGATGGTCAAACTTACGACCCTTCATGACCTCTGTCCTCTGAGACAGTCAGTGGAGGGAGGGTTGACTGTCTCAATGAGATCTAGCAGAATCCGAAATTTAGTTTTCGGGGAAAACCTTGTGTCATGATGTCTGCCCCTAGAAAGATCAAGGTCTGGTTTGAAATTAGAGAACTCTTTCTCCAGTTGGTGAGAAAATCATGTTTTGGCAGGTACCAGACCACTTCTGCCACTGCTTGTAATGTTTGGTTGAGCTGTGGGGCCTTTATGTGGACTATGACCGGTACTGGTACCTTTAATTCTGTCCGTGGATCTGAGGAAGACCCCAATGGTAGAATCTGAATTGAAGTACTGCTCTGCACTCTGAACCCGAGATTGTGCATGTGCTGTTACTGAGTGAGATATACAGATGCCAGGAAAAAACCCTTCTTGCGTCTGCTGGGTGACAGAGATGACCCAGTATCGTCTGCCAAGGCAGAATTAACTTGTCCTCAGAGTATGCATGGGCTTGAATACTCTGACTGGATCCCTAAGTCCAGGGTCTGTACATGCTCCTGAATTGTGGTAGTTAGGTTTTTGTCACTTCTCTGGAATCTTTTACCACCCCTTTGAGACTATGGGGGCTCTCCCTTGTCAGGGGCATTCGCCAAGTGAGCCTTGGCGACCTGTCTACCTGCCATGCCTGCAGCCTTAGGTATGTCGAGGCAAGGTGAGTTAAAGCGTGGCCCTTGCTGCGCAACTAGCAGCCTCCTTTGAGATATCTGCTGATAATGCCTAGAATAGTCCTGCTCTGAAGCCGCTGCGGGGTGGGCTTAATTGTATCTGGCTCATCAGCACACTGGAATGCCAGCATAGTGGCCCATGGTATTGCAGCTCATGCGGAAACACAGGTTGGCTGGGCTTGCTTATATGTGGTTCATCAGCACGCTGGAATGCCATGTCAGTGGTGTTAAAAACAGGTTGTTCGCCGCTGCTATAAGGGAGGAGTGGAGGACTAAAAGCGTCTCTTCGAGGGATGCCTCCACCTTCGTGTCCCCTGGGTCCCATAGAGAAGCCTCACCCCTGAAGTAATCTGGATCATCCAAGGCTAAGTTTCTGGGTGGACAGCCATCCGAGACAGAACACTACTCAGTAGCCCCCCTGCCTCTGGGGGGGAACTAACTGACCTCTGGTGGACTTGTGCTACTAGTATGCTGTCGGGGCACTGTATAGGTGTGTTCTGGACCTCGTCTTTCCTCCGTTAGCGAGTCCCCTATGGCTGGAGGAATAGGGAAGGCTGCGGCCAAATGGCGACAGCTGGTAAGCGGAAGCCTGTTTGACTGGGTGGAAGCCTCTGGGGAAGATCTGAGGGGAATCTCAGCTATGACTTTTTTTTTTTTTTTAATGAAAGAGACCCGGCCCTCCAGGCCTTGTTATGTGAGGACAACTGATCCTCTTCAGATAATGACAGAGATGGGGACCTCCTCCTCCTTTAGCTTTTTTGGGAGGTCTCCCACCAGGAAACCCCAGAGGTTGCCCATGAAACATGCAGGGACCAAGGTAAAGGCCCCATTTTACCAGCAATAAGGCCTGGGGCCCAAGAGGGGGCTGTGAAGCATGCATGGTCCAAGACAAAGGCCCCATTTCACCTGTGGATGATGCCTGAGGTCCGAGAGGGGACTGCGGACTACCGGGTCCCCTGCTGCTCTCTCCGCCGTGGTTATCCATCTGAGTCGAGGGAGGGGTTGCGTCCTTCAAGATCTCGGCATTCAAAGATGCTGCCTTTTGTTGCAGCGTACCCCCTTCCCTTGGGGTCTATGCTGCTGCTGGCCATTTATGGGAAAGATACTGAGTGCTGCCCTTTAGATTTTCTGCCCAAGATGTTTGTCCGAGGTCCTGACACCAAAAAAGGCTTTCACTTGAAGAATCTTAGTCTGCTTTGGTAATTAGAGCTGAGCCTTTAAGAGCCACTTAGGAGTGACTGTTCCCTTCTCAAGGACTGGTAAAATAAATCCCTATCTTTGAAGAGGGAGACTGGCTTGGGGGCGCAGGTGATGAAGAAAGTCCCCTATGGCTCTTAGATCCCCTGTCACGGCGCTACCACATTGTTAGGCTCCCCAGCGCTTGTCGACGAGAAGTCAGATCAACTTGGCGCGCCTTTTTTTTTTTTGAATGAGCGCCGACTAGTTCTACCAACTACGAACGGCTGCATCTTTCCCAAAAAGCCGTTCGTTGATCAGAAGCCCTACAATGCCTGCTTAGCCCCTTGGAAGCACTCCGGAGCTTAAATACACTTTAGCGGCCTGGCGCACTTTCTAAATGAGCGTTTGACTAGTTCTACCGATGAAGAACGGCTACAACGTTCCCAAAAAGCCGGTCGTAGATCGGAAGCCATGCAGTGCCTGCCTAGCCCCATGGAAGCACTGCAGTGCTTGGAAAAAGCGTTTTCCTAAGAAAATTTAATGGTTGCCGGGCCGAGAAATCCTGTGAATCCCTAGGAATAAGAGGGCAGTGGTGACGAATTAAGCCCTTTACGAGAGTAGCTGCAGTTTCAAAAAGAGCGTTTGGAAGCACTCCGGTGCTTAGAAAAAACGTTTTCCCTCTGAAAACATGTTGGTGCTGGGGCCCAAAATCCTGTGAATCCCCTGGGAATAAGAGGGTTAATTAGTGACGAGTTGCCCCATCGACGAGCGGCTGCAGCTTTCCAAAGAGCCGTTCATCGATGGGAAGGCACTGTGAGGCTGCCTGTTTCATGGGAAGCACTGAAATGTATTTTCCCTCGTGAGACACTCTGTTGGTGGCTGGCTCCTTGGACGCATTCCGTGTCATTTACCCCCCCTGAATAAGTACCGCAAACGTGGGGAAAAAACAAGCTAGTGAGAGGTGGGGCCAGTCTGTGCAGATTGCAAGGCTGAGACTGGATCACACCTTGGAGCGTTTGAATACCACTGCCGTTGCTAGAGCATTTCCAGTAATCCAAAAAATACACTTGCTGCAGGTGTAGAATAAACATTTTGTAACTCACAGTCTCTTCAGCCCTGCCATATGTGACAGGGCTCTGCTGCAGAGTACCTGCTTCATTGCAGGCAGGAAGTAAACTGAGGGAGACAGGAAGTGGAGGGCTGGATGTCCCCTTCTGCAAAGGTCTGATTCCTGCCTGTCTATCGGTATCAGGAGGTACAGCCCCCAAGGAGTAAGTAAGCCCGCAGACCAGCTTAGGAGAGAGAATTCACACTTTTTGGTGAGACACCTAGGAACTTCCAAAGGTGATTGTTCTGATGACCTAAGGGGATAGTACAAGTAGAGTGGGTAAGTAGCCTAGACAGGTAAACAGGGGTCCCAGTTCTGATTATGTTATCAATCAGGCAGCCAGTACAGCAGAGTCTATATTACTGAGGGGAGAGCCAGCCCAGTCTGGAGTAGAGCTGACAACGATGAGTTAGCCTGGGGGCAGAGAGAGCAAATCTGCACATGCTGTTATAGCATGTGTTCCACTTCTGGATTGCTCCTTTGCCGGCATCACAGTAGGCTGGGGAACAATATGTATAACTGGTCCCCCTGTCCATCCTTGACATGTTTAAATCACCCATCACCACCACCCTTCCCAACCTGCAATGTCTACCAACATTTGCCACCAGACTCTCCTCCAGTTCCTCCACCAGCGCAGGGGGTCTGTACACCACACCTATTTTTACTCTTTTGACCCCCCACTGCTATCAGGGTGACCCAAATCGCCTCCACGGTCCACCCCACCTCCTCCACCCCTCCTATACTAATGCCATTTGACCATCAGTGCCCCCCCCGTCCCTCATGAGCATAGTGTAGCCCTCCAGGTTCAGGTCCCAGTCGTGCCCTGGGGTGGCCCAGGTCTCAGTGTCAGCTGCCACATCCACCTCCCCCTCAGCTAGCATCACCTGGAGGTCAGGCATCTTATTACCCACGCTCCTGGCATTTAGCAGAACCACCCTCCACCCCTTCCCTATCCTCCCTTTCCCTTGCTCGCGTTCCCATCTGACTGCAATCTCCCCCCCCAGCCTGCACCCTACCAGTCAGCCTTTTCCCACATTCCTCCAGCTCCCCCGGGGGGGGTGGAGACAGAGTCCCTCTTTTATTCGGAACCCCTTCAACAGCTTCTTCACAGATACTGTAATAGAGCATAACACCAAACAGATACTGTAATACAGCATAACAGTACAGCAGACAATCTCCAGGCATTTATCACTGTTATCTGGGAAGGAAGTATGAAAGAGATTCCCACAGTCCTAACAAATAAAGACATAGAAAAGACCTTTGGTACAGTGGAGTGGGTGCATCTTTTTCCAGCCATGGAAGGAATAGGCAAATTATAAATTGTTGGCACACTGGACAAAATGTACCATAAGTTATGTGATACGATATACTTACTGTTATTGTAAGTCGAGACCCTTTTACTGATTAAAAAGGACAGACCTGGATGCCCCAACCCCAACCACCGCAGCAACATGGAATAAGTATTAAAGTATGGCCGTGTATCATTTAGAGACATTAGATACCAATTGATCCAAAAAAATTCTGCATAAATGGCACTGTACACTGGTTATGCTAAATAAGCAAGTACAGATCCCATGACCTCACCATCAAAAACCAAACAGGGACCATACTTGAACAAGTTCCTGAATTTAAATACCTAGGCGTTGCATTGGACAGTTCCCTCTCCTACCATCGGCACACTGATTCTGTCGCCAAAGCCACCAATATCCGTATTGGTCTGCTCTACAGGCACAAACACTGTATGACTCCTAACACACTCCAGCTGGCTATCAACAGCTCTGTCACCTCCATCACCGATTACGGGCTAGCAATCTATGGCTCTGCCTCTGCCCTCCACAGAATTACGGTGCACTCAACAAAGCATGTAGGCTTCTAATGGGGGCTGATGACTTACACAGACTTGTGACCTGTACGTTCAGGCAGGATGGCTTCCTCTCATCAGCCGGATCCAGTATCAAACCTGCCTCTTAGCCAAAAAAGTTCTCCTCGGGATCATGCCCTCAGGCATTGAAAAGCTCCTCACTGATCACCACAGCACCCAGCAAAATCCAAATTTAAACACCTGTAAATTTTCTTTCTCCAACGGCTAGTCTCCGGGCTTCTTTACTCCTGGGCTGTACCTCCTGATGTTGATCCACAGGCAGGAATCAGACCTCTGCAGCAGGGGACATCCATCCCTCCACCTCCTGTTCTCCTCAGTGCTTCCTAAAGCAGTCCAATGTGGTAATACTACAAGAACTTGGGAACAAAATACAAGAATTTTAAGGCATATATGACCGAGAGGCCAGCCAACTATATATATTCTGAGAGGGAATCTGAAGCCCAGAGACCAGCCGTCGGAGAAAGAAAATTTACAGGTATTTAAATTTCGATTTCTCTCTTCTAAGCTGGTCTCCAGGCTTCCTTACTCCTGAGCTATACAAAAGCAGTACATCCCCAGATGTCCCAGGTGGGAAGAATGTCAAGAACCCTAAAGGGTTCACCACCGCCTGAAACACTCTGCAGCCAAAGGATGCCTCTGCCGAGGACATCATCTCCAGTGAGAACTTTTTTTTTTTTGCGCTACAGTGTGCGAATGGATGATCAAAAGGCCACTCAGTGCGACTGTGCTGTCGGTGCTTCTCTGAATTATGCCCACGAAGGGGGCCATGGACTCTCACTGGGCCAGGCAAGTTACTCTGGCCTGATCGTAAGCCACAGAGGTGACAGATAGAATCCGTTTGGCTATAGAGCCTATTGAATCCTTGCTGCCCCACATTTCTTCCCTTTAGCTAGCATGAACACTGTTGACGTTTTGTGAATAGCTTCCTCTCTCATAATGTACATTTTGCTCCCTCTTCCCAGGTCTAGTATATTAAATTTTCCATCCTTGTTGCTTTTAGAGAATGGGCAGAAGGAAGGAAGAATGAACCCTTGATTGTAATAGAGGGGAGACATAACTCTGACAAACAAAAACTGGAACTGTTCTAGCCTGATGAACGAGTGTACAGCTCTTGGGCAAGCAATGCTTTTAGTTTGCTGAAACTCCTGGCTGGAGTAATAGCTTTGAGAAAAAAGGGGCGACCTTTATTTTGAGATGCATGATGGATGGCTTGAGAGGCTCTAAAGGAGGCCTATGTCACAGCCTTGAGAACCATATGAAGACTCCAAGGTGACAGCTTTGGTGGATTGAAGATGTTTTAATGCTGCTGCCTGAAGAACTACCAGACATGGGGATGTGAGCCCAACAATTCCCCAGGGTCCGTCAAAAGTGCTCCCAGTGCAGAAACTCTAATTTGTAAGGTGGCTGGTTGCAGTTCTTTGTCCATCTGTCTTAAAGGAACTGCAGTAGTACAGGCGATTATATTGTGTAGTTCTGTATGTGTCTGGAATGAAGCCAGAACCAACATTTCTTACGGATTCCATAATGCACTTTGGAGGAAGAAGAGATACACGAGTTCCCCATCATGTCAATAACAGGAGCTGTGCCGCACAGCTCCTTGAAAGTTTTTCCACTCACTTTCCAGGTCTAGAGAGAGACCAGTTGTTAAAATGGGGTGCAGAACTGGAGCTTGATGGAGAATGCCCTGACTGAACCTGAATATTCGAGGTGGTCGCCCTGACCAATGAATGAGAAACAGCTCAGTGAGGAAAAACCATAAGGGGCAGACTAGAATCATGACTGTCCTGTCCATGGCCACTTTGTGGAGCACTCTTGATAGAGGTGGCATTGGTGGAAGGCATACAGCAGACCGAACAGATCCCAGTTCATGGGGAAATGGTGTCCTGAGCCACCACTGGTTCGTCCTTGGCCAGGGAACAGAATTGCTTTACCTTGGAGTTCTGCCAGCAGGCGAAAAGATCCGTTTTAGTATTGCCCCACTATTCTGTCTGAATGTGGGAGGCACTGTCCTTCAGCTGCGATCCCTTGGTCGACCCACCTTGTGACCGAGTCATTCTACTATGACATTTTCCTGTCCCGATACAAACATCTCTCAGTGGTGCTCAACCCACTGAAAGAGAAGGGATTCCTTTTGCATCTTTGAGCTTCTCGTTTCGCCCTGATAGTCAGTGTATGTCAGCGTTGACAGATTGTCAGTTGGAATCAGGCTAACCTGATTGAGGAATTGCTGTTCAGCGTGTCTCGGGGCATGGCCTACTGTTCCCCCCTCAGAAATGCTTATACTGTACCTTGTGTCCAACAGCGATCCCCTGCCCGGTGCCAACAGCTGCTGCAGGTGAGTCCTTCCCAGCTCCTGAGGCTTGCATTGGTCGTGATTCCGACTTAGTGCGGATGGCCTAACTTGTGGCCCTTCATGACCTCTGACCTCTGGGACCGTCCCTGGAGAAAGGACTTAATACGTCTTAATGAGCTGTGTGAAAAAATAAGCAGGCAGCTGAGGAGCTTGCAAAACTCCTTGATGAGCAATTACAGATCCCAAAATCTAATTTTCGGGGGGGAGAAACCTTGTGTCATGATGTCAGCCACCCAGGAGGATCATGGTCTGGTTTAGAATTAGGGAGCTCTTTCTCCAGTTGATGGGAAAATCATGTGCCATAGGGGACCTGATTACCTCTGCCACTGCCTGTAATGCTTAGTTGAGCCGTGGGGCCTTTAAGTGGACTATAATCACTACTAGCACCTTAAATACTGTCCATGGGTCTGAGAAGACCGCAATGGTAGAGTCTGAATTGGAAGTACTGCTCTCCCACTCAGTCTGGGATAGTGCGTGTACTATTACTGCATGAGAATAGGCATCTTGCAGATTTATGGGTGCCGGAAAATCCCCTTTTTGCGACTCCCTGATTATTCGTGACAAGGTTTCCACCTTGAAGGGTCTGCTGCGAACAAAACCATTCAGGAATTTGAGATCTAGGACTGGCCTAGCGTTGCCTGTCTTTCAGATGGGTTGCCAGAGAAGACGGTGGTGGGGGGTGGGGCTTGTATTAGGTGACCCATGCTGGTAATGTCACCGACCCCTCAGCCCGACTCTGTTTGGGCCCATTCATGGAGAGTTTATTAAAAACCTGTCCACTACTGGAGGATGTGCCTGGATAGCATGTTCTTGTTTCCCCTCAGAGAAGGCAGTGTTTTAACCCTTAAGGTAACCTTGATAATGAAGAAAGGCATCTAGGGCCTGCAGATTGGTCCCCGCCTCTTAATGTGGCATGTGTCCTTGGAAATCTCCCCAGAATCTCACACGGTCTCCTTCATGGCTGAGCCAAACAGGCGATTACCTTCACTGAGCACAATAAGCAACTGGCTCTTACAGAGGTGACTGTATGCCAGGCCCGAAGCCAGAGGTTGCAGTGAGCCGGGGTTATAAGAAACATGGTGCGACCTGCACACCTGACCGCCTCCTCTCATACCTCTACTGCCTAAGCCGAAGCCAAACCTAAGAACTGCAATTGAAAAAAATAGGCTTGTTCCTCTCTGGGTCCGTAGGAAATGAAAAGGCTAAAACTGGGGCCCTGGACAGAGCGGCGTAGGCTGAGAGGATTGGCAGATGCCCCCTTGAGACGTTGTTGATGCTGAGTGAGGCATCTACTTGTGCTTGAGTGAGAGCGTCTGCTTCCTTATCCACCAGGTCCCAGATAGAAGCCCCAGCATCAGCTGGGCTAACAACTCCTTGGTTAGGCTTGAAATCAGAAGGTCGATTCTTCGGTAGTCTGACCGCTTTTAGATTGCTCATTGTCCCAACTTGCTAAGCTGAGAGATCCGACGGGCCACTGTATAGGTGTGTTCTAGACCTAGTCATTCCTTCTTTAGCCAGTCTGCTATGGCTGGAGGAATAGGGAAGGCTGAGGCCTCACTGGTAACATCTGGTAGGCGGAAGCATGTTTGACTGGGTGGAAGCCTAATATGAAAAGGAATCAGGCTCTCCAGACCTTGTGATGTGAGGAGAGCTGCTCCTCTTCAGATGAGAATGGAGATGGGGACGTCTTCCTTTAGCTATCATGCAAGGTTTCCCATCTGGAAACCCCGAAGATGTTGCCCAAATACTGACCATGGGTGGAACATGTAGGGCCCAAGACAAAGATGCCCCATTTCACCTGTCATCGAGACCTGGGGCCAGAGAGGGGAATGCGGACTGCTGGGTCCCCCAGTGGCCGCTGATCTCACAGATCTGGTGGTTACCCATCTGAGCCGAGGGAGGGGTTGCCTACTTCGAGATCTCGGTATTCACAGACGCTGCCTTTTGATATTCAGCGCACCTCCTCCCCTTGGAGGCTTTCTAGACTATGCTGCTGCTAGCCCTTTAAGGGCAAGATACCGGGTGCTGCCCTTTAGGTTTTCTGCTCCAGGGATATCTGTCACCAAAAAGTTCTGTCACCAAAAATGGCTTTCCCTGGAAGAATCTTAGTCTGCCTTGGAAGTTCTAGCTGACTCTTTAAGAGCCACTTAGGAGTGACTGATCCTTTCTCAGGCCCTGGTAAAATAAGTCCCTGCATTTGATGAGGGAGATTGGCTGGGTGGGGGGGGTCTGCAGGTGCTGAACTCATTTCCCCTGTCACGGTAGCTTCACCCTGTTAGGCTCCTCAGCGCTTGACAGAAGGCAGATCGAAGCGATTTGGCGCGCTTTTTGAATGAGTGCAGACTAGTGCTACGACAATGAATGGCTGCAGCTATCCGAAAAAAATAGTTTGTCGAATGGGAGCCAATGCATTGCCTGCCTAACCCCTTGGAGCACTCCAGTGCTTAAATACGCTTACTGAGTGGCGCAGCACGCTTTCTAGATGAGCGTTGTCTAGTTATATCGACAAACGGCTGAAGCTTTCCCAAACGGCCGTTCGATCGGAAGCCATGCAGTTCATGCCTAGCTCTTTGGAAGCACTCCGGTGCTTAGATACACGTTTTGCTGGGGCCCAAACTCTTGAGAATACCCTGGGGATGAGAGGGCTAATTAGAACAACGAGATGCCCCTTCAACGAGCGGCTGCACTTTCCAAAAAGCCGTGCGTCAATGGTAAGGCTCTGTGTGGCTGCCTGACTCATCGGAAACCCTCAAATACCTTTTCCCTCATGAGCCACTCTGTTGGTGCCTGCTTCTGGGACACACTCCAGCGTAATTTTCCCCCTTGAATAAGTCACCAACCCCGAGGAAAAAGTGAGCCAGTAAGAAGTGGGTGCCAGCCTGTGCAGCTTGAAAGGCTGAGACTGGATTCCACCTTGGAGCATTTGAATGCCACTCCCATTGCTAGAGCATTTCTTGTAATAAAAAAAAAAAAAAAAAAAAATACACTTGCCTCAGATGAGATGTAGAATAAAGATTTTGTAACTCACAGTCTCTTCAGCCCTGCCTCCTGTGACAGGGCTCTGCTGCAGAGTACCTGCTTCATTGCAGACAGGAAGTGAACTGAGGAGAACAGGAAGTGGAGGGCTGAATGTCCCCTGCTGCAGAGCTCTGATTCCTGCCCGTGGATCAGCATCAGGAGGTACAGCCCAGGAGTAAGGAAGCCCGGAGACCAGCTTAGGAGAGAGAACTAGAATACAACAACAACAACAACAACAACAACAACAACAACAACAACAACAACAACAACAACAACAACCACCACCACCCTTCCTTGTCCCCAGATGCCGGACTACAATGGGCCAGAGGGCTTTTGCTCACAGAGCTCCACAGTGGTACAATACTCTCAACAAAGAAACTGACTGCTTGCCTAATCTGGGGTCTGACGCCACTGCCCTCTTCTTTAAAGAGTCAGAACAGCTACCCCTCCCCTTGCCATGCCCTCCTCCCCTCCTGCCCCCACCCTCCCCCACTCCCTTCCTCACCCTCCCTGGCACTTACTAACAATTATCCCACCCTTCCTCCCTTGAGTGCTCTATCACCTCATACCTTCCTGACAACCACCTTCCTGCCTGCATACCCCCACTCTCTCACCAGCAGCTCTTATTTCTAAGGTTGTCCTTGGATGTTGTGTCATTCTACTTAACATTGGCACATTTTGAGGTACTGTAATTAACTAAGCTTCAGCCTCTTGCTTATTTTTATTAACTATGTATAATTATGTCGACCCTGTATGTATGTTTACCTTCCATGTCCTCGATGTGGAACCTTTGTAAACGAGCAGTTCCTGCTCAAAGGTATTTGTAATCCTAGATTTCAATAAATAAAAAACAAACAAAAAAAAACACAAGTTTAATACAAACACCTGTTGGACACACCATGCTATCATCTTGGGGTGCCCTAACCTACAACCTCCTACTGGAGGCAAATTACTAAATTTTGTGAACAGGCCCTTAAGTGTCACTGCTGAAGGACCTAAGTATCAGAGTGTTACGAGAGATCGGCCTCAAGGGAACATTAAGACCTACTGTCAGAAGCTGGCTGCATTGGCGGCTCTAGAAACTAAGAGGCAAATCCTCCTCGAATGGAGAAGAGATGCCTCCCAACATTAAAAGAGTAGTTAAATGCTTTGTGTAAGCTAGCCCTGTACGGAAAAAATGTCTCACGCCAAGTAATAACCTTGACCGTTTTCAGACTATCTGGTCCCCAATTTTTAACCTAACAAAATA
This sequence comes from Neoceratodus forsteri, assembly GCA_016271365.2. Lineage (NCBI taxonomy): Eukaryota > Metazoa > Chordata > Ceratodontiformes > Ceratodontidae > Neoceratodus > Neoceratodus forsteri. The sequence continues at coordinate 569,058,969 of CM057452.1, forward strand.
ACGTTAATATGGGAAAAGTGAAACTCAAGGTTGGGAACTGCCAGTGTGTCCAAGAAAAGGAATGTACTGCTTCTATACTTTTAAATGTAGATAGACCCCAATCTGGTTGATGGATTATGCAGTGTGGCGTACAGTTTATAAAACGTAGGAACTTCTACCGTTTATAGTTGTGTATTACACAAAATTCTTGCATGTGCTATTGTTCTCTGAACTTACTTTTAACTCTCAATAAAAATCATTAACTAAAAACACAAAACAAAGTCACCTAACAGGTTTAAATGAAGAGAAACTACTGCCCAAACTAGGCCCTCATAGCCCTAGTACTCTTTATAGCAGTGCCAGACGCAAAAAGTGGTGTGTCATGCAGCTTGTACCATACCCCCAGATATACTGAATACCACAACCAGAATCAAGTGCCTGTGTGCCAGGCAGCCTGAACCATACCCCAAGAGGCACTGTATACAACAGCCAGAAGAAGAAAATGAAGCCCTGAGTGGCTTGCACCATACCCCCAGAGGCCCTGCATACCACTAGCAGGAAGCAGAACATGATGAGTCGGAGGATTTTACTACACCTGAGATGCACTGTAGACCACAGAAAGAAGCAGGATGTGATGTACCAGGTGGCTTGTACCACATCCCTAGGGGCACTGTATACCACTGCCAGAAGCAGCAAATGCTCGTGTGCCAGGTAGGTTGTACCATATCATCAGAGGTACTGTACATCACAGCCAGAAAAAGTGCCTGTGTTCCAGATAGCTTGTATAGTACCCTCAGAGGCATTTGATACAATGGCGAGAAGCAGAGAAAGTGTTGTACAAAGCGGTTTGTACAGTTCCCCAACAGGAACAGTATGACACTGCCAGCAGCAGTAAGTGGTGTGTTGGGCTGCTTGTACCAGAGACACTGTATCCCATGGCCGGAAGTAGAACATGGTATGCTAGGTGGCTTGTACAGTATCCCCAGAGGCACTGTATACCGCAGCCAGCACCAGAAAATGGTGAGTCGGGCAGTTTGCGTTATACCCCCGAAGGCACAACATATCATGCCCAGAAGCTCAAACTGGTGTTACCCCGCCCCCCCCCAAAGACTCTGTACAGACATCAAAAGTAGTATTTGACTGCCAGGCAGCTTGTGTCGCCCATCCGTTGCACTATGCAGCCCAGCAACTGTAAGTGCTTGTGTGCAAGCAACTGAGTACCATATCCTAAAAGTACTGTATACCACACCAGCAGAAATGTTTGTATACCGGGCAGCCTGTACCATACATCCAGAGGCACTGTATACCACAGCTAGCAGCTGTAAGTGCTTGTACACAGGACAGTTGATACCGTATGCCTGAAAGCACTATATACCACACCAGAAGTGTCTGTGTGCCACACAGCTTGTACTGTACACCAACAAGCAATGTATGCCACGGCTAGCTAACAGTAGTAAGAGCTTGTGTGCCGAACGATTAATACCATATCCCTAAATACACTGTATACCACAACCTGCACAAGTAACTGCATGTATGTGGGGCAGCTTGTACTGTACACTCAGAAGCTCTATATACACAACGGCCAGCAACAGCAAATGTGTACTGGGTGACTTGTATCAACAGGCTTAATAAAGGGGAGGGAATGTGGGAAGAGGGTGACAGTGAAAAAGCAGGGATACTAAATTAATATTTCTGCTTAGTATTCACAAAGGAAGAGGAGGGGGAGGTACCTAAACCAAACAAGAGAAACACTCTTGATACGGTGTTTGGGGGGAGGAGGTCGATACCAGTCCATTTACAGAAAAAAGGGTTCTGAAAGAACTAGTAAAATTGAAGGTGGACAAAGCAACAGGGCCTGATGGTATTCACCCAATAATTCTAAAAGAACTAAGGGTAGAACTAGTGACACCACTGACTACTCTCTAACAAATCATGGTGGTACCTGAGGACTGGAGGAGGGCAGATGCGATTCCTCTACACAAAAGTGGGCACAGGGCAGAGGCAGGAAACTACAGACCAGTTAGTTTGACCTCAGTGGTAGGGAAAATGATGGAATCGCTTCTGAAGGAAAGAACTGTTGAGTACCTAGAGGCCAGTGGGGCATAGGACCCAAGGCAGCATGGATTCACAGCAGGAAGGTCGTGTCAGACGAATCTAATAGAATTATTTGACTGGGTGACCAAAGCAGTAGACCAGGGAGGGGCTGTGGACATGGCCTACCTAGATTTTAGCAAGGCATTTGATACCGTTCCACACAAAACATTAATATACAAAATAGCCAACCTTGGAGTGGGTCCCAAGGTGGTAGCCTGGATAAAAAATTGGCTAGACAACAGGACGCAAAGGGTAGTATTAAACAGAGTCCACAGTGAAGAAAGGAGGGTTACTAGCAGGGTACCACAGGGTTCAGTACTGGGACTGGTTCTTTTTAATGTCTTTATAAGTGACACTGCAGAGGAACTGGAAGGAAACATATGCCTCTTTGCAGATGACACAAAGATTTGCAACAGGGTCGCTATACAAGATGGAGTGGAAAAGATGAGAAGGGACTTGTCAAGGTTGGAGGAATGGTCAGATGTATGGCAGCTTAGATTCAATGCAAAGAAGTGCAAGGTAATGCACCTGGGAAACAAAAACCCAGGAGAAGAGTACACACTGGGGAGTGAGATGCTGACAATAACAAAAATGGAAAGGGACCTGGGGGTAATTATATCAGATGACCTAAAGGTGGGCAAGCAATGTGAGAAGGCAGTAAGGAAGGCTGAAGGGATATTGGGATGCATAGGGAGAGGCAACACCAGTAGAAAACAGGAAGTTGTTATCCCTCTTTACAGACAGTTGGTGAGACCCCATCTGGAGTACTGTGTGCAGTTCTGGAGACCCCATCTCTGCAAAGACAGAGACAGAGTGGAGGCTGTCCAGAAAAGGGCAACCAAAATGGTTCAGGGTCTTGACCAGAAGACATACGAAGAGAGACTAAAGGAGCTTAATATATGTGTACCTTTGAGGAAAGAAGGGAGAGGGGGGACATGATAGAAACTTTCAAGTATCTCAAGGGACTCAACAAAGTCCAAGAGGGTAGTATCTTTCAGAAAAGATGTAAGAACAAAGGCGGGGCACAATTTAGATGGGGTGCAACTTAGAGGTAATGTGAGTAAATATAGGTTACTCACCTGTAACAGGAGTTCTAGGAATGGTATATGTTGTTCATCTGCACTTACTGGCAGGTTCCTTGCCGCTTTAAATCTTGCCGGAAGGTCTTCAAGCTGGCTCCTCCCATCCACCCAGGTGCTAAAACTCTTGGCTCCGCCCCATGACGCCAGATCTAGCCCGCTGGAAGCCAGGCTGCACGTCGAGGCCAGGGAGGTCGGGTGGGTTGTGTGGACTAACAACATATACCATTCCTAGAACTCCTGTTACAGGTGAGTAACCTGTATTTTTAGGGACATGGATACGTTGTTCTATCCACACTTACTGGCAGACTCCTAGCAGTTCTCCAGGAAGAGGGAGGCAAGGCGCACACCCCCTACTTGGGAAATAAGGACTGGAGAACAGAGGTCCCAAAACCAGCATCCCGGCGTGACTCAAGGTCGATGTGGTAGTGGGTAATGAAGGTTTGTGTTGACTTCCAGGTAGCAGCCCTGCAGATTTCCTGGATAGGGACATCCCTGGAAGCAGCCACCGATGCAGCGGTATGGCAGGTAGAATGAGCTCTTATCCCTTTGGGAGGCTCCATGCCCACCAACCTATAGCAGAGATCTATGCAGGAGGTGACCCACTTGCATATCGTCCACTTGGCTGCAGGTCTGCCAGGTGCGGCTTCAGGGTAGATGACAAACAGCTGGTGAACTTCTCCCCGAACTTCAGCCATCCACTTCTTGTAATAAAAGAGCGTTGTTCTAGGGTCCAAAGTATGGAGCCTATATTCGGCCTCAGAGGTGTGATTGGGGTAGAACACCGGCAGAGTCAACATCTGGTTAAGGTGAAACTCCAACACCACCTTCGGAAGGAATTTCAGGTGGGGGCGCAGGACAACCTTGTCCCTGTGGAAGACCAAATAAGGAGACTCGATGGAAAGTGCCTGGAGCTCTCCTCCCATTCTTGTGGCTGACATGATAGCCACCAAGAAGGCGGTCTTCCACGACAGGTGAGAAATATCACACCTGTGCATTGGTTCGAATGGCTTGCCCATGAGCTTAGCCAGTACCAGCAGTAGATACCACGGAGGTGGAGGTTCTCGCACCGGAGGGGATATGTGATCAAGGCCTTTGAAAAAGCGCCGAACCACCTTCTCCTGCGCCACCGACTGCGTCCCGGCCCACACCGGTAAGCAGAGATGGCGCCAGGTGCACCCTTAAGGGTCGCCAATCAAGCCCTAGCTGAGAAAGGGACCAGGTAGTCCAGAATGCTAGCCAAGGAACAGGAGGAAGGGTCCAACCCCTTATCCTGACACCAAATGGAGAATCTCTTCCATCTGAAGGCATAGCATTTTCTGGTTGACTCCTTGCTGGTTGCCTCATCAACGTTGAGGACCTCGTCGGAAAGACCCAAGGCCTGGAACTCTAGCCACTCAGGAACCAGGCCATCAGATGCAGGGACTGAAGGTCTGGGTGGAGTATCTTCCCCCTGTTGACGGAGATCAGGTCCGGGAGGGCTGGAAGCCACCTCGGGAGCCTGGAGCAGAGGCTGAGGAGATCTGGATACCAAAACTGGCGGGGCCAGTCTGGGGCTACTAGAATCACTTGCGCCTTGTCCCTCCTCGCCTTGAGAAGCACCTTGTGGATCAAGGGAAATGGGGGAAAGGCGTAGAAGAGGCCCGGGGTCCACGGTCTCGAGAAGGCATCCCCCTGCAGTGAGCCCTGCTGAGGGGGGCGGGCATGAAACAGCCTCAGCTTCGCAATCTCCCTTGAGGCAAACAGGTCCACCTGAGGTATCCCCAGTGGGAGAATAGATCTTGTACTATCTCCGGCAGGAGAGACCACTCGTTAGATGCAGTACCTATACGGCTTAGGGCATCGGCCAGAGTGTTGGAGGCTCCTGCCACATGGATGGCTAGGAGATCCGCCTCCAGTCTGCTCACAAGAGACCAAGTGCGGAGAGCTTCCTTGCACAGGAGGCAAGGAGTGCGTCCCGCCCTGGCGGTTTAGGTAGTACATGGTCGTGGTGTTGTCTGTCTGGACCTGGACCACTTGACCCCGTACAAACGGAGCGAAGGCGGTGAGGGCTAATCGGACCACTCGAAGCTCCAGCAGGTTGATGTGACATCGAGACTCCTGATGGGACCAGAGGCCATGCGCTCTGAGCTCCCCCAGATGGGCACCCCAACCCATCAGAGAGGCATCGGTCGTCAGAGTGACCGTCGGCTCTGGCGGACAAACGGGATACCCTCCTGCAGATGAGCTGGAATGAGCCACCACTGGAGTGCGTTCCACATGTCCTGGGTCACTATCACTGGCTGGTCCAGAGGACCGGAGGGCTGTGACCATTGGCGGGCCAGCCCCCACTGAAGGGGACGCATGTGCCAGCGGGCCCAATGGACCATGCTGGTGCAGGCCGCCATGAGGCCCAGGAGACGCAGGAAGTCCCGGGCAGGGCACAATTGCCCAACCAGAAATGAATGGGCAAAGGAGGAAAGAACCTCGGCCTCGTCCGCCGGGAGCCGTGCTCTGGCTCAAAGAGAGTCAAGATCTGCCCCGATGAACTGAATCACCTGCGCTGGCACGAGTTCCAATTTGGCCTCATTGATGAGGAGGCCAATCTGAGAGCAGACCTGGAGGGCCAGATCCCTGAACCGCTCCACCTCCAGCTTGGAGGAGGCAGCAATCAGCCAGTCATCCAGGTAAGGATACACCCAGACCCTTCGGCGCCGCAGGAATGCTGTCACCACTGCCATGCATTTAGTGAAGAACCTGGGAGCTGGAGAGAGGCCGAAGGGCATGGCCCAGAACTCGTAAAGGGATCCCTCCGCTCTGAAGCAGAGGAATCGCTGCTGGGACGGATGGATTGGGACGTGAAAGAACGCGTCCTGAAGGTCCAAAGAACAGAACCACAGGCCTCGTTCCAAGGATAGGATGACCTGAGCCAGAGTGACCATCCTGAAGGTTCGAGACCTTAGGAACTTGTTCAGGTCGTGTAGGTTTAGAATGGGGCGCCAGCCCCCTGTCTGTTTTGGGACCAGGAAGTACTTGGACACAAACCCTGGGTCTGATGGAGGATCCGCCACCACTGCCTGATCACTTCCTTCTGGAGGAGCAGCTCAACGAGCCGACAGAGACTCACGGTCAGAGCCCCTCTGCGGGCGGCGGCTCAATAGGGTGGGACCGCTCGAATTCCAGAGACAGACCCTTCCCTACCACTTAGCACCCAGCGTCGGTGGCTATATCGGACCAGGTGGAAAGGAGGTGGCAGCCATCTCCCCCATGGGGACCTGGGAGGAGTTACTGTAGGTGGGGTGACACCCCTCAACCCGCTACTGGGCAGGCTTGAAGAAGGACCGCCGAGGAGCTCCTGACCTTTCCTCCTGGCTTCCTGTTGAGGAAGCAGCAGGTATTGGCTTTGGGTGCCAAGTGCAGCCTGCTAGCCCTGATGCAGGTGTTGCCGGACAACGTACAGCAGGGCTGAAGGTCAAAGGGCTTACGCTGCTGCTGGCGGCCTTTGTCCTGGGCAGACATGACCGAGTACAAGGTGGCATTGACTTCGATCCTTTGCAGATGACCTCTACCCCGGACCAAACAAGTCGGCACCCAAGAAGGAACGCCTGCCAGCTTGTGCTGGGTATCTGCCATAAAGGTAGAGATCCAGCAGCGGCATGTAGTACGGCGCGGCCGCTCACTGACCGGGCACACGAGTCGGCGGTGTTCAGGGAAGTCTGAAGCTGCTGTTTGGCCACCGCCCTTCCCTGATCCCGCACCTGCTTGACCATCGTCTGAAGGTCAGCCGGGACATGAGGAATCAACTCATCCAGGGAGCCCAAAAGGGCGTGTGAAAAGTGTGCCAGCAGAATGGCTGAGCTGGCCTGATGAAGGCCTAGCGAGGAAGCGCATAGACTTTCCACCCGGAGTAGTCCAGTTTCTTGGACTCATCGGGTGGCTTGTCCACATCCCGAGCGTTCCCGGCACGCCAGAAAACGCTGTCGGTCACTAGCCCCTCCGCGAAGGGGTGCTCTGAGAAACCAGAGAGTGAACCAGTAGGAAGAGCACACTTCCGAGCCATCCTAGCCAAAGGTGCTGGACAAGAAGCTGGCCGCTGCCATAGCTCCAGTGCCGGCCTGTGGGGGAATCCCTCGGTCATATTCGCGGATACTTACCGCTTTGAAACGGGTTCGAAGCTTCATCCCAGTGGACTCCAAGATGAGTCAAGCATTCCAAGAAACGAGGATGGGCTCTCATCCACCAACTGACCCTCGGTGGACTCCAGGTCAACCGGCCTGGAGAACAAGAAGTCGTCATTGTCAAACTCAGAGGAGTCTGCAAACCACTGCCGAGGGCCTGAGCCATCCTTCACCTGTCTAGGTCGATCGGGAGTGAGGGTGACCAACAACCGATGGGGCAAGCCCTGACCTGACCGAGAATCCTTGATCGGGGCCCCAGTTTCAGGTTGTGGAGGTGGGGGTTCCACCACAATGGGTGGCGCAGCCGGTTTTGGCCAAACAACCGGTGCTGGCTTCGGCTCCTCGACTACAACGAGGGGTTGTTTCGGCTGCTCCGGTGACAGCCACTTAATGGCCGGGGAAGGCAACGGAGTCAGTTTATTCCTGGTCAAAAGGAGCTGCTGCCACATTAGATCTCCGCAGCGCCGACACAATTTGCGCCGGAGCCTTTCCTCCGAAGAGGACGAGGATGAGCAGCGCCGCCGCTTTCCACAGTGCCAATACCACCGATGTCGGCGGGATCGGCTGGACCTTGAAGAGGTCAGAGACCGAGACCTTCGGTGTTTCCGAAGGTGGGTCTGAGAGGGAGCGGGGGAAACCCACCCTCCTCGGGTTCAGGGACTTAACCGGGACCCGCACAGGAGGCACAGGTAAGTCCTCGGTTTCCACCGAGAACTGGTGAAGGCTGTCGGTGGCTTCTCCAGTCGACAGCCCGTCCGACGGGTCAAGAAAAATCTCGATCAGTCGACAGGTGTCTCAGCCGGCTGACCTGACAGGGACACCGTGAAGCCAGTGGCCTTAGCCGCAACCTCGACCGGAGTGGAGGTCGACTGTCCGGGGAAGGAGACCTCTCCCGCTCCCACGAACGTCGACAGTGGGACTTACCCTTAGAGTCCTTTCTGGACCAAGAAGAATGTCCCGAAGGCCCCTCTCCCTTGGTGGAGAGGGAATGACAAAGCTCCTTGAACGAAGCTGTGTAGACGGAGCCCAAGGAGAGCGGGATAAATGCCGCAACCGATGAAGATGATGCTGCAGCCTGGACCGCTTCCTCCTCGAGGGCGATCATCTGCTCGAGCTTTTCAGCCGAGCCCGCGGCCACTGCCCAACAGGCCTCCTTCGACTTGACCGGAGGGTAACGTTTCTCAGGGCGCCCATGTTGCAGTCTGGCAGCGCAATCTTCTAAGACCCTGGTCGAAAAGGACTTGCACAAGTCGCAGGCCTGCGGAATCGTGTTCAGGCCCCAGGCAGTAGGAGCATGTGGAGTACGGATCGGTCCGGGATATCTTCTGCCCACAGGGCACCGATGAAATCCGGGAGTCTACTTGTCCATCGCAGCTGCGAGGAAAGATAAAGACCGAAGTCTTGTAAATTTTAAAATTATTTTCGGGTTAACCGAAGAGTTTGGATCCAGGCCTAAAACGCAGAGCGCAAAGGAGGGAACCTGAGCTTCCAAGCTGTATGGAAGATCTAGCGCATGGGGTGGAGCCGAGAGTTTTACCACCCGGGTGAGTGGGAGGAGCCAGCTTGAAGACCTTCCAGCAAGATTTAAAGCGGCAAGGAACCTGCCAGTAAGTGTGGATTGAACAACATATCCATGTCCCTAGAAGTATTTTTTTCATGGAGAGAGTTGTGGATGCATGGAACAGCCTTCCTGAGGAGGCCGTGGAGTCAAGAACAGTGGGGGAATTCAAGAATGCATAGGACAGACAAAAAGCAGTCCTAATGGGGGGTAGGAGGAAGTAGGCTGTTGGTTAACTAGGATCTGCAGCTTATCCATCAGGTAGGAAAATGAGCAGACTAGGTGGGCCAAGCAGTCCTTATCTGCCGTTAGATTCTATGTTTCTATACACCCAGAGGCACTCTACACCACGACCTACAGAAAGAAGTGCTTGTCTGCCAAGCAGCTTGGACTGTACCCCCAGAGACACAACACCTCACATTCACAGCACAAGCAGTCCTCCAGAGCCAAAGACGTGAGAGGCCAAGTCAATCTCAAACTTGGACCCCTTCCTCCAGGTAGTGGCACAAAATGCTGTGGCTGCAGCCAAAGCTGTGTACCTTAGGCCATCCCTTTACTGCAAAGATGGAAAAACAGGAATTAAAACCAGAATATGCCATTTTTAAATGTAATTCTCCTTACAAATGGGCGTTCCTAAAAGTGCTCCTTGGGTGTGCCTAAATGCCCACTGCCAGGTTGGTGTCCTGTGTCCTAGCAGGATTAAAACGTGTTTGCATGTGAGTGCCCCGTCAGCCTCCGTGCCTGTCTCTTTAAGAGCTGCCTATCTTGTAGTTTATAATTAATCTGGGTGGGGGGCCAAATGTTTCTAGGCTCGAGTTCCGCCTGGGCTGCAGTATAACCGCTTCATTCTGCCATCGCCAATTGCGCTGAGGGAGCCCTACTAGACTCTGCGATCATTTGCTGATTATTTTAATAATAATGATAATGCAATTTGTCTAACCTGCCTTCCTTTGCAGCATGGACATTTCTGTTATGTACCACCATCCTGGTTCTGGACTGCCAATCTGCATCAGTCAGTACCTTTGGAGGTTCTAAAATGGAGTCGGTCCCCGGGGTCTTGTGGGAGTGAATTTCTGTAGGAATTGTAGTTTTTAACCTTTGGCACCTAAATGGACCTGGAGAGGGAGCTCAAACTGTGACAGAGATGGATCAACGAACCAAATCTTTTGGATCACTAGGAAGTCCCGGTGCTGCTTACAGCAGAAGTCAGTAGTGGACCAAGAGTTGAGAGAGTAAGGGGCTCGAGGAATTCAAGCAGCTGCTCCTGCATAGTGTGCAGGGAAAAATTGTCGGGAAGGCTGTGTCTGGCCTGCTTGCTACCATCTTCCTAAAGTGAAGAGACTTAATCCGACCATCAGACTTTATCCGAATTTGTGACCTTCATTCGGAATTATGACTAAATTTCACCTGAAGAAGACCGAAGACTTGCTTTTGTGCGATCAGCCTATGAGAACTATTCACCATGACCACAGAGCATACAGTTTGCACAGGGACACTGTGAATTGCAACCGGACTGTCATCTGAGTTGCGGTATTTGTCTGCCCTTACTATAAGTGTGCTGAATGTGGACAGTGGGTCACAATTTGGTTCCCCACTTTGCTGAAATGTGTCATGCTTGCTGGAAGCTGCATCCAGTAACCTTACCAGACTGCATCCAAACTGTTCTCCAGTCTGGGCCCTACCATCCTGGCCCAGACACCCACTTGCGCTGCCAAGAAAGATCCAACGAGAGACCTGCCTGGAAATTCGACTCACTGATCAACACCACCAAACAGTATGGAGTGCCATGTTACATCGTGTAGGCCCTGCTTCTCCTGACCATCCAGCTCTTTATCTTGAGGTGTCTATTTCGTCCATCCTGCATCCAATTTTGGGTAATGTGAGTAAAACCAGCCAGGGTAGCTCCCTGAAACCCAGCTAACAATCACAGTGTGTCACCTGAGTTAAATGTTGTTAAACTTTTGTGGACTATGCCATCCGGCTCCGAATTACAAATTGTGGGTTACAGTGCATGCATGTTTCTTTCCATCACAGGGCCCCAACCAGCTGCAACACTGGCATACCCTGAGCAACGCTTCAAGCTAGCCTGTAGTTCCAACTGGGTACCCAGAGTGCGTGTGACTGTGTTTCAGAGACCTTTGAGTGCATGTCTTATAGCCTGAATCAATCAATCAGATTTAAAATCAACCACCAGATTACTGCCACTCCCTTGTTCACATACCCCAATAAATCAGATTTGTATCTTTCTGCAGTTAAACTGGGTGCTGTGTACCTCTGCATAAAAAAGTACTGCATCAATGTTGTTTAACTGTCACAGGTCTTGTTTTCCAGGGGTCATCCAGGGCATTCCAGCTGATCATAGCCCTAGTGGCAAGTGGTTACAAGGAGGGATTCACTGTGTGTTGCAAAAGTGTGTTGGTGTGGGGTAGCTGCAAGCTTAGCCAGGCCACTAGGCATAAAGGGGGTGGTATCAGTGTCCCAGAGGGCTGTACCCAGGGCAGTCACATTGCCAACAACCCTGTCCTCCAGGTGGAGGCACCCATTTCAAGAGCCCAGGCCCCTCAACCTGCAGGCAGGGTAGTAACCCTCGGAGTAGCGCCACCTAGGGGTTACGTCAATACCATTTAAGATCCCACTGTTCATATACAGAAACCATCAGCACCACATTTCCTAGCGGACAGTGACCAGATAAGGGGTCTGGAGGTGTGCAGTCCACTGGCAGGTGGTGACCACGCCATGGTCTGGTTTCTGCTGTATCTGGGGGACCACACTAACACAGTAGTGGTAGACTTCAGGGAAGCGGACTTCGTGAGCATAGGTAGGATTCCCCAGGAGAGGTTGGACAAGATTAGGCCGGATATGGATGCTGGAAGTGTGTGAGAGACCATTATGAAAGGATTGAAACAGGGGAGAGATGGGCACAAGACCTGGGGAGCAGGCTGAGGTACTAAATGAGTACTTCACTTCAGTTTTCACCAAGGAAAATGGGGGTGCTGTATCATACTGGGAGGAGACAGTACTACTGAGGATGGGGGACCCTCACCGATCTTCGGTGTGGGGAGGAGAGGCATCACTGGCAGGAGGGGGGAAGGCTAAGCAGGAGAAGAGGTAGCGGAGGTGGAAATCACAGCGCAGAGAGAGTGAGGGAAGCCTCCGTCCCTTAAGACAGAGAAAGCACCGCTGCAGGATAAATTACATCCCAGAGTGCTGAAGGAACTTATGGATGTCCTGGTGGAGCTTTTCAGCATCTCTCTGAGGACAAGGTGGGTGCCCCAGGACTGGAAGGTGGCATATAGTGCCTATCCAAGGGGAAATCAAGGCAGTGGCAGGAAACTACAGGACTGTCAGCCTGACATCGGTGGTGGGCAAGGTGATGGAGGGCATTGTCAAGGAGAGGCTGGGGGGCCGGAAAAGTCACGTGCCTGGACATAGACAGCATGGATTCGTCCCAGGGAAATCGTGTCAGACAAACCTTGTGGAGTTCTATGACTGGGTGACGAGTGCCTTGGACCTGGGTAGACCAGTGGACATCCTCTTTCTAGACTTCAGCAAGGCATTTGACTCTCTTCCTCACGAGGGCCTGTTGGATAAGCTGGGAGAAATGGGGGTGGGGAACCAGATGATCAGATGGATAGACAACTGGCTCCAGGACCGGACCCAGAGGGTCGTAAATGGTGCGATAGTCTCATCCCCAAGGAGGGACATTAGAGGTGTCCCACAGGGATCAGTCCTTGGGGCCCTCCTGTCGAACGCCTACATCTCTGACATAAGGAAGGGTATCAGGAGTGAGATGAGTCTCTTTGCGGATGACTCACCTGGGGCGGGTGGTGGATGGGTAGGAGGGGAGGGTGGCCCTACAGGGGGACCTGGAGGCTCTGGAAAGATGGTCTAGAAAGTGGAAGCTGAGGTTCGATGCAGGGAAATGCAAGGTACTGCACCTGGGGACCAGAAACCCGGGCCAAGTGTACACCCTGGGGGGGAATGCTACAAGTCTCAATGGTTGAGAGGGACCTGGGGGTGGTGGATGTCAAGATGAACAACTCTGAGACTTGTAGGAGGGCAGCGGCCAAGGCCAACAGGATGCTGGGATGCATCTATGGGACACCTCCAGAAGGAGGGAAGTGACACTCCTTCTGTATAACTGCTTGGTGAGGCCACACCTCGAGTACTGCATGCCGTTTTGGAGGCCACACTTGAAGAGGGACACTGAACTCCTGGAGAGGGTCCAGAGGAGGGCAACCAAAATGATTTGGGGCTTGGGGGACAGGACCTATGGGGAGAGGCTCGAAGAGCTAAATATGTACACACTGGAAGAGAGGAGGGACCGGGGGGACAAGATAGAGGTCTTCAGGTACATGAAGGGGGTAAATAGGGGAGGAGCAGTCAGGGTGCTTCGAAGGAAGGAGGAGGGGGCAACTAGAGGGCATGGGTGGAAGCTGGAGGGAGGAAGATTCTAGGGAGAAAGGAGGAGGTGCTACTTCACTGAGAGGGTGGTGGAGCCATGGAATGCACTGCCCAGGGGCTGGTGGAGGCAGAGATGGTGGAGGGGTTCAAGAGGGGGTGGGGCAGGTACAGGGGAAGGGTTCTGGAAGCAAAATCCAATGCAACGAGAATATTCGGAACTGGGAAGGGAGAAGCCAGAGAAGGAGAGGAGGGCAGCAAGGTCAGCTCCCAGGGTGGGGGCTGACCAAACGAGCAGACATGAAAGACCGTTAGGTCTATTCTGCTGGCATTTTAGTATGTTAGTAAGAGGCTACTAGGTCCTGTACAAACGTAAGGCAAAAGCATGACAGAACCAGCAAGCCACGTTGGTGGACCAGGGAGGTGCAGGTGGCAGTGAAGGGAAAAAAAAGACTGCCTAAGCACATTTCAAGCGCTGGGGGGGAATAAGGAGCGAGGACAGTAGAACCGATTGCCGAGGAGGTCACCAGAGTGGTGAGGGGAGCCAAGGCGGTATGGAGCAAAACCCAGCTAGGGATATCAGGTGGGGGGATTCTATAGATACAGAAGAGAGAAGAGAAAAGTGAGGAAACAGATCAGTAGGATTAAGACGGGGGTTGGGAATGGGCTCAGGATGCAGGGGAACAGGCAGAGGTGCTAAATGAGTACTTTGCCTCGATCTTTACAGAGGGAGACGGGGGATCACTGCAGCCTGATGGGAGGGAAGAGGAGCCAACAAAATCGAGAGGTCAGTCTGAGACCAGAGGACTGAAAGAGGCTAGGGTACAGACTGGGCCAGAACCAGAAGGAGTGGGGCAGTTGCATGAGGGAGAGGGCTGGGGGGGGGGAGAGAAATCACAGTGGATAGGGTGAAGGAGGCCCTTCGGAAGCTAAAAACTGATAAGGCACCAGGGCCGAACGGGCTACATCCAAGAGTTATGAAGGAACTGGCGGAGGAGCTGGCAGCTCCACTGGCTGCACTCTAACACCTCTCTGCAGACAGGATGGGTGCCCCAAGACTGGAGGGTGGCTCATGTAGTGTCTATCCACAAAGGGGGGTCTAGAGAGAAGATGAGGAATTATAGGCCTGTCAGCCTGACATCTGTGGTAGGCAAAGTAATGGAGGGCATTATCAAGGAGAAGCTTGGGAGGCAGCTGGAAAGGTTAGGGCACCAGGATGATAAACAGTATGGCTTCATCCAGGGGAGATTGTGTCAGACCAACTTCTAAAGAGTTTTATGACTGGGTGACAGGGGCCCTGGACATAGGCTGGTGGACGTCCTATACCTGGAATTTAGCAAGGCGTTTGATTCGGTACCCCATAATGGGCTGATAGCAAAGCTAGGGGAGATGGGGGTGGGAGGACAGATGCTCAAGGGTGTAGAAAAATGGTTTTCGGGGCGAATACAAAGGGTAATGGTCAGTGGGACAGTCTCCTCCCCCAGGAAGTAATCAGTGGGGTCCCCCAAGGTTCAGTATTGTGGCCACTCCTGTTCAATGCCTATGTCTCGGATATAGGGAGGGGGGGGAAGGAGTAGGCTGAGTCTCTTTACGAATGACTCCAAGCTGGGAGCACTGGTGGATAGGGAAGAAGCAAGAGAGACAGTCCAGGGGGACTTGAATACCCTGGAGGAGTGGTCAAGGAGGTGGGGATTGCAGTTTAATGCCGGGAAATGCAAGGAACTTCTTTTGGGGGTCAGAAACCCAAGACATGTATACACATTGGGGGGGTTCACACTGCAAGCCACATCAGGCGAGAGGGATCTAGGGGTGGTGGTAGATGTCAAAATGAATAACTCCGGAAACTATAGAAAAACTGCAGCCAAAGTAAACAGGATACAGAGCTGCACAGCCAGGGGAATTACATCCAGGAGGAGGGAGGCGATCCTCCATCTACATAATGCCTTGGTCAGGCCACAACTCGAGTACTGAGTACAGTTCTGGAGACCTTATCTGAAGGAGGACATAGCACTGCTGGAAGGGGTCCAGAGGAGAGTGACCAGGATGATTCAGGGCATGGGGGGGGCCCTATGAGGAGAGACTGGAAGAGCAAGGACTGTACACACTGGAGGAGAGGAGAGGAGAGACAGGGGAGACATGATAGGGGTATTCAAGTACGTAAAAGGAATAACCAAAAGCAGAACCAAGGTGTTATTCGGGCTAAATAAGTGGGGGAACAACCAGGGGCACGAGTGGAAGCTGGAGAGGGGAAATTACAGGGGGGGGGCGTAGGAGATATTATTTCACCGAGAGGGTGGTGGAGTCGTGGAATGCGCTGCCCGGCAGGCTGGTGGAGGAGGGCACAGTGGAGGGCTTCAAGAAGGAGTGGGACAGGTACAAGGGGAAACTGAAGCCAAAGAAGACCCTCTCGGGGGCTGGGGGGGCGAGAAGGCGAGCACCCACTAGGTAGCTGGCTACCGAGCAGACATGACAGACCATTAGGCCTATTCTCCTGGCTTTTAGTGTGTATGTTAGTATTTCCAATCACACTTTGTGACATACTTGTGTGAAACACCCATTCAAGCTCTCCATATTTGCATATATGTATACACACATATACGTATATGTGTATACACGTGTACGTATCAATAATAGATAAACCACTCTGAGGTGTGCGCCATATACACACGCCTTGGTGCGCGTTGTTACACACGGCAGTAGGCAGAGTGCCAACGCTCAAGGCGTGTGTATATCAGAGCGACCGACACCTCAGAGTGGTTTATCTATCTTATAAAATGTCAAAATTGTTTTGAGGGCTGTAAAAGTGCAGGTGTGCGGTCATGTTCTGATATACGCATGGTCATGTGATGCTGTTCAGCCAATGATATTGCTGCAATTTCCTGCCCATTTTATAAATGTATATACATACTGTATATATATACACACACACACACACACATATACACATATATATATATATATATATATATACATATATATATATATATACATATATATATATATATATATATAACACACATACATATATATATATATATATATATATATATATATATATATATATATATATATATTTATATATATATATATATATATATATATATATATATATATATATTATTTATATATATTATATATATATATATATATATATATATATATATATATATATATATATATATATATATATTATATATATATATACACACACACACACACACACGTATACATGCACACACTTCTATTGTATGTATATCATGTATGTATATATACACACACACACACACACACACACACACACAATACCATATTCTGACATACTAAATGCCAGCAGAATAGGCCAAATGGTCTGTCTTTGCTCGAAAGCCAGCAACCTAGTGGCTGCTTGCTTTACCACTCCCCCCACCCCCCCAAGAGGGTCTCCATTTATTTCAGATTTCCCTGTGCCTATCCCACCCCTTCTTGAAGCCCTCCACTGTGCCCTCTTCCACCAGCCTCCCAGGTAGCGCATTCCACGGCTCCACCACCCTCTCAGTGAATAAATGCATCCTACGCTCCCCTGTAATTTCCTCTCAGCTTCCACTCCATGACCCTGTTGATTCCCTCTCTTAACCCAAACAGCTCCTTGTTCCACTCCTGGTTATTCCCTTTACATACCTGAAAATCTCTTATCATGTCTCCCCTTTCACTCCTCTCCTCCAGTGAGTAAAGTCCAAGCTCCTTCAGTCTTTCCTCATAAGACCTCCCCTTCATGCCCTGACTCATCCTGGTCACTCTCTTCTGAACCCTCTCCAGCAGCACTATGTCCTTCTTCAAATAAGGTCTCCAGAACTGTACACAGTACTCCATCTGCGGCCTGACCAAGGTATTACACAGAGGGAGGATCATCTCCCTACTTCTGGACATAATACCCCTGGCTATACAGCCCAGTATCCTGTTTGCTTTGGCTGCTGTTCTTCTACAATTTTCAAAAGTTATTCATTTAGATGTTTACCACCACCCTAAATCCCTTTCTCCCAATGTGGCTTGCAGTGTGACACCCGGTATATGGCGGGTTTTTTTTACCCCAAATGAAGTACCTTACATTTCTCAGCATTAAATTTCAGTCCCCACCTTCTTGACCACCCTCCAGGGTATCCAGATCCCCCAGACAGTCTTCCTCGCTTCTTCACAATCCACAGTGCTCCCAGTTTTGAATCGTCCGCAAAGAGACTCAACCTATTCTTAACTCCCCTTCCTATATCTGAGACATAGGCACTGAACAAGAGTGGCCTCAATACTGATCCTTCAGGGACCCCACTGATTATCTTAGAAACATAGAAACACAGAAACGTAGACTGACGGCAGATAAGGACCACTTGGCCCACCCAGTCTGCCCATTTACCTACCTACTGGATAAGCTGCAGATTCTAGTTAACCAACAGCTTACTTCCTGCAACCCCCCACTATAATTGCCTTGTGTCTGTCCCATGCATGTTTGAATTCCCCCACTGTTTTAGACCCAACAACCTCCTCAGGAAGGCAGTCCTGGGGAAGGAGAGTATCCCAACCACCATTACCCTCTATAAATGCCCCGAAAGCCAATTTTCAACCCAACTGAGCTCCTGTCCTCCTACCTCCATCTCCCCCATATATATGTGTGTATATACACATACATACGTACATATATATACACATATATACATACACACACACACAGAAAAACATGCTAATTTGTATTCAATTTTGGTAGAAGAGGAAAAAAAGATTAAGATTTTGTAAAATGGAACTGCTCACTTTTTTTTTTTTTTTTTTTTTTTAAACTCTGTTTATGCACCGGCTCTGTGGAACTCTCTTGGGCATCCTACAGTGCCCGTAACTCTACCTCCGTGCCTGAGAGGCCTCCTGTTTCCTAGCACATGCCCGGCTATCTCCCCCCGGCTCTAAGCCCCCCGAGGTAGGGGCCGCCCTATCCACCCAGGGCACTCTATCTGAAATCCAGGCCGGGCTGGGCCCAGGAAAGGAGTGCCACCAGCGGTGGAGTGTGGTCGGGCGGATACAGGTGCCGTTGCCTATCCACGAGCCGGGGCTTTTCTATTTAATTGCTTCCCCTGTCCCTCCCCTTCCCCAGAGTTCAATCAATCAAAGTCTTTAATTTAACCAGGCGATCACCGTTGAGCAAGCTCATTTTCGAGGTGGACCTGGGTTTGTTAACAAGGAACAATATACATAGGATGCAACACACAAGAAAATAATAATACAAATAAAGTGAGATACGATAATACAGTATATACAAAGTATCAGCAGGTTCGGACGTGCAATGACGTCACTACGTCTGCCGCGACTCCGCTCCCTCTACTGTAGTGCCCAGATATGCGCATATCCTCCACCAGGTGATGCTGTTGCACTGGGAAGTCCCTGGATCCCTCCCCAGAGAGAGGAGAGCAGTCTACAGATGCTTAATCCTCTCCCCGACGACCCGGGCTCGTTCCCGAATCCGGGTCGCCGGCATGGCGCGACGTGTGGCATCCAGCGCCTCAACCTTCAGTGCCACCGGGCCGGTCGAACTGCTCACTTTTAAAAGCAGAAAATCAATGGCCGTAGCCTACTAACACAGACTGAAGCTGAAAGAGCACAGCTACTAGTCGACTAATACTTGTGATAGGATTGGTTAGCACTTCCCTCACCTAGGACTGAAATCAATGTTCTTGTTCAGTGTTCTACACGGCCAAACAAAGGTAGTCAAAATCCAATGGACTGCCTTACTGGACCCACTTAAAGGGGCACTGTTTACTTGGTTTGATGGACAAAAGAAGGCCATAGCCTATGGAGATTGTCCTCCACATGTGTGGATCGTTATTAATACTATTTTAATAACCATTTATCAAGTTTGTTTTTAAAGATCATAACCGTAGGTGAATCAACTATATCTTGAGGTAGTGCATTCCATAACCTAGAAGTTCTAATAGTAAAGAAGTTTTGTCTTTTATTTGTATCAGATTTTTTTAATATCCAATTGTTTATTGTGTAACCTGGCTACAATTTTTCTGCTGGATAATGTTATACCACATTGTTCCATCAGAACGGGTGATTTCATAATTTTGATTAGCTGTAAAAGATCACCTCTAGTTCTTCTCTGTTTAAGTGACTACAAGCCTGTCTTCTGTAGTCTAGAATCATAATGCAAATGAGCATAATATGGAATAATTTTTGTGGCCCTGCGTTGAATTTTTTCAATTCTATTTATATCCAATACTAGATAAGGACTCCAAAAAGAGGAGCCATAGTCCATGTAAGGTCTGACATGAGATCTATACAGGGTCATGATACACTGTTCAGACTTAGAGACAAATGTGCTATTTATCCTGCGAAGAAGAGCATTAGCTTGATTGGCAATTTTATTACAATGAGAAGATGAGGAAAGCTTATTATTTACTAGGATCCCAAGATCTTTTTCTAAGCAAGAAGCCCTAATAATTATACTGTTCAAAGTGTATATTTGTTTGGGGTTGTTTTTACCCATGTGTAAGACTGCACATTTTGTTACATTAAAGTACATTTTGTTTATATAAGCCCAATGTTCAATTGATGCAAGGTCAGTTAATAAAGTTTTTATGTTAACTGCATTGTTTACAATACTCCTAATTTAGTGTCGACAACAAATTTCATAAGGATGTTAGAAGAACACATTTTCATATCACTGAAAAAAATATTAAAAAGGGTGGTCCCAAAACAGAGCCCTGGGGGACACCGCTCGTCACCCTACCCAAGTCTGACAAGGTGCCATTTACCCTAACCCTCTGAGTACGATTGCTTAGCCAACTGTTCATCCATGAGACCAGTGCTGATGAGAAGCCTAAATGAATTAGTTTTTTTTAATCAGAATGTCATGTGACACTTTATCAAACGCTTTACTGTAATCCAGTAAGATGACATCAGTTAGAATATTTAAATCAAGATTCATGCTAATATAATTGTAGAATGAGAGCAGGTTTGTGGTGCAAGAAAAACCAGTTTTAAATCCATGTTGACTTATATCAATTATATTCAAGGATTCCATTTCTGTTTCAAGAAAAATTTTGATTATTTGTTCCATTAATTTACAAGGAATTAAAGTTAAGCTAATCGGGTGGTAGTTTTCAACTTTTGAATGGGAACCCTGTTTGAAAATGGGAGTTACTATTGCAGTTAACCAATCAGAGGGAACCCTTGATTCATGGAGAGATTTATTAAAAATAATAGAGAGTGGTAGGGCAATAGTGTCTAACTTCCAAAATAAATTTGGGACATATCATTTGGGCCAGGACTTGTCTATTTCTTTAATGTTAATGATAATTCATAGACATCATTCTGTAAAACCTTATATTTTGTAGGACTTGAGAAATATCTATCAGGAGGAGTTTGGGATGGGTCCTGGACAAAAACTGATGAAAAATAACTATTTAAAGCCGAAGCGGTTACTGAATCGGAAGTAATTATTGTATTATTTATGTTTAATGGACCAATAGTTCTGCTATTTCCTTTTTTGCTATTTAAATAGGCTTACAATGCTTTATGTGAGTCTTTGGTATGTGCAATACGAAATTCTAAATTACGTTTAGCGAGCAAAATCAATTTTAATATTTTAACAGATTCTCTATATTTATTAGTATTTCATTATTTTTATTAGTGGAACATTTATTTTAATAATGAAAATAACTTGTTTTTGAGAAGTTTGTTTTTTTTATAGATTAAACCCAGGGGAAATTTTTCCTTTATTATTGTACTTACATTTTTCTGGAACATACTGCTGTTCAAGTTTGTGAATTTGTGTTTTTAGGAAATCCCATGCTTCATCATTGTTAAGTGAGGAAAAAATACTGTCCCAATTAAACGCTCCTAGGTGATGATTTATTTTATAAAAATCTGCCCAATCATATTGCTTAATTTTATGTTTGTTTATTACAAAATGTTGATAAAGTGGGATAGTAAGAAGTATGGACATATGATCACTATTACCAAGAGGTTCTGATATTAATAAATCATTCACAGGGATGTCTATGTTAGTTATGACAAGATCCAAGATGTTACTTCCCCGGGTAGGTTCCTTGACCAGTTGATAAAGTCCCAAATCAATAATGGTTGTAAGAAATTTATGGTCATAATGGTTTGAACTCATTAAACTTTCCCAGTTTATGATTGGGAGATTGAAATAGCCCAAGATTAGGAATGAGACATTTTTTGCTAACTGGGAGATTTAATCGGCTAACCCTGAACTTTGGTTAAAGTCTGCTGAAGGTGGACAATAGCAAGTCCCAATCAATATTTGGGAAAAACACTTAGGTTGAATATACACCCATACACTTTCATACTGAACATTCACTGAGGATTTGTAAAAAGTGATGTCGTCTCTGATGTAAAGGCTGACCCCACCACCCATCTTATTTTCTGGTCTATTTTTGAAGTAGTGTTTGAATCCCGGAATTTCAGCTGTCCAGATTCTATCAGCATTGCCCCATGTTTCTGTTATAGCTATTAAAGACAAGTCAAGGGACTGAGCCTTAAGTTCCAACTCTGCAAGCTTTGCAATGTTTAAAGATCGAGCATTAAGAGACAAAATGTTTAGATGATTTTGGTTTGAAAAGTAGGTCCCAGTAATAAGAGTATTGGTAGTTAGCCCAATCTCCCCCTTTACCATCAGTTTAAATAGGTATGTACGAAGGTAGCAATTTTACGTCCCAATAATGTACTTCCCCGTCTACTAAGGTGTAAGCCGTCCCAACAAAAGAGGGATGGATTATGATGAAACTCTTCCCAACCCCGCTTAGGCCTCAAACTGTCTCTTGTTTAAAATACACATTTTATGACTGTTCACATTCTATAATATGTGCTGATGTAGTTGGTAGTTTAATTCTGATCCCATTTTCCCTTTTTGAAAGTGAAAAACAGACTGCCCACCATACTTGTGTTACCACACCAAAACATGTTTGTTTACATTCCTTGATCGACTCCCACAGCATCTTTCCTGGACTTAGGAATGCCCCCAACACAGTCTAGCCACTCAAGATGCAACAGGAGAAAAGGAGGTTATTGTATAAGGAGTGTCTGCTCTGTTTGGGGGGGTTCCTCAAGTTCAGGATGTATGCAATTAAAGTAGATCAAGGATTTGAAACAAAACAAGGTTGAGTTTACTTACACCATTACCATGCATTTCAGTTCTACGATGAAAGGACACAGATTAAACAACCAGCAGCACCAATGAATTTTAGAGTAGGTAACCAATCATAAAATGTGGGGTTTTATCTAGAAATAGTATGATGCAAAACTGACTGACAGTGTCCTTTTAATACAAACGGAATAGTCAGTTAATACACTTATACTAACACACTAAAATGCCACCAGAATAGGCCTCGAGGTCTTTCGTGTCTGCTTTTTGGTCAGCCCCCACCATGGGAGCGGACTTGCTGCCCCCCGCCTCCTCGGGCTTCTCCCTCCCAGTCCAGGGTATTCTCGCTGCATTGACAGGTTCCAGAACCTTCCCTGTACCTGTCCCACACCTCTTGACCCCCCACAGTCTCTGCCTCCACCAGCCCCCAGGACAGCACATTCCATGGTTCTACCACCCTCTCAGTGAAGTATCACCTCCTTCTTTCTCCTGAGTCTCCCCCCTCCAGCTTCCATCCATGCCCTCTAGTTGCCCCTCCACCTTCTTTCGGAGCACCCTGACTGCACCTCCCCTATTTACCCCCTTCAAGTACCTGAAGACCTCTATCATGTCCCCCCCTCTCCCTTCCAATGTGTACATATTTAGCTTGAGCCTCTCCCCACATGTCCTCCCCTCCAAGCTCTACATCATTTTGGCAGCCCTCCTCTGGACCCTCTCCAGGAGTTCAATGTCCCTCTTTAAGTGTGGCCTTCAAAACTGCACGCAGTACTCGAAGTGTGGCCTCACCAAGCAGTTATACAGAGTGTGTATCACTTCCCTCCTTCTGGAGGTGACCCCCCTAGCGATGCATCCCAGCATTCTGTTGGCCTTGGCCACTGCCCTCCTACAAGTCTCGGAGCTGTTCATCTTGACATCCACCACCACTCCCAGGTCCCTCTCAGCCATCAAGACTTGTAGCATTCCCCCCACCAAAAGGGTGTACACTTGGCCCGAGTTTCTTTCTCCCAGGTGCAGTACCCTGCATTTCCCTGCATTGAACCTCAGTTTC
This sequence comes from Neoceratodus forsteri, assembly GCA_016271365.2. Taxonomy (NCBI): domain Eukaryota; kingdom Metazoa; phylum Chordata; order Ceratodontiformes; family Ceratodontidae; genus Neoceratodus; species Neoceratodus forsteri. The sequence goes on from CM057452.1 coordinate 569,082,409, forward strand.
CACTTTCTAGACCACCTTTCCAGAGCCTCCAGGTCCCCCTCTAGGGCCACCCTTCCCTCCTCCCAATCCACCACCGCCTCCAGCTTTGAGTCATCTGCAAAGAGACTCACCTCACTCCTGATACACTTCCCTATGTCAGAGACATAGGCGTTGAACAGGAGGGGCCAAGGGCTGATTCCTGAGGGACCCCACTAATGACCCTCCTTGGAGATGAGACTATCCCCCTCCAGTCTTGGAGTCAGTTCCCTATCCATCTGGTTCCCCACATCCCCATTTTCCCCAGCTTATCCAACAGGCCCCCGTGAAGAAGAGTCTCAAACACCTTGCTGGTCAAGAAAGAGGACATCCACCGGCCTACCCAGGTCCAAGGCACTCGTCACCCAATCACAGAACTCCACAAGGTTTGTTTGACATGATTTCCCTGAGATGAAGTCATGCTATCGTCCAGGCACCCCGACTTTTCCAGTCCCCCCCAGCCCCTCCTTGACAATACCCTCCATCACCTTGCCCACCACGGGCCTGTAGTTCCCTGCCACCTCCCTTGACCCACCCTTGTGGATAGGCACTATATGCACCACCTTCCAGTCCTGGGGCACCCACCCCATCCTCAGACAGATGCTGAAAAGCTCTGCCAGGGGTTTCGCCAGGACATCCGCCAGTTCCCTCAGTACTCTGGGATGTAATTTATCCAGCCCCAGTGCTTTCTCTGTCTTAAGGGAGCTGAGGGCTTCCTCACTCTCTCTACCGTGACTTCCACCTCCGCTTCCTCGTCCCCCTGTTTTGCCTTCCACCCTCCTGCCAGTGATGACTCCCCTCTCTCCCCAGACCTGCCAATTGGTAAGGTCCCCCCCCCCCTGCTTCAATTGCCCCTCCCATGTGTGATGCAGCCCCCATTTTCCCTTGGTAAAAACTGAGGCAAAGTACTCATTTAGTACCTGAGCCTGCTCCCCCGGGTCGTGTGCCCATCCATCCCCTGTTCTAATCCTGCTAATCTGCCCCTTCACCCTTCTTTCTTCCCTAATGCATCTAAAGAACCCCTTGTTCCCCCTCCTAATTTCCTTGGCTAGGTTCTGCTCCTTCCTTGCCTTAGCCGCCCTCACCACCTAATGGCCCTTCTGGCCATCAGCTCGTACTCCCCTCGATCCCTTTCACTCCTTGAGCACTTGAAATGCCCACAGGCCACCTTCTTTTCCCTCACCATCTCCTGAACCTCCCGAGTCCACCAGCAGGGTTTTTGGACCCTACCGCATTTGCGTCTCACTCTTGCACAGGTGCTGGTAGTATCCTGCACCCCCCTCCTGATAATTTCCCACTTACTGTCAGCGTCCATGTCTGGCCCTATCCCATCCAAATGCTCCTTAAGGATCCTTCCCATTTCCTTGAAATCCACCTCCCCTGAAGTCAGTGACCTCCGACTTTGTGTATCCTTCTTCCCCTCCTAGGTCCAGGCAGAACCAGACCGTGGTATGGTCACTCCCTACCAACAGGTCCCTTACCTCCAGGCCCCCAATCTGGTCACTGTCCGCCAGGACCACATCCAGTATCCATGCCTCACTGGTCAGCTCCCCCACCTCCTGAGTTAGGAACGCGTCCTGAAAGACATCCAACAACCTCTGTTCCCTAACCACTGAGGAGGTCATAGTCCCCCCAGTCCATTCCTGGCATGTTAAAGTCACCCAACACCACCACCACCACCCTTCCCCTGCCCAATCTACAATGTCTCCCAACATCTGCCACCATACTCTCCTCCAGTTCCTCTGACAGTGCAGGGGGTCTGTACACCACTCCTATTTTTACTCTTGCCCCCCCCTTGTCATCAAGGTGACCCAAATTGCCTCCACAGTCCCCTCCGCCTCCTCCACTCCTCCTATGCCAATGCAATTACTGACTATCGATGCTATCCCCCTTCCCTCCCCCCCTGTCCTTCCTGAACATAGTGTAACCCTCCAGGTTCAGGTCCCAGTCGTGCCCTGCGGTGGCCCAGGTCTCAGTGAGAGCTGCCACATCCACCTCTCCCTCAGCTAGCATCGCCTGGAGCTCAGGCATTTTATTGTCCAAGCGCCTGGCATTTAGCAAGACCACTCTCCACTCCTTCCCTATACTCCCATTTCCCCTGCTCACTTGTACCAGACATTTTGTTTTGGCTTTTTTAGTGGTAGTCAGAGTGGTTATCTCAACAAGAAATTACCATAGAATATTATGCTTTTTCGTGTTTTTTTTTTTTTTCATTTTTTAATTTTCTAAGGTTTTCCACAGATGCAGTGAGGTTTATGCCAACAGTTCATATTAGCAAAATCTACTGGCTTTTGCTCCTCTCACCCCAGCATGCCATTCCTTCAAGCTCCTCAACCCCCACAGGACTGACTTCTTGCTGCCAAGTGTCACCTTCTGGTTCCCCAGGTGTTCTACTACTACAAGGACAAGGCAGGGTATCCCTGCCAGGGGGCCTCCGTATCTGCAACAAGGGGAGTGGAAGGATGCAGGCTTGGAGCTGCAGCAGAGGAACATCAGTTGTGCAGTAAGTGGTCAAGTGCTGTGGGGAGAAGCATGAAAGTCATCACCCAACATGCTTGAGTAAGGAGTGTATTTCCAGTTTTCTACCACTCCTCCCTCCTCCCCACCACCACCCAACCCTGAGCAGGAATGTGAACAGAATGGCATCCCGCGGGAGGACATGAAGACCCCAGGTTGCCTTGCACACCTCCAAGAGCTACTCCAGAACAGTGCCCTGATCAGCTCTCCCCCAGGAGGAGAGCATCCATGTGGACATTTTCACCCTCCCCACCAGCCTCTACTCCGGACATTCTGGTTTCAAATGACGAAGTACAGTTGCGTAAGACCTTATCGTAACAATAGATCTTCGAGAGCATCTCTTGCAGCAGTTCATAACACAAATGTGCACCTTCTGCCGGAAGCACTTGTTTCTGGAAGACTTCTTAGCACTCATACCTGGGACCGCCCCCTCATGCACCACATGACCAAGTCTGTGCACTATAAAAGAGAGGGCGGTCCTGATACTCCTCAGTTCTTGTTCTTATTAGCGACCTGATAATGATGCCGCCGAGGGAACCAAGGAGAAACATATATAAAAAAAATTACGTGTTTTGGATATAACCAAACTATACAGAAGTATACACATCTACATATAGAAATATACAAGAGTTGGAAAGTAAAGGCAATTTCCGCCCCTAGTGTAGACAGGAAAAAGGGGGACGGAGGGAGGGACTGCATGACCTGCTGCAAGAAATTCTCTCGAAGATCTACTGTTATGGTAAGTTCTTACGTAACTGTATTTTCTTTTTCAAGACAATCTTTCGCTGCAGGTCATAACACATAGGAAAATTCCAGAGCAGTTATGCGTAAAGCAGGGCAGCAGGTAAGTCTGTCTGTGTGAAAGCAGACCTTGGAGAACTGCATGTCCAAAAGTAGTCCTCATGTAAAAAGCAAGCCCATCAATAGTAATGTATAGGGAAGGGTCGGATCCTGGACACCTTCACTATCCAGGGGAAATTAAACAAAAGGTGGCACTGTTGTGCGCTGTGGCCTCGTTCATTAAGAACAAAAGGGACTGTGAACAACCAAGATCCAAATTAGAGCAGCCTCAGGAGCCTCATGCCCCGCGTAAGAGACTGGTAGCTAAATGGTTATTGATTTTTTTCATTTAAAACAACATATCCCAATAAAGGATGCAGAGAAATCTATAGCCTAAATTCCACTAATAGTACCAAAATATTGGAAGATAAACTGGAATAGCTTATTGGAAAATAAAACAGTAGAGGATATGTGGAATACTTTCAAACATGAAATCTTTACTATTTGTAATAGGTGTATTAAAAAGTAAGGGTGTATAACAACAGGGGAAGAAAGCTAAATGGCTAACTAAAGCACTAATGAAATTGTTGAAAAAGAAACAACGCCTCTCTAACATACATAAAAGTACTGGAGACCCCCAAGCTTGGGCCAACTATAAGATAACTGTAAGCAGAGAACAAAAAAGAACAAACAAAGAGTGGCAATAAAACTGGAAGCTACAGCAAAGAAAAATAACATGCAGCAATTTTACAGTTATGTGAACTCCCTAAAGAAAAGAAAAAATTATCTGTGCTGTATTAAAAAGGGGAATGAGGTGGTTACAGACCCAGTAAAGGTAGCAAACATCCTTAACTCTTACTTTAGTACAGTATTTTCTAAAAACACTTCAAGGACAGGTGGGCATTAGCCCCAAAAAGGAGGGTAACACAGAGATACTGTAATGATGGACATAGTATTGAACAAAATAAAATCCCTAAAGAATACAAACTCAGCCGGACCAGATAATATATCAAATAAGATGCTTAAACTATTCTCCCCCAATACTGCAGTCCCACTGACACCGATATTTAAAAAAATCATTCAGAAGTGGGAAAGTAAACCTTGTGGAGTTCGATGACTGGGTGACGAGTGCCTTGGATCTGGGTAGACCAGTGAACATCTTCTTTCTTGACTTCAGCAAAGCGACTGACTCAGTTCTTCACAGGGGCCTGTTGGATAATCTGGGAGAAATGGGGTGGGGGATCAGAGGGCTAGGAAACTGGCTCCAGAACCGGACCCACAGGGTCGTGGTTGGAGGGATAGTCTCATCCCCAAGGAGGGTTATTAGTGGAGTCCCTCAGGGATCAGTCCTTGGGCCCCTCCTGTTCAACGACTACGTCTCTGACATAAGGAAGGGTATCAGGAGTGAGAGGAGTCTCTTTGCGGATGACTCCAAAACTGGGGGCAGTGGTGGATGGGGAGGAGGGGAGGGTGGCCCTACAGGGGAACCTAGAGGCTCTGGAAAGGTGATCTAGAAAGCGGAAGCTGAGGTTCAATGTAAGGAAATGCAAGGTACTACACCTGGGAGACAGAAACCAGGCCAAGTGTACACCCGGGGGGGGGGAATGCTACAAGCTTCGATGGCTGAGAGGGACCTGGGGGTGGTGGTGGTGGATGTCAAGATGAACAACTCAGAGACTTGTAGGAGGGTAGCGGCAAAGGCCAACAGGATGTTTGGCATCGCTGAATACCAGATGGAGTGGAAGTGATTCTGTCTCAGATAAGAAGTTGTGTACTGAGGCAGGTTATTTTGTATTTGCTGTTGCTCACAACACAGCCTCACGTAGCACATGGGCAACACAGAGTGCATTTACACAGATGGTGTTGTTAGTTTCAAGGTGCAGAAGAGGTAGACACTTGTTCATCCCACCAGACTCATCAGTATGCACCTTGTTAGTTCCTCGCAAACTGTGTGAGAGGCCTTCGCACCATGCAATTCTGCTTAAAGGTGGACCAGCATAACATTCTGTGGTGATTTGCACATGCAGCCCATGATGCTTTGCATTGTGGGGATGTGTGATTTTGTATTTTTCTTGAAAACTTGGCTTCCCAGCCAAATGCCCTTTGGGTAACCCCTTGCCTCAGTGTTTACGACAGAGGTTCTTTGTCTTTTAAATGTTTTTTATTTTAATGGGTTCACCACTTATATATCCCAGGCACACTGCCTTAGGGTAGCTGGTCCATCTCCACTGGGGTGCCAAACAGACGAGGCATACTGATGAGTCCTGGTAGGATGAAACACGTGTCTATGTCTTCTGTTAACACCCTTTGCAAACTGTGTGAGAGGCCTTTCGGCACCATGCAATTCTGCTTAAAGGTGGACCAGCATAACATTCTGTGGTGATTTGCATATGCAGCCCATGATGCTTGGCATTGTGGGGGCATGTGTGATTTTGTATTTTCTCCCCCTGTATAACTGCTTGGTGAAGCAGCACCTCGAGTACTGCGTGCAGTTTTGGAGGCCACATTTAAAGAGGGACATTGAATTCCTGGAGAGGGTCCAGAGGAGGGCAACCAAAATGATTTGGGGCTTGGGGGATAGGACCTATGGGGAGAGGCTCGAAGAGCTAAATATGCACACACTGGAAGAGAGAAGGGACCAGAGGAACATGATAGAGGCAGCTTGCAAGGCTGAGACTGGAGCCCACCTTGGAGCGTTTGAATACCGCTCCGTTGCAAAAGCATTTCATCCTACACGATTTCCAGTAATCCAAAAATACACTTATAGAAATGCTTTTATAACTCACAGTCTCTTCAGCCCTGCCACATGTGACAGGGCTCTGCTGCAGAGTAGCTGCTTCACTGCATGCAGGAAGTAAACTGAGGGAGACAGGAAGTGGAGGGCTGGATGTCTCCTGCTGCAGAGGTCCGATTCCTGCCTGTGTGTCAGTGTCAGGAGGTCTAGCCCAGTAGTAAGGAAGCCCGAGACCAGCTTAGGAGAGAGAAATGATGAGCAGTTAGGTGCCTGAATGAAGTGGGGGGGAACTAGAGGGCATGGGTGGAAGCTGGGGGAGATTCAGGGAGAAAGGAGGATGTGCTACTTCACTGAGAGGATTGTGGAGCCATGGAATGCACTGCCCAGGGGACTGGCGGAGGCAGAAACAGTGGAGGGGTTCAAGAGGGGGTGGGACAGGTAAAGGGGAAGGGTTCTGGAAGCAAAAACCAGTGCAGCAAGAATATCCAGGACTGGTAAGGGAGAAGCCAGAGAGAGAGGCAGCAAGGTCAGCTCCCAGGGTGGGGGCTGACCAAACGAGCAGACACAAAAGACCATTAGGCCTATTCTGTTGGCATTTTAGTATGTTAGTAAGTACCAGGGGACTGGTTGGCAGCAAATGTGGTGCCCATTCATAAAAAGGGTAATAGGGCGAAACACACTAAGCTCATTAGCCTGACCTCAGTGCCAGGGAAATTGATAGACTATGATAAAAGATGTAATAAACACCCATCTGGTAGAGACTGACCAAGGGGATTATGAGCAGCACGGGTTTGTAGCAGGAAGGTTGTGTGTAACAAATATGCTGTTTTTCTACAAAAACATCTCAGCAGCACTGGATAGGGAGAAGCTGTGGATTGCATTTATCTGGACTTTGTGAAGGCCTTCGACAAAGTCCCTCATTTAGAAATCATGCGTTGTTTAAAGTATATCAATTTGGACCAGAGTGGTCCACTGGATTGAGGGTTGGCTGGGTGAGAGCTCACAGAGAGTGTGCATAAATTATTACTATTCAGCCATAATTCCGGTGATAAGCGGGGTCCACCAGGGGTCGAAATTGGCACCAGCCCACTAGCCAAATGCTGGCAGATTTTGTATTGGGCTAGAAGGATTTCATTTAACTAGCCCTATGGGCTTGTACTGGAGAAGGCAACACTTCAGTATGTACACCAACTGGGCCAATGAAAATGTCTTTGTGGACAGTGGATTTTCCCAGTCACTAGCCCTGCTGGCTAGTGACTGCAAAACTTAATTTTGACCCCTGCTGTACTCTTTAGAATCTTTATGGCAGGAATGGGTAATGGGGTGGAAAACTGGACAAGTAAATATGCAGATGACACTAAACTTGCTGGGTTGGTGACAGATGCAAGCAGACGTAAACAGTATCCATAACTGGGCAACAGCCAAGGGTACGCGTTTTAACATTGGTAAATGTTATGTAATTCAACTAGGTAAGCAAAACCATGACGAAAATTACTTTTTAAAACAAGTAGCATTGTGTAAATCCGAAGAAGAAGAAGATCTGGGTACTCTAATAGACCGAAAACTTACATTCCACCCTCACTGTAATAAGCAAATCATAAAAGCTAAACAACTACTGTGGAACATAAACAAAAAATTACAGGAGCCGGAGTCGGGGGGGGGGTGATTATGCCACTGTATAGAGCACACCTTAGACCTATACTTGACTATGGGGCCCCAGCGTGTGGACCCATCACTAAGTGGGGAGTGGCTAACATAGAAAGAGTGCAGAGACAGGCTACAAAAATGAAACATAACTTAAAAAATGTACTATATGAACAACGTTTGGAAAAACTGCAGCTGATGACAGAGACAAGAAGGGTCAGAGGAGCCCTATTGTTGTGTTATGATGTAACGCAAGATGATTACATATTAAATGAACTAAATCTCCAATTCAAAAATGATAGGTTGGGTACCAGGGGCCACCCACTTCAGCTACACCACATTAAATACCACACAAACAGGAGGAAGGCTTTTTTCACTCAAAGAGTGGTTGGCTCCATGGAACTAGTTACCTGAGAAAATTATTTGCTCAAAAAACAAGGCCCAGTTTAAAAACCAGACTGACACCTACATTCAGGAAGATCTGTACTGCCTTATTACGGGTGAATGAAAAGGAGTGGTTTGGGCTTTAGACAGCCTTCTTTGCTCCTAAACTCCTAGTATGACTCCTAGTATGATACACAGGAACTGAGACCACCTTAGTGCAAAAGGCAGGGTCGGGTCACAGAAGACCATCCTTTCCCTAGGAAAAGCAGATAGGGCCTTGTATGCACAGAGCCTGGAATGCAGCAATGCAGCCAGCCGACGAAACTGCAATGCAAAGTAAAAGGTTCCAAGATAGGAAGCGCAGGTCTCATGGAACCACGAGCCTGAAATAGACCAATCATCAGTCAGTCTAGGACTTAATTGAGAACCCCCAGAGGAAGGTGGAGTCCTAACAGGGTGAAGGGGGAAGAATGTCCCTTAACAATAGTCGTAAATACCCAATGGAGGCAGAGACTTTTCTCTCATCAGGGAAGGAATGGCAAAGGTTCGCAGACTAAGGGAACCACAAACACCAAAAGTGGGAGTAAATAGTCCACAGTCCCACACAAAAGATTAATATACAAGTTAGCCAGCCTGGGAGTGGGTCCCAAGATGACAGCCTGGGTAAAGAATTGGCTGGAGAATAGGACACAGAGAGTAATAGTAAATAGAGTCCACTCTGAAAAAAGTGGGGTTAGTAGTGGGGTACCGCAGGGTTCAGTATTAGGACCGGTCCTCTTCAATGTCTTTATAAGTGACATTGCAGAGGGACTGGAAGGAAAAGTATGTCTCTTTGCAGATGACACAAAGATCTGCAACAGAGTTGATGCACAAGGTGGGGTGGAAAGGATGAGAAGGACTTGGCAAGGTTAGAGGAATGGTCAAATGTATGGCAGCTTAGATTCAATGCTAAGAAGTGCAAGGTAATGCACCTGGGAAACAAAAACCCAGGGGAAGAGTACACAATGGGGGGTGAGATACTAACAACAACAAAAATGGAAAGGGACCTGGGGGTATGCATATCAGATGACCCAAAGGTGGGCAAGCAATGTGAGAGGGCAGCAAGGAGGGTTGGGAATACTGGGATGCATAGAGAGGCATCACCAGTAGACAACAAGAAGTTATTATCCTCTGTACAGACAGCTGGTGAGACCACATCTGGAGTACTGCATGCAGTTCTGGAGACCCAATCCCAGAAAGACAGACAGGATGGAAGCTGTCCAGAGGAGGGCAACTAAATGGCGAGGGCCTGCACCAGAAGACATATGAAGAGAGACTTAAGGAGCTTAATATGTATAGCCTCGAGGAAAGGAGGGAGAGGGGGACATGATAGAAACTTCAAGTACCTCAAGGAATCAACAAAGTCCAAGAGGGTAGCATCTTTCAAAAAAAGAGGTGCAAGAACAAGGGGCACAATTTGAAGATAGAAGGGGGGCGCTCAGAGGTAATTTAGGAAGTATTTTTTCACAGAGAGGGTTGTGGATGTGGGAACAGCCTTCCAGAGGAGGCTGTGGAGTCAAAAACAGTGGTGGAATTCAAGCATGGGACAGTCATAAGGCAATTCTAGGGGGTGGGGGTAGGAAGGAGTAGGCTGCTGGTTAACTAGGATCTGCAACTTATCCATCAGGTAGGGAAATGGGCAGACTGGGTGGGCCAAGCGGTCCTTATCTACCGTCAAATTCTATGTTTCTATGTTAGTCCAGTATGTACAGAAGAGGACATGAAAACAAGGTCCAACTCAATCCAGCCCCCCCCAGAGAGGGGCATGGCACCTGTTCTGTGAAGAAAGGGACATGGCATAAGACACCCAGGTTGGCATAAAGATGCCAGTCATCATAAAGGTGACTCTGGAACCAAGAGAGGGGTAAGCCCTCCAGAACCAAGCGTGGAAGAGCAGGAAACGCAAAATTGGATTGAAGGAGTGTTACCATAAGAGAAGGGGAGGAGGGTGGGCATAAAGAGGGAGAGGTATCAGTACCAGAACCCACAACTGTAATAATGGGAACAACATCGGTCCTGACCCCAGAGGTGCCTCCAGTAAAGAGAGAAAACATCCAGCTAGACTGTGTCCAGGTCTGGCTGTAGTGGGCAGTAGGATAATGGGTGGAGAGAAGAACGGATCCCTGTCAGGATGAGCCCAGTGGACAAAGTTGTCTTTGACTACATCCTGTGGAATGTTCCATCCGTGCCCTGCCGCTTTGAAAAGGTGGAGGGTATCCAGTAGTGAATGCCCGCTTCCAGGGATATGTACCTTTAACAAGGTGTAGTCCGTTATGTGCGGCCCAGAACCCTATACTCATGGTTTTAATGCATATAGGCAAGGAAGTGGGTAATGTTCCCCGGTCAGGGAACATACAGCAGGGAAATAACTGATTGAATCATGAGACATATCCCCCATAGCAGTCACCCGAAAGTATGGAGAGCATAGAAAATAGCTCTTCCAACACAAAGACTGTATGCCAAACACCTTGGCGGGTTTTTAGACCTTTGAATGGAATACCAAAATCTCTGGAGTTGAGGTATTCGTAGCAAGTAAACCGAGATATCTGACAGTGGGCGATAAGACGCCGGCATCCATATGCAGGAAGATCTCTGAAGGCACAATTATTGCAGAGTGCCCTGGAACAAAGTTTCAGGTATTATTGGGGATATGTAATCGATTAGGATGGCCGCAGCCAAGTATCCCCAAAAAGTCAGCAGGCGAGGCCTGGCCAAGACGCCTCTGGTGCGGCAGGTAATGGGAAGCCAGTTAGCCCAGGCATGTCCATCAAGATACAGGAAGGAAAGCGTTTCCAACTGAATGTATGCTATAAAGGTATATGTTTATACCCAGAGACTTGAACCATACTTAAAGAGTACTTACTGGTGCAAGGAGGACATCTGATGACATTTCCGAAAAGCAAAACATTCAGGCATAGGAAAAAACCACAGAGGCCCACTTTGCGAAGAATCGCAGAGATCAAGGGCCGGTATTATTGGAAGACTCCAGTGGCAGTTTCTGTCCTGAATGGGGTTTCACTGCTTTTTGTAGCCTAGGGTGAAGGTCTACCAAGATCACTGTCTGGAAGGAAAGAGAAACCATACCCCGACCTTTGAGTAGGGGGATGCACACGCAAAATGAGAATTATTCAAGTAGAAAAACAGCCTGGATCCCGGATATCAGGACAGATACTGTAACCATGGATTTGAGGGGACCTTCAGGCTGTGAGTGGTCCCAGGTAGGGAACCGGTGGAACAACAACCGTCGACCTCGAAATCAAAGGTAGGGAAGGTTAACAGAGGTAGTGAGAACCCATGTTAGGGATAACCACAAGGTATCAGTGGGGTCCAAAAAAGGACTTAAGTAAGGAATTCTCCTGATGCAAAAAATGACATCGAATGCACCAAATTACGGTGCAACCAGAGGCAGTGGGTCTCGTAGAGAGACCTCGAAAAGCAGCATCAAGAAGAAAACTCAGAAAGGTGGGAGCAAAAGGCCCAAAATATGCAAACAAGAAAGTCATGAGAGACATTTTCACAGTAGCTGTCATGTAAACCATAGCCACCAGAGGTTCCAAGCAGCGAGTATAGTGGTTGCAGAAGCATCCCCAAGAGGTGGGATGACCACTGTAAGGACATCTCCAAATAAGCCAATTCGTGCCTAGGGGTGTGCAGCTCCAATACCTGGGCCCCAGAGGGAAGATACAGTCCGGTCCCTAGTCCTCAGCAAGGAAAAAAGGGGCTCCACCCCAACAACTGTAGACTGAGCTTGGTTGTACAGCACAGCTTCAGGTGGAAACCGGGATGAGACCCGGAGGTGGTCCCGTTGATGGGGGGGGGCCACAAGAACAGGCACATCCACCTGTGTCCTATTTGCCCAACTCAGAGCTCCAAAGAGACACGTTCAGACTCCACTGGAATAATGGAGAGAAAAAAAACTGGTGGGGAAGCAAACCCCAGCAGGCCGGCAAAGAGTCGAGCCAGCACTGTTAGAAAAAGAGTCCCTCAGTTGTCAAGGAGGACACTGGTGATGTCGAAGCAGTGGAAAAAATAACCATATACCCAGTATGAGGGCAGAGTTTTAGTTGAAGAGCAAACAGGATCCAGGTGTGGATTACAGAGGACACCCCATAGCCAAAGCCACCGGTCAGGCGGCACATAATCTGAGCTGTTAGGAGACGATGAGGAGACCCGTAATGAGGCTAAAGGCAAGAGCACCTGTGTCTAGGCCCACAGATTATTCTGGGGTGCACTGTGGACAAGAGGGTCCAAGTCCTCATCAAGGAGAAGGGCAAAGCATTCTTCAATGAGACGTCATCGGCAATGAAAGACCCAAGGACATCTTCGACCTCAGGGACAAAACCCACTTTGACCAGGGGGCCGAAGCCTTCCCCGATGAAAGTGGGGAAACCTATCGAAGCCAGTGGCAACAAGAGGGTTCAGGAGCCACCATCGATGAGAGTCCATTGTTGATTGCAAGGGCGAAAGCCCTAAACAGTGAGAGGGCCGAAGCCCACGGCAAGGGGAGGACCGAAGCCATCACCACCAAGGCCGTCGATGACAGGACAGAAGCCACCGTCAATGAGAGGGCAGAAACCATCACAATGAGAGGGCTTAGGCCATCATCAACGAAGGGCAGAAACCATCGTCAATGAGACGGCAAATAACATTGTCAACGAGAGGGCAGAAGCCACCTTCAGCAATGCTGAAGATGTAATTATACTTACAAAAATCTGAAGTATCTTCATCGTCAGTCTAGTAAAGATGGTCAGCGATGACAATAGTTAAAAAAAATGTTAAAAGGCGAAGGTACTGCTGAGCGCATCTCCAGGAAAGATGTGTGCGGGTTGTGGAAAAAAAAGAATTGAGGATTATCGGGACCGCCCTCTTTTTTATATTGCATAGACCTGTTCATGTGGTGCATGAGGGGAGCTGTCCCAGGTACGGCTGCTAAGAAGTCTTCCAGAAACAAGTGCCTCCGACAGAAGGTTCCCATTTGTTATGACCTGTTGCAAGAGATTGTCTAGAAGATCTTGGGTTGCCAGCAAGCCTAAGCACTATCCCACTGTTCTGCACCACAGAATCAGCCCCACAAAATCTATTTTTAAAGAATGTGTTGATAAGTATACACAGCTATTGAGCAGCACTATTTGTTTTCTAATTATTTATTTATTGTATATATTTTCCTACATTACCTCTAACCCGATTAGACACCTGACAAGCCCACCTTCCTTTAAGGGGGAAGGGGCACTTGCAAAGAGTCTAAGACCCCCTCCCCAACCTGCTCTCCCGCTAGATGCCTGCAGCAGGGAAGGAATAACTCAGTAAAACTAAATGCACCTCCAGACTGAGCAGAGCTCATCAGTATTTACTATCTATTTTCGGGGGCGCAGAAAACCTCAGGAAAGTGTTTCCTACCTCCAAAGTCAATGAACATGGTGAATTAATGAAAGTACTGAACAGACAGCTGCTTATTACAGCATTTTACTCCTTGAGACGACGGGCGGGCAGGCAGGAAGGAGTTAGGTGGATTGTTCTAGGAGGCTCCATCTTCGTGACACACCATTTAATAACAGCAAAGTGAGATCCTCTCAACCAATTAGAATGTACAGTATATCTACAGTGCCTCTGTAGGAGCAAAATCGCACTGTGGATATGTAAATAAAGTGATAAAGGACCCCAGTCTAGTTATTATGCCTATCAGTATGCCCCCCAGCTTTCACCTCGCTTAACGTTCTCTTACTCATTAAAGTCTCACTAAGCAATCATGACGACATCCAATTAGCAGTCTGATGGAGTTTCCGATGCTAACATACTAAAAACAAAAACTAGGAAAAAACTACAAAATCGCAAACAAAACTGGGACAGAAGTTTCTAAACAGTAAAAGGTAAAATACCTCACTATAATAGTAACAGTGTTTGGCAGTGGAGGATGCTACTCTGGCTTAATGTCACGAGACCCATTATATTAAAAAAAAAAAAAACTCTGCCTTCTTCTGCCCCAGTCTTGATCTACTGGCGTGGGCCACTGCAATTATGTCCCCGTAAACCTCCAGTACCTAAATTATTGCCATATCATATATGCAACCCATTTCTTTAAATCACAGGATTTCTGACTCAGGTCAAGAAAGTAGTGTAGGTATTTTTTATTTTTTTTTTAAGCTTTTGTTGACCGGGGTAAGTGCACTACACAAGTCCTGCCTATTTTCAGGCACAACCCGGGGGAAGGGGATACAGATGAATGCCAACTGACCTTGAACCAGATTAAGCTGTTGGTGGTATTTTTACTGAATGAGGAACCTAAACCTAAAGGGTGAAGAAGTTTCCATCCACCCATCTTGACCATTAGAAAATAATCTAGAATCCATACAACTGTGTTCTGTCCCTCTTCTATAACAATATGATTTTCCTTTTGTGTTTTTAACACACATACACCCATGAAAAAGTTTTGCAAATCCACGAGCCCCACAGACAGTCTGATTGATCTATTTATGGCCATGTGACCTCCTCGGATACAAGTCAGCAAGTTAAAGGAACATCTTACTGGCCCAATTCAAAATACCAGCATTTGGCCAGCAGGCCTACCATTTTGGATGACCACTTCCATCCCATGGAACCATGTTTCAGCAATGCATAGTGTGTAACCCAGGGCAGATAAAGGCAGGCCTAAAATTAGGAGTTCTAATTTATCTAAAAAACATTTCAAAGACTCAACAATGTAACAAGTAGTTTGATAAAATGAATATAAAAATGTGTTTTAAACCAGTAGTCTGGCTTCTTGGGGGGTTGGTTTGAAGTTCATTTAAAATAAAATGATGGGCTGATACAGTGCTTATAACTAACAATAGCTATCCAAAATAATGTTAACAAAAAACAACTTGCTTATTGCAGCCCAGCACCATCCCTTGCCAGACCTGCCCTCAAAACTTTTGTGGTGAAAGAACAGGCCCTGGCCAGAAAACAGTGCAGTACACCCCCACGATGCCTGCTGCAGATCAGCAGCACAGAGGGCAAACAAGAAAAATACAACTGATGATACTTTCTGCCAGTTACCAACCTCCACTGCTTTAAGGTTCATCTTAAACAACAGACCAAGTCATACTAAATCTAAGAGGAAACGTTTTTAAAGACAGCTGCAGTATAGCTTCTAAATCAACCATAAGCAAAAACATTTCAAATACTATATGGAAAAAAGGACTGCATACACATAGTACTGGAACAACAATCAGGTGTCGCTCTGGGAAGGACACTGATGGGTCAAGAAGTGGTTAATGATCAAGACCAGACCCACAGGCTGGGAAGGGGTTGTCCTTATGCCATCCAGCCACCAAGAATCATCTCTCCAACCGCCTGAATGAGAAGAGCTGCTGACTAACAGCAGCACTTTTAGGAAATCTGCCACAACACCCATCACACTATCACTGATGGGACCATACCTTTCGACAGTGTCATGTCCCTCCTGAAATTAGTGTTTCTGTCTTTGAAGGATAGGGACTGTGGGACACTTAATGTCACATACTGAAGTGACAGTCCAGCACAACTTCATAATATTTTTACACCACATTACTGAGAAACAACATAAGCTTCCCGAGTTCATAGGATTAATTCTGGCATGGTGACCCTGATGGCTGGTCACATACATTTGTCACCAAGTTTGTGACTGAGAGATCTGTGGGCAGCCCTCACCAGGCCTGCACTGTGGTGTAAGATTCGGGAACTCACGACACACTTGGCAACAAAGTGGCATCAACCACTGCCCTCGAGTGTGTCCAACACTGTCACTTTAGAGTTGCCCCAGATCGGGTCACAAACATCCCAGCTCACACCCCGAAACAGCCCCAGGCCTTGACCCATGCTCTCAGCCAGGCAGGCTGTCAGCGGTGGGAAACGAAACTGGCCCTAGCACGGAGCCGAGTGACCGGGCTGGCATCGTGAGTTCGGCCACCGTGGACTCCGGGGAAGGGGAGCCCAACTGGGCCGAGCTGGCACCAAGGAGCCGTCCCATGCCGTAGTCTCGCTAGGGCTGCGGTGACGGGCGGGCTGCTGGTGTCCTGAAGAACAGCGCAGCCCCTGCCTCATAACCGTTCGGCCGCTATAGTCCCCTCCCTGCGTCTACGATCGGGGCTGACCGGCGGCCGGGTCTGAAGCTGCGTCTGCAGCATGGCCGAGGAGGTGGGAAAGGCGGCCGCTACTGACTTGTGTTCACGCCGCTGACAGCCTAGTCCCCGGCTCCCCTCTCACTCGAGCCCCGCCGCCTGCTCGACGGCCGGACCCGGGGACTTGCGTGAGCTCGGCGCCGAGCTCGGACGCTCCTACTGACGGGATACCCCGAACTCTCATCCCCACACAACCCCGACTGCAGCCCTTCTCTCTACTCACCCCACTGGCTGCTCCAGGCCTCTCCTCCTCCTCTGGGGACGCAATCTCTGCTCCCGCTGTCACCGCTCTCGTTCGTTGCTCCGCCCCCTCCGCCACCGGAACAACCAGAATGTCGGTCAATCTCCCTTTCGGTCTCCCCCTCGGCTCCGCAGGCTAAGCGAGCACACATCCGGGAACCTGCGTACAAACACCTGAACTACTTCCGGATTGTTATGGCGGCAGCGGGCGCCGCAGCACAGGAGACGGCGGGCGGATCCTCCGCCGGCCAGCCGGGACATGCGCGGAGGTGGCTGTGGCAGCTGCTCCGGACGAGGGACCCGCGCTTAGCGTAGGGACTAGTTTAGCCCTTTGGCGGCGGCGTAGAGCCATGATGTAGTACTCTGCCTGAGGACGAGGAGGCAAAAACGCGGACTGGAGGCAGCCTGTAACTTTTGCATAGGTGGCTAAATATACACTTTGCCGTTAGCTGTTCTCCATATCATGCCATATTGTGCCGTCTCTGCAGAAAGAAAAGGACAATTTCCCCAATGTGTGTGTCCATCGTGGTGATACAAGTCTCCCTTTTTACTTGCCAGATGTTGCCACACCAGTGTAACAAGGGTGGCTTCAATGTTTTGAATTTGCCTCTGTGAAAAGGAAGTGTCACAACAAGAAGCCTCACCCCTCGCACACCTTTGGTGTAGCATAGCGCCTTCAGCAGACACCTCCGCTGGAAATAATGGATGCCCGCCGTTAACTACTATCGTACATTTTTTTCACATTTCAAAATGCAAGTAAAATACAGGACTTCAGAGCAGTGGTTAAATTGGAATTGTGAGAACTCTAGAGTTATATCTCGATTTATTGGGAGGTGGCGCTCATAGTGTGCAACGGACGCGTGGAGAAAGGTGACAGAGGAAAAGTGAATCTCCAGTTTTGTAAAGGGAGGTAGCAATAGGCTCTTTTTTACCCAGTTCAATACCTGTCTGAACAAATAAATACTGTACCGCTAGTACCTGCCTACTCAGAGCTCCGATTCCTGAGAATTACAGTGGGAAGGGGGAGGTACTTTGCATATCTGTCTGTTAAAGTAAAGGGGATATTTTGCATGTCTGTTAAGTGGAAAGGTTGAGGGCTGTATGTTCAGTTTTGGGTACTCGATGAAACACGTCAGGCTAGCCGCTGTGTTACTTTTTATAGTGTTGTGAGAGTAACGTAACCAGCTTTAGATCTGAAGAGCGCCGGCAGCTACCAGAGGACTACAGTACAGATAATCGACATGGCAAGCGACAGGAAAGCTAAGAAGTGGAGCGGTTATTGCTTCTCAGAGGAAGAATCAGTGGAATGTCAGTCCATGTTTGTATTAGCCAATTACCTAAAATTACTTTCCAGTGTTTTATCTGAAATAGTTCAGAAAGTTAGTGAATGTTACCCTATTTCGTTTTTTTAATTGAAATACAGCATTCTTTGTCTCATGTCTCCGTTCCTACATTGTGTGACACCTGAAGAGAAGAAAAAAGAAGCTGATTAAAAGGCTTGCATGAAAAAAAAAAGGAAATAAAAGGTATAATTACCGACAACTTTGCTTAATAAAAACAGTTTCAGGGTAATTCTCTGAATATATCTCATATATGATTCCCCTTTGTCTTTCCTGGGCTGCAAGCGATGGAGCTATGTAACCCCTAGGTTCAGGGAGAAAATCTATTTGCTCGGCATTATTCTAGGTTTGTACTTTTGGCAGTGGTGCCCAAGTAAATCCGGACACTGGAAGCAATAACTAAAATGTCCAAACCAGGAATGGAATTCTAGAGTGTGGCCTTTTTTCACATCAACACAGGACTAACAAAGCAAAGATGAACCCCCACAGGGCTACACTCACTGGCAGAGGCCAAAATTAAGTTTTACAGCCACTAGCCAGCAGGGCTAGTAACTGGGAAAATCCACTGGCCCCACAGACATTTCCACTGGCCCAGTTGGAGTTCATACTGACATGTTGTCTTCTCCAGTACAAGCCCACAGGGCTAGTTAAATGAAAATCTTACTAGCCCGATACAAAATCTACCAGCATGTGGCTAGTGGACTGGTGCCAGTTTCGACCCCTGCACTGGCAATGCAGATTTACAGAGGACAGAGCACATCTTCTTCACTACACGAAACCCTCAGGTTCTGAACAAAACTTTACTCACAAGGCCCAAACTAGTACTCTTCTCTTTGATTCCTTGACATGGCACCCTGACCAGTACTAGGACACTTTTCCATATAGCATGGAGTTTGATGGTGGCACCCTAAACCACCCATGAGCACTTTCTAGCTCTAAAGGGAAAAACTCCAAAATCCCACATCTGGGTGCTTTCTGCAAACACTGGCCAAGTGCCTTGGAGAAAGCTATGGGTGCCAAAACTGAACCCGTAGAAGTAAACCTGGTTACTCCAGATGGGGGTCTCCCACCTCTTTCTCCCAAATCTCGACTCGGCCATTCATTTGGATACAACACCTTTCTTCGAACTACTGGTTGTAGAGGCTATCTCGAAATGTTTGTCATATTTAACATTCTGCACTGTATTCAGGTGGTGTCCTGACTAAAAAAAGTGATGTTACTGGCTATGTCCATTCCCTAGACCCCACTGTTTCAGATGCTTCCAAGCCATACACAAATTAAAAGCACTGTACGTGACTAGTCTTCTCATGACTCCACAGTAGGCAGATACTTTTCTACTAATCTCTGTCTTGGTGAACATAGGCTCTATATCAGAGCAGACTCACCATGGTATGCAGGTGCCCCCATGCTTCTTTCAAAGGAAACACACATTCTCTCATACTTTCTGTACAATCTTCACTTTCAGGCAGCTTTTCCCTTTCCAGGCAGGGCCAGGGGATTGCCCCTGAAATGCTGGAATTCCCCCATCCCTCCGGGGTTGGGGCACTGGAACAACACTTGGAATGGTCTCTACCACTTTCTCCTGGTCTCTTCTATGTTCCTGTCTAGGGTGAGAACACAGAACCCACTTTCTGATGTAGCTCTAAAGCAGAGCTAGGCTCTGAGGGGCTGCCAACTGCAGCACACCTCTTCCTCTGACTGCTCCCACTCTAAACTCTCTGATGACTCCCTGCAGACTGGCTTGAATTCCCCAGCGTTCTACAGCTAACCCCTGCTGCTGCATTCCAATGTGGCTTATGCTGCTGCAAGAATTCTATGGTGATGTCATCACTCCAGCTCAGCTGAGACTGAGGACAGAGTGAGACAATGTGAAAGTCATTTAACTGGTATCTCACAAACTGCCTTTCCCTGCCTGCCACTGGTTCTAAGTGGGATTCTGGTAACCCCAAGGAACAAGGTGGTTAACCCACCATCGGCCAGGAAAATGACTGTCTGCAGTCATTACTTACTGGACCCAGGACATCCTACCCTATGTGATCAGGCCCTCTCCTACCATGTGCCAGGCACAGGCAGGCAACACTAAGGGCCCAGAGGCCATCGGCTGACGCATCAGCTTCTACTCTATGATCTTGCTATGATTACGCAGTGGCCCTGGAAGAATTGCCCAGAGCATAGCCCTAATAGAGCAGTACTGCAGCCCCTACAGCCAGTCAGGACCACAGCCTGTCTATCCCCCTAACCCTCTAGGGAAATCCTATCTGACCAGAACCCAAAACTACCCAAACAGGGGAACCTTCCCCCATCCATGGACACCTGCAACCAAACCAAGGAGCTAACACTACACTTTAAGCATTATACTCCCACACTCCCCCACAGCCATACCTGTGGAAGGAAAAGTTAACACATGTCAACAACAACACTGTACTTTAAACCAGGGCTCTTGGTAGGATTTTTTGTGGAAGAGTCCAGGACTTTCTTGAAAAAAAATGGGGTTCCAGACTGAAAATCTGGGAGTCCTCGTGAAATTTTAGGGGGGCCCCATTGAAATGAATAGAACAAGTCTGGAAAGTGCATTTCAGTGTTTTTTATTTATAGACCCATGTTTATTTTTATATTCTTGTATCATTATGTTGCTAATATAATGGCAAAAAGTCTTTTTTTTTTCAGCAGGCAGTGTTGTTTTGCATTCCTACAAGGTACCAGTGATGGCTTAGTAACCACAGCAGTAAATGATCATATAAAAATAATCACCTGTGTGACTGTTGTTCATTCATTTGTTCAATGACTGTCACAAATTACAGTGAGAAAAATGTACTTACAGTTTTGCAGTTCTGGTACATTGATTTGGAATTTCTACTGCTGCAGTTGATTGCAGTTGCCCAATGTATTTATTTATCAAACTGCTACAAAGTTTGCCATTAAATTAGGTACTGACAGTAAGAAGATGTAAACATTAATAGACACTAACAGTCATTGCTGACAGTCACTTATGTCGCCCAGTCAGTCACCTCCTGCCCAGAATACTTCTTCTTCGTTCTCTCCCGCACATTGACATTTTAGATGCAATTATAATCAGCCCCCCCCATTTCAGACTCCTGGCAGTGCCAACCCACCAAACACTGCAGAAACCTCCCTCACAGTTCCCACCCACCAGTGATGACTCAGGCTTAGTTAGATGACACAATCTAACATGATTGTGTGGTTGATGCCCTGTGGCTTAGTGCAATTTTTTTAACTGGCTAAACCAGACTGGTTACACTATCTTGACCTGGCATAGAAGTGATTATTTCTTCGCCTACACCCTCCTGCCCATAACTTCTCCTAAAACACCCTCCATCCCAGAACTTCTCCTAAAACACCCTCCTGCCCACAACTTCTCCTAAAACACCCTCCTGCCACAACGTCTCCCTGCTACTGTCCTGCACAAAATCTTCTTAAATTGTAAGAATACCGCAACCTGGCTGTACCAGAGACATTGGATTTGACTGGGCTGACTGAACGCCTCCCACCCACCCTACCCTTAGCCTTGACAGCTGATTTGCTGTTAAGAAGAGACAGTGGCACAATCTGGTGGATATGACAGCTGAGTCTGCAGTGTGTCTGCTTTCTGTGTGTACAAGTCATGGGTACTTCTATGCTGGCAGGCATTCCTGTAATACCCCTCCTGCCCAATTAAAGTCTTCGCACAACTCTCCTGCCCATAACTTCTCCGACTCTCCTCCTGCACATTTCTTACCCACCCCACACCATTCACAACCTACCTTGGCTCAGCAGGTCTCCCAGATCTGTCTGGTTTAACAGTGGCACAATCTAATCTGGTTGGTGGCATGAACTCTGCACAGTCTGCTTTTCTAGTGAACGTCTTTTTTCATGGCATTAGATTGCCATTTTGTCTGTGGCAATTTCCTAACACCTCCAGCCCATAACTTCTCCTGACACCCTCCTGCCCATAACTTCTCCTAAACACCCTCCTGCTCATAACTTCTCCTAACACCTCCTGCCCATAACTTCTTCAAAACCCTCCTGCACATTTCTTAATTGTGTGTGTGGCAGATAAAAGAGAACTAGTGCCAGTGTTCATGACTGGATAACACATGGGGTGACTAAAAAGCTCCCCCATCCCCACCCACAATTACCCCTCAGCAGGCCTCCCAATCTGTCTGGTGTGTGGCAAAATCAAGTGGTGCCTTGGTGGAATTATCTGCAAGCGCCTGCCACACTGCAAGTGCATGAGTCTGCTTTTTTCTGTTTGAACTTCTTTTTTCATGGCATTACATGTTTTCTGTGGCAATATACAACTTGTATTTGATATGTTGTCTTTGCACTATTATGCCCATGCTGTCAACTTGTATATTATATGTTGTCTCTGTACCATTATGTTGTACTCTCCCGGGTCGTTCCTGAAAATAGGCATAATACTTGTCTAGTGTACTTACCCAGTAAACAAAAGCTAAATAAATAAATATCTTCTCCTAACACACTTCTGCCCATAACTTCTCCTAAACACCCTCCTGCCCATAATCTCTCCCATAATCCAGCACCTCTTACTCCTGCGCATTTCTTAACTGTAGTGTACTGTTGATGACAGTAGAAGCTACTGTTGCAGATAGACTGTAGAAAAAGCAGAATGGGTTAGGTGACTACATTTGACAATAATCTCAGACGGTCCCCCATTAAAAAAAAAAAACAGGGACTGCATTGGGGCCGAAATATTCCCCCCCCCACACACACACACACACACACACATATGATCATCTGAACTTGTTAGACTGTGATCCGCTACCATCAAAATCAAAATGATATTAAATTTAGCAGAATGGGGTATGACCATCCACCCACACCCGGGCCAATCCCCAGGAGCTTTAAATCGATCCATTCCCCCGAACGGGACCTCCACTAAAATTAGCATTGACCTTAAGGGGATAAATTTAAAAATTGTATCTCCTCCCCCCCACCCTTGTTGGAACAAAACATTTTGATACTTATCTTCTACTCCTGTGCCCAAGTTCTTCCATCGTCCTGTCTCTGGATCAGTGTCAGTCACTCAAATTGTCTCTGAAACTAAAAAAAACTATTAAAGACAATTATTAAAGCATTTTAAAATTTAAAATAATTATTTTCTGTGCAGTCTTATGGTCTTAAATTTCTTAAGTGCTGGATGAAGGTTATAGTCTTCAAGTTCAAGACAGATGTTTAGTAGTGCACTTCGGTGTAAATAATCAAAAAATGATATATAAACGGACTACCACTTCACTCATCAAATTGTGAAAAAGATTTAGGGATATATGTTAATAAACTTACATCAAATGATCACTGTGTTAGAACTGCTTGCATGACCAACAGACTTTTGAGGCAAATAAAACACACTTTTGTTAATCGCACTGAGCAATGCCTTATTCCATTGTATTGAGCATACATTAGACCATATCTAGATTATGGCTCCCCTTTCTGGAATCCAAACCAAAAAAAAGACATAGCAATTCTTGAACAAGTTCAAAGGAGAGTAACTAGAATGATTCCAAGATTAACAAACTTGGATTATCAGAACAGATTAAAAGCTACTGGTCTCTTCTCTCTTCAAACTAGAAGATTAAGAGGTGATATGCTTATGGTTTTAATTTAATAAATTCACCAGATCTAATGGAAAATGTGGTCTAACACTTCAAAAGGAGACATGTTCCAAGACTGCATAATAAACAGCTTGAAGTAAAAACTTATAAAACCAGCAAAAGAGGAAACTTTTTCCAATAAGAGCATCCATTGTATGGAACACCTTGGCACAAGAATTGGTAGAGTCAACTAGTGCCGCTGTCTTTAAAAACAAATTAGATGTTTGGTTGAGGGATAATAGATAAATAATGTCCCACATAGTGTGGGGAACAGTCTCGATGGGCTCTGGCCTTCTTCTGTTCTTTCATACCAAGTAATACCTGGATCCTGGAATACCAGTCTGGCGGAACAACATAGGTACGGCAACGGCTGGATGGCAGCACTGGCTACCACTGCTCTACTCTCCACTTGGTAGGCATGGGCACATTCGCAGGAAGTTGGTTGCATTGAGGAAAGTACCACAGTGGGTCAGGTGCAAGAATTATTACCCCGTCAGGGCGCTCATAATTCACATTGTAGAAGGTTTCATGGCCCTCTCCATCTACGATCCATACAGTGTCTTGCCCACTTTCCAATATTTGAATTTCTCTGAAGTTACTCTGTCTCTGACAAATTGACTTGCACCGGGATGCATGTATTTTTTTGCCTCTTCCACTATCCAGGATTTCCTGTTTCTTTCAATCTCCTCCCAGACTCTCCAAGGAAAGGATATCCTATAGATTTCATTCGCCTTGCTACGAACCAGTCTTTCCTCTTTACTACACTTGGTCAACTTAAGACCTCTGGCCTGGCTTGGGGGTGGCCTGTCCTGGTTCTGCCAGCTACGCATACTCAGTGCAATGTAAAATGGATCTCTGACTCCTCCTTGTGGGGATAGGGCTGTGGAGTCACCAGTCTGTCCTTCTTTTTGCTCCTCCGAGGCAAGAGCCTGAGGCTGTGGACCAGCTTCTTCTTCATAAGGCCACATAGGTTCCCCCTCCTCCTCTTCCTCACTGAGTATCTGAGCCCAGGAGTGAGCAGACGTCCTTACTCCTGAGACGGTCTACTCTTCACTGGGCGCGGAGGTTGACGCTTCCCATTCAAGAGTCTCTCTCAGCTCATGATCTTAGATGAGACTAGGGCTTGGCGCCTCTCCCCACGGATCTGCTGATGCTCCCTCTGCACTGTCTCTCTGTGACCCAGACTCAGATATATCAGCACTACTTTGCTCTGCCTGTAGATCTACACCCTCTTCCTTTGTGCCACACTGTGCTGGGCTTCCCCCAACAGGCTCTACCTGGTGCTGTGTGCTGCCAACTGCAGATTCTTGAAGCTTTGTCCACGTGGGAGCCAAACGAATCTTGGGTGCTTTAGTTAGGCCATGTTTCTTTAGGCACCCAGAATAGTGAGGAACCATGAAGCTGTCCCTTCCAGCCTTTAAATACATTATGCACACTCTAACTGGATATCCAGGAATTGCCACACGAAGAGGCAAACGTCCCACGTAGTAACATCTCTCAATGTCTTTCAACTTGCTAACTTCTTCTACTATCATAACCCGGGCATGATCCGGGTAAAGGGCTGATCCCAAAGCCATGACTGCAGAGAAAAGCAAAAGCTCACTGTTATCTCAAGTCCCACTTTGTTGGAAAACTTTTACAAAATGGCTCCCCTGCTGCTGTGTTTACTTTACTACCCCACCCTGTCATGGTGGTGCAGCACTCCTGGCGCATCAACATTCTGTTTCTGACTCAAGTCACTGTGCATCCAATTTACACGCTTTACTAATAAAGTTCACTCAGATTGCACAATCTGCAGTGTTTGCTCTCTCAGCACATCTATATGATTTTTTACAGGACTTTTCATTCGCTTTAAATCACTGTTTTTGCTTAAAGTCCCTAAAGCCACAGTATTTCATTGCACAGGATTGCCTGTATTTTTGTTGCATCTTTCATACAACCCACAGTCTCCCACTTTGCTTTGAAAATCATACTGTTGCTGAACCCATAATTGTGATCACAGTCTAATGCTCAGAATTCTTGTTCAGCTTGATTAGCTAGACACAGTCCTTCTTTGCGCAAACGATCACACTGTTACACACAGATTCAGCTGGCTTTAGTTAAAATCGCACACAGTTTGAGCTGTTTCTCTGGATGGTACTTACTGAATCAGTAGCTTGCTTTTTATGGAGTACCTGGGCTCACAAGCCGTCTTTGGAGGCCTTGATTGAAGTGGGCTGGCAGTCCTGCCGATTGTCCCTCCGAACACCTCGCTTTCTTCCCAGACGATTGAAATGCGGGTTTAGCCCAATTTTAAACAGAAAAGTCTGATTTTATTACTTTTATAACGTCTTCAGTCACTGTGATGCTCCTCTTGGCAAGCCAGTTCGCACACCACTCTCTCTCTCTCTCTCTCTCCTCGAACACTGTGCAGTCACTCTGAAGCTGGCCTGGGGGCCGGACTGACTACAGTCTCACCAATCACTCGATGCCATGCAAATGAGCCTCTCTCTTCTCGTGCTGTTCTCCTCCATGACGATCGTCAAGCAGGCAAAATTTAAACTGCGAACCACTTTTTTTTATTTTAACTGTAACTCCTCGGCGGGAGCATCATTTTATTCATTTTTCATGGCATTTTCCTCAGAGACTCCCCCAGTCCACACAACAAGCTCTTTAAACTTCTAGGGCACACATCTCTCTTAGTTTCCCACAGTTTTCCATACTTTTTCTTGTCACAACTGAACTTTAAAAGCTGGCAATGTTATATTTGGATGCAGGACAAGGGGCATTCACAGTCTGGCTTTACTGCTTCTTGGTAAGCAGGTGGCACAATTACAGCAGCACACAGCGGCACATTTGGATGGCAATGCTTCCGATTTTTGGGCTACCTACGGCCAGACAGCCAAAACGCTAGCCATAATCTGAGCAAACCTTTCTTGTTTTCTCCCTAAATTCAAAACAAATCCTCAGCGTTGCTTCCATTTTGTAACCCCTGGGTTCGGGGAGAAAATCTATTTGCTCAGCATTATGCTAGGTTTGTACTTCTGGCAGTGGTGCCCAAGTAAATCCGGACACTGGAAGCAATAACTGAAATGTCCAAACCAGGAATGGGATTCTAGAGTGTGGCTCCCCACAGGGCTGCACTCACTGGCAATGCAGATTTACAGAGGACAGAGCACATCTTCTTCACTACACGAAACCCTCAGGTTCTGAACAAAACTGGGCGCACACGGCCCGAACTGGTACTCTTCTCTTTGATTCCTTGACATGGCACCTCAGTCAGTACTAGGACACTTTTCCATATAGCACCGAGTTTGATGGTGGCTACCTAAACCACCCACGAGCACTTTCTAGCTCTAAAGGGAAAAACTCCAAAATCCCATGTCTGGGTGCTTTCTGCAAATACTGGCCAAGTGCCTGGGAGAAAGCTATAGGTACCCAAACTGAACCCACAGAGGTAAACCTGGTTACTCCAGATGGGGGTCTCCCACCTCTTGCTCCTAAATCTATACTCGGCCATTCATTTGGATACACCTTTCTTCGAACTACTGGTTGTAGATGCTATCTCAAAATATTTGTCACATTTAACATTCTACACTGTATTCGGGTGGTGTCCTGACTTAAATAGTTCTGTTAGTGGCTATGTCCATTCCCTAGACCCCACTGTTTCAGATGCTTCCAAGCCATACACAAATTAAAAGCACTGTACTTGACTAGTCTTCTTATGACCCCACAGTAGGCAGATACTTTTCTACTAATCTCTGTCTTGGTGAACATAGGGTCTATATCAGAGCAGACTCACCATGGTATGCAGGTGCCCCTGGGCTTCTTTCAAAGAAAACACAAATTCTCTCGTACTTTCTGTATAATCTTCATTTTCTGGCAGCTTTTCCCTTTCCAGGCAGGGCCAGGGGATTGCCCGCAAAATGCTGGAATTCCCCCCATCCCTCCGGGGTTGGGGCACTGGAACAACACTTGGAATGTTCTCTACCACTTTCTTCTATGTTCCTCTCTAGGGTGAGAACACAGAACCCACTTTCTGATGTAGCTCTAAAGCAGAGCTAGGCTCTGAGGGGCTGCCAACTGCAGCACACCTCTTCCTCTGACTGCTCCCACTCTAAACTCTCTGATGACTCCCTGAAGACTGACTTGAATTCCCCAACGTTCTACAGCTAACCCCTGCTACTGCATCCCAATGTGGCTTATGCTGCTGCAAGAATTCTATGGTGATGTCATCACTCCAACTCAGCTGAGACTGTAGACAGAGTGAGACAGTGTGAAACCTATTTAACTGGTATCTCATAAGCTGCCTTTCCATGCCTGCCACTGGTTCTAACTGGGATTCTAGTAACCCCAGGGAACAAGGGGGTTACAGATATATTTAGCTATATACTATAATGGTATTCTGCCCACGTTGTATCTAATGAGAGACTATATTACATTTGATCCTTATTAAGTGAAGATATGCTTTTAGGATGTACAAGCTGTTATCCCTCTGTGTGGGGTTTAAACTTGTGAAGGGGGGGAGGGATCAAAAAAGTGGCAGTGCCAGCAAGTAAGATAAATGAGGGACATGGTCTCCACTCCTCTAGGGGGCTAGGGAGATATGGAAATAGGTCACCAGGTAGGGTGCAGGAGCTGAGAAATGGGAACTGAAAGGAGAGGAGGGAAAAGGGGGGGAGAGTGGTGCTGATAAATGCCAGGAGCTTAGGAAATAAAATACCTAAGCTCCAGGCGATGCTAGTTGAGGGGGAGATAGATGTGGCAGCAGTCACTGAGACCTGGGCCACTCAAGGACACGAATGGGACCTAAATCTGGAGGGCTACACTATGTTCAGAAAAGATAGGGGGGAAGGAAGTGGGTGGTGTAGCACTGTTAGTCAGAAATGGCATGGGTTTTGGAGGGGTAGAGGAGGCATAGGGGAATGTGGAGGCTGTTTGGGTCACCTTGCTGATGCAAGGGGATAAGAGAGTAAAGGTCGGAGTGGTACACAGACCACCAGCACTGGCGGAGGTCCTGGAAGAAAGTTTGGTGGCAAATCTCGAGGGACACTGTAGATTGGGGAAGGGTAGTGGTAATGAGGGACCTCAACATGCCAGGAACAGACTGGGGGACTACGTCGCCAGTGGCCAGAGAGCAGAGGATGCTAGATGTCTTCCAGGATGCGTTTCTGACCCAACAGGTGGGTGAGCCAACTAGGGAGGCCTGGACACTGGACGTGGTCCTGGCAGACAATGATCAGATTAGGGGACTAGAGGTGAGGGACCCGTTGGCTGGGAGTGATCATGCCACAGTCTGGTTCTTCCTGGACCTGGGGGGGGGGGAGGAAAGCCGAACAAGGACGGTAGTAACCAACTTTAGGGGTGCAGACTTCAGGGAGATAGGAATGGATCCTTAAAGATCATCTGGACAGGATAAGGCCGGATATGGATGCCGACAGCAGGTGGGGGAATCATTAGGAGGGGAATACAGGAGGTTACCAGATCCTGCACAAGAGAAAGGTGTAAGTTTAGTAAGGCTAGAAAACCTTTCTGGTAGACCCAGGAGGTGGTGAGGGAAAAGAAGGCGGCCTATATGCGCTTCAAGTGCTCAAGGAGAGAAAGGGATCAGGAGGAATATGAACTGACAGCCAAGAGAGTCACCAGGGTGGTGAGAGAAGCTAAGGCAAAAAAGGAGCAGTCCTTGGCCAGTGGGATCCGGAGGGGGGACAAGGGGTTCTTTAGATACATAGGGGGAAAAAAGGAAAGTAGGGGTAGATCAGCAAGATAAGGATAGGGGATGGTTAGGCACAGGAGGCAGGGGAACATGCAGAAGTCATAAATGAGTACTTTGCCTCAGTTTTTACCAGGGGGATGGAGGGGCTATGTCTTGCGAGGGAAGTGGGGGCAAACTGGAGCAAGGGGTGTGACCGGTAGAGACAAGGGGCCCTGATGGGTCTGGGGAAAGGGAGTGGCCACCACAGACAGGTGGGGTCCCAGCAGTGCAGGGTAAAAAGAGGGAGGACGTGGAGGCTAAAATCCCAGTAGAGAGAGTAAGGGAAGCCCTCAGGTCCCTTCAGATGGAGAAAGCACCTGGGCCAGATGAGATAAATCCCAGAGTGCTGAGGGAACTGACGGATGTCCTGGCAGTCCCTCTAGTGGAGCTTTTCAACATCTCTCTGAGGACTGAGTGGGTGTCCCAAGACATGAGGGTGGCCCATGTGCCGATCCACAAGGGGAGGATCAAGAGAGGAGGCGGGAAATTACAGGCCCATTAGCCTGACATTGCTGGTCAGCAAAGTGATGGAGGGTATTGTCAAGGAAAGGCTAGGGGGGTTACTGGAGCAAACTGGGTACTTGGATGATAGGCAGCATGGCTTTGTCACGGGAAGATCATGCCAGACAAACCTTGTTGAGTTCTATGACTGGGTGACGAGGGCCCTGGACCAGGGTAGGCCAGTGGACATCCTCTTTCTGGACTTTAGCAAGGTGTTTGATTCAGTACCGCACAGTAGCCTGTTGGCCAAACTGAAGGAAATGGGGGTAGGGAGACAGTTGTTAAGATGGATAGGAAATTGGCTCTCTGAGCATACTCAGAAGGTGGTGGTTGGAGGGTTAACCTCATCCCCAAGGTGGGTTACTAGTGGGGTTCCTCAGGGGTCAGTGCTGGGGCCACTCCTGTTCAACGCCTGTATCTCATACATCAGAAGGGGGATCAGGAGTGAGATGAGCCTCTCTGTAGATGACTCAAAGCTGGGTGCAGTGGTGGATGGGGAGATGGGGAGAGTGGCCTTGCAAGAGAACCTGGAGGCTCTGGAAAGCTGGTTGGGAAAATGGAAACTAAAATTCAGTGTGGGAAAGTGTAAGGTTCTGCACCTGAGGAGACATGATTCCAGTCATGGAGGGTGAGAGGGACCTGGAGGTAGTGGTAGATGTCAAAAGGAACAACTCGGAGACCTGTAGGAGGACAGCAGCAAGGGAAAATAGGATGCTGGGATGCATCGCAAGGGGGATTACCTCCAGAAAGGTGGAAGTGATCCTTCCACTGTACAACTGCTTGGTTAGGCCACACCTCGAGTATTGTGTACAGTTTTGGAGATCATATTTAAAGAGGAACATTACACTCCTAGAGAGGGTCCAAAGGAGGGCAGCCAAAATGATCTGGGGCCTGGGGGAGAGGACCTATGAGGAGAGGCTCAAGGAGCTCGACATGTACACCCTGGAGGAGAGGAGAGGAGGGACGGGGAGACATGACAGAGGTGTTTAAGTACATGAAAGGGATCAATAAAGGAGGCGCAGTCAGGGTGCTCCCAAGGAAACAGGGTGGGGCAACAAGAGGTAATGGGTGTAAGCTGGAAGGGGCAGGCTCCGAGGGGAGAGGAGGAGATGTTATTTCACTGAAAGGGTGGTGGAGCCATGGAATGCACTGCCCAGGGAGCTGGTAGAGGTGGAGACTTTGGACGGGTTTAAGAGGGGATGGGACAGGTACAGGGGGTTGGTAAATCTGACCAGTCCCTATACAGGTGGAACATCTGGGACTGGGGACAGTATAACTCAAGGGGGAGTGGGGACACCAAAATCGGCCTTCAGTGTGGGTGCTGAAAATCAAGCAGATTCGAGAGACCGTTAGGCCTATTCTGCTGGCATTTTAGTATGTTAGTATTTGTATCTTGTAAGTTTTTGCTTGCAAATGCATAAATAAAAAATGTAAAAAAAAAAAAAACAGTTTTGCAAACCTGAAGTGATAATTTATGCATAACATTCATTATTTAAACGTCTACAGAGTACAGTAGGATGGCGAGGTTCCATTAGACACTTTTTAGTCTCATTCTCACTGGGTATAGATAGCTGGGGGAAGGAGTGCTTCTGGCTTCCCATTGAATCTAGCAAGGTACGAACAGCTTTGTAACACCTACACTAAGGCTACCAAGCTGGCCAAGTTGGAATATTTTGCTTCCACCTTCCAGAAAAATACTTAATGTAAGCCCTTTCCTCTCTATAGGTGGGCAGTTCATTTCCCCCTGTTTGCTCACCTTGATGGACTGGTCCTCTGCTGATGGGGGACATAGAAACATAGAATTTGATGGCAGATTAAGATCGCTTGGCCCACCTAGTCTGCCCATTTCCTTACCTAATGGATAAGCTGCAGATCTTAGTTAACCAACGGCCTACTTTCTCCTACCCCCCACTAGATTTGCTTTATGTCTGTCCCATGAATTCTGGAATTCCCCACAGTTTTTGACTCTACAACCTCCTCAGGAGGGCCATTCCATGCATCTACAACCCTCTCTGTGAAGAAATACTTCCTCACATTATCTCTGAGCTGTCCCCCCTTTATCTTCAAATTGCGCCCCCTTGTTCTTGCACATCTCTTTTTCTGAAAGATGCTACCCTCTTGGACTTTATTGATTCCCTTGAGGTATTTGAAAGTTTCTATCATGTCCCCCCCTCCCTCCTTTCCTTGAGGCTGTACATCTTAAACTCCTTTAGTATTTCTTTATATGTCTTCTGGTGCAGACCCTGCACCATTTTGGTTGCCCTTCTCTGGACAGCCTCCGCCCTGTCTATGTCTTTGCGGAGATGGAGTCTCCAGAACTGTACACAGTACTCCAGATGTGGTCTTACCAACTGTCTGTACAGATGGCCAACAACCTCCTGTTTTCTACTGGTGATGTCTCTCCTTATGCATCCCAGTATCCCCACAGCCCTCCTTACTGCCTTCTCACATTGCTGGCCCACCTTTAGGTCATCTGATATGACTACCCCCAGGTCCCTTTCCATTTTTGTTGTTGTCAGTATCTCACCCCCCATTGTGTACTCTTCCACTGGGTTTTTGTTTCCCAGGTGCATTACTTTGCACTTCTTTGCATTGAATCTAAGCTGCCATACATTTGACCATTCCTCCAACCTTGCCAAGTCCGTTTTCATCCTTTCCACCTCACCTTGTGTATCAACTCTGTTGCAGATCTTTGTGTCATCTGCAGAGACATACTTTCCCTTCCAGTCCCTCTACAATGTCACTTATAAAGACATTAAAAAGGACTGGCCCCAGTACTGAACTCTGCGGTACCCCACTAGTAACCCCCTTTCTTTACTGTGGACTCCATTTACTATTACCCGCTGTGTCCTGTTGTCCAGCCAGCGTTTTACCCAGGCTGCCACCCTAGGACCCACTCCCAGGCTGGCTAATTTGTTTATTAACCTTTTGTGCAGGACTGTGTCAAATGCCTTGCTAAAGTCTAGGTAGGCCATGTCCACATTCCCTCCTTGTTCTACTACTTTGGTCACCCAGTCAAAGAAATCAATTAGATTTGCCAGAAAGAGGAATGTTGAAGAAACAGATGTAGGAAGTCATGTACGAGGACTGTGGGTGCTGGTAGCCCTGGGACCTGCCACCATCCCCCAAGGTGGCATATGTGAAACCAGACATGGGAGTAGTGGAGGCCATGTTTGCAGTGTCACTGATCAGGGCTTCAAGGTCTAAGCCCCAGCTCTAGCCAGGAGGACGGTATGGATCCCAGTGGTGTTTGCCAGGATGGAAGATATGAGTCTCCTCAAAGCTGCATCCCCAGGTGCCAAGTGTGCCGGAAGGGTCTCCTGATGGAGGACTTGGCAAACAAGTCAAGCTATGAACTTTTTTAATGTGGCTCCCAGCCAGGAAGCCCAGGATCATGAATAACTGTAAAGAGTTCCTAAAACAGAACATGTGTGCCTGACTGTTAGTTGAGATCCCCTTATGGCTCCTCTGTTCTGCCAAAGTGTTGCATCTGGGAATCTGAACTGGGTTGGACTGGGATGTTAAAATTTGAGTTGTTATCGAAAATAAATTGTGCCCTGCTTGACTGAATTCCACCTGTGTGGACAAGGTTTGTGTTCCAGCGTCTTTGAGTTAGTGTCTTGAGTGTTGTCCCCTGAATTAAACTGCCCAACCAAAGGGAAATGTCCAGCTGTAATTGGGCCATGCCTCAGTGTAAGGCATGGCCCAATTAGACTTTTCACAAAGTAAATTAATTTTTTCAATTTACTACTGCTGTATGTCGACCCGGTGGCACAGAGGGCTGAGGTGCTGGACGCCACACCTCGCACCACGCCGACAACCCAGGTTCGGGAGTGACCTCAGGTGTTGGTGGGTCGGCCAGGGGAGGAAGAATAGAGCATTCCAGGGATTGCTTTCCTCCAGGGAGGGTGGGGAGGGTCACCCATGCTCGTGCTGGCTCCTAGCAGTGGCTGGGGGCTGGTGCAATGATGCAGTTGCATGGGGGGGTCGGAGCAGACAGATGCGTGATGCATGGAAGCGTGCATCATACCATCATTGACATCCTGCACACCTGCTCCTACAGTGGCATAAAGAGATGAAAAATACTAGCCCCAGTCCTCTGGCGCGTGTGAAGATCTACCCCCGCAGCATTGCACCAAGCACTCCTTCAAAGCCCCCTCTGGTCCTGACTCCCCAGATAGTCTTCCACACTGTAGGGGAACGCAATGCAGCCAGGAGGTGGAGGGGGCCAGAGGTGGCAGCTCGGGCATGATGCTCGGTGTGGTGGCCGTCGGGACTGGACTGGATGTGGGGGGAACCATAGGATCATCCCCCGCTGAGGAGGTAAGGCATAAAACAGGACTAACAAAAAAAACAGCTACTGAAATATTTTTCTCGTATCAGGTTGCTCCTGCCTCCCTTATGCTGGCATTGCGAACTTATGGGCTCACCCCCACAACCGCCCACGACTGTTCCTCTGTGACATCTGACATGGGGAGCAGCCAGAGGCATGCCCATAGACAGTTGTTTAAGCAGAGCTGTTAACAGCTCTGGTTTTCAAACTACACATGGCATTTAGGCACCATTTGTGAAAATAAAGCAAGGCATGGGAGATATGGAGATTATTATATCTCCATACATAAGGGCAGCATAGAGGAAGGGGCAAAGCCGCATCATCATCTTTCGGGTTTTGCAGTGCAGTCTTGGGGGTGAGCAGTGCAAGGTTAGAAAATGGCTGGAGGGGAGCTGTCACCGTTTTTATGAGTCTTCAGGTAAATAAATACAGTGGTTCATATTGTGACTGCAGGAGAGGTCTGTGCTACTGAATCCCTGATCTGTTCAGCAATTGGAGCTTAAAGGGGGACTCTCATCAGCAGGATTTCTTAATATCTGAAAGACCATAAAAAGCTAACTTGAGTGAGCCGTTGTGTTTATCTGTGAGTCTTTGCAGTCCAGAGTTATTCATCTATAAATCAGTCTGTAAGTAAGGGCTGGGGGCAGCCATATGTTTTAGGCTCCTGACAGGAAATGATATCACAGAGGATTTTGGCCCTCCATTGACCGTAGGTTAAGTAGGAAATCGTCTGTTTTATTAAGTGTGTTTTTTTTTTAAACTTTCTTTTATTAATTTTCTGTGTAATCAGGCAATTAACAATTGCATTCCTCATACGTGGATTAGGTACATTGTTTGGCAGTAAAAACTAACATAAAGTGATATTGTAATAGACAAGAACAACACATTCCTTATATTCTTTTACAGAAGGAGATGGGGAATTCCATGAAAAATAATTGATTGGAGTCCCAAACATTTCAAATAAATTGCCAGCCTCTTCAAAGGCAACAGGTTTGTCCTTGGGCAAAAATTAACAGAGGGAGAGATACGCAATCTCTTGATTGCTATTTAACCTTTTCAAACAGTAGGGAGAATAAAACATAAAGACTAACTCCCTTACAACTCATTCCATACCTGGGTGTCTACTAACGTTTACATTGTTTCCCAACAACAAGAACCAATTAACAATTTTAATATTATTTCTCATTAGGTAATACTATTTCTACTAGCTCTTTCCTCTTACATGAAGCTTTACCAAATGTAAGTCACATTAGGCAGAAACAAACTAACAGAACAGCAGCTTTATGTTGGGGGGGTCCTCTGGGAACTTGCAAAATGCGGTCAAAGCGAGCCATGAGCATCCAAAAATATAGAAAATACATATTTAATCCTGCAGTCCCTTCGATTTCCCCACTATACCCACAAACAGTAATAGTGACTAATTGGCTCTCTTATAATACTAAGAGAAATCACAACGTTTTAAAACAGCTGTACATTAATCCAGTCATTTAGCCAAACCTGACACGACAGGCTATATTCACTTACTGATCAGTCGTCAGAGTCAGAGGCCGAATCTCGGCGAGATGGACTGTCTCGACACCTCTCAAACTCCTGCTCTATCTTTTCTGCCCAGTGACCTGCATCTTGAGGATTGTTGAACTGCCACTTCTTTCCACCATAGATCACACAAAGACAGGCAGGTAAAAGAAAGGGATGTACGATCTCCCATGTTCTCAGCCTCTGCCACACTGCATCAAACCCCTTTCTCCTCACTCTGGTCTGAAAAGATAGGTCGGGGTAGAATTTTACATTGGCACCACTGATGTTCAGTGAATATACCACCCGAGCAGCACTGATGATGGCATCCCTGAATTCTGAACCCGATGACCTCACTAAGATGGTGCATGGTTGATTGGGGGAGGTCGGATGGATCCTTGGATTTGACCCTGTAAGCTTTGGTCAGAGACAACTATCCAGATCCCTCTTGCAAGGTGAGTACTTCCCGAAACCAGTCCAGCAGAAATTGCAACAACGATGTCCCTTCAGCCCCTTCAGGCACTCCAACAAGCCTGATATTTCTGGAATGTATTTCATTCTCTGTGGTTTCCACGCGACTCCTGAGCTGCATATTTTCTTCGGTTAGTGTGGTGACTGTCGTAAAAGTTGATACAGTTCTTTTTTCCGACTCTGCCACTGTCCCAGTCAATTACTGGATTGCCGCATCATGTTTCTCCAAGTTTTGGAGATTTTTTTGTATTTGAGAGTCCATGGCCTTCATAGACTAAATCATCGATTTCCATGGTGGTTCCGCGGCATGTTGGGGGCCATCTCCACTACCACCTGTGGCTCCATGGTCCTGCTAATACCGAGTTGCTGTTGGTCTTTTGCTGGCCCTGGAGGCTGAGCTTTCTGTTGTCTCATTATTCAAATAAGGTATCGATCCATTTGCAGAAGACAAGAGGAGTTAGTTTCTGGTGAGCAGAAATAATACATCTGCCAAATGAACTGTTTAAAAAGTATTTTACGCACCACGAGTTGGAGAGTTGTAAAAGGGAGCTTCCGACCTGGAAAACGGCTCTCTAGTGCCCTCATTAAGTGTGTTTTAAGGAGTTATTACAACACTTTCTACATTTATAATAATTGTTTTGTATGTGCATTGAAACTGGTGAGTTATCACCCTTGCATTTCAAACCGTTAGTAAAAATAATCCATCTTTAGGATTGCTTTAACCTCTAGGCTATACTGTCAGCTGATCATTAAAATCTGCACATCTCAAGGCTGGCTCTGTGGTGCCAACAGGTATTGGGGCCCCATACTGTATCAGGATTTCTAAACCCTGGCTGTGTTCTTGTCAGTGCAGATTTCTGGGGCTGCCACAGCACTAACTTCTGTCTTATTCCGTTCCCTCTCTTTTTATTTATCAAGTCTAGGATTACAGATACCTTTGAGCCTTGGCTCTTTTACAAAGGTTCCACATCAGAGAAATACAAATTATGGGGAACATCAAGACAGACATTACAACAATGTGGACATTGCAAACAGAGTACAGAGTAATACAATTCAAGGGTAGCATTGTAACAAGGCAGCCAGCGGCATCTGTCAGAGAAAATAGAGAACAGATAAGAATTGCCAAAGTCATAGGGAGAGGGAAGGAGGGGAGAAGGAATGTAGGAAGGGCGGGGAGAGGGTGAAAAGTGCAGCATTGGGTATACCAAGATGTGACCCTTACACCCTTTTCTCTTACAGTTTCGGGTGTAAACTCAGGTTTACAAGATGCAAATGTGGCTACGTACCTATTAGCCTGGCATCATGTGTCTAGCCATGAAATGTGTAGTTTTTGTTTAATAGCTGGTAGTACAACCTAGAGGTTAAAGCAAAGAGCTGTAAACAAGCTTCATTCATCTAGCAGAATAAGGTTTGATTCCAGCATGCTCTACTTGTATATTGTGTGACCAGAGTAAGTCACTTACAAGCTGTAGATGTGTGCCATTCCTGGACAAAGACAGTAAAAACAATCTGAGCATGTGTTATGATTATGAAAATATTATGCTCTTCTATCCAGATTTGACTTGAAAAGAAAAACAATAGGACACCATTGTTTATTAACTGCAAAAACACATGGATGGACAACATTGTTTAAAAAAAGCATAATCTGAACTGCATTATTAAAATATGGAATAATATATGGGTGTGTGTGTGTAACCAACATTTTACACACACCCGAGGTGTTTGATGCTGCATTAACCCTGATGGCAAAATCCGAGTGGTTTATAAAAGCATCCCCCACTGAGGGTGTGTGCAAAATTCTGGTTCTTACACCCACCCACATATTATTTTATTTAATGGTGCTAATTGTTTCCCTTTCAGCACAGTTCATTAAGTGCAGCACTTCTGTCGGAGATACACAAACTCACTTCACACATGCATGCACACACACACCACACACCACACACACGCACACACACACACTTCAAACGCACACACACACACTTCACACACACACGGGCACGTCCCACACATCCCACATACACGTAGCCTGTCTTTCCCTTTGTTTGTGTTTTTTCCTTTCTTTTTTTACATTACAGTGGGAATGGCATTCTGGAAAGTTGCAGTCCATCGGCATAGCTGCAGCATGTAAGACACATTCAAAGGGAATGGGCGGCAGGATCAACCAGATTAATTTTTCCTTTAAGGTAGAAAATCCCATTCCATCCAAAGTATTTCAGTAAGAAACTGTTATACCTTTAACTTCATCAAAAGAAGTAAAACACTCTTTTAATAATGTATTTCAGGTTCTGTATGCCTTAACTGTGTTGTCCAGCTATGTGTTTTTATAATTAATGAACAAGTAATGATGTCCTACTTTTTCAAATCTGGATAGAAAAAGCATAATATTTTCAGAATCACAGCACATGCTCAGATTGTTTTTACTGTCTTTATCCAAGAAAGGCACACAGCTACAGCTTGTTCCTGGGTGTGTTTTGAGAGAACAGGGAGGTTAAGTGACTTGTACTGGTCACACAGTATACAAGTAGAGCATGATGGAATCAAAACCCATTCTGCTGGATGAATGAAACTTGTTCACAGAGCTTTGCTTTAACCTCTAAGCTGTCCTGTCAGCTGATAATCAAAAACTTCACATTTCAAGGATGGCCCCATGATGCCAGACCAGTAGATACATAGCAACATTTGCATCTTGTAGACCTGAGCTCATACCCAAAATTGTAAGACAAAAGGCTGTAAGAGAGAGAATGAAAAAAGACAAAAGTTGGTGCTGTGGCAGTCCCAGAATTTGTACTGACGTGAACACAGACAGGGTTAGAAATCCTGATAAGGGGCCCCTGTAACAGGGTGCCCCTGTTATGTTTATTAATGTGTATAACCCCCCCCCCCAATTTTCTTATTCACTCTATTCTGTCCTCTTTCTTTCTATACCTGTCTTTTCTTTTTCTTGTCAAGGTGGCCAACCTGGCAATCTTTATAATTTCTTTGTCTATCCCTGTTTCTTTGAAAATAAACAAAATCCTGTTGCATCCACAAGCACTGAAAGTGCTCTAAAAATCATATAAATAGCGCTTAATGTTTTAAAATAAATGTTTTTCTTCCTGCTGTCCACGAAGGCTTTATAGCTCTTAGTCAATGAACTACTGATTTGGAGCATATCTCAGAGCACGATGCATTGTAAAATAAAAGATTTTTGCCTGGAGCAGTGGATACCAAGAATGTCAGCCCTTTCATGATCACTGCAGCTTGGATCAGAGCAGGATGCTCTGAAACACTGTAACCTCATGCGGTTACATTCAATGACCAGTGCATCAAAAAGAAACCACACGCTGCAGCAGAAAAGGATTAAAACTCCTCTTCCAAGTTTCTAGTCCAGAGCTGTTTTCTGAAGCTATTGAAAGAGCAGCCCCTATAGCCGTGCAGCGGAGCAGGATCGCGCTCCGATGTGCACAGTAGCTTAGCCCTCATTACAAATGTGAAGCAGGATGCTTCGTAGAAAAAGTGAAAGTTGTTGTTTGTGCAACAGAGCAAGGGAAATAAATGATTTCATTATTTTGAATTTCTTTATTTTTGGACTTTGAGAAAAATAAAATGATAAACACATTAATTAGCATTTTTTATGCACTATAATATCTGCCTGAGTGTCTGTCATTGATCTCATGCCTCTACACTGGTATAAGAAGTGGGATCTTCCTGGTATGTTAAGACTGCTTGGGGAGCATTACCAGGGGGTGTTGTCACATTTCAACACTCTGGCAGATGAAGGAAGGGGACCAGACAGAGCTTCATACAGTGCATATGACAAGATAAGTGAGTGAGAAAACTGGTCTGCCATTGTTTCCTGGATTGGGTCCTGGAGCTAGACCCAAAAGACCAAAAATGCAGAAGGATGAGGATGAGGATGTTCCGGAGGAAGACAGGAAGAAACCAGAAGCACGGATGGCATCAGTACCCGAGGATACCAGTGATTTGCTAAAATGGCTGTGTTTAAGACAACTGGACATGGAGCATCAGAGAGAAGAGGATCGATGTCAACGAGAAGAGGACAGATGGATACAGGCTGAGGAAAGGAGACAACAGGACGAGAAATGGCAGAATACCTTAAAAGTCATACAGGATATGAATCAAGGCCAGACCGACCAGACAGGGCCTGGGACATTAAACTCACCAAGTTAACAGAAGCTGATGATATCGAGGCATATCTTACCACTTTTGAATGGATAGCCCTAATGTGTACATGGCCCAGGGACCAGTGGGTGATCAGGTTGGTACCTTATCTTTCCGGGAGAGCTCAACTTGTTTACAGTCAGTTAAGTGGGGCTGATTCTAATAATTATGACAGAGTAAAAGAAGAGGTGCTTAGAAGATACAATATAAGTACTGAGACTTACCGGCAATGGTTTCGTCAACAGAAAATGTTATTGTATGATATCCCTAGAGAGACATATGCCAGACTGAAAGATTATTGTGGTAAATGGTTACAGTCAACTACAAAAACTACTGACCAGATAATGGAACTAATCATAAGAGAACAGTTCATCCGGATAGTGCCCATATATATTCAGTTGTGGGTGAAAGAGCACAAGCTTGAGTCTTCTGAAGCTACAATCAAACTAGCTGAGGATTACCTTGCAGCTCGTTCTTCTAGACCAAGGGGACAGCCCAGTAATCCAGGCCCAGTTCAAACACCAACCAGAACTTTCTTCCCTAATAACCAAAATGTTAATTACGGCCGAAGAGACCGGGGAGGTAGAATCCCATATGCCAAAGTTATTTGTCATGGGTGCCTAGGGAAGGGTCATATTGTCAGAAACTGTCCCCACAAAAGAACTGATACTACACATTTATCCCTGGCTAACAATGGATATGTGGTATCGGTGGACATCGGTAATCAACAAATCTTTGGGGACTTTTAGACTCAGGAAGCAAACAGAAATTGCTAAGAACTGATTTAGCCCCTGAAGTAGAGCTAACTGGAATAGATACTACAGTACAATGTGTGCAAGGCAATGTTCATCAGTATACTGCTACTATGAACATAACTGTTGATAATGAAAGCCATCAACTAGTGGTTGGTTTAGTCCCCCACTTACCAGTACCTGTTATCATTGGGCAAGACTTTCTCTGGTTTGACAAACTTATAAAGACCCACCAAACATACATTAAACCAGTACATGTGGTGACCAGAGCTCAATCAAAAGCACAACAGTTAGGAGACATTTTTTCTTTCGAAGAGAACTATTTTTATGAAAAAGGGAAAGCAAGAAAAACTAAGCAGGGAAAAAGGGAAGACAAGACAAGGTGGAATGCAACCCATACTGAGAAGGGATGGATACTGTACCAGAACTGTTGACCTGTGATATAAAATGTGACCAAATGAATGTTGAGACATTAAAACCAATTTATTTTACAGGTGGGAAAAGAAGAGCATCAAGGACATTCAACATTGTTATTAAAAGGAATTTTATACCACACTACTGTTGAGCCTGGTACTGATCAAGAGGTAGAACAGCTAATGGTTCCCAAAATGTATCAAGATAAAGTAATGCGTTTGGCACCCAAAATTCCCATGGCAGGTCATGAAGGGAGAGACAGAACATTACAACGCATCTTAGCTATATTTAGTTGGCCGGGAGTGCATCAGGAGGTAGGTGCCTACTGTAGAGCCTGCCCTGAATGTCAGTTTGTAGCACAAAAGGGTAAAAAAGATCCAAGTCCCTTTACAACTCATTCCATATGTCACAACCCCATTTGAGAGAATAGCGATGGATGTGGTGGGGCCTCTTACAAAGAGTTCAAGAGGGAATCAGTTTATTTTAGTACTTTGTGACTATGCAACCCAATACCCCAAGGCTATTCCAATGAGGATGGTAACAGCCCCTCGAATAGCAGAAGAGTTGGCCAAGATTTTCAGTAGGATGGGGATACTATAGACCATTCTTATGGATAGAGGCAGTAACTTCACCTCTATCATGCTGAGAGAACTTTATCAACTATTGAGAGTATCCGCTGTTCGAACCTCTCCATATCATTCCTAGATGGACGGATTGGTCAAACGCTATAATAAGACACTAAAGAGTATGTTAGAAAAATATGTTCAAGAAGAAGGTGGGACTGGGATAGATATCTCTCCTATTTGTTGTTTGCATACCAGGAGGTCCCCCAGGCTACGACAGAGTTTTCCCCCTTTTCTCTACTCTATGGTCGGAATCCTAGAGGACCCCTAGATGTTATTAAAGAGCATTGAGAGGAAGGAAAGAATGTTGGTTTCACAAATATTGTTGAATATATGACTGCACTTAGAGAGAAATTGGTGAGATATGTCACAATAGCACATCATAATGTGGAACAGAAAAAAAGAGTATCAGAAGGAATTGTATGATGATGATGGGTTAAAGTTGAAACAGTTCGACCCTGGAGAAAAAGTGTTGTTATTGTTACCTTCTACTGAGAATAAATTACTAATGAGATGGAAAGGGCCTTATGAAGTGGTCAGACAAACTAGTAGAGTGAACTATGAAATCAACATGCCAGGCCATAGACCAGCTAAAATGTTTACCATGCTGATTTACTTAGAAAATGGTTTGAGATGTCCCAGACTCCCTCTTTGTACATTCAGCCTGAGCAAGACACATCAGAGTTAGAGGTGGCCTATGACCGTTTAGAGTGGACACCTATGCAGACAAGAAAAAGATCCAGATTAATCCTGATTTACAAACAGACCAAAGACAAGAGACTGATCATCTCTTAGATTATTATCAAGAGACTTTTACAAAGACACCTGGCTGAACAATAGGGGGTAGAACATGAGATAAGAGTGAATCAGAGCAAACCTATACACCAGAAGCCCTATAGATTACCAGAAAAAGTGAGACAGGAGGTCATCAGAGAGGTCAGAAATATGGAACAGGCTAAAGTAATTGTACCCTCTCGCATCCCATTTTCATCCCTATTAGTGGTAGTAAAAAAGAAGGTGGGACCCGGCTATGTCTTGATTTTAGGAAGATTAATGCCATATCTGATTTTGATGGATACCCAATGCCTAGGATTGATGATCTGTTAGATCAAATCAATTCTACTAAGTATATCAGTACACTTGATCTAACAAAGGGGTACTGGCAGATACCCCTAGCTCCAAGTGCACAAGAATTGACAGCG
This sequence comes from Neoceratodus forsteri, assembly GCA_016271365.2. NCBI lineage: Eukaryota > Metazoa > Chordata > Ceratodontiformes > Ceratodontidae > Neoceratodus > Neoceratodus forsteri. Next base: position 569,125,555 of record CM057452.1, read on the forward strand.
TCTAACACACCTATAGATTTATACCACTTCACAACCATGACTTTTGGTCTTCACAGAGCACCAGCCACCTTTCAGAGGTATATGGATCATATACTGAAACCTCACAGTCTATACAGTGCCACCTACCTAGATGATGTTGTCATCTAGAGCCCAGACTGGAACACACACTTCATACATCTAAGTGCTGTGATACAGAGTATTAAGGAGGCAGGGCTCACTATAAATCCATCCAAGTGTGCATCAGCAAAACCTGAAACACAGTACCTGGGTTTTGTGATTGGCAATGGTAGGGTACAGCCAGAAGTCAGTAAAGTCGAGGCAGTGGCCAATAGTGCAATACCTAGCACTATGAAACATATTCGACCATTTTTAGGACTAGCCAGTTATTACAGGTGTTTCATCCCTGATTTCTCTACCCTAGCTACACCCCTGACTGAACTGGTGAAGAATAAATATCCCAATAAAGTAAAATGGAGTGCTGAGTGTTACCAAGCTTTTCGAAGCATAAAAGCAGCACTATGTTCAACCCCGGTACTGCTCAGTCCTGATTTCTCAAAACCATTTGAGGTACATGCCTCTGATATGGGCATTGGAACAGTATTGACCCAGCACAACAAACATGGTGAACACCCTATACTGTACCTCAGCACAAAGTTACATGAGAGAGAGGAAGTACTTGACTGTCGAAAAACAGTTGTTTGGCCGTGAGGTGGGCAATTGAAGCCCTAAAGTATTAATTGTGGGAAAATGTTTTCGAGGTGGTAACTGACCATAACCCTTTGGTATGGTTAAACAACATGAAAGATAAAACCTCACGTATCATGCAATGGTACTTGTACCTCCAGCCATACAAATTCAAGGTTAGACATAGATCTGGTACCCAACACCAAAATGTTGATTTTATGTCCCAATATGGTGCTGAGCGATTGAACTTAGAGATGAAGTGAAAACCTACAAATGTTGAACTGTATATTGTATGGTAAACAAAGGGTTTACAGAAAAATTTAACCTCAGGGAAAATGTAGAACGAAATATAATATGTGACCTTATAGTCTGAAAATCATTCTAGTGATCTTAATGGTCCCTGAGGGGAACTTCTGGAGTGGGTGGGCAGAAGTTCCAACCCCTTCCCACCTTATAGGGAAGGATTTCAGGCAGCCGATCCTTAGGTTGGATTCCTGTGTGGGGAGAAATGTAACAGGGTGCCCCGTTATGCTTTATTAATGTGTATAACCCCCCCCCCAATTGTCTTATTCATGCTATTCTGTCCTCTTTTCTTTCTTTCTTTCTTTCTCTACCTTTCCTTTCTTTTTCTTGTCAGGGTGGTCAACTTGGCAATCTTTCTATATTTCTTTGTCTATCCTTGTTTCTTTGAAAATAAACAAAACCATGTTGAATCCACAAGCGCTGAAAGTGCTCTAAAAATCATATAAATAGCGCTTAACGTTTTAAAATAAATGTTTTTCTTTTTGCTGTCCAGGAGTGTGCTTAATAGCACTTAGTCAATGAACTGCCAATTGGGAGAATATCTCAGCTTGCATGATGCATTGTAAAATAAAAGATTTTTGCTTAGCAGCAGTGATTTTTTTTTTTTTAAATTTAAGTTTATTTGGTTTTAACAGCAAATTAAACATCAACAGAACAAAACAGTCCAAGAAAGTACACAAGAAACAATGAAGTAAACGGTACAAATTTTTTTTTTTTTTTGAAATTTAAGTTTATTTGGTTTTAACAGCAAATTAAACATCAACAGAACAAAACAGTCCAAGAAAGTACACAAGAAACAATGAAGTAAACCGTACAATTAGCAGCAGTGATTATGCTGCTAATTGCTCCAAAGCTCCTTTCATGATCACTGCTGCTTGGATCAGGAGCAGGATGCTCTGTAACACTGTAACCTCATGCTGCGGTTAAATTCAATGGCCAGTGCACCAAAAAGAAATCGCATGCTGCAGCAGAAAAGGATTAAAACTCATCTTCCAAGTTTCTAGTCCAGATCTGTTTTCTGCAGCTATTGAAAGAGCAGCCCCTATAGTCATGCAGCGGAGCAGGATCGTGCTCCGATGTGCACAGTAGCTTAGCCCTCATTACAAATGTGAAGCAGGAAGCTTAGTAGAAAAAGTGAAAGTTGTTTGCGCAACAGAGCGAAGGAAATAAATGATTTAAAGATGAGAAAGGACATGTAAAGAAAGCCCCACAGTGTTTGAAAACATAGATAAATGAACAAGTATTGGAAGAACAGCCCCAGAACTAGTGAAGCTGGTAGCTGTAGATACAAATGGGCCAGAATGAAATATTTTGCCAACAGCTGACATTTCAGCCATCGGGAATAAAGAAAACGACTGCACAAAAGTTAGAAAAGCCTGTAAAGGTTAATTAAAAGTGCTGTGTGGGTTTAAAATGTCTCTCTATGGTAGAGACTTGTATTATATGCTGAATTAATATGCATGAATGCATTTTCTTCATTTTGTTGGTTACAACTGTTGCAGTCTCTTACAGTAATTTTAAGATCTTTCACTTTATTACTGTGGCTATAAATGGGAAAGGATAAAGAGCGTGCCCTTATCTCTCTGTCATTTATTTGTTTACAGGATATTATAAATATTAGACACTGTAAAATAAAAACTTTATTTGTACCTGGAGTCTTGCATCTTAGGCCCTGCTTAGGAGCTGGCCGACCCAGGAATGACAGTATTTTTACAGATAGGTCATGATGTCATCAATTTAGGGGAAGGGTTACCCATCACAAAAGGAGACTACAGTATATAAAGCCCTTGCTGATAGGCTGAAGTAAGAAAATAAGGTGGAGAAGTGTTCAGTAGGTTTCTGGACACCAAGCAAGAAGGAGCTTGTTGGAAAAAGCTATTACCGTTTAAAGAGAAAGGCAGGAATCAAAAGGATGTGATTTCCCTGTTGTGGTGTGATGGACTAACACCTTGAATTTTTCATTCTGTGAAGTAACACTGCTTTCTATTTATTTATTTTTTTGTTTGTTTATTATTTTGAATTTCTTTATTTTTGGATTTTGAGAAAAATAAAATGATAAACACATTAATTTGTGTTTTTTTTTGCACTATAATATCTGCCTGAGTGTCTGTCATTGATCTCACACTTCTACAGCTCCCAATACCTGTTGGCACCACAGAGGCAGCCTTGAGATGTGTAGTTTTTGATAATCAGCTGGCAGTGTAGCATAGAAGTTAAAACAACCCTAAATATGGATTATTTTTACTAACAGTTTGAAATATAAAGGTGATAACTCACTAGTTTCAATGCACATACAAAACAAGTATTATAAATCTAGAAAGTGTTGTAATAACAGCTTAAAATAAAACAGACAATTTCCCATTTAACCTGCAGTCAGTGGAGGGCCAAGATCCTCAGTGACATCATTTCCTGTCAGGATCCTAAAACATATAGCTGCCCCTAGTCCTTAAATACTGGCTGATTTACATATGAATAGCTCTGGACTGCAAAGACTCACAGATAAACACAATGGCTCACTCAGATTAGCTGTTTATGGTCTTTCAGACATTAAGAAACCCTGTTGATGACAGTTTCCCTTTAAAGTCTGCCATTAGAGATCTCCTTTAACAGGTGCAATAAAATAAAACATTTTATCCCAGAACTGGTTTCCTGTTGACAGTCAAGACCTCTTTTTACCATCTTAGAAACATCGCCAGGGTGAAACACCTGATCCCCCCCCCGGCAGATCTGCCAGCACTGATTCACACCTTTGTGACCTCACGTTTGGACTACTGCAATGCTCTATACTTAGGGCTAGCGGGGGTAGCTCTGCGCCACCTGCAGCTAGTGCAGAATGCAGCAGCCAGGTTGTTGACCGGTCTACCAAGATTGTGTCATATTACAGCTGTGCTGCGCTATCTGCACTGGCTGCCAGTTAGGTGGCGGATCTCCTTCAAGGTCAGTTTGCTGGCCTATAAGGCCCTGCATGGCCAGGGGCCCTGTTATCTACAAGACCTCATGTCTCCCTACTGCCCCATCCGTTCCCTCTGCTCTGGGGATGAGAATTTACTGGAAGTTCCTAAGATTTACCTGAAAACATCTGGGGCACATGCCTTTTCATTTGCAGCCCCAGTCCTATGGAACTCCCTCCCTTGTCAGATTCATGATAGTTCATCAGTTGAGATTTTTAAACAGAAGTTAAAGACCTTCCTGTTCAGTCAAGCTTTTATGGGTTTTTAAATATAGCTTGTTATATATTATCTGTATTATATTGGTTTTATCTGTATTGTTTTAAAATTCTCTTGAATCTATTGTAAAACACATTGAGTCGAAGTGAGAAATGCGCTCTACTAAATAAAACTTGGATTGACTGATTGTTTTGTAAACAAACTTGTTGAGGTCAAAATACATCTCATGGCCAACCCCATAGCTTTCTCTAGTCATTTCAACAATACAATTATATACACTTGAAAACCAAAGGATCCCGGTTTCACATAGATTCACATGTATTTTTTTAACCATAGAGAAGCTAGGGGAGAAAGAAAGAATAGAAATAGCAAGTGAAGGGAGATAACAGGGAAAAATTGTGGGACCATCGGAATGGCCAATTCCTAGGTGCCACAGAAAAAAATTGATTGAGCAATCAGACAGGCAGGGTATAGACAAGTGGCAGAATAGGAGAGGACAAAATAGATCCTTGCTTTCAACTCTTGTCTGCAGAACAAATGGAACAGGGTCTTACCCAACCCTGTCACAGAACTGTACTAGTAATGTAAACTCAAAATGCGAAGGATAAGTGGCTACAAATTCCAGATGATATCTTGGTGGATGAATTTCATTTTTTCTTTGTCAGCTCAGGAAATTAATTTCCTGAGCAAGGCAATGCAGCTCAGTTTACAGTTTGCGGGAACATCCCATATATTAATAAGCCACCTGTATTTATTTATTTTATTTGAGATTCAAATTAAAACCTTTTGAGCCAAAGAGCTCTTTGACAAGGGTTCCAAGTCAAGGACACACAAAACAATACAAAAAGTACAGGCTTGATTCATAAGTCAGGACATAAAAAAACACACATTACATACATTACAATTGGCAATTACAGAAGTGCTAGAAGGTTAACAGATATTGTCATCATGCAAATTAACAGAAGAGTATTGAATAAAAGTTGCACAGTAATAATTCTTTGTAAACACAGTTAGGTTACTAAGTGCAGGACAATAGGCAGTAGCAGCCTAAGCAGGCTTTGCCATGTATGGAGGGAGAGGGGAAGAGGATTAGGGAAATGAAGAGAAGAGGATAGCAGAAAGGGGGAGAGTCAACCAAAGTTAGGGCCAGGGATAGCAAGCGAGTGACTAAGATGGGCAATCACAGTGGTTTGCTTGGGCTAGGATGAGGGGGAGGTCTCTTTTGAAGGGGCCAATCTTACCACATTCTATGAGGAAGACCAGTAAGTCATTTATCCACTGTGGCCCTCGGTATGAAAGGACACACTGGGCAAATGTGGTGCGCTTGAAAGGTACCTGGAGTATGCCCTTGGCTGTTCTTCTAGTTATTTTAGAAGTTTTATTGTGCTGGAAAATACCTGCTGTTGAGTCAGGGGTCAGTCGTGGTAGGGCTTTTTTTCCAATCAGGCAGGCCTGGTACCTGACCCTGAGGTGCAGAGAGAGCCACCCTGTTTTGGAGTAGAGACTACAAGTGTGTGTCAGATGCTTTGCCCCTAAAACCAGTCCGCAGACTTTGTTGAATATTTTGATCCTCTTCAGGGCAGTTTCATTACCTGTGCTGTAAATAACAAGCCCATAGACAATAGTAGATAAGATCGAGCTCCTTGTTACTAGGCTCAAGGCCTCCAGAGTCATTGCATGCCTGTGATGATAGAGAACACCAAGCTTGATGTTAGCTGTTTTAACTACATGATCAATGTGTTGGGCAAAAGACAGGGAGTCGTCAAGGTGAATGCCTAGGTATTTGAAGGAGGTTACTTGTTCTAGGGTGTCACCTTTATGACTATCAATGATCAATGGGCCAGTTTTTTTCTTATTGTGAGGCACTGTGAAGTGCATGACTTTTGTCTTTTTATAGTTTAGAAGGAGTCTGTAGAGGGTGAACCGTTTCTCTAGATTTCTGAAACTGTCCTGTAGAGCCTCTGTTATTTTGGCCAGTTGATTACCTGACACGGAGATTACGGTGGCATCTGTGTACAGCAACATGTTAGCTGGGCAAGCAGAGGGTAGAGTGTTTATAAATAAGCTAAAAAGCAGCAGGCTGAGAATAGACCCTTGGGGACCCCCAAGGTAACATCCCTAGGGTCGGATGTTACTCCTCTTATTCTAACGCACTGTGACCTGTGGGACAAATAGCTACGGAACTAAGAAACAGTATCTTGGGATAGTCCTAGTGCCAGAAGGTTGTCAAGTAGGATCTGGTGGTTTACAGTATCAAATGGTTTAGTGAGCTCTATGAAGACAGACCCCACCGACTTGCCAGTGTCAAGACCATTGTACAGGTGTGTTATATAATCTATGAGCACTGTAAAAGTACTATGATTTTTTCAAAACCCATGTTGCTGCGGGCACAGTAGATTATATGTATTCAGGTACTCAGTTGATCGGACACGATCTGCTCCAGGGCTTTAGATGGGGGGATAATATCGATATGGGTCGGTAGTTTCCCCGGATGGTTCTGTCTCCATTTTTGAACACTGGGGTGACAAGTGCTGTCTTCCACTTATCTGAGAATACTCCCCTTCTTAAGGATATAATAAATAATTTTGCGAGGGGAAGAGCTAGTTCATCCATGGCGAGAGCAACGAGTTTCATATCAGTCATGTCACTACCAGTCCTTGTTTTACCTAGGACCCTCCTAACGTATTTAATGGTTTGCATCCTAGTGATTTGTTTGAAACAGAATAGTGGTTTTCCAGGGTTTTCACCAGGGGTGGAGTTAACATTGGTGGACTTACTAGAGGGCTGGGTACTTAAGTACTCTGGTGAAAGTACCGTGCTTAAGTCCGCAAAGGTGTTGTTGATTATATTCAAAAGCATGAGGTTCTTGAAGCACTACCTGAGTTGAAGATTAAAGCAGTGGACCTGATGAGCAGCCCTCCTTGTCTACTAAAGTATTTTACTTTTCAGATAACAGAACTTTTAGTTTATCTGTTTAACTGGTCATTGGCATCTGGAGTTGTCCCTCAGGGTTGGAAGCTGGCCAGAGTTATCCCCATATTTAAAGGAGGCAGCCCTAGACAGATGACCAGCTTTTGCCCCATTTCACTCCTTCCAGTTATATCCAAAATGTTTGAATGATGAGTTGCTAGACAGTTGCAGAATTATCTTGAAAATGATGGGCACTATGATGCCCTTCAGTCTGGATTCAGAAAGTGACACAGTACCATCTCCTCTGTGTTGAAGGTCCTGGATGATGTCAGCAAAGCTATGGACTCTGGGAAGTATACTGGGGCTATCTTTGTTGACCTATCCATGGCCTTCAACATGGTGGACCACATGGTCCTGTTGAGTAAATTAGAGATGGTGGAGCCAGGAGCTAAAACATTAAGGTGGTTTATGTCTTATTTTGAGAACCGCAAACAGTATACTGTAGTAAATGGGAGAACATCTCAAGAGTTATCAATTTCAAGAGATGTTCCATGGGGTTTGGTTCTTAAACTCCTTTTGTTTACAATTTATCTTACGGGACTAGGGGATTGTACCAAAGACAAAGATTACCATTTATATGCAGATGATACAGCGATCTATGCCTCCAATACATCCCTTATGGTGGTGTAGGAGAAGCTGAAAAATGGTTTTAATGGACTCCAAATTTCTTTACGTAGTCCAAATTAAAGTTAAATGCAGGGAAAACCAAACTTATGATCTTTGGATCCCCCTTCAAGTTTAGATGTTCCCTGATTCCAATGTCAAAGAGTAACGCAGAGGATGGAACCTTCTTAGAGGAGGGTAACATCTACAAATATCTTGGTTTTTAGTTAGAGCCTTGCACCTCTGGTAATGTTCATGCTTATGGCCCACAGGAGCCCCAAAGAAGATAGTACAGGTCAAACAGGATAGCGCCAGGGCTCCTATGGGCCATATTCAACCATAACATGCTAATGAGCCCATTGGGCATGCAAGGTGCTATAGGCCATTTGCATACCCATTATATGCTCATTAACCTGCATGCAACCCCCAGAGCACCCATCCTGTTGTTTTCTTGAATATTCCTAGTGGTCCCCCACCCTGATTGCCAATGCCATAGCTGTCTTGAATATTTCTGATGATCTTGGCCCCCCTCCCGATAAGGGCATCTGACCTGCCTGCTCAGGATCCTCCTTACTGCACCCCCAACCCCAGTTATCTAAGGAGAACTATGGCAATAGTGACGGTGACCAGCACAGTCCTCCACTCACCACCTCAGCTGGCCACCATCTGACTCATGAAGTGACCGTGATTGTGTAGAAAAATAGTCTGAGTGTCAGTGAGCCATTGTAAATACTACAGAAACTGCTGTTTGTACAGTACTTGTGATTATTCACTGACAGATGGTGGCAGGGTGAGGTGGTGAGCTGAGGGCTGTGCCGGATGCTGTCACTACTGTAGTACAGATTAGGTGACCAGGGGGAGGGGGGAGAGGGTCCTGAGCAGGCAGGGTTGAGAGGGGCAGGGATGCCCTTACAGAATGGGGAACCAATAGACCACTGGGAATATTTCAGACAGCTACATGATTGTAATCGGGGTGCTTTTACAATTTTTTTTCCAGAACATATCTGCTTACATGCAGCATCTACTTTTCAATCGGGTTCTGCTGTAGGGTCCTGTTTTTACACAATTTTACATTATTTTTAAACCTAGGATAGCCCACCTGAGCTGCAATATGTAATTTTCAATGGGGTCCTGCTTTAGACCATTTTTACAATGTATTTATCCAGGACAGCTCAGGTGAGAGGGAATTTCTCAATTTCTGTGGGGTCCAGCTTTTACAATGTATTCTTCCAGGCTACAGCAGCATAGTAAACATTTTTTTTTTGGGTCCGGAATGGCTTTTCCCTTCACCCCTACCCCTGACCATACTCTGTCAATGTTTCCGGGGGTGGCTGTCCCTGATATTCTTCCCAGGCTTACCCCCTCCAAGGTGGGGCCTCAGGGGCCACCACACTTGCCTCCTCAGATGCCATGTCCAGTATCCAGGGAAGGTGCCACAGTCAGCTTGTGTGGAGTCAGGGCAAGACGGGAGGCACTGTGCACATCTGACATTTTTCCCGATGTCTGTAGTGGGAGAGGCATGACGTGCAATGATGGCGAGACATAAGAACGCCATGCATCTGTCATGCCGCTCAGACGCAGTGAGCTTTGGCTTGCTAAACCCCCAGCCTCCACTAGAGTCATGCAGGCACTGGCGGCTTCCCCACTAACCTCCCTGGAGAACAAGAGCAGTTCATAAGATGCCAAATCCTCTTCCCCTCGGCTAGCTCTCCAGCACCCGGGGTTGCTTCTGAACCTGGCTCATCGGCGTCGCAAGCAGTAGTGCTACCACTGTGCTGCAGGCCAAGATGCACATCTTTTATTGGGGTTTTGCTGTCTTTGGGCCCAGCTTTTATACATTTTTATGTTTGCTTGTGCATATGTAGCAAACATATTGTCATGAGTAGTGGCTTTCCAAGGCATGTCACAGTCGCATCTAATGCAGCTTAGGCCAATGATTAGTGAGGCTGATCATGATGCTGTTCTGCTGGTTAGTGGGCAGAAACTTCATGTAGTTGAAAGGAGTCAGCTGCTCCTATCACATAGTGGCTGGATCCTTTTATCTACCTGACACCACCCAGCAACCAGCTGAGCGTTGTCAATATCAAATGATCCTGAACCATTCTGCCTGTCATTTTTTCAACCACAGTCTGCCTGGCCCTGCCATTTTTCTTTGTTCCCCTGCTCCATTCCTTTGCTCAGTACAACCCTCCAACTTCATTCTGTCCTGCTCTGCTGTTTTTCTTTGTTTCCACCTTCTCCATCACTCTGATCAGTACCATCTGCCAACTCCGTTCTGCCCCGCCATTTGTTTTCTGTCTCAAAAGCTCCATACCTCTCTTTAATATCACCCTGCAACCCCATTCTGCACTGCCCAGCCATTTTTCTTTGTTCCCCCACTCAATCCCTTTGTACAGGACCACCGCCAGCCCTGTTCTGCCCTGCCAGTTTTCTTTTTCTTTTTTTTTTGTTTACACCTGAAAAGCAGAAACCATCCAACAATGTCTTTTGTGGCTCACCCCGATTAGTCTCCCCGACCCCCACTCAACCCCCACTACCCCACACTCCACCACCCCTCACTCACTTAAAAAGAGTCCTGCACCAAAAATGCACGCTATGAAGGAAACACATCCTTCGTCTTCAGCATCGACCAAAACTGATGAAACAAGGTAAGTGTGGGTAATTAGAACTTTTACTCATAACTTTGTCCATTTTTAGGATTTTTTTCAGTACATTTTCAACATGGCCTTTTGTGGACCCCACCTCAGGATCAGGGTGGGTGAAAAATTTCAAATCCATCCTGAAAGGTGATTTTGCAGTCACTCCATGAAATTACCTATCAGGCAGGATTTGAAAAATTTTACCTGGCAAGTTCATGAAGTGGGGTCATAAAAAGGGATCTATGACAAAAGACTGACTGTTGGAATCCCGAGTTTCAGGAGCCCGAAACTCGATATCCTGACAGTTGGTAATTGCCCACAGTGGAGTATTTTTATGTGTTTTGGGGGGTTTTGCCCCCTGCACTCCTCAATGCAGGGGGCTTTACCCCCTTACCATACAGAACAAACTCTGCCACAGGTAATTACTAACTGTCGGGATATCAAGTTTTGGGCAGTTAGTCTCTGGCTCCTGAAACTCGGGATTCTGACAGTCAGTTTTTCAAAATACTCCCATAAAAAGAGTATGTTGAAAATTTAGGATCAGAATCTTGAAAAACACCAAAGTTATGAAGGTACATTGAGATTTTTCAATGTTCACTCATAAGTTTAGTAATTTACAATATTTTGGGGTGGCCCACTGGTGCAGCAGTAGCACTTCCGCCTGTGACACCAACGCTCAGGGTTCAGGAACAAGCCTGGGCTGTTAGAGGGCCAGACAGGGAGAAGAGGATGGAGCATCCTGGTGACTGCTTTCCTCCTCCAGGTGGGGTGGCAAAGCATCCATCAAATGATTGGCCCCTTGCGGAGGCAAGAGGTCTAGCAGCACTGGAGCTCGACAGTCTAGGAAGGGGAGTCAGGTGTTGGCAATCATGCTGCATTGTCATCGCACCCCATGCCTTCCTGGGAGAAAAACAGAAAATGACCACAACCACACAGGATGCTGCCTGCCGCTCCATCGCAGGTCCTGCACCATTGCCTGGATTGACTGTCCAAGACCACACTCTAACTCCGCTTGGGGGAAGATAGAGGCCTGCATTTGGGTGGCCCTTCCCATTGGGGGTTATCCACAGGGAGCTCCAGGAACAGGTACATCCTGGGGGGCGGATGATGGAGCTGGGCAGTAGGGGCAGGACGAAGGGGGCCAGTCGATGGTGGAGCAGTAAAAAATTAAAACAACAATATTTGACCCCAAATTTTCAACATAGCCATTTTTTTCACACCAACTCATAAATGTGACAGGTGTCCTTTTCCAAATCCAGCCAGAAAGGGGATTTTGCAGTCGCCCCACAAAATCACCTTTCCCAAAGAATTTGAAACAATCACCTACCAGGTTCATGAATTGGGGTCACAAAAAGACTTTGTTGAAAATTTGGAGTCAAAAATCTTAAAAAAACACCAAACTTACGAAGGTACACTGGGACTCTGCATTGTTACGCCTACAGGAGTGGTTGGTAGGGGTGGTTAAGGATGTCTGTGATGCACTGATGTACTTTTCTATTGGTGAGGCCTGTTAGCGAGTAAGAGGGCAAGCAGCCTGACCACGACTTATATTAGTTTTTGGTGTGGTCATGGTTCAGGATAGTAATTTAACTGAGTGCCGGTTTTATTTGTAAACTTTTTTTGTGTTAGACCATGTGGAGCAAGCAAGCATGTTGGTGAGGTGCCAGCTCGGGGTGAGAATGGGGGGAGCCGTGTGGTGGTGCACTACCTGCCAGGGTGGGAGTCTGCTAGACACCAGGGAATAGCATTATGTAATTATACAGGGGATCAGGGATGGGGGGGGTCTGCTAGACAGCAGGGAATGGTTTATCTTTAACATACAGGGGATGGGTTGGGGGCATGGATACACTGGACACCAGGGAAATGGTGTTTGTGTGTCAGGCGGGTGATCAGGTGGGAGGAGGGACCACTGATCACCAGAGAATGCTACTGTAGACATTGGGCATGGGTGAGGGTGGGGGGGAGGGACCTCTAGACACCAGGAAATACTGCAGAAATGTTGAGCATGGGTGTGGGTGGTAAGAGTGACCACTGGACACCAGAGAAAGATTTATTTTAGCATTGGGCTGGCAGTCATGGGGGGACCACTAGCACCAGGGCTAGCTCTCTAGGGCTGAGCAAGTGGGGGTGGGGGGTGGCGCTGCTCTAAATTGCAGGGCTACTTACCCATACAAATCAGCCCATAATGGGCATGCAGATGGCTCCTTAGCACCTTGCATGCCCAATTAACTCATTTGCATGGGTCCATTTGAATACTGGAAATTTAGCAAGGGCACAAGCCATTGTGGCACCCTATTTTGGGAACTATGTCTGTCCAGCACTAAGTGGCTTATCACTGGTCTGACATGGCCCTATATTCAGTTGAATAGCTCTGGGCAAGGGTCCTGCTTTTACACATTTTTATGCTGTATTTACCCTGGATAGATATAAAGGCTTTGGCAAGCTCATCCCCTGCATTTACAATGCATCTTAGTAAAATTTGTGGGGAGGCGCCTGGTGTGTGACCAAATAAAAGCATATACCGTAGTTAAGGTACCAGTGCTCTCCCACCCACCCCAACCCCACTCTACTGCTTTAAAGCCTGCAATTTTTTCAAATAACTCCAATATTTTTACTTGTTATAAATTATTGGAGTGGTTCTTAGTCTCATCATCCAGCTGAATCATGATCAAGCCTGACCACCACCACAAGGTGACTGCCTCCATCGGTCGGGAAAAAGCATCATATTCTTTCTTGCCATTCTGAGCTGAGGTCCCCCTGCTTCTCTCTGTCTTGGGGGGAAACCACTCTCTGGCTTTATTACTTATGTAGTGTGCTCTGGCCAATAAGAGACTCATAGGTGTTTACTGGGGAGCTCACCAGTTAGAAGAAGACCTCATTTTTCCTGCATTCAAATCAGTATAAAGGGTTTGGCAAGCTCAATCCTTACATTTACAATGCATCTTAGTAAAATTTGTGGGGAGGCACCTGGTGTGTGACCAAACAAAAGCATATAGTTAAGGTACCAGTGCTCTTCCCTAAGATGCATTGTATCGCAGCAATACAGAAGTGGTGCCATTTTGTTTTTTGGCTCCACGGAGCAAAATATGATCTTCTGGATTTTTTAAACAAAGCAGAAATAAATGGAAATTTTTATAACAGACAACTTGGTGCCAAGTAAGCTTTCTTATATGCTTGGGGGGGGGGAGAAGTATGAAGCTGCTCATTAAAGACACTGCATGGGCCACGACCCTAGATGCAGTGTCATTTGTGTCAACTCCATATGGAACTGGTATTTTGTGGACTCTATGGCTGATCTTGCACAACTGCAACTTGTCCTGTAAATAATTTAACTAGAAATACTGTATATATGTGCTGGAATGGTTGGGTCAGTTGCACCGAATTGCAGGTGTATTGGTGGTAGAGACCCTGTTGCTTTGGTGCATGGGAATCTCTTCTTTCCTCCCAGTTTGGAAGATGCTGGATTCTGGGAGTGGGAAAGGAAGGGAGTCAGTTGTCTAAGAGTGCTGCAGGACAGGGAGGGATTTTGCTCTTTTGAACAGTTAAGAGGGAGCACGGGCATTCTGCAGGCACACTTCTTTCAATTCTTACAAGTTGGAGCCTACATTAAGTGACTGGGAAGAGGCCCAGATGGCACCTCACCATTGGAACAGGTGGAACACCTCATACTAGGGGCTAAGCAGGATTCAAAGGGCCTGATTCGAAAAGCTGTGCATCTGGGGAGACAATTTTTTCCCAACCTCACACACAAAACTAAACTGCTGTGGGAAAGGGATCCGAGTGCATCACTTCAGGAGGATATTTGGGCTAAGATTCTAATCCTGCACAAAGGCATCCTTATATGCAGTAAGTATAAGGAGTAATTTTACAAATTTGTCCACAGGCTGTACTGTACGCCCCGATAGTCCACAAATTCAACCCTGTGGTATCTCTGCTCTGTGGCCGATGTGGGACAGACCTGGGATCCTATTATCTTTATTTCTGGTCCTGCCCAGTGCCGCAGGCCTCCTGGGTGAAGATAGCGCAGGAAGTAGGCACTACATTGGGGAGACAGCTCCCAGTGACACCTTTGTTGCTTCTGTTCGGGATAGTGGAACTGGGGGTGGAAGACTGGGACATGCTACCACGATGGGCCAGAGTGCTGCTAATACTAGCTCACCACTGCATCTTAAACACATGGGTGTCTGGGGTTATACCCACGACACAGTAATGGCACGCTTTGGTGATTCAGACACTCACTTTAGAATGACTGTCCTTTAAGGTGGCAAGCTGAGAGGAGAAATTCTTTCAGGCTTGGGATCCATTTTTGTCTTCCCTATCCCCAGACGAAGCCCAATATCTAAGGGAGGGTGTGTCTCAGTCCGAGGTGGTAGACAACAATGGCTGAAATGGCCTCCCGTGGTTTGATCTGGAGGTACTCTAGTGGAACAACAAATACTTAGAGGTAAAGGATGAAGTGACCATCGTGCAATAGGGAACCAGTGCAATATGGCGAATATCATTTTATTTGGGAGAATAAAGTGTGCAATTCTGCAATTTTCTTTTTACACTGTATTGCTGAAAATGAAGATTTATAATAATGAAATAGACCAGAGGATGTATATAGTTTTGATATAATTGTACATAGTTATGATGAACTGTGTTTTTGTTTATGTGTATGTCAGTGAGTGTTAGCATTGTAATGTTGCTTAAAATTTCAACAAAAAGTTTATGCAAAAAAAAAAAAATACCGTATATATGTACATTTGTCTGAACTCTCTACAACTGTTCCCCCAACCCCCAGGACACATCTGGAAATGAACATTTGCTGCTCAGTATGTTCTTCCTGGTGAAACTTTTAAATAAATAAATGATGTTGTGTTAACCATATCCTGTGCCACTATGGAATTCCATAAGGCTTTCTGGTACTGGGCTGTGTAACCCAAGTAATCTGCCTATCTAGGAGCAGAAAAGCTGATGTATAAGCTTTTTTGCCCATACTATCCAGTTTCGTGGAATCTTTCTCTGGAGGCTGAGAGGAAAGGGTCACTTTGGCCTTGTCACAGGTGGCAGTCTGGACCACTCTGTCATGAGCAGGGTGGGAGAACAGGTACTCTGTGGCCTTTGTCCACCTGATATTTTTTTCTCAGTTTTCTTGTCTATGCCAGCAGCTGAGGTAGATGCTGACAGGATTTTGCAAGTGGCTTTCCTAAGGGATTTATGATGAGAAGCAACAACCTCCTTGTGGGTGAGAAGCTCATCATATACATGAATTCCACCTCATCTTCATCCTCCTCAGTCTCGTGGGAGGAGATGTTGAGGGTATTTGCCATATGCCTTACAAAGGTATAATGAGAAGTGTAGTCCTCTGAAGGTCCAGGATGAGAGCAAAATTCTTTTTTTTTTTGTCCAAATGTTTAACCAGGTGAGACACACTAAGCTGAAAACTAATTTACAGGTGCAACCTGGGAGCACAGGGAAGTTAAGTGACTTGCTCAGGGTCACACAGTATGTAAGTGGGGGCTGTGAGATTCAAACCCAGATCTCCAGATTTGCAGCTGAGAGCCTTAAACCACTGTGCTATACTGCCTCCCTAATTCTTGCTCAGGAGAACCATCTGGTTCTATGGGTTCTCCTTCTTCCTCTTTGTTGGCTCTGGATTTTAAGAATTTAGCTTCTATATTATCAAGTTCTTTTGGTTTATTTGTTTTCATAGATTTTATAATCTTAACCATTTCGTGTAAACTTATCATGCTGACTCTGAATGAAGGCACAGTTTGGAACCCATTTGCCTACTGCTTGCACAATTCAAGACTCCTTGGTCTGGATAAAAAGTCCTCACGTCATTCACTGTCAATGGGTAGGGGAACTTAAAGCAACAGTATTAGTAAGTCAACTAAAAAATGTCATTATCTTTTTTTTTTGTAGCAAACATGTATTTCTGACATTCTTAGTTTTATCCTCAGTATAGTTTTAGTTTTCTCAGATATTTTTTAAACCCCTTTTGTAGCTAACATTCTATTTAATGCCTCATATCATTAAAGATGGTTGCTACCTGCAATTTTTAAAAATTTCTTCCGTTGAGGTTACCCGTTAAATTAACATACTGGATTCTTACTATCGATATTTCAGGATGGCATTACCACATGTTTTGATAGTAAATAGTATAACACTGTACCAAGTCATTTAATTTTTTCATGGTGGACATGCCCAGGAGAGGGAGTTTTTAAAAACTTCAAAATCCTCTATCTTAGTCCAGGAATGAAAGAAAGCAAAAAGAAAAAAATGGGAATATAGATGTTTTTGCCAGAAAATTATTATGTATTACAGATAATCATTATTATTATTTTATCATCACACAGGCTGAAGTAGAGAGTAAGGAGAACCCAAGGGTAGAGGAATCCCCCAAGGTGCAAATTAATAAAGGAAGCAGGGTGGTAGAGATAAAGGGATAAGGGAATCAAAGCATTAAGAAGAGAGTGGGGAAGGAGGTGGCAAAAGGAAAAAAGAGGGCAAGCAGAGTGGAAACAAAATCTGGAACAGGGGGTCAACCTTAACTTTTTTTTGCACTAGCCAGCAGGGCAAGTTGATTCAAAATTGCACTAGCCCGCAGATGATTGCACTAGCCCTTAATTATTGTGGTAAATTTTGATCACTTATGCAGGAAACAATGCAAGCAAAGCCAAGAAATACTCTGATTATTGCACATTTATCCTGCTCCCACATTGCTTCCATCTCCCCAGCAGAAAAAAAAGACTGTAGTGCCATCACGGAGAGCCCCCCCCCCCCATTGTTTCGTACCATAGCCTCCTCTCTTCCTCTTTCTGCCCCCCCACACCAAACAGAGAGAGGATATCACAACAGCAAATGTTCAATCAAGCAGTCCTAGGACTTCCAGTGACGTCATAACCTCGATGGCAGCATAGCCCATTCGGCTCCCAATCCTCCCGGATAAAATTTCCTTAAAATACAGCGTTTGCAATATAAAAACACTTGATGCAGTGAGGAGACTCTTTAATTATGCCAAGGAGAGGCAAAAGAAAGAATTTCAAACCTGATGAGGGGAGAGATGAGGGCGGATTGACCGACGGGGACTCGGGAAGCCAGGGATCACAGGCCTCGGCCTCTTCACATCATAGCAGAACCAGCTCCAAGCAAATGCCATTGGCTGCGATTCAAAGGCAGATGACATTGGTCCTCTCTGAGCTGCAGGACTTCCGCAAGGAGTTGCGCTCCACGGTGACGGCTCTTCATGCCAACATCACCAAAATAGAAACCCGGCAAGAAAATCTCGAGCTACAGGCCGTGGAAACAGACAGCAGAGTAGACTGCACAGAAAGAGCAATCAATTACACCAGGACATCCAAGAGTTACAAGCACGAGCAGAGGATGCTGAAAGTCACAATAGATGGAATAATATCCGTATTTATTTATTTATTATTTATTTATTTAGCTTTTGTTAACCAGGTAAGTACACTAGACAAGCCAATTTGCCTATTTTCAGGTACGACCCGGGAGAGTACAAGAAATTACATACTTACACACTTGGGACAACATGGTACATAAATTAGGAACAGGTTACACATCATGAGACTACAAGGTAAGATTTCACATCACATAAATTAGGAACAGGTTACACATCATGAGACTACAAGTTAAGATTACACATCACAATGATTAGGAACAGGTTACACGTCATGAGACTACAGGTAAGATTACACATCTTGAGATAAGCATTGCATCAGTTTTGGACCAGTACAGAAATACTACATCTTAAGGGCTGGCAGTTTTGTGTAGGTGCAAGTGCTGACATATGTCACGGGGGTTTTTGACACCTGCAGGCTGATGTAACTTTAAGATGGCTCCATAGGGAAGAGCGCAGGCTGCCCTGCAAGGGGGCAGCACGGACCTGGGTTGGGAAGGTGTTCCAAAGTTTAGGGGCACATGCTGTGAAGTCCCTTTCACCCATTTTCGTCCTAGTCACAGGTACCTTGAGTGTGGCAGACCCCTGAGACCTAAGGTGATATGACGAGGGGGCAGCCTGGGCCAGCAAGCTTGCCACCCCTGGAGGGGTACCCGTGTTGAGGACCTTACCAGTGAAGCAGCCAAGGACAAAGTCAATGTGCTTTGTAGGCGAGAGCCAGTTTAGCTTATTGTAGAGCTCACAGTGATGAGTGAGCCAGGGGGCCGATAGGGCGAAGCGGCATATATTGTTATAAGCCGTCGACCACCTGGAGAGATGAGCCTTAGTAGTGCTAGCAAACAGCAGGAGCCCATAACACAAAGAGGGGACAAGCATCCCTCTCACAAGGGCAACATGTGCGGCTGGTATGAGGTTGTTTCTTGCCCTGTAGGCCAGACCCAGTTTACAGTTGACTGTTTTACATATCCTCTGAATATGAAGGCCAAGGTCAAGCTGTGGGTCCAACGTTACTCCCAGGTATCTGAAGTTGTCCGTGATAGGGATCAGGACATCTCCCTTACCGGATACACAGAACGGCACACAGGCGGCCTTAATCTTAGCCTAGGACCCAAAGAGTATGGCCTGGGTTTTTTTAGGTTAAGGACAAGCTTGTGGTTCAGGATCCATGCCTGAATGTTTATAAGGTCTTCACTCAGGTGTTGATTGATGACCCCCACCTCATGGGAGTGAGACAGGATAACCAGATCGTCTGCGTAGAGAATTGGTTTACAGTGGGCAGCGGTTTCGGGGAGATTATTAATAAAAATGGAGAAGAGCATTGGTCCAAGAATGGAGCCTTGGGGGACCCCCATTGTTACTGGGATGGGACCTGAAAGCTCTTTGCCAAATTTGACCCGCTGCATTCTACCATATAGGTAGTTGTCAAACCAGCTAAAAGCCATAGGGGAAAGACCAATTGCTCTAAGCTGAGTCGACAGCATGGCATGGTCGACCAGGTCAAACGCCTTAGAGAGGTCAATGAAGAGGGCCCCCGAGAGTTTACCCTGGTCCATGGCCTCCCTAATCCATGATGTAACTGTAACTAGGGCTGATGAGGTACCATGTCCCTTCCTGAATCCATGCTGTACAGGAGTCATTATGTCATGTGCCTGTAAGTACTCTGAGAGTTGCCCTGCCACAACTTTCTCCAGAAGTTTGCTAGCTGCCGACAGGATGCATATAGGGCAATAGTTCTCTATCAGCTTAGGTTTCCCCTGTTTAAGGATTGGGACTACCCTGGCAACCTTCCATATGTCTTGGATAACTCCAGTTGCCAGGGACAGATTGAAAATGTGCGCCACCAGAGGTGCCAGCCAGGGGGCACCAAGACTGAGGAGCTTAGGTTCTAAGCCATCTTGTCCGGCACTTGAGTAGGGGGAGAGTCCCGCTAGCAGTTTCTGCACCTCTTGAACCACCACAGCCCTGAATAGAAAGAGCAGGCGGAGTGAAGATGGTGCTGTGGGCTGATTGCCACTGACACCCTCACCATTTGGGAACGACAAAGTGTGCCCCGACAGCTCCGCAAAATAATGGTTGAAGGAGTTGGCGATGGTTTCTGAGTTGTTACAGCTGGAACCATCAATTAACATATCAGTGGACTCAGTGCTCTGTGTACCACTCACAACTTGTTTAATGTTCCTCCAGAACCTTCTAGGATCCCTAGCCAAGTTCAATAAAGCAGATTTGCAAAATTCACTCTTGGCAATCCTAATGTTCTTTTTGCATTCATTTCTGAGTTGCCTATATCTCAGAAAGATGGCTTGGTCAGCTGTGGCCTTGAACTTGGCCCAGCACTTATCTCTAGTGTTGAGGAGTGCCAGGAGGCTACCATGAAGCCATTAAGCAGCCATTCCCCTCACCCTCTGTCTGATGAGGGGGGCATGTTTCTCCTGCAAGGCCCTTAGTGAGCTGAAAAAGTGACTGACAGCAGATGTGGGGTCCTTAGCATTCCAAACTGCCGCCTAATCTGTGTACTTGATGTCATTTTGAAAGGAGGACAGATCAAACCTGGAGTAGTCTCTGATCTGGATAATTTTATGGGGAATTTTTTGATGTGGTACCCTCCAGAAACAATACATTGGGGAGTGATCAGAGATAGAGTCCGGTAGGATACCCGACGCGCTGATCCTATCAGGTCTGTTTGTCAGGATCCAGTCCAGGAGTGAGCCCTTACCGCCACTAGTAGGGCATCTGATAGGATCCTTGACAAGTTGAGTCAGAGAGAGACTGGCAAGTGACGGTTCAAAGGCCTTAGTGCTGACACTCAGCCAATTTTGGTTGAGGTCACCCAGAATGATTAGCTCATTCTGCCGTGTTACTGCACCAACTGCGCCAAGGAGGCCAGTCAGTCCCTCTACGCCTCCTTTTGAAGGATTGTATGCAAATACAATGTGAATCTTTCTTGTCATCCCTAGTAACAGTACCGTATGCAGAGCCTCACAGGGGGACTGCATGGTCTGTTGATCAGGGGGAGCGGACAGGTTTAGGTGGTTTCTGTAGTAGACCAGGATACCACCACCTCTCTTACTTCCCGGACGATCACGGCGGATAAGGTCGTAACCAGGGAAGGCACATGCTGAGCTGGGGGTGGAAGGCTTCAGCCAGGTTTCTGTAATTCCAAGAATGTCAGGACTGTGACGAGTTACCCAGACACGAAGTTCCGTTAGTTTGGGAGCAGGCTTCTGGTATTTAGATGGGTCACCTTCAGCCCTTTTACCACTGACCAGCCCGCCCGTGTAGGTATGGACTGGGGTGACGGTCCTGGGTTAAGTTCAATGGCCCCTGCTAGCACAAGAGTCACCAGCAGGAGCCAGAGTAGATGCCTTAAAGGGGGAGGTCTCTCCTTGTTCCGTGACATCCTGTCATAACGCCTGACCTTTTGAGAGGGTCTCAGAAGGCTAAACTGGACATAGTAGCAATTAGTGAGACGTGGTTTACCAGTAACCACACTTGGGAGACTTCAGTACCTGGCTATGTATTGTTCAGAAGAGACCGAGGTGCAAAAAGAGGGGGGGAGGAGTGGCCCTGTATGTTAATGAAAATATCAAAGCTACAGAAATTCAGAATACACATAAGGAGCCAGAAGAACTGTGGGTCACCCTGGAAACAGGAAATGGGACAGCCATAAGAACTGGGGTTGTCTACAGGCCCCCAGACCAGAGGGAGGACATAGACACATTACTGTTAGAAGATATACAAAACATGACAGCTAAAGGGAGGTTCTGATAATGGGAGACTTCAACATGCAGATACAGATTGGTCAATACCAGCAGGAACATCTGCCAGAACTAGACTCATAGTGGATTCCTGCAGGAGGGCCTCAAACAACTGGTACAGCAACCCACAAGAGACAGGGCTATCCTAGATCTAGTACTGACTAACAAAGAAGGGATCACAGATCTCCAGGTAGAAGGTCACCTGGGGCCAGTGACCATCACATGGTATGGTTCAATTTGGCTACTACATCTAAATCATCCCATTCCAAGGCAAAAATATGGGACTTCAGAGGAGCTGACTTTGATAAGATGGCCAACAGAGTTAAGCTAGCCCTGGCAAAAAGAACACAGGTGAGGAGGTACAGGCAAAGTGGGCAAGCATTAAGGATACAATACTTGAAGCAACATCCCATTGTGTTAGACAGAAAAGGAAGTGCAAAAGAAGGAAACCACTTTGGTTCTCAAATACAGTAGCAGAAAAGGTCAGAGCCAAAAGGCTGGCCTTCAGAAAATATATAAGGAACACAGCGGGATGAAGATAGGGGCATACCAAACTGCCCTAAGGGAAGCAGGTAAGGCAGTAAGGCAGGCAAGTCCCAAACTGAGGAAACACTAGCACAAACAGTAAAGAAGGTGACAAGACTTTCTATAGATACATTAGTGAAAGGAAAAGTCCAGAGGGTATTGCTAAGCTTAATGGAGAAAAGGGAGCATGTGAGGAGGAGGACCTGTAAAGGCATCTATCCTAAATAGATACTTTTGCTCAGTATTCACTGAAGAGAAGGTAGGGCAGGGCCCACAGCTCAGCATCATGGACACAGGGGAGGGAGGTGAGCACTACTCCTTCACAAAAGAAAGGGTCCTACAAGAGCTTGCTAAGCTCAGGGTGGATAAGGCAATGGGACCTGATGGCATACATCCCAGGGTACTTAAGGAGCTAAAGGAGGAACTAGCAGAGCCATTAGCAGAATTGTTTAGTGAGTCTCTGAGCACAGGAGAGGTCCCAGAAGACTGGAGAAGGGCTCATGTGATCCTCCACAAGAGTGGTAGCAGGGAGGAGGCGGGCAACTACAGACCGGTCAGTCTTACCTCAGTAGTGGGCAAGATTATGGAAGCACTCCTTAAGGAAAGGATAGTGCAACACCTGGAACCATAGGGCACAGGATCCAAGACAGCATGGGTTTACAAAGGAAGGTCCTGTCAAACTAATCTCAGATTTCTTTGACTGGGTAACCAGAGTGGTGGACCAAGGGGGAGCAGTTGATGTCGCCTACCTTGACTTCAGCAAAGCTTTTGACACTGTTCCACATAGAAGATTGATAAATAAGCTAGGTAGGCCCGGGTGGGTCAGAAGTTGGTCAACTGGGTGGCAAACTGGTTGACTGGCAGAAAACAGAGAGTGGTGGTAAATGGTATACAGTCAGAAGAGATGCAAGTCACAAGTGGGGTACCTCAGGGATCAGTCCTGGGACCAGTCCTATTCAACATCTTCATTAGTGACCTAGCAGATGGACTAGAGGGTAAGGCTTGTCTGTATGCAGATGACACCAAGATCTGCAACAGAGTAGATGATCCAGATGGGGTGGGCAGAATGAGAAGAGATCTGGATAAACTAGCAGAATGGTCAGAAGAGTGGCAACTGGGATTTAATGCAAAGAAGTGCAAAATCATGCACATAGGGAAGAGAAACCCTGAAGCCACTTATAGGCTGGGAAGGGAGTTGCTAGCAGTCACAAAGGAAGAAAGAACTTGGGCATCATCATCACTGATGACCTGAAATCATCCAAGCAGACCTCTAAAGCAGTAGGTAAGGCTAGGGGTGTTAGGGTGTATTAGTAGGGTATCACAAGTCATAGAGGGAGGTAATAATCCCTCTGTACAAGACATTAGTTAGGCCCCATCTGGAGTACTGCGTGCAGTATTGAGAGCCACACCTACAAGGACATTAACCAAATTGAGGCAGTCCAGAGAAGGGCAACCAAAATGGTGCAGGACTGCATCAGAAGACATATGAGGACAGATTAACGGAGCTCAATATGTATACCCTTGAGCAAAGGAGGGAGAGAGGTGATATGATCGAGACATTTAAACACCTTAAGGGCATAAACAAGGTGAAAGAGTCTAACATGTTTAAATATAAGAAAATAGCAGGACAAGAGGACACAGCATGAGATTAGAGGGAGGCGATTAAGGGGAATGTGAGGAAATTCTTTTCACAGAAAGGGTGGTAGATGCATGGAATGGCTTACCACAAGAAGTAGTGGCTATGAATACAGTGCAGGGCTTCAAACAGGCATGGGATAGGCATAAGGGAGCAATACAAATGACTATGAATAGATAGGTCACTGACATAGCAAAGGCCGATGGCACATTTATAAGGTAGAAAAAGAAATGGGCAGACTGGATGGGCCTTGCGGTCCTTATCTGCCGTCAACTTCTATGTTTCTATGTTTCTATGTACCCTAGTTTAAGACCACCGAGGACCATGGTCAGGGGAGAGCCCTCTGCTAGAATGTTAGAGAAGGTAAAGTCCGACTCCACAGGTTGGACATATGTACACCATGGGGCTACTTTTAGGAGGTCATCCGCCCCATAGATCCAGGGGCTCCAGGAGACAGTAAGGCTCACAGTGGCTAAAGTGGCTAGTGCGCCCAGGAGTAGCTGGCACAGGACTAGCTTTGATGGAAGCTCTATGAGTCCCATTGCTTGCTCCAGTACAGTTGTCCCGCTGGGACGGTACCACCTTGGGTCGCCCGCCAGTGGACACCAGGCAGTGCACTGGTGCTAATTGCCTGACAAGTGACACCGGACAGTGTCACGGGTGTTAGTCAGCAAAAAGTAAAATAAAGCGTGTTTCTGTGATGGACCAGTGCACAGCATAGGACAAAAACTTATGAGCCCTCTGGTGGTGAGCCAGTATAGCCTGCAGATGGAAAAGTGGGCTGATAGGCTAAAACAGCCCATGTGATCAGAGCTATTAAGCACAATGATGACCACGGGTGGTGGTGGGGGCAGTGGGGCAGCTGGCGAAGCCGGCGGGGCCAGTCCTCTGCAGAGCAAGCAGCGTGGCTCGGGAGCAGTAGAGCACTACCGTGAGGCAGTGAGTGCGCTCTGGTCGGCGGCAGATTAGTCAGTTTCAATTTTAAACAGAGCGCTGCTGGCAGCAGGTTAGTCAGTATCAATTTCAAACAAAGCACTGCTTTGAGGTATTTCAGGCCGGTGGTTCTTTACCTGAGACGTGTCCCGGGTGACCGCGTGGTCCTGGGGGGGTGGGGGGGCAGTACGGCCGCCCTCGCGATCAGTCCCAGTAGGAGTAGCGTCCCTGCCTAAGGAGAGAAGAAAATGCAGTGGTAAGCAACCTATTTAAGAAGGTATTGGGGCAAGTAAGCTGCATGAGGCAAAAAGAACGAATGCGGGGGGGGGGCCGGGTAGTGGGGACACTCAGGTAAAACAGCTGCGACACAGGCACAGGTTAAAGCAAATGAAAGTCCCAGATTAGAGCACCAGATTCATCAGAATCCCCACAGTGCAACCAAAAATACAGAGAGAAACTTCACCAGTTAAAGCAAATAAGGTACCAGATTCATTGGTAGGAAAAGACATTAAATGCAGCGAGCGGGTGGGGCAATCAGAATAATACTGCTGCGACACTGGCTTGCTATATACAGATGCGACACAGGCTAACACAGGCACAGATTAAAGCCAATTAAAGTACCAGATTAAAATACCAGATTTATCAGAAAAACATTGAATGCAGCGGGCTGGTTTTAAAGCAAATAAAAGTACCAGATTAAAGTACTCAGCTTACTATAAACAAGCTATGGAATCCCAACAGCAAGTTAAAGTACAAGTCCATCAGTGGGGAAAACGTAGGTGCAACGGGCTGGAAGGCTCTTTAGAAAACCTATCTGCACTTCTATGCCAAGCCAGTCCAGTCCCTTTAATCAGCCAGTCCTCTGCAGAGCAAGCAGCGTGGCTCGGGAGCAGTAGAGCACTACCGCGAGGCAGTGAGTGCGCTCCGGTCAGCGGCAGATTAGTCAGTTTCAATTTTAAACAGAGCGCTGCTGGCGGCAGGTTAGTCAGTATCAATTTCAAACAAAGCGCTGCTTTGAGGTATTTCAGGCTGGTGGATCTTTACCTGAGACGTGTCCTGGGTGACCGCGTGGTCCTGTGGGGGTTGGGGAGGGCAGTATGGCCGCCCTCGCGATCGGTCCCAGTAGGAGTAGCGTCCCTGCCTGAGGAGAAGAAAATGCAGTGGTAAGCAACCTATTTAAGAAGGTATTGGGGGGGCCAAGTAAGCTGCGTGAGACAAAAAAGAACGAATGCGGGGGGAGGGGTAGTGGGGACACTCAGGTAAAACAGCTGTGACACAGGCACGGGTTAAAGCAAATGAAAGTCCCAGATTAGAGTACCAGATTCATCAGAATCCCCACAGTGCAACCAAAAATACAGAGAGAACCTTCACCAGTTAAAGCAAATAAGGTACCAGATTCATTGGTAGGAAAAGACATTGAATGCAGCGAGCTGGTGGGACAATCAGAATAATACTGCTGCGACACTGGCTTGGTCTATACAGATGTGACACAGGCTAACACAGGCACAGATTAAAGCCAATTAAAGTACCAGATTAAAGTACCAGATTTATCAGAAAAACGTTGAATGCAGCGGGCTGGTTTTAAAGCAAATAAAAGTACCAGATTAAAGTACCCGGCTTACTATAAACAGGCTATGGAATCCCAACAGCAAGTTAAAGTACAAGTCCATCAGTGGGGAAAACATAGGTGCAATGGGCTGGAAGGCTCCTTAAAAAACCTATCTGCACTTCTACCCCGAGCTGGTCCAGTCCCTTTAATCAGCCAGTCCTCTGCAGAGCAAGCAGCGTGGTTTGGGAGCAGTAGAGCACTACCGCGAGGCAGTGAGTGCTCTCTGGTTGGCGGCAGATTAGTCAGTTTAAATTTTAAACAGAGTGCTGCTGGTATACCCAAGGGAACTGAGGGTACTGATAAGCTCACATTCATAAGGAAGCTTATAAGAGAATCCCTACAACTCCCTGAGTCCTTGACCTTGGAATTGGATCATGCCCACAGCACACTCGGTTCCAAACCAGCGCAGGGTGCCCGCCCTCACACCATAATTGCTCGGTTCCTCAGATTCCAAGAAAAAAAGACAGTTTTACACGCTGCTTGGAAACAAGGGGAAGTTCTCTTTCAAACACATCACTTATATTTAGAGAATGACTACGCCCCTGAGATAATGAATCAAAGGAAACAGTACATACCAATCATGCGAGCACTCAAGGCTGCAGAGTTAAGGTTCCACACCCCATATCCCGCAAAGATAGTAATCCACTTTACTGATGGCTCACAGATCTTTGAAACAGCGATGGCAGAAATTACTGAATTGAAAAATCGGCAAATAGAGGTGCAACAGGGTCTAATGTCTCAAAAGTCAACCCTTGCCTCCAAACTATTGCAGCGGATGTGGAACGCGGGAACAAAGGAGGCATGCAGAAGACAAGGGCAGGAAGCCATCAAGCAAATCACTACCTCCCTTCGCCAGCAATCGCAGAGCTCAGCCACTGACATGAATACCGCGAGACCTAACGGTAAAGGATCTCCACGCTGAAGC
Source organism: Neoceratodus forsteri (assembly GCA_016271365.2). Lineage (NCBI taxonomy): Eukaryota > Metazoa > Chordata > Ceratodontiformes > Ceratodontidae > Neoceratodus > Neoceratodus forsteri. The sequence continues at coordinate 569,152,706 of CM057452.1, forward strand.
ATTTGGGACAGTGCTGGATAGAACAGGGAAAGGATTCAGTTTTATGGAGCCTGGCCTGCAAGACATACGGGACACGATGGGACCTCATGATTTTTTTCCTTTTCTCCTCTTTGAGCGGTTGGTGAAGGCTTATGCTAAAGAATAAGACCCTTCGAGGACAAAACATCACAACATCGAACTCTCAGATAAGTCCCAGTCCACTAAAATTTTCTATCTATATTTCTAACTAACAAACTGAGGCTTTAGGGGTTAGATTTATTACCTCCTTTAGCAAATAGTTGCTCTGACTTCCCTCCCCCCCCCCGACTAAGATACTAAACTAATGCTCTTAAATGGCAGGGCAAGGTGGAAAAACCTGCTTTCCCTCCCTCCATCCCCCCCCCTTCCCCATCACTCCTATTCTACCAGATGCTTCTACTACCTAGACTGGGACTATAACATATTTCTAATATTTACTAACCATCTACTCAGGGGGGAAAATACCGGGAAGATGTAGGGGTAAATATGACCATTAAGGGTAAATTGAATGACTAAAGGCCAATGGTATTGTACCTTGTCTGCAAACCTGATACAAGTGGGGCAGATACACAGGATAGTTGATGTCCATGCCCTCGCCCCCACCATAACCTCCCCCTTCATCCCTGATTACTTTGTACATTCCTCCATCTGACTTCTTGCCTCAGGAAGGTATGAGACTTATTCCTGATAAGTAAGGGGAGGAATTTCCCTCTTACTGAGTCTAAGTGGCGGTTGGGGATTCCCCCCTTCCTTATTGGACTCCCCCTTAACCCCACACTCCTCCTCAGCATGATAAACTAATATAGGGGAGGATCAAGGATGGTATTGATGTCGCCAACTCCTACTCTCCCCCACCCCTAATTGACACTAGAAGTGTCACATGCTCTCAACACCTTTGAGTGCATAGGTGAGTGTCCTGGACACACACCAAGGTCATGCCATATGACCAACAAAATGGAAGTACTCTCACCAGACGGCTGACTAGTCTGCTTCTGTTGGCCCAGTTGGCCCAAATAGTTAGGTTTGGCCAGTTGAAGTTTTTTATATGTTTTACACAGTTTGAGGAGAGTTCTCCTCACTATATTTTATGTAGACAGTCACACTTCCTCCCACAAATAAATGAATACTTCAGTACCAGTAAACTGACAGTTCAGGGTTTGGCATGTAAAATTCTTTTGAATGTTTGTAATATGATACAGTGTCTGGAACACCTTTACAGATCCTTTCATTGAATGTTAACGGGCTGGGCAGCCCTGTTAAGAGAACAAGAATGATTTCATTATTTAAAAGGTCCCATGCAGGAATAATATTCATGCAAGAAACACATATGTGTAAAGCAGAGCATGGAAAACTTGCCAGGGGAGGCTTTTCACAAGTCTTTTCCTCCTACTTCCCTAGTGGAAGAAAAAGAAGGGTCGACATATTGATCTTTAACCTTACTCCCTTTAAAGTTACCTCTGAGTGGTCTGACCCTGAGGGTGACATGGTGGTGGCCAGGGTTTAATGCAGGGCAGGGAGGTCACACTTGCCAATGCGTACTTCCCCCCTGGTTCTACCCAGCAAACTCTTCGTCTCCTCTTGAATAAGGTTGTCCAACTTACTAGGGGTTACCCTGGTATTAGCTGGAGATTTTAATATCGCCCCAATCCAAATGATGACTCCACTGGGGTTATAAGGGGCAGACAACCGGCACCTCACAAATTTTTTAAAAGGTTCATACAGGAGGTGGGTTGGGTTGATGTCTGGCGCACCCTCCGCCCTAGAGAAAGGAGATACACCTTTTACTCAGCTGTACATGGCTCCTACTCTAGGATAGATCATTGCTATACACAGAAAGAATCTTTAGATACTCTCAGAGAGGCAGCCATTGGTGATATTGTCCATACAGATCATGCCCCAGCCATTACTACTTGGGATCTCGGCCTTGACAAGCAAAATACACTGTGGAGACTGAATCCTGTCCACCTTAAAAGTGCCCAGTTTCGAGAATTCCTTGATGAGAAAATACAGGAAATTTTGAGGGACAATTCAAACCCAGAAATTACCTCCACTATTAGATGGGACACATTGAAAGCAGTCTTACGGGGCCACCTTATCCAGTATTCCTCCTTCCAGGCTAAACAACGGAGGGAAAAACAAACACACCTGGAGGCGACCCTTCACTTTCTCCAGGCTGCCGACCAGCAGGGGGATAATTCAGTAGAGGCCCAGTTAACACAGGTTAAACAGGAGCTAGAATCCCTAGTTCAGCAAAATACAGAGATGGCACTAGCCTTCTTGCAGCAAAGATATGGGGAGGTAGGACCGAGGGCTTCCCGTCTGCTGGCCTTCAGGTTGCGAAGGCAACATTGACTCGCCACTATACCCACTATTAGGGACCCTACATCGGGTACCATTTATTCAAAAACTGACCAGATCACCAACATTTTCAGTGATTACTATAAAACACTGTACACACCAGATCACCAATTGGACCTAGGAGAAATTGGAGCCTTTCTTTCGCCACTGAACCTCTCTATGCTGAATGAGGACCAGAGATCCTCCTTAGTCTCCCCCATAACATATCCTGAATTGAAAGCAGCCATCTCCCGATCTAAAAACATGAAGGCCCCTAGCCCTGATGGATATGGTACAGAGTTTTATAAACTCCTAGAATAAACACTTGCTCCAAACCTGCTAAGGGCCTACAACAACGTGCTACAAGGCACAGTGAACCCCCCCCACCTAGCTGGTTGTATGCTGTAATATCCCTTATTCCCAAACCTGGTAAAGACCCATAAAGTTGTGCAGCATACCGCCCAATTTCAGTTTTAAATGTAGACTATAAAGACCTAATATCTATCCTGGCTAAATGCCTGGATACAGTCCTCCCTGCAATAATTAACCTAGACCAGACAGGCTTCGTCAGTGGCAGATCCACTACAGATAACACCAGAAGGGACCTGCATTTAGTACAAGAAATGCAAACTGTGATAACACCCTCAGTCCTACTCAGCTTAGATGCTGAGAAGGCATTTGATAAAGTTTCATGGCCTTTTCTATTTGCTGTTATGACAAAGATGGGTTTCCCCCTTCCTTTTATTTCTCTGATAAAAACAATTTATTCCTCACCCCAAGCCTGCGTGAAAGTTTCGGGACACCATTCCCCATACTTCCCTTTATTCAGGGGCACCCACCAGGGCTGTCCCCCATCTCCTGGTTTATTTGCTGTTTTCATTGAACCTTTGGCGCAAGGCATTAGAGACTCCCATGGGATTAGGGGAATACAAATGGAGGGTATGGAACATCGCATAGCCCTGTATGCGGATGATGTGTTGCTTTTTATATCAAACCCACCCCAATTGGTTCCATTGGTTTTTGAATTATTAGACCATTTCGGTAAGTGCTCGGGGTACAAACTTAATACCACCAAAACTGAAGCATTGACTTTTCATTTTTCTCCCTCTATAATATTTATCCAAAGGTTCCCATTTCGCTGGGATCTAGACAAATTAAAATATTTAGGGATATACCTCTCCCGCCAGGCAACCGACACAGTTAAACATTTAATTATGCTATGTTTTCCACACAGCTACAGACAGACCTTGCGGGATGGAACATACTTCCTCTGAATTTATTTCAGAGGATCAATGTTATCCGCATGGTGACCCTGCCTCGGGCCCTTAACTTGTTCCGGAATTTGCCAATATGTATTCCGAACAACACTTATAAGACCTGGAACAAACTTATCAGCATATTCATTTGGGCCGGCAAAAGACCCAGAGTGAGAGCCTCTATCCTGTACCTCCCAAGGAAATTGGGTGGGCTTGCCCTCCCTAATTTCAAACTCTATAACTGGGCCTCGTACCTCTCCTTTATAATATGTCGACTAGCTAGGTCTAGCCCTGCTTTGTGGAGGGAGACTGATGAGGGCTTAATGTCTTTTAAACAACTAGTTAAATGTTTGACATACCGAATACCCCCTTCCAGACTGCACGAAACAGCTCCAATGAACCCCTGGATTACATATCAGCTGAAAGCCTGGGATGCCATACGTAGACACCTGTCTCTATCACCATTTCTCCTACTTATTTGCCCCATTACCCAACTGGAGAATTTTCAGCCAGCGTTATATGATCATACATTTGCCACTTGGGGACACCTGGGGCTCACTAACCTCACTCAGTTTCAAAGTGGAGGAGAATTTAAATCCTTCCTGAATCTGAGCCAAACGTACGGCCTAAGGCGCCAAGATTTTTTTCGTTATTTGCAGTTAAGACACTTTTTTATTCCCATCCAGCCAGGATAAGACAATTTGAATGTTCCTTCCTACTGATTCCTTGTATTCAACAGCTCATACAAACTGGCAATACGCCTCATACTGTCTCTGTCTTGTACAAGACACTTGCGGACACCTTAGGAGTGAATACTGAAGGCATATGTGCTAAATGGAAGGAGGAGTTTGGTTTTGATATTCCAAAGGAAAATTGGTATAAGGGTTGTCTTTCAATAGCTAAACTCACATATTCCCATAGCTAGAGGTTATTTTCCTGGCAGATATTAACCAGGTTCTTCCACACTCCTGCAGTGACAGTACACTTTTCTCAGCCCCGATCAGAGGCCTGCTGGCAGCAATGTGGTGATCCCAGGGCACATCACATCCATATATTTTGGGCCTGCCCCCTGATACAGACCTTTTTGACTTCACTACAATTGGAACTGAGATCTCTCTTTGACACCTCACTTACTTTAACTGCAGATTTATTTATTCTTCACATTTTCCCCCCAGAGTTCAAAGACTCACTCACACGATACCTCCTGGGAGTTCTCCTGCTGGCGGCCAAAAAAGCTTTGACCCGACACTGGCTTACTCCCAGTGTCCTTACCATTTCAGAATGGAGAGAAATTGTTGTTCGGATCTATAGATTGGAAAGAATCTCTTACCAGCTAAATGACAAAACTGACCTATGCACTTTGAAATGGTCTAGATGGGTACTCTACATCATGACCAGGGATCCCTCATTTGTCCCTTAAAGGGATACCTTGGAGAGAAAGGTCTCTAGAATTGGAGGACTCCTAAATATAACCAGGAACAACTTAATAAACTGTAGTAGATTCCCAAGTAATTAAGTATGGGTCTTGCTTAATGCACAGTCTAACCGTATTGATGATTTACAGCTAGATAATTGTATTTTTTACTCATTTATCATTTAACACTTAAATTTCTCCCCTTATATGTTTTTTCATTTTCCACTCTTTTATTAAGACACCGAAGAAAGTATAATTACAGTGATATGCTGATTGACTTACCTTGTAATCACAAGTATATTATGTATTTAATGAAATGTGACTGTCTGTACCCCTACCCTCCCTCCCTTTTTTTTCTTTTGTACCCCTCCTTCCCCCAAGTTGGAAAATTTTGAATAAAAATTATAATAACAAAAAAACATCAAGCAGTTCTAGCTCTGCGCACACAATAGCTGACGTCATCATGCACCTCACCGCACTGTCACCACCACCCACAGGACAATAAACAGAGTCAAGCAGAGAAAGACACTCTTGGTCCCCACCCTATAGTCAGCTGGAGACCTGCACTTTTTAAAGTTTTTGTACAGTATCAAGTGAGCCAGGAGCACATCTAAGATTTCTTTGGGGTGGGGGCTAGACAAACCTAAGGAGCTTGGGAAATAGAAAACTAAGACATTTTTATTTGTAAAAGCATTGATTTTAATATGCTCTGCCCCAACAATAACAGATTTTTCTTAAACATTGTCCTTTCATCAGCCCAGGGGAAACAGTACACAGGCATAACACAATACTATTTCTATTTCTGTATAGGATGATCTATGCACCCCAGGAATGCCTATTTCAAGGTTTCAAATTATGTATTTTATCAAGGTTTATTTTTGTACCATACATGATCCAAAGCTTTGTTTTTAGGCTGAAAGGACATGCTGAGTGAGATAAGGGTGGAACTGTATGGATGGTGATGGCCGGCATGGTCCATTTATAATAATAGTGTCCATTCTGGCACTTGGGTTAATATCCCAGTACTGGCACTGTAGTGCAGCATGAGAGGGGTGCTGCACTTCTGAGGTGCCGTCTTTCGGATGAGCCGTTAAACTGAGGTCCCATCTGCCTGGATTGGTGGTAGTTCAGGTGGATGTCAAAGATCCCATGGCACTTATCGAAAAGAGTTGTCCTGGCCAAATTTCCCTCATTCACTAAAAATACCACCAACAGCTTAATCTGGTTCAAGGTCAGTTGGCATTCATCTGTATCCCTCTCCCCCGGGTCGTGCCTGAAAATAGGCAGGATTTGTCTAGTGCACTTACCCGGTCAACAAAAACTAAATAAATAAATAAATTTAGAAGAGCTATGGACCCCCTACACTTGCCAGTAATGGCAGCTATGGATGGTCACTTCAGAGTCTGGTCTGCAGTGGTGTCCAGGGAAAGGTCTCTTGAGATTTGTTACAGTACGGTAGCTTCTTGTTTTTACATTGTTTCTTGTGGATTTTACTTGGTAGAAGGTTATTTCTTTTCTTTCTTACTACTTCTAAGGGGCTAGCAGGGTAGTGTTTTGGGGCTGTTGGAATTTTGAAAACTGTTTTGGTGGCTATAAGTGGGCTCATTTGTTTGATGTTTCACTGTGTAGCAGGCTGCATTTGTAGAGGCCTATTTTTTCTGATTTAAAACCCATTTGGTGTGATTTAACTGGGGCTGTTTCTTTGAATCAGAGACCTATATCTTCTAATTTCAAGCCCATTTTGATGTGTTGTTGGTGAAGCTGTTTGAATTGGAGACCTGTTTCTTTTGGTAGCAAACCTATTTTGGCGGCTTTGAGTAGAATTGTGATTCATTTTTGCTGGCTTCACTAGCTGCAAAGGTTAGTGCATGGTGGGGGAAGGGTGCTAATTGTCTGACCACGGGCCTCAGCTACCTGATTGTTTCTGGAAGGCTTGGGTTGGTCCCACCCCAACCCTCACCCCCACCCCTGGTCCATGATTTCCTTTATACCAGGGGTTCTGACATCACTTCCTCAAATGAGCAAAGGATATGCGCCTGTCATAGCAGAAGCAGACATTCAGGAAAGGAACAGCAGGGAGTGAAGAGGTGTCTGCTATCTCAGTGGAAGAGAAGTAAGTGCAAATCTAGGAGCTTTCATTGTTACTTCTTTGCATTGCTATTGCATTGTGGAAAGGAGGAGTAGGAGATTGAAGAAGGTTGTGCAATAGCTACTTAAAGTCTCTTTGAGTTTGGATAGGAAGGCTAGGAATATAAAAAGCAGTTGCTCAATCTGTCTAAACATCTACAACAAAGGGGGTAAGGGAAATTAAGAAAAGAATGGGCAGAGAGTGACAGTAAAAAAGCAGGGATACTGAATGAATACTTCTGTTCAGTATTCACAAAAGAGGAAGTGGGGGAGGTGCCTAATCCAATTAACAGAAGCACTCTGGAGAGGGGGGGTCGATCCCAGTCCTTTCACAGAAGAAAGGGTTCTGAAAGAACTCCTAAAACTGAAGGTGGACAAAGCAATGGGGCCAGATGGAATTCACCCCAAAATTCTAAAAGAATTAAACAGAGAACTAGTGACACCACTGACTACCCTTTATAACAAATCATGGGAGGATGGTGTGGTACCTGAGGACTGGAAGAAGGCTGATGTGATTCCCCTTCACAAAAGTGGGAGCAAGACAGAGGCAGGAAACTACAGACCTGTCAGTTTGACCTCTGTGGTAGGGAAAGTGATGGAATCACTTCTGAAGGAAAGAATTGTTGAGTACCTAGAGGCCAGTGGGGCACAGGACCCAAGGCAGCATGGGTTCACAGCAGGAAGGTCATGTCAGACGAATCTAATTGATTTCTTTGACTGGGTGACCAAAGTAGTAGACCAGGGAGGGGCTATGGACATGGCCTACCTAGACTTTAGCAAGGCATTTGACACAGTCCCACACAAAAGATTAGTAGTCAAATTAACCAGCCTTGGAGTGGGTCCCAGGGTGGTAGCCTGGATAAAACATTGGCTGAACAACAGGACACAGAAGGTAATTGTAAATGGAGTCCACACTGAAGAAAGAGGGGTTACTAGTGGGGTACCGCAGGGTTCAGTACTGGGTCCAGTCCTTTTCAGTGTCTTTATAAGTGACATTGCAGAGGGACTGGAAGGAAAAGTATGCCTCTTTGCAGATGACACAAAGATCTGCAACAGGTTTGATACACAAGGAGGCGTGGAAAGGATGAGAAAGGGCTTGGCAAGGTTGGAGGAAAGGTCAGAAGTATGGCAGCTTGGATTCAATGCAAAGAAGTGCAAAGTAATGCACCTGGGAAACAAAAACCCAGGGGAAGATTACACAATGGTGGGGGAGTAGTAACAACAACAAAAATGGAAAGGGACCTGGGGGTAATCATATCAGATGACCTTAAGGTTGGCAAGCAATGTGAGAAGGCGGTAGGGAGGGCTGGGGGGATATTGAGATGTATAGGGAGAGGCATCAGCAGCAGAAAACAGGAAGTTGTTATCCCCCTGTACAGACAGCTGGTGAGACCCCATCTGGAGTACTGCATCCAGTTCTGGAGACCCCATCTCCGCAAGGACATAGAAAGGATGGAGACAGTTCAGAAGAGTGCAACTAAAATGGTGCAGGGTCTGCAAGAGAAGCCATATGAGGAGAGGCTAAAGGAGCTTAATATGTATATCCTTGAGGAAAGGAGGGAGAGGGGGGACATGATAGAAATTTTAAGTACCTCAGTGGAATCAACAAAATCCAAGAGGGTAGCATCTTTCAGAAAAAGAGATGTGCAAGAACAAGGGGACACAATTTGAAGATAGAGGGGGGACGGCTCAGGGGCAATGTGAGGAAGTATTTTTTCACAGAGAGGGTGGTGGACGCATGGAACAACCTTCGTGAGGAGGTTGTGGGGTCTAAAACTGTGGGAGAATTCAAGAGTGCATGGGATAGACATAAGGCAATTTTTGTGGGGGTAGGAAGAAATACGCTGTTGGTTAAATAGGATCTGCAGCTTATCCTCTAGGTAGGGAAATGGGCAGACTAGATGGGCCAAGCGGTCCTTATCTGCTGTCAAAGTCTATGTTTCTATGTTTCTATGCACTGATAGAGGGGGGAGAGGGGAGACTTGGGGGAGTGTTTGGCATCCTGCATCTGGAAGGGTGGGGGGTCACTGGTGGGCAACGACAGCAATGGGTAGGGTGGTAGGCTGCAACAAATGCAGTGCACCAATCTTTTTAAAAATTGCCTGGAGTGTGGGAGGATGTTTAGTGTGCAACCACATACAGAAACTCAGAAAAGAGATGGAGGGTCTGCAGTTGGAACTAAGACAGGCAAGGCAAACTGGGGGTGGGTTTAGTCCAATACTGGAGGGAGGAAGAATGGGAGTTGAGGGAGAGTGATTTAAGCCAACAGTGGAGAGGAGAGGGTCAGAAGTATGGAAGCAGGGACAAGGGGGCCCAGGCCAGGAAGAACGATTGCTGGGGAAACCAGGTCAGGAGACAAAAGACAAATGGAAGGAGGAGATAGGGACTTGTGAGGGGAGGCGAAGAAGTGACAAAAGTCATGGAGTGGAAAGGAGAGAACAGGTTACATAGATACATAGATACATAGACAGTGTCGGCAGATGGCCCACCCATTCTGCCCATTTGAGCTTGTAAGTTCAGTTTGTTTTCCTAGAAGTCTGTTGCCCCTTACCCCTGACCTCCAGAATTCCTTTATGTCTATCCCATGCATTCTTAAATCCCGTGATTGTTTCAGCCCCCACCACTTCCTCTGGCAGGGTGTTCCACTTGTCCACCACCCGTTCTGTGAAGAAATTCTTTCTCATGTTTCCTCTGAATCGTCCTCCCTCCAACTTCATCCCATGCCCTCTAGTCCTGGAACATCTTTTTCGCTTAAAAATAGTGTTTTCCTGCACCCTGTTCCTCCCTGTAAGATACTTGTATGTCTCTATCATATCCCCTCTCTCCCTCCTCTCCTCCAGGGAGTACATGTTCAGTTCCTTCAACCTGTCTTCATAGGACTTGTGATGCAATCCATGCACCATCTTTGTTGCCCTCCTCTGAACCTTCTCTACCCTGTCTATGTCCTTACGTAGGTATGGTCTCCAGAACTGTACACTGTACTCCAGGTGGGGCCTCACTAGTGTCTTGTATAGAGAATTATGACCTCCCTTTTCCTGCTGGTGATGCCCCTGCCTATACATCCCAGCATCCTATTTGCTTTACCTGCTGCCTTGTCACACTGTTTCCCTACCTTGAGGTCATCAGAGATGATAACCCCAAGATCCCTTTCCTGCTTGGTGCATGCTATATCCTCACCCCCAACTGATATATTGTGCCAGGGTTTTATGCCCCATATGCATTATCTTGCACTTCTTTGCATTGAATTTCAACTGCCAAACCCTGACCATTCTTCAAGTTTCTGCAGGTCGCTTCTCATTCTGTCTACACCCTTTGGTGTGTCTGCTCTTTACAGAGCTTTGTGTTATCAGCGAACAGTGAAATTCTGCCTTCTAGGTCCTGCCAATGTCACTGATGAAGATGTTGAATAGGACCGGTCCCAGCACTGATCCCTGTGGTACCCACTGGTCACTCTTCCCTCTGTGGAGTGACAGCCATTTACCACCACCCTCTGTGTCCTGCCACCCAGCCAGTTACCTACCCACCACACTACTGTCCTGCCCACACCCATATTCCCCAGTTTGTGTAATAGTCTTCTATGTGGCACAGTGTCAAAGGCCTTGCTGAAGTCCAGATAGGCCATGTCCACCGCCTCCCCTGATCCACCTCCTAGTCACCCAGTCAAAAATTCAACGAGGTTGGTCTGACATGACCTCCCCTGGTGAAACCATGCTGCCTTGGGTCCTGTAGTCCATTGACAACCAGATGTTCTACCAATCTCTCCTTCAGTAGTGCTTCCATGATCTTCCCCACTACCGAGGTGGAGGCTGACTGGTCTGTAGTTCCCTGCTTCCTCTTTGTTCCCACTTTTGTATAAGGGGACTACATCTGCTGTCCTCAATCTTTGGGTACCTCCCTGTTTCCAGTGATCGGCTAAACAGGATAGCCAGAGGTTCAGCCACCACCTCTCTTAGTTCTTAAGGACCCTGGGGTGCACCCCATCTGGCCCCATTGCTTTATCAACTCTTATTACTTCCAGTTCCTTCAGGACCCTTTCTCGTGTAAAGGGACTTGTGTCCATTTCTGCACCATTCTCACCCCTTGTACTCCCTTCAGACCCATTACCTCCCTCTTCCTCAGTAAAGACTGAGCAGAAATACCTGTTCAATATGTCAGCTTTACTGTTGTCATCCTCCACATGGCTCCCATCCTCCCCCTTCAGTCTCACTATCCCTCCCTTTGTCTTTCTTTTCACTTATGTACCTGTAAAGGTTTGTCCCTCTACCCACTGATTTTGCAATGTGCTCTTCTGTCTGAGCTTTGGCTTCCTTACTGACCTCCCTGCCCCCTTTGCTTCTCCTGGTACTTCTCCCTATCCCCTTCTGCCTGTGTCTTTTGTATTGCCTGAATGCAATCTTTTTGGCTTTCACTTTCTTTGCTACCTCTTTGGAAAACCATAATGGTCTCCTCTTCCTTTTCCTCTTGCTAACCTGCTAATGCATAATTCTGTTGTTCTTGTAATCCCCATTTTAAATACTGCCCACTGTTCCTCAACCCTGATTCCTGTCCCATTCCCTTAATGCCTCTTTCAAGTATCTCCCCATTTTCCCAAAGTCTGCCCCCCTAAAATCCAGGATACGTGTTTTTGTGTGGTTTGGTTCTGCTCTTTCTGTGATTTCAAACCACAATGACTGGTGGTCACTGTTTCCCAGGTGCTCCCCCACTGTTACCCCCATCACACTGTCCCTGTTTGTGAGCACAAGGTCCAGTATTGCCTTGGTTACTATGAAGGGAGAGGGAGCGGGCATTTGTGAAGGGTCTTCAGAAAATAGGTTTGCACTGCTAGAGAGGAAGAAGGTGGAGGAGGGAAATGATGAAATTAGAGGAGTAATTGATAAATGCCTGGACCAAACCAGAGCGGGGGGAAGTTCTGCTGGGAGATTGCAACAGGGGCAAAAGGGGGAAATAATGTGCAGGAGGAAGAAGAGGAGCCAGAAATGAGAGAGGGAGATGAATGGAAGCAAGCAGGGAGTAAGAGTGGTGGAATCTTAGTGCTGGGGGACTAAATACAAAGAGGTGTCAGGTGGGATAGCAAGGGGGAGAGGCATAGTCACATTTGGGTGGAGGCCAGGCCAGGAATGACAGCAGAAAGGGTGGGACAATCTGTTCTGAAATATGCTAGTAAGGTAGGGACAAGCCTCATTTAATTATACATCTTGGGACGAACGACCTGGCTGACAAGACAGTAGATATAGTCCAGAGGAAGTTTGAGGAACTAGGACAATTATGTTTGGGGGCAGGAAGATCAGTAACTTTTTCGGAGATACTTCCAGTGCCCAAGGCAAGCACAACAAGAAAGCTGAGAATAGAGGAATTTAACGGATGGCTAAGAACCTGGTGTTGTGCTAAAGGGTATGGGTTGTTGGGGGGTGAGGAGGGACCTGGGAGGACAGTAGTCTCTATGCCAAAGACAGACTACACTTCAGTGAGGAGGGAAAGAAAGTGTTGAAACAGAGGATGGAGGAGTACATAGAGGAAGTAGGGAATTTAAACTAGGAGTGGGGGGTGGCAATTGGGCAAGAGACATGCAGAGACCACAGGTTGGGAAACCATATGAGCTTACCCCCCATAACAGTGACAAAGGACAAATGCCAAGTACAATTGATGATGCTAGTAAAGGAGGGCAGGATTCGGGGGGAGAAAGGGTGGAAGGTGGTTACCCTTAATGCTAGGAGCCTTGGGAGGAAAACTGCAGTTACAGGTGCTCATGGCAGAGGGAGAGGTGGACATTGCAGCCATCACAGAAACATGGGCCACCCAATACAACGACTGGGACCTGTCTGTACCAGGGTACAAGTTATTTCGTAGGGACAGGGTGATTGGGAAAGGAGTGGGTGTGGCACTATATGTGAAGGAAGGACTGAAGTGTGTAAGGGTGGAAGGGGAGAGGGTAGTACGGAGTCAATTTGGATGCAAATCCAGGATTCCAAGAATAGGATTCTTAGAATGGGAGTGGTGTACAGGCCACCATCTCAGACGGAGGAGTTAGACAGGGAACTAGTGGGACAGATCAGGAGGACCTGCGAGAAGGGTAGTGTGGTGATTGTGGGGGACTTCAACATGCCAGGAGTGGACTGAAGTACCCCAACAACCAGGAACAGAAGGAAGCAGGTACTGCTGGATGCCTTCCAGGACAGCTTCCTGCTGCAAATGGTCAGTGAACCAACCAGGTTAGGGAATACCCTTGACCTTGTGCTGGCAAATGGGGACTTTGTGAGAGAACTTACAGTGGAGGAACCGCTGTCAGGGAGTGACCACCACTCAGTATGGCTCACATTGGATATGGGCAAGGAAGGAATGAAATCTGGCACGAGTGCTGGACTTCAGGAGGGCCAACTTTGGGAGGATGGGGGAAGTGGTAAAAGGGTACCTGGCCAGAATTCAATCTGTATGGACACTAACCAGAGGTGGGAGCTCATAAAACTGGGGATAGTGGACGCAACCAAAACCTGCTGCAAGGCCCAGAGCAAGAAGGCTAGGGCTAAGAAACCGAGCTGGTTGAGCAAGGAGGTCATGGAAAAGGTAAGGAGGAAAAGAGCTGCCTTTAAGAAGTACAAGAAAACAGAGCAAGGAGAGGACAGGGAGGAGTACTTGACAGAATCGAAGGAGGTGACAAGGGCAGTAAGGGGAGCCAAGGCATCTAAGGAACTCAAGCTGGCACAAGGCATTAAGATGGGTGAGAAGGACTTCTTTAGGTACATCAGGGATAAAAAGAGCTGTAAGGACCACATAGTAAGGATTAGGAAGGAGCAGGGTTGGGTGGAAGCAGGGTGCGATAGGGCAGAAGCACTAAATGAGTACTTCTGCTCAGTATTTACTAAAGAGAAGAGGAGGGTGACACCCAAGGGGGGATAAATGGCAGAAATGGGGAGGGTGACAGATGGGAAATCATGGAGGGCAGAGTTCGGGAGAGTTTGAAGGCACTGAGGGTGGATAAGACGCCAGGTCCAGATGGCATCCACCCCAGGGTACTGAAGGAGCTGGCAGAGGTCCTTGCAGGACCTTTGGCAGACCTATTTAATGCCTCACTACATTCCGGGTGTGTACGTCAGGACTGGAGGATGGCTCATGTCGTGCCCCTCCACAACAGTGGCCCCAAGGATGAACTGGGAAACTACAGACCAGTGAGCCTCGCATCCATCATGGGTAAGCTAATGGAGACTATCTTGAAGGAAAGGCTGGTGGCCCTCCTAGAGGCCAAAGGACTACAGGACAGAAGACAGCATGGCTTCATACGGGGCAGATCCTGCCAAACCAACCTGGTGGAGTTCTATGACTGGGTAACTAGGCAACTGGACAGGGGCCATGCAGTGGATGTCCTGTATCTGGACTTCAGTAAGGCATTCGACTTGGTGCCGCATGGAAGGCTGGGAAGTAAGTTAGTAGGCACTGGGGCAGGTACAAAGCTGGTGAGATGGGTAGGGAACTGGCTTCAGGGAAGGCAACAGAGGGTGGTGGTGGGTGGGGAGCTCTCACACCCGAGGGTAGTGACGAGTGGTGTTCCACAGGGCTCGATGTTGGGACCAGTGTTGTTCAGGATATTCATTGCAGACATATCATTGGACATCAAGAGCAAGATCAGTCTGTTTGCTGATGATACCAAGGTAGGAGCAGTGGTGGATGACCTAGGGGGATGGCAGGGGTTGCAGGATGATCTGGCAAAGCCTGAAACCTGGTCAGACACCTGGCAACTGGGGTTTAATGCCAAAAAGTGTAAGGTGCTGCATTTTGGGATGAAGAACCCAAGGAGGAGTTACCAGCTGGGGGGAGTGCAGCTAGCCCAGACAGAGGAGGAGAAAGATCTGGGGGTGCTCATTACAGGGTCAATGAACAACTCAGCACAATGTAGGAAGGCAGCTGCAAGGCCAACAAAATGCTGGGTTGTATTGCAAGGGGTATATCCTCGAGGAGGGAGGAGGTGATTCTGCCACTGTATAGGTCATTAGTTAGACCGCACCTGGAGTACTGTGTGCAGTACTGGCACCCGTATCTGAAGAGGGACTTTAAGTTACTGGAGGGGGTGCAGCGCAAGGCGATAAAGATGATCAAGGGGCTGGGGGACTTATCATACGAGAGGAGGCTGAAGGGGTTGAAAATGTACTCACTGGAGGAGAGGAGGGACGGAGGGACATGATTGAAACCTTTAAGTACATGAAAGGAATAAACAAGACAGGTACAGAGGGGCTGTTCAAAGTAAGGGAGGGGAGGGTCACCAGGGGCCATGATATGAGACTGGAGAGAGGAAGGTTCAGGAGGGAGATGAGGAGACACTTTCTTACAGAGAGGGTG
Organism: Neoceratodus forsteri; assembly: GCA_016271365.2. Taxonomy (NCBI): domain Eukaryota; kingdom Metazoa; phylum Chordata; order Ceratodontiformes; family Ceratodontidae; genus Neoceratodus; species Neoceratodus forsteri. Next base: position 569,168,186 of record CM057452.1, read on the forward strand.
GTGGCTGGGTGGAATGCGTTACCTGCAGAAGTGGTATCCAGTAGAACAGTGGACTGCTTCAAAAGGGGATGGGACAGGACAAGGGGGAGGGTCAATGAAGGGGAAGGTGGAAGAAAGGGGCAGCTGCAGAATAAGAGGTGCTAGCTGTACAATCGAGCAGACTTGATAGACCTCTAGGCCTTTATCTGCTGGCAAATTTCGTACGTTCGTATGTTCATATGTTCGTATGTTCGTAAGAACAGAGTTAAGAGATTTGGAGGGGAGAGGGAAATTATGGTGAGGCTGGGATAAAACCCACCACCTGCAGGGCCAATCCTGTATACCTCTTTGCATTTTGTCACTGAAATGTTGGATACAAACACTCAAAATGTAGAGAAATGAGGGGCACTGGTCTTAATAATATTGGACAAATTGTTAGACATAGACACATTCAGAAAACTGGAACCTAGTGACTTAACAGCACTCTACCCTTGATCACACCCTAAACACTAGCTGAAAGTCTTAACAGTGGAGTGATAAGGACTCACATTGAGTCTTTTGTGGGATCCCTCTCTTGAACTGCCAGATAATTGCAGCTCTTAATGAACTGTTAATCACACTTGGCCATCTGGAACACTGAGAGAGATTAGCATGAAGACTACAGAATGCTTAAGTAGAGACATTTTTAACTTCATTAACAGCCATCAAAATCTGCACTAGTCAAGGCGGGCTAGTAGAGAGTTAGCTGCACTAGCCCTGGTCAATTTGCACTAGTGTTTGGGCTAGTAAAACAATGTTAAGAATTGACCCCTGATCTGGAAGGCCATATATGTGAATGCTAGAAGTATAGGGAATAAGATTCCAGACTTAGAGGCCATCATCACAGAAGCCAGCCTGGATACTATGGCCATTACCAAGTCATGGTGCATTAAAAACTATTACTGGGACATGGCCATACCAGGCTATACTACGTTCAGAAAGGACTGGGTAAGAAGGAAAGGAGGGGGTGTGGTGCTTTATGTGAGGGAAAGCATAAAAGCAACATAGATATAAGAAATTTAGTTGGCCCGGTGGCGCAGAGGGTTGAGGCGCTGGATGTCACACCTCGTGCCACGCCGGTGACCTGGGTTCAGGAACGGATGGCAGGGGAGAGGAATGACTGAGCGTCCCACGACCACTCGCCTTCCTCTGGGGTGGGTACAGGGTATCTGGCACACTGCAGTGGCACCTAGCAGAAGCCAGGCGCACTGTCAGTGGCATGCATTCTGAGGGGAGGCAGCATGGCGGATGTCTGCACGTAGGTGCATCAGACGTCATTGCACGTCTGGCTCTCTGGGGCAAGTAACGGTGGAAAATTGCAGGGCAACTGCAGTGGCTCATGGCCAAGCCCCAATCCTCCAGAAACGAGAGGCATGGCCACGTGTTTCCCAGTCATGGGCCCCTAGAGGGGAGGTGTCCCATTAATTTCATCGGGGCCTGTGTGAGTCAGGCTCATGCAGCGTATGCTAGACCTGGTCTGGGGGCTCAAGTGCCAGCGGTCGTTGTGGCCTGCTCTGCAACAGGGGAGTAAAAAGTGTTAAATGATAAAAAGAGATATAAGGAATACGGGGGGAAGGAGAGGTACCTTGGGTCACCCAGGAGACAGGGAATGGAGCCACTATTCACACTGGAGTGATCTACAGCCCTCTAGCACAGTAAGAGGAATTAGATAAGGTACTGGTGGAAGCCACTGGGAAGATGGCAGAAAAGGGGGAGGTGCTATTGGTGGGGGACTTTAACCTGCCAGATGTAGATTGGAGTATCCCAACAGCAGCTTCAACTAGAAGCAAGGAGATCCTGGATTCCCTGGAGGGGGCATTCCTAAGGCAACTAGTCAGTGAACGCACTCGTGATGGGACAATATGGGAGCCAGTACTTAGTAATGGACAGTACTGCAGATGTCAAGGTAGGAGGCCACCTGGGGACCAGTGATCACCATACAGTGTGGTTCAATATAAGGACAGCTGCAGAATTGAACAACACAAGGCAAGGGTCCTGGACTTCAGGAGGGCAGATTTGATAAAGATGAGTGAATACCTCAGGGATGATCTAGTCGGGGGGGGGATGGCCTGGGTGGGGTGGAAGAACAGTGGGCAAAGCTAAAAGACAGTGTAGTAAATCAACAAACATCTGTGTCAAACAAGTGGGCACAAGCAAGAGGAAAAATGAACCACTATGTTTCTTGAAAGAGGTGGTTGAAAAGGTAAAAGCTAAAAGGGTAGCATTCAGAAGGTATAAGGAGATGCAGAGGGAGGATGATAGGGAGGTGTGTCAGGGGAAACAGAGGGAAACAGCAAGGAGTGCATAGGCACAAAGTGAAGAGAGAATAGCCCAGGAGATAACGAAAGTGGACAAAACATTTTTTTAGGTATGTAAGTGAAAAGAGGAAGACTGGGGTGGGATTGTAAGGTTAAAAGGGAAGAGGGGACTGTACAGAGGGAGACCCGTAAAAGGCAGACATCCTGAACAAATACTTCTGTTCAGTGTTCACAGAGGAAGGAGAAGGGGACGAGCCACAAAAAAGTAACAGAAGCTTTGGAGGGAGGGAGGGAAGTTGGCACTAGTCATTTTTTGGAGGAGTGAGTCCTGAATAGACTCACTAATCTGAAGGTGGACAAAGCAATGGGGCCTGATGGGGTGCATCAAAGTGTATTGAGGGAGCGCAGGGAAATACTAGCTACACCTCTGACAGTTACATTTAACAGATCACTAGAAACAGGAGCGGTTCCAGAGGACTGAAGGAGGGTGGATGTAGTGCCATTACACAAAAGTGGTAGCAGGCAGGAGGCTGGCAATAATAGGCCAGTCAGTCTGACATCAGTGATGGGAAAGTTAATGGAATCACTACTGAAGGAAAGGATTGTGGAATATCTTGAATACAGTGGGTTACAAGTCCTGAGGCAGCATGGATTCACAAAGGGAAGGTCATGTCAAACAAATCTGATAGATTTCTTAGACTGGGTGACGAAGGAATTAGGTCAGGGCGGAGCAGTGGGCATGGCCTAACTAGATTTCAGTAAGGCTTTCAACACTGTTCCACACAGGAGACTAGTAAGCAAGCTGGGTAGTTTAGGAGTGGGTCCAAAGGTGGTAAACTGGATAAGAAATTGGTTAGGGGACATGCGACAGAGGGCAATGGTAAACTGAGTTCACCCTAAGGAAGGGAGAGTGACCAGTGGGGTGCCTCAGGAATCAGTGCTGGGACCGGTACTCTTTAGTGTCTTTATAAGTGATATTGCAGAGGAGCTGGATGGGACAATCTACCTCTTTCTGGATGATACCAGAATCTGCAATAGTGTGGGCACTCAGGGGGCAGGGAGAATGAGCATAAGAGCTAAGAAAACTAGAGAAGTGGTCAAGGGTATGGCAGCTACGTTTAACTGTGAAAAGTGCAAAATAATGCACTTAGGGCACAGAAACCCAAGGGCAGAGTACAAAATGGGTTCATACTAAGGTGAAAGGAGCTAAGAAGGCTGTTGGCCCATTAGCGCTCCTATAGGTTATCCATAATAAGACAGATTGTTTCCATCTAATATGTAGTTATCTAATCTGTTTTTGAATTGCTGTTTATCCTTGCTAGTTCTAATCTCTGCGAGGAGCTTATTCCATGGATTGACAACTCTTTGAGTGTAAAAAGCCTTTCTCTTCTTTGTGTTAAATTTCTTTAGTCTCAGTTGTAAGGGGTGTCCTCTAGTTCCTTTTTGGTCATTTTTGAACTCCAAACTTAATTCATTTAAAAGGTAATCATTGTGTACAATATCATAGCACAAAAGTAAATCCGCTCTTAATAGGGCCTATTCATGAAGACAAGTGGGGGTATGCGTAAAAGGCATATAACCCACCCGCGCAGCTCCACACTGTCAGGAGATCTGGACGGCAGCTGTATTACCGTACACCGGCCAACGCAGGTCTCCCGTACATGGACCTCCCCCCACCACGTAGGTTAGTAGAGGTGGTTGGGTGCAGAGTGGCGAACCAAGGCAGGAAGCCAATCAGCTGCCCAGCTTGGGTCCCACGTTAGAGTACTTGCACCCGTGGGGCACCATGTTGGCAGCCGGTGTGCAGTGCACTGACAGCAAAGGGGGGGGTTAGCCCAGTAGTCCTAGCACAGCACTCCCAGAGTGCCCAATGGCTGAGGCGGCCATAGTGGGGGATCCAATGACCCTCGTCATTCCCGCTGCAACATGCGGCAGCATCCAGGAGGGGGCATAATAGTTATGGCTGCCCTCAAATGGCATAGCTGTCGCCTGCCCGCACACTGCTCCTTCGTGAATGGTGTGGAAAGTTGCCATGCCCCTCGCACTGACCTGCCTTGTGTGGAGCTGCTCATTCAGCTGGGGGTTCGGGTGTGTGTGGGGGAGTATGTTCATTGTGCATGCTGTGCAGGGGGTGCAGTGGGCAGGTGCAGGATGGGCTACGAGCTGGAGTTATGGCACGTACCCACTCCGTACCTTTGTGAATAGACCTTATTCTTCTGGTCTCCAGTGACATCAGGTTCAGGTTATGTAAATGATTACTGTTCAGCAAGTTTTTTATGTTGTATGCTAACTTTGTTGCCTGTTATTGAACTCTCTCAATTTTGCCTGTAATGCCTCTGTTGATGGGTCCACATATAGTGCTCCTGTTCTCTAGTATTGGTCTGATATATGACCTATATAAGGGCATAATCACCTGTTCACTTCTGTTTCTAAAATTTCTTTTTATTGTCCATAGTAACCCCTTAGCTTTGGCTATTTGTTTTTCACAATGTGATCTATAAATTAGGTCATTATTTATTATTATTTCTAAGTCTCTTTCCTCTTGAGTTTTTCTCGGGGGATCCCTCCAGCAAGTATGTGTTTTTTTTTGCAATGTTTTCCCAGGTGCATAACACGACACTTTTCCCCATTAAATCTCATTCCGCACTTTCTAGCCCATTCAAGAATTTCAGACGAGGAAGACGAGGGGGGGAAGAAGGAAAGGGTGAGGAAATCGAGGAAGTCATTATTATTACAATGAGGACCCAATACATCGCAATCAGAGAGAATACTAACCCAAATAGAGCCATGGGCAGCGAATGTATTAGAGGTACAAGATCAGACACTAATTAATGACACATCATCTAATAAAGTAATTAACTTATCATCTAGAGTATTGAATGAGACGGATATCCAACTATTAAGTAAAGGTCTGTCTTTTGCACCCACAGTACCAATCAACAGATTTCAAACTTTTATTGATCTGCAAATTGCTTGCCGTAATTTAAGCTTAAAATCTTATTATAAAAGACAAGAGACTAACAGGCGTGTAAGAGAAGGAGATCAAGAACATGTGAGTTTGGATTTTGATGTGAATGCTGCTGCCTTTTCGAATGAATGTCTTGATACTAGAATCTTTAAGGGTAAATCAAATTTTTATCCTACATTGACAACAGCTATTTCCACATTTAAAGAGTTATGTGAACAAGAGTTAGAAGAATTGTTTTTGGATTTGCTTGTATTAAAGTTTAACAATCTAAGCAGACTTGAAAAAGAAGCATTACATTTAATGCAAAATGATCCTAGCATTGTAATTAAACCCACTGATAAAGGCGGTGCGGTGGTTACACAGGATACTAGTGCTTATGTTAAAAGTATAAAGATACAGTTGCAAGACATTTGTTTTTATGAAGAACTTAACAAGGATCCAACCACTGATTTTAAGTGGAGAATAGATGAGTTTTTACAAGAATCTTTGTTACAAGGTTTTATTGACAAAAATACCAAGGAATTTCTGATGGTTCAGTTTCCTGTGAAGGCAACGCTATATACTTTACCGAAAGTTCATAAGTCTATGAATGACCCACCAGGAAGACCGATTATCAGTGGGATTGGCTCACTTACAGAACCATTAAGTCAATATGTGGATTATTATTTGAGACCTTTTGTAAATAATTTAAGATCATATATAAAAGACACAACTGACATTTTGGCAGTTTTAAATGATTTAAAGGGAAATAAGGATCATTATCTGGTCACACTCGATATTGAATCATTATGCAGGAAAGGGCACCACAATCCGCACAGGGGTTGTGTACAGACCCCCATGTCAGGGGGAAGGAATGGACAAGGATATGATAGAAGGCATTCTTAGAATGGCAGAGAAAGGGGAGATACTGTTGATGGGAGACCTGAATATGCCAGATGTTAACTGCAGCACATTTGCTGCAGTCACATCCAAGAGCAGGGCCATTCTTGATGCCCTACAGGTGGCAGGCCTCAGACAGCTAGTTTTGGAACCCACTCGTGAGGGAGCAATCTTAGACCTCGTACTCTCAAATGGGGGCAGTGAGAGGATCTCAGATCTAGAAGTGGGTTGCCATCTGGGGACAAGTGACCACCAAACAGTGTGGTTCACGTTAAACTCAGCTACAGAGTCAAGCCATACAAAAGTGAGGTACTGGACTTTAGGGAGGCTGACTTTGGCAAGATGGAGAGTGCCTCAGAAAGCACTAGCAAACAGGCTAGAAGGAGGTGTGGAGCAACAATGGGGAATCATCAAAACTGCCATCACAGAGGCAACAAGCCTTTGTGTGAAACAAATAAACAAATCAAAATGAAAGAAAAAGCCACTATGGTTCTCAAAAGAGGTGGCTGTGAAAGTCAGGAAGAAAAAGATAGCATTCGGAAGTATAAGGAAACACAGAAGGAGCAGGACAGAGAGCTGTACCAGTTAAGGCAGAAGGAAGCAGGGAGGAAGTCAGAATAGCAAAGGCCCAAACTGAGGAAAAGATAGCCAACTCAGTTAAGAAGGGGGATAAAACCTTTTATAGGTACATCAGCGAGCGTAGGAAGACAAAGGGAGGGATAGTGAGGCTCAATAGAATGAACGGTGGGTGGGCAGAGGGGGACAGTGAAAAAGCAGGGATACTGAATAAATATTTCTGCTCAGTATTCACAAAAGAGGAGGGGGAAGTGCCTAATCCAATTAACAGAATCAGTCTTGATAGGGGGGTCGATCCCAGTCCTTTCACAGAAGAAAGGGTTCTGCAAGAACTCCTAAAACTGAAGGTGGACAAAGCAATGGGTCCTGATGGAATTCACCCCAGAATTCTAAAAGAATTAAGGGAGAAACTAGTGAAACCACTGGCTACTCTTTTTTAATAAATCATGGGAGGATGGTGTGGTACCCGAGGACTGGAGGAAGGCGGATGTGATTCCCCTTCACAAAAGTGGGACCAAGACAGAGGCAGGAAACTACAGACCTGTCAGTCTGACCTCTGTGGTAGGGAAAGTGATGGAGTCACTTTGAAGGAAAGAATAGTTGAGTACCTAGAGGCCAGTGGGGCACAGGACCCAAGGCAGCATGGGTTCACAGTGGGAAGGTCATGTCAGACGAATCTAATAGATTTCTTTGACTGGGTGACCAAAGTAGTAGACCAGGGAGGGGCTGTGGACATGGCCTACCTAGACTTTAGCAAGGCATTTGACACAGTCCCACATAAAAGATTAATAGTCAAATTAACCATCCTGGGAGTGGGTCCCAGGGTGGTAGCCTGGGTAAAACATTGGCTGCACAACAGGACACAGAAGGTAATTGTAAATGGAGTCCACTTTAAGAAAGAGAGGTTACTAGTGGGGTACTGCAGGGTTCAGTATTGGGTCCAGTCCTTTTTAATGTCTCCATCAGTGACATTGCAGAGGGACTGGAAGGAAAAGTATGCCTTTTTGCAGATGACACAAAAGATCTGCAACAGGGTTGATACACAAGGAGGCGTGGAAAGGATGAAAAGGGACTTGGCAAGGTTGGAGGAATGGTCAGAAGTATGGCAGCTGGGATTCAATGCAAAGAAGTGCAAAATAATGCACCTGGGAAACAAGAACCCAGGAGAAGAATACACAATGGGTGGGGAGGTAGTAACAACAACAAAAAAGGAAAGGGACCTGGGGTAATCATATCAGATGACCTTAAGGTTAGCAAGCAATGTGAGAAGGCAGTAGGGAGGGCTGGGGGTATACTGGGATGTATAGAGAGAGGCATCAGCAGCAGAAAACAGGAAGTTGTTATCCCTCTGTACAGACAGTTGGCGAGACCCCATCTTGAGTACTGCGTCCAGTTCTGGAGACCCCATCTCCGCAAGGACATAGACAGGATAGAGGCAGTCCAGAGGAGGGCAACTAAAATGGTGCAAGGTCTGCAAGAGAAGCCGTATGAGGAGAGACTAAAGGAGCTTAATATGTATACCCTTGAGGAAAGAAGGGAGGGGGACATGATAGAAACTTTTAAGTACCTCAGTGGAATCAACAAAGTCCAAGAGGGTAGCATCTTTCAGAAAAAGAGACATGCAAGAACAAGGGGACACAATTTAAAGATAGAAGGGGCGGTTCAGGGGCAATGTGAGGAAGTATTATTTCACAGAGAGGGTAGTGGATGCATGGAACAGCCTTCCTGAGGAGGTTGTGGGGTCTAAAACTATGGGAGAATTCAAGAATGCATGGGACAGACATAAGGCAATTCTTGTGGAGGGTAGGAAGAAATAGGCTGTTGGTTAACTAGGATCTGCGGCCTATCCTGTAGGTAGGGAAATGGGCAGACTAGATGGGCCAAGTGGTCCTTATCTGCCATCAAAGTCTATGATTCTATGTTTCTATACATGAATGTGCCTCAAGAGGGTGCTCTGGATGCAATTGTACATTTTCTGAACTTAAGGGATAGTACTGTTAAGCCGAATATGGAAACTTTGCTGAAACTGTCTGAATTTGTTTTAAAATTTTATGTTTTGCTTTCTAGATAAAACCTACATTCAAACAAAAGGAGTAGCTATGGGATCTACATTTGCACCAAGTGTTGCTAATTTATATGTGGGTTTGTGGGAACAATGATTTATAACAGATCGTGATGTAAATCCATTCTATGACAAAACAGTGTTATGGCGTTGTTTTATTGACGATGTGATAATGATTTGGAGAGGAAATCTTACAGAATTGGATGAATTTATTGAATATTTACATTCGACTAACCTGCATTTAAAATTTTCTTTTACAGCAAGCAAAACATCTGTGAATTGTCTAGATATTAAAATCAACAAAGATATGACAGGTAATATCAGTACAGATATATACAGAAAAGAGAATGCTAGAAATATGATTTTACAAGCGTCTAGTTGCCATCCGAGACACACCATTAGGAATATACCTAAAGGTCAATTTTTAAGAATACGTAGGAACTGCTGTAGCGAACAGAGTTTCCAAGAAGCAGCTGTGGATATGAAATATAGATTTTTAGACAGAGGTTATAACTGTATGGATATTGAGAATGCTTATAGTGCTTCAAGTCAGCTGGATAGAGAGGATTTATTACAAAATAAAAAGTCTAAAACTAATGAAAAAGTTGAGAGGTTTACCATTGTTACATCTTTTTCAGCCCATTCAACATAGGTTGAGAAGATTTAAAAAGACAAATGGCATATACTCAAAGGTGATCCAGGTTTGATACAAATTTCTAGTAATGTACCACAAATTACTTATAGGAGAGCTAATACGCTAAAAGATATATTGGCACATAGTTTTCAGAAACCTAACCTGTTGGAGAAAATGTGGTTAATGAATAGAGTTGTAGGATGTTTTACATGCAAGAAATGTTCATTTTGTAAACATGTATCAGTTAGTGAAACTTTGTTAATCCGCATAATGATAAAGAGTATGAAATTAGTCAGTTTATTACGTGTGACAGCATAGGAATTATTTATGCAGCAATGTCTCTTGCGGTGTTTTACATTGGTAACACCAAGAGAAAGTTTAAAAATAGGATCGCAGAGCACTGCAGAGCAATTAATAATGCTGATTTGAAGTACGCAACGGCTTTACATGTGAACAGCTCTTCAACCCCACTAACACACTGTTTCTCTTTCAGAGCTATTGATAAAGTGTGTATGAATCCAAGAGGTGGGAATTTTGATAATTTAACTAAAAAAGGAGAGGGTTACTGGATCTATACATTACAAGCATGTAAATATCCTGGTCTTAATGGAATGTTTGATGTTATGCCATATTTCAAATAGCATTCTGCAAATGGGCTCTCAATATTATTTGTGATTGACAAAATATGTATTTGAATAAGAAAGTAATTTAAATATTTGATTTGTTGTGTTGATATTTACAATATGTAAGAATTTGTTATAAATAGTTGAAATTAAAGAAGAAATTGTTTTTATATTTTATATTACTAAAATTGTTATTTTGTTTTGCAGAAAAATGTGTTTGTCTCTTCAGTAAATGTACATCGGATGTTTTGTCAAGATTTCTACAGAAGTGGAACGAAAAAAGTCAAGAAATGCAAAATTGATTTTTTCTAGAGTTTATAATGTAAGTTATAATTAATGTATTTGTTTTTTGATATGTATTTATTAAAAGAAAAACTTTTATAAAATATTTTTGAATGGGAATATAAATGGATGCACTGTTATGGCGTCATTGGATTGATGTGTATATAAGGCGACTGGTTTGTAACATCACTAGCCTTTTGATAAAGGATTGATATCCGAAACGTGTCACGGTATTGTGTGGCACTCTGAATAAATTTGGGCACTTAGATACATTTCCAGAGAGCAGCGTCCTTTATTATATTTGGTGGTGAGTGCTTGACTTTTTTCTAAGTGATATGATTTTTGTATCTGGAGCACCTCCAACCCAGTGCGTTTACTCTGTTTTTTGAATCTGTAATATAGCTTTGCCTTCCTCCCGAGTTTATAATTTTTGCGATTTTCTTGTCATTGGCGTATTTACTTACCCAACTAGTCATATGTCTACCCATGTCTGATATAAATATTTTGAACAATACCGGCCCTAGCACATAGCCCTGAGGCACCCCACTAGTCACTTCTCTCGGATTTGAGAAATAACAATTTATACGCACCCTCTACATTCCACCCCCAGCCAAGTTTACATCCACCTTATGATTCTATGGTCTAAGTTTAAGTTGAATAATTTCTGAATTAGTGCCTCATGTGGAACAGTATCACATGCTTTAGAGACATTCAAATATATAGTATGCAGTCCACAGCCTGGTCCATAACTAGTGCTGCTGATATTTTTTCATAGAAGCACAAGAGATTAGTTGTACATGATCTGCCTGCCTCAAATCCATGCTGCTCCTCATCTCGTGAATCCTGCCTCATCTGGTGATCTACTATCATATCCTTTAAAAATCTCTCCAGGATTTTCCCTGGAACTGATGTCAGACTAATAGGCCTGTAGTTTGCACAGTCTTTTTTTATGTACTGGAACAATTGTGGTAGTTAGCCAATCTGCAGGGACTTCATTATTTTGTAGTACTGACTGGTACATAGTTTTTAATGGCTTAGATAAATCTGGAGCTAATAGCTTTAATAATATGGGGGATATATTATCCAGCCCTGCTGACTGCATATTTTTAAATCTCTTTTCTCTTGAGTTTTTCTTGGAGGATCCCTCCAGCCAGTATGTGTTTTTTTCATTGTTTTCCCAGGTGCATAACACAACACTTTTCCCCATTAAATCTCATTCCCCACTTTCTAGCCCATTCAAGTATTTCAGTTAAGTCGGTCTGTAATATAGCTTTGTCTTCCTCCGAGTTTATAATTTTTGTGATTTTCATGTTATTGGCGTATTTACTTACCCAACTAGTCATATGTCTACTCATGTCTGATATAAATATTTTGAACAATACCGGCCCTAGCAAAGAGCCCTGAGACACCCCACTAGTCACCTCCCTCGGATTTGAGAAATACAAATTTATACACACCCTCTACATTCCACCCCCCAGCCAAGTCTGCATCCACCTTATGATTCTGTGGTCTAATTTTAAGTTGAGTAATTTCTGAATTAGTGCCCCATGTGGAACAATATTGCACGCCTTAGAGACATTCAAATATACATTATGCAGTCCACAGTCTGGCCCATAACTAGTGCTGATATTTTTTCATAGAAGCACAAAAGATTAGTTGTACATGATCTGATTGCCTCAAACCCATGCTGCTCCTCATCTCATGAATCCTGCCTCATCTGGTGATCTACTATCATATCCTTTAAAAAACTCTTTGGGATCTTTCCTGGAACTGACGTCAGACTAATAGGCCTGTAGTTTGCACAGTCTTTTTTTTATGTACTGGAACAATAGTGGCAGTTAGCCAATCTGCAGGGACTTTGTTATTTTGTAGTACTGACTGGTACATAGTTTTTAATGGCTTAGATATATCTGGAGCTGATAGCTTTAACAATATGGTGGATAAATTATCCAGCCCTGCTGAGTGCGTATTTTTAAGTTTATTTATTTTATTAGTTATATCATCTTTTGTTATTCCTAGTGTGGATGTGGTGTGTTGTTTGAAGTCACATGTGTAAGGGTCTGCCTTTGAGAATACTGATGCAAAATATGTATTAAATACTTCTCCCATTTCTTTAGGGTCATCAATAATTTTATTGTGTACTGTTATTGAGTTGGAGCTATTGTTAGATTTCCGTAAAGAATTTATATACCCATAGAATCTTTTCATGTTATCATTATTTTGTTTGTTTGCTAAATTGAGTTCCATCATTTGTTTGATTCTTCTGATTTTGGGTCTACATTCTTTAGGGCTTCTTTATATTTGTACCAATTTTTTTCTGTCCTTTCTTTGGTGTTTGTGTTATAGAGTGAGCGTTTCTTTCCTAGTCGTTTTTGTAAACCTTTATTTAGCTACTTCATTTTTTTCCTCTGTTATTATATACTTTTTTCCTTTTTATGTGTTTCTCACAAAATTTAAATATGTGTTGTTTAATAATTTCCCACATTTCACTAGTAGTTTTGTTCTTCAGTTCAGTGTCCCAGTCAATTTGTTTTCAATCTTCTTTGATACAAGCATGGTCTGCAGTGTTATAACCATAAATCACTCAGCAACCTTTTATTATAGGGGTGCTATCCTGGTATGAAAAATAAATACTATTGTGGTCACTGTTCCCAAGTGGTGCTTGTGTCATTTTATTATATTTATTGTATCATTATACAACACCACATCTAAGATGTTGTCTCCCCGTGTGGGATATTTTAAGTGTTGTATTAGGCTGAGTTGTTAAGTGATTGTTAGAAATTCTTTGCTCAGATGGTTTGTCCCAGTTGTGGTTTCCAAGTTTATGTCATTTAGGTTCAGATCTCCCAGAAAACTTACTCTTCCCAGCTCACATGCTTTTTCTAGTTCTAAAACTATTTCTCCCTGTACTTGATTTTTTGCAATAGGTGGTCTGTAGCACAGACCAGTTATGACATGTTTCCGACTTGTGCTATCAATTCTTATCCATAAAGTTTCAGTTATGCCCTTTGTCTTTATTTTGCCTGATATATCCATGGATTGCATGTTTTCTGATATATATGCTGCTACCCCTCCTGCTTTTTTCCTGACTTTATCTAGTCTGTATCCATGTATATTTTTCCCTCATGTATCTTCACTTCTCTACTTCCTCCTCACCACACTCAACCATCCTCTCCTTCGGGCGGCCATTCTCCTGTTGCTGCTTTCCCCAGTCAGCCGTCTTGTTGCTCCATCACCTCCGTTGTCCCGAATGTATCCCTTCACCGGGGGGGCCCTGCTCACCCGGGGCCATCGGGAGGGGACACTGGAGTGCACGTAGGCACTCCCTTGCATCTGCGTGGGGTGTGGACATGCAGTGTCGGAGGCATCCCGGCTGAGTGGTGCGGGGAGGCAGGGCCACCATCATCTGGATGGCATGAGTGCCATTTTCACATTTTCCCTGTTGCCCACTACTGCGCCGCCCATGCAGTGCTCCCAGTCTCCACCAGGGGCCACTACAGAACAAGGCTAACCCGCTAACTCACAACACAACCCACCCCAGGAGAGGAGAGCAGTCCTATGGATGCTCAATCCTCTCCTTCCCCTGCCAGCCCCTGGTGTCCTGAGTCCATTCTCAAACCCAGGTCACTGGCATGGCACAAGATGTGGTGTCCAGTGCCTCAGCCCTCAGCACCACTGGGCTGGCTCCATTGGGTTTTAATTCAATGTGTGATACATAGCTCAGTACTTGTGTATACTTATGAGCTCAACTGTTATGTGCTTGATGTTTATAACTTAGATGTTTTGGCTTTTCTCTGTTTCCCACCCTCAATGGAATACTGGGAAGGTGTAGGAATAAAGGCCCAAAAGATTGTTTCCATTTGATTACCTCCTCCAACTCTGGAGAGTATGACCAGTAGCATGCAGCAGAAGAACCCCCCATGGGAGAAACCTCTGAGGACCCATGGCTACTGACCTGCCTGTCCTCTGGGCATACTAAGAGGAGATAATCCTAAATGTGGGCTGATGTTTGGTTCTGGTTATGTCCAAGAGTTTAAATCCTAATCCTGTGGGTTGATGATTCGTGACCTCTGAATCTTGGCGGTGATCATAAAGTCAATACTGGAGTATGAAGAGTCCAGCAGATGAAGAAGAGTCCAATTCAGATGTATGTCTGGATGAGAAAGGATGATTAATCCACATCCAGGGTTTCTGTGTAGGAATGGAGAATTGTAAACTGAAGATCAGGATAATCCAGGGAACAAAGTCTAGAGATAGTGGAACATTAGAAAGTATCGCCCTATCTAAGCCAGTGGGAGAAAGTCTTCCATGAAAGTTGGAGAGTAGGGTTCTTCACGGAGGCCATGAGAAGGCATCAGCCAAGACCTCTATGTAGATAATTCACGGACGCAAGCTGAGATGTTGGAGATATTTTGTTGAAGGCAGGAACAGCAGGTATAGGAGCTTCTGAAGAAGTTGCTGAAATGCAGGGAAGAGACATGTGATGTTGGAGGTACAATGATATGGTAATGTGAGATGAAATGGGAGAGTTTGGAAGGCAGTCCTATGCGATAAGCAGCGGTGATGAAATTCTAGTTGCCGGTTAACACTAGGAAGCTGGATGAGGACTGCATGCAGGCCAAGCGAGGAAGCTTGATCAAAAAGACCCTGCACAGGTCATTGTTGGAGGTCTTACCTGGAGGACCTGAGAAGTACAAGGTGTCTGTGATAGACCAGAAGCTGGGATCTGGCTACAGCAATGAAGAAGCAATGAGGACATGCTCCCCTGCAGGTAGTCCATAAGTGAGATCGGTCATCAGAGTTCCTGGGAGCAGTAATGGCAGGTAGTTTGAAACACAGAGAGGCAGGACAAGGCAGTCACCCAACAATAAGTAGCAAGAGGGAAGACTAGAACTCCAGAGCGGATGAGCTAGGGTTCCTGGCTTCACGAGGCGGAATCAGAAATGGTGGGACTCGCAGGTCTACCATAGGCGAACTCAGGAATGTTGGATTTAGAAGCTAGGTCACCACATAGGCTGAGGTGAACTAGAAGGATCTCCATCCGGGATCACTAGAGAGAGGATTCAAATGGAATTGCATGGCAGGCCTTCGTACAGACTGGCTGGAAAGTGAAACCTTCACTAAGGGTCATTAGAGGAAGATGCAGAATGTACATATGCAGTTTGCTCGGGCCAATGAACTGTCCACCAAGGATGTAGACATTGAGAGACAAAGATGTCATACACGGTGAGAAGGCCAGTAGCTGTGTCTGAGCATAAAATAGTTACGAGGAAGTCATATAGAGCGCTAGTAGCTATACCATGTATGAATAGTCAGCGTATAAGGATCTTTGAGAGGCTTGCGTGATGCTGTCATGAGTCCTCTGCAGAAGTGGAATATAATCAAGTGCCTCGATAGGAAGGCATGTAAATATCCAGGACCTGCAAGGAAATGAGATGCGCTTCCACTGAGACGTCCTGCTTAAACACTGGAACCAGAGTGGGAACGAAGCTGGAATGCAGTAAAGGAAGAGAATGAAGTAATTAAGGAGCGAGTTATGCCCGTTAACAGGCTAGCTGGAGTGGCAAGACACCCACTGAGGTTGAAGACAGAGTATGATTGCATGAGTTGAGCTAGGCTCCACAAGGGCTAGCTGGATGGTGAGACCCCGTGTAAGTCTGCCAGAGGAAGGAGTATGATTGTGAGAGTCGAGCTAGGTCCCACACGGGTTAGCTGAAGCAGCGAGACCTCCATGTAGGGCTGCCTGAGGAAGGAGTATGATTGCGTGAATTGAGCTAGATTGGCGAGACCCCCATATAAGTCTGCCTGAGGAAGGAGCAGAATTGAGGAAGTTGAGCTAGGCCCCCATGTAGGCTAGCCAGACCGGCAGGACCCCCATGTAGGTCTGCCTGAGAAAGGAGTAGAATCAAAAAAGACAAGCTGTGCCCTGATGAGGTAAGCTGGTCCGGCAGGACCCCCACGTAGGTCTGCCTGAGGAAGAGGTAGAAATGAGTTAGTCAAGCTAGGCCTCCACGTAGGCAAGCTGGACTGGCTGGAGCCAGGCTGTAGGTATAGAGGCCCCCATTGAAGTCGAGAAGAGGAAGGAAGCTGCAGAAGTGGGGTGTTTATCTCTCATAAAATTGGGATGTCTGTTTCTGAAGAATAGGGATTGGAATATGAAATATGCCACACTCTAATGTTTCAGATCAAGGCTGTAGCCAGGAAATAGAATATGTACACCATGACTATGTTTGTTCCCCATATGGCACAATAACTATCATATCGATACACCATGGCACTGTTGTTGTCCCCTCTTATGCACTGGAGAAGTAAATGTGTTGCAAAACTTTGCTCCATCAGTCGCTCGCATACTACATCAGAGCTTGTAATATATGGTCCCTAGAATGCAAAGACAGTCTAAGTGGCCAAGCCTTGTAGTTTTTGACTCCTAAGAATAAAAGTACAGAATTCCTTGGCTGTTTCTGAGTTGTGTTCCATGGAACAATGGCAGTGGTGCAGAGTTTTGTTGCCACCCTTTTAATATAACATTGTACACCATGGAGTAAAGGAGTATGCCATCCTATACCCATGTTTCAGACTAGGTCATTGGAAAATGTTTTTATGCCACCCAGAATGACAGAATTTCAGCTGTGACTACCATTTTAAAATCTGGTTTGCACTGGTAGTGATTTCTGTATAAATCTCCAATTCCGCCATTGCAATTTGTATGTAATTATTAATAGCTGCCATAACAGTGACCGTGTAGCAGGTTGCCGATTTATGCACTGATGGAACGCTCAAAAGAAAAACAGACCAGCCACCAAACTCAGCATAGGAGCTCCAGAACAAAGGCAGCAGACAGCATTGGCAGGGGAGGCAGCACCAGAGGGAGACACAAGCAGAGGAGAGTCCAGAAGCAGGCAGGACGAGGAGCAGGAGACCAGCATGCTTGGAGAGCAAGCGCACCTGTCCAGGGAAAGATATAGGCGGAGGCCGGTAGGCAGAGGTGGAGCTCAGCAGCGAGGAGGAACCGAGCAGCAGCTGGCAAGGTGGGAGGCACAAGAACCAAGAAAAGGAAAGAAGGAAAACACTGAGGAGACACCGGCAAATACAGCTATTACAAAGGGGGCGCTGAAGAGAAGCAGGAAGGAGACAAACAATGGAAAAGGGGAGCAGGAGGAGACAAATGAGAGACACGGAGGCGTGGGAGGGCAGAGAGGAATGAAGAGGGAGAGAATCATTAAGTAAAGGAGACGGAACAGAGGCGGAAGAAAACTGTAAAAGCAAGCCACACCAGCCACGCAGCTCTGGAATTCCCAAAGTTTCCAAATGCTCGAAACTGAGCAGCAGAAGTGCTGAGGATTAAGTAGGGGATGTGGGAGGAGCTATTCCCCACCCTTTGAACTACAGGCTATAGCCTTTCAATAATGTTTCTGACGCTTCTATTTTATTATTCAGACTTCTTGCATTGCTTAACAAGCAATGAACTGTATTTTGTTTGTGTTCTTTTGTTTTGGTTGTAATTTGAGATTCAATGTGAGTGCTATGAGGCAACCCCCCGCCCCAACCACATAGTTTAGCTTAAACATACTGCAGGTAGGGCTTTATTTATCAGCTGTGCTAAAGTTTTAGTTCCCTTTAGATTTAGAGGTAGCCTATCTTTTGCATATACATCAGACTTTCTAAAAAATGCCTCCCATGAGTCAATAAAAGTTACCCCCACTCTTGCGCACATGTTTTGCAACCTCATGTTTATTCTTTGAATGGTATTGTTCTTTTCTGTATGACCTTTTAGTACTGGTAGACTATAGATACTATGGCCCTTTGACCTTCACTTTTTATTAAATCGCATAGCCCCATGATGTCTTCTGCAATGTCCTTCTCATGGTCTCATCTAACATTATTAATCCCCACGCGTGTACCACTACTGTCTGTGTATTTATGTCACTACCCATTAGGTTAGGTAATATGGCTTTGATGTTATTTGTCCTTGCACTAGGCAGACAATTCACTTCTCTGTGTATTTTATCCTCCCAACAAATTAGGCTATCTGTCCTACAAAAAATAGAGTCGCCTATGACAGATACCTCTTCAGTTTCTTTTGAAATTCCTGTTTCCTGAGTTATGTTTAAAGCCTCATATCTGTTAGATAGTGGTATATCTGCATTTTTGTCCAGTGTAGTTTTGTTCCCAACAGCTTTCCTACCCATTTCTTTGGATTTTGTGTTATATTGAACCATTCTGTTGTTGCCAAGTCAGATTGCTCTATAGCGCACGTTTCAGAATCTGTATCTGAGACATCTGTATCATTCCGTCTGGCTTTATCCTTCTTTCTTTATTCCTTTGAAGCAAAGTTTACAGAAGGCATGGTGCTTAGCCAGCCTGGTGGCGCTGAGGGCTGAGGTGCTGGACGCCTTACCTTGCGTCACATTGGTGACCTGGGTTTGGGAATGAGTCAGGGTCATTGGGAGCTGTCTGGGGGGGGGAGCAGTATTGAGCAGCTGAAAGGCAGCTCTCCTGTCCAGGGGAGGAACCCTGTTGCCCATTGTAGTTCCACTGTCCCCGGGTGGAGGTCTGAGGGCAGTGCAGCTGGGCAGGCGGCAAGAAGAAGAGGGCATTGCAGTACTGTGGTGTGCGCAATCCGCGCATGCTTCCACATGCGCGCACGTGGACAGGACTCAGGGCAGGGCAAAAAATGGGGGTAATATCGATAAAATATAAATTAAAAAAAAAGAATGCATGGTGCTTTCTTTAACTTGTTCTTTTGGAGTTTGTATTTCTGATAGTAAATGTCCCATCTCTTTACATTTGGGACAGATGTAACTGCTACTGTTAAGGTTAGAGTTACTTGTTGCATACATAAGGCAGGTGCAACATTTTGAGATAGCACCATCGTTACATAGTATGGTTAAAAAATCATCAGATGGGTTATAGGCCTCCATATCTTTGTTTTGATGTAGAGTTAGGCAGTGGATGTTAAACTTGGGTAACTAGTTCAGTGTTTATTTCAAAAACAACAGGATATGTTAGATTCTTAACATCCCCATAAATGTTACATACAAAATTTAGTCCTAGGGTTCCTTATACACTTATTAGATGTCTTGTTAGTCTCCTAAAGTTAGTTGCCCACCCTAGTCCTTCTTGAGCTTGCCCCACTTGCTTTGGCATTCCCCTTTGTAGTAATGGACCAGGAAGTCACATGACTGCCTCCGTAAACGTACTTTTTAAAATTAAAGTACATTTCTTTGTTTTAAGCTCTGCGCCCTCCTACACTTTGCTCTGGGCACTTTTTAGATTCTCCCTCCTAAAAAAAAGGGGTTGTTCTGAACGGTTAGTGTCCATTCACTCTACACGGACTACAAGTGGTATTGACGACAACTAAGCAGGAAAAAGACCTGGGGGTAATCATATAAAATGACCTAAAGGTGGCCAGGCAGTGCAACAAGGCAGTTGGGAGGCCTTGTGGGATGCTGGGGTGCATAGGGAGGGTATCACCAGCAGAAAGAGGGAGATAGTGTTGCCTCTGTATATATCACTGGTAAGACCACACCTAGAATAATCAGAGGAGGGCAGCTAAAATGGTGTAGGATCTGCATCACTAGCCTACGAGAAGAGACTAAAGGACTTCAATATGCACACCCTGGAACAGAGCAGGGAGAGAGAGGATACAAAAGAAACTTTTAAATACCTCATGGGGATAAAAAAGGTACAGAAGGGAAGTATATTTTGGAAGAAAAGGTGCTCAAGAACAAGGGGGCATGCTATGAAGCTGGGGGGGGTAGATTCAGAAAAGATGTGAGGAAGTACTTCTTCACAGAAAGAGTGGTGGATTCCTGGAACAGCCTTCCAGCAGAGGTCGTGGGGGTGAAAACAGTGGTGGGGTTTAAGAATGCATAGGATAAGCACAAGGGAATCATAGTGGAAAGGAATGGGGGGAGGGAGAGAGAGCTGTAGATTGGATACAGCCTGCGGTAATAGTGTAGGTAGGGAGGAATGGGTGGACTAGGTGGGACAAGCGGTCATTATTTGCCATCAGATTCTATGTTTCTATTGCTGAAAAAATTGCATTGTCACCAACAAATACTGCTGCTTTAGTTGAGATCTGGCATGTTGACAAAGTAGTTAAGTTTTCAGCAACCCTCTCAGGGTCATAGATTAGAGTGCCATTTATAATTAAACCAACATGAGGTTTTGACGTCATAGTATTTGCAAGTTTTTTTTAATGAGACATCAATATTTCTTTGGGTCATTTACTTGGCCAATTTTGGATTTATAGTACTTTGTCTTTGCAGCCTTTATCGTTTTAGTGCATTTGGGTTCTCTGGCCTATAAAAGTTTCCCAGTCAGTGGTTCTTTTGGCATTTCAGAAACTTCAAAAGCTGGGGGGGGGGGTGCTGCTGAGCAGCTTAAGAGGAAGCAGCATTGAATTCAAGCTCCTGGGAGAAAATACACTTTTAAACTTAAAAAGTGTAATTTTTGGCATCCAACTTCGCAAGGTGATAGCCCGGAGGAAAGAGAAACTCTGCCTTGAAAAAACTTATAAAAAATGGGGAAGAACAAGGGAACTGTAGCTTCAACAGGCGACTTTTCACTCTCAAATGACAAACTAGGGAGGAGAGGCCTGGGCAGTGTGGCGCTACAGCAGACTCTGCTACTGAACCAATGGAAGCTGCATCTCTTACCATGATCCAGTCTACCCTGCATCAATTGGTGAGAACCGTGCAGGAAGTAGATAAAAAATTTGATTCCTTAACACCAAGAGAGACCATGCTGGAGACGAGGATGGAGCAATGCGAGGCCACAGTACAAAGAGCTGATCCATCAGCACTTACATCAATGGACTCAACAGCAAAGTTGGTAAAAGAGAACTTGCTCCTTCACCAACGTCTAGAAGCAGTAGAAAATCAGGCCAGTGAGCGAATTCTGAGAATCATTGGCCTGTCGGAAGGTGCGGAGGGGGATGACCCTGTGTTCTTTGCCAACTCTCTACTCCCTACCATATTGAACATGGACGACTCTAACTCACCATTATCTGTTGAGAAGGCTTACCGAATTACTCCAAGGCGGGCTGTGGCCGATCCTGCAACACCAAGGACTTTCCTAATAATTTGTACTGGAATTAGAGATCAGGATAGAGCACTAATGATTGCCAGGCATCACAGAGCCCTTAAATATGGGGAGGATTCTCTCATATTGTTCCCGGATTTGTCCTACAGCACCCGCCAGAGACGCAAAGCCTTTGATGGTATCCAAGGGCTGTTGTGGCTATTAAAAATCTCCCACCAGCTACTTTTGTTGGTCAAACTGCGTATGCAAAGAAATTGGTTGTTCATATGGAATCCGAGCTGACTGCGAGCAATAAGGGCCTTTTTTTAGATGAGGACTAAAGTGGCAGACAAGGGCTGGTAATGTACCGCGAGGTCCCGATGGACATACAGTAAGAGGACACTGATTGCTTCTAAAAATGCAATTAGTATTGTGTTCCTCTCTCAGAGTAAACAACACTTTTATAAATGTGGGGTGTGTTAAAGGGAACTTTAAGCAAATCCTTAGGCAGTGCGATGGTTTATAGGCCTGCACTTTGGCGATGATTGCAAAAATGTTTGTCCCTTTTTGTCTTTCTTTCACTGATACAGGTTGGACTTACAACAGAATGATGGGACTTTTCTAAATAATAACTCTGGGGCCTGATAAATATTGTTAATTTCTTAATAGGGATGGTTCGTAAATAAGTTTTTTTTTTTCTCTTCCTGGGAGCTTGGGAACATCATCTTTCCTTTAACATGTTGTTAATAATACCTGGGGGAATCATATCTGACATGGGTCAATATGATAATAAGGTATATGGGGAAAATATTATCTTTGACAGATCCCCATTTGGCCTTCCTGGCTATATGCTTAGTTCAATGATTGTTTAAATGGTAAAGGAGTGGGTAAATCTCCCGATAATGTAACACTATAGGGGGTGTCTTACACTAGTGTTTTATAAGTGAATAGATATAACATTGTAACTGAAATGTATATCCTCCTGTGTAAAATTGTGATGTAAGTTCTTCCTTACAAAATCAACAAATAAAATATTAAAAAAAAATAAATAAATAAAAGAAACTTCAAAAGCTAGTCACATTACAGACTATGTATTCTTTTTTTTTTGTACTTTTTATTTATGGATTATATGTAATACAGCATATACCATATAGCATATATCACATTAGGAAACATATGTCGTACATCACATCCAGGTGTAGGATATAATTCACAGGAGTATACAATGTTAAACATTCAGCCATACAGCGTGATCCACAACAATTAATTATCATAGGAAATAACTCACTGGCTGGATAATAATGTAGGATATAACACTCTCACCTATATATATATATATATATATATATATATATATATATATATATATCAAACAAACAATTTACCATTATGTCTCCCCTTGTAGAAACCAAAGTGGTGGTGGTGGAGGGCTAAACATCCTAACGAGTGGAAACTAAACAAGGATTATAAAGATTGCCTGTGTCACCACAACATATCCAAGACACAGTGTCTTAGGGTAGCTGGTCCATTCCACTGGGGTGTCAAGCAGACGAGGCATACTGATGAGTCCTGGTAGGACAAAACACATGTCTATGTCATCTGTTAGCACCCTTTGCAAACTGTGTGAGAGGCCTTTCGGCACCATGCAATTCTGCTTAAAGTTGAACCAGCATAACATTCTGTGGTGATTTGCATATGCAGCCCATGATGCTTTGCATTGTGTGGGCATGTGTGATTTTGTATTTTCTTGAAACTTGGCTTCCCAGCCAAGTGCCCTTTGGGGTAACCCTTGCCTCAGTGTTTACACAGAGGTTCTTTGTTTTTTAAATAGTTTTTATTTAATGGGTTCACCACAACATATCCAAGACATAGTGTCTTAGGGTAGCTGGTCCATTCCACTGGGGTGTCAAGTAGACGAGGCATACTGATGAGTCCTGGTAGGACGAAACACGTGTCTATGTCATCTGTTAGCACCCTTTGCAAACTGTGTGAGAGGCCTTTCGGCACCATGCAATTCTGCTTAAAGTTGAACCAGTATAACATTCTGTGGTGATTTGGATATGCAGCCCATGATGCTTTGCATTGTGTGGGCACGTGTGATTTTGTATTATCTCATTTAAGTTGCATAACACCCCTGGCATTATTGTCAGACCAGCTAACTGACAGGGAGACAGGCTATCGGAAGGATAAGATATCTTCACTAGGCAGGTAATTCAGTAACAGGCTTAAACTTTAAAGTCACCAACATGGCTTACACAACGTTAAGGTTACCACCTACTCAGTTTTTGACCGAATGATTCGGTTTTCTAGGTCCAGATTTGGTCCTCCTGTTTTCACCATCGCACATTCGGTTTTTATGGTGGGTCAAGCAGCACCTGTTAGATTCCCCACTAACTGTTTCATTTTCTTCTCATTTGACTGTAAGCAAGTGTTTGACATTTTAGTGTGATTGCTCGCTTGCAGTGCATGCTAATCAGGAAGTGCCTTCAAGAGCAGGGCACTTAAAGAGCCAAATGTGTCCCTGTCTGCTCAGTTGTCACCTCTAACTTCACACCAGCAAATTGGAAGATTATTCATGGGAAGGGTAAACAATACCACCTTAATTAACACCTTTATTTTTCTGAAACCAGACAGGCACCACATTAGGGTAGCTTCCTGTCCCAGTATGGACTGTACAAGGTATTTCAGAAACTTTACCTGCTAATGCAGTTTTATTCAGAGGTAGTACTTTTTCAGTCATTTTGAATGCTCATATGCTTGGAAAACAGATTCTGTTAAATCCTTCACCATTTTACTTGCATGGTCAGATTACAAACAAATTCTGATGTCATGTAGACCTTTGTTTGTATACCAGTCAGTCTGAGAGGTGTAAAGTAGGACTATTAAGACCATTAGCAGCAAATCAAACTAATCCTTTCCAGGTTGCATTGTGAGTATGGTCTTTGACTGCTGTGATAAGGAATACTTTTATACCTTTAAATGTTCACCATTTTTTCTTTCAGGGTCTGTCCTATATTTTAATATTTGTTATCCCTTTTGTTGTTAAATTAATAATCTAATATTTTATTTCATTTCTAACAATACTATGCATTTCTCTCCTCAGTAGTTATTGTTGTCAGTTTTCATACTACTTGGATATTCCAGAAAGACCAATCCAGGCCTTTCAGATGAATTGCACAGAATAATGTGGCTAATGTCATGCTAAACTACAGAAATGAGAAAGGGAAGAGAGAGAGCAGTAGCTGATGGGATGACAGGAACACAATCTAGATTTGATGGCACTGCAAATTTAGGCAACTTATCAAATTTTTTTCAAAACATTATTATTTTTTTTACCAGAAGAGACACATTAAGCTAAAGCTTGTTTACATGTGCAACCCGAGAGCACAAGGGAATTAAGTGATTGTGTAGGGTCACAAAGTATGCAACAGCTAATATTCTTCAGCTGAAACTCTGGCTGGAAGCTGCAATACTGAACATAGGATTTGCAAGAAAGCGAGTTGTGCTCACAACAGAGGGAGGTGAACCTTACAATTGTCTTTGATTTGTAGCAGATATTCTGCAGGTGGAGGCTACTTCTAACTGAAAGGTGAAATAAGGAACTTAGACTTATCAGGAAAAGACAGTCTTTCAAACAACAGAGGGAGGTGGATCTAGCTTTATGTTTGTTACAATTCTTAAGATTTTCAGTGCAGGAAGAGTTTAAAGCACAGCTGACTTATTTTGGGGCTGACTGCTTTCAGAGCACAAACCACCAGGCTGTTCTGGGGCTGGGGAGGTTTACCTGTGTCTGACTTAGATGTCTGGATTTTTCTCTGTTTGATTAGCAGGGTATTTTCTCTGTCAAATTGTTGTGTAGGGCATCTTGCTGACGGGAAGGCACTCATTAGTGTTGGGTCAGAGCTCTTAGCTGATTGTTTTGTGAGGGCACAGTTTAGGCCCAACCCCTTCCCACCCTCACCCCACCCACCCCTGGAAATAGTTCCTTTATACCTGGGGTTCTGACATAATTTCCTCAAGAGTGAAAGGTGCACATCACTGTCATATCCTCTCTAGCACACTGCACTGACAATATAAGCATACACATTGTGTAATATATATATTTCTATATAACAAACCAATCACACACACAAACACACACACACACAAAAAAAAAGTAAATAAACATGTGGGGAGTAGTGAAATGTAATGGCTGTGGGGCAGCAGTCTTCCAGGAGTCTTTCTGGAGGCTGAGATGCTGCCCTATTTGCAGACAACTCTCTGCCCTGAGGGAGGAAGTTGCCTGACTTCAGGCCACACTGGACAGTAGTAAGAGAACCTTCCCCCAGGCCACACTGGATGGTAGGAAGGGAACCTCCCCCATCCAGGGAGCACCAGAGCCACCACCACTACCTCAGAGGTTGCGAAGAAAGCACAGCAGTTGGATCACAGTGGGCTCAGGGAGGGTGAGGATGGTGGAACAGAGGCACACCCAGTTAGTTGTTCCACTCCACAATCCATACACCATTCTGGGGGAGCATAGCTCCTCTATGGATGCACCCACAGAGGAGACTAAGGAGGCTGAGGACAACTGTCACAAGAGAGGCCCACAGGAAGGAGGCAGAGGACACCACAAGGAAAGGAAGCAGCTCCTGGTGGGGGACTCAATTATTAGGGGGATAGAACTGGGGGGAGCAGGGAAAACTGAAGTAAGGTGCCTGCCTGGTGCCATGGCTTGGAGGGACAGGAAGCGCATCCTCAGGATCACGAGAACAGCTGCACGGGAGTCTGAACTGGACATCATTGTCCACCTAGGGACAAATGACTTGGCTCAACATGAGATTAGAGCAGTGCAGAAGGACTTTGTAGAATTGGGGAGGGGCCTAAGACAAGCAGCACACACAGTATCCTTCTCAGAGGTGCTGCCTGTCAATGGCATGAGTGAGGCGAGGGTACTTTGCACCATGCAGTTTAATGAATGGTTGAAAAAATGGTGTGGAGCACAGGGGTTTGGCTTCATTGGGGACTGGGGTTCCACCTGGAGGGACACCAGCCTATACTGGCAGGATGGTCTGCATCTCTCCAGGAAGGGAACAAGTCTTTTGAGCAATCGGTTTAAATGCATCATTGGCAAGCTTTTAAACTAGTCAAGGGGGGAGGCACTGATAAGCAGCAGGAAAATCCCAGCCTCTCCCTACAAAACAGGGTACTAAATGAGAAAAAGACCGAGGTAGAAAGGTCAGTGGGGGATGCTGCAACAGAAGGTAAAGCCATCAAAAAATGGAGAGCAATGAGTACCAAAGCCCATAGTCTGAGTAACAAGCTTCCTGAATTAGTGGCCTTGATGGAGGAGGAACATCTGGATATCGTGGCAGTCACAGAAACATGGTACTCACAAAACCATGACTGGGACATAAACATACCAGGATACACTATCTACAGGAGAGACAGGGAGGGTAAAAGAGGAGGAGGAGTAGCTCTTTACATAAGGGAAGGAATCAAAGCAACAGAACAAAAGGAAAACAGGGAGGAGAAGAAGCACTGTGGGTAAATTTGGAGACCGGCAATGGCACCACAATCCGCACAGGGGTTGTATACAAACCCACTTCTCAGGGGGAGGAAATGGACAAGGAAATGATAGAAAGTATACTTAGAATGGCAGAAAAAGGGGAGATATTGCTGATGGATGACCTGAATATGCCAGATGTTAACTGGAGTGCAGTTGCAGCAGCCACTTCCAAGAGTGGGGTTATTCTAGATGCCCTACAGGGGGCATGCCTTAGACAACTAGTATTGGAGCCCACTAGAGAGGGAGCAATCTTAGACCTGGTTCTCTCAACTGGAGATGAAGAGAGGATCACAGATGTAGAAGTGGGTAGCCATCTGGGAACTAGCGACCATCGAACAGTATGGTTCACAATAAACACAGCAATAGAGTCAAGCCATACAAAGGCAAAAGTACTGGACTTTAGGAGGGCTGACTTTGCCAAAATGGGTGAGTGCCTAAGGAATGCACTAGCAAATGGGCAGGAAGGAGGGGTGGAAGAACAATGGGCAATAATAAAAACTGCCACCACAGAGGTAGCAAACCTTGTGTGAAGCAAATAAACAAAATGAAACGATGTAAGAAACCACTATGGTTCTCAAAGGAAGTGGCAGTGAAGGTTCAAGAGAAAAGAAAGCATTCAGGAAGTACAAGGAATCACAGAAGAGCAGGACAGAGAACTGTATCAGTTAAAGCAAAAGGAATCTGGGAAGGCAGTCAGAACAGCAAAGGCCCAAACCGAGAAAAGATAGCCAACTCAGTTAAGAAGGGGATAAAACCTTTTATAGGTACATCAGGAGCGAAGGAAGACCAAGGAGGGATAGTGAGGCTTAATAAAGGGGAGGGAGGGTGGGCAGAGGGTGACTGTGAAAGGCAGAGATACTAAACAAATATTTTGCTCAATATTTACAAAGAAGAGGGGAGGTACTAAAACAAACAGTAGAAACACTCTGGATACAGAAAGTTGATACCAGGCCATTTACAGAAGAAAGGGTTCTGAAAGAACTCTTAAAACTGAAGGTGGACAAAGCAATGGGGCCTGATGGGATTCATCCCAGAATTCTAAAAGAACTAAGGGTAGAACTAGTGACACCACTGACTACCCTCTTTAACAAATCATGGGAGGAGGGGTGGTACCCGAGGACTGGAGGAGGGCAGATGTGATTCCCTTCACAAAAGTGGGAGCAAGGCAGAAGCAGGAAACTACAGACCTGTTAGTTTAACCTCAGTAAGGAAAATGATGCAATCACTTCTGAAGGAAAGAATTGTCCAGTATCTAGAGGCCAGAGGGCACAGGACCCAAGGCAGCATGGATTCACAGCGGAAGGTCATGCCAGACAAATCTGATAGATTTCTTTGACTGGGTGACCAAAGTAGTAGATCAGGGAGGGCTGTGGACATGGCCTACCTAGACTTTAGCAAGGCATTTGACTCAGTCCACACAAAAGATTAATATACAAGTTAGCCAGCCTGGGAGTAGGTCCCAAGATGACAGCCTGGGTAAGAATGGCTGGAGAATAGGACACAGAGAGTAACAGTAAATGGAGTCCACTCAGAAGAAAGGGGGTTACTAGTGGAGTACCGCAGGGTTCGAGTATTAGGACCGGTCCTCTTCAATGTCTTTATAAGCTACAGAGGACTGGAAGGAAAAGTATGTCTCTTTGCAGATGACACAAAGATCTGCAACAGAGTTGATGCACAAGGTGGGGTAGAAAGGATGAGAAGGGACTTGGCAAGGTTAGAGGAATGGTCAAATGTATGGCAGCTTAGATTCAATGCTAAGAAATGAAGGTAATGCACCTGGGAAACAAAACCCAGGGGAAGAGTAACACAATGGAGGGTGAGATACTAACAACAACAAAAATGGAAAGGGACCTGGGAGTAGTCATATCAGATGACGTAAGGTGGAAGCAATGTGAGGAGCAAAAGGAGGGCTAGGGAGATACTGGGATGCATAGGAGGGCATCACCAGTAGAAAACAGGAAGTTATTATACCTCTGTACAGACAGCTGGTGAGACCCCATCTGGAGTACTGCATACAGTTCCAGAGACCAACCCACCAAGAAAGACATAGACAGAATGGAAGCTGTCCAGAGGAGGGCAACTAAAATGGTGCAGGGTCTGCACCAGAAGACATATGAAGAGAGACTTAGGAGCTTAATAGGCTTAGATAGCCTCGAGGAAAGGAGGGAGAGGGGGACATGATAGAAACTTTCAAGTACCTCAAGGAATCAACAAAGTCCAAGAGGGTAGCATCTTTCAAAAAGAGGTGTGCAAGAACAAGGGGCACAATTTGAAGATAGAGGGGGGCGGCCTTCAGAGGTAATTTAAGGAAGTATTTTTTCACAGAGAGGGTTGTGGATCGTGGAACGGCCTTCCGGAGGAGGTTGTGGAGTCAAAACAGTGGTGGAATTCAAGCATGCATGGGACAGTCATAAGGCAATTCTAGGGAGTGGGGGTAGGAAGAAGTAGGCTGCTGGTTAACTAGGATCTGCAGCTTATCCATTAGGTAGGGAAATGGGCAGACTGGGTGAACCAAGCGGTCCTTATCTGCCGTCAAATTCTATGTTTCTAAGTTTGGGCTGTAGGATTCAAACCCTGGTCTCCAGAATTGCAGCTCAGAGCCTTAAACCACTGCACTATACTGCCTCCACACTACATATCACACATCATGCTATATACTATGAATGACTGACATGGAAAACAAAACAGGGTATTTAACAGCATAGAATACTTCTTACCACTTTTAAAAACTTTTCTGACATTACAAATAACTTTAGAGTAGACATCAGAGGGACAATATCACATCTTAAAATGGCAGATGATGTTTGTAATTACATCTCGTCCACCATTACTGGTGTAGTTTATTTATTTATTGAAAGAGTTTTACCAGAAAAGGCCACCTGATCCAAACTAGCCAGTTGTCAGAGGTGTCCTTGTAGTCACTCGATTTGTCAGCTAAGCTGTGTACACAGGATGGAAAGTCCCCTGAACCCCCCTCTCTAACCTCACCAAATGTTAACACACACTGAAATTTAAAATATTTAAATCTAAATCAAATAAGCCAAAAATAATAATCATGATATAATTTAAAGAAGTTGTACACGATGTTATATCAGCAGCAATTCTGAATAAATCAAGTGAATCAGAGTCCAAACGATGCCCTCATCAGTCATAAAAGGGGCGGGGTTAGGGATGGAGTTTGGGGGTGTGGTTTAGTATTTGGTTTTCATCTCATCCAAAGGTGGCAACTCTACACAACATGAATAAATAACCTTGACATTAAGTCTCAATCAGAAACACCCTTTTAAAGAGAAGGTTATTTGTCCTCTGTAAGTTTGGCTGAAAAAGGGAAATTCCATTTAGATGCATCACAGTCAGTCATTTGTGTCCGATTCAGAACCTGAATCCAAAGCGATCATCTGCTTAGATGTTGTTTTTTGGGCCTCTATCAGAGTGTTTGCCAATGCAGCAGCTACCTCAGGGTCAGTTAACAGATTCTGCTTACCAGCATGCTTAACTTATTTATTTATTTATAAAATTTCAGTGACCGGGTAGGCCCACTGAGCCCCGAAGGCCCCTTTTTCAGGGGCGACCCGGGATAACAATACAAGATAAAATACAGTGGAGAAAAACTTTTAATTACATAGGTTGTTCAAGCATAAGGTGGTTACAAACAGTGGTTACAGACATGGTTATCATCATGACACAGTTTTGCCTTGGTACTACTTGGCATAGTGATATACATGAGGTAGCAGTGGTCCCCAGGTGTCCAAGTACTGGAGGGAAGTACATGGTCGACTCACCTTTGGGAACGTTTGATGCAGAAAAAGGGGATACCTTAAGAGCCCTGGCAGTGGCATGCACTTGTGGCCAGTATATGGGACTTGAGCCTGGTGCAGGAGTTCGTGAGTGAGGAGGCATCCTGGACCGGGGGAGGAGGAACTTGTTCCATAGGCTGGGGGCTTGGCAAGAAAAGGATCTGCCACCAGCATTGGTTCTTACTCTGGGGACTTCTAGTAGTGTTCGTTCTGATGTCCTTAAATTCCTTGGGTTGGGTTTAATGGCTATGGCTCTGGCTATGCTTGGTGGAGCAGGGGGTTTGAGTAGCTTGTAGGCCTGGAGCTTCACAGGAAACAACAACTGGACCTCAATGCCATTCTCCAGAAGCAATTTCTTCATGACCTGTAATGCCTTTTTTTTGTTTGGGACTGTGATGAAATATCTGAAAAAAGGCTATCCTGCTGCCTTCCCAAATTGTATCTCCCCTTAGTCTTGCAGTGCGTAGTAAAGGTATACGACTCTCTGAGTTAGACAGGGTGATAATGGCTGTTAAAGAGCACACATTCCCCGGGCCTCTTCTGGATTGCATGGGGATGGCAAATTCCTTAATAACAGCAGTCCCAGAATCGGCAGGCAATAGCGCTATATCTGAAAAGATCAATCTATTGATAGCTGACAAGATTTCTGTAGTGGAAGCAAACCTCGGAGGGAAGCCCACGATATGAACATCCCACTGCCTCTGAGCGTTTTTCCAGTGCTTCAGTTTTGGCACTCAAAAGGTAAGATCTTGCACGAATGTGGCATTCCTAGTGTGCTGAGTTTCTCTCTCCGATTTGAACTCCCGAATGTCCACATCATGAGGTCGCACCTTGTTGTCAATTTCTGTAAAACAGGCCTCAACTGCGGCTAATCGGCAGTTTGTTTCTTCTCCGGTAGCCTGTATTTTTTGAAGAAGAGCCATAATTTGAGGATTTGGGGCTTCACTCATCCTTGATTCAGTGGAGGAAGATGGCCCCGATCCTACCCCTCTCGATGTTTGCGGCGAGGAGAGGAAGGTGTCCAGATTTTGTGCAGCATGTCTGTGATCCTTTTTTAGGACTCATATTATAGTCCACAGTGCTTCTGAAACAGGACTCTAATATTTCAGGCTATCGATCTGCTTGTGGTGTATAGAAATTAAGCTTTTAATTACCGACAAGTCAGGAGCCAAAAATTTAGCAGCCACCATGTTGGGTGCTCAGCAGCGCCCCCCCCCCCCATGTATTCTTGATTGAATTCTTTACTGGTAATTATATCCAGCAAAAGATCCCCATTAGAGAGAGCCCAACATTTCACCCTTCATGGGTTTCTTCAGGGATGAGGATCTAAGCTCTCCAATTATATCAATTCTCTCCAATCCAAAACAAATGCACAGTTCATTCTAGCTGATATGAAAACTTTGCCACCCGCTTGATGGAAGACTGTCTAATACTTACAAAATATAGATCAACCATATTTCTTAATAGTGGGTGCACGTTGTTCACATACATTGCCTCTGCCTCAGTACAGTACATTTCGGTAGAGGCAGGGGGTTTAGAAATTTCTAAAGAAAGAACAGTTATGTAAGAACTTACTGTAACAGTAGATCTTTGAGGGGCTCTCAGTCATCAGGTAAAACCATAGGAAACTTCACCATCGGTGAAGGGGAATCCACACAGAAGATTTTTAGCAGTACAACTGGGGCCGCCATGCCGTTAACATCCATCAATGTCACCAACCTTATATAGGCATGGGTGGCCCTGCTCCCTCCTCAGTTCTTTCCCTCCAGAGATGAAGGGAGCAAGGCTCCAGCCCTGGGGAACCAATTAGAGATAGAGGGACCCAGCTCTGGATAAAAGGAGGAGACAACAGATGGCCAGATCCTAGACAGGAGCCCCAAGAAGGCAGACAGTGGGGGGAAATCTTACCTGATGACTGAGATCCCCTTAGAGATCTACTGTTAACGTAAGGTCTTACATAACTGTTCTATCTTCTTTAGGGGTATCTCAGTCATCAGGTAACACCATAGGAATGAGTTCCAAGCAGTGACAAGTGAAAACACAAACAGTCTGGGAGGCTGGATCTCCATAAACATAAGACAGGAGACTCAGAATAACCTGCCTAGTCAAGGATCTTCATAAACTTAAGACAGAAGACCTGGTAAAACTGTCCTGCCATGGAGCACCTTAAACTTAAGACAGCAGTCCTTGCAGTACAGCCCTGCCAAATCCTGCACGGGCCCTTCAGGCAATGTCCAGACTGTAATGCTTGGTGAAAGTGTGGACAGTACTCCAGATTGCAGCTGCACAAATATCAGCAGCTGAGACCCCTTTGAAACAAGCCACCCAGGTAGCCATGCCTCTGGTGGAATGATCTTTGACAGCGCCAGGCAACTCATTCCCGTACTTGTTGTAGCAGAACACAATGCAATTTTCTAGCCATTTGGAAAAATATTGCTTAGGAAACAAACAACTGCTTTGACTTCCTGGAGTCCTTAGTCCTATGCAGATAGTACTTCAAAGTTCTGCACACTTCTAACGCATGGAGCAGTGCTTCCCCTGGATTGGCACGGTCTGGGAAATAAACAGGAAGGTGGATAGACTGACTGAGTGTAAACTCAGAAACCACCTTAGGAAGAAACTTAGGATTTGTGTGCAAAGACACTCTGTCTTTGTTTACTTGGTTTACTGGATTTATAGGACAAAAGAAGGCTAATAGCCCATCGGGATTGTCCTCCATATTGATAGATCATTTACCCATGTCCCATTCATTCATCCATGTATCTAGTTTATTCTTGAATGTTGATATATTTGTTGAATCGACAATTCCTTGGGGCACTTTATTCCATAGTCTGGGTGATCTAATGGAAAAGAAATTTAGTCTCTTGTTGTTATTTACTTTTTTCACTTCCAATTGTCTGTTATGTAGCCTTGGTACAGTTTTTCTTGCTGAATACGCAATACCACATTGATCCATCTGATCAGATTGTGAAAAATTAAATAAGGCTTCTTGCACCAGAGGGCCTGAGGCGCTGAAATTCTTCGAGCAGAAGTAATGAAAACTAAAAAGAGCACTTTCCAAGGGAGACAGCGCAAATCACAAGTTGCAATTGGCTCAAACAGAGACAGGGTCAGTTTCTCCAAAATAAAATTCAAGTCCCAAGCTGGGACTGGAGAACAGATTGGGGGTTTCAGATGCAGAATGCCCCAAAGAAAGGTGTGGGAGACATCCAGCTGTGCAATAGTGCGGTCACCCACGGGCTCATGAAAGGCAGAAATAACCGAAAGGTGGACCTTGAGTGAAGAATACTGAAGGCCTGATTCTGACAAAGAAATCAGGTAATCCAAAATATGATTCACAGGACAGGTGAATGGGTTCAGGGAATGTTTGGCAGCCCAGATGGCAAACCGCTTGCACTTCATGGCATAAGTGACACAAGTGGAAGGCTTACGAGTGGCCACCAGGACATCCGCTACTCTGTGAGAGACCCCAAACCTGGCAATGGCTACATTCTCAGGAGCCATACATGCAGATTGCGGGACCCAAGGTTGGGATGGACCAGGGTCCCTTAAGCCTAGGTCAGTAGATTCTGGCAAAGGGGCAGAGGAATCAGAGGCGCCTCTGCCAGCTGCGGGAGCAGAGGGAACCATATATGGCAAGGCCAGAATGGGGCTACCAAAATCATGCTGGCCCCCTCCATTTGCAGCTTGATTGGCACCCTCTATATTAGTGGGATAGAAGGGAATGCGTACAGAAGCCTCCTGCTCCAGGAGAGAGACAACGCGTCTCATCAGAAAACTCCAGGCCCTGGATCTAGCGAGCAGAAATTGGGCAGTTTTGCATTGAGTGGGGATGCAAAAAAGGTCCAACTCTGGCTGACCCCATCTGTCGAAAAGATCTTCTGCTATGGATGAGAGAAGCTACCACTCATACATGCTGGACTGAGTCCTGCTGAGACTGTCTGCCAGGGTGTTTAGGATGCGTGGCACGTGAACCGCAGAAAGTGTCAGGTTGTGCTCCAGTGCCCAATACTACACTCTCATGTCCTCTCTGCAAGGGGGGTATGAATGAGTCCCACCCTGTTTGTTTATTTGTTGATGTAGTAGACCCACACTTAGATTGTCTGACTGCCCAGCAGCTGACCTGGAACAAGGTGCATGTGAAAGGAATGCATGGCATAGAGTACCACTCTCATCTCCAAGACACTGATATGCAGGGTGGCTTCCCACGAGGACAAGGAGCCCTGGGTTCAAAAAGGACCCAGGTGTGCTCCAAAGCCCATACCTGAATCATCCATGGTTAGGATCTGATGCAGAGAAGAAATCTGGAAAGAAACCCCTTGAAGAAGGTTCAAGGGGTCCATCCACCACTGCAGTACCTAGTGGACTGGGGAAGAGACCAGGACTTGTTGGTTCAATTTGTCTGTGCGCTAGTCCCACTGCACTCTGAGAGTGCACTGTAGGGTGCGTATGTAAAGCCTGGCTAGTAGAATCGTGGGAATGGCTGCTGCCATTAGACCCAACAATCTGAGGTACAGTCTGGCGGGAATGTACCGACTCTGACCAACCTCCTGAACTTGAGCTATAAGGCATTCTGCCCTGCTTTGTGGCAAGAAAGCCTTGCCCTGTTCAGAGTCCAGAACCACACCAATTTATTGCAGCTTTTGGGATGGTACAAGAACCGACTTGGGCAGACTGACCGTTATTTATTTAATTTATTTATTTATTACAGTATCAGAATTACAACCCTTTGAGTCAAAGACTCATTTACAAAGGCTCATCGTCATAACACAGAATAGGACAGGTTAGGAGAAACATGCAGTGATTGACAAACAGACAATAGTGCAGGTGCAGTAGCATGGCAGACTATATACAATAACAGTTTGTACAAACTGTATACAGGTGGAGAAGTCCATATCAGCAGGAGAAAGGCCCCTTCTTGCTGGATACAGGCATATACGTGATGGTAGCTAAGCAAGAAGGAGTGGTCATTGGGCATATAAACTTAGAGGACAGTAGTAGTATATGGCAGGGGCATGGTGCTGAGCTCAACACTGCAGGTGTAGGGTTATACATGATTGTTGTAGGGTTATACATGATTGTAGCTCAGCAATCGTGAGATATGTACACTGGTACAGTCTATGAACAGGGTGGGTGGTGTGGAATTAGTGGATTGGATGTGGACAAGTGGTGGAGCAGTTATTTACAATTGCAGTGACGGGAGCTTAAAAGGTGGCTACGCAGGGATGACTTGAGTGGTCCAATTCTGAGCTCAGATGAGGTATCAGGAGGGAGGGTGTTGAACCAGGAGGGTGCCCTGTGGGAAAAAGATCTCTACGTGAGGGCTGTCCTAACCCTGGGGACAACTAACAGGGTCTTAGTGGAGTTACGGGTGTGGACAAGAGGGGTGGCCATGTTGATTAGTTTAGACAGAACGGGGGGGGGGTTAATCCAACCTGGATTTTTGGGGAGAACAGGCAGGTCTGGTAGAGTAGCCGCTCTTCAAGGGAGAGGATGTTAGACAAGGCATATAGTGTGTAGGTGTGTGTTTTCCTGTCAGCCCCAATGAGTAGCCAACAGGCCTTGTTGATTGAGAGTTTGATTTTTTCCCAGGGCAGTGTTGTCTGCTGTGCCATATATTAGGAGTCCATAGTCCACTAGGAACAGAATGGATGAGTCAATGGCGAGTCTTGGTTCTTCTGGGGGGAGACAGGCTCTGTGCCGATACAGCAAGCCTATGCGGGAATTTATGGCAGAGCAGAGGGTCTGGATGTGTTCATGGAAGGCGAGGGAGGAGTCAAGGATGATACCTAGGTATTTGTATGAGGTAACCTGCTCAGTAGGGTGGTATGGTAGGGATTGAATGGACAGGGCAGAGCCCTTGAGTTTGTTCTGATTGTGGGTGAACAGCAGGGTTTTTGGTTTTTATAGGTTGATCACAAGCCTGTGGTCGAGGACCACTGCTCGATCTGGGCAAAAGTGGATTGTAGCGCCAGCTGGAGTTGGGTGGGGTCAGGGTGGGATGTGAAGAGGACCGCATCATTTGCGTAAAGCAGAATGTTTTCTGATGTGGCATTGGGTAGCGTGCTTAGGTATAAGTTAAAGAGTAGTGGCCCCAGGATAGAGTCCAGAGAATGAAAGAGCTGAAGAGTTTGCTCTAGAGTCAGCAATAGCAAATCCCTGAATGGGGCTTTGAGAAGCCAATCATCCAGGTAAGGGAACACGTACAGTCCCTCCCGCGTCAGAGTTGCTGCTACCACTGCTAAGCACTTGGTAAAGACACATGGCATGGAGTACAAGCCAAAGGGCAGCACTTTGAACTGGTAATGCTCGCCCTGAAAAAAGGCAAATTGGAGAAATCTCTTGAGGGGATGAAAGACCGAAATATGAAGGTAAACATCCTGCATGTCCAGTGAACAGAGCCAGTCCCTGGTTTTGAGAAGGGGCATTAGACCTGTCAGTTACCATCCAGAGCTTCTTGTACTGGACATATAGACTGAGGTCCTTTAGATCTAGAATGGGCCTCAGATCTCCAGTCTTTTTGGGGACCAGGAAAAACCTGGAATATAACCCCTGATTTCTCTGGTGCCTTGGCACTGGTTCAGTTTGCTGCTTGTGCAGAAGATACTGTACTTCCTCCTGAAGGACAGGCAAATGAGCCAGGGATAGCTTGAGGGTGGATGGGGTGGTTATCTGGAGGCTGCTGTACAAGCTTCAGAGTTTGACTGTTCTCTATGATCTGCAGGATCCTAACATCTAAAGAGATGGTTCTCCATTGATTCAGATGGAGGGAGAACTGACCTCCAACCACCATCACCTCCTGGATTTTGGCCAGAGGAGGGAAGTCTGGCAAGGAGTTAGGCTGATGTGGAACCAGCTGCAGAGGCTGAACCCTCATTTCTTGAATGATTGGCCTTCCGTCCAGCATTGGAGGGGGCAGGCAAGGAAGCCTGGGCTCGACGTTTGTCCTGGGTACGAGAGGCTGAGCCTGTCCTATTGGCCTGTCTACGATAGGCAGAGTGCCCTCTACCATGTGGCCGAGTGTGGTAGAGGTAATGGACAGATTTTAGGGCCATGCCAGAGGCCTGCAGATCATTTATAAGGTCCTGCACATCAGGGCCGAAAAGTTTGGTGCCATTAAAAGGGGCATTAAGCACCTTGGTTTGCACATCGGCTGCAAATCCAGGGACCCTAAGCCAAGAGTGTCTATGAAGGCATATGCCAGTGGCAGCAGCTCTGGCTACAGTACTGGCCATATCATAGAGGGCCCTGAGGAGGTGCTTACTAACATCCTCAGCTGTTTGGAAACACTGAAGCAGTTCCTGCTTCTGTGTACCATCTGGGAGGGCTTGTGCAGTAGTTTTTCCCTTCCTCCAGTTAGCATTATGGTATTTAACCATGTGTGACAGGTAGTTGGCAATTCTCAAATCCATGGTAGAGGCAGCATACACCCTCTTCCCCCAGAGGTCAGTCCTGCGGGACTCCTTATCTGGGGGAAGGGAGCTAAGGTGCTTAGGTGCCTTAGTCCTTTCATGTGCAGCCTTAATGACCACAGAGTCAGTCTTGGACTGGGCAGCAAAATAAGGAAGGCCTTGAGGGGCAT
The DNA here is from genome assembly GCA_016271365.2 of Neoceratodus forsteri. Classification (NCBI taxonomy): domain Eukaryota; kingdom Metazoa; phylum Chordata; order Ceratodontiformes; family Ceratodontidae; genus Neoceratodus; species Neoceratodus forsteri. The sequence continues at coordinate 569,206,438 of CM057452.1, forward strand.
TATAGAGTTTGTCTGCCCTGTGTGGCATAGCTGGCACCATGTCTGACCTGTGCCAGGCTGCGTAGTGACATTTTTTAGTACAGGAAGCATAGGAGGAATGAACTTAGGGGGAGATTCAGGAATCCTAGAAATCTACCAGGTCTTTTCTGTCTGAAATCTCATGGCGGCAGACAGTTGCTTCATGACATTGAAGAAGGTGGTATCCTCAGGAGAAGACCTAGGGTGTGCTTAACTGAGTCCTCACTGACTAAAGAGGTAGTGGACTTGTCAGAATTGAGGATTTCTTCCTCTTCCCCTTCATCCTCTACATTGTCTGTAAAGATGAGATCAGGGTGGTACTCCTCCTCGACATCGACATCCTCATCTGGGTCTGCCATCAGATGCGTTGTCAATGGACCACGGGGAGTCTCCCTGGATCATTGAACAGGTGTTGATGACAAAGTCATCATTTACGGCGTTGGCAATGGGAGGGGGGCTATTAATGGTGCCCAGCTGCTATACCAGCACATTGGTAAAGCAGAGGAGAACTTCATTCAAGTCCATGGTTGTCAATGGAGAGGGAGGGGTGTGATGACACAGGAGCTAATGACCTGTTTTGTGATCCCTACGAGCCTGTAGCCCTAGGAGAAGAGGGAGCAGGCTTCAGCAAGGCGGTCAAGATGACATGCCCATGTCGGCGAAGGAGGCGCCACGACCCAGAGGCAGGTCGGCGGGACAGCCCAGAGGGTCAGGCGGAGGAGCTGTCAGTATGGGTCTGGTAGGAATAGAGACCTGGACAGCTGGCCTGTTCACCTTGGCTGTAGCCATCGACAAAGAGCCCCCCCCAACAGAAGAAGAAGCCGATGGGGAATGGGAGCGCCATCGGGGAGAGTGGTCACAATCCGGGTCTTTTTTGTGACTCTTCCCCAAGGACTTGTCTTGAGACTTGGAGGCCTAGATGCTCATAGAGCCGATGGGCAACTGGGGCCCCAGAGTACCCCTGCCTAGAGCTGGCTACCTATTGTTCCATGAATAATTTCAGAGCCTTCCTTCATCACCTGAGGGTAGTTTGGTTAAACTTCTGGCAGGGCTCACAGTTGGAGTTGTCATGATCAGACCCAAGACCGCAGACACAAACCAAATGCTCACTGGTAGAGGCAATCTTCTTTCCACAGTGGCAGCGATGGAAAAGAGAAGAAGGAGTCACACTTGACACAAACAAAAGGAATAACTCTCTTAAGAGAGATTTGGTAGAAAATGTGACCGTAGGGTAAAAAAAAGGCACGGACATGGCAATGAGGCTTCTGCGGAGACTGTGCTTGCAAGTCGACGGCAGGAAAGAACTGAGGAGGGAGCAGGGCCACCCACGCCTATATAGGGTTGGTGACATCGGTGGAAGTCGATGGCGTGGGAGGCCCAAATTGTACTGCTGAAAATCTTCCTTGTGGATTCCCCTTCACCAACGGCGAAGGTTACGACTGTGTTACCTGATGACTGAGATACCCCTGAAGAAGATTATTTAATAGGGAAGTGGTCCCCCAGTTGCAGTGGCAGAACCTTCCTCTCCAGTACCTTTATATTTTATAGGAATGAACATCCCCTCTAGTGTAGTGCCTTTGTACACTGATTGAACATATTGCATGGATTCATTTATGATTTGCTGTAATCCTAGCACTGCCTGTCTGTGAGTTGAAGCCAATCAGGAGTTCTTTTTTTCCTAGCAAGTTGTGTAATCTATTTGCCAGTAATACAAAAGGTTTGATTTTTGTCTGGGGAGGGGAGGTGGGGAATACATCACCCAATCACCAGTTTAATAGTGTATGTAAACCGAAAGGCAGTCTATACCTCCTATACTTCCTGAGAGTAGGGTATCATAATGAATCTCACTCTGCCCCGGGCCGCCATTTTGAATAGGGTTAAGCATAGAACATTTCAAATTACATGCGAGTTCTGGGGCTGAATAGGACTGTCTGATGAATAACAAGACTCTTCCCACTCTTTTTGTTCTGTCCTGCCTAACATTGTTATAGTCTTAGATCTGTACTTCTGAGGATTCTGTGTTTGAGTTTAGCCAGGTCTCAGACAAGCTGAGGATGTCAGCGTTTTCACTGGCAGACCAAATTCTAGGACAATCCATTTTTTGTAATAATGCTGTGAGCATTATTACTATGACATTATATTGAGGTCCACTGCCCGTGTGGGGTACAAATCAAAGCACCCCCTAACTCTCCTCATTTCTTTAATTCCTTGGGCAGTTTAGCCTAGAGATTAAAGTAATGAGCTAAGAATGAATCTGGAACATCCATCAGACCTGGGTTTGATTCCAACAACCTCCACTTGCATACTGTGTGACCCTGAGCAAGTAACCTCCATAGTGCTCCTGGGTCGCCCCTGAGAACAGACATTGTGTGTCTAGTGGGCCTTACCCTGTTAACAAAAGAAAAAAAAAATTCTGTTTCTCATTCGTACTCCTCCTTCTCTCTGCCTCATGTAAGTTATCTGTCATCTAGTGGAACCCATTCCTTCGCCTTGTCCTCACGTAAATTATTTCCCCAAATCTAGCAACACCTCATATTCCCCAGAGCATCTTAACCCTAGCCTTTTAACAGCCGCCGATAGAAACCCTCTAATCACCTCCTCAGCAGGCCATTGTCTGACTCATGCAAACACTGTATCAATATACCAGCAGCTTTATAGACACAGCAGTTGTGCAACATCTCTGAAAATCATGGTACTGAGGGTTGTGTTCTGTTAATTTCTTGCCAGAGTACTAACTAACCAATGAGAGTGGAGGATTTTTTACCAATTTTTTTTTAAATGTGTTCTTTATTCCCCTAACTCCAGCCAGTGCCCCCTTCAACCAGCACCTTCAGTCTGATCACCCCGCCATTCCCAAGACATACCTCTTCCCCCAATAAGTCCATGGCTTGCATTCCATAGTGAGGCCATCATGGTTGGTCAAACCACAGCAGAGATCAAATCTATGATGGGGGGGGGCAGGTAGGTGGGTCCAGGGCGTGCCAGATGCTGGTGTCATCCTGTGCCCTGCCGGCATTTTCAACTTTTTCCCCACATCCCTTTGGAGTTGGTGGCATGCACATGCACATGCAAGCATGCAATGGCTGTGCACATACATGAGCTAGCTGACTCCATCCTCTCCTGCTGGCCATGTGAGCTGTACATCCTGTTCTCCCACAGGAGGCACCTGTGCAGAGTCTCAGTCAGCTCCCTTCCTGGAGAGGGCCAGTGTCCTCTGGGATGCTCACCCCATGGATGACCCTCCAATGCTTGAGCTCATTTCTGAATCTGGGTCATTAGTGTTGCAAATGGTAGCCCTACTGCTGTGCTGACGGTCCTGTGTTACAGGTGGTAGCCCTACCGCTGTGCTGACGGGCCTGTGTCACAAATGGTAGCCCTACCGCTTTGCTGACGGGCCTGTGTCACAAGTTTTAGCCCTACCGCTGTGCTGATGGGCCTGTGTCACAAGTGGTAGCCCTACCGCTGTGCTGACGGGCCTGTGTCACAAGTGGTAGCCCTACCACTGTGCTGACTGGCCTGTGTCGCACGTGGTAGCCCTACTGCTGTGCTGACGAGCCTGTGTCATAAATGGTAGCCCTACCACTGTGCTGATGGGCCTGTGTCACAAGCGGTAGCCCTACTGCTGTGCTGATGGGCCTATGTTGCAAGTGGTAGCCCTACCGCTGTGCTGACGGGCCTGTGTCACAAGTGGTAGCCCTACCGCTGTGCTGACGGGCCAACCTTCGACACTCATTTTATAAATTACTTTAGCTAACAGATTCACTGCAGAAAATATTTCCAGCTAAATGCTTTAACCTTGGTATGAATCACTGGAGGCAGCCATGCCTCCTGTCCTTTTGCATGAGCTGCACCAAGCTTTGATATACAAGCTGTTTCAGTCCAGTGCTCTCCTACCCCCTGCAAGTTTAACAATACTAAACATATTTGAAGAAACCAATACAAAAAATATGACATGCACACTGTAGGCCAGTGTATTCCAACCTAAAATGTCAGCAGTGCTCCTTGTGCTGTGCCTAACTGCATGCACATGTATGTCATAGGTGATTATGGCACTGGCCTGCTGATGAGTAAAATGGCAAGCAATGGTGGAGGGAGGTCTACTGTGCAATGGTTCAAGATTTCCTTTTGGATCCTGGAGACAGCTGACTTATTTCCATCTCACTCCCCATGAGTTGCAGTATCTCATTAAACAGGGTGCTCCATGAAATAGGGAAGCAGGATACAATTGCCCTCAAATTATACACAATACATTATTCATAAACATGAGTAAAATAGGAGTATATGTGTTACAAATAATTGGATACATATTGCCAGGAGAAATAACCAAATAGTCTTTTGTAAACTACATAACCTTTTTATTTTACTTATACTTTATGCACCCCTTCCTTCTTCCAGCTTGGTTGTCCTTCTAGTATTCCCAAGCCACCAGACATTGTCACTGTGGACCATAACTGACATCCTGATATATACTAGCTATACCCTTAAGGCAGGGATGGAGTGGGAATGGACCTCGAAACACTTATGCTGCATCAGGAAGTGTGGTGGGAGGTGGTGAAAGGCCCTGATTTATCGGGGTCCATCATCCACCTTACAAGCAATGGGACTCAGTGTGGGAGTGCACACATCTGTATTCCAGCCCCACATCTAGCAGATGTCCTCCATCTCTCCGTACCTCGGTTGCACTTCCATCCATAGTCACCCAGGTGGCAGCACTGTAGCAGAGACACTGCCTCCTCCCAGAGGAGAAGGAGGAATAAATCTTCTTGAATGTTCAACTCTCGCTGCCCCTCTGATTACCCAAGTTCATTCACAAACCCAGATCGCCGGTGTCACAAGGGGCAGCTCTACCACTGAAATGACAGGTTGGTACCATAATCATTTTTTATATATTTATTTAAAAATGCAGTATTGTCAATTAATCAGGGAAAAAGCATAATGTTACATGGAAACACAGAATTTTATGGGCAGATAAAGACCCCAGGTCTATTGAGTCTGTCCATCTCCAGGCTTCCAGGCATACCTGTTTCATTCAACCCGGGAAGTGCTTTGCAATGCCAGGTCGATGAGGAACAAGACCGCTATTATGGCAGACCTGATTTCCTTGGTAGACCTAGCTTGCATCACAGAGACTTGGCTGGATGAAAATACTGCCCCTCTTTTAGAGGCAGCAATTCCAGATGGGTACTCTGAGATACACAGCCTGAGGAAGGATCGCATAGTAACACAGTAGTTGACGGCAGATAAGGACTGCTAGGCCCACCTGGTCTGCCCGTATTCCCTGCCTGAATCAGTGGCTGTTGATCCCTACTTGGTCATTGGCTTTCATCTTTCTTTCCCACATCTGCTGTTCCCTTATGTCTATCCCATGCATGTTTGAATCCCCCTACTGTGCTAGCCCCCACCACCTCCTGGGGCAGGCTATTTCATGCATCCATCATCCTTTCTACTAAGAAAAACTTCCTCCCATTTCCCCTTAACCTTCCCCCCTCCAATCTCATATCATGCCCCCTCATCCTTGTTAAGTCTTGTCCTGAAAGATGTCACCCACCTGCACTTTGTTCAAGCCTTTAAGATAGTTGAATGTCTCTATCATGTCCCCCCGTTCCCTCCTCTCTTCCAGTGTATACATATTGAGGTCTTTTAATCTGCCTTCATATGTTTTCTGATGCAGTCTCTGCACCATCTTGGTCGCCCTTCTGTGGACCACCTCCACCCTGTCTATGTCATTGCAAAGATGCGGTCTCCAGAACTGAACACGGTACTCCAGATGAGGCCTCATCGGCGTTTTGTATAAGGGCATCACCACCTCCCTTAATCTGCTAGTGATACCCCTTTCTATGCACCCCAACATCCCACTGGCCCTCCCCATAGTCTTGTTACATTATTTGGCCACCTTAAGGTCATCTAAGATGATGATCCCAAAATCCCTTTTTTCTCTGGTGACTGTCAGCATTCCCCACCCCCATACTGTAGTTCTCTGCTGGGTTTCTTTGCATTAAACTTTAATTGCCACACTTTGGATCATTCTTTCAGCCTTTTCAGATCCCTCCTCAGTCTTTCGACCCCCTCTGGATTGTCTGCTCTGTTGCAGATCTTGGTATCATCTGCAAATAGGCAAACTTTCCACTCTATCCCTTTCTGCAATGTCGCTGATGAAAACATTAAAAAGGATTGGCCCAAGGACTGATCGCTGAGGCACCCCACTGGTCACCCTCCTTTCCTCGGATTTGATCCCATTTACTATCATCCTCTGCTTCCTGTTCCTGAACCAGTTTCTAACCCAGTTCCACTTTTTGGCCCACCCCCAGGCTACCTAGCTTGTTCACCCATCATCTGTGAGGAACGGTCTCGAAGGCCCTGCTGAAATCGAGGTAGACGATATCCATGGCTCCTCCCTGATCTAACTCCTTCGTCTCCCAGTCAAAAAAGTCAATCAGGTTTGTGATACATGTGTACAGAGGCAGATGTATACAGAGGTGGGGAAGTGGCCATTTGTTTTAAATCCAGCAAGAACCTCTTGGTGCTCCTGGTGGGTCCTACCAGGTCCTTTGAGTGTGTGGCTGTGCGGGGTGGTCCTGGTGAAGGCTGCAGGATCCTGCACATTTACCGCCCACCGGCGTGGAGAGGGGATTCCTGCAGGAGGTCAGAAACTTCGTCACTGGCTTGGTGTTGGAGTCCCCATGGTTGTTTCTGGGGGACTTCACGCCTGGCTGACGTATGATCTCGTCATTTGGTCATGACCTCCTGCAAGGTATGGAGGCATTAGGTCTGTCGCAGGTAATTACCTCAGTGACCCACTTGCACGGGCACATATTGGACCTGGTGTTCTCACTGGGGTTTGAGATTGTAGATGTCAGGATTGATCCAGTAGTATGGTTGAATAATAGCACCGCGAGGTTTGGGTTTGGGGCCCCCTGAGAGTCCCTCCTCTGTGGAGATGGTCCGGTACCGCCTTTTATGGGCAATTTCCCCAAAGGGACTACAAGCAGTGCCGGACCTATCGAGTGTGGAAGCTGCATGCGAGATGGGAGTGGAAGGGGCGGTGGCAGCCTTTAATAACGCTGTCACCACTGCCTTTGACGTTATTGTGCCTGTCTGTGTATGGCCCTTATCTACTTGCTGGAGACCCCCCTGGTTTGATGGGGAGCTCAGGGAGTTAAAGATTAAGGGCCAGAGGTTAGAGCGTCACTGGAGGAGGTTCAGGTTGACGGAGGACAAATTGGCCTTGAGGCCACATTATAGTGACTATCAAGGAGCAATCTCCTATAAGAAAGCAGATTTTTGTTTAGGGAGATTGCTGCAGCAAGGAACAGACTGGCTCAGCTCTTCTGTATGGTGGACAGGTTATTACACCCGGCCTGTCTCTGTTCTGGAGGAGCTATTTCAAACACTAGGTGTGATGAGTTCACTCTGTTCTTTGCTGACAGTGTCCTCCAACAGATCTGGTATCACCTCCAAGGTTGCTCAATTGGCTTGTGGGGTTGGGCTGATGATGTGGAGGGCACCCCTCTTGTGTGAAGTGAGTTTGATCCAGTTGAAGTGGAGGAGATGAGCAAGATAGTAACAAAGCTGCATCCCACCTATTATGATCTAGATCTGGGCCCAACCCAACTTTTAGTTGGATGTATGGACCTGATTGGTCCTGTGGTTGCTGAGATCGTCCGGCATTCCATGAGGAGTGGGGTCTTCCCAGTGGCCTTGAAAGAGGCCCTGGTGAGGCCCCTTTTGAAGAAGCCCTCATTGGACCTGGACTGTCTGATCAACTACAGACCGGTCTCAAACCTCCCATTCTTAGAGAAGATTTTAGAAAAAGTGGTGGCTGTTCAGCTTGAGACTTATCTCGCTTCCTCAGCCATTTTCAAGTCATTCCAGTCCAGGTTTAGACCTAGGCATAGTACAGAGACCACCCTTGTAAGGGTGTCTAATGATCTCATGAGAGCGAGGGATAGAGGAGAACAATCTATTCTTGTTCGCCTCTATCTCTTTGCAGCGTTTGACACCGTAGATCACGAGGTGTTGTTGGACCACCTGCAGAACTGATATGGATTTTCCAGCAATGTCATCAGCTGGTTTAAGTCTTACCTCACGGACAGAGTACAGAGGAGCATGATGGGATTATCCTCATCCAAACCAATGCCCCTGTGCTGTGGAGTTCTACAGGGTTTGGTCCTCTTGCTTCTTCTTCTGCTCATGGTGTACATACTGCCCTTGAGAGACATTATCAGGTGGTATGGGTTTTCATTGCTATGCTGATGATACCCACCTATACCTGTCCTGTGTGCCCGAAAACCAGATGGCAGTCTCTGTATTTAACATCTGCCTGGCTGAGATTCAGGAATGGATGATGCAAAACTAGTTATAACTCAATCCAGACAAGTCAGAGGTATTGGTGGTGGAGCCGGTTCATTGGCATGGTGGAGGGGTACAGGGTAGTGACTTGGGTTGAAAACTGAGTGGCTTATCCTTGATCCCCTATGCTTGTGTTAGGAATCTAGGCATTGTTCTTGATGACATAAGAACATAAGAATGGTGTCGGTAGATGGGGACCACTTGCTCCATCTAGTCTGTCCAACGTGGCTACCCCTTCCCCTTTAATTGTTCCAGCCAAACTGCCCACACTGTCTGTCCCACACAAGCTTAAATTCTCTTGCTGTTTTAGCTGCCACCACCTGTGCTGGCAGGCTGTTCCATGGCTTTATCACCCTCTCCGTGAAGAAGTACTTGTTATAGTAGCTCCTGAACTTGCCTCCCACCAAACGCAAGTTGCGCCCCCTTGTTTTCTTGGAAGAGGTTCTCCATTTTGTTTATTCTCTTGAGGTATTTGAACGTTTCTGTCATGTCACCTCTGTTTCTTCTCTGTTCTAGTGAGTAAAACTTCAGTTCTTTGAGCCTAGTTTCATATGTTTCATAGTGCAGCCCCTGCACCATTTTAGTGGCCCTTCTCAGTGGTGGCTTGACATTTGATGTCCAGGTGTCAGCTGTCGTCCGAAGTGGCTTTTACCATCTGAGAAACATTGTCCAGATCTGTGCCCTGATTCCGCCTGATGACCTAACCACCCTAATACATGCCTTTGTCACGTCGAGGCTAGACTACTGCAATGCCTTATACCTGGGGCTTTCAGGAGGCAACCTCCACCTTCTGCAGCTGCTGCAGAACACGGAGGCCAGGCTACTGATGAGTGTCTCCAGATCTGAACCTATTGTGCCAGTTTTCTGTGGGCTGCACTGGCTGCCGGTAAGGTGGAGGATTGCCTTCAAGGTAGGATTGTTGAGCTATAAAGCCCTACACGGTTGGGGACTTGACTGCCTGCAAGATCTCCTGGTTCCTCACTGTCTGTTTTGCACCCTTCGTTCCTCTGAGGGTGGTCTCCTGACTGTTCCCAGGACAAGGTTGCGGCTGTCAGGTGACCGGGCTTTCTCAGTGACTGCACCCATCCTGTGGACTTTGTTACCACTACATCTTAAAGAGGCCCCCTCAGTGGAAACCTTTAAGAGGCGGCTTAACACACTCCTGTTCGAACAAACGTATAGCCTTATATAATTTTATATTGTATGGCTAATAGTTGCTACTGATAAAGAATACTGAATTTTAGTTGATGAGTTTGTTGGGGGGGTTGGGGATGGGAGATATGCTCTGAAATATGTATATGAATAATGTTTTATGAATAGTTAGTGATGTATTATATGTGTGTATGATATTGTACAGCACTTCGAACCCCCAGAAAGGGGCGCTTCAGAAATAACATTTTAATTGATTGATATTTTTTTCACTTATTGTATCCTTGTCAGACAACAATTGGAACCTGTACCAAAATTAGCAACCTTCATGCCAGCAAATAATGAGAATCTGTACCAAGATTAACATCCTCCAGGCCAGCCAATAATTAGAACCTGTGCCAAACTATGCAACTTCCTGGTTAGCCAATAATTAGAACATGCACTAAAATTAGCAACCTACCATGGTTTACCTATATTGCGGCGACAGCAATGCTGCAGACATCCCTAACATCGACAGACACAATGCCAAGTGTTGGCATTGTGCTGTTGGGATGTCAGTGTGTTTTCTTTGGGGGGCTGTACCTCTGAACCCCCCGGTATTTAATTATCCAACTCTGAGTCAGAGTTGTCTCGGGGAGGGGGCAAAAACACTGGGAGATGCACTGCTGGTGTCACTGAGGACCATTACAACGACCTGTCAATTTCTGTCGATTTCTATCACTGTAATGGTCTTGTCTGAGGATGTTTCATTGTGGGGTCGGCATCTGACCTACTACTCATCCACCCAGATGGTCTTATGGCGGTACCAGACCTATCGGGTGTGCTGAGTGTAAGCGTGGAACCAGGGGACCTTTTACTAGCCTATAACAAGGCAGTGATAGTGGCCCTGGATGCCTTAGCTCCTGTCTGCGTTCTCCTCCTCACTTTTCGCTCCAAGTCCTCCTGGTTCGATGAGACTTTGAAGGAGATGAAGCAAGAGGCTTGAAGATTGGAGCGGTACTGGCTGAAATCAGGTTTGGCTGATGACAGACTTAGATTGATGGCCCATTATAAAGACTATCAATCGGCAGTGTCCCGTAAGAGGACAGAATTCCTGTCCAGGGAGATTAAAGCTGTGTGAAATAGACTGGCTCAGCTCTTCCGGACTGTCGACAGATTGTGCAATCCAATCTGTCTTTAGTCTTGGGGAGTGTTTTGACAGAATAAGTGTAATGAGTTTGCTCGGCTCTTCGCAGTATAAGGTTGCCACCATCAGGTCTTGGATCCACCTAGCACCCTCTAACGGGCATTGTGGAGGTCAGCAGGAGGTTGCAAGCACCCAGTTTGTCTGGTCTGACTTCGGCCAGTTAGCGATACTGACATCGTGAGGATCATCCAGGGTTTGCGACCAACCTACTGTAATCTGGACCCAGGCCCAACATGCCTCCTGGTGGGGTGTGTTGAGGTGATCAGGCCAGTCCTGGCTCAGACTGTCTGGTGCTAGCTGGAGACAGGGGTGTTATACTGATCCCAGAAGAAGGCGGTGGTGAGACCACCCCCCTTAAGAAACCCTTCCTCGACCCCGACTGCTTAGCTAACTACAGACTTGTCTCTAACCTGCCCTTTGTGGGTAAGATTATTGAGAAGGTGATTGTGTTGCAGCTGGAGGATCATCTTACCATCTATGATGTCTATGATCCTCTCCAGTCTGAATTTAGGAAAAGGCATAGTACTGAGATGGCACTGGTTCGGGTACTTAATTACCTTCTAATAGCGAGGGATTGGAGGAGCCGTTCGATCTTGGTCTTCCTTGATCTCTCTGCAACATTTGACACTGTGGACCATGAAGTGCCATTGGAGCGCCTGCGGCTAATATGTGGACTGTCAGGTACAGTCCTCAGGTGGTTTCAATCATTCCTCATGGGCAGGACTCAGAGAGTGGTGTCAGGGATCTATTCTTCAGCCCCTCTCCCCCTGTCCTGTGGGGTTCCACAGGGCTCCATACTATCACCCATGTTGTTTGTGGTGTATATGCTGCTGTTGGGAGACATTATAAGGTGGTATGGGCTGAGTTTTCACTGCCATGCAGATGATACTCAGCTATACATGTCCTTTGTGCCCCAGCAGTGTGATGCTGTCTTGGTCTTTAACAACTGCCTCTCCGAGTTGGCCTGGTGGAGCTGAGGGTTGAGGCACTGGATGTCACATCTCATGCCAAGTCGGTGACCTGAGTTCGTTCATGAGCTCGGGGTGCCGGGGGTCAGCTGGGGGGGGGTGAGGAGCCGACTGAGCTGCCAGCTGGCAGCTCTCCTCCTTGGTGGAGGCTGGGGAGTGGCACCACATTCAAGGAACCCTGGCATTAGGCTGGGGAGGGGGGAGGGGCTGTTACTGGAGCCATGGTGCGCATGCACTACTGCATTCTGTGGCCTCAGGGTAATGGGGAGTAACAGGGAAATACAGGGGTGCAGTAGGATGAAGCCTTTGGGCTGGCTCTGGTGCTCTGCTGAAGCATGCAAGACATCTACAAGACCCTGAAAGACCCCCAGAGTCAGGCAAGGGTGTCCGACATGGGCAGTAGCCCACTGGTAGGATAAAAAGCAATATGGAAAAAAAAAAAACAACTCTTCGAGATCCAGAACTGACAGAGTGCTAACTGGCTGAGGTTAAATCCGGATAAAAGTGAAGTGTTGGTGGTGGACCCGGGTCATCAGGGTGTGGGGTCACTGGCTGGGAAACTGTCCGGGCTTTGGCTTGGGGGGAGCCAGCTGCTGACCTCAGATTGGGTGCAAAATCTGGGCATTGTTCTTGATGGCAGTTTGACACTTAAATCTCAGGTGTCTGCTGTTGTCAAGACCTCTTTTTACAATCTGAGGAACATCACCTGGATTAAACATCTGGTCTCACCTATCTTCCAACTTTGGTCCATGCTTTTGTGACTTCCCGCCTTGACTACTGCATGCACTGTACCTAGGGCTACCAGGGGGTTACTCTCTGCTGCTTGCAGCTGGTGCAGAATGCGGCGGCCAGATTGTTGACTGGTTCATCAAGATCCATGCCATGTCACGCCTGTGCTCCGTGGTCTGCTCTGGTTGCTGGCTACGGTGGCGGATCACCTTCAAGGTCAGGTTACTGACCTATAATGCCCTACATGGACAGGGACCGTGGTACTTGCAAGATCTTCTCTGTCCCTATCACCCCCTCCACTCACTCCGTTCCTCCCATGAGGGATTGCTAGAGGTTCCCATGGTTTGTCTTAAGAGCTCGGGGGCCCATTCTTTTGCTTTTGTGGCCCCTACCCTATAGAACTCTCTATCTTGTCAGGTTAGAGAGTGCCTGACCATCAAGAGCTTTAAATCTGCTCTCAAAGCTCATCTGTTTAGAATGGCTTTTTCGGATTTGATTAATCTGCTGTCTTTTTTGGATTTGATTAATCTGCTGTGTATTTCGAATGGGAAGAACACCCCTCCCCCCTCAGCTAGTGGTCAAACAGAAGTTCAGCATGTTTGCAGTTCATTTGCATCACCAGGTAAGGAAAAAGGTCCGGCTCCCCATACGATGTACATGGGAAACGCCAGACCTCACCCAAACAACTAACACACCAAAATCTGGCCAATGGAAAATCACTTACAAAGATGCTCACAGTCTGGGAAACAAGATCCCAGACCTGCAGGCAATAATGACAGAGGCTAAACTGGACATAGTAGCAATTAACGAGACATGGTTTACCAGTAACCACACTTGGGAGACTTCAGTACCTGGCTATGTACTATTCAAAAGAGACCGAGGTGCAAAAAGGTGTGTGTGGGGGGGGGGTGGATTGGCCCTGTATGTCAATGAAAATATCAAAGCTACAGAAATTCAGAATACACATAAGGAGCCAGAAGAACTGTGGGTCACCCTGGAAACAGGAAATGGGACAGCCATATGAACTGGGGTTGTCTACAGGCCCCCAGACCAGGGGGAGGACATAGACACATTACTGTTAGAAGATATACATAACCTGACAGCTAAAGGGGAGGTTCTGATAATGGGAGACTTCAACATGCCAGAACAGATTGGTCAATACCAGCAGGAACATCTGCCAGAACTAGACACATGGTGGATTCCCTGCAGGGGGAGGGCCTCAAACAACTGGTACAACAACCCACAAGTGTCAGGGCTATCCTATATCTAGTACTGACTAACAGGGAAAGGATGACAGATCTCCAGGTAGAAGGTCACCTGGGGGCCAGTGACCATCACATGATATGGTTCAGTTTGGCCAGTAGAACTAAATCATCCCATTCCAAGGCAAAAATATGGGACTTCAGAGGAGCTGACTTTTATAAGATGGCCAACAGAGTTAAGCTAGCCCTGGCAAAAAGAAATACAGGTGAGGGGGTACAGGCAAAGTGGGCAAGCATTAAGGATGCAATACTTGAAGCAACATCCCATTGTGATAGAGAGAAAAGGAAGTGCAAAAGAAGAAGGAAACCACTTTGGTTCTCAAAAACAGTAGCAGAAAAGGTCAGAGCCAAATGGCTGGCCTTCAGAAAATATAAGGGAACACAGTGGGATGAAGACGGGGAGGCACACCAAACTTCCCTAAGGGAAGCAGGGAAGGCAGTAAGGCAGGCAAAGGCCCAAACCAAGGAAACACTAGCACAAACAGTAAAAGAAGGTGACAAGACTTTCTATAGATACATTAGTGAAAGGAAAAAGTCCAGAGGGAGTATTGCTAAGATCAAAGGAGATAAGGGGGCGTGTGAGGAGGAGGACCATGTAAAAGCATCTATCCTAAATAGATACTTCTGCTCAGTATTTACTGAAGAGAAGGTAGGGCAAGGCCCACAGCTCAGCACTATGGATACAGGGGGGAGGGAGGGAGGTGTGCACTAGTCTCTTCACAAAAGAAAGGGTCCTACAAGACCTCGATAAGCTCAGGGTGGACAAGGCAATGGGACCTGATGGCATACATCCCAGGGTACTAAAGGAGCTAAGGGTGGAACTAGCAGAGCCATTATCAGAACTGTTTATTGCATCTCTGAGCACAGGAGAGGTCCCAGAAGACTGGAGAAGGGTTCACGTGATCCCGCTCCACAAGAGTGGTAGGAGGGAGAAGGCAGGGAACTACAGACCAGTCAGTCTTACCTCAGCAGTGGGCAAGACTATGGAGGCACTCCTTGAGGAAAGGATAGTGCAATACCTGGAATCCATAGGAGCACAGGATCCAAGACAGCATGGGTTTACAAAATGAAGGTCCTGTCAAACTAATCTCATAGATTTCTTTGACTGGGTAACCAGAGTGGTGGACCAAGGGGGAGTAGTTGATGTTGCCTACTTTGACCTCAGCAAAGCTTTTGATACTGTTCCACATAGAAGATTGATTAATAAGCTGGGTAGGCTCGGGGTGGGTCAGAAGTTGGTCAACTGGGTGGCAAACTGGTTGGCGGGCAGAAAACAGAGAGTTGTGGTAAATGGTACACAGTCAGAAGAGATGCAAGTCACAAGTGGGGTACCTCAGGGATCAGTCCTGGGGCCAGCCCTCTTCAATATCTTCATCAGTGACGTTGCAGATGGACTGGAGGGTAAGGTTTGTATGTTTTCAGATGACACAAGATCTGCAACAGAACAGATGATCCAGATGGGGTGGGCAGAATGGGAAGAGATCCGAATAAACTAGCAAAATGGTCAGAAGAGTGGCAACTGGGGTTTAATGCAAAGAAGTGCAAGATCATGTACATAGGGGAGAGAAACCCTGAAGCCACCTATAGGCTGGGAGGGGAGTTGCTGGCAGTCACAAGGGAAGAAAGAGACTTGGGCATCATCATCACCGATGACCTGATATCATCCAAGCAGACCACTAAAGCAGTAGGTAAGACTAGGGGATGTTGGGTGTATTAGTAGGGGTATCACAAGTCAGAAGAGGAGGGCAACCTCTTACAAGACACATGGTTAGGCCTCATCTAGTACTGTGTGCACTGTGCACGACCTTCACAAGGACATTAACCAAATTGAGGCAGTTCCAGAGAAGGGCAACTAAATGGTGCAGGGACTGCATCAGAAAACATATGAAGACAGATTAACGAAGCTCAGTATGTATACCCTAGAGCAAAGGAGGGAGAGAGGTGATATGATCGAAACATTCAAACACCTTAAGGGCATTAACAAGGTGAAAAGAGTCTAATATGTTTCAGTATAAGAAAAATAGCAGGACAAGAGGACACAGCATGAGATTAGAGGGAGGCCAATTAAGGGGTAATGTGAGGAAGTTCTTTTTAACAGAAAGGGTGGTGGATGCATGGAATGGCCTACCTCAGGAAGTGGTGGATGTGAATACAGTGCAGGGCTTTAAACAGGCATGGGATAGGCATAAGGGAGCAATACAGATGAGTATGACTAGATAGGCCTTTGTCAGAGTAAAGGCCGAAACCACATTCATAAAGTAGAAAAAAGGGGCAGACTGGATGGGTCTTGCGGTCCTTATCTGCCATCAATGTCTTATGTTTCTATGTTTCTATTTTAAATAATAGCCTGTTATTATTTATAGTATTTATATTATTGCTTTTATGGATTTTTATCTTGTACAACTGCTTTGGTCTGTATGGAATTGCGCTTTTTAGAAATAAACGATTGATTGAATAATTATAACAGTATAACAGTAAACAACCTCCAGATTATCCAATAATAAGAAGCTGTACCATAATTAGCAACACCCAGGATAGCCAATAACTAGAATGCATGCCAAAATACGTAATCTGTAGGCTAGCCAATAATTAAAACCTGTACCAAAATTACCTATTTTTAGCCTCATGGTGGGTGGGTGATTCAGATGGAAGCCAGCTGAAATTGAACCAGATTAAGCTGTTTGTGGTAGTTTTTAGTGAAAGTTGGAGGTTTGGCCAGGACACCAGGGAAATTCTTTTACTGTTTTTGAGAAGTGCCATAGGATCTTTAACATCCACTTGAACAACCACCAGAACAGGTAGACTGGATCTAGGTTTGATGTCTCATCCAAAAGATGGCACCTCAGGAGTACAGCACCCTCTCGTACTGGGATTTTATCCCAAGTTCCTAGTGTGGGGCTAGAACCCACAACTTTCTGATCTTCAGTGTAGAACCTGCTGAGCCACTGACGCTGTTTAGAACCTGTTTCAAAATTAGCAATACCAGGATAAACAATTATTAGAACCTGTACAAAAACTGGCAACATCCAGGATAGCCAGTTGTTAGAACCTGTAGCAAAATTAACAACTTCCAGGATAGCTAATAATCAGACACAGGCAGGAAGAAGAGGGGCCTCTTATAGCAGTAACGACAGAGAGAAAAGGAATATCACTTCACATTTGTTTCCATAACAGCCAATGAGACAACTATAAAAAAGTACTCACACTCCCCAAGAAGACTCACCCACTAACTCCCCAGCAGCTTCTTTTTTTTATAATTTCTTTTTATTACAACTTTTTACCACATACATACATACTGAGACAATAGACCATATATCAATAAGTATTACAACAAATAAATTAATCTTAATAGGCTTCTAATATTGTACATCCTTTAAAGTAAGAGTACTTATATTAGTAATGGAACATCATTTAAAGAGAGAGAGGAAAAAAAGGGGGGGGGAAGGGGGGAGGGGAGACAGCGTTGAGAGTCAGGGACCCATTTATATAATATTGAACTCTGTATCTAAGTAGTATCTCTTAGACAATATTGACCATTCTCTGTCATCAGATCTAAGGATAATTATCTTGAACTGGGGTCTGGATCAGTAACATAAGTATACTGTATCCAAACCTGCCACTTCAAGGTGAAAAGTAGGACCCTTCCCTGCGGTTCAGCATTGAAACTTTCAGAGTTATATATTTCTGACATTATCAGTTTCCAGTCTTGTACTGTTGGAATTTGATTCATCATCCAACATCTCGTAATAGCTTTCTTGGCCACCATAAAACAAATTGGTAGTATAGAGCGACCCCATCGGGGAGCGTGGTCTGGATAAATCCCCATTAAAAATTGTTCAGCAGTAAGTTCTATAGATTCTGAAAATAAATCTAAAAGCTCATTTTGAAGTGAGATCCAGAACAGCATAAGACAGGGACATAGCCAAAACACGTGGCCCAGGGTAGCAACTGAGCATCCACAGTCCCTCCAGCACCTCCCATACACCTTAGGTAGGTATTTTAGCAGGACTGCAGGGGCCCAGAAAAAGCAGGAGTAGCATTTCCATGTGAACTCCCTCCAGCTAGGGGAGGAGACTGATTTTAACTCAATCAGGGAGGACCGAGGCCAAATATCCATGGTAATCTCTATGGCAAGGTCCTCTTCCATCCAGCCAGAATATTGGCGGTGGAAACTGGGAGCCCACTTCTCAACTCCCGATAGATCAAGCCAATTACATGAGTTCCCAAATTACCCTTAATTGCCTCCATAAAGAGTTTTAACAAGTCTGGAGTTGGAGAGGGTAAGGTCGGCTGAATGATCTTGTTATGGAGTATATGATTTCGAATTTGAAAGTAGCGAAATCTTTCTGAGTTACTAAGTGGGTAGTGGGACTATAGTTTATCAAAAGGAGTAATACCATCAAGGGAGAGACATTGAAAGACATGGGTCAAACCAATATCTCTCCATAAGGAGAAGGTGTGATCCATATATATGGGAATGAATGAATCATCCTGGGATATCAATTTGCAGTATTCACATAGCTGAAGGATTGGACCAGATCTTCTTACTTGTATCCATTGCTTATATGTTTGTGAAGTAATGCCTATGAGGGCTGAGGGGCTGACCGATCTCTCATCCGAGGAGAGGAGGATCCTCTTAATGTCAAAAAGGTCATTTAAATGAAACTCAATGGTTTTCCATGGGGAGCCTTAAGAGTCAGTCAACCACATTATCACTGTTCTTAAAAAGGCAGCTTGGGCATATAAACCAAAATCTGAGAGATTCAACCCACCCTGGGAAAGAGACAGCTTTAAAATGGAGAGTCTAATTCTCGGGTGTTTTTTCCCCATAAAAAAGTCAGAATCATTCTGTCCTAGGATCTAAAGTAAAATCTCGAGAGGAAGAAAGGGATAGTTTGAAGTAAATATAGGATTCGGGGAAGAATATTAGTACGTATAATAGAAATTAATTGAAGGAACGGAAAAAAAGCTATGGCCCACTGATCTAAATCAGCCTGGATCTGGTTTGTAAGGGGTTCATAATTTATCACTTCTAAAACTCCGGATCAGTTGGGAGGTGAAGACCCAGATATTTTATTTTTGTGGCGCGCCACCGAAAAGGAAAAGCCTTTTTCAACTGTTGAGTAGGGGAAAAGTTAAACAGTAGGATTTCAGTTTTATTAACATTTAGTTTAAAGTCAGATATTTTTTTCAAAGTGGGTTAAAATCCTCCAGGCTGCAGGGATGGATTGAGGGGGAATCAACAAGGTCAGCATTACGTTGTCAGCAAACATACTGATTTTATATTCTTGCTGGCCTATTGGAATCCCCTCAACCGAGGGAGTATTATGCAGAAGGGATGCCAGGGGTTCTAAAAATAGTGCAAAAAGGTAGGGAGACAGTGGACATCCCTGCCCAGTACCCCTACCCAAAGAAAGGGGGAACAAAGATCCATTGACTCGTACATACGCTGTCGGGGATTTGTGTAAGTTAACTAGGCATGAGATAAGTTGGGAGGGGAATTGAAACATTCTGAGAGTTTCCCATAGAAAGGGCCATGAAACTCGATCGAACGCTTTTTCAGCATCTAAACTTATAAATACAGATGGAATTTGCCTGATACGTACATATTCTTGCAGAATCAAAGCTCTATGAATACTGTCTGTGGTGCTTCTATTTTTAATAAATCCTGACTGATCGGGATGGACAATTTGGGAAACAATATTTTCCAATCTGGAAGCCAGTATGGCCATATAGATTTTATAGTCAACATTAAGAATTGAAATGGGGTGATATTACCCTGGATCTGAGGGGTCCTTATGGGGCTTGAGTATTGCGGCTATAGTTGCATAGTCCTAGGATGGGGAGGTCGACCTCCCTGGGAGATTTCATTAAATAGCGCGTGCAGTTTTAGGGTCAATTCTTTGTTGAATTTTTTTGTACCACTCTGCAGTGTATCCATCTGGTACAGGGCAGCGCCCAGAATTATGTTTTTTGATGGAATTTTCATTCTCTAAAACTGAAATGGGGGAATCCAATTTCTTGATCTGAAGGGGCGAAAGAATTGGGAGATTTGCCCATTTTAAGAATTGTGTTGATTAATTTTGAGGGAAGGAAGACAAGGGGGAGTATAGTCTAGAGTAGTAGTCAATAAAGGCCTGCTAGATATGGCCATCTGAGTGATGTGTTTTCCCTGAGGCCGGGTTCCTGAGTCTTAGTATGGTGAATGAACTTTTCCTTGTTCTTAGTTTGCAGGCCAAGTGTTTGATACTCTTGGGACCCCCCTCATGGACTGACTGGCGAAGATAATAAAGGGACTGGTGAATCTTATTGTCAATGATACGTTGCAAAGCCGCTTTTGTATTTCTTATTAATATTTGGAGGTCAGCATTACCTTCTCGATACAACATCTGATAATTTAATAGTTGGGTAGATAGTCTTTGACATTCAAATTCCCTCTCTTTATGCTTTTTGGATGAATAGGCTATTATTTCACCCCAAATGGTGGCCTTCATCGCATCCCACTGTGTGGCCACCGGGATATTGGGGTCTGAATTCTCTGCAAAGAAAAGGGGAATTCTAGTGGAAAGATTCTCTGTGAATTCTCTATCTGTTAAGATAGAGGGGTTTTGTCTCCAAAGGGAGTTCTTCTTCTCTCTTCCCATGTCTAACATGAGAATCATGGGGTGATGGTCAGATAGTAGCTTAGGACCAATGGAGATGTCTTGTATTAAGGATAGATGTTCACATGTTGTTATAATATAGTCTAAAGGCTTCCTTGGCAAGCTTTTAAACTAGCCAAGGGGGGAGGTGCTGATAGGAAACTGGAAAGTTCAAGCCTCCCATCACAAAACATGGCAGGTAGTAGGGTAAACACTGAGGTACAGAGCTTGACAGAGGGCAGGACAGGGGTAAATGGAAAAATAGACAAGGGCAATAAGAGCAGGGATGGGGTAAAAAAGGATAAAGCCAACATTAAATGGAGGGCAATGAGTACCAATGCCCGTAGTCTGGGAAACAAACTTCCAGAGCTAGTAGCCATGATGGAAGAGGAACACCTGGATATTGTGGCAGTCACAGAAACATGGTACACGGAGAACCATGACTGGGATGTCAACATACCAGGGTACACAATCTACAGAAGGGATAGGGAGGGTAAAAGAGGAGGTGGAGTAGCTCTCTACATAAGGGAAGGGATCAAAGCTACAGAACTAAAAAGTAAAGGGGGAGGACAAGAGGCACTCTGGGTCACCTTGGAGACAGGGAATGGCATCACAATCCGCACAGGGGTTGTATACAGACCCCCGTCTCAAGGGGAGGAAATGGACAAGAAAATGATAAAGGGCATTCTCAAAATGGCTGAAACAGGGGAGATACTGTTGATGGGGGACCTGAATATGCCAGATGTTAACTGGACGACATGGACTGCAGCCACATCCAAGAGCAGGGTCATTCTCGATGCCCTACAGGGGGCATGCCTTAGACAGCTAGTGGTGGAACCCACTCAGGAGGGAGCAATATTAGACCTAGTACTCTCAAATGGAGAGAGGATCACAAATTTAGAAGTCAGTAGACATCTGGGAACAAGCGACCACTGCACAGTGTCAAGGCCACAATAAACACAACCATGGAAACAAGCCATACAAAGACAAGGATACTGGACTTTAGAAGGCTGACTTTGCATAATGGGTGATACCTGAGAATGCATTAGCAAATGGCCAGAAAGGAGGGTGGAAGAACAATGGAGAAAAATCAAAACTGCCATCATGGAGGCAACAAGCCTTTGTGTGAAACAAATAAAGAAAACAAAGCGGAATAAAAAACACTATGGTTCTCAAAGAGGTGTCAGGGAAGGTTAAGGAGAAAAAGGCTGCATTCAAAAAGTATAAGGAATCACAGAAGGAGCATGACAGGGAACTGTATCAATTAAAGCAGAAAGAAGTGGGGAAGGCAGTCAGAAAACAAAGGCCCAAACCGAGGAAAAGATAGCCAACTCAGTTAAGAAGGGGAATAAAACCTTTTATAGGTACATTAGGGAGCATAGAAAGGTTAAGGGAGGGATAGTGAAGATTAATAAAGGAGAGAGGAGGTGGGCAGAGGGAGACAGTGAAAAGGCAGAGATACTGAATGAATACTTTTGCTCAGTATTCACAAAACAAGAAGAGGAGGAGTTACCTAAACCAAACAATAGAAGCACTCTGGGTAGTGGGATGACACCAGTCCATTTACAGAAGAAAGAGTCCTGAAAGAACTCCTAAAACTCAAGGTGGACAAAGCAATGGGGCCTGACGGGATTCACCCTAGAATCCTAAAAGAACTAAGGGAGGACCTAGTGACACCACTGACCACACTTTTTAACAAATCATGGGAGGATGGGGTGGTACCTGAGGACTGGAGGAGGGCAGATATGATCCCCTTCACAAAGTGGGAGCAAGGCAGCAGAAAACTACAGACCTGTTAGTTTGACCTCAGTGGTAGGGAAAATGATGGAATCACTTCTGAAAGAAAGAACTGTTCAGTACCTAGAGGCCAGCAGGGCACAGGACCCAAAGCAGCATGGATTCACATCAGGAAGGTCATGTCAGATGAATCTAATCGATTTCTTTGACTGCGTGACCAAAGTGATAGACCAGGGAGGGACTGTGGATATGGCCTACCTAGACTTTAGCAAGGCATTTGACACGGTCCCGCACAAAAGATTAATGATCAAGTTAGCCAGCCTGGGAGTGGGTCCCAGAGTGGTAGCCTGGGTAGCAAACTGGCTGCACAACAGGACACAGAAGGTAATAGTGAATGGAACACATTCTGAAGAAAGGGGGGGGTTACTAGTGGAGTACCTCAGGGCTTAGTACTGGGCCCAGTCCTCTTTAACGTCTTTATAGGTGACATTGCAGAGGGTCTGGAAGGAAAGGTATCCCTCTTTGCAGATGACACAAAGATCTGTAACAGAGTTGATACACAAGGTGGGGGGGGTAGAAAGGATGAGAAGGGACTTGGCAATGTTGGAGGAATGGTCAGACATATGGCAACTTAGATTCAATGCAAAGAAGTGCAAAGTAATGCACCTGGGAAATAAAAATCCAGGAGAAGAGTACACAATAGCAGGGGAGGTACTAACAACAACAGTAATGGAAAGGGATCTGGGTGTAGTCATATTAGATGACCTAGAGGTGGGTAAGCAATGTGAGAAGTCAGTAAGGAGAGCCAGGGGGATACTGGGATGCATAGGAAGGGGCACCACAAGTAGAAAAAGGGGAAGTGGTTATCCCTCTGTACAGACAGTTGGTGAGACCCCATCTGGAGTACTGCATGCAGTTTTGGAGACCTCATCTACGCAAGGACAGAGACAGGATGGAAGCAGTCCAGAGGAGGGCAACTAAAATGGTGCAGGGTCTACATCAGAAACCATATGAACAGAGACTAAGAGAGCTTAATATGTATACCCTTGATGAAAGGAGGGACGGGGGGACATGATAGAAACTTTTAAGTACCTCAAGGGAATCAACAAAGTCCAGGAGGGTAGCATCTTTCAGAAAAAGAGATGTGTAAGAACAAGGGGGCACAATTTAAAGTTAGAGGGGGGAACGGCTCAGGGGTAATGTGAGGAAATTTTTTACGGAGAGAGTGGTGGACGCATGGAACCACCTTCCTGGAGAGGTTGTGGGGTCTAAAACAGTGGGGGAATTCAAACATGCATGGGACAGACATACAGTAAGGCAAATATAGTGGGGGGTTGCAGGAAGTAGGCTGTTGGTTAACTAGAATCTGCAGCTTATCCAATAGGTAGGGAAATGGGCAGACTGAGTGGGCCAAGTGGTCCTTATCTGCCGTCAAAGTCTATGTTTCTATGTTAATCTGGAATGGGATTTAAATTGTGGGGAATAGTAGGTGAAACCTGGACTAGAGGGAAATATCTGTCTTGATACATCTACCAAACCCAAATGATTGATGGTATTTTGGAATTTTTTAGTAGTTGCACTGCTCCTATGGTTTTGTGGGTTTGAACAGTCAATATGGGGGCCAAAATCAGATTCAAGCACCCCCCATAATCAACTGACCCTGAAGAAGGTTAAGCAACAAAGTTATAAAACTCCTATATATTGGAAAGTTCGATTGTGGAGGAAAATATACACTGGCCAGTGTGTCTTGTTTACCATATAATAACCCTATTGTGATTACGTATCGGCCCTGGGCATCTGTATATGTGTGTTGTATCTCAAAGGGAGTGTTCCTTGGGATTAAAATTACCAAACCTCAATTTCTCCCCTTGGGGCCAGCACCCGGTATTTTCCTCCCCAATTTAGTTTAAGGTGCTCTGAGTCAGAGAGGTGGGTCTCCTAGAGAAAAATCAGATCACAGGGATTTTTAGATAGGTATCGCATGAGCCTTGCTCTTTTAATCGGGTCATGCAACCCATTAATGTTATGGGATATGATTTTTATTGGATTTATTGCTCCCATTTTTTATCTCTATCAGTAATTGTCTTTTTGTTGTTTTTCTCCCACCAGGGTGAACATGAGGAGTATATTATGGACCACGTGACCCAGCTAACAAAGCTCGTTCTTTGTGATGAAGCCATCAACTTAATACTGTTGTACATATATTTCAATAAAAAGTTATAAAATAACACTATTTCTCTGTATGTGTGTTTTTTTAACCCCTCCCCCCTCAAACAATCTATTATTATTGCTTCTCTGTTAAGCATTGCATCAATACATATGTTATTAACTGTATGACCACTAACCTGGTCATTAAACTTAATTAATTTTAACCAACTAAGAACAAAAACAACATCTTGCAAAAAAATCTAAGTTAGAAACATTATGGGTGAAACCTGTACACACCCTTTTAAATGCTATCAAACCTATGTACAAGTTGACCTCCAATTGGGAGGTGCCCACGTAGAGCTCCTCCTGAAACATCCTGTCCTTGATTCCACGTGGAAGAGGAGAGGAATGAGGGGTTCCTAGCTTGACCCCAAATATAAATATACTCAGGGTCAGCAAAAGAGCCCCTAAGGGAGTGATTATATTATCACTCTGAAATAGCTCTGGTGATACCATAGCGAATACCTAAATAGGTCTTGTGGAGAGCTCACTGCCTTGTCCTTGATTGCCTAGGCTCAATAAATTGAATAAGTAGGAGGGGGAAACTGGGATGTCAAGCACATGTTGTAGAGCCCCAGCCATGTAGATCTCATATGATCTAGCTGTAAGAGGTTTATATTCCTCCTGGGGGCCAAGAGCCTACACTACAAATTGACCTCCCTTAGTATTATATTAAGAGGGAGGCGGAATTGTACTGGATTAATACACTGACATCTGTGTGATTAGTAAAATGAAGAGGGGGTCCTAGAGGGAAAGGGAGCAGAGTGAGCCATGAAAGGAGGGCAGTCAGGCCTCGCTGATGTTCCTTGCTGGGAGAGAGGAAATTACTCCCCCCACTCAAGGCTGCTTTGAGTAATAATGCTGGACTCTGGTGCCCTGAACATCAAAACTATATTTATATAGCTCAATATTGATTTACTACAT
The DNA here is from genome assembly GCA_016271365.2 of Neoceratodus forsteri. Classification (NCBI taxonomy): domain Eukaryota; kingdom Metazoa; phylum Chordata; order Ceratodontiformes; family Ceratodontidae; genus Neoceratodus; species Neoceratodus forsteri. The sequence continues at coordinate 569,231,609 of CM057452.1, forward strand.
AGCCTGAACCCCCCCCCCGTCCAGCAGATCACATCCCCCCTCTGTGTAACGAGAGGCATATTAATATATTAGTCCTTTATAGATCGAGAGACTGTCCAATGATGCCCCAAAATATAAGAAACTTGTAGCTGTAAATGTCCTGGTCATGTTAAATTGTTACTGCCCAGTCCGTTATCCCCAAAAGAGACTCCGAGGTAGCTCAATTTAGAGCCGTAGGAAATCAGGGCTGCCTTCCAAGGAACAAGGAGACGCCGGAAGAGGAATCAGGGAAGCTGAATCATGAGCAGGAACAAGGGAGCCAGGTATTTCAGGTTGCAATGCACCCTGGTAAGGGACACCCCACCATCAGGGAGATCATTAAGTCTAAATGGCAACCCGGGGCCGAATATGAGGTAAAGGAATTTAAATGTTGCCTAGACTATGGCTTTCGTTCCACTTGGGAGGAGGACCCCTGCCCTCACGAACATCCTCCAGCCCCAAAAGAAGCACCCACTACCCCCAGCTCACCTCAGAATGGAGAACTGTGCCTCAGGATATCTCAAATTGGTGAAGAGGGGTTTGCTGAATTGCTGTAGGTGCTTTAATAGTTCTCCAATTGAGAATGACGACTGAGCCTCACTGGGAGAGAGGAAATTACCCCCCCCCACTCAAGGCTGCTTTGAGTAATAACACTGGACTTTGGTGCCTTGAACATCAAAACTATATTTATATAGCTTAATATTGATTTACTACATAGCCCAAACCTCCCCCCCCCGCAGATCACATCCTCCGTAACGAGATGCATATTAATATATTAGCCCTTTATAGATCGGGAGACTGACCCATGGTGCCCCAAAATATAAAAAACTTGTAGCTGTAATTGTCCTGGTCATGTTAAATTGTTACTGCCCAGCTCACCGTCCCCAAAAGAGACTCTGAGGATGCTCAGTTTCGAGCCGGAGGAAATCAGGGCCACTCCTCAAGGAACAAGGAGACATCAGAGGAGGAATCAGGGAAGCTGAACCACGAGCAGGAATGAGGGAGCCAGGTATTTCAGGTTGTGATGCACCCTAGTAAGGGATACCCCACCATCAGGGAGATCGCTAAGTCTAAATGGCAACCCGGGGCCGAATATGAGGTAAAGGAATTTAAATGTTGCATAGACTATGGCTTTCTTCCACTTGGGAGGAGGGCCCCCCTCACAAACATCCCCCAGCCCCAAAATAAGTGCCCACTACCCCCAGCTCACCTCAAAATGGAGAATTATGCCTCAGGATATCTCAAATTGGTGAAGAGGGGTTGCGGAATTGCTGTAGGTGCTTTAATAGTTCTCCAATCGAGAGAGACGGCTGAGATACATTCGCACGATCCTGATGGGCCCACTGCCTCTGACGCTGGCCCACTACCTCCATATTCTTGTCAGATATGATACCCTTTGCATGAAGGTCTGTTACAGCTTCTGATGCTAACGAGTAAGTCTGCATTCCAGAGGGCAGATGAACTACCAATTTAGTAGGGTAGGGGGTTTTAAAGCGGATCTTCTGGGACCTTAAAATAGGAAATATCGTGTAGTAGCCTCTGCGTTGCCTTTGGGTATATGGGGTGTAATCATTGTTGAAGAGTAGCCTGGTTTGGCCCCACATAACCTTGCCCTTCTGCCATGCATTGTTTAGGAGGGTTTCTTTTGTTTGGAAGCTGAGTAGACGTATTAGGAAGGAACGCGGTCTGGCTTCTGGGTGTGTTGACTTTGGGCCTAATGCATGGTGGGCTCGCTCCACATCTAATTGAAAATCCAGATCCAAAGATAGTGATAGGCAGAGAAAGTAATCCGAGAAGGCCCTTGGATCGCTCCCTTCCTCGCCTTCTGGGAGCCAAAAGATGCGGATGTTACGTCTTCTGCCCCTGTTCTCCACGTCCTCCTGATGGGCTGACATGGCAAGTTGCACGGTTGCTATTGTTTGGATAGCTTCCTCCAAGTCATCTATTCTGGAGGTGTTGAGCGTGATCTGATGGTCCGCCTCGGTAGCTCGGGCCTGCAGGTGAGCAATCTCTTGTTTAATATCCTTGAGCGATTCACGGACCTCACCACGGAAGTCCGTGATCGCCCATAGGATAGACTCAGCATTTGGCTCCAAAATCTTTTTAGATCCCCTGGACTTCATTGATTTTCTATCTGGGCCCAGTGTGTGTTTCGACTGGGCCTCTCCCTCGTCAGATGGCTGTTCCTCCATATCAGTAAGATAGGTGATAGGCAGAAACCGATTTCGAGATGGTTTGGCCATTAAGCTGTTAATGATTTGGGCACCTCTTATTTTATCCAATTTGACCGTAACGCTTAGTTAAAAATGCTCTTTGTTTGTATTGAGCAGCAGGAGCTTCTCGATAGACGTCTTCATGTGGGCATAACAGGAACCGGAAGTCCTCCCCAGTAGCTTCAACCTGCTTTGGCTGTTCATCAGGGGTGGAGCTTACTGATAGCTCCTCTTCTTATACTGTGGCAGAACCTAAATTTGCCACTTAGTATCAATACATAGTGCCAGAGGTTAACACCTTAAATATTATTTATCTTTGTTGCCTTGAATTGGAAAATAAACCCTTGCAAAAAATTAAGCCTCCAAAAAAAAACTCATTCAAGGCAGTATGGCATAGTGGTTAAAAGCACTTAGCTGCAAACCTGGAGAATTGGGTTTGAATCCCACAGCCCCCACTCGCATACACTGTGACCATGAGCTAGTCATTTAACTTCCCTGTGCTCCCAGGAAGCACCTAGAAACATGCCTTGGCTTACTGTGTATTTCCTAGTCAAAAATGTTAACAGAGAATAAATAAAAAAAAAAAACACTGCCAAGAGCTTCTATAAGAAACTAAACCTAACAGTGGTAAAAAAAAAAGTGTCAATACAAAATAGCAATAACATAGTCAATGTAGCATCTTGAATCTATTATTATGTGCATCCTTATGGTTTAGTTATTTTTTGATCCTGTGCTACAAAACCAGATGAGTATACATAAGCTCTCCTTGTCTGATTTTAATTTGTGGCTGAATATTGACTGTGTTATTGCTGTTTTGTATTAATATTTTGTTACCAATGTTGCAGTTAGTATGTGAAACTATATTTTTTATACCAGTGCATTTTGGAGGCTTAATAACATGCAGGGCTATGTCAAATTCGAGGCAACAAAGATAAATTAATTTAAGTGTTAAGTAACCTCTAGCACTATGTATTGTTACAATTTGGGGTCTGCCTCTGTAAGCGCACAGTATAAGAGGAGTGAAGCTATCAGTAATCTCAACTCCCCGATAAAGAGCCAAAGCAGCTTGAAAATGCTGGAATGTTACTGGGCTAGTCCTCTTGGGGAGTGTGAGGACTTTTTGCACTTGTTTCACTGACTGTTATGAAAATAAAATGTGAGGTGATAACGCCTTTTCTCTAAAAGTTGAATTTGTTGTTACTGCTATAAGGGGGCCCTCTTCTCCCTGCTTGTTTTTGCTATTTTTTGTTAATTTGCTGTACTTTTTCCCACTTTGTAACTCTGGTCATCTCATTTGCCTGAACGTTGTCCCCAGCTCTTTCACTCACCTTCCCCGGGACTTCACCTGGCCCTCCTTGGCTTGCCCCCCAGGGCAGGGCCATCGGAGAGGGGTCACCATACCCCCAACAGAGTTAAAGCATGGTTCAGTGGTGGGTACCACAGTTGGCAGTGCAGGGCCTGTGGTGCAGGGTTGCCAGCATGCTGCTTTTGCCTAGAGGCATTTCCACATTTTTACGTCCCCATCCCTAGGATGTGACCTGGGCCCCTGCAGACTCATGCACATATGCTGATGCCCATGTCCACAGCTGTCTTGTCTCCTCACTCCCAACACTCTGGAGTGTTAGCTTATATCACCACCTGTAGTCATCTAGGATGTGCTAGCACAGTGGAAACTGACAACCCTTCTTCCCCGAGGAGGATAGCACCCCTTGGGAAGCTCGATCCTCTTCCCCCAACTGACCCTCCAACCTTAAAAAATAGAATTGACTCCTTTTTGGACACTGTTTTTCACTGTGGTGAAATAACACAGAAAGAATTACTGTATATGAAAGTTCAACATCTTGTAATTCCTACGATTTATGTTCTGACCACAATTCATAAGGACCAGACCAACCCCCCAGGCAGACCCACAATTTTAAGCAATGGGTCTCTAACAGAAAATCTGTCAATTTTTATTGACCATTTTCTTAAACAACTAGTGGTAGAACAACCATCTTGTATGAGAGATTCAATGGGCATTTTGTCCAAGCTTGAGGGGTTGGTCTGGTCAGATGAATTTATCTGGGTTACTACTGATGTCACCAGTCTATACACCAGTATAAGACATGATTTGGGCATATCTGCTATTGAATATCATCTGAATAGGAATTCAAAGGCAGTTCATTTGCCAACGGATTTTATTATTGATGCAATTGACTTGAGTTTGACAAGTAATTATTTTGTCTTTGATAAAAAGTTTTATCTTCAAACAAGGGGGACTGCAATGTGGACCACTGTGGCCACCTCCTATACCAGCGTTTTTTTGGCTTAGTGGGAGGGGACCATGGTGTTCGAACCCAGCAGGAACCCTTTTCTCCCTAATATTCATTTATGGGGTATTTTTTTGATGAAATTCTTTTGATTTGGAGGGCTGATATGGAAACTGCCTCAAGATTTATTGATTTTTTGAATAGGAATGCTTAGAATTTACAGTTCACTTCTAGCATGGATCTTTATAGTATTTCCTTTCTTGATGTGAGATTTTATGAGGCTAGATGGACAGCCTATTAAAACTGAAACCTACAGAAAACCAACTTCTGGAAATTTGCTTTTACATGCCAGGAGTGTCCACCCTAAACACCTCAAAAATGCCATACCATATGGCCAATTCATCCATCTGAGACGAAATTGTTCAGCATTGGCAGACTTCAAAAAACAAGCTTTAGATCTTAACATTTTTTACAGAGAGGACATACTGAAAAAATTCTGATTTCTGCTTTAAATCGAGTAAGGAATTTGAATAGGGAAACTTTATTAGTTCCAAAGATGAGTGAGGAAGACAATGATCATTCAATGGTCTTTGCCTCTGAATTTAATCGATTTGCTCCCAAAATATCAAATATAGTGAAACAATTTTGGCCTGTTTTACAGGGGGACCAAACATTATGCAAAGCACTTTGTAACCGTCCTAGAATAGCATATAGGAAAGGCAAGAATACTGGGGACATCCTGACACACAGTTTCTATACAAAACCTACTCAGAGTATACGCCCAACCTGGATGCCACCAAAACCTTTGGGCAATTTTCGTTATGGCAGATGTAAGGTCTGCTGTTACTACATCCGGGGGGAGGTCCTTTGTGCATCCAGTTTCTAAAAAGGAGGTCTTGATTAAGGAATTTATCTCTTGTTCAACATGTTATGTTGTATATGTGGTTCAATGTACCTGTCCAATGTTATATGTAGGATGCACAAAGAGGCCACTTAAGGAGAGAATGCAGGAACACATCCATGCTATTTTAAAATTTGAACCAGATACACCAGTTGGGGTACATTTTGCTTCCTGCCATAATGGAAACCCAGTAAATTTTAAATTTCTGTTTTTGGAACATATAACTAAAAAGAACAGAGGTGGTGATAGGTTAAAAACACTATCATAGCAGGAATTTAAATGGATCTACACCCTAAAGTCTTTGTCACCGACTGGTTTAAATGAGTCTGGATATTACCCCATTTTTGTGAGTGTACTTTTGAAAGTCCGCTATTCTGATAATTGTTACAAGACAGAGTGTTCTAAGTATGTGTTTTTCATTCTCTATGACTTTACAGTTGGACTTTTCATACTGGATTTGTGCAATCTAACTATTTATTATTAATTGTATTTCCAATTTTTCTTGATTCTGAATTTTTGGAATTAGAATCTTACATAGAACTATCACTATCTGGTTTGCATAAATCCAGTTCTGTCATAATATACATTTCTTAAAATAAAAAAAATTAAAAAAGTCTAAATTGCGGATGAAAACATTTAATTACAAAGTGAAATACATTTTCTAGTTTTTGTTTGTTAATTATAGCATATGCATCCTTGGACTTATGAATTATCCATTTGTAATGATATGTTATCCATGGAGAGATTGAATTTGTAATGTGTAGTAACTTGACCTCTAGCAAATCCATTTGACCGCCCAGGCATCTGCTGTTACTCTATAGTGTTTGTTTTATTAAGTTTTATTTAATAATTGACTTTTGGGCTTCACATAAATAATGCATTAATATTGTTTAAAAATTCGTTGGTGTTTGTTCAATAGGTGAGGGTTCATGGATGCTTTTAAATATAAATATGGATATATTATGTGTATATATGTATGCTGTAACTTTAAGATCCTCCAATAAAAGAAGAATCCAAGCACCAGAACCACACCCCCTGACGAAGTGTTCCAGAGAGGACACTAAGCGCTGGGTAGTGTGCTGCAGGTTCCGTTTTGCTCCCGACTCCTGACTCCTTGTTTATTTCATTTTACTTTATTGGCAGAGTGCTTTTCTTCTTCTGCTTTTATTTGAATTTTTATTTCTGATTAGCACCCACTTGCTCCGTGGTGCACGGATGCTCCTGTGCTCTGTTTGTGTGTTGACCCTCCAGTGACACAGGCTCATTCCAAAACCTAGATTGTCAGAGCTGCAAGTGGTAACACTACCGCTGTGCCAGCAGGCTGGATTCGCTTGTGTTAGCCACATCTTGAGGTGCGCCAAACGGTACTGGGTCAAAACAGCACACCATGAAGAGTGCTACAGGAACTGCTCTGTGTGAAACGCGAAAGGATTTAGAGTGACAAGGGTAGAATAGTGGCAGAAAATTACCGCTACACCTGTCACTCTGCACTTCACCTGGAAAGGATCAACTAGCTGTGTGCTGGGGTGCCTGGCCATGGTGGAGTGGCTAGAGCACTAGCATACAACGAAGCAGGAGACCTGGGACCGTGGTTCGGGTCCAGCTAGGTCTCCTCCTGCTGAAACTTTTATTATTTTTTTAAAATAACTTTTACTTCCTCCCAATTTTCTCCCCATCCCCGAAGTCCACGACCCTCTGGAGTTGATTATTTTTTTCTATTATGTTTTTATCCTGAGTTTTTTCCCCACCTGGTGGCAGCGGAAGTACAGGGGGGACCACAACCACCCCAGGAGAGAAGAGTTGCTATTAGGCTGCTCGATCCTGCTCCATCCCCCCCAGTGCCAGCACCCCGACTACCTGAGGTCATTCCTGAACCCAGGTCACCGAGGTGGCACGAGGTGTGGCGTCCAGTGCCTCAATCCTCAGCATCACCAGGCCAGCAGGAGTGGATTATTTTAAGTCTGGATGGTTCGCTCTACACATTGGGGGTGTGTGGGGGCTGGAGCCCCCCGCAAAAACAAAGAAGTCCTATTGTATTCAATGGGTCTGTGCCTTTTCTGTCTGGTCGCTGTTGCACCTGACATTGTTTGGGATACCGCAGTATTCCTTGCGGCATTTATTGTCACACAGTTATTGTTTGCAGCAACATGACCCCGTGCTGCACCAACTTCAACACTGAGCACACCTTTTTTTTTTTTTAGCTTTATTTCTACATCCACACTCTGGGCATCCTTCAGGAGTGCCCACACAGAGTCCACCCTACTCCCAGCCTGAACCCTCGCATCTCCCCTCAATCTCCTCCCCCGAATGACCCCAGTCAGGCTCAACCTCCGGTACCATCTCTGGGGCTGATTTCACTCTCCCACAGTGGTAGCCTCTTAAGTATGAAGTGCCTACCTTGGTGCCATCGGGTCGGCCTTGGAGGAAGATCCAAGGCACGTTGGGCCGGCAGTTGGGATGTGGGAGAAGTTCCGGGGCCACCATCATCTCACCGATGTGTGGAACAATTTTCACTTGTTTGTACCCCCTCTCCTTCCTCGCAGAGCCCGGCCAGCAAGGCAACATTGTGCAGTGGCTCCGCCCCCCAGACATTAAGCCGCGCTGTTGCACTGGCGATCCTCAAGCCACCGCCAGAGGTTGTTCCATGAGCGAGCACTTCCCATGCCCACCCCAGGGAAGAGAGAGCGGTCAGTGGATGCTCAATCTCTGTCCCTTCCCTGCTGACCCCCGGCGGCCCTGGCTCGTTCCCCAACCCAGGTCGCCAGCATGGTGCGAGGTGTGGCGTCCAGTGACACAACCCTCAGCACCACAAGGCCAGCCTGAGCACACCTTCTTGCTTGCATTGAAGCCAAAGATTAGAACCTGTACCAAAATTAACAACCTCCGAGTTAGACAATAATTAGAACCTTAACCAAAATATGCAGCCTGTAGGCCAGTTAATAATTAAAGCCAGTACTTAGATTGACAACCTCCAGGCCAGCCAGATAGAATCTGTACTAAAATTAGCAACCCCCAGGATAGCCATTAATTAGAACCTGTACCAAAATTAGCAAAATTCTAGGCCAGTCAGAATCTGTCCCAAAATTGGCAACCTCAAGGATAGCTAATAATTAGAACCTGCACCAAAATGAGCAACCACCAGGTTAACCAATAATAATAACCTGTACAGTAATTAGCAACCCCCAGGATAGTTAATAACTAGAACATGTACCATAACTAGCAACATGCCATCTTCAGGTTAACCAGTTAAAACATGTATCAAAATTAGCAACCTCTAGACCAGCCAGTTAGTACCTATACCAAAATAAGCAGCTTCCCGGCCAGCCAATTAGAACCTGTGCCAAAATTAGCAACCTTCAGGTCAGTCAGTTTGAATTTGTACCACAATTAGCAATCTCTAGTCCAGCCAATTAGAACCTCTGCCAACATTGGCACCATCCAGGCCAGCCAATTACAAACCTGTGCCAAAATTAACAACCTTCAGGCTAGCCAATAATTAGAAACTTTGCCAAAATTAGCACCTCTCCAGGATAGTCAATAATAAGACCCTGTACCAAAAATAGCAACCTACAGTATAGCCAGTACTTAGAACCTCTACAAATATAAGAAATCTCCAGGTTAGCCAGTTAGAACCTGCGTCAAAATTAGTAGCCTCCTGGCCAGCCAGTTAGAACTGGTACCAAAATAGCAACCTTCAGGCTAACCAATTAAAACCTGTGACAAAATTAGCAACTTCCAGGGCCACCATTTAGAACCTGACTCAAAATTAGCAAATTCCATGCCAGTGAGTTATAATCTGTACCACAATCAGCACAATCCAGGCCAGCCAATTAGAACCTGTGCCAAAATTAACAACCTTCAGGTTAGTCAATAATAAGAATGTATACCAACATTAGCAACCTCTAGACCCAGCAGTTAGAGTCTCTATCGAAATTAGCAATCTACGGGACAGCGAATCAGAACCTATGCCAAAATTAAAAACCACCAGATTAGCCAACAATTAACAACCTGTACCATAATTAGCAACACCTATGATAACATGCACCACAACTAGAAACCTGCAGGCTAGCCAATTATTAAAACCTGTACCAAAAATAGCAACCTCTAGGCTAACCAGTTAGAACCTGTACAAAAATCATCAACCTCCAGGCCAGTCAGTTAGAATGTGTACCAAAATGAATAACCTCAATACTAGCCAGTTAGAACCTTTTCCAAAATTAGCACCCTCCTGTCCAGCCAATTAGAACCTGTGCCAAAATTAGCAACCTCCAAAACAATCAATGCTTAGAACCTGTACCAAAATTAGCAACCTCCTGGACAGCCAGTTAGAATATGTGTCAAAATTAGTAACCTCCAGGTCAGCCAGTTAGAACCTGTGCTAAAAACAGCAACCTACAGGCATGGCAGTTAGAATTTGTACCAAAATTAGCAACCTCCAGGCTGGCCCATTAGAACCTATACCAAAATAAGTGACCCTAAGGCCAGCCAGTTAGAGCCTGTGCCAAAGTTAGCAACTTCCAGGCCAGCCAATTAGAATGTGTACAAAAATTGTCACCCTCCAGGCCAGTCAGTTAGAATCTGTACCACAATTAGCAACCTCCAGACTGGCCAGTTAGAACCTGTATGAAAATTAGCAACACTGAGGCCAGCCAGTTAACAACATCAACAACTTCCAGGCCAGCCAATAATTAGAACCTGTGCCAAAATTAGCAATCTCCAGGATAGCCAAAAACTAGAACCTGTGCCAAAATTAGCAACCTCCAGTTTAGCTAATTAGAACCAGCGTCAAAATTAGCAATTTTTTGGCAAGTCAGGAGTAACCCCACTACAAATGGGGGTTCCTAAAAGCCTTCTAGGAGCTTGCTTTAATGTTCACCTTGCCTGCTGGCGTTCAGCGTTTAAGCCGTTAGAATGGCACTGTGAGTGCTAGTAGAGCCTCCACATACTGTCTCTTTAAGAGCTGTCTGCTTGCAGACATAACTAATGCTTTTCCCGTGGGGCTGGTGTTTCCCTGCTCAAATCCCACCTGAACTGCAGAGTAATCACTCCTTTTTGTGGTCACTGAAAGCGCAAAGGGGGCCCATCTGAAAGATATAACTGTTAGCCTGTAATCAGCTAAAGTATTAGTAATATTGTAGTTTGTCTAATCTGCCTTTATTGCAGCTGGGACTTCGTGTGTGTTGCCCCTCCATTTTGGACCTAAACTGCTGTGCTGGGCCAATGGGATTAAGGGGAGCTATAACATGGAGACTGTTTGGACCAACCAGAATTTGGACTCTCCTAGGAGCTGGCTTACAATGGGAATGTATAGCTAGTAATTTTGGGAAGTGTAGTTTTGGACCTTGGCGCCTTTTTTGGACCAACTGAGAGAGCTTTGGAATGATTGACAGCTGAGTCCACCAACTGGATTGGGTGGCGCCTGGAGATAATGCTCTGCCTTGTGACTGGGGGGTCAGATCAGTTGTGACCGTGAGGAGAGAAGGAGCTCTGTGCTTCTACGGAGTATAGTTTAGCGTGGGAAGCACATGAGAGGCCTTGCAGTCGGTCGGTTGCCGTTGCAAGTTTGAATTGGACTGAATCCGAGGTGGCTGAAAGGAAGGAAGGCTGAAAAGTGGAAACCAGGCTCACCCTGTAGAAGACTGGCGAAATTGCTGAATCGAGCTCGGTCTGTCAGGAACTGAAGCTGCTGATGAGCTCCCGGGTATTTGCAATAAGTGCGATCCGGACCTAGGTGCGGCTGCCTGGTATAGTAATTTCCTTTACATATAAATGTGTTGAATGCTTGTGAGGGATAGCTATTCCAATTCTCTTTTCACTGTGCGGTGTAAGCTGAAAGTCGAACTGAATTTAATCAGACTAAATCCATCTGCTAGTCAAAGTAGTTGGGACTGGCCAGTAGACTCTCATCTCCATGCCTCATTTGTCTGGCAATCCAGAACAACCATCTGCATCAGGTTCTCAGCTTGGGGTAGTGTGAGTACAAATTAGGGCAATCCCTGCAACCTGTTAACAATCACCAGTGTGTCATCTGATTTTCTTTATCACATTTCTTCAAGGACTGAGCCATCCGGCTCTGGATTACAATTGGGTGTTGTGCATATCTTTTTCTACAGGGCCCTATCCATCTGCACCTGCCGGCCAACCCCGGGCAATGGACCTGGCTAGCCCCCCCCAAACCTGGGTACCCAGAGTGTGACTTTTAAGACCCTGTATGAGTGCACAGTACTGTGATTTAATTCTGCCAATCAGCTTGATCTCCCCCTCCCGTGTTTCATTCCCCCTAAATAAACCAGATTTGATGTTATTGACTTTAAACTGTCTGAGGTGTCAGTACCTACATAGCAGGCATTACATTGGTTTGTGTATGTTGACTAACCTTATTTTACAGGGGTCCTCAGAGACAAACTTCAGAATCAGTCTCGAGGGTAAGTGGTACCTTATGATTGAATGGTGTGTACATGTGGGGCATTAGTACTGTAATTCCTGTGCATTGTGTGGATCATTAGAGGGATTAGCAGGGGGTCTCAGTGTCCCAGAGGGCTGTGACCAAACTAGACCAACCATCACAAACCCTAACCTCTGGGTGGAGGCACCCGCCATAGAACCTAGGTCTCTCAACCTGTTGGTAGTCCAGCAGGCAGGGGTAGTAGCCCTTGGGATAGCACCACCTGGGGGTTACATAAGTAGAGCGTGTGCCAGAATGAGCAACCTGCTGGCCAGCCAGTTAGAACTCGTAACAAAAGTAGCAACTTCCAGGCCAGCCAGTCAGAGTCTGTACCAAACTTAGCAACACCCAGGCCAGTCAGTTAAAATCTGCACCACAGTTAGTACCCTCTAGGCCAGCCAATTAAACCTGTGCCAAAATTAACAACCTCCAGATTAGTCAATAAGAATGTATACCAAAATTAGCAAGTTCCAGGACTGGCAGTTAGAATCTGTACCAAAATTAGCAACCTCCAGCCTAGCCAATTAGAAAGTGTGCCAAAATGAAAAAAAACTCAAGGTCATCCAATAATTAGAACCTGTATCAAAATTAGAAACCTCCTAGTCAGCCAATAATTAGAACCTGTGCCAAAATTAGCAACCTCTAAGCTAGCCAATACTTAGAACCCATCCAATAATTTGAACATGTACCATATTTAGCAACCTCCTAGCCAGACAATAATAAGAACCTGTGCCAACATGAGCGATCTCCAGGCTAGCCAGTAATTAGAATCTGTAGCAGAACTAGAGCCTACTAGCCTTCCAAAAATTTGAACCCGTACCAAAATTAGCAAACCCCAGGATAGCAAATAAGGAGAATCGGTACCAAAATTAACAATCTCCAGATCAGGTAGTTAGAATCTGTACCAAAATTAGCAACCTCCTGGCCAGCCAATTAACACAGAAACATAGAAATTGATGGCAGATAAGGACTGCTAGGCCTACGCAGTCTGACCATTTTCTCTACCTGCTGCAAAAACCACAGACCCTACTTGATCTTCGGCTTTATTCTCTTTCCTATTGCTAGGGTTCCCATATGCCTATCCCATGCATTTTTGAATCCCCCTACAGTGTTAGCTCCCACCACCTCTGCTGGGAGGCTGTTCCATATATCCACCACCCTTTCCATGAAGAAATACTTCCTCACATTACCCCCTTAGTCTACACCCTTCCAGCCTCATGTCATGTCCCCTTGTTCTAGAACATCTCTTTTTTGAAATATGCTACCCTCCTGTGCTTTACTTATGCCCTTGAGATATTTGAAGGCCTCTATCATATCCCCCCCTCTCTCTCCTGTCCTCCAGGGTATACATATTGAGGTTCTGTAGTCTCTACTCATATGGCTTTTGGTGCAGACCCTGCACCATTTTTGCTGCCCTTCTCTGACCTGCCTGTACCCTGTCCATGTCCTTACAGAGATGTGGCCTCTAGAACTGGACACAGTACTCTACATGGGGTCTCACCAATGGTTTGTACAGTGGCATTGTTACCTCCTTTCTTCTACTGGTGATACCTCTCCCTATGCACCCCAGTACCCCACTGGGTCTCCCCACAGCTTTGGCACATTGTTTGGACACCTTTAGGTCATCTGATATGATTATCCCCAGCAGCTGGTTGCACAAAAGAGTTAAGTCCATGTTTAAGACATGCTTTTGGTCTTACAAAAGCAAAGCAAGCTTAAAAAATTTAAGTCTGTTGCACAAAAAGTGTCTTTCATTCTATTGGTCTTATTTAGAGGCTTTCATTTAAGCCTCCTATGTACCAGGGTTATTTGTTGTTAGATGGCTTATTGTGCCTTATTTAATGATAGAAAAATGTAATTTGTTGCAGGAAACCATTCTGAATAAATACATATACTTGAGTGTATTGATTTCCTGCTCTAGGGAATGCTATTTCCCATTGCTTATCTGTATGTTACCATGAAGAAAATATTTTCTTTTCTCTTTTTTTTCACCTATAGGTGTTTATCCTCAGCTCAGGTGACCAGTTACTCAGCCCCGTCCCTGCTTCTCATGATCAGCCACTGCTTCCCCAGCCCCAGGGGCTTGAATCCTCTGTGGAGTCCCCTCATGGTGGTGCTAGAGGGGTGTGGGACCCTCCCAGAGCTCAATCCAGATATGCCAGAGACTAAGTGGCAGTTTGGGTTAAGGGAAAGTGGATGAGGCTTCATTAAGCCCACCTGACTATTACTTTTCCATTTTTCTTTTCAGTCCCCCTGGCCACAGTGGCATGCCAGTGAATGTTCCTTGAGACACACAATGGGCCCTATGCATTAATGGATGGCATGGCAGTGCATAGCCACTCCACATCCAATGCACCCCCTCATGCAGGATGCACTAATCGGGTGGGCAGCCCCAACACACCCGATCCCCCTGGGCTGCAGACCACAATGCGTCAGGGGTGGGCTGGGGGCATGCCATCACTATGCGCATGCACTAAGGAATGTAGTACTGGCCATGGGGGTGCAGAGGCGGGTGCAGGGTATGCCAGGAAGAACCCTGCTATATGACCCCAATGCACTCTATGCACACAACTGGTCACAAGCCAGACCAGGCAGATAGCCCACTCCCCCACCAACAGGACCACTGCGGCTGTCCCCGATGGTCGCCCAGCGCCACCCGCCCCAGCACAGCTGTGCCCTGGCCCCTGCAGGCTGCCACCTCAACACATACCACAAATATGGCACTGGCCCCTGGTTGCAGACACCCCCTCCATAGCACCGACAACCCCTGCCCTGTACCTGTCCGGTGGTGCTGCAGCCAGGAATGGCCAGCGGCACAGACCTCCTTACACCTCCATGGCCGCCAGCCATTCAAGTGATGCCAGGAGTGTGCTGCCCATTTATAGGGGCATGTTCCCGGCATCCCTTGGATGGCTGGTGGCCAAGGAGGTGTGAGGAGGGCTGTGCCACTGGCCGTTTCTGGCTGCAGCACCACCAGGAGGGGGAAGGTGTTTTCAGTGCTGTGGTGGGTGGAGGGATCACTGACCACCAATGTGGGAGTGGGGTACTGGGGGAGGGTTGTGGCCACTGATGTGTGGAGCACCTGTGTGCATGGGGGGGGGAACCACCAGCACTGGAGGAGTGGAGGCACCAGTACAGGGTTGGTGGGCATGTCCTGTGAGGTGTACTGGCTGGGCGGACCCATCAGGGCACACTGGGGGGAACACCTTCAGGGACAGGGCACATGTGGTCTGGGGGGATGCAACTGTGGCGTCGGGGCATAGCTGGGGGGGGCTGACTGAGGGACGGGGGCAGAGTCCCACTGCCAGGGGTCCTTCTGTGTACTGGGAGGGTGCCTTGCAATACAGGCTGGGCCAAGCGAGAATGCAGGAAGGGGGGCCATGCTGTGTGGATCAGCGTCCCTGTAGTAGGCATTCATGCACCCAGATCCTCAGTGTGATGCGCAAGGGATCCACTGTGGGACCCATGTCAGCCATCCGATTGGATGCCTGCATGGGTCTGCAATTGTACTCCCAGCCAACCTGCAGATCCCTGTGCACCATGAGGGTGGAGCCATGGACAGGTGACCACTGGTAGTGAATACCAGCATGTGTGTACCTGTCCGAAGGTGCAGACCTACGCGGGTGGGATACAATTCCTGCCCATTAATACATAGGGGCCATGATGCGGAACTGCAGTCCCCACCTTATGAAGTCTCTTGGAGCCTGCACTACCACCGGGCCTCCACCATGTGGCAGTCAAATGTTGAGTCGGCTTGGCCACCCCTCCTGAGAGTGCAGAACTGTCCCTTGGATGTTCAATCCTCACCCCCCTGGTCAACCCCCAGCAACCCAAAGTTGTACTGACATGGGCCACTGGTGGCGACACGTAAGACATAAGTGCCTCTGTCCTCCACACCACTGGGGTGGCCAAAATATTTTACATTCTAAAAAACACTGGAATGCATGCCATACACTTGAGTTAAAATGCCAAGGAATGCAAGGTGATGCACTTAAGGAAAAGGAATCCACATATGGAATATTGGATGGTGGGGTAGATTGGCCACTCAGTTGAGGAGAGGGATCTGGAAGTCATCATCAGTTACTCCCTCAAGCAAACCAGCCAGTAAAATCAGGGCAATATTAAGGCATCGAGGGTGCTGGGGTACATTGGGAAGGGTTTTTATAGCAGGAGAGGGTGAGTAATACTACCAATATACAGTTAGACACTACACGTTATATTTTATAATGCTTTTGAAACTTCAGTGTTTGATTTGATACATTTGTTTAGAAATTAAAATGTTTGATTTGTTGAGACATTAAAAGAACCAACTGGTTCAACAGGAAACTTACAAACAAACAATGACAGAATCCATCACACTGTTTGTCATGCTGGCATAATAAAAATTATTTACTCTTACCTCAGTATTTCTGTTGTATTTATTTAGTTCCAATGTAGCTCTTTCAGCAGCCTATACAAATCAGCATGGCCTCCTGTGGAGGCAGGGAATATGTATAGGGGACTCACTGCCTTTCAGATTTTTGGGCCTGCCCCCTTAACTCATACAGTATGTAAGTCTCTCCTTGTGTAAGACTTTCAAAACCAAGTTGTGCCACATTTCAAAAGTTGGCTGCTACTGACAGACCCATGTATTGTGTGTGTGTTTCCTCATAAGGATGAGTAGAAAACACACTATTCTTGTATAAGGGTCCTACTAATCTCCCTGCATGTACTCCAAGGGATAAATTAAGCAGGTTCACATTTCAATTTGCAGCCCAGGAATCAGGAAATGTGAGCCAATTGTCAGCATGATTAGCAGAGATTGCTAATCATATAAGCTGGCCGTCCCCCTAATTATTTTGATTTTCCCTGGTGTCTAGTAGCACCCCCCACCCTGCAATTGCCATACCCCTTATTTACTTTTCTCTCCCTATGTCTAGTGGCCCCCCACCCTCCGTCCATCGTAATCCCCGTTATGTTTTTTTTTTTCTAGCCCTGGTGTCTAGTGACACCCCCCAACCATCTGATCGCTGTCCCTGTTATTTTTTCATTTCTTGTTGTCTAGCAGCATCCCACCACCATCATCTGATCACTGTCCCCCATCACCACCATCTGATCGCTGTCCCCATTATTTTTTTGTTCCCTGGTGCCTAGTGTTACCCCATCACCACCACCACCAACATATCACTGTCCCCCTTATTTTTTCTTCCCCTGGTGTCTGTCCCTCTATGTTTTTTTTTAAACCTGCAAAAAAGAAAATGGTCCCTCGACGATCTGACCCCCCCCACCTCCCTCTCAGAACCCATCACCGCACACCTCCTGATTACACCCCAAACACTCTCACTCACCTGAACAGGTCACTGGGCAAAGATCCACTCTCTGATGGAAGACGAGTCTCACTGCTGGAAACTGCGACTGTAATATGACAAACTAAGGTAAATGCGGTTCAATGTATTTCCATGGGGGGTTGAACTTTGGTGCATAACTTTGCCATTTTGCATATTTTGACACCAAGGGCCTGATTTTACAAGGTGGATGCAGGGCTTGTGTCAAGCCTTGCATCCACTGCAATGTTTGACACAGCTGCGCCAAAGCCCCCGGGTGTAGTTTGGACAATTTTTCCACTTTATGACAGCTTGTGCCAAAGGTTTGGTGCAAGCCCCGTGAAATGGATACCCCCACGGACGCAAAATTACACCAGAGGGGAGCTGGTCTAACTTTGCTGTGTCCAGGACATGTGGCAGTCAGCTTTGGAAAATCACAAATTCCCCCCCTGTTTAACGCAAGTCGCCACTTGTGTCAAAGACTCTGCTGCAAATCCCCTGCTGCAATCGCAACCTCTTTTAAAATTGGGCCCCAAATTTTCAACATGGCCTTTTGGGGACCCCACCTCAACGAACAATATGACTGTGATTACGCAGCTCCCGCCCGATGGTGATTTTGTGGTCACTTGGCAAAATCACCTTTTGGGTAGGATTTGAAAACTTTCTCTGACCTTGTTCATGAGGTGGGGTCATAAGAAGGCAGTGTTGAAAATGTGGTGTCTAAAAATGGCCAAGTTATGAGCATATGTTTAAATTTTACTATGTTCGCTCGTAACTTTGGTAATTTTAAAAATTTTGACCCCAAATTTTCAACATAGCCATTTTTTTATACCACTTCAGGAATATGACAGCTGTTATTTTTCAAATCCTGGACAAAATGGGCAAAATTCAAAGACACCGTAGGCATGGTGTAAGGCGATTTACGCCAAATCCTATGGCGCAAATCAAATCACACCTTGCGCCATGCAATATGTTAGTAGCGATTATAAGTTGCAGTTTGCACCATGCCGCATGTGGGTTGTGCAAAAGGTGGGCTACACCACCCACTACGCCTGCAACCCACTGCGGCATGGTGCAAGGGTGGGTTACGGCAGCACCTACGCCCTATTCTGAAAGGGCGGCTGCTGTAACCCAGTGACGCTATTACAAGTCCCGCTATGGTGCTGCGGTTTAGACCTGCATGGAGGTGGTCTAAGGGGCATCCATCCTGGCAAAATGACTGATGCCCCACCTGCAGTGCCGCGAGTCACACATTGCCGTGCCCCACGGATCCCCCCCAGCACACTGATGCCCCCCAACATTCGGGGTACCACCTGGGTCCATATTGTACCGTGTCCCCCCTTGCGCCCGTGTCACCCAGCCTACACTCCCAAGGCCCCCAGGGGATTGCAGGCATGTTACGGGGCGGGGGCTCAGGAGGCAGTTAATTGCAGTCTGCGACTTGCGGCACCCAGGTCCATTGCACCATTCTTGTGGCGCAACCCTATGGCTGCCGCAAGTCATGGGTCATAGGTACCGGGGACCCTGCCTGTACATAGATACATAGACAGTGTCGGCAGATAAGGGCCTATGGCCCACCCAGTCTGCCCATTTGAGCTTGTAAGTTCAGTTTATGTTTTCCTAGAAGTCTGTTGCCCCTTACCCCTGACCTCCAGAATTCCTTTATGTCTATCCCATGCATTCTTAAATCCTGTGATTGTTTCAGCCCCCACCACTTCCGCTGGCAGGGTGTTCCACTTGTCCACCGCCCGTTCTGTGAAGAAATTCTTCCTCACGTTTCCTCTGAATTATCCTCCCTCCAACTTCATCCCATGCCCTCTAGTCCTGGAACATCTTTTTCGCTGAAAAATAGTGTATTCCTGCACCCTGTTCCTCCCTGTAAGATACTTGTATGTCTCTATCATATCCCCCTCTCTCCCTCCTCTCCTCCAAGGAGTACATATTCAGTTCCTTCAACCTGTCCTCATAGGACTTGTGATGCAATCCATGTACCATCTTTATTGCCCTCCTCTGAACCTTCTCTACCCTGCCTATGTCCTTTCATAGGTAAGGTCTCCAGGACTGTACACTGTACTCCAGGTGGGGCCTCACTAGTGTCTTGTATAGCGGAATTATGACCTCCCTTTTCCTGCTGGTGATGCCCCTGCCTATGCATCCCATCATCCTATTTGCTTTACCTGCTGCCTTGTCACACTGTTTCCCTACCTTGAGGTCATCAGAGATGGTAACCCCAAGATCCCTTTCCTGCTTGGTGCATGCTATCCTCACCCCTCAAATGATATATTGTGCCAGGGTTTTTGTGCCCCATATGCATTATCTTGCACTTCTTTGCATTGAATTTCAACTGCCAAACCCCTGACCATTCTTCAAGTTTCTGCAGGTCCCTTCTCATTCTGTCTACACCTCTGGTGTGTCTACTCTGTTACAGAGCTTTGTGTCATCAGCGAACAGTGAAATTCTGCCTTCTAGGTCCCTGCAATGTCACTGATGAAGATGTTGAATAGAACCGGTCCCAGCACTGATCCCTGTGGTACCCACTGGTCACTCTTCCCTCTGTGGAGTGACAGCCATTTACCACCACCCTCTGTGTCCTGCCGCCCAGCCAGTTACCTACCCACCACACTACTGTCCTGCCCACACCCATATTCCCCAGTTTGTGTAATAGTCTTCTATGTGGCACAGTGTCAAAGGCCTTGCTGAAGTCCAGATAGGCCATGTCCACTGCCCTCCCGATCCACCTCCCTGGTCACCCAGTCAAAAAATTCAACGAGGTTGGTCTGACATGACCTCCCCCTGGTGAAACCATGCTGCCTTGGGTCCTGTAGTCCATTGACAACCAGATGTTCGACCATTCTCTCCTTCAGTAGTGCTTCCATGATCTTCCCCACTACCAAGGTGAGGCTGACTGGTCTGTAGTTCCCTGCTTCCTCTTTGTTCCCACTTTTGTATAAGGGGACTACATCTGCTGTCCTCCAGTCTTTGGGTACCTCCCCTGTTTCCAGTGATCGGCTAAACAGAATAGCCAGAGGTTCAGCCACCACCTCTCTTAGTTCTGTAAGGACCCTGGGGTGCACCCCATCTGGCCCCATTGCTTTATCAACTCTTATTACTTTCAGTTCCTTCAGGAACCTTTCTCGTGTAAAGGGAATTGTGTCCATTTCTGCACCATTCTCACCCCTTGTACTCCCTTCAGACCCATTACCCATCTCTTCCTCAGTAAAGACTGAGCAGAAATACCTATTCAATATGTCAGCTTTACTGTTGTCATCCTCCACGCAGCCCCCATCCTCCCCCTTCAGTCTCACTATCCCTCCTTTGCCTTTCTTTTTCACTTATGTACCTGTAAAGGTTTTGTCCCTCTACCCACTGATTTTGCAATGTGTTCTTCTGTCTGAGCTTTGGCTTCCTTACTGACCTCCTGCCTCCCTTTGCTTCTCCTGGTACTTCTCCCTATCCCTTTCTGCCTGTGTCTTTTGTATTGCCCGAATGCAATCTTTTGGCTTTCACTTTCTTGCTACCTCTTTGGAAAACCATAATGGCCTCTTCTTCCTTTCCTCTTGCTAACCTGCTCAATGCATAATTCTGTTGCTCTTGTAATCCCCATTTTAAATACTGCCCACTGTTCCTCAACCCTGATTCCTGCCCCATTCCCTTAATGCCTCTTTCAAGTATCTCCCCATTTTCCCAAAGTCTGCCCCTAAAATCCAGGATACGTGTTTTTGTGTGGTTTGGTTCTGCTCTTTCTGTGATTTCAAACCATAATGACTGGTGGTCACTGTTCCCCAGGTGCTCCCCCACTGTTACCCCCATCGCACTGTCCCTGTTTGTGAGCACAAGGTCCAGTATTGCCTTCTGCCGAGTTGGTTCCATGACCAGTTGCTTGAGGAAGGCATCCTGAAGGGAGTCCAGGATAAATCTGCTCCTAGTTGATGCTGCTGCTGGGATGCTCCAGTCCACGTCTGGAATATTGAAGTCTCCAACCAGTACTATCTCACCCTTGTCTGTAATGGAATAAGGTACAGGGTCCCTGGCGTAGCGGTGCATGGCGCAATTTACATATCCCCACGAGTTGCGCCATGTGTTCTGAAATTGGGCCCACTGTCTTTTGCACCTGTGGCATGGAATGATGTTGCAGAGGTGCGGAATCACATTTTGGCAGGGATTTTGAAAATTTTCAGTGCCGCGTACATGAGATGGGGTAATAGAAAAGCTATGCTGGACTTCCGGTTCCGGAATGGCGCAATAAACAACTGTCTGCAGTGGCTCCCAAATCTAAATCAATAAAATCGGTCTCCTACCTCAAAAAACAAATATACCTTGCCAGCAAACGGAGACTTGAACAGAATAGAGACCCCTGTAATATCCGGAACCGCTCCACTTGCTGATCCTAGTGGTAAATCGAGAAAAGAGAGCTCCCCTCGCCGCCCGACCCGATTGTGTGGGCAGAGAGATCCAGCCTGCAAGGCCCCACCTGCCCAGAGCGTCTGACTGTCTTTAAACCTCTGTTTTCCTGCACAGTCCACTGCGCAGCCCCCTTACCTTCTCAATCAACGGCGGTGCTCGATCGGAGGTTCGCCTGAATCCTTGGCTACCCTCACAGCCCAAGCCTCGGGAGTGTTCCCAGCGAGAACTGGTTCCTGCAGTCGCTCTCTCAGGCCAGAAGCAGGATCTCCTAGCAAGCTTCCCCGACTGATAGTAGACCCGATTGAGAAGGAGGAGCCATCAGCCTGTGCGGCCCCAACCAGATCGGAGTGAACGTCCTGGTCCTGCTGCGTGTTTTTTAAAGAACTCTTCAGTTTCACTCAGTTCTCCACAGCTTTACACAGTCAAAGGGACAAGAGGAATACAAAAAATAAAAAAATTAAAAAAACGAATTGCATCTGCTGATTGAGACCTGGACAAAAACAAACCCCCTGCAGACTCCAGATTGGTTCCCTCCTCCCTATACTGGATGGAAATTTGCCTTCATAACAGATTCTCTCCACTTTCTGATTTAACTGCTGGGGAGGAAAAAGTCAGTCTGTGTACCTCTGATCCAACTGAATTCTCTAGTCTACCTGCAGCCTTTCCAACCAGCTCCACTAATCCACCTCTCACACCGATGGCTACCAAGGGAGGGAAAAAGAGAGGAAATGAAACCCAGTCAGCCCAGCCAACTCAATCAATCCCTCAACCAGAGCAAAATATCCTTCGGGCCATTTCAGAATTTAGGGAAGAAATGAGGGACTCACTAAATCAGGTCAAGGCTGATCTCAGATCGTTGCAGACTTGGGCGGATGAGGCAGACCAGCAGATTTCCTTGAACAATATAAAAATTAACGCCCTGGAATCAGCCGTTCTTTCTCTTGCGGAATCCCAGTTGCACTGTTCCCTCAGGCAGGAAAATGCAGAGAACAGAGGGCAGAGAAAAAATCTTTGGATCTTCGGCCTGCCAGAGGGCGATGAAGGCACTGATCCTTTGGCTTTTGCTGACCAATTCTTCAGATCCATTCTAGATCTTGGGCCTGACTACACCCTTAATTTTGAACATGCCCATCGTGCCTGGGCCCTAAACCTAAGGCTAAAGATGCCAGATCTAGATCGTTTGTCATCAGGATGCAAAGCTTTCAGATGAAGGAACTGCTTCTAAAAAAATCATGGCAGAAAAGGAGGATTATGTATGGAAATCATCGCATCATCATCAATAATGACTATGCTCCCTTCACGCAAAGTCAGAGAAGGGATTATGCCCAGCTGTTCCCTATATCAAGATTCCAACAGATTAGATTTTGCACCCTTTACCCAGCCAAGTTGATTGTATACTTACCAGAAGGCCCTACCTTATACATTTCTGCTATAGAAGTTAAGGAAGACCTGTTCAAGAAAGGGATACTTAAAGAGTGACTCTTGATTCGAGCAGGACCCTCGAGGAGCATGTCCCAAGGACAATCGCTGCCGGTCGGAACACCTCAGTCTAATATGTGCCTGGAAGAAATGTTCCAGAAGATTCAATCACTGAGAAACCCCTCCGTAAGTCCTGGTGGTGGGTGAGTCTTACGATACACTTCTCGGGGAGGATGGGCGGGGACGGTGGGGTCGGTTTGGGGCGGACCGCTGGTGGTCTTGTTGTCAGACGCTGTCCCAACAGTCCAGCATCTCAATAAAGGGATACTAAACAAAAGTATTTACTGCTACCTTGCTGTGACTGAGGGAAAGTAATCCTCCTTGATGGCGGGCAACTCCCTTGGCTGAGGGGATACATGGTGGTGCTTAGTTGAGCTACTGGATTCTCCCCCGGTGCAGTCCCCCACCCTTTCTCTCCCTCCTCGGGGGTTCTCGTTGGTTGATATGTCCGTGTCCTTGGCAGGCTCCTCGAGGTGTCCTCTCCTAGTAGGAGGGCTTTGTGTCATAAGCTTCCCCCAGGTGAAAAATAGAAAGACTCAAGCCAAAATTCTCAATCAACATCCAAGGGACTTGGGACATATAAACAATGCTTTGGACCTTAACATATTAAACATAAATCTTTACTTCATTACTCTCTAAACATTACCCATGACTGACAGGGAAGGCCCTTGCATGTCAGAAAGGGAAGAACTGGGGTTCTTCTCCCTCTCTCCCCCTTTTTTTTCCTCTCTCTCCCTTTAAGGAGCCTTTATTAACGCAATCTATAGGCCCATTAGTCCTTTGGGAGTGATTTTCTCCATACTATTTAGTTCCCCCTTGGGATGGGAAGGGGTAGACCTGAGATTTTATCCCTCCTTTTTCTTTTTTAATTCGTGAAGACACCCCCTCCCTACATTCCGGTACTGGGCAAGTTAATTAATAGGTGCCCTGTGACCAGTATAGGCAGGAATCAAACTGGGTGAAGGCCCCCAGGATTACAGGGATGGGATCACTTGAGGGTAGGGACAGATTGGCAGATGAGTGAGATCCCTTAAACCAACCTCAGGCTTTTGCTTGAAATAATTGGGGTCAGCTGGAAGACAATACAGACGGTCTCCTTACCTTTTCCTGACCAGGGAATTGATCCATGGGAACGGGAGCCCCCATTTAGTTGGGGGCTCTGTATAACTGAAAGTAGGACTTTTCATCGAGAAGACTTTTAAAAAAAAAAAAGGAGAGAGAGAGGAGGAAAGGTGTGTCAGGGAAGGGGAGAGGAGCGAGGTCGGTTCATAGGGGGTTGGGGGATAGGTCCAGGGGAATGAGGGACTGGTTCTTGATCGTCCCTCCTTTTCACTCATTACCCAGAGAGAAGGGGGCCTGACCATATAGGGAATTTAGGGAGCCCACAATGCCCATTTTGGTGAACCTTTAGGGGGCTGACTTGCACCCTCTGAGGAATCTCTCATAAAGGAGATCCTCGATCAATGCTGATTTCCCTAGGGAATCGGCTTGAGATTATGGAAGGGTGGAATTTTATTCCCACCCTAACAATGGAAGCATTGATATACAAAGTTCTGTTAAGTTTATCTGTTATGTCAGCTGTAAATGGTTCAGGTTCACAACTTTGTCATTTATTTACAGTTTTTCACAAAATTACAGTTAATGTTGAAGTTAACCTTCGTTCACGCAACGAAGTTGGAAGGAGACGCAGGAGACAGGGTACAATATTGCAATGTTTTGCTTTATTACAGAAACTTCAGAAACTTTTTAAAGGAAGATCTAACCGATTCTTGAAGGAGAAACTGATCATGATTGTCAAATCTTCTCACATTGTCTGGGGGGAGAACAATCCCGGTGAAGTCGGATTGGGATGGCCTGGAAAATAAACAAAAAATAAATAGTGTAGATCAGACACTTAAAATGACAATAAAAGTAATTGGTGTTAAACTGAAAGCAGTAAAGAGAGAAGTAAAGAACAATAAACCCAAATGGCTTCCCAACCAGCAAAGATCTACTCTGTAAATGTAAATGGCCTTCATAACCCCATCAAAAGATCGTGAGTGATGCAACACTTAAACAAACAAAAGGCAGATGTTATATTTCTACAAGAATCCCACCTTTCACATATTGAACACCAGAAATTAACATGGGGGGTCGATATACCATCTATTCTTCATCTCATCTGAATGGACGTAAAAGGGGTGTGGCAATAATGATCCCATCTACTACCCAAATTAAAATAAACAAAATACAATCTGGTAGAGTAGGACGCTATATCATCATTCAAGGCTGCCTATACAATCAAGAAGTCACATTGGCCAATATATATTTACCTCCACAGACTGAATCACCAATAATCCGGCAAATCCTAAATAAAATATTAGACCTCCACCGGGGCAATTACTAATGGCAGGAGACTTCAACATGACAATCACTCCAAATCTTGGTTCATCTAACCCCAAAGTCTACCGTCTATCAACTCCAGTTAAGTTTTTCAAAACACAACTCGAAAACCTTGGCTTAGTGGACATCTGGAGAAAATATTTTCCCTCAACCCCAGGTTTTACACAGTACTCGGGAAGATTCCACTCATATTCTAGACTAGATTATTTCTTCAGCTCATGCAAACACTTCTCCTCAATGAGAGATATAACTATTTGTTCAAAAATAATATCTGATCACCACTCTCTACTATTAAAAGTAGATATGGGTAAAAAAACTAAACAAACACTCTGGAGACTAAACCCCTATCTTCTAAAAGATAAAGAATTCACCGACCAAATGAAAAAAAAGAATCCCACAATTTTTTGAAGAAAATGCACCATCGGCTGTTTCTGAAGCTATACTATGGGACACCATGAAGGCCACCATCAGAGGCGAGGTCATTGCCTATGCCTCAAGGAAAAAAAAAGAAAGGGAGAAGAAATATAATGATCTTACCAAGACCTTACAAACTCTTCAACTGCTCTATAGAGAGGGGGATAAAGAAATGCAAACAAAAATTAGAGCAACTACATCAGCTCTCCAAAAAATAATAGATGAAAAGATCCAAATATCTCTAATATATTTAAAACAAACAAATTATGAGGGTGGATCCAGGGGAACACGCAGGTTGGCGCAGAAGCTGAGAGCAATGAAAAACACAGTAACAATACTGAAAATTAAACACCCTCAAACCGGTAGGATAACCCATAAAGAAGAAGACATAAGACAAGTCTTCACTTATTATTACCAACAGCTCTATACAACACATAATACCTCTTCCCAAGAGGACAGACAAACTTTTCTAGCTCAGTTACAACTCCCAAAAATCTCAACAACACAAGTTCAGAAACTACAAGCCCCAATATCAATCGAAGAAGTGGAGGCCACGGTCACCAAACAATCTTCAGGTCATTGCCCCGGCCCTGATGGATATGTCAATGAATGGTATAAGATCTTTAATAA
Organism: Neoceratodus forsteri; assembly: GCA_016271365.2. Classification (NCBI taxonomy): domain Eukaryota; kingdom Metazoa; phylum Chordata; order Ceratodontiformes; family Ceratodontidae; genus Neoceratodus; species Neoceratodus forsteri. The sequence goes on from CM057452.1 coordinate 569,258,047, forward strand.
AGAGTTAACCCCAAGACTTCTAAAGTTATTTAGAGAAAAGGCAGTGGGAAACACCCACCCACCATCATGGGATTATGCCACAATTGCTGCTATCCCAAAACTCAATGGAAACAAATTAGACCCCTCCGTCTACCGCCCGATATCAATATTAAATTCAGACTATAAAATTTTTATGGCCATTTGGGCCAAGAGAATAGAAACAATCCTCCCAACGATAGTACATCCAGACCAAGCGGGTTTCATAAAAAATAGGTCAACTACGGACAACGTTAGAAAATCCCTCATACTTATGGAATATATCCAAACACGGAAGATCCCAACAGTGTTTATAAGCCTTGATGCCGAAAAGGCATTCAACAAGGTATATTGGCCTTTCCTTTGGGGTACATTAAAAACATTCGGCTTCCTGGACTCATTGCTGCATTGGCTGACCCAAATATACCTTTCGCCAAAAGCTTATATCAGAATAAATGGGGGACTTTCCTCCCCCATCTCAATAGGCCAGGGCACAAGGCAAGGCTGTCCCCTCTACCCTCTACTGTTTGTATTATATCTTGAACCATTAGCAAGGGCGATAAGAATATTGAAAAAGGTAGAGGGCATTCCAATGCAGCAATCTGAAAACAAGATTAGTCTTTTTGAGGACGATATACTCCTTTCCCTTCTATCCCCTACTGATTCGATCAAAGAGATATGGAAAATTCCATCCCGATTTGAGGAATTGGCTGGTTTTAAATTAAACATCTCAAAAAACAAATCCCTCTTATATAACTATACTCCTCCAAACACTTTAAAATGAAGTCTAACAATTAAATGGCACTCAACCAAAATAAAATACCTTGGTATACACATTCCCCATAATCTTAATGTAATTGAATTAATCAGTTATGAACCCATTTCCATAGTGATTAATAAAGACTTGGATAAATGGACCTACCATCCACTTTCCTTGTTCCAACGCATTGAAACCATTAGAATGAACATCCTACCCCGACTACTATACTTGTTCCAAAATATTCCATATTTCCCATCTCAATATTACTTTAAGTCATGGGATAACATGATATCAAAGTTTATTTGGAACAAACAAAAACCACAAATTCATTTTTCTATACTAAAACTATCATTGGCTCAGGGTGGTACTAACCTTCCAGACCTCAAAAAATATGCAGAAGCTGCATTTCTGAAAATTCTTCTTTTATGGCTCTCTGATCAGTTTGACTCCCAATGGAAAAAACTGGAATTCCATCTGAATGACGTACGATATTAAAAAAATAATTTTTTCTTCTCCAGGGAGGACCCCTCCATTGAGAGACTTTACTGATATCACCTCACAGGTTTTAAAAATTTGGTTTAAAATGCGAGAAAAAGAGGCACTCCAATTAATCAACGAGTATTGTAAGATCATTTCAGAGGATGATCTTTCCACTCCATCCCACAGTGACGTAATCTTCTCCCGTTGAAGCAGATTAGGATTAGAGCAGACATTCCAATTCTTAGGCCCAAATGGGATTCTACCATTTAAAGAATTCAAACTTAAATTTAACCTCCCAAATGTTAACTATTTTAGATATCTCCAAATCAGAAACCACTTACTACGTAACAGAATTATTCAGGTCAAACTGATTTCCCCCCTCCCCCCTCCCCCCTCTTAAAACTATTTATTGACCACTCTCGGGGACAATATTGGAACCATTTAATTGGAAATCTATACAAAATGATGCAAGAGCAATCTAAATAATCAACAAACTCAATACTAGCAAGTTGGAACAAGGATTTAGACCTCGTGGTATCCAAAGAAGAATGGTCCTCTTCGTCTCTGCAAGTGGTCAAAATTACCCAGTCTCATATTTGGAGAGAATACTCTTAAAAACGTAGATCAAGATTTTTCAGGTCACTGGCAAGTCTGACTAAATACCTTCTGACTGAATTTGGGGCTTGTTGGAGGGAATGTGGAGCCGAGATGGCTGACTTAGCTCATATAATGTGGCAATGTCCACGCTTAATGCCCTTCTGGTTAAGTATACAAAAAGTAATCAGTGAGGGCCTTGGACAGTGTGTCGAACTCACAGCAGAAGTGGTGCTCATGGCTGTTTACCCAGATCGTTCCCCCATGGACAAAGACCCTGCTTCCCATTCTGTTGTTGGCTGCAAAAAAATCCTTAACAAGGAAATGGATGACCAAAGTAATACCGAGCATACAAGATTGGAGGTGAATTGTGAATTCTATATATCAGACGGAAAACAATACTGCAAAACTAAATAACCAAACAGATAAGTTTGCCAATCTCTGGCAGAGATGGTCATTTCATCATGCTAGGGTGGATCTTGATTTTTGCCCATAGCAGGTGGGAACCGGTGGGGAGAGGAAATGAGGATAGGGTGGTGTCACAGAATTATTTGATCTAATAAAGAAAATGAATAATATGTTTTAATCCTAAACTGTATCAAATGTAAAAGATCTTCACGCATTGTCTACCTGTACCATGACAAATCTGAAGTAAGCGTAGAAAATGTTCTGATCGTAAAATGTCTCCTGATTTAAAAGAAAGAAAAAAATTCAAAAAAAATATATTTAATAAAAAAAGTTATGCTGACAGTTTGGTCAAAATGACAAATACAGTCTCAAAACTATGTATCCAAGGTCTACTGTATCAATATATACAATTATAAGTAATAACTATATGGCTCAAAGTAAAAATACCCATTTTAGAAAACTGCTAATCAAAATTGGCTGATTGCTAATAATTTTTCAGATTGATTAGCAAAGGCTGCGACTCAACTCTCTGACACTAATTTATGCCTTGTACTCTAGAAACATAGAATTTGACAGCAGAATAAAGACTGGTTGGCCACTCTAGTGTGCCCTATTTCCTTGCCTATTACTACGCTCCAGACCCTATTTGGTCTCAGGTGTCCCTCTGTCCTCCCTTTCCTCTGCTTATTATGCCCAGGTGCCTATACCAGGCATGCTTGAAGCTCCCCACTGTCTTCACCCCCACCACCTCCTTTGGAAGGCTGTTCCAGGCATCTGCCAAACATTTCTGAGAAGTATTTCTTCATATCACTTTTAAACTTCCCCCACTTAAGCTTCTTTGCATGCCCCCATGTTCTGGTGCTCCTCTTTCTCTGAAGGAGAGTCCTCTCCTCCCTTTTCCCCTAGAGAGGAGGCTGGAAATTACAGGCCTGACAGACTGACTTCAGTAATGGGCAAAGTAATGGAATCACTATTGAAGGAAAAGATTAGGGAATACCTTGTTTCCAATGGTCTTCAGGATCTGAGGAAACATTGGTTCACAGGGGGGAGGTCTTACCAGACAAACCTGATCAAGGTCTATGACTGGGTAACCAAGGAAGTGAATCAGGGATGAGCAGTTGATGTAGCCTACCTGGACTTCAGTAAGGCCTTCAACACTATTCCAGATAAAAAACTGGTGAACAAATTGAGAAGCCTGGGAGTGGGTCCTAAAATAGTAAGATGGGTAGAGAGCTCGCTGGACAACAGGAGTTGGAGGGTGGTGGTAAATGGCAACCACTTTGTAAAGGGCAAAGTGACTAGTGGGGTGCCATAAAGGTCAGTACTAGGCCCAGTCCTCTTTAATGTCATTATAAGCGGCATTGCAGAAGGACTGGAAGGGAAGGTATGCCTGTTCACATATGACAGAAAAATCTGCAACAGAGTAGAGACATGGTGGGGGGGGGGGAGAGGGGGAGATGAGAGAAGGTCTAAAAAAAACTAGGAAAATGGTCATGGATTTCATAACTGGACTTCAATGCAAAAAAGTGTCAAATCATGGAGTTGGGGCACAGAAACCTGGGGACAACATATCGACTGGGAGAAGAAGTATTAGCAGTCACAAAACAGGAAAGGGATCTAAGGGTAATCATTTCTGATAGAAACATAGAAACATAGAATTTGACGGTAGATAAGGACCGCTTGGCCCACCCAGTCTTCCCATTTCCCTACCTAATGGATAAGCTACAGATCCTAGTTAACCAGCAGCTTACTTCTTTCTACCCCCACCCCCTAGAATTGCCTTATGACTGTCCCATGCATGCTTGAATTCAACCACTGTTTTTGACTCCACAACCTCCTCCGGAAGGCCGTTCCATGCATCCACAACCCTCTCTGTGAAACAATACTTCCTTACATTACCTCTGAGCTGCCTCCCTCTATCTTCAAATTGTGCCCCCTTGTTCTTGCACACCTCTTGTTTTGAAAGATGCTACCCTCTTGGACTTTGTTGATTCCCTTGAGGTACTTGAAAGTTTCTATCATGTCCCCCTTTCCTCGAGGCTATACATATTAAGCTCCTTTAGTCTCTCTTCATATGTCTTCCAGTGCAGATTCTGCACCATTTTAGTTGCCCTCCTCTGGACAGCTTCCATCCTTTCTATGTCCTTGCGGAGACTGGGTCTCCAGAACTGCACACAGTACTCCAGATGGGGTCTCACCAGCTGTCTGTACAGAGGGATAACAACTTCTTGTTTTCTACTGGTGATGCCTCTCCCTATGCATCCCAGTATCTCCCCAGCCCTCCTTACTGCCCTCTCACATTGCTTGCCCACCTTTAAGTCATCTGATATGACTACCCCCAGGCCCCTTTCCATTTTTGTTGTTGTTAGTATTTCACCCCCATTGTGTACTCTTCCCCTGGGTTTTTGTTTCCCAGGTGCATTACCTTGCACTTCTTAGCATTGAATCTAAGCTGCCATACATTTGACCATTTCTCTAACCTTGCAAAGTCCCTTCTCATCTTTTCCACCCCACCTTGTGCATCAACTCTGTTGCAGATCTTTGTGTCATCTGCAAAGAGACATATTTTTCTTCAGTCCCTCTGCAATGTCGCTTATAAAGACATTGAAGAGGACCGTTCTAATACTGAACCTCAGATACCCCACTAGTAACCCCCGTTACTAGTGTGGGCATCAGATTCAGAGGACTCCATTTACTATTACCCTCTGTGTCCTATTTTCCAGCCAATTCTTTACCCAGGCTATCATCTTGGGACCCACTCCCAGACTGGCTAACTTGTATATTAATCTTTTGTGTGGGACTGTGTCAAATGCCTTGCTAAAGTCTAGGTAGGCCATGTCCACAGCCCCTCCCTGATCTACTACTTTGGTCACCCAGTCAAAGAAATCTATTAGAGTCGTCTGGCATGACCTTCCCGCTGTGAATCCATGCTGCCTTGGGTCCTATGCCCCTCTGGCCTCTAGGTACTCGACAATTCTTTCCTTCAGAAGTGATTCCATCATTTTCCCTATCACTGAGGTTAAACTAACAGGTCTGTAGTTTCCTGCTTCTGCCCTGTTCCCACTTTTGTGAAGAGGAATCACATCTGCCCTCCTCCAGTCCTCAGGTACCACCCCATCCTCCCATGATTTGTTAAAGAGGGTAGTCAGTGGTGTCACTAGTTCTACCCTTAGTTCTTTTAGAATTCTGGGATGAATCTAATCAGGCCCCATTGCTTTGTCCACCTTCAGTTTTAAGAGTTCTTTCAGAACCCTTTCTTCTGTAAATAGGCTGGTATCAACTTCTGTATCAAGAGTGTTTCTGTTGTTTGTTTTAGGTACCTCCCCTCTTCATTTGTAAATACTGAGCAAAAATATTTGTTTAGTATCTCTGCCTTTTCACCGTCACCCTCTGCCCACCCCCCGTCCCCTTTATTAAGCCTCACTATCCCTCCCTTGGTCTTCCTTCACTCCCTGATGTACCTAAAAAAGGTTTTATCCTCCTTCTTAACTGAGTTGGCTATCTTTTCTTCGGTTTGGGTCTTTGCTGTTCTGACTGCATTCCCAGCTTCCTTTTGCTTTAACTGATACAATTCTCTGTCCTGCTCCTTCTGTGATTCCTTGTACTTTCTGAATGCTTTCTTTTTCTCTTGAACCTTCACTGCCACCTCCTTTGAGAGCCATAGCAGTTTCTTACATTGTTTTGTTTTATTTGCTTCACACAAAGGCTTGTTACCTCTGTGATGGCAGTTTTTATTATTCCCCATTGTTCTTCCACCCCTCCTTCCTGCCCATTTGTTAGTGCATTCCTTAGGCACTCACCCATTTTGGCAAAGTCAGCCCTCCTGAAGTCCAGTACTTTTGCCTTTGTATGGCTTGACTCTATTGCTGTGTTTATTGTGAACCATACTGTTCGATGGTCGCTAGTTCCCAGATGGCTACCCACTTCTACATCTGTGATCCTCTCTCCATCTCCATTTAAGAGAACCAGGTCTAAGATTGCTCCCTCTCGAGTGGGTTCCAATACTAGTTGTCTAAGGCATGCCCCCTGTAGGGCATCTAGAATAACCCCACTCTTCGAAGTGGCTGCTGCAACTGCACTCCAGTTAACATCTGGCATATTCAGATCACCCATCAGCAATATCCCCCTTCAGTTGCTTTTATCCCTTCCTTTACATAGAGAGCTACTCCTCCCCCTTTTCTCCCCTCCCTGTCTCTCCTGTAGGTTACGTACCCTGGTATGTTAACATCCCAGTCATGGTTCTCTGTGCACCATGTTTCTGTGACTGCTATGATATCCAGGCATCCCTCTTCCATCAAGGCCACCAGTTCAGGGAGCTTGTTGCCCAGGCTACGGGCGTTGGTACTCATTATCCTCCATTTCCTGATGGCCTTACTCCTTTTTGCCCCATCCCTGTCCTTCTTGCCTTTGTCACTTTCTCCATTTACCCCTCCCCTTCTTCCTATCGACATCTTTATGTTCATGTTTACTGCACTTTCTACCATGACTTTTTTTGGGGGGGCTAGGATTTCTCTGCTCCTTTCCAGTGCCTCCCCCCCTTGGCTAGTTTAAATACTTGCCAATGAAGCATTTAAACCTGTTACCTAGGATCCTGGTTCCCCTACTGGATAGATGCAGCCCATCATGCCAGTATAGGCTTGCATCACTCCAGATGGACCCCAGTCCCAATGAAGCCAAATCCTGAGCTCTGCACCAGGTTTTCAACCACTGATTGAATCCCATGGTGTGGACCACTAGCCTCTCTGTGCCATGACAGGCAGCACCCTGAGAAGGTTACCGTGGGTGCTGCTTGTCTAAGGCCCCTTCCCAATTCCACAAACTCTTCCTGCACTGCTCTGATCCCTTTCTTTGCCAGGTCATTTGTCCCTAGGTGGACAATGACATCCAGCTCCCTCCCCTGTGCACCTGCTCTGGCAATCCTAAGGATTCGCTCCCTGTACCTCCAAGCCATGGTGCCAGGCAGGCACCTTACCTTCCTCTCCCTTTCCTCCCCCAGTTCTACCTTCCTAACAATGGAGTCCCCCACCAGGAGTTGTTTCCTTCCCCTGTGGGGTCCCATGTTCTGTCATATTACACCTGTGTTGTGTGAGCTGCACTGGCTGCTGGTCAGGTGGAGGATCTTCTTTAAGGTGGGTCTTCTCACCTATAAGGCCCTACATGGTCAGGGCCCTGGTTATCTGTTAGACCTTCTTGTACCGGCTGTCTCGGTTTGCCCCCTCCGTTCCTCCTGTGGGAGGCCCCTGGTGATTCCCAGGATGAGGTTTAAATCGGCTGGTGACAGGGCGTTTAGTGTCGCTGCCCCATCCTGTGGAATTCACTGCCCCTTGGGGTCAAGGGGGTCCCTACGTTGGAGGTATTCAAAGCCCGCCTGAAAACCCTCCTATTCGCCCAGGCCTTTTTGGATTAGGCTGTCCATTTAGAGTTGCAATTACAGCTACTGGTAATTTGATGATTAGTTTTACCATGGGAATGTTCTTATATGGGTTAATTATTTTTATGTTTAAACAATTTTCTTTCGCGTTTTTATTGATCTTGTTTTAAATGTGTAATTTTATTTGTATGGCACCCAGAGCCTCCAGGATTGGGCGTGTTTTTAAATAAATTTTGCCTTGCCTTGCCATCTTATACATAGTCCCTGGGTTTTCCTGAACCAGATGCATGACTTTGCACTTTTTTGGCATTGAAACCCAGCTGCCACCCCCTGTACCCCTCCTCTAATTTATCCAGATCCTTTGCATTCTCTCCACCACTTCATGGGTGTCCCATAGGTCCCAAGTTTCAGCAACTGGAATGTTGGTCACTGCGGCTGAGCGGGGACTTGGAAATGAACTTTAAAGTACAGCTACAATCAATAAAAGAAGGACGAAACAACATTGGCTATTAATTTATAATTTAATTTGCAACTTGAAGTCCCATGAATGAAGTGTGCTGTTAGTACTAACTGCTGTGCTGTGGTAATAACTTGGAGTGGTTATTGTTGCTGCACACCATTCCCACAGCTTCCCCTCTCCCTCAGTCATGTCCTCTAAAGTACATTTCACTGTCTAATTATATTGGCTACCTGTTGCAGATACTGGTTTGCTGACAAACTCCACAAAATTTTTTTGTGGCCCCCAAATCTGCAGGCAAATACACTATTTTTTTTGTTTGTTTTTTTTTACCCTAAATTAAAGGTCCCAGTAGAAGAGTTCTACCTCTTTAGTCCCAGTAGAGAAGTCCAGTCACATAGCACTCCTTCCTTCTGGTGTCCTCTGCCAAGCCTCTGACAGAATCTTTCTAAGGCAGTGTTTAAATCTAGTTTTCTTCTAGCTAGCTCACTCCCCCTACTTACTAGATCTTTCTACAAGTAATTTAAACTGCACAGCAATCAAGCCCCTTCAGCCACCTGAGATTTACACCTAGATAACTGTTCAGATAACCACTTTAGCTAACTGAGACAAACACACTAATTTTTTTTTGTTTTTTTACCCTAAATTAAAGGTCCCAGTAGAAGAGTTCTGCTTCTTTAGTCACAGTAGAGAAGTCCAGTCACACAGCACTCCTTCCTTCTGGTGTCCTCTGCCAAGCCTCTGAAAGGACATAGACAGGGTAGAGGCGATCAAAGGAGGGCAACCAAAATGGTGCAGTCCTGCATCAGAAGCCCTATAAGAAAGGTTTAACGAATTAAATATGTACTCCCTAGAAGAAAGGAGGGAAAGGGAATATGATAAAAACATTCAAATACCTTACAGATATAAACAAGGTACAGGAAGGGAGCATTTTTCAGAGAAAGAGATGCTCGAGGACAAAGGGACACACTAGCCCCTGTCGTGTGGTGTTCCTCAAGATTTGATTCTCTCACCGATGCTGTTTGTGGTGTACATGCTGCCCCTGGGTGAGCTCATTAGATAGTACATTCTGGGTTTACACTACTATGCAGACGATACCCAGCTGTATGTTATTTGCCTTTGGAACAGAGGGCGCCATTGAAGTGCTTAATAAATGCCTGGCTGAGATTCAGGATTGGATGCCCTCTAACTGACTGAGACTAAACCCTGACAAAATGGAGGGGCTGATGATTGAGCCTAGTCACTGGCATGATGGGGATGCCTCTGGAGTGGTGACAGGTTTGGTCCTGGGATCTACTCTGTTGATGGCTTCCAAATAGTGAAAAATCTGGGCATCATCTTTGACGGCAGGCTAACACTTGAAGCTGTCATTTGTTGTCAGAAGTGTTTTTTACCACTTAAGGAATGTCGCCTGAATTAAATCCCTGATTCTGCCAGAATATCTGCCCTCACTGGTACATGCCTTCATGACCTCCAGGCTGGACTACTGTAATGCTCTGTACTTCGGAGTCAGTGGAGGGATCCTCCATCAACTGCAGCTGGTGCAGAACTCTGTAGCTAGGTTGCTGACAGACCTGCCTTGGTCCCGTCATATAGCCCCGGTCTTGTAAGATCTGCACTGTCTGCCTGTCAGGTGGAGGATCATCTTAAAGGTGGGCTTACTCCCCTACAAGGCCCTATACAGCCCTGGCCCTGGTTATCTGTCTGACCTCCTTACTCCGGCCATCCCAGTACGTTCCCTCTGTTCTTCCACTGAGGACCTCTTGGCAGTTCCGAGGGCCAGGCTGAAAACCTCGGGTAATCACTCCTTTTAGGTGGCCAGCCCGGCCCTCTGGAACTCGCTACCAAAATTTTTGAGGAAGGCTCCATCAGTGGAGGCATTTAAAAGGGGACTGAAGACCTACCTCTTTAATAAAGCATTTCTAGAAAGTTTTAGTTGATTTTAATATTTATTGAATTATTTATTAAAAAATTGTATCATTTGTTCTATGCTGCCTAAAACCCTGCTTTTAATATCTGTAATAATGCCCAGAACCTCCGGGATTGGGCACCAAATACAAATAAAATATTGCTTACTTACTTACTATGAAGCTGGGGGAGGCGGGGAGGAAATGTGAGGAAACAGGTCTTCACGGAAAGGGTCATGGATGCTTGAACAGCCTCCCAGCAGAGATGGTGGGGGCTAAAACAATTGGATCTATGATGTTGGTTCGACAACTATTTAGTCGACCTGGCATCACAGTGGCAGGCTCCATGTTGACTGTGATTTGCAGTTGGCAGGGAGTCGCGCACGTCAGACAGTGTTTTTTCTTTGGGGGGGCTTTGCCCACACCACACATGGTGGACTTTGCCCCCACCCATCCTCCATACACAGCTAGATTCCAACCCGAGCTGGAGTTGCTTCAGAGAGGGGTGCAGGATGGGAAAGTGTTGCGGGTCCCAGGTGGACTTCCACAGCGACATGGCAATGTTGCTGGCATCGACGTATGTCACTGTAGAAGTTTCACTGTGCGGGAGGCATACCAAAATAGTTACAGGATTCAAGAAAGCATGGGATAGATACAAGGGAATCTTAGAAGTAAGGCAAGGGGGGGGTGCAAACCAGAGACCGAGTAGGGTCTGCGGTGGCACTATAGGTAGAGAAAATAGGATGGACTAGGTGGGCCAAGAGGTCCTTATCTGCTGACAACTTCTGTGTTTCTTCCTTCTTGGAAAGAGCCTCCCCTCCTGCACCTTATTTACCCCTGTGAGGCACTCATAGGTCTCAATCATGTGTCCTCAAGCTCTCCTCCAGGGAGTACATGCTGAATTCCCGCATCCTATCCTCATATAGTTTCTTGAGCAACCCCTGCACAATTTGGCAGTCCTCTTTTGGATCACTTAAACCCTGTCAATGTCCTTTTGGAGGTGTGACCTCCGGAACTGTACACAGTACTTTAGGTGGGGTCTCACTACTAAGCGATACACTGGCAACACCATCTCCTGTCTCCTGCTTGAAAACACCCTCCATGTGCACCCTTGCACAAATTTTACCAGTTGCCCTGCTGCACTGCTCCGCCATCTTGAAATCAATATATATGATTACCCAAATGCGCTCTCTTGTTTGGTGACTGTAAGTACCTTCCCCATCTTAGCCTGGTATTTGCTCTGATTGTCCGGTGTTCCTTGTCTGAAGGGGTCTTTCCTGATGCCTTGAAGGAAGCATTGGTGAGACCACTTTTAAATAAACCATCTTTGGACCGGGAGGTTAGGGCAAATTACTATCCTCCAATCTTTCCTTTTTGGTGAAGATTGTGGAGAAGGTAGTGGCGCTTCAGTTGGAGGAGCACCTTGTGACCCACAAGTTGTACAAACACTTCCAGTCGGGGTTTTGGGCAAGGCATAGCACAGAAACCGCGCTTGTTTGGGTGCAGAATGATGTCCTCTGGTTAGAGATCGAGGAGAGAGGACAATTCTTGTTCTTCTTGATCTCTCTTCAGCATTTGAAACTGTGGACCATTGTGTGTTGCTTGACCACCTCAGAGACGATGGAGGCGCAGATATCTTCCACAGTCCGATCCTGTTTTTTCCACCTCAGAAATGTCACCAGGATAAAGCCCCTTGTTCTGCCTCTGGACCTCTGCACTTTGATACATGCCTTAGTTACATCAAGGCTTGACTACTGTGATGCGCTCTACCTCGGGGTCGTGGGAGGATCTCTCCGCAGACTGCAGCTAGTGCAGAACGCGGCTGCCCAGTTGCTTACTGGGTAGCCAAAGTTCTGTCATATTACACCTGTGTTGTGTGAGCTGCACTGGCTGCCAGTCAGGTGGAGGATCTTCTTTAAGGTGGGTCTTCTCACCTATAAGGCCCTACATGGTCAGGGCCCTGGTTATCTGTTAGACCTTCTTATACCGGCTGTCTCGGTTTGCCCCCTCCATTCCTACTTTGGGGGGGCCCTGGTGATTCCCAGGATGAGGTTGAAATCGGCTGGTGACAGGGCGTTTAGTGTCGCTGCCCCGTCCTGTGGAATTCACTGCCCCTTGGGGTCAAGGGGTCCCCTACGTTGGAGGTATTCAAAGCCTGCCTGAAAACCCTCCTATTCGCCCAGGCCTTTTTGGATTAGGCTGTCCATTTAGAGTTGCAATTACAGCTACTGGTAATTTGATGATTAGTTTTTACTCATGGGGAATGTTCTTATATGGGTTAATTATTTTTATGTTTAAACAATTTTCTCTTGCGTTTTTATTGATCTTGTTTTAAATGTGTAATTTTATTTGTACGGCACCCAGAGCCTCCAGGATTGGGCGTGTTTTTAAATAAATTTTGCCTTGCCTTGCCATCTTATACATAGTCCCTGGGTTTTCCTGAACCAGATTCATGACTTTGCACTTTTTTGGCATTGAAACCCAGCTGCCACCCCCTGTACCCCTCCTCTAATTTATCCAGATCCTTTGCATTCTCTCCACCACTTCATGGGTGTCCCATAGGTCCCAAGTTTCAGCAACTGGAATGTTGGTCACTGCGGCTGAGCGGGGGGAGATGGGGGGGACTTGGAAAATGAACCTTTTAAAGTACAGTTACAATCAATAAAAGAAGGACGAAACAACATTGGCTATTAATTTATAGTTTAATTTGCAACTTGAAGTCCCATGAATGAAGTGTGCTGTTAGTACTAACTGCTGTGCTGTGGTAATAACTTGGAGTGGTTATTGTTGTTGCACACCATTCCCACAGCTTCCCCTCTCCCTCAGTCATGTCCTCTAAAGTACAGTTCACTGTCTAATTATATTGGCTACCTGTTGCAGATACTGGTTTGCTGACAAACTCCACATTATTTTTTTGTGGCCCCCAAATCTGCAGGCAGAGTTACTTCAGACCACTGACCTGATCTGAGACAGTGACACAACACACAGGCTTGCTTATGAGGACTTGGACAGGGATGACTGACTCAGGCTGCCACGGGGATTTATCTTATCATGGGGGTATGTCATGCTAAAAAGAAGAGAAAACCTGAGTAGTGCCAGATTTTATTCAGAAGACATGAGACATAGAGAGAGTCCCCTTATTAACTGGGAGTGTGAACAAATTAAACTTTCTGTGCACCATGCCTTTCACTCTTTTACTGGCTGTATGCAGAGCCAAACTCAGGACCACTCCTGCTGGAAGTTGGTGGAGGAATACTTCTCCTCCTCCTCCTCTCAATCTTGACACCTCACACCCCTGGCTGGTCCTCAGATACTGGCTGCACCTCGACCTCCCGCTCCACTTTGCTATATAGGACCCCTGATTCCTTGGACGATCATTTCATGTTGGACTCCAACATCACAGTAACTGGGCACATTTTTTAATACTTTTGTGGTCTAAATCAGACCACACTGCTGTCGCTCATCCTCATTCTCCTGCTGATTCTGCCCGCGCTCTTATTACATCTGCAGGATGCAAGGACAGGATTCTGTAGCTGTGCAGTGGAGCCAGAGGCTGGTAACGAGTGCCGGGAGTGCACACCTTCATTCTTCTGTACATGCACGGACTGGGAAGCTGGGGTTTAGTGGGACTGGTGAGGGGGTGTGAGTCAGCGGGTTTTAAATCTCAAAATCAGGTCAGACCCACAAAATGTGGGTCACTTGGGGAGTATGGTGTCCACCCTGTTGCAGATTTTTGTATCATCTGCAAAGAGACACACCTTCCCCTCCAGTTCCTTGGCAATATCACTTATGCAGGCATTGAAGAGGACAGGATCCAATACTGATCCCTTCAGCACTCCATTGGCCACCGCACAAGTTAATTCCATTTACCACCACTCTCTGCCTCCCATCCTTTAACCAGTTTGATACCCAGCTTATCACCTTCTCCCCAACCCTCAGGTTGCTTAGTTTCTTTTTTAGCCTCCTGTGTAGCACAGTGTCAAAGCCATTACTGAAGCCCAGATAGGCCACATCCACTACCTTCACCTGATCCACCTTCTTAGTTACCCAAAGAAATCTATGGCATTTTTTGACCTGACCTCCCCCATGTGAAACCGTACTGCCAGTGGTCATGCAGCCCATTTGCCTCCAGGTACTCCATAGCCTCCCTTTAGCAGGGTCTCCATTAATTTTCCCACCACTGATCTGAGAATGACTGGGAGAATGACTGGACCATAACTGCTAGCCTCTTCCCTTCTGCCGCACTTGTGCAGAGGAGCCACATCATCCCTCCTCCAGTCCCCCTGACTCCCTCCCCATCTACAATGAGATGCTGAATAGTGTTGCTAGAGGGGCAGCTAGCACTGTGCTCAGTTGTTTTAGTACCGTTGGGTTAGTCCCTTCTGGCCCGATTGCCTTGTTTTTCTTTAGGGTTTCCAATCTGCTTTGGACTCTCTCCTCTGAGAATGGACTTGCATCCACTCCCTCCTCCACTCTGTTGCCTGCTGATACATGTTGATCTCTTCCCTCCCCCCTCCACCGCGAATACAGACACGTATTCATTCAACATTTTAATTTTTTCTTGATCTTCTTCTGCACATCTCCCCCTGCTCTCCTGATCCTCACTATCCAGGGAAATTGATGGAATCACTTCTGAAGGAAAGAACTGTTGAGTACCTAGAGGCCAGTGGAGCACAGGACCCAAGGCAGCATGGATTCATGATAGGAAGGTCGTGTCAGACGAATCTAATGGATTTCTTTGACTGGGCGACCAAAGTAGTAGACCAGGGAGGGGCTGTGGACATGGTCTACGTAGATTTTAGCAAGGCATTTGATACAGTCCCACACTAAAGATTAATACACAAGTTAGCCAGCCTTGGAGTGGGTCCCAAGGTGGTAGCCTGGATAAAAAATTGGCTAGACAACAGGACACAAAGGGTAGTGGTAAATGGAGTCCACAGTGAAGAAAGGAGGGTTACTAGCGGGGTACCGCAGGGTTCAGTACTGGGACCGGTCCTTTTTAATGTCTTTATAAGTGACATTGCAGAGGAACTGGAAGGAAAAGTATGTCTCTTTGTAGACGACACAAAGATCTGCAACAGGGTTGATACACAAAATGGAGTGGAAAGGATGAGAAGGGACTTGCCAAGGTTGGAGGAATGGTCAAATGTATGGCAGCTCAGATTCAATGCAAAGAAGTGCAAGGTAATGCACCTGGGAAACAAAAACCCAGGGGAAGAGTACACAATGGGAGGTGAGATACTGACAACAGTAAAAATGGAAAGGAACCTGGGGGTAATTATATCAGATGACCTAAAGGTGGGCAAGCAATGTGAGAAGGCAGTAAGGACGGCTGGGGGATACTGGGATGCGTAGGGAGAGGCATCAATAGTAGAAAACAGGAAGTTGTTATCCCTCTGTACAGACAGTTGGTGAGAACCCATCTGGAGTACTGTGTGCAGTTCTGGAGACCCCATCTCTGCAAAGACATAGACAGAGTGGAGTCTGTCCAAAGAAGGGCAACCAAAATGGTGCAGGGTCTGCACTAGAAGACATATGAAGAAAGAGTAAAGGAGCTTAATATGTATACCCTTGAGGAAAGAAGGGAGAGAGGGGACATGATAGAAACTTTCAAGTACCTCAAGGGAATCAACAAAGTCCAAGAGGGTAGCATCTTTCAGAAAAAGAGATGTGCAAGAACAAGGGGGCACAATTTGAAGATAGAGGGGGGACAGCTCAGAGGTAATGTGAGGAAGTATTTTTTCACAGAGAGGGCTGTGGATGCATAGAACAGCCTCCCTGAGGAGGTTGTGGAGTCAAGAACAGTGGGAGAATTCAAGAATGCATGGGACAGACATAAGGCAGTCCTAGTGGGGGGTAGGAGGAAGTAAGCTGTTGGTTAACTAGGATCTGCAGCTTATCTGTTAGGTAGGAAAATGGGCAGACTAGGTGGGCCAAGCGGTCCTTATCTGCCGTCAAATTCTATGTTTCTATGTTTCTATCCCACCCCTTGCCTTCCTCTTTTCACTCACATACATGAAGAAAGTCTTATCCTCCTTTTTGACCTCCTCGGTGGACCTGTCCTCTGTTTGTGCCTTATCTGCCCTGCTCCCTCCTCCCTGGTTTCCTTTGTATATCTAGATATACACCCCTGTCCTCTTCTATCTGGGTTTTCCTTTACTTCCTAAAAGCTGTCTTTTTCTCCATTATCACCTTAGCCACCACCTTCAGAACAGTAGTGGCCCTTTCCTCCTCCTACCCTTGCTTACTTATCCACTTTCTTAAAATTTGCCCTCCTGAGGCCCAGGACCCTCGTACTAGTGTGACTGAGCCCTTGGCTGCCCCCAAGTGGAGGTCTGGGGGTAGCACCAGAACCATAAGTGACATTGAATGGAGTGGCCGTGGTTCTATAGCATGCGTGCGCCTCCACATGTACACGCTTATGTGCTGCCATGCTGGGGATCCAAGGAGAGAAAATGGAAAATGGTAACTGCAGGCTTCATGAAGCCTTACTTGCCTACATCCATCCTGCACCACCACCTAGACCACTCGTCCAATTCTGGATGCTAGTCATTGGGTGGGGAAGGACAGCCCTCCCCTTTCCTGGCCCAGCCATGGGGGGGGGGGGAATCCATGGTCAACTTCAGGTTAGGTGCGTACCAGTCAGGGGAGGAGGAAACAAGGCAGAGGGCCCACCTGCATCTACCACCAAGGCAATAAGCTTTATGGAACAAAGCGCACACACACACACACTCTCACTCTGTAACAGGTGTACCTAAACCATTACAGTAAACCCAAAAAGTGAAGGTAATATGTAGCGGGTCTCTTACCTGGGTACTATGGAGCCAGAGGTGGGAGTCTTGAAAGGATGACATCTATCAGACCTGAAAAATAAACAAAAGGGGTTACAAAGGATCCATAGTTCTTGTAGAGTAAATAAGAAGGATATGACACATGGTGGATTCCCTACAGGGGGAAGGCCTCAAACAACTGGTACAACAGCCTACAAGAGACAGGGCTATCCTAGATCTAGTACTGACTAACAGGGAAGGGATCACAGATCTCCAGGTAGAAGGTCACCTGGGGCCCAGTGACCATCACATGGTATGGTTCAATTTGGCCACTACATCTAAATCATCCCATTCCAAGGCAAAAATATGGGACTTCAGAGGAGCTGACTTTGATAAGATGGCCAACAGAGTTAAGCTAGCCCTGGCAAAAAGAAACACAGGTGAGGGGGTACAGGCAAAGTGGGCAAGCATTAAGGATGCAATACTTGAAGCAACATCTCATTGTGTTAGACAAAAAAGGAAGTGCAAAAGAAGAAGGAAACCACTTTGGTTCTCAAATACAATAGCAGAAAAGGTCAGAGCCAAAAGGCTGGTCTTCAGGAACTATAAGGGAACACAGCGGGATGAAGATAGGGAGGCATACCAAACTGCCCTAAGGGAAGCAGGGAAGGCAGTAAGGCAGGCAAAGTCCCAAACTGAGGAAACACTAGCACGAACAGTAAAAGAAGGTGGCAAGACTTTCTACAGATACATTAGTGAAAGGAGAAAGTCCAGAGAGGGTATTGCTAAGCTCAAAGGAGAAAAGGGGGCATGTGAGGAGGAAGACCCTGTAAAAGCATCTATCCTAAATAGATACTTTTGCTCAGTATTTACTGAAGAGAAGGTAGGGCAGGACCCACAGCTCAGCACCATGGACACAGGGGGGAGGGAGGTGAGCACTACTCCCTTCACAAAAGAAAGGGTCCCACAAGAGCTCACTAAGCTCAGGGTGGACAAGGCAATGGGACCTGATGGCATACATCCCAGGGTACTTAAGGAGCTAAGGGTGGAACTAGCAGAGTCATTATCAGAACTGTTTAGTGAGTCTCTGAGCACAGGAGAGGTCCCAGAAGACTGGAGAAGGGCTCATGTGATCCCGTTCCACAAGAGTGGTAACAGGAAGGAGGCAGGGAACTACAGACCAGTCAGTCTTACCTCAGTAGTGGGCAAGATTATGGAGGTACTCCTTAAGGAAAGGATAGTGCAACACCTAGAATCCATAGGGGCACATGATCCAAGACAGCATGGGTTTACAAAAGGAAGGTCCTGTCAAACTAATCTCATAGATTTCTTTGACTGGGTAACCAGAGTGGTGGACCAAGGGGGAGTAGTTGATGTCGCCTACTTTGACCTCAGCAAAGCTTTTGATACTGTTCCACATAGAAGATTGATTAATAAGCTGGGTAGGCTCGGGGTGGGTCAGAAGTTGGTCAACTGGGTGGCAAACTGGTTGGCGGGCAGAAAACAGAGAGTTGTGGTAAATGGTACACAGTCAGAAGAGATGCAAGTCACAAGTGGGGTACCTCAGGGATCAGTCCTGGGGCCAGTCGTCTTCAATATCTTCATTAGTGACATTGCAGATGGACTAGAGGGTAAGGCTTGTCTGTTTGCAGATGACACCAAGATCTGCAACAGAGTAGATGATCCAGATGGGGTGGGCAGAATGAGAAGAGATCTGGATAAACTAGCAAAATGGTCAGAAGAGTGGCAACTGGATTTAATGCAAAGAAGTGCAAGATCATGCACATAGGGAGGATAAACCCTGAAGCCACCTATAGGCTGGGAGAGGAGTTGCTGGCAGTCACAAAGGAAGAAAGAGACTTGGGTATCATCATCATCAATGACCTGAAATCATCCAAGAAGACCACTAAAGCAGTAGGTAAGGCTAGGGGGATGTTAGAGTGTATTAGTAGGGGTATCACAAGTCGTAAGAGGGAGGTAATAATCCCTCTTTACAAGACACTGGTTAGGCCCCATCTGGAGTACTGCGTGCAGTACTGGAGGCCACACCTTCACAAGGACATTAACCAAATTGAGGCAGTCCAGAGAAGGGCAACCAAATGGTGCAGAGACTGCATCAGAAGACATATGAGGACAGATTAACGGAGCTCAATATGTATACCCTTGAGCAAAGGAGGGAGAGAGGTGATATGATCAAAACATTCAAACACCTTAAGGGCATTAACAAGGTGAAAGAGTCTAACATGCTTAAATATAAGAAAAATAGCAGAATAAGAGGATACAGCATGAGATTAGAGGGAGGCCGATTAAGGGGGAATGTGAGGAAATTCTTTTTCACAGAAAAAGTGGTGGATGCATGGAACTGCCTACCTCAGGAAGTAGTGGCTATGAATAGAGTGCAGGGCTTCAAACAGGCATGGGATAGGCATAAGGGAGCAATAAAGATGAGTATGAATAGATAGGCCAACTGACAGAGCAAAGGCCGATGGCACATTTATAAGGTAGAAAAAGAAATGGGCAAACTGGATGGGCCTTGAGGTCCTTATCTGCCGTCAACCTCCATGTTTCTATGTTTCTAGGTGAGACATAGAGTAATATTTATCTGATGGGGAAGGACTCAGCATCCTGTCAGACCTATTAAAGTAACGAGAAAAACAGGTTAATATGGAGGAAATACAGTGGCACGACCAGAGATAGAGAGCAGAGAGATACAAAAGGGGTATAGGACAATATAGGAGTAAAAAAGAGAACTTTAGATAACAAGTTACAGTTAAGGCAAAGTAGGACGATATAGAGAAAGCAATTTAATTAATCAACAAATAGGATAAGAGAATGTTTTTTGGGGGGTGGGAGACTCAGAAAAGAAAAAAAAAATATCACCTAGATGGCCAAATTGCCAGTAATTAAGTGGGGACTCTTTTGGGCTAGTGGCCCAGCATTATTAAAATAGCTTATCATTGGTGGTCCAGGGGCTTGAGTTGTCCCAGGGAGGTCAGAGATTATTACAATGCTCCTGGTAGACTAGTGGGCCACTTTCTCCAGTGGCCAGCGGTGAAAATGTTTAAACAAATTAAGAATTGCTTCCCTGGGGTGGGGAAGGGGGGCCCTAGGCCCCCTGATATTGTTTTGGTATCACTGAGGTGTAGTGTGAATAGGTTGATGGGTTGGGGCTGCTGCTGCTGGTATTGCCAGTACACCGAGTACAAGGAAGTAACTTATGTACCCAAACAACTGATATTCCCCCCCAATTGCACCATTGTGTGATTACGATCCTCTGCCTGCCTGCCCTCTGACTACCACTTTGTACCACTATTACTCTGCATTTTCCCCTAAAACATGAAATAAACACCACTGCACCACCAGTTACAAATATTGTGCCTTGCCTCATCTCGCAGTGGTGGCGGAAACGATTGCTGCCATCAGTCAGTGCAGTAAATAAGTTTTCTTTTATTTATTTTTGCACTCAACTTTATCTTTGGCAGTTGGGGGACAGAAAGCCACACATGGCCATGCAACTGGAGGATGTTACACTGTTGAAGATGAACTAGTCGGACTGGGAGAGCCATGGGATTGTAACACTTCCGTTTTTTCGGTATGCCAGTTCAGTCACAGAATTAGAAAGAATACTTTCTTTCAGATTCTGCGAGTCCATTTGCAAATAAGATGTGAACTGACGTCTGTACTGTGTTATGGAGATGCCTGCTTCAGCTGCACCAATAGGAATCCAAGGAAGAACTCAAAAAAGTAAGGAGACAAGTAATGCTACTGCAGATTGATGATTTTCTAACACCTCTTGACTTCTAGTTGCAGCTGAAACAACACAAGTGAACCCACGCTGACTGTGATGAACGGGTGCTAAACCACAAAATCTGAAGCAATAAGGACAAAAGGCAACACTCAAAACAAGTAATGAAATGAAAGGGACTCACAAAATCAAGGCATCCAGTGCAAGAGTAAAACCCAACAGCACAGCATTAACCCCAGCGCTTCGCGACCACAAAACATAGAGGTATTAGAAAATCATTGATCTGTAGCAGCATTACAACCAGGGCTCCAGATAAGATTTTTTGGGATGAGTACTTGTACTCCTCATTTTGAAAGTGACGTGAGTAAAACCAAATTCAGATGCGTACACATGTCTGGATGGAGTGGAGCAAGGAGTGCATTTTAAAAACAATGGAGTGTTTTTCTAGATAAGTATTGATCAGGTGCCAACAATGCTCCAGATAATTTTGGCAGGTAGGAGTAATTTACTCACCAGTTTTAAAATATAGTGAGTAAAACAAAATTGGGATGAGTACGAATGCTGTAAATCTGGAAAAAATGCTCCTTTTGAACCACCAAATATGTTATGAAGCACTATTCTTTGGAGTGTGGAGTATTTATAAATGTTGGGTGAGTATCGGTACTCATTAAAAAAAATTTCTGAAGAGTATTTTGCACTCAGAGTGTAGTGGTCGGTGGGGAGCTCTCGAACCCTAGACAGGTCGGTAGTGGGGTACTGCAGGGCTCGGTCCTGGGTCCGATCCTGTTTAATGTATACATATCGGACATCAGGGAGGGTATAGGGTGTGAAATGAGTCTCTTTGCTGACGACTCCAAGATGGGAGCAGAAGTTGAGGGAGAAGAGAGTGGTTGGCCCTGCAAGGGTACCTGGACACCCTGGAAAGGTGGGCTCACACCTGGAAATTAAATTTCAATATCACCAAGTGCAAGGTGTTACAACTTGGGCGTGGAAACCCTAAACACAGGTACACCCTGGGAGGGGAGGCACAGGAGGCCTCAACAGGGGAAAAAGACCTAGGGGTCATGGGGGATGCATGTATGAATAACTCTGAGCAGTGCAGAAGAGTGGCTAGCAAAGCAAACAGGATGTTGGGATGCATTGTAAGGGGGATCACCTCTAGGAGCAGGGAAGTGATTCTGCCGCTGTATAATGGACTGGTTAGACCACACCTTGAGTACTGTGTACAGTACTGGAGACCACACTTGAAGAGGGTCATACAGCTCCTGGAGAGGGTACAGAGGAGGGCAACTAAGATGATACGAGGACTAGGGGATTTGACGTATGAGGACAGACTTGAGGAGCGCTGCCTGTTTTCATTGGAGGAAAGGAGAGACAGGAGGGACATGATTGAGGTCTTCAAGTACCTCAAGGGAATAAATAGGGTAAACATGGAGGGGATCTTTATACTAAAGCAGGGAGGTATCACCAGAGGGCATGGTTTGAAGTTGGAAGGTGGAAGGGTAAGGGGGAAAAGACGAGGAGTTTTTTAACTGAGAGGGTGGTGGATCCTTGGAACACACTGCCTGGCGAGCTGGTTCAGAGATCCACAGTGGAGGGCTTCAAGAGAGGGTGGGACAGACACAGAAAGTGGATGTATCAGATGATGGCCTGGCCCAGGGGGGTGGGGATGGATGATAGGGGTTTCTGGAGCACAAGGGGGGAGGGGAGGGCCTCAGTACCAAACTAGGGATCTGAGGTTCGAGCAGACTCAATAGACCATAAGGCCTAATCTACTGGCAATTAGTATGTTAGTATTTCCTAAAATGAGGTGAGTAAAATGGGTCGGTACTCCCCTTATCTGGAGCCCTGATTACAACACTCTCCCACCCTTTGACCTCGAAATAACCACTGGCAAACAAACAGGATGATCGTTAAGAAAAGTCAGATTGTGAAAGTGGTAACAGGTCACCATTAAGTGCCACTGTGATAACTGTTAGACACCTTACTTTTAAAAAATGTGATACAAGTTCACCGGATAACACGTTTAGGAACAAGCACATGTAATAAAATAATACCTGCGATTAAACAACTTTATCTGCTATTTCAGCCCAACACTTGTTTTTTTCATGACTTTTAAAATTTGGTCTAAGCTTCCCAGTTACAATATCTTTTTTTTTTTTCAAATAAATCTAAAGTTAGGCACTTTTGTCTCCTTCCTGAAGTCACTATTCTTGCTCTTGGCAACTATCTTGGTTTTTAAAGAGAGCAGGATAAGTTCAGTCTGTGTTGCTAGGCAACACTGCACTGAGACCAGTCTTAGGTAAGTCAAACCATTTTTTGGTCCCTGCAACAGTCTTCAATGAAGGGCTTAGCCTAGACAACTTTTACGTCCTAAGACCACCTATTTAGACTTAGAAGGAAGTCTAGTTTTGTGCAATTGGCCACAGATCCATTTCCTGTTTGGTGACTGTCAGTATCCCCCCCCCCCCATCATGTAAGCCTCCCCTGGGTTCCTGTGCCCCAAATGCATGATTTTGCACTTCTTTGCATTGAATCTTAGCTGCAACACTCTTGACCATTCCTCTCATTTACCTAGGTCCCTCCTCATTTTTTCCACCTTTCCCGGAGTGTCTACCCTGTTGCAGATCTTAATGTCACCTGCAAAGATGCATACCTTTCTTTCCAGCCCCTTCGCAATGTCACTTATGAAGACATAAAATAGGACTGGCCCCAGAACTGATCCCTGTTGCACCCCCCCCGGTCACCCTTCTTTCCTCTGATTGAGCTCCATTTACCACCATCCTCTGTGTTCTATCCCTCAACCAATTTCTAACCCAGTTTACCACCTAGGAACCCATTCCCAGGCTGCCTAGCTTGTTTACAAGCCTCTTATGTGGAACGGTTTCAAAGGGCTTGCTGCAGTCCAGGTAGGCCACATCTACCACTCCCCCCCATCCACAGTCAAAGAAATCTATCAGATTTGTTTGACATGATCTTCCTGCTGTGAATCTATGCTGCCTCAGGTCCTGTGTTCTGCTGGATTCAAGATGTTCCACAATTCTTTCTTTTAGCAGTGATTCCATTATTTTCCCCACCACCAAGGTCAGACTGACTGGTCTATAGTTTCCAGCCTCCTCCCTGCTCCCACTTTTGTATAGAGGGGCTACATCTGCTCTCCTCCAATCCTGTGGAACCACTCCTGTTTCCAGCGATTCATTAAGTAGGGCTACCAGTGGTGCTACCAGCACCTCCCTATGCTCCTTTAATATTCTAGGATGCATCCTGTCTAGTTCCGTTGCCTTGTCCACTTTTAGTTTTGCGAGTTCCTTTAGAACTCTCTCCTCTGTAAATGGACTGGTGTCCATCTCCTTCCCCTTATTGCTCCTGTCACTTAATTGTGGTCCCTCACCTTCCTCCACTTCTGTGAATACTGAACAAAATTATTTTTTCAGGATTGTGGCTTTTTCCAAGTACTCTTCTGCACACTCCCCTTCTTCCCCCTTAAGCCTTACAATCGCACTCCTTGTCTTTCCTCTTTTACTAATGTACCTATAAAAAGTCTTGTCCCCTTTCTCTACTGCCTAGGCTATTTTTTCCACTGTTTGTGCCTTTGCGCTCCTGAGTGCCTTCCCTGCCTCCCTCTGCCTATCCAGATACACTACCCTGTCCTCCTCCTTCTGTGTTTCCTTGTACTTCCTGAAAGACAACTTTTGAGCTCTTACCTTCTTGGCCACTTTCTTCGAGAACCATAGTGGTTTTCATTTTCTCTTGCCTTTGTTTATTTGGCTAATGCAAAGGTTTGTTGCTTCCACTGTGGCTCCTTTTAGATGGTCCCACTGTTCCTCAACTCCCCCCCAGTCCTCCCTCCCTGCTAGGGCTTTCCTGAGACAGAACCCCAATTTTGCAAAGTCTGCACTCCTGAAATCCAGGGCCCTTGCTTTCGTGTGGCTTGACTCTGCCACTATACTAATATTGAACCACACCATGTGATGATCACTGGACCCCAGGTGTCCACCGACCATGACATCTGCAGTTCTGTCCCAGTTGGTAAGTACCAGGTACAAAATCGTACCCTCATGGGTGGGTTCTAGCACTAGCTGCCTGATGTCAAGGAATCACCCTGTGATGTTGCAGTAATATGGTGTTGGAGACATCACACACTGACATTGATAATGTCTCCAACGCCATATTACTGCTACAGCATAGGGTGATTCCTTGACCCATGGTCTAATACATACAACAGTGTAGTAGCCGTGTCTCCTTCAAAACACACTCTGCCCCATGGTGTAATGTATAGAGGAAGTGTCAGCACGGAAATCCCTCAGCATGGCACTTGTTACAGTGAACTGCTGGGCTTACAATTTGCCCTGTATCTGTGCCATTGTTTAAGGTCTGGAAGGCCGTATTAGTCATACAGCACAAGGCGGTTCCTTACTTGATCACAGTCATGGGAAGTGGAGCAGTGGTGCGCAACCCGTATTCACCCCGTATGTGTGAAATGACGAACTGCATTGCAAGACCATATGAACCATCCTCTGCATTCTGGTTGATTACTGTAGTACCGTGCACAGCCCGGTAATCCCCTATGAGTCCTGGTCAGTATAACTCTGATAGCACCATTTGTCTTATGTTAGCAATGGTTTAATGCAAGACTGTATGAGCCCTGCTGCTTACTTTATTAGTATGCACACCCCATAATCCTCGATGACTCGTGGTCACTGCAAGTCTGGTAGGAGCAGTTGTTGTATGTGAGCTACAGTATGTAAGGATTTAGCAGTCATCAACAGTACAGAACAGGACTTTTTAGCTGTGAGACAATTTTACAACAAGATTACAGCCAGAAATGGTCCCATGAAGGGTAATGGAGATCGCCTGGGTGGGTAGGAAATTACTGTAATCACTATTTACGGCTACTACAAAGTTTTGGAATCTGACTTTAGCACTTACGGCGAGGAGAACGAGGATCGCTGGGGTGGGTGGGTGTGAAAGTAATTTTTTGTCTCTCGCATGGTCACACTTCAGATTGGCATGTTGTAATACTGTTGCATTGCAGAAAGAGAAGAGTTCTGACATGCAGACTGATTGACATAGCTTGCATGAGTCTACACTTTATGCAAATGAAAGCAATGAAGCGCTGTCTCATTGGAGTGGTTCATTTCTTTCAACTACACAAAGTGCCACGTTGGCAAGCAGAACTACTGTCATGACCAGAGTGCCTGGTCATTGGTGTACACTGCCATGCCCATTGCAGTTTCAGCTGTAATTGGCTCAGCATTGAAATACCTTTAAAATTCCATGCATAGCAAAATGTTCCTTGCACAAGCGAACATAAAAAAGGACAGATTCAAGAACAGGAGTCTAAAAGGTGGCAGACATGAAATCTGTGCTACTGCTGTAACAATCTGTGTTGTGTCTCATGAAGTAAAACACTAACAGTTAAAGTTGGGGTAGAATTTAGGGAATTAAAGTGTGAAAAGAAGACGAGGCGTTTCTCGGATTCTAAATTTTTCTTGTGGCTGTGTCTGTTTATTTTGCTTCTCTCTATTTATCATAAGAATGTTACATAGTTTACCCCATTTTTTGTTCAAGCCAGGAATCTTATGTTGGAGGCTGAAAGTTAGTTTTTCAATTCTGATTGCTTCTGTGATTTCATTTTCCCACTTCTGTATTGATGGTGGTCTGGCTTCAGTCCATAAGCATAGTATGCGATTTTTAGTAGTTATTGAGATTACAGCTATAGAATATTTTGTTCCTGCATCTGTTGAAGGTAGTACCCTATTTTTGCTGCTTAAAGTTTTATTGAATTTCATACTATTGACATACAAACATACAAATACATTCCTTAAAGTCATATAAACATTTCATAGTTGAACCAAAGCCCCCTCCCCCATTAGTTGGCATCTTATGCTTTATTCAACAGCCTAATGCTACTATAATAGTTACCTTCTTGTACCTGGTTATTTGCTAACTTTGGAGAACAAGTGGCTGTACACCCCACAGCCTTCGGTTATGACACGTTGTTGCTTGGGGGGGGGCCTTACTAAACTGCCCAGGTCACACAAAGTCAAATGAATATGAGGGCTCAATTCGGCCCTCCCTGGTGGCCCAGGGATTGTGGAATGCATAACAAACAAACATTAGATGACAACTTCAGCACTTTATGTGGCCAACAAGCCCTGGGTCTGGGAAATTACTGAATGCCAGAAGGTAGTACATTATAATGTATTAATAGGCAAGTTTCTATTTTCATGTTACTACGAATTATTGGGATATTTTCTTTTTTTTTTTTTATTTCTGTCCAGAAATCACGAATATGCAAGCACACTCCGAACATACGCATTCAATTTCCATTAGTATTATTACATTTAGGACAACTGTAATTTTCTTTGATGCTCATCTGTTTCATTTGTGATGGAGTATAGTAAATGTTGTTTAGTAATTTAAATTGCACTGATTTATGGTTAACTGAAGAGGAGGCTTTGTATGACAAGTCCCATGAAGCTTTTAAGCAATAATGACCAAACAGCTGGGCATTTCCTGGGGATTAACGACTGACTGGGGTGGAGGTTGGCCCGAGATGCAGCCAAGGGCCAACCCCCACCAGTCAGTCATTAATTCCCAGAAAATGAATGGCTGTGAGGTCATTATTGTGATTATAAATCTAATTGCAATAATGAGAGTTTTTTTTACAGGTTTTTCTAGTTATTTTTTTTCTATAGCAGCATGTGCTGACACTGCCACGTGCTGCCAGTTGTTCTGCATGGTAACGTGTGGAGTTGACAGCGGGAGGTGACATGCTGTCGGTAGTACTGATGGTGTCATGCGGGATTTTTTAGACTGCCTTTGTTAAAAGGATTTTTTAAATAATAAATGACAGGAATGGAGATTCTTTCTTTCTTTCTTTCTTTCTTTCTTTCTTTCTTTCTTTCTTTCTTTCTTTCTTTTTTTGGAAACTTTTGACAAAAGTTGCTCAGCAATAGGAGAGATGCCACCATGATGAATATGCAGTGAGAACCCTTACAAAACTTGATTTGTGGCTGACTGAATTCTTAGTTCTGTCAGGATCTCTACTGCAGCTTGTTTCTAAGTGATCATGTACACTGACAGAAGCGTAGAAAGAAAACATGAATCACTGTAGTAATATTGTTTCTTCTAAGGTATTCTTCAGTGTGCTTGACAAGTTCAGTATGCCAGGCAGGTTCAGCAGCCCCGGAGGAGGAATTTATGCTGATAATGTTTTAGCATCAGTCAATCAGAGAGCAGAGAGAGAGAGAGTGCTGCCTGAGATAGAGTGGGAGTCAGTCAGATTCTTTTCGAAGCTAAATGGCAAAAAGGCCCCAAAAATACTTATCTGAACCATCAAAATACCAGAACAATACATACCAATTGAAAAACCACCCATAACTATAAACACTCTAATGAGAAACCTTAAACAGAGAAATCTGGCCCAGGAATGGACTGCATAGCTACTCAGTCAGGTTACGTGGTTATGTAGGGGAGGATGGGTGGGAGGTCAAGCATACTGAAGAATACCTTGGAAAAAACAATATAACTACAGTGAATAATTTTTTCTTCTCACCCCAGGAATTCTTCAGTATGCTTGACAAGTGCAGACTACAAAGCAGTACAGCTGGGAGGCAGGTACAGAACCTACCTTGGAAAGAGGTTCTGCAGGACTGTGGTGCCAAATTTGGCATTAGCTCTGGACTGTATATCCAAACAGTAGTGTTTTGTGAAAGTGTGTACAGTCTTCCAGGTAGCTGCTTTACAAATGTCCAGCAAGGGTAAGTCCCTTGCAGCTGCCACAGAAGCAGCAGTGCCCCTACTGGAGTGGGCCCTGAGGCCTTGAGGAAGCTGCTTGTCAGCCTTACTGTAACAGAACTGAATGCAAGAGACTATCCAATGAGAGATAGTTCTTTTAGAGGCAGGCCTGCCTTTCTCTACCTCACCATAGGTAAGGAAAAGTTTAGTATGCAAAGATCTGAACTGCTTTGTATGCTCCAGATAGCAGGTCAGTGCCCTTCTCGCATCCAAACTATGGAGCTTTCGTTCACCAGGAGTGGAATTATCTGTGAAGAAGACATGAAGTGTTATGGACTGGTTCAGATGGAATTCTGATACCACCTTTGGAAGGAATTTCCTATTTGTCCTAAGAACCACCTTATCGTTGTAGGAGATAATGTAGTTAGGTTCAGTGCAGAGGGCCTGCAACTCTGAAATCCTTCTGGCTGAGGTGATTGCCACCAAAAAGACAGTTTTCCAAGTGATGTACTTTAGCTCTGCTCAGGCCATGGCCTCAGAGGGAGGCTCCATGAGCTGGGTTATGCAAAGGTTCAGGTCCCAGGGAGGAATAGGTTCTCTCCGAGGGGGTTGAAAGTGTAACAG
Organism: Neoceratodus forsteri; assembly: GCA_016271365.2. NCBI lineage: Eukaryota > Metazoa > Chordata > Ceratodontiformes > Ceratodontidae > Neoceratodus > Neoceratodus forsteri. The sequence goes on from CM057452.1 coordinate 569,286,921, forward strand.
GCCCTTGAAAAATTTCTTGAAGATGGGATGGGAGATTAAGGACTTCTTTTTCCCAACTGAAATATAATCAGACATAGCTCCTAGATGGACTTTCAAGGATGAGGCACGTAGGCCCGATGCCTGAAGATGTACCATATAATCAAGCACTGAAGAGAAGGAAGCATTTTGTGCATTAATACATCACTCCTTACAGTACAAGGAAAACCTTTTCCATTTTGAAGCATAGGTGTTTTTAGTACTAGGTTTCTTAGCCAGGTAAAGAATCGCCAGCGTCTGCTCTGAGTACTGAGAGTCTGGGTACTCTAGCTCTTCAAGTACCAGGCTTTGAGGCAAAGATACTCTATGTTGGGGTACATTATCCTTGTCAGAGGCAGAGTCAGGAGACTGTGGCTCAATGGCAGTCAAATTGGTTGTTTCATTGTCAGGGCCAGGAGTAGAGAATTCCAAGGTTGTCTCGCCCTGTCTGGAGCCACTAGAATCATAGTGGCAGGCTGAGTCCTGAGCTTCAGAAGTACTCTGAGGATCAGTGGGAAAGAAGGGAAGGTGTACAGAAATGTCCCTGTCCAATCCAAGTTTAGGACATCCACTGGTACCGTGCCTAGAACTGGAGGACTGCAACAGTACAGGGGTAGCTGATGATTGAGGCTGGAGTCAAAGAGATCTATCTCTGGAGTGGTCCACCTTCTGAAAATTGTGGCGAGTACTTGTTTGTTCAGGGTCCACTCGTGGTGACCTTGACTGATGTGGCTCAGAGCATCTGCCAGCACATTGTCCTTGCCTGGCAGGTGAATGACTGAGAGCTGGATATCCAGGGAATATGCCAGTGACCAAAACTTCATGGCCTCTGTGCAGAGCTTTGTGGATCTGGTGCTTCCCTGCTTGTTGATGTAAAACATGGCTGTGGTGTTGTCTGTTATGATCTGAATAGACTGGCCTTTTAGGAAGGGAGCAAATGCTTTTATTGCCAAGTAAACAATTCTGAGTTCAAGGAGGTTTATATGGTAAGTGGACTCCTTGGGGGACCATGTCCCGCTTATGGACTGATCTGCCAGATGTGCTCCCCTGCCCACAAGGGAGGCATCTGTAGCAAGTATTCTGGAGAGTTCCCTTTGGTGGAAGGGGACTCCTTCCTTGAGATTCTATAAGTCCTTCCACCAGTCCAGGGCTTGGAGCAAAGTCTTTGTGACTGGAATGAGTTTTGACATAGAGTCCCTTTTCTGGGACCAGTGACACCTGAGGTGATACTGAATGTTCCTCATTTGAAATCAAGCACCGGGTACCACAGCCGTGGTAGAAGCCATGTGGCCTAAAAGCCTCAGGAACTGTCTGGCTGGTCTTGGCTGGCCCGGGGTGAAAGAGTTTTCTAGGTTCTGAAGGTTATGTGCCCTGTTGAGAGGGAACAGGGCCGTCTTTATTTGTGTGTCCAGTTCCACCCCCAATGAATTCCAGAAGCTGAAATGGTTGAAATGGAACTTCTAAGTATTGATTAGGAAGCCTAAGGATTCCAGGGTGTTTTGAGTTAGTCTGAGAGAGTCTCTGATCTCCTGTAGAGACTTGTCCACTATTAACCAGTCGTCCAGGTAAGGAAAGACAGACACCTGTTGTCTTCTGAGGTAGGCTGCACATACTAAGGTTCATACTAAGGTCCATAGCGAGCAAGAGGGCCTATAAATGCTCACATACTAATCCTGAATCAATAATATGTTAATGAGCTAACGGACAATAAATATTTGTCCAATCTCACTTTAAGTTGTTCTTTATCCTTACTAATAATAACCTGTAAGGGCAGATTATTCCAAGGCTTAATCACCCTTAAGGTGAAGAAGTATTTCCTCCTGATATAGTTAAAATATTTACATATCAATTGAAGGGGGTGCCCTCTAGTGCTATAATCAGAATCCTTAAACTGTAATCCCAAATCAACCATTAACTCTGGATCCTGAACATCATATAAAAATAATAAGACTCCTCATAGCCTACAAGTCTCTAAAGATAACAGATCAAAATTATGAAGTCTAGTTTCACATGGAAGATGGTATGAGCCTCTCAAGTGCTTAGTAAATTTACGCTGTACTTTTTCTATTTGGTTTGTATTAGTTTTCTTGTAAGGGCACCAAAGCTGAGACACATATTCCAAGTGAGGCCTAACATATGCTCTAAAGAATTGCATCAAGAAATCTGGGTCTTTAGAGGAGACATTACGTTTAATTGTTAGGTGTCAGCGTGGCTCAGCTGGTCGCACATCCGCCTCTGGACCAGAAGGTCGTGGGTTCTCTTCCCACACCGGGATTGGACTTGCACCTAAAAATCGCTGGCATCCGAGTGCAGTATTGGGGGGTGCTGTACTGCTGGGGTGTGCCGTCCTTTGGATGAGATGTTAAACCGAGGTCCCTTCTGCCCATCCTGGTGTTGTCCTGGTGGGTGTCCAGGTGGAAGTAAAAGAACCCAGGGCACTCTTTGCAAAGAGTAGGGAACATTCCCGGTGTCCTGGCCAACATTCCCCTTCCCATAAACTGGTTCATGCAATTATCCAGGCTGTGTGTGGGTGATGATGTGTGATATGGCCGCCACCACACATTCAGTCACTTCACTACCAGTCTAGCATTGCTTGTAAAGCACTTTGGATGTATGAAAAGTGCTATATAAATGCTGATTCTTCTTCTTCTTAATGGACCAGACAACCCTGTTAGTTTTATTTACAGATTCATTTCTATGGTTAGAGAAATCCATGTTATTAGAAATAAGTATGCCTAAGTCTCTTTCATCAGTAGTTTCATTAAGTTGGTATTTTCCTAACATATACAGTATATCTTAGATGGGTTAGTATGACCCAGATGCATGACCAAGAATATAACATCACGAGGTGTTCTACTATCTACTAATGAGCTGATGCCTTCATAAAAGATCATCAGATTTGACAGGCAGCCTCTACCTTTTTTAAATCAGTGCTGTTCCATATCTGCATTATTCACGATGGGACTTAGTATATCCTTAATTAAACTTTCAAGGATTTTACAGATCGGGGATGTGAGGCTAACTGGACGATAATTGGAACAGTCTGATTGTAAACCTTTTTTTATATATAGGGACAACATTAGCAGTTTTCCATTGCACTGGGACAAAACTGTGTAACAGACATGACTCAAAAAGTGATTTTAGGGGAATCACTAAACAATCCCTAAGTAAAAATAACAATTGCCATGAGATATGGTCTGGCCCCACTGATGTCTTCCCTTTTTGTAATTTTAATTTATTAGAAATATCTGTGGTTGTAAAGACAATAGGGTCTGAACCAGTATCCAGTTGATGAGACACAGGTATATCTGAGATAGTATAGTTCTTACAAAAAAACATTATTAAACATATCAGCCATTTTCCTTTGAATTATGAATTATTTGGTTTTCCACTTGAATGGGACCACCTTACATTTGTTTTTTTAAGGAATTTATGTAAGAAAAGAACTGTTTACTATTTGATTTCTTTGCATGTTTAGCCAGATCCAATTCCCAATTTTTTTTACTTGTTAATAGCAGTTTAGCAATGTTTCTGTGCCTTAATATAATTTGACCAGTTATGAACAGATTTTGAATTAAAATAATTGGCATTTTTTAATTTGTTTTGCTTAATTAATTTCTTAATAGATTTAGTCAGCCATTTAGGCTGTAATTTGCCTCTTTTGTGTTTAGTGTTACATGGTATGAACTCCTCTTTGACATATATTAGGGTATCATATAAAACATTCCCAATATTCCTGTAATGTACTATCAGCATGTTCTTTTACCCAGTCTATCTGTCCAAAGATTTTTTCCATGCCCCAAATATTTGCTTTTTCATACACATAGATTGAGACTGGTTCTGAGTCAATTTCCCATGAACATTTTAACTTACAGGATATGACATTATGATCGCTGTTACCAAGCGGAGCTTCAACAGAAACATCATAAACATCAAGGCTGTCACCATGCAACACTATATCTAATAAATTATCACCTCTGGTTGGGTGAAGAACACTCTGCTTCAGTTGCAGTTGGGCACACATTGCCAAAAGTGTTTTACTATTAGAAGTATATGCTAAATTATCCTGGTAATTTATATCTGCAAAATTTAGATCACCCATTAATAAGATGTTATCAATCTCACACGCTGTTTCCATTTCACCTAATATGGGCTCAAAATAGGCTACAGAGGAGTTTGGTGGCCTATAACAGGTTCCCACAACTATAGGTGGCATATTTTTAACTGATAATTTAACCCAGATGGATTCAGTTATGAAATCAGGTTTTTTAATTTGGTCAGATATATCAATGCAATTTAAGTGTTTATTAAGAAAAAAAGCTACAACACCTCCCTTTTTCCCCTCCCGTTTAAGGGAAATACATCAAAACCTTGAATAACAGGATCCTATTCAGATTTATTATCACACCACATTTCCGTGATTGAAACAATATTTGCATCTACTAATGCCATTCTAGTTGTAAGTTCATTCATTTTATTGTTCAAACTTTGGGCATTTAGACTCAATACATTTAAGTGGGTTAAAATCATTTCATGGTCTTTTATAGGTTTACAAGTGAAGGGCATATTATATAACAACCCCCCCCATTATTTAGTTTAAATTTAGATCAATGATGTCAGATATTTTTTTACCAATAAGGGAATTTCCTCTTTTACTCAGATGTAGCCCGTCAGCACAGAATAACTCATACCTGCCTATAAATTCTGCCTAGTAAGTAATACATTTAATATCTTAGCGCAAACATCATTTCCGAAGCCATTCATTTAGGCACTTAATTTTATCATTTGTGAACTCAGGGGATGCAGGACGTGGTAAAATTTCAGAAATATAAATGTCACATTCAAGGGATATCAATTTATTTGTTAGAGCTAAGTATTCTTCCTTTATTGAATGTATTGAATGACCAAAAAGATTATTTGTTCCAGCGTGGACTAGTACCATTGGATTTTCACCAGAATTTTGCAGAATATCGTGTGCCATTTTGGTAATATCAGATATCAAGGCTCCCCTAAAGGAAGAACAGGTTCGATTTTGTTTATCACCATTACATACAGCCCTATCTAAATGTTTGATCATCGAATCACCCAAAACGAACAGCTGTTGCATATCTGTAGATGGCTTTCTGTCCATATCTGAGTTTTTCATTGGGGATGTTTCCACAGGTAAATCAGGAGGGCCATGATCTGTTAATATGGGTGCTGGGGGAGTACATATAGGGGAGCAATTATTAATAGGGGCACTGGTAATAGTGACTGTAGAAGGATTAGGATGGTCACAGGAAGACCCTGTCATAGCCCCTACAGACTGTTCCATATCAACTAAGGGGTCACCTAAAAGATCAAAACTGTTCATTAATGGTAAGAAAAATACATCCGCCTTTCTGCCTTTTTCCCTGGCTCTTGAATTATGGACTATATACCAACTGTCATTGGGGCCTTCATCATCCGAGTCACTTCTAGATCTTTTATTTGTGTCACCTTTATTAATGGGGACATCACTCATGGGAATTTGTGTAGTTTCATTCTGCATAAGTGGTGTCACAGTTTCATATGAATTTGGTGGTGTTTCAATAATTGGAATAGTTATTATAGGAGAGGGACCCAGTGTAATATTAAATACATTTGAGCCAGAGTCATTGCAAGATCGGAACCGTTCCAGCTTGGTGATTTGGCTTTGTTCCAGTTGGGACATTCTAGAGCTGAACATGGTAATTTGAGATTTTAATTCTGCCACTTCTATACATTTGTTACATGTAAAGGGAGCAGATGGAAATGGAGGATACACAATAATATACAGAGAGTAGTGGTAAATGGTATACAGTCAGAAGAGATGCAAGTCACAAGTGGTGTACCTCAGGGATCAGTCCTAGGGCCAGGCCTCTTCAATATCTTCATCGGTGACATTGCAGATGGACTGGAGGGTAAGGTTTGTCTGTTTGCAGATGACAGCAAGATCTGCAACAGAGTAGATGATCCAGATGGGGTGGGCAGAATGAGAAAAGATCTGGATAAACTGGTAAAATAGTCAGAAGAGTGGCAACTGGGGTTTAATGCAAAGAAGTGTAAGATCATGCACATAGGGAAGAGAAACACTGAAGCCAGCTGTAGGCTGGGAAGGGAGTTGCTGGCAGTCACAAGGGAAGAAAGAGACTTGGGCATCATCATCACAGGTGACCTGAAATCATCCAAGCAGACCACTAAAGCAGTAGGCAAGGCTAGGGAGATGTTGGGGTGTATTAGTAGGGGTATCACAAGTCGGAAGAGGGAGGTAATAATCCCGCTTTACCAGACACTGGTTAGGCCCCATCTGGAGTACTGCATGCAGTACTGGAGGCCACACCTTCACAAGGACATTAACCAAATTGAGGCAGTCCAGAGATGGACAACCAAAATGGTGCAAGGACTGCATCAGGAAACATATGAGGACAGATTAACAGAGTTCAATATGTATACCCTAGAGCAAAGGAGGGAGAGAGGTGATATGATTGAAACATTCAAACAACTTAAGGGCATTAACAAGGTGAACGAGTCTAACATGTTTCAATATAAGAAAAATAGCAGGACAAGAGGACACTGCATGAGATTAGAGGGAGGCCGATTAAGGGGTAATGTGAGGAAGTTCTTTTTCACAGAAAGGGTGGTGGATGCATGGAATGGCCTACCTCAGGAAGTGGTGGATATGAAGTGCAGGGCTTCAGACAGGCATGGGATAGGCATAAGGGAGCAATACAGATGAGTATGGATAGATAGGCCATTGACAGAGCAAAGGCCGCTGGCACATTCATAAGTTAGAAAAAGAAATGGGCAGACCGGATGGGCCTTGCAGTCCTTATCTGCTGTCAACTTCTATGTTTCTATAGGTGCGTTAAGGATAATAATCCTAAGTAAGACCCCAGGCCTGATTTGCCAAGACTCAGGACAGCCATAACTGTAAAGCTTTTTCTTTTTGCCGCTTGCAGCATGGGGGTGGGGTGTTAGGATTGGAAACCCTAACACCACGTTTCCCCGCTTTTGTCAGTTTAACCTGAACTGGTGCATTAAAAAAGTTTCCGGCAATGAATTTCTTTACTTTTTGAGATAGTACAATTTTATTGTCATTCATGGAGGTCCCTTTCAGACCTGCATGAATGCATCCATGTGATTCCAGCAGCTGAGGGCCCTGTGGACCCAGCACTTCCGTGCTTCCATTTATCCATATATGTATGTGGGTGTGGAAGCCTCCTCCAGAAAAGCAATTTATGTGCTTCCTTGTAATTTATTTTTTGTTAGGGAGGAACCATTTTCAATTTTTATTTCTTAGGGGCTTAGTGTTGTACTAATCATTAAGACTTTTATATTGATATATACATTGATATACATTGTTGATTAACCCCAAAGATTGACAGAGTTTCAGCTTGTTAAAGTTGCAGTGTTATCCTACCGGAATTGCACTTTTTTTGTTTTTGTTTTTTACATGGCCCCTAAATTTTTGGGGGGTGTGGTATTTTTTTTTTTTTGGTTTTGTTGACTGGGCAAGTGCACTAGACAAATTCTTGCCTATTTTTAGGCATGACCCGGGGGAAGTGTTATCTAATTAAGACCTTTATTTTGATATATAGATTTGTTCCACAGCTGCATATATTGACGGAGTTACAGCTTCTTAAAGTTGAAATGTGTAAATGTTCCACAGCTGCATATAATAATGGAGTTATGGCTTCTTAAATTTGAAATGTGGAAAAAAAACTAAGTTCAAATTCTTTCATCGTATGAAGGGATCTTTTTTCATGAGACTGTGTCGTTCATACAAAAAAATATTTTTTCATATGAAAAAAGAATGTGAAAAAAAAACCAAGCCCAAATTCTTGTGAGGTTGTGTCACTCATAGGAAAAAAGATTCCTTCATACAAAAAAGAATGTGAAAACAACTTAGTCCAAATTCTTTTTTCGTATGAAGGGAGCTTTTTCGTGAGGTTGTGTCATTCATACGAAAATAAAGACTGCTTCATGCGAATAAAAATTGTGAAAAAAAACTAAGTCCAAATTATTTTTTTGTATGAAGGGATCTTTTGCCATGAGGTTGTGTCATTCATACGGAAAATATGGTATTGCTTCATACAGAAAAAGAATGTGAAGAAAAACTCAGTCCAAATTCTTTTTCTGTATGAAGGGAACTTTTTTCGTGAGGTTGTGTTATTCATACGAAAAAAGATTGCTTCATATGAAAAGGAATGTGAAAAAAAACTAAGACCAAATTATTTTTCCCTATGAAGGGAATCTTTTTCATATGGCCCTATTCTTTTTTCGTATGTCCATATGAAAAAAGAAATCTGGGTCATAAAAAAAATATTTTAAAATGTATTAAAAACACAATTCTGAGTGATTTTTCCAAAATCTAACTGCAGAATCCACCTGGGGGTTCCGATTAGCAAGATACATATGTTGGTGTCTCTGCAGGATATAAATGTTATGGCTTTTCCCAAAAAAATGTTTTAAAAAAAAAGAATCAAAATAGCTGCCATATGAAAAAATATTTTTTTCTCATCAAAAAAGATTATCCTCATATGAAACAGAATCTTTTTTTTATATGGGCCAAATTCTTTTTTCGTATGAAACAGCTATTCAAAAGACTGTACTGAGTGTGCTCAGAACCAAAATTTCAAATCCTTATAATTCTGGAATGGATTCATATTTTGTCACTAAACCAGTGAAAGGCATCACTGTGGCCCAAGCCCTTTCTGCCCTGAAAATTTCAAAACAAAATTCCAAACCATCTTGGTGCTAGGCAATGACAAAAAAAATAGCAAACTTTTTTTTCATTTTTCTCGCTATCTGGGTCTAGGAATCTACACATCTAACTGGAATGAAACTTGGCAAATCAACAGACCTTGCCCCCAAGACCACATGCAAAATTTTGTGCAAATCAGTTGAATGGTGGTGAAGCTATTAAGGTGCAAAGTTAGGGGTTTCACATTAAACAACCTACTCAGCCCTAACTGTAGTAGCGTTACCGCACCACTATAATACGAGGAAGACAATGCTTCCCATTTCTAAACATTCATCAATAACTTATGCCCTCCCCATGTCAGGGTTCTATTCATTTTATTGTGTTTATTAATAATTCTACAACTTTAAGAATGTAAAGTATGTTGAATTTCAACTGCCAAACCTTAGAACACCTCTGTAGTCTTTGCAGGTCACTCTGCAACTCCCTAATAACCTTGTCACTTTCTACCCTCCCACAGAGCTTAGTGCTATCTGCAAAGAGACACAACTTGCCTTGGATTCCTTCTCCAATATTGCTGATAAACATATTAAAGAGGACAGAACCCAGGACCGATCACTGTGGCACACCACTTGTGACCCCTTCTATTTTGATTTCACACCATTAATCACAACCCTCTGATGCCTCTCCTTCAACCAATTTCCTACCCAGCTTGCTATGTGCCTTGCTGCACCCAGATCCTCAATCTTCTTCAGCAATCTTCAGTGAGACACTGAGTCGAAAGCCTTGCTGAAGTTGAATTACAGTAAATCTATGTAGTGGCACCTATCCAATACCCTCACCACCCAGTCAAAGAACACTATCAAGCTGGTCTGATAAGATCTCCCTGCCATGGACCCATGCTATTTACTATCCTGAAGTCTGCTGCTCTCCAGTTTCACTTTCTAAATAATTTTTTGGATTTTCAGAAAAATTTCACAAAATTCTGACTGAGCAATTCCAATAAGGCAACTCTAGTGGGGGTAGGAGGAAGTAGGCTGTTGGTTAATTAGGATCTGCAGCTTATCCGTTAGGTAGGGGAATGGGCAGACTAGATGAGCCAAGCGGTCCTTATCTGCCATCAAATTCTATGTTTTTATGTTTCTGTGAGTTTAATATTAACTGCAGAATAGTTTTCTGGGATTTATGCAAACCGTAGATTAGTTTTCTGCAGCTTGCAGCAAACTTATTAGTGTTTTACATAAACCTCAGAAAACATATTTGTGATTAATTTTAACAAAACTGCAGAACAGTAATCCGCAGCATGTGTAAACTGTGGATTAGTGTTTCACATTGCACGGGTGAAATTCTGCCATTCTCCTTCTACATGAATTCTGCAGAATTTGTTAGAATTTTCTAAAATTCTGTGAAATTCTGTTGCAATGGTATTTGAAAGTTCTACAAAGCACTGCCACCATTGTGCTAAACTATGCATAAAGAAGTCACAAGCCCTTCCCTGCATAATCACTTGTGACATTGTGGTTATGGGTATGGAGCTGCCACATTAATGGCCAGCATGGTTATTCCCAAAGCACAGCAACCCTCACACAGGCAATCGCAGAGTTGTGGGACACCTTCTTCCTGTATAAGTATTATAGGCAGGTGGTAGGGTTGTTATAATGCAATGACCAATCTAGAAGGATGCCAGTAAGGGTCTGAGTTCTTCATGTTACTGTAATGTTAAAAGCTGGCAACAGGGAATGGGGCACAGAGGGGCTCCACTAGATGTCAGGGACTCTGAAAGGCTCTGGAAGCAATAAGAGAGCTGCTGGACCACCATGGATGTATGGTTGTGACTGGGAACTCTACGCATTCACTGGCCCAGAAGAGAGGCAAAAGGTGATGAAGCGTGTGAGTGGCAGAGGCTATGACTGTAGAGGCATTTGCCTGGGGCTCATGCCATACCCAGTCATCCATGACTGACAGGCAGTCAGACAGACTTGTGTGGCCTCCTCTCCCTAAAAGATAAAACAGACTGGGGAAAGTTTGTTGCATAACCTCAAGCCTGTCTTGGAGCACTATGTGGAGAGATGCTGCACTCTCTGGTATATTTTGTTAAGTATTCTTAATTACAACAGGCAGTATTTCCACACACACAAAATGCCATTTCTTGGACATACAGTACCACTTCATCAGCGCCATTTTTTGTATATACATTTTCACAACACCAGTGGTGAAAACTTTTTCCTGATAAATGTACTTATACAACACATGGTACTGATAAATAGCAACATAAAACATTATTATCTTGCAAACTAGGGTATGTCACAGTGCACACTGAATCAATCAAAGAGCAGCTTTCACAGTACTGATGACATATAGGATAGTGCATGGGGAACAGTTGACAACAGGGCTATTCTTTCACTGAGTTGGCACTGTGACAACGGATTACCTCGAGAGCGCAGCTCGAGAGGTAATCCGTCGTCATAGTGCCAACAAGATGAAAGATGCCCTGTTGTCAACTGTTCCCCATGCACTTTTCTTTATAGTGTATGGTGGAACGTCGTTTTTTTTGGGGGGGCGGGGTCACTACAGCATGTTTCTGCTTCAAAACATTTTTACTGGGTTACTAGAAGGAAAAAAGAACTTTACATTTTGAACGTTTTCACGCTTGACATTTTAACTGTTTAAGAACTTTACATTTTGAACGTTTTAACGCTAAACATTAGTACTGCCGCCGACATTGCTACTTTCGCTATGTGTACTGTCTATGGAGCAAACCCTAACTGTCAAATGCTGCTCGAGGACACAGTGTGTGAGGTTCGCAGTGCAGTAGAAAAAATTGTTCTGTTGCACTGTGAACGTCACTAGTATGTGACTACAACGTTTCGACAACGATGGATTTTGGTGGAGAACGATGTTCCACTATACACTATATCACAATAGTCATGTGCAGCACTTCAGCCAGCAGTTGTCATTACACAGAAACAATTATATCTTAATCCAAACATGAGATTTAGAAGATATAGGGCTCTATGCATGATGCCAATGCGCTGCGTAAACTGGGTGCATTGGCATCGATATGCATGACAGGGGGTGTGCCAGCACTATACACCATGCACTATGGTGTGTAGCGCTTCCCGCGGGGGTGTGGAGAAAGGTGCAGGGTACACCAGGGAGAACCCTGCTGTAAGTCCCCTATGTGCCCCACGCACACTGACTGCTGCCTGGTACAGGCGGATAGCCACTGTCCCCCATCAGCAGATCTCCAGCACCGATCCCCACTGGCTGCCCAGTGCCACCCAACCTAGCTCCCAGCCATGTCCCGTCCCTGTGCCAGCTGTACACCCCCCCACGCCCACACACAAGAGTAGCAGCCCTGGGATACAGACACCCCTGACCCCGCTGGGCATGTGCTGGGGTTCAGTGCCCCCTGGCACTGTCAACACAACCCCCAACCCCTGTACCTGTGCTCCGGTGTCACCTCATGGGATGGCCGGTGGCACTGAGCTCCTCACACCTCCACGGCTGCCAGCCAGCCGATCCTCAGGGGCTTGCAGCCAATGCATGCCCCGTTGTATAAGGGATCCACTGGAGGACCTGGACCTGGCATCCGTTTGGTCCACTGCTTCGCCCTGTCCACCCCACATGAACCTGCATGCCGGGGGGGCAGCACTGAGGACAGGTGGCCAGCGGCCATGAATGCCACCTGCTGTGTACCTGTCCACAGATGTGGAGCTCTGCAGGCAGGGTACGTGCCTGTGGTGCATATCACCTGCCCCATTGTGCACAGGGGGCATAAGTAGTAAACTAATGTTGTATAAACCAAACATTTATTTTAGTGATTTCCCCCTTCTTCGATTTCTTGGACTTCAACAACATGGAAAATAAAGAAATGAAAGACAGCACCGCAGACAGAATTTTTCTGGCAATGACACAGAATTAATCAGTCGATGATGGTCAAGCTCAGGTGCTGTTGCTCCCACTGTGTGCACTTGGCTGCAGGAAGAACAGAACTGAGGTACGTGAGGAAGCATGCACTATCAGTAGTCAGTGTTGGCTCCCTCACTGTGAGAAAAAAGCTCCCATGGGATTCTAATGCTTTCGGCCTAGACCCATAAGTATGAATGAATGGTGAAAATTGATTCTTGGAAGATCTAGATATAAGATAAATAAACCTTCTTAGCGCTACAAATCAAGCACACAGAATGATTCCTCTTGGCATGGTACTGTTGCTCAAGTGCTACTAGACAAGCCTTATTTTTCCCATTTTGTAGCAGCCAAAATTGCAGGAGAATAGCAAGGGGCAGCTGTAAGTCTAACTCTAGGTCTTTTAAGTGTGATGTAAAAATTGCAGACAGCTGAGAACTCAAATTAGAAGTATGATTATGTATCATCAATATCAGTGATGAGTTCAAGTCGATCCCATCAGTAAGAGCCAGGTCATTAATTAAAGCCAAGTAGTCAAACTTAAGGAAAGACCTATTCACAACAAATTTAGGAGGGGTGTGAATTCTACTAGGTCCCTCTTATACAATATGTGACATAGTGGTCGCAAAAAAGGTCAGGCCAAAGACCAGAGGACAGAATTCACTCACTGGCATCAGTAAAGATCAAGTCAATAAGCGAGGATACAGAATGGTTATTCAAATTTGCACAAGTAGGAGGAATAATCAGTTGAGAGAGGCCAAAGTCAAGAGCAAGACTAGATACCCTTTTTAATTCCTCAAGTATTAGCCAGTCAGAGTTGAAATCCCCAATAAGAAGAAATTCATGTGACTTATTATACCTTCAAAGAAAGGAGGCAAGAGATAGAATACAGTCCCCACTGCTTATAACAGGCGCATTTGTGTAACCACATTTTGCTCGCTATATGAGGTGGTTGATATAATCACGTTGCATGTGGTATGAGCAAACAGGCACCGACTTTTTATTTATTTATTTATTTATGCTCTCCGCAGCTCGACCTGCCTTAACATCTAGCCACCATCCTCTCGCCATTCAGCCTGCAGGCTCACTCACATCAGGCTGGCACATGATGTGCCAACGGAGGGATCCCCACCACTCCCTCTCGCTGAGTCGGGATCCACTACCAGAGTGTTATTCCTTGATGGGCCCCCTGGGTAAACAGGCCCAGCCATCAAGCTGCCCCGACTGACTGTCATTTTTCCTCCTGCTTTAACACCCCTGGAAGTAAAGACATGCAATGATGTCCAGGCACTTGCGTGCCAAAGTCCACCGTACTTCGCCTCTGTATGCATCGCTCCTGCAGTGCCTCCGATATCCATCGGGGGCCACTGCAGAGTGATGGAAGCCCTGAACCCTCCCCAGAGAAAGGAGAGCAGTCCATTGGACGCTCAATCCTTTCTCTCCCCAGCCAACCCCCGATGGCCCGGGCGCGTTCCCGAACCCAGGTCATCGGCGTGGTGCGAGGTGTGGCGTCCAGTGCCTCAACCCTCAGCGCCACTGGGCCAGCAACAGGCACTAACTTTGATTAGCCTGATCACCAAGTGAAATTTTATTAGACTGAGAAACATTCTATTCATTTTTTTAGCATTTTCAAGCAGTTTTATCAATTTGTAACATTCACAGTTTTTTAACATTTTCAATCTGTTTTTATCAGTTTTAAACCATATCACACCACTGTAGTCCCAAAACCAACTGCAATTCAGTTTCATATAGAAAAGGAAAGATCTTATTCTGTTCTCTTATCCTGTTCTACTGTTTTGTTGTAGTACGGATCCCAGACCTTCCTCTACAGCAGTGAGTGCACTCTAGTCAGGTTCCATATTGAGGTAGTGCTCTGTGGCACGCCGTAGCATTAGTAGGGCTGTCCTCACATCAGCCAGCATGACCATCTCTTCCTCCATGCTGTAAGCCAGATCATCCTCTTCACCCTTGGGTATAACATTGTTACTCATGTCTTCAACCACCTCGCTGATGTCATCTGCTTCTTCATCGCTAAGGTAACACAGCTGACCAAATTAATCAAGTGTCATCCCCTCTGGGGCTGCGATCATTTCTTCTTCCCCCTTCTCCACAACTGGCAACATTTCCATGGTCGGTTGTGCCTTCTCCAGAGTCACAACCAGACACAGCAAATCTAGGCTTATGGAACCAATGCTGGATAGGTTGGGGGGGAGAGGGTGTCACAGAGTCCCAAGCATGTTTTTAGCAGCCAGGCCACATCCAATAGGTAGATTCTTTTGCTGCACTGTGTTGTGGTCATGGTCAGTTCGGAGTTAGAGATCTGCACTTTGATGACACATTCCTTATAGCACGTACACAATGCTGCTTCATGGAGTAGATTATCCCCTGATGGAGGGGTTGTATGATGCAAGTTGTGTTAGGGGACAGGAAGATAAGGGAGATATTACACAAACCGGGGATGGAAGGGTGGCCAAAGAAGTTGCCTAGGATGAGAGTGATCTTTCTTCCTCTCAGTTTCTGTCTCATAAATGAGCCCACTCAGTGAAGATGTCTGCCGTCATCCAGGCAGATCTGTTGGCACAATAGGATATAGGCAGATGACTGATACCTCTGAAGCACCTGGGGAAACCCGACTTGCCAACAAAGAGAAACTCATTTTTCTCACTTCCATCCATACTGCAGAAAGGCAATGCAGAGATTCTATCTGTAGCTTTTTTCAGGCCGAGCAAGGCCTCTGACTTAAAGGCAAGTGTTCCATAACCCACACATTGAAAAAAAAAATACCAGTTTCATCACAATTAAAAGTGTTTCGGGGCAAAACCAGAAAGCAGTCCAGGCAACCATTCCTTAATGCATTTTATAATTCTGATGTCCAGACTGTTGTACTGTAAGCATTTCTCAATCAATCAAAAGCCGTGACAAAATCCAAGCAAACCACTTTGACTGTCCTCCATTCGTCCAGACCCTTGCTCACTTTTTCAAAGGAGCTAATCAGATTTGTCTTGCATGATCTGCCACTTCTGAAGTCATGTTGATTATTATCCCACAAACCCCTCAGAGTCAGGCGGTTTTCAATAAATTGTCTTAGTAATGCCTCTGACTTTACACAGCATGGATGTGAGGCTAACTGGTCTGTAGTTTTCCCTTAGTGTCCTGCTGCCCTTCTTAAAAATCAGCACAACAACGGCTCACCTTCAACCATCTAGCACCTCCCCCTGATCTAAGGATTTACTAAAAAATGTCTGTTATTGGTTCAGCTAATTCTAGAGCCAATTCACGTGAAACCATAGGATGTAAGTTATCATGCCCCTGGGATTTCCTTATATTGAGACATTTCAGGGCATCATATAATTCCCTCACAGAAACTTCAAGTGAACTGTTAGTTGTGGCATCACTAATCTGTATATTAACTGTATCTAGCTGGGACTCCTGGAATACTGATGCAAAGTAATTATTTAAATATTCTGCCTCCATCCTGTCATCTGTAATAGTACATTCCCCTCTCTGACTGGACCAACTGTCCTGTTTGTCCCTCTCTTGTTCCTGATGTATGCCCACAACATTTTTGGATTGGATCCTGCATTTTTGGCTATATCTTTTTCTGTCTGGCTGCTGTCTGCACAGGCTCTGGTGACAACCTGTGTTAACCTCCTTTTCCTGCATTTCTGCAGCTTTATGTTTTGATAAAATTTGCAGGAAAACCCTAAGTCACTCTAGGACAGCAGTGGGAGAGCATATTATTTTTAGATATTATTTTAAAGACAATGTGGAGTTTTTAGAGTTAGTGTAGGAATGAAGAGTGAGGCAGGGCTGAAGAAGTAAGAAAGAATTATGAGTGTAGCATTTTATTTTTAGGGCAATATCTGCTGTGCACTGTGCTGTTTTACTTTACCTGACCCAACCCGAATTTGGAGTCAAGAGTAAGGAGACGGATTCTTCGTTGCGGATCATCTACCCTGTGGCAGCCAGAAGGAGTTGAGGAACATCTGCAGAGAGCTTGGAGCTTTTTCGGTTGCCGAGTTTGGGATTGATGCAGAACATTTAAGCTGCAGGAAGAGACTTGCTCAGGGTACCCTTGCTGGACATTGTTATTCCTGCTAAAAGGCAGGAAGTGTCATATGTGGTGGAGCGGTGTGGTGTACAGTCGGAAGTAACTGACTGATATGGTACAAGGTGAGAGCTCTGCTAGCTCCCAGGAGGCGTCGCCTCAAAGTTTCTACCACAGCCAGACTATTTTCATCTGTGTGATCGGCTCCGCCTCAATAACACTGCACCTGGCGGAACTCTGCCTTTGGTGCACTGGACATTCTTGGGAATGAGAACCTGGTGAGGGCAGTTCTTTTCTCTGGTGGTTGGAATTTGTGAACTGGTGCTTTGAAGGTGAGTGATCCTAATCAGACTATTTGCTGTTTGTGCTTGTGAGAAGAGTGCTTCTTTGCAGTTCTGCTTCACTCCAAGAGACTTTGCTCCTCATTGAACTGCCTATTTGGTCGGGCTTCTATTGTGGAAAGGGTTTTGGTCTGTGGTAGACTGAGCAACATTGTCCTTCCCCTTCTTTCCCTTATTTCTGAACTTGCTTTGTGAATTTCAACATCTGACTAGTTGTAGAACTTTTCCCTTGGACATTACACTATTAAAAGACTAGTAATTATAGTCCTCTTCCCACTGTGAATTGGACTGAACTTTTCAGCACACTGCACTGTTGAGCTCTCCCTGAAATTTAATGTTTTAATTATTTAATTTATTTATTTTACTTTCTTTTATTGTGATAGGGGAGGGTGTGGGCTGTTTGAGGGGGAGTGTGCTTGATTTAGGTAAGGGGTGTGTGATTGGTGATGTGTGAATGGTTAGGAATATTTTATTTTCTATAAAGTAGAGTGACTGGTTGTGTGTGTGGTTAATAAGTTTATTTTAGAGTTTTATTTGTCCTGCTAGTTAAAGGGTTAGGTGTAGTAGGACACCCACTTCAATCAGAGCAGAAAAGCTTGGCGAAGATGTCCTGGGATCATGGCTCTGTGTGAGTCACCTATGCTGCCTCCTTACTCCATGACCTCTGTCCCTTTACTGACCTCCCAGTCCCTTCCATCACAGCTAGGCATTGTAGGGTGGTCAGGATTACAAGGAGGTGGACAAGTCGGCGGTGGCAGGGTGCAGCTGAGGTAGGGGAGGTGAATGGTATTGAGGCTGTCAGGTGTAGGAGATGCCCTTGTTTTTTAAACGGAACCTGGAAAGAGGCCAGATGTGTTTTGTCTCCATACCCAGGGGCCCCACCACACTGAGCAGGCTGGCATCTGAAGGGCCGGCAGCACCCTCTAAACCCCTTTGGATGGTGCTATGCAATGCCAGGTAGATAAGGAACAAGACCGCTGTTATTGTGGACTTGACTTCCTCCGTCGACCTGGCTTGAGTCATAGAAATATGGCTGGGTGATGATGCCAGCCCAGTTTTAGAACTGGCTGTCCCTACTGGGTATTCTGTAGTGCACTGTCTGAGGAAGGATTGCAGGGGTGGGGGACTGGCCATTGTTTTTAGATCCAGCCTGGGCTTCACGGTGCATCCGATTGGAACCGCCAGGTCTTTTGAGTGTGTGGCTGTGCATGGGGATCCAGGTGCAGGTTGCAGGATTCTCCTTATCTACTGACCGCCTGGGTGGGGGGGGATTCTGCTAGGAGGTGGTAGACTTCATCTCTACCAGGTGTTGAGTCCCTAGGTGATTAATCCTGGGGACTTCAATGCCTGGGTCGATGACAAATCCTCGCATTTAGGTTACGACCTCCTCCAGTTGATGTCATCACTGGGCCTAGCACAAGTAATTACTTCTGTGACCCACCAACACAGTCACATGCTCAATCTGGTGTTCCAGCTGGGTCTTGAGGTGGATAGCCTCATGCTTGATCAGATCTCTTGGCTGGATCACTGCACGGTGAAGTTCACACTTGTGGTCCCCCTGAAAATCCCTCCCTGTTGAGATGGTCAGCTATTGCCCTTTAAGGGTTTGTCCACAGAGGAACTACTGGCGTTAGCTGACTTACCTAGGGTGAACACTGCTTGTGCGACTAGCACCAGTAAAGCAGTTGCCACCTATAATAGGGTGGTATTCAAAGCACTGGACATTGTTGCTCCAGTTCGTATATGACCCAGATCCTCTCACTCGAGATCTCCCTGGTTTGATGGGGATCTCAAGGTAATGAAGATCAAGGGTCGGAAGCTGAAGTGCTGCTGGTGGAAGACCCAGTCGGTGGACAACAAACTGGTCCTGCGAGCTCACTATGGTGAGTACCAGGAGGCAATTTCCCATAAGAAGGCAGAATTCCTGTCTGGGGAAATTGGGGCAGGGAAAAACAGACCTTCACAGCTTTTTCAAACTATGGATAGGCTACTCCATCCTGCCTGTCTACAGTTAAGAAAGACTTTTTCATCCACTTTATGTGAAGAGTTTGCTCTGTTTTTCTCTGACAGCATGTCCTCTATTTAGTCGGGGATTCCATCAGTGAGGCAATCACCGCCTCGCTATGGCTGGACCGGGAGGTACAGAGTCATTCCAAACTGAGAGGAGTTTAAACCAGTGGAGGTGGTGGAGGTCACTGAAGTGATCTCAGAACAGAAGTACACTTATTGTGAACTGGACCCAGACCCGACGTGTTTCTTAATGAGATGTGCCGGGACTGTTGACCCGGAGTTCACCAGGATTGCCCAGTGCTCGATGGCAGAGGGTGTCTTCCCGGTGGTCTTGAAAGAGGCGTAGGTGAGACTCCTCCTGAAGAAACAATCTCTCAACCCGGACATCCTAATTACTGTCCTATCTCCAACCTGCCATTTTTGAGCAAAGTTGTTGCGAAACTTGTGGCACAACAGCTCGAGGATCACCTTGTGTACTTTAACAGCTATGAGCCATTCCAGTTGGGTTTTAAGGCCAGACACAGCATGGAAACAGCATTAGTGAGGGTGCATAATGATCTGCTCAGGTCTACAGATAGAGGAGACAAGTTAATTCTGGTTCTCCTCGATCCCTCTTCAGCTTTCAACACTGTGGATCACTTCGTGCTTCTCAATTGGCTCTGTGAGTACTGTGGACTCGCCAGTGTTGTCATCAAATGGTTTGAGTCCTATCTCTCTGATAGGGTGCAGCAGGTAATTTCTCCTCCTCCTCCCCAATGCCCCTGTCATGTGGAGTTCTCCAGGGCTTGATCTTGTCGCTGATGCTGTTCGCAGTGTATATGTTGCCACTGGGCAAGATCATTTGGCAGTTCAGTGTGGAGTTTCACTGCTATACAGATGACACCCAGCTGTATCTGTCATTTGCTCCCAGAACATCCAATGCTATAGATGTGCTCAGCACCTTTCTGGCAAAAAATCAATGACTGGATGTTCCCCAGCTGGTTGTGACTGAACCCAGATAAGACAGAGGTGCTGGTGATTGAGCCAGGAATGGGCATGATGAGAGAGCACCTGGAGCTGACACAGGACTCTTCCTGGAGTCTGCTCCATTGGTGGCCCCCCTGAAGATGCGTGACCTTGGTGTGATCCTGGACAGCAGATTGCCACTTGAAGATCAGGTGTCTTCTGTTGTCAAAGTGGTTTTTACCACTTGAGGAACATCAGCAGGATCAAGCCACTCATTCCGCCTGAAGACCTGCCGATACTAGTGCATGCCTTTGTTACCTCTAGGCTCAACTATTGCAATTCTCTTTACTTCGGGGTCACGGGAGGGACCCTCCACAGGTTGCAGCTGGTGCAGAATGCAGCAGCTCAGTTACTGATGGACCTGTCTAGGTCCAGTCATGTGACCCCAGTCCTGCGTGCTCTGGCTGCCTATCAGGTGGAGAGTCCTTTTCAAGGTGGGCTTGCTCACCTTTAAGGCCCTATATTGACTGGGCCTGGGCTGTCTGACTGAGCTCCTGACATCGGCGACCTCTGTCTGCTCCCTCCGCTCCTCATCTAGGGGCCTCCTGGACATTCCCAGGGTTCAGCTCAAGACATCAGGTGACCATGCCTTTAGTGTCACTGGGCCAACCCTGTGGAACTCGCTACCATCCATAGTCTGGGAGGCCCCTTCAACTGAGGTGTTCAAACAGAGGCTAAAAGCCCACCTCTTCCGCCTGCCCCATCTGGAATAACTTTCCCTGCCCAATTGTTTGTGTAATTATAAATGCTTATGATAAACTGTGATTTATTTATTTATCTGTTTGTTTATGTCTTTGATAACCATGTGAGCAAACTGATCCAGAGGACCGTTTTCAGTCATGACCTGGGCCACCAGGGTGGCAAACACAACAAACATCAATACAATGCAGAGTTACAATTAGAACAAAACAGGACTGCTGAATACTCTTGGTATGAGGTCAGATTACGCAGTACGAATATTTCACAGAAATCAGTACATACTGGTGTAGTGACATACATTAAGTGGCTATGCACTATAAAAGGCTAAACATGGTGATTATGGTAAAGTATTAGATGCAATGTACATACAGTCACTGGGGAGCCAAGGAAATAAATACAGTTAAAATGAAGGTTCAAGTCTCATCACCAGGAGTGGTATAGGCACAAGTCATAGGCAGAAATGCAACTTAAGTTAAGCTGCAGAACATGCTAACAGTTTAGAATAAAACAGGTAGTAGGTAGGTAGATTAGAACTTTAAAGAGGGACTCCAGCCAAAAGTGCTACTTTGCATAATAAGAGTAAACATAGCTCCAATAAATCACATACCAAACATTAGGGTTCTGTGTTACTTCATTTTAAAGTTATGAACTATTTTGTAACCCTGATTTCACTACCTCTTCAAAAAAGCCAGTTTCAGTGAAGAGCTGCTGCTGTTGTCATCTCCAGAACTGTCTAGTCGTCCCTGTTAGCAAGCTTACAGGACCTGTTTCTCCAAAGTTTAACACTCACGTGCAATGGTTTTTACAAGTAAAGGAGGCAGCAACATTCAAAAAACATTTCTATAAAAGCTATGTGTGTTTCAGGTTTTGGAACAAAGTTGACAAATTCATATTTTTAATGACTTTTTGATGTGGTCCATTTCTCCAGGGCTGCTGAATGCCGAGTCGACATGCCTCCAGACTGCTGATACCATTTGGTGTGCTACTCTACTGTGTCTGTTAGGAAGTTGTATTGCTACTAGTATTGCATAATGTTGGTAACTTCACTGCTGTTTGTCAGTGTATATAACAAGTTTTAAAGAGCACCTTTCACAGTCCTTTTGACTTTCAATCATAAATTACCCTATTCTTGCTTTTATTCTGGAATTGTATTTCATTACTGTCCTCTGCAGTGAGTTTTTGCATTCTGCAGAATGAATGAAATGCAATTCCAGAATCGGTGCAAGAAGGGGTAATATATGCATGAAAGTCAAAAAGACTGGGAAAGGTGCTCTAAATCTCAATCTCTATCGCTCAACAAAATATTGCTCTGTTTTATAAGATGTCTTTTCCTAGCAGTTGAAATTCAGCCTCCTGTTCTTGTAAGTTTCATGTCCTGTCTTTTACAAAATGGGTAATTTTTGCATGAAAGTCAAAAGGACTGGGAAAGATGCTGACAGCAACTCTATGTTCTCTCAGTCCCCATGCTTTGTTACCAAGGCAGAAGAAAGTAAATTTTGCTGACAAGGCATTTGGATTTTATTTTTATTTACTTATTTTAGTCTTTGGTAACTGGGTAAGGCCCACTAGGCACAAGTGCCAGTTTTCAGGGGCGATCTGGGAGCACTGGGCGTTTAAGTGACTTGCTCAGAGTCACATAGTATACAAGTGGAGGCTGTGAGAATCAAACCAAGGTCTGGTCTGCTGGATGTATTAAGCTCATTCACAGCTCATTACTTTAGCCTCTAGGCTATTCTGCCAGATTTTGGCATAATGCACTGCTAACAGAGTGTATTGGGGAAGGGGGAACATAGTATGCACATTGAGTACTGGTAGTTTTCCCTTGCAAAACTGCTGTGACTGCACTGTTCTACACAATGTGAATCACTCATCTGCCCTACAGTGATGCCATTGGGAGCCAGCAGACCAGCAACTGAACAGTAAAGGCAAGTGCAGCAGGGCTCAAAAAACAAATCCAAATTATGGAAGGCAGAGTAAACCTTGGCCAAAAATAACAAATGCACACATCCTTTCAGGTCTAGTACTGCATATAATGACTACAAGATGTAACTTTTTGGACCATAATGAAAGGTGCTTTTTAACAGGGGCCTAATATGTGTTAGTTCCTGCTAGTGGTGGAAGTGTTAGCCCTAGTAAAATTATCATTTTAATGAGAAATACAACACAGATGAGTCCGAATGTAGGTTAAGTAACAGCCTGTCAGGGAGAAAACACTAGGGGCCAGATATCCAAACTTTGCGCCTGGCGCAAATCGATTGTGCCACGATTACGCCAGAGTGCTATATTCAAAAGGCCAAAAAAGCACTGGCACAATGTGATGGTGCCAATGCTATGAGATAATGTACGCGTGGCACAAAGTGAAGGGTGGGGACATGCATACAGGCGCAACGGTATATTTAAAAGTATAGCACCATGCAACATGCATTAGCGCAACATGTAGTGCAACGCAAATTACGACCCATGAAAAGATAGTCTTGAAGCCGGGCAAACCCAGGATGGGGGGCATGGACACAGCATTAACAGGGAACAAGGCTGTACGCATCCACTGAGGAGGCAGTGTGGGTGGACAGCCACCCTGGGCCACTTCCATATGCACACGCACACAAACTATGGAATGTAATGCCCCAACAGTGCTGTGAAGTGAACACTCATGTAAATGTTACAACTGAGCTAGAACACCACTTGCAGCAACAAACTATTTGTACGATATTGTAATATATTGTAATGTGTATCTTTTTTTATCATTTAACACTTTTTTCCACCTTCAGCGGAGCTGACCCCCACAATCTCCGTCCACTGTCGCCTGTACCCCATGACCCGGTCATGCGCATGGGCCACACAAACCCAAAGAACTAGGGATGCGCAAACACTGCACCGCACTTGGACAGGCGCCTTCCCAGGTTCAGGGGTGGGTGTGGCCATGAGCCACCGAGATTGCACTTTACGTTTTTTCCTCCATTAGCTTCCCCTCAGAGCGCAGACGTGCAATGATGTTTGGGCATTACTCCGCCCCATGCTGTCACCACTCTGGTAGTGCCCTCGGTCATCACCAGGGGCTGCTACTGAGTGGTGAAACTTCAGATCTCTCCCTGGGGTAGAAGAGCAGTTCTCTGGACACTCGATCCTATCCTTAGCCTGCCAACCCCTGGTGACCCAGGCTCGCGTCCGAACCCGGGTCACCAGCGTGGTGGGAGGTGTGGCATCCAGCGCCTCAACCTTCAGCGCCACTGGGCTGGCCTTGTAATGTGTACCTAATATGATGTTTGTGTATTGTGTGTTGTTGTGCAATGTATGTCTTTATTGTACACCATTGCATCTCAGCCATACAGTTAGTGTCTCTGGGTCATGGTGGACAAGATGATAAAAAAACAATAAACAGAACACATACATGGCAGAGACATGCTACACACAGATGGTACCGCCCATGTCGCTGTCATCTGGCACTGGTTCTAACCCTGCCAGGCATTAGTGGGTACCCCAGTGCCCAGTAGACACCATGGCAGTGCGTCCATGCAGCACACACCTCGAGTTCCCCACTGGGTACACACACACAGTCCAGCAGACACATGCTGCTCTGGGGAAATGGAGGGTGGTACAGCTGGCCAGGCTGCACCACATAGTAGGTACTGCCACATGGTTGGGGCCATCCACATAGTGCACATGTTCCACTGATGGACTGTTCCTGACAGTAGTGTGCCAGTATGATGGTATGTGTGCCCACCCCCAGGGCACATACCCTACACCTGTCTGGGATCCCCGCACACACGGACAGACATGTCTATGGTCGTGTGGGGATCCCAAGCCACTGGTGCAGCACATGAGGGTCACAGGACAGTATGACTGTGGTATCCACTGTCAGACTACACCTTCCAGCTGTGCTTATCACTATGTGGATAGCACCAGTCACTGTTGCCTGACACACTGTAGGCATTGCTGTGTACCTCACAGTATCACATACTATGGTACTGCACCATCTGATAAACACTGTGGTAGGAACAATGATTTGCCTCTGGCATGCAGCATGACCACCTGTTTCTGTAGTGCTACTCCTCTGGGCCACATTAGTCTTTGCATCTGTGTCCAAACCAAGACTGCAGCTAATGTTCTGTGAGCTGTGAGTACACAATGAATGTGGCAACCAACCTGTAATACCAGTCAGACCTACAGGTGGAGCTGTGTGCACCATGTTATAGCACCGGGCAATCCACATGCAAAGCAGGCTGTAATGAGATGCTAATGTGGCTGTTTGCCCATGGACTGCCTGAGTAGGCTCATTTGCATTGCAGTTTTGAATATAGCAAACTTTAGCGCCGAGCAAACGGGATTGCGCCAGGCAAACGTGTCAGTGCCGTGCAATACTGTAATGTTCCATTACATGGTTCTGCAGTATTTGGCCTCCACTGTTGTTTGCTGTTGTTGTGCTCCGCTACTTTGCTAGTAACACACGTTGCTCACATTGTTAGGCCTTACCTCACTTCACCTCTGTGTGCACTGGGCCGCTGTTGCAGTTTGCACTGCTCTCGGTTGCTGTATTCAGTGCTGTCTTATCTGCTGGGCTATTGTTGCACTGCACTCTCAGCCCTATTTGCACACCTGCATTTGCACATTATATTCAGCTCATTTAGCCCCAGGGCTATTTCTTTGAATATGGTGTGCAAATGGTTCCGGGCTAATTTTGCCCCGGGGCAAAGTTTTGAATATCTAGCCCTAGGTTGGCTGGGTTGGCTACTGCATCGAAACTCATAGTAAGGTTTCAAAACAGCATTGCCTCTCCCACTCCCATTTACAGGGAGGTAGAATAATTGTTTTTAAAGTGCCATCCTGAGAAATCACCTCAATTGAATGACAGGTGTGAATGATTACAGCCTTCCACCACATCAGAAAATTATTCAGTCTGCAAACCTCACCAGTGAAAACAGGAAATATTGCTCACATGTCTTTCCAGTGTAAACAATAAACTGAAACTAAACCTCACTGTAGTGTGCTATGATTCAGCATTCAGCAACCCTGGAGAAAAGGATTAAGCTGGAACGGAAAATGGGGCCAGCCATCCACATAGGTTTGGTCTATAGACCACCAGCCTAGGAGGAAGAAACAGATAGGGAGCTGATGCTAGCCATCCAAAGGATGGCAGACAAGGTGCTGTAGTGCTGGTTGGAGACCTCATATTCCAGACGTGGACTGGAGCATCCCAGCAGCAGCATCAACCAGGAGAAGATTTATCCTGGACTCCCTTTAAGGTGCCTTCCTCAAGCAACTGGTCAAGAAACCAACCGGCAGAAAGCAATACTGGACCTTGTGCTCACAAACAGGGACAGTGTGATGGGGGTAACAGTGGGGGAACACCTGTGGAACAATGACCACCAGTCATTGTGGTCTGAAATCACAGAAGGAGCAGATCCAACCATACAAAAACACGTATCCTAGATTTTAGGGGGCAGACTTTGGAAAAATGGGGAAATGCTTGAAAGAGGCATTAAGGGGAATGGGGCAGGAATCAGGGGTTGAGGAACAGTGAGCAGTATTTAAAATGGGGATTACAAGAGCATTAAGCAGGTTAGCAAGGGGAAAAGGAAGAGGAGGCCATTATGGTTTTCTAAGGAGGTAGCGGAGAAAGTGAAAGCCAAAAATACTGCATTCAGGCAATACAAAAAGACACAGGCAGAAGGGGATAGGGAGAAGTACCAGGAGAAGCAAAGGGAGGCAGGGAGGTCAGTAAGGGAAGCCAAAGCTCAGACAGAAGAGCACATTGCAAAATCAGTGGTTAGAGGGGACAAAACCTTTTACAGGTACATAAGTGAAAAAAGAAAGGCAAAGGGAGGGATAGTGAGACTGAAGGGGGAGGATGGGGGTTGCGTGGAGGATGACAACAGTAAAGCTGACATATTGAACAGGTATTTCTGCTCAGTCTTTACTGAGGAAGAGGAGGGTAATGGGCCTGAAAGGAGTACAAAGGGTGGAAATGGTGCAGAAATGGACACAAGTCCCTTTACATGAGAAAGGGTCCTGAAGGAACTGGAAGGAATAAGAGTTGATAAAGCAATGGGGCCAGATGGGGTGCACCCTAGGGTCCTTAAAGAACTAAGAGAGGTGGTGGCTGAACCTCTGGCAATCCTGTTTAGCCGATCACTGGAAACAGAGGAGGTACCCAAAGACTGGAGGACAACAGATGTAGTCCCCTTATACAAAAGTGGGAACAAAGAGGAAGTGGGGAACTACAGACCAGTCAGCCTCACCTTGGTAGTGGGGAAGATCATGGAAGCACTACTGAAGGAGAGATTGGTGGAACATGTGGTTGTCAATGGACTACAGGACCCAAGGCAGCATGGTTTCACCAGGGGGAGGTCATGTCAAACCAACCTCATTGAATTTTTCGACTGGGTGGCTAGGGAGCTGGATCAGGGGAGGGCAGTGGACATGGCCTATCTGGACTTCAGCAAGGCCTTTGACACTGCCACATAGAAGGCTATTACACAAACTAGGGAATATGGGTGTGGGCAGGACAGTAGTGAGGTGGGTTGGTAACTGGCTGGGCGGCTGGACACAGAGGGTAGTGGTAAATGGCTGTCACTCCACAGAGGGTAGAGTGACCAGTGGGGTACCACAGGGATCAGTGCTAGGACCGTTCCTATTCAACATCTTCATCAGTGACATTGTGCAGGACCTAGAAGGCAGAATTTCCCTGTTTGCTGATGACACAAAGCTCTGTAACATAGTGGACACACCAGAGGGTGTAGACAGAATGAGAAGGGACCTGCAGAAACTTGAAGAATGGTCAGGGGTTTGGCCGCTGAAATTCAATGCAAAGAAGTGCAAGATAATGCATATGGGGCACAAAAACCCTGGCACAATATATCAGTTGGGGAGTGAGGATATCGCATGCACCAAGCAGGAAAGGGATCTTGGGGTTATCATCTCTGATGACCTCAAGGTAGGAAAAGAGTGCGACAAGGCAGCAGGTAAAGCAAATAGGATGCTGGGATGCATAGGCAGGGGTATCACCAGCAGGAAAAGGGAGGTTATAATTCCACTATACAAGACACTAGTAAGACCCTACCTGGAGTACAGTGCACAGTTCTGGAGACCTTACCTACGTAAGGACATAGACAGGGTAGAGAAGGTTCAGAGGAGGGCAACAAAGATGGTACATGGATTGTATCACAAGTCCTATGAGGACAGGTTGAAGGACTTGAATATGTACTCCCTGGAGGAGAGGAGGGAGAGAGGGGATATAATAGAGACATACAGGTTACTCACCTGTAACAGGAGTTCTAGGAATGGTATATGTTGTTCATCCACACTTACTGGCAGGTTCCTTGCCGCTTTAGATCTTGCCGGAAGGTCTTCAAACTGGCTCCTCCCACCCACCTGGGTGGTAAAACTCTCGGCTCCGCCCCATGACGCCAGATCTAGCCCACTGGAAACCAGGTTGCGCGTCGAAGCCGGGGAGGTCGGGTGGGTTGTGTGTTTGAGCAACATATACCATTCCTAGAACTCCTGCTACAGGTGAGTAACCTGTATTTCTAGGGACATGGATATGTTGTTCAATCCACACTTACTGGCAGACTCCTAGCAGTTCTCTGGGAGGAGGGAGGTAAGGCGCGCACCCCCTACTTGGGAAATAAGGACTGGAGAACCGAGGCCCCAAAACCAGCATCCCGGCGTGACTCTAGGTCAATGTGGTAGTGGGTAATGAAGGTGTGTGCTGACTTCCAGGTAGCAGCCCTGCAGATTTCCTGGATAGAGACATCCCTGGAAGCAGCCACTGAAGCAGCGGTATGGCGGGTAGAATGAGCTCTTATCCCTCTGGGAGGCTCCATGCCCGCCAACCTATAGCAGAGATCTATGCAGGAGGTGACCCACCTGCCTATCATCCGCTTGGCTGCAGGTCTGCCAGGTGCGGCTTCAGCATAGGTGACAAACAGCTGGCGAACCTCTCCCCGAACTTCAGCCATCCGCTCCTTGTAATAAGGGAGCGCTCTTCTAGGGTCCAAAGTACGGAGCCTATATTCGGCCTCCGAGGTGTGATTGGAGTAGAACACCAACAGAGTCAACAACTGGTTAAGGTGAAACTCCGACACCACCTTCGGAAGGAATTTCAGGTGGGGGCACAGGACAACCTTGTCCCTGTGGAAGACTAGATAAGTAGACTCGATGGAAAGCACCTGGAGCTCTCCCATCTCTGCCATTTGAAGGCATAGCATTTTCTGGTCGACTCCTTACGGGATGCCTCAACAACGTTGAGGACCTCATCAGAAAGACCCATGGCCTGGAACTCTAGCCACTCAGGAACCAGGCTGTCAGGTGCAGGGATTGAAGGTCCGGGTGGAGTACCTTCCCCTGGATGACTGAGATCAGATCCGGGTGGGCTGGAAGCCGCCCCGGGAGCTTGGAGCTGAGGCTGAGGAGATCTGGATACCAGAACTGGTGGGGCCAGTCTGGAGCTACCAGAATCACCTGCGCCTTGTAACTCCTCACCTTGAGAAGCACCTTGTGGATCAAGAGAAATGGGGGAAAGGCGTAGAAGAGGCCCGGGGTCCACGGCCTCGAGAAGGCATCCCCCTGCAGCGAGCCCTGCTGAGGGGGGCAGGCATGAAACAGCCTCAGCTTCGCATTCTCCCTGGAGGCAACCAGGTCCACCTGAGGTGTGCTCCAGTGGGAGAACAGATCGTGTACTACCTCCAGCAGGAGAGACCACTCGTGAGATGCGGCACCTATCCGGCTTAGGGCATCGGCCAGAGTGTTGGAGGCTCCCGCCACGTGGATGGCTAGGACATCCGTCTCCAGTCTGCTCACAGGGGACCAAGTGCGGAGAGCTTCCTTGCATGGGGCAAGGAGCGCGTCCCCGCCCTGGCGGTTTAGGTAGTACATGGTCGTGGTATTGTCCATCTGAACCTGGACCACTTGACCCCATACAAACGGAGTGAAGGCGGTGAGGGCTAGTCGGACCACTCGAAGCTCCAGCAGGTTGATGTGGCATCGAGACTCCTGAGGGGACCAGAGGCCATGCGCTCTGTGCTCCCCCAGATGGGCACCCCAACCCATCAGAGAGGTGCTAGTCATTAGAGTGGCTGTTGGCTCGGGGTGGACAAACGGGATGCCCTCCTGCAGATAAGCTGGAACGATCCACCACTGGAGAGCGTTCCACATCTCCTGGGTCACCGCTACTCTCTAGTCCAGAGGACCACAGCACTATGACCATTGGAAGGCCAGTCCCCATTGTAGGGGACACATGTGCCAAAGGGCCCAACGGACCACGCTGGTGCAGGCCGCCATGAGGCCCAGGAGGTGCAGGAAGTCCTGGGCAGGGTGCAATTGCCCAACCAGAAATGATTGGGCAGAGGAGGAAAGAACCTCGGCCCTGTCTGCCGGGAGCTGTGCTCTGGCTCGAAGAGAGTCAAGCTCTGCCCCGATGAATTGAATCACCTACATTGGCATGAGTTCCGACTTGGCCTCGTTGATGAGGAGGCCAATCTGAGAGCAGACCTGGAGGGCCAGATCCTTGGACCACTCTACCTCCGGTCTGGAGGGGGCTGCAATCAGTCAGTCGTCCAGGTAAGGGTACATCTGGACCCTTCGGCGCCACAGGAATGCTGTCACCACTGCCATGCATTTGGTGAAGACCCTGGGAGCTGGAGAGAGGCAGAAGGGCATGGCCTGGAACTCGTAAAGGGACCCCTTCACTCTGAAGTGGAGGAATCACTGGTGGGACGGACAGATTGGGACAAGAAAGAACGTGTCCTGGAGGTCCGGAGAACAGAACCACATGCCTCGTTCCAAGGATGGAATGATCTGTGCCAGAGTGACCATCCTGAAGGTTTGAGACCTTAGGAACTTGTTCAGGTCGTGTAGGTCTAGAATGGGGCACCAGCCCCCTGTCCGTTTTGGGACCAGGAAATACCTGGACACAAACCCTGGGTCTGGTGGAGGATCCGCCACCTCCCTGATCACTTCCTTCTGGAGGAGCAGAGCAATGTCGGCTCGATGAGCCGACAGAGAGGCTGCAGACCCCATAGCTCCCGTGGGGTGATGGCTCAATAGGGTGGGGCCTGCTCGAGTTCCAGAGGCAGACCCTTCCCTACCACTTCCAACACCCAGCAGTCCGTGGTGATAGCGGACCAGGTGGAAAGGAACTGGTGGAGCCGTCCCTCCACGGGGGGAACCCAGGGGGAGTGATGAGGCTGGGGGTGACACCCCTCAACCTGTCACTGGGCAGGCTTGGAGGAAGGACCGGCTGAGGGACCTCCTGGGCCTTTCCCTCCCGGCTTCCTGATGGAGG
The DNA here is from genome assembly GCA_016271365.2 of Neoceratodus forsteri. Lineage (NCBI taxonomy): Eukaryota > Metazoa > Chordata > Ceratodontiformes > Ceratodontidae > Neoceratodus > Neoceratodus forsteri. The sequence goes on from CM057452.1 coordinate 569,317,928, forward strand.
AAGCTGCAGGCTTGGCTTTGGGGTGCCAAGTGCGAGCCTGCTGGCCCTGATACTGGTGTTGCTGGGCCGGACGTGCCACAGGGGCAGAAGGCTGAAAGGGCTTATGCTGCTGCTGGCGGCCTTTGTCCTTCTGGGCAGACGTGACCGAGTCCAAGGTGGCATTGGACTTCTCGATTCTCTGCAAATGACCCTCCACCCCGGGACTGAACAAGTGGGTACCCAGAAAAGGAACGTCTGCCAGCTTGTGCTGGGTATCCGCTGTGAAGGTGGAGATCCGCAGCCAAGCTCTGCGGTGCATGGCCACTGCGGCTGCTACTGACTGGGCACAAGAGTCTCCAATGTCAAGAGCAGTTTGGAGCTGTTGCTTTGCCACCGCCCTTCCCTGATCCCGCACCTGCTTGACCGTAGTCTGGAGGTCAGCCAGGAGATGAGGAACCACCTCATCCAGGAAGCCCAAAAGGGCGTGGGAAAAGTATGCCATCAGTACGGCTGAACTGGCCTGACAAAGGCCTAAGGAGGACGCAGCATATACTTTACGCCTGGAGTAGTCCAGTTTCTTGGACTCTTTATCGGGTGGCTTGTCCATGTCCCGAGCGTTTCCGGAGCGCCCGAAAACACTGTCGGTCACCAACCCCTCCGCAGAGGGGTGTTCTGAGAATCCGGAGAGTGAGCCAGTGGGAACGGCATACTTCCTGGCCATTCTGGCCGAGGGAGCTGGACAAGAAGCCGGCCGCTGCCATAGCTCCAGGGCTAACAATGGCTTCGGCCACAGGAAAGGCCTCCGTAGGAGAATCCTCTCGGTCCAGTATCTCCTTGAGGGGATACTTGGCCTGCTTTGACACGGGTTTGAGCTTCATCCCAGTAGATTCTGAGATGAGCTGAAGCAATCCCATGAATGAGGATGGGCTCTCGTCCACCGACTGTCTCCCAGTGGACTCCAGGTTGAGAGGCCTGGAGAACAGGAAAGAGTCATCGTCAGACTCAGAGGAGTCTGCAAACAGCTGCTGAGGGCCTGAGCCACCCTCCACCTGCCGAGGACGATCGGGAGTGAGGGTGACCGACAACTAATGGGGCAACCCCTGTCCTGACCGAGAATCCTTGGTTGGAGCCCCATTTTTTGGTTGTGGAGGCGGGGGTTCCACCACAATGGGTGGTGCAGCTGGTTTCAGCCAAGCAGCCGGTGCTGGCTTCGGCCCCTCGATGACCATGAGGGGTTGTTTTGGCCGCTCAGGTGACAGCCACTTAATGGCCAGGGAAGGCGACGGAGTCGGCTTGTTCCCGACCAAAAGGAGCTACTGTCACATCAGGTCCTCGTAGCACCGACGCAACTTGCGCCGGAGCCTATCCTCCGAGGAGGACAAAGACGAGGATGAGTGGCGCCGCCGCTTCCCTTGGTGCCGAGACCGTTGATGTCGGCGGGATCGGCTGGACCAAGAAGAGGTCCGAGACTGAGACCATTGGTGTTTCTGAGGGTGGGTCTGGGAGTGAGCAGGGGAAACATGTTCCTCCATCGGATCTGGAACCTTAACTGGGGACTCCGGCACAGGAGGCACAGGCAAGTCCTCGTTTTCCACAGGGGGAACCGGTGAAGAAGGGTTGTTGGCTTCTCCAGTCGACAGCCTGTCCGACGGGTCGAGAAAAATCTTGACTGCGTCGATGGGTGTCTCAGCCGGCTGACCTGACGGGGACACCGTGAAGCCAGCGGCCTTAGCCACAACCTCGACCGAAGTCGAGTGTCGACTCTCCGGGGAAGGGGACCTCTCCCGCTCCCACGAACGTTGACGGTGGGACTTACCCTTTGAGTCCTTTTTCTTGGACCGAGAGGAATGTCCCGATGGCCCCTCTCCCTTAGTAGAGAAGGATTGACAAAGCTCCGTGAAAGAAGTCGAGTGGGAGGAGCCCAAGGAGAGCGGGATAAATGCCGTGACCAAGGACGATCATTTGCTCAAGTTGCTCAGCCGAGCCCGCCGCCGTGGACACCGCCCAACGGGCCTCCTTCGACTTTACTGGAGGAATACGTCTCTCGGGGCACCCAAGTTGAAGTCTGGCAGCACAGTCTTCAAGAACGTTGACCGAGAAGGACTTGCACAATTCGCAGGCCTGCGGATCGTGATCGAGCCCAAGGCAGTAAACGCACTTGGAGTGCGGATCAGTCCGAGACATCTTCTGCCCACAAGGGCACCACCGAAATCCGGGAGTCGATTTGTCCATCACAGCCACGAAGGAAGAAAAAGACCGAAGTCTATTAAATTTAAGTAAGAGTTTCAATTTAACCGATGAGTTTGGATCCAGGCCTAAAATGCAGAGCACAAAGGAGGGAACCTGAGCTTCCAAGCGGTAAGGAAGATCTGGCATCATGGGGCGGAGCTGAGAGTTTTACCACCCGGGTGGGTGGGAGAAACCAGCTTGAAGACCTTCCAGCAAGATTTAAAGCGGCAAGGAACCTACCAATAAGTGTGGATTGAACAACATTTCCATGTTCCTAGAAATACAAGTATCTTACAGGGAGGAACAGGGTGCAGGAATACACTATAATGAATGGTAAGTGCCTATTATCCACCATAATCCGCAATCACACAGCTTTGTTATGCACTGTTTAGAATTTTAAAAGTTGTTAACCACACTTCGGAACTTCCAAACAGTGGCATAACAAAAAAGAATGCACCAGAATTCCATAATTCTCACACATAGAATGCAAACAGTGTTTTTTTTGACCATATACTATAAAAGATGATGGCTGGGGATCGGGTGACAACCACGCTGAAATCACCTCTCTTGGTTGCTAGGGCTACAGTAAACCTCTCAAGCTGCGCTCATGAGGTTTACCATGTTGCCCTAGCAACCACTCAAGGTGATTACAGCATGGTTATCACCAGATTCCCAGCCATTATCCTCTATATAAATAAGCAGAAATGATGTTCCAGGACTAGAGGGCATGGGATGAAGTTGGAGGGAGGATGATTCAGAGGAACTGTGAGGAAGAATTTCTTCTCAGAATGGGTGGTGGACAAGTGGAACACCCTGCCAGAGGAAGGGGTGGTGGCTGAAACAATCACAGGGCTTAAGAATGCATGGGACAGACATAAAGGAATTCTGGAGGTCAGGGGTGAGGGGCAACAGACTTCTAGGAAAACATAATGTGAACTTACAAGCTCAAATGGGCAGAACGGGTGGGCCATAGGCCCTTATCTGCCGACACTGTCTACGTATCTATGTATCTTTGTAAAATAAAGGCACCAAAATAAATAAAAAAGAATACACATTTGTCAACTTTCTTACAAAACCTAAAACACAGTTTTTATAGCAATGTTTTTTTAATGTTGCTGCCTGTTTTACTTATGAAAACTATTGCACATGAACTCCAACCTCTGAAGAAACAGTTCTGTAAGCTTGCTGATAGGGAAGACTAGACTCTGAGTTCAGGAGATGACATCAGCAGCAGTTCTTCGCTGAAACTGGCTCTTTTGAACAATTTAGGGTTGTAAAATGACTTGTAACTTTTAAACAAAGTAAGAGATCTTAGTTTTGGCATGAGGCTGATGGGGCTATGCTGATCCAAATTCTGAAATGTATTGATGCCAGAAATTTTGACTGGAGTCCCTCTTCAATATTTTATATTTATTTATTACTCGCATTGCTTTTATTGTTAGGTGCCCAGAGCCTCTGGTAATGGGTGCCATAGAAATAAAATCTGACTTGCCTTGCCTTACTCTTTCGTCAACCAAATAAATGATTTGCATTCTTTTGCATGTTTAATATATTCTTCTCAGTGCTTTCTGAGTCCAAACAACTTTGTTCTTTTGAATAACTTTCTTTTCCTTCTTACTGCCTTCAACACCTTCCTATTCAACCAAATCAGTTTAATCACATTTTTTTGTATATTTTCCTCTCAGGTACCCACTCAGTATGTTTTCCTGGTAAAACTCTTAAATAAATAAATGAATATTTAAATCTCCCATGAGAACTATATTATATCTTTTCATAGCATTCTCAATAGCTTTGAGTTCTTCATCCACCTCTTCTGCCTGGGTCGGGGATCTACAGCAAATGCCCATGATAACAAAATACTGATTATTCTGGCCTAATCTGACCCAAGGGGTCTCATTTTCTAAGCTAGTCTCACTATTTACTTCCTTAACCCAAATATTTTTACTTATATAGAGGACTACACCACCTCCTATATGGTCCTTCCGGTCTTTCCAAAATAAACTGTACCCCTTGAACTTTTTGTTCCATGTGTTGTCCTTATCCCACCATGTTTCCATTATTTCAGTGCAAGTTATGCTTTTTAGCTTAACCAATGCCTACAATTCTCCTAATTTATTGTTTAAACTTGTTGTGTTGATTAGGAGGCAGTCTCATTTGCTGCCGATGGCTTCATAATCAGAACTCCACATGGACGGACCAGGATACTGATCCCAGGTATATGAAGTATTAGATGTAGATGTGTGGTCAGATGCCCCACCCCCATACCCCTGGAAGCCTATCTGCAATATTTCTTAAGGTTTTTGTTCAGTTTTACCCCTAGAATTCTTGCTCCTATTTGATTGAGGTGGAGACCATACCTCCTATACACATCATTCCTATCTTCAAATAACTCTCAGTTGTGAATAAAATCATGTCTTTCCTTTGATGCTCAGTTTTTCAACCAACAGCTGATCTTATGTTACATTTTTTTTGTGATTTTCATAGGACCACTCCCCTTGAAAAAGCTGGCTGGTTAAGCCAGGGAAATGTTGGGAACAACAAGTTTTAGTGGTCAGTGAAATAAATGAATTTTAGAAGATATTATCTCAAGTCTGATTTTTTTGGTTAACTGGTTGATAGAATGACTCTGCTGTTTGGATTGACTCAGCTCTTTGGAACTCTATCTCAGTGGATGTGAGAGAGAATCCCCCCCTTTTTGTGTAGGATGGTAATTCTGGATGTACTTTTTTTTCTTTGGCTGTGTCGAAGTATTGTTATTATATGTTGGTTCGTTGGGCCGGCCACCCATTTTGTTTGCCTATCAGCGTTTGTATGTATCTTCTCCCATCCTTCTGTACATCCTAGAAATATTGCTTCCGCGGTAAGAAGCAGGGACAGGGCAAGAGGTATTAAAATAAATAAAAAATAAAAGACCCTATAGTTCCCTAGAGCTTAAAGACGTCAGCACTGACAAACATCCGTAAGAGATATGAAAGCGGCTTATTCCTTGTATAAGGCAGCATGACTATATTTACGCCCGTAATTTTGAAGCTGTGTAGTCTGTTTTAAAATAATGTAACTTCTCTGGCAATATTGGTGAATTAATGAAGTGAGTACTGTATTACCCACAGTACAATGTAGTCCTTTATTTGTTAAAATGTAGATTGTAGCAATGTACTTATGCTACAACAAATGGTAACGTTAAATGCATTAACCCCTTTATTTTGGTTGGCGCTCTCGCCCGAAACATGCATTGCCAATTTAATCTGTCAATATTCCCTAACCCCAGAACTCCACAATGTGGACAGAAGCTAATCTGAAGAGCAGCTACTTGGACATTTCATTTTATTTTTCCAGGGTGGTGCGGCTTTTTCGGGCTCTTCTTTTCCTTTTAACTCCTGCTCGAATATACGCACTTTTGTGCAGGCGTCTGAGTGAGATACTCAGTAAGACGCTTTCTGTGGTAGTTTTGAAATAGTAAATTCATATTCAAGACAGGTATAATATGAAGACAGGAGATTTTTTGTAGTTGCTGTTTACTTGCTTACCTAAGGTAAGAGGTGTTTGTTTTAGGGACCTTTTTTTCACATCCAAAATCTGGAGACTACGACGTAACAAATCCAGGTGCACCATCTCCTTCAACTGCAGAATACATTATAGAGCCGGCTAGCCTCAATCTTTCCATATTTATGATGTGGTTGAAAGGGGAGGTGCTTCCTGAGGCCACATCTCGACAAAATCTCCACATAAATTTTTACATTTCTTTTTGTTGGTATGTATATTATTATCTAAGTGAAATAAAGTGATTTCTGTATGTAAACAGAAGAAATAGGAATGTTAAATTACAATTGTGCTAGAAAAAGAAGACAATGGGTGGAGTAAAGTAATCATGTGACTCCTATTGGGTATATAAGGATTGCAGTGCTCTAATGAATTCAGTCTGTAAGGAAGTGTGGAGACAACACCTTCTCTTAGCTAGTTATTTCTGGCTATGTCTGTTAAGTGAACTAAGTTATTTTATGTTGCTTCTCTTTTATTTTGCCGAATACCAGTCCGTTTTTGATTTTGTTCTGTTGGAAAGAATACATTTATTTTTGGTCACAACCATTGGTGCTTCCTTGGTCCATCTGTAACCCACACAATCTCACATATGATGCGAGAAGTGGGATTAAGTGGGCTCTGGTGACCTACTGGTGGATCTGCGCTCAGATCTTGGTGGACATTTTATGCAACAGAACGAGGCAGTAGTATGGACTGGTGTTGCTACAAGGTCCATTGTACAGAAGCTACAGCTACCCTTATTGATGGGTTTGGACCCTGCAGTGTGCAGAAAGGTGGCAAGAAGAAAGGCTGAGGTGGAAGAACTATTGATGGAGGACAAGAAACCCGTGGAAGGTGCCCAAGCAGGTGGGCCAGAGATGGAGGGTCCCCCGAGGATCCTCATGAATTGCTCTGCTGGCTGTGCATTCGGTAGGTGGAGATGGAGAGAGAAAGAGAGAGAGAGAGACAGACAGGAGGGAGAATGAGGCACGCTAGATGGATACCTACGTGCCATTCAGGCAATGGGCACTGCCAGACCCCCTCCTGCACCTGGGGGAGGACAACAGGACATAAAATTGGTGAAGTTGTCTGACTCCGACAATATAGAAGCATATCTCATGACATTTGAAAGCTTGGCCGCTGCCTGTGCCTGGCTGAGGGACCAGTGGGTGATTCAGCTAGCCCCCTATTTGACTGGAAAGGCCCAGCTTGTCTATAGTCATGTGGACATCATCCATGCAAATGATTATGACTAAATCAAGCAAGCCATCTTAAAAAGGTATGATATAAGTACAGAGACTTATAGACAACGCTTTAGAGCCTACAAATTTCAGACCACAGATACTCCTCAAGATGTTTATACCCAGTTAAAAGACCTATGTATTAAATGGTTGCAACCCAACACTAGAACTGTCACACAAATTCTAGAAATTATCATCCTTGTACAGTTTATACGAGTATTACCCTCAAGATGTACAGCTCTGGGTGAAAGAGCATCGCCCCGAATGATCAGATATAGCCATAAGATTAGCTGAGAACTATCTAACAGCTAGATCCCATAGACACAAGACCTTTGGGAGCCCCAAAATTCATCAGATTATAGTAAGACATTCCTCAACTAACCCTATACATCACCCACAAAATAGTGGTACTGTTGGGGCTAAAGAAAACACTAAATCTGGAAAGAGGTATAATCCTGACATTATATGCCATGAGTGTAGGGGCAAAGGGCATATTGCAAGATTTTGTCTGAAGGAAAAATCAGAGCCTTTACATCTGGCCCTTGCCAGTTGGGGATGTTATTTGGTACCTGAACAAATTGGGGAGACAGTGGTATCCGGGCTTGTTGATTCTGGAAGTAAACAAACATTAGTGCATGCATCATTGCTAGAAACAAGACTTGAACCAGGAGGGCCAACAACTGGAGTTAAGTGGTTAAGTGTATTCATGGGGATGTACACTGGTACCCGTTGAAAGAGACTGTGGTACAGGTGGATGGGAAGTCACATAAAATGAAGGTGGGCATAGTACCCCATTTGCCTGTACCCGCTGTGATTGGTCATGACTAGCCTAATTTTGAATCTTTATTAACTGCGAATGTTTGTGCTGTTACCACCAGAATACAAGTCAAACAAGAGGAGAATCTAGGACAACTGTTTCCTTTTAATGGGGACATTTATGAGAGTGCGGGAAAAGACAAGAAAACTAGCAGCCAGAGAAGGAAAGAAAAAGAAGCCTGGACTTATGTTCATAAAAACACTGAACTTAAACCTTCTGATATTGAATGTAAACATATTACTAGCAGTAGGGAATTTCAAGAAGCCCAGAATAATGATGTAACACCAACCCCATTTTTTTCACAGGTGAAAGCAGCAGATAGGTCCCAGCAACTTCAATATAGGTTGGAAAATGACTTATTAAATAGAGTGTGTACCAACCCCAAACTGGGGAAATAGTAGAACAATTAATGGTGCCCCTAACCTATAGGAATCAGTTATTGAATATAGCACATAATATACCTGTGGCAGGACATTTAGTTAGGGACCGCACACTGAGCCGTCTCCTGTATAGATTTTTTTGGCCTGGCATTCACAAGCAGATAACAGAATATTGTAAAAGTTGTTGTGAATGGCAACAAGTAGCAGGAATTGGCCGTAAGGATAAAGTACCACTACTACCAATGCCTTTGGTTAATAACACCTTCGAACGAATAGCCATGGATATAGTTGGACCACTGCCTAAGAGTTCTAAGGGGAACCATTTTATTCTAGTAGTTGTTGATTATACAACAAAATATCCAGAGGCTATTCCTCTTTGAAGTGTTACGGCCCCCAGAATAGCTGATGAGTTGGTGAAGATCTTCAGTCGTATGGGAATTCCCAGAACAATGTTGACTGATAGAGGTGCTAATGTTTACTCTAGTCTATTAAAACGCCTATACCAGGCTTTAGGCATTAAAGCCATATTCACTACACCTTACCATTCTCAAACAAATGGACTGGTCAAGCGTTTCAATCAGACTATGAAGAAAATGTTGAAGAAATTTGTACCGGAAGAAGGGAACAAATGGGACACGTACCTTCCCTACCTAATGTTTGCCTACAGAGAAGTTCCCCAAGCCTCTACAGGTTTTTCCCCATTTGAGTTGCTATATGGCCATAATCCAAGGGGTCCTCTAGATATTATTAAAGAGGAATGGGAGGATAGACAATCTAAACAAAAGACACTGCCCTTAGATTATTGGCAACAGCTATGCCAACGATTACTATCATATGTACAGAAAGCTCATCAAACCAATCTGCAGCAGCAGGTGAAACAAAAGGGGTACTATGACAGAGGAACAGGACATAAGGAACTTGTAGAGGGAAATAAAGTACTGCTTTTACTGCCTTCATCAGACAATAAATTGCTTATGAAATGGCTGGGCCCTTACATAGTTACAAAATGAACAGGTCCAGTAACCTATGAGATAGAGTTACCAGAAAAAAAAATTAAGAAACGTATTTACCATGTTAATCTGTTGAAACCCTGGGTAGAAAGATCTCCTCATTTATGTGGTTATATTCTTCCTGAACCTCCTGAAACTGAGTTAGACTTAGCCGATTAATGATTGGAGGGTATGGGAGAACTGTCAGATATACATATAAACCAGGGAATAACATCAGACCAGGCTGCAACACTACAAACTGTATTACGACCCTTTCAGACCATATTTACAGGGACCCCTGGGAGAGTGAAGGATGCTGTCCATCACATTGTAGTGACAGAAAAGGTACCCATTAGACAAAAAGCGTATAGACTCCCTGAAAGAGTTAGAAAAGAGGTCATACAAGAGATTACAAAAAATGCAAGGGTTAGGTATAATTGAGCCATCCCATAGTGAATGGAGCTTCCCTATGGTGGTGGTAAGTAAAAAGGAAGGGGGCATCTGTATCTGTCTTGACTTCAGATGCCTAAACGCTGTTTCAGAATTTGACAGTTACCCAATGCCATGTACTAACGATATCCTAGACCACCTGGGAAATGCTAAATACATCAGTACATTAGATTTAACTAAAGGGTACTGGCAAATTCCCCTCGACCCTAAAGACAAAGACAAAACAGCATTTACTATGCCTGTTGGCTTGTTCCAATTTACTGTAATGCCCTTTGGATTACACGGTGCCCCTGCCACCTTCCAAAGAGTCATGGACAGAATCTTAACCCCACATGCAGCGTATAGCACGGCATATCTAGATGATGTGATTATACTCAGCCCCTCCTGGGAAGAACATATACAACATCTAGAAGCAGTTTTGTCTGCCATCTCTGAGGCTGGGTTAACCATAAATCCTTTAAAATGCTCCCTAGCCATGCAAGAAATGAAATACCTCAGATTTCAGATTGGGAATAGGTTAGTAAAACCTGAGATAAGTAAAGTGGAGGCAGTAGCTAACAGCCCAAAACTCATCACAAAGAAGGATGTGAGGTAATTTTTAGGACTTCCGGATACTATTGGCGCTTCATACCTAATTTTTCTACACTAGCTGGACCTTTAAATGATTTAACAAAGGAAAAATAAACCTGACAAGACAATATGGACAGCAGACTGTGAGGAGGCATTTCACTCCATAAAAGCCAGAATCTGTTCCTCACGCCATCTTATGGACCCTTGATTTTACACAGCCATTCATACTGCAAACCAATGCCTCTAATTGTGGCATAGGGGCTGTGTTGATACAAATATTACAAGGGGAAGAACACCCTATAATTTTTATAAGCAGGAAATTACATGAAAGAGAAACACATTATTCTGTTATTGAAAAAGAATGTTTAGTCATTAAATGGGCCATAGAAGCACTTCGCTTCTATTTACGGGGGGTAGAATTTGAATTGTGGACTGACCACAACCCCTTATGTTGGCTTCATGTAATGAAAGATAGAAATCCCTGCATTATGCAGTGGTATCTATCACTGCAGCCATATCGTTTTACCATCAAACATAGAAAAGGGACTGCGCATAGTAATGCAGACTTTATGTCCCGATACGGGATGGAAGGTACAAACACCTGTCATCAGACCTCGGGGTAAAGATAGTAGTAAATCATGAAGGAATATAGCCTTCATTGTTATTATGTTACCTTTGTAGGGACCCCGAGGTGGAGCCTTAGGAGAGGGTGGGCTACGGCTCCATCCCTCCTCAGGAAGATCTGATGACAGGTATAATACGAATACAGTATCAACCAAAACCATTCTGGTTTGGTTTTAGGTGGGGAGGAATATGAGAGAGAATCCCCCCCCCTTTTGTGTAGGAAGATGGTAATTCTGGATGTACTTCCTTTTCTTTGTCTGTGTCAAAGTATTGTTATTACATGTTGGTTCATTGGGCTGGCCACCCATTTTGTTTGTCTGTCTATCAGCGTTTGTATGTATATTTTCCCATCCTTCTGTACATCCTAGAAATATTGCTTCCTCTGTAAGAAGCAGGGACAGGGCAAGAGGTATTAAAATAAATTAAAAATAAAAGACCCTATAGTTCCCTAGAGCTTAAAGACATCAGCGCTGACAAACGTCTATAAGAGATATGAAAACGGCTTATTCCTTGTATAAGGCAGCATGGCTATATTTACGCTCGTAATTCTGAAGCCATGTAGTCTATTTTAAAATAATGTAACTTTTCTGGCAATATTGGTGAATTAATGAAGCGAGTACTGTATTACTCACAGTACAATGTAGCCCTTTATTTGTTAAAATGAAGATTGTAGCAAAGTACTTACGCTATAACAAATGATAGCGTTAAATATATTAACCCCTTTATTTTGGTTGGTGCTCTCGCCCGAAACATGTATCGCCTATTAAATCTGTCATTCTGTTAATATTATTCCCTGACCCCAGAACTCCAAAATATGGACAGAAGCTAATCCGGAGAGCAGCTACCTGGAAATTTCATTTTAATTTTTCCAGGGTGGTGCGGCTTTCTGGGGCTCTTCTATTCCTTTTAACTCCTGCTCAAATATGTGCACTTTTGTGCGGGCATCTCAGTTAGATACTCAGTAAGATGCTTTCCGTGGTGGTTTTGAAATAGCAAATTCTGATTCAAGACAGGTAGTATATGAAGACAGGAGATTTTTTGTAGTCGCTGTTTACTTGCTTACCTAAGGTAAGAGGTGTTTGTTTTAGGGATTTTTTTTTTATCCAAAATCTGGAGACTACGACACAGGAAATCTGGGTGCACCATCTCCTTCAACCGTAGAATACATTATAGAGCCGGCTGGCCTCAATCTTTCCATATTTATGATATGGTTGAAAGGGGAGGTACTTCCCGAGGCCACATCTCGATAAAATCTCTACACAAACTTTTAAATTTCTTTTTGTTGGTATGTATATTATTATCTAAGTGAAATAAAGTGATTTCTGTATGTAAACAGAAGAAATAGGAATGTTAAATTACAATTGTACTAGAAAAGAAAGACAATGGGTGGAGTAAAGTAATCATGTGACTCCTACTGGCTATATAAGCATTGCAGTGCTCTAACGAATTCAGTCTGTAAGGAGGTGTGGAGACAACTCCTTCTCTTAGCTAGTTATTACTGGCTACGTCTGTTAAGTGAACTAAGTTATTTTATGTTGCTTCTCTTTCATTTTGCTGAATACCAGTCCGTTTTTGATTTTGTTCTGTTGGAAAGAATAAATTTATTTTTGGTCACAACCATTGGTGCTTCCTTGGTCCATCTGTAACCCACACAATCTCACAGTGGACATCATAAATGATATGGAATTACTTCTGTGTTTGGCTGTGACTGGCCACTATCTCCACCACTTTTTGGATAACTAGTATGTATGTCATTATTTATTTTCTCCAAACATGCCGTAATCGTAGTAGGATTGAAGAGTGAAAAACACAGACAGGATATAACCAATAATTTGATTCAGGCATAGGGGCATATAGTAACAACAACCAGCAATTAAAACTTGACTCATGCCCTTATTGTGTAATTAACACTTCCAGTGAGAAGAAAGCCTAGCATTAGTAAACTTGTAATCAAAAATACAACTTTTTTGAACAATCTTACAGTCCTCAGGTTGTTGTAATTCGAGCCTTCGACTAGCAAGCAGCGGATGAGCATGGATAAGGGTTCTCCTTCTCCTTTGTATCTGCGCAGTGCAAGACTCACAACAGATGCAAAAATGGCTCACTTAAGGTGGAGAAGAAGGGAGGTACTGCCTGTGAATGTAAAATTCAGCCATGTGGCTCCACCATCTTGTCCATAGCGTCCAGCGCCTCAACCCTCTGCGCCACCTTGCTGGCTCACAGATCAACATTTTGTATCATCATATTTTATTTTATTTTTTTCAGTTTTTGTTGACCGGGTAAGTGCACTAGACAAATCCTACCTATTTTCAGGCACGACCCGGGGAGGTGGATACAGATAAAGCCAACTGACCTTGAACCAGATTAAGCTGTTGGTGGTATTTTTAGTGAATGAGGGAAATTTGACCAGGACACTGGGGGAATTCCCCTACTCTTTTCGATAAGTGACATGGGATTGTTAAAAATCCACCTGAACTACCACCAATCCAGGCAGATGGGACCTCGGTTTAACATCTCATCCAAAAGACAGCACCTCAGAGTGCAGCACCCCTCTCATGCTGTACTACAGTGTCAGTATTGGGATATTAACCCAAGTGCCAGATGTGGGAACTGAACCAACAGCCCTCTGATCTCCCGGCCTCAGACACAAGTGTGCTACCTACTGAGCCACTGACACTGACTATCTTGGGTCAGGGCTTAGGATCAGGGAAGTGACTACAATTTAGAGACTAAGAGATTTGTGAAAAAAAAATGCATAGGGCAATGTCTATTTTCTTTATTATTGCCTCTCAGTTGGGCTTAGATTTATAGCTGATTAAATACTATATAGTATATGCCATCTAGTGGTGGGAAGGTTGTAGAACAGGATTTTATAACCAGGTTATGTATTGCCAGCTGTCTGCTGTAGGCGACTGCAACAGATCATTATAACCAGTGTGTTTAAAATGGTGAGCATAAGAAAAGATTTTGGAAAGTGAAATTTATCTGTTATACCCGACTGTCTGAATTAAGCGGGTCCGGTTTAAGTGGAGTGCACTGTATTAGTTTCAGGCAGAACACTAGCTCTTTAGGTTGCATTTTCTTTCTTTCTTTCTTTTTTTTTTTTTGTTTGTTTGTTACTAGGCAGGTTCTACTGAAGTGAAGAATGTATCTTTCTGGGTAGACTTAAGCATGGCTTTACCTAAGGTAAAACTTCAGAGTAACAAAATGTCTCACTCTTTGGCCTTGGTATCTGCAATGATTCAGCAGGGGACAAAATTGCTTAAGGTTTTTGAGCCTCATGAGAATTTATGAATGGAAACCGCACCACCTATGGATGTTATCCAGCATTCTGTCATTTGCTGACAGATCCTGGTGCCTCCATAGATTTCAATGGGACATCCTAGGAACTACTTATGGTACTGCAATATAGTCAAGCACCAAGTTGTACAACTGTATTGAATATTACAAGACAAAGGCAACCGGGTAAGTGCACTTGACAAATCCTGCCTATTTTCTGGAATGACCCGGGGAAGGGGATACAGATGGATACCAACTAACATTGAACCAGATTAAGCTGTTGGTGGTATTTTTACTGAATGAGGGAAATTTGGCCAGGACACCGGGGAAATTCCCCTACTCTGTTAGCATTCGCTAACGAGGGAGAGTGCTGCTGGGTAATCCGGAGGGGTTGCTCAGTTGGCCCTCAGTATTGCATGGAGGAGGACGTTGTGTTACCTGGCTCGTTGGAGCCTGATGCAGGACGATCAAATGAAGAAGTTTCCTTACCTCGAGAAACGGACAGTGTGCTTTATTTCCCGGAGAAGCCTCAGACTGACTCGCGGTCTGAATCGGGAGCTGTTCCTTTTAAAACGAATTCTGCTGTTTTTTTTTCTCCTTTGGCTGTCGCGATGTCCGCCAACCGGGCGCATGATTCTAGTCGGGCCCATTTCGTGGATACACCGCAGGAAACACAGGAAGGGACTGCTTTGGAAGTGCAACTGAGGTCGGAAGCTGCAACGGACCAGGAAACGCGGCTGCTGGATTCTCCTACTGCTCCTACAACTACTCAAACTTTGAGACAGCAATTTGGATTACAAACGAGGAAATCATGGTATCCTACTATGGACTGGTCCTCGGAGGAGGTTTTGAAAGACGCTGGGTGGACTAAATCTACATCAGGCACATGGATTCCAGACCCTACATGGACGGACAGTTTCCAGACTACAACTATGCATGCCAACGGTTCTACAAACCTGAGCTCAGGTATGGACATTCAGGATAAAGGGGGGGAAGTTGTTGTTACTACTCAGAGCTCTGAGGCACGTTCTTTGGCCTTACCTGGGCCAAGTTCGTTGGGGGGTAATGTACCTGTTCAGGATTCAGCTCAGATAGGGGCACAAACTTGTTCTCAGCAGCCTAGAACAGTAATGTCTGACTTATTTAAAAATAAATTGGAACAGGCACCTAGAAGAAACGCTGTTCATCTACGTTATAGGGGTGGCCTGCAAACTCACCCTGATAGACACTATATTGCTAATTCTCTTCTAAAAGGCTCCATGAATTTTCTCCCTGTAGATATCTTTGCCTTGATTCATATTTCAGGGGAAGATTCTTATGATATCAGTTTCAAGTCTTTTAAAGGTTTAGAAAAATTCTGGGATAAATATTCCATATTGAAAAATACCCCCTTTGTGGGTTCCATTCTATGCTATTCCCCTTACAAAACCAGTGTTTCGATATGTTACAATTATGTTCCGGAATGAAGGTGTAAATGTGGGTAACATTCATTTATGGTTGAAACATAAATGTGAGGTGATGGGACCCCCCGAAGCTATCCTAGATTTGGAAGGTATTTGGACAGGGAGCTGGAAATTTAAAGTGAAGTTACCCCAAATAAACGGTGAAATTGTCCATTTACCTAATAGCTTTTTCTTAGGGAAGGACAGAGGAGTCTGTTTTTATAGTGGTCAGCCTCGAGCCTGTTATAAATGTGGTGCTCTTACACACTTTAAGTAGCTCCTGTGATCTTTTGAAGTGTCCATTATGTGGAGGGTTTGGGCATGTGGCTGAATGATGCCAGAACATCTTTCAATGTAATCTCTGTGGTGATAAAGGCCATGCCTTTCACCAGTGTCCATGGGCTTCTCATAATAAATCTGGAGGTTGGGACTCTGATATCTTAATTAACAAGGCTCAGGAGAAAACAGTTATTGATTCGGGACCCCTACATACATCTGGCAGCCAGGCTGATCCTTCACCTCACTTGGTGGATAAGCCTCCTTCTTCGGATACTAAGGTAACTCCCTTGGCTTCAGAGGTCTCTATTTCATCTCTCCACTTGATACTTCTGATTCTCAACAGGCTTCTTCCTCCATGCCCCCCTTTGAGATAGTGAAACCCCGCAGGTTTACTAGGGCTTCAAGTAAATCCTCCTCTGCTACCTCTATTTCTGTGGAAAATTTTTTTTCTCCCTTACAAGTGGAAGGAAGGGACTCGGATTTAGAATCTGATACTTCTTATCTTTCAGAGTTAATTTCAGAAGAGGAAGATAGCAAAGCAACAGAACTAGCAAAAGAAAAAAAGGGAAAGAAAGGAAAGAAAAGGAAAGCAAGTCATTCCCAGAAGTTTGGAACCTGATGTTACTACTCCCTCATTATGGCAACTCTTAAAATAGCCTCCTATAATGTCTGCAGTATAAAGAATTTCAAGAAGAGACTTGCAGTCCTTTCTTTCCTTAGTACTTTACAGGTAGACATAATTCTCTTACAGGAGACTAGGCTATCTTCCCTTGCTGAAGTTAAACAAACACAGAAAAGATGGGTTTGGGGTCCTTCGTTTTGGACTTTTGGGCCTGACGCAGCTGATGGGATTGGTGTTCTCTTTACTTCCACTGTTTTTAGGGTTCCTAAATTGGTTGATATCTGTCCTGGGCGTGCTTTGCTTCTAGATTTTTCCTGGCATGATTTCGATTACAGATTACTGAATATTTATGCCCCTCAAAGCGAAATCTGCGCGTATTAATTTATTTGAGGATGTTAAGCCCTTTCTCTATACACAAAAACATGTTATTTGGGGGGGCGATTTTAACTGTGACATCGATGTTAAATTTAAAGGTGACTTTAAGCAGAAAATGTATTGTGATTCCCTAGCTTTGCGACAGATTATTAAAACTGCTGGGTTATCTGACGTTTACAGGACATTACATAGTACGGGTGGTTCTTCATACCACAGAAATATATTTTCCTCCCGTATTGACTATTTTTTTGTATCTAAATTTCTGAAACCTTCCCTCACCTATGTAAAACCAACTGAGTTTTCGGACCATCACCTTTTAATAGGGGTTTTAAGTTTAGTGGATATTCCTCCTAAACTACTCTCAGCTGGCCCCAGATGGCGTTTAAATGTGTCTACCCTGGATGAAGGTGATTGTATTTCTGCCTTACAGGATCTATTCATTGCACGTTATTCTGCACTCTGTCTTTATGAGAACATTTTTTCTTGGTGGAGGGATACTAAAACTGAGATTAAATCTCTTTTAATTTCTAGAGGGAAACACAAGGTCAATTCTAGGTATCTTACATACCTAAACTATTGGGATCAATTCTATAAGCTGATGTCACTACCACCTGGTGACAGACTTCTTTGTTATCTCAAATTTCAGAATTAAAAAACAGATGTTTGAATTTCAATATAATAGGGCTAAGTCTCTTGATATGGAATTTAGATTTGTGTTCAGGCACCTGCTTCTGATCCCTATTTGGCATGTAAGGATCATCTTGATCGAACTCTAATGTCTAGACTGACTTCCTACTGGTAAAATAGTAACCTCTGTAATGGACATGATGTCTGTGGTACAGAACTTTGTTTCAGATTCCTTTGGGGAGATCCCGATATTAGTGGGAATTTGCCGGAGGCCTTTTGCCTTATCTTCCAGCTATGGATACCACATATCAATCTCACTTGTTGAAACCCATTTCTTCTTTGGAAGTTGAAAAGGTTATTCATCCCTTAAACTTAAAACATCCCTGGTTTGGATGGCATTCCAAATGAATTTTATAAAACTTTCATGACGATATGTGTATTTTTCTTCCTATAGTATTTAACTTTATCTTAACCTCTGGCTTAAGTTTTCCAGAGTTTAATGTAGCCTTATTAAAATTTATTTTTAAAAAAGGCGATTCCTCCTTACTAACTAATTGGAGGCCTATTAGCATACTTAATAGTGATTATAAGATTTTTGCCAAAATTCTCACAAATAGGTTGTCCTTTGTTTCAGATTCCCTTATTCATCCTGCTCAATCCTGTGCAGTTCCACACAGGAAGATTCAGCACAGCCTATATTTGTTACGAGATTTATTTGACAACAGTAGTAGGGGAAGAGGGTCGATTTTATTGTTGCCTTAGATCAGGTTAAGGCTTTTGAAGTATGTCACTCTTACTTGTTTAAATTACTATTAACTTATAAGATCCCTAAGCTTTTTGTGTATTGGATTTCTATTTTATATTCTGAAGCGGTGATATATCCCTTAGTGAATGGACGAATGGGGCCTGCTGTTCCAGTGGTTAGGGGAGTTCGACAAGGTTGTCCCCTGAGCCCTCTCTTGTATGTGTTCGTCTTAGATCCTATTATTCGATGTATTATAGGTCTGGCCCCTGATATATCCTTGCCACAAGTAAAAATAACTGCCTATGCAGATGATGTAACTCTATATGTTAAGGATAAGCCCTCCCTTCAGAGGGCCTTGCATTGTTTCCAGACTTGGGGAAAGATTTCCGGATCAGAACTTAACGTTTCAAAGAGTTTTATTCTTTCCTTAAATCCCGAACAAGATACCCTTTTTGATACTGGGGGCATCTCATTTTCATCGCAACCAAATAAAATTTTAGGTATTTGGTTTGGTGATGATGGCCTACTTTTAACTGGGAACAGCAGTTAAAAGTAGGGAATCTAAAGTTAATATTGGAAACAGTGGAAATTTGGGAAAGGAAAAGGGTTTAATTGTTAAACAATTTTGATTCCCATCTTTTATACCTCAGCTACTTATATCCACCACCTGTTTTATTAGAAACATGACTTTACAGTGTTTTCTTTCAGATGATTAGGCGGAATCGTCTAAATCCAGTTCGCAGAGATTTCCTTTATTTACCAGTAAAGAAAGGTGGCTTGGCCATGATAAACCCAATAGTTTTTTTTCATTCCATTTTTTTATTTAATTCTTTTGGTTTCCTTTGGAATCGCACCTGTTCCCTTTGGCAATCTTGGTCTCATTTCCTCTGGAGTCCTTATTTCCAGAAATGGACTACGTCTCCTCCGAAAGTTTTAACACAAAATCATTTACCCCTTTATGGAGTATCAACTTTACAAAAATGTAGGCAGTGGAATTTATTATTTTCTGTTCTTATCTCACATTCTAGGAAAACTTTTTATAACTATATTGTATTTACCGTTCAGGGCACCATTTTACTTTTTCCAGAATGTGTACCGACCAAAATGTCTTTTGCTTTACGTAAATTAACTGACTATAGAATACCATCTTTTATTTGGGACATTGTTTGGATATCTTTACATGGGAAATTGGGGGTGCTGGGGAATCTTAAATATAAACCGATAACTGAAAGACATTGTTTAAGGCCTTCCTGTATTTCGCTTGAAGAAAGCCTTACTCATTTTTTTCTTGCTTGTTGTTTTGCAAAAGATTTTTGGTATGAGGCATCTGACCATTGGGGGGTCCCTATGTTACAACAGGTAACATATAATGTTTTGATTTTAGGGGATTATACAGGAATGTGGCAGTCTTATCATCCCAGCACTCTGAATGTTTTTTTTTCCTTTCTTCAATTTTATCTTTGGCAGGCTAGATGTCAATTTATTTTTCAGCAACAGTTAGTTCCTGTATCTACAATATTGTCTCAAGTGGAGACTGGTTTATTATCTGTTAAATCTACGGACAAACAAAAGTGTTCTGAAGTTAAATTTGTTTCTCTTTGGAAATCCTTTTTTGTTTAAACACGTGTATTTCTGTATATCATTTTTGTATCATTTTGTAAATATGTTTGATTTGATGATGTTGTGTTCTTTTCAATAAACTTCCCCTACTCTGTGAGGGGGTGCTGGTGGACCATGGCTTCGTCCTCCAGACCTGTTCAGTCTGCTGGTGTACCTGCAGGAGAACGGAGCTCTGCTCCTGCAGGTCCAGCTTTGGAGTCTGATTCCATGCTACTGTCTGGGAGATCGGCTGCACGGGCTGTGGACTACGGTTTACCTGTTCATACTACTCCTGTTTCATCTGGATTTTTACCGGCTGATGAGTTGTGGCTGAAGTCTCTCCTTGCTACTCATAGGAGTCAGGTCCTGGCTATGCTTGATACTGTTGCTCCCGATGTTTCTCCTCCTTTGGATTTGCATGCTACAGAGTCTGTTTTAGACCTCGCTGCAGACGGTTTTGATTTGCCTCCTGTTGCAGAACCTTTGGAGGATCCGTTGGTGCTAAGTCGGCTGACTGTTCCTGCTGTACCTGTTCCGCTGGTGGGACACCACGCTGAGTCGGCGGGCGTGCTTCCTGCTTCTCGGGCTTCGGCTGCTGTAACTCCTCTGCCTGCAATGGAGACTGTTTCATCACTTCTGCCTGTAAGTACTGGACCTTTTGCTCAGCCCCTGGCTCACCCACTCCCTCTGGAGCCTTCCACGCCATCACAGGAGTCCGTCCCTTTTGCTCTTGCACCCTTGCTGAGTCCCCTGCCCAGCTCCTTGGAGGCTTCCCTGTGGAATGCAGGCTGGAAACCGGGTGATTCGGGACATTGGGTTCCTGGTCCTGCTCACAGCCCGATACCTGGGCATGGTGTACAATTAGCCCCTTTGGATACTGTTGCCTCTGTTTTGGCGGCTCCTTTGCCTCCTTCTGTTCCTGACACCATGGACACTGATTTAAATGCTGCAGATGTTCAGCATACTGTTTTTGATGTGGAGCAGCTTGAGAGGGTCCCACTGTTATCTGACTCATCATCGGTTGGGGAGGGCCCTAGTACTAGAGGGATTGCTTGGGGAGATCGTATGGACACAGAAGTTCCGATACAGGACCCTCCTCCTGATCATGGGGCACAGGCAAAATCTACTTGGGAAAGAATTCATATGAAGGATGCCTTTCGCAATTCCCCTCCTCTCTTACAATGCAGAAATGCGGTCTGCCTGCAATATGTTGGTGGCCTAGATGTTGTCCCTGATCGACTTTATGTTGGTAAAACTCTCATTAAGGGCTCTCTGGGTTACTTCATGAATGAGATTTTTGCTCTTATTCATGTATCAGGAACTTCGCTGTATGACATCAGTTTTAAGACTCCACAGGGATTGGACCATTTTTGGACAAAGTATGAGCTGCTCAGATATACTGCCTTATGGTTGCCCTTTCAAGCTATTCCCCTCACTAGACCAGCTATTAAATCTGTTACAGTTTAGTTTCGTAAAGAGTCAGTGGCAGTGCATGATATCTCCCATTGGTTGAAACAGCGTTGTGATATATTGGGGTCACCTCATCCTATTTTTGATTCAGAGCACTTTTGGACTGGTGGGTGGAAGTTTAAAGTCCGTCTTCGGCATACTAATGTGGGCCTTGTCCATTTACCGAATAGCTTGTTTTTGGGTAGGGAACGGGGCCATTGTTTTTATGTGGGTCAGCTGCGTACCTGCTTTAAATGTGGCTCCTCTTCCCATCTTAGTGCTGCCTGCGATAGGTTGAGGTGCTCTCTTTGCCTTTTCTTTGGTCATGCCAGTATGGACTGTACTGCTGACCTTAAGTGCAATTTGTGTGAGGAGGTGGGTCATGGCTTTCAGACCTGTCCTTGGGCTACTCATAACCGTGGAGATTGCCCTGATCAGGAATTACTCCTTGTTGAGGCACAAAAGAAGGATATTGCTTCCTCAAAGCCTCCTCCATCCCGTACTACTGAGTTATCCACCCCCCATCTAGATCAGGACATTACTGTTCCTGTACCACAGGCCATTGCTCAGCCTTCCTTGCCTTCTGGTGAGTTTCCTCTGCAGGTTGCACCTCAAGCCCCTGTACTGGTAACCCCCCCCCCCGTCCTGGCAGTTGAGGAACCCTCCCTCGCCCCAGTACAGACTGAAGATGCATTGGTTATGCCTCCTCCTGAACCTTTTGTACAGGCGAAGAAGAGAGCTCAGAAGCAAACCAAGTCTAGGTCTAAATTGGCTAAAGCCTCCTCCCCTGTGGGGTTGTTTCCTTACATAATAAATTTGAGGCATTGTTGAGGCAATCTCAGTCTTCAGATCTGGGAGCCGATTCAGATGCTTCTTCACAACCCACTGTATCTTCAGACTCTGAAAGTGACAAATCTAGGGATATAGTCACTACTGGTAGGCCTTTGAGGCTTGGTGTTCGTCCTCGTCGAAGTACCAGGACGGGGAAGGTCACCTGATTTGTCTTTTTTTTCTTTCTCCTCTCTGTTTCTTTTTTTTTGATAGATGGCTTCTGCATTTCAACTTAAGGTTGCCACTTTAAATGTTAATAGTGTCAAAAATGCATGACGGCGACTCCTTACTTTTCACTTTCTGCAAGCTTTACAGTGTGATATTTGCCTTATTCAGGATACCTGATTGAATGCCCTTTCTTTGGTTTCAGTGGCTAAGAAGCTGTGGTGTTGAGGACCCTCTTATTTTTCCTTTGGGTTGGATACCTGTGATGGTGTGGGAGTTTTATTTCATGGTGATGGTTTTCATGTTACAAAGTTGGTTGAAATAGTTATGGGTCATGCTTTGTTATTGGATTTTGTTTATTTCGATACTGACTGGCGGTTGATAGTGATGTATGCACCGCTCACTAAAAAGGGGAGGGTGGACCTTTTCAACACAATTAAACCATATCTGTTCACCACTAGGTTCCTTCTTTGGGGTGGTGATTTTAATTATGTTGTGCATAAGGGGGATCGAGGTGCGTTGACTGACAAAGATTTTTGTGACACTAACTGTCTTAATCATATTATTCTTCAGGGTTGTCTTCAATATGTTTATAGGGTTTGTCATCCCACGGGTGGGTGTACTTTTTTTAAGGGTGCTCTCTCCTCACGGATTGATTTTCTTTTTACTACTAATGCTGTGACTGTTGTTTCTGCTTGTACTATTCCGGCGGAGACTTCACATCATGTAGTTGTATCTGCTGTCCTGGGAGTGGGCCTTCAGGCTAAGGTTGGTAGGGGTTACTGGAAACTGAATGTCTTCTGTTCAGCTGATGCGTGTTTTCTGACACAGGTGCATGACTTGTTAAAAGCCCACATGTCTTTGGCTTGCCTCACGGAGGATTTGCTGTGTTGGTGGTCGGAAACTAAGTCTGAAATAACTTCTTTGGCTATCCGTTTTTCTAAATACGTCACTTTAGCTAATTATAACAAATATCTGTCTTCGAGATCACAACTGCGGACATTGTACTCTGTGATAAACACCCAGTGGCTAAATTTAATGTCACAAGTGCAGGCTGTGAAAAGGAGATGACGCCCTCAATATTCAAGGCCTCATCTCTTTTGCATGAACTATAAGGTTGTTCTCATGAAGAAAAGCAGTATGGGAGATCTTCGACTCAGCCATAAAAGCGCTCTCGGATCGCTTAGTGACTGAAATAATTGCCTGGATGGTACAAAGTGCACTGTTTTTTTTTAATATATTGAAGGCGGTTTCCTCACACTTTTCGACTCTGTATTCGACATCTGACTTGGATATGGCTGGAGCTGGTGATTTACTTTCTTCACTGACTTTACCCTCTTGCTCAGATGTGCTGTTGAAAGCCTTGACTGCCCCAATCAGTACTGAGGAGGTCATGAGGGAAATATCACGACTGCATACTAATACGGCGCCTGGGATTGATGGTTTACCGTCTGAGTTTTATAAGTCCTGTAGTCCCTTACTTAGTGAAATTCTTACAGTGGTCTTTAATTGGACTTTACAACAGCGTTCTTTTGATTTTCATTTTTGCACTTCTATACAGATTTTATTGTATAAAAAAGGGTGTAGGGGTAATCTTTCCAGTTGGAGGCCACTGAGCCTTCTTAATACTGACTTGAAGGTATTGATGAAGATTTTGAATTCCAGGTTGTTGACGGTGGCCCCTATATTGATCTCTTTACACCAATCCTGTTCTGTCCCGGGTAGATCTATCTACTCCAACCTCCTCTTACTTAGGGAATTGGTCGAACTTGGTAAAGCCGATACTATCAAAGGGTTTCTTATGTCTTTTGATCAGGAAAGGGCATTCGGTCAGGTTGCACATTCCTATTTATTTAATGTTTTGAGGTACTATGGTATTCCGGACCGTTTTGTCACGTGGCTTACACTGCTTTATGGCCATGCTTATACTGTTCCTTTGGTAAATGGATACCTTGGATCCTATATCCCTATTTGAAGGGGGGTGCAGCAGGGGTGCCCTTTGAGCCCCATGCTTTATGTCTTTAGTTTGGATCCCCTATTGAGGATAATTGCCCAGGATGCTCGGATTACTGGTGTTGCCCCCGTGGGTCCCTTTCTGCTAAGGTTTCGGCATATGCTGATGATGTCTGTGTGATAGTTTCTGATGTGCCCTCTGGTGTTAGGGTATTGCATCATTTTTCCGTATATTCTGATGTTGCTGGTACCTCCCTTAATAAATTTAAAAGTTTATTGTACCCCTTACATAATTTGGTCCCTAAGTTCATGGATTTGCAAGGTATTCCTGTATTACTAGGACCAGTTCAGATTTTGGGCATTGTTTTTGGCAAGGGTGATAATGCACTTCTTAACTGGTCAGCCAGGACAGATCTGGCTAAGCCTAAGGTTGTGTTGTGGAAGTCCTGGCAACAGACAGGTGACATTGCAGAGGGTCTGGAAGGAAAGCTATGCCTCTTTGCAGATGACACAAAGATCTGTAACAGAGTTGATATACGGGGGGTTAGAAAGGATGAGAAGGGACTTGGCAAGGTTGGAGGAATGGTCAGACATATGGCAACTTAGATTCAATGCAAAGAAGTGCAAAGTAATGTACCTGGGAAATAAAAATCCAGGAGAAGAGTACACAATAGCAGGGGAGGTACTAACAACAACAATAATGGAAAGGGATCTGGGTGTAGTCGTATCAGATGACCTAAAGGTGGGTAA
This sequence comes from Neoceratodus forsteri, assembly GCA_016271365.2. Classification (NCBI taxonomy): domain Eukaryota; kingdom Metazoa; phylum Chordata; order Ceratodontiformes; family Ceratodontidae; genus Neoceratodus; species Neoceratodus forsteri. Next base: position 569,342,842 of record CM057452.1, read on the forward strand.
GCAGTGTGAGACGTCAGTAAGGACTGCCAAGGGGATACTGAGATGCATAGGGAGGAGCATCACAACTAGAAAAAGGGAAGTGGTTATCCCTCTGTACAGACAGTTGGTGAGACCCCATCTGGAGTACTGCGTGCAGTTTTGGAGACCTCATCTATGCAAGGACATAGACAGGATGGAAACAGTCCAGAGGAGGGCAACTAAAATGGTGCAGGGTCTACATCAGAAACCATATGAAGAGAGACTGAGAGAGCTTAATATGTATACCCTTGATGAAAGGAGGGACGAGGGGACATGATAGAAACTTTTAAGTACCTCAAGGGAATCAACAAAGTCCAGGAGGGTAGCATCTTTCAGAAAAAGAGATGTGTAAGAACAAGGGGTCACAATTTAAAGTTAGAGGGGGGACGGCTCAGGGGTAATGTGAGGAAATTCTTTTTCACAGAGAGAGTGGTGGACGCATGGAACCACCTTCCTGGAGAGGTTGTGGGGTCTAAAATAGTGGGGGAATTCAAACATGCATGGGACAGACATAAGGCAATTATAATGGAGGGTTGCAGGAAGTAGGCTGTTGGTTAACTAGAATCTGCAGCTTATCCAATAGGTAGGGAAATGGGCAGACTGGGTGGCCAAGTGGTCCTTATCTGCCATCAAAGTCTATGTTTCTATGCTTCTAGACTAAATGTAAGAAAGTTTCCATTGTTAAAACATTGCTCCTCCCCCAGTTTTTATACCGTAGTGTGGTATACCCTGTTCCCTCTGCTTTGAAACCTACTTTACTTGTTTTTTTTTAGGTTATTTGGGGTAGCCGTTTAAATCCCATTAAAAGGGATGTCTTGTATTTGCTTATTGCACGAGGTGGGTTGAACAATCCTATTACTTTTTATTATAGTGTTTTTTTTCACTGGAACTTGATTGATCTTCGCTGTCCTCTGTCTCTGTTATGGGTACTTGATGCGGATCCGTGGCTACCTAGATTGTTTGCTTGTTGGACGCTGCCGGACAGGCAGACATTGTGCACTATTTCCTTCCCTGTTTATTTAAGGCCTGCCATTACAAAGCTTAATAAATGGAAGATACTTCCAGACCAAGTTTTCACTAGAAGTAGTAAGTATCTTTATGGAGTTTTGCAAACTCAGGCACATTCTATTGTCCCTGTATTTTGGGATATTCTGGATTGTTTTTCTGAATATCTTCTTAAAGGACTGGTGGATAAATTGATACCGCCTCAATTGTGGGATGTATTGTGGCTTAGTAGTCATGGTCGGCTGCATGTGAAGGGTAATTTTAAACATAAAATAGTCTCTGAACGGATGTGCCCTAGGGATACGTGTGGAGCTCAGGAGGAAACAATGACCCATTTTTTCTCTCATGTCCTTATGCACAAGCCTTTTGGGCGGCCCTTGCTGACCGATGGGGACTGGCCTTTTGGCACACTATTACTTATGTAGAGATTGTGGGGGGTTTCTTATTACGTCATACGCCAATGGATGCTGGTGCATTACGTCTTTTGTTTGATATGTTTAAATTCCATTTGTGGCAGGTACGGTGTCAACTTACACTGAGGCAGGTTTATCAGTCTCCATCTCAGGTACTTGAATGGGTTGAATAAGATATGCTTTCACACTGTAGTATAAAGCAAAAATGCTTGTCTAAAGTGATGTGGCTTATGAGGTGGAGGGAGGTACCATTTTTGAAGGACAAAATTGGATGATTTTTTTCTGTTCACACACTGTATAGCTCCTATTTTCATATGTTGATTTCTGTATAGTTTATTTTCCTGGTTCATTTAGCCTTATTGCTCTGATGATGTACTACTGTTGTTTTTTTTTCTCTCCCTATTGTTCATTTTGTATTTTCCATTGCTTGGTTGGTCTTATTGTTCTTCAGTTTTATTAATAAAACCTTCCCCTACTCTTTTCGATAAGTGCCATGGGATCTTTAACACACACCTGAACTACCACCAATTTAGGCAGATGGGACCTCGGTTTAATGTCTCATCTGAAAGATGGCACCTCAGAAGTGCAGCACCCGTCTCATGCTGCACTACAGTGTCAGAACTGGGATAGTAACCCAAGTGCCAGATGTGGGAACCGAACCCACAGCCCTCCGATCTCCTGGCCTCAGAGGCGAGTGTGCTACCTACTGAGCCACTGACACAGCATATAAAATTGTCCAGTGCCCCAGCTCTACCAGACTACTGACATCCTCCCATTAATCATCTTACTTATAAACATATTTAACCACTAGATTGTCTGTTCCTCTGCTTACTCAATAAACAGTTCAAGAAAGTTCAGGGAATTAAATGTCCTCATCCACTCCATTAGATACCTGCTCTCTCTTTTGAAATTCTTTTTCAATTTTTTTCTAAGGGCTTTAGTTGAATCTTTGGGATCAGAGAATTGTAAGTTCTCTTTCCATATGTTATTTTTAAAGTAGCAGGCATCATTAATAAATGGTGAACTCCCAGCTGTGTCCATCGGGTGTGTACTCCATTGAAGCTCTTTTGTTTCTGCCGTGTCTTGTAATTAAGGTCTAGGAAGAGATGAATCTTACTGTTCCTCCATTCTGATGGTCCTTATTGCTTCATTTTAATCAGTAGTTCATTGCGCTCCAAAACTGAACTCAATACAATCATTACTGTTCAAGGTGGTACTTAGTTCGTTGGCAGTTGGCTGCGAGATCCTTGAGGGGTAATCAGGTAAGAATATTGGGGGCTGATGAAAGCTGGCAGTGTTCAGTAACTATGTTTTAGTGGATTTCATGAGGTTCACCCCCTCGGCACCCTGTGGTAGCCCAGGACTCTAACATGCGTTTCCCTCACAGAGTTATCTAGATTTTCTAGTCTTTTCCATAAAAGTTATTTTCCTTAGTTAATTCTATGGAAACTGTAAGTGCTCTACCTGCAGTCTGAGTTATTTTCTAAGTGTTGGCTGTAAGATTTAAGAAATATACCCCTCCAGGGTGTGGGTATACTGGTGGATTTACCTTGGGTGGTGTGGTTCCGTCATGAGGCGCAGCCGAGTGACTTAACCATACCAGAAGTGGTAAATACACCAGTATACCCACTCTCTGGAGGGGTATACTGCTATTATACAATGTTTAGATTTATTTGTTTTATAAGCGTTAAAGAGGAACTTTAATTTAGATAGATTTGTGATTGATTTTTATTAAAACATACTTCCTCGGTATGTTAAATAGTCCCCTCTGGAGCCTGAGTAGTATGGAGCTGTATTTTCGTGGATGGGGGCTCTGTTTCTGTGACATGCTTGCACTGCCTGACTTCAGAATCACAGAGTCCTGCTCCTGTTGTGTCACTGGTGTTTGAGGTATTAATCTGAGCCACGTGGAGAATTTTTTTGCATGCCCATGTGGTAGTAATGGAAGCTGTTCAGAGACTCTGTGCTTGCCAGCAATCCCGACACCTGTTTCTCACGGCTCTTGTCTAAGCCGTTATTGCGAATGTATGGACAGAGGCAAGTGCTACTGAGGAAAAAAAAAACTTCAGAGAGGTGAGTCGGGTACATGCAGTTACAGGGAAGAGTTGGGAAATGTCATGTTTTGGCTGGAGCTGGTATTGTGATTGAGTTAGTTTACTTTCAGTGTAGCAGGGGAGTCCCGAGTTGCTTGTTTAGAAGCAAAGTAAGATGGTAATGTTTTGGAGCAGTTTTGGGGGGGTCGTATTGATTTTGGTCAAGAAGCTGACTGGTACCTTTTCCAGTGGGCACACTGGAGGATTTACAGCGCTGGGAAAGGTACTAGCCAACCAATGAGGAAGCGGCATTTGCCTGATTCAATTTACCACATTGTATAATTCTTATTTTTTTATTTAGACATTTCAGCTGAAACTGGAATTCTTCCATGAGCTTGTCTATGGATAGTATCACCCTTTGCAGTGCAGTGCTGGTGGGCTGAGAGAGCTCTCTCTCGGAGACAAGCTGCTGTGAGTCTTTGCTGGTGCCCGACTGCTGCTCCTTCTGCTGGGTTCCCTCGCTACCTGCTCCCACATGCTCATTTGGTCTCACCATACCGATTTCACTGGTAGCAAAGTGGTGCAAAAGTGGTATTGCTCTGTTCTGCTTGACAACTGCAAGCTGATGCTGTTGTTCTTTTTCAATTTTGAGCAATTTGGAAGCAGATATTTGTATTTTTGCCACTGAAAATTGAGGAGCCTCTAGGAGTTTCTGCTCCTTGCTTGGTGTTTGGCCCCCCAAAAAATTTATTTTTGATTTATATGTTTGTTACCTGGGTGGATACCCTGATCCCAGGGACCATTTTAAGACATGATGCGGGCCATTAAGATAGCACAACAAAGGTAATGGAAAAAGTGCATAACTAACAAGATACATCAGATTGCTTCAATACAGCTGATACAAACATTCAGTACAGGCGGGATTAACATTAGGTCATATGGGAGCATTCGGGTAATAAATAACAACAATGTAAACAATTAACAGAGAATACATAGCCGTACAATGTCTCAGGTATAAAAAAGGAAAAAACTGGTTCATCCAGAAGGGAATTCAGTAGTATAAAGATTCTTTGTCAGGTGGGGAAGGGAATTGCAGGTGGGTGCAGCTGAGAGGGTGGCCTTATATTATGATTTGAATAGGAAGTACGATCCTAGAGTCTGTAGGGAGCTGGTCAGTTTCTTCCAGTGACTTTGGACAGCCGTGAGAAGGCCTTTTGACTCATATATGTGGCAACTTGGGGACACTCCAGGAGAAGGCTGGAGGAGGACCAGAAGACAATGGGATGAGGCTTAGGTCTGAGTAGGAAGGATATGATACTCTTTTTCTCAGATGGATTTGTCTATTAGGCAGAAACATAAAAACATAGACTTTGATGGCAGATAAGGACTGCTTGGCCCACCTAGTCTGCCCATTTCCCTGCCTATAGGATAAGCTGCAGATCCTAGTTAACCAAAAGCCTATTTCTTCCTATCCCCTACAAGAATTGCCTTATGTCCATCCCATGCATTCTTGAATTATCCCACAGTTTTAGACCCCACAACCTCCTCAGGAAGGCTGTTCCACGCATCCACCACCTTCTCTGTGAAAAAATACTACCTCACATTGCCCCTGAGCCACCCCCCATCTTCAAATTGTGTCCCCTTGTTCTTGCACATCTCTTTTTCTGAAAGATGTTACCCTATTGGACTTTGTTGATTCCACTGAGGTACTTAAAGTTTCTATCATGTCCCCCCTCTCCCTCCTTTCCTCAAGGGTATACATATTAAGCTCTTTTAGTCTCTCCTCATATAGCTTCTCTTACAGACCCTGCACCATTTTAGTTGCCCTCCTCTTGACTGCCTCCATCCTGTCTATGTCCTTGTGGAGATGGGGTCTCCAGAACTGGACGCAGTACTCCAGATGGGGTCTCACCAACTGTCTGTACAGGGGGATAACAACTTCCTGTTTTCTGCCGGTGATCCCTCTCCCTATACATCCCAGTATCCCCCCAGCCATCCTTACTGTCTTCTTACATTGCTTGAAGACCTTAAGGTCATCTGATGTGATTACCCCCAGGTCCCTTTCCATTTTTGTTGTTGTTACTCCCCCCCCCATTGTGTACTCTTCTCCTGGGTTTTTGTTTCCCAGGTGCATTATTTTGCACTTCTTTGCAATGCATTGAATCCAAGCTGCCATACTTCTGACCATTTCTCCAGCCTTGTCAAGTCCCTTCTCATCCTTTCCATGCCTCCCTGTGTATCAACCTTGTTGCAGATCTTTGTGTCATCTGCAAAGAGGCATACTTTTCCTTCCAGTCCCTCTGCAATGTCACTTATAAAGAAATTAAAAAGGACTGGACCCAGTACTGAACCCTGTGGTACCTCACTAATAACCCCCCTTTCTTCAGAGTGGACTCAGTTTACAATTACCTTCTGTGTCCTGTTGTCCAGCCAATGTTTTACCCAGGCTACCACCCAGGGACCTACTCCCAGGCTGGTTAATTTGTTTATTAATCTTTTGTGTGGGACTGTGTCAAATGCCTTGCTAAAGTCTAGGTAGGCCATGTCCACAGCCCCTCCCTGGTCTACTACTTTGGTCACCCAGTCAAATAAATTGATTAGATTCGTCTGACATGACCTTCCTGCTATGAACCCATGCTGCCTTGGGTCCTGTGCCCCACTGACCTCTAGGTACTCAACAATTCTTTCCTTAAGAAGCGATTCCATTACTTTCCCTACTGCAGAGGTCAAACTGACAGATCTGTAGTTTCCTGCCTCTGTCTTGCTCCCACTTTTGTAAAGAGGAATCACATCCGCCTTCCTCCAGTCCTCAGGTACCACACCAACCTCCCATGATTTGTTAAAAAGGGTAGTCAGTGGTGTCACTAGTTCTCCCCTTAATTCTTTTAGAATTCTGGGGTGAATTCCTTCAGGCCCCATTGCTTTGTCCACCTTCAGTTTTAGGAGTTCTTTCAGAACCCTTTCTTCTGTCAAAGGACTGGGATTGACCCCCCTATCCAGAGTGCTTCTATTAATTTGATTAGGTGCCTCCCCCTCCTCCTTTTTTGTGAATTTTTTGTGAGACAGCCTAGAAGGTATTCTCGGCACGCCTGTGGGAAGAGTCAGCCAAGGGCCTGGTAAAGGGAGCAGTGATATGTAGAGTAAGATACAGTAGAAGACCATAAAGGCAAACTTGCAGATGTTGTATGCTTTGCTGAGTCTGTACAAGCAGGAGGACAAGGTTTATATATAAAGAGGGGAGCAGTAGTCCAGAAGGGAGAATTAGGTGCCTTGGGCAATGGCAAGCTTTACATATGGAGTCATAAGGTCTTTGAGACATAAGCTGACCCTCAGTTTCGGGCTCACGTATCTGACTATCAGTCTGATATGGTCTGAGAAGGTCAAGGAAGGGTCTAGAGTGACTCCCAGATATTTGAAAGCAGTCACCTGTTCAAGGGAAGTGGTGTCGGGGGGGAAAGGATGTGTAGTGGTTTATCTGAAAATATTAACTTTGCTATACTAACTGCAGGATTAAAATCAGTTCAATATATTTAGTTATTTAGTTTCTTATGACCTAGAAAGGAGGGCTAGATAATACTGCCTATTTGTAGCTTTGTCCCAGGGTGGGGGTGCAGGGAGAATATGGATGTAAACTAACATTGGGGCTGGCAGTATAGCCAACAGGTTAGAGGAATGATCTGTGAATGAGCTTGGTGCATCCAGCAGATCTGGGTTTGACCAACAAAACCTCCACCTGCACACATTGTGACTCTGAGCAAGCCAATTAACTTCCCCAGTGCTCCTGTGTCGCCCCTGAAAACAGGCTCTTCAGCCTAGTGCGCCTTACCCAGTTACCAAAGAATCAAATAAATAAATAAATTAAATAATAAACATTGAACCAGATTAAGGTGCTGGTGCTATTTCAATAAAAATTAAAAATTCTGAACCACTCTCACTATGGTCCATGTGACTTATACAAATTTGGGAATAGTATATCAGCCGACTATTAGAAATGTGGCAAATCTGAAGCCTATCTGTATCATATGTACTGAGAATGTACACAAGTAAAGGTCTTATGGGCTGAAACACTAGATATCTTTATAACAGTTATTTAGATATTCAGTTGGATTTCAAACTGTTGATTGAAGGATGTGCAAAAGGTCTTCAATAGAACAAATGCATAGAAAAAAATGATCTTAACATCCTTAATAACAAAGCAAATGGTATTCCAACACAGGTTACAAAAGAAGCTTCTGACATATACTGAATGGATAAATAAGCTGAAAGATATCATATTAGAAGTAAATAATAAGCCACAATAGGGTGTGCACTACTGCATTTTAATGCATGTCCCAGGAGTGTAGTAAGGACCGAGGCCAAAGGCCAAGTGTCCTTACGTCCCTGGGAACTGCATTAAAATCCTATGATGCACACCTTGGGGCTCATTACACTTATAAAATGACATTAAGTAAGTTTTTAGAAAGGAAAATGAGATTTGGCACCTGACTATACATTTATAGAGATATAGTTCATGGTCAGGTGAAATCTCTTGGCCAATGAAATTTCTAGATTTTTTCTTGCCGTTCTATAAAACATTTTGTCACATTGGGAAAAGCAGTATATAGACAGAGAAGCATGGAAAACCTTTTAATTTACTAAACACATACTGATGTTCACTACTAAATACTATACTTATGGAGATGAGCTCCACATTCGTGGAGTCAAATCCTTGCATGCAAAAGTGAGTTCAAAAGGTATTTATTTCCACATGATGGAGGTCTAGGCTAGCACTCAGTAACCCTCTCTTCAACCCAACAGGGCCTATCTCAAGCATTGAAAAGCTACGTATACTGCCACTGGTATACTATTTTGATCTGTATTAACTATTCTGCATTAATATGTGCTGTTGCAGTCTCCCCAGCGAGCGGTCACTGAGCACAAATGTCATGTTTGTTTGTCTTGTCCTGTGCTGTGTGTGTGTGTCTACAGAAAATAAATGAAGAATCCGACATGTGTACAGGTATGTCTTATTGACTTAATATCTTTTTTAGTCTTGCATATACGAATGTCTCTTGTATTAACTTACTAGTTACTAGTCAGTGTTGGGCAGTAGATATTTCTATATAGAAGTTTGATCATAACAATGGGATTTATGTTAGCTGTTTCTGTGTACTTCACACAAGGTTAATATATTTATTGCTTAATGAAATAAGATAACAATTTAAATCAGAAAAACAATACCCTTTGAGCACTGCCACTCAGGAAGCTCAGGGCATTTTCAACTTGAAGAGGACAGTACTTGATTCTTTTGGTGAGGCATTTGAGAGCTAGGATGACTCTTGATGCTTCCTGTCATCTTGCAAACAGTGAAGCAGCATAAGTTTGAACCCAGCTGTTGTGTGGCAATCAACTGGATCGCTTCAATGTGCCTGAAATAAACAATAGCTGTAGGAATATGACAATTTGGTATAATGAAAAACATTGCACAGTGCTGGCAGAAGAAGGAAAAGGATTAATGAGATTTCTGTACTAAAGGCTTTCTTCTTTTCTTCCTAATGTCCTTACTATTGCAAAAATAGAGTTATAAAATAGCAAGAAAAAATCAGAAATCTCATTGGCCAAGACAGATCAGCTGACCATACATTAATTCTCTGTATACGCACAGTCATCCTAGTCCTAAACCACATTACACAATGAGCAGATCAGTCCTTCTATAACCAGAGCTATCTTCCATCAGTCTCCCTACAACCAGGACTGATCTTCCACCACAAACATGGCCGCTACCTTTACACTGTAGAAACCTTCAACTGGGCCCTAAAATTTAAATTATCTTAAATATAAAATAAAACAAATTAATTAAATGTTGTTTACCAGATTGTCACTCTCTTCTTACACACACAAACAAATTAGAAACATTAAGTATTGTTTATAGTTTTCATTACAACTGTTTGTTTGCTAACAGTGAAAAATCCCCCTTCTATCTTTACCTGCTCATCAGGGAAATTTCTTCTGCTTTCCTTGACAAGTGAGATAATTGAGTCTCTGGCTCTAAAACAGGCCTTTGTTGTCTGTGTGTACAGTATGTTAGTAGAGGAACATTCTGCTAGTAGAACTGAGCAGAATTTTGAATCCCTGTATTCCATGGTAAACATTCCATTTCTTGAAAGTGGGGAAACACAGAGGGAAAAAAACAGAATGAAGAAAGTAAGCAATAATACTATATAATAACTGGTGATCCCTGTTATCAACCCGTTTCGAGAACTGTAAAAAGTCATATCAACCCGCAGGTTGATATGAAAAAAGTTGTATCAACACGCGGGTTGATACGACTTTTACATTCTCGCGACAAGAAGCCTGCAGCACTCGCATTCCAAAGTAAACAGTTTCAAATGCATAGCATAACTTACAGATCCAAATGAGAAAGCATTACCATTTTACATTAATTCTTTAGCTTACCCTCTGGTTTACAGATCTGTATGTGTTCAGCATGTATTTATTTAGTAAAACCAACACAGAGACCGCTGCTTAAAACGCTCTACTTCTTACTAGTAGGCCGCCCCCACATTATGCGTTATGTGATGTCAGTCTTTGAATAGCGTGGGGGTGTGCCTACTAGTAGGAAGTAAGAGTGTTTGGCCCTCATCGCCTCGTGAGTGGTAATACTTCTATTGAATTTGTTTTAGTGCCAGTTATTATAAAATAAAAATATCTAGGGTTAGAAATGAAGTTTTTTCACACCTCGCTGAGTGATATTATTAAAACTTTCTCGAGCTTCGCTCTCGAGGTTTACATATTATCACACAACTTGGGTGTGTGAAAAAACTCCATATCAACTTCCTACATATGCATTATTCTCTATATAAACAAAGAGAAAAGGTGGTAAATGACTCACCCTGCTGGACAGAGTGAGCAGTTCATGATGCTGTCAGTGAGTGTGGCAGTTTTGAACCACGCTCATGCTTGCAGCACTGGGGAAACTGAGAAACCTCTGTTATGGCTTCCTTTTAGTTTTGTCTACAGAGTGAGGAGAATGAAATAAAATAAGGGGGCTATGTGTCATGCTTAGAATAAAAAAAACAGCATTTTTGAATTGTTGTGGCCAGCAGGGGAATATGAAGCTTAAGTGGGCAGGGAGGCACACACTGTATGACACTACTTTACTCTAGCACCAATAAGCGGAAGAACTATTTTATGTTAAAAGCACAGGTTGACTTATATTTTTACTTATTTAAAAATGTATTTAAAAATAAAAAAAACTGCTTCTAAAAATAAAGGGACATTTTATAAACAAAATAAGACACTCCGGGGTTGTACATTACGGTGTGATAACCACACTCCTAGGGACAACTGGCACGAGGCCGAAAACTACATCCCTAGGAATGCAGTTATCACACCATAATGCCCACCCCATCGTGTCTTATTGCTTACTTGGTAGCTACACCATGCATAACTTGTACAAAATGTTGAACATAAACAAATTTAGAGACAGCAAGGGCTATGTGCGTAAAACGTGCAGTCTCAGACTGGAAAATACAGTAGTGTACCCAGCAAAAGATTACCTTTATGGACATAGGCTGAGCTCTGTAAAGATAACTGCTAGTGAAAAGTGCATATGAAATAGATTGCTATAGCCAGAGGGTGAGGAATTACAAACCCCAAAATGAAGTGCTGAAGCCTCCACAATGCCTGTCTGGTTTGTCCTCCCATAGGAAAGTCATTGATCATTACTAATACCTTGTAAGCTGTGCCGCTGGGGCTAATGCAGTATATGTGTGTTAGTTCAATAAAACGTTGCTTTGTGGTGTGCAATTTCTCATTTCCAGTGTAATCATTGACTTGAATACCTAACATAGCAACATGAATCACGCGCAGATACCACCCCCCCCGAGGAGACCGGAGGTCGTGAGGGCTAGCTCTGAAGCCCTCCCTGCGCCGCAGCAACCCAAAGTGAAGCTTACCCAGTTACCACCCCCCTCCCCTGAGGAGACCGGAGGTCGTGAGGGCTAGCTCTGAAGCCCTCCCGCGCCGCGCAGCAGCAGCCCGGCTTAGCTTCACCCAGATACCACCCTCCCCGAGGAGACCGAGGTCGTGGAGGGCTAGCTCTGAAGCCCTCCTGCACCGCAGCAGCAGCCGAAGTGAAGCTTACCCAGATACCACCCCGCTCCCCAGGGACCCGGAGTCGTGAGGGCTAGCTCTAGGCCTCTCCTGCGCCGCAGCAGCTCAAGTGAAGCTTACCCAGATACCACCCCTCCCCAAGGAGACCGGAGGTCATGAGGGCTAGCTCTGAACCCTCCCTGTGCCGCAGCAGCCCGAAGTGAAGCTTACCCAGATACCACCCCCTCCCCCGAGGAGACCGGAGGTCGTGAGGGCTAGCTCTGAAGCCCTCCCTGCACCGCAGCAGCCCGAAGTGAAGCTTACCCAGATACCACCCCCTTCCCCGAGGAGACCGGAGGTTGTGAGGGCTAGCTCTGAAACCCTCCCTGCGCCGCAGCAGCCTGAAGTGAAGCTTACCCAGGTAAAATCTACCTTTCAGCAGGCAGCAGTCGCGACCGTTGAGCATCTGGCACCTTTTCTCAGCAACGGCCACAAGCTCCCATTCTCGCATCTCACAGCCCCAATTGCCAGAGACAACTTGCACTATAAGATGCTCCAGAGGCTGAATCAGACCTGAACTTGTATTTTTTGTGCCTGATTCCTCAGTTTTTAAATGAGCCTGCACCTAACTCTGTATTTGCCTGTGATATGTTTAGGACTTAGAGTCTCTGCAAACTGTGCAATTTGTGTTTAGCTGAAGCTCCCCTTGTGTAACTCTCATTTTGGGGACTGCTTTTGTGTAATTTGAAGGTATTTCCACAGCGTGCAGACATCTGCTAGCCCTGCTTGGAACCTCTTTAGTAGCCTGCCATTTTGATTTGAGTAACTTCTGGTAGCCCTGTACTCATTCGCCCCGCTCTCCACACCCAAGCTACTACCCTCCCCCAACAGTTAATCTCTTTTCCCACTGCAGCCTATTTAATCCCCCCCCTCTCCCTTCTCCCGCAGATACCACCCCCCTCACCCGAGGAGACTGGAGGTCGTGAGGGCTAGCTCTGAAGCCCTCCCTGTGCCACAGCAGCCCGAAGTGAAGCTTACCCAGATACCACCCCCCTCCCCCGAGGAGACTGGAGGTCATGAGGGCTAGCTCTGAAGCCCTTCCTGCGCTGCAGCAGCCCGAAGTGAAGCTTACCCAGGTAAAATCTACCTTTCAGCAGGCAGCAGTCGCGACCGTTGAGCATCTGGCGCCTTTTCTCAGCAACGGCCACAAGCTCCCCTTCTCGCATCTGCGGCCGAATTGCCAGAGACAACTTGCACATAAGGTGCTCAGAGGCTTAGCCCCCCACCGAATGCCACGCGTTTGGCTCCCCACCACCCCCACCACCACCCTTGCTCGGCAGTCGAATTTATAGCTAGTTTAAGTCAGGTGACCTGCCGTAATAACCTATCAGCCCACTTTTCCAGCTGCAGGTTATACTAACCGAACACTAGTGGCCACTGTAATCAAGCCTCTCTCTCTATATATTTTCAATGGAATCCCTTCTATTCGTATCCCTCCTGATTTCCAGGATCTTACTCCTTGCTCTTCATCCCCCCCAGAGGCACCTATACCTCTCCACCATAACTTTAACACTTTTCATCCAGCTTCTTATGAATACTGCAGATCCAGTTCCCTCAACATCACACACCTTTGTCAAATTGTCCCTGACTGCCTATACCCACACACGATCTCACTCAACCTTTCACTCACTCTTGGAAAGCATTGTACCTCAGCTCTCCCTCTCTTCAGACCACAACCCCCCACCACCTACACAAACCCCTCTACCGTACCTCACATGTCCCTTTCCCTTCTTTTCAGCATGCTCCCTAGCCTCCCAGTTCCCACCTCCAACGCAAAAAGCCCTACACGCTACCAATCCCAGCGTCGCGCATCCAAACTCCGCAGGTTGGCCCTCCTGTGGAACACTTTCCTACTTCTTTTATTATCTGGCAACATCCACCCCAACCCAGGCCCACCCTGCACTAAGGCCTCTACAAAAAACCCGCATGGGAGTTTGCTGTTAGCCCCCTAAATATCTGCAGCCTACCTAAAAACACACCTCTCTCCAAGGCTGGATCTCCAGCATGCACCTGACATTCTTGCCCTCTCTGAGACCTGGCTCACGGAAAGAATTCCCAATGATGCTGTCTCCCTCTGTAATTATGCCATCTTCCGGGCGGATAGGACCAGCAAAAGAGACGTTGGCTGTCCAATCTTTGTTAAATCCTCGCTCAATGCCATTGAAGTACATACCCCTGCACCTCAATATGGAGCCCAGACTCTAACAGTCAAACTCGTGCTGGGTACCAAAACTCTCCACATCATTTCGGCCTACATCCCCGCTAGGAACAAAAAACTCGCGTTTGATTCCATCCTCCATGTTATCTCCCACCTACCTAATACTAGTGAATCCTAATGGGTGACTTCAATGTCAACTGGCTATCCCCAGCCTCATCCAGCTTCAAAGATGCTGCTCTGGCATATGATCTTACCCAACTTGTCACCTCCCCAACCAGAAGGGACAATCGAACCAGGTCTTCCACCCTCTTAGACCTCATTTTTACCAACAGGCCACGTAACCACTCCCAAGCAACTGTTCTCCCCGACACTATTAGTGACCACTCTCCGGTTACATGCCGGTGGTCGGGTAAAGTCCTCCCTGCCCCCCCTATAATCTCCTGGCAGTGAAGGCTTAAAAGAGGAGGCCTAGAGCACCTCAAAGCCCATCTATCTAACAGCAACTGGCTCCCCATATACAACACACAGTCAGTTGACCATGCACTCGCCCACTTTATAACCACCTTCAACAAAGCATGTGATATATTCGCTCCCCTCTCAAAGAAAGTGGTGAAAACCAGAACCACCTCCTGGATCACACCCTCACTTCTTAAACTGCTTCAACAAAGGGACAACCTTTGGCACAAAGCTCTTGACTCTCAACACAACCAGGATAGACAACTTTACCGGGAGGCATGCAATAAATGTACCTGGGCCTTGCGGCAGGCTAAAGCTAACTTCTATCAACAAACCCTTACCTCCTCCTGGGGAGATGGCAAAAAATTCTGGAGCAACATAAGAGAACTCAGTGGTAGAACCAGCTCCCCCTCCCCTACCCAACTCAATCTAAACGGGGATGTCACACAGGATCCTGCCACTATCACTGAAGCTCTTAACTCCGCCTTCTCAGACCTCTCCCATATTCTCCCGCCTACTTCTTTACCCGCCCTCTCACCCTCCCGAAACCCAGTGTAATGTCAGCCCGCCTCCCTTCGGCCGAGGTCATCCCCTGCAATGAGGGCTAAGCTATATTTCCAAAGCAATAGCCAATACCCGTTACAGCAATGACTCCCTTGATCTGAAACTCGTTCGGCTTACCCTGGATGTCGCACTACCCCATCTTACAAAAATCCTCAACCTCTCGCTATGCCTCGGCCAGTTCCCCTCGACTTGGAAGCAAGCCATAATCACCCCCATCCTGAAGAGCGGTGACCCCACTAACTCCAACAACTATAGACCTATATCAATACTCCCAACACTCTCCAAAGCCCTGGAAAAAATTGTCTCAGACCAGATAATAGAACACCTTACTAAACACAACCTTCTCAGCCAGGAACAGCATGGTTTCCAGACTGGCCACAGTACCGTCACTGCTCTGTGTGAGTTCACCTCATTCATCCACGAGGCCCTCAACCAAGGCTCAATCGCTGTAGCGATCTACGTGGATCTGACCAAGGCGTTTGACACGGTCAGTCACGAGCTACTGCTCTGTGTCCTTCCACAACTAAATGTGGTCCCAGAGGCAACTGCCTGGTTCAAGGACCACCTCTCAGGATGGTCACAAGTCCGAGTTAACACCACCATCTCCACCTCCAAAACAGTTTGCTCTGGGGTCCCACAGGGATCAATACTTGGCCCTCTGCTTTTCACCCTCTTTTTAAACTCGCTCCCTAAATAATGTAGTGGTCATCTACTACTCTACGCTGATGATGTGGTACTGTATTGGAAACACCCTCAACCGGGCGCCTCCAACTGTTCCTTCAGGGTTTTCTGGAGCTAGAGAACTGGTTCTAGACCACTGCCTGATCATCAACTATAAAACGAAGTCTATGATCTTTGCTCATCACCAAAGCCCACAAAGTCAGTCAGCACTCCTAATTAAAACTCATTTGGTATCCCTCTGGAACATGTTACAAACTTTAAATACCTGGGCATCACATTAGACACCTCCTCTCCTACCATAGGCACATCCAACTTCTCTCCTCCGCTGTCAACTCCAGGTGGGCATCCTCTACCGACTCAAGCACTGCCTGCCCGCACAGGCTATGCAACTTGCTGTCACCTCCTCCATACTCTCCCTCGTTGACTATGGGATAGTTATATATGGCTCTGCTGAACCCTCCACACTTTGTGGTTTAAACGTTGCCTTGAATAAAGCATGCCGCTTAGTTTCAGGTAGTGACAGACTTACCCACACTCGACCTTTATACTTTGTCTGGTTGGCTAAACCTCCAACAAAGACTAAAGTACCACACCTGCATCCTAGCTAAAAGATACATCTCCAGATAGCCCCATGGCTACTCCCCATTATCTGTACAGCCCCCGGGCACAACACAAGACTCATAGCAAGCCCATCATTCCAAGTCCCCCTCTATAGAACATCCCTAGGGCAAAGATCCTTCCGCTACCGGGCCCCTTGCTGGCTCAATACGCTACCTCCACCACTCACCCAGACCCACAGCATCTCACTGTTCAAGACAGGTCTCAAAGCCCTACTACTTCAGAGTGCAAAATGTGTCTGTAGTTAACGATGCCTACCCAATTGTGCTACCAAACCCCCTACTTCTCCGGACACAGGGTCTCTATTGACCCCATGAATTAGCCACCGACTTGTCTCTGTCTAGGGTTTACAAGAATGCTGCTAACTACCTCACTGTTTTCTAAAGTTTAAACCTGGACTGCTCTGTCAGTACTGTGACTGTAAATACTGCCTGTTCATGTTTCGTG
Organism: Neoceratodus forsteri; assembly: GCA_016271365.2. NCBI lineage: Eukaryota > Metazoa > Chordata > Ceratodontiformes > Ceratodontidae > Neoceratodus > Neoceratodus forsteri. Next base: position 569,359,368 of record CM057452.1, read on the forward strand.
TATGTTCTGTATTTGTTTACCCTCCACCCCCTGTAACCGACGTGGAACCTTTGCAAAAGAGTCTGTGACTCAAAGGTTTGTAATTCTGATTGTACTCAATAAACAATAAACAATAAACAAAGATCCTGGCTGGATTGTGATGACTGCTGGAGGAAAGTACAGTTACGCAAGAACTTACCGTAACAGTAGATCTGTGAAGAGATCTCTTGCAGCAGGCCACACCTATGGAACTATAGCCACCAGCTACTAGGACCACACGGAAACTTTTCTAGTTAGTAGTCTACCAGGGGTCCACCCACTCTGATGTCATATGCCGACGTCGGCTAGCCTATAAGAGTGGGCGTCTCCCGCACTCTCCTCAGTTCTCCCGCTGGAGACCATAAGCTACCTATTCCCAGCTGAGGGAACTAAGAAGAAATCAAAGGTACCCACCAAAAAGAAAATAATAGTAGAGGCACAGAAGGGCCTCCCAGGTCCAGATGGAAGGATGTCATGGCCTGCTGCAAAAGATCCCCTCACAGGTCTACTGTTACAGTAAGTTCTTGCGTAACTGTACTATCTGACTTTGGGGATATCTCTTGTAGCATGCCACACCTATGGAACGAATCCCAAGAAGCTCCATCAGAAGACAGCACAGTCTGGGTGGAGGAAACCTTGAGCCTAAGAAAGTAGACCCTGGAGGACAGCTAGGCCAAAATTGGTCCTATGTCTAGAGGCAATGTCCAGACTGTAGTGCTTGGTAAAGGTGTGGACAGAACTCCAAGTAGCAGCAGCACAGATCTCTGCAGCTGACACATTCCTGAAACATGCAGCAGAAATGGCCATGCCTCTGGTGGAATGGCCACGGACAGCATCAGGAAGCTCCTTGCCATATTTCCTGTAGCAATACGTGATACAATTGGCCAGCCATTTGGACAAACACTGTTTTGAAACAGGAATGCCCTCTTTCCCAAGGGCAAAAGAAACAAACAACTGTTTGGGCTTCCTACAGTCCTTCGTATGTTGTATATAGTAACACAGAATTCTATGTACATTTAGAGTGTGAAGCAATGCTTCTCCTGGATTGGCATGCTCTGAAAAGTAAACAGGAAGATGAATGGACTGATTTAAAGTAAACTCAGAAACCATCTTAGAAAGAAAGTTAAGGTTAGTACACAAAGATACCCTGTCTTTGTGGAAAATCGAATAAGGCTGCTAGGACATGAGTGCCTGTAGTGCTGAAATTCTTCGAGCAGACGTAATAGCAACTAAAAATAGCATTTTCCACAACAGAAAGTGTAGCTTGCATGTCACGGCTAACTCAAAAGGTGCCAATAGAAGTTTTTCCAACACAAAATTCAAGTCCCAAAGTGGGACTGGATTGCAGATAGGAGGCTTCAGGTAGAGAATGCCTCTCAGAAAAGTATGGGACAACTCCAACTGTACGGCCTTTAACAGACACATGGAAGGCAGGGATGGCAGACATGTGCACTTTAAGACAGGAGTACTTCAAGTCAGAGTATGAAAGGGACAGCAGGTACTCCAGAATCTGATTCACTGGTCAAGTGAAGGAATCCAGCTGATGTGAAGCAACCCACAGCGCAAAGCATTTCCACTTCACAGAATAAGTGGCCCTAGTGGACGGCTTCCTAGCCACAACCAGGACATCAGTCAATTTGGGTGACAACCCAAAACAAGCCATGGCTATGCCCTCAGGAGCCAGGCATCAAGAAGTGGGGATCTGAGGTCCAGATGGGCCAGGGTGCCCCAGTTCTGGGACAGCAAGCTGGTGCATAAGGGAAGGGGTACTGGGGGTTCCACTGTCAGCTGCTGCAGTAAAGGGAACCATATCTGACGAGGCCGGAAGGGGCGATGAGGATCATTGTAGCACCTTCCATCTGGAGCTTAACCAGAACTCTCTGAAGCAGGGGGAAGGGAGGAAATGCATACAGAAGCCTCTCTTTCTAGGAGAGGGACAACAAGTCTCAACAGAAAACTCCAAAACCCTGGATCGAGCGAACAAAAAAGTGGCAGTTTTGCACTGAGTGGGGATGCAAAAAGGTCCAGTTGTGGATCACCACTCCTGCCAAACAGGTCTTCTACTACTGAGGTCAGCAGTTCCCACTCATGCGCCCTTGACTGCGACTGGCTTAAGGTGTCCGCCAGGATGTTTTGAACGCCTGGAACATGGACGGCCACCAGTTTGAGACTCCATGATCTAGGGCCCAATACCAGACTCTCACTGCTTTCCTGCAGAGGGGGTCCGAATGAGTGCCCCCCTGCTTGTTGATATAGTGGACTACACTGATGTAGTCCATCTGCATTAGCAGAAGACCCAGGGATAGCAGAGTCTGGAAGGCCTGCAAGGCATAAAGAATGGTTGACATCTCCAGGACATTTATGTGGAGAGAGGATTCCACCTGGGGCCATGTCCCTTGGGTCTGGTGGGGTCCAAGGTGAGCTCCCCACCCAGCCCCCGAAGCATCTGTTGTAAGGATCTGCAGAGAGAAGGGAATGAGGAAAGGAACCCCTCTTAATAGATTGTTGGGATCCATCCACCAGAGCAGAACCCTTTTCTTTTTTTTGTAATTGCAAAATAAGCCCCCTCAACTCCGGCACAGTCACTCGACATCCCGCCAGATGCTGTGATCCCCAGAGGACCCCCCACGAAGCCTAGGTTCTACCCCGAGGTAGGGACGATGTGGGGCCTCCCCTCCTTAGCTCCTCATACCTTCAAATTTTGTAGGGGTCCTTCTTGGGATGTGAGGCGCCGGTGGTGAGGGCCAATATCCAGACCCTCTAGTTGGTGTTGCGCGGAGCCTGACCATTTTTATGTGTATGACCCCCTGGAGGCATGACGTGTGCTTATGCCAAAGCAAACACCGACATCCATCATGTCTCCACCTCGACAGGACTTGGGCATGCTGTACCTCTGGCCACTGCCGGAGGCCAGGCCTGCACCGAGTCAGTGCACCCCCCCCCCACGAAGGAGATGAGCAGTCCCTCGGATGCTCAAGCCTCCTCCCCCCAACTGGCCTGGTGGCACTGAGGGCTGGAGCACTGGATGCCTTACCTCACGTTACGCTGGTGACCCATGTTCGGGAATGAGCACTGGCTGCTGGGAGTTGGCAGGAGAGGAGAGGGATCGAGCATCTGTAGGACTGCTCTCCTTCTCTAGGAGGGAGGGGGCTCCAGTGGTCGGTGTGAGTCTATTCCCTAGTGGAGGCTTGGAGACAGTGCGCTGGTGCTATACAAAGGGGGGCATGATGGAACAAGGCGCCGGGAGGAGCACGTGCGGATGCATGAGTGCTCCTTCCACTAGTGTCATTGCATGTCCCTCATGTCAGGGAGTAAAAGGAGGAAAAATTGGTCCCAGTCATGCAGGATGATGCATTCACCCGCCGCAGGCCCCGACACTGAATAGCGCTCCCTGAACTGGATCCTGTCAAGGTGAGTAGAGCCAAGGGGGGAAGGCTCCCTGCCGCCCCGTCATGGGGGGTAAGCCATTGGGGAAGAGGGGTAATTGTCTGACCTTGGGGTACAGGGCTGGATGGGTGGATGGGGATAGTAAGACGATTGGAACCCGGGCAAGAAATAGAATAAGGAAAAAAAAAGCCTCCTCCCCCTAGCCGACCCTCCAACGATCTGGGTCCTTTCCTGGGTTGCCAGCGCCGTAAGACAGGTCATTGGTACACTGGTCCCACTAGACTCTCAGTGTTCACTGGGGAATCCACATGTGCAGTCTGGCTAGAGGTACTGCTACTACAGCTGCTGCCACCAGACCCAAGAGTCAGAGGAAGGATCTGGCTAAGACATAGCGGTTGTTGTACAACTGTAAAAAAAAACACTACTTTTGAAATCAAATTAGTAAATTGCTAATCCAGGCTGAAAAATATGTTTATTGTTACATTTATCCCTTTTGTGTGTGTCTCTGGGGGTGCACTGACTTATTTTTATTGATGTGTGCCATATTCAGCAGCACCTTCATTTAGAATCCATTTATAATTTGAGAATGAGCAAGGGTGAGCAGCTAACATTGGTTAAGGTTTGTAAAGGGAGAAGTATGGCTACCTCATTTAACTAGCTCCCACCAGTTACCTGCACATTGGCTAAGGACCACACCTTAATTAAGCCGATTTTAGACTGATGCACCCTATATAAATGAAGCCATTTGAGGCAAATGCAGTTTGAAGTAGGGTCCCAGCTGATGGGTGGTCTACCTTGACGATGGTAGCTGGACGACTTCACAGCAGGGCTCTGAGGTGAATATCAAGATACCTCCACTCCTTTTGAAATCAAATTAGTAAGTTGCCAACACAGGCTGAAAAAATATGTTTATTGTTACATTTATCCCTTTTTGGGTTTGGGGCGGTGCGGGTGTGTACTGACTTGCTTTTATTGATGTATGCCATGTGCAGTAGCACCTCTCATCTAGAATCCCATTTATAGTTTGTGAATAAGTAAGGGTGAGCAGCTAACATTGGTTAAGGTTTGTAAAGGGAGAAGTGTGGCTCTCTCATTTAGCTAGCTCCCCACCAGTTACCTACACATTGACTGGGGACCACACCTTAATTAAGCCAATTTTAGGCTGATGCACCCTATATAAAGGAAGCCATTTGAGGCAGATGCAGTTTGGAGTAGGGACCCAGCTGATGGGTGGTCCACCTCGACGATGGTAGCTGGGCAACTTCACAGCAGGGCCCTGAAGTGAATACCAAGAGACCCCCGGTCCTTTTGAAATCAAATTAATAAGTTGCCAATCCAGGCTGAAAAAATATGTTTATCGTTACATTTACCCCTTTTGGGGGTTGAGGGTTTGCACTGACTTGTTTGTGTTGATGTATGCCATATGCAGTAGCACCCCTCATTTAGAATCCCATTTATAGTTTGTGAATGAGCAAGGGTGAGCAGCTAAAATTGGTTAAGTGTTGTACAACAGGCAGGCTTGTCCTGTAAGGTGATCTGCCAGGTCCTGGAGCAGGAAGGCCATGCCCTGAGAAGTACCCAGGACTGCCCCTATGTACTGAATCCCAGGGGATAAGAACTGGCTTGGGCAGGTTGACCATTATGCCCAGATCCTGGAATAGGTGGGTGGTATGCTCCAGAGTCTGTAACAGGCTCTTCCTTGACTGAGCTTTGAGAATCCAGTCATCCAAGTAAGGAAAGACATAGAGTCCCTCCCACCTGAGGGTAGCTGCTACCACCGCCAAGCATTTGATAAACACCTGAGTGCCTGAAGATGAGCCAAAGGGCAAGGCCCGGAATTGAGAAGTATGCCCCCCGGAAATGAAATCTTAGGTACTGTCTGGGGGAGGAATGTACCTGGATATGCAGGTAGGCATGCTTTATGTTGAGGGAACAAATCCATTCCCCCTGGTAAAGAAGGGGCAGCAGACCCTTCAGTGTCACCATATAGAGGTCTTGGAGGTCTAGAATGGGCCTGAGGTCTCTTGTGCATTTGGGGACCAGGAAGAAGTGAGAACAGAGCCCCCTTTTCTGTTGGGTCTTTGGGACAGATTCTATAGCCCTTTTTTGCAACAAGGAGTGGATTTCCTCCCAGAGCACAGGGATATGATCTGGAGGATATGAGGACAGGACTGGAAGTTTTTCTAGAGGCCCCTCCAGAAGTTCCAGAGTGTGGCCGCTTTCTATGAGCTGAAGTACCCAGGCATCTCTGGCAATTTTCCTCCACTTGTCCAAGTGTAGGGAGAAGTGACCTCCTACGACCACCTCCTGCCTTATGGCTGAACTAGCAGGGGCAGCCGGAGCCACACCTCCTCCACCGGGATATTTTCTTGTGGTAGAGGAGGTGGTGAGCATGGCAGGGGTGACCCGGCGTTTATCCTGGTGCGTGTTAGAGGGCTTAGGTCTATGGATAGACCTCTGACAGGGCACTCATTGATCACTCTTGGGCTGGTTGGTGTGGTACATGGAGTGAACTGACCATAAGGTGCGGCCAGAGGCTTGCAACTTGACAGTATGTCCTGCACATCTGCACCAATTTGAAGCCTTGGAAGACGGCACTCAGAATGGACAATTGAACATCCTGGGCAAAGCCCGACACCCTCAACCAAGAGTGTCTTCGCAGGCAAATGCATGCCACTGCAGCCTTGATTGAGGTGTCGACAGCATCACAGGCAGCCCTAAGGAGGTGGATGCCACTGGAACCTGTTTTGAGAGACTGCAGCATCTATTTAAGTACCTCAGTGGAATCAACAAAGTCCAAGAGGGTAGCATCTTTCAGAAAAAGAGATGTGCAAGAACAAGGGGACACAATTTGAAGATAGAGGGGGGGACGGCTCAGGGGCAATGTGAAGAAGTATTTTTTCAGAGAGAGTGGTGGACGCATGGAACAGCCTTCCTGTGGAGGTTGTGGGGTCTAAAACTGTGGGAGAATTCAAGAATGCATGAGACAGACATAAGGCAATTCTTGTGGGGGTAGGAAGAAATAGGCTGTTGGTTAACTAGGATCTGTAGCTTATCCTGTAGGTAGGGAAATGGGCAGACCAGGTGGGCCAAGTGGTCCTTATCTGCTGTCAAAGTCTATGTTGCTATGTTTCTATCTGCTATTTCAGGGGGTCCTCTGGGAGGGCCTGGGCAAATTCAAGGGCTTGGTCCCAGATCTGATTTTGGTACTGGACAATATGGGCGATGTAGTAGTAGTAGTAAAATTTTTATTCATATAGAATGAGAAATATAGGAACTTCTTGTCTCAGAACAGGAAGATCTGGAGCTTAAAGAGCACAGAGGCAGTAAGTAAGTAGGGAGAAAAAATAAAAAATAAACAGAGGAAAGAGAAAGTATTCCAAACAACAGTTAAGGGGCCAGAAATATAACATGATGGGAGTGGTGTAGTGCAGTGGCTGTGGAGCAGCAGTCTTCCGGGAGATGTTCTGGAGGAAGCAGTGTTGTCCCATCTGCAGGCACCTCTCTGGGCTGAGGGAGTAGGTTGTTCATCTCCAGGCTGAGTTGGCCAAGATTTGGGGGACCTCCTCTCCCACCCAGGGACCACCAGGGCCGCTGCTGTTGCCTCAGATGTTGCCAAGAAAGAGGAGCGGTCGGACCACAGTGGGCTCAGGGAGGGTGAGGGTGGTGGAACAGAGATGCATCCCTCCAGTTGTGCCTCTCCACAATTCATATGATGTTCTGGCAAAGTGTGGTTCCTCTATGGAGGCACCCGCAGTGGAGACCAAGGAGGATGCTGGGAACCTCCACAAAGGAGACCCACAGGAGGGTTGCATAGGACCCCCACAGGGGAAGGAACAACTCCTGGTGGGGGACTCCATTGTTAGGGGGGTAGAATTGGGGGAGGAAGGGGAGAGGGAGGTAAGGTGCCTGCCTGGTGCCATGGCTTGGAGGGACAGGGAGCAAATCCTCAGGATCGCTGGAGCAGCTGCATGGAGGAGGGAGCTGGATGTCATTGTCCACCTAGGGACAAATGACCTGGCTGAGAAAGGGATCAGAGCAGTGCAGGAAGAGTTTGTGGAGTTGGGAAGGTGCCATAGACAAGAAGCATGCACGGTAACCTTCTCGGAGGTGCTGCTGTCTGTGGCATGGGTGAGGCTAGGGTGCTCCACACCATGGGATTCAATCTGTCGTTGAAAAACTGGTGCAGAGCTCAGGGATTTGGCTTCATTGGGGACTGTGAGTCCACCTGGAGTGATGTAGGCCTATACTGGTGTGATGGTCTGCATCTGTCCAGGAGGGGAACCAGGATCCTAGGTGATAGGTATAAATGCTTCATTGGCAAGCATTTAAACTAGCCAAGAGGGGAGGCACTGGAAAGGAGCAGGGAAATTCTAGCCCCCCCCCCAAATCAGAATAGTAAGTGAGGTAAACACCAAGATAGAGATGTCGATAGGGAGAAGGGCAGGGGTAAATGGAGAAAATGACAAAGTTAATAAGGACAGGGATGGGGCAAAAAGAGGAAAAGCCATCAAGAAATGGAGGGTAATGAGTACCAATGCCCGTAGTCTGGGCAACAAGCTCCCTGAACTGGTGGCCTTGATGGAAGAGGGATGTCTGGATATCGTAGCAGTCACAGAAACATGGTACACAGAGAACCATGACTGGGATGTTAACATACCAGTGTACACAACCTACAGGAGAGACAGGAGGGGAGAAGAGGGGGAGGAGTAGCTCTCTATGTAAGGGAAGGGATAAAAGCAACAGAACAAAAGAGTAAACAGGGAGGTGAGGAGGCACTGTGGGTCACCTTAGAGACTGGAAAAGGCACCACAAGACGCAGAGGGGTTGCATACAGACCCCCATGTCAGGGGGAGGGAATGGACAAGGATATGCTAGAAGGCATCCTCAGGATGGCAGAGAAAGGGGAGATACTGTTGATGGGGGACCTGAATATACCAGATGTTAACTGGAGCACCTTTGCTGCAGCCACATCCAAGAGCAGGGCCATTCTTGATGCCCTACAGGTGGCAGCCTCAGACAGCTAGTTTTGGAACCCACTCGTGAGGGAGCAATCTTAGACCTCATACTCTCAAATGGGGACAGTGAGAGGTCTCAGATGTAGAAGTGGGTAGCCATCTGGGAACAAGTGACCACCAAACAGTGTGGTTCACGATAAACTCAGCTACAGAGTCAAGCCACACAAAAGTGAGGGTACTGGACTTCAGGGGGGCCGACTTTGGCAAGATGGGAGAGTGCCTTAGAAAAGCACTAGCAAACAGGCTAGAAGAAGGGGTGGAGCAACAATGGGGAAACATCAAAACTGCCATCACAGAGACAACAAGCCTTTGTGTAAATCAAATAAACAAATCAAAATGAAAGAAAAAGCCACTATGGTTCTCAAAAGAAGTGGCGGGGAAGGTTAGGGAGAAAAAGATAGCATTTAGGAAGTATAAGGAAACACAGAAGGAGCAGGACAGAGAACTATACCTGTTAAGGCAGAAGGAAGCAGGGAGTGAAGTCAGACTAGCAAAGGCCCAAACTGAGGAAAAGATAGCTAACTTGGTTAAGAAGGGGGATAAAACCTTTTATAGGTACATCAGGGAGTGTAGAAAGACGAAGGGAGGGATAGTGAGACCGAATAGAGATGGACGTAGGTGGGCGAGAGTGGGACAGTGAAAAAGCAGGGATACTGAACAGAATACTTCTGCTCAGTATTCATAAAAGAGGAGGGGGTGCCTAATCCAATTAACAGAAGCACTCTGGATAGGGGGTTGATCCCAGTCCTTTCACAGAAGAAAGGGTTCTGAAAGAACTCCTAAAACTGAAGGTGGACAAAGCAATAGGGCCTGATGGAATTCACCCCAGAATTCTAAAATAATTAAGGGGAGAACTAGGAACACCACTGACTACCCCCTTTTTTTTTCTTTGTATAATCCTTTTTATTATTTTCTCTTATGTCAACAGACACACAATACATGGACAGACAGCTATACATGCATGCAACTACTAATGTATACAACAGACAAATAAATAGATGCACTTCAATACAGTTACTTTTACATCCAGTGATCCTTCTGTAACCCCTAGATGGCACTATCCCAGGGGCTACTACCCTGCCTGATTTGCCACTAACAGGTTGAGGCCTGGATCAATGGAGGGCCTCCACCCAGAGGTCAGGGTTTGCAATAGTTAAACTTGCTTGGTCACAGCCCTCTGGACACTGCAACCCCCTTTCTTCCCACTAGTGGCCCACACAATATATCAAATTACCTTCACAGTATACACTTCCCCCAGGACTAGTTCCGCACTGGGACCTCCTGTGAAATAAGATACAGTGCAACAATCACAGTACAGTACTTTAACATAGACAAATACCTCAGGCAGTATAACTTTGCTGAAACAAGCAGCTCTGATTTATTTGGGGATATAACAAGGACAGGGAAATCAAGTTAATTAGCTTATTACTTTACTATCTACCTATGGCTCTGTGCACAGGCCTATCCTACCAGTTACTGTCCCTGGGTACCCAAGCCCTAGTGGCTAGTCCAAACCGTGGCAGCTGGTAGGGGCCCTTTCACAGGTGAAAAGAAAAATTAGTTTAAACAGTCAGCAGTACAGTGATTCCATTTGGATTTAATGTGGCAATTCAACAGGGCGACCCTGAATTAGTACTCCGACCTCCAAACAAGATAGGGGTCCTTCAACGTCAGCAGGGCTACTCTTGAGCTCCCGAGACTCTTCACACATTTATATGGTAAAAAGAAAGTACTATACCAGGCAGGCTGCTTCTCTATCGATCGTAATTACTGCACAATACCGGAGAACACACAGCAGATTCAGTTCCTGACAGAGCGAGTGCAATTCAACAATTTCTCCAGTCTTCTACAGGGTGAGCCTGGTTTCTACTCTTCAGAGATCCTTTGATTCTTTTCACAGGGCAGTTCAGTCTAACAAGCAGTTACACAAGCTGCAGACCCGGAACTCTAGGCCTTACACACGTTTTTGACTGAAATTGTGCACTGAAGGGCACAGGGTTTCTTTCCTTCACTGCCAGAGCTAAACTGAAACTCCAACAGACAAAACCGGGTACTTCCTTTGAGTTCCTCCCAGTTCTTGACTGGATTGGCTGTCCTCACAATAGACTGCTGCTGTTGGTCCAAAAGCGCAGAAGTCTAAACTACATCTCCCAGAGTCACTGCCCATACAATCCTCTTGTGGCTGGCTCAGATTATGAGTCAAGTTCTGATTCAGTCAAGGCACCATTTTAGAGCTAGCTTACCCACACTGATTGGTCCAGTTCAGCAGTTCAAAACCAGAATGGGGAACTAGGCAGACACAGTTCTGACTGCAAAGAAAGCAGGTTAGACAAACTGTAATTTCATTATTACTGTAAATGATTTCTGGCAAACAGTTACATCTTTCAGATAGGTTCCCTTTGACTGCAAAAATGGAGTGAATTGGCAGCAGCTCAAGTGGTACTCAAACAGTGAAGCACACAGTCCCCCCATACAAACTAATTATGTCTGCAAGCAGACAGCTCTTAAAGAGACAGTACCAGAGGCTCTAAAACACTCACTGATTAAATGGCTAGCATGAACACCATTGCAGGCTTGGAGCATTCAAGCAAGCTCCTGGAAGTCTTTGGGAACCCCCATTTGCAGGGTTACACTTCTCCAGACAATTGATTCTTAATACTCATTTAGACTACTGAAAAGAAAAATAAAATAGGCTAATGTCCAAATTAATTATCAGACTATACACTGCAGATTCAGTACATATCACCCTTGAGTGTGTCCACCCTCAGGTGTGTCGGGCAGGACACCCATCCAGTCAGGCCTCACCTTCCTAGACCAATCCCTCACATAGGGTGGTCATCTCTTGTCTCTCAGCGTAGAAAGAAATGGTGCCCATTCCCCACAAAACACCTCAGATCTGTTCACCAAAATCAGTGATAGCCGTTCCAATGCCAAGTTTTGCAGCATTAATTGCCACCACTGCTGGATGGTAGGTACAGCATTATTGACCCAAGTATTTTGAATACAATGCCTAGCCATCACCATAAGGATCTTGCTCCAACGCGGCATTGCTTCCCATTCCTCCATCCCATCCGCACTTAGACCAAATAGCCCTTTGATAGGGTCCAACTGGATGGAATTCCGCCATCAGCTCCACTTCTTTAAATACCTTTCCCCAGAAGATGCCAAAACAGGACAGCTCAAAACAGTGCATATATGTCCCCACCTCTCTTTACATCTCCACATAGTGGGGAGACAATAAATGGGCCCTATGCATCACAGCAGAGGATAGTATAGCCTATGCAGAAATTTAAACTATGCTTCTTTTAATCTGTTACAGACCAGCAGGCCTCTATGTCCCGACAATAATTTTTGTCAATTCTCTTCAGAGATTTCCCTCCCTAGATCTCTACTCCACTGCTGCCTCACCTTCTGGGTGTAATCCAGCCATCCCTTCTTCCTAACCTTTGCCGCTTTCCCAATAAATCCTTTAGGATCCCTCTGTGCTCCCAATATTATTAGTTCTACTGAGCCCCACCCCTGTCCCTCTGGTTTCTCTCTCTCCATTTTACCTATGAACGTTTTCAATTGGAGGTATTGAAACAACTACTGCCCTGCAAACTCAGATTCTTTTAATATCCTCTAGTGAGCAACATCCCTCTATAATCATACTACCCACACATTTTGCCTTCCTTCTCACACTCTAATTCCTCTATCCTCTAATCCTGGTAAGAAGAAGCAGTTCTAGCCAATAGCATCAGTATAGTTTCCCCATTGACTATCCCTCTGCTTCTTTAACATCTCCCAGGCATCCAAAGTCATTCCCACCAAAAGTTCAGACCCCTTGACTCCTATGCCTGTAGCACTTACCTGTGCAGGTAGGCGACAGCCACCTACACACCCCTCCCTGTTCACGCTACCCAACACTACCTCTGGCCTAAATACCCAGTCCGCTGCCTATCTGCTGGGTGGACAAATGGCCAATTTAGCAGATCAGGAAATTAAGACCACCATAGCTACCTCTGCTTTAAGTCTTTGGAGCCGCATCCTTGGTCTCTTTCCCCTCCATATAAACTGAGCCAAACACCTTTTCTAATTTGCCAATATCCCCCCGTGTGATTCACATAGGGAGCATCTACATAGGGTACATTATTCTGGGTAAAACATTCATTTTTAACACATTTATCCGCCCCAACCACGATATTGGTAGCTGCATCCACCTTCTTAGATCTGAGTCTATTGTTTTAACTAAGGGAGCATAATTCAGGTCATACAAAGATCCAATTGTTCTTCCCACATTAATACCTATGTACTTTATACTTGTGGATTTACATTGTATACCCCACCGTTCATCTCCTATTTCCTGTTTGGGGAAGCACAACATTTCCGATTAATTCAAATTTATTTTATAACCAGAGAACTCCGAAAAGCTCTCTACTAACTGCAGGAGTGACATCATGGATACCTCCGGTTCCCGCAAAAACATCAACATGTCGTCTGCATATAACGTAACCTTATGTTCAGTGTTGTCTGCCCCCCTCACCCCCCTCACCCCCTGGCACTGCCTAATCGCTGCCGCCAGTGGCTCCAACGCCAAAGCAAATAGCAGTGGCGAAAGCGGACAGCCCTGCCTGGTTCCCCTTTCCAACTTGAAGGGTACCGTTGACTATAACGCTGGCCCGAGGGGATCGGTACATTGCTTCCACCGTGCAGTATGGGTCTGAGACCAAACCGGTCAAAAAACCTCAAAGAGGTACTCCACTCCACCCTGTCAAAAGCCTTTTCAGCATCCATTGATATAACATAAGTCTTCTCCATGTGCTGTCCTGCCCTCAAGCCACATTGGGTAACCTACGTACATTATGATATAATAACCTCCCTTAATAAACCGGTCTGGTCTGGGTGAGTCAACGACTGCAGGTATTCCTCTAACCTCCATGGCCAACGCTTTGCTTGGCAGGATTTTAAGATCACTATTCAACAGAACGTGGCCTTATGCAGAGCTACTCAGAGGATCCCTACCACCCTTTGGGACCAGGCATATGGTGGCATGGTAACGCATGTATCCGGGAGGCCTGGCTCACTCACCCCTCTTCACTTTGAAAACCTCATAGCACCTCTGCCATCTATCCCACTAATGCTTTATAAAACTCTATAGGGTATCCATCCGGGCGCTTACTTTCCTTGCTGAAGCTGTCCTTGCTAATATTTCTCCCTTTGTCATGGGTTGGCTCAAGCACTTTCTTTGCTCTTCATGAGGCTAGGTAGAAGGTTGACCTTACTCAGAAATCCACCATTCTCTGTCTCCCCCGTCCTTCCACCCGGTGGCCTTGATGGAAGAGGGATGTCTGGATATCGTGGCAGTCACAGAAACATGGTACACAGAGAACCATGACTGGGATGTTAACATACCAGTGTACACAACCTACAGGAGGACAGGAGGGGAGAAGAGGGAGGAGTAGCTCTCATGTAAGGGAAGGGATAAAAGCAACAGAACAAAAGAGTAAACAGGGAGGTGAGGAGGCACTGTGGGTCACCTTAGAGACTGGAAAAGGCACCACAAGACGCAGAGGGTTGCATACAGACCCCCATGTCAGGGGAGGAATGGACAAGGATATGCTAGAAGGCATCCTCAGGATGGCAGAGAAGGGAGATACTGTTGATGGGGGACCTGAATATACCAGATGTTAACTGGAGCACCTTTGCTGCAGCCACATCCAAGAGCAGGGCCATTCTTGATGCCCTACAGGTGGCAGGCCTCAGACAGCTAGTTTTGGAACCCACTCGTGAGGGAGCAATCTTAGACCTCATACTCTCAAATGGGGACAGTGAGAGGGTCTCAGATGTAGAAGTGGGTAGCCATCTGGGAACAAGTGACCACCAAACAGTGTGGTTCACGATAAACTCAGCTACAGAGTCAAGCCACACAAAAGTGAGGGTACTGGACTTCAGGGGGGCCGACTTTGGCAAGATGGGAGAGTGCCTTAGAAAAGCACTAGCAAACAGGCTAGAAGAAGGGGTGGAGCAACAATGGGGAAACATCAAAACTGCCATCACAGAGACAACAAGCCTTTGTGTAAATCAAATAAACAAATCAAAATGAAAGAAAAAGCCACTATGGTTCTCAAAAGAGGTGGCAGGGAAGGTTAGGGAGAAAAAGATAGCATTTAGGAAGTATAAGGAAACACAGAAGGAGCAGGACAGAGAACTATACCTGTTAAGGCAGAAGGAAGCAGGGAGTGAAGTCAGACTAGCAAAGGCCCAAACTGAGGAAAAGATAGCTAACTTGGTTAAGAAGGGGGATAAAACCTTTTATAGGTACATCAGGGAGTGTAGAAAGACGAAGGGAGGGATAGTGAGACCGAATAGAATGGACGGTAGGTGGGCAGAGTGGGACAGTGAAAAAGCAGGGATACTGAACGAATACTTCTGCTCAGTATTCATAAAAGAGGAGGGGGGGGTGCCTAATCCAATTAACAGAAGCACTCTGGATAGGGGGTCGATCCCAGTCCTTTCACAGAAGAAAGGGTTCTGAAAGAACTCCTAAAACTGAAGGTGGACAAAGCAATAGGGCCTGATGGAATTCACCCCAGAATTCTAAAATAATTAAGGGGAGAACTAGGAACACCACTGACTACCCCCTTTTTTTTCTTTGTATAATCCTTTTTATTATTTTCTCTTATGTCAACAGACACACAATACATGGACAGACAGCTATACATGCATGCAACTACTAATGTATACAACAGACAAATAAATAGATGCACTTCAATACAGTTACTTTTACATCCAGTGATCCTTCTGTAACCCCTAGATGGCACTATCCCAGGGGCTACTACCCCTGCCTGATTTGCCACTAACAGGTTGAGGGGCCTGGATCCAATGGCGGGGGCCTCCACCCAGAGGTCAGGGTTTGCAATAGTTAAACTTACTTGGTCACAGCCCTCTGGGACACTGCAACCCCCCTTTCTTCCCACTAGTGGCCCACACAATATATCAGAATTACCTTCACAGTATACACTTAACCCCAGGACTAGTTCCGGCACTGGGACCTCCTGTGAAATAAGATACAGTGCAACAATCACAGTACAGTACTTTAACATAGACAAATACCTCAGGCAGTATAACTTTGCTGAAACAAGCAGCTCTGATTTATTTAGGGGATAATAACAAGGACAGGAAATCAGGTTAATTAGCTTATTACTTTACTATCTACCTATGGCTCTGTGCACAGGCCTATCCTACCAGTTACTGTCCCTGGGTACCCAAGCCCTTAGTGGCTAGTCAAACCGTGGCAGCTGGTAGGGCCTTTCACAGTGAAAAGAAAAATTAGTTTAAACAGTCAGCAGTACAGTGATTCCATTTTGGATTTAATGTGGCAATTCAACAGGAGGCGACCCTGAATTAGTACTCCGACCTCCAAACAAGATAGGGTCCTTCAACGTCAGCAGGGCTACTCTTGAGCTCCCGAGACTCTTCACACATTTATATGGTAAAAAGAAAAGTACTATACCAGGCAGGCTGCTTCTCTGTCGATGTAATTACTGCACAATACCGGAGAACACACAGCAGATTCAGTTCCTGACAGAGCGAGTGCAATTCAACAATTTCTCCAGTCTTCTACAGGGTGAGCCTGGTTTCTACTCTTCAGAGATCCTTTGATTCTTTTCACAGGGACGGATTCAGTCCTAACAAGCAGTTACACAAGCTGCAGACTCGAACTCTAGGCCTTACACACGTTTTTGACTGAAATTGTGCACTGAAGGGCACAGGGTTTCTTTCCTTCACTGCCAGAGCTAAACTGAAACTCCAACAGACAAAACCGGGTCTTCCTTTGAGTTCCTCCCAGTTCTTGACTGGATTGGCTGTCACTCACAATAGACTGCTGCTGTTGGTCCAAAAAGGCAGAGGTCTAAACTACATCTCCCAGAGTCACGCTCCATACAATCCTCTTGTGGCTGGCTCAGATTATGAGTCCAAGTTCTGATTCGTCCAAGGCACCATTTTAGAGCTAGCTTACCCCACACTGATTGGTCCAGTTCAGCAGTTCAAAACCAGAATGGGGAACTAGGTACACAGTTCTGACTGCAAAGAAAGCAGGTTAGACAAACTGTAATTTCATTATTACTGTAAATGATTTCTGGCAAACAGTTACATCTTTCAGATAGGTTCCTTTGACTGCAAAATGGAGTGGTTGGCAGCAGCTCAAGTGGTACTCAAACAGTGAAGCACACAGTCCCCCCATACAAACTAATTATGTCTGCAAGCAGACAGCTCTTAAAGAGACAGTACCAGAGGCTCTAAAAACACTCACTGATAAATGGCTTAAACGCCAAACACCATTCAGGCTTGGAGCATTCAAGCAAGCTCCTGGAAGTCTTTTGGGAACCCCCATTTGCAGGGGGGTTACACTTCTCCAGACAATTGATTCTTAATACTCATTTAGACTACTGAAAAGAAAAATAAAATAGGCTAATGTCCAAATTAATTATCAGACCTATACACTGCGGATTCCAGTACATATCACCCTTGAGTGTGTCCACCCTCAGGTGTGTCGGGGGGGCGGGACACCCATCCAGTCAGGCCTCACCTTCCTAGACCAATCCCTCACATAGGGTGGTCATCTCTTGTCTCTCAAGCGTAGAAAGAAATGGTGCCCATTCCCCACAAAACACCTCAGATCTGTTCACCAAAATCAGTGATAGCCGTTCCAATGCCAAGTTTTGCAGCATTAATT
Organism: Neoceratodus forsteri; assembly: GCA_016271365.2. NCBI lineage: Eukaryota > Metazoa > Chordata > Ceratodontiformes > Ceratodontidae > Neoceratodus > Neoceratodus forsteri. The sequence continues at coordinate 569,376,507 of CM057452.1, forward strand.
GCCACCACTGCTGGATGGTAGGTACAGCATTATTGACCCAAGTATTTTGAATACAATGCCTAGCCATCACCATAAGGATCTTGCTCCAACGCGGCATTGCTTCCCATTCCTCCATCCCATCCGAACTTAGACCAAATAGCCCTTTGATAGGGTCCAACTGGATGGGAATTCCCGCCATCAGCTCCACTTCTTTAAATACCTTTCCCCAGAAAGATCGCAAAACAGGACAGCTCCAAAAACAGTGCATATATGTCCCCACCTCTCTTTTACATCTCCCACATAGTGGGGAGACAGCCAAATGGGCCCTATGCATCACAGCCGGGGGATAGTATAGCCTATGCAGAAATTTAAACTATGCTTCTTTTAATCTGTTACAGACCAGCAGGCCTCTATGTCCCGACAATAATTTTTGTCAATTCTCTTCAGAGATTTCCCTCCCTAGATCTCTACTCCACTGCTGCCTCACCTTCTGGGTGTAATCCAGCCATCCCTGCTTCCTAACCTTTGCCGCTTTCCCAATAAATCCTTTAGGATCCCTCTGTGCTCCCAATATTATTAGTTCTACTGAGCCCCACCCCTGTCCCTCTGGTTTCTCTCTCTCCATTTTACCTATGAACGTTTTCAATTGGAGGTATTGAAACAACTGCTGCCCCTGCAAACTCAGATTCTTTTTAATATCCTCTAGTGGGAGCAACATCCCTCTACTAATCATACTACCCACACATTTTGCCCCCTTCCTTTCCCACTCTCTAATTCCTCTATCCTCTAATCCTGGTAAGAAGAACGGATTCCTCGCCAATGGCATCAGTATAGTTTCTTTGACTATCCTCTCGCCTCTTTAACATCTCCCAGGCATCCAAAGTCATTCTCCACCAAAGGATTCTGACCCCTTGACTCCTATATGCCTGTGGCTTCTCACTGTGCAGGTAGGCCGACAGCCACCCTACACACCCTCCTGTTCCAACGCTTACCCAACTTGCTACCTCTGTGCCTAAATACCAGTCCATATACCTCTGCTGGGTGGACAATGGTAATTTAGCAGATCAGGGAAATTAAGACCACCCTTAGCTACCTCTGCTTTAAGTCTTTGGAGCCGCATCCTTGGTCTCTTTCCCCTCCATATAAACTGAGCAAACACCTTTTCTAATTTGCCAATATCCCCTCGTGTGATTCGCATAGGGAGCATCTACATAGGGTACATTATTCTGGGTAAAACATTCATTTTTAACACATTTATCCGCCCCAACCACGATATTGGTAGCTGCATCCACCTTCTTAGATCTGAGTCTATTGTTTTAACTAAGGGAGCATAATTCAGGTCATACAAAGATCCAATTGTTCTTCCCACATTAATACCTATGTACTTTATACTTGTGGATTTACATTGTATACCCCACCGTTCATCTCCTATTTCCTGTTTGGGGAAGCACAACATTTCCGATTAATTCAAATTTATTTTATAACCAGAGAACTCCGAAAAGCTCTCTACTAACTGCAGGAGTGACATCATGGATACCTCCGGTTCCCGCAAAAACATCAACATGTCGTCTGCATATAGCGTAACCTTATGTTCAGTGTTCTCTGCCCTCACCCCCCTCACCCTGGCACTGCCTAATCGCTGCCAGTGGCTCAACAGCCAAAGCAAGCTAGCAGTGGCGGCGGTATAACCCTGCCTGGTTCCCCTTTCCAACTTGAAGGGTACCGTTGACTATAACGCTGGCCCGAGGGGATCGGTACATTGCTGTAACCCACCGTACGTATGGGTCACACAGACCAAACCGGTCAAAAACCTCAAAGAGGTACTCCCACTCCACCCTGTCAAAAGCCTTTTCAGCATCCATTGATATAACATAAGTCTTCTCCATGTGCTGTCCTGCCCTCCAAACCACATTGAGTAACCTACGTACATTATGATATGATAACCTCCCCTTAATAAACCCGGTCTGGTCTGGGTGAGTCAACGACTGCAGGTATTCCTCTAACCTCATAGCCAACGCTTTGGCAAGGATTTTAAGATCACTATTCAACAGGGCAATTGGCCTGTACGAGGCACACTCCAGAGGATCCCTACCACCCTTTGGGACCAGGCATATCGTGGCATCGTAACATGTATCCGGGAGGCACGGCTCCTCCTGCCCCTCTTCCACTTTGAAAACCTCACTTAGCACCTCTGCCATCTGTCCCACTAATGCTTTATAAAACTCTATAGGGTATCCATCCGGGCCGCTTACTTTCCCTTGCTGAAGCTTCCCAATCGCCTTTAATATTTCTCCCTTTGTCATGGGTTGGCTCAAGCACTTTCTTTGCTCCTTCATGAGGCTAGGTAGGTTGACCTTACTCAGAAAATCCTGCATTCTCTGTCTCCCCCGTCCCTTCACCCTGTACAGGTGAAAGTAAAACTCGGAAGCGCTCTCTCATCTGTCTCGCCCCTCGCTGCACTCTTCCCTCCTTATCCTTAATCCCTGTTAACCTCACAGGGTGCTTCCCCCCTTTTCATTAATCTCACCAATAATGGGCCTGGTTTATTGGCCCATTCAAACACCAGTCTCTTGCAATAAAACCAAGAGGTTCAGGCCTCCCCCCTTAACAGAGAGTTTAGTGCCTCTCTTGTCACTATCAGAAGGCGCTCACCCTCCTCTCTCTCCTCCAGCTACTATCTTTTCAAGCTCCTTTAATTGCCTTTCCAGCCCTTGCCTTTTGTCCCGCTTCTTTTTAATTTTGGCCATATATGCTATTATGGGAGCCTCTAAGGAAGGTTTCCTGCATCCCAATAAACTATCTCTATCTGTGCCCCCGTTGGTCTCTTTTTATAGTTCCCACTGCGTTTTCAGGTATTCCCGAAAGTCCTTATGTTGGAGCATAGATGTAGGAAATTTCACTGCGGCCTTATGTCCCTCTCCTCCTTCATTTGAAACCTACCCACCACCATAGCATGGTCCAATATATTTATTTATTTATTCATTTTTATTTATTTGTACATCGGTTTACAACCTTTGAGCCAGAGGCTCATTTCCAAAGGTACCTCGTCACATTGAGGACAAATAAATAACAGACTTTTGGTTACAGCAAAATGAGTTACATAGTTAGCAAGCACATGTGAATACAACAGATAAACAGATAAGCCAGTTTGGTTACAATGGCACATTCTTGCATGATGGAAAGAGCAAGCGGCAGGATAACAGCAGTTCCAGCAGCAGTGGGTGAGGATTTAAAAGGGGTGTTGTGTAGGTGCTGCCCAGCGGGCATTGTCAGGGCTCAGAGAGCTATGCTTCAGTTATAGACAGGTGCAGCTACGCGTATTAAACAGTTGGCTTCGAAGTGCAGTTTTGAATTTGGAAATTGTGGGGACATCCGAGATGTTGTCAGGGAGCGAGTTATACCAGGCTGGAGCTCTATAGCAGAAGGACCTCTGTCCATGGGAGGTCCTAGATCTTGGGACCAGAAAAGTGGCCATGCAGGAGGTCCATGTACAGGGTCCGTGTACAGACCAAGGGTTGGGCTTGCCGAAGGGAGGCTGTCAGCCCGGGGGGGGATAGCCTGAGAAGAGTTTTCTTTATTAGGCACATTTGGTATCGTAGGCGTTCATCTAGATTCAGCAGTATTGCCATGTCATAGAGCTGGCATGAGTGCGTGAGCCTGGGGGCCCCAGTGATTAGCCTGCATGCCTTATTTAGGATGAGGCGAATTTTATTGAGGGCGGTCGTGTCAGCAGCACCGTAAACTGGTAGGTCATAGTCAACAAGGGATAATATAGAGATGTAACTGCTAGACGGAGGGTAGGGGGGGAGAGACAGTTTTTAGAGCAGTATAAGATACCTAGCCGTACATTAGTGGCTGAGGCAAGAGCATCAATGTGGGTGTGGTAGGTGAGGGCTGAGTCAAAGGAGACCCCAAAGTACTTGTAGGAGTGGACTTGCTCTAGTGGTTGATTGGAACAGGGGAGGATATGGAGTGGGAAATTGCTGGCTTTGTTTTGGGGGTGGGCAAAGAGCATTGTTTTTGTTTTTTTGAGATTAATGACCAGTCTGTGCTCTTTAAACCAGACTTCGGCATTATTGTAGGATTGATGTAGGGAGTCCTGGAGGGAGATAGGGTTATGGTGGGTGGCAAAGATGATGGCATCATCTGCATACAGCAGAATTTTCCCAGTGCATGCACTGGGCAGGGTGTTAAGGTAGAGTGAGAAGAGTAGGGGTCCCAGGATGGAGCCCTGAGGAACCCCTGAGAGGATGGGACAAGTTTTGGAAAGTGTCCCGTTAATTCTGACACATTGGGAGTGAGCAGATAGGTAGCTGGTGCACCAGGCGAGAGGCCCAGTAGAGAAGCCAGTGTGGCAGAGGGCATCCAGCAGGAGGGGGTGGGAGACAGTGTCAAACGCCTTTGAGAGGTCGACGAACACTGCCCTGGCTAGGGAGCCAGAGTCCAGTGAAGAGTGCAGGAAATTTGAAAATTCAACTAGTGCAGTGCCGGTACTGTGTCCTGCATGGAAACCGTGCTGTTCAGGGCAGAGGATGTTGTGTTTGGTCAGGTATTCAGTGATTTGCGTGGCAACCAGCTTTTCTAGGGCTTTAGAGAGGGGTGGGAGTATGGAGATAGGACGGTAGTTTCCGGCAGAGGACCTGTCAGCACCTTTGTGAATGGGAGTGACAATGGCAGTTTTCCAAGCAGTTGGGAATTGCTCCAGGCAGAGGGATTTGTTGAGAAGGCTGGTGAGTGGGGCAAGGACCTTATCCAGTACCAGATGGAGAATGCTGGGGTCCAGGGAGTCGTCGCCGGGATTGTTACTTTTTAATGCTCTGACCAGGTGGGGTCTGGCTTCCTGGGCAGTTACCCTACGTAGGTAGAAGCTAGGGCGTTGGAGGACTGGGGCAGGTAGGGAGGGTGGCGGGTCAAAGAAATTACTGGGGAGGACAGAGCTAAGGTCTGTAAAGGATGTGTTAAGGTAGTTTGCAATGTTTGCTGGGTCTGTTACAGTTGTGCCTTCAATGGTGATCTGGGATGGGGGAGGGGAGCGTGTGCTCCCATTTAATTGTTTGACATTTATCCCAGAATCGCTCGCACACCCCCAGGAGGAGGTGAGAGTGGCCTGGTAGTGGTCGACCTTGGCTTTTCGGATGGCCCAAGTGCACTTATTCCGTGCAGCATTGCAGGCCTGTCTGTCAGCCATCCGGCCTGTTTCTGTGGCAAGGTGCCATAGGTTATCCCTAAGCCTGAGCAATTGTAAAAGGGCAGGAGTAATCCAGGGCATGTTATGTTTTTTGGTTCGGGCAGCCGTGAAGGGTGCGAAGAGGTTGCAGGCTTTGTTAAAGGTTTGGGAAAAGAAGGCTAGGGCAGTATCTATGTCAGTCACGTGGTGAATGGAGGGCCAGTTTATCTGGGTAAGAAAATGCTTGAGGTTTTTCAGCCCACCTGGTCTGAAATGCTGGCGAAGTGTGGGCTGGACTGTGAGTTGGGGTGGTGGGGGGTTGCCCGGCAGAATAGGATAGGGGAATGGTCACTGAGTGAGTCAGGGAGGACTTGGAGGTCCTGGACTCTTTTGAGGCGGTTGGTGATGATAACATCTAGGAACGTGCTGGTACCTCTGTTAGGGTTTACTCTTGTGGGTTGGGAAATAAGTTGTGACAGATCAATGGTCGTGAAGGAGTCCTGGGCGGTGGAGGAGGTGGCACTGAGCCAGTTCACGTTAAGGTCCCCCACAAGGACTTGTTATGCCTTGTGGGGGAGGGTGGCGAGATAATCAGTTAAGGAAAAAAGGGCCAGGTTTTGGTTCTTAGAGGGAATGTAGGCAGAGGTGAGATAAAGGGAGCCCCTGGAGGGGTCCGGAGTAAGTTTAAGGTTAAGGGCCTATGCCCCGCTTGCAAGGGCCGGAGCAGGGAGTGCTTGACCAGTGAGTGTATCCCTGGTATAGATTGCACAGCCACTCCCACATTTGCCTACACAATCCTCCCGGTACAGGGTGTAGCCAGGGAGGGAGACAAAGGAGTCAGGGGTGGATTTTGAGAGCTGGACTGGGAGAAATACCTTCCCCACCTGTTGTTTGCATAAAGGGAGGTGCCCCAAGAGTCGACAGGATTTTCCCCCTTCGAGCTCTTGTATGGACACTGGGTACGTGGGCCCCTAGACTTGATCCGGGAGGACTGGGAAGGCAAGCATGCCACCCAGGGAACTCCCATTGTGGATTACGTCCTAAGGTTTAGGGAAAGGGTGAAGGAGCTTATGGGGACAGCCCAGAGCAACCTGGCAGCTGCCCAGCAGAAACAAAAGGTATGGTACGACCACAGAGCCAGAGCTCGCTTGTACATGGTGGTTAGGGAAGTCATGGTCCTTATTCCGGTCGGGAAAGACAAGCTGCAAGCTGAGTGGACAGGACCGTACAGAGTGGTTAGGAAGGTAAATGACATAAACTACATTGTGGAGTTACCTGACTGTAGACAGACAGAAAGGATGTACCATGTCAACATGATGAAGCCATATGCAAATAGGGCTGACAGGGTGGTCGCAGTGTGTAGTCATGGGGAGGGGAAGGATGAAGGAGACCCCCTTCTGGACTTCCTGGAGGAAAGTAAGTGGCAGTCCTCTGTGAAGGCAGTCAAATTGTCTCCCCAGCTGACCCCGGGCCAGATCCAGAAAGTGAGGGAGGTTTTAGCAGACTTTGCCCCCTTGTTTAGCGCCAAGCCTGGACTAACCCCCTTAGCAACACACGATGTGGAGACAGGGACACAGATGCCCATACAGCAGACAGCATATCGGGTGTCAGAGGCTGTCCAAAAAGACATTAGGAGGGAAGTGGAGGAGATGCTAGATTTAGGGGTAATCCAGAGATCCCACAGTCCCTGGGCCTCACCTATAGTCCCTGTACCAAAGCCAGATGGCTCGACTCATTTTGTGTAGACTATCGTGGACTGAATGCAGTCACGAAGTCAGATGCCCACCCGATGCCCTGGACGGACGAACTCCTGGACATGTTGGGGGGGGCAACCTACCTTACGAACATTGACCTGACAAAGGGGTATTGTCAGGTAGAGTTGACGGACAGAGCTAGGGAGAGGTCGGCCTTCATCACTCCAATAGGCTTATCTGAGTTCAAAGTAATGCCTTTTGGAATGAAGAATGCCCTGGCCACTTTCCAAAGGTTGGTGAACCAGGTGTTAAATGGTGCTGAGGAGTACGCCGTGGTGTACCTGGATGACATTGCCATCTTCAGTACCAGCTGGGAGAAACACCTTCACAACTTAGGGAAGTGCTGGGCAGAATACAGAGGCCGGGCCCACTGTCAAAGCCGAAGTGCCAGGTGGCCATGGGAGAAGTGACATACCTCGGGCATGTGATAGGCCGGGGACAGCTCTGTCCTAACCAAATCAAGATAGAGGTAATACAGGCATGGCCCAGACCAGAAACTCAGAAGCAGGTCAGTAGTTTTCTCGGGACAGCAGGGTACTATTGAAAATTTGTATCAAATTACAGTGCCCTGGCTACTCCCCCATCTGACCTGACAAAGAAACGGATGCCCAAGAAAATTACCTGGAGTCCGGCCTGTGAGGAAGCCTATATCAAACTAAAGGAGGCACTGTGCAGTGCTCCTGTTCTAACAAGTCCAAACTATAGTAAAACCTTTATAATTCAGACGGATGCCTCAGACGTGGGTATTGGGGCAGTACTGAGCCAGACATCCAGCAAAGGGAGGGACCACCCCATAGCCTACCTGAGCGGAAAGCTGCTCCCCAGGGAACAAGCATACTCCACAGTGGAAAAGGAGTGTCTTGCCCTAGTGTGGGCCCTAAAGAAATTGGAGCCATACTTGTATGGGCAACCTTTCTGGTGCAGACTGACCACAACCCCCTGGTTTGGCTAATGCAGATGAGGAAAAACAATGGCAGACTGCTCAGATGGAGTCTTGCTTTACAAAGGTATGATTTGGAAATCATACATAGGGCCAGAGCCCAGAATCAGAACTCAGATGGACTGTCTAGGGTCTATGATGAATGAACTGATTTGGGAAGCTCATCTCATGTAATGGATAGAGCCCCCACATTCAGTCTAAGTGGGGAGGAGTGTAACGTAGACAGCCAGATCTGAGTGCTGTATCAAATTTTTTATTACATATAAAATATGTGATGGGAAGGTCAGTTTGAGGAAACTACTGTCTTACTGGAACTGACACATCAAGACCCCCCCAAGGATAAGTTCAAAGGACAGGACATAGCTAAATTGCAGATATCTGGGGTGCAATTACCTTGTCAATTTGCTTCCATCCCAGGAAATAAGATCAGTCATTCACAATTCCCTCAGGGAAAATCCTTTGACTTACAATAGTTGTCAGGAAGAACTTGAGAGGGAGGGGTGCCAGAGAGAAGCCAGAATAGACATTGAAGAGAGGATATTTCCAAATGACTTGTAAAGAAAATAAATCATATATAATGTATCTCTATGTAGCTAACATTTAAATGCATAATATATGTAGTGCTGTACAAGTCAAAATTAGTTGAAAGTTCTAATGTGAAGATTAGAAAGGAGATGATAGCGATCTGCCACCTGCAGCAATCAACATACATCAACCTTCAAGTTGATAGAAGAGACAGATAGAGGAATCCTGAAAAAGAGACCAGTAGATTTTTTTTTCACTGAGAGGGTGGTGGAGCCGTGGCATGCTCTGCCTGGGAGGCTGGTGAAAGGGGGCACAGTGGAGGGCTTCAAGAAGGGGTTGGGACAGGTACAAGGGAAATCTGAAACAAATGAAGACCCTCTTGGGGGCTAGGGGAGGTGGTAAGGCGAGCAGCCACTAGGTTACTGGTTTCGAAAGAGAAGACAGACCATTTGGCGTATTCTGCTGGCTTTTAGTATGTTAGAGCCATTAGCCAAAATGATATAAGCAAAACAACCAAGCAATTAAATTGCAGCAACACAGAAAAGAATAACTTCAGTTAATGATGAAACTAAAAATCAGGATAACTGTTGAGAGACCTTAAACTATACATGGGGTGATTCATGTAACTGTTTAGTGACCAAAATAATCAAAAGCATGTTTTGGGAGTCACGAGACCACTTTATGGCATGAGGACGTGCCTTTGTCGAGCTCCGCTCCCCGGGTTTATAAAATTAAAGAATCCACTGAAATCTCTCGTTTAAGAAAACAATAAAGGAGACTGAAAGTTAGGGTCTATACCATGGATGAATGGTGTGGTGCTGACGGGTGGTAAATCGCAGCGAGCAGAAACAAAAAATAGCAAGAAGCCACCAGCTACCGGACAGTCGAATACTGTGGGCCCTATCTCTATCTCGGCCGCCGAAATGACGATGATAGGCCGAGAACTGAAGGAACAGCTGATGGATGCTTTGTCCCCCCAGCTTGAAAGGCTGGAAGGTAAAATTGACCGCAGGCTGGCCACAATAGATGCCCAGCTAGAACAGCAGCAAGAGCGGCTGGAGGAAGCGGAGGGCCGTATCTCGGCAGCGGAGGACATGCTACACCCAATCCCGAGACATCTGGAGGACCTGGAGAAACAAGTGCAAGATCTCAGGGAGGCCCTGGACTACCAGGAAAATTATCATCGGAGGTCCAATTTGCGGCTCCGGGGGCCTCCCTGAAGGTAAGGAAGGCTCCGACATGCTTGAATTCTGTGGGAAGGTATTGCCAGCCTTACTGGCGCTGAATCCGAAAGGGGGCCAATACAAAGTTGGAGCGAGCGCATTGGGCGGTGCAGCCGCAACCCCAGGAAGGACACCAGCCGAGGCAGATAATATTCTGCTTCCACAACTTCCAAGATAGGCAAGAGATGTGGGAGGCATATAAGAGCATTGCTGAGCTAAAGTATGAAGGAATACGCCTGTTTATATCCCAAGATCACTCCACGAGAATTGGGGAAAAAGAGGTGGGAATTTAATGAGGCGATTGCGGACTGTCAGCGTTCAAAAACTGAATGGTAAATGATTTTCCCGGCCACTATGAAAATCAGACGTGAAGGAGCTATGTATAGCTTCTGGGAAGTGGATAAGGCAGCTAAGTTCGTAAGCGGAGCTAAAGAAAAGATAGGATGACTGCCCCAGAAGGAGAGAGACGCAGTAGTAGACAGAGACTCCATTTTCCTGTAAATATTTTAAATGTTGAAAGTGTGAATCAAAACCTGTTGCAGCATTTGGATGGGACTAATGAAGGGCGCCTGACCTGACCATTATCGCTGGTGTCCTTGAGATGTAATTGGTGTGGTTTCCTCTTTAAAAGAGACTGGCATGTTTGTGCCTCGCTTGCGCTACTCATGTGCAACATTGGACTGAGAACTGATTGGGATGAGAGAGGCCTGGAGAGGGTACTGTCCACTGGGATGGCTGATTGTGGCCTTGAGAGACGATTGCTATGTGTGGCTCATGCTCCGCTAGCCCTTGCTCCATTGAAACGGAGGAATGCTGAGACCCGATTTGCGAGGGGGGCCTGTGCGTTGAAAATGACTCGTGCGGCCTAGCCTCATGGAACAAAAAAGGTACACAGTTTATTTAGGCGAGAGGGAACAAAGGAGTCTGCATGTCCGTGTTTGATGGGGGAGGTAGAAGGGGATAAGAAGGGGGCTCAGCTCTGCTATATATGGCCAAAATTTCTTGCAACACCTGGATGGGGTTACTGAGGAGCGACCGTCTTGATCAAATCATTAAGGAGGTGGCTGAGAAAGGCCCTGAGGGATGATTATCAGATGTGGCCCGCATCCCCCCAACCCCTGCACCATTAAATGGGAAGAGTGTGAGACCCGACTGATTAGAGGCCTGCCGTTGAATAAATGCGGCCTAGCCTCATGGGGGAGGGAGGAAGAAGAAAAAGAGGATGCAGCTCATTTGGGCGAGGGAGGGGATAGATGAGCATGCATGCTTATGTATAGAGGATCGGACTGCAAGAGGGAAAGGAGGGGAAAATGTAACAGCAAGGAGGGTTGCTGAGGAAGGATAGGTGATTGATAAATATCCTGTCTTGAATGCAGAGGAAGGGAATTCCTTGGGCTCGAGAATAAGTTTGTACCTAAACGAGCTGCTGGTGGAAAGAGAGTACAGTAACTGGGGGTTGATCGAAACTGTTCTTTTGAATCAAACCCTTTAGAATATTAATAGGGGAGAACATACTTATTGTGGAAATGTATGTTTCTGAGGGGAGAAGGGGAGATTGTATTGTACATAGTTTGGGGGGAGGGGCATAGTTCAAATGTTATATGTTATGTGTTTAGAGTTGGACTTAATTGCTAGGTCCACATTGTGATATAAAGTAACAGACAAAATGATGCATACTATGATGGTGACAGACTGGAACTCTGCTGTAAAGGGGGGGGAGATGCACATATTAATATCGTGATGGTAGCCAGCCTGGGAGTGGGTCCCAAGATGACAGCCTGGGTAAAGAATTGGCTGGAGAATAGGACACAAAGGGTAATAGTAAATGGAGTCCACTCTGAAGAAAGGGGGGTTACTAGTGGGGTACCGCAGGGTTCAGTATTAGAACCGGTCCTCTTCAATGCCTTTATAAGCGACATTGCAGAGGGACTGGAAGGAAAAGTATGTCTCTTTGCAGATGACACAAAGTTCTGCAACAGAGTTGATGCACAAGGTGGGGTGGAAAGGATGAGAAGGGACTTGGCAAGGTTAGAGGAATGGTCAAATGTATGGCAGCTTAGATTCAATGCTAAGAAGTGCAAGGTAATGCACCTGGAAAACAAAAACCCAGGGGAAGAGTACACAATCGGGGGGTGAGATACTAACAACAACAAAAATGGAAAGGGACCTGGGGGGTAGTCATATCAGATGACTTAAAGGTGGGCAAGCAATGTGAGAGGGCAGACAGGAGGGCTGGGGGGATACTGAGATGCATAGGGAGAGGCATCACCAGTAGAAAACAGGAAGTTATTATCCCTCTGTACAGACAGCTGGTGAGACCCCATCTGGAGTACTGTGTGCAGTTCTGGAGACCCAATCTCCGCAAGGACATAGACAAGATGGAAGCTGTTCAGAGGAGGACAACTAAAATGGTGCAGGGTCTGCACGGGAAGACATATGAAGAGACTAAGGAGCTTAATATGTAGCCTCGAGGAAAGGAGGGAGAGGGGACATGATAGAAACTTAAGTACCTCAAGGAATCAACAAAGTCAAGAGGGTAGCATCTTTCCAAAAAAAGTGTGCAAGAACAAGGGGCACAATTTGAAGATGGAGGGCTCAGAGGTAATGTAAGGAAGTATTTTTTTTCACAGAGAGGTTGTGGATGCATGGAACGGCCTTCGGGAGGAGGTTGTGAGTCAAAAGCAGTGGTTGAATTCAAGCATGCATGGGACAGCCATTGTGGTATATGGTAACTACCCTAGTAACAGTGTAGAATGGTTTAGTCCACATCCCCGCAGTTTGGGCCAATGGTATGTCTGGGGTGGAAACTGGTTTTAGAAACTGCACGAGCAGATTGTAGTAGTTCTGCCTGAGGCCTGCTGATCTATCTAATGTATGTTTGTTGAATAAACCTCAGAGCTGTTAGAAGTTACTTATGGTGTCCAGTCATTCCTAAAACCAGCAATCCTGTAAGAAGCAACTAAAGTGAAATATTATATGGTGTAGAAGTGAACTTGCAGTGCTGCAGTTGCGAAAGAAAAAAAGTTTGTGCTGCAAAAAGAAACTAAAGACAGTATTTGTGAGTACCTAAAGCTTACTAAAGACTGTATAACAAAGTATTTTGGCAGTATGGAACAATTTAAGCCACCTCCACCACTATTGTTGACTGGAACCTTGCAGAAAACTGGAGAAGGTGGGCACAGAGATTAAGTCTGTACTCACAGCCACGGGATTAGATGATAAATCAGAGGAAATGAAAATTGCAGTCCTGCTATACACGATCGGATGAGGCCCTCAAGGTGTACAATACCCTCAATATAACGTATGCTGACCCACAAGCTAAAAAAGCAGCTGAGGTTATGGAAGCATTTAAGAATTATTGTTCAAGGCAGGATGGTAATATAGGCTGAAAACCAGACCACCAGCTACCAACACGTGAGACACGTGCACAAAAATCAAACACGTGTGGGAGGTGTGGCAAGGGACATGTGCCAAAGGCTTGTCCAGCGTATGGACAAGAATGTCGTAAATGTGGTGGCCTCAACCATTATGCAAAAATGTGCAGGTCCAAAAGTCCAACAAACCTCATGAGAAATGACCAAGGGTAGAAGCACTATTTGTGGGTGCTGTAAAAAGAAAACAAGAAATGGTGCGGACACAAGTACCAGATGAAGGGTGGTACCTACCTTGAAGATAATGGGACAGCCAGTTAAGTCAAGTTGGACACTGGGGCTGAATCCAATATACTGACTAAAGAAGTGATTGTGCAGTTTCCATGCAAGGTACAAATCAAGCCAACCAGTACTATCCTAATGGCATATGGAGGAGCACAAATTAATCCGGAAGGGAAGTGACGCTAAAGTGTAAGACACAAGACAGAGAGGCCAATCTGCAGTTTTATGTCACTAATACATGGGAGCTTCCCTACTGGGTCAACAGGCATGTGTCATCCTGGATCTGATTCAGCAAAGTAAAGGTGCTTCAAACAAGCCACCAAGCACAAAGAGGAACTTCTCACAATATAAAACAGTGTTTGAAGGCCTAGGAGAATTCCCAGGAGTTTACCACATATATACTGACCCAAATGTTACTCCTGTGATACATGGTGCAGGAAAGTCCCATATGCAATCATGGACAGACTAAAACAGACACTGGAACAGCTAGAGCAAATTGGGGTGATTAGCAAGGTAAGAAACCTACAACATGGGAAATAGCCCTGTAATTACCGAAGAAAAAATGGTGAGATCAGGGTGTGTTTGGACCCTAGAGACTTAAATAAAGCTATCAGAAGACATCACTTCTCCATCCCCACATTGGAGGATTTTCAGGAAAGCTTGCAGGTAAAAAGTTTTTACAATTCTAGATGAAAAGATGGTACTGGCAGATCAAATTAGATGACTTAATCTGCAGACCTATGTACATTCAACAGTCCATGGGGAAGGTACAAATTTCACAGACTTCCTTTTGGTATACGGTCTGCAAGTGAAGTATTCCAGCAGAGAAATGCTGAACACTTCAGGGACATACCAGGTGTTTTTGTAATAGCTGATGACATGCTTATAGCCACAGCTGCCAAGGAAGAGCATGACGATATTTTGAGAAAAGTAATGGACAGAGCAGTGGAACTCAATGTAAAGTTCAATAGTGACAAAATACAGTATTTGATGAGTGAGGTGAAATACATGGGGCACATCATAACCGAAAATGGGCTACGGCCTGATGAAGCCAAAGTAGAAGCAATAGCTGAGATGCCCCCTCCCGAAGATAAAAAGCACTACAGAGGCTGTTAGAATGACTCGATACTTGGCGCAGTACATTCAGATGAAGCAAACCTCACTGCACCACTAAGGCAGCTACTCAAAAAGATGTCATGTGGCAGTGGCAGCCAAACAGAAAGAAGCCTTACAAAAGCTGAAAGAGACTATTTCTTGTGCACCAGTATTAAAATTCTTTGATCCAAAAGAGGACATTGAAATCCAAGCAGATGCGTCTAAGAATGGACTAGGTGCTTGTCTACTACAAAGAAACAGACCAATAGCTTATGCATCTAGGTCATTGTCCAGTGCTGAAAGAAACTATGCACAGATAGAAAAAGAGTTGCTAGCGATTGTGTTCTCTCTACAGAAATTTCATCAGTATGTTTATGGAAGGTCAGTGAAAGTACAATCAGATCACAAGCCACTACGGTCCTTACTGAACAAACCAATTGGAAAGGCTCCAGCAAGATTACAGCGGATGCTGTTACAGATACAGAAATATGACATAGAGGTAATATATACTCCAGGCAAAGATATTCTGATTGCAGACACCCTATCCAGGGCAGTACCAAGAAAACCAGCAGAGGGAGACATTGATCTAAGTAGTGAAAAGGTCATATACTCAATCCAAGCAACAGAAACACTGCCTGACAGCATGTTAGAGGGGCTAAAACAGGCCACAAGAGGGACAGTGATTTACAGTTGCTTAAAGAAATGCATCTCAAAGGATGGCCTAACAGGAAAAACAAGTCAGCATCAAACTTCAGCACTATTGGCCCATGAGACACAATATATACATAGAAAATGAACTCATAATGGTGGGTAAAAGAATCATCAGCACCCAAAGAGCTGAGAACAGATATGCTACAAAGACTTCACACAGCACATCAAGGAATACAAGGTCAAGGCACAAGCCAGAGCTGTGGATGCATTGGCCAGGCATGAATTGAGAAGTAGAAATGATGGTTGAAGCATGTGGACTTTGTCAGGAACTCTTACCCAGCAACCATAAAGAGCCAATGTGTCCACATGAAATACGGACATGCCATGGTTAAAGCTTGAGCAGATATTTTGACTTAGGGACACTCCTACTTAATAGTAGTGGACTATTTTCAAAATACCCTGAGGTTCTCAGAATGCCTGACAAGGCAGCAGCTACAGTTATTGCAAAATTGAAAGCTGTATTTGCAAGACATGGAATTCGAAAGAACTGGTAGTGGATCATGTACCATTTGCAAGTCATGAAATGAAGCAATTTGCAAAGTTGTGGAGTTCAAAATAACTCATTCCAGCCCAGGATACCCACAATCTAATGGTTTAGCTGAAAGAATGATCCAGACAGTAAAAAGAATCTTTCTGAAGTCTATGCAAGGTCAGACCGATCCACATCTCGCATTGCTCAGTCTTAGAAATACACCAGTCACAGGACTGAACTTTACACCTTCTCAATTGTTAATGGGCAGAATGTTGAGGACAACATTACCAGCAAGTGCAAGGGCACTGCGACCTGAAATACCAAAGGATGCACATAAATGTCTGAAAAGACTACAGAAAAGACAGAAACAGTATTATGACAGGAATGCAGCTCCACTTATTCCATTCAGAGAAGGGGAAAGGGTATGCATACAGACTTCTAGTGGGTGGCAACCTGCTACAGTGGAAAGAATCTGTGATGAGCCAAGATCCTATAGTGTGATTACACCTGCAGGACAGCGATACCTAGGGAATAGGAGACACCTGAGGAGAGACGTAACAGTTGCTTTGGAGGCTGAAGAGCAACAGGCAGATGAGTCAACTGAATCCATATTGTCACAAACAGTGCAATCCAGGGACAACAGCCAGGAACAGGACACTTGTCAAGAGTATGAGCAACCTGAGATGGAACCTGTTGTTTTCAATGACACTTTGCCAGAAAGTCCTGAGGCTGTACCCAGTGTGCAGTCTCCGAATGACCAGAGGGAGTCTGCTTAAAGTTCCTGAGAGGTTCAGAGATTTTGTTATGACTTAAGTCAGTGGTAAAGACTTATTTCAACAAAGCTGAGTACCAGTGACTTTAGACCCTAACTCATCACAAAGTAAGACTCAACCATTATGTTAATATTGCTTGGCAATTATTTGTCATTGATATGCAAACCGAAATCAAGGTAATTGCTTTCTTTTACTAGAAGGGGAGATGTAGTATATGGTAACTTACCCTAGTAACAGTGTAGAATGGTTTAGTCCACATCCCCCTGGAGTTTTGGGCCAATGGTATGTCTGGGGTGGAAACTGGGTTTTAGAAACTGCACGAGCAGATTGTAGTAGTAGTTCTGCTGAGGCCTGCTGATCTATCTAATGTATGTTTGTTGAATAAACCTCAGAGCTGTTAGAAGTTACTTATGGTGTCCAGTCATTCCTAAAACCAGCAATCCTGTAAGAAGCAACTAAAGTGAAATATTATAGCCATAAGGCAATTCTAGGGGGTGGGGGTAGAAAGAAGTAGGCTGCTGGTTAACTAGGATCTGCAGCTTATCCATTAGGTAGGGAAATGGGCAGACTGGGTGGACCAAGTGGTCCTTATCTGCCGTCAAATTCTATGTTTCTATGTTGATGTCTGGGGCAGGGAGGACCCACACGAATTTGGAAGGTCCAATATACTTTCTCGGGGACCCTTGAATTACAACAGAGAGACCTTTGAGGTGTAGATTCCTAGGTCCAGATGAAATTAAAGAGGCAAATACACTTTTGCTTTGAATACAGTGACTTAGATCAAATAAACTTTTGAGATGTATGTGTAGCAGAGCACAAACCGGTTTGGTCTGGTTAACCTGAGGGAGGAAAGGCAGTGAGGTCACTATTATGTATTTTTAAATATTTTATTTGGACATCCTGTGAGATAAAATATAGATGTTGTTATACCAAGGCAGAGTTATGTGACCTCAGAAAGGGCTGGCTCAGAACTGTGTTTAATTGCTGAAAGAACCTTGACAGAGTCACACAAAGACAATATTACCTGACTGAGGAAGAATCATCACAGCACTGAAAGAGAGTAAGATTAGACCAGTCTGAATGTATGTATAGTAGGAACTGCACTTTTACCTGTTTGTTTTAAGGCTGTATGTGCTGGGATATATATTTGTTCTGTAATTATTGTTCTGTTTTGATATTTTTTAAAGTAAAGATATATTTTACAAACAGAAACTGCTGGAGTGCCTTGACATTTCTTTTTATTTTAAGTGGAGCTTTTAAAGGTTATAAGTAACACTGTGTATGAGCTTATTGTATACCAAACTGGGAAATGGATAGAGTTCTCTAAAATCTTGCATAGAGTTCTAAGGGTTCATTTGAAAGACCTGGTTGGGTGCCCGTAGGCAAAGATATCTGGCCCCCCCGAAGACAGAATTATCTGAGCCTGACAATTGCTTACACTAACAAGAGGTTATCAGTTTGAATCCCTCCAGAGCTTGAGACTAAGGTGACCTGAACCCACAAAACAGGCAAGAGGGTTACCTTGTTCTGTTCACTGTACACAAATCATACACTCAGAGGATGGCACTTTGGGGGGTACAGGACTGACCGGCTGAGCGAGTTTGTGACAGTAGTAACAACAACAAAAATGGAAAGGGACCTGGGGGCAATCATATCAGATGACCTTAAGGTTAGCAAGCAATGTGAGAAGGCAGTAGGGAGGGCTGGGGGGATACTGGGATGTATAAGGAGAGGCATCACCAGCAGAAAACTAGAAGTTGTTATCCCTCTGTACAGACAGTTGGTGAGACCCCATTTGGAGTATTACGTCCAGTTCTGGAGACCCCATCTCCGCAAGGACATAGACAGGATGGAGGCAGTCCAGAGGAGGCAGCTAAAATGGTGCAGGGTCTGCAAGAGAAGCCATACGAGGAGAGACTAAAGGAGCTTAATATGAGGAAAGGAGGGAGAGGGGGGACATGATAGAAACTTTTAAGTACCTCAATGGAATCAACAAAGTCCAAGAGGGTATCATCTTTCAGAAAAAGAGATGTGCAAGTACAAGGGGACACAATTTGAAGATAGAGGGAGGACGGCTCAGGGGCAATGTGAGGAAGTATTTTTTCACAGAGAGGGTGGTGGACGCATGGGATAGCCTTCCTGAGGAGGTTATGGGATCTAAAACTGTGGGAGAATTCAAGAATGCATGGGAGGGACATAAAGCAATTCTTGTGGGGGATAGGAAGAAATAGGCTGTTGGTTAACTATGATCTGCAGTTTATCCTGTAGGTAGGGAAATAGGCAGACTAGGTGGGCCAAGCAGTCCTCATCTGCCATCAAAGTCTATGATTCTGTGTTTCTATGAATATGAACCGGGATATACTCGATTGAGCTTACGCTCATTTACAATGAGGTCCCAAGCATACAATCAATAACAATTGTACATAATCAACATCTAACATATGTGAAAGAAAATAGACATAGATCACACTCCAGAGTTTCAACAAATAACATTCAACATACAATACTAAGTTAAATAGCATTACAATAACCCCATTAGATACAAAATGGCAGAGAGTAATTTATTTTTGTAACTCAGTTTAAACAGCACAGTCTAAGGCCTGGTGTTTTCTGTCTAAACCACTGCTTCATTGCCAACCAAGAAGGTCTTCCCTTATAGAATTTTACTTGTGATGGAATCTTATTCTATTCAGAGAAACCCCTATATAAAACAGACTTGACTTCCTATAGCCAGACTACATTTAGGAACAACAAACTCTTGAGTATTTGCTGATCTCAAACAACCTAGTTTCACTCGGTTTATTAACCCCTGTGTTATATAGAATGGCAAAGTTCTGGTCCAACATTTGAACATGAAAGCCAGAAAATGTTCCTGCCTCTTTTCTAAGGGTCTCAACAACTGAAGGCTCTTAAATAAAAAGCATTTGTGGGTAAACCTGTTGACATCTAGAATAAACCTGGCTAGTTGCCCATAACACACATCTATCCTGTCCAGATCATGTTTCCTTCCACTAGCGTATATAAAATACCTGTAAAGTAATATTGGGATCACCATAGAATAAACCACCTTCTCTCATATCTCAGGGTTCATCATGTGTTTTGCTCGATACAGAGCACCCAGTTTTTTCCTAACATTAGTTAACATATCTAATTTAGTCTTTGGTAACTGGGTAAGGCCCACTAGGCACAAGTGCCTGTTTCCAGGGGCGACCTGGGAGCACTGGGCGGTTAAGTGACTTGCTTAGAGTTACACAGTATGCAAGTGGAGGTTGTGAGAATCAAACTCGGGTCTAGTCTGCTGGATATACCAAGCTTGTTCACACCTCATTCCTCTAACCTCTAGGCTATACTGCCAGCCTTTTTAACAAATCATGGGAGGATGGTGTGGTACCTGAGGACTGGAGGAGGGTGGATATAATTCCTCTTCACAAAAGTGGGAGCAAGGCAGAGGCAGGAAATTACAGACCTGTTAGTTTGACCTCAGTGGTAGGGAAAATGATGGAATTGTTTCGGAAAGAAAGAACTGTTGAGTACCTAGAGGCCAGTGGGGCACAGGACCCAAGGCAGCATGGATTCACAGAGGGAAGGTCATGTACAGTAAGATGAATCTAACAGATTTCTTTGACTGGGTGACCAAAATAGTAGACCAGGGAGGGGCTGTGGATATGGCCTACCTAGACTTTAGCAAGGCATTTGACACAGTCCCACACAAAAGATTAATAAGCAACTTAGCCAGCCTTGGAGTGGGTCCCAGGGTGGTGGCCTGGGTAACAAACTGGCTGGACAACAGAATATAAAGGGTAATAGTAAATGGAGTACACTCTGAAGAAAGGCTGGTTACTAGTAGGGAACTGCAGGGTTTGGTACTGGGACCGGTCCTCTTTAATGTCTTTATAGGAGACATTGCTGAGGGACTGGAAGGAAAAGTATGCCTCTTTACAGATGGCACAAAGATCTGCAATAGGGTTGATACACAAGGAAGGGGGGTGATGGAAAGGATGAGAAAGGGACATGGCAAGGTTGGTAGGAATGGTCACAAATATGGCAGCTTAGATTCAGTGCAAAAAGTGCAAAGTAATGCACCTGGGAAACAAAATTGCAGGGAAGAGTACATAATGGGGGTGGTTACTAAACAACAGAAATGGAAAGGGACCTGGGGTAGTCATATCAGACAACCTTAAGGTAGGCAAGCACTGTGAGAAGACAATAAGGAGGGCTGGGGGGGATACTGGGATGTATAGGGAGAGGCATCACCAGTAGAAAACAGGAAGTTGTTATCCCTCTGTACAGACAGTTGGTGAGACCCCATCTGGAGTACTGCATGCAGTTCTGGCGACCCCATCTCCTCAAGGACATAGATAGAATGGAGACCGTCCAGAGGAGGGCCACTAAAATGGTGCAGGGTCTGCAATAGAAGCCATATGAAGAGAGACTTAAAGAGCTTAATATGTATACCCTTGAGGAAAGGAGGGAGGAGGGGACATAATAGAAGCTTTCAAGTACCTCAAGGGAATCAACAAAGTCCAAGACGAGAGCATCTTTCAGAAAAAGAGATGAGCAAGAACAAGGGTGCACAATTTGAAGATAGAGGGGGGAACAGCTCAGGGGCAACGTGAGGAAGTATTTCTTCATGAAGAGGGTGGTGGCCGCATGGAACGGCCTTCCTGAGGAGGTCATGGGGTCAAAAACAGTGGGTGAATTCAAGAATGCCTGGGACAGACATAAGGCAATTATTTGGGGGGGTAGGAGGAAGTAGGCTGTTGGTTAACTAGAATCTGCAGCTTATCCAGTAGGTAGGGAAATGGGCAGACTAGGTGGGCCGAGTTGTCCTTATCTGCTGTCAAAGTCTATGTTTCTATATATGGACTCCCCAGTTTAAAAAATCATCCAGCCACATGCCCAGGTACTTGTATGTCCCGACCTGTAGGAACGGGAGCCCCTCCAAGGTTCTTATCATCAACTTTGGGTCTTCCTGGGTTACAGAGGAACAAAATAATATAGATTGTATTTTTTGGGGGTTCAAAACTAATTTACTTTTATCAAAAAATTTCTGTAACTCATTAAATGCGGTCTGTAACTTACATTGTATATTATCTGTTGAAAAATCAAAAGAGTAGATAATCGTGTCATCTGCATATAAATGACAAACTATAGATGAATCTGAACATTTTAGAGAATTAATTTAAATGTAAAACAACATTGGACCCAAAATAGAACCTTGGGGAACCCCCAATCTCACCAGAATCACATCCGACACCCGTTCACCCATGGCCACCTTTTGAGTTCTGGCTGTAAGACAGGAATGGAGCCAATGCAGACTTGTACTCACCAGCCCATGGATGGTGCTCTGGACAGGAGGAACCTGTGGTTCAAAGTGTTGAAGGCCTTTGACAAATCGACAAAAATGGCCCCCACCGAGGTCCTCCTGTCTAGAGCAGCCTGGATATCCCCAGTAACTTTAACCAGGGCTGTCATAGTACTATGGGACTTCCAAAATCCTGATTGCATTTCAGACAGGAGTCCCCCCAATTCCAAAAACCCAGTTATTTGGGTAGCAACAATCTTTTCAAATATCTTCAAAACCTGTGGAAGGAGAGAAATGGGTCGATAATTACCAAACATGGTTTTATTTCCTCCTTTAAAATGGGGATTACTTTGAATTGATTCCATGCTGTTGGAAATACTCCTGTGGAAATAGAGAAATTAAATATATACGCTAGTGGAAATGCAATCACCGGAGGTGCAAATTTCAATAGGTTGGAAGGAATGCCATCAAACCCTATAGCTTTAGAAGTATTGAGTTTTAATTACACAGCAAAGGGTACTGACGGAGTTATCTCCAAGAAAGAGAATTTACAGACGAGGTCTACTTTAGACAATTGTTCTAGATCTATCTCTTCTTTACTCTTTATTCCAATTTCCCCCCAAAACATATTAAATTTATCTATTAATACTTGGGACATAAGGGTTGACTAACCATCTATTACAAAAACATTAGAGGTCTCAATGCCCTGACCTTTAAGAAGGAAATTCAATGTACGTCAAAAATCTTTGGGCTGGTTTGTGCTCTTGGATTCCAGAAAATTCTTAAAGTAATTTTGTTTATAAGGCCTCACTTTTTTCACGTACGAGTTACGTAATGTTTTGTAATTTTCCCAGTCTACTTTTTTACGTGATTTGTTTGCTCCAGCCCAAGCTTTATCTCTCAGAGTTTTATACTTTCTCAGGTCATTAATAAACCAATTGGTATTTTTTTTCCAGTTTCCTAAATTTAATAGGGGCATGCTTTTTACACGTTTGTAAAAATTCTTGTTGGAAAAAGCCCCAAGCATCGTCCACTGAAGGTACAAGAGCTAGTCGATCCCATTCTATCCTACCCACATCCTGCATAAGTTCTAAGTAATCAAAGTTTTTAAAGCTCCAACAAGAAGTTTGCTTAACACTTATTTGTTTCTTAAATCTTTTTCTAAAACAATAAACAAACTGATGATCGGACATTGCATCCGAAAGCACCCCACTTGAGGAAATATTCTCTAACACTGGTAAAAATTAGGTTCAAGGTTGTGGATGAATTGGGATTAGCCAGGTTTATTCTAGTATAATCACTAATTACCTGAGTAAATCCAAGGTTCACCTGTAAGTCCACCAAAGGGTGAGAGTCCCTAACAGCATACCAATTGATATTAAAATCCCCGGCCATAAGGATTTCGTGAGAATCACTATATCCTCATAAAAAATCCTGGAGATAGTCAAAAGCAGCCTGATCTGTTTTGGGAGGATTATAAACACCTAGAATCATCATTTTTTTACAATAAGGGATACATAGCTCTAGAGCTAAAACCTCCAGATCTAGCAAATCCCTATCTATATCAAGTTTAATCAGTAGCAAATCTGACTTCTCATATATCAGCACCCCCTCCATGTTTGTTTCTGTCCTGTCTCCATATATTATATACAGGGATGTTCATGAAAATATCCTCCGTTCTTTTGTTTAGCCAGGTCTCTGTTATAATTACTAACTCAGGACTATGTTCTACTATCCATGGACTAATCAAATCCATTTTAGGCATCATACTTCTAGCATTAAGTTGGATCAAGGTCAAAGTGGAACTGCTTCTATCTGCACCAGTTAAACCTGTATCAATCAAGTTTGAATTATTCTGAAATGTATGGCATGTGGGGACCTCAAACATTACTGGACTTGGGTTCGGGTGAATGTCCCCACATGACATAAGAAAAATCAGTACCAGGCATTTTAATATTCTAATATATGTGTGCTTTATCCTAAAACTCCTCCTGCCATTAAACAAACAGATAAAAACTGCTTGGACTTTCTGTCCCTGTGGATATATCTGCTGAAAAACAAAATAAAATTTGAAAAGTACATTATAACAACTAGTTTTCAGTAAACTAGACATAATAAAAACATTACCATACCTTTTTGCTCCATAATCTATTATTGTACAGTGCTTAAGAAGGCCTTGTTTACAAAGCTCATCCTGTGTTCCTTTATCCTGGTCTACTGAAACATAGAAACATAGAATTTGTCGGCAGATAAGGACCGCTTGGCCAACCCAGTCTGCCCATTTCCCTACCTAATGGATAAGCTGCAGATCCTAGTTAACCAGCAGCCTACTTCTCCCTACTGCCCCTATGGTAGTCAAACCCTCTAGGACAATAAGGAGTCCCCAGAGGAAACAAATATATTTTTCTTCCATTGTAGTACACTGTACTCGAAAGTGTACCAACCCAGACCCAGGTCTTCTCATTTATACACTAAAGTAAAAACTCTCAAATATTTTTCATCAGACCCTCGCCAATTACTGAAGCCCCCCTCCTTTTGTTCTCTTTGTTTTTTTGTGTACGAGTGTGATGTAGTTTAACACTATGGTGGTCAGCGTGGCAGAGGCAAAGGTTCTTTTGATAATGTGGTCCAGCCTCCAGGACTCCTTATCCGGGGGCAGGAAACTAAGATGTTTGGGCCTCTTGGTGCAATTGTGGGTGGTGTTGATGACCACTGAATCTGCCTGAGGCTGATCGTCGAAGAAAGGCCTTCTTGCCAGGACTTGGTATAATTTGTCCACATTCCTGGGTATGGCGGTATCAGAATGGGCCGGTGACAGGCAGCCACAGTGGCATCCTTCCACTGAATCTGCTTGAAGCTGATCGACGAAGAACGGCCTTCCTGCTGGGACCTGGTAAAATCTGTCAGCCTTCCTGGGTATGGGGGGGTTATCAGAATGGGCTGGTGCCAGGCAGCCATAGTGGCATCCTCAAAGGGCTCAATCAAGGCAGGAATGACCAGAGGAGGGGTATCCGTCAGCCTCAGATAAGTGGCCAGTTGATGAAGAGAGGGGTCCTGTTTCTCGGCGTCGAAGCCCATGGCTTATTGTAGCTGTCTCATAACCGAGACAAAAGACAGGTCATCCAGGAGAGACCATGGGATATACCTCAGGGTCTCTTCACTGTCAGACGAGACTGTAGAGGAGCAATGGTAAGAAGTAGCCCCTCCGTCATTAACTTCATTATCATCTGGAGGAATGAGGTCCAGACGACAGCCGCCCTCGTTCCCCAAGTCCTGAGGGGTAAGCGAGGGCCTTGGGTGTTGAAGTGTGGGCCGTGGCCCAGCTGGGTCAATGTTTACACTTCCCTACCGACTTATGCCGGGCCTTGAGGGCTGCGAGCCTGAGGACGTCAAGGGGGAAGCAGAGGAACTTTACACCTGAAGCTTCTTCTCTATTTGGGTGGCCTTCTGCTTCAGCAGCAAAGTTTCCAAGGTTTGCACTTGGCACTTCCTGGTGGCCTAGTTGAAGCCGCAGCAGATCACAGAAGCCTGGATGTCATGTTCTGGGCCTACGCAGCAGATGCAGGCCTTGTGGTTATCCTTCTCAGGGATCTTCTGCCCGCAGGCACACTTCTTGAAGAGGTTCCTGGAGGTGAAGCTTGGCATAAAGAGTCGGAAAATCACTTTATTGCTAAAGTGATTGCACACTAGGGAGAGAAAAAAGTAAAAGGAAAGTTTCACTAAATATTTTTGGCGAAAGGCAGTTGATGGAAGCTGGTGGATCTACATGAAGTCCGATATGCGATGGTCGACGTTGTGAAAAGAACTGAAGAGGGATGCAGGGGCCGCCCACTTTTATAGAATAGGTTGATGTCGGTGTATGACATCAGAGTGGGTGGCCCCCTGGTAGACTGCTAGCTAGAAAAGTGTCCGTATGGCCCCTGTGCCTGGCAGCTATAGTTCCACAGGTGTGGCCTGCTGCAAGAGGGCTCTATGACACCAGTTCAACATATATTTTGTTGACCGACGTTACATAAATCCATTCGAAAACACTGTGTTTTCTTCAGGGGGTTTGTAGGGGACTCTGTCCCCCATACCCATTGTACTTAAGATAATCAACTCCGAGTCAGAATTGATTCGGGGAGGGGGTGCAAGACCCCCAGAAAGCAATGTCCGGGTCCCGCAGTGACAGTACTACGACACGTCACTCTGTCACTGTACTGTCGTTCGCGGTAGAGGTGTCGATGTTCAGTCAGCATACGCTGCAAGAGGTACCCCCGAAGTCAGATTTCCTAGTTAGGGGAGTTCCAAATCCAATCATGGGATATGTCTGAACCCACTGATCTGGTGTTATTTCTGTCTGTTGGTCTGAAAATAACAATAGTCTTATCACAGTGTGGGTGCTGTGGACTGGGAATGGGCCAGGGCCAATCTCCATATGTACCACTGTTATGCATTGTTAA
The DNA here is from genome assembly GCA_016271365.2 of Neoceratodus forsteri. Classification (NCBI taxonomy): domain Eukaryota; kingdom Metazoa; phylum Chordata; order Ceratodontiformes; family Ceratodontidae; genus Neoceratodus; species Neoceratodus forsteri. The sequence continues at coordinate 569,402,546 of CM057452.1, forward strand.
CATATTATTTTTGTATGTATTGTATTGGTGTTTATTGTTGTATTCTCCCAAGTTATGGCTGAAAACAGGCACTGGTTATCCAGAACACTTACCTGGTAAGTGAGAACAGGTTACTCACCTGCAACAGTAGTTCTAGGAGTGGTATATGTTCACCCACACTTCTTGGCATGTCCCCTTCCACTTTAAACCTTGCCAGAAGTCTTCAAGCTGGCTCCTTCCACCCACCCGGGTGGTACATACCTCGGCTCCGCCCCATGACGCCAGATCTTAGCCCGCTGGAAGCAAGGTTGTGAGCCTGAAGCTGGGGAGGTCAGGGGTGTGTGTGTGTGTGTGTGGATGAACAACATATACCACTCCTAGAACTACTGTTACAGGTGAGTAACCTGTTCTTCTAGGACCATGGATATGTTGCTCATCCACACTTCTTGGCAGACTCCAAGCAGTTCTCTGGGAGGAGGGAGGGAGGCAAGGTGTACACCCCCTACTTAGGAAATAAAGATTGGAGAACCGAGGCCCCAAAACCAGCATCCCGGCGTGACTCAAGGTTGACGTGGTAGTGGGTAATGAAGGTGTTTGCTGACTTCCAGGTAGCAGCCCGGCAGATTTGCTGGATAGGGATGTCCCTGGAAGCAGCCACCGAAGCAGCAGTATGGCGGGTAGAATGAGCTCTTATCCCTCTGGGAGGCTTCTTGCCCACCAACTCATAGCACAGACCTATGCATGATGTAATCCATCTTGCTATGATCCATTTGGCTGCAGGTCTGCCAGAAGCGGCTTCAGCATAGGTGACAAACAGCTGGCGAACCTCTCCATGAATTTCTGCCGTCCTCTCCTTGCAGTAGGAGAGAGCACGTCTCAGGTCCAAGGTATGGAGCCTGTACTCTGCATCCGAGGTGTAAATAGGGTAGTAAACCAGAAGAGTCAACACCTGGTTAAGGTGAAACTCTGACACCACCTTTGGAAGGAATTTCGGGTGGGGGGTGCAGGACAACTTTGTCCCTGTGAAAGACCAGATAAGGGGAGTCTACCGAAAGCGCCTGGGGCTCCCCTGTCCTTCTGGCAGACGTGATAGCCACCAGGAAGGCCATCTTCCCCAACATGTGTGAAAAAGCTCACATTTGTACATGGGTTCAAATGGGTTGCCCATGAGCTTTGCCAAAACCAGCAACAGATCACACGGAGGTGGAGGTTCATGCACCAGAGGGGCTATGTGATCCAGGCCTTTGAAAAAGTGCCCAACCACTGTCTCTTGCGCCAATGTCAGCTGACCGGCCCGCGCCTGGCAAGCAGAAATGGCTGCCAGGTAAACCCTAAGGGTCGATGACCTTAGACCCCCTTTGGAGAGAGACCAAAGGTAGTCGAGAATGTTAGTCACAGAACAGGATAAGGGGTCCAGACCCTTACTCTGACACCAAATGGAAAAACGTTTCCATTTGAAGGCATAACATTTCCTGGTCGATTCCTTTCTGGATGCCTCCACCACGGTGTAGACATCTTTGGAAAGACCCAGAGCCTTGAACTCTAGCCGCTCAGGTACCATGCTGTGAGGTGCACAGATTGAAGGTCCGGATGGAATACCTTCTCCCGGTTCAGAGATATCAGGTCCGGGCATGTACAAAGCTGCTCCGGGGGCCTGCAGCTGAGGCTGAAGAGATCTGGGTACCAGAACTGGCGCGGCCAATCTTGGGCTACCAGGATCACCTTTGCCTTGTCCCTCCTCACCTTGAGTAACACCTTGTGGATCAAGGGAAATGGAGGGAAGGAGTAGAGGAGGCCTGGGGTCCACTGCCTCGAGAAGGCATCCCCCTGCAACAAGCCCTGCTGGGGGGGCATGAAACAGCCTCAGCTTGGTGTTCTCCCTGGAGGCAAACAGGTCCACCATCGGTTTGCCCCAATGGGAGAACAGACTGTAAGCTACCTCTGGATGGAGGGACCATTCGTGGGATGTCTGGCCTATGCAGCTGAGAGCATCCGCCAGCTGGTTCTAGGCTCCTGCCACATGGATGGCTAGGAGATCCGCCTCCAACCGGCTTACGAGGGTCCAGATGCGGAGCGCCTCCTTGCACAGCAGATGGGAGTGTGTGCCGCCCTGTTTGTTGAGGTAGTACATGGTCGTGGTATTGTCCATCTGGACTTGAACCACTTGACCCCGGAGCTGAGGAGCGAAATCTGACAATGCCAGTCTGACTGCTCTGAGCTCCAACAGGTTGATGTGGCATTGGGACTCCTCAGGGGTCCAGAACCCATGGGCCCTGTTGTCCCCCATGTGGGCTCCCCAGCCCATGAGAGAGGGATCGGTCATAAGGACGACCGTCGGTTCCGGTGGACAAACGGGATCCCTTCCTGCAACTGGTTTGGGGGGTCCACCATTGGAGAGCGTCCCACATCTTCTGGGTTAGTGATCAGCTGGTCGAAGTGACCAGATCACTGAGTCCACTGGGCGGCCAGCTCCCACTGGAGGGGGCGCATGTGCCACTGGGCCCAATGGACCACTGAGGTGCATGCCGCCATGTAACCCAGAAGGCGCAGAAAGTCCCGGGCATGGCGCAAGTGCCCAACCAGAAATGATTGGGCAAAGGAGGAGAGAACCTCCACCCTGTCCACCGGAAGCCGAGCTCTGGCCTGACAAGAGTTGAGCTCTGCCCTGATGAAGCCCATCACCTGAGAGGGCATGAGTTCAGACTTCGCCTCGTTGATCAGGAGGCTGAGTTGGGAACAGGTTTGGAGGGCCAGATCCCTGGACCTCTCCACCTCCTGAAGGGAGGAACCTGCCAAGAACCAGTCGTCGAGATAAGGGTAGATTCTGACTCCTCAACGCTGAAGGTGGGCTGCCACCACTGCAATGCATTTGGTGAAGACCCGAGTGGCCGGTGACAGGCCGAACGGCATGGCTTGGAACTCATACAGGGTCCCTTTGACCCTGAAGCAGAGGAACCACTGATGGGACGGATGGATTAGGATGTGAAAGAACGAGTCCTGTAGATCCAGTGAACAGAACCACATGTTTCGCTCCGGGGTGGTATGATCTGGTTCAGAGTGACCATCCAAAAGGTGTGGGACCAGAGATACTGATTCAGGTCGTGGAGATCTAGGATGGGGCACCAACTCCCATCCACTTGGGTACCAGGAAGTACCTGGAAACAAAGCCTGGGTCTATCAGAGGATCCGTCACTGGAGTTACTGCCTCCTTACGGAGGAGCTGAGCCACATCGTCTCGAAGAGCCGACTGGGTGCATGTGGAGATATGTTCCTCCCGAGGGGCGTGGGCTCAGCTGGGAGGGTACAGCTTGAATTCCAGAGGCAGTCCCTGACTGACCACTTCGAGAACCCACCTGTCCGAAGTGATAGAGGACTAGGCGGAAAGGAAGTGGCGGAGCCGACCCCCCAAGGGAGGACCCAGAGTTGTGTGACGGGTGGGAGGAGTGGCAACCCCAACCCGTCACTGAGCAGGCTTAGAGGAGGAGGAGGCTCCAGGACCTGTGCCTCAGCCTCCTTTACGGGGCTGTTGAGGAGCCTGCTTAGGCCATGGGCGCCAAGCTTGAGCCTGCTGCTGTTGCTGCTGACCTCCTTGATAGGAGGGCTGCCTGACCGCAGGGGAAGAATGCTGAAATGGCTTCTTCTTTCTCTTCTGCTGGTTCTTGCCCAAAGAACCCTTGGCAGAAGTAGCATCCAAGGTGGCACTGGACTGTTCTATACACTGAAGGTGACCGGCCACTCCTGGACCGAACAAGTCAGTACCCAGGAAGGGCATGTCAGCAAGCTTATGCTGAGTATCGTCCGGGAAGGAGGAAAGCCTTAGCCAAGCCCTGCATTGAGAGGCCACTTCGGCTGCCAGTGAGTGGGCACAAGAATCTCCTATATCCAAGGCTGTCTGGAGCTGCTGTTTTGCAACAGCACGGCCTTGGTCACAGACCTGCTTGACCGTAGTCTGCATGTCTGGTGGGAGATGAGGGAGGACCTCATCCAATGACCCCAGAAGGGCATGAGAGAAGTGTGCCATAATAACAGCCGAGCTGGTCTGATGAAGGCCCAGAGAAGAGGCTGCACACACCTTGCGGGCAGAGTGGTCCATATTTTTGGACTCCTTGTCCGGGGGTCAGTTAGTGTTGGCCGAACTACCAGTATGCCTGAACACAGAGGCGGTCACCAGGCTCTTGGCTGAAGGATGCTCTATGAACCCCACAAGGGACCCCATGGGCACCGCATACTCACAGGCCATGTGGGCAGATGGTGCTGGGCAGGAGGCAGGATGCTGACAAAGTTCAAGGGCCGGGCCCACAATGGCCTCGGCCACTGGAAAGGCCTCCATCGGAGTATCCCCTCTCTTAAGAATGTCATTGAGAGGGTACTGTGCCTTTTTCTGGATGGGCTCAAGGGGCATTCCGGTAGAATCGGAGATGAGGCGGAGGATGCCCTGGAAGGCGGAAGGACCTTCCTCCATCCCTGCGCTGACCAACGACTCATCATCCCCGGGATGTGAGTGCAAGCGGTGATGTTTGAGGAGTTGAGATAGAGCGGTCGACTGCCTAAGTCACCCTCGATCTGCCGAGGGTGGTCCAGGGTGACTATTATCGACAGATGTCAGGGAAGCCCGGTATCTTGTCAGTTCTCTTTCGAGGGTGCCCCTTCCTCAGGCTGTTTAGGTGGTGGTTCCACCCGAATTGGTGGAGAGACCGGGATAGGCCGAACTGGGAGATGGGCTGGCCCCACAGGCAGAGGAACTGGTGGCTTTGGTTCCGGTGGGGTCGGTGTCGGCCTAGGAGGTGGGAGCAAAGTTATGGTCAGGGTAGGAGGTGGAGCTGGCTTTCGCCCGGTCAGGATCAGCTGCTGCCACATGAGGTCTTCATAGCATCGACGGAGCTTCCGCCGGAGCCTCTCCTCGTCCGAGGAGGATGAGGACCTGTGGTGTTGCATCTTTTTAGAGCGCTTGTGGCTCTTTCTTGGCCATTCAGCTGAGGGCATTCTGGACCTCGAAGGAGATCGGGGAGGCTGACTTGGTCTATTAGGAGACACCGGGGTCGGTGAAAACTGAGGGTCTGGAACTGGGTCCTTGATGGGGACACCAGCAGGATGGGTCTCCTCTTCAGGAAATACAAGGACCAGAGTCCTTTTCAAGGAGTCATAGGGGTTAGCCAGCAACAAAGGGTTGATCGAGTTGAGGATAATTTCGACCTCTTCAGCCACTTTCTTGGTCCCCTGGCCAGACGAAAGATCTGTGAAGCCGGCGGCCGAGGATGTGATCTCGACCGAAGTCAAGACCGCGTGTTCCTGGGACTCTGACCTCTCTCAGTCCCAAGAACATCTTCGCCGGGACAAAGACACTGGGTCCTTATCTCTCTTTCTAGACCGGGAGGAGTGTGAGCTGAGGGCGCCTCACCCCGAGTGGGGAGAGACTGGCACAACTCCTTGAAGGAGCCCGTAAAGGTGGAGCCAAGGTTCAGTGGAACAAAAAAGCTTTGATTGGTTGAAGCGCGAGCTGCTTCCTCCTCGAATGCCTTCATCTGTTCCAGCTGTTTGTCGGATCCTGTAGCCGTGGAAACCGCCCACCTCACCTCCTTCAATTTCACCGGTGGGTTCCTTTTCTCCAGCATGCCTTGCAGTCATCCATGACGTTAGGATGGAAAGCCAGGCAAAAACTGCATGACGAAGTGTCATGGCCGACACCTAGGCAGTAAACGCACATGAGGTGAGGATCGGTGCACGACATCTTCTGGCCGCAGGGGCACCGGCAAAATCCGGGGAAGATTTTTCCTCCATGGTAGATGCGACGAAAGCGCGATCACTAACTCGAACGAGTTTAATTTCTGGTAAAAACCGACGGTTAGAATCCAGGGCCTATGATATGCAGAGAGCATGAGGAAACCTGTATTTTCCAGCGGAAAGAAAGATCTGGGATGGAGCCGAGGTATATACCACCCGGGTGGGTGGGAGGAGCCAACTTGAAGACTTTTGGCAAGATTTAAAGTGAAAGGGCACATGCCAAGAAGTGTGGATGAACAAACATATCCACGCTCCTAGAAGTAACTAACTAAAATAAATATAGAGGATAATGTATGGTCTTTGGTTAATAACCATACTGTAAGCACATCGAGAGGTTGCCATGACATTGTAAACCTCGAGAGCGCAGCTCGAGAGGTTTTCAGATGTCATGGCAACCTCAAGAAGTGTTTTCAGAGTGGTTGTTCACCAGAAACCATACATTATATTTTATAGTGTATGGGCTACCAAGATTGTGTAATCGCAGATTGAATTACTTTACTGAATTACTTTACAGAACATTGATTGTTGTGAGCATTCTGTTTTGTTAGAACATTGACTGTTGTGATCATTCCATTTTGTTATACTATTATAATGTATGGTATGTGCCTATTAACCACCATAATCAGCAGTCACACAGCTTTGTTATGCACTGTTTAGAATTTTAAAAGTTGTTAACCACACTTTGGAACTTCCAAACAGTGGCATAACAAAAAAGAATGCTCCAGAGTTCCATAATTCTCACACTTAGAATGCAAACGGTGTTTTTTTGACCATACACTATAAAAGATGATGGCTGGGGATCGGGTGACAATCACGCTGAAATCACCTCTCGTGTTTGCTAGGGCTACAGTAAACCTCTCGAGCTGCGCTCTCGAGGTTTACCATATTGCCCTAGCAACCACTCGAGGTGATTACAGCGTGGTTACCACCCGAACCCCAGCCATTATCCTCTATGATGTGACATACTTAAGAAGGGTTAACAACAGAGTGATGTCATAACAATGGCATAACAAGGTTGTAATCTGCTTGATTTCAGTTAATAATAAGGGCTCCCCATACATTATAAATGACTTATGGTCCTTATGATCTCCATTGCTCCCGTGGATTACTGTGCCTTTCTTTTCTTCAATGTAGTGAAATGACCTGTGGTTAGATGAGACTTGCGCCTTCATAGAATTATAGAATCATAGAAATCTGACAGCAGAAAAGGACCCTCTGCCCATCAAGTCTGCCTCTTCCTCCTCTCCCTTCACTCATCACCTATATCACGGGACCTCCCCTTCCCCCCACTTGCCAACCCCTTATGTCTGTCCCATGCTCTCTTGAATCCCTCCACTGTTTCAGCCCCCACCACTTCCTCCGGTAGTCAATTCCAAGCCTCCACCACACTCTCCGTGAAATAACACTCCCTCATGTGGCCTATAAATCTTCCTCCTTCTAATCTTAGACTATGCCCTCTAATTTTAACCCCCACCTTCCATTTAAATAAGCTCTCCTTCCTCACCTTATTGATCCCCTTCACATACTTAAATAGAAACATAGAAACAGAATTTGACGGCAGATAAGGACCGCTTGGCCCACCCAGTCTGCCCATTTCCCTACCTAATGGATAAGCTGCAGATCCTAGTTAACCAGCAGCCTACTTCTTCCTACCCCCACCCCCCAGAATTGCCTTATGACTATCCCATGCATGCTTGAATTCCACCACTGATTTTGACTCACAACCTCCTCCGGAAGCCATTCCATGCATCCACAACCCTCTCTGTGAAAAATACTTCTTAAATTACCTCTGAGCCGCCTCACTCTATCTTCAAATTGTGCCTCTTGTTCTTGCATACCTCTTTTTGAAAGATGCTACCCTCTTGGACTTTGTTGATTCCTTGAGGTACTTGAAAGTTTCTATCATGTCCCCCTCTCCTCCTTTCCTCGAGGCTATACATATTAAGCTCCTTAAGTCTCTCTTCATATGTTCTCCGGTGCAGACCCTGCACCATTTTAGTTGCCCTCCTCTGGACAGCTTCCATCCTGTCTATGTCTTTGCGGAGATTGGGTCTCCAGAACTGCACACAGTACTCCAGATGGGGTCTCACCAGCTGTCTGTACAGAGGGATAATAACTTCCTGTTTTAAATGCCTCTATCATGTCCCCCCCTTCTAGTCTCCAATGCGTACAGCTCCAGTTCCCTCAACCTCTCCTCATATGGCTTCCCCTGCATACCGTGCACCATCTTGGCTGCCCTTCTCTGCACCCTCTCAATCCCATCTATGTCCTTGCGTAGGTGTGGTCTCCAGAACTGGACCCCGTACTCCAGGTACAGCCTCACCATGGTTTTATAGAGGCATCAGTGCCTCCCTCCTTCTGCTAGTTATGCTCCTCCTAATGTATGTCAACATTCTATTTGCCTTTCCCACCACTTTGCTGTATTAATTACCTACCTTAAGGTTGCTTGATACTATAATCCCCAGATCCTTCTCCTGCTCTGTTGGCTTAATTACCTCCCGGCCCCAGAGTGTAAGCTGCTTCCGGGTTTTTACTCCCCATGTGCATCACTGCACACTTTTTGGCACTGAATTTCAGCTGCCAAGTTTCCAACCACCATTCCAGAATCGTCGGGTCCTCCCTGATGGCCCCCCCCAGGGTGTCCACCGTATTTCAGATCTTCATATCATCTGCAAATAGGCACACCCTCCCCTCTAGCCCTTCTGCTTTGTCACTGATATAGATTTTAAAAAGGAGGGGTCCCAGTACTGACCCTTGGGGCACCCCACTCGTCACCCCCATCTCCCCAGAATGTACCCCATTAACCACCACACTCTGGCTTCTGTCATTCAACCAGTCTTCCACCCACCTAGTTATTTTCTGTCCCACCCCTGAGCTTTCCAGCTTATTTATCAGCCTTCTATGAGGGACGGAGTCGAAGGCCTTCCTGAAGTCCAGATAGGCCACGTCCACCATCCCTCCTTGATCAACCACCTTCGTCGCCCAATCAAAGAATTCTATTAGGTTCGTCTGACATGACCTCCTAGTTGTGAAGCCATGCTACCTATCGTCCAGTAATCCGCTGTCTATCAGGTAGTTTTCCACTCTTTCCCTTAATAGCACATCCATCACTTTCCCCACCACCAAGGTGAGGCTGACCGGGCGATAGTTTCTCGTCTCCTCCCTGCTGCCCCCTTATGCAGTGGCACCACATCTGCCATCTTCCAGTCACTTGGCACCCATCCAGTATAGTATCCAGGGACAAGTTAAACAGCCTCACCAAGGGTGCCGCTATCTCCTCCCTCAGTTCCCGGAGTACCCTAGGGTACAAGCCATCTGGCCCCATTGCCTTATCCACCTTCAACCTTCCTAGTTCTTCTTTTACCCTATCCTTGCTGAATGGGCTAGGATCCAATCTTTGGTCATTCCCTCCTCTCTTCTTTAACTCAGGTCCCTTCCCCTCCCCTTCCACCATAAAGACCAAGCAAAAGTAGCTATTCAGCACCTCTGCCTTCTCAAAGTCTCCCTCCACCAGTGTTCCCCCTCACCCTCACTATCCCCTACCTTGCCTTCCTCTTTCCCCCACATACCTAAAAAAAAAAAAAAAAAAATTGAAAAAACGTTTTATGCCCCCCTTTTGGCCTGCCTAGCAATTCTCTCCTCCGTATCCGTTTTTGCCCTCCTAATCTTTTGCCCTGTCACCTTCAGCTTCTCCCTATAAATCTCCCTGTCCTCCCACCTCTGGGTCTTCTTATTTGTTCTGTAAGCCATCATTCTTTCAGTAGTGCCACCACCACCACCTCCTGGTAAACCAAATTGGCCTCCTTCTTTTATGTGTTAATACATCCCCCAGAGGCACTCATTGCTGAAAATGAGTGGTTTCACATGCCTTCAGCTGAGTGAGAACAGTGAAATGAAAACTGAGCTGTTCTGGCTCAAGCGAAGGCAAATGCTTTCACTTTCGTTTTCAACAATGAGTGGCGATAGAGTATTATATATTATTGATCGAGAGCAATCAATGATACATATATATTTTAAAAACCTTCCCTGAACCTGCCCATTTCCAGGGCATCTGCATGTGAGATGCTCTTCACAGAATAAGAGCATCTCGCGCGGAGGAAAGGAGCACTCTGATTGGTTGGGAGTGCTCCCTTGATCTATAATGTTTTTTCCTACCCTCTTGACGCAGAGCTCAGTGGCTTTCAGTATCCCCCCTTAATGCAGTTCCATAATTCCTCTACGTCCCCTATTTGCTCTTTACCTTCCACTTTCTCTCCCCCTCATTCTTGCAAAGTCCGCTCGTCGGAAGTCCTGAACCTTCGTGTTGGTTCAGTTTGTTTCCTTACCCATTTTTATCCTGAAACTCACTGTATTGTTGGCGCTCATACCAAGGCGCTTGTACCAAGGCAGTCTCCCACCTCCACTTCTTCCACACTATTCACATTGGTGAGGACTACGTCCAGTATGTTATCCCCCCAGTGGGCTCCCTAACCAGCTGTTGCAGGAAAGCTCCCTGGAGTGCTCTGCTCCTGGCAGATGTTGCCGTTGGAATTACCCAGTCCACATCGGGGAGGTTAAGGTTGCCCAGTAGTAGGATCGCCCCCCCCAAGTGCCATTTGTTGTACCTCTTGTACCATCTGACTGTCTCCTTCCTCCCCCTGTGTGGGAGGCCTGTAAATCATACCCAGTCTTAATGACACCCCAGACTGTTTTTCCAATGTGACCCACAGGACCTCCGCCTCCCCCTGCACCTCCTGCCCTTCCATTACCCTAATGTCTTCTTTGATGTACAATGCCACCCCCCATCTTGCCAGGCCTGTCCCTTCTGAAAAACCTATACCCCACGGACACCTACTTTCCAAGATTGGTGCTCTGATCACCAGATCTCTGTTATAGCCGCAATGTCTAGACCCTCTTCCAATTCCACCATAATGGCCTCCAGGCCCACCATTTTGTTTCCTAAACTCCTGGCATTTGCTGACAGTCCTTTCCACCATAAACCCCCTTCATCCTTGCTATCCCTTGTTGCCCTACCTGCCCCATTTCGTGGGGGAGTACTAGCTAGGTTATTCCCTGCAGCTCCCTCCCCGCTCAGTTTAAATGTAAACCCTTCCTTACGTAGCAATCTTATTTATCCTTCAGGACCCTTGTGCCTCCCTTGTTTAAATGTAACCTGTCAGGAGCATAAAGTTCCTCATTATTCCATGTCCTACCCCATTCCCCCACCAGACTGAACCCCATTTCCTTACTCCACCCCATAGCCACAAATTGAACTCCTCAATTCTCCCCTTCCTATCCATACTGGTTTTTGGTACTGGCAGGACTTAAGAAAATGAGACTGTTTTACCCTCCAACTGACAGATCCTAACCAGCTCCCTGAATCTAGCCTGCACCTCCTTCACGCTATTGTCCGCTAGATCATTTGTGACCAGATGTACCGCGATGTGTGTGACCCCCTCATGTTTCCTAACCAAGGTGTGTATTAAGTGTGAGACCTTGAGCGTCATCATACCCGGCATACACTCAGCCCTAATAGCTTCATCCCCCCCACCACCCATCCCCCATTTAATTCCCTTAATTATGGATTCCCCCCAAATAAGGGCTTCACTTTCCTTAGTCCCCTTGCATTCTAGAGATTCTCTGCTTGGCTGCTTCCTGTCTTGTTCTGCTCTGCTTGTCTCCATGGTACTATTCCTCCCTCCAATAGCCCTTCCTTGCCCACTGCTCCTATATGCACCTCCATCCATCCCATTTGATATCTTCCCTTCTATGACCTTGCCCTTCTGCTTATCTGTGTCCCCTTGCCCTGTTTATCCCCCTGCACCCACATCCATAACCTCTGCTAGGTTCCCTATTCCCAATGCCCCCTCACTGTTCCTTTCCAGCTCCTCACCTCTCCTCCCTTCACAGTTACTATCTTCGTTGGCCCCTTCCTCCTCTTGCTCTCCTGAATCCCTCAGCTTCCTTAAGGGTGTATACCTATTTCCCAGGTTAACCCCACCCCCACTGACATTTGCACAACCCACTGTCACATTGCTCTTCCCCTTCTTTTTCTCCTCTGTCCTGTTCCCTTTTCTGGCTGCTTCCCCCTCCTCTCCTCTCCTCTCCTCTCCTCTCCCTCCATGTCCCTTGCCCTCTCCTCCACCTGCCTTCCTCCTTTACTTCTCAAATGACTTGGACCACTTCCTGCCCTGGAATTTGACCCCTTATACCCCCCATTCACTGGATGCTCCTCTCTCGACCTGCTGCTAGCCCCCCAGCTGCCTCTCCTGCCCATACTCCCCATGTACCAACTTTCCATCTCTCTCCTCAGTCTGATAACTTCTGCCTTTAACTGTGACAGTCTGTTACATATTGAGCAGAACCTCATTCTCCAGAGCCTCTCCGTATAAACTGCAGCACCACATCCATCACACCCCACTATTCTCCTTGATCCAGCTCGCACCCCCTTGACCTCTGCCATGCACCCCTCCATCCTCCCATGCTACCAAGTCCCCCATCTGACCCCCACCCCACTTCCCCCCTCATCCCTATATCTCCCCTCAAAATGCATATTAAACCCTTCAATGCCTATGAGCGTAATATACCAGATACTCATACTCTAATATGTCCTGTCCTTTATATGTAATTTAAACTTCAGTTTGCTTGCCCCAACCCTCCTTTCTTACTGTCTCTACAAGTACTATATCCAGCAAAATCAGAGTTTAATATTTCCTGCCCTATTTAACAATCCCCCTTTCTTACAGTCTCTACAAGTACTATATCCGGCAAAATCAGAGTTTAATATTTCCTGCCCTATTTAACAATCCCCCTTTCTTACAGTCTCTACAAGTACTATATCCGGCAAAATCAGAGTTTAATATTTCCTGCCATGTTCAAAAATCGCCTGCCTCCATTTACCTTATCAATGCCCCAAATCGCCTGCCTCCATTTACCTTATCAATGCCCCTTCAATCAATCAACTGATTTCTCAACTCCATTAGTTTATCAACTCTATATTTGTTTGTCCCAATTTTCCTTAATAACGTCCCTTTCAGTAATCAAATTATTTATCCATCTAACCAGGCTCTTGCTCTTCTGTACTTAAGATTTTTGAACTCTGAAACAGATACTTATATTAATACAATCCCTTTTGCAGTCCTAGTACAGAAATAAACTATCCCTGACTAGTGTTATAAAAAAAAAGAGGATATGGATCCAACATTTCAATCACCCCCACTAGTTATGAGACCCCGATTAAACAGTTGTAATAAGCATCAGCCCCCAATTTAATTATAAGTATCAGCACTCAGCTAGGAGAGACCTCAATTGAACTTGCCCAAGAGAGTTCCACTCTCTGAGTAAAATTAAAATTTATATGCAGTCCCTGCTCCCGGGCAGTGCTTTTAGACCATTTAACAAGTAGTAGGGGTGGGAGGGTGGGCCAAAACAATCAGGCTAAAGTCTCTGAAAGTCAAATAAAGCTCTGAGAATCTTTTGGTAATTTTTTTCAATATTCCTGCTTGTCTTTTTTTTTCTTTAAGCTCTGGAGAGCTCTTTTTGTTCCCCCAACAGCAGCTCAGATGGTTGTCCTCTCTCAGCTCCAATGAGTTCTGAATGCCAACGAGATAGTAATTCAGCCCTTCTTATGGACTTGGACAAGAATTAAAATCTGGTGCCTTTTTTCTGTTGCAGCTGCTGGACGGCTGGTCCGTTTCTGAAAAATCAGGCTAAAAGCCTTGTCTTGAGAGATGTAGAAATGTCCGAGGTGGTACTGGCATCCACTGGGTTAGATTTCTTTATGACATCCACCATCTGTGTATGTACTCCAGGACTCTGACCACATGATGTATATCCTTGCCATCCATTTTGTACATTTTTGGCATTAGAGCTGTTGCCTTTTGTTCTGCATGTACCATGCAGAGACCTTAATGGCTACAGCCCCCTTGTGCTTGGCCGGCATGAAGTGAGAAGGAATAAGCTTTGACCCTCTGGTGAATTAGAGTGAGGAGGAGATCTGTATCACATGAGGCAGCAGGAGCTAGCCACAGGAGACCAGTGCCTAGCCTGGCATATTTTGCAGTTTGGAGCCTTGGATCTTGGTTATGTATTTCTACTACCTGATATTGCACATTAAAAATCCTGTTTTTCTTCTGCAAGAGATAAGCGTCCACAGTCTCCATGATAAAGCTCGCTGCCTTGATGAGCTATTTAATCCTGGGGTACTTTTCATGAATCTACTGGAGGGTGTGTAGTGCAGGACGACCAAGATGATCCGGTGTCTGGGGGAAAAACCCTATGAGGAAAGACTGAGGATGTTCAACATGTATTCACTGGAAGACAGAATAGAGAGAGGGGATATAATTGAGACCTTCAAATACTTAAAAGGTATGAATAGGGTTAGTACAGAGGACATCTTCAGCTTAAAGGGGGGATCACAAGGGGAGTTAGTCTGAAGCTGGAAGAGGGAATGTAACCCATAGGTGGCGCTATCCCAAGGGCTACTACCTCTGCCTGCTTGGCTAGTAGCAGGTTAAGGGGCCTGGGTAATGAAACGGGTGCCTCTACCCGGTGGTCAGGGTTGATAGTGGTCAAGCTAACCTGGGCACAGCCCTCCGGGACACTGTAACCCCCCTCCTTCCCTTCTAGTGGCCTGAACAATATAAAATAATTACTTTCACAATGACCCTTATTCACCAGGCAATATTTTACACTGTTTGCACTTACCACCAGGGCTGGTTCCTCTAGCTTGACCCTGGGGACCCTCTGTAAAACAAGGTTAAGCACAACAAATAGCAACAGTACAATACTTTTGGCACAAACTGGAACCACAGTCAGGTTAAATGCAAACAAAGTTAAATCTGATTTATTCAGGGGACTTGAACAAGGGAGGGGTGTAATCAGGTTGATTTGCTTAAAATATATATTAATCAGACAGCTATGCATGCAGTTCAGAGTCCCTACACAGTCACACACTCTGGGTACCCAGGTAGGAAAACGGTGGGCTAGCCAGGAACGTTGCAGCTGGTTGGGGCCCTGTGATGGAAGAAAGCAACATGCACAACACACACTATTTGTAATCCGGAGCCAGAGGGCTCAATTCGTGAAAGAAAAGGTGACAAGACAATCAGATAACAATACTTTTAGATTTAGCTGTTGTTGCAGGGAGCTACCCTAATGTTTACTCATGATACCCAATACTGGACACAGGCAGGATGAAATCGAGACTGCAGGCTGTTGAGCTGGAGTGCCCAGAGAAGCAGGGCCCACACGAATCACGGAAGCGTCATTCCTGTTCAAGGCGTTGAGCAGGGGGCTGATCCCCAGGCCAGTCTCTCATCGATTACTTTCTCTGCATAGCAGGTATTCTGGCTGGGTCAGTGTAGCAGAGCCCAGGCAAATGGAAATGGATATAGATTCAGTCTGTGGAGCTGGATACAGCCTCCAGCAAGCAAAACACAGTTCAGACACAAAGTGGGGAACCAAATCACGACCCACTATAAGCACACAGCACATTCATATGTAAGGAAATTCCACCGTACCAGGCAAATGGCTCCCCGGTCGCAATTACAGAGTCTCTGCACAATCCGGGAGTTCAAAGGTAGCCGAAAGTCCTGACAGGCCGATCACATTAAGCAGATCTTCGGCCTTCCTCAAATTAAAGCCTGGTCACAATTCAGTGGCTTAATTCGCTCTCCAAATTTGGATTCAGTCCGAAAAAAGCACAAGTTCCCTGTCAGGGACAGCAGACAGGCACACAGGCCTAACTCAGGCCTTTCCGCAGTTCTCCCACGCCAATCCACCATAGACTGCTGCTCGAACTATCTCGAGCTGTTACTTCTTCACTTCCCAACTCAGATCTAACTGAAACTGCAAGCAGTGTGGGACTTTCCCCAAGATCCAAAAGGTTCGGTTGGCTGATCTGTCTGTCAGTCACAACAAGGGCTCCCCCTCCAGGTTATTTTAGGAGCCAAAAGCCCAAAACTACAATTCCTACAAGTTTTGGCCCCACCAAGCCCCTGTAGGCAGGCTCCATTTTAGAGTCCAAAATGTACTGATTGGCCCATTCTGCAGTCTAGGACCAAGATGATGAAAACAAACAGAACTGTCCATGCTGCAAAGAAGGCAGGTTAGAACAAACTGCAATATTACTACTACTCTAAGAAATGATCATCAAACAAGTACATCTTCTAACAGAGCTCCCTCACAGATTAATTATGATTGCAATCAAGGCAGCTCTTAAAGAGATAGTACACAGAGGCTATACAGGCACTCTCTGGCAATACATTTAAACTGCTAAAACGCAGAACACCAGCCTGGCAGTGAGCATTTAGGTAAGCTCAAGGAAGACTTTTCGGGGAACCCCCATTTGTAGGGGGGTTACAGGAAGATTCAATAGGGAATTGAGGAGACACTATTTCATGGAAAGGGTGGTAGTGAGGTGGAACGACTTGCTGGAGGAGGTGATCTTGATGAAGATGGTGGGCAGTTTCAAAAGGGGGTAAGACAGGGTCAAGGGAATGGTCAAAACTAAGGGGAGGCTGCGGAGGGGGGTGATGGATTTGGGGGTGATAAATCACGGGGATGGGATATGGGTGGTGGTGGCTGTAGTAACTTAATCTGCAATGCACACTCAAGCAGACTTGATAGAACTTTAGGGCCTGTTTCTGCTGGCGTTTTCGTATGTTCGGATGAATCTCTTAAAAGAGGCAGAGCTTTGGAGTTGCTTCATAAATCCCCTTGGTGCTGACCCAGAGAAAAGGGAGGGGGTGGACCATTGCCGAGGAGGACTTGGATTTTGTCTCTGAGATTCCCTGTTCTGTCAAGCCTGAGGAGGAGCCTGCTGAGCACTGGGCCTCTTTTGTCTTTGAAGATGCTTTATCTCACAATATTTTGTCTTCTGAGGGAAGAGAGAATTCAGCCCTACAAGGCACTGCAAGGAGAGTGTGGGCTATGGCAGACCTACAAGGCACTGCAGACCCAGGTTCCCAACCTGTAGACTGAGCCCCTGCAAAGTGAAGCAATATTGTAAGAAAAAACAATCCCCTTCTGTTGTCAAATCCTTCTTTTGGTGCTGATGATTGCTGAAGGAATGCCAGAGCAGCAGGAGAACTGTAGCAGTATAAGAAGAAAACTTAACTCACTGAAAAGAAACAGTATCCCTGTTGAACTGGGACACAGTATGTCTACAGCTAGCAATGGATGAAAAAGACTGATGTATTGTGGTTAGGGACATACCATAAGACATCACTCACTCAGTTTCATCCTGTACCGGCTAGCAGGGAAGGACAGCCAATACCATATCACCTGGCACAGAAGTAGACATACAACATTTTAATAGTAATAATAATTTCAAAAAACATTTGTAAAACGTGTTTTAGATTTAATGCAAATTTAGACTTGATCAAGTAAAATCATGGACGGGCTTTACCTTAGTGTTATCTCAAATTATAATAGTTCCAATCCATGAGCACTTAGAAAATCATAGTGATATACTGCACTGTATCTGACTCTCATTTACCAATAAAATCGTGCTTCAAGCACTATTTCTAGTTTTCTGTTATCCTAACGTATTATTTCCCCAGCTTGAAATGCTTTACCATGGTTTAGAGTCTAGCTTTTTCAAGGGTTTGTGGTATTGAAGCGTAAACACCAGGACCCTGACATTCAGAATGTTAGTGTGGCACTAACATGAATAATGCTGTGCTAACCAGACACAATGCATCTGAACAGGATGAGGGACATATTCAAAGTTGGGTGAAATCATGCTTGCATACAGGGTGCAGTGGTACAGTTAGAGGATTTTGGAAGTGCTAAAAGCATCCAATGTAGAGCAACCAGCCAAATCTTCTTTCTCTGTATGAACAAAATTAAAGAATATCTTTTTTTCAGGGAGCAGCCTGCTTCAATACTGGCTCAAGTTACTGCAGTAGTGTTATACTGAAAATTATGACTTACTCACCAAGATTAAGTAAAACCTATATTTACTAATGCGGCAGTTAATTGTGCTTGTTTGTTCCAACATTTTGTAGTATTACAAGAACCCTGCCATCAGGATGGATGTGTCAATAAAAAAACAAAGAAATAATGATATCAAAGATCTATCATACACGTCGGACTATATATAGTGTATGGTAGAACGTTGTTATTAGTAAAAATCTATAATTTACTATAGCTGTTGTACCATCGATGTGACGTCCAGATGCTGTTATACCATCGATGGTACATCACATCGATGGTACAACAAGTTGGAATTTGCCCACTCGCCAACCTAGTGAGCACCTCAAATGATCGAGCTGGCAGAATACAAAGCAGAGTGAGCGTAAAGGCAACCAGCAAGCGCAATTCAAGACAAGCCAGCCGTGACAGTAACCTAGTATCAAACAACAATGGCAGCACTCCCACTATATATTGCATATTTTTATATATACTCTTGTATATTTTTAACAATAAATGGTTTGTTTCAATACGTTCCTCCTTTGAATCTGTCCTGTTACAAGTTCATTACGCAAGGTAAGAAAGGATGAAGCAATTTGTTGAACTTTTGTACACTGGTGTAAGTTGACAGTGATGCCCATACACTATAAAAGACAATGAATGGGCATCGCTGAACAACAAAGCTGCGCTGCCATCTCGTGGCTTCCTTGGCAATCACTGAAAACCTCTCGAGCTGCGCTCTCGAGGTTTACACGAGTTGCCAAGGAAGCCACTTGATGGCAGCGTAGCTTTGTTGTTCATCGATGCCCATTCATTATCCTCTATATCTTACATTGGTTTCAACAAGATCAAATATAATGGCTACAGAAAATTTAGACCTTTAAAAATACATGAAGTGCACTTGATAATAAAATTATCTTTTGAATGTGTCAGCTGAAACAGGGCATTCTCAACCATATCATTTGTCACCTATGTAGTTCATATTCTGTAACAGTTCCTGCTCTAAAAGCAAATAAGCTTTACATCAATTTCAACAAGAAACTATCCCTTGAGTAGTTTATCATAGAATCACAGGAACATAGAATTTGTCAGCAGATAAGGATCACTTGGCCCACTCATTCTGCCCATGTTTCCCTGCCTATACTGACACTGTAAACCCTACCTGATCTCAAACTACCTCCTCCTACTTCCCCACCAAGATTCCTTTGTGTCTATCTAATGCATACTTGAAGCCCACCACTGCCCCCCCCAAACTACCTCTGATGGAAGACTATTGCAAGTATCTACCACTCTTTCAGTGAAGTACTTGCTCACATCCCTCTTACATTTCCCCCTTCCAGCTTCATTGCATTCCCCCTTGTTCTCATGCACCTTCTCTTCTGAAAAATACTCCCCTCCTGTACCTCCAGACGATGAATTCACTGGGCATTGCACAAGCATTTGCTTCTGTGATTCATGGCCATGGCCACACCTTGGATTTAGTATTCTCGATGTGGCTTGAGATCGCTGATCTCAAGACTGATCCGGTCATTTGGCTGGATCACTGTACAGTGAGATTCTTGTTCAGGGCTCCCCCCAGTGAACCCTCCCCTGTGGAGATGGTTCGTTGTCTTCCTTTAAGGGAAATGTCCCCAGAGGGATTACTGGCAATAATGGACCTCTCTGAGGTGACAGCTGCTTGTGTGGGCAGGAGTGGTTGAGGCGGTCACAGCCTATAATAAGGCTGTGACCTTGGCGTTTAACTCTGTCACACCGGTCCGTATATGACCCAGGTCCTCTTGCTTGAGACCCCATGGTTTGATCGGGCTCTCAAGGAGATGAAGACTAAGGGTCGAAGGTTGGAGCGTTGTTGACTGAAGTCTGGATCAGGGGAGGACAGACTAGCTTTAAAGCTCACCATAGTGAGTATCAAAGGGATATCTTCCACAAGAAGGTAGCATTTCTGTCCAGGGAGATAGCTGCAGAGAAGAACAGACTGGCTCAGCTCTTTAGGACTGCTGACAGACTGCTCTATTCAGTCTGCCTGCAGCCTAAAATTGCAGCATCATTGGCCATGTATGAAGATTTCACTCTGTTCCTCTCTGATAGAGTGTCCTCCATCAGGTCCAGTACTTGTCTGATGGGGCTTTTGTTGCCCTGCAGTGGTAAGTAAGGTGTTACTAACTGCACCCTAGTTGCCTGGAGTGAGTTTAGGCCAGTGGAGATGGAGGAAGTATATGAGGTAATCTCGCTGCTGCGGCACATGTTTTGTGAACTGGACCTGGGCCCGACACCTCTCTTCATGAGATGTGTAGAGTCTGTCAGCTCAGTGTTCATTGTGATTGTCTGGTGTTTGCTTTCCGAGGGGCTTCTCCCCAGCACTCTGAAAGAGGCACTGGTGAGTCCCGTCCTGAAAAAAAAAAACATCCCTCGACCCTGACATCTTGGCAAATTACAGACCCATCTCTAACCTGCCCTTTTTGGGCACGGTTATTGAGAAAACTGTGGCAGTGCATCTCGAAGCCCACCTCGCTGCTTTTGACATCTTCAAGTCCCTTCAGTCTGGATTTAGGTCAAGGCACAGTAGTGAAATGGCACTAGTATGGGTGCATAATAACCTCCTCAGGGCTAGAAATAGAGGAGAGTGGTTAATTTTCATTCTTCTCGATTTCTCGTCAGCCTTTGACACTGTAGACCATGGTATGTTGTGGGATTGCCTTAGGGAGTTCTGTGGACTCACTGGTGCTGTCATCAGCTGGTTTGAGTCCTTTCTCACTGGCAGGATGCAAAGGGGAGGTTTTTCCTCTCGCCTGTGGCCCCTGCCATGTGGAGTCCCTCAGGGTTTGATCCTCTCACCTTTGCTGTTTGCAGTGTACATGCTGCCCCTGGATGAGATCACTTGATGTTACAGGGTAGGTTTCCACTGCTATGCAGATGACACCCAGCTATATACTGCATGTCTTTTGCACCTGGAACTGGTGGGGCCACAGAGATACTAAATGCATGCCTGGCTGAGATCCAAGACTGGATGTCCTCCAGCTGGCTAAGCCTCGACCCGGACAAAATGCAAGTACTAGTGATTGAGCCTGGTCACCGGCGGGAAGTGGAGACTGCTGGGGTTAGCCCTGCCATGATGCTGGGTTCAACACCGCTGGTGACCACTGCAAGGGTGAAAATTCTGGGTGGTATCTTTGATGATAGATTAATATTTAAGGCTCAGGTATCGTTTGTTGTCCAGAGTGGTTTTTATCACTTGAGGAATATCACAGGGATTAAAGCCATTATCTCACTGGAGGACCTGCCCTCACTGGTGCATGCATTTGTAACATCCAGACTCGACTACTGTAACACTCTTTATCATTGGGTTAGTGGAGGGGCCCTGCCAGCAGCTAGTGCAGAATGCGGTAGCCAGGTTACTGACAGGCGTTCCAAGGTCATGTCATGTGACCCCGGTGCTGCGGGGTCTGCACTGGCTGCCAGTAAGGTGAAGAATCTTCTTCAAGGTGGGTCTTCTTACCCATAAAGCACTATACAGTCTGGGCCCTAACTACCTGACTAATCTCCTGACTCCTTACCACTCTCAATGCTCACTCTGCTGCTCCGAGGAAGGCCTCGTAGCAATTCCCAAGGCCCAGCTAAAAACATCTGGTGACTGTACATTTGCAGTGACTTCACCAGCCCCTTGGAATTCACTTCCAGGGTCCTTGAGAGAGGCCTCCTCATTGGAGGCCTTTTTTTGCTCTCAACTTATACCCCTGTTGCTACCCATTCTAGTGGGGTGCCTCCTGACTGGTGCAGATGTCCACTCAATCCTAGCCTGAGACAAACCCAGGGAAGGGAACAAGGGAAGAAAAACTCCCTCAATCATAGAATGATTATGCTGCCTCTCTCCTCTCAAGTCCCACACTGCTTACTGGGTGGCTGCTGCAACCGAGATAAACTCCTCTCCAGCTTGGGGAACCTGCGCAACTCTGCCATCAAGCCATGTCTTGGCAGACCTCACATGAAGCTAGTGTGCACCTATGGAGAATGCAAGCTCCCTGGCCCACTGTAGCTCATTGGTGCAGCAGAACCAGATGCCTGTCCCTCCTCAGCTCCCCCGCCCAGGCTGCCTTGGTAGCTTCCAGAGTCCACTCCCAAACCCAAGTAGCTAGTGTGGGAGTATGTTATGCTACCCATTGGGCCATCTGGTGGCCGATACTGGGGCACATTTTTAAACTGTAGCCCTTTGTGTGAGACACAAAGGGGCTGCAAGTCTTTCCCTGTACTGTATTTCTACAAAAGTCAGAGCAACAACACAGAGAATGAGGCAGTGGGATGGCCAGGTAATAATAATGCTGTTAAGCATGAAGCTCCTGCGACATGTTCTGTGGTTCTCCAGTTCCCTCACCCCGTCAAAAGGCACACCACTGAAGAACTACTATGAGCAGTTCTTCACGGGTTCACTGCTTTGTGAAATGTCAATTCCAGCAGGGGAATGGCTGGATAGAGAAGAGGACTGGGGTTGGGGGGAGGAATCCACTGGACACAAAAGAAGCAAAATGGGTAATTTTGGGGAGGTGAGAGGGACTAGAAAATAGGAGGGGAAAAAATGTGTCAGTCTAAATGACTGTCTGGGACCTCTGTGTCCTTGTGTCTGCAAGTGCCGGAGCCCCTTCCACAGGGAGGAGGGGGCGTGGGGGTAAGCCAGCGGGTGAAGGGTATCAGAGAGGAGCCAGAGACACAGGCCTGTACAAGGTACAGTATATCCGTGACCAGCATGTATGTGGCCAGGAGAAAAAGCTCTATAGAAAAATATGGCTGTATTTTGGGCAGGGTCACTGGTTGGATTGAATCTCTGGTATTGAGTTAATGCCGCTGGAGAGAGTAATCTTCCAGATGCTGAAGCTGCTTTAAGTGGACACTGGCCTTCCAAACTGGTCCTATAGCTTTGTAGGCTGTTGTTTACATCTGCTCTTACAGTCTCTCATGCTGCTGCTATTCTCTCTTACCTTCACATACCTGCACACGGAACTATTCCTCAATTGGCTTCCTTTCTTTAAGCAGTCTTCGTTTTTCAGCCCCAGCGGGTCACATCCTCCTTGTCTCTCCTTCAAAACCTGTTAAGAAGTTTCAAAACAGAGCAGCCAGGATCAGTGGCTTAGATTATGGATGGTCAGAGCAATACTCTCTCCTTAAAGAGCTAGCTGCACCAAAAATAGCAGACAGGAAAATATTACACATTTTAAGAAGTATGCAGTTATAATGTTTAATTGCTGAAGTATTTTTTCATTTGCTTAGAAAGGTTTCTATATGATAGTATTTTGCAGGATATGTGGAAGAGCATTCTACCTGGCAGAGGACATATCTAGTTCTATTCCTTCCACTACATCATGAGAACTGTGACCTCAATGACAGTGACATCGCAGGTAGATGACTTGGCAGCTACTGAGTGTCTCTTCTTGAGCAGCTGTGATTTCACAGTCATTAAGGTCGCAGTGCTGATAATGTAATGGAAGGAAGAGTTAGACATGTCAGCAGCCAGGCAGCATGCTCTTCCACTCTACAACACACCTGCTAACATACTGTAAGTTTTTTCTCACTAACCAAAAGGAAAAGAATTAGTACCTCAAATCTAAAAAGAAATATCTCTGACCGCTTTTTAAAACTAATGCAGTGAAAGCCGCTTATAATGGACTACTCTGTGTAACCCTCACTTGTCCATTATAAGCAGCTGTCTGGAGTATTAGAAGGAGCATTTTGGCGGGCTTTTCATTGCTGATCCTGATTTCTGTTCTGCCCACCCTGCTGCCCTTGTTCAAGTATCCCCAAATGACTGGTACTGTACCATATGGGGCCCCTTTTCATTTACTTAATTTACTTATTTAATTCACTTCTTTAACTTCAGTTACTACTCCTACACTCGCAATCACATGAACACAGTTACCTGGTTGGCACTCATCTACTTCATGTGCCAAGCACTACCAACCCCACAGCTGCTGCTCATTTGTCCCTGTTCTGGACTCAAAGTGATTTTCAGCATTCTTGCTCCACCATCCCATCCCCACTGCTGTCGGCTTCAGCTGCTGTACGCACATCCAGGGTCAGGTCAGCAGTCTCTAAAGTCCTTACTGTTGTTCACATCACGTTCCTCCCACCAGCCTCTCAGCTGCTGTACACGCATCCAGGGTCAGGTCAGCAGTCTCTAATGTCCTTACTGTTGTTCACATCACTTTCCTCCCACCAGCTTCACCAGTCTTTCAGCTGCTGTACACACATCCCAGGCCAGGTCAGCAATCTCTATTTTCTTTGCTGTTGCTTATCAGTCAGGCAACTGAGGAAGTGATTGCCAAGTTAGATCAGTGAAAACAATTCATTGGGCTCTATTTTCTTTACAAGTCAGGGTTTACATTTACAGCATAAACAAAATCTATTTTTATTTATTGTTGACCGGGTAAGTGCACTAGACAAATCCTACCTATTTTCAGGCACGACCTGAGGGAGGGGGATACAGATGAATGTCAACTTACCTTGAACCAGATTAAGCTGTTGGTGGTATTTTTAGTGAATGAGGGAAATTTGGCCAGGACACTGGGGAAATTCCCCTAATCTTGCAGTAGGGGGCCCCCCGGGGACGGCTGGAACAACCTCAGTATGTCCCGGACTTCTGAGAGTGAGTACATGGTGGTGGAGCGCTCGATGGTCCCAGACTGTGTTTGTCCTGAGGATACTGCTAATATGGATAACATGGATATCTTTTTACCTGTAGAAGATCCTGTCTTGCTGCCAAAGGCTGTAGAACCCTTACCAGAGGCTGGTACTGATGTTTCTGTTGATGTTAAAATTATGGAGGATGAGAAAAAATGGAAGCACCCGGATTGCAGTCCAACGGCACCTCCTGGGACAGTGAAAAAGAGCAATGTTGATCTTCCGGATGGTTTTCCGGTGGAACCTGCAGGTATGCCGGCTTCTATGTTGGATAGTGATCTTTTTCCTTTCTCTGCGCAGAATTCATCCTGGTCCCCTGGCAGGCTTTGGAGAAGGCAGGTTGGGTTAAGACCCAAGCTAAATGGGTTCCTGACCCTCGTATTCCCTTGCCGGGTGAGGAGTCGCTTGTGGTCCTGGAACCCTCTACACTGACTTTCCAGTGAGGGTTTCCTGATTCAGAGCCAGACCGTGCTGCTGTTACACTTCCAGGTGTCCGGGCGAGCCCTCCGAGTCCTGCCTCTGCAGTTCCTGAGGTTGGAGTGGTGTTTCAGCCACGGAAGGCTGTTTTTGTTGCTTCTTCGGACTTGGTTGCTTCTCTAGATGTATCACGGACCTTTGGTACACGCTCTGTCCCTCCACCTGCAGGTCAGTCTTCCTCTACTTCGGACAGGGGCATGGTTTTGGAACCAGTTGGGGGTATGGTGCCACTAGGCCAGCAGGATGCTCCTCTTAAAAAACCTGCTAGCTATGCCTCGCTGTTTAAAAACTCTAATATGCCTGCGAGGAAGCATTTTGTAGCCAGGATTTACTATAGAGTTGAGCTGGCCTTCCCCCCGGACTGTAATTATGTGGGTAAACGATTAAAAATCGAGTCTTTCGGCATTAAGCTGACTGAGGTGTATGCCTTTATTCATACCTCGGGGGACCATAATTTTGATATTTCATTTTGTTCAGCTGCTTTATTGGATAAATTTTGGGCTGCTTATTATGCTGCCCGCTCTGACCCTATTTGGAAGCCTTTCATGGTCATTCCTATCACTAGGCCTACTGCTAAAGTGATTACTGTTATATTTCGAAATGAAGGGGTGAATGTTCTGGATATTCTTTATTGGTTGGAGAAACGATGTACTGTCAATGGGGTGCCTCATGCCCTGATTGATGATAATGGGTTTTGGACTGGAGGGTGGAGGGAAGGGATTGTGGTATTTTATTCTATCCAGGCCAGCCTCGATCCTGCTATAGGTGTGGGTCTTTGACTCATCTCAACTCTGACTGTGATCAGCTTAAGTGTGCAGCTTGAGGAGTTTTGGGTCACTCAGTACTATCCTGTACTGTCCCACCCACTTGCAATCTTTGTGGTGAGGATACTCATGTTTTCGCTGCTTGCTCTTGGGCTGTCCATAACACAATGGATTACATGGAACATGATTTTTATGTTGCTAAATCTGCCTCTTCCACTAAGTCGCCCCCCCTGGGTTCGGGTCCTGTTACTCATGATGAAAATGGGGCCCATCCCTCTACTGACTTAGGAAGTGGACAAGCTGCTCCTCAAGGTCCAGCAGCTCCTGTAGACCCCTCCTCCTCCTGTGCCCCCTCCTCCACCAGTTTCATTTGTTCTACTATCGACAGACCCACCCCCCGCTTCCAGTAATGGCGGGTGTGAGGTCTGAGGATGATTTGGGGGTTTCTCACCCTGTTTGTGTGTGGCTCCGATCTAATAAACCTGTGGAGGATAAACAACACTTTTTGATTCAGGAGGATAACCCCTATGAACCGTTGCAGAGCTGGGGAGATATTATGAATGGGGATGATCCAGAGGGGTCGCTCCTTTCTTCCTCACAACCTGAAGCTCCTCCTGTTCCTGTTCCGTTCTCAGACACCCCTGGGACGGGCTTAAAGAAGAGGTCAACAAGAACTCGGAAAAAGAAATTACTGTTTTTTTCTTGAGTTTTTTTCTCTTGTTTGCTACCTTTGTTGCTATGTCCTTGATTCCAACCTCCCTTACCTTAGCCTGTTTAAATGTTAATAGTATTATGGCAGTGTATAAAAGGAAAGCTACTTTCTCGACCTTACAATCCTTGCCTTATGCTGTTTACTTTTTGCAGGATGTTCGGTTTTACACTGCCATGGATATTGATAGAGCTACTAAGGATTGGGTTTTTGGGCCTTCTTACTGGTCTATTGGTCAAGACCTATGTTCTGGTCTTGGGTTTTGTTTCTCTACGTCTGGGTTTTTACTTCAAAAATTGGTGGATTTGGTTCTTGGAAGGGCACTGCTTTTGGATATTTTGTGGCATGGTTTGACCTACAGACTTATAAATATTTATGTACCTCAACAAAAAGCTGCTAGGGTGCAGGTCTTTTGGCTGATTAAGCCTTATTTCTCTTGGGGGGAGATTTTTAATTCTAGCCTAGATATTAAGCCTAAGGGGGAGGTGTATTGTGATTTGCAAGAATTACAGGCTATAGTTAAGGAATTGGATCTTGTGGATGTGTTTGCTTGGAATCCCTTGTATACTTTTTCCAAAGGCAGATTGACTTCCAGGATAGATTTTTGGCTTTGTTCACGGAACATTGGGAAATCTGAGGGTATTGTTTTGCCTACTGAAACCTCGGACCATAATTTATTAGGTCTGAAGATTCATTTTGGGTTTGTGACTGCTAATGGACCGGGGGTGTGGCGGGTTAACACTCATTTATTACAGTATTAAACCCGGAGTTTCATAAGGGATTTTTGGACCTGCTCTCTGACAGGAACTCTGTGCTTTTTCTTTATGATTCAGTGACTGATTGGTGGGTGGATACTAAGGTCCGCTTACAGCTTATTTTAAATTACATTCTAGATTTTTGGCTGACTGTCGGCACCAACAATCTCGGCTCCTAAGGGCTGAATTGCATAATCTGTTTTCTGCATTTTATTTGTCACAATCTGATTGTGGGGACTGCATACGAAATAGTAAAACCACTCTGACACAACTTCAGTATGATAGGCAGAAGTCCCTGGATTTTGGACAGAAATTTAGGACTTCGGGAAAAAAAGAGTCCGTTTAACCCGTATGACGATTGTAGGCAGAGGGTTTCTGATAAACGGATGTCTAGCCTGACTGATAAGTACGGCTAAAGAGTTAGAGGGAAATCAGACCTTTTCCAGTGTGTAGGAGATTTTATTAAGCACACCTTTGAATCTCCACAGTCAGAATCTCAGGAAATGTGTAACCCCCCTGCAAATGGGGGTTCCCAAAAGACTTCCAGGAGCTTGCTTGAATGCTCCAAGCCTGAATGGTGTTTGGCGTTTAAGCCATTTATCAGTGAGGGTTTTTAGAGCCTCTGGTACTGTCTCTTTAAGAGCTGTCTGCTTGCAGACATAATTAGTTTGTATGGGGGGGACTGTGTATTTCTCTGCTTGAGTACCACTCGAACTGCTGCCAATTCACTCCATTTTTGCAGTCACTAGGAGTGCAAAGGGAACCTATCTGAAAGATGTAACTGTTTACCAGAAATCATTTAGAGTAATAATGAAATTACAGTTTGTCTAACCTGCTTTCTTTGCAGTCAGAACTGTGTCTGCCTAGTTCCCCATTCTGGTTTTGAACTGCTGAACTGGACCAATCAGTGTGGGGTAAGCTAGCTCTAAAATGATGCCTTGGACGAATCAGAACTTGGACTCATAATCTGAGCCAGCCACAAGAGGATTGTATGGGCAGTGACTCTGGGAGATGTAGTTTAGACTTGGCGCCTTTTGGACCAACAGCAGCAGTCTATTGTGAGTGACAGCCAATCCAGTCAAGAACTGGGAGGAACTCAAAGGAAGTGCCCGTTTTTCTGTTGGAGTTCAGTTTAGCTTTGGCAGTGAAGGGAAAGAAACCCTGTGCTCCTTCAGTGCACAGTTTCAGTCAAAGCGTGTATAGGCCCAGAGTTCGGTCTGCAGCTTGTTAACTTGTTAGGACTGAATCCATCCTGTGAAAAGAATCAAAGGATCTCTGAAGAGTAGAAACCAGGCTCACCCTGTAGAAGACTGGAGAAATTGTTGAATTGCACTCGGTCTGTCAGGAACTGAATCTGCTTGTGTTCTCCCGGTATTGTGCAGTAATTACGATCAGGATAGAGAAGCAGCCTGCCTGGTATAGTACTTTCTTTTTTACCATATAAATGTGTGAAGAGTCTCGTGGAGCTCAAAGTAGCCCTGCTGACGCTGAAGGACCCTATCTTGTTTGGAGGTCGGAGTACTAATTCAGGGTCGCTCCTGTTGAATTGCCACATTAAACCCAAATGGAATCACTGTACTGTTGACTGTTTAAGCTAATTTTCTTTTCACTGTGTGAAAGGGCCCTCACCAGCTGCCACGGTTTGGACTAGCCACTAGGGCTTGGGTACCAGGGACAGTAACTGGTAGGGATAGGCCTGTGCACAGAGCCATAGGTAGATAGTAAAGGATAAGCTAATTAACCTGATTTCCCTGTCCTTGTTATATCCCTAAATAAATCAGAGCTGCTTGTTTCAGCAAAGTTATACTGCCTGAGGTATTTGTCTATGTTAAAGTACTGTACTGTGATTGTTGCACTGTATCTTATTTCACAGGAGGTCCCAGTGCGGAACCAGACCTGGGGGTAAGTGTATACTGTGAAGGTAATTCTGATATATTGTGTGGGCCACTAGTGGGAAGAAAGGGGGGTTGCAGTGTCCCAGAGGGCTGTGACCAAGTAAGTTTAACTATTGCAAACCCTGACCTCTGGGTGGAGGCACCCGCCATTGGATCCAGGCCCCTCAACCTGTTAGTGGCAAATCAGGCAGGGGTAGTAGCCCCTGGGATAGCGCCATCTAGGGGGTTACAAATGCATTTGTTGTTACAGGTCTCGGATGTACCTACCTTAACTTTGGTACAGCAGCGGGCTGTTGTGGACCCTTTTTCACTAGAGGAAGTAAAGGTGGTCATAACAAGCCTAAGAGATATGGTCGCTCTCGGCTCGGATGGCCTGTCTTCTGAGATTTATAAATCTTTGTGGGAAGTTATGCCTTATCAGTTGCTGGCTATTTTTAATGCTTTTTTATCTGAGGTCTGTCTTACTGAACAAATGTATGAAGGTTTAATGCTTTTTCTATTCAAGAAGGGTGATAGATCTGATTTAGGTAATTGGTGCCCTATTACTTCGTTGAATACTGATTTAAAAATCTTTGCGAAGTTATTGGGTAATCGAATACTGAAATTATTACCCTCTTTAATTTCTTCCTCCCCATACTGCTCTGTACCAGGTAGGTCCATCCGAGATGCCTTGATTCTGGTGAGGGAATTATTCTCTCAGGGGCACAGTAGGACTCTTTCTGGATAATTATTTAATTTTGACTTGACCAAAGCTTTTGATGGTGTGTCCCAGGAATTTATTTGGTTAACTCTCCGGGCTTCTGGTTTTCCTAATACGTTTGTTAATTGGCTTAGCCTTTGTTATTCCTTGGCCTATGTAAGACCTTATGTGAATGGCTGGATTGGGTCCCCATGTTACATCCGTCGGGGTGTTAGACAAGGATGGCCTTTAAGCCCGCTTTTGTTTGTTTTGGCTTTAGATCCAATTATCCATCTCCTCCAGAGGTCCCCTAGTCTCCCTGGTATATCTGCTTTGGGCCTGTATAACTTGAAATCTATTTGTTATGCAGATGATTTATTTGTTTTGGTACCGACGGCATTGGTTGGACATTTATTATGTCACGTTCTCCCTGTTTTTTTACAGTATATTGGCTCCAGGCTAAATTTTCAGAAGAGTGTCTGTTTTGATTTAGCGGGATCCCATACTGGAGGTTTCCATCTTAGTGGTATTCGGTTGGTGGATTCTCCACACAAAATTTTGGGTCTTTTTTTTTGAATGCCTGACACAGCACAGTATAATTGGGAATTGCTACTGAATGTTGGGAGGGAGAAGGTTTGCAAATGGAATAAATGGTCCATGGGGAAAAAGAAACGGGTCTTTTTGATTAAAACTTGCTTGTTGCCTTTGTTTCTTCATGTTGCTCATATATTCCCAGTGCCTGAACAGTTTTTTGTGTCACTTATGGGTATCTTTTTTTCCTGTTTTTGGGGAAGTCGGCTAAATCCCGTTAGGAGAAATGTTTTATATGTTGATTATCGCCATGGCGGGGTCAAAATGGTTCACCCGATTGTTTTCTTTTATTCTGTTTTCTTTTCTACCAATTTGAAGCCTATGTTTTACCTGGTAGGTAAACCTTGGGTTCCACTGGTTACGGCTTCTTTTCCGGATATTTTGCAGGAATGGGTTTCTGATTGTTTTGTACACTAAAATAAGTGGAAATATGTTTTATCTTCTGATTGGGTAGTGGTGTTTGACATGCTTAAAACATGGAGAGTTACGAAAAAGATGGTAACTGAGCTCTCTAGAAGAAGTTTGTATAAGGTTATAGTGGATTCCTGTTTTTCAGAGGAAGTCTTTCCAGATTTTACTATGCTAGTGAAGGATAAGATTGGGAATCATTTAACTGATGCCAGAATCCCTTTAGTTATGTGGGATATATAGTGGCTTGGTGTGGACGGCAAAATTAATGTTCGGGGGAACCACAAGCACAAACAGTTGTTAGATCGTTATTGTTTTAGAGATTCTTGTGCAGAGACACCTGAGACTATGGTCCATTTATATTTTGCATGTCCCTATATTGAACAGTTCTGGTTTCTTTGGCAACATAAACATTGGCAACATGTGTGGAAGAAGTGGGACCCGAGATCCTTAGTTTTTGGTCTATTTCCAGACGCATGGGACAAGTATAATTCTAGTACACTGAATTTACTAGCTGTTGTTATATTATACTGGGTTTGTCAAGTCTGGTGTTGCTTTTTGTTTCAACAGCGGTATGTGTCCCTTGTTGATCTTTATGAGAAAATTGTGCACAATATTGAACGCATTAGGGAAGATGAAAGGACAATTCTCAAACAGAACATTTGGGAATGATATTGGGGTTTCTGGTGATTTAGTTACCCGCTGTTGTAGGGTTTTCACAACTTTTGTTAATTACTTTAGTCCTTACAGTCGGAGACCTTTTTTGCAGCCTTTTGTTTTGATTCTGTGGGACTGTTTCAATTATGTTTTTTTGGACTTTTTTGTTTTTATGGGGGAAGGGGGGTTTCTTGGGGGTTTTATTTTCCATTGTTTATGTGTTTAGTTTATATTTCCTGTATAAGTTCATGATTGGTTTTCTTTGCTTCCTTTTCTGCATTGATGATTTCTTCTTTGTGATTATTTGTTATGATTTTAATAAAAATGCCCCTACTCTTTTCGATAAGTGCTATGGGATTTTTAACATCCACCTGAACTACCACCAATCCAGGCAGATGGGACTTCGGTTTAATGTCTCATCCAAAAGACAGCACCTCAGAGTGCAGCACCCCAGTGTCAGTATTGGGATATTAACCCAAGTGCCAGATGTGGGAACTGAACCCACAGCCCTCTGATCTCCCGGCCTCAGAAGCAAGTGTGCTACCTACTGGGCCACTGACAATGACTATCTTGGGTCAGGGCTTAGGATCAGAGAAGTGACTGCAATTTAGAGACTAAGAGATTTGTGAAAAAAATTCATAGGGCAATGTCTATTTTCTTTATTATTGCCTCTCAGTTGTGCTTAGATTTATAGCTGACTAAATACTATATAGTATATGCCATCTAGTGGTGGGAAGGTTGTAGAACAGGATTTTATAACCAGGTTATGTAGTGCCAGCTGTCTGCTATAGGCAACTGCAACAGATCATTATAACCAGTGTGTTTAAAATGGTGAGCATAAGAAAAGATTTTGGAAAGTGAAATGTATCTGTTATACCCAACTGTCTGAATTAAGTGGGTCCGGTTTAAGTGGAGTGCACTGTATTTGTTTCAGGCAGAACACTAGCTCTTTAGGGTGCATTTTCTTTTTTTGTTTGTTTGTTTGTTACTAGGCAGGTGCTACTGAAGTGAAGAAGGTATCTTTCTGGGTAGACTTAAGCATGGCTTTACCTAAGGTAAAACTTCAGAGTAACAAAATGTCTCACTCTTTGGCCTTGGTATCTGCAATGATTCAGCAGGGGACAAAATTGCTTAAGGTTTTTGAGCCTCATGAGAATTTATGAATGGAAACCGCACCACCTATGGATGTTATCCAGCATTCTGTCATTTGCTGACAGATCCTGGTGCCTCCATAGATTTCAATGGGACATCCTAGGAACTACTTCTGGTACTGCAATATAGTCAAGCACCAAGCTGTACAACTGTATTGAATATTACAAGGCAAAGGCAACGCAAATTATTTTTATACATCCCAATGATCCTGAGCAAGTGCCAGGCAGTTTACTTTCATGCTGGCACAAGGTATGCTATATGGCTGTTAACCGCAGAGTTTTTAGCACCACTCATTTGCAACACACTTTGATGCCAGGTTCGGGGTTTCCCTTTCCCTTCCCCTCCCCTACATTTTCAAGTGTTTAAACTCCATAGTATTTTGGCTAATTTTCACTCTGATTTTTTGGGGCAATTGGCAAAACTCTTAGCCAAACCTTACAGGACATCAGTGTGCTTTGAGCAGGTTGTGTAACAGAGCAGGGATAAAGGCTGCACTAACAGGACGCTGGTGGCAGGTTGTGCAACAGCACAAGGATAAAAGGCTTCACTGACGGGACACTGGTCATAGGTTGTGTAACAGCACAATGATTTTGTTTCTGCTTTCAGAAGCAGTGCTTAGGGAGGGCAGAGGGTTTGAGCCAGCTAAAGCTCATGAGGTTTAGCAGGGAGCAAGTCAGTTGCAGGGACTCTGGGGTGCTCTTTTCCAGGGTTACACTCTAGAGGGGTCACTGCACCTTCCGTAGGATGTCTGCAGAGCTCAGACAGAAATGCATATGATGCAAGGAAAGTTTAAAACATTGGTCTGCCAAGCAGACTTGTACTTGAAATTTTCCTCAAGTGCTACTCCCTGCTGTCTATGCTGTATGTTGCGGAGGGCTGGCTGCCCTGTCAAGCAGCACCAGCCCTGCGCTGCATGTATCGCATTCCAGTTCCAGAAAGTTTTTGCAGAGCTTCGTGTTCAGCTGGTAGCACCAAGAGAAGAGATATCTCTCCTGTAGCACCAGCTCAGCTGGAGCTCACACTCCAACTCCCCCAGAGGCCCACTGGTCCGGGGGGTGAAGAGTGGTGGAGGGGGAAGGGTGACAGGGGCAGCCACAAAGAGGTCAATAAGCCCCACACCATCCCAACACCAAATGGTTTTTCATCCTTGGAGGAGACTCAGGTACATGATTTCACCATGGAGAATTTGAGGTCAGTTGGGGGAGATGGAAGAAAAAACCTGTTATCTTCCAGGGTGAGAATAAAAAGAAGGCAGCCAGGAGAGTCTTAGTAGTTAGATATTCTATGATCAAGGAAGTAGAGAGGGTGGTGGGTGGGGATGGTCAGGTGCCTTCCTGGGGCATCAGCCATCTGGGACATAGAGCAGGGAAGACAGTGCTGGGGGAGAGCGGGGTGCTGGTACACTTGAGTGCCAATGATCTGGTGAACCAGCCCATGGAGCTAGTGAGGCGGAACTTTCAGTGGCTGGGGGACAGATGGCACTCTCTGTCTCTCTGGCCTTTTCCTAGGTCTTAACATAGAAACATAGACTTTGACGGCACATAAGGACCGTTTGGCCCACCTAGTCTGCCCATTTCCCTACCTTCAGGATAAACTGCAGACCCTAGTTAACCAACAGCCTATTTCTTCTTACCCCCACAAGAATTGCCTTATGTTTGTCCCATGTATTCTTGAATTTTCCCACAGTTTTAGACCCCACAAACTCCTCAGTAAGGCTGTTCCATGTGTTCACCACCCTCTCTGTGAAAAAATACTTCCTCACATTGCCCCTGAACCGCCCCCCTCTATCTTTAAATTGTGCCCCTTGTTCTTGCACATCTCTTTTGTGAAAGATGCTACTCTCTTGGACTTTGTTGATTCCACTTGAGGTACTTAAAAGTTTCTATCATGTCCCCCCTCTCCCTCCTTTCCTCAAGGGTATAAATGTTAAGCTCCTTTAGTCTCTCCTCGAATGGCTTCTCTTGCAGACTCTGCACCATTTTAGTTGCCCTCCTCTGGACTGCCTCTATCCTGTTTATGTCCTTGCGGTGATGGGGTCTCCAGGACTGGACGCAGTACTCCAGATGGGATCTCATCAACTGTCTGTAGAGAGGGATAACAACTTCCTGTTTTCTGCTGGTGATGCCTCTCCCTATACATCCCAGTATACCCCCAGCCCTCCCTACTGCCTTCTCACATTGCTTGCTAACCTTAAGGTCATCTAATATGATTACCCCAGGTCCCTTTCCATTTTGTTGTTATCTACCTCCCCCACTGTGTAATCTTCCCTGGGTTTTGTTTCCCAGGTGCATTATTTTGCACTTCTTTGCATTGAATCAAGCTGCCATACTTCTGACCATTCCTCCAATCTTGCCAAGTCCCTTCTCATCCTTTCCACGCCTCTGCATCAACCCTGTTACAGATCTTTGTGTCATCTGCAAAGAGGCATACTTTTCCTTCCAGTCCCTCTGCAATGTCACTTATAAAGACATTAAAAAGAACTGGACCCAGTACTCACCCTGCGGTACCCCACTAGTAACCCCTCTTTCTTCAGAGTGGACTCCATTTACAATTACCTTCTGTGTCCTGTTGTCCAGCCAATGTTTTACCCAGGCTACCACCCTGGGACCCACTCCCAGGCTGGTTAATTTGACTATTAATATTTTGTGTGGGACTGTGTCAAATGCCTTGCTAAAGTCTGGGTAGGCCATGTTCACAGTCCCTCCCTGGTCTACTACTTTGGTCACCCAGTCAAAGAAATCAATTAGATTAGTCTGACATGACCTTCCCGCTGTGAACCCATGCTGCCTTGGGTCCTGTGCCCCATTGGCCTCTAGGTACTCAACAATTCTTTCCTTCACAAGTGATTCCATCACTTTCCCTACCACAGAGGTCAAACTGATAGGTCTGTAGTTTTCTGCCTCTGTCTTGGTCGCACTTTTGTGAAGGGGAATCACATTCACCGTCCTCCAGTCCTCAGGTAGCACACCATCCTCCCGTGATTTGTTAAAAAGGGTAGTCAGTGGTTTCACTAGTTCTCCCCTTAATTCTTTTAGAATTCTGCGGTGAATTCCATCAGGCCCCATTGCTTTGTCCACCTTCAGTTTTAGTAGTTCTTTCAGAACCCTTTCTTCTGTGAAAGGACTGGGATCGACCCCCCTATCCAGAATGCTTCTGTTAATTGGATTAGGCACCTCCCCCTCCTCCTCTTTTGTGAATACCGAGCAGAAATATTCATTCAGTATCCCTGCTTTTTCACTGTTCCTCTCTGCCCACCCACCGTCCATTCTATTCAGGCTCCCTATCCCTCCCTTTGTTTTTCTACACTCCCTTATGTACCTATAAAAGGTTTTATCCCCCTTCTTAACTGAGTTGGCTATCTTTTCCTCAGTTTGGGCCTTTGCTTTTCAGACCTCCCTCCCTGCTTCCTTCTGCCTTAACTGGTACAGTTCTCTGTCCTGCTCCTTCTGTGTTTCCTTATACTTCCTGAATGCTGTCTTTTTCTCCCTGACTTTTCCTGCCACCTCTTTTGAGAACTATAGTGGCTTTTTCTTTCATTTTGATTTGTTAATTTGCTTCACACAAAGGCTTGTTGCCTCTGTGATGGCAGTTTTGATGTTTCCCCATTGTTGCTCCACCACTCCTTCTAGCCTGTTTGCTAGTGCTTTTCTAAGGCACTCTCCCATCTTGCCAAAGTCAGCCTTCCTGAAGTCCAGTACCCTCACTTTTGTATGGCTTCACTCTGTAGCTGAAGTTATCGTGAACCACACTGTTTGATGGTCACTTGTTCCCAGATGGCTACCCACTTCTAGATCTGAGATCCTCTCACTGTCCCCATTTCAGAGTACGAGGTTTAAGACTGCTCCCTCACAAGTGGGTTCCAAAACTAGCTGCCTGAGGCATGCCACCTGTAGGGCATCGAGAATGGCCCTGCTCTTGGATGTGGCTGCAGAAAATGTGCTCCAGTTAACATCTGGCATATTCAGGTCTCCCATCAACAGTATCTCCCCTTTCTCTGCCATCTTAAGAATGCCTTCTATCATATCCTTGTCCATTCCCTCCCCCCTGACATGGGGGTCTGTATACAACCCCTGTGCGGATTGTGGTGCCATTTCCAGTCTCAAAGGTGACCCACAGTGCCTTCTCTCCTCCCTGTTTACTCTTTTGTTCAGTTGCTTTTATCCCTTCCTTTACATAGAGAGCTACTCCTCCCCCTCTTCTCCCCTCCCTGTCTCTCCTGTAGGTTATGTACTCTGGTATGTTAACTTTCCAGTCATGGTTGTCTGTGTACCATGTTTCTGTGACTGCTACAATACAGGGGCATAGCTACAAGGGTGCAGTGGCACCCAGGCCCATGAGGTTTGAGGGGGGCCCCAATCATAATCATGATGTTTATTCAAAACTGGGGAGGGGCCCTGTAACATCACCTTGCACCCAGGCCCTTTGGGAATTTACTACGCTACTGCTACGATATCCAGGCATCCCTCTTCCATCAAGGCCATTAGTTCAGGGAGCTTGTTGCCCAAACTACGGGCAGTGGTACTCATTACTCCATTTCCTGATGGCCTTACTCCTTTTTGCCCCATCCCTGTCCTTATTGCCTTTGTCACTTTCTCCATTTACCCCTGCCCTTCTCCCTATCGGCATCTCTATCTTGGAGTTTACCTCACTTACTACCCTGACTTTTTTAGGTAGGCTAGGATTTCCCTTCTCCTTTCCAGTGCCTTCCCCCTTGGCTAGTTTAAATGCTTGCCAATGAAGCATTTAACCCTATCACCTAGGATCCTGGTTCCCCTCCTTTCCTGCGTGGAGTAGAGTGGAGGAGGGAAACACGGAGTACAGAAGGAAGAGCTAGAGGAATTAATGGGTGATTAAAGGGATAGTGTGAAGAGAAAAGGTACCACTTTGTAGGGAGCTGGGAGAGCTTCTGGGACAGGAAGCTCTTCAAAGGTGATGGCCTTCACCTGACAAGAGAGAGGACCAGCACACTGCAGCTGACGTTGACATTTAAATTAGCCAGTTAAAGTGACTGTGGAGGACATGGAGGCTAGGGGAACCATAATAAAGGCAGTAAGGAAGGGGAACCTAGCTAGTGCTCCATCTATCCATACTGGGGACTGGCAGCAGTAAGGTTGATAAATATAAGGTTGATGTTCAAAAAGAAGTAGTGGAAGAGCCAAAGCGGGAAGGCTCTAAGGGTCTGCAGGCAACAGAAAAAGTAATATGGTAGCAAAAATGTAGATGTAGGATCACAAAACAGCAAAAGAAGATCCAAAGCTAGTTGGAAGGGGTTCTGCTTTACTGCCAGGAATCTTGGTAATACAATCAGTGCGCTCTAGGCATTGGTGGAAGACAATGCGGTGGACTGCACAGCCATTAGAGAAACTTGAAGAATAATGAGTGGGACATGGCAGTCCCAGGTTATATAATGTTTATATAACAAAAATACTCCTGCACACAACAGACTGATAGCAGCCGTGGCTCACAAACATAATCAGGGAAACACACACAAAAAAAAAACGCTGCCAGAGGACTACAGAGAAGCTCCTGAAACTATATGAAGTGCACAAAACAATTTAATTGTGGGCTGCTGGATAGAATGGCATAACAAACACCCTGGCACTTCGAACTAAACAGCTCTTCCCAGAAAAAGTGGCTGAGGAACTGCTGGGGAAATTTAGCCAGGTGGGTTCCCCCAGGAGATTCTGTCATGTCTGCCCTAATGGTTAGTCTTTGGCAGAAGTGTGGGGCGAGGCAGTTCAGGGCCTCCCCATACCACCCACAGACTAATGGTCTGGTCAAGCACTTTTTTTTTTTGTTTTAAAATCTTTTATTGAGGTCAGACATACATATTTCATAACAGTATTACAGACAAGCAGTTCCCTTTTCCAACATTAAGGAATCTGCCTCTTCATTTCAGTATATTTATCATCGTGGTGAAGGTCAGTCATTATCTGTTGCTTCCTTACTTATATGTCTACCTCCCTTTTATGTTTACTGTCCCACAAACTATTTACACCCTTCGTATCGTTATCATATCAGCAATTTTGTCTATAATAAAACACCATACCTTAAACTTGCAGTGTTGTGTGTGTTATGCAACCTCCGGGGGCTTTTCCAGTGCCCTATTTTGCATTACATCTGCCCTTTCCTGTTTTTCTATATACATATATACATACCACCCCTACCTGTGAGCCTCTTCAGAGAGTCCGTCACTGCCTCATATTCACTCCTCTGCTCACAGGCAACAACCCAGCCTTTCTCTGTAGGCCCAAGTTATACTCCCTCTTACTTTCATGGATAGGAGAGAGTAGAACCCCAGACATTTAGGTCATTCCTTGTCTCAGCGCCATGGCTTCTCCCATTGCCAGAGAATTTATATATGTCCCCCATTTATTCAGAAATAACTCATCTTTTCCATATCTTTGATATGTTAGCCTTTCCAATACCAGATTGTTTAAGACCAGGGTTTTCCATTGCTGCATGGATGGCTTAGCATGTGAACCCCATGTATACTGAATACAGTGTTTTGCCATTGTAAGTGGGACCCTTACTGTTCTCGGGTATGCTTCCCATTCTTCCTCTGCTGAGACTTCCATCCCAAACAGGAGTGAAACTGCAGTGTCTGCCATCAATATGTTAATAGCTCCCGTTACAGCCTGTGCTATCTCTGCCCAGAAGGGCCTTAGCTCCCTACATTCCCAAAAGTAGTGTATGTAGGTATCCCTTGCTACATTGCATCTCCCACATATTGGTGAGACCATTTGATGAAATGTATTTACTACCACCGGTGGGCAGTGTAACCTGTGCAGAAATGTAAACTGTGATTCCTTAAATTTATTGCACATCAACAACCCCATATGGGACTGGAGGACCAACACCCAATTGTTCTCCGAAATCCAGATTCCCATATTCCTTTCCCATAGCCCTTTAACCTTAATGGATCTGTCTGGAAATAGATCTCTATCTTGCTTCACTGCTTGAGCAATAAGGCCCTTGGGATTCACCCTTGCTGTCCATATCAAGTCCTCTAGCGGTTCCAGCTGCCCTGTATATTGGTCCTGCCCCCTGCGAGCCATGCTAAAGGCCTTGATCTGGAAGTACTGGTACCTACGTGTGGCAGGGATGTCTTATTTCTCTCTCAACTCATCCATGCTTCTGAATCCCCAATTTCCCCATAGGTCCCATAAGCAGTGCACTCCTCTTCGTTCCCACATCTCAAACCCCTCCTCCTTCCAACCCTGGTAAAAAAGTAGGGTTACCAACCACTGGGACAAGTCCTGTGACCTCTTTCTCCACTCTTCTCCTCTTCCTAGTCTGTTCCCATGCCTCCTGAGTCCATTCTACCAGCGGGTATCTATTCTGTAGCCTGCGATACACTCTCCTTCCGCCTGGGTCTAGGTATGCTGTCAAGAGCACCTGTGTACCTTCCCCTTCTAAGTCCACCCAGCTCACTTCCTTCCCTTAGTGTACCCAATCTTGAATATATCTAGACTGCATAGCTATCGCATACCCCTTCAGGTCTGGAAAATTAAGACCCCCCTTTTCTGTTTTACCTTTTAACCTCAACAGGCTCATCCTGGGTCTTTTATTCTGCCAGATAAATCTACTGAACTCCCTATCTAAGTCTTTATCATCCTTATTAGTCAGTCCCATTGGTAACATTTGTATTAGATATACGATTCTGGGCAGCACATTCATTTTAAGGAGATTGATACGCCCCAGCCATGATATGGAGAGTACCCTCCATCTCTGCCCTAAGAGTTTGCAACAGTGGTCTGTAGTTAATCCCATAAAAGCCTGCTAGATCTTTACCCACCTTAATTGCTAAGTATGTGAAGTGGTTCTTGACCACTCTGAATCCCCAGGTGTTGTTGTCCCCCCCCCAGTCCTGCTAGTTTAAACATCTCCGAGTTGGATAAACTAAGCTTGTATCTTGAGAACCCAGCAAAATCCTGCACTACTTCCAATGAGGCCAGTATAGTAGTGTCCTGGTATGTAGTAAAAAGCAAAGGTCATCTGCATAAAGGGTCAATTTATGGTGGACAGCTGATGTCCCCCTTACTCCCTGTATTCTGGCATCCTCCCTGATGCAGACAGCTAGTGGCTCAATGGCCAGAGCAAACAGGAAGGGGGACAAAGGGCTCCCTTGCTGTGTTCCCCTATGCAATTCAAACATGTCAGAACACCTCTCATTGACCAAAACGTGTGCCCTTGGCTTCATGTACAGCAATTTGATCATGTTAATGTAATCAGCCCCAGTCCAAACTTCTTCAACACCTCAAAGACATAGGGCCACTCTATGCGATCAATGCTTTTTCAGCTTCAATGGACAGCACCACCACTTATTCCGGACACCTATTACTGCATTGTATTACATTTAGGAGCCTTCTCATATTGTGGTAAGATTGATGCCTTTGCACAAACCCTGTCTGGTCTGCATGGACCAGCTGGGGTAAAATTGACTCCAGTCTCCTGGCTAAAACCTTTGCAAAGATTTTAATATCATAGTTCAGGAGTGATATTGGGTGGTAGGACCCACATTCGCTTGGGCACTTACCCGGTTTAGGGAGTACACAAATCATGGCTTGCAGGCAAGTCACTGGTAATCCATCTTCCTTCCCCGCCTCTTACAGCATCCCAGCCATGGCTCCCACCAGTTCCCCCTTTAATTCCTTATAGTATTCCATAACGAATCTGTCAGGACCCCCCACCTTGCCATTCTTCATTAATGCCACAGCCCTACTTATCTCCCCCTCTGTAATCTTTTCTCCTAGCCGTTCCCTTTGTTCCTCAGAGATTCCTAGGAGTCTCTCGCTTTCCAGGAACTGTGCCATTTGGAATGCTGAGTTCCCATACTCTGACTTGTATAGGTTTTCATAGAAAGCTGCAAAGGCCCCCCTTATCTTTTTACTCTGAATATGTAACTGCCCTCTCCCATTCCTTATCCCAGTTACCACCGCCGTTCCTCTTCAGTCTCTTGCCAGTCATGCCAATATGGTCCCTGGTTTGTTCTCCCATTCATGTAGCCTCTGTCTAGTGTAAAATAAGGATGTGCTA
This sequence comes from Neoceratodus forsteri, assembly GCA_016271365.2. Lineage (NCBI taxonomy): Eukaryota > Metazoa > Chordata > Ceratodontiformes > Ceratodontidae > Neoceratodus > Neoceratodus forsteri. The sequence goes on from CM057452.1 coordinate 569,443,993, forward strand.
GCCTCCCCTGTTAATAGTAAGTTAAGTGCCCCTCTAAGTGCAAGCATTTCCCCCTAAGTTGATCTGTAGGCTGTTGATCAATTCAGCATCCTTCAATTGCTGTTCCAAAGTCTGCCTTTGAAGATTCCTGTTTTTTATACCTATTCACATACCTTATGATTACCCCCTGCATGTATGCCTTCCCTGCCTCCCAATACACCACTTTAGTAGGGGCAGTGGCCTCATTCATCTCCTTGTATTGTCCCCATTGTTGTTTCAAAAATTCCCTAAAACTCTCTGATGTCATAAGGTATGTGGGGAAATGCCAGCCCGGGCAGGGTCTTACCCCTTCCCCTGGGAACCTCCTCAGCATCACCATAGCATGGTTGGGTGTGTGGATAGGCCCGTGAGTCACATCCCTCACCCCTTTGTAACCTCCCCTCGTAACATATTTGTAGTCCAGCCTGGACCAAGTACTATGTGGGTTGGAGTAGAATGTATACTCCTTGGCCCCAGGGTTGGCTGCCCTCCAAACTTCCACCAGATCCATATCCACCACCCCTTGTTTCCATTGGTTAATTACCCTTTCATGTCTACCTGTTCCCTCTGAATGATCCAGGCTGGTCTCCATTACACAATTCAAGTCCCCTCCCAAACACAAATTGGGGAATTGTTCACGTACCATCACATCCAATTATTTTTTTATAAAATTCAGCACCAAACACTGAAGGGGCATATACAGTGGCATATGTTATCTGTTCTTGACCAACTTTGCCTTGAATGAAGTTGTACCTGCCCTCCTTAGGATCTACTACCACCCTTACCACCTCTATTGGGTAGTTTTTGTGAAACAACACCACCACCTCTGTGGGAGGTATATAAGGCAGCATGGCATGCCCCAACCCATCCTCCCACCAGTTTCTTGTGCTCTTCTAGGCTTAGGTGAGTCTCCTGTAGCAGTGCTACCTGGGCTTGCCTATTCTTTAAGTCCTGGAGCACTTTTGTGCACTTTATAGGGTTGTTAAAACCTCGGATGTTCCAGGAAATAATTATACTAACATTATCCATTCATGACCCCCCAGTCTTCCCTGGCTTCCCACCTGAATCGAGTTCTTCGACCTCTCTCACACACAACATACATTTTATACCATCGCGATTGTACATATATGGATACATATATTCATGCTTCCCCTGCCCCAATCCAACAGGTCCTGCAACAGGCAGAATCTTAATTAAAACCAACATGAACAATAACACAACTGTGGATTTTGCATATCTTGCTTGTTGTTAATCCACACTCTCCTACCCTCCTAACCTTATTCAACGTTATCCTCCTATGTCCCATATCTTCTTTTGGGGCCCGGAGGACAGAATAATTTCTGCCCTTCCCCCTCCCCCCATTCCCCTTCATCTCAAGCAGCTGTAAGTACAGGTTTGGTCTACTCCCCTGCCCCCCCCACACTATTTATGACTTTTACCTTGTTAGTGGTTCCGTCCCCTTTCCTGTCTTGCTGCTGGTGCATTTGTCCCCAGCACCTTTCTTCCCTCCCCATCCCCATTCAGGCCTCATTTGCCTTCTCAATCTCATCCCCTCCTTAGAGTCCTGGGCCCTCCAACGTGGCCCCTACTTACCCCTACCCCATTGTCACAAGGATGTCAGAGTCCATACCCTTCTCCTCAAGCATCCGTCACGGTTATATATCCATGCTCTTTGTTCTGGGGGACACTGCCTGTAAGAAGAAACAATTGAGAGACCATTACAGCTTAACCTTTCCTCTCAAAACATGTGCCCTTAATTGCCCGCCATGGTCAATATATTGTCATCCTGCTCGCCCCTCACCTTACCCCCCTCAGTGCTTTGCTCCCCCTCAAATTCCTCTCCTTCCGAGCTTCTCCCTCACATTTGAGACTCACTTTCCCTCATCCTTTATGAAAAAGTCCCCCCCTCAGCCCTGCACTTTAGCATAACTCGTAGGGGACTGTTCCTGCAAGTACACTACCCCCTGCAGCCCACCCCCCGCTGCCCTCCTCTCCAAGAAATCAGGACTTCGTTTGCCCCACATCCATCCCCTGCTTAAATCATACACGTGCATTACACAGCAAAAAAGGCATAAACCTTTGTATACAATTAGTCCGTTACTCCCAGGCCTCTTTTCATTGTGCTGTGACAGTTTTTCATCTAGTAGACACTCAGGCCTTCCACCTCGTTGCTCCTTCAGTTGCGCATCTCCAGCGCCAGATAGACCTCCAGTGTGGCTTTAGATGTGTGTCCCAGACCCTTAAAATTCTCTCCCTTCCTAATTTTGCTTATTACTCGAACCCACAGGAGTTAAAAAATATCTTCTTCAGGACTGGAACTCCGCAAGCAGTGGCAGCCAGTCTGCCATCACCAGAACAAAGCACCCCCCATAACTGTTCAGTTGCCATATATCCCCACCCAATCTAAGCAAATCCAGACAGGAGCACATTGGAGTTAACCTATTCCCTACCCAGAATCTCTGTAAAACTTTGCATGCACCTTTCTGCCCCACCTCAGATACCCAGTAGGCCAGTGTGCATAGTGCTTTCAGTCGGCGGCATGCAGTGAATAATTTCACCCTTGTCCCTTGTTATAGTCTCTGGCTGAATGTTCGAATCACTTATCTGAATTCGTCGATGTTCCCAGTGATGGTCCTCATCTTCAGTTGCTGTCCAGGTTGTTCAAGAACTGCTGCACGTGTTCCACCTCGTGGAAAGTGTAGGTCACTCCTTCCTTTCGGATCTTCACAATGGATGGGTATAAAAATTGGAAGTCCACCTTATTTGCTCACAGGGCATCCAGGACAGGATTAAACATTCTCCTCCTCCTGTGTAGTAGCTGTGAAAAATCCTGGTGTATGTGCAATCTAGCCCCTTGATATAGCACCTCCTTCTTTCTTTTAAAGGAAAACCAAATGGCCTGCAAATCCCCGAAGTTGTGCAAGCGAAAGATGATCTGGCGAGATGGTTCCCCCTCCACTGGTTTCTGCGCCAAAGCCCTGTGTGCCCTTTCAATTTTACACTTTCCCCCTTTTGACTCCAATCCCAGTATTCCTGGGAGCACTGTGCTGCAGAAGTTCTCAGGCGAATTCCCCTTTTTACCCTCATGAAGACCATGGATGCGGAGATTATTCCGATGTTGATAATTTTCTTGATAATCTAGTTGTTCTCTTAACTCCCCCAACTCCCTGTGGAGATCATGAACTGTTTCAGGGAGGTGTTCTGTTTGGTCCTCTAGTTTGGAGATACGTATTTCAGCCTCTGAGATTTTCACCGCCTGGCCTGTGATTTGCTCAGAAAGTTCTGATATTTTTGTGGTTATAATCTAGTTTGGTGGAAATAGCCGCAAGTACCTGGGCCATCAGGGTTTGTCCCACTACCTCCATTTCAGGCTCGGAGAGCGTGATTACTTTTGGGCCCTCTGAATGCTGAGAGTCGCAGCTTTTTTCACCGATTTTAGATGCATGCCGTGATGATTTCCCCATATTGGAGACCAGATATTCATCCATTGTGCCTCCCTGCACCCACCTGTATCAATTATTTCACTTAGTTTGCCCTTTTGGAAACACTTTTTTTGTTTAAATGACCTGTGGAGACGGAACTGGAGAGAGACATTGCTGATCCTTCAGCTGCTCATTAGTGCCCCCCTGGTCAGGCACTTTAATGCATCTCTTAAGAGTAGGTTAATGGCAGTCATCGACCAGCATGTGAAAGAGTGGGACAAGTACCTACCCCATCTCTTATTCGAATATATGGAAGCCCCGCCCCCGAAGTCCACAGGGTTATCACACCTCATGCTGCTGTTTGGCCATAAGCTAAGGGAATCCTGATTTGGTAAACAAATGAATGGGAGGGTGAGCTTGTTCCCCCATGGGAATCTATTGTGCAGTACACAGAGCACCTTACCACAGCACAACAAATACCGAAGACATTGTACATACATCTGGCCAAAGCCTGGGAGTGTGAAGTCAGGCAATGGGTGATGGTACTCATTCCCATCTGACAGAATAAATTACAGGCAGCTTGGAAGGGTCCTTACTCAGTGGTCAGGAGGGTGAATAATGTTAATCGTGTGGTGGAGCTATCAGACAAGAGGTGCAAGCGGCGAATCTCCGGTTCACTCCGTATCCTTACCACATCCAGCCACGAACCTAGTTCCTCCCCTCCCTATTTTAATCAAGTCCACTAGTCAGCTGCCATAGTGGCCCTTGGCACCCAAAGCACCACTTCTCCCATATTACTCTCCTCTCACCGTTTAAGCGGAACATACAGACCTCATTAGGGGCCCCTATGCAGCCCAGGACCCTCACCCAAGTATGGTAAACGGTCACTGAGGGATGAAATGCAAAGAATTGTACCCTCTGATGGAGGCTAGACTAAGAATGACTAAACATACCACCTCAACTTCTGCATACATGGAGTCTATATACCACAGCAAAGTTGAGTGATGTATGTATGTTCCTACAAGAATGCTTGGAATGTATATCGTGCACCTACCACTTTTCTGTAAATTTGTTTGTAACTCTTTGCACATGTTGTACTTTGTATTCTTAATCTATGTATGTATAACTGTCTTGGACAACAGCAGGTCCATCTCGTAAATGAGCTTGCTCAATGATGATCGCCTGGATAAATAAAGATTTGATTTGATTTGAATCTACCTTGTAAACATGATAATGCACTACCATGACTGGGATGAGGTGGTCCTAGTTGTGTGCAGCTATCCAGAGGAGGCGACAGAAACAGACCCACTAGATCTCTTAGGAGAGGTTAAGGGAGAATCTTCATTGCATGCTGTCATCTTCTTGGAGCAGCAGACAACAGCTGCTGAAATGCATGGGGTGCTGCACACATTTGGGGAAATGTTCAGGTGGAAGCCAGGGTATACCATACTGGCACAGCACCACGTGCATACAGGGTCCCAGGCCCTGCTGAGATGGCCACTCTACAGCGACCATGAAAGAGTAAAACATGCAACTGAGGGGGAGATTAAGGAAATGCTGGCTCTAATCCAGGAGTCCAGTAGTCCATGGGCCTCCCAGTGGTACATATCCCAAAGAAGGATGGGATCATGAGGTTTGCGTTGACTACCACAAGCTCAATAAATCTTGACCCGAGTAGGTTTTGTGCATGTGAGGACTAAGGGGAGTGGTCAGCTGAAGTAGTGCTCAGAGATGAAGGAGCAGGGGTGTAGCTGGTGAGCAGCAGATTTGCTGCCCAATGTCTAAAATCCCTTTTGAGCTGATACACTGCTGAGTGTGTCTCCGCTTTATTTTTACTTTTATTTATTCATTTTATTTGTTATATTGAGCTGGAGTTTTTTAAAGAAATGCTACACTTGGAGGAGTTTCTTTTGTCTCCCTTTAGCCCCTGCCTCTGACTCCCCACTCCCTTTGGGAGTGTCTCTCAGATTCCCAAGACGAACCACAGATTTGTGTAATAGCAAAGAGAATAACTGGCTGAGTAACAGAAGCATAAGAAGCTGGACAAACTAATAACGCAAACAAACTACTAATAATGCTAAAGGACTGGACGAACTAAAGATACAAACATAAAACACAAGAAGACCTACCTCATACAGTTACGGAACTTGCCTTATTTGAACCTATTTTATATGATTAATTTAATTTTGTTAAACAATCTCTCTGAATAAGAGGCTTTTTATGTTGTTATTTTATGTTTTGTTTATTCTGTTTGGTTTATTTTGTTCTCAGTGTGGATATTTGATTGTGGGGAGTTTTTTGTTTCTGTGTTGTTCTTTTCTTCTTTGAGCGGGCTAAGCTGTTTTGTTTTGCTTTGGGGCATTTTGCATTGTGTTTTGACTTGGGACGCTGTCTTTGGGATGGTTTGCCTGAGAAGGAGGATTTCGGAGATCGAGGGAACTGTCTTTGATGCACAGCAAACTTAGAACAGGCAAGCAGATTCTTAAGGATCTAATTCACTAATGATACACATAAACGTGTACATAAAACAAGAAACTAATTGATTCATTGAGTTCTCCCTCAGGCCTTAGTGCCCTGTTGAAATATTAGCAACTGGTGGTTATCAGTTACAGACCAAAATACGGAGAAAGGTGAGGTTGGGGTGGTTTACAGACCATCCAATCAGGATGAGGAGAGGGACAGGGAACTGAGCTCGAAAATATTGGAAGCTGCGGGGAAAGGAGAAGTGGTAATTGTGGGGGACTTCTTTTTTTTTTGTTATACTTTGTTTTTGTTTTACACCATATCAACTTGTCCAATATTCAGTTTCATTCACTTACATATTATGTTAGTTGTACCATTACAGCTGTTCCTCTTCATTAACATTTCAATTGATTTTCTATTCTGATGATATTATTATTAAGCTTTAACATCATTTCCAGGTTGTTTTTGGTGTTGTTTAGTTTAATATGTATCTAAAAATATTAACTTAATTGGTATTTCTATAACTTAAATACCATTAACCTTAAAACTTAAAATAAAAAAAAACTTGCTGTCCACTTCTCTGCCCCAACCCTTCTATTTTATTTTTATCAGCACAGTATTTCTATCTTTGACTTCCCACTCCTCCTCTCTCCCTTTACCTCGCCAACTTCCCAGGAACAAACCCAGCTGAAGAGAAAAATAAAATATTCTTTTATCCTATATTTGCTACATATAGCTCCCATCTAGTCCATCTGTTCAAGAACTGGGCCTGCCTATGTTGAATCGCAAAGGAGATCCTTTCCATCTTGTGTATTGAAACAACTAGATTTACCCATTCTTTTATAGTGGGGCTGTTTTTCTGCCACCAGCGTCTAGTTAGGGCCTTATTTGCTGCCACACATAGAATACGCCAAAGGTACTTGGCCTCACGTCCCTTCAATGTTTTAGGGTCAATTCCCAATATTATTTGCTTTGGGCCTATGTCCACGGCTTCTGTAAAGATTGCTTTCAAATGTTTTGTGAGGTCCAACCAGTAGTTTCTTATGCCTAGGCATTGCCAGAAAATGTGTGCATGTCCTGCATGGGCTTCTCTGCACTCTCTCCAGCAAGCAGGATTACCTCCGGATGTAAATCTGGCCTGAACCTTAGGTACAATGAAGTATCTTATTCTGGTTTTCCACCTAAACTCCCGCCAAGTAGGCGAGCTGGTGGTGCCCCACACCCCCTCTCCAGCTCCTTTCCCATTTAGTGTCCTTTATCTTCTCTCCTAGTTCTTCTTCCCATTTACTTTTAGTTCCTTTAGTACTATATCCTTGGTCTGTGAGGTAGTTAGAATATAGTAGTGTGATAGCCCCTCTTACCGTCTGTGAGGCCCATATTTTTTCAAAGGGAGGAGGAGAAATATCCGTGGCTGCTATTGTTGCTGGTTTATTTAACTCTGTGTTCACCCAATTTCTCACTTGGTAGTATTTAAAAATTGTGGGGGACTTCAACCTGCCCAAGGTGGACTGGAGCGTACCATCCACAACATGCATGAGGAGTCAGATGATCCTGGAAGGACTGCAGAGTGGGCTCCTGACTCAGGGTGTCACAGAACCAACTACGGCAGAGGAAATTCTTGATCTGGTGCTCACAAATGGGGAGCATGTACAGGAAATAGCAGTTGGGGAGCCCCTGGGTGGGAGTGACCATTGCACAGTGTGGTTCCCATTGGATATGGGTAGGGAAAGCATCCCAACTAAGACCAAAATCTTGCATTTTAGGAGGGTGGACTTCAGGAAGATGGGTGAAGTGCTAAGGAGCCACCTGGCAGGCATCAGAGCAGATATGAGGTGGACTAAAGGTGGTTCATCATTAAGGAAGGAATAGTGGTTGCCACAGATGAGTGCATTAGGCTCAGGAGGAAGAAAACAAGGTCCAAAATGCCCAGCTGGTTCAGTTCTGGGGTCGCCCAGGCAGTAAGGGAAAATAGGTTAGCCTATAGAAAATTCAGGAAGACCAGGAGAGAGGTGGATAGGGAAAATTACCTAAAGTTGGCTAGACCCAGAAGCAAATGATTTGATACCTTTTAATGGACCAACACAGATGTAACAACAAGAACAAAGTGCTCTGGCTTTTGGACCAACCAGTCCTTCTTCAGAAGGGGGAGAAGGTCTTCTTTTGCTATATAAGTGAGAAAAGGGACAAGAAGGATGGGATTTTTAGGCTTAAGAAAGGGGAGGAGTGGGTGGAAGATAATGGGGGAAAAGCAGAGATACTAAATGAATACTTCTGCTCTGTGTTCACCAGGGAGAAGGATGGACCAGTGCCTTCAAGAGGAAGAAGAGGAGCAGGGGAGGAGAATACAGATGTACTGTAGTGATAGAGGAGGACAGAGTGAGAGAGAGGCTGCTAGCTTTGAAGGTGGACAAATCATCAGGCCCAGATAGAGTGCATCTAAGGGTACTAAGGAAACTGGCTGAGGAACTGGCAGGGCCACTGGCAGGCTTATTTAATAGTTCACTAGAGTCAGGCATGGTACCGCAGGACTGGAGAACAGCACATGTGTTGCCCCACCACAAAAGCGGTTCTAAGGATGACCCAGGGAATTATAAACCAGTCAGTCTGACCTCAATTGTGTGCAAGCTTATAGAGACCATACTTAAGGAAAGGTTGCTAGAATATCTAGAGGAGCATGGTCTCCAGGATGGAGGTAGCACGGGTTCATGGGGGGATCATGTCAAACAAATCTGATTGATTTCTTTGACTGGGTCACTAAGACAGTAGACGGGGCCAAGTGGTAGACATCCTCTATCTGGATTTCAGCAAGGCCTCTGACTCAGTGACCCACAAAAGGTTGATCAGGAAGTTGGTGGATCTCAGGGCTGGGGATAATATGTCTAGATGGGTGGAAAACTGGCTGAGGGACAGAACACAGAAGGTGGCTGTGGGGGGAGAGTTAATCTGGCACCAAAGAGGCCACCAGTGGGGTCCCACAGGGTTCGGTGCTGGGGCCAGTGTTGTTCAATGTCTTCATCAATGACATTGGGGATGGCGTTAAGGGCAAAATGTGCCTATTCGCAGACGACACTAAGCTCTGCAAGACAGTGGACACAGCTAAAAAGGATACAGCACCTACAGGATGATCTGGAAAAGCTAGGGAGGTGGTTGGGATCTGGCAGCTTGGCTTCAATGCCAAAAAATGCGAAGTTATGCATGTTGGAGCCAAGAATCCCAGGATGGAGTACTACCTGGGTGGAGCCCAGGTATCTGCATCAGAGGAGGAGAAGGACCTGGGAGTGATGATCACTAGTGAACTGAAGCACTATATGCAGTGCAAGAAAGCAGCAGCAAAGGCAAACAAGATGCTGGGATGCATAGCTAGGGGGATCAGTAGTAGGAGAGAGGTTATATTACCCTTGTATAGGTCACTAGTGAGGTCATATCTAGAGTATGGAGTTCAGTACTGCTGCCCACACCTCAAAAAGGACATTAACCTTCTGGAGAAAGTCCAGAGGAGGGCTACAAAGATGATAGTGGGTCAGCAGGGTAAGGCATACGAGGAGAGGTTGAGGACACTAAACATGTACTCCCTTGAGGAAAGGAGAAAGAGAGAAAGAGAGAGGGGACAAGATTGGGACCTTCAAGTACTTGAAAGGAATAAATAAGGTGGATAAGGAGGGTCTCTTTAAGCAGAGTGGCAACCATAACATGAGGGGCACAATCTCAATCGGGGTTTAGGAGGGAGGAGGCCAGGAAGCACTTCTTCACAGAGAAGTGTGGCCACTTAAATGTACTGCCAGAAGAGGTGGTCTCATTGAAGACATAGGGGGAAGGTAAGGATCATGGGTAGGGAGGATGGGAGGAGTGGGGGATGGGGGGCAGGGACAGTAGCTCAAGCTGTGGACCCTGCAATATGAGCAGACCAGATAGACCAAATGGCCTTTGGACACACATATTTTAAAATAGAGCACAATCAATTAAATACAATTAAACATTACTACTTTACCCAGGTGACCACCCATAACTTAACTGTGGTTACCTTAGTGATTACGATCTGATTAATTTAGATCAACAGCTGTATGCAATTGAATTAAGTAAAGCCCAGGATAAAAAAAAAATACTAGCCTGCTACTTTCCACACAACTCATTCTGATTCAGGATCTCTGTCAACACGGTTGGATTCCCTGAACTTGAACCTCCCTTGTGCCCCCTCGAAGTGAAAAATTAAGGTGTATCTTTTTTCTTTCTCTATCTGAGCTACCTTTTTTAATTTATTTTTATTGAAGAAAGAGTTTTTTCCACATAGATAAACAGAGGATATCAATTAATTTATGCTGATTATTTCCTTGGGGTTAAATACATTTAAACACTTTTCTGAAATAAATCCCCCCCCCCAAAAAAAAACTTGTTAAACAGTTAGATACATTAATTTATTATCGGGTGAAACTTAAGGAGCATGATAAATCAGGGTTAATACCTCCTTATGTGTGATGGCCTCAACCTAGAACACTTTCTATATACTAAGATCTAGTTGTTCTGTAGTTATATATTGGGTCCACACCCTCCATTTCAGCATTCGCGGGGTGGAACCTCCCTGATGTTCGACATTAAAGGTTTCCGCTTTATAAATTTCTGCCATTATTTTCCTCCAACTTTGTACAGTGGAAATATGGGTTTTCATCCAACATCTTGTAATAGCTTTCTTGGCAGCTATAAAGCAAACTGGGGAGTAAGGATCTTTCCCGGGAGGAGCATGGTCCAGATAAATCCCCATTAAAAATTGGTCAAAGGTAAGTTCTACAGGTTCACTAAAAATAGTAGTTAGCTCATTTTGAAAGGTTAACCAAAAGGGCATTAGGGATGGGCAAGACCAAAATATATGGCCTAAGGTGGCCGTACGACATCCACAGTTCTCCAACATTTCCCATGGGCCTCAGGAAGATATTTCATTAGTGTTGAGGGGGCTCTAAAATATCTTGAGCGGCATTTCCATGCAAATTTCCTCCAACAGGGGGAAGAGGTAGATCTAATTTCAGTCAGTGAGGATCTTAACCAGGGTTTGGTGGGGATTTCTGCTTGGAGGTCTTTATTCCAGGAAGCTAGAATGGATGTAGTGGAGGTAGTGAGCCCATCCTGGAGTTCTCTATGGATTAGACCTATCAGGTGGGATCCCAAGTTTCCGTTATTAGCTTCCATAAAGAGTTTAAGCAGATCAGGAGTAGGAATGGGTAGTTTGGGTGGAATTATAGTATTTCGAAGAATATGGTTTCGGATCTGAAAGTATCTGTATCAGTCTGTATTCTTGAGGGAAAATGAGGATTGGAGTCTATCAAATGGAATGATACCGTCTGTAGTGAGAAACTGCTAAAGGTGAGATAAACCTATATCACGCCATCTTGTGAAGGCGTGATCCATATATATTGGGGTAAATTTATCGTCTTGCGATATTAGCTTACAATATTCATATATTTTTTGGGTGGGACCACTCTTTCTAATTTGTTTCCAGAGTTTATAAGTTTGAGCTATAATTTCTATTAGGGCAGAAGGATTAAGAGATCTATTGTCAGAAGAAAACAAAATCTTTTTTATATCATATAAATCGTTGGTTTGAAATTCTATGGTTTTCCACGGGGATTGGTAAGATTCAGTCAACCAAAGTATTAAGGTTCTAAGAAATGCTGCTTGGGCATATAGGTAAAAATCCAGAAGATTTAAGCCTCCCTGGTGTAGGAATAATTTTAAAATAGGTAGTCTAACTCTGGGGCGGTTCCCCCCCATATAAAGTTCTGAAGGGTTTTATTCCAAGAAGTAAAGTAGAACTTGGAGGGAAAATATGGGATAGTCTGAAGGAGGTAGAGTATACGGCGCAGAATATTAATACGAATTATTGCTATTCTTTGATGGAGGGAGAAGCTAATTGAGGACCACCTAAGCAGATCAGCCTGCATCTGGAGGGAGATGGGTTTGAAATTGGATAATTCTAGGACCCCAGGGTCGGAAGTGATGTAGAGGCCAAGATATTTTATTTTGGTTGTTCACCATTTAAAGGGAAAGGATTTTCTGAGGAGGGAGGAAGGAGAGAAATTAGAGGACAATATTTCAGTTTTATTAATATTGAGTTTAAAGTCTGACAGTTTTTTAAAGAGGGATAAGATTTTCCATGCAGCTGGGATTGATTGATTGGGTGATAATAGTGTAAACATGATATCATCTGCAAATAATTCTATTTTATATTCTATTTGGCCTAATGGGATTCCTTCAACTGTGGAGGTATTGTGGAGTAGGGCTGCTAAGGGTTCTATGACTAAGGCGAAGAGATACAGGGAAAGAGGGCAGCCCTGCCTAGTCCCCCTTCCGAGAGGGAAGGGCTGAGACAATGATCCATTAACTCATAGATATGCTTCAGGGGAATGGTATATTGTTTTTAAACAGGCAATAAATTGTGGGGGAAAATGAAACATTTTGAGGGTTTCCCATAGGAAAAACCAGGATACACGATCGAATGCTTTTTCCGCGTCTAAACTAAGGAACACTAATGGGATTCGTCTTGTACGGACAAACTCCTGGAGTAGAAGGACTCTACGTATATTGTCTGAAGTATTCCTATTTTTGACGAATCCACATCTGAGCTACCTTTTGTTCTTTCCCTCCTTTTATTCTTTCCTTCCTTTAATGTGAATTAGCTGGGGAAAGTTGTACAGAAGTACAAAGAGATTTTGACTAGTCTGAGACTAACACAAATTATTGGCGTTCCAACTAGGGTCCACTATAAAAATGGATATTTGTCCGTGCTTGATTGGATTTTGGTCTCAGAGATTTTCAATCTTTCAAAAATCTTTCAATCTGGTATAGTCACAGACAGTATCAGTGATCGCAGTCCTGTTTGTTGTTGTTGGAGTGCAAAAAAGAAATCTGTAGCTCCTGTATACATTTACTCATACACTATAAAGAAATTGAACACTGAAAAATTTAGGGCTGCAATGTCCTCTGTGGATTGGTAATTTTTTAGACCATGAATCTGATGTATATAAGGTGCTCACAACTTTTTGTGATCACTTTAATGCTGTCTACAATAAATTTGTTCCATTGAAAAAACTACGAATAACAGGAAATAAGCAGCAATGGGTGACCCAGGAATTGTTGGAACATATGAGAGATCTGTATAAAAAATGGAAAACAAACAGGAAAACTCAATAAACAGTAACCTTAGTAGCTTAAAAGGCAGCCCACAGTAAGTGTAAAAACTGTGATTAGGAACTTAAAGTGGACATTTTTTTTTATTGAAAAACAGAAGCAATTCAAAGTTAAAACATATTGGCCACCTGGGATTTAATTAATGAACTTCAAGGGAAGAAAACTAACTTTACTCATAAGAACCTAATTTCTCCAATGGGGGCTCGAGTGATCCATTAGCTATAGCCAAGGAGTTTAATATGTTTTTTTTTCAGACTTATCTAGTTTTGTTCCATGTGACCCATATGAGGATGATTGTACCCCCTTGGAAATAGCTGACAGTGACACAGGATTGTTCCACCCAACATTTTTCTTTAGGTCCTTAACTGTGGACAAAACTTTGACATACTTCTTGAAGCCTGACCCTTGACCCGACCAACAGTAGGTTTGGATGGTGTAGATTTTCAACTCATGAGGATCACTGCGGACACCTAGTGTTTTCCTTTAACTGTTATTTTTTATTTATCACTTCGTTTTTCTTTTTTCCCAGATATATGGATGGGTGCTACTGTTGTCCCAGTTTTTAAGGTGAGTGATTCAGCAAGTGTTCAAAACTACTGCCTTATTTTTTTGTTAGCTCCCCTGTGACAAGTCAGAGAGTGCTAGATAAGGGCCTCTTTACAGCAGCTGTGTTCGTTGACCTCACCAAGGCCTTCGACCTTGTTAACCATAAATTGCTTGCACTGAACACAAGTTACAAAAAATAATGGTGTTTGTTCCCTCCCATCTGCCATTTCACTGGATGTACCACAGGGTTCTATTTTGGTCCTTTATTATTTAGTCATTTCTTGAACATCTGGTCACGTGATAGGCTGATATCCATTTATGTGGGTTCATGTTATATATGATATAATGTACTTTAGAATTAAGACACTCTCCCTTTAGCAGGCAACTACAAAATAACTGGTATTTCTATAAAGGCTAGTGTGGACCTGTTACATTTCAAGATAAGGGGAGACAGATATATGACCCCAGGAAGACATAAAACATCCCACTGTGACTTTCCATGTAAGGGAAAGGGTAATGTAATGACCTAGGAGTCAGAGATTAAGTCAAATGCATGGATCAGATGTCACTGGGATTGACATGGAACCACAGTGACACCTACAGAGAAAGATAAATTGTTGCACCCTAATATCTCTATTGTCCTGGAATCATTGACCCCACCCAAGAGAAAAAGATAAGGTGGGTGTGTCCTAAAATGTCCCTCCAGTATATTACCTGACACACTTCGAATGCAGAGCAGTCAAATAGTGTTTTAGTCGGAAGGCAGATAACATGTTTTTCCAACTGGCATATAGTTGTAGCCAGACGTGTATGTCTAGGCCTGGGGAAATCTCCAAACCCAGTCCTGAGTGTGTGGAGAGTTTGATTTGCCACATACTGAACAGAAAATTCTGATTTTTATAGCAGAATTTTGGAAACCAAGACTTTTCAACAAGGACAGCACCTGGAGAATTTTTAAAAGGACATCCAGAGACTTGGATCAAGGACTTGCTATGCATTCTATACGTCATCTGTACTAGGACATTTGAAATCTTGTCTGAACTTTAACATCAAAACAAGATATAGTTCAGAATACAGTAGCTAGTGTTTTCTGTAAACCATCCAATTTTACTTTTGTTATTGTCTGCATTTCAACGTTCTTCCAAACTAGACTTTTCTGTATTGCTTTTATTTTAAGTAAACTTTTATGATTTTCTTATCAACTCTGCCTGGGGTCTGGTTGTGTGATTTAACATTTAAACAGAAGGGTTTTGAAAAAACTGTGTGCCTAAAAAGATAGAATCTGTTTGGCTAGCGTATAAAACTACCTAGGCAAAATGTAGCCAGTGGCTGTGTTGGGATTCAAATACTGAAAGTAGTGCAGAGTCAAGGGAACTCAAATGACAGAATCCACCCTCCCACTGGGAAAAGGAAGGTTGGGAAGTCTTCCTGAACCCTTACTCCTGCTCACAAGCTCCTGAATAGGGGGATCCTCTCTGCAAACAGGAGGGCCTGCCGAGCTGCCTGAGGTTAGGGGGCCAGGGGCAAGTGACAGATTTGGTGCCAGCTACTGGGATTTTGAACAGTCTTGCAAAACCATCACACAATCAAAGACAGAATTTGGAAAGGGGAAAAAGAAATTTGTTTGCAGACAATAGACCCTAACCTGCTTAATTTTTTTTTATTTAGCAGAGTAGTGCTGATAGAAGAATGTTTGTCGATACAGCAAGATGAACCTGGAAAAAATGAAGAAGACCTGTGGGGAGAAGGGCATTTCTTGTGAAAACCAAAATAAAAGGCAAATCACGGAGGCCCTTCTGATAGCTGAGAAGGAGGACGCGCAACCCCACTTAGTGCCAGAGGTGGTGACTTCGGAGGTCCAAAGCTCAGAGGAGAAGGAGCTGTCTACAGATCAAGAGCTTGAGCTGAGGAGGCTGCGGATGCAGGAGAAACAGCTTGAGATGTAGCAAAAGAGGTTAGAGATGGAAATGGAGGACCGACGCCAACAGAGAGAGAGGCAGAAGAACAGCGCCAGGTGGAGGAACGATGGCAACAGAGAGAGGCTGAAGAACGACAACACCAGGCGGAGATGGAAGAACAAAAGTGCCAGGCAGAAGAACAACAGTGCCAGGTGGAGGCAGAGGAACTACAGCGCCAGAGGGAACATGAGCTGAAAAAGCTGACGCTCCAACCGACACCAACCCCATAGCAGGTAAGTGGTGGAGTCGGGTTAGAACCTCCAGGGCTGGGATACAAGTTAAATTCAAAATTAATTGCCGAGTTTAAAGAGGGGGAGGATATGGACATGTTTTTAAATTCATTTGAAAAGGTCTGTATCCAGGCCAATCTGCCCAAAGAGACCTGGAGCTGTCACCTGTCTTCACTACTTATTGGCAAGGGGAGGGAAGCATTGGGGCCGATGGACAATGTTGAAAATAAAGATTTTGACAAGTTAAAAACTGCTTTATTAAAAAAATATGATCTGAACCCTGATGCATACACAGCAAAGTTCCAGAAACTCCAAAAGGGTCCGGAAATGAGCTTTGAGGAGGTAGCCACAAAAGAACATCAATATTTAAAATGTTGATGGAATGGGGTGAAAGCAGATTTTTTTGAAGCTATTGAAGGAGTGGTACTGCTTGAACAGTTTTATTGGATTTGCTCACCAGACCTGTAGCTTTGGCTAGAGGACAGATATCCTAAGACTGCCAAAGAGGCTGCAGAGCTGGCAGATTGCTATGCTCGAAGCAGGACTGCTCCAAAAGGGAATGCAGTAGCGAAAGGGAAAAGTGGGCATTTTGGGAAACCAGAAACCACGGCACTTCTGCAAAAAGAAGGGACTCCCCAGATGCCCAAAAGGGAGGTCGGGGACAAGAAACATAATGAATGCTGGTATTGCCACCAGATAGGCCATCTGTCTAGGCAGTGTCCTAAGAAAGCCCAGAAGGTAAAAGGGCCTGTGCAATCAGAGACAATAGCCCTCTATATAGTTGAGGCTCTCCCTGACAATATGAGGGGGCACATTCACCCAATCACGGTGAATGGGGTACAAAGTAGGGGGCTAAGGGATACAGGAGCATCTCTTACCCTGGTGAATGGGGATTTGGTGGGGGCTGAACAAATACTGCCAAACCAGGTTTGTCTCTGTGAGGGATTACACAGGGAAAAGAAAACGTACCCATTAGCCAGTGTTACCCTGGACTGGGGAAATGCAGGTGAAGTGGTAAGGAAGGTGGCCGTGGCTGAAAAACTCATTATGGATGTTATTGTGGGGAATGATGTTCCACAGGGAGTGGTTTGTGCTCTAATCAGGAGCCAAAAGAATAGAGGCTCCTGTGATCCTTGGGACCCCACAGCATTCAGACAGGAAAGGTTGTGAGACATGCCAGCCATCCTGTAGCTCTTGTAAAAGAGAGTAATAACAGGGGGATGGCACTTCCCCTAGTGGCAGTTAACCCAACTGCTACTGAAGGTTGCTCTCAGGAAGACGGGGTGACACATAGCCCAAGGGAGGGAGAAAGTTGTTCATACTAAGGTCTAAGGAGTTGAAAAGGCTTTTGGCCCACATGAGCTCCTTTAAATTAACTGTAATAATTTAAATAATGTGCATTTTGTATGTGACAATCCAGTTTAATTTTAAACTCTTGTTTATTGTTACTATTAACAACATGTAAAGGTAATGCATTCCATGGATTTATCACTCTCTCTGTGAAAAATGCTCCCCTGTTTTCAGTTCGGAACCTGTTATGTTTGAATTGCATGCTGTGTCCTCTAGCACCTTTGTCATGATTCTTAAAACTTAAGTCTAGTTCTGTATATAAAGTTGGATCCTGTAAAAGAGTATAGCATAACATAATATCTCCCCTAATTCTTCTCATATGAAGAGACATTAAGTTTAATTTTAACAACCTGCTTTCATAACTCTGATCTCTACTTTCCTAAATTAATTTGGTAGTTTTACTCTGTACTTTTTCAATTATATCTCTATTATTTCCGTTAAGTGGTCCCCATAATGGGCTACCAAAATCCAATACTGGTCTTATTTAAGCTCTATACAGAGGCATGATCACTTTTGCTTCACTGCTTTTAAAATGTAATTGTCCAAAGTACTTTATTGACTTTAATAGCCTGAATTTGACAGTGCTTGTCGTATGTCAGTTTGATATGATGACTCCTAAGTCTCTTTCCTCTGTTTTTCTAAGAGTGATGTTATTCAGATGGTAATTTACCTCCATGTTATGCCTACTGAAATGCATTACTGAGCATTTCTCGATGTTAAAGCACATGCTTAATTTCTCCGCATCCCCTACTTACACATTTAAAGCTGTTTGTAATTTATTTCGATCAGAATCAGAATCTGCAACCCACGCAACTTTAGTATCAGCAGCGTATTTGCTGATCTATACGTCAGTTCCTTAACCTAATTTTGATATAAATAATTGGAATAACAAAGGTCCCAATACTGACCCCCTGTGAGACTCCACTTGTCACTTTTATTAACCTAGAGGTGTATCCATTTATGCTTACACATTGCATCCTACCTGCAAGCCAGGAGTGTACCGAGTCCCCTACTACCACAGCTATTGACCTCGGCCTGGCAACTGATGGGGACATGCCCCATGCTCTGAGTAAGTTGGAAGAATAAGCAGCAGCACAACAAACAGACCCTAGCTTAGAGAAGCTGAGGGCCTGTGCAGAGTCTGCTGGGACACAGGGAGGTGATGGAAAGCATAGAGTGTATTAGGAAAATGGACTGTTATGCACACAGGACATCAGGACAGAGGGAGGGGTGATGGGCAGGCAGCTTGTTGTTCCCCAGGAGTATCGTGGGTTATTGCTCAAGGTAGCTCACAATATTCCCATGTCCAGACATTTGGCATTGCTCACACTACACAGTGCTTAGCCCACAATTTCTATTGGCTCAATATTACCAAGTACATGAAAGAATACTGCAAATCCTGTCACCGGTGTCAGGAAATAGGGAAGGCCAGAAGCAAAACTAAGGCTGCCCTGATTCCCTTACCACTTGTGGAGGAGCCATTCCAGAAAGCTGGAATGGATATTGTGGGACCTTTGAATACCCTAAGCTCCTCAGGGAAAAAGGTATATATTGACAGTTGTTGATTATGCTACCCGCTAACCAGAAGACACTGCGCTGTCCTCCACTAAGGCGGACAAAGTGGCAGATGCTTTGCTGGGGATTTTCTCCTATGCTGGGTTTCCACAGGAGGTTATCTCTGATTGAGGGGGTAACTTTATGTCAGACCCATGAAGTGTCTGTGGGAAAAGTGTGGTGTCGTACAAAGTCGCACAATGCCTTACCACCCACAAGGCAATGGTCTCGTAGAAAGATTTGTTGGGACACTAAAAGCTGTGCTTATGGTATTTGCAGAACAGCATGGGCGGGACTGGGAGAAATACCTGCCCCCCACCTGCTGTTTGCCTACAGGGAAGTGCCACAAGAGTCAACTGGGTTTTCACCCTTCGACCTCTTGTATGGACGCAGGGTGAAGGGGCCCCTAGATTTAATATGAGAGGACTGGGAAGGTAAGCATGCCACCCAGGGGACTCCAATAGTGGAGTATGTGTTAACATTCAGGGAGACGCTGAAGGAGCTTATGGGCATGGCCCAGAGCAACCTAGCAGCTGTCCAGCAAAAATAAAAGACCTGGTATGATCGTGGAGCCACAGCTCACTCAAAAAGGGCAGAACTGGAGGTAATGGTTTTGATTTCAGTCCAAAAGGACAAGCTGCAAGCTAAGTGGGCAGGGCCATGTAAGGCAGTATGGCAGGTAAACAATGTTAATTACATTTTTAGAGTTACCTGACTGAAAACACACTCATAGGATGTATCATGTGAACATGGTACTTGTGGTTTGCAGTCCTGGAGAGGAGCTAGGTGGGGAACAGACCCTTCTCGACTTGTTAGCCGAGAGCAAGCAGGCCTCATCTGTGGAGACCATCATGCTGTCACCCCAGTTGACACCTGGACAGGCCCAAGAATTGAGGACCTTTTTGTGAGACCATGCCCCTTTATTTATGGCACAGCCTGGATTGACACCGCTAGTGTTGCATGACGTAGACACGGGGACCCAGGAACCCATATGTAGGACAGCTTACCGACTGTCAGAGAAAGTCCTCAAGGACATTAGGAGGGAGGTGGGGGAGATGCTGGATCTAGGGGTGATCCAGAAATTCCACAGCCCCAGGGCCTCACCTGTAGTCCTTGTACTAAAACCAGATGGGACTACACGGTTCTGCGTAGTTTATCGTGGGCTTAAAGCCATCACAAAATCTGATGTCCACCCAATGCCATGCACAGATGAACTGCCTGACAAACTGGAAGGAGTGACATACTTGACTACAGTAGACCTGACAAATGGGTATTGGCAGGTGGAACTGACTGACAGGGCTAGGGAAATGTCAGCATTCATCACCCTAATCAGCCTGTTTGTGTTCAAAGTCATGCCCTTTGGGATGAAGAATGCCCCTGCTACATTCCAGCAGTTAGTAAATCAGGTGTTACAGGATATGAAGGACTTTGCAGTCACCTACCTGAACGATACTGCTATCTTCAGCAATAGCTGGGAGAAACACCCACTACACCTGAGGGAGGTGTTGGGATGAATACAGGTGGCAGGTATGGCTATTAAGGCAGAAAAGGGTCAGGTGGCCATGGCAGAGGTCGCTTATTTGGGACATGTGGTGGGGTGAGACCAACTTCGCCCAAACCAAGCAGAGATCGAGGCTATTGCATCATGGCTTACACCTGAAACCCATAGACAAGTCAGGAGCTTTCTTGGGACAGCAGGGTATTACAGAAAATGTGTCCCCAACTACAGCTCCCTGGCCACTCCTTTATCTGGGTTGCTGACAAAGAATAAGCCTAGGAAGGTAAAATGGGACACAGACTGTGAGAAGGCCTTCACAAAGCTAAAAAACCTCGCTGTGTAGGGCCCCAGTGCTGGCGAGCCCAGACTACAGCAGGCCATTTGTGGTACAGACAAATGCCTCAGATGTGGGAATAGGGGCAGTCCTCAGCCAAGTATCCAGTCAGGGAAGAGAGAGCACCTCATTGTATACTTAAGCAAGAAGCTGCTTCCACAAGAACAAGGCTATTGGACAGTGGAGAAGGAATGTCTCGCCTTAGTTTGGGCATTATAAAAACTTGAACCATACCTTTATGGGAGGCATTTTAAGGTCCAAATGGACCACAGCCCATGAATATGGTTAGGTCAAATGGGAAGAACAAATGGGATAACTTCTGAGATGGAGAATTGCCTTGCAGGCTTATGACATGGAGATTGCGTATAGGCCTGGATCCAAAAATGGGAACGCGGATGGCCTATCTGCATATTGGATCTATAACAGAACTGAGAAGAACTGCCTCCAACAGGGGCATGTTCCCCCCAGGTTCTGTTTTAGGAGGGAGGAATGTCGCATGATAGGCCGATATCCACTTATGTGGGTTCATGTTGTATATGATGTAATGTACTTTAGAATTAAGACACTGTCCCTTCAACAGGTAACTACAAAATAATTGGTATTGCTAGAAAGGCTAGTATGGACCTGTTATATTTCAAGATAAGGGGAGACAGGTATATGACCCCAGGAAGACATAAAAAATCCCCACTGTGACTTTCCATGACAGGGAAGAGGTAATGTAATGACCTGGGGTCAGAAGTTAAGATATGCATGGACCAGATGTCACTGAGATTGACTTGAAACCAAAGTGACACTTACAGGGAAAGGTAAATTGTTGCACCGTAATATTTGTATTTTCCTGGAATTATTAACCCCACCTCAGAGAAAAAGACAAGGTGGGTGTGTCCAAAAATTATCCTCTAGTATATTATCTAACACACTTCAAATGCAGAGCAGTTGAATAGTGTTTTAGTTGGAAGGCAGATAACATGTTTTTCCAACTGGCATATACTTGTAGCCAGATGCATATGTGTAGGCCTGGTGAAATCTCCAAACCCAGTCCTTAGTGTGTGGAAAGTTTGACTTGCCACATACTGAACA
Organism: Neoceratodus forsteri; assembly: GCA_016271365.2. Classification (NCBI taxonomy): domain Eukaryota; kingdom Metazoa; phylum Chordata; order Ceratodontiformes; family Ceratodontidae; genus Neoceratodus; species Neoceratodus forsteri. The sequence goes on from CM057452.1 coordinate 569,465,622, forward strand.
GAAAATTCTAATTTTTAAGTCAGAATTTTGGAAACCAAGACTTTTCAACAAGGACAGCACCTGGAGGATTTTAAAATGACATCCAGAGACTTGGATCAAGAACTTGCTACGCATTCTATACGTCATCTGTACCAGGACATTTGAAATCTTGTCTGAACTTTAAGATCAAAACAAAGTACAGTTTAGAATACAGTATCTAGTGTTTTCTGTAAACCATCCAGTTTTACTTTTGTTATTGTCTGCATTTCAAAGTTCTTCCAAACTGTAGACTTTTCTGTATTGCATTTACTTTAAGTAAACTTTTATGATTTTCCTATCAACTCTGCCTGGGGTCTGGTTATGTGATTTAACATTTAAACAGAAGAGTTTTAAAAAGAGTGTGTGCCAAAAAGGATAGAATCTGCTCAGCTATTGTATACCTATGCAAGACATAGCCAGTGGCTGCGTAGGGATTTAAATACTGAAAGTAGTGCAGAGTCAAGGGAACTCGAAACTACAGAATCCACTGTCCCACTTGGAAAAGGAAGGTTGAGAAGACTTCCTGAACCCTTACTCCTGCTCACAAGCTCCTGAATAGGGGGATCCACTCTGCAAACAGGAGGTCCTGCTAGGCTGCCCAAGGTTAGGGAGCCGGGGTGTGTGACAGACCTTACCTTCCATATGTTGTAATTCACATGTTTTTATACACAGATGATGCAGTGGTCCTCACAAGCGGAGTCTGCTTTAACATTTAAAAAAAAAAAACATAGTTGCTAAATTTAAAACTATTCAAAACTGGTTTACCACAAATAGATTGGTTTCAAATGAGAAAAAGACTAAATCTATGGGGCTGGATATTCAAACTGTGTGGGGCAGTGGCGCAAGCCCAGGCACAATGCAACTGTACTGTGCCAGGGCATGGACCATGCGATATTGAATGGTGCTGCGCCATGGCACAGCACCGTTGAATATGGCAGTGATGGCACATACACTGCACACGGTGCAAGTGGCAGACCTGGAGCAGGGGGATGCTCCAGCACAAATGCAGTTGTGCTAGGTGCATTGACCATGATATTCAGCACTGGGCATGCAAATGAGGCCATTATGCATGCAAGGCACAAAAGAGGCCATTTGCATGTCATCATGGCCCCATTTGCATGTGGTGCGCCGATCCCCGGCGACTTATGCCTGGCGCCCTGCCAGGCTGCAGCCATCAGGGACCGATGCCCAGCAGTCCCATGGTGGTTCCCCTGCTCCCGTACGCACGATCACGGCCTTTGTGTAAAACACATCCCTGGTGTTCCAGTGGAACCCCTCCATCACCCAATCGCGGGTATATGAATTAAAGAACCATCCCCAGCGCCCGATTGCGGGCATATGAATTAATGAACCCTGGAAGTCCAGGGGACACCCCTCCAGTGTCCGATCATGAGCAGACGTATATATGATCCCTGGTAGTCCAGTGGAAGTTCCCCTATCCCCCGATTGCGGGCATATGTGTAGTTAACAACTCTGGTGGTCCAGTGGAATCCCCCTATCACCCCATTCGCGGGCAGACATAGCATAAGAAGCCCTGGTGGTCCAGTGGACCTCCCTTCATACCTACCCACTGATGTCCCCCCACCACCCAGCAACCCCCCAGTCAGCGGCGGGCAGCAACATCCCACCCGCATGCCACCTGGCTACCCACCGACTGACAGCATACAGTACGGTCTGTATGCCTATTGGTCCACCGCATGGACCAATGTGCGTGCAGACCATACTGTACTACACAGGCCCAATATGTACTGTACTACTTGGGCCCGAAATGTAAATGAACGCATTGGGCAGGGGCAGTTAGTCGGGGTAGGCCAGGTGGAAGAAGTGGGCCTTTAGCCTCAGTTTGAACACCCCGATTGAAGGGGCCTCCTGGACTACAGATTGTAGCGAGTTCCACAGGGCTAGCCCATTGACACCGAAAGCATGATTGCCCGATGTCTTAAGCTGGACCCTGAAAACATCCCAGAGGCCCCTTGTCATTGAGGCACAGGTTAGAAAGCATAGGAAAACAGGAGCAGTTGTAAAATTAGCAACAAGATTTTATTATAAATAATAATAAAATAAAAAAAATAAAATTGTTCAGAATAACTATTTACAAAGGCAGAATAAACAGAGAAGATTCATCTGAGTTTTCCTTTAATCTCTGTGCGTGTTTTGCAAAACACTGCAGCTCCTTTTTTATAAGTCTGTCCAGGAGCTCATTAAGAAAATAGCATGCTTCTCACAGAATGTTCTTGTCAATTTCAATGTTCTTATCAATTTCATGCAGGTGCAGCATAACAGTACATTGTGATCCAGAACTAAGCTCTTGTTCACAGCTTCTGCAGAAGGCTTAAAAATTGCATTTCAGATTAACCTCTTAAGTTCCAAGTAGCTTTGCAATCATCTCAAACTATAATTATATACATTTCAACAGTAACACTACATAATTTCCAAATAAAGGGATCCCAATATCAGTTACATTTCCACAAAATGATTTGCATATATTTTTATATCAGCAGATATGCAAGGGAGGAAAAGACAGAAACAGCAAGGGAGAGTAGAGAGACAGCGAGAGGAAAATAACTGCGAGACTGTTGGGGTGATCAAGCCCACCCTTCTGTACCCGTAGTGCAGATCCAATCACCCAGGATCCCCACTGCTCTACTGAGGCTCTGATGGGAGATGCTCAACGGCCGCTCCTATGGCCACCACCACCAGAGCTACTGCGCTGAACAAGCCCACCCTCCTGGACCGGTACCGTGGATCCAATCACCCAGGATCCCTGCTGCTCTACTGAAGCTCTGACTGGCAGCGCTCAACGGCCACTCCTACGGCTACCACCACCGGAGCTACTGCGCTGAACAAGCCTACCCTCCTGGATCTGTAGCGCAGATCCAATCACCCAGGTACAACTGCTTTCACTCTTTCCAGTGCCTAAACACTGACTGGTGCAGTGCTCTAATTCCTGGTCTCTGAATTGGTCAGAACAAGCTCCCCAGACTCACTGATTGGAGTTTCACAGTTCGTAGAGAGCACTCACCCCTATTGGCAGCAGGTGTAGAAAAGATGACACATATATCAAACTTAGTGCTTCAATATCATTTTCATTTTACTCTTGAGAGACAAAGCAGTGCAGCAAACAGGATAGCTTACATTTCACTAGACCATCTGGGCTTCTTCAGAGCTAGTGAATTACATTTTATTAAAGTGATATACACTCTCCCACCAGTGATGTCACGTCACAATTAAACCAATCAAATCACTTAAATAATTAACTCTTCACTCATCTTAGTGATCTCTTTACACAAATACTTCATAAAAACAATCAAAGTGGTGGGAGTTGAACATGATATACAAAACAAGTTGATTTTGAATTGATAATCTTTTCAAAAATATTCATAACTGGTCCCATATTTCATAGTATCGCCTCATAATCTGAAGAACCTTAAAGAGAAAAAACAAATCATATAGAAAGATTTCCCATCTTGTACTAAATATTTTTTACTCCACCATTTTTTGTCACAGATAATGAATCCTCTCTATTCATAGATCCCTACATACTAGCTGTAAGACTGTAACATCGGGGGGGGGCATGGCTAGCGGACGAAAATGGCAGACGCTCGTTGAAAGAGCTCCCCAAGAGACCAGTCTTAAATGAGCTTAAATAGCCAGAACTTGGTGATTTAATGCGTTAATATAGTGGGAGAGCATTATTGAAGGCTTACGGCATCTGGCAAGCAAAAAAAATAAACAAGCTAAACTGCCTTTTAGTACCCAAAATACACCTAGAGGGTCGGGTTCAACGGCCTGTAATCAGAGAGTCCTCGAGGAGCAGCGTGCAGGTGATTCGCATATGGAGAGCATGGAGTCTCTGACTAAAACCTTGGCTGGAGTTCCAGATAATCTATCGGTGATGCAGCGGGAGATGAAAACGGGATTCGGTAATATTACATCGCAGCTGACCCACTTGCAAACTGTGGTAACAAGCTTATCAGAAACAGCGACTACACAAGCCACACAGATCTCTGAATTGGAAAGGCACCTCGGGGAGTTAGAGGATTCCTACATTGGTGTTCCAGCAGAATGGAACGGCTTGAGATCCGCCATGGCAGAGTTAAAAGAAAGACTAGACGATCAGGAGAATTGGTCTAGAAGGTCCAACATAAGAGTTATAGGGTTGCCAGAGGGGACTGAAGGCCATAACCCCAACCAAGGCCTTCATCAATGGGTGGTGACGCAGTTAAAACTACCAGAGGAATATGCGGCCTTTGAGGTAGAAAGGGAACATCGGGTTGGTCTGCCACCGAAGCCTGGCGACAGGCCTCGTCATTGTTTAATAAAATACCTGTGTTACCCTGATAAGGAGAAAATTCTGCAAAAAGTTAAAAAAGCTGGGCCCATTCATTATGGAAATGTGATGGTCCATATATACCAGGACTACAACAGGGAATTGCAGGAGAGAAGGCAGCGCTTTAACTCAGTTAAAAAACGTCTCTTTCAGCTGGGGTGGTCATTCGCACTTCTTTACCCAGCCAAGTTACGGGTAGAAAGATCAGGTCAAAAATCATGCGTATTTAATTGCCCCAGAGAAGCAGAGAAGTGGCTGGTGGAGGAGGAGGCCAGAGTGAATAAAGAGCCAGATGCCGGTGGAAAGGAACAGTGAATTCCTGGGAAGTAACACAGCAGATATTATTTACAGCTCTGTGGTGCTCTTATTTCCTTCAAATCACATCCAGTATATGAATTGGGGCAGCTAAGGCAAGTGACTTACAGTAATTAGTAAAATGGGCTTGATATCACTTTTAGCGGATATGGGTCCCCGAGCAGACTTGGGGCCTGAGCCCTATTGAAAAGGAGAAGAGTATTTCTGCTGGGAGATGTCCTGTCGCAAAAGCTCAGCCGGCACTGCATGACATACTTGACTTTCTATTTTAATCTGAAGCCCCCTAGGTCCTGATTTAAAATTCTTTGGATGAGAAATTCGGAGGAGTATTTGTTCTTTTATGTTTTACCTGACTGTACCAGGGGGTGTGGGTACCAGCGGTGGTCTTCCTATTTGGTATATTATCAGAGTCTGCAGCTTTTGAACATCTTTTTTTCTATGTATTAAAAGTGGGGGAGTGAACAAAGCATGGATGTTCTCCTTTATTGGCTTTACCCGACCGTATCTGGGGATATGGGTATCAGCGGGAAACTCCCTGAATTATCTGGCAGCAGAGTTTACAACTTTTATTTTCTGTCTAAATTGAAAATGGGGAGGGGAACCCGGAAATTCACTGGACGTGCTTGTGAGCAAACTATAATATCATGAGATGTGGCCTTATTGATACATGATCAACACCAGAAAGTTAGGAATGCTATTATATATTGGTTGCATCTGAATGTTCAATGGGTTACAAACGCATAGAATGGGCTGTGCACCCTGTTGCGAGTTGCTGCATAGGAATTTAGTTAATTTGTCCTGCTAGACTCCAGTTAACACATGCTACCTAACTATATTTGTGTTATATTTCTTAAACTGTTCTGACTAACTGAAGAGATTTAGACAAAAGGTGTCTCTGTGCACCACTGATGTTTGTTATTACACACTTTCACTGCCTGTTATTTGTAGTGAAATCTGGCAGAACTGTTTCTGCCTAGGGGAAAGGGGGGGGGGGAGAAAGCTCAAAGTTGTTGGAGCAACATGGTTGGGGAGAGTTCTCTCGAGCGACTTGCAGGACTGGGTGCCCCTGAGGCGCTTTTAAACGCTGTAACTTGGCGCCGAAGTGGACATGGTCTTGGGGTGAGACAAGATCACTGGAGAGACGCTCAGGAGTTCATTTCTAAGAGGGGGTGGGAAGGGGGTTGTTGGGGGCAGGTACAAAATAAGAATGCAGGGGAGGTACAGATTTTGTGCATAGTAGAGGTAATGGGACTATACATTTTTGATAACTATGGCTGAAAATATTAAATGCACGTCCTGGAACGTGAGTGGGCTGAAAACAATCCTTAAAAGGTGGAAAGTCATGGGGAAAGTGAGGAGGGCTAGAGCAAATATAATTTTATTGCAAGAGACCCATTTCTCGCATCAAGAAGAACAAAGAACAGCTAGGTTTATGGGGGGGGTTGTGGATTTCTGCCACTTTTTCCTCAAAGGCACGGGAAGCTTCACTATGGATTCCAGGGGGGCTACCTGTTCAGCTTATTGAAAAAAAAATAGATCACACTGGGAGATATGCGCTGGCCAAGATTAACAGAATAGGTAGGGGAGTGTTTTTAGTGGGCTCAATATATGCACCGAATGTTGAAAACCCAAGCTTTTTCCAGAAACTGGCTCTTGAGATTGCAGATTGGGCAGGGCCTTGGATTCTTGGGGGGACTATAATTGTGTTCTGGATAATATACTGGATAGATCCAGTAGGACCCCTGCGAATAGAACCCAAAATGCCAGGGCACTGGAGGGACTTCAGAGGGATATGGGCCTGATAGATGCATGGCGACATGTCCACCCGGATGGAAGGGACTACAGTTTTTTCTCACACGTGCACCATACTTATGCTAGGTTAGACAGAATCTTAGTGTCAGGAGCTTTGCTGGTGACCACTGAAGAGTCAAAATATTGCCCGATAATTGTGTCGGATCATGCAATGCATGTGGTCATGTTTAAGGGACTGGGAGAACCTAAGAAGGTGGGTAGCTGGAAACTGGACCCCTTACTTTTGAAAGACCAAAACTACCTACAATTCATGACTGGATGTATAAAGGAGTACCTCCATTTTAACAAAAGGGGAGATACCTCCCACCAAACCTGATGGGAAGCCCTCAAAGCATTCATTAGAGGCCAGACCATTACATATGCAGCACATAAACGAAAGCTGGAAAACCAAGAACTAGTTAAATTAAGAACTGAAGTGGAAACCCTTGAGCAATCCCATAAACAGAAGCATACTGCGCCCCTATATTATATCCTTCAAAAAAAGAAGTGGCAGTTAAACACACTTTCTAGTGCACACCTAAAGCCGTCTACATTGCTTACAAATGCAGGGGCATATTATGATGGGACAGAGTGGGGAAACTGCTGGTCTGGCAGTTAAATCGTAAAGAAGCTGAAAGACATATAAGCCAAATACGAGCTAAAGATGGGACACTAATACAAGGGGTGGAAGAGATAGGTAAAGTTTTTGAGGAATTCTACACTAAACTTTACACTTCTGAACACAAGCCAAGTCAATATGAATATGACCAGTTTTTTAAGGAAGTCTCTCTTCCTAGTACTACAGATCAGGTTACGGCGAATCTTGACTCCCCCTTAACTAAACAAGAAATAGCGGCAGCTCTTAAAGCCTTAAAAAGTAGAAAAGCTCCTGGTCCTGATGGACTGCCAATTAACTTCTTTAAACAATTTCCAGCTCTCATAATAGACCCATTATTTGATGTGTTTTTAGAAAGTCTAGAGAATGGAGGTTTGCCCCCATCCACACGGTCAGCCATTATCACGGTACTACCAAAACCAGGGAAAGACCCGAAAGAATGTAAGTCATATAGGCCAATTTCATTGCTTACTGCAGATTACAAGATTCTGGCAAAAGCCATGGTGGCCAGATTGGAGCCAGTACTACCTGAACTGATCCACCCAGACCAATCGGGATTTGTTAAGGGTAGGTATGGGAAGCATAATATTAGGTGTACCCTGAATATTATTTATCAATGGGCTAAATCTAAATGAGCACATGGGGCAGCGATGATGGCGTTGGATGCCGAGAAGGCGTTCAACCATGTGGAATGGGGATACTTGTTTGAATTCATAAAGAAATTCGGAATTGGCCCATGGTTCATCTCATGGATAAGAACCCTTTATACTCTCCCACAAGCACAAATTGCGGTAAATGGCACTCTTACAATGCCATTTTGTCTGGGAAGGGGCACATGTCAAGGGTGCTCTCTGTCTCCATTGTTGTATGTGCTGTCTCTGGAGCCTCTGAGTGTGGTTTTAAGAACACACCTGGGTATAATGGGATTTGGGGGGGGTGGTAGGCAACATAAAGTAACCATGTATGCTGATGATCAGCTTCTTTTCATGCAATGTCCAGCCCAGGATTTGTCCGTAGTGCATGAATTGATGCAAATGTTTGGAAACCTGTCAGGACACCAAGTCAATTGAACTAAAAGGGAATTGCTCCCAGTGGGATTGTGGGATAGAGCACAATTGATAGAGAACCTGGGAGGGCTGCAATTGGTGCACACTATAAAGTATTTAGGCATCCAAATTCTGGCTATGGCTAGCTGCCTTTACGCCCAGAACTTTGCTCCTTTAATGGATAAACTCTTGGAAGATTGTGACCGGTGCAATACCCTTCCACTGTCCACAACAGTGAGAGTATGAGTGGTCAAGATGACCATTTTGCCGCAAATTTTATATTTATATCAATCACTCCCTATAAAGATCCCCCAGAAACACTTTGGGAAGCTGGATACACTGATTACCCGCTTTGTGTGGAAACGAGGAAGGGTTAAGGTTAAGTGAAATATTTTACAACTCCCTTCCATTCAGGGTGGAATGGGGTTACCCAACTTCAAAAGTTATTATTGGGCTGCACAGTTAGCCTACCTTCCCAGTAAAGCACAAGAAGCAAGTTGTCCCTGGCTAAGAATTGAGGAGGATATGTTAAATAGGAATCTTAAAAATGATACCCTAGTGGGTGCCCTGGCGAACATAAGGAATAACCTACCTGTTAACCATATCTGTATAGTAGTTCTAATGGATTATCAGCTCACCAATGCATGGCCCATGTAAATAAAAAATCTCCAAACATGAGCTTGCTCAGTGTGCTGCGAGATGTGGCGCAATGCATGCCATTAGTAGTGCAGTGAGTCTTGGCTTGGAGGAAATTGGGGTTAGTAACAGTTGGTCAATTATATGAAGAGGGAATGCTGATAAACTTTGAAACCCACCGTAAGGAATGGGGAATCCCAGTAGGGGACTTTTTCGTATTTTTAAGAATACGACAAAAATGTGGGGAACAACTCACACAGGAGTGCGGGTGGGCAGATCCCTTGCCTACAGAAGAGGAGCTATGTAGTCCACAACCAAGATGGGGGCACTCTCGGTATACTATGACACAATCCAGAGACACATCCAGAATAAGCTTCAGAATAAGAGTATATTTAGATGGAGTGAAGACATGTTGCTCCCAGTAGATGAATTTACCTGGAAATATGCTTGTAAACATTACATAAATTGCTCCAGGAGCAATAAGCTTTGCCAGATACAGTTTAACTTTCTGCACAGAGCCTATTTGACTCCTTTGAGGCTGCGTAGGATGGATGAGTCCAGGTCGGACCTATGCCCAAAGTGTCACATGGACAGAGCCGATTTTTTACATATGGCTCTGGTTTGTCCTAGGGTTGCTCCATTCTGGCATGCTATCCACAGTATAATGAGTGAAGTGCTGCGGTGCCCTTTGTCCAAATCCCCACTGGAGCTGCTACTGGGAGCAGACCCTATCATGGGGACTCCCAGGCCTGCGAGATCCCTCTGGAGCCTAGCTCTCATCAATGCGAGAAGAACAGTAACGCAAACGTGGCTCTCCCCATCTCCTCCATTGGTGGCTAGATGGGCTGGCAATATGAGGGCTTGTATGGCATTGGAGCGAGCACAGGGTAATGCTCAAGGTCAACACAATGTCTTTAACTGTACATGGGCGCCCTTGCTGGTGGCACTAGAGAGAGGCAGGTACCTTTCACATGTGATTTAAACTTGACTATAATGTATCGCCTGTTGCTCCAGGAGTCTTTCACACAAACAATAATAACTTAAAATGTAAATTGTTGAAATGCCAAATAAGATGTAATAACACCTCAATGCTTTTGTTATACCATGTCACTGATAACATTATATGTACCAAAGTAATATAGCAATTATGTATGATGTATGCTTCATGTACCTCCTCTCGCTAATAAAATAATTTTGGAAAAAAAAAAGACTGTAACATCAATGGACACAAATCATAAAGGGGAAAAAAGGGGGGGGAAGGAAAGAGAAAAGAGAGAGATGAAAAAAAGAGGGGGGAAGGGAGGGGGAAAAGAGGGGAAAAAAGAAACAAAAGGAGGAGAAGAGAAAGGGGAGTGCCTGGCTAGCCCTGCTTTCTGGTTTTATCTTCCCGGATTGCTTGCTCTCGGCTGCACTATCTGGAGTGGGACTCTGGGGGAGAGATATTTCTGGGGGTATTTCTGTGCTAGAATCTGGATGCTATGTTAATGAATAGTGCTTGCTGTGACTGCTAAATGCCTCTGAACTTAGTACTTAAAATATTTCACAGTTAGCCGTAGCCTGTCTTTAATTTTAGAATGTGCTTGCTGAGCTAATATATTTGAACACTAGCCAGACTGTTTCTTGCCTACTTAAAATAGTCACAGTTAGCCGTAACCTTTTTATCAATATTGAATGTGTTTGCTGAGCTAGCCTATTTAAAACTAGCCAGACAGTTTCCTGCTGCAAACTTTTCCAAAGTGGCCCTCACTTGCTTTCTCCCTATGTTAATTCCTGCTTACCTCCACCCACCTCTCAGCCCTACCCCGTCTCTGTTCTCCTACCTCTCTGCACATCTCCTTGGCCTAATACCTTCTTTGTTTTCCACAACCACCCCCTCCCTGTCTACACCTACAAACTAAATTGCTGCTCTTTTGTGTTTGAAATCTGTATTCCCCCCGACAGCCTGCTGCCAGTCCTCCGACCCACTCTTAGCCTACCTGCTCAGCCCTATATCTAACGCCGTATTCTCTATTTCCCCATCAGGATCCCTGCTGCTCTACTGAGGCTCTGACAGGCAACGCTCAACGGCCGCTTCTATGGCTGCCGCCACTGGAGCTAATGTGCTGAACAAGCCCACCCTCCTGGACCCGTAGCACGAATCCAATCACCCAGGTACGGCCGCTTTCACTCTTTCCACTGCCTAAATGCTGATTAGTGCAGTGCTTTACTTCCCAGTCTCCGGATTGGTCAGAACAAGCTCCCCAGACTCACTGATTGGAGCGCCTGGCTAGCCCTGCTTTCTGGTCTTATCTTCCCGTACTGCTCACTCTCTGCTGCGCTATCTGGAGTGGGACTCAGGGATGTTTGTCCCACCCCTCCACCCCTTCCCATGCCTCCATTAAATGCGCCTTCACTCCTCCTCCTGGTCGTAACCACCACCACCACTGGTGATGGTTCTTTCTGGGAATAACCACCACTCCCATTTGATGTAAGCCCTATCAGTAAACATGAACCTATTTACCATCCTACTTGTCTTAACCTCGATGTCAGGCCTGTTTCACTGATTGCTGCACCTGTATCCTGGCAGCTGATCAAAAAGACCTCCTCTCATTTAATGAGACTCCCTCACCCACTGAAACTGCTGCTTTAGTGTGCAGGTATATGCCCACATCTATGGGTATTAACTTACTAGGGCTCTTATCTAATTATGAGCCTACTTGGGCTGTTTGTCCACTCACTTCACATCCAGTCCCCACTGGACCTACCTCTGGCCGGGCCTTTGCTTTCCCTCCTTCTACTTGCTGGTGATGTAGAAAGGAACCCAGACCTCCTAAATGTGCAAACTGATCATTCAGATGTCACCTGGGCAAGTCAATTGGGCCTAAAAGTTGCCCACATGAATGTTCGAAGCCTCCCAGCAAACTTCCCTGATCTCGAGTGCTGGGTATCCTTATACAAACCGCATGTACTAGGAGTCTCTGAGACCTGGCTCAAGAACCATCATAATGATGCTTCATACTTACTCCAGGGCTACTCCCTTTTTTGGCAGGACAGACCAGGTAGAAAATGAGGCAGAGGTGTTGCCCTGTACATCCAGGACCACATCACCACCACCACTATAAGCTGTTCAGCCTCTACTTCCCTGAGTGAGTGGACACTCGTGGAGTTATCCCTGGGGACAGACAAAAAGCTTTACCTAGGTTGCTGCTATAACCCCACCAAGGGGAATCTTCATGGCCCTGAGAATTTCCTGGATGGGCTAGCACGTGCTACCCCCCCATTGAGACTCCATTTTACTCAGAGACTTTAACACTAATTGTGTAGCTTCTCCTGCCTCTGACCAAGTAACGCTGCTAAAGTTGCACAACTTGGAGCAAATCATCTCCTCTCCCACTAGACACAATCTCCGCTCTCAAAACCATTTTATTCTGGACTGGATTGTCACAAATTGAGCTGACAAAGTCCTCCAGGCCGGCACCATGGCTGACTCAATAAGTGACCACTCCCCCCTCATATCATACTGACCACCAAAACCAATCACCCCCCCAAACTTCTGTCCTTCAGAAGGTTTAATTGCCATGATCTGGCCTCGATCCTTAGGGAAGCAAGGTCCATAAACCGGACTATCCTATACCTTCAGAGCAATTTCTCTTCTGCTACAGCTTATCTAATGGACACCCTTTGTGCATTACAGGAGAAACTGTTCCCCGTCACCACCAGAAGAGTCAGGAGTGGATGTACTTACTGGCTGTCCAAAGAATTACTCGCTAAAATAAAGGAACAGGACAATTCATGGAAACTCCATAAAGAGTCTCCCTCCCCTCAATTATGGGATGCCTACAGACAGCTGTGAAACTATTGCAAGAAGACTGCCAGATCACTAAAAAAAAATACTACATAAACCAGAAAAAAAAATGCCCTCGGCAACCTCTGTGATTTCTAGGCCATCATTGGGTCCCTCCTAAATCCCAACTCCAACAAGCAAATTACATAGCTTATATCAGTCTTGGCTCCCATCTCCGATCCTGTAAAAATTGCAGATCTTTTCAATACTATGTTCACTGATCTTACCCAACACCTAAGTAAGCTGCCCCCCCAGCCTCCCACTAACCATGTAAACCTCCCCTGCAATGCCCACACATCAGCAGACGGTAACATTCTTCCATTGTTCTACTTTAGGGCCATCGGCAACAGCGTAACCATCGAACTACTAAAGACTCTCCCAGCCCGAGGTAGCCCTGGAAGTGATGGATTATACCCAACATTTCTGAAACTCATCTCCTCAGCCATCATCGAACCCTTGATCTTTATATTCAACCTTGCTCTCTCAGTGTCCACAGTACCTAACACATGGAAACATGCACATGTGGTACCCAACTACAAAACTGGTGACCCCCTTGCCCCGGAAAACCATAGACTCATCTCCCTCCTCACTCACCTCAGCAAATTACTGGAAATAATTATCCACTCTGAAGAAAGGAGGGTTACTAGTGGGGTACCGCAGGGTTCAGTACTGGGTCCAGTCCTTTTTAATGTCTTTATAAGTGACATTGCAGAGGGACTGGAAGGAAAAGTATACCTCTTTGCAGATGACATACGATGAGAGACTAAAGGAGCTTAATATGTATACCCTTGAGGAAAGAAGGGAGAGGGGGGACATGATAGAAACTTTTAAGTATCTCAGTAGAATCAACAAAGTCCAAGAGGGTAGCATCTTTCAGAAAAAGAGATGTGCAAGAACAAGGGGACACAATTTGAAGATAGAGGGCGGACAGCTCAGGGGCAATGTGAGGAAGTATTTTTTCACAGAGAGGGTGGTGGATGCATGGAACAGCCTTCCTGAGGAGGTTGTGGGGTCTAAAACTGTGGCAGAATTCAAGAATGCATGGAACAGACATAAGGCAATTCTTGTGGGGGGTAGGAAGAAATAGGCTGTTGGTTAACTAGGATCGGCAGCTTATCCTGTAGGCAGGGAAATAGGCAGACTAGGTGGGTCAAGCAGTCCTTATCTGCCATCAAAGTCTATGTTTCTATGTAAGAGTCATTCTGTTTGGATTTTCTTCTCCTGAACACAACAGGACACAGCACCCAGCTACTAACACAAGGGCTGAGATTTTGCAAGCAGTGATTTCTTTGGACTTTAACAGGTAGAGACGTAATTAAACAGTTTTAAGGCGTTTATACTGTATACTTTTCAAATTTGTTTCCATACTGTAACCTAAATTAACATATATTCGCTTTTAGTTGTACTGCTTTTATTTAAATATTTTTAGTAAAACTTTTGTTTCCTAAAGAAATTCTGCCTGCATGAGAATTTTTATATTGTATGTGTGACTGTAGAAGGTTTTATTAATAATCTGTGACAACTGTTACTTGCTTAGAAGGGTCACAGATAGCAACCAAATTAAAAGGGTTTGTGGAGACAATCTGGATGGATTTTGGGAGAATACCAGAGTCTCATATAAGTCAACCGGGGATGTGAACTGGGCTACTGCATGTCGTTGCGTTGCTACCCCGAAGAGAATGTGATACTTGGGCCTTCCTCCTGTGTGTAATAGCCATGAAAAGGGGTTCATATTTGGCCACAAGACTCGAGATTGGTATTGTGCCCTGATCCAAAGTATAGAGGGATACTCTGGAACCTGGTGGTGAGTGTTCAGTTGTAAACCCAGCGAGCACTCTTGAAGGACACGAGGAGGGTATCCCTGTTTTCTCCCTCCCTGTCATGGATTGCACTTAGGAGCTCAGTGATCTGACTCTCATGAGTGAGTTCATGACAGAGCTGGTGGCAGTGGTGGGATCTGACAGATTTGGTTGCATTGCAATTCAAGAGATTGGTGGCCACAGGCATAACAGTTGGGCTTGATTCTTAGTCCAGTGTATCAGATTGTTAAACTGAAAACAGTCCACACACAATCAAGGCAGAGAGTTCAAAAATATATTTAATTTGGTTATAGAATCAAGTTCCCTACCTGTTTTTTTTCCTTGGGTGCATGCTAGTGTAGCAGTAGTTAGGGAAGAAGATGACTTCCATCTACAGCAAATACACTGCAGAATACCTGAAGCAGTTGTGCCAGGAGAGAGGAGTCCAGTACAAGGGGTGACCCAAAAAGCACTTCGTGGAGGCTCTTGTGACAGTTGATGAGCTAGCGGCTGCCCAGAACATCGAGTCATGGCCAGTGACTGAAAAGCACAAGAGTCTGGGGGTGAGGGTGCCAGGGTCCATCCCAGAGTCTAGTCCCAGGGAGGCGAACAACGAGACCAGAAGGAACCCAAAGCCACAGTAGCAGGGGAAGGTCACCACCATGCTGGAGCCAGGAGGGATCAGGCTGCAGCTAGAGTTGAGGCGAATGGAGCTGGAATTCGAGCAGAAAAGGTTTGAAGCCCAGCAGCAAAGGGAGTTCGAGCAGAGGAGGTTTGAGCTGGAGATGCAGGAAAAAGAAAACCTGCAGCAGTGAGAGGCCGAGGAAAGAGAAAAACAGCTTCAGAGAGAGGCTGAGTAAAGAGAAAAACAGCTTCAGAGAGAGGCCGAGAAAAGAGAAAAACAGCGCCAGAGAGTATTTGGGCTGCACAAGCTAAAACTCCAACAACCAGAGCCAGAGGAGGTAAGTGGTAGAGGTGAACCTGGACCACCAGGACTGGTGTATAAGTTCAATTCTAAATTGATAACTGAATTTAAAGAGGGGGAGGATATGGATGCATTTTTGAATTCGTTTGAAAAGGTCTGTATTCAGGCAAAAATACCCAGGGAGTCCTGACGCTTCCAGCTATCCCTGCTACTTACTGGAAAAGGTCATGAAGTGGTAGGTCAAATGGACAATCAGGGTAGTAGTGATTATGAGAAACTTAAAGCTGCATTGCTTAAAAAGTATGAGTTAACTCCTGAAGCATACAGTGTTAAATTCCGTAAGCTCCGAAGAAGCCCTGACATGAGGTATGAGGAACTCGCCTCAAAGCAATGTCATTTTTTGAAATGTTGGAGGGAGGGAGTGGAAGCAAACTCTGTAGAGAAAATTGAGGAGGTTGTACTTTTGGAGCAATTCTTTTGGACTTGCCAAGCAGAGTTGAAAACCTGGTTAGAGGACCAAGATCCCAAAACAGCACAGCAGGCTGCTGAGCTCTTGACCGCTATGCCAGGAACAGGCCTGCTTTGAAAGGGAGTGGGATGGGTGTGGCAGCGCAGAAGGGGAAAAGCGCACCTTCAGGGCAGCTAAAACCCTCACTGCCTCCACAAAAAGGGGGAAACCCCAGGTTACAAAAAAGGGATTTCTCAGACAAAAGAAATGATGATTGTTGGTTTTGCAAACAGCTAGGGCATCTTGGAAGACAGTGTCTTAAAAAGGCACAGAGCGGACAAAGTGGTGCTCGAGCAGAGTTGGGTGCACTGTGTATCCCTGAAAGCATGCCTATAAATATGAGCGAGCACATACACCCGGTTACTGTAAATGGGGTGCACACCCATGGGTTAAGGGACATGGGGCGTCTCTCACTTTAGTAAAAAGGGATTTGGTTGAGTCTGAACAACTTATATCTAATCAGTTTGTAACAGTAAGGGGATTCACTGGGCAGGAGAAACTCTGCCACTTGCTAGTGTTCTTCTGGACTGGGGTGAGATAGGAGGGAGGGTACAAAAAGTGGCAGTGGCAGACAATCTCACCCTAGATGTGATAATAGGGAACAATCTCCAGAAGGGGGTGATATGTGCAGTTTCCTGCAGTCAGACGGCAAAGGCCAATTGTAGTTCCCTGGACCCCATAGAAGCCCCTGTGGAAAACAATGGGAGGCTGGTTTCCCAGCCTGTGTCTCCTGACATGGAGACTAGTGAAAGGGGGATAGGACTTCCTCACATAGCAGTTAACAAAACAGCTACAGAAGGTTACTCTAAGGAGGGAGGGGTAACCAATGGTCAAACGGTTAGGGATGGCAGTGACCCTGAAAGCCCTGATGCTAGAGCTATGAAGCCTAGTTTAGAAACTGAAGGGGACATGTCCCAGGCCTTGGGAAAATGTAAAGATTTTGCAGCTGCTCAGAGGACTGACCATAGTTTGGAGAGGCTGAGGGCTTGGGCAGAATCTGATGGGACACAAGAAGGTGATGTAAGACATAGGGTATTTTGGGACAATGGACTGTTGTATACACAGGATGTAAGGACGGGGGGGGTGATGGGCAGACAGCTTGTCGTTCACTCATGATATCCCCATGTCCGGACATCTGGGAATCGCACGCACCATGCAACCACTGGCCCAGAATTTCTATTGGCCCAACTTCACTAAGCAGGTGAAGGAATATTGCAGGTCTTGTCACCGGTGCCAACAAATAGGGAAGGCAGGTAGGAAAACCCAAGTTGCCCTAATTCCCTTGCCCACTGTGGAGGAGCCATTCCAGAGGGTAGGAATGGATCCTGTGGGACCTTTGAGTATCCTCAGCTCCTCTGAGAAGAGGTTTATCCTGATGGTGGTTGATTATGCCACCAGATACCCAGAGGCAGCTGCCTTTTCCTCACTTAGGACAGACAAGGTGGCCGACACCTTGCTAGGAATTTTCTCCCGTGTTGGGTTTCCACAGGAGGTTATCATCAATCGAGGGGGTTCCTTCATGTCGGACCTGATGAAGTGTTTGTGGGAGAAGTGTGGGGTAGTGCAAGGATGCACGACACCTTATCACCTGCAAGCCAATGGGCTTGTGGAAAGGTTTAATGGTATCCTAAAATCGATGCTCCAAGCGTTTGCTGAACAGCATAGGAAGGACTGGGAGAAATACCTTCCCCACCTGTTGTTCGCATACAGGGAGGTGCCCCGAGAGTCGACAGAGTTCCCCCCCTTCAAACTCTTATATGGATGTAGGGTGCGTGGGCTCCTAGACTTGGTCTAGAAAGATTGGGAAGGCAAGCACACCGCCCAGGGAGCTCCCATAGTGAAATATGTCCTAAAGTTTAGGGAAAAGTTGAAGGAGCTTATGGGAGCAGCCAAGAGCAACCTCTTAGCCACCCAGCAGAAGCAAAAGGTCTGGTATAATGCAGAGCCAGAGCTGGCTCATACAGTGTAGGTCAAGAAGTCATGGTCCTAATCCCGGCCCAGAAGGATAAGCTGCAGGCCGAGTGGGCAGGACCATACAAAGCAGTCAGACAAGTGAATGATGTAAACTACATTGTTGAACTGCCTGACAGGAGACATACCCACAGAATGTACCATGTCAACATGATGAAGCCATATGCAAATAGAGCTGATATGGTATTTGCAGTTTGTAGTCCTGGGGAGGGGACGTCTGAAGAAGATCCCCTATTGGACTTGCTGGAGGAAAGCAAGTGGGAGTCTTCTGTGAAGGCAATAAAATTGTCACTCCAGCTAACCCCGGAACAGTCCCAGGAAGTGAGGGGGTTTTAGAGGACTTTGCCACTTTGTTTACGACCAAGCCGGGACGTACCCCCTTAGCGACACATGACGTAGAGACTGGAACACAAGCACCCATCCTACGGACAGCCTACCAGGTGTCCGAGGCCATCCTAAAGGACATTAGGAGAGAGGTGGAGGAAATGCTGGATTTAGGGGTAATCCAGAAATCTCACAGTCCCTGGGCCTTACCCGTAGTGCTTGTTCCCAAGCTGGATGGCTCTATTTATGTCTGTGTAGACTATCGGGGACTCAATGCATTCACGAAGTCTGACGCCCACTCAATGCCACGGATGGATGAACTACTGGACAAGTTGGGAGGGGAAACATATCTCACCACTGTCACAAATTCACTCAGCCGGTCAGCACTTTGGGAGTAGAGGGCTGAACGGTTGAACGAATTTGTGACAGATTGGTTTGCAGTGGTGGCATAAAAAGTTTGGTGGTATGAGCTTCATTGTTCAGTGTGTCAGCTTGAGACCATTCAGCTCACTTGGAAAAAAGAAAGGCAGTGTTTTAATTTCAAAAGGAAACAGAACTATATCCCTTGGCTTACAGTCAAGTTCCTACCAATTACATTGTTTTTTCTAAAGTGCCAGTCAGATTAGCGTAGTCAGGGAAGAAGATGGCTTCCGACTACAGCAGGCACACTGTAGATCACTTGGAACAGTTGTGCGAGGACCGAGGAGTCCTGTTCGAGGCAACAGCCAAAAAGCAGAACCTCATAGAGGCCCTGATGGTAGCAGATACCCAGAGCAGAGAGTCACAGACCATGACTGAAAGGACCAGACCTCGAGTGTGGCAGGACTAGCGGCCAGTGAGGGGTCCAGAGCCAATGAGGAGGACAGCAGGGCCACTGTCAGTGAAGGGCCACAGCATCAGGGGAAGGTCACCAGTATTCTGAATCCAGAGGCACTCAGGCTGCAAATTGAGTTGCACAGGATGGAACTGGAGGTAGGGCGAGAACAGAGGGAGGCGGACCGTGAGGCAGAGCGACAACAGAGGGAGGCAGACCGTGAGGAGCATGAGCACCAGTGAGCTGCAGAGGAGAAGAGAGAGTGAGAACACAGAGAGGCAGAGGAGAGAGGAGCACCAGTGGCAACATGAACTGGAGAAGCTACGACTCCAACCAGCTGTGCCAGGGCAGGTAAGTGGCTTGGGTTTAACTGGGACTGCAGGACTGGGTTACAAATTGAACTCCAAATTAATAGCTGAGTTTAAGGAGGGGAGGACATGGATGCCTTTTTAAATTCTTTTGAAAAAGTTTGTATTCAGGCTAAAATTCCTAGAGAGTCCTGGAGCTTCCAGCTATCTCCGCTACTTACCGGGAAAGTTCGGGATGCACTGGGTCAAATGAACAATGAGGACAGTGACGATTACAGCAAGTTAAAAGCTGCACTGTTAAAAAAGTTTGAATTAACAGCTAAATCATACAGAGCTAAATTCCGTAAGCTCAGGAGAAGCCCCATTATGAGCTATGAGGAGCTAGCCACAAAACGTCAGTTTTTAAAACATTGGTGGGAAGGAATTGAGGCAAACTCTGTTGATAAAATTGAAAATGTGATTTTATTAGAACAGTTTTATAGGGCATGCCCAGCAGAGCTAAAAACCTGGCTAGAGGACTGAGATCCCAAAACAGTGCAAGAGGCTGCTGAACTCTCGGACCGCTATGCCAAGAGCAGACCTGCTCTGAGAGGGAATGGGGCAAGTGTGGCAGCACAGAAAGGGAAAAACGCGCCTTCAGGGCAGCTAAAACCCTCACTGCCTCCACCGAAACCAGTTAGCCCCAGATTTCAACAAAAAGATTTATCTGAAGTAAGACATGCATGTTGGCTGTGTAAGAAAACTGGGCATATTGCCAGACAGTGCTCCAAAAAGGTGAGCCATAATACACAACAGGGTGCTAGAAAAGAAGTGGGTTGTTTGTGTGTCCCTGAGAGCATGCCAGGGAACATGAGGGAACACATGCACCCAGTCATAGTAAATGGTGTACAGACGCAGGGGTTAAGGGACACAGGGGCATCCCTGACATTGGTGAAGGGGGATCTGGTACAGCCTGGTCAGCTTATACCCAATAAATACATAACTGTACAAGGGTTTACTGGTGAAGAGAAAACATTGCCACTCGCCAGTGTTCTCCTGGACTGGGGTGAAACGAGGGAACTGTGCAACAGGTGGCTGTAGCCAGCACATTAGCAGTGGATGTGATCCTGGGTAACAATCTCCAACAGGGGGTGGTATGTGCAGTTACCTGTAGCCAAGCGGCAAGGGAAAATAGTAGTTCCCTGAACCCCACAGAAACCATTGTGGAAACCACTGAGAGGCTGGTTCCCCAGCCTGTTTCTCCAGATGGGGAGACTGATAAAAAGGAGGTAGACATTTCCCCAGTAGCAAGTAACCACACAGCTACAGAGGGTTACTCCAAAGAGGGAAGGGTGACCCCTTGTCAGAGGGTTGTGATTGACAGTGATCCTGAAGGCCCTGACGCTAGTGCTAGGGACCCTAGTTTAGCGACTGAAGGGGACCTGTCCCATGCCTTCGGACTGTGTGAGGGGTTTGCAGCTGCCCAGAGGAGTGACCCTAGTTTAGAGAAGCTGAGGGCTTGGGCAGACTCGGAGGGCACACAGGGAAGTGACAGCAGACATACGGTTTATTGGGAAAATGGACTTATGTATACACAGGCAGTACAGACAGAGAGAGGGATGCTAGGCAGGCAGCTTGTCATTCTCCGGGGATATCGTGAGCAGTTGCTCAAGGTTGCCCATGATATTCCCTTGTCTGGTCATCTGGGAATCACATGCACTATGCAGTGGTTGGCCCAGAGTTTCTACTGGCCTAACTTCACCCAGCAGGTGAAGGAGTATTGCTGGTCTTGTCACTGGTGCCAAGAAATAGGGAAGGCGGACAAGAAAACCCAAGCAGTCCTGATCCCCTTGCCCATAGTGGAGAAGCCATTCCAGAGGGTGGGAATGAATATTGTGGGGCCTTTAAATACTCCCAGCTCTGCAGGGAAGAGATTCATCCCGACTGTGGGGGATTATGCCACTCAGTACCCAGAGGCAGTCGCCCTATCCTCTCTGAGGACAGACAAAGTGGCAGATATCTTACTTGGGATTTTCTCCCAAGTTGGGTTTCTGCAGGAGGTAATCAACGATCGAGGGGGTTCCTTCATGCTGGACCTGATGAAATGTTTATGGGAGAAGTGTGGGGTGGTGCAGAGATGCACGACACTGTATCACCCACAAGTCAATGGACTTGTGGAACGATTCAGTGGTACCCTAAAGTCAATGCTCTGGGCGTTTGCTGAACAGCATGGGAGGGACTGGGAGAAATACCTTCCCCACCTGTTGTTCGCATACAGGGAGGTGCCTCAAGAGTTGACAGGATTTTCCCCCTTTGAACTCTTGTATGGACGCTGGGTATGTGGGTCCCTAGACTTGATCCAGGTGGACTGGGAAGGCAAGCGCGCCACCAAGGGAACTCTCCTTGTGGATTACGTCCTTAGGTTTAGGGAAAGGCTGAAGGAGCTTATGGTGACAGCCCAGAGCAACCTGGCAGCTGCCCAACAGAAACAAAAAGTATGGTACGACTGCAGAGTCAGAGCTCGCTTGTACATGGTGGGTCAGGAAGTCATGGTCCTTATTCCAGTCTGGAAAGACAAGCTGCAAGCTGAGTGGGCAGGACCGTACAAAGTGGTTAGGAAGGTAAATGACGTGAACTACATTGTGGAGTTACCCGACTGTAGACAGACCGAAAGGATGTACCATGTCAACATGATGAAGCCATATGCAAATAGGACTGACATGGTGTTCGCAGTGTGTAGTCATAGGGAGGGGACGGACGAAGGAGACCCCCTTCTGGACTTGCTGGAAGAGAGTAAGTGGGAGTCCTTTGTAGAGGCAGTAAAATTGTCTCCCCAGTTGATCCCGGGCCAGATCCAGAAAGTAAGGGAGGTTGTAGCAGACTTTGCCCCCTTCTTTAGCGCCAAGCCTGGACTAACCCCCTTTGCGACACATGATGTGGAGACAGGGACACAGATGCCCATACAGCGGACAGCATATCAGGTGTCAGAGTCTGTCCAAAAGGACATTAGGAGGGAAGTGGAGGAGATGCTGGATTTAGGGGTGATCCAGAGATCCCACAGTCCCTGGGCCTCACCCATAGTCCTTGTACTCAAGCCAGATGGCTCGACTCATTTCTGTGTAGACTATCATGGACTGAATGCAGTCACGAAGTCAGACGCCCACCAGATGCCCCGGACAGACAAACTCCTGGACAAGTTGGGAGGGGCAACCTACCTTACGACCATTGACCTGACAAAGGGGTATTGGCAGGTTGAGTTGATGGACAGAGCTAGGGAGAGGTCGGCCTTCATCACTCTGATAGGCTTATTTGAGTTCAAAGTAATGCCTTTCAGAATGAAGAATGCCTCGGCCACTTTCCAAAGGTTGGTGAACCAGGTGTTAAATGGTGCTGAGGAGTAAGTCGTGGTGTACCTGGATGACACTGCCATCTTTAGCACCAGCTGGGAGGAACACCTGTCACACCTTAGGGAAGTGCTGTACAGGATACAGATGGCTGGGCCCACTGTCAAAGCCGAGAAGTGCCAGGTGGCTATGGGAGAAGTGGCATACCTCGGGCATGCAGTAGGCCAGGGACAGCTCCTTCCTAACCAAATAAAAATAGAGGTAAGCCAGGCATGGCCCAGACCAGAAACTCAAAAGCAGGTCTGGAGTTTTATCGGGACAGCAGGGTACTATAGAAAATTTTCACCCAATTACAGTACCCTGGCTGCTCCTCTAGCTGACCTGACAAAGAAAAGGATGCCCAAGAAAAATTACCTGGGGCCCAGCCTGTGAGGAAGTCTTTTCCAAACTAAAGGAGGCACTGTGTAGTGCTCCTGTTTTGACAAGTCCTGAGTATAGTAAAACCTTTATAGTTCAGACTGACGACTCAGACGTGGGTATTGGGGCAGTACCGAGCCAGACATCCAGCGAAGGAAGGGACCACCCCATAACCTACCTGAGTAAAAAGTTACTTCCCAGGGAGCAGTCATACTCCATGGTGGAAAAGGAGTGTCTTGCCATAGTGTGGGCCCTAAAGAAATTGGAGCCATACTTGTATGGGCAGCATTTTGTGGTGCAGACTGACCACAACCCCCTAGTTTGGCTAACGCAGATGGGGAAAAACAATGGTTGATTACTAAGATGATATGACCATTCTACATAGGGCTGGAGCGACCAATCAGAACTCAGATGGATTGTCCAGGGTGTATGAGGAGTGAACTGATTTGGGAAGCTCATCCCATGCAGGGGATAGACCCCCCAAATTCAGCCTAGGTGGGAAGGAATTGTCACACTTGGACAGCTGGTTCTGATCCCTGTGTCATTTTTTTTGTAAATATAAAACAATGTGTGATTGACTGTGGCAGGAGGAAATGCTGGCTTGCTGAAACTGACACTTCAAACCCCTCAGGGATAAGTTCAAAGGACAGGACATTGCTAAACTGCAGATATCTGGGGTGCAATTATCTTGTCAATTTGCTTTGATCCCAGGGAATTAAATTAGAGAAGCCAGTACACTTTTGCTTTGAATATATTGTGATCTGTCTCAAATTCACTCAACCGGTCAGCCCTCTACTCCCAAAGTGCCAACCTCTGAGCGAAGGATTTGTGGACAGTTAACAGTACAAGGTAACCCTCTTGTCTGTGTTGTGGGTTCGAGTCACCTTAGTCTGAAGTTCTGGAGGGATTCAAACTGATAACCTCTTGTTAGCATACCCAATTATCAGACTCAGATCATTCTGTCTTCGGTGGGCCAGATATCTTTGCCTACGGGCACCTAATCAGGTATTACAAAATGAACCCTTAGAACTCTACGCAAGATCTTAGAGAACTATATCCATTTCCCAGTTTGGTATAACAATAAGCTCATACACAGTGTTAACTATAACCTTTACAGCTCCACCTATGTAAAAAGAAATCTCAAGGCACACCAGGCAGTTTCCGTTTTAAAATATATATCTTTACTTTAAAATAGGTAAAATATGAAAACAGTAAATTACAGAACAAAATATCCCCACACATATAGTCTTAAAGTAAACAGGTTTAAAAGTGCAGATTTCTACAAATAATAACACTCTGACTAGTCTTGCCTAAGGTCCTTATTTCTTAAACTTCAATGCTTTGATGTTACTCCGCTCTCAGTCAGAAATATGAAAAGTGTGTCTTAAGGTTTGCTCAGTGGGTTTAAAACCAGTCCTGAGCCGGCCTTCTCTCTGAGGTCACCAAACTCCACCTAGGTGTATAAAAATCTATATTTTATAACACATGATGGCCTACTAAGGTATTTATAAAAAATAAGAGATGACGTAATATTTCTCTTCTCATGTTTACTGGTCTAAACCAGTCTGTGCTTTGCTTCACACACACATCAAAAGTCTCTTTGATATAAGTCACTGTATATTCAAAGCAAAAGTGTATTGGCCTCTTTAATTCGTCTGGGTCTTGATATCTACAGACATCAAAGGTCTCTTTGATGAAATGAGCTGGCTTCCTGGGAGGTTATTCATAACACTGGCCAGTGTCCCTTTTCTCAGGACATCTAGTGCAGATCAAAGGATTTCCCTGAGGACATCATGAATGGCTAATTGTATTTCCTGGGATCAAAGCAAATTGACAAGATAATTGCACCCCAAATATCTGCAGTTTAGCTATGTCCTGTCCTTTGAACTTATCCTTGGGGGGTTTGAAGTGTCAGTTTCAGCAAGCCAGCATTTCCTCCTGCTACAGTCCATCACACATTTTTTTATATTTACAAAAAAAACATGATACAGGGATCAGAACCAGCTGTCCAAGTGCAACAACCACCACTGGCCTGACAAAAGGGTATTGGCAGGTGGAGTTAACTGACAGTGCTAGGGAGAGGTCAGCCTTCATCACTCCAATAGGATTATTCAAGTTCAGGGTAATGCCTTTTGGAATGAAGAACATCCCTGCCACCTTCCAAAGGTTGTTGAATCAGGTGTTACATGGTACTGAAGAGTACGCCATGGCATACCTGGATGATATTGTCATCTTCAGTGCCAGCTGGAAGAAGCACCTGTCCCAGCTGAGGGAAGTGTTGGGCAGGATGCAGAGGGCAGGACTGACTGTCAAGGCTGAAAAGTGTCAGGTGGCCATGGTGGAGGTGGCATACCTAGGACATGTAGTAGGGTGGGTGCAGCTTCGCCCTAATCAAGCCAAAGTTGAGGTGACAGAGGAGTGGCCCAGGCTGGAAACCCAGAAGCAGGATCGACGTTTCTGAGGGAATGCTGGGTACTATCGTAGGTTTGAACAAAATTACAGTACCCTGTTAGCTCCCCTATCTGGACTGCTAAAGAAAAGAATGCCTAAAAAGGTAAAATGGGAACCAGCCTGTGAATGAGCCTTTACACGGCTAAAGTAGGCACTGTGCAGTGCTCCTATGTTGGCCAGTCCAAATTACAGTAAGCCATTTGTAGTCCAGACAGATGCCTCAGATGTGGGGATTGGAGCAGTACTTAGTCAGACCTCTAGCCAAGGGAAAGATCACCCAATAGTATACCTTAGTAAAAAGTAGCTTCTTTGGGAGTAGACCTATTCCACAGTCAAGAAGGAATGCCTTGCACTGGTATGGGTCCTGAAGAAATTAGAGCCATAGCTCTACGGGAGGCACTTTGAGGTACAGACCGATCATAACCCCCTGGTGTGGCTGATGCAGATGGGTAAAACAAATGGTCATCTTCTGAGATGGAGCATTGCCTTACAGAGCTACGATATGACTATTACCCACAGGGCAGGATTGGTGAATGCCAATGGCAGATGGGTTATCTTGCCAGTTACAGCAATGAACTGAATTTGTGAAACTCATACCCTGCTAGGGATGGATTCCCATAAATTCAGTCTAGAAGTGAAGCATGTGGTGATCTAGCCAACTGCCAATCATTATTTGCAATATATATTTCTGTTATACATTTGTTTTATGGGATCTCTGTGTATACCCATGCCATTGTTATATCAAGGCATAGGGAAAGACTAAATTTTTTTAAGGGGTTTGACCTTTTGACTCGAAGGCCACCTACTTGCCAGGAAAGGAGATTTTCATTGCCAGGTTCTTTTGACAGAGATGTGCCAAATGCCATTTACCTGCCATAAATGTGCACTACAGAAGCAGACTGCTTGTGATCTCAGGAACTATTATAAGTATATCACATTTTATGAGGGAACAGGATATATTCACCAGGAAAGACCATTCTAGCAGTACTGTGTGAAATTCACTTCCAGTGTGTTATTGTCAGAACCTGAAACTTCAAAAAGATTAATTTTGAACTGTCATAAACCATGCTGTGGGTCACTGGTGGGAAAATAAACTGGTTTCCTTATATCTGAACAATTGATGACACTGCATTTTTCAGAAAAATAGATAAACTCTCAGCACAGTCATTCAGAGTCATTTTGTTTGGATTTTCTTCTAATGAACACAACAGGACACAACACCCAGCTACTAACACAAGGATTGAGATTTTGCAAGCAGTGATTTTTTTGGACTTTAACAGGTAGAGCTGTAGTTAAACAGTTTTTAGGCATTTAAACTGTATACTTTCCAAATCTGTTTCCATACTGTAACCTAAATTAATATATGTTCTCTTTCAGTTGTACTGCATGTATTTAAATATTTTTAGTAAAACTTTTGTTTCCTAAAGGAATGCCACCTGCGTGAGAGTTTTTATATTGTATGAGTGACTGCAGAAGGTTTTATTAATAATCTGTGAAAACTGTTATTTGCTTAGTAGGGTCATGGATAGCAACCAAATTAAAAGGGTCTGTAGGGACAATCCGGAATTTTGGGAGAATACCAGAGTCTCATATGAGTCTGTCATGGATGTGAACTGGGATACTGCATGTCCTGTAGGGCAATGATCAAATCAGGTGGTGCACTGCTACCCGGAAGACAGTGTAACACTTGGGCCTTCCTCCTGTGTGTAATAGCCACGGAAAAAGGGTCATATTTGACCACAAGACTCAAGACTGGTATTGTGCCCTGATCCAAAGTATAGAGGGATACTCTCAGACCTGGTGGTGAGTGTTCAGTTGTAAACCCAGTGAGCACTCTGGAAGGACATGAGAAGGGTATCCTTGCTTTCCCCCTCCCTGTCACAGATTGCGCTTAGGGGGTGGGCACTGTGAGCTCAGTGATCTGACCCTCATGAGTAGGTTTGTGTCAGATGGTTGAAAAGTTACTGTACACATTCTACCATCAAGTGTACCTGTGTCCCTGCTCACCTGACTCACCTGTGTCCCTGCTCACCTGACTCCTTCCTGCCAGCCTGCTTTCATTTTCACTGCTCTCTCTCTCTCTATCTGTACTGGTGCTCAGTGCCACTCACTACTTCCCTCTACAAAACCACTTATAGTACTATAAAGAATAAAATATGGGTGACCATACACAACTCACCTTGTGTTTCCATCTTGGGGTTGAGATAACAGAATGGAGGACCTCTCAAGGTCCATATACTGTTATCTCTGCTCCTCGATGGAAACACAGGCTTGTTGTGTATGGTCACCTACACATTATTCCTTATGTTGTGTTGTCTGTCCTGATTTGGACAGACTGACCCTGTAGCTGGGAGTAGAAAGACTGCATTGTTAGCAGTACTGCTCTGAGCTCCGGGAGGCTGATGTGTTCTAGCGACTCCTGTGAGTTCCATGTACCACCCACTGTGAGGTTCTGCAGGCTGGTATCTCACCCCAGGAGTGAGGCATCTGTAGTAAGAATACTTGTTGGTGACTGCTGAAGGAAGGGAATGTCCTCTCTGAGGTTGCTTTCTTCCTTCCACCACTCTAAATGACTCCACCAGTCCTTTTCTCACCAGCACAAGCTTTTCTTGTTGATATATTGAACATTTTCAGGAAACATAGAATAATACACACAAAACAGACCACCAACAAACTACAAATGGCATACAGCCAACAAAATACAGGTGTAAAATCAGTATCTAATAAATTGTATCAGTATTACAGACACCTCTAAAAGATGTCACCATAGGGTATTCAAAGAAGGTACAACAATCAATATCACCACCATTTAATAAACCATCTTTAAACATAGTGGCAAGATAAAACAAAGAAACAGTGTGGTATAGTGAAATACTATGCAATACAAGGGCTCCTTATATATGAACATATGAATTTGCCAGCAGATACAGGCCATTCAGTCTCTCTAGAATGTGCATCACACTGTCTTGTTAAACTGCAGCTGCTCCCCCTCCCCTTATCCCCCTTCTAACTTAGTGCCCCCTGCTCCCGACCCCATTCTCCCCACCCTCTCCACAGTTTTGACCCTCCCTTTGGCCCTATCCCACCGCTGAAGCTGCCCACTGTCCGCAGTGCCACTACTTCCTCTGGCAGCACATTCCAACAAAGCCACCACCCTCTCAGTGAAACAGCACTTCCTCATCTCTCTCTTGAACCTTCCTCCCTCCAATTTCAGGCTGTGCCCCCTGGTATTCCCCCCTTTTAACTTAAACAAGCTGTCTGAACTAACTTTGTTTATGCCCTTCTGGTACTTGAATGTCTTAATTATATCCCCTCTCTCCCTTCAATACTTAGGGTGAACATGTTGGGCTCCCTCAATCTCTCCTCAAATATCTTGTCCCCCATTCCCTGGATTATCTTCATCGTCCTACGCTGGACCCCCTCCAACAGTTTGATGTCCCTTTTCAGATATGGGCAGCAAAGCTGCACACTGTACTCCAAGTACGGCCTCACCAGGGACCTGTACAGGGGCAAAATGACTTCCTCCCTCCTAGAGGTGATTCCTCTGGCAATGCATCCCAGCATTCTGTTTGCCTTCACAGCTGCCCTCCTTTGTGTTGAGTGTTTCATGTCCCCTATCACCAGCACTCCTAGATCTTTCTCATCTGAAGTGGCCAACTGTACTTCCCCCAACCAGTAGCTATTCTTTGGGTTTTTAGCCCCCAGGTGCAAGATCTTGCATTTTTGGCACTGAATCCCAGCTGCCATGTGGCTGACCAGCACTCAAGTGTCGCCAAATCCTCTTGCAGTACCTTACCCCCCTTCCTCACTATCCACCACCGCACAGATCTTAATGTCATCTACAAAGAGGTTGATCTTGCTCCTTACCCCTTTTGCTATGTCTCCTATAAATATGTTAAATAGGACTGGTCCCAGCCCTGACCCCTGTGGTACCCTGCTGGTTACCACCCTGGGTGCTGAGAGCTCCCCCCCAACTACCACTCTCTGCTATCTGCCCTGCAACCAGTTCTTTATCCACCTGACAGCTTCCTCCCTGCACCCAAGTTACTTAATTTGCCATTCAGCCTTCCATGGGGTACGGAGTCAAATGCCTTACTGAAGTCCCGTATAGGACATCAACCACATGGCCCCTATCCAGTGACCTCATCACCCAGTCAAAAAAGTCATTAAGCTTGGTCTGACATGATCTGTCAGACACAAACCCATGTTGCCCGTCATTCTGTAAGCCATTCTCCTCCAGGAAACGCACCAACCTTTCCTTAAGTATAGTCTCCATTAGCTTTCCCACAATGGCTGTAAGGCTCACTGGTCTGTAGTTCCCAGGTTCATTCCTTTGCCTGCTCTTATGGATTGGCACATGTGCCATCCTCTAATCTCTGGGCATGCATCCAGTATTCAGGGAAGTGTTGAACAAGTCTGTCAGTGGCCCCGCCAGGACCCCTAAGAGCTCCTGAGTACCCTAGGATGCACTCCGTCTGGACCAGGTGCCTTATCTACTCTTAGGGACCTTAGACCCTATATCACTCCTTCAACTGGGATCTCCGTATCCATCATCTCCTCTCCCTGCCCCCCTTCCACCCTCCCCCTGAGGTATAGGCCCATCCTTCTCCTTGGTGAACACTGAGCAGAAGTACTCATTTAGTACTTCCACCTGCTCTGCCCTCTGCTCTACCCCCCTTCCTAATCCTTACAAGCTGGTCCTTGCATTTTCTTCTCTCTCCTATATACTTAAAGAACTCCTTTTCCCCTTCCTTGATCCCCTGCGCCAATCTTAGTTCTTTCGAAGCCTTGGCTGCCCTCACTACTTTGCTCACCTCCCTGGATTTCTTCACATAATCCTCCCTATCCTCTTCCCAGCTGGATCTCTTGTGTTTTGTATCATGATACTGTAGCTGCTATCATGTCCCACCATGGGTCCACAAAAATATCCCACAATCTTCCCCACCATTTGTATACATACATTGATCACTTCAGGTATCCCCCTTTGAACTACCAGATAACAGTCTGTCCTGTAGGCAACATTCTTCCCATTTCGCCTACCTCATTAGGGAGTTAAGATTCTCCCCATCATAGTTAAAATGCAGTGTGATGCACATGTATTCCATGATGTGAAATTCTTTCACTAGGTCTATTCAATCAGTTATGGTAGGGACAATAGTTGTCATCCAGCATCTGATTATTACCTTGAAAGCTTCGGCTACCAAGATTCTACATAAATATCTGCACCGGGGGCCCTACCCTCGAGGAAGAATACCCCAAAACAAATTCTCAAAAGTCTGTGAAATCCGGAACTCTAGAATTCCTGAAATTGTGGTGGCTAGATCACGTCAAAAAGGCAGTAGTCTGGGGCAAGACCAGAACACATGCAAATGATCCTCCCCGAACACCAGATCTCCTCCAGCATGCATCTGAAACTCCTATAGTACAAAGTTTAGTGACAGAAGGGGCTGTGAAAATTGTACTAGCACCTACTGGCACTAGCTTTCAGCGCAGATACCATATTTGAGACCAGTCTACTGTTAAGTGGTACTGGATATCTTTCATTTGGAACCTGGCACTTGGAACCTCAGCTGTGGATGTGTCCATGTGCCCTACTAACTGCAGAAAGTCTCTTGCAGGTCTTGGCTTACCAGTAGTGAAAAACTCTGCTGCTGCTATCAAATCTGCAGCTCTGGCCTGTGGGAGGAAAGCTTTTCCCTGCAGGGTGTTTAGCTCTGCTCTTATGAAGTCCAGTACTTGAACAAGCTCTACTGCTGTAGGTTTATCAAGAATCCCAGTTTCTCCAAGGTGCTTTTTACCAACTGAACCGAGCACCTTGCCTCTTGTTCTTTTTTTTAATTTATAATTTTCATTGAGACAGACAAATACAACCATTTCTGTGATTACATCTCAGAACTGCATCAGATATCCATATGATTTAATCTTAGTCAGTATTATTAAAGATAACAATTGAATCATGGAGTTGACACCATCCATTTAGGTTACACAATAGCACAGAACTTAAGAATAAGAGTCATGTACACATATATTTGGATAAGGTCTGTTGGTCCCAAGAACACAAATGGTTCTGTACCTAGGCAGCCATTGGGGCTACGGCATTAATTCAGGGTCCAAATCTAGAAGGTACTGCATTCATCCCTTCCACCTCATTTGAAATAGTTCCAGGCAGTCATGGATGGAGGCCGTGAGGCATCCCATATAGTAAATTTCTCAGACTATGTTTCTCCAGTCTGCTACCCCGGGGGGGAGCCACCTGCAACCAGTGTCAGGTGATAGCCTTATTGGCCGCTAGTGCTCTGCTGTGCAATCGAACTCCTGGGTGAGAGATGGACAAAAGAATCATCGAAGCACATATTAAGTCTCTAGAAAAGGATAACTGCACCAGCTGCTGGACCAGATCATGTCAAAAGATCTGAAGAGACAAGCAAAACCATAAAACGTCTGTATGATGGGCCAAAGTCTGGCCACACTCATGCCAGAACACACCATATTCAGTTGGGAGGAAGTGGACTAGCACAGCCAGGGTCCTTAAGAATCAGTACCTGCATTTCCATGCAAATTCCCTCCACCTCTGGGAAAAGGTAATTTCCAACACGTGAAAGACTTAGCAGAGCCACGTATCAAAGGTGACCACCATATCTAATTCAGTGTTCCATTTAGCTAATATACTCATAGTAGAATCCCCAAGTAAATCTTGTAACACTAAATGAACATTCCCTATTAGATGTCCTGAATTAGTACCCTGATTGGCTCCTGTGAAAAGGGCCAAAAGGAAGGGGGATGGATCTGGTAGCCTGGTTCAGTCTGCTGTTTTGTGAAGAAGGCAAGTTCAAATCCGCCGGTCATGAAAATGTTCCCTGTAAGCCTATTCTGGATTAGGAGATATTCAAAAGTTACCATTCCACAGATATCTAGAAACTGAAAAATATGTGCTAAGCCCAATCTCCTCCGATGGGAAAAGGTCTGGTCAATTTGTGAGGGAAGAAATTCTGCGTCTGATGCCAGCAGTTGACAGAAGTAGAAAACTAAGGAAAGCTGAGCGAAAGACTGAAGCTTATGGTAGCCCGAGGGTGTATCAACAGTAAAAGTGGTAAAGTCAGTTAGATGGGGCGGACTTGATGCTCCAGACAAAAGGAACCACCCAATACCATGTAAATCATTAAGGACAAATTACATCTGCTTCAAGGAAGTCTGTAAGAGGGGATGTAGGCATATGCAGACCATATGTAGATGACTGGCCCTGGCATAATTAAAAAGATTCTGGAGGTTAATCGGCGATAGTGGAGAACCCCGGACCTACCTTGGACCTATAACGTAACTGTGGTTCGAGAATAACAGATTGCAACGAAAATGCGTAACTAGATGTGCTTACATCACATATGATGTCACATCACAGTGTGCATATTGGTCTAACACAAATAAATATGATCTGTGTCGGTGAAGTTTTGTAACAGGAATAAATACAGCATGGGCTTGTGCTTGTTGTAAAATTTTGTATTAGTTTATTTGAGTTGGGGGGCTTTGCCCCCTCACACCCCCTTTCTTTTTTTAAAGGGGGTGAAGCCTCCAACTCAAATAAACAAATACAAAAAAATAACCAAAATGTAGTTCTCAGAGAGTAGCGTAACTTGAACTCTACGCTAATAGTGTAGGTCCAGGGTAGGTCTGGTATTCTCCATTATTGCCAGTTAATCCCCCCTTGTGCCACAGGTAACTGAAGGAGAGAAAACTGCATTCTGGGATGGTGGCCTTCCCATACAAGGAAGGGGAGGGTTAGAGATGGTGCCGTAGATCAGGAACAGGCTGCAGCATTAAAAAAAAAAATACAATGGGCAGACTAGGTAGGCCCAGCGGCCATTATCTGCCATCATATTCTATGTTTCTGTGTAAAATGAGAAATAAGTTTGTTCCAGGAATTAAGGTAGTAAAAAGAGGGAAGCGAAGGGAGAGTTTGAAGAAGGTAGAGAATACAATGGAAGGACATTTATCCTGACAGTCTCCACCTTAGAGAAAAAGGATAATGGGAGGTGACTCCAGTGAGACAGATCATCTGTCAGGGTCAGGGTCAAAGGTTCGTAATTAAGAAGCTCTAGGTTGCAGAGGTCCCAAGGGATGTGAATTCCCAGGTACCGGAATTTCATCACCCACCATTTCAATGGACATTGCTGTCACAGGGCCATGGAACACTGGAAATGAATTAACAGGACCTTGGTCTTCTGGATATTCAGCGAAAATCCTGCTAATGACCCAAATTTGTTGAGAATCCTCCAGATTGCAGGAATTGAAACTTCTGGGTTAATAACTGTGAGAAGAAAGTCATCTGCATCCAGCACAAGTTTATATTCAGATCTGCCTAGGGGGGGTGCCCTCAACCTCTGGATGTAATTGGAGCGCTGCAGCTAATGGCTCCATGTAGAGGCCAAAGAGGAATGGTGACAAGGGACACCCTGTCAGGTACCTCGTTGTAGCCATATGGGAAGGGAATAAGAGCCACTAACCTGGACATATGCCTGAGGGCCTAATAAATGTTCTGTAACCAGACAAACAAGACCTCAGGAAAGCCAAAGGCTGACATGGTGACCCACAGAAAACCCCAGGATACCCTGTCAAAAGCCTTCTTGGCATCAAGGTGCTACAGAGCTGTTGGTGTCCTCTGTTTAACATAGTCAGTTATTGTTAGTGCTCTGCATATACTGTCCATCTTCTAGCACTGATGAATAAAAGCAGCTTGATATGGGTGGATCAGGATGGGAAGAGTTCTATCAAGACAGTGTGCCCATATCGCCAGGTAGAAGTTATAATCCACATTTACTGTAAGTAGAAATAGGATGGTATGCAGCAGGGGAAGTGGATCGTTATCCAGCTTCAAAAGAGACAATATTGCTGCATAAAGAGAGGTCTCCCCCTTAGCCAACTCGTGCACTGCACTATGTAGATGAAGAAAGAGGACAGTAGAAGAGGACTTGTATCACTCCACAAAGTAGCCATCTGGGCCAGGACATTTCTGTGTTTTAGCAGCTGCCAAAACCATGGTAAGGACTTCAAGTTGAACAGGGGCTGTCAAAGAAGCCCTCTGTGAGTCAGAGAGAAACTCTACAGAAATATTCTAACAGTGACTGTAGATCAGGAGAAGAGGATTCCATAAATAATATCTGATAATACGCATGGAAAATGGACCATATCCTTGCAGAATCATAAAGTAGTGTGGCCAGTATGTACAACACATAAGCCACTTGCCGCTGGGCTCGCAGCCACCATGCCAAAAGACAGGCACCTCTAGCCCCACTTTAATATTGTGCATGATGGAAGTAGTGCAAGGTCTGTTGGACTGGCTCATCCAAAATCACCTGCATTTCTCATTTCACCTCTTGTATATGGCAAATCACTGTGTTATCTTCGAGTATGTAGACGGTGGAGAGTCCGTAGCTGATCCTGAAGAAAATGATATTTTCCATAGTGCTTCCATTGCTTGGCTGGGGCATAAGAGATCATCACACCACAGAGCACCATTTTCAAAGTATTCTAAAGAATGGGTGCAGTCACCTTGGATATGTTTTCTGATATTATCTGAGGGATGTGTTCCTGCACCATAGTTCGAAAAGAGGTGTTGACCCACCAGAATGAGTTGTTTTACTTCCCCAGGTTGAGCTTAAGAAGCAGGGAGGAATGATCCAAGAGGATTTATGGTGTATAGTAAGATCTCAGATAAATAAAATGTTCACAAGAAGTAAAAAAGTAATCTAAACGAGCATAGCTGTTGTGCCGTGGTGAAAAGTGAGTATATTCTCTCACCATAGGGAAAAATGTATGCCAGATGTCGATAACACGCATGTGAGCAAAAGTGGTCCGGATATACTCTTGTGTAGGGCAGGCCCTAAATTTGGAGGGATTTAAAGTATCCAAATCTGGCAACATCATTAAATGACGTCCCCTCCAAGCATCAACAGACAACCAGAAAAATTGAGGAATTTCTTCATAAAACCTTTAAAGATTCCAGAGGTGGATGGAGTTGGGGGAATAAACATTGGCTAAAGGAACTTCAGTGTTGTAAAGCGTGCCCTGTAGTAAGACAAAATGGCCTCGGGGATCAGAAAACTCTTTACATACCTGAAAGGGAGTAGTCATCAGCAGCAAAACAGCTGTACCCCGTCGTTCCCCTGTAGGATAGGAGGAAGAGTAAATCATATAGCGCCCACCCCAAGACAGTTTCTAATTCTTCAATGGGGTAAGGTGAGTGCCTATGGAGTTGAACAAAATATTTGGCCCGCTTGGCCATGTTATTCAGGCCATTTATGTTCTGAGACAACACTGTAACAGGTGTAGTTGTCATAGTGTCACCATCTTAAGGATTCACCTTGCCCCTTGTTCTGTTTTCCCTGAGACTGGCCAGTCATGCAGGTAGGGGAAAACCACCACGCTTTGCTTTCTCAGGTGTGCTGCCACCACAGCCAAGCACTTAATGAAAATAGAGCTGAGGTGAGACCAAATGGAAGAGCTGTGTACTGGTAATGGCAGTTCCCCAGCTTGAATCTAAGATATTTTCTGTAGGATGTCCTGATTGGGATATGAAAATAGGCATCTTTCAGACCCAGGGATCCCAGCTAATGGCCTGCTTGCAAAGATGGTATCACAGTCCTTAGTGTGACCATCTTCAATTTCTCTTTTTTCAAATGTTTGTTCACAAACCTGAGATCTAAAATGGGTCACCATGCCTCATTTTTCTTGTGGGCTAAGAAGTATCTTGACAATAGGTCCCTGCCCCCCTGGGAGGCAGGGGAATTTTTTCCTTGTATATGTTAAGGGGGTAGTGTTACATGTACTACTCCCCTTAAAGTGTTCAAGAGTCTTTTAGAAGTTTTAGTAGTATTCAAATGCCGCCGCTGCTCCCAATAGCATTATTATGCTATCTATAGCCCTACAGTCCCTTCCCTACTTTGCGTGATCAAGGCACTGTTTTCTGGGTGGGGTTGCAGTGAGCACTCTGCAACTTTGGCTGTACAAGGAAGTGAGAGAGTGGTATTTGTGAGTATTATAACTTCATACTCCCTGAAGAAAAATTCTAACTATAGCTAGTTTAGGTCCTGGGGCAGGCAGCCATCTGCCCCAACCCAAAGAAGATGTCAGCTGCTCTTTAATAAAATAATTTATAGTAGCAAAATGTCCTGGAGGTGGGGTCCATGAACTGCATTGGGGAGTGACGTTGTTGATTATTCTGGTAATGATGCCATCATCATCTGCAGAAGAGGAGTCTCATTAGAAAAAATTGCTGTAAGGCATGCTCTGTGATAGAAGCACTGCAGATCAACTTGAACCAATGGTACATGAAAATGTCTACTGTAGGTGTGGGCACAAAAGAGAGACCCTTGCAGAGAAGAGATCACTCATCTTGTGTCTCAGAGAGATCAGGATGAATGCAAAATACCCAACTGTTAGTTTGCATCTGGCTGGAGTTCTCTAATTGGTTACTCATCTGATGGAAGAGAGACTGGAGTCTGGCAAATTTTGGTGTCTGAGGAACTGAAAGAGAGTGGAGTTAAGTTGTTGGGCGCAGTGCTTAATGAAACGAAGGCTGTGAGGGGCTGTGTGATGCAATAAACTATTTTCCTTCTGGATAGTTTTGTCCACAGAGGTTCACAGTTTCTTAATGGAGAAAATGGTAGTAATGGTTAGTTTCCTGGAGAAAGTATTCAAAAGCTCATTAGTGAATGTAACATACCTCAGATCCAAAGGAAAAAGGGTAGAATTTCAAATGGAAACCTTGAGGAATAATTATTTGGTGGTGACAAGTGGAAAGAAACTGTAAGTGACTGCAAAGTTTAATCTTAGAGCAAATGAACAGAAGCCATACGAGGAAAGACTCAGGGAATTAAATATGTATTCTCTGGAGGAAAGGAGGGAAAAAGGAGACATGATAGAAACATTCAAATATCTCAAGGGTATAAATAGGGTACAGGACAGTGGCATTTTTTATAGAAAGAGATGCTCAAGGACAAGGGAACATGATGTGAGGCTGGAGGGAGGGGAGGTTAAGAGGGGATGTGAGGAAGTACTTCTTCACAGAAAGGGTGGTGGCTGTCTGGAAAAGACTCCCAGCAGAGGTGGTGGGTGCTAAAATGGTGGCAGGATTCAAGTATGCATGGGATAGACACAAGGGGACCTTAGTACCAGGGCTGGGGGTGGTGAAGGCCAGAGATCAAGTAGGGTCTGCGGTGGCACATTAGGCAGGGAATTTTAGGGCAGACTGGGTGGGCCAAGAGGCCCATTTCTGCCGACTTCTATGTTTCTATGTAAATGGCAGAAAATGACTTGAGAAGGTTTAGAGATATGAGAAGGGAGTATAGACAAAGAACAAATGAAGGAGCGGTGTTGAAACTTGTGGGGTAGGCAAAGTGGGTTGCAGAAAATGTTGCACACAGACTATAAGAACAAAGAAACAAGGTGCTGGGTCAGCATGTGGGCTGAAAACAAAACAAAAAAGGTAATATTACATGCATGCCAAAAACAGAAAATAGAGTTAGAATCGTTGTTTCAACCATAGGTCTTCTTCAGTAATAATGGGCCTACTGCTGGCTGCAGAACACACACTTCAGCATCTTAGGAGCATTTTCTGACTGCAGCCCTCAAATCGTCCAATAAAAAACACGGTAATAAAACTCCTTCCCTCTGAGTGTTCCCCCAGGCTCAGTAATTACATATCCATGCTCTAGTATTGTCTGTAATAAAAACTTTCATTAAAAAACGCTTTCATTTGGCCAGGTTCCCAAGTAATCATATTTGCAGGCTACCCTCAAAACATTGAGGGTGCGCTTAAAGAGCACCTTTCCTGATGCTCACTATAAAAACTCGTAATTTGGCTCTGTGGAGCTGAGCCTCAGACCCCTTCCACTTCTGTGTCTTCAGCGCTGCCCCAGTGCTAGGACGTTTTGTGATATAATTATGTGGCAAGTGTGTGGGCACGCTCTACAGACTACTATAGCAACTGATTTTTACGTCTTTTTTTAATAGTTCAGGGTTCCAATTCAGATACATCAAGGCCACCGCTCAGCTAGCAAGAGCCTTGTTAATTACATGGTGGCCATGTTTTATCTGAATTGGAACCCTGAATAATTAAAAAAAAAGCTGTAGAAATCAGCCCCTATAGTAATCTATGGAGTGTGTCCCCATACTCGCCATGTAATAGACTGTAATAGGTGCTAGTGTGGGGGCGGTGCTGAAGACACGGAAGCGTAAGGGACTGGCAGATCGGCTCCATGGAGCCAAATTATGATCCTCTCCATCGAGAAATCTAGCCACTTTAAAATTGTAATGTTGGCTCTCATGGACTTTGAAGCAGATAAAACACCTATGGTGTTTCTGGGGGCAATTAAAAAAAAAAACAGTAAAGGTGCTCTTTACATCAACTTTGTGGGTGCTTGAGCACCTGAGCACCCATTGAGTTAGCACCTATGGGACCAATGCTATATCCCAAACATTCAGCAATCCATTATGGAGGCAAGAGTGAATAATGTGTGCATATATGTCTATGACACAGATTAGAGACTGTGGCCCTGTCCACACTTCCGACCTTGTAACGTTACCATCAGCTTGTAACATTACAAAAATGGCAAACACAATTCATGTCCACACTGTAGCATGGTAAAACCATGCAACAAACCATGCTTATAAACCATGCTAGAAACCTGATCGAACGGGTTTCTAGTGCAGTTCAAACCAAATGGTTTGTAGCTGTTAACAGTGTGTGATCCAACGTGCTGTATCACGGTTTGAGGCCACCTCTGTAACTCTTCTGTAAGCTCTTACAATGCAGCCATGACAAAAGGGAGGACTTGCTCACATCAATGAGCTACTTGATGAGCTCCCGAACAGCATGGTACCATTTTATCCTGATCTGTTACGGGACCTGTTGCGAGTATCCTAACATGCATTGCGGCATCACATGCTTTGTAGTTCTGCTGCAATCATGCCTAGGAACTTAAAGTAGGCAAGCATGGTGTTGGAGCGCAGTGTGGACGCTCAGACAACTGTGCTCAGACATGGAATTAAAAACATTTTTTAAAAAAGTTTTAAAAACTGCCTCTAGTGTGGACAGAGCCTATGCTGCTATGAGAGTGTGTATGTGTGTGTGTTTGTGTGAGGACTATTGCACCAAAAATTATCTACAATCAATGAGATGGAAGAGAACGAATGCTGCTTCCAGTGTGTGTACAGGTTCTATGTGATAAGGGCGAAACAAAAAATACGACGACAAAAACAGCAAGGCTAAAGCAGCAAGTGCATATCCAGTGAGTGTCAATGAAGGCAATCGATGCACATCGCTAAAATACCACTGCAGTGACTTTTTTGTGGGGGGGGTTCACCCTCCGTACGCCCCCACCGAACATAATATAACAAAGTCTGAATGGCACATAACACGAGGAAGGGAAGTTACTCGGGGGAAAACATATTCAGACTTGGGGGGGGGGCAACTATGGAAAGGGGAGAAACTCGGGAAGGTGAAATACTTGATATTATCATGGGGGAGGGCACTGGCATGAAACCGGGCAGTAAACTCTGACGTCAGAAAAAAAAACCAAAAAAACAATAACACCAAGTTTCAGGCCGATGCATGGGCAAATCTGCTACACACAATGCCGGTGACTCTAACAGCTAGGCTACAGAGCCAGCACATTTTTCAGTCCGACACTACCAATGACATAGTTTCCTCCCTACATTGCTGATGGACACTACTTTCGCTGAAATACACAGGCGCTATTTACACCACCTCACCAACATAGTATTCACCATGGTAGACTCACTGATATTGCCTCGCTGTTTTGCGTTTGCCTTAATCATGGGATACCGTGTGTATGTGTGTGTGTAGGGGATGGGGACCAACGTGTGTGTAGTAACACTGTATCCCAACACCCCTTACAACCCAGAACAGAAATGCTGCAACCATTAGGTTGGGGGGGGGGGATGGGGACCATGACTGCCGTTCAAAATGCTCTACATTACTGGGTGGGAGAGAAAATTAGAAGAAAGCTGAAGAGACTGGAGAAAGCATAACGCTAAAGATGTGTTTATATGGCTGCTCAGCTTACTGCCCTGTCTTGCTCCAC
Source organism: Neoceratodus forsteri (assembly GCA_016271365.2). NCBI lineage: Eukaryota > Metazoa > Chordata > Ceratodontiformes > Ceratodontidae > Neoceratodus > Neoceratodus forsteri. The sequence goes on from CM057452.1 coordinate 569,506,135, forward strand.
TGGTCTCCTGACATGGTACAGCACTGCTGGTTTCAATTCACATGGTCCCTCTCAGTGCTGATGCAAGATGATGTGGTGAAGGGCTTTGACTCAGCAGGGTGAAGCTTTCCTGTGACATCAGGGGTGACGCACACTGACCTCCAGCCATTTGAAGCACTGATCGCCACCCCTAACAGGTCATGTTAGATCGGAGAGAGCTGCGCAGCCAGTTCTCACAGCTGCTTAAGCTGCTCACTCCAATCAGCATCCCCCAACTTGGGAGAAAATCTAGGAGCACAGTACCAATTGATGTACCACAATTGGGTAAGTGCCTACACAGAAGCTTTGCACTGGAGCAACACAAGCACTAAGGTTGCTGCAGTGCAAATGCGACCCTGTAAATGAGCTTCTTGATGAGAAATATAAAAGTCCAAACCAAAATATTATTTATACAAATTATACATATCTAACAAGGGAAGAGTGAAAGAAATAAACACAACAAAGAAACAAACAAACAAAAAAACACACTGACACTGAAGACTTTTGTTACTACTGCAGTTACTGTGTGAGGACTGGTTTCATGCCTCATCACAGTAACAGTGGCAGTAACATGCAGGTGGTAGCACCTCCCCATCTCATCAACGTTGCCATACTGTAGACACAAAAAAATAAGCAATAGTTGGTGGCTTCTCAGACGTCCCTCTCGTGAGAAAGAAACACTGCAAACAAATCCGCATTTCAGAAGGGGGAAAAAAGCAATCTGCACTTCCACATCTCCATAGTTACAGTCAACATCATTTCCTCCTGCTCCCCCAATCACACACACACACGACAGACACTGCAATCAAAACAAAGCTGTGATCGGCGGCTGCTTCTTAGCGCCACATACAAAACAAAAAAACACATTTGTCAGCTGCTCCTCAGGCCCCGCCCATACAAAGCACACAAAACAAAGCCGTGTTGATGGCTACTCCTCTGGCCAGTGCTGGCTAGCAGGCGTCGTGCAACCAGAAATTTTGGAGAGGCACAAAAATCCAAAAGTCTCTGGGGGTCAGGGGCATGCTCCCTGGGAAAATTTGAAAACTGAAGTCAAATCAGTTTGTACACTGCTCTGATTTTGGCATATTATCTTTATTATTCCTGCTTGTATAATTTTCCTTTTATTGTGTGATTTTTACCTATGTGTTGTGCCGCCTGTGGCCCGGGTCAGGCCTGGAAATGGTCCACTGGATCAGTGCACTTACCCGGTTACCAAAGACAAAATAAATAAATAAATAATAAATGGTGCATTTTGGTGGTTTTTTACAGGCCAGGAAGCAGTTTCCCAGCATGCTAAATGCCACCATAATGATAGAGCAATGATACATTTTTTTCTGTCTTTGTTCAGTCTGTGGACAGTGACCTTTTGTATTTTCAAATAAATTTCTATTCTGCTCTTCAGGGCAGTTGCTGCTACTTGTTAGAGATGTGACCTGTTCTCAGGACCCACATTGCATTGGACTGGAGGTCTTCTGTAGCACCACACTCTAAATAAATGACAGTTGCCATTCTGCAATTTGAAAAAGGATCTGTCTTCAAAGTGGGCTTGGCTTCTCTCTTCTAAGTCCTCTATTATCTTGGCTGATGACCATCGAGGGGTGATGGGCAATGAGCATCTCCAAGAACTGTCCTTATAGGTATACAGGTACTTTATTACTTTTAAATCTGGGGCCTTTGGTGGTGGATGTGGTTTTTAGAATTTTGGGGGCCCCCAGCAACATTAATGTCAAGGCCCCCCACCCAGTTATCTTTTTACATGTGGTCCATGTTTTACTCAGGTAATATGGAATTAAAATACCAGTACACACGTAGGTGCTAAATCTAATTTTTAAGCCTAAAAACAATCTCTTTAATAAATGAAATAGTATACATAAGGCTGTGTTAAAGAATTTATGAGGTACTTCACATATACACACACACACACTCAGACACACACTGTAACCATACCCCCACTACACTGCATTTGTTGAGCCTATCCAGATCTCTGCATTTTCCTTTACATTAAAAAGTAACTATCCTGGTATTTCAAGAATGTGCCCACAAGAACAGTAAAGAAGCCTTACCTGGTCTCTTTTCATGTGCTGACAGTATTTTAATGTTTAAAAGTTTCTGTTTGGGAAGGGATTGCATTTTGACTCTGTGGAGTGGCACCACGCTGATCCCTTCCATCTCCTTGTACCTGCTGCAACTCTGACCCCCCCCATGCTATCATGTGTGCTGATGTAACTATACGGACCTTGTTAGTTGAGCAGTCCCCTTGATTTGTCCACAATGGCCATTTGAAATACCAAAGACGTAGTCTGAAAACCGTCCCTATTCATTTTTATGTAGCATGCCCCCGCACTGTCCATATAGTGACATCAGCAAATGGGATAGCATGGGGGGGGGGGGGCAGATCAGAGTTACAGCAGGTCCAAGGAATTGGAAGGGATCGGAGTGGCATGGTGTGGCTCCAAGGAGCCAAAATATGATCCCTTCCCTTCCCAAACAGGGACATTTAAACATTAAAATACTGGCAGCACATGAAAAGGGGTCAGGTAAGGCTTCTTTACTGTTCTTATGGTAAAGACCTGAAAAGTTGCTCTATAAACTTGTCAAGCCATTTTAGAATGCTTCTGGCCAATTCAAATAACTCTTATTTCTTTGGAACCACGTATACCAATTTGCTGAAATAATTTTGAATGCTGACAATTTCAAAACTGTATGTGGTACAGTTGTTTTATTAAAAATAAACTAAGTAACTATATACTGTGGCAGCAACATCCTCCCCCTTTTAATGCACAACTTCATGTGCGCATGCAGAATAAATTAAACCCACATTTGTACTGTACTGTACACTCCAAAGCGCTATCACAAGCAACTGCCAACATCATGTCATTGACTCTTTCTAATCTGTACGAATCCCATCTCCTAAAACCCAGGAGTGGTGGTTGAGTAGTTGGGGGTCACTCTGGGGTACAGGGGGCCCACCTACAAAGTAGTTAGTAGTTACAGGGGTCTATGTGGAAAATCAATAGGGGAAGTCCCAGTGTGACACACTCATACCGCTATTTAATTTCAATAGGAAACAGTAACTCTGTGTTTGCATCTCACATTTACTTGCACTATCGAAATACCCCATGTAATTAGAAAATAAATGATGAACTCAAAGAATTTAAGAGTTTAAAAAGTGGACAGTACTCAACAGCAGGTGGCCCACCTAGAAATGTCCAGGTATCCTGGTGTGCCACTCCGACTCTGGGGAGGGGCCCGGGTCCTCTGTTCTACCAGATATGAACCACCCTTAGCCAACACTGGCTCCAGTTTCGACCCTGCCTTGTCCTATTTTTTTTTCCATAGATTCATATAAGTGTGACAGCAGAAAAGGACCGACCAGGCCAACCGAGTCTGCCCATTTGTCTAGCTATTTGCTTGGACCTGCGCCCCCCCCCACCTTTAACACTCCTCTGTGGTTGTCCTATGCCCTTTTGAATCCCTACAGTTTCTTCTCCAACGACTGCCTCCAGAAGTCTGTTCCACCTTTCCACCAATCTCTCTGTGAAATAGTATTTCTTAATGTTACCCCTGAACTGCCCCCCCTGCACCTGCAGGCTATGCCCCCTCGTCCTCTGATTACCCTTCATCTGGAAGATGCTTTCCACTGGCACCCTGTTTATACCCTTAAGGTACTTGAAGGTATCGATCATGTCCCCCCTCACCCTCCTCTGTTCCAGGGAGTACATGTTCAGATCCCTCAACCTTTCTTCATAGGATAGGTGGCTTAACCCATTTACCATCTTTGTCGCTCTCCTCTGAACCCGCTCCAGCCTCCCCACATCCTTTTTGAGGTATGGCCTCTAGAACTGGACTCTGTACTCCAAATGCGGTCTCACCAGATGGGTGTACAAGGGTACTATGACCTCCCTGTTTCTACTGGTGATCACCCTTCTGATGCATCCCAGTATTCCACTCCCCCTAGCCACTGCCCTCCCGCATTGCTTTTCCACCTTCAGGTCCCCCGATATAATGATGCCTAGGTCCCTTTCCTGTTCCGTTACCTCCAGATCTCTGCCCCCCATACAGTACCCTGCCCTCTGATTCCTGTAGTCAAGATGCATGATTCTACATTTTTCTGTATTGAATACAAACTGCCACCTCTTTGACCATACCTCAAGCCTCCCCAAATCCCTCTGCATTTTTTTACCCCTTCCTGCGTGTCCACCGTATTGCAGATTTTGATATCGTCTGCAAACTGACTCACACATCCCTCAAGGCCCTCCACAATGTCCCGTACAAATATATTGAATAGTAGGGGCCACAGCACTGATCCCTGAGGGATCCCGCTTGTGACCTTTTCCCTCTCCAGATGCCACCCCATTTATTATGACCCTCTGCCGCCTGTCCCCAGCCAGTTTCACACCCATTTAACTACCCTCTGCCCCAGTTCAAGGCCTGACATTTTACACAGCAGTCTCCTGTGGGACGCCTTCCTGAAATTCAAACAAGCCACATCTACTGCCCTCCCCGATCCAGTTCCTTGGTGACCCCGTCAAAAAACTCTATCAATTTGTTTGACAAGATCTGCCCCTAGTAAAACCATGTTGCCTTGGATTCATCAGTCCACTTTCCTCCAGGTAGCTGGTTATCCTGTCTTTTATTAATGTTTCCATGAGCTCGCCTACCACCAATGTCAAGCTCACAGGCTTGTAGTTTCCCACTTCCTCCCTCCCTCCCCACTTATGCAGCGGGACCACATTTGCCTGCCTCCAGTCCTTCGGCACCACCCCAGTCTCCAGGGACCGACTGAAGACTGCAGTCAGTGGTACTGCCAATATCTCCTTTAGTTCCCTTAACACCCTTGGGTGCACCCCATCTGGCCCCATTGCCTTGTCCACCTGCATGCAGCCTAATTCCCCCAACAGTTCCTCCATGAGAAAGGGCCTCATCTCCACCTCCCCTGCCACTTCTTTTCCTGCTTTGCTGCCTTCATCTTTTTCCTCCCTCTTGAACACTGAGCAGAAATAGCTGTTTAGCAGGTCCGCTTTCTCTCTGTCCCCTTGTAGCATCTCCCCCTCGTTTGTTTTTAACTGGAGTATTCCCTGCCTAGTCTTCCTCTTTTCACTTACGTACCGAAAGAAAGTCTTGTCCCCCTTTTTGACCCCTCTCGCTATTTGTTCCCCTGTCTGTGTCTTTGCCCTCCTTACCTCTACCTCGGCTTCTCTCTGGTTCTCCTGGTATTTTCCCCAGTCCACTTCTGCTTGTGTTTCTTTGAACTTCCTGAAGGCTTTCCCCTTTGCCTTTACCTTGTTTGCTACTACTCTAGTAAACCATAGAGGTTTCCTCCTCCTCTTATTTTTACTTGCTGTCTTGGCACAGATGTCCATGGCCTCTACAATAGCTTCTTTTATCCTCCCCCACATTGCCTCTACCTCGGTCAAATCCTCCACCCCTTCTATAGCCCTCTCCACTATTTCCCCCATTTTCCTGAAGTTTGCCCTCTTGAAGTCCAGCACCTTCAACCTAGTCCGGTGAATCTCTGCAGTGTTCTTTATTCTAAACCTGACCATATTGTGGTCACTCGTACCAAGAGGTTTCCCTATCAATACATTTCTTACCCTGTCCCCATTTGTCAGGACTAGATCAAAGAGTAGTTCCTGCCCTGGTTGGCTCCCTGACCAGCTGATTTAGGAGGGCCAATTGCAGGGAGTCCAATATTTCCCTACTGCTGGTTTAAGCAGCCGAAACGGTGCTCCAGTCTACGTCCGGTAGGTTCAGGTCCCCCATCAACACCACTTCCCCCCTTGCCGCCATTCTCACGAACTTGTCAGCCATGCTTTTATCCACCGATTCCTACTGTACTGGGGGCCTGTAAACCACCCCCATATGCACTGTCTCCCCCTTGACAATGAGACCCAGAGTCCTTCGGCCTCTCCCCACTTACCCTGCAATTCTGATGCCCTGATACTCTCCTTTATGTAGAGTGCAACCCCCCCCCCCTCTCTTTTCCACCCTGTCCCTTCTGAACAATTTGTACCCTGGTATCTCCATTTCCCCATCCCTGTTCCTGGTGGCACCATGTTTCCATTACCCCCACAATGTCAAGGTCCTCCTCAACCATTTTTGCTGTTATATCTGGGCTCTTTCTCCCCAGACTTCTGGTGTTTGCACACATGACACTCCATCCCCCTCTTTCCTCCTGTCCTATATATTTGGCCCCTTATACTCTGGCTGTTTGGGTAGGGCTTTTTGCTCCCCCCCACCTCTTGCCTCTTCAACAGGGCTTCCCCCTGCCCCCCCCCCTTATTTAGTTTAAATGGCAGCTTCTGTCGACAAAATCGTCCAGTTTGCATTTAAGCACTGCTTTCCCCTCCCCATTTAGGTGCAGCCTATCCGGGGCATAGAGGCTCTTGTCACTCCATGTTGAACCCCAATCTCCTATCACATCATACCCCTTCTGGGCACACCAACCTGCAAGCTATCTATTGAACTCCTCTATACTTTTCATAACCTCTGTGCCGGCCCTAGGTACTGCAGGACCTCAGAGAAGGGCAGGGATTTAAAGTCCAAGCTGCTGCAGAACCTAGCCAGTGCCATACACCTAGCCTGCACCTCCATCACGCTGCTCCTTGCAAGGTCATTTGTGCCTAGGTGGAAGATCGGATGAGTTTTCTCATCTATTTCCTCCCCCCTCATGGGGATCCAGTGTATGACTTTGGCTGCCGTCATACCTGGCAGGCACTCAACCCATATTTTCTCCCCTCTCATACCTGGCTGCTGCTATGCTGCTGCTTCCCCAGTGAATAGGAAATGGGGAGACCTTAAGCAACTGACTTAAGGTTGAGGAAGAGAGACTTTTCTCAAAAATAACTTTGTCACCTTCTCCGCCCCCTGTCCAATGGCTCAGCTTCCCCCTTCATGTTTATTTGCTTGAACTAAAAATGCAGATGAGGAAAATAATATACATTAAGAACTCTGGCAGCATGGTGTTGAAAAAGGCAGAAAATAATAACAATTCCTTTTTTCCTTTAACTTCCTACCTTGTCTAGCCTTAGGACTGTGGGCCCTGTTGCTGCTCTTTGATCCTGGCGCTCCTTTGCTGTGATGCCTGGGCCTGGGGTTTGCAAAGTTTGCACGGCAGTGATGGCGCGCTTTCAGCCCCAGCCCCAATCTCCCTCAGCCAGGTAAGCAGCCAGCAACACCCCGTTAAAAATTCGACAGCACTCCTTGTTGTTTTCTTTTTCAGCAAATTTTTTTACTTCCCTCATGGAAGCTGATTGGAAGAAGGATTGTTGTGCAGAGTACCCTTATGTTATGCTGAGACTCACTATCCCAACACTGACTTGCCTATGCAGTATTGCCTGACAGGTGCAGTATCTGGATAGTGAAAATCCCGGCAATAGTAAATCCGATGGATGTTTACAGGGGTAAGGTAGCGAATGTGACGGGTTGCTACCTTACCCTTGCTAACAGTCTACAAATCCTGGTTGGATCTGGAGGTTGGCCGAGCTGTCCCAGTGGTGTTGAGGGCTAAACCACTGGCAGCTCAGCCAGTGTGCCCTAGGAGGCCTGGGTTCTGGTCCGCGCTACGTCCATTTATTTTATTACATGCCGTAACTAATTTTAACTCCCAGGTTCGGTCCCCCTCGGAGTTTGTTATTTTAGTTACAGGGGGTGTGGGGGCAGAACCCCCCACATGGAAGGTTCAGGGGGCAAAGCCCCCCAATTCCATTTTGTATTTTTCAATCAGATGCCCAACATTGTATTGTCGGGCATCTGATTGATTTGGGAGTGTGTATTTTGGGCCACTAAACTCGGTATCCTGAGACTCACAATATCATGTTTAGGGATCACATAGTATATCCCTGTGCAGGAGCCCAGGTTTCAAGCTCTTTCACCCTGTCTCTGAGAGGGAGACTCTCCCTCCACCTCTCTCTCTCTTTTTGACAAGCAGCAGCATAAAAAAGCTTAACCTTCTTGGAGTAACTGACGAGTTGGATAATTACCGCCCACCCGCCAGTGAAAGTTTAAACTCCTGGGTTGCAAAAGCAGAGCTCTGGTCTCCTCCTCAGTCTGTGTCTGTCCTCCTCGTGTGCACAGTGGAGATGGCACCAGAAAAGGCATGCTTTGCCATGTGGCGGTGATGCCACTGTGGGATTGGGGAGCTGAGCTTGATGAGCTCCTTGGAGACAGGCAGACTGACAGCACAAACAGGAGAAGTGATTGGTGGAAACTATATTGAATGTCATCATGGACCACTAATCACTTCTTACACCCCAGCCAACTAGCATATATGCTTTTTTTTTGAAGTCGCAGTTGAGTAAGCAGATCCCCCCTCACCACCACCACCACCAACAATGACTTCAAAAAAAGCATATATTGTTTTGGACCCTGGGATTGTGGAAATAAAATAAAACAATTATATGTATTTTTTACTGTTTGTTCAATGATATTGGGGGGGCACATGCCCCCTCAGGCCCTATGTACATGACATCACTGCTGGCTCGTACCCCCACCCTGCCTGTTTTCAGTGTGCGACATCAGGGAGCCCACCCCCGTTCCCCCGCCAAACATAACACTGACACTGGGGTGCCCAATCCCCAGTGCCAGTACCTGAAATAAAGGAAACTGTTGCTGGTAGTCTTTTTTTTTAATTTTTATATATCCTGTATTAAAAAAAAAAAGGTCCATCAATGTCTGTAGCTGCCAGCTCACTGTTGTCTTTACCCTTCCCCCACGCGACACTCTCACTCAGCACCCACCACCCCACACCCCTTACTTAACTACTGGGAGTCCAACACCATAATTCTCTCTGGACCGACATGTCTTCACTCTTCAACAGCAGACTGCGAACTGAGGAAATCACGCATACGGTTCAATGTATTTCAGTGGGTTGTGAACTTTTCCTCATAACGTGGTCATTTTTTAAGATTTGTTCCCCCAAAATTTTCATCATGGCCTTTTGGGGACCCTCAGCTCATGAACAACAATGATGAAATTATGCAAATAAATCTTGAAAGATTATTTTACGGTCTCTGCGTAAGATCAACTTTCGGGCAGGATTTGAACATTTTCTCTGCCCTTGTTCAGGAGGTGGGGTCATAAGAAGGCTACATTGAAAGTCTGGGGTAAAAATATATAGCCCCTCTCTGGTGCCATCCTGGAGAGGGCCACTGCCCCCTGGCTTGCCGGCTGTTACAAGGCCAAGGGGCCTGGGTTCCCATAAGCTGACCTACAGGGCTCCCTTCCCAAAAGATAAAAATAAAATGGTGGTGCCTCCACTCAGAGTACATTTTAGTGGGTCTGACTGCTTGCAGTACAACCCCCTGGGATGTCGTACCAATCCACCTCCCCTACAGTTACCCCAGGCATGGACTTACCAAGTTCAAAACCTCCCCACATTCAGTTAAAACATTTACTTTTTCCATTCCAGACAATAAACAGGCTCACTAAAATTAGGCTCTGGATCCATCTCTGCTACAAAACAATAACTCCATGGTTTATTTACAGGGGTAGGGTTTAGGAATGGGGTGAGTGGAATAGAGTTCAAGTAAGCATTTCAATTTGAATTTCCCAAATCACATTTCCCTTTTTCAATTCCAATCCCATGTTTCAATCAATGCAGCCATCATCTCTTTCTAACTAGCCAACTGCTACAGGTGCCCAAACCCAGACCCACAGGTCCCAGTCCATTAAAACCCCACAGTCCTTCACTGGGTACCCAGATTCTAGTTGCAGGCCTGAGGTGCAGCTGGTTGCCGGCATTGACGCGCTTACTTGAATTAAGTAACTTTAATTTTTTACACCCCTCTCTTTCGGTTAGAGCTAAACCTTTATCTTTTCCCTCCAGTCCTTAGCTCTACCTCCTGCCCCAGTGGGCCAACATACTTATAGTCTCCGGGTGCAGAGCAGTTCCTGCTTTTTACTAATGGTTCTGCAGAATTGGTCCAGGGATAGCACAGTTCCTGACGTCCTGGGGATGGATGGCAGCACAGCAGAACCAGGCACACTGCTTGATCAGGGGGCACAGAGGCTGCAGCTTGCTCTCTTTTCCTCTTGCTAGTAGATCTTGCAGCTTGTCCCCTTCAGCCCATTACAGGCCCCATTGCAGGGCACGTGCGCAAGGCCTGCCAACTACAGGGACCCAGACCGGGGAGTGGCCACATGGCCCGGCCCTCTTCGATCAGAGTGCCCTAGCATTCGGGTACAAGACCTGTGATCCCCTGCAGCAGCAGACCCCACTTGATGGGGGTCAGCAAGTTTCCCACCTGGCCCTGGATATCAGCAGAAACACATTCAGCACATTCACTTCTACTTTTTCTCTTTCTCTCTCTTTCCTGCCATAGTGTGTAGCCACCGCAATCTGTTTCTTTCTTTTCCTTGCTGTATCTCAGGAGCAGACAACAGGTACTCAAATCTTTGAAAACACCTGTTCATCCTTCTGCTTTCACAGTCTCTCAACCTGAACACAGCCACATTCTCACTCTGGCTCACACCTATCACCTGCACTCACAGTCCCTTTTCTCACCGTGTAAGTACTTAGCAATTCTCCAACTCAAGAGGCTCACTCTTCCTTTTCTCATCACATTTATATTCTCTTGCTCACCATTCCTCTGCACTCCCATCTTTCCCCAGGCTTAGACGCAACGCTCATTCTTTTTCCAGGCTCATAATGCAACCTTGGTCTTCTTCCAGGCTTAGACCCAACCTTCGTCTTTTTGTTCAGGCTCAGGACACAACCTCTGTCTTGCATTCTGCAGCTTTCCCTTTTCCATTCGAGCTGCGCTTCTCTCACTGCTGTGGTGCAACTTTAGAACAACACAGACCTTTCTGCATCCTGCAGTTTTCCCTTTTTCTCTCTGCCAAGCTGCTTCTTCCTTTTCCCGATGGGGCAGGCACTCCACGCCCTGGAGGAAAAATTGCTGGTAGCCCCCAGGCAGGCCGAACTTGAAGCCCCAATCTCTTCAGGGGCAGAAGACCCCTCCCTCTGGAGCAGCTCCCACCGAACTGACTCAAACCCAACTGTCCCTGCTTTATTGGGAGCCCTTTCCTCACTCCCCATTGGCTGGAGCCACTATCCTTAAGAAAAATTAATATCTATGAGGCTCCCTTGATGCCTTATTGGTGTAGAAAAAGGCGCCTAAACATTCACCAATCTTTTCTCCCAAAAGTCCATTCAATCAGTCCCGGAGTCCCTGGCAAGAATCCTGGCTCAGTGGTTGGCCAGCTGGTGTCACATGGCTGCTAAACATGGAGGCTGGAGTAAAAAGTGTCCACACATTTTAACACTCCCAGTTTCAAGTGTCCCTGCAGCCAAACCCTTGATCTTTATCTTACATTAGCCCCAGCATTTGGTAGCCACCCTTGTGCCCTGCAAAGAGACTGCATTCATCAACACATTCCCTTAGCCCTTTCTCAGTTGCTTCTGCCATTTCACATAGCCCCTAGGCAGCAAACAGAATCCCAATACCAGTTCATACAGTGTCACACTTCTGTTTCCAGGCTGCAGTCTGTGTACACTTTTTATTTAATCACTTTCCCACAGACTGCCAGCCTTCCCTTTTCCTTTTTTCTCCAGTACTTTACTTAATTTACTTTCTCCTCCCACCTACTGTTAGTGCTATTCTCTGTGCCCCCAGCACTAGATAGGCTCGGCTCATCAATATTCATGAGGCGACTCCCTCTAGCATGAGTGCGACTGGTGCTCACAAAAACTCCTTTTTCTCTTCTCCCACTGCCTCTCCGGTCTTGCCATCAGTCCGGGTCCTTTCCTTAACTTGCCCTGAGACTGGGACCACTGGAAGGTCGTAAATAACATAAGCGGCCCAAACAAAACCACCGCATCTGCACATGCATGGGCTGGCTGGCACGCAGTGCCAATTCCAAAGCCGCAGCTCCACAGACTTGCTCCTCCAGCCCGCTGTCTCTCTAGAACCATCGTAGGGGCGGTAGGAGAGGACAGAAATGCAGGGGCAGCCAGAAACCAGGACTCAGGCTAAAAAAGAATGGGGTGGAACCAAAACCCTGGGAAACAAACCTTTTTGGGGGCTCTGCGTAAGCCCTGACAGGGGTTACAATATTAGAAAGCGACAAAGGGCATATGTTGAAAATGTTCAGCATGGGCTCTAACTTTGGTAATTTTCAATATTTTGACCCAAAATTTTTAAAAAAACATTTTTCACACCACCTCATGAATGTGACAGCTGTCTTTTTTCAAATCCTGGTCAAATGTGTTTTTGCACTTGTGGAGTAAAATCGCCTTGTTAGGCAGGATTTGAACATTTTCTCTGCCCTTGTTCATCAGATGGGGCCATAGCAACACTATGTTGAACATTTGGGGTAAAAATATTAAAAAAACAAAATCATGAACGTACATTGACATTTTTCAATGCATGCTCCTAACATTTGTGATTTTAAATATTTTGACCTAAAATTTTCAACACAGCCATTTTCTCACACCCTCTCATGAACCTGACATCTGTCTTTTTTCGCACTTGTGGCACAACATCGTCTTTTTATTTGTATCCCCAGTAGGGATGCCACAATAACATGATATGACGATATATCACAATAATTACCACTGATGATAACTTATTGTTGTAAAAAAACAGTATCGTGACTATCATGCAGCATGATATATCGCGATATACAGTGATAAAGCACTGCAGCTTGCTTTTCCAGCAGCACATCTCTTTCCAGGTGCAACCATGATTTCTGATTCCCCACCATCCTCCTTTCAGATTGCTCAGTATTTTTCCTTAAAATAAGAAATGTAGTGCTGACCATGTGGCATAGAGTTTTGAGGGCCTGGGCACCTCACCTGTTGCCATGCTGGTAAATCAGCTTCAAGAATAGACCTGGGTCGCTCGAGGGCAGACTGCATGGAGAAGGACTGAGCATTCATTGATGGCTCTATTTTGGGGGGGGAACAGTGCAAGCCTCTGCTTGATCGCCATCTAGCGGAGGTTGGATGATGCAGCAGTGACAGCCTTCTGACTGTCTGGGTGCAGGGGACCAATCTGATGACATCTTTACGTCACACACTCGTACCATCGCACGTGTGCCAGCCAAAGGGACGGGAAAAAGAAATGGGTGGAAAGGTATGTGCACCAGTCATCTTACTTACATAGAAACACAGAAACTGATGGCAGATAAGGACCACTTGGCCCACCTATTCTGCCCAATTTCCCTACCTACTGTAATACCACAATCCCTACTTGGTCTCTTTCTTTACCCTCCCTTTCCTAACTATTAAGGTTCTCTTATGTCTATCCTCTGCATTCTTGAATCCCGTTACAGATTTTGCCCTGACCACCTCCACTGGGAGGATTTTCCAGGTATCCACCACTCTTTCTGTGAAGAAGTATTTCCTTACATTTCCCCTGAATCTAACCCCCCAGCATCACAGCATGACCCTTTTTCTTGAGCATCTTTTTTTCTGAACAATGTTTCCCTCTTCTACCCTATTTATACCCATGAGGTATTTGAGTGTCTCTGTCATATCCCCCCCTCCTTTTATCCACGGTGTACATATTGAGGTCTTCTCCTCATAGGGATTTTGATGCAGGCTCTGCACCATTTTAGTTGCCCTACTCTGGACTGCCTCTACTCTGTCTATGTCCTTCTGGAGATGTGGTCTCCAGAACTGGACATGGTACTCTACATGAGGTCTCACCAATGATTTATAATGCAATATCACCACCTCCCTCTTTCTGCTGGTGATACCTTCCCTATGCACCCTAGCATCCCACTAACTCTCCCTACCACCTTGTCACACTGTTTGGCCACCTTCAGGCAGTCAGATACGATCACCCCAGGTCTCTTTCCTGATTGATGGTCATCAGTACCACTCCCTTCTCCCCATCTCGTACTCCGCCCTGGGTTTCTTTGCCCCAAGTGCATGATTTTGCACTTCTTAGCATAGAATCTTAGTTGCCACACTTTTGACCACTCCTCATGCTTTCTTCAGTCTCTATTCATTTTACACACACACACACACTTTCCCCGGAGTGTCTACCCTACTGCAGATCTTTGCGTCATCTGCAGAAAGGCATACCTTCCTTTCCAGTCCCTCTACTAAGTTGCTAATAAAAGACATTAAAAAAAGAGGACCAGTCCCAGTACTGATCCTTGTGACACCCCGCTGTTCATCCTCTTTCCTCGGAGTGAGCTCTGTTTACAACCACTCTCTGTCATCTATCCCCCTACCAATTTCTTACCCAGTTTACTATGTTTGGACCTACCCCCAGGCTGCCCAGCTTGTTTATAATTCTCCTATGTGGAATGGTGTTGGAGGCCTTACTGAAATGTAGGCAGGCTACATCCAAGGCTCCACCCTGATCTAACAAAAGTAACAAGGATCTTCTTATTTGAATACTGACTCAGATTTGTACTACAAGTCAGGTTAAAATCAAAAAAATAAGTTTTAAAATGCCACCCCACAGACATGCATGGATCACATCCCTGCACTAGGCATATAATAACCTCACTAAACAAGGAAGCGTGGGGATGGCGTCGATCGATGATCAGGAAGTGGAAGAGATTGAGCAGAAAATGCCCTTGAGGGCAAATACGATCCTTTCCCTTCCTTAGGAGGCTAAAGAGAAAATTGTTCAGCTACTACAGAGGAACTTCCAGTCAGGTCAGTCAGTCAGGAAGTCTCCTGATGATTTTGCAAGCAAGGAGAAAAGTCAAGGAAAGCTGCTCTTTAAACAAGGAAGTAAAAATATTTGCTCATTCACATTTTAAAATGTATTGTAGTCATAGATACATAGACACATAGACAGTGTCGGCAGATAAGGGCCTATGGCCCACCCAGTCTGCCCATTTGAGCTTGTAAGTTCAGTTTGTTTTCCTAGAAGTCTGTTGCCCCTTACCCCTGACCTCCAGAATTCCTTTTTGTCTATCCCATGCATTCTTAAATCCCGTGATTGTTTCAGCCCCCACCACTTCCTCTGGCAGGGTGTCCACTTGTCCACCACCCGTTCTGTGAAGAAATTCTTTCTCATGTTTTCCTCTGAATCGTCCTCCCTCCAACTTCATCCCATGTCCTCTAGTCCTGGAACATCTTTTTCAGCTTAAAATAGTGTTTTCCTGCACCCTGTTCCTCCCTGTAAGATATTTGTATGTCTCTATCATATCCCTCTCTCCCTCCTCTCCTCCAGGGAGTACATGTTCAGTTCCTTCAACCTGTCTTCATAGGACTTGTGATGCAATCCATGCACCATCTTTGTTGCCCTCCTCTGAACCTTCTCTACTCTATCTATATCCTTACGTAGGTATGGTCTCCAGTACTGTACACTGTACTCCAGGGTGGGGCCTCACTAGTGTCTTGTATAGCGGAATTATGACCTCCCTTTTCCTGCTGGTGATGCCCCTGCCTATACATCCCAGCATCCTATTTGCTTTACCTGCTGCCTTGTCACACTGTTTCCCTACCTTGAGGTCATCAGAGATGATAACCCCAAGATCCCTTTCCTGCTTGTGCATGCTATATCCTCACCCCCAAACTGATATATTGTGCCAGGGTTTTTGTGCCCATATGCATTATCTTGCACTTCTTTGCATTGAATTTCAACTGCCAAACCCTGACCATTCTTCAAGTTTATACAGGTCGGCAGTCTCATTCTGTCTACACCCTCTGGTGTGTCTACTCTGTTACAGAGCTTTGTGTCATCAGCAGACAGTGAAATTCTGCCTTCTAGGTCCTCCTTAATGTCACTGATGAAGATGTTGAATAGGACCGGGTCCCAGCACTGATCCCTGTGGTACCCCACTGGTCACTCTTCCCTCTGTGGAGTGACAGCCATTTACCACCACCCTCTGTGTCCTGCCACCCAGCCAGTTACCTACCCACCCACTACTGTCCTGCCCACACCCATATTCCCCAGTTTGTGTAATAGTCTTCTATGTGGCACTGTGTCAAAGGCCTTGCTGGAAGTCCAGATAGGCCATGTCCACTGCCTCCCTGATCCACCTCCTAGTCACCCAGTCAAAAAATTCAATGAGGTTGGTCTGACATGACCTCCCCCTGGTGAAACCATGCTGCCTTGGGTCCTGTAGTCCATTGACAACCAGATGTTCCACCAATCTCTCCTTCAGTAGTGCTTCCATGATCTTCCCCACTACCGAGGTGAGGCTGACTGGTCTGTAGTTCCCTGCTTTCTCTTTGTTCCCACTTTTGTATAAGGGGACTACATCTGCTGTCCTCCAGTCTTTGGGTACCTCCCCCTGTTTCCAGTGATCGGCTAAACAGGATAGCCAGAGGTTCAGCCACCACCTCTCTTAGTTCTTTAAGGACCCTGGGGTACTCAGTGGCCCTGATATTCAGAAATGCACCAAAGCCCGTCGCAAGTCCAGCTCAGCGCAAATCTGATGCACCATGGTGCAACAGGAGCCATATTCAGAGGTTGCGCAGGCTGAACTGTGCCAGCACAACCCAGCTGAATATGGCAGAGTTGCACCATGGTGCAAACACAGGTGTGCCATGGCGCAAAAAGAGATGCTCCGGTGCAACTGTGGGAGCAGAGCAGCACAGCAACAGAGGGGGGGGCATGGCACAGAAAACAGACCCAGGGACAGAGCCAGGGAAGCACAGTGACAGGCCACAGGAAGCCTCCACCAGCAGAGCACAGCAAGGTGCCCACAGGCACCCAGACACCTGACCCCAGAACACAACAGCAGCAGAGAAAGCAGGCAACAGGAGGTGCCAACAGAGGGCCACCAAGGGAGCCCCCCCACAGGCCATGCCCTCCCAGACCACAGCAGACTACACCCAGAACCATGCAGCCAAGCACACACATGCCACACACGCACACAGGAAGCCCACACGGTAGGCACAGAACATGCCGGGTGGCAGGTAGCATGGCAGACCACACAGGACAGGCCGCACAACGCCAAGCAGGGGCCCCAACACAGCATGTGGACAGCACTTGACCAATGACCATGGCTGTGGGCCACCACCACACCCACAACCGCCACACATCCCAACAGCCGGCCCAAGGGCACCCCAAGGCACAGCCACCGACCCAGGGGATGGACACCACCACAGTGGGACACACCACAGCACACTGCAGTGAACCATGGAAACACAACATGCACCCCTGCACATGCAAACCACATGGACAGACACTGGGCCACTTCAGCATGGCTCCTCACACCACCTGCAAAGCAGACACCGACACAGACACAGGCAGGTAAGTCAGAAAATATGCATTTGAATGGAACTATATACAATAACCAGGGGCTGAGAAAAAGTAGGTAAAGTGAGGGAAGGGGACTGTACAGTGGGAGAGGGGGACTGAAGGGGGAGGTACAGCAAGGGAAGAAGAGGTAAACAGGGGCAAAACTAATGGTGGCCCCGTCCGGCCACTCTGGCATGCTGATGCTGCCTCCGGTCCTCCTCCAGCAGCCATCTGACCTGGACAACCACCTCCAGCATCACGGAGGACACAAAAGGGTCTGGCGCAGCAGTCTGGAAAGCGTGGATTGTGGTAGTCTTCGCTGCCGGACATGTATAACAAGGGACAGGACAGGCGATCAGTGCACTGTCCTAAGGAACCATGCCCCCCAACAGTGTGCAATGGGCAGTGGGAACACACACACCCCTGGAGTACCTGTATCGACCACCCACAGGGGGGTGGGCCAATGCCAGCCAGCAGCTTGGCGCACCACGACATTGCAGAGGTGGTTCCTGACGCACAATGGCCACATGACTGCGCAATGACAGTCACATGGCACAGTGCACTGTTAGCACCACAGCAACAACAGTGGCAGCCAGGCACATGCCCACCCCACCAACAGCTGGCACGTGTCCAATGGACGTGCCACAGTGGCATGCACCACACACAGTGTGACACACACAGCTGCCATGGCACATGGCACAGGTGGCCATGCCCACACCCACTCCACCTGCCACCCCCCATGCACAGTGCGAAGGACCATGCCAATGTCTACCTGCCCTCTGTGGCTCTGCTGGTGCCGGTCCTGCTCCATCATGTCCCACTGCAGCCTGCTGTGCTGCTGCAGCCTGGGCCCTCTGACAGTCCTCGGGTCCTGGGAATGGAAAAATGACAGGTGCACATCAGGAACTGACCACAGCAGCTGCCCCCACCCCCACCACTATGCACAGGGTGTGTCCCTGCCCGATATGTCCCACACGGCTGCATTGCAATGCAAGTGGAAGCTGGCAATGCCTCCTCACGATGCATACGACGACAGTGTACCTCTCTGCAGGGCATGGCAGGCAGCCAAGCCAACACCACAGTACAGCACCAGGGCAGACATGCAACATGGGATGACTTACCTGGCTGTGGCATGGCCCCTTGCCTGGCATGTGTCTGTAGGCTCCTCAGGTGCTCTGGGTCCCACTGCATGAGGTCCCCATAAAGGTGGCGACATTATTCCCCAGTCCTGGGCACCCCCATCCTGTGCTCCAGGCTGTTGGCAATGTCCTGCCACATGGTGCCCCTGGCCCGCTGCAGGGGCACTTGCTCAAAGAGCTGGGGGGCATGGGGCTCCACAGAGGCCACTAAGTTGGCCAACTTGACCTGCACCCAGTTCAGGGCCCTACTGTGTCTTGCCTGTGCCATTGTCAGCTCAACGCGTTTGGCAGCGAAAATGGCGGCAGGAGGCACACATGTCCACAGCATGCACAGAAATATGTGCAGTGCACGCACATCATGCAGTGCTGGAGATGCGTGGAATGGGCGTGGCTACGTGGGGTCATAGGGTCAGAGGTCTGACCCAGAGGTCGACCGGCACTGTGCATGTGCGCGATAGGGCACAGCACCCCATGAGCGGCCATGCACGTAGCCTACCCATGCACAACATGCACAATGTCACTGCATCACGCTGTCCATGCACGGTGCATGATTGACACCATGATGCACATGCACACTGTGGGCCTGTGCACTGTGCATGCGTGTGCATTGCACCATCGCGACTTGCTCCAGTGCAATCCCATTGAGCATGGCACAATATCGTGATATTCAGACACCACATGCAAATGAGCTCATCAGCCAATGCGTGGCACAGTGGGTGCATTAGCATGTCATTACTGTTGCGCCCAACCTCATTTGCATGCATTGTGCCATATAAGCGCCACGGAACAGTATAGGCCATGGACCAGTACTGCAACCTTGATAGGTAAGTTGTGCATGCCGCTGCAGCTCACTGGGAGCCGACAGCACTGCATGGTGGAAGGGACCGGGGAGATGCTGCTACTGTCACACTGTGCTGTCCATGTCCACAGGCAGCAACACGTCAGCACATGAGGAGGGCGAGGAGCGGGGGCCTGCACGGAAGCGCAGGCCCAACTTCTCAAAGGCTGAGACTGATGCCTGTTTGAGGCCTACCTGGACAGGGAGCCCTTGTTGAGTGGTGCCATGTGCACACCACAGGCCAGTGCTGGTGCGTGGGAGGAGGTGGCAGCCTACGTTAACCAGCATGGCAGCCACCAGCAGTTGGTGCAGGAGTGCCAAAAGAAGGTGGGAATGGACAAGTGGCGGATAAAGGAGAATGTGGTGGCCATCCAGGCATCCCGTACTGCCACCAGAGGAGGGCCTGCTGATGCACCCACACTCACACCGCAGGAGGAGTTGGTGGCAGCCACCATGTGCAAGCACCACAGTGGAGAGTCCAGATTGGTGGCAGCCCATCATTGCATGGTAAGTCTGTCAGCTATGCACAGCCGATGGCACAGAGGGTGCGTACACAGTCATGCTGGCATGTATGCAGCCAGCATGCATGTCATGTGCATGTGTGCGCACCCATGCGCATGCCATGCCGCAGGACACATACAAGGGCACATGTGAGCACTGCATCACTGACACACCTTTCTTTCTCTCTCTTGCAGCACCAGCACGCTTCTGTGCAGATGATGGGGTACTGGCAGCGGCAGCAACCATGGACACTGGTATGGCCCTGGAGGACCAGCTGTTCACCTCCACCGGCATCCGCCGGCCCGACAGGCTGCAGCTTGGCACCACAGTGCAGATGGATGTCCTGCACCTGGGGTCGGACGAGTCCCTGGATGTATTCCTGCAAAATGCCAGCCTTGATGTCCGATGCGCAGAGACACAGATCAAGGTGGGGTCTAACTCTGACAATGACATCACACTGATCCTGGACAGCAGAGGCAACATTGTGGGTGAGACACCCCTGCTGGCATCTGACACAGACAACACACCCAGCGCTCTGCCAGCAGCAGAACAACTTCCTGCCACCACTGTGGATGCAGTGGTGTGCGCTGCCCCAGCTGTGCTCTGCGGTGGTGGTTGTGCAGCTGCTCAGGTGCTGGGTGGCGTACAGTGGCTGGACGGGTGACAGGAGCAGGCTGTGGGTGCCACCGGGCAACTGGACACAGGGTCCACCGCTGGTGCACCTGTTGTGCCCATTCCCCCTGCAGACTCAACTGTGCAGTGTCCACCAGAGAGGGGAGCTGTGCAGCATGGCCAGTCACCACAAGAGGATCTGTGTCCCACCTGGGAGCCCCAGGACACCGACTGGCTGGCTGAGCACACCCGTCTGCTGCCGGCGTCCATTCAGCAACAGGTGCTGCTTGCCACTGGTGTGCATGCACTGCATGTGGAGGTGCACCAGTTAGCTGACCAGCAGGAAAGGGGCACTGCGCAGATCCTGGCGGGGATGCAGTGCATGCAAGAGGCCAAGACTGCATCCTTGGATTGCATTGCCACTGCGATCATGGATGGCTTTGCATTGCTGGCTGCCGCAGTGTATGGCCATGCACAGGTGATGCCTGCAGTGCACTGTCCACCCCATGAACCCGGCATGGGGTGACCCAAACACAGTCGACACTGGGCTCTGATGTAGGAATCTCTGGCACGCCCATGGCAGACCTGTCTGGGCGCCTGCACACCCCTGCACAGACATGGTCGCGGTCCCACGGTTCTACCCCTGGGGGGCTGTTGCAAACCCTCCCATGGCTGATGCACAGCCTGTGGCTACCAATCGGCCTCAGCGTGGCCACCCCCATGGCTGTGGTGGCCATGGTTCCGTGCAGCAGCCCTGATGTACTGGCCGCCCTGACTGCTGTCTGCCACTGCTGCCCTGTGAGCACATGGGTGGTGTGTGTGTGCCTACCACTGGTGTTGCACGTGTGTCACACCACATGCTGCCTGTGTGCATGCTTGCTCGGCCGCTGGATTGTGTGGCGTGGGCGTGATGAGGGTAGGCTAGCACCAGTTGCGCTTGTGTACTGGTGCAATGCATCGGATCTACACTGCATGCCAATGCCTGGGTGTGTGGGTGCATGTGGGTGTGTGTGTGTGTTGTTGTGTGTGGTTGTGTGCCGCTGACTCCCATACCCCTGCCTCATGTCTCTGTGTGTGCATGCCCATTGCCATGCAAGCCCCTGCATGTGTGCTGTACCTGTTTGTGTGGCCCATGCATGTGTACTGCACCACCTACCTGTGCGCACCATAGTGCTCCTGTGCGATGGTGTCCCACTGGCATCACACCTGCTGGAGCAGCCAGGGGTTCCTCCGCCCAGGGGGTGGCTGTCCATCACCCTCCAGCTCATTGCCTCCATCGTCCCCACTACTGTCTTCCTCATCAGCCTCGACAGCTATCCCATGGTCAATGGCCATGTTGTGCAGTATGCAGCAGGCCAAGAATAGGCCACAGGCTTTCGAGGGGCTGTACTGTAGAGCACTGCCTGACCTGTCTAGGCAATGGAACCATGCTTTCAGCATGCCAAAGACATGCTCGATGATGTTGTGCATGCTGGTGTATGCCTTGTTGTACTGTTGCTCTGCTGGGGATGATGGGCACCGGTAGGGGGTGAGCAGCCAGGGCCTCAGTGGATACATTATGTCACCTGTGTGGATACGGACATGGTTAGCCCTCTGCTATTCTATGCTGCACCCTTTGCCTGTCCCTGGTGCCCACGCAACCATGCACACCCTGCCCACCCCCATCCCCAGGTCTGCTCTGCCCATTGCCCCTTGCTCGTGCCATACTCACCCACTAGGTGGCCTGTGGGGATGTCCCCACATTCAAACCTGTGGCACAGCACAGAGCTGTGCCAGATGAATGTGTCTTGTGCACTCCCAGGGTGTGTGGCGCAGACATTGGTGATGCACCCCATGGCATCACACACCATTTAGCAGTTGACACTCGGGCTCCCCTTCCGGTTGATGTATGCCATGCCCTCAGGGCCAGATGGCATGCGGATGGCCATGTGGGTGCAGTCAATGGCCCCAATCACACCAGGCATATGTGCCACCCTGTGGAAGTCCTGCATGGTTGCTGTATGCTCCACCTGTGTGCTGGGGAAATGGATGAATTCCGAAGCACATGGCAGCAGGGTGTTGAGGAACTGTGTGAGGAGGTGGGACATGGCTGACTGGGTGATGCCTGTGGTGTCCCCTGTTGGTGTCTGGAAGGTGCCTGTGGCAAGCAGGCACATGATGTCTGTCACCTTCATCTCCACAGACATGGCATGGCTTTGTTTGGTGGATGCCTGCATCTCCTCACTGCACAGCTTGCAGAGCTGCCTCAGAATGGCCCTGTTCAGGCAGTACCGGCCCACGACCTCAGTGTCACTGTAGTTCTCAAAGGTGATGCGGGCACGGTACCACCTGTGTTGGGCATACCACCAATGGGCCCTTCCTCAGCCACATTGCTGTTCCTTCTGCCCCCTCACACCCCTCATTACGGCCTCCATCATGAAGGGCGCACTGTCCAAGGCCCTTGCTGTCCACTGTCCCCCTGGGCTGTTGGCTGCTGGCTGTGTACCACCCTGGTGCACTGCTTGTCTCTGTGTCTGTGTCTCTCTCTCTCTCTCCCTCCCCCCCCATCCCTCTCCCACGCCATCTCTGTCCTTCTCCCTGTGTGTGGGCTTTGGTCTGTCTGACTGTCTGTGTGTGTGTGTGTGTGTGTGTGTGTGTGTCTCTCTCTCTCTCTCTCTCACTCACTCCTTCTCACTCTCACCCCTGGCTAAAGTGTTGCCTGTGTATTTGCACCCTGTATTTATAGGAACAAATCTGCTCGGAGCATCTTCGATTTGCTCCACACTTGCGCCATGGATTCACGGTTGAATATGCCACTTCGCTAGCTATTCATGGGAATGTCCCCTGCTCTTGCAGATGCATTCGTTATAGTTGTGCATTGGCGCAATGGATTTTGCGCTGTGCACTGGCTCCCGCTGAATATGGCTCCTTGGTGCAATGCCGCACTTGCGTCAGCTCAACTCAGTTCTGCATGCTCTTAATATCTGGGCCAGTGTGCATAACACATGTATTGTGTATCTGATTTTTTTATGTAAAAAAAATGTAAGCACATTTATGAAGTTCAGAGATTTTAATGTGGAAAAATAAGATATTTATTTTGAAACATTTTACTCTTTGCATTATTTTACAACAAAGACTTCAAAATAACGGCATAAATGCACAGCATTGCTTGAAAAAAGTCAAATGTTATTAAAAAACTGAATTTAAATACTTTTTCTAACGTTGCACAAGTGGCAAAATTATTGCAATAACAAGTTATCGCGATAATTTCATCACAGTTGTCCTAGCTTCAAAATTTTATTATCGTGACACCCCTAACCTCCAGTATGCTTTAGATTCTATTCAGAGGGTATTTATTAATTTGCTCGTTCTAGTTTCTTTTTGTACAGCTCTTTAAAACTTAATAAAAAATGCATCTTCTGCACTACTTTAATTTGCAATATTTTATTATATTTGTTGTACTATTGTGGGAGAGATATCCTGTAGAAAAGTGCAAGATAATATTACTGCTGGTTATGACACTCAGATTACCTCTCGATCCCCTGCAGCAACTGACACTTACATCACAATTATGCAACAAAACAAAACAAAGCCTTACAAATCAAAACAGTTCTGAGGCAGCCATTGTTGGGTCTAGCCAACTCTTCTCTACTTAGCTGCTGGCAGAATAAAACCGAGGGTTGCCTATAATCTTCATGTCATACCTCTCAACTGTCCCTGATTTTTGGCTCAAATTTTTCCTCTGTCCCTCGTAAAATTTGTGTTCTTGTGACAGAACAGTGGGAATTAAAAGCACAAAATAATATCAAACATTAAAATAACAGATTTGTTATTCTTCAGAAAATGCATCTTAACCCAAATCCCTTTATTCAATCATCTTTCTGAGTGAATAGTACAGGATTTTAAGATGTGTCCCTGAGTTGGGGTCTTTGTCCCTGATTTTTTTTAAACCTTGTCCCTGATTCGTGAGGCAAGAGGTTGAGAGGTATGTTTGACCTACCTATACGAAAATCGTAACTTTCTGTCAACCACGATCTCGCAGAATTACAGTTCTGCCCTACAGCCACCTGCTTCATCATTCCAGTCGTATAGAGAACCCGCTTGGGAAAATTCCCAACCTGGTGACAGTCGGGCTGGTTAAAGCAAAGGTGCGCGAGCCCGAGAGACCATTACATCCGCCTACCTAAATGAAACACAATCCAGCCTGGTCAGAACCGGTTCCAAGCGCGCGGCGGCCGCCGCATCCTCTTGCTGGGTCTCGCGCCCGCAGACCACCTCCCGGCATCCTAACAGCTTGGAAAACTTTCGTCTCCGGGGCCGGGGTCCACCGTTCCACACGACTGTGGAAGAAACGATAAAAACAGGAAACAAACACGGTTTAAGTGAAACAGTTTGTGGTCTCAGCAACTTGACAGTTTTTTAACTCCTCAGCCCTTGCACCACGCGTTACCTCAGTTATACCCTTGGTTCTTAAACTGTCCTCGTCTACCTCAGTCAGACTCAGCATCCCTGACCTGCCGCTCGCTGATTGGACTGCCGCAGATGGGGATACCCACGGCGGTTCGGGTTTCAATTGGCTACGGCGAGACGAGTGCGCGCGGAGGATAGATACAGCAGCAATGAAGTGGAGGCGCGTGCTCAAGGCCACCAAAAACCGCTGGGTCAGGAATTAGAGGGAGAGTCGGCGTCGGTCAGAGTCGCAAGCAGCAGTGGAAGCGACGGTGGCAGCAGCGGGGACATCGCATGCAGGGAGGAGGCTAGTCAAGGCTGTGGGAGTGACGGAGTCTCAGGATACCAACTGAGCTGGAGACGCGCGAGCCGAGACCGTCACTGCGCAGAAACGGGTAGTGACTGCAGGGCTAAGCTAAGGGACCTTGCCGTTCCGCCCCCTCCGTCGGTGTGAGGCACCAGCTGGTCAGTGCGGCCAGGCGCTGTCCGGGACGGGTGGAGGTGCAGGACCTGTTCGCCTCCCACACACACTACGCCTTTGTCGACGGATCGGGAGACCTGGGCTGACTGCACGGAGTCGGGGCCGTGTGACAGCTAAGTGGTGCGGAGCCTTTGCAGTCGTGTTCCCTTCGGGTGTAATATTATCCCGCAGTGTCCCGCCACGTCAGGTGGTAGTCCTCCTTTTCCTTTGTATTTGCCTCCTCCGTCCGCTAATTTTTATAGTTGTAAATAGTATATAGTGTATTATTTCTTGTTTAGTACCATGTGTTCGCGGGTGTGGTTTCTGACGGAGCGACGGATACAGGACCTTTATCCACAGATGAGCATCCTGCGATCCCTAAAGCAGCGCTGCAGTGAGGAGGAGGTGGAGTTCAGGGCGCTGGTGATGGACCAAATAGTGCTGACTGTCACTGATGGGCAAATAGGTAAGGGGTGCAGATAATGCTGTCGCTGATAGACAAATATGTAATGGGGAGGGGCAGATGGGGCTGTCCCTTATGGGTAAAATGGTGTAGATTGTGCTGACTGTCACTAATGGATAAGCGGGAAGAAGGTGTTAAACTGTCACTTATAAATAACTAGGTAAGGGAGGGCAGATACCCAAGACCATCACCATGGTTATATATACAACGGGGCTGATGGTGCTGACAGTCACTAATGGGTAACTAGGTAAGGGTCAGATAATGCTGACTGTCACTGATGGGGAAATAGGTAAAAGGGCAGAAAGTGCTAATTGTCACATGGGTAAACAGATGAAGGGACAGAAAGTGCTGACTGTCACTGACAGGTAAGTAATAAGGAGCAGATAGTGCTGTTATTAATTGGTAAATAGTAAGGGACAGATAGTGCATACTGCCACTGATGGGGGAAATTAGTAAAGGGCAGATGTAGCTGTCACTGGCAAATAGGTAGAAGGCAGAAAGTGCTGTCACTGATGAGTAAAATAGGTAAGGGGCAGATAGTGCTGACTCTTACTGATGGGTAAATAAGGGGGCAATAGTGCTGACTGTCACTGATAGGTAAACAGGTAAGGGGTGGATAATGCTGTCACTGATGGGTAAATAAATAAGAGGCAAACAGTAATATCACCAGTGGGTAAATAGGTAAGGGGCAGATAGTGCTGTCACTGATGGGTAAATAAGTAAGGATGCAATAGTGCTGACTGTCACTGATGGGTAAATAAGTAAGGGTGCAATAGGGTTGACTGTCACTGATGGGTAAATAAGGGTACAATAGTGTTGACTGTCACTAAAGGGTAAATAAGTAAGGGGGCAATAGTGTTGACTGTTACTGATGGGTAAATAAGTAAGGGGGCAATAGTGCTTAATGTCACTGATGGGTAAATAAGTAAAGAGGCACGTAGTCATGTCACATATTGGTAAATAGGTAAGGGGGTAGATTGGGAACATTACATAAATATGTGGCAGGAAGGAGCATCACCTCAAGCTCTACAGCTTGTCAGAAATGTTAGCAGTGAAATACCATTAAGTGAAAAAAAATCCTGTATAAAGACAGAAAGAGGGTAGTTTTTTCTTTCAGCTTGCTCTATTATTTAATTTTTACGAACTGTGCTGTTACCCTGCCCACGCACTTGCTTCAGTTAATCTGACCGGAGAACTTTTGCTGATGTGGGTGTTTAGGGATTCTTTGGCTGGTTAAAAAAATGAGCAGGCATACACACTGATGACTGGCTTTGAGTTATGTAGGGTATTCTGTAGTTGTGCTGCATGGGGAATGATGTGTTCAGGGAAGAGCCCTGATGTGAGACTGCAGTGTGAGATGTACTGACTTTTGTATTCTGATTGTACCCTTATGATGTCTGTTCTGTATTTTATAATTAATGGATATGTGTGGGGATTACTCAAGTGAATTTTGTTTAGCAGGAAAAGTAATTTGATTTACAGTTCATGGTTTAAGAAGTGTTTTATTGCTTGACAGTGCTGTGGACTGCTACCCTTAAGTACCTTGTCAGTGTTTTTTTGAATCACAGTAATTCTTGGGAATCTGTGGCTAAAGTGATGGGAATTATTATGAATTGCGTGTGTAACATGGTTGTGATTGTTTACATTTTATGAATTGAATATGTAAATGCTCTATTTTTTTATGGTAGGTAAGTGGTGAAATCAAAATTGTTTTTGCTTGTAATACCATCATGTTAATGTCACGATGATAGTATTAAAGGATTGAACACTTGAATTCACAGTACTACTTTGGGGGGTGGCACTCACAAAAATAATTCATACCCTATGCAGACAGTTAAAAAAAAAAAACTTGTCCTACAGCCAAACATGCAAATAAGTTGTTTGTTAATAGTAGGATATAGCTTGCTTTAGTTCGCTCAGTGAAAAGTAAATTGCATCGCATATATAGTAGCATGCAGACGAGCAGAAGGCTCATGGCTGAACAAAGAAATCACCATTAATGTGTTAGGTGGTAACAAAAAAGTTCAGACTGATTCCTGTAGTACAATAATATTACATTTTGGATGCACTACACAAAAAGGGTAAATAAAAGTCACTCAACCCTGTAATCAAATTGACTTTTTTTTTCTGGTGAAATCTGTAATTAATCCAGTGGCAAAAATAAGGGCCCCTGTTTTCAGATCTGGCCATTTGTGCTGTGCACCATTTAATGCTGCATGTGACGTAGTGCATGGTCAGCCTGGGAATCATACTCTGACAGTTAACGCTCTGACTGGTGCATGCTGCCTGTCTGAATGTAGGAGCTGTGGGAGCACAGGGCACAGTGACTGTGCTGTCACTCTCCCTTGCAGGACAGTGACTCATAGGAGAAAAGGAGCTCCCTCACTAGAGATATTTAAAAGAAAATTGAAAGCCTTTTTCTTTTAACAAGCCTTTGGGGTCTAATGTAGCAATTGAATATGACTAACAGTTTTATTGATTTAGATTTCTAGGATTCATTTGTATATTAGAGTATGTTATTTAAATGTATTTTATATTGTTGTTGAATTCTGTTTATATGCTGTTTTTAATTGTATATTTGTAAGGGTGCCTTGCGCCTTTGGGAAGGGCGCCCAAAAGAAATAAAATCTATTACTACTATTACTAAAAGGGAGATAGCACATCCTAAATGGGTAGGACCCTTACCCCTGTGAGCTATATTCAGCTATGGCATGCTAATAAGCATATATGGAATTCAAGTCACTGAGGGGCCATTTGCATGCCATTATGTACTTATTAGCAGCTCCGCAGAATGTGCCTTGCGCATAACTGCATGAAGTCATTATGTGGAACTGTGCTGGCCACCAACCCCTCCCACCCCTGCGATCACCAACCAGAATTCAAATAACCCATCATCTGACAGATCTGTAGTGTTTATTGGCCCCCCGTCCCACACAGTTAGGTTCCTCCTCCCCCTGGTGGCACTCCACTTACCATCCCTTACAATATGAGGTAGAAGTCACCTCCCAGAGACAGCGACCATTACTGCCCCTCTGCTCATCATTTCGCCTGGCCGCTGTCTGAGTGACAGGATGTAAGCTTGCTCGGTGTGGGTCTCTACTTTTTCTGCCCTTCAGCCTCTTTTTAAGAAATGTTTCCTTCAGAACAATTGCTGCTACCATGAGATAGATTCACTACTCAGTTACATTGTTACACTGTAGTGATTTTATGTCTGTTTAAGCAAATTTATATGAAATTTGCATCTGGCTTCTATTTTTTACTGTAGGATGTAATATTTATCTTTGTAAAAAGTTATGTACGTCACGTTGCAGTTCACTGAACCTAAGTATGAAAATATTCTGGATTTATATGAATTATGTTGAGCTAATGGTTTTCCGGTTTCATATATGGCCAGTTCAGTTTGGCAGAATCCTAAAACCTGTTTTTTTCCTCCAAATTGAGGGCGAATCTGCATATTTTGTACAACAATTTGGCTTAAAATGGAGGGTTTTGCCAAAAAGCTGGTGCAGTGTGGGGTTTGCCAAAAAGCTGATGCAGTGTGGGTTTTTTCATGAAAAACTGACTCCCAAGTGCTGGCTTAAAAATGACAGATTCCATTTTTTTTACTGGTGTTTTCCTTTGAAATGGGAAATCATTGGCCCTAATTATGGTATTAAGTAGGAGGCTATTCAGTGCTCTCTGGACCACATTCCTTCATACCAAATTAATTCGTAATAATTGAAAGCCTGTTACACTGCTCTGGAATTCTTTTCTTGTTTTTAAATTGTGTGAGAATATATAATAAACCTGTCACTTATAATGTTTGCACTAGCACTTTTTTCACTAAGTTTTAAGCCGCTGAAACCAGTACTTTGATGATGACAATGTAGTTATATATTAGTATGTAGTTATAATTATTTGTCACATGACTAACTATTTAGGAGTTGTGGCATAAATATTACCTTTTGGACTGCTAGAAATTTCACATGGTATTATTTGTGTACCCTGTATTCTGACACTACTGTGCGAATTTCTGAGCTGATTGCATTCAAATTTTTAATAACTTTTTTTAGTTTAGAATACAGCTACTTAAGTACTGGTTCAGGCCACTAAACCTTACCCCCAGTAGAAGGAGTAGAGCACTCCAAAACCTAGGGGAGGTTTGTGGCACCAGCACAAGTCTGTGTGTCTTTCTCATTTAGCACTGCTATTTGCGCATTTCTGGCACAAGGTACATTAAAGATATACTTCACAGACTGGTGTGTACTATCTGTAAACAGTAAGGCACAACAGGGTGCATCATGGTGGGATAATGGCCTGCCTCCGGTGGGTTGAAGCATGAGGCAAAGCTGAGTACTTCAACTATCAGAGGAGGACCATTAGCCCACCATAATGCACCTCCTGGAGTGCCTTATTGGGATTATGATATGGGCCCGTTTTTAGTAGATTGGACGTGTAACCGGGTCGCTGCAGATGTTGCAGTTACTACCCCTGCATTGTGGGCTCAAACATGTTTGAAGGGCCAGGGTTCTGATTTTCCTGATTGGGGTTTTGAATCCAGATTGTCGAAGTTTTGCACTGTGCCTCTACCAAGAGTAAAATTTAAGTGGCCTGGTGTCAGAGCGATACAGTCCCCTGGGATACAGTACCTCCCCACCTCCCCACGTTGTCCTCCTATGCTTAAAAATCACAGCACAACCTTAATGTCAACAAAAGTACAAGTAGTGACTTACACTAATAATGTGCTCACAAGACAAAATGTAAAATATCAACAAAATATTTATGAGGGGAATATTCATAGGGGATAGGAGAATGCAAAGCAGAAGTGTTTTTGGTAGAGACTTGTGAACTGTATGTGCAGGACCAAAGTTAGGTGCCTGAGTAGGCTTGGCCTGTAAAAGACTAAAACAGCAATAACAGTGCCCACCCACCCCCACCAGGCTGCAGTCCAGGGGCCAGAGAGCAGAAGATGATGGCAGGCAGTTTTTGAGTCTGACAAGGAGTCCAGGTAAGCCCTCACCATTTTCATGGGGGGGGGGGTTACACTTCCCACACCTAAACACATGACGCCTGCATTAAGTCCATCAACAGAGTCCATCTGTAACAACAAACAGTGTACAACACAACATACAAGTAGCATGCACAGTTTGCCTAGACAGTTGTTTCATGACTGGAGTAAGTATACCATATGTCCTAGTCCAGACAAATACAACTAGTTTAGCAACAAAAAAGAAAGGCCTGTTGTATACATAAAAATGGCTGTCATGACAGTAACCATTAACATACCATAACAGTGGGTAATTTCATAACTTTGCACAATACTATAATATTGATCAGTGCAATAACAACATTATTCAACTTCCTTTGTTACCCTTTACCTCCTGCTGTAGGTGATATGGTCTGGTCTTTGCAAAAGGCAATTTGAGGCAGAGATCTGGGTGTGACATAGATACCTCTGTGTACTGTATACATTGGCAAGTTAATAGGGGCACTCACCTGGAGAATCATAGATTAACGTGAGCAAAGGTTTAATAGCTCTTTCAGAACAATGGAATGGAACAATCACTTCTTCCTCAGCATCATGGCGTGCAGTCTCTGTTTCACTGACCAGCAGTGAGGCGTCATCAGTCAAATGAAGAGGGGGGAGATACCTAAAACAAACAATAGAAACACTCTGGATACATAAGTTGATACCAGCCCATTTACAGAAGAAAGGGTTCTGAAAGAACTCTTAAAACTGAAGGTGGACAAAGCAGTGGGGCCTGATGGGATTCATCCCAGAATTCTAAAAGAACTAAGGGTAGAACTAGTGACACCACTGACTACCCTCTTTAACAAATCATGTGAGGATGGGGTGGTACCCGAGGACTGGAGGAGGGCAGATGTGATTCCCCTTCACAAAAGTGGGAGCAGGGCAGAAGCAGGAAACTACAGACCTGTTAGTTTAACCTCAGTGATAGGGAAAATGATGGAATCACTTCTGAAGGAAAGAATTGTCGAGTACCTAGAGGCCAGAGGGGCACAGGACCCAAGGCAGCATGGATTCACAGCGGAAAGATCATGCCAGACGAATCTAATAGATTTCTTTGACTGGGTGACCAAAGTAGTAGATCAGGAAGGGGCTGTGGACATGGCCTACCTAGACTTTAGCAAGGCATTTGACTCAGTCCCACACAAAAGATTAATATACAAGTTAGCCAGCCTGGGAGTGGGTCCCAAGATGATAGCCTGGGTAAAGAATTGGCTGGAGAATAGGGCACAGAGG
The DNA here is from genome assembly GCA_016271365.2 of Neoceratodus forsteri. Classification (NCBI taxonomy): domain Eukaryota; kingdom Metazoa; phylum Chordata; order Ceratodontiformes; family Ceratodontidae; genus Neoceratodus; species Neoceratodus forsteri. Next base: position 569,537,997 of record CM057452.1, read on the forward strand.
GTAATAGTAAATGGAGTCCACTCTGAAGAAAGGGGGGGTTACTAGTGGGGTACCGCAGGGTTCAGTATTAGGACCGGTCCTCTTCAATGTCTTTATAAGCGACATTGCAGAGGGACTGGAAGGAAAAGTATGTCTCTTTGCAGATGATACAAAGATCTGCAACAGAGTTGATGCACAAGTTGGGGTGGAAAGGATGAGAAAGGACTTGGCAAGGTTAGAGGAATGGTCAAATGTATGACAGCTTAGATTCAATGCTAAGAAGTGCAAGGTAATGCACCTGGGAAACAAAAACCCAGGGGATGAGTACACAATGGGGGGTGAGATACTAACAACAACAAAAATGGAAAGGGACCTGGGGGTAGTCATATCAGATTACTTAAAGGTGGGCAAGCAATGTGAGAGGGCAGTAAGGAGGGCTGGGGGGATACTGGGATGCATAGGGAGAGGCATCCCCAGTAGAAAACAGGAAGTTGTTATCCCTCTGTACAGACAGCTGGTGAGACCCCATCTGGAGTACCGTGTGCAGTTCTGGAGAACCAATCTCCGCAAGGACATAGACAAGATGGAAGCTGTCCAGAGGAGGGCAACTAAAATGGTGCAGGGTCTGCACCGGAAGACATATGAAGAGAGAGACTAAAGGAGCTTAATATGTATAGCCTTGAGGAAAGGAGGGAGAGGGGGGACATGATAGAAACTTTCAAGTACCTCAATGGAATCAACAAAGTCCAAGAGGGTAGCATCTTTCAAAAAAAGAGGTGTGCAAGAACAAGGGGGCACAATTTGAAGATGGGGGCAGCTCAGAGGTAATGTAAGGAAGTATTTTTTCACAGAGAGGGTTATAGATGCATGGAACGGCTTTCTGGAGGAGGTTGTGGAGTCAAAAACAGTGGTTGAATTCAAGCATGCATGGGACAATCATAAGGCAATTCTAGGGGGTGGGGGTAGAAAGAAGTAGGCTGCTGGTTAACTAGGATCTGCAGCTTATCCATTAGGTAGGGAAATGGGCAGACTGGGTGGGCCAAGTGGTCCTTATCTGCCGTCAAATTCTATGTTTCTGTGTTTCTATGTAAAATGTGTTCCACAACTACTACTGTGTGTTCTGTTGTTTCTATATGTTTTTATCTGTTTTATTTATTTGTGAAAATCAGTTTACAACCTTTGAGCCAGGGGCTCGTTTCTAAAGGTACCTCGTCACATTGAGGACATACATAGCATTTTAGGTTACATAGCACAGGTTTGCTCAAATAGGCATTCATCAGAGGTGCCACGTCACACTGAGGTCAAACAAAATACATTTAAGTTACAGGGTACAAGTAATTGAAATAGGTCTCCACTTTCTTCCTCTGTCACTTCCTCAGATAATGGCATTGTCACCCAAGAGTACAGCTCTGATATTGGTTCATAGTCCATGATTGTTGGTGTAGGCACTGTGAGAGGGCTGAATAAGGTCCTGCCCCATTTGTAATGCAGAAAGAGTTCAAACACAAGGGTCTGTTCTATGCTCTTCTTTTCTGTCTCTTCACTGTCTGGTTGCACAACCACATTTTCCTTGTGAGACCTAGGAACTGATCACTCCAGTCTCGTGATTCTCCACCTCTCACTATCTCTCTGCCTTCCCTTGCTACTTCTGTCTTTTTTCCCCCTTGCACATCTGCAGTTATAAAAACATATATGTGAATCTTTGTGTAAAACTGTTATACTGAAATTCTTTGTTTAAATATGTATGTAATTACATAGGTATACTTTTTGAAATGATTGCTAAAAGCTATTTGGAACTCAAGGGGTTAACCTGAGATGCAGTTTTTAAGCCTTTTGCAGAGCTGTAAACAAGAGATCAGTTCTGGATCACTATGTTCTTTTTTGCTGAGCCTCCATTGAAACTGACAAGAACATTCTATAAACTCACAAGAACATTCTGTGAGAAGCAAGCTGTCTTAACAAGTTCCCAGAGAAAGACTTATAAAAAGAGTAACAATGCTTTTGCTAGAGGGACAAGGAGAGTGAGAGACTGAGAGACAAACTTGGAATTAACTGATACCCTCAGAAGAAGGACTTGGTTTTTTTCTGTTTGTACTGCCTTTGTAAATAGTTATATTGAACAAATTTTTATTTTGCTATCATTGAGAAAAATAACATGCTATTTGTGAATTTTGAAACTGCTCCTGGATTTCTTATGCTTCCTGACCTGTGCCTCGATAACAGATGGTTTTAGAAGTGGGATTTATGCTGTGCATACTCTAAGCCAGGAGTTTTGTGCATGGGTACTAGACCTGGTACCAGGGAAGCATAGAAGAAAGGTAGGATTCTGCAGCAGCAAGTCCAGGAGTGATTACCAGAAGAATGGAAGCCAGACTAGAGGCAGAAACAAAAGTCCAGACTGAGACTGTTCAGCCAGAACCAGAGATGGAAAAAGAACAGGGAGTGACAGAACCAGAAAGCCTGACTGCCTTTTTCCAATGGTGGGCAATACAACAAAAAGAGATGGAAAAACAGAGAAAAGAAGAAATGCAGCAGAGGAGAGAAGAGATGCAGCGACAGGAGCAGCGATGGCTGGATGCCTTGCAAGCTGTCAAATGCAGAGGATCTGGCACAGGTCCTGTAGAGCAACAAAACACCAACAACTTAAAATACCTTAAACTTACAAAGTTGTGTCCCTTGGATGATATCAAAGCATACCTGACAACTTCTGAAACAGTTACTGCAGCTTGCCAGTGGCCAAAGCAGCAATGGGCAATCAGATTGGTACCCTACCTGACAGGGAAAGCCCAGCTTTCTTATAGCAGGATGGACACTGCAGTCATAAAACTATGACCTGGTAAAAAGAGAGGTCCTTAAAAGATATGACATCCCAGGAGAGACCTACAGGCAGAGATTTCGGTCTCTGAAGAACTACTCAGTCGACAATCCTTGAGAAGCCTTCACTTGACTCAGAGAACTCCTTATGAAATGACTCCAAACAGAGGGCAAAACACTACCACAGATCATTGAAACATTTGTAATGGAGCAGTTCATCAGCATTCTACACACAGACATCCTTGGGTAAAAGAACACCAACCAGAAAGTAGGGAAAAGGCTGTTTCTTTGGCTGAAAACTACCAGATGGCCAGACAGATGCCACAGCAGTGAGGTAACAGCCAAGCACCGGTAAGACACTATTTTTCACATTTAAACTCCAAGTCTGATAAGAACTGTGGTGGGGGTGACAAATCTGAACTCGAAAGAAATGGTTTCCGAATACTGTGAAATGAGCCATTAAGGCTGCATTATGTTCAGCCCCTGTTTTAAGAAGCCCAGAGTGAGAAACAATTTCTGTTATAGACATGTGCATCAGAGGTAGGGCTAGGAGCTGTCTTGAGTCAGCATATAGATGGGAAAGAACATTTTATTCTATTCATAAGTAGGAAATTGCACAATAGAGAGAAAAGGTACTCCACCATTGAAAAGGAATGCCTTGTGGCAAAGTGGGCCATGGAGTCCCTTAAGTTTTACTTACTACGAGCTGATTTTGAACATTTAACAGAACACGTTTTTCTTTGTTAGCATAACCAAATGAAGGATAACAATTCTAGAATCAGACAGTGGTACCTAGCACTATTGCCATTTAAATTTAAAGTGATGGAGTTACACTCATCTAGGAAAGAGAATGTAAGTGCTGATTTTCTGTCAAAATATGGATCAGGAATTGTGAATTCCGAAGGTTGAAAAAAAATTACTTGAAACTTCTCTGCTATGCTGCATATGCACTGAACTGTAAAAGTTAAAAGCTATTTTTTTGGAAGCCTGTTTTTGTAAAACAGGTTCCATCTTAAGAAGGGGGTTTATGTGACAGGGCTGAATAAGGCCCTGCCCCATTTGTTATGCAGAGTTTAAATGCAAGGGTCTGTTCTATCCTCTCCTTTTTTTGTCTTCTCTGTCTGGTTGCGCAGCCAAATTTTCTTGTGAGACCTAGGAACTGATCACTACAGTCTCGCAATTCTCTGCCTCTCACTATCTGTCTGCCTTCCCTTGCTATTTCTGCCTTGCATATCTGCAGTTATAAAACATATATGTAAATCTCTGTGTAAAACTGTCAAACTGGGATCCTTTGTGTAAAAATGTATATAGTTATGCTGTTTGAAATGATTGCTAAAAGCTATTTGGAACTCAAGGGGTTAACCTGAGATGCAGTTTTTAAACCTTTTGCAGAGCTGTAAACAAGAGATCAGTGCTGGGTCACTGTGTTCTTTTTGCTGCACCTGCATCGAAACTGACAAGAACATTCTGTAAACTTACAAGAATATTCTGTGAGAAGCCGGCTCTCTTAATGAGTTCCCAGACAAAGACTTCTAAAAAGAGCAGCAATGCATTTGCTAGAGGGATAAGGAGAGTGAGAGACTGAGAGACTGAAACTTGGAATTAACTGATACTTTCAGAAGAAGGACTTAGTTTCTCTGTTTGTACTGCTTTTGTAAATAATTATACTGAACAAATTTTTATTTTGCTGTTATTGAGAAAAATACAATGCTATTTGTGAATTTTGAAACTGCTCCTGGTTTTCCTATGCTTTCTGACCTATGCCTTGATGACAGGCACTGCAAGAGGCACATTTGACGCATTACGTGTTGTTCCATTTGAACCTCTGAGTAGTCTGGTGAGATCCCTTGTAGGAAAGTACTTCCCTCCTGATTCCGAGTCAATCTGATCTACCTGAGCATCAGTTGTGGACAGAACAGTTTCAGATTGCAGTTCTACGAGTGGGAGACGAGTGCCCTAGACCAGGGTAGGCTGGTAGACGTCCTCTTTCTTGACTTCAGCAAGGCATTTGATTCGGTACCTCACAGTGGCCTGCTGGCTAAACTGGAGGAAATGAGGGTGGGAAAACGGATGAACAGATGGATAGGAAATTGGCACAAGGAGCATATTCAGAGGGTGGTGGTTGGGGGGTTAGTCTAATCTCCAAGGAGAGTCATTAGTGGGGTTCCCCAAGGATTGGTCCTACTGCCCCTCCTGTTTAACGCCTATGTCTCTGACATAAGGAAGGATATCAGGAGTGAAATGAGTCTTTTTTGTGGATGACTCGAAGCTGGGGGCAGTGGTGGATTGGGAGGAGGGGGGCTGGCCCTGCAGGAGGACCTGGATACTCTGGAGAGGTGGGCGAGAAAGTGGAAACTGAAGCTCAGTGCAGAGAAATGCAGGGTTCTGCACCTGGGGGCCAGAAACCCGGACCAAGTGTATACCCTGGGGGGAGAAACACTGCAAGTCTCGATGGGCAAGAGGGACCTGGGGGTGGCAGTGGATGTCAAAATTAATAACTCTGAGACCTGTAGGAGGGTGGCGTCCAAAGCAAATAGGATGCTGGGATGCATCGCTAGGGGGATTACCTCCAGAAGGAGGGAAATGATCCTCCCTCTGTATAACTGGTTAGGCCGCACCTCAAGTACTGTATGCAGTTTTGGAGACCACACTTAAAAAGGGACATTGCACTCCTGGAGAAAGTCCAGAGGAGGGCAACCAAAATGATCTGGGGCTTGGGGGAAAGGACCTATGGGGAGAGGCTAGAGGAGCTCAACATGTACACATTGGAGGAGAGGCGGGACAGAGGGGACATGATAGAGGTCTTCAATTACATGAGAGGGATAAATAGGGGTGACTCGGGGTGTTCCAAAGGAAAGGGGGGGCAACTAGAGGGCACGGGTAGAAGCTAGAGGGGGGAGACTCAGGGGAGAGGAGGGGTGCTACTTTACTGGAGAGGGTGGTGGAACCATGGAATGCACTGCCCAGGGGACTGGTGGAGGCAGAGACTGTGGATGGGTTCAAGAGTGGCTGGGACATATATGGTGGGTGACTCAAGGGGGTGGGGGGGACAGCAAAGTCGGCACCCAGTGAGGGGGCTAACTAATGAACAGACATGAAAGACCATTAGGCCTACTCTTCTGGCATTTTATTTTTTTAAATACTTTATTCACTCTTACTGACCTGAACTCCTTCGGGAGTGGTCACCAGTGGACGCCTTGACCCTCCTCGCCTGAAGCTCCTTCCCACCTCTGCTGGCTAGGCATTCTGCTCCCTTCGGCCACCCAGCTCTGAATCCCCTGAGGCAGGACTGCCAGATTTACGCCTCCTGGTGCCCTATCTACAGTCTAGTCGGGAGGCCTCCGGGACAGAGAACAGAGGAAGCGAGGGAGGAGTCAGGCATTGGGAGTGGTAGGCTGCACTCCCGGACCCTCCGTCATCTGTCAGGTGGCAGAGGGATTTTTTTTCTTGAAGTGTTTACACCACAACCCCCCCCCCCAAGAGAGCTTGGACATGCAATGGCATCAGGTCACCTGCCGCAGCTCTCGTCCTGCTACTGAAGTCCTTTAGCATGCACAGTACCTCCGGTTTCCACCAGGGGCCACTGCAGTGCAGGGACAACCTGAAACCCACCCCAGAGAGAAGAGAGCTGTCCTCCGGACGCTCGATCCTCTCTTTCCCCTGCTGATCCCTGGTGGCCCCGGCTCGTTCCTGAACCCGGGTCGCTGGCATGGTGCGAGGTGTGGCGTCCAGCGCCTCAACCCTCAGTGCCACCGGACTGGCATCTCTGCTGGCATTTTAGTATGTTAGTATGTCAGTATTGCCTCGTCTTTTGCTTTGAATTTTGTCTGTATGTAGCAGGTCAAGTAGTTGGGGGTTTTGGAGGTTTTGCTGGTTCTATTATATTACTGGTGACTAGTTGTCCAATAGGCAGCAAATAGTTCTGGTGCATAGTCTGGTATCTACATGGCTGTTCTTCAGAATGAATCTTGTTCATGGGCATATCTCACACCTTTTCCATCACACCATATGGGGTGTTGCCTTAATGATCAGCAGTTTTATACTTCCCTGTCAGCCTCAAGTTTCTTTAAAATATGGTCTCCTGGCAGCAGTTCATGTGCCTTCATTCTTTTGTTGTACCTGTCTTTATTGGCTTTGTTATGTTTTGCTGTGGCATCGAAGGCCAACTTGTAGGCAGCGTTTAACTGATCTTTCAATCTCTGTGTGTACTGAAGGTAATTTTTTGGCCTAGCACCATCAGCAGGGACAACAAAACACAAGTCCACAGTAAGTTGGGCATCCCTGCTAAACATCAGGCAATACAGAGAGAATCTGCTGGCGTCATTTTTGGTGCAGTTATATGCAAGGACTAGTGCACTGACTTTCTTGATTCTTTTCCTTTGTATCTAGCTTGCCTAGCATGTTTAGTAGAGTTTGGTGGAACCGCCCGGGCTGAGGATCATCATGATGGTGTTACAGGGTAGTTTCTGACTTTTGTTGCCCAGCAAGACAGCATTTCTTTTACTACATGATTTTTGAAATCTCGACCTTGGTTTGAATGGACCCACTGTGGGGCGTCATGGTGTACATAGAACTTTTCTACTAGGACTTCTGCAACAGTTGTTGCCTTTTGGTCCTTTGTCAGATAAGCTTGGGTGTACCTTGAGAAATGGTCTGTCACTACTAAGCTGAGAAAGTAAGTGCATACCAGTTCCATGGGTGCACTTGTAACTGTGTTCACTGGTGGGTGTTCCCTTTGTGGCAGAGTTGCGTCTCACCCATCTGTTGCAGTTTTTGCAGTATTATTCCGTGTCACCCCCCATACATGGCCAGTAGAACTGAGCACAAGCTAGGTCCAAAGTTTGCTCACTTCAAGGTGTCCCGTGTCATTGTGCATGGCACGCAACACAACTTTTTTGAACTTTGAAGTCAAGACTAGTTGCAGTTATGGGAAGCTTTGTGATCCTCAGATTTCTCCGTACGGCAAGTTATCTTTGATTTTTAACTTGGGCTGCTCCCCCAGTAGCAACTTTGTGTCAGGATCATTGGTAGCTGTCTGTGCAACATCACCCCACTTTTTCAGGGTGAAGATGATATCTTTCAAGCTAGAATCCATTCTTCACTGTCATTGTAAATTTTGTGGATTTAACTGTGGGAGAGTGATCAGGTGTAGTGTAGCAAAATGACAGTAGGCATCAGGTAGACTGTCACGAGGGATGCCAAGACTATCTGTGAGACGACAAGCATTTGCAGATGTCTGACTTATTTCAGTCAAATTTTTTGCACAGTGCTTTCACAGCTTGATCTGGGATTCTTACTCACATTTGGTTATCTGTGGATGATATATTCAGTCACCTTGACAGGACATCAGTGTCCACATGATTCAAGCCAGATCTGTATTCTACACAGTAGTCATACACTGAAAAGCAAATAACCATCTGTGTCTAGCAGTCTCTGACTTTACAGTTGTTTTAACATACAGTAAACTCCCGATTTAACGAATGCTCTGGGGGACATCCAAAACATTCAGATAATTGCAAGTTCGTAACATTGGGAGTGCCACTGAAAACAATACACAGTAGCAGTGGAAATCATCAATTGATACTTTATTCAAAAATAAACTTAAACTTAATTAAAATTAGACCTGCAGAAATACACACCATTTTAGTGTTCTTAGTTCATTAGAAAAGCACTGTTGCTTTAAAAAGTCTTTAATACTCTGCTGCTTTTTTGATTCATTCATTTTCTTCACGGCTTTTAATGGGAGATGCCGCAGTAAGAGCATATGTAGATAGAGGTTGTCAGGTTGGATTTCAAGTCATAAAACACATGTTTCCAATGAAGTGACTGCTTCGGTGGCGGTAGGAACCTTGACCTCCTCACTGTCATCGTCTTTGAGGTCGGGGGTTATCTCCTCCTGTAGTGACACCTTGTTCATGGCGATGGTTACTATGTCTTCATCTGTGAGGTCACCATATCCCTTGTCCTCATCACTTGCCATCCAGTCCTCCACGGTCATCTCTGGAATATCCAGGGGAGCAACACGTTCTTGCATGATTTTGATAATGTCATCTTGGGATAGGTTGATCATTACTTGCTGTTGGGCACTCAACACTGCCGATTTCTCCCAGCATTGGAGTATTGTGTCCGGACATAACTCTGACCATGCTTTGCCACTGATGTAGCAGGCATCTTTAACAGTGATCCTTTTTATGTTGTCTTGCGCGTGCAGCACAGACAACATATTAGGGTTGCTTGAAGTGGAAGAGCAGGTTTTGGAGGCGTGGTCGTGTTGTGGCTAATGGCGCCACTGCTTTTTTGGGCTTGGCTGTGTAGCACAAGTGAGATTGCACTCTGTCTATGACAGCAGTTGCAGAGCATGCCACCAACTTGAAAGGTTTTAGCCGCTGCAGTGAGAGAGCTGCACCTCATTGCAGGGCGTGCCTTCCCTGGTGTAACATTTCAGTGAGACATGGTGGCGGCTGTGACATCCACCTCTCACAGTCCCCAGAAAAGCTTGAAGCATCGGGGGTGCCTAATCCCCCTGTTGGTACTGCCATGCCCCTCCCCACCCATTTGCTGACGGGGAGCCCAACTCTGGACATCATGTCCCATGCCAGTTGTTTGCAGAGGGTGCCCAGTCCCCTCAACATCATTCTCCCGCCAAACACCCTTTTTATTTGCCGACGGGTGCCCAATCCCCTGTCGGCTCCAGTCCCCCAACCCCAGAACACGCAGGTGACATGCTGGGAGCCTACCCCAGCGTGCCAAATGTACCTGTCAAAAAAAAAAAAAAAACCTTACCATGATGTTACATTTTGTTTTTAATCTGTAAAGTAGAAAACATTCCCTTGCTGTCTGCGGCCCCTACCCCAACACGCACCACCCACACTGCCTACACCACCTCCCTACCTCAACCCATATACTTACCCGGAGCCCGCGATGATCTTCGTGGACCAGTAACACGCCTGAACTTTCAAAGCCAACCGCGAACAGAAGAAATGCCGGTAAACTGTATAATGGCATAAATAGTTTTTTTTCAACTTTGGTGCATATCTTGGGAATTTTTGGGAATTTTGGCACTGAATTTTCAATATGGGGTTAATGGGACCCCTCCTCATGAATTCAGTTACTATCATGACGTTATTCAGTCCCAAAAGGTGATTTCGCGGTCACTGCATGGAATCACCTTTCGGGACTGAGTAATGAAATGACAGTGCCATTGTTGATGAGATGGACTCTCAAAAAGCCTATGTTGCAAATTTGGTAAAAAAAATCCATAAAAGGACTGTTTTACGAGCGTGTGTTGCGCAGTTTCCACACACGCTCGTAAGTTCACGAATCTGTAATATTTTCACTCCAGATTTTCAACATTGCCATTTTCCCACACCTACTTATGAACAGTACAGCTGTGATTTTTCATATCCTGGCTGAAATGTGTTTTCGCACTTCTGGTGCAGAATAGTGCGGTCACTGTGAGAAATCAATGTTTGGGACAGATTAAGAAAATCACAGTCACAATGTTCATGAGCAGAGGTCCTAAATTGCCTATGTTTAAAATTTGGTGATGGAATTCCATTAAATGACTGTGCTACGAGCATGCGTTGCGCAGTTTCCACACACCCCTGTAACTTCGCAAATTTGTAATATTTTCAATCTAGATTTTCAACATTTAAATTTTTTTTTACACCTCCTTCTGAACATTACAGCTGTCATTTTCCACATCCTACTCTAAAATTTGTTTTTGCACATCTGGTGCACAGAGGCGCAGTCGCTGTAGGAAAACAATGTTCAGAACAGAGTAAGAAAATCACAGTAACACTGTTCATGAGCAGAAGTAGCAAAATGCCTATGTTGAAAATTTGGTGAAAAAATTCCATAAAATGGCTATGTTACAAGTGTGCTTTGCGCAGTGTCCACGCACAGTCGTAACTTCAAGAATTTGTAATATTTTCACTCCAGATTTTCAACATTGTCATTTTTGCACACTTTCTTATGAACAGTAGAGCTGTCATTTGTCACATCCTGCCTAAAATGTAGTTTCGTACATCTGGCGCTCAATCGTGTGGTTGCTGTGGGAAATCAATGTTCGGGGCAGATTAAGATAATCATAGTGCCACTGTTCATGAGCAGAGGTCCCAAAATGGCTATGTTAAAAATTTGGTGAAATAATTCCACTAAATGACTGTGTTACGAGCGTGTGATGCACAGTTTTCACACACGCTTGTAACTTCGAGAATGTTTAATATTTTCACTCCAGATTTTCAACATTGCCATCTTTATCAGTGGTGCAGCTGACATTTTAATGTGTTGCAGAATGGCACAGTCACTGTGGGAAATCGACGTTCGAGACAGATTAACAGAATCACAGGGACACTGTTCATGAGCAGAGGTCCCAAATGGTTTCATGAGGTGGAGTCACAAAAAAGCCACGTTTTAGCATTTGGAGTGCAAATACTAACAAACCCCCAGGGCGTTAGGGTTTCTAACCATTGCATCCCACCCTGTACAGACTAACAGGCATCAGGGGTGTGTCTTTGGATTGTCTGCCGTACTGCTCATGCCATTGGTCCTCCACCCTCAGCCTGCAGCCACTGACAGGCATCAAGGTGTGCCTTGGACTCTTCAGCCCCAAAGCTCAACCCATTCTCTTATGCTGCACCCATCTCAATGTACTTCCTTATGAAATGGGGTGAGCATAAGGCTCGACGACCCCAAGGCACAACGCAGCAGTTGTCAGATTCTGCAGGGTAGAGTGAGGTGAAATGGCATGAGCGTTATGGCCAGTGACATAAATGCACAGCCCAATGCCTGTCACTCTCTGCAGGGTGGGGTGGGGTTGATGTTGGTTCTATACTTCACTGCTATTCCTATTATGTTGCTCTCTGACTTCTGCACTACCAATGCCAACACCAGCAAGACAACATTCGGCATTGACAAATGCTTGTTTATTAAGTCTTGCAAGGGCAGTTCAGTATTCTCAGCAAGCACAGATGACAACAGCTTACTGCGGTAAATGTGCTTGAGAGTGGCCAGTATGCCCTGGTCAGTAGGTTGTAGTTTTGCCGTTGTGTTTGCGGGAAGAAAAAGGCAATGGATTGCGACATTTCTAGTTTTTAAAATCTCACAGTCAGGGTGTGCATCAGCATTATCTAGCGCAAAATGGCCCATGGTTGTAGCTTAAGGGACTGCAGGTGTATGGGAACTGCAGGCACAAAGTCCTGGAAGAACCAGTTTTTAAAGATGGTGGAAGACATCTAGGCACTGCTTTGTGCCCTGTATGTTACTGGCAGCTGATCTAAATTGATGTGTTTAAAACATTGGGGTTTTAATGATTTTCTGATCACTAGCAATTTCAATTTATGGCTCCTTGTGCCATTGCTGCACCCCAACACAGTTAACCTGTCTTGGTGTTTTTTAAAGCCAGGAGCAAATTTTTCATTGCTATCAGCCAATGTCTTATCTGGCAACAGTTTCCAAAAAAATGTCTGTTTTGTCAGCATTATAAATTTGAGATGCTGACAGCCCCTCCTGTGCCATGATTGCAGTGATCTTGGTCCTGAATGGGGCAATTCATTCATTTGCAGTGGATAGCAGCTCTCTGGCAGCTGACAGCTGCCTTATTCCATGCCGTTGTTTACAATAATTTAGCCAGCCGTCGCTGGCTGTGAAAGCATCGTCCTCCCTACTGAGATGTTGGTGGAACTGTAAAGCTTTTTCCTTTAAGATAGGACCAGAGATTGAAGTTCTTCTCACATGGTTCTGGATGAACCACAGGCACAGTGTCGGTCGAGCTGGTCATCCTTACACCCCTTCATTGTTTTGCATTGTTTAAGAGTGTCACTGCAGTCTAGAGCGGCTGTGAAGTCCCTTATTTTTTCTTTGTCCTTTTTTATGTCACATACTGTTGAGTTGCTGATGCCAGACTTACAGGCAACATCCACAGCTTTCTCTTCACTCTCCAAGCACTCTAATATCTGCAGCTTCTGGGCGATATTAATTGCAGTGCACTTTTGTTTCACCATGGTGTTCCACAAGCTTTGGCAGGAAGGAGTGGGTGTATGTATTATTACCTATTTACTGCAGCTAATTGAACAGCTGATTTTACTGGCAGGTGCTGGGTGCTTAACAGAAACAAATTAGCAAACAAATTAACAAACAGCAGCAATGCTCAGCATGTTGAAAGAGTGAGGGACAATAAATGCATTTTCATTAGACCGCAATTAGCGCTGTCCAAAACAACTTCAAACTTGGGGGGGCATGAAACGAATTTGGATTATCTGGAGATTTGGTTAATCAGGGTTTGTAAAATCGGGAGTTTACTGTACTGCAAAGGGTTGTTATATGTTTTTTATTTATTTATTTGCATTAACATCTGGTGAGGCTATGAGCAAAACTGCCTGTTTTCATAGTCAACCAGGCATACAGCAAAGCATACAGTCCAAGAGGTAGACAATGGAAGTGACATAACAAAGTAAATTGTTCGCATGTTACTAGCACTTGCAGTGTTTAAAAAAAAAAAAACAGGCATGTACATGTGACTGACTATGCCACATAGGCAGTCCCACAGTTCACATTTGAAAGCAGAGAAAGATGGTGCATGATCAGTAACATGCAAAGGTAGAGAGTTTTATAGACAGGATAGTTGATATAGTAAGTCTTTTAACCAGGGCATGTTCTAAGTAACCATGATGTGCACCCCATACAAGTATTCATGAAAGTGGTCCAAGATGGTCCACTTAAGAGCAAGGAACTCCAGTTTGTGGAGTGGGTAGTTCCTTTTGGCTGTATTCAGACTCTTTCTGGCAAAGCAACTGGCTTTAGTCCTTCAGGGTAACTTTGATACAGGACAGCTCCAAGTCTGCAAAGGCTAGCATCTGTATGTAGAACATAGGGCTTTGGTGGGTCAGCATATGCAAGTACTAGTACGCTTGTCAGATGGTAGATGATTTCTTTGACTTGTCATGCTGGGCATCCCATCTCTGACTGAATGGGTCATTTGGCTTGAAATACTTTGTTCGAATTTGAAACTACAGGGTTCATTTTGTCTTTGTTTGTTGGCAGGTAGCCTTGGGTTAGGTTCAGGCAGTGGTCTCACCTCTAGGGTATATAATCTTTGATGAAGCATCTGTAATACTCGCAGAAGCCTAGGAAATGCTGTAAGTCTTTTAGGTTTTTTGGCTCAGGCTAGGTGGTCAAAGCTTCGACTTTGCTTGGATCTGTTTTGAATTCCTTGGATTGACACAGTATGTCCCACATCTTTGACAAAACTTTGGAAAAATTGACATTGGACGATGGAGTTGGAGCCCAAACTCTTCTAGTTGATCTAGCACCTTCTTCAGATGAGCCTGATGCTCCTGAAGGTCTTCCCAAACACAGTGACATCATCAAGGTAGACCAAGCACTCTAGGAGGTTCATGTCTCTTGCACTGGTGCCGGAACGGTTTGAAAAGTGATAGGGCCAAAGATGTAAGAGGTGAATTATCCCCTATTAAATACATTAACATGATCACAAAAACTGATAGGGCCACTTATGGAAGTGGTAGGGCCATGGCCCTAGTGGCCCCCCCTGTTCCGGCACCTATGGTCTCTTGACTGCTCATTCCATCAAGCATTAGAATGTAGCTGGGGCACCAGATGTGTTTGGGACATACAAAGGAATTCACAGAAGTCAAGTAGATCTATGAAAGCATTTTTGTCTTTGTCCTCAGGAGCCATCGGGATCTGGTAGTACCCCCTCCTCAAATCCAGAACTAAGAACCATTTTCTTCCACTGAGACAATCTGAAGCATCCTGAATCCTGGGCATCACAGTTTATTTATTTATATTTATTTCAGAAATGTCACCAGGATGCTCAGGTATACTGATCTGGGGTGGTTCTTTTATTCAAGGTTCTGTAGTTGATACTGATGGGAACTGGATCATTTTTCTTGACCACTACTACAGTAGGAGAGGCATAGGAGCTTTGTGATTCTTGGATTATTACTGCTGCAAACAGTTCTTGAAGATGTCTTTTTACATCATCAATGTCTGCTGGGGCTAGGCGACTGGATCTTTCTCGTAAAGGATGCATCATGCAGTCTTATGTGATGTTCCTTTCCAGTGATGCATCTGACATTCCACTAGTGAAGGGGAAAAAACTTTGGTTCCTTCGGCCAACTTCCGACTCGCTCTGTTCTTCCATTTTTTTTTTCAGCATCGGGGGCTGTCCAAAATCAAAGAACCCAGGGTCAGTTCTAGCATTCTCGTCTTCCAGATGTTGTTGGGGCTGTACTGCTGTGTCTGCATAGTACACCCAGGCAATGTTTGATCTTTTGTCACTGGAATGTCTCGATCAGTAACGTTCTTCACCCGGGCAGTGATTCTTCTTGCGTAGACATGTGCTCTCGCAGGCAGCACACTTGGTTTGAGCTGCAGTCCTTTTGGCAATCCATACTCTTCAGGGGCATCTGTCATCAGGATCTTGTACTTCATGTTTTGTTTCAGTCTCATCACTCCACTGATGCTACACTGTGCATTAGGGGTAAGACAAGTTCTTAGGCCTCTTGATGCCAGACGATACCAACAGGGTCTTCTTTGTCCTTTGATCTATTCTGCATCTGCTTCTGGTAGGCTTTCTTCACCAGTCCATGCACTCACAGTGCTCATCCATTCTGTTGCGCATCTTGCTCCTGACAAAGTTCGGCTAGGTGTCCAAACGTGTGCATTTGTTTCTATGAGGACAGGTACATTGTTGAACATTTTTGACTATGTGCAGACTAATGCCAACGTTTCAGCTGCATCACTAACTCCAGCTACTGTTGAAGGGAAGGCAGTCCAGATTTTCAAGTAACTAAGGTAGGGGTAGGACTTAGCACTCAGTCCTCAAACATCAGACCTTCCAAAGGCTGTAGCTTACAATTCTTTGCGAGATGTTTGTAATAACAGTCCTTGAAAATGGTGGTGACTCGTGAGCCACTGTCAAGGACAGTTTGGGCTGGCTGTATGTTGTTTGTAATGGTTGTTTCAGTTGAAGGACCAACTAACTTATCAAAGTGCTCTGGTAAAGTTCCTTGTGGTTTATCACTGGACCTGTCTACTGAGGGTTTCACAGAAAGTTTGGAGCATCTTGCAGACAGTACTCCAGTTTGCTCCCTTACAGGGCCCCGGGGAAGTTTCCCTACTTCTGGGTTCTTTTGAGCAGTTTAGTGATGACTCACTGCAGCTCTTCCTGTGACAGACGCTCTTTTTTCAGGTGTCTTGTCTTTTCCACAGTTGTAACAGAACTCTGCCTCTTTGTACTGACGTGGTCTGGGTGATGCATCAGGAGGTGGTGTCTGGGTCTATTACTTTGTTTTAGTGGATGTGTGTTTGGTACTGTGACAGGGGCACTGACTGCAGCTTGTCCTCACTTTGGGGTT
This sequence comes from Neoceratodus forsteri, assembly GCA_016271365.2. NCBI lineage: Eukaryota > Metazoa > Chordata > Ceratodontiformes > Ceratodontidae > Neoceratodus > Neoceratodus forsteri. The sequence continues at coordinate 569,554,169 of CM057452.1, forward strand.
CTCTCTCTCTGCCAGGCTGTGGACTGTGTGTTGCATCTCTTCGATTCAGTTACCAGCTTGCGTAATTGATTGACTTGGTTTGGAGACTACAGTCTACAGGTGGTGTCTGTGCTTGTACTCCTGTGCCCAGCACTGAAAGTTTCTGGTGAGCTGCAGCAGCATATTGGCTTTGGTGGGTGTCTTGTCTACTATTTGGAGCTACTTTTGCTTTGGCAATCACTTCCTTGTATTTTTTTTTTTTAACAGCTGTTTCAACTCTTGAATCTCCATTGATGGTATATTGTCAGTAACTTGCATAACAGCTGCTGAGGCGTGGTAGGGTCCCTATTGTCCCTCTTCTTCCACAGCTTCTTGAACATCTGTCATAAACACTCTGTGAGATGGAGGGTTGTCCTTTCTCTCAGCCAGGAGTATCCTGAGAATCAACAATGTGGAGTGGCAAGCAGCCTTGATGTTCTGGTCTCTGTTCGTTCAAGTTCTGGGATGACACACCTCCCTTCTGAAAGACTCATTGCGAGGCACTTTCCAGGCAATTAAAAAAGGCAGACAGAGGTTCTCATTTGGGAATTCATTGTAAGATTGAAACTTGGTTGCCCAATGCTTGTAATCCTGATGCTGCAAGCCCGACATCGAAAATCTTGAAAGTGGGATTTTGCCCGTGGCAGAGTTTGTTATAATAATTAAGGTGGGGGGGGCAAAGCCCTGAAACATGAAAAATCTGCTGCTGCTGTCGGGATTTTCTGTGTTGGGCTTGTGGCAATAGGATTATGACTGTCAGGCAACTGCCTGTCAGTCTTTCATAGTAAATTCTCTCATACATACTGGAGTAAAACTTAATCAATTTCAGATCTTTAAAGAGGGACTCTGGTCAAAAGTGCTACATCACAGAATTAGAATAAGCATACCCCCAATAAATGTCATACCAAACATTAGGTTTCTGTGTTATTTCATTTTAAAGTTATGGGCTATTTTGCAACCCTGATTTCTCTACCTGTTCAAAAAAGCCAGTTTCAGTGAAGAGGTGCTGATTGTGTCATCTCCTGAACTCACAGTCTAGCCCTCCCTGTCAGCAAGCATATAGGACCTGTTTCTTCAAAGTTAAAAGATCATTCTGCAGTGGTTTTCACAAGTAAAACATGCAGCACCATTCTAAAAACAGTGCTATAGAATCTATGTGTTTCAGGTTTTTGCAACAAGGTTGACAAATTTGTATTTTAATGCCTTTTTGGTGTGGTTCATTTCTCCAGAGTTACAGGATGTTGAGGCAACATGCCTCCAGGTGGCTGATACCATGTAAAGTGCTACTCAGCAGTGCCTGTTTGGAAGTAGCATTGCTACAAGTGTTGCCATGTTGGTAGCTGCATTGCTGTTTGTCAGTGTCTGCTTTACAATAAGTTTTAATAGGGGCCTTATATGTGGTAACTTTTACTAGGGGTGGAAGTGTTAGCCCTGGTAAAACAATCACTGTAATGTAAAGTACAACACAGATGAGCCTGAACACAGCTCAAGTAACAGCCTGTCAATGAGAAAACAGAAAATTAGCTCTGCTCAACTGAGCATCCCATTCATTAATACTTTGATGATGAATAACATATTGATTGATTGAGTGATTAAGCATTGAGCTGGCTACAGCATAGAAACTCTTGGTAAAGTTTGAAAACAGCACTACCTCTCCCACCCCCATTTACAGGGTGATGGAATAATTGATTTAAAGTGCCATTCTGAGAAATCACCTCAATTGAATGATAGGTGTGAATGATCACAGCCTTTCACCACATCGGAGATATCCAGTCTGCAAATCTCAGATTAGTGTGCTGTGATTTAGCATCCAGCAACCCAGGAGAAAAGGACCACAACAAAAAAGCACCAAAAACAAAACTATGAATTTGTCAACTTTGTTACAAAACCTGAAACACACACACATACTGTAGGTTTAAACATAGGTGCCGGAACCGGGGGGTGGAAGGGGCGGTAGCCACTCCACTTTTTATTTCTGTGTGGCAAAAACTAATATAGAAAAAGTGCCCTTTGAACCCTCATAAGTGCCCTTTTGATTCTCAGCCTCCTCAGCTTTTACCATCTTCCGGCACCCGCAATGTTTATTGAATTGTGCTGACTGTTTTACTGGAGAAAAACATTTGCGCATAGTTTTTAAACTTTGGAGAAGCAGATTCTATAAGCTTGCTGACGGAGGGCTAGACTGTGAGTTCAGGTGATGACATCAGCAGCAGCTCTTCACTGAACCTGGCTTTTTTGAAAAGGCAGAGAATTTAGGATTGTAAAATGATTTGTAACTTTTAAACAAAGTAACTTAGGGATGTCAGTTTTGGCATGAGGGTGACTGGGGCTATGTTGATCCATATTCTGAATTTATTGATGCCAGTAGTTTGTGACCATAGTCCCTCTTTAATAATGCACGTTCCTATACTTTAGATATTGTTATTGAGTATGTGCATCAATTTGGACCTCCTGGGAGGGGTAATTTCTGGGCAGGATGCAACTTTCTCGCTTTTGGTGCATGTTGGCACTGTCTCTGTCCCTAGTTATTTGTAACTGCTCTCTGAATAGCTTTTTAAATGTTTGCATAGAAGTGTGTGGCTACCTCCTGCTGAGATTGGTACCACATGGCCAAGGTTCAAAACGTTACTGTGAAACTCTGAACCTGCCTTAGTGCTTTCAGCCCATGACCTTCCATGTATGGTGAAGTTGGCGCTTAGCTCTGGATTTAAGGGGGAGGACTGTGCTATGCCTGAGGAGGGCAAGTGCTCAGTTTTCAGCTTCAGTTGCTAGCAGAGGTCCTCCCTGAAGCCATGGTTTGAAATGCTAAACAATGTAGTTTGATCTTAGTCATACCCTATGCTTTAAACCAATTAAGAATTAAAAAAAATGGTATGCTACATTGTTGTATTTGTTAGTATCTGTGTACAGTGCTTCACAGCTCGATTCCGGTTGGTTGCCTCTTACAGTCAGCTGTGACAGATACTGTGCCCTTATGATTTGTAGTATCATTTTGGTGTCTTGTTATGAATGGTCTGACATACACTTAGAATTCAACACACAAACTTAATTTGGATTGTTATACCTCTGCTACCTGGGAGACTTGGATTCGATTTGCAAGTCTGGTTCCCAAATTGGTGGGTAGTGTAGGATCACTTGAACTCTACCTTGGGGGTCGGGAGGCCATATTTGCTGCTACTTGGTTACATTATGGTGACCCCGGGAAAAGGGAGCCTAGCAGCAGCAGCAGCAGCACTCCGCTGCTCTTACACTGCTTAATGCATCTTTTGTTGCTGGAACGTCATTGCCATCTTGTTAGGGTTCTTCTCCAGCTAGGCTGCTGAGAAACAACTGGAGTACTTGTTCCTGTCACAGTTGGCAGGTATAGTTGGCCTAGCTGTGGGTGAAGCCGCAGGTTATTGGCTGTCTTTGTTGGTGGACAAAGGGCTATGTCCCCAGATCACATTGTAGGATGGATGACAGTGAAGACTCAATGACAGATGGTGGTAAGACAGTTGGTAAAGTGGGGAGCAAATCAGGAGATGGTGTTGCTGAAAAGTCATATCGCATTAGTGATGTCAGCAGGGTAAATGATCTTGACTATTGTGATGTCAACAATAGGGTACATGTAGGTTTTAGATTTCTTAAATTTATACCACGGGAATGAGAATACATTTGGCAAAGAAACGGTGTTATCTAGGTTGAGCAAATATCTGCTGTGTGTTGAAAATTTTACTCTTTAGAGACATTGACTGCATTTGTCCTCAAACAAGCAATATCAATATTCGGCTAGTTTTTGCTACAGTTGTGTCAATCTGTGATACTTTCGAGCAACATCTACTAGACTCTCTAGAGATATTGTGAAATCAAATTTCACCCGCGAAATTGCTGCAAAATTGGCAATCTCGCTAAGCAAAATATTTTGCAAAATTCATGCATTTCATGAAATATTTTGCAGGTGTAAAATGCAAAATTCTGCCCAATAATTGTGAAATTTCACATTTTGCAGTGAAATTTCACCTTTCTCGGGGTGAAATTTTGCAATTTTGGGACAAAAGTTTGCAATTTTTCGGGCAACATTTTGCAGTTTTCAGGTGAAATTTCACATTTCGCACCCGCAAAATATTTCACGAAATGCGTGAATTTCACTAAATATTTCACGTAACAAAATTTCTCAATTTTGCACAACACTACTCTCAGTCATAGGACTAACAGCTATGCAAGCTGTGGGTTATTGGCCTGTCCTCCCTGTCTTGGAATGAATTCTATACTTCCAGTTCGATCATTGCATATTGGATTGGTACTGTATATATAGAAGATATGACATTGTCGTCCCTGAAATATCATAAGTCTTTTCATGAGTTGTGCTTGACCTCAGTGATCTCATAAGTGGTGGAGCCACATTTATGATATTTCAGGGAAGACAATGTCATTTTATGTACTGTACACAATGGGACACCAACAGACTAGTGTTCAGGAGTACAGGAGTGTTAGACAATAAGCTTATGCTTAGAAATATTTAGTAATATTTAATTTTGTACTGGACGATTTGGTGGCATGGTGATGTTGTTCTGGCCCTGGCACAGGCGCCGATGTCCAGGCAGTGCTCTCGTCCTTCACAGAGATACTCAAATGCGTGCTACTTCTTCCTCCTATAACAGGAGATATGTTGACGGGGCGTTTACAAGAAACCCAAGCATCGACGCTTGCCAAGCCAAAGCACAAGCTCCCATCTCAGATGTTCATGGCTTCACCTGTTCCTTCCTTATGTCCCATTGAACACATCAATGAGGATCAGGTGTAAAGTCCTGACCTTTATTATGCAGAAGGAAGAGGAGGAGGAAAAATATGTGGAAAGCTCTTATGAGAGATCCAGTTAAACTGTATCTACAGGGAGTGAGGGCTCAGTAGTATACACACCAAGGTCCTCTTCTGAAGATCCATCTTTTTATATCCGTGCTTCAGCAACTCCAGTCTGCCATAGGATTTGAGTCCGAGGAACAGGACATTACCAAGAGGAAAGTGGTGGAGTTCTTGGAATTGCCTGATTCCCCTCTTCTACCCACCTTGGAGGATGCCACCCTTGCTTTCTGGTGTAGGCCTAACATGATACCTGCCATACCCAGGAAGGCAGACCGGATGTAGCAGGTCCCCTTAGGCAAGCCTTTTTTCTTTTTGCAGGCCAACCTTAGGTTGATTCAGTGGTCATAAATGCCACCCATGACAGTTCTAAGGTACCAAAACACCTTAGTCCCCCTTCCCCCCATAAGGAGTCCAGGAGGTTAGATGTCTTAGGAAGAGAACTTTTACTTCTGCCACTTTGGGCCTGAGGATTGCAAATTACCAGGTCCATATGGTTAAATACCAAAATACTGTCTGGAGGAAGGCCAAAGCAGCTGCCAAAGCCCTCCCAGAGGGTACACCCAGTCAGGAACTCATGAAAGCTTTAAAAGTGGGAGCAGATGTAGGTAAACATCTCCTATGTTCCACCTGTGATATTTCTGATGCTTCTGCTAGGGCAGCAGCTTCTGGAATATGCCTCAGGAGGCATTCCAAGCTAAGCGTGGTGGGCTTTGCATATTGCCCAATTAAGAAGATATACATTTTTTGATGCAGATGTGCAAGATATCCTCTCCAAAGCCATCCCAGTGGTGCTGTCTGTCACACCTGTGACCCGGGTTTGGGAACGAGCATGGATCTCTGGGGGTCAGCCGGGGAGGGAGAGAATCGAACATCCGGAGGACTCTGCTCTCCTCTTCTCTCCTCTCCTGGGGAGGGTGGGTTGTTGCTCCTGCCGAATGACTGCCACCATGTGGTGGCTTAGAGGGTAGTCCAGGACTGAGGGTGACATGAAGGGTGGATGTTGCAGGACTGCAGTGTACGTACGCCTCCATGTGTGTAGATGTGTCCGCAACAGGGGATGGGAGACAATGGAAAATGGAGCCGGCAGGCTCCACGACAGCCCCTGCTATGATCCCGATTCCTGCAACCTGTGGGCTTCTGGATTGTGCTCCGGGGGGGGGGGCTGGCCCTCCTACCTCCAGCCCCACCATGGGGGAGAAGGAGAGTCTGTGGTGGAATCACCCAGGGGAAACTGGATCTGGATGAAGGGTGCCGAAGTGATATGAGCCCTCTGAGAGGGGGCCAGAGCCTGCCTGCAACCACGCATGGGGTGGAGAGAAAAAAGCAATATAAAAAAAGATATCCTCTCCAACCTACTGGCCTCTGACATAACCCTGAAGTCTGTGCATTACCTCTATCACACCCAACCAAGGAGCAAACAGAGGGTGCTTTTTCTTCTGGCTAGTAACAGACACTGTTCTGCAGCTAGGCAACAGGGTGAGTGTAGAGGGGCAGCAGTCTTTACTATTTTGTGTCTGAAAATAGTCATGTTTTGGCTATGGTACTCACCCGGTAAACAAAAACAAATAAATAAACAGATACCCCAGGAGCCACCCTAGGTGCCCACTCGAAAGTCCCTGGAGGTGGTGGTGCAGCAGTAGCCATAGCAACTGGCTCTACCTGACTCCTCCTACAACCCCCAGCTACCAATGCCTCCAGGGTTGGTTATTGGGGGTCACCTCTCCCTCCACCTGGATCAGTGGAGGATGGTGACATCAGATGCTTGGTTCCTGAAGATAATAGTACAAGGTCACATGCTAGAACCTCTGGAATTACCTCCAGACTATCCACCAGTACCATCACATTACCCTCAAGAGCACATCACATTGCGTCTGGAGGAAATTTGAACCTTACTTCAGAAAAAGTCTATAGAAGCTGTTCCCTGGGAAAAAAGGAACACAGGGTTTCTATTCATGGTACGTTCAAGTCCCGAAAAGGACAGGAAATCTGATCCTATTCTAGTCCTCCGAGACCTGAACTTTTTCATCCAATACAAAAGGTTCTGAATGGATACTTTGAAATGCCTACTTCTACTACTGCAAGTAGGGGACTGGATCTGTTCCCTGGATATGCCAGATGCCTACCTGTGTATCAAGATTTGCCCCCCTCACAGGAAATATCTAAGATTCCTGTTTCACGGAAACATTACCAGTTTAGTGTATTGCCCTTTGGCTTAACATCTGTGTCATGGGTCTTTGCTAAATGCTTAGCTGTGGTGGCAGCAGCTGTCTGCGGGGAAGGCCTATATGTCTTCCCTTACCTGGATCACAGGCTCCTAAAACCTCACTCCAAGGAACAGCACCTTCATACCTTTGCATGCACCAGGCATTTCTTCGAATGTATTAAAAGGAATGTTAAATTCAGATCAAATTCTTTATTTTGTCCCACAGTATTGGATCCAACTATACACACTTATCAAAAGGTAGTAATGAAAGAAATTGAAGATTTGTTTAGTAAGAAATGGTTTAATACCCCATGGAACCTCCGCCCCCCCGAAAGTGAAGCTTTGGAGAATCTTAAACAACTGTCCAGTGTTACATTTAAACAAGCCGACAGGGGTTAACATGGTGGTGCTAAATAAAAGGGGCTATGAAATTGAGGCTTTGAGATTGCTATCAGATAGCAACACATATGTGGTGTTAGGAAGAGATCCAACTATGGAGTTTCAGGCACTATTGTATGATATGAAAAATAAGGTGCATTGGAGGGGTTTTGTTACGACTAATAAAAGCAAGTTTCTGAAAGTGGAATCACGGCAACATTGCATTTACCAAAAGTGCATAAGAGCATGCAGACCCCCCGCCTCGCCCCATCATATCGGGAATAGGATCCCTCCACAGTAAATCTGTCCAAGTTTTGTGATTTCTTTCTACAACCCCTGGTGTTAAATTTAAAATTCCGTACAAGAGATTCATTACATGTTCTGGAAAAACTTAACACAGTGGTTTGGCAACCAGATTACCTGTGGATCTGTGTAGATGTTAGTTTGCTATATATATGTATACCACATGTATTAGGACTGGAGGCTTTACAGTTTTCTCTGGACACAAATAGATGTATAGGGCCCCCACTTCAAATTTTATCGTGGTTACGGTGGAGTTCATTCTCAAACATAACTATTTTTTGTTCAACAGAATAAGCCTACAAAATTGCGGCACTGCAATGGGCTCCCTTGTAGCCCAGAATTACACCAACCTATATTTAGGTTGGTGGGAAAATACTCATATTTTTGTTGAAACTAACAGTTACTTGGACAACATCATTTTATGGAATCCATATATCGATGATTTATTGATTATCTGAAGGGGCTCTGGAATAGAGGCAAAAGTTTTGTTGAGGAAATGAACATGAATCAGTTGAATTTGCATTTTACCTCTGAAACTAGTGAAACAAAATTCTATTTCTTGGACTTAATGCTCACAACTATGCGAGATGGCTCTATACAGATGGAGGGACATAGGAAACAGACATCAGGGAACTCGGTCCTCTATGCCTCAAGTGCACCCCACCGTCATTGATTAGGTCCATTCCACATGGACAGTTTTTAAGATGGAGACGTATTTGTTCATCGGAAGAGAAATCTGAAGTGCAGGTAGGGGAGATGTACACTAGATTTTACCAATGGGGCTGTGATAAAGGATTGTTAGATAATGCACCACACAGAGCCAGAGAACAAGACAGGGAACCCCTATTAACACCTAAGGTTAGGGAAGTTGAAAGTGAGGTAACTTTAACCGTTATGTTATAGTACAATAATATTGCTCCAAAGGTGAAATCTATTTTGACAAAAAAATTGGTATTTATTAGAACATTGTAATGTCCAGGGACTTTTTAGAGAACAGCCAAGAGTGACTTACAGTAGGCCCAGAAACCTTGGGGATCTTTTAAGCCATAGTCAATACGTACTTGATAGACCAAGCCTCTTAACTTGGCTTCCCTATAAACCAACAGGTTGCTATCAGTGCAGTTATTGTATGGCATGTAAACACATTCTTCAGGGGAAGCAGTTTAAACATCCATTAAAAAATGTCACTGTTGATGTTAGACAATTTGTGAATTGCTCGATGCAATTCATTGTTTACGTAGCACAATGCTTATGACCAATGAGCTATGTTGGGAGAACTATACGTCAGGCAAAAGAAGGAGTCCTGCAGCATTTAAGGGATATTAGGAATATAAATTTGGATTCGGCTCTTGGTTTGCATTTTAAAAATGTGCATGCTATTGACCCATGGTCCCTGAAATTTACAACAATGGAACATGTCAAGCCTCTTGTTAGGAAAGGTAACAGAGTACAGATCATACTACAGAAAGAGTCCTGGTGGATTTTTACACTAGACTTGCTTTTTCCAAAGGGTCTAAACAAAGAGATAGATTTCAGTGTTTATCTTTAATTGATATGAAATGTATTGTCAGAAATGAGATTTAACAGTATATTTTGGATATATTGTTTGTGGCTTCCATGAAATTTGAGATTACTTTGAAATTCAGGTATATAGATAGAATGATGTATCTTAGATAATCTTGTATTTTCTCACTATTGTTTTTGGCATTTGCATGTTTTTCTTGGTCTCTGTTCTTACATGCTCCTCAATACACATCAGTAGTACCTATCTTTTCCACACGTAGGTACATTTAATGGTAGATGGCCTTTAGATTTTGGTCTGATAAGATATGTACTTTATGTAGTCACCTTTGCAGATCCATTTTACCCAATGAGGTATCCACATAATTTCTAAGTTTAGCCATTTCCAAATGTTGTATGTCCCCCTTCCTTTTATTTCCCCTTCCCCTCCTTCCCCATTCCTGTTGTTTTTTAGTATTGATGTGGAAAAAACAGATGTGTTGATTTAAATTCCTGACACTATACTTATTTTTGACCAATCTGGTAGTAAAAAAATGTTTAAATTCTCTGTGATTTTGAAGTACCGGCAATTTTTATGCATACAGCTAACCATCATTTGGTTTGAAATGGTGCTATCGTTTTAAACGTTTGGTGTAGATGTAAACTTGCTTCAAGTATTTTTATATTTTTGTTGTTAAAATGATATGATTGCACTATAGATATTTCACTTTAGGTTTGGGTCTTTGGGCATTCAACATACCTGTGATTAAATATATCACATGATGAGATGACGTAGTGAATTTCAAAATAATGTCATGCACTGAATAGTATTTAATGGTGATTGTTATGTAGCAACTCCACCCCCTGATGAAGAGGGATTGTTCCTCTCTAAGCTTTTCTTTACACCCTTTCCTGAGTGAGACAACTGTTTGAGCTATTAGGGATAACGGTGAATATGCTACAAGTCAGTGCCAGAACTGTACCAATGCCTGCAGTACATTGGGGTAGTGCTGGACATGGAAAAGGGGTGTATCTTTCTGTTACAGGACAGGGCAGGCACCCTTATTTGTTTTATTTTGTATGTATTTATTTTGATGATGGAGTAAGTGAACTGGCACCGAAGTGCCTTTTTTTCAGGCATGACCTAGCTACAGAAAAGTAGACGACAGGTCAGTGGAACAGGTGCAAGTGCATAAGTATCATAATACAAAATGAAGTGACAAAAAGTAAGGCAGTCACATGGCACATTAAAGAGCTAGTGGAGCCAAAACAGGCATACAGGAAAATAATACAAATTTTAAGACGTAGTCTGCTGTAATTTTTCATTTCCAAAGTATTTTTCTGTTTCTTTTTGCTCATTATAAAGTTTTCTGTATGCTAATATTGTTCCAGATATGTGGAATAGCTCTCAGCCTGGCAGCTGACATATGTATCTCTATCCCCCCCAACTACATAGATCATCAGCATTATGATATCACTGATGGTGACATCACAGGTAACTGACCCAGCAGGCTATAAGTGGCTGTTTCTAGGCAGCAGTGAGGTCACAATGCTGATGATGTAGCCAGGGGTTGGGGGGGGGGAATAGATCTAGATATGTCAGCTGCCAGGCAGAGTGTTGTCCCTCATATCCCACCTATTAACTTCAGGTAAACATCTTCTAATTAACCAAAGGGAACATAAAAAGTACTACAGCTATAAAAGATAATGGTTGGCTGTTTATAAAAACTAATATTAGTCTTGGGCAGTACATCAGCTCCTTAAATCAGCAGTGTTTTGTAAGTCATACAAAGCAAGTACAGACATTAGACTCTTGGAGATTTATTTTCAGCTTGGCAGCAAACATTTTAAGGCAAGGGACAGCTCTGATAGTGACAGGGATGGTGTTTCATAATGATGCTGCTCTGTATCTGAAGGAGTTCTGGCCCATGCCCATGTGTGTGAATGGTGTGCATGAATGGAATTTTCAATAGATTGTTTGTAGAGGAGTGAAAGAAGTGGTTGTCCATGTATGTGAATAGTTTGGACAGGCATTGGGGAGCACTTCCATGTAGAATTTTGTCCATGAAATTCGCAAGGGTTAACTGGGCACTGGTTTCAGGTTGCAGCCAATCAAGTTGTTCAGAGTTGGTGCAGTGATGGGACTGCAGGCCCTGTGAGGTGCAAATTTGGCAGCCTTGTGTATTAAGTCTCTCTTCCTTGCCCAGATCATTAGGGGAGCGGCATCCGTAATGATGGAGCCATACCCAGTGAGGGGGAGTATGCAGCTTTGGGCAATTCTCACTTTAGTGTCTGGTGCCAGGTACTTTCAAATATGATAGAGTAAACCCAGTTTTTGATGAACATTTTTTAAGGAGTTGTTCATATGAGTGTCAATTGTAAGGTAGGGATCGATGGTAATACCAAGGTATATGAATTAATTAACTAGTTCCAATTTCACTCTATCTAAGATTGAGATAGTGAAGTGTTGGGAAAATGTTCTAACCGTTGGGAATGAGCCGAACAACATGGCTTTTGTTTTAAGGATGTTTAGGACCAGTCTCTCACTTGTGAACCACTGTTGAAGGGAATGGAAGTTGTGCTCAGTGACTTCTTTGAAAGTGATGATGTTTTTCCTATGCACAACTTGGATAATTGCGTCATCTGCATACAGAAGGGTCTTGGCAGTATTACAGATCTTGTGTAGGTCATTAATGAAAATAGTAAATAGGAGAGGGCCTAAAATGGATCTTTGGGGATACCACAGGAGATAATTTTCGCCCTGCATAGGACTTTACCAATTTTAACAAACTGTGACCTGTCTTGTAGATGATTGGAGAACCAAAGAGTAGCTGGCCCCTCAGATCCAGCCAAGTCAGCTTCAATATGAGGTAATCATAGTCCACCAAATTGAAAGGCTTAATCAGGTCCATGAACATGGCTCTGGTCACCAGACCGTTGTCCCTAGCATGGTGTATTATGGCTGTGAAGCTGACCAATGCTGTGCATGTTCTGTGACCCTTCCCGAAGCCATATTGCTCTTCACAGAGTAGCCTGTGCTGGTCTAAGTAGGAAGTGGGCTGATTATCTTCTATGTTGTCCTGCACCTTAGCCAAAGCTGATATTATAGACGTAGGTTTGTAGTTGTCCAGGATCATTTGTTTGCTCTTTTTGTGCAGTAGTACTAGAGGGTGATTTCCAGATGTTGGGGATTTTTTGGACTCAAATGAAAGATTAAGGGGCTGAGCACTTTGTATGCCTGCAGTTTTAAGAAATTTGGGAATTAGGCCATTGCAGCAAACCGATTTGTCAGCTTTAAGATGAAGCAACAGTTTGCGGACTTCCTAGACAGTGACTTTCTTAAATAAGATGGGGGGGATGGCATGGCCATGAGTTAGACATGCTGAAGCCTGGTGGACATACTGTACCATATGAGGGGAGTCTGTATTTCTGGAGGTTGCAGAAGCAGTCATTGAACAAATCAGCAACAGATTTGGGATCACTATGCTTGAAGCTGTTCACTTCCAGGGAGGCAGAGGAGGTGGCAGTTCTGAGGTTGAACAATTCAATTCAATTTTATTTATAAAGCGCTTTTCAAATTCAAAGCGCTGTACAGACATTAAATCAATAAAATCCAGATCTTAAAAACATTTAAAAGTTAACCAAGAACTAACAGGAGTATGCTAATTCGAATAAATATGTTTTTAAGGCAACCTTAAAATTAGCAATGGTTGGCCATTCTCTCAACCAACGAGGTAGATAATTCCACAGGGTAGGTGCCGAAAAAGCAAACGCACGAGATTCTGATGACTTCAATCATACCCTGGGAATCTCCAGCAATCCCTCATTGGCGGAACGGAGAGGACGGAGGGGGCAGTAGGGAATCAGGAGATCTTTCAGGTAACCGGGTCCCTGATCGTGTAGAGCTTTAAAGGTTAGTAAACCAACCTTAAAGGTGATCCGCCACCATACAGGCAGCCAGTGCAGTTCATGGAGCATAGGCATACTATGACTGGTCCTCGAAGTACCAGTCAAAAGCCTGGCTGCCGTGTTCTGCACTAGCTGGAGGCGGCGGATATCAACCCCAGGTAGCCCTAGGTAAAGGGAATTGCAATAGTCAAGACGAGTAGTGACAAAGGCGTAGATCAATGTTGGAAGGTCACTCGGGATAATCAGATGTTTCACCCAGGCGATATTCCTCAGTTGGTAAAAAGAGGATTTGACAACAGCTGACACCTGAGATTTCAGGGTCAAACCATCATCAAAAATAACGCCCAAATTTCGCACCTGCACAGAGGTAGAGAGCGGTACACCACCAAGTAATAAACCTGATAGCTGTCCAGCTCCCACACCCATCCCCGGATGACCTGGATCCACCACCAATACCTCGGTCTTGTTCGGATTGAGTCTCAACCAGCTCGAACTCATCCAAAGTTTGATCTCTTCGAGGCAGTTGTTAAGTACAGAGAGTGCATCACCCTGACTGGGGAGAAAGGACAGATACAGCTGAGTATCATCTGCATAGCAGTAAAAACCCAAACTATATCGCCTGATGATTTCTCCCAATGGCAGCATGTAAACTGCAAACAACATGGGAGCTAAAATGGAGCCCTGTGGTACCCCACAAGGCAGAGAGTGAGCGTCAGAGGAATAAATTCCAGTGACAACTCTCTGAAATCTGCCTGTGAGGTAAGAACGGAACCATTCGAGGACTGTACCAGACAGTCCACAAAAGACCCGCAGGCACTCCAATAGCACTCCATGGTCTACAGTATCAAATGCAGCCGATAGATCGAGAAGGACCAGAATGGTACGTGCCTTTCGATCTCGGGCCATAAGGAGGTCACTCAATACCCGGACAAGGGCAGTCTCTGTACTATGCCTTTTCCTGAAGCCAGACTGGAGAGTATCATAGACATTGTGAGATATAAGGTGATCATCCAATTGCAATGCAACTGCCTTTTCAATAACCTTACCAACAAATGGCAGGTTAGAGATAGGCCGGTAGTTAGCTAGACAGTCAGGATCTAAGGAGGATTTTTTAAGGAGTGGTCGAACTACTGCCTCCTTAAGGCGGTCAGGAAAACTCCCCCTCTCCAAAGATTTCCAGACAATGTCTGCAAGGATTGGGTAGATGGCTTCTACACAACTTACTAAAAGTGGTGTAGGAACCGGATCCAAACTACAAGTAGTTGGTCGCATAGTTTGGATGATCTTCACAATGTCAATAAATTCCGGCCGGTGAAAGTCTAGCCAGACAGACCGAGGACGAGCCACCTCTAGTCGACCATCACAATCCCCCATAGGAGAGGTTGGGCCGATACCGGACCTGAGGTCGGCAACCTTATCCACAAAAAAACGAGCAAACTCCTCGCATCTTAGCTGAGAGAATGCTTCTCTGGGTTGAAGACAGACTGGATTGCACAGTCTGTCCACAGTCCGGAAAAGCTGAACCGGTCGATTTTGCAGCAGAAATCTCTGGACAGGAATTCTGCCTTCTTCGAGTGATTTCTGATTGATAGCGATCATAATGTGCCATCAATCTAAGCCTGTAGGCATCAAGGCCCGATCTCCAGACTCTCTCCAGCCTTCGCCAACTCGCTTTAATTCCCTCAAGGAGCCATCAAACCACGGGCCCTTGGACGTAAGGGTGAGAGGCCGAACACGTTAACAGAGCAATTTGTCCAGAGCATCTCCACGGCCTTATTTTAGGCCAGTACAAGATCATCTGGACTCATGCATTCACCCGACAAGCTCGATAGATCCAACACCGCTGTTAGGTCATTGGGTTAACACCTTTAAAGGCGGTATTGAACCATCTCCGTAGGGGCAGACCTATTAGAGGGAGCCCTGAAGCAGAACCTTATGGTGTAATGGTCAGACCAACTGACTGGTTCCACCCCCAAATCAGAGATCTCCATACCCATGAGAAAAATCAGATCCAATGAATGACCCCCTATATGGGTAGAGGAGGTAACAACCTGTGTCAGGCCCAGCATATTCATCAGCTGGAGGAGATTTTGACCAAAATGAGAGAGTTCATCATCGACCCAGGCATTGAAGTCGCCCAGAAGTATGAGTCTGGGAAACTTCAGCACTAGGTCGATGATGAAGTCTGCAGTCTCCTGCAGGAATGCTCCACCGTCACCTGGTGGACAGTAGACGAGGAGAATCCCGCAGCCTGCACCCTCTCCCAGGATATATTCAAAGGAACTGGTATTTCCACATGGCACATCCACAAGGCCCAGCTCAGATTTAAACATAATGGCCACACCCCCGCCCCTACGATCCAGCCTTGGACGGTGTATCACTGAGAACCCGTCTGGAGTTGCCAAGGTCAAAACAGGGCCTGGATTTTCATCCAGCCAGTCCGGTGATGCAAGTCAGATCAGATGATCCAACAAGATCAGAAATAATAGCTGTCTTGTTCTTAATTGATCTGGCATTGCATACACCGCCAAGGCGGGATGAGCTGTCGGGGAAGACCTCGGCACCTGTCCAATTATTTTGGAGCCCTTGGTATGGGTACAAGACAAGAGTAACCTCTGTCTTGACCCCATTTCACCCCAGGGCGTCTCCTGGACCCCAAAACCCCAATCCGTCCTCCCCTTTCCTGTCCCCCACCAGGCCCAACTCTTCATTTTCGTCCATGCTTCAAGATGCCCAATGCACGACATCTAAAATAGATGTCGGATGTTAATGGTGGGCATTCA
Organism: Neoceratodus forsteri; assembly: GCA_016271365.2. Taxonomy (NCBI): domain Eukaryota; kingdom Metazoa; phylum Chordata; order Ceratodontiformes; family Ceratodontidae; genus Neoceratodus; species Neoceratodus forsteri. The sequence continues at coordinate 569,570,105 of CM057452.1, forward strand.
AAAGGATGTAATTCCTTGAGCCTAATGTGGGAATAATGCCCAACCATCTCTACGTCTGTCCAACACATTTAAACAACCCAAATATAAAACAAAATAAACAAAACCTATAATATAAAAACTTATAAATAAAAAACACTCTCCACTCTCTCTCACAGAGAGGAGCGAAATAAACAAACAATATAATAAAGTAAGGTAAAACCCACCCTATCACAAATTAGAACCCAACCCAAGAACCCAAATAACAAAACATGATAAAAATATCAAAATATTCAAAGTAACACTGTATCAATGTAATCAAATGCAACTGGATACTAGACCTAAACTAAAAGAAGAACAGGAGTTTTAAAATTTAAGTTCAATGCAGCACCTCTCACGTGCAACAGTCCAAAAATGTTATGTATTCCCCGATACCATCTCTCACATAGTGGGGGTAAACATTTGAAAATACAAATATAGCACAATCTCACCACCCCATGTCCAGGAGCAGGGGAAACAAAAAGGTCAATTCTCGAGTAGATCCAGACACAGGCAAGAGTCAGAATCGAGTCCAAACAGGGAGGAGGAGATAGCCTTTCCAACAGCCTGGTCAAATAGCAGGAGTTCAAATCGAGACTGGGGAAAACAAACAGCTCTTCAAATAATCCCCACAGCACAGTCAGGAGCCAAACTGCCATTTGGGAATGACCGCAATCACGGTCAAACACCGCAGCCCATCCACCAAACAAAGGCAGACACCTCCGGCCGGTCAACGGCCAGTAGCTACAGACACCTCGAGAGTCAGCTCAACAGTTGAGCCCCAGGGTGGCTCAGGAGAAGCCTCAGTCCCCCAGCTTCCCAGGGAGAAATTGAGGCCACTCCTGCTCCGGTCGAGGACCGAAACGGCGGCAGTCACAGCAGAACACTGTAGCCGAGGCAGTTCCTAATCCGGTCAGAAACAAAAAGGCAGTAAACACTCCAACGCGCTGCAAATCCTCGGTCCAGTCTCCTCCAGACTACTCCAAATGAATAATCCTGCTTGAGTCCGCTGATTCCCACAGGACAGATCCACAACTCCACAGCTCCCCCACGACCTCCAAAACCGAGCTTCTTTAGCCTGGCGAAACCGCGAAAACCAGCAAAACAAAACAGGCAAGGAACAAAGTCAGTCGGCGAACAGTTCTTAGTTCAAACGGAGCAGTAATAGTGGTCAGGTATCCAAGTTGCAAAAGACACACTTAATGATACTTAATGATACTTAGTGATACTTAACGATACAATAATTTAACCTAAAACAGAACTACAAGCATAAAATTGTTTATGCGCTAAACATTAAACGCGCTAAACATTAACTAAAACTTTAATTTTGACTCCTGGTAGTCTAAAGTGGCTGACCCAGCGTGGTCGCCATCTTGCTTGGCAAGGAGTTTATGTAGTTCCAGAAATTTTTGGGGTCACTGAGATTGTCTGCTGCACTTTGAGATATGTGCTTTTGGCCATGCTGAGCTCACATTTGCATTTATTCTATAAATATTTGTATGCAACCAAATCTGAGTGCAAGTTTGCTTTCTTAAAGGTACCCTAAGCAATGCCTCTGTCCTTTATTAACTTGAAGGGGCTTTTAGTAAGCTATTTGGAATTAAGATTTTTGACCCTGCATCTGGTGATAGGAGCATGACAGTCAGGTATTGCCACAAACTCTGAAATGAAGAGATCCAGCACATAGTTGACGTCAGGTATCGCGTCTATAAAGAATCAGTCGATACGTGAGATCTTGCAAGAATACCAAGGAATTGAAGTTTTTACAATTACAGTATGTGGCATTTTTTGGGACTGAATTGCTACCTGCACTGTTGTGCCATAGGCAATAAATAGTGGAGTGGTCACTGACTGAGTCAGATAGGTGCCCATGCAGCCTGACTCTGTTAGTGTGGCTAACCAGTATCCATTTGAGGAGGGTGTGGATTCCTGATTCGTCATTGAGCAGTGAGAATTTGAGTAAGGCCATAGTCATCGAGAGTATGTCTATACGATGCTATGCTGTTGAACCAGCTTAATTTAAATCTCCCCTCCTCGGGTAGAAACCAGTTGGACAAAGTCCGTGAGGCCCACAGTTCCAGTCTTTGGAGGGGTGTATATGCAGCAAAAATTGTGTGTTTTGATACCCAAATTCAGTTGAATTAATAGCCATTCACATGCAGGAGAACAGGGCTCTCGGGGATGTGAGTACCCGTGCCCTTTATGCACATTTTGTGCGTCAGGATGCTCGTTTTTTTTTTTTTTTTTTTTTTAAAGTCCCTGAGACACTCCTTTCCAGAGCCCCATGAGTCACTTGAGAGAGCCTGTTCCCCAGCTTTACATGTAGGGCTTGTACTTAAAATTCTGTATCACAAGAGGAAATGACTCATTAGTTTCTATAGGGTATTTTAAACTACATTTTTATGATTCAGAGGGTGAATTCAAGCAAATTATGGTCGCTGCTCAGCTAACAAATCCCTTATTAGTTGAGCAGTGGCCATAATTTGTTTCGATCACTCTCTAAACATAAAAATATAGTTAAATACTTTATAAAACAATGGGCCGCCTACGTCTCTACAGAATCTTACAAGCAGTGCGGGTGCAGGGGCATGGCTCACATGTATTCAAATGGGAACCCCCAGAAATTTTCTGGGGACTCCCACTTTTGGGCTGTGAACCCACCCTGTTTTTTTAAAGCCAGTCCTGGACCCCCAAACAAAAAATTCTTCCAAGAGCCCTGGTAGAAGTTGAGTAATTAGGGGAGAGACGCTCCACATCTAGAGCAGACCTAAAGTAGAGTAGTATGCTCCCACCTTTTTTTTTTTGGGGGGGGGGTGTCTGTCTTTACAGTGGATCAATAATTGGGTAGCAAAATTTCAGGGTGGCAGATGTAAGGCTTTAACCAGCTGTTGGTGATGGCTAGGATATGTGGATTGTTCACAGAGACCAAGGCCTTGACTTCTCGTCCAATTTAGAGACCAGGCTATGAACATTTTGGTGCACTAACTTAAACCCTTAGGGCCAGACCAGAGCTTGCTGCCAACTAAACTTGGGTCAAATGGCCGAGGGTTACTTTCAGTGCCACCAGCATTTACAAGCAAAAGGTGGATGATGTTGTATAAACAGAGACCATCAAAGAAAGCAAGTCCAAGCTGCATCTTGTGCCCAAACAGATGAAGGTATCTTTTAGATATCAGGCCTGGGAGAGGACAAAAGACTTGATGGGGGGCAGTCAGAATTTTGTGGCTGGGAGCATATGCTTATGGTCTGAGCCTGACAAGTGGGAGATGCACAAATTGTTAAGCAGTAGGAATAAGGTGCCATAGACAATGCTAAAACAAATACCTTTTAGTACCACATAATGGACCCAAGCGCACTCTGTGAGAAGTCACACAATGCACTTTATGCAACAAAGCAGACCGTTTGATCAAATGAAAAAAAAAAAATACATGACTTGTAGGTAGGGAGCACCCAGATAGAAAGGAGTAAAGAAGCCACTTGCAGTCTTTATTGCTTAGTTGCATTTCGTCCACAGGAGCCGTTATGTCTCTGCCAGGCTGAGTGTCATTTGCTCAGCTTCATATGTGAATCTTACAGTGGACACACAGGGTACAGTGGGATCAGCTGACTGATTAGTTGGAATAAATGGTTCTCGTTATGTCCTCTCTTCATCAAGCACTAGTGAAGTTGATGGACTGCAGCAACTTAATCAAGGGTGTTCCCTGCCTTGTACCAGTTCCTATACAGATCCTCACCACGGATACCTTGGGCTCCCGTTGGGGTACTCATATTGGCTCCTTCAAGACACAAGGGTCCTGGAAGAAGGTGGAGATTGACTTACAAATGTCTTGAAAATTAGAGCTGTCCTACACAGCCTTTGGGAAGTTCAGAATTGTCTCTGTTCCAGTCATCTGTTAATCCAGATGGATAATGTCAGTGTCATGCACTATATAACAAAGGGGCACTCAGTCCTATCTCCTATGCAGGGAAGCAGTAAGAGTAGTGTACTAGCCAATGTCTCGCGACTTTCAGCTGTCAGCTGTGTTTCTCCCAGGTCTCTAAAACATCTCGTCAGACAGGCTAAGCAGGTTGGAGTCCCTGGTTTACGTATGCAAACTGCTGACCTCAGTGGTAACCAACCTCTTTACAAGATGGGTAGTCTAGAGTTGGGCCTTTCTGCGTCCCCACACAATGCAAAACTGCCTAATTTTTGCTCCCTTGCATCTTGGCCTTGAGTTTTGTGGCATGATGCATTGTCCCCCTCTTGGAAAGGGAAATTCCTGTATGCATTCCTGCATTCCTCGTATGCATAGGGTGCTGCTCAAACTAAGAGTGAAGAGTGCCACTTTCATCCTCATTGCCCCCTATGGCCTTACCAGATATGGTTTCCACTCCTACAACATCTGGTGGTGGAGCATCTTGTTCTTCTTCCTCTGTGTTGGGGGTCTGTTGTCACAGGACAGGGGGTCTCTGGTTCATCCGGACCTGAAGTCCCTACACCTGCATGCATGGCTCCTGAAAACATAGCCATTGCATGCTTTGGGGTGTCCTCTAAGGTTGCTGATGTCTTGCTTGTGGCTAGGAAGCCTTCTGCCAGACATACTTTTTCTTTGATATGGAAATGTTTCACTTTGTAGTCTGCTTCTTGGAATATGGACCCTTTTACATGTCCTGTGACTTCTGTTTTGGAATACTTGCTTTCTTGATTCAGGCTTACAGTATTCCTGTATTAAGGTGCATTTGGCTGCCATATCACCATTATATGCCGCTACTGATGGCTGTAGGGTTGCACAATTAAAAATATCCCATACTTTTCTGAGAAGTATTCTTAACATGAAGCTTCCTGTGCATAACTCAGTCCCTCCTTGAGTCTTGAATTTCATACTTGAAAAATTGACTCTGGCTCTTTTTTTAGCCGGCTGTGACTTGTGGCCTATATTTTCCTTTCATGGAAAATGTTATTTTTGGTTACCATGACTTCTGCTCGAAGAATTTCTGAGCTTCAGGCTTTAATGATTGAGATTTCTTTTATTTTGATTTTTCGCAAAGACAGAGTCTGCATACCAATCATAACTTTCTGCCAAAGGTAGTATCTGAATTTAGACTGAACCAAACGATTCACCTTCCTGATTATTACCTCAGCATGCCAAGCAGGGTGAGGAATTGCTCCATAATTTTGATTTACATAGAACACTAAAATACTATGTTACTTGCACTAAGAGCTGCGGAAAGACTTCTAAGCTTTTTAATTCATTCACCCCTGGGAAAGAGGGTGCTCCTGTGTCAACACAATGACTGTCTAAATGGCTGGCTAATTGTATTATAGTTTTGTTATAGGCAGTACAGTAAGAAACTTCCTGGTACTGTTCGTGGTCACTCTGCAAGGAGTATGGCCACTGCTGTTGCTAGTTTCAGAAATATCCCGGGATGCTTTGTACTGCTGCTGATGTGCTGCTGCAACATGGAGCACTGTTCACACTTTTACTAAACACTACAGTCTAGACATTGTTTCTTAGATATGCTGGCTTTGGGCTGCTTGTAGTGTCAGGCCTTCTGTCCTGATCACATATCTGACTGTGCTATCCTCCCGGGATGCTTTGTACTGCTTGGGAATCATTCCAGTGGTGTGGCCTAATGGAGAAGACATCCTCAATGAAGATAGAACAGTTACGTAAGAACTTACTGTAACAGTAAATCTTCAAGAGAATCTCCTCCATTAGAGCATGCCGCACTCTCCGTCCCTCCTACCTCATTTGCCTTCTGAGGGGTGTTATCAGAGGCTGTGCCTAAAGCCTTATCACATGCTTCCTGTTTCCAGTCCTGTGCTTCTGCCCGTTTGCCCGGTCCTGGTTTAGTCTCCTGGCTTCACATGGTGAGAGGCCCTCTGAGGCTTATTTCCAGTGGCAAACTGAGGAGTGTTAGGGCTGCCCACGTTATATATGCATCAGCACTGCACGTCATTGTGGGCAGCCCCTGCCTGCAAAAATGTTATGAGTGGTCTTGATGCTGACGGCCTACAGTTTGAAAAGTGTAGCCGAATGAAGGAGATTATTTTGAAAGATCTACTGTTATGGTAAGTACTTATGTAATTGTTTTTTAACTCTTTTTGATATAGCTACAAGAAGGTATTTTGGGCCATGAAGATTCCTTCAGACATCTGCTTCAGAGCTGGGACTAAAAGAAACTGCCTGTCCTTTTACATGTTCCTGAGCAAGCTACATCGTGGGCTGCAAGCCTCAGTTGTTACATGCTGATGGAAACTGTACAGACAGACATATCTGTGAAGGACAGATCTTTGGGGGACCAAATGTAAGCACTATACTAGACTTGGCTCCATAGTAGTTGGGTTCTACTGTACCGTATGCGACAAGGACAGGCAGGGTGAAGACCAGAATTCCTCCTCTGTCTCAGAGAATTCTGCACAGATAGGTTCCTCGGAACCTGTGTCTGTATCTGAGCAATCCAGTTATCTGGATAACTCATCCCAGGCATCAGATAACCCACCTAGCCAGACCAGGAAGGAGCTTAACTCTCCAGAACTGAGTTTTAAGGAAATGGTTTCTCTTTTTTTTAAAACCTGACCACTGTAGTCAGCTGCCTTCTGGATCAGCTGGCAGAGTGGGGCTTCTCCAAAAGGAAAATGTCCAACCCAAGTGCCCCTCCTCAACTCCACTGACTTATGCCCCATTGGGCGCGTCTCGACTTCAGGAGCCCTGCAGCCCACTGGAGCCATCCCCTATCCTCTCCAGTGAAGAGGATAGGGAATTAGAACATGAAAGTGTGAAACTCCCTCCTTGGACGAGTAACGTAAAGGCTACTCATCAGGTAGGAGTTATATTTATTCATTTATTGATATTTAGTTAGTTTGTTAGCTCATGTTGACTGGTACGGGAGCGCTAGACACGTCCACCTATTTTCAGCCACGTCTAGGGAAGGGGGCAAGTAATGTGGATGCAAGCTGACATACTGAATCAGGTTAAGCCTATTGGTGGTATTTTTAGTGACTGGGGAGCTTTGGCCAGGACACTGGAAATTCTCCTATGATCTTTAGCCTCCACCTGAGCAAACACCAGAACAGGTAAAAGGGACCTCAGTTTAATGTCTTGCCTGAAAAGACAGCACCTCAGGAATGCAGCACCCAGCCCCCCCTTGTGCTGCACTACAATGTCAGTATTGGGTTTTTAAGTTCCCTGTGTGGGGCTAGGACCCACAGCCTTCCAGTCTTCCACCTCTGTCCTCTGAGGTGAGTGTGCAACTTGCCGAGCCACTGACACTTCAGATTTTCTCTGGGACAAACTCTCTATCCTAGTATAGCATACTAGACCTGGATGAGTAGACAGCAAGCTTCTAAGAAGAAGGCAACCCCTCTGATGGGCATTAAGCTAGATGTGGAGGAGAAGCAACAGGAAACCTGTAAGAAGAAGATGAACCCTCCAAAGAATACCAGCAAGGTCCGTGACATCAAATCTTGGGACACTAACCTGAAGCTGGACATGCCCATCTCAGTGGCCATCAGGAAGCTAACCATTCCTGTGCCAGAGTGGCAGCCATCAAGGACCTGCTTAGCCACAAACTGGATAACTTAATGAAGAGATCATACAAAGCATCTGACATGATCATGAGGAGGGCTCTGGTCCATATTATATTGGGATGTTGTCTTTTTAACAAATGCATCTTATGGTACCTGGCAGGTTGCCACCAAGCAATCCCTATACTCTGTACTAATCAGATGGGCCCATTGGCTTAGACCGTGGGCAGTGGACACCTCAAAAACTTCCCTCCTCAATGTGCAGTTCTATGGAGTCCTGCTTTTTGGTCCAGAGCTGGAAGCCCTCATCATAAACCTCTCCACCTCACAACTGGCTCTGCTGCAACACACAAAAAAAAAAAACAAGATGCTGGCCGTTTTGCGATGTAAGGCCGTATTATCTGGGCAGACACAGTTTCTCCTAGGGAAGGTTGCAGAACTGTTTTTGGCCAGGGCTCCTTCCACCCCAACAGAGGTGGCAAAGGTGCCTGGCATAGAGACATCTGAAACCATGAAGACAGTCAAGCTTGCTGAGATAAGGTCTGCTCATGATCAGTGTCCCAGACGCAGGACAAGACTGTTGCTGTTTGTGGGTCAGTGGTTGAAGCCTACTACAGACCGATGAATTCTAGAATTTGCTTCCACAGACTGTTCCATAGAGTTTCATCACTCCTCAGGTCAACCCTTTGTCCTTCAGTCTCCGTTGTCTCACAGCCTTGTGAAGCAGCAAAGGATGCTGTCCAGCACCTCCTGGACATCAGAGCCATCACTAAGGATCATTACAGAAAGGAGAAGCAAAAGGCTAATGCCCATATAGAGCTTCTATCATTTACCCATAGTAGCACAGAGTGCAGTTAGAAAGCATAAAATTGTCTAATTTATTTTTAAAAGTAAGTTTCAAGTCTCTAATAACCACATTTATTGGCAAAGAATTCCACTGTTGATAATCCATTGTGAAAAGAAGCTATTTCATCCCAGTTGCAAAGGGTGTACCCTGGTATTGACATTTATTTGTCTTGAAATCTAGACCCATCTCAAATATAAGATGTTGTTCTCTAATTACTTCTATGTTAACATGAGGTTGCCTCGCATCCTTCTGTTTCTAAGGACATGGAGACCAAAGTTTGTAAGTCTTTCTTTGTAACTAAAGTTTCTGGCCCCTTGCACATATTTGGTTACTTTTTTTAAATTTTTTTCTGTACATGCAATATCTTTTTTTCGTAAGAGCACCAGAGTTGTGAGGGGAAGTCTAGGAGTGGGCGAATATAGGCCCTATATAGCGGAAGAAGGACTGATTTGTCTCTAGATTTTACATTATGCCTGATTGACCACCAAACTTTATTTGCTTTATTAAGATGTTCCATTATTTGTTTATCAAGAGAGAAGTCATTTGATATTATGGTCCCCAAATTTTTCTCATACTGAGATTTGTTTAGCATGTGGTCATTTAATGTGCAACCATGCTTAGGATTATGAGAACCAAAATGCATAACGTTGCATTTATTTATGTTGAAAAACATACCTCAACTGTTCTTCCAAGTCCCTTTGTAGTTGGTTTATTTCTTATAGTTTGCTACAACCATCCAACAAGTTCCAGCAAAGAAGCATGGACAGGGTGTTATACTCCCATCTTTCGCATTGTCCTGAAAAAGACTGTGGGATTTCAGGCAGTTCTAGACCCGAAGTGCCTCATCAAATGACTTTGGGTGACTCACTTCAGGATGGAAATTGTCTGTTCTTCAGTTGTGGGAATTTGCTTGGGGAATCTCCTGGCATCACTGGATCTGAAGGACACACATCTATATATTCTGTGGCGCTCCATATTGTCAGTGGGTATTCATAACTACTGGGTGATGTGCACCCCTACTAGGGGAAATGGCACAGCCCAACGCTTTAGAATGCTGGGCATATGAGGATTCCATGCAGCAGCATTTATCCATCCCACTGTCAGTACCTGAGATTCTGTGTCAAAGACATGCACTACCGGTGCCCATCACTACTTGTTGCTCTGTCTACACCACGCTTGTTTACAAAAGTAATGTTGGTAATGGTGGCACAGCTAAGGGGGAAAGTGTTCATGTTTATATTCAAACCCACTCCCTAATGGCGGCCCAGTCAGTGGTGGCCTCTGTAACCAACACACTGTAGCTCCACATATGGATCATCAACCAGCAGACGTGCTCCCCACAGTCGCCGTAGTGCTTACAACACCTAGACAGAGCAGCAGCCACTGCAGCTGTAGCCCTGGACAGCATCCTCACCTTAGCAAAAGCATCTGAACGACTTAGGTGAAAACTGGCAGAAATGGCCAGAAGTATTCTTTGTGTGCTTGGCCTCATGGCAGCAAGCAGCGACCTTATCTAATGGGCCAGGCTGTACTCCCACCTGCTCCAACTCCTGCTCCGACGTTGATCATGGACATTTCAAAGAGGGTCACTCATGGACAAGATCCAGCTATTACCAGAGGTAAGGGTCCTTCTGGCCTGGTGGACCCAACAACCAGTCTCTTCAAGGGGGCCTTCCTAAAGGACAACCACTGATTCACTTTGATGATGGACACCAGCCTCCCTGTCTGGGGCGCAGTGCTTGGTACTGCCCCAGCACAGGGTGCTTGGATATTGACAGAGAAGGAGCCACCAATTCACATCCTGGAGATGAGGGTAGTGTTTAGAGCAATGCTTTCGTTCAGGAGCAAGAACAGGAAGCAGCATTTACTCCAACAGTGTAGTGACTGTGTCTTACATCAGGAAACAAGGCAGCACCAAAATCAAAGTGATGGTGACTGAGGCATACAAGATTCTATGCTGGCCAGAAGTGAATCTGTTTCCCCTTTCAGCAGTCCTTCTGGCAAGGGCTCTGAACAAGCAGGCCAACAGACTCATCCGTCAGACTCTCCACCTGGGAGACTGGGAGCTGAATCAGGAAATACTGAACATGATTTGCAGACTGTGGCCCAGATATTCAAAAGGGTTGCGCCATGCACAATAGGGTTGCGCCAGTGCAAGTCTGAAAATGCGCCATTCTGCGATATTCAGCAGGAGGCAGTTGCGCCACCGAAAACATGCTGAGCAACAGCGCAATGATAATGAAGGCATGCGCAACCGAAGGGGGAGGAACCATGCATAAAGTGCGCAGTGTGATGTTCAGCCGGGCCGTGCAGAGTTGTGCAGGCGCAACCCCTACCTGCGCCTGCACAACTTGCAAAAAAAAAAAGGATCAAGTCGAGGCCACCCTCAGGTGAGCTCCACATTACAGGGTGCAACACAGCAGCTACCACCTGTGGGTGGTCCTCCTGTTCAGTGCCCCCCTACAGCCCGGTGCGGGCATAATAATAACCCCGTAGCCCAATCGTGGGCATGCGTATGAACCCCCACTAGCCCGATCGCGGGCAGCAGAGTATTCCCCGCAGCAGCCAATCGCGGGCATAAGGGACATCCCCACCGACTAGCCCGATCGCGGGCATAGCGTATAAACCCCCACTAGCCCGATCGCGGGCATAACCTTAACCCCAAAGACCAATATCTCCTGGTGGTCCAGTGGACGCGAAGCCCCGATCAGCGGGCATAAGTACAAACCCACCCCCAAGTCCAATATCCCTGGTGATCTAGTGGCCCCACCCCACCACCCACCCACAGGCCCCACCACCTGCTCCCCCGTCAGCGGCGGCACGCACCACCGCCTGCTGCCCTGCCGCCCGCTGACTGACAGCTCGTAAGGGCTGCCGCCCCGTGGTTCAGAGCGGAGCCAATGGGCATGCAACCATACCCATTAAAAGGCAGTCAGATATAGCTGAATGAATGAATTCATTCATTCACATATCTGGACTGCCCTTAATACAATATAGACTGCAGCCCATTGGCTCATGCTCTGAACCATCAGGTGTGCAGCCCACCGGCTGTCAGTTGGCTGGCGGTGGGCGGGTGGGGTGCTGCCCGCCAGCTGACGGGGAGCGGGTAGTGGGGCTCTGTGGGTGGGTGGGGTAAAGCCATTAGATCACCAGGGATATTGGACTTGGGGGTGGGTTTGAACTTATGCGCGATTGGGCTTGTCATGTCCACTGACCACCAGGGATATTGGTCTTTGGGGGTTGCCGTTATGCCGCGATTGGGCTAGTGGGGGGTTTAATACGTTATGCCCACGATCGGGCTAGTGGGGAGTTGAAGTTATGCCTGCAATCGGGCTGCAGGGGGTTGACTTATTTCATGCCCGCGATCGGGCTGCGGGGTTGACTTACTTTATGCCCACGATCGGGCTGCGGGGGTTGACTTACTTTATGCCCGTGATCGGGCTGCAGAGTGTCGGTCCCTGATGGCTGCTGCCTGGCAGGCGCCAGGCGCAAGTCGTCGGGATTGGCGCACTGCATGCTAATAGCATGCAAATGGGGCCGTAATGAGATGCAAATGGCCTGATACGCTATTGCATAAATTATGGTCCCATTTGCATGTCACCTTTTGAACATGCAGATTTTTGCATGGCGCAATGGAACTTGCGCCCACCCGCATCTGAATGCTCCACTCTGACCACTTGTGGTGGCGCAAGTTCCACTGCGCCATGCACAGTGGCTGTGGCCAGGGGGCGATATTCAGAGGAGTTGCTCAATAGCGCAACTCCCTTGAATATTGCCCTGGCCACACCCCTGCACAACTTTTTTGAGCAGCGCAAGGGCTTGCGCCACAGAATGGCGCAGTTTGAATATTTGGCCCTGTGTGTTACTCCTGTCCTAGAACTCAGGGCCACCAAGGAAAATGCCAGGTCCCATAGGTACTTCAGCAGCTCTCGGGAGAGTCAGTTACTGGGAGTACACTGTCTGTCATATGGCCAGACACTCTGCTATACAACTTTTCTCCATGGCCAAAAGTTCTCAGAAAATTACAAAAGGAGTCAGCAGTGTTGATACTAACATTTCAAAGTGATCTTGAAGAGTGTGGTACTGCGAACTGGTCCATCATGCCTTATGCATTACAGTTCCACTTCCATGCAGACTAGACCATCTTCATCAGGGTCCAGTCCTGCAGCCAGACCCATGTAAGTTTCATCTCTTGGCCTGGCTCCAGAGCACACAAGATTCATAAAGGCTAGTTACTTCCGAGATGTACTCAAAACCCTGATGCACTCCAGGAAGACTTCTATGATCAATACCTACCACAGAGTCTGGTGCAGGTTCCACTCCTGGTGGACTTCCTGGCTATCAGACCCTCAGCCACCTGTCTGTTGAATGTGTTTGAATTTCTAAACTCTTAGCTATTCAGGGATATTTAGCTTCCTACCCTCCAGGTTCCTGCTTCATTAAGGCATGCCACAAAATCCGCCCCTCTCTTAAGCAGGTCACTCCTCCCTGCTAGCTGAATGTGGTTCTGGAAGCCATGAAGGATCCACTGTCCTCCAACTGAGGTTTTCCTTTGACTTCTTTCCCTGAATGTGCTCTTCTTTGTAGCCATTTGCTCAGTGAGACAAATTTGGAAGATCCGTGCACTGTCCCACAAGGAGCCTTACCTGGTGTCCCAGAAGGTAAAAGGTTGTCCTCCACATTGTGTACTGTTTCACTCCTAAAGTGGCGCCCACCATTCAGAGAAACATAGAATGTGATGGCAGATAAGGGCTGCAGGGTCCACCCAGTCTGCCCATTTTTTTAACCTGAATTTTTTGCTGCAGATTGGCTTCTGATCTGTGACTGCCATCTCTTCCCCTCCCTTCCTTACCTCTATGATTCCCCTGTGCCTGTTCCAGGCATTTGTGAACCTCACCACTGCTTTCACCCCCATTATCTCTGCTGGAAGGCTGTTCCAGGCATCCACTACCTTTTCTGTGTAGAAGTACAGTACTTCCTCACATCCCTCCTGAACTTAACCTCCTTCAGCTTCATAGCATGCCCCCTTGTCCTAGAGTACCTTTTTCTCTGAAAAATACCCCCCTCCTGTACCTTATTAACTGCTGTGAGGTATTTAAATGTCTCTATCCTATCTCTCCCGCCTCCAAAATATACATGTTTAGCTCCTTAAACCTCTCCTCATAGGACTTTTGATTTTGATGTAGACTGTACACCATTTTGGTAGCCATCCTGTGGACTGCCTCCACTCTGTCTTTGTCCTTCCTGAGATGTGGTCTTCAGAACTGGACACAGTACTCAAGGTGAGGTTTTACCAGTGATATAAATATAGGGCCAGCACCACCTCCATCTTACTGCTGGCGATACCCCTTCCTGTGCACCCCTGTATCCCACTAGTCCTTCATAGGCAGCAGGAGATTGTGTCGTCTTCCTTTTGCCCAGACCCTAAAAAACATGTAGGAGACACATAGGCATTCTTTTAATGTGAAAAGGGCCCTCAAGATATACCTGAATCCCTCAAAGTCACTCCATAAAATTGATAGGGTTTTCATCCTTCTGGGACCAGGAAAGACAGGGGCAGTCTCCGCTAAGCATACCGTCTCCAAGTGGCTTTGTGTGGTCATCAGACTGACCTACTCATCAAGGAGCATTTTGGCTCTGCCAAACCTTAAAGTTCCCTCCATTAGAGCTATGGCTGCATTTTATGCTGAGCGCACCTCAGTATCTCTGGAGGACAGTTGCAAAGCTGCTACACGGGCCTTTGCCCATATCTGTACTAACTGACCACTGTCCAGCACCACACTCAGTTCCTGGCTGGATGAGTCCAGTAATAATGCTCATCAGTGCAGACTCTGAGACAACTCTTCGAGCCTGCACCATGACCTGCATCAACACACAATCTGTGAGCCTCGCTGCCCTGCATAAGTGTACATGCCACCTCCACATGCGAACTGGTGCACTTTGCTCAGAAACCTCCCTCCTCGCAGCTTACTGATTGGGAGAGGGAAGGCCATTTTACAGGCTGCTAACAGTGCCAGTCAGGAAGAGTCAACTAACCAAAATGTACCTGCACAGCCAAGTTGAGCCTTTAAAGGTCATGCAGTGGTATGCCACTCAAAATGGCAGCAAGTTTATGGCAGTTGCAAACTGGTAGTCAGGGGGCAGAAGGCAGTGAGTAGGAGGGGGCAGGGGGAATAGCGGGAGAGGAAGGGCAGTGGCTGACTAATCAGTTGAAGTTGGAATAAAATGAAACTCCTCAAATTACAACGGCAGTGTATTTTACTTACGGTTGATTTCAGCTGCAGTAAATTGCACCTGGACATGCTTAGCTCCACTGATGCTGCTTTCAGCAGGTGTGTGTTGAGCTCTGATGTACGGCACTGACCCTCTGGTTTAGAAATACTTATCAGGGTCTGGCCCATACCTTCATTGTCTGCCCATAGGAGCTGACGCACAAAGGGGAATGATATTTTCCTTTCCTGCAATTCCGGTTGTGTGTGACTACATCCATAATCAAGGCAGGCCCTCCCACTCTGAATGCTGTGTGCCTTGTATTCTCTCCTGTTGACTTGCATATAGTTCCCCTATTTCAGGGATGACTTAAGCGGTAGACTCGTTGCTTGTTCAAGTTCAAGCTTATTTAGTGTTAAGTCATTGAGCCCGAAACTCATTTACAAAGCCATCCCTACATACATTCGTACCAATGTTATATCATAAAAAAATATATAAATACAATGAAAATCACATTAAATGGTAATAAATCTCAATATACAATTTTGCAATATGTACCTCCCTGTTTAAAAAAGAGAAAACATTAGTCAAATTGGATCACGCTAACAAAAATGAGTGTTCAAAAATTTTGGGGATCAGTAGTGTAGATCAGGGGTGTTGCAGTTACTTTTTTTAACTTAGCTTTATTCAAAACTTGAGAAATACAAGTAATAATAAAAAAAGTCATATGTCTCAATCTAAACAAAGATATATTGATATAGATCAGGCATAACAGCATACTGTTGCAAAAATATAAATTATAAAAGAGGAGGAAAAAGCAAGATAATCAAAGCATTCGGTAAAGTGCAACAGATTATATCAGCATCATTAATGCAACAAATAATAAAATGTCCATAGTCCATATTTTCATGAAGTGTGGATTTGTTAAATACACATGGAGATTTGATATAACCGTTACAGAAAATCCTTGTAGAATAAACAGGTTTTTAGTGAATTCAGATGTACAACAATAAAACCATTAAACTAGTCAAATAACAGAAAAAAAGAAATTAAATATTGCCAAGGCGAGGTCTATCGGGGGCTGTAACTGGGTATCTAAAAGGTGATAGCAGATTAACATGAAAAGATGTAGCTAAGGCGGTTATTATATTATCCCTTATAGAGAGTCTAGCTTAGAGGGGGTTTCCAATAAATATTCACTTCATGCCTGCCCCACATCCAAAACCTGTGGCGCTTGAAAACAGTGCCACATTGTCCATAGTGTAAGAGGTTTTTCAAGAGTAAGGTGTAGCTGAGCTGTCATGTGCTCCATGGTCTGTGTCTGATTAACCTGGGAATGCCACTCATTCACTGTTGTAGTAGATCACCAGTGGGCCGTGATACATTTACTGGCTATCTGACACAGCAGGAATTAGAGTCTCCTCTCCCCTTGATTCAAAATTTCTTTGGGGGGAGGTGCTCCTAAAATAATTGTGGAAAAACCATGGGACAGGGGTTTACCCCATATTGTATCTAACCTCTCTTGGATTTTATGCCAGAAGTCAGTGATCTGAGGGAATGACCAGAAGATATGAGTGTGCGTACATGGGAGACCACAATGCCTCCAACATAGATGACTAATGTTAGTCCCAAAATGCTGTACAGTAACCGGGACATGAACAAATCTAACCCCTAGCTTCCAACGAAACTCTCTCTCGAAGATAAAGAGGCCAACACCCGCCATCCCTTCCACAGGGCCTCCCAGCCCTGCTCTAATATTGACTCCCCCAGCTCATTTCCCGTTGTACTCTAAGGGTGTTTGATGGTTTGGGGCAGGTCTCGAGCAGCAAGTGGTATAACTGAGAGAGCCATCTTCCTCTCACCCATGGAAGTGCGGCTCAATAGAAGAAGTCCCCCAGAGGGGTCAGTGTTTGGCAAGCCCACAATTGAGAGTAAGTAATGCCATAGCTGTAAATAACGAAAGAAATCCATATTAGAGAGTCTATAGGTTTCTTTGAGGGTCTCAAAGGTAAGAAAAGTTGACCCCCAAATCAGTTGTGTGTAATGTGTGAGTGAGGCTTGATTCCATCTCTTGAAACCTATGTCGGATTGTGAGTGTGTGGGGGGGATATCAGGATCACCTATGATTATAGTGAGAGGGCCTGGGGAGTCCGGGGTACCAGTAAAACGATGGGCTTGCCGCAGACACTGCAGGGCTTGTTTTGCCCATGGATTGATGATAGCAGTCCACCTAGAGTGTGAAAGATGGATAAAATGGAGAGCACACAAGGGGGCCGGCAATGAGGACAGGTTCTCTAGGTCATACCACTGCAAGTCTTCCAGAGCGCTTGACCCAGGTAACTGTGGGCAACAGTTGGCCCGCCAAATAGTAATCCATAAAGTTAGGTAATCCCAGATCGCCTCTATCCCATGGCTGCTCCAGCAGCCTGAGGGACTCCCTCCAGTGCCCATCTTACCACAGGAACTTCAAAAGGGCCCCATTAAGTGTATGCCAGAATTTTCTGGGGAAAAAAGAAAGGGAAACGGGGCAGTACATTCATTTTTAAAACATTGACCCAGCCAGCTAAGGAAAGGGGGAGATGCATCCATCGCTACAGGTCTAATAGAATCTCATGGAGAAGAGGGTCTAAATTTAAACTAAATAGTCAGTGAAGGGCTGGAGTACATTTGACTTCTAGATCATGGGCTACATTTGCTTTTGCCCAAGCAAAGGGGAGACTATCTAGGAAGTCTTTGGGGGGATGGCCACTCAACCATAGGGCCTCGGACTTCCCATAATTCACCTTGTAGCCCCAAATCTCCCTATACCTTTCCAGTACTTGACATAGCTGTGGAACTGAAAGGGATGGATTACTCAAGTAGAAAAGGGCATCATCTGCGTATAGTGAAACCTTTTGTTCACTATCCGGACCTCTAATGGTGCTGTTGGATCCATGTATCCAGCAATTTGTAGTGTCAGTGGCTCAGTAGGTAGCACACTCGCCTCTGAGGCTGGGAGATCAGAGGGCTGTGGGTTTAGTTCCCACATCTGGCACTTGGGTTAATATCCCAGTACTGACACTGTAGTGCAGCATGAGAGGGGTGTTGCACTTCTGAGGTGCCGCCTTTCGGATGAGACGTTAAACCGAGGTCCTATCTGCCTCGATTGGTGGTAGTTCAGGTGGATGTTAAAAGATCCCATGGCACTTATCGAAAAAGAGTAGGGGAATTTCTCCTGTGCCCTGGCCAAATTTCCCTCATTCACTAAAAAAACACCACCAACAGCTTAACCTGGTTCAAGGTCAGTTGGCATTCATCTGTATCCCCCTCCCCCGGGTCGTGCCTGAAAATAGGCAGAATTTGTCTAGTGCACTTACCCGGTCAACAAAAAATAAATAAATAATGCCTGTGATGTTTGGATTATTGTAGACTGCCAGTGCTAAGGGTTTGATAACGAGGGCAAAAAGGTTGGGGGAGAGGGGACACCCCTGCCGCTTACCACGAGTCAACTGGAATCGAGTTGATCTAAGTCCGTTAACCCTCACCACTGCCTCTGGGGCTCTGTAAAGCGCCCTAATGCAGTTTTGTAAGTGGTCCCCAAATCCCATTTTTTGCAGGGTATAGAGGAGGAAGGCCCAGTCCACCTGGTCAAACACCTTTTCAGCATTCATGAATAGGGGAATAGAAAACGGGTGGGTGTGTCGCTGTAAGGCCATAATATTTAACAGTCTACAGATATTGTCATTGATTAACCACCTCTTGATAAAGCTTCTGGTCAATGCTTAGAAGGGAAATTGGGCGATAACTGCAAAGAGTGGGTCTTTCCCTGACTTATGGATAACTGGGATTTGGGCCTGAGACCAAGAAGGTGGGGGTGGTCCCCCCTCCCTGCAACCCCTGACATACCTCTAGCAGCAAAGGGGCCATTGTCTCTTTGAACTGTTTATAGAATTCGGAGGTGTAACCATCCGGGCTGGGTGATATATTTTTAGGAGCCATGATAGCGCTATCCACCTCCCCCAAAATTATGGGATGATCAAGATCTGCTTTGGCTTCTCTTCTAAGTTCAGGGACTTGAATGTTAGCAAATAATTGGTCCTGTTTACGTGAGCAATCGAGTACTGCCTGCCTCATGTACAGCTCTTGATAATAAGCAAAATGATCCACTATTTTCTGGGCATGGGTATCTCATTTTGCAACACTGGTGGGTCACTGGATTTTAAGAATGGCACGGTTGGCTGCCTTTCAGTGAATTTGCCAAGTGAGTGGATGCCCTGCCCTATTCTCCGCTTCATAAAATCTTTGCCTGGCATAGCTAAGTTCCCTTTTGATCTTGTGTTCAAGCAGGGCTGTGAGGCACCCACAGAGGATGTCCAGCATCTGTTTGGTGGCAGGATCTAAAGTTATTTTATGTGTGTTCACTCCAGATTGAAAATCTGACTCTCTAGATCCAGCCACTGTTTATCCTTCTCCCTCTTTTTACCTGCTGCATAGCTGATGATGTGGCCCATAAGAGTGGTTTTAAGGCCATCCCACCACAATCCTGCGGTAGTGTCCTCGGTCCTATTATCTAATTCATAATTATGAATAATCTCCTTGACCTATGTGTGGAATTCCTCATCTGTTAATAGAGATACATTGAGACACTGGGTGGGTGTTTTCAGAGTTGGGTGAACTCCCTAGGCCATAGAAACAGGGGCATGGCCAGAGGTGGTGATAGAGTGGATCTTGGCCCAATCAAGGACATGTATCCAGAGTTTGGGGATCAACAAATAATTGAGCAGAATGTATAGTGCATGTGGATTAGAGTAAAATGTGTAGTCCCGCCCCTTGGGGTGGGCATAACGCCAAGTGTCAATCCATCGCAACTGTCGCATGAGAGAGCGCAGTACGACACTGGATTTACCCCTATAAAGAACACCTCGACTCATCTGTCCTCAGTGGGAAGAGACTGGGCAGTTAAAATCTCCCCCCACAATATAGTCTGGTCAGATCGACCTGCGCTTCCAAAAGGTGCTTACAAAAAAAGGGTGCTTGTTCCTCATCTTTATTTGGGGCATATAAATTAAGAATAGTGCATGGGGTAACCCGATAGGACCCCAAACCTTTTTTTTTTATTTGCTGTTTTTTTTTTAATTACATTTTATTGTTTTAGTAATAAAACAATTACATACAGTTATCTCATGCAAGAGATCATCAGTTTTATAGTCAATACATTCAATGTAGTCAGGATATTTAGTCTATACAATCAGCTTTATGAATGTGGGGGTATTCCATTTAGTTTTAAAGTCCATAAAAAAGGGTATACAGGATACAGGACATATGCTACACCCTATATACTATGGGTGGTCGATCCAGTCAAAATGTTGAACAAACATATAGGCTCAACCATCTGTGTTGATGTGATTCCCTTTCAACAGAAAATGTTATAACAATTTCTTTTAGTGCATCAGGAGAGAAAAAACAGATACATTTAACCTAGACTTTATACCTTAAGTTTTAATCCCAGATTAGGGAGCCTGATCCTGATTACAAAGGACTGCCGCCAACGAGGTCTGGGGACAACCACTAGTATATGCTACGCAGCAGCAATCCCCTCCCCAGCAACAGCTTAAATATAAATCCCAAACGACTCCTCAATCTTATAGATAGAAACAATAAAGTCAAGCTAAACGACAACTTTAGTTGCCATTAAACATAACTCCCTCCAGAACCCAAGACCCTGATTTGAATACTGTGCAAAAATGAACGTTTAACTGATAAGTCCCAAGGCAACAGGTACGCCCTTTATGGAACAAACATTACTGTTTAGGAATAGACGAAACAGTACCACATAATACTTGCTGGAACAGTCAACACAATAATATTTAAGTATCCCGATCTGAGTGGGAATCTTTGGTAGCTGCTTGAGCAAACTCAGTGTTGAAATGCTTGACCTTCTTGCACGCTTCCTCTGGATCGGTGAACTGATACATCTGTCCTCCATAGAAGATCCGGAGATGAGCTGGCATCAATAGAGAATGCATGATGCCCCGGATCCGGAGCTTTGCCTAGACCCCATCAAAGCATTTGCGTCGTGCTCGAGTGGCAAACGAAAGATCTGGGAAGAGACGAACTGTCTGGCCTCGATAGATTAATGCTCCCGATCCATTGGCGGCCTGTAGGATGAGGTCCCTCGTGATTACTCCAGTAGTGACCACCAGAATGGTTCTCGGTGTGTCACCTTGTCTCTCAGCAGCCCTTGGAGATACCCGGTAAGCCCTCAAGAAGCTAGTCAGGGGGAAGTCTGCTGCAAAATTTAAAGTAGATGGTAACCAATCTCTCAGAAAGTCTAAAAGATTATCCCCATCGGAGTTCTCCAGTAGCCCCACTATGTGCATGTTTTTGGCCCTCTGCGTGTTTTCCAGCGACTCCAATCTGTATCGAAATTGTAAATTTTCTTGGGCCATTTTTGAAGTAGATGCCAGTGCTTTAGTCACTATTGACTCTGCAACCACAGCTTGTTTTCACGGCCAATTCAATCTTTTCATCTTATTTGGCCATGTGGGTCAGTGTGAGCTCTATTTTGTGGTCTATGGCTTGCATAGACTTCTGAAGAGCCTTCCACAGGGGCTTAGACCCCGATTGTAGTTGAGAGTCTGCTGGTGGTGCTGGATCTATTGGCGGTGGGTTTCTTGTTCCAGTTCCTGTTGCCTTTTTGCTGTGACCCATAGTTTGATTTTGTCATCAGTTGAGTGTAAGGAATTGAGTTCTGGGTAGCACATTCCAACCTTTCAAGAATAAAAACAAAGTTTTTGGCTTCTAAGTTGTAGTTTTAAGGAGCTCTCCCTTTGCAAGTCTAGTTGGCAGGTGTGCTCCATAGTGCCCCCGGCACCTTTATTTGCTCTTTTAAGCTCCCTCCTTCTCCACGGCCTTACCTTCCCTCAGGTCCTCCAAGGCATCGGGCTGGCTGGTCTCCAACCTCTTCCCCCAGGGCCACCTCCAAGCTGCCTAGGATTGCCCCTTGGTGGGGAGGGAGGTGAAGTCTCCTCTTACTGCTTCCCACCACCTACTTTATGTCTTCATCAGGCACCCCAGCGGATCATTATAGTGATAGGCTACATGCTGGAGGCACTCTCCAGGTTTGGCTGTGGGGTCTTTTTCCATGTTTTTCTCCCGTCCCCAAAGGCATCGGCCTACTGGGAGCTCCAAGGGACGTAGGTGCATCACAATATGACGGCCGTCCCAGAGCTCACTGATGTCCTCCCCACCCACGGCATCCCTGAGCTGAACCTCCACCTGCGGTGAACCAGGTAGTGGTATTGCATCAGGGATGTCTGCCCTCCCTCTGTCCCCAGAGGAGGAGGAGAGTGGTCCAAGGGATGCTCTAGTCTCCTCCCCCGGCTGGCCCCCAACAACCCAAGTCCGCATCCAAACCCAGGTCACCAGCGTCATGAGTGGTAACGCTAGCACTGTGCCAGTGGGCCAGTACATACCACAACATTTTGATGCTCTGGCCTGTGTCATCCATTATCACCTCTTCCACCTCAAATGGGGTGTTTTTATGGATTAGAACAGCCACTCTTCTCATGTGAGTGGCCTTGGTAAGAAGACACGTATACTGCCCCAACCCCATGCCATTTTCAATTTAATGTGTTTTGCAGAGGTGAGATGGGTTTCCTGCAGTAGGACAATTGTTGCTGTTGTTCCACTCATCTCCTGCAGAATGTGACTCCTGTTCACAGGGCTATGAAGCCCTTTCACATTATGCGTAACCACTATACGGTCCGCCATTAGTAAAGTAGGAATTGCCAGTACTCAAGATGATGCCCAGTGTTCCCCTTGCCTTGGCTAAAACAGGAACTTGAAAAACAAGACAGAACAATGCCTGAATGTAACATTGAAACTGGAACAAGAAACAGCTAACAGTTGGCAACCATAAATATAAATTCAAAGTTAAGACTTGTGCTAATACTGCTCCTGCTGGTGTCCTAAGAACAAACTGGTGAGGTGTTGAAACCTCAGGAGAACAATGGAAGAGGTCTCTGAGATGGCAAACAAGACTGGTTCCAGCAATCTGTCCCAGAGGTGTATCACCGTCATGGACAACTGCATATGGAAGGTAATCGGTGAACCAAAAAAAGAGATGGCCCTTCCCCCCAACCCCGAGACCTGATTGTCCCCGCACCTCTAGGAAGAGCAGCGAGAACATTAGTATCTACAAATAAGGCAAGTCTATACCCTAGAAGCATGAGGAAAACAATGGAGCACCCACAGCCTGAGGGAGGGGGGGAAGACCACACCACCCCAACTCCTCTTGCAGTCCACCACCACATCCCAGAGACACCAGCAACAACATACATAGAAACATAGAAACATAGACTTTGATGGCAGATAAGGACCGCTAGGCCCATCTAGTCTGCTCATTTCCCTACCTACAGGATAGGCCGCAGATCCTAGTTAACCAACAGCCTATATCTTCCTGCCCCCCACAAGAATTGCCTTATGTCTGTCCCATGCATTCTTGAATTCTCCCACAGTTTTAGACCCCACAACTTCCTCAGGAAGGCTGTTCCATGCATCCACTACCCTCTCTGTGAAATAATACTTCCTCACATTGCCGCTGAACCGCCTCCTTCTATCTTTAAATTGTGTCCCTTGTTCTTGCAAGTCTCTTTTTCGAAAGATGCTACCCTCTTGGACTTTGTTGATTCCTTGAGGTACTTGAAAGTTTCTATCATGTCCCCCTCTCCCTTCTCCTCAAGGGTATACATATTAAGCTCCTTTAGTCTCTCCTCATATGGCTTCTCTTGCAGACCCTGCACCATTTTAGTTGCCCTCCTCTGGACTGCCTCTATCCTGTCTATGTCCTTGCGGAGATGGGGTCTCCAGAACTGGACACAGTATTCCAGATGGGGTCTCACCAACTGTCTGTACAGAGGGATAACAACTTCCTGTTTTCTGCTGATGCCTCTCCCTATACATCCCAGTATACCCCCGGCCCTCCCTACTGCCTTCTCACATTGCTTGCTAACCTTAAGGTCATCTGATATGATTACCCCCAGGTCCCTTTCCTGTTTTTGTTGTTGTTACTACCTCCCCACCCATTGTGTATTCTTCCCCTGTGTTCTTGTTTCCCAGGTGCATTATTTTGCACTTTTTTGCATTGAATCCTAGCTGCCATACGTCTGACCATTCCTCCAACCTTGCCAAGTCCCTTTTCATCCTTTCCACGCCTCCTTGTGTATCAACCCTGTTGCAGATCTTTGTGTTCCCCCATGTCTCACCACATAGAAAGGTATGGGCAGCTAATAGCCAGTGGGGGCACCATAATACCTCCCCTCACTGTTTACGAAGCCAGACCTCCCAATGCAAATATAAACTTGAAAATTGAGTGATGGACTGAAGGGTGAATCAACATATCCCTCCCATCTCTCCCCCATGATACATAGAGGAGGGAAAAGGGACCTTAAGTTTAATGATAAAGAATACCCAGTCGAGTCCACAGAAGGATTCCAAGAAGCAGCAGAAGGGGGAACACTGAAAAAAAATAAGTCATCAATCTGCAGGATGAAATTCAGCCTGAGGAAGACGTACCTGGTTCAGGGTCTGGTGCCTCTGTGGATGTCTTGTTCGCCCAAATGACACTGTAACTCATTAATGTGGTTGGTGATGTGGAAGCCTGATCCTTGCAGCATGCTACCTTTGCAGTCTGCCAGATGTACTCCTCCAAGGTGTCTTCAGTTGCTTCCTTCTGTGGCTTCAACAAGTCTTCAGGAACCCCTAGGTCCAGAAATACGGAACTAGATTCATCCAGACTACGGAAAATTTAGGACCGTTTTGTAGATAGATTTTACACTGTGCTGGGTAAAAAAGCTTCATTTTCACCTCCTTCTGTTTCAAACATTTCTGTATGTCCAAAAGGCGATGACATTTGACCATGGTCTGGGGAGCGTAATCTTGGTCAGAAACAGTCAAGTATCCCCAAAGACCACCACTTTTTCCCCCCAGGCTGTTTGCTGAACTTTCATTTTATCCTTATAATTAAGAAACTTCATCACTAATGAGCGGGGGCATGCCTTGTGTTTAGTCTACTGTGGTGTCAGTGCTCTGTGGGCTCTCTCTTTTGGGAGCGAGGTCTCCTTAGGCCAGGTCAACAATTCTTTTAGCAAGGATTCCGTAAAGTCTGCCACATCTCCAGACTCTGTTCTTTCTGGGAGGTCACAGATCCTAAGATTGTTGTGACGTGACTGCAACTGTAGGTCATCCAGCTTGTCAGCAACAGCTCTGTCCCACTTGAAAAGATAGCATAAAACCGTGCTGTGATGCTCAGTCTGGGCTGCCGTATCCGAGAACCCGTGCTTCAGATCCGCCATACAGTCCTTCGCCTCCTTCAACATTTCTCTTGTGTCAGTCAAAGTTCCTTCCATCCGTCAGAGAGAACTTCCCAAATTTTTAAGCTCCTGCACCAACTACTTAGAGGCGATTCTATATTCTGGCTCGTTTCCCTCGATATCGGAGTGGTCCTCAGGGCAGGCCGGTGAAGTGTTGGGTGGAGACACAGGGCACTGCTTAGAATGGCCAGATTTCTTAGCTGAAGCCACATCTGGTAAGAAGTCTTTCAACTTCTGTTTTGCAGCCATGGTAATCTCTTCTGTCTTCCTTTTTCTGAACAGTTTGAACAAGTGATGAAGGGGATAAAACGAGGTAGAAGTCAGAACTGGGAGGGACCCTAGCCCTTGAGCTTCTAGACGCAGGTATGGCAGAACCGGAAGCTGGGGGTGTTGCAGTTACATTGTCCCTAGCACATGGGCTTTCTCACTTTAATTTATACTTATAGTCTGCAGTCTTGGACTGAGGGGTGACTGAGGGTTATGGGATAGGGTCGTGTATTCCTACTCTCAGACTTTCTCTGTGTCCTAGTTGAGAGGGGAAGACAGCCCATACCTTGGCTCCGTCCATGGGCAGGCAGTGAACACATAACTGGAATGACTGGTAAGGAAGATATAAATTCCCCTTTAAAAATCCGCCCTGATAACAGCCATTAAAAGGTCTACACAGTAATGGAAAGATAAACGATGCATAACATAGTCTGACACACACACCAAAATGTAGTACTTTATGCACTGACTTGAAAATCTGTTGTTACGAGGCAGCATTGCATCTCACCGTAGCAGGGGTACTAGAGTTCACAGTCTAGTCTTGGACTCTGTTACTGGGGCTGGCAGTGGTCTCTACGAGTCATAGAGGTGAGGCAGTCCACAGGCAGCAGAGCTCAGGCTTCTCTAGAACACAAAGAACTTTCACGCTAAGGTACCTTATTCAAACCAATGCACATTTTATTTGATTAAAATGGAGCCATATCACCACATACCACCAAATGTTTTCAAGCATGGACTGTGCTCTTCCTCAAGGCGGGGCTAGCAATAAACATACTACTACTTAAAGCAGCAGTACTATGTAAAAAAAATATCTGCGCTTTTTCGATAGTTTATTCCCTGTGCTTTGTTGAGCATTTCCCTGGTAATCTTTCCCACTGGCGTTGTACTAGCACCCTGTAATTTGCTGGGTTTCCATTTGTTTTTGTTTACATTTCTGCCACCCGCCATGTTGACAGCAGCAGTAAAAGACAGGCAGCTGAGACAGCCACCATCTTTTCTGTAGATCTACAACAGTTGGAAACTGATCACTTCCTGATTAGGCAGTACTGCGTAGGTAATAATACCTGACAGAGTGGGCATTATTGGGATATA
Source organism: Neoceratodus forsteri (assembly GCA_016271365.2). Taxonomy (NCBI): domain Eukaryota; kingdom Metazoa; phylum Chordata; order Ceratodontiformes; family Ceratodontidae; genus Neoceratodus; species Neoceratodus forsteri. The sequence goes on from CM057452.1 coordinate 569,596,395, forward strand.
ACGGACTGCCCAGGGGCGTAATGAGGCCTGACACTGCAGGCGGAGGGCCTTATAGTCCCTGGAAGGTCCGTTATATCCCGTAACGCCCACCCTGTCGGGTATTATTACACTTAGATAATGGGCTGTAGATGTAATGTTTTGGAAAACTATATAACAATAAATATTTGTATATAAAAATTATATAAAAAAGCAAAAAAAGTGTGTGTTATAGTAAAGTAATCCCTATAGTAGTGGAATGACCACAGGAGGGTGCTGCCGTGTTTCTGTGAGTGCCATGAGCTTGTGCTGTTGCTTTCTTTTTCCACACAATGAGACAGGAGAGCTGCTTCTTCAGCTGGTCGGCTCGATTTCTGTCTCGCTTGTCCCTCAGTCACAGACAAACAGAGATGCGACCTCTTTATTTTAATTCATATTGTCTGCTTATAGGTATTTCGAGATAGGTACCTCTTTATTTTTCTTTTGTTGAACTCTGAAATGTGGCGCCGCGCAACTCTGGAACTCGGTGTACAAGTATTTTGAGAGGGAGCGTGACCGCACTCAGTAAAGAAATTTAAGTAATTAAGAAGGGGAAAAAAAGTTTAGTATTGTCCGACATTTCTTTTGGACTATGCTGTGAGAATGTGTAGACAAGTCAGTATGTGGCTAATCGAGCGGAGGAAAAATGGCAGGTGGCAGGTTTCGATTTCGGGGTGCTCAAGGATTGTGTTAGTTATAGGGTAGTGGCAATTGGAACTTGTTTTTCATGGGGCCGTTGTTGAGAAATAACAGCTTGGGTGGCAGGCTGTTTTAGCCAATCAGGATGCTAGTTTTGTTTTAGCCATTATCTAATGCTTTTTAAGTATGCTTGATTTAAAGTGATAATGCTGTATTCACCCATTTAAATACCGTTTCATTAAAAATGTCTACAGCCAGCATACAAACCTAACCCTATTCACAAATGTACAGCATTTTAAAGAATATTCTATATCTATACTTATACACAAGTACCAAGTAGGGAAGGGGTGGGGAGGGGGGAGGAAAGGACATGGAAAAAGTGCTAATGTAACCATATATACAACAAATTTCAAAAATATATGTGAAAAAAAAAAATATATATATACATATATATATATATATATAGATACATATATATTTCCAGGAAGATCTGAAAAAGCTGGGGAGGTGGTCCAGGATCTGGCAGCTTGGCTTCAATGCCAAGAAATGCAGAGTTATGCATATTGGAGCCAAGAATCCCAGGACAGAGTACAACCTGGGTGGAGTCCGAGTATCTGCATCAGAGGAGGAGAAGGACCTGGGAGTGATGATCACTAGTGACCTGAAGCACTCCACGCAGTGCAAGAAAGCAGCAGCAAAAGCAAACAAGATGCTGGAATGCATATCTAGGGGCATCAGTAGTAGGAGAGAGAATGTTATAATACCCTTGTACAGGTCAATGGTAAGGCCGCATCTAGAGTATGGAGTTCAGTACTGGTGCCCACACCTCAAAAAGGACATTAACCTGCTGGAGAAGGTCCAGAGGAGGGCTACAAAGATGGTAGTGTGTTAACAGGGTAAGGCATATGAGGAAAGGTTGAGGGCACTGAACATGTACTCCCTGGAAGACAGGAGAGGGAGAAAGGGGAGACATGATTGGGACCTTCAAGTACTTGAAAGGGATAAATAAGGTTGATAAGGATAGTCTCTTTAAACTGAGTGGCAACCGTAACACTAGGGGGCACTGTCTTAAGCTGGAAGGTGGGAGGTTTAGGATGGAGGTCAGGAAGCCCTTCATCACAGAGAGGGTGGTGGTGAACATTTGAAATGCACTGCTAGAAGAGGTCGTCTCATTGAAGACAATGGGCAGCCTTAAAAGAGGCTGGGATAGGCATAGGGGAAAGTAAGGATCATGGGTAGGGAGGATGGGAGGAGTGGGGCGGGAGGGCAGGGACATTAGCTCAAGCTGTGGACCCTGCAATACGTGCAGACTTGATAGACCAAATGGCCTTCTTCTGCTGGCTTCTTCATATGTATGTATGTATATGTATATGTATGTACAGTATGTATATATATATATATATATATATATATATATATATATATATTTGAGGCAAAAACTCTGTTTAATGCATCAGTTAAGGTTGTTCCACTGATGACAAAAAGCAAGAGAGTGATGTTAGGATTGAAACCCCCTTACCCCTCCAGCCCACCCCCAACCAGCATCGGGTGCGCGTTGGGGTCGATTGGCTCAACTCTCACCCCATCACATGTGGAAAGAAGCTGAGGAATAGGAGAATGGGGTGAAAGTTAGGACTGACGACCCCAACGCGCACCCCGATGTTGGTTGGGGGCTGGGCTGAAGGGCTGCAAGGGGGGTTTCAACCCTAACATCGAATTTCCTCGCTTTTGTCACTGTGGAACAACCCTAACTGATGCATTAAATGGAGTTTTTGCCTCTAATTTCCCTTCTTTTGAGAATGGTAACAAGAAATAGTAGATATGTCGGCGATGTCTTGTCACATAGTAACACGGTGCCTACCAAAAATGGTAATGTGCATGGTGGCCTTAAGCGAAGAAACAGAGAAACAGTACTGTAGACACAAATGGTAAAAATAATGCAAACACAAGTGCAAGCACAAATGAAAACGCAAAGGGTAATGCATATGGTGGCGTAGACGGGAACAGTAAGTGAAACGGGTACGGAACCGCAAGAGGAAGCGGTAAGGGTAACAGTAAGGTAAGCGCACAGGCTGGTTTTCCCCAAAAGCTGCATAGAGAAAGACAGTGAGTACAAAGAATGTATGCATAATGGGTCTCGGAGCAGAAAATGAGGAGTTGGAATACTAAATTGCTTATATCTCAGTAACTGTACGACGTATAAAAAAATTTAAAAGTTATATGATTTATGACTTTCCTGACTAGTTTTACACTTTTATGACGAAAAGTCCGTTATCTCACACCGCTTCTGAGAATCGGGCCCTGAAAGGCGTGCTTGAATGCGTAATGTTATCCTATGGGGAAAAAAAGAGAAGTTCGGAGTGCCATAACTTTGCCGCCCTGTAATATTTTTTCACCAAACCACCAAAAGGCACATCTGTGGGTTGTTGGCTTTCTTCCGTCCAAATTTCAGTGTAAAAGACCAAACCGTTATTTTGCAGCAGGGTGGCAAAGAATTCCTGTCATGCAGCGGATGCCACATTGTTAGTCTATGGGAAAAAGTGTCAACTTCGGAGTACTGTAACTTTGCATCCATGCAATATTTTGTCACCAAACCACCCAAAGGCACATCTGTGAGGTGTTTGCTGCCTTCCTTCCAAATTTCAGCCCAAAAGACCAAACCATTAATTTGCAGCAGGGTGGCAAAAAATTCCTGTTATTTTGGGCATAGTGTCGCAAAGTAGTGTCGTGATTTGCGAAAGCTTTCACAAAAATTTGTGACATTTTTGTGAGTGCGACACTACTTTTTCCAGAAATTGGAAAAACATATTTCTAGGGTGTTTAACCTCAAAATAAAGACATGCCTAGCATCCTCAGGGTCCGACTAGGTAAACACAAAAAAGAATTGTGTTGCTAGAGGGTCCCAAATTTAAATGCCAAGCATTTTTCTGATCACCAACTGAAAACAAAATGGCGGATCTGCGACACTACTAGGGTCATTTGCGACACTAAAAAGTGTATTTGCGACACTGTCGAACTTTCTGTTAACTTTTCCCATTGACTTATAATGGGAAATTGTTTTTTGAATAACTTTTGAACCGTTTAATATATTTTCATGAAATCTTCAAAAGGCATATCGGGGACCCCGGCCGCACGTTCCCTGAAGTTTTCAGACCAGCCAAGCAAACCGTGCGACCTGTAGGGACGAGCAAAGAATTCAAAAAAGCGTAAACGCGTGCACAGATCATGCTTAATAACTCCGCAGCCATATATCCGAACAGTACGAAAGTTGGCAGATCCCAAGATGTATGGTTCTTGATCGTGTGTATTCCAAATGTCAGGCAAATCTGTTGAACGGTTGCAAAGTTATTATGGTGCAAAATTTTAGGTTTAGCATGTAAATGGCTCCTTAACCCTAACTATGGTAGCACTACCGTGCTACCGTAATATATATATTTATGTATCTTTATCTATATATATACTGTATATATCTATATATATATATATATATGTATATTAGAGGCAAAAAACTCCATTTAATGTATCTGTTAGGGTTGTTCCACAGCGGCAAAAGTAAGGAAATTCAGTGTTAGGTTAAACCCCCTCAGACACCTCAGCCCTCCCCTAGCCCGGCATCGGGTAAGGCATAGTCGTTGGTCCTAACTCTACCCCATCACATGTGTAAAGAAGCAGAGGTATAGGAGAATGGGGAGAGAGTTAGGACCGACGACCCAACGCCAGCACCCGATGCCGGCTGGGGGGGCTGAGGTGTCCGGGGGTGATGCCCATGTTAGTCTATGGGTATGCTGAGCCAGTCGCTGGCTGGGGAAGGGTGGGGGGTGATGGTGAGCTGGTACTGCTGGGTGTGGGGCCACTAGACTACCAGGAAATGTAAATAATTATTTATTATATTATAATGGAGGGGGCCACTAGACTACCAGGGATATGTACAAACACACTGGATATTATTTCATACAGATGGGGGGGGCACTAGACTACCAGGGATATTAACAGTAATAATTTTTTTCTTTTTTTCCAGTTGTTTAACCAGGTGAGAGACACTAAGCTGAACGCTTGTTTACAGGTGCAAAGTGGGAGCACAGGGAAGTTAAGTGACTTGCTCAGGGTCACACAGTATGCAAGTGGGGGCTGTGGGATTCAAACCCAGGTCTCCAGATTTGCAGCTCAGAGCCTTAAACCACAGCGCTATACTGCCTCCCTAATGTTTTTATACAACTCGGGGGACGCCACTAGACTACCAGGGATTAAAAAAAAAAACACATGGGGGGGCCACTAGACTACCGGGATATTAGAGAACATTAAATTATTTATTATGATATGGGAGAGGAGCCTAATGCAAAGAGGCTCAGAAATATATTCAGGTGCCTCTTGCATTACCGAATGCAGACAGTTACGGCTGGCCGCTGGAGGTGTGAGGTGAGTTGTGCCAGTCGCTGGCTGGGGAAGGGTGGGGGATGCTGGGTGGGCAGGCACGACTGGGTGGGGTGCCACTAGACTACCAAGAAATGTAAATAATTATTTATTATATTATAGTGGAGGGGCCACTAGACTACCAGAGATATGTACAGGCACACTGGATATTATTCCATACAGATGGGGGGGGGCACTAGACTACCAGGGATATTAACAGTAATAATGTTTTTATACAACTTGGGGGATGCCACTAGACTACCAGGGATTAAAAAAAACACGCATGGGGGGAGTACTAGATTACCAGGATATTACAGAACATTAAATTACTTATTATGATGGGGGGGGGGGCAGTAGACTACCAAGGAAATGTCATACAGTAGTATTATTATTCACAAGGGGCAGAACGAAGCCCCCTGAGCAAAACCCAGCCTCATTTATGTTTGAAGGGCACCCCTGGGCTGAGAAAAGTGGTTTTAAAATCTGGCCATCTCGTCCCTCGCTCTTTGTTGGCGAGCGAGCAAATTCTTTGATCGTGACCCTGCAAATTCTTTTCTCGCGAGATTCTTTGATCGCCATCGTACATCATGAGGGTTGGATGAGATGGCCAGATTAAAAAATCTATTTTATCAGCCCAGGGGTGCCCTATGAAGTCAAATGAGGGTGGGTTTTGCTCAGGGGGGCTTCGTTCTGTTGAACCATGGCGGTGGTTTGCCGCAGTTGTTTCAATTTTTTTAATTACAAACTTTTTTATTCTTTGTTCGTGAGCCTGCAAATTCTTTGATCGTGACCCTGCAAATTCTTTGATCGTGAGATTCTTTGATCGCCATCTTTCATCGTGAGGGCAGGACAAGATGGCCAGATTTTTTATAATGGAATAGATAGGGAAATTTTACCAATGTTTAACATTGAATATCTCGGAAACGGTTTGGTCTTTTTACTTGAAATTTAGAGGGTGTTTACAGTATGTCCTGTGGATGTAAATTACAGTCATTACATGTCGGAAAACAATTTTTTGCCGGAGACATGGCATGACACAGTTTACATTCTGCGGACAGCGTTTTGCTTGCGGTGGTGCCTTGAAATTGATAGGATACCTAGCCTTAGTGTCATGGATGTACTTTTCAGTTGTTGTGTGTGTTAAATGTCATCAGGTGTGGAACTGTGCATCTGTGATGAATGAAAATTTCAAACTGTGACATGCTATATCTTGGATACAGTTTGGTATTTTCAGTTGAAATTTGGAGAGTGTTGACAGGATGTCCTGTGGATGTGAATTGCAGTGTTTACATGTCGGACACTTAATTTTTTGCCGAGAGATTACATGGCTCAGTTAATGTTTTGCAGACAGTGGGCCGGATATTCAAACTGCGCCCAAAAAGTGCGCAACAGCAGGAGCAAGCACAAGTCAATTGCTCACAAGCGCAATACACGCGATATTCAAACATGGAGCAAGACAAATTGCGCAACCAGCCAACGTCTGAATATTGCACAACCTGCGCCATAGCGCAACCAGGAAGGGGAAGCTGAGCAGAGATGATGCGCCATAGCGCAACAAAGGCAGCCCAGCTGAGCAGTCCAGAGGGCGCCATATAGCTAGCAAAGAGACCCCCAGCAGCAGAGCAATGGAAACTGCACAACCAGGGAGGTAGGCAGGGACCCACCACCCATGCCACAGATGGCACAGCGACACACTGCAGAACCAACAATGTACCCCCACACCCCAAGCACAGCATAACTGGGGGAGGGATGGAACAGCCACCGGACCATGGGGACAAGCAAAGAAAGCACATCCCGGCCGTGTTACTGCAGCACACCCACTGGCAAGCTGAGAGTGCCTCACAAAGGGGGCGGACCACCCCAGTATCCAGCAGCCCCCGTGTGCACAGCACACCCAGCACTGTGACCCCAAGACACCACCCATGTGCAGTGACCAGCACTGCAGGAATCCCCAGGCCCCCCGGCACACTGCAACCTCGTGAACCACAGAACTATACAAGCCAAACCCACCATGAGCACCCAGCAGTGGTGGCAGCACACGGCAATACTGAGTGGAAGCCACACCCACACCAGAGACACCACCCCACACACACGCACACACATACCCATGTCCATACCACCCTAGATGCCATGCACACCACTGCAACTGAGCACCTATAGCCAGCTGCAAATCAGAGACCACCACAGTATTCATATCAAAATATAAATGTCATGAATAAGAATAACAAGAACAACAAAGCAACTATGTACATATATACAAAGCAGGGGTGGGGGTATGGATATAAGGTAGGGATGGGTAAGGGGCAGGGGTGAACAACCGGGAGAGGGAAGGTGGGGTGTGGTGATGGGCAGCTACCGGACGGCAGCTTGCCCTCCTTCCGCCTGGTGCTGTGCCCGGGGCCTCCTCCGGCGCCATATCCCATGCCGCTGCATGTCCAGAAGGATGGCTTGAGAATCCATGGCCACCTGTGTGAGCCTCCACAGTGCTCGCTCGATGCGACGCAGGATCTGGATACCTAGGACAAGGGATCAGAGTAAATGGCTGTGACTGTCCACATCCCTGAATCCCACCCATCATGCATGGCATACAGCCAAGTGCCCTGCTTCTGTGATGGACTGCACCCACCCACAGTGACCGTGCACAAGACATGCCCAACCAGGCAGCAACAGCCATGTGTACCACTGCACTCACACACCGCCCATGTCCATCACAGCACAACCAAGGCTGCCCAGTGACGTGGCTATGTGGTGGGATGCTAGTGCCACAGCCATGTGCCCAGTGCATGCATGGACCACCCATGACGCACACACACACACATGCAGTGCCACTGGACAGTGATGACTGTCACATGTTGCGTGCATGGTAGTGTAGTCCATGGACGGTGGCCGTGCCCCCGCCCCCAGCATGCAATAGCATCCATGATGTAATGACACTCACCCTCATCAAGCTGCTGCTGCTGGTGCTGCTGCGGCTGCGGCTGCTGCTGCTGCAGCTGCTGCTGCTGTGGCTGTGGCTGCTGCTGCTGCGGCTGTGGCACACCACCTCTGCCAGCCACCCCAGCACCGCCATCCCATGCCTCCGCCTGTGGGAGACAAATGAAGAGAAACACATCAGTGAGATCCCAAAGCAGACAGCCCCTTGCCCCATTGAGTGTGCCTGCCCACACAACCAGATCCAAACAGCACACACCTGCTAACACCTTCACAGCAAACCATAGCCCAACCCACCCCCATGCGCAGGTCACATTACACAGTGTCACCCATGCGGACAATACCGTGCATACACAGCACACCCACCTGGCTCAGGCACAATGCCCTCCTGGCACGAGACCTGAGGCGCCCAGCAGAGCATGCCCTCCTTTGCAGGTCACTATAGTGGTGCCTGCACTGCCCAGGAGTCTCCTCCTCCCAGTGGCCTGCTCTAGGGCAGTTGCCACCTGCTGCCACACATGGTGTGTGCCATCTGCAGGGGCACTCCCAAACAGTGTCCCATGGTGTGGCTCCACCACAGCCACCAGGTTTGCCAGCTCCAAGGCCCCCCACTGTCGAGCTCTCCTGCATGCCATTCCACAGTTATACAGTGGCAATATGGAGCTCCGCAGCGCGGCAACCCCACGTGGAAATGTTGCGCACTACAACTCCACGAGTCCCTATCGCGCTGTTTGTACAGCGCCGTCGGTCCACATCGCACTGTCACCGAACAGCGCAATAGAGCCATATACATGCCAGACGCAGCGCCAGGGCAAAGGTCGGGCACAAGGTCATGGGTCAGTGGCGCAAGGCCATGCACAGCCATCAGATGTTACATGTCCCGCGCAATCGGTCACCTGCGTGTTGTGCCACAGTGGACTATTGGCGAGTTGTGCCACAGCGCCATTTGGGACCAGCGCCGCAGCACCACTGGCACAATGGTGGCCGGGTCCGAATTGCTGATCGCCGCACAGCACGCCATCAGCGCCGGCAGACGCCCGCGTAGCTTACCTGGGCATGCGAATGCGGTGTACTACGCAGTCACAGAAAAGTGCCATTGGCTCAGCCGGCTCAACCGTATTACGCAAATCGCAACGCCGCGATATTCAGCCGACTCATGCAAATCATCTGATCAGCCATTCAAAGGTGCAGTGGCGCGATTTGCATCTCATTACAGTTTCTCCACTCCTAATTTGCATGCATTGCGCTATAAATATGCGACAGTGGACTGCGCTGGCCAGATTCGGGTACTGCAGGTGAGAGGTGAGTTGCAAGCTGTGTGTGATGTTCTGGGCAATGGTCATGGATAACGCTGTAGACTGCAACAGTGACAGGTGTCCACTTCCACCCATACAGACCGACATGACCGAGCAAAGACCAGGTGAGGATGAAGATGGTGGGTGAAAGAGGAGGCCCAACTTCAACAAGTCAGAGACAGAGGCACTCTTCCAGGCCTACCTGGAAGAGGAGCCACTACTGAGTGGACGGCGGGGCACCCCTCAGGCCCGTGCTGCTGCATGGGAGGGGGTAGCCCGTGCGGTAAACCTGCATGGAAGCCACCAGCGCTCCATGCAGGAATGCAAAAAAAAGATGGGGACAGACCGGAGACAGGTCAAGAGAAGGTGGCAGCCCTCAGGGCGGCACGTCACTGCTGCCACAGGCGGTGGCCAGCCAGAGGTGGCAGAGCTGACCCGGCGGAGGACTGCCTGGCTGCATCAATGCAGCAAGTGCACGAGGGCATACCAGGAGATGGATTCCAGACCGGTGAAAGCCCATCACTGCACTGTATGACATGGTGGTGGTGTTGGGGGGGGGGGAGGTTGATCACATGCACTAACATGTTCTCACTTTCTGTTACAGATCCTGTTCGTCTGCAGGGGACGGTGGTGGTGGGACCATGCAGTGTGGAAGACCTGCCAGTGTTGGTGGAGGGTCCATCCACCTCTGTCGCCAGCCGGCATGCACTGCACCAGCATGCACGCCTGCCTGCCTGCCACCTCTGTTGTCGGTGAGTCAGGTGTGGGGGGTGCACAGCCTGTGTCTCAGCAGTCTGGCATGCAAGCATGCCAGCACGCTGACTGTGGCTGTTGCACGAACCTGCACCATTGATGATGCAAGGACTGCAATGGCAGTGACACGTGTGTGTCCTCATAACAGACACACAGCAGGCCAGCACGTGCCCTTGGACCTAGCTGGTTCCAACGTGTGTGCAGCACATCAGCACAGTCCCAGGCTGTGCCTGTCAGCACCGTGGGCAGCACCGTGGCTGTGCAGGTCTCTGGCACGTGCAGCCACAGCAGTGGAACGGAGTGGTCCCTGGGGCACAGCAGTTGGAGGGGCAGCAGCAGCAGTCACCCACCAGATCTGGGGGTACAGAGTCCAGCGGTGGCACATGCACACCGCCTGTTGACTTGCCTACACCTGGTCCTGGTGAACAGCGCCCACCCTCAAGGGGTGTTGAGCATCAGGCCCTTCCATACCCTGGGGGACAGAATGCCGATGTGGCACAGGACCCATTGGACGAGCACACCCGCCTGCTGCAGGCATCAGCAGAGCAGCAGATGCGGGTTGCAACGTGCGTGGAGGCACTGTGCGTGGCTGTGGAGTGGAACAGCAGGGACAATGCATTGATCCTTACAGAGATGGTCAGACTGCGGACGGATGTGACTGCCGCCATTGACAGGCTGACCCAGGCAGTGGTCTCTGTCGTGGCCGCATTGGGCACACAGTCAGGTGCACCTGTACCGCACACCCCACACAGTACGCTCTCCACTCCCCATTCCCGGCATCGTGCGACACCCAGACTGTCGACACCAGGTTCTGCTGTGGGCATCCCGAGCACACCTGGTGCAGGTATATTCAGCATGCTGCACACCCCTGTGCGGACAAGGTCGCGATCGCGCAGTGGGACCCCTGGTGGTCCATCGGTGCCACCCCATGTGGCCCATGATCAGCCTGCCAGTGCTGCTGGGACACGGCGGGGCCGCCCCACATCCGAGGTGGCCGTGGCACAGTGCCACCTGAGTGACCTGTCTCCCAGTGCGGGCCCTGTCTGATGCTGCCCTGTGCAATGTGTGTCATGGTGGCAGTGCACTGGTGGGTACCCTGCCCAACACGCCGACACATCGACTACCTGCACACCCACCCGACTGCTGTCCACAGGTGCGGTGCATGATGATGCCTGCATTGTACTGTACACCAAGGCAAGGGTGCCCAGCATCTGACACACGATTTTGACAGTACAGGTGGTGGGGTGGTCCGTTGATCCGTGTGTTTGCCATGTCTGTTCCTGCTCTGCTGTGCACCTGCCCATGTACGCTTTGTGCCTGGTGTGTGTGTGTGTGTGTGTGTCCATATGACTATTCACCCCTCCCTGATGGTGTGTTTGTGCCTGGACCCTACCACTCCCCTTGCTGTCATGCACCCTGCTGTGTTACCCTGTGTGCCTGTGGGTTGTGCCTAGACAGTGTTGGCTGCACATGGCCCTGACTTACCTGTGTCATGCAAAATGCTCCTCCGTGATGGTGTCCCAGTGCAGCTGGGCCTGCCGGATCAGTCGGGGGTCCCGCCGTCCAAGGGGGGGGCTGCTCATCCCCATCATCACCTGCGTCACCGGCGGCCCCATCGCTGTCCCCCTCCTCGACCTGTATGGCTATCCCATAATCTTTGGCCATGTTGTGCAGGATACAACAGACCAGGAATATCCCACAGGCCTTTGAGAGGCTGTACTGTAGGGCACCGCCGGAGGTGTCTAGGCATCGGAAGCGTGCCTTAAGCATCCCAAACACCCGCTCGATGATGTTGCATGTGGCAGCATGTGCCTCATTATAGCATTGCTGCGATGGGGTCATGGGGTGCCGGTAGGGTGTGAGCAGCCAGGGACGGAGTGAGTATCCGCTGTCACCTGTGTGGAGATGGTGGAGATTAGTATCATGTACAGGTCCATATTGCCCATATCCCTGTGTGCCACTACCATGGCACCTGTGGCTTTCCCACCCTTGCCCCAACCTTGCAATTCCTACATGCATACTCACCCACTAGATGTCCTGTGGGGATGTCCCCACTCTCGAATCAATGGCACAGTGCAGATTGGTACCATATGAAGGCATCATGTGCTCCACCAGGGTGTGTGGCACAGACATTGATGATGCGCCCACTGGCATCACACACCACCTGGCAGTTGACACTGAGAAACCCTTCCAGTTTCGTATGCTGCCCCATCGGGCCAGGTGGCGCGAATAGCCACATGGGTGCAGTCTATCGCCTAGCATGCCAGGCATACGTATACCCTGTGGAACTCCTGCATGTTTGCTGTACGCTCTGCCGCGGTGCTGGGGAATGGATGTACTCCACAGCATGTGGCAGCAGTGCGCTGAGGAATTGGGTGAGGATGCATGACGTGGCCGACTGTGTTATGCCTGTGGTGTCCCTGTCGGCCTCTGGAAGGTACCGTGGCAAGCAGGCACATGCAGGCTGTTACCTTTGTCTCCACTGACAGAGCGTGACTCGTCGTGAGGGTGCCTGCATCACATCACTGCACAGCTCACAGAGCCGCTTCTCAGTATTGCCCTGTTCGGGGCGGTACCGGCCCACAATCTCTACATCCGTGTACAGCTCAAAGCTGACGCAGGCATGGTACTGCCTGTTGGGGGCGTACCACCAATGGGCCCTTCCACGGCCACGTCCCCCTGCAGCATGCCTTCTCACCCCCCTTACAGCTTCCATGAGGAAACTGGCACTGTCCATTTCCCTGGCTTGTGGTCCCCCCCGGCTGTTGTTGCTCTGTTACCCCCGCTGTCCTGACTGCTACCTCCACTGCACCGGGTACACCTACTGGCCTCTGCAGTCTGTGGCCCCACACACCCTCCCTTGTCCCTCTTCTCTCCTGTGCACTCCCTGGCCTGCACTGTTTGCCACTGTTGCCTTGTCTGTCTCCCTGCCTCATGTGGCTTCCCTTTAGCGTTCTTGCGCCTCTTCCTTGAGCCTTTTTATTTTGGCTCATTTCCACCGTGGCGCACCTTCCGGCTGATCCGCTGTTGCGCATTACGCAAGCCTTTCAATATCGCATTGTGCTCTTTATGCATGGATCCACCCCTTCGGTTGCGCATGCCTTCATTTGCATTGCGCTGTTGCTCAGCATGTGTTCGGTGGCGCAACTGCTTCCCACTGAATATGGCAGAATGGCGCATTTTTGGACTTGCGCAAGCGCAACCCTATTGCGCATGGTGCAACCCTTTTAAATATCCAGCCCAGGTTTTCTATTGTTTTACTACATTAGCATTTGTTTACTGGCTGCTTGTGTTGTTGTCAATGTACTTTTTGGTCATTAGCTGTATAATGTGGTCCAACGCGCACCCCGATACCTCTTGGTGGGGGCAGAGTGGGATTGGAGTGCAAGGGGTGGGAACCCTAATGGTGAATTTCCTCACTTTTTTCGCTGTAGAATAACCCTTACTAATGCATTAACAAAGTTTTTTGCATTTAATTATATATAATATAAATATCACAGCACCGTAACAGTCAGAATAACAATATCCATAAAATAATCTACTTTTTCAAAAAAGGCCTCAGTTGAAATTTTTCATCAAGTCCCAAACCATTTTTGTATCTTGCACCTAATTTATATTGCCAGAAACTTTCCTTTTGTAAGAGAGAGTTATCTACATCGCCTCCTCCATCTGATGTACCTTGTCGGTCCCCTGAAATTTAAACACATGCTGTGAACCAGTTCGTTTAACATGTTGTGCTATTGCATTTTTCTCATCCTGGTTCTCCACTGCCCTTAAATGTTCCCCCTACTCTCCGTTTCAATTTTCTGGTTGTTTTCCCGATGTAAAAACTTGAACATGTGACTTTATACACCACATTCTCAGTATTGCAATTTATAAATGTGTAACCCCCCTACCAATGGCGGTTCCCGAAAAGTCTTCCTTGAGCTTGCTTAAATGCTCACTGCCAGGCTGGTGTCCTGCGTTTTAGCAGTTTAAATGTATTGCCAGAGAGTGCCTATATAGCCTCTGTGTACAGTCTCTTTAAGAGCTGCTTGGATTGCAGTTATAGCTAATCTGAGAAGGAGCTCTGTTAGAAGGTGTACTTGTTTGCTGATCATTTGTTAGAGTAGTAATAATATAGCAGTTTGTTCTAACCTGCCTTCTTTGCAGCATGGACAGTTCTGTTTGTTTCCATCATCTTGGTCCTGAACTGCAGAATGGGCCAATCAGTACATTTGGGACTCTAAAATGGAGCCTGCCTATAGGGGCTTGGTGGGGCCAAAACTTGTAGGAATTGTAGTTTTGGGCTTTTGGCGCCTAAAATAACCTGGAGGGGGAGCCCTTGTTGTGACTGACAGACAGATCAGCCAACCAAACCTTTTGGAACTTGGGGAACGTCCCACACTGCTTGCAGTTTCAGTTAGATCTGAGTTGGGAAGTGAAGAAGTAACAGCTCAAGATAGTTCGAGCAGCAATCCATAGTGGATTCGCGCAGGAGAACTGTGGAAAGGCCTGAGTTTTGCCTGCATGCCTGCCTGCTGTTCCTGAGAGGGAACTTGTGCTTTTTTTCGACTGAATCCGAATTTGGAGAGCGAATTAAGCCACTGAATTGTGACCAGGCTTTAACCTGAAGAAGACCAAAGATTTGCTGAATATGATCAGCCTGTCAGGACTTCCAGCTACCTCTGAACTCCCAGATTGTGCAGAGACTCTGTAATTCTGACCGGAGAGCCATTTGCCTGGTACAATGGAATTTCCTTACATGTGAATGTGCTGTGTGCTTGTAGTGGGTCGTGATTTGGTTCCCCACTGTGAGTCTGAACTGTGTTTTGCTTGCTGGAGGCTTTATCCAGCTCCATGAACTGAATCCGTATCCATTTCTGTTTGCCTGGACCCTGCTACACTGGCCCAGCCAGAATACCTGCTAGGCAGAGAAAGTCATCGAGAGACCGGCCTGGGGATCAGCCCCCGCTCAATGCCTTGAACAGGAATGATGCCTCAGTGATTCGTGTGGACCCTGCTTCTCTGGGCACTCCAGCTCAACAGCCTGCAGTCTTGATTTCGTCCTGCCTGTGTCCAGTATTTGGTATCGTGAGTAAACATTAGAGTAGCTCCCTGCAACAACAGCTAAATCTAAAAGTGTTGTCATCTGATTGTCTTGTTGCCTTTTCTTTCATGAACTGAGCCCTCCGGCTCCGGATTACAAATAGTGTGTGTTGTGCATGTTGCTTTCTTCCATCACAGGGCCCCAACCAGCTGCAGCGTTCCTGGCTAGCCCATTTCCCTACTTGGGTACCCAGAGTGTGTGACTGTGTAGGGACTCTGAACTGCAAGCATAACTGTCTGATTAATATAGCTTTTAAGCAAATCAACCTGATTACGCCCCTCCCTTGTTCAAGTCCCCTGAATAAATCAGATTTAACTTTGTTTGCATTTAACCTGACTGTGGTTCCAGCTTGTGCCAAGAGTATTGTACTGCTGTTATTTGCTGTGCTTAACCTTGTTTTACAGGGGGTCCCCAGGGTCGAGCTAGAGGAACCAGCCCTGGTGGTAAGTGCAACAGTGTGGGTAATTGCCTGGTGAATAAGGGTCATTGTGAAAGTAATTATTGTATATTGTTCAGACCGCTAGAAGGGAAAGAGGGGGGTTACAGTGTCCCGGAGGGCTGTGCCCAGGTTAGCTTGACCACTAACAACCCTGACCTCCGGGTGTAGGCACCCGTTTCATTACCTAGGCCCCTTAACCTGTTACTAGCCAAGCAGGCAGGGTTAGCAGCCCTTGGGATAGCGCCACCTAGGGGTTCCATTTTGGAGGCTCGCCACTGGGATTTTGTGCCTTCTAGTAGCCAAAAATTATGAATTATTATTAAAGATTAATGGCTACCTCAGTAGAAATGGCTGTACACTAGTTGGTGGGGTGGGGTGGTGTACTGGGCAGGAGATCGACCCCCAGAATGCTCTGCTTATTCTGGATATTCCCTTGGGTACCAGTAAAGACACTGTAGAGGGAGCACTCTCCAAAGTTGAATGTTTAAAAAACCCTGTGGTGGGTCGACAGGCTGATTTGATTGCCCAAACTTTCATAGCCTTGGTAGAGTGTAGTGACCTTGTGGACAGCTCCAAAGTGCCACAGACTATTGCCTCAGATTGGGTCCTAGTCACCTGGAGAGTGATAACAAAAGACAGTTAAGACACGGGGGAGTATGAGCTCCCACCATTATCTGAGACTTTTGAGGAGAAATTTGCTAAGTTGTTGCTGGAGGAAGGGAAAACCGTAGAGGACTTTAAGAAACTATTCCTGCCACCTGGGGGTGTTCCTTCCTCAACACCCCCTCCCACTCCAGCACATGTCACTGCCCCGCCTTCTGTGCCTGTGCCAATGCTGGCCCCTATATCTGTACTCACCATTAGTCATGACTCCTACCGAAGGCTGAGAATCTTCTCAGGCACCTTCCCCACTCCCCAGGGAGGGGGAGGATGACTGGGAGACCTGGATCGACTATTTTGCCCCCTTGGTACCCGAGTGGCAGTGTGCGGAGGCTGAGAAGCGGAAAAGAATCATAGAAAGTTTGAGGGGCCCGCCCTTGAAGCCATTGCATTTTTGAGGTCCATGAACCCTGATGCATCTGCTCAGAAGTACCTAACTGTACTTGAAGGCAATTTTTGGAGCACTGAGTCAGGGGAGACTTTGATGTGGAAATTCCAAGTTACCAAACAATGGAAGGGGGAAAGTTTGTCTGTGTATGTTACTCGCCTAGAAAGAGCTTTGCAGAAAGCTTACCGGAAAGGTGGGGTAGCCGCCAGTGATTTGAACCATGTGAGATTGGGGCACATACGGCAACATGCCAAGCATTCTAAACTGCAGATCATCCAGTTAAGGCTCCAGGATAGGAGAGGTAACCCATCTGACTACTGTGACTTGATAAAAGAACTCTGGGAGGCAGAAGGTGAAGAGGGAGATTGTAATTATGGGGTGAGTGCAGCCCAAGTGATCATGGCACCGGAAGTCCCTTCCGAAATGGAGACCACTACGAGTGTCCCGCCGTGGGCCAAATGGTGGGGGGAGGAGTTGCTGAAGGAAGTCAGAAATGTACAACCGGGTGTGTTCGCTGAGGTATCGCCTGCTGACAGAGACCCTGGTCCCTGTCAGGCTGTGACTGTTATGGGGGTGAACCCTCAGGCATCCTCTACTGAGGGTGGCTTCTCGGCTGAGCTCAAGGAATTGACTGCCATCCTAAAGGAACTTTTGAGACATGGTTCACTACCGGCAGAAGTCAGATCACAATCTCCTGTCGATGCTCCAGCATCCCCTGCTATGTTTTCCTCAAGGATGCCCCGAGAGCCTGTCGTTTATCACAGTTGCGGCAAGGATGGCCATATGAAGAGGGAATGCTGGTCTCAGAAGGACTTAGAGAAAGTGGTGAACCAGCTTCAAGGAGAGCTTCGGAAAATGAGTCAGTGGTCAAGGGGTGCACAAAATGACTGCAGTGAAGGCTTCGGCCATCCTAACTCAAACCCCTCTGTGGCTAACTCGTCTGTCCAGGCCCCTGCTGTTGTCCCTTCAGACTGGTCCAAAATAGTGGGCACTTCAATGAAGACTACTATAGCTGTGAATGGTATTCCTACTTAGGCTGTGTTTGACAGTGGGTCGCAAGTGACCATTGTATTTCAGGACTGGTATGACAAACATTTATCTGATGTGCCATTACAATCCCTGGAAGGCCTACATATGTGGGGGCTGAGCGACAAGTCTTATCCCTACCAAGGATATGTCCACCTCTGGTTGTCTTTTCCTGTAACTGTAACTGGTGTAGAGGAGCAAGTAGACACACTGGCCGTAGTGTGTCCCCCCACCGGACTGTATGATGGGGTTCCCTGTGAATTGGAACAAACGCCCACATGTTTGGGAGAGTAGCACAACTCTTCAATGAGAAACAAGGGCAACTGACTGGACGGGCCCTAAGAATTCCAGCCTTAGTAAAAAGGGCATATGGCTTACAACAGAAACCCAATGAAGAGGACCCAGATGAGCTAGTGGGGATAGTGTGGAAAAGGAACCTGACTCCTTGGTATTGGCCCCCAACGCCCAGTGCACAATCCATGGAGAAGTCCACCTAAAGAGAAATGTAAAGAACAAAATATTAATGTTGGATGTACCAGGTGATGGAAAGTTGCCAGAAGGATTATTGGTTAAACCCAGCATCTTGCCTGCCCGTGCCCATGCCTATGCACGATGAGTGATGGTCCAGATTCGAAATGTGTCAGATCGGGAGGTCCGGGTGAACAGAGGGTGCACTCTTGCTACAGTACACTGCACAGACACTGCAGTATTACCCAATAACAAGTACTCTGGCCAAAAGGAGAGAGTGACCCCGGACTTATTTGACTGATGATTCCCCGCTGCCAGCTGAATGGAAGGCTAGGATTAGAAAGAAACTTGCCCAGAGAGGCCAAGTGTTTTTGTTGAAAGAATGGGACGTGGAGTGTGTCCAGGGTGCAGAGCATCATATACACCTGCATGATGACTGGCCATTTTGAGAGAGATCCCGACACCTCACCCCCAGCGGACATAGATGATGTGAGGAGACACCTGCAGGAAATGCTCGCTGCTGGAGTGATACAGGAATCAAGGAGCCCATATGCCTCTCCCATTGTGGTTGTGCGTAAGAAGAATGGGTCGGTGAGGATATGTGTTGATTATCAAACCCTGAACCAGTGGACCGTCCCAGATCAATACACCATGCCCCGTATACAAGATGCCCTGGATTGCTTGAATGAGAGCAAATGGTTCTCAGTATTAGATCTTCGCAGCAGATATTACCAGATTCCAATGGCCACGGAGGACCATGAGAAAACTGACTTCATCTGTCCTTTGGGGTTCTATGAATTTCTGAGAATGCCACAGGGGATTTTGGGTGCCCCGGCCACCTTTCAGAGACTGATGGAACGTGCGGTGGGAGATATGAACTTGCTGGAATGCCTGGTGTACCTAGATGATGTCATTGTGTTTGGACGCACATTAGAGGAGCATGAGACCCGACTGTTTAAAGTCCTAGACCGATTGGAAGACTTCGTCCTTAAGCTGTCTATTGACAAGTGCCAGTTTTTTCAAACCTCCGTAAAGTATGCGGGGCACATAGTATCTGCAGAAGGGATAGAGACCGATCCCAGTAAGGTCAAGTCACTGACTATTTGGCCCCAGCCCCATAACTTGAAAGAACTACAACGTTTTCTGGGGTTCTGTGGCTACTACTGCAGGTTCATAAAGACTATTCAAGGTGATTAGCCCGCTCCTGAATCTCACCCAGGGTTACCCCTACCAACCATAAATACAAGAAAGGGGCTGTTGAAGAGCCCGAGAAAGTATACTTCTGAACAGGTGAACCTTTTGGGCCCCACGGGACACCCGAATGTGAAACAGCCTTCTACGAAGTCATATACCAGCTCACCCATGCCCCCATCCTCACCTATGCTGACCCTACCAAGCCCTATGTGCTGCATATGGATGCTAGTCTGCAGGGCCTAGTAGCTGTGCTGTATCAAGACCTTGAGGATGGTTTGAGACCAGTGGCTTTTGCTAGCAGGAGCTTGACCCCGTCAGAACAAAACTGTCCTGTGCACAAGCTGGAGTTCCTTGCCCTAAAATGGACCATTGTTGACCAGTTTCATGAGTACCTCTATGGGGCAAAGATATTGGTGAAGACCAACAATAACCCGTTAACCTATGTACAGACTTTAGCTAAGTTGGACGCCACTGGGCACCGGTGGCTCTCTGCTTTATCAACCTATGATTATGCTGTCGAATACAGGCCAGGACTGAACCATATTGATGCTGATGCCCTGTCATTAAGGCCAGTCTCCAAGAGTGATTGGGTCAGGTTGTCTGAACCTGACATCCGAGCATTGTGCTGAAAGTTTGACAGAGATGAACAGATGTCTGTGGACACAGTGGACTGTCTAGTTAAGTAGATTGCTTGGGCCCTCCTGTTACCTGCATACCGGCTGCCTATTGCCATTGCTCTGTTCTAGATATTAGTGCACTACCTCAACTTGACAATGACAATATTCAGTGGTCTCAATCCCAAGATCCTATGATTCAGCCTGCACTTGATGCCCTGCGTGCGGGGAAAGATGGGTCTAAGTTGCATTCCCCTGACTTGCGAACTGCCCTATTGTTTAATGAAGGCCCCAGGTTGCAGTTACTCAATCAGTTGTTATACAGAGAGACAGTGGATCATAGTGGTCAAGTAGACAAGCAACAATTGGTCCTGCCCACGCCCTTTAAACACTTGGTACTGAGGTCTCTCCACAATCACATGGGGCACCTTAGTATTGACAGGACTCTCGACCTGGTATGATCTTGATTCCACTAGCCCAAGATGGGGGCCGATGTTGAGCACCATGTAAAGACTTGCAGTCATTGCCTGCAAAGGAAAGCCCTGCCTCAGAGGGCTGTCCTCCTTGTCAATATTACTACCGGCACCCCCATGGAACTGGTCTGCATAGACTTTTTGTGTTTAGAACCTGATCAACGGAATATCGGCAATGTGTTAGTGGTTACGAATCATTTCACATGGTATGCACAAGCTTTTCCAACTAAAGATCAAAAAGCCTCTACCGTGGCCAAGGTGCTAGTGGAAAAATTCTTCATTCACTATGGTGCCGCCCAGTGGATCCACTCTGACCAAGGCAGAGACTTTGAAAGTAGGCTTATCCTTGGTGTTTGTTTCTTCCTGGGGCTACCAGTTGGCCAATCCGTCCGCTCATCCCTTTCTCCGGCCACTGTCTGACCCGCACCGGACTTCTAGGAGGGCAACCACCCAATTGCCGCACAGCTTACCCCCCGTGGCGGGGTGGCAGGGGCCGGCCAACCCCCCCGCCTAGTATGGATCCACACTTGGTGATCCCCTCCGGAGCCGGCACAGGTGCTCACAGATGGCCATCAAGCCACTGCGACTGGATGATCCCCCCCTTTTTTCCACTTTTCTCCCCTGCGGGTTCATGGCGTGCAGTGACGCCAGTGACTGGGTGCCCGCACGCTCCTGTGCATGCCCCTGTCAGGCATCTGCCATGTCCCGCCCCACATGGCGTGTGGCTCTGCGCCACCGAGCCCCAGCCTTCGCTAGGGGTTGGGCAAGCAGTGGCCGCAGGATACCCCCCCCCCGGAGATGGAGAGCAGTCCATCGGACACTCAATCCATCTCTGACCCACCGACCTACGGCAACCCTGTGCTCATTCCTGAACATGGGTCACTGGCATGGCGTGAGGTGTGGCATCCAGCGCCTCAACTTTCAGCGCCACTGGGCCGGTGAAAGTAGGCTAATCAAAGAAATGCTCTCTCTGTGGGGGTACGGAAATCAAGAACCACCCCCTATCACCCACAGGGGGACCCTCAACCAGAACGTTTTAACCATACCCTTCTAGACATGCTGGGCACCCTCCACCCAAAAGACAAGCATACGTGGAGCCAGCAGATTAGCACCTTGGTACATGCGTACAATTGCACCAAAAATTACGCTACTGGGTTCTCTCCCTACTGCCTCATGTTTGGGAGGGAGGCCCACCTGCCAGCTGATGTCTGTTTTGGGGTCTCTCCAGATGGGGTCCGAGCTGAAATCTACCTGCAGTATGTACAGAAACTGAAAGCTCAATTGAACCATGCATATCAGCTGGACCAGACAATGGCTGCTAAAAGAAATCTCACCAAAAAAGAGAGGCACAACAAGAAAGTAAAGGCTCAAGAGCTACGGCCCGGAGAACATGTGTTGTTATGCAATTTGGGACTACATAGCAAGCACGAAATTGCTGATAGGTGGCACCATCTTCCTCATGTAATAGTTGGAAAGTTGGATGATCTGTCAGTATACAATGTACGCCCAGAGAATAACTCCAAAGCTGTCAAGACCATGCACCGTAACCACTTGCTGCCTATCGGCCAAGTTATTATTGAAGCTGAGCCAGCATACATTGCCTCCCCTGGGCCGGTGACTCATGCTGCTGCAAAAATGAGATAGAGTCAACCTACCCCAGTAGTTACAGAGCTAAGGTTTCCCCTGCAGCAGGCCCAGAATGATAATGACTGTTAGTCCACCTCTGACGATAGTGAGTGTGACAATGCCTATTACTCCTCCTATGAATTGAATCAGCTGTTTCGAGGTAACCCTGTGACTAATTGTGGGGATGAAGCTGGGCCTTCTGGACTGCCTAACCAACTTGAACAACAATATGAAAGTGCTGACAGCCCCCGTTCAGTGCCACAAAGCCTAATTGTGCCAGAACCTTCTCTAAATGAGCCAAGTGTTGTGGAAACAGAGCCTACAGAGCAAGGAGCAGGCAGTGCTCCCAGTTTGGACATTCCCATCCGTGCAGTGGCACCCCTCATGACTACGAAAGCTCCAAAGTTAGTGCTGAAAGTACAGAGACTGTGACTGTTCCCCCCAGAAAGACTGGCCGAGCTGTCAAGCCAGTATTGTGTTTCAGTTATGATTCTCCCAGGAGGCCAGTGGATTTGCCTCTCAGTGTGGTTCACAAAGGTGTTTATATTTCTCAGAGCTCACTACCCAAACTGAGCTTAATGGTCAATTCCTGGTTGATTGTTCTTCCTTCTCAGTATGGTGTCCCTGCCCCATCCAGCCCCAAGTTAGCTGATAGGGAAGGCCCCCTCCTACATTGTTTAATGTACAGGAAGTTATAACATAAATCAGTACTGTGATGTTACAAATATGTTAATCATAGTAGAATCAGTATCACATGTATGAAATGTGCATAAGCATTGTCATTATGGATATTGTATTGGGAAGTGTAGTGAATATGTATAGTAAAGTAATACGTTTATGTTAACTGATGCATGATGGTACAGACTTGATGCGGATGCCAAGTTTTCTCCAGGCAGGGAAGGGTGTAACCCACCTACAAATGGGGGTTCTCAAAAAGTCTTCCTTGAGCTTGCTTAAATGCTCACTGCTAGGCTGGTGTCCTACGTTTTAGCAGTTTAAATGTATTGCCAGAGAGTGCTTGTATAGCCTCTGTGTACTGTCTCTTTAAGAGCTGCCTGGATTGCATTCATAATTAATCTGAGAGGGAGCTCTGTTAGAAGATGTACTTGTTTGCTGATCATTTGTTAGAGTAGTAATAATATTGCAGTTTGTTCTAACCTGCCTTCTTTGCAGCATGAACAGTTCTGTTTGTTTCCATCATCTTGGTCCTGGACTGCAGAATGGGCCAATCAGTACATTTGGGACTCTAAAATGGAGCCTGCCTACAGGGGCTTGATGGGGCCAAAACTTGTAGGAATTGTAGTTTTGGGCTTTTGGCGCCTAAAATAACCTGGAGGGGGAGCCCTTGTTGTGACTGACAGACAGATCAGCCAACCGAACCTTTTGGAACTTGGGGAACGTCCCACACTGCTTGCAGAGTCAGTGAGATCTGAGTTGGGAAGTGAAGAAGTAACAGCTCGAGATAGTTTGAGCAGTAATCCATTGTGGATTCGCGTGGAAAAACTGTGGAAAGGCCTGAGTTTGGCCTGTATGCATGCCTGCCTGCTGTTCCTGAGAGGGAACTTGTGCTTTTTTCGGACTGAATCTGAATTTGGAGAATAAGCCACTGAACTGTGACCAGGCTTTAACCTGAAGAAGAACGAAGATTTGCTGAATGCGATCGGCCTGTCAGGACTTCCAGCTGCCTCTGAACTCCCGGATTGTGCAGAGACTCCTTAATTGCGACCAGAGAGCCATTTGCCTGGTACAGTGGAATTTCCTTACATGTGAATGTTCTGTGTGCTTATAGTGGGTCGTGATTTGGTTCCCCACTGTGTCTCTGAACTGTGTTTTGCTTGCTGGAGGCTATATCCAGCTCCACGGACTGAATCTGTATCCATTTCCATTTGCCCGGGCCCTGCTACACTGGCCCAGCCAGAATACCTGCTAGGCAGAGAAAGTCATCGATGAGAGACTGGCCTGGGGATCAGCTCCCTGCTCATCGCCTTGAACAGGAACAACGCCTTGGTGATTCGTGTGGGCCCTGCTTCTGCGGGCACTCCAGCTCAACAGCCTGCAGTCTCGATTTCGTCCTGCCTGTGTCCAGTATTGGGTATCTTGAGTAAACATTAGGGTAGCTCCCTGCAACAACAGCTAATTCTAAAAGTGTTGTCATCTGATTGTCTTGTTGCCTTTTCTTTCATGAACTGAGCCCTCCGGCTCTGGATTACAAATAGTGTGTGTTGTGCATGTTGCATTCTTCCATCACAGGGCCCCAACCAGCTGCAACGTTCCTGGCTAGCCCCTCGTTTCCCTACCTGGGTACCCAGAGTGTGTGACTGTGCAGGGACTCTGAACTGCATACATGACTGTCTGATTAATATAGCTTTTAAGCAAATCAACCTGATTATGCCCCTCCCTTGTTCAAGTCCCCTGAATAAATCAGATTTAACTTTGTTTGCATTTAACCTGACTGTGGTTTCAGTTTGTACCAAGAGTATTGTACTGTTGCTATTTGCTCTGCTTAACCTTGTTTTACAGGAGGTCCCCAGGGTTGAGCTAGAGGAACCATCCCTGGTGGTAAGCGCAAACAGTGTGGGTAATTGCCTGGTGAATAAGGGTCATTGTGAAAGTAATTATTGCATATTGTTCAGGCCACTAGAAGGGAAAGAGGGGGGTTACAGTGTCCCCGAGGGCTGTGCCCAGGTTAGCTTGACCACTAACAACCCTGACCTCTGGATGGTGGCACCTGTTTCATTATCCAGGCCCCTTAACCTGCTACTAGCCAAGCAGGCAGAGGTAGTAGCCCTTGGGATAGCGCCACCTAGGGATTACAAATGTATTAATATAAAAACCTTTTTCATTGTAAGGATTGTAGAACACATTACCTGTTTCTATGTATCTACAAAAAGAACAATTGTTGCATTTAAAATTTTCACGAGGCAAATTTGTTGGCACAGGTTAGTTCTTTTTTTATGTTTCCTTGCATGTGCACAAGAAACATTTTGCTTTGCTTCAGAGAATGGCATTTCAGAGGTATGTCACAGACTAGCCCAATGCAGAGCAATCTATAGTGGGCTCGTCCCTGACAAACCAATGACCACACAACCAGAGTATGACAATGGTCACAGTTTCACAGCTGGAAATGTGTACTTGAAAGAAATTAAGCACTCCAATGAGAGAGCACTTCAGTCCTTTCATTTGCATAACGCCGCCTGCTAGAAACCTGTCTCCTTGCTTCTGAAATCCCCCTTCTACATTAGCCACAGAGAGCTAGGAGGAGAGAGAGAGATGCTGCAATTGACAAAAGACAAAGTGCTTCTGCCCCCGTCATTCCTCACTTGGTAGATCTCGGTCAATGTTGAAAAATATTTTCCCAACTTGCAGGCTACTAAAAATAGTGTTCTTTAAGCTGCGGCGATACTGAACGACCCCTCCCAATCCCACTGTATTGACCCAAACACCTGATGTCCCCGCATGTTGCTGACAGAGAGAGAGAAAGAGAGAGAGAGAAAGACAGCAGCAGTTGACAGCAGAGAGACACACTGCAACAGGAAGCAAACTTTGATCACACTTCCGTACATCCAGCAAGTGTGTGTGTGTTTCACGTTGTGCGTTGGTTCCTTTGCCTCTGTGCCTTCCAGCTGTTCTTTCTGTGACAGCTCATCACTCCGTGTGAGGTGGGGTAGTGTCTGCCTTTCCCATTCTGGGTTAATTTGCCCCCCCCCTCCCCGTGCTGCCTCGTGAGCCGTTGTCACCCTCTGCCGTGCTTGTTCCTGCATCCTGTTTTACTGTGGTCCTGTCCTGTGGCATTTCTCTCCACCTGTCCCATTGTGGCAAACAAGGTGCCTGTGTTGTACCCCCCCCACCACGATCAGTGCCATTGTGACCCACTGTCAAAGCACTTGCTGCTCTCCCCCTAGACAACACAGAGCAAACCAGCTACAATTGGATCGGTGGGGGTGCAAGAGAAAGTGACAGCAACCATGAGAGAGAGACACAGTGACAGCGGGCGTGCTACTGGGTAAGAATGGTACTGTGTCCTGATTGCCCTCTGTGTCTCTCTAGTTTGCAAGTGTTGGTAGGTGTTTTTCTGGCTAATGGCACCATGCAGACAGAGACAGGCAAAGATTCACAGCTGTGATCTCTCCTGTGATACTGACAGCACAGCAGAGAGAGAGAGGGGGGCACATACACAGGAAACAGTCTTTCAGGGAGAGAGAGACACACTCCGAGCAACTGTTTAATTAAAAGTTAAGCTGAACTCTCCTCTGTGAGTGTCTATGTGTCTCTCTCTCTCTCATTACCGTACATAGGGACAATCAGACGGGAGAGAGCAGGGTTCGTCTTCCATGGAGAGAGAGATACACTTATAGTGAGCAACTGTTGAATTGAAAATTGCTGCACTCTCTGTGGTGTATGTCTCTGTGTGTTAGTATATTTCTGTCATTCTGTGTATTGAGGCATACTGTGTCTGAGAAATGTGTGGGGTGCACACTCCTAGTCACCCAGTGTCAGATTGCACTCTCTCTTTTTCTGTAGTCAGGCATACTGGCAGTGGCAACTGTAACAACAAGGTTCAGTATTGCAGCTGAGGTTGGGGTTGGGGGCCAGTAATGGCAGTACACAGTGTAGCATACAGTTTTATGGACAAGAAATCTCACAGATCACATCTGTAGTGTATGTGTGACATTTCTTTGTGCATAAGAGCAATGGAGTCTGCATTATTTGTTAGGGACTATTTTGCAAGGTGGCAGGATACAGTACATTTCTTGCTATTTAAACAGCAAAAAAAAAAAACACACCTATCTAGATATGTTTTTGCTGATTAAAACATGACCCATGTTATAAGCGCAGTAACCCACTTCAGGGTGTGCATTGATTGGGGATTAATCAACACCCCGGGTGCTGTGAGGACACTCGACCTGCAGCTTGTGCCTCATAACGTATCCGGGGTGTTGATTAATCCCCCAATAACCACACACCTTGCCGTGGGTTATTGCTTACTTATTGCATAAGACTTTAAGAATTATTCACACAAAAATAAAGTATCTCCAAAAGAAATAAATTGTTAATAAACCCTTGCCGGTTTATTAAATATAACGCTCAAGAACATCACCAATTATCGTATCGCATTCATGTTATGCTTCACAAAAAGAAATTAAATACACAATATTGCATGACACAATCACTTAATAAGCAAGTAATCCGGTACCAACGGGGTGTGGTGGCTTAGCCCCCCAGCCTAAAAAGAAAAAACATTTCCCTGAGCTCTGAATAAATCAGTTTCTCCACAGACAAACACAGTACAATTAATAATCAAGTATTCCAGTACCCATGGGGGGTGTGGAGGGCAGAGCCCCCAACCAAAAAGGAAAAAAACTTTTCCCTAACAACTGAAGGAATAAAAGCAGCATAAATAAGCCATAAAGAAAGAAATAAAGTCTCCGGTGGCAGATTTCAATGTTACCATGAACACCTGGGCTAGCTGCCATTGTCAGCCAGCAACACACGTTATCGCACATTAACAGATATAATATCCCAGATTATACAATGTACTTCACAAACTACACAAATCCCTCTATTCTGATTGGTTGGCTGGCACCTTTTGAGTGTGATAAATCCTCCAATATACCCACTGGAAAAGGTACCAGCAACCAGTCAGCCGCATCAGGAACCCCCTCGCAAATCCCTCCGATCATGGCAAACACACCACTGGCAAGGTCAAGCACTGACCGTGAGATTACGTAGTCACTAACCCGAACTGTAAACTCCCGAAGAATAACAAAATCCTGTCCAAAGCTACCGAATGCGCTTTAAATATGTACCTCATCTCCCATATTATCTCCTCAGCCTCCGCTCGTAATCCAGCCTGCAACTTGGCAAACCGCAATAGTTAAAAACGACTTAACTCTTTCACTAGCCATTTCGACACTTGTAACTAAAATCACACTTCACCGCTATGTGGGCTCTTAGAAGGACAACTGGTTCAGCCTATCAAATCACAAAGATCGACCCCAGCAACTCCAATCAAGCGATGATTTCAAAGGGGCAAGGACTACAGCCTTACAAGATTTGAACGCATGATGAGGAACTACTACACAGTTAAGTGGCGGGCACGGAGCGGAGTCAGAGAAAAAATTATAAATTATGCATCTTATGCAGTACAACTTCTTCACAGTTTTCCTGCTCTGCAGCACCCACGATGCTCCTACAGTCATTTAAACCGTAAGCTAACAAGAGTCTCCCTATCAGCAAAGGACTATTTTTTTGACGGAGTAACAATTAAAACAAACACTTTAAAATACAAAAAACACTTTTTTTTTTTTATTTTCTCAAAAAAAAAAAACTGAGACATTGTATAATAGCAATATACCACTCCAGGAGTGGGTACATGAGTGGATTACCACTTCTAGTATGGTTAAGTCACTCGGCTGCGCCTCATGACCAAACCACACCAGGCGTGGTAAATCCACCCATATACCCACTCCCTGTCATGGTATATTGCTTAATTATACAACGGCAAGAAAGAATCCTGGCTTCTTAATTGGTCAGTTGGTCAACACAGCAGGGATGTTATCCTGGCATAACATCCCTGCTGATTGTTTAGACCATTTATTGCTCTAGCATTATTTGCATCTTCTCTAACAAACAAAAATATTTTTACACACTAATAAAAACATTCTTTAAAATTATTTTTTTTTATTATAAAATAACAAGCCATTTTATAATAGGAGTAATGCCCTCCAGGGAGGGTGTTATGCTGGGATAACATCCCTTCTCGAGTGTTGGACGCCCTCGGCCGGTGGCCTCGGGCCCAACCACCCGAGGTGGGATGTTATCCCAGCATAACACCCACCCTGTCAGGCATTATTTAAGCAATATACCATGACAGAGAATATGGGTATATTGGTGGATTTACCACGCCTGTTATGGTTTGGTCACGAGGCGCAGCCGAATTATTTAACCACACCAGAAGTGGTAAATCCACCCATATACCCACTCTCTGTCATGGTATATTGCTATTATACAATGTTCAACTTGTTTTTTTGTTTTTATAGTGATATAAAACTTTTACAGTGGGTATACTGGAGGATTTATCACAGTCATGTGATGTGTTTTGACCAATGAGGTTACAGGATTTTCATACCCCATTGTATAATCCTTAATTAACACCTATTTGGTGGGGCACTGCAAGGTCAGATTTTTTTTTTTTCAGTTTAGGGCCTCTGCCCTCACATAC
The DNA here is from genome assembly GCA_016271365.2 of Neoceratodus forsteri. NCBI lineage: Eukaryota > Metazoa > Chordata > Ceratodontiformes > Ceratodontidae > Neoceratodus > Neoceratodus forsteri. The sequence goes on from CM057452.1 coordinate 569,625,637, forward strand.
CCCATCCATGGTGTCAGAATACTTGCTTATTAATTGTACTGTTTTCTGATGAATTATGGTTTATTTACAGTGATTTTCTTGGCAATATAGTATACTGCACACTCCCATCCCCCTTTATGTCTTCTGTTCGTATGAATTATGGTTGATGTTTGATGAATTTCCTGAGAATACAGTGTATTTTATGGTGTTTACTGGTGGCATTCGCCCCCCACCACCCCATCCCAGTTTTTTATGTTACTGTGCATGAAAACTATGCGGAGCTTGCTTTTTAATGTTTATGTTTTTATAGGTGATACTGAACCAACCTAGGCACACTCCATTGAATTATGTTCAGCACTTAGCTCGGCTCCAACTTTTGGATGCAGTGACAAGTTGTTATAACTATTGATTTGTTTCAGCTTGCTTTTTGATGTTGTGAAATAAATAGGGAGACACTCGAGCACTCCGGGTACACTCGGCTGAATTATATTAAACGCTTAGCTTGTATCTCACTTTTGGATGCTGTGCATGCACGAGAAAGTACCGTAGATCACTGAAGCGAACAGATCACGTGCAGTGTGCCCGAAGTGCTTCAGTATTGTCCCATGTGTAAGCAGTTTTGAGTCAAAAAGACTGCCCCTGTTCTCCTAAGCTTACCGGCGGTTGGGAATTTGTCTCTGCTGCCATCACCACACCCTCAAGTTTGACCAATGGTTGAGAGCCCACCCCTGCTCCAGACACCACCTACCTGCAAGAACTTTAACCATAAGTGGATGCCAAATCCTACTAGCTGTACCCCCTCCTCCCTGATGTCTTAAAGAAACTGTGGTTGGGGCACAACCCTGCCACCATTACTTGCCTCTTGCCTGCCCCATCTCTTAAAGAAATGGTGGCAGGTGGCCAACCCAGCCAGTGGTACCTCTCTCTCAATAGCTGGTCACTTAGTGAACTGGTGGTGAGTGCCCAGCCCTACTGCTGGCACCCCCTCCTGTCTGATCTCTTAACTGGTGGCAGGTGTCCAACCATGCTGCCAGTACTTCCTCCCACCCACCCACCAGAATAAGAAAAAAGCCTGCAACAAGTGTCCAGACCCACAGCTGATATTCCCTTAGTCAGCACTTAGTGTAAAAACCTTTCCCCACCTACTGGTCAACTTATCTTCCCACAGTTCCCCCACTAGTCCCATGTAATCAAAAAAAAAAAAGAAACTCTCTCCCACCCTCTTGCGCTCAGGCTACCTTCCTCCGAGTACCACTGCCCACAGCTTGGTCCTGCATTGTGAATCCTCAAACATTTACCCCACTCTCAAGAAAATAAGTCGTATGAAATGTGCACTGGAAGGTTGTTTTTGTTTTTTCCCCTAATACTCATATATTTTTTTATTATTATTTTTGAATATTTTAACATCAAATTTAAGGCTGGGAAACTTACTACCCCTTTTCATGAACACCCAACTGGCAAGATTCATGCCAGACTCATGCATGTGCAGCTTTAACTAGGGCTTGCAGGGCCCTGCATGAAGCAAGCTACAGGTCAAGGGCTGTACCACCCCTTCCATTGTATGGCAGTGAGGGGAAATAAGGGTGGAAGACCCACTAGCTGGTAGTGACTACCAAACAGTGTGGTTCACTCTCAAGTTGGGCAGGAGTCAGGAGGCACAGTAGGAAAGGTGATGGATTTTAGGAGGGTGGACTTCGGGAGGATGAGAGAAATACTGCAAGGGAGACTTCAGGGTATTAGACCAGAGATGGATACACAGCAGAGGTGAGAAATTATGAAAACTGGGCTAACAGAGGCTACAGAAGCTTGCACCAGGACTAAGAGCAAGAAGTGCAGAGCCAATAAACCATGCTGGCTGAACAGAGAAGTGTTGGAGTGGGTGAGGGTGAAGAGAGTTGTGTACTAGAAGTTCGGGAGAACAAGGAAGGAAGAGGACAGGGAGGCTTATGTAAGTTGGTCCAAGGAGGTGACCAAGTGAATGAGAGTAACCAAGGCGTCCAGGGAGCTAAGGTTAGCGCAGGGCATCAAGAGAGGGGAGAAGGACTTTTATAGATATGTCAGGGAAAAGAGGAAGTGCAGAGACCATATAGTGACGATAAAGTGGGGAGGGGAGTGGTTGGAAAAGGGAGAGGAACAAGCGGAAGTACTAAATGAATACTTTTGCTCTGTTTTTACAAAGAAGAAGGATGGTCCACTACCACCATGGACTGGGAGGGCGGGGGTGGTGGGGGGAGGAGATGACAGACAGAATGATCAAGGGGAGTAGAGTACTAGAGTGTCTGAGGGCATTAAGGGTGGACAAGGTACCAGGTCCTGATGGCATCCACACCAGGGTGCTGAGAGAGATGGCGGAGGTGTTGGCCGAGCCACTAGCAGACCTGTTCAGCACCTCCCTGGACATGGGATGCGTGCCTCAGGACTGGAGGGTGGCCCATGTGGTGCCCATACACAAGAGTGGCCCTAGAAATGAGCCAGGAAATTATCAGCCTGTCATTCTCACTTCCATAGTGGGTAAACTTATGGAGACGATACTGAAGGAGAGGCTGGTGTTGTTCCTCAAGGGTAATGACATCCAGGATGGGTGGCAGCACGGGTTTGTCTTGGGGAGGTCTTGTCAGACCAATCTAATAGAATATTATGAGTGGGTAACAAGAGAGCTGGATATGGGTCATGCTGTAGATGTTCTGTACTTGGACTTCTGCAAGGTCTTCAATTCAGTGCCTCATGGGAGGCTGGGGGGGGAACTGACTGCTGCGGGGGTGGGGACGAAGCTGACAAACTGGATAAGGAACAGGCTGCAGGGGAGGCTGCAGTGGGTGGTAGTGGGGGAGGAGCTCTCGACACCTAGACCGGTGATGAGCAGTGTGCTGCAGGGCTCGGTGCTTGGCCTGGTGCTGTTTGGGCTCTTTATCTCAGATATTGCACACGGAGTTGGGAGCAAGGTTAGTCTGCTCGCAGATGATACCAAAATGGGGGCAGTGGTGGTGGATGAAGAGGATGGATGGGAACAACTACAAGGGGACCTAACCAAACTGGAGGTATGGTTGGAGAAGTGGCAGCTGGGATTCAATGCGAAAAAGTGCAAGGTTATGCATTTTGGGGCAAAGAACCCAAGGAGGGACTGTTGGTTGGGAGGGGTGAGGCTGGGGATCACTGAGGAAGAGAAGGACTTAGGGGTGTTGGTAACAGGGAGCATGAACAACTCTACTGAATGCAGGAAAGCAGCAGCTAAGGTGAACAGGATGCTGGGCTGTATTGCAAGGGGTTTCTCGTCCAGGCATAGGGAGGTGATCCTATCCCTCTACAGATCTTTGGTCAGGCCGCACTTGGAGTACTGTTTGCAGTATTGGCGGCCGTATCTGAAGAGGGATATTAATTTACTGGGAGGGGTGCAATGGAGGGCAACAAAAATGTTACAGGGGATGGAGGGCAAGGCCTTTTGAAGACAGGCTGAATGAGCTGAATATGTACACACTGGAGGAGAGGAGGGATTGGGGGATATGATTGAAATGTTCAAGTATTTGAGGGGGATAAACAAAGCTAGCACTGAAGGGGTGTTTAAACTGAGGAGGGGTAGGGACATGAGGGGGCATGGTCTAAGATTGGAAGGCGGAAGATTTAGGAGGGAGATGAGGAGGCACTACTTCACGGAGAGGGTGGTGTCTAAATGCAACGCTCTTCCAGAGGGGGTGGTGTCATGCAAGATAGTGGAAGTTTAAGAGGGAGTGGGACAAAGCAAGAGGGAGGGTCTGGGTGGTGGGGGCTGAGGCCGTCATGGGAATGACAGATGGGGAGGGGGGTTGGGGCAGCTGCAATCTAGGGTGCTAGCTGTACACTCCAGCAGACATTTATAGACTTGGTGGTCTGTTTCTGCTGGCAGATTCGTACGTTCATATGTTCATATGTTCATATTACACAGGCATGGTAGCACCTGTATGTTAGGGTTGTACAACATGTGACTTTTGACAGTTTATATATCTACAATCCTTGTATCTGGGACTGCAAGATTTGGTATGCACAGTCTCAGTCCTTTGGGCTCATTTTTGACAAGTTTCGAGAAAATCCGTTTGGTGGCTGAAAAACTAATTAATTGTGTGAAAAAATTGCAGCTCCTTGCTGCATTTATAGTCCCTGTTCTCCCCAGGCTGCCTCCTGAGCTCTGAAGGGCAACTAACACAGTAGCAGCTTTACTTACTGCCGGCTCCTGCCTCCTGGTGCACTCTCTCTCCCTACTACATTAACACCGTGGGAGCAGTTTTACTGAATTGCAGCTCCTTGCTGTGCAGTTCCTGCCGCTCGGTGCACTCTTCTATCCCTGCTCCACTAATGCAGCGGGAGCAGCTTCACTAATTGCAGCTCCTTCCTACATTTACAGCCCATGTTCTCCCCCAGGCTGCCTCCTGAGCCCTGAAGGGCAATTAACACAATACACCCCTGCCACATAAACCATGCAAGGAAACGTTTGGCACTGACAAATGCTTGTGTTATAATAACTTCTAATAACTCTGCTCCCTACATTTTTGCCCCTTCTCAAAGTCATACTTGGTTGCTCTTTAGTCCAGTCTCTTAGTTTTGGCTCCATCTGTAGGTCATGGCAGTGTGTTTACACAGTATGTCTCTTATTGCATATGACTGTCCTTGTCCTTTCCTCCCCCCTCCTGCCTTCTCCACTTGGTACTTGTGTATCACTATAGATACAGAATCTTTTTAAAAATGTATGTACATTTGTGTATAGGGTTTGGTTTGTATGCTGGCTAGACATTTTTAATGAAATTGTATTTAAATGGGTGAATATAGCACTGTCACTTTAAGTCAAGCAAGTAGTATGTCTATTGCTAGCTATGTCTTGAGAAAGAGCACAGCCCGTGCTCGAAAACGTTTGGCGGTGTGTGGTGATATGGCTCAGTTTTAATCAAATAAAATGTACATTTGTTTGAGTAAGATACCTTAGCATGAAAGGTCTTTGTGTTCTAGTGAAGCCTGAGCTCTGTTTCCTATGGACTGAATGTTATTTCGTGTTACAGCTTGGCATTACAAGTCTGGTGGCCACCTATTAAGTGTGATAGAGGTGAAGCACTTGGCTCCCGGATAGCTTTTGGACTCATATTTTATCAACTCCACAATCAGATTATTGGCTGTTACAGTGAATCCATTATCATACTGTAACAAATAAAACTTTATTTCTGAGATATTAACAATTTCATCATAAAAATATATGTATGTTTATCAATGTTGCAGCAGTTTGCAGATCTTAAAATACTGTGCCAGTAGTCACAGGTCAGTGGTCACAGAGCAAGCAGTAGCCTTTTAATAATAAAGACATTTTGAAGGATTTGCTAGAATCCAGAGGAGAGTCTAGTGCAGTATCGGTTTGGTAAAACATTTTCAATAAATAAAATAAAATAAATTTACCACTGGTAAACCCAGTTATGTGATTTATCAGCTTTTGTGTCTGTGTCATAGAGAATTCTGCTTCCCATGTAGAAGACCCTCAGTTTTATGTGTGTGTGTGTGTGTCCTAAAATGAACTAAATGGAAGTTTTTTTTTTCACCCTAGAAGGTTGCAGAGGGGACATGGGACTATTAAATGGAAGTATTTTTGAGTGCAAGAATATTCAATTAAAATGTAAAATTTCCTAAACAAACAAATACTGTATTTGTTCAAAAGCTTTTCCTGGGGTCGAACCATTTTGTTTCCACAGTAAAACACTTTGGGGCGTGTATTGTGATTATGGCACTTCTCATGTGGTTAAAGACACTGAGCAGCACCTTTTGCACATACTTTGGATGCAAAGTAAGCGTGTCATCATTACCATCATACAATACACCTCACCGTAACTTGTGAAAATTCTAACTTTCATGAACAGTCTTGCAGGGATGGATCTGTGTAAAAGATGGGTTCCTGCTAGGATTTTAAACAACAATCGAAGAGACTCCATTTAAATTTCTGGAGTCCAGACATGGAGTAGACGGTCTAAAACTATGGAATGAGTCATTCAGCATATGAAAAATTAAAGTAGCATGCATTAAATTTTTATGTCTACTTATTTTAGTATGAAGCACTGTTATGCCACTGAGCTTATGTAAAGAGTTCCTGCTTCTGTAGGTTTCGTCTTATAAAAACCATCATTGCTGCAGTAGATATGTTGGAAATGACCTCACTTAGTTGGGTCAGGCAGAATGAAGGAGTTCATGCAATAAAAAGACAAGAACCGCAATTCAAAAGCACTGAAGCGCCATCGGCAGTAAAGCCCAGGTTTAAAAAAACACTGCCTCTCCCCGTAATCCAAAGAATCATGAGTAATAGAAGAAATGCAGGTTTGCTATGTTTTCAGTGGGACTGTAAGATATGTTACAGCCATGGAGATCCTATGTATGTAAAAGTAGGGGGGAGGGGAGTCAGGAACATCACTTGGTATTGTTGGGGCACTGTTCACCAAATGCAAGTTATTTGCTCTCTTTAAGGAGGAACAGTCACCAGTAAGTGCCCCACAACCAAGTGTGGAACTGGTCCTGATTTGTACTTTGTGTGCAAAAACATTTTTTGTTACTGTTTACACTGTATCAGACTGATTTTGCTGACTTGCACGCTGACATTTTCTGTAGCTACAAATGCCAGAATTCCCTGCAGAGATCCAAAAAGTTACACTCCAACAGAAATCACCACAAATACGCCTTAATGTAAACGTAGCAATATCTTTAATTCAGACAATGATCTTCAGTACAACTTTGTAATTCACCTTTGTGGAAAATACCCCAGCGCTTCGCCTATCAACGAGGCTTCCTAAGGGAATTCCCTTCAGCTAACATCATATGAGGCTGCAGCAATAGGAGATTTAATAGCCTGCAGTGAATTTTAGAGTGCTTATTTCATTTCATTTATTTTTTTTATACTGGAATGGCATGTGAACAAAATTGCCCGTTTTCACAAGCGTCCAGTGACAAACAATACATATGAATAAATAGCATGGTCATAGATTACACATAACAAAGGTAAGGACAGAGAGTCAGGAGCATTTACATACATTTCTGTCGAACAGGTAATGCTTTAAGTTGTTTTTAAATAACGCCCAACAACCATTTATTTATTAATTAGCTCCGATCAGATGTTTGCTGGTCCCGCTGTCCTTCTGGGTCAAAGTACAGTCCTTTGTGACTGTACTTAGCCCTGGGAGGACACCGGACCAGCATAGAAAAGATCAGATCTTATCACTTGAATCTCTTTCCACTGTAGCCCTTCTCTGATGTCAGCTGCAGGGTATTCTGGGATTTGTAGTCACAGAAAAATGTCAGCCTGCAAGTCTCACGTACTCTGTGTAATACAGTTACTATACTGCAGTAAACAATCGTAAAAAATGTTTTTTGGTATAAATTGGGACCAGCTACACCCTTGGGTGGGGGTCTGTTAGTGCTTTTGCCTTTAAAATTAGAAAAGTGAAAAACAGGAATTAACCAAGTCACGTGAGATCACCTCTAGTTTTTATACAAAGCTTAGGGGTGGGATTTTTCAAAGAAGAGGATGCAGCACTTGGGTCTGTATTTCAGATGCATGCTTCATCCATGCAGAAAGATGCATCCAAATGTCTGCACCTGAATCACAGACATTTGGATGCATTTGTGATGATTCCTACAGTTTACGGCAATTTCTGTCGCAACTGCAGAAATCGCATCCATTTTTCGGATGTAGCTGTGGAATTCTGTCCTGGGAGTAAGACCAACTTTTCGTGATCTAACTCCTAGGTCGGATTTTGGCAGGTGCATCTGAAAAATGGATGCAGCTCTTTGAAATTCCCCCCCTAGATCCCTATGTTTACAGCATAACCTGTCTAAATTCCATCCTGGTAATTTTTGTATTTTACCCATGATGCCTTGCATTAAGTCTGTGTACTCATTTTCTCTTTCATGCAGTAGTTTTATTTTTACTATGATGTTAGAATTATGTCAGGATGGCCAAGACAAAAGGTCTTGGGTTCCAGATTCCTGAATCCTGACAGCCAGCACAGTATACAGTGGGAGATATTAAACCAAAGTCTTTTTTGCCTTCTGTTGTAGGTTTCACATTCCAACCATATGGCACTGTTTAAAAGGAAATCAGATAAAAGAGTGTAACCCCTAGGTGGCGCTATCCCTAGGGCTACTACCCCTGCCTGCTTAACTACTAACAGGGTGAGGGGCCTAGGTCCAATGGCGAGTGCCTCCACCCAGAGGTCAGGGTTTGCAGTAGTTAAACTAGCTTGGTCACAGCCCTCTGGGACACTGTAACCCACCTTTCTTCCCACTAGTGGCCCACACAATGCATCAGGAATATCTTCACAATGTACACTTACCCCCAGGACTGGCTCTGTCGACTGGACTCTGGGGGCCCCCCTGTAAAACAAGATGACACAGTGCAAAAGCCACAGTACAATACTTTAACATAAACGAATACCTCAGTCAGTGTAACTTTGCTGAAACAAACAGATCTGATTTATTTAAGGAGCTGTAACAAGGACAGGGGGAAATCAGGTTAATTATGTTAAACACATTAATAATCACAGTACTGTGCGCATATTCAGAGTCCCAAATTGTCACTTTCACTGGGTACCCAGGATGGGGGGGGGGGGGCTAGACAGGATTGGTGCAGCTGGTTGGGGCCCTGTGATGGAAAAACACTGGCACAATACCCAAATTGTAATCTGGAGCTGGTTGGCTCAGTTCGTGAAGAAATGAAAAAAACAAACAACAATTAGATGACACACTTGCAATTCGATAAACAGATGGCAGGGAGCTACCCTGCTTTGTACTCACAAACTCAATGCTGGGAACTGGATGGAAGGCAGATTGTCCTGGATTGCCAGGAGGAGCAGACCATGTGGACAAGGTCCTTGTGACTGGACCCCACTGCAGTTTAGAGCAAATGGATGTAGTCTGGATTAAGCTGGGGTTTACTTCCGGCTTCATGCACTCAATTCACTGTACAGGGGATTTGAACCGCGATTCCCCACAAGCACTACACACATTTATATGTAAAAGGAAAGTACTATACCAGGCAGGCTGCTTCTCTATCCCGATCGCAATTACTGCACAATACCCAGGAGAACACACAGCAGATTCAGTTCCTGACAGACCGAGTGCGATTCAGCAATTTCTCCAGTCTTCTACAGGGTGAGCCTGGTTTCTACTCTTCAGATCTCCTTGATTCTCTTCACAGGTCGGATTCAGTCCGAACAGGCGCTTGCACAAGCTGCAGACCGAAACTCAGGGCCTTACATGTGCTTCCCACACGAAACTATACACAGCAGAAGCACAGAGCTCCTTTTCTCTTCACTGCCAAAACTCATCTGATCTTTCCAGTAGACAGAGCCGGGCATTTCCTTTGAGTTCCTCCTAGTTCAGTTGGCTGGTCTGGCTGTCACTCACAATAAACTCCCCCTGTTGGTGCAAAAAGGCGCCGAAGTCCAAACTACAATTCCCAGAGGCATCTGCCATACAGTCCCATTGTGGCTGGCTCAACTTAAGAGTCCAAGTTCTGAGTTGCCAGCAGCAGGCTTCATTTTAAAGGTCCCCCATGCTGATTGGTCCAGTTCAGCAGTTCAGTTCCAACATAGAGGGGAAACACACACAGAGTCCCAGCTGCAATATAACAGGTTAGATAAACTGCAATCTCACAAATGCTGCTAAATGATTACAGGCAAACAGTTACAGGTTTCAGATAGGCTCCCTTTGCACTCTTAGCGACTGCAAAAACGGAGCGAATTGGCAGCAGCCTGGGCGGGATTTGGGCATTAGAACACACAGTCCCTCCTCCTCAATTAATTATGGTCACAAGCAGGCAGCTCTTAAAGAGACAGTACCAGAGGCTCTAAAATCACTCACACTCAAGCACCTTAAACACTGAACACCTCCAGACTTGGAGCATTCAAGCAAGCTCCTGGAAGACTTCTGGGAACCCCCACTTGCAGGGTGTTACAAGAGTACTACTAAAGGGTTCGGCCTTCTGGAGCAGCAGTAGCATTACTGCTTGTGACATTGGTGACCAGGGTTCTGAAATGAGCATGGTTAGTCAGAGGGATGACTAGGGGAGGATGCTCGCCTCCTCAGGGGTGGTAGGGTGTTTGGCCCTGGGTGACCACAAGAGGTAGTGCAGACTGGAGCCAGTGATCGAGTGAAGGGGTACTGTTGCTCTGACGGACTTTGCATGCTCTGTATGCATTAGTGCATCAGCCAAAAAGGGCCTTGTGACATCCATGGGCTGGGGAATAGAAAAAACAGAAATACCCCTGACTGGGCAGGATGTCACTTGCGGCTCGTTGCAGGTCCTGCACTGCCAACCAAACTTCAGCTCCAGGAGTGAATCTAAACTCTGTTATGAAAGTTGGGCTAACCTCCAGTAGCCCTTCGCAATGGGGGGGGGGTCATCCATGGGGGAACATGGAGCAGAGCTAAGTCCCGGAGAAGGCAGATTATGAGACTGGGTGAGGCGGGTGGGCTGACCGGATGCAAGGGTTATAAAGCATACCAAGTAAAAAAAATTTAAATTAACTAAAAAAAAGAAAAAACAAGTAACACTATTGCCCTGCCCTGCCCTGTATAATGGTAATAATTTGCTGTGACTGTAGAATTCATGACGGTTGAGGAATCCACCATTCATTCATTTATCAGGGAGTTTTTTTCTTTTACCTTTCAGTAGACTTCGTCATAGAAACATAGACATAATCAGCAGAAAAAGACCATCAGTCCATCTGGTCTGCCTTTATATACCCTGTCCTATCCTGCCTCGAGACCTGCTGTCTAGATAGGTATTTTTCCCTGTCCTCCCCACTTGCCCGCTGCCTTAGCACTACTACCAGTAGTAACTATTAAGCCCTTAACTGTGTCCCAGCTGTGCTTGAAATCATTAATGGTTTTGGCACCCACCACCTCTGCCAGCAGGCTGTTCCATGGCTCAGCCACCCTATCTGTAAAATAAAACCTTCTTATGACCCTCCTGAAATCTCCCCCCCCCCAAGCTTCCAGTCATGTTGTCCCCTTGTTTTTATCTCACAGTTTTTGCTGAATAGTTACTCACAGTTACCCTGTTCATTCCTTTCAGGAACTTGAAGGTCTCTGTCATAGCCCAATCTCCCTTCTGGCCTCCAGCGAGTGCATCTTCAGTGCCTTAAGCTGATCCTCGTAGGATCTTCCTGTAACCACTAGGTGGCGCTATCCCAAGGGCTACTACTCCTGCCTGCTTGGCTAGTTGCAGGTTAAGGGGCTTGGGTACTGAAGCGGGTGCCTACACCCAGAGGACAGGGTTGTAGTAGCAAGGCTAACCTGGGTACAGCCCTCTGGGACACTGTAACCCCCTCTTTCCCCTCTAGTGGCTTAGACAATATGGAACAAACACTTTCACAGTAGCCCTTACTCAGCATACAATCCCAACACTATTTGCACTTACCACCAGGGCTGGTTCCACCCTGGAGACCCCCTGTAAAACAAGGTTATGCACAGCAAACAACAACAGTACAGTGCTTTTGGTACAAACTGGAACCACAGTCGGATTAAATGCAAAAAGAGTTAGATCTGATTTATTTAGGGGACTTGAACAAGGGAGGGGCATAATCAGGTTGGCTGATTCTAAAACTGATCTAGTCAGGCAATTATGCATGCACTTTTCAGTCCCACACAGTCACATGCTCTGGGTACCCAGTTGGAAGTAAGGTGGGCTAGCCTGGAACGTTGCCCAGGGTAGGCTGGCGTCGCAGCTGGTTGAGGCCCTGTGATGAAAAGAAAAGGCATGCACAACCACACACAATTTGTAATCCAGAGCCTGAGGGCTCAGTTCGTGAAGGGAAAAACAACGATGCAATCAGATGACAACACTTGAGATTGAGCTGTTGTTGCAGGGAGCTACCCTGGTGTTTACTCACGCTACCCAGTACAGGACACAAGATGAATGAACTGTAGACTGCAGGATGACTTGCTGGTTTGCCAGGAGAAGCAGGGCCCACACGATTCACCGTGGTGTCATTCCTGTTCATGATGTTGAGCAGGGGGCTGATCCCCAGGCAGGTCTCTTGTCGATGGTGTTCTCTGCACCTGAAGTAGCTGACTGGGCCAGTGTGGCAGGGCCCAGGCCAGGTAAGAAAATTTGGATATCAGTCTGGGAAGGGTGGATGCAGCTTCCAGCAAGTGTGGCACAAATAAACAGTGGGGAACCAAATTGCGACCCACTAATAGTAAACAGCACATTTATAGTAAAGCAATCACCATACCACAATGCGGATAGCAGTCCGGCAGCAATATCAGTGTCTCTGAGCAAAACCGGGAATTCTGTTGCAACTGGATGCCCTGACAGGCCGATTGCATACAGCAAATCTTCGGTCTTCTTCAGGTTTAAATCTGGTCACTCTTCAGTGGCTTTGTCACACTCCAATTCGGATACAGTCCAATTGCTAAGCCTTTCAAAGGATTCCCTCTTGAGGGACAGCAGGCAGACAGGCCAAACTCAGCCTTTCCACCAATCTCCCGCATGAAGTATGCAGAAGCAGCTGCTCGAATCTCTTGAGCTGTTCACTCTCCAAACTCTACCTCCAGACTGACACACTGCAGCGGGCAGCTTGGGAATTTTCCTTCAGTTTAAAAGGTTCTAGTTGGTTGATCCATCAGTCTGTCAAAGCAAGGGCTCCCTCTTCAGGTCCATTTAGGCGCCAAAGTGTAAAAACTACAATTCCTACAGAAATTTACTGTCACAAGACCTCTGGGGATAGACACCATTTTAGAGTCCCCAAAGGCACTGATTGGTCCCAATAGGCAGTCCAGAACCAAGATGGTGGGGCAATACTGAAATGTCCATGCTGCAAAGGAAGGCAGGTTAGACAAACTGCAATATTATTATTATTAAAACAGATAAACAGTAAACAGGCACAGTTCCTAGCAGGTCCCCCTCTGCTCAAATAGCGATGGCAGAATGGAGTGATAACACTGCAGCCCGGGGCGGGACTCGAGCCTGAGACTACTTGGTCCCTACCCAGATTAATTTTACACTACAAGATAGGCAACTCTTAAAGAGACAGGCATGGAGGCTAACAGGGCACTCACATGCAAACACTCTTAAATTGCTAAAACACAGAACACCAGCCTGGCAGTGGGCATTTAGGCAAACCCGAGGAAGACTTTTGGGAACCCCCATTTGCAGGGGGTTTACACCCTTCCCCTCCTGGAAAGAACTTGACATCCACATCAAGTCTATACCATAATATCCTGAAAATAGGCAGGATTGTTGCCTAGCGCACTTACCTGGTTACCAAAAGCTAATAAATAATAATAAATAAATAATAGCATGGAAAAAGACAATGTACGATATGTTATATACGTGACATTACTACAGAATACAATAATGACTGAGGCATCAGTAAGCATAAACTTAACACATTACTATACTTTTCATGTAATAGTTTCTTGCACTTTGAGTAACCGAGATGGGGCAGGGGCGCCACGTTCTGAGGGTAGAACAATTAACTTAGAAGTGGCAGACAGGCTCAGTTTGGGCAGTGAGTTCTTGGAAATGTAAACACCCTTATGAACAATATTAAGAGGTAAATCCACAGGCCTTCCAGGGGAGTCATAGCTAAAGCGCATCACTGACTTAACAGCTCACCCAGACTTTATATGGGGAACAGACACAGGTCTGGGTGGCCAGCACTGGCATGGGTTTCTCCTCCTGTAGTGAGGGATGCCTCTGCACTGGTTGAAATGTCCAGCTTGGGAACACTATCAGCTCCCGGCTTTGTAGACTCTAGCCCGAATAGTCAAAGCAGTTGCACATGGCGCAGCTCAGTTGCGCCATCGCAAGTGCGGACTTGCGCCAAGAAGCAATATTCAGCAGGAACCAGTGCGCACTGCAAATTCCTTTGTGCCAATGCGCAACTATAATGAATGCAAGTGCAAGTGCAGGGGGTGTGCCCATGAATATCCAGCGCAGTGTGATATTCAACCGTGAAACCATGGCCCAAGTGCGGAGCAAATCAGAGATGCGCCGAGCAGACTTGTTTCTATAAATACAGGGTGCAAGCACACAGAAAGCACTTGTGCCAGGTGAGAGGGAGTGAGAGAGAGAGAGAGAGAGAAAGAGAAAGAAAGAAAGAAAGACTGACTAAGGCAGACACAGAGGGAGAGGGACAGAGGTGGAAGTGAAGAGGGAAACTGGGGCAGAGAGAGTGTGAGAGACAGACACACTGCCAGGCAGTGCGCCAGGGTGGCACACTGCCAGAAGCAGCGAACCGCCCAGGGAGAGTTTGGACAGCAAGGGCCATGGATAGTGTGCCCTTCATGATGGAGGCCATAATGAGGGGTGTGAGCGGGCAAGAGGAACAGCGATGTGGCTGTGGAAGGGACCATCGGCAGTATGCCCAACACAGGTGGTACCATGCCCACATCACCTTCGAGCAGTACAGTGACACGGAGATTGTGGGCTGGTACCGCCTGAACAGGGCAATTCTGAGGCAGCTCTGCGAGCTGTGCAATGAGAAGATGCAGGCACCCACCAGACAGAGCCACGTGCCTGCTCACCACAGGCACCTTCCAGAGACCAACAGGGGATGCCACAGGCATAACCCAGTCAGCCATGTCCTGCCTCCTCACACATTTCCTCAATGCTCTGATGTGAAAGGGCGTCAGAATACATCAGTTTCCCCAGCACACAGGCGGAGCGTACAGCAACCATGCAGGACTTCCACAGGGTAGCATGTATGCCTGGCATGATTGGGGCCATTGACTGCACCCACATGGGCATCTGCATGCCACCTGGCCCCGAGAGTGTGGCATACATCAACAGAAAGGGGAGCCCAAGTGTCAACTGCCAGGTGGTGTGCGATGCCACGGGGCGCATAATCAATGTCTGCACCACACACCCTGGGAGTGCACATGATGCGTTCATCTGGCATAGCTGTGCGCTGTGCCACAGGTTAGAACATGGGGACATCCCCACGGGCCACCTAGTGGGTGAGTATGGCACGGGCAAGGGGCGATGGACAGAGCATACCTTGGGATGGGGAGGACAGGGTGTGCATGTTGGCATGGGTGCCAGGGACAGACAAGGGACGCAGCATAGTATAGCAAAGGGTTAACCATGGCATCATCCACACAAGGGATAGCGCCTATTCACTGCGGCCCTGGCTGCTCACCCCCTACCGCCCGTTGTCCCCAGCAGAGGAACGCTAGAACGAGGCACAAGCCAGCACACGGAACATCATCGAGCGAGTCTTTGGCATGCTGAAAGCATGGTTCCGTTGCCTAGACAGATCAGGCAGTGCCTTACAGTACAGCCCCTTGAAAGCCAGTGGCCTATTCCTGGCCTGCTCCATACTGCACAACATGGCCATTGACCATGGAATAGTTGTCAAGGCTGATGAGGGTGACAGTAGTGGGGACAACGGAGGCAGTGGGCCGGAGGGAGGTGGACAGCCACCCCCTGGGCTGAGGGATCCCCGGCTGATCCAGCAGGTGAGACGTCACTGGGACACCATAGCATGGGAGCACTATGGTACACACAGGTAGGTGGTGTGATACACATGCATAGGCAACATAAACAGGTATAGCACACATGCAGGGACGTGCATGGCAACGGGCATGCACACACTGAGGCGGTAAGCAGGAGAAAGGGTGACAGGGGCTCACACCCACACACAACCACATACAGCACCCCTCACAGCCCCTTCCACACACACAGACATACCCACACACAGGCGTGAGTATGTGGCATGGATCAGATGCATAGCACCATTGCACAGGCGCAACCGGTGCAAGACTGTGGTCATGAAGGCCACGCCACATGGTTCAGTGGCCAGGCAAGCACGCACACAGGCACCACACCTGCGGTAGGCACACACACACCGCCCATGTGCACACTGGGCAGCAGTTGCAGACCGCAGGCAGGGCGGCCCACACATCAGGTCTGCTGCATGGACCCATGGCCATTACGGCCACGGGTGGCCGTGCCTCGACTGGCCCAGCAGCCAGGCTCATGATCAGCCATGGGGGGTGTGCAACAGCCCCCCAGGGGTGGAACCATGGGACCGCGACCGTGTCTGCATGGGGGTGTTGAGATGTCCAAACAACCCAGCCCTGGGCGTGCCTGGGATGCCACCATCAGAGCCCAGAGTCAACTGCGCAGTGGTTGCCCGATGCCAGATACGTGGGGTGGACAGTGCACTGTGGGGGGGTCAGCTGTGCCTGGCCGTGCAAAGCCATCCGAGATTGCAGTGGCAATGTGATCCAGGGATGCAGTCGTGGTCTCCTGCATGTGCTGCATCCCTGCCAGGATCTGTGCAGTGCCCCTCTCCTGCTGCTTGGCTAACTGTCGCACCTCCATGTGCAGTGCGCACACCCCAGTGGTGAGCAGCACCTGTTGCTGAACGGACTCCCGCAGCAAACGGGTGTGCTCAGCCAGTGGGTTGGCATCCTGGGGCTCCCGGGCTGGATGCCGATCCCCATGTGGTGACCAACCATGCTGCACAGCCCCTCTCTGGTGGACACTACACAGTGGGGTCTGCAGGGGATTGGCACGACAGGCGACCAGCCGCCGACTCCTGTGTCCGTTGCCTGCGGCACCGCAGCCCGCTGCTGTCACCGACCGGCCACTGCACGCCACCCAGCGCCTGCATGGCCGCACCACCTCCACCGCAGGGCACAGCCAGGGCAGCGCAGACCAGTACGCTCACAGTGGTGGCGGGCAGCTGTTCTGCCGCTAGCAGAGCACTGGACATGCTGCCTGTGTCAGTGGCCAGCAAGGGCATCTCCCCCACAATGGTGGCCATGCTGTCCAGGATGAGCATTACGTTGTTATGGCCATGCTGTCCAGGATGAGCATTACGTTGTTATTGGTGTCGGACCCCACCCAGATCTGTGTCTCAACGCACAGGACCCCAAGGCTGGCGTCCCGCAGGAACACGTCTAGAGCCTTGTCCGACCCCAGGTCCAAGACATCTGCCTGCACAGTGGTGGTGAACTGCAGCCTGTCAGGCCCCCAGATGCCCGTGGAGGTGGAAGGCTGGTCCTCCAGGGCTAGCCCAGTGGCCACGTCTGCTGCCGCTGCCGGCGCCCCCTCATCTGCATGGAGGCGTGCTGGTGCTGCAAGAAAAAGAGAGGTGTGTTAGTGATGCATTGCCCACATGTGCCCCCACCATGCTGCCACTACATGTGTCCTGCAGCATAGCATACGCATGGGTGCGCACACACGCACATGACATGCATGCCAGCATGGCATTGTACGCACCCTCCATGTCCCCAGCTGTGCATGGCTGACATACTTACCATGCAGTGATGGACTGTCACCTGTCTGGAATCCGCTGCCAGGCACACCCTCCACTGTGCTGCGGCACATGGTGGCTGCCACCATCTCCTCCTGCGCCGTGAGCAGTGGCGCATCTGCAGGCCCCCCACTGGTGGCATTTTGAGATGCATGGATGGCCTCCACCTTCTCCTTGATGCGCCTCTTGTCCGTGTCCACCACCTTCCTGCACTCCTGTGCTGACCACTGGTGGCTGCCCTGCTGGTTGTGAAGTTGGGCCTGTGCTTGCGAGCAGGCCCACACTTCTCACCCTCCACATGTTCCGACATGTCGCTTCCTGTGGATATGGACAGCACAGTGTGTCAGTGGCAGCATCACCCTGTTCCGTCCCACCCTGCTGTGCCAGCTGCTCCCAGTGAGCTGCAGCGGCAGGCACAACTTACCTCAAAAGGATGCAATACCGGTCCATGGCCTGTGCTGTTCCGTGGTGCTTATGTAGCGCAATGCATGCAAATGAACTTTGGCGCAACGGTAATGACATGCTAATGCCCCCAGTGCGCCACGCATCTGCTGATGAGCTCATTTGCATGTGGTGTCTGAATATTGCGATTTTGCTCTGTGCGCAATGAGATTGCTCCGGAGCAAGTCGCAGAGTACTGCGCACGCATGCGCAGTGCGCAGGCCCAGAGTGCACATGTACCAAATGGTAATATGGTGTCAGTTGCGCAACGTGTGCTGACTGTGCGATGGGGGGCATGGCGCATGCAGTGCCAGGCCTGCTATCGTGCACGTGTGAACTGTGCAGAGCGGGTGACCCCTGACCCCTGCTGTGACCCATGACCCCTGGGTCACCCCCTCACCCGTGACTCCACCTAGCCACGCCCATGCCACGCATCTCTGAGACTGTGCGATGGGCAGACAGAGCGCATGTTCCCTCGCATCGTGCATCTGGCGCATGTCATGGCCACGTGCGCTTACTGCCACCATTTTGCTCACCGGCTACAACTCTCAGCATGGTGCAGCGAAGGGCACCGAGGGTACAAACCGGGACGCAGGTCTAGCTGGTGAACCTGGTTGCCTGTGTCCAGCCTCACGCCCCCCAACTGTTTGACCAGGTGCCCCTGCAGCAGCCCAGGGTAGCGGTGTGGCAGGGGATTGCTGCCACACTGCAGCAGCGGACCGAGGTGGCCAGGATGGGGAAGCAGTGCCGCCACAGGTATGGCAACCTCGTGAGGAGGGACCCAGAGCACCTGAGGAGACTGGAGGTGCATATCAGGCATGGGGCTATACCACAGCCAGGTGAGTAGGCCCATATTGCATGTGTAACCTGGTGCTGTACTGTGGTGTTGGCTAGGCTGCCTGGCATGCCCTGCAGAGCGGTGCACTGCCATCATGTGCATTGCGGGGTGGCAGTGCCAGCCACCGCTTGCGTTGCGGCTGTGCAGGACGTGTTGGGCAGGGGTTCACCCTGTGCACAGGAGTGGAGGTGGTGGGCAGCTGCTGTGGATGTTTATTGATGTGTACCTGTTTATATTGCATTTCCAGGGCCTGAGAATTGATGGAGGGCGGCAACAGTGGCAGCGGTAGGTCAGCAGGCCACAGCGGGACATGGAGGCGGTGCAGGAGTGGCCCTGGCCCCAGCGGGGCCATGGAGGGCAGGTAGGCACTGTCATAGTCCTTCGCACTTTACATGGGGGGTGGCGGGGGCGTGGATGCAGGCATGCCTGCCTGTGCCATGACAGCTGTGTGTGTTGCACTGTGCGTGGTGCTTGCCACTGTGGCGCATTCATCAGACATGTGTGCCAGCTGTTGGTGGGGTGGGTGTTCGCTCGGCTGCCACTGACGTTGCTGTGGTGCTGCCGGTGCACTGTGCCTTGTGACTGTCATTGCGCAGTCAGGTGGCCATTGTGCGGTGGGGACCACCTCTGTGCACTGTTGTGGTGTGCCGCATTGCTGGTAGTCGTTGGCCCACCCCCCTGTGGGTGGCTAGTATGGGCCCTCTGGTGGTGTGTGTTCCTGCTGCCCATTGCGCGCTGTGTGTGGGCATGGTTCCTTGGGCATTGCACTGATCACCTGTCCTGTCCCTTGTCATAGGTGTCCAGCGTTGAAGATGGAGGCCCATGTTCTGCTGACTGCTCCGGCAGCTGATTTTGATAACTTCCAGTACTATGGAGGCTGTGCTGCAAATACACCACATACTGCTGGAGGTTCGGAGGTGGCGAGGGCGCCACGGGGCGGCAGGCCGTGGCCGCCGCTATATGGGCCCCAGCATTCCCCTGTTTTCCCTGCTGTACCTCCCCCTACAGTCCCTCATCCCACTGTACAGTCCCTGTTCCCTGTCCCCTTCCCTCGCTTTCCTACCCTTTCCCACCCCCTTGTTGTTGTATATAGTTTTTGAAATATATCTATTTTGACTTACCTGCCTGTGTCAGTGTCTGCTTTGCAGGTGGCGTGAGGAGCCATGCTGCAGTGGCCCAGTGCCTGTCCGTGGTATGCATGTGTCGGGCACTTGTTGTGCTTCTGTGGTTCACTGCTGTGTGTGGTGGTGTCCCTCCTCAGTCGGTGGCTGTGCCTTGGGGTGCCTGGGGGTGGCTGTCAGGGTGTGTGCGTGGTGTGTGCATGGTGCTGGCACACGGCCATGGTTTTTGGTCGGGTACTGGCCGCACGCTGTGTTGGGGCCCCTGCTTGGTGATGTGCGGCCTGTCCCATGTGGTCTGCCACGCTACATGGCTCCCGGCGCATTCCGTGCCTGCTGTGTGGGCCGCCTCTGTGCCGTGTGTGTGTGTGTGTGTGTGTGTGTGTGTGTGTGTGCTTGGGTGTGTGGTCCTGGGTGTGGCCTGCTGTGGTCTGGGTGTGCATGGGGGGGCACGACCTGCAGCATGCGGGGGAGGGCTCCCTTGGTGGCCCTCGATTGGCCATTGGCACCTCCTGTTGTCTACTGTCTGTGCCACTGTTATGTTCTGGGAGGGATCTGGGTGCCTGTGTGCACCCTGCTGGTGGTGGCCTCCTGTGGCCTGTCACTGTGCTTCCCTGGCTCTGTCCCTGGGTCACTTCTCTGTATCATGCCCCCCTCTGTTGCTCTGCTGCTCTGCTCACACAGTTGCACTGGAGCATCTCTTTCTGCGCCATGGTGCAACTGTGCCATATTCAGCCGGGTTATGCTGGCACAGTGCGGCCAGTGCAACCTCTGAATATGGCTCCTGTTGTGCCACGGCGTATCGGATTTGCGCTGCGCTGGCCTTTGGCGCATTTCTGAATATCTGGGCCTCTGTCTACACAATACTTTGCTCATTATTATCTTCTGAAGAGGGTCCAGGTTACTCATTCTGAGGAAACTTTGGCACAATTAGACTTTGCGGCACTGAAGGGGTGCTGTCAACACTTTCATATTGTTCTTCAAGTTATGGTATGTCACTATGGAGATTTACCACATCAGATTCCTCCTCGGGCAATTTAAAGAGTTCTACCAAACACAAAGATTCTGCTGCTTCAGACACAACACTCTGCACTTCACCTTCAGGTAGCATTGGCTCCAGGGAAGAAGCTGAATGGTTAGGCAGTTCTGAGGGCTCAGCTTCATCCCCTACGATTATACATAGGGTTACCTTGAAACAGTTGTCTCAGTTCATAAGAGGGTAATAAACATTGTCACACTCACTATCATCAGAGGGGGACTGACAGTCACTATCATTCTGAGCCTGCTGGGGGGGAGGCCTTGAATCTGTAACAACTGGTGCAGGTTGACTGTTTCTTTGTAGCAGCAGCTCGAGTCACCGACCCAGAAGAGGCAATGTCTGATGGTTCAGCATCAATGATCACTTAGCCAATAGGCAGTAGGTGGTCTCTGTGCATGGTCTTGACAGCTTTAGAGTCATTCTCAGGGCACACTGTGTACACAGGTAAATCCTCCAACTTACTGACTATTATATATGGAAGATGATGCCACCTGCTGGTTATTTTATGCTTGCCATGCAGTCCCAAGTTATGTAATAGCACTCGATCCCTGGGCAACAACTCTTGGGCCTTCACCCATCTATCATATCTCTCTTTGTTAGCAAGGTTTCGTTTGGCAGCCATCATTTGAGCCAATTGGTATGCATGGTTCAATTGAGCTTTCAGTTTCTGCACATATTGTAAATAATTCTCAGCTCTGACCCCATCCGGGGCGACTCCAAAACAGACATCTATGAGTAACCGGGCTTCTCCCCCCAACACGAGGCGATAGGGAGAGAACCCAGTAGCATCACTTTTGGTGCGATTGTAAGCATGTACCAAGGTGCTACTCTGTTGGCTCCATTTGGACTTGCCTTTGGGATGAAGAGTGCCCAACATGTCCAGGAGAGTCCTGTTAAAGCGTTCAGGTTGGGGTTCCCCCTGTGGGTGGTAAGGAGTGATTCTAGACTTTCGCACCCCCCCATAGGGAGAGCATCTCCTTAATCAATCTGCTCTCAAAGTCCCTTCCTTGATCAGAATGGATACGTTGGGGTGCATCATAATGGACAAAGAACTTTTCTACTAGCACCTTGGCCACCGTAGAGGCCTTCTGATCCTTGGTCAGGAAAGCTTGGGCATATTGGGTAAAGTGATCGGTTACTGCCAATACATTGCCAGTGTTCTTTTGCTCAGGCTCCAGACACAAGAAGTCTATGCAAACCAGTTCCATGGGGGCACTGGTTGAAATGTTAACAAGAGGAGTGGCTTTCTGAGGTGAGGCTTTTCTCTGAAGGCACCTACTGCAGGTTTTGACATGGTTTTCAACATCAGCCCCCATTTTTGGCCAGTAGAATCTGGACCTCACCAAATTGAGGATCTGGTCAATACCAAGGCGTCCCATGTGGTTGTGCAGAGACCTCAGCACCAGCTGCTTGATGGCTGTAGGTAGCACCAATTGTTGCTTGTCCAACTGACCTCGATGATCTACTGTCTCTCGATATAGTAACTGATCTCGCAACTTTAGTTGGGTGCCTTCTAAGAGTAATGATGCAGTCCTTAAGTCCGGTAGAACGTAGTTTAGACACATCTTTCCTGGGACGTAGGGCATCAAGTGCGGGCTGGATCATGGGATCTTGGGATTGGGCCCTCTGAATACTGTCATTATCAAACTGAGGCAGGGCACTGACGTCCAATGCAGAAAAGTGACAATAGGCTGCAGGTATGCAAGTTTCGGGGGGGCCCCAAACAGTCCACCAAACAGTCCACTGTATTTGCGGTGGGCTGCTTGTCTTTATCAAATATTTGGCACAGTGCTTTAACAGAGTGTTCTGACAGCCTCACCTAGTTGTCTTGGGGGCTTGGTCGCCGTGAAAGAGCGTCAGCATCAATATGGTTCAGTCCAGGGGCGGTATTCAACCACGTAATTGTAAGTTGACAGAGCAGAAAGCCACCGGTGGCCAATGGCGTCCAACTTTGCTGAGGTCTGTACATATGTTAGAGGATTGTTATCAGTTCTTACCAATATTTTGGCCCCATAAAGGTTCTCATGAAATTGGTCAACTATGTCCCGCTTTAGAGCGAGAAACTCCAACTTGTGAACAGGATAGTTTCGTTCAGATGGTGTCAAATTTCTACTGGCAAAAGCCACAGGTCTCAGACCATCTTCATGATCTTGATACAACACGACCCCGAGTCCCTTCAGGCTGGCATCATATGCAGGACATAAGGCTTAGTAGGGTCAGCATAGGCAAGCACTGGGGTGTGAGTGAGCTGGTAGATGATCTCGAAGAATGCCGCCTCACACTCAGGGGTCCAATGGGCTCCAAATGGTTCACCTGTTCGGAAGTACACCTTTTCTTCTTCCTTGAGGGATCCCTTCTTATACTTGCGATAGGTAGAAGGATAACCTTCAGTGAGATTAAGAAGTGGCCGGATTACTTTTGAATAATCTTTAATGAACCTCTGATAATAGCCACAGAACCCCAAGAAACGCTGCAGTTCTTTTAAGTTAGTTGGTTGAGGCCAGGTGGTCAGGGACTCTACTTTGCTGGGGTCTGTCTGTATCCCCATGGCTGACACTATGTGTCCCACATATTTTACAGACGTTTGGAAAAACTGACACTTGTCTATGAACAGCTTGAGGCCGAATTCTTCCAGACGGTCAAGGACTTTGAATAATCTGAATTCATGCTCTTCAAGGGTGCGTCCAAAGATGATGACATCCAAGTATACTAGGCATGCTAGCAGATTCATGTCCCCTACTGCATGCGCCATCAATCTCTGGGAAGTAGCAGGGGCATCCGAGTTCCCCTGAGGCATCCTCAGAAATTTATAGAACCCCAAGGGACAAATGAAGGCTGTTTTCTGTCTGTCCTCGGGAGCCATTGGGATTTGGTAGTACCCGCTGCATAGATCAAGTACTGAAAACCACTGACTCCCATTCAGGCAGTCCAGGGTGTCCTGTAGTGGGGCATGGTATATTGATCTGGTACAGTCCGTCTATTTAAAGTCCGATAAACCACACACATCCTCACGGACCCATTCTTCTTACGTACTACGATGGGATACGCATAGGGACTACT
This sequence comes from Neoceratodus forsteri, assembly GCA_016271365.2. Lineage (NCBI taxonomy): Eukaryota > Metazoa > Chordata > Ceratodontiformes > Ceratodontidae > Neoceratodus > Neoceratodus forsteri. Next base: position 569,649,379 of record CM057452.1, read on the forward strand.
TGGCTCTTGAATAATGCCAACAACTAGCATCTCCTGTAGGTGCCTCCGAACATCATCTATATTTATTTATTTATTTATTGAATTTTGATGACCGGGTAGGCCCACTGGGCCCTGGAGGTCCCTTTTTCAGGGGAGACCCGGGAATAACAGTACATAAACTTGGTAAGCAATAGCACAAATACAGGTTGTTGGCATGCGACAGTCTTACATGTATATGTATCTGTATCAGCTGGGGCAAGGCAGCAGGACCGCTCTCTAAAAGGTCTGTCATCATGAAGCCTGATAGTGTGCTCAGCACCATGGATGCACCCGACATCCCACTCCTTTAAGGAAAACACTTGGTCTCTTTGGGCAAGTTTCCTACTGACTCGAGTCTTCCATTCAGCAGGCAATGGGGAGTCACCAAAGTTGAATAGGTCTGGGGTCACCTCCCCCTTCTCACTGGCATATTTGTTGCGGGGCAGCACTGCAGTGTCCACACAGTGTACCGTAGCTAGTGTATACCCCCTGTTCACTCGAATCTCTTGATCAGACACATTCCGGACTTGAACCATCACTCGCCATGCATAGGCATGGATCTGGGCAGGTAGGATACTGGGTTTAACCAATAACCCCTCAGGCCACTTCGCCCACAGGGGCATCTAGCATCAATATTTTATTTTTCACATCCTTTCCAATGCGAACCTCTCCATGAATGGTGTACTGAGCATTGGGAGGTAGTACCAGAGAATTCTTCCACACTATCCCCACTGGCTCTTCTCTGTCTGCTTCAGTAGTCCGTTTTTGCATATCATAGGCTCTCTTTATCAGGGTTGGAATTCTCGGTGCCCGCCCAGTCCATTTCCCTTGTTTCTCTTGACACAGCTGCGCTAGTCTTCCAAACATGTGGGCGTTGGTTCCAATGAGCAAGGGAATCCCATCATACAATCCCATAGGAGGGTACACCAGGGCTAGTGTCTCTACTTGTTCATCTACACCAGTTACAGTCACAGGAGAAGATAGCCAGAGCTGGACATATCCTAGGTAGGGATAAGACTTGTCGCTCAGGCCCCACACATGCAGACCTTCCAGAGATTGTAATGGCACATCAGATAAGTGCTTGTCATACCAGTCCTGGAATACAACGGTCACTTGTGACCCACTATCAAGCACAGCCCGAGCATGGATACCATTGGCAGTCACTGAAGTCTCCATCGAAGGGCCTACTATTTTGGACCAGTCTGGAGAGGCAGTAGCAGAGGCCTGGACAGATGATTTAGCCACAAAGAAGTTTGAGTTAGGATTTCTCGATCCTACACTGTGGTCATTTCCGGCACTCCTCGGCCATGGTCTCGCTTTCCGAAGCTCCCCTTGAAGTCTGTATACAACTTTGTCTAGGTCTTTTGGGGACCGGCATTCTCTCTTCAAATGCCCATCCTTCCCACAGATATGACAAAATATGCTTTCCAGGGTCTGGTGTGGCTGAGACATCACATTGGGAGCTGAGGTGGTGGTACTACCAACAGAAAACCTTGGTTCCTCCTCTGTCTGCAGTGTGTCGAGCATTTGGAGACATCTCATCAGTGCTCTCACTTCCATAATCAAGTCATCAGTTTTTGAGCTGCTGTCAGCAGGAGATGCCTGGGTGTGCACCCCACCCCCATAGCAGATGCAGTCGGATAAGGATCGGGGCCTGTACCTGCAGGAGCAGCCTTCATAGAGAGACTGTTTATTGTTTCTCTGAACTCCCCTGAGCAGTTCATTCCATGGTGGAGCATCCATGGCAGTCTCTCTCTTGCTGGGCCCCACGGGGCTGGCATTTAGTTCTTGGATTCCGTCATGTAATTTCTGTAATTCCAGGCCATCAGCGACTGACCCCGTGCCTGGTGCAGGGGTTGCGGTAGCTATGACTGCACAGGACTCCTGAAAGCCTTCCTCCTCCTCAACTTCCCGTACCTCCTTCATCAACATATGGAAGGGCAAGGGACCAGATTTCCTTTGGTGCAGTTGCAGTTTGAGCAACATCCAGCTGGAATGCTAAGCAGATTGGAGTATATGATCCAGTCTTACCTGGTCCACCTCACTAGAGGCCCAGCCTCCTTTCCGAAAAATGGTCTGTAAGATTACCTCTAATCGATCCATGTAGTCAGATAACAATTCCCCCGGCTGTTGTTTAACATCTTTAAGTTTCCATTTCAAAGCCTCAACACTAGTGGTGCTCCCAAACACATTTTCAAGGGCGACTAAGTACTCTTGGGCTTTGGCATCAGGGTCAGAGGACCTCAGGTAGCGAAAAGCACGTAGAGCGGGCCCCAGGAGGCTTTCTCCCGGCGGGTCCTTTTTTTGGCCTCTGAGCATTGCCAGTCTTGTACCGCAAGGGTAGCAGAGTCTATCCAGGTCTCCAGGTCGACTTCCCCCATTAGGAGTAGGATGGATGCCAGAGAATACCTTGAGCTTGTGGTAAGGGTCGTGACTACCTTCTGGCTCAGAGGCAGGTGCAGAAGTTGGTGAAAGAACAGGTGCTGGGGCGGGTATGGACAGCGGGGAAGGGACACTCCCAGGTGGCAGAAATAATTTTTTAAAATCCTCCACAGTTTTACCCTTCTCCAGTAACAACTTGGCAAACTTCTCTTCAAAAGACTCAGATAACGGTGGGGGCTCACCCTCTAAGGGATCCTTGCTATCTTTGGTTATCACCCTCCAGGCGGCTGGTAACCTCTCTGGAACGGTAGTCTGGGGCACCTTTGAACTGTCCAGGGGATCACTACACTCCACCAAGGCCATGAGAGTTTGGGCAGTTAAATCAGCCTGTTGACCCACCACTACAGCTTTTTTCAAACATTCAGCTTTAGAAAGTGCCCCTTCAACAGTGTCCTTACTAGTGCCCATAGGTATATCCAGTATTAGCAAAGCATTATGGGGTCAATCTCCTGACCCGTACACCACTCCACCAACTGGTGTGCAGCCATTTCTACTGGGGTAGCCATTACCCTTTAACAGTAATTCTTGATGTTGGCCACTAGAGGGGCACTAATCCCAGTGGTGCCTCCAAGATGTAACCCCCAGGTGGCGCTATCCCAAGGGCTACTACCCCTGCCTGCTTGGCTAGTTGCAGGTTAAGGGGCCCTGGTACTGAAACGGGTGCCTCCACCCGGAGGACAGGGTTGTAGTAGCAAGACTAACCTGGGTACAGCCTTCTGGGGCACTATGACCCCATCTTTCCCCTCTAGTGGCCTAGACAATATGCAACAAACACTTTCACAGTAGCCCTTACTTAGCATACAAATCCCCACACTGTTTGCACTTACCACCAGGGCTGATTCCACCAATTCGACCCTGGAGACGCCCTGTAAAACAAGGTTATACACAGAAAACAACAACAGTACAGTGCTTTTGATACAAACTGGAACCACAGTCAGATTAAATGCAAAAAGAGTTAGATCGAATTTATTCAGGGGACTTGAAAAAGGGAGGGGCGTAATCAGGTAGATTCTAAAACTGATCTAGTCTGGCTATTATGCATGCACTTTTTAGTCCCTACATAGTCACATGCTCTGGGTACCCAGTTGGAAGTAAGATGGACTAGCCTGGAACTTTGCCTGGGCTAGGCCGGCATCGCAGCTGGTTGGGGCCCTGTGATGAAAAGGCATGCACAACCACACACAATTGGCTCAGTTCGTGAAAGGAAAAACAACAATGCAATCCGATGACAACACTTGAGATTGAGATGTTGTTGCAGGGAGCTACCCTGGTGTTTACTCATACTACCCAGTACAGGACACAGGATGAATGAACTGTAGACTGCAGGATGACTTGCTGGTTTGCCAGGAGAAGCAGGGCTCACATGATTCACCGTGGTGTCATTCCTGTTCGTGATGTTGAGCAGGGGGCTGATCCCCAGGCAGGTCTCTCGTTGATGGTGTTCTCTGCACCTGAAGTAGCTGACTGGGCCAGTGTGGCAGGGGCCCAGGCCAGGTAAAACAGTTCTGATATCAGCCTGGGAAGGCTGGATGCAGCTTCCAGCAAGCATGGCACAATTAAACAGTGGGGAAACAAATCGCAACCCACTAATAGCAAACAGCACATTTATAGTAAAGCAATCACCATACCATAATGCGGATAGTAGTCTGGCAGCAATATCAGTGTCTCTGAGCAAAACCGGGAATTCTGTGGCATCTGGATGTCCTGACAGGCCATTCACATACAGCAAATCTTTGGTCTTCTTCAGGTTTAAATCTGGTCACTCTTCAGTGGCTTTGTCACACTCCAGTTCGGATACGGTCCGATTGCTAAGCCTTTCAAAGGATTCCCTCTCGAAGGACAGCAGGCAGACAGGTCAAACTCAGCCTTTCCTCCAGCCTCCTGTGTGAACTACGCAGAAGCAGCTACTCGAATCTTTCGAGCTGTTCACTCTCCAAACTCTACCTCCAGACTGACACACTGGAGCAGGCAGCTTGGGAATTTCCCTTCGGTCCAAAAGGTTCTAGCTGGTTGATCCATCAGTCTGTCAAAGCAAGGGCTCCCCCTTCAGGTCCATTTAGGTGCCAAAGTGCAAAAACTACAATTCCTACAGAAATTTACTCCCACAAGACCCCTGGGGACAGACACCATTTTAGAGTCCCCAAAGGTAATGATTGGTCCCAATAGGCAGTCCAGAACCAAGATGGTGGGGCAATACTGAAATATCCATGCTGCAAAGGAAGGCAGGTTAGACAAACTGCAATATTATTATTATTAAAACAGATAAACAGTAAACAGGCACACTTCCTAGCAGGGCTCCCTCTGCGCAAATAGCGACGGCAGAATGGAGTGATAACACTGCAGCCCGGGCAGGACTGGAGCCTGAGACTACTTGGTCCCTACCCAGATTAATCTTACACCACAAGATAGGCAGCTTTTACAGAGACAGACACGGAGGCTAACAGGGCACTCACATGCAAACACTTTTAAATCGCTAGGACACAGAACACCAGCCTGGCAGTGGGCATTTAGGCAAGCCCAAGGAAGATTTTTGGGAACCCTCATTTGCAGGGGGGTTACATTCCCCAAATTAATCTTTGCCATTCATTACCAATGGGTCCTACTTTTTTCCACACAGTGGTATGTTTGGGAGTAGATCAATATCCAAATGCCTGGGAGTTGCCCCTATGCATTGGTGTCCCTGTGGCAACTCCATGACTGTTACGGACCCCCACAGCCATTGTTTTGCCTGTCTGGGTCCCTGCCACACGATGGACGAGTGCGACTCCTGTTTCTCCATGGATTATCTCACACTCCTTATCCACGTGGCGCGGTTGGGGAGGGACCCCCCAACTTTCGCAGGGCATCATCACACACAGGACACCAAGACATGGTCTCTGGGCTCCACCCCAGAGCTCCCTTTGGCTCTTAAGTGAGCAAGCTGGGGAGACCCCCTTGGCTCCGCAGCTTGCTGGTGCGAGGGGTCCCAGCGAGGGGTTGATGGGGCAGTCGTTCTACTCTGGGGGGGGGCTGGTCACCCGTTGCGGTCCAGGGCCTCCTCAGAGACCTGGACAACCCCCAAGATGGAGTCTGAGCTATATGCAGGTTCTGTCCAGGTGATCCCTGTGGGGCTGCGGTCGATCACTGCCCCTGCTCCCGGCACCGCTTCCAGCGTGCCTGGGCCCCCCTTTGATATCTCCCTTTGTGCCGGGGGGCCTCAAATTCAGGGAGTGGCCCATTTGGAGATCTCCCTGATCTTGTCCACCACCTCAGGGGATGATGATCGGGATGATCTAAACTGGGTACCAGACTCCTCGGATTCTGCCCGGGCCTCCCCGGGGCCTTCAGAAGTTTCCAGGCTGTCTTCATCATTGAGCAGTGCTGCTGGTGGTGCCACCACTCCAGACCCTTCTGGCACCACCTCTGGTGAAGGGGCACTGTTGGGAGCCACTTTGGAACTCCTGTGAGTGGTGGTGCCTTGGCTGGCAACATTTCGGGTGGCAACACCGCGGTTGGCACCATTTCCGGTGGCAGTGCCACAGTCGGTGCTGTTTCAGGTGGCAGCACCGCAGTTGGCGCTGCCTCAGTCTCTGGCACCGTGGCCAGTACCGGCTTGGGGGTTGGTGTCCTCCCGTTGGCCAGGCCCAGACATATCATGATTTGGATCCCGGCTGATGAAGAAGATACACAGGAGGGCTCCACCACTCCCCGGCAGGGGCTAGGGCTTTCCCTCCTAGCCGACCAGTCTGGACTCTTCCACTAGACCCCTTCCGAGGGACAGGTCCCTCTCTTTGAAGTCAAAGGTTGGCAGGACCCGATCTGAGTGGTGATCTCCTTGGGGAGCCCCTTGGAAACACGACAGGAGTTGCAGTGCAGACCCGTGTCTGCCTTCCTTTGCTTTGGGGCAGGGTTCTGTAGTTGGTGGGGATGGGAGCCTTCTGGTGGACTCTGCATGGCTCCAGCCTTCCCACTTGGGGGATCCCCCCCCCAAGAGCAACAGCCAGCCCACCCCTTGACAGTTGGGTGCACTGAGCTGGGCGGGTTCGGCAGCTCCATCTTTCAGGAGGGGTCCCCTGCATGAACCCACAGCTCTGGTAGAGGACCTTCCCTGCTTCACCAGGCTGTTCCTCCTCCTGTTTCTCTGCCTCCACTTCCCCTTTCCCTGGTTTTCTTGGCCCTGGAGGCCCCCTAACCTGGGAGCAGTTCAAGGCTTCGGTGACTGCTTTTCCCCGTTATCTCAGGGTCATCTCCGAGGTCATTTTCAGATCTCAGACTTCTGTGCTGCCAAGCTCTGACTTAAACTCCTCCATGTCTTCAGCTTCCTCCAATGAGGAAGGGCATTCCTCTTGCCACTACTCAGCTGACGGGGACCTTACATCCTATCATTGCTTCCTGGCAGAGATGATGAAGGACTTCCGTCTTTCCCACTTTGTCAGATGGAACCCAGGATGTGTGGCAATGTCATTCCTGGGGGAATACAGTATTGATACCTTAGTCATATCTCCCTGGCTGAGGCCATTTTTGGAGGCTTCACATGCTGTCTGATAGCGTCCCGCCATCCCTTCTCCTGCCCCTAGGGACTGTATGTGCAGGTATTGTGCAGCAGTGGGATCTCCAGGTGCCATGTCCCACCCCACTAAGAGAGTGGGGCTCCTGGACATGTCATCTGGGTATTGTTGCCCTCATCACGACCTCCACCCTGACGCTGACTTGGCTGAGTTTGACTGATGGGGGATAAGGGTGTTTCCAATGCACACCTTCTTCTGTGGATAGTGGCGCATCAGGCACACCAGTTGGCCTATGCTAGGCACATCTGGATGCTGCTGGGACAGGTCCTTGCAGCTCTGCCTGATAGTGAGGGAACCCAGCAAGCCATTTGCCTCACTGCTGAAGCCTTGGAACTGGCAAGACACCTCTCTAGGGCAGTCTACAATGCCAGTGAGGTGGCTTCCAGGCTGGTGGGAACTTTGGTCTGCATTAGGCGGACTGCGTGGCTTCACCTGTCAAGGTTGTCACCCTTGGCCCGGTGTAGGGTATTTTTCTCACCATTCTGGGGGGTTCACTTCTTTTCTCATAGGGCACAGCTGGTACTGCAGGGGTGCCTTCCATCTTCTGGGTCTCGGGAGCACCTGCCGGCCCATTCCAGTCCTCGGGCCTCACCAGGCTGTAAACGGCCCTCTCCTCCTGTGGTTATCCCCCACGAGGTTGGGGGAAAAATTATTTTAAGGGAGAATCCTTCTAAGGGTCTTCTGTTCTGGTGCTTCGGGTTGGCTGTTTTCAACAAGGGTCGGAGTTACTTATGACACTACAGCCTTGGCAGGTGTTTTAAATTTAGGGACCTGTTGTGACTGGTCTTGAAAAATCTCCTGGTATCTCTTACGGCTAGTGGGTGTGGTAACCAGTTAGCCTCCTTGCCTTGTTCTTGCTGGCTGTGTACGTCAAGCTATTTCGACCCTTTCTTAAGTTGGCTGTAGGGGGGTCCACAGTTGTGAATCCCTTTAAAAAGAAAAAATTGGGGGGATGCCAGTATGAACATGCTCTGTGGGGGGTTTTCTTCTTCAGGATCTTCTCTTGGAAGCCCTCCTTGAAATCTTTGGAAGAATGTGTGGCCATCTAGGCCTCTGATGGTTTCCCTCCTGGGGACTGTAGTAGACTTCTCTCTCTCCACCCCCCCCGGTCCTTCTCTCTCCTGTCTGTTGAGGCAGCTCCCTGGTCAGGGACTTATGAGATTCTTGGGGCCCCTGGCCCTCCAGGACCTACATTCTCAAATTCTGCCCTTCAGTACTCAGTGTGGTTCCCACGCAGGGGATCGAATGTCTAGGAGGAAGGGGAAATAAATGGGGAGTGGATAGCCTCCTCAGGAGGGAGACTGTTGGCTCTTTTTCCTGTCTTTTCTTCCTTCTCTAATTTTTTTTATTTTTCTTCTGCCTGTTGGGCTGCCTAGCGTGCTGGTAACCCCTCCCATCTTAGTCTGTCCCTCTTGGCTATACCCCGTTCTTTTAGTCGGCTTTATGTTTACCCCCCCCCCCCAATCATTCAGGCACTCTTGCTCAGACAAATTTAAAGAGGCAGTGCTGTTTTATTCCCAAGCAGGGTTCTGACCTCCGGTAGGACCCATTGGTAATGAATGGTGAAGATATTTGGGAAGGGCAATAATTACAGTAAGTACAAAATTTCCATATCTGCCCTGCTGGGCCTGAATCATTTTGGTTACCCTACACTTCACTGTCTCCAGCTTGTCTTTGTCTTTCCTTACCTGGGGATTCCAGAACTGGCCACAGTATTACAGATGGGGCCTCACCAGTGATCTATAGAGAGGTATTATTATATTATTACGTCCTGCTTCCTGCTGTTGAAACCCCTCCCAATACACCACAACATCCTGATTGCCTTGCTTTAGGCCTTGTTACATTGGCTAGATTGCTTTAGGGAGTCGCTTATGAAAAAGGCAATATCCTAGCCCCATTAGACCCTTCTCTGTGTTGCCAATCTCCACAACTTGCCCCCCAGTGGCTTCATCATTGGTGGGCATCTTGATCTTCAGAGGCCTCATTTAGTGCAGCCAGGTGGGGGTGCAGGCCCGAAAGTATCAGGGATATAATTTTGACTCTTACGGTTCTATTTTCTGTTTTCTCTCCCTTCCCCTTGGAGACACTGACACAAGTCTCGGGACTCAGGAATGTGGTGGCATGACAATGCAGAGCTCATTGGCTCCCCCACGGGCTCTTCTGAGGTGCTTTGGCCACTCTAACCCTGGAGCAGCAGGGAGCAGTGACACCGTGCTAAGCCACCAACCCTCCCTAGAGGCAGAGACCACCCAGTTGGACATTGTCTCAGCCTCCTTCTGGCCTGCACCAACTGCAGGGGTTGAAATTAAGTTTTGCAGCCACTAGCCAGCAGTGCCAGTGAATGAGAAAATCCACTAGCCCCATAGACTTTTCCACTGGCCCAGCTGGTGTACTTATTGAAATGTTACCTTCTCCAGTACAAGCCCGCAGAGCTAGTTAAAGGAAAATCTTACTAGCCTGATACAAAATCTACCAGCATTTGGCCGATGGGCTGGTGCCAGTTTTGATCCCTGCACTGCCTGGTCTTGGTGTGTAAACAGGGGTCACCAACATTATCAGTTGGCTCCCCAGCTGCTGTGCTAATGGCTGTGCCCAAATTCTCAATTTTGTAATGCTAACCAAGTAATCAGCCAATGTGGAATTAGAGAAGGGAATTGTGCTGCATTACAGCAGGTGGAACCCAGAGTGACAGTGATTACTGTAGTGCTCCATGTTGTCAAGGAAGCCATAACAAATGGATTATATGCAGTCCTACTAGGGACACTGGTACAGCTCAAAGCTGGGATATCATCCCAGAATGCTGGTACTTTAAGAGCTCCACTTCCTCTAACAGATGTCTTTTGTGCCAGTGTGTCAGGGACGGCGTCGCTTTCCAGTAGCTCCTGCATGTTGACTAAATGTTCACAATATTTGTTTTTTCTCAAAATTAGTAACTGTAACAGAAAGCTATTGTCTGGTTCTACATGCAGTACTATGCTATCTAAATACAGTTGTGCAAGTTTTCAGTTCAAACTGGCAAGTTTGCCATTTTTCCCTCACAGACTGCTTCATTGGCGAAGGTCTGTGTGGGGCTACTAAGTCAGAATTAACTGTTTTAAGCATGTCAGAGAAGTTTTAACTCTTAATTGCTGTATTTGGTCTGATTTTGTTAGACTTATGCCCCAAGTAAGTCTTGGGGATTTTCTTGTCTTATGACAGTTTTCCTCCCCTTGTGTTGGAACTGCTTCACAGTGGGAATTCACTGCTCATTTGGGGGTGTCTCCCTATGGCCACTGTTATGCCACCTCCTGCTGTGTAGGGGTGCCAGTAGTAGAAGTCTCCGCTCAAGTCTTCACCTAGGGTGAGGATGCTGCTGGAGCCTCAAGGCCTACCCTGAGGACCTGCCCCTGTTTAAAGAGGGACATCAGTAGTAGATGGACAGGCTTCCCATGTACTTCAGCCCACCAGGGTCTCCCATGTGGGAGCAACACCCTGCTTGGGCTGGTACCATTGAATCATAGTATAGGTCTGACAGGGCCATTTCTCCAGCACCAGTACCTAACCCAGCCTGGTCCTGTGCCTTTTTTCCCTCGACATCCTCCTCCATGGGCAGTGAGTCATCCCTCCACCTGGCCTCTTTTGCCGAGTATGTTCTGTACCAGTGACTCAAAGGGGGAAGCTGCAGGCATTAGAGCTACAGTTCTACACCAGTCAGAGGAACAAATAAGGGGATTAAAGAAATATTTTACTACCAGTTTTGCATGATTTACTCCCACTTTCTAATTTTGGGAATTTGTTTTCCACCCTGCATATTTGCTATATGTTGGTTCATATAGTCACAAAATTGGAAACGCCATGCAATGCTGCCAGCCGAGGATCCAAACACTAATGTACAGTAAATATGGTGACAGAAAACAGCATCAGTATCAATTTTTTACAGTTCAGGATACAATGTCAGGAGTTCCTCACTGGCTGACCAGAAGGGTAGTTTATACTGCTGTAACTTTTCTACCTGTATATATGTTTATATTTACTGAGTTATCTCCCCTTCCCTTGTTTACTGCATTGTATATTTACTTTTACCAGTTATATATTTATATCACTGTATTTACCTGTATGTATATTTTTTTGCTTATTTCCCCATTCTCTCTTCCCCTCAGGTCGCACCTGGAAATAAGCCTCAGCTCAGCGTGCCCTCCTGGTGAAACATTTTAAAATAAATAAATGGCAAAATTTTAATGCTAAAATGGGGTCACAGCACTACATAGCACTGGGGAAGTAGCTAAATACTCCACAGCAGTTTCAGACAAAGAGAGTCAGTGGCTGCAGGTGTCCAGTGGATTGGAGACTTGGTAAAGCGGTGGGGTGGGGGGGCGAGACAGGTCAGTGGACGGCATTACTACCATTTACATGAAAATACTACCAGGTGGAAGAAACTAGCAGTAAATGCTTCCCAGTCCTCAAAATTATCTGGACCCCTAACACCAGTCCTCTTGTGCTGCCATTGGGACTCCTCGGAGTTCACAACACCGACACTTGGGGTTTGCCTTCCTGATCCAGGGCCCTGGAAGAGGTAGAGCTGTGTGGTGGTGTCCTTATTCATCTCTCCCAGCCCCAGGAACCTCCATATCTGGTATTATGCACCTACCGGGGCGGCAGAGGCGATACCACAACTCACCTCGGGGCTTGAGGTGCTGCAGACTCAGACTGGGCCACAGCATCCTAGACATGGCTGTCCTCCCAGTCATGACTCATTGAGGTTCAGTGTACTGGTAGAAAGGGTTTCACCTTATCACATTCCATCATGTGCATTTCGGCACAACAGGCCCACATGACAGCGCTTGTTCGCCACTTATGAATGCAGCTGCACAATATGCTTGCTGCCATGCTTAACTGTGGGTTAGTTAGGCAAGCCATTAAAATTTCCATCAAAGACCTGAGGACAACACATCACTAGTCAAGGGTATCTTACAATACCAATGAGGTGACATCCAGGTTAGTTGGATCAGCTTTCTGTATTAGTTGGATGTCATGGCATCACATATCATAACTATCACCACTGGCCCAGTATAACGTGCTAAAATTACACTATCGGGGGCTCACTTCTTACGAACATAAGAAATTTGCCAGCAGATAAAGGCCTAGTGGTCTATCAAGTCTGCTCAAATGTCTGCTTCTAATGACAAGTGGCAGCTGTTGGTGGACCGTCCCTCTCCTGTGTCACAGAAGCCACCACCTTGTCCTGACCAGTCTTTGGTCCTGCCAGACCAGCAAGAGGCCTCTCCTTTTTTTTGTTTTGTTGTAGTTAAAATTTAATTTCCAAGATAACTGATGGAAATGTACAAATACATGACAGGATTAATGGATTAAAAACAAAATACAGATCAAAGACCACTACAATTATTATTTTTCAGCCATAACATATCTTACGACTATGAAAAGGTTTCACTTGTGTGTAAGGTACATGACATGAGGATTAAATCAAAATCTAAGTCTTAGACCATAACACACATTGGTACTCACAGCATGTCATACTACGTGGAAAAGATTCTGTATGTTTATAGGGTACATGACTTAAAATTGGGATCAAAATATAAGCTAAAACCATTGCACACAGTATTAATATAACATGATGCACATAAGGATCCATGTTAATACAAGATTACTGTAAAGTCTAATAGTTATCTTAACATTACTAATAGTCAAGAGTATCAAACATTAACATCTTAAATTCCTAAAGAAGTAACAGATGCTGTAGCAGTAAGACCTAGTATTAATTTGGGTGTCAGTTCTGTGGGAGTAGTGAGGGTATATTTGAATTGAAACAAAGGGTTATAACTACAATATGGGGAAAGGAGAGAGAGGGAGAGCATCTTATCTCATACCGTGTAAAAGACCCCAATGCCGTGTCTTCATTGAGAGCAACAACCTGCCATTAGGTAACTGCTCCCTTGAGATATTGTAGTTAGTTACCCCATTCGGAGGTGTATTCTTGGTACGTTCCTCAGGCAAGATGGCTGAGGTGTTCATTATTAGCTAGTATACAGTACTTAGATTCTGCTTCCAGCTGAGTAGCAGAGGGGTAGTTGGTGTGTTCCTCTTTTGGAGGATGAGGTGCTTTGCCTTCACAGCTACCACCACAAGTCATTGGGTTTAACATGCAGTGAGCTGTCCATTTTCATGGGGTAGACCAAGAATATAGGTTAATGGAGAGGAAGAGAAAGTGGCACCCATAATAGTTAGACAGGTACTATGTACCTCTTTCCAGAAATCTGCAAGAGCCGGGCATTGTCATAAGATATGCATTAGGGATCCTTACGGAGTCTGACACTTCCAGCATTGGTCTGAAGAAAGCAGGTTTAACTGGTGGAGTACTTGGGGAGTCCTGTACCAGTAATGCAAAATCTTATTTTGTATAAGGCAACCCTGTGCATCTCTACGTGCATTATGTGCCTGAGTCCAACACTGGGCCCGCTGTCTTCTGTAGGTGCTTGTTGCCAGTTCTCATTCCCTGTGAGGTTTTGCACTAAGGATATGGTCAGGCTGGGCATCCCAAATGCATCAATAAATACAACTTGCTCTGCCTTTATGCAGTTGGAGCTATCCGACCGGGGCAGAGGTTTCCAAGTTATAGGATGCAGGTTGAACTGGCTATAATGAGACCTGCACTGCACTTTTGATTTGTGGATATTTCCAGTGATCTGATTTGGCAATGTGATAATGGGCATAGAGCTGTTCAGAAGATTGCAATGTCTGGGAATGTGGAAGCAGAATATCGCGGATGTGATGTATACCTTGCTGTTTCCATGACTGCTAGTAAATAGGTTTCTTGTCCACTTGTACATTATTGTTACCCCAAAGTAGCATAATTTCTACTGGTTTTAGAGACTGTTTAAGTATTTTACCTAACACCCTGCAAGCCTGTTTAAAGGCTGTAAGTATGGGATAGAGCCTGGTCCCTTGAGGTGTTGTTTCATACAGAAGAAAGCTGAGTGAGATGTTACCAGGCAGTTGCTGTTCCATGTTAAGCCATAGGGGGAGGACCTTGGGTTATCCTCAAACCATCTGAGAGGATCACAGATCTCCAGGTAGAAGGTCACCTGAGGGCCGGTGACCATCACATGGTATGGTTCAATTTGGCCACTAGAACTAAATCATCCCATTCCAAGGCAAAAATATGGGACTTCAGAGGAGCTGACTTTGATAAGATGGCCAACAGAGTTAAGCTAGCCCTGGCAAAAAGAAATACAGGTGAGGGGGTACAGGCAAAGTGGGCAAGCATTAAGGATGCAATACTTGAAGCAACATCCCATTGTGTTAGAGAGAAAAGGAAGTGCAAAAGAAGAAGGAAACCACTTTGGTTCTCAAAAACAGTAGAAGAAAAGGTCAGAGCCAAAAGGCTGGCCTTCAGGAAATATAAGGGAACACAGCGGGATGAAGACAGGGAGGCATACCAAACTTCCCTAAGGGAAGCAGGGGAGGCAGTAAGGCAGGCAAAGGCCCAAACCGAGGAAACTCTAGGACAAACAGTAAAAGAAGGTGACAAGACTTTCTATAGATACATTCGTGAAAGGAGAAAGTCCAGAGGGGGGTATTGCTTAGATCAAAGGAGATAACGGGGCATGTGAGGAGGAGGACCATGTAAAAGCGTCTATCCTAAATAGATACTTCTGCTCAGTATTTACTGAAGAGAAGGTAGGGCAGGACCCACAGCCCAGCACCATAGACACGGGGAGGGGTGCACTAGTCCCTTCACAAAAGAAAGGGTCCTACAAGAGCTCAATAAGCTCAGGGTGGACAAGGCAATGGGACCTGATGGCATACATCCCAGGGTACTAAAAGGAGCTAAGGGTGGAACTAGTAGAATCATTATCAGAACTGTTTAGTGAGTCTCTGGAGCACAGGAGAGAGTCCCAGAAGACTGGAGAAGGGCTCTTGTGATCCCACTCCACAAGAGTGGTAGCAGGGAGGAGGCAGAGAACTACAGACAAGTCAGTCTTACTTCAGTAGTGGGCAAGATTATGGAGGCACTCCTTGAGGAAAGGATAGTGCAACACCTTGAATCCATAGGAGCACAGGATCCAAGACAGCATGGGTTTACAAAAGGAAGGTCCTGATCTCATAGATTTCTTTGACTGGGTAACCAGAGTGGTGGACCAAGGGGGAGCAGTTGATGTCACCTACCTTGACTTCAGCAAAGCTTTCGATACTGTTTCACATAGAAGAATAATTAATAAGCTGGGTAGGCTCGGGGTGGGTCAGAAGTTGGTCAGCTGGGTGGCAAACTGGTTGACGGGCAGAAAACAGAGAGTGGTGGTAAATGGTACATAGTCAGAAGAGATGCAAGTCACAAGTGGTGTACCTCAGGGATCAGTCCTGGGGCCAGTCCACTTCAATATATTCATCAGTGACATTGCAGATGGACTGGAGGGTAAGGTTTGTCTGTTTGCAGATGACACCAAGACCTGCAACAGAGTAGATGATCCTGATGGGGTGGGCAGAATAAGAAGAGATCTGGATAAACTAGCAAAATGGTCAGAAGAGTGGCAACTGGGGTTTAATGCAAATAAGTGCAAGATCATGACTAGGGGGATAGGACACCACTCAGATTGTTTTGGCCAAGAAAGTTCATCTGACAGTGACTAATCAATTAATTATTCCAATAACGGACTATGGGTGTCATACCTACAGCCATGCTAATAAAAATGTACTACACAAAACAGATACCACTTGTCACAGATTGGCCAGGTTTGCACTAAAATGTGAATACAATACACATCATTGTCAGCTTTACCAAAGATTAGATTGGACTTCAGTAGAACAAAAAAGAGAGAGAAACTGGGCAACCTTATTGTATAGAATCTTTAAGAATGGCAGACCAACAAGGTTACTGAACAAACTGGATCAGCCTAGTCATAATTTCCAATTAAGAACTAAAAAATAAAGGGAACTGGTGGTGCCAAGAGTAAGAAACAACTTTTGGAAAATGTCATTTAAATATAAAGCAGCTAACACCTGGAATGAGCTGCCACCACAAATGCATACACTCGATATGCCTGTGAATGCTTTTAAAACTGCTATGAAACAGGAATTGTGTCATAGATGTACTTACAATAGATGAATTTTTGAATTTATAGAAAGATAAAACGTTGTGTCCTATTTAAAAGTTATTTAGACTATATTGTCAGGTCTTATACTTGTATTATGTATTGAAATTTCTCAATGTGCATCTTATAACTTTTTGAAACCCCTAACAGGAACACCTTTGTAAATGGTATTTATAGCCCTAATGGTGTAAGTGTCATCTAACAATGCCTGTATAAATAAAATATTTTCACTACTTACTACTACTCACCTGCATTAACCGTTGATGTCCTATGAGATATTTATGGAGCCAGTCCACAGCGGATACAGAGAGACCAGCAGAGCTCATCTTGCTGAGAAGGAGATGTTGGGACACCAAGTCAAAGACTTTGTCCAGATTGATGAATATAGCTGAGGTGATATGTCCCTGATTCATTTCAGAGCGGATATAATCAATTACATCAAGGAGGAGATGGTGGAATGATGCTTCCTAAAGCCAGAGTGGAAGGGGGAGGAGGTCAGAGGAGTAAAGGAAGTCAGCAAACGTGGAGAAGACTATGGACTCCTGAAGCTTTGCAAGAGTCCCACCTAGGGACGAATGACTTGACTCAACATGAGATTAAAGCAGTGCAGGAGGACTTTGTGATGAGTTGGGAAGGGGCCTAAGACAATTAGCACACACAGTATCCTTCTCAGAGGTGCTGCCTGTCTATGGCATGGGTGAGGCGAGTGTACTTCGCACCATGCGATTCAATGAATGGTTGAAAAAATGGTGTGAAGCACAGGGGTTTGGCTTCACTGGGGTCTGGGGTTCCACCTGAAGGGATACCAGTCTACACTGGCAGGATGGTCTGCATCTGTCCAGGAAAGGAACAAGTATTTTGGGCAGTCGGTTTAAATGCTTCATTGGCAAGCTTTTAAACTAGTCAAGGGGGGGAGACACTGATAAGCAGCAGGGAATTCCCAGCCTCCCCCTACAAAACAGGGTACTAAATGAGGAAAAGATCAAGGTAGAAAGGTCAGTGGGGGATGTTGCTACAAGAGGTAAAGCCATCAAAAAATGGAGAGCAATGAGTACCAATGCCCGTAGTCTGGGTAACAAGCTTTCTGAATTAGTGGCCTTGATGGAGGAGGAACATCTGGATATTGTGGAAGTCACAGAAACATGGTACACACAGAACCATGACTGGGATGTAAACATACCAGGATACACTATCTATAGGAGGGACAGGGAGGGTAAAAGAGGAGGAGGAGTAGCTCTCTACATAAGAGAAGGAATCAAGGCAACTGAACAAAAGGGTAAACAGGGAGGAGAGGAAGCACTGTGTGTTAATTTGGAGACAGGCAATGGCACCACAATCTGCACATGGGTTGTATACAGACCCCCCTTCCCAGGGGGAGGAAATGGACAAGGAAATGATGGAAAGTATACTTAGAATGGCAGAAAAAGAGCTGTTGCTGATGAGGGATCTGAATATGCCAGACGTTAACTGGAGTGCAGTTGCAGCAGCCACTTCAAAGAGTGGGGTTATTCTAGATGCCCTACAGGGGGCATGCCTTAGACAACTAGGAACCCACTTGAGAGGGAGCAATCTTAGACGTGGTACTTTCAAATGGAGATGGAGAGAGGATCACAGATGTAGAAATGGGTAGTCATCTAGGAACTAGCGACCATCGAACAGTATGGTTCACACTAAACACAGCAGTGGAGTCAAGCCATACAAAGGCAAAAGTACTGGACTTTAGGAGGGTTGACTTTGCCAAAATGGGTGAGTGCGTAAGGAATACACTAGCAAATGGGCAGGAAGGAGGGATGGAAGAACAATGGAGAATAATCAAGACTGCTGTCGCAGAAGCAACAAGCCTTTGTGTGAAGCAAATAAAACAAAACGATGTAAGAAACCAGTATGGTTTTCAAAGGAGGTGGCAGGGAAGGTTCAAGAGAAAAAGAAAGCATTCAGGAAGTACAAGGAATCACAGAAGGAGCATGACAGAGAATTGTATCAGTTAAAGCAAAAGGAAGCTGGGAAGGCAGTCAGAACAGCAAAGGCCCAAACCGAGGAAAAGATAGCCAACTCAGTTAAGAAGGGGGATTAAACCTTTTATAGGTACATCAGGGAGTGAAGGAAGACCAAGGGAGGGATAGGCTTAATAAAGGAAGGGGGGGGGGGTTGGCAGAGGGTGACTGTGAAAAGGCAGAGATACTAAACAAATCATTTTGCTCAGTATTCATAAATGAAGAGAGGGAGGTACCTAAACCAAACAATAGAAACACTCTGGATACAGGAGTTGATACCAGCCCATTTACAGAAGAAAGGGTTCTGAAAGAACTCTTAAAACTGAAGGTGGACAAAGCAATGGAGCTTGCTGGGATTCATCCCAGAATTCTAAAAGAACTAAGGGTAGAACTAGTGACACCACTGACTACCCTCTTCAACAAATCATGGGGAGGATGGCGTGGTACCTGAGGACTGGAGGAGGGCAGATGTAATTCCACTTCACAAAAGTGGGAGCAGGGCAGAAGCAGGAAACTACACACCTGTTAGTTTAACCTCAGTGATAGGGAAAATGATGGAATCACTTCTGAAGGAAAGAATTGTCGAGTACCTAGAGGCCAGAAGGGCACAAGACCCAAGGCAGCATGGATTCACAGCAGGAAGGTCATGTCAGACGAATCTAATAGATTTTTTTGACTAGGTGACCAAAGTAGTAGATCAGGGAGGGGCTGTGGACATGGCCTACCTAGACTTTAGCAAGGCATTTGACACAGTCCCACACAAAAGATTAATATACAAGTTAGCCAGCCTGGGAGTGGGTCCCAAGATGGTAGTCTGGGTAAAGAATTGGCTGGAGAACAGGACACAGAGGGTAATAGTAAACAGAGTCCACTCTGAAGAAAGGGGGGTTACTAGTGGGGTACCACAGGGTTCAGTACTAGGACCGGTCCTCTTCAGTGTCTTTATAAGCGACAATGCAGAGGGACTAGAAGGAAAAGTATGTCTCTTTGTAGTGACTATAAAGATCTGCAACAGAGTTGATACATAAGGTGGGGTGGAAAGGATGAGAAGGACTTGACAAGGTTGGAGGAATGGTCAAATGTATGGCAGCTTAGATTCGTGGTAAGAAGTAAAGTAATGCACCTGGGAAACAAAAACCCAGGGGAAGAGTACACAATGGGGGGTGAGATACTAACAACAAAATGGAAAGGGATGTGGGGGTAGTCATATCAGATGACCTAAAGGTGGGCAAGCAATGTGAGAGGGCAGTAAGGAGGGCTGGGGGGGATAGTGGGATGCATAGGGAGAGGCATCACCAGTAGAAAACAGGAAGTTGTTATCCGTCTGTACAGACAGCTGGTGAGACCCCATCTGGAGTACTGCGTGCAGTTCTGGAGACCCAATCTCCGAAAAGACATAAACAGGATAGAGGCAGTCCAGAGGAGGGCAACTAAAATGGTGCAGGGTCTGCACCGGCAGACATATGAAGAGATCAAGGAGCTTAATATGTAGCCTTGAGGAAAGGAGGGAGAGTGGGGACATGATAGAAACTTTCAAGTACCTCAAGGGAATCAACAAAGTCCCAAGAGGTAGCATCTTTCAGAAAAGGTGTGCAAGAACAAAGGGGGCACAATTCGAAGGTAGAGAGGGGTGCAGCTCAGAGGTAATGTGAGGAAGTATTTTTTCACAGAGAGGGTTGTGGATGCATGGAATGGCCTTCCGGAGGAGGTTGTGGAGTCAAAAACTTTGGTGGAATTCAAGAATGCATGGGACAGTCATAAGGCAATTCTAGGGGTTGGGGGTAGGAAGAAGTAGGCTGTTGGTTAACTAGGATCTGCAGCTTTTCCATCAGGGAAATGGGCAGACTGGGTGGGCCAAGCAGTCCTTATCTGCCATCAAATTCTATGTTTCTATGTAAAGAATAGGAGTGAAATCAGTTGGAAGTTGCCAGGGGAGGAGGGGTCACGCCCTTTGTGCAGAGGCAGAACCTCTGCAACCTTCCAGGCCTTGAGGGACAGGACTAAGGGAGACAGGGAGGTTCAGAAGGTCAGCAAGTGGAGAGGAAATGGCCAGAGCAGAGATATGTAGAAGTTTGTGATCCAGTCCATCAGGGCTAGATTTAGAAGGGTTAAGTGAGGTTAGGAAAGGAGGACTTCCGGGGACAGGAAGGAAATAGAAAACATCAGGTGAGAGAGGTGGGGAGAGTCAACACGGATGGGGGGTGACCAGGAGATGAATGACCGGGTATGGCACAGGTGGTGAAAATTTATTAAAATTGAGCAAGCAAGAGAGAGGTGAGGACCACTGAGCTATCCATGGGAGGGCAGGCGCCCGGGCTGGGCCTGGGGTATCAAGAGGGAATGAATAACCTAGAATTTTGCAGTGGAGTTAAGGTTAGACTGGAGGTTTGATTTGAAGTAGAAGGCCATGGCAGTGCTGACAGCCTTCATGCAAGAATTCCTGAGTGACCTGTAGGTTAGGAGGTCAGGCAGGGATTGGGAGGACTTGAAACGTGCCCGAGCTTGATCATGGGACCTACACAGATCTATAAGGTCGGGTGTGATCCAAGGGTGGTGGAAGTGTTTAACCCTGGCCTTTCTTAGGGGGGCATGTATGTGCCAGGTATAGCATCTTACATGTGATAATACATTTCTGAGCAAATTCAGTGCGGCCAAAATGAGATACATTTTTGAGAATGCACAGTGATCAACTAAATATATCTTACTATGTTAGGTCAGGACATAAGCTGGAAATTTAAAACTTGTATTTTTTTTTTTGGTAAATTGCTACTGAAATTTTAAAGTGAAATCCCCAAATTTGTAGCCAAATCTAAACATTTCATTTAACTAGTTACAGAACCAGCAGCCATCAGCATCACAATTTGGCAATTTGGAGCACAGAAAAAAATAGCCAATCCAGAAATGCATAGCAAAATGCGATTTGGTGAGTGGAAGCTTAAACACTTTTTTGTCTTGATACTTATCAGGACACATGTATTTTAATGTGTATTAAATATATATCTGTACATCTATTCTTTGCAAAAAATGTCATCAGTGCATCAGTTAGGGTTCCAGCGATGAAAGTTTGGAAATGTGGTGTTAGGGTTTCCAACCCTAACTCCCCACCCCTACCCTACACATACCAACAAGCATCAAGGGTGTGTCTTGGGGTCGTTAGCCCTAACGCTCACCCCATTCCATAAGTAAATGAGCTGAAATGGGTACATTTAGAAGAATGGGGTGAGCATTAGGGTTGACGACCCCAAGGCACGCCCCCAACACCTGTTGGTGTGTGTGTATGTGTGTGGGGGGGTAGGGTTAGAAACTCTAACACCAGATTTCCAAACTTTTGTCACTGGAACCCAAACTGATACATTAACAAAGTTTTTGGCAAAGCATTTTCTTACTGAGAAAATATAATCGTAGCCTTATTTCCTTGTGGGAGCCATCCACCCATAACTTTAGAGAGATTGTAATTGCATCCTTGTTTCCCTGTGGGAGTGTGTGCATAATGATATCTATATTTACATGTAGGGCCCTGCGCTCCCATCCATGCATCATTTTTCAGATATTGTAGTGGTATCCTTATTTGTCTGTAGGAGCTCAGGGCCCTTTGGGCCCTGCACTCCCATCCCATAGTGTCCAGCACCAAAAAAACACCTCACATTGCAGTCATATCCTATACAAAACACATCAAAATTTGGAAGTTGTGTAACTGGACACCCAGTTAAAGAGATTCACCAAGATAAGCAGATGCACCACGTACAATGGTGCTTTACCTCATGAGAATGTTGTCTATTCATATGTGCCCCATAAATGTCCCATAGGTGAGCCGTAATTTCACTTTTTAATTTGCCTTCACCAGGATACTTTCACTTCCCCGACTTTAGATCTGCCCTGTCCACCCTCCACTCAGCCAGTTTTATGACGTGATGGCAGGGAGAGCATGGGGACGTACTACATTGGAGTCTATGAGGATAACTTTAACACCAATTTTATATGGTACAGTGAGTATGTTGTGATTAAAAGAGGGCACCGGGTGACTAATGAGGCATTTTGCAGCCCACCACAAGGTTTCATTTGTAAGCCAGAACACTGCTCTGTCCCTCCTCAGGCAGGGGTCGTTGCTGCATGCTACGGTACCTCCGCCCCTCAACCTTGGCCTAGTAAGTCAGCTCACTGAACACACACCCGAACTTGGGTCACTGGCACAGAAGGCAGTGTAGACCCCACTGGGCCAGCAGACATCCCTGCAAACAACGTTACTTCATAATTTTTTTTGTGACATTTTGACTCCAAATTTTCAACAGACTTTTTATGACCCCTGCTTCTGAACATGATGGGTGTCATTTAGTAACATACTGGAAAAAACATAATTTCGCACCAGAAGTGTGAAATCACATGTTGGCCAGGATTTGAAAAGCAGCTGTTATGTTCATGAAGTGGTGTGAAAAAATGGCTGTGTGGAAAATTTGGGGTTTCAGTACTGAAAATTACCGAAGTTATGAGTTTGTGTAGAAAAATTACAAAATAGTGTCATAACTTTTTTTTTTTTTTTAACTATTCTGACACAAAATTTTCAATATCGTCTTCCTGTGACTACACCTCATTAAACCCATAGGTAAAAACGTTCTAATTCTCACTGAAACGTCATTTTGTGCCACTGGTACAAAAACACATTTCAGCCATGATTTGAAAAATGACAGCTGTAATGTTCCTAAAGTGGGGTGAAAAATGGCTATATTGCAAATTTGTGGTCGAAATACTGAAAATTACCGAAGTTATGGGAGTGTAGAAAAATTTCAATGCATTTATAACTTGGTCATTTTTTCATATGTTTTGCTCAGATTTTCAGCATGTCCTTTTTGGGTCTTCACCTGTTGAACAGTCATGATGACATTTTGTAAATCTTTCTTGAAAGGTGATTTTGTGCAGTGACTGCAAAATCCACATTTTGGGCTGGATTTACATAATGTTATTGCAGTTGTTCATGAGGTGGGGTCCCAAAAAGTCCATGTTGAAAATTTGGACAAAAAATATGAAAAAATTAACATTGTACGGCACTTACCTATTTTCCTCAGTTACCAGTCTAGCATTAAAGAGTGAAGACATGTGTCCCATCCAGAGAGGATTATGGCATTTAACCTTGTCTGGATAAGTATAGTGTAAGGTTGGGTGTGTGTGTGTGGGGAGTTGGGTGCTAAGTGGGCTGGGGGGAATCACGGCAGACAAGAGACCATTTTCTTTATTTCAGGTAAACAACAACAAAAAAAAAAAGATTTTGCAGGACGGTTTTCTTTTTTTTTTAAAAAGGTACCTACTCTGACACTGGGGATGTGACACCCCAGTGTTGGCATGATAATTGGGGGCACCAGGGGTGGTCACTCCATGTCCCAAACTGCTGGGTCGGGTGGAGGTTATCTACACCGACACTGGGGATTGGGCACTCTGGTGTCAGCAAGTTGAAATAGGGTGTTGAGGAGGACATTACAGAGTGGAGAGGAGTGGGATGGTTTGCTTTATTGTAAGTAATGTACCTCTGACACTGGGGATTGGGCATCCCAGTGTCGACAAGATACTTGGGGACACCGAAGATTGGGCATCCTGGTTTTGGCAAATTAACGTGGTGGGGTGGGGGTTGGAAAATAAAAGGGAGGAGATAAAAAAAGACACTTAGCTGGCACCAGAGACTGGGTGTCCATTTCAAATGTAGGATGTCGCTAAAGCGGCTAATGGCAGTGTTTTGTTGATTAAGAAGTCAGATGCACAACATGTTCAGCAGCTACACACTGATACATAGTTCTGTCCCTGCTGAATGAAAACATCAGGAATGCCTACACAGGGAACTGGCCCTGCCACCCGATAAATGGGAGCATTTTTGTAATATGACCCCACGACTTCATCTGGTAGTAAAAACTCAATTATTTTTAGAACAGTGATATTTTTTTTTAACTGTACGTGCTCAGAAACTAATAGTAGTAGTAATGATTTTATTCACAAATGAACAAGGAAAACAACCCATTGAGTGTAAGAATATGCTCATTTACAAGGGTCTCCATATAAGAGAAACTGTTTTTCTTAAATATTTTAAAAACTGCTAAATTGCGGGAGGTAAAAACCACAAAAATACACACCTTGGGCCAAACTCAGACCTGCAAGTTTTACAGGTGAAGATTTACTGGGGGAGAGGGCTAAGGGGGCAGTAGCCCCCCCCATTAGCACCCGCTGTATGTCTTACACTATGATTCAGCAGTTGTATTTTTTCCTCTGGTCACAGAACAGAAGGGGTTAAGCTGGCACAACAAATGGGTCAGAGAGCACATCTGCACATATGGGTACCACATCTAACCTTGTCTGTCCTCAGCTGTTTGTTTGTCCGGCTACTGTGTGATCATCTTGAGCTTGAAGTTTGTTCACATCCTTAAAATTACCAATTTTTTCTGATCTGGTGCATCGACACAGAAAAAGTAATGTGTCCATTTTAATTCAGTTATCTTAGGTTGACACACGCCACAGTAGCAGGTCGTCAAGATGCTGCAAGCCGAAGACTTAGTGCCCCGAGATTAAATACCGGGTGTCAGGCTGACTAGTTAATGACTGCACAAAAGAAGATATCTGTAGGAGTAAATAACTATTCCATTAGCCAGAAAATGTAAATACAGATGCAGGAGACTGGGATACTGCTCACACTCTGAAAGTCCTACTGATAAACTTGTAGGTCAGTCTTGGTCCTCAGTGACATAATTCCTGTGGAGCTGCGGTGACTGAGGCTCTGATTGGGCTAAACAGACTCTAGAAACCAAACACTAAATGCTGATGGTCGAAAAATGATGTGACACTCCATGCTTTAGTGCTGAATGATGTGCACCCTTTGACAGCTCTGACCTGTAAAACAATTAGACTGACTTTGTTGCTCCAAGTCACAATAACATGCACACATACACTATGGATCTCACAGGTCAGCCCCCCTGACTCTTGCAAACCTCTACAGTATAGACTCCTCAAGACATTGCACTCATTGATCTGAGTTCCCAATGAACAACCCCCCTCCCAGTCAAATAGTACTGCACTGCCTTCAGCTAAATCGGTGTGTACTACTAACACATATCAAGACAAAGTTAATATAAAATAACCAAAGCCTTGAAAAAAGTTAATGTAAAATAAATATGGTGGCAACAGAGTTTAAGCCCCTTGCAGAGCCTGCAACAATAAATGTTGTTCCCCAGTGAGACCATTAGCACAGTCTTTTTTATTTTTTTATGGGAAGTGTGGTTCGGGCAACATACTGGACTGTGGAGACTCTGGAGAGGGTTCTATGGTGTAACTTACAGTGCATGGGGAGTGAGTAATAGGGTAGCAAATTCTGTTTGAAATGACCTCCAAAAATGTACCAGAATGCATCAGATTAAAAAATATTTCTGGGGCCTAGGCAGCCCACAGACCCCCTGTCTATAGTTTACATTTTTGATCCGCATTCAGCCCCCCCCCCCCCATCTACATCACTGCTGGATACGCCCTTGGTTTTAGGTTTCAAATCCTCTTAGTTTTTTAGTTATCGCTGAGCAAAAAAGTCTTAATTTTCAGGATTTTTGGGGTGTTTGCCATTCTGTAACTTTGTCCTTAGTGAATCAGTTGCCACAAAAGTTTCAGAATCCAGAGATCCTGGCAACATAGAAACATAGACGTTGACGGCAGAAGGAGACCATCAGGTCCATCTGGTCTGCCCATTGTCTTTTAGCCTAGCCTTCTAACTGTCCTTGGGTTTGAGGGCTCCCCTTGTATCTGTCCCAAGCATTCTTGAAACCTACCGCTGTGCTTGCCCCCACCACCTCTGCAGGCAGGCTGTTCCAGGCATCCACCACTCTTTCTGTGAAAAAAACCCCAAACTTTCTGGTGTTGGTGGAGAACTGCCCTCCTTGCAGCCTTAGATCATGTCCTCTGGTTCTGCTACCCTTCTTAAATTGGAAGAGATTGTCTATCTGCACCTGGTTTATGCCTTTTATGTACTTGAATGTTTCAATCATGTCACCCCTCTCTTTTCCCTGCACCAGGGAATACATGTTCAGTTCTTTCACTCTATACCAGTAGGACATCTTGTGCAGTCCCTCAATCATTTTTGTTTCCCTTCTCTGCACCACCTCCACTCAGTCAATGTCCATTTTGAGGTGGGGCCTCCAGAACTGGACGCTGTACTCCAGGTGAGGCCTAACAGTGATCTGTACAGCGGCAGGATCACTTTCTTCTTTCTGCTTGTGATTCCCCTCCCAGAGCATCCCAGCATACTGCTGGCCTTTAATGATGTCTTCTCACACTGTTTACCTACCTTCAAGTTGTCTGAGATAATGATTCCCAAATCATGCTCTTGGGTGGAGGCAGCTAGTCTTTCTCCTCCAAGGTAATATGCCTTATGCCTTCATGCCCAACATTTCTGTGCATTCCATATTTCAAATAAATCGATTGAACGGGGGTAGAGTTATTAAGGTGCAAAACTGGGGTTTAACATTAAAGTGCCTACTCAACCCTAAGGTGCAGTAATAGATATTCATAGCAAAAAAAATATGTTAATGCAGACATTTAGGGTTGAAGAACACAAAATGCACAAAGTAGGGAAATAAAAAAAACATCAGAGTTTTGGGTCTCTGGAGTTTTGGTGAATCAGTGGTGGGGTGTTCTTTGGGGTTGTCAACCCTAATGCCCACCCCTTCCCAACCCGTAACCTCCTGTCTGAAGCACAAGGTACAGAAGCTCCAAGCCAGTGCCTCATAGTGATACACTCCTCAGAGGTAAAGAAGTATGTCTTGCCACATGCTGGCAACAAAAGTCAGTCTCAGCTTTCTTCACGTCAGGCCCTGCAGGAAGAAATGAGATCATGTCTGACCTTGCTGGCTCAGAGAAGGTGGTGGACATTAGGACTGACAACCCCATGGAAACACCCTGTCACTGATTCACCAAGACTCCGGAGACCCAAAATCCTTATGTTTTTTCATTTCCCTACTTTGTGTGCTTTGCATTCTTCAACTCCAATGTCTACATTAATATAGTTTTTTGCAACAAATTTCCCTTCTTTTTACATTTGCTTGTGCATGTGCAAGAAACGTTTTGTTACACTAAGGGGCATTTCAGAGGTGTCAGGGCTGAGCCCATTGCAGCTGAAGCTGGAAGAGGCTTGGCAGTCCAGACCAATGACAATGCACTGTGATCGTGACACTGCTCACTGGTTGCTGAGTGAAAACTTTGTGTAGTTGAAAGAACTGAAGCCGCTCTAATCAGAGGGGGATTCAATCATTTAATTTGCATGAAGTCTGTCAGCATGCAGCTGATCAGCTTTCAGCATTTGGAATGTTGCTGCCACTGTCTTGGGTTTCTGTCTACCCCTCTGCTCCAGAATGGCTTGCTGTACCATGATCTGTCTGTCTATCTGTTTGACTATCTAGCGGACATGGGTACTCACTCCTGCTATCACTTCTTTCTGCCCTTCCTTCCAGGTCACCAGCCCTTTTGAATTTGTATGTATTTGTTAATATAGAAGTGGACCGGGGTGATCACCCCCTGGTACTGCTTCTCGTGACCTCCCACCCAGGTTGTTTGTCCCTGTTCCTGTTATGTAGGTGGTGGCACCAGAGTGACCACCCCTCATGCCACTGAACATGAGGGGTCCGACACTAGGGTGCCCAATCCTAGTGCTGGAATATCCCTGAAATAAAGAAAACCATCCCTTGATGTGTTTTTTTTTCTCAACAACCTGTAAAATGGAACACGGTCCCTCGCTGATCTGCACCTTCACACACACACACGCACACCCCACCCACCTAACCCCAACCTCTCACTATGTACCCACCACCCCACACTCCCCAACACCCTCACTCACCTTAACATGCCCCAGGGCGAAGATCCACTCTCTGATCGAAGACACATCTTGCTGCTAGAACCGGTGACTGCAGTATGAGAAACTAAGTGTGGTTTAGTTATTTCTATAAGGGGTTTTGATCTTTGATGCATGACTTTGTCATTTTTGCAAATGTTGGCCCCAAATTTTCAACATGGCTTGTTTGAGACCCCCACCTCATGACCAATGGTGGTGGAATTATGCAAATTGGGTCCAAAAGGTGATTTTGCTATCATGTTGTGAAATCATCTTTCAAGCAGAATTTGTAAATTTTCACTGCCCTTGTTCATGAGGTGGGGTCATAAGAAGGCTATGTTGAAAATTTGGGGTCAGAATATATAAAAAATGGCAAAGTTAGTGCATAAGTTGAAATTTTTCTACGCTCATAGCTTCCGTAATTTGTAATAGTGTATTTTTACCACAAAATTTCAACATAACCAGGTATTCACATCACCTCACGAATGTGACAGCTGTCATTTTTCAAATCCTGGCTAAAATGTCTTCACACCTGTGGCATGGAATGACGTTTTGGCAGGGATTTGAAAATTTTCACCTACCAGGTTCATGAAGTGGGGTAATAAGAAGGTTATGCTGAAAATCTGGAGTACAGATATGGTAACATGCCCAGGTTATGACTGAACATTACAGTATTTCAGTGTTCACTCATAACTTCACTGATTTTCAATATTTTGACTCCAAACTTTGAACATAGCCATTTTTCAACCCCACCTTATAAATGTGACATGTGCCTTTTTTTTAAATCCTGGATGAGATATGATTTCTCACCCATGGTGCAAAATGACATTTTGGCTAATATACTATAAATGGTACATGTCATGTTTATAAGGTGAATCATGAAACGAGTATCTTGGAAAGTTGGGATCAAAATAAAATACATATATATATATATATATATATACACACACATATATATATATATATAGAATTGTTTAACAATCTCTGTGTGTAGTGCCAGTATTCATCCCAGCTTGCGTGCTTTGTGATCCATGCTGCTGAGCTGAGTTCAGGAGTGAGCTCAGTGACCCAGCTGGAAGGGGTGAGGGGTGAGTGAATGGCACTGTTATGTGACTCCCCCAAGCCAGGGAGTGAAAGGTGCAGGGTTGTCTGCATGGACCCAGGTACCATATAGTGAAGACAACTGTCCTCGTCGCATAGGGTCCTGCAACTCTCTTTCCATGTGTGGCAGAGTGCCTTGTGCACTGGGTGACACATGCACTGTTTGCCCTGTACATCTGTATCTGCAGCCACATGGAAGCGCAGGGACCATAGGGCCCTGCGATTCTGCAGCCCACCATACAGCCCCATGAATTCTTCACATCCGTTGCTGCGTGGAACTGCAGGGCCCTTAGACGGTGTCTTTTCTTGGTGCAGGGCAGCTGCATTTGTGCACGATCAGTACCAAATGCCTGCACAGCACACACATACAAACAAATGGTTGGCATTGACAAATGCTTGTTCTGACAGTGGAATTGAAAATGAAATCAATAGAATACTGGAGTAGTCCTGACCCAGTGCATGGTCCATCAGACCACGACACATGTCATCACCTTGTGAAGGAAGGCTCCCCAGCCCACTCACAAGGTGTCATGTGTATGCACCAGAACACTGCCCTGCCCCCTCCTCAGGCTGGGGCTGGTGTTGCAGGCTGCAGCACCTTCCCCCTAAGCCTTGGCCAATTAAGTCTGCCCACAGAGCTTGCACGTGAACTCAGGTCACTGGCACATGAAGGCTGTGTGGTCCCCAGTGGTGCAAGGGACATCCCTGCAAACTGTGATACTTAATAATTTTCTTTTGTGTGTGTGGCATTTTGGCCCCAGAATTTCAACAGGCTCTGTGATCCCTCCTTTTTTTTTTTTAACCTTCTCCTATGCACACAGTCATCCTCTCCTTTGGGCAGCCAGTCCTGCCGTTACCTCCCACTGGTCTGCCATCCTGCTGCTCCAAGGCCCCATTGTCCCAGACATATCCCATCGCTGGGGGTGGCCCCCCCTTACCCGCCGGGTCCATTAGGAGGGGGGACTAAGTACACGTAGCAACTCCTTTACATCTTTACGGGGTGTGGAAATGCAGCCTGGAGGCATTGCAGCTGAGAGGTGTGGGGAGGCAAGGCCACCATCATCCAGATGGCATGCATGCCTTTTTAATACTTTTCTTGTTCCCCTGCTGCACCGCCCTTGCAGTGCTCCCGGTCTCCACCGGGGGCCTCTACAGAGCGAGGCTACCCACCCAACCCACCCCAGGAGAGGAGAGCAGTCCTTCGGATGCTCAATCCTCTTCTTCCCCTGCCAGACCGCAGTGCCCCGAGTCTGCTCCCGAACCCTGATCACGGCGTAGCTTGAGGTGTCACTGGGCCAGCTTGACCCCTCCTTCTGAACATGACAGGTGTCTTTTAGTAATATACAGGACAGAACATAATTTCACACCAAAGATGTGAAATCACACTTCTACCAGGATTTGAAAAGGTCATGTGAAACAAAATGGGTACATTGAAAATTTGGGGTTTAATTATTAACAGTTACCAAAGTTATGAGCTTGCATAGAAAAATGACAACATAACTTCATAATTCTGTTGTTTTTTAATATTTTGACCCAAGATTTTCAACATAGCCTTCTTAAGAGCCTACCTCCTGAACCAGATAGCTGAAAATTTTCAAACCCCCGCTGAAATGTCATTTTGCTCCACAAGTATGAAAACACATTTTGGCCAGGATGTGAACAATGACAGATGTAATGTTCACAAGGTAGTGTGGAAAAAAGTGGCTATGTTGAAAAGACTGGTTCAAAATATTGAAAATTACCAAAGTTATGAGAGAGCATAGAAAAATTTATTTTGCCCAGATTTTCAGCATGGCCTTTTGTTGTTGCTACCTTTTGAACAAGGACACTGAAATTATGTAAATCTGTACTGAAAGGTGACTTTACACAGTGAACATGAAATTACCTTCTGGGACAGAGTAATATAATTTCACTGCCAGTGTTCATGAGGTGGGGTCCCAAATAGTAAATGTTGAAAATGTGGAGAAATTTGGGGAAAAATATAAAAAAATGAGCAAGTTCTGAAGAAAAGTTCAAAACACATTGAAATACATTGCATGGCACTTATCTGTTTTATTCAGCTCCTGGTCTGGTATTGAAGAGTGAAGACACATCTCCAGTCCACAGAGGATTACAGCATTGGATCTCAGCTGGGTAAGAGTAAGTGGGGGGGGGTGCTGAATGGTAGGGTCAGGATGGGGGTGTGGCTGGCAGTAGACAATGAGGGACTGTTTTCTTTGTTTCAGGGTTTCAAAAAAAAAAGGCAAAGACATCATGGGATGGTTTCTTTATTTTAGGATCCATACTTCTGACACTGGGGATTTGGCACCCCATTATTGGCATGATACCTGGGGGCACCAGGGATGGGCACTGTGGTGTCTTAGGTTGCTGGGCCAGGGGGAGGGATGTTACACTTGCTGACACCGTGGATTGGGCACCTGATGTCGGCAGCTTCAAGGTGCCGGGTTTGTTGGGGTGGGGCTGTTATGGATGGGAGGGGGGAATGAGTTGGTACCAGAGGTGGTTACCCCAGTGTTGGACAATATTGTTAAATAATTAAACTGGCACCAGGGGTTGGGCAGCCCTGTGTCCAGTTCAAATAAGTAAAGCCTCTCATGTGGCTAATGGGAGACACAGATGCACAGCATGCTCAGAAGGAGTGGGGCTATGCACTGACAGGTAGCCCTGTTCTTGCTGAACAAAAAACAGCAGGAGGGCATATGCAGACAGGGAGTCGGCTCTGCCAGCTGATAAATGAGAGCATCTTGGTAATATAACCACATGACTTCAGGTAGTCGTAAAATAGAGAATAATGCATGGAGTGGTGTGCGTTATGAGAATGTAATGTACACCTGAGGTGTGAGATGCTACATAAACCCCGAGAGTGAGGCTTGACGGGTTTATAAAAGCATCCCACACCGAGGGGGTACATTAAATTTGAGTAACACACCACTCCATGTCTTATTTTATATAATAACTTACCATAGATTTTTTTCGGCACTGGATCATTAATTGTAACTGTTCTACGGTTGGAAGAAAAGGCACAGTAAAAGTAATAAAATAAGTTTAATAATCAGTTTAATAAAGAACTGTGCATTAATAAGATTTATTTGATTAAGAAAACGTGTACTTGCTACACTGAAGTGAAGAGATCGCATAATTTGTAAAGCCGTGGTAAAGCTGTGGCAGAATCGAGAGGGTGAAACGGCTTGCCAATTTTTTCTTCCGGTTGCTTTCACTATATGAACAGCAGAGCCGAACTGTAAGTAAAGCAGTTTGTGACAAGGGATTTCTTTTATTTTGGAATTATGGCAGTTTTTAGAGGTAAGAGCAAATTCTTCTGGTGAAGACACTTCTTTCAGCGGAGACGTAACCTTTTGAAAACAAAAGGAACCACGTGTTTGAGAGAAGGTGTCTCATGTTTAAGGAAAGCATAGAGTGAGCAAGTGTTTGCCATAATAACTGGCTGGTTATTATGGGAAATAATAACTGGCTTCTTCCACAGAAAAAAAATTATGGCCATTTATTATAAATCAGTTATCTTTAGAATGCAGATTTTTTTTAACTGTGCATGCTGACAAATGAACCTTTTTTCCTTAAATATTGTAGCCTGCTTAACTTTGGGAGATAAAAAACACAGAAGCACACATCTTGGTCCTAGCTCTGTCAAACCTGTAAGTTTCAGGTTTCAAATCTTCCAAGTTTTTACTTATCGTTGAGCAGAAAAAAAGACTTAATTTTGATGATTTTTGTGTTATTTTGCTCTTCTGTAACTTTGCTCACTGTGAATCGATAGCTATATAGTTTTCAGGATCCAGAGATCCTTGCACCATCTCTGTGCCCCCATTCAATGGCTTTAATTTCAATTTGGAATGCAATTCCAAATTGTCACACCTGGATTGGTTTTCAATACATTACAAATTTATTTATTTGGCTGCCAGATCTTTCAAGCATTCCATGGAAAATCCTACTTCCCTTTATCAGACTTGATTACTATTAGACCATGCTTGGAAAATTTGAGATCTTCCTCTGGCATGATGTTAAATCTTCCTTTGCATAAATCTAAATCAGGTGATTGTTCCTTTTCTATTGCAGCCCCACTTTTTTGGAATGCTCTTCCCTGCTGGCTTCATAAAAGCATGTCTCTAAGTGCATTTAAATCTTATTTTAAAGTTTATTTAAAGTGCTTAGGTATTTGTAAATGTCATTTGTAATTGTGATAATTTATTGTTGTTTGGTGTTGTGTCTGTTTTGCTTTGTCGGGTCAAGCCTGAAAAAGGACCCTTCAGTCCAGTGTTCCTACCCGGTTAACAAATAAAAACAAACAGTTATTACGATGCAAAAATTGGGGTTTAACATTAAAGTGCTTACTCAACCCTAGTATACAGGCACTACTGTGCCTATATAATGTGGTTTTAGGGTTTCTAACCCTAAAACCTCACCTCGCATCTGAAGCAAAATGGATGCGGTCTCCTCTGGGGTTGTCAACCCTAATGCGAACCCATTCTATACAGTCTTGAAACGTGCACACCTGTGTCCATCACATCTGAACTTTCTTGCTAACGCAGTGGGGTGAACTTCAGGGTTGACAACCCCAAGGAAGACAGTACACCTGATTTGCTTCAGGGTTGGGGTGGAATTTTAAGGTTGGAAACCCTAAAACCACATTTCTCTACTTTTGTCACTTTAGGCTGAACCCTAAATGTTGCGTTAATGCAGTTTTTTTGCGAAGAACGTCCTTACTTTTTGAGATAGTATAATCATATCCTCATTTGCCTGTGGGAGCACAGGGCCCTCTGGGTCCTGCGTGTCCGTCCCTCCATAGATGTGTAAATGTATGTTGCTGTGGAAGAGCAGGGCCTTCCAGGCCCCAGCTTGCATTTGTAGCAAAACAGCAACCAAATTGTCGGCATGGCCTTCTTAGTACCCCACCTCATGAACCCAGTACTGACATTTTTTAAATCCATGTCAAAATATCATTCTGCACCACCAGTGCAAAAACATTTTCACCAGGATATGAAAAATTACAGTTGTCCCATTCATGAGGTGGTGTAAAACAAACAGCGATGTTGAACATTTCGGGTCAAAATATTCAAGATTACCAATGTTACAAGGGAGAGTAGCAAAATTTCAATGGATGTGCATAACTTTGCCATTTTCACATATTTTTGACCCCAGATTTTCAACATAGCCTTCTTATGATCCCACCTCATGAACAAGGGTGGTGAAAATTTCCAAATCCCGCCCAAAAGGTAATTTCAACAAGCAACCATGAAATCACCTTTCAAACAACATGAAGTCTTGCTGTATTCTGACTATTGCAGTGATCTCCAACCCTTGAACTGCCCCGGAGAACGAAGAGTTAACTTTCCATGCAAGGCATGGAACGCTGAGCTCGAGCTCGGTTGAAGCCTCTGTCTGCTGTTGTTTGAACTCCAACCGTCAGATTCTTTACTCCGCCTCACTGAACAGTCGCTCCAGAGATTTCTCCTTCGCTCAGTTCAAAAAAGTCTGTTAAAGTGTAGTTTTTTCACTCGGTTTCAACCGAATTTCTGCATCTAACCTGTCCGTTTAAGTCTCTGTCTGTGGTACCGTGAGTACTAAATAGGTTTTCTATATTAGTTTTCTGTGTGGAACTTGTAAACATTGGATCGGTTCGGTTTGAACTGATCAGGTTTGTGTCAAAAAACTTTTGTCTTTATTAGAGTGTGGTAACCAGTCCGTATCGGTTCTAAAAAAAAACGGATTTCATTACGGTTTTTTCCAAGACCCGTAACACGGTCAGGAACCGATAGGGGTGTCTTGCCTGGCAGATTGCCGAAAAAAGGGTAAATTTTGGTTATGACTGGCCATGTCTGAGAAACCTAAGAAAAAAACTGGGCCCACTGGGTTTCAACACTGTAGTGTGTGTGGGGAAGCCTTTGCTAAGGCTGATACCCACACCACCTGTGTTTATTGTCTGGGGTTTGACCACCTCAATGCAGACTGCCAAATTTGTAAAAGTTTTCCCAAAGCTACCCTGGATAAGAGAGTAGGTAGACTGAGGGAAAGGGAGGCCAAGAAGTCCGCTGACCCGGATGGCCAGCCCGGTTCGGTTCCAATCGAACCAGAAGGAGTGCCCTCTGACCAGGGCGATACTTCTTTGGCCAAAAGGAGAACCGATTCTGAGGAGTCGGTTCCGGTTAAAAGAAAAAGAAGGGATAAATCATCCAGTTCGGATCCACAAGTTCTTTCTCCGACCGCTGATGAGATAGCCAAAGCGATAAGGATAGTTCAATCGCTAACTTTGGTTCCGGCCGAACCGGCACCATCGGTTAGGGGCTCGGTTCAGTCGGTTCCCCCGGTTCCGGATTATACTTTAGAAGAATTTTATGAACCGGAGGATGAGGAGGAGAGTATGAAGATAATGATGATGATGGTGATTATGAAAGTCTGGATGTGCCTATTGACCGGACATCTCCCCAGACAGACCTTCAGGTGTTTCTCCTCCTAGGCTTTCTGAGTCCCCTTCCCACTTTATGTTTTACAAAAAAATGGCTGAAACCCTCCAGCTTCCTATGGAAGAAGCAGTAGAGGATCAGGAGGAGCCTGATTTTGTTGAGATGATGGACATCCCAGAGTCAGGAGACTGTCTATTCCCTCCATAAATCTTTTGGGAAACAGACACTTAAAATTTTAAAAACTCCTAATTCCATACCTCCTATGGACAGAAGAATGGACAAGAGGTATACTCTTTCAGGCTCAGACATGGAGTTCCTTTCCCAACAATAAAGCCGTGTTGGGGTAGTGCAGGCTGCTGCCTGTGATAAGGCAAATATTCCCTTGGCTTCACACCCCCCAGACAAGGACTCCAGGAGGATTGATGCCATGGCAAAGAAACAGTACATAGCAGCATCTTTGGGACTCAGGCAGGCTAACTATATGGCCTACACAGCTAGATACCAGAAGTCCAGGTGGGGTACTGTGATGGCTCTAGCTAAACAGGCCCCTGACCAGCTTGCCAAGGAGCTGGAGCGGGTGGCTGCGAATGGGATTGAAGCATCCAAGGTGCAATTTCATGCTGCTGTGGACTCCAATGATTCATCTAGAGTCATGGCTACATCTGTGGCCCTTCACAGGATGGCTTGGCTCAGATGTACTAGCCTGTCACAGGATACCCAGGCTAAGGCCATGGATTTTCCTGTCATTGGTAATTCTCTGTTTGGGGAGCAGACAGAGAATTACATGAAGAAGATGGATGAGTACAGGACCACCTACAGGAGTGCTCAGGCCAAAGAAAGGCAAGCCACTCCTCAGAGGCAGCATTCCAGGGGCAGGGACAGGCCTTTTCACAGGCCTTTTTACCAAGCCCAGGCCTCCTCTTCTGCTTTTGCTCAGAGGGGGTTCTTTAGAGGGAGAGGCAGACAGGGTATGAGCAGGCCTGCTTCCACCCCTCAGCCTAAAGCCCCTGCCAAGCAGACACCCTGATGGGTCTGCCCGGGCCGATTCTCCACTACCTGTAGGGGGCAGGCTGGCTTACTTTGTCCAGGACTGGAAGTCTTTAACATCAGACAAGTGGGTCCTGGAAGTAGTAAGCCAGGGACTGGTTCTCAGCTTCAAAAAATTTCCCAAGATGAGAACCAGATCCTTTCCACCTGCAAATCCTTCAGAGGCCCTTGCCCTAGAGGCAGAGGTTTCTTCCCTCTTGACTCTCAGAGCCATAGAAAGGGTTCCTACCCTACACAGGGGCAAAGGATTGTACTCCAGGTACTTCCTAACCCCCAAAAAGACAGGAGAATGGTGGCCCATCCTGGATCTGAGATACCTAAACAAGCACCTTTTAAAGCCAAAATTCAAAATGGTGACTCTGGGAATAATTCTGCCCTCTCTAAGGCCAGGGGACTGGCTAGCCTCCCTGGACCTCAAGGATGCCTACTTTTACATTCCCATCAGGTGCTCCCACAGAAAGTACCTCAGGTTCGAGCTGCCCTCAGGCCACTATCAATTCAGAGCAATGCCCTTTGGTCTAACATCAGCCCCAAGGGTGTTCACAAAGTACCTGGCAGTAGTGGTTGCTTTCCTAAGGAGAAAAAAGATCTTATTCTTTCCTTACCTGGACGACTGGCTCATAGTAGGTCAGTCTCCAGACCAAGTCAAGTCACATCTTCAGATAACTCAGCAACTGCTCACTTCCTTAGGGTTCCTCCTAAACCTTCCAAAGTCAGTTCTAGAGTCAGTGCAGCTCCTCACCTTTATAGGGGCGGAGCTGGATACAATAAGAGCAAAGGCCTTCCTTCCCCTGGACAGGGCAAGGACACTAATAGAACTGGCCTCTTCTTTCACCCTTCAGGTGTCTCGACCAACAAGGCACTTCTTGCAGCTCCTGGGCCACATGGCAGCCTCTACAGCAGTGGTCCAGGTGCAAGAATTCAGATGAGGGACATTCAGTTCCACTTGAGAACCTTCTGGTCCCAGAGAAAGGGTTCCCTGACCAAACTAGTCCCAGTGACTCGAACCCTGATCCAGGCTTTTCAATGGTGGCAGGATCAGGACAATTTAAGGCAAGGAGTTCCTTTTGTCACTCAGTCTCCTTCTCTAATCCTCACCACAGACGCCTCCCTCTTGGGCTGGGGAGCCCAGTTGGGGGATCTTACCACCCAAGGGCTGTGGTCACCTCAAGAATCTCTGCTTCACATCAATCTCTTGGAGCTCAGAGCAGTGTTTCTGGCACTACAAGTTTTTTCCAAGTCTGTTCAGAACAAAGTAGTCCAGATCAGAACAGACAATACCACCACAATGTGGTACATCAACAAGCAAGGGGGCACTAGGTCTACGGCCTTGTGCACAGAAGCAATGAAGTTGTGGTCTCTGGCCTATTCCCTGCAGACTTCTCTCACAGCAGTTCACCTACCAGGGAAGGACAATATCCTGGCAGATGCTCTCAGCAGGATATCTCAGGGCCACCACGAATGGTCCCTGGATCCCCTAGTTTTGAAGGTGATTTTCTCAAGATGGGGCACTCCACAGATAGATCTTTTTGCAGCCCCAGACAATCACCAACTTCCTCTCTTTTGCTGCAGACCCCCAGTGTTGGGCTCAGTCCCCATGGATGCTCTGGTACTCAATTGGGAAGGGAAGTTCCTCTATGCTTTCCCCCCTTCCCTCTACTGTTCAAGGTACTAGTCAAGATCAGGTCTCAACCCTGCAAAGTGATTCTGATCGCTCCAGACTGGGCCAGACAGCCCTGGTACCCACGGTTGTTGTCCTTAGCAGTCCACGTTCCCCTGTCTCTTCCCAGGAATTGCAACCTGTTGACATCCTCTCAGGGGAGGGTTTGGTATCCAAATCTCAAATCTCTTAATCTCAAGGCCTGGCTCTTGAAGAGTTAGAGTTTGCTGATCTGCACCTCTCTCAAGGTGTCCTGGATATTCTAAAGGCTTCTCAAAAGCCTTCCACCAGAAAGACTTACAACTCCAAAAGGAAAAGGTTCACTATTTGGTGCTCTGATAAGCATATTTCTCCAGAATCTGCTGGGTTGCCTACAGTCCTGGACTATATGGTTCATCTCAATGGCTTGGGGCTCAGACCAGCTACACTCAAAGTACATTTGGCAGCTGTTTCTGCTTTTTTGTCAGTAGGCAAGCCCTCTTCTCTTTCAGCCCATCCTGTATTTTGCAAATTCTTCAAGGGACTGTTTCACACCAATCCTCCCTTCAGGGACCCTGCTCCTGCTTGGGACCTTAATGTTTGCATTGCTCAGCTTATGCAACCCCCTTTTAAGCCTTTGTCCTCTGCAGAGCTTAAGTACTTGACTTGGAAAACTCTGTTTTAGGTAGCCATTACCTCTGCCAGGCGCATCAGTGAATTGCAAGCCCTGTCAGTGGAGCCTGATTTCATCTCTTTCCATAGAGATAAAGTGGTCCTAAGAACTAACAGGAAGTTTCTGCCTAAGGTGGTTTCAGATTTCCACCTTAATCAGTCTATGTCTCTTCCTGTTTTCTTCACTGACCATTCCTCCTCTGGAGAGAGGAGGCTGCACAGCCTGGACATAAAAAGGGCCCTTAGCTACTACATAGAGCGTACTGAGGGTCACAGGTTTGACTCCTTCCAATTGTTCCTCACTTATGGGGATGTTGGTAAGGGGAAACCTGCCATTAAAAGATCTATTGCCAGGTGGATTGTCTCTTGTATACAATTCTGCTGTGAAAATTGGGTAGAATCCACCCTCAGGCCTGAGGGCTCACTCTACTAGAGTACAGCTGCTTCCCTGGCTGCTGCCAGGGATATTCCTATCTTAGAGATTTGTCAAGCAGCCACCTGGAAAACAGTCCATACTTTCACCAAGCATTACTCTCTGCATATCCAGGCTAGGAGTGATGCTCGGTTTGGCACAGCAGTACTTCAGAGCCTATTCCCAAAGTAGGTTCTGTCCCTCCTCCATGGAGGTACTGCTTGGTAATCTGCAATAGTCAGAATACAGCAAGACTTCATGTTGTTTGAAGAAAAATTACTCAGCTTAGTAATGTTGTTTCTTCTAATGGAGTCTTGCTGTATTCTGATCTCCGCCTCCCTCTTCAGAACCTGGTTTTGGGATGTGGGTGGGCAGGAGCAGTGTTGGCACCTAGAGGTGCCC
This sequence comes from Neoceratodus forsteri, assembly GCA_016271365.2. Classification (NCBI taxonomy): domain Eukaryota; kingdom Metazoa; phylum Chordata; order Ceratodontiformes; family Ceratodontidae; genus Neoceratodus; species Neoceratodus forsteri. Next base: position 569,688,999 of record CM057452.1, read on the forward strand.
CCTTTTTTCTCACCTTCCTTTATTTTGGGCGTGTTGTGTTTTGTTTTTTGGGTTTCCTGACTTGAGTCTTTGCTTGAAACCGAAAAAACCCTTTTTATCAAATTTAGTTGCCAGTTGGCTAGTGTGAGTTTACAGTTTCCACACAGAACTCCCAGTGAGTATAGCTCATAAAGATCTGACAGTTGGGGTTCAAACAACAGCAGACAGAGGCTTCAACCGAGCTCAAGCTCAGCGTTCCATGCCTTGCATGGAAAGTTAACTCTTTGTTCTCCGGGGCAGTTCAAGGGTTGGAGATCACTGCAATAGTCAGAATACAGCAAGACTCCATTAGAAGAAACAACATTACTAAGATGAGTAATTTTTTCTTTGGGTCTAATTTGTGAAATTATACTGCTGTTGGTCATGAGGAGGGGTCCCAAAAAGGCCATGTTGAAAATTTGGGGTCAAATTATGCAAAAATTACAAAGTTATCTCCATTGAAATACATGAACCGCACTTTAGTTTCTCGCATTGCAGTTAGCGGTTCTGGCAGCAAGACATTTCTTGCATCGGAAAGTGGATCTTCGCCCTGGGACCTGTTCAGGTTAGTGAGGGTGTGGGGGATGCAGGGTGGTGGTGCTCAGTGGCAGGTTGGGATGGGGGGGGTTCGATCAGTGAAGGACCATATTCTTTTCTTTTTTTACTGGTATATTCAATTCAATCAATTATTTTATTGTAAGTACGTACAAAAATAAATTATTACATACACAAAAGTTTAAAAACAATACATATCAATATTACACAATATTTAAGTACATTCACATGTTGCATTGGACAGATATACTGTGTATTGCCAACTACCTATCAATAATCATAACAAAAGGAAAAAAACATTTTTCTAAACTTTACACATTATCTTATAGGCACAGTTTGCTAAGGCAAAGATTTGTGCTTCAGTATTAGAATTAGTTTCAACAACTGCATTTCCTTTATATAGGACTATCTAGGCATCTATTAAAAACAGGATACACCAGTTTTTCTCTTTCTTCTATCATTTTAGGACATTCCTACATTAAGTGTAGTGCTGTAAGTTTAGTATTCACATCACAGATACAGGATTCTTCTACAAATTGCATATTATTTGGTTTCCATATATTCCCAAACTGTTCAAACCTTAGTTTTGTTAATGCCTTTCTATGAGTGCTCTTTTCACAGAATTTAAGGTATTTCTGCATGCCAAACGTGACCTTTGTATACTTTAGAATCTTATATCTAGCAGAGTCTCTAACGTTGCCTAAATCTTCCTGACTGGCATTATCAACAATTCTTTGTGTGGCTGTTCTAGTAAATACTACTTGGTCCAGAGAGGGGTTTAATAGAGCATTAAATGGTAACCCAACTCTTCAATTCCTGGTTTAGCTTTGCCAACCAGCAGTGAGGTTCCATATTCAAATTGTTAAACATATCCCTTCTACAAGTGGCTAGTAAACTACCTTCTGGAGCATTAAATATTTTTTTAGAGTAAGAGATAGTTATTTGCAGTATTTTAGCTTTTATAGATAAAGTTCCAGTTTCCGCATGAACTGCACTATTCATTGTATACAAAGGAACACCTAGTAGGTTCTTCAAAACAATGGTCTGAGGTGATTCAAGATCTTTGATATTAGCATTAAGGCTCCATACCTCTGTGCCATAAAGTACTTTGGAATTAATTTTAGCATCAAAGCACCTATAGGATGCTACAAAAGAATCTTTCCCAAAAGATCTTGCAAATCGATTAATCCCTAGCATGATGCTTTTAACATCAGCCTTAATTTTGGATGTATGAGACTTCCATTTTAGGTTCTTATTAAAGACAACTCTTAGATATTGAAATTCTTCAACCTCTGCTACATGTAAACCATTAATAGACCATGGAGCAAGCTTTTTCTATTTAGAACCAAATGTTACTATCTTCGTTTTATCTGTATTTAGAGTTAGGTCCAACTCCAACAGACTGTTCTTCACGGAATTCAGGGCCCTTTTCAAGCCAAGAGGAGTCTGTGCAAATATAATAGCATCATCTGCATACATGAGAATTCTTACTGGAGCATGGTCGATTTTTGGGGCAAAAGTATCAATTTTGGAAATATTTTCTACAGTGGTTTCTATGTAGATATTGAAAAGGGCATGAGCAAGCAGGCAACCCTGCTTAACCCCTATTTTTGCCATTATTTGTTCCGTTAGTAACCCATTTTTACCAACTCTGACCCTCAATACTATATCCGTGTGTAACAGAATCAGTAGGTGTAGCAGATTTCTATCTAAAACTTTTAAACTTAATATATTCCAGAGGGTTTCTCTGTTTACAGAATCAAATGCTGTCTTTATATCCACAAAGGCAGCATACATCTTCCTTTTCTTTTGTTTGACGTATTTGTTCAGGATATAGTCCAGGACAAATACATGATCTATGGTGGATTTGCCCTTTTGGAACCCTGCTCTGTACTTCCATCCAGGCTAACAACCTGTCTATTAAAATTCTAGAGAATATCTTAAGGCTTACACTTAGCAGAGTAATTGGGCGATAGTTTGAGGGAGTGTTAGTAGGGACCCTTCTTATGTAAAGGGACAATTATTCCTGTTTCCCAATGTTCTGGAATAATTTTCCACATATTGTCCATCCCTGCCGCTTTGTTGCGTTTCTGGGCACAGATTGCATTAATAATTTCTTGTCTTGTGAACGTTAAACCTCTGGTATTTATGTCCATATTTGCATCATATGGTATTATATTTATTGTATTGTTAAATTGTAGTAGCTTATTCCTGGTAGTTGAGCCACCAAATAGTTTCCCAAAATATTGAAACCATTTCTCTCTTGAAATGACAGCATCAATATTAAATCTATTCTTGCCCATTCCAAATGCAACTGTGTTCCAGAATGTTATTGTGTCCTTACTTCTAATTGTCTCCTGAAGTTTATGCCATCTACTCTTGTGGTGCTTAGCTTTTTTCTGCATAATCATTACCTTATATTCACGTTTAAGGTGCCTCATTGAGATTCTGTCAGCAATAAAATTATATCTCTTGATACATCTTCCTACCTTTAAAATTAATTTTCATACATATACAATCCTTATCGAACCATTTTGCTTCTTGACCCATACCCACTATTTTAGTTCTCTGTTTTGTGTCAAGATGCTTAGAGATCTCTTCTTCTATTTCTCTAAAATGTCCCCAAACATTACCCTGGATGCTGTCATCTATATCTAATATACATCTATTTTTTAAAGACATTATTTTCTCTGACCTTAAAATTTCTGACACTGTATCCACTGTGTGTTCTTCTGACCATTTGATTTTCCTCGAATTATGTATCATCATATTCTCATCTGCATCTGTTCTCCTTAAATAATCTGGATTTTTACAGAGATCCCATATTCCAGAAATAGAGATTTTGAAGGGTCTGTGGTCACTATCCCATTGATCCATAACTGTTAGCTGCCTGACATTTGCCATAGAGAATGCATCTACTATAAAGTAGTCAATAACTCTGCCTCCATTTTGATTGGAGAAAGTTATACTGCCTAGCATATCACCACAACTTCTGCCATTTATTATTCTCAGGTTGAGTGTATTCAGGCACTTTAACAATTTCATTCCTTGCATGTTAGTTTTGGAATCCAATGAGGATCTTACAGGAATGTCAAGTACATCGTCCAAATTCCAGTTATTACTTTTACACTCAGGATGTGTGCCTGTTCTAGCATTAAAGTCACTACCCATTAATACTGTGGCCCCTGGGGATTGTACCTGCAAATAGATTATTATTTCTTCCAATTTTTGAAGAAATTGAGTTATTGGAGTTTTTTTTGTATGGGGAGGTATATAAACATTAACCAGTATACAGGGTGGTAAGTTCTTTCTAGATATTGCCACACACAGTGTATCATAGTTGCTATCTTTCAAAATACACTCAGCATTGATCTCCGTATCTACTTTTATCATGGTATATGCACCTCCAGAAGCATGCCCATAAGCACTCACTTTCCTTGCAGAGATATGCCAAGAGTAATAGCCCCCTAACTGACAGGTATCTATGTTAGTGGCCCAGGTTTCTTGGAGCATTACTATAGGATAAGTAGTCAGAAACCTTAAGCAACCAATGTCCTTAAGTTTACTTGCAATACCAGCAATATTCCAGCTAAGGATATCTAGATCTACAGGGCAATTTTTATTGAATTTATCGGAATGTCAGTTTCCTTCATCTAAATCTCCAGATCGACTAGCAATGAACTGGCTAGCCAAGTTAGGGTCTTGTGATTCTGTGTCAAGTTGTGAGTTACTGATTGAGAGCTGGATCCATTCTTCCCGAGCTCTCAAGTAACACACTTGTGTTTATTCTGATACCCTTTTGTAGCCTACCCCTTATACTACTTCTACTTTCTTGGTTCAAGATGTTATCATCTGCCTCCAAGTCGTGGATTGTTTCTGCTGGCACCACATAATTAGTAATTCATTGTTGTAACTTTCGACCCACTCCATCTTTCCCTGTGTCCTTATCTAACACTTTTTTATTTTTGGGTTTAGCTGTTTCCACCCTTGATTCATTTTTTGAAATTATTGTTGTCTCTGCTTTAATTCCTAGGGTAACCAAGTCATTTTTTTGCTGACAATATTTTTTGTCTGATAGCAGCGGGTTTTGTAACCAGACAAATCTAGCCCTTCTTCTTGCCTGCCTTATATCTGTAGGCAGAAATTATATTCGACCACATAAACCTTTGTCCCAAAACTCCCTTGCAAAAATTATAGACTGCCAGCTTTCACTTCTAGCTTTAGGTAATCCCTTAAAAAAATATTCTGGGTACTATCAGTCCCTTTTCTATCAGTTGTTCTTTGTTGGGAACTGTCACAACCTATGTATTCATAGATTTCCCTTTAAAGTTATCATGTTCACATCCACTATCAGTTTGAATAACTGGAGTAACCTCTTCCATTTCAGTTGAAATATCTTTTTTGTTTGCCTATCTCTTCCAATATTAATACATTTTTCTCTAGATCTCTATATTGATTATCAGTGGATATTCCCTCAGACTCCTTTCCTCCTTTTTTTAAGTTCCTTTTTTTCTAATATTATTGTTCCCTCTGTTCTTCTTACTCTTCTTTAAATCATTTACCATATTCCGTATCTCCAGCTCTTTCTTGTTTCCTATTTCTATTGAAGTCTTTTTTTATTAAAGTAGGAATCTCTGCATCATCATTACTTTTGTTTGGAGTTGTTTTTTTTTCCCTTTCACAGTCTTAAAGTTATTACCCATTTCCTTTCCGTAAATTAATTTATTTAGAGATTATGTTAAATTGATCAGGAGGTCGTTATTAAGCAGTATTCCATTATGGATTTCTCTAAGGGTTTCTATGATAGTACTTTCATCTTTGTTAACTAGATCAGTACTGCTAAATTCCTTCTTCTTTCCTCTTACTATTTTTTTCTTCTCTCTTTTTTTCCCCTTTTTCCCCCCTGAACCGGCTGTATCACCTGTGATTTAAGGATATTAATTCTAATGGACCTACCTTCTCCACTGAGGGCTGTAAGAGGTCTGTTTCTAATCTTTGTGTGTAAGTGGTTAAAAATGCCTCAAATTCCTGTAAAAAGGATATACTACGATTCGATATTGGGGAGTCTCTGGACTCGTCATTTTCATTATTTATGACTGATATTTCATTAATATCCAGGGATTCCCCCATTATTATTTCCTGGGGATGATTTTTCCCTTCTCTTTCTTTCTCTCCTCTGTTCTCCTGATAACCATCCTGAATTAAATTTGGTTTCCCCTGCAGAATTTTGTTTGGTAATATCACTGTCATTTTCTAAAATCCTTATTGTACTCATTACTGGATGTTCACTAACCTCTGACAATACAAAGTCATTTCTACAGGTGTCAATGGGAGATGAACTAAGAGTTGCCATTGTTGTGCTTTGAGTTCTTGGGACATCACTTTTCTTAACTACGTGCAGGCCTGGGCCCAGGATGTAACTTATCTTTTCCCCTTTGTCCAAGATCAGCTACAGAACCAACCACTTTCTCTTTGTTTTTAACTATAACTTTCTTTTTTGGTTCTGTCTGTGTTTTCTTGGATTGGGGCTTAAAGACATTGGTTGTAAGGTTTCTGGCTGTTTGTCTCATTTCCATTCTCCCTTTCTAACAAAAAAACTCTATTAATAGATCTATAACAGATTGATAATAAAGAATCACGGTGCAAGGTAGCCATTAAAACTCCTAAGGTAACAGTAGTTCACTATAAAAATAAAACAGTTAAAACAAAATCTAGATCAGAAGTTAGTATATTGTTTTACAGTTCTTCTATGTTTTTATACCAGCAGCATACTATAACTGTCCTTCTACATAAGCAACAGGTTTGTGCCAGAGAAATTATTCCAAAGCAGTCTCAAAGTCCCAACTTCTTTATAATTCTTGGATGAAGAATAAAAAGAGAAAACCATAAGGTGGTAGGATGTAGATGTGGATTTGATGTCCTTTCCACTCCTCACAGGAGGAACCAGTAATGGCTTGGTGTGGCTTACTATGGGTAAAAAGTTTTGATGCAGAAAAGGTAAAATCCTTTCAGCCATGTGATTTGTTTCCACCACTAAAATAAACAAGCATTTGTCAATGCTGAATGTTTTCTTGCTGGCATTGGCATTGGTAGTGCAGGAGTTAGAGAGATGCATAATAGGAATGGCACTGAAGTATGGAACCGACGTCAGCCCTTTTGGGCAATCGGTTTAAATGCTTCATTCGCAAGCTTTTAAACTAGTCAAGGGGGGAGGCACTGATAAGCAGCAGGAAAATCCCAGCCTCCCCCTACAAAACAGGGTACTAAATGAGAAAAAGACCAAGGTAGAAAGGTCAGTGGGGGATGCTGCTACAGAAGGTAAAGCCATCAAAAAACGGAGAGCAATGAGTACCAATGCCCGTAGTCTGGGTAACAAGCTTCCTGAATTAGTGGCCTTGATGGAGGAGGAACATCTGGATATTGTGGCAGTCACAGAAACATGGTACACACAGAACCATGACTGGGATGTATACATACCAGGATACACTATCTACAGGAGGGACAGGGAGGGTAAAAGAGGAGGAGGAGTAGCTCTTTACATAAGGGAAGGAATCAAAGCAACAGAACAGAAGGGTAAACAGGGAGGAGAAGAAGCACTGTGGGTCAATTTGGAGGCAGGCAATGGCACCATAGTCTGCACAGGGGTTGTATACAGACCCCCTCTCAGGGGGAGGAAATGGACAAGGAAATGATAGAATGTATACTTAGAATGGCAGATAAAGGGGAGATATTGCTGATGGGTGATCTGAATATGCCAAATGTTAACTGGAGTGCAGTTGCAGCAGCCACTTCTAAGAGTGGGGTTATTCTAGATGCCCTACAGGGGGCATGCCTTAGACAACTAGTATTGGAACCCACTCGAGAGGGAGCAATCTTAGACCTGGTCCTCTCAAGTGGAGATGGAGAGAGGATCACAGATGTAGAAGTGGGTAGCCATCTGGGAACTAGCGACCATCGAACAGTATGGTTCACAATAAACACAGCAATAGAGTCAAGCCATACAAAGGCAAAAGTACTGGACTTCAGGAGGGCTGACTTTGCCAAAATGGGTGGGTGCCTAAGGAATGCACCTAGCAAATGGGCAGGAAGGAGGGGTGGAAGAACATTGGGGAATATTAAAAACTGCCATCACAGAGGTAACAAGCCTTTGTGTGAAGCAAATAAACAAAACTAAATGATGTAAGAAACCACTATGGTTCTCAAAGGAGGTGGCAGTGAAGGTTCAAGAGAAAAAGAAAGGATTCAGAAAGTACAAGGAATCACAGAAGGAGCAGGACAGAGAATTGTATCAGGTAAAGCAAAAGGAAGCTGGGAAGGCAGTCAGAACAGCAAAGGCCCGAACTAAGGAAAAGGTAGCCAACTCAGTTAAAAAGGGGGATAAAACCTTTTTTAGGTACATCAGGGAGCGAAGGAAGACTAAGGGAGGGATAGTGAGGCTTAATGGGGGGGTGGGCAGAGGGTGACTGTGAAAAGGCAGAGATACTAAACAAATATTTTTGCTCAGTATTTACAAATTTAGAGGGGAGGTACCTAAAATAAACAATAGAAACATTCTGGATACAGAAGTTGATACTCCTCCATTTACAGAAGAAAGGGTTCTGAAAGAACTCTTAAAACTGAAGGTGGACAAAGCAATGGGCCTGATGGGATTCATCCCAGAATTCTAAAAAAGAACTAAGGGTAGAACTAGTGACACCACTGACTACCCTCTTTAACAAATCATGGGAGGATGGGGTGGTACCTGAGGACTGGAGGAGGGCAGATGTGATTCCCTTCACAAAAGTGGGAGCAGGCAGAAGCAGGAAACCACAGACCTGTTAGTTTAACCTCAGTGATAGGGAAATGATGGAATCACTTCTGAAGGAAAGAATTGTCAGTACCTAGAGGTCAGAGGGCACAGGGCCCAAGGCAGCATGGGTTCATGCAGAAGGTCATGCCAGATGAATCTAATAGATTTCTTTGACTGGGTGACCAAAGTAGTAGATCAGGGAGGGCTGTGGACATGGCCTACCTAGACTTTAGCAAGGCATTTGACTCAGTCCCACACAAAAGATTAATATACAAGTTAGATAGCCTGTAAAGAATTGGCTGGAGAATAGGACACAGAGGGTAATAGTAAATGGAGTCCACTCTGAAGAAAGGGGAGTTACTAGTGGGTGCCGCAGGGTTCAGTATTAGGACTGGTCCCTTCAATGTCTTTATAGCGACATTGTAGAGGGACTGAAGGAAAGTATGTCTCTTTGCAGATGACACAAAGATCTGCAACAGAGTTGATGCACAAGGTGTGGGTGGAAAGGATGAGAAGGGACTTGGAAGGTTAGAGAAATGGTCAAATGTATGGCAGCTTAGATTTAATGCTAAGAAGTGCAAGGTAATGCACACGGAAACAAAAACCCTGGGAAGAGTACACAGTGGGGGTGAGATACTAACAACAACAAAATGGAAAGGGACCTGGGGTAGTCATATCAGATGACTTAAAGGTGGGCAAGCAATGTGAGAGGGCAGTAAGGAGGGCTGGGAGATATTGGGATGCATAGGAGAGGCATCACCGTAGAAAACAGGAAGTTGTTATCCCTCTGTACAGACAGCTGGTGAGACCCAATCTGGAGTACTGTGTGCAGTTCTGAGACCCAGTCTCCGAAGGACATAGACAAGATGGAAGCTGTCCAGAGGAGGGCAACTAAAATGGTGCAGGGTCTGCACCAGAAGACGTATGAAGAGAGACTAAAGGAGCTTAATATGTATAGCCTCAAGGAAAGGAGGGAGAGGGGGGACATGATAGAAACTTTCAAGTACCTCAGGAGCATCAAAAAAGTCCAAGAGGGTAGCATCTTTGAAAAAAAGAGGTGTGCAAGAACAAGGGGGCACAATTTGAAGATGTGGGGGGGTGGCTCAGCGGTAATGTAAGGAAGTATTTTTTCACAGAGAGGGTTGTGGATGCATGGAACGACCTTCCGGAGAAGGTTGTGGAGTCAAAAACAGTGGTTGAATTCAAGCATGCATGGGACAGTCATAAGGCAATTCTAGGGGGTGGGAGTAGAAAGAAGTAGGCTGCTGGTTAACTAGGATCTGCAGCTTATCCATTAGGTAGGGAAATGGGCAGACTGGGTGGGCCAAGCAGTCCTTATCTGCCGTCAAATTCTATGTTTCTATGTTTAACCCCACCCAACCCTGCAGAGATTGACAGGCATTGAGGTGTGCCTTTGGGTCGTTGGCCATACTGCTCATGCCATTTCACCTCACCGTACTCTGCGGACTCTGGTAAGTGTCGAATTGTGCCTTGGGGTCATTGAGCCTTACGCTCACCCATTCCATAAGGAAGTACATTGAGATGGGTGCAGTATAGGAGAATAGGGTGAACTTTGGGGCCAAAGAGTCCAAGGCACACATTGATGCCTGTCAGTGGCTGCAGGGTGGGGTTGGGGGTGCAATGGTGTGAGCATTACAGCTGACAATCCAAAGGCACTCCCCTGACACCTGTTAGTCTGCACAGGTGGGGCGTTATGGTTAGAAACCCTAACGCCCCGGGCGTTTGTTGGTATTTGCACTCCAAATTTTCAACATGGCCTTTTGATGACCGCACCTCATGAAAGCATTTGGGACCTCTGTTCATGAACCGTGGCACTGTGATTTTGTTAATCTGTCCGAAATGTTGAATTCCCACAGTGACCACACCATTCTGCGCCACGTGTGAAACACAGTTCGGGCAGGATGTGAAAAATGTCTGCTGCACCATTCATAAGGAGGTGTGAAACAATGGCAATTTTGAAAATCTGGAGTGCAGATATTAAAAATTCTTGAAGTTATGAGCGTGCATGAAAACTGCACAATGCACGCTCGTAACACAATCATTTTTTGGAATTCTTTCACCAAATTTTTTTTTTTTTTACCTATCTTTTTCCCTCCAGTCACAGTCTGCGGGGCCTCTCTCAGGCATCCTGCCTGCTCCTGCCCTGCCTGAAGTCCTCCTGCCTGTCTCTCCTCTCTCCCTCCTCCTCTGTCCATGATCGGCACCCCCAGCTTAACCCCTCCGGGGTGGGGCCGCCCCTTCATTTACAGTCATACCCTGATGTGGGAAAGGACTCGGGTGGAGGAACGTGGAAGGCCAGGCAGGATGGACCCGGCCATGGGCATGGGGACAGGTGCTGTCGCCTACCCCACAAACTGGGCTTTTCCTTGTTTTAGTGATCGTTACCCCCTCCCACGCGTGTGCACATCCCGACACTTGGCGCATGGCAACCCCTGCCTGTATCAGGCCTCACTGATTATGTGTGCTGCAGCGCCCTTGGTCTCCACCAAGAGCTGCTGGCACGCTGGGTGTTCCCCAGCCTCGCTCCCCCCCAGGGAGGAGAGCAGCCCAGCAGATGCTCAATCCTCACCCACCCCTGCCATCCCCTGGTGGCCTGAGCTCGCTCCTGAACTTGGGTCGCCGGCGTGGTGTCCAGTGCCTCAGCCCTCAGTGCCACCGGGCCGGCTTTCACCAAATTTTTAACAGCCATTTTGAGACCTCTGCTCATGAACAGAGACACTATGATTATCTTAATCTGTCCCGAACGTTGATTTCCCACTGCGGCTGCACCATTGTGCGCCAGATGTGCAAAACCCCATTTTGGACAGGGTTTGAAAAATGACAGCTGTACTGTTCATAAGAAGGTGTGCAAAAATGGCAATGTTGAAAATCTGAAGTAAAAATATTAAAAATTCTCGAAGTTACGACTGTGTGTGGAAACTGCACAATGCACGCTTATGATAATAGTCATTTTGTGGAATTTTGTCACCAAATTTTCAACATAGACATTTTGGGATGTCTGCTCATGAACAGTGTTACTGTGATTTTCTTACTCTGTCCCGAACATTGTTTTCCTACAGCGACTGCACCATTGTGCGCCAGATGTATGAAAACACATTTTGGGCAGGATGTGGAAAATGACAGCTATATAGTTAATAAGGAGGTGTGAAAAAATGGCAATGTTGAAAATCTGGAGTAAAAATATTAAAAATTCTCGAAGTTATGAGCGTACGTAGAAACTGTGCAGTGCACGCTCGTAATACAGTCATTTTTTGGAATTTTTTCAACAAATTTGCAACATAGGCTTTTTGGGAGCCAACCTCATGAATCGTGACACAGTCGTTTCCTAATTGGTCCCAAAAGGTGATTCCGTGCAGTGACTGTGAAATCACCTTTTGGACGCGAATAACGAGATGACAGTGGCTGAATTCATGAGGTGGTTCCCAAGAACCCCATATTGAACATTTGGTGCCAAAATTCACAAAAAATGGCCAAGATATGCACCAAAGCTGAAAAAAAAACATTTATGCCATTATACAGCTTACCGGCATTTCTTCAGTTCATGGTCGGCTTTGAAGAGTGCAGACGTGTTCCCAGTCCACCAAAGATCATCGCGTCAGGCTCCGGAGGTAAGTATGGGGTGAGGGTGTGTGTGTGGGGAGGTGTGGTACGCAGAGGTGTGGCTGGTTGGGGAGGGGCACCAGACATGTTGAGAGACCGCTTTCTCATTTTTCAGGTAAAACAAACAAAAACCCATTAATGTTCTCTTATACAGAATTTCGCTCTAGGAAGGGGGAGTCTCTTGGTCTCTGGTCTTCCTGTTTTCTTCTGAGCTCATTCCCTCTTCCAGCTTTACCCCATGGGTTTTCACAATGGGTCTGTTCGGCAGCTGTACTTGGGTATGGCTTGGGTCTGGCTCCTGATCCTAATCCTTGCATCCAACTACAAACTCAGATGTTCTCAGCCAAACACCCCCTATGGGGCGGTTGCACTTCTCTCCTTCAGGCAGGGCTCCCCCACCACCGGGATTCCGCGGCCTGCTGGAAAGAAAAACAAAAGCAAAAAAATGACTGGGACAATTCTGCAGCACAAGAACGACTGGAAAAGAGCTAGAACTTGGTTAAACGTTATAGGCAATTGTGGTATCCCTTTTATAAACCAGATAAAAGCGTATCTAGCCCTCTGCTTGCTCAGCTCTCAGACAAGCGTGCAGCTGCTCTCCCTGGTACCTGATTAGGCCTCCTACTGAGTACTGGTATAACAAAAAACCAAAAAAAAGACATTGAGGGATGGTTTTCTTTATTGCAGGTTTCTGAAATACCAGGAATGGGGATCATTGGGTGGGTGAGGGTTGGGGGTGCCACTAGACACCAGGGAAACATTTATTTTATTTATTTGTTTTTTTGTAACCAGGTAGGTATGCTTGACAACTGTGTGCCTATATAAACGGAACTTACAAGCTCAAATGGGCAGACTGGGTGGGCCATAGGCCCTTATCTGCCGACACTGTCTATGTATCTATGTATCTATGACCTGGGAGATTACATGCACAGGAGCACATCAAGTCAGCTGTAGCACAATTCAGCAAGTGGAGACAATTGTCATTCAAGCAGTAGCACATTTAAAGTCAGAAGGGGTACAGCTATATAGAGTAATCAATACATACCAAGAGTTTGTACACAGTAAACATATACAGGCAATAGTATAATGGTGTCAAGGGGGAGGCATAGAGAGCATCTTTGTACATCGATTGTCCTACAATCAGAAGTACATTAAAAAGACAGGAGGGGTACAGCTATATAGAGCAACCTACACATATCAAGGGTTTGTATAAAGTAAACATAAACAGGTACAATATTGTCAGTATACAGGCAGAAGAGCAACAACAGCATAAAACATAAGGAGACACTAGTGCTATAGTGTCAGGAGGGGTGTGGCCCTAGAGTGCAACCTAAACACATCAGGGTTTAGTACAGTGCAATAAGTATATAGACAGTGGAGCAGGAAAGATTAGATCGGGGTGTTGAAAGTCACGGGTTGGAACATTTGTGGGTCATAGATTGGAAGAGGTGGGCTTTGAAGGCTGATTTGGAAGAAAGGGTGGAGGTGCAGCAGCAGACGGTTTGTGGAAGAAAGTTCCAGAATCTGGAATTATCTGGTATTAAATACAGGGATGGCGATTGGAGGGTGGGGGTGCCACTAAACACCAGGGAAACAGTAACGACATAGGGGGATGGTGATCAGAGGGTGGAGGGTGCCACTAGAGAACAGAAACATTAATTAAATACAGGGATGGCGATCAGATGGCGGGAGGTGCCACTAAACACCAGGGAAACAGTAAGAAAATGGGGACGGTGATCGGAGGGCAGGCAGTGCCACTAGACACTAGGGAAATGGTAAAATATGGGATCAGTGATCAGAGGGTGGGGGTGAGTGCCACTAGACACCAGGAAACAGTAACAAAATAAGGGGGGGGTGGTGATCGGAGGGTGGGGGTGCCACTAGACACCAGGGAGACATTAATTAAATACAGGGATGGCGATCAGATGGTGGGGGGTGCAACTAGGCATCATGGAAACAGTAAGAAAACACAGGGACACCGATCGGAGGGTGGGTGGGTGACACTAGACACCAGTGAAAGATTAATGAACAGGGGACGGTGATTGGAGGGGTGGGGGTGCCACTAGACACCAGGAAACACTAAAAAATACAGGGGAGAGCAGTCAGGGGTGTCACTACATGCTCCAAGAATTATATCAGTCAGACCTCGGAGTCAGTTGATTAACCAGACTGACTTACAACACATTATGACTGATTTTTTTCAACCAGTTTAAAATTTATGACTGCAAATCAGTAAAGAAAATCCAACCAATCTTTTCAATTCCACCATTATAGAATTTTATTTACGTACTTGCAAGTGGTGCTTTTTGAGTGCAATTAGTGGAAACATTTTGGAGGCTACCAGTTGGCCAGCATGGTTGGAAGCAAGCTCCAACTCATGTGTCTATCCATAATCCCAGTAACTACATTTTTTTTCTTAATCTATTTATGGTATTTTTTCCCTCCTCGGCTGGGGGTTTGTACCTTTGGTTCCCTCTTCCAGTCAGCCCTCATGGTCCCCCACCCTGGCCACAGCCAGAGCTCAAACCCCCTCACCCCTAGCCCTCACAGGCTGCTTCACAGTGGGTACTTAACCCACCACTGCGGAGACCGGGCTCACAGGGGCTGACTTAGTTGCATCCATGGTGGTGCCGTCGGGGCCAACCTTCAAGTGCGCCAGAGGATTGTAGCTCGTGAGTACCCCTCATGGCACGGGCATGCAGTGACATCAGGGATGCTACAGCACACACTACCACACGCTACACGTCTGACATCCGCACTGCCCCCACTTTTTTTACCCCCGAGCATGCACCAGCCCCCGGCCACCACCAGGAGCCAGTGCCTCAGCAGTCATCCCCACTCCACCCTCCCTGGAGGAGAGCAGTCCATGGGATGCTCAATCCTGCTCTCCCGGCCAACCCCCCGACTCCCTAAGCTGTTCCCGACCCCGGACCATTGGCATGGTTAGAGGTAAGGCACCAGTGCCTCAGCCCTCTATACCAATGGACCGCACAGTAACCAAATTTTAAATAAAATACAAATAAGACTGTAACTTTAGTCAACTGCTACCTGCCATCATATCACTAAAATCCCTACTTTTCAGTACCAGAAATATAACATATAGGAGAGGGTCAGGGAAATTGCAAAAAACAGGGACATCCCCAAATGCCAAGGCACCATAACACACACATATACACGTAAGCAATTTAAGAGTTTAAGATAGCAAAACAAAAGTGAATAATATTAGTGGTGTGTATTGTTACAAAGCAGAGTTTCAGATTGGTCATTTCCCAGTGGCTCCAGTGCAATTTTACTGTAGATTACATTATATCCTATGAATGTAATTACTCCGTTTTCCTTTCTCTAATGGCTAGTTTAAGTGCATGGGAAAATTTGCCTGTAAACTGTTGTTTCACAGAGTAAAATAGACAGGAACCCCCACATATCTGAATTTCTGATAGCCAATACTATTACATACAGCAGTGTCAGAAACATCAGAATGCCCCATTGACAGGTGAATCACCAAGGCATGCAACCTCAAAAATTTGCATAATTAACCTCTGCCACCCCACCACACAAAGCAAGTCACCACTGGATGAAAAAGTATCCTATACTGGTCTAGATTGCCACTGATCAGAAGGGAGGAAGCTGCCAGGCAGAACCAAACCCCAAGTGAGTTAACAAAGCACAGACATATCGTATAAGCAAAGCATTTCACAAAAACTCTCCAGTCCAACAGAAGATATATAGATTATTTACCATAGGCTGCTCCATGGGGAAATGTTGCTCTAAAGTTATGCCCCAACCCTAGCTTGGTCAGCTGGCAAAAAAAAATAGCCAGGTTACATACAGGATTTGCAATAAATGTGGAATTTGTAAATGTTGTCATCATATTGTAAAAACAAATGTTTTTAGTACCAAGACCACTACTAATATCTTCTCTAGTGGGGATTTTATCACTGTAACACATCTAGTGTTGTATATTTGGCCATCTGTCATCGTGATGCATTTCATATCAACAAGCCATTCTGAAAGTTTAAAGTGAGGATAAGTGAACATGTTTAGAACAGTCTAGAATAGAATTCAGACTTGGAAAATGCTTTGGCTATGTATGTGGCCAGTGTAGATGATAAATACAGCACCAAGGTTCTCTTATAGGGATTGAAAAAGTAAAACTAGGAGTTGGGGGTTGCCTGGCAGTTTGGATGCTCTACTTTTAAAGAACGAGGCATTTTGGATGTTTACTCTGGGGATGAATAGCCCTGATTTGCGTGGTTGACAGGACGCCATTTCTGTCCTAAGCCCCTGCAGGCACCTGTAATTTTATTTTCTCTGCATGTACACTCAGTACATAGTACAATATATTTTTTTTTCCAGCTGAGCAGGTCTTGAATCTCAGTATCATTTTCATCAAACCAGTCCTGGTGATACCGGGTGACATAGCCAATAGATTCAGCACGTGCCGAGTGGATGGCGGTCTTGAACTCCTTCCAGTATCTCTCAACGTCATCATCATCAGCAGTGGGCATGGCAGAGAGCCTTGCTTGGAGACATTGCTGGAAGTCCTCTTGAACCACTGGGTCTTGAAGGGACTTGGTGTTGAATTTCCTTTGCATTGATTTTGGCTGCCTTCGATGTTTCTGAGTGAGCCGGATGTTCATGACAGATCTGACAAGACGATGGGATGTCCAGCAGTCACTGACTCCTCGCATGGCCCTCGTGATGTAGACATTCTTTCGATCACGGGTTCTGACAATGACGTAGTCAAGGAGGTGCCAGTGCTTGGATCGAGGATGTCTCCAAGTAGTCTTATACTTGTCGCTCTGTCTGAAGATGGTGTTCGTGATGACCAGGTCATGCTCCACATATTTGTTCAGGAGTAGGATGTCATTGGAGTTTGTCTTTCCGACCCCCTCCTTCCCGATGATACCATTCCAGAGATCTGAATCATGCCCAACTCTGGCGTTGAAGTCACCAAGGAGAATGATCTTGTCTTCCTTAGGGGTGTTGGTCAGGACTCTGTCAAGGTTGGAGTAGAACTGTTCCTTGACATTCTCGTCAGCATTAAGTGTCGGGGCGTAAGCACTGATGACAATGGCATGCTGATTGTTGCTGAGCTTAAGACGAAAGGTCGTGAGGCATTCATTGATGCCAATTGAGAGCTCTGTAAGCTGGGTGATGAGCTTGTTCTTGATGACAAGGCCAATGCCGTGAATGCGTCTGTCTTCAGCAGGCTTCCCTTTTCAGAAGAAGGTGAAACCTCCACCCTCTTCTCTCAACTGGCCTTCATCTGGTCGTCTTGTCTCGCTTAGGGCAGCAATATCGATGTTACATCTTGCAAGTTCCCTGGCGATAATAGCAGTTCTTCTTTCTGGTCATTCACTATACTGGTTGTCCATCAGAGTACGAACGTTCCATGTCGCAAAAATCATTGTCTGTTTCTTTTTTTGACCACAGAGAGAGAGAGAGAGAGAGAGTGATCCCACTGGACGCGGCTATCCAGCCAGGAGAAGGTGAGACAGCCTAGGTTTAGGGCACCTTTTCTAGCCCCTTCCCCATGCAGGGTGAGCAGAGGGGATCCTAAAGAGGACTGCTCAGTCACAGTAGCAGCTGCCGAATTGCACCCCTCTCCCAGTCCAGGTGCCAGATGACCATCAAACTACCGCTGCCTACATGCAAA
Source organism: Neoceratodus forsteri (assembly GCA_016271365.2). NCBI lineage: Eukaryota > Metazoa > Chordata > Ceratodontiformes > Ceratodontidae > Neoceratodus > Neoceratodus forsteri. Next base: position 569,706,641 of record CM057452.1, read on the forward strand.
TTCATGGTTAGAGATTGCCAGATTCACTGGTCCTGTCCCCGTCACCACTAGTCTGTCGCCGCAGGGCTTGGAAGGTTGGTTGCGGGGATGTTGTTTCCCATGGTGGAAGCCTGCATATGACTTCTTTTAGTGTGGGGAAGCTGGTGCACCCACAGCAACCACACAAACTTGACAAGCAGGAAATCTAGTGCCCAGTGGCAAGGAGAGTCCAAGACGACTGGAGATCCCCGTCTTGTTGCAGCCTTCATCTGCCTTCACAGCCGTTGAGATCCTAACATCTTCTTCCGCCTGATTCACCATTGAGGACTTTGGAGGTTGGACCGCACTTAGTCTGGGACCTCGCCTCAGGCCTGTTCGCCACGGGTGACCCTGCCAGGAGTACGAGACTCCGGATAACATAGCCCTGAAGGTCATTGGAACACACAAGCCTCTACACCACGACAAGGTCTCGGTCCTGGGAGAAGAGCTCACTGCATATGGCAAGATGACATCTCATGCCAGCAAAAGAAAGAGTCATACCAGCAGCTCAAGGCAGAAGCTCAAAGGAAGATCCGAGACATCAAAAACAAATGGTGGCAAGACAAGGCCAAGGAGATCCAGCTGTATATTGACAAACATGACATGCGGAGCTTCTTCCAGGCTACAAGGGCCATTTATGGTCCAAGCTGCCATGGTCCCACTCCCCTCCGATCTCAAGATGGCTTGCCGCTCCTAAAGGGAAATTAAGGCATTCAAGCTAGATGGAAGGAGCATTTTGAGGTGCTTCTGAACCGCGAATCATCTGTGACAGATGCCACTATCAATTCTGTCCCTCAACACCCTGAAAGAGAATCTCTCACCAACCATCCTACCATTGAAGAAGTAAGACATGCCATCAAACTGGCCAAAAAAAAACAAAGCTACGGGACCAGATGGCATACTGGCTGAAATCTACAAGGCTGGGGGTGAGGAACTGGTACTAAAGCTCCACAAACTCATTCTCCGAATTTGGAACAATGAGGAGATTCCAGAGGACTTGAGGAATGCCAGCATTGCTACCGTCTTTAAGAAGGGAGACAAGTTGGTGTGTGGAAATCATCGAGGCATTGCTTTACTCTCCACCGCAGGGAAAATCCTCACCCGTGTTCTTCTGAACCATCTCCTTCCCATCGCCGAAGAAGTCCTGCTGGAATCTCAGTGTGGATTCAGATCATCTCGCGGGACAACCGACATGATCTCCACTGCCAAGCAGATCCAAGAAAAGTGTCGGGAACAACATGAGGACTTGTACATGGCGTTCATCGACCTGACAAAGGCCTTTGACACCATCAATTGTGAAGCCTTGTGGAAGGTGCTGGCCAGATTTGGCTGCCCTACAAAATTCATCAAGGTCCTGAGGCTTCTGCATGACCAGATGACTGCCAGTATTCTCCATAATGGCTCAAAGACAGACCCGTTCATCATCCAAACTGGGGTCAAGCAAGGGTGTGTCATCACTCCAACCTTGTTCTGTATCTTCCAAGCAGTCATCCTAGTCCTCACCAAAGGCCGCCTTCCCACTGGAATTGACATCGAATACAGAATGGGTGGAAGGCTCTTTAATCTTGGACATCTCCGTTCAAAGACCAAAGTTTGCAAGGCATCCGTCATTGACCTCCAGTACGCTGATGACTGTGCCATCCTTGCACACACCAGGAGTGACCTCCAGTCTGTGCTAGATCTCTTTGCAGAAGCTTACCAAAGTCTGGGACTCTAACTTAACATCAAGAAGACCAAGGTGCTCTATCAGCCTGCTCAAGGCCTTGTAAATGACCCTCCACAATTCACCATCGAGGGACAGACCCTGCAGACAGTCGAGCACTTCCCTTACCTCGGTAGCCACCTCTCCCTAACAGCGAACATCGACGATGAGATTCAGCACAGGATCCATTGCGCTAGTACCTCATTTGGGAAACTGCTTCGTCGCGTCTTCACTGACCGTGACATATGAAAGGACAACAAGATCCAGGTATACAGTTCGGTTATCATCCCTACCCTTCTTTATGGATGTGAAACTTGGGTGACTTACCGACATCATCTAAGAGCCTGGAGAGGTACCACCAACGATGTCTCCAGAAAATCCTCCGCATCAAGTGGGAAGACCACCACACTAACGTCAGTGTTCTTGCTGAGACCAGTTGTCACCAGCACTGAGGCAGTGATCCTCAGACATCAATTCCACTGGACTGGACACTGTGTACGGATGCCCGACTCTTGACTCCCCAAACAAATGTTATACTCCCAGCTCAGTCACGGCCAGAGATCCCATGGTGGTCAAAGGAAATGCTACAAAGACACACTGAAGGCATATCTCAAGAAAACAGATATGGACATCACAAGCTGGGAGGAGCTGGCCACCAACCAATCTCAATGGCGCCAGAATCTCCATCAAGCGGGGGCCTGCTTCGAAGAGAAACGCCTTGCCCTTGAAACTGAAAAGAGAGAGCGTAGGAAGGAAAAGGAAAGAAACCCCAGCCAGTGAGCAGCTCTCCCACGTGGAAACATCTGCAATTTCTTCGGATGAATCTGTGGCTCTAGGTTTGGATTACTGAGCCACCTAAAGACCCATCAGTGAACCATGGTAGAGATTATCCTCGAATCGAGGGATCACCGACGATGACGAGTACAATATTAATGTGTGGGGGTCGGGGCCTTTAACAGTGTGCTGTTCCTCTGCTGAACCTGAACTCAAGCCTTTCAAGGCTGCTTCTCCGAATCACATTAGAGCACACTTAGTACACAATAACGCCACAAACCACAGCTGGAAATGGAACTTACCTTATAGTCAGCTCAGCCTTGGCCTTTCAGTTCCTTCTGCCTGGGCCTTGCTCTCCTTGAGTCGGACTGCTCGATGGCACCAAGTTGTGCAGGTAACTAGCTTTTTCAGGTCTTCTCCACCCACCCAGTTCTTTTTGCCGTGGTTTTGTGGCTTGCGGCCTGCCTTTGCCTCAGTCTGATGACTCCTTTTCTTTTTCCCCACCCAGCCCACACTGTTGGCTTGGCCTTAACTTCACCTTGTCATCTGGCCAGAGGCCTGCACCTGTCCTCTGACACTATCTTTCCTGAATCCCCGCCTGGCCTGCCTAGGTTGTTGCAGTTTTGTTTTGTTTTTTGGTGCCTGGGTCTGGCCAATGGCCTGTTGCCTCAGTCCCACTCCTGTCCTTCCTAGTAGGCTGCTTCAGTGCTTCACTGCATGCTTGACCCCAGGCCATTGGCCCAATGGCCCCTGCTGCTTGCCATGCTGACACCTTGCTGCCACAGTCCTCCTCTCCTAGCTGACCCACCCAAGTACATCCCCCAACACCCGTGAGGTTGTCTGTCTCCACTCTTCTCTGCTAAATGCTCCAGTCCAGTCCCAAGGCCTGCCAGCAAGTGCCGCTTACTCACTCCTCAGGGCCCAGGCCCCGGCCCATTTTGCACTGCCCCTCGAGAGTGTTCTTCTCTGGACTTGACTCTGGGTGACTCTCTCCTGTCCCCACTCCTGAGACTTCTGTTCTTCTCCCTTAATCTTCCCCGACTCGTTCTCTGTCTCTCTCTTTCCTGCTGTCCCAGGTGGCCAAAGTGGACTACTGGCTCTGAATCCCTGATGGTGCAGCAAACCCGTCCCAGTGGACACTATGACATTCCTGCAGTCCATCTGCTTCATTCTCTGCTACCCAACTGTTTCAGCAGCTCATGTGTAGTATGCATGACTCCTAGCTCCTCCCTCTTGCTCATACTCTATTTGAGGAGGATTGGTGCTGAGGAGCTGAGGCACAATTTGGTTGGTGGCTGATGCTGTCCACCACAACTACACACAAATTTAGAAAAACAAAATGCCTGCAGCATTGAATGGGAGGGGGTGAAGGGCTGTGACCAGGGCAGGGCTCGAAATTATTGTGTCTGGAGGTGTGTGTGTGGGGTGAGAATGTGTCAGATGAGACAGGTACAACAGAGTCATCGACTTAACAAAAAGATGACTCCACTCAATTATGTCTGCAACTCAGGGCAATTGCAGCTAATTGCAATTGCTTTGAATTGTGGCCCATGATTCCTATGGCTGAAAGGGGCTCCGGGATCTAATATCAGTGCTCTCAATAAATCCCGGTGCCCTTGTATAGTAGTTTTAACTGTACAAGAAAGATGTAGCACTCATAGACCAAGGTGATGCCATGAAAGTCCTTTATTTTGTTTTCACTACTTCTTGCATTTTAAGCCATCACCACTAAAATAACATTTGCAGTCATGAATTAAAAAAAACAGCACTTCGAGGCTCCACCAGCCTCTTCATCAGGGGGAATGCTGGGATGCTCCTATAGCCTTTCATTAATCTTATTTTCTTAATTAACCCCAGGTTATGTGATGACTTTCACCTGTCCTGTTCTATGGAACTAGGAACTACTCGCTGGGTTCAGTATTTGTGGGAGGAGCATTCCATGCATGCAAGTAAGTTCTCCTGTATACAATGCAAACTGCTATATGAAAAACTCCCCACACATTCTCCCATACCTTACAGCAGATTTAATTTTAACTTTTCATACCACATACTACAAATCCACCAGGTCATTCTAATTCCACAATGATTCCATTCTGTACTGTAATGGATTCAAAATTATTCTAAAAAGGACTGATATTTCAGTCAACGAGGTGGAAGGTGGGGGGGTGAGGTTTTGAAGATTTATAAAATCTTTTCGGGGATGACAATTTCAGTACATATATCCTCATTTATAGTTTCTAATTTTCAGCTTGATTTTGTACTTTCAAAATGTTTGTTTCCTTTCGTTCATGATAAGATGGGAGCACTATTATATCATGTCTCTTTAATAACAGCTTCGTTTTAACCAAATGCTGAGGTTGGCCATTCATTCAGTATTCCTGTTGATTTTAGGGTCCTAAGTGTAAAATATAACCCTGCATGCCTGTAAAGATTGAGCAAAATTAATTTATTCTACATATTTCTAAGCTGCTCTTACAGTGCCTGATTTGATTCCCTGCTCCCTGAGGATGTTGAAGGGGAAATTGTTCGATAGCTCCTTTATTCAAATATTATAACTCTTCAGCAATGCTCCTGTTCTCCTCACCAACTCACTTGTGAATGTACTGTATCCCCACTGGACTAGTCGGGTTCTCCAGTGTATTCTGAAATGGAACAGAGCACCACAGCTGAGCACTTATTAATTGGTGAAGATGACACCAGCACCTGGTCCTTTGCACAATGTTTTCTCAGCACTTCAACATGCACTAGGGTCTGTCTGCTTCCTGAATCAATAAGTACCTTCACAGTCTTATCTCCCACCTTGACATCTGTTAAATACTTGCCCCAGTTTGCAAAAGCCAACTCTGCTCCAGTGTCACCCTCCTTATTTCTATGGCAGTTTCTTGTGATTATGACCTGGTTTGTTACAGTTATAGCAAATAAAGTCTTTACGTGCAGATTTGTTGTCCCCACCAGAGTTTTTATCAGATCTGGAGTTAAAGCGGGGAAAAAGAGGATCTTACCAGTCCTTGGCTATTACTTCACTGCTGCTGGTGTGTCTGGCCATCTGATAGTCCTCAGCCAAAGAAACGGCCTTTTGCCCACTTTCTGGTCGGTGTTCTTTTACCCAAAGCTGCACGTCTATGGGAAGATGTTGATGAATTGCTCCCTTGCAAATATGTCGATGATCTGTGGGACTGTTTTGCCCTCTGGTTGGAGTCATTTAATAAGGAGTTCTCTGAGTTGGGTGAAGGCTTCTCGAGGACTGTCGATGAATCGTACTTCAGAGACTGAAATCTTTACCTGTAATCTCTTCAGATATGTCATACTGTATCTTTTCAGGATTTTCTTTTTGCAAGGTCATAGTTTTTTGACTGTGCAATGTCCATATTGCTGTAGGCAAGTGGGGCTTTACCTGTTGGGTAAGTTACCAGCCTGATTGCCCATTGATGCTTTGGCCACTTTTAGACTACGGCAACCCTTTCAGAAGTTGTCTGATATGTTTCAGTATCATCTTAGGGACACAACTTTGTAAGTTTAATGTTTTTTAAGTTGTTTTATTTTTGTTGCTCTGCTGGACCTGTGCCAGATTCTCTAGCTTTGATAGCTTTCAAGGCATCCAACCATCACTGCATCTCTTCTCTTCTCTGCTGCTCCTATTGCTGCATCTCTTCTCTTCTCTTCTGTGCTGCTCTTGTCGATGCATTTCCTCTTTTCTCTGCTGCTCCTGTCACTGCATCTCTTCTTTTCTCTGCTTCTCTGACTCTCTTTGTTGTATAGCCCACCATTTGAAGAAGGCAGAAAGGCTTTCAGGTTCTGTCCCTGTCTGTTCTTCTTTCATCACTGGTTCTGGCTCTACAGTCTCAATTTGGACTTTTGTCTCTGCTAATTTGACCGCCATTCTTCTGTTAATTACTCCTGGGCTTGTTGTTGCAGGATCCATACCTTCCTTCTATTCTTCCCTGATACCAGGCCTAGTAGCCACTCACAAAAACTCCTGGCTTAGAGTATGCGTGGCCAACACCATCTGTTGTCGAGGCACAGGTCGGGAAGCATAGGAAAATGAGGAGCAGTTATAAAATTCACAAGTAGCGTTTTATTATTCCAATAACAATAAAATAAAAAAAATTGTACAGAATGGTTTTTAAACATAGCCAGTTGAAACAGAACAAAGTCATTCCACTGAGGGTATATCTAAATAAGGCAGTTGAAACAAAACAAAGTCCTTCCACTAAGGGTTTCTCTAATTCTAAATTTCAGTCTTGCTCTCACTCTAATCAAAGATTGCTGTTTTTTTATTGGAAATATTTGCCTGGCAGTTAACTTCTGCACCCTGAACTAGTTAACAGGCATCCTGTTTCTCACAAAAAAATTTATCAGAACTTTGTCAATTTTGTCAATTTCTTTGCAGGTGCAACAAAATAGAACATGATGTCCTAAAACTATTCTGTTGGCAACTCTGCAAAAGAGTTCATGGAGGTTAAACTGCATCTCAAAGTTAACACCCTGAGTTCAAAATAGCTCTTTGCAACAATTTTCAACAATATAACTATATACTGTTTCAAACCAAGGGATCCCAGTTTCACAAAATTATTCACATAAATTTTTATAACCGCAGATTTGCAGAGGGAAAGAAAAGATAGAAACAGCAAGAGAAAGTGGAGAGATAGCAGGAGGCAGAGAATCGCAAGACCGTCAGAGTGATGAGATCCTAGACCTCACAAGAAAATTTGATTGCACAATCAGACAGACAAGAGACAGAAAAGGAGAGGATAAAACAGATCCTTGCATTTAACTCTTTCTGTGTAACAAGTGGGACTGGGTCTTATTCAGTCCTGTCATAATAGATGCTAACACATGATTTTAAAATAGATTTGCTCAGGGAGTTTGGAACTCGGCAGCTAGCCTGGACCAAAGACTCTTGAAATGACTTTTAGATGGCATGCTTGGGTAAGCATGATACAGTATTTCTATTGTGTTTGGAGAACAAGTACAAGATTCACAATTGATATATGATGTTTACTGCCCAGACACAGGATTTGCAGTACTTTGTACATTACTTGTCTATATAGATTTCTTGCCAGAGAATTGCTTACTCAGCTAAGGGAAATTGCACTGGAAGATCATTTCCATGTTAGTCAGCAAGCAGTAACCCAGACTTATTACATTTTAATAGTTTTCAAGGATGCCACCTTAAATACATATGCATGCTTTTTCGCTGTAGTGCACTGCACTCATTCTGATCTCGTGGGATATACTGTACACATAATATAGTCCAGAAAACTAGGTTCCACAAAGACTGGTCTTTGTTTTGGTGATGGCTTTTCTTTGCAGTATACTGTGCAATGCAATAGCCGTTGATTTATTAATAATGTAGGACCCCATTTCTCAGCTCACTTTAAGGGCTCTGATCAAAATATTTCCATGGTAGATAGAAATACACAGGTTTTTGGAATTAATGCATTCAACTTTTAATTTGCAAATCTTCTTCATGGGATTTCCTTCTTTTCTGCACCCAGAAGAATGGGAGTACTTTGTTGTGAGCATTTTCTACTGACCTCTGCCCTCATCTTGCAAAGGGGTGGCACTAGTTCTAGTCCGCATTCAGTGGTTTAAAAAACATACTGTAGATAGGTCTGACTGCCTATAATTTTTTAGTTTGTGCATACTATGCAATTTAGAAATAGGGGTCCAAAATGAAACAATCTCCTGTCAACTAAACATGTTTCACTTCTCAGCAGCCAGAAATGAGAGTGTGCCTATAATAATTAAATTTATGCATGCAATTTAGAAATCAGGTTTACAAACCTAAATAATCTCTTGTCTACTGAAAATGTGCCAATTTAGTAGCCAGATATGTATATGTTTGTGTGTGTGTGTGTGTGTGTGTGTGTGCAGAAATGGGGAGGAGATCAGCAACCAGGGGCTACATTTTCAGAAGCCCACTAGACCGATACAAGGTGTGTCCATGGGCCACTTGCAGCAAAGCTTGGTGCACCAGGAACCCTGTGCTGGATATTGGTAGTAAACCGGTCCTGGTGCCAAAGTCCTTGACGTAGCTGAAAGTGGTCCCTGGAATCTAAGCAATAGTGCAAGGGAGGGGATTGACGGAGGCATCCATTATACCATGGCTGTGGAACATCCAACCCATTAGTGCCCAGGGAGATGCTGACAGTGAGCGCCCCAGGTGTCTGTGCTGCAGTGCTCAGTAAAAGGCCAGACACTGGTAGTGGGACACAAAACTAGCGAGGAACATTGTGATGGCCCATGAGGGCAGTCGCAGCAGCAGAGGGGCCCAGGCACTGATCCGGTGGTCGTGCATCCATGTCCCTAGCAATTCATCTCAGTGATGGGTGATACAGCTGTAGCGTACTGATAGGACAGGCTACCACCACAAGACTGGACAACATAGTGAGCACAGGTTTAGGGTGGGGCATGCTGCACACCTGCCTTCATGCCCACTGAATGCTGCCCAGCCCAACCCATCCATGGCGCTGCATGCATCCTAGCAGGATGAAATGGAATGGAAGGTACATGGTACGGTGGACTGCACATGCTGGTGGGTATGGTACCCGCAACAGCAGCATGTCATGATTCCATTGAAGCACTGCATTACTACTAACCCAAGGCACACAGTAATGAAGACAAAATTCACCCTGTGTCTCCCACAATTCCCTTATTATTCTTGGTCTAAAATATTTATTTATGTGGGGAGTTTACCAAAGTCAGATCCATGTAAAAATTCTAAAGTTTCATGGAACTCAACCGTAGTAAACATGAGAGTATAAACTTTCAAAACATTTTGATATCACTTTCTTTTTATTTCAGTGCTCTTTTTCACTCTTTTCTCAAATATTGTTACATTTTGGAACCATCCTGTTCCTTCTTCAGACAAAATATTAAGCTGCCATTAGTTTATAAATTCTCTAATGAACCCTTGTTATGTTCAGAAATTCATAGCTTAAGTATCATTTTTTCACTCAGCTGCCATATCAATTAGACCAGGGTTTCTCAAATGGTGAGGCCAGCCTCCCTGGGGAGGCCCCAGCCTGTTCCAGGGGAGGCTCAAGCAAGTCTTAAAATGTACTATATTTAAATGTCAGGTTTTGGATGCTTTGTGTGATAGGATGCAACAAACTAAAGTGAATAATGACATGTGAATTTATGTACAAAATGAGTGACTAGGAAAGTCGCACTCAACAAACACTTGTTTCCAGGTATGACATGGGGGAAAGCTGAATGGAGGAAGTACAGTTCTTGGAAACTATGCAAAACAAAATGAAAAATAATACGAATGAATAGGTGCAAGGTAACAACTGACCCATTATACTTGCTGCAGAAAAGCACAAATGCAGAGGCTAGGTTGAGAGGTACTAGGAGCAAGAGCAGGACAAAAACAAGCATTTGTCAATGCCGAATGTTGCTTGCTTGTATGTGCTGTGTAGGTATTTGGAAGTCATTGGAGTGCAAATATTGAAAATTCGCAAACTTACGAGCGTCGTGGGAACTGCGCAACACACGCTCGTAAAACAGTCATTTTTAGGAATTTTTTCACCAAATTTTCAACATAGCCATTTTAAGACCTCTGCTCATGAACAGTGTCACTGTGATTTTCTTAATGTGTCCCATACATGGATTTCGCACACCGACTGCGCCATTGTGCGCTACATGGGCAGAAACACATTTTGGGCAAGATGTGAAAAATGACAGCTGTACTGCTCATAAGGAGGTGTGGTAAAATGGAAATGTTGGAAATCTGGAGTGAAAATATTGAAAATTCGCAAACTTACGAGCGTGCCTAGGAACTGCGCAACACACGCTCGTAAAACAGTCATATTTATGAATTTTTCAACCAAATTTTCAACATAGCCATTTTAAGACCTCTGCTCATGAACAGTGTCACCTAGATTTTCCTAATGTGTCCCATACATTGATTTCGCACACTGACTGCGCCATTGTGCGCTACATGGGCGGAAACACATTTTGGGCAGGATGTGAAAAATGACAGCTGTACTGCTCATAAGAAGGTGTAGTAAAATGGCAATGTTGAAAATCTGGAGTGAAAATATTAAACATTCGCGAATTTACGAGCGTGTGTAGGAACTGCGCAACACGCTTGTAAAACAGTCATTTTTAGGAATTTTTTCACTAAATTTTCAAAATAGGCTTTTTGAGAGCCCACTTTATGAACACTGTCAGTGTCGTTTTGTTAATTGGCCCTAAAAGGTGATTTCGCGCAGTGATGTCGAAATCACCCTTCGGGCCCGATTAACGCCATGACGGTGCAAGAATTCATGAGGAGGGGTCCCAGAAACCTCATGTTGAAAATTTGGGCCCAAAATTCCCAAAAATGCTTGAGATATGCAACAAAGTTGGAAAAAACCCTATTTATTTCATTATACAGCTTACCGGCATTTCCTCAGTTCGCGGTCGGCTTTGAAGAGTGCAGACGTGTTCCCGGTCCACCGATGATCATCGCACCAAGCTCCGGAGGTGAGTATGGGGTGAGGGGGGCTGTGGGAGGCAGGGTGCGAGTGGGTGGTGCGGGTGGGGGCAGTGAGACTGCGAGGGACCTTTTTTATTTACAGGGTTTTTTTTAATTAAGACGACTGGACGCTTGCACATGCGGGTGGCCTCCAGAGTGGCAGCTGGAAAGGCTGTTTGGGGGTTGGAGCTGACGGGGTTGGGCACCCCGATCGGCTACAACAAGATTTGCCACGCTGGGGTGGGCTCCCAGCGTGGCACCTGAAAGTTTTGGGGGCATGCAGCCGTGGAGCCGATGGGGATTGGGCACCCCGTCGGCCATACAGTGTGGCGTGGGGAGCGATCAGCATGCAATATGCGTGCTTGCATGCGTGGGGAGAGCTCTGCTCACTGAAGCGGAGCTCTCCTTTTCAACTGTATGCCACTGCATTTCGACTGCTGTCATAGACAGCTGCAGCAGTCATTGGAGAACTGCGGCCGCACCTGCAAACTCACTGACTGAATTGGAAGACAGGGTGCCACACCTCCGAAAACTCGGATGATGGCACTATGTTTCTCACATGCATGCAAGCAACATAACAAAATGGTCCCTGAGAAGGTGTTTAAGGACAAGGTAAAACTGACAAAGAAAGCAATCTGACGCATGGAGGTATTGCAATGAGGGGTGCAGTAAATAGGGTCCAAAACCCAGAAGTGTGGAATGAGTAGGCTGACATGGAGAGGGGGTTATACAGAGGGAAAATAATAAGTATAATAAAATGAGAATAAACTCAACTACTCAAAGGAATGTCACTGTATTCCCTGTTTACTGTGCAAAGTACGATAATTGTTCAAACTATGGGGAGGCCCAAAATTATTTCTGTATTGGAGGGGGGGCTCAAGATCTTTTCCAGGTCTTGGGGGAGGCTCACTATGACAGTGTGTGAGAACTACTGAATTAGACAACTATAAAATGGCAGGGAGGACACACCTGTTAACTTAATTCTGTGTTACTTCTGTGGCATCCATCTAAATTTTTTTCTTTTGTCCCTAAGTACAAAACCCTGTGGGACAATAACAACACATAAGCCATCCTATTTGACCTTTTGTTTTTCATACAAATAACTATTTAAAGGCTTTGTCCTTTTTACCTTACAGAAGCATGTGTTAACACCTTAAGTTTCCTGTTTTGCAAGTTGCCCTCTTTGGTTTTAGATTCTGTAATTGAAAATAGTGGCTCTTAAGTTTCTTAGCATCAGTTTTGTTTATTTCTTTTAATTTGTTAAAATGCAAATACAAATTCTTTAGCAAATATCAGCAAATTAACTTTCAATAGTTCCTTGGTCTTTTCCAGGTCTTGGGGGAGGCTCACTATGACAGTGTGTGAGAACTACTGAATTAGACAACTATAAAATGGCAGGGAGGACACACCTGTTAACTTAATTCTGTGTTACTTCTGTGGCATCCATCTAAATTTTTTTCTTTTGTCCCTAAGTACAAAACCCTGTGGGACAATAACAACACATAAGCCATCCTATTTGACCTTTTGTTTTTCATACAAATAACTATTTAAAGGCTTTGTCCTTTTTACCTTACAGAAGCATGTGTTAACACCTTAAGTTTCCTGTTTTGCAAGTTGCCCTCTTTGGTTTTAGATTCTGTAATTGAAAATAGTGGCTCTTAAGTTTCTTAGCATCAGTTTTGTTTATTTCTTTTAATTTGTTAAAATGCAAATACAAATTCTTTAGCAAATATCAGCAAATTAACTTTCAATAGTTCCTTGGTGCTTATTTTAGTTATTTCATTAATCCTTCTGCTGCGAGGGAACTCCTGACCATTTCTCAGGGCTTCAGACTGATTTAACATGCAACAATTACCACTGGATGCCAAACTTCTCTGTCAGTTCAGCCTTCTTACTGAAGGTCCAGGAGGGGCCGGGCCAAGGGTGAACATGCCAGAAAGTGTGATTTTGTCACTCAGTGATGTCACCCTGGGTGGGCCGGTCACTATGGAAACTACTCACAAACAGTGCAACAAAATAAGAAAATGTTTGTGGGCTCAAAAATGCAAAATGACTTCAAAAACATTCCAAACAGTCAGACGTATTGGTGCTCCTTCCAGGGGAAAGTATCAAAACAATGTGTATGGCAAAAGCTTCTACATCTAAACGAAGTGCACTCAAAATCAGCACTACAGCTTTTATTTAATAATGTCACAAACACACCAACTTAGAAATAAATCCGAAACATCTCCATTAAATGCCCATATGCATGGTGCTTACAATGTAAAGCACCCACTTAATTCAGTTACTAACTTTGAATATTAATCATTAGGCAAGCTCACACAAAAGTCACAATATAATTATTTGTACTTAACAGACTTCCACAAGCTTAGTGGGTCCACAACATTGCTTCTTGGCTCAATTGCCTAATTCCATTTGTAGTTTGGACTGTGTCTGTTTGTGTGAGCAGTCCCCTCCTGTTTGTTTTCACAAAACTAATGCCTTTTCAAAATAAGACACTTATTTTAAATTTTATGTTACCACGCTATTCATCAACAGTGCCTATGCGCTTAGCCTCTCTGATGTGGGCAAGAGTTATAGACTTAATGAAATGGGATTTACTCTTTCAGACCAGTGTGAAACAAATGGGGTGAATATTTATTCACAATCTACGGGCAAGATGGAAGTATCCAGACCTAGTTACGAGTTTGTCACAAAGACTGGATGAGATATAAAAATGTTTACTTCTTTAGGCTTTAAAATGTGATATCTTTCATGCTGGGAGGGGTTCTGGGGGGGCTGAATCAATCAATTAAATCTTTATTTATCCAGGCGAACATCGTTGAGCACAGCTCATTTGCAAGATGGACCTGGTAAGGTCAAGGTTCAGTTTACATAGATACATAAAAAATATTCAATATACACACACTCTAGGATACTACATAGAATATTCAGTATACACACAATCTAAGGATACATTCTAATCAGACTATACATTAAATTCAGGTGTAGTGGTAATAAGGGGTGAGGGGCAGGGGAGCAGGAAGTGGTGTGCCTGGCTGGTGGGGAAGGAGGAAGATGGTGAGGGCCTATACTGTGGAATGGATAAACTGTGGGCCTTATGAAGAGGGCAGGAGGGCGGCACTGGGGGGTTTGTATAACAGGGGTATAGGGTTGTGATATATGTCAAGGGATTAAGGGGAGGCGGATGGAAAGGAGGGGTGCATGGAGTGTGAGGGGTGGTGACTCTTAGTAAAGGTGCATACCTTCCGTGAGTTGGCTATCTGGGGAGGGAGATGGATAAGATTAGGAATACTCTACTGTTTGTGGAAACAATTACAGTTTTCTTTGATAAGCCTCGAATACAGATATTTAAAGGATGTAAATGAGATGCATCTGTTCACTTTCAGGGTCTTCTGCATCGTATTCCATAAAGCAGATAAGACATAGCTGATAGCAGATCTACCATATCGAGAACTGAATTTGGGCACTTTAAGCATGATGAAGTTTAGACTTCTTAGGGCATATTTACTTGATGTGATTTGTATGAAGACGTAATTTAGTAGCATCTTTGATATCACTCTATAAGTCCATAGTGTGGCATTCCTGTCTCTTCTAAATTGGAGCGAGGTCCATCCAACTGCAGCATAAAGCGAGCAGTGGTGAGTGCTGAGAGGAAGATCTGTAATAAACCTCAAGGCTCTATGGTAAAGTGTGTCCAGTTTGCTCACATATGAGTTGGGGCAACGACCATATAGGAAATCTACATAATCTAATACTGATAGAAATGTGGCCTGGACCAGCTTCTTTTTAGAATCACTTGTGAGAAAGTGCTTTATTCTGTAATAGAGCCCAAGCCTCTGATGGAGTTTTTTTAGCAGATCTTCCAGATGATCTAAGTAGTCGAGTCTACTGTCTACCCAGACCCCCAGATATTTGAATTTTGTAACATATTCAAGATTTTCACCAAGGACAGTGGATATGTGGGGGAGATTGTTTGGGAAGGAGTGTCCGGCTTGTGTTTGGGGGGAGAAAAACATTGCCTTTGTTTTTTTTGCATTTAGCAGGAGTTTTTTTTTCCAGTAGTTGGTGTTGTAATAGGTTGAATTCTGCTTGTAGCTCTATGCATGCTGTTACGGGAGAGGGGTGGAATGATATTAAGGGTGCAGCTGCCTTTGAGAGCCAGTTTAGGTTTAGGTCTCCTGTGATTATAGTTTCTTCTGTTCCCTTTTTGATTAGGTCACCCAGGTGGGATAATAGCATGAGGTCAGCTGTGGGGGGCCTATAGCAGCCGATTAGCTGCAGCGATGTGGTGTGGAAGAGGATCACTTTGAGGGATAGGCATTCAAATTCCTTTACCATGGATAATGAGTCAAGGCAGGTTACAGATAGGCTGTCCTTCACATATATCGCTACGCCCCCACCCCTAGTTTGGCGGTCAGCTCTGAATACTTGATAATTGGGTAAGTTTATGTCTTTGTCGGCTGTGACAGGCCTGAGCCACGTCTCAGACACTACTAGTATATCTGGCAGGGTATGGTTAACCCAGGCTTGGATCATCTTGATCTTCTTTAACAGACTGCATACATTAATATGGAGAAAGCTTAGCCCTTTGATCTTGGCTAAGTCTGTTGGTGCAGTGATGACCTCTGGGGTCCTGGGTTAAGTTCTACATTTCCTGAACATATTAATAACAGTATCAATAGTTTCATAGTTGCGCAGAGATAGGTTAAAGATTCTTGCCGTTGCCCATTTTTTAATTTGATACCACTTTGTTTGCCATCCGGATATGGAGCTTTGGCCACTTGTTAGAGCGCTGATTAGTAGTCTTGCAGACAGGTGCATTGAATAATTTTCTGTACAGAGTTGAAGCAAGGTCCCATAAGATAGTAAATCCGCCTGAGTCCCTCCATGGCAACTGCTCCATGGGTTATATTGTAGCATTGGGAGGTCTATACATACATACCCAGTCCCTTGTGACTGTTGCAGTAATGCAGTAAGTTGAGTAATGTAATACATCTCCCTGTGTGGCATCCTCTGAGAGATATCCTTTTTCACTGCGCTCAGGATACAGTAATAGAGCTAGCAGAATCCAGAGAAATCCCCCCATTATGAAAAGTGTAACTGGTATGCAGAAGGTACTATATCAAATGTCTTTCGTGGTGCCCTCAGTAGATTGCTAATATAAACAACTTATTCAGCTACTGTCTGGTGAGTAGAGTTTAAAAAAAGGGAATATAAATTAGAGGGAGAAGGATAGAAAAACACAATAGGGGGTGCCTAGCGTTTTTGTGTTTCTCACTGTGATGTTTAAGGGCAAACAATGGTCAAGCTTCGGCTCAACAGTGTGGGCAGCATGAGCGAGCAGAAAGGGAGTCTGCTGATTTGGTAGCTAACAAGGGGACTGAATGATTGTATTTAATCTGAAAATACCTCAGGCAAATATGTATGTGGATATTTCTAGCACACTGATTTGGTAAACAATGCAGCAGTGATGCCTGTCTAATGCCTATGGATTTTACACCTTCACATTATCATACATCAAATTAATGGAAGGTCAATCTTCACTGCTAAAGGTCAACACACAAATTTCAATTATTTTACCTCCTAACGCCTAATATATATTTCACTGCTGTTGTATTCCTCTAATGTTTATATTGATCCTATGTTTTCATATCATACCCCAGCAAATTCATGGGAGGTCACTTTCTACTGCTAAAGGTCAACATACAGGTTTTCATTATTTAGTCTAATATCTTACTGTCTTTTGTCCTAAATATAAACACACAAATTCTAACTGGAAGGAAACTAAGTTGCACCTTCATTTTATTTCTATTTTCTTCGTATTACTACTATTTGGTTCTCTTTCTAGCTTGTTATTCTACATCGGTATATCGGCTTCTAAAAAAATCATTGGTTTCTATTTTTGTTTCTCTACAAACAATAATATTTACATCATAATGCATATCTATAACTACAAATATAGTCCACCATATAAATCCTCTTTCCTCATTCAGAGATAGTCCATATTACATTTTCATTCAGTCCATATCTCTTTTTGTATGTCCTTAAAGGTAAAGATCCACCGTGCTTCTCTTTTGAGTAAAATAGATTCCTGGTTCCCACCCCTCTTTGGCTGCACAACCCTTTCCAAGCCCAAACATTTTAGCAGTGATACTTGGTGATGAAATTACATAAAATGTCTGGCCAGTGGAGACCTTTTGTCTTGTCTTCTGATATTACTTTTATGCTCCGATATTCTATTTTTAAGCAGTCTTGTTGTTTCCCCTATATAATACGGGGAGCAGGGGCATATGATGCAATATACCACATAATCAGAATTACATGTAATTAGACTCTTAAAATATCACATTTCCTCTCCATGCAAGTACTTTTTCAATATTTTGATTCTACTCCATTATTACAATGCACACAGTTATCTCGGGGACATGCACGTGCCTCTGCAGCCATGTGGTGGGTTGCTGTGGTGGTGTCCAATGTTGTGTTTTGACCAATTTCTCTTTTATTGTTGTCTCTTTTGCTGTGACCCAAGGTTTTTGCTTAAAGGTATTTGCCCCTGTTTCTGTCGATTGCAAGATATTCCAATTGTTTAAGATGACTCCTTTTATTTTTCCAAAAAATTCTGAATATTGGGTTGTCATGATTATCTTATTTATAGTGTTTATGTCCATATCTTGTTTATCCTTCAACAGATCCTTCCTGTCTTTATTGTTGCATCTTGTCATTGCTACATCCAGTGTTTCTGTCCTATAACCTCTCTGTTCAAATCGCATTCTCAAATCTATCGCATTTTTCTCAAACCTTGCTTGTGTCCCACTGTTCCTTTTAACTCTTAACATCTGGCTATAGGGGATGCTGTTCTTTAAGTTTGGTGTATGAAAACTTTTTGCATGTAACAATGTGTTCCTGTCCGATTCTTTTCTGTACAGGTCAGTGGATATTTTTCTACCTTCTTTTATGAGTCTTAAATCCAGAAATGGAATATCGGCTCTACTGTATGTCATAGTAAAAGTCAAATTAGTGGTAGCGCTAATCAAATACTCATGAAAGTCATGTAGCTCCTGTTCTGTGCCCCTCCTTATCACCATAATGTCATCAATAAAGTGCTTATATAGTACCAAGTGCTGTTTATAGATGTTTGTATCAGACTGTACATAAGTTTCCTCAAAATAAGCCATATATAAATTCGCATAAGTAGGTGCTAGTGTGGCCCCCATTGCAAGTGTTGGGTAAGTTACTTTTTCTATTACTTATATTACTTTTGAAAACTTGTTCCAGAAAGCTCTGTGCAGTCACTAGCAAGGACGGAGAAGTACTGGAAAAAGTAATACACCTTACAGTTAAAATTACTTATGTTTCCTTAGTTTCCTTCTAGTTAGAATGTATGTGTTTATATTTAGGACAAAAAACAATGAGATATTAAACTAAATAATGAAAACCTGTATGTTGACCTTTAGCAGTAAAATGTGGCCTCCCGTGAATTTGCTGGGGTATGATATGAAAATATAGGATTGATATAAACATTAGAGGGGTACAACAGCAGTGAAATATATGCTAGGAGTTAGGAGGTAAATAACTGAAATCTGTGTGTTGACGTCACACAAAACGGCAGAGATGGATATTCTATCTGGCCGAGGTCGACCCAGAATTTGTTCCATAGGGGGAATTATGCATTCAAGTCCTATAATTAAAAATGGATCTGCCTACTGAAAATCGGCACACTCCCCTTCCTTTTTCTTTTCTTTGTTTGGGGCTGGTGTTCTTGGGAAGAGGTGTCCTGCGGGAATTAGTTATTCAGACCTGTGAGCTAATTTAATTTGGTCAAAGGCTGATTATATGCCTCAGGCCAAAAGTATTTATTCTTTCTTTATTCTCAGACCACCTTTTGTGAATGATTACTTCATCTACATTGCAGTTTACTGTATCAATTGAGAAAATTATTGTGTGTCTTTGTATTTATTAATAATAAAAATTAAATAATAAAAAAAAAGAAATCTGTGTGTTGACCTTTAGCAGTAAAGATTGACCTTCCAGGAATTTGATGTGTGATAATATGAAGGTGTGAAAGCCATAGGCATTAGAGAGGCATCACTGCTGCCTTGTTTACCAAATCGGTGTGATAGAAATATCCATACAAATATTTAGCTGAGGAATATTCAGATTAAATACAATCATTCAGCCCCCCAAACCCCTCCCAGCATGAAAGATATACTTTAAAGCCTAAAGAAGTGAACATTTTTATGTTATCAAGTCTTTGAGACAAACAGGCTCATAACTAGGTCTGGGTACTTCCATCTGGCCCATAGATTGTGAAAAATAAATATTCACACCGTTTGTTTTACACTGGTCTGATCCCATTTCATTAAGTCTATAACCCTTGCCCACATCCGAGAGCCTAAGCGCATGGAAACTTTTGATGAACAGTGTGGTAACATAAAATTAAAAAAAAGTGTCTTATTTGAAAAGGCAAGTAGTTTTGTGAAAACATACAGGAGAGGGCCTGCTCACACAAACAGTTCTGATCACTGTTTGCTAGAAGTTTCCATAGTGACCAGGCCACCCAGGGGGACGCCAGTGAGTGACAAAATCACGCTTTCAGGCGTGTTCATCCTTTGCCCGGCCCTTTTGGACCTTCAGTAAGAAGGCTGAACTGATAGGGAAGTTTGGCGTCCAGCGGTAACAGCGGCATGTTAAATCGGACTGAAACCCTGAGAAATGGTTGAGTTCCCTCGCAGCAGAAGGATTAATTAAATAACTAAAATAAGCACAAAGGAACTCTTGAAAGATAATTTGCTGATATTTGCTAAAGAATTAGCATTTGCATTTTAACAAATTAAAACAGATGGACAAGACTGACGCTAAGAAACTTAAGAGCCACTCAATATTTTCTATTACAAAATCTAAAACCAAAGAGGGCAACTTGCAAAATAGGAAGCTTAAGGTGTTAACACATAGTTCTGTAAGGTAAAAATGACAAAGCCTTTAAATAATGATTTGTATGAAAAACAAAAGGTCAAATATGATGACTTATGTGTTGTTATTGTCCCACAGGGTTTTGTACTTGGGGTCCCTGGGCAAAAGAAAAATTTAGACGGATGCCACAGAAGTAACACAGAATTAAGTTAGCAGGTGTGTTCCCCTTGCCATTTCATAGTTGTCTAATTGATATGTGGCAACTGAGTAAAAAATGATACTTAAACTAGGATTTCTGAATATAGCAAGGATTTATTAGAGAATTTACAGACTAATGGCAGCTCATTATTTTGTCTGAAGAAAGAACAGGATGGTTCCGAAATGTAACAGTATTTGATAAAAGAGTGGAAAAAAGTGCTGAAATGAAAAGAAAGTGATATAAAATTATTTTGGAAGTTTATACTCTCGTATTTATTGGGGTTGAGTTCCACAAAACTTTTGAATTTTTACGAAGTGATGAAGCCCATACTGAGAGTGGGTCCGGATGTGTCTGGTAGCTGATAAATGCAGGGAGTGTCCATGTAAGACATATGGTACAGGTACAGCTGGTACAGGTAGAGTCCACCTATGTATGTTGCCCGACGGGAAGGTGGCACTCGACTGGGGGTACTATTGACAGGAGCCACTGCAATAAGGTGTCTCCGGGGGGTGCACTTGGCCATAGCAGAGGCATTATTCTGTAACACCCACACTATGATCTTGTCAACCTGGGCATTGATATGGCCTTGACTGGCACTTGTGGGCACATACTATGTATAATATGTGTTTTCACTGCTGTACAGATGACACTCAGCTATACCTGTCTTTTGCGCCTGAGTAGCAGGAGGCAGTGTCGATGTTTAAGCAGTGCCTTTCTGAGATCCAAAACTTGATGAAAGCCAGCTGGCTCAGGTTGAACCCAGACAAGAATGATGTATTAGTGGTGAGACCTAATTGCCCAGGGGTGAGGGCACAATCTGATCAAGTCTCAGGGTGGTGCTTGGGGACTCCCAGTTGCTTACCTCGTGTGCAGTGAGAAATGTTGACGTTGTTCTGGACTGCATTCTGACACTTAAGTTTAAGGTGTCAGCAGTGGTCCAGAGTGCGAATTATCATCTAAGAAATATCACCTGGATTAAACATCTAGTCCCCTCGAGTGATCTCCAATCACTGATCCATGCTTTCATGACTTTAGAACTAGATTACTGTAACGCTGTCTACCTAGGGCTGTCAGGGGTTAATCTTTGAAGCTTGCAGCTAGTGTAGAGTGCTGCAGCCAGGTTACTGTCTGATCTGTCCAGATCATGTCATATTACACCGGTGCTGCGCTCTCTGTACTGGCTGCCATTTAGGTGGCAGATCACATTCAGGGTCAGTTTACTAACCTATAAAGCCCCACACAGTCAGGGGCCTGGTTACCTGCAAGATCTGTGTTTTCGCCGCTCTGCCCATCTACTCCACTCCATTGATGAGGGATTTTTGGAGATTCCAAGGATTCACCTCAAAACCTTGGGTGCTCTGGCTTTTTTTGTTCAGCGCCGCAACACTCTGGAACTCCATCCCTCACTTTATCAGGGAATCTTATTCCCTAGAAATTTTTAAATGGAATTAAAAACATTTTTGTTTAGTCAGGCCTTTTTATCTGATATTTAGTTACCCTATTTTAAGTAATCTACAATATATGCATTATATGTTTTTATTATGCTATGTTAGATTTGTATTTTATTCTGTTTATGTAAGGCGCCTTGAGTTCCAATAAGAAAGTGCGCTTGATAAATAAAGTGATGATGATGACATATGTTGCAACCGTGGAGCCAGCAGTATCAGGTTCCACATGGGGACTACCTATTGATTTGGCAGTGTGTGTGCCAGAGGGTCTGTGACTGCCATGTTCAGAGACTATCCAGCACAGCTACATGCCTCTTTGTGGTCCGCTAAAGCCATGTGGGGTACTAGAATACGAGAGATGCTACACAGCCATACTAATGACTGTGGCTACTGATAGCTAGCACTGCCTCCATGTCTGCCTGGCATGTGTCTAGGAGCAGAGACCCATGGACACAGGAAGGATGCTGAGCCTGCCCTTGATGTGGTGCCAACTCAACGGTCCAATAGATCAGCCCTGGCTGGTGTAAGCATGGCTGGACCTGGAAGGTGTCCAAAATCCCATAAAAGGCATATTTACCCTGGGTAATCCAGCTGAGATGCGACTTTTCATTTGCAGTATGGTTTGTCTTCTACCCATTTCAGCAGCTGAGTGGATTTGGCTGAGATGTACTCCTCACCCTAAGGTGGCCAGTCCACACAAGGAAATGTCTATGGGAGCTTGCACTGTGACGGTCCATGCTGTGTGTGTATGTGTGTGTGTGTGTGTGTCCACGGAGTCAGTTCTTCCGAAATGAGTAAAGAATGGAAAGGCATTTGGTTTTCTAAAGTTTTTTTTTTCCTACTTTTTTTTTTTTGTAGTTGTTGACTAGGAAAGGCACAGTAAGCTGCCTTAGCTCCTTTCCAGGTGTGTGTGTGTGTGTGTGTGGCTATATGGGCCTCTTTTGACTGAAGAATGTTGGCAATGACATTAGGAGAAATTCCTGTACTCTTGCCTTAGATGACATGCGATCATGGGTTCTTTAAGTTCCACGTGGTCAGTGACCACTACCTTTTGCACAACCTGTATTCCCAGAGCACCTTATAATCCAGGAGAAAGGGAAGACAATGCCCTTGCTATTTCAGGGGCATATGGAGGTTGAAACAACCCAGAAACAGATTAGAGAGTTACTGCAGATGGACTAAGAACAGGGAGGTTACCGAGCTTACTCAGGGTCACACAGTGAATATGCAGTAGCTTGTGGGAATTCAAGTCTGATCTCCAGGTTCACAGCTAGGCTTTCACTAATGCAAACTGCCTTTGTCTGCTGCATGCAAAAGCTTTTGCCTGTAAACATTTTTTCTACTTCTGGATTGTAAAAAGAGATATGGCCAACCAACAGCCACCACTATCAGTGAGTGCTACAGGTATCCTTGCAAACTGCACTGGTTATTGGCATCTATAAAGCAGTGAATGTTAAGGTTTCGTTTCCCACTCTCCATCACATCTCACCACACAGAACCTCACACCTGCAGATAAACTGGCGGGCATGATTGACACCACAATGTAGCAGTGGTTCTGCACTCAGTGTGCTCTCCCTTGGCATTTAATAGGTTTCTACTGAGGTGGCAGAGTCAGCCACATACTGCTCAAACTTTTGTCACTGAAATGTGAGACAACAGAACCAGGTAGAATGGATGAACTGATGATCTTTTTCTGCTGACATGTATTTATATGTTTCAGTGTGGGACACTGGCCCTCATAAAGTGGGACACCTCATCAAACATGGACTTATTAACTCAGTATAATATCTGGAAACTAGTTATTTTATTTAATGTTTACAAAGTTTAGTGTTGATTCAACGTATTAGAAGATTGTGAAATTCTGCTTTAAAGTTTCAGTGGGACACTCCTCTGCGTGGGAAGTACCTTTTCCATGTGGGATGGATCGAAGGCATAACAGTATTGCAGGGTTAAAATGAAGGACATACCTCGTGATGTGGGACAGTTGAATGGTATGGCAGCCCACCTGTCCAATCATGAAAGCTAAGAAACGAAAGGGATCTGTTGACTTGCTGGTGGTGAAAATGTGGTACTACTGGGTGAACACAAACAGAAGAAACCTTAGCACTCAACTCAAAAGGAGATGGACATTTTTTTTTAAAATGCTTAATCCTTTATTTTTAGAAATAAATCAGCAGTTCCAACACCTCCGCCACACCACACTGCAAAGTCTCAATGTTTCTTGCAGGCACACTGTGCTTTGTCAAGAGAAACATTGAGACTTTGCTGTGGGGGGAGCGGGGTGGGGGTCCCGACCTGATGGGGTGGGGGGCCACTAGACTGTCGGGGATATGGGGGGACTTATTATTTATGGTATGTGTACAATCCGGGCTGGGGGGGACCCTAGACTATTGGGGATTACAGAGGTTGTTTTTATTGTCATTGTTGATCGGGACAGAGGTGGAGTGGGGCCACTACACTATGGAAAAGCCGGGGACCGGGGATTTTATTTTTTATTATATCGGGCATTGGGTCTGGGAGGGGAACCCTACACTATGGAAAAGTTGGGGAACGGGATTGTTTTTATTATATTGTGCATCAGGGCTGGGAGGCAGGACCCTACACTATGCAAAGGTCAGGGAACAGGGATCCTATTTGTTATTATATTGGGTATTGGGGCTGGGAGGAAGGACCCTACGCTATGGAAAGTATGGGGGATATTTTTATTACTACAGCAGACATCGGGGATGGGGGATGACTGGCCCGGCGCATTCCGCTGGGTGCAGCCATGCTAATAAGCTCATAATGAGCATGCATGGGGCCTGGTTGCGCCATGCATGCCCAATAAGCTCATTAGCATTTTTTCGCTGAATATCACCCTTGGGGGTAATGGTGCAGTCAAGTATGCACCGCTCATTCCCCAGTGGCGGTCTTCAGTCCTAAACCCTGGATATGCTGCGTCAAATGTGATGGCCACCTGCTTTGTGCCATGCATCCAGGGTCTGATAGTCAAACAGAATGCGTGATCTGCTGCGATCAGGCATTCTGTTTGAATATACACACAGGATACACACTATTCTGAAGAGACCACAAAGGTAAGAAAGGTGGAGGTGTAGTAATGCATATAAGAAACAGCATCAATTCTATGGAAACCTAGGGACACAGCAGCAATGCGGAGGTCCTCTGGGTCACCCTCAGAGCAGGAAGTAGGTACCATATCCAAGTTGGGGTTATATACAGACCCCCAGCCCAGGATAAAGACTTGGATAGGGAACTCCAGGAGGCCATCCTACAAATGGCAGACAAAGGAGAACTGCTACTGGTTGGTGAGTTCAATCTACTGGATGTGGATTGGCTCTTACATAAGACCTCTATGGAAAGGAGGAGAGAATTCCTCCTAGCACTAAAGGGAGCAGGACTGAAACAGTTGGTGACCACACCAACATGAGAGGAAGCCATCCTGGACCTCGTGCTCCCAGATAGTGACAGGATCTCTGACACAACGGTGGGCAGCAATCTGGGTACCAGTGACCATAGGACCATCTGGATCACCTTCACCAGTAAAGAGGAAGTCAGCCACAACAAACTCAGGGTCCTGGATTTACAGAAGGCTGACTTTACTCAAATGAGGGCTTCCATAAAACAAATGCTTAGCAAGAAAACAGAGGGCACAGTGGAACAGCGGTGGAAAGCCCTGAAGGAAGCTTTAATCACAGTAACTGCCCAGTGCATGAAGCAGATCTCTAAATCAAGAAAAAGGAGGAAACCACTATGGTATACCAAGGATGTACCACAAAAATAAAGGATAAAAGGAAAGTGTTTAAGAGATTCAAGGATACTAACAGTGAGGCAGATATGGAAGTCTACAAAACCAAGCTAAAAGAAGCAGGGAAGGCAGTAAGGGCAGCCAAAGCCCAGACAGAAGAGAGAATTGCACGAGGAGTGAAGAAGGGCGACAAAACTTTTTATGGATACAACAGAGAAAAAAGGAAAACAAATGGAGGCATTGTAAGAACAGCAACCAAGGATGGCAAACAGGCAGAACGAAAAAGCAGAGATGCTAAACATTTTCTTCTGCTCGGTCTTTACAAAAGAAGATGACAGCATTGGACCCAAAATGCAGAACACAGGTGGACTCGTCATAGAAGCAGATGCTGGACCATTTACAAGAGACAGTGCTGTAAAAGTGCTTCTCAAATTAAAAGCAAATAAAGCAATGGGCCCAGGTGAAATCCACCCTAGAATTCTAGAGAGCAGGTACCCTTGCACAAAAGTGGAAGCAAGGAGGAAGCTAGAAACTACCAGCCAGTGAGCTTGACCTCAGTAGTGGGGAAGCTTATGGAGTCCCTACTTAAGGAAAGAATAGTGAAGTTCCTTATGAAAACAGGGTAGCTAGATACTAAACAGCATGGATTTATAGCAGAATGGTCATGTCAAACGAATATGATCGAATTCTTTGACTGGATCTCCAAAACAGTGGACCAGGGAGGGGCGGCAGACATAGTCTATTTAAATTTCAGCAAGGCTTTTGACTCTGTTTCCCATAGAAGATTGGTCAATAGGCTAGAACACTCCGGGTTAGGGCACGAAATAGTTAAGTGGGTTCAAAACTGGCTCCACAATAGAATGCAGAGGGTCATAGTCAATGGAACACTTTCTAGCAAGGGAAGGGTGATCAGTGGTGTGCCTCAAGGATTTGTCCTTGGCCCAGTCCTCTTCAGTATATGCATCAGCGATACTGCTGATGGCCTGCAGGGTAAGGTATCCCTGTTTGTAGATGACACAAAGCTCTGCAACAGGGTAGATACAACTGAAGGAATGGCAGCAATGGAAGCAGATCTAAAGAACCTAGAAGCATGGTCTAGGGACTGGCAGTTGAAATTCAGCGCCAAAAAGTGCAAGGTCATGGTCATACACCTAGGTCAGGGTTTCTCAAATGGTGAGGCCAGCCTCCCTGGGGAGGCACCAGCCTGTTCAAGGGGAGGCTCAACCAAATCTGAAAAAGAACTATATTTAAAATTTTGAGTTTTAGGTATTTTGTGTGAAGGGATGAGGCAATCTGAAAAAGGATAATAATAGGTGAATTTATGTATTTATTTACAAATTGGTGACCAGGAAAGACACTCTGAGCCAAGGCTTATTTCAAGTGTACCTAAGGGAAGTGTAGGGAGTAAATAAAATTCAAAAGGCAACTACAAAACAAAGCAATACAATTATACAAAATGAATAATAGTGCAAACAAATAGGAACAATGAACAAATAATGAGAGGTAACAATTGACCAATTAGACTGGTGGCAGAACAACCCAAATACAGGGCTTAAGCAAAGATGCTGTAGGAGCAAGAGCAGGAGGAAGCAAAAGGATCTCTGAGAGGATGCTTAAGAGCAGGGAAAGAGGGAGAGAGGTGGATAGGAAGGTTATTCCAGGTAGAGGGAAAACAGACATAGAAAGCAGTCTGACCAATGAAGGAACTGCAGCAAGGGGTAACAATGGTTTGAGAGTCAAAACAGTGGAGCAAGTAGGCTGGCCTGGGGAAGGGGGGTTACAAGGTTACAAGAAGGTGTACTATAAGCTGTATAAAATGAGAGCTAACTACTCAAAGGAGTTTCACTTTATTCCTGAGGTGCTGTGCTAGGATGTTATTTTTTTATGGGGAAGCTCAAGATCTTTTCCATGGCTTTGCGGAGGCTCACCATGACAAAGTTTGAGAACTAATGACCTAGGTAAAGGAAACCCAAGGAATACATACACACTCAATGGTGAACAATTAACAGAAACAAAACTTGAATGGGACCTTGGAGTACTTATTTCCGATGATTTAAAGGTGGGTAGACAATGTGAAAAGGTGGCACAGAAAGCTAGTAGCATCATCTAATGTATTGGCAGAGGCATTACAAGTAGGAAGTGAAAGGTCGTACTCCCTTTGTACAGGTCGTTGGTGAGGCCACATCTCAAGTACTGCATACAGTTCTGGAGGCCACACCTGAAAAAGGACGTAGACCGCTTGGAGGATGTACAGAGGAGAGCTACTAAAATGGTTCAGAAACTGCACCAGGAGCAATATGAATCTAGACAACAGCAACTGCAAATGTACTCCTCGAGCAAAAGAGAAACAGGGGGGATATGATAGAAACCTTCAGATACATAAAGGGCATAAATAAGGTACAAGCAGAAAACATCTTTCACAAAAATGAGACCACGTGAACTAGGGGGCACAGTTTGAGACTAACAGGGAGTAAGTTTAAAACCAACATTCTTAAGTTCTACTTCACAGAGAGGGTGGTGGACCCTTGGAATAGCTTATCGCCAGAGGTTGTGGAGGCCAAAAGTCACTGCTTTTAAGCTGGCGTGAGACAAGTACTGGGGTAGTCTTGGAAGAAGAACAGAATGGGAGGAGTAGGCAATCTGAGCAGACTTGATGGAGCACACGGTCCCCTTCTGCTGACACGTTCTTATGTTCTTATAATATCCCATCAGAGCTGGCCGGCCCATTTGTTTGAATGGCATGCCTGAAAATAGGCAGGGCTATTGCCTAGTGTACATACCCGGTAACCAAAAGCTAATAAATAAATTTGCGCTGCTCATCCGTCCGGCTCTGAATATGTCCCCTATTGTGTCTACATTTGTAATAGTTAATGAATATTTTAATATTTTGTAATAAGCTGTGTAGTTTCACAAGTTGTGTTAATAGCCATCAGATATTGGCACTGTCTGATGGTTTTTGTAATGGAAAAAGTTCCAACCATGTGGGTGGGGGGGGGAAGAGTGTATATATGTGTGTGTCTGTATGTGTGATTTTTTTTTTTATGCAGTAGTCATGGACTCAAAAGCCATTACATAAGTGCTGTTATTTGAGCTACTGTGTACATAAATTTTAATTTGTGTACATAGTAGACTCGTCATCAGCATTTGCCTACACAGTAGATGCGTCATGATGCATTTATGTACATGGCAGACATGTCATCATGAAGTGTCTCCCTCCTGCGTCCGACCAGCTGGCACTTCTTCTACTGTTGTAACTTAAGTCTAGCAACCACACTGCTACTACAACCTGCTGCTTAGTTTAAACCATGTCCCTTTCCACTCTGCAGCTTTCTCCTCGGTCTCCACACAAACACTACTGACACAAAAATGAAAGTACCCGACTTTGTTTGTTTCATTTTTTTAACAAACACCTGCCTACCAGCTCTTACACGGATGCTCGCCTCTCTACTACAAAAAAATTAATAGAGCGCTCAACATTGAGCTCTCAACTAATGCTGAACTTATATTTAGTTGAGGCTAAATGAGCGCTTTTTTGAGATTTTCACATGCAAATTTTCTAGCGCTCAAATCATAAATATACAGTTGATGCCCAGCTGAGCATTAATTCAGTTGATGCTCAACTGAGTATTAACTCAGTTCATGCTCAATTGAACGTTAACTCAGTTCTTGCTCAATTGAGCGTTAACACTGATTTCTCCCATATGGCAGTTCCTGGGATCCCTGCAGCAGCAGCTGCCAGTAGCCCCCCCCCCCACATCCTCATAGTTCCCTCTAGTTCTTCCTCTCCACCCCACCTTATGGCCCACCTGTGCCATCTCTCCCTGTAGGTCCCTTTACCCCTGTTGGTGTCCTCTTCCAGTAGTTGCCCTCTACCCTACAGTGGCCCCCCAATCTTCCCTTCTTTCATGGCCACCCCATTCCCTCCCCCAAGACCCCAGTATTTCACCCACAGCTGATCCTTGACCTTATGTGTCACTGCTCTCTTAATTGCCCTCACCTCATAGGCCACACAGAATTATGTTGCTATAATACAGTAAAACGCAGTTCAGATTAACATGTTCTCTAGTACCTTGGGCACACATAGCTCACACTTCATGACCAATTATGCCTTTGTATAGAAGTCAGATAGTGTCCATTGCAATCTTAAATGTTAATTTTAGGCAAAACAATGGCTGCTGCTGCTCCTGACCAGGCAGGGCATTTGATAACTGTATTAGAAAAAACATCAACTTGCAACATTTAAGTTTTTGGGTTTCCTGAATTTGTGTATGATGCGTATAATACCTTGCAATAAAGAAAATAAAAGTTAAAAACTTCTTGCATATGTTTCTTTGAATTTAAGATGTACAATAATTCAAAACACATGTCTGACATGAGATAAATACCAACTAGCAAGCATTTGAGTAAAACAGACACTTAAAGAGACTTACCAGTCTCAGCACTGGCACCTATTGGATCGGTGCCTTACCCCTTTCAGATGATACTGCTGCAGAGATTATGTAAAATAATGGCAAGGGTAAAAAACAAATGCTAGCCCTCATAAACTTGGCTCCACCGGGTCCCTCGGACTTCCCAGTTTCTGGGGCCGCCCACGCTCAACCCCCGCACTCACTAAAGTTGTGACGTGATGCTAGGGAGAGCGCGGGGACAAACTCCATTATAGTCTATGGGCGGCAGCAACTTTCTGATCATTTTTATATTGTAATGGTCAGTTGGTGATGAAAGCGTGGGCACTAATTAGAGCTAACAAGGCCCTTGTCAGTCGACCAATTGCCCATCACCAACTGACTTTCATTAATATAAAAATAATCGAAAAAACTGCTATATAGACTATAATGAATTATCCCAGCACTTCTCTAACATCGTCCTAATTATTAGTGAGGAAAGTGTGGTGGCCTCAGAGGAAGTCTGAGGACTAGTGGGGTGAGACTACGAGCTAGCATTTTACCTTCTCCATTATTTTACATAATCTCTGCAGCAGTACTATTACAGTCTGGGTGTACAAGATGGCAGTATTTTATAGTGAAGTACAAAGAGTACAGTTACAACTTAGAAACTCAAGAAACTGGTGAAGACTCCATGTATTGTACAAGTGTGAACACTCACTTTCTTCAATAAAAATAAGTTTAAAAAAAAAAAAAAGAAACTGGGACACTATTTAAGCAATATTAACTGATGAAGTGAGGTTGTCCTGGTCTGTTATTGACTTGGAAGAGGTCAAGGACAAAAGGTGAAGCCAATGCCTTACCCGTTTCTAAGGTCAATAACTCCTGCAGATGCCCTGTACTTCAGGGAGTAATATTGCTGTTGCAAAAATGTTTAGAAACTTACCTTTTGTTGCATTCTTAAACATGCTGGAGTGCATGCTTGGACTGTTTGTTTACATTAGCAGGCTCCTCCTGTGAAATTGCCTTCTTGTGTAGCCAGTTAACGCACTAACACATTCAGCCCAGTACTCTAGGTATACAATGAGAATTATTTTACCTCTTTGGTTGTTGAAGGCACTTTGCCTTTAGCCTTGTGTCTTAAACTTCAGAGTTGTGCAAAAAAAAAACCATAAATGCATGGCCTACTCAATATTTCTTAAGGAGTAGCAATGTCCTATCGGTAAGGCAGTTTTATTTTCACGATTTTTTTTACATACATTTCACGGTGCCTGCACAGTGAAATTTCAGTATTTCACAGAAATGAATGAATGCAGAAACGAGTAGTTCAAAATGTAAAAAAAAAATAAGTTTTAATTACTTTAACTAGTTTTTGATATTAAAAACATAATTTAGACATTGAAACAGTATGTTTCCATATGTGCAAAATCAGCTAAATCAATTCTGCTGCAACAGTGAATACATTTTTAAGTTCTCTGCTTTGATGCTGCATCTGTTAACTGTAAGCATGGACCCATATTGGGAGAACGAACGCTCCACACTAGCACTGTGTACTGGGACAGACAGGCAACTCAGGGCAATATTACTCAAATTCGGGAATCTGTCCTGATTCGGAATCCAGAACTGTACAATATCTTTTCCCTTTGCAGAGTTGATTGCACTGAACGTCCGTTATGTACGAACAAGTTCAGCTCTTGCTTGCAGATTCTCCTTGAATGTCGGGATACTGGTGCATATCACTTCCTCGGATGCTGCCACGGTCGACAGGTGGTTGGGTTCTAATATGCGTACAGCTGCAAAGAATTTTGCAGCAGATTGATGAAACCTGCCCTTCCCTGACATGTAATTTTGAATTTTTAGGGCACATGCAGACATTGTACTTTTTGTTGTAGGATATGTACTGCTTTCTGCTTTAACTTCTAAAAATCTAGCAAAGTCCAGCAAATCATCAAAAACGATGTGAGATTTTATCTCATCACCTTTGTATTTCTGCAGCATCTGCACCAAAGAGAGGGCATTGACAGCTACTTCTTTTATTTCGAATACCACTGACTGAGTTGACGCTAAATTAATTACTTCTGAACAGACAGTGCTTTCATCTTTAAAAAACTCAATATATTCATTTATGTGCTCGGACTGATAAAAAATGGCATGAAACCAGGAGTTCCATTGGGTAGTTACTGGCATAGGTGGTAATGCAGAACATACACATTTTGCGATCAGGAACTGCTTGAACCTTGCTTTGCGTGCAGGACATGCAGTGAATGCTTTTTTCACACAAACTACTAACTCGTTCACTGAGACATTATTTTTGTCGCCAGATGTCACTGAGCAGGTTCAGTAGATGTGCAGAGCAGGTGACATGTACACCAGTCAGCAAAATATGCTTTAA
Organism: Neoceratodus forsteri; assembly: GCA_016271365.2. NCBI lineage: Eukaryota > Metazoa > Chordata > Ceratodontiformes > Ceratodontidae > Neoceratodus > Neoceratodus forsteri. The sequence goes on from CM057452.1 coordinate 569,738,681, forward strand.
ACTGGATTCTCAGCACTTGTTCATATACATGGCATTATCTGTCACGAAAGCAGCAACATTACTATATGAAATATTAAACTTCTGAAGACAGTTCAGTACAGCTTGAGACACAGTCTTGTAATTTGTTGCCTGTAAAACGATGCAGTCCATCAGTATAGGCTCTAATTTGGTTTCAATGTTGATTTCACAAGCAGCTGACTGGATTGATGGCACTGCTACAATGTTTAAAATATATCTGTCCTGTATGCCTGTGGTCTCGTTGCAAATAATTAACACAGACACTGCTTCTGAAACCCATTTTGTAATGTCAATGATATGGTAGGACAAATCTTTGGGCATATACTCTGTTCTTAACCACTGCGATGTAGGAATGACACCTACAGATTTCAGATTCTCCACGAGGTAATTGTGCAATGTAGGGTTGTCTAGTGTGTGCAACAGTATGTTAGCGGCTGTAACGCTTCCACTAATGAAAAAAGAGCTGCCTTTCGGGTCTCTTGATGAGCAGATTTTGTGCTAAAATGTTCATGTACCTTCACTTGCTTTTCTACAGAGGCAGAGGCTTTTGCTTCCAGCTTTCTTTTTTTTTTGCCACATTTCCAGTTTTAGATGCAGGTGAAGGTTTGTTTGGCACAGACGTATCTGTAAGTCGAGGAGCACTCAGCAGTGTGCGGTTCAGTGTCTGGTTTGAATTACGTTAGTAGCAGGTGGTAATTAAATACTTGTTCATCAGGTGAATGAGGCATTAACGAGTACGTGGTCCACAGTGATTTTTTTTAATTAACTACAAATTAACTACAGATTACAAGATTAGCAGATAAAAGGCACCTACTCACTATAACTGGTCTGGTTTTATTGACAGCTAATGGACAGTTTTTCTGAAAGAAAGATTGTAACTAGCAGAAGTAGCTAGATTTGCTACTAGTTGCTCAATGGAGGCAAATTTAAAACAAATAATTTCGTACATTTTCGTACATTTCATGCTACCTTTTCAGAAAACGGGAATTACACGGACTACTGCCAGTTTCACGGAAATCGTGAATTCCTTGCGCACCGCGATTTAATTACTGCCTTACCTATCGGGCACTGCTTTCCAACTCAAAGAAATGGTAAGCGAAAGTCTGTGAACTGTGCTTAATTTAAAGAAATGCTGTAATTTTTTTTATCTTTTTTTTTTTGCATAAAAAGAATTCATTCAAAGTAGATAAAATACACACACACACACACACATTTGCAGTCACAACTTTTCTTTGGCACAAACCAATGACAGAGTATTACACAGTTATCTATAATCAAGGCCCCTGGAATGCTGCGATTCTGCGGTTGCGGAATTTTTCGCAGAATTTGCATTATGCCTCAGAATTTATATAGTGCCCGCAGAATTCATTGTTTTTGGTGAATTTTCATTCAAATATACAGTTTTTCTGTGGTGCCAGGCTCCCGCACCCATCTTGTTTTTCCTGAAGCCCCTCCTCTACACTTGATAGGTAATGTCATCAACGACATCACTTCATATTTTAGCCAATGGCAGGGCTGCATTCTGCCACAGAAATTAATAAATCATGCCACAGAAATCAGAAAATGCTGCTGCAGATGCTCAGAAGCCCTGCTGCAGAAATCGGAAAATTCTGCCGCAGAGCACTAGGGGCCCTGTCTATAATCACATGGTAATATGGAGGCAGTATAGCGCAGTGGTGGTCTAAGGCTCTGAGCTGCAAATCTGGTGACATCCAGCAGACCAGGCCTGGGTTTGAATCCCACAGCTTCCACTTGCATATTGTGTGATCCTGAGCAAGTCACTTAACCTCCTTGTGCTCCCAGGTCGCTCCTGTAAAAAAGCTTTCAGCTTAGTGTGCTATACCTGGTTAAACAACTAAATATATCTTTCCAGCATATCTCTGTCATAGTTGATGACCATATACTATTCAACTGAATATACAAAGACCCAGGTGCTCAGGTATAACAGCAGTACATCCCATTATCTTACATACCCGACCCACCCCAGAGAAGTCACTTTCTTGAGGGGTTAAATCCACTAGCAAGGGAGCCCAGTCTCTAGTGAAGTAATCTAACCTATCCTTTACGAGTAGGGTTAGTCTCTCCAAGGCCAGGGTGTGTATCACCAGAGTGCACCAGCTTTGTACTGTAAGTGGGGCACAAGATACCCACGTATTTTGAATGCTATGTCTGGCCAGAATTAAAAGAATCCTCACCCACCTTGGTAATGGCTCCCACTCCTCCCCGTCTTCTGTATCTACACCCAATAGGCATGGCAGGGGGTCCAGTGAGATCATCCTTCCCCCTATCCTCCCCACCTCCAAAGCCACTGCTCTCCAAAACTGTTGTAGTACGGGACACGTACAGAAACAATGGATATATGCACCTATGTCCCGGTCACATCTTCCACATATTGGAGACGTGGCAGGATAATATTTATGAATTATCAATGGGGGGTGGTGTACATCCTATGGATAAATTTATAAAAAGCCTCCTAAAATTTGTTACAAAGTAAAAGCCCCATGTGCATACGGAGCAGAACCGCCCAGTCCCACTCTTGTATCTGGACACCCAAATCCCTCTCCTAAAGTTTTCGGGTTTTAAGTGAAAGATTTGGCATACAATATCTAAAATCCCTAACAGCTCTCCCTACAAAGCCTTTTGCTTCCTGTTTTGACTCCTGCATAAGTAATTCTATCTTTCTAATTTCCCCCATCCCAGGCCCTTCCCCGGTCAGCCCGGCCATATAGGCCCTTACCTGGAAGTACCTAAATAGATGCCCCTCTCCCAAGTGTAATCGTTGATGTAAATCTTGGAAAGAGGGAAAGCCCTCCCCTGCCACATAGGTCCTCTAGATTACTTATCCCCCTACGTTCACACGTCTTGAGCCCCAAGTCTTTGAATCCAGGCAGGAAGTAGGGGTTGCCAGCCACTGGAACCATGTACGTATCCACTGCAATTGCCCCCCTCCTTTTTAAAATCTTACCCCAACTGTCCAAGGCTGCTAATACCATTGGATTCCTAGTATCCTGCCCCCTGTATGCCTCAAGGCCCTACTTCTCTAAGTACGCAGAAAGCCGCACTTTATACCCTCTCTGCTCCAGGTCCAGCCAAAGAGCAGCCCAGGGCATATGTATCCAGTCACATATATATTTCTGTTGTGCCACCAGATAATAAGTTCCAATATCCGGAAAATTAAGCCCTCCCCTTTCCATGTCTACTTTAAGGCGTTGAAGACTAACCCTTGGACGCCTCCTCTTCCATATGAACGAAGAAAACATGCTCTCCCAGTCTCTTAATATCCCTCTTAGAGATCCCCACATATAACATCTGTATAAGGTATACTAATCTGGGAAGGATGTTCATTTTGATCAGATTAATTCGTTCATGTCAGGAAATCGGAAGCACAATCCACCATCTTAAGTCGGCCTCTTTACTCTTAATTATAGGGAGATAATTTAAGTCATATAGGGATCCCACCAACCAGCCAGTTTTAATCCCCAAATACATGAAATGTCCTCCTACCTTCTTAAATACCCATCCCTGATCCCTTCCCAATGTCTTAGGAAGTCTCAGGAGCTCCGATTTGTCAAGGTTAAGTTTATACCCAGAGAATCGTGCAAATTTTTCCACCAATTGCACCAGAGTTGGCATAGAGATCTCGGGCTCTGTGATGAAAAGCAACATGTCATCAGCATACATTGCAAGTTTATGCTGCTCCCCTGAGGTCCCCTGCACTCCTCGGATTCCCTCTTCTTGCAGTATTGCTATTGCCAGCGGCTCTACCACTAGGGCGAAGAGCAGCAGGGACAGCGGGCATCCCTGCCTCGTGCCTCTGCCCAGGCCAAAACCCTCCGAAAGCACACCGTTTACTAATACCCTGGCATGGGGAGAGTTGTAGAGTGCCTGAACCCAAGCCACAAAATGTAGTCCCCAGACCAAACCAGGTTAGCATCTCAAACAAATATTCCCATTCCACTCTATCAAAGGCTTTTTCCGCGTCCATAGATATGACACTGGTGTCTTCTTTCCACTTCTCTGCTCCCCAGATCACATTTAATAATCTCACATCATGATATGAGAGACATCCTTTAATAAACCCGGTCTGGTCTGGGTGGACTTTGTCAGGCAGCACCATCTCCTATCTACCCGCTAAGACCTTTGCCAAAATTTTGGCATCGTAATTCAAAAGTGATATCGGCCTATACAAGGCACATTCAGACACATCCTTACCAGCTTTGGGGATTAAGCAAAGCACAGCATCTGAAAATGTGTCTGGAAGCTTCAGAGCCTCCCCTTCCACTGCTGAAAAATACTGCACAGTGGGCCAGCAAGCTGCCCTACCAAACATTTATAGTATTCTACCTGGTAGCCATCTGGTCCACTTGCCTTCTCACTCTGCAGTTTCTGAATGAGCTGGGCCACCTCCTCCCTTGTAATAGGGCCATTTAACAGCAATTTTTGCTCCCTTGTCAGCTGAGTTAGCCTCAAGACATCCAGAAAACCCTGTCCCAGCACCTTTGTCCCCCCTCCCCCTTCTGTCGTATAGAGTTTTTCATAAAACCTCCGGAAGCATTCCCATATCCGCTGTGCCAACTTATGTAGCACACCCTGCCTATCCTTAATTGCCATAACATGAACCGGACACCTCCCACCTTTTATCAGTCATCCCATCAAGGGACCTGGTTTGTTACCCCATTCATATAGTTTTTCCCTCCAAATGTCCATGCCCTTCTAGCTTCCTCACTGAGTAAGGCATTCAATAGCTCCCTGGTTACCTTTAACTGATCTCTCACTGTATCCTCCTCCTCCCCATCTGCAGCCCGTCTTTCCAGTTCACCCACCTGCCCTTCCAGTTCCAATCTTTTCTTTTGTTTTTCCCTTTTAGTTTTAGCCACATATTTAATAATCATCCCCCTCATGAATGCCTTTCCTGCATCCCAAATGACAGCCTTACTGGTGGGGGAGTCCGCGTTCATGGTCCAATAAATCTTCCACTACTCCTCAAGATATTCCTTAAAGGTTTTGTCAACCCAACACATAAGTTGGGAATTTCTGGGGCTCTCTTAGCTTATTCATAATCAGGGCATAACCACCATGGCATGGTCAAGATATGAATAGGACTGTCCACATATTCTGCATCCTCCCATACCAGGTCCGTGGAAGGAACATGTAATCTATCCTCGACCAGGTGCCATGTGGATTAGAGGAAAAAGTATATTCTTTGGCTCCAGGATTCACCTCCTGCCAACTGTCTAACATTTCTAATTCTAAGAGCCCCCTACGCCACTGGCGAATCCCCTCGTGCTGTCGGCCTTTACCCCGTGAGTGATCTAATTTGGAGTCCAGGGTACAATTCAGATCCCCCCCCAAAAGCAGACCCGGGAATTGTTCCTTAATCAGAATGGAAAGGATAGTACCATAGAATGAAGTGTCAAATACCGCTGGGGCATATATATTACCAAACGTTATCTGTTCTCCCCACAATTCTCCCACAACATAAATATATATACCCCTGTTTTGATCTTTAACTACTCTCTGCACCCGAAAAGGGAGGTGCTTATGCAGAAGGATAGCGACCCCAGGTTTATGAGTCTTAAATGAGGTTGCGAAACAGTTTCCAACCCACCCTCATGCCAATTTTACATGCTCCACCGCCATGAGGTGTGTCCCCTGTAGCAGGGCGAATTGCACCCCCTGTCTATGCAAGACAGTAAGGAGACTAGTACGCTTCACGGGGGTCACTATCCCTATTACATTCCATGAGCATATAGTGAAGTTCAGTCGGTTAGCCATGAGAAATAAATAGCCATTTCACCTTTGCCCCCTCCAGCATTGCAGCATAGGTTTCCTGCACCCAGCCAGCACTACCCAGAGACTCTTTCCACATCCTTCTATTTCTGCTACATTCCTGGTACACCATATTGTTAATGCTATGTGCGTGTGTGCTAAAACATGTTAACAGTAAAAGATTAAACACAAACCAAGGATGAACAATTTTAACTTTACCCATCCCCCCAACATTTTTCATAAACATCACCTACCCTCCCCAATACCTCCACATCCGTGTCTTTCCATTCCTATATTTACCTCTTTAACCCAGAATTCAATCTTTTCATTCTTAACTGTCCCACCCCTCCTCTTTGACACTATCTGCCACACCTGTGTAAGTGTCAGTGAATATCCCCACCATGAACATGTTCACCCTCTACTCCCTCTCCCGGAGCAACTAACTCGCTCAATCAAGTGTCTCAATTCTACTGAGTGTGAGTCCATATATGATTTCCCCCAGGCGTATACCCCCAGAGGGTACCTAATCCATCCATGGCAGGACAAGCAGGACAATTCCCGCCATCCCTACATAAATATTTACCACCCCTGACTCCACCAGGTCCACCCAGTCAGCTTAAGCCCAGCGCCAGGAGGCACCTCGCCATCTGGTCTGTGTGTGGGTGCAGGGCATTCCTGTCCCTGCTGCCTGTGAGGCTCTCCTTCTAACACTCGGGGAGAGATGGCAGAAGGAGAAAGGAAGAAAAAAGGAAAAGGGTAGATAATTCCACCGCTCCCATTCTTTGTCAGAGCTTTCAGTTATCCTCACACCCTGAAAGTATGGCAGTTAGCCCAGACATCACCCCCATGCCTCCACCCCCCTCCCCCATGCACTCTCCCGCCCATTCACAACCAAAAATCACCCCCCTTCCCCACACACCCCCGGGTACCCTGACTATTGGGTGTATGTCCCATACCTCTCTTAATTCCTGGGAGAAGAAGCAAGCAAGTCGTATCAATAACATGGACAAGAAAAACACCCAAGTTAGAGAGCACAACCCCCAGGTGGCCGTTACAATAGTCCTCAGGAGTCCAGTCAGCCCAACGGGGCCATGTAATGATGCCCTGCACCTCCTCTGATCGGAGCGGGGGGTTGGAGTCCAGCCAGAAGTGCAATCCAACATGGGCAAAAAGAAAATGCCACATACTGCCAATGTACTTCCCTGCACTGTAGAATGTAGAAGCCAGTACACCACCTCAGTATTTCACCCCCTGCCGTTCCACTAGTTTCCATGTACATATACCGCCTGCAGACCTCATTTTAAAAGTCAATTCACTCTGTTCTCCAGGTTCTCCGCAATGTTCGTCGCCCTCTCCGCCTCCCAAAATGAACTGACTGCCCTCTCCTGCTTCATCCTTAAGGTGGCCTAGTAGATCAGATGATGTTTCCACATTCGGAGTCCGGAGTACAGCCATAACTGTATTGGCAACTAGTTCAAGAAAACCACTCAATTTAAAGAATGCAACTACCCGATGGCAGCCACAATAGTCCTCAGAAGTCCAACCAGCCCAATGGGGCCATCAAAGCAACAGAACAAAAGGGTAAACAGGGAGGAGAGGAAGCACTGTGGGTCAATTTAGAGACAGGCAATAGCACCACAATCTGCACAGGGGTTGTATACATATCCCCATCTCAGGGGAAGGAAATGGACACAGAAATGATAGCAAGTATCCTTAGAATGGCAGAAAAAGGAGAGATATTGCTAATGGGGGATCTGAATATGCCAGATGTTAACTGGAGTGCATTTGCAGCAGCCACATCTAAGAGTGGGGTCATTTTAGATGACCTACAGGGGGCATGTCTTAGACAACTAGTATCGGAACCCACTTGAGAGGGAGCAATCTTAGACCTGGTACTTTCAAATGGAGGTGGCGAGAGGATCACAGATTTAGAAGTGGATAGCCATCTGGGAACTAGTGACCATCGAACAGTATAGTACGATAAACACAGCAGTAGAGTCAAGCCATACAAAGGCAAAGGTACTGGACTTCAGGAGGCTGACTTTGCCAAAATGGGTGAGTGCCTAAGGAATGCACTAGCAAATGGGCAGGAAGGAGGGTAGAGGAACAATAGGAATAATCAAAACTGCCATCACAGAGGCAACAAGCCTTTGTGTGAAGCAAATAAACAAAACAAAACAATGTAAGAAACACTATGGTTCTCAAAGGAGGTGGCAGGAAAGTTAGGAGAAGAGAAAAGAGAGCATTCAGGAAGTACAAAGAATCACAGAAGGAGCAGGACAGAGAATTGTATCAGTTAAAGCAAAAGGAAGCAGGAAAGGCAGTCAGAACAGCAAAGGCCCAAACTGAGGAAAAGATTGCCAACTCAGTTAAGAAGGGGATAAAACCTTTTATAGGTACATCAGGGAGTGAAGGAAGACCAAGAGAGGGATAGTGAGGCTTAATAAAGAGGAGGGGGGTGGGCAGAAGGTGACTGTGAAAAGGCAGCGATACTAAACAAATACTTTTACTCAGTATTCACAAATGAAGAGGGGGAGGTACCTATACCAAACAATAGAAACACACTGGATACAGGGGTTGATACCAGCCCTTTCACAGAAGAACGGGTTCTGAAGGAACTCTTAAAACTGAAGGTGGACAAAGCAATGGGGCCTGGTGGGATTCATCCCAGAATTCTAAAAGAACTAAGGGTAGAACTAGTGATACCACTGACTACCCTCTTTGATAAATCATGGGAGGATGGGGTTGCACCTGAAGACTGGAGGAGGGCAGATGTTGTTCCACTTCATAAAAGTGGGAGCAGGGCAGAAGCAGGAAACTACAGACCTGTTAGTTTAACCTCAGTGATTGGGAAAATGATGGAATCAATTCTGAAGGAAAGACTTTTTGAGTACCTAGAGGCCAGAGGAGCACAGGACTCAAGGCAGCATGGATTCACAGCGGGAAGGTCATGTCAGATGAATCTAATAGATTTCTTTGACTGGGTGACCAAAGTAGTAGATCAGGGAGGGGCTGTAGACATGGCCTACCTAGACTTTTGCAAAGCATTTGACACAGTCCCACACAAAAGATTAATATACAAGTTGGCCAGCCTGGGAGTGGGTCCCAAGATGGTAGCCTGGGTAAACAATTGGCTGGAGAACAGGGCACAGAGGGTAATAGTAAACGCAGTCCACTCTGAAGAAAAGGGGGGTCACTAGTGGGGTACCGCAGGGTTCAGTACTAGGACCAGTCCTCTTTAATGTCTTTATAAGCGACATTGCAGAGGGACTGGAAGGAAAAGCATGTCTCTTTGCAGATGACACAAATATCTGCAACAGAGTTGATACACAAGGTGGGGTGGAAAAGATGAGAAGGGACTTGGCAAGGTTGGAGGAATGGTCAAATGTATGGCATCTTAGATTCAGTGCTAAGAAGTGCAAAGTAATGCACCTGGGAAACAAAAACCGAGGGGAAGAGTACACAATGGGGGGGTGAGATACTGACAGCAACAAAAATGGAAAGGGACCTGGGGGTAGTCATATCAGATGACCTAAAAGTGAGCAAGCAATGTGAGAGGGCAGTAAGTAGGACTGGTGGGATACTGGGATGCATAAGGAGAGGCATCACCAGTAGAAAACAGGAAGTTGTTGTCCCTCTGTACAGACAGCTGGGGAGACCCCATCTGGAATACTGCGTGCAGTTCTGGAGACCCAATCTCCGCAAAGACATAGACAGGATGGAGGCAGTCCAGAGGAGGGCAACTAAAATGATGCAGGGTCTGCACCAGAAGACATATCAAGAGAGACTTAAGGATCTTAATATGTATAGCCTCGAGGAGAGGAGGGAGAGGGGGGACATGATAGAAACTTTCAAATACCTTAAGGGTATCAACAAAGTCCAAGAGGGAAGCATCTTTCAGAAAAAGAGGTGTGCAAGAACAAGGGGGCACAATTTGAAGCAAGAGGTGGGACGGCTCAGAGGTAATGTGAGGAAGTATTTTTCCACTGAGAGGGTTGTGGTTGCATGGAACAGCCTTCCTGAGGAAGTTGTGGAGTCAAAAACAGTGGTGGAATTCAAGAATGCATGGGACAGACATAAGGCAATTGTAGGAGGTGGAGGTTGGAAGAAGTAGGCTGCTGGTTAGCTAGGATCTGCAGCTTATCCATTAGGTACAGAAATGGGCAGACTGGGTGGGCCAAGTGGTCTTTATTTGCCGTCAAATTCTATGTTTCTATACAATGATACCCTGCACCTCTGTTAAACGGAGCGTGGGGGGGGGGGCAGGAGTCCAGTCAGAGGTACAACCCAACACAAATAAAGAAAGTATTCCACGTACCTCCGATGAGCTGTTCCACACCTTAAAATTCTAAGCCAACTCAACGTTTCGGTGTCTTACCCCCAACTGTTCTCTCATATTAGTGTCCATGCACATATACCTCCTGCAGACATCATTTGGAAAGAAAAATAAATCAGCTCACTTTCTTTTTCAGATCCTCGGTGAACTTCGCCACCTTCTTTGCTTCCCAAAATGAATAAACTGCCCCCTCATGCTTCATTTTAAGGGTAGCTGGGTAGATCAGATAATTTTCCACCTTCAGGGTCTGAAGTGCAGCCATAACTTCATTAAATAACTTCTTCTTTTTCAAGAGTCTTGCCAAGTAGTCCTGAGACAGAAAGAGTCGGTGACCCACGAACAACAGCTGTCCCTTCTCCCGGTAGGCTTGGAGCATGGCCTCGCAGTCCGGACAGTGATGGAATGTCATTATCATTTGGTGAGGTGGCTGTCCTGCAGGCGGCCTGGGAATAACTGCCTGATGTGCCCGTTCTAGCTTAAGGCGCCCATTCTTTGCTTCTAGATCCAACTGCTTGGGCAATGTCGCAGCACAAAAATCCATCATACTCCCTCCTTCTAGCCCTTCTGGCAAGCTTCGGAGATGGAGATTAAGTCTCTGATGATAGTTTTCCTGATAGTCTGCCGCCTCCTTCTTATCCTCTAATTCTTTTTGTAATGCAGTAATTTGTGCCAGGACCCCCTGCAGCTTGTCCTCCAGTCTAGAGACCTGTTCTTCCGCTTCTGTAATTCTGGTAGCCTGACTCGCCTGCTGGGTTAGCACCTCCTGCAGCCGATCATCAATGCAGGTTTCTAGTTTGCAGAATCACGGCTCCAGCACCGCGAGGACCTGGCCTGTCAGCTCACGCCCCAAGGCACTTACTTTGGCGGCTGATAGAGATACCATTTGGTGGCTGTCGGCCTGCGCACAGGCCGCATTTTTCTTGGTGGCTTTTCCAGCTGCTCTTTGGCTCTTCCCCGCACCCGAGGTCAACTATTCATCCATGGTACAACAATATATGACCCACAGCCAAAAACAACCTTAAGTTTGAGCGAAATATAACTTTTATTACTTTATTTTACTCCGATGGAGAGAAGCGAGGTGTAAACATGTCTAGCCATGTCTGTTGCTCATTAGTGCCCCCTTTGTTATCTTTTAATGTCCCCTCACCCGCAGCTTTGTTTACATTTGCAGCGCTATCACCAGTAGGGAACTGGCATCTTTGGGCAGCCAAGACCTTACAATGAGGTGGGGCCATAGTATCTATCTAAGGAAGGGCCCCACTGCATTGTGTAGCCTCTGCTACCCCCGCCAGTTGCCTGGTAGTGATAGCACTGCAAATGTAAACAAAGCTTTGAGGAAGGGGAGGTTAAAAGGTAATAAAAAGTACAAAATTCCAGTATTTTTTCATGGTTCCCAGGCTCTCCTTTTCCATTTCTTTGAGTTGGAAAGCAGTGGCCAATAGGAGATAGCCACATTTCAAGTAAGCTATAACCCATGACTGACTATGGGTGTATTCGGGCATTGATGCATGCCCTGGGTGCACTGTGAGGCTGAGGGTAAACCTCGAGTGCCCTCCAACCACCTGGGAACTGCATGAAGTCCCCGGAAAACAGATGTGAGTACTCCACTATAAGATAATCTTATAAATTGTTAAGTAGATTCCTTACCAGATCTGGAATTGGTTGTGTGGTGTTCCTTGGGGTTGCCAACCCTAATGCCCATCCTCTCCCCCCAGCCTGTAGCCTCCTGTCTAATGCACATGGTACAGCTCTAAGCCAGTGTCTGCTAGGCAATTACTCTAAAGAAGAAAGAGAAGAATGGCTTGGCACATGTGACTAAACAGCATCAACTGTTGCTTTCTTCCCACAGGGCCCTGCGTGATGCAACAGATCATGTTTGTTTGCTATGGGAAGGGGGTGGGCATTAGGGTTGACAGCCCCAAGGAACACCACACCACCAATTCATCAAGACCCCCGAGACTCAAAACCCTAATGTTTTTATTTCTGTATTTTGTGCACTTTTCATTCTTCCACCCTAATGTTTGCATTAACATAGTTTTTTGGCAATAAATTTTCCTCCTTTTGTGATGGTGGAATATTAAAAGTATAGTGGAGAGATTTCAAACCCTGCATCACCAACCATCTAGCAAGTGAAAGCCTACAGTCTGCACCATTACAGGTTAATATAATAGCACAGATAAGAGAGCCCTTACAGGGTCCCTGTAGAGCCTGAGATATGGGGATCTCAGGAGACCATCCAGTCGTACCTGTAAAACAAGAACAGCAAAAGGGTTGCAAAGGATCTGCAGCTCTTTATGAACTAACAATGACAAACAATGTAGGGTAAACAAAAAAAAATACTTATCTGATACATGTGGTCAGTGTCCTCCTACACCTCGTTAGCGCCCTTTCAAACCTGTGGACATACAAGGGAAAAGTGGTCAGTATGAAGAATAATAATACAAAAAATACCACTAACAGCTTATTTATTTTTTTGTTTGCCAGGTAGGTGCACTAGACAGAGACCATCTATTTTCAGGCACGACTCGAGAGAGTTAAAAAAGCAATAAGAAGGCAAGTTCCAAGATATAATACAAGAGATAATACAACTTTGAAAAAATGATAATGGAATTTAACACAAAACTCACATGACATTGGGATGCAAACATATAAGCAGTACAGGTGTCACAGCAAATTTCCAAGTACTAAGAGCCTTAAGTGCAGGAATACCTAAAGGTAAAGGAGTTAGAAGCGAGAAATCAGGGTACAGCACAGGAGCACTTGTCATTGGCAAGGAGAAAAGAGTAAAGACCCTTCTTAAAGGTCTGGTGTGACTGGGAGCTTAATCTGGTTTAATGTCAGCAGGCATCCATCTGTATTCCCCCTCCCCAGGGACAAGGCTGAAAATAGCCTGAATTGTCTAGTCCTCCTTTCCCGGTCAACAAAAACAAAATAAATGAATACTGATCAGCTGCATCCATTGGGAAGGACTTGTAGAGGTAAAACAAAAAGTGGGTTGCATGTTGGGGGTACCAGACCGGTACTACACCATCAACCTTAGTTTTAGAATGGTCTCTGTCACTCAGGGGCCATCATGAAGGAGAGGAGTCGGTGCTCCTAGGACTTATCTTTCTTGGGGGTGGGGGCCATGTTGCTTCACCCATCGACTGTCACAAGGCAGGATGAAGACATCAGCTGTTGTCCTCCTACCACCATTGACAGAGCTCCGGACTGCCAAACAGGTAAAGCGTCTCAGGATGGGTTGCCATGGTTGATGAGAGGGATGACCCCCTCCTGCCTTCCCACCATGGAGGGAGTGGCTGTACCGAAGACCCAAGTTTAGTCCCTGGGATGGTGGGTGATGTAGCTAGGTGGCCGATGGCAGTATGGTACTTCTCGCTGGTGCAGGGCCTGCAGCGACTGTGGCTTCATGCTGGCAGCAGCTATTTTTCCCCATGCCAGCCCACCGTCTTGCGACAGTGCATAGTCTTGTCAAATCTTGACACACGCGCAGGCCCACGTATCTCTAAACCCCCAAAAAAGCCAGTTCTCCCACAGCTTTCACCAACATGGGCATTCTGTCCACCACACCCAAGTGAAAACAGATTCTTTGGAAGGACTACAGTGTTTGGGGAAGACAATATGGCAGGTGGATTTTTTCCATAGGGATTAGTGTGGTACTCCCCCCGCACCCCATCCAACTATATATAACAACACTGGGACGCTATATTTGTGACCCAAGAACTGCAGTCGAGCCGACTCTTCCATCGTACCAACATGAGCAGTCCAACATTCTACCAGCATGGTCAGCCTCCCACCCTCCCAAATAAAACTAACAGCCAGCTCCCTCACCCCCACAGTCTCCGACCAACAATGCCTCCCCTTCCACCAGCACTGCTAGCTGCCCCAATCACATGGCCAGACCCTTTATCACTCACATTACACTCCCACTTACACACACACACACACACACACACACACAAACGTGCGCCTAGGTCACTACACACTGCCACCTCCATGGACAACATCTGACCTCATGCCTGGCTAGCCTCCCCCTCAAACATGGATTGAACCCCACAACAACACTAGGGTCATCTCACTGACCACATATCTAGAGTCCACACCCTTCCATCAGCACAGCCAGCTCCCTACCAGCACACTGCACAATCTCGCCACGATTCTGCCAGCTCCCCTCCGAGCACAGACCCACCCACACCACCAGCATAATACTCCAGCAATCCCCCCCACAAATCAATCTCATGTATCCATATCCAAATCAGATTGTGCCACCAACCACAATGATTATTCTTGCTGTACAGTACCCCCCACCACCTCTAAGTACATCACATTGGTGATACCTCTAACACTTCATAGAACTTTTTTCTTAAATTCTGGAACACTTGCCTGTGCAATTGAACGTAGTATGTAGGCAGCAATCTCTCCCAAAGTTCCTTGCCCATCAGATTCCGCCCAGTATGCAGGCAGAAAATGTTGGCAGACACCCTTCCAACAAAAAAATGCTTTGCGCTATGGCTAGCAGCAAGACACAGTCACAGAATTATCCCCAGCACAAATATAAACAAACTGGCCAGATGAAGTTCTCAACCTCTGCCACCCCACAGCACAATACTGTATAGTCTATATTATGTAGAGCCCTGGCAAAGAAAACTGCTGTAGCTCTCCTTTTTAAGTATTTGTTTGCAGCCAGGGCATATACCTTGCAGTGAATTTTTACAGAAAAAATTACCATTGCAAGATTAATGTCCTCTTTGTAGGCAGGATCATCAGTCTTCCCCTGATCCCCCTCCCCAAGCCATGCCTTGCCATGCCAAGCCACAACACACCTAGCAGACTGAAAACTGTGGGCTTCCCGTTTGCAGTTTTCCATTTTTTTAAGATCAAACTGGCACAGGTATCAAAAGGAACACTGCAGTAAAGGTGAATGAGATACCTGCTGTGTGTTGGTAGTGGTGTTGCAGGCAGGTAGGGCAAAACAGAGTCACAGAGGGCCTGGCGTCTTTTTAACAGGATGAGCGTCTTGAATCTTGGGGTGCAGGATCTTGGCATCTCACACTTTTAACTGGAGTTAAGGAAAAATGGCTGATGACATTCGCTATAGGAGCAGTTTTGATGGTGGTACTTATCACGGTGGCTTCTAAGCAGTGGAGTGGGTGGCAGTTGGTGGCGGCACATACTCCACAAGGGTTCAGGTCCTTTTTATCACTTCCTCTTCCGGGTGGGTTCTCTGCGGCATAATAGCTTCAAATATATTATAAACAAACAAATAAACAAAAAAAGGCCAAAGTCTTGCCCGCTCACGCTACCAGCATGATTTCCTTGAGGGGCTGACATTGAAATTCAGAATTACACTGGCCAATTGGAATTCTGTGATGCCGATATTCATGGAAGGGTGGAAAATCATGGAACTAGAAAAAAAGGCTAGAGAATGGCAACGCATCATCGGGGAGGACATAAAGCACGCCACCATATTGTGTATGGCAAAACCCGGACATGGGCTCATTAACATCCAGGCATGTTGGGCAGCATGTTTAGTTTAAGTTACATTTTTTAAACAATTTAAAATAACAGCATGCTCACTGTGGGTATTTTTCTGTGGACCGCACTCCTGTTAGTGGTTTTAGAGGATAGAAACATAGAAACATAGAAGTTGACGGCAGATAAGGACCGTACCGTAAGGACCATCCAGTCTACCCATTTCTTTTTCTACCTTGTGAATGTGCCATCAGCCTTTGCTCTGTCAGTGGCCTATCTATTCATACTCATCAGTATTGCTCCCTTATGCCTATCCCATGCCTGTTTGAAGCCCTGCACTGTATTCATAAACACCACTTCCTGAGGTAGGCTGTTCCATGCATCCAACACCCTTTCTGTGAAAAATAACTTCCTCACATTACCCCTTAATCGGCCTCCCTCTAATCTCATGCTGTGTCCTCTTGTCCTGCTCTTTTTCTTATATAGAAACATGTTAGACTCTTTCACCTTGTTAATGCCCTTAAGGTGTTTGAATGTTTCGATCATATCACCTCTCGCCCTCCTTTGCTCTAGGGTATACATTTTGAGCTCGGTTAATCTGTCCTCATATGTTTTCTGATGCAATCCCTGCACCATTTTGGTAGCCCTTCTCCGGACTGCCTTAGTTTGGTTAATGTCCTTGTGAAGGTGTGGCCTCCAGTACTGCACGCAGTACTCCAGATGGGGCCTAACCAGTGTCTTGTAAAGAGGGATTATTACCTCCTTCTTCCAACTTGTGATACCCCTATTAATACACTCCAACATCCCTCTAGCCTTACTTACTGCTTTAGTGGTCTGCTTGGATGATTTCAGGTCATCTGTGAAGATGATGCCCAAGTCTCTTCTTCCCTTGTGACTGCCAGCAACTCCCCTCCCAACCTATAGGTGGCTTCAGGGTTTCTCTTCCCTATGTGCATGATCTTGCACTTCTTTGCGTTAAACCCCAGCTGCCATTCTTCTGACCATTTTGCCAGTTTATCCATATTTCTTCTCATTCTGCCCACCCCATCTGGATCATCTACTCTGTTGCAGATCTTGGTGTCATCTGAAACAGACAAACCTTACCCTCCAGTCCATCTGCAATGTCACTGATGAAGATATTGAAGAGGACTGGCCCCAGGACTGATTCCTGAAGTACCCCACTTGTGACTTGCATCTCTTCTGACTGTATACTGTTTACCACCACTCTCTGTTTTCTGCCCGTCAACCAGTTTTCCACCCAGTTGACCAACTTCTGACCCACACCAAGCCTACTCAGCTTATTAATCAATCTTCTGTGTGGAACAGTATCGAAAGCTTTGCTGAAGTCAAGGTAGACGACATCAACTGCTCCCCCTTGGTCCACCACTCTGGTCACCCAGTCAAAGAAATCTATGAGGGATATACATTTAGGAAATAATAAACTTGTTTTGTAAGCAGCTATGGCTTGGGCTGTGCGGGGGGGGGGCAGTTATTCTGCTAGGGCTTTGCGGTGGGGCTACTAGCTGCAGTGATGCTAACTGAAGCAACTGACCGTACTGGGGGTTTCTGTGCTGGATGTAGGGTTATTTACTCGGCACAGTGGCAGGGCATGATAGGGCACAGTGGCTGCTGGCGGGGATGCTAAGGCATACTGGCAACTTGTTTGGGCAGAATGCCTAAAGTAAACCTGTTTTTCTCCACAGTGACACCTCTCACTGCACCATGGGGCTCCTACAGACATCTCTGTCCTGTACACGGGCAACCTAAATTGGCCCTAAGGGGGGTCCACAAGTGCCCTATCATGCCCTGCTCAAGGTCCCAGTTTTTGCTGCTTGGGTGTGGGGAGAGGCTGTTTGGAGGGTCCAGACACAGAGACTGTGCTCTGATTGAGGGAGGCTGGTGCATCTAGCAATGGTACAGTGGCTCATGTGGACAGACACAGGCAACTCAAGGGAATAGGTGCCATCCTTGAGTGACACATGTACCTCAGGGTGATCTCACCTGCAACCACTCCTTCCAACATAGGGGATGTCTCCCCCTCCCCCCAGTCCACTCGGCACCGATGGCAGGCTCCTAAGCCAACCCACCCTGGTGGCAGGCACTACACATGGCACTTTGTTGTGGTTACCCTGCACTGTACATCCGCACAAGTGTCGCTGCACTGTGCCACCTGCTCTGCCGGTATCATGCTGTGCCACGTGCACTATACTGTTACTTTGCTGTGCAACATGCACTACTGATACTTGTTGTACCACGAGAACTGCTGTCGCTTCACTGTGCAATGTGGACACTGCTGGGCCACGTGCAATGCCAGCATAGTGGTAGGCTACGTTCAGTGCAGACACCACAGTGTGACACAGTCCTGTCCCTCTCCCTACAGACAGGCGCCTGCCTCACCGGAGTCTACCTCATAGAGGGGCACCACCACGGATTCCCCCTATGGCAGGATAAAGGGAGGAAGTGCCATCCTCCCACCCACCCCTACCTGAGACACAGTCTAGTTCACACCATGGCGGTCAGGGTGGCAGTATGGGTCCACAGACAAACATGCAGGGTGTCACTGAAATGGCAGCTTTCATTTTCCACTTTTCTCCCATCCCTATGGTGGCCAACGTGAAGCATGCATATGGAGGCACGCAAGCATCACCAGCCCACAGCACCTTTCTTCTGTGCCACCCTAGCTTGTGCTATTACCAGTGAGAGGGTCATATAAGCCCTCCCTTCCTCCTTCCCCGGGAAAAGAGAGCAGTCCCATGCTCGATCCTGTACCCTCCCAGTTGACTCCAACAACCAGAGTCCGCTTCCAAACTCAGGTCATCGGAGTGGAGCGACGTGGCATCCAGGGCCTCAACCCTCAGTGCCACTGATCCAGCCCCTTTGTATGATTTAAAAAAACAAATGTGTATATATATATATATATATATATATATGTATATGTATATACGCACCTTGATGGGAATTTGCATTGTCCCTTTAAATGTCTTAGCATTAAGCACTATAAATAGAAGGTTTTGCATTCTCAACATCACGCCTTGAGAAAATACATAGAGCATCTGTGAAATATCCACTTTGGGAGTGTGTGATGTTGTACATTGAATTCAGTAAATTTAATTACTATCCTGCAACAGAGCAGTGTTCTTTTGTATTTGATGAACACTGATGAATGCTGAGCCAACTTCTTGTAACTGTTAAAGCCAGAAGTGACCACACTGATGCCCACGTGTAGTGGGCAGTGCATGGAGTCCCAGCATGGGCTAGGGGATGGGTCTTGGAGCTTGCTGTGAAGGGGGGGCAAATCAGATTCCATTGCTGGCTGGCTGGGTGGGGTGGGGGCTTTGGTTACTAACAGCCAAGGCTAAGTGGGATCAGTATCCAGCTGCAACTGTTGGAGGAAGGGGACACTACTGAGCCTGCCGTTGGACAAGTTGGGTTTTTGTTGAGTGCTTTCTGAATGAGATCTCAATGAATGCTTAACTACATTTCTAATTTACACATTCTAAAACTATAATCCTCAACCAGTGCTCAATTACTAATTTAAATACTCAACAAGCATTCAACTGTGCAAGTTGAGTTTTTGTTGAGTGCTGGTTGCCTCTCTCGGAAGTTAACACAGTAAAACAAAAGCAGCCATAAAATTGTCTCAGTAACTGCACCATTTGATTTCTTTCATTCTGTTTTTCAAAGTACCTCGTATGCTTTCTGTTTGAGGCTCCAGCTGCTCCTGGTCACTCGGTATGCCATCTCGCTCCAGGATCCAGCATGCGTCATGCTGCCAATGTCTCTGCAGTAAACAACCACCACTCCACATATTTTTTTAAAATGAAACAAAGCTGAACAGCAGTCAAGAAAAAAACTGCACCCATGCCTCCCACAGAGCTCTGACCTGACGATATTTCTCAGTAAGTGGTGCTGCCATGTGTTCTCTTAAAATTTCAGAAAGCTGCTTCTTGGGCCGGCCTGGTGGCATAGAGGGCTGGAGCGCTGGATGCCTTACCTCGCTTCACGTTGGTGACCTGGGTTTGGGAATGGACTCGGGTTGTCAGAGAGCTGGCATGGGGGAGGGAAGGAGCAGGATCAAGCAGCCGAAAGGCAGCTCTCCTCACCTGGGAGGCTGTTACCCCCCCCCCCCATAGTTCCACTGCCATCAGGTAGAGGTCTGATGGTCAGCATAGGCGGGAGGGGTGTCAAGTAGTGGGAGGGCATCCCAGTACTGCGGCTTGCACATGCCTCCACACACATGTGCATGGCCAGGACAGGGGCAGGGAGAAAATGGGGAAAAACTTAGGGCCATAAAAAAAAAAAAAAAAAAGCCGCTGCTTGACCAGTTAGCAGCAACGCCAGTGTCATGATGCGGCATGCATAACATTGAGCATAGCAACGGTACTCAGAGGTGGAGGAGCATTATTTTACTAATGAAACTCAGGAACATTTTCAAAATTAAAATAAAACAACAAACACTTATTTAACAAAAAACAAAAACAGAAGCACAAGGTCCCTGTCTATTGCATAAATGAAGTACATAATGGGTACCTTGTGGAATTAATGTCTTATTTCCACTTGTGCTGTTTTTCCTTGGGCACATCCCAAGGTCAAATAGTACTAGTGAAAATCAATCATTTATTCCACAGGTCCCTGTTGTGTATCCCTTATAGATACACAGTAGAAACCACTTAATCGGGACGTGGATAGTCGGGTCGTCTGCTTTGTTGGGACATCCCGCCGGCACAGGTTAATTAAGTGGTTATGTATTCAGTGGTGCCCCCATCCATTTAATGGGGATGGGGATGCCAGATTATTGGGGCGATTCTATCGTACTCACACTATCAGATCACCTGTTAATTGGTATCAGAGTAGATGTTAAGTGTTGTGAATAGTGCGATCAGCAAGCCACACACACGTCCTGCTTCCTGAACCCCCAGAGTGCTCTGTCTCTCTCTCTCTCTCTCTCTTAACAATAGCTTCTCACCAACACACAGCAGCAATGTTAGGACTTGTGCTTCCCAACCCCTGATTCTCTAGATAAAGCACTGTTTGTACACAGCACCCAGCTGTACCTCTCTCTTACAGGTCTGCTTTTCACCTGCTTGCAACAATAGCGGTGTTCACCTTCAGCTGCTTCTCTCACCAACAGATTCTCACCTGCTCGCAACACCCAGCTGTCTCTCTGTTTGATAGGTTTGCTTCTCACTTGCTCGCAATAACAGCAATGTTCAGCTTAAACAGCGTTAGGACTTAGGCTCCCCATCCCTGATTCTCCAGACAAAGCCCTGTTTGTACACAACACTCAGCTGTCCCTCTCTCCTGCAGGTTTGCTTCTCACCTGCTCATAACTGTAGCTCTCTATTACCCACAGCTTCTCATCCACTCGCTCACCACGCTTGCCACCCTCTATTTATGGCATGAGGAAACTAAGAGCACTCTATGACAGTCCATGCTTCCTCTGTGTAATTGCAATTGACATGCAAAGCATGCCTTAGAACACCACAGCTCCTACTCTCATCTAGCTCACCTTGACTGTATTCTAAGCTTGGCATGATATAGAGGGCTGTTGGGAGCAATTGGTGGTAGTAAGGAGATTTTGAGTTCAAGATGAAGGCAAAAATCAGCACTTCAGTTAATTGGGATGGCCTCTTAATAGGGACCAGAAGCCTGTCATGAGGCTGTCCCGATTATGTGGCTTCTACTGTGTGTAGACATATTTATAATATATGTATGTGTGTACACACACACACACATATGTACGTATATATACACACACGTGTATATACGTCTTTATTGCTCTTCACTTTTTGGTTGGTAGTCAGATTACATTCAGTTGTTCCTTTTCTCTTCCTATGTTTTTTTTTGCCACTTTATCCTGCCTATCCTGCTTCCTATTTTACCTTACCATCCTGCTGAACAGAAATGAGGTAGGCTTGGGAGTCAGAAGCAGTTATTTGCTGACCGCAATACCACACAGTGTGTCACACAGATGCTGTAGACCATTGCCCATTATTGGCCCGCTGGCCAAACAATTTCCTCCCAAGGAGTTCTTCTGCCTCCAGCTTGGACCCATAAGTGGTAATCCATGAAGGACATAGAAACATAGCACTTGAAGGCAGATAAGGACTGCTTGGTCCCCCTTGTCTACCCATTTTTCCTTGCCTATACTACCACTGCAGACCCTGCTTGATCTCTGCCCCCCCCAACTAAGATTCTCGTGTGCCTATCTCATGTATGCTTAAAGCCTGCCACTGTTTTTGCCCTCACCACCTCCGCTGGATGACCATTCCTGGCATCCATCACTCTTTCAGTGAAGAAATACTTGCTTCATTACATGTCCTCTTATTCTTGTACATCTTTCCCTCTGAAAAATACTCTTCTCCTGTACCTTGTTTAACCCTGTGAGGTAATAATAGGTCTCTATCATGTTTCCTCCTCTCTTCTAGGGTGTACATATTGAGGTATCTCAGTCTCTTCTTGTAGGGCTTCTGATGCAGCCTCTGTATCCTTTTAATTGCCTGCACCATGTGTATGTCCTTCTTGAGATGTCCCCAGAACCAGACAATACTCCAGGTGGGGTCTCGCCAACTATTTATACAGTGGTAACATCACCTCCCTCCTTCTGCTGGTGATACTCCTCTCTGTGCATCCCAGTATCCCACTAGCCCTACCTACTGCCTTGTCACAGCATCTCACCACTTTGAGGTCAGCAGATACTATTACTCCCTTTCCTGTGTGGTGACTGTCAATACCTTTTCTCTCATTTTATACTTCACCTCTGGGTTTCTGTGACCAAGGTGCGTGACTGCATTTTTTCACATTAAAACAGCCGTCATAGTAGATTAGAACTTAGGGACCCCACCGCCAGCTAGAATAAGATAACAGAAAGCACAACAGATAGCATGGGGAAATATTTCTTTATTTAGTGATTCAGAGACCCAGTGAACAGTCAGTCAGAATTTTATAGAATCACACTGAATAAACTATTTTAATAATTTATTTCAAATGTAAAGAGACAGTGGATTGCTTCAATCACAAGAGGAGCCCTCTTTTTCAGATGACATGTTTGACAGCACTTTAGTTCTTAGTTCTCTGTTTTCTTTTTTCTTTTGAAGGATAGACCCCAAAATAAAATAAAATAAAAACAGAATAACATGATGATACTGTTTAATGTTCCTATAGACATTTAGCTAAGTTGATAACTGAACAAAAGTTACATAGACTTAACTGGTATATTTTCAAAATAGACACAGATACCCTACTCCGGTACAAGAATATAGACACACAACTGTATATGTGCACCTTTTCTTTTCATTTTTAAGAAATTGAATGTCTAACATAATGAAGTTGAATAATACCCTGTATAACTGGAGGAAATGTATCTGTCAAAAAAACAGTTTTGTTTTTAGAAAGTATGTAACTGAATTTGATTTCAATAAAACTTAAAGTATTAAAAAAACACACAGCTGTCATCCCCTTGACCACTCTTTGAGTTTTCTTAGGTCTCTGCCACTTCTCTCCACCCTTTCTGGAGTCTCTACTCTATTGCAGATATTTTGGTGACATCTACAAAGAGGCATACCTTTCCTTGCAGCTCATCTGCAGTATCACTTTTAAAGACATCAAAGAAGACTGGTCCCAGTACTGAGCCCTGAGGTACCCCGCTGGCCACGCTCCCTTCCCCTAAGTCAACTCCATTTATGACCACCCTCTGTCTCCTATCCATTAACCAATTTCTTACTTAGGTTACCACTTTAGGACCTGCCCCTAAGCAGCCCAGTTTCCTTATGAGACTTCTGTGTGGTACAGTGTAGAAGGCCTTACTAAAGTCCTAGCAGACCGTGCCCACCAGCCCACCTGGATCTTTTTCCCTGGTCACCCAGTCAAAGAAATCTATCAGATTTGTCTGACATGAATCCTGCCCCCTCCCCCCCCCCGTGAATCCGTGCTGCCTCAGGTCTTGTAACCCACTGGATTCCAGGTACTCCATAATGCTTTCTTTTAGCAGTGACTCCGTTAACTTCTCCACTCACTGATGTCAGACCGGTCTATAATTGCCACCCTCTTACTTGCTTCTGTTTTTATGAAGCGGGACTATATCTGCCCTCTTCCAGTCCTCCAGAACCACTCCTTTTTCCACTGAGTTGTTTAATAGGGCTATCAGAGGTGTAGCCAGTAGCTCCCTGAGCTCCCTCAACACCCTTGGGTGTACTCCATCTGGCCCCATAGCTTTGTCCACTTTCAAATTTGCAAGTCCTTTCAGGACTCTTTCCTCTGTAAATGGACTTATGTCTACCTGCCTTCCCCCAGTGCTCCTACATACATATGGACATACGAATGGGACAGCAGATAAAGTCCTTATGGTCTGTCTAGTCTGCTTGAGTGTGCAGCTCCCACTGGGCTTACAGCGGGAACTTCCCCCGCTTCCTGTAACTTTCCACCTCACTCTGCCCCAACCTCTTCTGAAGCTACCAACCATTTTTAGGGATACTACCTCCTCTGATATTTCATTTTACTTAGCTACCACCCTCTCGGTGAAAAAATACATCCTCATCTCCCTCCTGAACCTTCCCCCCACCAGCTTTAAGCTGTTACTCTTAGTGGTCTTGTTTGCCCTAAGACTTAAGAGGCCTCAGGTGCACACCTTGTTTACACTTTTAAGTTACTTGAAGGTCTCAGTCATGTCCCTCCTCTCCCTTCTGTCATTGAGAGAGTGCATTTTGAACCTCCTGATCCTCTCCTCATAGGTGTTGCCTTGCTTGCCCTAGGTTATCTTGGTTGCCCTTCTCTGGATCATTTCCAGCAAGTTGATATCCTCCTTAAGATAAGGGCACCAGTATTGCCTACTGTACTCAAGGTGCAGTATCACTAGTGACCTGTACAGTGGCAGAATAACCTCTGCCTTCCTGCAGGTAATTTCCCTGCCTATGCAGCCCAGGATCCAGTTTGCTTTGGCCAACGCTTTTCTGCAGTGTGCTGAGTGTTTCAGGTTACTTGTGATAATTGTACCCAGGTCCTTTTCTTCCTCTGACTTGGTTACCTGAACACCATCCAACCAGTATTTGGTCCCTGGGTTTTTGGCCCCCAAGTACATAACTCTACATTTCTTAGCGTTGAACCTCAGTTGCCAAATAACAGACCACTTCTCTAACCTAGCCAGGTCTTTCCTGAGTTCCTGGCTTCCCTTCTCCATGGCCGCCCTTCCACAGAGCTTTGTGTTGTCCGTGAACAAGCAGATTTTACCCTTGATCCCATCTGTGATTTCATTTATAAATATGTTAAATAACACTGGGCTGAGCACAGAGCCCTGTGGGACCCCACTGGTCACAGGCCTAGCTTCTGAGAATTCACCCCCCCTTCCAACTACTACCATTTGGTTTCTGTCCTGCAGCCAACGTCAGACCCACCCAACAAGCTTAGCCCCCATTCCCAGGTCTTCAAGCTTCTGGACCAGTCTCCTGTGAGGTACAGCATCGATGACCTTTCTGAGTCCGGATACAGGACATCAGCTGCTTGGCTTCTGTCCACTGTCCTGGTGACCCCATCGCAGAAGTCAATGAGGATTGTCTGGCAGGACCTCCCTGACACAAACCCATGCTGCCTCACATCCTAGAGCCCATTATCCTCCAGAAAGCTCACCAGTCTCTCTTTCAGGATGGTCTCCTTCAGGCTGACCGACCTGTAGTTCCCTGGTTCATCCTTCAGTCCACTTTTATGGAGAGGCACCACATGTGCAGTTCTCCAAAGATGTTAAACGGGTCTGCCAGGGGATTCGTCATAACCTCCGGCAGTTCCCTTAGGATCCTTGGGTGCACCTTGGTAAATGCCATCTGGCCCTTGGGATTTATCCACCTGCAGGGCTCTTAGGCCAATATGTACCCTGTCGGCTTGAATTATTCCATCTGTGACTTTCCACTCCAGGTCCCCACCCCCTTGTTCCCTTGTGGCACTGGTTCATGCTTCTCTGTAGTGAAGACTTAACAGCAGTACCTATTAAGTACCTCTGCTTTCTCTGGTGGTTGGGTAGGAGTGGGATTGGGTATTGTTTTTTTTTTCGTTTTATTTAGTGTGGATGGTGTTTGAGTGGCTAGGATTATTGTCTGTATCAGTAGTGTGATTGATTGAAGTGAGTGTGTGAGTTAATTGCCAGGGGCCCTTTGTGGTAGGACTCTGTGGGAGGACTGGGGGGCCTGGAGAGGGCCCGGATAGTGTACGGGGCGTCCCAGCTACTCGATCTGCGGCCTTTTACTGACCTCCCTATTTCTACCACTACAGCATGTCACTGTCAGGAGGTTGGGATAAAGAGGAGTTGCACTGGTCGGGTATGGTGTGGTGCTCCATGCACTATGGGGGGGGGGGGGGGGGCCAGGATCAAGGTGGTCAGGTGCAGAAGGCACCCTGAATATCAATGGGGCCGTGTGAGAGAGGTGAGAGGTATCTGGCTCCCATTTCCAGGGCTCCCACTAGACCGAGTGGGCAGGTAGTCAGAAGGACTACACTGTCCACCAGTTCCCTGACAGCAGTGCTTTGCAATGCCAGATCGATTAGAAACAAGACCACCATTATTGCAGACTTGATTTCCTTGGTTAATCTGGCCTGCATTACTGAGACCTGGGTGGGGGACAACGCTGGCCCGGTTTTAGAGGCTGCCGTCCCCCCGGGATACTAGGTGGTGCACTGCCCCATAGTGGAATGCAGGGGTGGGGGAGTGGCTATCTGTTTTAGATCTGAGCTTGGCTTTTCCATGCACTCAGTGGGAAGACCAGGCTCATTTGAATGTGTGGCCATGCATGGCGGTCCGGGCTCAGGTTGTAGAATTCTCCTGATCTGCCGCACCCCCCTGGGGCGGCAGGTGAATTTCTGCAGGAGGTAGCCGATCTTGTCGTGGTGAGACATTGGAGTCCTCCTGGTGTTTGGTCCTGGGGAACTTCAATGCCTGGGCTAACAACAAATCTAGGCTAGGTTATAACCTCCTCCAGACCATGTCATCTCTGGTCGCACGAAGTTTCTGCCAGGACGACCACATGTTGGACCTGGTCTTCTCCCTGGAGCTTGAGGTTAATAACCTCGGGATTGTCCGGGTCACTGCACGGTGGGGTTCTCACTTTGGGGGGCCCCCCCCAAGAGCCTGCCCCCTGCTGAGATAGTCAGCTACCGCTCTTTGAGAGGTTTGACTCCAGAGGGATTTCTGGCGGTAGCTGATCTATCTAGTATGGACAGTGCATGTGTAGGGGGTCCGGGCATGGTATTCACCCCCCTATAATAGGGTGATGATGGTGGTGCTTGACTCCTTCGCACCAGCTCTTGTACAACCCAGATCTTCTTACTTGAGGCCCCTTGGTTTGATGGGGCGCTCAAGGCGATCAAGATTGTGGGTCGGAGGTTGGAGCACTGCTGGTGGAAGTCCTGCCTGGAGGTGGATAGACTGGCCCTGCGCTCACACTATAGTGAGTATCAGGGGGCACTCACTTGTAAGAAGGCAGAGTTTCTGTCCAGAGAGATTGCTGTTGGGAAGAATCGACCAACTGTGCTTTTTTTTGGACTGTGGACAGGCTCCTAAACCCTGCCGTCTCCAGCCGAAAAAGACTTTTTCTGATGCTTTGTGCAAAGAGTTTGCTCAATTCTTCTCGGACAGGGTGTCCGCCATCTGGTGGGGCATTCCACCAGTGAGCCTTACAGTGGCCTACAGTGATCATCTGGATTGCCCGGAGAGCGCTCCGCCTGGTTGGGGGGAGTTTAAACCAGTGGAGGTATCGGAGATCATTGAGGTTGCTCTCAGGTTAAAGCATACATAAACTGAACCCAGCGTTGATGCTTTTGTTAATGAGATGTGTTGACACTGTTGGCCCAGTGTTCACCTTGATTGTCCGGTGTTCTCTGATGGAGGGAATTTTTCCAGATGCCTTGAAGGAGGCACTGGTTCATCCCCTCCTGAAGAAAACCATCACTTGACCCTGACATCAAGGCGAATTACCATCCGATCTCCAACCTCCCATTTTTGGGAAAAGTTGTTGAGGAGGTTGTGGTGCAGCAACTTGAAGAGCACCTCATGGCCTTCAATCTCTATGAGCCATTTCAGTCTGGTTTCCGTGCAAAGCATAGTACAGAAGCCACATTACTTGGGGTGCAAAATGACCTCCTCAGGGTTAGTGATCAGGGGGAGGGGACAATTCTAATCCTCCTTGACCTCTCCTCGGCCTTTGACATGGTAGACCAGTGTGTGCTGCTTGGCTGCCTGAGGGAATTTTGTGGGCTCACTGGCTCTGTCATCTGCTGGTTTGAGTCATACCTCGTGAACAGGAGGCAACTTGCAGTGATGAGGAATTTCTCCTCCTCCTCTTCTAGCCTCTTGTCATATGTAGTACCTCAGGGGTCTGTGCTGTCACTAATGCTGTTTGCCGTGTATCTGCTGCCCCTGGGTGAGCTCATTAGGAAATACGGCTTGGTTTTCATTGCTATGCCGATGATGCCCAGCTGTATTTTTCCTTTGCCCCTGGAGCTTCTAGTGCAGTGGAAGTACTAAACAACTGCCTTGCGAAGATCAGTGACTGGATGGCCTACAGCTGGTTTTGACTGAACGCCAATAAGATGGAGGTACTGGTGGTAGAGTCGAACAGAAGACGGAACAGGTTGCCCTCTTGTGCCGAAACCAGTTTACTCCTGGAGTCTATACCATTGAGGGCCTCCTCCAGGGTGCGAAACCTTGGCGTGACCTTTGAAAGTGGATTGTCATTTGATTTCCAGGTGTCATCCATTATCCAAACTAGCTTTTACTATCTTAGGAATATCACCAGGGTTAAGCCCCTAGTTCTGCCTATGGACCTCCCCACTTTAGTGCATGCCTTTGTGGCATCCAGACTTGATTATTGTAATGCGCTCTACCTCAGGGTCTTGGGGGGTAACCTTTGCCGGATGCAGCTAGTGCAGAGTGCAGCAGCTAGGTTGCTTACTGGTCAACCAAAATTCTGTTGTATTACTCCAGTTCTGCATGACCTGCACTGGCTGCCAGTGAGGTGGAGGATCCTCTTTAAGGTGAGCTTGCTCACCTTTAAGGCCCTATATGGGCTGGGTCCTAGCTATCTGTCAGGACCTTCTTACACTTGCTGTCTCGATCCACTCCCTCCGGTCCTCCTCTAGGTTCCTCTTGGCAATTCCCAGGATGAGGCTACAAACTTCCGGAGACAGAGCATTCAGTGTCACCGGCCCAGTCCTGTGGGATTCGCTTCCTCCATCTATTCGGGAGGCCCCTTCGGTTGAGGTCTTTAAGGCCAGCCTCAAGACCTTCATGTTTACTCAGGCCTTCCTGGACCTTGTATATTAGTCCTCCCTGGGTGCCCAGTCTTATTACACCAGAGTTCAATTTTAATATAGATACTTAGTAACTGTACTTATTTATGCTGCTATTTTTTATTGCTTTATTTCTATTAATTTGTTTGTATTGTTAGTATGTTTTTATTGTACGTCGCCCAGAGCCTGCAGAATTGGGCGCCTGAAAATAAAATTTGCCTTGCCCTTGCCTTCACTACTTTCTGCTGAACCACCCTCCTTTTTATGGCTGTGGGCGGAGCCTACAGCCATACTGCTGTCTATAGCTGGAAAATGGAGGAACGTGGAACACTTTTTTTGGACATTTCAATGTATCCTTCCACATCTATAAATCACTATGTCAAATGAAATAAAATACTGTTTAGAATGTTGGAAACAACACTAAAACTGCCTATCAGATGGCCATTAGGAAACTGAAACAGCTTGTTAAATATTGGTTGCCTATTAAACTGGAATTTGTTTACCCCCTTCGAAATGCAACAACTTGTACATTTAAATACTTAGCATTTAAACATGTTTTTGCTACAAGCTTCAGCTGGGTAAGTATTGTCTTTCAGAAATATTCATACCTTATAAATGTCACCTTTTCCCAGGAACAAATGTACAAAAGTTGTACACTGTTTTTTTAACCTCTTAAGACACTTTCTGATAAGCACTGTCTCAGACATATGCCAGGTCTTGTTGAACTATCCGAGCTACAGTAATTATATAGCAATCAGCAGACATTTCTTACTATGTCCCCTTTCCATAGACGTCCTCCTAGCCCTCTGGATTTTTGGCCCCCCACCCGCTCCCTAGGCCACCTTAAAGACACCTAAACCCAGCCTACTTTCCACACCCTGTCTCTTATTGGCTTTGAGCTTAACTAGTGATTTGTTTCAGTTCTTCTTAAAGGCCAACATACCTTTGTCAGGTCTGTATGTTTATTGTGACTTGTTAGTCACTCCCTTCTCACCAAACAAAATTCACATCAATAATTACCATGGCCTGCTAGCAGGTACACCAACTGGCTAGGGTAGTTGAGCACTGGTTATCTCATATACACCCTGCCACTTGGTGTGCAATCGTGACTGAGGTAGTCGAACATTAACCGCACCACCACCCTGTGGCATTACCCAAGAACCACTCTTGTGCCGTCTTCAGCTATCTAAACCAGGGACTCCTAAGCCTTACGTGTGACCAGGCACCATAATGTGGGCTACTTACTCATTACCGCATGTGTCCCTTCTCCTACTATGTTACCTACATCCTCTTATGGTATCTCAGCTGCCGCACAGTGGTGCGTCCATAAATAGTAACCAAGTGGACTGCCAGGGCACTTTTGACTACTCTGATCGGTACATATGTGCCTTCAAGTTCCCCACACTGGATCTGCCCTTATATCCTCTTTGGGCTGGTGCTATTGCAGTATCAGTTCTAAAGGGTGTGGTGCCTTCCACTTATGTCCCGTTGTCCCCCATGCTTTACACGACTAGGGTCTTAATCTCGGCGATGCTAGGTCAACTTGGCAGTAGTTTTAGGGACCCATTAATTCCTTCCAATAACCCCTGCAAACGAGAATGGTCTAGAGCACTTAAATTTCTCCTCAGGGCTATCAGGAAGTTTCTGCTCCTCCTGTTGCTCTGCTCAGGAAATATCAAACTTAACCCTGGTCCTCCAGCAACTATCTCTTCTCCTGCTGATCTTCCTAGGCTTAAAGGTATGAGCTTTATACACGTCAATGCATGTAGCCTTCTAACGAAATTTACCTCCATTTAGGCTTGGGTCTGCCATACCACACCTGATGTCTGATGTCTTAGCAGTCACAGAATCCTGGCTTAGACCTGGAACTTCTGATCGTGAGGTGAACATTTCCTCCTACTCCCTGTTTGGAATTGATAGCAGTCTAGAGGAGGTGGAGTTGCCATTTATATTAAGGATAAATTTCCTGTATCTATCATTGACTTGACCTCTATCCAAAACGAATTTGAAAGTCTGTCTCTCAAAATTGACATTTCTTCCATGGTCTCGCTTTGTGTAGTAGGGTGCTATAGGCCCCCATCTGCAGGATTACAGCTCTTGAACCACTTAAATAATACCCTGGCATCCTTACCTTCTGAGTTCATAATTTTAGGAGACTTCAATCTTGACTGGTTTTCTAGTGCCTCCACACACCCCTTAAAGCTATCTGTGATGCCTTTGGGATGTCACAATTCATGAATGAAGCTACTCACCCAAATAAGAAGAATCCAAATTGTAGCACTCTGCTGGATCTCATTGTAGTAAGTAAATCTCACTTATTTTCCCACGCTGGCGCATTTTTCTCTGATATCAGTGACCACTGTGTTATCACGTGCGTAAGAGCCACCCCAAAATCGACATTGGCCTCCAAATTTACTACTAAGAGGTGTCAACGTAACTTTTATCCTCATGCTTTCATCACAGAGCTAAGAGTCTCTTTACTTTGGCAGGACTTCTACCTAGCAAAATCGGTGATGACTGCGTATGATATCTTTCATGATATTATGTTAGGGGTGTCACAAACCCACTCAGCAGGTCAGCCCTCTACTCCCAAAGTACCACCCTCTGAGTGCAGTCTTGTGAACAGTTAACAGAAACAGGGTAACCCTCCTGTCTGTTTTGTAGGTTCGAATCAACCTTTGGTCTCAGTTCTGGAGGGATTCAAACTATGAACCTCTTGTTAGCGTACCCAATGTACAGGCTCAGATAATTCTGTCTTCGGGGGGCCAGATATCTTTGCCTACAGGCACCTAACCAGGTGTACAAAATGAACCCTAAAAACTCTAATGAAGACCTTAGATTACTCTTACCTTTTTCCAGTTTGGTATCACCATTCAAGCTTATGCACAGTGTCTGCTTTAGCCATGTATACTTCACTTGTTAAAGAAAAGAAATTCAAAGACAGACCAAGTAGGCTCTAAAAATAGAGTTTTACTTAAATAGATAAAAGTATGTAAAACATAAAATACAGAACCATATATCACAAGAACCATATGACCTTTTAAAAGAACAAGGTTTTAACAGTGCAGTTCCTACTACAGTACTTAGATTTGTCTCTACCTGTATACTTGCTTAAAGTGCTCAAAGATGTTTCTTTGTCAGAGTGTAGATAAAAGTCTCTGAAGGAAAACAGAATACTGCTTAAAAAACTGTCTTGGCCAACCCCTTTGTGTGAGGTCACCTAGCTCCTCCTCTGTTTATTAAAAATCATACACCCAGGATATGTTATCATATTAGAAGGTAAGATAATTAAGGTTACATCAGCAGAAACTCCTTTCCCCATGTGACTTCCCCAGTCAAGTCTGTAAATTTTCTTTCATCTATAAGCAGTATCCCCTCTCACACAGACATCAAAGCATTTATGATTTCGCACCAGTGTGCTGTAACCTGGTTTTCTCCTCTAATGTCATAAAATGGATACTGATTTCCTTCTTAGCAGTTAAAACTATATTTAACTTAGATAAACAGGAAATTCTTGATTAAGGCCTGTTCTAGTCTGTAATTAGCTTCTGGCCTTCCAGGTAACACCTTGTATCTTATTTTTATTTATTTATTTATTAAATTCTCGGATTACAAATACCTTTGAGCAGAAACTGCTTGTTTACAAAGGTTCCACGTCAAAGGATGAGGGTCAACATACATACAGAGGTAGTAAAAGAATGCACAATAAACAACCAAAACAACTAAAAGAAAAAATAAAGATACTCAGTTATAACATACTTTGAGATAATATTCATATAATGAGCAGCTTGAGTAGGCAGCTGGCTGCGGTAACAATAAGAGAAAGAGGGCACCATAGGCAGTTAGTATTGCAGGCATGCGACCGAGAGAGTAAGTTGGCAGGCTAATGGGCCACTGTTCGATGGTAGTGGAAAATGTCTTGTACCAGTGGAGATGTGAAGCAGGAAAGGAGTCACAAGGAAGGCCCAGTGCCAGAGGGAATGAGATTGGGAAAGGGCGGGCTGTGAGACATGAGTGAGCTGGGAGGTGTTTAGAGATCTCTGTTCAACAAAGCAGTCACATTGAGTGGTAGAGGTGAGGTAAATTTGAGATTCCTTTGAAGGGTCCAAGTGTAGTAGAGGAAAGTGATTCTTTATTGAGGGAATTGAACCATTGAGCAGCTCTATAGATAAAGGACCGCTGACCCATGGAGGTACGACATCTGGGAACCTGAAAGGTTAGAGATTGGGCACCATGTGTTTGTTGAGTGCCACTGTAGGTAGTAAGGAGTGAGCTAACACCAGATGGCATGAGACCAAGGAGAATCTTTTTGGTAAGTAAGCAGGTCTGGTATTGTAATCTGCTGCGTAGGGGTAGACAGCTGGCCTGTGCATAGAGGTCACAGGTGTGAGTTAGTCGGGCTGCACCTGTCAGTAGTCTACAGGCTTTGTTGAGAGCAACTGAGATCCTGTGAGGGCACTTGTTGGGGCAGAGCCATAGATGGCAAGGCAGAGTCAATGATAGAGGTGACAGAGCTGTAGATGGTTAGTTTAAGGGATCCTAGGCATACAGTGCTTGTGTTTGTGTAGTAGTCCAATCTGTATATTGGCGGTCTTGGCAACAGTGTCAATATGCCGAGTGTAGGAGAGGGTACTATCCAGGGTAATACCAAGGTACTTAAACTCCTTGACATGTTCGAGTGGGTTCCCAGCGTGGTTCTTGATGGTGAGGGACAGAGAGTTGTGCTTGCTCTGTTGGTTACAGAAGGACATGGCTTTAGTCTTGCTGTGGTTCAGGACAAGTTTATGAGAATTGAACCAGTCTTCGATGTGACTGAAGTCAAGCTGCAGCTGGGATTCAAGGACTGTAATGTCATGGTGGCTGGAAAACAGGACTACATCGTCTGCGTATAGTAATATTTTTTGGTGGCAGGCACTGGGGAGATTGTTGATGAAGAGGGAGAGGAGTAGAGGCCCAGAATAGACCCCTGGGGGACTCCGGAGCAGACCGGTTTCTCATCCGAAGAGATCCCTGCAATCCTTACACGTTGGATCCGATTATCAAGGTAGCTGGTGAACCATGGAAGGGCATCGCTGGAGATCCCAATGGAGGACAGTTGCTTGAGCAGTAGGGGGTGGTTAACTGTGTTGAATGCCTTGGTAAGGTCTATAAATACTGCCCCTCCACAATTCCCTTTGTCAAGCGTGGCATGGATGAAGGTTGTAAATTCCAGTAGTGCAGTGGTGGTGCTGTGCCCTTTTCTGAAGCCATGCTGCTCTGGGCACTGTACATTGTACTTAACCAGGAATTCAGCTAGTTGGTCCAACACTATTCACTCCAGCGCTTTGGATAGTGGGGGGAGGAGTGAGATAGGTCTGTAATTGGTGTGCAGTGTCCTATCTCCGCTTTTGTGAACCAGTGTGACAGTGGCTTTCTTCCAGAGAGAGGGGAAATGGCCCAAACTAAGCGAGAGATTAAAGATCTTTGTAAGTGGTTCTAAGATTTCATCGAGGACTTGTGCCAGCAGTTTCAGGTCAAGGGAGTTACCACTGTACCCTTGTTTGCCGATGGCCTTTTGAATGTATTTTCTAGCTACTTGTGGTGGGACCTCCTTAAAAAAAAACTTTGGGGTTGTACGTTCTAGTTGGGGGGTAACTTGGGAGGAGCTGGGGGGGAGGTCGTCGAAAAAATTTGGTGGAAGGACACTGTCCAGGTTTGTAAATGCATTATTAAAAGTGCTGGTGATGATACCTAGGTCGAGTGTAGGAGTGCCATGAAGGTTGAGCTTAGTGGGTGGTGCTTTAGGATCCTTGCCTGTGAGTTCTTTCATATTGTTCCAGAATTTGTTTCCCTGGCCCCAAGAGTTGGTCAGAGCCTCTTTGTAATAGCTGCGTTTAGCATTCCGTATTCTTCGAGTGCAATCATTTCTGGCTGCTTTGTATACTTGTATGTTTACTTGCGTCGGAGTTGCACGAGCACAATGCCAGAGGTGGTCTCTGTGCTTGAGCAGAGTTAAAAGGTCAGTAGTAACCCAGGGGTTGGTCTGTCCTTTGACCTTCATTTTTTTCACTGGTGCATAGATGTCACAGGCTTCATTGAAACGTTTGATAAATAGGTCCAGAGCTTTGTTGGTGTCATTGAGATAGTCAAGCACTGCCCAGTTCAGCCTGGTTAGATGGGATTTTAACAGCTGGAGGTGCCCTTGTTTGATAACCCTGGCATAGATAAGCTTGGGAGGGGGCTTGTGGTATTTGTTTGACCAGGAACAGATGACAGGTGAGTGGTCACTTATTGTATCCGGGAGTACAGAAACATTGGAGATGCGTTCAGGGTGGTTAGATAGAATCCAGTCTAGAAGCATAAGGGAGCCTGTCCTATAGTTACACCTAGTGGGAGCATTGACCAGTTGAGTGAGGTGATGCACCACGGCTGCATCCTTATAGGTAGCGGCCTCAGCGGAGAGCCAGTTAATGTTAAAATCACCCATGATTATGGTTTCAGAATTATGTTGCTGGACCCTTAGATATTCCATGATGCTATGGAAGCCAGCAGCCTGGTCTCTTGGGGGTAGGTAAACCGAGATGACATTGAGTTCCTTGTTATGTGCACCAAGGAGGATTTTGATTGTGAGGACCTGAGAGGAGTTGCTCAGGCTGGGGGATGGGATGATGTGACCCATAAGGGTATCCTTAAGATAGATGGCACAGCCCCCGCCCCGTTTAGCAATCCTGACTTGCCTGAAAATGCAGTAGCCAGGGATAGAGACTGAGGTATCAGAGATTTTAGGGTTTAGCCATGTTTCCACAACTGAGAGGACATCAGGGTTGTGCTGTAGGATCCATGTTTGAAGGGAGTCAAGTTTGTTGAGGATGCTGCAGGCATTGATGGATGCCATGGTGAGTGTCCATGTCCTTCTGCTTGGTGCCACTGCTGGCTGCCCAGGTGGTCCTGGGCTGGGGTGAACATTTCCTGAGAGCAGAAGCAGCATAAGGAGAATTTGTAGGAGAAAGGATTTCAGCATCTTGTAGATACCTGGTGGTTAAGTCATAAGCCAAAAGAAATTATCAACAGCTGAGGTCCAGAGTCACAGAATGTGTTAGAATTCCTGCAGGTGATGAACTGTGCCTGTGCATATACAGGATGTGAAATCCTTTTGTCTGC
Source organism: Neoceratodus forsteri (assembly GCA_016271365.2). Taxonomy (NCBI): domain Eukaryota; kingdom Metazoa; phylum Chordata; order Ceratodontiformes; family Ceratodontidae; genus Neoceratodus; species Neoceratodus forsteri. Next base: position 569,774,685 of record CM057452.1, read on the forward strand.
ATGCTTCTTTGTCATTCAAAGAGGTTGTTGAAAAGCCAACATACAGATCATGGAGCAGGTCAGACGAAATGTGGATTCAAGCAGACCTAGAGTCACTGAGTTTGTCAGACTTAATTGCTTGACTTATGTTTTGCTTGGGATAGCTTCCAAAAGTTGATTTTTAAATGAAAAATACAGATACCTGGTTGTGATGTTTTGCAGAAATCCAGTTCAGGAGACTTTCACGGATGTAGTGAGCAAGAATGGTGCAGTTACTCCAAGCTGAAAACCATGTAAATCCACAAAAACTAAGCTACAGACACAGACAAGCAGCCACTACAAACAAACCTCCAGCAAACATCAGGCTTCTCTAATGGAGTCCCATCTAAACAGGTATCTAAAACCTGTGTGTGTGTGTGTGTGTGATCTCACATGCTGTCTCCGCATCTCTCATGAGAGACAGTTCATAACACATTTTTATATTACAAAAAATCATAGTGTACTCAGAACTGGCTGTCCATGCATCACAATCCTCCCCACCTAGACTAAATTTGGGGGGGTCTATCCCTGGCATTGGGATGAGCTTCCCAAATCAGTTCACTCCTCATACATGCGAGACAGACCATCTGAGTTCTGATTTCTGGCTCCAGCTCTATGTACGATTGTCATATCATACCCTTGCAAAGCAAGACTCCATCTTAGCAAGCTACCATTGTTCTTTCCCATCTGTGTCAGCCAAACCAGGGGGTTGTGGTCAGTCTGCACCACAAAATGCTGCCCCTGCAAGTATGGCTCCAACTTCTTTAGGGCCCACACAATGACAAGACATTCCTTTTCCACAGTAGAGTATGCCTGCTTCCTGGGAAGTAACTTCCTACTCAGGTACAGTACTTGGTGATTTGTCCCTTGGCTGGATGTCTGACTCAGTACTGCCCCAATACCCATGTCTGAGGCGTCAGTCTGAACTATAAAGAGTTTTCTATAGTTGGGACTTGTCAAAACAGGAGCACTGCACAGTGCCTCCTTTAATTTGGAAAAGGCTTCCTCACAGGCTGGGCCCCAGATAATTTTCTTGGGCATCCTTTTCTTTGTCAGGTCAGATAGGGCAGCAGCCAGGGCACTGTAATTGGGTACAAATTGTCTATGGTACCCTGCTGTCCCGAGGAGACTCCTGACCTGCTTCTGTGTTTCTGGTCTGGGCCATGCCTGGATTACCTCTATCTTTATTTGGGTTAGGATGGAGCTATCCTCGGCCTACCAAATGCCCAAGGTATGCCACCTCTCCCATGGCCACCTGGCACTTCCCAGCTTTGACAGTGAGCCTGGCCCTCTGTATCCTGCCCAGCACTTTCCTAAGGTGGGATAGGTGTTCCTCCCAGCTGGTACTAAGGATGGCAGTGTCATCCAGGTACGCCACAGCGTACTCTTCAACACCATTTAACACCTGGTTCACCAACCTTTGGAAAGTGGCTGGGGTGTTCTTCATTCCGAAAGGCATTACTTTAAATTCAAATAAGCCTATCAGAGTGATGAAGGCCAACCTCTTCCTAGCTCTGTCCGTCAACTCTACCTGCCAATACCCCTTTGTCAGTTCAGTGGTCGTAAGATAGGTTGCCCCTCCCAACTTGTCCTGGTGTTCGTTCGTCCTGGGCATCAGGTGGGCGTCTGACTTCATGACTGCATTCAGTCCATGATAGTCCACACAGAAACGAGCAGAGCCATCTGGCTTGGGTACAAGGACTACGGGTGAGGCCCAAGGGTTGTGAGATCTCTGGATTACCCCTAAATCCGGCATCTCCTCTACTTCCCTCCTAATATCCTTTTGGACAGCCTCTGATACCCGATATGCTGTCCGCCGTATGGGCGTCTGTGTCCCTGTCTCCACATCGTGCGTCACTAAGGGGGTTAGTCCAGACTTGATGCTAAACAATGGGGCAAAGTCTGCTAAAACCTCCTTACTTTCTGGATCTAGTCTGGGGCCAGCTGGGGAGACAATTTTACTGCCTCCACAGAGGACTCCCACTTACTTTCTTCCAGCAAATCCAGAAGGGGGTCTCCTTCATCCGTCCCTTCCCCAGGACTACACACTGCTAACACCATGTCAGCCCTATTTGCATATGGCTTCATGTTGACATGGTACATCCTTTCTGTCTGTCTTTGGTCAGGTAACTCCACAATGTAGTTCACGTCATTTACCTTCCTAACCACTTTGTATTGTCCTGCCCACTCAGCCTGCAGCTTGTCTTTCCAGACCGGAATAAGGACCATGACTCCTTGACCCACCATGTACGAGTGAGCTCTGGCTCTGCGGTCTTTTTGTTTCTGTTGGGCAGCTGCCAGGTTGCTCTGGGCTGTCCCCATAAGCTCCTTCAGCCTTTCCCTAAACTTAAGGATGTAATCCACAATGGGAGTTCCTTGGGTGGCATGCTTGCCTTCCAAGTACTCCCGGATCAAGTCTAGGGGCCCACGTACCCGGCTTCCATATAACAGTTCAAAGGGGGAAAATCCTGTTGACTCTTGGGGGCACCTCCCTGTATACAAACAACAGGTAGGGAAGGTATTTCTCCCAGTCCCTCCCATGCTGTTCAGAAAATGCCCGGAGCATTGACTTCAGGGTACCATTGAATCATTCCACAAGTTCACTAGCTTGTGGGTGATACAGTGTCGTGCATCTCTGCACCACCCCACACTTCTCTCATAAACATTTCATCAGGTCCGACATGATGGAACCCCCTCGATCAGTGATAACCTCCTGCAGAAACCCAACATGCGAGAAAATCCCAAGTGAGGCATCTGCCACTTTGTTTGTCCTCAGTGAGGATAGGGCAACTGCCTCTGGGTACCGGGTGGCATAATCCACCACAGTCAGGATGAATCTCTTCCCGGAGGAGCTGGGGGTATTTAAAGGCCCCACAAAATCCATTCCCACCCTCTGGAATGGCTCCTCCACTATGGGCAAGGGAATCAGGGTGGCTTGGGTTTTCTTGCCCACCTTCCCTATTTCTTGGCACCTTTGACAAGACCTGCAATACTCCTTCACTTGCTGGGTGAAGTTAGGCCAGTAGAAATTCTGCGCCAACCGCTGCGCCGTGTGCGCGATTCCCAGATGACCAGACAAGGGAATATTATGTGCAGTGTTGAGCAACTGCTCATGATACTCCTGGGGAATGATAAGCTGCCTGCCTAGCACCCCTCCCTCTGTCTGTACTGCCTGAGTATACATAAGTCCATTTTCCCAATAAACCTTATGTCTGCCGTCACCTCCCTGTGCGCTGTCTGAGTCTGCCCAAGCCCTCAGCTTCTCTAAACTAGGGTCACATCTCTGAACAGCTGTGAACCCCTCACACATTCACAAGGCATGGGACAGGTCCCCTTCAGTCGTTAAGCTAGGGTCTCTAGCACTAGCATCAGTGCACTCAGGATCACTGTCAATCCCAACCCTTTGACCATGGGTCACCCTTCCCTCTTTGGAGTAACCCTCTGTAGCTGTGTGGTTACTTACTACTGGGGAAATTTTTACCCCCTGTTCATTAATCTCCCCATCTGGAGACACAGGCTGGGGAACCATCCTCTCAGTGGCTTCCACAATGGCTTCTGTGGGGTTCAGGGAACTACAATTTTCCCTTGCCACTTGGCTACGGGTAACTGCACATACCATCCCCGTTTGAGATTGTTGCCCAGGGTCACATCCACTGCTAAGGTTTTGGCTACAGCCACCTATTGCACAGTTCCCCCTGTTTCACCCCAGTCTAGGAGAACACTAGCGAGGGACAATGTTTTCACCTCACCAGTAAAGTCCTGTACAGTGACGTATTTATTGGGTATAAGCTGACCAGGCTGTACTAGATCCCCCTTTACCAAGGTTAAGGATGCCCCTGTGTCCCTTAACCCTTGTGTCTGTACACCATTCACCATGACTGGGTGCATGTGTCCTCATGTTCACTGGCATGCTCCCAGGGACACACAAACAACCCACTTCTTTTCTAGTACCATTTTGCGTATTATTGCTCATTCTTTTGGGACACTGTCTGGCAGTATGCCCAGTTTCTTTACATAACTAACATTCACTTCTCTTTTCAGAGAAATCTTTTTTATGAAACCTGGGGCTAACTGGTTTTGGTGGAGACAGTGATTGTTTTAGCTGCCCTGAAGGCGCGCTTTTCCCTTTCTGTGCAGCCACGCTTGCCCCATTTGCTCTCAGAGCAGGTCTGCTCTTGGCTTAGCTGTCCGAGAGTTCAGCAGCCTCTTGCAGTATTTTGGGATCTCAGTCTTCCAGCCAGGTTTTTAGCTCTGCTGGGCATGCCCAATAAAATTGTTCTAACAAAATCACATTTTCAATTTTATCAACAGAGTTTGCCTCAATTCCTTCCCACCAATGTTTTAAAAACTGACATTGTTTCGTGGCTAGCTCCTCGTAGCTCATGTTAGGGCTTCTCCTGAGCTTACGGAATTTAGCTCTGTATGAGTCAGCTGTTAATTCTAATTTTTTTAACAGTACAGCTTTAAGTTTGCTGTAATCATCACTGTCCTCATTGTCCATTTGACCAAATGCATCCCGAGCTTTCCCGGTAAGTAGCGGGGATAGCTGGAAGCTCCAGGACTCTGTAGGAATTTTAGCCTGAATACAAACTTTTTCAAAAGAATTTAAAAAGGCATCCATATCCTCCCCCTCTTTAAATTTGGCTATCAATTTGAAGTTCAGTTTGTAACCCAGTCCTGCAGTCACAGTTAAACCCAAGCCACTTACCAGCTCTGGTGCCGTTGGTTGGAGTCGTAGCTTCTCCAGTTAGTGTTGCCTCTGGCACTCCTGCTCCTCATGGTCTGCATCTAGGTGTTCTCACTCTGTCTTCTCCTCTGCAGCCTGCTGGTGCTCATGCTTCTCACAGTCTGCCTCCCGCTGTTCATGGTCCGCCTCTCACTTCTCTCACTACCTGTCCCTCTGGAACTCCAACTCCATCCTGCGCAACTCAGTTTGCAGCCTGAGTACTTCTGGATCCAGGATACTGGTGACCTTCCCCTGCTGCTGTGGCCCTTCGCTGACAGTGGCCCTGTTGCCCTCCTCATCGGATCTGGACACTGCACTGGCCGCTAGCCCTGCCACACTTGAGATTTGGTCCTTTTCAGTCACGGTCTGTGACTCTGTGTTCTGGGTATCTGCTACCATCAGGGCATCCACTAGGTTCTGTTTGCTGGCTTTTGCCTCGAATGGGACTCCTCTGTCCCCGCACAACTGCTTTAAGTAGTCTACAGTGTGCCTGCTGTAGTTGGAAGCCATCTTCCCTATCTACTGCTACTCTGACTTGCACTGTAGGAAAAAAAAAATAAAACGAGTAGGAACTTGACTGTACGCCAAGTGATATAGTTCTGTCTCCTTTTTAAAAAAATAAATCACTGCCTTTTTCTTTCTTTGCAAGTGAGCTGACAGTCTCAAGCTGACACACTGAACAATAAAAGCTTGTAATACCAAAATTGTTCGCACTGCTGCCAACCAATCTGTCACAAACCCACTCAGCAGGTCAGCCCTCTACTTCCAAAGTGCCAGCCTCTGAGCACAGTCTTGTGAACAGTTAACAGAAACAGGGTAACCCTCCTGTCTGTTTTGTGAGTTCGAATCAACCTTTGGTCTCAGTTCTGGAGGGATTCAAACTGTGAACCTCTTGTTAGTGTACCCAATGTACAGGCTGAGATAATTCTGTCTTCAGGGGGCCAGATATCTTTGCCTACGGGCACCTAGCCAGGTGTACAAAATGAACCCTAAAAATCTCTAATAAAGACCTCAAATTACTACCTTTTTCCAGTTTGGTATCACCATTCAAGCTTATGCACAGTGTCTGCTTTAACCATATATACTTCACTTGTTAAGGAAAAGAAATTCAAAGACAGACCAAGTAAGCTCTAAAAATAGAGTTTTACAAAAATAGATATAAGTATGTAAAACATAAAATACAGAACCATATATCACAAGAACCATACAACCTTTTAAAAGAACAAGGTTTTAACAGTGCAATTCCTACTACAGTACTTAGATTTGTCTCTCTCTACCTGTATACTTGCTTAAAGTGCTCAAAGATGTTTCTTTGTCAGAGTGTAGATAAAAATATCTGAAGGAAAACAGAATACTGCTTAAAATGCTGTCTTGGCCAACCCCTTTGTGTGAGGTCACCTAGCTCCTCCTCTGTTTATTAAAAATCATACACCCAGGATATGTTATCATATTAGAAGGTAAGATAATTAAGGTTACATCAGCAGAAACTCCTTTCCCCATGTGACTTCCCCAGTCAAGTCTGTAAATTTCCTTTCCTCTATAAGCAGTATCTCCTCTCACACAGACATCAAAGCATTTATGATTTTGCACCAGTGTGCTGTAACCTGGTTTCCTCCTCTTACGTCATAAAATAGATACTGATTTCCCTCTTAGCGGTTAAAGCTATATTTAACTTAGATAAACAGGAGATTCTTGATTAAGGCCTGTTCTAGTCTGTAATTAGCTTCTGGCCTTCCAGGTAACACCTTGTATCTAAAACCTGTGTGTGTGTGTGTGTGTGTGTGATCTCACATGCTGTCTCAGCAGCTCTCATGAGAGACAGTCCATAACACATTTTTATATTACAAAAAATCATAGTGTACTCAAAACTGGCTGTCCACGCATCACAAGGGGCACTAGATAAGCATGCACCTCTGGCTAAAGTCCACACCAAAACTAAATCATGCCGATGGCTTACGAAGGAGCTAAAGACTGCATTGTGGAATAGAGACGTGCTTTGGAAAACAGCCCAGAAAACCAAGTGCAAAGCTGATTGGATGTCATTTAGAAGGGCAAGGAACCTCTGCACCAAGATGTCCAGAGAGGCAAAAGCTAACTTTTATTGCATGGAACTTGACTCCTCCTCCTCAAAGTGTCCATCCAAATTTTGGAAAACCTTAAAGGACATAGAAGGTCACACTTCTGGTAATTCCCTACCTACAAAAATTACCATTGGTAACACCACGGTGTCTGATAGGCATACTATACTTGAGTATCTTAACAATCACTTTGCTACTGCAGGTCTCGCATTCGATGCGTCACCTGCCAATAATCTCTGCTCACAACTTGGTGCACAGGATCAAGAGGTCCTTGTCACTAGCTCTGTGTTCTCACTGCAGCCGGTATCCTTAAAGGAGGTCGAAGACCTCCTGTTACGGCTGGATACTAGGAAAAGCGCTGGAGCTGACCTCTTTGACCCTTTTTTCCTGCAAATTAATTATCAGGTCCTGGTTGTGCCACTTACACATCTCTTTAATCTCTCTCTCTCTCTCAGGGTGACCTCCCTCCTATATGGAAAACCGCCCATGTGATTCCTCTTTTCAAATCCGGAGACCCCACTGATTTTAATAACTACAGGCCAATCTCCTTCTCCCTATTCTGTTCAAACTACTGGAAAAAATTGTGAGTGGCCAGCTCAGAAATTACTTAGATTCCTCAAAACTACTTAATCCACTACAATCAGGTTTTAGACCACGACACAGTACCATTTCAGCACTTGCTAAAGTGACTAACGACTGGTAGTGTGAGTTGGATGCCAAGAATTTTGTTTGCGCAATATTTTTAGACCTGAGTAAGGCATTTGATACTGTTGATCACGACTTGCTCCTTTCATCCCTCTGCATCATTGGCCTAGATCAACCATCACTGAGATGGTTTTCTATCTATCTTGTTGGTCAGTTTCAGCAGGTAAAAGCAGAAGGAGAACTCTCTCCTTTAAAAACCATATTTAGAGGTGTTCCGCAGGCCTCTATTTTGGGTCCACTGCTTTTCACTATTTACATTAACAGAATTGATGTCCGTATCGAAGCAGCCAACATACACTTCTTCGTAGATGACACAGTATTGTATATCAGCAGACCGACCCCCGGAGCAGCATGTAGTGACCTACGACAATACTTCAACCAGCTGCAACTACAGCATCAGCGTCTTTCGGATGAGACGTTAAACCGAGGTCCCATCTGCCTGGATTGGTGGTAGTTCAGGTGGATGTTAAAGAACCCATGGCACTTATCGAAAAGAGAACGGGAATTTCCCCAGTGACCTGGCCAAATTTCCCTCATTCACTGTAAATACCACCAACAGCTTAATCTGGTTCAAAGTCAGTTGGCATTCATCTGTATCCCCAACCCCTGGGTCTTGCCTGAAAATTGGCAGGATTTCTCTAGTGCATTTACCTGGTCAGCAAAAACAAAATAAATAAATCTAAATCAGAAACTACACTTAAATGTCAAAAAAACTAAGGTGATGATCTTTTTTTTCACCCCGTTTCCATGCAGCCTCCCCTGTAACGACACCACTGATCCTTACATTCCTAGGTGAACCCTTGAAATTTGTAACAAAGTTTAAATATCTTGGGGTTTGGATTGACCATAGACTTTTCTTCATGGACCACTTTAAAGAGGCTGGGTTTAAAATCCAGTTGTATACTGTGTCCTCCATCCCACTCAGCTAGGTTCCCAGTCTACCCCTGTGAGGGGAGGGTAGAAAGTATCTTACCAGTGTATGGTTCTATGGGCTAGCTCTATCAGTCATGTAAGAATTGAAGAGGCTGAGAACTGTTTCAAAGACTGAAACCCATCCCTGTGTGAGTGGGGGTGAGTTTCTCTACTGATATTTGAAGCTCAAACACAGATGCAAAGGGGGTCCACAGCCAGGATTCTCTGAACACAGGGACTGACTCTGTGCAATTTGGGGAGAGGGCAGTTGGTGCTATGGGTAAACCTTGAAAGGTCCTGCTGTGGTAATGAGAATGGTTGGTATGGGAGGAGGGTGGAGTGAGCCTTCTGATGGCTTCAGATGCATGCAGCAGTGCCTGTGAAAGGAGCAAGGTCTCTGGCCTACCACAGGAGTCACTGTGGCACAGGGTGCCCAATGCTTTCCCTCCTGACCGCATTGCACAGATGAGTGGCAGCTGCTGCGGTCTGGACTATCTCTTGATGCAGTGACTCGAGTTTGCTCCTGAACCTTGGATGCCAGTGTGATGTGCTGTGCTGCCACTGGGCTATTGGGTCAGCCTTGCATGGGTGATCTAAGTCTTAATTTTCACCAGAGTTATCTCAGTCATCAGGTCACATCATAGTAACTTCACCGTTGGTGAAGCAGGATCTACGTGGAAGATTTTCAGCAGTACAACTGGGGCCGCCCATGCCGTTGCAGTCTGCAGGTGTCATCAACCCTATAAAGGCGTGAGTGCCCCTGCTTCCTCCTCTGTTTTTCCTGCTATCGACTTGATTGCATGGGTCTCTGCAGAAGCTCTGACGCAATATTAGGACATTTTTTGCCAACGCCGTTTCTATACTTATTTTTTTAGAATCTCTTTTTCAAAAGAGATTCCTTTATCTTGTTCGTGTCAGGAGTAAATCCTTCAACTTCTGTCTTCTGTTGCTATCGCTGTGGAAAGAAGATTGCATCTACAGATGAACACTCACTCTGTGTCTGCTGTCTTTGGCCTAACCATGAAGTCTTCGACTGTGAGCTGTGCCAGAAGTTTAATCAAACAATCCTCAGGCGACTCAAAAAGGCACCTAAAAAATGTCCTCATGGAGCAACAGGTTGCCAGTTCCAGGCAGGGGTCCTTCGGGGTCCTTCCTTCCGAGTCACCAGCTGGATTGTCAAGCTCCCAGGCCACTAAGGCCTGAGATAAGTCCTCAGGGAAAAGTCATAAAAAAGACCGAAACTGGGACTGCTGTCCCCTGGCGGTGGTCCTGCTCTCTGATGGCTTTTTCCTCCTCATCCGGGGGTACTCCATCGACTGCAGCTGCTGTGACGCTCAAATATGCTGTCCAGGTTTCTATCCCTACCAGACCCCTACTGACAGCACCTCCACCTGATTTGCAGGGTGGCCAGCCATCGACCTTGGTGTCGTCGGCCCCCTCTTCATCGATGACAGGATCGTCATCGACAGCCCTTTTGTCTTGGCCGGATGCTTCCCCAGGTCCTTGGGTTATGGGCTCCTCAGGCTCTCAGGGCCTGTCTGGTGGGTTGTGGCAGTTGCCTGCGCCATCGACGCCTTCCCCCCACATCGATTCAGTCATCTACTGTTGTCAGCCTCAGTGATATTTTGACCAAATTCACTATGGTTTTGATCCATCTGTTAGGCACATATAGGCCTACATCACCTGTGCCATCGATGGCGCCATTGTCGTCGACACCACTTCAACTTCCGTGGACTGCTTCCCGCAGGCTGTCATCGATACCTCGGTTGTCAGACCTCGAATTGGAACAGGTCGACATTGAGGAGGAGTACCATCCTGATCTTATTCTTTCTGATGAAAAAGAGGGAGAGGAAGAACCCCTCTCCTCGGACAGATCCACAGCTTCCTCAGTGAATGAGGAATCTGTCAAACATACCCCTAGGTCTCCTCCAGAAGACCCTACTTTCTTCAATATTATGAAGCAGTTGTCCTCAGTCATGGGCTTTCATACTGAGGAGGAGGTTGCCACCAGAAAAGTTCTGGTGGATTTCCTGGAGATCCCAAAGTCTCTTCCCAAGATCATTCCTCCTGTCTTGTCTGCTCTGAGGAATGCCACCACTGCAGCCTGGCACGGGCCTGACATGGTGCCAGCTGTGCCCCGCATGGCTGATAAGCTTTACCATGCCCATCAGGGTTTGCCTTACTTTGCTGCCTAACCTGAGACCGATCCCATGGTAATAAAGGCAGCTCATGATCGGTCTAAGGTGCCCAAGCACCGTAGCTCCCTACCCCCTGACAAAGAGTCCTGCTGAATAGATCTCTGGGGCAAGCAGGGTTATGTCTCCTCCACCCTTGGGCTGAGGATTGCCAGATACCCTTCTCACATGGTGAAGTACCAAAATATCAGTTGGAGGAAGGGCAAGGCCACAGCCCAGGCCCTTCCAGATGGCACTCAGAAGCAGGAGGTTCTTAAATGCTTGCAAACCGCTGAGGATATTAGCAAGCACCTCTTACGGGCCCTCTGTGATATCTCTGATACTGTTGCCAGGGTTGCTGCTACAGGCATTTGCCTCTGTAGGCACTCATGGCTGAGGGTCTCGGGGCTTCACTGCGGATGTCCAACGGAAGGTGCTGAATGCCTTTTTCCATGGCTCAAAGGTATTTGGGCCAGATGTCCAGGACATCATTAATGATTTACAGGCATCTGGCAGGGCTATCAAACCTGTCCACGCTCTCTATCATACACAACCCAAGAGCAGGCAGCGCCCTCCCTTTTGTAAGGTGTCCACCTGGCCAGGAGCAGTCTCTTGGCCCCAAGACAAATGCAGAGCCTCAGTCGCCTTGCCCGCCCCTTCCACTGCTAGAGCCCCAGCCAAATGCCCTAGGGGTGATGGACCAGCCCCAGCAGCTGGATCCATCTCCGCTTAACTCTTTGCTAGACCCCCCCTTCCAGTCCTCGATCAAGAGGTGGTGGTCGGAGGTCAGTTCTCTTGCCATCTCAGTCAATCACGTTAGAAGCCTGGATACTTCAATCATAGAAAGGGGTCTTGCTCTGGAGCTCACTGAGCACCCCCCAGATACTCCTCCTGTGTCCTCCACCTACCCCCCGGCCCTTGCGCAAACAGGGCATCGAGCCAGTGCCCAGGCACCAGAGAAGCAAAGTGTTTTATTCCAGGTTCTTCCTGGTCCCCAAAAAGACCCAGAGATCTGAGGCACATCTTAGACCTCAGGACCTCAGTCTGTATGTCCAGTACAAAATGTTCTGGTTGATTACTTTTCCAGGCCTCAAGCCCCTTCTCAAGCAGGGTGACAGGCCGTGTTCTCTGGACATGCAAGACACTTACCTGCACATTTTGGTATGTCCACCCCACAGGAGGTTTCTCCTGTTTCTTTTCCAGGGTGAGCATTATCAATTCAAAGTGTTGCCCTTTAGCTTGTACTCTGCACTGTGGGTCTTTACCAAATGCTTAGCAGCAGTAGCTGCGGCTCTCAGAAGGGAGGGGCTGTACGTTTGCCCTTATCTGGATGATGGGCTCCTAAGGCCCCATCCAGGGAACAGCTCTTGCGGACCCTGGGGATAACTGTTCAGTTATTTCTCTCTCTGGGCATTGTGGTCAGTTTGCCCAAGTCAGTTCTAATCTCATCCCAAAGGCTGCAGTACGTGGGGTGGTTCTAGACATGGCGCAGGGAAGGACCTTCCTGCCTCAGAACAGGGTGGAGTGCCTTATTGCCCAGGCTCAGGAGGTGGCTCAGAGCCATTATATCCCTACCAGGGTGTACCTGAGGTTGTTGTGATTAATGACTGCAAGCATCCCCACTGTTCCACGTGTCAGGCTTCACATGCACATCCTGCAGTGGTCTCTCTGAGTGCAATGGGACCAGCACACAGACGAATTCGATCAGTTAGAACTGTTCTCCTCCCCTGTCCGCAAAGTGCTGTGTGGAGGACGGACCCTCTGCACCTGCTGCAAGGGGTTCCCTTCCAGAGCTCCTCCCCCAGCAGATCCATCACCACGGATGCCTCCAGTTTGGGCTAGGGGCTCATCTGGGTCTCTTTCAGACTCAGGGCTCATGGACCCTGTTCTAAATCTCCCTACATTTCAATGTCCTGGAGATGCAGGCGGTTCTGTATGCCATGCAGGCCTTTCAGAACTATCTACTTCTGGGTCAGCTGTTGATTCAGTCCTAAAATCTCAGTGTCGTGTATTACATCAACAAGTGGGGGGGACACACTCGTACCTCCTGTGCAAGGAGGTCATATGAGTGTGGTACTGGGTGTTGGACCATGATCTAACTCTCTGAGCGGTTCACATCCCAGGAGTATTAAACACTCTGGTGGACAGCCTGAGCTGGACACAGTCCAGCATGCATGAGTGGGAGCTTGTCTCATCCTTTGTAGAAGATCTGATTGACAGATGGGGTCATCCAGAGCTGGACCTTTTTGCGTCCCCACTCAATGCAAAACTGCCCAATTTTTGCTTGCTTGATCCAGGGCCTGGAGTTTTCTGGCAAGACGCATTGTCCCTCTCCTGGAGTGGGAGGATCTTTTACATCTTCCCTCCATTTCCTCTGATTCAGAGGATGTTAATCAAACTGCAGATGGAGGGGGCCAGCAAGATTCTGGTAGTTCCATTCTGGCCCCATCAGATATGGTGTCCACTACTATAGCAGCTGGCGGAAGAACCTCTGGTCTCTCTTCCTCTCCCTCTTGGCAGGAACCTGCTGACCCAGGCTCAGGGGACCCTGGTTCATCCCAGCCTCAGATCTCTCCACCTGCATGTTTGGCTCCTGAGAATGTAGCCATCACCAGATTTGGGGGTTCCAATAGGGTAGTGGATGTTCTAGTGGGTGCTCAGAAACCCTCCAGTCGAGCCACTTATGCCTTGAAGTGGAAGAGGTTTGTCATCTGGGCTGCCAAGCATAAGCTGGACCCTTTCACCTGTCCAGTGAGCCAGATCCTGGACTACCTGATATCGTTGTCTGACTCTGGTCTCTAGTACTCCTCCCTCAAGGTGCACATTTTGGCTTTCTCAGCTTTTCATGAGCCAGTGGGTGACTGCACCATAGCTCAGCTGGATGTTTCCCTAACTTTCTTGAGGGACATCCTGCATCTGAAACCCCACAATCCATTCCCCTGTCCCGATCTGGGATTTTAATTTTGTTTTGGAGAAAGAGACCCTGTGTCCTTTTGAGCCAGCTGCATCTTGCGAGCTACACTTTCTTTCCTGGAAAGCATTATTTTTGGTTGCTATTATTTCTGCTCACAGGATTTCCAAGCTTCCGGCCCTCTTAGGTGTCAACCAGGAAGCACAGCTCAGAGGGACAATGAGAGGATCTAGAGAATTGCTAAAGCAGTAGCAAGGCAGGGGAAGCTAGATGTCATTGTCTGTTTGGTGACAAATGATCTGGCTGGAGACTTGGCAGAGATAGCAAGGGTGCAGGAGGAGTTCAGGAAGATGGGGAGGGGCCTTGTGCAAGTAGCAAGCTCCGTGACCTTCACAGGGGTGCTGCCTGTACACAGCAAGGGGGAGGTTAGGAACCTCTGCACCAAGGACTTCAACACTTGGCTGTAGAGCTGGTGCAGAGAAAAAGGTTTTGGTTTCATTGGGAACTGGGGACCCACCTGGAGGAATGAGACCTTGTAACATAGAAACATAGACTTTGACGGCAGATAAGGACCGCTAGGCCCATCTAGTCTGCCCATTTCCCTACCTACAGGATAGGCCACAGATCCTAGTTAACCAACAGCCTATATCTTCCTGCCCCCCATAAGAATTGCCTTATGTCTGTCCCATGCATTCTTGAATTCTCCCACAGTTTTAGACCCCACAACTTCCTCAGGAGGCTGTTCCATGCATCACTACCCTTTCTGTGAAATAATACTTCCTCCACGTTGCCCCTGAACGCCCTCCTTCTATCTTTAAATTGTGTCCCTTGTTCTTGCAAGTCTCTTTTTCTGAAAGATGCTACCCTCTTGGACTTTGTTGATTCCTTGAGGTACTTGAAAGTTTCTATCATGTCCCCCTCTCCTTCTTTCCTCAAGGGTATACATTATAAGCTCCTTTAGTCTCTCCTCCTACGGCTTCTCTTGCAGACCCTGCACCATTTTAGTTGCCCTCCTCTGGACTGCCTCTATCCTGTCTATGTCCTTGCGGAGATGGGGTCTCCAGAACTGGACACAGTATTCCAGATGGGGTCTCACCAACTATTTGTACAGAGGGATAACAACTTCCTGTTTTCTGCTGCTGATGCCTCTCCCTATACATCCCAGTATACCCCCGGCCCTCCCTACTGCCTTCTCACATTGCTTGCTAACCTTAAGGTCATCTGATATGATCACCTCCAGGTCCCTTTCCTGTTTTGTTGTTGTTACTACCTCCCCACCCACTGTGTATTCTTCCCTGGGTTCTTGTTTCCAGGTGCATTATTTTGCACTTTTGTATTGAATCCTAGCTGCTATCGCTCTGACCATTCCTCCATCATTGCCAAGTCCCTTTTCATCCTTTCCATGCCTCCTTGTGTATCAACCCTGTTGCAGATCTTTGTGTCATCTGCAAAAAGGCATACTTTTCCTTCCAGTCCCTCTGCAATGTCACTGATGAAGACATTAAAAAGGACTGGACCCAATACTGAACCCTGCGGTACCCCACTAGTAACCGCCCTTTCTTCAGCGTGGACTCCATTTACAATTACCTTCTGTGTCCTGTTGTCCAGCCAATGTTTTACCCAGGCTACCACCCTGGGACCCACTCCCAGGCTGATTAATTTGACTAATAATCTTTTGTGTGTGGACTGTGTCAAATGCCTTGCTAAAGTCTAGGTAGGCCATGTCCACAGCCCCTCCCTGGTCTACTACTTTGGTCACCCAGTCAAAGAAATCTATTAGATTCGTCTGCATGAGCCTTCCCACTGTGAACTCATGCTGCCTTGGATCATGTGCTCCACTGACCTCTAGGTACTCAACTATTCTTTCCTTCAGAAGTGATTCCATCACTTTCCCTACCACAGAGGTCAGACTGACAGGTCTGTAGTTTCCTGCCTCTGTCTTGGTCCCACTTTTGTGAAGGGGAATCACATCCGCCTTCCTCCAGTCCTCGGTACCACCCATCCTCCCATGATTTATTAAAAGAGTAGCCAGTGGTTTCACTAGTTCTTTCCTTAATTCTTTTAGAATTCTGGGGTGAATTCCATCAGGACCCATTGCTTTGTCCACCTTCAGTTTTAGGAGTTCTTGCAGAACCCTTTCTTCTGTGAAAGGACTGGGATCGACCCCCCTATCAAGAGTGCTTCTGTTAATTGGATTAGGCACTTCCCTCCTCTTTTGTGAATACTGAGCAAAAATATTCGTTCAATATTCCTGCTTTTCACTGTCCCCTGCCCACCCACCATTCATTCTATTCAGCCTCACTATCCCTCCTTTGTCTTTCACGCCGCTGATGTACCTGTAAAAGGTTTTATCCCTTCTTAACTGAGTTGGCTATCTTTTCCTCAGTTTGGGCCTTTGCTATTCTGACTTCCTCCCTGCTTCTTTCTGCCTTAACTGGTACAGCCTCTGTCCTGCTCCTTCTGTGTTTCCTTATACTCGGAATGCTATCTTTTTCTTCCTGACTTTCACAGCCACCTCTCTTGAGAACCATAGTGGCTTTTTCTTTCGTTTTGATTTGTTTATTTGCTTCACACAAAGGCTTGTTGCCTCTGTGATGGCAGTTTGATAATTCCCCATTGTTGCTCCACACCTCCTTCTAGCCTGTTTGCTAGTGCTTTTCTGAGGCACTCTCCATCTTGCCAAAGTCAGCCCTCCTAAAGTCCAGTACCCTCACTTTGTATGGCTTGACTCTGTAGCTGAGTTTAACGTGAACCACACTGTTTGATGGTCACTTGTCCCCAGATGGCAACCCTTCTAGATCTGAAATCCTCTCACTGCCCCCATTTGAGAGTATGAGGTCTAAGATTGCTCCCTCACAGTGGGTTCCAAAACTAGCTGTCTAATGCCTGCCACCTGTAGGGCGTCAAGAATGGCCCTGCTCTTGGATGTGGCTGTAGCAAATGTGCTCCAGTTAACATCTGGCATATTCAGGTCTCCATCAACAGTATCTCCCTTTCTCTGCCATTCTAAGAATGCCTTCCATCATATCCTTGTCCATTCCTTCCCTGACATGGGGTCTGTACACAACCCCTGTGCGGATTGTGGTGCCCTTTCCAGTCTCCAAGGTGACCCACAGTGCCTCCTCTCCTCCTGTTTACTCTTTTTGTTCAGTTGCTTTTATCCTTCCTTTACAGAGACTTCTCCTCCCCTCTTCTCCCCTGCCTGTCTCTCCTGTAGGTTATGTACCCTGGTATGTTAACATCCCAGTCATGGTTCTCTGTGTACCATGTTTCTCTGTGACTGCTACGATATCCAGGCATCCCTCTTCCATTAAGGCCACCAGCTCAGGGAGCTTGTTGCCCAGACTACGGGCATTGGTACTCATTACCCTCCATTTCCTGATGGCCTTACCCCCTTTTGCCCCATCCCTGTCCTTCTTGCCTTTGTCACTTTCTCCATTTACCACTGCCCTTCTCCCTATCGACACCTCCATGTTGGTGTTTGCCACACTTACTACCGTGATTGTTTGGGGGCTAGGATTTTCCTGCTCCTTTCCAGTGCCTCCCCCCTTGGCTAGTTTAAAAGCTTGCCAATGAAGCATTTAAACCTATCACCTAGGATCCTGGTTCCCCTCCCGGACAGATGCAGCCCATCATGCCAGTATAGGCTTGCATCACTCCAGGTGGACCCCCAGTCCCCAATGAAGCCAAATCCCTGAGCTCCACACCAGTTTTTCAACCACTGATTGAATCCCATGGTACGGAACACCCTAGCCTCTCCTATGCCATAGATGGGTAGCACCTCCGAGAAGGTTACCGTGCGTGCTACTTGACTAAGGCCCTCCCAATTCCACAAACTCTTCCTGCACTTCTCTAATCCCTTTCTTAGCCAGGTCATTTGTCCCTAGGTGGACAATGACATCCAGCTCCTTCCCCTGTGCAGCTGCTCTGGCAATCCTGAGGATTCGCTCCCTGTCCCTCAAGCCATGGGCCAGGCAGGCACCTACCTCCTCTCCCCTTCCTTGCCCAGTTCTGCCTTCCTAACAATGGAGTCCCCCACCAGGAGTTGTTTCCTTCCCCTGCAGGGTCCCCTGCCACCCTCCTGTTGGTCTTCTTTGTGGAGGTTCCCAGCATCCTCCTTGGTCTCACTGTAGGTGCCTCCATAGAGGAACCACACTTTTGCCAGAATGGCATGGAATTGTGGAGAGGCTAGCTGGAGGGATGTCTCTGTTCTTCGTTCTTGTACAAGGGGATGGCTTACACTGTCCAGTGAGGGGACCGCTGTCTCAGTAACAGTTTAAATGCTTCATTGGCAAGCATTTAAACTGAGTGCAGAAGGATGAATGTACCAAATTGCCCACCCCACAGAAACATAGAAACATAGAATTTGATGGCAGATAAGGACCGCTCGGACCCAGTCTGCCCATTTCCTCACTTAATGGATAAGCTGCAGATCCTAGTTAACCAGCAGCCTACTTCTTTCTACCTCCACCCCCTAGAATTGCCTTATGACTGTCCCATGCATGATTGAATTCAACCATTGTTTTTGACTCCACAACTTCCTCTGAAGCCAAGTCTCCATGCATCCACAATCCTCTCTGTGAAAAATACTTCCTTACATTACCTCTGAGCCACCCCATCTTCAAATTGTGCCCCTTGTTCTTGCACACCTTTTTGAAAGATGCTACCTCTTGACTTCGTTGATTCCTGTGAGGTACTTGAAAGTTTCTATCATGTCCCCCTCTCCTCCTTCCTCGAGGCTATACATATTAAGCTCCTTTAGTCTCTCTTCATATGTCTTCTGGTGCAGACCCTGCACCATTTTAGTTGCCCTCCTTGGACAGCTTCCATCTTGTCTATGTCCTTGCGGAGATTGGGTCTCAGAACTGCACACAGTACTCCAGATGGGGTCTCTAGGCTGTCTGTAACGGAGGGATAACAACTTCCTGTTTTCTACTGGTGATGCCTCCCTGTGCATCCCAGTATCCCCAGCCCTCCTTACTGCCCTCTCCACATTGCTTGCCCACCCTTAAGTCATCTGATATGACTACCCCAGGTCCCTTTCCATTTTTTTTGTTGTTAGTATCTCACCCCCATTGTGTACTCTTCCCTGGGTTTTGTTTCCAGGTGCATTACCTTACTTCTTAGCATTGACTCTAAGCTGCCATACATTTGACCATTCCTCTAACCTTGCCAAGTCCCTTCTCATCCTTTCCACCCCACCTTGTGCATCAATTCTGTTGCAGATCTTTGTGTCATCTGCAAAGAGACATATTTTTACTTCCAATCCCTCTGCAATGTTGCTTATAAAGACATTGAAGAGGACCGGTCCTAATACTGAACACTGCGGTACCTCACTAGTAACCCCCCTTTCTTCAGAGTGGACTCCATTTACTATTACCCTCTGTGTCCTATTCTCCAGCCAATCTTTACCAGGCTGTCATCTTGGGACCCACTCCCAGGCTGGCTAACTTGTCTATTAATCTTTGTGTGGGACTGAGTCAAATGCCTTGCTGAAGTCTAGGTAGGCCATGTCCACAGCCCCTCCCTGATCTACTACTTTGGTCACCCAGTCAAAGAAATCTATTAGATTCGTCTGGCATGACCTTCCCGCTGTGAATCCATGCTGTGTTGGGTCCTGTGCCCCTGTGGCCTCTAGGTACTCGACAGTTCTTTCCTTCAGAAGTGATTCCATCATTTTCCCTATCACTGAGGTTAAACTAACAGGTCTGTAGTTTCCTGCTTCTGCCCTGCTCCCACTTTTGTGAAGGGGAATCACATCTGCCCTCCTCCAGTCCTGAGGTACCATCCCATTCTCCCATGATTTGTTAAAGAGGGTAGTGATTGGTGTCACTAGTTCTACCCTTAGTTCTTTTAGAATTCTGGGATGAATCCCAGACTAGTGAAGTCAACATGGAGGACTATAACATTATGGTATCGCCAGAGGAAATTAAATCCATAGAAGGGGGAACAGTGGAGGACAGGAGGAAGGGGGTTGAAAATAGGAAGGACCAACAGAGGAGGCAGAAAGACAGCAGGGGGGATGATACAAGAACAAATGTCAGGACATGGAAGGCCATGTATACCAATGCCCGCAGCCTAGGGAATAAAATCCCAGACCTGGTGTCCTTGATAACGGAGGTTGACCTGGACATTGTAGCTATTACTGAAATGTGTATACTGGAATCCATTACTGGGATGTAGCCATATCAGATTATACTCTTTTTTTAGAAGAGACGGGGGTGGGTAAAAAGGGAGGGGGTAATTCATTACATCAGGGAGGGTATTAGGGCGACTGAGGTACAGGGAATACAGAGGGGAGCGGGGCTACTTTGGGTCACCCTTGAGACAGGCAACGGAACTGCCATTCACACAGGCATGATATACATACCTCCAGCACAGGGGAAGGAGGTGGACAGGGTTCTAGTGGAATCCATCCACACGATGGCAGCTAAAGGGGAGGTGCTGCTGTTAGGTGATTTCAATCTGCCAGATGTGGATTGGAGCATCCCAGCTGCTGTCTTACCAGGAGCAGGGACATCTTGTACTCTATACAAGGGGCAGGCCTCAGGCAGCTAGTGCTAGAGCCCACCAGGGAGGGTACTCACCAATGGGGACAGAATTGAGGGCGTCCGAGTGGGTGAACACCTGGGATCCAGTGATCATCACGCAGTGTGGTTTAGCATGAGTACAGTGGTGGAGTCAAGACACACAAAGGTGAGGGTCCTGAATTTCAGGAGGGTGGACTTTACTAAGATGGGGATATGTCTCAAGAATGCCCTGGCAGGGGGGGGACAAGGAGGGGAGTTGAGGAGCAGTGGGCCCATCTGAAAGGAGCTATAGTGGAGGTGACAAACCTTTGCAGTAGGCACGTAAACAAGGGCAAGAGAAAGCCACTATGGTTCTCAAAGGTGGTGGCCAGTAAGGTAAGAGCGAAAAAGATGGCTTTCAGAAAATGCAAGGAAGCACAGCGGGAGGAGGAGGACAGGGCAGTGTATCTTGATAAACAGAGGGAGGCAGGGAAAGCAGTCAGGAGCGCAAAGGCACAAATGGAGGGAAAAATAGCACAGGAAGTTAAGAAAGGAGACAAGACTTTTTATAGGTACATTAGTGAAAGGAGAAAAACCAGGGGTGGGACAGTAAGGCTGAAAGGGGAAGAAGGAGAATGTGTGGAAGGGGACCTGGAAAAAGCACAAGTACTGAACAAATATGTTTGTCCTGTATTCACAGAAGAGGAAGGTGAGGGACCACAGTTAGGCAACATGAACAAATATGGGAGGGAGATGGACACCAGTCCATTTACGGAAGAGAGAGTCCTAAAAGAACTCACAAAATTGAAAGTGGACAAGGCAATGGGACTAGATGGGATATATCCTAGAATATTAAGGGAACTACGGGAGGCGCTGGCACAACCACTGGCAGCACTGTTCAATTAATCACTCGAAACGGGAGTGATTCCAGAGGTCTGGAGGAGGGCAAATGTAGTCCCTCTTCACAAAAGTGGCAGTAGGGAGGATGCTGGAAACTGTAGACCAATCAGCCTCACCTCAGTAGTGGGGAAGATTATGGAATCACTACTTAAACAGAGGATTGTGGAACATCTTGAAGCCAGCGGAGCACAGGATCCAAGACAGCATGGATTCACAGCAGGAAGGTCATTTCAAGCAAATCTAATTGATTTCTTTGACAGGGTGACTAAGGTCGTGGATCGGGGGGAGCAATGGATGTGGCCTACCTGGATTTCAGTAAGGCCTTCGATACCATTCCACATAGAAGACTTGTGAACAAGCTGGGCAGCCTGGGAGTGGTTCACAAGGAGGTAAACTGAGTTAGGAACTGGTTGAGTGATAGAAGACAGAGGGTTGTGATAAATGGTGCTCAATCTGAGGAAAAGAGGGTGACCAGTGGGGTGCTACAGGGATCAGTCCTGGGCCCAGTCCTGTTTAATGTCTTTATAAGTGACATTGCAGAGGGGGCTGGAGGGGAAGGTGCACCTCTTTGCGGATGACACTAAGATCTGCAACAGGTTGGATGCTCTGAGAGGGGTGGAAAAAATGCGGAGGGACCTAGGTAAACTGGAGGAATGGTCCAGAGTGTGGCAGCTGAGATTTAATGCAAAAAAGTGAAAAATCATACATTTGGGACACAGGAACCCAGTGGAGGATTACATGATGGGGCGGGGAGGGACTGATGGTCACCAAACAGGAAAGGGATTTGGAGGTAATCATATCTGATAACCTAAAGGTGGCTAAACAATGTGACAGGGCTGTGGGGAGAGCCAGTGGGATGCTGGGGTGCATAGGGAGAGGAATCCACAGCAGGAAGGAGGTGGTGATGTCACTGTACAGATCATTGGTGAGGCCTCATTTGGAATACAGTGTCCAGTTTTGGAGGCCACATCTCCGTAAGGATGTAGACAGGATGGAGGCAGTTCAAAGAAGGACAACAAAGATGGTGCAGGGCCTGCACCAAAAGTTACATGAGAAGAGACTGGGAGACCTCAATATGTATGCTCTGGAGGACAGAAGAGATGGGAGATATGACAGAAACATTCAAATATCTAAAAGGCATAAATAGGGTACCGGAGGGTAGCATCTTTCAGAAAAGGAGATGTCCGGGAATGAGGGGGCATGACATGAGGTTGGAAGGAGATAGACTAAGGGGTAGCATGAGGAAGTATTTCTTCACAGAAAGGGTGGTGTATGCATGGAATAGACTCCCAAAGGAGGTGGTGGGGGCAAACACAGTGGGGGGATTCAAGCATGCATGGGACATGCATAAAGGGAACCCTAGCAATAGGAACAAAGAGGTAAAGCTGGAGATTAAGTAGGGTCTGCTGCTTTCATGGCAGGCAGGGAAAACAGGCAGACTAGATGGGCCTAGCGGTCCTTATCTGCCATCCATTTCTATGGTTCTATGGTGCGAGGAGCCTTACTTGAGTTTTACAAAGACAGGGTGTCTTTGCGCACGAACCCCGAGTTTCTCTCTAAGGTGGTGTCTGAGTTTACCCTCAACCAATCTATCCACCTTACCCTTCCTGTTAATTTTCTGGAGTGTGCCAATCCAGGGGAAGTACTGTTTCATATGTTAGATATACGCAGAACTTTGAAGTATTACCTGCTCTGGACCAAGGAGTGCAGGAAGTTGAAGCAGTTGTTTGTTTGTTTTGCCCCAGGCAGAGAGGGCATTCAGGTTTCTAAACAATGATTGTCTAAATGGTTGGGAAATTGTTTTGTGTTCTGCTACAACAAGTATGGCAAAGAGTTGCCAGGAGCTGTTAAAGCTGATTCTACAAGAGGCATGGTTATTTCTGTGGCCTGTTTTCATGGGGTCTCAGCCGCTGACATTTGCATGGCTGCCACCTGGAGTACCGTCCATACTTTTACCAAGCACTACAGTTTGGACATTGCCTCAAGAGCCCATGTAGGATTTGGAATGGCTGTGCTGCAGGGTCTCCTGTCTTAAATTTAGTGTTGACCTTGCTCACAGACTGTCTTGCTGCACCTGTAACTGCTTGGGACTCGCTCCTACAGTGTGACCTGATGACTGAGATACCCCTGAAGGAGATAGAACAGTTAGTTGCTTAAGCACTTATCGTAACAGTAGATCTTAGTAAATTAGGTTGGAAATTAGGGTGGAAAATTGTGGTAATCTTGACCCAAAGGAAATAATAACAGAAGGGAAAGTAATGAAAAAGATTATGGGGCTAAAGGGGGACAAAGCAGCAGGACCAGATGAGATCCACCCGTATGTGTTAAAAGAGTTAAGATATGAACTGGTAACTGATATTACCTTGTTGGAACAAAGGTCACTTGCTGAGGGTGTGGTGCCAGAGGAGTGGAGGAGAGCATATGTGGTGCCAATTTATAAGAAGGGGAAAAGGGATCAGGCGGTGAATTGTAGACTGGTGAGCCTGACGTCGGTGGTGGGGAAAATAATTGAGGGTATTATTGGTGTGGCTATTAAGGGCATTATGATAAATAAGGGAAAAGTAGATCTGATTCAGCATGGATTTGTTACTGATAGGTCATGTGAGACAAATCTCATTACCTTTGTTGAACATATACACAAATGGGTAGATAAAGAAAAGAGTGTGGATGTGGTGTTGCTGGACTTTAGTTGAGCTTTTGATACTGTCCCACATAATAAGATTATTGAGAAACTGATTAAATTTGAAATTGACTAAATAATAGAAAGCAATAGGTTAGGATCCGGGGTTTGCTGTCAGAACCCCTGGAGTGGGGAGTGGTGTCCTCCAAGGGTCAGTGTTGGGACCATTACTATTTAGTTGATTTATAAGTTATTTAGATGTAGGTAGTGGAAATAAGTTGGTGAAATTTGCAGATGATGTGAAAATAGGAGGGGGTAGTAGATACATTTGATGATAGGTTAACATTTGGAAGAGATATAATACAAATCTTGGAATGGGCAGAAGAAAATGGAATGAACTTTAATAATGATAAATGTATTATAATGCATTTGGGAAGGAAAAATGTTCAGCAGAATTATTATATAAAGGGTATAAAACTAAAGGTATCTAATTGTGAGAGATCTGGGAATCTATATCCAAAGTGACTTAAAGAATAGCATACATTGTAGAAATACATCTAATAAAGCTATGTATTTAGTAAATAGTATTAGACGAGGGTTCTACTCTAGAAGTGGAGAGGTTCTGATGCCGCTGTTTAGGACTCTGGTTAGGCCCCTATTGGATTATTGTTCAACTCTATGGAGTCCCTACTTAATGAAGGATGTTAAAATGGTGAAAAGGCCACAACGGTCCTATACAAGGTTGATTTCAGGGTGTGAGGGTTTAAATTATGAGGGTAGATTGAAGAGATTGGGTTTGTGGACCTTGAGAGATAGGAGAGTTAGGAGGAATTTGCTGTTTCTATTTAAAATTTTAAAAGATGAGAGTATGAGGATGGAGATGGGAATGGAATTTAAGGATCAAATATATCAGCTGAGAGGACATAATAGGCAGTTGAGGGAAACAGTGTGTCAGACAGGTATAAGAAATAATGGATTTTAAAGCAGAGCAATCAGAATGTGGAACAGATTACCACAGGAAGTTGTGGATGCAGAGAATGTTGAGGTTTCCCAGACCAGAGTACATAAGTATCTTAATGAAGTTGGTGACTTGTGTTACCGTCACTGAATTGTGGGGAAAACTTACATGGGCTCTGCCTTCCTGACTTTCCTATTCTCCAGTATGAAATCTTCAAGGGGATGTCAGTCATCAGTTCTATCTTCCCTCCCTTCATCCCCGTTTTTGGGGTCTCTTTTCTAGAACTGGATATCTGGATATCCAGCCTTTCAGATAGGCCTGGGCACCTCTCACTGTCTCTTCTCAGTCTCCCATGGCTAGGGCTATGCTTCCTTTGTCTCTGGGGGAAAGAACTAAGGAGGGAGTGGGGCCGCTCATACCTTTATAGGGTTGATGACGTCGGCAGATGATGTCAGCATGGGCAGCCCCAGTTGTACTGCTGAAAATCTTCCTTGTGGATCCTGCTTTATCGATGGTGAAGTTCCTGCAGTGTGACCTGAAGACTGAGATCCCCTCAAAAATCTACTGTTACAGTAAGTTCTTATGTAACTGTTCTTTTCCAATGCTGGAGCAGGGGAAGAAGAGCACTCCCAACCTCCAAATGAGCTGCTGTCCATACAGGAGAACACAAAAAGGAAAAAACAAAACAAAACAAAAAAACATTATTCAAACAACATGAAGTCTTGCTGTATTCTGACTATACGCAGTTAGCCTTCCCAGTTCAACTGCCCTGGAGATGAAAGAGTTAACTCTATGCAAATGCATAGAACGTTGAGCTCGAGCTTGGTTTTCAAACCCCTGTCGTTGGTACATTCTATGTAACCATCAGATTCTTTACTGTCTGCCTGTGAAGTCACTCCAGAGATTTCTTCTCGCTCACTTCGGTTAAAGTGTGGTTTCTCAATGGTTTCTTCAAACTGGGTTTTATTTTTTGGTTCTTCAAGCCTTTGTCCTTCGGTACAGGTTAGACTAGTCTAGGTTTACTTCAATTTTGGTAAGTTTTCTTTTTTTTTCTTTCGGTTTGCATAACCAGGAGGAAACTGAGGAAATTATTTTCTTTTGAGATAAAGTCTTAGTGTTTAAATTGTTTAAAAGTTTTAGTTTGGGATCCGGCAGTTTACAGTTTAAAAAAAAATTTGACTTTTTCTCATTTTTTTCAATCGACCATTGAACCGGTCGTTAACTGAAAACACTCTTAGTTACTGAGGCCTGACCGCCACTCAAAAGGGTAACTTGGCTTATCAGTGCATCATGTCAGAGAAGCCCAAGAAAAAGACTGGTCCCACTGGGTTTCAGCACTGCACAGAGTGCGGGGAGGTGTCTGCCAAGGCTGATCCCCACCTTATCTGTGTTCATTGTCTGGGGTTTGACCACCTGAAAATAGACTGCCAAATTTGTAAAAACATTCCTAAAGCCATGCCGGATAAGCGTTTAGCCAGGCTTAAGGAAAGAATGGCCGAACAATCCACTGATCCAGATGGCCGGTCCGGTTTGGCTCCAGAGGGAGCTGGGGAACCGGAGGAGGTGCCTTCTGACCAGGGTGATACCTTCTAAACCAAAAGGAAGACAGATACTGAGGAGTCATTGCCTGCAAAAGGAAAAAGAAAATCTGCTGGTTCAGAGCCAGTGTTTGTAGCTCCAACCGCTGAAGAGATTGCCAAAGCGATACGGATTGTACAATCCTTACAGACCAGTTCAGGTGATCAGAGACCGGGTCAAAACCCACATACTGTGGTTCAGTCACCTGCTGGTTCACTTCCCACCGGTTCATATGATCCGGAGGCTTACTATAAACATGAGTGGGAGGGAGAGGAAGAAGAAGAGGAGGAAGAGGAAGGCTTGGGGGAACCCATCGAGCCTGATGTCTCCGCGATAGACCAGAATCTGTTTCTCCTCCTAGGTGGCCTGGGGAGTCCTCCTCTTGTTATCTGTTATTTAAAAAGGTTGCTGTTACCTTACAGCTGCCTACTCTTGAGGCAGCTAAGGAAGAGGAGGAGCCAGATTTCATCAAAATGATGGCTGTCCCTGACACTAAGAGACTTTCAATACCCCTTCACAAGTCTCTTAAGAAGCAGACGAACAAAATTCTACAGATGTCTACTGCCATCCCCCCTGTTCACAAAAGGATGGACAAGAGGCATATGCTGTCTGTCAGTGGTACTGAGTTCCTGTATAACCACTATAGCCATGTAGGGTCATTCAGGTTGCTGCCTGTTATAAGGCTGGCATTCCTCTGGCTTCACACCCTCCTGAAAAGTACTCTTGGAGGACTGATGCCATGGCCAAGAAGCAGTATTTGGCTGCTTCACTGGGTATTAGACAAGCCTCTTACATGGCATATGTCTCCAGATACCAGACATCCAGGTGGGAATCTGTTCTGGAGTTGGCTAAGACTGCTTCACCTAAGCTAGCCAAGGATCTGGAGCAAGTGGTGAAAGATGGCATTGAAGCATCCAAAGCCCAGTTTCATTTGGCTGTGGATTCCAATTATGTATCCTCTAGGGTTATGGCTACTGCAGTCTCCGTAAGAAGATTTTCTTGACTTAGATATACCAGTCTTTCCCAGGATACACAATCAGAAGCTATGGATTCCCCTGTTGTCCAGAATTCTCCATTTGGAGAATATACAGAGACATGCATGAAGAAAATGGACAAGTACAGGGTTACTTACAGAAGTGCAGCTGCTAAAGAAAAAGTTGCAACTCCTTAGATGCAGCAGCCTAGGCCAGGCAGCGGCAGGCCTTATCAGACGCCTTTCTACCCGGCCCAGGCATTCCCTGTTTACCAGCAGCAAAGAGGGTTCTTCAGGGGTAGAGGTAGGAGGGGTGTAAGCAGGGCTGCAGTCACCTCTCAGCCTAGGACTCCTGCCAAGTAGACACCCTGATGTGTCAGCCAGGGCCACCTCCCCACTGCCAGTAGGGGGCAGGCTGGCTCACTACTTCCAGGCCTGGCAAGGCATTACCACAGACAAGTGGGTCCTGGAAGTAGTGAGCCAGGGACTTGCTCTAAGTTTTAAACAAGTTCCAAGGACAAGAGCAAGGTCATTCAAGTCTGCCAGCAGTTCAGGGACAACTCTGGTGGAGGCAGAAGTCATCACACTTCTGGAGCACAAAGCTGTGGAATCTGTTCCTCCTCTTCACAAGGGAAAAGGGTTGTACTCAAGATATTTCCTTACCCTAAAGAAAATGGGAGTGGTGGCCCATTCTAGATCTGAGGTATCTCAACAAGAACCTGACAAAACCCAAATTCAAGATGGTTCATAGGTTCATAGTTGAGTACGAGCTCAGGAGGCCAAAGCCTATTGTTGAGCTCACCACCCAAAGGTGGGATATTTTTATATATAGTCAAATTTTGAGTTACCCATTAATTGATCCAAATTATGTTTAAAGGTGTCAATTGTCTTACTCTCTACAACTGTAGTTGGTAATATATTCCATATATTGACAATTCTTTAAGAAAACCATTGACTTCTCTTTTTAGTTCTGCAGTTAACCCCTATTAGTCTAAAATTATGAGATCTTGTTTGTGATTTATAAAACTTTGTTTCAATTCCTAATGTTTCAGAGAGGCGAGGTTCCCTTATGGCTTTGAAAGCCAAACAAAGATCACCATATAGTTGTCTGTATTGAATAGAATATAAATCCAGAGTTTTTAACCTTTCACCATAGGGTTTATCTTTCATACCCTGGATTCTTTTAGTCATTTTTCTTTGTACCCCTTCAATTTGTTTCTTGCCCCAAATTGTAGTAGGTGCACAAAAAGGTGCACAATATTCTAGGTGCGATCTTACAAGACTAGTGTAAAGAGGTAAAATGACCTGAACTTGTCTGCTTTTGATATTTTTCCATATGCAGCCCATTATTCTTTGGCATTTCTTAACTTTAAATAATGTGTTATTTTCAAAATTAAGCAAATTATCTATATTTATCCCAAGGTCTTTTTCGTTTTCAGTTTCTTGTAATTTTACATTATAAAGTAAATAACAGTTTTTCATGTTATTGTGACCCAGATGCATTACTTTACATTTTATTTCATTGAACATCATTTTATTACCGTATGCCCACAATTCTAAACCTTCTAATTCCTTTTGGAATGTAGTAATTGCCTCACTGGAGTTAACAATACAGCCTATCTTACAATCGTCTGCATATTTTGATATCCAGACATTATCAGTTGTCTTCATAGTTTTGATAAAAATATTAAATAATACCTGGCCCAATACAGAACCCTGAGGCACCCTGCTACTCACCTCTCCCCATGGGGACTTGGCTCCTTTTATCATTGTACATTGCCGACGATTGTGGAGCCATGATTCTATCCATTTTATCAAAGTATATGGAAATTTTAAGTTAGTCAAATGTTCTAATATTTTGTGAGAAACTTTATCAAATGCTTTTGCTAGATCTAAATATATTATATGTACTGGAAGACCTGCATCCAGAGCTGCACTAACGTTCTCAAAGAAGTGTAGTTGATTTGTTAAACAGGATCTTCCCTTTATAAACCCATGCTGTGTTATATCCTGGAGGTTATTCAGATTCATATATTGTTCTAATCTATGGAAGATTAACCTTTCTAAGATTTTTCCAGTGACTGTAGTTAAACTTATTGGTCGATAATTAGATGGCAAGGTTTTATTTCCGGATTTATATATAGGAATAACCACTGCTTCCATCCATGCTGATACACTTTCACCTGCATCCAGAGATAGGTTAAATAACTTATACAGGGGACCTGCAATGTACATTGCAATTTCTTTAAGGAAAATTGGGTGAATACTATCTGGGCCTGCTGATGAATTAATTTTTAATTTTTGTAGTTCCCCCAGTACTTCTTCTATTGTAATAGGATTAACGTTAACATTATTGCAATCCATTTTTAAGCTAATAAATTGTTCCATTTTTGAACTAATAAATTGTTCCTTAGCGGAAAACGTAGTAAGGAAATATTAAGTTCTTTAGCCATTTGAGAGTCCTCACTGATGAGGCCATTGTTTGTTTGTAAGGGGCCTATTGTAGTTTTGGAACCTCTTAATGAACCCACGTAATTATAGAATTTCTTTTTATTATCGAGTGTATCTTTTGCTAATTTATTTTCTGTATCAATCTTAGCTTTCCTGATTAATTGTTTTTACCTTATTTGACTTTTTTTATACCTATTCCATGAGTTTTGAGATGGTTGTTTCTTATATTTCTTATAACATTTGGTTTTTTTATTGCTTAGTCTTTTAATTTTGTTGTTCCACCAAACTGGATTTCTAACTCCCTTTTTATATTTCTTCCTGTTTGGGACCCAAGTCTCCAAGCAATAGCTAATTTTAGTCAGTATAAGAGTCCAGTCTTGATGAACATTAAGACCTAAAAATTCTGTATCCCAATCCCATATAGAGAGATATTGATTTATTTTTTGATAATTAGCTCTGTTGTAGTCTTTAATTAAGGTATTCCCCTTGGTTTCCGTTGTCCTAGCTTGAATATAAAACAGAATCATATTGTGATCGCTATTTCCAAGAGGTTCTAAGATTAAAGGTTGATGTACTACTGACCTCATATTTGTAAGAACAATATCTAAAATAGTGTTATCTCTAGTTCCTTTCTGTACTATTTGATCCAGATCCTGGTTAACTGTGATTTCTAGGAAATCTTTCTCTATAGTTCCAATGCAACTGTGTTTTACCCAATCAATATTAGGGAAATTAAAATCCCCCATTAATATATAATTAGTAGTTGGTTCAAAAATATTTATCGTTCTAAGAAACTCAGTATTCTGTTCTTTGTTTCAAAGTTTGGGGATCTGTAGGCCAAGCCTATACATAGTTTTTTAATTGATAGAGCAGTAGTTAAATCAATCTCTACCCAGATTATTTCATTTTCTCCTATTTGAGGAGAAATACAATGTGATGTATAGTCCTCAGTAATATACAATGCAATCCCACCCACCCCCACCCCCGTTTATCTTTCCTATTCTTAATTATTTTGTTAAAACCTGGAATATCTGTATTCCAACTGTCATCCTGAAACCATGTTTTGGTTACCACACAGATAACTATATTTTCCTTTTTAATTATATACTTTAGTTCATCCATTTTATGAGTAAGACTTCTAGCATTGAGTAATAAAACTTTTATGTCCTTGTACTTTTGAGGTTGTGAGGATTCATCAGGCAATACTAAGTTCCGGCGGTAAGATAAGGATGAATTTGAATCCTGATTTGTGCCTTGATCATTTAAGGAAACCGCTCCCCCCCCCATAGTAGTTTAAATGTTTATCAAGGGAATTGACAGAATGTTTCCTTAAAAGATAATTTCCAGTTTTACTCAAATGCAGTCCATCATTGCAGTATAACTCATCCTGCAGATAAAACTCTTCCCAGTGGGTCAAACACTGGTTCTCTTGCCTTGCTGTCCATGTTCTTAACCAATTATTAAATGTGCAAATTTTCATATTTATTCTAGGTGAGGCTTTTGGTATTGGCAGTATTTCAGATATAATAACTTCACATCCCAGATTATCATCTAGGGGATCTCTAAAGATATTGTTTGCTCCTGCATGTTTCAATACAAGGGGTTTGTTACCACGATTTTTAACCATTGTTTTACACATGTTTGTTAGGTCTGCTATCTTTGCCCCACTGAATGATGATAATGTCCAATGAGATTTATTTGTATTACATATAAGTCTGTCAAGTCTTTTAATCATTGAATCCCCCATTACCAGAATGTTTCTATGATTTAGCTGAGTATTATCTCCACTTTCCAAGGAGTTAGATTTATCATAGTTGAAATTATATGTTGTTCCTTCAGTATTCATTGGACTACTATCACTATTACTGGCCGAGTTGTTAGACATTTCTGAAGTTTCAAAAGTTATTAAAGTTGGACGGGCTAGTTTCTGTTCCACCTTTTATTGTTGCCAGTCTTGAAAATCTATTTTCTAGGGGATTGCTAAAGGTGGTTGCCTGTCGACCTTTTTTAGGTGGTTTTGAATATTGAATGTTATACCATTCCTTGTCACCTCCTGCTACTCCATCCTCATCTCTAGTTCTTTTTTTATAAGTACTATTGTAAGGAGTAGGAGCTTCCAGAACTACCTCTTTATGAACACTAACCACAACCCTGTCCTGAACATGTATAGATGTAGTAGGGACTGGTAACATTAAAAACTCAGTCTGTCTATTAGATAAATTAGTACTGAGTCTAACTGCCATATTTTTCTGACTTGTCTCTAACTGGGCGAGTCTGTCATTAAATTAATTTAATTCAGACAGTAAATCTTCATTGTGCACACATTTATTACGCCTAAAAGGATCTGGTAGAATTTGTTTGGTTATTAGATACATAAGGCAACTGGTACATTTAATAAATATTTCCCCCTCTTGCAGAGTTATTTTTTCAGCCATCATAGCCTTTGTAATGTTAATATCTAGACCAATAGTATACACCCACTTGTATCCAATGTATAATAGTTATTCTCTATAAGCTTTATGCTAGTTTATTAATTATAGTACTTCCCCAGAGAACTCTATACTAGTCAATTTATTGTATCCAAGTGTTTCTTACTTCAGGTCAGGTCAATTTGACCAATCAGTAATATGCTTGCAACTCAGAATTGCTAAATATCACTTGGTTCTTCAATCCTGATGTTCCTGACTACACCTCCGGGAATATGTTTGGCTACTTGCACCACACAGTATTAATGGGCCCTTCTGTACCTATTACATGCTTTCCATACCTTGATTCCTCTTATTGTACTTCTATAATGCCCTTCCAATCCCTCCAAACATGCCTAACATGCGCAGACACACGTGTCTTTGCGCGCGTCTTTACATGCAATGATGCAAACTCGCCCTGCTCGGGCTCACCCTGCTCACCGCAGGGCTCAGCTTTTAAACAGAATATGACCCCGTAAGTGCTCCTAGAGGTCAGGAGATGCTCCGTGGAACTAAATAATTAAAAACACTTTAAAGTGTGTAGAAAACGCCTAAGAGGCTTTAGCTAGCGCTATTCAGTCCCCCTGGGGTGAAGAAACCCAAACGTTCTAGCCTTATCTCAAGTTGTAGTCCAAAGACAGGACTACAGCTCCTCTTCCTAATTACAATAAAGTAGGCAGAGCTCAGAGGACTCACGTAGCGAGTGCACAAATTTAGTTCCACAATAAAAACAATTAAATTGCATATGTCAGTACACAGCAGGTTTTATAGGTATATTTATGGTTTCTGCAGTAAAGAATCTAACCAGAATCCTTCCTACTCTCAGGCAAGGAGATTGGCTAGCCTCCTTGGACCTCAAGGATGCTTATTTTCACATTTCAATTAGACATATTCACAAAAAGTACCTACGGTTCGAATTACCCTCAGGCCACTAATCAGTTCAGGGCAATGCCCTTTGGCCTTACCTCAGCCCCCAGAACATTCGCAACATGTCTGGCAGTGGTTGTGGCTCTTCTGAGAAGGCAAGTAGTGTCTGTGTTTCCCTACCTGGATGACTGGCTGATCATGGGACAGTCTCCCCCAGCAGGCAAGGGATGCCTTGGGTCTGGTGCAGGATGCCCTTGTATCCTTAGGATTCCTGGTAAACCTAAAGAAGTCTGTGCTGGAACCCATCCAGATCCTAGATTTCATAGGAGCAGAGTTGGACACGGTTCAGGCAAAGGCTCTCCTGCCAGTGGAAAGGGTAGACAACCTCATTCAACTGGCAAACTCTTTTCACCTACAGGTGTCTCGTCCGGCAAGACCTTTTCTCCAGCTCCTGGGACACATGGCAGCATCCACAGCAGTGGTTCCAGGAGCCAGATTTCAGATGAGGGATATCCAGTTTCACCTCAGGTCCTTTTAGTAGAAGAAGAAGAAGAAGAAGAATCAGTATTTATATAGTGCTTTTCATACACAGTATCCCAAAGTGCTTTACAAGCAATGCTAGACTGGTAGTGAAGTGACTGGGATTCCCTGTCCAAGCTGATTCCAATGACAGCCACCTTGATGCAAGCATTACAGTGGTGGAAGGACAAGGACTACCTCAGAGAGGGTGTTCCATTTCTCCAGCAATCTCTCACAGTGGTTCTGGCCATGGATGCTTCTCTCCTAGGGTGGGGAGCTCATTTAGGGGACCACGCTGCTCATGGGACATGGTCTCACCAGGAGTCTGTGCTCCACATCAACCTGTTGGAGCTTAGGGCAGTGTTCTTAACTCTTCAGTCATTTATAGAAATGGTACAGGGGAAGGTGGTTCAGGTAAGGATAGACAACACCACCACTATGTACTACATCAACAAACAGAGAGGGACAAGGTCCTCTGCCCTGTGTATGGAGGCAATGAAGATCTGGAGTCTGGCCTATTCTCTCAAGACCGCCGTCTCAGCTGTGCACTTGCCAGGCAAGGACAATGTCCTGGCAGATGCCTTCAGCAGAATAAATCAGTCACCACGAGTGGTTTTTGAACAGAGAAATACTGCTTGCAGCATTCAGGAGATGGGGCACACCAGAGATAGATCTGTTTGCAGCCCCGGACAATCATCAGCTACCCCAGTTCTGTTGCAGATCTCCAGTTCTGGGTTTGCTGCCTCAGGATGCACTGATACTGGATTGGACAGGCAAATTCCTGCATGCCTTTCCCCCATTTCCTCTGATATTCAGAGTCCTGACCAAACTCAGGAGCCAGCCATCATCAATGATTCTGATTGCTCTGGACTGGGCCAGACAGCTTTGGTATCCCACGCTGCTGTCTCTAGCAGTGACCAGTCTGATCTGCCTACCCAGGAGGCACAATCTTCTGACCTCCTCTCAAGGGAGGATCCTATACCCCAACCTCAAGTCCCTCCAGCTCAGGGCCTGGCTCTTGAGGACCTAAAGTATGCAGGTTTGCATCTCTCTGAAGGGATCCTGGATATTTTGAAGGTTTTCAGAAAACCTGCCACCAGAAAGACTTATACTTCCAAATGGAAGAGATTTACTATCTGGTGTGCACAAAAGGAAACAGATCCACAGGCAGCTGGACTGGCAGTCCTGTTGGACTATTTAGCCCACCTTCATTCTTTAGACCTTCGGCCTTCTACTTTGAAGGTACATTTGGCAGCTGTTTCTGTCTATCTCTTAGCAGGGGAAGGGCCCTTCCCTGACCTCCATACCTCTCAACCTCCTCCCTCATAAATCAGGGACAAGGCTTAAAAAAAATCAGGGACAAAGGACCAAAATCAGGGGCACTTCTTCAAAATTGGAGAGATCCACTCAGGAAGCTGGTAGAATAAAGGGCTTAGTATAAAATGCATTTTCTAAAGAAGAACAAGTCTGTAACTTTAATGTTTGACATTAGTTTGTGCTTATAACCCCTGCTGTTTGGTCATGGAAACACAATTTTTAGGAGGGACAGAGTAAAATTTTGAGGCAAAATCAGGGACGTCCCTGAAAATCAGGGACAGTTGAGAGGTATGCTGACTTCTCATGCAGTCTTCAAGAAGTTCTTTAAAGGGTTGCTCCACCTACACTCCCATCACAGGGAGGCAACCCCTCCTTGGGATCTGAATATCTGCATAGCACAGCTAATGCAGCCCCATTTGAACCCATGTTCTCTGCTGAGCTCAAGTACCTGACATGGAAAACTGTCTTTCTGGTATCAGTATATTTTATTGTTCGACTGTTTAGTCATTATAAGAATTTAAAAAGCACAGCATAATTTCAATACCAAACAAACTCATTCACATAAACAAACCCATGGGCAACAAAATTTATGCATGTCTTTAAGAGGTAGAAACTCCTTTTCTTAAAATATAAAATCAGATATTGCAATTGACCATAAATTATCTACTTACTATTTAGCTCCATTATTTTAACACCTTGTGGAGTTCTTAAACATTTTTTTTTTTTTTTTTATCATTTAGCATTTTTCTCCTCACCAGCCACAGTCCTGCTCTTTATCCAGGCACCGCTCCTTCCACCTCTGACCCCGAAGTTCCGCAAGCCCAGCTGACAGACACATCTCTGCCTGTGAAAGGGGCCCCCCCCATAGCCCCTGTGCCTGGCGAGGAACCATTACCGGCACATGCCATTCCGGGCATCGTTAGTTGGTGGAACAGCGGTTACTGTTGCTGGGATCTGTGCTGCCATTTTCCCATGATTTTACCCCTGATGGAAGCACAGACATACAAGGACATCAGCGCACTAACGTGCAGACATCTGCCTTGCTTCCCCCCCCACTGACACCTGCACAACTGCAGTACCACCGGGTGTCCCCAGGGACCAGCAGAGCACAGTTTGTGCCCACCCCATCTCCCTAGGACTAGGAGAGTAGTCATCAGATGCTCAATCCTAGTCCTCCCTTGCCGACCCACGATGACCCAGGCTCGTTCCCGAACCTGGGTCGCTGGTGTGGGGCAAGGTGTGGCATTCAGTGCCTCAACCTTCAGGCCACCAGGCCGGCTCATTGTGCATTTTTTAAAATATCCAATTTGCATAATTTACCATATCTCTAGCGATGAACATGAGTGGTGGATTTATCAAAATTCTCAATACTTCATTCTCTGTTAATGTATTTGTCAGGAGATAGGGGCTATAGTCTTGTCTCGCAATTCTGCATATTTTGGACAGTATAATATGATGTGCTCTAATGTTTCCAATTGTTTTAAACCACAATCAAAATTTATATTTTGAATTTCATTTTTATCTTTGGCATACAGATATTGTCTGAATTTTGAAAGATATAATTCTAGTCTAAATTTTGTAAAAAGGAATTTCAAATTTTGGTCCGTCAGAAAGTATAGATAAGGTTCCAAAATATGGTTGATTTTATTTTGGGCATGACAGTGATAAGCCTTCAGGGACCTTATTCTTACCATGTCTTCTTTGAATGAGATTTTATATAGTCTATTTTTGATTAGAGGAATAAACTTAAACTAAATTTTTATGCCACTCTGTTGATCAGTCCACAGGTGGTTGAGCCCTATTTTATTTAAGGTAGAAACTACTTGTGTTAACCATGGGAAAGGAGAACCCTGACCTATCCATTTTGCTTTTTCACTTAGGCATTTATATGCTAATCTGTTTAGAGGTTTGAGCATCTGAGCCAATACCGTAATTTTGTTAGAAGCGCAAGATATTTGATTTGAAATCTTCCCAGTTCTGCCCTTGCCACCATTGCTAGGGTGGACCTTGGTAAGCCCAGAATATTTTTAAACAGTGAATCAAATGTTTTTTCTAATTTTATGACATATTTGTCAAGCCAGATTTCAGTAGCGAATAAAGCTATCGGGTTCATTTTCATTTCCGCAGCTTGGGTTGATGCGATAACAGTATTTCCACCAAATTTGGAATTAAATCTTAACAATGCATTTTTAGACTGTGTTCATTTGTTCAAAACATAAGTTCTTTATTTATGAAATGTAAAATTATTAGAGATTTGGAGACCAAGATATCTATAGTCTGTGACAATCTTTAAAGGTATGTTATTAATGTGCCATTTGTATTTAGTTGAACGCGTTCCAATTATCATTATTTATTTCTTATCTGTGTTTATCGTTAAGTCATTCTCAGTATAATACAATCGAAGAATCTTCAGTTGTCTGCCCATTCCAATGGGCGAGAGCAAAATTAAAGTCAAGTCATCAGCGTAAATGAGGACTGGAACTATGGTGCCTTCTACTGAGGGGGAGTGGTTCGATACAGGAGTTAGTTTTTCTGGAAAATTATTTATGAAGAGGTTGAACAGGGTGGGGGCCAGAATACAGCCCTGTTTGACACCTTGATTAGAATGAAAAGATTTTGTCAGATTGCCAGCCAAATCATATCTAATACATGTTTTATTATCTGAATAAAGATTTATTATAATTCTCAATGTTGTAAATTTTAAGTTTTTGCCATCATTTGTTTCTATTAAGTCTATCGAATGCACCTTGAAAATCTACAAAAGTAATGTATATTGGTAGGTGTTTCTTGGTATAGTATTTTTCTATGATATGAGACAATGTAAAAAAAACTGATTACTGTCTAAAACCGTCTTGAAAATCATTGATTATGTTTTTCTCTTGTAACCACTTATTTATTCTAGTCAATATTATTCTTGTGAATATTTTACTTAAACTATTCAAGAGACTTGTGTCTGTAGTTTTCTGGCATCTTTAGATATCCTTTCTTGTGGAGTGGTACAGTTATGTTTTCTTTCCATGACTGAGGGATCACGTTACCATCTATTATTTTGTTAAATAACATTGCCAGTAGACCGCACCACCACTCCTGCTCCACCTTATATAAGAACGGTGGGACACGATCAGGACCTGGTGCCTTGTTTGGTTTAGTTGCCAGTATAGCTAGGGAAACTTCCCATGGAGTAATATTTAATGGTGTGTGAGCATCTTTTAATTGTAGCAGAAAATTGTTCTGTATACTGAGATCAATTTCTCGATTAAAATAATTTTTCATAGTAAGTGATTCAATTTCCAGCTGGAATATGTGCAGAAATATTTTGGGCAAAATTCCCTGTCCCTTTTGCGACTTTGAGCCAGAAACTTTTAAGATTACCACTTTCTATTATCTCTAACATGGAATTCCATTGTTCCTGAGTATACTTATTGTATTCTTTTCTTTCATTTATTTATTTAGTTGTTGTTTACCTGGTGGGTGCACTAGCCATAAAGATGATTATTTTCAGACACGACCCTATTAGTATGGTCTTATATTCTTTTCTCTGTTTATTCAGATGTTGAGTATTTTCAGTAGTTCTATTTGATTGTACTATTTTAATTAATTCATTCAGATTTTTCTTGAAATTCTGACATTCTTTATCATACCAAGATCTTTGTTGCCTTGGTCTATTTACTTTATAGAGTATAGGCATAACTTTGTTTGTTATTGCTTGTACTGAATTATAGATTTCTATTGCAGTTCTTTCCTCTGTAATATTTTCTATTATGATTTTTATCTCCGTAGACTTTAATATTGTACTGATGTCCACTTCTATATCCCAAGAATATTGCACTCTTTTCTGATTTATAATTTGAATTTCTGGAGACATTTCTGGCTGTATCCCTGTATTTCCTTTTGGTAACTCTGTGGCCACCTTTAGAGGGTAGTGATCACTTTCAGGACATAATATTACTTCAAACTTTGCTATATTATAAATTTCCCTTGGAAATATACAAACATAATCCATTACACTTGCCTTCTTCCCACTTAGATAAGTAAAATATTTGGTGTTCTCCCCCAGGATGCTGCCATTTAAGGTAATTAGACCATGCTTTTCCAAAACATGATATAAAGCTTTCCTCTGTACATTAGTTGTTCTATCCTGGGTATAATTTTGTATGATCGAGGTACCCCTCAGCGATCCAATTGTAAGTGGTCCCAATCTGGCATTAAAGTCTGCCATCAGCATTAAATTTGCTTGGGGGTATTTAGTAATGGCTGCATCCAAATGTGAATCCAAGTGTGTCCAAAACATATTCAAAAATAAATTTGTATTTGCTGGAGGTGAATATACATTCATTATTATAAACAGCTCTTCATCTAATTCAACTACAATGCTTATTATATTAGAAGAGATAAGTTTTGTTGTTTAATTCTAACTCTCTCTGTAATTTTAATAAATGCTACTATGCCACCTGAGGGTCAGCCTTGTTTGGAAGTTTTTGGGGTCTTAGCCTCAAAAGAAGCATATACTCTGAGACATAGATCTTCAAGAGCCCATGTTTCCTGAAGGCAAACAATTAAATTTGCTGAGAGGAACCTTTCCAGTTTTGCATCCATCAGTTTGTTTGAAAAGCCAGAAATATTCCAAGACATTATGCAACTCTGTACATTGGTTATTTCAATAGACATTTTACTCAGTGTAATATCCTTTTCCTGATGTCATTGTTGTTCCTCCTGCATAAATATGTGAAATCTGTTTTGAATAGGGACATTGTGCACCTGCATGTGTCTTGGGGGTTGTTCTTTAGGTGTTCCATTTGTGAACCATTCTGAGGTTAACTTTGTTTGCTTTTTGGGTTGTTCGTAATCATCTGGTGAACATAATAAGATGCCCATATCATCTAATCTTGTGGCTGATCTCAGTATTAAGTAATATAAAATTTGGTGTCTTACAGCAAATGTTATCTATCCCAGATTTGTGAATCCTTCCTCCCTACAAGCCCACAATACTCTCCTTTTTCCCAATTTGACCTCTATGACTTCTGTCAGAATGTAACAAACTGTTCTCAACAGTGTTCTTTCTGATTCTAATGGAGGTTGCTCAACCCCGTGTATTGATAAAATATAATGTTTTTCCATATTGACAAATGATTTTAAATGGCATTTTTGCATGGCTAAAGTCAGATCTTGTTCTAACAAAAAAAAAATGCTATCAATGAAAATTGTTATATCTTTATTTAGCATTTGCTCTATATTTATAACAATTTTAAATTCTGTTCCATCCTCCCCCAACTTTGTTTTTTGCTGCCAAATCCAATTTGCTATCTGTTTATCAGAAAGAAGAATTAAGAATTGAGTGTTTCCCTCCGTAACAGTACTTGTGATGTGGTCAATGTTATTCCTCCCTTGGGGGATTTCAAGTACTTCTTCTAAGATTTGAATAGCAGAATCTAGCATAGCCTCCTTATCTGTTAGGTTATTAGAGTGTACCGTGTGCAAAGCAGCATGGCTTCATTCCCCATCAGCCATATGCCTGGATTTATCCTGTGTCTATGCCTATGATCAGATTGTTCAACCTGCTAACATCTTTTCCCCAAAGAGAGTTGCCCTTGGGCATTTCTAGATTTTGCTGTAAAACAGTTTTATCAACCGAGTTCTGTTTGTTAACATCTGCTTCTGTTAAGATAGCTTTTTTCCCTTGTTCTCTGACTTTCTTTCCTACATTTCTACCTTTCTGTCCCCCCTTTTTCTTTTTTTACATTCGTAGTTGGAATTTGGGGAAATTGTTAGGGTTTTGCTTGGGGTTTGACTTATTCCACATTCTGAACAGTATCCTCCCTTTTGTTTCCCTCTTTTGTCTTTTTTTCTTTGTAATCTTTCTTTTCCTAACTATAGAGCCCCATTCAGGTAATAGGGAATTTTCTTGTACTTTACTGTTATTAAGGGGACCTTTGACCATTAAGTCCCCTTTTGACCCCAAATCCATTTTAACTAGCTCTCTAAATACATTCCATTTGAGTGCTTCATGGTATGCTAGGGTAGATTTTACTGTGGTTACCTCATCCCTTAATATGTATAATTGCTGTAGCAAGAGAACATTTGCCATATGTTTATCTTCTAGGGCATTGATTGATCTAGGGGTAAAAGGGGTCTGGTAATTTGCTACCAGCTCCAAGTGGTTTGCTGGCTGCTGGGTGGGTTTTATGAGGAGGTTGGGCCTTGGGCTGGATTCCTGTGAATCTGAAATAAAATAAGCTTCCAGAGATAGAGCTGAATAATCCAATTTGGTGGTGGATTTGGGGAAAGGTTTCCATTCAAATTCTGTTGTGCTATAAATTGAAATTTCATCCTTCAAGTTTTTGAATTGTTTACTAGAACAGGGCAGACTCATTTCTGAATCTGGCACCAAAGTGGATGCTGAGTCATGTGGTCCTTGACATGAAACATTCGCCTCTCCATAGGGAGGAACATTTGCCCTATCACTGCTTGCTTTGGGGGGTTGGAACAGTTTTGTTTAATTCCTTCTGTAAGTGTGGTGTAGATGTGCACAAAAACCTATCAATTGTAGCCAATTTCCCTTTGCAAGCGGGAATGTTCTTATGTGCTTGAATTTCCATTTCATTCTTACTCTGTTCAGGCTTCCTGTCTAATCTATTCAAGTGTCCAAGGCTTTTTGAAAATTTATTTTGAGATCCCTGTATTAGCTATACTTTTTTTGCCAGCCTTAGTTTTTTTTTGGGACTTATTGTTGGTTTGCCCTGTTTTGCTGGCTCCCCACTATAAAGTTTTCCTGACTAGCCTCTGGTAGTCACTACCATTTTTGCAATTGTTGTTCAATATCTAATTTGCAAATACAATATTAGAGAACAAAGAAAAAATTAAAAAACAACTGATAAGCTATAAATACTTAGTTCTTATAAAGTGCAATGAATTTCAGAGTAAAGTACAATAAAGTGCTTTGCATGAGAGATGTACAAAAAATGTGTTCTCCCTGCCTCCTGTTGCAGCTGCTCGACCAGCCCCTTGCTCGCAACAACAGCTTCAACTACTGCGAGCACCTCCTCGCAGGCTTCCTCCTGTGTGTGGCGAGAAAAGCAACAGGACAAAAACCAAACAGACCAGACGGGTATGCAGTAAGTTTATCTGATGAGATTGCTGTTTTAGGCAGTAGGTGGCGTAGCTTGCATAAAATTAAAACAAGCTCGGCAACCCTGCTGCCTACATCTTCTCCTCAAACACAGGTGCATGTAGCATGAACCTCGTCCTCTCTAACAACACCGGAAGTCGAGACACAACCGTAGCTGTAAGGTAGTATCATCTTTCTGGTAGCTATAACCTCTGCAAGGAGGATTAGTGAGCTACAGGCCTTTTCAGTAGAGCCCAACTGCATAGCACTCCATAGAGACATGGTTGTCCTTAGGACGAACAGGAAATTTCTTCCAAAGGTGGTCTCTGACTTCCACCTGAATCAGTCCATGACATTACCTGTCTTCTTCATTGACCATTCTAGTTCAGTAGAGTGCAGAATACATAGCCTGGATGTTAAGAGGGCTATTTGCTACTACCTGGATCAGACAAAGGCCCATAGGAAGGAGTGTATCCAGCTGTTCCTCACCTATGGAGAGGTGGGAAAGGGCAAGCCAGCCACCAGGAGGACCATTGCTCGGTGGATTGTGGCTTGCATTCAGTTCTGCTCTGACAAACTGGGGAAAGAGCCACCAGCAAAGCCTTAGGGCTCACTCTGCTGGGGGACAGCTGCCTCTATTGCAGCTGCCAGAGATATCCACCTGCTCAAAATTTGCAAGGCAGCTACCTGGAAAACTTCACACATTTACTAAACACTACTGCCTGGACACCCAGGCCAGGAGTAAAGCCAGGTTTGGCACAAAAATACTGCAGAGCATATTTCCTAAGTAGGTTCTGTGCCCACCTCCATGGGGCACTGCTTGGTAGTCTGCATATAGTCAGAATACAGCAAGACTTCATGTTGTTTGAAGAAAAAAAGTTACTTACCACAGTAATCTTGTTTCTTCTAATGGAGTCTTGTTGTATTATGACCTCCCTCTCTGCTTCCCCTACCACAACCTGGGGGGGGGCACTGCATTACAGCTGTTCTATTTTTAAGTGCTGCACCACTGGAGTGGCATTTTCTTGGGCATCTTGACTTGAGTCCTCTATTAGGCCCCATTGTTGGGTTATTAGTCATTTGACTATTATTTTATTAATGTGCTATGTTATTTAGTATAGTTTAATAGCCACTACTTTAGTGCTCGTAAGAATCTGGTAGTTACATAGAATGTACCAGGGACAGGGGTTTGAAAATCAAGCTCGAGCTCAGCATTCTATGCATTTGCATAGAGTTAACTCTTTCATCTCCAGGGCAGTTGAACTGGGATGGCTAACTGCATGTAGTCAGAATACAGCAAGACTCCATTAGAAGAAACAAGATTATTTATTTAGTTTTTGTTGACTGGGTAAGTGCACTAGACAAATTCTGCCTATTTTCAGGCACGACCTGGGGAAGGGGGATACAGATGAATGTCAACTGACCTTGAACCAGATTAAGCTGTTGGTGGTATTTTTAGTGAATTGGGGGTGGGGAATTTGGCTAGGGCACTGGGTTACTGTGGTTAGTAATTATGTTTGCTTGCATGCATGTGCAAGAAACATAGTGCGGTGATACAAAATGCAGTGCCGTACAGTTGAAAGGGAGAGCACCGCATCAGTGAGCAGCCCTCCACACACACACACACACACACACACACACACACACACACACACACACGCACAAGCACGAAGACATTGTGTGCTCATGCGCCCCCCATGCACACACTGTATGGATGACGTGGGTGCCTAACCTTCGTCGGCTTCACGCCCAGAAAGTTTCTGTTGCCATGCTGGGAGCCCACCCCAGCGTGGCAAAATTGTTATTGCCGACGGGGTGCGAATCCCCATTGGCTCCAGGCCCCCAAACAGTTTCAGCTGCCACGCTTGGGAGCCCACCCCAGCGTGGCAAACTTCCCAATGGGGTGCCCAACTCTGCCCACTTCACGCCCCCAAAAAGCTTCTGTTGCGACACTGGGAGCCCACCACAGCGTGGCAAAATTGTTATTGCCACGCTGCCCCCATCCCCGGCAGCTCTAGGCCCCCCAAAAGCCTTCCAGCTGCCACACTGGAAGCCCACCCCAGTGTGGCAAACGTCCCGTGTCGTCTTCCAAAAAAAAACCAACCTGTAAACAGAAAACTGTCCCTCGCGGTCTCCCTGCCCACCCGCGACCACCCACTGTGCACCCTGCCTCCCCACACCCCCCTCAACCCCATACCTACCTCCGGAGTCCGGCGCGATGATCTTCAGTGGACCAGGAACATGACTGCACTCTTCAAAGCCGATTGCGAACTGAGGAAATGCCAGTAAGCTGTATAATGTAATGAATAGGGTTTTTTTCAACTTTGATGCATATCTCAGGCATTTTTTGGAATTTTGGCACCACATTTTCAACATGGGGTTTTTGGGACCCCTCCTCATGAATTCTTGAACTGTCATGGCGTTAATCGAGCCCGAAGAGTGATTTTGCGGTCACTGCGCGAAATCACCTTTCAGGACCTATTAAGGAAACAACAGTGCCAGTGTTCATAAAGTGGGCTCTCAAAAAGCCTATGTTGCAAATTTGGTGAAACAATTCCTAAAAATGACTGTTTTACGAGTGTGTGTTGCG
Organism: Neoceratodus forsteri; assembly: GCA_016271365.2. Classification (NCBI taxonomy): domain Eukaryota; kingdom Metazoa; phylum Chordata; order Ceratodontiformes; family Ceratodontidae; genus Neoceratodus; species Neoceratodus forsteri. The sequence continues at coordinate 569,819,061 of CM057452.1, forward strand.
CAGTTCCTGCGCACGCTCGTAAGTTTGCGAATTTTTAATATTTGCTCTCCGGATTTTCAACATTGCCATTTTACCACACCTTCTTATGAGCAGTACAGCTGCCATTTTTCACATGTCACCCAAAATGTGTTTCCGTGCATGTAGCGCACAATGGCGCAGCCGGTGTGCGAAAGCAATGTTTGGGACAGATTAAGAAAATCACAGTGATACTGGTCATAAGCAGAGGTCTTAAAATGGCTATGTTGAAAATTTGGTGACAAAAGTCAATAAAATGACTGTTACGAGTGAGCATTGCACAGTTTCCATGCACCTTCGTAAAGTTCATGAATTTGTAATATTTTCAGTCCAGATTTTCTCTAGTGGCATTTTTCCACACTTCCTTATCAACAGTACAGCTGTCATTTTTCATAATATGGCCGAAATGTGTTTTCACACTTTCAGCACAGAAATGCGTGGTCACTGTGGGAAATCATTGTTTGGGACAGATGAAAAAAACCACAGTGACACTGTGATTGATCGGAGGTCCCAAAATGCCTGTGTTGACAATCTGCCCTAAAAAATCCCCAAACTAATTACATTACGGGTGTGCATTGCACAGTTTCTACGCATGCTCGTGACTTCACCAGTTTTTTAAATATTTTCACTGCAGATTTTCAACATTGCCATTTTTTACACCTCCCCATGAACAGTACAGCTGTCATTTTTCACATCCTGTTCGGAATGTGTTTTGCACCTGTGGTGACAAATGCCGTAGTTGCTGTGCAAAAGCAGCTTTCAGCTAACAAACTGATATTGCCACTGTTAATGAGGTGGGGGTCACAAAAACCATGTTGAAAATTTGGAGTGAAAATACCAATGAATGCCTGCGGCGTTAGGGTTTCCGACCATAACGCCCCACCCTGTAGAGAATGACAGGCATCAGGGCTGTGACTTGGGGTTGTCGCCTGCAATACTCATACCATTCCACCCCCACCCATACCCTGCAGCCACTGAGAGGCATTGAGGTGTGCCGTGGACTCTTCGGCCCCAAAGTTCACCCCATTCTCCTATACCACACCCATCTCACCGTATTTCCTGATGGAATGGGGTGCACATAAGAGCCAAAGACCCCAAGGCACACCGTGACACTTGTCGGTGTCTGCAGGTTAGGGTGTGGTGAAATGGCGTGGCCGTTATGCCTGATGACCCAAAGGCACACCCCAATGCCTGTCACTGTCTGCAGGGTGGTGATGGGGTTGACTTCAGTTCAATACTTCACTGCCATTCGTATTATGCAGCTCTGTAACTCCTACACAACCAATGCCAGCAAGCAAACATTCGGCATTGACAAATGCTTGTTTTTTCTTGCCGACGCTGCAGTCTGATAGTGATTCCTGGTCTCATTGAAATAGTACCACCTGTGTTTATTTATCCTGTATTAGAGTCCTGAGGCCACCCTGGGTGTGCTGCACAGTGACATTATTCTTTTCCAAGTACAGAAGTTGATGGATTTCAAATAACTCTGTATTATTTACTTTGCTTTTACCATTGTATAGTATTGCTGTCACAGGTTTTACTTAAGCATTCTAAAATGGGCTTTAAATATACTGTAATGAGTAAGGGGGAGCAGAGCTTGCAGCCCTGCTGTTAAGTTGTGTACGACAGGAGCTCATATGTTCTGAGACTTTTTAAATTTGAATTTAGAGGTGTATTGTGGGACCTTCCCAGACTGCTTACTTTACTCAGCTCAGCAACATTCTTCCATACCTGGAGACTAGTTTTGATGAGTTTTTCAGAGTGTGAAAGTGGACAGGTTTATTGGACAAGTCAGCAGCTGCTTTTTTTCGGATACAAGTTGCAGCGGATGATGCAGCACAACATGTCCAAGCTCAAGCAAAAATGGATGCAGCCTTGATAAAATTGCAGCACACTTTCAATCAACTTTAGTCCTGTTTACACAGCTGCAGCATTCTTCATTCTCTGCCACTCGTTTTCTGCTGTGCTGTGTGCTCCACGAACTAATTCAGTTTACACAGCTCGCTCTTGCTTCAGTGCAGGTCATGCCATGGGTGGGGGGGCTGGATATTGTGTGGGGTGGGTTTGGTCGGCAGGGAGACAGCTTCGCAGTGATCGAGTACATCAGAGAGCTTACAGTGCAGCTTAATGTGCTTACTGCAATAGATGTCCCCACTCCTGAATCCAAGTCAAAAATTGGTCTGCAGCACTCTTAACACGCTCCAGTGGATGGAGATTGCGTCAGAAGCAGCAGCGCATCAACCGGTGGGCACGGGTTGATGCACTGCAAACACGATGGTGTAAACATGGCTTGTGTTTCATGGTTCAAACTGTGAACTTGAGCTGGATGCTTTTAATAATTACTTTAATATTGTGGAACAAAAGGTAAAATATATGAAAGTGATTTCAACAGATGCTGTTAAAGAAAAGTGGTTAGAGAGGTGGCTACAATGTCCGAGCTTGTAAAAGGTAAGCGCTTGAGAACCAGGACAGAGCAATCCAAAAATTTCCATTGAGCGCACAAATTGAGACTATTAGGTTTTCCATAAGAGTTAGACGGTCCAGACATGTACCGGGTCATAATGTCATATGCTTAATAGTGTACGCATTACATAAACCTGCATCTGTGCGCCTAGCTGGCACCCCCCAGAGTTAGGAATCTTTAGTGGGGAGTTTGGGGTGCCCCCAGTATGGGGGGATGTGGGGGGCAGAGTCCCCCACAGAACAAAAGAAACAATGAAATCGAGCAATGCAATTCTGCCGCACAGCATTCTGCCATGCGACATATTGACCCCATGCTGTCCTGACATCCTGCCTTTCATGGAAACTGGTTAGTGATGAACTTAGCATTGTCTTCACCTCTTTGGTTGTAACTTGGAGAGAATGTATAATCACTTTGTGCTGTGCGGTTGCAGAACCCAAGGGTTCTTTAGTGTATATAGAATCGGTAACCAGACAATACAGAGCGCTATCTGGTGTTCACACTTACAAGCTACAAGGGTCAAAAATCACCATCACCCCAGATTACCCTTGAAATCATTGATAAGTGCAGGTCCCGTGACCTCACTTGGGCACGTTTCAAACTATCTCACTCCTTTCTTGGTCTCCTGTTATACAGGACTATTAAAACTCCTGTACTATGGCTATCCAGGCTGCAAAATCAGAGTATTTCAAGGCCAACCTTCAGAACACCGTTAATGCCCTCTCAAAGTTCTGTAAAGTAATTCGGTCCCTTTATGATCCTCCCACACAGTCCGCTCCTCTGGTTCTTCTAATAAATGATTCATCAGTGCCTGACCCCTCCTCTGTGGCTGCTCATTTCCATGAATTCTCTACCGCTTGTGCTTTCCCTTCCACTCACCCTCCAGCTTCCTCTGTCCCTCCTCACATTCAGTCATCTCCCTTCCACTGGTTTTCTCTTTTCCCGTTACTACCCAGGAAACCCTTACTGTTCGGTACTCCCTCAGCCGGTGCAAATCCAGTCCTGATGGACTGCATCCTAAACTACTCCAGATTTCTGCACCTGCTGTAGCACATCCACTGACTCATATACTCAACCTCCTCTTCTCCCTTAGCGCTGGCCCTCAGTCCTGGAAGTGGGCCAGAGTTCTTCCACTCCACAAATGGGGGACCCTTCCTCCCTAGGTAACTTCCAGTCAATCTTCCTACCTTTTTCCCTTGCAAAACAGCGAGAGAAGCTTGTCTACACTAGACTCTCCGATTTTCTATCCTCCTCTGATTTTCTTTCGTTGTTGCAGTCTGACTTCCATAAGTATCACTTCACTGTCTCCTCCCTGCTGTGAGTAACTGATTGCATCTTCTCAAGGATGGATTGGGGCACATATCAGCTCCCATTTTCATTTTTATGGCCAACACCTTTGACTTGGTGTTCCACCCTCTCCTCCTGAATAAGCTGAGTTCTGCTTGCATCTCCACTCCTGCTGCAGACTGGTTCTGTTCTTACCTCTCTGGCTGCCTGCAGTCACTACAGGTTAGTAGTGTCCTGTCATCTCTACTTACCTTCCAAGGGTGGTCCTACAGGGCTCCATCCAGGGGCCCATCCTGTTCTCTGTTCTTCCTTAACAACCTCCCCACAGCTTTGTCAACTTGCACATCCATATATATGAAAATGGGCAGACTATGTGAGCCTAGTGGTCTCTATCTGCCTTTAATTTCTGTGTTTCCATGTATGCAGATGACACAGTCATTTACATATCCAGCCCTTCCCCTACAGCTATGTAAAATCTGCTCAAGGAAGACTTCCACAATGCCCTGCACTGATTTCAATCTAACCAACTCCAGATCAAAAAAAAAAAAAAAAAAAATTGTGTCCATGACCTTTGCCACCAGCAAACATTTGTCCAGACTCCAAACTCTGCCTATCTTCTCCACCTTGGATTGCACCCCTCTTGAAGTGGTTCATTCATTCATTCAGATAGCTTGGTGTATGGCTAGACATCAAACATGACTTCTCTGCCCACATTGATGCCATCCATGCCAAGCTCCTCCCAAAACTTGGTGCTTTGTACCACAGTAAAGACTGTCTGTCTCTGCAGATGCACTGTGAGCTTGTCACCAAAATGGTGCTCCCAGTCTTTGACTATGCGGACGTGGTCTATGGTACCACTACCTCCACCTCTCTGGCCAGATTGGACACCTTCTGCAGTGCCTTCTGTCATTTTGCTACCAACTCCCCCTCTCCTACACACTATTGCTCACTCTATTCCTTGTTATCCATTCTTTCTCTTCACGTCACCAGAACAACTGTGCCTCATTCATATCTAAATTACTAGTTTGGATCCCTTCCCTCTTCCCTCTCCTCACTCCTACCTCCTACTTAGGTACTTTGGTACTTAGGTAGCAAGGGGGGAATGTGCACCAGAGGCACTTCTAATTCCCCCTCCCACTATACATTGGATAACCACTTGTAATCCCAAGTGTCCATCAGGGCATCAAGCTGCTTTTTTTTTTTTTTTTGGACTCTATTTATCGCCACCCACACCTGGAACTCTCTCAGGCATCCTCGCTCTCTCCACCACATACCACCCACCTGAAGCCATCTTCTCTGGGGAATCGGGGACAGACACTCCCCTGCCCACCTGTCCCGACGGGGAGGCCCCAGGTACCACCGGAACTGAGCAGACCAGGGGATTGGGAGAGCCAGAGAGAGGTAAGCCCGGCACTGGGCATGTTGCAGTGGACACTGGAGGTGCTGTTGCCTATCCGGGGGGTGGGGTTTTTCTCTCTTTGGTTGCCCCTGGAGTGTGGACGTGCAGTGACATCTCTGCACCTCGATCGTGCTGACGTCTGCTGCCACTCCGCCGTCACGTGTGCATCACTGCTGTAGTGCCCCCGATCTCCATCGGGGGCCACTAGTGAGTGATGCAGGCCCGCAACCCACCCCAGGAGAGGAGAACTGTCCTCTGGACACTCAGTCATCTCCCTACCCTGGCGGCCCCTGAGCGCCCAAGTCGTTCCCAGACCGGATCGCTCGGCCTGGCACGGTGGTGTCAAGCACCTCAACCCTCAGCATCGCCAGGCCAGCTAAGCTGCTTTTTAAAGCTGTGTATATTTAGTGAATCGGCAGTAGCTTGGGGCAAACTGTTCCAGTACTTCACAACTCTTTGTGTATAGAAGAATCCTCATTTATTGGTCCTGTAGGGTTTATCCTACTGTTGTGTATTCTGGTGTTGTACCCAGTATCCCGTAGGACAAAATCAAGATCTGGCATTGGTTCCTAATTTTTAAACAAATTGTATAACAGAATTAGGTCTCCCCACATGCATCTTCTTTCCAGACTATACAAACCCAATTGTGGCAATCTAGCTTTATAATCCAAGGTGTCACATCCATGAATGATTTTTGTAAAATGCCTCTGCACTTTTTCAACACACTGTATATCCCCAGTCAGGTATGGTGTCCAGAACTGGGAGCAATAGTCCAGATGGTGTCTGGTCAGGGATCTATATAAGGGCAGTATGATTTCACTCCATCTGCTGACAAAGTTTCTTTTAATACTGTACATCAAGATTTTTTGAGCTTTTGCCACTGCTCTAGAACAGTTTGATCTAAATGACAGATGAGATTGGATTATAATACCCAGATCTTTTTCTTCGGTGATGGATTTTAATTCTACACCACCAAGCTTATAAGTGGACCTAACATTTTTGCTGCTCATGTGAATAACTACACATTTATCAGGATTAAATTTCATGTCCCAGGTCGTGGCCCAGTTGGCAAGGGTGTCTAAATCACCCTATGTCTTAGCAGTCTTGTCTAGGTTACTTGCTTTGCCTCCAGTTTTGGTGTCATTGGCAAATTGATTAACTATGCTATTTAAGTCATGATGCAAGTCACACACACACACATATATATATATATATGTGTATATATATATATATATATATATATATATACATGTATATATATATATATATATATATATATACATATATATATATATATATATATATATATATTAAAAGCAGGGACCAGGCTGACCGGTGGTGCTGAGGGCTGAGGCGTGGACACCTTACCTTGCGCTACACTGGCAACCCATGTTCAGGAGCGATCATGGGCCTCTGGGGGTCAGCAGGGGAGGAGAGGGATCGAGCATCCGAGGGACTGCTCTCCTTCTCCAGGGAGGGGGGGACTTCAGTGGTCGTCGCGTTACTGGCCCCTAGCGAGGTTGGGGGGCAGTGCGCCGATGCTGTGCACTAACAGGGGGCTGAAATGGGGCAGGCACCGAGAGGAGCATGTGCAGATGCTTGTGCACTCCTTCAACTGGCTTCATTGCACGCCCCACTCACAGAAGGGAAGTAAAGAGGAAAAAGGTGTCCTAGGTCACGGCGGCTTGATGGCCGTCCAGTGGGCGCCCCAGCTTCGGGGCATCGCTGTACTGGATCCGGACCGGTGGGAAAGTTGAGGGCTCCCCACCACCCTACCATGGGGAACAGGCGAGGGCCCTAACAGAGCTGAGAGTAGACTGGACGGTGGCCGGAAAACGGGGAAGCGCAGATGGTGTGACCGACCAGGACCCAGGGAGAAAAAAGTAAGCAAAAAAACAAACAGAAAAGCAGGGGACCAAACACCGAGCCCTGCGGAACACCACTTGTCACACTCACATAATCAGATACGGCACATTCAACCCTTATTCTCTGCCATCTTCCCATTAGCCAGTGACAAACTCAACGAACCACATTTCCGTTAATCTCCTCTTCTCCATTTCCTCCCCCAGAGGGAGGAGAACTGTCCTTGGATGCTCAATCCTTCCTCCCTCAGCCAACCCCTGAGTGACCTACGGTCATTCCTAAAACCAGGTCTCCAGTGTTGCAAGAGCTAAGGTGCCAGCGCCTCAGCCCTCCATGCCACTGGGCTGGCTAGGGATCGGGACAGTGTTGTGCGTAGCCAGTGGTCGTCAGCTGAGCCAAAATGATCAACTTACATAGGTGTTGCCAGACATTTAAGACACTAAAAGGCAGTGCCAGAATTGTTTTTTTTTATCTATTATTTTTTAATACTTATATTTTATTCATTTTAGTAATGGCAAAACAAAGCATTATACTTCATCCAGAGAATGTAGAACAACAACTACATAGATAGAAACAGTACATTTCTCTCTAGTATAATTCAAGATAATTGTATCCCCTGGAACTTATCCAGTCTGGGGATAAACAGTGTTAAAGTACCAAGATGTAAATAACAATAGTTGTCATGCAGCTGCAGCTCCTGATTGTATGGCTAAAATCTCTGTTGTGTTGAAGTTCATCTAGAGTCCGAATAGCCAGTCCTAGAATAGGGCATAGTGCTATGCCTATATCCAGAGTTGCATATAACATCTGATAAAGATAAAAGGTTGCTCAGAAATGGAACTATAGTATACAGTTAAACTTATTCAAAGCAAGAGATCACGGAGCACAGTTAAACCCTTATAATAACATCATAACATTTTTTAAGTTTAATTGAACTTGTTGGCAAAATGGACCAGTGGGTATCCTTATTGAAAAAGCAAGACATTGTATAAACTCTGAAAATAACCCAAATAGTGACAGGCTCTTCTCTTAGTAAACATGTCCAGCTTCTTGATTGTAAGTGTAAATTTCAGTACGGTGAAATCCATTAGAAATACATACTCACCCACCAGACCACTGCTAACTTAACAAAAACAAAAGCTGCTACTAAATTTAAACAAACTGATCTGAAATTGTAAAACCATCAGCCCAACCCTCTGATTCAGTGAAGAAAACTTGGTGATAGGCAGGAGAAAATGAAAGTTTTAAAGTCAGTCCCCTCGATGCTTCTGCCCATATCTGGAGTACCATCATCTTCTGGGTCCTGTGACACCTCTTGCCATTGTTGTGCCTCCTTCAAACTAGTTGCCTGCTTGCCAGCATCTGATGGGTCCATAAAGACCTATACCTTGTCACTATGTATCACTCTTAACATTGCTGGGAATAAAATGGCATGTGGGACCTCCAACTTTTGTAACACACCCCACACACTGTCAAATAGTTTCTTTTTTTGATGTGTAGTATACCATATACCTGGAAATGCCAGGATGGTGGTCTCCTCATAGAGCACGGCGTGATGTTTCTTTGCCAACTTCAGCAGGCTGTCTTGGGTAGCGATGGAATCCAAGATGACCGCAAGCACTGCACGGGGTTTATTGCCATATCATCAGCCTCTCTGCTGAATTCTATAATCCTTCAGTATAGCCCAATCATCCATGCTTGTATGTTCCTAAAGTTGTTCAGACAGCCAGTCTTTTGAAAAGAGAGGGAGAAGATCACTTTCGGCTCCTTCCGGTATGCCTGTAAGGTGAACGTTGGCTTAGCAAATTTCGTTCTCCAATATTTCCAGCATACTCTGCATTGTCTGTGAGTCCTTTGCTTATTGTGCCAAGGCCGTACTACAATTCTCAGCCTGTGTTTTTGCATCATCAGCCTCTGTTTTGAGTCCCTCAACCATCATCTGCATGGTAGCCATCCTAGTAGTGAGAGAGTCAAACCTTTGACAAAACGCTTGTTAGTGTGAAATGCGTCAGGTCATATGGACTCCAACTTGAGTGGAAGGGGTAAGGGGGATTTCTGACAGCGCCCTGGGTGTGCTGTTGAAATGTGGTATTTTTGAACCTTTTATATTGTGTGTGCACAAGTGAATAAAATCAAGCACTTTTTTGGACTTTACACCAAGTATGCTCTCTTCCTTTATCAGCTGTTAAAGTGACGCCATATATTGGAAGGATGGTGTGGTACCTGAGGACTGGAGGAAGGCAGATGTGATTCCTCGTCACAAAAGTGGGACCAAGACAGAGGCAGGAAACTACAGACCTGTCAGTTTGACCTCTGTGGTAGGGAAAGTGATGGAGTCACTTCTGAAGGAAAGAATTGTTGAGTACCTAGAGGCCAGTGGGGCACAGGACCCAAGGCAGCATGGGTTCACAGCGGGAAGGTCATGTCAGATGAATCTAATAGATTTCTTTGACTGGGTGACTAAAGTAGTAGACCAGGGAGGGGCTGTGGACATAGCCTACCTAGACTTTAGCAAGGCATTTGACACAGTCCCACACAAAGATTAATAGTCAAATTAACCAGCCTGGGAGTGGGTCTCAGGGTGGTAGCCTGGATAAAACATTGGCTGGACAACAGGACACAGAAGGTAATTGTAAATGGAGTCCACTCTGAAGAAGAGGGTTACTAGTGGGTGCACATGAGGTTCAGTGCTGGGTCAGTCCTTTTTAATGTCTTTATAAGTGAGACATTGCAGAGGGACTGGAAGGAAAAGTATGCCTCTTTGCAGATGACACAAAGATCTGCAACAGGGTTGATACACAAGGAGGCGTGGAAAGAATGAGAAGGGACTTGGCAAGGTTGGAGGAATGGTCAGAAGTATGGCAGCTTGGATTCAATGCAAAGAAGTGCAAAATAATGCACTTGGGAAACAAGAACCAAGGGGAAGAATACACAATGGGGGGGAGATAGTAACAACAACAAAAAAGGAAAGGGACCTGGGGGTAATCATATCAGATGACCTTAAGGTTAGCAAGCAATGTGAGAAGGCAGTAGGGAGGGCTGGGGGTATACTGGGATGCATAGGGAGAGGCATCACCAGCAGAAAACAGAAGGTTGTTATCCCGCTGTACAGACAGTTGAGTGAGACCCCATCTGGAGTACTCGTCCAGTTCTGGAGACCCATCTCCCAAGGACATAGACAGGATAGAGGCAGTCAGAGGAGGGCAACTAAAATGGTGCAGGGTCTGCAAGAGAAGCCGTCTGAGGAGAGGACTTAAGGAGCTTAATATGTATACCCTTGAGGAAAGAAGGAGAGGGGACATGATAGAAACTTTTAAGTACCTCGGTGGAATCAAAGTCCAAGAGGGTAGCATCTTTCAGAAAAAGATGTGCAGAACAAGGGACACAATTTAAAGATGGGGGGTTCAGGGCAATGTGAGGAGTATTTTTCACAGAGGGTAGTGGATGCATGGAACAGCCTTCCTGAGGAGTTTGTGGGGTCTAAAACTGTGGGAGAATTCAAGAATGCATGGGACAAACATAAGGCAATTCTTGTGGGGGGTAGGAAGAAATAGGCTGTTGGTTAACTAGGATCTGCGGCCTATCCTGTAGGTAGGGAAATGGGCAGACTAGATGGGCCAAGCGGTCCTTATCTGCCGTCAAAGTCTATGTTTCTATGTATTGCAGTTGAGCATGTAAATGCTGAAAGCCCGAGGTACTGAGCAGGTGTTGGTTTCCATTTTGTTTCCCTCACTGACTTCAACTGGGCACTGCTATTTCCCAGGTGTGTTCTCCACCTCTCTTTATGAAAGACATGAACAGTATTAACAGTGATAATTGTAACAGACATTCTGTTTAAGCCACCCTTACGCCAAATTCATAACAGAGAAACATGAGCAAACTGCGCAACCTGTGAACATTAAAGCTACCATATTCCACCTCCAACACACATACAAGGCCAGAACAGGGCTTCAATCGGGGGGTGGGAGTTATCTGATTCACACTATTTTGCCCCCACCCCTGCAAATTCTTTTTTTTTTTGGGGCCCGAGTCCCTCACCTTCCTCTAGGAGTACTCAGCCCCTTACTCTGCTCCGCCCTCGCCATGCCCAGGACTTACCCCCCAACGGACAATAACAGGCAAGCCCTGGCTTACCTCCCTGGGTGGGGCCATGGGAGCGGGAACCCCCAACCCCTGCAAATTCTGGACCCTCATGTGGGACAGTCCTGCACACACTGAGTACCCTCAGAGCGTCCTTACTTTACAGCAGTTTATTGCCTTGTTGCTGCAGTTCTGGGCATTGTCACTAGGATGTCGCTGGTGGAAACATTGAACACAATAGGTAGAAATTGCTGAAGGGAGCTCCACATGATCTGGAAGATCACCAGGACATGCAAGAGGAGGTGGTGATGATGATGGCAAGCCAGGGAAGGAGTACATTTACTGAGCACTGAGCATGGATATGCTTTCCCAGCTTGTTGTCATGAGTGGGGAACACAGTCCCCTTCACGTAGCCATTAGGAGCATTCAGTTCAGGAGCCGTGCTCAGAAGCCCTGAATTCAAGTGGCACGGGGTCATAATGTCACATGACACAATGCCGCAGCAATATACCACGCTGCCAGTATGGTGCGATATATTGCCAGTGGCATTCTTCTGTCATTTGCGGGGCCTAAGCCACCTGCACCCCTATGGGGTCTGTCCTTAAACCAACCCCAACTAAAATAATCAACTCGGGGGTTGTACACTTAAAAGAAAAAGTCCAATGCATCTGGGACCAGGATTCGAAACCCGGTCCACAGATGCACCGCCTCCATTGCTGCCTGTGGCTCATCCTATCGAGCCATGGCAGCTGCTCAGCGGACCCTCCTCCCAGCAGAGGACTTATCCTCTGTGTCGGAACAGAGACAGGGTGCACAACCACACATAGATCATTTAGTGGTTTTTCACCCTGTTGCTATTCCTGCCCGCGCTGTCTCTCTTGTGTGGTTTTGACATGTGCCATTCTACATATGGTGAACTGACCTGGTAGGAATTCAAGCCAAGACCTGCCTGCCGATAGGACTGCTCTGTAATATTAAAAACTGAGTCTAGTCAGTCAAGGGGGCAACTTTAAATCAGCTTCAGGTCCCATACGGATTATTAAGGTGAAGAGAATTTAGTGCCCCTTGCCCCAAACAGAGCTGTAACTGCTGAAGAACATCGGGAAATCCTGATATTCTTATCTATGTATTACATGTTTGCAGATTTGAGCCCCCCTCAACCAGGGTGCACTCCCCCATGGCATGGCTCTCCATGCCAATGCTGCTCACCTCGCCCTCCACAACTGCTTGGACATAAAGATTTGAGGCCCCCCGACCCGGGTGTGCTCCCGCGCAGCACGGCTCTCCCTGCTGATGCCACTCACCTCGCCCTCCACAGCCGCCTGGATATAAGGTTTGAGCCCCGACCGGGTGCACTCCCCGTGTACGCTTCTCCCTGCCAAAGTTGCTCACCTTGCCTTCCACAGCCACTTGGACATAAGATTTGAAACCCCCGACCGGGTGTGTTCCCCATGAGCGCAGCTCTTTCTGCCAGCCTTCCCACCTCGCCCTACAGCTGCTTGCACATGAGTTCAGCCCTGCTAGAAGCACCAGGAAAATTTCAAAGCTTGGTACCTTTTTCCCATTTGCTGGCGATAGGCCATCACAGAGGTTTTTCACCTCCTGATAGGCTCCTAAAGCAAGCCGAACGGACAGCAATGTTTTCTGCTTAGCTCAACTGATATTCAGCTTGGCATCAGCTCGTTGTTCTCCAAATTTTTGTATTTGTTTGCAGTTACCAGGGACTGCATTTTAATCTGTTGCATGCTGCAATTTATTGAGAACTGCTTGGTGTTTTTTTTTTTCCCAAATGTCCTCAGACCACATTTTAATCTGCTGCATGCTGAAGTTTATTGTGAACTGCTTGGAAATGTTTTACTGTGCTAATTTTATTTCTGTGCAGTTGCAGGGCCTCAGTTAACTCCTGTTAATTTAATTTATTAGATTGCTCTGTAGTTGAGACCTTCCCTGTGGCCTTTTATATTTTATTTCTGGGCAGCTGCAGGGACACAGTTAACTCCTGCTAATTTAATTTATTAGATTGCTCTGCAGTTGAGACCTTCCCTGTGGCCTTCCTCCCTCTAGCTTTATCCTCTCCCACTTGCCTTCTGACCACTGCCCTACAAGCCCCCTTCCATTCTTTAGCCTGCACTCTGTAACTCGATCCAGGTGTTCGTCACTGATCTACCCTGCCCCCCCACCGCCCTTTTGTCTCTCCTCTCCCGGTGGTTACCCTGCCCCTGATTAAGCTAATCTTCCTTAGACACCTCTGGATCTCTGCTACACAATTAATCTTTGTCTGCCCCCACCCCAACTTCTGTTTAGATTTCCTAACTTCTGTTGTCTCTGCTAGCTCTTCCCCTGTCACTCAACTGCCTTTTTGTCTGCCCTGCTCCTGACTCCTGCTTAAATAATCTAACCTCTGCTGTCTCTCTGTCTTTGCAGATTTGAGCCCCCCTGACCTGGGTGTGCTCCCCCGTGGTGCAGCTCTACCTGCTGCTGCTGCTCTCCTCGCCCTCCACAGCTGCTTGGACATAAAGGTACGGCCCTGCTACGAACACCAGGAAAATTTCAAAGCTTGGTGCCTTTTTCCTGTTTGCCGTCGACTAGCCATCACAGAGGTCTTTCACCTCCTGTTTGGCGCCAAAAGCGAGCTGAAAGGACAGCGATGTTTTCTGCTTAGCTCAACAGCTATTCAGCTCGGCATCAGCTTGTTGTTCTCCAAATTTTCTCCCACCATCCCCCACCCCGCACTCTTTAAATCCACTTGCTGCACCTTAACTCCTCCCCTCTGTGCAGCTTATCCAATCGAACTTCATCAGTATTCTTCCCTTACATCGACCTCATTTTCTCTACCGGCACCACCTCTTTCTGAAGCAGCCTGCACATAAACCAAGCAACTACATCCTTTCACCTTTCCCTAGCAGCTTAAGTCCATACTACTCTACTGCTACTCCTTCTGTCCTCTACAACTTATCTCCATACTTCCTCTTAGCCCTGCCTGTGGACCTCTCTCTCTCTCTCCTTATCATGTCAACCTCCTTCCCCTTCTCACCCCCATCCCCCTTTCATTTCTCTTTCTCATTTTCCTTCCCTTCCCCCCAGCATCTGCTCCTTACCCATGCTCCCCTCAGCCACCCTGGCCCGGTCTTACCACTCCCTCCCTCCCATACATTTCTTGCTCCTGCCTCTTCCTGCCCCCTCCCTCCCCCACAAGACCTGTCTGTGCACTCTCACATCCTCCTACCCCCCTACCCTTCTCTCTCCTGCCTCCCCCATCACCACCCTTCACTTCTCCCCTCTCACCACCTAAACTTTGAGGCTCTCTACCACTGTTTAAACCTCTCTGCCCCACCCTCTCCGTACAGGTCTGGCAAATCCAGACTCCCTCCATTCCTTCCCCTCTCGCTTCTCCTCCTCCTCCTCCTGCTACTCGCTGGCAATATCCAACCCAACCCCAGACCCCCCATGCCCCAATCCACCTTCACCCCATCCTCAACTCTCCCAGGGCTGCCCCCAACTCTGCTATCATCCTCTCTACCCAAGGGCCTCCCTATTTATCACCGCAATGCCCGGAGCCTCCTCCCTAAAATGGATGCCCTAAATGTTTGGCTTACCCAGTACAACCCTGACATACTCTGCATATCAGAAACCTGTCTATAGTGTATGGTGGAACGCTGTTCCGCATGGAAACCCATGCCTGGAACAGCGTTGTTGTCCTTCACTCGGTGCGTCACGATCTTGTTGTGCTGCACCCAGTGCGTCACGGTGCAGCACAACAAGATCGAACACATTCGCGCATGCGCAATAGAATGACGCGGGCGCGCAACACGGGCGGCACTTTGGCAGACACAGAAGTAGCTTTTTCCCCGAGTGTTCACAGTGGTATTTATAGTTGCCCATACACTATAAAGATGTGTATGAGCAACCATACTAAACAAAGGCAGTTTTGCGATCTTGAGGTTTCCGTGGTAACGGACCTCTCGAGCTACGCTCTCGAGGTCTCAGGTTACCATGGAAACCTCTCGATCGCAACTGCCTTGTTGTGTATGCTTGCGCATACACAATCCTCTATGTCTGCCAAAATCCCTGATTCCTTCGCCATTCCTGACTTTAATATATTCTGTTAGAACAGGGGAAAGAGAGGTGCATAAGGCAATCCATAAGGCAATCCATCTTGAGCTCCATCATCTTCAAAGAGTCCAGCCCCTCCTCCCATGAACTCATTGCCCACATATCCCTTCCTTCCTCTGCCCCCCTCTACATTGGTGCTCTATATGCCCCACCTAAAGCCTCAGCCAACTCCATCATCAAGGCTGTCTGCTCCATATCCACCCTGACATCTAAAGATGAACTTTTGCTATTAGGGAATTTTAACTTCGACTGGCTCTCCTCATCTGCCAAAACCTACCACCTTAATGATTGAAGCCCTTAACCTCTCTCAGCTTATTCAGGAATCTGCTTGTTTAAACCCTCATTCCCATAACCACTCCCTTCTAGATTGGATATTATCCTCCCACCCCCACCGCATCTCTGCCTCGGGCATCTTTTCAGACTCCTTAAATGACCACTGTATCACATACTGCATTTGCAAGATCCATGCTTCTCACTCCCCTCCCAAATTCATATAGTCATGCCTCCTCCATTCCCTCAATGAAACCACCCTGCTGCATGACCTCACAAATGCTGACTGGCAGCCAGTCTTTTCTGCCCTGGACGTTGACCTTGCCTCGTCCCACTTTCTTAACATCTTTAATAGCATCTGGGACCTCCATGCACCCCTAAGGAAAATAAGGGTGAAGCATTACCATGACCCCTGGATCACCTCCGACCTCATTGCCTTGTGTCATTCTAGGGACAAAGCTTGGAGACGTTACAAAGCATCCCACGTCAAAGCGACCTCCAATCTCACAAACAACTTAGGAACAGGTGCACCAAGGCCATTCGCCAGTCCAAGGCTTCTTATTTCAAATCCAAGCTCGATCAGAACCAAAACTCCCCAGCTTCATTCTGAAAGGTGATACACTCCCTCCTGGATCCCCCCTCTCAACAAGCCTGCCTTGTCATTGAAATCAGTGGCTCTCCTGTGTCTGACTCTGCCTCAGTCACCGAGGCTTTCAACAAGTTCTTCATCTCTTGTGCCCCGCTT
The DNA here is from genome assembly GCA_016271365.2 of Neoceratodus forsteri. NCBI lineage: Eukaryota > Metazoa > Chordata > Ceratodontiformes > Ceratodontidae > Neoceratodus > Neoceratodus forsteri. Next base: position 569,835,294 of record CM057452.1, read on the forward strand.
AACTCCCCTTCCCCCCTCACTCAGTTCTCCTCCATGCCATCCGGATTCTCTCCCCATCCACTGGTTTCCTCGTTCCTCCTTCTCTCCTTGAAGTTTCTCCGTGCTCATCTCTTCAGCCTCCAAATCTAGCCTGACCTACACCTAGATTACTCCACATCTCTGCTCCCGCTATAGTTGCCTGAACTGACATATACTAAGCCTCTGTCTCTCTCCACAGCCACTGTTCCCAAAGCCTGTAAATTGGCTAAAGTCGTCCCTTTACACAAGGGTGGTGATCTGTCTTCCCCTGGAAATTATTGGCCCATCTCACTTCTCCCTTCCCTTGCTAAAGCACATGAATCCCTCATTTTGGCAAAACACTCTAACTTTCTCCCTTCCAATAACTCCCTTTCACCTGTGCAATCTGTTTTTTGGAAGCAACGCTCAACTATCACATCTCTGCTGTGCATCACCGACTCCATCTTTACTGCAATGGACCAAAGGCAAATCACTGTTGCTATCTTCATTGATTTGGCCAAAGCATTCGACTCTGTCTCTCACTCTCTCCTTCTTCACAAACCTAATTCATTCGGCCTGGCCAAACCTACTGCTGACTGGTTTCATTCATACTGTACCTACAAAATCATCAACAATCAGTCCAAATAGATGATGCACTCTCTACCCCTCTCCCTATCCTCTCCGGGGTTCCTCAAGGCTCTATCCTTGGCCCCATCCTCTTCTCTCTCTTCATAAATGATCTTCCCTCTATCTGTCACTCATCCAATATGTATATGTATGCAGATGACACTGTCATCTATACCTCCAGCCCTTCTCACAACAGCATTCTCCCTAATCTCCAAAACGATTTCAACAGAGTACAGTCCTGGTTTCAATCAAACCAGCTAAAGCTAAATGCCCAAAAGACTATAACTATGACTTTTGGAACTAGACAGAAGCTGTCCTCCCTCCCTGCATCACCAACGGTCACCACCCTTGATGGCTCACCCCTTGAGATGGTCCCTCCTTCAAGTACCTGGGTATCTGGCTGGACAGTCATCTCAACTTCTCCACACACACTGATGCTATCTGCTTCAAACTCTGTCCAAAACTTGCAGTCCTCTACCACCACAAAGCCAGCCTCCCTCTCCCAACTCAACGTGAACTAGTACTTAAAACAATTCTGCCAGTGATTGATTATGCAGACGTAGTCTATGGCAATGCCCCAGCCTCTTCCCTCTCCAAACTAGACATCTTACTCAATTCCTTCTGCCGTTTTGCCACTGCCTTCCCCCATCACCCATCACCCATCACTGTCTCTTCTATGCGTCTCTCTCCCTTGCCTCGCTCTCTCACAGGAGATTGATTCACAGTGCCTCTCTCATTGCTAAATACTGACATCTACCACTCCCTCCCCTCATACCTCTCATCCCGCCTTACTCCAGCCAAGCCCACTACCTACTCTCTTCGTCACAGGGACTTGCACCCCTTCTCCATTCCTTGTTCTCATTCTGCCACCAGCCAGTCTGCCTTCTCGTACCGTCTCCCTCTTCTCTGGAACAACTTACCACCTGACCTTCGTTTTGCCTCCCCTCTCTCATCCCTAAGAAGAATCCTCTGACTCCTTCGTTCCCTTCTGTTCCCCCAATGCCCTGAACCTCGCCACCTCCATTGTCCCCACCTGCTTTCACTGTTCTTCCCCCTCATGCCTCCCACTAAGTGTTCTTAAGTCTGTTGGCCTGAGTTGAATAGCTCTCTGATATCTAGCTCAATCCCCTGCCTGCCCCAGGTCCTCTCACTAGGGGCCTAAATGTGTCTTATTATATAACTGCATGCCATGTTTTTTATCCTCATCTGAAATATTAGTGTCTTACCTTCGCTATTTTGTGCCTGAGCCAATTTAATCTATTGTAATCTTAAATGTTTTAATTGTATTGTAACCAGTGTCTACTATTGTGTAATTCCTTGTATCTGGTCACTCCTGGAAACGAGCCTCGGCTCAGTGTGCCTTTCCCGGACAAGAATTTTAAATAAATAAATAAGCATTTAGAGAAACTTAGAAGCATAGAATGTGACAGTGGATAAGGGCCGCATGGCGCACGCAGTCTGCCCATTTTTCCTCCTTACTTTCTCACCACAGACCCTACTTGATCTGAAGCTGTTTCTCCTCCCACCCCCCCACCTTTCTTTCCACTATGATTCACTTGTGCCTAGCCCATGCATTCTTGAATCCTGCCACTGTTTTTAGCCTCCATTGGAAGACTGTTGCAGGCATCCACCACTCTTTCTGAGAAGAAGTGCTTCCTTGCATCTCTCCTGACTGTACCCCCTTCCATCTTCATAGAATGTCCCCTTGTTCTTGACCATCTTTTTTTTCTGAAAAATGCTTCCTTCCTGTGTCTTATTTACCCCCCATGAGGCATTTAGAGGTCTCTATCATATCCTCCTTCTCCCTCCTCTCTTCCAGGGTGTACATATTGAGGTCCTTCAGTCTCTCCTTGTAGGGCTTTTAATGCAGACCCTGTGCCATTTTAGTTGCCCTCCTCTGAACCACCTCCACTCTGTCTACGTCCTTCTGCAGATGTGAGCTCCAGAATTGGACACAGTACTTAAAGTAGGGTCTTAACAGTGATCTATACAGGGGCAACACCACCTCCCTCTTTCTGCTGATGATACCCTTCCCTTTGCACCCCATCATCCCACTAGCTTTCCCGACTGCCTTGTTGCACTGCCTGACCACCTTTAGGTCATCCGATATGATTACTCTTAGGTCTTTTTCCTACTTGGGTGTCACCAATACCACTCATACTGGAGTTCATACTGGATGAATAGGAAAGTCAAGGCCCATTTAGACTTTCCCCACAATTCAGTGGTGGTAACAAGCGTCACCAACTTCAGAAAAGAACTTGTCCAATCTGTTTTTAAAAATACTCAGATTTTCAGCTTCCACCACCTCCTGAGGCAGTCTATTCCACATCCTAATCACCCTACACTTAAAACCCTTCCTTCTTTGTTCAGTCCTACTCATTTCTTCCCTCAATTGCCTATCGTGCCCTCTCAATTGATATGATTTCTCCCTAATCACCAATCCCAACTCAGATTTAAGATCCTCATCTCTTAGGGACTTATATAGTAATAAGTGCCCCCTTGCCCTTCTAGTCACTAATGACCACTCTGTACTCTGCTCCTGGGTTTCTATACCCTAAGTGCATTATTTTGCACTTTTTCACATTGAAACCCAGCTACCATACACTTTCCCACTCCTTGAGTTTTTCCCAGGTCTCTGCTTATCCCTTTCCCCCACCCTGGAGCGTTCATTGTGTTGCAGATCTTGGTGTCATCTGCAAAGAAGCAGACCTTCCATTCTAGTTCCTCTGCCGTGTCATTTATAAAGACATGGACCAGTCCCAGCACTGATCCCTGAGGTACTCCACTAGTCACCCTCCCTTCCTTGGATTGAACTCCATTTACCACCACTCTCTGTCACCTATTCCCTAACCGATTGAGTGCCTAGTTTACCACCTTTTTACCCAACACTAAGTTATCCAGCTTACTTACTAGTATCCTGTGTGGAATGCTGTAAAGCCTTACCCTGAAGTCTGATAGGCCATGTCCACTGCTCTTCCCTGATCTAATTCCTTGGTCACCCAGTCAAAGAAATCTGTCAGATCTGTTTGACATGACCTCACCCCCCTTTTGTGAATCCATGCTGCCTCAGGTCTTGTAATCTGTTGGATTCAAGATATTCCACAGTCCTTTCCTTCAGCAGTGTTTCCATAAACTTTCCTAGCACCATTGTCAGGCTGACTGGTCTGTAATTTCTAGCCCCTTCCCTGCAACCACTTTTGTGAAGTGGGACTACATCTGCACTCCTCCAGTCCACTGGAACCACTCCAGTTTCCCATGATCTATTAAATAGGACTGTCAGAGGTGCAGCGAGTGCTTCCCTGAGCTCCTTCAACACCCTTGGATGCACCCTGTCTGGACTCATTGCTTTGTCCACTTTCAGGTTTGCGAGTGCCTTCAGGACTCTTCTCTGAAAAAGGACTAGTGTCCATATCCCCCTTCAAAGCTCCTGTTACATTTTTGTGGTCCTTCCCCTTCCTCTGTGAACACTGAGCAGAAGTATTTGTTCAAGATATATGCCTTTTCCTGGTCTCCCTCTGTACAGTACCCCTCTTCCCATTTTAACCTTTCAGTCCCTCCCTTTGTCTTCCTGTTTTCACATACATACCTAAAAATGTCTTGTCCCCTTTTGATATTGCCTGGGCTGTTCAGTTTGCACCTTTGTACTCCTTACTGCTTTTTCTTCTTCCCCTTGTTTCCCCTGATACACCTCCCTATCCTCTTCCCTCTGCATCTCCTTGTACCTTCTGAATGCAACACTTTTAGCTTTTACATTTTCTGCCACATCTTTCGAGAACCATCTTTTTCCTGTTGCCTTTGCTCACTTGCTTGATGCAGAGGTTTGCTTCTGTCCCTTTTAGCTTGGTCTACTGTTCCTCCACCCCCAGATTACCCTCCCCCCACCAACAGGTCATCCCTGAGGAATTCTCCCATCTTTATAAAGTCTGCCCTTCTGAATTCCAGGATCCACCTTGACCTCTGCAACACCATCCCTCTTAATGAGAACCAGGTCCATTAGTGTCCCATCACGAGTGAGTTCACTGGCTAGTTGCCTGAGGAATGCCCCCTGCAGGGAGTCCAGGATGTCCCTGCTTCTAGCTGAAGTTGCAGCTGGGAGGCTCCAGTCTACATCCAGCAGATTGAAGTCCTCCACCAGCAGCACCTTTCTGTTTTCTACCATTTTGCCAATGGCTTCCAACAGTACCTTGTCTAAATGCTCTCCCTGTGCTGGAGGCATGCAGATTGTGCTGGTACGAACAGTTGTTACCCTTCCCAGACACCAGAGTGACCCACAGTACCTCTGCTCCTACCCCCTGAATTCTCTGAATCTCTATTGCTTTTACACTTTCCTTCACATAAAGCATCACACTCCCTCCTTTTCTTCCCACCCAGTCTTTCCTGAACAGAGTATAGCCTGATATGACCATGGCCCAGTCATGGATCTTACTTTTTAGGTATCTCTTGCAGCAGGTCTTGCCAAATGGACTGTAGCTGCCAGGCACTAGGACCGCATGGAGAACTTTCTGGCTAGCAGTCTAACAGGCAGAGCCGCCCACCTCTGATGTCAGCCACTCCTATAAAGGCAGGCAGCCCCCATATCCTCCTCAGTTCTTTCCCACCATCAGCCAACACACATTAGACCACTGGAACCGCAGCTATAGTCGACTGCCATTTTCCTTCGTTTAGTGCACTTTATTATTTTACAAGTTCTTTTAGGTTTAACATCGAAATTTCAGTGTTCTCACCTGATAGTTTATGTCTTCTCAACCTTCCTTATCTTCCAATCACTCCTTGAAGTGTGTCTGCGGCAAACAGATCCCAGATAAAGATGGTCAATCTGTCTACATTTTGTGCCTAGACTGGAACATGATGTCCAGGCCTGTGAGGCCTAACAGAAGTTCAACCCAGCCACCCACAGATGATGTCAGAAGATCCTGGAGAATTATCTTCTTAAGCAGAAGGTCACCTTGATGGAACGGGAGCTGCAGGTCAGGAGTTCCTCTGTGTCCTGGCCCAATCCTCTGGATTTTCATTGTTGAAGTCCCAGGATAAGACCTCCAGGAAGCACAAGCACCAGGACCAACCACGGTCTGCCACCTGCTCGTGGTCACCTCACAAGAAGACTTCAATTGCATCTGGGTCTTCCTCCTTTGGGGAGTCGACCTCCATGGCCCCACATTCCCTAACTCCCATAGGGCTACTGCTGGCCCTGCCACCCACCCAGGTTTCCCTCATAGGTGCCAGGTCCTCTGTCATAACAATACGTCGAAATACCAATTACTTATGGGCACTTGGCTAGGCCTTTAGCCCTGTGTCATAACATTTGCATATATTATATAAAAATTTGGAAGACTAGCTCAAATCTTACTTTTACACCAATTGCATGCAGTTCTGGATAACGGCAAAAACATTTCTGTCACACCCACATGTAATATGTAGAAAAAATAAATGTTATTTGTCCCTATACAATAAAACTAATTAATACTAATTTGCATAGATATGAAACATTGTAAACATAGTTAAAAGCAGTGTAAACAAAACAACAAAGATTTCAGAAAATTAAACAAAACAACAAAGAAACAAAATTCAGAAGCCATGAGTAACCATCAGCTGTATCCCATGCCTTCAAATGAAAAAAAAAAGAAAACAGTGGCACTGCAGGTATTATAAAAATGAGAATATTTTAATCAGTGCATATTATATGCACGGCTGCTCAGCATTACAGACTACAACCTCAACTAGTTTCGCACCAAACGTGCGTCATCAGCTGTATCCCATGCCTTCAGCATACTTTTGTATATAGTATAACTTTCTTGCATAAGAACCTGCAAACTCTTTACGTTAGTGTCTGGATTATATTTCTGTATAAAACTTATTTCAATAATTTATAGCATGCAAAATGTTCATATCTTTTTAGAATGAGCATAGGCTTAAGCATATACCCAAGGTTTTGTATTTAAAAAGTTAAGTTTACCATGCCACCTCCCCAACTAAGCCAAATCAGAACATTCTAAAAATTAATTAAAATAATACTCAGACATCTGGTTATTTGTAGAGGCTTGGATTTCTTTCTTTTAACTTCAAAATCTTGGTGAGTTCTTCTCTCAGATGATAAAAAGTTCTTTCAGTTGCTGAATCTCATTTAGAGCCTGTTTTCACTCCTCACACACTCGAACCCTGGATCCTGGACTCCTTTGGTATCAACATAGCAGTGCAAGCTTGCTTCCTCTGGTTTAGATATCTCTAAGCAGTCTCTTTGTTCTTGCTTTTGTGGGAACTTCAAACAGTACTTTTAACAACAAGAAATGTTCACAGCACCAGCAGCAGATCCTTCTAGCATCTCAGTTGGGAGCAGACTAGGTAGATATTCCAGGGTTTAGTATTATTACCTCTGGTCCAGAGTGAAATCACCTGCTTGCTAGGTCATTGTTGCACCAGTTTTTATTGGTCCTTGCAAATAAGGGGAATGGTTATTTCTTTTTTCCTTGGAGTCTTCACCTCTTACTTGGAAAGTACAGATTTGAGCCCAAAGTTTATTTTTTCCCATAACTCTTGAATGCAACAACATATAATCTTCATGCAAAGATTTTTGAATTCTGCATAAATTTTGGAATCTTTTAAGATGGCTCTCATGTTTATAGGACAAGTATATCCTGAGATAAGGTAGTAGTGATTATAACTCTAATTCTCAGCAAAGTCTTTCAAAAACAACATGATACTTTTGTTTTTTATGTTTCAGGCTCCCAAATGAGGTAAGTCTTTCCTAGGTAGCACTTCAAAAAAGTCCTTAAAAGTCAAAAACTTCTTTCTGAGGACAGTTTCTTTGGTCTGTGAGAAGTGAATCATGAAGTCATGCATTCTGAAACTGTTAAAGAAATCTTTCAGTCAGTGTAACACTTTTATGCCACAATGTACTCACCCAAAAGTCACATTTTTGGATTTGTCATCTCTAATTTAAGATCAAACACCCTTTTTTAACTCTTGTAGTTTTGGTACTACCTTTTTGTAAATAACAATGCTTGTAAAGTTGCTGCAGTCATAAAACCTAGTCATTTAATAGATTAACAAGCCTTTTATCAACTGATGTAATTTGGTGCTTGCATCATGCTGTGATTCTTTTTTAGTAACAAAGTTCCACACATTTAAACCAATTGGAGATTCACTTCTCTTTCTTGAAGATGGTTGTTGTTCCAAGCTGTACCACCATCGTAAATCTTAATAAAAGTGATGTCTTGGCACGTGGTTACCATAGGAACTTCTCCAGTCCTTGTTTTGATAAGCCTGTTGCAAGCAGATATCCAAAAAGTACAGGTAATATCACAGCCTACAGAGGCCAGTTTTAGGGTAGCATTCAGTTTAAATGGAAAGTTTTGGACAACTTTTTTCCCCAAATTTCACCTAGGCAGGACATCTTTCCTTTTTCAGAGTTTAGCTAAGCAGTGTTTTATTCTTGCTTGGAGAGCTCATATAAACAGGAATGGTGACCAGATGCCTTAGTATGACCTCAGAATTACCCTAATTAATAATTGAATATTTACCAAGAATGTAAAATAGTAATTATAAAAAAATACAAAATAATAAAATTATAATAAAATATTTTTCCATGACTAAGGGTTTGCTCCCACATTTCCCCCCTTTTGAAATGAAAATGCATCCCAGTAATGCATTTTCTAATTCAAAACTGTAATCCAACTATATGGGTATGTAGTTTAAGCATCACAGGGAAAATGAAACACAGAACACTAAGTTGCATCATCATAGGTAACATGGCATCATCAGTGCATGACATTATTACATGTGACATCAGATGTGACATCATCGGAGATGTACATTTATGCATAGAAATATGCACAGTATTACATGAATGAACATGATTACATGATTTACAACTATGTACACTTTTCCTTTAGCTGCTTTAACATTTTTCTTTCACATAGTTTTAGACATTTTACAGGCACAACAAATTAACTTTTTGTTAATCTTTTCTCAAAGATCAGTCTTACAACCATTTTCAGTGGGACTCTTGTTCCTGATCATCACTTTAGTTTCGCTTGAAATATTTTGCGTTTTTTTGCATTCACGTTATTACCTCAGCTGATTAATATGAAATCATTTAGGTATCACTTCTCCAGTGTTTTTTTTTTAACTTTATGTTTATTGTTTTATAAACAAACATACAGTTATAATCTCTAGCATTCAATATTATAACTGTTCATTTGTAATTACCAGGAGGGTGCCACTCTTTTTAATATGCACAATTATACCATTAAATGTTATTAGATACGACATCAGGGGGGTCACATCTAATAAAGAACCTCATTATTACATCTAAATAAGCTGTTTAATTGAGTTTAGTTTGGTATGTTACAGGTGAGACTTTATCTGTGATCAGAAAGGATCCTTGCCATATTGGAAGGAACTTTCTGACCTCAGTTTTATCCCTACTGTAGTTAAAGTAAAACACCTTCTCTCCAATTTGAAACTCCTTTGGATTAGTTTTTTGGTCATAATGGTGGGGATTCTCCAAGGGGTGGGACATACGCACCACAGGCACGTATCCCGCCCATGCAGCCTGCACCCATGGAATGATGCATGGTGGCTGCATTTATAGCCACTGGTCACTGCATGGCTATAGCAGTGTAGGGTGGCCGGGGTGGTGTAGTGGACCCAGGTGGGGGATCCAATGGGATGCCCGGCCAGGGTCCCACAGTGGATCACTTGTGCTGCAGGCCATGGGTCCGGGTGTGTGAATGCCAATCGCAGGCACCCAGACCCACGTGGACCAACCCACCTGGCCAGTGTGCTCCCCTGGCCATGTGCATGGACGGCCCCTGGCAGGTGGACCCCCATCCTGTAGGCAGTCCCACACAGTGACACCCATTCCCGGTAGGTGACCCCCAACACCCCATGCCTCATCCTCATTACAGGTACCTCCACCCCCACACTGACCCCTGCAGCACCGAAGACCCCCAGGTCTCCTCATACCTGCCATTCAGGTTGAAGATACGGATGCACAGGCACAACCCCACCATACCTCTGTGCCATCAATATCCCAGTGATGCTGGGCGCAGCTGCCTATATAGCAGCTTGCATTCAGCATCACTTGGACAATGCGGGCGTGGAGGCATGAGGAGGGCTGTACCACTGGCCATCCCATGCTGGCACCAGTGGGCAGGTATGGGGGTTGAGTCATCAGTTACACTGGTGGGTCCACTCCAATCACCCATGGCCAACCAGGGCGGCCGTGGATTGGGGTGGGGAGCTGGTCCTGTGGGGCTGTACTGCTCGGGGTTGGGGGCCTGTGTGCCTTCATGGGGCTGGTCCCCTATGTGTGTTGGGTGGGGGGTGGGGTTATCTGCCCTTAGTGGTCCCATTGGGCTGGGGTGGCATGCATGGGGGCCCTGCAGGATTTGCTGCTGCTGGCCACATGCTGTTGGGGTGCACAGCAGCTACAGCTGCTTCTGAAATATGTAGCCTGCACCCCCCCTTCACGCTTTTGAGCATAGTTCCTACTTATTTATTTATTGAAATGTTTCACCAGGAAGGCATGCTGAGCAACAAGTTGCTCGTCTCCCTGTGCGACCTGGGGGGTAGGGAACAATGGGATATAATACAGAGAAATGTTACAGTGTTGGAATACAATTTGCTTACTTGCCTACAATGAGAGCAGGAGGGATTACAGGTGGATAACATTGGATAACAGTACAACAGTTAAGTATAGTAGATATGAAGACACATATAGCAAATTGGCAACAGTTGGTGACGGTAACACTGGAACACACATAATAACTTGGCAACAGTATGTAGCACTAGATGGTAAGGTGACCCAATAATAATTGGTAGCTATTAGTGTAACATAGATATTCAAGATTTACAGTGATTGGAGTAAAGGGAGGAAGAATGGAAGGAGGGAAGAATGGAAGGAGGGAATGAAAAATTGCGGAGGGTAGAATGGAAGAAGAAAAGGAAATTTAAGGAGAGATGCAGACAGAACATGATTTTTGAGGCAAACGGAGACAACAGGGTGGACTAAAGTGCATGTAAGAGGGGTGCAGAGGTAGGTTATAAGTGCTTAATTGAGTGTAGGGGCAGGCCAGTGTTAGGCTACGTTAACTGGGAGGTGGGTAGGAGGAGAGGAGAGGTAGAGTGTGGCAGGGTGAATGAGAGAGAGGTATTGTAGATGGGGGTATCCAAGGGGGGAAGAGGGAGTTGAAATTCAACAGTGTCCTGTTATCCCTATCTGAGCAGAGTGGTGGACAGCCCTACTGGTAGGACACCAGTTATAGTTGATGAGAGTTTTTTATATATAGTGATGCGAGGGGGGGTGTTGGGGAGGGATGTTGTGGGAGGGGGTAGCAGAGGTCAGCTGTAGAGGGGGAGTAGTACCCCACCAGTGTGCTGGGTGACCCTGCCTGCACAAGACAGTGATCTAGCAGTAACTGAGTGGGTGCAGCAAAAGGAGAAATAGGGGAAAGGGGTAAGGTTTTTGCCCACCATGCGCTATGGATCCTGCCTGCACCCCCAAGGCAGTGATCAAGCTCACAGGAGGGAGATAGATTAAGAGTAGAGAAAGAAGGGGGAGGAAGACTTTAGGAGGAGGAAGAGTAGGGGACAAGGAGGAGCATGATCAGAGGGAAACAGGAGTGGTGGGGAGTAAGCATATGAGCCTGAGCAGAGTTCAGCTATAGTAGGGGTAGTATCCCACCAGCGTGCTGGGTGACCCTGCCTGCACAAGGCAGTGATCTAGCAGTGACCAAGGGGGTGAGAAAAAGGAGAAATAGGGGAAAGGGGATAAGTGCGCTAAGGATCCTGCCTGCACAAGGCAGTGATCGAGCTCACAGGAGGGAGATAGATTAAGGATAGAGAAAGAAGGAGGAGGAGGAGGAACACTTTAGGAGGAGAGAGAGTAGGGGACAAGGAGGAGCACGATCAGAGGGAAATAGGGATGGTGGGGAGTAGGCATATGGCAATGTGGACTTTGGGGTAATGGGGGGATTAGGGAGGGTCATGGCAAGCACAGGAAGGTGCAAGGAAGTTCTTGAGGGCAGAGTTAATGGAGTAGCAAGAGGATGAGTGGCAAATTTGAGGGGGAAGTGCTTAGCACGGGCACACCCCCTGCACTGCCCCAGGACTGCCCCCTCATGGATCTCACCGGCTGGGTGGGGGATCCAGCATTTAGCAGCCCTGCACCCCCTAGGTGAATCAGGCGCAGGAGCCATGGAGGGTCTATGTGCCCCAGATATGTGGCGTGTAGACTCTCTGCATATTGGAGAATAGGGGTCAATATGACTTAGAAGCCTGAATGCTTTTCTCTAAGTTCTTTTGAGCAAATGCAAAGGTTTCGTTCAAGTACTGCTTTAAGTGGGTTACATATTCATGCACTGTAGTAGCACGTACTGAATTTACATTTCCTGTTGTATACAGAAGATGTAAGGGCAACACCATTTGTCTTCCTGTCATCATTTCAAAAGGAGATACACCTGTAGACTTACTAGGTGTAGCCTGTATGGTCATTAATACTAGTGGCAATTATACATCCCAGTCTTTCCCTGAAGAACTAAGAGATTTCTTCAGTATGTACACAATTGTTTGATTGGCACGTTCCACCTATCCAGATGATTGTGGATGGTGAAACACATGTAGTTTTTTTCTGCACCCCTAGTATTCTCCACACATTTTTCTATAACTTCCCCAACAAAATAAGGACCTCTATCAGATTCTACTCTTAATGGTAGTCCCCAGAGACTAAACACATGATTTAGTAATAAGAAAACTGTGGTTTTGACTGTATTATTTACAGCAGGTAGACACTTGACCTATTTTGTGAACACACAAGTAACTGTCAAAAGGTATTGAGTACCCCTTGAAGATCCTGTAACAGGCCAATCCAGTCAATCTGGATGTCTGACCAAGGCATGGCGATCTTTTTTGACTGTAGTGGTGCTCTGTGTCTTGGAGAAGTCAGCTGAAATTTGCAACATGTTATACACCCTTGCACATACTCTGCAGTATCACTGTACATGTAGGGCCAGCAGGCTACCTCTTTTAAGGTTTCATAAGTTCTTCTGTCCCCTATATGCTCCCAATGGTTCATCATGAGCATGCTATAACATAATTCCCCTGTGGCCTAAAGGAACCACCATCTGGCCTCGTGTGAGTTTTTACTAGCTCTCACCAAGAGACCTTCCCTTAACTGGAATTTACCCTTTTGGTCATACATGGTTCTCAGGTCACAGTTATTTTGCATGTCACTTTCAGAAATCACGTTCACAGTGGGATCCTTGATGAAACGATAAAACTTTCCTACTACGTCGTCATCTTGTTGCATTGTTACCAAATCAGAATCAGGCTTATCACTACACAAGTGTAAGACCTTTTTTTCTTGTTCTTGTTCCTGTTGCTTTTGTTTGTGGGTAACCACATCCACATTAGCTTGAGCAAGAGGAACACAGTTCCATTCTTCTCCATGTAAAGCACCCTCCCTAGCCAGAGCATCTGGGGAGTTGCTGGCAGTCACAAGGGAATAAAGAGACTTGGATGTCATCATCACCGATGACCTGAAATCATCCAAGCAGACCTCCAAAGCAGTAGGTAAGGCTAGAGGGATGTTGGGGTGTATTAGTAGGGGTATCACAAGTCGGAAGAGGGAGGTAATAATCCCTCTTTACAAGACATTGGCTAGGCCCCATCTGGAGTACTGCGTGCAGTTCTGGAGGCTACACCTTCACAAGGACATTAACCAAATTGAGGTAGTCCAGAGAAGGGCAACCAAAATGGTGCAGGGACTGCATCAGAAAACATATGAAGACAGATTAACTGAGCTCAGTATGTATACCCTAGAGCAAAGGAGGGAGAGGTGTGATATGATTGAAACATTCAGACACCTTAAGGGCATTAACAAGGTGAAAGAGTCTAATGTGTTTCAATATAAGAAAACTAGCAAGACAAGAGGACACAGCATGAGATTAGAGGGAGGCCAGTTAAGGGGTAATGTGAGGAAGTTCTGTTTCACAGAAAGGGTGGTGGATGCATGGAATGGCCTACCTCAGGAAGTGGTGGATATGAATACAGTGCAGGGCTTCAAACAGGCATGGGATAGGCATAATGGAGCAATACAGATGATTATGAATAGATAGGCCATTGACAGAGCAAATGCCAATGGCACATTCATAAGGTAGAAAAAGAAATGAGCAGACTGGATGGGTCTTGTGGTCCTTATCTGCCATCAGCTTCTATGTTTCTATGTAGGTTATTTCCATTTTTTTCAGATCCCTGAATTTTTGAATGCCCTTTTACCTTTTTCTAATAAACAACCACATTATGTTCCTGAACTAACTGATCTGTAGCTAAGATAAGTTCTGTATGCATCACCTTGCTGCCTCTTGAATTGATCATACCCTTTACCTTTCAATCTGGTAAATGTGTAAGGAAGTTATGCCTAACATGATCAGAATCGGTACAAATTACAATATCTTGTAAATTATGTTGTACTGCAGTCTATGTAGGTGGCTATGTAGGTGGCTGCCAACCCTGCATATTGGGTAGACTTGGGATTGAACTTGTATTTGATAGGAGTACGTGGTATATTTTCATGCCATACCACTCCTAAACCAGAATACAGGTCTTCACCTTGCTTGAATGAACAACCATCAACATATGCTCTAGGAAACTCTCCATACACATTTTCATCATAGTGGTTGTGCCTGTTATGTGTTTGTATCATTTCCAGTTTAGGAGGTAGGTCAGGTTCTTGTACTGGATGTTCATCTGCAGTACAATCATGGGTCTCCAGTTATGCCAACCCTTCAGCTACTATATTTTTTTTGTTCTTAGCATATTTAATCTTTAAATGTAGGCCCTGGAGCAGGGGTGTAGCCAGGAATTTAAAAGTTGTACTCAAAACTTAGGCAACTTGCCCCCCCTCCCGGAGGGTAATGTTGCCCCCTTCCCATAGCTGTGAACACAGTTAATGACTAAAGAGGGTAAAAATCCTGTAAAAGTTAGGGGAGTCTGGGGGCATGCCCCCCAGGAAATTTTTTAAAACGTCAATGTAAATGGTGCATTTTCCTGCATTTTAGAGCTAATTAACAGACTCTTAGCTTAATAATAAAAATACTATGCCCCATACTTTGTAACATGTATTGTGGATAAGCTTAGATTGCCTTGCAGCTGCGGCAGCATGTAGATGGGCAGGGAAAATAACAGAAAAGAATACTTAAGCAATATACCATGAGAGGTTGTTGGTGATGCCAGGATTTACCCATGCCACAGTGTCCATAGTGAGCGGGATTGATTTATTCCCAGACATGACCTATTTCTTAACCGCCCCCACAGCAGTAGCAGCAGTAGTTAATCCTGGTCAGGACAATAAGTGGGCAGGAACCTGAAGATTGTTTTTAAACATCACAGTGAATTGGCATGTGACTACATTTTGTTGCCAAACTACGTCTGCCTGTAATTGGGCCACCCAAGACAGAGCACACTGATCGGCTGACTGAGGTAGTGAAGCAAAGTTGTGTGTCACTATCTGCTGGGTGGATGGGTAATGGTGGCAAGTAGGTGAGACTAACTGATTTAGAAGGGATAGCTCTTGCTGATTCCAGCTGCATATTTCCTAATTAAAAAAAACATACATCTTAAATTTTGGTTGTGTGACTTTTAACAGGGAGGACTAGGAGTAGGGTCCCCTCAACCTGCACATGTCTATGCTGCCTCTGTTATGTTAACATTAATCAAGAAATGCAGTGCCACACCACACAAACAATTATCCAACCCACTTCTCAGTTGACTATGCTTTTAGCAATAAATAGTAAAGGATTACTGTTTTATAGAATTACATTTTTGTTTTATCATATCTCACGCAGAAATTGGCTGGCTTTTAGTTACAATGTTTTGGAAACATTGTGATAAGCCTCTGTACCACACCAAGCTAGCCAGCCTCACAGAGGTCCATTCACACTAGAATTCATGCATGCATAGTGCCCTGGTCACTCCAGCCTCTAACGTACACACATATACACACTTCCCATCTTCCACCATCACACACACACACACATTCTCCCTCCATTCCCCCGATGCACACAACCACCAACTGACCATAAACTTATACTCACACATCCAGGCATAACCTCCCCAATCCGCGCACGGGCGCACACACACACACACACTCACACACATTCCCCCTCCATCTCCCCGATGCACACAACCACCAACTGACCATGAAGTTATACTCACACATTCAGGCATCACCACCCCCCCCATCCGTGCCCACACACACACACACACACACACAATACAGAGTAGGATACATTTGTTGGTCAATTGCTACTTGTAAAATTTGGTCAGCTATAAAACTTGAAAAGTTACCAGTCATCTGGCTATCTGTTCACAAAATGCTGTTTAATATCTTAAAAAGTATGGCCATAAAATAATTCCGTTACCTACAAAAGTTTAAAAAGTTATTTGGCAAACTGTCCACCAATTCACAAACTGAGTTATCCCACCCTTAGCTATCCACCACTCAGCAATCTCATTCACACACATACACACACACATTCCCCCCACCCACACACACACACAGACACACACACACAGACTTCTGAAAACACACTCACTCACATACACAACCTTATACAATGGTAAGAAAGAATCCTGGCATCAGATTGGTCAGTTGGCCACCACAGCAGGGATGTTATCCTGGGACACCATCCCTGCTGATTGCATTGCATTGCATTTTGTAGTATCATGGTATCATGTTCTCCTGAGTTGTTATCCCAGCATAACACCCACCATGTTAGGCATTACTTCTTTAACACC
This sequence comes from Neoceratodus forsteri, assembly GCA_016271365.2. Taxonomy (NCBI): domain Eukaryota; kingdom Metazoa; phylum Chordata; order Ceratodontiformes; family Ceratodontidae; genus Neoceratodus; species Neoceratodus forsteri. The sequence goes on from CM057452.1 coordinate 569,851,713, forward strand.
ACATACACACACACAACCACACACACACACACACACACACACACACACACACAGAGCAGGTGCCCCTCACCCCATCCCATAAACACACAATTCAGCTCCCCCTCCAACCACATCAACAGCTTGGTGTGGAATAAATGGTTCATATGTTTTGGCATGTTAAGAGTGTAATTTCTTGAGACCAGTGTGTAAATTTGTCCAGTGCTAAGCAAACAAAAGGATGTGTGTGTTAAGTGGTAGGTTTTCATATCATGTTCTTCTCAAGTATATTATGCTGAGCATCAATAGGAACTGAGTGTGCTTAATGGTGCACAGGTTCTGTTAAGGTTATGGAATAACCAACTAATCACCCCTTGCACCAAAAATTGTCAAAAGCAACCCAAACTCATTAAACTTTGTAGACTATCTTTGCACAAAGGACAGTCTGCGATCTCCACATGGATCAAAGTCTGATATGACCTGCTCAGTGTCTATGGAATGTCATCATGAATGTTGAGTAGTGCCAATGCAGTAAGTCTGTTCTCTCCCATGCTGTTCCGTAACCATGTTTTCAGCCTTCTTAATACGCTAAATGAACGTTCTGCTGTGGCAACACTAACTGGCATGGTAGCCAAGACTGACAATGCCGCATTTACATTTGGAAACAGCAACGGATTCAAATGCTTTAGAGCACCCACTATTGTATCTGGGCATCTCTCAGCCTGCATCTCTACCCACTTTTCATACCATCGTGCAGTTTCTCTTTGTAAGTCTTCTAAACTGGATATGTCAGTCTTGTATGCTGAGTAAATCTGCTTGACCTTGTCTTCTTCATCAACTAACAAAGGTACATTATATGGAATTAAGTACTGAGCTTCAAAACGGGGCCGACAGTCAATGAGCCATCCTTTTAACTCTGATAGAACATGGTCTATAAAAGGAACAAAAATATTCCTCCTGAAGTGTTCTTCTGGACTTGCAGCATCAATGTTGCCACGTTGTGTCTGGTTTCCGCATGTTCGTGGGAAAGACTCTTCGACTCCAACTGAATCTGCAAGAATTTTAGCCTCCACATACCGTTCATGAAAGGCTGACTCTATGTTCTCCCTTGTTCATGTCAATGCACGTACTATTAGACAGGCCTCATCTGCTGCCTGAATCAAATCAATATTGACAGTCTGTAGGTACATGTGTAATGGCTTTGTGAATGCCAGGATGTGTTCAGTAGCTACAAGTGTCACAATGAATTCAAATCTGGTGAGGGCTGTCAGGCACCAGTGTGCTTCACTATCAAATTCTGCAATCTTCTCTAAGGTGCTTGCAGCAACCACAAATTTATCTTTCAGCTGTGTCATTGAATCTGCTTGACTCATCCATCGTGTAGTTCCAGGCACAGGAATTGTTGTTGTTCTGTCATGCAGGTTATCATCTTCTTCATAATCATAGTAACTTGGTAAGTTTCTAAACTCATTTAGCTCTGCCAGATAAATGTTCTTCCATTTTGCTGAACTCTTCAGGATACTGATCACCTTCCGAGATGTGTCAAACATGTTTGCAACAGGTCTTAGAGCACAGGAATGAACGATGGCAGTGTTCAGACTGTGAGCCTTGCATATACTGTAGAGGGCATCTGGGACAACTTCCTGAATGAGTGCCTGCACCCCCTTGAAACGACCACTCATATTGCTTCCCTGATCATATCCTTGTCCTCGTCCTCTCATCAATTCTTTGTCAAGTCCCCATGCAGTTAAACGCTGTAAAAACATTTCTGTGAGTCCTTTGCCAGTTGTATCTGTAGCCTCTACAAACTCTATAAAATCTTCATGAATCTCTACATCTCCATCTGATCCACGATGTACATACCGCACAGTCAATGATATTTGTTCTTTTGTGGAAATATCTGTAGTTCCATCAGCTATCAGACTGAACCATCTGGCATTCTTTACTCGTTTAAAGAATTTTCAGCTGGATTTGCTGTCCCATGAGATTGATCAGTTCATTTTGAATTTGTACAGATGTGTACTGAGCATTTCTTGATGACTCATTCAAGTGTTCCCAGTAGCAAAGGATCAAGCACCGCAAAGTGCTGCAGAATTACATTAAAATTTGCTTTTCTGCTCGACCGACCTCTTAATGCAATGTCTTGTCTTCCGCACATCAATATGACAGTAATAATTTGCTTCATGGCTTGGCGCGTTTGATTGTGTACCTTTCTGTCTGAGTCACATAGTGCCTGATATGCTGTCTTTATCTTGCCATCACAAATCCCTATGAAAGCATCTCCTCTGGTCACAGCATCAAGGTGTTCCTTAGAATTAACGTGTCTCTTAAGAATTTTATGGCAGTTTGACCAATCAGTCAGCGGAGCAGACACCAATATAGAGGCCTTGTTCGTCATGTTGAATATGAAGCAAGGTCCACAGAACACACCATCCATACTGCTAGAATATCTTGCAAACTTGTAGTCCATCAGTAGTTTTGGATTGAACTGGCGTGCCACCATCCTTCCTCCAGTCTGCATATTTCTTTTAGGGAATACAAATCCATGTGGTGGTATCCATTGTTTGGAAAGTATGTCCTTCTTTTCCTTGTCCATGAAGCAGTGTCGATTGTAACGGCCGATGTCTGTGTCATACTGAAACTGTGACTCTTGTGTCTCCTGTCTGGTATCTGCCACGTGTTCCCGGCTGATTGCCTGCACTGCCACTTCTGTCTGGTTCGTCTGCGTCTCCACATCTACCTTACTTGTGTGGGTTTGTGTTGCTGCATCCAGCTTAACACTCACCATCGGCAATGAAGTTGCAGAAACTGAGCTCTCTTTCTCTTCTGCTGAATCCTCTCTCCTTTCTGTATCAAAAGCATATGGAATATTCAAATCTATATCATGAATAGCCTCCACATCCAGCCTAACCATATCTGTGTCAGCAACATGTACTGACTGTGTTACCACCTCCCTTCTCATCAGCTCATGGGTCTCCAGAACATGCCTAGATGATTCAATTGGTGTTGCTGTCTCTGCTACTTTGTCCACAGTATCTTTCCTATGGTAAATTGTAAAAGTTAAGCAGTGTCTCCACAACATGTACATTGTGCAATTTACTATGAATAACATTTACTTGATAAAAAACATAAATAAACTCACCGTAAGAAACATAGCATGGCTTTGGACATCGTTTGATTCTCTTCCACTCGAGCTCTTTTGATTTTTCTGAGCTGAGCACCTGACATCTGTTTACGCTTCACAACAATGCTTTCCATTGCATTCATATTAATTAACATAGGCTTTTCCTAAAAATGCTGCTGTTGCTGTATATGTACCTTAATGTTCTGTCACTTGCTATGTTTACCTTGATGCAGTGTGACCTGCTATCTATGACTTCATGCGCTGTCGCTGAATTGCTATCTGCACCTTCATGCACTTAGATTCACTGGCTTTCTATCTGCACCTTCACATGCTGTCACTTTCTATCTGCCACAAAAAATTTCAATCCATGATGAATATACAGAATAACCTGCGCTTGCCATCACAGATTGAAATGCAATGAGAATCTGATCTTTTTTGAGCCCATTCTTAAAGGGTATGTAGAAAATTGCATGGAGCATCCACAATGGGTGCTGTATCAAATATTGTATATTAAAGTTTAAGCCATGAATTTCGTAATTATCATTTGTGTCAACACACATTTTTAAAGGGGGAGTATCAGTCAGGACATCCAAAAATAATTATTGCAGTAATACATGCATTACTTTTGTGGCTAGTGAGCAACTTTCTGACCATCTATGCTTCTGGTACCAACACTGGACCATGCCAGGGGAAAAATCATCAGCAATCATAGCACCTTTATTCATGCAGATACCAGCAGTGTGTCGCAACATTGGCACACACAACAGGAAGAGTGACCATCCATTGCAGATCCAGTGAACGGTGAACCCCCCCACCACCACCACTGGCACAACTGCCTGCAGATATTCTTCATGACAACCAAAGGGGCAGCAATAATAGGAGACAGCAGGAACACTACTGCTCCTGCCATGGTGCCCATCAGACCATGCAGTACAACATTTAGGGGGCACATAACTGGTGGCCACCCTCCCTCCCTCCCACACACACACACATATACTCTGGAGATGACACTCTGATGATCTGTAACAATGCTGTACACATTTATAATGTTATTTGGTCAAACTATAGACAAGTTCATAAATAGTCTTTAAAAATAGGCTCAAAACATAACCATGTCCATTTATTTATTTTATTTATTTATTGAAAATATCGGAAAACATACCTTTGAGTCATAGACTCCTTTACAAAGGTTCCATGTCAATGAGAACAGAGGCATCAAGGACAATAGCAACAATTATACACAATTATACATGATAGTTACAGAAATGGTTACAAAATGGTTACAGATAACACATCGAATCAGTTGGTGATACAGCAATAAACATTGGTACATAGGACAGATAGTATCATGTTAAAAAAACATTAACTGAAGGGTGGTGGCACCAGCCATGCACTGGTGGTTATTTGCAGGCCTGGGAAGGACTGAGGTGTCCATTGTGAAATATAGGCACACCCAGGGGCGGCTAGACCAGCGTTTATTCATGGGGAGGGTGTAGGGCTAGATGTCAGGGACAGTCACAGACTGAGTCATGAGAGATTAGATCTCTTTGCTGGGTCTTGAACTGACCTAGTTCAGGTTCTGTGAGGAGTGTGTTTAGTACTGAGTTAAGCCAGCTGGGGGCAAGGTACCTAAAGGTTCTTTGACCTGAAGAAGTCTTGCAGCAAGATACCCTGAAGTGGGTTGTCTCCAGTTGTCGAGTGTGGCAGGTTGACAGTGGTGCCTGGAGGGAGGGTGGTGAGAGCAGGTGATAGTAGCCCTGATGTTATTTTTGGGCAGAGGAAGGTCTGATATTTGCACATCCATCAAAGTTTTGCCAGTTGTTTGAGGTGTAAAAGGTGCAGGTATGTGTGAGTCTGGCAAAGCCAGTAGCTAGTCTACAGGCCTTATTAAGGGCCAGCCTAATTTTGTTTAGGTGTGTGTTGTCAGCTACCCCATAAATATTGATTCCATAGTCTATGAGTGATGGTATTGATGCTGAGACAGCTAAGTGGAGAGTTTCAGATGGGAGTCAGTGCTTGTACTGGTGAAGCAGGCCAATAGGCACATTGACAGTGGTGCTCAGTTATCTGATGTGGTCATAGTAGGTGAACCCAGAGTAATAAGTTCTGGGCATACAGTGCACATCCACCCAATTTGTTAGCAGTTGATCCGACATGATGTAGAGTAAAACAGGGGAGTGACACATGAGTCTGGGGTGCAGTCGCTGAGCCAAGTTTCAACTACCGATATGACATCAGGGTGATTCTGGGCAACTCAGCCCTGAAATAAGTCAACATTTTTGGGAAGGCTACAAATATTAAGGGAGGCAACTATTGGATCCTTTAATTACTCAGCGTTGATGGCAACAACTAAGTATCAAGTACTGGAAATTAAAATGGCTTGTTATTTCATAAGAATCCATCTATTTCTATATGCAGTATGAACAGATATTCACATTCAATATATTGTGGCGTTGTGTGCTATGGAATGAAGAATAGCAACAGGCCCGGTGGCACCGAGGGTTGAGGCGCTGGACGCCACACCTCGCACCACGCCGGCGACCCGGGTTCGGGAACGGACTCGGGTTGCCAGGGATTGGAGGGGAGGAGGAGGATCGAGCATCCCAATGGATGCTCTCCTCCTCCAGGGGTGGGATCCTGGGGTGCCTCGAGCACCCGATGCTCCTGGGCCGGTGGAAGCACAGGCACCGGGGCACAGGTGGCTCTACAAGAGCCGGGGAGCGGAGGATGTCTGGGCACTTGACAATGGTGTGCGTCAGCATGCCGTCTGTCTGGACGTCAGTCCTGTGTGCCAATGTCCTCAGGGGTAGAGGGACAACAAGGGAAGGAAAAATGTGAAAAACACCCTCTCTACCCCGGATGATGACTGGTCCCCCTGGGATCTCCTACCCAAGGGCAAGACTCCAATGTACAGGCACTCCTAAGGTGGAGACCGAGTGAAGGTAGGAGTTGGTCCGGCACTCTAGGGGCAGAAACCATGGATGAGATCCACATGGGATCCACAAGGGGACTGACCAAGTCTGAAGGAGTAGGGTGAGAGGGCAGCAAGGTGGGATAAAAAAAGAAAGGAAAAATAAAAAAAGAATAGCAACAGTGGTCGGGTACAAGAATATGAAAAATACTATTTGGTCTATCAAGATCTGCCTGCAAACCTTGCCACCCAACTTGGCCATCCAACACTTCTCCAATCTTGGTGTCTTCCACAAACAGACTGATGGTGCTGTCAATTCCCACCGAGAGGTCTGCTATAAATATCCCAAATAGTATGGAAAATAGCTCCTGCCCATAAGCCCCTTTGCCTAAATGCAAGTCTCACTTGTGGTACCAAATTTAATGCTTTACTGAGGTCCAAGTAAGTGATATTATGCAATGCAAAAAATGTTGCCAGTAACCCTCTAAAATTTGAAATGGCACACAAATGAAAATGCTAAATCAATAACTATCCAGTACCTTGTGTATGGCACATTTAATGCCTGAAAAATTTACTAATGCAGTAAAAGAAATAGATGTCACCACTCACATTTATGAAGTTTGTAAGATCTGTTAAACAGGAGAAGATGGAAGGTTTGATACATTTATTGGACCAACAAGTGTCTTGTACAAAGATGGAATTATACACACGCTTTGGGGCCTCCAGGTCCTTCTTCACCCTGAAGAAGGACCTGTTGGCCCCAAAGCTTGTGTATAATTCCATCTTTGTACAAACACTTGTTGGTCCAATAAAAGGTATCAGACCTTCCATCTTCTACTTTTTTGCAAGGACCAGTACGGTTGAAATCTCTTTTTACTAAACAAAGAAGATCTGTTTACTGAGTTTCATCACTGAAGTGTACGTCACTTTTTGCTTGTATAGAGCAGTGTACTAGTTTTACTCCTATTTATCCCATATTGTTGCTAATTTTAAACACACCCTATTCCTTGATCTGACATATGATGAATACCACTCATAAGTGAGAGTGCCACCACAGGGTTAAAAATCTTCCATGTGATTTAACTTATCATCTTAAACAGGCTGGTGTGTCTAGTCAGATACCATTATATCAGCAGTAATTAACCAGCAGATGTGCAAGCGAAACTGCAGTTGCGCTAGGTGCATCACCTGCGATATTCAGCGGGGGCATGCAAATGAGACCATAATATATGCAAGGCACAAATGGGGACATTTGCATGTCATTATGGCCCCATTAGCGTGCATCATGCAGGGCAGGCCAGCGACTTGCACCTGGCGCTCTGCACAGTATGATGTGTGCTGTGGGGGTCCCGGGGTTGTGGGGGTCAACACTGTGGGGGGATTCAAGAATGCATGGGACAGACACAAGGGAGCCCTGATTACAAAGGATAACCAGAGTGTTAAAATAGGGCCAAGACAAATGGGCAGACTACATGGACCTAGCCGTCTCCTTCTGCCAACAGCTTCTATGTTTCTATTTTTGACATATTGAATAAAATAAATGTTTTTACCTGAGCAGAGAAATACTTGTGTTAGCAGCTTAGAAAACAATGATTGTACAATGGGGCTCAGAAAGCAAGAAAATCCCTTTATTCTGATTGGTTGGCTGGCACCCTCTAACAGTTATAAATCGCCCAGTATACCCAATGGAAAAGGTGCCAGCCAACGTATACTCACGCCACGCTAAAAATATCACTGCCACCGGTAAACTTTGAACTAACCGTCACCATTTGCAATCGTCACTTAGCACGGCAAGTCAATATCTCAAATTTCAAAATGAATAACTAGTTTCACTTACCAGGAAATAGGCAATGAAATGGCACCTATAGCTGTTTCAGTGGCTCCCGACTCGTCCTCAGGAACTGACGACCCAACAGCACCAGCATACCCGTGTACCCATCAGCAGCACCTGGACTCAGATCACTGCAACGTCGCTGTTCACCACAGTGATGGAAGGGTGGTACCCTGTGAGAAAAAAATCACAACACGTCATAGTGAATACTTCATTGAATTCTACAGCCTGGCTCTGCTCTTATTAGTACAAGATGTACTGCCCCGATGGACTACTTTTGCTAACAGATGCCAAGCCTTACAGAGTTATAAATAGGTTTGGTTATTGAAGTTACTGTTACTAATTGTAAATTAATTACCCAGCTGTATGTTTTGCAGTTTGCTGTCTAGTCAGTTGTTATACACTGCAAATTACTTAAATATAAAGTATAAAAATACATGCCATCCATCCCACTTATGAAGGGTGAGTCTTTCATAACCCCCTTCACTCAGGTCAACATTTTAATATGCCAGTTTTGGGATCACCAATTCTCTTGCCTCACTGCAATGTAAGAACTCAATAAATTCTACATTTTTTTAATTTTTAAAGTCACCATGGAATACTTGCTATTTCTATAACTCTGCCTTTCTCTATATTTCCAGGTGTCTGATCAGATGTAGTGTTGACCCAGTATGATTCCGAAGTGAAACAGCCCGGTCAGTCGGTGCGGCTGAGATGTGGGGTTAGTGGGTTCAATATCAACAGTCACTACATGGACTGGGTGAGGCAGGCCCTGGGAAAGAACTCGAGGGGCTCGTCACCTACAGGATACACATCTATAGTAGCTATAACCCTGTGATCCAGGGTAGGTTCTGGGCCTCGAATGACAGCAGCAATTTCTATTTACAGATGAATATCCTGCAAGTGGCAGACACCCGCTGTCTATTACTGTGCAAGAAGAGACTCACAGTGAGAAAAGCAGAGCCATGACTCATACAAAAACTTTGGGGGTCGGTGTTCTGAAGTTCAAATGCTTTTGCTTATTTATTGCACCTTTTACCAATAGTTGCCCTGGTTGGCAGGGACTTGTTTTTAGCCAGTGGTGGTACTCTCTTACTGCAATGGCTAGAATCAAGTCTCAGCCAATCCGGACATAGGGATTTCTTTGCCTGTTTTATATAGACAGCAAAACTGATTTTCACACTGATTAGAAACAGTAAAATACTCCACTTAGGATTACAATAAACTCACTAGCTCATTATCTTGTATATTAAAATGAATTATATGAGTAACTCAATTAATTTTCTTCCATTATACAGGCGTTGACCAAATGTTTAGATGCACACCCATCACAACACAATCTGCAATACCAATCATATCACATAACATGCATCACATTGACACTCAACACACATACTATTGAGATAGTGCTATGACCACAGGGAATGATGCCTTATATCTGATTTTTCACTCCCTTCAAATAAGTATATATGATGTAAAAAAAAATTGAATCCATCAGGTTCCAGTAACGTGTCAATTTTGATGATGTCAGAATAATTGTTAGGGGCAGAGGTAGTGAAATACAAAATGATAATTTGTTTCCATGAAACAACAGAAAACGAAAAATGATTCCTATTCCCTGAATTTCATTACTTCAATTTGGTGACATGTGACACTGTTTATGATGTCATTGTAATTGTTAGGAGCAGACTTAGTGATGTACAAAATGGTATTTCGTTTTCATGAAACGAACGAAAACGAAATATGTTTCCTATTACATGCATTTCATTACTTCACTTCCATGATTTTTTTTAAGGAGGGAGGGCAGATTAGACGTGATCGCGCATGACTTTGCAGTACTTTTTGTGTTCCTTCACAGAATGTAAGCTACATTGCTTATCCATGAAGATGCATTTTCAGAAGGCAATCACACACACACACACACTTCACACTCCCTAATAAAATCCAAACCCTGACAACATCAGAACAATCGGAAAATTGCAAGGGCAATTTAAATTAATAACATGCAACAGTTTTCATTTTAACTAAATAACTGATAAAAACTCCATAGACCAAGCAAACAACTGTCCTTACTGTCCTTCACAGAGGTAGGGCTCCTAAATTTCAGTTTCAAATAATGGGAAGTCAGTGAAAAAAAAACGAGTAAATTACCAGACAGTCTCCCTTTATCAAGTAAATGTTTGAATATAACCTGATGCCACTGATACCTGGTATGCCCTCTCCTCAACAGGATGTATGGAAACTGGTAGCACAGCAGTGAAGCTGATGAAAGAAATGGACAGAAACAAGAATTGTGTTTTATTCTGGACAGAGTGAAGCCAGAAACCTACCGGAGTACTGTCAGACTGTGTCTGTCTGCCTCAGTCTATGCTGTCTGCGGCTGAAAGAAAAAAAAGAATATATATTTTGTCAGTCAGTAATTCAGGTCAGAATGGTCTATAAAGTCAATGCTGCTCTTGAATCTCACCTTATCAGGTTAGTCACTTCCTTCTGTGCCAGTTCCACGCCTGTTCCCTTGATCAGGCCGGACCGTGTGACCACTGCTCGAGATGAATTTTAATAAGCAGAGAAAATACGGACAGCACAGCAGTGACAGTCAGCTGAATAAGCAAATAAAATTAATGGTCTAACCAGTCACCCGACACGATGATTATGTATAATCCCTGTTCGTTCACGCTACTGTGCCCAGTGCAGTGCTGTATCCTACCACAGGCTGCCACTGCTGAAACTGGAACCAATTAGACAAGTGAGACAACAACAGGGCATTTCACGCGCTGAGTCCCAATCCTTCCCGCCATATACCAAACTGGCAAAAGTCACGCGCTGACTGGATTGCTGGAAAAGGAAAGCAGCAGAGGCATAGTTTGCAAATACTAACAGATGACACGTGCTGCAGGGCAAATACAAACATCTTGATTCCCGATTCCCGACTCCCTCCCAGTGCTGACTTGACTGCGTGCCTCCCCCCCATCCCATGTGGGAATCTTGGACTTGTCTCGGGCTGAAACAACTCACAGTAAAACAAAACCAAAAATCTAATGCACAAGTGTAAATTGCCATTGGCAGCTGTTTTTGTTGCCCCCTCTTCTTTTTTTCTGTACGCTTGGACGTACTGAGCATATGTCTTCCGACGGCCCTGCCCTGGAGTGCTGAGGTCCAGGCACAATTATGTTGCTAGATATATTACCATCCTTAACTTCTGGCTCCCCAGAAATGTAATAGGTTGGTGACAGGTCTCAATAACAACTTTCTTACCACCAATGTAGTTTTTGAACTGTTGTTCTGCTCATACAGTGGAAAATAATGCCTTTTCACACTCTGAAAACTTTTCTTCAACATCACTAAATTGGAAATGATACAAACACATAACAGGCACTACCACTATGATGAAAATTTGTATGGAGATTTTCCTAGAGCATATGTTGATGATTGTTCATTCAAGTAAGGTGAAGCCGTAGGGTGGTCCTCTCTTATGTTTAGGCATAATAGAAACATAGTCATTTGGACTTAACAGAGTCTTCTTGAAGTGGCTTCCACAATATATAATAGACTGTCTCCCACTAAGTGAGGCAGGAACGTATGCCCTAAGAAGCGCATCCTACATCACATTATGTATCCCCAAGGCTTCTTCTCGCTATGGCAGAGTGTCCATTAGTTTCCTGTTGCCAACATTGTGGAACAAAGTACAAAAATGATTGAAATTAAGCTGCCTTCACAGTATGAATGCCTTTAAATCTCTATATGCTCGGTATGTGTGTGAGTCTTGCAATTTCTACCCCAGCCCGTAATTTTAGTCTGAAGCGTCAGGCTGTTGCCCTCTGAGAGTAGTTGAATTTATGATCGCTAGTAACCTTTGTTGACCTTAACACTGTGAGCGTCTTAGGCCTTAAATGTTTTCCCCCTCTAGAAATCCCTGTAGGGTTATTATCTCTTCATGGCTTTTGTGGCCGTTACACCTTACTCACCCTGCTGTCTTTTACATATTGCTTATTCTGTGGCTCTTATTCCCCTACCCTGTACCTTTTAACTGCCCTATTTCATCTTCGTATTCCCTTTCCACTGCATTCCACTCTTACTGTCTCTTTCCTCTGTCCCCTAGCTCTCTTCCCTGCTGTAGACTAGCCCTTCAGGGTCTCCCTACCCCTCAGGTGGGAGAAATGCAGATACCAGGCAGTTGTCGCTTCCATAGCCGCCTGAGACACCTAGACCGGACTCCTTACTAGCGAGATGCGGCATTGCCGATATCCAATCGGAACACGAGCACTTTTCTGCTCTGGCGTCTGACTGGCTCCTGTAGTCTGCTCCTGTGTCTCCCTCAATACTAAGCTAAAGTCTGATTTTCTGTCTAAAACTTGCACAAAAAAGCGCTGTACTTACTTATTGCCTAACAGTTATGACCTCTATTTTTTCCTGTTTAGAGTGTCAAGAGTTGGGACTCTGTTTGATTACACTCCTTTCTGAATTTCTGTGGTTGGGCCAGTCTTTAGGCATCAAGGAATACCCAAGTCTATTGTTCTGCTGTTTTGGTCCTCCTGCTGGTTCAGATGTTCCATTGTCTGTGGCCTAGTACTTAATATGGACCCCTTCTTCCATCCCCTGCCAAAGATATGCTCTCTACGGGCTCCCTGCCCATAGGCATGGGAAACCTGGGCACCGGGCGGTCGGCGCTGCCTGTACCGCCACCTGAGAACCTAAGCTCAGACTCTCCATTAGCAAAGCATGGCATTAGCAGCCATCTAATTGGAATGTGAGCGCTCCGCAGCATTTGCTTCCGATTGGTTCCTGCAGTCTGCTTCTGTGTCTGTTCTAAACCAAGCATGAATCTGATTTCCATGCTGAAATTTGCCAAAAGAACTTGAATTTTGTTTCTCCTGGACTGTTAAAACCCTTATCCTTCTGTTTAGAGTGTTACATTTAGGGATACTGTGTGATAACACTACTTTTGAAATTCTGTACTTGCTTCCACTCCCTACATGAGTGGTCGATCACTTCTCCCTATTGAAGTTCCTACTAAGCCTCATCTTATGTCCTCCTTAAATATTACAGAAGCACTTTGAACTGATATGACTGATGTAACATTGGGTACTTACTTACATTAATTGCATTAATTGTTCTTTACTTGCGTTATTTGGCTCTATTGTAAATATCTCTTTATGCATTGTACCATTTGACCCGGAGCTACCCAGGTCCATCTTGTAAATGAGCTTGCTCAATTATGTTCACCTGGATAAATAAGGGTTTTGAGTGATTGACTTAAAATTTTACTTGCATTAGCAATAACACATTTGTCTGAATTATGTTTCTGATATAACACTGCACTGATGCTGCTATCAGTGAATCCTGTTTCTAGATAAAAATCCTTATCCAATTGTGGGTAAGCAAAGACACAGTGCTTGACTCAAACTGTCCTTTAAAGCTTGCATGGCTTTTTCTTGTCTCCTTCCCCCCGGGTTCTGCCTTTTTCAGTAGCCTGGTGAGGGGATTAGCAATTTCAGCATATTCCTGGATAAACTGTCTTGAGTAGTTAAAGATTCCAAGGAAGCTGCGTAATTCCTTTATAGTTTTGGGTGGACCAAGTTTCTGGACTGCTTCTATTTTGTTGTGCTGAGGGGGTAGCCCATCAGACCCAACTTCATGCCCAAAATAGTTTACTTTATTTCTGAACCACTGTCCCTTTGTTATGGGCAATATGGCACCAGCATATTTCAGCTGGTTTAACATATACTTTAGGTTACTTCCGCTAGGTGTTCCTTAAAAGTGTTGCTTTTGATTAGTACATCATCCACGTAAACCAGATTTTCTCTACTTTCAGCGATCAGGCATGGCCTTATGCAGAAAGATATTGAAATCTGTAGGTGAATTTAAATTCCCAAAATGACATCTGTTCCATGTGTATTGTTTTCTTCCAAAGTTAAAAGCCAATTTGTATTGATTTTTTGGATCTACGTTTAATGTCCAGAATCCATTTTCTGTGTCCAGCGTAGTGAAATATTTTGCACCTTCAACTTTGGCCAAACTTTGGTCCAAATAGGTCATGGGTCAGCAAGATAAAGGTACCTGTTGGTTCAACTTTCTGTAGTCAATAGTGAGCCTCCACTTTCCTGTAGGTTTTAATACAGGCCAAATGGGTGAATTATAAACGGAGTTCACTTGTCTTATAATTCCTCACTCCATTAAGGTATTCAGTATCTCTTGTACGTGTTCATGAGATGCTAGTGGTATTCTGTACTGGCGTACATAAACTGGACCTTCACTAGGGTCTGTTGGCATCCTGGTAACATGCAGGTCAGTCACCCTACAATCATGAGCATCTCTTGCGAACATGCCCTTGAACTGAAGGAACATTTCATGAACCCTTTTTTTTTTTCTGCTTCACTTTCACAATTACAGGTTGGTATAGCTTGTTTAATTTGTTCCTTAAAATCAGGAGAGAAGATAAATTCTCACCTGCTTCCATCTCATCCTCTATTATCCCAGAAACATTCTCTATATCAATCACATGTGCTTTTTTAAATTGTTTTGTTTCATTAACCATAGTGGACAGAACAAAATAATCTTTTTCAACTTTACATGTATGGATTTCTTTCTTATCTACTGAACACATTTCTTGCAATGCAATTAAACCATTTGGTATAGACCTAATCTCATTTTCTTCATTTGTCTCATTTTTCTGAACAATGTCCTCTGGTAGCTCCCCAATAACTGGAACAACTAATTCCAGATCATAAAAGGATCCCTCTATTGCTACCCCTAACTCACAGTTAGCTTTTATAGTGATAGACCCTATAGTTGGGTTCTGTACCAACATGTGCATTACTCTGCTGCTCATGTTCAAGCAAGGTGTGGAATGGATTTATAAACCCATATCGCTAAGTTGCTTGTCAAGCACAAATAGTGTAGTTTGGTCAGGCCCTTTTTGGTCTTTTTTTACATTAACCCTAAGAGAGAATTCCTTTACACTACCTGGAATTGTTGTAGTAAACTCACTCACCATCTGGCATACTTGAGGAATAGTTTGTCTAGACCTCAAAGCTTGTGGTGTCACTTTTATTGGGTAAAGGTCCCCCCTATTCGTGACCAGAGAATATTATTGGCTAGGTCAACATACACACCCAGTCATACAAGGATGTCTATCCCAAGGTACATGGGAGATTTTAAGCCTTGTATTACTTTCACAGGGGTGTTGTATTTTCTTTTGCCCTATTTGGAGATTTAAAGCACAGATGCCTATGCTTCTCAAGCTGTTTTCCTGGTATGGAACATTTTCCAACCACTCCTGTTTCTTTACCTATGTTAAACTGGACCTTTGCCTTTTTAACACCTTGTAAAACAATTCACTGATTAGACAATGCTCATAACCTAAGCATAACACAGAATTAGCAGTCTGCAAATTCTTTGCTTTGTCGGGCTCCTTCAATTTGCCTTCCTCTGGCCTTATATTGCAGAGAAAGGACCTGTGATTTAGTGACAGCATTTATTTTCCGCCATCCCCAGATGGACTTGGGTACTCAGAATCTAATGTCCGATGGGTCTTTGAGATGACAGGGTTCACTTTCTTTGTGAAGGAAGTTAGGCCTCTTGCATTAAATTCAAACTTTACCACATCATGCTTTGACAAACAAACCACATGAGCTGTACTTCTCCATGGAGCAACATTTTCAGAATTTCCCAGTACAAATACATCAGGTACATCAGAACGTGTACAATTCAGTCTAATTGTTGCATCATCTTTCTGTAGATAACATGATTCTGATTGTTTAGCAATCTTAAGACTCTTCCCAAATGGAATGGGCCTGTGTACCTTTGACCACAAGATTTCACTGAAGTAGTCAATGATAGGCCGGAACCTTTTCAGAAGGTAATTTCCAATCAAGAAAACATCCCCTGTTCTATTGGTGATATACACTGGGTGACTGACTTTTATTTTGCCAAATCTTAATCTCAGCCACACTTTACCTAGAGTCTGTTGAGTTCCCCCCCCCCCCATAACCTATAACTTGTAAGCCATCAGAGAGGATTTTCAGCACCTTTGAGTCTCCCACTGCATCAGTCAGCTTATCATAGAAGTTTTTGGACATCAGGATTATTTCTGCTTCTGAGTTCACTAAAGCTTCATGATTTAGACTGTTTTCAATGTTTGTGTCAAAGTAAAACCTATCTGCCCCCTTTAGGGATTAAGTTGCCCAGGTAGAATTTATTTTTCTTAACTCCTGGCAACATGGCAGGTTCACTGTGATCCAGTACACTGTTTGCAGCAGTAACTCTGGATACCTTTAGGGAAAGATCAGATTCTGAGCTAACATTTTCATTTCCTGAGGTAGATACTTCAGACACTTGGACTTTGGGAGCAACCCCCCCCCTCCCTTTTCTGTGGATGGGATTCATCGCATCTTCCAGAGTCCCAGATGTGTTTTGCCTGTTTTATAACCCAATGAGCATTCCTGGGCCTCCTTTTAAGCTCGAGTGCCAATTGTATCCTAATAGAAGAGGGTAAACCTTGATAATGTGCGTCTTGGAAGTCATCTGAGTCACTGTCTGAGTGATCTGCTACAAAGTACACATCCTTCAGCATACAATAATATTCCCTTGGACTTTGATCAATACCACACCGCACCTGGTAGGCAGCACGCCTGGCTGCCTCCTTAGTGTGATATTTATCAAGCTCCTTTTTCAGGAATTTGTATGGCCTGTCTAGTTAATTACTACTGTCTCTAGGTGTTCTTGACCACTCAGCTTGAAGTTCATCGACAGACCACCTGATTACAAAACTCTGTTCTTTCTTATCAGTTATGGACAATGATTCAAAGCACTCTTAACTTTCAAATATACTGCTCAATGCCCCACTTTGCAGTTTTAGAATTGTGCCTATCTCTTATCAACTTCAAGGCTTGTGTAACAGTCTTTGATTTTAAATACCCCTGTTCCTTCTCAGACATATTTTTACCTCTTTTGGACCGATCAGATGACTCGTTTTTGGAACCAGAACTCCTTTTTTGTTTAGTTTGATGTCTCTTTGTATGCTTATCACACGATTCTTCTTGTGAATAGGAGTATCCCTTTTCAGGAGAGGAGTCATCAGTGCCTGATTCCTCAGATGCTCTTGGTCTTACCTGAATTGTATTTTTATCCTTGGTATCTACTTTTTGGGCCTGTAGATCTCTAACTTCTTTTCCTAATTTAAAACATGTTTTTCTAAAAAGACATACTGCTCTTTCCATTGTCTATCATCACCCAGTTCACCTTGTGAAGCTGCACCTTCAGATCTGCCCTTTTCTGCCTATGTGTCTGGCTTCTTTAATGTTTTGTTTAGTTCTGTTGGTGTACCCGTTTCTTTGTCTCTATGTATTTTCTCTTCTTTCCTTTCACTATTTCTTCTTGTTCTGACTCTTCTTCAGCACCAGATTGAGGAGGGGAGTGTAGCAAGCTGCCCAGCTGCTAGCCTTTATTTGTAGATATTATTCTGTTGTATATATGATTTTTTAATGTAATTCTATGTACATGCCAGTGTCAGCAAAGACACCTAGAGAAAATACTTAAAAAAAAAAGGGGGGAGTTGACCTTCCTCTGACCTACAAGGCCAGCCTTGCTTACAGGACTCTGACAAGTTCTTGTCAAAAATCTTGTGGATACATGATCAGAGAGTATTCCTCTAATGTTAACTGGCCAAGGACAACAGAAGTAATAAAATCAGCTTGTATAATCCTATAACTTACACGATCTTCCTTATAACAAATTAAATTAAGCCAGTCCAAAAATCCCAGGATGAGAGAAGCTATTTCCACTGGTGTAAACCTTAAGATCAAAAGGGAAATGGTCTTAGACAAGAAGTGACTGAAAAGGTTCCCACAGTACACTGACATTTTTTTTTTATATAAGTGCCGGAAAACATCATTCTAACAGGCCTCTGTGAGAGTTCTTATATTGTATGTGTGACTGTAGAAGGTTTATTAATAATCTGTGATAACTGTTAATTGCTTAGAGGGGCCATCGCAAGCAACTGAATTGAAAAAAGGGTCTGTAAAGGACATCTGGAAAGATAGGGAGAATACCAGGGTCTCATACGAGTCTGCAGGGATTGTGAACTAGGCTGTTGCATGTCCTGTAGGGCGAAGGCCAAATCAGGTGTTATGATGCTACCACTGAAGAGAGTATAGTGCCTGGGTCTTCTTCCTTTGTATAATAGACAAGGAAAGGGTTCATATTTTGCCACGAGACTGGTATTGTGCCCCTAACTAAAACTATGCCCAGGATTCTTGTGGCAAAAGTGCAGTCATGACCTTGGCGAGCATTCTAAAGGATGAGGAGGGTATCCCTGTCTCCCCCATCATAGATTGCACGTAAGGGTGGGCACTGTGAGCTCAGTGGGCCTGACCCCAGGAGGGGATGTGTGACAGATCTGGTGTGAGCAGTGGGATCCGAGAGATGTAGTTGCATGCTGTTGTGATTCGAGATATTGTTGGCACAGGCATAACAGTGGATTCGAGCCCAGTGTATCAGAGTAATAAACTGTGAACAGTATACACACAATCAAGGCAGATATTTTAAAAAATGAAATATATAATTTGGTGACAGTATAAAGTTCCCTACCTGTTTTGTTTTTTTCCTTGGGTGCAAGCTAGTGTAGCAGTAGTTAGGGAAGTAGATGGCTTCTATCTACAGCAAATATGGTACAGACTACCTGAAGCAGTTGTGCCAGGAAAGAGGAGTCCAGTGTGAGGGGTGAACCAAAAAGCACCTCATGGAGGCTCTTATAGCAGCCAATAAGCAAGCAACTGCCCAGGACCTCGAGTCACAGCCAGTGACTCAAAGGGACCAGACCTTGGGTGTGGTGGTGCCAGGGTCCATCACAGAGTCCAGTCCCAGGGAGGAGGACAGCAAGATCAGAGGTAACCCAGAGCCACAGCACCAGGGGAGAGTCACCACAAATCTGGAGCTAGAAGGGATCAGGCTGCAGCTGGAGTTGAGGAGACTGGAGCTGGAATTTGAGCAGAAAAGGTTTAAAGCTCAGCAGCAGAGGAAATTCAAGCTAGAGATACAGGAAAAAGAAAACCAGCATAGGAGAGAGGCTGAGGAAAAAGAAAGGCAGCATCAGAGAGAGGCTAAGAGAGAGGAAAAAGAACACCGGAGGGAATTTGAACTGGTGAAGCTAAGACTCCAGTGACCAGTGCCAGAGGAGGTAAGTGGCAGGGGTGAACCTGGAACTACAGGACTGGGGTATAAATTAAATTCCAAATTAATAGCTGAATTTGAAGAAGGGGGAGGTTATGGATGCATCTTTAAATTTGTTTGAAAAGGTCTGTATCCAGGCTAAAATACCCAGGGAGTCCTGGAGCTTTCAGCTATCCCCGCTGCTTACTGGGAAAGGGCATGAGGCACTAGGCCAAATAGTCAATCAGGACAGTAGTAATTATGAGAAACTTACAGCTGCATTGCTTAAAAAGTATGAATTAATGCCTGAAGCATACAAGGTTAAGTTCCATAAGCTCCAGAGAAGCCCTAACATGAGCTATGAGGAACCTGTCACAAAGCAACATCAGTTTTTGAAGTGTTGGTGGGAGGAAGTGGAAGCAAACTCTTTAGAGAACATTGGGAAGGCTGTAATTCTGGAGCAATTATTTTGGGCTTGCCCAGCAGAACTTAAAACTTGGTTAGAGAACCAAGACCTCAGAACAGTGCAGGAGACTGCTGAGCTCTTGGATCGCTATGCCAGGAGCAGGCCTACTTTAAAAGGGAGTGGGGCATGCATGGCAATTCAGAAGGGGGAAAGTGCACCTTCAAGCCAGCAAAAACCCTCACTGCCTCCACAGAAAGGGGGAAGCCCCAGGCTACGAAAAAAAGATTTATCGGGTAAAATAAGTGGTGGTTGTTGGTTCTGCAGCCAGCCAGGTCACATTGCTAGACAGTGTCCTAAAAAGGCACAGAGCAGACAGAGTGGTGCTTGAACAGAGTTAGGCGCACAGTGTATCCCTGAAAGCATGCCTATAAACATGATGGGAGTATATACACCTGGTTACCGTAAATGGGGTGCAGACCCATGGGTACCTTAGTAAAAGGGGATTTGGTTGAGCCTGAAGAGCTTATACCTAATCAGTTCATAACAGTAAAGGGATTCACTGGGGAGGAGAAAACTCTGCCACTTGCTAGCATTCTCCTGGACTGGGGTGAGACTGGAGCAGACAGCCTCACCCTAGATGTAATAGGAAACAATCTCCAGAAGGAGTGATGTGTGTGGTTACCCTCAGTCAGGCAGCACAGGCCAATGTAATTCCCTGGACCCCATAGATGACCCTGTGGAAAATGATGGGAGGCTGGTTCCCTAGCCTTTGTCTCCTGAAATGGAGAGTAGTGAAAGAGAGGTAGGACTTCCCCATGTAGCAGTTCACAAAACAGCTACAGAAGGTTACTCTGAAGAGGGGAAGGTAACCAATGGTCAGAAGGTTAGAGATGGCAGTGACCCTGAATACCCTGATGCTAGATCTATGGATTCCAGCTTAGGAACTGAAGGGACATGTCCCATGCCGTGGGAAAATGTGAAGAATTTGCAGCTGCTCAGAGGACTGATCCTGGTTTGGAGAGGCTGAGGGCTTGTGCAGAATCTGATGGGAAACAGGGAGGTGATGGGAGACATCGAGTATATTGGGACAATGGACTGTTGTATACGCATGACATAAGGACATAGGGAGGGGTGATGGCAAGGTAGGTTGTCATTCCCCAGGGGTACCGTGAGTGGTTGCTCGAGATCGCTAATGATATCCCCATGTCCGCACATCTGGGAATCGCACGCACCATGCAGCAATTGGCTCAGAATTTCTACTGGCCTAACTTCACCCAGCAAGTGAAGGAATATTGCAGGTCTTGTCACCAGTGCTAACAAATAGGGAAGGCAGGTAGTAAAACCAAAGCCACCCTAATTCACTTGCCCATTGTGGAAGAGCCATTCCAGAGAGTAGGAATGGATATTGTGGGACCCTTGAGTACCCCAAGCTCCTCCAGGAAGAGGTTTAGCTGACGGTGGTAGATTATGCTACCCAATAACCCAAAGCAGTTGCCCTTTCTTCACTTAGGACACAGTGGCAGATGCCTTCCTAGGGATTTTCTCCCATGTCAGGTTTCCGCAGGAGGTTATCACTGATCGAGGGGGTACCTTCATGTCAAACCTGATGAAGTGTTTGTAGGAGAAGTGTGGGGTCATGCAGAGATGCACGACACCTCATCACCCACAAGCCAATGGGCTTGTGGAAAGTTTTAATGATACCCTAAAATCGATGCTCCAAGCATTTGCTGAACAGCATGGGAGGGAATGGGAGAAATATCTTCCCCACCTGTTGTTTGCATACAGGGAGGTGCCTCGAGAGTCAACAAGGTTTTCCCCCTTCAAGCTCTTATATGGATGTAGGATGCGTGGGCCCCCAGACTTGATCCGGGAAGACTGGGAAGGCAAGCACTCCCCACAGGGAACTCCTATAGTGGAGTATGTCCTAAAGTTTAGGGAAAAGCTGAAGGAGCTTATGGGAGCAGCCCAGAGCAACCTGTCAGCCACCCAGCAGAATTAAAAAGTCTGGTATGACCACACAGCCAGAGCTCGCTTGTACAGTGTAGGTCAGGAAGTCATGGTCCTAATTCCGGTCTGAAAGGATAAGCTGCAGGCCAAGTGGGCAGGACCATACAAGGTAGTCCAACAGGTTAATGACATGAACTATATTGTAGAACTGCCTGACAGGAAACATACCCATAGGATGTACCATGTCAACATGATGAAGCCATATGCAAATAGGGCAGACATGGTATTTGCAGTATGTAGTCCTGGGGAAGGGACTGATGAAGAAGACCCCCTACTGGACTTACTGAAGGAAAGCAAGTGGGAGTCCTCTGTGGAGGCAATCAAACTGTCACCCCAGCTGACCCCGGAACAGACTCAGGAAGTGAGGGAGGTTTTAGCGGACTTTGATCTTTTTTTTTTTTTATGGCCAAGCTTGGACTAACCCCCTTAGTGACACATGATGTAGACATGGAGACACAAGTGCCCATATGGTGGACAGCCTACCAGGTTTCTGAGGCCATCCTAAAGGACATTAGGAGGGGAGGTGGAGGAAGTGCTGGATTTAGGGGTAATCCAGAAATCCCACAGCCCCTGGGCCTCAGCCGTAGTCCTTGTTCCCAAGCCGGATGGCTCTGCTTGCTTTTATGTAGACTGTTGTGGACCAAATGCAGTCATGAAGTCTGACGCCCACCCAGTGCCACGGACGGATGAACTACTGGACAAGTTGGGAGGGGTGACATACCTTACCACCATTGACCTAACAAAAGGGTATTGGCAGGTGGAGTTAACTGCCAGAGCTAGGGAGAGGTCAACCTTCATCACTCCAATAGGATTATTTAAGTTCAGGGTAATGCCTTTTGGAATGAAGAACACCCCTGCCACCTTCCAAAGGTTGGTGAACCAGGTGTTACATGGTACTGAAGAGTATGCAGTGGTGTAGCTGGATGATATAGCCATCTTCAGTAGCAGTTGGAAGGAACACCTGTCCCACCTGAGGGAAGTGTTGGGCAGGATACAGAGGGCTGGGCTCACTGTCAAGGCTGAAAAGTGCCAGGTGGCTATGACAGAAGTGGCATACCTAGGACATGTAGTAGGTTGGGGGCAACTTCACCCTAATCAAGCCAAGACTGAGGCGATAGAGGCATGGCCCAGGCCTGAAACCCAGAAGCAGGCTCAGAGTTTCCTAGGCACCACCCGGTACTATTGAAAGTTTGCACCAAATTACGGTACCCTAGCAACCCCCCTTTCTGGCCTGCTACAGAAAAGAATATCCAAAAAGGTAAAATGCGAGCCAGCCTGTGAATGAGCCTTTGCACGGCTAAAGGAGGCACTGTGCAGTGCCCCTGTGTTGGCCAGTCCAGATTACAATATACCGTTTGTAGTCCAGACAGATGCCTCAGATGTGGGGGTTGAAGCAGTCCTCAGTGAGACCTCTAACCAAGGGAAAGATCACCCAATAGTGTACATTAGTGAAAAGTTGCTTCCCTGGGGGCAGGCCTGTTCCACAGTCGAAAAGGAATGCCTTGTGCTGGTATGGGACCTGAAGAAATAAGAGCCGCACCTCTATGGGTGGCTCTTTGAGGTACAGACCGATCATAACCTCCTGGTGTGGATAATGCAGATGGGGAAAATGAATGTACATCTCTTAAGGTGGTGTATTGCCGTACAGGGTTACGATATGACCATTACCCACAAGGCCGGATTGCCAATGCCACTGTAGACAGGCTATCTTGACAGTTAGAGCAGTGAACAGAATTTGTGAAAATCATACCCTGCTTAGGGATGAATTCCCACAAATTCAGTCTAGGAGGCTGACCCAGTGGCACTGAGGACTGAGGCACTGAATGCCTTACCTCACACTACGGGGTGCCGGCATGGGTGATGGGAGCAGGCTCGAGCATTGGCTTTCCTCTCTCGGTGGGTGTGTCACCCAGCCGTAGTCCAGCCATCACCAGATGGAGAACTGGTGACAGGCGCAGGTGGCAATGGAGTGACAGGTAAGTTGGGGCATCCCGTAGGGTGTGACGTGTGTGTACTGCCACACTTCTGCGTCACGTCAGGGACATGAGGACTCGGGGACTAAGGAGAAAAATTAAAAAAAAAAAGTACAAATTACCTATGGGAAAAAAAATTCAGTCTAGGAGGGAGGGGTGTGACGAGCTGCCCGGCTGCTAGCCTTTATTTGTAGATATTATTCTGTTGTATATATGATTTCTTTTATGTAATTCTATGTACATACCAGTGTCAGCAAAGGCACCTAGAGAAATTACTGTTTTGTTTTTAAAAAAAGGGGGTTTGACCTACCTCTGACCTGCAAGGCCAACCTTGCTTGCAGGAATCTGACAAGTTCTTGTGAAAAAGCTTGTGGATACATGATCAAAGAGTATTTCTCTAATGTTAACTGGCCATGGGAAACAGAAGTAATAAAATCAGCTTGTATAATTATATAACTTACAGAATCTTCCTTATAATTAACGAAATTAAGCCCGTCCAAAATCCCAGGATGAGAGAAGCTATTTCCACTGGTGTAAACCCTTAAGATCAAAAGGGAAATGGTCTTAGACAAAAGGTGACTAAAAAGGTTCCCACAGTACACTGTCATTTTTTTTTTATAAGTGCCGGGAAACATCAGTTTAACAGGCCTGTGTGAGAGTTCTTATATTGTATGTGTGACTGTAGAAGGTTTATTAATAATCTGTGACAACTGTTAGTTGCTTAGAGGGGCCACCACAAGCAAACAAATTGAGAAATGGGTCTGTAAGGGACATCTGGAAGGATAGGGCGCATACCAGAGTCTCATACTTGTCTGCAGAGATTGTGAACTAGGCTGTTGCATGTCCTGTAGGGTGAATGCCAAATTGGGTGTTATGCTGCTACCCCTGAAGAGAGTGTAGTACCTGGGTCTTCCTTGTTTGCATAATAGCCAAGGAAAGGGTTCATATTTGGCCACAAGACTTGAGACTGGTATTGTGCCCTTATCCAGAACTAGAGGGATGCCCAGGATCCTCATGGCAGAGGTGCAGTTGTGACCTCGGTAAGCATTCTAAAAGATGAGGAGGATATCCCTGTTCCTCTCATCATGGATTGCACATAAGGGTGGGCACTGTGAGCTCAGTGGGCCTGACCCCAGGAGTGGGTTCATGACAGAGAGTGTCATGGGTAAGGGACTGCATCTCTTGCATGTCCTGCACAGACAGAATCCTAAAAAGGATAATATCCTTTATCGGTATTTTCTTCCTGTTCATTACCCTGGGACAGATACCTTGGGAGTGACCAACTTAGGCTTCTTGGCTCAGAGGTCTCCTCCTTCCTTTTGCCTAACAGGTACTTATCCTTCTGTACCCACACTTCCTTCTTACTTTCAAATTGTTCCTTTAAATCTTTATACCTTTTTTCACTCCTGGCTAAATTATTAGTGACCTGCTCATTAACATTTAATATTTCAGCCCTCTTCTTCTCCACAGTTGAACACCATTTGATCTGCTGTTCAGCAGTATTTTGTAAAATAGCAATGCCATTCTTTAGACTAACCAAATCACAGTCTTTGTCAGTTATACTGTCTTTACTTTCCTCTGACTGTTTCCTTAGTAATGGGATCTGGCCTATAAGTCTACTGCATTCATGAGATTTATCTCACAGTTGTTCCCTTAGCGGTCTTGTTTTATCAACTAAACTTAGTTTATCCTCATACAGTTTATTAGCCAGTTCTGAGTAATCTTGGTTAAGTTTTTCTAGACGTTCTGTTTTTTCACCTTGGCTGCAGCTCTGACGCAGAGGTGTTAATGGCTCTGTTTTAATGGGAGATATTGAAAACTCTAAAAGCCGCACCTCTGTGCCTGTTTAAACCATATCTGCAGTTGCAATTGCAGCTGTCATGTTTTTGCAACAACAGATCTTACTTCAAGAGGGCTCTTGCAGTAGGTAATTACATATAGGACTGATGCCGGCAGACGTCCGGACCCCACGGAAAAATTTCTAGCTAGCAGTCTCTGGCGGGGGACCGCCCCCACATCAGGTGACTGACATCAGTATAAAAGGGTGGTCTCCCATGCCCTCCTTCCAGTTCTTTCCCGCCGTTAGCTCGTGTCAACGCCTCGTGGTAAAGTTCAACGCTCATCAGCCTATCGCAATAGTTCTACCGTTGTTTTTTTCTCAATTTATTTGATCAAAAGTTTACTTTTTAGGTGGTGTATGTCATCCCCTACACCCTCCGAGCACAAGAAGAAGTGCAACTCGTGTGGCGCCCAACTCCCGCACAAGGACAGCCACTCCCTGTGTCTCTTCTGTCTGAGCCTGGATCATCAGGTGGAGAAGTGCCAGCATTGCCTGAAACTCAGTGCCACCACCCGCAGACAGAGGCAGCAGTCCCTGAAGGCCCACATCCTTAAAAAGAAAATTGCCTCTATGGAGAAGGAGTTGAAAAAGCTCCGTCAGGCTTCTACTTCCCCTGAAGGCCATCATCAGAAGAAAGATAAGGAGAAGCACCGGGACCGGGGCTCCTCGTCTACCGCGACTTCAGCTGGAGTCGCCGTGTTACAGATAACATCCCCCTTGGGGGACCGCTCCACGACGGCCATCTTGGAGGCTTCCAAGATGGCGTCGGGCCACCTGTCTAGCTCACTCATGCCCTTTGGGCACCTCTGGGCTAATGGAGTCCCCCACTCCCAGTAAGGCCGCTGCCGTGCGGCCTACTGATGCGAGTGGCTCTGGTAAGCCGGAGGTCAGCTCCTCTGACGCCCACCCGGAGAAGGCCGCTAAGTCACTCGACCCTTCGGGGTGGCACACGGCCCCTGTTCCTCCCCACCAGACCGCTCGTCCATCGCGGCCTGCCTCGGGTGACGGGACCGCTAAGTCAGACGTTGGCTCCTCCGACGTCTGCCCGGACTCTGCTGATAAGTCGGACGTCAGGCTGCCCAACGACTGTGCGGCGGCTAAGCCAATGCCGGACCCTATTTCGTCCACCATTCCTGGCTCCCCACAGCTTTCACTGCCCTCCGGGGATCCTGGGTCTCCTCAGTCTGACCCCGGGGATTTCTCCTCTCCTTCCCCCGGCGATGCAGAGGATCTTTCTCCACCCCCATCAGGCCTCCCTCCTGCTGGGTCGGATGACCTGACGTCAGTTCCCCAGACTCCAGCTCTGACGCCAGTCCTGCCGCCACTGGGTGACATCCTTCTCCCAGATGCCGCCCCCATGCCGGGCCTACCGCTCGCTGGGTCTTTGGTTCCAGGCCCACCTGCTGGGCACCTTGCCGGGCCATCTGCCCCAGCAGACCCCCTCCCGGTTCCTGGGTATCCAACCCCATTGTATCCGATGTCGGGATACCCGGGTCTGCAGTATCTGGTGCCCCAGTACCCGATGCCAGCCTGTCTGATGCCGCAGTACACGGAGCATCATTACCCACCACCGGGTTATGGATACGCGCCATACAGATACATTCAATATCCGTACCCCCCATCTCCTCCACCGCCCCCTCAGCCACCGGTGGATTTAAAGGAGACTCTGGCCTCCTGGTGGGCTGAGGCCAAGGCTCAGCTCACCAGAGAGGTGGAGAGTCATCTCCCGGCAACGGTGCCGATCCTGGTTCCCATACATCCGAGACGAATGACTCCCTCCCCACCTCTGGATACCAGAGGCGAGCCCTCCGGTTCCAGGGCAGGACAGGATACGCTTCCCTGAGGGCTTCCCAAGGGGTCCATTCCTCCCCCGTGCCGGGAGGAGGAGTCTTCCTCTTTGGACACCTTGGATGACTCCGATGGTTGTTCCAACCCAGACAACGAGCCCTGCTTTCTAGATAAACCCAGGCCAAGGACTCCTCCAAAGTCTCCTCCTCAAAATCCAGGAGGTTCATCAGTGGTGCTCCTTGGAGCTGGATCCACAACGTAAAAAACTCGCTGTGCACCTGGATCTGCCCGAGACTGCTCCGACCTTGATGCCACCCTGGATTGAGCCTTATGCTGACCTTGTTTCCACTATTTGGAAGCAACCATCGGCAATAGCCCCTCTTCCCCGGACGTCAGACAGGCTATATTAGGCTCCCAAGGGTGTTGACTCCCTTAATTCTCACCCTTGAACTGTCTTAGTCGTGATTAGTGCCGCTCACAGTTGGTCGGCTAACCCGAAGCATTTGAGCTCGTCGCCACCTGACAAAGAATCCCGTCTTCTGGACCAGTATGGCAAGAATGTCTTTGCTTCTTCCACTCTGGGTATTAGGGTCCTGAATTATGTCAGTCATAGGGGGGATTACCAGAAAATGATTCTTAGTGAGGTGGAATCCAAGTTGGACTCCCTTCCTGATTCTCAGGTGAAACAAGAAGTGGCTGGTATTGTCCGCTCTGCACGTTCGGCCAGTCAGCACATTCTTCATGCCACATACGATGCCGTGGACACTGCTGGTAGGAGCTCGACTTTCGTTGTGGGTTTACGGCATCATGCCTGGCTCCGTGTGTCAGGGTTGGTCCCGGAAGTGCAGTCTGCTATCCAGGACGCACCTTTCCGGGGTTTGGTGCTATTCGGTGGTGATGTCAAGGACATTATCACTGATCTGCAGGAGAAGGGGACTGCATTGAAGTCTGTGGACTCCATGTACAAACCCCCTCAGATGCAATGTCATCCCTTTCACAGACGGAATCAGCAAAAGGCGAAACCTCAGGGAAAGCAGGCCAATAAACACCGGGCCCCCCCTGACTGCCAATCCCCCCCACCCAGAAAAGCAGCAGGGGCTTCAGCCGCGACGCTGCCTTACACCACCTGACTCTTTTCCTCTCCCACAGCCTCTGGGGTCTCCAGAGGAACGGGTAGGAGGGAGGTTCTCCCTCCATTTTCCGGGTTGGGAGAGGATAACTTCAGACACCTGGGTGCTCCAGCTGATTACAGAAGGACACTCAATAGAGTTTCTTTGGAAACCTCCTCGAACCCCCCCAGGTTGTCGTACAATCAGGAGCATCTTCTTCTGGTTCAGGAAGAAATTTCCACACTTCTTTTGAAGGAGGCAATAGAAGCCGTCCCCCCTCTTCTTCAGGGGACGGGGTACTATTCACATTTTCTCCTGGTCCCGAAGAAGTCAGGGAACGTGAGGCCGATTCTTGACCTCAGCTCCCTGAACTTGTTTGTGGAGTACAAGAGGTTCAGGATGCTCTCTCTGCAGAATCTCCTGCCCCTTCTCCAGCTGGGACAGTGGCTGTGCACTCTAGATATGCAGGATGCTTACCTGCATATCCCTATCCACCCTTTCCACCGCAAATACCTGCGTTTTGCATTCCAGGGGGACCACTACCAGTTCAATGCCTTCCCATTTGTTCTTTCTTCGGCGCCCCGAGTGTTCACCAAATACCTTTCGGTGGTAGCAGCCTACTTGCGTACCCAGGGGGTGCAGGTTTTCCCGTACCTGGATGATTGGCTCCTGGCAGCCCCATCCAGGGAGGAGCTCCTGTGCTTCCTTTCCCTTACCTGCCAGGTTTTTGCCTGCCTGGGTATTACCATCAACCACACCAAGTTACACTTGATCCCGTCCCAGAGGCTACAGCTTATCGGGGCAATCCTGGACACGACCTCTGGCATGGCTTTCCTGTCACCGGACAGGGTGGCCACACTCCAGGCTCAGGTCAGCCTGTTGTTTAGCCGCAGGTGGGTGAGCTCAAGGTCGGTCCTTCGCCTCCTCAGACTCATGGCCTCTGCAATACCGACAGTCCCTCGTGCTCGGCTTCACATGAGAATTTCTCAGTGGATGCTTCGGTCTCAGTTGGATCAGCTGGTGGATGACCTAGATCAACTTGTTCTGGTCTTCATTTCTGTGACTCAGGACTTGCAGTGGTGGATGGTTCAGGAGAACCTTTGCAAGGGAGTTCCCTTCTGTCTTTCTCCCCCCCAGACGCTGACTATGGACGTCTTGGGTGAGGGTTGGGGAGCCCATCTCAGGCCTCACAGGACCCAGGGCTCCTGGTTCAAGCTCGAGAAATCTCTTCACATCAATGTGCTTGAGCTTCAGGTTGTGCTGTATGCTCTTCAGGCTCTGCATCTGCATCTGCTTTCTGGTCACTTGGCTGTACAGACGGACAATATGTGTGTGGTCTGGTACATCAACAAGCAGGGAGGAACTCATTCCTACCCTCTTTGCAGGGAGGCAATGCGAGTTTGGGATTGGGCAGTGCAACACAACCTTCACCTCACAGCAATTCACGTCCCGGGGGTCGAGAACACATTGGCAGACAGACTCAGTCGGTCGTCTGCTCTAGCTCACGAGTGGAAACTGGGTCAGGGAGTAGCAGACGATATCTTCCTATGTTGGGGAACACCACAGGTAGACCTGTTTGTGTCCCCTCAAAACGTAAAACTTCCCGACTTCTGCTCACTCACTCCAGGGCGCAGCATTTTTTGGAGAGACGCTCTGTCTCTAGACTGGAAGGGCAGATTCATCTGTGCTTTCGACCCGATCCCATTGATTTCGAGGGTCTTACAGAAACTCAGTTCAGAAGGAGCCCGAATAATTCTGATCGCTCCTTTCTGGCCCAGGCAAGTTTGGTTCTCTCTTCTGCAACAGTACTGAGAGGAACCTCCTCTTCCTCTGTCACAACTTTTGCTGATCCAGGATCAGGGGACCCTGGTCCATCCAGGCCTCAAGTACCTTCAGTTGCACGCATGGCTCCTGCAGATGTAACTCAAGCCCGATTCGGGGTCTCCCCCCCGAGTAGCTGAGATTCTGGTGGAGTCCAGGAAACCCTCCACCAGATCTACTTATAGCATGAAATGGAAACAGTTCACTATCTGGGCCACCTCCAAAGATTTTGAGCCTTTCTCATGCTCTGTTGGATGGCTTCTGGATTACCTGTGACACCTCTTTGATCTGGGTCTCAGTCATTCATCCTTAAAGGTTCACGTGGTGGCCATTTTGGCCTACCATGTCCCTTTTGCAGACAGGACGTTTGCTCAGCTGGAGGTCTGTAAGACCTTTCTTAGAGGGGTCCTCCACTTGTGTCCCACTATCTGGGTTCCTGTCCCTCCTTGGGATCTGAATTTTATTCTGGAGAAGCTTACTCTGCCTCCTTTTGAGCCGGCTGCCTCAGCAGACCTGAAGTTCCTTTTTTGGAAGACTTTCTTCCTAGTGGCCATTACTTCTGCTCGGAGGATTTACGAACTCCAGGTCCTCATGTGCAAAATCCCGTATTTGACTTTTTCACAAAGAACATGTGGCTCTGTGTACCAACCCTAAATTTCTCCCTAAGGTGGTAGCAGAATCTACGCTGAATCAGTCCATAGAGCTGCCTGCCTTCTTTACATAGCACTCTAATCAAGGAGAGTACCTCCTGCATTCTCTGGATGTTCACTGGATTCTGAGATACTATACCAACAGGATGAAGGATCTCAGAAAGACTGATCAACTGTTTGTCTCTTTTGCTCATAAAATAGAAGGCAGTGCTGTTTCTAAGCAATGCCTGTCTAAATGGTTGGCTCATTGTATCACTTTCTGTTACAATGAGTACAACAAGACCCTGCCAGGTCAAGTCAGAGGCCACTCCACCAGAGGGGTCGCTGCCTCTGTGGCTTGTTTTAAGAATGTGTCAGTGGCTGACATTTGCACAGCCACCACTTGGACTTCTGTCCATACTTTTATGAAACATTACAGTTTGGATATTGCCTCTCACCGTAGAGCAGGCTTCGGGTTGGCTGTTCTGCAAGGCCTCCTTTCCTAAGGCCTTCACAGCCAGAGGGTCTACTTCTGAGTAGCTTTCCTCCTCCCGTTTGCTTCTCCTTGTTCCAGACTGCTTGGGACTCAGTCCTATATGTAATTACCTACTGCAAGAGCCCTCTCGAAGTAAGATAGTACAGTTACGTAAGAACTTACCATAACAGTAGATCTTCGAGAGAGGCTCTTGCAGTAGGTAATATCTTCCCGCCCTCCATCCCGCTAAGCTTTTTCAGCTCCTTTTCCAGGATGGGAAATATCCGCTTCTCTCTCATCTCGCCTTTTGGCCTTTGGCGGGAAAGAACTGGAAGACGGGCCCCTTTATACTGACATCGCGTTCCCCCACCAGAGACTGCTAGCTTGAAATTTTTCCGTGGGGTCCTGATGCCTTCCGGCATCAGTCCTATATGTAATTTCCTACTGCAAGAGCATCTCTCGAAGATCTACTGTTACGGTAAGTTCTTACGTAACTGTACTTTACTAAACTTTAACAGCAACAATGATAGTATCCTTTTGAACAACAATTAAATAACAATAACTTTTACACAACACAACAGTTTAAATAACCAAATTGTTCTTATGATGCTTCAGAGGTCTTTTCCTTGCTTGCAGCAATACTGAGTCAGACAATTACTTCTTTCTGTCTTTTCTCACTTTGTCTAGGGGTATCTTTAGCTTTTGTTGAAAAGCAAAAACAGAAAAAAATATTTATGCCATTCAGTAACTTTGCAATTAAATAATCATAATAATATCTATTTCTCATACATATTGGGGTGTGGACTGTTATTCACTGAAAAATTATCCCAGATGAGACCCCAAAATGTCATAACAATAGATCTAAATACCAATTACTTATTTTGGGTACTTAGCTAAGCCTTTAGCCTCATGTCATAAAATTTGCAGAAATTATATAAACATTTATAAGACTGACTCAGATCTTTTACACCTATTGCATGCAGTTCTGGATAATGGCAAAAACATTTCTGCCACACCCACATGTAATATGTAGAAAAAAAACATTTTTTTGTTCCTATAGAATAAGACTAATTGTTACTAATTTGCATAGATATAAAACATTGTAAACATAGTTAAAAGCTAAAAGTATCAGACCATGGGGCTGTAGGAGTGACCCTGCCCCTTTCACCCACACCAAGATTCTCTTATTGGAGGCTAAATGTGTCACTGCTAAACAGGGAGGACTGCAAGAAGATGGTTAAAGCCTACCT
Organism: Neoceratodus forsteri; assembly: GCA_016271365.2. Classification (NCBI taxonomy): domain Eukaryota; kingdom Metazoa; phylum Chordata; order Ceratodontiformes; family Ceratodontidae; genus Neoceratodus; species Neoceratodus forsteri. The sequence continues at coordinate 569,884,001 of CM057452.1, forward strand.
TGCAGAATATAAAGAAACAAATCCCCCTGAGGAATACTCAGCAGCTACATGGTGGGATGGATGGAAGGCTGTGCTGACAGGAAAGATTATAAGTTTTGCAGCAGGGGTGAAGAGGGTGAGGCTAAAAGAGCAGACTGCTCTAGAGGAGAGAATTTTCAATCTAGAGGCATAACACAAAATCACTCTAGACCTAGAGGTAAAGAAGGACCTTGAGACACATAGAGCCAGCCTCAATAAACTATTAGATGAAAAAATTGAAGGGGCACTCCGATATTCTCAGCAGAGGTATTACGAGTCAGGCAATAGGGCAGGCAAAATGCTGGCATGGCAGCTGCATAAGGAGGCAGTGGGTTAGGTTGTCCTGAAGATCAGGTGGCATAACAGGTCAGCAGAATATGACAGACCCGTCGCAGAGGGCACTTACAGGCATTTTACAAAAAGTTGTATACTGGCGAACAGATAGGCAACCTCTCAGGGAGATTGGACACCTTCTTTGGAAAATTGACCTTACCAAATTAAACAACAACCAGAGGGAGGAATTGGAGGCCCAGATAACCCAAGAAGAGATAGTAGGGGTGATGAAAAAAACTTAAAGGGGGGAAGCACTGGGATCAGATGGGTTTCCAGCCAAGTTTTATAAAGCTTTTGCAGTAGAGGTGGCCCCCACACCTAGAGGAGGTATGTGGAGTGGTCCAGGAAGGAGAGTAGGCACCACCTTCCTGGCAGTATGCACAATATCTGCCATGCTCAAGGTGGGCAAGGACCCCACCCTTTGTGGATCTTACCGCTCCATCTCTCTGTTTAATGTAGATCAGAAAATATTCACTTTGATACTAGCTGGGAGACTGCAGGAGGTGGTGGGAACCCTAGTTCACCCAGACCAAACAGGATTTATCAAGGGAAGGCTGATATATGACAATATTCATTGTCTTTTAAATTTACTCGCCTTGCAGCAAAGGAAAAAAGACCCTACACTAGTGATTTTTGTGGATGCCGAAAAGGCATTTGACTGTGTGAACTGGGGTTTCCTCTACAGGACCCTGGATATGATGGGACTGGGAAATAAATTCAGGGATAGCATTGAAGCATGATATGCCTCCTTGCAGGCCATCGTGAGGGTCATCTGGGTGACCTCTCCAAGATTCCACCTCCAAAGAGGTACCAGGCAGGGGTGCCCACTCTCACATCTTCTCTTTGTTGTGAGCATAGAGCCACTGGCACCAGCCATCAGAAATAACATGACCATGAGAGGAATCCAGGCAGGTGGCATTGAGCATAAAATATCCCTCTATGCAGATGACACCCTCTTCTTTCTTACCTCCTCTGGGACCTTGGTGCCAGTATTCATGGAAGTGCTGGAGGAATACGGTCGCTTATCGGGCTACAGAGTTAACCTTGATAAATCTGAGGCCATTAAGTTAGGTGGTCGTGCCACAAGGGACATGCTGCCTAGTTTCCCATTTAAATGAGCACTCAATAATACGGTACGTTACCATGGGATTTGGATGGCTCCCCACAGTAATCTACTGTTCAGCTTGAATTTCTCTCCACTGTGGGCAGAGATCCAGGCAGACATGAACAAATGGAACGCCCTGCCCCTCTCACTGTTGGGGAAGGTAGATACCTTCAAAATGAACAAACTCCTGAGACTGTCCTTCCTGTTCCAGGTGCTCCCCATCCCAAACCCGGCAACATTTTGGAAAATGATCAATAAATCAATAATGAGATTTATATGGAAGGGGTGAGACACAGGACTTCAACAAAGGTCCTGTCACTTCCTCGGGACAGAGGCGGACTTGCCATGCCAGACTTACAGTCATATTACTACTCAACACAGCTTGCACCGATGGTGACATGGATAACACAGAGGGATGACTCTGGGTGAAGGGAGATTGAAGCATCACAGACAAGTATTACACCTCTGTTTGTCCTCCCGCATGCCATTTTGCTGGCTGAGTTGTGGAAGGAGATCTGTAACCCCTGGACCTGACTGGTGATGAAGGTCATTGCCAAGGCCAGAAACATCACAGGCATGCCCAGTGATGTAGGACCTCTTACCTCTGTAGTAGGTGACCCTGAATTTCTCCCTGCTCAGACGGATCCAGTGTACCCCAGATGGAACCAGGGTAACCTAATAAGATACACTTCCCTGATCCAAAACAAAACAATTAAATCATTTGGAGAACTCCTGACACAGTACAGCCTCCCATGTGCTGATTTCCACAGATACCTCCAGGTAAGGCACTATATGCTTTCACACCAGCTAATTTCCAAAGTGGAAAGGGACATGACCCAGCTAGAGATTTTCTTGTACTGGTCGGTCAAATGCAGAGGTAAGAGGGGTGGGGTTTCCTGGGCCTACAAAGCTCTCTTGGGCCTAGAAGATGGGTGGCTGGAGGGTCTTAGAGGGAGATGGGAGCTGGAGGAAGGGGTAGAGATTCCCATGGGGGGAATGGAAAAGAGATGGGAGAGGGGCTGAAGGGTCACAGCTTCACCAGGGTGGAGGGAATTCAGATGAAAGTGCCTGACCAAGTTCTTACACACCTCCACAATCACTAGACACTTTGCAGTGGGCAACTCAGTCTAGTGGGGGTGTGGTCAGACTGGATCCCACCACCATATATTTTGGGACTGCCCAAGACTGTCAGACTACTGGGGCAAAGTTCATGCAGTGCTCACCAAGATTTGGGGACCCCAGATCCCCAAGGACTCCTGACATTTGGTTCTAGGTCTTGAGGTAAAGGAAGTGAGAGAACCTAAGTCCCAAAAGCTCCTCAGAATCATGTGCTTGGCAGCTCTAAAGGAGATCACAGTAAATTGGCTTAACACCAATCCACCATCAGTTGAGGCATGGATTCAGAGGGTAGGTAATGTAGAAAGAATGGAAAGCCTCACAGGAAAGCTTAGGCTGCAGACAGAGAAACACAGTGAAATATGGACCAGGTGGCTCAACAGCTCGGGACAGGAGCAGGATGGGAATCTGGTGGGGAGCCAGTCTGGAAGGTAGTTCCCAACACATAAGGCAGGACCACAGGAACACAAGGGGGAGACTATATCTCCTAGATGAGAGAAATGTAGCTCGGGAGCTACATACACGCATCTAGATCTGTTAAAAAAACAAAACAAAAGAAAAAACAAAAAAACCCACAAAAATCAGTGCAGAGTTCAGTTGAACATGGTTATTTTATTATTGAAGTTTTCAATTTGTTAGGATTGTTCTTGAGGCTCATAAGGTTGTGACAGACGAGGCCATACCTGTAAAGACAGAGAGAGAGAGAGAGAAGGTGGAATGTACAGAACAAATGAGAGCTAAAATCGATAGAATTGAGCCTCTTTTGATAAAGTTAAAATGTGCATGCCTAGAAGTTGTAGGGCTTCTATAACAGAGAGTTGTTTTCTAACTGCTGTACTTTGTCCATATGCTCAAAATGCACATTAAGTGTCAAGCTGCAGAAGACTCTATGTGTTGTACAATTTTTTTACTCATTTTTTTCCACGATAAAAAAAAAAAGTGGTTAAGAGCAATGTAAACAAAACAACCAAGGTTACAGAAAATTAAACAAAACAACAAAGAAACAAGCAAAATTCAGAAGCCATGAATAACATAAGCTGTATCCCATGCCTTCAGCATGCTTTTGTATATAGCATGACTTTCTTGCATAAGAATTTGCAAACTCTTTACATTAGTGTCTTGGATTATATTTCTGCATAAAACTTATTTCAATACTTTATAGCATGCAGAACGTTCATATCTTTTTAAGAAACATAAAAACATAGACATTGTTGGCAGATAAGGACCACCAGGCCCATCCAGTCTGCCCATAAGCCCTACACTTAAGTTAATAGCCTCTGACCCTATGTGGTCAATGGCTTATCACCACTCCTTCCCACCTTTAAGTGGGATTTTTAGAATAGGCATAAGCTAACCATATACCCAAGGTTTTGTATTTAAGAAGTTAAGTTTACCATGCCACCTCCCCAGCTAAGCCAAATTAGAATATTCTAAAAATGAATGAAAATAATAATCAGACATCTGGTTATTTGTAGAGGCTTGGTTTTCTTTCTTTTAACTTCAAAATCTTGGTGCGTTCTCCTCCTGTCAGATGATAAAACATTCTTTCAGTGGTTGAATCTTGTTGCAGATCTTGTTTTCACTCCTCACACACTCGAGTCTTGGACTCCTTTGGTATCAACACAGCAGTGCAAGCTTGCTTCCTCTGGTTTAGATATCTCTAGGCATCACAGTTTCTTTGTTCTGGTTTTTGTGGGAACTTCAAACAGTACTTTTAACAACAGGAAATTTCCACAGCACCAGCAGTAGATCCTTCTAGCATCTAAATTGGGAGCAGATGGAATGGATCTCCTAGGGTTTGGCTTTATTACCTCTGGTCCAGAGTGAAACCACCTTCTTGCTAAGTCTTCATTGCACCAGTTTTGATTGGTCCTTGCAAAGCAGGGGAATGGTTAGTTTTTTTTCTTCTTGGAGTCTCCACCTTTTACTTGGAAAGTACAGATATGAGCCCAAAGTTTATTTTTTCCATACCTCTTGAATGCAACAACATACAATCTTCATGCAAACATTTTTGAATTCTGCATAAAATCTGGAATCTTTTAAGATGTCGCTCATGTTTGTAGGACAGGTATTTCCTGAGATAAGGAAATAGTGTTTATAACTCTAATTCTCAGCAAAGTCTTTCAAAAACAACTTGATACTTTTGTTTTTTATGTTTCAGGCTCCAAATGAGATAAGTCTTTCCCAGGTAGCACTTTTAAAAAAAGTCCTTAAAAGTTAAAAACTTCTTTCTGAGGACAGTTTCTTTTGTCTGTGAGCTGTGAACTATGAAGTCATGCTTTCTGAAACTGTTAAAGAAATCTTTCATTTGGTGTAACACTTTTCTGCCACTGTGTACTCACCCACAAGTCACATTTTTGGATTTGTCATGACATCAGCTCCAATTTAAGGTCAAACACCCTTATTTGACTCTTGTAGTTTTGGCACTATGTTTTTTTGTAAATAACAATGTTTGTAAAGTTGCTGCAGTCATAAAACTTAGCCATTTAATAGATTAACAAGCCTTCTATCAACTGATGTTATTTGGCGCTTGCAGCATATTGTGATTTTTTTTGATAACGTTATATACATTTAAACCAACTGGAGGTTCACTTCTCTTTCTTGAAGATAGTTGTTGTACCAAGCTGTACCACCATCGTAAATCTCATTATAAAAAGGGTCAGAGAAATGGAGCTTTCTGATTGGCTGCAAACATTCTAAAAGCCTTATGTTAATCTTTTATTAACATATATGTAGAGCTTAGCCATATGCTGAACAAGGTTTAACACTGTTTAAAAACAGTTTATATTATAATAGCACTAAGGCACTTCCAGGGATTATGTTAATGGTCAGTTAATCACCCTCTAGGGGCATGTGGCACTCGGCTACACCTCGTGCCACAGTACACCCCTAGAAGGTGATTAACAGACCATTAACATAACCCTTGGTCATGCCTTATTGCTTAACTAAAAGACACATCTTGGCTCGTGGTTACCATAGGAACTTCTCTAGTCCTTGTTTTGATAAGCCTGTTGCAAGCAGATATCCAAAAAGTACAGATAGTATCAGGGCCTACCGAGGCCAGTTTTAGGGTAGCCCTCAGTTTAAACAGAGTTTTAGACAACTTTTTTTTCCAGGTTTCACTTAGGCAGGACATCTTCCTTTTTTCAGAGTTCAGCTAAACAGTTTTTTCTTGCTTGGAGAGCTCATGTAAGCAGGAATGGTGACCAGATGCCTTAGTATAACGTCCCAATTACCCTAATTAATAATTAAGTATTTATCAAGAATATAAAATAGTAGTTATAAATAAATGCAAAATACTAAAATTATAATAAAATATTTTTTCCATAACTGAGGGTTTGCTCCCACTCCTCCGGTCAGGGTACTCTGTATCCTGCTTCTCGACCCCTGCTGGTCCAGTACTTGTTCTCACAGGCACATAGTCAGGCAGCTTGGCCAGAGTCACTCTGGCTGGCGCGGGTGTGACGGTCATCAGTTTCCCAGCGGCCTTCCCTCCAATGCTCTTACCCCCAGCGATGGTCTCGTTCTTTGGGACCACTTCTGGTTCTGCTTGTTCTGCTCAGGAGCAGATGCTGTAGGACATCAGCACCTCCCAAACCTGGTCTCTCTTTAGCTTTTACTGGGGGGGCCACCCTCCACTCCAGCCTCTGTGGATCCTCTTCCGGCACCCTCCCTGCTAGCACCTGCTGGGCCTGCTCCAGTTCTTCCTACACCACAGCCCATGGGTCCTATGTCGGCTCGGCCAATGTAGGGTCTTCCACAGCCCGCACCCACCAAACCTGTGCCGGACTCATGGCTGACACCTTGTGCAAGTCCGGCACCCGGACTCCCACAACCGGCACCTGTAGATTCATAGCCTGTGCCTGGGGGTCCAGAGCCCGCCATACCTGACACCTCCAGGACTTGTGATGGTCTGCTCCTACCTGATACCAGGGGGACCAGCACCAGCACCAGCTCCAGTTGATTATCATGGCCTGATCTCTGCCTTGTGGTCCTTCATGCAGACGCAGGCCCCCAACCCGATGGCACTGGCTCTGGCCCCTCCTCAAAGGTCTTCTCCAGACCCTCTACTGGCTCATGTTAGGCTGAGCCCTAGTGTTCCTCACACCCCCAAGGGGAGGCCTGATACCGGGTCTTCTGACCGATCACACGGTCGTCAGCATGAGGACAGTGAAGATGGGGAGGACGCGGAGGAGAGCGTCAGTAGTAAGTCTTCTTCTCTCCCCCCTCCCGACTCCTCGGAAGGGGCGGAGGCCTCGACTAATATTGCCAAGTCCACCCGATGACCCTACCTTTCTGGCCATCATTCAGCACATTCAGACCACTATGGGATGGGAGACTTTGGAGGAGGAGGACCCTGAGAGGTGCCGGTTGGCTGTCTACCTGCAACAGCCCAACGCCCCTCACTTAATAGTCCCTCCAATCCTTGACTCCTATGAGGATGTCACCTGGGCTGCCTAGAACCACCCCTACACAGGCCCAGTGGTGTCCAAGAAGGTGGATAGGCTTTACCATGCCCTGGCTGGTAAGCCATATTTTGGGGAACAGCCCAGAGTCAATTTGCTTATTATCAGTGCTGTGCACAAACGTGCCAAGAGGCACAAACACTTAAGCTCCCTCCCTATTTTTTTCTTTCAGGGGATCCCTCAGTATGCTTGACCTCCCACTCATCCTTCCCTTACATAACTTTGCTGAAAAATAGTTCTGCAGTCCATGCCATAGGCCACACTTCTTACTGGACAGCCTTAACATGTGTAATGTTCCACAGTGAAGCATAGTGTATATAGTTTGCCTATAGGCGATTTCTTTTTTTCTACTTATTATTTTTCCAATGTGTTTCTATAGTTCTAGGTTAGACTTAGGAATTGGGTCCTTTTGCCCCTCAGGCTACAAAATGAATCTGACTAACAGCAGCACCCACAGGCAGCACTCTCTAGCTACAATCAGATAAGCTAATTCCTTTCCATCATTAGCATAAACTCCACCTCTGGGGCAGTTGAACCCAGCTGGCAATACTGCATAAGTCAAGCATACTGAAGGATCCCCTGGAAGAAACAATATTACTATGGTAACTATTTTTTTTCATAGGGGATATACAATAGGCGGACTTAAATTATCCAATTTATTTTATCTGTGGTAGGGGTAGTTATGGAAGTCCTGCTCTCTCACAAGTGATGTTCACTGTGTATTTTGAGTGAGACCATTGTATATTCGATTTATATATTAGTTTACTTTTTACAATTTTAAATCTGCTGTTTCTATAAAGATGTAACTTATTTTGTTTAATTTTAGAAAGCTAGTGTACTGCCGAAAACTAATGTTAGTTTTTAAAAACAGTCAACCATTACCCTTTATATCTGACATACTTTTTTCTTTCCCTTTGGGTAAGTAAGCTGATGTTAGTAGGTGAGCTGGTGTGGAACAACACTCTGCCTGGCAGCTGACATACCTAGTTTTATTTCCCCACTACATCATCAGCTATGTGACCTTACTGACTGCAGCGTCACAGATGACTGACCTGGCAGCTATTGAGTGGCTCTTCCTTAGTACCTGTGATGTCACAATGCTGATGAGTTAGTGGGGGGGGGGGGTAGAGAAAGATATGTGAGCTGTCAAGGAGAATGCTGTTCCACGCATCCAGTGCAGTATTAACACATAGAAACTTTCTGTTGAGCAAAAGGAAAAAGAAAAATACTTCAGAAATTAAAAGTTGCAACTGTCTAATTCTTAAAATCTGCATTATTTTCTTGTCTGTCTGTTTTGGTTCCACCAGCTCTTTAACTGCTGGCTTCAATGCTAAGCATAGCTATTACAGTGTCATCAGAATTGTGAAATCTGCTGTCTGGTTCAGCATACAATGTGGCATACCCTACTTTGCAAGTATTATCTTGCAATGTTAGGTCAAGATAACATTTTTTTATCTTGCTGTTTATCAGTACACGTATGCTTTTTTACATATACTTTATTGAGCAAGGAAAATGATTGTGCAACTGTTACAAGAACTGTAAGAAAATAATCAGATCCTAACAACAATCTTGAGGTGAGGCACTTCTTAGAAATGCAAGTAAATGAGTCCCACAGTCGATGGTTGCATAATTGAGTATAACACCTGATCAACTGGGCTGAATGATAGACGATATCTACATATTAGTACAGCTCACTGCCCCTTTGGGCCTGCTGAAGGTCCCTCTATGACCATCTGCGCCTGATTGTCAAAGTTTAAACTAGTCCACATTCACTGGCTAGAGGGGGACCGAAGGCAGCCACAGTTAGGAAGAGGCTGCCTGTGCAGGATCAGCATGGCCAAATACCAGACTCTATTGCTGCAGTTAGGGGTTCCCATATTTTTGTGGAGAACTCTTTGACTGTTGGCTGTAAGCTGAGCCCTCTCTAATTTAAGATCGCTGCCTACATTTTTAGTGCACTGTGCCACCGAGGGAGGCACCTCTGCTATCCAATGCTGGGCAGTGGCTTTCCTTGCGTTTACCAGGGCTATAGACCATAACATTGATAGCCCACTCTTCAGGCTGCATCTAATAAAAGTTCAAGGTGGGGATTTGGGCGGTTGCACCTGAAGGACGTGCTCCTTTATGCCATGAACTGCATACCAGAAATGTGTTATTTTGGGATAGGTTAAAGAGCAGCTGACACCTTAGGGAAAACTTTGGAAAACATAATAATTGGATACAATACAGCTTCCATTTCATGTATTTTCTATAGATTTCTCCTCCGTATTATTTACTACTGAAGAAATTCCAGCAAAAACAAGATCAGTATCCCTTGAAGTTCATCTGCCTTTATAGCTCACTCCCTACTTGAAAGCATAATGCTATGTTGTGACATCACATTCTGTTGCCATGGGAATAACTGTGATGTCACAAGCAGTGTATTATGACATCAGGTTGAGAAGAAGCAATAGGAGCTGATGAACCCTCAAGGGACAGCTATCCTGTTTTCATGCATATGACCTCGTTAATAAATAATGGGGATAAGCAATACAGCGCTAATTAGAAATATAAGCTGCTTTGGTCCAAATATACTGTTTTCCAGCATTCTTCTCAAGGCATCAGTGGCTCCTTAAGATCCTGTGCAGAAAGGTGCCCTCATTATTCAGAATGTCATAATATATGGATAGTGTTTTGAGGAGAGACTGGTTTGTACAGCATTCTCCAAGTGGGATCTGTTAACTATGTGTTTAGTGGACTAAGTTCAGTTGAGGGTGTTTCTGCCATTAGCATATGTCTTATTCTAAGGTATGCAAAGAGGCTACCTGCTGGCAGGTTAAATTATTTTCAGGTGAAGTCAAAATCCTGGAGATGACCTCCTCCTACCATTTGAATCAAATGGGTGAACTCATGTTTCCTCACTTGAGAAGTGTCTAATGCAAGATAAACATTGTAGCATGGTCTGCTCCTTAAGATTGATTGCATTTGTCCTGAAGGACCCTGTGGCCATTGCAAGAATCTGTGCGCTGCAATATAAACTCACCCGGGGTTCTGGTGAAGAGACTTGATACATGAGGTGCTGACATTTTCTCAAGAGCTGCTTATAAAAGGCCTCTTCTCAGGTCGAGCCCAAGCTCTTCTTCCTCCATTTCTGGCCATGCTGACTTAGAAGGGGAAAGAACAATTGGCAGGAAGCTTGACTGTGCAGCCCAATAATAATAGAAACACATAAATATAGAAATTGATGGTAGATAAGGGCCGCCAGGCTGACCCAGTCTGCTCATTTTCTCTATACAGTATGTTGCAGAGACAACAGACTCTACTTGATCTCTTTCCTATCACTAGGGTTCCCCATGCCTATCCCATGCATTTCTGCATTCTCCTACCAAATTGCCCCCACCACCTCTGCTGGGAGGCTGTTCTATGCATCCACCACCCTTTCTGTGAAGAAATACTTCCTTACATTGCCCCTTAGTTTTCCCCCCTTCCAGTCTCATGTCATGACCCCTTGTTCTAGACCGTCTCTTTTTCTGAAACATGCTACATTCCTGTACCTTATTTATGCCCTTGAGATATCTGAAGGTCTCTATCATATCTCCCCTCTTATGCCTTTCCTCCAGGGTATACATATTGAGGTCCTCCAGTCGCTCCTCATATAACTTATGGTGCAGGCCCTGCCCCATTTTTGTTACCCTCCTCTGAACTGCCTCCACCCAGTCTATGTCCTTAAGGAGATGCGGCCTCCAGAACTGGACACAGTACTCCAGATGAGGTCTCACTAATAATTTGTACAGCTGCATCACCACCTCCTTCCTCCTGTTGGTGATACCTCTCCCCATGCACCTCAGTACCCCACTGGCTCTTCCTACTACCTTGGCACATTGTTTGGCCACCTTTAGGTCATCTGATATGATAACCCCCAGATCCCTTTCCTGTTTGGTTGCCGTCAGTATCTTCCCCCTCATCATGTAAGTCACCCTGGGTTTCTATGCCCCAAATGCATGATTTTGCACTTTTTTCCACTGAATCTTAGTTGCCACGCTCTTGACCATTCCTCTAGTTTTCCTAGGTCCCCCCTCATTTTTTGCATCCCTCCTGGAGTGTCTACCCTATTGCAGATCTTAGTGTCATCTGCAAAGAGGCATGCATACTTTTGTTTCCAGCCCCTCTGCAGTATCGCTTATGAAGACATTGACCATGACTGGCCCCAGAACTGATCCCTGTGGCACCCTGCTGGTCATCCTCCTTTCCTCAGTATGAGCTCCATTTACCACCCCTCTGTGTTCTATCCATCAACGAGTTCCTAACCCAGTTTACCACCTTGGAACCCATTCCCAGGCTGCCTAGTTTGTTAACAAGCCTCTTATGTGGAATGCTGTTGAAGGCCTTGCTGAAATCCAGGTAGGCCACATCCACCACTTCTCCTTGATCCACTTCCCTGGTCACCCAGTCAAAGAAATTAGATTTGTTTGACATGACCTTCCCGCTGTGAATCCATGCTGCCTCAGATCCTGTGCACTGCTGAATTCAAGATGTTCCACAAACCTTTCCTTTAGCAGTGATTCCATTATTTTCCTCACCACTGATGTCAGGCTGACTGGTCTATAGTTTCCAGCCTCCTCCCTGCTCCCACTTTTGTGTAGAGGGACTACATCTGTTCTCTTCCAGTCCTCTGGAACCACTCCTGTTGCCAGTGGTGCTGCTAGCACCTTCTTAAGCTCCTTTAATATTCTAGGATGAATCCCATCTAGTCCCATTGCCTTTTCCACCTTCAGCTTTGCGAGCTCCTTTAGAACACTCTCCTCCTTAAATGGACTATAGTCTACCTTTACCCTTGTTGCTCCTACCACTTAATTGTGGTCCCTCACCTTCTTCCTCTTCTTTTAAATCTTATTTCTGAGATAGCCCTATTAGTGACTGTTTTTAGCTCAGATTGCTTATTTATACGATTTGTTTAATTTATTAATACTGTTATTTATGTCTTTGTTTTCATTTTATGAATAGTTTGTATTCTGTGTACGGCGCCCAGAGCCTCTTGGATTGGGTGCCTTGAAAATTAAAACTTGCCTTGCCTTCTGTAATCACTGAACAAAAATATTTGTTCAGAATTGTTGCTTTTTCCAAGTCCCCCTCTGCATACTCCCCTTCTTCCCTCTTAAGCCTTACAGTCACATCCATTGTCTTTCTCCTTTCACTGACATCCTGTACCTATAGTGTGTAGTGGTCCACTGGACCACCAGGGATATGGGACATTTTTAACTCTCCGTATGCCCGCGATCGGGCACAGGGGTGCATTGCCGCACTGTGTAGGGGCATCAGTCCACAACGGCTGCTGCCTGGCAGGGTGCCAGGTGTAAGTCACCAGGGATCGGCGCACCTGCATGCAAATGGGGCCATAATGATATGCAAATGGCCGCATTTGCACCTAGCATACATTATGGCCCTATTTGCATGTGCACTTTTGAATATCGCAGTTGCGCATAGCACAAGGGAACTTGCGCTAACGCATCCCCCTGTTCCACTCTGGCCACTTGCACTGGCGCAGTGCCACTGCGCCATGCACACTGCGGGTGGCCAGGGTGCGATATTCAACAATGCTGTGCCATGGCACAGCTCCGTTGAATATTGCCCAGTCAATGCCCCTGCGCAGCCAAGTTGCGCTGCGCCCAGGCTTGTGCCACAGCCTGGCACAGTTTGACTATCCGGGCCAACGTGTCCTAGTGTAAATTAAGCATTAACCAGCTGTTTCCCAAATTCATATAGTGTAAGTACTATTCAGATACGTATGTCTTAACACCAGTATCCATTAAGTCAAAATAATATTCAAACTTGTACTTTTTAAACATGATCTATCTGTAACTCTGTAACAAGTGAGTGGTGTTTCTGCACATTCAACATCCAAACCTAACACAACCCCTTGTAACTGAGATGCTGTTACCCTAAGATGTCCATGTATCAACATGTGTACATACTGTAATCCTATAATGATAACTTAATTGCTCATTGTACTATACTGTAATGAAAAGATTATTCTGTATTATACTGTATATATTATGTTTATTCTGTACTGTGCTGTTTCTGAATGTTGTTATCCCTTTGTTGTATCTGTACCCCCATCCCCAGTTACCAGATTTTAAATAAATAAGTAATTGTGTCCATGTATACCTAATATTCTGTACTATTACATTACAGTTCTAGCAATCTGAATCAAAAACTGAGGAAATCAACACTCTGCCACCACGCCCTACCCCTCCCTGCCAAGTTTTAATGTATAATTAAAAATCAAATCTAACAAAGACTCCCTAATAATTGAGATCCTGTATCCTAATATGTAATTAGTCTGCCCTATATACAGTAACAGTCCTAGCAATCTGAAACAAAACCGAACCAAACCAAACCTGGTTCCGGTCAGTAACATTGCAGAACAAACTAAAGTGGACAAAAATAAAGCGGCAAAAACAGTGTCACCATCAATACTGACAGCACAAAATGAAGCGTGCCAGAACAATGCAGGCTACACGACACACAGGTAGCAAACAACGTTCCCACCAACTGAACTGTCATGAATGACAGCGTACTGTACCTACTACAGTCCTATTGGTTGACACTGCAAGCCCATTGGTTGACAGTGTCAACCAATAGGATCGTAGTAAGTACAGTACACTGTCATTCATGGCAGTTCGGTCAGCAGGCAGCCGTGGTGGCATGTGGGTGGTCTGTGCTGCCCACCAACTCCTTGCCACTGATGAGACAGAGGGAGTGGGGTGGGATGTGGGTGCTGAGTGGGTGGGAGGGTTGCGGCCTTTAGATTACCAGGGACAGGGAAACTTATGTATTTTGGCACGATCAGGGTATGGGGAAGGAAGGGGGGCCACTAGACTACCAGAGAAATGGAAAATTATGTATTTCAGCACAATTGGGGATGGGAGGGGGGACACTAGACTACCAGGGAAGGTTCGACATGGTATTATGCATCAATTGGGGATTTGGGGCTGGGACGGGGGCGCCACTAGACTACCAGGGATGTGATGGCAGCAGATATTTACTTTGCGATTGGGGCTGGGGGAGTAGCCACCAAGGGGCTGGCGGCTGCCATGTTGCACTGTGCAGTACAGCAGCTTTCCTGTGGGTAGCTATGACTTAGGCATGTTTCTTCCATGCCTAACTTTGTGCGGCACATCTCTGAGATGTGCGGGCAGCTGCGCCGCACATCTCAGCTGAATATCGAGATGTGCTGCATATGCATGTGAATGCCCCCTCTGGATGCACCACATGCATTACCTTTGCACTGTGGCACACCTGAAATTGCACAGCACATCCCCTCTTTTTGAATATGGCCCAGGAGCACATTTCAGGGGTGCGCCAGTGCAACTCAGTTGTGCTGGGTGCATCTCCTTTGAATATCTGGGCCTAAGTATTTTTTCAGCTTATTTTATCTTGTGGTTTAAAATCATAGACATTTACTAATGCATGCACAGATGCACAAGTGTAGCTTTAGTATATTTTATGGCTGTTCTCAGGGAAGAAGCCATCTATTCTGTGACATTTGACCTTGCCATACCTTTTCTTTGATGGAACTCTGTTCTCTTAATATGGTCCCATGTTGATTTTTAAAACCAGTTTAGGTCAATGGGGTTTTTAATAACTTTTTATGTTTTTTTTTTTTATGTATGATGTGAACTTTAAGAAAGTGTATTCTTCCAAACTAACTGTCATTGTTTTCTGATGAAGGATTCTACGTATTCTAAAAACTCAAGCACCTAGTTTCTTTTGTAACATATATGTTGGTCCAATAAAAGGTATCAAGTCATCTCTTTTTTTCTGGTTCTTTTGTCACAAGGACCAATATAGCAACAAAACTAATACTCTTACTCCAGTTAATTTTGTGGCCTGAGAAAGCACCATATTCTGACAACAAACTGTGTAGCTCTGCCAGGCACTGGAGGTATAACAAGAAATCATTGGTGGCCGCTAAAATATCTAGAGGCAGAGTGTTACTAGAGTTAGAAAACTATTATCTTGTGGCACATCTTAAAACAACACTTCTGTGGACTATCCCTGACTACAAGGCCAATTGGAAGTTGATTGAGCAAGGGGGGGGGCACCCTTGGGTGCGAGAGCCATGGCTCTGTCCTTTAAAAAGAAAAATCAAGATCTGACTCTACTGTGGCGTTTTGGTTATTTGGTCCGCCACTAAAAGACCCCTTACATTCTCTGTCATCTGCCAGACCCTTCGGTTGCTCTAGTCGGACGCATAAAATAAAGAATAAGGCAGGTTTATTTGCTGTACAGCAGATGTTCTCTTCATGAGGACAAGCCCCAGACTGACAATTCTCTGACTGACAGACCAACATGGCACTGCCAGGCAGTGCAGCAATTAGATACAAGCAGGTTCTAAGTGATCTTAAAGGGGTGGCAAATAAACATTAAGCCCCATGCTTAACGTGTGCTTCACATCACTTCCGGAACAGTGAATGTGAGCACCACTCGAACAAGCAATAATCCATATATTTCTAAAAATTTTTAAGTAAATAAGGCAAAAAAACATTGTCATGCATTACAAGGCATTAGATTTCACAAAACAGAACATTACTCCGCTGCAGGGAGGGGGGAGGAAAGAAACTGGACTACCCTGGGGACCAGTCAGAGTAGCACCAGAGAGGAGGGAAACACAGTAGTACTTGAGACTTGGTCATGCCTCAAGCGCTAAAGTGTGGGGGAATGAAAAGGGAAGAGAGGGAAGGGTAGCAGCAGGAGGATACCCAGAATGCAGGCTCACATTTTAATAACAGTTGCATAACAAACAGGTGGACTGTCCATGTAAAGAGACATTCTTAAGGGGGGAAAAAATGTTAGTGCAGGTAAATAGTACAATGGCAACAGATGCAAGGAGAGAGGTGCAACAAGATTTTTACTGCAAACAGTTAAACCAGAAAATGAATTAGTCCCAAAATACACTGAGTCTGGTAACAAAAGTTCAAGGCCTCCGTTGACTTTTCCAGTCAGTGGGAATGGAGGCATGAGTAGATTGCACTAGTTCCTGACAGAAGGGGGTCAGGTCGTTAAAAGTGACCCAGAAGTTCTGCCCACTATCGAATCCACACAACTTTACTCTGTAAGTCCAGGATCCATTGACAAACTTCTTTCTTAAGATCTTCTCGATCTGGTACACTGTGGTGTGTAGAACAGAGTTCTGAGAAGAAGGTTGAGAAGAAGAGGAAGTCCCAGGCAAATCATCTGGTAACACGGAATCCGGCTTGAGAGTGTCAGGAGTGGGAAGAGCTGTAGGAACTAGATGCAAGTTGTCTGGAGGGATCTCAGCTTCAGAGAGGATGGCAGGCTCAAGGGCAGCTTCATTTCTGGGAGGACTGGGGTCATCTGGAAGGTTGTTATTCAGGTACCCATGCTTTAGTCAGTTTATATGGACTTTGTTGTATACCAGCATGCCATCTGACTTGCGTTGCAGACGAACATGGACCGGAGGAAGCTTTTCTACAATGTAGACGGGGCCAGTCCAGGGGCAAAACAGTTTCTTAGTGGCACCCAGAACAAGAATAGGTCAGTACAAATAAACAATGTCCCCAACAGAGAATGAAGGCTCATGCGCCTTGGCTGTAGACATTTTTTGCATTGCCGATTTTCTCTGGCCCAACGTGGTGATTGCAACTCGGGCAAGTTCCAGCTGTTCCAGAAGAGGGGTAATGAAAGAAGAAGCTGACTTAGGAACCTCTAGCAGTGAGAGATCCCTGTCCAGTGGAGTTCTTCGGTGACGTCCATGGACTAAGAAGAAGGGGGTGTATTATGTGCTGTCGACACAAGGGCTGGTATTGTATGCAAACTGCACAAAGGGAACAAAACGGTCCCAGGTGTCATGAGTCTCATCCAGATACTTGGAGAGTGTGCCGAGAATGGTAGACATCATTCTTTCACTCTGTCCATTGCATTGTGGATGGTAACTTGTGGTATGTGTCTTTTTTATGTTGAGAAGTTTGCAAGTTTCTCAGACAATAGTAGACAGGTAGTTAGTGCCTCTATCTGAATGTAGGTACGATGGGTACTGTGACGACAAATGACTGCAGTGAGAAAGGCACTTGCCACAGTGGAGGCTTTAATGTCTCTTAGGGGTATGATTTCCAAATACTTCGTCAGGTTGTTCACAAAGACAAGGATGTATTTGCTGCCAGAGTCAGAGCATGTTGGTAAGGGCCCAAGAATGTCAGTGCTGACTCTTTGGAACGGTTCAGTGGCTACAGGCATTGGAATGATGTGTGCCTTTGTGGGTTTGGCAGGAGGCTTTCTCTGGGAGCAGGGCTGGTAGGATTTTACGAACTGGAGAATGTCCCTGTTCATGTGTGGCCAGAAGAAGTGAAGCCTTGCCTTTTCCAGAGTTCTGTGTATTCCCATATGACCTCCCAAAAGTGGAGAGGCATGAGTGGAGAGAAGAATGTGAGGGATGAGAGAGGCTGGCACAACTAGCTGTACGTGAGTTCTGTCCATGCGATGACCCTTGCCTTCCTTGGTCCAAATGTGAAAGAGCACTCCGTCATTGAGGAAGTACTGAGAAGCAAAGAAAAGTACATCTTGGCGATGTCTCTTTGTTGCGGTAAGGTTCCAGACTGTAAGTAGGAGATTATGTCTGTAAATTGAGTGTCAGTTTTTTATCGCGTTTTAACAGTTACCAGGGACAGATCAGATGCAGAGGAGATAAAAAGCTCTTCAGCTGCTTATAGTAGCTGAGGATTTGTGTGTCTCTCTGAGCAGGCAGTTGGTAGCAGCAAAACAACTTGGGGTGTTGAAGGAGTGTCCACAGTAAGCACATCCGTGGCATGGAAGGGAATAGCTTGTAAACAGGATTCGTCATCTGTTGAGGAGGATGCAGAGGATATCGTCTCCGGCTTACACCATCAGCATCTGAGTGAACTCGACCTGGCCTGTATTGAATTTCAAAGTTGTAGGATTGCAGCATAGCAATCCATTGGGCGAAGTTGCCTACTGGCTCCTTCATTTCAAATAACCATCTGAGGGCAGAGTGATCAACGATAGCTGTAAAGGAGGAGTAGCAAAGGTAGCAGTCAAATTTCTTCATGGCAAATACCATGGCTAGACATTTTTTCTCTGTGATGCCATAGTTCTGCTCAGCTGAGGAAAGAGAGTACCCAGCATAGGAGGCAACTTGTTCTGTACCATCTTGAATTTGACAGAGCACAACGCCCACTGTAAAGGAACTAGCATCTGAGTAGAGCTTGATTGGTTGGTCGAAACTTGGGTAGGCTAATACTGGAGAAGAGATTAGGTTTTGTTTTAAGGTGTCAAAGGCGTCTTTACATTCAGAAGTCCAAATATAGTCACATCCTTTTTTGGTGAAGGCGTACAGTGGAGCTGCAGTCTTGACGTAGTTG
Organism: Neoceratodus forsteri; assembly: GCA_016271365.2. NCBI lineage: Eukaryota > Metazoa > Chordata > Ceratodontiformes > Ceratodontidae > Neoceratodus > Neoceratodus forsteri. Next base: position 569,902,417 of record CM057452.1, read on the forward strand.
CAAATGAACTTCCTGTAGTAGCCAGACAAGCCCAGGACAGCTCAAAGGTCTTTGAGATTATTAGGCTCTGAATAGTCTTTGACTGCTGAGAGCTTTTCTGGATCTGGAGAGATGCCTTGAGAACTAACCACATGTCCCAGGTAATGAATTTGATGCTGCTCAAAACAACACTTTTCTGGGAGAAGCTTGAGATTGGCTTGTCTGAGACGTTCAAACACTTCTTGAAGATGTTGGAGGTCCTCTGGCAAAGTTCTGCTGAAGACAGTTACATCATCTAGGTAGACTAGGCAAGATTTCTAAAACAACCCACGTAGTACAGCTTCCACAACACTTTGAAATGTGGCTGGACTGTTTCGAAGACCCATAGGCAGACGTTTGAACTGCAAAAGTCTCAAGTGGCAGCGCCATGCAGCGTATGGACGAGAATCTGTATCAATGGAAACTTGAGAGAACCCACTCTGAAGGTCTAGAGTGGTGAAGTAAGCAGGACTGGCCTCACCAAGACTCTCTAAAGCATGTTCGGTTGTAGGCAAGGGATGAGCATCCTGCACCATGTAGGCATTGAGTTTTCTGTAGTGTACCACAAAACTATACCCTTTGTCCTTATTTACCACTAGCAAGCAAGATGCACCCCAGGGGGTTGTAGATTCTTTGACTATGTCTTGGTCAAGCATGTCTTTGATTATGTCCTCAAGGTCTTGTTTCTGGTTATGTCCCACTTTGTAGACTCGCTGACGTATTGGTTTCTGGTTGGGCTGTGCTTTGATGGTGTGTTGCAGGATATCACAGCATCCAAGCTTGTTATCTGGACCAACAAAGACATCCAGGTAATTTTCCAGGAATTTCAAAAGTTGTTGCTTTTCTGTTGGAGATGCTGGAAGTTTGGAAGAGGATAGATGCTGACTGAGGGGTAACTGTGTTGGAGTTAGAGTGGTCGTGATAGTATTGACAGGAGTAGAGTTGGTGGAACCAGGATGGGGTTCTTGCATGAGATGGACCTGGTCCCCTGATGACAAGCAGACAAACTTTCCAATGTTGGCACCCTTTGAAATTACCTCTGGCTCATCTGTGAAGTTGCAGCATTTTTGGAAGACTGCACCATCTTGCACCGCTGATAAGGTATTTCCCGGAAGGAGACCTGACAAATGCAGTGCGGGGATCCTGTGACGATGCCAACAACACCTTGGGGAAGTGGTTCACCTTGAATCTTGGCAATCAAAACCATTTCTGACTGAGGAGGCACAGTGACTGGGTCTATACTGCGAGTTTCCTCTGAGGATCCAGCGACAGTTTGCTTGAGGCAAAGTCTAGGATGGCTTTATGAGTTTTGAGAAAGTCCAGGCCTAGAATTATTGCAGGTTGAAGATCAGGCACTATGTAAAACTTGACAGTAGCTTGCTGTGAGCCAAAGTGGAGCTTGAGATGGACCATGCCTGTGATAGGTACTGTAGCTGTACTTGCTGTGATAATGTACTTTATGTCAGCTGGAGAGACATTAGGTATGTGACGAATAGCTTGGTTGTTTAGAATACTGCCGTTGATAACTGATATTTCTGCTCCAGTGTTGACCAAGACATGCGTAGACCAATCTCCGATGGTTACAGGTACATAGTTTGCTAGGAGAGGTGATCGAATGAAAGGTACCTTTGCTCCTGGAAGTGAGAGTGTGCCAGAGTTCACAGTTGGAGGAAGCGTTTTGTTTGAATTGCAAGAGTCAGAGGGGTGGTCAGTTGCTGTGTTCCCCTGGTCCTGGGAGTAGTAGTGGTTATCTTGCTGATTGTGCAGCGGTAGGCGCCTGTGGTTCTGTTGATTTCTGTAGTACTTTAGCTTTCGGCAGACAGTGGCAGTGTGTCCCCTGAATCCACACCACTGGCAAGTCACTGGTTCTTGTGAAGGCGGAGATGGAAGGAGTCGCTGTTGAATTGGGCTAAGGACTTTGACAGAGGTAGTAGAAGAAGCAGTTGAGCTGTGGTGCAGAGTGTTGATACTTGTAGTGAGCGTCTCTATTACTGACTGCTGCTGCGGGACACATATTGTGAGTGTGGCTAATTGCGACGACTGAGGTGCTTGTACACTGATAGCCTGGGACATTGCTGTGGATTGTTGTGCAAGTCGTGCCATTTGGATTGTCTCCATCCAGGTGGTTGTTTTCTGCTGGATTACATAAAGACGGAGTTGAGGAAGCAGTCCCCGAACAAATATTGTGATTTGTTCTTTCTCAGGTTTCTAAAGACGTTTGCAGCAAGCCTCAATGTCCACTATGAAGGCTTCAAGAAATTCGGTGGGTTGCATTGTACATTCCACAGCTGTTGCTCCAATAACCAGGGTGGATGTGCTTAGAGAAAATGGGTTTTGAAGGTGGTGTACAGTGTGGCAGTATCTCCCTTGACTTGGTCTGGAAGTGCGTTGAACCAGGAAATGGCAGTCCCTCTCAGAAGCAAGCACAAGGCATTGGAGATGCGCAAGGGATCAGTCCAACCATTGAATGAAATCCATGCTTGGAAGTGTTCCAGCCAGTCAACGGCATCTTCATGAGGCAGGGCTGAGAAAGGTACTGGCTGTAAGCTGGTATGGACCATGGACTGTGGTAAAATGGCTTTAATGTAGGCCAAATCATCTTGACTAGCCTGCATAGCTGGTGCTTCTTGAGCAGAAATAGAAGACTGGATGTCATGGAGGATTGTTTCGATTTTGTAGCCGCACGCCCTAGAGGTGGGTGAAGGTAAGACTCCGGATGCACCGGCGCCCATATCTGTGTCATTGTCAGACATTGTGGTTGGAGATGAGCTTTGTTTCACTGAGCGAAGGTCGTACAGATGGGAAGGAGTTGCCATCATGCAGGAGACAGGATGTTGTGTCGTAGATGAAATGCCGAGCAAAAATTGTTTTTGTTGACAAAAGTACTTTTTTTTTGTAGCAAGGTTCATCAGTGATGTCTTAATAAAAAACTTCCCACTAAATTCTGTGTTGTTTGTTATTTAAATAAAGGTTTTGTTGCAAAAGTCAGCTTTTTATTGCAGTGTCCATTCATTTCAATAGGAATCCTATTAATTTCAATGGAGTAAGGTCAATTTGTGCCCTTCCCAAGATGGCCACCGAACTGTGACATGCAGTTCCTGTGGCATTGGACTGCCTGACTGCAGCAAGATGACCGCCAGCAAGGGGGTCAAGATTCACTTCCTTTCTTGTTGTTTTACTCTGTACAAGATGGAGGATTTCTTCCAGGAGGCTGCCTGACTGCCTAATAATGTTCAAAATGGCGATTGCCGCCCTGCTGCCTTCTCCCTAGACTGAAATGGTGGGAATTTTGTGGTGAGTGGCACAACTGGTGAAATTTCTGTATTTGACTGCTCGTTTGCTTTATTGTGCTTTTGTTTATAGAGCTTTTTGTTTCCTCAGGCTGTGTCCACTGTATTGTACAGTAGCTCCTGTAATCTGACTAGATGGATGCATAAAATAAAGAATAAAGCAGGTTTATTTGCTGTATTGCAGTTGTTCTCTTCGTGAGATCTAGCCTCAGACTGACAATTCTCTGACTGACAGACCAACATGGCACTGCCAGGCAGTGCAACAATTAGATACAGGCAGGTTCTAAGTGATCTTAAAGGGGTGGCAGCTAAATATTAAGCCCCTTTCTTAATGTGTGCTTCACACTACTCACTGTGTGCAACACCCTGAGTGGTGTTCACAGGTTGTGGGAAAAATCTAATCTCGGGCACTGCATTTAGTCCTTTAAAAGGCTCTTGTGGCACAACTTCTTCCAACTATCCTGTGTAGATTTAACTTTTAGGCAATGGGCCCACTTAGGTCTCTGCTCCCCGCTACAACTCACAAGAAGGGGGCCATCTTAGATTTTCAAACTATAAAACAATAAATCCACAGAGTACAAAGCGGCTCTGTTTGCCAATGATCTCTCTCTTTTTTTTTTAAATTCAGCTTTATTGAATAATTAGGGTACATACGTCATAGCTTATGAAAAAATAAATATTTTAAGATCAGCAGCTATCATATCACACACATGTGTAATTAACTCACACACTACACAAGAGTTAGTCCTGGCACAACAATCCAATGAATGCCAGAGGTGGTATTCTCTAGGAAGTTAGATAACTGAGACCACACTTCATCCTTCGGCCTCCCAAGCTGGAGAGGGTAGAACCGCTCTCTATCTTCCTTCCCTTGGGGCTGGGTTTGAGATGTCCATGGGGGATCATTATACAACGTCCAAAGTGCCATCTCCTCTCAAAACTGGCTGTTCTAAGGTTTATTTTATAAGTTAATTCTTCCATGTTTTGTATTTCTTGTATTATATCTAGCCATTGCTGATATGTGGGCGGCTCTTCTTATAGCCATTTGCGAGGTATGGCCTTGTGCGTGGAGGCCACTAGGATATTCCAAAGATATGTCTTATGTAGACCTTCGACTTCTGCTGGTGGGAGGCCCAGGACTGTACGTGAAATATTAAGTGTAGTGTTAATGGAAAAGAGATTTTGTAGCGTCCCAATAATCTCTTACCAAAAGTTTGCCAGAGGGGCATACCCAGAAGATGTGGGAGTGATGTGCCCCCATCTTCGTGCACTGTCTTCAACAGGCTTGAGAGAGGCTGTAATGTGTGAGCCTCCTTATTCATTTTCCATGAAGACAGGGTGTCTTTGCGTACCAATCCTAAGATCTTCGGGGATATCTCTGTCATCAGGTCACACCAATTGAACTTAGCTGTTAAGCATCAGGATCTCACAGATGCTTTTTCTGCAGCAGTCTACTAGTGGCTGCCCACGCCGACATCAGGCTCTGACATCACACACCCTATATAAGTGTGAGCAGCCCCGCTCCCTCCTCAGTTCTTTCCCACCATCGACCATTCGCACACGGACTCAGTGGAAGTTTCATTGCTCAGTTCCACCGTCAAAGTTACTTACCCTTTTTCTTTTACTTACCTTTGATTTTATATCAGGATGTTTGTTTGTTGGCATGGAGGAATTTTCAGCTTTGTATGATTTACTATTGCAAAAAATACTTGAGAAATGTAATACATTCATATCAGTTTCTAGAACAAGGTATTTGGGTGATAAATGTTTTTCTAATGGTAAAGGGTTGAGATGAATGTTGATCTTGCTTTTATTTTTCCTTCCTCTGTTCATTTAAATCCAGGTCCACAAAATAGTCGTAGTGTTATAGGAATTTTGAGTAGTGGCAATTACCATTCCTCACTACATATTGTACACTTAAATATTCAAAGTTTACTTCCAAAAATGAGTCTGTTTGAAAGCTGTGTTGTTGAAAATAGGTTTGATATTATAACTCTAACCGAGACCTGGTTAAATGATAAAATAAGCAATGATGAAATATTTATACCAGGATACTCTGTAATAAGGAAGGATATAGTTGGTAAAAGGGGGGGGGGGGTTGCATGTTCTATGTAATTGATTATTTAAAATATCTACAACATCCATTAGAATTTAATGACCCTTCATTTGATTCATTGTCCATTTATAATGAATTGGGTGGAAATAAGCTGATTACCATCAGTGATATATACATACCACCAGGAAACCAAAAAATTGGATTAGAATCCTTTCTTTCTAATTGGGGTCATCTGCCAGCAAATAGAGAAAGGTCGATTTTAGGAGATTTTAATCTTAATTGGGAAACCAATCAAGCTATTGATGCCAAGAATTTAATAACCAAGTTAGGGCTTTTCCAAATGATTACTGAACAACTCATGTTAATTATCATACAAATTATGAGCCAATTTTGGATTGACTCTTAACTACAGTAATGATCCAACTCATGTTTGTGTTTCAGGTGTGTTACCAGACAGTTTTAGTGATCACAGTGCCATTTTTTGTCATTGGTTAGCCAAAACTAATAAGCATTTACCTAGAATACTTAATTTTCATAAGGTTAGGGAAATGGATGTTCAGGCTTTTGTCTCAGCCATTAAGGCTGGTGATTGGTCTTTCTTGGATGATATAAAATATACTGATATTGCTTTCAAATCTTTTTGTACTCAGTTTATAGCAATATGTGATGAGCTCTTGTCCTGTAAGAAGGTTGGACTTAGGGGTGAAACTAAAGAATGGATCACTCCCAGTTTCCTGAAGATGTTCAGAAATAGGAATAAGCTATGGTCTAAATATCATAAAAAAAAATATTGATAACCTCCAGGCCTATACATTTTTGCATAATCAATGCAATAATGAAGTTCGCAGAACAAAACTTAATTATTATAGGGCCAAATTAAGATCTGAACAGGGAAATTTGAAAGCTACTTGGAATACCTTGAATTCATTGTTGGGCAGGGGAAAAAAGATTGACCCCATTATTATTGAGTCTGAGGGTTGTTTAATTAGTGATTCCTTACAAGTGGCCCATTTGTTCAATTCACATTTTCCCTGTTTGGATAAATATAGAACAAATGGCCTTTTTGACCTGGGTAACATTAATGAACATGGAATAGATCATGGCGAGGGGTGTCTTGCTCCCAAGTTTTATTTTCATGCTTTAATGCCTGAAGATGTTTTTTATTATTTGTTTAAAATGAGTCCTCATCCTTTTCTTGGTCCCGATTTTGTTGATTTTCAGATTCTTAAAAAAGTTGCTTATTCTACAGTTCCCCTTATTACAAAATTGTTTAATTATTCTCTGTGCCATGGTGTCTTTCCACATGCTTGGAAGTGTGCTACAGTAAAGCCTATTTTTAAAGCTGGTGTAAAAACAGACTTGAATAACTATCGTCCTGTATCACTCCTTGCCCCCTTGTCCAAAGTATTAGAAAGAATTCTTAGTGATCAAATAAATGAGCACATGGGGAAATATAATCTTTGGACCCCTGCCCAGCATGGACTCAGGGTTGGTCATGATACTGAGACTGCCTTGGTGAGGTTCACTGGCTGCGCCTGTACTGTCATTGATGGTGGCGGTATGGTGGCTACAGCCTTTGTGGACCTCACCAAGGCATTCAATCTTGTTGATCATGATGTTTTGATGAGAATGATGTTAAGGGTTAATTTTTCTGATGAAATGATCCAGTGGTTTAGCTATTACTTGAGTGATAGAACACAACTTGTGTTGGTGGTTCCTTGTCTCAGGAAAATTTAATAAGATATGGGGTTCCACAGGGGTTCATTTTAGGACCCCTGTTGTTTTCTTTCTTTGTTAATACATTACCTGAAATTTGTACTGAAACGGAAATTATTTTATTTGCTGATGATGCTGTATTATTTTGTACTGGCACTGATGTTGAAAAGTTACAGGAAAGTCTCCAGAGGGACTTTCATGGTTTACACTCATGGTTGATTCAACATAGATTAATACTTAATTCTGTTAAAACTAAATTTTTGATTTTTTCTGGTTGTAGAAACCAGTCTAATTATGATTTCAAGCTTAATGATAAATTTAGCAATTCAGTTGAAACTGTTTATAATTTTAAGTATTTGGGCCTCAAGTTGGATCAACATCTAACCTTTGATCAGCATATTGTATCATTGCTTGCTTGTTTACATCAGCGTCTAGGTGTGTAATTCCACATTAAAGGGAAACTGTACAAATCAGGCAACTCCTACCCGCGTAAGGTGTACCCTCCGGTTTAGCTCTAGCCCACAAAGCTGACATTTTCTTGCACCGGCTAAGGTGTTTATTTTATTTTGTAAAGTCCATGAGCGGAAGTGTGGCGGGGCTGGGGAACTCCGTTAAAGCACTGGCAGGTGCGGGCGCTGCTCCGGCCGCTTGTGTTGAAGCAGGGAGCAGCGCCGCTGTCACTGTCATTAACGTCATCACACTGGTTTACAAAATAAATAAACTTATAGTGATAATGCCGCTTTATGGTAAGTATTACACAGTAGAAACTGCCCTGATTTGTCAGTTCCCTTTAAGACGTTTCTTAATCCTGAGACAAGTACCATCTTGGCAAATAGTTTTCTGTTTCCCTTATTGAGGTATGGCCCTATTGTTTATTCTTGTTCTTCTGTTAGAATGCTAAACAAACTCAAAACTACATATCACAGTATATTACGTTTCATTACCTGTTTACCTAGGTTGACCCATCATTGCATGTTATATGAGAAATCGGGTTGTTTACCTCCTAGTGCCTTTTTTAAACTTAGATCTTTAACTTGTTTGCATAAGATTCAAACAGGTCTTATGCCAGATAGTGTTGCTAGTTTGTTCCCCATCTCTGTGTCTACTATTTCAACTAGAACTAGTACAAGAAAGGTGTTTAAACTACCTTGGATTAGAACAAATTTTATGCAGAATTTGTTACAATTTGAACTGATTATACAGTATAACCAATTATCAAATAATATAACTGTCTGTCATACTGTGTCAGGTTTTAAAGGTTTACTTGAACAAAAATATTTGTCTGAGGTTGTTTGTAATTGTTTTTAATGTTTTGATTATGTAATTATATGCTTTTTGTTGTTCCTGTTCATGTTAAATTGTTGTTTATCGTATTTCTTTATATTGTTATTGTCGCTGACGTCTGTGAAAACTGGCATTTTTTGCTCACAGATTTTTCAGTATAAAATAAATGAAATAAAAAAAAAGGAAATGAAAATGATTCACTTTAGCTTAAAGTGAGCCTCTCGTCCTTTGTATGTTGAGAACTAATCCTTTGTCAGCTCTTTTCCGTTAGCTGCGTTGTGGAAAGAAGATTTCTTCAACCGACGAACACAAACTCTGTGCCTGCTGTCTTGGGCCTAGCCACAATGTTTTTGCATGCGAGTCCTGCCTGAAATTTAACTTCACCACCTGGCACCAGCACAAGAAAACCCTGCAGGAGGTCCTCATGGAGCAACAGGCAGTCAGTGGAGAGCAGGGGTCCTCCAGAGCCCCCCCCCCACACAGTTACCGGTGTATTTTGGGGGACTTTTAGGCTGCCAAGGCCTGGGACAAATCCTTGGGGAAACATTCTCACCAGGATGAGGATCGGCCTAAGGACCATCCCCCCCATCGGTGCTCCTGGTTCAACGCTGGATTCCTTCTCCTCTAGTGATAACCCCATCGACTGCTTTGGCGTTGGTATCTCGCCCAATGCAGGGCTCTGCTACGATCAGGTCCCCCATGGAGGACTCTTCTCCCAGCTGTTACAGGGCTGCAGAGGGGCCGTTGGCCTCTGGGTTGTAGGTCCCAACCCCGCCATTGAGACCTCTTGAACCACTAGGTCCTCAGGTACTGGGCTCAATCACTTCTACTTCTACTGCTAGTGTTTCATCATCGGACCTGGGCTACGCTCCCCCTCCATTGACGCTTGTGCCAATGACAATTCCCTTTCCTGCCATCAACATTAATGTAATCCTTTCCTGTATTATCATGTCTGTCATTCAGTAGTTTGTTCCACGGCCTGGGTCATCGTCGCCCATGCTGTCAGGTGCTGCTTCGGTGTTGACATCAGTCCTACCCGTTCACCCCATGCCTTCCAGAGAGCTGTCGGTACTTTGCCTGTTGGTCCCTGCCTCAGAGCAGGCCAACATCAAAGAGGAATACCATCCTGACCTCATCCTCCCTGAGAGGAGGGGAGGAGGAAGATATTGAAGTGGACTCTTCTGATAGGTCCACTGTCTCCTCCAGGAGTGAGGAATCTGTCAAACACACCCTAGGCCCCCCCCCCGAGGACCCCTCTTTTTTCAATATTATGAAGCAGCTCTCCTCCACCATAGGATTTCAAACAGAGGAAGAGAATGAAACCAGGAGGAATCTGGTGAACTTCTTGGAGATCCCTGAGTCTCCACCCAAAGCTATTCCTTGTCTGCTGCCAGGACTAAATGATGCTACCACTGTAGCCTGGTGCAAGCCCAACATGGTACCAACTATGCACAGTAAGGCTGACAAGCTCTACCAGGCACCTCAGGGGTTGCCCTTTTATGCTGCCAGCCTGAAACCGAGTCAGTGGTTATCAAGGCCGCCCATGACAGAACTAAGGCCCCTAAGCACCTTAGTTCTCTGCCCCCTGGTGGGGAGTCCAGGAGGCTAGACCTCTAGGGCAAGAGGACGTTCGCCTCTGCCACTCTGGGCCTCAGAATTGCAAGAAACTTGGTTCATCTGATTAAGTACCAAAATACCCTCTGGAGGAAGGGCAAAGCTGCTGCTGCAAAGGCCCTCCTTGAGGGTTCCCAGAGATGAGAGCTTATCAAAGTACTTCAGGCCTCAGAAGATGTCGGTGAGCATCTCCTCAAAGCCACCTATGATATAGCTGATACTACAGTCAGGGCAGTTGCCGCTGGCATTTGTCTCAGAAGGCACTCCTGGCTTAGGGTCTCTGGATTTGCGACTGATGTCCAACAAAAGGTGTTGAATGCTGCTTTTGTGGGCCACAAACTTTCTGGACCAGACATGTAGGATATTATCAATGATCTGCAGGCCCTGGCAGGCCTGTTCGGTCTGTTCACTCCCTGTACCATACCCAGCCTAGGAGTAGTCCAAGGTCCTCCTTTTGTAAGGTTTCTCACAAGTCTGGTTCTGGAACCAAGCTTCAGGGTAAACACAGAGCCGACTCTTCCTTGCCTGCCCCCTTCTCCATCTCTGGCTCCTCTGCCAGGCAACCCAGAGGAGGTGATGTGGCCCTGGCTGCTGGTTCATCTTCAGTCTGACTCCTTGATAGACACCCCCCTCCTCTTGCTTCAAGCCAGGAGGTGATGATCAGAGGCTGTTTCTCCCTCTATGTGCCTTAATGGAGAACCATCACAACAGATGCTTGGATCCTGCAGATAATCTAATAGGACCATGTTCTAGAGCTTCTAGAACAGCCTCCAGATGTTCCCCCATTCTCCAGCTTTTACCCTCCAGACCACACAGAGGTACTGAGGGAGAAGGTCCTCACCTTGCTGTGAAAGCATGCCACAGAACTGCTGCCCAGGTGACGAAGGAACAAGGTGTTCTACTGCAGGTTCTTCCTGGTTCCCAAAAGAACAGGGGACTTGGGGCCTATTCTAGACCTCAAGGAGCTGAACCTTTTTATCAAGTACAAAAAGTTCAGGATAGTCACTTTGCAAGGCCTTCTTCCTCTGCTGAAGCAGGGCAACTGGCTATGCTTTCTCGATATGCAAGATGCCTATCTGCATATCATGATTGGCCCACCTCACAGACGATACCTATGGTTCCTGTTCCAAGGGAGCATTACCAGTTCAAGGTGTTGCCCTTTGGCTTATCCTCTGTGCCACGGGTATTTACCAAGTGCTTAGCAGCTGTAGCAGCAGCACTTTGGCGTGAAGGTCTCTATGTGTTCCCATATCTGGAGGACTGGTTACTTAATACTCGGTCCAGGAAGCTCCTGTTGTTGGCTCTAGAATGCACCCTGCAGTTATTCCAGTCCTTGGGCATCACTGTCAATCAGCCCAAGTCTGTGCTGACCCCTTCTCAGCAACTGCAGTACATAGGGGCAGTCCTGGACTCTACTCAGGGAAAGGTCTTCCTCTCTCAAGACAGGGTGGACCACCTTATTGCCCAGGCTCAGGAGTTGTCTCAGAGCCAGCATGTCCCAGCCAGGATATTGTTACAGTCCCTCTAGCCAGGTTGCACATGTGGATTCCACAGTGGGCTCTCAGGGTTCAGTGGGATCAGCACTCAGATGATCTAGATCAGCTGGTCCTTGTCTTCTCACCAGTATGCAAAGTGCTTCACTGGTGGGTGGATCCAGCCAATCTCTTAAAGGGGGTCCCCTTTCTTATCCCCACTCCTCACCAGATCCTCACCACAGATGCTTCAGGTCTGGGTTGGGGAGCCTGTCTGGGTCCTTATCAGACCCAGGGTCTCTGGTACCACTGGGAAACTCACCTCCACATAAAAGTCTTAGAAATGAGGACAGTTCTATATGCCTTACAGGCCTTACAGGGCCATCTTTCTCCGGGCCCTCAGCTGGTGCCTCGGGTCTGGGTTGCGGAGCCCATCTGGGTCCTTATTAGACCCAGGGTCTCTGGTACCACTGGGAGACTCACCTCCACATAAACGTCTTAGAAATGAGGACAGTTCTGTATGCCTTACAGGCCTTCCAGAACCATCTTTCTCCAGGCCCTCTGCTGGTGCAGTCGGACAGTCTCAGTGTGGTCTCTAACATCAACAAGCAAGGGGGGACCCAGTCCTACCCTCTGTGCCGGGAAGCAATGAGGGTTTGATACTGGGCTCTAGATCATGGTCTAGAACTGTCAGCTGTCCATGTGCCAGGTGCCCAAACTGCCTTGGTGGACAGCCTCAGCAGGTCACAGTCCAAAGTGCATGAGTGGGAGCTGCTGACCTCAGTCGTAGAAGACCTTTTCGACAGGTGAGGTTGTCCAGAGTTTGACCTTTTTGCATCCACATTCAATGCAAAACTGCCGCATTTCTGCTCGCAAGATGCAGGGCCTGGAGTTTTCTGGTGAGACACGTAGTCCCTCTCCCAGAAAGGGAGGTTTCTTTATGCATTCCCTCCCTTCTCTCTTATTCAGAGGGTTCTCATCAAGCTACAGATGGAGAGTGCCACCCTAATTCTGGTGGCCCCATTTTGGCCACGGCAGATATGGTTTCAGTTACTGCAACAAATGGCTGTGGAACCTCCAGTTCTTCTGTCCCTCTGCTGGGACCTGCTGACTCAGGCCCAGGTGACTCTGGTCCATTCAGACCTTAGATCCCTCCACCTGCATGCATGGCTCCTGAAGACATAGCTATTGCTTGGTTTGGGGTGTCTCAGAAGGTGGCTGACGTCCTGGTGGCTGCCAGAAAACCTTACACCATAGATACATACATAGTGTCGGCAGATAAGGGCCTGTGGCCCACCCAGTCTGGCCATTTGAGCTTGTAAGTTCAGTTTATGTTTTCCTAGAAGTCTGTTGCCCCTTACCCCAGACCTCCAGAATTCCTTTATGTCTATCCCATGCATTCTTAAATCCCGTGATTGTTTCAGCCCCCCCCACTTCCTCTGGCAGGGTGTTCCACTTGTCCACCACCCGTTCTGTGAAGAAATTCCTCCTCACGTTTCCTCTGAATCGTCCTCCCTCCAACTTCATCCCATGCCCTCTAGTCCTGGAACATCTTTTTTGCTTCAAAATAGGGTATTCCTGCACCCTGTTCCTCCCTGTAAGATATTTGTATGTCTCTATCATATCCCTTCTCTCCCTTCTCTCCCTCCTCTCCTCCAGGGAGTACATATTCATTTCCTTCAACCTGTCCTCATAGGACTTGTGATGCAATCCATGTACCATCTTTGTTGCCCTCCTCTGAACCTTCTCTACCCTGTCAATGTCCTTATGTAGGTAAGGTCTCCATAACTGTACACTGTACTCCAGGTGGGGCCTCACTAGTGTCTTGAATAGTGGAATTATGACCTCCCTTCTCCTGCTGGTGATGCCCCTGCCTATGCATCCCAGCATCCTATTTGCTTTACCTGCTGCCTTGTCACTCTGTTTCCCTACCTTGAGGTCATCAGAGATGATAACCCCAAGATCCGTTTGCTGCTTGGTGCATGCTATATCCTCACCCCCCAGCTGATATATTGTGCCAGGGTCTTTGTGTCCCATATGCATTATCTTGCACTTGTTTGCATTGAATTTTAACTGCCAAACCCCTGACCATTCTTCAAGTTTCTGCAGGTCCCTTCTCATTCTGTCTACACCCTGTGTCTACTCTGTTACAGAGCTTTGTGTCGTCAGCGAACAGTGAAATTCTGCCTTCTAGGTCCTGCGCAATATCACTGATGAAGATGTTGAATAGGACTGGTCCCAGCACTGATCCCTGTGGTACCCCACTGGTCACTCTTCCCTCTGTGGAGTGACAGCCATTTACCACCACCCTCTGTGTCCTGCCGCCCAGCCAGTTACCTGCCCACCACACTACTGTCCTGCCCACACTCATATTCCCCAGTTTGTGTAATAGTCTTCTATGTGGTACAGTGTCAAAGGCCTTGCTGAAGTCCAGATAGGCCATGTCCACTGCCCTTCCCTGATCCACCTCCCTAGTCACCCAGTCAAAAAATTCAATGAGGTTGGTCTGACATGACCACCCCCTGGTGAAACCATGCTGCCTTGGGTCCTGTAGTCCATTGACAACCAGATGTTCCACCAGTCTCTCCTTCAGTAGTGCTTCCATTATCTTCCCCACTACTGAGGTGAGGCTGACTGGTCTGTAGTTTCCTGCTTCCTCTTTGTTCCCACTTTTGTATAAGGGGACTACATCTGCTGTCCTCAAGTCTTTGGGTACCTCCCCTGTTTCCAGTGATTGGCTAAACAGGATAGCCAGAGGTTCAGCCACCACATCTCTTAGCTCTTTAAGGACCATGGGGTGCACCCCATCTGGCCCCATTGCTTTATCAACTCTTATTACTTCCAGTTCCTTCAGCACCCTTTCTCAAGTAAAGGGACTTGTGTCCATTTCTGCACCATTCTCACCCCTTGTACTCCCTTCAGACCCATTACCTTCCTCTTCCTCAGTAAAGACTGAGCAGAAATACCTGTTCAGTATGTCAGCTTTACTGTTGTCATCCTCCATGTGGCCCCCATCCTCCCCCTTCAGTCTCACTACCCCTCCCTTTGCCTTTCTTTTTTCACTTATGTACCTGTAAAAGGTTTTGTCCCCTCTTCCCACTGATTTTGCAATGTGTTCTTCTGTCTGAGCTTTGGCTTCCATTACTGACCTCCTTGCCTCCCTTTTCTTCTCCTGGTACTTCTCCCTATCCCCTTCTGCCTGTGTCTTTTTGTATTGCCTGAATGCAATCTTTTTGGCTTTCACTTTCTTTGCTACCTCTTTGGAAAACCATAATGGTATCCTCTTCCTTTTCCTCTTGCTAACCTGCTTAATGCATAATTCTGTAGCTCTTGTAATCTCCATTTTAAATACTGCCAACTGTTCTTCAACCACTGATTCTTGCCCCATTCCCCTTAATGCCTCTTTCAAGTATCTCCCCATTTTCCCAAAGTCTGCCCCCCTAAAATCCAGGATACGTGTTTTTGTGTGGTTTGGTTCTGCTCTCTGTGATTTCAAACCACAATGACTGGTGGTCACTGTTCCCCAGGTGTTCCCCCACTGTTACCCCCATCACACTGTCCCTGTTTGTGAGCACAAGGTCCAGTATTGCCTTCTGTTGAGTTGGTTCCATGACCAGTTGCTTGAGGAAGGCACCCTGAAGGAGTCCAGGATAAATCTGCTCTAGTTGATGCTGCTGCTGGGATGCTCAGTCCACGTCTGGAATATTGAAGTCTCAACCAGTACTACCTCACCCTTGTCTGCCATCCTTTGGATGGCTAGCATCAGCTCCCTATTTCTTCCTCCTGGGCTGGTGGTCTATAGACCACACCTGTGCAGATGGCTGGCCCCAATTTCCTTTCCAGCTTAACCCACAGTATCTCTCCCCCATTTTGTTCCTCCTGGATCTCTGTGGCCCTTACATCATTTTTCATATACAGTGCCACTCCTCCTCCCTTTCTACCTGTCCTGTCTCTTCTGAATATGTTGTAGCCAGGTATGGCCATCTCACAGTCGTGGTTATCATTACACCAGGTTTCAGTGATGGCCACAATGTCCAGGTCTGACTGCACCATGACAGCCTCCAGATCTTCCATCTTGTTGCTAAGGCTCCTGGCATTGGCACACATGGCTTTCCATGATTTGACCTCCCTAGACTGTTTCGCTGTTCTACTCCAGCCCCTTCCTTGGTTGTCCTTTATCCCTGGTTCTCCTTGCTGTCTGCCCTTCTGCTGAATTTTGCCCCTTTTCTGCCAATCCACCTCTTGGGCGCTAATCTCCATCTTTTGCACACTGCTTTGTAGAGATAGCCACTCCTCCCGTTCACTGGTTCCACTGCTAGCTGTGGGGGGTGAACAAGTAGGTACCCTCCTTGCTGGCCTGCCACCCCCCTTTACTAGTTTAAATGCTTGTCAATGTAGCATTTAAACTTATCATTGAGTGGTTGGATTCCCCTCCAGGATGGATGCAGGCCGTCAGGCTTGAACAAACCTCCATCCCTCCAGTTGGGTCCCCAGTCACCAATGAATCCAAACCCTTCCTCACAGCATCAGTTCTTCAACCATGAGTTAAAGTTCCTGGTGCATGCACCCCTATGCTGTCCCTTGCCTCTCGCAGGTAGTACTTCTGAGAAAGTGACAGAAGTAGCTACTTTCTTGAGACCCCTCCCCAATTTTCTAAACTCTTCCTGAACTTCCTTTGGCTCCCCATTTGCCACCAAGGGGCCACTTACCTATGAAATGGAAGCAGTTTGCTATCTGGGCCCCTTCTTATAGCCTGGACCCTTTCACCTGTCCAGTGAACCAGGTTTTGGAGTATCTCCTGACCTTCTCTGATGCAGTCTCAAATACTCCTCCCTGAAAGTGAACCTGACAGCTATTTCAGCCTTTCATGTGCCCATTGATGGCCATACTGTGGCACAGCTGGATGTGGCCTGTACTTTTCTGAGAGGCATTCTCCACTTGAAGCCTCGTATCCATAACCCAGTTCCAGCTTGGGACCTAGAAACATAGAAGTTGACGGCAGATAAGGACCACAAGGCCCATCCAGTCTGCCCATCTCTTTGTCTGCCTTATAAATGTGCCATCGGCCTTTACTCTGTCAGTGGCCTAACTTTTCATAGTCATCTGTATTGCTCCCTTATGCCTATCCCATGCCTGTTTGAAGCCATGCACTGTATTCATAGCCACCACTTCCTGAGGTAGGCCGTTCCATGCATCCACCACCCTTTCTGTGAAAAAGAATTTCCTCACATTCCCCCTTAATTGGCCTCCCTCTAATCTCATGCTGTGTCCTCTTGTCTTGCTATTTTTCTTATATTTAAACATGTTAGACTCTTTCATCTTGTTATTGCCCTTAAGGTGTTTGAATGTTTCGATCATATCACATCTCTCCCTTCTTTGCTCAAGGGTATACATATTGAGCTCCATTAATCTGTCCTCATATGTTTTCTGATGCAGTCCCTGCACCATTTTGGTTGCCCTTCTCTGGACTGCCTCAATTTGGTTAATGTTCTTGTGAAGGTATTCCCTCCAGTACTGCATGCAGTACTCCAGATGGGGCCTAACCAGGGTCTTGTAAAGAGGGATTATTACCTCCCTCTTACGACTTGTGATACCCTTACTAATACACTCTAACATCCCCCTAGCCTTACCTACTGCTTTAGAGGTCTGCTTGGATGATTTCAGGTCAATGGTGATGATGATGCCCAAGTCTCTTTCTTCTTTTGTGACTGCCAGCAACTCCTCCCAGCCTATAGGTGGCTTCAGGGTTTCTCTTCCCTATGTGCATGATCTTGCACTTTTTTGCATGAAATCCCAGTTGACACTCTTCTGACCATTTTGCTAGTTTATCTTCTCATTCTGCCCACCCCATCTGGATCATCTACTCTGTTGCAGATCTTGGTGTCATCTGCAAACAGACAAGCCTTACCCTCTAGTCCATCTACAATGTCACTAATGAAGATATTGAAGAGGACTGGCCCCAGGACTGATCCCTGAGGTACCCCACTTGTGACTTGCATCTCTTCTGACTGTATGCCATTTACCACCACTCTCTGTTTTCTGTCGTCAACCAGTTTGCCACCCAGTTGACCAACTTCTGACCCACCCTGAGCCTACCCAGCTTATTTATCAATCTTCTATGTGGAACAGTGTCAAAAGCTTTGCTGAAGTCAAGGAAGGCGACATCAACTGCTCCCCCTTGGTTCATCACTCTGGTTACCCAGTCAAAGAAATCTATGAGATTAGTTTGACAGGACCTTCCCTTTGTAAACCCATGCTGTCTTGGATCCTGTGCCCCTATGGATTCCAGGTGTTGCACTATCCTTTCCTTAAGGAGTGCCTCCATAATCTTGCCTACTACTGAGGTAAGACTGACTGTTCTGTAGTTCCCTGCCTCCTCCCTGCTACCACTCTTGTGGAGTGGGATCACATGAGCCCTTCTCCAGTCTTCTGGGACCTCTCCTGTGCTCAAAGACTCACTAAACAGTTCTGCTAATGGCTCTGCTAGTTCCACCCTTAGCTCCTTAAGTTCCCTGGGATGTATGCCATCAGGTCCCATTGCCTTGTCCACCCTGAGCTTAGCGAACTCTTGTAGGACCCTTTCTTTTGTGAAGGGAGTAGTGCTCACCTCCCTCCCTCCCTCCCCCCTGTGTCCATGGTGCTGAGCTGTGGGCCCTGCTCTACCTTCTCTTCAGTAAATACTGAGCAAAAGTTCTGTTTAGGATAGATGCTTTTACAAAGTCCTCCTCCTCACACGCCCCCCCTTTCTCCTTTGAGCTTGGCAATACCCCCTCTGGACTTTCTCCTTTCACTAATGTATCTGTAGAAAGTCTTGTCACCTTCTTTTACTGTTCGTGCTAGTGTTTCCTTAGTTTGGGACTTTGCCTGCCTTACTGCTTTCCCTGCTTCCCTTAGGGCAGTTTGGTATGCCTCCATATCTTCATCCTGCTGCATTCCCTTATATTTCCTGAAGGCCAGCCTTTTGGCTCTGACCTTTTCTGCTACTGTATTTGAGAACCAAAGTGGTTTCCTTCTTCTTTTGCACTTCCTTTTCTGTCTAACACAATGGGATGTTGCTTCAAGTATTGCTTCCTTAATGCTTGCCCACTTTGCCTGTACCCCTTCACCTGTGTTTCTTTTTGCCAGGGCTAGCTTAACTCTGTTGGTGATCTTATCAAAGTCAGCTCCTCTGAAGTCCCATATTTTTGCCTTGGAATGGGATGATTTAGATGTACTGGCCAAATTGAACCATACCATGTGATGGTCACTGGCCCCTAGGTGACCTTCTACCTGGATATTTGTGATCAATCCTGTTAGTCAATACTAGATCTAGGATAGCCCTGTCTCTTGTGGGTTGTTGTACCAGTTGTTTGAGGCCCTCCCCTTGCGGCGAATCCACCATGTGTCTAGTTCTGGCAGATGTTCCTGCTGGTATTGACCAATCTGTATCCAGCATGTTGAAGTCTCCCATTATCAGAACCTCCCCTTTAGCTGTCATGTTTTCAGCTGACCTGAATTTTATTTTAGAGAAGCTGACCCTCCTTCCTTTTGAGCCAGCCATGTCTTGCATGCTATGCTTTCTGTCATGGAAAGCATTATTTTTAGTTGCCATTACTTCTGTTCGATGAATTTCAGAGCTACAGGTTCTCATGTGTGAGCAGCCTTATTTGATTTTCCACAAAGGCAGGGTGTCTTTATGTGCCATTTCTAAGTTTCTTCCCAAGGTGGTGTCTGAGTTTACCTTAAATCAATCCATACACCTGCCTGTTTATTATCCAGAGCATGCCAGTCCAGGGGAAGCATTGCTCCATATTTTGGATGTACATAGAATTTTGCATTACTACACACACTGTACGAGGGACTTCAGGAAGTCCTCTCAGTTGTTTATTTCTTTCGCCTCTGGCAGAGAAAGCAATCCATTTTCGAAACAGTGCGTGTCCAAATGGTTGGCCAACTGTATTATTTTTTGTTACAGGTAGTACGGTAAGGAAATTCCAGGGGTTGTTAAGGGCCTTCCACCAGGGGTATGACTACTTTGGTTGCCTGTTTCAGGGGCGTGTTTGCAGCCGAGATTTGTGCTGCTGCCACTTGGAGTACTGTCCACACATTCACCAAGCACTACAGTCTGGACATTGCTTCCAGAAGGAGGGCAGGCTTTTGCCTAGCTGTGCTTGAGGGCCTTCTTTCTTAGGCCTCTGACCTCCTGTCACCCAGACTGTCCTTGCTCTCAGCACTGCTTGGGACTCATTCCATAGGTGTGACCTAATGACTGAGATATCCCCCGATGAAGACAGAAGAGTTACGTAAGTGTAATCCCTAGGTGGCACTATCCCAGGGGCTACTACCCCGGCCTGCTTGGCTAGTAGCAGGTTAAGGGGCTTGGGTACTGACACGGGTGCCTACACCCGGAGGTCAGAGTTGTTAGTGGTCGAGCTAACCTGGGCACAACCCTCCGGAACACTGTAACCCCCCCTTTCCCTTCTAGTGGCCTGAACAATATACAATAATCACTTTTACAATGACCCTTATTCACCATGCAATTACCCACACTGTTTGCACTTACCACCAGGGCTGGTTCCTCTAGCTCAACCCTGGGGACCCCCTGTAAAACAAGGTTATGCACAGCAAATAGCAACAGTACAGTACTCTTGGCACAAACTGGAACCACAGTCAGGTTAAATGCAAAAAGAGTTAGATCTGAATTATTCAGAGGACTTGAACAAGGGAGTGGTGTAATCAGGTTGATTTGCTTAAAGGCTATATCAGTCAGACAGTTATGCATGCACTTCAGAATCCCTACACAGTCACACACTCTGGGTACCCAGGTAGGAAGACGGTGGAACGTTGCCTTTGGTAGGCCGTCTTGCAGCTGGTTGGGGCCCTGTGATGGAAGAGAACAACATGCACAACACACACTATTTGTAATCCAGGGCCGGAGGACTCAGTTCATGACAGAAAAGACAACAAAGCAATCAGCTGACAACACTTTAGATTTAGCTGTTGTTGCAGGGAGCTACCCTGATGTTTACTCACGATACCCAATACAAGACACAGGCAGGATGAAATTGAGACAGCAGGTTGTTGAACTGGAGTGCCAGGAGAAGCAGGGCCACAGAAATCACTGAGGCGTCATTCCTGTTCAAAGCTTGAGCAGGGGGCTGATCCCCAGGCAAGTCTCTTGTCGATGGCTTTCTTTGTGCAGCGGGTAGTGTGGCTGGGCCAGTGTGGCAAAGCCCAGGCCCAATGGAGATGAATACAGATTCAGTCCATGGGAGCTGGATGTAGCCTCCAGCATGCAGAACACAGTTCAGCACACAGTAGGGAACCAAATCACATCCCACTAACAACACACAGCACATTTACATGTAAGAAATTCTGCTGAACCAGGCACGTTGCTGTCTGGTCACACATACAGAGTCTCTGCACAAACTGGGAGTTCAGAGGTGGCTGGAAATCCTGACAGGCCGATCTCATTCAGCAAATCTTTGGGCTTCTCCGGGTTAAAGCCTGGTCACAGTCCAGTGGCTTAAATCATTCTCACAACTCGGATTCAGTCCGAATCAACTCTATTTTCCCTCTCAGGGACAGCAGGCAGACAGGCAGGCCACAACTCAGCCCGATTCACAGTTCTCCTGCGCGAATCTATACAGGATTACTGCTCGAATATCTTGAGCTGTTACTTCTTAACTTCCCAACTCAGATCTGAACTAAAACTACAAGCAGTCTGGGACTTTTCCCAGGATCCAAAAGGTTCGGT
Source organism: Neoceratodus forsteri (assembly GCA_016271365.2). Lineage (NCBI taxonomy): Eukaryota > Metazoa > Chordata > Ceratodontiformes > Ceratodontidae > Neoceratodus > Neoceratodus forsteri. The sequence goes on from CM057452.1 coordinate 569,923,603, forward strand.
TGGCTGATTCCTCTGTCAGTCACAACAAGGGCTCCCCCTCCAGGTTTATGTAGGCGCCAAAAGCCCCAAACCACAATTCCTACAGAATTTTGCTCCCACAAAGCCCCTGGGGACAGGCTCCATTTTAGAGTCCCCAAAAGTACTGATTGGCCCATTTTAGCAGTCCAGGACCAAGATGGTGGAGATAAACAGAAATGTCCATGCTGCAAAGAAGGCAGGTTAGACAAACTGCAATATTATTACTATTCTAATAAATGATCAGCAAACAAATACATCTTCTAACAGAGCTCCCTCTGCGCTAATAGCGATGGCAGAATGGAGCGATTATTTGGCAGCCAGGGTGGGACTCGAGCATAGAAACACTCAGCCCCCTCACAGATCAATTATGACTGCAATCCAGGCAGCTCTTAAACAGACAGTACACAGAGGCTATACAGGCAGTCTTCGGCAATACATTTAAACTGCTAAAATGCAGGACACCAGCCTGGCAGTGAGCATTTAGGCAATCTCAAGGAAGACTTTTCGGGAACCCCCATTTGTAGGAGGGTTACATCATTCCCTCCTTGGAGAAAACTTGGGGTCCGCGTCAAATCTGTACCATCACACTATTGAAAATGCAATATAAATGAGACATATATGACATTAGCATGCTATGCAAATACTATCTGATACATCAGTTAACATAAACTTGTCACATTACTATACATTTCAACATACTTCACAATACTATATCCTTACTGACAATACTTATGCATGTTTCATACAGATAATACTGATTTCACTATGATTAACATACTTTGAACATCACTATACTAATTCATGTAGTAACTTCTTGTACATTAAACAGTGTAAGAGGGGGCCCTTCCCTATCAGCTAACTTGGGGCTGGATGGGGCAGGGGCATCATGGTGAGAGGGAAGAACAAGTAACCTGGAGTAGACCGTCAAGCTCAGTTTGGGTAGTGAGCTCTGAGAAATATAAACACCTTTGTGAACCACATTGAGAGGCAAATCCACTGACCTCCCAGGAGAATCATAACTGAAGCACAATACTGGCTTAACAGCTCTGCCAGTCTTTTTGGGGGGAAACAGCTACAATCTCTATACTTTCAGCACTAACTTTGGAACTTTCGTTATTCGTGAGGGGTGCCTCTGCAAGGATGGGAATGTCCAAACTGGGAGCACTGTCAGGTCCTTGCCCTGTACTAGGCTCTGTTTCCACAACACTTGGCTCATTTAGAGAAGGTTCTGACACATTTAGGTTTTGTGGCACCGAAGGGAGGCTGTCAGCACTTTCATATTGTTGTTCAAGTTCTGGTGTGTCACCAGAGAGACTCAGACAATCAGCCCCTTCTTCTGGCAAGTCACACAGTTCCACTAAACACAGGGAGTCCGCAGCCTCAGATGTGATACTTTGCACTTCACTTTCAGGGAATATTGGCTCCAAGGAAGAAGCTGGGGTGGTTAGGCAGTCCAGATGGCCCAGCTTCATCCCCACGATTCTGCATAGGATTTCCATGAAACAACTGACTCAGTTCATAGGAGGGGTAATAGGCATTGTCACACTCACTATCATCAGAGGTGGACTGACAGTCACTATCATTCTGGGCCTGCTGTGGGGGAACCCTTAAATCTGTAACTATTGGGGTAGGTTGATTCTGTCTCTTTTTTGCAGCAGCACGCGTCACCAACTCAGGGGAGGCAATGTCTGCTGGCTCAGCTTCAATAATAACTTGGCCGATAGGCAGCAAGTGGTTACGGTGCGTGGTCTTGACAGCTTTGGAGTTATTCTCTGGGCATACCTTGTACACTGGTAGATCATCCAACATTCCAGCTACTACATGAGAAAGATGGTGCCACCTATCAGCAATTTTCTGCTTGCCATGTAGTGCCAAACTGCATAACAACACACGCTCTCAGGATGTAGCTCTTGAGCCGTTACTTTCTTATCGTGCCTCTCTTTGTTGGCGAGATTTCTCTTGACGGCCATTGCCTGGGCCAATTGATATGCATGGTTCAATTGAGCTTTCAGTTCCTGTACATACTGCAGGTAGTTTTTGACTCAGACCCCATCTGGAGAGACCCCAAAGCAGACATCAACTGGCAGTCGGGCCTCCCTCCCGAACATGAGACAGTAGGGGGAGAACCCAGTAGCATCATTTTTGTGCAATTGTATGCTCGTACCAAGGTGCTAATCTGCTGGCTCCACTTATGCTTGTCTTTTGGATGGAGGGTGCCCAGCATGTCTAGAAGGGTTTGGTTAAAAAGTTCTGGTTGAGGGTCCCCCTGTGGGTGATAAGGGGTAGTTCTTGACTTCCACCCCCCCAACAGAGAGAGCATTTCTTTGATTAGCCTACTTTCAAAATCTCTGCCTTGGTCAGAGTGGATCCGCTGGGGGGCACCATAGTGGATGGAGAATTTTCACACTGGCACCTTGGCCACAGTAGAGGTTTTTTGATCTTTAGTTGGAAAAGCTTGTGCATACCGTGTGAAATGATCCATAACCACTAACACATTGCCAATATTCCATTGATCAGGTTCTAAACACATGCAGTACAAGTTCCATGGGGGCGGTGATAGTTATATTGACAAGGGGGCAGCCCTCTGAGGCAGGGCTTTTCTTTGGAGGCAACAACTACAGGTCTTTACATGGTGCTCAACATTGACCCCCATCTTGAGCCAGTAGAATCAAGATCGTACCAGGTCGAGAGTGCTGTCAATACCGAGGTGCCCCATGTGATTGTCGAGGGACCTCAGTACCAAGTATCTAAAGGCCGTGGGCAGGGCAAATTGTTGCTTGTCTGCTTGACCACTATGATCCACTGTCTCTCTGTATAACAACTGTTTGAGTAACTTCAACCTGGGGCTGTCGGGGAAATGCAACTTAGACACATCTTTCCTTGCACGCAGGGCATCAAGTGCAGTTGAATCATAGGGTCTTGGGATTGAGCCCACTAAATACTGTCATTGTCAAGTTGAGGTATTGCACAAATATATAGAGCAGAGAAATGGCAATAGGCAGCCGGTATGCAGGTATCAGGAGGGTCCAAGCAATCTATTAGACAGTTCACTGTGTCTGCAGATATCTGTTCATCTCTGTCAAACTTTTGGCACAGTGCTTGGATGTCAGGTTCAGACAGCCTGACCCAATCACTCTTGGAAGCAGCCCTTCATGACAGGGCACCAGCTTCAATATGGTTCAGTCCTAGTCTGAATTCGACAGCATAATCATAGGTTGATGAGGCAGAGAGCCACCGCTGCCCAGTGGCGTCTAACTTATTTATTTATTTTATTTTATTTTATTTATTTAAATCTCAGATTACAAATACCTTTGAGCTTGAGGCAGCTCATTTATAAAGGTTCCACATCAAAGGAAAGGGTTACAATAAGGTAGAGAGGTGTAGACAACATTCATGGTATCAACAGAGGTACAGACAACATTCATTGTATCATCGAAGCACAGCAAGAAAACTGGTAAATAAGTGGGAACAGTGCTACACACTTAAGATTACAAGCAAGCATAGAAAACCATAAGGTACATTTGAAGCAACATTGCTAATCAGAGGTTGGGGGGAAGGGGAAGAGTAAGGAAGGGGTAGGGAGATAAGAGGGCAGAGTCCAGATAGAGAAGGAAAAGAAAATATGGCAGCCAGAGGCCTTGCCGTAGGGTGAGAGGGATGGGAGGCTAAGGTGGGAGAAGGGGTAAAAGAGGGGAAAAGGAGGGTGGATGAAGGGAAAGAAGAAAAGGGAGAGTGGGGACCAGAGGGCCTGGACAGGTCCAGGAAGAGGGAGGTCAGTGGGATAAGAGCAAGAAGGGGGTGGGGTAGGGGAGGAGGTGGCAGGGGGAAAGGGGAAATTGTTCTGTCAGGAGAGGTGAAACGAAACAGGAAGCCAAGTAAGAGCCTCAGAGAGTGAAAAAAGTGGTATAAGAGTTTCTGCAGAAGTGGGAAACTAGGTGCAACAATCACAAGTGCTTTCGGTTAGGAGATGCTGAAGTCTGTACATAGGTCACCGGGCTATTGTCGGTCTTCACCGATATCTTTGCCCCATAGAGGTACTCACGAAAATGATCAATGATGGCCTATTTCAGGGCAAGGAACTCCAGCTTCTGCACAGGAAAGTTTCGCTCCGACGGGGTCAAACTCCTGCTGGCGAAAGCTACCGGTCTTAAACCATCCTCATGGTCTTGATACAGCACAGCTCCTAGGCCCTGCAGACTAGCGCCCGTATGCAGCACATAGGGCTTGGTAGGATCAGCATAGGTGAGGATGGGGGTGTGGGTGAGCTGGTATATGACTTCGTGGAAGACTGCTTCACATTCGGGTGTCCAGCAGGGCCCAAAAGGTTCACCTGTGCGGAAGTACACTTTCTCTGGTTCTTTAAAAGCCCCTTTCTTGTATTTACGGTTGGTAAGGGGGTAACTCTGGGTAAGATTCAGGAGCAGGCAGATCACTTTTGAATAGTTTTTTATGAACCTGCAGTAGTAGCCACAGAACCCCAGAAAACATTGTAGTTCTTTCAAGTTATGGTGCTGGGGCCAAGTAGCCAGTGACTCAACCTTACTGGGATCGGTCTCTATCCCTTCTGCAGATACTATGTGCCCCACATACTTCACGGAGGTTTAAAAAAAACTGGCACTTGTCGATGGACAGCTTGAGGCCGAAGTCTTCCAATTGGTCCAGCACTTTAAACAGTCAGGTCTCATGCTCCTTTAATGTGCGTCCGAACACAATGACATCATCTAGGTACACTAGACATTCCAGCAAGTTCATACCTCTCACCGCACATTCCATCAGTCACTGAAAGGTGGCCGGGCCCCCAAAATCCCCTGTGGCATTCTCAGGAATTCGTAGAACCCCAAAGGACAGATGAAGGCTGTTTTCTCATGGTCCTCTGGGGCCATTGGACTCTGGTAATATCTGCTGCGAAGATCAAATACCGAGAACCATTTGCTCCCATTTAAGCAATTCAGGGCATCTTGTATACAAGGCATGGTGTACCGATCTGGGATGGTCTGCCGGTTCAGGGTTCGATAATCAACACACATCCTCACAGACACGTTCTTCTTATGCACAACCACAATGGGAGAGGCATATGGGCTCCTTGATTCTTGTATAATGCCAGCAGCGAGCATTTCCTGCAGGTGCCTCCTAACATCATCTATGTCTGCTGGGGTGAGGCGTCGGGATCTCTCTCGAAATGGCCGGTCATCATGCAGGCGTATGTGATGCTCTGCACACCCCATGTCCCATTCTTTTAACGAAAACACTTGGTGTCTCTGGGCGAATTTCTTGCTAATTCTAGCCTTCCATTCAGCCGGCAACGGGAATCACCAAAGTCGAATAAGTCCGGGGTCACTCTTTCCTTTTCACCAGAGTACTTGTTGCTGGGTAATACAGCAGTGTCTGTGCAGTGTACTGTAGCTGGGGTGCACCCTCTGTTCAACCGGACCTTCTGATCTGACACATTCCGAATCTGGACCATCACTCGTCGTGCATAGGAGTGGGCACGGGAGGGCAAAATGCTGGGTTTAACCAATAATCCCTCTGGCAGCTTTCCATCACCTGGTGCATCCAACATTAATATTTTATTTTTCACTTCCTTTCTAATGCAAACCTCTCCCTGAATGGTGTACTGAGCATTGGGAGGGAGTACCAGAGAATCAGGATCTTTCTTCCACACTATCCCCACCGGCTCATCTCCGTCAGCTTCGGTAATCCGGTTTTGCAGATCATGGGCTCTCTTTATCAGGGCTGGGATTCTCAGTGCCATCCAGTCTGTTGCCCTTGTTTTTCATGACACAGCTGCGCTAGTCTTCCAAACATGTGTGCATTGGTTCCAATGAGCAAGGGAATCCCATCATACAATCCCGTAGGAGGGCACACCAGGGCTAATGTCTCTACTTGTTCATCTACACCAGTTACAGTCACAGGGAGAGACAACCAGAGCCAGACATATCCTAGGTAGGGCTAAGACTTGTCACTCAGGCCCCACACATGCAGACCTTCCAGAGATTGTAGTGGCACATCAGATAAGTGTCTGTCATACCAGTTCTGGAATACATCGGTCACTTGCGACCCGCTATCGAGCACAGCCCAAGCATGGATACCATTGACAGTCACAGAAGTCTCCATCAAAGGGCCTACTATTCTGGACCAGTCTGGAGAGGCAGAAGCAGAGGCCTGGAAATATGATTTAGCCACAAAGAAATCTGAGTTAGGATTTCTCAGTCCTGCACTGCGGTAATTTCCAACGCTTCTCGGCCATGGTCTTGCTTTCCGAAGCTCCCCTTGAAGTCTGTATACAATTTTATCTAGGTCTTTTGGGGACTGGTATTCTCTCTTCATGTGACCATCCTTCCCACAATTATGGGAAAATATGCTTTCTGGGGTCTGGTGTGGCCTTGACATCACATTGGGGGCTGAGGTGGGAGTTCTACCAACAGAAAACCTTGGTTCCACCTCTGTCTGCGGTGTGGCGAGCATTTGGAGACATCTTGTCAATTCTCTCACTTCCATAGTGAAGACATCAATTTCTGAGCTGCTGTCAGCAGGAGATGCCTGGGTGTTCACCCCAACCCCCATAGCAGATGCAGTCGGATAAGGATCGGGGCCTGTACTCACAGGAGCGGCCTTCATAAAGAGACTGTTTTTTGTTTCTCTGAACTCCCTCAGCAGTTCATCCCATGGCGGAGCATCCATAGCAGTCTCTCTCTGGCTGGGTCCCCCAGGGCCAACATTTAGTTCTCAGATTCCGTCATGTGATTGCGGTGATTCCAGGCTATCAGTGACAGACCCCTTGCCTGGAGCAGGGGTTGCAGCAGCTACGACTGCGTAGGGCTCAGAAAAAACTTCTTCCTCCTCAACTTCACATACCTCCTTCATCAACACATGGAAGGGCAAGGGACCAGAATTTCTTTGATGCAGTTGCAATTTGAGCAACACCCAGCTGGAGTGCCGGGCAGCACACAGTATATGATCCAGTCTTACCCGGTCCACTTCACTAGAGGCCCAGCCTCCTTTCCGAAAAATGTTTTGTAGGATTCCCTCTATTCAATCCATGTAGGCAGATAACAATTCCCCCGGCTGTTGTCTAACATCTTTAAGTTTCCATTTCAAGGCCTCAACACTAGTGGTGCCCCCAAACACATTTTCAAGGGCACCTATGTACTCTTGGGCTTTGGCATCAGGGTCAGAGGACCTCAGGGAGTGAAAAGTACATAAGGCAGGTCCTTGGAGGCTTTCCCCCGGGTGGGCCCTTTTTTCGGCCTGTGAGCATTGCCAGTCTTGTACTGCAAGAGTAGCAGAGTCTATCCAGGTCTCCAGGTCAACTTCCCCATTAGGAGTAGGGCAGATGCCAGAGAATACCTTGAGCTTGCGGTAAGGGCCATGACTACTTGCTGGCTCAGAGGCAGGTACAGAAGTTGGTGAAAGAACAGCTGCTGGGGTGGGTGTGGACAGTGGGGAGGTGACAGTCCCAGGTGGCAGGAATACTTTTTTTTAACTCCTCCACAGTTTTGCCCTCCTCCAGTAACAACTTGGCAAACTTCTCCTCAAAAGACTCAGATAACAGTGGGAACTCATCCTCTAAGGGATCCTTGCTATCTTTGGTTATGGCCCTCCAGGTGGCAGGAAACCCTTCTGGAGTGATAGTCTGGGGCACCTTTGAACTGTCCAGGGGGTTGCTACACTCCACCAAGGCCATGAGAGTTTGGGCAGTTAAATCAGCCTGTCGACCCACCACTACAGCTTTTTTCAAACATTCAGCTTTAGAAAGTGCCCCTTCAACAGTGTCCTTACTAACGTCCATAGGTATATCCAGTATTAGCAAAGCATTATGGGGTTCAATCTCTTGCCCCATACACCACCCCACCAACTGGTGCACAGCCACTTCTGTTGGGGTAGCCATTTTTGTTTGACAATAATTCATAATTATGGCCACTAGAAGACACAAAATCCCAGCGGTGAGCCTCCAAGATGTAACCCCTAGGTGGCGCTATCCCAAGGGCTACTACCCCTGCCTGCTTGGTTAGTAGCAGGTTAAAGGGCATGGGTACTGAAATGGGTGCCTCCACCCAGAGGTCAGGGTTGTTGGTGGTCGAGCTAACCTGGGCACAGCCCTCCGGGACACTGTAACCCCCCTCTTTCCCTTCTAGTGGGCTGAACAATATACAATAATCACTTTCACAATGACCCTTATTCACCATGCAATTACCCACACTGTTTGCACTTACCACCAGGGCTGGTTCCTCTAGCTCAACCCTGGGAACCCCTGGTAAAACAAGGTTATGCACAGCAAGCAGTAACAGTACAGTACTCTTGGCACAAACTGGAACCACAGGTTAAATGCAAAAAGAGTTAGATCTGATTTATTCAGGGGACTTGAACAAGGGAGGGGCGTAATCAGGTTGATTTGCTTAAAGGCTATATCATACAGACAGTTATACATGTACTTCAGAGTCCCTACAGAGTCACACACTCTGGGTACCCAGGTAGGAAGATGGTGGGCTAGCCAGGAATGTTGCCCGGGGTAGGCCGTCTTGCAGCTGGTTGGGGCCCTGTGATGGAAGAAAGCAACATGCACAACGTACACTATTTGTACTCCGGAGCCGGAGGACTCAGTTCGTGACAGAAAAGACAACAAAGCAATCAGATGACAACACTTTAGATTTAGCTGTTGTTGCAGGGAGCTACCTTGATGTTTACTCACGATACCCAATACAGGACACAGGTAGGATGAAATTGAGACAGCAGGTTGTTGAACTGGAGTGCCAGGAGAAGCAGGCCACACAAATCACCGAGGCGTCATTCCTGTTCAAAGCTTGAGCAGGGGGCTGATCCCCAGGCAGGTCTCTTGTCGATGGCTTTCTCTGTGCAGCGGGTAGTGTGGCAGAGCCAGTGTGGCAAAGCCCAGGCCCAATGGAGATGAATACAGATTCAGTCCATGGGAGCTGGATGCAGCTTCCAGCAAGCAGAACACAGTTCAGCACACAGTGGGGAACCAAATCACATCCCACTAACAACACACAGCACATTTACATCTAAGAAGTTCTACTGTACCAGGCACGTTGCTATCTGGTCACAAATACAGAGTCTCTGCACAAACTGGGAGTTCAGAGGTGGCTGGAAATCCTGACAGGCCAATCGCATTCAGCAAATCTTCATGCTTCTTCAGGTTAAAGCTTGGTCACAGTCCAGTGGCTTAAATCGTTCTCACAACTCGGATTCAGTCCAAATCAACTCTATTTTCCCTTTCAGGGACAGCAGGTGGACAGGCAGGCCACAACTCAGCCCTTTCACAATTCTCCCGTGCGAATCTATGCAGGATTACTGCTTGACTATCTCGAGCTGTTACTTCTTCACTTCCCAATTCAGATCTGAACTGAAACTACAAGCAGTCTGGGACTTTTCCCAGGATCCAAAAGGTTCGGTTGGCTGATTCCTCTGTCAGTCACAACAAAAGTTCCCACTCCAGGTTTATTTAGGTGCCAAAAGCCCAAAACTACAATTCCTACAGAATTTTGCTCCCACAAAGCCCCTGGGGACAGGCTCCATTTTAGAGTCCCCAAAAGTACTGATTGGCCCATTTCAGCAGTCTAGGACCAAGATGGTGGAGATAAACAGAAATGTCCATGCTGCAAAGAAGGCAGGTTAGACAAACTGCAGTATTATTACTATTCTAATAAATGATCAGCAAACAAGAACATCTAGCAGAGCTCCTTCTGCGCTCATAGCGATGGCAGAATGGAGCGATTATTTGGCAGCCCAGGCGGGACTCGAGCGTAGAAACACTCAGCCCCCTCCCAGATTAATTATGACTGCAATCCAGGCAGCTCTTAAACAGACAGTACACAGAGGCTATACAGGCACTCTCTGGTACTACATTTAAACTGCTAAAATGCAGGACACCAGCTTGGCTGTGAGCATTTAGACAAGCTCAAAGAAGACTTTGCAGAAATTTGTGCAGCTGCTACCTGAGTACTGCCCACACCTTTACTAAACACTGCAGTCTGGACATTGTCTCTTGCAAAAGGGCTGGCTTTGGTCTAGCTTTGCTTCAAGGCCTACTTTCTTAGGCCTGTTAGCTTCAACCACCCAGACTGTTTATGTTCAGTACTGCTTGATACTCGTTCCATATGTTTGTCCTGATGAGAGATATCCTCGAACAAGATACAACAGTTATGTACTCACCATAACAGTAGATCTTCAAGAGAATCTCTTTCATCAGTCCATGCTGTCCCACCCTTCTTCCCCTTTTAGGATTCTGAGACTTTGGTGAGTGCTGTCTCCTTCTCCATGAGGATGTACTTGGTGTTCTCTGCCTCGCCTGGTTGGCAGAGCTCTAGGTTCTCTCCTGGTTCCCTACAGTGAGGTCCTCCAAGTATAATCTCTGACGGGGAACTGAGGAGGGAAGGGACCACCCACATTTATGTAGTAGCCATCTGACATCTGAGTTTGTCGTGGGAAGCCCCTGGTGGATTGCTTGCAAAAGTCTCCATGTGGTCCTAGTGCCTGACTGCTATAAGTTCCATAGGTGTGGCCTGATGAAAGAGATTCTCTTGAAGATCTACTGTTATGGTGAGTACGTAACTGTTCTTTTCCCTTGCCTCCCTTTAGCAAACCCTGCTTGGTCTGTATGGATGCAAGAGCGGAGAAATTTATCCAACCTGGCTGCTTTGACCCTGGCGGTGACTTTATAGTCCACTATCAGGAGAGAGAATGGTCAATAAAATACACAATAGGTGGGGCCCTTGTTCGGTTTGGGCAGCACTGTAATGGTGGTGACTTGGGCAGAGGAGGGCAACGTACTTGTAGAGAACAGGCAGAGGTGCTAAACGAGTACTTTGGCTCAATATTTGCAGTGGGTGACAAGGGATCCCTACAGCTGATGGGAGAGATGAGGAGTCAGTAAAAGCGAGAGGTCAGTCTCAGCCTGAGACCATAGGATGGCATGAGACTTGGGCACGGGCTAGACCAGACCAAGAAGGTGTAGGAAGGTTGCATGAGGGAGTAGATTGGGGGGGAGGAGAAATCACAGTGGATAGGATAGGGAGGCCCTTCGGAATCTGAAAACTGATAAGGCGCCAGGGCCGGATGGAATACATCCGAGGGTTATGAAGGAATTGGCGGGTGTGCTGGCAACCCCACTGGCTGCTCTCTTTAACATCTCTCTGCAGACGGGATGGGTGCCACAGGACTGGAGGGTGGCTTATGTAGTGCCTATACATAAGGGGGGGGTCTAGGGAGGAGATGGGGAACTATAGGCCGGTCAGTCTAACGTCTGTAGTGGGCAAAGTAATGGAGGGATTTATCAAGAAGAGGCTTGGGAGGTAGTTGGAAAGGTTAGGACACCAGGATGATAAACAGTATGGCTTTGTCCCGGGGAGATCATGTCAGACCAACCTTGTAGTGTTTTATGATTGGGTGACGGGGGCCTTGGATAGACATAGGCCGGTGGATGTCCTATACCTAGATTTCAGCAAGGCTTTTGATTCAGTACCTCATAATGGACTGATAGCAAAAATGGAGGAGATGGGGGTGGGTGGACAGGAGTTAAACTGGGTTGAAAATTGGCTTTCGGTGCATTTACAGAGGGTAATGGTGGGTGGGATAGTATCCTCCCCCAGGAAGGTAATCAGTGGAGTCCCTCAAGGTTCAGTATTGGGGCCACTCTTGCTCAATGCCTATGTCTCGGATATAGGGAGGGGAGTTAGAAATAGGTTGAGTCTCTTTGCAGATTATTCAAAATTGGGAGCACTGGTGGATAGTGAGGAAGCGAGGGAGACAGTCCAGGGGGATGTGGATACCCTGGAGGGGTGGTCAAGGAGGTGGGGACTGAAATTTAATGCCAGGAAATGTAAGGTACTTCATTTGGGGGTCAATAACCCGGGCCATGTATACACCCTGGAGGGGTCACACTGCAAGCAACATTGGGAGAAAGGGATTTAGGGGTGGTGGTAGACGTTAAAATGAATAATTCTGAAAACTAGAAAAATTGCAGCCAAGGCAAACAGGATATTGGGTTGCATAGCCAAGGGAATTACGTCCAGAAGCAGGGAAGTGATCCTTCCTCTATATAATGCCTTGGTCAGGCCGCAGCTTGAGTACTGTGTATAGTTCTGGAGACCTCATCTGAAGAAGGACATAGCGCTGCTGGAGAGGGTCCAGAGGAGAGCGACCAGGATGATTCAGGGCATGGAGTGGAGGCCTTATGAGGAGATACTGGAAGAGCTTGGGCTTTACTCACTGGAGGAGAGGAGGGATAGGGAAGACATAATAGAGGTTTTCAAGTATGTAAAGGGAATAATTAGGAGTGGAACCAGGGAGTTGTTTAGGCTGAAGAAGGGGGGAGTGACCAGGGGCCATGGGTGGAAGTTGGAGGGGGGAAATTACAGGGGGGAACATAGGAGGCATTTTTCACTGAGAGGGTGGTGGAGCAGTGGAATGCACTTCCCGGGAGGCTGGTGGAGGAGGGCACAGTGGAGGGCTTCAAGAAGGGATGGGATAGGTTCATGGGGAAACTGAATCTAGAGAAGACATTCTTGGGGGCTGGGGGGGTGGTGAGGCGGGCAGCCATTGGGTTGCTGGCTTTCGAGCAGACAAGACAGACCATTTGGCCTATTCTGCTGGCTTTTTAGTATGTTAGTATGTTAGAAACTGAGATCATGTCATGTAAGGGATCGGGTAGGCTGCCCCCAAACAGTTTCAGGAAATCGATCTGCAATCCATCTGCCCCAGGGGTTTTACCTACCTGTAGATCTCTGACAGCCCCCTGGAATACCTACTTGGTCAGTGGAGTTTCCAGTTCCCCAACTTGAGAGGATTGCTAAAAAAGAACTGATACTGCTGAGGAGTATAATCAGTTTCCAACATGTATAATGCTTTATAGAATCTATTGAATGCGTCTCCAGTCTCTTGATAACTGGACACCATTCCTTGCTTAGGGTGATGAGTCTGGACTATGGCCCATTCACTGTTCCTGTGGCGGAGCTGCCAGGCCAGCAGCATCCTCCCCTCCTCCCATCGCCTTCAAAGTAGTGATCAACTTTATTCAACAGGATGGCTTGTTCCATTGCTGCCGTTCTTAATGTGGTGAACTGCCACTTAAGCTTCTGCAGTAGGTTGTAAAGGCGGGGGTGCGTTTAGCCTTGTGTAGCCACTCCATCTCGGTAATTTTCAGCTCTAATTTTCCCAATTCTTGAGTTCAACTCTGCTTATATTTGACCTATGCATACCTCTCAGCCTTTTGTCACTGAAATGAGGGACATGGACACTCACAATGAGGGACACTGACTCTCATAATGAGGGGCACATCCTCAAACATGGAGATGCAAGCTCAGAGCACTGTGGAAACCATTGCCTTTATTTGTACAAAGTACATTTTTTATTTAGTATTTTAGAATATTGTTAATTTCTGCTTTAAAGTCTGAATTTACAGCACATTCTCTGCGTGTGCATAATGTTTTTCCATGAAGGATGAATGAGGGATAGTGCAATTTTGATGGGTAAAATGAGGGATATCCCTTGCAATGAGGGACACTTGAGAGGTATGGGCTTATGCTATGGATTGATCCCCTATTGTAGGCCTTCAGAGCCTCCCATCTGGTTGTGTGGGAGGTGTAATTTCTTCTGTTCAGAATTAAGAATTCATTTATTGCTTCCCCCATGGCTGTCACATACTGTTCATTCTTGAGAAGAAGCAGGTCAAGCCTCCCAAGTTCCAGGGGGTGGAGGGCACTCTGACTTTGGCCAGAGCCACCATGGCCTGCAGGGGACAGTGATCCGAGTCAAAGGCCACCTGATGTGACAGTGTGCAGCTGAGTAGTAAGAACTGCAGACCACAGGAGTAAATGAATTCTGGCATATGATCTGTTGGGAATGAGAAAATAAACTATATTCCCTACCAGTAGGATTTCTGTGGTACCTTACATCGCTAAGGAGAATGTTTGCATAAGGTCTTCCAGGCCTTTTGCATTCTTAGATTTTTGATACAGGGGCCGGGTTGGACCTATCCAGCATAATATACATATGTTAAATACATTTTTTTTTATATATCCTGTGCCACTCGTTAGTTATGGTCCTGCCCCCTCACATATGAGGATAAATTGCATATTTTGAATCAGCCTATTGTATATCCCCTAATATAAATTAGTTTTCCATTAGGGAGAATCACACCGTTGTTCTAGTTTCAGACTAATTCATCAGTTTGTGAACAGTGATCCCTCTTATTCTGCTGAGTATTTACAGAAGCAGCATTCAGCATCATTCGCTAAGGTTATAAAGCTATGTACTCTCTTTATGTTTGAGCATCTGTTGGGCAGTGGAATGCATTCCATTCCATTCCATTATCCAGCAAATGGAATGCAATAACCAGTACTGATTCTGTTCACAGTTCAATGTTGTATGCTTTGTGTGATACATGCACCTCTCTTCAATGGGATAACTTATGGCAGATTGTCAGACAAAATCTATGGTGGTTTTGGTGCCTTGGCAAAACAGAAATAACTTTTTGTAAACTGTTGTTATGGCTTGTGATGTCTAGAGACTGGACATTACAGGCCATGCAGTGACAACACTGAGGGTTTAAAACATGAGTCACATTTGGCATACTAGTGTATAAAATGGAGCTAAAATTGAAAGCAGGTATTTTTGTAGTTCATTTTTCCTTCCTTCAGATATTGTTATAGAGCAGGTAGGGAATGGATTATTTCTGGGCTGCATCTTTTACCATTTTGTTGCATGTCAATGCTGTCACTGCTACTATACATCTGAAACATCACGGCAGTCTGTGCCACCTGTGCCACGTTAGTGCTGTGGTTGGGTTTGCGGCATTTGTTATCCTTTGTGTTTTGATTTTCTGTTAATACTCTGATCGATGTCCTGGGACCTTGCCTGTTGCTTGGGTGCTCTGTTGTTAACTGTCCACATCAAGGCCCACCACCCAGGTACAGTAGCAGGACTGCAGTGGGGGCTACACAAGGTTACCTGGTGGTCATGCCCTGGAAGGAGCTGCATTTTCTTCCCGTTTTCTCTTCTGCCCAAGACTCTGGAATATAGGTGTGGCTATAAGAAATGGAAACTTGATATATGCATCTGCTTCATCCACCTCATCCAAATGTTGCATTTATGCGTCATCATTTGCGCAGCTCTGACGATCGCAGTGCCATAGTGTCAGTGAGGCACTAAATGCTGGGGATCCCAGTTCTCACCACTGTCCTTGCCTACTTTCACACTGCTCTGGTGCTCTAATATGGAAGAAACTTTTCCTTATTTCTTTAAGCATTAGCCTGCATGTGCCCATATTCTGTGTTCTCTCTTATTTGTGTGGCTGTCTAGGTCTTTTTGGCAGCATTCAGTAATCTGCCAGCCTCTTCCTTGCCATAAGAGGCAGCTACAGAGCACCCCTGACTTAAGAGATCCAGCTCTCAGGATTGAACACCTGTCACCTGCATGGTAGTGCAACACATCTGTGCGGCTGGGAATAGTTCTGTGTATTTTCACAATGATCTCACAGAACTTAGTTTCAACTTCCTTACACTAACATTTTAGGCCTTAGAGCATATGTTCTGCTCAGTGCCCAGATCCTGCAGCATTTGTTGCTAAGTACATTTTCCAGCACAGAAGGCCCATCTGTCACACCTTAACAGTGTGCAGCTCCACTCTCTGCTGCTGACAGGCTCATATGGCAGCCAGCTGACTAGGTGAGAGGAGGGCTGTGCCGGTTGCCATATCAGGATTCCAACTTTTCACTCACATCCCTGGACACTGGGGTAAGGGTGGGGATGGGGGGTTGGATGGGTGGTGTTCAGAGTAGGCAGGGTGGGTGGGAGGCTGCTGGACCATCAGTATCTACCGGTAAGACTGTCAACAGGCATTTGGGGGTGGGGACGGGGGTACCAACGGACACCAGGGCCTGCCATATCATTCTTCACAGGTGCCTGGGGGGGAGATGCGATTAGACACCAGGGAGATGTTTGGCTTACATAGGACAGTAATGTCGGGGTGGGGGTGCCACTAGACACCAGGGAGATATTGGAAGAACATGGGATGGGTGCACAGGAGGGGTGCCACCAGAGATCAGGTTGATGCTTGAGCATACAGTACTGGTGATTGGGGGTGGGATGCCAGTAGACTTCAGGAGATGTTTGGCTTACACTGGATGGGTGATTGGGTGTGGGGGTGCCACTAGACACCAGGAAGATGTTGAAAATACATGGGACAGATGATTGGGGGGGTGGGGTGCCTCTAGATACCAGGGAGATGTTCAATTTACACGGGATGGATACGTTGTGGGGGAGTGCTACTAGACACCAGGAAGATGTTGGAAGACCATGAGATGGGTGCATAGGGACGAGGCATGCCACTAGAAAACAGGGCGATGTTGAAAGCACACAGGAGGGGTGATTGGGGAGTGCCACTAGACACCAGGGAGATGTTCGGCTTACACTGGATGGTTGATAGGGGAATAGAGGTGCCACTAGACACCAGGGTGATGTTGAAAGCACAGGGGGTGGCTGATTGGGCGGTGCCACTAGACACCAAGAAGATGTTCGGCTTACACAGGACGGGTGATCGGGTGGGTGGGTGGTGCCACTAGACAGCAGGGAGATGTTGGAAGATCATGGGATAGGTGTTCAGGGGCTGGATGGTGCACGAGACACCAGAAAGATGTTGAAAGTACACAGGATGTGTGACTTGGGGGGTGGAAGGTGCCAGTGGACACCAGGGAGATGTTCGGCTTACACGGGACAGTTGATCGGGGATGGAGGTGTCACTAGACACCAGGGAGATGTTCGACTTACACAGGACGGGTGATCAGGGATGCCACCAGACACTAGGGGATGTTGACATAACATGGGATGGGTGATCCAGGGGTGGGGGTTCCACTAGGCACCAGGGTGATGTTGAAAGCACACAGGGCGGGTGGTTGGGGGGTGGAGGGTGCCACTAGACATCAGGGAGATGTTCGGTTTACATGGAAAAGGTGATCAGGTGGCGGGGGTTGCCACTAGACACCAGAGAAATGTTAACATAACACGGGATGGGTGATCGGGGGGAGTGGGGGTGCCACTAGATACCAGGGAAATTTTGGAACAACACGGAATGGGTGGTCGAGGTGGTGCTACTGGACACCAGGGAGATGTTGGAAGAACAGGGGACAGGTGTTTAGGGGGTGGATAGTGCAGTAGACACTGGGGAGATGTTGAAAGTACATGGAACGGGTGATTTGGGGGGTGGAGGATGCCACTATACACCAGGGAGATGTTTGGCTTACACAGGATGGTTGATGGGGGTGGGGGTGCCACTCAACACCAGGGAGATGTTCGGATTACACAGGATGGGTGATCTGGGGGTGAGGAGCCACTAGACACCAGGGAGATGTTTGGTTTACATGGGATGGGTGATCAAGGATTAGGGGGTGCCACTAGACACCAGGGTGATATTGAAATCACACCAGATAGGTGATTGGGTGGTGGGGATGCCACCAGACACCAGGGAGATGTTCACTTTACACAAGGCAGTTGATCGGGGTGGGGGTGCCACTAGACACCAGGGAGTTTGACATAACACGGGATGGGTGATCGGAGGTAGGGGGTGCCACTAGACACCAGAGCAATGTTGAAAGCAGACAGGACAGGTGATTGGGGGGGTGGGGGTTGCTACTAGACACCAGGGAGGTGTTAGATTTACATGGGACAGGTGATCAGGGGTGGGAGGGGTGCCACTAGACATCAGGGTGATGTTGAAAGCACATGGGACGAGTGATTTGGGGTGGGGGTGCCATTAGACACCAAGGGGATGTTGAATGCACCTAGGACAGGTGATTGGGGATGGGGTTACATGAGATGGTGATCGGGGTTGGGGGTGCCACTAGACACCAGGGCAATGTTTAAAGCACGCAAGATGGGTGATTGTGGGTGCCATTAGACACCAGGGAGATGTTCCGTTTACATGTGACAAGAGATTGCTGAGTCCACTAGACTCCAGGCAGTTTGACATAACATGAGACAGGAGATCAGGGGGTGGTGGGTGCCACTAGACACCAGGGCAATGTTAAAAGCAGATGGGATGGGTGATTGGGGTTGGGGGTTGCTACTAGACACCAGGGAGGTGTTTGGGTTACATGGGACAGATGATTGGGGGTGGGGGTGCCACTAAACACCAGGATGATGTGGAAAGCATGGGACAAGTGATTGGGGGTGCCACTAGACATCGGGGATTTTAAAGCTACAGGGATGGGTGATTGAGGGTGTCACTGGGCACAGGGAGATGTTCGACACTTACATGGGATGAACGATCGAGGGGTGGGGGGGTACCTCTAGTCACCAGGGAGATGTTGACATAACATGGGATGGGTGATCGGGGGTGTGTGTGTGGGATTGCAACTAGACACCAGGGCAATGTTGAAAGCACATGGGATGGGTGATTGGGTGGCACCACTAGACACCAGGGAGAAGTTCAGTTTACATGGGACAGGAGAACAGGGGGTTGGGGGGTGCCACTAGGCTTAAAGGAGTTTGACATAACATGGGACAGGTGATCTGGAGGTGGAGGGTGCCACTAGATACCAGGGAGATGTTTATACACGGGATGGGTGATCGGGGGTGGGGAGTGCCACTGGACACCAGGAAAATGTTGGAAGAACGTGGGATGGGTGTTCAAGGGGTGGAGGTGCCATTAGACACTAGGGAGTTGGAACATAACATGGGACTGGTGATTGGGAGGGGTCGGGGGTGCCACTAGACACCAGGGTGATGTTGAAAGCACATGGGACTGGTGATTGGGGGTGGGAATGCTACTAGACACCAGGAAGATGTTCAGTGTACAGGGGACGGGTGATTGGGGAGTGGTGGGTGCCACTAGATACCACGGAGATGGTAACATAACACAGATAGGTGATCTGGGGTGGGGGTGCCTCTGGACACCAGGAAGATGTTGGAGGAACACAGAATTGGTGTTTGGGGGAGGGGTACCACAAGACACCAGGGAGATGTTGGAATAACATGGGACAGGTGTTCAAGGGTTGGGGTATGCCACTAGACACCAGGGAGATGTTCGGATAACAAAGGATGGGTGATCGGGGGTGCCACTAGTCACCAGGGAGATGTCTGGCAGTCACGGGATGGGTGGCTGTAGTACAACCATCCTGCCGTTGGTGGGTTGGGGGGTTTAATGCCCCAGTTAAGACAAGTCAGGATGTCCCCAGAAAATTTTATAGGATAGGTGGTTTTGCAAAGTCAAAATCTCTAACAAATTCTTTAGGGGGAGGTCCAGGGGCATGCCCCCCCCCCCCGGAAAATTTTGGGAAAAATGGTTGGAAATGGGTGTTCTGGGAGATTTCATTGCAATGGAAAGAATGTAACCATTTTTTATGAATTTGGTTCGATTGTGACAGTGTTTATCTACCTGTCTGCGCGGGTGGAAGGAGCATGATTAATTATAGCACCAAAACCCCAATTTTTATCTGTACTAATCAGGTGACCTGCATTACTCCACAATCTCAAATTGACGTGTATTGGGGGGGGGGGGTCCAGTTGACAGCAGTGGATAACCGGCAGAAGCAAGAGGATAAGACACTGGGTTGTTCATTAAGCCTTAGTGGTGGGATGGGGTTTTGTTGCTGTAAGTTTCCGATGTGGAGGTACTGTACAGTACAGCCGAACTAAAGATAACATTATCAGTTGCCCAATTTATTAATAGGATTTTGGTGCCTTAATTTTCTGATGTATGCAGGGTACACTAGAGTACAGCCAAAAAGGAGGAGACCCAATCTCTGCAAGGACATAGACAAGATGGAAGCTGTCCAGAGGAGGGCAACTAAAATGGTGCAGGGTCTGCACCAGAAGACATATGGAGAGAGACTAAAGGAGCTTAATATGTATAGCCTCGAGGAAAGGAGGGAGAGGGGGGACATGATAGAAACTTTCAAGTACCTCAAGGGAATCAACAAAGTCAAGAGGTAGCATCTTTCAAAAGAGGTGTGCAAGAACAAGGAGGCACAATTTGAAGATGGGGGCGGCTCAAGAGTAATGTAAGCAAATATTTTTTTCACAGAGAGGGTTGTGGATGCATGGAGCGGCCTTCCGGAGGAGGATGTGGAGTCAAAAACAGTGGTTGAATTCAAGCATGCATGGGACAGTCATAAGGCAATTCTAGGGGTTGGGGGTAGAAAGAAGTAGGCTGCAGGTTAACTAGGATCTGCAGCTTATCCATTAGGTAGGAAAATGGGAAGACTGGGTGGGCCAAGCAGTCCTTATCTGCCGTCAAATTCTATGTTTCTATGAGGTTAGAGAGCAGTGCTGGTCACAGTTTTAGTGCTGTAAATTTCAGAAGTGAGTGTACAAGTACAGCCAAATGAGAGACTGAAGAGCAGTGTTAGTTGCCTGATCGGTACAGGTAATAAATTGAAGTGTGTATGTTGGGGAGAAGCTACTAAGGACAGGCTTTAAACTTACCGCTAAGAGTCTCTCTAGACATATTTTAAACACACTGACAGAAGAGCAATGGACTATCATGACCGTCAACATGTTAAGTTATTCAGCCCGCTTTTGCATTCCAGTGACTATCTAGTGCAGGCATGACCAAATCGTGTACAACATTTGGTCATGCCTACTCTAGATAGCAAATAGTAATGTAGTAGGTGGGTCTGTAACTTTGACTGAAAGCTAAGCATCAGAAAACAACTTTACATGTGATGCAGCTGGCTTCTACATGCAGAAGCCTAGCAGTAGTGTAGCGGCACATAAAAAGGATAGTGACTGTGAGCATAAGCGTAGTGGGCCTGCTATAAATAGATGTTTTGGGGGAACACTGTAGGGGTTTTGGAGGAAGTAAGTAGCGTTGCTTTGGGTGCCCTTTACTGCTGTCACAAACCTTTGATTATGTCACTGCGCCCATATGCAGGAAGGGACTCCCTCATTTGCATGGGCAGGGCACTATCAGGTTTAATGCACACTACAGTGCCTCTGGATATAGCCCCCACTAAAAAAGGACGCAAACCCTGATAACGCTGGTGCAAACTTTTGAATATTTGGCCCTACTTGATTAGATGCAAAACAACTGCCATATGCAAAACACAAGCTTAAACAAGGACATAGATTCAGTCTTTCTCATGTGTAAAAAGTGATATCTTAGAATGATAGACTTTGAGAAATAATAAAAGCAGGCTGTTGAAAGGAGGGGAAGAGGTTTATATTGGAAGTGAAGTAAGAACAAGATTAGAGAAGCTGAAAACAAACTGCGTAATTATGATGTAAGCAAGCTGTGTAAAACTGCACAATGGCCAGTTGTATTTGTTATATCTATTTTTAACCCTGGCCTCCAGGATTAAAAGAACATTAAAAAGAAACATAATTAAAGAGCAGCTGATGCCTTCAGAAGAACTTTAACACATCAAAACATTTAGACACAGTTCAGTTTATATTTCACATTAGCTCTGTATTTTTCCTTACTATTATTTACTGCTGTGGTTATTTGCATGAAAACAGGATCTTTGTTCCTGAAGGCTTCATCTTTTCCTTTTGCTTTCTCCCTACCCGAGATCATAATGAACTGATTGTGACATCACAGTTACTCCCATGGCAATAGTTTGTGATGTCACAACAGAGGATTATGACTTGAAGTAGGGAGTAAGCTATAGAGGCAGATGAGCTCTAAGGGGGTAAAGATCCTGTATTCATGCAAATTTCCTCAGTAATAAATAATAGGTAGGAGAAATCTATATAATATATATGGAATCAAAGCTGAATTTCACCTAATTACGATACGAACATACATATGAACATATGAAGAAGCCAGCAGAAGAAGGCCATTTGGTCTATCAAGTCTGCTCGTATTGCAGGTTTCACAGCTTGAACGAATGTCCCTGCCCTCCCTCCCCACTCCTCCCATCCTCCCTACCCATGATCCTTACCTTCCTCCTATGCCTATCCCAGCCTGTCTTAAAGCTGCCCACTGTCTTCAACAAGATTACCTCTTTTGGCAGCGCATTCCAAGTGTCCGCCACTCTCTCTGCGAAGAAGTGCTTCCTGGCCTCCCTCCTAAACCTCCCACCCTCCAGCTTAAGACTGTGCCCCCTCATGTTATGGTTGCCACTCAGCTTAAAGAGTCTCTCCTTATCAACCTTATTTATCCCTTTCAAGTACTTGACGGTCCCAATCGTGTCCTCTCTCTCTCTCTCTCTCTCTCTCTCTCGCTCATGTCTTCCAGGGAGTACATATTCAATGCCCTCTACCTCTCCTCATATGCCTTACCCAGCTGACGCACTGTTATCTTTGTAGCCCTCCTCTGGACCTTCTCCAGCAGGTTAATGTCCTTTCTGAGGTGTGGGTTTTTCAAACTTTTCTTTGAGGTGTTATCAGCTCTTTAAAAGACTAACAGGCAAGTTACTTGCTAAAGCTTCTAACATGTAATTTAATATGCAGTTTATAAAAAATGTTCCGTGACAACAACAGTTCTTTAATAAATATATAGACACACAACCCATTTAGGTCACCATGTTTGAGCATACATATTACACAAAATTTGAAGCTCACTAAAATGAAATAAAATAACTCTCTACAGACAGAAAAACTGAATATTGCTTTAAACAAGCTTTGAATGAGTGGTGAGAAGTACACTGTATTTTTATTTCCACCCCCTATTTAAGTGTAAACGTTTACACAATTATTCTTACTACCTCAAAATTAAAGATTCATAAATAACATTGATTCTGTTAGTTCTGGATAAGAATTTTGTTTATCTTTCAGTAAGAGAAGTCCAATGCAGATGGTTAAGGTTTGGAGACTGATATAATCTTCCAAGGATATTGTATGTGTCTTTTCCATCTTACCAACAATATCCTCATGTGCTGCACAGCAGTGTATATCTGATGATAATCTAATACAGAAACGGTAAAAATAAAGCCCACCATTATGCCAAAACATCAGTAATACTAATCAATATATAAATGGTGCGAATTGGTGTAAGTAAGGGCATTTAAGAAAAAATTGTCACCAGGTGCACCTGGTGTGTGGCCATAATCAAAATCAAATAGATCTTCGAGGATATCTTTTCCATTAGAGCACACCTTTGGAACTATACCCAAATCAGTGCTAGGACCTCACAAAGACGTTTGCTAGCCAGGCACTGCCCACAACGACGTCATGCGTCAGCATCTGTATAAACATGAGCAGCCCTGATACTCCTCAGTTCCTTTTCTGCCGATGTTCATACTCATTGGGCCTGCTGAAGGAAACGACAACTAGCCATTGCTGATTATACTTAATTTATTTAAACAAAGTATTTTTCATCATCTTTGCGTGCTCCGAAATTGAAAGATGCTTTAGTTCAGTACTGTAAGTGTCGAGATAACATTTACAAGGAAGATACCCACACAGTTTGTGTGTGTGCTGTTTGGGCCTATCTCTCAACGTGAGGATGTGTGAGATCTACCAGGGCTTCAACCAAGCAACAGGGTGATGCTGTAAAAATGCTATAGAAAATTTCCATCTCACCGGCCCGCTGGTACAGCAGTAGGATCTCCGCTCGTGATGCCAATGCCCTGGGTTCAGGAACGGACTCAGGAGACAGAGGGCCGGCCGGAGGGAAAAGGGTTGAGCATCCCGGTGACTGCTGTCCTTCTCCAGGAGAAGGGTGGGTTGTGTATCTGGAGTCATGCTGACCTCTAGCAGAGGCTGGGGGTTCAAAAACTGAACCAGCACCTGACATACTGACAGGCGGAACAGACGTTGACGTCATTGCACGTTCTGCCTCTCCGGGGATAATTCCTTACAAAAACACTGCTGCCTCCCTTTATGATGAGCCACCCTCCATGTTTGGTCCACTCCCCACAGCCCCTACTCAGCGACTGAATGACATGTCTCCACCAGTACGTTCTGGGCCCGAGGCCCCACGGGGGGTAAGCTAGGGGGTTCCTCCGTTGGGGACGCCTGCCGGAGTCCTGACTTCAACTCCACGGGTCCCGGACTGACTGACTGACTGATGGCCCCACCCAGTAGGGGGTAAGCCTGGGATCAGGATCGCCAGTACAGGTAAGCCCTGGGGATGGCTGGAGCTTGGGCGGCAGGAGCTGAACCTTTGGCATTACCTGAAAGCATACTAAATATCAAAAAAAAAAATAATTCTGCTTCCAAAAAGTGCTAGCAGACATATAGAAGGAGCAAGGCCCAAAATCTATGTCGCCATTCACGTCTATTAAGCTGTTTCTGCCGAAGTCGAAGGACGAGGACAGAGAACTGTCATCATCACAGCCCTCTTAATCGTCGGGCCATAACCATAAGCACAGAGACAAAAAGAAGTCTACTTCCCGGGCAAGATCCCTGTCCCCACTGAGACAAGGTACTTCTATAGCATTATTGCCCACTGCAGTGGCATTGAAAACAGCCCCCCCCCACAACCACCACTGAGATACCAAAGTCGGGATCTGGCTTAGGCACTGCCAAGCCTACTATGGACGGTATGACACTATCGTCATCAGGCCAGGGCAAGTAGTCACAGCCCCTGGCTAGGACGTCATCAACTCTCAAGCTGTGTTGGTGTCATTTTCAGAGATGATATGACACATTCTGCCTGGCTTTCCTATGCAGGCAGTTATCTCATCGACAAGGCCAGTAAGCACTCTGAACCGATTGATGACTGCTTCCAACACACACCAAATTGTTCTTTCTCAGCCACCACCATTATCACCGGCACCCTCAGCAGCTCCTGTCATTGATAGAGACGTCAACAAGGTAGAGTGTAATCCTGACCTCATGGTATTAGAGAAGGACTGTGAGGGAGAACAGTATGTAGCACTTTGTTCTAGTTCTACCCTCTCATCTTGCAATGAGGACTTGGTGGTCTGTACCCTGAGATCTCCTCCAGAGGATCCTACTTTTCAAGTCATTATGCTGCAAATGCAAGCTGCCATGGGCTTTCTGTGGAAGATGATGCCACTAAAAAGAATTTAAAGGAATTATTGGAGCCTCCATTATTTATCCTACATTGGGAGGGCTACCTTTGCTGCATGGTACAGACCTGTCTCACTGTCTGCAGTCCCAGAAAGGCTTTTAAGCAGTATCTAGCCCCATCTTCTAAGCCTTATTATGCCAACCAGCCAGAAACTGACTCAGTAGTCATCATGGCTGCTCATGATAGGCTCAAGGCACCTAAGCACATGAGTACTTTGCCTCCAGACAAGGAATCTAGGAGGCCGGATGTGATCAGCAAGCATATATATGCCTCTGCCTCACTGGGTCGTAGAATTGCAAATTATCAGGCCCAGATGATGAAGTACCAGAACAGCCTGTGGAAAGCTGCAAAGGCTGCAGCTTAGGCTTTGCCTGAGGGTTCTGCCAAGAATGAGTTAATTAAAAGCTTATCTTCTAGGGCTGAGGTTGTCAAATATTTGCTGTGCTCAGCCTATGACATTTCTGATGCTTCTGCTAGAGGTACTGCTTCAGGCAACTGTATGAGACACTGTTCGTGGCTTAGAGTTGCTGGTTTTGCTAATCCCTTCAGAGGGACAAATGTTTTTGATTATGATGTTGAAGAGATGCTTACGGGCCTTCAGACATCCAAAAGGACCCTTGGGTCTGTCAAGTCCCTTTATCCCAATCCTTCTAGGGGACGTGGGAGGGGATCCTTTCATCAGCCTGTTCCTAGAGGTGTCTGTGCCTACTGTCAACAAGGCCAAGGTGACAGAGGTGGCTTTTTGCCAGAACCCTTCCCCCCAGCTTCCCATTCGGAAGCATCCAAAGCAATCAGGGGCAGTGGCTCTGCCCCCACTGGTTCTGCATGACTCTCTGCAGACTGCACCCCCACCTCCACTGTTACCTCCAGGGGTGGTTGTGGGTACAGAATGCCCTGCATCTAAACCAGTGTCAGGAAATTACAATGGATGAGTGGGTCCTGGAGATGATAGCAAAGACACATGCTCTGGAGCTGCTGGAAACCCTTCCAGATCACCCTTCGCCTCTTCCTGTTATTCTCCGGGCCATTTGTCCCTTCTGAAGAAGTGCATTTATTATTCCGAAAACATGCTATAGAACCAGTTCCTCTGAAACAGAGAAACAAAAGGTTCTAGTTCAGATACTTCTGGGTCCCAAAACGGATAGGAGATCCGCGTCCTGTACTGGACCTCAGGGATTTTAACTTCTACGTAGAATACAAGATGTTATGCATGGTATCCCTACAAACTTTTATTTCCCTTCTGCAGAAAGGGAACTGACTGTGCTCCCTCGACATAAAGGATGCCTACCTTCATGTCAAGAGCAGAAAACTCCACAGGCAGTATCTTCATGTCATGCTGGAAGGGAAGCACTATCAGTTCAGAGTATTGCCCTTTAGTTTGTATTCTGTGCCACACGTCTTCACCAAATGCTTGGCAGTAGTGGCAGCAACCCTTCGCATGGAAGGCCTATATATGTTCCCCTACCTGGACAACTGGCATCTGAAGGCCAGCTGCAGGGAAGCTTTACCACATACCCTGTTGCGGACAAGCAATTGTTCGATGACTTGGGGTAACAGTAAATATATATATATATATCCAAGTCTGTCATGACTCCTTAATGAAGACTGCAATACATAGGAGCAGTCTTAGATACAGAGAAGGGATCTGCTTTCCTGCCACAGGACAGGGCAGAAAACCTGATTGTGCAAGCACAGCTGGTATACAGAAGTCAATATGCGCCTGCAAGGACAATGTAACATCTTCTGGGTCTCATGGCTGTAGCCATTGTGACAGTGCCACTGTCATGCTTACACTTGAGGATACCACAGTGGACACTCGGGGTCCAGTGGGATCAGCTGATGGATGAGCTAGACCAAATGGTTCTCGTCATGTCTCTGCTTCACAGAGCATTGCTGAGCATTGTTGTGGCCAGAAAGCCTTCTAACATACATACTTATTCCGTAAAGTGGAAGATGTTCAGTTTGTGGGATTGTGAAAACCTATTAAAGGGTGCTCCATTCCTTGTACCAGCTCCTATACAGATTCTCACCGTGGATGCCTCCAGTTCCAGATTGGGGGGGGGGGGGTCATCTGGGCCCCTACCAGATGCAGGGGTTATGGTCCCATGTGGAAGCCAAATTACATATGTGTCCTGGAAATTAGGGCTGTACTGTACAGCTTCCATGCATTTCAGGAGGATTTACATCCAGTTCTTCTGTTAATCAAGATGGACAATGCCAGTGTGACACATTACATCTGCAAACAAGGGGGCACCTATTCCTATCCCTTCTGCATGGAAGCAATGAGAGTGTGGTACTGTGCACTGTCCCATGGCCTAGGCCTGTCAGCTGTCCATCTCCCAGATGTCCAAAACGTCTTGGCAGACAAGCTGAGCAGGTCATAGAACAAGATGCACAAATGGGAACTGCTGACCTCCATGGTAGACAACCTCTTTGCAAGATGGGGTCATCCAGAGTTGGACCCTTTTTCATTCTCACACAATGCAAAACTACTACGTTTCTGCTCACTTACTCCAAGGCCTGGAGTTTTCTGGTGAGATGCATTGTCCCTCTCTTGGAAAGGCAAATTCCTGTATGCATTTCCCCTCATTCCTCTAATACAGAGGTCCTCCTCACACTAAGGATGGAAGGTGCCACCCTCATCCTTATAGGTCCATTATGGCCTCACCAGATATGGTTTCCACTCCTGCAACAACTGGCAGTGGAACCTCCAGTACCTCTACTGTTGTCGGGGTCTTTAGTCACAAGACATGGGATCCCTGGTCCATCTGGTCCTGAAGTCCCCACATCTGTATACGTGACTCCTGAAAACACAGCGATGGCACGTTTTGGGGCATCCCCTGAAGTTGCTTATGTTCTGGTTGTGACCAGAAAGCCTTCTAACATACTGTACATGCTAAGAATTTGGACCCATGTACGTGTCCTGTAACTGCAGTGCTGGAATACTTGCTGTCCCTGTCAGACTCTGGTCTACAGTATTCCTCACTTAAGGTGCATATGGCCGCTTATCAGCTTTCCTTGCCCCTATTAATAGGTGTATGGTTGCACAACTGTAGGTGTCTCATACTTTTCTGACAGGTTTTCTGCTTATAAAACCTCCTATTTGTAATCCAGTCCCTCCTTGGGACTTTAATTTTGTGTTTGAGGAACAGATGTTGACTCTGTTTGAGCCGGCTGTGAGTTGTGACTTAAGTTTCTTGTCATGGAAAATGTTATTTCTGGTTGCAGTCACTTCTGCTTGAAGTATTTCAGAGCTGCATACTCTAATGTCTCATTGGGTCGTGTCTGAAAATAGTCATCCCTATGGTTAGTGCACCTACCTGGTAAACAAAAACTAAATAAAATAAACGTGTGAAGCTCTTTATTTGATTTTTAAGAGTCTCTTTTCATACAAATTCTACGTTCCTGCTGAAGGTGATATCTGAAGTTACACTGAATCAAACAGTACACTTGCCTGTTTTCTGTCCTGAGCATACCAATCAGGGTGAGGCTCTGCTCCATACTTTGGATGTATATAGAATACTCAGATGCTACATGAATTACACCAAGGACTGCAGAAAGTCCTTTCAGGTTTTTTTTGTTCGCCGCTTGGAAAGAAGGTGCCCCTGTGTCTAAACAATGCCTATAATCCAGATGGCTGGCACACATTGTATTATATTCTGTTATAGGAAATATGATAAGGAACGTCTTGCTGTAGTTCATCGTCACTCCACATGGGGAGTGGCCGCTTCTGTTGCTTATTTCAGAAATATTTCTGCTGCTGACATTTGTGCTGCAGCCACATGGAGCACTGTCCACACCTTCACTAAACATTACAGTCGGGATATAGTCTCCTGAAAATAAGCTGGCTTTGGGCTTGCTGTGCTGCAAGGCCTTCAGCAGTGGGGGGCAACCTAAACTAACCCGAGGGACACAAATGTGGCCTTCGAACCCATGCATGACCTGGACTGGACCCATTTCACCACAGTCAAATAAATAAACTTCATTATTTTATCATTTCACTATTTTATCATTCAAATGCCCGCAATAGCGTTCAGCACTCTGAAAGCTCGCTATGAAAATTTCTGTATTTTCTTTAGTTTTACCCACATACGGATCCGATTCAGTAATACTGACATTTAACACTAAGTTAGTAGCATTCTCCCACAGAGCCTCCAATTGCAAGTACAGCTCACAGCTCAATGATTTTCATAAATGAAGTGATGACTAAATACCCCGAGATCTTTATCTTGTTAATTACACAGCAGCAACTTGTTAACATCGTACCTCATGTCATTCATCTGTTGTTATTATGCAGCTTCAGCTTCACTTCCCACACAGTTCCATGGCTCATCTGTACTTTGATGTTTGATGTTCTTCTACTTCGGCTCTCCTGTACAAAACTAATGCTTTGACTTCGCCAAATACACATAATTAACACCCCATTGTAGGTGTACTGGCAATCGGAGATGATGTGTCAATGAACTAATCACAGCAGATTACGGTAGTCTGTGTGGTAAGAGCATCGGAATGGTAGCTGAACGGCTGATTTAAAGGTGCAGTGTTTTTTTTTTTCTGAAGCTGTTTTTTGTATGTCAGGTCAAGAAATGTTCTTGGGGCTGCAGCTTAACCCTCCAGGGACCGCATGCAGCCCACAAGTTGCCTACCACTGGCCTACAGTCTTGAATGTATATCAGGCTGTACCAGCCTCCCAGTGACTTTTGAGACTGTTTGGGACTCATTCTAAAGGTATAGCCTAATGGAAGAGATATCCCCAAAGAAGACAAAACAGTTACATATTTACTGTAACAGCAGGTGTTCATCGAGGATCTCTCTTGCAGCAGATGACATTTATAGGAACTTCTAGCCACGAGCGCTGTTTCCAGTTGGAGGATTTTCCAAGCTGTCGACCAGGGACCGCCCACGATAACACCACGTGTCATGTCCTGTGAGGTATAAAAGTGGGTGGTCCCAGGTACTCCTCAGTTCTTTTCCCACAGCGACCTGCATGCTACACATCCAGTAGGAGTTTAGCTTCAGTCGACAAAGTAAAAGAATACACAATTAAAACCTTCATTGGCGCATCACTGTCTAGTTTCGTCGTACCCTCCTCATGTTGTCTTTGGACACTTTATTTAGAAAATGTGCCTATGGCCAAAAAATAGCTACCGAGGACCTTCACGAATGATGTGTGAAGTGGTTGGGCTGGGAGCACAATACTATACCCATGCTTGTGTCCTGTGTCAATGATTCAATAAAGCTGTGAAATGTTGATGACTACAACAACTAAGATGATCCAACAGTTCATTAAGGCTAGTTGTTCCTAACATTTCTACTAACTTGGGTATGTCTGTTCTTTCCTGCTCTGCTCCGATCCATTGGAATAATTTACCAACAAATTTACATCAAAATATTAGTTGTGCTACTTTTAAGTTGTTATTAAGACAGTATTATGTTGAGTTCTTGAAATGTGAATGTTCATAATTATTTATAATTGTTTTAAACATTTAAAATACTTGTGTATTTCTGTTCTGTTATGTGTACTTTGACTGTTTTGTACAGTCCCCGGTCATATTTGAAAAAGGGCCTTGTCTCATATTGCTCACCCGGTTAACAAAAGTTTAAATTAAGTAAAAAATAAGATAGCATCTTATGGAGCAAAAAGTTGCCCTCCTGGAGCGGGAACACCAATCAAAGATGTCCCGAGAATCCTTGTCGGCTCCCTTCATTCTAACAGGGCCCATTCGTTGATGGAGGCAAGAGATAAAAAGGAGAAATATAAACACTCTAGGAAGAGTAGGCATTCTCCCCAGGTCTCCTATCCATCGACATCCACTGTGACTACTTCAGTGGCCTACAGTATACTGAACACTAGAGCGGTCTTAAGCACTCTTTCTGAGGCGGTGGCTCAGTCATCTTATACACTGTTGACGACGCCCAGCCTATCTGTTCCCCCACGCCCATCAACGGCCTCTTCCTCAGGCTCTCAAGGGGTGGTAAAACTGCAACTGCCACCATTGCCTCCCCCATCGAGGGGTTCTTTATATAACACTTAATTGGATTCCACCTGGTCATCATCGACGATCACTCCAGGGGACGGGCATTTTTCTTTATGGTCCATTCCTGTTTCATCAACAGCCTTCCCATCAGCAGTCAGGGAGTCTCATCAAAACATACCATTGACGAGTTGTTTGGTGCCACAGCCCACTCCAATCTCATCCATTATTCCAGTTAACATAGAAACATAGAAACATAGAAGTTGACGGCAGATAAGGACCGCAAGGCCCATCCAGTCTGCCCATTTCTTTTTCTACCTTATAAATGTGCCATCGGCCTTTGCTCTGTCAGTGACCTATCTATTCATAGTCATTTGTATTGCTCCCTTATGCCTATCCCATGCCTGTTTGAAGCCCTGCACTGTATTCATAGCCACCACTTCTTGTGGTAAGCTATTCCATGCATCTACCACCCTTTCTGTGAAAAAGAATTTCCTCACATTCCCCCTTAATCGGCCTCCCTCTAATCTCATGCTGTGTCCTCTTGTCCTGCAATTTTTCTTATATTTAAACATGTTAGACTCTTTCACCTTGTTTATGCCCTTAAGGTGTTTAAATGTCTCGATCATATCACCTCTCTCCCTCCTTTGCTCAAGGGTATACATATTGAGCTCCGTTAATCTGTCCTCATATGTCTTCTGATGCAGTCCCTGCACCATTTTAGTTGCCTTCTCTGGACTGCCTCAATTTGGTTAATGTCCTTGTGAAGGTGTGGCCTCCAATACTGCGCCAGTACTCCAGATGGGGCCTAACCAATGTCTTGTACAGAGGGATTATTACCTCCCTCACGACTTTGATACCCCCTACTAATACACCCTAACACCCCCTAGCCTTACCTACTGCTTAGAGGTCTGCTTGGATGATTTTAGGTCATCAGTGATGATGATGCCCAAGTCTCTTTCTTCCTTTGTGACTGCTAGCAACTCCTCCCAGCCTATAAGTGGCTTCAGGGTTTCTCTTCCCTATGTGCATGATTTTGCCTTCTTTGCATTAAATCCCAGTTGCCACTCTTCTGACCATTTTGCTAGTTTATCCAGATCTCTTCTCATTCTGCCCACCCCATCTGGATCATCTACTCTGTTGCAGATCTTGGTGTCATCTGCAAACAGACAAGCCTTACCTCTAGTCCATCTCGAGGTCACTAATGAAGATGTTGAATAGGACTGGCCCAGGACTGATCCTGAGTACCCCACTTGTGACTTGCATCTCTTCTGACTGTATACCATTTACACTCTCTGTTTTCTGCCAGTCAACCAGTTTGCCACCCAGTTGACCAACTTTGACCCACCCCGAGCCTACCTAGCTTATTTATCAATCTTCTATGTGGAACAGTGTCAAAGCTTTGCTGAAGTCAAGGTGGCGACATCAACTGCTCCCCCTTGGTCCACCACTCTGGTTACCCAGTCAAAGAAATCTATGAGATTAGTTTGACAGGACCTTCCTTTGTAAACCCATGCTGTCTTGGATCCTGTGCCCTATGGATTCCAGGTGTTGCACTATCCTTTCCTTAAGGGTGCCTCCATAATCTTGCCCACTACTGAGGTAAGACTGACAGGTCTGTGTTCCCGCCTCCTCCCCTGCTACCACTCTTGTGGAGCGGGATCACATAGCCCTTCTCCAGTCTTCTGGGACCTCTCCTGTGCTCAGAGACTCACTAAACAATTCTGCTAATGGCTCTGCTAGTTCCTCCTTTAGCTCCTTAAGTACCCTGGGATGTATGCCATCAGGTCCCATTGCCTTATCCACCTGAGCTTAGCAAGCTCTTGTAGGACCCTTTCTTTTGTGAAGGGAGTAGTGCTCACCTCCCTCCCCCTGTGTCCATGATGCTGAGCTGTGGGCCCTGCCCTACCTTCTCTTCAGTAAATACTGAGAAAAGTATCATTTAGGATAGATGCCTTACAGGGTCCTCCTCCTCACATGCTCCTTTTCTCCATTAAACAGCAATACCCCTCTGGACTTTCTCCTTTCACTAATGTATCTATAGAAAGTCTTGTCACCTTCTTTTACTGTTCGTGCTAGTGTTTCCTCAGTTTGGGACTTTGCCTGCCTTACTGCCTTACCTGCTTCCCTTAGGGCAGTTTGGTATGCCTCCCTATCTTCATCCCGCTGTGTTCCCTTATATTTTCTGAAGGCCAGCCTTTAGCTCTGACCTTTTCTGCTACTGTATTTGAGAACCAAAGTGGTTTCCTTCTTCTTTTGCACTTCCTTTTCTGTCTAACACAATGGGATGTTGCTTCAAGTATTGTATCCTTAATGCTTGCCCACTTTGCCTGTACCTCCTCACCTGTGTTTCTTTTTGCCAGGGCTAGCTTAACTCTGTTGGCCATCTTATCAAAGTCAGCTCCTCTGAAGTCCCATATTTTTGGGTCAACAAAGAATAACCCTGTGACTACTGACGCTCCACAATTAGCCATGGTGGATGTCAGCCAACTGGTGACTACTATCTTGGATCTGACCAAGAAAAGTACACCACAGGTAGTCACTTCAGCTCCTATTTCAGTTCCTTCTAGACACTCCTCTGCCTCTATAACTGCTAGTAATTCACCAGCTTCTTTGGGTCTTTCCAGGATATTGAAATGGAAGACCCTTACATGAATGGGATCTGGAGAAGCAGGAAGAGGACATGGATCAAGGAAATCTTTCACCTTCTCCTGCTTCTTTGATCTCCTCTTTAATGGAAGAGCCTGTTCTGGACCTTCCTTGTTCCCTTCCAGATGATCCAACATTTGCAGATATTATGCAGCATCTCCAGAAAACATGGTTTTACGGAGGCCTCACAAGATGCTTCTAGGAGCAAACTTGCTACTTATTTGGGATTACCCAAAACTCTATCTCTGGTTATCCCTCCTCTATTAGAGGCATATGAAGACGCTATTCTAGCTGCATGGCAGCAACCTTTTAATATCCCTTCTAATCCTAGAAAGTCTGATAGAACATATCAAGCCCCAATGGAACATCCCTAGTTTTCATCCCCCACACTGACTGATCCAGTGGTGATCAATGCTGCCCATGATAGGTCAGTAAGACCAAAGCACCTTAGTGCCCAGCCTCCGGATAAAGAATCCTGTAAACTGGATGTTACAGGGAAACAGATGTTTTCCTCATCTACCATGACTTTTAAGAGTTCTGAATGATATGGGGGTGTGCCAGCTGAACAATGAAACTATTATTGCGAAATCCCCCACAGCCAACAATTTCAACAGGTTTTGAAATTGTCACTGTGAGGACCAGAAAAACAAAAATGTTGCCCTTTGTTTGTGTACCCCCCTTCAAATCAACTCCTACTCGGATTGATAATCCTTAGGGGGCATGTGGGGCACAGCCCCCATGGGAGGTCGGGGCACAACCCCCAAAAGCTACACTCAGTGTCGAACAAGCAGCAAAATTTTGCCTGTCGACATTGGGGATCATGCTATGCCGAACTTCAACATCAATGTTATCGATTTGGCATAGGTAAACCCTATATGGGTCATCTACTCAAATATCAAGAGGAATTATGGAAATCATCTCAGGCCTCAGTGCAAACCCCTCCAGGCACAGCTCCTAAAGAAGAGCTTACCCATACTATTAAGAACGCCATGGTTGTTGGTCGGCATCTTCTCCGGGTGGCTTACGATGCTGTTGATTCTTCAGCTCGTACTGCCTATGCAGGTATTTATCACAGGAGACATTCATGGCTGAGAGTCTCTGGCTTTGTCCTGGATGTCCAACATTCCGTTCTGAGTGCACCCTTTAAGAGTCATCATCTTTTCGGTCCCCAAACCCAGGACATTTTAACTAATCTTCAAACCTTCGGTCGCACTTTGAAGTCAGTGCTATCACGCTATCATAATCAACCAAGAAACAAACCCTATTATAGAGGGAATTTTTGGAGGCCTGCCAGTGGATAGAGGCCTGCCTCTAGGCAGCCCAACAAACGAAAAACCACAGTCTCCCTACCAGGATCCAGACAAGCCCCAAAGACATCTCGATACAACCCTTCTGGCCCTCAGCAGGGTCACACCACAGTCTGAGATGCCCCCCCAAGCCTCTGGGCATTGGGCCCCAGCTCACGAGGTAGGGGGAACATTTTCCCTGTATGTTTATTTATTTATTTATCGATTTGGAAACAACCTTTGAGCAGGAGCTCTTTTACAAAGGTTCCACGTCAAGCAACACTATACAGGGTACAAACTTCAAAACACAGATACAAACAGATAAAGTTACATCAGAGCAATTTTAAAAGGAACATTATAGATGGCTATACTCAAAGGAGAAACCTGTCAGGGAGGAGGGGGGAGAGAGAGGGGAAGAGAGAAGGAAGCAGCCTCAAGGCGAGACCTAGTCGTCAGGAAGGTTGGGTGGGGTGTATAGTGGACAGTGCATGGGGGCAGGGGATCTAGAGGAGGAGGAAAATGAGGGGAGTAGAGGGGACCGGGTGAAAGGGGTGGAGAGGGACAAGGTCGGGTGAGAGGGTGGTGGAGGAGTCAGGGTTGTGGAGAGAGAGAAGGGTAGGGCAGTTAGGGGTATGGGGGATGGTCGGGGGGAATCTGTTTGACTGAGGAATATTAAAGTAGGAGCAAAAGTACTCTGAGGGGAAGGTTGAAGGGGCAGGGGGCTGCCGAGGGGACCTTAAAGTGTATGTACAGAGTTGGCAAAAAATAACATCAGATGCCTTTGTCCTTCAACTGTTAGAGTCTGGCCATACTCTGGACTTGACAGGCACACCACCAGATATGCCACCAGGAACCTCTTTTTACCACCCCCGATCATGAGGAAATTCTACCACAGAGATTCAAGCTCTGTTAACCAAAAAGGCAATCGAGCCAGTCCCCCTTTCTCAACAGGGCAGGGGATTTTACTCACGCTTCTTCCTAGCACCATAATGGACAGGAGATCTCCAACCCATTCTAGATCTCAGAAAGCTAAACCTGTATATAGAGTACAAAAAATTCCGGATGGTTACTCTTCAAACACTCCTGCCCCTGCTGAACAAGGGTGTTTGGCTCTGTTCCCAGGACATGAAGGATGCATACCTTCATATATTGATTCATCTCCGCACAGATGGTTTTGCCGCTTCCACTTTCAAATCCATCACTATCAGTTCCGAGCCCTCCCCTTCGGGTTATCATCGGCTCCCATGGTTTTCACAAAATGTCTGACTGTAGTAGCAGCAACTCTCTGGAGGTCAGGCCACTATGTGTTTCCCTGTCTGGAGGACTGGTTCCTCAAGGACTCATCAATGCAGCTTCTGGCTATCTCTCTCTTCCACACCCTCGAGATGTTCCAGTCTCTGGGAATCACGGTCAACATACCAAAATCCAAGATGGGTTATACTCAGCATCTCCAGTATATAGGGGCCGTACTGGACACTTCTGTTAGCCTAGCCTTCCTACCCCAAGACCAAGCAGAAAAAATAATCAGTCAGGCATCATACCTCTCAGTAGTATCTCATGCTACTGGGACATATGGCGGCTGCCATTCCGACAGTTCCTTATGCCCACTTACACATGCAGACATTGCAATGGACCCTAAGAGTTCAATGGGATCAAACTACAAATGAACCTGAAGCGACAGTACTACTCTCTACCCCCACAGTATGAGTCCTTCAATGGTGGCAGAGCAAAGACAACCTGTCGAAAGGAGCCCCATTTCAATAACCCATTCCACAATTTACCCAGACTACCAATGCCTCCTCCCAAGGCTGGAGAGCTCACCTGAATGATCTCCAAACCCAGGGACTGTGGAACCTGATGGAAGTGCGTTTCCACATCAACATTCTAGAGATGCTGGGAGTGCTCTACACCCTACAGGCATTCGAGACTGTTCTCCTGGAAGGATGTCTTCAGATTTAAATGAACAACTCCACAGTAGTTCATTATCTGAACAAACAAGGCAGCACACATTCCTACCCTTTGTGCAGGGAGGCCATGAGATTCTGGTACTGGGCTATTCAACACAAGCTACATTTGACAGCTGTGCATATCCAGGAGAAAGGAACACTCTCGTGGATGTACTCAGCCACTCAAAAGCCAGACCACATGAATGGGAACTACTCTAAGAAGTGGCTAAAGACCTCCTTCTTTGATGTGGTCATCCTGAACTAGATCTGTTCGCCTCTCCGCTCAATGCAAAATTGCCACAGTACTGCTCGCTAGAGCCAGGTCCTGGGGTTATGTTGCTAGATGCATTATCTCTTTCCGGTATGGGAACATTTCTTTACCCTTTTCCTCCATTTCCTCTCATTCAGAGGGTTCTCATCAAACTGATCAGAGACCAGGCATCCATGATTCTCTTTGGCCCAGACAAGTCTGGTTCCCTTTGATACAACAGTTGCCCATACTGGAACCTCTTCCTCTTCCCTCGTGCCCTACCCTTCTCACCCAAGCATGGGGGAAGCTTCTACATCCCAATCTTTGATCCCTACATCTGCATGCTTGGCTCCTGAAGACATAGTACTAGCTAGGTACCAGGTCTCTCGTCAAGTGGCAGAGGTCTTGAGGGTGGCCCATAAGCCTTCCACCAGGTCCACTTATGCAACGAAGTGGAAACGATTTACTATATGGGTGATGGATCATCTGCTAGATCCTTACACTTGTCCACCACAACAAATCCTGAATTATTTACTATTGTTTTTGGAATCAGGATTAAAATACTCATCCATAAAAGTGCATCTGTCTGCCATTTCGGCTTTTCATGTTCCAATAGAAAACCACCCTCTAACTCAGTTGGAGATGATGAAAACATTTTTAAGAGGTATTCTCCACTAAAACCTCCTATCCGGGATCTCCCATGTGATCTGAACTTTGTACTAGAGAAACTTACCTTACCCTTTGAACAAGACACTAACTGTGACCTGAAATATCTTTCCTGGAAAACGTTTTTTTTAGTTGCCACTATGTCAACTAGATGTATGTCTGAGTTACAAGCTCTTATATGTAAAGACCCTTTGATTTTTCATAAAGACAGTGTCATTACAAATGAATCCTAATTTTCTCCCAAAGGTGGTGCCAGAGTTCACCCTAAACCAAACTGTCCACCTACCAGTTAACTATGCTGAGCCCGCAAACCCAGGAAAGCATTACTTTACACATTAGATGTACCTAAAATTTTGAGATATTACTTATTAAAAACTAAAGAAAAGTGTAAGACAGTGCAACTTTTTGTTTCATTTGCCTCAAGAAGAGAGGCAATGCAGTTTCAAAGCAGTGCTTGTCCACATGGTTGGCTAACTGTATTACTTTTTGTTACAAAAAAAAACATGATATAAAACTTCCGAGTGTGGTGAAGCCTCACTCCACACAAGGGATGGAGACCTCAGTGGCATGCTTTAGAGGCATCTCTACAACAGAAATTTGTGAGGCAGCAACATGGTTGACAGTACATACCTTCACCAAACATTACAGTCTGGACATAGCGTCCAAGAGAAGCATCAGTTTTGGCTGTGCAGTACTACAAGGCCTACTGTTCTAATTCAGAAGTATTTCATTTGTTTGTTCCTCCTCCTGACATTTCCTTCCAACTGCTGGGGACTCATACCTATAAGTGTGACCTGCTGCAAGAGATATCCTCGATGAAGATAGTACAGTTGCGTAAGAACTTACTCTAATAGTAACAGTAGATCTTCGAGAGAATCTCTTGCATTAGGTCATGCTGCCCCTCCTTCCATCCTACTCATTTCCTGCTCTAGGAGGGAAAACTTGCTGCAGCTCACTAATTTACTGAGATGCACTCCCATTTCCTCCTTATTTCACCTCTGAGATTTCCTACATAGTACTAGTGACATACAGTTGCTAACAGGAGAAAGAACTGAGGAGTATCTGGGACTGCCCACTTTTATACCTCACAGGACATGACACATGGTGTCATCATGGGCAGTCCCAGGATGACTGCTTGGAAAATTCTCCTACTCAAAACAGCGCCTGCGGATAGAAGTTCCTAAGTGTGACCTGCTGCAAGAGATTCTCTCAAAGATCTACTGTTACGTTAAGTTCTTACGCAACTATACTGTCTTCAAGAGAATCTCATGCCGGCACTCCCTCCGTCCCCCTTCTGCTTCAGTGAGGATTACATCAGATATTGTGCGCTATCCTAATCCATGCCTTTTATACCCGGCACCATTTCTCTCCTTGTATGCTTGGTGCTGGTCTGCTCTCCTGGTTCCCCACAGTTGCAGGTCCTCTGAATCTAATGTCTTATAGGAAGCTGAGGAGTGATGGGGCTGCCCACGTTTATAAAGACGGTGACGCGTGACATAGTTGTGGGCTGCCCTGGCTAGCAAAAGTTTCCGTCAGGCCTTAGCACTGTTGTGGGTACAGTTTCAAAGGTATGACCTAATGGAAGAGATTCTCTCAAAGATCTACTGTTACGGTAAGTACAGAACCTCTTTTTAACTTTATTATTTTCAAGAGATCATGAACATAATGTAATGCTTATACAAGGTTGCAGGAAATTAGGCAGTAAGCATTAAGAACAGTTGATAATCACATTAAATCTCCCTGTATTCTGGCACAGTAGGATTACGTGGGTCCCAAAAGTCATTTGATAGTCTGTGAAAGTTGGTCCATAAACGAATGCTACACATCTCAGTGGCTTTAGAGATCAGCATTACAGGTAGAACTGACACTGAACAGTTATACGCAGTCTCTAGGATTGCTA
This sequence comes from Neoceratodus forsteri, assembly GCA_016271365.2. Taxonomy (NCBI): domain Eukaryota; kingdom Metazoa; phylum Chordata; order Ceratodontiformes; family Ceratodontidae; genus Neoceratodus; species Neoceratodus forsteri. Next base: position 569,963,223 of record CM057452.1, read on the forward strand.
TTTATCCATGCTGACAAACAATAATTAAAGAGAACTTTAAACATTACAATACAAACAAGCATCACTTGTGAATAACTGTTTGTACCCAGAAAGTAGAAATGTTGTGCAGTTGCCCCCTCCATCTCCACAGTCCGTGGACATGCAGACAAGAAATGGTGGTGGAAAACAAAATTCCCCCTGGGGCCCCAAGTGGTCTGCGCTGTAGGCCTAGTCCCAAAATTAAGTTCAAACAGCCCCATCACCATGAAGCCGGAAAGACAGGGAAAAGGCCACCTGAATGTACCTTGTAACTTTAGAGTTACAACCAGTATATCAGCTCAGGTTCTGTACTCACAAAACAACACTGAATAGACAAACTGTTCAGTCTTCTCTTGCAGTCTCTTCTCCACCTGCCAAGTTCTCCAGGGGTGCCCTTGCAGCAAATTCTGACTCCATCCTCTCGAGCCATCGACTCACATCCTTGGGGTTGGTAAGTTGCCATGATTCCCCCCCCCCATATGTAATCCATAGTCTGGCACTTACGATAAAAAAGTGTGTGATCCCTAGAGCTTTAAGATGGTGTCGTACACTATCCTCTTTCTTCTTACTCTTGTTTGAAATGAGAGGTCCGGGAACAGTTTCACATCAAGTTCAATAATAGTACGGGGATATGCTGCATGAGCAGTCAAGAGGATAAGGTCCCAAATGCCTGCTCCTGAGATGCGCACAAGCACTGTACTGGATTGATCGCTGATGGCCAGTCACATCCTGGGGTTGACTCTGTAGGCTGTCTTCATTGTCCCCCAGTCAAAGTCCCCAGGAACAGCAGTAGTGCATTTTAGCCAGCCGATGAGAAAGGCTAAAAGATCCGTTCCTTCCGTGTCCTCATGTACCCCCACAAAGCGGAGGTTACTGGCATGGACCTTGTTCTCGAGGCCTCAAGTCTCCCACTCAGATAAGAGTATTCCTGAGTAAGCGTGGTTACTGCGGCTTGGGTAGTCATCTTGCGGTCCTTATCTACAACTGGCCCTGTAAGTGTTGTTAGTGCTGCATCATGTTTTTCAAGTTGGACTAGGGTTTTTTCTATTTAAGCATCCATCAGCTTCATAGTTTGGATTATCTGTTGCAAGTAGGGCTCAGTGGTCAGGACTGCAGGGCTGCATGCCTCATGGCTGGCACCATCTTTGGCCTTCCCAGTCCATGGTTGCTGTTTTTTCTGCACCCTTGACTGCTGTTTCTTCAGATTTCCCATGTTAAGTGCAATATCATTGGATGTAGTAGGCACTTGGGAACATGATACAGACAGGTAAATTTGTGTTGTTTGTAGTTCTAACAGGTATGTTTATGAAAATGCCGTGCCGATCTGAAGAGCTGGCAGAGAAAGCTTCCTGCCTGGAGATTTTCTGTAGCAACCCCCAGTACATAACTGTTTTTTTTTAACTGTTTCTTTTTACTGAGACAGATTTACATACATATTACATGTTATGCATTTTAGAGCATCGGTTAACAGTGTTGCAGTCTTAGGTGAACTGTATATTATTCAAACACACTTATGATTTACTATGGTGGAGCAGTGATTATTGATCTGTTTCTAGGCTGCTATTAGCATTTAAATCTTAAATTTATACCTTGTGTGTTCTGGGTGGATCTGACTCTACTCTCCCCCGCAACAATGCACCAGTCTTGTTGTATATGATGTAAAATGTAAATTGGTCTGTCATAACCTGTTATTTGTACTATCTAGTAGATACTTATCTGTATTACAATATCTTTTTTAGGTTTGTTTTAGGGTACAAAGGCTGCATCAATCATTGAGGCATACATTACCCAATGTTGCCTTTTAGTATTGAATCATTCCAATTTGTCATGATTAGTGGCAGTTACTTTTTCCATTTGATATATTTCATTCATTATTGTGCACCAGGTATCCACCGTTGGAGGATCTGGTCTCATTCAGTTTCATGTTATGACGTTCTTCACTGCCAATAGGTAGAGGAAAATTAGAGATCCTGCAGAGAGCTGCATCTCCCTGGGAGCGATAGACAAAAGCGCCAATTCTGGGGTCAGATTGAAAGAATTATTTGTCAGTTCCTCCATCTGAGTCAGTATCTGCTCCCAGAATGTGGATAGCACTGGGCACTCCCAAAAAAATGTACATGAGTTGTTGGGTTTATCCTACAGCTTTCCCAGCAACTCCCATATGACTCCGGCATATACTTCACTAGTACCACTGGGATATGAAAAAATCTGTACCTGCACTTCCAGGCATATTCTCTGCACATAGTGGAAGATGTTACCCTTATAGCGGACGTTGCAGTATTAAGTTCCTTGTTCCATTGATCTAGAACTGATTTAGTCGAGTCTCCAAGGAGCTGCTGCAGACCTCTGTTGGTTTCCGATTAGGTGCCCCTATAGGATCTCCCTCTGGGCATCTAAGATAATTGTCATTCATTATCAGTGGGAGCTACTCTGGGAGCTTAGTGTAAATGTTTTGTTTATGTAATCAGTAAGTACGTACTTGGAGATAATGATAATGTTCTCTTCTTGTTATACCAAATTGTTGTTGTACTGTTTTCAAGAGATAACCCCATGGGAGGCGATCTGATTTTATATATATATATGTAATAGATAACCCACTCTTAGGTGTGCGGTCACACTCTGATATACACACGCCTTGGTGTGCATCAACCACCCAAGGCATGCGTATTTCAGAATGCAACAGCACACCGTAGAGTGGGTTATCTACCTTATAAAATGGCAAAATAGTTTTGGAGGGAGTAAAAGTACAGGTGTGCGGTTGCACTATGATATATGCACGGTCACCTGATGGTGTTTGTCCAATGCCATTGATTCCTTTTTTCTTGCTCATTATATTATACTTGCCTGGTAGGCCAGGTATAGTTAGGGTTGTACGGCCTCTTCTATGTTAAACTCCAAATTTTAAAACTTAATAACTTTGCAACTGTTAGTCTGATTTGTCTGAAATATTGCATGCGTAGAGTGGTACTAGAGATCTCTGGATCTGGAAAGTTTTGTTGTGGTCGGATTTACAGTTGCAGAACTGCAGAGTGTCAAACACTGTGAAAAATCCTCACTTTTTTTTTGAAATTTTTCATCGTCTGTTTTGTCCACGTGGTGTATCTTTTTGGTGTGAAATTGTGTTGAGTACATGTAGACTGAGTCAAAGGGATGTCTTTGAAGATCTGGTGAAAAAATATTAATCCATTCAAAAATATCCCATTATAGTCTATGGAAAATTTATATGGGCGGCTCGAAAACTTTTGCGGCAACATTTTTTTATTCATGCTCTGGGAAAAATTCATTCATGCTGCCACCATCTTGTTTTCAGTTAGCAAGAGACAAAAAAGGTATAACTCAAAAAATACTGCCCCTTTATAAATGCCACCACTTGTGCTTACCTAATTGGGCCATGAGGAACGCATCCCTGACATCAGTTTCTGTCAGTGTTGTCTGAAAATATGTTTTTTTGACTTTTGATTGAGCTTCCGAAATTTCGGTTGTGCAAACATAATTTTTGTGTGCGACAACATTCTTGGGAAGCACGAAAACAATCGTGCAAACATTTTTTGATGCACAACGACATCCTTTTAAAATGATAAGGGGTGCAGTAAAAAGTTTAGCATTTCCTTGCAACAAGGTAAATTGTGCTTTTTGGCTACAGTTTACAGGGTAAGAAGCTGTTGACTCATAATTGTGCCTTTTGCTTGTTTGGTTAAAAAATATTGAGTGGTTCCATAGTTATAGCATTTTGAAAACTGAGGAATGCCCCATAGGATAACATTGCAGTTCCCGTGGCATCTTCAAATGCCGGTATCTCGAAAACGGTTCAAGATACAGATTTTTCTTTGCAGAAATTCTATGTAGGTTGGAAAGTCATGAATACCATGAATTTTAAATTTTTTCTCTACCTTGTGTGGTTACTGAGATATTTGGAAATTAATATTCCAGTGGCTCATTTTCATGTCTGTAGGCCAGTTTTACGCCCTTAAAGTTAGCACCCACAGCACTTTTTGGTGCCTGTATCTTGGAAACGATGTGAGATATGAATTCAGTCGATGCATCTCGCGTGGAGGTCTCGCTGTCATGATTACAATGACACTGGAATTTTTTTCATAGCTGCTATGGATGCTGAGATATTGGCAAATTCATGTTACGAGTGTTTCTTGCCCTATAGGGTTGCTGTAAGGCTCCATACTTATGTGTAAGTATGCCTGCGCTCCCACATACACACACACCATTATGCAAAAAATGGGCAACGGGAAAGGAGCGCACTCCCAGAAACACATAACACTAACATTACACTTTCTCAAAAAGAAGAGAAATTCATTGCAAAAAAACTCCATTATTACATCAGTTAGGGTTGATGTCACAGTGACAAAAGTTTGGAAATTCGATGTCAGGGTTATCAGCCCACCCCACCGCCCACCCTACAGGCACCCACAGGCATTAGGGCATGCCATGGGGTCATCAGACCTAACTCTCACCCCATTCTCTATACCTGTAGAGTAGCAGCTTGTTTACATATGGAATGGGGTGAGAGTTGAGCCTATTGACCCCAAGGCGTGCTCCAATGCCTCTAGGTGCTTGTAGGGTGGGGTGGTAGGGATGGTAATCCTAACATCGAATTTCCAAACTTTTGTCACTGTGACAGCAACCCTAACTGATGCATTAACAGAGTTTTTTGCAATGAAGATATATATATATGTATTTTTTTTATGCAACAGGTGTGAACAATAAATGCATATCATAAATAATGTGTATTGTAGCTACTGTGTAAATAAAACCATTTATATTCACAGTTGCTATGTCATCAGCCAATTTAGAATGTTCAGCCTCAGTAGCAGTACTAATCATATTCAAATGCAAATAACTTTAAAATGAAAAATGATGGAATGGCACTGTGAGCACAAAAGTTGTCCAGCACAAAAATATCTACAAAATGAGTGGTGTTTTATTTATAGATACCTTTTAGTTTTTGTAGAATTAGCAAAACATAGCAGAAAGTTAAAGTTATTTTGTACTTTTTAGACAAATAAATACAAATATTGTTAAAACGAATACTGAGAACATTGTACGTTGAGCACAAAAGTTGTTCAGCACAAAATTATGTACAAAATGAGAGGTGTTTCATATATAGATGCTTTTTAAATTTTTTTATAATCAGCAAAAAATGGCAGAAAATTCAGTTTTTATTCACTTTTTCTGACAAAGTCCCCCCGAAAATGTAAAAACAAAAGAATTGTGCATCAAACTTTTTCATTATGTACTGCCCATAATGTAAAGTTGGAGCATCCATAGCAACTGCTTAGCAACCATTATGCTAAGTCAAGCTACCCGTGGAAAACAGCAAAAAATCCATGTATGTTAACAATGAAAAATTAAATAAACAATTTAAACAAAACTCCTTACACAATCCTAAAGAATCCCTATTGCATAAATGAAATACATAACAGGGACCTTGTGGAATACATGATTTATTTTCACTTGAGCTGTTTGACCTTGGACATAGCACTCATGGCTTACACCACTTGTGAGATTACCCAAGGTCAAACAGCTCTTGTGAAGATAAAACATTTATTGCACAGGTCCCTGTTATATATCATATATATATATATATATATATATATATATATATATTTATAAAATGGGTAGAAAAAATTATGTCTCCTGATTTGTTGGAGTCCATCACATGACCGTGCGTATATCGGAGCGCGACTGCACACCTGCACTTTTATCCCCCTAAAAAACAATTTTGCCATTTTATAAGATAGATAACCCACCCTATGGTGTGCGATTGCGCTCTGATATCCCATGCGCCTTGGTTGACAGCCTTATTCGCCTGCAGCCTCAGACATCAAGCACACCAAGTTACGCAGGGATATCAATAGCGTGATCAAGACACATAAGAGTGTGTTATCTATTACAAATATATGTGTACACACACACACACATATGTGTATGTGTATATGTAATAGATAAACCACTCTGAGGTGTGTGGTTGTGCTCTGATATAAGCATGCCTTGGTGTGCGTCAGCTGCCCAAGCCGTGCGTATATCAGAGCATGACCGCACATCTCAGAGTGGTTTCTCTATCTTATAAAATGTCAAAATTGTTTTGGACGGGGGTAAAAGTTCAGGTGTACGGTCGCGCTCTGATATACGCATGGTCATGTGATGTGTTTTATACAATCAGAACATTGTATTTGTATTTGTATTTATTGCTCATTTTATAAATATATATATATATATATATATATATATCAGTCCAAGATGTCTCCATCTGCGAAACACTAGGTCCATTTGAGATGGGAGAAATTCCTCATCTGCCTCCAGGACTCTGCTGAAATAAAATACCTGATGATATAGAGGGCACTGAGGGAATACTGGTGTTGGAGCAGCTACTAACATAATGGGCTTGAAGAGGATATTTGGGGGGGCAGATATTTGTATACTGCACAGGAGTGGATGATTGCACTGTTTTCTGGCATTCAGGTTAATTAAGACACTACACTGTTTATGTTGACAGACTGATTTTTATTGTAGTTATTAAATGTTTTATTACAAAAAAAATTCTTAAACAGGACATGAACCATCTTAAATATAAGGTTGATAATTATGGACAATGAAGTCTTATCCAATGCAAGGTATTAAGGATGCACAAGAAACCATGAACATCTTTGTGTATTTGCCTGATGTATGACCTTGTAATGCATTCTGCACTCAATAAACTAACAAGTTAAAATAAAAATACCTAGTGAAAGGCTGAGTGCTTCTTAATGGTGTCCCATACCTTAAGAGTGTTTCGAGTGAGGGCCGTAAAGTGTGTAAGCAGGATGGAATGTTGAGGGGTGGCAAATAATATCCGGCCTATGTCGTATAGGTCATTTAAGTGGAATTCTACAGATTTCCAAGGTGGTGGGGAATAATCAGATTTGTATAATTCTTAAATGTGTGGCTCGAGCATGATTTAGCAGATGAGGTAGGTTTATCTCTCCCATTGCATGCAGGAGTTGAAGTATCGAGAAACAAATTCTCAGGTGCTGTCTGGTCCACATAAAGTTTGATACAGTTTTGTTCCAGGATCGAAAATAAAAAGATGCTGGAATCATAGGAAGCGTTTGGAATAAATAAAGTAGTCGGGCAGGATATTCATTCAAATAACTTCAGCCTGAGCAAAGAAGGAGAGTGGTAAAAAGTCTCAATTTTTGTAAGTCATTCTGGATTACAGTTGACAGTGGTTCATAGTTTATTTGCTCCAGGTTACCCAAGTCTTTCGGAATGTGTACCCCTAAGTATTTCAGCTGTGTGCTGTGCCATTTTAGTGGTAATGATCTTTTCAAGGTGGGTGGGGGGGGGGAGTAATGATTGAGGAGGACCTCTGTTTTTGTATATTAAATTTGTAACCCTCTAATTGACCAAAACTATTTAAAATTTTCCAAACTTCTGTGATGAGGCCTTCGGGTTCCTGTAAGGTTAACAAGATGTAATCTGCGTACAACATAATTTTGTGTACACACTGAGTACATTACTGTTTTTGTAGTACCAGTGCTCCCACCCCACCCTACCCCGATGATTGAAAGCCTGCAATTCATTCAAGTTATTTCAGTTTTCTTACATGGTTTTTATTCCATCATTTTTTTTTTTGTGTGTAAAAATGTTTTTATTGAAAGTGCATGGTACAAGCATATACAATCCATTAGATGAGCTATAGTCGTTCAAGGGATATTGTCCAGAAATCATCAACAGCATACAATTAGTTTCTTCTTCTTTATCACATTTTCTCTCTTACATAATTCTAGCTCACTCACAGCACCCTGCCGGTAGGTACAGCTCTGACAGGTGCATAGTTGCTATTGTCACCCAGGGAGCTTCATAAATGCCTAATATATAAAATCAGAAACTCTTAATATTATCATTAACCCAAACCGAGTTTCGTAAATGCCGGACATATAAAATCAGAAACTTTTAATATTATCATCATCCCAGAACCGGTATAGTTAAGCGGGGTTGGGGGGGACTAGTAGGAGGTGTGGAGAACCAGGTAGCCCAAAAAATTGTTAGTGAAGGATTTTTTTTATTTTATTTATTTATTGAAAGTTTCAGATTACAACCTTTGAGCCAGAATGGCTCTTCTTCAAAGGCTTCAAGTCAAACATTGGGACATGACAAGTACAATAGTTACAACTGGATCCATTCAAGGAAACAGAGCTCAGATATAATACAGATTAACAATGACAAATAGTAAGCAGGTATATTTAAGATGAAATGTAACATTTCAGGAAAATGTTACTAAGTGCAGTACAGATTGAAGTCAGGGAGTAGAAGAGAAATGGTCAACAGAGTGTTTTTAAAGTATGGGTGAGAGCAAGTGCAGTTGAGGTAGGATTAAGAGGAAAAGAGATGTTAAATTAGGGTTGGCCCAAGGATGTATGCTGCCAGAGGAGGCATTGTCAGTTACATCAGTGAGGACAACTGGCAAGGGTGAGTTTTGTAGTGATGAGGTGTGGGAAGGATAAATAAGGAGCAGATAAATTCCTTGATATGGGGCCCTGCCATAATACAGAAGTGACCTAGTGTAGAAGTGGGCAGCTACAGTCATTTACTGGTGCGAGCCAGGAGTGGAGAGCCTTTTTAAATGGACCTATTTTGCCACAATCTTGGAGGGTGCCCAGGAGGTCATTTTGTCATTTTGGGCCATGGTAAGCTAAAGATCTTTGGGCAAAGGTAGTGTGCATCCGGGGCACCTGTAGCAATTCCTTAGCTGTACTCCTGGTGTTCTTTTTGGTTATGGTAGGTTTAAAGAGTTTGCTGGTGGAGTTAGGCGTATGGCTCATCAGAGCTTTTTTCCCTAGATTACAGGTCTGATATTTCAATCTTTGTTGGAGAGCGAGCCAGTATCCTTGTAAAGTGAGCAGGCATGGGTCATATAGTCAGCTCCAAGAGCCAACCTGCAGGCCTTGTTGAATAGGATTTTTATCCTTTCCAGGGCAGTTTCGGTACCTGCCCTATAAATAACCAGCTCATAGTCTATTGTTGACAGTATGGAGGTACGGTTTACCTATAGCGCTTCGACAGTGTGGATGCCGACATCCCTCACAGCGACAGACACAATGCTGAGTGTCGGCATTGACCTGTCAGGGATGTCGGCATGTTTCCATCGGGGGTCTGTGCCCTCAAATCCCCTCTGCCCCCCCACCCCTCTCTATGTATACAGCTCCAAGTCAGAGTTGTCTCGGGTTGGGGCGCAACAATGAGAGCTGCACCACCGGTGTCTGCAGGGACCAGCACAGTGACCTGCTGATTTTTGGCAAAATCTGTCACTGTGCTGGTCTTCGAGGTTGTAGTATCGCTCTACAGTCGGTACACCTAGAGTTACAGGTGACCAGTATCAGAGCATCCAATGTCATAGCCTGTCTGTGCCGGTATAGAATATCTAGCTTGGTGTTAGCTGATTTTATGACATGTTTGATATGCGAGTTGAAGCTCAAGGTGTCGTCAATGTGTATTCCTAGATACTTGAAGGTGGGGACCTTCTCTATTGTTTCACCTTTATGGCTCTTAATTATTAGAGGCCCACATCTTTTCTCACTGTGAAGAAGAGTGAAAAGCATGTCTTTTGTTTTTTTATAATTTAGCAGGAGCCTGTTCTGCTCGAACCATGACTCCAGCAGTTAGAAATTAGTTTGGAGATCGGCAATGATTTTTGAGAAATCCTTGTCAGGGACCAAGATAATGGTGTCATCGGTATAAAGTATCATACAAGCTGGGCATGTGGAGGAAAGGGAGTTTATAAATAGGCTAAATAGTAATGGGCCTAATATGGATCCCTGGAGTACGCCGAGGGTGACTTCCTTTGGTTCCGACAGTTGACTGGATATCCTGACACATTGAGACCTGCCAGAGAGGTAACTTACAAACCAATCCACTGTGTCTGAGGATAAACCTATTGAGAACAAGTTTTTGAGGAGGAGGCTATGACTGACAGTGTCAAACTCTTTGGTGAGCTCTATGAAGATAGATCCCACCACCTTTCCTGCGTCCATTGTATCGTAGAGTAAAGTCGACTAGAGCGGTTAGTGTACTATGCTTCTTTCAGAAGCTGTGTTGTTGCGGACAAAGAAGATTGTACTTTTCGAGATAGTCAGTTAACTGGTCTGAGACTATCCGTTCTAATGCTTTGGAGAGGGGAGGTAGGATTGATATCAGCCTGTAATTCGATAGGTTAGTTCTTTTGCCATTTTTGGATACTCGGGTCACAAGTGCTGACTTCCATTTGTTAGGGAAGACTCAACAGCACAGTGATTTGTTGAATATTTTCATAAGCGGTGGGGAAACCTCTTCCAATGTGAGGGCTAGCAGCTTCATATCTATATGATCGCCTGCCATCCTAGTCTTGCCCAATACCCTTTTGACATACCTAATAGTGTCAGTTCTACTGGTGAGTCTAAAGTAGAAAGGCAGTGCACTGCTTGCTGACTGGGTGGGCTGGCTTGGTTGTTCGTCTGTGGGTGGGGTTAGATAGGTTCTTGGAAGAGCCGAGCTAAGGTCAGTGAACTCCAAGTTGAAAGCGTTAGTGATGTCCCTAGGATCATGCCGTGTTCCTGATGTGGTAACTATCAGGTCCGGTGGAGATTTTGATTCCTTTCCACTGAGAGATTGTACAGCATTCCAGAATTCCCTACTGTTATTCCATGTTTTACTTAGTAGGCTTTTATAGTATTCTGCTTTGGTTTTTATGATGAGTTTTGTGCCCTGGTTTCTTACTAGCTTGTAGTTAGTTAAATTGGTTGGTTTTCTGGTGGCTTTAGCTTTATGCCATAGATTATCCCTATTGCGCATCAGCTGTAGAAGAAAGCCAGTGAGCCATGGCATAGATCATCCTTTTTTTTTCTTGGCTTTGATAGTGGTGAATATGTCGCAGGCTCTGGTGTATATGGAGAAGAAATACTCCAGGGCTTGGGTTACATCCTGGACAATTTCTAACTCAGACCAGTCAATCATCCTGAGGTATTGCTTAAATGCCTCCAGCTATCCTTTTCTGAGACAGCGATTCTTTGTGACTTGTGGCATGGACTTAGAGAATTTGTTCGACCAGGTGAACATCACAGGGGAATGGTCATTGAAGGAATTCATGAGCACTGTCACCTCAGGGATGTGCTCTGGGCATGTCGTGAGCAACCAGTCAATGAGTGTGGTTGAACCCATGTTATAGTTCTGTCTGGTACCCTGTGTTACCATTTGGATTAAATAGAGGCCCACGATAAGGTCTTTGGAGGTGGCTGTGTCATTAGATAGCCAGTTTGAGTTAAAATCTCCGACCACGATTTGTTCCCAGTTCTGACTGAGTTTCTTTTGGCTATCAATAAACTATGCTAACCCAGTGGCATGCTTGCTCGGTGGTATACAAACAGTTGATAGTACAAGTGACTTGTTTTGTAATTCCACTGTGAACTTGATGGTGAGCATCTGCATGTCACTTGTTCGCAGGCTATTAGGTAGGACCTGACCCTTGATGGTTTCACTGAGGTAGACTAGACAGCCATCACCTCATTTTGACAGTCTGTCTCGGTGGTATAAGTTGTAGCTGTCTAGGACAATAGCAGCATCATGTATTTTAGGTGACGGGTTTCAGTTATGGTGATCACATCTAGTTTTAACTGGGCCACCCATGCCTAAAATTGAGGTAGCTTTGGAAAGAGGCTTCCAATGTTTAAGGCTATGATTTTGAGGTGGCAAATACCCTTTTATTTTCCAGTTCTGGCTGGTCCTGTGTTTGGGTGCATACTCCCAGAAATTGGTAACAAGACTATTATTAGTTTCCTTAGGTATCTAGTCAAGTATGGCCAAATGGTGGAAGCAGATTTGATCGTTATGCATTTGTGGTCTTCTGGAGTTGCAACCGGTATATAGACAATTAGCAGTGTGGCAACAGGTAACATTGGTAACACATGGTAAGTGGGCAATAGAGATGAGAGTTGATTGGAGGGTGCTTTAAGGGGGCTTGCAAGAGTCCCTTTATATGCATTGCCCTCTGATTCTGCCCTAGGGAGAGAGACTGTTAAGTCATTCCTGAATGGCTGTTGCTGTTCTCACCATTCAGCATTTTTGGGGCATAATGTGAGGAGCATGAAATAGCCAGTTAATAGAAGGGGTGTGGGCAAGGGTCTGATTTGTTCTATTAGTTTCTCCATCATTAATCTTAGGTGTGGAAGTGAAATTGTTTTTGCCAGTCCTGTTATTATACCGATAATACTGTTGATCGAGCCTTATTATGCAGCACTAGGTCCAGGGCTGTGTAAGTTGTTAGTACCAGACCTGATACTATGCGTGTGGAAACCATTGAGTGATTTATTGCTGTGCAGCACTAGGTCCAGGTGACGTAAGTGGTACTGGGTGAGGTGGTCCAGGTAAGCAGAGAATGGAGCAGGCTGTGGGGAAGATGGCCCTTTAAGGGTAGAAGCTCCTAGCTGTGGAGGCACAAACTATACACCAGTGGGGAGAGGAGGGTGGCGATTTGCTCTGAGGAAAGAGCATTTAATAGAGGTCGAGGCCAGGGTGTGCTGGTGGAAGAAAAAAATTAGACATAGAGTAAAAGTCCAAAATCGGTAGAGCGCCAGGCACCTTGGATTCAGAGACATTCAGTGCAGTCAATGGGAGACCAGCTAGGCCTCAGGCAACCAATCAGATTAGCGATTTTCAAGTCGTGTAGTCCGAGGAGCATACCTGGTTCTCAGCTTGGGAAGGGCAGTCTGGATGAACTCTGCAGCTGGATAACGGATCAAAGTGAGGGGGTTTGAAGGTAGCTTTTGTTTTCCTCTCTTGAGGTCCCCTTCTGTGTTTCTTGGGTGTGCATTTGAACAGGGGATATGTCTTATAATCTCAGGCAGGTCCTTGTTAAGCTCTGAGGTACAAAGTTAGGGTGTTTGGATGTAGTATAAAGTATCCATCCAAACCACCTTGAATTAAAAACTTCTAAGTGATCATTTAAAGAATATGTAACCTGTTCTGTCTTATATATTTGTTGTGTTGTTACTCTCCAAGAGTCAATTGTGGGTATGGTATTAGTAAATCATAAGTGTGTTAGCGTTTTTTTTTACTGGCCAGTATTAGTATTCCTAGTAAGTATCGGGTGTGAGGGTTACATAGTTGGGGGGGGGGGTTGTAGTGTAGCAGTAGGTATAATGCTGGTGTTAGTATCAGTGGGAGTTGGAATAATTAACTTAATTCTCTCTTCAGCTCACAAAAGTAAGGATGTAGCAGAGGACACTCCCAGAATATATGCATAAGTGATGCCCTTTGTTCATGGCACAGTCGCTAACAGATGACTGCGTGTTTTGGGTTAAAATGAGCAGTTATAACTAGCATACATAAATAAAGGGTTAAATGTTCCAAGCATATTCATGCCAGGTGTAACTTGCTATTTTAATGCAGAATGGTCTGGCATGTCCTATGCCAGTCCTTGGGCATAATCTGAATATCTAATTCCAAAGCCCATCTTCCCGCTATATCGAATATTTGGGGAGTCGGGGAGATCTATAGGGCCTGGTGTTGTGTGACTGGTTGCCTAAAAAAGTCAAGGAAAAAGTTTATTAATGGTGGATAGGCAGTGGTATTCTGAGCCGCCATGGGAAGTGTAGAGGCATAGTGACGAATCTGTAAATAAGGATAGAAGTTGGCTTGCCAAAGGTTGTACTGCTTTTCAGTTTCCTGAAAAGTGACTAGTATAGGGCTGGAATACAATTGGCATCTGTATGGTAAAGAGTAACATTCCCATATTTTATATATGTTATATATATGTCTTTGAAGGAAAATTGTCTAAGCTTGACATGGGATGTAAGAGAGAGAAAAGAATGCTGTAAGGTGAAATTCTTTCCTAATCTGGTGCCACACTAAAATCATATTTCTATAACATGGATTTAAATTATGTATCGGTGTTCTGTCCCGGTTAACATGGAATAGGAGAGGAACCAGTGTCCCCAAAGGGAAAGGAAGCTTGGCTTGTTCTATTGTGGCCCAACTGGAGGATTGATTTGCAAGATGCCTTACGAGTAAGCAATCTGTGCTGCCCAATAATAATAATACCAGAGATTCAGGAGGGTGACCACTCCTGTGGTCTGGGGCAAGGTTAATACTGTAAAGTAGATTCAAGGGCATTGGCATGCCCAACAAATCTGGAGATCAGGCATTGCCATTGTCTCTATGTCATGTCTGGCAACTATGCTTCCGTAGTTGACCCTCCTACCTTTGCTTAGCACCCCCCCTCCTTGACAACCCCTACCTTCTGCTTCTCTTCTCACCCACATTCTATGTCCACTACCCTCCTCTACCATTCCTTCCATATGTCCTCCCTTCCCCCGTTAACCTAGCCTTGCTTGCTGGCTTCCAGAGTCCCTGGGACAAGTTGTTATACTACTGTGTATAGTTGTATATCTCACTGCATATTTTTGGCATAGAAACTACTGTGCCTTTTTTGTGTTAAATGTATCTTTCAACAACATAACTACAATGTTTTATGACCAATGTATCTTACCACATATATAGTGCAAAGAAAATACTATACCATTCCTGTATTAAGTTCATCTATTACAAACATAGTTACACTGTTTTCTGACCAGTGTATGTTCCTTTGCTACTGCATTTGTATGGGGGTGCTTGCCCTACTGTTTCCTGAACAATGTTGTACATAATTCTGTATTCCTTGTATTATACCACTTGACTTAGTATCCATTGGTGTAGTCGTCTGCCATAACTTTGTATTCGTTGTATTATATTACTTGTCTTGTATCTTTTAGTGCATTTTCTAGTCACTCTGTATAGCTTATTAATTAATTGTTAACTGTAACAGATCCACCTTGCAAATGAGTACATCTCAATGGTGTTTCACCCAGTTAAATAAAGAATTTAATTGAATTGAAGAGGATAGGTATATTGGAAAAAAGATATAGTGCATGAAGCTCTGGGAATGGGTCAAAAGAGAACGTCAGGGGCTCAGTTTTAGTGGAGTTTTACCTGTATCTAGACAGGGATCTATAACGATGTAGAATTACAAAGGCTGCTGGTAGAGATGTTTCCGGTGACTGGAGATAAAGTAACACATCGTCAGCATATAAGGTTATCTGATGTTTAAAGCCTGCCAATGGTATGCCTTGAATCTTCAACGTTCTTGAATAGTCTGCCCAAGTGGTGAATAGCCTGCCCAAGTGGCTCAATATTGAGTGCAAACAATATGAGGGAGAGCAGGCAACCCTGCCTGGTACCTCGAAATAGGGGGATCGTCTTTGAGTGGTGTCCATTGACTTTCGCAGTGGCTTTCTGGGACGTGTATACTTGTTGCAAGAGCTGTATAAAGTCGACTGGGAATCCCATCTGTTCCAGCACCAGGTATAGGAAGGACCAGAAGACCCAGTCAAACTCATGCCATCAATTTAACACCAGGTGCACCCCTGTAAAAAAACCAAAAAAATAATAATTACAAAAAATAAGAAATGTGATAAAATCTCTGTGTATTAGCCAGGGTTGAGCTTGTTAAATGTTTTAACATTGCATTGTGAAATATGAGAGATGTGGCTTTCTCCTAATTGGTGAGCTCCCCAGTGGTCACTTGTGAGCCTCTTGTGGGCCTCAGCGCACTATGAAAGATGAAGCCAGAGAGTGGTTTCCGCACAAGAAAAAGAGAAATCAGTATGGCCTCAGCTGATATTGGCATGTTAAGATTTAAGCCCTAGATTCCTAACTGATGAGCAGGTCACCTTCCTCTCAGTGATCAGGCTGATCATGATTCCGCTGAATGATGAGACCAATAATCCCTTTAAATGATAAAATGATGATATGAAAACCAAGTAAGAAAACTGAATTGGCTTTAATAGTTTGTAGACTTTCATGCAGCATTGGGGGGTAGGGGTGGAGGGTGGGGGCACTGGTACTGTAACTATTTGAGCCACATGGTATACATCCCAGGGTGCTGAGGAAGTTGGTAGGAGAACTAAGGTATTTAGTGATTATAGCGACTGCAAATGAGCAACTCTCAAAAGAGCGACTCATTTGTAGTGCTACCCTGTTGAGCTACCCTGTAAGGGTAGCAACGGAATGCTAAGGCGAGCGTAGGGATGAGCGAGGGAGGGTTACCAGGGTGACCGGAAGAGGAGGTATAGGGAGGAGGGTTTGTGTGGGGTAGTGTGGCCTGCTGCTGTCGAGCTAGCCATGTGGTGTGGTGGTGAGGGTGGCTAGCTTCGGTGCAGCGGGTTCGGGGCTGGGACGGGGAAATATTTTGTTGCTGGTACTGTGATTTATGTTTTTTTTTCTGGACTGTCTCCCCTTCCCCGACATGCACCCCCCTGGAGTTGGTTATATTGAATCGGGGTATGGGGTGGTGCAGCCCACCCACATACATCCTATTTTCAGTTGCTGGACGTGGTGTCACCCACAAGTGTACATCGCTGTTGTGCTTTTTGGTGATGTACACTCGCTGTAATATCGATCGCTCTTTTGCAATCTCCATTATGACATGGAACCAGGAACTAACAGGCCCTATGGTGGATTTATTCAACAGTTCTCTGGAGTTGGGAGTAGTGCCACTGGAAAGGAGGCCTGCACATGTGGTGCCACCACACAACAGTGGACTCGGAGATGATCCAGCTAATTACAGATTGGTCAGCATGACCTTGATAGTGGGTAGGCACATGGAGCTAAGCCTTAAGGAAAGGTTGGTAGGGTTTTTGGAGGTGAATAGTCTTCAGTACAGGAGGCTGCGACGCTCTGCCCCTGCTTCTGGTTACCTGTATGATATTTATCTTATAAATAAATGGTCCGTGTATGAAAAGTCAGTATGTGAGAGATTTTGCCTTTAACTCTCGAGGTCAGTAGCTGAAACCATAGGATGTTGTAAAACAGACCAAAAGAACCAGTTAATGAAGACTTCCTTACAGAAGGATATTTTATTACCTTTTTATGACCTGCTCATGCTTTTGAAGTTGAAACTAAATGTGAGTTTTATGACGTTACAGGAGGCAGGGAAATTGGGCTAGTTCCTCTCCTTTTTGCATATAACCAGAAATGCGTGAAGAGTCATAAAATTCCTCAGATCACACTAGCACAGGAAATCAGCCCAAGAGGACATGAGTGTGGGATTAAGTTCAGAGAGAAAATTTTTAATTAAAGACGGTCATATTTGGGAAATGGCTAGTACAGGTTTTTCAGAGCAATGACTCACATTCTCAGAGACACTTATGTCAGAAATTATCTAAGGGAGGTTCTAGCTGACCTCATCAAAAGGGGGTGGGGACAGATAGAGTTAAAAATGAAACATTGTATATGGGATTGTGACATATGATTCTAGACTCTGTGACACTTAGAAAGGTAATAGAAAGAAATTAAGTCTTTGTGGTAGGAGTGTTTTGTCTGTAACTTCCTTTTCGTTTTACAAGATTGTCAGCTGTATGATATATTGTTCTATGTTTAATTTTACCATTTTTTTACATTTTAGTAAACAACCATTTCTTTGAAATACTGCCTGGGTGTCTTCTCAGCTTCTTTTTGCATGTGATGTATATGGTGTTAAGTCTGACAGCTGTTAAAAGGCTTTGTGGTGTTACTAAGCTTGGAAAAGGTAAGAATATACCTAAGGTCTCTTATAGAGTTTTAAGGGTTCATTTTGGAGACCTGGCTGGATGCCCATGGTGAAAGATTGTACTGCAGTCCCGAAAAGGGGTACATTTCTGAGCCTGTAAGTGGGTATGCTAGCATAAGGTTCACAATTTTAATCCCCCCAGAACTTGAAGCTAACAGGTGATTCAGACCCAAAGCAGACAGGAGGGTTACCCTGCCTGTTACCTGTTCACTCTGTTGTGCTTTGAGGTTGGCACTCTGGGAGCAGAGGACCTGGCCTGCGGAGTGCGTTTATGACAGATCTGGTTGGCAGCGGTATGATTTAAAATATTGGTTAACACAAGCTTTAACAATTCAGTGTGTCAGCTTAATACTGTACAGTTCACTTGCAAAAGAAGGCAATTTATTTTAAAAAGGTAAACAGAACTATATCATTTTGCTTGCAGTCAAAGTTCCTACCTGTTTTATTTTGTTTTCTAAAGTGCAAGTTAGAGAAGCCGTATTTAGGGAAGAAGATGGCTTCCAACTACAGCGGGTACACTGCAGACTACTTGAGGCAGTTGTGCCAGGACAGAGGAAACCATTATGAGGGGAAAGCCAACAAGCAGACCCTCATAGTTGCTTTGATGGCTGCCGATGGCCAGTGTGTTGAGTCACAGTCCATGACTGGAAAGGACCAAACCTTGGGTGTGGAGGGGCCGGAGTTCAGTGCAGTGTCCGGATCCAGTGAGGAGGACAGCAGGGCCAATGAAAGCCAGGGGCTACAGCAGCAGGGTAAGGTCACCAGCATTCTGAAGCCAGAAGCAATCAGGCTACAGATGGAACTGCGGAGGATGGATGGAGTTCGAACAGTGGAAGTGGGAATTTGAGAGAGGAGAAGCGAGAACAGTGAGCCGCAGAGGAAAAGAGGGCGCGAGAACAGCGAGAATCTGACCGTGAAGAGCATGAGCACCAGAGGCAACCTGAACTGGAGAATCTATGACTCCAACCACCAGCACCAGAGCAGGTAAGTGGCCTGGGTTTAACTGGAACTACAGGACTGGGTTACAAATTAAATTTCAAATTGATAGCTGAATTTAAAGAGGGGGAGGATATGGATGCCTTTTTAAATTCCTTCAAAAAAGTTTATATTCAGGCAAATATTCCTAGATGGTCCTGGAGCTTCCAGCTATCCCCACTGCTTACCAGGAAAGCTCAGGATGCATTGGGTCAAATGGACAATGAGGACAGTAATGAGTACCTCAAACTTAAAGCTGCACTTTTAAAAAAGTTTAAATTAACTGCAGAAGCATATAGAGCTAAATTCCTTAAGCTCAGGAGAAGCCCTGACATGAGCTATGAGGAACTAGCCACGAAACAACATCAGTTTTTAAAACATTGGTGGGAAGGAATTGAAGCAAAATCTGTAGATACAATTGAAAATGCTGTATTGTTAGAGCAGTTTTTTGGGGCATGCTCAGCAGAGCTGAAAACCTGGCTGGCAGACCGAGATCTCAAAACCGTGCAAGAGGCTGCTGAACTCTCGGACTGCTATGCCAAGAGCAGACCTGCTCTGAGAGCGAATGGGGCAGGTGTGGCAGCGCAGAAAGGGAAAAGTTCACCTTCAGGGCAGCTAAAACCCTCACTGCCTCCACCAAAACCAGGTAGCCCCAGGTTTCAAAGAAAAGATTTTTCTAAGAAAAGGAGTGAATGTTGGGTTTGCAAAGAAACTGGACGTATTGCCAGACAGTGTCCCAAAAGGACCAGCAATATGCAAAGTGGTGCTAGGAAAGAAGTGGATTGTTTGTGTGTCCCCGAAAGCATGCCTGTAAACATGAGGGAACACATGCATCCAGTCACTGTGAATGGTGTACAGACACAAGGGTTAAGAGACACAGGGGCATCCCTGACGTTGGTAAAAGGGGATCTGTTAGAGCCTGGTCAGCTTATACCAAATCAATTTGTAACTGTACAAGGATTCACTGGGGAGGAGAAAACCTTGCCACTTGCTACTGTCCTCCTAGACTGGGGTAAGATGGGGGGGACTGTACAAAAGGTTGCCATAGCTGAAACTTTAGCTGTTGTAATCATTGGCAACAATCTCAAACAAGGAATGATGTGTGCAGTTACCCGCAGCCAAGCAGCAAAGGAAAATTGCTGTGCCCCGTACCCCATAGAAGCCACTTTGGAAACCACTGGGAGGCTGGTTCCCCAGCCTGGGTCTCCTGATATGGAGACTAACGAAAGGAGGTAGAAATTTCCCCAGTAGCAGTTAACCAAATAGCTACGGAGGGTTACTCCGAGGAAGGAAGGGTGACCCATTGTCAGAGGGATAGGAATGACAGTGACCCTGAGTGCCCTGACACTAGAGCTAGGAACCCTAGTTTAGATACTGAAGGGGACCTGTCCCATGCCTTGGGAATGTGTAAGGAGTTTGAAGCTGCTCAGAAAAGTGACCCTAGTCTAGAGAAACTGAGGGCTTGGGCAGACTCTGATGGAGCACAGGGAGGTGACAGTAAACATAAGGTTTATTGGGAAAATGGACTGATGTATACTCAGGATGCTAAGACAGAGGGAGGGGTGATAGGCAGGCAGCTTGTCATTCTCCAGGGGTACCATGAGGAGTTGCTCAAAATTGCACATGATATTCCCTTGTCTGGTCATCTGGGAATCGTGTGCACTACGCATCGGTTGGCCCAGAATTTCTATTGGCCCAACTTCACCCAGCAGGCGAAGGAGTATTACAGGTCTTGTCACAGGTGCCAAGAAATAGGGACGGCAGGTAAGAAAACCCAAGCTGCCCTAATTCCATTGCCCATAGTGGAGGAGCCATTCCAGAGGGTGGGAATGGATATTGTGGGGCCTTTAAGTATCCCCAACTCCTCCGGGAAGAGGTTAATCCTGACTGTGGTGGATTATGCCACCCGGTATCCAGAGGCAGTCGCCCTATCCTCACTAAGGACAGACAAAGTGGCAGATGCTATACTTGGGATTTTCTCCCGTGTTGGGTTTCTGCAGGAGGTTATCACTGATCGAGGGGGTTCCTTCATGTCGGACCTGATGAAATGTTTGTGGGAGAAGTGTGGGGTGGTACAGAGATGCACAGCATCTTATCACCTGCAAGCCAATGGGCTTGTGGAAAGATTTAACGGTACCCTTAAGGCAATGCTCCAAATGTTTGCTGAACAGCATGGGAGGGACTGGGAGAAATACCTTCCCCACCTGTTGTTTGCATACAGGGATGTGCCCCAAGAATCAACAGGGTTTCCCCCCTTTGAGCTCTTATATGGATGTAGGACTCTAGACTTGATCCAGGAGGACTGGGAAGGCAAGCATGCCACCCAGGGAACTCCCATAGTGGATTATGTCCTTAGGTTTAGGGAAATGCTGAAGGAGCTTATGGGGACAGCCCAGAGCAACCTGGCAGCTGCCCAACAAAAACAAAAAGTGTGGTATGACCGCAGAGCCAGAACTCACTTGTACATGGTGGGTCAGGAAGTCATGGTCCTTATCCCAGTCCGGAAAGACAAGCTGCAGGCTGAGTGAGCAGGACTGTACAAAGTAGTCAGAAAGGTAAATGACATGAACTGTATCATAGAGTTACCTGACAGAAGACATACAGAAAGAATGTACCATGTCAACATGATGAAGTCATATGCTAATAGGGCTGACACAGTGTTTGCAGTGTGTAGTCCTGGGGAAGGAACGGATGAAGGAGACCCCCCTTCTGGACTTGCTGGAAGAAAGCAAGCGGGAGTCCTCTGTGGAGGCAGTTAAATTGTCACCCCAGCTGCGCGGACCAGATCCAAGAAATGCAAGGAAGTTTTAGCAGACTTTGCCCCATTGTTTAGTGCCAAGCCTGGACTAATCCCTTAGTGATGCACGATGTGGAGACAGGGACACAGATGCCCATATGGCGGACAGCATATTGGGTGTCAGAGGCTGTCCAAAAAGACATTAGGAGGGAGGTGGAGGAAATGCTGGATTTAGGGGTAATCCAGAAATCCCACAGCCCTGGGCCTCACCCGTAGTCCTTGTGCCCAAGCCAGATGGCTCTACTCATTTTTGTGTGGACTATCGTGTACTGAATGCCAGGGTGGTAGCCTGGGTAAAACACTGGCTGGACAACAGGAAACAGAGGGTAACAATAAATGGAGTCCACAGTGAAGAAAGGGGGGTTATTAGTGGGGTACCGCAGGGTTCAGTACT
This sequence comes from Neoceratodus forsteri, assembly GCA_016271365.2. NCBI lineage: Eukaryota > Metazoa > Chordata > Ceratodontiformes > Ceratodontidae > Neoceratodus > Neoceratodus forsteri. The sequence continues at coordinate 569,985,015 of CM057452.1, forward strand.
GGGGCAGTCCTTTTTAATGTCTTTATAAGTGACATTGCAGAAGGACTGAAAGGAAAAGTATGTCTCTTTGCAGATGACACAAAGTTCTGCAACAGGGTTGATATGCAAGGTGGGGTGGAAAGGATGAAAAGGGACTTGACAAGGTTGGAGGAATGGTCAGACGTGATGGCAGCTTAGATTCAATGCAAAAGTGCAAAGTAATATGCTGGGAAACAAAACCCAGGGAGGAGTAGACAATGGGGGCGGGGGGTGAGATACTGACAACAACAAAATGGAAAGGGACCCTGGGGTAGTCATATCAGATGACCCAAAGGTGGGCCAGCAATGTGAGAAGGCAGTAAGGAGGGCTGAGGGATACTGGGATGCATAGGGGAGAGCATCACCAGTAGAAAACAGGAAGTTGTTGTCCCTCTGTACAGACAGTTGGTAAGACACATCTGAGTACTGTGTATAGTTCTGGAGACCCCATCTCTGCAAAGACATAGACATGGTGGAGGCTGTCCAGAGGAGGGCAACAAAAATGGTGCAGGGTCTGCACCAGAAGACATATGAAGAAAAACTAAAGGAACTTAAGATGTATAGCCTCAAGGAAAGGAGGGAGAGTGGGGACATGATAGAAACTTTCAAATACCTCAGGGGAATCAACAAAGTCCAAGAGGGTAGCATCTTTCAGAAAAAGGGGGCACAATTTGAGATAGAGGGGGGACGACTCAGAGGTAATGTGAAGAAGTATTTCTTCACAGAGAGGATTGTAGATGCATGGAACAGCCTTCCTGAGAAGGTCTTAGAGTCAAAAACAGTGGGGGAATTCAAGAATGCATGGAACAGACATAAGGCAATTCTAGTGGAGGGGGTAGGTAGGAGGAAGTAGGCTGTTGGTTAACTAGGATCTGCAGCTTATCCATTAGGTAGGGAAATGGGCAGACTAGGTGGGCCAAGCAGTCCTTATCTGCCATCAGATTCTATGTTTCTATGTAGTCACAAAGTCAGACACCCACCCGGTGCCACGGATGGACAAACTTCTGCACAAGTTGGGAGGGGCAGCATGCCTTACAGCTAGTGACCTGACAAAGGGGTATTGGCAGGTAGAGTTAACTGACCAAGCTAGGGAGAGGTCTGCCTTCATCACTCCGATAGGGTTATTTGAATTCAGAGTAATGCCTTTCGGAATGAAGAATGCCCCGACCACTTTCCAAAGGTTGGTGAACCAGGTGTTAAATGGTGCTAAGGAGTACGCCGTGGCATACCTGGATGACACTGCCATCTTTAGTGCCAGCTGGAAGGAACACCTGTCCCACCTTAGGGAAGTGCTGGGCAGGCTACAGAGGGCCGGGCTCACTGTCAAAGCTGAGAAGTGCCAGGTGGCCATGGCTGAAGTGGCATACCTCGGGCATGTTGTAGGCCGAGGACAGCTCCGTCCTAACCAAGTAAAAATATAGGCGATCAAGGCATGGCCCAGACCAGAAACGCAGAAGCAGGTCAGGAATTTTCTAGGGACAGCAGGGTACTATAGGAAATTTGTATCCAGTTACAGTGCCCTGGCTGCTCCCTTATGTGACCCAGTAAAGAAAAGGATGCCTAAAAAAATCACCTGGGAACCAGCCTGTGAAAAAGCCTTTACCAGACTGAAGGAGGCATTGTGCAGTGCTGCTGTGTTGACAAGTCCTGACTATAGCAGACCCTTTATAGTCCAGACTGATACCTCAGATGTGGGTATTGGGACAGTGCTGAGTCAGACATCCAACCAAGGGAAAGATCACCCCATCATGTACCTAAGTAACAAGTTACTTCCCAGGGAGCAGGCATATTCTACTGTGGAAAAAAAGTGTCTTGCCATAGTGTGGGCCTTAAAAAAGTTAGAGTCATACTTACATGGGCAGCATTTTGAGGTACAAACTGACCACAACCCCCTGGTTTGGCTGACATAAATGGGAAAAACGAATGGTAGACTATTAAGATGGAGTCTTGCCTTGCAAGGGTATGACATGACAATCTCACTTAGGGCTGGAGCAACCAATCAGAATGCAGATGTTTTGTCGCGTCTATATGAGGAATGAACTGACTAGTGGAGCTCATTCCATGCAGGGGATAGAGACCCCAAATTCAGTGTAGATGGGGAGGCGTGTGACACTCTGCCCCTGCTCCTGGTTACCTGCATGATATTTATCTTATAAATAAATGGTCTGTGTAGGAAATGTCAGTGTGTGAGAGATTTGGTCTTTAACTTTCAAGGTCAGTAGCTAAAACCACAGGATGTTGTAAAACAGTCCAGAAGAACCAATTAATGAAGACTTCCTTACAGAAGGGTATGTTATTACCTTTTTATGACCTACCCATGCTTTTGAAGTTGAAACTAAATGTGAGTTTTAAGACGTTACAGGAGGCATTGAAATTGGGCTAGTTCCTCTCCTTTTAGCATATAACCAGAAATGTGTGAAGTCATAAAATCCCTCAGATCACACTAGCACAGGAAATCAGCCTAAGAGGACATGAGTGTGGGATTGTTAAGTTCAAAGAGAAAATGTTCAATTAAAGACTGTCATATTTTGGAAATGGCTAGTACAGATTTTTCAAAGCAATGACACATCCTCAGAGACACTTATATCAGAAATTATCTAAGGGAGGTTCTAGCTGACCTCATCAAAAGGGGGTGGGGACAGATAGAGTTAAAAATGAAACATTGTATATGGGATTGTGACATATGATTCTAGACTGACTGGGAAAGCACTTAGAAAGGTAATAGAAAGAAATTAAGTCTTTGTGGTAGGAGTGTTTTGTCTGTAACTTCCATTTTGTTTTACAAGATTGTAAGCTGTATGATATATTGTTCTGTGTTTAATTTTACCATTTTTATCATATTTTAGTAAACAACCATTTCTTTGAAATACTGCTTGGGTGTCTTCTCAGCTTCTTTTTGCATGTGATGTATATGGTGTTAAGTCTGACAGCTGTTAAAAGGCTTAATGGTGTTACTATGCTTGGAAAAGGTAAGAATATACCTAAGGTCTCTTACAGAGTTTTAAGGGTTCATTTTGGAGACCTGGCTGGGTGCCCCTGGCGAAAGATTGTACTGCAGTCCCGAAGAGGGTACATACTGTATCTGAGCCTGTAATTGGGTGTGCTAGCATAAGGTTCACAATTTGAATCCCACCAGAACTTGAGGCTAACAGGTGATTCAGACCCAGCGCAGACAGGAGGGTTACCCTGTCTGTTACGTGTTCACACTATTGCGTTCTGTGGGGGCAGAGGGCCTGACCTGCGGAGTGTGTTTGTGACAGAGGCAACATGGATTCAAGGTGGGAAGATCCTGAGAAACAAACCTGATCGATTTTTAGAACAGTATACAAGGGCCAAACGGTGGACATCCAGTACTTGGACTTCAACAAGGCCTTTGACTTGGTACCTCACAGGAGGTTGATGAGAAAGCTGGAGGATTGGGGGGTAGGGGAGAAGCTCACTAAATGGGTGGCGAACTGGCTGAAGTGTAGGACCCAGAAGGTGGTAGTGGGCGGGGGGCATTCAGATTCAAAGGAGGTCACTAGTGGGTTTCTGATGCCTTAGTACTTGAACTGGTGCTGTTTTATGTATCCATAAATGACACTGCATATGGCATAAAGGGCAAAATCTCTGTATTTGCAGACAACAACAAGCTCTGGCAGGGTTGATATAGCGGAGGGACTTGGGGACATTAGGAAACAGCTCCCTTGCGAAGCCCACCACTCCCCCACTCTCATTTCCCTTAAGTCCTCTCCACAACTTCTCCCTCACTCTGACTGCTTGTGTCTCTCTTCCACCCTGCCTCTCCCATCCTAGCTAACTGTAGCCCTTTGCCTTTGCTTTGTTTGCCTTCTTCCCCCTCTTCTGTCCTCCAAAAGCACTACCATATGCTTTCATTCTAACCCTAGTCTCAAACTACCCACTGTTGGTTACTAAAACTCACTTTATTTGCTGCTATTATTATTTTTGCAGGACTGCCAGTTTGTGATTATTTGTACCCCCTTGTTTAGCAAGTGTATTTTCAGTTTATGTTTACGATGCATGCACTTTTGTTACCACTGACCTGCCTGTTTTCGTTGTGCCTGAAATTCTTTTCTGTAAAAAATAGTTGCATTGTCCTTGGAATTGACTGTATAATGATTGTTTCACTGTAATGATTACTGTAAAATGTTTATTTATATTCTCCATTCATTCCCCCAGATTGCACCTGGAAATGAGCCTCAGCTCAGTGTGCCTTTCCCGGTTATTAAATTTTAAAATAAAATAAAAAATAAATAAATAAAATAAAGATCTTGCCAAGCTAGAGAAATAGTTGGGAATATGGCAACTTGGGTTCCGTGCAAAGAAGTGCATGTAGGAGGAAGGTACCCAGGGACTGACTGCAGCTTAAGAGGGTCTTGGTACCCAAAACAGAAGAAATAAAGGACTTGGGTATGACCCATCACTAGTGAGTTGAAACACTTGTTCATTGTAGGAAGGCAGCAACCAAAGCCAACAAAATGCTGGTCTGTATTGTCAGGGGAATCACAAACAGGCAGGAAGAGTTTTTTAGGAAGTCCCACTCCACCGCCACTTCCCTCCTAAGGTTCTCCAATTCCATTCTTACTGGTACGGATAAAGGCCACATCACCTCAGCTGTATTTGTCAACCTGACAAAGACATTCAGCACAGTCTCACACTCACTACTCCTGTCCAAGCTCTTTCTTGCAGGACTGTCTAGCGAGGCCACCAGCTGTTTCCACTCCTACTTGGTAGGCAGGTCCCAATCTGTCAGAACTGGTGACTCCATCTCTGCCCCCCATCCCAGTTACCACTGGTGTACCCCAAGACTCGGTTCTTGGCCCGCTCTTGTTCTCCATCTTCCTTTAAAGACCTGCCCACTGCCTGCCCTCACACTTCCATACACATGTATGTGGACGGCATGGTACTGTATACATCCGGCCCTTCACCTACTGATGTGGCAACCAGACTTCAGCAGGACTTCAATGATGTTCAGCTCTGGTTTTGCTCAAATCAGCTTTTTCTCAATGCCAAGAAAACTGTCTCAATGAGCTTCGGCACAAGGCAGAGACTGTCTCGGCTTCCATCCACCCACACCTTCCACACCCTGGATGGGACTCCCCTGGAGGCCTGCACCTCCTTTAGATACCTTGAGGTCTGGCTTGACCAGTACCTCTACTTTTCTGTACATATTGATGCCATTCACAAAAAGCTTCACCCCAAGTTTGGTGCCCTGTACTGCAACCGTGGATGCATCCCGCTGTCGGCCTATTGTGCAATTGTGTAGAAAATTATTCTCCCTATTTTTTGACTACAGTGATGTAGTCTACAGTGCCACACCCAAGTCCACCCTAGCCAGACTGGACCCTGTCTTCCACTCCTTCTGCCATTTCGCCCTTGACTGTCCTCCCACCACCCACCACTGTGTCCTCTACCGGATCCTAGGCCTTCCCTCGCTTCTGGATCAGAGAAAAGCTCACTGCGCTAGACTAACAGCTAAGTTCTGAAGCCAGTCCTTGCCCCCTACCTCTTCTCAGTCCTAACAGAAGCTCCCCATCTTGCGTACTCCATTCAGAAACTTCGACTCCCGTCTCTTGGCTTTACCCCTACATGTCCACCATGGCAGGCCAGGCAGCCTTTAATTATCGCATGCCTAAACCATGAAACTCCCTCCCCACAGATGTTCAGCTTGCCCCCCCCACTCAGCACCTCAGCCCCCTCCTCATGGTACACTTCACCTCTGCCTGCACTTGTGACTAAGACTGGTTTTATGCACTGAAGCCTAACTTCTCCTTGCGTTAGTAATATTTGTCTAGTAATCGAACCTGTAAATGTTTCTGTGCCTCGCAAAACTACCTACCACTATAATTGTAGGCCATTACCTTAATTGCTGGAGTGTCCATTTTACCCTGTAATTATATGTATTAATTACCTACCACTGTATTGTTGTGTTCTTGTCCTAATATTTATGTGATTGTTCTTTTTCTCTGTAATTCTGTATTGATGTATTTCTCCATTCTTACTCCAGGAGTCCTTTAGCATCAGTAAGTACAGCAGTTAGCTGGCAAGGTGCAACTGCCCTGGAGGGGATGCATTTAAGAGAATTTAAATGAGCTAGGGCATCAACCAATCAAAAAGTAGGAGGGGAGTGAGCTGAGTGAGAGCAGCCTGAAGGGCTTCAGAATTTTTTCTCCACTGACTGAACAACATTGCCCCTGAGGTGCCTCTCAACTTTCCTTGTTGACAGCCTCCTTTTCGCTTATCTTGAAGTTTTCTTCACAAATTTCATTTTTTTAAAGTGCTGAGTGTAATTTTATGTTTTTTTGTTAGTGGTTGTGTTTTTTTGTGCATTTGCGTTATTTTTACCACAACTGTGTTATTTTTACGTTATTTGTACCGCATCTGCTTAAATTAAATTTGTTTTTAACCGCGGTATCATCGAGGTACAGGCCAGGAAGCATAGGGAAAACCCAGGAGCAGTTGTAAAATTCCACAAAACTATTTGTAGTTGCAGTAACATTATAAAAAAAATAATAAAATAAACCTGTTCAGAATAGCTATGTACAGAAGCAAAAATAAAACCTTTCTTGTAAAAAAAATCTCTCTTGCAGCTCAGCTTAGCTGTTTTTATAAGTTTTTTTAACCCCCATCCTTTGCAAGCATCCTGTTCTTTGTAAATTTCAGGAGCTGTTAGAACACCGAGAACTTCCTGAGGTCCCCACAGCAGCTGCAGAAGACTCAGGCATTTGCACCCAAGTAATCTCCAGCTTTTTACAGTTATCTGAAATTATAAATATATACATTTCAACAGTAACACAATTTTCTAAACAAAAGTGATCCCAGTATCAACTACATTTCCATACATTGATTCTCATTTATTTTATATTAGCAGATATAGATATGTAAGGGAGAAAAAAACAGACAGCAAGAGAAAACAGAGAGACAGTGAGGCAAAGGATTGTGAGACTGTTTGGGCTGATCAAGTCCAAGGTCTCACAGGAAAGTTTGGTTGTGCAACTAGACAGAGAAGAGAAAAATGGAAAGAATACAGATCCTTGCATTTAAACACTTTCTCCAAAACAAATGGGACAGGGTCCTCATATTTTCCCCTGTCACAAGCATATGCTTAATTTCAATGGTTCTTCACTTTTTTAACGCAATTCATGAAAGAACCATTGAATTCTTGCATTTTGGCTTATTTTTTACTTCAGATCTTGCGGGTCCATGCCAAAAGGCAGCCAGTTGTCTCTGAAATGTTGACAGTTGCTGCTGGGTTCTCTGAGGATTGGCAAGATCAGAGATTCCCACAACTACATAAAATTGGACTTAAGTATCAACTGTCACAGGACTAGCTTCACAGCATTTACAGAAACCTGTGCTCAGTTGTTGAATGGTCTTGCTGGATTCTCTGTAGATTGGCATTGGTATAGATTCCCAGTACTACAAAAAAAAAAGAGAGAAAAAGACAGAGTTTATTAAACTGTCACAGGACTGGCTTTGCGGCGTTTACAGAAACCTGTGCTCAGTTGTGTTTTGGTCCAGATCTCGGGTTTTCTTTGCAAAACTGGCACAGAGCGAAGAGACCTAATTAATAACTATGGCTGAGGAAAAATTAAAGGCCACCAATGAGGGGCCATCTAAAAGTAATAACAATAAAAATGTAAGCAGGGGTGCTGATGAAGCTTCCAAATCCCAGCCAAAAAATAAAGCTTCCAAAGGAGCTGATGAATTCCTCACAAATTAAAAAATAATAAAAGTGATGAAAAAAGAAAGCTTGATCAAGCTGCTGATGAAGTGGCTAAAAAGAAACTGTCAAGACAAAAACGTTCCTGTTCCACTGGCGAAAGCCAGTTGTGAGACAACAGGCAGCTTAAAGCGTAAAGAAAAAACAAAGCATATACAACCACAGTCTGCGCAGGAACTCCCATCTATGCAAGACATGGCAAAAGCATGGCATGTCTTTCAGACCCTACGAAAGATGGGGTCTATATTTACTGGGGCTGACAAACACTCTTCCACAGTTTTGTCTTCTGGAGACTGTGAGGGTGATGCAGATGATGAAGAATATTTTTATGATGCCCCCAACATGGATCTTGAGGGCCTAGAACCCCATGAGTCCCCGGATCCTCCCTTTAGAGCTCCCACCGGTGACCAGGAGGATTCCATTTCTATGTTTACATTTATACAAAATATGCTAGGCACCCTGGACCTCCCTACTCAGGAGCCCATCCAGGACATCGATGAGGGTGAAGATTATAGGGAGATGAGAGGTCTCTCAACCCCTAAGACACATGTCATGCCTGTCTATAATGCTTTCAGAAAGAATACCATGAAACTGCTTCAGACCCCCACGTCTGTGGCAAAGGTTGACAAGCGGGTTGAGAAAAAATACAAATGGTCTAGAATGGGTACTGAGTTCCTGTCTGTACACCTAGCCGACGAGTATAGTACAGCAGGCAGCTTGTGAGAAAGCCGGGGTCTCCTTGTCCCCCTTAGCCCCGGACAAGGACTCCAAGAAAATAGACTTCATAGCAAAGAAAATGTAAACTACAGCTTCCCTGCTGGTCAGACTTTCTTCATATATGGCTTTCGCAGCCAAATATCAGAAAAGCTCTATGGAAGTCTGTCCTGGCCATTACCCGCAGTGGGTCAGACACAATGGTACAGAAGCTGGTGGATATAGCAAAAACTGAATTGGAAGCTACCAAATACCAGTTCCACATGGCAGATGACAAAAATGATGCCGCCTCCAGGGCAATGGCCCATGCCATATCTCTGAGGCACTTTGCCTGGCTTAGAACTGCTAGTCTGACCCCAGACAGTCAGTCTAAGGTAATGGACTTGCCCTGTGATCAAAACATGTTTGATTCCGGAACGTCTGACTACATGAAAAAGGTTGACGAGTACAAGGCCTCCTGGCAGAGTCGCTCCTCTAAATCTAAGCCTACTGCCCTGCAGAAATCCAACACCAGGGGCAGTAGGGGCCGGAGTTTTTTTTCCCAGGCCTTACACTCCTTATCCCCAGTCTGACTTCTTTCAGTACAGAGGGTCTTTCAGTGGGAGGGGCAGAAGGGGCCAAAAAAGGGCCACCTCAACCCATCCAGCAGCCTCGCAGTCTAAGCCCTGATGTGAGTGCCAGGTTGCCTCCCCTCTGCCAGTGGGAGGCAGACTGTCCCATTATCTTCAGAACTTGTCCCTCATTACATCGGACAGGTGGGTTCTGGAGACAGTGGAGAAGGGTCTGTCACTACAGTTCAAGAAGATGCCAGACCTCAAGCATACCCAGGTGTCAGAACCTCTAACCCCAACACAGGTGGTACTGTTGGAATTGGAGGTAAAAAATCCTTCTAGCACTGCGAGCAGTGGAGAGGGCCCCAGCCAGTGAAAAGGGCAAGGGCCTCTACTCCAGGTACTTTCTGACACAAAAGAAAACTGGGGAGTGGCGACCTATCTTGATCGATATTGAAACAAACATCTGCTAAAACCCAGATTCAAGATGATCACTCTGTTACTAGTCATACAGTCCTTATAGCAGGGAGACTGGCTAGCCTCCCTGGACCTAAAGAACGCTTACTTCTATATACCCATAAGGAGGTCTCACAGGAAGTTTCTCAGATTCAAACTCCCTTCAGGCCCCTATCAGCTTGTGGCAGTGCTCTTCGGCCTGTCCTCTGCCCCAAGAGTCTTTACCAAGTGCCTCGCAGTGGTAGCAGCACACCTCAGGAATCTGGGTGTCACTCTCTGTCCCTATTTAGACGATTGACTTATAGTGGCAAAGTCTCCTTGTCAGGTCAAGGAGTCCCTTTCCCTTACAGAGCGCACTTTAGAGTCTCTTGGATTCCTGGTAAATCTAAAGAGATCTTATCTGAACCCACCCAGCTGCTCACCTTCATAGGAGCTCAGCTGGTCACTCAGAAAGGATATGCCTTCTTCCCACAGAAAATAATTCAGAGTTTCCTTTCAATGGTGGATTCTTTCATCCAGGGACAGCCAAGACCTGCCAGACATTTTTTCAGGCTCCTTGGACACATGGCTTCAATGACTGCAGTGGTCCCAGGAGTCAGGTACAGGATGCGACACCTGCAAGCCTACCTCAGAGCTTGTTGGTCTCAGAGAAGCAACTATTTTACAAAGCTGATATCTGTAATGGAGCAGTTCCTCCACACTCTGCTTTGGTGGAAGAACCCTGCAAATTTGGTAGCAGGCAGGGCTCGAAATAACCGGCTGTCCGCCTGTCTGGGACAGCCGGTTTTCCCTTGGGACAGCTGGTTGTGGTCTAATGCCTGTCCCTGGGACAGGCGCTTAACTGGCAAGCGCTTTACTAGTGCTGAATCCCGAATCTCCGTCTTTGCAGCAAGGGGATGTGCTGGGCACTAGGACCCAGTGGAGATCGGAGCCGTGGAGGAGCAGCGGCAGCATGGTGTGACCAACCATCAGCCCTGCCCATCAATGCCAATGTCAGGTAACACCATTGCCTTAGTCACCTGATGTCTGTCTCTCTGCTCTGGTGGTGGGCGGGAAGAGCTGATGCAACAACGGGCATTCTCATCGCAGCATCGCCAGATCACTGTTGCACACTCTGGCGGTTGGCGTTTCAGTACTCGCTCTGCTCATTTCACCACAGATCTTGTAGGAGACGGACGGAGAGCAGGCGAGTGTTTAGCCGCAGTCAAGCCCGCTGTAATTCACTGCCATTCTACCAGGCAAAAAAAAGCCTGATACAGATACTGTCCTAGCGACTTCACTGTACAACAAAAAATTAGCTGTCAGACTCTCAGGCTAGCAGAGGCGGAAGGAGGGGGAATAGCACTGTCTGAGTCTGAGAGCTTGAACTTACAAGTTACTACCTGTACCTCTACACTTAAAAAAGGGGGAAAAGCCTACAAATAGCAGGGCTGTTAATAAAAATAACGTTGTGTTGATGAAAAAACACAGAGTAGGGCTGCCTTGAAATCTGATTTATTAAGCAGGCTGTTCTCTCCACATCTGGTTGAGGAGGGGGAAAGTGCCCTGTCTGGGACTAAATTAAGAACGATCTCTCAATCAGAGCTCGGAGGGAACATATAAAAGAACAGTATTCTAAGTCTGAATTTGGGGAAAAATTAAGGGAACACCAAGAAAGAGCCCTGAGTCTCACTAAATCAGAGGGACTATACACCTTGAGGGCTGGTGTGTACTAGGCTTTCTGGTGAAGAGGGAGAGGGATTGACTTGAGATATATAAAATTAAAGAAAGAAAAGAACTATAAGAAGGGATTAGGCAGGGACACATATTTCAGATTTTTGGGGTTTTGTTTTGTGGATAAAAAAGAAATACTAAATCAAAAGTATAAGGAGTGCCTGCAGTGCTTCTGCTTGAGAGATAAGGCTGTAGTGTCCACTGTCTTCCAAGGTGCTTACTGTACTTTAAATTCATACTACTAAGTTAAGTATTCTTAGCAAAGTAAACCAAAAGGGGAAAAAATGTCTTTGTTAAAGTTTGGCTTTAAAAAAATAGGAAAGCCTTCAGTTTCAAGCCAAGAGGGAGGAGAAAGCTCTGGTTCCTCTATGTGTATTGCTTCTCCATTACTGATAGACTCAGTAGCACCAACTATTCACCCCACCATTGTGGCCACAGATGTGACAACTTGCAGTGCCACTGCCAGTGCTGATATGCCAGCAACTCTGACTACTGTTGAAAGTGGGACAAAAAGAAAAAGGGGGTTCCAGGAAACCTGGAAGAAAAATAGGGAGTGGCTACTATATGAGCCTGATGTAGGCATGACCTGCTCATATTGCAAAAATACTCAAGGAGACAAACACTTTCATGAGTGGCTGTAAGAGCATGAGACTTGAAAATGTATGTGCTCATGAACTCTCAAACCTCATAAATTAGCCAATGAAAAAATATTGTGTCTAACACTGAATCTTCCAACTTAGCAATAGAACGAGGAATAATACAAATGGAAAAAATGAGCGACACAAGTAGAACATTTGTTTAGAACAACTCTTTATTTGATTAATTCAGGCAACATCACAGATTTCCCTGGCATCTTAGAATTACAACATGTAAATGGTACAAATGTCAGTCAGTTATAGAAGTGACAAACAGGCAGCAACGTTCACACATTTTATTTCAGAATCAATAAGGATAAAAGATGCAAAACTGGTTAATAGTAACACTTTTATCTCTGTTTTATGTGACTCGAGCACTGATGCCTCAGTAATAGAAGAGGAGGCAGTATATATTAGGACAATGGAAAATTTCTGTCCGGTTAACAAATTTGTTTCCCTTCAGCCAGTCTCTATTCCAAATGGTGAAAGCATTTATAACTCAATAGGTGATGCCTTAGAATTCACCTTGGACTGTAAAGACTGGAAAGAAAAAAATGTTGCTTTTGGATCTGATGGGGCACCTGTCATGTTGGGTAAAGTGACTGGGGTGTTTGGCAGGATTTTGAAAAATGTACCTCATTTGTTAGGGATTCAGTGCAGTGCCCACAAGTTGGAGCTTGCTATAAAGCAATCAGCAACATCTATTCCATACATGAAAACAACAGATGAAGTCTTAATGAGTATCTATAAAATATACCATAAGTCTCCCAAAAACTGGGCTGGTCCCAAAGAGTTAGCAAGTAATATGAGTTACACCATTCACAAACCAGTTAACGTGTCAGGGACCCGGGTGGGTTGCGCACAGAGAAAGGGCTCTGTCTGTTATTCTGTCCAGCTACAAGGCCCTAGTTGTACATTTACAGCACATTGCTTCCACACCAGGGCAAACAAAAGATCAGGCCAGTGGGTTGTTCAAAACAATAAGTACTGTGAGATTTGTCCTCTTTTCTCAGTTTCTTGCTGAATACCTTTCTGTCATGATGGCCTTCAGTCTAACTCTACAGAGAGACAGCTCAACAGTAGAAACAGTAGTCAGTAAGGTTGAAAGCACAGTTCTCTGGCTAGAGAACTACCCTGTGCAGGATAAACTTGACAAAGTCTGTAAAGAATTGCGCTTGCTCCCTGACTCTGACACAGCTGACAGTGACACTAGCACAAGTCGACTGACAGGCTCAGCCACTACTCAGGTTCAGTACCCTGGATCTGATATCTTCCTTAACTTAGAAAGGCGATATTCTATAGATAGAACCAAACAGGCAGTGTTGCGTGATGTTACAAGCCTTCTTTCATCAACAATTGAAAGTATTAACTCACGATTTTCCAATATTAAAACAGATAAAGTCCTACGGTCATTCAGTATATTTAACCCATTACAGTTACCAGATAGTGACCACGAGCTAGCACTTTATGGCAATGAGGAAGTCAGAACCCTCACAGAGCACTACAGTGACATACTCAAGAAACACAATCATAATGTAAACTTGATTGAAGCGCAATGGTTAGAGCTTAAACCACTTATGAAAAAATCACTGAATGAGCTGTCTCCGAAATTTCACTATTTGGATTTCTGGCAAAAAATTCTCCATAATGATGCACATGAACAGCGATTCCCTGATATTCTGGTCTTAGTCACAATAGCTCTACCGATCCCAACCCAAACTGCAGTAGTTGAGAGAGGATTCAGCTTGATGGGCAGAGTGAAGTCTGACTGGCGGTCCTGTCTGTCTCCTATGACTACATCTGAACTAATGCGTGTCAAGCTGTCAGATGCTAGCGTTGCTACATTTGACCTGCAGGATGCCATAACACTATGGTTCAAATCTGGAAAACAAAAGAGAAGACCTCATGTGAGACCATATGGCTGCAGACTAGATTCAAGTTCTGATTCAGAAATAGACTAGCCTCAATCAGTGTTTTACCTTGAAAAATAACCCCCCAAAAATCAACAGTTTTCTCTATTTCCACTTTACAGTCCATTTTATGTTTTAAGTTTAAAATTCACCTCACAAAAATGTGGACAGGTAAAACTTTGTCCGGACAGGCAACATTTACATTCCACCTGTCCCTCGGACAGGCATCTCAAAAAAATTATTTCTAGCCCTGGTAGCAGGGGTACCCTTCCAGGCTCCACTACCCACAAAGGTGATCACCACGGATGCCTCACTCCTGGGGTGGGGAGCACATCTAGACAATGCCTCAGTAAGTAGCACCCTTACTTTCGAAGAGTCATAGTTACACGTAAACCTTTTGGAACTCAGAGCAATCTTTCTAGCTCTCAAAGCATTTGCTCCCATCATAAAAGGACAGGCTGTACAAATTCAAACAGACAACACCACTGCAATGTTTTACATAAACAAACAGGGTGGTATCAGATCAGGCATACTTTTTCAGAAGCTCTGGTTTCTGGCCTTCTCCCTGGGTGTCAGCCTTTCAGCTATTCACCTCTCAGGCAAGGACAATACCCTAACAGATGCTCTAAGTTGCATCAGTTAAGGCCAGAGTGAATGGACTCTGAACAAACAAGTACTAGCCACAGTGTTCAGGCAGTGGGACACACCAGAAGTGGATCTGCTTGCCTCTCACCTCAACTTTCAGCTTCCTCAATACTGTTGCAGGCCCCCAGTCCCAGGAACGCAACATGTGGATGCCTTGATCCTGGACTGGTCGGGGAAGTTCCTATACGCATTCCCTCCTTTTCCCCTGATACTCAGGGTATTGCTGAAACTCAGACAGCAGCCTGCATCGATGATCCTGGTGGCTCCGGATTGGCCCAGGCAAGCCTGGTACACTCTCCTTCTCTCACTGTCCTGCAGCAGGCCCATTCGCCTGCTGCCAACTCACTCCCTGCTGACCCTTCCTCAGACAGGAGTGCATTACCCAGACATACACTCTCTTCACCTCAAGGCCTGGTTCTTGAGGAGTTAGAGTTTCCATCCTCTCAGTACTCTGAACAGGTCCTTAAGATCCTGAGAATGGCTAAAAAAACCGAACACGAAAAGGACTTATGCAGCCAAATGGAAAAGGTTTTCCCTCTGATGCAAGAGCAAAAAGATTGATCCTCTTACAGCTTCAGACCCTCGGCTGCTGGATTATCTGGTGCACTTGCAGGCGTCAGGCTTGAAACCATCTTCCCTCAAGCTATACCTGGCTGCAATTTTGGCCTACCTTTCAGTGGGAAAGAAAAAGTCGTTTTTTCCCCACACCATATTCAGACAGTTTTTCAAAGGCCTCTTGCACCTCCAGTCTCCAGTCAGGGAGCCGGTTCCTCCTTGGAGCTTGAACCTCTGTGTAACCCCTAGGTGGCGCTATCCCAAGGGCTACTACCCCTGCCTGTTTGACTACGGACAGGTTGAGGGGCCTAGATCCTATGGCGGGTGCCTCCACCCAGAGGTCAGGGTTTGTAGTGGTTAGACTAGCTTGGTCACAGCCCTCTGGGACACTGAGACCCCCTTTTATTCCCTCTAGTGGCTCACACAGTATACCGGAGTTACAGCCCCAACACCCCACGTATGCACACTGTTCACTCATATAGATACCACTTACCCTCGAGACTGATTCTGCAGCACATCTCTGAGGACCCCCTGTAAAATAAGGTTAAACAACATACACAGCAAACACAATACTGTTTCCATAAATACCAACACCACAGACAGTATATAGTATAACAACAACAAATCTGATTTATTTAGGAGGTAATAACACGGAAGGGGGAAATCAGGTTAACTGGTGGCATTAAATTACAGTATTGTGCACACATACAGGGGCTGAAAAGTCACACTCTGGGTACCCAGGTTGAGGGGGGAGCTAGCCAGGTCCGTTGCCCGGGGTTGGTCGGCAGGTGCAGATGGATAGGGCCCTGTAGAAGAAAATATATGCACAACACCCAATTGTAATCCGGAGCCGGATGGCTCAGTCCATGAAACAGTGAAACAACAAGAATTAGATGACACACTTGTGATTGAAAACAGGCTGCAGGGGAATACCCTGACTTGTACTCACAATACCAAGCCGAAAACCGGATGGTGGATGTTCTTCTAGATTGCCAGAACAACAAGGTATGGAGACAGAGTCCTTGTGACTGGACCCCACTACAGTTGATAGCAAACGGATTTAGTCCGAGACAAGCTGGGGTTTGCTTCCAGCTTCAACACAGAGCACTGGGGTTTGGAAATAGGGATTCCCCTCAAGCACTACACACATTCATATGTAAAAGGAAAGTACTATACCAGGCAGACTGCTCCTCGATCCCGATCGCAATTACTGCAAAATACCCGGGAGCACACACAACAGCTTCAGTTCCTGACAGACCAAGCGCGATTCAGCAATTTCTCCAGTCTTCTACAGGGTGAGCCTGGTTTCCACACTTCTAGTGCTTCTTTCTCCTCACAACTCAGACTCAGTCCAAACTGGCACTCACAAAGGCTGCAGACCGAAACTCAGGGCCTCACATGCACTTCCCGCACGAAACTATACACCGCAGAAGCACAGAGCTCCTTCTCTCTTCACAGTCACAACTTATCTAATCTTTCCAGTCACAGAGCAGGGCATTTCCTTTAGCTCCACACCATTCTGTTGGCTGGTTCAGCTGTCACTCACAATAAGACTCCCTCTGTTGGTGGAAAAAGGCACCAAGGTTAAAACTACATTTCCCAGAGTCACTGCCCATACAATCGCCTTGTGGCTGGCTCAAAATTGAGAGTCCAAGTTCCGATTCATCCACAGGCTCCATTTTAGGGTCTCCCTATCATCCTGATTGGTCCAAGTCAGCTATTCAGGACCAAAATGAAAGAGTTACACTGAAACAGTTCATGTTGAAATGAAGACAGGTTAGACAAACTACATTTTCTCAGTCACTGTAAATGATTTCTGGCAAACAGTTATATCTTTCAACAAGGTTCCCTCTGCACATGTAGCAACAGCAGAAATGGAGTGAATTGACAGCAGCCCGGGCGGGATTTGAGCATTAAATACACAGTCCCCCCATACAAACTAATTAAGTCTGCAAGCAGACAGCTCTTAAAGAGACAGTATGTGGAGGCTAAAATAGCACTCACTTGGAACCACATTTAAACAGCTCAGACGCCGAACACCGCCCAGACTTGGAGCATTCAGGCAAGCTCCTGGAAGACTTTTGGGAACCCCCATTTGCAGGGGGGTTGCACCTGCATAGCCAGGCTCATGCGACCACCCTTTGAGCCTATGACTACTGCACATATCAAGTTTGTGACTAGAAAAATTGCCTTCTTGGTGGCCATTACCTCTGCCAGGAGGATTTCAGAGCTACAGGCCCTGTATACTGAGCCAAATTACATCATTCCTCACAATGATAAAGTTGAGCTCAGGACAAACAGGAAATTTCTGCCAAAGGTGGTTTCACAGTTCCACCTAAACCAGTCCATTACTCTGCCTGTCTTCTTAACTGAGAAATCCACTCCTGGTGAGCAAAAACTCCACAGCTTGGATGTCGAAAGAGCTCTCTTTTACTACATAGAGCATACTAGACAGTCCAGAGGCTCTTCTTCTCAGTTGTTCCTCACTTATGGGGATGTAGGTAGAGGAAGACCGCTACCAAGAGAACTATTTCCTGCTGGTTGGTCTCTTGTATTAAATTCTGCTGCTAAAAGGCTAGTCATCAGCCTCCTGTAGGGCTCAGGGCCCACTCCACTAGGGGCACTGCAGCCTCGGTGGCAGCAGCAAGGGACATACCTCTTCTGGATGTCTGCAAAGCAGCTACCTGGAAATCTGTACACATCTTTGTGAAATACTACAGTTTGGATGTACAGACCAAATCTGATGCCATATTTGGCTGGGCAGTCCTGCAGAGCCTCTTTCCTAAATAGGTTCTCTGCCCACCTCCCACTTGGTACTGCTCGGTAGTCTGCTATAGTTATTGATGCTAAAGGACTCCTGAGGTAAGAAGAAAAAATTCCTCACTGCAGTAATCTTCTTTCTTCCAAGGGGTCCTTTAGCATCAGTAAGCTCCCACCCTTCCTCCCCGGTTCGCTTGTCAGAAGGGCCCTGTGCTCGGTTCTCTTACTAAATTTGGGTTTTTTATTAGTGAGTTTTTCATACTCAGGTTGTTGTTATCCATTTTCAGTTTTCTGACATTTGCATGTTTTTTGAATCCTGTTGATTCACTTTTCGGGGCATGTGTCCATTTTCATTGAAAAAATTCTGATACCCTTCAAGCTGCTCTCACTCAGCTCACTCCTCTCCTGCTTTTTGATTGGCTGATGCCCAAGCTCATTTAAATTCTCTTAAAGGCATACCTCCAGGGCAGTTGCGCCTAGCCAGCTAACTGCTATAGTTACTGATGCTAAAGGACCCCTTGGTAGAAAGAAGATTACTGCGCTGAGTAATTTTTTCTTTCCCTCCACCCCCAGGACCATCTGGAATCGAGCAGTACACTACTCAGTATGTCTTCCTGGTAAAACTTTTAAGTAAAACTCTACAGAGCCTTGTTGTGGCTGCACTATATTGTACAGTACTGGCCACCCTATCTGAAAAAGGTCATAAACCTGCTAGAGGTGGTTCAGAGATAGGTGACAAAGATGATTCAGGGTCTGCAGAGCCAGACATATGAGGAGAGGCTGGAAGACTTCCATGTGTACTCACTTGAGAAGAGGAAGGAAAGGTGGGGACGTGACTGAGACATTCAGTCACCTGGAGGGCATCAATAAGGTGAACACGGAGAACCTCTTCAGTCTTAGTGGGAACAAAACCACAAGGGGCACTGCTTTAATCTGGTGGGAGAAAGGTTCAAAAGGGAGATCAGAAGGCAGTTCTTCACAGAGAGAGCAGTTACAGGGTAGAATGTGTTCCCAGAGGAGACTGTCTCACTGGAGACAGTAGATGGATTAAAAAGGGGGCAGGATAAGGTGAAAGGGAAGGTCAGGGTTAAGGGGTGAGGGCAAGAAAGAAGAAAATAGATAGGGTGGGGAACAGAGCCCCCAGTAATCACTGATACAGGGCTCTGCAACACAAGCAGAGCTGAAAGACCACTAGGCCTTCTTCTCCTGGCAGTATTTGTATGTTCGTATCTCATTGCTACTAATTTAAAAATCAAAACTGCTTCTCTGTGAGGCAGCAGTTTGTCCAAGTCTCCATGCCTCAGGGCCCATAACAGACCCCTGTCCCTTTTTCTCTGTCCCTATCTGCCCTGGACAGCCTATTTGTCTCTTACCTTTTTTTCATTGGCATTTTGGGACCAGAAAATATTTGAACTTGGATACCCAATGAAACTATGTACTAGCTTGGACTTGACATTACAATAATTTTTGTTTTTATCCTTTATTTAGCCACCTTTCTGCTCTCAGCTGCCCCAACTCTGTAACCCACCCACCTGAGACCTACCTTCACCTCTTTCACCACCATGAGTGGATGTCTTAGGAAATGGTGCAGAGCCTACTGTCACCATAATCTGCTGCCAGGGGTATTTTTACCTCCATTTTCTCCACTAACAAGGACCGTAAGCCATGCTTTTGTGCTCATGCTCTGTGTGAAGATGCAGTAATGCCACTGCACCCGCTCTCAACCAGCTAGGTAGGTGGCCACTGCCACAGCACCCTGCCTCTGCTAGGTGTCAACAACCCAGCTGCACATGCTGTCTGTCCTCCCTGTAGGAGAAAATCCATCCCTGGACACTCTGTCCTCCTTCCCCTGGTCAGCCCTTGAGCGACCCTTGTCTGTGTCTGAACCCGAGTCATCGCTATGGCAGCAGGTGAGGCACCCAGCGTTTCAGCCCTCCGCACTACTGGGCCAGCTCAGCTGTGTGGTCTTTTTATTTGGCATGTTTAAACTTGTTTTGGTATTTAATATTTGCATCGTAATCTATGCTGAGTGTGGCACAGTCACAGTGCCTGTCAGTTTCTATGCACTTTATGTATTTATTAAATTTGCTGTGAAATGATATGCACTGTAATTTTAAAATATGTTTGTATAAATATTATTATCCACTAGCGGGCAGGTATACTTTGAGATAGCACCTGTGTGTTTATGTGTAAAACATTGGTGGACTGTGTGGAGAGTCTCCATTTCTACTGGTAAATCCGAAGTTTAATAAAAGTAATTGATCAGTCTAATCTCTCTTTGCAAGTGGTTTTTTTGGAGTATTATACTGGTGCTGAGCTGTTTGGGAAGCTTCTTTTCTCACTCCAGGAATTCTTCAGTATGCTTGTACATATGCAGTATGCCAGTTGGGTTCAGCTGCCCCAGAGGTGGAGTCAGTACTAATGATTTTTGGCATCAGCCTATCAGAAAGCAGGAGAGGAAGTGCTACCTGTAGCTAGAGTGGGAGGTCAGATTCATTTCTCCGCTGACTGGACAATACAGTACTGCCAAGGAGTCTTCTTTTCTCAACTTTACTTGAAAAAGCTCATTTCTTTATAAGTCAATAACATTTTTATTTTAGTGCTGCCTTTAGTGCTTTTTGAGGTATTTTTCTTTATTTTAGATTTTTTTAGTGGTTCCTATGGTTCCCAGGAACTGCAAATTCTCTTTACCTCAGCAGTTCCTACCGTGCTTCCTGCTCTTTTTCCGAGGTAAAATTTTAGTGCTTTTGAATTAAATAAAACGCTTTTTATTTCTTTTACTTTATTTTATTCGTGGTTCCCTATTTTTCATCGGAATTGCGATTTTAAGCTACAAACTCTTTATTTTTAGCACTTTTCCAACTGTTTATACATGGTTCCATAGCGCTTGGGAACCGACTGAATTCTCTTAAATTGTTCCCTTTTGAGAACATAATTCTGAGGTCTTCTGATGAATTGGCATGTCAGATAACTCTAAAAAGAAAACTGGACCTACTGGTTTTAAAAATTGCATTAAGTGTGCTAAAATAGTGGCCAAGGCAGATTGCCACGATCTTTAAGTTGTCTGGGTCCAGACTATAACTGTGAACTTGGCTCTAAATTTTGTTCTAAAACAGTTAAAAAAAGAGCCAACATATTGGAAATTATGGCTTCTTAGTCTGCCTCCCCTCAAATAAAAAACCCTGAAGAGGGGTCATCTTCTCATAAATCTAAAGAAAAGTCCAGTAAGGATGCCCTATAAAATAAGCCTGATAAAAATTATTCTGTCTGAGCCAAAAGGAGACATAATGAGCAGGTTCCTGATTTAGTGCCTGATAAAAAGAAGCAGAAAGAAAAACCTATCACTGCCCCCCCTCCACACTGAAAAGCAAAGGGAGACGCCAGTGACACAAAAAGATGCACCCTCTGACGAAGAAATGGTTAAGGCTTGGCATTTATACCAGACTATACAGGCTATGGGCAATTTCTTTAATGCCCCCCCCCCCGCCGCAGCTACCCCACACACTTCAGACCCTGGGCTTGTCCAGAGTTTTACTATGAGGGTGATGATAACCAACTAGAGGGTAAACCTTAGGAACCTGATGTATCCTTTGACCAAGAGTTTGGCTCTCCCTCTAATGGCCAGGAGGATTTTTCCCTCTCACTATGCCTTCATTCAGCATATGGTGGACACTCTGTATGTCACTATTCTAGAGACCACTGACCAGGAGGAGGAGAAAGACTTTTTAGATATGATGGGTCTCCCTCCCTCTAAAAAATTGCTTTTGCCCATACATAAATCACTTCGCAGAGCAACTTTTAAAATACTTAAGAGTCCCACTTCCATTTCTGGAGTGGACAAGAAAATTGAAAAAAAGTACCATCTGGGAAGAAATAATGTTGAATTTCTCTGTATGCACCCTAACCACAAGGGGGTGGTGCAGGCTGCTGTTTGTGAAAAAGCTAAAGTGCCTCTATCATCACATCCCCCTGAAAAGGAATCTAGAAGGCTGGATTTAATGGGTAAAAAATCTTACACAACAGCTTCTCTGCTACTCCGTCTATCTACTTATATGGGGTATGCAGCTCTATATTAAGTGCACTCAAAACAGGGCTCAGATCCTATCTTGAGACTACTAAGACCTGTACCTGCCTGTTCTAAGCACTTGCTTCCTAACCTCTGAAATCACCCTTACCCACCTACCCTCCCCCTAACTCCCCTTCATTATTAAGCCCTGTCTCCTTCCTCCCCTCTCCTTTCCCCACCTACTCCACACTCACCCATCCTCTCTCAATCTCCATCATCCCTCCCTCCACCTGACGATGCCCACAACTGGCTGACACCCCCTCCTCCATCTTTTTTTGTATGCCCAACTCAAGCGAATCCCACCACTGTGATTCGGACCGCTTATCAGGTTCTACTGGGTGGAACCTTGCTGATCCTAGTACTCTTATTGTATGTACCACATGCTCATACTTCTGCTTATTTTGCTGTATTGATAAGCCCTTGTTGAGACTGCTGTTTTACACATTTGTATTCCCTATGCACTCCTCTCTTTACCTAATTGAAACCATTTTTATTACTGCTTATTTGTATGTAACCTCAACTTAATGTATGCCTGTGTAAGGAACCTTGTGTTACTATCTGCCTACTTTATGTATTGAGTGTTATGTTTTGTTCCTACTGACTTGGAACCTTTGAAAATGAGTCCTTGACTCAAAGGTATTAATCCCAATCTGAAATAAATAAATAAATAAATAAATAAATAAATAAATAAAAATATCAGAAAGCTCTCTAGAACTCTGTGCTAGCTTTTAGCCAACAGGCCCCAGACAGAGTAGCCCAGGACCTGGCAGAAACAGTTTAAACTGCCCCAGAGGCTACAAAGTACCAGCTTCACATGGCAGTGGACGCTGATGACGCTGCTTCCAGAGCCATGGCCCATGCTGTTTCCCTTAGGTGCTATGCATGGCTAAGAACAACTAACCTCTCACAGGACACTCAGACCAAAGCTATGGATTTCCCCTGTGAGAATAATTCTCTGTTTGGTGACAAAACAGAAGCTTACGCGAAAAAGGTGGAAGAATACAAAACCACCTACCAAAGTAATGCTGCAAAAGAAAAAGCCTCTACTTCCCAGAGATCTCAGCGCAGAGGAAACAGAGGCAGAGGTTACTACCCCAGGGCATTCTACCCTATGCCAATGTCCATGCCCCTGGATTACTCTCAGATGAGAGGTTTCTTCAGGGGAAGAGGAAGGAGAGGTCAGAGATGGGCTGGTCCCTCACCTCCTTCAGGTACTCAGTCTAAGCAAATCTCCTGACTGCAAAAGCCAGGTCACTTCCCCTCCCCCAGTAGGAGGGAGGCTGACCCACTACCTCCACCACTGGCACCTTATCACCACAGACAAGTGGGTGCTTGAAGTAGTGAGACAGGGACTTACTCTGCAGTTCAGGAAATTTCCCACTCCACAGGGTCAGAAGTCACTAAAATCTCTAACTCCAACAGAGAAACTTCTGTTGAAGTTAAAAGTAAAGTCCCTTATGTCTGCAGAGGCAGTGGAAAGAGTTCCCTCCCCACAATGGGGAAAGGGCCTCTACTCCAGGTATTTCCTAACCCAGAAAAAAACTGGGGCCTGGCAACCCATTTTAGACCTCATGTACCTGAACAAGCATCTGCTCAATCCCAAATTCAAGATAGTCACCCTGGCTGCGGTTATTCCATCCCTGCAAAAGGGGGACTGGCTAGCTTCTCTATACCTAAAGGATGCCTATTTCCACATCCAATCAGGCAGTCCCACAGAAAGTTTCTCAGGTTCAAACTGCCTTCAGGCCATTATCAGTTTGCAACACTGCCCTTTGGCCTTTCTTCAGCACCCAGGGTCTTCACAAAGTGCCTGGCAGTAGTGGCAGCCCATCTCAGAGACAACAGGTATCTGTCTTCCCCTACCTGGACAATTGGCTAATAGTGGGCAAGTCTCCACGGAGATCTGAAACTCTCTCAGCCTAACTCAGAGTACCCTTGAGTCCTTAGGTTTCCTAATCAATACTCGGAAATCCCTTTTCGATACAGTTCAGTTACTGGAATTCATTGGGGCAGAACTGAACACACAAAAGGGAAAGGCCCTGCTCCCTCTCGAAAGGGCACACAACCTTCAGAATCTAGCAAATTCCTTCATCCTGATCCAGCCAAGACCAGCCAGACACTTCCTGAGGTTTCTGGGCCACATGGTTTCTACCACAGCTGTGGTACCAGGTGCCAGATTTCAAATGAGGGACATTCAGTATTTCCTAAGAGTTCACTGGTCCCAGAAAAAAGATTCTATGTCAAAACTCATTCCAGTCACAAGGACTCTACTGCAAGCCCTAGACTGGTGGAAAGACTTAAATACATAGATACATAGACAGTGTCGGCAGATAAGGGCCTAGGGCCCACCCAGTCTGCCCATTTTAAGTTCACTTTGTTTTCCTAGAAGTCTGTTGCCCCTTACCCCTGACCTCCAGAATTCCTTTATGTCTATCCCATGCATTCTTAAATCCCGTGATTGTTTCAGCCCCCACCGCTTCCTCTGGCAGGGTGTTCCACTTGTCCACCACCCGTTCTGTGAAGAAATTCTTCCTCACGTTTCCTCTGAATCATCCTCCCTCCAACTTCATCCCATGCCCTCTAGTCCTGGAATATCTTTTTCACTTAAAAATAGTGTATTCCTGCTCCCTATTCCTCCCTGTAAGATACTTGTATGTCTCTGTCATATCCCCTCTCTCTCTCCTCTCCTCCTGGGAGTACATATTCAAGTCCTTCAACCTGTCCTCGTAGGACTTTGTGATGCAATCCATGTACCATCTTTGTTGCCCTCCTCTGAACCTTCTCTACCCTGCCTATGTCCTTACATAGGTAATGTCTCCAGAACTGTACACTGTACTTCAGGTGTGGCCTCACTAGTGTCTTGTATAGTGGAATTATGACCTCCCTTTTCCTACTGGTGTTGCCCCTGCCTATGCATCCCAGCATGCTATTTGCTTTACCTTCTGCCTTGTCGCACTATTTCCCTACCTTGAGGTCATCAGAGATGATAACCCCAAGATCCCTTTCCTGCTTGGTGCATGCTATATCCTCACCCCCCAACTGATATATTGTACCAGGGTTTTTGTGCCCATATGCATTATTTTGCACTTCTTTGCACTGAATTTCAACTGCCAAGCCCCTGACCATTCTTCAGGTTTCTGCAGGTCCCTTCTCATTCTGTCTACACCCTCTGGTGTGTCTACTCTGTTACAGAGCTTTGTGTCATCAGCGGACAGGGAAATTCTGTTTTCTAGGTCCTGCACAATATCACTGATGAAGATGTTGAATAGGGCCGGTCCCAGCACTGATCGCTGTGGTACCCCACTGGTCACTTTTCCCTCTGTGGAGTGACAGATATTTACCACCACCACCCTCTGTGTCCTGCCGCCCAGCCAGTTACCTACCCATCACACTACTGTCCTGCCCACACCCATATTCCCCAGTTTGTGTAATGGCCTTCTATGTGGCACAGTGTCAAAGGCCTTGCTGAAGTCCAGATAGGCCATGTCCATTGCCCTCCCTTGATCCACCGCCCTAGTCACCCAGTCAAAAAATTCAGCGAGGTTGGTCTGACATGACCTCCCTGGTGAGAGCCATGCTGCCTTGGGTCCTGTGGTCATTGACAACCAGATGTTCCACCAATCTCTCCTTCAGTAGTGCTTCCATGATCTTCCCACTACCGAGGTGAGGCTGACTGGTCTGTAGTTCCCCTTCCTCCTTGTTCCCACTTTTGTATAAGGAGACTACATCTGCTGTCCTCCAGTCTTCGGGTACCTCCCCTGTTTCCAGTGATCGGTTAAACAGGATTGCCAGAGGTTCAGCCACCACCTCTCTTAGTTCTTTAAGGACCCTGGGGTGCACCCCATCTGGCCCCATTGCTTTATCAACTCTTATTCCTTCCAGTTCCTTCAGGACCCTTTCTCATGTAAAGGGACTCGTGTCCATTTCTCCACCATCCGCACCCCTTGTACTCACTTCAGGCCCATTACCCTTCTCTTCCTCAGTAAAGACTGAGCAGAAATACCTGTTCAGTATGTCAGCTTTACAGTTGTCATCCTCCACGGGGCCCCCATCCTCCCCCTTCAGTCTCACTATCCCTCCCTTTGCCTTTCTTTTTTCACTTATGTACCTGTAAAAGGTTTTGTCCCCTCTACCCACTGATTTTGCAATGTGCTCTTCCTTCTGAGCTTTGTCTTCCCTTACTGACCTCCCTGCCTCCCTTTGATTCTCCTGGTACTTCTCCTTATCCCCTTCTGCCTGTGTCTTTTTGTATTGCCTGAACACAATCTTTTTGGCTTTCACTTTCTCTGCTACCTCCTTGGAAAACCATAATGGCCTCCTCTTCCTTTTCCCCTTGCTAACCTGCTTAATGCATAATTCTGTTGCTCTTGTAATCCCCATTTTAAATACTGCCCACTATTCCTCAACCCCTGATTCTGGCCCCATTCCTCTTAATGCCTCTTTCAAGCATCTCCCCATTTTCCCAAAGTTTGCCCCCCTGAAATCCAGGATATGTGTTTTTGTGTGGTTTGGTTCTGCTCCTTCTGTGATTTCAAACCACAATGACTGGTGGTCACTTTTCCCCAGGTGCTCCCCCACTGTTACCCCCATCACACTGTCCCTGTTTGTGAGCACAAGGTCCAGTATTGCCTTCTGCCGAGTTGGTTCCATGACCATTTGCTTGAGGAAGGCACCTTGAAGGGAGTCCAGGATAAAATCAGGGAATCTCAGGGAAGGAGTCCCCTTCCAGAACAGGGAACCTTCCAGAGTACTCACTATAGATGCCTCCCTTCTAGGAAGGGGCACACCTGGCAGATCAGACCATAAGTGGAATATGGTCCTCCAAGAGTCCACTTACCACATAAACCTCCTCGACTTCAGAGCTGTTTATCTGGCAACGAAAGCCTTTGCCCCTCATCTAAAAGGTCAGTCTGTCAAGATCAGAACAGACAGCACCACAGCAGTGTTTTACATCAACAAGCAGTGGGGCACAAGGTCCACAAAGCTTTGCTCAGAGGCCATGAAGATTTGGTCTCTGACCTACTCCCTAGAAATACAGCTTTTGGCCGCTCAACTGCCAGGCAAGGACAATGTGCTGGCAGATGCTGTGAGCCACATCAGTCAGGGCCACCATGAGTGGGCTCTGAACAGACAAATACTGGCCACAGTTTTTAGGAGGTGGAGTACTCCAGAGATAGACATCTTTGCTTCCAGCCTCAGTCATCAGCTACCCCTGTACTGATGCAGGCCTCCAGCTTTGGGCACAGTACCAGTAGATGCCCAAAACCTGAACTGGACAGGGAAGTTCCTGTATGCCTTCCTTCCTTTTCTCTTGATTCTCTGGGTCCTCCTGAATCTTAGAACCAGTGTTGGACAAGTTACTTTTTTTATTACTTTCTATTACTTTTGGAAACGTGTTCCAGAAAGCTCTGTGCAGTCACTACCAAGGATGGAGAAGTACTGGAAAAAGTAATACACCTTACAGTTACAATTACTTATGTCTTTTTATACAAAAGTAATACATAACTGTAACTGATTACATTTATATGAAAGTAACTAGTGACTAACCTATTACTTTCAAATAAATGTCATCTGTTATAGTTTTTTATTGTTTTTGTATAAATAGAAATAAGTAACTGTAACTGTCAGATGTATTACTTATTCTAGTACTTCTCCATCCTTGCTAGTGACTGCACAGAGCTTCCTGAATCAAGTTTCTAAAAGAAATAGAAAGTAATAGAAAAAGTAACTTAACCAACACTGCTCAGAACCCAGCCTGCCATCATGATTCTGGTGGCACCAGACTGGGCAAGACAACCTTGGTATTCTGTGCTCCTGGCCCTGTCAGTCAAGCAACCAATTCGACTGTCTTTGGGCCACAGGCTTCTGACTACCTCAGATGGGGATAACGTACCCCAACATAGAGTCTCTTCACCTCAAAGCCTGATAGTTGAAGAACTAGAGTACCCAGACTCTCAGTACTCAGAAAAAGTCCTAAGGATTGTTCGTCTGGCTAAGAAACCGAGTACTAAAAAGACCTATGCTTCCAAATGGAAAAGATTTTCTCTGTGGTGCAAGGACAGGTGCTTTCACTCACTGAAAGCTACTCTCTCTTTAGTGCTTGGCTACTTGGTGCACCTACAGACCTTAGGCCTAAATGCCTCATCACTGAAAGTTCACCTAGCAGCCATTTTGGCTTATATTTCTGCTGGGGAGGAAAAGTCTATAATTTTTCATTCCATCTTTAAGAAATTTTTCAAGGGCCTGTTACACCTTCAGCCCCCACTTAGGGAACCTATCCCTCCCTGGGACTTGAACTTCTGCATAGCCAAACTCATAGAGCCACCCTTTGAACCTATGGCTACAGGAGAACTAAAGTACATCACTTGGAAAAGTGTCTTTTTGGTGGCAATCATCTCAGCCAGAAGGATTTCAGAGCTGCAGGCACTGCACTGAACCTAACTACATTATCTCCCACAAAGATAAGGTAGTTCTCAGAACAAATAGGAAATTCCTCCCCAAGGTAGTATCAGAATTTCACCTGAACCAGTCCATAACATTCCCGTTCTTTTTCATAAACAACTCCACTCCTGGTGAGTGAAAGCTACACAGTTTGAATGTGAAAAGGGCACTAACCTACTACCTGGAGCACACTAAGCAGCTCAGGACTTCGCATACTCAGCTCTTCCTCACCTGTGGTGAGGTAGGCAAGGGTAGGCCAGCCTCTAAGAGGACTGTCTTTCACTGGATGGTCTCCTGCATTCAGTTCTGTTACAGTAAGGCTGGTAAAGTAGCTGCCTCAGGGCCCACTCCACTAGGGCACTGCAGCTTCAGTGGCAGCTGCAAGGGACATCCCCTTGGTGGATATCTACAAAGCAGCTACCTGGAAAACTGTACACACTTTCACAAAACACTACTGTTTGGATGTACAGTCCAGGTCAGATGCCAAATTTGGCACAGCAGTCCTGCAGAACCTGTTTCCAAAGTAGGTTCTGTACCCACCTCCCATCTGCACTGCTTTGTAGTCTACATATCTGCAAGCATACTGAAGAATTCCTGGGGGAGAAGAAAAAATTACTCACCACAGTAATATCGTTTCTTCCAAGGTATTCTTCAGTATGCTTTGCCTCCCACCCATTCTCCCCTACATAACCTGACTGAGTAGTTCTGCAGTCCATACTTTAGCTAAATTTTTAACTGTTTGGATTTAATACCTTAGGGTTTTTATAGTAATGAGTGTTTTATAGATTTTATGTATTATTTTTGTTCTTGTAGTTTAATAGTTTCTCATAAGTACTGTTGGGGTCTTTTGCCTTTTAGCTTCAAATTGAATCTGACAGACCTCCCACTCTAGCTACAAGCAGCACTTCCTCTCCTGTTCTCTGATAGGCAGATGCCAAAAATCATTAGCATGGACTCCACCTCCGGGGCAGCTAAACCCAGCTGGCATACTGTATATGTACACGCATACTGAAGAATATCTTGGAAGTACTAGTATTATTACAGTGAGTCATTTTTTCTTCTTGTTCAACTTTTACCTTTTTCCCCCCATTCAGGCATCATTTTTACATTTGATACACCTGTACACCAAACATTTTGGGACGAGTGAAATGAGATGTGGGAAGGGGGTGTCATGGCCAAGCCCACTGTAGTTCAGAATAGCAGGGGCTCTGCAGTCTACACCAGTGCCCCCCTCTGTGGTCCTAACGCAACTCTCTGCTTGGTGGGTGTAAACTTTGTGTACTTCAAAGGACCAAAGGCACTCCAATCAGAGAGGGCTTCAGGCCTTTGATCTGAATGAAGCCGCATCAGCAAACAGCTGATTGGCTTTCAAGGTCAGGAGTTTGTCATGACAGTACTCACTGCTTGCTGGGCAGAAACTTTTCATAACTTGAAAGTGATTCAGCCGCTCCTGTCAGACAGCAGCTGGCTGCTTTTGTGCATGAGAGACTGCCCAGCAAACAGCTGAGTGTGCAGTATGTACAGTAGGAAAAAAAGTTCCCGCTTCCTCCATCTGTGTGCTGTCTTACTCCCACCCTCTGTTCCATGTCCCCATATAAACAATGACAAAAAAAACTATCGCTGCCTCCCTCTGTGTGCTGTCCCACCCCCACCCTCCGTTCCGTGTCCCCCTATCAACAACAACAAAAAACTCCCACTCCCTCCCCCTGTGTGCTGTCCCACCTCCACCCTCTGTTCCGTGTCCCCCTATCAACAACAACAACAAAAACTCCCACTCCCTCCTGGTGTGTGCTGTCCCACTCCACCCTCTGTCCTGTCCCCTATCAACAACAACAACAAAAACTCCCACTCCCTCCCCTGTGCTGTCCCACCTCCACCCTCTGTTCCGTGTCCCCCTATCAACAACAACAAAAAACTCCCACTCCACTCCCCCTGTGTGCTGTCCACCTCCACCCTCCGTTCCATGTCCCCCTATAATGGAAAACAAAACTCCCTCCGGCTCCCTCCCTCCCTCCCTCTGTGTGCTGTCCCACCCCCACCCTCTGTTCCGTGTCCCCTATAATTGAAAACAAAACCCTCCCACTCCTCACTCTGTGTGCTATCCCACCCCCACCCTCTGTTCCGTGTCCCTGTATAATTGCTAACATAAACAGAAAGAATAGACCTATGAAATGTGAACGTGAAAAGAAGTTATAAATATTTCTTTTAAGGCTACCTGGATGTAGTAGCTCTATTACCAGTACTGGGAACGTAATTAGCGTATCCTTTTTTTTATTTATTGATAACACCGGCTACTCATTAGGCAGTCAAACTAAATCTCATGAATCAGCATTTCCCAGTAACCAGAACTGCTGAACCTAGTCACCCAAAAATCTCATCCGTTGGCATTACATTGTCACCACTGTCACCAGAACTGCCGAACTGATAAACTAAAACAAATGAAGAAAAAACTGCTGTTTGCATTTCCCAGCATTTTGCCCTGCAGTGAGACCTGTCTGGTTGCTCGCTTGCAGTTCTGGGCAGCACCTCAAGAACACTAACTTGGTTACCAGTAATGTCCAGTGTTAGCATGCTTTGTGCATGTGGCTCTTTTCCAGTAAACGAGCATGCTGAACTCTAACACCGGCACCTGCTCTGACTTACCTGGTCTCTTTAGCGGGACTGAACTGCTGCGAACAAAAAAAATAACTAAAACACAAATCTGCCTCCTGCCTTTGCCAGCATTTCTTGGATACTGAGGAGAGAGAGAGAGAGAGAGAGAACAGAGTGTGTTCTGGAGGGAGGAAGAGAAAGCGAGAGAGGGAGCACGTTTGGGACGGGGTAGCTGTGCAGAGTGTGAATGTCTGCACGGAAGTGAAAAAGCTAAATCAAAGAAGTTGACAGTGTTTATGCTAGCAAACAGACCCTTTTTCTGCTGTGAAGTGGTGTCGGTAGTGAATCAGCAGGGTCACGCTTTTCTGAATACTACTTAGACTCTTTGATTCTTATGTGAGGGTTTGAATCAAAGATGCGCACTGTTTGGGGAAGGGGGGCTGCATTTGTCAAACTCCTGGTGCTGCTGCAGTTACCGGTCCTTATAACATGGGTTCCTGTAACCATGCAATTTGATTGGAGGAGTCCCTCTATGTGGCTATGCATTAAATTCCCTTTTTAATGCACGTTTCCGTGGAGGGACTGACCTCAGTAGCTGTCGGCTCTCATTTCTGACTTGAGAAACTGAAGATGGAATGGCAGCCATGACAGAATGTGCTTAAGCGAGAGAGCAGTACAGAAACTCACATACTGTGCAATAACCCTACCTCATGATACTGTGACACCAGTGTATCACTCTTATCCCTGATCCTTGTGCCCCAGGCCCCCATTACGGCAATGCTGACAGAGAGGGAGGAATCGACATACTCACAGTAGTGTGGTAGCCATTGGTGTGTCGTTGCAGATCCTCCTGTCTGTTGTGGTATGTGACCCTCCTCTGTGCTGTGGTATGTCATCGAGAAGCACCCTGTAAGAACAAGAAGGGCAAATGGTGTGTCTGTCAGAGTCTCTGTTGTGTGGTGCCATGAGAAAGTGCCCCCCCAATGCGGAACACCTCTGTCTCTCTCTGTCCTGTCCAAGCCCTAAACCACCGATTGAATTGAGCCCCAGTCCCGATGTGCCCTGCCAGTATTGCAGAGCTTTCAGTGCCCAGCACACGTTACTGCCATTGACCACATATTGTGTGTGTTTTTTTCCAGACACACCTACCTACAAGCTGTGTTGCCCCGACCCAAATGACATACTGATTGCTGTACAGCAGGAGTGACAGCAAGAAGCTACTCTGACAAATGGAGATTGCCAGCAGCTTACCTTGAGACATGTTGTTTTGTTGCTTTCTTAGTTTTTGGCTTGTTTTGCCTCATCGTAGCTGCTGCATTCAGTCCCCGACTGTGTCCTGTGGAGTGTGGCAATTTACGCACATGCTGAACCGCTCCAGTGTTCTCTGTGTGTGTCTCCACTCCTGTTTTTCGTGTTGACATCAGTGACTACCAGACAGACAGCACGACGGACAGTGGCAGGTGAGCGACAGACCAGGGCTGTCAATTCTGAATTGCTCCAGTGTCAGGGAGGTGGCCCAGGAGAGAGAGAGCATGGCCATAAATGTGGAATTGCTCTAGTGTGCAGATGGGGACCAGGTGTCAGTGGTGGGAGTCATCACAGAATGAAACAGTGGGGCACTGTGCGGTGCGGGTAAGCAAAAGGTTTACAACTGTAACCCCCAGGTGGCTCTATCCCAAGGGCTACTAACCCTGCCTGCTTGACTACTGACAGGTTGAGGGACCTAGGTTCTATGGCGGGTGCCTCCACCCAGAGGTCAGGGTTTGTAGTGGTTAGACTAGTTGATCACAGCCCTCTGGGACACCGTGACCCCCTTTGGTTCCCTCTAGTGGCTCACACAGTACACAGGAGTTACAGCCCCAATACCCCACGTATACACACTGTTCACTCATAAAGCACCCCTTACCCTCGAGACTGATTCTGCAGCACGTCTCTGAGGACCCCCTGTAAAATAAGGTTAAACAACATACACAGCGAAATACAATATTGTTTCCATAAGTACCAACACCACAGTATATAGTATAACAACAACAAATCTGATTTATTTAGGGGACAGTAACACGGGAGGGGGAAATCAGGTTAATTGGTGGCATTAAATCACAGTACTGTGCACACATACAGGGTCTGAAAAGTCACACTCTGGGTACCCAGGTTGGGGGGAGCTAGCCAGGTCCATTGCCCGGGGTTGGCTGGCAGGTGCAGATGGATAGGGCCCTGTACGAACATACGAAATTTGCCAGCAGATAAAGGCCTAGAGGTCTATCAAGTCTGGCCGAATGTGCAGCTAGCACCCCTTATTCTGCAGCTGCCCCTCCCTTCCACCCTTCCCCTTCATTAACCCTCCCCCTTGTCCTGTCCCATCCTCGTTTGAAGCAGTCCACTGTTCTACTGCATACCACTTCTGCAGGTAACGCATTCCACCCAGCCACCACCCTCTCTGTAAAAAAGTGTCTCCTCATCTCCCTCCTGAACCTTCCTCGCTCCAGTCTCATATCATGGCCCCTGGTGGCCCTCCCCTCCCTTACTTTGAACAGCCCCTCTGTACCTGTCTTGTTTATTCCTTTCATGTATTTAAAGGTTTCAATCATGTCCCCCCTGTCTCTCCCATGCTCACCCATGCTGAGAACCGGATGGTGGATATTCTTCTGGTTTGTCAGAAACAACAGGGCATGGAGACAAGGCCTTTGTGACTGGATCCCACTGCAGTTTATAGCAAACGGATTTAGTCCGAGACAAGCTGGGGTTTGCTTCCAGCTTCAACATACAGCACACAGCACAGGTGATTAGAAATAGCGATTCCCTGCAAGCACTACGCACATTCATATGTAAAAGGAAAGTACTATACCAGCCAGGCTGCTCCTCGATCCCGATCGCACTTACTGCAAAATACCCGGGAGCACACACAGCAGCTTCAGTTCCTGACAGACCGAGCGCGATTCAGCAATTTCTCCAGTCTTCTACAGAGTGAGCCTGGTTTCCACACTTCAGTGCTTCTTTCTCCTCACAACTTGGATTCAGTCCAAACTGGCACTCCTAGCGGCTGCAGGCGAAACTCAGAGACCTCCACGTGCTTCCCGCGTGAAACTATACACCCCAGAAGCACAGAACTCCTTTTCCCTTCAGTGTCACAACTGATCTGAGCTTTCCAGTAACAGCAGGGCATTTCCTTTAGCTCCACACCATTCTGTTGGCTGGTTCAGCTGTCACTCACAATAAGACTCCCTCTGTTGGTGAAAAAAGGCGCCAATGTCAAAACTACATTTCCCAGAGTCACTGCCCATACAGTCCCCTTGTGGGTGGCTCAAAATTGAGAGTCCAAGTTCTGATTCGTCCACAGGCTCCATTTTAAGGTCTCCCTATCATCCTGATTGATCCAAGTCAGCAATTCAGGACCAAAATGAAAGAGCTACACTGAAATAGTTTGTGCTGAAATGAAGACTGGTTAGACAAACTACATTTTCTCAGTCACTCTAAATGATTTCTGGCAAACCGTTATATCTTTCAACAAGGCTCCCTCTTCACATGTAGCGACAGCAGAGACGGAGCAAATTGACAGCAGCTCGGGCGGGATTCGAGCATTAAATACACATTCCCCCCATACAAATTAATTAAGTCTGCAAGCAGACAGCTCTTAAAGATACAGTACATGGAGACTCAAATAGCACTCACTTGGACCCACATTTAAACAGCTCAGATGCCGAACACCGCCCAGACTTGGAGCATTCAGGCAAGCTCCTGGAAGACTTTTGGGAACCCCCATTTGCAGTGGGGTTACACAACTATAGCAACAGTGTGCTACGAGGAGTGTGTCTCTGGGTGGGGGTGGGGTCTCAATATCTGCTAGGAAGTCAGCAATGAGCAATCTAATGAGAGACAGAAAGTAGACGTATGTGGTCCGAAGAAAATCTGTTTTTTTGGGGGGGGAGTGATGGCAGATTTCCAGCACTTTCTGTGTGTCTGTCTTCTGTCTGTCTCTTTCCAAGTCCACCCAGGCATGCATTAAATGCCTATAAATCCACACCCTGTCGTGGGTTATTGAGAGAGAGAGACAGAGAGAGACACAAACAGCGTGTGTGTGTGTGTGTATGCTCAAAAATAAATAGCATAGCTGTGGTACCAGAGCATAGTAGGCACAAGAAATGTCATAGATTATGTCAGTACTCTATGTGTGACAATTCTATGTGCATAACAGCAAAGAAAGTAGGAAGAAGTAGGCTGCTGGTTAACTAGGATCTGCAGCTTATCCAGTAGGTAGGGAAATGGGCAGACTGGGTGGGCCAAGCAGTCCTTATCTGCCATCAAATTCTATGTTTCTATGTTTCTATGAAATGTGCACATTTTCTTAAGGACTATTTTGCAAGGTGACAGGAGACAGTATCTGTTTTGGTGTTTAAACACAAGAAAACCCCCTTTTTGTGGGTTTTCTCGTATTTTTGACATAACCCATGTTAGAAGTGCAATAACCCACTCCAGGGTGTGGGTTTATAGGCATTTAATGCATGCCTGGGGTGCTGTGAGGACACTTGACCTGCAGCCTTGTGCCTCACAACTCACTCAGGCATGCATTAAATGCCTATAAACCCACACCTTGTCGTGGGTTATTGCTTACTTAGTATACGTCTCTGTGGTGCTGTCAGTCATGCTTTATTGTGCAGTACTGCTATTGCAGCAAATCTGTCCCGCATTTCAGGGACAAAGTTCCAAGTGAAACATAAATCCTAGTCCTGTGAACTTATACAAGCAGTGACTATCTTTAGCTTTCAAGTTTCACCTACAGTAGTTCAGTAGTTTTCTATTTGGTTGTGTGCTGATCTTCCAGATTGATATAACTTAAGTCCAGAGAAATACCTGCATTAAATATAAAACTGAATCATTATAGAAGTAACTGCAGAAGTAGTAGAATTGAGGCTCCCATCACAGAACTCTGACCTGACCATGAAGGAATTCTATGGGCTGGAGCTCAAGAGAACAAAATTATTTCTGGTAAGCTGGAGGTAAAGGTAGGTAGGGTAGGGTAGGGTCCACTGTCCTGTTTGAAGTAGAATCCTAGTTGTTGGTTGGTCAGATGGTAGACCGAGTATGACTCATGTACTAATTCATGATATTTAAATTCTTAAATTATATCACCTCTCAATCTCCTGTCTTCTGAAGAGAGGGACCCCAGATGTTAGTCTTGTGTTTTAATGAAATGCAATTTATTTATGGCACGTTATGGGGCAGTGGGAGTGGTGCAGGGGGCACCATGAGTGTTTCTGCTTGGAGCAAGCATTGTATTGTTACAAAAACATTGTATTGTTATTGTTACATACTTTTAGTACCATAAATATTGCAGTCTACAGTACTAAAAGTATGTAACAGTAATCCATATTGACAGCTGTGGTGTGATGTTGAGCAGAAGTGAACTAGGTGGCACAGAAGAGGTGCACTAAACCGGAAAGCATAAACAGAGATCGGCTTGGAATTCAAAAATCACTGATATATAAACCTACAGTGCTGTCATCATACTTAGGTTCAGAGAATATACTACATTTTGGATGTGGGTTGGGGCAGAAGGGATAAGAGGGGGCAGTGGGAGTGGTGCAGGGGAGCACCAGGAGTGTTTCTGCTTGGGGCGCCATCACAGTGGGTCTAAAACCAGGTGTTTTGACACACAAATTAAATGTGAAACTGAAGTATTAAAAGTAATAAGACATGGGGGCATGGCCTGACCAGGCAGAAGATGGCAGCATAGTTCAGAATCTCTGCAGGAGTGACTGCAATCTAACCTCATCCAGCCTTCACCAGACCTTTCTTTGGTACCAACTCCTGTGACCATCCTGTAATCTTACTGCCTGACACAGTTTGTAAGTCATTTTTGATCCATCATCTACTCATATTCAATTATTCTACACTGTACTGCAGCATACTAGGCATCGTCCTTCAGCATTATGGCAGATCTCCAAGTACAGCAAAGCTCACTTGCTAGAGTAGAAGTAATGTTTTCTAAACTGATGGCTGAGATTAATGATCTAAAAACCTCCACCCAACAGAATGCAACCACTCCTGAAACTTTTAGCCAGAAAATTGCGTTTAATGAGAAAGCAACGGCCTGTAACACTACTACTATTCATGACCTCCAGGCTACTGTCCGCAATCAAGATCGAACTATTAAATCCCTACAAGTCAAAACTGACGATGCTGAAAATCGTAATCGTCACAACAATTTACAATGTTTTGGCTTCCCTGAAGATGTAGAATTAGGAGACACTACTGCGCTTTTATTACATGTGCTGCCTGCAATGCTTAAACTGCCTCCTGACCTTAATCGTTGAATGGTCTCACCACACTCTGGGTCCCAGGCCAACATCAGACCAGCGACCAAGGCCTATCATTACTCGCTTCTTGAACTATTCCCACACAAAATTAATACTGAAACAAGCCAGAGAAATGGGGAAACTTCAGTGGCAAGAGTTTAATATTTCCATCTACAGAGACTTTTCAAAAGATTTAACCATCAGAAGGAAGGCCTACAATCCACTTAAACAAATCCTCCACCAAAGAAGCATTAAATTTGCTCTACGTTACCCCGCGACGCTACGCCTTTTCTCAGGCTCTTCCTTCAAGGATTTTGAAACCCCTGACGCCTTAGCCAACTATCTGGATGTCTCTCTCTCTCTGCAATCTTACCCTGGGAGGTTCAGCAGCAATTCGCAACCCGAACACAGCTTTGGTATCCACATGGAGGGTAGACGACGAGGTACAGGAACATGGTCAAAGTGTTGCAGAACTCGCAGCCCCAAGCAGCTATGCTGCAACTGATTTGACCCCAAGGCAATCAACATGGCTGCAAGAGAAGCTTCTGTCGGGGCATTATTCTTCAAGACTTTCATGCTGTTCTAGCGAGGTTTCACCCCAAACACCCCAAGCTGCAGCCTCTCACCTTCAAATCAACCCCTCTATTCCCTTGAGCAATAAGTTTGCTCTCTTGGAGGACGACATGCACTCCTCGCAGGAGGATCTTTCCCAGCAAATTTCAGACGAACATGCCTCTAATTTGGGCCCTGTGCCTCAGGGATGTATTTCTGCCGATATTTCATGGGCAGAAGTTGTTGCAAATTCCCCCCTCAAATCTTTAGATCTGCCCCAAAAGAAACGTAGGACAAAGACCAAAAGCAAGAACATCAATAGTCACAATTCTGCTAATAAATCTAAGGTGTCATGAGCTTATATGGTCAGTAATATGGTCACAGTTGCTATATCTTGGTAGGTTTTGCTTCCAGGATACTTAAAGGGCGTGCCAGTATACTTTTTCTGCCTAGCCGCCCGCTCTACAGTCTATGCTACCTGGTTGCTTTTGCTCCCACCGGGTGCA
Source organism: Neoceratodus forsteri (assembly GCA_016271365.2). Lineage (NCBI taxonomy): Eukaryota > Metazoa > Chordata > Ceratodontiformes > Ceratodontidae > Neoceratodus > Neoceratodus forsteri. The sequence continues at coordinate 570,023,145 of CM057452.1, forward strand.
GAAAGCAAAGGCTGTACATCACGGCGTGATCAATTTACTTTTTGTTGCAGTGTTTAAACAAGCAGCTTAAAGGTCTTCAAGGGAACTTTGGTACATCCGCAATGCTTTTCTAACCCATTATTTTAGTGTTAGATCTTATACATTACCTCACTAAACAGGCTCTCTGTATCTAGCCTTTTACTCTCCAATTTAGCAGTGCATCAGGTTTATAGTCTTTTGGCTGTTCAGTTGCATATCTTTAATCGGTATGCATCCTGATTATTGCCTTTTCTTTTTTCATATGTGAATTATTATATATTACAAGGCAACATCCCCTTCCCTCTCCTGATGACAGGTTCTTAAGTATTATTGGCAACTACATTTAATCTATCTCCTTCCCTACTCTCCATTATTCTTACTACCTCTTGTTTACAATATGGAACTATCGTTAGCACTCAAAGAGGTGGGCTATGTTTGGTGTACTGTTGCAAAGGATTGTCAATCTACATCTTCCTTATGCTCCTTATTTTACTCGAAGCCTACAGATATTCTAGAAATCCACTACTGTGTGGTCCCTCCTGTTTTGGGTCTCACTGGGTCTAGTCTTCTAAACCTAGTCACCTCATATAACACCTATTTAGGCGATTTTCGAGTAATCAGAGCTGACCTTTACTATGACTATCTCTTTTGTCTACTGTTATCACCGATACCTATACCTCTCCACATGATCTCGATTTGCATTTGGCTCTGGGCGTAAGGGCTTAAATTGACCTCACCTTTCTTCTTTCCCACTCAGTATTGTATTTATTATGTACTTACTCTCTTGCACTGCAAAGTATATTCAGAGTCACTCTAACGTGGTAATGATCTACTTTTCCTTTTATATTTGTTCATTTGCATTCCACCTGGCTCCCTGAATTCCTTGCTCTATGTCTAGGCTGTACTGGCATCTCGTATCTGGTTCTTTAAATTACTGTTATTTCGAGTTGGTATATCTTGTACTATTACTACTAATGTTTATAAATAAGTTCTGGTGTTTAGCTTTATCCTTATACCTTGTCCTGTTAGCTTAGTATTATTCCCTTTCAGTTTAGCTTATCAGGAATACTTACTTTATTATATTACTGGGATCAGACTTAGGTTTGGGCCGATATTTATAATCGGTCCTCCCTAGTCTCCTCCCTACATCGACGCCCCAGAGTGTGGTAAGAGAGTCTCTTAGCCAGTTGGCTAACTCATATCTCCTCACACCCATAAAATGTTTTCTTTGTTATTTAGCTTACTAGTATTGTTGTTGTTAATGACTTTTCTCCTTCCCCTTCTCTATTCTAACTTTAATAAGATATCTGTGCTACTCATATATCATACATCTCACTTTTTTTTGGCTTGAATGTTCCTGCCACTCTCTGCATATACGTAAGCTCTCTATATTGTATTCTAACCATCCTCTGCCTCATTTATTTGTCCCTTCACACTCCAGCGATTATTCCCTTTCTTTAACACTAACAATATGAGTGGTATACTTTTATATACATGGAATGTGAAGGGACTTAATTCTCCTTGTAAGCGGAAACAAATTCTTTCACATCTCAAAAAACATAAAACACAAATTGCTTTCCTTCAGGAAACAAAATTATTAGCAGAGGATGTTCATATACTTAAAAAAGATTGGGTCGGTCAGATCTACGAATCATCCTATACCTCAAAAAAAAGAGGAGTTGCTATTCTTATTCATAAGAGTCTCAAATGGTCCCTCGTAAACTCCATTTCTGATACTGACGGCAGATGGGTGATGGTCAAACTGAATACCAACTCTGGTCCTCTTCTGCTTGTTAATGTCTATGCACTCAACTCCGATTCCCCAGAGTTTTTTCATCATTTAGCTCAATAGATTCTATCCTTTAACACTGATGATACACCAATTATTCTTGGAGGTGATCTTAACTTAGCTTTAGAAGCCAGCATTGACAGAAGTAGCCCCACTAAAGAGGCCCACCCTAGAAGTATTAAAGCCCTCTCATTACTAATGCAAGATGTTGGATTAGCTGATGTATGGCGCCACCTTCACCCATGTGATTGAGAATTTACTTTTTACTCCTCTCTACATAAGACATACAGTAGAATTGACTATTGATTAGCCTCTCCTGTTATAATGGAAAAAAATATTGATTCATCCATCTCTCCCTTCATAATCTCGGACCATTCCCCTGTCAAATTGCAACTTTTGTGGGGCCCATTAGCACCTAAATCTTCTTACTGGTGGCTGGACCCTCTCCTTCTCAAGGATCCCAATTTCTTACCCATGATCAAAGCACAAATTCAGGACTTCCTCTTTCACAATACCCCAATCGAATCTTCTATGTCCTCTGTATGGGAAGCTCTTAAAGCTATGATTTGAGGGGAAATTATCAGTTATGCTGCACATAGGAAAAGAGTAAGGGAAAAACAGCTGGCTGACTTGGAAAAATCTCTTAAGACTAAAGAGAATTTATACTTTTCTTCTAATAAGCACCATCCTGATTCTCAACTTCATCTTGAAATTCTTCAACTTAGAGTTAAAATTAATGAATTAATTTCTCGTAAAACCGAACTGGCCTTGTTTAAACTTAAATACTTTTGGGAACACGGTGATAAAAATGGGAAACTCCTCTCTCACCAGCTCAAAGCACAACAAATGGAACAACACATCCTAAGCCTAAAAAGATGAACAGGGTACGATTCACTCCGACAACCCCTCTATAAACCGTATCATGAAAACCTTTTATCAAAAACTATACTCTAACACAAATCCTCCATCTGCTTTACAAATTCAGCAGTTCCTTAAATCGTTACATCTTCCTCATTTTTCTACTCTTGAAACAAATTCTTTAGATGAACCCTTCTCGCTTCAGGAAATCCAGAAAGCTTTGTCTTCCTTGAAATCCAGCAAATCCCCTGGGGGTGACGGATTCCCTGTCAACTTCTATAAAATGTTTTTCCAACACCTTATGTCCTCTTCTTCTTAATGTTTATCAAGAAGCTTCCAATACTGGCAAGCTTCCCCCATCTTGCACCGAAGCAATCATAACCCTAATCCCTAAGAAAGAAAAAGACCCTACTCACCCCCACAAGTTACAGGCCCATCTCTTTATTAAACACAGATGGGAAGATATTTGCTAAACTACTAACTTCTCGACTTGAATCCTTGATTCCCAAGCTAACTCATTGTTCGCAAGCTAGTTTTATTAAACATAGATCTGGTTCTGATCACCTACGTTCCTTATTTAATTTAATTCACAAAGCCAAATCCCCTCAAGACACCAGCTGCAGCCATAGCTATTGATTTCAAGAAGGCCTATGATTCCTTAAACTGGGACTACCTTCATCAAGTTTTATCTTATTTTGGTCTTTCTCATACCTTTTGCTCCTGGATCAAGCTATTATATAACTCCTCTGTTGCTAAAATACTTACTAATTCCACCCTTTCCTCTTACTTTCATCTAGCAAGGGGAACTAGACAAGACTGTCCCTTGTCACCTTCCCTGTTTATTTTAGCCATGGAACCTCTGACTGCTTGTTTACGTCAATCGTCTGGCATTATGGGTATACCTGTGAGCAATTCAAGATATGTTTCTCTCTCTTACACAGATGACCTCTTAATCTTACTCAAAAACCTGAATGAGGCTGGGCCCCTGTTGGTTGATTTGCTTAATAATTTTACTAAAATTTCTGGCCTTGCTTTGAATTATGGCAAATCACAAACTATGCCCCTTAATGACCACTGTAAAGCCTTTATGAACATACCTCTTGGATTCCGCTGGTCACCACAGGGTATAACATATCTAGGAATCAAAATTACTAGTAACTTAGGGAAGATATGGGACATTAACTTTAACCCCTTATTTGATAACAATAAAACAATTCTGGACAGATGGAAGTTTCTTAATCTCTCATGGGGAAAATTGCAGCCATTAAGATGTCCATTTCTCCCAAGATTTTTTACCTCTTTGCCAATATTCCTTTAGTCTTACCATCCTCCTTTTTTGCTAAAATTGATAAATTAATAGGTAACTTTTTCTGGGATGGGAAACCACCAAGATTTAACCACAACAAACTTCGATCATATTGGAAAAAAAGGGGGATTCGGACTCCCCTGGTTCAAAGGCTACCTCTGGGCTTTCCCAATAGCCCAAACCATTAAATGGTTTCAGAAACCCTCTCCTCACTCACCACCATGGTTGCAATGGAATCCGCATTGTGCCTGGGAGGAGTTCCCTCTTCTTTCATTTTTAATCTTATTTCCTCTAAACTAAAATCTCACCCGACTATATCATCCTGTGTTCTTTATTGGAAACTAACCCACAAATTCCCGAAATCCAATCCAACACCCTGGTTTTATGCCCCCTTATAGGGCAGTTCACTGCTCACTCTAGAAGATCACCCAATTTTCTGTTGTACATGGAGGAACAAAGGCATTTTCTTTCTCGGAGCTATCTTGAACCAGAATTGACTCACTCTTAGATGATTCTCAGACTTGTAGGTCACATGGAAACTTCCTAAACAGGACTTCTAAAAGTTTTTACAAATTTGGGCAGCTTATAACTCCCTCTCTAGTTTAGTGTATAGGCATACTCTTCTAAACCCATACATCTCGCACTGGACTAATTTATCAGTAAAATTAAATAGCTCCATTTACAAAGACATTATTGATAATCTACCTGATCAGTCTATACAGGCCAAAAATAAATGGAGTACTCTTCTTAACTACAATATTTCAGACGCACAATGGAGTAATTGTTGGCGTATTGCACATAATACCTTTAAAGATGCCTGTAGTTCTTTAATACAAACTAAAATCCTACATCTTTGGTATAGAACCCCCTCTGTGCTTCAATGAATGGGCCTATTAAATAATAATAATTGCTGGCACTGCAATTTTGCCATCGGGGATCTACTTCATATTTTGTGGTCTTGCGCTCCCATTAATAAGCTCTTGCATAAAGTCTGTTTACTTGCCTCCAGAGTAACTGGACAAAAACTACAGTACCTTTTGACCCCAAGCTATTCCTTCGAGGCATCCTTATCCCCAATAGCTCTCTCCTCTCACATGCACATTTTAGATGGCTAAACATACTTTCTCTTCTGGTCAAACGTCTGATTCTTATGAAATGGAAATCAACTCTGGTGCCTTCTCTTTCAGATGTTCTTCAAAGCCTCTTTCAGTATGCCTCTCTAGACCAATTATCTCATGTTACTCATAACCGACTCACTGTATATGACAGGTGTTAGTAGTAGTAAAAATCTTTATTTTTATACAGGAAATTTGATGGATTGACACATCATTAGGACAAAGTCCTATTTACAAGATGGTCCTGTAGAAAGTAGTTTCAAAAATATTCATCATAAAACTTTACATACTAAGACAAACAGTTTTACATCTTACACATGTAACATTAATTATTGCAAATACTCAATACAAACAATCAAAAATACTTTACGTACAACATTCGTAAGGTGCTTTTTCAGTATATACATAAATATCCTCAAGTTCCACTTGCTACATACAGATTTTATTTGAAACCCAAATCCTAATTTATAGTACCCAAGAATACAATATTACAGCCTCACATAAGTAACTGTAACATTTACAACGAACAGCAAATTCAAGTTTTATATCAGTTAGGAAGGATTTTACATCTCTGTGAGTTTTATGAGTCACAGACTTCAATGAATTCCAAAGTCCAATAGCAATTTGTGCAAATCTAATATCACTATATTTATTTTTAAATTTGGGATGAGCAAAGTTTCTCAAATTTATACTTCTCAAGTTTTGTTTGTATGATTTCTTTTCTAATTTATCATAAAGATAACTTAGCTGCTTTAAATTTAGAACTTTATAAGTCTGTGTTGCCCAAACTAATTTCCTCTTGGTATCTTGTGGAAACCACCCTAGTTCTTCATAAATGTCATATCGATGAGCATGAAAATCCTTTCTAAGTATAAATCGAGCCAAGCGATTGTACATTGTGTCGATTTTTGTCAACATATGTTTTGTGGCAAAACCATATATATGGTTCCCATACTCAAGAACTGTCACCAAAAGTTGATTTACTGTCATTTTTCTCATGTAATTATTCATACAAAAACTTGAGAGTCTAAACGCCCCTAGTCTTTTATTGAATAAATAATTATTCTTGAAATTATATCAGTTATATGGTAGTTGAATCTTACATTTTGATCCGCCCATACCCCTAAGTATTTGTATTCTGATATTTGGGATAGGATTTCATTTTTTTGTATTTTTTTTTTCTACTACATATTCATTTTTCCCTGATTTTTTACCACCTTTATTGAATACCATGAGTTTTGTTTTTTTCACTATTTAGTACCAGTCTTGAGTTTGACAGCCATTCACATAGTTCTCCAAAATCTGCCTGTAGTTTTACTTCCATACGCGGGGGATTTTTCCCACTAGCAATCAACAAAGTGTCATCTGCTTACAAACATATATCAGAATATTTCACAATATCCACCAGATGATTTATATATATATTAAAAACAGTGTAGGCCCCAAAATTGATCCTTGAGGCACCACTCTTAGAACCATAGCTTTATCAGACAAAAATCCATCAATAAACACCTGTTGGGTTCTACCCTGCAAGTAAGAATTAAACCAAGCACATGACTCCCTCAATAAACCAATGTCCATCAGTCTGTCTCCCAGAATCTCATGAGACACAGTATCGAAAGCTTTAGATAAATCCACGAACACCGCACCCACCGACAGGCCATCCTCCATCTTCGAGGCTATTATGTCTACCGTGTCGGTGAGTGCGGTGCCTGCGGAGTATCCCTTTCGAAATCCAGACTGGTACCCAGATGTTGGCAGGATTACTTCAAGTACATGAACCTAGCTCTTCTAGACCCTAATTCTTTGGGATATTTAGCCCTCCTTCTTATTTTGCTCTCAGATTAGGTTTTCTCGAAACTTTTGTGCACAGATTTCTCCTCTTTTTTTCCCTTCTTCCCTGTTTTCTCCCTCTCTCCTTTCCTTCTTCCTTGCTTTTTTTCTCTCTTTCTTTCCTTGCACACTTTTCTCTTATCTTCACCTCTCCATTACTGAACATTGTTCATATTACCACACTTATCACTTTTTGCAGTTTACTGAATGCCTTGCCATAGCCTGCCCTAGCATGTATTTCATACATGGTTTCTAATTCTGATCCTTTAATACCCTATTGATTGTAACCCTTCTGCTCTCCACTTACATCCTGTCTAGGTTTGTGTTTTATTATCAGTACATGTATATAAGGCTTCTCCAATATGTTTACCCTAAATACTGTGTTTTGTTAAGTGATATTTTATACCTTACATGGAGGATAGTCTTCTATTGTATAAGATGTGTGCTTTCTTATATACTCGAATTTCAATAAAAAGATACAGTGAAAAAAAAGGTAATAAGACACAGTTTTAAATGTTTACACCCTTTCCTTGACTCCATTTCCTTAAACCCCTTCCAGTTGGGTTTCAAGCATATCCATTCCAGTATCTGCTCCCTTCTCCAGTTCTCTGACTCTGTTATGAAGGGACTGGGCAAGGACTTTCTGACCTCCACAAGGACTTGCTGACCTCTATAATATTTGTCAAGCTTGCTAAGGTGGTGTTTACTAATTCTTACACACGTCTACTTGATAAACTTGCAAAGGCAGGCCACTGATCATTTAATCGAGTAACTCCGCTCCTACCTGTCTGGTGCCAATAGGTTCTTGTAGGTGACTCTTTTCCTCCCCCCCAAATAAAAACAGCCAAGTCCCATTCAGTTTTTGCTCCTTCTCAAAATATCTTCCTGAAGTCTGCATCCCCTTGCATATTTACATGTACACAGATGATGAAGTGCTCTTCCTCTGCAGAACCTCAGCCATTGAGTTGGACTGTGAGCTTTAGCATGACTTCAGTGTCCAGTTCTAATTCCAGTCAAACCAACTAACTCTGAATGCTACAAAAAAATCTCTCTGACCTTTGGAAGCAGACCAATGTTAGCCAGGATCCACTCTACCCTTGATCCTCAAAACTCTCAACTGCTCTCTCTTGGAGGAAGATTCTGTCAGGATCCACACCTCAGTTTTTCCAGTTACGTAGATGTCATCCACACTAAGCTCTTCCCCAGATTGGGAGTGATGTACAAGAACAAACCATATTTCTCTTCCCTGTCTACTGTCCATCATGAGATAGTGCTCAAAAACAAATCTAAAATACTTCTCTCCCAGTTCGTCATGAAATCGTGCTCAGAGATCCAGCTGGCATTCAGTTATGGATGTTGTTTACAATCTCCTCAAAGTCCACTATGACCATGCTGGATGCCTCTATCACTCTTTCTGCTGCTTTACTCTAAACTGTGTCCCCCCCATATTCATCATTGCTCCTTCTAGCCTGACCTTTCTGTCCTGTCCCTAGAGGATGGGTGCCTCCCCACTGCACGCTCTTGATATCTAAATCCAGGTATCTGTCATACCTGTTATCTCTTCTTCCACCTAGCCCCCAGTCCCTTAGAAATAGTAACTCCTGAGCTTCCAAAAACCCTGCCAGGCCTCCTTCTAAAGAATTCCACCATCTATGGAATAATCTATCCACCCCTTCTCTCTGCTCCTCATCTTTGTGCTACACCCTGAAAGTCTAAGTTCATAAGCTGCAAGGACTAGTCAAGGGGCTGACTGCTCAAGACGTTTGCTGCCATCACTGTTTCACCATTTCTGTTGCTTGCTGTGGCTTTAACTTTTAGAATAAGGGACCTGAGTCCAGCATCGAGCAGCCTGTTGTCGAGTCCTTGCAGCGTGGTGAGTAGCGCTGATTGTTCCCTTGTAGCCTAACACTTATGTTACTGGCAGGGTACCACCAGCACATTGTTGCAGCCCTGTTTGCCTTTCTCTCTCTCTCCCTCCCTCCCTTTCTCTCTCTCTCTCTCTCTCTCTCTCTATATATATATACCACCCCCCGTGTTGCTGACCTCCTGCATGGGTAATGTGTATAATTTTAATTTGTGCAATGTAAGGAGGGGGGAGGCTTGTACCTGTGTTTATTTCTGTTCCATATTTTTCAGCCTAAACAAACAGATAGCTTGTATTTTCTGATGGGTGTTTGTGAAGCGTGCTAGCATGACAGGAGGACGGTGCTTCGCAAACTTCCATATTTATGTTTGATATTTATGTTGGGATACTATAGTGGTAATTCAGGCTGCTAGCAGTTGCTATACTTGGATTCTGTCTGCTCCAGTTCTGACTCCTGATTGCTGGGTTTTGCAGTAACCTGTTACCTCTTCAATGTTGAACCTTGGTAGTAGCTTACAGAAATGAGCACCACGATGAGTGACAGTTCATGCTGAATTGTAATGCTCCAGTGTCACAGTGCAAATCAGTATATCCAGTGTTCCAGGGCTTGTTCACAGCAACTCAGAGCTCACAGGAAACTGCTGTAAAGTTTATCCATGACTAACTGTAAGTTTAATGAGTCTTTTATTGATAGGATACCAGTTTGATAAGCCGTCAGAAAGTGAGGACTCAGATGTTTTTTAACAAACATAAGTTATGCAGATGAGCATTAAGTTCTTCAGGCACAGTCCTGTGTATTCACATTGTATCATGTAGTGACGTTCTCCCGTCTCGACATGAAAAAAATACAAAATGGACTCAATAAAAGACACACATTTTAAAATACAGTTTTTATTTAAAAAGATTAAAGCGCCAGATAAAACAACAGCTATTGGTAATATATGTACTTTATTCATTCTGATGAAAATACATAATTTTGCAAGTATGGACAAAAAATGCACTTTATGTTGCACTGCCATATAGGAAGAATGGAAATGGAGAGGCAGAGGGTGAGCAGCTGGGCCGGCTTGGTGGGGTACGAGGGGTGTTCTCTGCTTACTGAGTAGGAATATGAGTGACTCACTCTTTTGAACTACATGAAGTTTCTGCCAGCAAGCAAAAAACAGAGTCACAATCAGTTTGGCTAATTATTGGTCTGTCACTGGCATATACACTGTAACATGAGTTGCATTGGACCCAACAGTGATACACCTCTGAAACCCTGTTATTGTAACACGCTGTTCACTTCATGTTGTGCATGTACGCAAACATAATGAAGTAATGTTGAAATTACCTTGTATCTAATGGTGTATGCACAATGAAAAATGCCCATGTATTGAATTTGTTTTACATTTTGTAGTTCTGTATGACTCTGTTTTGTTCTTTTCATTTTTTACGTTTGATTCACATTCACAATAAACGTTTTGCTATAGTGATTAGTGAAAAGGAATTTTGGGGGGGGGGGGTCACTGCTGAGCCCATTGCAGTTCAAAATAGTAGGGGCTCGGCAGGCTAGCTGAGCAGAAACTTTGTGTATTTCGAAGGACCCGAACCCACTCCAATCAGAGAGGGCTTTGGTCCTTTGATTCGCATGAAGCCAGTCAGCAAACAGCTGATCTTCTTTCAGTGTCACAGACACTGTCAGCTGGTTTAATGGGAGGGCTCAGTCCATGCTTAGCATGTCTCATCACAGCGTGTCATTTCACTCTAGGTTCCTGTGTGGTCCGTGGCTGTGCCTCCTTGCTTTCCCCTGCTACCTGCTTTGCTCTTTTACGCTCTACTTTTCCCCTCTGTGCCATATTTTGGTTCCCTGTCTTGTCTCCCTCTGTGCTGCTTGTTTTCATGCTGCGTGTGCTCTGCTCATCCTTGCCTTGTACCCCCTGTGTTTCTTCCCGCTTGCTGTTTGCTGTGTGTGTGTGCCCCCCTCCCTCCCATTCCCGCTTGTCTATTTCTTTTGTTTTTCTTTTACCCACCCCTTTCCTCCCATTCCTTCTCTGGCTCCTTCCCTTGGTGTCTCTCCCATTTTTTCTGTTTCCCCTTTGTGCTCCATCTGTCGTTTCTCCCCTTATTGCTTCTGCCACACACACACACACACACACACACACACACACACACACAGCTTAGAGAGAAAGTTAACAAACATTGAGCACTTTAGTCAGCCCTTCAGAGCAGTCAGGGAGTGAAATCTTAGCCTTTATGCCGTCTTGCTGTCTGTTGTCGCTGTGTCTGACTGCTTCTGTAAAGGGAATTTTTTTGAAACAGCACTGTATTTAATATGTATGATTTACTCCATGAGTTATGTGAATATAAACATAGAGCACTTCAGAGCAGCAGCAGGGAGTGCTAGATAGCCCTTTGGATGGTTTAATAAGAGAAAATCAGTACCCATTGCCTGTTCTGCAGTGGTAGTTTTTGCAGAGCATACAGTACTTGTTCTAGGCTCTATTGGGTAAAATACCACCTTGTGTGGGCAGTTTGAGCAAGGCGGCCAACTCATTACAGGTTACCAGAGGGAGGACTAGAGGGGCTTTGGCGATCCCCTTCCATCGCACCTCACTTGGGCAATGTGCATTTGCTTACTGGGCCCCCCTATGGATGAATGAACTTCCTGGGAACCTCTTGGCCACCAATTGTCTGGCACAATTCAAAACTGACCTCAAACAGCACCTAATAACAATCTCTAAGTGCACCTGCCCCTGAGTCCAGCCAACCTGCTCTCTCTACCCACCAGCAAGCACTAGGCAGGCAGGCCTCAGGTACCCCCTCCCTCTGTCCCTTCTCATGACTTGCCCCAGCAATCAGTTTGTGTCATGCTCCTTCGGCACCTACCACCTCCTCCCCTTCCCCCAACTCACAGTCCCGTGAGTTTCCCAAACAGTCACTACTAATGCTGGCTGCCTGACCATGTCCTCTCACACCCCACCATTTTACTCTAGCATGTCCTCCCCACTCAGCCTCCCCTCACCCCACCATTTCACCCTATACCTTATCGTCCCTCTTCCCCCACCCTCTCACCTCCACCACAGTACTTACCTCTCTCTCTCATATCTCCCTTCTTCACCCCTCTGACAGCTATCCCCATCCCTCTGAACTACTGACAAGGCACTTCATAAAGTGTTCTTCTTGTTATTTAACTTGCACCTATGTTTTGAGTTATTCTGTAAATTCTGAATCCAAGCTGTATCGTTCATTGCAATGTACCTTTGCTTTCTCCTACTGTACTTTGTTTTTCAATCTATGACGTGGAACCTTTGTAAAAGAGCTCGTGCTCAAAGGTTTTTTCCAAATCACTAAATAAATAAATAAAATAAGAGTTTACTATTGATGTCATACAATTTGCTGTCTTCTCAGCCCTGAATTGCTGCCTCGGAGATGGAGTTTGGAACTTTCAAATTCAAACTCTGCACTATGGTCTTGCTTCTCATAACGTACTAATGGCAGATTTGTTTCTCTGCTGAAAATTTCGGATGGCCCGCAGTCCTGTTTCAGTCTTTAGTGGTTACGTTTTTTACAAATACTTGTATTTTATTTTTAAAAGTTAGTTCAATTTATTATTCAATACACTGTGTTTAAGCTTGATACTGTATTTTTATATATTTTATTGTGCATAGCATTTTTTCCATCGGTTCCCAGTAGTTGGGAGTGGTGGAACTGAGAAAATCACAGATATTCTATGAGGATATCTCTTTCATCAGGCCACATCTATGGAACTATAAGTTGCCAGGCTCTAGGACCACATGGAAACTTTTGCATGCAATCCACCAGGGGCTGCCTATGATGACATCATAGACATGAGCAGCCCCTCCTCTTCTCAGTTCTCTTCCCATTGTTGACCATACTCATCAGACTGCTGACGGGAATGCCACTGCAGTAGCCACTGTTTTATTTTTTCTCTATAGAAAAGCAATCACTTTTGCAAGTGATTTTCGACGACCTGTATGTCGTCGTCGGAACTGGCAAAATTATTCTGGTACTGTGATTGTAGTGAGAAGATCTACACAAGTGACAACCACAATGTCTGTGTCTGTTGCCTAGGCCCGGACCACAACATGAAAGCCATGCCCAATCTGCAGGGGTTTCAGTTCTACCACCAAGTGACGCCAAAAGGGGCCCTAGAAAATCATCTCCTAAAGCAACAGATAACTCACATGAAGAAGGAGCTTCAGCAGAAGAGCACCACCGCATCACCGGACCACTCTTTTAGGTCCAGTTTCTTGAAATCTCGGGACAAGGAGTTCAGGAGCCATAAACATAAACACTATTATAAGAGGAAGGTGAAAATATGCCCGGTGTGCTCCAGGTCGCCTCTCGGCACAGTAGGTATGACCTTCTCTGCCCCGTTGAACGCTATTGCAGTGACACCGCTCACCCCCCCAACATCTACACAACTCCAAGGTTGAGGCATGGTGCTGGTACTACCATGCCTAGTATGTCAATGTCAGGGACTCATCCTCCACTGTTAACTCCAACTGGCGCACCTGTTGACCACACGGGCACCGACGTTCAGGCGGTTTTGTCTTCATTCACAGATATGCTCAAACACCTGCTACCTCCTCCCCCTGTTCCAGGGGTCAGTCAAGGGGGACTCCTACTAATCTCCCCACGATGACGCAAAGTAGAGCCTTGCCTCAGTCATTTCCTAGGGTATCGCTGACATTGCCGGTATGCTCTCCAGTGCCTGTTGACCCCACTTAATGACGATTTTTAATATAATCCTAACTTAATAATGCAGGATGAGGAAGAAGATCATGGGAGGATGGGGTGGTACCCGAGGACTGGAGGAGGGCAGATGTGATTCCCCTTCACAAAAGTGGGAGCAAGGCAGAAGCAGGAAACTACAGACCTGTTAGTTTAACCTCAGTGATAGGGAAAATGATGGAATCACTTCTGAAGGAAAGAATTGTCGAGTATCTAGAGGTCAGAGGGGCACAGTACCCTAGGCAGCATGGATTCACACAGCAGGAAGGTCATGCCAGACGAATCTGATAGATTTCTTTGACTGGGTGACCAAAGTAGTAGATCAGGGAGGTGCTGTGGACATGGCCTACCTAGACTTTAGCAAGGCATTTGACACAGTCCCACACAAAAGATTAATATACAAGTTAGCCAGCCTGGGAGCGGGTCCCAAGATGACAGCCTGGGTAATGAATTGGCTGGAGAATAGGACACAGAGAGTAATAGTAAATGGAGTCCACTCAGAAGAAAGGAGGGTTACTAGTGGGGTACTGCAGGGTTCAGTATTAGGACCGGTCCTCTTCAATGTCTTTATAAGTGACATTGCAGAAGGACTGGAAGGAAAAGTATGTCTCTTTGCAGATGACACAAAGATCTGCAGCAGAGTTGATGCAAGGGTGGGGTGGAAAGGATGAGAAGGGACTTGGCAAGGTTAGAGGAATGGTCAGATGTATGGCAGCTTAGATTCAGTGCTAAGAAGTGCAGGTAATGCACCTGGGAACAAAACCCAGGGAAGAGTACACAATGGGGGGAGATACTAACAACAACAAAATGGAAAGGGACCTGGGGTAGTCATATCAGATGACCTAAAGGTGGGCAAGCAATGTGAGAGGGCAGCAAGGAGGGCTGGGGGATACTGGGATGCATAGGAGAGGCATCACCAGTAGAAAACAGGAAGTTATTATCCTCTGTACAGACAGCTGGTGAGACCCCATCTGGAGTACTGTGTGCAGTTCTGGAGACCCAATCTCCACAAAGACATAGACAGGATGGAAGCTGTCCAGAGGAGGGCAACTAAAATGGTGGGGTCTGCACTGGAAGACATATGAAGAGAGATGAAAGGAGCTTAATATGTATAGCCTCTGAGGAAAGGAGGGAGAGGGGGACATGATAGAAACGTCAAGTACCTCAAGGGAATCAACAAAGTCCAAGAGGTAGCATCTTTCAAAAAGAGGTGTGCAAGAACAAGAGGGCACAATTTGAAGATGGGGGCGGCTCAGAGGTAATTTAAGGAAGTATTTTTTCACAGAGAGGGTTGTGGATGCATGGAACGGCCTTCTGGAGGAGGTTGTGGAGTCAAAATCAGTGGTGGAATTCAAGCATGCATGGGACAGTCATAAGGCCATTCTAGGGGGTGGGAGTAGGAAGAAGTAGGCTGCTGGTTAACTAGGATCTGCAGCTTATCCAGTAGGTAGGGAAATGGGCAGACTGGGTGGACCAAGCGATCCTTATCTGCCGTCAAATTCTATGTTTCTAAGAGCTTGAGGACTGTGCTGAGAACCCTTATGAAAGGGGTACCAACTCTACTGTGTCCACCTGCAGTGAGGACTCAGTGGTCCACTTCCAAGGTCACCACTAGAGAACCCAACTTTCCTCACCATGTTGCAGTAGTTACAGCCTGACATGGGCTTTGATCTAGAGGAGAAGGACACCACCAAGAAAAACTGAACAGTCCTCCTGGAGTTTCCTGATTCTCTTCCTATTGTTGTACCACCTCTTCTCCCTGTGCTAGAGAATACCACCGTTGCTGCCTGGTACAGGCCAAATGTCATCCCAGTCATACCAAGGAAGGTGGACAGAATGTACATGGTTCCTTCTGGGAACCCCTTTTTTTTGACACCAAGCCTGAGGCACATTCTGTAGTTATCAGTGCTGCCCATGACAGGTCAAGAGCACATAAGCACCTGAGCTGCCTCCCTGCTGATAAAGAGTCCAGGAGGCTGTATGTGTTAGGCAAAAGGATCTTTGCCTCAGTTTTATTGGGCCTTCAGATTGCTATCGGGTCCACATGATTAAGTACCAGAACACTCTCTGGAGAAAGGCCAAGGCAGCTGGCCAAGCCTTAACAAGACGTTACCCCTAAACAAGAGCTCCTCAAGGCTCTCACTGCTTGGGCTGATGTGGACAAGCATTTGCTTCACACAGCCTATGATGTTTCAGATGCTTCTGCCAGGACTGCTGCCTTCGGCATCTGTCTAAGGAAGTACTCACGGCTCAAGATGACAGGGTTTGCGAATGACTTACAACAGTCTATTCTCAGTGCCCCTTTTACAGGACATAAACTAGTTGATTCTGATGTCCAAGACATTCTTTCTAACCTTCAGGCCTGAGGCAGGACCCTTAAGTCAGGGCACTTCCTCTACCACACCCAACCAATTGGTAAGCAAAGGTACGTTTTTGTCCAGCTGGTGCCAGTCACCGTCCAGCCACCAGATAGCAGGGTAGGGACAAAGGGAGAAGGAGCCTTGCCAATTCAAGGAACCACCCCAGGTGCATATTCAAAATCCTGTAGAGGTGGTGGCACAGGAGGAGCCATCACAACCAGCTCTGCTTGACTCCTTGTACACTCTCCAACCACCATTATCTCCAGGTGTGGTTGTTGGGGGTTGTTTCTCCCTTTACGTAACTCAGTGGAAGGAGGTGACCACAGATGCCTGGATTCTAGAAATCATAGCACAAGGGCATGCTCTGGAACTTTTTGACACACCTCTAGATCATCCACCAGTGCCAACTCACTATCCTACAGAACACCTTCCTCTGCTCCTGGAGGAAATTCGCACTTTACATCAAAAGAAGGCCATAGAGTTTGTACCCTTCGAACAAAGAAACACAGGGTTTTACTCTCAGTAGTTCCTAGTCCCAAAGTGGACAGTAGACCTGCGGTCTATTCTAGATATTAGGAAAGAACTTCTTCATAAAGTACAAAAAGTTCAGAATGGTCACCCTGCAAGGCCTACTCCCACTGCTGCAGGCAGGGGACTGGATCTGTTCCCTCAACATGAGGGATGCCTATCTTTATATAAAAATGTGCAAACCTCACAGAAAATACTTGCGGTTCCTGTTCTGGGGGAACATTGCCAATTCAGAATATTTCCCTTTGACTTGTCCTCTGTGCCACAGGTCTTTACCAAATGTTTGGCAGTGGTGGCAGCAACTCTTTGCAGGGAAGGTCTCTATGTCTTTCCGTACCTGGACAACTTGCTGTTGAAAGCCAACTCCAAGAACCAGCCCCTGCACACATTATCTCAAACCAGGCAGATCTTAAATGCTCTGGAGGTTACTGTCAACATACCAAAATCTGTGTTGATGTCATATCATCGTCTGCAGTACATAGGAGCAGTCTTGGACACAGCTCAAGGCTCAGCCTTCCTGCACCTGGACTGGGCCCAGCGTCTGATTGCCTAGACACAGTCTCAGCCAGGACATTCCTGCAGTTCCTGGGCCTTATGGCAGCGGCCATTGTCACAGTACCTTTGGCCAGACTGCACATGAGGATTCCTCAGTGGACCCTAAGAGTCCAATGGAGCCAGCTCACAGACAATCTTGAACAAAGGGTTCTAGTCACTTCTGTATGCAAAGTGCTCAAGTGGTGGATGGAAGCCAGCAATTTGTTAAAAGGAGTTCCCTTCCTGATCCCCTTCCCTGACCAGATTCTAACAACAGATGACTGGGGGGTGGGCTGGGGTGCACACATGGGCCCTCATCAGATACAGGGTACATGGACCCCACTGGAGAGTACCTTGCATATAAATGTTCTAGAAATGCGAGCTGTTCTGTATGGGCTACAAGCCTTCCAGACTGATCTGTGTCCTGGTCATCTTCTAGCACAGATGGTCAGTATCAGTGTGATGCACTATATCAAGAAGAAAGAGGGGACTCACTCTTACCCCCTATGCAGGTAAGCAATAAGAGTCTGGTATAGGGCTGTGGAACACGGTCTAGAACTGTCTGCAGTACATGTTCCAGGTGTCCAGAATGTCTTGGCAGATAGGCTAAGCAAGTCACAGTCTAGAATGTATAAGTAGGAACCGCTGACCTCAGTTTTCAAGGATCTGTTAGACAAATGCGGCCGTCCAGAGTTGGACCTTTTGTGTCCCCACACATCGTAAAACTGACACTTTTCTGCATCCTCATTCCAGGACCTGGAGCTTTCTGGTGAGACGTGTTGTCCTTCTCTTGGAAAGGGAGGTTACTGTGTGCCTTTCCTCCCTTCCCTCTAATTCAGAGGGTTCTGCTCAAGCTCCAGATGGAAGGGGTAACTCTGATCCTCATTGCTCCCTTATGTCCTAGACAGATCTGGTTCCCGTATTACAACAGCTGGCAGTGGAACCTTTAGTACCTCTGCCCCTGTGCCAGGGCCTGCTGTCACAGTAATAGGGAACCCTGGTCCATCCAGGGCTTAAGTCTCTTCACCTTCATGCATGGTTCCTGAAAATACATGCATCGCCCGGTTTAGGGTCTCCCAGAAAGTAGTTGATTTTCTGGTGGCGGCTGCCAGAAAGACTTCCACCAGATCCACTTATTCTATGAAGTGGAAGCAGTTTGCTTTATGGGCCGCTTCTCATCACTTGGATCTGTTTACCTGTCCAGTTAACCAGGTTCTGTTGTATCTGCTGTTCTTATCAGATGCAGGCCTGCAGTATTCCTCAATCAAAGTGCACTTGGCTGCCAATTCAGCTTTCCATGTGCCTACTGAGGGTCGTATGGTTGCCCAGCTGGAGGTGGCCCCTACGTTTGAGAGGCATACTAGATCTGAAGCCTCCCATCTGTAATCCAGTCCCAGCTTTGGATCTGAATTTTGTTTTGGAAAAGCTTACTTTAGCTCCTTTTGAGCAAGCTGCAACTTGTGACTTATGTTTTCTTTCTTGGAAAGCATTGTGTATAGTTGCAGTCTCTTCTGCTCAAAGTATTTCAAAGCTACAGGCTCTATTGTATGAGCCTACTTATCTGATTTCTCACAAAGACAGGGGTCCAGATATTCAAAGCTTTGCATGGTGCGCAAACCGTTTGCACGGGATTAGCGCAGGTCTGCCATATTCAAAAGGCCAAATAGCGCCTGCAAACAGCATTAGCGACGGGCAAACCATAATTATATGCAAGGGGCAAAGTGAACATGAATACAGGCACTATGAGATATTCAGCGACTAGCGCCGTACTAAGGTGTTTAGCATGACATGGCGAGACCTGTAGCACGGTACAAATAACCGCCCAGGAAAAGCTGGTCTTAACCCTGGGCAAACAGCTTTGCACGACATTGGTGCTTTGTGCGATGTTAGTGCAGGATTAGCACAGCTTGTGTGACCCTAACATATGATCATGACACTTAGAAAATGCCAGACATGGAGGACACATGCTGCTCACTGATGGCACCACCATGATGCCAACAGCTGCCACCAGTCCCAGCCATGCTAGGCAGTAAGGGGTGATCTGGCCCACAGGGGACATCATGATAGTGTGGCCATACAGCACACACCTGCAGACCATATGTCTGTGGTGACCAACAGATGCCAGCGCACACGTGCAACACTGTGGGCATGGTGGCAACTGAGGGAAGGGTGTACAGGTGGCCAGACCTGGGTGTACAGGTGGCCAGACCTCACCACAGCCCAGGTGTGGCCACAAGGCTGGGACACATCATGCAGTGCATGTGGGCCAGTAGTGGGAATACCCCACCACCTGTGTGCCTGTCAGATCTTACATGCCCCCCCAGCCACATACCGCACAACTGTACAGATGCCACAGCACACACAGCCGGCCATATATATGTCACTGTGAGCATCCTATGCCACAGGTGCAGCATCTGCGGAGCACACAACAGCGAAACAGTACTGTTCACTGTCAGTAATCACCTGCAAGCTGGGCCTGTCACGGTGTACAGTGCAGTGGTCATCACTCCCCTACATACCATAGGCATTGCTTTGTCCCTCACACTACGGGCCCCCTTGCTACTGTAGTGTCTCCTGTGCACTGTAGCATGGCCTACAGTGTGATGGCTGCATGCAGCACCACCACCGCCTGTGCCTGTGCTGTGTTGTCCCCTGGGGCACACAATGCTATGCTGTACTGCATACATGTAGCATGCAGCAACCATCATGCACTGTCAGACTGACCTACAGGTGGAGCTGCGGCCAGACCTGACCAGCTCCTGTACTTCCAGACTGACCTACAGGTGGACCTGTGGGACCCTGCAGTAACGCTGGGCAAACTGCATGCAAATCAGGGAATAATGAGATGCTAATTTGTCTGTTTGCCCAGAGACTACCTAAGTAGGCTCATTTGCATGTCACTTTTGAATATGGCAGATCTTAGTGCCGGGCAAACAGCTTAGCTCCGCGTTAAAGTGTTAGCACGGCGCTAATGGTTCGGGGAATATTATACAATTTTGATCACTGTTCTTTCACATCTGCTGCTGCCTGCAGCTGTACAGGGTCCACGCATTCACTGGCACACACACTGGCCACATAATTCATCTCTACCTACCCTCATATTGCTGTGCACTCTCTTGTTGTTGTGATTTGCACTTCCTGGTTGCTATATTCAGTGCTGTCTTATTCCAGGGCTACATTTGCCCTGCACTCCCAGCCCAGTTTGCCCGGCCTCATTCCCATGCTACATTCAGAAACTGTTTACCACGGGCTATTCCTTTTGAATATAGCTTGTTTTTTGCTCCGGGCTAAGTTTGCCGGCCGGGCAGTGTTAACTTAGCCCAGGGGCACAGTTTTGAATATCTGGCCCTGGGTGTCTTTGCATACCAAATCCTAAGTTTCTACCAAAGGTGGTGTCTGAGAGTACTTTAAATCAAACCAGCCACCTGCCAGTTTATGTTCCTGAGCATGCCAATCCAGGGGAAGCATTGCTCTGTACTGATGTACGTAGAATACTCCGGTCCTATATACACTGCACAAAGGACTGCAGGAAGTCCTCACAGCTTTTTGTTTTGTTCATAGAAACATAAACATAGACTTTGACAGCAGATAAGGACCGCTTGGCCCAACCAGTCTGCCCATTTCCCTACCTAGTGGATAAGCTGCAGATCCTAGTTAACCAACAACCTACTTTCTCCTACCCCCCACTAGAATTGCTTTATGTCTGTCCCATGCATTCTTGAATTCCACCACTGTTTTTGACCCCACAACCTCCTCAGGAAGGCCGTTCTATGCATCCACCACCCTCTCCATGAAAAAATACTTCCTCACATTGCCCCTGAGCCAGCACCCCTCTATCTTCAAACTGTGCCCGCTTGTTCTTGCATGTCTCTTTTTCTGAAAGATGCTACCCTCTTGGACTTTGTTGATTCCCCTTGAGGTACTTAAATGTTTCTATCATGTCCCTCCTCTCCCTCCTTTTCTCTACGGTATACATATTAAGCTCCTTTAGTCTCTCTTCATATGGCTTCTGGTGCAGATCCTGCACCATTTTAATTACCCTCCTAGACTGCCTCCATCCTGTCTATGTTCTTGTGGAGATGGGGTCTCCAGAACTGCACACAGTATTCCAGATGGGGTCTCACCAACTGTCTGTACAGAGGGATAACAACTTCCTGTTTTCTACTGGTAATGCCTCTCCTGTGCATCCCAGTATCCCTCCAGCTCTCCTTACTGCCTTCTCACATTGCTTGCCTACCTTTAGGTCATCTGCTCTGACTACCCCAGGTCTCTTTCCATTTTGTTGTTGTTAGTACCTCCCCCCACATTGTGTACTCTTCCCCTGGGTTTTTGTTTCCCAGGTATGTTACTTTGCACCTCTTTGCATTGAATCTAAGCTGCCATCCTTTTGACCATTCCTCTAACCTTGCCAAGTCCCTTCTCATCCTTTCCACCCTCCCCTTGTATATCAACCCTGTCACAGATGTTTGTGTCGTCTGCAAAGAAGCATACTTTCCCTTCCAGTCCCTCTGCAGTGTCACCTATAAAGACATTAAACAGGACCTGTACTAGTACTGAGCCCTGTGGTACCCCACTAGTAACCCCTCTTTCTTTGGAGTGGGCTCCATTTAGTATTACCCCGTGCATCCTGTTGTCCAGCCATTGTTTTACCCAGGCTACAACCCTGTGACCTACTCCCGGGCTGGCTAACTTGTTTATTAATCTTTTGTGTGGGACTGTGTCAAATGCCTTGATAAAGTCTAGGCAGGCCATGTCCACAGCCCCTCCCTTGTCTACTACTTTGGTCACCCAGTTAAAGAAATCTATTAGATTCGTCTGACATGACCTTCCCACTGTGAATCCAAGCTGCCTTGGGTCCTGTGCCCCACTGGCCTCTAGGTACTCAACAATTCTTTCCTTCAGAAGTGATTCCATCATTTTCTCTACCACTGAGGTCAAACTAACAGATCTGTAGTTTCCTGCCTCTGTCTTGCTCCCACTTTTGTGAAGGGGAATCACATCTGCCCTCCTCCAGTCCTCAGGTACCACACCATTCTCCCATGATTTGTTAAAAAGGGTAGTCAGTGGTGTCACTAGTTCTCCCCTTAGTTCTTCTAGAATTCTGGGGTGAATCCCATCAGGCCCCATTGCTTTGTCCACCTTCAGTTTTAGGAGTTCTTTCAGAACCCTTTCTTCTGTGAATGGACTGGTACTGACCCCCTATCCAGAGTGCTTCTATTATTTGGTTTAGATACCTCCCCTCTCTTCTTTTGTGAATACTGAGCAGAAGTATTCATTCAGTATCCCTGCTTTTTCACTGTCACCCTCTGCCCACCCCCTTGCCTTTATTAAGCCTCACTATCCCTCCCTTGGTCTTTTCTTCACTCCTAATTTACCTATAAAAGGTTTTATCTCCTTCTTAACTGAGTTGGCTATCTTTTCCTCAGTTTGGGCCTTTGCTATTCTGACTGCCTTCCACTTCCTTCTGCTTTAACTGGTACAGTTCTCTGTCCTGCTCCTTCTGTGTTTCCTTATACTTCCTGAATGCTATCTTTTTCTCTAACCTTCCCTGCCACCTCTTTTGAGAACCATAGTGTTTTTTTCCTTTGTTTTGTTTTGCTGATTTGCGTCACACAAAGGCTTGTTGCTTCTGTGATGTCTGCTTTGATTTTTCTCCATTGTTCCTCCACCCTTCCTTCTTGCCCATTTGCTAGTGCTTTTCTGATGCACTCTCCCATTTTCCCAAAGTCACCCCTCCTAAAAGTCAGTACTCTTGCTTTTGTGTGGCTTGACTCTACGGCTGTGTTTATCGTGAACCACACTGTTTCCTGCTCGCTTGTTCCCAGATGGCTACTCACTTCTGAATTCGAGATCCTCTCACCATCCCTGTTTGAGAGTACCAGGTCTAAGATTACTCCCTCCTGAGTGGGTTCCAACCCTAGCTGTCTGAGGCATGCCCCCTATAGGGCATCGAGAATTACCCTGCTCTTGGATGTGGCTGCAGCAAAGGTGCTCCAGTTAACATCTGACATATGCAGGTCCCCCATCAACAATATCTCCCCTTTTTCTGCCATTCTAAGGATGCCTTCTGTCATTTCCTTGTCCATTGCCTCCCTCGAGATGGGGGTCTATATACAACCCCCGTGCAGATTGTGGTGCCATTTCTTGTCTCCAGGGTGACCCACAGTGCCTCCTTTCCCCCCCTGTTTACCCTTTAGTTCCGTTGCTTTGATCCCTTCCCTTACATAGAAAGCTACTCCTCCTCCTCCTCTTTTACCCTCCCTGTCCTTCCTGTAGATTGTGTACCTTGGTATGTTGAAATCCCAATCATGGTTCTCTGTGTACCATGTTTCTGTGACTGCCATGATATCCGGGCGACCCTCTTCCATCAAGGCCACTAGTTCAGGGAGCTTGTTACCCAGACTATGGGCATTGGTACTCATCACCCTCCATTTTTTGATGGCCTTACCCCTTTTAGCCCCATCTCTGTCCTTACTGCCTTTGCCTTTTTCCCCATTTACCCCTGTCCTGCTCCCTATTGACTTCTCTACCTTGGTGTTT
Source organism: Neoceratodus forsteri (assembly GCA_016271365.2). Lineage (NCBI taxonomy): Eukaryota > Metazoa > Chordata > Ceratodontiformes > Ceratodontidae > Neoceratodus > Neoceratodus forsteri. The sequence goes on from CM057452.1 coordinate 570,046,627, forward strand.
GCCTCGCTAACTACCCTGTTTTGTGAAGGGAGGATGGGATTTCCCTGCTCATTTTCAGTGTCTCCCCCTTGGCTAGTTTAAATACTTGCCAATGAAGCATTTAAACCTATCATCTAGGATCCTTGTTCCCCTCTTGGACAGATGCAGACCATCACGCCAGTATAGGCCTGTATCCCTCCAGGTGGACCCCCAGTCCCTAATGAAGCTAAAACCCTGAGCTCCACACCAGTTTTTCAACTATTCATTGAATCCCATGGTGCAGAGTACCTTAGCCTCACCCTTGCCATAGACAGGCAGCACCTCTGAGAAGGCTGCTGTACGTGCTACTTCCCCAACTCCACAAACTCCTCTTGCACTGCTCTGATCCCATTCCCAGCCAGGCCATTTGTCCCTAGGTGGACAGTGACATCTAGTTCCCTCCCCTTGTAGCTGCTTCCACGATCCTAAGGATTCACTTCTCTCCCTCCAAGCTGTGGTGCCAGGCAGGCTACCTCCTCCTCTCTCCCTCCCTCCCCCAAGTTATAACCCCTTATGATTTGAGTCCCCCACCAGGAGTTGTTTCTTTCCCCTGTGGTCCCGTGCCACTCTTCTGTGGGTCTCCTTTGTGGAGATTCCCGGCATCCTCCTTGGTCTCCACTGCAGGTTCCTCCATAAAGGAACCACTTTCTGCCAGAATGGCATATGGAATTGTGGAGAGGTACAACTGGAGGAATGTGCCTCTGTTCCACCACCCTCACCCTCCCTGAGCACACCTTGGTCCAACCGCTCCTCTTTCTTGGCAACCTCTGAGGCAGCGATGGTGGCCCTGGTTGTCCCTGGGTGAGAGGAGGTTTCTCAAATTCTAGCCAGGTCGGCCTGGAGATGGGCAACTTCCTCCCTCAGACCAGAGAGGTGCCTGCAAATAGGGCAGCATTACCACCTCCAGAATGTCTCCTGGAAGACTGCTGCCCCACAACCATTGCACTGCACCACTCCTATCATGTCTTATTTTGTGGTCCCTCTCCTGTTGCTTTGTATGCTTACTCTCTCCTCCCTTTAATTATTTTTTCACCTACTTTTCTACAGCCTATGAGCCCTTACAGCTCTCTACCTTCCTGTTCTGGGACAGGAACTTCCTGTATTCTTTAGTAGTCTCCTTTTTCTTTGCTGAGAGTCAGACCTCCAGCAGCTGGGGTGGAGGGAGAACTACTTTTTTCCTTCAAGGACGACGAAATGTATGTGTTGCAGTGATCCTTCCTTCCCTACTGCCAGACAGGAAGTTCCTGTTGTCAGTCAAATCCAGTGCCTATAAAAGTGGAACTGGCTAAGGGTGGGAGGGAAGGAGGGCAATTAGTAAGAAAAGTTCTAGCTCTTTAGTCAGCTGCTCCTTGCTCTGAAATCAAGATTGCTGTCTGCCAAAAGCTAGCAGCAGGGAACTGTAATTGGAGACACCTGGTTTTCTGCTGCCTAAGCCACACACCCCAATTAACTGCTGTCCTCCTGACTTAGCAAACTGAGAAGCTGATACAGTCCCCTTCCCCCAACACAGAAAAACACACTGACTCTTTTTTTTTTTTTACCCTGAGACCCTACACTTCTAATAAAGTATCTGGTTGCTTAATCCCAACAGGCTCTGACTCCTGCTGAGTTAGAAGTGTTCTATTAGTAAGAAACGTTCTAGCTATTTAGTCAGCTGCTCCTTGCTCTGAAAGCAAGACTGCTGTCTGCCAAAAGCTCTTGTTCGCCTCTGGGTAAGAGGGTGCCCCAGTTTCTAAACAGTGTCTGTTCAAGTAGTTTGTAAACTGTGTTACTTTTTGTTACAGTATGGTAAGGAACTTCTTGGTGTTGTTTGTGGTAAAGCTACCAACAGTTCCTATTTTCCCAGGACAGTCCCTATTTTAGGCAGCATGTCCCAGTGTCCCCACAAGTTTTGCAAAATGTCACTTTTGTCCTGGTTTTTGCTTACTTGTCCCAGTTTTGTCCCTTTTTTTTTTTTTGCTGACTGCGAATCTGTGAGAGACAGTCATTTCAACACACTGTGATGCTACTCAGAGCAGGACAACAGTTTGCAACTTCAACCCTGCACCTATGTGTTGCACATAGCATGTCAACAGAAACGCGATGCGGCTTCACGTTCCTTCTTGTTAGGTTAGACTGGGTAGTAGTGCAAAAAAGTGCATGTGAACATCTGTCTGCCGGCAGCTGAAAGGGACTCCAAACAGAAGAGACCCGCAGCAGTGAACTAAGGTACCCAAACCTGATCAGCTGCAGGGAAGTGTGTGAAAATAATCTGGTGGGTTGGGAGTCGCTGAAGTGAAGTTTGCTCAGCAAATGAGGAGAGTGTAAGGTTGGAATGGGACTGTCAGGAGGAGCAATGCATGCAGCTCAAAAGTCTGAACACAAAGTAATGCAGGTTTGCTTCTAATGAAGTTTCTGTACATCATGATTTGGAACTTGCTGCAGCAGAATGATGTATTGTTTTAATCTGGATGTTTGCTACTGCTGTTACTGTGGGGTGGCATGGCCAGTGCAAGCAGCAGAATTTAATAGATTGTGTGCAGTGTTGTCTGTGACGATGCCCGTGGGAGTGACACGGTGTGTGGGGGGGGTGAGCATGGGCAAAATGGACCCTGTCCCAGTTTTGGGCCTCAGAAAGTTGGTAGCTTTAGTTTGTGGTCATTCTGCTAGATGCATGGCCACCTCTGTGGCATGTTTCAAAATGTGTCTGCTGCAGACGTCTGTGCAGCTGCAACCTGGAGTACTGTCCACACTTTCACTAAATACTACAGTCTGGTCATTGCCTCTCGCAGAAGGACTGGCTTTGGCCTAGTTGTGCTTCAAGGCCTGCTTTCCTAAGTCTGTAGGTTCCAGCCACCCAGACTGTTTATGGTCAGTGCTGCTTGGTACTCATTCCATAGATGTGGCCTGATGAACGAGATATCCTTGAAAAAGATAGAACAGTTACGTATTTTACTGTAACAGTAGATCTTCAAGGGAATCTCTTTCATCAGGCCATGCCTTCCCACTCTCCTTCCCTCTAAAGGGTCCTGAGACTCTAATTAGTGCTCTCTCCTTCTCCATGATGGTCTACCTATAGCTGTCTGCCTTGTCTGGCTGGCAGAGCCCTAGGCTCTCTCCTGGTTCCCTGTAGAGAGGTCCTCTGAGCGTGATCTCTGGCAAGGAACTGAGGAGAGGCTGCCCACATTTGTGTTGCAGCCAACATCTGACATCATTGTGGGTTGCCCTGGTGGACTGCTTGCAAATGTTTCCATGTGTTCCTAGAGCCTGGTGGCTTATAGTGCTATAGGTATGGCCTGCTGAAAAAGATTCTCTACTGTTTTAGTAAGTACGTAACTGTTCTTTCCTGCCTAGAGGTTGAAAATACAAATTTGCTTGAAATCTTTTTTTTTTGGTTTAAATCTACATATTTTTTTAAATTGTTGTACTTTCTTCTCAGTACAGCACAAAATGATTATGGTGCCTCTTTTAGGAATTTGCATGACGGAGAGGCCAAAGAAAAGGACTGGTCCCACCTTCTGCATAAAGCTCCTGGCAAAGGCAGATTGCCACAAGCTTTACTTCTACTATTTTGGCTGAGGCTCCAATTTTTAAAATTGCAACTTCTGCAACATATTTTGTCCAAGGATAAAACAGATAAGGGCAGCTTAAAGGGAGTCACTGTCAGCTCCAGAATTAACCTCAGTGTCACTTCAGTGCTCTTGTCAAAAGCAGAAGCTGTGTAATGTAGGGGGTAACCCCAGATGGTAGGAAGTACTCACTAGAAAGTTTGGGGAGAACTGAAAAAGGCTGTAAGCAGTTGTCTGTGCCAAGGGAGACTGAAAAGACAGATAGACTAGGACAGTAAGGCGCATAGAGCATCTGTAGGGGATCTCTGATGCCAGTGATGGCAAGAAAGAAATGATCTTCCAGGAATCAGTCCTCACCATTCATTCTCACTTTATGGGTCTGTGTTGGAGACACTAGGACCCCATGGGAGCAAAGTCTTTTGCATCCTACAGCTTAGGAGACCAGCGTCGGTGCCAGTGCCACCCATGAGGCAGATATAATGATATGGTGCTCATGGGCTGGCCTGTAATTGATGCTGCCCCCTACCTTCCTCAGTTCTGTTTTTCCCACTGTCAAGTGCACACCATGGGAGCGCTAGTCATTATGTGTTACTGTGTCACAACTACTTCCTCATTTCATCATGGTCTGTTCATCGCCATACCCCTTGGCACCATCCTCTTTCGGTATCTTGTTTCTTTTTTTACTCTTTTGTGTGGCACTGAAACATTTCTTTACTGTTCATTGTTTTTTTTCCTCGCAGCACCATATATGGTTCTGAAGAGTGCAAGAAGAAAGCCTCCAAGCAGAAGAAGAAGCAGGAGGATGCCCCTGTAATGTGTCTGTACTTCTGTGGAGGACACATCACAGTTCAGAACCAGCATGACTTGCGTTGGACCTGCCTTTGCGCCGGCCATGACATAGATAGGTGCAGTGCCTGCTTTTCCATGAGTACAGCACCTTAGAAATCCATACATTAATGTGGGGTTACAAGTCCCCCACTCTCAGAGGCAGGCATCACACCATGGATGCCAATGTAAGGCCCCTCAGCTCTTCCCCTGAGCCCCTTCCTAGTACTATAGGTACTGAAGAAGGCCAGGCCTCTCCACATGCTCACCCTGCCAAGATGACAGAGAGCCTGTGGAGGCATGTGAATGACACTCAGTCTACCCTGGCATTCTGGATGAGCACCCCACCTAGTCTGTCAGCCCTTCGGGGTAGAAGACAGCCCCATTGGTGAGGCTGAAGCTATATGCTGCCTTGGTGTCAGCGAGGTGGTGCCAACCGCAGGACTAGGCCCCCTTCCTGTACCATTCATGGTGCCAAGAGAGGGAAGGCCTCTAGAGCTGGTCCTTCTTGGGCCTTTGAGGTGGTCGTCATATCTTCTCCTGAGTGGTTGGATGACCCGGGAGAGGAATCTGCTGAAGACTTTGGGTCTGTAGAAGGGACTGGTGAGGCCTGGGACCTTCCTTGGTCTGATTCTGGGCCTAGCTCGAGGCTGAGAGCTTTTGGAGGAGTGATATCCCAAGTCAGCGCCAGGCCTAACAATGGGGCCCCTTGTTGCGCTGTTCACAGCACCAGTTTGGGTCCTGGTGCTGTTCCCAGTGCTGACCCTGTTCCTTGCACGATTTGCAGTGCTGGGGTGGAGCCGGTGCCATTCACCTGTTCTGACACTCGCTCCCCTGGAGGCTCTGGCCTAGAGCCTGGACCTGGCCCAAGGTCCATGGTTGACTCTGGTGAGGGAAGGACTTTGGAGACTGGGCCTGCACCTCACTCCTTGCTTTAGAGTAGGTGGTAGCTCTAGCAGGAGTCACAGCACTTCTTCTGATCCATCTTTCTCCCTGGAACCAACTGTCTTTATCACTGGTGGGGATCAGGGCCATCCCATGGGATGTACATGGCTCCCCTCTCACCACCTGGGGGCTCCCTCCCACAGGCACCATCTTGACCAGGTCGCTGTTGTTGATCACTTGATAACAGATCAGTTTGCCAGGCCGTCCCCCAGGAGAAGTCCTCCTGAGCATTGTCGTAGCCCTGGCAGAAGATGTGGCCTGGTCTCCCATGACCCTCCTCTGCCCCCTCGTCCTCCCCTCCTTTTTTGGTCCTCTTGGGCCTCTGTCCTGGGATCACAGCATGACGGCTGGTGCTTTTTCACATTACCAACTTAGAGCTGATCAGGTCTTCTTAAGGCTTGAAGCCCTGCACTGCCACCCCTGACTCGAGTGCCTCCTCTTTTCCCACTTCTTCCCCCAAGGAAGAGGATACCTCAGTCCACTTCTCCTCTGGTGCTGAGTACACCTGGTACCAGTAGTTCCTGGGGGAAGTGATGCAGATGCTGAACCTTCAGCATTTTTCTGGTCTCAATACTGCTACACTGGTGCTGTCTTGCTTTGGGGAATACAGCAGACTCAATTGTTATCCCTCCGTGGCCTCAGCCTTTCACAGAGAACATCTGGGTCCATCCCTGTTTCCCCCCTCTCCAGTCCTGAAGGACCTCCACTGCAGATATTATGCTTCTGTGTTGTCTCTGGGGCTTATGCCTCATCCCTCTTCCAGGATTCTGGTTCTGCAGACCCCCTGTTGACCCAGACACCAGTTGCATGACCACCCCCTGACATTGACTCTGCAGAGTTTGATGCATGACACGCACCATGATGTGCATTTCTGTACATCAGGCGCACCATGCAGGCTATGGCAGGTGCCTGTGGACAACACTATGTCAGCTCCTTGCATCATTGCCACACAGCAAGACAAGCAGGCAGACTGCATGCCTTTCTACCCAATTGAGGGCTAAGGTTCTGGGGCATCTAGATGACACACATTCTGGCATTTCTGAAATGAAGAGGGTGGCATGAAGTGTAATTTGGTGGCTGGGTATAGACAAGGAAATAGAGAAACTGGTGAGCAAGTGTGCAGCTTGTCTGGAGACACACCATACTCCAGCCCCGGTATCGGTACATCCATGGGAGTGGCCAGATAGACCTTGGGTACAGGTGCATGCTAATGTTGCAGGGCCTTTTCTAAGGAAAATTTTATTAGTCCTGGTGGATGCATACTCCAAGTGGCTGGAGATGTGAATAATGTCTTCGGTCACCACAGAGGCTGCGGTGGCCCAGCTTAGACAAATATTTTCCATTTATAGGTTACCAGACATTTTTGTGTCAGACAGTGGGCCCACCTTTACATCAAGGGGGTTTTAAGAATTTATGGAATGCAGTGGAATCCGACACATTCGGACTGCACCCTACCACCCAGCCTCTAGTGGTTTAGCCGAAAGAGTTGTGCGAACAGTGAGTGAAAGAAGGGTTGTGGTGGTTGGCTTCAGGAGCTATGCAAACGCATATAGCGAGGTTTTTGTTGTTATATCAGGTTATACCACATTCAATGACAGGGGTGTCGCCAGCGGAGCTACTTTGCTCCCACTTGGATTTGATCCACCTATTTTGGGGACCAAAGTGTATCAGAGTCAGTCAGAAATGCAGGGAGCCAGAGGGTGTAGGACAGACCCGAGATCATTGCAAATGGAAAATTCTCTTTGGGTCACAAGTTCTGTTGACAAAAATCGTTGGGTGCCAGGAGTTTTGTGTGCACAAACAGGTCCAGTGTCCTTTAAGGTGCAATTGGCATCAGGAAAAGTGGTAAAAAGACTATATCTGTGGAGTACTGATAAAAATACCCTCCCCATTTGGGGGACTAGAAGAGCATACAGACCGGGAGAGCATAGAGGATTGGGAAGTCGCACCAAGGATACCAAGTACAACAGTGGCAGTAGCCTCTATGGGAGTAATGGGGAAGGGCGAAGCACCCAAGGATGTTTCACATATGGCCTCTGAGCAGAATTGTACTACAGGAGTTGTGGGAGAAGGAGAGGCGTCACCTTGAGGTGATCCAGTGGTACCTGTGCTCCGTAAGTCAAAAAGGGTCACAAGGGCACCAGACAGGTTAAACCTGTAGTCAGATTTTAGGGAAGGAGGGATGTTATAAAGTGTCCTGCATATTGTAGTTGTTATTTGTTCCCTAGTTAGTGTTCACTGTGCAGACCCATATGGTAAAATACCAGAACACCCTCTAGAGGAAGGCAAAGACAGCGGGCCAAGCCCTATCAGAGGGTACTCCTAAGCAGGAGCTGCTAAAGACCCTCCAGACAGGGGCGGATGTAGGTAAACATCTGTTAAGGTCTACCTGTGACATTTCTGATGCTTCTGCTAGAGCAGCAGCTTCTGGTGTCTGCTTGAGAAGACACTCTTGGTTGAGAGTGGCATGGTCTGCCAATGATGTGCAGCAGTCCATCCTAAATGCCCCATTCAGAGGATACAAGCTATTTGAACCAGACATTCAGGATATCCTCTCAAACCTACAGGCTTCTGGCAGGACTTTAAAATCAGTATACTTTTTCTATTATACACAACCAAGAAGTAGGCAGAAAGTGCCCTTTCATCTGGCCAGTAACAGACACCATTCAGGAGCCAGACAACAAAGTAAAGACAGAGGAGGATCAGCTCTGCCTGCCCAGGACCCACCCCAAGTGCCCATTCCAAAGCCCATAGAGGTGGTAGTGCGGCTGCAGTCACAGGATCTACATCTGCATGACTCATTTATAGACCCCCACCCACAAGTACCTTCAGAGGTATTAGTAGAGGGCCACCTTTCCCACCACCTGGATCAGTGGAGGAAGGTCATATCAGATGCTTGGGTCCTTCAGATAATAGAAAAGGGCCATGCTCTAGAGCTTCTGGAGTTACCTCCAGACCATTCACCAACTCTTTCTGCTTATCCTCTAGAACACATACTGTTGACTGAGCCTCAGTCCAGAATGCATGAGTGGGAACTGCTGACCTCGGTAGCAGAAGACCTGTTCGACAGGTGGGGTCATCCAGAGTTGGACTTTTTAGCGTCCCCACACAGGGCAAAACTGACGCTTTTCTGCTCACTCGTTCCAGGGCCTGGAGTTTTCGGGCAAGATGTGTTGTCCCTCTCTTGGAAGGGGAGGTTCCTTTATGACTTTCTTCCCTTTCCTTTCCTCTAATCCAGAGGGTGTTAGTTATGCTCCAAATGGAGGGAGCAACTCTAATACTCATTGCTTCCCTTTGGTCTCTTCAGATCTGGTTCCCCTTACTGCTGCAGTTGGCAGTGGAACCTCCAGTGTCTCTGCCCCTGTGCAAGGGCTTACTGTCACAGAAACAAGGAACCCTGGTCCATCCAGACCATAAGTCACTCCATCTCCATGTATGGCTCCTGAAGACATAGCCTTTGCTAGGTTTGGGCATCTCAAAAGGTGACTGATGTTCTGGTGACTGCCAGAAAACTTTCCACCAGAGCCACTTACTCCATGAAGTGGAAGCGGTTTGCTTTGTGGGCTGCTTCTCATCAATTCCGTCCTGTTATATGACTGGTAAATCAGTTTCTAGAGTATTTGCTGTCCTTTTTCAGATGCAGGATTGCAATATTCTTCTATTAAAGTGCACTTGGCTGCCATTTCAGCTTTCCATGTGCCTACTGATGGTTGTAAAGTTGCTGAGCTGGAGGTGACCCGTACGTTCTTGAGCGGCATTCTGCACTTGAAGCCTTCTATCTGCAATCCCCGGCTTGGAACCTGAATTTCGTGTTAGAAAAGCTTACTTTGGCCCTTTCTGAGCCGGCTGCAACTAGTGGCTCGTGCTTCCTTTCTTGGAATGCATTACTTTTAGTTGCCATTACTTCTGCTTGTAGGATTTCAGAGCTTCAGGCTCTATGTGAACCTCCTTATTTGATTTTCCACACAGACAGGGTGTCTTTATGTACCAGACCTAAGTTTCTTCCCAAGGTGGTGTCTGAGTTTACTTTAAATCAAACTATCCACCTACCAGTTTATGCATTGCTCCATCGTTGAGATGTACATAGAATACTCAGGTACTGTATTCACCACACGAAGGACTGCAGGAAGTCCTCACAGTTTTTTGTTTCCTTAGCCCCTGGGAAAGAGGGCATGCACTTTTCTAAACAGTGTCTGTCCAAATGATTGGCCAACTGTATTTTTTTTTTTTATAAGACGTGTAGTAAGGAACTTCCTAATGTTGCTTGTGATCTTTCCACCAGAGGCATGGCTACTTCTGTTACCTGTTTTAGGAATGTGTCAGCTGCAGAGATTTGTGCTGCTGCAACCTTGAGTACTGTCCACACCTTCACTAAACACTACGGTCTGGGCATTGTCTCTCACAAAAGGGCAGGATTTGTCCTGGCTGTACTTCAGAGCTCCTTTCGTAGGCCAGTAGACTCCAGATACCCAGACTGTTTTATTGCCAGTACTGCTCGGTACTTCTTTGTTCCATAGGTGTGACCTGATGAAAGAGATTTCCTCGAAGAAAACAGAACAGTTACGTACTTACCGTAACAGTACATCTTCGAGAGAATCTCTTTCATCAAGCCATGTCGTCCCACCCTCCACCCCACTCAGACAGAGTTGTATAACTCCTGTCTCTTTTTCCAACATGGTCTACCTGCTGTTTCCAGCCTTGCCTGGTAGCTGGAAGTATAAATTCTCTCCTGGTTCCCTAGAGGGAGGTCACTTGAGCATGATCTCCTGTGGGGAATTGAAGAGAATAGGGGCTGCCCACGTGTAACCCCTAGGTGGCGCTATCCTAAGGGCTACTACCCCTGCCTGCTTGGCTAGTAGCAGGTTAAGGGGCCTGAGTTCTGAAAAGGGTGCCTCCACCCGGAGGTCAGGGTTGGTAGTGGTCAAGCTAACCTGGGCACAGCCCTCCGGGACACTGTAACCCCCCTCTTTCCTTACTAGAGGCTGGAACAATACACAATAGTTACTTTCACAATACCCCTAATACATCACACAAGTACCCACACTGTTTGCACTTACCACCAGGGCTTTCCTCTGTCTCGACCCCTTGGGACCCCCTGTAAAACAAGGTTATACACAGCAAATAACAGCAGTACAGTACTCTTGCACAAACTGGAACCACAGTCAGGGTAAATGCAAAAAAAGAGTTATAACTGATTTATTTAAGGGGCTTGAACAAGGGAGGGGCGTAATCAGATTAATTTGCTTAAAGGCTCTATCAATCAAACAGTTATGCATGCACTTCAGGGTCCATAAACAGTCACACACTCTGGGTACCCAGATGGAGAATGGTGGGCTAGCCAGGAACGTTGCAGATGGTTGGGGCCCTGTGGTGGAAGAAAACAACATGCACAACACACACTATTTGTAATCTGGAGCTGGAGGGCTCAGTTCGTGAAAAGAAAACAAGACAATCAGATGACACACTTTTAGATTAGGCTGTTGTTACAGGGAGCTACCCTGATGATTACTCATGATACCCAAGACTGGACACAGGCTGGATGAAAGTCGAGACAGCAGGTGGTTAATCTGGTGTGCCAGGAGAAGCAGGGCCCACACGATGTACCAAGGCGTCGTTCATGTTCAAGCGTGGAGCAAGGAGCTGATCCCCAGGCAGGTCTCTTGTCGGTGGCTTTCTCTGTGCAGTGGGGTAGTCTGGCAGGGCCAGCATGGCAGGCCCAGGCAGAATGGAGATGAATGCAGATTCAGTCCGATTAGGCTGGATAAAGCTTCCAGCAAGCAGAACACAGTTCACACAGCGGGGAACCAAATCACGACCCACTTTCAATACACAGCACATTTACATGTAAAGGATTCTACGGTACCAGCAAGCAGAACACAGTTCACACAGTGGGGAACCAAATCACGACCCACTTTCAATACACAGCACATTTACATGTAAGGAAATTCCACTATACCAGGCAAACCGCTCTCCGGTCATGATCGCAGTCTCTGCACAAACCGGGGATTCAAAAGCAGCTGGAAATCCTGATAGGCCGATCGCGTTCAGCACATCTTCGGTCTTCAGTTTAAAGCCTGGTCACAGTCCAGTGGCTTAAATAGTTCTCAACTTGTATTCAGTCCGAACAAACTCTATTTTCCCTCTCAGGGACAGCAGGCAGACAGGCAGGCCAAAACTCAGCCCTTTCACAGTTCTCCCATGCAAAACTACACAGAGCTGCTGCTCTTGAGCTATTACTTCTTCACTTCTCAGCTCAAAACTGAAACTAGCTGCAGCAGCCTGGGAAATTCCCCAAGATCCATAAGGTTCAGATGGCTAATCCTCCTGTCAGTCACAACAAAGGCTCCCCCTTCAGGTGCAAAAAAGAGCAAAAAGCCCCAAACTACAATTCCAACAGATTTTGACTCCAGACAGTTCCTGTAGTCCGGCTCCATTTTAGGTCCCACCAGTACTGATTGGCCTAATTCACAGTCCAGGACCAAGATAGTGGAGATCAACAAAACAGTCCTTGCTACAAAGAAGGCAGGTTAGACAAACTACATTATCATTATCACTCTAAATGATTTTCAGCAAATAGTTGCATCTTTCAACAGAGCTCCCTCTCAGATTACTTATGACTGCAATTCCAGGCAGCTCTTAAAGAGACAGTACACATAGGCTATACAGGCACTCTCTGGCAATCACATTTAAACTGCTAGAATGCAGGACACCAGCCTGGCAGTGAGCATTTAGGCAATCTCGAGGAAGACTTTTCGGGAACCCCCATTTGTAGGGGGGGTTACACATGTTTATATGGGAAGTGCTGACATAGGACGTCATCGTGGGTGGCCCCTAGTGGACTGCTTGTAAAAAGTTTCCGTGTGGTCCTAGTGCCTGGTGTCTACAGTTTCATAGGAATGGCCTGATGAAAGAGATTCTCTTGAAGATCTACTGTTAAGGTAAGTACGTAACTGTTCTTTATGATACCCAAGACCTTGCCAATCTGAATGAGTTAAATTACCCTTCTATTACTACAGCACTGGTTGCAGACTTGCATGTTAGCAGTCACAACCCCTGCTACTGATTAGCAGGGCGGAAGCCATATGCATGAATTTACATCTCAGACTTCTCTATTTTTTTTTTTTCCAAATGTTACCTGTTACACCCTCACATAGCCCACTTGAATTTCTGGGATAACATCATTGTCAGGTAACTGGGGGGGAGGGGCAAGCAGCCCAGGTAGCATGTAACAAAAAAAAAAAAATTACAGCTGCCAAAGTCTAAGGGCAGATGATTTATTTAATTTTTTTATATATATAAGTCTAAGGGCAGATTATCTCTCCATAACTACAATTCTACCATGATGTAGCACAGGTGAGGCTGGATCCTACCACCACGGGACACTGGAAAGATATAGAACTGAAAACTTACCTTCCAGATGTGGATTTGCTATAGTTCATGTACCTCTTACCTTCTCCTGCTGTGGTGATGGAGGTGGGCCTTCTCTGGGATTACCTGGGGACCTTGGGGCAGTTTTAAAAAGACTTTTAACCCCTCCCCTTCAGGATCGCATTTGTATGCAAACACTGCAGAATGATGACAGATTTCCCCCCTAGCAAACAGGCCACAGTTACAGAACATGGGGAAGAGTAGGTCTTGGGTATATCTTGCAGTTTTACCACCGGGACAGTCTAATGCCTTTTGAACACACTTTACAAAAACTATGCATTGAGCAGACTCAATAGACCTCAAGCCCTGCTGCTGGCACTTTCATATGTTTGTATGAATGGAGTCATTGTTGGCCTTCATCTGAGAGGTGCACCTGGAAGATTTCACTGTGCCTTTACTTCTACAAGATGCTTGCTATACCTTCATGTGTCCATCAGATGTCAGCAAGTAACTGGGTTTCAGGCTATATAGAGAACCATTTTAATTTCCAGGTACTTCCTTTTGGTCTTTATTCTGTGTGCCTAGTCTTCACCATATTACTTGTGGTGGGGTTCATCAACATCAGTGTCAAATATATCCCAATTACGTCACAATAATCGTAGAATCATGGAATCATAGAAATGTGATGGCAGAAAAGGACCTTCTTGGCCCATCGAGTCTGCCCCCCTCCATACTTGCCCCCCTGTTCAGAGATCCCCGCCACCGCCCCCTGGTCAAGCCCTTGCGTCTGTCTCATGCCCTCTTGAATCTCTCTACCATTTTGACCCCCACCACCTCCTCCAGCAGACTGTTCCAGGGCTCCAACACCCTCTCAGTGAAGTAACACCCCCCACATTTCCCCTAAACCTTCCTCCCTCCACCCTTATACTATGACCCCTAGTTCCAGCACCTGCCTTTCTTGTGGATAAGCTCCCTCCTACTTTATTAATCCCCTTTACACATTTAACAAGGGTGTAGGCAGGCATACTCCAAGTACTCCATGGTGTGCAATTTTATTTAAGGGGGGTAGCAAATAGGCTCTGAACTGCTTCCTTTTTCCATGAAAGCTAAAAGAAAATACTTTCTGTAATTTTATTCATAGGAGTCAAAACTAGGACAGGTCACTAATACTCTCTTTGCATCCCAAGGACAATACAACTTTACAGGCTCTGGGCTGGTATGTGGGTGTCTTAGGGAGCAATGCATGGCATTTGTATTTACCCATGCATGGCAACAACCACTGTCATGAGATACAAAAGTTGCATTTATTGTGCCAAATGAGGCAACAAACACGGTCCTGGTGTACATTTGTATATTGTCTGGCTATACACCTGGGGGGGGGGTAGCTCTCCCTAACAAGGGAAGGGGTAGCAGTGAATCCACTTGGTGTGCACATCTGAAATCCCTGGCTACACCCCTGAATTTAAATGTTTTTATCATGTCCCCCCTCTCCCTTCTGGTCTTTAGCGAGTACAGATCCAACTCCCTCAACCTCTCCTCGTAGGGCTACCCATTCAACCCATGCACCATCTTAGTGGCTTTTCTCTATACCCTTTCAATCTCATGTATGTCCTTGTGTAGGTGAGTTCTCCAGAATTGAACCCCGTACTCTAGGGGAGGCCTCACCATGGATTTGTAAAGTGGCATCAGCACCTCCCCCTTTCTGCTCGTTTTACCTCTTCCCAAGCACGTCAACATTCTACACGCTTTGCCCACCACCTTACTACATTGGGACCCCACCTTAAAGGAGATAGGAAATTATTTTTAAATAGTTAACTTCCCTTCCATCTTCCTTTCCATGCTGATTATGTATTTTGATATGCTTTGATGATTTTTTTGATAAATAATCTAGCTTTGGGGCGCCCTCAGATCTACACTGAGTTCCACTGTCCTCACCAGCTGCTGCTTTTGATTTTCATATCTAAGACATTCTAGGACATCAGAAACTCCCATTCCATGCTATTCATTTGAATGGCCTGGAAAGGTGTTAGTGATGTCATAGAATGTTCAGGCATTATGAAAAGAGAGAGAGCAGCAACTGCTGAAGGGAGAGGGATTCAGGGTAGTTACAACAGCAACAGAATTAGATTATTAAGTTAACTAAAATTGTCAAAAACATATCAGAATACTGGGTAGCCAATAAAAGAACAGACAGAGGGCTTCTAGAGGTTTAAAACATGTTTCCTATCACCTTTAAGATTGTCTGAAATTATGATCCCCAGATCCCTCTCCTGCTCAGTTGCCTTCATTTCATCCCCCCCCCCCCCAATGTGTGGTTTGCTTGGAGGTTTTTCCTCGCCATGTGCATTACTGTGTATTTTTTGGCATTGAATTTCAGCTGCCATGTTTCTGACCACCCCTCCAGCAACCTTAGATCTTACTTCGAGAGGGTTCCTTCAGTAGGTCATCACATATAGGACTGGTGCCACCTGGCATCGGGCCGCATGGCAGAGTTTTCTAGCAATGCCCGACAGGGACCGCCCACCTGATGTCACGTGACCGACGTCAGCGTGACCGTATATAGTGGGCGGTCCCCATGCCCGCCCTCCAGTTCTTTCCCGCTGTTGCCTCGTGTCAGTTGCATTGCAGACTTCCATATAGCGATCGTCGAGAAAGTGTCTTGCATCGGAATATCCTTTGCTAATTTTTCCAACTATTTCATGTTTATTGATGTCTTCACCAAAGAAGAAGTGCTCATCCTGTGGCACGCAGATCCCGCACAAAGACGATCACCTCAAGTGTGTCCTCTGTTTAGGTCTGGACCATCCAGTCTCCTCCTGCCCTGAGTTGCAGACCTTTAACCAGGCCAACAAAAAAGAGGAGACAGCAGGCTTTGGAGGCCCATCTGCTAAAAGCCCGCCTAGCTTCCCTCGAGAAGAAGATGGATCGGCTTAGACATTCTTTGTCTGAAAAGGCTTCTCCATCTAAAAAACATAAGGAGAAATCTAGGGAGTGGGAGTGCTCCATGGACGACGCCAGGCCCTCGATGAGCAAGGCCCAGCTGCCACCCAGCAAGGACGGTACATCTGGTAAATCTACTGTGGGTCAGTTGGCCGTTGGCTCCTCCGATGACCGCACCGCCTCGGCCAATAAGTTGGCCCCAGCTCATCCAGGGACTGCATGGTGGCCGGTAAGATGACTACCCAGGCTGTGGGTACTCGCCTGGCACCGGTCGATAAGCCGGCCAGGGTCTCCTCCCCAACCCGCCCGACTCCACCTGATAAGTCAGCTGTCCCAGACGACCGCATGGATGTGGTTCCCCTTCGGGGCCTGACAGCGCCCCACCCGACATCCGGCAGAACCAGAGGAAGAAAGCCCCTCTCCCTCCTCCTTCCTTGCTCGTACCCTCCAATTCCCCTGCAGGTACCTCTGGCGATGACAACTGAGAGCCCCTTGACTCTGTCGATGCCTCAGGGTCTGCTCCACTTTCTCCTCTCAGGGTCAAGGAGAAGGAGGCTCCTCTTCGGCCATCTGGCCTTCCTATAGAGGTCCCTTCTCTGCTTTCCGGCGGGCTCCCGGTGCCTCTGATGCCGGTTGTCCTGATGACAGTCCTGCAGCTGGGACCGGTTGTCCGGCCTCTGCCTGTGGCCCCGACAACAGATCAGGTCCCACCAACAGGGCCCCTTCGTCTGGCTCTGACGCCGGCCCCTCCGACACTGGATCCCCTTCTGGTGCCGGATTGGGTGGTGCCAGTTCCAACGTCAGTTCCCCTGACATGGGCTGTCCCGACGCTGGACCCTCTACCGATTTATACAATGATGGGTCCGACATGGGGACCCCTGATGCCAGATCTGATGACGGGGATTTATACCAGATCCCGAACTGTCCTGCATTACCAGCAAGGGTATCCTGGGGGCTACTACCCGGGGGGCCCCACTCCGGACTGGAGTAATTTTGGGCAGTTCTACCAAGGATCCAATCCCTACTTGAACTTTCAGGGATTCCAGGGCTATTACCCTCCACCGGTTCCTGTTCCTTCTCCTCCTCCCCCCCCCAGCCTCTGCCTACTCCTCTACCACCCCTCCTCCTCCAGTCACCCTGGATTTTAAGGCTTTAATCCAGTCTTGGTGGCAGGGGGCACAGTTGGAGTTGGTCTTGGACCTGGAAACTAGGCTCCCACAAACGCGGTCTCCCACGTCTCTTTACCTGAGCAGTTCTTCCATTACCACTGTCCATATCTCAAAGAAGACTCGGCAGGACGTTTCCCTCCTGGGTACCAGACATCGTCTTGTCGAGGAGGTGGACAACGATAGTTCAGAGGGGGCAGACGATTCTTCAGAGGAGGTTCTGGAGGACTCCGAAGACACAAAAGCAAGGAGTCCCCGAAGTCGCTACCAGAGGTCCCTGCCTTTTCAGATCTGTTGAGGTCCATGAAGGATTACTTCGACTGGGAGTCGGAGGAACAGGACCCCATGAGACAGAGACTTGCGGAGCATCTCGACCTAGAGTCTCTGTCTCTGGTCCCCATTCCTCCCTGGATGGCACCTCACCAAGACCTCACCAGTACCATCTGGCAGATGCCTCATACCCTCCCGGCTGTCCCCAAACAGGCGGACAGGCTTAACCGGGCGCCGAAGGGTGCCCCGTTCTTGAAGGTTCATCCCAAGGCTGACTCTGTGGTCATCTCTGCGGCTCATGATCACTCCTCAACACCAAAGCACAGGAGCACCACTCCTCCTGACAAAGAGTCGAGGCAGATGGACCAGTTCAGAAAAAAGATATACTTGTCGGCCAAGTGCGCTCTTCGTCCCTCAATTACATGGCCCACATGGTGTCCCATCAAAAGGCTACCTTGGCCAGGTTAGAGGCGTGACTCCAGTCCATGGACCTCTCCCCTTTGAAGGAGGAACTTGCCAAAGATCTCCACCTCTCCAAAGTTTCATGTAGGCATGCCTTGCGCGCCACCTATGACTCCCTTGGTGGCTCCTACCTCGACAACTGCCGTTGCCCTTAGATGGCATTCCTGGCTTTGCCTTTCTGGACTCGCCAACAAAGTCCAGTTGGCAATTCAGGATGCCCATTTTAGGGGCTCGGTACTTTATGGTGGGGACACCAAAGACATCATCATAGACCTACAGGACAAGGGCCTTGCCCTTATGTCTGTGAGATCAGTGTACCGATAGGGCTCCCAACAACAGCAGCAGCAGCGGCCCTTTTGGAAAAGGACCTGGAGGCAGAGAAAGAACGCTCAGGTGTGCTGCCAAGGGAAGCATAAGGCTACAGGTACAGCCACCCCTCCTGCCTCCAAAAATCAAAGACGTTCAGGAGGCCCTCCCCCTGAACATCCCGCCACTTCTTGACTCCCCAGCTCCACTACCTCCTCAGTCTCGCAACGGGGAGTGGGTAGGGGGAGGTTTGCCCACCAAGCGCAGGAGTGGAGAACGATCACCTCCGACGAATTGGTCCTGCAACTAGTGTCCATCGGACACACCATAGAATTTCTGGAAATCCCTCCGGAAACTCTACCACAGAAGTCCTCCTATTCTCGGGACCAGGCTCTCCTAGTTTGTGAGGAGGTAAACTCACTCTTGCTCAAAGAAGCAATCGAGTGGGTCCCCTTTGGGCAAAGGGGAAAGGTGAAAGGGATTTTACTCCCACTTTTTCCTGGTTCCAAAAAAGACTGGGGACTTCAGACCCATACTCAACCTAAGCCAACTAAATCAGTTTGTCAAGTACAAAAAATTTCGAATGCTGACACTCCAGAGCCTCCTCCCTTTTCTCATGGAGAACCACTGGCTCTGTGCACTGGATATGCAGGATGCCTACCTGCACATCCCCATCTTCCCCAGCCACCGCCGATTCCTGCGCTTTCGCTTCCAAGGGGAACACTTCCACTTATGAGTGTTCCCTTTTGGTCTGTCTTCGGCACCATGGGTTTTTACCAAGTGCCTGGCGGTGGTTGCGGCATTCCTATGCCGCAGGGGTGTTGCAGTTTTCCCTTACCTGGACAATTGGTTGATTTCAGCCCCATCCAAGGATTCTCTGTTGGAGGCTCTTACCTTTACCCTGGACCTTTTCAGCAGACTAGGGATCACAGTCAATGTTCCCAAGTTATCTCTTATCCCTGCACAGAGACTTCAATTCATTGGGGCAGTCCTGGTTATGGTCCAGTGCAGAGCTTTCCTGCCTCCAGACAGGGTGGAGACCCTTATCTGTCAGGCCTCCAAAGTGGCTTCTCGCAGAACCATCCCAGCTTGGGAGGTCCTACACCTTCTGGGCCTGATGGTGGCCACCATCACAACTGTTCCCCTAGCAAGACTTCACATGAGGGTCACTCAGTGGTCATTGTGGGTGCAGTGGGATCAGCTCCTGGACGACGTGGACCATTTGGTTCTGGTCTCCTCTGTGGTTCAGAAAGAATTGCAGTGGTGGATGGATTCTCGCAATCTTTCTGTGGGACTTCCCTTTCGGAGCCCTGCACCACTAGCTACCCTCACCACAGATGCCTCGAATATGGGGTGGGGAGCTTATCTTGGGGAGCAGCAAGCCCAGGGAATATGGTCTGGCGTGGAGACTCCTTTGCACATCGGTGTTCTGGAGTTGAGGGCGGTCCTGTACGCCTTACAGGCCTTTCAGACCCTACTTCCAAAGTGATCACTGCTAATCCAAACGGACAACATGTCGGTAGTTTGGTATATCAACGGACAAGGAGGAACCCGGTCGTATCCCCTGTGCAGGGAGGCGATGCAAGTGTGGAACTGGGCAGTCCAACACCATCTGGTCCTCGTGGCCGTGCATGTTCCAGGAGTTTTAAATGTCCTGGCGGACAGTCTCTGCAGATCTCAGACCCTGGCTCACAAGTGGAAACTGCATCAGGAAGTGGTGGAATCCATCTTCCAACGTTGGGGGCGTCCAGAAATTGACCTCTTTGCCTCTGAATCCAACACAAAACTTCCCAGCTTTTGCTTGCTCATTTCAGGGCAGAGTTCTGGAACGACGCATTGTCTCTATCTTGGACAAGGAAATTTTGTACACATTCTCTCCATTTCCCATTCTGCAGAGGGTTCTTCTCAAGCTTCAAGTGGAGAAGGCAAGGATGATCTTCATCGCTCCTCTCTGGCCGAGACAGATATGGTTCCCACTGCTGCAGCAGCTTTCCAGGGAACCTCCAGTTCCACTTCCAGTGACTCACGACCTCCTGACCCAGGATCAAGGATCCTGCATCCCCATGCGTGGTTCCTGCAGACATAGCGATCTCCCGTTTTGGGGTTTCCTCCAGGGTGGCTGAAGTCCTTATTGAGGATAGAAAGCCCTCCGCCCTTTCCATTTATGCCATGAAGTGGAAGCGGTTTTCTATTTGGGTGACCACTAAGGGTTGGAACCCCTTCTTTTGCTTGGCCCCACAAGTCATGGAATAACTCCTTCACTCATCAGACTCCGGTCTGTCCTACTCTTCTTTACTAACATACTAAGACGCCAGCAGAATAGGCCTAACAGTCTTTCGTGTCTGCTCGTTTGGTCAGCCCCCACCCTGGAAGCTGACCTTGCTGCCCCCCTCTCCCTCTCTAGCTTCTTCCTTCCCAGTCCTGGATATTCTCACTGCACTGGATTTTGCTTCCAAAACCCTTCCCCTTTGAAGGTCCATATCTCAGCTATCTCAGTGCACCATGAGCTAGTGGATGGTAAACCTGTGGCTCAGTTGGAGGTCTCAAAAACCTTCCTGAAAGGGATTCACCATCTGAAACCCCGCATCCGCAGCCCAGCTCCACCTTGGGACTTGAACTTCGTACTGCAAAAGCTCACTCTTCCTCCTTTCGAGCCAACTATGAGCTGTGATTTGTGCTTCCTGTCTTAGAAGGTGCTTTTTCTTGTGGCTATCATGTCAGCCCGAAGGATTTCAGAACTTCACGCTCTAGTCTGCAAGGAGCCCCATCTGATTATCCATATGGACCGGGAGGTCCTCAGAACTCATCCGAAGTTTCTTCCAAAGGTGGTGTCAGAAGCCATGCTGAATCAATCAGTAGAGCTTCCGATGTATTATCCGTCCCCCTCCGGTGTTACATCCACCAGACCAAAGAGTTCCACTCTTACGACCAGTTGTTTGTTTCCTTTGCCCCGAGATTGAAGGGCAAACCGGTTTCTAAGCAGGGCCTGTCCAAGTGGTTAGGCAACTGCATTAGATTCTGTTACCGGAAGTATGAAAAGCCTCTGCCGGGTTCTATCAGAGGTCATTCTACTAGGGGCATAGCTGCCTCCGTGTCTTCCTATGGAATGTTTCTGCGGCCAACATATGTGCTGCTGCTACTTGGAGTTCTGTCCATACCTTTACCAAGCATTTCGGTCTGGACATTGCTTCTAGGTGGAGGGCTGGTTTTGGCCTTGCCGTCCTGCAGGGCCTTCTATCCTAAGACCGGGTCCATTTTGGATTTCAGTTTTTTCCGTTGGAGGTAGTTTTCATCCTCCCTAGTTTCTCTCGGTCTCTCCTTAGTGGGATTGCTTGGGACTCTGTCCTATATGTGATGACCTACTGAAGGAATCCTTTCAAAGTAAGATAGTACAGTTACGTAGGAACTTACTGTAACAGTAGATCTTCGAGAGAGGTTCCACTTCCTTCAGTAGGTCATATTTTTTCCTCCCTCCTTCCCCTCATTTCTTTTTTTGCAGGGACTCCAAATCCTGTTTGCTCCTGCTGTCAGGTCTCTTCCTGGCTCCGGCAGGAGAACTGGAGGGCGGGCGTGGGGACCGCCCACTATATACAATCACGCTGATGTTGGTCATGTGACGTCGGATGGGCGGTCCTCCGTCAGGTATTGCTAGAAAAGTCTGCCGTGCGGCCCGACGGCAGGTGGCACCAGTCCTATATGTGATGACCTACTGAAGGAACCTCTCTCGAAGATCTACTGTTACGGTAAGTTCCTGCATAACTGTACTATCCTCCCTCATAGCTTCCACCCCCTCTGGGGTGTCCACCCTATTGTAAATCTACATATCATCTGCAAAATAGGCAGACCTTCCCCTGCAGCCCCTCTGCTGTGTCACTGATGTAGATGTTAAACAGGCGAGGCCCCAGCACCAACCCCTGGGGGACCCCGCTTGTCACCCTTACCTCCCTGGTACGTACCCCATTTACCACAACCCTCTGACGTTTATCTATTAGCCAGTTCTCCACCCACCTTGTTATTGTCTGCCCCATCCCCAGACCATCCAGCTTATTTACCAGCCTTTTGTAGGGAACAGTGTCGAAGGCCTTCCTGAAGTCCAGATAGGCCACGTCCACTGCCCTTCCCTGGTCAACCACCCTCATCACCCAATTGAAGAATTCAGTCAGGTTCATCTGGCGTGACCTCCCTTCTGTGAAGACATGCTGATGGACGTCATGCAGCTCACTTTCCACCAAGTGGCTGACCACCCTTTGTTTAATGTTGCCTCCATCACCTTTAATATCTTGACAGGGTATACCGTGATGATAGCAACCGCATATGGGTGACTGTCAAAATGGTGACCCATATGATGGCACTATCATTGTGAGCGACTGTAGGGGGACGGTGAACATTGTGACCACGAGGTAGGGTGGGCGACAGGAAGGGAGGGTGGGCGACAGGACATGGAGGGATGGGGAACAGGGACGTGACCCTGTGGTGAGCCTGCTTCCTCCAAGCCAACCATGTGGTGTGGTGGGTAGGGTGGTTGGTTCCGGTGGAGCAGGTCCTGGTTTTGGGACTAGGGGCGGGTGTAACTTTTTCACTTCCCGTAGCTGTGGGACTTCTATTTTTTTTTTGAACCGGGCTGTGCCCCCGACATGCACCCCTCGAATTGAGAATCTTTAATTAGGTGGGTGCGGGCCCCCGCATGCACAGTTTCCCGGTCGTCTTTTTCTGCATATCGCCGAAAATGTTTTCTGCGATAATGCAGGTCTCAGTAATAGCAATTGCCTTTGTGCGATCGCTATTATCACATAGAACCTCTTGACAGATATGTAACCTACATGATAACCCATGTATTAGCATTCATAACTTCATCATAAATACAGTCAAAGGCTTCCTGTTTTTTTTTTTTCCTATTTGGAATTGATTTTTATTAGGACACCAAAGCAATATCTTGACATGGTCCCCATGGTCAGAACTTCACCATCATTCCAGCTAAAATCCCCTCTCAGAGAATGCTTCACATGGGAACAGAACTGGACACCAGTCAAACATGCATCTGTTCCCCAGAACAGAAGTATCAGAGTCTGCTATAGCTCCTGAAAAAAAAATTCCAGGAGCCTTCTCCATATATCAACCCTTTCTTCATCATGCTACTCTCAGATGGAGTGCAGTACTCCCTGAATAGAGTCATATAAGACTGACTCAGTTCACTCTTCTGAGGTAATATTCACAGCACTTGGGCCACCCAAGGAAATAGGGATGATCTGTACATCAGTGAATCACACTCCCTCATGGTGCAGCAGCTGGGCAAATGTCAGCAGTGGTCACCAAATATAGCCCCCTTTCTAAAGTCTTGGAAGTTCGTCCTCAAGAATTGGGGGGGGTGGTGGTCTCATCTACACCATGCTAAGCCACTTTGTATAGTCTTGGACATTGGTCCTCAAGAATTGGGGGTGGCTCATATACACCATGCTAAGCCAGGTAAAGAGAAAGGTCCGGCTCCCTGTACGATGCACAGAGGAAATGCCGGACCTTGCCCAACAACTAACACATGGAAATCTGACCAAATGGAATATCATGTACACAAATGCTCACAGTCTGGGAAACAAGATCCCAGACCTGCAGGCAATAATGACAGAGGCTGAACTGGACATAGTAGCCATTAGCGAGACATGGTTTACCAGTAACCACACTTGGGAGATTTCAGTACCTGGCTATGTACTGTTCAGAAGAGATAGAGGTGCAAAAAGGGGGGGTGCAGTGGCCCTTTATGTCAATGAAAATATCAAAGCTACAGAAATTCAGAATACACATAAGGAGCCAGAAGAACTGTGGGTCACCCTAGAAACAGGAAATGGGACAGCCATACAAACTGGGGTTGTGTACAGGCCTCCAGACCGGGGGGAGGACATAGACACATTACTGTTAGAAGATATACAAAACATGACAACTAAAGGGGAGGTTCTGATAATGGGAGGCTTCAACATGCCAGATACAAATTGGTCAATACCAGCAGGGACATCTGCCAGAACTAGACACATGGTGGATTCCCTGCAGGGGGAGGGCCTCAAACAACTGGTACAACAACCCACAAAAGCCAGGGCTATCCTAGATCTAGTACTATCTAACAAGGAAAGGATCACAGATCTCCAGGTAGAAGGTCACCTGAGTGCCAGTGACCATCGCATGGTATGGTTCAATTTGGCCACTAGAACAAAATCATCCCATTCCAAGGCAAAAATATGGGATTTCAGAGGAGCTGACTTTGATAAGATGGCCAACAGAGTTAAGCTAGCCCTGGCAAAAAGAAATACAGGTGAGGGGGTACAGGCAAAGTGGACAAGCATTAAAGATGCAATACTTGAAGCAACATTCCATTGTGTTAGTGAGAAAAAGAAGTGCAAAAGAAGAAGGAAACCACTTTGGTTCTCAAACACAGTAGCAAGCCAAAAGGCTGGCCTTCAGGAAATATAAGGGAACGCAGCAGGATGAAGATAGAGGAGGCATACTAAACTTCCCTAAGGGAAGCAGAGAAGGCAGGCAAAGGCCCAAACCGAGGAAACACTAGCACAAACAGTAAAAGAAGGTGACAAGACTTTCTATAGATACATTAGTGAAATGAGAAAGTCCAGAGGGGGTATTGCTAAGATCAAAGGGGATAAGGGGGCGTGTGAGGAGGAGGACCATGTAAAAGCATCTATCCTAAATAGATACTTCTGCTCAGTATTTACTGACGAGAAGGTAGGGCAGGGCCCACAGCTCTTCACCATGGACACAGGGGGGAGGGAGGTGTACACTAATCCCTTCACAAAAGAAAGAGTCCTACAAGAGCTCGATAAGCTCAGGGTGGACAAGGTAATGGGACCTGATGGCATACATCCCAGGGTACTAAAGGAGCTAAGGGTGGAACTAGCAGAGCCATTATCAGAACTGTTTAGTGAGTCTCTGAGCACAGGAGAAGTCCCAGAAGGCTGGAGAAGGGCTCATGTGATCCCACTCCACAAGAGTGGTAGCAGGGAGGAGGCAGGGAACTACAGACCAGTCAGTCTTACCTCAGTAGTGGGCAAGATTATGGAGACACTCCTTAAGGAAAGGATAGTGCAAAACCTGGAATCCATAGCAGCACAGTATCCAAGACAGCATGGGTTTACAAAAGGAAGGTCCTGTCAAACGAATCTCATAAATTTCTTTTACTGGGTAACCAGAGTGGTGGACCAAGGGGGAGCAGTTGATGTTGCTACCTTGACTTCAGCAAAGCTTTCGATACTGTTCCACATAGAAGATTGATTAATAAGCTGGGCAGGCTCGGGGTGGGTTAGACGTTGGTCAGCTGGGTGGCAAACTAGTTGATGGGCAGAAAACAGAGAGTGGTGGTAAATGGTATACAGCCAGAACTGATGGAGGTCACAAGTGGGGTACCTCAGGGATCAGTTCTGGGGCCAGTCCTCTTCAATATCTTCATCAGTGACATTGCAGATGGACTGGAGGGTAAGGTTTGTCTGTTTGCAGATGACACCAAGATCTGCAACAGAGTAGATGATCCAGATGGGTGGGCAGAATGAGAAGAGATCTGGATAAACTAGCAAAATGATCAGAAGAGTGGCAA
Source organism: Neoceratodus forsteri (assembly GCA_016271365.2). Taxonomy (NCBI): domain Eukaryota; kingdom Metazoa; phylum Chordata; order Ceratodontiformes; family Ceratodontidae; genus Neoceratodus; species Neoceratodus forsteri. The sequence continues at coordinate 570,072,063 of CM057452.1, forward strand.
CTGGTGTTTAACTCAAAGAAGTGCAAGATCATGCACATAGGGAAGAGAAACCCAGAAGCCACCTATAGGCTGGGAGGGGAGTTGCTGGCAGTCACAAGGGAAGAAAGAGACTTGGGCGTCATCATCACCAATGACCTGAAATCATCCAAGCAGACCTCTAAAGCAGTGGGCATGGTTAGAGGGATGTTGGGGTGTATTAGTAGGGGTATCACAAGTCGGAAGAGGGAGGTAATAATCCCTCTTTACAAGACACTGATTAGGCCCCATCTGCAGTACTGTGTGCAGTAGTGGAGGTCACACCTTCACAAGGACATTAACCAAATTGAGGCAGTCCAGAGAAGGACAACCAAAATGGTGCAGGGACTGCATCAGAAAACATATGAGGACAGATTGACTGAGCTCAATATGTATATCCTAGAGCAAAGGAGGGAGAGAGATGCTATGTTTGAAACATTCAAACACCTTAAGGGCATTAACAAGGTGAAAGAGTCTAACATGTTTCAATATAAGACAAATAGCAGGACAAGAGGACACAGCATGAGATCAAAAGGAGGCCAATTAAGGGGTAATGTGAAGAAGTTCTTTTTCACAGAAAGGGTGGTGGTTGCATGGAACAGCTTACCTCAGGAAGTTGTGGATATGAATACAGTGCAGGGCTTCAAACAGGCATGGGATAGGCATAAGGGAGCAATACAGATGAGTATGAATAGATAGACCATTGACAGGCCTATTGCACATTCATAAAGTAGAAACATAAATAGGCAGACTGGTTGGGCCTTGCGGTCCTTATCTGCCGTAAACTTCTGTGTTTCTAAGCCCCTTTGTATAGTCTTGGAATTTGGTCCTCAAGAATTGGGGGTGGTGCGGAGGGGGTCTCATCTACACCACTGCTCAGCTCAGGGCATTTAGTCCCTTTGGGAGTCACAGCTTGGCATCAGTGTGCTGCACGTGAGTGTAGTACCAACTGCCACTCCAGAAATTCAGGACTGCGGCAATTTACCAATGCATCCTGGTGCTGACAAACAGAACCACAGGGACCCACGCACCCATCAAGGTGGTTCCAGGAGCCGCAAAATGCTCATGGAGACTTTCCATCTCCAGGACATGGGAAAAACACATCAGCAGTCTCTTGCTGAAGTACATTGCAGACCAGGGCGATAATAAGGACAGGCTCATAATTTTGGAACCACCTCGGCATAGACTTGTTTACTGCCCACTGCAAACCCACAGTGTCCCATATTTGCTCCATTACCAGTGTCTAGTGAACTTTCGTCTAAAATACTTTCTCGATACCTTGAGGACATCTAGGTCTCCTGTACACATTTCCTACAACTAAGGTTCTCCTTAGGATCAGGTGGCTGTCATTCTAGTCTGCTCATGTTAAATGTTAACTGCATCGAACATGGTTCACTCGTCTGATACTTCTGACTCACTCACATGTCTCTGTCAAGAATGATCTTCAATACAAAGGATCAGCAGTGCATCTGAACTTGCACAGCCTATCATTCTTGATATAGATTAGGTCATCCTAAGGAGCCAGGCATCCTCCTCAGACCTTATGGACTTGATGATTCTGGCCGTACAGCTTTCTTAGTCAAAAAACTATAGCAAGTGTGTCAGCTTGATGTCAGTGGTACTCTGCAGTTTTCCAGCATTTTTTGTTGGTGTCCAAAAGCAACTTGTGCACCCCCCACTGCCCAGTGAGCCTGCTACTGTGATGCAGTTCAGGATCCAGTGTGAGAGTATGGGACTCCAGGAGTATTGAGGTGCTGCTTGGGAGTGGGCCCAAGTGTCAAACCCCTGCCCTTTCTGCTTCCTTCTCTATGAAATCGTCCAGACACTCCAGTCCGTGGAGGGTGAGGGCAGTATGTCATATGCTGACCCACAATGTCCAGTGCTGCTCCTCAACACCTGCTGAAGGAGGCACTTGAGTGGCAAGAAAAGGGCTTCCCGTCTCTCCAGAGTCTCCACCATCCTGGTTCATGGAATCTGATCTGAGACACAAACCTGGGTCCCCCACATGGTGGCATGATGCCCTATTCATAGAAACATAGAAACATAGACTCTGACGGCAGATAAGGACCGCTTGGCCCACCTAGTCTGCCCATTTCCCTACCTAGAGGATAAGCTGCAGATCCTATTTAACCAACAGCCTATTTCTTCCTACCCCCCACAAAAATTGCCTTATGTCTGTCCCATGCATTCTTGAATTCTCCCACAGTTTTAGACCCCACAGCCTCCTCAGGAAGGCTGTTCCATGTGTCCACCACCCTGTCTGTGAAAAAATACTTCCTCACATTGCCCCTGAGCCGTCCTCCCTCTATCTTCAGATTGTGTCCCCTTGTTCTTGCACATCTCTTTTTCTGAAAGATGCTACCCTCTTGGACTTTGTTGATTCCACTGAGGTACTTAAACGTTGCTATCATGTCCCCCCTCTCCCTCCTTTCCTCAAGGGGTATACATATTAAGCTCCTTTAGCCTCTCCTCATATGGCTTCTTTTGCAGACCCTGCACCATTTTAGTTGCCCTCCTCTGAACTGCCTCCATCCTGTCTATGTCCTTGCGGAGATGGGGTCTCCAGAACTGGACGCAGTACTCCAGATGGGGTCTCACCAACTGTCTGTACAGGGGGATAACAACTTCTTGTTTTCTGCTGGTGATGCCTCTCCCTATACATCCCAGTATCCCCCCAGCCCTCCCTATCACCTTCTCACATTGCTTGCCAACCTTAAGGTCATCTGATATGATTACCCCCTGGTCTCTTTCCATTTTTGTTGTTGTTACTACCTCCCCATTGTGTAATCTTCCCCTGGGTTTTGTTTCCCAGGTGCATTACTTGCACTTCTTTGCATTGAATCAAGCTGCCATACTTTGACCATTCCTCCAACCTTGCCAAGTCCCTTGTCATCCTTTCCACACCTCTTTGTGTATCAACCCTGTTGCAGATCTTTGTGTCATCTGCAGAGGCATACTTTTCCTTCCAGTCCCTCTGCAATGTCACTTATAAAGACATTAAAAAGGACTGGACCCAGTACTGAACCCTGTGGTACCCCACTAGTAACCCCTCTTTCTTCAGAGTGGACTCCATTTACAATTACCTTCTGTGTCCTGTTGTTCAGCCAGTGTTTTACCCAGGCTACCACCCTGGGACTCACTCCAAGGCTGGTTTGACTACTAATCTTTTGCGTGGGACTGTGTCAAATGCCTTGCTAAAGTCTAGGTAGGCCATGTCCACAGCCTCTCCCTGGTCTACTACTTTGGTCACCCAGTCAAAGAAATCAATTAGATTCATCTGACATGACCTTCCCACTGTGAACCCATGCAGCCTTGGGTCCTGTGCCCCACTGGCCTCTAGGTACTCAACAATTCTTTCCTTCAGAAGTGATTCCATCACTTTCCCTACCACAGAGGTCAAACTGACAGGTCTGTAGTTTCCTGCCTCTGTCTTGCTCCCACTTGTGTGAAGGGGAATCACATCAGCCTTCTTCCAGTCCTCAGGTACCACACCATCCTCCCATGATTTGTTATAAAGGGTAGTCAGTGGTGTCACTAGTTCTCTGCTTAATTCTTTTAGAATTCTGGGGTGAATTCCATCTGCCCCCATTGCTTTGTTCACCTTCAGTTTTAGGAGTTCTTTCGGAACCCTTTCTTCTGTGAAAGGACTGGGATCGACCCCCTCTCCAGAGTGCTTCTGTTAATTGGATTAGGCACGTCCCCCACTTCCTCTTTTGTGAATACTGAACAGAAGTATTCATTCAGTATCCCTGCTTTTTCACTGTCACTCTCTGCCCACCCACCATCCATTCTATTCAGCCTCACTATCCCTCCCTTTGTCTTTCTACGCTTCCTGATATACCTATAAAAGGTTTTATCCCCCTTCTTAACCGAGTTAGCTATCTTTTCCTCAGTTTGTGCCTTTGCTATTCTGACTACCCTCCCTGCTTCCTTCTGCCTTAACTGGTACAGTTCTCTGTCCTGCTCCTTCTGTGTTTCCTTATACTTCCTAAATGCTATCTTTTTCTCCCTAACCTTCACCGCCACTTCTTTTGAGAACCATAGTGGCTTTTTCTTTCATTTTGATTTGTTTATTTGCTTCACACAAAGGCTTGTTGCCTCTGTGATGGCAGTTTTTGATATTTCCCCATTGTTGCTCTACCCCTCCTTCTAGCCTGTTTGCTAGTGCTTTTCTAAGGCACTCTCCCATCTTGCCAAATTCAGCCCTCCTGAAGTCCAGAACCCTCACTTTTGTATGGCTTGACTCTGTAGCCGAGTTTATTGTGAACCACACTGTTTGGTGGTCACTTGTTCCCAAATGACTACCCACTTCTAGATCTGAGATCCTCTCACTGTCCCCATTTGAGAGTACAAGGTCTAAGATTGCTCCCTCATGAGTAGGTTCCAAAACTAGCTGTCTGAGGCATGCCACCTGAAGGGCATCAAGAATGGCCCTGCTTTTGGATGTGGCTGCAGCAAAGGTGCTCCAGTTAACATCTGGCATATTAAGGTCCCCCATCAACAGTATCTCCCCTTTCTCTGCCATCCTAAGTATGCCTTCTAACATATCCTTGTCCATTCCCTCCTGACATGGGGGTCTGTATACAACCCCTGTGCGGATTGTGGTGCCATTTCCAGTCTCTAAGGTGACCCACAATGCCTCCTCTCCTCCCTGTTTACTCTTTTGTTCAGTTGCTTTTATCCCTTCCCTTACATAGAGAGCTACTCCCCCCTCGCCTTCTGCCCTCCCTGTCTCTCCTGTAGGTCGTGTACCCTGGTATGTTAACATCCCAGTCATGGTTCTCTGTGTACCATGTTTCTGTGACTGCTACGATATCCAGACAACCCTCTTCCATCAAGGCCACCAGTTCAGGGAGCTTGCTGCCCAGACTATGGGCGTTGGTACTCATTACCCTCCATTTCTTGATGGCCTTACCCATTTTTCCCCATCCCTGTCCTTACTGCATTTGTCACTTTCTCCATTTAACCCTGCGCTTCTCCCTGTTGACATCTCTATGTTGGTGTCTACCTCACTCAGTACCCTGATTATTTGGAGGGGCTAGGATTTCCCTGCTCCTTTCCAGTGCCTCCCCCCCTTGGCTAGTTTAAATGCTTGCCAATGAAGTATTTAAACCTATCACCTAGGATCCTGGTTCCCCTCCTGGACAGATGCAGACCATCATGCAAGTATAGGCTTGCATCCATCCAGGTGGACCCCCAGTCCCCAATGAAGCCAAATCCCTGAGCTCTGCACCAGTTTTTCAACCACTGATTGAATCCCATGGTGTGGAGCACCCTAGCCTCATCCATGCCATAGACAGGCAGCACCTCTGAGAAGGTTACCGTGTGTGCTATTTGTCTAAGGCCCCTCCCCATCTCCACAAATGCTTCTTGCACTGCTCTGATCCCTTTCTTAGCCAGATCATTTGTTCCTAGGTGGACAATGACATCCAACTCCCTCCCCTGTGCAGCTGCTCCTGTGATCCTGAGGATTTGCTCCCTGTGCCTCCAAGCCATGGCACCAGGCAGACACCTTACCTCCCTCTCCCCTTCCTCCCCCAATTCTACCTTCCTAACAATGGAGTCCCCCACCAGGAGTTGTTTCCTTCCCCTGTGGGGTCCCATGCCACACTTCTATGGGTCTCCTTTGTGGAGGTTCCCATTATCCTCCTTGGTCTCCACTGTGGGTGCCTCCATAGAGGAACCACACTTTTCCAGAACGGCATAGAGATTGTGGAGAGGTACAGCTGGAGGGATGCACCTCTGTTCCACCACCGTCACCCTCCCTGAGCCCACTGTGGTCCAACCGCTCCTCTTTCTTGGCAACCTCTGAGGCAACGGCAGTGACTCTGGTGGTCCCTGGGTGGGAGAGGAGGTCCCACAAATCCTGGCCAACTCAGCCTGGAGATGAGCAACCTCCCCCCTCAGTCCAGAGGGGTGCCTGCAGATGGGACAACACTGCATCCTCCAGAACGTCTTCCAGAAGACTGCTGCTCCATAGCCACTGCACTGCACCGCTCCCATCATGTCTTTTTTCTGGCCCCTTAACTGTTGTTTTGAATACTTACTCTTTCGTCTGTTTATTTCTTTTCTTTTTTTTTCTTTTTTTCTTCCCCTACTTACTTATTGCCTCTGTGCCCTTTTAGCTTCTGATCTTCCTGTTCTAAGACAAGAAGTTCCTGTATTTCTCAGTAGTCTCCTTACTTGCTCAGAGTCAGACCCCCAGCAGCTAGGGGGGGGACAGAGAGCTACTCTTGCCCTTCTAGGATGGTGAGTCTGGTGGCTCTGTGATCACTCACTTCCTGCTCCCAAACAGGAAGTTCCTGTTGTCAGTTAAATCCTGTGTATTCCACTGGACTGATTCTTTTTTTTTTGTATTATTACTGTTAAGGTGATGACTTGTAGAATAGTACCACAATGCGAGAGGGCAGTAGTGAGGGCCAACAGAATTCTGGGATGCATTGGCAGGGGTTTCATGAGTTGAAGGAGGGAGGTAGTGATGCCCTTGTACAAAAAGCTGGTGAGGCTGCACCTTGAGTATGGGGTTCAGTTCTGGAGACATACATCAGGAGGGATGTGATAGGATGGAGAGGGTCCAGAGGAGGGCAGTGAAAATGATGCGGGGCCTGATCCAATTAACATACAAGGAGAAGCTAAAGGAGCTTAATATGTACACCTTGGAGCAGAGAAGGGAAAGGGGAGACATGAGAGAGTCTTTCAAGTACCTAAGGGGCATAAACAAGGTATTGGATGGCAGTATTTTCCAGAAGAAACGACACTCAAATACGAGGGGTCATAACATGAAGCTGGAAGGGGGCAGATTCAAGGGAAACATTAGGAAACACTACTTCTCAGAAAGGGTGGTGGTGGATGGATGGATGGAATGCACTCTCTGAGGAGGTGGTGGGGGTCAAGACAGTAACGGGATTTAAGGCTGCATGGGATACACACATGGGAATAATAGAATTAGGGAAGGGGGTGAATGTTCCAGGGACACCTAGGGTCCTTGCTTAAACATGTAGGTAGTATGCTTGGGCAGACTGGGTGGGTCTGGAGGTCCTTATCTGCCGTCAATGTCTATGTATATGTGGTTGGAAGCAGCAAGTTTCATTGTACTGCTGTTTGTGTTGTCAAACATTTTCCTTCATTAACTTAACCTAGCAGTAGTGATGAAATCCACAAGGTTGGTGCTGGACAGTTAGGCCTGCCAGAATGTGGTTAACAGTGGTCTAATTTGATACAGTTGGTAATGATTATTGCTGTACTTTTATCGTGGAAATTATTGGAGAAAATTATGGTATTGTCATGGTCAACGTGACAAAAATGAAAATCATAGTGTCATGAATAAAACATGAATCCATTGTGTGTCATACAAATTACCTTTATTTTGACATATTTCTTACACAAGCAAAGATTTAAATGTTTTAAAAATTACTTTCTTAGGCTAACCCAGTGGCAGGTGGCAATGCACTGTGGTGACATCTGGGAGACTGGGGTTAACATAGAAACATAAACTTTGACGGCAGATAAGGACCGCTTGGCCCACCTAGTCTGCCCATTTCCCTACCTACAGGATAGGCTGCAGATCCTAGTTAACCAACAGCCTATTTCTTCCTACCCCCCACAAGAACTGCCTTATGTCTGTCCCATGCATTCTTGAATTCTCCCACAGTTTTAGACCCCACAGCCTCCTCAGGAAGGCTGTTCCATGCATCCACTACCCTCTCTGTGAAAAAATACTTCCTCACATTGCCCCAGAACCCCCCATTTTTAAATTGTGTCCCCTTGTTCTTGCACGTCTCTTTTTCTGAAAGATGCTGCCCTCTTGGACTTTGTTGATTCCACTGAGGTACTTAAAAGTTTCTATCATGTCCCCCCTCTCCCTTCTTTCCTCAAGGGTATACATATTGGGGTTCATGTGCAAGCTCCAGAATCCCACACTGATGCCGATTGGGAACCAAGTATAATGAGGTGGTGAGGTAGAAAACTACGGGTCTATCTTTTGCAGATGCCAAAAGTTTCATAGAAAATGCTAAAATCATGGGGTTGTTCTGAAAATGCTAAAATGCCTGGAGTTTTCATAAAAATGGGGAAAAAAATCACAGAATCCATTGTTTCCATGTCTTCCGTGACAAAGGTGCAGCCCTAGCAATAGCTTATGGCTGCTACATAATTCCGAATCAGCCAATGGCACAAAAAAAGAGGTAGGAAGGAAGGGGTTTTATTTTATACACAGTGTTCCCCACTGCCTGGAGATGTACAGCAGTGGTAAACAGGGTGAGGCCACCGCGGGGGTCAGAATCAACCATGTGAGGCATGGAATGCATAGTGAGATGCAACTGATTAATTTTCTATTCCAGGACAGTGCCAAGACAGTCTCACTGGCACACAGGGAGGTTGCACAGAACAAGAGAATTAAATGGCCAGGTTCTCTGGTACCTCAGTTAAAATGCTCATGCCCTTAAATTCAAGCATTTGAATTTTGTAGGTTTTTTCCCCCACTCCAGGCCTGCTCACCTGTGAAACTGTCTCCCTCCACAACAGCAATTGTTGTATGCTTTGGTCCTCCCTTTTTAATTTTTTATGCCAATTCAGGTTATAATTTTACATTCACTTTAATGACAAATACTTTTAAAATGTTAAATAAATGATTAGTCTAGACTGGTTGTTGCCCTACACAGCCACAACCTGGGTCCACACGTAGTGTGAGAAGATAACTTCCCCTTCCGCTCAGCAGTAAAATCTGTCCAAAGGCAGAGGAGCGGTAACAATCTTTAGAGTTATGAAAAATAGAGACACAGGGGGGCGCTGTGGAGCCTGAGCAGCATGCAGCAGATTTTTATAGCTCCTAAATAACTAGAAGGAGTTTTGCCTAAAAACTCAAGTTGGACGCTTCACTCGACCTTTTCGAAGCCACTACTGGAAAGAGCGGCCCAGAAATAGCTAGGATGGGTAACCCTAGAAAAGAAAAAGGACCAGGAGGAGCTGGAAAATGTAAAGGAGCGGGGGTCTCGGAAGAGCAGAGGAAGCTACAACATCCGAAGAGAGGCCTGAACCGGGGGGAAACCATCACCACCCTGGGCTACAAACTCCAGACTTTGATCAAATCCATGTCCACCCTTAATCAAAAAGTGGATAGAAACATAGAAACATAGAATTTGATGGCAGATAAGGACCGCTTGGCCCACCCAGTCTGCCCATTTCCCTACCTACTGGATAAGCTGCAGATCCTAGTTAACCAGCAGCCTACTTCTTCTTACCCCCACACCCTAGAATTGCCTTATGACTGTCCCATGCATGCTTGAATTCCACCACTGATTTTGACTCCACAACCTCTTCCGAAGGCTGCTCCATGCATCCACAACCTCTCTGTGAAAAAATACTTCCTAAATTACCTCTGAGCTGCCCCTCTATCTTCAAATTGTGCCTCTTGTTCTTCCACACTCTTTTTTGAAAGATGCTACCTCTTGGACTTTGTTGATTCCCTTGAGGTACTTGAAAGTTTCTATCATGTCCCCTCTCCTCCTTTCCTCGAGGCTATACGTATTAAGCTCCTAAGTCTCTCTTCATATGTCTTCCGGTGCAGACCCTGCACCATTTTAGTTGCCCTCCTCTGGACAGCTTCCATCCTGTCTATGTCTTTGCGGAGATTGGGTCTCCAGAACTGCACACAGTACTCCAGATGGGGTCTCACCAGCTGTCTGTACAGAGGGATAATAACTTCCTGTTTTCTACTGGTGATGCCTCCCTATGCATCCCAGTAACCCCCAGCCCTCCTTGCTGCCCTCACATTGCTTGCCCACCTTAGGTCATCTGATATGACTACCCCAGGTCCCTTTCCATTTTGTTGTTGTTAGTATCTCACCCCCATTGTGTACTCTTCCGGGTTTTGTTTCCAGGTGCATTACCTTGCACTTCTTAGCATTGAATCTAAGCTGCCACATTTGACCATTCCTCTAACCTTGCCAAGTCCTTCTCATCCTTTCCACCCCACCCTGTGCATCAACTCTGTTGCAGATCTTAGTGTCATCTGCAAAGAGACATACTTTTCCTTCCAGTCCTTCCAAATGTCGCTTATAAAGATATTGAAGAGGACCGTCCTAATACTGAACCCCGCGGCACCCCACTAGTAACCCTCCTTTCTTCTGAGTGGACTCCATTTACTATTACCTCTGTGTCCTATTCTCCAGCCAATTCTTTACCCAGGCTGTCATCTTGGGACCCACTCCCAGGCTGGCTAACTTGTATATTAATCTTTTGTTTGGGACTGTGTCAAATGCCTTGCTAAAGTCTAGGTAGGCCATGTCCACAGCCCCTCCCCGATCTACTACTTTGGTTACCCAGTCAAAGAAATCTATCAGATTTGTCTGGCATGACCTTCCCGCTGTGAATCCATGCTGCCTAGGGTCCTGTGCCCTCTGGCCTCTAGATACCGACAACCCTTTTCTTCAGAAGTGATTCCATCATTTTCCTATCACTGAGGTTAAACTAACAGGTCTGTAGTTTCTGCTTCTGCCTTGCTCCCACTTTTGTGAAGGGAATCACATCTGCCCTCCTCCAGTCCTCGGTACCACCCCATCCTCCCATGATTTGTTAAAAGGGTAGTCAGTGGTGTCACTAGTTCTACCCCTTAGTTCTTGTAGAATTCTGGGATGAATCCCATCAGGCCTCATTGCTTTTTCCACCTTCAGTTTTAAGAGTTCTTCAGAACCCTTTCTTCTGTAAATGGGCTGGTATCAACTTCTGTATCCAGAGTGTTACTACTGTTTGTTTTATGTACCTCCCTCTTCATTTGTAAATACTGAGCAAAATATTTGTTTAGTATCTCTGCCTTTTCACAGTCTCCTCTGCCCACCCTCCTCCCCTTTATTAAGCCTCACTATCCCTCCCTTGGTCTTCCTTTGCTCCTGATGTACCTGTAAAAGGTTTTATCCCTTCTTAGCTGAGTTGGCTGTCTTTCCTCAGTTTGGGCCTTTGCTGTTCTGACCGCCTTCCCAGCCTCCTTTTGCTTTAACTGATATAGTTCTCTGTCCTGCTCCTTCTGCGATTCCTTGTAGTTCCTGAATGCTTTTTCTCTTGAACCTTCACTGCCACTTCCTTTGAGAACCATAGTGGTTCTTACATCGCCTTGTTTTGTTTATTTGCTTCACAAAGGCCTTACACTCTGTGATGGCAGTTTTATTATTCCCATTGTTCTTCCACCCTCCTTCCTGCCCATTTGCTAGTGCATTCCTTAGGCACTCACCCATTTTGGCAAAGTCAGCCCTCCTAAAGTCCAGTACTTTTTGTCTTGTATGGCTTGACTTATTGCTGTGTTTATTGTGAACTATACTGTTCGATGGTCGCTAGTTCCCAGATGGCTACCCACTTCTACATCTGTAATCTCTCTCCATCTCCATTTAAGAGAATCAAGTCTAATATTGCTCCCTCTTGAGTGGGCTCCAGTACTAGTTGTCTAAGGCATGCCCCCTGTAGGGCATCTAGAATAACTGCACTCTTCGAAGTGGCAGCTGCAACTGCACTCCAGTTAACATCTGGCATATTCAGATCACCCATCAGCAATATCTCCTTTTTCTGCCATTCTAAGTATACTTTCTATCATTTCCTGTCCATTTCCCTCCCCTGAGAAAGGGGGTCTGTATACAACCCTGTGCGTATTGTGGTGCCATTGCCTGTCTCCAAATTACCCACAGTGCTTCTTCTCCTCCCTGTTTACCCTTTTGTTCTGTTGCTTTATTCCTTCCCTATGTAAAGAACTACTCCTCCTCCTCTTTACCCTCCTGTCCCTCCTGTAGACAGTGTATCCTGGTATGTTTATGTCCCAGTCATGGTTTTGTGTGTACCATGTTTCTGTGACTGCCACGATATCCAGATGTTCCTCCTCCATCAAGGCCACTAATTCAGAAAGCTTGTTACCCAGACTACAGGCATTAGTACTCATTGCTCTCCATTTTTGATGGCTTTACCTTCTGTTGCAGCATCCCCACTGACCGTTCTACCTCAGTCTTTTCTCATTTAGTACCCTGTTTTGTAGGGAGAGGCTGGATTTTCCTGCTGCTTGTCAGTGCCTCCCTTTGACTAGTTTAAAAGCTTCCAATGAAGTATTTAAACCGATTGCTCAGAAGACTTGTTCCCTTCCTGGACAGATGCAGACCATCCTGCCAGTATAGGCTGGTGTCCCTCCAGGTGGAACCCCAGTCCCCAATGAAGCCAAACCCCTGTGCGCCACACCATTTTTTCAACCATTCATTAAACTGCATGGTGCCACTACCATCGCCTCCCCATGCTTTTGACAGGCAGCACCTCTGAGAAGGATACTGTGTGTGCTACTTGTCTTAGGTCCCTTCCCAACTCTGCAATGTCCTCCTGCACTGCTCTAATCTCATGATGAGCCACGTCATTTGTCCCTAGGTGGACAATTACATCCAGTTCGGAATCCCTTGCAGCTGTTCTCATGATCCTGAGGATGCGCTTCCTGTCCCTCCAAGCCATGGCACCAGGCAGGCACCTTACTTCATTTTTCCCAGCTTCCCCCAGTTCTATACCCCTAATAATTGAGTCCCCCACCAGGAGCTGCTTCCTTTCCCTTTGGTGTCCTCTGCCTCCTTTCTGTGGGCCTCCCTTGACAGTTATCACAGTCTTCATGGGTGATCCATAGGGGAGCTATGCTCCCCAGAATGGTGTATGGATTGTGGAGGGAACAATTGACTGGGTGTGCCTCTGTTCCACCCTCCTCACCCTCCCTGAGCCCACTGTGGTCCAACTGCTGTGCTTTCTTCGCAACCTCTGAGGTAGTGGTGGTGGCGCTAGTGCTCCCTGGATGGGGGAGGTTCCCTTTCTACTGTCCAGTGTGGCCTGGGGGAAGGTTTCCTTACTACTGTCCAGTGCGGCCTGAAGATGATTTTAATGCCCCTGTTATTACTTTAGAGTCTGCAGTGGATGACCTTAAAGTTGACCTCCGTGATGTGCACAAACAGGCCAACGCGTCTACTGGTGCGACTACACTAATGCTTAAAGAAAACCACACTTGAATGCACGGCTAGAGGTTCTTGAAAACCAAGCCCGAGTGGCGAATGTTAGAATCGTGGGCCTCCCTCAAGGCCTGGAAGGGGATCACCCACTTTTAAATATAAAAGAATGGTTAACTGAAAAGTTATCACCAGAAGCTCCTGATAATATCTGGGAACTGCAAAAAGTTTACAGAATAGCCCCTCGTGGTCGCCCACAGAACATGGAGGAACCACATACCTTGATGTTGGTGACTTCGGGCGTTGCAGCTCGAGGCAAGATTCTCCGGTGTGCCCGTAGGGCAGCTCCCTTGCTCCAAGACGACCATCAGATCCACATATTCCCTGATGTTAGCTACGTGATGAGACAGCGGCGTAAGAAGTTTGAGGGAGTGAGAATAATCCTCCGGGAGTTGGGCATATCGCATACTATTATTTTCCCCGCTAAGCTTCGGATTGTCCATCAAAGCAAGGTGTTCATATTCTCGGAGCCAGTCGAGGCTGGTAGATGGGCCAACCGGAGAGCTGCGGAGTCGCGTAGAAGAGCTAGCGGATCAGATGATGAGGACGAGGAAGCCGCAACTTGAAGTTTTCCTTTCTGGGACATTACTTTTAATTTTTTTGGTTATATTAAATCGATTTACCACAGCATAATGGGACTCTATAAAAATTAAAATCTGTTCAGTTCATTTATCCGAAGAAACAGAATTACTAATCTTATTTTTGCAGTTCTGGACTTAACTCTGAACAGGTTGTTATTAAATAACTTTCAACTGAGGGATATTATTTTAGGGCTTTAATGTCCCGGTGTGTTTTGAACCAGGGAACTGTAAGGCATTGTTTTCCCTTTAAGGGTCAGCTTTAATAGTCTGCAAGTATATTTAAAAGGGGGTGTTTTTCTGTTACATTAAGGTATAAATATGGCACCAATAGTCCCTTTATTAGGGGCATTGCTTATTCTCGGTTAAAATTGTTGGGCAATTAAATTACATTAGGTAAGGCCATATGACTCATGGGTTAGTATCACAGCACATAATTAAGAATAATTTTAATCAGGTTTTTATCTTAGTAGGAACCCCCATATGTTGTAACACTATATAGTGGATGCATGCTTTTAATTTGATTAAGGGGACTGTTTGCACCCCCAGTGGTAATAATGGCATTATAATGGTCTATCTGCTATATGATATATACCTGTCATGTATATGATAAAAAGTAAAAAGAAAGTATAGAAAAAATAAAAAAATAAATAAAAATAGAGGCACAGAGTCCATTGGTTCAAATTGAGGTTTGATTAGGGCATCCAGGACCAAATTCAAATGCCAGGGGCTACAGAGGATTTGGTTTAGAGCTTGATATTCACTGCTACCTTGAGAAGATTTTTCACTAGAGGGTGAGCCCCCAGCAAGCAATGGTTTCCCTGTGATTGCTTCAGTAGCTGCTGTTTGGACTCTAAGGGAGGCTACGGAAGGGCCCTTATTGAAACTCTCCTGTAGGAATTCCAGAATCTGGATACTTGTGCTGTCCGTTGGTTGATGGCTCTTGAACTGCACCACCAGGAGAAGATGAACCAATGTCTGTTAGGTATGGTTGGTTGAAAGCCTATGAGCTTGTAGTAAAGTGTCTGCTGCTCTGTTAGGCACTGTTTTCTACCGCCCTATCAGTCTTCAGAAGGTGCAAGTCGCGCGCGAAAATGTTTGACTGACTTTGCGGGAGGGGTGTCCTGCATCTTCACTGCTGTTTTTTAATAGTAAAGAGTTTTTTATCCTAAAGTTGTGAAGCTATATTATCCTGCCTCTGAGTGGTGACTGAATAGTCGATATTGCCTGCTGTCCATGAGTACGTAATATTTTTTTTGCTCCAGTCTTTTTGTTTTGCAGCCGCCTTTGTACATATTGGCTGAGTCTGATACTCCCAGTTTCAGCAGTCTGAGCCTTTGAGTAGCCATTCCATCAATTGTAGGGAAGCCAGGTCCAGGTGTAGGATCCTGCATCAAGAGGTTGGGCTGGAGTGGTAAAGTCATGAGGTGGTCTATAGCTATCTGCATAACAGACACATACCACGTGCATCATGGCTAGTTTGGGGCTATCAGGACCACTGTGCTGCCAGTGTCCTGGATTTTTCAGTACATGTCCTGTCATGGAGATGGGGGGGAGGGGCACATACACTTTCTTAAAGTGCCAGAGTGTTGACAGGGTGTCCATATCTGCCAACTTGTTTTCTTTCTATCTTGATATAAACGTCTTCACTTGTCTGTTTTGGTCCGTTGCCCTTAGGTCCACTTGAATGGTCCCCAATGTTTTTGGATCTCCTGAAACACATGTGGATTCAGTTGCAATTCTGCTGGTTGCAGTGTTTTTTTTGTCTGAGCCATTTCACTGTCATGTTGAGGTTTCCAGCTAGGCCTATGGCTGATAGACTGAGGAGGCATTATTCTGCCCATATTAGTACTGTGGAGGCGTCCCTGGACATTCCCTTGCTTTTTGTTTCCCCATGTTTGTTTATGTACGTCATGCTGACTCTGGTGTCTGTGTGCACTCTGACATGATGATTCCGTGCATGAGTCTTAAAGTGTTTGAGAGCCAGGTAAATTTTCCTTGTCTCCAAGATGTTGATTGGTAGATGGGATTCTGTTGTGGTCCACTGTCCCTTCACTTTTGTTGATCCCAACACTATGCCTCCCCAAAGAAGGCTGTGTCTGTGTCCAGGGTTCTCGTTATTGTTTGTCCAAAATAGCTTCCTTTAGTAGGTTGTCTGTGCATGTCCAGCACTGCATGGATGACTTTATTGCTGGTGGTAATATGAGACTCTTTTGGTAGTTATGTTCCATGTGGTTCCATTTGTCTAGTAGGAACCTCTGCAGAGGGTCACATATGGAGTCTTACCCAATCATGAAGATCTGTGCACACTGGCATGATGTCCAGAGATTGCATCAGGTCCCATACCATTAGTTTGCTGCTATTGAGGATCCTGATGCACTGGGCTTGAAGGTTGTTGATACGTGCGCCCAAAGGGTGTATAGTCCCCCGTGTGGTGTTGAAGATCACCCCCAGGTGTTCTAATGTTGCTGAGGGTGTTAGGTTGCTTTTGACTCTGTTGATAAGCCACCTGCGTTGTGTTAGAATTTCCTATACCCTTCTTATGGTATTCAGTGACACTTCCCTGGTCTTGGCTCAAATTAACCAGTTGTCCAGGTAAGGAATTATGTGTATGCCTTCTGCTCTTAGTTTCATAGTCGTGTCTCCATGATCTTGGTGAACACTTGAGGGACAGACGCTAGGCTGTATGGGAGACACTTTTATTGAATATGTTGGGCTAGGATGCAGAACCTGAGGAATTTCTGGCATGCACGGAGTCCTGGTCAGGGCTCCAGATAAGATTGTTTGGGATGAGTACTGTACTTCTCATTTTGAATGTGAGGTGAGTAAAACCAAATTCAGATGTGTACAAATGTCTGGATGGAGTGGAGAGAAGGGTACATTTTTAAGAACAATGTTGTTTTCTCTAGGTAAGAACTGATAAGGTGCAACAATGCTCGTTAATGTTGGCAGGTTGGAATAATTTACTCACCAGTTTTAAAATATAGTGAGCAAAACAAATTTGGGATGCGTATGAGAGCTGTAAATCTGGGAGAAAAACTCCTTTTGAATCACCAGTTATGTTATGAAGCACTATTCTATGGAGTGTGGAGCATTTACAAATGTTGGACGAATATTGGTACTGTTTAAAATAAATTCTGAAGAGTATTTTCTCAAATGAGGTGAGTAAAATAGGTCAGTACTCCCCTTATCTGGAGCCCTGGTCCGGTTTCACTTTTCAGAAAAGAATTACACTAGTTAATAGCCCTCAGTTTTACAAACCATGTCCATAGTGCACGTACACACATATGGGAGAATCCATTAATAGTTTTTTTTGTACATGCCACCAACATCGCCAAACTCGTTCATGCACAAGTTCGGCTTCCAGTACAGCCATATTATAAGGCGAGAACAAGTGAGAATGGAGCAGCCAGTGACTTTTGGTCCAGTGGATTTAAACTATTATTATGGCAACTAATATAGTTCATACTGCACAGACATGCTGCTCAGACTGAAAGGGGGCCATTACTAACTGAAGCTTACTAGGGCAGGAACAGATTACATTGTGTCCAGTATCAATACAGTCATTCAGTGTCATGGCAGAGAACCTAGTTGAAAAACATGACACATGGAGAAGAGATGGCTTACAAAGAAGAGTTAATTGACTTTATTCATAGAGGGGTGTCTTGTGAAGGGAACGGAGAACAATACTGATCATTTAATACAAATCTATATAAGGCATTTTTCCATTACAAAACCCCTGCTGTTTCGCTATAACACAGCGTGGCTCGGCCCTGTGCCATATACTGACATCAGCAGCACAGCCGTAGGCGTACATCAACACCAGGCTCAGCGCAGAAGCACTGGTACAGCAGGTAATTTTCAGCAGTTCAGACTGCAAAAACAAACTGCTCAGAGCATTAACCCTTAGGCTGCCAAAAGAATTGGAACATATAGGAATTCTGGACTGATACATCAGTCCGCGGCACAGCAAGGGTAAAATGATTTCAAATCATGAACAATGCAAGAAGGCAGAATTTATGCATCCATGTCACAAGGACAGGGGATGGTGCTCTTTAAAGGGACACTGTCAACCCTTTTTGTATTGTATAATTTCTAGTTGAAACCCCTTATTTTCTGATTGCTTACCTTCCCTAAAATTCACTGCTCTTGCTCTTTGTTTTATCTGCTTCCCTTCATAGTAGAACTGAAATTCATGCTAATGGTGTAATTAAACCCAACCTTCTTTTGTTTTAAATCCTTAATCAGCACTTATTTTATACATACAGGGCCAGATATTCAAACTGCGCCCAAAAAGTGCGCAACAGCAGGAGCAAGCACAAGTCAATTGCGCACATGGGCAATAGACGCGATATTCAAACATGGAACTGAAAGCCAAGTTAGCTTAACCAGCCAACGTCTGAATATCACACACAACCGCGCTATAGCGCAGCCAGGAAGGGGAAGCTGAGCAGAGACGATACGCCATAGCGCAACAAAGGCAGCCCAGCTGAGCAGTCCAGAGGCGCCATAGCGCAACCAGAGAGACCCCCAGCAGCAGAACAATGGAACTGCACAACCAGGGAGGTAGGCAGGGGCCCACCACCCATGCCACAGATGGGCACAGGGACACACTGCAGAACCAACAATGTACCCCCACACCCCAAGCACAGCATAACTGGGGGAGGGACGGAATAGCCACCGGACCATGGGGACAAGCAAACAAAGCACATCCCGGCCGTGTTACCGCAGCACACCCACTGGCAAGCTGAGACTGCCACACAAAGGGGGCGGACCACCCCAGTGTACAGCAGCCCCCCCTTGTGCACAACACACCCTGCACTGTGACCCCAAGACACCACCCATGAGCAGTGACCAGCACTGCAGAAATCGCCACGCATCCCCCCGGCACACTGCAACCTCGTGTACCACAGAACTATACAAGCCAAACCCACCATGAGCACCCAGCAGTGGGTGGCAGCACACGGCAATACTGACTGAAAGCCACACCCACACCAGAGACACCACCCCACACACACACGCACACACATACCCATGACCATACCACCCCAGATGCCATGCACACCACTGCAACTGAGCACCTATAGCCAGCTGCAAATCAGAGACCACCACAGTATTCATATCAAAATATATAAATGTAATAAACAAGAATAAGAAGAACAACAAATAGAACTATGTACATATATATACAAAGCAGGGTGGGGGTATGGGTATAAGGTAGGGGTGGGTAAGGGGTAGGGGTGAACAACCGGGAGAGGGAAGGTGGGGTGAGGTGATGGGCAGCTACCGCCTGCCAGCCTGCCCTCCTGCCGCCTGGTGCTGGGCCCGGAGCCTCCTCCTGCACCGCACTCCATGACGCTGAAGGTCCAATAGGATGGCGAGAGAATCAATGGCCACCTGTGTCAGCCGCTGCAGTGACTGCTCCATTCGTCGCAGGATCTAGATACCTAGGACAAGGGATCAGAGTCAATGGCTGTGACTGTCCATATCCCTGAATCCCACCCATCATGCATGGCATACAGCCAAGTGCCCCGCTCCTGTGATGGACTGCACCCACCCACAGTGACCGTGCACAAGACATGCCCAACCAGGCAGCAACAGCCATGTGTACCACTGCACACACACCGCCCATGTCCATCACAGCACAACCAAGGCTGTCCAGTGACGTGGCTACGTGGTGGGATGCTAGTGCCACAGCCATGTGCCCAGTGCATGCATGGACCACCAGTGATGCACACACAGACATGCAGTGCCACTGGACAGTGATGACTGTCACTTGTTGCGTGCATGGTAGTGTTGTCCATGGATGGTGGCCGTGCCCCTCCACAGCATGCAATAGCATCCATGATGTAATGACACTCACCCTCATCAAGCTGCTGCTGCTGCTGCTGCTGCTGCTGTGGCTGCTGCTGCTGTGGCCCAACACCTATGCCACCTCTGCCAGCCACCCCTGCACTGCCATTCCGTGCCTCAGCCCGGGCCCGTCTCCGCTCCTCCACGCCTGTGGGAGACAAATGAAGAGAAACACATCAGTGAGATCCCAAAGCAGACAGCCCCCTGCCCCATTGAGTGTGCCTGCCCACACAGCCAGACCCATACAGCACACACCTGCAAACGCTTTCACAGCAAACCATAGCCCAACCCATCCCCATGCGCAGGTCACATTACACAGTGTCACCCATGCGGACAATACAGGTGCATAGACAGCACACCCACCTGGCCTAGGCACAATGTCCCTCCTGGCACGTGACCTGAGGCGCTCCAGCAGTTCCTGCTCCCTCCTGCGGAGGTCACCATACTAGTGCCTGCACTGCTCTGGAGTCCTCCGCTGCCCAGTGGCCTGCTCCAGATTGGTTGCCACCTGCTGCCACACATGGGTGCGGGCCATGTGCAGGGGTTCTCCCCCAAACAGTGACCCATGGTGGGGCTCCACCACAGCCACCAGGTTGGCCAACTCCAACGCATTCCACTGTGGAGCTCTCCAGTGCCATCCCTACAGTTGTATAGTAGGCAATTGGCGCTCCAGCGCCGTAACCCACGTGGAAATGTTGCAATACAACTCCATCAGTCCCTATCGCGCTGTTCGCAAAGCGTCCGGTTCACATTGCGCTGTTACCGAACAGCGCGATAGAGCCATAGACATGCCAGACGTACAGCGCCAGGGGGCAAAGGTCGTGCACAAGGTCATGGGTCTGTGGCGCAAGGCCACGCACAGCGCCATCGGACATCTACACATCCAGCGCGGTCACCTGCGTGCCAGTGCCACAGTGTACTGTTGCGCAGGTGTGCCACAGCGCTATGTGGTGCCCAGCGCTGTAGCGCCACTGGCACAATAGTGGCCGTGTCCTGTATTGCTGATCGTGCACAGCACGTCATCAGCACAGCAGACGCCTGCGTAAGCTACCTGGGCATGCGCAATGCGGTGTACTACGCAGTCACAGAACTGCGCCATTGGCTCAGCCAGCACAACCGTATTGCGCAAAGCGCAACAGCGCGATATTCAGCCGACATATGCGTATCATCTGATCAGCCCTTCAAAGGTGCATTGGCACGATTTGCATCTCATTAAAGTTGCTCCACTACTAATTTGCATGCATTGCGCTATAAATGTGCGACAGTGATCTGCAGTGGCCAGAGTCGGTTACTGCAGGTGAGAGGTGAGTTGCATGCTGTGTGATGTTCTGGGCAATGGTCATGGGATAATGCTGTATACTGCACAGTGACAGGTGTCCACTTCCACCCATTCAGACTGACATGGCCGAGCAAGGACTGGGTGAGGAGGATGATGGTGGGCGAAGGAGGAGGCCCAACTTCACGAAGTCCGAGACAGAGGCACTCTTCCAGGCCTACCTGGATGAGGAGCCACTACTTAGTGAACGGCAGGGCACCCCTCAGGCCTGTGCTGCTGCATGGGAGGGGGTAGCTCGCGCCGTAAACCTGCACGGAAGCCACCAGTGCTCCGTGCAGGAATGTAAGAAAAAGATTGGGACTGACAGGAGATGGGTGAAAGAGAAGGTGGCAGCCCTCAGGGCGGCACGCGCTGCCACAGGCGGGGGCCAGCCAGAGGTGGTGCAGCTGACCCCGTGGAGGAACGTCTGGCTGCATCCATGCAGCGCAGTGCAATCGAGGGTATTCCAGGAGGTGGCTTCCAGACAGGTGGAAGCCCATCACTGCACGGTATGACATGGTGGTGGGGGAGGTTGATCCCATGCACTAACATGTTCTCACTTTCTGTTACAGATCCTGTGCATCTGCAGGGGATGGTGGTGGTGGGACCATGCAGTGTGGACATCCAGCCAGAGTTGGAGGAGGGTCCATCCACCTCTGCTGCCAGCCGGCATGCATTGCACCAGTGTGCACGCCTGGCTGCCATTTCCGATGTCGGTGAGTCAGGTGTGGGGGGTGCCCATCCTGTGTCACAGCAGTCTGGCATGCAAGCATGCCAGCACGCTGTGACTGTGGCTGTTGCACGAACCTGCACCATTGATGATGCAAGTACCGCAATGGGCAGTGACACGTGTGTGTCTCATTGCGGACACACAGCAGGACAGCACATGCCCCTGGACCTAACTGGTTCCAACGTGTGTGCCAGCACGTCAGCACAGTCCCAGGCAGTGCCTGGCGGCACCGGTGGGGCAGCACCAGTGGCTGTGCAGGTCTCTGGCACTGTTGCAGACACAGCAGTGGAACAACTGGTCCCTGGGGCACAGCAGTTGGAGGGGCAGCAGCAGCAGTCACCCACCAGGTCTGGGGGTACAGGGTTCAGCGGTGGCACATGCACACCGCCTGTTGACTTGCCCATACCTGGTCCTGGTGAACAGCACCCACCCTCAAGGGGTGTTGAGCATCAGGCCCTTCCATACCCTGGGGAACAGGTTGCTGAAGTGGCAGACTACCCGCTAGACGAGCACACCCACCTGCTGCGGGCATCAGTACAGCAGCAGATGCGGGTTGCATCGTCCGTGGAGGCACTGTGTGTGGCTGTGAAGTGGCACAGCAGGGACAATGCAATGATCCTTGCAGAGATGGTCCAGATGCGGATGGATGTGACTGCCACCATTGACAGGCAGACCCAGGCATTGGTCGCTGTCATGGCCGCATTGGGCACACAGTCAGGTGCCCCTATACCATGCACCCCACGCAGTACGCTCTCCACTCCCCGTTCCCGGCGTCGTGCGACACCCAGCCTGTCGACGCCGGGTTCCACTGTGGACATCCCGAGCACCCCTGGTGCAGGTATGTTCGGCATGCTGCAGACCCCTGTGTGGACAAGGTTGCGCTCGCGCAGTGGGACCTCTGGTGGTACATCGGTGCCACCCCATGTGGCCCTTGCTCAGCCTGCCAGTGCTGCTGGGTCACGACGGGGCTGCCCATGCATCCGAGGTGGCCGTGGCACAGTGCCACCTGACTGACCTGTCTCCCACTGCGGGCCCTGTCTGGTGCTGCCCTGTGTGCAGTGTGTGTCGTGGTGGGCAGTGCACTGGTGGGTGCCCTGCCCAACACGCCGACACACGGACCACCTGCACACCACCCGACTGCTGTCCACAGGTGTGTGTGCATGATGATGCCTGCATTGTACTGTACACCAAGGTGCAAGGGTGCCCAGCATCTGACACACGTACTTGGACAGTACAGGTGGTGGGGGTGGTCCGTGGATCTGTGTGTTTCACATGTCTGTTCCTGCTCTGCTGTGCACCTGCCCATGTACGCTTTGTGCCTGGTGTGTGTGTGTGTGTGTGTCTCCATATAGCATGTAACTATTCACCCCTCCCTGATGGTGTGTTTGTGCGCCTGGACCCTTCCACTCCCCTTGCCGTCATGCACCCCTGGTGTATTACCCTATGTGCCTGCGGGTTGCGCCTAGACAGTGTTGGTTGCACATGGCCCCATGACTTACCTGTGTCGTGCGAAATGCTCCTCCGTGATGGTGTCCCGGTGCAGCTGGGCCTGCCGGATCAGTCGGGGGTCCCGCCGTCCACAGGGGGGCTGCTCATCCCCATCTTCACCTGCGTCACCGGCGTCCCCATCGCTGTCCTCCTCCTAGACCTGTACGGCTATTCCACAGTCTTTGGCCATGTTGTGCAGGATACAACATGCCAGGAATATCCCACAGGCCTTTGAGGGGCTGTACTGTAGGGCACCGCCGGAGGTGTCTAGGTATCGGAAGCGTGCCTTAAGCATCCCATACACCCGCTCGATGATGTTGCGTGTGGCGGCATGTGCCTCATTATAGCGTTGCTGCGATGGGGTCGTGGGGCGCCGGTAGGGTGTGAGCAGCCAGGGACGGAGTGGGTATCCGCTGTCACCTGTGTGGAGATAGTGGAGTTAAGTATCATATTCAGGTCCATCTTGCCCATAGCCCTGTGTGCCACTACCATGGCACCTGTGGCTTTTCCCACCCTTGCCCCAACTTTGCCACTCCTACATGCATACTCACCCACTAGATGTCCTGTGGGGATGTCCCCACTCTCGAATCGATGGCACAGTGCAGATTGGTACCATATGAAGGCAACATGTGCTCCACCAGGGTGTGTGGCACAGACATTGATGATGCGCCCACTGGCATCACACACTATCTGGCAGTTGACACTGGTGAACTCCTTCTCGTTTCGGTATGCGGCCCCATCGGGGCCAGGTGGCATGCGAATAGCCACATGGGTGCAGTCTATCGCCCCTAGCACGCCAGGCATACGTGCTACCCTGTGGAACTCCTGCATGTTTGCTGTACGCTCTGCCGGGTTGCTGGGGAAATGGATGTACTCCGCAGCATGTGGCAGCAGTGCGCTGAGGAATTGGGTGAGGATGCGTGACATGGCCGACTGTGTTATGCCTGTGGTGTCCCCTGTTGGCCTCTGGAAGGTACCGGTGGCGAGCAGGCACATGCAGGCTGTTACCTTTGTCTCCACTGACAGAGCGTGACTCCGTCGTGAGGGTGCCTGCATCACATCACTGCACAGCTCACAGAGCCACCTCAGTATTGCCCTGTTCAGGCGGTACCGGCCCACAATCTCAACATCCGTGTACAGCTCAAAGCTGATGCGGGCATGGTACTGCCTGTTGGGGGCGTACCACCGATGGACCCTTCCACGGCCACGTCCCCCTGCAGCATGCCTTCTCAATTCTCATTACAGCTTCCATGGAAGCTGGCACTGTCCATGTCCCCTGGCTTGTGTTCCCCCGGCTGTTGTTGCTCTGTTACCCCGGCTGTCCTGACTGCTACCTCCACTGCACCGGGTACAGCTACTGGCCTCTGCAGTCTGTGGCCCCACACACCTTCCCTTGCCCCTATTTTGTCCTGGGATCTCCCTGGCCTGCCCTCTTTGTCCCTCTTACCTTGTCTTTCTCCCTGCCTCATGTGGCTTCCCTGTAGCATTCTTGCGCCTCTTCCTTGAGCCTTTTTATTTTGGCTCATTTCCGCCGTGGCGCACCTTCTGGCTGATCCGCTGTTGCGCATTGCGCAAGCCTTTCAATATCGCATTGCGCTCTTTATGCATGGTGCCACACCCTTCGGTTGTGCATGCCTTCATTTGCATTGCGCTGTTGCTCAGCATGTTTTCGGTGGCGCAACTGCCTCCCGCTGAATATCGCAGAATGGCTCATTTTCGGACTTGCGCTAGCGCAACCCTATTGCGCATGGCGCAACCCTTTTGAATATCTGGCCCACTGAGCTTAAGGAAAACCCCTATACAGAGCAGTCACTCATGATGCAATAGTCTCCTCTCCTCTCCTCCCACTGCATCATGAGTGGCTAGACTGTGTGGGGTGTTCCCAAGTCCAGGAAAGAGGCAGTGGGAAGTTGATTAATGAATGTAAACAAACATGTTTTTGTGTGGTAACACCAGTATAGTTGGAAGTCTGTTTTTCACTTTTAAAATAAAAAAAAGAAATAAGAATCATACAGCCGGTTACATCAGCAATCTTCACAGAATGTACGCAATAAAAATGTGTTATTTTAAACTATTTTTATTTATTTATTTATTTCAATTTTAGGATTACAAGTTACCTTTGAGCCCAGGGCTCTTTTACAAAGGTTCCATGTCAAGACATTGGTATCACATAAGATAAAAAAAAACAAAACATTTGTTTCACATAAAAGGTTACAAGGACACATGTTGCATGGATGAGACAGGGTGTGGGTAGTAAAGAAAGGAGTATTAGGATGAAAGGGGACAGAGTATAGGAGGTCAGTAGGAGGAGAGACTAGGGTAAGGAAGGGAATAAGAAATGGGGGGGGAATGGTGGGTGAGAGGCAGCCAGACTGGTGGTATTGTCAAGATTCAGAAGTGCAGGTGGGGCAGAGGCCTACTAGGTGCAAGTGCGTTGAGCAAGGCGCTCGGTAGGGCAAGCAATACATGAGCAGTGTTGCATTGATTAACCGTGGCAGTCACAGGTGCTGGAAGCTACCAGGGTGTTTCGGAGCCTGGATTTGAATGCCCCTAGCCCGCTGGTAGTGATAATATCATAGGCAAGTCCATTAAACCAAGTGGGTGCCCTGTAGCGAATGATCGCTGGTCATGGGCTGTCTGCAGCGGGGGATATGAAATAGTTGTGGCTTTGATCCCCTGGTGATTCTGTAGCTAGTTTTTGGTTGAAGGAATGAGCAGACTCCAGGAGGGGCAATTCCTAACTGGATTTTCTTTGCAACCACACAGGTTTGGTACTGGATTCTATTTTCAAGTTGAAGCCAGTTTCTTTGTGAGTAGAGGTCTCAGGGGTGTGTGTGAGCCACTCGGCCCCAGTGATGAGTCGACAGGCCTTGTTGAGGGTGGTGGTTATCCTTCTGAGTGTCGAGGTAGTGGCAGTGCCATAGATGACAAGACCATAGTCAATCTGGGAGATGATAGAGCTTTGAACAGCGGCATTGAGGGCCTCTTTAGTCAGGTGCCGTCATATCCGGTAGAGTAAACCCAACCTGGTGTTCACTGTTTTTGCGACATTTGTTATGTGGGTTCCGAAGGACAGGTGGGGGTCTAAGGTGAGTCCAAGGTATTTGAAGGAGTCAACCTGCTCCAGGGAGTTGCCGAGGCAGGTGTGTAGGGTGAGTTGGAGATGTTTGTGTCTGTTTTGGTGGCTGGTGAAAATCACGGTCTTGGTTTTTTTCTGGTTAAGGATTAACTTGTGTTCTTTGAACCAGTTTTCAACGGAAGTGAAACCATGTTGAAGTGTTTGTTGCAGGTGACTTGGGTCATGATGGGAGGCAAGAATCACAGCGTCATCTACATAGAGTATAACTTGCTGAAGGGTGGAGTTGGGGAGAGACTTGAGGAATAGGCTAAAAAGCAATGGGCCCAGGATGGAGCCTTGGGGGACACCAGAGCGTACCTCTTTAGTGTCGGAGAACACGCCTGCTATTTTTACACATTGGGTCCTGTTGTCAAGATAGCTATTGAACCATGCCACCGATTCTAGGGACTGTCATTGAGGCATAGCCAGCAAGCATAGGCAAACAAAGAGAAGTTATAAAATCCACCTGTAGCATTTTAATATTATCAATAACAATAAAATAAAAAAAATTGTGCAGGATAGCTCTTGATACAGGCAGTTCAAACAAACAGAAGTCCTTCATCTGAGAGTCTCTAAAAATCTCCAGCGATCTCTATATCTAAACAAAACACTGCTCTTTTTATAAGATGTTTTCCCCTGGCAATTAAGTTCGGCATCCTGTTCTTGTAAATTACACTATCTGTGTTCCACAAAATGTAGTAAGACTTTATCAGTTTCTTTTCTGTTCGCAGCCTGAAGAGTGTATTAGTCTTCTTGTCAGATGCAGCCAGTTAAAACATCCTGTCCTAGGGCTGATTTCCTGCTGATAATTCTGCAGACAAGCTTGTGGTGGTCAAAATGCACCTCAGAGTTAACCCCCTATGTTCCAAGTACACCCAAAACAGCTTTCAGAATTCATTTCAGCAGTATAACTGTACACATTTGCAAAACAAGAGATCCCAGTTTCACATAAAATTCCCCTATATTTTTTAACCACAGAAAAGCAAGTGGAGAATGAAAGAACAGAAACAGCAAGTGAATGAAGGGAGATAATGAGGGGTGGGGGGATTGTGGGACCGTCTGAGTGGTCAGTTCCTAGGTGCCACAGGGAAAATTTAATTGTGCAGTCAGGCAAGAGATAGACAAGTGACAGAATAGGAGAGAAAAGAATAGATCCTTCCTTTTAACTCTCTCTGCATAACAAATGGGGCAGGATTTTACCCAGCCCTGTCACAGGGATCATTTGAGGCCTCAGGGGGTTGACTGTGTCCCTTTGAAAACCAGTACTCTCTTCATATCCATTATCTATGTTGGTAGGCTTTTCCATAAGTTTACCACCCTCTGGAAGACATGCCTAACTTTACCTGTAAATTGACCACATTTTAGCATAAGGGTGTGCACTTCTGTCCTGTTGGAGCACACCAGACTGAACATCTGTCTATTTGATATTACCTGTATGCCCATGATTATGTGAAAGACTGAGATTATGTCCTACCTCACCCTCCTTTTCTCGAATATATTAAGGGCATCCTGTCCCACTTCATAGCTTTTGATCTCCTTCAAGGATATATGTTTCATCAGGCCACACCTTTGTAACAATACTGCATCAGCACTAGGACCACACGGAAACTTTACAAGCCATGCGCCAGCATCTACATAAATTTGGGAAACTCCTCCTCTCCTCAGTTCTTTTCCCACCATCGATGAAACTCGTTGGACCTGCGATCGGAAACACCGCTGTATAAAGCTGCTGTTTTCTTTATTTTTCTTACATGAAACTAGTAATCACTTTAATAGTGATTTTTGGCAACTTGTATGCTGCCAAAATAACTGTCAGTGCTTTTTTGAAATTGTGACTGCTGAGGAAAAATCTACAAGGATGATGCATACAAAATGCATGTCTGCTGCCTAGGCCTGTTTCACAATGTGAAAGCCTGGTTTGGGGGGGGCGGGGTGCTGAAAGCTGCTTTTTCATCAGAGCTTTGTAGGTTGAACATATAACACGATGATAAATTGTTAAAAAGTCAAAATTTGCAAAAACAACTGCACTCATCAGCTGCAACAGTCATCTGTGATCACAAAGATTTAATTTTTTCAGAAACTTTCTTCGGGGATTTGCAGTTATGGTCTGAGGAAATAAAGTGGGCCAAGTGGTGAGGGAGCCCAGCCAAAAGAACAGCGCTCAGGGGTTGATAAGAATCTGATCCCTACCGTGGTGGAACCGGAATTGGGCCAGCTTTCAAATGCAGCCTTACTTAAAGCAATTCAAAGTATCAACAGAAAGATGGAAGATTTTACAGTGCAAATGAAGCAATTAGACATGAAGGTGTATATGGTGTTGGCAGATACTAAAGCGGCTGTAACTATGGCTGACAAAGCCTTGTTGATCTCAGCAGTATTGGTAAAGGAGAACGGGCTGCTTCAAAAGAGGCTGAAGAATATGGAGAATACTGTCAGATCTGCACATATTAGGGTGCTGGGTCTGCAAGAAGGGGCTGAGAGGGAACCCCCAGAGACTATCTCCAACAATGGCTATTAGACATTTTACACCTGTCAGAAGATTATGAGGTCATTAAAACTTACAGGATTACTCCACGAGGTGGGAGAGGCCAAACAGACATTGGAACATCTAATCCACGGACATTCCTGGTGGTCCTTCGATCATCCCAGGAACGGGACACTATACTGCAAGCGGCTAAACCTCTGAGCCCTTTGGAGTGGGATAACAATTGAATTCTCATGTTTCCTGATCTGAGTTATGCCACCTGGATGAGATGGAAAAGCTTCGATGTGGTCCGGACATGCCTGAGGGAACTAGGTGTTCACCATGTGCTGCTGATGCCGGCAAGCCTCATGATAATGTATGGAGGCAAATCCTTTCAGTTCTTGGAGGCTTCCGAATCTGCAAACTTGCTTGCAAAAATCGAGCTCCAGTTCAATGCCCGAGGAGAGGACTCAGATTCTGAGGGAGATTAAACCACTGGAGGACAGTATGGAACGATGGGAAATGTAAGGTAGGAGGGGAGCTGCAAACTGGCCTTGGAACTTTTGTTTGACACGCCATTGCTCGTTTTGAGTAGAACTGAAAGTTGTGGATGTTAAATAAGATTTTGTTATGGACGGACAATTGGGCCTTTCTTCTGTTTTAAATATTTTCAAAATGGCAACGAGAATCATTTTGCCACCCTCAGTGTGCAGTTCCTCCCTTCACCTTCGAGATCTCCCACCAAGATTTGGTATCTTCACAGCGACACTGAAATTTTCATTCGGAACTCTGATCAATTTAAATACAGTTAAATTTGCTTATTCTAATGTTGTTGGGCTCTCCTACATCAGTTGCAGCATGTTAGGAAACTCACTGTAATGTTCATTATATGTACTGAGTCCATGTTATAGTTTACTGATCGTGCTAACTTTGTAACATTTAAGTGAACCTGAAGTGTTGCCCTGCATCTTACTAAATATTAATTATTGGTATTTTGCAGATTTTCACCATTGTTATAGGATTCATAGCTCTGTTTGAAAAAGGTTTTAATGTTTGGTTACACTTATACAAGGTTTAAGGGAAAGATTAACCTTTTAATAAGGTGACAGATGCGGTACCTTATACCAAATTTTCCTGCTCTTGGCAACAGTAGCTACATACTTAAAATATTAAAGGAATTCATTCTAATAAATAAAGTTATTTAAAACCATTGTTATTAATTCATGTAATGCATCCCCCCCAAGTGATGTAACAAAGTTGGGGGCTTTCAGACTCCTTTACTGTAAAAATGATGTAACTGACATCTTTTGCTGTAATATAATGTATGCCTGCCTGAAGGATATATTGAATGAAATGCTCTACATTTAACTCAATAAAATATAATAAAAAAAACACCAATGTGAAAGCCTGTGAGATCTGCCAAGGCTCCAACTCTGCTACCATGCATCGTAGGAAGGGGGCATTAGAGAAATTCTTCATTAAGAAAAAAAACAAAACATGAGGGTTGAGGCCCTGGATGCCACACCTTGCGCTACGCTGGTGACCTGGGTTCGGGAAAGAGCCCGGGCCATCGGCGGTCGGACGGGGAGGGAGTGGATTGAGAGTTGGATAACTGCTCTTCTCTCCCTGAGGAGGGTTCAGGGCTCGCACCACGCTGTAGCAACCCCCGATGGAGATCACGGGTTCCACAGTTGCAGCGGATCTAGAGGGAGGAGTTCGTCGGATGTTGGCATGTTGTGCCCAGATGTCATTGCATGTCCGTACTCCTAGGGGCGAAAAAACATGGTGGAAAATGGCGGTCATTTGTGGCGCTTAATGGCCGTGCCTCTGCACACCCTTGGACCCTTATGGAACTGCACCTGGATATTAGATCAGGGCCAGGACTGGGGGTCTCCGCTGTGGGAACTGTGCGTGCTAGCCCTGTGCGAGTGAGCCGTCAGGATCACGTGGGGTGCAGAGGACAGCGGCCAGATGATGGCAGACCGATCCGCGGGGAATAATTAAAGTTGTGATTAAAAAAGAAAAACACCTTAGCAGCAGAGGAACAGCAGCTACAGGGCAAGTCTGTGTCACCTACCTTGTCGACTGAATCAGGGTTGTTGAAGTTTCGGGACACATCCTTCTCAGGGAGCCACAAACAGAAACACTGAGACAAGAACAGGGCTTCTCAGTCGTGGTCCAGGTCACTGCTGCAGACTGCAGGCATATCCCAAACTATGGCACCATCTGCTGTGGTGGTGGCACCCCTCCCCCCCCAGCCATCGACCAGGCACCAAGGTCAGGGCTTGACATAGGCACTACTGGGTCTTTTAGGGCCGGTACATTGCTGTCGTCACTAGAGATCCAACCTCCGATGTCAACTACTGTTGTCATGACTATTACTCAAAGTGGTATCGATGCACAAGCAGTGCTCCCATCATTTTTTTTATTTATTGAAATGTTTCACCAGGTAGGCACGCTGAGCAGCAAGTTGCTCATCTCCCAGTGCGACCTGGGGGGAAGGGGAATATGAGGATAGCATACAGAGATTTGGTACACAATATAGATAAACAATTTGATTACATTCAATAAAGTGAGCAGACTATGCAGAAGTACTGAAAAGGAGGAATGATAACAGGTATGAACTAGAAGGATACAATGCTAACAATCTTGAACTAGATAGATACGATAGCACAAATATCTTTGGCAAACACTTGGTGGAACATAGCTTTGTAGTTAGAAACTGGCTGGATAGAATACAAGGAGGTTGAACTAGGGCAAGATTGCTAGGACAGACACAGATAGAACAAAATTTGCAAGGTGTAACAAAAGTGCAAGGTTGACTATAAGTGCCTTAGAGATTATGGGTTATCAATAACTACATCTAGGAGGGAGGGGAAGGTGGGTGGGTTAGGGTATATAGGCAGAGAGCAGGGGGTGGAAAGAGGGTTGGAGGAGGGAAGGCAAGGGTGGAGGGAAGGGTCTGCCAGGGCCTGACCCTCCAGAATGCTGGGAACCCTGCCTGCACCAGGCGGAGGTCAAGCATGAACAGGAGGGAAGCAGGTTGTAGACAGTGTGAGTTAGAGCACTTCAGGAAGGAAGAGAGGGGGAAGAGAAGGGTCTGCTGGCACCTGGCCCCTCCAGTATGCTGTGGACCCTGCCTGCACAAGGCAGAGGTAGAGCATGACAGGAGGGAAGTCGGTAGCGATGGAGAGCAGGCTTCAGAAGGACTAAGAGAGAAGGAGGTGGGAGAGAAGAGGGGCCGAGACCCAGCCCTTTCAGGAAAGAATGGTATGGGAGTAGGAGGCGAGGAAGGTGTTTGCCTAAGTTCTGGACCCTTCCAGGATACAGAGAACCCTGCCATGGGCCTAGGCCAAGCAACGGCATGTGGGTAGTGAGGTTAAGCTGGTGTATAGAGGAGGGAACGGTGGGGTAGGAGTAAGGTGAAAAGGAAGGGATGCTGAGAGGAAGATGTAGGGGGAGGGTTTGCAGGAAAGAGGTGGGCGTGAAGCTGAAGCAGGCTCATAGGGGAACAAGTTAAGGAGGATTGTAGCAGGGGCAGCTAGCAGAGAGAAAGTTATGTAGGCAGAGGCAAAGAAGTGGGAGGAGGAGGCGTGTCATATTTGAGGTGGGAGGGAGTTGTAGATTTTGGGGGAATCGATGGGAGATGCCTGATTGGCCGATGAGGGTGGTACGATGGGGACTAGCAGGGTGCACGTGTTGGAGAAGCTGAGGGAGTGGGGGGCAGGGAGGGAGCATGAGCGGTAGGAAGGAAGTACACCAAGCCAAAGTTTGGTAGTTAGCTTAGCACAGTGAGCCAGGTGTCTGTTAGCAAGCGGGGGGAAGGACAGGGCACGGTAAAGGTCACAGTGATGGGTTCGAGATGGGGTGTCAAGAACGAATCGACAGAAGGAGTTGAAAAGAGAGTCCAATCTGGTAAGGGAAGACATGGAAGCGGCACCATAGACTATATCACAGTAGTCAGAAATGGGGAGGATCATCTTCTGGACAAGTCGTCACCGGGCCGTAGGAGGGATGCAACTATGGTTCCTGTAAAGGGCTCTAAGCTTGGGGCGCAGTTCTTTCAGAATGGCATCAATGTGGCCAGAGAAGCTGAGGTATTGGTCCAGCCAAACCCCAGGGTATCTGAAAGAGGGGGTGTCCTCAAGGATGGTCCCATTAAGGGTGTGGAAAGAGGGTAAGGGGTGGAGCCTAGAGAGTCTCTGCCTAGTGCCGAAGTTCATGGAGACTGTCTTTTTGGCATTTAGGAATAGTTGATGTGGGGCAAACCAGAGCTGAACCAGGTGGAAGTCATGCTGTAGAGTGGTTGCTACATCAATGGTGGTTTTGCCAGAGGTGAACAAGACGGTGTCATCGGCATGCACGTGGATAGAAGAAGAGGGGGAACAGACTGAGGGAAGGTCATTTAGGAAGATGGAGAAAAGGATGGGGCCGAGCACAGAGCTCTGTGGGACTCCTGTGGAGATTGGGAGGGGTGGAGAGATTGCATTCTGAATCCTGTCTGATTGTGTTCTGCCTGTGATGTAAGCTCTAAACCAGGTAAGAGCTGGAGTAGACAAACCAGCAGTCATAAGGGAGTCGAGAAGGAGGGTATGGGAGACTGTGTCAAAAGCCCTGGTGAGGTCGACAAAGATGGCAGAGGTGATGAGGCCATTGTCCATCCCAGTAGGGATTGAGTCAGTTGAGTCTAAGGAGGGAGGTGGTAGTGGAGTGGTTCTTCTGAAAATGTCATCGAGGCACAGGTTGGGAAGCACAGAGAAACCCCAGGAGCAGTTGTAAAAATCACCAAAACTTTATTTATTGTCGCAGTAACATAAAAAAAATACAAACATGTTCATAAGAACTATGTACAGAGGCAAAATAAAATCTTTCTTGTAATCTTCTTGAGTTGCAGCTCAGCTGTCTTTTAAGTAATTTCAACCCCCATTCTGAACAAACATCTTGTCCTTGTAGGTTTCAGGCAGGATGAACAGAATATGCCTGCTGAGGGGCCCTTCCTGCAGCTTTTGGAAAAAAGCCTAAAAATTGAACTCTGATAACCTCTAATTCTCAATACTTTTTTCAGTTATGACAAAATACAATTATATACATTTCAACAGTAATGCTATATATATATATATATATATACACACACACACACACACACACATATATATATATTCTAAACAATAGGGATTCTATATCAGTTTCATTTCCATATATTGATTTGCACATATTTCTATATCAGCAGATCTAGATAAGCAAGGGAAAAAAAAACAGACAGCAAGAGAAAACTGAGAGATAGCGAGAGGCAAACAATTGCGAGACTTTTCAGGTTGATTAAGTCCGAGGTCTCACAGGAAAATTTGGTTGCGCAACCAGTCAGAGAAGACAGAAAAAGGAAAGATTCTTGCATTTAAACACATTCTCCATAACAAATTGGACAGGGTCTTATTCTACCCTGTCACAAAAAAACAGATTGGAACGGGGTGAAGGAGGAGGAGTCAGCAAGAAAAGAGGTCAGTTGTGAGAGGACCAGGTGTTCTTGGAGCTTAGCAAGGGCAGGGAGGAGGGAGATTGGGCGATAGTTGGCAGAGGAGGAAGGACCGCCACCCTTAGGGAGAGGGAGGACCACCACATGTTTCCAGGGCATATGGAAGTAGGAGGACATAAAGGAGAGATTTTGAATTAGAGATAGAGGGTAGGCAATAGCTGGGGCTGAGAGGTAGAGAAGTTTAGGATCAAGGTCATCTTGAGAGGAGCCTTTGGAGGGATTGAGAGAGAGGAGGGCTTTTAGTGTCTCCTCAGGGGAGATAGGACAGAATGAGAAAGGGGATTGGGTACAGGGGTTGAGTGGTAGGGAGAGGGAGAGATAGGTGGAGGAGGAGGCGTGAGGGATTTTAGAAGGGTTGAGGCACAGGAGGTGTAGTAGGAGCTGAACTCCGAGCCATGTGCAAGGTTCAGACTCTAGTGTGTTGTTTATATTAAGCATGGGGTTGGGGGATGCGAGGGTGGGGGGGAGGAATAGTGAGTGGACTACTTCCCAAAATTTGAAGGGGGAGTTTATGTTATTGAGGAAAGAGGATTTAAAATATTCAGACTTGGTAAGTCTGAATGCTTTAGTACAAGCGTTTCTTAGCCTGTGATAGTTAGTAGGGGCTGATGGGAGCTGAGAGGCCTTGTGTTTCCTCCACGCTTTATCATGCTCCCTGAGGCAGGTCGTTAATTCCGGGGCAATCCAGGGGTGATGGATACCTCGGACTCTAGTGCATTTGAATGGAGCATGGAAGTCCCAGGTAGCTATAAATCTGTCTTTGAAGTAATCGAGGGCTTGGTCGATGGAAGTGGTGGATGCTCATTGAGGACATCTGGGAGGATGCCGGACTTGATGACTCAGTGAGGGTGGGAGGTGAGAGCCCAGTCTAACAGTGAGTGGTTTGTGATTTTGTGATTTAGTCAGGTAGGCTCTTGGGTGAGTTGGGAGAGATTTAGAGCAGAGATATCACTTTGTGTCTCAGAAGTGGTTGATGATAGCTAGTTTAGATTTGTATCACCTAATACATAAAGTTCACCTTTTTGTGAGATGGAAGCTATAGAGGTGATGAGGTCAATAGATTCAGAGGTCTTGATACCTGGGTGACAGTAGATACTGGCAATGAAGATAGGGAAGGAGAAAGGCAGGGCAATATTTACTACCAGGGCTTCGTGTGGAGGGTAAGGCATACGAGAGAACGGTAGTGTATTGGAGAGAGGACTGGATATACATGGCCACTCCACCTATTCTGCCTGACTAAGGAATAGGCTGGGATAGCAATAGAGGGATCAGAAATGTTAGTATTCAGCCAAGTTTGAGTTAAGATTAGAATGTCTGGAGTGAGAGAGATTATCATCGGCTGTAACAGATCAGTTTCCGGAACAAGGCTGCAGATATTTACATGAAGGATCTTTAGGTCTTTTGGGAGGACAGAGGTGGTGTTGGAAGGTTGTATGGCAATGGGAGGATAGCAGCTGGGGAGAGGGAAGGGGACCTGGATTGGGATGTACATTTCCTGAGGCAAGTAATAGGAGCGAGTATAAGGAAGAGTAGTTTAGGATATTTGTGGTGGGCAGCGTATTCGTGATGTGTTTGGGGGAGGGGACTAGGTGAGTGGATAATCAGGAGATGAAGGAAAGCGAGGTGGGTAGAAGCTGTGAATAACGTTGCAAGGGGTATGTGGGGGAAGTGAGTACAGAGCATTTGAGGGGAACAAGGGGTAACAGCAAGAATGAAGGAGGGGCTAGGAGATTGTGGGGAGGGAGAGGGGCAGGTTTTTAAATTGAGAAGTTTGTGGAGTTGTGTTAGAGATGATGGGAAGGAGAATTAGAATGAGGGGAAGTGGGGAAAGTGGGGTGTGCATGCTGTAGGTAGATGGGGGGGATGCTTACCAGTCAGGGTAGATTGGATAGTTGGGGGAGGGAGATGCAGGACAGTGAAACTGGAAGGGGTGTCAATGAGAAAGTGGCCACTGCCAGAGGGAACTGCCATCCTACATTGTGCCGAGTTGTTCATTAACCCTGTAATGGGCACCCCCAGATTCTTCTCCTCCTCTGTCTGGGCTAGCTGCACTCCCCCCAGCTGGTAACTCCTCCTTGGGTTCTTCACCCCAAAATGCAGCACCTTGCACTTTTTGGCATTAAACCCCAGTTGCCAGGTGTCTGACCAGGTTTCAAGCTTTGCCAGATCATCCTGCAACCCCTGCCGTCCTCCTAGGTCATCCATCACCGCTCCCATCTTAGTATCATTAGCAAACAGTCTGATCTTGCTCTTGATGTCCAATGATATGTCTGCAGTTAATATCCCAAACAACACTGGTCCCAACACCAAGCTCTGTGGGACACCGCTTGTCACTACCCTTAGGTGTGAAAGCTCCCCACCCACCACCACCCTCTGTTGCCTTCCCGGAAGCCAGTTCCCTACCCATCTCACCATCTTTGTACCTGCCCCTGTGCCTTCTAACTTACTTCCCAGCCTCCTATGCGGCACTGGGTTGAATGCCTTACTGAAGTCCAGATACAGGATATCCACTGCATGGCCCCTGTCCAGTTGCCTAGTTACCCAGTCATAGAGCTCCACCAGGTGAGTTTGGCAGGATCTACCATGTATGAAGCCATACTGTCTGCTGTCCTGTAGTCCTTTGGCCTCTAGGAGGGGCACCCGCCTTTCCTTCAGGATAGTCTCTATCAGCTTACCCATGATGGATGTGAGGCTCACCAGTCTGTAGTTCTCCAGTTCATCGTTGGGGCCACTCTTGTGGAGGGGCACCACATGAGCCATCTTCTACTCCTGAGGTACACACCCTGAGTGTAGTGAGGCATTAAATAGGTCTGTCAAAGGTCCCGCAAGGACCTCTGCCAGCTCCTTCAGTACCCTGGGGTGGATGCCATCTGGGCCTGGCACCTTGTCCACCCTCAGTGCCTTCAAACCCTCCGAACTCTGCCTCCATGATTTTCCCATCTGTCACCCTCCCCCATTTCTGCCATTCCTCTCCCTTGGGTATCACCCCTCTTCTCCTTAGTAAATACCGAGCAGAAGTAATCATTTAGCGCTTCTGCCTTATCGCATCCTGCTTCCACCCAACCCCCCTCCTTCCTAATCCTTACTATGTGGTCCTTACAGCTCCTTTTCTCCCTGTTGTACCTAAAGAAGTCCTTCTCCCCCTTCTTAATGCCTTGTGCCAACCTGAGCTCTGTAGATACCTTGGCTCCCCTTACTGCCCATGTCATCTCCTTCGATTTTGTCAGGTACTCCTCCCTGTCCTCCTCCCTCCCTGTTTTCTTGTACCCCCTAAAGGCAGCTCTTTTCCTCCTTACTTTTTCCATGACCTTCTTGCTCAACCAGCTCAGTTTCTTAGCCCTAGCCATCTTGCTATGGGCCTTGCAGCAGGTTTTGGTTGCCTCCACTATCCCCAGCTTTATGAGCTCCCACCTCTGGTTAGTGCCCATACTAGGTTGAATTCTGCCGAGGTACCCTTTTACCACTTCCCCCCATCCTCCCAAAGTCAGCCATCCTGAGGTCTAGCACTCCTGTGCCTGATTCCACTCATTCCTTGCCCATATCCAGTGTGAGCCATACTGAGTGGTGGTCACTCCCTGACAGCGGTTCTTCCACCATAAGTTCTCTCACAAACTCCCCATTTGCCAGCACAAGGTCAAGTGTGTTCCCTAACCTGGTTGGTTCACTGACCATTTGCTGCAGGAAGCTGTCCTGGAAGGCATCCAGCAGTACCTGCTCCCTTCTTTTCCTGGTTATGGGGGTACTCCAGTCCACTCCTGGCATGTTGAAGTCCCCCACAATCACCACACTACCCTTCTCACAGGTCCTCCTGATCTGTCCCACTAGTTCCCTGTCTAACTCCTCCGTCTGAGAGGGTGGCCTGTACACCACTCCCATTCTGAGAATCCTATTCTTGGAATCCTGGATTTGCATCAAAAGTGACTATGTACTACTCTCCTCCCCTTCCTCCCTTACACACGTCAGTCCTTCCTTCACATATAGTGCCACCCCCCCCCTTTCCCAATCACCCTGTCCCTACGAAATAACCTGTAGCCTGGTACAGACAGGTCCCAGTCATTGTATTGGGTGGCCTATGTTTCTGTGATGGCAGGCAATGTCCACCTCTCCCTCTGCCATGAGCACCTGTAACTCTGCAGTTTTCTTCCCAAGGCTCCTAGCATTAAGGGTAACCACCTTCCACCCTTTCCTCCCCCTCCCATCCTGCCTTCCTTTACTAGAATCACCAATAGTACTTGCCATTTGTCCTTTGTCACTGTTCTGGGGGGTAAACTCATATGGTTTCCCAACCTGTGATCTCTGCATGTCTCTTGCCCACTTGCCACCCCCCCGCTCCTAGTTTAAATTCCCAACTTCCTCTATGTACTCCTCCATCCTCTGTTTCAGCACTTTCTTTCCCTCCTCACTCAAGTGTAGTCTGTCCTTGGCATAAAGACTACTGTCCTCCCAGGTCCCTCCCCACCCTTCCAACACCCTATACCCTTTAGCATGACACCAGGTTCTTAGCCATTCATTAAATTCCTCTATTCTCAGTTTTCTTGTTGTGCTTGCCTTGGGCACTGGAAGTATCTCTGAAAAAGTTACTGATCTTCCTGCCCCCTTGCACAATTGTCCTAGTTCCTCAAACCTCCTCTGGACTATATCTACTGACTTGTCAGCCAGGCCATTTGTCCCAAGATGTATAATTAAATGAGGCTTGTCCCTACTTCTTCTAGCATATTTCAGAACAGACTGTCCCACCCTTTCCACTGTCATTCCTGGCATGGTCTCCACCCAAATGCGACTATGCCTCTCCCCTTGCTACCCCACCTGACTCCTCTTAGTATTGAGTCCCCCAGCACTAAGATTCCACCCCTCTTACTCCCTGCTTGCTTCCATTTATCTCCTTCTCTCATTTGTAGCTTCTCTTCTTCCTCCTGCACATTATTTCCCCCTTTTGCCCCTGTTACAATTCTCCCAGCAGAACTTCCTCCCGCTCCGGGTTGGTCCAGGCATTTATCAGTTACTCCGCCAATTGCATCACCTCCCTCATCCTTCTTCCCCTCTAGCAGTGCAAAACTATTTTCTGAAGACCCTTCACAAATGCCCGCTTCCTCTCTCTTCTTAGTAACCTATTCCTTCCTTTCCACTCCATTACTGTTACCACTTCTCCCCTCACAAGTCCCTGTCTCCTCCTCCTTCCATTTGTCATTTGTCTCCTGACCTGGTTTCCCCAGCAATCGTTCTTTCTGGCCTGGGCCCCTTTGTCTCTGCTTCCCTTCTTCTGACCCTCTCCTCACCACTGTTGGCTCAAATTGCCCTCCCTCATCTCCCTCCTCCTCCCTCCCTCCCTCCATTACTGAGCTAAACCCGCCTCCAGTCTGCCTTGCCTGTCTCAGTTCCTTCTGCAGACCCTAAATCTCTTTTCTAAGTTTCTCTGTGTGGTTGCACACTAAACATCCCCCCACCCTCCAGGCAATTTTTAGAAAGATTTGTGACCTGCAGTTGTTGCAGCCTACCACCCTACCCATTGCTCTTGTTGCCCACCAGCGACCTCCCACTCTTCCAGATGAAGGATACCAAACACTCCCCCAAGTCTCCCTTCTCCCCCATCTATCAGTGCAAAACATTCTTCTCCTTTTCTTAAGTTCCCTTACCCCCTTTGTCATACACGTCT
Source organism: Neoceratodus forsteri (assembly GCA_016271365.2). NCBI lineage: Eukaryota > Metazoa > Chordata > Ceratodontiformes > Ceratodontidae > Neoceratodus > Neoceratodus forsteri. The sequence continues at coordinate 570,111,817 of CM057452.1, forward strand.
ACATAGATTGAGAACTGCTTTTTACATTCCTATCCTTCCTGTCCACACCCAAAAAGAGACTTTAAGTAACTATTGCACAACCGTCTTCAAACTCCTACTTCTCCTTTCCACAATTCAAATAGCAATGCAAAGAAGTAAAAATGAAAGCTTCTTGTTTTGCAGTTACCTCCCTTCCACCGAGAAAACAGTCACCTCTTCACTTGCTGCTGTTCCTTTTCTGGATGTCTGCTTCTGCTATGACAGGTGCATGTCCTTTGCCCTTTTGGGGAAGTGATGTCAGAACCCCTGGCATAAAGGAAACCATGGACCTGGGGCGGGTGGGGTGAGGGTCAGGGAGGTGGGACCAGCCTGTGCCTTCCAGAAATAATCGGGTAGCTGAGGCCCCTGGTCAGACCATTAGCACCCTTCCCCACTTTGCAGCTAGTGAAGCCAACAAAAAGCAATCCCAATTCCACTCAAAGCACAAAAAATAGGTTTGCTACCAAAAGAAACCAGTCTCCAAGTCAAACAGCCTCATCAACAACACATCCCCGTACAACTCAAAACTGCTGTGTTTTTGCTCGCTTGCTCCAGGGCCTGGAGTTTTCTAGGGAGACATGTTGTCCCTCTCCTGGAAAGAGAGGTTTCTGTGTGTCTTCCCTCCCTTTCCGCTAATTCAGAATGTACTACTCAAGCTGCAGAAGAAGTGGCAATTCTAATACTCATTGCTCCCCTATGGCCTCAGCAGATCAGGTATCCTGCACTGCAACAGCTGGCAGTGGAACTCCCTGTGTAAGGGTCTACTGTTGCAAGAACAGGGAACCCTAGTCCACCTGGACCTGAAGTCTCTACATCTGCATGTATGGCTTCAGAAGACATAGCCATAGCTCGCTTTGGGGTATCACAGAAAGTGGCGGATGTTCTGGCGGCCTCTAGAGAAAAAAAATGTCCACCAGATACACCTATTTTATTAAATGGAAATGGTTTGCTTTGTGGGTCACTTCACATAGCCGGGATCCAGTTACCTGCCTGGTCAATCAGGTTCTAGAATACTAGCTATCCGTTTTTGACTCAGACCTGCAGTATTCCTCAGGCAAAGTGCACATGGCTGCTGTATCAGCCTTCCATGTACCTGTGGATTGACCGTACAGTTGCTCAACTGGAGGTAGCCTGTACATTTTTGAGAGGCATTTTATACATAAAGCCTCCCATTTCAAATCCAGTCCCCGCTTGGGATCTGAATTTTAGTTTGGAAAAGCTGACTTTGGCCCCATTTGAGCCAGCCACGAGTTGTGGCTTTCCCTTTCTCTTGGAAAACATTATTTTTAGTTGCATTCACTTGTACTTGAAGGATTTCAGAACTGTAGGCTCTGATATGTGAGCCTTATTTGATTTTCCACAAAGAAAGACTATCTCTGCATACTGATTTTAAGATCTCACTTTGAGTGGGCTCTTGTAGCAGGTTACACCATAAGGACTGAAGCCAGCAGGCACCAGGACCCTACGGAAAACTTCTAGCTAGCACTGTACAGTGGAGGATCACCCCCTGATGTTGGCCCACCTCCGACATCCACCTATGGTATAAAAGGGGCGGTCTGCCAGCACCACCTCAGTTCTTTTCCAGCCATCGACCCACACAAATTGGACCTTCACGGATGTCTTCTGCTTTAGTTGACTGCCATTTTCTCTGCGTTACCCATGCTTTATTATTTTCTGTTTCTTTTCAAAAACATCAGTGATCTGTGCATGTCTTCTCCATCCTTCTCTGTAGAGCGGCGGTGAACAAAATGTGCTTGTGGAAAGTAACTTTCCCACAAAGACGGCCATTTGTCATGTCTGCTTTGCCTATGCCAGGACCACGACACAGAGGCCTGCCAGCACTGCCAGGATTTTAATCATCGCACCTGGCTTCACTGCCAGAAGATCCTGGAATACTTCCTGCTGCAGCAAAAAACTTACAGAGATGGAGAAGTAGCTCCACAAAAGTACATCCTCTTCCCCAGCATCTGGGGTTTCTACTTCTTCATCAGTCAAGGAGAAGAAGTCTTCAGGAAAGCACAAATGCCGGGAGAGGCATAGGGACAACCCCCCCATCAGCTTCCCACTACAGGTCCCCGTGGATGTCAGGTACTGAGCACGGGTCTTCCTCCCCTGGGAAGTCGGCTCCTTCCACTCCAGCAGCCCTCTCTCCCTCCGGTCTCGTGATGGTCAAACCACCCGCTCGCCGTACTGGCTCGGATGGTGGTTCTTTGGGGTCGGGATTTCATCCCCAGTCTCTCAGCCCCTGAAGCTCAGGCCCATTCAGCAGGTAGACCTCCTGGCCAAGGCATCTGCTTAGTCAGTTTTGACACCGGGGACCAACACCTCCAAGCAGCGCCAGGGGCATGTGCTCACCTCCCCTGCGAGAGTGACGCTTCTGCCCCACTCAGGAGCTAGCTCCTCAGGACAGGATTCCCCTTTTAGGCTGGTGCTGACTGCATCACCAGACCGATGTTGGCCCATGCCTGCCCTGTTGATGCCAGTCACCCCGATGTTGACCCTGGCAACTCCTCAACCATTCTCTCCTAACCCTCCATAGTCACCGGCTGACCCAGTCATCACTCAACCGATGCCTGAGGGACTGAAGCCAGGTATCTTGACTCCAGTCAGACTGGCGCTGGATGGTTTCTTACCCCAGGGACCAATGCCAGTTAACCCCACGCCGGTTTATCTGATGCCAGGGTTACCACAGACCAAAGAACTGATGCCAGGGCCCTCTCAGCCTACCCCACAGATGCCGGTTCCCCTGGCTATGTCCCAGAACCCACCCACAGATCAAAGATCCTTTTTGTGGCCTGCTGGGCATGTTTCAAGGACAAGGAGGCCCTGAAGGAGCTCCCAACTCTGACTCCCAGGGACCCTCCTACCAAGCCAACTAAGGAGCAGGTTCCCCCTAGGAAAGACCAGTGCCTCCTCCTAGGGAGCCTACTCCACAGCCAGACAAAGCTGGAGCTGGTCGTCCGAGGACCCACCAGCACAGGCATTGTTGCTTGCTCTCTCCCTTTCCGGACTCCGACGACTCGGGGATATTCCTCCTCTTCATATTATGATGATTCCGGAGACTCTGACCTACCATCTGAACTGGAGGAGCCCAAGGACTCCCAACCATCTCCTCCAGATGATCCGACTTTCATGGATGTGATGAGGCACATCCAGGCTCTTATTGGTTAGGACATGGAGGAAGTGGATACCGAGTGATGTCGGCTGGCCAGTTTCCTTCGTAAGAAGGAGTCCTTGCCTTAAGTTGTTTCTCCCCTTACTGTCTCCTTCAGGGACATTAACAGGGCTGCTTGGAAACACCCATCTACTAGCCCCGCAATGTCTAAGAAGGCTGATTGCCTGTATAATGCCCCTAGGGATGAGTCCTTTTATGCAGAGCACCCAGAGACTGACTCAGTTGTTATTAACATGGCCCATGACAGTTCTGAGTGGCTGTGGCACCTTAGCACTCAGCTTCCCAACAAGGTCTCTAGGCAGATAGACCATTTTGGTAAAAAGGTCTATTCTTCAGCCACCTGCACTGTCTGTTCCCTTAACTTTCTTGCCCACATGGCTCAATATCAGAATGTCCTGTGGGAGAAGGCCTTTGAGGTGGCACAGGCTCATTCTGACATACCGGGAAAGGTGAAATTGTTACACCTTTTAAAGTCAGGCTTGGATGTGGGGACTCGTGTTCTCTGAGCCTCTTATGACTCTGTGGACTTCGCAGGTAGGGCTGTGACTACGGGGGTTTGCCTTCTTCGCTACTTGTGGCTTAGAAACTCCAGATTTGCTCTGGATGTCCAGTCTAAGATTCTGGACTCCCCTTTCAAGGCCCTGTTTTGTTTGTTTGTCAAGGATTTTCAAAATATTATTACTTGCCTCCAAGAGCTGTGGAAAGTTTTGTGTTCGGTTCAAACATTGTACCGATCCCAGCCTAAATCGTCCCAGTGGCAGTCCTTTTGTCATTCCTCCAAGTAGCAACTGAGAGGTCAACAACCCAGAAGTGCCTTTAAGAGAAAGGCTGCTTCTCAAACCACAGGAGTTCTGCCCCCAGAGCTCCCAGAACCTCACAGGCTGCGTTGCCTGTCCCTGGCTCCTCTGCCCTCCTTTCCAACCCCCCTCCCCCAACTGAATCCCCGGGGAGGCAGTGGGGTGTTGTTTCTCTCTCTACAGAGAGGGTTGGCACAGAATAACCTTGGATCAGTGGGTTCTGCAGTTAGTGGAACTGGGGCACACCCTAGAATATTTGGAGATTCCTCCAGACAATGCTCCAGTTCCATTCCATTACCCTCAGACACATCTTGCCCTTATCCAAGAAGAGGTCCAAGCGCTCATGAGAAAACAGGCCATAGAACATAATCCCACCAGCACAGCGAGGGAAGGCATTCTACTCACATTTTTTCCTGGTCCCAAAGAGAACAGGGGACTTGCGTCCCATCCTGGACCTCAACTTCCTGAACCAGTTCACAGAATACAAATGGTTCAGAATGGTCATTCTCCTCTTACTTCATCAAGGGGATTGACTCTGTTCTCTGGACATGCAGGACACTTATCTTCACATCTTGATGTTCCCACCCCGCTGGAGGTTCCTTCACTTCTGCTTTCAAGGAAACCACTACCATTTTTGGGCTCTGCCATTCGGCATGTCCTCAGCCCCATGAGTCTTTATGAAATGCCTCGCAGTAGTGGCAGCGGCCTTAAGGTGGGAAGGTCATTATGTCTTCCCTTACCTAGATGACTGACTTCTGACAGCTCCCAACAAGGAGCAGTTGCTCAGAACCATGGAGGCCAATTTCATTCTGTTTCGGGATCGGGGGTCACTCTCAGCCTCCCCAAATCCTTCCCTTGGCCAAGTCAAAGGCGCATGTACACTGGGGCAATCTTGGATACCGCCCAAGGCAAAGCCTTTCTTCCCTCAGACAGTGCAGAACACCTTCAGACACAGGCTCAGCTGGTCGCATCATCTCACCAGGTTCCAACCAGAACCTTTCTCAGACTACTGGGACACATGGCAGTGGCCATTGCAACAGTTCCTCTGTCTGTAACCCAGTGGAACCTTCCGGGTCCAATGGGATCAGCGCACAGATGATTTGGATCTTCCAGAGTTGGTATCCAACACAGTGCGTCAGACTATGAAGTGGTGATTGAACCTCTCCAATCTCTCCAAAGTGGTCCACTTCAGGTCAGAATCACCTCAACAGATCCTGACCACGGACACGTTGGATCAGGGCTTGAGCACCCAGCTGGTGGACCGTCAGACTCAGGGGCCATAGTCCCTATTAGGCAGCATTTCCACATCAATGTTTTAGAGATGTGGGCGATCCTGTATGCTTTGCAGGCCTTTCAGATGAACCTGCTCCCGGGATCTCTTCTGATTCAGATGGACAATATATCAGTGGTCTTTTACATAAACAAGCAGCGGGGGGGGGGGTGTATTTGTACCCCCTCTGCAGGAAAGCCATGAGAGTTTGGTATTGAGCCATAGAGCATCACCTGGTCCTGACTGCTGTGCATGTTCCAGGCATTCAAAACACCTTGACTGACAGTCTAAGCCACTCTCAGTCCCAGGCACATGAGTGGGAGCTTCTTCCCTCAGTGGTCAATGATCTCTTCAACAGATGGGGATGCCCAGAGCTGGATCTATTCGCATCCCCATCCAATGCAAAACTGTTCAGTTTCTGCTTGCTAGATCCAGCGCCTGGTGTTTTCTGGTGAGACGCATTGTCCCTCTCTTGGACAGGGAGGTTTCTGTACGCCTTCCCTCCCTTTCCATTGCTGCAGAGAGTTCTGCTCAAGTTGCAGTCAGAAGGGGCAAAGATGATCCTGATAGCCCCTTACTGGCTCTGCCAGATATGGTTTCCGTTCCTCCAGAAACTAACAGTGGAGAGTCCGATTCCCCTGCCTCTGTGCTCGATCTGCTCTCTCAGGAGCAGGGCACCTTGGTCCATCCAGACCTCAAGTCACTGCCCCTTAATGCATGGCTGCTGCAGACTTAGCAGTTGCCTAATTTGGGGTTTCTCCTTAAGTGGCAGACATCCTAGTGGCAGCCAGGAAACCCTCCAACATATCCAGTTATGCTATGAAGTGGAAGCGGTTCTGCATATGGGCCACCGTTCATTACCTCGATCCTTTTACCCGTCCGGAAAATCTTGTTCTAGAGTACCTTCTTTCCCTTTCAGACTCAGATGTGAGTTACTCGTCGATTAAGGTGCACTTATCTGCCATCTCTGCGTACCATGCACCCATCGAAGGTAAGACTCTTGCCTAGCTTGACCTCTCCTGCACTTTTTTTGCGGGGAATACTTCATCTGAATTCTCCCATCAGAGACCCTGTTCCTCCCTGGGATCTTTTGTTCATTTTAGAAAAGCTTACTTTGCCTCCCTTTGAGCATTCCACAAGTTGCGAGCTATGCTTTCTGTCATGGAAAGCATTATTTTTAGTTGCCATTACTTCTGCTTGAAGGACTTCCAAGCTTCAGGCTCTGATGTGTAAAAAGCCTTATTTAGTTTTCCACAAGGACAGGGTGTCCTTGTGGACCAATCCTAAGTTTCTCCCTAAAGTGGTATCCGAGTTTACTCTGAATCAAGACATCCACCTGCCTGTGTATTACCCAGAGTATTCAAATCCAGAGGATGCCTTACTACATACACTGAATGTCCACTGGGTGCTTTGTTATTATTTGGACCGCACCTGAGCCATCAGAAACACTGATCAGTTATTTGTTTAATTCGCCTCTAGGAAAGAAGGGGCTCCTGTTTCAAAACAATGTTTGTCCAAATGGTTGGTTAATTGCATTGTTTATTGTTACTGCAAATATGACAAGCCTTTACCAGGCCCGGTTAAAGGCCATTCTACCAGGGGCGTAGCTGCTTCATTTGCCACCTTCAGAATGTGTCCACTGCTGACATTTATGCAGCGGTCACTTGGAGTTCTGTCCACACTTTTATCCGGCACTACAGTCTGGACATTGCTTCCAGGCACAGGGCAGGTTTTGGACTGGCAGTCTTGCAAGGCCTGCTTTCTTGAGAGCCTTACGTTGACCTCCACCTCCTCCCAGCTGACCTGGGGTCAGTCCTTTCACTGCTTGCAACTCGGTCCTTATGGTGTAACCTGCTGTAAGAGCCCCTCAAAGTGAGATAATACAGTTATGTAAGAACTTACCATAACAGTAGATCTTCGAGAGGAGCTCTTGCAGCAGGTGCTGCTTTTCACTCCCTCCATCCCCCTGGCAACTGCTTCCCCATCACTGTTACCTTTTCCTCAGTTTCAGAGGAACACCTTGGTTCTCTGATCACTGTGCTTGCCGGGTCTCTGGTGGAAGAACTGAGGTGGTACTGGGGGACCACGCTTTTTATACCACAGGCAGATGTCAAGGGTGGGCCGTCAGGGGGCAGTCCGCCGCTGTATACTGCTAGCTAGAAATTTTCCATGGGGCCCTGGCACCTGCCGGCTTCAGTCCTTATGGTTTAACCTGCTGCAAGAGCTCCTCTCGAAGATCTACTGTTACAGTAAGTTATGTAACTGTACTTTTCTATCAAAGTTGATGTCTGAGTTTACTTTAAATCAAACCATACACCTGCCAGTCTATTATCCAGAGCATGCCAATCCAGGGGAAGCATTGCTCCACACCTTAGATGTGCATAGAATACTCGGGTACTATAAAAATCATGCAAAAGACTGCAGAAAGTCCTCACAGCTTTTTGTTTGTTTCACCCCTGGGAAAGAGGACGCACCAATTTCTAAACAAAGTTTGTCCAAATGGCTAGCACATTGTATTACATTCTGTTACAGGAAGTATGGTAAGGAACTTCTGGTATGGTTCATGGTCATTCCACTGGAGGCATGGCCACTTCTGTAGCTTGTTTTCAGAATGTTTCCACAGCAGAAATGTGCAACTACCACATAGAGTACTGTCCACACCTTCGCTAAGAGTTACATCCAGACTTTGTTTCTTATAGACGAACTGAGTTTGGCCTAGCTATGCCACAAGGCCTACTGTCATAAGCCTATAGACTCCCTCTGCCCAGACTGTTAGTTTTTGGTACTGCTTGGGGACTCGTTCCAAAGGTGTGTCCTGATGAAAGAGACGTCCTCAAAGAAGATAGAACAGTTATGTAAGAACTTATCATAACAGCAGGTCTTCCAGAGAATCTCTTTCATCAGGCAATGCCATCCCACCCTCCTTCCCCCTTCAGGGTTGCATCAAAGGATTTTTGTCTTGCTGCGTTCATTGCTGTCTTTGTCAGTACTCTGTCTCTCCTTGTACATTGAGTGCTGGGGTCTCTCCTGGTTCCCTACAAGGAGGTCCTCTGAACATGATCTCTGGTGGGGAACTGAGGAGAGGAGGGTCCACCCTCATTTATGTAGACGCTATCACATGACATCGCCGTGGGCAGCCCCTGGCTTGCAGAGTTTATGTGGTCCTAATGCTGATGCAGGTATTGTTCCTAAAGTGTGGCCTGATGAAAGAGATTCTCTCAAAGATCTACTTTTATGGTAAGTTCTTAAGTAACTGCAGGCTTGGAGGCAGTATAGTGCAGTGGTTTAAAGCTGTGAGCTTCAAACCTGGAGACGTGGGTTTGAATCCTACAGCCCCTCACTTGCATACTGTGTGACCCTGAGCAAGTCACTTAACTTCCTTGTGCTCCCAGGTCACACCTGTAAACAAGCTTCAGCTTAGTGTGTCACTCCTAGTTTAAAAAAAAACAAAAAACTGTTCTCTACCCTTTGATGACCCTATATTGCACATTCTTGACTGCCTCAGTTTCATTTTTGTGCTGGCACAGTGTATCTCAGAGTGCTATACAAGCTATGAGAAGTTTCAAATAGCTTAAATAAAAGGCTGGGATGCTATATGATGCTTAAAATGATGTATTTTCTGAATCACTTAGGAACAAGTTTCTCTTTCAGGTCTGCGCATCGATAAGGAGGTGGTGACATCGTACCCCCAAGTGGTCGTGGTCAGGGTTCCCACACCGACACTTCAGTCTGACAGTGACATCACCGTCCTGCGTCACCTGGTGAAAGTAGGCTGCCGATTGGTTAACCGTCCACAAGGTATTTTGAACTGCGTTAACAAGTTCTGGACATTCCAGGAGCTGGCTGGTCATGGCATCCCTTTACCCGATACTTTTTCCTATGGTAAGTAAACAACACAACTGAAACTAAGTGACTGGAGTTTCCAATTCCACACAAGGTTCTCATTGTTTTAGCAATTCGGATGGGTTTTCTAAGTTCCACAGTCTTATTCAGTATTCTTGTCAAGAACTTTCCTAGAATAAGAAAAAGTAGGTAAAACATAGAAACATAGATGATTACAGGCATAAAAAGACCATTAGTTCTTCTTGTCTGCTCTGGTCATACCTACTACTGCTCCAGCCCATCACTGGGTGGCAGTACCCTATTAGCAACTCAGTCTGTTTCACCATGGTTTACCCACTCCTACCTCCCTTGCCCCACTGCTATCATCTCCTTCTGCCGACCAACCCCGCCTTAAATCTCATCACTGTCTCTGCCTCAACCACGCGTCTTGGTATCATTTGTCAGCCCACCTCAGCACTAATTCTGGGTAGTCCGTCTTTGTTAAGATGAGGTTCTCTAAAGCAGTGCACAGTACTCCTGGTGTAGCCTTGCCAAGGATCTGTAAAGGAGCAGGGTCACCTCCTATTGCTGAAGCCCCTGCCAATGCAGTTTCACATTATGTTGGCCTTAGAATATGACTTACTTCATGCCTTGAAATTGTCACTGATGACTGTGCCAAGGTTCTTTTTCTCTGCTGTTTGGCTCAATCTGACACCTCCTATTAAAAACTATGTTTTCAGGTTGTTGTTTTTTTTTTTTGCCAGTATGCATATGTAACCTCTAGGTGGCGCTATCCCAAGGGCTGCTACCTCTGCCTGTGTGACTAGGTGCAGGTTAAGGGGCCTGGGTACTGAAAACGGGTGCCTCCACCCAGAGGACAGGGTTATTGGTAGCGTAGCTGACCGGGGTACTGCCCTCCGGGACACTAACCCCCCTCTTTCCCCTCTAGTGGCCTAAGCATGGCACAACAGACACAGTTACAATAACCCCTAATCAGCATACAAATCCCCACTCTGCACTTACCACAAGGGCTGATTCCACCAGTTCGACCCTGGAGACCCCCTGCAAAATAAGGTCAGACACAGCAGGTAACAACAGTACAGTGCTTCTTGTACAAAATGGAACCACAGTGAAGTTAAATGCAAAAAGAATTAGATCTGATTTATTCAGGGGGAATGAAGAAGGAAGGGGTGTAATTTGGCTGATTAGTTCTGTAACTGATTCAGTCAGGCAATCATGCATGCACTTTAGAGTTCCTTCACAGTCACACACTCTGGGTACCCAGTTGGAAAAAAGGTGGGCTAGCCTGACACGTTGCCCGGGGTAGGCCGGCATTGCAGCTGGGCGGGGCCCTGTGATGGAAAGAAGGAGCATGCACAACCACACACAATTTGTAATCCGGAGCCTGGAGCCTCAGTTCATGACAAGAAAACACCAATTGAATCAGATGGCAACACTTTTGATTTAGCTGATGTTGGAGGGAGCTACCCTGGTGTTTACTCATGCTACCCAATATGAAACACAGGAGGGACGAAATGGAGACTGCAGGTCAACAAGTTGGTATGTCAGGAGAAGCAGAGCCCACATGATTCACTGAGGTGTCGTTTCCTGTTTGAGATGTTGAGCAGGGGGCTGATCCCTGGGCAAGTCTCTCGTCGATGGTGATCTCTGCATCTAAAGTAGCTGACTGGGTCAAGGTGGCAGGGCCCAGGCCAGGTGAACAGTTCAGATTCAGTTCAATAGGTGCTGGAGGCAGCTTCCAGCAAGCATGACACACTTAAGTAGTGGGGAACCAAATTGCGACCCACTGACAGCTTACAGCACATTTATAGTAAAGCATAACACAGTACCTCAGGTTGGATGGCAGTCCAGTTGCAAATTCAGTTTTCCTGAGCAAAACCATGATCTCAGTGGTGATTCAGACATCCTGACAGGCTGACTGCTTACAGCAAATCTTTGGTCTTCTACAGGTAACAGGGCAGTCACAATTCAATATTTCTGGTCACAAGCCGGTTCGGATCCAGTCCGATTAATTTCACTAGCAGATCCCTCAGAAGGGAAGCAGGCAGTCCAGACATAGCCTTCCCACCACTTTCCTGTGCTACTACGCAGGAGCAGCTGTTTGAATGTCTTGAGCAGTTCACTCTCTCAACTCCAAACTCGTACTGACTCTCTGCTGCAGGCAGCACTGGGACTTCCTTCTGATCCAAAAAGGGTTTGGTTGGTTGATTCATCTGTCTGTCAAAGCAAGGGCTCCCCCTCCAGGTCCATTTAGGCGCCAAAATGAAAAAAACTAAAATTCCTACAGAAATTTACTCCCACAAGACCCCTGGGGACAGACTCCATTTGAAGGTCCTCAAAAGATACTGATTGGTGCAATACAGAAATGTCCACGCTGCAAAGAAAGGCAGGCCAGACAAACTATAATACCATTATTATTAGAGCAGCTAATCAGCAAACAATTACCAGTTCTAACAGAGCTCCCTCTGCACCATTAGCGATGGCAGAACAGAGCAATATTATTGCAGCTCAGATGGGACTCGAGCCTGGAAACACTCGGCCCCTACCCAGATTAATCATACACTACAAAAATAATGTCTCTTAAAGGGACAGGCACAGAGGCTAACAAGGCACTCACATGCAAGCACTTTTACTCCTGTAAAGGCGGAGAACGCCTGCCTGGCAGTGGGCATTTAAGCACACCCAAGGAAGACTTTTGGGAACCCCCATTTATAGGGGGTTACACATAACCTTGCATTTTTTTGCATTGAGTTTGAGCTACCAGACACTGAACCATTTTTGCGACCTCTCCAGGGGCTGCATTTTCAGATGGTCGAAAACCGCCGTGGGACTTATTCCCCCGCTGCAGCCCACCAGTGCGGAAAATAGTCTCTGCACTAATGAACATTCCAAATTTCAGCCCATGTTCCACAAAGGCAGCGGGTACAGCTGCAGAGGATAGTATACCTGGTCCAACCAGGTGTAGCTTTTTGGTGCAGCTGCACCAAAAAATGTCCACAAACTGCTGTAAAACATCTCTGTTTTTGAAAATCCAGCGCATGCAGGAAAAACTGTGGCTCTGCAAGTGAGGAGCCACTAGCTTAAGTTTTTTCTGCACCTGTGCCAATTTCGGGGGTCATTGAAAATCCAGCCCCAGGTAGTTTCTGAGCAACAAATTGAACATAAGGGTTAAAGTTTTTTTTCTAGTGTCCTGCAAAACAAAGGACTTTTGGCATTGGCAGGACCCAGATGACATCATATTCCCAAAGAAAAGAAAATCCAGGACATTCCATTCTGTTACTGAATACATTAGCATGAAAACAAGTGAACAAGGTAGGGGATTTGATAACTTTTATTGGACCAACAAGAAATGTTCAGAAAACAAACATTCAGGCCAGCAGTCCTTATTGTCCCTTGGTCTTGAGCTGTCCCTGCTTGTTTTCCTGCCCTGAATTTGTAGGCTTCTGCTTGTGGCATCAGAATAATTTCCATTTCGGTAGGTGGGGAGCCACAGTCTTTTGGAACACTTTCTGGAGACTGAGGTTCTGCCCCCTTTGTACTCACCTCTCTAGGTTGAGGGCAGAGGTTGCAGAACTCTGCGCCAAAGTGGCAGGGGTACAGAGAACTTTCTGCCCCACCCAGGGGCAACCAAGTCTGCCACCACTCCCCTAGAGAATGGCTAGGCAGAGTGGTTGGACCATGATGTGCTCTTGGAGGGTGGGGATGGTAGAAAGGGTACACATTCCTCAGCCTGTGACTTTGTACAATTTCTTTGCTGTTCTGGAGGGACAGGGCAATTTGGAGGAGGCACCCAAAACACTGGAAAAGGAGGAAGTGGGGGTCATCAGAAGTGGAGGCCCCAAGGAGGGAGGAAGAGACTCCCTCTGAGGAGGAAGCAGCTCCAGAGGAAGCAGCTGCTGGTGGCAACTTTGTTGTTGGGGGATCGACTTGGGAGCGGGGGTGGGAGCTGGGGGAGAAGGAGAGGGAGAGGGAGATGACGTGCCTGAGAGGTGCTTTGGCTTGGAGGGATGAACAACAGATCTAGAGGACTGCTAGGGCAGCAGGAGATGGGAGGCAGCTAGATGTCCACCAGGGGACATATGATCTGGCAAAGGACAGGGTAGGTATAGTGCAGGGAAGTTTCAGGAAGCTGGGGAGGGCCCTCAAGCAGGTGGTGCATACAGTGGCTTTTGCAGTGGTGCTACCTGTGTATGGCCAGGGAGAGGTAAGGACACTTTGCACCAGGGCCTTTAACAATTGTTTGAAGGCATCATGCATGGAGGAGGGCTTTGGTTATACTGGGGATTGGGGGCCAACCAGGGAAGATATGGGCCTCTATAGGGGAGAAGGCCTGCATCCTTCTTGGAAGGTGATCACAGTCCTTAGAGGGATGGTTAGTTGCCACTTGGATGAGCATTTAAATTAGCTAGGAGGGAGGCTGAAGAATTAAAGGAAGCAACAATCCCCCACCCAATGATGAAGCAGCAGGGAGGAGAGCCCATGGAAACTAAACCGCCCCATGGCAGGGGCACAAGAAGACAGGGGTGGGGAAAAGGCAGAGGGCAATGGGCTATAATTCCGAGAAGCAAGAAAGAAAGAGCAGAGCAGACCGGTAACAGAGAAGGTAACAAGGAAAGAGGTGGGTCAGGGCGAGTGGGTCAGAGGGAGCATCAGGGAACAGCACAGGCAGGAGGGATGAAGCAGGCAGGGAGGTAGTAAGGTATGGAGACCCATGTGAGCCAATGCAGGGAGTCTAGGAAATAAAATTCTGGACCTGGTGGACATCATTGTGGAGGCTAACCTGGATTTGGTGGCCTTAATGGAGTTGTGGTGCATTGACAGCCACAATGGCCATACCAAGCTACTCTCTGTTGATGAGAGACAGTGAAAGGAGGAGGGGTTGTACTATATGTAAGGAAGGAAATCGAAGCCATGGAAGTGCAAGGCCAGCCGGAGGAATAGGAAGGGCTGGAGGTGCTGTGAGTTGTTCTGGAGACAGGTGTTGGGGCTGCTGCTGCATACAGGAGTGGTATACAGACTTCCAGCACAGGGAGAGGAGTTGGACGAGGCACTTGGGTAAGCCACCATCAGGATGGCAAGTAAGGGGGAGGTGCTGCTAGTTGGTGACTTAAGTCTGAACATATGGATTGGAGCCTTTCAACTGCAGCTTTGGCAAGGAGCAGGGCCATCCTTTACTCCCTACAAGGTGCTTTTCTCAGGCTGATAGTCAGCAAACCTACTAGGGATGGGGAGGTGCTTGACCTGATGCTTACAAAAAGGGACAGCACTGCAGACATCACAGTGGGCAGTCCCCTAGGTACCAGTGACCACTTTACCAGGGGTACAGATATTTTTTAGGACTGGGAAGTATTTACTGCTAGCTACTTTCACCTGGTAGTATTTTCATCTACATGGTAATAATACCATGCATTGACCTGTCTCGGACCCCATCTCTAAAAAAGGACACAGTTCCACTGGGATGTCTGCAAACACTAATCTTCCTTCTCTGATACCAGTGCGGAGTCTTGAGACACTTTGCCACTACTATATAGTGCGGTGACCCTATTTTTAACATTTCATGTTGCGACAACCTTTCTTGTCATCCAGTGCACAACTCCGCAAACAATCTGCTGCATGTACACAACTGATACCTATGCTGTTTTCTGACCCCACCTCTACTTATTTATTTATTTTATTTATTGAAATGTTTCAGCAGGAAGAGCACACTGAACAACAAGTTGCTTGTCTCATGGTGCGTCCAGGGGGGAGAGGGTATCAGGGAGATCATACATACACACATACAACCAAACATTAATACAAATTATACAGTGATGCATGACAGTGTAAACAGAGCTGAGGAATACAGAAAGTAATGTACATTATAAGTGCAGTAATGAAATTATGTATTGTTAACAAACTCAAGGGAGCAGATAAGTACAGCCTTCTATTGTACCAACTTTGTCCGAAGGGAGATAAATAACATTGAGTCAGCTAGCAGGTGAGCAGAACAGAGTAAAGATAACGGGAAGGGGGAGTTAGCCACAGATATAATTTACTGAGAGAAAGTGTTGTAGGGCTGAAGAGATGGAGTGGGGAGAAGATGAGTGGTGAATCTGGGGAGAAAGAACGTTCCATAGTTTAGGAAAGCGATGCGAGAAGGCCATCTGGCCTACAGCAGTGGATCGATGAGGAACTAACATTAAACTAGAGTCAAAAAGATCTAAAGAAATGGGCAGGAGAGGGAAGGATGGATAGTGAGGAAGTAAGATATGGGGAGAGTATTCCAAACCAAAATCTAGACATGAGTTTGGCGCAATGGAGGTGGAGATGATTTTCTAATGAGGAGAAAGCCAGGGAGTGGTAGAGATTACAGCGATGGGTGAGAGAGGGGAAGTCCACAGCAAAGTGACAGAAGGAATTAAAAAGAGTATCCAGTCTGGTTAAGGAAGACTTGGGGGCAGCACTGTAGACTACATCACAGTAGTCAAAAATAGATAGGATCATCTTCTGGACAGGTTTGTGTCTAGCCGGTAGCAGGAGGCAGCTACGGTTCCTGTATAATGTGCCAAGCTTGGGACGCAGTTTCTTTAGGATGGCGTCCACATGACCAGAGAAGTTGAGGTTTTGGGCAAGCCAAACCCCCAAGTATCTAAAGGATGAGGTGTCCTCAAGGACTGTCCCATCAAGGGTATGGAGGAAGGGCAAGGAAGGGAGCCTAGATAGCCTCTGCCTAGTGCCAAAGGTCATTGAGAATGTCTACTTGGCATTAAGGAAGAGGTGATGGGAGTTAAACCAGTGCTGAACTTTATTGAAGTTTGGTTTCAACATCAACAGGGGACTGGCCTGCGGTGAAGAGGACTGTGACATTGGCGTACATATGGATGGAGTTGGATGAGCAGGCTGAGGGAAGGACAATCTGTTCGTATGTGGATCCATGGCTAGTAGCATTGAATGCTGCTGCCAGTTTTGTGCATATGTACCAACATGCTGTAAATCTACAGGGTGGGAAACAAATTCCTAAAATCAGAAAGTGGGAGTAAATCATGAAAAACTGGTAATAAAATACTCCTTTACTCCAATCAAACCACATGATGACCCCGTAGTTAGCAGGTTACTGGAAAGATATTTTAGAGGCATTAAAAGAATTGGTAGATGTGGAAGCAGTATTGACCCCTGAGCTAGTTCTACTTTCAATTCCACCAGAGGGTCTCCCAATACCCAGAGGATCACTGTTAATCACTTATATGCTGGCTGCTAAAAAACAATTACTAGAAACTAGGGGAAGAAGATGTCTCCAAACATACAGAATTGGCGGGGAGTAATGGGAGAAATTTATGTACTAGAGAGATTAATAGCTAAAAGCACAGATAAATGGTCTGTATTTGAGCTTAAATGGAGGAAATGGATTCTATATATTTCATCTTCAGATCCTACTTTTGTACCTTAGAAACATATCGATTCTGAACTGGGGACGCTAATGAGCAGCTAGCTGAATGGACTCGAACCTCCGCGCTGCTCCCTCTTAACAGCTTAAAAGTACAAATAAAAAGTTAAAAAAGTGCCTGAGACTACAGAAAATTCATATCCTGTGGTGTATGAACTTAGGATGGATGACTATCTGACTCCGGGAGCCTGGAAGAGTCAGAGGACTGCAGCAAAAAACGCGAAGAAAGGAGGAGATGGGGCGGCCTAGTATCATTATCAGTGGCAGAGGTTGCAGCTTTGGGGAGAGAAGTCACGGGGCAGGTCATCGCAGCGTTGGAGCCCCACTTAATAAAATTAGAAGGGAAACTAGATTTAAAACTCCAGGAAATCCATGAACAACAGGTGGTGCAAGCGGGCAGAATCTCGGAGATGGAGGAGAGGATTTCACACGTGGAAGATGAGCTGCTGGTGACTCCTGGGCAGGTTGTGGCCCTCCAAAAAGAGTTGAACGACTTAAAAGACACCTTTGATTACCAACAAAATTATCATAGGCGACTAAATTTGAGGCTGAGAGATTTGCCAGAGGGTATGGAGGGGGAGAGTGTGCTAGACTTCTGTGCGCGAGTGCTGCCTGGCTTTTTGGGCCTCTAGCCCGAATAAGGAAAGCTTAAGCTGGAGAGGGCTCATAGGGCTGTGATGCCCAAGCCACTGAGAGAACAGCCGCTGAGACAAATAATATTTAGGTTTCACCATTTCCAGGATAGAGAGCTAATGCTGAAGGCTTTTCGAGAGAAGGGAAAGGTGGAGAGTGAGGGCCATCGTCTATACATGTGGCGGGATTACTCGGCCTGACTGTTGAAAAGAAGGAAATCATTCAATAATTCCATGCAGCAACTATGTGACCTGAAGATCGAGATCTTTTTGGTTTACCTGGCCACTTTAAAAATAAAACACTAGGCAGCCACGTATTCCTTTTGGGAGGGGGAGAAAGCAGAGGAATTTGTGAAGAATTTGAGGCAAAAGTTGCGCTGAGGTATAGCCCAGAAATGTAGTAAAGGGGTTGGGAACCCTGTCTATAGACTGAAGCAAAGGAGGAGAGACTGGCTTTGCAGTTACTGCTCATTCGTGTTTTGATCTGCAGTTTCGTTGTTCAAGTTCGTGCTGGAGGGGAAAGAGTGTTTATTGGCAAAGTTTATTTTACCACTTCTGTCAATGGAAATAGACTGGGACACTGTGAAATGAGTGCATTGGCGGACTGTCCTGAAAATGGCAGAGAGGCCTGAAGGGGGCATACGTAAAGGCTACTTGCAGTGCCGTTGCGGGATGGGAGCCAACACTACGCAATAGAAATCCCCGGATGTGAAGAGGAATGCCCAAGACGCTTGAGATGAGAGAGAGGCCAGCTGGAAAAGCGTATGGGTACAGGTAGGAGGGCAGGCGGGGAGAGGGGCTTGGCGCATTGATTTTTAAGTGCAGCCTAATCTCCCTGCTTGTCTTTTCTGGTGGCCCAAATCATCTATTTCTGGAGCACCCGTGTGGTGCAGGAAAAGGGGGAAAACCAATGAAAGATTAGGGATAGAAGGATGGGGAAGGGCCTCACTATAGAAAAAAAGGGGGGCAGAATCGAGGATGGCAGGGGGGGAGTGCGATGAGAGAAGGGAAAGGAAATGAGGGTGGTAACTGCAGGGAAGTGGGATTGTTAGAGGGGTGAAGTTCCAAGGCAAGGGGCACAAAATTAAACTGGCTGTGCAGGGAGAGCATGGGAGCGTCTTTTTCAGTATCTGGGGATGAGGCAGACACTCAAGTCGGGGAGACTGATAGTGTTTAAGGGAAAGAGAGATATACAAAGGGAAGGCAGAGGGAAGGAAGGGACACATTTGGTTGGGGGTTATTCCAGAGAGAGGAGGGAGGGCCGGGAGTGTGGGAAAGGAAAGAAGGAACATGTGAGACAGATGGAGCAGTGCGAGGAGGAGGGAGGAGTACATCAGACCAGGGAAAGAGGGGAGGGAGTAAATAGTGGGAAGGTCGAGGGGAGGAGGTATGGTGCGGGTTCAGGGGAGGTAGTGAATAAGGGAGAAAAGGGAGATGGGGGACACATGTACAAAGTTATATGTTTAAACTGTTGTTAAGATTGTTTGTGTTGATACTGAGGTTTTTTTTTGTATGAACAAAGTGCAACCAGTGAAACAGTATACAAAGTTATCATGCTATTAATGGTAAGTGTGAAGTTGTAAGGGAAAAAATAAGATATATAAATGTCTGTTAACAAAAGTATTAATGTGATTACTTGGAATGTTCGAGGTATCATAAATCCAGTAAAGAGGTCTATGCTGCTGACAGCCCTCAAAAGAGGTGGAGCTCAAATAGCTCTGTAACCCCTAGATGGCGCTATCCCAGGGGCTACTACCCCTGCCTGATTTGCCACTAACAGGTTGAGGGGCCTGGATCCAATGGTGGGTGCCTCCACCCAGAGGTCAGGGTTTGCAATAGTTAAACTAACTTGGTCACAGCCCTCTGGGACACTGCAACCCCCCTTTCTTCCCACTAGTGGCCCACACAATATATCAGAATTACCTTCACAGTATACACTTACCCCAGGTCTGGTTCCGGCACTGGGACCTCCTGTGAAATGAGATACAGTGCAACAATCACAGTACAGTACTTAACATAGACAAATACCTCAGGCAGTATAACTTTGCTGAAACAAGCAGCTCTGATTTATTTAGGGGATATAACAAGGACAGGGGAAATCAGGTTAATTAGCTTATCACTCTAATAATCTACCTATGGCTCTGTGCACAGGCCTATCCCTATCAGTTACTGTCCCTGGGTACCCAAGCCCTAGTGGCTAGTCCAAACCGTGGCAGCTGGTAGGGGCTCTTTCACACAGAGAAAAGGAGAATTAAACAGTCAGCAGTACAGTAATTCCATTTGGATTTAATGTGGCAATTCAACAGGGAGCGACCCTGAATTAGTACTCACGACCTCCAAATAAGATAGGGTCCTTCAATGTCAGCAGGGCTCACTTGAGGTACACAAACCTCTTCACACATCCATATAAAAGAAAGCACTATACCAGGCAGGCTGCATCTGTATCCCAATCCAATTACTGCACAATACCCGGAGAACACACAGCAGATTCAGTTCCTGACAGACCGAATGCATTTCAACAATTTCTCCAGTCTTCTACAGGGTGAGCCTGGTTTCTACTCTTCAGAGATCCTTTGATTCTTTTCACAGGACGGATTCAGTCCTAACAAGCTGCAGACGGAACTCTGGGCCTTACACACGCTTTTGACTAAAACTGCACACTGAAAAGCACAGGGCTCCTTCCTTCTTCACTGCCAAAGCTCAACTGAAACTCCAACTGACAAAACCGGCACTTCCTTTGAGTTCCTCCCAGTTCTTGACTGGATTGGCTGTCACTCACAATAGACTGCTGCTGTTGGTCCAAAAGGCACTGAAGTCTAAACTACATCTCCCAGAGTCACTGCCCATACAATCCTCTTGTGTCTGGCTCAGATTATGAGTCCAAGTTCTGATTCGTCCAAGGCACCATTTTAGAGCTAGCTTACCCCACACTGATTGGTCCAGTTCAGCAGTTCAAAACTAGAATGGGAACTAGCAGACACAGTTCTGACTGCAAAGAAAGCAGGTTAGACAAACTGTAATTTCATTATTACTCTAAATAATTTCTGGCAAACAGTTACATCTTTCAGATAGGTTCCTTTGCACTCCTAGTGACTGCAAAATGAAGTGAATTGGCAGCAGCTTGAGTGGTACTCAATCAAAGAAACACATAGTCCCCATACAAACTAATTATGTCTGCAAGCAGACAGCTCTTAAAGACAGTACCAGAGGCTCTAAAAACACTCACAGATAAATGGCTTAAATGCCAAACACCATTCAGGCTTGGAGCATTCAAGCAAGCTCCTGGAAGTCTTTTGGGAACCCCCATTTGCAGGGGGGTTACACCCTTCCTGGCCTGGGAAAGCTTGACGTCCGCGTCAAGCAAGTACCCCCATAAGTTTCAACTGCAACCATATACATTTGCATTAGGCTCGCACATGTGATCATCAGTCAATATATCATTTTACCAAGAACACATTTCTGAAACATTGCAGTACGTCACTCTTTACACAGTATTACATACACATTGTACCATAACTCAAGTTATTACCTCTTGTACATGAAACTTGAAGAGAGGGGGCCCTTCCCTATCAGTTACCTTGGGGCTGGATGGGGCAAGGGCAACATACTTAGAGGGCAACACAAGTAACTTGGAGTTAGCACTGATGCTCAGTTTGGGCAATGAGCTCGGGACACATACACCCTTTATGGACAACATTGAGAGGCAAGTCCACAGGCCTCCCAAGTGAATCATAACTGAGGTGCACCACAGGCTTTACAGCTCGACCAGTCTTTCTAGGGGAACTGTTATAGTCTCTGCACTCTGAGCCTCATTTTCAGCATTGTCCTCACTTGTCAGGAGTCTCCATGGGGTAGAGAGGCTAGAACTTGGGGCACTTTCAGCTCCAGGAGTTACAGTTTCTGAGTCCACAACATTTGGCTCGCATGGAGAGCTTTCGGACACTGGCAGTGGACTGTCAGGGCACTCAAAATACTCTTCTTGTTCGGTGTATCACCAGTCTGCCCCAATCTATCATTTTCCTCCTGAAAGCTCAAACAGTTCAACCATGCACAATGATTCCATTTCATCTGATCTGATGCTTTGCACTTCACTTTCTGGGAGCATTGGCTCCAGGGATGAAACTGGGGGCTTAGACAGTCCAGAAGGCCCAGCTTTGTCTCCAGTATTGACTAGGGATTGCCCGAAACAACTGACTCAGTTCGTAAGAAGGATAGTATTCAAAGTCACTCTCACTTTCTTCCGATATGGACTGACAGTCATGCTCAACTGGGACTTGTGGAGGGAACACTTTAACTTTGCTTCTGTAGGTGCAGACTTTCTTGATCTTTCTTAGCAGCAGCTCTAGTCACTGGTCCAGAGGGGCATCTTCTAGGGCTCAGACTCAATTAAGATTTGTCCAATGGGCAGTAAATGATTTCTATGCATTGTTTTTACATCTTTGAATTATTCTCAGGCCTTACTTTGTACACTGGCAGATCATCTAGTTTGCCCACTACAATGTGAGGGAGATGGTGCCATCTGTCAGCAATCTTGTGCTTGCCATGCAGTCCCAGATTTCTTAGCAATACCCGATCTCCTCCTGGAGTTCCTGTGCTTTCACCTTTTATCATACCTTTCTTTGTTGGCCAGATTTCTTTTGGCAGCCATGGTTTGAGCCAGTTGGTACGCATGATTAGCTGGGCCTTAACTTTTGCACATACTGTAAATAGTTGTCAGCTTGAACCCCATCAGGAGACCCCAAACACACATCTACTGGTAGTCGAGCTTCTCTTCCAAACATCAGGCGGTAGGGAGAGAATCCAGTGGCATCACTTTTGGTGCAGTTATAAGCATGTACCAGGGTGCTAATTTGTTGGCTCCATCTAGAGGCTTGTCCTTTGGGTGCAGGGTGCCTAGCATATCTAGCAAAGTGCGGTTGAAGCGTTCAGGCTGTGGGTCCCCTGGGGTGGTAAGGAGTGGTTCTGGACTTCGCACTCCCCACAGGAAAGCATCTCTTTGATCAGGCGACTCTCAAAGTCTCTCCCTTGATCAGAATGGATTCTTTGTGGAGCCCCATAGTGAACAAAAAGTTTTCTACAAGTACTTTGGCCACAGTGGATGCTTTCTGGTCTTTGGTGGGAAAGCTTGGGCATATCTCGTGAAATGGTCAGTGACCACCAGCACATTACTGATATTTCTTTGATCTGACTCAAACTCAGAAAATCAATACAGACCAGCTCCATGGGTGCACTGGTGGTGATGTTAACAAGGGGCAGCCCTCTGGGGCAAAGCTTTCCTCTGTAAGCAGCGACTACAAGTTCAAATGTGTTGCTCCACATCAGCCCCATCTTAGCCAATAGAATCTGGATCTCACCAAGTCAAGTGTTCTGTCTATACCAAGGTGCCCCATGTGGTTGTGCAAGGACCTCAGTACTGAGTCTCGAAGGCAGTGGGCAGCACTAGTTGTTGTTTGTCTACTTGTCCCCTCTGTCTACTGTTTCTCTGTATAACAGTTTATTGATCAGTTTCAACTTAGGACCTTCTTTGTATAACATGCAGTTCTCAAATCAGTGGGCGTAATTTGGACACATCTTTTCCTGCATAGAGGGCTTCTAAAGCTGCTTTGATCATGGGATCGCGGGATTGAGCCCGCTGAATACTGTCATTGTCCAGCTGAGGCAGTGCACCAATGTCTATTGCAGAAAAGTGGCAATAAGCAGCAGGTATGCAATTCTCAGAGGGTCCCAAGCAATCCACCATGCAGTCCACTCGTCCGTGGACATTTGTTCCTCCTGTCAAACTTCCGCAGAGTGCCGAATGTCAGGTTCTGCCAGTCGGACCCAATCATTCTGGGGAACAGGCCTCCGGGAGAGAGCATCAAGCATCTATGTGGTTCAGACCTGCTCGGTATTCAAGAGCATAGTCATATATAGATAATGCAGAAGCCACCTATGGCCAGTGGCATCCAACTTAGCTGAGGTCTGCACATAGGTCAAAGGATTATTGTCAGTTTTACTAGTATTTTAGCCCCATACAAGTACTCATGGAATTGGTCAACAATAGCCCACTTCAAAGCTAGAACTCTAACTTATGTACAGGATAGTTCTTTCGGATGGGGTCAGGCTTCTACTGGCAAAGGCCACTGGTCTCAGGCCATTCTCGTGCTCTTGGTACAACACAGCCCCAACCCTTGCAAGCTAGCATCAGTGTGCAGGACGTAAGGTTTTCTTGGATCGGCATAGCCAGCACTGGAGCATGGGTAAGTTGATATATGATCTCATGAAAAGCAGTCTCCACAATCAGGAGTCCAAGCGGGCCCCAAATACTTCACTGGATGAAAATACACTCTTTCAGTCTTGAGGAGCTGACTTTTGGTATTTTTGTGGGTTGGAGATACCCTTGAGTAAGGTTAAGTAAAGTGCGGATCACTCTTGAATAGTCCTCGATGAGCGCCGATAATAACCACAGAATCCCAGGAATCTTTGCAGTTCTTTTAGATTTTGGGCTGTGGCCAGTGGTCAAGGCCTCAACTTTACTTGGTCGGTCTCTATTCCTCGGTGGATACTATGTCCCATACTTTACTGATGTTTGAAAGAATTGACACTTATCAATGGACAGTTTAAGGCCAAAGTCCTCCAGTCGGTCCAATACCTTAAATAATCTGCTCTCATGTTCCTCCAGTGAGCTGCCAAACACAATAACATCATCTAGGTATACCAGGCACTCTAGTAAGTTCATGTCCCCACTGCACGCTCCATCAATCGTTGAAAAGTGGCTGGGGCACCTGAAATCTTGAGGCATCCTCTTAATTCATAGAAGCCAGCGGACAGGGAAAGGCCGTCTTCTCACGGTCCTCTGGGGCCGCCGGGATCTGGTAGTACCACTGCGGAGATCCAGCACAGAACCACTTGCTCCCGTTTAGGCAGTCCAAGCATCCTGAATGCGGGGCATTGTGTACTGATCAGGGATAGTCCGCCCGGTTTAAGGTGCGATAATCCACACACATCCTTACTGTTCCATTCTTTTCCTCCCACTACCACAATGGGGAAGCATAAAGGGCTCTGGATTCTTGTATTACACCAGCAGCTAACATCTCTTGCAGATGCCGTCTCACATCATCTATGTCAGCAGGTGCCAGGCGTCGAGACCTCTCACGAAATGGTCTTTATTCATGCACCCGGATATTGTGCTCAGCTCCTTGCACGCATCCTACATCCCATTCCTTTAAAGAAAACACCTGGTCTCTCTGGGCAAGCTTCTCACTGATCCTCACTTTCCATTCAGCTGGCAACGGGGAGTCACCGAAATCAAACAAGTCAGGCGTTACTCTGTCATTCTTCCTCGAACTCTTGCTGCTGGGTAGCACTGCAGTGTCTGCACAATGCACATTAGCCAGGATGCAACGTCTGTTTACTCGAATGTCTCTTTCAGACACATTATGAACTTGGACCATTACCCTTCTGGCATAAGCATGGGCTCTAGCGGGCAAAATACTAGGCTTGACCAGCAGTCCCTCTGGCAATTTTCCATCGCCTGGTGCATCCAACATTAATATTTTATTCTTAACATCCTTTCTGATACGGACCTCTCCCTGTAAGGTACACTGGGCATTTGGCGCCAGGATCAGAGACTCAGGATCCTTCTTCCATACAATTCGACCGGTTCCTCTGGTTCTGTTTTTCAGCATCTCTGTGTGCCTCATAGGCCTTCTTAATTAAAGCAGAACTCTTAAAGCTCTACTAGTCTTTGACCCTGTTTTCATAACACAACTGTGCCAGCCTTCCGAACATATGAGCATTTGTTCCAATCAACAAAGGGACACCATCATACAGTCCAGTGGGGTACACACTAAGGCTAGGGTCTCTACTTGTTCGCCACTCCAGCCACGGAGGTGGGGAAAGACAGCCAAATTGGATATACCCGGAATAGGGTAGGCCTTCCACTTAACCCCCATACATGCAGTCCTTCTAATGGTTGTAAAGTCACGTCTGACAAATCTTCTGATACCAATCCTGGAACATAATTGTCACTTGGGAGCCACTGTCTAATACAGCTCTTGTAGACACTCCATACCTTTACAGTGGTCTCCATGGAGGGACCCACTATTCTGGACCAGTCTGGAGAGGCGGTAGTGGGGGCCTGGGCAACTGACCTTGCCACAAAGGACGTGAATTAGCATTTTGGTGCCCTCACTGGGATCGTGTCGTGCACCTCTTAACCACTGATTTCTTCTCCAAGCTCTCCTTGTAGCCTATATGCAACTTTGTCAGTGTCTTTGGGACTGGCATTCCTTTTCATGTGCCCATCTTTCCCACAATTATAGCAAAACATACTTTCTGGAGTTTGAGCTGGCGGGAGCCACACTGGGAGCCAGGGTGGGGTATTACTAACTGGAAACCTGGGTGCCATCTCTGTCTGTGGCGTGATAAGCATTTGGAGACATCTCGTCAGTTTCTCCACTTCCATGGTCAAGGAATTGAGTTTGGAGCTGTTATCAGCAGGAGATACATGGGTGGGTACCCCACCCCATAGCAGATGCAGTCGGATATAGGTCAGGGCCCGTACTTGCAGGCGTGGCCTTCATAAAGGGACTGTTTTTGAATTCCGGATCTCTCTCAACAGTTCGCCCCATTGTGGCATATCTTTTCCTTGTCAGAGCACTCATTGACTGTCAACCTCTGCCCCTGAACTTCACTTGATGGGTCACCTCAGTCACTCGGTCGTAGCCACAGCTGTTGGTGCAGGTACCTCCCGAGGTCGCCTTTCTCAACTCTCTCAATTTCTCTCATTAACTCATCATAGGAGGTGTGGATTCAGTCGATTTGCCAGGCGTACTGAAGCAACAGCAGTTCTGAGAAGGGGCAGACTTAAGGATTCTGTCCAGTCTGGTTCGGTCCAGTTCAATCGCTGGCAAACTACCCTTTCTGAGGCATTCTTGCAACAATTTTTCCAGCCGAGACATACACAGACAACAACTCCCCTTGGTACTGTTGTGCATTTCTTACTCTCACCATAGGTCCTCATCAGAATCTGGGCTCCCATACACATTCTCCAAGGCCTCAAGATAGGCTGTGCAGTCGCTTCAGGGTTACTGGCCCGTTTGCACGGATGGTAGCCAGGGCAGGACCTGGAGGCTCTCACTAACCCTCTTTAGCTTTTGGCTTCCCGAGCATTGCCATTCTAGCACTTGGGGGCAACATAGGTCATCCAGGTCTCCCAGTCATCCTCCCTTGGGGGTGGGAGGTGCCAGAGAAGATCCTCAACCTCCGCGGTAAGAGTCGTGACTAATGGCAGGTGCAGAAATAGGAGTCTGCATTGGTTCAGCCACCATTACGGGCACTGGAGCAGGAGAGGGTGTTGGGAGGAACACCCCAGGTGGCAAGAATAGTTTCTTCAAGTCCTCCACAGTTTTCCCTCTCCCAGCAACCATTCAGCAAATTTCTCCTCAAAAGTTTCCAGATAGTGGTGGGGCTGATTTCCCCGGTCTTTACTGTCCTTAGTTATCACTCTCCAAGCAGTGAGGGCTCCTCTGGGGTAATGGTCTGTGGCACTTGGAGCTATCTATGGGATCTTAAACTCTACTAGGGCCAGGAAAGTGTGGGTGAGCAGATTAGCATGCCGACCCCACCACCACAGGGTTTGTAAACCTTCCACCTTGGAAAGTACTCCTGCACAGTGTCCGTATTGATACCAGGGATGTCCAGGATAAGCATAGCATTTAGGGGTCGATCTCCTCCCAGTACACCACTCCATCAGCCGGTGCACAGCCACTTCTGTCGGGTACCCATTTTTTCTTAACAGTGGTTAGTAAATATGGCCACTAGAGGACACACAATCCAGCGGTGAGCCTCCAAGATGTAACCCCTAGATGGCGCTATCCCAGGGCTACTACCCCTGCCTGATTTGCCACTAACAGGTTGAGGGCCTGGATCCAATGGTGGTGCCTCCACCCAGAGGTCAGGGTTTGCAATAGTTAAACTAACTTGGTCACAGCCCTCTGGGACACTGCAACCCCCTTTCTTCCCACTAGTGGCCCACACAATATATCAGAATTACCTTCACAGTATACACTTACCCCAGGTCTGGTTCCGCACTGGGACCTCCTGTGAAATGAGATACAGTGCAACAATCACAGTACAGTACTTTAACATGAGACAAATACCTCCAGGCAGTATAACTTTGCTGAAACAAGCAGCTCTGATTTATTTAGGGATATAACAAGGACAGGGGAAATCAGGTTAATTAGCTTATCACTCTAATAATCTACCTATGGCTCTGTGCACAGGCCTATCCCTATCAGTTACTGTCCTGGGTACCCAAGCCCTAGTGGCTAGTCAAACTGTGGCAGCTGGTAGGGCTCTTTCACACAGAGAAAAGGAGAATTAAACAGTCAGCAGTACAGTAATTCCATTTGGATTTAATGTGGCAATTCAACAGGGAGCGACCCTGAATTAGTACTCACGACCTCCAAATAAGATAGGGTCCTTCAGTGTCAGCAGGGCTCACTTGAGGTACACAAACCTCTTCACACATCCATATAAAGAAAGCACTATACCAGGCAGGCTGCATCTGTATCCCGATCGCAATTACTGCACAATACCCGGAGAACACACAGCAGATTCAGTTCCTGACAGACCGAGAGCATTTCAACAATTTCTCCAGTCTTCTACAGGTGAGCCTGGTTTCTACTCTTCAGAGATCCTTTGATTCTTTTTCACAGGACGGATTCAGTCCTAACAAGCTGCAGACGGAACTCTGGGCTTACACACGTTTTGACTAAAACTGCACACTGAAAAGCACAGGGCTCCTTCCTTCTTCACTGCCAAAGCTCAACTGAAACTCCAACCGACAAAACCGAGCACTTCCTTTGAGTTCCTCCCAGTTCTTGACTGGATTGGCTGTCACTCACAATAGACTGCTGCTGTTGGTCCAAAAAGGCACTGAAGTCTAAACTACATCTCCCAGAGTCACTGCCCATACAATCCTCTTGTGGCTGGCTCAGATTATGAGTCCAAGTTCTGATTCGTCCAAGGCACCATTTTAGAGCTAGCTTACCCCACACTGATTGGTCCAGTTCAGCAGTTCAAAACTAGAATGGGGAACTAGCAGACACAGTTCTGACTGCAAAGAAAGCAGGTTAGACAAACTGTAATTTCATTATTACTCTAAATAATTTCTGGCAAACAGTTACATCTTTCAGATAGGTTCCCTTTGCACTCCTAGTGACTGCAAAAATGAAGTGAATTGGCAGCAGCTTGAGTGGTACTCAATCAAAGAAACACACAGTCCCCCATACAAACTAATTATGTCTGCAAGCAGACAGCTCTTAAAGAGACAGTACCAGAGGCTCTAAAAACACTCACTGATAAATGGCTTAAATGCCAAACACCATTCAGGCTTGGAGCATTCAAGCAAGCTCCTGGAAGTCTTTTGGGAACCCCCATTTGCAGGGGGGTTACAGCTCTATTACAAGAAACGCACCTAACAGAAGTAAAGCATGCCAAACTGGCCCGAGGGTGGGTGGGGAAGTGTTATGCGGCATCTGCCTCGGTTTATAAAAGAGGAGTAGCCATTTTGATACATAAAGGCCTGAACATGGAGTTGCAGAGGGTAATTAGGGACACCAAGGAGGGGAGATATATTTTTATTTCGGGAACCCTGGATGGGGAGCAGATCACCTTGAGATCGGTATATGCCCCGGCAGTACATGATTACCAATTTTATGCCTCTTTGCTGGATTTACTGGTCCGGGAGCTGTTTCCGGGACTAATAATGGGGGGGGATTTGAATTGGGCAATGGACTCAAAAATGGACTACTCAGGGGGATGCAACAATGGCAAGAGGGAATGGCAGAACTAAAGCTGGTGGATGTATGGCAAACAGCAAACCCAGGAGTGAGGGAGTATACTTTTTACTCGAACCCCCACAAAACATGGACGCGGATAGATTACATCTACGCCACGAGGGAATGGTATGCTCGGGTATGGGAAGCACGACACAGCCCTATAGATATTTCGGATCACACAATGGTGGTAATGAAAATACAAGGGAGGGAGAAGCAGGGCCCCCCCTTATGGAAATTCCCCACATATATGGTTCAGAACGAGGAATTCAGAAAGCATCTGGTGGACAGTTGGGATTTTTTCATGGCAACAAATGATAAAAAGGGGATCTCGAAAAATACACTCTAGGAAACGGGCAAGGTGTTCATGAGGGGAGTAATTATTGATTATGTGTCGTGGATAGAGGGTAAATGGTGGGCACAAAGAAGTGAGTTGGAAAAGAAATTAAAGGCGTTAGAGATTAAGGTGGCTCGGGGAGAAAAGGGGAGGCCGTCCGAATGCTGGACATGGTGAGGGAGGCTCTGAATGCGCATTTGAGATCAGAAGCAGGGAGAGCTGGCTTATTTAACAAGAGATATATATTTGAATGGGGAAATAAACCAGGCCCATTGGTGGTTAACCTTATGAAGGGAGATAAGAGGTTGAAAAGAATTGCAGGGGCGAGAGATGATCAGGGCACCCTGCAGAGCAAGGATAAGGAGTTGCAGAGGGCCTTTAGGACTTTCTTCCAAAGGTGATATCAAGCAGGGGACACAGGAACGAAAAGAAAAGATGCTGGAATTCCTAGGGAAAATAAAAATACCGAAAGTCATGTAGACACAGAGAGAAAAGTTGGGGAAACCAGTAATGGAGGGGGAGGTGATGCAAGCTATCCAAAAATTGCAGAAGGGGAAGGCTAGCGGACCGGATGAGTACCCGGTGGAGTATTACAAATTGATGGGAGCCCAAACTGCGAGGGTGCTTTGTAGAGTGTTCCAACAGAATGGAGAGGCGGAAGAGGTTAGCTTACCAGATATGTGCTATGATGCTGTCATATGCCTCATACCAAAGGAGGGGAAGGATTTGGAACTATGTGCCTCGTATCGGCTGATATCACCATTAAATTGTGATCTGAAGATATTGGCTAAAGTTTTGGCCTGTAGGCTGGAGGAGATACTCCCGGAGGTGGTTCACCCGGACCAAACGGGGTTTATTAAAGGAAGACAGTCATATCATAATATGAGACGGTTGCTTAATATACTTTGGAGAGCGAACAGAGGAAAGGAAGATATAGGGATCCTTTCAATGGATGTGGAAAAGGCGTTTGACAGGGTGGAATGGAACTACCTGTTTGAAATATTGGGGAGGTTTGGTCTGGGTGAACCATTTCTGGGATGGGTAAAGGTGATGTATAGGCGGCTCCAGGCGCAGGTGGTAGTTAATGGTGGTAGGTCGGAGAGGTTTAATTTGGAGAGAGGTACGAGGCAGGGCTGCCCGCTCTCCCCCTTATTGTTTGTGCTTGCGAAAGAACCTCTGGCTGTAGCAATTAGAGACAGCAAGGGCATACGGGGGTGGGGAGGGTAGGTCACAACATAAACTGGCACTGTACGTGGACGATATGCTGTTGTTTGTGAAGGATCCTGGATGATCGGTTTCCCCTCTTCTGTCGCTGGTAGAGGAGTTCGGAGTATTTTCGGGGTGCAAAATTAATTTAGGAAAGTTGGAAATACTGTGGTTTAAGGGAGCTGGAGAAGAGGTAAGACAATGGGGACTCAAAGTGGTGGAGATGAGTCTGACATATGTAGGGGTCCAGGTAGGTAGGTCCTTGGGGTCCCTATATAATTTAAATTATACCAAATTAATAAAAATCATTGAGGTGGATCTAAGAAGGTGGATGCAGCTACCAGTGTCATGGCGGGGTAGAATTAATATAATAAAAATGAATGTGTTGCCCAGGATTTTGTACTTGCTACAAATGCTACATATAGGACTGTCTAGGGAGGACGGTCATAGGTTGGAGAAGGCCTTTACTACCTTTATTTGGAAAGGGAAGCATCTGAGGGTTAGTTTGGGGAGGTTAAAGGCAGATAGAGAGAAAGGGGGACTAAATTTCCCAGACTTGGGAAATTACTTTTTGGCTATACAGCAAAGATATGTGGCGGACTGGGTTCATAAACCCAAGGTTGCCAGTTGGGTTGAATTGGAACAGGGTACGGACCAGAGTAAAATAGAGGCATATCTCCATAGTAAAGGGCTGAGGGCATATAGAACAGGAAAAAAAGTAAATCCCTTAGTAGTGCAGGTACTTAAGGCATGGAAGGAACTAAGGAGGAAAGGGTGGACACAAGGGAAGGAGACACTATTGATGCCTGTGGTGGGTAATCCCTACTTCTTGCCAGGGCTGGAAGATATAGGCTTCAGGAACTGGGAGAGAAAAGGAATAAAGAGTCTGGGGTACTTATTAGTAGGTGGACGGTTCTGTTCACTACAGGAACTGTAGGAGGTGGTAGAAGGTGGTAAGAGAGAAAGGTTCAGGTACTTGCAAGCAAGGGCATTTATGGAAAACATAGAAACATAGAATTTGACGGCAGATAGATCCGCTTGGCCCACCCAGTCTGCCCATTTCCCTACCTAATGGATAAGCTGCAGATCCTAGTTAACCAGCAGCCTACTTCTTTCTACCCCAACCCCCTAGAATTGCCTTATGACTGTCCCATGCATGCTTGAATTCAACCAATGTTTTTGACTCCATAACCTCCTCCGGAAGGCTGTTCCATGCATCCACAAACCTCTGAGGATAACATTTTACATTACCTCTGAGTCACCCCCCCTCTGTCTTCAAATTGTGCCCCCTTGTTCTTGCACACCTCTTTTTTTGAAAGATGCTACCCTCTTGGACTTTGTTGATTCCCTTGAGGTACTTGAAAGTTTCTATCATGTCCCCCCTCCCCTCTTTTCCTCGAGGCTGTACATATTAAGCTCCTTTAGTCTCTCTTCATATGTCTTCCGGTGCAGACCCTGCACCATTTTAGAAAGTCTGGGAAAGGAGAATAAAGGGATATATGACGTGGACCCAGTGGAGATAGTAATTTATGCAGCTCAAAACCAAGAGAAAGGGTTTATAGGCTGGGCGGTAAAGAGAGGTAAGATAATACTTCCTGATAGGACGTTAAGAACTAAAAAACTTGTGGGAAAGAGACCTCGGCAGAGGCATAACGGATAAACATTGGAAATGACTGCTTCTGATGCATTCTGGGATTATGGCATGCAATAAATATAAGGAGGCATATTTTAAATTTATTCACAGGGTGTACCACCAACCGGTGATTGTGCATAAGGCGCACCCTGAAGTATCACCTTTATGCGGAAGGTGTGGCTTGGGACAGGGGATATACATGCACTGCTTTTGGGTGCGTCTGATACTGCAGAAATATTGGAAGGAGCTGGTGTCTAAGGTGGGAAGGATTGCTGGAAGGGAGTTGCCATTGGACCCTCTGGGTTGTTTATTTGGGGTGGAAGATGGAGAAGAGGAGGAATGGACGTTATTGCCCAGATGGATCAGGGTACTGTATGTCCTGGCTCGTCACGGGATCCAGAATACTTGGGTCTCACAAATTGCACCAACAATCCAAGGATGGTGGAGGATGGTGCTGCAGACATTGGGGTTAGAGAGGCTAACCTATGTGTTGGGGGGAAGGGAAGAAGGATTTACAAGACACTGGGCCCCATTTTTGGCTTCTTTGTCGGAGGAAGAGAGTTGGATATTATGGGAAGGTACAAAAAGCTGAGAAAATGAAGGATGATTAGAGAAGGTATATAGAAAGTAGAAAGAAGCAGTTAAGAAGGGGGGCAGTGAAAATGTTTATAAAAAAGGGATAAAAGAAAAAAGGAATATGAATATGTATGAGACAAAGGATGGGTGAAAAATAAGACTGTGGAAAGGATTGGATGATAAAGTATGGGTATACTGGTTGCACTTCCATTTTAATTTTATTTTAATTTTAACTTAATTTAACCTAATTTAATTTAATTTAGCTCAACTTGAATGGAACATAGTTGGCAATGAAGTGAAAAGGATGATTATTATAATATATGATATTAGTAGTAGAATGAATAAGTTGTGTATTTGATTGTTGAAGTTTTTGAAAAGCAAATATAAATATTATACAAAAAAAAGAAACATATCGATTCTGATGATGGTTAACGTAAATGTCTTACTGCTTATGATATGAATTGCTCTGTAAAATATGTAAGTAGCCCTGAGACCCCTGACTAATGTATTGCTATGTATCTGACTGATGTAATTATGTACTGTCCTAATTTATACGCTGTAAAAACTGTCCTATGATTTTGCAAATGAAAATATAATAAATATATAGTAAAAAAAAAAAAACACATGATGACAGGGGTCCTGGACTTTAGCATGGTGGATGTTAAAAGAAATGGGAGACTGCCTCAGAAATTACCTTGTTGGGGGGATTGCTAGGTAGGGATGGAGGTACAGTGGGGAAAAATAGGGGAGGGCATAATTAAGGCAACCAGCCTCAGTGCGAAGGAAATGAGTAATAAAAGAAGGAAAATGGACTGTTATGTTTCTCTAAGGAAGTGGCCAAGATCATGAAGGAAAAAGAGTAGAATTCAGTAGGTATAAGGAAACACAGAGGAAGGAAGACAGGGAGGTGTACCAAGTAAAACAAAAGGAAGCAGGAAAGGCAGTGAGAGGAGAAAAGATGCAGACAGAGCAAAGGATAGCCAGAGGGGTGGTTAAGGGGGATATGACTTCTTCAGGTACATAAGTGAGAAGTGGTGGGATAGTGAGGATAAGGAGGGTGGTGGTGGGGGGACTGTAGAAGAGGACCAAGAGAAGCAGACATCCTGAACAGGTACTTCTGCTCAGTCTTCAAGGTGAAGGGAGGAGGGGAGGGGACAGATCACTAGGGAGCAGAAGAAACGGGGGGTGGAGAGGAGGACACAAGTCTGTTGTCAAAGGAAAGACTCCTGAAGGGACTTGCAGCTCTGAAAGTGGACAAGACAGTGGGACTGGGTGGGATACACCCATGGGTACTGAAGGAACCCAGGGAGGTGCTAGCTTCCCCACTGACAGAAGGAAGGCAGACGTCTTCTACATAAGAGTGGAAGCATGGAGAAGGCTAATAACAGTAGGCCAGCCAGTCTTACCTCAGTGGTGGGAAAACTAATAGAAACTCTGTTAAAGAGGAACAGTCAGCACCAAGGGCCCCACATTCAAGTATGGGGCTGCTCCCAGTGTGCACTCTGTGTGCAAACACATTTTGGTTTACTTACTGTTTACTGTAGTATAGTAGGTTATAGCAGACTAATTTTGCTTACTTCTAAGCTGACATCTTCTGTAACTACAAATCCCAGAATCTCCTGCAGTTAACATCAGAGCAGTACTGTAGCAGTGAGGGATTCACTAGCCTGCAATGCATGTTAGAGTTTATATAAACTCTAATCTTTTGTTTGCTGGTCCTGTTGTCCTCCAGGGCTAAGTACGGTTGCAGAGGACTATACTTAGCTTCTGGAGGAAAGCAGTACTGGAAGGTCTTACTTCGAGGGAGCTCTTGTAGCAGGCAACACTAGCAGGACTAAGCCGTCAGGTGCTATGACAACATGGAAAACTTCTAGCTAGCAGTCTGTCTGCCTGTGGTATAAAAGAGGTGGTCCCCCAGCTCCACCTCAGTTCTTTTCCCACCGTCGCCCCACTCACATCGGACCTAGATGGATGCCTGCTTCAGTTGACCATTTTGCTTTGTGCTTTTCTGCATTTTTCTTTAATTTTGCTTTGAAATTAAAATATTTTATTTTATTGTGCTTGTCTTCTTCTGCAGCTTCGTCTTCTGAACAGTGTACAAAGTGTGCTTGCAGCAAGCAACTTCCCTCCAAGGATGGCCACTCTTCTTGCCAGCTCTGCTTAGGGAGAACCAGTTCCAAGCGATACTGCACCTCAGAAATAGAGTTGGTGCAGGTAAAGGGTAAAGCAGACCCAAAATTTAAGCAAACAAATTTACCGCACTCAGGAGATGGCTTGGCTGTCTCAGGAAGTAAGGACACTATGTCCAGTACATTCAAACAAATGAAGTTTATTGGGCAGCAGCAGCCAGATATAATGAAATCAAAGAATATAAATCAGAGAGCCTACTGCCACAATGGAGCTACCCCAGAGCTTTGTTCTTTGGAGCTTCCTCAGGGGCTGATTTATATTCTTTGATTTCATTATATTTGGCTTCTGCTGCCCAATAAACTTCATTTGTTTGAATATGCTGACATAGTGTCTTTATTTCCTGAAGCAGCCAGCATCTCCTGAGGTAAATTTGGTTCATACTTGTGGCACTGACCACCTACACTGAGGCCTACCAGCGCTGCCAGAACTTCAACCAGGCCACATGACCCTTCAAGGCTTCTTGTTGCAGCAGAAGTTAGCTGCAATGGAGAAGGAGCTCCAGAGCAAAGGCTCTTCCTTTTCCTCAGCCTCTGGGGCTTCGACTTCTTTTCCTGCCCAGAAGGAGCAGAAATCAGCTGGGAAGCATAATCACCAGGACAAGCACAGGAACCATCCACGGTGAAATTCCCACTCTCAGTCCCCGCACAAGTTAGTGATCGACTCTGGGTCTTCCTGCCGCTGGAGATCGGCCTCCACACCGGTGGCAGTCCTCACTTCTGCAGGGTTGCCCGTCTCTCCGCCACTCGCTCTCATGTCAGTCTTGGGCAGTGGCTCCTCGGGGGTCCAGATTTCGTCTGCTGCACCCCAGCCCCTGATGCTCAGGCCTTTACACCCAACGAGTCCTCAGCCAAGCAGCTCGACTGTGCTCTCTTCTTTGAACGGTGGGTCTTTACCCATTGCTCCCCCAGTCATGGTATTGCCCACGTCGGATCCCAGTTCTGGGACTGACGTCTCTTTGCAACACCTGGAGCAAGCACTCTCTTCCTGTACACAGGCATCACCTCTGCCTCTGTTGGGAGCGAGCTCCCCTATGCAGATTCCCACCTCCCCTTCCAGGCCAGCAGCACATGTCTCGCCGGACGGGCATCAGCCTTCACCCATCCGACTGATGCCTGCTGTGCTGGTGTCTACACTGATGAGGCCTCAACCGTTGTCACCTCAGCGTCAGTCAACGCTGGCTGACCCATTGGGTAATCCCCAGCTGGCACCTGAGGGACCAACGCAGGGGCTTCTGACGCCTCAGAGACCGACGCCTGGGAAGCTGACACCTCAGGGGCTTATGCCTGGTTACCCAACACCTTTTGGACCTGCGCCAGGGTACCCCACACTACAGGGACCGAGGCTGGGATACCCAATGCCAGGATACCTGGTGCTGCCTTCTCAGTATCTGTATCCACCTTATCACCCACCTCCTGTGGTGAATTACAGTGTGCTTTTCTTGGCCTTGTGGGCTTTCATGAAGGATAAGAAGACCCCCCCCAGAGACCCTCTACTCCACCTCCTAGGGACCCTCCTCCTTTGGACTCAGACAGGGTGGGGCCTAGCCAACCCCGGTCTCCAGTATCATCTCTGGTTCAAACTGACCGATGCAAGGAGGACCGTCTGCCACTGACACTGGTCCCAGAAACTTAACTGTCTGGTAGGAATTCCTCCTCTTTCTCTTCAGAGGACTCTGATAATTCCGGGGGCCTTCTGATGATCCTGAAACCCCCAAGAAACCACCTAGGTCCCCTCTAGATGATCCTACATTTATGAACATCACAAGACATATTCAGTCCTTGATGGGCTGGGAGATGGAAAAACTAGACCCCTAGCATTGCCATCTGGTGGTCTATCTCCATAGAAAGTAGACTCTCCCCTTGGTGGTGTCACCCCTCATTGAGTCATATGAAGACATCACCAAGGCCACCTGTAACCGTTGCTCCTCCACTCCGACCTTGACCAAGAAGGCTGGCCGCCTTTATCATGTCCCTATTGGCAAAGCCTATTTATGAGGGAGTAGCCAGAGGCAGACTTAGTGGTCATGAATGCAGCTCATGACCACACCAAGAAACCTAGGCACCTCAGCACCCACCCTCCTGATAAGGAGTCTCGCCAGGTCAACCAATTTGGCAAGCAGGTCTGCGCTTCGGCCACGATGGCCATCAGGTCTCTGAGCTACCTGGCCAACATGATGCAGTATCAGAATGCTTTGTGAGACAAGGCTTTCGATCTCATGCAGGCCCTCCCCAAGGATCCCATGAAAACCAAATTGGTCTAGTTCCTTAAGTCATGCTCAGACGTGGGCAGCCATGTCCTCCAGGCCGCTTATGACACTGTCGATGCAGCAGGTCAAGCGGCGACCACTGGTGTTTGTATCCGCCGCCACTCCTGGCTCCAGGTATCAGGTTTCACTCCAGTTGTGCAGGCGAAAATCCTGGATGCCCCTTTCTGGGGGTCTGTCCTTTTTGACAGAGACACCCAGGACATTATTTATCGCCTACAGGAATTGGGCAAAGCCTTGCGCATGGTACAGTCTATATACCATTCTCAGCCCAGATCTAACCAGCATCAGTCCTTTCATCAGACCCCTAGACAGCAGCTCAAGACCCAGCAGCCCAGAGGCACCTTCAACGCAAGGCTTCTACCCAGCTGTCTGGAGCTTCCA
This sequence comes from Neoceratodus forsteri, assembly GCA_016271365.2. Lineage (NCBI taxonomy): Eukaryota > Metazoa > Chordata > Ceratodontiformes > Ceratodontidae > Neoceratodus > Neoceratodus forsteri. The sequence continues at coordinate 570,149,386 of CM057452.1, forward strand.
CCCTGAGGGCCCCTAGAGCGTCCCCAGTTGCTCTGCCAACCCCCGGTACTACTACTTGACTCCTTTTCCGACCCCACTCCTCCAGGCAGAGGCCTTGGGGGAGGCGGTGGGGGGTCGCTTTTCCCTATACCTCGATGGGTGGTGCACTGTTACTTAAGACCAATGGGTCCTTCAGATAGTGGAAAGGGGCACAGTCTGAAATTTCTGCAAATCACTCTGGAAAGCCCTCCCTTGCAGTTCCATTACCCTCAGGCCCACATCCTCCTAATTTAAGAGGAAATTCAGGCCTTGCTGTGCAAAAGGCCATAGAGCCTGTTTCCCCGGGACAGAGAGGGAAGGGATTCTACTCCTATTCTTTCTCATCCCCAAGAAGACAGGGGACCTGAGACTGATTCTGGATCTCAGCCACCTGAATTTGTATATAGAATACAAGTGGTTCGGGATGGTCACCCTTCACTGGTTGCTGCCCCTTCTTTACCAGTGGGACTGGCTTTGTTCACTGGATATACAGGATGCCTACCTCCATATCCTGGTTTTCACCTCAGCCTCAGACAACGCCGGCTGACCCGTCGGGCAATCCCCAGGCAGCGCCTGAGGTACCGACACCGGGGCTCCTGACGCTTCATAGACCAACGCGTGGGAACCTGATGCCTCAGGAGCCTATGCCTGGTTACCCAGCACCTTTTAACCTGCGCTAGGGTACCCCACACCCCAAGGACAGATGCCAAGGTACCAGGCGCCACCTCCTTGGTATCCATGTCCACCTTCTCACCCACCTCCACCGGCAAGTACAGTGCTCTTTTCTCGGCTTGGTGGCCTTTCATGAAGGATAAGGAGACCTTCAAGAGGCCCCCTACTCCACCTCCTAGGGATCCTCCTTCTAGGGACTCAGCCGAGACTCCTGGGACTGACCTTCAGTACCCTCTCCGGTTTGAACTGACTGATGTCAAGGGAACCGTCGACCACCAACGCTGGTCCCAGAAAGTGAACCGTCTGGTAGGAATTCCTCCTCTTCCTCTTCAGAGGACTCTGATGATTTTGGGGGGCCTTCAGACAATCCTTAAACCCCCAAGGAAACCCCTAGGTCCTCTTCAGATGATCCTACATTTATGGACGTCATGAGGCATAATCAGTCCTTGATGAGCTGGAAGACGGAAGAACTAGACCCCTAGTGTCACCATCTAGCGGTCTATCTCTGTAGAAAGTAGACTCTCCCCTTGGTGGTGTCACCCCTTATTGAGTCATATGAAGATGTCACCAAGGCCACCTGGAACTGTCCCTCCTCTACTCTGGCCTTGGCCAGGAAGGCTGACTGCCTTTATCATGCCCCCACTGGCAAAGCCTATTTGAGGGAGCAGCCAGAGGCAGACTTGGTGGTCAAGAATGCAGCTCATGACCATACCAAGAAACCTAGGCACCTCAGCACCCATCCTCCTGTCAGGGAGTCCTGCCAGGTCAACCAATTTAGCAAGCAGGTCTACGCTTTGGCCACGATGGCCATCAGGAATCAGAACTACCTGGCCCACATGGTGCAGTATCAGAATTCTTTGTGGGACAAGGCTTTGGATCTCATGCAAGCCCTCCCCAAGGATCCCATGAAAACCCAGTTGGTCTAGCTCCTTAAGCTGGGCTCAGACATGGGAAACCATGTCCTCCGGACCGCTTATGACACTGTCAATGCAGCAGGTTGAGCATTGACCACTGGTGTCTGTATCCGCCGCCACTCCTGGCACTGGGTATCAGGTTTCATGCCAGATGTGCAGGTGAAAATCATGGATGCCCCCTTCTGGAGATCTGTCCTTTTTGGTGGCGACACCCCGGACATTATTTCTCGCCTACAAGAATTGGGCAAAGCCTTGCACACAGTACATTCTATGTACCATTCTCAGCCCAGATCCAACCAGCATCAGTCCTTTCATCAGAGTTCTAGACAGCAGCCCAGAGGCACCTTGAAGTGCAAGGCTTCTACCCAGCCAGCTGAAGCTTCTACCCTGTGGGCCCCTAGACCATCTCCAGCCACTCTGTCCATGCCCAGTACTACTGCCTGACACCTTGCCCGACCCCCCCGACCCCGGCAGAGGCCTTGGGGGAGGCGGTGGGGGGGTTGCTTTTCCCTATACCTCGATGGGTGGCACACAGTAACTTCAGACCAATGGGCCCTTCAGTTGGTGGAAGTAGAAAAGAAGGTGCCTCCAATTACATCTTGCTGCTGCTAGCTTCTGGCAGAAAAGAATCTTGCTTTCAGAGCAAGAAAGATCTGACTAAAAGGTACAGTTTTTCTTACTGATAAAACACTTCTATCTCAGCAGGAGTCAGTGCCAGGTGGGATTACACAAACAGATACTTTATTAGAAGCAGGGGGTCTCATTTAGGGTATTAAAAAAAAAAAGAAAGTCAGTATGTGTTTCTGTGTTAGGGAAGGGGACTGTATCAACGTAGTTTGCTAAGTCAGGAGCATAGGAGAGAAGTTAATTGGGGGTGTGGCTTGAGCAGTACAAAAGCAGTGGTCTTGAATTACAGCTTCCTGCGGCTAGCTTCTGGTAGTATGTGCGGTAACATTCTCGAAGGTGCTGCCTGTCTATGGCAAGGGTGATACTAGGGTACTCCACACCATGGGATTCAATGAATGGTTGATAAACGGTTATGGAGCTCAGGGTTTTGGTGTCACTGGGGACTGGGGAGCCACCTGAAGGCATAATGGCCTGTACTGGTGCGATGGTCTGTCCGGGGGGGGACCAGGATCCTAGGTGATAGGTTTAAATGCTTCATTGGCAAGCATTTAAACTAGCCAAGGGGGGAGGCACTGAAAAGGAGCAGGGAAATCCCAGCCTCCCCCACAAAACACGGTAATTAGCGAGGTAAGCACCAAGGTAGAGAAGTCATTAGGGAGCAGGACAGGGGTAGATGCAAAAAAGGGTAAAGGCAGTAAGGACAGGGATGAGGCTAAAAGGGGTAAGGCCATCAAAAAATAGAGGGTGATAAGTACCAATGCCCGTAGTCTGTGTAACAAGCTCCCTGAACTAGTGGCCTTGATGGAAGAGGGATGTCTGGATATTGTGGCAGTCACTGAAACATGGTACACAGAGAACCATGACTGGGATGTCAACATACCAGGATACACAATCTACAAGAGGGACAGGGAGGGTAAAAGAGGAGGAGGAGGAGGAGGAGGAGTAGCTCTCTATTGTAAGGGAAGGGATTAAAGTAACAGAGCTAAAGAGTAAACAAGGAGAAGATGAGGCACTATGGATCACCCTGGAGATGGAAAATGGCACCACAACCCATATGGGGCTTGTGTACTGACCTCCATCTCAGGGCGAGGGAGTGGACAAGGAAATGATAGAAGGCATCCTTAGAATGGTAGAAGAAGGGGAGATACGTTCCCTACTACCCTCCAGCATCTCTGTTTTCCCCTTCTAGTCACTTTTCCTTTCTTTGTTTCCTTATCTCCTTCTCTCCACCCCTCCCTCCTTCTTCCCTTCCCTCACATATTTCCTACTCCAATTATAAATGTCCTAAACTTCACTATTTCATCCTTGCCCTCCTCCTTCTTTCATCAGGGAACATCCACCCCAACCCTGGCCCTATTTCTTCTCCTATCCTGGCTCCTTACCCAAATAACATGTCTCCAAACCCCACTCCCACTACAACCCTCCCTAACGGGTTGAAGCTCCGTCACCTGAACATCTGCAGCCTGCTACCTAAAATTGACCTCCTACAAACTCTTATGATTTCACACACCCCCAACATCTTAATTATTACTGAGACATGGCTCAAAAAAAGCACCCCTGACGGTGCCATTGCTATCCCTGGGTATTCCATCTCCAGACAAGATCGATCGGGTCGTGGAGGGGGAGTGGCCATGTATATCCTGTCCTCACTACAGTTTACTACATAGAAACATAAAAGTTGACGGCAGATAAGGACCGCAAGGCCCATCCAGTCTGCCATTTCTTTTTCTACCTTATAAATGTGCCATCGACTTTTGCTCTGTCAGTGGCCTATCTATTCACACTCATCTGTATTGCTCCCTCATGCCTATCCCATGCATGTTTGAAGCCCTGCACTGTATTCATAGCCACCACTTCCTGAGGTAGACCGTTCCATGCATCCACCGCCCTTTCTGTGATAAAGAATTTCCTCACATTCCCCCTTAATCGGCCTCCCTGTAATCTCATGCTGTGTCCTCTTGTTCTGCTATTTTTCTTACATTTAAACATGTTAGACTCTTTCACCTTGTTAATGCCTTTAAGGTGTTTGAATGTTTCGATCATATCATCTCTCTCCCTCCTTTGCTCAAGGGTATACATATTGAGCTCCGTTAATCTGTCCTCATATGTCTTCTGGTGCAGTCCCTGCACCATTTTGGTTGCCCTTCTCTGGACTGCCTCAATTTGGTTAATGTCCTTGTGAAGGTGTGGCCTACAGTACTGCACACAGTACTCCAGATTGGGCCTAACCAGTGTCTTGTAAAGAGGGCTTATTACCTCCCTCTTACGACTTGTGATACCCCTACTAATACACCCTAACATCTCCCTAGCCTTACCTACTGCTTTAGAAGTCTGCATGGATGGTTTCAGGTCATCAGTGATGATGATGCCGAAGTCTTTTTCTTCCTTTGTGACTGCCAGCAACTCTCCTCCAGACTATAGGTGGCTTCAGGGTTTCTCAGGGTTACTACCACCCTATCCACCTCCATCCCAGCTACCTATGAAGCCCTCATCACCTGCATTACCCTTCATTTCTCAATTCCAATCTTTGTGGCTGGCATCTATTGCCACCCAAGCATTCAACCCTCGGTCACGACTGAACTCTTAGCCCATATCACCACCCTTTCACAATCTGGTGAAATTTCCATAATGGGGTGACGTGAATCTAAATTAGTTGTCTCCCAAGTTAAACAAGCTATGCAATGATGTCGCTGCTCTAAACCTCACTCAACTTATACTTGAGCCCACACGCCCTGATCCCAAAACATAAAATCACACCCTGCTTGACTGGGCACTCACAACCCACCCGTACCGTGTCATTAAATCAGGTCTCCTCCCCAATGCCCTTAGTGACCACAACCCCATTTTCATTGTACGTAAGGTTCATCGCCCCAAACCTCCCCCTAAAATCATACAGCTCCTGTCCTTTAAATCCTTAGACCTTACCCCAATCAACCCTGCACTCACTTCCACCGACTGGGCCTCCCTCTCCATTGCCATTTCTGTCGACCAAGCACTTGACTATTTTAAGAATTAATTCATTGCCACCTGGAATGCCTTTGCTCCTTTCAGATGGACCAGAGTTCGTGGGCTTCACCTCCCCTGGATCACCCCTGAACTACTGGCCTGCTTCAGGGGACGTGATCAGGCCTGGAGAAAACACAAATCTACTAAACATCCAAATGACTACGCCAAGTACAGAATGCTACGTAATTCGTGTACTAAAGCTACTAGACTGGCTAAGTCTGATTATTTCGACTCCTCTTTCCTGACTAACACTAACTCTCCATCTAAATTCTGGAGGGTAGTTCATGCCCTATTCTCTCTCCCCTTCCCCTTCCAGTTCTCAAAATAAATAACTCCGTAGTTTCAGACCCTGGCTCCGTGGCCAATGAATTTAATGCCTACTACACCTCATGCACCACGTCTCTTCTAAATTCCCTCTCTCCATTGCCACCTACTAACTTCAGCCCTTCACCTCAGCCAGTGCCTACCCCTCCTCCATTTTCCTTTTCTGCTATCTCCTCTGATGAAGCTCTTAATGCTCTCCTATCCCTCAACCCCTCTAAAGGCTCCTCACCAGACGAGCTTGATCCTAAACTTCTCTACCTTTCTGCTCCTGCAATTGCTTATCCTATCTACCTAATCCTTAACTTGTCCTTTATTTCTGCCCAAGTACCGTCATCCTGGAAACACGCTGTAGTTCTTCCTCTTCCCAAGGGTGGTGACACATCCACTTCTGGCAACTATCGCCCCATTTCCCTACTTCCTACCCTTGTCAAACTTCATGAACATTTAGTTCTCTCTCAACTATCACCCTTCCTCTCTGATTCCTCCTTCCTCACCCCCTTCCAGTCTGGCTTTTGGAAGAATCACTCGACAACCACCTCCCTCCTCAGGCTTACTGACTCCATCCTTTCAGAGATGGATGATGGCCTGATCACATCGGCAATCTTTGTCAACCTAGCCAAAGCTTTCAACACTGTTTCCTATCCCCTGCTTCTTGATTCACTCTTCTCAGCTGGCCTTGCTTCGTCAGCCACCAACTGGTTTAAATCCTACCTCGTTGGCAGGACCCAGTCGGTGAGAATCCTTGATTCCATCTCCCCTCCACTCCCCATCAACCCTGGTGTCCCTCAGGACTCAGGGCTTGGTCCCCTACTCTTCTCCATTTTCCTTAATGATCTTCCCACAGCCTGCTCATCCTCTTCTATCTACATGTACACTGACAATACTGTTTTGTACAGTTCCGGCAAAAACCCTGCTGCTGTGCAAACCAGCTTACAGCTTGACCTCAACCAAGTTCAGCTCTGGTTTGCTTCTCACCAGCTTTTTCTAAATGCCAAGAAGACAGTCTCAAAGACCTTTGGCACCAGGCAGAGACTCTCTAGGCTCCCGGCCCTACCCACCTTCCACGCCCTTGATGGGACCATCTTGGAGGACACCTCCTTATTTAGATATCTGGGAGTTTGGCTGGACCAGCACCTCAACTTCTCTGTGCATATCTATGCTATCCTGAAGAAAATGCACCCCAAGCTTGGTGCTCTGTACAGAAATCGTAGTTGCATCCCGCTGACTGCGAGGTGTGAAATTGTCCAGAAGATGATACTCCCCATCTTTGACTACTGTGACGTAGTATATGGTGCTGCTCCCAAATCTTCCCTGACCAAGTTGGACTCTCTGTTTAACTCCTTCTGCCGCTTTGCTATTGACTTACCTTCCCGCTCCCACCACTGTGAACTCTATTGCTCTCTAACCTTCCTTCCACTATGTCACAGACGCATCTCTCACTGTGCCAGATGCATCTCTCACTGTGCCAAACTAACCTCCAAATTCTGGTTCAGGGGGCTCCCCTCCTATCTCTCATCCTCTCTCTCCACTCAACCTCCCCCCACCCACTCTCTCAGATCAAATGATGCCCGCACCTTGATGGTCCCTGGCCGCTTTACCCTCATCGGTCAGACTGGTTTCGCCCATCATTTCCCTAAAATCTGGAGTTCCTTCCCCCCGAAATATGACACTCCACCTCCAACTACTCCCTTACCTGTGCCCTACACAATTACCTTTCCTTCAGCTGTTCCTGCTTTAACCCACCTTAATACCTATCCTCAGTTTCTGCCTTCCTAACATGACCCCCTGGCAGGGTTCTCAACATCCTGAAGGGGGAAATCAGGAAATGGCTACCCCTTCTCCTCATATTCAGTTATTGCATCTAAACCCTCTCTTCTCCACCTGCCCTTCTGGGTCACCAGTGTGCACAACCTAACTTCATTCTTTTTACTCCAACAGCACTTGCGTACTAACTCGAGCCTGCTCCTGGTACACTCGTGCACTATAAATGGTTCTATCGCATTATTACTGTTTTATACAGTCATATGTCCTTTTGCATGATTTTGGACATGTATTGTAATTTACCTAATTGTTCCACTACTGTTTATTGTACAATACCTTGTGTCCCAACTGTTGCACAATCTTACAATATTGTATTGTTTGTACTACCCACTTACTATTGTAACTGATCATCCTTCACAACCCTATGTAACCCCTCCCCCCAGGTCGCACCGTGAGACGAGCAACTTGTTGTTCAGTATGCCTTCCTGGTGAAACATTTCAATTAATAAATAAATAAATATGCCAGATGTTAACTGGAGTACCTTTGCTTCAGGCACATCCAAGAGCAGGGTCATTCTTGATGCCGTACAAGGGGCATGCCTCAGACAGCTAGTGTTGGAACCCACTTGGGAGGGAGCAATCTTAGGCCTAGTACTCTCAAACAGGGACAGAGAAAGGATCTCAGATTTAGAAGTGAGTAGCCATCTGGGAACAAGTGACCACCAAACCATGTGGTTCACAATAAACACAGCCATACAAAAGCAAGAGTATTGGACTTTAGGAGGGCTGACTTTGGGAAAATGAGAGAGTGCTTCAGAAAAGCACTAGCAAACGGGCAAGAAGGAGGGGCGGAGGAACAATGGGGAATAACCAAAACAGCCATCACAGAGGCAACAAGCCTTTGTGTGAAGCAAATCAACAAAACAAAACGAAGGAAAAAAACACTATGGTTCTCAAAAGAGGTGGCAGTAAAGGTCAAGGAGAAAAGGACAGCGTTCAAGAAATATAAGGAAACACAGCTGGACAGAGAACATTATCAGTTAAAGCAGAAGGAGGCAGGGAAGGTAGTCAAAATAGCAAAGGCCAAACCGAGAAAAAGCCAACTGTGTTAAGAAGGGGGATAAAACCTTTTATAGGTGCATTAGGGAGTGAAGAAAGACCAAGGAAGGAATACTGAGGCTTAATAAAGGGAAGGGAATGTGGGCAGAGGGTGACAGTGAAAAAACAGGGATACTGAATGAATATTTCTGCTCAGTATTCACAACAGATGAGAAGGGAGAGGTACCTAAACCAAACAAGAGAAACACTCTGGATAGGGGGGTTGATACCAGTCCATTCACAGAAGAAAGGGTTCTGAAAGAACTCTTGAAACTGAGAGTGGACAAAGCAATGGGGCCTGATGGGATTCACCCCAGAATTCTAAAAGAACTAAAGATTGACCTACTGACACCACTGACTACTCTCTTTAACAAATCATTGGAGGATGGGATAGTACCTGAGGACTGGATGAGGGTGGATGTGATTCTGCTTTACAAAAGTGGGAGTAGGGCAGAGGCAGAACACTACAGACCAGTTAGTTTGACCTCAGTGGTAGGGAAAATGATAGAATCACTTCTGAAGGAAAGAATTGTTGAGTACCTAGAGGCCAGTGGGGCTCAGGACCCAAGGCAGCATGGATTCACAGCAGGAAGGTCGTGTCAGATGAACCTAATTGATTTCTTTGACTGGGTGACCACAGTAGTAAACCAGGGAGGGGCTGTGGATATGGCCTACCTAGATTTTAGCAAGGCATTTGACATAGTCCCACACAAAAGATTAATATACAAGCTAGCCAGCCTTGGAGTGGGTACCAAGGTGGTAGCCTGGTTAAAAAATTGGCTGGAGAACAGCACGCAAACGGTAATAATAAACGGAGTCCATAGTGAAGAAAGGAAGGTAACTAGCAGGGTACCACAGGGTTCAGCACTGGGGCCGATCCTCTTTAATGTCTTTAATAGACATTGTAGAGCACCTGGAAGGAAAAGTATGTCTCTTTGAAGATGACACAAAGATCTGCAACATGGTTGATACACAGGGTGGGGTGGAAAGGATGAGAAGGGCTTGGCTAGCCGCTAGGTTGGAGGAATGGTCAAATGTATGGCAGCTCAGATTCAATGCAAAGAAGTGCAAAGTAATGCACCTGGAAAACAAAAACCCAGGGAAGAGTACACAATATTGGGGGTTTGAGATACTAACAACAACAAAAACGGAAAGGGACCTGGGAGTAATTATATCAGATGACCTAAAGGTGGGCAAGCAATATGAGAAGGCAGTAAGGAGGTCTGGGGGGATACTGGGATGCATAGGGAGAGGCATCAACATTAGAAAACAGAAAGTTGCTATCCCGCTGTACAGACAGTTGGTGAGACCCCATCTGGAGTACTGCATGCAGTTTTGGAGACCCCATCTCCACAAAGACATGAAAAGAGTGGAGGCTGTCTAGAGGAGGGCTACCAGAATGATGCAGGGTCTGCACCACAAGACATATGAAGAGAGACTAAAGCAGCTTAATATGTATACACTCGAGGAAAGGAGGGAGAGGGGGGAAATGATAGAAACTTTTAAGTACCTGAAGGGAATCAACAAAGTCGAAGAGGGTAGCATCTTTCAGAAAAAGAGATGTGCAAGAACAAGGGGGTACAATTTGAAGATAGAGGGGGGATGGCTCAGAGGTAATGTTAGGAAGTATTTTTTCATGGAGAGGGTTGTGTATGCATGGAATAGTCTTCCTGAGGAGGTCGTGGAGTCAAGAACAGTGAGGGAATTCAAGAATGCTTGGGACAGACATAAGGCAATTCTAGTGGGGGTAGGAGTAAGTAGGCTGTTGGTTAACTAGGATTTGCAGCTTATCCATCAGGTAGGGAAATGGGCAGACTAGGTGGGCCAAGCGGTCCTTATCGGTCATCAAATTCTATGTTTCTGTGGAAAGGGGGTACACTCTGGAATTTCTGAAAATCCCTACAGACAGCCCATCCTTGCAGTCCCATTACCCTCGGGCCCACATCCTCCTAATTCAAGAGGAAATTCAGGCCTTGCTGTGCAAAAGGGCCATACAGCCTGTTTCCTCAGCACAGAGAGGGAAGGGGTTCTACTCCCACTTTGTTGTTGTCTCCAAGAAGACAGGGAACCTGAGACTGATTTTGGATCTCAGCCACCTGAATTTGTGCATAGAGTACAGGCGGTTCGGGATGGTCACTCTTCACGGGTTGCTGCCCCTTCTTTACCAATGGGACTGGCTTTGTTCACAGGACATGCAGCATGCCTACCTCCATATCCTGGTTTTCCCACCCCACTGTTGGTTCCTCTGTTTTTGCTTTCAAGGGAATCATTTCCAGTTTTGGGCCCTCCCTTTTGGTCTTTCTTCAGCCTCCTGTGTCTTTACCAAGTGCCTGGCAGTGGTGGCTGCAGCCCTACAGAGACAGGAGCATTATGTTTATGTTTTCCCTTACTTGGACGACTAGCTGTTGATAGCCCCTTCCAGAACTTAGTTGATCGGGACCCTGGAAGCCACCTTTCAGTTGTTCCAGACCCTGGGGATTACTCTGAACATCCTCAAGTCTCGTTTCCTGCCAAGCCAGCACCTCCAGTACATTGGAGCAGTCCTAGACTCATCCCTGGGCAAAGCCTTCCTGCCCCAGGACAGAGCGGAATGTTTGGTAATGCAAGCTCAGCTGGTTGCCCCTTTCCAGCACATCTCAACCAGGTCTTTCCTGCACCTCCTTGAGCACATGGTGGTGGCCATAACCACAGTTCCCTTAGCCTGCCTGCACATGACAGTACCTTAGTGGACTCTTCAAGCCCAGGGGGACCAGTGCACTGACAACCTAGATCAGCAGGTTCTGGCCTCCAATCCGGTGAGGCAGACCCTGGAATGGTGGCTAAACCCTTCCAATCTCCTCAAGGAAGTCCCTTCTGAGCTGTCTCCCTGCAACAGATTCTGACTACAGATGCCTCGCGCCTGGGCTTGGGTGCCCACTTGACCCATCGTCAAACTCAGGGGATCTGGTTGGAGGGTAAGACACATCTCCACATCAAACTCCTAGAGATGGAGGACGTCCTTTACACATTGCAGGCCTTCCAGACTCACCTTGTTCCCAGCACTCTTTCGGTTCAGATAGACAACATGTCGGTAATCTGTTACATCAACAAGCAACGGGAGACTCATTCCTACCCTCTTTTCAGGGAGGTCCTGAGAGTCTGGTACTGGACCATTCAGCACAACCTGGAACTATCTGCTGTTCATGTTCCAGGCATCCAGAACATCCTGGCCAATAGTCTAAGCAGATCCAGGATGAGGGCTCATGAATGGGAGCTTTGCACCTCCGTGGACAAGGACCTCTTCGACAGGTGGTACCATCCCTAGCTGGACCTTTTTGCATCCACACTCAACGCAAAACTGCCCAGTTTCTGCTCACTTGATCCAGGGCCTGGTGTTTTTTGGAACGACGCGTTGTCCTTTTCTTGGACAGGGAGGTTCCTGTAGGCTTTTCCTCCCTTTCTGCTCCTGCAGAAATTACTTCTCAAGCTTCAGAAGGGGCATCAGAAGGGCCAGAGATGATCCTCATAGTGCACTACTGGGCACATCAAATATGGTTTCCACTGTTGCAACAATGAGCGGTGGAACCTCCAGTCCCCTTGCCCCTGTGCTGCGACTTGCTGTCCCAGGAGCAGTGCACCCTGGTCCATCCATACCTCAAATCATTGCATTTTCATGCATGGCTCCTGCAGACATAGCTATTGCCTGATTTGGGGTCTCATCCCGGGTAACAGACATCTTGGTGGCAACTTGGAAACCCTCCACCAGGGTTACTGATGCCATGAAGTGGAAGCGCTTCTCCATTTGGACCACCACTCAACACTTGGATCCCTTCACCTGTCTGGTGACTCTGATCCTGGAGTACCTCCTTTCCCTTTCACACTCAGGTTTGGGTTACTCCTTGCTTAAGGTGCACCTTTTCACCATCTCTGCATACCATGCACCTGTTGAGGGCAAAACCATTGCCCAGTTGGACCTTTCCCATACCTTCTTGTGAGGTATGTTGCATTTGAAACCTCCCATTAAGGGCCCTGTCCCACCGTGGGACCTGTAGTCCATTTTGGAAAAACTTACGTTGCCTCCTTTTGAACCTGCTGTAAGTTGCGAGCTACACTTCCTATCTTGGAAAGTGTTATTTTTATTTGCCATTACTTCCGCTTGAGGATTTCCAAGCTACAGGCTTTGATGTGTAAAGAGCCTTATTTGTTTTTTCACAAAGACAGGGTGGCTTTGCAAACTAATCCTAAGTTTCTTCCTAAGGTGGTGTCTGAGTTCACACTAAATCAATCCATCCACCTGCCTGTGTATTTTCCTTCATTATTGTATTTCATTCACAAATCTGGACTGCCTTTTACGGTATGGGCTGCATGCCCATTGGCTCTTGTTCTGCACCAATGGGCGTGCAGCCCTACCGGGCAGTGAGCAGTCGGCCCAATGGCGGACGGCGGGTGGGATGCTGCCGCCCGGCTGCGGGGAGCGGGTGGTGGGCTCGTGGGTGGGTGGGGTGGGGGACACTAGATCACCAGGATGTGTTCTTGGGGGTTTAGACATCTCCAGCCCGCGATCGGGCTTATCGGTCCACTGGACCACCAGGGATATGTTGGGGGTCTTAAACATCTCCAGCCCGCGATCGGGCTTATCGGTCCACTGGACCACCAGGGATACGTTCGGGGGAACACTTTGCTGCCCTTGATCGGGCTGGTGGGGAGGTTATTTCAGCGTTTGTGCGATCGGGTCAATCAGGGAAGGGGGTTTAATGCTTTTGCCCATGATCGGGCGGGGGATTTTTACTCTTTTGCCTCGATTGGGCTGCAGGGGCGTCGATCTGGCGGCTGCTAGCCTGGCAGGCGCCAGGCACAAGTCCTCGGGGATCGGTGCACCTGCATGCTATTGGCATGCAAATGGAGCCATAATCAGATGCAAATGGCCCCCCCTGCGCCTTGCATGAATTATGGCCCCATTTGCATGTCACCTTTTGAATATCGGAAATTTGCGCATGGCGCAATGGTACTTGCGCCACTGCAAGTTGAATGCTCCACTCTGACCACTTGCGGTGGTGCAAGTTCCACTGCGCCATGTGCACTGGCTGTGGCCGGCGGGTGATATTCAAAGGAGTTGCTCACTAGCGCAACTCCTTTGAATATCACTCCGGCCACACCCTTGCGCAACTGTTTTGTGCAGCGCAAGGGCTTGCGCCACAAAATAGCACAGTTTGAATATCCGGCCCTTAGAATGAAATTTCACCTGACCAACTAGAGAGTGTGTTCTAACTTGTTCTTCATTCATGTTGGTTACAATGAGAATAAAAAATTGTACTTACAGTTTCATAGTCAATTCTGCCTAAACATTAATTCTATCTTGCTGCAGGAGGTAGTAGACTAGTGTGTGGCCCACCGGAAAAAACCTTATCTGCCTACAAACAAAATGAAGACCATTAGGTTACAGTATAAGTAGTATGTTCACAATTACATTGGCTAGCAGTCATGCTGACAGTCACCTATGTCTCCCACCAGTCACCTTTCCTGACCAATACTTCTCCTATCTTCTCTCCTGAACATTCTTTGTAGTTGCAATTAAGAAATTTGACTAAAAACAGCCCTGCCCCCTCCCAACCACTTACTACGAGCAAAGTTTGTCATCACTGTGGCACACATCATTGTCTCTCTCCCACTTTACAGCAGTATCAGTGTTGCTAAAAACATTTTACTGCCCCCCCCCAACACTGTTGTCTCACTCAGACAGAGTGGCATTGGTCTGGGTAGTGCAATATTGCTTTTTTTTCATGTTTAACCTGACATAGACCTAAACACCCTCCTGTCCATAACTTCTCCTAAACACCCTCCTGCCCAGAACTTCTCCTAAGCACGCTCCTGCCCATAACTTCTCCTAAACACTCTCCTTCCCATAACTTCTCCTAAACTCCCTCTTGCCCATATCTTCTCCTAACACCCTCCTGCCCATAACTTCTCCTAAACACCCTCCTGCCCAGAACTTCTCCTAAGCACCCTCCTGCCCATTACTTCTCCTGCTTGCTCTCCTGCACATTTCTTAAAATTGATTGTGTGGCAGCTAAATAACTTGCCAGTGTTCCAGAGACTGGACAACACAGTGGGGTAACTAAAGGCCCCCCTAGTTACCCCCCACCCACACCCTTAGGCTCTCTCAAATCTGTCAAGTTTAAGACAGTGGCACTATCTACATCTGGTTGGTGGCATTGTAGGACTGTGCAGCATGCCTTGCTTTTCTTTGCACTTCTTTTTTTCATGGCATGGCAGTTGAGTGGCAATAATCTTCTCCTAACACCCTCCTGCCCATAACTTCTCCTAAACACCCTCCTGCCCATAACTTCTCCTAAACACCCTCCTGCCCATAACTTCTCCTAAACACCCTCCTGCCCATAACTTCTCCTAAACACCCTCTTGTCCATATCTTCTCCTAACACACTCCTGCCCATAACTTCACCGAACGCCTCCTGACCATAACTTCTCCACCAAGCTCTCCTGTGCATTTCTTACCTGTTCTGTGTGGTAAATTTGTTGATGAGAAAGAAGCCACTGCTGCAGACTGTGGAAAAAGCAGAGGGTTACAGTTATGTTAGATAATTTAACCTGACCTCCCATAACCAGATAAGAGTTGCAATGGGGACTATTACTTATTTTATGCCACCCCCCACCCCCTTACTGAACTTGATAGACTATGGCCCTCCCCCTCCAATAAAAACCCAATGCAGTAATTATAAGCAGAATAGGGTTATTTATAATTAATGTTAATGGGCAGCTACCCACCCCTCTTGTAGTGTGTAATTACTACTGAAGCTGGATGATCCTTCCTATTCCCCACCAAATAGAGGCAGAATTGGCCTTGGGGCTATAATTATTGTTTACTGTAATATAGCAAACTGTATCAGACTAATTTTGCTTACTTTTTAAGCTGACATATTCTGTAACTACAAATCCCCTGTAGCTGACATCAGACTAGTACTACAGCCATGGAGAATCAATAGCCTGCAGTACATACAGTATTAGAATTTTCATAATCTCAGATTAGGTAAACCAAAAGTGCACATTGAGATCAGGAGATGGTGGGGGTCAAAACAGTGGTGGGGTTCAAGAATGCATGGGATAAGCACAAGGGAATCATAGTTAAAAGGAAGGGGGGAGGGAGAAGGAGCTGTAGATTGGGAAGGGTCTGCGGTAAGAGTGTAAGTAAGGAGATGAACAGACTGGGTGGACCAAGTGGTCCTTATCTGCCATCAAATTCTGTGTTTCTATATTTCACATGTGTGTGTAAGGCCCGTTGTGCTGACTCTTCCTCTTTAAAGGAAAGGTTGGTAGACTGTCTTGAATCCAGGGCTGCAAGACCACGAGCGGCATGGATTCACGGGGGGTTCCCACACAAATCTGATTTCTTCAACTCTGTGCTGCACAGGAAACAGATAAAGAAATTGAGCAGCCTCTAGGTGGGATGAAAAGTGGTAAATTACATAAGAAACTGGTTAACAGACAGGAGACCCAGGGTGGCGGTTACCAGCACCTGTAGTTTTTTTTTCAAACAAACAAAAAAAAGAAAAGAAAATTGACTCTGAGAGCAGGGGACTGGGGACCAAGTGGGTCTAGTTTCTTGTGTTTTTTTTGGGGGGGGAAGAGTCCTCAATCATGTCGCGACTCGAAATGTGATAGAAGTGGTCAGCTCTTAAGTTTCTGTTGCCCATACGCTATAAAATACAATGGATGGACAACAGTAAACCACATCACTGATTTCACTTCTTGAAGTTTTCTTGGTTGTCATGACAGCCTCTTAAAGTGAACACAGCGTTGTTGTTTACTGTTGCCCATCCATTTTCCTCTATGTTGTGGTGTCATAAGCAGGGGATTATGTCTTCATGGCAGGTAGAAGCAACCTAAACAGATGAAGTCTAAGGGGAATAGACCTTGTTTTACTGAAAAAGGTCTTCATGGTCTTGCAGCAAGCCGAAGTCACGGGAAGGGTGGGCTGAGGCCACCTATTGCATAGCTTCCCCCAGCAGATGACTTTATTTATGTATTTATTTTTTGCCTTTCATTTTTCCTCTTGCGCTCCCCCATGGTGCTGTTTCTCTACCACACTGTGCCTCCCACCACTCTAGCTTCAACCATGGATTAGTCCCCCACCCTGCATGATGGCACACCTCTACCAGAGGGGACTTAAAATGGAAGCTATCAAAGCCAGCCCTACAGCAAAGTGGCAGCAATGTTGCCTAAAACATCAGCAACCCGAGTTTGCGAACCAAACTTAGATTGTTTGGGAGGGATGCTCTCTTTTGAGCAGGGAGGTAATGCAGATCACTACAATACTACCACTTGGTTGACTACAGGTGGCAGTGCAGTTGTGCACCTTGTGCAAGCACTGGCATGGGGTGAGAACTCAGACTTTGGTGTGTCAGGCTTTTCTGCACTATGAACATCAAGTATGTGCTCTTGAGAGAGGTACTGGGGCGTAAAAAGGTGGAAAATGGTTGGCAGTCTTGCGGGGCAGATGACGTATAGCCTGCCTCCTTGTGGCCACAGTTGGTTTTTAGTCTGTGGACCTCTTCTCCCCCAGCTGAGTCTCCGCTGACATGTCCAGTTGCAAGCTGCTTAAGGGGTGCTGTACCCACTGAGGTGCTGACATGGCGAATGCATTACCAAGGAAAAATAATAATAACCTACAGCATATTTTGCATTTTACCATCCACAAACTGAGTAGTGCCTCCAGAAGGGAGTAATGTACCTCAAGGAACCTGTCAACTGTCATGTCAAATCATAAGTCTCAGTGAGAGTGATGGATGTGTCTTGAGTTACAGTCCTGATCCTGCATGTCTGGAGTATGAAAGCTTTACACAGAGTATGTCTTTCATTGCTGATAAATATTCTTTATACACAGATTTCGGATATCAGAAATATTCAGTGAGCTGAACAGGAAATCAGATTATTGTCATAAAAGCAATGAATCAACAGCAGTATGTGATAAGGCAACAGGAAAGGTGAACAAGATGCTGGGATGCATTGGTAGGAGGGTTCAGCAGTAGAAAAAAAACAATATCATTTTCATATTGCCCCGTACAGGATCCTGGTGAGACCGCATCTTGAGTACCATGTACTATTTTGGAACCCTCACCTAAAAGGACTTTAACAAGCCAGAGACAGTGCAGAGGTTGTTGACCATAATGATTCAGGGGCAATGGGGAGTACATACGAGCAAAGATCAATGCCTCAACATGTACTCATTGGATGCCAAAAGGGAGAGGGAAACATGATTCAGGCATTCAAATACATGCAGGGTATTAACAAAGTGGACTCAAGAGGGTTGTTCACAATCAGAATCAGTACAAATACCAGGGGGAATAGTAAGGAGCATTCAAGGGGGGGTCAAAGGAGTCGTGAGGAAATATTGCTTCAAAGAGATGGTGGTGGTGGGTGGAACAAGCTGCCTAAAGCACTGTTCAGAGTAGTTGTCAGCGGTGGAAAGCTTTAAGAGGGAGTTTAGTAGACACAAAGGGCTGGTCAAGGGATCGGGGGGGCAGTCATGATCTCCTATGGGACATGTACAACCTCATGAGGCAGATTGGACAGATCACAGGGTCTTCTTCTGCTGGCAGTTTGTCTATGTTTTTATGTTTCAATAAAAGAGCAGCCAAAACTGGAGACGTCTGTGGCCCTCTCTGGTTATTCTATTGCTATTCATTTGTTTACTTCAGGCGTGATAATTTATGAGAACTGTTATTTGGTAACATTCAGTGCAAACCTGAATGTAAGTGGCAGAGGTGAGTGGGACATGAGCTCTGAAGCTGGCTACAATTGGAAGGGCTAGACAACCATAGCTCAAAGGCATGTGGCCAAGTGGCAGTTCCATTTTTAGGTGAACTATCCCACTTTGTGCCTAGATGCTGATACTTTTGACATGCTCATCTGCTGTTGATGTGTAGCTTGAGTAGACTGTTGGCAGTATAACTCAAGCATTCTTAAATATTGGCTCCAGGGAGGTAGATTTCTTCATATCTAGTTTTTTTTTAAAGAGAACAAAACCTGTTGTGACAATAGCATTTATCTTGCTATGGAAGCTAAAAATAAAGACTCCTAAACAGCCACCACAATTATTTTACTGTCAAGACATGAAAAAGAAACTGCACTTGCTCCCCAAGGCATAAATTAGTGTCGGAGACTTGATTAGCAGCCTTTGCTAATCAAAGTGAAAAATGATTAGCAATTGGCGGAAGTTGATTAGCAATTAAAAAAAATTGATACTTTTACTCTAAACCCTATAAAAACTACTTATCTTGCTATATATTGATAAAATACACATTGCACACTTAGTTTCAGACATGTCCCTCTTTTATTTAGCCATTTGTGACACAAACAGCAGTTGAATCATGAAGCAGCACATTATTTGAGAGCTGAGAGTCAGCGTGATGTCTGTCAAGCAGCAGACCGTGACAATATTCGTGACTGTGACAATTCGTGACCATAACAAAACATTAAAAAAAATTTAAATAAAAAGCCCAGCATTAACCAACAAGGACTGGGTTGATTTCTTATTGGGTTCTTGTCAGTTTGTGCTACTCTTCGCCACTAGGCATGTAGCCTGTAATTCTGTCCTGTTTTATGGGGGAGGGACCTGGGGATTCACCATCCTGAGCTGCCATTTCACCTGAATGTCTTGGCTTTGTACTACAAAATATGTCTACAGCCCTTTTTGGGTTGAATTCAGCTGGAGAGGGGCCCTGCATTTTAATGCAAATCAATGTTTCTACAGTGTCCTCTGCTAGAGATGCACTCCAGTCAGTTTTTACCTTGTTCATAGTTGAAAAACACCTTTCTGCTATTGCATTACACACAGGAAATGCTCTCAACACATGCACACGCTTCAGCAGATCAGGATAAGAATTTTGGAAGTCACATGCCATCTTTGACCAGATAGCAGAGGCAGCCAGATTCATGAAATTGGTTTGAACAAAAATCTTAAACTCTTCCCATTCTGCAAGCAGCAGAGAGCTGTCACAGTCAGGCTGCTAAAGTGCTGAAAAACGGCCAGCTACTACAGTAATGTCATTGTTACCATACAGCTCCAGCTTCTTTGAGTCTGCCGGCCAAAGTCTGGTACAGTATTTAACAATTTTGCACGGTTATAGATACTACTTTCATCAGTCAAGCAGACCCTTTCTTCACTACACTTCTCAATGTTTGCAGTGTATTTCTTACATTGCTGTTTAAAAGTTTTAACAGCTTGGCCACTGAAATGTGTTAGTTTCACTCCCTCGTAAGTCACTTCAGAACATGCTCCTGAAAGAACGTCAAGACTAATTTTTTAAGAGAATTTCAAGTTCACTGCCACCTATGGGACCACTGTGCTTAGCATAGTCAAGAGTGCTTTTCAAAGTTTCAACAGAGCTAAGTAGCTCTGGCATTTCAACTACTTATTTTTGAAGTGCTAGTGAGAATCTGGCAAGTGGCTGAAGCAACTGTTCAAAATACAAAAGGTGTGCCACCATTTGGAATTTAGTCATAATTTGCAACACTTCCTTGGCTTTGGCCTGGTCTTGAGTTGAATCTGCGGCCATAGATTCTAAGTGGGCACAAATTATGGGGAATGATTTGGTAACAACCTGGGTGGTAAGAAGTTTATGCTGCACCCAACGTGTGCCACGGGCTTTCTTGGGCTTTTCAGCTGACATCTCCATGGTCTGGGCAAGGGACTGCAACTCTCTGAGTCGCTTAGGACATTTTTCTGATAGAGATGAAACAGTTGGGTTAGAAAGTTTGAAACTTCATTGAAAGGTGTTATCCAAAGCGTCTTTTATGGGCAGTTCTAATCTGTGTGAGAAACAATGAACAGCAACTAACCACTGAATGTCTTCCCTTAAAAGTGCAGCAAGACCCCGTCTTACACCCATGTTGACAGCTGCACCATCAGTCACAAACTCAACCATTTTTTAATACTAAGGCCACTCTCTGCAACAATGAACTCATCCAGAAGATGATCCTACCTACCTTCGACTACTGTGACATAGTCTACAGTGTCGCACAAAAGTCCTCCATAGCCAAATTAGATACCCTTTTCAACTCTATTGTTTTGCCCTGGATACACAACCACTCACTCACCACTATGACCTTTATCGCACCTTTTCCTTCCCTTCCCTGGGCAACCGATGTCTCTCCCATTGTGCCAAATTCATCTCCAAATTCTGGTTTCACTCCCTCCCTTTGTACCGTTCTTCTGCCCTTTCAGTGCCTCCATCCCCCCCACACTCGCTCAGATCCACCGACTCTTGCACCCTATCTGTCCCTCGATGATCCACTGCCATAGGCCAGGCAGCTTTCTCGCACCATGTCCCTAAACTCTGGAACTCATTTCCCCCTTAAATTCAGCACTTCTTCTCTCCCTCTTCCATCTCTCTCACTCTCCCTAACTTCTTCTCCCCTAACTGCACCTGTCCCTAAACCCTTCCCTCTTTCTCTCTGCCCTTGCCCACTCTGCCAGTCAGTCTGCCCCTCTATGCACTTAACAGTACCTTGTTGCACTTGCATGTATCTCACATCCAATTTCTCTTTCTCCTGCTCTTATATGATGTCACTATAGCAAGCTGAATCAAGTTGCCACATTTTAGATCATGACAATTGTCTATATATTTAAGTCCCTGCTAAACCAATATCCATGTGGAAATGTGAAATGTTATATGTGGAATTGTATAACGTGACAATTGTTTATGTATTTATGTACCATCTATGCAATGCATATGTGTCCTTTGTTCCCTGTGTACCCCCCCCCACCCCCACAGGACGCACCGTGAGATGAGCAGCCATGATTGTTCAGTGTGCCTTTCTGGTGAAACTCTTCAATAAATAAATAAAATGTCAAAGAGGAGATTTTTCAGACCCTCACTTTTGCCATCTGAATTTGCTTTCATTCATAGAAATTTAGTCTCCACGTGACCATTGCTGGGATTTACATAAATAATGTAAACCAGTTCCTTTTCAAATACACCACTGTCAGTACTACTGTTCATAAGCACTGAAAAATAATTTGCCTTTTTGACAGTTGCCAGCAGGTTTTCTTCTAGGTTCTTGCCAATACACATTGTGAGTTCTTTCCCACTAACAGCATTAATGTATTCATTGCCCAAATGTACTCCATGGTGCTTCTCTTGTTCTGCTATTGCTTCAAACTATTTAATAGGGATGTTCTCTTTGGCCATCAGCTACAGGATCTCCATCAGCCTGCCTAGAATCATTCTATGCTGTTCCTCTACATTACTGAATGCTCTCCCTGCAAATAAATTAAAATTGTTTTAGCTCTCGGTCCAAATCTCTACCCCCCCCCCGTCACTATTTTAAACTTACCAATTGTGGTGTGGCGATATATATCAAGTGGTGACCTTGTCTTACCAAATTTCAAAATGTTAATAGCTTTCTTGTGCTGTTCTGTCTGAAGATGTTTCTGGATGGTGTCAGTGTTTAGCTGGGGTCCTGTTATACCTGCAATTAATGACTCACTGAAGTTCCTCAACTCACGTAGCTCATCTCTGTACTCACAACACAATTTGCAACTAACACGCACTGCAAAGTCTCCCTCACTGCTTAGCTGTAGCCATGTTTTTTTCTGGATCATATTTGTGGCACCATCCTTCTGTAGTTGCTAGTTTTACTCCAGACATGTTGCAGACTGCAGTTATTAAAATGTTTGAAGTTAGGCAAACAAGGGTGTCTGGGTATGCACTTAACACATTTGAGTGGCTGTACTGTACTGAGAAGTAAAGCAGAATGGCAGCAGATTTACTTGTGCCCCTGCCCCCCCCAATAGGTTGGCACTCACACATTGTTACTCCCCAACCCTTCCATCCTTAACTAATTGGGCATCTCCCCTATGTTTTGTGTGCATCGCAGGGGTCAAATTACAGGGCACATTACTTAATTTTTCACACTCTGGGCTGGCACAATGTCCACAGTACAATTTTTCACTGCAAAAGCAGGGCACAACACTTGAACAGCTTAGACAGTTTGAATCCCTTCCCCCAGATCACTGTCTTTTAGGGCACAATATAGTTAAGTTTAGTAAAAATGCCTCTTTTTCCCATCACTGCAATTAAAGCAGGGTACACACTTATCAGTTCAGTAATCATCTCTGTAAAAGCAGAGCACAACACTTTAGTAGTAATTGTCAAGAACTGCTCCTGGGTGTCGGGTCCACTGAGCTCACAGTGCCCACCCCTAAGTGCAGTCTGTGACAGGGGGAAACAGGAATATCCTCGCCGTGTCCTCCAAGAGTGCTCGCTGAGTTCACAACTGAGCACTCACCATGATGTCCGAGGGATTACTCTCTAATCTGGGTAAGGGTAAAATACAGTCTTGGGTCTGTAGCCAGGTGAGAACCCTCCTTGGTTGCTGTACTGGGGGGAAGACCCAGGCATTACAAGCTCTTCAGGGCTGTCATTGTAACCCTGATTGTGTCTTGTCCGGTGGGTGGTGCAGCGACCTAGTTCCCCCCCCTCCAGACCCCTCCAGAAACCTATGTATTTCCCCTACTTGGCCCGCCAATTCCCTTCCAGGATTCTAGCCTTTGGTAGCTATGGTGATACCCTAAGTAATAAACTGGCTTGTCAAAGATTTAATAAACGTTCCCACATTCACACACACACTATAAAATCTCTTCCAGGCAATGTTTTAAAAGCAAGTGCTTATACTAATTACCAAATAATTATCATACAAGACTTACAAACAAAAGATTCAGAAATGTGGTTACAGGATAACAAAAAAAAGTTGGAAAAATATACATACAAACACACTGTAAATGTTACTGTCTAATGTCTGCCTTCTCTGTACAGAAATCACAAACACTTCATCAGGTCCGACATGAAGTTATCCCTTCCCCGATCAGAGATAATCTACTGCAGAAACCCAACGTGGGAGAAAATCCCTAGCAAGGCACTGGCCACTTTGTCTGCCTTAACTGAGGAAAGGACGACTGCCTCTGGGTATCGGGTGGCATAATCGACCACCGTCAGGATAAACTTTTTCCTGGAGAAGCTGGGGTTATTCAAGGGTTTCACAATATCCTGGCAGCTTGAATTAGACAAAAAAAGACTTTGCGCAGTTTTCTTGGACCTAAGCAAGGCGTTCAATACTGTTGATCACAGACTGCTTCTGTCGTCACTCCGGAACATTGGTTTGGATTCCCTATCCCTTAAATGGTTCTCCAACTACCTGTCGGGACGACTTCAACAAGTAAAGGCAGAAGGGGACGTTTCTCCACCAAAACCCCTATTGAGAGGTGTACTGCAAGGCTCCATTCTTAGTCCCTTGCTCTTCACCATTTATATTAACAACGTAGATGCCCCCATCAAAGAAGCACAAATACACCCATTTGCTGATGATACAGTACTCTATGGTAGTAGCCCCATCCCTGATGCGGCCTGTAAAGCCCTTCAAAATTAATTTTATCTGCTGCAACATCAGCTTATAAACCAGAAACTGCTCTTAAATGTAAAAAAAAAATAAAGCAATGTTCCTCTCGCCCCTTCATAATGCAATAAATCCTGCAATTGCTGGGTCACTCCCGCAGATCACTACCATTCTAGGTGAGCAGTTGGACTACGTACCAAAGTTCAAGTACCTGGGGGTCTGGTTAGACCATAGACTTACTTTCACGGATCACTTAGAAGAACTGGCAAAGAAACTTAGACAAAGCCTTGGTCTATTCTTTAGGATTAATAATCTCCTCACAAGAGACGCTAAACTGAAACTGGTTCAAACTACCTTTCTTTCCCTATTGGATTACGCAGATTTTCTGTATAGTCAGGGACGTGCAGGTACCCTAGCCAAACTCGATACGCTTTATCACAGAGCCATATTATTTATCACTAGTCTTCCTTACTCAGCCCACCACTGTTTATTTTATTTATTTGTTTATTGGAAATTGGGAAATACCTTTGAGTCAAAGACTCCTTTACAAAGGTTCCACGTCACAAATATCACAAACAGAGAAAGACAGGTTACTGTGCATTGTACATGGCAGTGGGATGGTCATCACTTGCTTACAGACAGCAAAAAATGCTTTGGCTTGGACATACAAAGCTATCTCAAATAAATTGCCCCAGTATATCTCTGTCTGTTTACCTTTTTGCACTCTGGGGAAGTATGCCCTGAGAAGCACCTCATATAGCTACCTTTATGTTTACAAAGCAAAATCTCACATTGGCAGAGCAGCCATCAGCTTTGTGCTCCCTCAACTGTGGAACAAGCTGCAAAAAACTTTGAAATTAACTCACCCCATCAGCCTAGCAGCTTTTAAATCTCTATATCTACATCCAAATAAGGAGTCCTGTGCCTGTCTACCTTAAATAGTGACTCCTATAAGTCCAAGCACACTCTATTTCCTACTGTTTAAAGACTGATCACATCTATAATCATCTCTTCCCTCTCTTTTCTGCCCCCCATATCTGTCCCTTCCACATTCCTTTGACCCTGGTTCCAGCTCTAAATTCTCCATACCGTATCACTATATATCTTCCTATATTAGGTTTAATTTTTGTTTGGTGCACCTGATATGTATATTTCTTTACTTATTTGAAAAATTGTGTCCTACCCAAAACTAACTGTATCTTCTGTTCCAAACATATACTACTGTTAATGATACCTACTGATACTTTGTATATACTGTATTATTGTATCTCACTTTATTTGTATGACTATTTTCTTGTGTGTTGCATCCCATATGTATTGTCCCTTGTTCCTTGTTGACAAACCCAGGTCCACCTCGAAAATGAGCTTGTTCAACGGTGATCGCCTGGTTAAATAAAGACTTTGATAGATTGATTGATCCATTCCTACCCTCTGGAATGGCTCATCCACAATGGGCAAGGGAATTAGGGCAGCTTTGGTTTTACTACTTGCCTTCCCTATTTGTTGGCACCGGTGATGAGACTGGCAATTCCTTCACCTGTTGGATACAGTTGGGCCACTAGAAATTCTGGGCCAGTCACTGCATGGTGCGAGTGATGCCCAGATGTCCAAACATGGGGATGTCATAGGTGATCTTGAGCAACCGCTCACAATACTCCTGAGGAATGATAAGCTGCCTGCCCATCACCCCTCCCTCTGTCCTCACATCCTGTGTATGCAACAGTTTGTTGTCCCAAAATACCCTATGTCTCATGTCACCTCCCTGTGTCCCGTCAGATTCTGCACAAGCCCTCAGTCTCTTAAAACTAGGGTCAGTCCTCTGAACAGCTACAAAATCTTCACAATTTCCCAAAGCATGGGACATGTCCCTCTCAGTTCCTAAACTGGGATCCATAGTTCTAGTGTAAGGACATTCAGAGTCACTGCCATCCGTAACCTTCTGACCATTTGTCACCTCTCCCTCCTCAGAGTAACCTTCTGTAGCTGTCTGGTGAATGGCTACTTGGGGAAGTCTTTCCTCCCTTTCACTACTCTCCATGTTGGGAGACACAGGCTGGGGAACTAGTCTCTTATTCTTTTACACTGGGGCTTTTGTGGGGTTCAGGAAACTACAAGCAGCATTTGCCATCTGACTGCTGGTAACCACACACACCACCTCCTGCTGTAGATTATTCCCTATAATCACATCCAGGGCGAGGTTGTCTGCCACTACCACTTTTTGCACTGTCTCTTCTGTCTCACCCCAATCCAGGAGAACACTAGCTAGTAACAGGGTTTTCTCCTCCCCAGTGAATCCCCTCACAGTTACAAACTGATTAGGTATAAGTTGTTCAGGCCCAACCAAATCCCCTTTTACCAGGGTAAGAGATTCCCCCATGTCCCTTTACTCGTGGGTCTGCACCCCATTTACGGTAGCCGGGTGTATGTGCTCCCTCATGTTTACAGGCATGCTTTCAGGGATACACAGTGTACCTACCTCCTTTTGAGGGACACTTTGCCCACTCTGTACCTTTTAAGGACACTGTCTAGCAAGATGCCCTGGCTGTCTACAAAACCAACATTCATCATTTCTTTTATCCAAGAAATCCCTTTTTGGTAAATTGGGGCTTCCCCCTTTCTGCAGAGCCAGTGAGGTTTTAGCTGCCCTGAAGGCATGCAATTCCCTTGTTCACCTGCAGCACCTGGTCCCCCACTTCCTTTCAGAGCAGGCCTGCTCCTGGCATAGCGATCTGAGAGCTCAGCATCTTGCTGTGCTGTTTTTGGATCCCGGTCCTCTAGCCAGGTTTTTGGCTCCGCTGGGCAAGCCCAAAAGAACTGCTCTAACAACACAACCTCCTCAATTTTCCCCACAGAGTTTGCTTCCACCCCCTCCCACCAATGTTTTAAAAACTGACGCCACTTTGTGGTGAGTTCCTCAAAGCTCATGTCAGGGCTTTTACGGAGTTTGTGGAATTTAATGCTGTAGGCCTCAGGAGTTAGTTAATACTTTTTAAATAAAGCAGCTTTAAAGTTTCTGATAGTTTCTGCTGTCCTCACTGTCCATTTGGCCTAGCGCCTCATGAAGAAGAAGAATCAGCATTTATATAGCGCTTTTCATACACAGTATCCCAAAGTGCTTTACAAGCAATGCTAGACTGGTAGTGAAGTGACTGAATGTGTGGTGGCGGCCATATCACACATCATCACCCACACACAGCCTGGATAATTGCATGAACCGGTTTATGGGAAGGGGAATGTTGGCCAGGACACTGGGACTGTTCCCTGCTCTTTACAAAGAGTACTCTGGGTTCTTTTACTTCCACCTGGGCACCCACCAGGACAACACCAGGATGGGCAGAAGGGACCTCGGTTTAACGTCTCATCAGAAAGACGGCACACCCCAGCAGTATAGCACCCCCCAATAATGCACTCGGATGCCAGCGATTTTTAGGTGCAAGTCTATCCTGGTGTGGGACCAGAACCCACGACTTTCTGGTCCAGAGGCAGATGTGCTACCAACTCAGCCACGCTGACATGCCCTTTTCCAGTAAGCAGTGGGGATAGCTGAAAGCTCCAGGCTTCGCTGGGTATCTTGGCTTGGATACAGACCTTTTCAAACAAATTCAAAAATGCATCCATATCCTCCCCATCTTTAAATTCAGCAATTAATTTGGAATTTAATTTACACCCTAGCCCTGGAGTTTCAGGTTCACCCCTGCCACTTACCTCCTCTGGTGCTGGTCACTGAAGTCTTAGCCTCTCCAGTTCTGACTGTCTTTGACGCTGCTTCTCCTACATCTCCAGTTCAAACCTCTTCTGCTCGAACCCCCTCTGCTGCTGGGCTTTGAACTTTCTCTGCTACAGCTCTATCTTCCTCAACTCCAGCTGCAGCCTGATTCCTTCCAGCTCCAGCTCTGTGGTGGCCTTTTCCTGGTGCTGTGGCCCTTGGTTGCCTCTGGTCTCACTGTCCTCCTCCCTGGGACTAGACACTGCGATGGCCCTTGGCACCCCCATGCCCAAGGTCTGGTCCCTTTCAGTCACTGGCCGTGACTCGAAGTTCTGGGCAACCACTTGCTCATTGACTGCCATGAGAGCCTCCATGAGGTTCTTTTCGGTTCGCCCCTGGTAATGGACCCTTCTTTCTTGACACAACTGCCTTTACTGGTCTACAGTGCATTTGCTGTAGTTGTAAGCCATCTTCCCCAACTTCTCTAACTACTGCTACACTAGCTTACACTATCAAAAAAAAAAAAAATGGAACAGGGTAGAGAACTTTATACTGTAATCAAATTGTTTTTTTCCAAATCTCTGCCCTGCTTGGGTGTGGATTGTTTACAGTTCATCAATCTGATACACTGGCCTCGAATCCAACCTCTATGCCTGTGACACCAATCTCAACCCACCCATATCTCTTGGATTCCACAACTGTGCCACCAGATCTGTCACAAACCCACTCCTGGGGGCCAGGTCCACTGAGCTCACAATGCCCACCCCTAAGTGCAGTCCATGACAGGGGGGAACAGGAATACCCTCCCAGTGTCCTCCTAGAGTGCTCGCTGAGTTCACAACTGAACACTCGCCATGAGGGCCCAGGACTTCCTCTCTAATCTGGGTAAGGGTAAAATGAGAACCTGGAACCTGGGTGGGGGGGAGTGGCGATGGCACAAGGAAAGAGGAGGGGGGTGTAGTAGTGTTGGGGGACTCCATACTCAAGGGGATCAGATGGGGCAGCAAGGGGGAGAAGCACAGCCCTATATGGGTGGAGTCCATACCAGGATTAAAGGCAGACAAGGCAGGACAGGCAATCCTAAGGTGCGTAAGGAGGGTTAGGAGGAAACTACACGTTATGGTACATGTGGGGACAAATGACCTAGTGGGGGAAAGGGTGGAGGTAACAAGGGTGAGGATTGAGGAAGTGGGTAGGTTGGTCGAGGAGACTAGGGAGTCTGTGGCCTTCTCTGAGGTGCTTCCAGTACCCTGTGCAAGCACAGTGAGAAAGGAGAGGATTAGGGAGTGGAACACATGGTTGGTAAAATGGTGTCAAACTAAGGGGTATGGGGTTGTGGGTGGCTGGGGCAGTACCTGGGATAATAACAGTCTGTTTGCAGGGATAGGCTGCACCTGAGTGGGGAGGGGAAGGAGGTATTAAAGCAAAGACTGGGGAGGTATATTGCGACAAAGGTGGATTTAAACTAGATGGGGGGTGGCAAGTGGACAGAAGGTAGGAATGGATCCAACAGAGTGGTGTCACAGCCTACCCCCAGGCTAGCAAGAAAGGACTCAGGGTGAACAAAAAGTCAGGGAATAGAAGGGAGGAGATTGAGGCCGGTGAAGGGAAGGGGGCAGGATGGAGGGTGGTCTTGCTAAATGCAAGAGGTTTAGGCAACAAATGAGCTGAGCTACAGGCACTCTTAGCAGTGTGGAGGGTGGATATTGCAGCTTTCACAGTAACATGGGCAACTGAGCACCAGGATTGGGATCTGGCAATCCCAGGATACAAATTATACAGGATGGACTGTAAGGAGTGGTGGTGGGATGGCAGTCTATGTGAGGGACGGGAAGAAAGAAAAACAGAGGCAATCTGGCTGCAACTCCTAGACTCAAGGGGTAGGAAACTGAGGTTTGGGGTGGTATACAGGCTGCCGTCCCAGTCTGAGGAGCTTGACAGGGGATTAGTGGGACAAATCAGAAAGGTATGTAGAAAAGGGAAGATGGTCATCGTGGGGGATTTCAACTTGCTGGGGGTTGACTGGAGCATTCTGGTCGCCTCCAGTGCTAGGGAGCAATTGCTCCAGGACGTGATCCAGGAGGGTCTCCTGACACAGTTGGTTAGTGTACCTACTAGGCTAAAGAACACTTTAGATCTGGTATTGTCAAATGGGGAGGCAGTAAGAGAAATAAAGGTGGAGGACCCACTAGCCGACAGCGATCACCAAACGGTGTGGTTTAATATCACGATGTGTGGGGAGCCAGAGAACTCAGTTACTCAGGTGGTAAACTTCAGGGGGCGGACTTTGGGAGGATGCAGAAAGTACTGAAAGGGAAACTGGAGGGCATAAGGTAGGAGATTGATGTAGAGCAGAAATGGGATCTTATTAAATGGGGGATTACAGAGGCAATAGAAGCCTGCACCAAGACACAGAGTAAGAGGAGCAGAGCAAGAACACCATGCTGAATGAACAGCGAGGTAGTGGAGGTGATGAGGGCAAAACCGAGAGGCGCACCAGAGGTATAGAAGGATGGGAAAGGACGTGGACAGGGAGGAGTATGCAAGATGGTCCAGGGAGGTGACCAGAAAAGTGAGAGAAGCCAAGGCCCAGAGGGAGCTGAGATTAGCGCAGGGAATTAATGGGGGGAGAAAGACTTTTTCAGATACAGCAAGGAGAAAAGGAAGTGCAAGGAGACAATAGTTAGGATAAAAAGGGGTGGGGAGTGGATGGAAAAGAGGGAAGAGCAGCACTGAATGAATACTTTTGCTCAGTGTTCATGGAAGAAAATGAGGGACCACTACCACCATGGGCTGGGAGAGTGGGGACGGGGGCGGGGGGAGAGGAGACAACAGCTGGAAAAATTGAGGCAAGTAGAGTCCTAGAGGGACCGAGGGCACTGAAGGTAGACAAGGCACCAGGGCCGGAAGGTATCCACCCGTGGGTGCTGAGGGAGATGGCAGAGGTGTTGCAGAGCTGCTGGCAGATCTGTACCGCACCTCACTGGAGTTGGGATGTGTGCCACTGGACTGGAGGATGGCCGTGTAGTACCATTACACAAGAGTGGACCAAGAGATGAACTGGTTAATTAATGTCCAGTAAGCCTCACCTCCATAGTGTGCAAACTCATGGAAATGATACTAAAGGAAAGACTGATGTAGCACCTGGAGGATAATGGCCTCCAGGATGTGAGGCAGCATGGGTTCGTTTAAGGGAAATCTTGTCAAACCAGTCTGATACAATATTATGACTGGGTGACAGGTGAACTGGATAAGGGTCATGCGGTGGATGTTCTTTACTTGGACTTCAGCAAGGCCTTCGATTTGGTGCCTCATGGGTAGCTTGGGGGGAAGCTAACTGGTGTAGGGGTAGGGGCAAAAATGATGAACTGGATTACAAGCTGGCTGCAGTGGGTGGTGGTGAGAGGGGAGCTCTCAACTCCAAGGCCGGTGATGAATGGGGTGCCACAGGGCTCTTTGCTGGGGCCAGTGTTATTTGGGCTCTTCATATCAGACATTGCACATGGGGTGGTGAGCAAGGTAAGTCTGTTCGCTGACGACACCAAAATCGGAGCAGTAGTGGATGGTGGGGAGGGATGGAAGCAGCTGCAGGGGGACCTAAGCAAGCTAGAGGAGCAGAGAGTTGGCAGCTGTGGTTCAATGCAAAGAAGTGTAAGGTCATGCAGTTTGGGGCGAAGAACCCAAGGAGAGAATACTGGCTGGGGGGTGGGGTTAAGCTAGG
This sequence comes from Neoceratodus forsteri, assembly GCA_016271365.2. Classification (NCBI taxonomy): domain Eukaryota; kingdom Metazoa; phylum Chordata; order Ceratodontiformes; family Ceratodontidae; genus Neoceratodus; species Neoceratodus forsteri. The sequence goes on from CM057452.1 coordinate 570,180,623, forward strand.
GATCACTGAGGAGGAGGAGAAGGACCTAGTGGTAATGATAACAGGGACCATGAGCAACACTTCCCAGTACGGGAGAGCAACTGCAAAAGTGAACAAAATGCTGGGGTGCATAGCGAGAGGTTTCTAGGATCATGGATATGTTGTTCTAGCCACACTTGTTGGCAGATGTCTTGCTGCTTTAAGATGTGCCGGAAAGTCTTCAAGCTGGCTCCTCCCACCCACCCAGGTGGTATAACCCTTGGCTCCGCCCCATGATGCCAGATCTTCCTTTCCACTGGAAGGTTCAGGTTCCCTCCTTAGTGCTCCCGTATATAGTAGGCCCTGGCTTCTGAGTCTTCAGATTCGCTTCCAAAACTAATTCTTAAACTCTCTCAGGTTCATTCTTTTTCCTTCCATGATGGAAGGTAAATAGAAGCCCAGTTTCAGCGGTGCCCTCAGGTGAAAATGTCTTGCACGGATCCTCACACCATGTGCATGTATTGCCTGGGACTGGACCAGAATCTACAGGCCTACGATCGCTGTCGGTCCTTTTCCCCGAAAGTGATAGAAGATCTCTCTGCCCGACTCCAGCTGGGGCAACCGGAGAAGCGTTATCCACTGGTCAAATCGAAGGATGCCAGTTGGGTGGTCTCTGCGGCTGCGGGGGTCTGCCAAGCAGCTGGAACAGCTTAAGGCCTTCAAGGAGGAGGTGGCTGAGGCTGTGGCAGGCTCTTCCTCGGCTTCGGCCTTCATTCCTCTTCAACTGCATTCCTCCAATTCTGCTTCCTTCAAGGAGTTGTGCCAGTCTCTCTCTACTAAGGGAGAGGGCCGTACGGGGTCACATGTGTCATGCTCCAGGAAGAAGGAGTAGAAGAAGGAAAAAGAAAAGTCGGCACGTTGACATTCTTGGGACCGGAAGCAGTCCCTCTCGCAGGAATCCTGTGCTTTGACTTTGGTCGAAGTCGCGGCTGAGACCACTGGTTTCACGGTACCCCCATCAGACCAGTTGACTGAGCCGCCTGTCGATGCGGCCAATATTTTTATCGAGCCGATCAGTGAGTTGTTGCCTGATCCAGCCGATGACTTTTCAGACGCCATTGCTCCCGGTGTCCTCGGATGGGTCGGCTCAGCCCGCTGGGCAGGACCCACCCACCAAGGAACCTGACCAGGAGGAGCTGCTCCTTCTGAGGTCCCCCGTTGGCCCTGCCGATGGTCGAGGTCTCGGTCTCATTCCTCTGCTTCGGCATCAGACAGGACTCGCCCTCACCGGTGATCCTGTTTCTGATGCCATGGGAAGCGGCGGCGCTGCTCTTCGTCTTCATCCTCCTCGGTTGAGGAGGGCTCCGGCGCAAGTTGCATTGGCACTACGAAGACCTCATGTGGCAGCAGTTGGCCCTGTCCAGGTTGAAGCTGATTCCGGTTTCCACCCCAGCCATTAAGTGGCTTTTGCCCGAGCGACCAACGTCGGCCACGGCCATGGCCACCGTCACCGAGGTGCCAGTTAAGACCCTGCCGGCTCAGCCAAAGCCGGCTACTCCACCGATCCGGGTGGAGCCGCTGCCCGAGCAAATGAAGTCTGGGGCTCTGACCAAGGATTCTCGGTCGGCCCAAGGCCTGCCCCATCAGTTGTCGGTCACTCTCACTCCCGATCACCCAAGGTGGGTGGAGAGTGACACGGGTGGGCACCCGCTTTATGAGGACTCCTTCATGGTCTTCTGTCCACTGGACATCGAGTGCTTGGGGATCTCTCCTTCGACGAGGGCCCTACCTCACTGATGGGAATTTGTCGGCTCATCTCCGAATCCATGGGTATGGAGCTGGAGCACGTGCAGAAAAAGGCTAAGTACCACTTACAGAGATTCTGGATAAATGGGATACTCCTATGGAGGCCTTCCCGGTGGCTGAGACCATTGTGGGCCCAAGCGTGGAGCTGTAGCAGCGTCCAGCATCTTGTCTTGCGTCTTCTGCCCGGATGGCCCGCAAACATGCGGTGCCCATGGGGTCCCTGTCAGGCTTTTCAGAGCACCCCTTGGTGGTTGGGTTGGTGGCTGACTCTGTTTTTCGGCGTTCAGGCAACAAGGGTGATGCAGACAGACCCCTGAATCGGGAATCCAAACAATTGGACCATTCCAGGAAGAAAGTGTACGCAGCCTCCTCACTTGGTCTCCATCAGGCCAGCTTGGCCGTTATCATGGCACATTTTTCCCATGCCTTCTTGGGCTCCCTGGATGAGGTTATTCCTCATCTCCTGGCTGATCTCCAAGCTATGGTCAAGCAGGTCTGGGACCAGGGTAGGACAGTGGCTAAGCAGCAACTCTAATATCTCTGGACATTGGGGACTCCTGTGCTTGTTTGGTAGTGGCTGCGGTGGCCATGCACCACAGGGCTTGGCTGCGCATCTCAACCTTTACGGCGGATATGCAGCATAAGCTGGCAGATGTCCCCTTCTTGGGCACCGACCTGTTCGGTTCTGGTGTGGAGGGCCACCTCCAGTGCATAGAGAAGTCCAATGCCACCTTGGACTCTACCACATTTGCTCAAAAGGACAAGGGCCCCAGGAGTCACAACCGCAAGCCCTTTCATTCGTCCACTCCTGCTGCCAGACCGGCCTAGCAGCAACAGTAGGACCAGCAGGCTCAAACTTGGCATCCTCGGGCCAAGTCTGTGGTGTCCTCATTTAGGAAGCCTTGAAGGGAAGGTCCCGGCAGCCCCTCCGCTGGACCCTCCTCCAAGTCTGCCCAGTGATGGGTTGGGGGTGCCTTCCTCAATCACGTCACGCCTCCCGTGGGACCTTCCATGGGGAGATCGCTCAGCCACTTAATTTCCACCTGGTCCGCTATCACCATGGACCATTGGGTTCTAGAAGTGGTAGGTCAAGGCCTGCCTCTGGAATTCGAGCAGACCCCTCCCTTTCAAGCCTGTGCCCCATGGGGAGGTCTGGTGTCCGCAGCTTCTCGGTCGGCTCTCAGAAATGACTTAGCTCAGCTTCTCCTCAAGGAAGTGGTGTGCCAAGTAGCGGACCCGCCTTCAGTCCCAGGGTTTGTCTCCAGGTACTTCCTAGTGCCAAAGCGGCTGGGGGGGGGCTGGCACCACATTCTAGATCTGCACAGCCTGAACAAGTTCCTCAGATCACGCACCTTTCGGATGGAAACTCTGGCACAGATCATACCATTCCTGGAGCAAGGAATGTGGTTCTGCTCCCTAGACCTTCAGGATGCATTCTTTTACGTCCCGATCCGTCCGTGCCATCATCAGTTCCTCCACTTCAGAGCTGAGGGAACCCTTTATGAGTTTCAAGCCATGCCCTTCGGCCTATCTTTAGCCCCCAGGGTCTTCACCAAATGCATGGCAGTGGCGGCGGCATACCTGAGGCGCTGAGGGGTCCGGGAGTACCCTTACCTGGATGACTGGCTGATAGCAGATCCCTCCAGGCTGGAGTTGGAGCGGTTCAGGAATCTGGCCCTCCAGACCTGCCTAGAACTTGGCCTCCTGATCAACGAGGCCAAGTCGGAACTCGTGTCTGCGCAGGTGATCCAGTTCATTGGGCCAGAGCTCAACTCCTGCCGAGCCAGTGCTGGGCTCCCGGCAGACAGGGCAGAGGTTCTCTCCTCCTTTGCCCAGTCATTTCTGGTTGAGCAATTTCGCCCTGCCTGGGACTTCCTGCATCTTCTGGGCTACATGGTGGCCTGCACCAGCATGGTCCAATGGGCCCATTGACATATGTGTTCTCTTCAGTGGGAACTGGCCAGCCAGTGGTCTTAGCGCTCAGGTCATCTTGACCAGCTGGTCTCTATGACCCAGAGGATGTGGGACAGCCTCCAGTGGTGGCTTGTCCCATCTCACCTGCAGGAAGGGATCTCGTTTGTCCATCCCAAGCCGACAGTCATCCTGATGACCGATGCCTCTCTGATGGGTTGGGGTACCCATCTGGGGGAGCACAGAGCCCACGGGCTCTGGACCCCCCAGGAGTCCCGATATCACATCAACCTGGTGGAACTACGAGTGGTTTGGCTAGCCCTGACTGCTTTCACTCCATTTGTTCAGGGTCAAGTGGTCCAGGTCCAGATGGACAATACCACGACTATGTACTCTCTCAACAGGCAGGGCGGGACGTGCTTTTTGCCCCTCTGCAAGGAAGCTCTCCACATTTGGTCCCTCATGCTCAGCTTGGAGGCAGATCTCCTTGCCATTCATGGGGCAGGAGCCTCGAATCAGCTGGCCGATGCCCTCAGGTGGATAGGCAGGGCGTCTCACGAGTGATCTCTCCTCCAGGAGGTAGTGCAAGATCTGTTCTCCCACTGGGGAACCCCCCAGGTGGACCTGTTCACCTCCAGGGAGAACACAAAGCTGAGGCTGTTTCATGTCCACCTCCCTCAGCAGGGTTCGCTGCAGGGGGATGCCTTCTCAAGGCCGTGGACCCCAGGCCTCTTCTACACATTCCCTCCACTTCCCTTGATTCACAAGGTGCTCATCAAGGTTAGGAGGGACAAGGCGCAGGTGATCCTAGTAGTCCAGATTGGCCACGCCAGTTCTGGTATCCAGATCTCCTCAGCCTCAGCTCCAGGCTCCCGAGGTGGCTTCCAGCATGCCTGGACCTTCTGTCAGTCAACCAAGGGAAGGTACTCCACCCGGACTTTCAATCCCTGCACCCGATGGCCTGGTCCCTGAGTGGCTAGAGTTTCAGGCCTTGGGTCTCTCCGACGAGGTCCTCAACGTTGTTGAGGCATCCCGTAAGGAATCAACCAGAAAATGCTAAGCCTTTAAATGGAAGAGATTCTCCATCTGGTGTCAGGGCAAAGGATTGGACCCCTCATCCTGCCCAGTGGCTAGCATTTTAGACTGTCTTTGGTCCCTCTCCCAGTAGGGGCTACGGTCAATGACCCTAAAGGTGCAGCTGGCAGCCATCTCTGCTTACTGGATGCGGGCCGGTCAGCAGTTGGTGGCACAGGAGAAGGTGGTCTGGTGCTTCTTCAAAGGCTTAGATCATTTATCCCCTCCAGTGCGTGCACCTCCAACTCTGTGGGATCTACTGCTGGGTTTGGCAAAGCTCATGGGCAAGCCATTTGAACCTATGCACAAGTGTGACATGTCATACTTGTCGTGGAAGACCTCCTTCTTGGTGGCTATTACGTCAGCCAGAAGGACTAGGGAGTTACAGGCACTCTCCATTGAGTCTCCTTACCTGGTCTTCCATGGAGACAAGGTTGTCCTGTGCCCTCACCCAAAATTTCTTCCGATGGTGGTGTCGGAGTTTCACCTTAACCAGGTGATTACTCTGCCGGTGTTCTACCCTGATCACACTTCGGAGGCCAAGTACAGGCTCCATACTTTGGACCTGAGATGAACGCTCATCTATTACAAAGAGCGAACAGCGGAAGTTCGGGGAGAGGTTCTCCAGCTGTTTGCCACCTACGCTGAAGCTGCACCTGGCAGACCTGCAGCCAAGCGGACAGTTGCTAGATAGATTACATCTTGCATTGACCTATGCTATAGGTTGATGGGTAGGGAGCCTCCCGTTGGGCTAAGGGCTCATTCCACCTGCCATACTGCTGCATCGGTGGCTGCTTCTAGGGACATCCCTATCCAGGATATCTGCAGGGCTGCTACCTAGAAGTCAGCACACACCTTCATTTCCCATTACCACATTGACCTTGAGTCATGTTGGGATGCTGGTTTTGGAACCTCAGTTCTCCAGTCCCTCTTCCCTAAGTAGGGGGTGTGCGTCTCACCTCCCTCTTCCCTGAGAACTGCTAGGAGTCTGCCAACAAGTGCGGCTAGAACAACATATCCACGATCCTAAAAAAACAGGTTACTCACCTGTAACAGTAGTTCAAGGAGTGGTATATGTTGTTCATCCACACTGACCCACCTGACCTCCCTGGCTTTGACGCACACACCTGGCTTCCAGCGGACCAAGATCTGGCATCATGGGGTGGAACCGAGGGTTATACCACCCGAGTGGGTGGGAGAAGCCAGCTTGAAGACTTTCCAGAACATCTTAAAGCGGCACGGTACCTGCCAACAAGTGTGGATGAACAACATATACCACTTGTAGAACTACTGTTACAAGTGAGTAACCTGTTTTTTTTCATCCAGGCAAAGAGAGGTGATCTTGCCCCTCTACAGGTCACTGGTAAGGCCGAACTTAGAGTATTATGTGCAGTTTTGGTGGCCATACCTAAAGCATGATATCAGGCTACTGGAGGGGTTGCAGAGGAGGGCAACAAAGATGATATGTGGAATGGAGGGGAGAGATTATGAGAGTAGGCTAGGAGACCTGAATATGTACGCCCTGGAGGATATAAGGGACAGGGGGGACATGATAAAGACATTCAAGTATCTGAGGGGGATCAATAAGGATGGGGCAGATGGGGTCTTTAAGTTAAGAAGCGGGAGAGACACCAGGGGGAACGGGCTAAGAATAGAGGGGGGAAGATTTAGGAGGGAAATGAGGAGACACTATTTCACAGAGAGGGTGGTAGCAAAATGGAATGCACTACCAGAATGGGTGGTACCATGTAAATCTGTGAACAGCTTTAAAAGGGCATGGGACAGGAACAGGAGAGAGTGAGGGGGGTGGGTGGCAGTGGGTTGACAAAGGGGAGGGGAGTGGGGCAGCTGCAAACTAGGGGTGCTAGCTGCACACTTGAGCAGACTTAGATAGACCGGGTGGTCTGTTTCTGCTGGCATAGTCATATGTTTGTAATACAGTCTTGAGTCTGTAGCCAGGTGAGAACCCTCCTTGGTTACTGTACTGGGGGAAAGACCCAGGTGTTACGAGCTCCTCGAGGCTGTCATTGTAACCCTGATTGTGTCTTCTCCCACGGGTGGTGGAGCGACCTCGTCCCCCCCCACAGACCCCTACAGAGACCTCTGTATTTCCCCTACTTGGCCCCCCGATTCCCTTCCAGGATTCTAGTCTTTGGTAGCAATGGTGATACCTTTAGCAATAAACTGGCATGTCAAAGATTTAATAAATCTTCCCACATTCATACACTCAATAAAATCTCTTCCAGGCAGTGTTTTAAAAGCAAGTGCTTATACTATTTACCAAATGATTATCATACATGACTTACAAACAAAAGATTCAGAAATTTGGTTACAGGATAACAAACAAAAGTTGGAAAAATATACATTTAAACGCACGGTAAAAGTTAACTGTCTGATGTCTACGTTGTCTTTAGAGAAATCAAAGTCCAGAAAATAAATGAAGTCTGCAAAAGTTTTCAAGTCCCAGTTCTCTTGTAGCAACTGGTCCCCTGTGTGAATGTGTGACAGTCTTGTTCTGTATGTCAGGAAAGGTGTCTCCTGCAAAATGCTGAGCTGTGCACTGAGCTTCTGTTTTGAGGGGCTTTATATAGCCCTGCAGTCTCTGGTTAGCTGATGGCCTTATCTTTTAGGCTAGCAGCGGTCTCTCTTGTTCTTTCCAAGTTGCAAGTGAATTAACATTATTAATTTTCCCCACAGCTCAACTTCCTGGCCTCTGAGATGCAGTATCCTTCCTGCCACTTAATAAAATGTAAATGAATTATGACACTTGAAGTAAATTCACAATAGACTTGTAGCCAGTTACAGGCAGCTCGGGCACATGAGGCGGGGTGTGGGGGAGGAGGACTGAAAAAAGCTACTTTGAATGAAGAAATTTTTTTTAAAGAGACAGTGCCAAATTAGGCATTTTTAAAGGACCTACTGATAGTTTTTAATCTTTAGCAGTGTCTGCTAATCATACTTACAAATGCCGTGCATTTCCCGAATCTTGAGTTGCAAATTGCGATGTGAACATGCTTAATTTATCCCTTGCTCCCTTAAGTTAAAAAACCCACATTGGGTATTGATACAAGGTATAAATATTTTATTTCAGCCATGATAAAAATCAGAATACAAACTTGAAACTGGTGCAGTGATAACCCACAAACAACAGACATTTCTGAACACCATCAAGGCCCTTTTACAGCATTGAGCAGCCCCTGGCATTGTCCATGTTAAATACTCATGAGATAAAGGTACAGGACACCAGCATTAATTAAATGGAAAAGATAGGTACAGCTGGGTGCTATGAATTGTAGTAATCCACCTTTAAAGTACAGGCCCATATCACTTCTCTCCACTCAAGCAGAATTCCAGGAAAGGGTAGTATACGGCTATCTACAAACCTACGTCGTCATGCATGGACTCCTCACTGGAGCACAACATGATTTCAGGAAAAACCATAGTGCTGTAACAGTACTGGTCAAACTCATCAGTGATATAGCCTGTGCATCTGATGCAGGGCTGATGACTGGGATAGTATTTGTGTACCTAACCAAGGTCTTTAACCTGGTTAATCACAGCAAACTCCTAGGGAAACTTACAAACCTATGGCTAGACAACCTAACTTTGTCATGGATCACAAACTACCTAGAGGTTAGGCAGCAAATGGTAAAGCTAAATGAAGTCACTTCCTCCATCAGAAAGGTACAAATTGGCATCCCACGGGGGTTCTATCCTTGGCCCTGTTGTGTTCTCACTGTTTATAAATGACGTAGCAACAAGTTGTGATTCAACGGAAATATTGTATAGATAATACAGTTCACATCAGAGCCAACAGCAGGGGTCGAAAGAGTGTGCACGGCACTTCAACCCACCCTCCCCCCATTGATCACGAGCCAAGGAGCTCGACTGGACTGCCAGGTCGGTGGTGGATAACCTTCAAGGTCGGACTTTTGATCTTTAAAGCCCTACACGGACTTGGCCAGGACTACTTGAAAGAGCTTCTGTTTCCCTACTGCCCTGAGCGATCACTCCGCTCGGCTGATGAGGGGTTGTTAGAGATTCCAAGGGTGTCTTTAAAATCTTCCGGGGCCCATGCATTTATGTATGCAGCCCCAGCCCTTTGGAATTCTCTACCTTGTCAGCTACGGGAGTGTGCGACAATGGGGGGTTTCAAGCAGTCATTAGAAACACACTTATGGCTTCAAGCATATGCTGCCTAATTGTATTGTTTAAACAGTTATCAGTTTTATTGTGTGCCTGTTTTACTCTGTTTTTACTTAATTTTTATGTAAAGCGGCTTGATGTTCATGAAAGGTGCTAAATAAATAAAAAATTATTATTATTATTTTCTCCGCACCACCAGTCAGAGGAACAATTTGGGATTTCCTAAGCAATTTTTGAAAAGCCAGCCCAAACCCTGCCAGCAATCACTTCCTCGTTTGTTCTTCAGCAGCTTCAAATACACCTTAGCTGGCTCCCAGTTCTTCATTGCCACTTTGGAGCCGACACCAGGGATTTAGAGGGTGCACTTGGCACCTCAGCCCACCCTTCCCCCCAGTGATCACCTAGCCGAGGAGCACAACCAGAGTACTGACTGGGGAAGACCTTCTCTCCACCTACTAATTCACCGCACCACCAGTCGGAGGAACCATTTGGGACTTGCTGGGCGATTTTTGAAAAGCCCACCTAAACCCTGCCAACAGTCACCTCCTTTTGTTCTTCAGCAGCTTCAACTACACCTTACCTGGCTCCTAGCTGTTCACTGCCACTTCAGATCTGACACCAGGGGTAGATAGGATGCGCGTGGCACCTCAACCTGCCCTTCCCCCCAGTGATCACTGAGCTGAGGAGCACAACCAGACTACTGGCTGGAGGGTACCTTCTCTCCACCTCCCCACCACCAATCGGAGTAGCCATTTGGGGCTTGCTGGGTGATTTTTGAAAAGCCCACCCAAACCCTGCCAGCAGTCACCTCCTCCTTTATTCTTCTGCTGCTTCAGCTACACCTTACCTGGCTCCCAGTTCTTAACTGCTGCTTTGGAGCAGACACCAGGGGTTGAGACAGTGCATATGGCACCTCAGCCCCCCCTTCCCCCAACGATCACCAAGCTGAGGAGCACGACCAGACTACTGGTTGGAGGGGATCTTCTCTCTACCTCCCCACTTGCTGCACTGCCAATTGGAGGAGCCATTTGGGACTTGCTGGGTGATTTTTGAAAAGCCTGCCCAAACCCTTCCAGCAGCCACCTCCTCCTTTGTTCTTTGGCTGCTTCAGATACACCTGACCTGGCTCCCAGTTCTTCATTACCGCTTCAGAGCCGACACCAGGGGTCGAGAGGTTGCGCATGGCACCTCAACCCCCCCTCCCCAACAGTCACAGAGCCAAGGAGCATAACCTGATTGCCGGCTGGAGGGGACCTTCTCTCTGCCTCCCTACTTGCTGCACCACCAATCAGAGGAGCCATTCAGGACTTGCTGGGCGATTTTGGAAAAGCCCATCCAAACCCTGCTGGCAGTCACCTCCTCCCTTGTTCTTCAGTTGATTCAAATACACCTTACCTGACTTCCAGTTCTTCACTGCTGCTTCGGAGCTGACATCAGGGGTTGAGAGGGCATGCACTGCACCTCAACCACCCAATGAGTGCTGAGTTGAGGAGCATGACTGGACTATCTGATGGAGGGATCTTCTCTCTGCCTTCCCACTTGCCACACCGCCAATTGGAGGAGCTATGACCCCCACCTGACTGCCATAAAAGGACCACCCCCAAGTGGCCCTCTGCGCAAGTGGTACAGAGCGCTAAGGGCTGTAATGCAAAGGGTGTCATACTGTGGGTGTCAGCTGGTGAAGTCAGGTGTCGGCCAGCCACGCTGCCCCTCTCAGTGCAGTTGTCTATTTTCAGATAAGTCTCCTGTCCTCTCCTCATAGTAACTTTCATGGCTATGTGTTCAGTCAGCGTTTAAGTACCATCTGCCTAAACCACATTGTTGTATCTCAGACTTACCCATTTACCTACTGTGTTGAGGTTGTTGTTTGGTTCTTTTTTGTTTTCTGTCGGCTGGGTTTACTGTTACTCGACTTTGTACTATAGCCTGCAACAATCCTTAATGCCCCAAAATTTCTAGGTGTTTGTCTTTAGCTCTGCCTCATTGTATCTAACATTGCTATATTGCTGCATCATCTGCTAGCTATTTTTTGGTTTTTTACAGCTCAGTTATCTACAATTTTAGCTTTCCCTTTTGATGCAACTCAGTTTGTCCATTTTTACTGTATATCAATTTAAAGTAGTATTTCTGCCTACCATTTTTAGGAGAGCCCTCCTCTAGCTCTCCTAACTATTCAGAGTCATACCCTGCAGTCTGACTTTATCCAATTACCTAGCCTGCCACTACCACTTAATTGACATAGTCTGTTTGTTGATAGCTGAATGTGTTTATCTTAAATCTAAAGTTAAATTATTTTTGCTGCCAGTAAGGTATTTTGCTTACAGTGCAGCCTGACTAACCCCATGTTGCTCTGTGTTCCCTAGAGCTACTCCTTCACAGGTATATGTGTAACCCCTAGATGGCGCTATCCCAGGGGCTACTACCCCTGCCTGATTTGCCACTAACAGGTTGAGGGGCCTGGATCCAATGGCGGGTGCCTCCACCCAGAGGTCAGGGTTTGCAATAGTTAAACTTACTTGGTCACAGCCCTCTGGGACACTGCAACCCCCCTTTCTTCCCACTAGTGGCCCACAATATATCAAATTACCTTCACAGTATACACTTACCCCCAGGGCTGGTTCAGGCACTGGACCTCCTGTAAAATAAGATACAGTACAACAATCACAGTACAATACTTTAACATAGACAAATACCTCAGGCAGTATAACTTTGCTGAAACAAGCAGCTCTGATTTATTTAGAATATAACAAGGACAGGGAAATCAGGTTAATTAGCTTATCACTTTACTCATCTACCTATGGCTCTGTGCACAGGCCTATCCCTACCAGTTACTGTCCCTGGGTACCCAAACCCCTGGTAAGTGAGTCAAACCGTGGCAGCTGGTGAGGCCCTTTCACACAGTGAAAAGAAAAATTAGTTTAAACAGTCAGCAGTATAGTGATTCCATTTGGATTAATGTGGCAATTCAACAGGAGCGACCCGAATTAGTACTCACGACCTCCAAACAAGATAGGGTCCTTCAATGTCAGCAGGGCTACTCTTGAGCTCCACGAGACTCCTCACACATTTATATGGCAAACAGGCAGGCTGCTTCTTCATCCCGATCGCAATTACTGCACAATACCCGGGAGAACACACAGCAGATTCAGTTCCTGACAGACCGAGTCCAATTCAGCAATTTCTCCAGTCTTCTACAGGGTGAGCCTGGTTTCTACTCTTCAGATATCCTTTGATTCTTTTCACAGGACGGATTCAGTCCTAACAAGCAGTTACACAAGCTGCAGACCGGAACTCTGGGCCTTACACACGTTTTTTGACTGAAACTGTGCACTGAAGGAGCACGGGGTTTCTTTCCCCTTCACTGCCAGAGCTAAACTGAAACTCCAACAGACAAAACCGGGCACTTCCTTTGAGTTCCTCCCAGTTCTTGACTGGATTGGCTGTCACTCACAATAGACTGCTGCTGTTGGTCCAAAAGGTGCGAAGTTTAAACTACATCTCCCAGAGTCACTGCCCATACAATCCTCTTGTGGCTGGCTCAGATTATGAGTCCAAGTTCTGATTCGTCCAAGGCACCATTTTAGAGCTAGCTACCCCACACTGATTGGTCCAGTTCAGCAGTTCAAAACCAGAATGGGGAACTAGGCAGACACAGTTCTGACTGCAAAGAAAGCAGGTTAGACAAACTGTAATTTCATTATTACTCTAAATGGTTTCTGGCAAACAGTTACATCTTTCAGATAGGTTCCTTTGCACTCCTAGTGACTGCAAAATGGAGTGAATTGGCAGCAGCTCGAGTGGTACTCAATCAAAGAAACACACAGTCCCCCATACAAACTAATTATGTCTGCAAGCAGACAGCTCTTAAAGAGACAGTACCAGAGGTTCTAAAAACACTCACTGATAAATGGCTTAAACGCCAAACACCATTCAGGCTTGGAGCATTCAAGCAAGCTCCTGGAAGTCTTTTGGGAACCCTCATTTGCAGGGGGGTTACATATGTACTAATATCCACTATTTGAGGCTTCTCCTTTGGAATGTATGTCTCACAGTAATCCTGTTCGGCTCATTCTGTATCTGTGGCTCACTTCCCTTACTAATTCAGTGTAGTATCAAGCCTCAAAATCTTATGGATTTCACTATGTCCAACATAGTAATCCACTCTGCTCCCAAAGCATTACCTATTTACCTGTTGCTACCACACTGTTTCCTTGAGATGGCAAATTTCCTAAAAAGTGGCACTGGTGCTGCAAGTTCTCTGTCTCGTCCCCTAGGTACAGTCCTCTTATCTATCTAGCTCTCATCTGCCTCTTATATTCTAATGATGTTGAACTAATTCTTGGTCCCATCTCTGCTAAGCCACCATTCAATCCTGTACCATGACAAAATACTAAAGGCCTCAAAATAGCTCATAGCAATATAAGGAGTGTAACCCAACCCCCTACAAATGGGGGTTCCCGAAAAGTCTTCCTTGAGCTTGCCTAAATGCTCACTGCCAGGCTGGTGTTCTGCGTTTTAGCAGTTTAAATGTATAGCCAGAGAGTGCCTCTATAGCCTCTGTGTACTGTCTCTTTAAGAGCTGCCTGGATTGCAGTTATAATTAATCTGAGAGGGAGCTCTGTTAGAAGATGCACTTGTTTGCTGATCATTTGTTACAGTACTAATAATATTGCAGTGTGTTCTAACCTGTCTTCTTTGCAGCATGGACAGTTCTGTTTGTTTCCATCATCTTGGTCCTGGACTGCAGAATGGGCCCATCAGTACATTTGGGACTCTAAAATGGAGCCTGCCTACAGGGGCTTGGTGGGGCCAAAACTTGTAGGAATTGTAGTTTGGGGCTTTCGGCGCTTAAAATAACCTGGAGGGGGAGTCCTCGTTGTGACTGACAGACAGATCAGTCAACCAAACCTTTTGGATCTTGGGGAAAGTCCCACACTGCTTGCAGTTTCAGTTAGATCTGGGCTGAGAAGTGAAGAAGTAACAGCTCAAGATAGTTTGAGCAGTAATCCATAGTGGATTTGTGTGGGAGAACTGTGGAAAGGCCTGAGTTTGGCTTGCATGCCTGCCTGCTGTTCCTGAGAGGGAACTTGTGTTTTTTTTTTCAGACTGAATCTGAATTTGGAGAGCAAATTAAGCTACTGAATTGTGACTAGGCTTTCACCTGAAGAAGACCGAAGATTTGCTGAATGCGATCAGCCTGTCAGGACTTCCAGCTACCTCTGAACTCCGGGATTGTGCAGAGACTCTGTAATTGCGACCGAAGAGTCATTTGCCTGGTACAGTGGAATTTCCTTACATGTGAATGTGCTGTGTGCTTATAGTGGGTTGTGATTTGGTTCCCCACTGTGTGTCTGAACTGTGTTTTGCTTGCTGGAGGCTGTATCCAGCTCCAAGGACTGAATCCATATCCATTTCTGTTTGCCCTGGCCCTGCTACACTGGCCCAGCCAGAATACCTGCTATGCAGAGAAAGTCACTGATGAGAGACCGGCCTGGGGATCAGCCCCCTGCTCAGTGCCTTGAACAGGAACGACATCTCGTTGATTCGTGTGGGCCCTGCTTCTCTGAGCACTCCAGCTCAACAGCCTGCAGTCTCGATTTTGTCCTGCCTGTGTCCAGTATTGGGTATCATGAGTAAACATCAGGGTAGCTCCCTGCAACAACAGCTAAATCTAAAAGTGTTGTCATCTGATTGTCTAGTTGCCTTTTCTTTCACGAACTGAGCCTTCCAGCTCTGGATTACAAATAGTGTGTGTTGTGCATATTGCTTTCTTCCATCACAGGGCCCCAACCAGCTGCAATGTTCCTGGCTAGCCCACCGTTTTCCTACCTGGGTACCCAGAGTATGTGACTGTGTAGGGACTCTGAACTGCATGCATAACTGTCTGATTAATATAGCTTTTAAGCAAATCAAGCTGATTACATCCCTTCTTCCCTTGTTCAAGTCTCCTGAATAAATCAGATTTAACTTTATTTGCATTTAATCTGACTGTGTTTCAGTTTGCGCCAAAAGTATTGTACTGTTGCTATTTGCTGTGCTTAACTTTGTTTTACAGGGGGTCCCCAGGGTCAAACTGGAGGAACCAGCCCTGGTGGTAAGTGCAAACAGTGTGGATAATTGCCTGGTGAATAAAGGTAATTGTGAAAGTAATTATTGTATATTGTTCAGGCCACTAGAAGGGAAAGAGGGGGGTTACAGTGTCCTGGAGGGCAGTGCCCGGGTTAGCTTGACCACTAACAACCCTAACCTCCGGGTGGAGGCACCCGTTACATTACCCAGGCCCCTTAACCTGCTACTAGCCAAGCAGGCAGGGGTAGTAGCCCTTGGGATAGTGCCACCTAGGGGTTACAATAGCCTAGTCCCTAAACTAGACAAACTCTCACCATGGGCCACACACTACCAACCGGATATCCTTGGCTTATCTGAAACTTGACTAAAGCCAGGCATACCGGATAACTTGTGTGTGCTTCAAGGATATAGTCTGAACCGCTGTGATTGACCTGGACCCAAGGAGGGAGTGGCACACTCATATTATAAATCCCACCATCAAGTAGTGGCCCCATCTCACCATCTCACTACAGAGTCCCCTTTAGAATGCTGCTACAGTGAACTCATTTTAAGTGGTTGAAAAAAGCTTAATCTTTTCTGTATTTACCTTCCCCTAACATGGGAATTCGACCTCACTGCCCTCCCTGGCCAAGTCCATCATTTCATTAGTCAAAAACAATGAATTCATCACTTTTAGAGATTTTAACATAAATTGGCTCAGTGACTGCAACAAAACTGTGACACAGGCCCTTAGTATGCTAAACCTTACACAGATCATCTCTTAGCCTACTAGGTGCTCTAACAACGGCAACATTCACACCATAATTGGCTGTATACGTACACTCAGACCAGACAGAATTAAAAGTTCAGAAGTGCTGTCCGATGCCATTAATAATCACTCCCCCATTTTTCTGCATGACATGCCAGGTTACCTAAAGCTCCACCAGGAATCGTGCATTTCAGGAAATCTGCTTATCTGGTTCCTGAGCTTTTTTAGGCTGGCAGTATCTAACACTGATTGGTCCTACTTACAGTGACGTCCTCCAGGATGAAACTCAGTTGTGCAGCATTTTGCAGCACTCTGCGGAATGCTACAGCAGACCTACTGAATAAAGCAATGTAATTTCAATGGCAATTAGTCCCTTTTGTCATTCAGGAAAATGTGACACTGCCAGGATGAAGGGAATGACATAGTTTCTTACATGACAAAAGGGACTAATTGCCATTGAAATTACATTGTTTTATTCAGTAGCTCTGCCACAGCAAACTGCAGAGTGCTTTAAAAGTGCGTTTCATCCTGGAGGACGCCACTGTACATGAGGCCACCAATGTAAATTCAGCAGCTGATTTCTTTACCTTTAAATTCACTACATTGCAGGACAAATTTGCCCTGCTCATCAAAAGGAGAATGTGTGCCCCATCATTAAATGGGTGGACCACACACTGCTAGCCAAGTTTATTGAACATGATAGAAAATGGGAGACCTTTAAGACCTCCTCAACCGCCTCAGACTGGTCAGCCTATAAAGCTCTGTGAAACATCTGCAAAAGTGAAGTCAGGAAAAATAAACGCCTTCACTGCAAAACACTATTTAATGCCACTGCCCAAAATCCTAGACTGTTTCGGATGCTAATTTTTTTTTTCCATAGGTAATTTGTACTTTTTTTCTTTCCAGTCCCTGAGCCATCTCATCCCCGATGCCTCACCCTACTAGTCGCTCTGTTGCCACCTACACCTGCCACCAGACCTCCATCCGGTGATAGCGGGACTACAAGTGGGTGACCCACCCACCAGGAGAGGAGAGGAGAACAAATGCTTGATCCTGCTCCCCCCCCCATGCAGGCACCCCGATGACCTGAGGTCGTTCCCAAACTTGGGTCACCGGCGTAGCGTGAGGTAAGACATCCAGTGCCTCAGCCCTCAGCACCACCAGGCCAGCTTTGGATGCAAATTTAAAGAAATGCTAGGGCAGCAGTGGTGTCAGTCTTCCCCTAACAGGATACTAAATGATGTGCAGTGTAGTAACAGCACCACCATAGCCAATGCGTTTAACTTGCACTTCTCAGACCTCTACTCTTACCCACATGCCTTCTGTACCTCACCCAGTCCTCAACTAAATGCAAGTCCCCTTTCTGGGGTCCCACATACCCTATCATAGCCACCTTTCTCCTTTAAATGGGTCAGACCTGCTGAGGTCTGCAAACTCCTTATGCAGACTCCAGTGTTCAAATCTACAGGTATGGATGGTATTGAACCCAAACTTCCCAAAATTGATGCCGAAGAGTTACCTTCCCTGGTTGCTAAAATAATAAATCTCTCCCTTACTACTAGCATGGTGACTGACATTTGGAAGACCTCATGGGTGGTTCCGGTGTTTAAGAAGAGGAATCACAAAAACCTAAATAACTATAGACTCCTTGCTGTCCTCCCTGCTTTAAACAAAATACTGGAAAAAAGTAGTGGTCTCAAAGTTCATTAACTACCTTTCAGCCCACAAAGTGCTATCCCACACACAACATGGTTTCTGTAGAGGGCATAGTACCAACACTGCCTTCCTCACCTTCACCAACTCTGTCTCCTTAGCAATGGGACTGGGTGCCTCACAGGCACCAGTCTTTCCTGATCTAACAGAAGCATTTGATCTGGTTGATCACTCCCTGCTTATAAACACGCTTGTCAATCTGGGTATCTCTCAAACAGCTCTCCCTTGGTTTTGCAGTTATTTAGCAAACAGAACCCGGAGAGTCATGTAAGAGTCCTCCCTGTCAGACCCTACCCCTACTCTGGTAGGTGTTCCCCAAGGCCTGTTAGGCCCACTGCTGTTTGCCCTACTCATCAGTTCCTTAACTCAAAGCCTGACACACTGCTCTGCTCTCCTGTATGCTGATGATTTAGTTTATTTATTTATTGAAATGTTTGACCAGGAAGGCACACTGAGCGACTAGTCACTCGTCTCCCGGTGCAACCTGGGAGGAAGAGGTACAATAAGAATGAGACAAACATTCAAGTTACAAGATCAACATTAACATACAGTTGTAAGGCAGGTGTTTCAAACAGTGTTATAACAGTGCTGCACATAATAAGTAGAAAGAGTGAACAGTAATAAGTGCTGGATTGATAAGTAAACAAGTGCTTACATGAAAGAAAAGGGGAAAATGAGAGGAAGGGGGAAGATGGGAGGAGGAGGAAGAGTCGTGTCCCTGGAGACCCCTTCAGAATGTGAGGAACCCTGTAAGGGGACTGGGGGGACCAGAGAGAAGGGGATGTTAGTAGTCGTGGAAAGCCAAGACAGTGGCTAGATAGAAATGGGAAGATATGCTTAGGCTCAGTTTCACCACTGCAGAATGCTGAGAACCCTGCTAAGGGACTGTGATGGCCAGGGAGAAAGGTAGAAGGGGGAGAGAAAGGAGAGGAGACATGACTAGGTGCAGTAGGAACCCCTCAGTATGCTGAGAACCCTGAAAGGGGGACTGCAAAGACTAGGGTGAAAGGTAGATGGGGAAGGGGAAGGAGAAGAGACAAGCCTATGCCCAGTAGGACCCCTTCAGGATGCTGAGAACCCTGCAAGGGGACTGCGAAGGCTAGGGAGAAAAGGTAGAATGGGGAAGGGGAAGGAAAGGAGACATGCCTAGGTGCAGTAGGGCCCCTTCAGGATGCTGAGAACCCTGCAAGGGGACTGCAAAGGCTAGGGGGGACAGGTAGATGGGGGAGGGAAAGGAGAGGAGACCAGTCTAGACGCAGTAGGACCCCGTCAAGATGCAGAGAACCTTGCAAGAGGACTACAAGTCTAGGGAAATAGGAGGAATGGTGGGGGAAGGGAGTAGATGAGAGATACAAGCCCCTTGGGCGGGGTAGGAGAGGGACCCATGGAGGCATTTGGGGTCCTTACATTCTGTGTGAGAGATCAGGGGAGGCCAGTAAGGGGAGCAATTTGGGGAAGGGGAGGAGAGTTAGAAATTGGGGGTGGGCTTATAGGCAAACGAAGGTGTTGGTAGAGGGGTAGGGTTTGTCCAGGGCTTAGAGGAAGGAATGAGGGAGGGACATGGCAGGAGCAGCTAGGTGCAAGGTAACTATTGAGGGCAGAGCTGATGGACTAGGTGGAGAATGAGTGTCGGATTTAAGGGGAGAGGGAATTCCAGATTTTTAGGAGGCAGTGAGAGTAACTGGATTGGCCAATTCGGGTCGATCTGTGGGTGACTTCCAGGGTGCGGGGAGTTGGTTGATCTAAGGGAATGGGAGGATGGGGGGTGTTATAAAGGAGGAGGTGAGGTAGGAGAGCTCACCCAACCAGTCTTGGAGTGAATTTGCTCAGTGGGAGAGTCTTCTGTTTATAAGGGAGGGGAAGGATAGGGCACGATAAAGATCGCAGTGGTGGGCACGAGGGGGTCATCTAGGGAAAAGTGGCAGAAGGAATTGAAGAGGGTGTCCAGTCTGGCCAGGGATGACTTAGGGGCAGCACCATAGACTTCGTCACAGTAGTCGAAAATGGGCAGTATCATCTTCTGAACAAGTTCATGCCTAGCTGTAGGAGGGATGCAACTATGGTTCCTGAACAGGGCACCAAGCTCGGGGCACAGTTTTTTTTCTTGGTAGTGTCAGTATGTCCAGAGAAGTTTAGGTGTTGGTCCAAAGAGACACCTAAGTACCTGAAGGAGGATGTGTCCTCAAGTAAAGTCCCATCAAGGGTGTGGAAAGTGGGTAGGAAGGGAAGCCTAGAGAGTCTCTGCCTTGTGCCAAAGGTCATGGAGACAGTCTTCTTGGCGTTGAGGAAATGTTGATGGTTAGCAAACCAGAGCTGAACCTTGTTGAAATCTTGCTGTAAGCTGGTTTTAACTCAGCAGGACAGGAGCCAGATGCATACAGGACTGTATTATCAGCATACACATGTATAGCGGAGGAGGGGGAGTAAACAGAGGGAAGGTCATTTAAGAAGATGGAGAATAGGAGGGGCCCTAATACAGAGCCCTGGGGGATGCCAGTGCTAATCGGGAGGGGAGGGGAGGGGAAGTGGCGTCCAAGATCTTAACTGATTGGATTCTGCCAATAAGGTAGGCCTTGAACCAGTTTGTGGCGGAGGGAGATAGGCCAACTGCTGTAAGTGAGTCGAGGAGAAGGGAGTGAGAGACAGTGTTGAAGGCCTTGGCCAGGTCGACAAAAATGGCAGAGGTAATTTGGCCATTGTCCATCCCGGTTAGGATGGAGTCTGTGAGCCGGAGGAGAGAGGTGGTGGTTGAGTGGTTTTTCCTGAAACTAGACTGGAAAGGGGTGAAAAAGGAGGTGTCAGAAAGAAAAGAGGTGAGTTTGGAGAGGACAATGTGTTCTTGAAGTTTGACAATGGTAGGGAGGAGAGAAATGGGGTGATAGTTGCCAGGGGATGAGGGGGCACCCCTTTGGGTAGAGGGAGGACCACTGCATGTTTCCATAAAGAGGAGACCGAGGCCATAGAGAATGAGAGATTTAGGATTATTAAGAGGGTGTAGGCAATGGCCGAAGCAGAGAGGGAGAGGAGTTTGGGGTCGAAGCCGTCAGGGGAGGCCCCTTTAGAGGGGTTGATGGTGAGGAGGGCACTTAGGGCATCGTTTGGGGTAACAGTAGTGAAGAGACGGGAGTTGAGAGGGTGGAGGAGGGAGCACACCAGTGGAGTGGGAGGGATTTCAGTAGCTCAGTGGTGCAGGAGGTATAGTAGGAGTTAAATTCCACAGCTATGGCTGGTGGGTCGGACACTAGTGAGCTATTTACTTTAAGTACCGCGGGGGGGGGGGCGAGATGAAGGGGTAAATAGGGCATGGATCACCTTCCAAAACTTTGAAGGGGAGTTTATGTTGGTGATGAAGGCAGATTTGAAATATTCAAACTTGGCTAACCTTGTTGCCCTGGTGCAACTGTTTTGGAGCATTCGGTAGTTCACAAGGTCGCTATGATGCTGGGTAGCTTTATGACACTCACAGGCTCGATCTCTAGCCATGAGGTAGGCAGAAGTTCAGGGGTTATCCAAGGTAAGTGGTTACCTCTGACTCTGGTTTGTTTGAGTGGGGCAACGGCATTCCAGTTTACAAGAAAGATTTCTTTGAAGTAGGCAAGGGGCTTATCAACTGAGGGGAGGGAGGTTAGGGGGGACTAGTCAGAAGTGGCAAGGTTACTCAGGAGAGGTTCAAGGGCAAGAGACTTGAAAGAGTTTAGTTGTATGGTTTTATGTGGTAATTTAATTCTGTGGACTTTCCCAACTATGAATGTTGGGTTATGGTCACTGAGAGCATCGAGGAGGATGCCAGAGGTGATGACGCGGTGGGGTGGGAGTTAAGGGCTATGTTGAGTAGGGAGTATTGTTCTGTCTTGTGGTTTGGGCAGGTGGGTTCAGAGATCAGTTGGGAGAGATTTAGGGCTCCGATTTCATTTTTAGTTTTGGTAGTTTTAGGTGACAACCAATTTATATTGAAGTTGCCTAAGATGAATAATTCCCCAGAGTGAGCAAGGGAAGTGATAGAGGTTAGGAGGTCTGGCGCGACCAAGGATGGACATTTGGGTGGCAGTATATGCCGGCTACGAAGATTGGGAGAGTGAAGGGGAGGGCCACATGGATAGCTAGGGCATCGTGGGTCTCAGGATTGGAGGATGAGTAGATGATGGAATATTGGATGGAGGCTAGGACATAAATGGCCACACCACCACCCCTGCCAGCACAGTCTTGCCTTAGCAGTGAATAGCCAGGAATGCAGACCGAGTGGTCAGGGATAGAACTCTTTAGCCAAGTTTCTGAGATGATTAGAATGTCTGGTTTTAGAGTGCACACCATGGTCTGTATGTCTATTTTTTGCAACAAGCTGCGGGTGTTTACATGTAGGATCTTTAAGCCCTTTGGGAGGGCTGAGAGAAGAGAGTGGGGAGAGGTAGTAGAGGAGAGAGCACCAGAGGAGCTAGGGGCAAAAGGACCTAGGTTGGGGGTGGATATCCCTGGCAGAGAGCAAGGGGAGAGTGAGTATGAGAAAGTGGAGCTTAGGGGATTTTGAAGGGGCTGGCAAGGAGGTTGGGTGTTTTGAGGATGAGGGAGTGGATGAGTGAGGAAGAAGAAGGTGGAGAACCGCAGTGAAAGTGGACACCGTTATCAAAGCCGCATGAAGAATAGTGGTAGAGTGAGACTATTTCAAATGGGGGGGGGTGATAGCATGGATGTGGGTAGGGAGTTGGAGATAATAACTGATGGGGGTGGGAGAATTATTAGAAATACTGTAGATGAGTAGTGAGCAAGTGGAAGTGGTAAAGAGAGGGATATGAGCAGAACAAGGGGGCGAGTAGGAGATGCATTGTTCATAAAGGCAGAGACATTAGTGAACACTTGATTTAGGAACAGGAAGAATTAGTGAGCAGGGAGCACGGGGGGGGCTAGTCAGATGGAGGGGATAGCTGTAGTTTAGGCAGGTATCTATATGAACAACAGGCAGGGATCACTTTAGATAAAGATTATGTCCCTCTAGTGGCAGTATAGTATAAATTGCTAATGGGAAAAATAGACATACAAAAAAAAAACAGGGTAGGCTGGCTAGCTAGCTAAAAGCTGGCCAGGGCACAGATTGAAAAATAACAAAAGCCGGTCAGTGAACAGTCAAGGTGCTTGCAAGGGCCAGTGTCCAAATGTCCTGCTTGAAAAAGGCATGCTAACCAATGGCAGTCCAGCAGTTTCCAGGGCAAATTAGCCAGTGGGAAACAGAGGTTTGGATCTAAGTAGGCAAGAACAACAACAGCAGACGTACCTGGTTTTCTCTGTGGTGGGAGGCTGAGTATGGCCAATGGCTCCAAGGAGCAAGCCATGGCCACAGGTCTGGAGCCTGGTCAAGGGCAAGTTTTTGTGGAGGGAAATAGGAGAGAATTAGAAACGTTAAATGGCCGGAGGACTGGCTACTGGTTAAGTGGTGGGTGGGACTGGTAACAGAGAGAGAGGGGAGGTGGAGTTTGTAAACAAAAGGAAACAGTACATGGGTGTTTGTATCTATGTGTCAGAGCCCTGAATAGCAAAAGAAAATGCAAGGAGAAGAGATTTGAGAGGCTAGAGCAGAGGGAATGAAAGGAATACAATAGGCAATTTTAGCACCATTAACAATATAGTCACAGAATATTAGCACATGAGCAGAAACAGTGCAGTATAAACCCATAGCAATTTAACACAGTTACCCACAAGCAGTTCCCCCACAAGCAGAAATAAAAACAGTACCCTGCATAAAACACATTTACCCATAATAGTTTGGAAACCTGCACACTTGTTCTGTATACCAGTTCTAGAAATAGTGAGCAAATCAACCAGTACCTGACAACTGACCTACAGTCTGTTTACACCTGGTTCTCAGATAATAAACTAATCCTTAATGTGACTAAAATGCAATCCATGTATTTGGCATGTCCTTCAAACTTAGAGCATGGCAGCCCCGCCCCCCCCCCATCTGTGGCTTATCAGGATGGTACCTTAGTCCCCCTTACCACCTCCTTCAAATACCTCAGCGTCACACTGGACCCAGCGCTTGTTTACTCATCCCATAGAACAAGTGTATGCAAATCTATGAACTCCATACTGGGTGCAGCACATAAAGTGACACGGGACCTATCACCACAGGCATATATTGCCATCGTCCGGGGGATGCTGCTTAAGCTTCTCTATGGTGCTTCAGTGTACCTGGCAGCTTTTAAAGCTACTCTTCTTAAATGGGATGTCACCTACAGTAGTGTGTGCTGTTTTGCATCAGCATCTCATAGGCTCACTCACCACTGCTCCCTTTGTAATAAGCTGGGTTGGCTTCCCCTGTCCTTTCTACTGTACATGATCATAGTTCTGGAGGTGTGCTGTGTAGCGTAATGTGAAATGGTTAGCCTCTACCCTTGCTACATCTCTCGAGCCGATGAGAAATTGCTATCCGATGAGGTCAAGTGAAAGTGCCTTGCTGACTGTCCTTAAGGCTAGAACCCGAGCTAGTGAAGCATCTTTTGCTCATGCAGCACCAGACTTTGGAACTCCATCCCACCAGACATCCAACATTGCCCATCTGTGCACTCTTTCCATTACAGATACCACAAACATCTCATTGGCCTGTCCCTGCTGTTCCTGTATCGGTACCTAAATAATTTCACTACTTGGCACCCATTTCACTTTGATCAATGTTGATACTGGTATCTATATCTTAGTACGCCCTATTGATGTAACACCTAGCTGGTAAACTACCGATTTTCCCAAATGTTTTCCCTACTATGATGATTTTTTTCATGTACTTCCATGTGTCAACCTGAATGCACTGACTGCTATGCATGCTTTCCTTTTACAGATATATCTGTGATGTGTTCTTTTTTTCATGTACTTCCTTGTGTCAGCCTGTATGCAGTGCCTGCTATGTATGTTTCCTTCTACAGATACTATTTCTGTCCACTGTAAATTTTGTAACATAGTGTATTTCTGCTGTATGTATACTTGGTTATAAGCTCCCAGCTGAAAATAGGCATCCAACTGTCTAGTGTGGTTACCTGGTTAACAAAAAATAAATAATATAAAAGTGCCTCAAACAGTGCATAAATCAACAAAAGTCAAGGAAGTGGCTTTACAAAATTACAAGAATGGCTTACTGAAAATAACCTTGTGTTAAACAAGGGAAAATCCAAGGTTATGCTTTTTGGTTCTAAAGTAAAGGTAAACAAAAACAAAGAGTCGCTGGATATTAGAACCATCAACAGAGAGGGGATGGAAATTTCTAATAACTTTAAATATCTTGGCATACACTTTACCCGTGCCTGACCTTTGGTGTTCATGTGGAGTACATCACTAACTGTAAAGAGAAGTTAGGTTTACTGTATCAAAGTAGGGACTATTTGGCCAAAGATTCCAGCACTGTGATAACCCAGAGTATACCACTACCTGAACATGATTATGATTCAGTGGTACCAGCACACCTACATTTGCAGAATCTCTGGGATGAGGGTGTTCAACAGCAGGATAGGGCACTTTGCTTTCAGCACTTATAAATGTGACCACCACTGCAAACTATTCACAGCACTGGGGTGTCTACCAATAAAGGGTAGCTCCAACACTCCACTACATGGTGTCAGGGTCTCCAGCACTGGTAATTCAACTATTGTGTTAGGAAAGCCAAGCACTCATTCAGTACTGTCCCAAAATATGCAAAGAGGTTGTGATCCAGGTAGAGTACCTTTTTATTTGCTGTGTTCAAGTGCTCAGTTCAGCATTATATCGGGGACAAGAAAGCTCCTCCACGTACCAGAACTTCCCTACACAGATAGTTATTTGTTCCACAGCAAAAAGCTGATCATCACAATTTATGGCAAAATAAAATCAAAACCCTGGTGATGTTTAGAAAAATGTTTTTATTAAGTAATAAAGAAATAGTATAGCAGCACTCACAACAGGAACCACCACATTCTAATATTATTATTTCATAGAAAGTTTTTCTAACCTGTCATCAAGGTTTTGGTTTAGTTTTTCCAGAGACTGTGATGCACAACTTTATGTTGTAGAATTGTTACTGGTTTGCTAGAGGCTCTGGTCACTTGTTCTTGTAGCTCCAGCTTGGTTATAGTTATTTATTTTTTATTTGTTTCAGTTTGGGATTAATACCTTTGAGCCAAAGGTTCGTTTACCAAGGCTCCAATTCACAGATGGTACAGAACAGAATAAACAGTAAGAACAGTTATTGTACAGAAATACATAAGAGTACAAAGAATAAACATGAATTCAATGTTACATAGTATACAGGAGAGGGGGAAAAAATGTAATACCATGATAAACCACATAGACGGTGTGATCTGCTCTTTTATGAAATATTTCTCTGGTGTTGTGTATGTACTGCTATGATTTACATGTCTGTAAACACTCTGTGAATGAAATGTCTGTAAACAGATGTCATCTTCTCCTCTGGGTTGACCTGAAAACCTGCTCAGTTCCCAGTGGGCTCACTGTGTTACCAGAAACTAAATAAATTAACGTGTACAAATCATCGTCTCCTCTACAGAAAAAAAATGAAAAACAAAAAAATGCACTTCAGGAATGGAAGTAATGTGCGTCTGTCTAATGGCAAACAGGCGGTTAGGCGATAGTTTATTTTCCAACTGTACTATGATGCGAGATGAAAAGTAGGTGGCAAAATGGCTGCAGGATATGCTGCTCACTCCTACCCGAGTGACATTGTGTTACATGCTAAACCAAACACAAACTGGCATCAGCTTCTTCACCTCAGCTAAACTCAATCCCTGAGTTGGGGGAGGCAGTCCATAAGCTACATGAACTATGTGTGCCGTCCGACCGTAAATGTGATAAATTTGTAAAGAGGACTGAAATGGTGGAACTGGATTTTGACATTGTCAAGGAGGAGGCATAAACTTTGAAGACTTCTCTTGATCAGATTACTACTAAAGTCACAGCAAACAAGGCTCTGTCTACCCTTAATACAAAAGACTGTTTCGTGATCTGGTGCAAAATGGAAACGCTTGCATTAGAAAAATTTGCGTCTTTTGGACATCCCTGTGGTTCTGGATGAGGAGTTTGACAGTACCAGAGATTCTCGAAAGGCATTTTTTAAAATGGTCTCTTTCTAAAGAGACTCATCCTTACATTACTAATGCCTACAAAGAATCAGATACTGTGCAAGACAGTTTACAAAACCAGATGCAACAAAATATGCAGGGAAGGGAAAATGGTACCAAGCAAAATCTGAAATTTAAAAAGTGCTTGGCCATAATGTGCACTTAAGTATTTGATTCAGATAAAGATATGTTGTGAAGAGTAGCATGATAGAGAGGCTCCTTTTTCTATGAGGAACACACATTTAAAAATATATTCTTATATTTGTTTTACATCACAGTTATTAAAAAAGGGATTTCTGGCCGTTAGAGAAGAAGGTGTAGAATTAGGTGATAGTGTCTCCATTATGGGGCCTACCAAATGTTGAATAAAACTTGATGGAAAAACATGTTGTTTGAAACAGACCAGTTTTCTGCTGCCCTGTGCTCTTTTCTTCCCTTGGAGACTACATCCACAACTCCAGATTTATTTTCATTAGAGAGAACCAGTTCTTGAAGAATCTTTGGAATTCAGGCTGAGCCTAAATATGGAGTTTAATGTGAACTGTACAGTATCTGTCTATAGTTGGAATCAGTCTTGGGCATTGTTTATGTGTTTTTGCACTCTACACTTAATAGTTGTAATTTTTGCTGTGGTCTCTCTACAAATTTTTAGCATAATTTTTTACCTGTTTTTGAGTGGTCCACTTTAATTCTGGTATTTTGTGTCTCTAATTCATGAGTATTTAACATGGACACCACCAGGTGCTGCTCACCCTTGATAAAGTACCTTGTTCGTGCAAGACATTGAGTGTTTGTGAAGTGATTTATGGGGTGCGTTTGCACCAATGTGTATTCTGCTTTTCATCCTGGATGAAATAAAATATTAATACCTTGCAATTAAGCAGTTTGGTGTACATGAGGCATGCACAAGGTGGATTGATAACTGGTTTGGGGGCAGGAGGCAGTGTTGTGGTGGACAGGCACTGCTTCAGGTAGAGAGAGGAACTTCCCAGCATCATTACAGGATCAGTGCTGGGCCACTGCTTTTCAACATTTTCATGCCTGGAAGCTTTATAATTACTTTACCTTCTCTTCTCTAAAATGTATTGACTTTGCCGATTGTTTTATCCACTTCTTTTCATAGCAGAACTGAAATGTATGGTAATGATGTTATTATACCCAACACTGATTGTTTCAAATCCTTGATATACTCTTATTGCATGTTTCCTGAACATAAAGAGCACCCCTGAACAGTGCAGCCACTCATGATATAAAGAACAGTACCTTGTATGCTGGCACCTGCCAAAAGGCTAAGAAATGCCTATAGAACACTTTCCCCAATGGCAGCACCAGTATAAACACCACAGCTTCAAAGGAGAAAGCACTTACTTGCGAAACATGTTAGGAAGCCAGTGAGTTAACACACTCATTCTTTGCCTGAGGGGGAGCTGTGTGTGACAGCTATGCATTACATTGCACTGAATCGTGGATTGTGTAATTGTGAATTCTGAATTCTGAATTTTACTAGATTTTACTCTGCAATTTCAATAAATGAAGAATTGAGTGGAGATCTTCTAGCTGTGGTGTTTATATTGGTGCTGCCATTGGAGAAAGTGTTCTATAGACATTTCCTAGCCTTTTAGCAGGTGCCAGCATACAAGGTACTGTTCTTTATTTCTTTATTTTTTGCTGAGCATTGCTTATCCTTGGTGCGGTTCCACACTTGTCCTTTGTCTACACTCCTGATATAGTAGTCTCCTCTCCTCCCAATACATCATGAGTGGATAGAAATGTTCCAAGCCGAGGAAAGATGCAGTGAGGGTTGATCAAGGACTGTAAACAAACATGTTTTTGTGCGGTAATGACAATATGGTGGACAGTCTATTTTTCACATTTAAAAAGAAGAAAGGAACCAAAATCAAACTACAGGCTACATCAGCAGTCTCTGTAGACTGTAACCAGTCATAACATGTGAGACACTTTGAGACCTAAGAGGGATGACAGTGTCCCTTTAAGTTTGCTGATGACACTAAGCTGTCTGGTGTGGTGGTCTCATTGAGGATGAGGACAAACTTCAGGAGGACCTGACAAAGCTGGGCAATTCATCCTACTTGTAGAGTTCATTTTCAATGTAGCCAAATGCAAGGTATTACACTTGAGGAGGAAAATCACAGGTGGGACCTACACACTATGTGGGGCTACTCTTGGTGCACTTAAAGAGGAAAAGGATCTGCTAGTCATAAGGCTCTGGTCTTGCCTCACCAGGAAAATGCATGCAATTCTGAGCTCCTCAGTACAAAAGGGACATTGAGGCAGTCAAGAAGATGCAATGCAGGGCCACCAAAATTTTAAGGGGTATGGTGGAAAAGCTACGAGGAGAGGTTGTCGGCCCTTAACATGTTCACCTTGGAGAAAAAGAGGTTAAGAGGAGACATGATCTCAGTCTTCCACATTTTGAAGGGTATCCGCAAGATCGAGCTGACAGAGATGTTCGATTTGGTGTCCTCTAGCAGAAAGTGGGGACACACCTTGAAACTCGTAGGTGGTAAATTCAGGGATAACATTGGTAGACTGTTGTACTCTCAGAGGGCGTTGAACCTGTGGAACAGCCTGTTAGTGGAGACAGTGGACAAGTAGACAGTTCAGACCTTTAAGGTAATCCTGAACAAATTTTTGCTTACCAAGAGAATTACGGGATACTTTGAGTAGTAGAATGGGTAGGGAATGCCAAAAAATAAATTCGTTTGCACAACCTGCCTATAATCTCATAAAGGGGGGGATATAATGGACCTACAGTCCCTTCTCGCTTTAATACAGTATGTTACTATGCATCAGTGCCTAACAGTTTTAAGTTGTGGAGCTAGTGTGAGTTCCTTTTTTTTCCCTTTTGATATTTACTCTAGGCATCACACAGTGCTAGAGTGTCCTTCCCTTCCTATTCACTGCATTTGACAGCAGCAGTGCAATGAAAATGTTTTCCAAAAAGCCAGTTTCAGCTACAGTTAATAAAAAATATTAACATACCTGTCAAGTCTATGTTTGTAGGTACCACTTATGCAATGCACTACGAGTTTTCTTTTAAACATTTTTTCAATCCTATTCCTTGCCAGGTCTGCAGTGCTGTTTCTAGGCCAAACGTTGTAGTCATCTTTTTTGTCTTCAGAAAAAAATAAATGAAAACATTTATAACATTTTTTTTGTGGAACTAGAAAATTTTACCACCAAATAAACTAGAAGATGCCTGGAAAATTTTATAGTTAAAAAAAGTAGGGTCCACTTTTTTTGCCCAAATTGTGTTGCACTGCTGCTTTAAAGTTGGTTTTTACTGCTCAAGGGCTTACTTGGTCATTGCACTGGTCAATGAGTGAACTATATGCAGTCTGTAAACAGAAGAAAAGGTATAGTCAGATACATCTCTGGGTATACGATCAACCAAAACAAAACTGAACTAATGTCTTTGTCACCACTGTGCACCAAGGCCCAATTTGTATATCTGGAATTGGTCAGTGTGCCTACCCAGATGTCCTATCCCAGTATCCAGATTTGTCTTGATTAAAGGGAAACGTCTACCTCCTGTTGGGCCCTACTTTTGTGTGAAGCAGGGCCTGATTAGCAGTTTAATAAATATAAGTATTTTTTTCACTTACTGTGTCAGATTTCATTTTAAATTCTATCTGGTCAATCCTGCGCCTTTCCTGCCAGCATTTTACAAGCAAGAGCCCTCCCTGGCACACCCACAAACACCCGCAGCTGTCCCCAGTATGACGTGTCATGCGGGGAGCAGCCAGGGCTCGTCCACAGGCTTACTGTATTAATGTACCTACAAATAGCTCTGGTTTGGAGCATAAGTGTGTCCGTGGTATACCGAGGACTATGTACAATTGACGGGCACTACCGGTCGGTGCCTGGTCTCGGTGTAACCTGATCACATATGGGCTCAAGCGGAATAGATCTGGCAGTACAGATTACTATATTGCCGTATCTTCAAATAGCTCCGGTTTGGACCTACATATGACAAGTGCTACACTGAGACCAGGTACCAAATGGAAATGTGCCTGTCATCTGTACATAATTCGTATACCTGACACCAAAGGCTCAAACTGGGCTATTTGTAGTACAACTGAAGTTACAGATGGGCCCTGGCTGCTCCCCACATGACATGTCATACTGGGGACAGCCGCGGGTGCTTGTGGGCATGCCGGGGAGTGCTCTTGCCAGCGGGGAGAAGCAGGATCAACCAGATAGAATTTAAAATACAATCTGACACATTAAGTGAAAAAAATACTTATATTTATTAAACTGCTAATCGGGTCCTGCTTCATGCGAAGGTGGGCCCCAACAGGATGTGGACGTTTCCCTTTAACCTACAGAAATTACTCACTTCATTTTAAATCTGACTTGTAATGCTAGCATCAATTTGTACGATCTCTTAGTATCTATATTTTGGCAGTGAAAACTAACTTTCTTCCTAGATTTTTATGTTGTTGCTATAATCCCATTTAAAATACCAGAATTTTAATATTAAAAAATACAGTGTTTTTTTCACTCAATTTATATGGGTCCATTAAACAGTTCACTGCTCTTATGAAAAAATGCTCAGGTTACTCAACCAATAGGGTTTCAAAGTAGACACCATCATTAAAAATAGCTTTAACCCTGTTTTATGATTTGGACGACTATTTTACATCAGCTATTTGTGTAGCAGGCAACTTTTTTGCTGATCCAGTGGCCACGAATTACAGCTCCAACCGTTACAGAGTGGAAAAATGCAATAATGGATATGATTCACTTGGAAAGGGTCTCCCATGGGCTCTGAAAACAGATTCCTCGCTATCATCATAAATGGGGTAAGCGGATGCCTTAATGCATACTTGAGGACGTGCTCCTCTACCTAGTCTCACTGGATATCTGGTTGGCTTCTCATTGAACTTAGGGTAATGTATTATACTACCTTGATTTGCAAAAGAGCTATGCTTGGTATAACTCCTCTGGGTATTAGTGCTATAACTAACTCGTACTAGGAAAATGAATCAAGGGGTACTGCAACTACCTTCTAGGAAAACATCTTGAACACAGATCATTTCATATGAGATCTGCTAGGTACTAGAACAGGTTTTTAAGTGAAATAAGAACTGTGTGTTTTTAACAAATTGTAAAGACAAATTGCATGAATTACTAATCCTGATGTCTACTTGTCAGTGTAATTGATAATGATGTACTGGTTTGTATGTTTCATGTTTTTTGTTACCTGTTTAACTTTTGTATGTAATTTTGACAATAGTGCCTTTGGAAATGGGCATGTATGCACAAAGGCTCTTACTCTAAATACATTTAAATTTGGATATGTGATTCTTTGATACCTGCTTTCAAGATTTTCCAGGTCTTGAATTGTACTCAACGAATTATGACTTATTCTTGTTTACTTTTTTCTCTATAGTATACAATACTGTGAGGTGTTATGAACTACCTCATTTTACTTGGATGTGTGCAAATGAAATAATTAATGGACTGCCTGTATATACCAATATATTGATTACATGTCTAGTTTCACTATTTGCTTTGTTGTACACTGTGATGAAAAAGTTTCATTAAAATGTTTTACAAAAAAGGTGATAGCTCTGCCACCGGACATCATCATGGTTCTCTGAAGTCTAATTAACAGTCCCTTCAAACGTCTTGTCTCTGTGAATTCAGAAATCTTCCCTGAATCTATCTTCTCCATTGAGTACCACTTATGGGTCTAGGCTAGAGGCACTTGGACCCAGTGGGAGCAATTATTTTGGCCAGGGGGCCAACAGTGGCTATTGGGCATGGCACCTGCATCCTCCCCACATGGTGTCGCACAGCTGGCTCCCTCCCCAGCCTCAGTTCTTTTCTTCCCACTGCTGAGTGTGCACTGTGGAAGCAGTTGCCTTAGTTCACCTTCTCGCCTTTTTTACTTCTACATCCCTGCATCCTGTTCTAGTGCGGTGAAGTTCTTCTTTTTGTTTTCTTTCTTTTGTGATGATGCCAAACTCCATATTTAAAGGGTCTGTGGAAAAAAGCCACACTTCATGTGTCACTGTGGCAACAAGATGGCTTCGGACTGGCATCAGCTCTGTGCAACATGCCTGTGATGCCTTTTTTCCAAAGGACAACTGGATTCTGGGATATGCCGTGTTAAGGTTGGATCAGCCAGTCTTCACCTTTGGTGGCAGACATCAAACACAAGCTTCCAAGGTAAGGTCACTAGGCCCTTCCTGTAGGCTCTTCCACGGATGTCATATTCCTTGGCTTTTGTTGGTTGATCTGCTGAGAACCCTATGATCTGTTTGCTCTGAGCAACAAGGCTATAGGCCTGGTCAACACCAGTGGACACTTTTATGCCAGGCACCATGTTGCCCATGCTGTTGTTATCATTCACAGTAATGATGTGGTGGATGATGCCAGAGATGGTGCTGAGCCTCCACCCTACACTGTTTGCAGTGTCGGGGGAGGACTTGGTACTAAGATCACTGCTGGCGCCGAATACAGCTCAGAGTCTGTTTCAACCCATAACAGCACCAGTCAGCGGGATGACTCTGAGTCTGGAGATGGTGCCGCAACAGCCATGGTTCTGGGCCTAGATCTGGCACAGAGCATGGTGCTGAGAGAGGTTTCAACCTAGTGTCAGTCCCCAATTCCAGTATCATCTATGACATCAAGGAGGGAAATGGTGCTGGTGCTGGCATCAATGTCATCACTGAGCACAGTGTCGAGGACAGCACTGAGGGTGATGAGGAGGAGATTCCTGTCCCTGAGGATGTCATCCAACCTAAGCCTAGTGCAGGAGTTGATGGCGACTCTGAGTCAGACTGCAACCCAGGACCAGGTTTCTCTCTGGACTGGCATGTTAACGTCGTCATCAGTAAGGACCAGGGTCACCCTGTGGGACCTGTACAGCTCCGGTCTCCTCAGCTAGGGATTTCTCCCCAAGGCACCGAACTTCTTTGATGTAGGTGGACCACCATTGGGTGACTGTTCAACCTTCCCCTTGGCTGAGGTCCCCACCAGACCAATGCAGCCAAGGCTGAGTCCCTCGCAACCAAGAGCCATCACTCTCTTTAGAGGGTCATCGGCATTTCTATGAAAAGATACTCTCATTGTTGGGCCCTATTGGGCCATTAACTTTGTAACAGCACCAGGTATGCATCAGCCCCATTGAAAACTGGCATATAGCGTCAGATAGGCACAATATAGGGCCTTCTCCCTAGTGCCAGCCAATTCTGGAACTGACACTTCATCTCCATCCACCTACTTCTCAGAGGACAACGAATCATCGGTCCATCTGACCTTTTATCCTGTACCAGCGATTCCTAGGTGTGTAGGTGACATGCCTCACCCCACCACACATTGGGGCTTCAGGTACTGTAGACTCCATTGGGGTCACAGAACCTCAAGTGTGATAGACATCCAGATGTGGATTCTGTTCATATAGATGCACTGGGAAGGCTTACCTTGCTACGCGCTCTTATGTGTCTTTATGCACACCAGGCCCATATGGCGACATACAGCCTTCACCTTTGGTTGCAGCTGCACAGCTTGTTGGCTGTGATGCCTCACTGTGAGGTAATTAGTCAAGCCATCAACTTTTCTACTTGTAGTTTGGAGGCAGCATGGCACCAGTCGAGGGCAATAAACTTTTTCACATTTGTGAATCTTTGGATTACCTGCAGTTCTTTGGCTGGTTCTGTGTGCTTGCTTACTGTTTGAGTGCTGCTACACTTGTCTCTGGCTTAACTGACATTACAAGGTGGCTCATTTCTTCTTCTTGGTTCCATGTCATAATAGCGATCACCAAATTGTGATCACTGTTACAGCGAGTGTACATTGCTGAAAATCAAAATGGCGATGTGCACTCCCCAGCAAACCCAACAACAGCAATGGGAAAACAGCACTGTATCTATGTGGCGTGCCCCCACACCCCTAAATTAGAATTCTCAACTCCAGGAGGGTGCATGTCAGGGAGGGGGAGAAACTCAGACATAAAAAAAAAAACATAAGTGCCGCACATGTTAAAAAAAAAAAAAAAATAGAATCCCTACCTAGCCCCAAACCCTGGAACCTCCCTCACTGCAGCCTGCCACCCTCACCACCACACCAGAACGGCAGCTCTGCAGCACATTGCCAAACTACTGCCCACATACCTTTTCCTTCCTGAACCCTCCTTTTCCGTTCCTTTCCGCTCCTACTATCTTGCTGTTTTTCCCCTACAATGGCACTATAACTGTGCCTTGCTACCCTTTCAGGGTAGCTCACTTCACAGGCACGCAAACCGAGTCACTCAATCTGAGTCACCATTATGACTTGCTTCCCTTCTTCCCTAGGGTAAGACGGTAGCATTTGGGGAATGCTCCCGATCCTGTGGGACAGGAGCACCCACTTGGCCCTGACCAGACTCTGGTCTTACCAGACCTGCGAGAAACCCCACCCCCCATGCAGAGGGCTGAGTATGCATGGGTACTTTTGGGGCCAGCCATCTGCAACCTTGTGTTTGGGAAACTTGGTACTTTGACTCATAAGTGGGACTCAATGGAGAAGATTGATTCAAGGAAGATAGGAAAGTTACGTACTTACAGTTACTGGCGATCTTCCTGAATATCTTGTCCATTAAGTACCATCCAATGAGTACCATACCCACCCACCCCACCCCCAGCAAAGCCAGGGACTCTGGGCAGTTCACCCTGTGGCATTCTCTTTAGCATGCGCTGTCTTTTCTTTATCCTTGCCTGGAGATGAGGCAGCCAGCATTTACTAGTGAAAGGGTCATAAAAGAGATAGCAGCCCTAAAGAGTGATGAGGTGCCAGGACCAGATGGGTTGCATCCAAGGATACTCCGGGAATTGGCAGCAAAACTGGCTGATTCCCTGGTAGGTCTGTTCAACAGCTCTCTAAGGACAGAGGTTGTTCCAAAGGATTTGAGGGTGGCAGATGTATTTCAGCTGCGTAAGTGGAGGGGGCAAGAAACTAGTAGGGAACTACAGATCTGTCAGTCTTACCTCTGTTGTAGGAAAACTGATGGTGTCATTGGTCACAGAGGATCTTGTGGACTATTTCAAGAGCAACGGTCTCCAGGATAGT
The DNA here is from genome assembly GCA_016271365.2 of Neoceratodus forsteri. Taxonomy (NCBI): domain Eukaryota; kingdom Metazoa; phylum Chordata; order Ceratodontiformes; family Ceratodontidae; genus Neoceratodus; species Neoceratodus forsteri. Next base: position 570,216,215 of record CM057452.1, read on the forward strand.
AAGCAGCATAGATGTGTGGCAGGGAGGTCTTGTCAGACTAACCTAATAGTTTTCTTTGACTGGGTGATGAAGGAATTGGATAGGGGCCATGCTGTGAATTTGCTGTACTTCAACTTCAGCAAGGCTTTTGACTCAGTACCCCACAGATGCTTACATAGATACATAGAAGGTGATAGCAGAAGGGGACTATAAGGTCCATCTAGTCTGCCCATGATTTTCAGTTTGCTACCTCCCCCCCCCCCGATTATTCATACTGGGTAATGATGCCCCTATGCCTATTCCATGCTCGCTTGAAGCCACCGATGGTTTTGACCCTGACAGCCTCCAGGGACGTTGACCACTCTCTTAGTGAAAAAAAAATTTCCTGATGTTTGTCCTGAACTTGCCCCCTCATAGCCTCAGATCATGCCCTCACATTCTGTTTCCTTCTTTGTAGTGAAACAGTTCTTGCGCCTGGACCTTATTTACACCCTTGATGTATTTAAATGTCTCTATCATGTCACTCCTCTCCCTCCTCTGTTCCAGGGAGTACATGTCTTTAACCTTTCCTTGTATGTCTTCCAGTGCAATCCATGGATCATTTTTAAGTTGCCCTCCTTTGTACTGTCTCCAACCTGTCTGTGTCCCTTCCGAGGTGCGGTTGTCTCCAAAACTGTGCACCATACTCCAGGTGGGGCCTGACCAATGCCCTGTACAGCAGCAAAACCACCTCCCTCCTCCTACTTGTGATCCCCTTCCCGATGCACCCCAGCATGCCACCAACTCTTAGAGCTGCCTTCTTGCACTTTCTTCCCACCTTCAGGTTGTCTGTTATTATGATCCCCAGATCCCGCTCCTCACTAGCTTTTTGCTAGTCCCCCCAGGTAGTAGTTAGTTCTGGGGTTGCTCTTTCCTAGGCGCATAACCTTGCACTTTTTCACATTGTATTTCAGCTGTCATTCTGTGGACCATTATTTCAGTTTCTCTAAGTTCGACTTCATCCTCATCACTCCCTCTGTAGAGTCCACTCTGTTGCATATTTTGGTGTCATCCATGAACAGACACACTTTACCCTCAAGCCCCTCTGCAGTGTTGGCTATGAATGTGTTGAAAAGTAGAGGTCCCAGAATGGAGCCCTGGGGCACTCTGCTGGTCACCTCCCATTCCGTAGATAACGCACTGTTTACCTGCACTCTTTGCATCCTATCACATAGCTAGTTTTCTACCCATCTTACTACCTCCTGACCTACCCCCCATGCACGCTAACTTTTTTAACAGCCTTCTGTGTGGGACTGAGTTGAAGGCCTTGCTAAAGTCAAGGTAGACCACTTCGATAGCCCCTCCCTTATCTACAGCCCTGGTCACCCAGTTGAAGAACTCGATTAGGTTTGCTTGGCATGATCTTCCTGATGTGAACCTGTGTTGTCTATGGTCCTGTTGTCCACTAGACTTCAGGTATGTTATTATCCTCTGCTTTAGTAATGCTTCCATCACTTTCCCACCACAGACATAAGACTCACTGGGCAGTAGTTTCCTGCCTCCTTCTGGCTTCAGATTTGTGCAGTAGAACCACTGTCGCCCTTCTCCAGTCCTTGGGAACTTCTCTGCTCACCAGTGATTTGGTGAAGAGTGCTGCTAGGGGTTGTGCTAGTTCTTTTCCCAGCTCCTTCAGGATTCTTCGGTGCATGTTATCTGGCCTCATTACCTTGTCCACATTCAGATTGTTTAATGCTCTCAGGACTTCCTCCGCCGTGAAGGGGCACGTATCAATCCCTGTTCCTGGGGGGGTTGTTCCTTTGTATCGCTGGACCGTTTTCCTCGTTTTCCTCAATAAATACTGAACAGAAGTACCCCCTCCACTTCAGTTCCCTCTTCTGCTGCTAGCCTTACTATTACCCCCCCCCCCTTAGTTTTCCTTCTTTCTTTTATGTACCTAAAGAAAATCTTGTCACCTTTCTTTACCCTTCCACAGTCCTCTCCTCGGTTTGGACTTCTGCCTTCCTTATCACTTTTCCTGCTTCCTTCATTTTCTTTTTGCATGTTTCTTTATCTTCTTCCTTATTTGTTGCTTTGCATTTCTTGTAGGCTTCCCTTTTCTCCTTCACAATGTTTGCCACCTCCTTGGAGTATCACGGTGGATTTCTTTTCCTCTTTGCCTTACTTATTTTTCTGGTGTATTTGTTCGTGACTCTTTCAGTAGCTCCTTTAATGCTCTCCCACATTTCTTCTACATTCCCTCCCTTCCTACCCTTTAGGATTTCTGCTATTTTGTACTTCATTTCCTTGAAGTTTGTTGATCTGAAATGCAGTACCTTATTGTTGGCATGAGTCCTTTTTTTTGTAGTGCTACTTTGGAATCCAATCATACAATGAATGCTATTTCCCAGATGGCTCCCTACTGTTACATTTTTAACCCTGTCACTGTGAGGACCAGGTCGAGGATGGCTTCTCCCCTTATTAGGACCTCCATGAGCTGCCTTAGATCTGCTCTCTGCAAGGCCATCAGGAGGTCCCTACTTTTTGTTGTTGCAGCTGTTTTTGCTGACCAGGCAATATCTGGTTAGGCTTAAATTCCCCTACTTTTATTACCTCATCTTTATCAGCTAGTTTTTGGATCATCTCGAGTAGTTCCTTGTCCTCACTGTCACCTTGCATGGTTGGCCTGTAGATGACCCCTATTCTGATGCTTGCCCCGCTCCCAGTATCCACTGTCAGCCATAGTGCTTCCGTGAGGCTGGGAGGGCCTTGAATCTCTGTAGTTTTTATTTCCTCTCCGACGTACAATGCCACCCCCCAACCTTTTTTTCCCCATTCTATCTTTTCTGAAAAGAGAAAACCCTGGGATTGCTGTCTTCCAGCTGTGGCTCTCGGTGAACCAGGTTTCCGTCACTGCTACCCAGTCCAGACCTTCCTCTGTCATGGTGGCCATGAGGTCAGTAGGTTTGTTGGCTAGACTCCTCGCATTTAGAACCATTGCCCTCCATACATGTGCCCCCTTCTTTGTATGATGGATTTCAACATCATTTAATTTCACTGATTTGCTGGGATCCCCTGTAGAGTTATGTAGTTTCTTAGCTCCTTTGGTGTGTTGGGGAGTGGTGACCAACCCATTATTCTCTGTAGTGTGTGCCATCCCCATTTCCCTGACTTTTAGTTTAAACGACTTGCATAAACATCGAATTTCTGGCCAAGTGCTCTCACCCCTTCCTTTATAAGGTGCAGGCCATCATACCTAAAAAAGCCTCTCTCCGAGAAGCTCTGCCAGTTCCCTATGAAGCAGTATGCCATCTCTTGATGCCATGCACTTAGTCGTGAGTTTAGGTCCTTTATTTAATCTGCTCTAAGTCGATTTGTGCTGTTGCCTTTTTCCCAGACTGGCAGAACTTCTGAGAAGGTCAATATGGATGGGGGGGGATCAGTTTATGGGCTAACTCTGTGAAGTGTTTCATGGCCTCCTCCTTCATTTGGTTTTCCAGGTCATTTGTCCCGGGGTGTATTACAATGTCTGAGGTTTTACCCTCCCTTTGGACAAGCTTTACTATGTGGCTTGTGTCCCTTTCTCCGGAAGCACCTGGTAGACACCTGACCATTATTTCTATGTTCTCTTTGGGGTTTAGGTGGGTTTCCACACCGCGGATCATGGAATCCCCAATAATGACCAGTTTTCCTTTTTTTTGTATGTTATTGTTCATTTGTTTGTTTGTTTTGCCGGACTCCTCCTTTTTCATGTTGTTGTTTTTTTCTTGTTTGTTGCGCAGACTCATATTTTTTTATGTTGTTGTTCATTTGTTTGTTTCACTGGACGCAACAGGATGTTGGTTTTTTACATTTAGACAGTCTGGCTGGTGATGTCCCTCCAGTACCATTTATCTGTTCCTTGTTGGTATGCTGGTGTTACATTCGGAGTATGGTTTAGAGTATCCATTTATTTTGCCATGTCTGCCCCTCCTGACCACCTGTCATCCCTTGGACTCCATATCCTGTCTGGGGTATGGTGGTGACCCTTTGGTCTTGGTGGGTCAGAGGTGGAGATGGTGTCAGCATGTAAGGATGTAATGTGCCTCGTAGTTCGTATATTAGTGACCAGGCCTCCTGCAGTTGGGCCCTGAGGTCTGCGATTGCCCAACAAGCAGGACAGGGGCTAGAATACTGGATGTAAACCCTGACGTAGAGTGAACCACAGTGAGCACAGCGCACAACAGCCATCCTTTGTTTTAAGAAAATGTAAATAGAAACAAAATTTGTTTTTATTTATATCTCAGTGAGGCATGGTTTCCCTGCCTATAAATCTAGACGAGCCTAGGGGTGGGTAGGTTGAGGGGAGGGGTGTGCCCTTCATGCCTCCCCTGCAGGAACAATCAGCCTTGTTGAATCAGTACCGCCCTGCCTATGTTCAGGCAGGAATCTGTTTGCTCCAGTGGCCAGAATGAAGAGATTCTCAGTGCTTCTGTAGCCTGGGATTTGTTTGTAGCACCTAGAAGAGTAGCAAGGAGGCAGCAAAGATGGTGGTGTACCTTCCTCACGTTTCCTTTGCAGTGTCCACCTCATGCTGCATAAGAATCAGTTGGAATCAACTGATGTCCTTGATAGCACCTATTCACCTCCTATCGTGGCCCTCTCCGACATCTTCACGACCTGGGTGAGTACTTGCTGCAGAAAATGGAGGACCTGGGTGAGGCTAAGGTCATAGTAAACTGGGTAGGTAACTAGCTAAAGGGGTGGTAGCAGAGGGTACTGGTCAATAGCATTGAATCAAAAGAGAGAGAGGTTATCAGCAGGGTTCCTTTGGGATCTGTCTTCAGTCTGGTTCTCTTCAACATGTTCATCAGCGACATTGGTGAGGAGACCAGGTCTGACTTGTCTCTTTGCAGATGACACTAAGCTCTCTGGGAGGGTGAATAGTGACAAGGGAATAAAGGGAATGCAGAAAGACTTGCAAAAGTTGGATGGGTGCTCAAGGGTTTGGCAGTTCAGCTCCAAAAAGTGCAAGGTGATGCATCTAGGGAACAAGAACCCCAAGATGGAGTACTGGACTGGAGGGGTGAGACTCAACACCATGACTAAGGAACAAGACCATGGAGTTCTCATCAGTGACTCCCTAAACAATTGAGTGAGTGCAGCAAGGCAAATAGGATGCTTGGATGTATTGGGAGGGGGTTATTGATAGCAGAAAAAAGGAGGTAATACTTCTCCTGTACAGAGTCGCGGTAAGGCCATACCTGGAGTACTGCACCCAGTTCTGGGGTCCTCACCTCAGAAAGGATAGGGATAGGCTTGAAATGATGCAACTCAAGGTAACAAAAATGATTCAGGGCCAGGAGGGCAGGTCCCATGAGGAGTGCCTCAAGGAGCTGAACAGCTACTCGCTGGAGCCCAGAAGGAGAGGGGGAGATGTGATAGAGACATTCAGATTCTTAAGAGGAATTTACAGGTTGCACTGTGGGGAACAACTGAACTTGAATACCAGCTCACAGTCACATGGTCTTGATTGGAAGCTAACAGGAGGAAGGTTCAGGAGGAATGTGATGAAATACTGTTTTACACAAAGGGTAGTGGAGCCATGGAACAGGCTGTCAGCCGATGTGGGTGCAAAAATTGCCAGTGGTTTTAAGCATGGCTAGGACAGGATTATGGGTGTAGTGGTTGCTCAGGGCTTAAAAATTGGGGAGGAGAATGGGGGGGGGTGGGCTATGACCCTGGAGGAACAGTAGGCCCCAAGGCTAAACAGGGAATTCAAGCAGACTGGATGTACCTTTGGTCTTTTTCTGCCATCATTGTCTGTTTTTCTATGTTTCTTGCCATTCTCCAGTTGTTTCCCCTGTGAGGACTTTCCAAAAAAAAAAAATTGCCTTCCATTTTCCTTCCTGCCCAGGGTACATCCCCTTTATCCTGGGTATAGTCCTATTAGTTGCTAAATACAACCTGCACCATTGGGTTACCATCCAGGTCTGATAGTAGTCTTATCTGTGGAGATGCACTTAGGTGCCAAATTGGATTCAGCTAAAGTAGTCCCTTTAGCACAGGGTGGATGATCCCTGTTGCTTGCTGGCAGGGTTTGGGGTAGCTTTCTTGCTACTGTAGTTTTTTTTTTTCTTGTTATGCCATTCAGTTTTTCTCCTTGCTTGCTCTTTATCCTCCAGCCGTATCCTGGCCCTCATATGCCAGTGATAACTGGGGAGATTGAAACATATCTACTCGGATTTGGATAGGAAGCTGCCTGACCATCAAGAGTTTTAAAATAGAGTTGAAAACTTTTTTATTTGTAAAAGCTTATGGCCTTTGATTTTATACTGTTAATATTGTATTGTTTTGCTTATTGTTATCTGTAAAGTGCTTTGATCTCTGGAAAAGCGTTTTTAAATAAATTTTTACTTACTTACTCTTTAGAGTTGGGTAACAAAGTCTTTTCACTGGTGACATGCTGTTTACTTATTCAGTGGTTACTTTTAACGCTACTGGTTGGCACACTTTGTGTTGTCTCAGTTGCAAAGGAGTCCCTCCTTCCTTCCCCTTTGACTTCTTAGAGTCCACATGTATACACGGCTGTTGCCGTGATTCCACTGTCATTCTCAGCCTAGCCTTGGTTCCTGGCTAGTGGGTGGCTCTTGAGGCATTGGCTCAGTAAACCCAGACTACCTTATCTGTGCCACCATAGGTGTGTCTCCACTCCCTCTTTCTCCCTCTGAGAGTTGGTAGTCAGGTTTTATTATTTGTTTATTTTTCCTGTGTCCTTTCCATGTCCCTAGCTTATTCTTTTTCCCAATTTGCTTCTCTCCTGGAGAACAGAACTGAGGTTGGTGTGGGAGCTGGCAGTGGATATTGGCAGGTGTGTGGCACCACTTGGGGGCATGCAGGCACCATGTTCAGTAACAATATTCAGCCTCCTGGCCAAAAGATTTGCTCCCGTGGGGCTCAGATCCATAAGTGGAATGGACTGGAGAAGATATTTAGAAAGATCACCAGTTATGGTAAGTGTGTAACCTTTATTTCTTGACTATTAAGGTTGCTTTCTTTGTGCCCATAGCTTCAGCCCAAATGGTAACTGAGTTTGGGGCTTTGGTATGTAGACAGCAGTACTTTTCTGTCCTGCTGGATATGGTAGCTTTTGTGAACTTCCCTGAAGTCTGTCCCTAGAGTGAACTTTGTGTCCCACAGTGGTCCAGAGATAATGCTGTCTTCATTATGCCCCAGTCCTAAGAAAGAGAAAGAGAAAGAGTAAAAATTCCATACCCTTGAAGTGTATAGCAGCAGAGAGCAATTTAATTATTACTTGAATAGGACAGAGTCCCATTGCCCGTCTTTATCCCTGTTTGTCCTTTCTCAGGGAAGTTCCGAGGGTAAGAAGGCATCAATATTCACATCATCTAAGTAGATAAAAGTAGGTATCAGGGAAGCCTACAAGGCTGCTGAGAAAACCCTTCCTGAAGCACTGATGGGTCATTCAACAGGGCTGTGGCCACCTCTGGGCAGAAAATCTGTGGCTTAGTCATTGGATATATGCAGAACAGCAGTATGGGTTTCAGTACACACCTTTACAAAGCATTATAGCCTGATGTTCAGTCGTCAGCCAGTGTTGCCTTTGGAGGAAGGTACTGCAGGCTGTGGTCTCCCAGAAAAGTGTGACTGTGTTCAAGTGCCAGTGGTTCATGAAGCAAATGGTGGCAGCCAATATCTATGGCTGTTTTCCATTTTTTTTTTCTCCCTATCCTTTGTTGGATTGTCAGCTTACAGTTCAACTTTACGACACAGATGAGTCTGCTTGCTGTTTCCCCTAATGTTATAGCTGGCCAGATGGAAGGATACAGGAATGTTGGGGAACTGGTAATCTTCTAAACTTGAAAATCCTGTTTCCAGGAGTTCTCCCAAGTGAGTAAAAGTTTCAGTGGAAAACAGATGGAGGTTTGTTGGTCATACAGAAACAATCAATAGTTTGTTCTTCTTTGTGATTAACTCCTTTATTCTGACCCTCAGGAGTTTGCCTCTTTCTCTAATGACAAGGAGGATTTTTCCTCTCATTTCACCTTTGCTCAACACATGGTGGACACTCTTGGCCTTTCTGTTTAAAAGTCCACTAAGAGGTAGAGGAGGCAGACTTCTTACACATGATGGGTCTCCCTCCTCCCAAAAAGTGTCTCCTTCCAGTTCACAAGTCACTAAAAAGGGCTACTTTCAGAATACTCCAAAATCCTACCTCTAATCCACGGGTGGATAAGAAAACAGAGAAAAAGTACCAGCTTGAAAAATCCAATGTTGAGTACCTTTACATGCACCCAAACCATGAAGGAGTGGTGTAGGTTGCAGCCTGTGATGAAATTAAAGTACCTCTTTCTTCCCAGCCTCCAAAAAAGGAATTTAAAAAGCTGGACACTGTGGGCAAGAAATCTTACACCACAGCCTCACTAATGCTATGCCTCTCTACTTATATGGCATACACAGCTCAGTATCAGAAAGCTCTCTGGAACCCTGTCCTGTCTATTAGCCAGCAAGTCCCAGTGAAAATGGTGCAGAACCTGGCAGAAACTGTCAAATCTGCCTGGAAGTCACAAAATACCAGTTCCATATGGCTGTGGATGCCAGTGACACTGCCTCCAGAGCTATGGCTCAGGCTAGCTCTCTCAGGAGGTTTGCCTGGCTGAGAATTACCAGTCTTTCCCAGGTCACTCCAACTAAAGCCATAGATTTCCCCTATGAGAATAACTCTCTTTTTGGGGACAAAACAGAGACTTACGTGAAAAAGGTGGAAGAGTACAAGACTACCTGTCAGAGCATACCCTTGGATTACACTCAGATGAAAGGATTCTTTAGGGAAAGGAGTAGAAGGGCTCAAAAACATGCTGAACCAACCCCTTCTACAAAAGCCCAGACTATTCAGATTCAGACTGCCCTCTGGCCACTACCAGTTTGCAGCTCTGCCATTCGGCCTTTCTTCTGCTTCCACAGTCTTTACAAACTGTCTGGCAGTGGTGGCGACCTATCTCAGGAGTAAGCAGATTTCTGTCCTTTCCTGTCTGGATGACTGCCTCATAGTAGACAAGTCTCCTCAAAAGGTCAGCGATTTCCTCAGTCTAACTCGTAGCACTCTTGAGTCCTTGGGCTTCCTGATCAAGATAGAGAAGCTCCACTTCGAGCCTACTCAGCTATTGGAGTTCATTAGAGCAGAGCTAGATTCATACCTGGGAATAACTCTGCTACCTCTGGACAGGGTGCACAACCTGCAGACACTGGCAGACTCATTTGTCCTAGGCCAACAAAGGCCAACCAGGCACTTCCTCAGGCTCTTAGTGCACATGACCTCTACTACAGCTGTAGTTCCAGGTGCCAGGTTTCAGATGAGAGACATTCAATACCATCTCAGATATTATTGGTCTCAGAAAAGGGACTTCCTGACGAAGCTCATTCCAGTCACAAAGACCCTGTTGCAGGCTCTGGACTGATGGAAAGACTTACAAAACCTCAGGGAGGGAACTCCCTTCCAGCCGAAGAACCCTCTAGAGTGCTCACTTCGGATGCATCCTTCTAGGTTGGGGTGCACTCCTGGTGGATCAGTCCATAAGCGAGGTCTGGTCCCCCAAAGGGTCCAGCTGTCAGATAAATCTCCTCAAGCTCAGGGCCATTTATCTGGCTATCAAAGCTTTTGCTCCCCAGCTAATGGGCCAGTTTGTTCAAATCAGAACAGATAACACCACTGCTATGTTCTATATAAGCAAACGGTGGCACAAGATCCATGAAGCTTTGCACAGAGGCCATGAAAATTTGGTCTCTGGCTTACTCCCTAGACATGCATCTCTCTGCTATCCATCTGCCAGGCAAGGACAGTGTGCTGGCAGACTCCCTGAGTCACATCAGTCAGGTCCACCATGAGTGGACCCTAAACATACAAGTAGTAGCCACAATTTTCGGGAGGTGGGGCACCCCAGAGATAGATCTCTTTGCCTCCAACCTCAATCAGCAAATTCCACTGTACTGTTGCAGGCCTTCAGCTCTGGGCTTAGTACCAGTGGATGATTTGTCTCCGAACTGGACAGGAAGGTTTCTGTGTGCCTTCCCTTCTTTTTCCCTGATTCTCAGAGTTCTGCTCAAACTCAGAAACCAACCAGCAACAATGATTCCGGTGGTCCTAGACTGGGCAAGACAACCATGGTACTCCCTGCTTCTTGCTCTCTCGGTCAAGAGGCCCATTTGTCTACCCCCGACTCACAGCCTTCTGACCCTTTCTCAGATGAGGAGGACACACCCCAGCATAGAGTCACTTCACCTCAAAGCTTGGTACTTGAGGAGATAGAGTTCCCAGACTCTCAGTATTCTGAACAGTTCCTCAGAATCCTTCGATTGGCTAAGAAGCCAAGTACCAGAAAGACTTATACTTCTAAATGGAAGAGGTTTGCTCTCTGGTGTAAAGACAGACACATTAGCCCACTGCATGCAAGTCTGTCCTCTATACTGGACTATGTGGGTAACTTACAAGCAACAGGCCTTAAAGCCTCATCTCTGAAAGGCCACCTGGCAGCCATTTTGGCTTATATTTCTTCTGATGAGGTGAAATCTATAATTTCTCATCCCATCTTCAAGAAGTTCTTTAAAGGTCTTCTGAACCTTCAACCCCCACTCAGGGAACCTGTGCCCCCCTCCCCCCCAGGTTTTGAACCTCTGCATAGCCAAGCTCACAGAGGCTCCATTTGAGCCTGTGGCCTCTGCAGATCTAAAGTATGTCACTTGGAAGACTGTTTTCGTAGTAGCAATCACTTCAGCCAGAAGGATTTCTAAGCTGTAAGCTTTATGCACTGAATCGAACTACATTATTTCCCTCAGGGACAAAGTAGTTCTCAGGACCAACTGGAAATTTCTTCCCAAGATGGTGTCGGGAGTTTCATCTTAATCAGTCTGTAATGCTTCCTGCCTTTTTCACAGACAAGTCCACTCCTGGTGAACGCAGGCTTCACAGCCTGGATGTTAAAAGGACTCTGACCTACTACCTGGAGCACACCAAGCAGCTCAGGACCTCTCATACCCAGCTCTTCTTCACCTATGGGGAGGTGGGTAAGGGCAAGCCACCTTCTAAGAGGACTGTCTCCCGATGGATAGTCTCTTGTATCCAGTTCTGTTACAGTAAGGCTGGCAGGCAGCCTTCCCAGCGCCTCAGGGCTCACTACACCCCAGGGGCACTGCAGCATCTGTGGCAGCAGCAAGGGACATACCCTTGCTTGACATCTGCAAAGCAGCTACCTGGAAGACTGTACACACCTTCATGAGACACTACTGTTTGGATGTGCAGTCCAGATCTGATGTCAAATTTGGCATTGCAGTCCTGCAGAAACTGTTTCCTAAATAAGTTCTGTTCCCTCCTCCCAACTGCACTGCTTTGCGATCTGCACTAGTCAAGCATACCGAAGGATTCCTGGGGTGAGAAGAAAAAATTACTTAACGTAGTAATATCATTTCTTCCAGGGGATCCTTCAGTATGCTTGACCTCCCACTCAGCCTCTCTTCACATAAACTGGCTGGTTGTAGTTCTGCAGTCCTTGCCTCGAGGGCCAAATTTCTGGCTGTAGAGCCAGGATAGATTTAATGTTCCTCAGTGAAGCATGGTGTATAAGCTGAGTGGCAACCATAAGACAAGGGGGCACATTCTTAAGCTGAAGGGTGGGAGGTTTAGGAGGGAGGTCGGGAAGCACTTCTTCACAGAGAGGGTGGTAGGCACTTGGAATGCACTGCCAGAAGAGGTCACCTCGTTGAAGACAGTGGACAGCTTTAAGAGGCTGGGATAGGCATAGGGGGAAGGTAAGGATCATGGGTAGAGAGGATGGGAGAAGTGGGAAGGGAGGGCAAGGACACTAGCTCAAGATGTGGACCCTGCAATATGAGCAGACTTGATAGACCAAATGGCCTTCTTCTGCTGGCTTCTTTGTATGTTCGTCTGTTCATATGTATATAGTTCGCCAGCAGGCGATCTTTGTTCTTTTTTATTTCATTTCTTTTTCCCATAGGGTTTAGGATAATTTTCAGAATTTGGGGCCTTTTGCCCCTCAGGTTTCGAAATGAATCTGACTAGCTTTCAGCACCAGCAGCACACAGCTCTCTCTCTCTTACTCTCTTCTGATTGGCTAATTCTTCTGGCATCATTAGCGTAGTCTCCACCTCCGGGGCAGCTGAACCCAGCTGGCATACTGCACTAGTCAAGCATTTGGGGTCGAGAGGGCTCCAGGAGACTACACAAGCCATCCCCTGCACTCGCCCGACTGCGGAACCCCCGATCACCAGAATCCGGCATTTGGGGTCAAGAGGGCTCCAGGAGACTACACAAGCCCTCCCCTGCACTCGCCCGACCGTGAACCCCCTAATCACCAGAAGCCGACATTTGGGGTTGAGAGGACTCCAGGAGACTACACAAGCCCTCCCTTAACTCGCCTGACCCGGAACCCCAGATCACCAGAAGCCAGCATTTGGGGTCGAGAGGGCTCAGGAGACTACACAAGCCCTCCCTGCACTTTCGCCGACCAGCAGAACCCCAGATCACCAGAAGCCGGCATTTGGGGTGAGAGGGCTCAAGGAACTACACAAGCCCTCCCCTGCACTGGCCCGACCATGGAACCCCCGAATCACCAGAAGCCGGCATTTGGGGTCAGAGAGGGCTCAGGAGACTACACAAGCCCTCCCTGCACCCCCGAATCACAGAAGCCGGCATTTGGGGTCGAGAGGGCTTCAGGGAGACTACACAAGCCCTCCCTGCACTTCCCGACCATGGACCCCCAATCACCAGGTACAGGAAACAGTGAAGCAGGGCGCGAATTCAGGCGCCAATTTCAAATGGACTTGTCCACAGCTGCTTTCTCTCTGTGCTTGTGTTGCTTCTAATTAATGTTGTTGCAGGAGTGCTGATAGTTTTTGCAACTGATTGTTAGCCTGTTTCACCCTGCTATTAGCACTGTTAGCTCTGTTACTTTAAGTATAAATTCTGTTTTTTCCCCTACAGAAAGCATTGTACTGAGTGGAGCTTTAAGACCTGGGATTTTCCCTCACAGTGAGCAGTTTAAGGCTACGGGGCATATATAGCAGTCCACAGCATCAGGGCTGTCAAGCCTTTAATTGAATTCCTGTTAAGAAAAAAAAAATGTATATATCATACATTTCAAAATCTGCTCCCAGTCTGTGCAGAATTATACTGATTCAGAGAGCCTGTGCAGCACTGCCTGAGCTGCTTGAGTGCCGAGGCTGCCTGACTCAGTTTCAGCGACTCCGTGCTAGGCCTGATCAACGGTGGCCATTAACCGCGTGGTCCCAGGCCCCCCACTGCCATAAATAGCAGCACAATCCCTGCATGGTCTCCGTGCTCCACACTTATAATTCTCTACGCTCCTACTGTTGTCTACTTACCGAATAGCTGTTACAGTAACTCCTCCCACAGTTTTCCTTTAAAACACCACTCTTTTTCCACCACAGAAGCCGGCATTTGGGGTTGAGAGGGCTCCAGGAGACTACACAAGCCATCTCCTGCACTCGACCGACCGCGGAACCCCGAATCAACAGGTGCAGTGGGAAACAGTGAAGCATGGCGAATTTAGGCGTCAGTTTCAAACGGACTTTCCACAGCTGCTTTCTCTCTGTGCTTGTGTTGCTTCTACCCTGCCACCACCCTTGATCAGCTCCTCCTTTTATAGGCTGTGGATGCAGTAGTCACATGACTGAGTAAAACCTATCAGCCCACTTTTCCATTTGCAGCTTATCAGCTGTCTCCACTACAGGGCACCTACCATTTTCCTTCGCAACTAACTTCATATACCTGCCTAAGTATGCTGTTCCTCACAACATTACTCTACCTCTCTATGACTACACAAACCTCCTTACCACCCACAACCCTCCCAATGAGGGAACCCCCACCAACCCTACCCCCTTGGTGCACCCCGCAGCCACACCTTGGTGCTTCCCTCCACGCGCCGGTACAGGACTTGGCTCATGTCCACTACGGCATTATATATGCTGCAATCCTGCCACCCTCTTTTCACCCAGGGCTCTCGATCTTAAAATCCTCAACCCTCCGTCACCCAGCAGCTATCTCTCCTGGCTGCAGCACCAATGCAGGCAAAATCTATTTCAGGTCAAAAATTGTGCATCTCTACGCCCTTCTCCTGCTCCTGTCAGGGGACATAGAGGCTAACCCAGGCCCAAACCCAACAAACACCCCAACCCCGTTCACTCTCCCCAAAGGCCTACGCATACTCCATCTAAATACCTGCAGCCTGCTATCCAAAATCTCGCTGCTACAACCAATAGTGTTAACACTACACCCTGACATACTGATCATTTCAGAAACATGGCTAAAACCACATCATTCGGATGCCGAAGTCTCCATCCCTGGTTGCTCAATAATAAGACACGATAGGCGTGGGAAAAAGAAAGGTGGTGGCACGGCTATATATATCTCAAATAGACGTCAATTCGCCACTGTGGAGATCCCCTCACTCCCCGCAAATATGGACTCCTCACTAATTAAAATCTCACTTCCTTATACCTCCCCATTTACGTGGCAAGTACATACTGCCCTCCATGCACACCCAATGATGATATCCTTTCCCACCTAACCACGCTACAGTCCCTAGCCAAAGGAGGTGAACTCCATGCCACAGGGGATTATAATGCCAACTGGCTAGGAGCTGAAAAAGCACTCCTGAAGGCAAAAATAAAGGTCCAAAACCTCACGCAACTTATAAAGGAGCCTACCAGACTTAACCTTAAGTCAAAAAACCACTCCCTACTGGACTGGACCCTCACCTCACACCCACATAGAATCCTTAAAGCAGGCCTACTTCCTGACTGTATTAGCGACCATCACATGGTTTACCTGATCAGGAAGGTTCATAGCCCCTCTCCTCCCCCCCCAAAGACACTGCGCACCAGGTCTTACAACTCCCTAGACCTAGCATCTCTCCTGGTGGACCTGGGTAGGGTAAACTGTTCCTGCATCACCGAGGCATCTTCCATTGACAATGCCTTCAATGCTTTTAAATTCAGATTCCTAACAGTTTGGGACAAGCACGCTCCTTTGCACACAAAATGAGTTAGAGGAGCACATCTCCCCTGGATCATGGCTGACATAATTAGAAATTTCTATACCAGGGACCATGCCTGGAAAGCTTATAAGAAACTGAGCTCCCAGGCCTCCCTTACTACTTACAGAGCCCTTCAAAATGCTTGCACAAATAGTATTCGCCAAGCAAAAAAGTCCTACTTCCTATCTACCTTCAGTAAAAATTCTAACCACCCTATGGACTTCTGGAAATCTCTCAAATCCTTGCTCTCTCCCCCAACCCAACCACCTCCCCCCTCAATTTTATTAAATGGCTCCCTCATCTCCGACCCCATCTGTGTCGTAGAAGCATTCAACACCCATTTCTCCAGCTGTGCCAACAACCTTCTATCCTCCCTCCGGAATACTCACACCCCGGTCTACCCACACAGCACCCACACCCCTCGAACTCACCCCCCAATCCCACCTTTCGTGTTCCAACCAATTTCTCCCACAGAAGTCCTCCACTCCCTACGGGCATTGAACCCAAATAAAGGCAAATGCCCGTTGTCTCTGGACGCCAAGATGCTATTCCTGTCAGCCTCTGCCATAGCCACCCCACTGGCAGCACTCTTCAACCTCTCCTTCTCTCTGGGCAAGGTTCCAATGACTTGGAAACTGGCCACTGTCATACCCCTTCCTAAAGGCGGTGACCCCTCCTCCCCAGACAACTTTAGACCTATCTCCCTACTCCCGATCCTGGCCAAACTTCAGGAGCGACTGGTCCTGTCCCAACTCTCCCAGTTCCTGGACGCCTCCTCCTTCTTTTCTCCTTTCCAATCTGGCTTCCGCAAATCCCATTCTACCATCACCTCCCTACCACGTGTCACTGGAGACATCCTCACAGGTATTGACAAAGGACACATCACCTCGGCCATATTTATTGATCTAGCCAAGGCTTTCGATACCGTCTCACATCCCCTTCTTATCTCAAAACTTAAGGATGCAGGTCTAGCTCACCCAGCTATAGACTGGTTCCAAGACCACCTTGCGGGTAGGATGCAAGTGGTCAGACTGGCCTCTCACACATCAATCCCCCTTCCAGTCAATTCTGGAGTCCCTCAAGGATCAGTCCTAGGACCAATACTCTTCTCCATTTTTCTTAATGGCCTCCCCTCTGCATGCTCCCACTCTTCTATCCAAATGTATGCAGACGATACAGTTCTGTATGCATCCGGCCCCACCATAAGCAGTGTAGCATCTCTCCTTCAGGAGGATTTCACAGCCATCCAGCACTGGTTCAGGAAGAACCAGCTATCTCTAAACCCTAAAAAAACGGTGTCGCTTACATTTGGCTCCCAACAAAGACTCTCCCGCCAAATCCTGTGTCCCCCTTTCTCAACCGTGGAAGGAGCACCCCTTGAGCAATGCACTAGCTTTAGATACCTAGGCGTCTGGCTCGACCAACACCTTGCCTTTGCCTCTCACATAGATTCCCTGCATAGAGGCTGCTCCCAAAACTGGGGCACTCTATCGAAACAAAACCTGTCTCCCCACGGAGACGAGGCTCACCATAGTTCAAAAAATGATACTCCCTGTACTGGATTATGGTGACATAGTTTACTCTATCGCCCCTGCATCCACCCTGGCAAGCCTAGACACTCTATTCCACTCCTTTTGTCGTTTCATCCTTGACTCCCCACAATCCATTCACCATTGTACTTTATATAACTCCCTAGCCCTACCATCTCTCCATGACAGCAGATTAATAAACTGCGCTAGGTTTGCTGCTAAATTCTGGATCCTCTCCTTCCCCCCCATCTTGAATCTACCCTATCCCAACAACCTCCCCTTGCGTACTCCCTAAGAGGCACAGATCCCAGACTCCTACATGTCCCACTTATGCGCACCACCAAAGGCCAGTCAGCTTTTAAATTTAGAATCCCACAGATCTGGAATGCCCTCCCCGCCCCCATCAGACACGCACATAATCCCGGTCACCACTCCAGACTACTCCATGCACACTTCTCCTCCAGCTGCTCCTGCTAAAGCTGCAAGTTCAACCCTCTAATAATTAAATAATGTACACTAATACTCCTGTTATGTGCATATCTGTCTGTAATCTACTGTACTACTATACCTGGAGTACATGTTATACTGTATTATAATTGTACAAATCATATGCTATGTTTCTTTATTTCAATCTCTGTACTTGTATTTGTTTCTAATATTTGCCATGTACTGGGTCTCGGCCCCCAGGTCGCATCTGGAATCAAGCATGTTGCTCAGTATGCCTTCCTGGTAAATCTCGTAAATAAATAAAATAAATAAATATCAAAGGATCCCCTGAAAGAAACAATATTATGGTAAGTAATGTTTTCTTGTAGTACCAAAGGAGTGATTTATGTGCAGATGTGTCCTTGTGGATAAACATACAAGCAATAGGATAAACAATAAGAATTGAGTAGCTGAACATAAAGCGGCAATAAGGAACAACACAGAATACAGCATGGCAAGGCATTTCCATAAAGCAGCACAAGGGTTGACTTGAATGCAGGACTGAGATACATATGAACTGAAACAGATAGCTTTGATGCACATGGAGGCAACATAATGAAAAAAACTGTTGCAATATGAAGCCTTTTGGATACACTAATTGGAAACAGTTGCACCCAAAGAATTGAATGAGGAGTATTCTGTATCATGTTTCCTATTAACTTTTTGGTGGCTTTAGGCCTCATAGATAGTGAATTCTAATACTGTATAATTTTATATATAGTACATATGGTTTTTTTTCTAGTAATTGAGCTCTGTGAAATATATTTCCATGCCTGCATTGTACAGTATGTATCCGATAAGATGCTTTGTTTATATAATTTCTCTTCTTTATTTTCTATCTCTACTTGGTGTTAGTTTCTCATATTTTGGATTTGACAGGTGTTCTGTTATTGCTCAGGGCGTTATTTTGGATGACCGTCTGACCTTTAAATCTCAGGTATCAGCAGTTGTCAAAAACCTCATTTTACCACCTGAGGAATATTGCCCAGGTAAATCATCTGGTTCCTCCTGATGATCTTTCTACATAGGTCCATGCCTTCGTTACCTCCCACCTTGACTACTGCAACGCACTTTACCTAGGGCTACCGAGGGCTGATGTCCGCCACTTGCAGCTAGTGCAGAACGTGGCAGCTAGGCTGTTGACTAGTACTTCTAGGACCAGTCATATAATGCCTGTGCCCGGACTGCACTGGCTGCCAATACAGTGGCGGATCACCTTCAGGGTCGCTTTGCTGATCTATAAGGCCCTACATGATCAGGGACCTAGTTACGTGAAAGATCTTCTTTGTCCCTACTGCCCCACCCACTCCCTCCGATTCACTAACAAGGGATTGCTAGAGATACCCAGGGTTCGTTTGAAGACATCTGGGGCTCCAGCATAAAGTTTTATGGCCTCAACCCTGTGAAATTCTCTACCTCATTGGGTGCGAGATTGCCTGACTGTCCAAAGTTTTAAAACTGCACTTAAAACCTATTTATTTAGTCTCGCGTATTCTGATTTTTAGGCCACTGTTGTATTTATTGAATTTTAAATTGTTGGTTTGTTGATATTGTATTAATCATTTCTATATTGTACAAGTACCTTGATTTTGAGAAAGGCGCTTTTTATAAATAAAGTTTTACTTACTTACTTACTAACTAGTACTTCCATTTTCTGCACTTCAAGTATAGATGGGTAAAACATACTGAATAATAATCCTGGTCTTTAAGAATCAGAAACCACAGATGTGCAGCGTCATGATCTGAGCAAGACATCTGCACATCAGAACATCATCATGAGTTAAATGGCGCATAGCAGAAGGACATGAGATAGTCTGAACTCCAAATGTCTAATGTAACGGAAATAGAGATATAAGTAAAAAGAAATTTGCTGGTCTTCCAAAAAACTGTTTACACCCTCAAAATCTGATGAGCTGGTGTAGTCTGGATCAGAAGACTTCCAAAAAATGGCTACATGCTTACACATGAAGCAGGTTTGCAAAGCTTATTTGCTTAAGCAGATGTACAAGCAGGTTTTGCTAAATAAAGAAGCTTTCCAATGCTAAGAAGCACTGGTTTCGGTTCTTTTTGTGTGCCTGATCAATTACTGCCATATGGCAGCCGTGCCTCTGCATAGGGGGTTTGTTTTGTAGAGAAATCACTCCCATTCTTAAATTTTGTGTCTATGTTCCTTTTCTGCCATCCAACACTAGTCTCCTTCAAGCAAGCATTTGCCCAGGGACACACCTTTCTGCTTGCTAGGCTCACTGTCCACTACCAGAGCCACATTACAGAGTCCGCAGTTCCCCATCAGTTCACTGTAAGTCCAACTTTACCCTGCTGGGCAGCTCTCTGGTGCCATCAGAGAGAGAGAGAGAGAGAGATCTACAGTACCTGTTTGAGTGGGGTCTGATAGGATCGAAGATGGTGACTGCGGCATGCTGCAGGGCCAAGTGGTGTGGGAGAAGATAGGAAATTTACTTACCAGTAACTCTTTTTGCTTCCCATTTTGCTTCTGCTTTTAGAAGCAGCAGTTAGCAGCTGAAAGGGAGCTAGCATTTACTTTTAAAAGCATCTCATTTTGGAGAAAAAAGCTAGCAACTAAAAGGGAGCTAGCATTAACTTTTAAGAGTACCTCATTTTGGAGAGGAATAGGGGAATCAGCTAAATCTCCCCCTACCCCCATCACTTAACTGCTAACAGCTACTGCTAAGGTGTGGTACTGGTACTATCCTTCCTCCCATCCAGGTTCCTTCTACATTTATAAAAGCCAAAGGGAACTTTCTTCAGGGCTTCCAAAGGAAGACACCAGTGAGACCAGGAAGAGAGGACAGAGTAGACGCAGTGAAGTGAGAAAGAAACAGTGACACCTACAGGTCGGGAGGAAAACAGACATGGACATCCAGATCAACCAGAGCTGCGGAGGGTTAGTAGCGAGGCAGACACTCTGGAGACTGGGGTGCCCCTTCTGCAGGACAGTTGCTGAACTATGGAGGGAGCTATGGCAGACAAGAGAAGAGATCACGAGACTGTAGAGAAGACTGGATTGGGGATGCCCACCACCCCCCCTTACCCACCCACTCCCCCAAAGGTGCATGGGTCTTGGGGGATGGAGGGTGGTGGGAGGGGGCAGCAGGGCTAAGATGGGGCAGTGCCAGCCACACACCATCCACATGCAAAATTGTTTTGTCCCCCTAGCCGGGGGACAGAAACCAGGTGAGGGAGAAAGAAGAATCGAGCAGGACAGACCTGATACAAGAAAACAGAAATGAGGTACAATGTAGGAGAGGAAGAATACACAGAGCAACAGGAGGATTCTGGTCATGGGAGACCCTGTTGTGAGAAGTGGAGGCATGGTCCATCAGTGTGAATGGAGCTGAAACCACAGAAAAATGCATGCCAGGAGCAGGGATACAATGACATAAGGGGGCTAGTGGAACAGTGGGATAAGATAAGGGAAGCCCTGCACCTGGTAGTAAACCATTGTGCTAGGCCCTGCAGCAACAGCAAAAGAAAAAGAAACCATTGTGGTTCTTGAGAGGAGTAGCAGAGCTAGTAAGAGGAAAAAAGATGGAATTTCTGAGGTACGAGGCAACACAAAGAAGGAGGACAGGCAAGAATACTTGGAAAAATGAAAGGAAGCGAACAAGGCAGTAAGGGCACCAAAGGCCGAAACCAAGGAAAAGCTAGCTAAATAAGTCAAGGAAGGAGGGAAGACATTCTTTAGTTATATTAGCAAGAAAAGTAAGACGGGGGAGGGATTGGGAGACTTAGGGAAGAGGGAGGCAGGGTAGTAGAGAAAGACATTGACAAGGCGACCATCCTCAACAAATACTTCTGCTCTGTATTCATGGAAGAAGACAATGGAGATGTCTCCCATTAATGGAGAAGGGCAAACGTGGAGAAGGGGTGGACATTAGTCCATTTTCAGAGGACAGAGTAAAAAGAGCACTAGAACAGCTTAGGATGGATAAAGCTATGGGGCCCGATGGGATACATCCGAGGATCCTAAAGGAGCTCCAGGAAGAGCTGGCTAAACCTCTGGCTAAGCTCTTCAGTGGATCACTAGAAACAGGCATAGTTCCAGAGGAGTGGAGGAGGGCACAAGTGATACCCTTGCACAAAAGTGGTAGCAAGGGGGAGGCAGGAAACTACCACCCTGTCAGTTTGACCTTGATAGTAGGTAAAATGATGGAAACCCTACTTAAGAAAAGGCTAGTGGACTACCTAGAGACAAGGGGGCTGCTGAACCCAAGGCAACATGGATTCACAGCAGGGAGGTCATGCCAGACCAACTTGATTGATTTCTTTGAGTGGGTGACTAAGGAGATAGACCAGGGAAGAGTGGTAGCTGTGGCCGATCTGGACTTCAGGAAGGCCTTTGACACATTCCCACACAGAAGACTAATCCACAAGCTGGCAAATCTGGGGGTGGGGGCAGAGTTGGTCACGTGGGTTAGAAACTGGTTGAGTAACAGAACACAAAGAGTAGTAGTAAATGGGATTAGCTCACAGGAGGGATGGGTAACAAGTGGTGTACCCCAGGGATCAGTGCCGGGACCAGTGCTCTTCAATGTCTTCATAAGCAATATTGCAGAGGGTCTAGAAGGGAGGGTTAACCTGTTCACGGATGATATAAAGCTATGTAACAGGGTAGATACACAGGAAGGTATAGAAAAAATGAGGGATCTGAAGAGGCTAGAAAACTGGTCCATGGAATAGCCATTGGGTTTCAGCACAAAAAAGTGCAAGAATATGCATCTAGGGTGAGGGAATCCTAGGGCTGAGTATGAACTAGATGGGGTAATACTGGAGGCCTCCACAGAGGAAAGGGATCTAGGCATAGTCATAGAAGACAACCTCAGAGTGGCTAAACAGTGCGACAAGCAGTTGGAATGGCTAACAGAATGTTAGGGTGCATAGGGAGGGGTATAACAAGTAGAAGGAGGGAAGTGGTGGTACCGTTGTACAATTCCCTAGTAATGCCTCATTTGGAGTACTGTGTTCAATTCTGGAGGCCCCATCTCCAAAAAGACATAGGTCGGAGACGGTACAGAGGATGGTGACAAAATGGTGTTGGGGATGCAGCATAAGTCATATGAGAAGAGACTCAGACCTCTAAATATGTACTCCCTGGAGGAAAGGAGAGAGAGAGAGGGACATGATAGATACCTTCAGATATCTAAAGGGGATCAACAGGGTACCAGAGGGGAGCATCTTTCACATGAAGGGAAATAGCAGAACAAGGGGGCACAGCATGAGACTAAAAGGTGGAAAACTTTGAGGGAACTTGAGGAAATTCTACTTCACTGAAAGGGTGGTGGAGAGATGGAACAGTCTCCCCCAGGAAGTGGTGGGGGGTGGACACGGTTCAGGGATTCAAGAATGCGTGGGATAGACATATGGGAATTATCAAGCTAGGGTTGGGGGGGCTTGTAGCATCTAGAGTACCTTAAGCATTACAAAGAGGGATAGGGTAGACTGGATGGGCCACATGGCCCTTATCTGCTGACAACATCTATGTATCTATGTATCTGCAAGGAGAGCTAAAGACAGAATAGGATGACTGGTGAGAAGAGATCTGGATTTCGTGGGGATCATTGTCCACCTTGGGAAAAATGACATAGCAGATAGACTGAGGAAGAAGCCAAGGCAGACATGAAGACCCTGGGGGAGAGCCTAAAGGAGTACACAACATATCTGGCCTTCTCGAAGTTGTTGCTTGTTTGGAGGAAGGGCGGAAGTGAGGACAAGATCATGAACAAAGAGATCAAGGAATTTAACTGGTAGCTCCAGGGTTGGTGCCCAGACAATGGGATGCACTACATTGGAGTCTGGGGAAAATTCTGAGACAGGGAGCTCTTCAAGTATGATGGTCTGCATCTCACCGGAGAAGGAGCAAGAGCACTAAGGCAGAAGCTGGAGGTCTTCTTGTGGGGTTTAAATTGGGAGGTCTCCAGCACAGAGAAGAAGACCTAAATAAGGATGCAGCAGAAAGATACAAAGGTAAGGGGATCGTCGAATGGAAGGGAATCCCCCAACATCAGACTAAAGGAAACAGGCATGGCCGTGAGCTAGGAATGACCATAGGTAAAAAAGGACAGACCTCAGGTAAAGTACAGGTGGGACAGACACAGAAAAGGGGGGATAGTACTGGGGCTATAGCGGGGGGGCGGGGGCTGAGATTGGAAGGCTATGTGCACCAGTGCCCGCAGCCTGGGTAACAAAATCCCAGAACTTATGGCATTAATGGCCTCCGAGGACCTGGATATCATGGAAGTCATAGAGACATGGTGCAATAGCAACCATGCCTGGGAGTTAGCCATTCCAGGGTACACGCTGCACAGGCAGGCAGGGAAGGCAAGAAGGGGGGAGGGGTGTCATTGTATGTCAGTGAAAGGATAAAAGTGACAGTCCCTCAAGACAAGGGGGGGAAGCAGAGGCGCTCTGTGGGTAACCCTGGAGGTGGGAGGGGAACAGTACTGTCAGTGGGAGTGACTTACAGGCCCCCAGGGCAGGTGGAGGATGTAGACAGAGAACTGCTGGAGACTACAGAGAACATGACAACAAAGGGTGAATTGCTGCTGATGGGTGACTTCAACTTGCCGGATATGGAGTGGAGCATCCCGGTGGCAACCTCCGCCAGGAATAAGGGATTCCTGCAATCACTGCAAGGGATGGATCTCACATAGCTAGTGAGGGAGTCTACAAGGAAGAATGCAATTGTGGATCTTGTTCTAAGCAATGGGGACAGGATAAAGGAAGTCACAGTGGGGGGAGAATCTAGGGACTAGTGACCATTGAGCTGTGGGGTTCACCATAAGGATGTCACAGGAGGCTAGCCACACAAGGACTAGTATCATGGATTTCAGGAGGTCAGACTTCGGTAAGATGAAGGACGAATTCAGGAAGGCTATGCAGGGATACAATGATATAAGGGGAGTGGTGGAACAATGGGATAAGATAAGGTAAGCCCTGCACCTAGTAGCAAACTATTGTGCCAGGCCCTGAAGCAAGAGAAAGAGGAAATCACTGTGGTTCTCGAGGGGAGTAACAGAGCTAGTAAGAGGAAAAAATATGGCATTTCTGAAATACAAGGCAACACAAAGCAAGGAGCACAGGCAAGAATACTTGGAAAAATGAAGGGAAGCAAACAAGGCAGTAAGGGCAGCAAAGGTTGAAACCAAGGAAAATCTAGCTAAATCAGTAAAGGAAGGAGGGAAGGCATTCTTTAGGTATATTAGCGAGAAGAGGAAGATGGGGGGGTTGTGAGACTTAGGGAAGAGGGAGGCAATGTAGTGGAGAAAGATATTGACAAGGTGACCATCCTCAACAAATACTTCTGCTCCGTATTCATGGAATAAAGCAATGGGGACGGTCCCCCATTAATGGAAAAGAGCAAACAGAGAAGGGGTGGACAGTAGACCTTTTTCAGAGGACAGAGTAAAAAGAGTACTAGAATGGCTTAGCATGGATAAAGCTATAGGGCCAGATTTGATACACCTGAGGATCCTAAAGGAGCTCAGGGAGGAACTGGCTAAATCTCTGGCTAAGCTGTTCAGTGGCTCACTGGAAACAGGCATGGTTCCAGAGGAGTGGAAGAGGGCACAAATGGTACCCCTGTACAAAAGTGGTAACAAGGAGGAGGCAGATAACTACCACCCTGTCAGTTTGACCTTGACAGGTAAAATGATGGAAACCCTGCTTAAGGAAAGGCTGGTGGAGTACCTAAAGACAAGGGGGCTACTGGACCCAAGGCAGCATAAATTCACAGCAGGGAGGTCATGCCAGACCAACTTGATTGATTTCTTCGAGCGGGTGACAAAGGAAATAGACCAGGGAAGAGTGGTAGATGTGGCCTATCTGGACTTCAGGAAGGCCATCGACACAGTCCCACACAGGAGACTAATTCACAAGCTGGCAAATATGGGGGTGGGGACAAAGGTAGTCACGTGGGTTAGAAACTGGTTGAGTAACAGAACACAAAGAGTGGTGGTAAATGGGGTTAGCTCACAGGAGGGATGGGTAACAAGTGTCGTACCCCAGGGATCAGTGCTGGGACCAGTGCTGTTCCATGTCTTCATAAGCGATATTGCAGAGAGTCTAGAAGGGGGGGTTAGCCTGTTTGCAGATGATACAAAGGTATGTAAAAGGGTAGACACACAGGAAGGTATAGGAAAAATGAGGAGAGATCTGAAGAGGCTAGAAAACTGGTCCAAGAAATGGCGGTTGGGTTTCAGTGCAAAAAAGTGCAGGATGTGGGGAGAGGGAATCCTGGGGTCGAGTATGAACTAGATGGGGTAACACTGGAGACCAGCAAAAAGGAAAGGGATCTAGGGACAATCATAGAAGACAGTGTCAAAGTGGGCTAAACAGTGCGACAAGCAGGCAGAAAGGCCAACAGAATACTAGGGTGCATAGGAAGGGATATAACAAGTAGAAGGAGGGAAGTGGTGGTATGATTGTACTGCAACTCTCTAGTAAGGCCTCATCTGGAGTACTGTGTTCAGTTCTGGAGGCCCCGTCTCCAAAAAAACGTAGACAGGATGGAGACGGTACAGAGGAGGGCAACAAAAATGGTGTCTGAGATGCAGCATAAGTCGTATGAGGAGAGACTCAGAGCTCTGAATGTGTACTCCCTGGAAGAGAGGACAGACTGGGAGGACATGATAGAGACCTTTAAGTATCTGAAGGGGATCAGCAGGGTACCAGAGGGGAGCATCTTTCACATGAAGGGAAATAGCAGAACAAGGGGGCATAGCATGAGACTAAAAGGGGGAAAACTTGGGGGAACTTGAGGAAATTCTACTTCACTGAAAGGGTGGTGGAAAGATGGAACAGTCTCCCCCAGGAAGTGGTGGGGGTGGCTACAGTTCATGGATTCAAGAATGCGTGGGATAGGCACATGGGAATTATCAAGCTAAGGCAAAAGGGGAGGAACTTGTCGTAGCATCTTGGGTACCTTAAGCATTAGAAAGAGGGATAGGGCAGACTGGATGGTTCACAAGACCATTATCTGCTGACACATCTATATATCTATGTAACTCTTGATCTTCTTGAGTATCTTCTCTTTAGAGCTACACTTGACACGCCCACTATTCCCTGTGCTCAGAAGTATCTTACCTTTTGGTGTTCCACCATCAGTGTACAGAGTTTGAGCACTGGGATTGTTTCAGCTATCTTGGATAATATATGAACTAGGAACATTTGCATTGTTTCTCCTCCAACAGGTGGGTTGGGTTAGGTAGTAACAGCTGTATTTCTTTTATTTTGTTAGTAATTCTGCAAATTTTATATTCATTCACTGATAACCACTGTACTGGACGAGGTGGTGCAATTTATTTTCACAATGGTGTGACTGAAGACATTGGTGAAACAAGATTTTTTTTCCAGCTGATTGGAGGCCAAGCCAAGCAAGGTGAACAGCAGCCAGTCGACAACAAATCAGAACCAGGCGTCACTAGACTCATTAAAAGCACTTTGTAGTCAGTTGGCCACTTAGAAACATAGAATCAGACAGTGGATAAGGACCACTGGGCTCACTCAGTCTGCTCATTTTCCCTACCTACCTGCTGCAGACCCTATGTGATCTCCAGCTTTACCTTCTCTGTCCTATCGCTAGGGTTCCCCATGCCTGTCCTGTGCATTTTTGAATTCCCCCACTGTGTTTGCCCCCACCACCTCCCTGGGAGTCTATTCCATGCATCCACCAACCTTTCCATGAAGAAATACTTTCTCACATTACCCCTTAGTCTACCCCTTCCAATCTCATGTCAGGCCTCCTCGTTCCTGAACATCTCCTTTTCTGGAAGATGCTATGCTCTGGTACCCCATTTATGCCCTTTAGATATTTGTATGTTTCTATCATATCTCCCCTGTCTCTCCTCTCCTCCAGGATGTACATATCGAGGTCTCCCAGTCTCTCCTCATATGACTTTTGGTGCAGGCCCTGCACCATCTTTGCTGCCCTTCTTTGAACTGCCTCCACCCTGTCTATGTCCTTACAGGGATGCGGCCTCCACCTGTCTGGCAGCCAGCACAAAGCAAGTAATGAAAGAGTAATGTGATCTGACTTACAAGTGGTGGTTAGGAGCCTGGAGGTTAAAAGACTTGTGACTGCACTGGCAACTTAAAGGAGTAGTCCACCCAAAACTTACAAAAAACATATGTTGTGCAGAGTGTTTTGGTTTGTATGTTAAGTTGTTGTGTATCCTTTCTTATGTCTGCCATTAAGAGTTTTTCCTAAATTAGCCTGCTAGCTTTAGAGTAGTTTTACAACCCCTGGAGATCTCCATCTGAGACAGCTTAATTGTATTCCTTTGTCCTACAATGCACCTTGTTTCATGTGACAGTGATGTAGCAGAGACCATAAATCCAGCAGAAAGCATTGCTTTACAGTCAGTTCACAACAGTAGAGATGGCTATAGAAACATAGAAACATAGACTTTGACAGCAGATAAGGACCGCTTGGCCCATCTAGTCTGCCCATTTCCCTACTCTACAGGATAGGCCGTCAGATCCTAGTTAACCAACAGCCTATTTCTTCCTACCCCACAAGAATTGCCTTATGTCTGTCCCATGCATTCTTGAATTCTCCCACAGTTTTAGACCCACAACCTCCTCAGGAAGGCTGTTCCATGCATCCACTACCTCTCTGTGAAATAATACTTCCTCACATTGCCCTGAACCTCCCCTCTATCTTTTAAATTGTGTCCCCTGTTCTTGCATGTCTCTTTTCTGAAAGATGCTACCCTTGGACTTTGTTGATTCCACTGAGGTACTTAAAAGTTTCTATCATGTCCCCTCTCCTTCTTTCCTCAAGGGTATACATATTAAGCTCCTTTAGTCTCTCCTCATACGGCTTCTTGCAGACCCTGCACCATTTTAGTTGCCCTCCTCTGGACTGCCTCTATCCTGTCTATGTCTTTGCGGAGATGGGGTCTCCAGAACTGGACGCAGTACTCAGATGGGGTCTCACCAACTGTCTGTACAGAGAGATAACAACTTCCTGTTTTCTGCTGCTGATGCCTCTCCCTGTCATCCCAGTATATCCCCAGCCCTCCCTACTGCCTTCTCACATTGCTTGCTAACCTAAGGTCATCTGATATGATTACCCTAGGTCCCTTTCCTTTTTGTTGTTGTTACTACCTCCCCCCATTGTGTATTCTTCCCTTGGGTTCTTGTTTCCCAGGTGCATTATTTTGCACTACTTTGCATTGAATCCTAGCCGCCATACTTCTGACCATTCCTCCAACATTGCCAAGTCCCTTTTCATCCTTTCCACGCCTTCTTGTGTATCAGCCCTGTTGCAGATCTTTGTGTCATCTGCAAAGAGGCATACTTTTCCTTCCAGTCCCTCTGCAATGTCACTTATGAAGACATTAAAAAGGACTGGACCCAATACTGAACCCTGCGGTACCCCACTAGTAAACCCTTTTTCTTCAGAGTGGACTCCATTTATAATTACCTTCTGTGTCCTGTTGTCCAGCCAATGTTTTACCCAGGCTACCACCCTGGGACCCACTCCCAGGCTGGCTAATTTGTTTATTAATCTTTTGTGTGAGACTGTGTCAAATGCCTTGCTAAAGTCTAGGTAGGCCATGTCCACAGCCCTCCCTGGTCTACTACTTTGGTCACCCAGTCAAAGAAATCTATTAGATTCGTCTGACATGACCTTCCGCTGTAGAACCCATGCTGCCTTGGGTCCTGCTGCCCCACTGGCCTCTAGGTACTCAACTATTCTTTCCTTCAGAAGTGACTCCATCACTTTCCCTACCACAGAGGTCAAACTGACAGGTCTGTAGTTTCCTGCCTCTGTCTTGGTCCCACTTTTGTGAAGGGGAATCACATCCGCCTTCCTCCAGTCCTCGGGAACTACACCATCCTCCCATGATTTATTAAAAAGAGTAGCCAGTGGTTTCACTAGTTCCCCCCTTAATTCTTTTAGAATTCTGGGGTGAATTCCATCAGGCCCCATTGCTTTGTCACCTTCAGTTTTAGGAGTTCTTGCAGAACCCTTTCTTCTGTGAAAGGACTGGGATCTGACCCCCTATCAAGAGTGCTTCTGTTAATTGGATTAGGCACTTCCCCCTCCTCTTTTGTGAATACTGAGCAGAAATATTCATTCGGTATCCCTGCTTTTTCACTGTCCCCCTCTGCCCACCCACCGTTCATCCTATTCAGTCTCACTATCCCTCCCTTTGTCTTTCTACGCTCGCTGATGTACCTATAAAAGGTTTTATCCCCCTTCTTAACCAAGTTGGCTATCTTTTCCTCAGTTTGGGCCTTTTCTATTCTGACTTCCCTCCCTGCTTCCTTCTGCCTTAACTGGTACAGCTCTCTGTCCTGCTCCTTCTATGTTTCCTTATATTTCCGGAATGCTATATTTTTCTTCCTGACTTTCACAGCCACCTCTTTTGAGAACCAGAGTGGCTTTTTCTTTCATTTTGATTTGTTTATTTGCTTCACACAAAGGCTTGTTGCCTCTGTGATGGCAGTTTTGATGATTCTCCATTGTTGCTCCATGCCTCCTTCTAGCCTGTTTGCTAGTGCTTTTCTGAGGGCTAGGATTTCCCTGCTCCTTTCCAGTGGCTCCCCCTTTGGCTAGTTTAAATGCTTGCCAATGAAGCATTTAAACCTATCACCTAGGATCCTGGTTCCCCTCCTGGACAGATGCAGCCAATCATGCCAGTATAGGCTTGCATCACTCCAGGTGGACCCCCAGTCCCCAATGAAGCCAAATTCCTGAGCTCCACTCCAGTTTTTCAACCACTGATTGAATCCCATGGTGTGGAACACCCTAGCCTCTCCTACGCCATAGATGGGCAGCACCTCCGAGAAGGTTACCGTGCATGCTACTTGTCTAAGGCCCTTCCCCAATTCCACAAACTCTTCCTGCACTTCTCTAATCCCTTTCTTAGCCAGGTCATTTGTCCCTAGGTGGACAATGACATCTAGCTCCCTCCCTGTGCAGCTGCTCGGCAATCCTGAGTTCGCCTCCCTGTCCCTCCAAGCCATGGCGCCAGGCAGGCACCTTATTCCTCCCCCTTCCTCCCCAGTTCTACCTTCCTAACAATGGAGTCCCCACCAGGAGTTGTTTTCTTCCCCTGCGGGGTCCCCTGCCACCCTCCTGTGGGTCTCCTTTGTGGAGGTTCCCAGCATCCTCCTTGGTCTCCACTGCGGGTGCCTCCATAGAGGAACCACACTTTGCCAGAATGGCATAGAAATTGTGGAGAGGTACAACTGGAGGGATGCACCTCTATTCCACCACCCTCACCCTCACTGAGCCCACTGTGGTCCAACCACTCCTGCTTCTTGGCAACCTCTGAGGCAATGGCAGTGGCACTGGTGGTCCCTGGATGGAAGAGGAGGTCCCACAAATCCTGTCCAACTCAGCCTGGAGATGAGCAACTTCCTCCCTCAGCCCAGAGAGGTGCCTGCAGATGGGACAACACTGCATCTCCCGGAAGACTGCTGCTCCACAGCCACTGCACTGCACCACTCCCATCATGTCTTATTTCTGGCCCCTTAACTGTTTGCAATCCTTACTCTTTCCTCTGTTTTTTTTTCTCTCCTTACTTTCTGCCTGTGTGCCCTTTAAGCTCCTGATTGTCCTGTTCTGAGACAAGAATATCCTATATTTCTCAGTAGACCCCTTACTTGCTCAGAGGCAGACCTCCAGCAGCTAGAAGGGGCCAGAGAGCTACTCTTGCCCTTCTAGGATGGGGGGTCTTTGGTGGCTCTGTGATCACTCACTTCCTGCTCCCAAACAGAAAGTTCCTGTTGTCAGTCAAATCCTGTGCCTATAAAAGTAGAACTAGCTTTGGGTGGGAGGGAAGGAAGGCAATATAGTCCCAGTAGAGAAGTCCAGTCACACAGCAGTCCTTTCTCCTGGTGTCTTCTGCCAAGCTACTAGCAAAATATTTCTAAGGCAGTCTTTAAATGTAGCTTCCTTCTAGCTAAGCCGTTCTCCCAACTTACTAGATCTTTCTACAAGTAATTTAAACCTCACAGCTATCAAGTCCTTTCAATCACCTGAGATTTACACCAAGATAACTGTTCAGATAACCATTCAGTTCAGTTAACTCAGACAAACACACACTTTTTTTTTTGTTTTGTTTTGTTTGTTAGTTGTTTTTTTTCACCCTAAATTAAAGGTCCAAGTACAAGAGTTCTACTTATTTAGTCCCAGCAGAGAAGTCCAGTCACACAGCAGTCCTTTCTCCTGGTGTCTTCTGCCAAGCTTCTATATTTTAAAATCTATAGAATTCAGCTTAGTGACTACCCTCATCGTAAAGGTCTTACTGTCCTGAAGAACTCTGCTGCTGGTAATTTTTGTGCAACTTGTAAAGCTTCCAAGATATTTAGTTTGTCTGGCATGTGTGTGCTGAATTTTGGGTCTCTGCTACATCACTGTCACATGAGACAAGATGCACTGTGGGAACAAGAAATACAATTAAGCTGTCTCAGATGAAGATTCCAAGGGGTCGTAAAACTAGCATAAAGCTAGCAGGCTAATTTAGGAAAAACTCCTAATAGCAGTCAAAGGGAAGGAAACACTAGAACGTCACAAACAAATTAAAACACTCTGCACAACATATATTCTGTGCAAGTTTCGGGTGGACTACTCCATTAACTGACCACGAGGTAAGTTCTTTAGAGTGCATTACTGTAGTCCTGTCTTTTTTTTTTTTAACTCAGCTTTATCCAAGCTTGCACACACTACAAATTACGATCAGTTGCATTGCTCAAACACTGAAAGCGTATGTTGTTTGGTTATCTCTGTTACAAGTTTCCCTAGAATCTTCAGTACAGGTATTTATCAAGAAGACTGTATATTGGAGTCTTTCATTACTTAGTTTTAACATGCTAAGCCACAATTATATTTCTGAACTAGGGCTCCAGATTTGAAATCTTTCCCCTTTCTTTCTGTATAACTGAGTTCCATATTTTTGGGCCACGTAGGAGTGCACCTTGATCTGTTTTCAGAATTTACAACCCCTTTTGTTAACTTCTGCTTGCAACTGCCAAACAACCTAGATTTGTTAAGTTACTTGGTCCACTGTGCCAGGTATAAAAATGCCCCATGGTGGGGGGGCCACATGATGCTGCCTTTATGCGTGGAAGTCAGCTGCTGATGCTCCGCTCCTTCCGCCTTATAAAACTCACACTTTGCTGCAGTATTTTAAAACTTGAAAGCATCAGAACATTAGGGGGAAAAAACAGCTGAACCCAAAGATGGAGTCTGAGAATGAATGCTTCAGCAGTCCTGACTCGGTAAGACAATATGCAAAACAACACAAGACGGACGTGGTGGCTGGAAGCAACAGCGAGGGAATTGGCATGATAGTGGAGCAACTGTCGAGGATCCCAGGTGAGATTTTGGCCCTCACAAACACTGTGACTGATGCGATTACGAAGATAAAAGACATTAAAAAGTCAGTTGCAAACCATGAACGCAGAATAACGGACTCGGAAGCACATATCACCAGCCTGGAGAAGGCATATGAAGGACAATGGGAGGACTTGATCAAAGATTCGAGCAAAATAAGGAAAATGGAAGAGAGAATAGAATGCCTTCAGAATTATTCCCAGAGAAACAACCTTTTATTATTTGGTCTATTAAAAGGGAAGGAAGGGAAGAACCCTGGCATATGTATGTGGACCTTCCATAAAAAGATGGTTGGACTACCCAAAGGGAAACACAAATACTCCATAGAATGTGCTCATAGAAGTTTAGCCCCCAAACCAGGTCCAAAAGAGTGACCAAGAGTATTCATTCTCCAATTTACCTGTTTCCAGGATAAAGTACAGGTATATGTCCAACAATAAGCGAGGGAGATGCAAAGCTTACAATACGTGGGGACTGAAATTAAAATGTTCAGTGATCACAGCTCCAGTATAAGGGAAAAGAGAAAAACAATATGCAGACCTAAAAGTTAGACTACATAAAGTAAATTTTATTTAGCTTTTGTTTATCAGGTAGGCACACTAGGCAATTGAATGCCAATTTTCAGGTGCAACCTGGGAGAGTACAACCAAAAATACAGACAGTGAAAATACAATATATCAAGACATACATTGTCAAGAAAGTACATACTGTAGTATGCAATGCCATCAGTTACAGTTGCATCAAATAGGACATACATAGTTCACAGTACTTTTTTTTTATGGGGACATTTTTCCCCAACTGTCGACGAGGCTCGGTGGTGGCGTACCAACCATCCGCTCCATCCCCCCCTTGCGGGGCTCACAGGGCATGGCAGGGGGTGTGGTGTTTTTCCATGGTTATGGAAGTAGCAATAGGAAGCCTTAACCCCCCTCCCCCGAGGGTGCTGTTGCAAAGGACTAAGCACCTAACAGGGCCTCTCCTCCTGACACCATCTGCTGGTCAGATTGGTGCACAACCCTCACCAGGTAAGGACAGCTGCCTATTGGCAGCTCAGCCCAACTCCCCCATTGACCCCTGACAACCTGGGCTTGGTCCTGAACCTGGGTTGCTGGCGCAGTGTGAGGTGTGGCGTGCAGTGCCTCAACCTTCAACGCTACCTGGCTGGCTGTTCACAGTACTTTTTGTGTGCTAGGGTGATAGAACAAAGGTCAATTCCATGCTAGTGTGTCAGTATTGAAAACCATAATAATAGCACATTGAGTGTTGAGAGACATAACAGAAACTTAAAAGGTGGTAGCAGAAGGGGATCCAGAGATTCAGCTAGTCTGCCCAAAGTTTATTTGCTACCCCCTCCCTCTTTCCCCTTCTGTACCCAGATGTCTCTGCATCTGTCCCAGGCACTCTTGAACTCCCCCACTGTTTTAGCCCTCACTACCTCTGCAGGCAGACCATTCCAGGCGTCCATCACCCTCTCTGTAATGAAGAACTTCCTCACATTTGTCCTGAATTTACCGCCTTTAATTCTAAGGTCATGACCCCTTTTTCTAGAGTCCTACTTGAGTTGAAAGAGGTCATGTGATTGTACCCTATTTATACCCTTGATGTACTTGAAGGTCTCTTATCATTTCCCCTCTTTCCCTCCTCTTTTCCAGGGAGTACATGTTTAGATCCTGCAACCTGTCCTTATAGGACAGATGGTGCCATCCCCGAATCATTTTTGTAGCCTTCCTCTGCACTGTCTCAATCCTGTGTATATCCTTCCTGAAGTGTGGCCTCCAAAACCGTACACAGTACTTCAGGTGAGGACGAACAAGTGACCTGTACAGTGGCAACACCACCTCCCCTTTTCTGCTTGTGATTCCCCTACTAATGCAGCCAAGCATGCCATTTGATTTTAGTGCTGCTTTTACCCACCTTCAAGTCTTCCAATATGATGATTCCCAGATCTCGTTCTTGGCTGGTGGCTACCAGCCTCTCACCACTCAAGTAGTACTAGGCTTTGGGGTTGCACTTTCCCAGATGTATGACTTTGCACTTTTTGGCATTGAACTTCAGCTACCATGCTCTGGACCACTCCTCCAGCTTCCTTAGATCTGATTCCATTTTCCTTAACCCCCTCAGGGGAGTTAACCATGTTGCATATCTTGATGTCGTCTGCGAACAGACACATCATTCCCTCCAGCCTGTCTGTGATGTTGGTTATGAATATATTGAAAAGTAGAAGCTCCAACACCGAGCCCTGGGGCACTCCACTAGTTACCACTCCTTCTGTTGATAGGGAGCCACTGACCTGCACTCTCTGTGTTCTCCCACCCAGCCAGCTTTTGACCCAATTTACCACCTTGTTACCCACTCCTGTGTAGCCCAGCTTCTTTACCAGCCTTCTGTATGGCACAGAGTTGAAGACCTTACTAAAGTCCAGGTAAACTACATCCACCACTGCCCCATCATCTACTGCCCTTGTAAATCAGTCGAAGAATTTGACCAGATATGTTTGACATGACCTCCCTATTGTAAACCTGTGTTGTTTTGGGTCCTGTTGACTGCTAGATTCCAGGATTGCTGTTATCCTCTGTTTCAATAACTTCTCCATCAGTTAACCTGCATCAGGTGAGGCTTACTGGGCGATAGTTTCCTGCCTCCTCTTTGCTACTTGATTTATGTAGTGATACCACTGTAGCCTTCTTCCAGTCTTCATATACCACTCCACTTGCAAGAGTACTGTTCACGCTCAGTATGTGTGACTGTGACTCTAAAACCTTATGCTATTATGTATATGCTGTAGTCTCCTCTAACTGCGCACTTACCTCCCCCCCCCCCATGCACCCTGGAATTCCTCTGTCTCAAAATGTAACTTGCACTTCTCTTTATTTCACTTCTCTTCCCCCATAGACCATCCCTACCTCTAAACTATATCTACGCAACCCTCTGGTGGCTCCTTTTCCTAATTCCCTTACCTCTACACCTCTCACCCACACACCCAAAGTCCATCTACAGTATAGTCCAAACCTACACCAGCGAAACCCTATGGGCGGATTACATATAGAAACATAGACTTTGATGGCAGATGAGAACCACTTGGCCCACCTAGTCTGCCCATTTCCCTACCTGATGGATAAGCTGCAGATCCTAGTTAATTAACAGCCTAGTTCCTCCTACCCCCCCACTAGTATTGCCTTATGTCTGTCCCATGCATTCTTGAATTCCCCCAATGTTCTTGACTCCACAACTTCCTCAGAAAGGCTGTTCCAGGCATCCACAACCCTCTCCATGAAAAAATACTTCCTAACATTACCTCTGAGCTGTCCCCCCCCCCTCCCATCTTCAAATTGTGCCCCCTTGTTCTTGCACATCTCTTTTTCTGAAAGGTGCTACCCTTTTGGACTTTGCTGATTCCATTGAGGTACTTGAAAGTTTCTGTCACGTCCCCCCTCTCCCTCCTTTCCTCAAGGGTATACATATTAAGCTCCTTTAGTCTCTCTTCATATGTCTTCTGGTGCAGACCCTGCACCATTTTGGTTGCCCTCCTCTGGACAGCCTCCACTCTGTTTATGTCTTTGCAGAGATGTGGTCTCCAAAACTGCACACAGTACTCCAGATAGGGTCTCACCAACTGTCTGTACAGAGGGATGACAACTTCCTGTTTTCTACTGTTGATACCTCTCCCTATGTATCCCAGTATCCCCAGCCCTCCTTACTGGCTTCTCACATTGCTTGCCCACCTTTAGGTCATCTGATATGATTACTCCCAGGTCCCTTTCAATTTTTGTTGTTGTTAATATCTCACCCCCATTGTGTACTCTGCCCTGGTTTTTGTTTCCCAGGTGCATTACTTGCACTTCTTTGCGTTGAATCTGAGCTGACATACATTTGACCATTCCTCCAACCTAGCCAAGTCCCTTCTCATCCTCTCCACCCCACCCTGTGTATCAATCCTGTTGCATATCTTTGTGCCGTATGCAAAGAGACATACTTTTCCTTCCAGGTGCTCTGCAATGTCACTTGTAAAGACATTAAAGAGGACTGGCCCCAGTACTGAACTCTGAGGTACTCCACTAGTTACCCTCCTTTCTTCACTGTGGACTCCATTTACTATTACCCTTTGTGTCCTGTTGTCCAGCCAATATTTTATCCAGGCTACCACCTTGGGGCCCCCCTCCAAGGCTGGCTAGCTTGTATATTAATCTTTTGTGTGGAACTGTGTCAAATGCCTTGCTAAAATCCAGGTAGGCCATGTCCACAACCCCTCCCTGGTCTACTACTTTGGTCACCCAATCAAAGAAATCTATTAGATTTGTCTGACACAACCTTCCCACTGTGAATCCATGCTGCCTTGGGTCCTGTGCCCCACTGGCCTCTAGCTACTCAACAGTTCTTTCCTTCAGAAGTGATTCCATCATTTTCCCTACCACTGAGGTCAAACTAACTGGTCTGTAGTTTCATGCCTCTGCCGTGCTCCCACTTTAGTAGTCAATGGTGTCAGTAGTTCAACCCTTAGTTCTTTTAGAATTCTGGGGTGATTTCCCATCAGGCCCCATTGCTTTGTCCACTCTCAGTTTCAAGAGTTCTTTCAGAACCCTTTCTTCTGTGAATGGACTGGTATAGACTCCCCTATCCAGGGTGTTTTTCTTGTTTGGTTTAGGTACCTTCTCCTCCTCATCTGTTGTGAATACTGAGCAGAAATATTCATTCCATAGCCCTGCTTTTTCACTGTCACCCTCTGCCCACATTCCCTGCCCTTTATTAAGCCTCAGTTTTCCTCCCTTGGTCTTTCTTCGCTCCCTAATGTACCTATAAAAGGTTTTATCCCCTTCTTAACAGAGTTTGGCTATCTTTTCCTCGGTTTGGACCATTGCTATTCTGGCTGCCTTTCCTGCCTCTTTCTGCTTTAACTGATAATGTTCTCTGTCCTGCTCCTTCTATTTCTTGAATGCTATCCTTTCCTCCTTAACCTTCCCTGCCACCTCTTTTGAGAACCATAGTGGTTTTTTCCTTCATTTTGTTTTGTTGATTCACTTCACACAAAGGCTTATTGCCTCTGTGATGGCTGTTTTGATTATTCCCCATTGTTCCTCCACCCCTCCTTCTTTCCCATATGCTAGTGCTTTTCTGAGGCACTCTCCCATATTCCCAAAGTCAGCCCTCCTAAAGTCCAATACTCTTGCTTTTATATGGCTTGACTCTATGGCTGTGTTTATTGTGAACCACACAGTTTGTTGGTCGCTTGTTCCCAGATGGCTACCCACTTCTAAATCTGAGATCCTTTCTCTGTCCCTATTTGAGAGTACTAGGTCTAAGATTGCTCCCTCCCGAGTGGGTTCCAATACTAGCTGTCTGAGGCATGCCCATTGTAGGGCATCAAGATGACCTGCAGCAAAGGTGCTCCAGTTAACTTCTGGCATATTCAGGTCCCCCATCAACAATATCTCCCCTTTTTCTGCCATTCTAAGGATGCCTTCTATCATTACCTTGTCCATTCCCTCGCCCTGAGATGGGGATCTGTACACAACCCCCATGCGGATTGTGGTGCCATTTCCTGTCTCCAGGGTGACCCATAGTGCCTCCTCTTCTCCCTGTTTACTCTTTAGTTCTGTTGCTTCAGTCCCTTCCCTTACATAGAGAGCTACTCCTCCTCCTCCTCTTTTACCCTCCCCATCCCTCCTATAGATTGCATAGCCTGGTATGTTGACATCCCAGTCATGGTTATCTGTGTACCATGTTTCAGTGACTGCCACAGTATCCAGGCATCCCTCTTCCATCAAGGCCACTAGTTCAGGGAGCTTGTTACACAGACTGCGGGCACTGGAACTCATTACCTTCCATTTTTTGATGGCCTTACCCCTTTTAGCCTCATCCCTGTACTTACTGCCTTTACTTTTTTTGGCATTTACCCCATCCTGCTTCCTAATGACTTCTCTACCTTGGTGTTTACCTCACTAATTACCATGTTTTGTGTGGGGGGAGGCTGGAATTACCCTGCTCCTTTTCAGTGCCTCACCCCTTGGCTAGTTTAAATGCTTGCCAGTGAAGCATTTAAACCTATCACCTAGGATCCTGGTTCCCCCTCTGGACAGATACAGACTGTCATGCCAGTATAGGCCTGCATCCCTCCAAGTTGCTCCCCAGTCCCTAATGAAGCCAAAACCCTGAGCTCCACACCAGCTTTTCAACCATTCATTGAATCCCATGGTGCGGAATACCCGAGCATCACCCTTGCCATAGACAAGCAGCACCTCCGAGAAGGTTACCATATGTGCTACTTGTCAAAGGCCCCTCTCCAACTCTACAAACTCCTCTTACACTGCTCTGATCCCATTGCTAGCCAGGTCATTTGTCCCTAGGTGGACAATGACATCCGGCTTCCTCCCTCATGCAGCTGCTCCCGCAATCCTAAGGATTCGCTCCCTGTCCCTCCAAGCCATGGCGCCAGGTAGGCACCTTACCTCCCTCTCCCTTCCTCCCACTTCTACCCCCTAATGATTGAGTCCCCCATGAGGAGTTGTTTCCTTCCCCTGTGGGGTCTCATGCCATCCTCCTGTGGGTCTCCATTGTGGAGGCTCCCAGTATCCTCCTTGGTCTCCACTGCAGGTGCCTCCATAGAGGAACCACTCTTCACCAGAACAGCATATGAATTGTGAAGAGGTACAGCTGGAGGGATGTACCTCTGTTCCACCACCCTCTCGCTCCCTGAGCCCACCTTAGTCCAACCGCTCCTCTTTCTTGGCAACCTCTGAGGTAGCGTTGGTGGCCCTGGTGGTCCCTGGGTGGGGAGGAGGTTTCATGACTCTGAGCCAGGTCAGTCTGGAGATGGGTAATATCCTCCCTCTGAACAGAGAGGTGCCTGCAAATAGGGCAGCATCACAGCCTCCAGAATGTCTCCCGGAACACTGCCGCCCCACAACCATTGCACTGCACCACTCCCATCATGTCTTATTTTGTGTCCCCTCTCCTGTTGCTTCGTATGCTTACTCTCCCCTCCCTTTATATATTTTTCCACCTACTTTCCTACTGGCTATGTGCCTTTACAACTCTCGCCCTTTCTGTTCTGGGACAGGAACTTCCTGTATTCTTTAGTAGTCTCCTTCTTCCTTGCTCGGACTCAGACCTCCAGCAGCTGGGGGGGGGGAGAAAGAGCTATTATTTTTCCTTCAAGGTTGATGAAACTAATGTGTCTCAGTGATCCTTCCCTTCCTACTGCCAAACAGGAAGTTCCTGTTGTCAGTCAAATCCAGTGGCTATAAAAGTAGAACTGGCTTAGGGTGGAAGGGAGGGCAAGTACTAAGAAAAGCTGAAACTTTTAGTCAGGTGTCTCTTGCTCTGAAAGCAAGATTGTTCTGCCAGAAGCTAGCAGCAGGAAGCTGTAATTGGAGACCCCTGCTTTTGTACTGCTCAAGCCACACCCCCAATTAACTTCTCTTTTCTGCTCCTGACTTAGCAAACTAAGTTGTTACAGTCCCCTTTCCTAACACAGAAACACACACTGACTTTCTTTTTTTTTTATACCCTAAATGAGACCCCCCTGCTTTTAATAAAGTATCTGTTTGCTTAACCCCAACAGGCACTGATTCTTGCTGAGATAGAAGTGTTTTATCGGTAAGAAAAGCTGTAGCTTTTAGTCAGGTGTCTCCCGCTCTGAAAGCAAGATTCTTTTCTGCCAGAAGCTAGCAGATTCTTTCCTATCCCTACCCTTATATCAATGAAACCTTCTGGGTAGATGCTGTCTCTAACTATCTGCTATCCCACACCTTACAACCTCTTGGAACCCAACTTCCCTCTCTGCTAGGCCCTTCTCCTTCCTGGAATGGGCAGTTTTCCCCCCTGTGGCTTTTGTTAGCACTACATTGAAACTCCTTGAATGAAGAAACTCTTGTTCCAAGGCAACATTGTACAGTTGTTATACTCTGCTTTAATTGCCTGTTATACTGTTTCATGATCTTTGTTAACATTGTAGCTCTATTTGAATTGCCTTTGTACCGTGCTTGTTTTTGTAAAATGTCTGTACCCAAATAACATGGAACCTTTGCAAACATGCTGTCAAGTTCAAAGGTCTTAATCCGAGAATTCAATAAAGAGATTTGTTGAAGAGTTCTGCCAGGGGTGCTGCCAATTCCTTTCCCAGTTCTTTTAGAATTCTGGGGTGTATATCTTCCAGTTCCTTGGCCTTGGCTACTTTTAATTTATTTAGCACTTCCAAGACTTGTTCTGCCATGAAGGGGCTTGTGTCCATCCCTGGTTCGGTGGTGTTGTTTCTCGTTAGTACAGGTCCATTCCCTTGTTTCTCTGTAGTGAATACCGAGCAGAAGTACCTGTTCCGAACCTCTGCTTTTTCTCCATCTCCTTCTACTCATATCCCTCCTTCCACTGCTAATCTTACTATTCCTCCCTTGGTCTTTCTTTTCTCCTTGATGTACCTGAAGAAAGTTTGTTACCTCCTTTAACCTCTTCCGCTATCCTGACTTCGGTCTGGGCTTTTGCTTTCCTTATCACTCTGCCCGCCTCCTTCATTTTCTCCTTATATGCTTCCATGTCTTCCCCTTTATTCATTGACTTAAATTTTCTGTAGGTAGCCCTTTTCTCCTTAACTGCGGTTGCCACCTCTTTGGAGAACCAGAAGGGATCTATTTTCTCCTTTGCCTTGCTTACCCTTCAAACACCATGAAGTCTTGCTATATTCTGACTTATGCAGTGAGTCCCAACCTTCGAACTGCCCCGGAGATGAAAGAGTTAACTTTCCATGCCAGGCATGGAATGCTGAGCTCAAGCTCGGTTGAGACTCTGTCTGTTGTTCTTCAAACTCAAACCGTCAGATTCTTTACTCCGCCTCACTGAATAGTCGCTCCGGAGATTTCTCCTGCTGCTCGGTTCAATTTGTCGGTTAAAGTACCGCTTTTCTCGGTTTTCACCGAACTTAAACCGTAACCTGTCGGTTTAGTCTCTGTCTGCGGTATTGTGAGTACTAGATAGGTTTTATTTTATTCTATTCTGTGTGGAACTTGTAAATGGTTTATTGGTTCAGCTTGAACCGGTCAAGTTGTTTAAAATCTTAAATTGTGTATTTTAGAGTGTGGTTACCGGTTCTTATCGGTTCTAAAAAAAACGGATTTTATTACGGTTTTTTCCATGACCCGTGACACGGTTGGGAACTGATAAGAGGGTCTTGCCTGGCGGATTGCCATAAAAGGGTAAGTTTGGTTAGAACTGGCACTATGTCTGAGAAACCCAAAAGAAAAAACGGACCCACTGGGTTTCAACACTGTAGTGTGTGTGGGGAAGCCTTTTCCAAGGCTGACCCCCATACCACCTGTGTTTATTGTCTGGGGTTTGACCACCTCAATACAGACTGCCAGATTTGCAAAAATTTCCCTGCAGCTACCCTAGAAAAGAGAGCTGGCAGGCTCAGGGAAAGGGAGGCCAAAAAGTCCGCTGAACCGGATGGCCAGCCCGGTTCGGTTCCAACCGAACCAGAAGGAGTGTCCTCTGACCAGGGCGAGACTTCTTCGGGCAAAAGGAGAGCCGATTCTGAGGAATTGGTTCTGGCTAAAAGAACTAGAAAAGAAAAATCAGCTGGTGTGGGGCCAAAACTTTCCTCTCCAACCGTTGAAGAGATAGCCAAAGTGATTAAAATTGTCCAGTCGCTTTCCCCGGTTCCGACCGAACCGGCACCATGAGGCAGGCACTCGGTTCAGCCGGTTCCACCGGTTCAAGAGTATGAGTTAGAGGAGTTTTATGAACCGGAGGAGGAGAAGAGGAGTATGAGGAAAGTGAATGTGATTTGAAAGTCTGGATGTGCCATTGACCCGGGACATCTCCCCAGACAGACCTTCAGGGTTTCTCCTCCTAGGCTTTCTGAGTCCCCCTCCCATTTCATGTTTTATAAAAAAGTGGCTGAAACCCTCCAGCTTCCTATAGAAGAAGCTGTGGATGACCAGGAGGAGCCTGACTATGTGGAAATGATGGATATCCCAGAGTCTAGGAGGCTGTCTCTATTCCCTTGCACAAATCTTTTGGGAAACAGACATCTAAGATTTTGAAGACTCCTAACACTATACCTCCTGTGGATAAGAGAATGGACAAGAGGTATACATTGTCAGGCTCTGACATGGAGTTCCTTACACAACAATGCAGCCATGTTGGGGTAGTGCAGGCTGCAGTCTGTGATAAGGCAAACATTCCCTTGGCTTCACACCCCCCGGACAAGGACTCCAGGAGGATTGATGCCATGGCAAAGAAACAGTACATGGCAGCATCCTTGGGACTCAGACAGGCCAATTATATGGCCTATACTGCTAGGTATCAAAAATCCAGATGGGACACTGTTATGGCCTTAGCAAAACAGGTCCCTGGCCAGCTTGCCAAGGAGCTGGAGCAGGTGGCTGCTGATGGTATTGAGGCATCCAAGGTGCAATTCCATGCTGCAGTGGACTCCAATGATGTGTCTTCTAGAGTCATGGCTACATCTGTGGCACTTCAAAGAATGGCTTGGCTCAGATGTACTAGCCTGTCACAGGATACCCAGACTAAGGCCATGGATTTTCCTGTTGTGGGTAATTCTCTGTTTGGGGAGCAAACAGAGAATTACATGAAGAAATGGACAGTATAGGACCACTTATAGGAGTGCACAGGCCAAGGAAAGGCAGGCCACTCCTCAAAGGCAGCTTCCCAGGGGCAGGGCAGGCCCTTTCATAGGCCTTTACCAAGCCCGGCCTCCTTCTGCTTATGCCCAGAGGGGGTTCTTTAGAGGGAGAGGCAGATGGGGTACAAGCAGACCTGCTTCCACCCCTCAGCCCAAAGCCCCTGCCAAACAGGCACCCTGATGGGGTTGCCAGGGCTGATTCTCAGCTACCTGTAGGGGGCAGGCTGGCTTACTTTGTCCAGGACTGGGAGTCTCTGACATCAGACAAATGGGTCCTGGAAGTAGTAAGCCAGGGACTGGTTCGCAGCTTCAAAAAGTTTCCAAAGATGAGAACCAGATCCTTTCCACCTGCAAATCCATCAGAGGCACTTGCCTTAGAGGCAAAGGTCTCCTCCCTCCTAGCTCTCAGAGCTGTGGAAAGGGTACCACCCCTACACCAGGGCAAAGAGTTGTATTCCAGGTACTTCCTTACCCCAAAAAAGACAGGAGAATGGTGGCCCATCCTGGATCTCAGATACTTAAACAAGCACTTTTAAAACCAAAATTCAAAATGGTAACTGTGGGAATTATTCTACCCTCTGTAAGGCCAGGGGACTGGCAAGTGTCCCTGGACCTCAAGGATGCCTACTTCCATGTTCTCGTCAGAAGCTCCCATCGAAAGTACCTCAGGTTTGAGCTGCCCTCAGGCCATTATCAGTTCAGAGCAATGCCTTGGCCTCACTTCTGCTCCAAGGTATTCACAAAATGCCTGGCGGTAGTAGTTGCTTTTCTAAGAAGGCAGAAGATTGCCATTTTCCCTTACCTGGATGACTGGCTCATAGTAGGCCAGTCCCCAGACCAAGTCAAGTTACACTTGCAGATAACTCAGCAACTGCTCACTTCTTTGGGTTTCCTTCTAAATCTTCCAAAGTCAGTTCTAGAGCCTGTCCAGCTCCTCACCTTCATAGGTGCAGAGCTAGACACTGTAAAGGCCAGAGCCTTCCTTCCCTTGGACAGGGCAAGGACACTAGTCTCTCTGGCCTCCTCATTCACCCTGCAGGTGTCTTGACCAGCAAGGCATTTTCTACAGCTCCTGGGGCACATGGCTGCTTCTATAGCAGTAGTGCAGGGAGCAAGATTTCAGATGAGGGACATTCAGTTCCATTTGAGAGCCTTTTGGTCTCAAAGGAAGGACCCTCTGACCAAATTGATCCCAGTAACTCGAACCCTGATCCAGACCCTACAGTGGTGGCAGGATCAGAACAATCTGAGACAAGGGGTTCCCTTTGTCACTCAGTCTCACTCTTTAATCCTTACTACAGATGCCTCCCTCTTGGGGTGGGGGGCTCACATGGGCGA
The DNA here is from genome assembly GCA_016271365.2 of Neoceratodus forsteri. Classification (NCBI taxonomy): domain Eukaryota; kingdom Metazoa; phylum Chordata; order Ceratodontiformes; family Ceratodontidae; genus Neoceratodus; species Neoceratodus forsteri. The sequence goes on from CM057452.1 coordinate 570,260,594, forward strand.
CCTCACCACCCAGGGGTTGTGGTCCCCTCAGGAATCTCTGCTCCATATCAATCTGTTGGAACTCAGAGCAGTATTTCTAGTACTTCAAGCTTTTTCCAAATCTGTTCAGAACAAAGTTGTACAGGTCAAAACAGACAACACCACCAAAATGTGGTACATCAACAGGCAAGGAGGCACTCGGTCTATGGCCTTGTGCACCGAAGCAATGAAGTTGTGGTCTCTGGCTTACTCCCTGAACACCTCCCTCACGGCAGTTCACCTCCCAGGCAAGGACAATGTCCTGGCAGATGCTCTCAGCAGGATTTCCCAGGGCCATCACGATGGTCACTGGACCCCTGGTCTTGGAGGTGATATTTTCCAGATGGGGCACCCCGCAGATAGATCTTTTTGCAGCCCCAGACAATCACCAACTTCCCCTTTTTTGCTGCAGGCCACCAGTGTTGGGCTCAGTCCCCCTGGATGCCTTAGTTCTCAATTGGGAAGGGAAGTTTCTCTATGCTTTTCCCCTTCCCTCTCCTGTTCAAAGTGCTAGTCAAAATCAGATCTCAACCCTGCAAGATGATCCTGATTGCTCCAGACTGGGCCAGACAGCCCTGGTATCCACTCCTACTGTCCTTAGCAGTCCATCTTCCCCTGTGCCTTCCCAGGAATTACAACCTGTTAACCTGTGCTCAGGGGAGGGTTTGGTACCCGAACCTCAAATCTCTCAATCTCAAGGCCTGGTCTCTGAAGAGTTAGAGTTTGCTAATTTACACCTCTCCCAAGGTGTAATGGATATCCTGAAGGCTTCTAGAAAACTTTCCACCAGGGCTACTTATAATTCAAATGGAAAGATTTTCCATATGGTGCTCTGGGAAGCATATTTCCCAAATCTGCTGATCTGCCCACAGTCCTTGATTATATGGTCCACTTAAATAGCTTGGGGCTAAGACCAGCTACACTAAAAGTGCATCTGGCAGCTGTGTCTGCTTTTATCTCAGCAGGTAAGCCCTCTTCTCTTTCAGCTCACCCTGTATTCTCCAAGTTTTTCAAGGGATTGCTTCACACCAACCCTCCATTCAGGGACCCTGCCCCTGCCTGGGACCTCAGTGTTTGCATTGCTCAGCTTATGCAACCCCCTTTTGAGCCTTTATCTTCAGCAGAGCTTAAGTACTTGACTTGGAAGACTGTGTTTCTGGTAGCCATCACTTCTGCCAGGCGCATAAGTGAATTACAAGCTTTGTCAGTGGAGCCTGATTTTATCTCCTTTCATAGAGATAAGGTGGTCCTCAGGACTAACAGGAAGTTCTTGCCTAAGGTGGTTTCAGATTTCCACCTTAATCAAGCTATGTCTCTTCCAGTGTACTTCACTGACCATTCCTCCTCTGGCGAGAGGAGGCTGCACAGTTTGGATGTCAAAAGAGCCCTTAGCTACTACATAGAGTGTACTAAGGGTCACAGGTTTGACTCCCTCCAACTATTCCTCACTTATGGTGAGGTTGGTAAAGGTGAAACCTGCCACTAAAAGATCTATTGCCAGGTGGATTGTCTCTTGTATCCAATTTTGCTATGAGAAACTGGGTAAGGTTCCTCCCTCAGGCCTGAGGGCTCACTCTACCAGAGGTACAGCTGCTTCCCTGGCTGCTGCCAGGGACATCCCTATTCTAGAGGTATGTCAAGCAGCTACCTGGAAAACAGTTCACACTTTTACCAAGCATTACTCCCTGGACATCCAGGCTAGGAGTGATGCTCGGTTTGGCACAGCTGTGCTTCAGAGCCTATTTCCTAAGTAGGTTCTGTCCCTCCTCCGTGGAGGTACTGCTTGGTAGTCTGCATATGTCAGAATATAGCAAGACTTCATGGTGTTTGAAGAAAAATGACTCACCTTAGTAATGTTGTTTCTTCTCATGGAGTCTTGCTATATTCTGACCTCCCACTGCCCTTCTCAGAACCTCTATTTTTTGGGATGTGGGTGGGCAGTGCAGTATTGGCATAGTAGGTGCCCACCTTTTATTTTCACCTTCTTTCTTGGGGTGAGTTGGTGTGTTTCTTCATTTTTGGGTCTCCTGACTTGAGTCTTTGTTTTGGGACCAAAAATGTGTTTTATGTTTAGTAGCCAGTTGGCTAGTGTAGGTTTACAGCTTCCACACAGGACCTTAGTGAGTTTAGCTCGTAAAGATCTGATGGTTTGAGTTTGAAGAACAACAGACAGAGTCTCAACCGAGCTTGAGCTCAGCATTCCATGCCTGGCATGGAAAGTTAACTCTTTCATCTCCGGGGCAGTACGAAGGTTGGGACTCACTGCATATGTCAGAATATAGCAAGACTCCATGAGAAGAAACAACATTACTAAGGTGAGTAATTTTTTCTTCTGGCATATTGGTTTGTGACCTCCATATAGCTCTCTTTAGGACATCCCACATTTTTGCCACTCTTCTCCCCTTCTCTCACTTCAGATACCCAGCCAGTCTGGCTCTCATTTTAATAAAGTCTGCTCTCCTAAAGTCCAGTAACCTGATTTTGGAGTGACTGGTGTACTCTGAGGTGTTAACTTGGAATCCTACCATGCGATGGTCTCCATTTCCCAAATGACACTCTACCTTGACCTCCCTTACCTTATCACTGTTTGTTAGGACCAGGTCCAGGACAGCCTCATCCCGTCATTGGGGCATCCACAAGCTGCCTTAAGACTGCTCCCTGCAGGGCCATTAAAAAGTCTCTGCCCTTTCACCGTTTGAGCGCTCCAATTGATGTCGGGTAAATTGAAGTCCCCTACTAACATTACTTCGCCCTTATCTGTCATTTTGTGTATGTTCTCAACTAGTTCTTTGTCCCCCTTCTCTCCTTGCATTGTGAGCCTATAGACTACACCTAGTCTGATGACTGCCCCTTTTCCTGTATCAGCTGTTAATCGTAGTGCCTTGGTCTCACCTGAAGGCAACCTGGATGTCCATGATCTTTATCTCCTCCCTGATGTATATATTGCTACCCCACCCCCTTTTTTATCCTTCCTGTCTCTTCTGTACAGGCTGTATCCTGGGATCACCATGTCCCATCCATGATTCTCGGTGAACCACGTTTCTGTTATGGCTACCTAGTCTAGCCCTTCTTCCACCGGTGGCCATGAGGTTGGGAAACCTATTTGATAAACTTCTAGCATCTATCACCTTTGCCCTCCAAATGCGTAACCCTTTCCCCCTACCCATGCAGGTTTGAATTTTCCTTTTTTGCTTCCCAGCATTCGAGCCGCTTTTGCTGCCAGCCATGTTTGTTTCCTTTAGTGTTCTTGGCAATTTATTTTTTGTTCGAGGAGTGATGGCCTGCTCATTTGCTGCATTGAAACAAGCAAAGAAGGGTTGCTCCTAAAAATGGGAAAGGTGCTAGTAGATCCACTTAAAGTTAAAGCAAAACATACAGGACCCATCACTCACACTCCAAAAAAAAAAAGAGACTGCTATATACTAGCCAGTCCACATCAACTTTTTTCCTTTTATTACTTCAAAGACATGAAAAACAGGTGTAGCCCCAGGAGGTCCCCACAGCTTGACAAAGTGTCCGTAAGGGGCGTGAAACGTCAGTCTGTCTGTGGGGGCCTCCGGGGGCTACACCTGTTTTTCATGTCTTTGAAGCAATAAAAGGAAAAAAACTTGACGTGGACTGGCCAGTATATACCAGTCTCTTTTTTTTTTTCAGAGTGTGAGTGCTGGGTCCTGTATCCTTTGCTGCATTGTTGAGAGCTGACACAATCTCCCCTTCCACTAGTTTAAAGAACTGGCATACACGTCGAACTGCTGGCCAAGTGCCCTCACCCCTTTGCTGGTTAGGTGAAGGCCATCATGCCTGAATAAGCTCCTCTCCCAGAAGTTCTGCCAGTTCCCAGTGAAACTGTAGCCCCTTTCATCAGGTAGATGGGAGCAAGATATATTCATAGTAATTACTTCAGCGAGGTGCTGTTTAGAGCTGTTAAGTCAGCAAAGTTCCACTTGGAAAGCGTGCAAGTAGGACATGAGGTTTCTCCTGCTGTACCTCACAAAACTATGAATATGGCTTAAAAATGGGGTGCAAACATTCGATAGAGTGGAAGCACCTGAAACTGAGCTGGCAAAGGTATTCTCTAATATAGTTCCCTACAAGCCCCCTGCCCACATGGCAAAAGAAAAAAATGGGTTCCAAGTGAATGGCTCAGAGGTTAGTGAACATTCTGTTAAACTAATAGTGTTCTGCTGGAACATTAATCCAAACCCTAGTCCCTTTCCAATGTCACATTCAACTTAATTCTGAGAGACTCACCAGTTGATCTGCTAAAGGGAAATACAGAAATCCATGGCACAACCCTACATGAAAATTGCCACTGGTACAATTAAAATGGTGGGAATACCATCTTGCCAACCACCTTTGAGAAAGGCTTCTCCCTGCTCACACAGCTTGCTACCCGAAGGCAAACCAGTGGTCATCTTGTGAGCTACTCGATTATGGGTGCGTGAAGTCATCTTGTTGGTACAGAGGCTTGGGGAATGTGCACAAATGAGAGATACCAGAAAACCATCACAGGTATCTACAGACAGGACACTGGACAAATGGAATTTCCTGCAATGCAGGAAGACAATTGGAAGCAAAAAAGACCCTGAGCAATTACAGTATCAATATTTTAATAGAACTGCTCATTTATGCTGCAAGCTCACAGGATGGTTATACACCTGTTTCATGACATTTTAGATATTTGGTGGAACATTTGCATGGGAATACTGCAGATTGCACAGAGGTACAAAATTAAAAAGACGGGTCAGGACCAGTAATTACCTGCACACTAGCCACATTACACATAAATAATAACCTAGGCAGATGTTGTCAGCATTGTAGAAACATGTTAATTTACCTGAGTAATAGACATTAGCACATTACAAGGGCTAAAACCGACAAAAATTCATGGGTGAAGTTTGAAAGTAAAACGAGTCTAGGAGTAGCTTGGAAAGGGAGCAATGTAATTTTCTAATTACTAGAATGAGTTGGCTCTAATTCTGGGAGTGTGTGGGGGTTGGGGGGAATATCAGGCTCCTCAGTACAAAGTATTACATTCTCCTGTAAGCAGATAGGAAGCACAAACTTAAATGATGGGTAAAGGATAAATGAATGTATGTGTAAAGGAAACTTACATTTAATAACCTATGTAAGTATAAACTAGGAACAAAAGCAACATCACTGGGATGAATCACTATCACTAGAAACAGGAGAGGTACCCAAAGACTGGAGGATAGCAGATGTAGTCCCCTTATACAAAAGTGGGAACAAAGAGGAAGCGGGGAACTACAGACCAGTCAGCCTCACCTTGATAGTGGGGAAGATCATGGAAGCACTACTGAAGGAGAGATTGGTGGAACATCTGGTTGTCAATGGACTACAGGACCCAAGGCAGCATGGTTTCACCAGGGGAAGGTCATGTCAGACCAACCTCATTGAATTTTTTGACTGGGTGACTAGGAGGTGGATCAGGGGAGGGCAGTGGACATGGCCTATCTGGACTTCAGCAAGGCCTTTGACACTGTGCCACATAGAAGACTATTACACAAACTGGGGAATATGGGTGTGGGCAGGACAGTAGTGTGGTGGGTAGGTAACTGGCTGGGCAGCAGGACACAGAGGGTGGTGGTAAATGGCTGTCACTCCACAGAGGGAAGAGTGACCAGTGGGGTACCACAGGGATCAGTGCTGGGACCGGTACTATTCAATATCTTCATCAGTGACATTGCGCAGGACCTAGAAGGCAGAGAATTTCACTGTTCGCTGATGACACAAAGCTCTGTAACAGAGTAGACACACCAGAGGGTGTAGACAGAATGAGAAGGGACCTGCAGAAACTTGAAGAATGGTCAGGGGTTTGGCAGTTGAAATTCAATGCAAGGAAGTGCAAGATAATGCATATGGGGCACAAAAACCCTGGCACAATATATCAGTTGGGGTGAGGATATAGCATGCACCAAGCAGGAAGGGATCTTGGAGTTATCATCTCTGATGACCTCAAGGCAGGAAACAGTGTGACAAGGCAGCAGGTAAAGCAAATAGGATGCTGGGATGCATAGGCAGGGCATCACCAGCAGAAAGGGAGGTCATAATTCCACTATACAAGACACTAGTGAGGCCGCACCTGGAGTACACTGTGCAGTTCTGGAGACCTTACCTACGTAGGACATAGGGTAGAGAAGGTTCAGAGGAGGGCAACAAAGATGGTGCATGGATTGCATCACAAGTCCTATGAGGACAGGTTGAAGGCACTGAACATGTACTCCTGGAGGAGAGGAGGAGAGGGATATGATAGAGACATACAAATATCTTACAGGGAGGAACAGGTGCAGGAATGCACTATTTTTAAGCGAAAAAGATGTTCCAGGACTAGAGGGCATGGGATGAAGCTGGAGGGAGGGACGATTCAGAGGAAACGTGAGGAAGAATTTCTTCACAGAACGGGTGGTGGACAAGTGGAACACCCTGCCAGAGGAAGTGGTGGGACTGAAACAATCACGGATTAAGAATGCATGGGATAGACATAAAGGAATTCTGGAGGTCAGGGGTAAGGGGCAACAGACTTCCTGGAAAACATAAACTGAACTTACAAACTTAAATGGGCAGACTGGGTGGGCCATAGGCCCTTATCTGCCGACACTGTCTATGTATCTCTGTATCTATGAATAAAGCTGTATATATTTAATGAAAAATGTCATAAACATAACATGTCCAGCAGACGTATGAGTTCTAGAGTCCAGGAGAGAGTTCCTGTTTGTTCTTATACTGGGCTAGCACCAGCTCAACTAAGTTATGACAAAGTAAAACTGAAGTTAATTACAAGAAGCTAGGCAGGGTAATGAATAAATAAAAATACAGAAAGTGAGTGAGATAGTTGCAACCAGTTCAGAAATATGTTATAACTTGAGCTATTTTACAGATGAATAGAAATGTTATAAAATACTAATGTCAATGTTACAGACATGTTAACCAGCATAATGCAAGTTAAGTATGTTCAAGATATGAAGGAAGGGGTGAGCTGAAGTGGCTAAGGACCCACGGTCTAGAAAATCATGGTTGTAGTTATAAGCTATCAGGATGTTACCGCCATCGATTGTGAGATAATTCCGGATGGGTTGAGGGGATAAATGAATATAGTACAGCAGGTTCTATAGGTGTTGGGGTGAAAGTTAGCTATTATCAGAACAAAGATAATGGGTGGTACAAAAATCACATGCTTAAAATGGAATGTTAAAGGGGTGTAAACAAGCAAGAAAGACTAGTGGTACTGCAAAATCTCAAAAGAAACAATGCCCAAGTGGTATTTATTCAAGAAACACATGTGAAAGCTGATGAAGTAGTAATGATGAGAAGATCTTGGGTGGGTTATGCATTTGGAGCAGGGGAGAGTAGAAGGAAAGGAGGCACACAGATCCTATTTTACAGAAATCTAGCATTTGAAGAAGAATATATATGGAAACACCCAGAAGGACGTATGTTGGTTGTGGCAGGAAAACTGGGTCACACAAAAGTAGCCTTTATCAATATATATGATCCTGAGTAGCCTTTATCAATATATATGATCCTAACTGTGATAACGTGATATTCTTTAATGTGTTAACAGAACAACTAACCTTCACCACAGAGTATGCCACCATCATAGGAGAGGATGTGAACGTTGCTATGGACTCTACACTTGACAGTACAAATCTTAGATGAGTGTAAGCACAAAGTGCCAAGACATTAACAGCAATATTGGAGGAGAACAGTATCCTTGATGAATGGAGAATACGTCGTCAAAATGACATAGACTACACTTTCAGAGCAAACGTTCACAAGACAGTGTCAAGAATAGACTATTGGTTCATCTCAAATAATGGGATAATGGGAGTAATAGAAACCACTGTGTTACCTATCACTATATCAGATCACACACCAGCACAAATAACCCTACTAATGGATATATATGGCCTGAAAACACCATCATGGAGATTTAACAACTTTCTGCTGCAGAACAAGACTTCGCTATCAAAGACACCACTAAGGAGTTATTGCAAAGCAGTAGACCTGAAGACACCAGCTGGTCCACCAGCTGGTATGTACTGAAATGCCACTTAAGAGGAAGACGTGCTGCAATATGCACTGAAAAGAAGAAGGAGGAAGCAGACAGACTGAAGCTACTGAGTCTCATTAAAACAGCAGAAGAAGAAACAATGCACAATTTGTCCAAAGAGACATGGAATAAGTGGATAGATGCTAAGAGGCAATAAAATGAGAACACAAGGCAAGCTACAGAAATGGCATACAGGAAAGCTAAAACCAATTATATGTCCAGTAACCCAAAGGCAACCAAGATACTAGCCCTCTGCCTAAAACAAGAAAAAACTAAATTTCATATAATAGTAATACATAAGTCTGGTACAATAGAAATAACGATAGATCTGTTAGAAATAAATAACACTTTTCTCCAAATATTATAGGAGCCTATATAAAACTGAAAGTACAGGGAAAATATAAGAATTAAAAAAATTCATAGAGAATGTTCCAATTCCCTCATTAACAGAAGAGCAAATGGAAAAGCTACAAGAAGAAATATCTACAATAGAAATAATAACTTCAATGAAGGAGTTATCCAAAGGAAAGACACAGAAGAAGATGGATTTACTCTGGATTTCTATCATGCATATGCATCAGAACTAGCTCCAGTACAGAAGGAAGTCCTTAGGGAGGCTTTGAAGAATGAGAGGTCACCAAGTTCAATGGTGAATGATTAATAATACTTATATTAAAGCCTAACAAAAGCATAGAGAAATGTGAACATTGTAGGCCAATTATTTTACTGAACTTGGATGCTAAAATATTTGCAAAAATATTCACCACCAGAGTATGACTAATACTTCCAAGTCTCATTAGCCCTGCACAAACTGGATTCATGCTGAGTAGACATATACTGTATCTAATGACATAAGAAAAGTAACATACCACTCAGAAATTGCCAAAAGCTGCACTCATTACATTCAGTGCTGGAAAACCATTTGACTGAGTGGAATGGCCATATTTATTTAACATCCTGAAAAATATGGCATTCCCCCCCAGTCTTTATTCAGATGGTTAAACTTCTTTATCAAGAATCAAAAGCAGTCATGTTAATGAATGGGCTTAGATCAGCACTGTTCACATTAACTCAAGGCACAAGGCAAGGGTGCCCCCTTTCACCAGCCCTATTCAGTCTGGCACTGGAACTCTTCTTGAAAAAAATCCATCTAGATGAGAACTGGAATCACACAGTGATGAACAACATAAAGTAACAGCATATGCAGGTCATCATGTCAAGTTAGTGATGTAATTTGAGTGATGGTAATTTCAGCGATGGCATTGCAGTGAATGTTAAAACGGTGATGGTGATTGTCGGCACACTACAGTAAGGGCGACAATTGTTTTTCCCCCCTCCGTGAGGTGCTATGACCTCGGAATTAGTGATAAAAGTAAGGGGGTGCAGGGGGCAAAGCCCCCCACAGAAACACAGTAATGCATTTGTCGCCCTTACTGTAGTGTGCCGAAATCCTCCGTCACCGTTTTAACATTCACTGCAATGCCGTCACTAAAATTACCATCGCTAAAATTCCATCACTAACTTGACATGGAACCCATATGCAGATGATGTACTTCTCTCAGTCTGTCACCTGGAAAAATCACTACCTAGAATTTGGTCAGCTTTCTGGATATAAATTAAATATAGGAAAGTCAATTGTTTACCAATTAATCATCTCTGTCAAAAAAGAAGCATTGAAGGTCTAGGATTACTGAAGTTGTGTCAGAAGCATTCAATATACTGTATCTTTGAATCAAATTACTATATGTCCTACAACAGAAAAAACTGTAGATACAAGCAAAAAGTTACTGCAGAATCTCAAAATGGAGGTGGACAGATGGAACAAACTATTCATAGCCATGGGACAAAGGATGCAGTCTGTCAAAATTAATCTACTGCCAAGAGTATTTTGTTTTCCATACAAAGAGATGATCAAAAATAAGTGGGTCTACTTTGTAAATGAAAAACAGGTACATTTTACTTCAGCCAGAGGAAACACTTGGTCCAGGCACTCTATAATTTACAATGCACATTTTAAATATAACCATTAGTTAAGATCAACATATTATTTCTTATCCTTTTACACTGCAGTTCTGCTGAGAAACAGCCCAGTACACGAGGTCCTACATTTTCATACACAACCAAATTAAAGTACAACTCATTTACTTACATAAAAAATGATCGATAAATGAGTTAGAACAGATTTGACACAGACAACAGTATTTTTAGCTCACTGGGACTTGACTATCCCCTAATATGAGTAAAAAATGGGTGCAAGACAGCAGGGTAGACAGTGGCATCTTTAGTTGTTAAATCCTTCAGCCTGGCTTCGATGATTGCATTTCCAGGTTTGCAGGATTAAAGATGAGACTGCACAGGGAAAAAAAAAAAAAAAACCTGTCACACTATACTAGATTTCATGTAGCAGGCATTTCTAGTCACAGATCCTTAAAAGCAGCCAATGAACAAAATTGCATCACTGCAAGATGCATCTATTTTTGTAGTAGTGCAGCTGATATACAACAGACATAAGATCCTGGCGTAAGATAAACACAGTTTAAACTCCAAGTCTGGTAAGCCAAATTGCCTCCTGAATTACTGTTCACCTCAGCCACTATGCTCCTCCTTTAAGTGACATTTACTTGCAGTGTTATAGCACTACATGCAAAGGTTACTTGGCAACATACTTATGGTCTATATAAACCTTGCATGGAGTGCTGCACTATGACAGTTGACATGGCTGTGTTAGCCAGCGAGGCCAGAGTTTAATTTATGCCAGTGTCTGTTGTGGGATTAGAACCTAGGATTTCCCATTCGGCACCTCACTACAGATAAAAGGAAAAAGATTCAGGTGTAATAAAAGAAAAAAAATGTATGCATCCAGAGTGGTGAATGCATGGAATTCCCTTCCAGTGGACATGATAATAAGTAGAACTAAGGTGAAGTTTAAAAACAGGCTGGACAAATACATACTTTCTGGTGGGGTCTTAAAGTACTTTTTTTAAGTTGCTATAGCAGCATACATGGGCATATGCCTTTAAGCACCTCACATTCTGTAGTATGAACCTCAGTTTCACGGATCACAATAATTTTGACTTAACATGGAAATTTTACACTGACTTCTACTAAGACATATCTTTATCACATACACTCTGACTCTGAAACAAAAATCCTAGCTGTTTATCAAAGAACAGGAGAGGTTCTGTCGAAGGGAAGGTGAAACAGTACTGACAAGCAAGGTAACTTAGGATTTTCAATACAGACACTGCGATCAAATTTCTTGCGGCCAAAATGATTTAAAAATTACCTGGACCAACTATGTCTCCATTATAAAAATAAAAAACAACTGCCAAACATGTATTTAAGAAACCTTATCTGGATCATCTACAGCATATCATTTTGCTATAGTTGTATGGAACAGTCAGATGAAACAGGTCATTACCACGGTCTCTAAGAGTTCCCTGGACTTCATGTTTCAACATCCCAAAGTAATACTTAAAGGGGAACTGTCGTCAACAGGATTTCTTAATGTCTGAAAGCCCATAAAAAGCTAATTTGATTGAGCCATTGTGTTTCTCTGTGAATCTTTGCAGACCAGAGTTATTCATATGTAAATCACCCTGTAATTAAGGGCTGGTGGCAGCCATATCTTTTGGGCTCCTGACAGGAAATGATGTCACAGAGGATCTAGGTCCTCCTTAGACTGTATTTAGTTCAACAAATTTAATAGAAAATCATCTGTTTTATTAAGTGTGTTTTAAGGTGTTATTACAACACTTTCTACATCTATAGTAATTGTTTTGTATGTGTATTGAAACTAATGAGTTATCACCTTTACATTTCAGACTGTTAGTAAAAATAATCCATCTTCAGAATTGCTTTAATCTCTAGGCTATACTGCCAGTGCCAGCTGATCATCAAAAACTACACATCTCAAGGCTGGCTCTGTGGTGTCAATGGGTATTGGGGCCCTATATCAGGATTTCTAAACCCCTGGCTGTGTTCATGTCAGTACAGATTTCTGGGACTGCCACAGCACCAACTTCGTTTTTTTCCCCGTTCCGTCTCTTGCAGCCTTTTCACTTACAATTTCAGGTGTGAACTCAGGTCTACAATATACAAATGAAGCTACGTATTATGTGGCCAGCCTTGAAATGTGTTGCTTTTAATTATCAGCTGGCAGTACAGCTGTGAACAAGTTTCGTTCATCCATCAGAATGGGTTTTGAGCATGTGTTAAGATTCTGAAAATATACTGTTTCTATTCAGAGTTGACTTGAAAAGAAAAAAATAGGACACAATTACTTGTTTATTAATGGCAAAAACACATAGATGGACAACATTGTTAAAACATGCATAACCTGAAATGCATTGTTAAAATATAGAATAATATATGGATGGGTGTGTGTAACCAGAAGTTTATACAAACCCGAGGTGTAGAATGCAACATAAACCCGACTGGTTTATAAAAGCGTCACACACCGAGTGTGTGTGTGTGTGTAAACTTCTGGTTTTTACACACACACACAGATTATTTTATTTAATGGTGATATTTTTTCCCTTTCAGCACAGTTCAGTTAGTGCAGCACTTTTGTCAGAGATAGAGACACACAAAAACACACACACACAGCCTGTCTCTCCCTTTTATTTTTTTCTTTATGTTACCGTGGTAACAACATTCTGGAAAGTTGCAGTCCATCAGCATTGCTGCACAGAGTAAGACGTGCTCGAAGGGTGTGAGTGGCAGATCAACCAGATTGATTTTTTTCATTTTCAAGGCAGGATCAACTAGATAGATATTTGAAAATCTTTAAAAATCCTACTTGTCTTAACAGTGTGTGGCAAAACTTGAGTGCTGGTACCGGTGCTCGGTAATGGAGCCACCATGTTGGGCAAGATGTTCAGCCCGCCCACAGTGAAACTATGCATCAGTTAGCTTTCTTTGGTGATGCTTGATTGACAGGTGTTGATTACAACCTCCTGGTTGTAACCACAAATATCAACCAGGAGGTTATAACTGGAGATAAATGTGTCTATCTGTATGTAAAAAGTGATCACCATTAATTAAAGAGTATTTTTTTTTCATTTGTAATTTGTGGTATTTTTCAGTTTTTTTCTCTCCCCTTTTCTCCTCCCCACCCGGGATCATGGCATACATGAGCATGTATGCACACACCAGGATCCAGTGGCCCCATCTGTCCCTCTGCAGATTTGTGCCACTGCTCCAACCGCCTAAGCTGCCCACTGGACCTCCACCCAGTGAGAGTGGGACTACAGCAGAGTGGGCATCTACCCCTTTGGAGGGTAGAGCCACAGCTTGATCCCACTTCAACCCTCCCCCCCCAAGCCAGCTCCTTGGTGACCTGAGATCATTCCCGAACCCGAGTTGCTGGCGCAGTGTGAGGTAAAGCGCCAGCACCTCAGTCCTCTACACCACTGGGCCGGCTGCTATTAAAGAGTGTTTTACTTCTTTTGATGAAGTTAAAATTATAACAGTTCCTTACTGAAATATTTTGGATGGAATGGAATTTTATATAATATAAATAAATAACCTTTATTTATTAAGCACTCTTCACAGAGTACCAGAGCGCTGTACAATAACAACAGTTAAAACCATAAAATGCTAAAATACATTGTTCAATATATAAACACAACTCCAATAATGAAAAATCCAATACAAGACAGCACCAAAAGCAAGTTTAAATAAGTTTTTAAGGCAGTCTTGAAGCAGACTTTTCTACGATAACAATACCAGAATTTTATTGGATTATTAGGAGGCAGTATAGCACAGCTGTTAAGGGCACTGAGCTACAAACCTGTACTGACATGAACAAAGTCAGGGTTTAGAAATCCTGATATGGGGCCCCAATACCTGTTGGCACCATAGAGCTAGCCTTGAGATGTGTAGATCTTAACCTGTGTCAGTCTTCACCATTCATCATTATTTGGGTGCCGGCCGAAGGCTAGGACCCAGCGGGAGATTTTTTAAAATTTTTATTGGAGGTGGAGCCGATGCAGGGGCGGTGCCACCCTCAAGGCTGACGTGCTGTGTGGCGCTCATGGGTTGGCCGTTGTCTGGCATCAACTCTGCCCTGGCTCCAGTTCTGCTTCTTCCACTGTCGAGAAAGGACCTCATGTGGAAGCCTCAAATTTTATACTACGTATTGTGGCCTAGTCCTTTGGTTCACAGTTGTGCTCACTTCTATACTCGGCGCCACCTCCCAGAAATCCTGGTAAGACCTTTCCTTTTATTTTCTATTAACGCTGAGTACCTTGTTTTGTTTATTGTTTTATGGTACATTAATGTCTCGTTCGGGGGGACAAGAGGAAATCTTAATGGGCGGGTCGGCCCCCAATGTGTCGATGTCCCTGTAGCCGACTTTTTTCCACCATGGACCAGCATGACCAGTGCTTAACCTGCTTAGGTCACAACCACGATATGGATCATTGTAACGCCTGTTTTTCTGTGGACCACTGAGTGTTGTAAATGCATGCTTTTAAAGTCAGATGTGTGCTGCTGACTTTTGGAGGACAGGCTCGCATGCAGAAGGCCAAGGTCAGGTTTCTTGGCCCTTCCTCCAGGTCCCCTCCCGGTCCTATATGACCCATGGATGAGGGGGCCTCCACCACTTTTTAGCCTCTTCCATGGTGCAGGAGGCCCAGTCTGGCCCCCTCGAGGGCCAGGCAGGAGGCACCGTTTTGGCAGTCATGTCCTCGGAAGCGAAAGCTCCCCCGGTGTCATGCTCTGGGACTGGTGCCTACCACCCCACTCCCCCCCAGTCCCGACACACTGCCAGCAACTGGCATAGCCCACCTCTCACCTCAGTGGCTGGCCGCCGGACTGAACTGCCAGTCATCACCTAATATATAGTGTACGCATGCAAATCAAGAGCATGTACACTATACAGTAGGCGATCAATGACAGTTCAGTCCAGCGGCCAGCTGCGGAGATGAGAAGTAGACTGTGCTGGGTGCCAGCTGTGTGTCGGGATTGGGGGGGAGTGAGGTGGTGGGCACTACCTGCTAGGAAGGAGAGGCCACTAGACCACCAGAATGGGGCCTATTAAGTATTGTCTTGGAAACAGGCAATATCAGGGATTGGGGACCACAAGACCACCAGGATGGGGAACATTCATTATTATATTGGAGATGGGCAATATCAGGTATCGGGGGGGCATTAGGCCACCAGGATGGGGCAAATTAAGTATTAGCTTGGAAATGGGCAGTATCAGAGATCGGGGAGGGGGGACCACTAGACCACCAGGATGGGCAACTGAATTATTATATTGGAAATGGGTGATATCGGGGATCTGGGAAGGGCGACCACTAGGACAGTGTAACTGAATTATTATATTGGAAATGGGTAATATCAGAGATCGAGGAAGGGGGACTGTCATGAACCCACCCCTGGGAGCTGGGTCCACTGAGCTCACAGCCCCCACCCCTAAGTGCAGTCCGTGATGGGAATAGGAATACCCTCCTCATGTCCTCCTATAGTGCTCGCTACGTTCACAACTGAACACTTGCCACAAGATCCTAGGGCTTCCTCTCAAATCTGGGTAAGGGTAAAATACAGTCTCAAGTCTGTAGCCAGGGGTGAACCCTCCTTGGTTGCAGTATTGGAGGAAGACCCAAGGTGTTATGAGCCCTTCAGGGCTGGCTGTCATAACCCTGAATGTGTCTTCTCCCATGGGTGGTGCAGTGACCTAGTTCCCCCTTACAGACCCTCCTGAGACCTAAGTATCTCCCCCACTTGGACCCCAGATCCCTTTTCAGGATCCCTAGTCTTTGGTAGCAATGGTGACACCTTTCATTTACCAGATTGGTCTCTGACTTGAATAAACCTCTTACCTTTACACACACAAAAACACTCACAGGCAGTTTTAAAAGCAAAGTGCTTTACTAAATTACTTAAATAATTATCATACAAAAGATTCAGAAATTTGGTTAAAAGATAAAAAAAAATTGAAAAATATACATAAAACAAATGCACTGTAAACTTTTAACTGTCTAGTTTTCTACCTGGTTCATGGGTGATCAAAGTCCAGAAAAATAAATGAGTTTGCAAAGACCCAGTTCTCTCTTGTATTCACTCATCCTTAGTTGTCTCTGTGGCAGTCTTGCTTGGTGTGTGGCAGGAAGAGTGTCCCATGAAAAAATATGCAGCATGCCCTGATCTGAGGGCTTTAAATACCTTTGGTCCAGGCAGTCTATAACTCTTTGGTGGCCGTATCTTTTTGCTCTTGCTCTGTCCAAGATTTTTAAGTGAACCATATTATTGATTAGTTAGATTCTCTTACAGTTCCAATATCATTTGATCTTCCCTCATCTTTCCTGACTTCTTCTAAATGGAGATGAATTATAATACCTGAAGCATATTCACACTAGACTTCTAGTTAAAACATGAGTGGCATCAGTTTAGATGAAAAGGGTTTTAAAGTTGAGATAATGATAACTGTTAAAAAAGTAGTTAAGAAAATAGGATAAGCGGGACCAGAGGGAATTCATCCCAGACTTATTAAAGAATTGGAACAAGAATTGGCACCAGTTATTGCCTTATTAGGTCAGAAATCTTTAATTGAGGGCTATGTACCAAATGACTGGAGATCGGCCCATGTGGTACCGATTTTCAAAATGGGGGATAGGAGTGTACCATCAAATTATCGACCAGTGAGCTTGACCTCAGTAGTTAGTAAACTAATTGAGGGGATCTTAAGTGATGAGGTAAAAAAAATCATCTGGAACAGAAAGGATTATTGGATAAAAGCCAACATGGCTTTGTCAAAAGCAGGTTGTGTGAGACAAACATGATTTGTTTTTATGATTGGGTGACCAAGCAGGTGGATGTAGGTAGAAAGGTGGATATGGTAATGCTGGACTTTAGCGGGGCCTTTGATAAGGTCCCTCATGGCCTATTATTATCAAAACTTGTAGATATAGGTCTAGATGAAGGGTTGGTAAAATGGATCAAGCATTGGTTGATGGAGAGGGTGCAGAGAGTGAGGGTCATCTGTCAAGTGCAGTAAGGGTTGAGAGTAGGGTGCCTCAGGGATCGGTGCTGGGACCCGTGTTGTTTGGTATTTTCATAAGTAACCTGAAGATAGATAGTGATAACAAGCTAAGCACATTTGCAGACAATGTTAAATTGGGGGGTGTGGTTGATACTTTTGAAGAGAGACTAAAGTTTGGACAGGATTTGTTAGATATTGAGGAATGAGCAAAAAAGAATAAAATGAGTTTTAATACCAATAAATGTGTGATATTGCATATAGGGAAAGGTAATATACACCACGATTATTATATCCAGGGTATTAAATTAAGGGCTTTAAGTTGTGAGAAGAACTTACGTATATATGTAGAACGGGATATGAAAAGTGGAACCCATTTTAAAGTTATAGCAAATAAATCTATGCATTTGGTGAACTGTATTAGAAGAAGTTTCCATACTAGGAATACAGGGGTACTTATCCCATTGTTTAAGTCTTATGTTAGGCCCACTTTAGACTATTGTTCTACTGTTTGGAGCCCTTTTTAAAAAAAGGATAAAGCCCTGTTGGAACGTCCTCAAAGAACTTTAACAAAAATGATATCAGGTCATGGGAAACAACCTTATGAAGCCAAACTAAAAGCTATGGGGTTATGATCTTTAGCATGTCGAAGAAAGAGGGGAGACTTGCTGTCCTTTTATAAAGTATTGCAACAAGAGACATTAAGAGAGGAATTGGGACTAAGATTTAGAGATGAGGTTTACAACTTGAGGAAGCATGACCAACAGTTAGTGGGAGAAAGGTGCAAAACAAACATAAGAAAATATGGTTTTATATGTAGGGCAATCGAATTTTGGAATAGATTGCCAGTGCATGTTGTGCAGGCAGAGTCCTTTTCTATCTTCAAGATTAGTCTGGACAAATATTTGGCAGTTGGTGACACCTGTTACCTCCACTGAATTGTGGGGACAGCCTTCATGGGCTATTAGCCTTCTTGACTGTCCTAAATAACTTTAGTATGAACTTTAGTAGATATCCCTCTCCTTCCTTCCACCTAATAAAATGGAATTATACCAGAACAGTTCCTAGAACTTAAAGCACTTTTCCTTTGAAGTGTAAGTTTATGATAGGGGGGAGATGGCTTCTCCATTCCTATCAGTTTATGATACCCCTGCCTTTGAAATGTAATTTTCAGCTTCCTGGCAAGTAAGCCTTTCTCAGATCACAGAATACCAATTTCCTCTGCATGTAACCCTTTTAAAAAAACATGGACATCTTTTGGCAACCCTTAGTTCTGGCCTGTTTGGAACTTTGAAACATCACCAAATTCCTCTGCATGTAACCCTTTTAAAGCATGAACAAAAACCACAGAAAAAAATACTACAAAAAGATATCTGCAGTATTACACTACAGTGGCCAAATCCCCACAGGGACCACTAGACCTAGACCACCAGGATGGGGCACATTAATTATTATACTGGAGGCAGGCGATATTGGGGATTGGGGAGGGGGGACCACTAGACCACCAGGACAGGGCAAATTTTGTTATCATAGGAACTGGCAATATTGGGGATTGGGGGTCAGTGGCACAATGCTATGAATTGCCCGCTGTCCCAGAGGGACATACTCTAAGTACCCTTATACCAGCCCTGGCTGGTCTAACAATACTTAGAAATGTGCCCTTGGAAGCATGTTTGTGAATTGCATTTTAGGGGATGTGGCAGCTTGCGTCAGCCGCATGCCCCCTGGAGCCATGCTGCAGCCAGTTTAATGGAACAAGGCTGGCACTAGCGCCCATTGGCTCAGGCAGCCTGTGTTTGATGCAGGCTGCCTTTCTGCATAGCTCCAGGGGCAACTTTTGATGCAAGCTGTTGCTTGCGCCATTTATGTTTGACACAGGCACCTTGCCTCCTTCTGGTGGCTTTGAGAATCGGGCCCTTCGACTCAAGAAAATCTCGCATAGCCTAAGGAATGCACACGGTGCATACATGAGGAAATATGGTCAACTAAATACTTTAATTGTTATCTCTGATAAAACATAGTAACGGTCACACCAGTAGTGTAAAGAAATCAAACAGCTTATTATCTAATACATCTGTAAATACCCCCAAGAACCTCATCTCACATCATAAGATAAATCTCGGAGAAACGTCCTGTGATATACTTTACTGGTAAGATGCAAAGGTAATACATATGCCTGAGGTTATAAATCCAAATCTCAGGTATACAAAAACAAATAGGAAAAATGACACAGTAACCACAAATGAAGTTGAAATGAAAACAGAAAGATACTGTAAGAACTAAAATGTATGTTATTATTGTATAGTTTTGTTTGGTTTTCACCACAAAAGAATTAAGCATAAGGAACCTCAGTTGAAAATGAACTAAAGTAAAAGATCTTTTTGATGTAACAAAATAAACTGGGGTTCTATAGAAGGAAATTAATCTGCATAAATTGTTAAATTGTTGTTTGTAAGCCGGCTCGCTTGCACAGTGGTAGTGCTGCCTCTTGTGACGCCGATGACTCAGGTTCAGAAGCAAGCCTGGGCATTGGAGGGCTGGCAGGGGGGATGAGGACTGAGCATCCCACGGACTGCTGACCTCCTCCAGTTGGTGGGGAAGCTGCCAGTGCCTGCATGACCACTAGCGGAGGCTGGGGGTCTGACAGCCAGAGCTCACTGTAGCTGAGGTGCATGCCGGACGTATGGTGTTCTTATAAAATGGCTGAATAGAATCATGGAATCTGATTGGCTGTTATTTATGTGTAAAATATGGTTTACACATGGCTAAAAAAGAGGACTGTGAAGAGTCTGGAACCCAGATCAATGGGCATTTGGAACACAGGCATTTCAGTTAGCCCCCTACAGCCAGAACTGATCTTCCACCACAAACACGGCTGCTACCTTTACACTGTAAAAAAACTTCATCTGGACCCTAAAAATAAAACTACCTTAAATAAAAAAATAAAACAAATTAATTAACTGTAGTTTCCTTGATTATCACACTCTCCTTACATACATAAACAAATTAGAAAGAATAAGTATTGTTTATAGTTTTCACTACAACTGTTTATTTGCTGACAGTGAAAAATCCCCCTTCTATCTTTACCTGCTCATCAGGGAACTGTCTTATTCTTGCCCTGACAGTGAGATAATTGAGTCTCTGGCTGTAACAAAGGCCTTTGTTGTCTGTGTGTACAGAGTGTTAGGAGAGAAACATTCTGCCAATGGAACCGAGCAGAATTTTGAATCCATGTATTCCATGGTAAATATTCTATGATAAACATTCCAAATCTTGAATGTGGGAAAAAAAAACAGGAAGAAGAAATTAGGCAATAATACAATGACATCATCATCAATGACATCATTTGTAGTGGGTGGAAGGACTATTTTATCATAAATATACACAAGTATATCTATTGTTTCTACATATAAACACGCTTTTCCCAACTGTAAAATGTTTTTAAAAATGGAGCCCATTTTATAAGTTCAATAAGGCACTCTGGGATGTGCATGGAACATATTTTACCGCACGTCCAGTGGCTAAAGTCACTCGGCCTTCGACCTTGTGCCTTATTACGCCCCTGGCCATGCAGTAAAATGTGTTCCACGTACACCCCATCATGCCTTATTGCTTACTTAACACCTCAGCATCATTGCACATCATGTCTCTCCTAGTAAAATACTGAAAATGCCAGATGAGCACAATGCCGCCCGTCTCACCTGATGCCGTGCAGCCAACCCATGGCGCCTCCTCTGACACCAGATGTGGCATCTGATGGGGTAGGAGGGGTGGCCCCACCCTGTGGGAGTAAGCCAGGGAGGAACACCAGAGAGGGTCAGCCCCCGGGAATGTTGGCGGCGGCAGGAGCAGGGCTGAAAGGGGAACCATTCCAGAACAAAAAAAAGAATTGTTTGTAGTGTTATGAAATTAAAGCAGATTGTTCCGAAACAAAAAAAAAAACGTTTTTGTTAGTAATGTTACAAAATGAAAGCAAATCCCAAATATGTGTATTACTGTATGGCTATGTTGATGTCTTTATGTATTCTATACATGTAAAAATACAATAAAATGTAATTTGCAAAAGAAAGTCCCATGGTCTCCATAGTTCATGAGCTACAGGTTAGATTTGATACCCATTACAGAGATGTGGCCCACAGGAAACAATGAATAGGATCTGGCAGTTCCTGGGTATACCCTGAATAGGAGAGTACCTTACCGTTTGTAGTGTTATTTTGAATGCTTGTATTAAGTCATCGATACTGTTTTTGACCTACCATACATGTAATTGTCCTGCACTCATGTAATGTTATCTGCCTGTTATACTTTGTTGTACTCTCCTGGGTCATGCCTGAAAATAGTCATCTTATGGATTGTGCACTTACCTGGTTAACAAAAACTAAATAAATAAATAAAATAAGTGTAAGGCTAAAGGGTTGGGGGGAGTACCCTTCAATATCTGTGAGGGTATTGTGATGGCGGAAGATGGGACCATCTGGCGGGAACATGAGGGAGTAGAATTAATTTTGTCTATAGCTAACAATGGCTGCTGGAAAAAAAAGGGAAGCTAAGAGTGGTCTGAAGACTACTGGGGGAAAAAGCAAGAAGAAGAATGAAGTAGGAAATCAGGAGGGGAATAAAAAAATGAGAGAACTAATTATAGTAGGGTACTTATATCTACCTGACATTAACTGGGATATCCTGCCGGCTAGGAGCACGTAGAGTCAGGCACTGCTGCCTACGTTGCAAGATTGTCTACTAGTGTGGTAGTTAGGGAACCCACAAGGCAGAGCCCTATCCTGAATTTGGTACTTACCTATTCAGAGATGGTTGGTGAGGTTGCAGTCAAGGAACTTTGTTTCATTCATCCCTAGGAAAGAGGGAGCCCCTGTGTCTCAACATTGCCTATCCAAATGGCTGGCACATTGTGTTATGTTCTGTTATAGAAAGTGTGGTAACAAATTTTTGGTGCTGTTTGTGGTCAATCCACAAGGGGTATTGCCACTTTAGTTGCCCCTTTTAAAGGGACACCGTCAACCCCTTTAGGCCTCAAAGTGTCCCTAATTTAACCCTTGCAGGGCCGCGGACTGATGTATCAGTCCAAAATTTATATACGTTCTAATTCTGTCGGCAGCTCAAGGGATAAAAAACATATATTATGATTGATCAAATTATTTAGAGACTGCTGGTGTATTTAGTTATTTGATTCTGATTCTTTTCTTTTGTTAAAAAGTGAAAAAAAGACTGTCCACCATACTGGTGTTACCACACAAAAACATGTTTGTTTACATTCCTTTATCAACTCCCTGTGTATCTTTGCTGGACTTTGGAACAACCCCAACATAATCTAGCCATTAACTATGCAGTGGAGGAGACTATTGCATCATGAGTGGCTGCACTGTTTGAGGGTGTTTCTAATGTTCAAGAAGTATGCAGTAAGAACAGATCCAGAATTTGAAGCAAAACAAAGTTGGTTATAATTATACTATTTGCATTCATTTCAGTTCTACTAAGCAAAGGGGCAGATAAAACAATTAGCAACCTCAGTGGATTTTAGAGAGGGTAAGCAATCATAAAATGTGGGGTTTTAACTACAAATAGTATGATGCAAAAAAGGTTGACAGTGTACCTTTAAAAAATGTTTCTGCTGCTGACATTTGTGCTGCAGCCACATGGAGCACTGTCCACACCTTCACTAAACATTACAGTCTGGACATAGTCTCTCGTAGACATGATGGCTTTGGGTTTGCTGTACTGCAAGGCCTTCTGTCCTGAATATATATCAGACTGTATCATCCTCCCACTTTTACTTTGGACTGCTTGGTAATCATTCCAAGTGTGTGGCCTAACAGAGGAGATATTCTCAAAGAAGATAGGCCAGTTACGTAAGAACTTACCATAGCAGTAGATCTTCAAGAGAATCTCCTCCAATAGGCCATGCTGTCTCTCCTTCCTTCCTTCCCCATTCTGCTTCAGTGAGGGATATGTCAGATGCTGTGCCTAAAACCTACTTCATGAATACTTAATCCAGCCTCATGCTTCCCATTGTATGCCTGGTGTTGATCTTTTCTCCTGGTTCTGCATGGTTGAAGGTCTTCTGAGGTTAATCTCCTGTGGGGAACTGAGGAGTGATGGGGCTTACCCACTCTTGTTTAAACGCAGACTTGGTACATCATTGTGGATGGCCCCAGCTAGCAAACGTTTCCTGCTAATGACTATAGTTGCAAAGGTGTGGCCTAATTGAGGAGATTTTCTTGAAGAGCTACTGTTATGGTAAGTTCTTATGTAACTGTTCTATATTGACAAATCCATGATACATCTTCTAGGAGAGAAGAAGGCTACAGTTACCATACTCTAAGCAGTAAAGCATTTCCTCAGGAGTGGGTGACAGAGGAAGACCATTTGCCCTGAGCCAAAGGAGCCCTATATTGTCTTGGCAGTCACTGTAGTGGGATTTTGACCAAGAAGGTCCCCAGATAAGAGAATCACTTCCGAGTGGTGGTAGCTATGGATGCGCAGTACCCTTACAGTGTTAAACTTGGCAACCTGTTGCAGACTGAGTCCTGGGTGAGGACAGATTGTGACAAACTGGTGCCAGTGGAGTGGATTTGAAAAGGATTGTCAATAACCCAGTTAACTATCCAGTCCCAGAACAGGATTTTACATAAGGGAACAGTGTATACTAGTACTGCTATTTTAGTTTTAAGCAAGAGTAGTTAGAGAGAAGACATTATGTCTCGACTGTATGAAAAAATGCACTTTGCTAAACTTACAGGAGTTATGCAAAAGGAGAAGGGTGTGTTGTGAGGAAATCCAGTCATGTGCAGAACTCATAAACCTCCTTGAGGAACGTTATTATTTATTTATTTATTTAGCTTTTGTTACCCAGGTAGGTACACTAGACAAGACAATTGCCTATTTTCAGGTACGACCCGGGAGAGTACAGGAATAATAGATTTAGGTACATACAACGACACTGTACCAATTATACATGTTACAGTTCATGTGAAGATACAGATACAACACAGCATACGAAACATGGTAAGGCATAGATTATACAGTATTAACATAACAAAAATAAACACCTTGTGGGAGATAAGAGCAGTAATGTTACAGATTTAACACAGCGTATGAGCGTGGTAAGGCGTAGATTATACAGAATTAACATAACAACATAAACACCTTATGGAAACCAAGAGCAGTTCCAGGGGCACAGTATCGAAATCCTTCAGATGTGACACTATATACAGCTTAGCAACCTCTTGGAGTCTGGTCTTTTGTCCAGGAGTAGCTCCAGAGCAGAGGAGTGCTGTGATGGATCAATTCACGGGGGTTTGGGGCAGCCACAGGCTGAGGCAAGTTTGAGATGGTTCCATAGGGAGGAACAGAGACACATCTGTGAGTGCGCATCACGGACCTGGGTAGGGAAGGAGTTCCACAGTCTGGGAGCGAATGCAGCAAAGTCCCGCCCACCCATTTGAGTC
Organism: Neoceratodus forsteri; assembly: GCA_016271365.2. Taxonomy (NCBI): domain Eukaryota; kingdom Metazoa; phylum Chordata; order Ceratodontiformes; family Ceratodontidae; genus Neoceratodus; species Neoceratodus forsteri. The sequence continues at coordinate 570,285,132 of CM057452.1, forward strand.
CCTGTAGCCGGTGTCTTGAGGAGGGCCTGTCCCTGGGACCTGAGGGAGTAGGAGGAGGAGACGGACGGAACAAGAAATTTCGCAAGCCCTGGAGGGGTGCCAGTGCCAAGGACCTTTCCGGTGAAGGACCCTAAGGCAGAGTCTATGTGGTTAGCGGGTAAGAGATAATTTAGCCTGCTATAGAGGTCGTAATGGTGAGTGAGGAGGGCAGCTAGCGCTGGCAGACATTATTATAGGCAGTGACCACCTAGTGAGGTGGACTTTGGATGAGCGGGCAAACAAGAGAAGCCCATAGCAGAGCGAGGGTAGGAACACCCCTCTGGCAAGTGCAATCTGAGCTGCCGGAGTAAGATTACTTTTTGCTCTGTATGCCAGACTCAATTTGCAGATTACAGTCTTGCAAGTATTCTGAATGTGGCGGCCAAGGTCAAGCTGTGGGTCCAGCGTCACGCAAAGGTATTTAAAGCCATCAGTAACTGGGATCTTGACCCCATCAACACCAAAAACACATAGTGGAGTAGGGGCGGCCTTAATCTTGGCCTGAGACCTAAAGAGCATGACCTGAGTTTTCCTGAGATTTAGAACCAACTTATGTGACAATATCCAGGATTGGATATTCCTTAAGTCCTCGCTCAGGTGGTGATTTATGACCCCTATCTCAAGAGAGCGAGTCAGGATGACCAGGTCATCTGCATAAAGGATAGGCTTGCAGTGGATTGCAGCAGCCGGGAGTTTGTTCACGAATATGGAGAAAAGCAGGGGCCCCAAGACGGAGCCTTTGTGGGTCACCCATGGTAACAGGATAGTGTCCGAGAACTCCTTCCATACTTGAACAAGTTGCTGTCTGCCGCTTAGATAATTGGAAAACCAGTTGAGCACCTCAGGTGATAGACCATAGGAGCTGAGCTGGGTGGAGAGCATGGTGTGATCAATAAGATCAAAGGCCTTAGAGAGATCTATAAAGACGGCTCCAGAGAGTTTGCCTTGGTCCATAGCCGCTCTGATCCAAGATGAGACCGTGACAAGGGCAGAAGTTGTGCTGTTCCCTTTCCTAAAGCCATGCTGCTCAGGGGACAACAGGTCATGAAACTGCAAGTACTCCGAGAGTTTCCCTGCCACGACCTTCTGGAGAAGTTTGCTGACCGCTGACAGTGTGGATATTGGACGGTAGTTTTCTATGAGTTTGGGGTTTCCTTGTTTAAGTATTGGGACCACCCTGGCAACTTTCCATACTTCTGGAATGACACCTGATGACAGGGACAGATTGAAGATATGGGTTACCATGGGGGCAATCTCACTGGCACCAAGGCTTAGAAGTTTCGGCTCCAATCCATCATGTCCAGCACTCGAGAAGTGGGAGAGACCCGAGAGCAGTCTCTGCATCTCTTGCACCGCCACCACCTTAAAAAGAAGGGTCCGGTAAGATGAGGATGGTGCGACCAGGGAAGCAGTGTAAAAGTGGTCACTGCTAGCTGAAGTCGTGGGACAGAGGCCCGAGAGAATGCCAGAGCTGGGAACTGGGGGAGGTATGCAGATACAGAGGTTGGAGCTGGAGCTTCCCCTGGCTTAGGCAAAGGCAAAGGCTGAGGCAGAGCTGCAGAAGATGAAGCTGGAAGCAGAGAAGTGAAAGGTTGATGTGGAGAAGCAAAAGGCTGAGGCAGAGCTGGGGCAGATACAGCTGAAAGGCACCACCATGAGATCCAGTTGAAAGAGCATGAGCACAAGGGAGAGATGGAGATTCAGCCCCAGAGGACAACACGACAAACTGTGAGTAATGGCATCTGGAGATTGAGCCAGGAAGCCAAAATTAATTCTAAAATTGTTTCCAAGGTATCAGGAGGGGATGATTTTGATTTGTTTTTAGGATATTTTGAGAGAATTTGTGGGCAGTCTGAATTGGGCAGGGCTACTTGGGCATCTTATCTTTTGCCGTTACTTACAGGCAAAGCATTAGAAACTTTCACCAGAATGGACAATGAGGGCTGCATGGAATATGATAAAGTGAAAAATGCCTTACTAAAGCATTTTGAATTAACTACTGAGGCCTATAAGCATAAATTAAGATAGTTAAGAAAATCACCCAGAGATAGCTATGCTGAAATGTATGTGCAGACAAGTAATTTGTTTGAACACTTGGTCAAGGTGCAAAAGCTTGCTTTACAGAGGAAATAAAAGATTTTTTTCTTATGGAACAGTTCCTAAAAACAATACCTGAGGAACAGAGAATATAGTTGTTGGATAGAATTCTGAGCTCCGTGAGGGAGGCAGTCGAGAGGGCTGAGCAATTCATATCCAGCTGACAATACTCATCGCAGAGGTAATGGGGGAGAGACATCAGGCGGTTTTAAGGGAACCCAGGGGGGGCAGCCTAAAGGAAGCCAGCCTGTGCTCGACAGAAAGGGAAGCTAAGTGGTTTTAGATGTAAAGAGTCAGAGGAATGCCAGTGTTATATCTGTCAGAAACTTGTACATTTGGCATATGATTGTCCAAAAAATGAACAAAAGGGGCTAGTGCAGCAGGAGTGGGAAGTTCAGGGAGCTCCCAGCAGATAGTGGCCTGTACACAGAGTGCAGTGTGCTCTTAACTCCACTGCACGTATGCACCCAGTGGTGGTGAATGAATCGGTAACCCAGAGATTGAGGGACACTGGGTCCTCCATTTCTATAGTGAAGTAGGATTTCATTTATGAGAAACAGATCCTGCCTGGCCAGTTTTCTCAGATTAGAGGGGTGATGAGTCCTGCCATCTTAGTGCCAGTGGCACTAATCTTCTTGAACTGAGAAGGTGGTCAGGGCATACGTGAGGTGAGTTGTACCATTCCAGCCTTGGATGACATTATGGGGAATTACTTTCATAGCAGGGCCAATACGGTGTATGTCACTACCTGTAGCAGAGTGAGGGAACAGGTCCTAAGGATGCAGATCAGGAAGTAATGCAACAGGAAGCATCCCCACCTCAGTAGCGGGGGGAGTTGTAGCTGAAGGAAGTACTGGGAGCAGCAGTTCTGAGCCACAGCTATAGACAGAGAAGAGTCCAACCATAGGCAGCTCTCTCACAGGAGGGTGGGTTTTGGGGAAGGTCAGGTGTGCAGAGCTGGGGTGAGATCAGCAAGCTGATCCATCCCTTCAGAGATTAAGAGAATTAGCCACCAGTGTGGAAGGTGACCGGCCAAGTTCCGTAAAAAGAGAGAGAGATGTATTGGGAGAATGGGGTCCTGTACCATGAGTGGGTTACTGATGAAGGATCGGAGTAAGGGGTATGCTGGAAGATAATGGTTTCTAGGGAACTTAGGAAACCGCTTCTGGCCTTAGACCACAACATACACTTTCCTGGACACTTAGGAATCAGCCATATAAAAAAGCGACTAGCAACTTTTACTGGCCCAGTAGATTTTAAAAAACTTGGTAAACCACAGCCGGACTTGTCCACAGAGTCAGAGGGTGGGAAAGGTGTGAAACAAGTCTAAGGTGACTTTGATTCCCCTATTATTGAAGAACCATTTAGGCAAGTTGCCATGGACATTGTACGGGCCACATAGCACCCCAAGTCGCATTGGCAAGTGGTACATCTTGGTGGTTGTACAGTAGATTATGCCACAAGGTACTCAGAGACAGTGCCCTTGTCCTCCATTAAAGCTGAGAAAGTGGCTGACAAACTGCTGGGGATATTTAGCCGAGATGGTTTTCCCCAGGAGTTTCTATCAGACTAGGGCACCAAATTCATGTCTTATTTGATGACTAGTCTTTAGGAGAAGTGTGGAGTGAGACAGCTGTGGAGGGGCTGTTGGAGAACAGATGGACCAGACACAGAACTTCAGGTTCAACACACAATCTCTGTTTAAGGTTTATTTAAAACACAAGGAATAATCTTAAAAGCATAGAAACATAGACTTTGACGGCAGATAAGGACCGCTTGGCCCACCCAGTCTGCCCATTTCCCCTACCTATCAGACAGCTGCAGATCCTAGTTTACCAACAGCCTACTTCCTCCTACCTCCCACTACAATTGCCTTATGTTTGTCCCATGCTTTCTTAAATTCACCCACTGTTTTTGACCCTACAACCTCTTCAGGAAGACTGTTCCATGCATTCACCACTCTCTCCATGAAAAAATACTTTCTCACATTGCCCCCGAGTCATGCCCCCTCTATCTTCAAATTATGCGCCCTTGTTCTTCCATATCTCTTTTTTTGAAAGTTGCCACTCTCTTGGACTTTGTTGATTCCCTTGAGGTACTTGAAAGTTTCTATCATGTCCCCCCTCTCCCTCCTTTTCTCAAGGGTATACATATTAAGCTATTTTAGTCTCCCTTCATATGGCTTCTGGAGCAGACCCTGCACCATTTTAATTGACCTCCTCTGGAATGCCTCCATCCTGTCTATGTCCTTGTGGAGATGGGGTCTCCAGAACTGCATGCAGTACTCCAGATGGGGTCTCACCAACTTTCTGTATAGAGGGATAGCAACTTCTTGTTTTCTACTGGTGATGTCTTTCCCTGTGTATCCTAGTATCCTCCCAGCCCTCCTTACTGCCTTCTCACATTGCTTGCCTACCTTTAGGTCATCTGATATGATTACCCCCATGTCCCTTTCCATTTTTGTTGTCATTAATACCTCCCCCATTGTGTACTCTTCCCGTGGGTTTTGTTTCCCAGGTGCATTACTTTGCACTTCTTTGCACTGAATCTAAGCTGCCATACATTTGACCATTCCTCCAACCTTGCCAAGTCCCTTCTCATTCTTTCCACCCCGCCCCTTGTGTATCAGTCCTATTGCAGATCTTTGTGTTGTCTGCAAAGAGGCATACTTTTTCTTCCAGTTCTTCCGCAAAGTCACCTATAATAACATTAAAGAGGACCGGTCCCAGTACTGAACCCTGCGGTACCCCACTAGTAACTCCGCTTTTTTCGGAGTGGACTCCATTTACTATTACCCTTTACGTCCTGTTGTCCAGCCAATTTTTAACCCAGGTTACCACCCTGGGACCCACTCCCAGGCTGGCTAGCTTGTTTATTAATCTTTTGTGTGGGACTGTGTCAGATGCCTTGTTAAAGTCTAGGTAGGCCACATCCACAGCCCCTCTCTGGTCTACTACTTTGGTCACCCAGTCAAAGAAATCTATTAGATTCGTCTGGCATGACCTTCCCGCTGTGAATCCATGCTGCCTTGGGTCCTGTGCCCCGCTGGCCTCTAGGTACTCAACAATTCTCTCTTTCAGAAGTGATTCTGTCATTTTCCCTACCACTAGGAATACTAGGAAATTTCACACATAAGGGGGCACCAGACCCATCGTGAATGTCTCCCATGTGAGTGGGTCATCTATACCAGCAATTGCTTAGAATAATAAAGCCCAGCTGGCCCACCGGCGCAGCCTTAGGATTTCCGCTTGTGATGCCAGTGACCTGGGTTTGGCAGCGAGCTCGGGTCACTGGAGGGCCAGCTGGGGGAGAGGGATTGAGTGCCCGGAGGGCTGCTGTCCCTCTCCGGGGAGGGTGGCTGCACTCCTCGCTGAGATACCGCCACCTGGGTGACCACAGTTGGAGGTGCAGTTGAGGAGGCAGGAACAATCAGGAGGGGCAATCGTCGGCCAAGGGTCCAGAGCGAGGGGACGTCTCTGCATGCTCTTGCCTCCTTGGCCCCTCCTAGTGTGCTGACAATTGCAGGGGGCTGGACCAGAAAGCAGAAAAAGACCCACAGCGATGCCTGGAGATGGCCCCAGCATCATAAGACCAGGACTGGGGAGGAGTCGCACGAGTCCATGCAACTTGGATGATGGATGGGAGGTTTGGGGGTATATCTATCACCCCACTCAGGGGGTAATCTGAGGGATGATGGCAGGAGAAGGCTCATGAAAGCTGACAGTTCCCAGAAGACCTGGTGGGCAAGATGCCTTGGCAGTCCCCAAGGGAAGACAGCTGCTGTGGAGGTGAAGGGGGCATAAACAGTAAGTTCAAAAAAAGAATAATGAAGCCCATCCAGAGTTTTCTTAAAGTTGTCTAGACTAGTAATATCTACAACTGCTTGGGGAAGCCTGTTCCGTGCCTTGGCAGCCCTAATCGTGTAGAAATTGTCTCTCTTGACGGGTAAGGCTTTCGATATCAATAGTTTTTTATTGTGAGATCTTTAATTGCATTTGTAAAGGCTATAATTAAGATCATAGTAAGTCATAAGGTCGTGACTCTGAAGTAGTTTATATAGTAATAATAGGTTTCTCCTTTGTCTCCTGGCTTCTAATGAGTGCAATTCTGTTTCTAGTAATCTATTTTGATATGTACAATCCTTAAGTCTGGGTATATACTTAGTTATAATTCTCTGTACACCTTCAACTAATTTAATATCTTTAACTAGGAAGGGTGACCACACCTGAGACCCATAGTCAAGTAAGGAGCGAACATAACTTTTATAAATTGGGATAATAAGCTGTTCAGATTTGCTCATAAAGGAGTGTTTAATTCCAGTTATCATATTTCTGGCGGATCTAACAACTGTCATACAATGGTCTGAGGAAGACAGAGAGCTATTAATTGTTATTCCCAAATCCTTTACTTTATTAGAACATTTTAGTATAGCTTGATGTAAAATGTAGGAATAATTCATATTATTTCTACCAAGGTGTAATACAAGACATTTATCAGAGTTTAAGATCATACCATTTTGCCTTGCTCAATTTTCTGAATTACCTAGATCCCTAATTAGAGTTAGATGTTTATTAAAGGTATCAACCTCACCACCTAATTTGGTGTCTTCTGCGAATTTAACAATCATATTATTATGTTAGTGTCCATGTCCCGTGTATAGATATTAAAGAGTACTGACCCCAGTACCAACCCCTGAGGAACACCACTAGTCACAGTACCTTCACTAGAGGTAGTGTTATTAATACGAACACATTGCACTCTATTTTTGAGCCAGTTTTTTATCCATCTAGTTAATTCATTATTTACACCCAAATTTAACAGTTTGTCAATTAGTTTACAGTGAGCTACTTTATCAAATGCCTTTGAAAAGTCAAGTAAAATAACATCGGATGGGATTCCTTTATTAAGGCTTTTACTAATATAGTTATAGAATGTAATTAAATTAGTGGAGCATGACCTTCCTTTTCTGAAGCCATGTTGGTTTTTATCATCAAGGCCTGAAAGTTCAAAGTATAGTTCAAGTCTGGTTTTTATTAGGTGTTCCATAAGTTTACAACAATGAGAAGTAAGACTTATGGGCCTATAATTTTCAATACATCCCCGATTTCCTTTTTTGTATACTGGTATAACTGGGGCACATTTCCAGTCATCTGGTACAGCGGTCAGACAAACAGGTCTGTAGTTTCCTGCCTCTGCCTCACTCCCACTTTTGTGAAGGGAAATCACATCCGCACTCTTCCAGTCCTCAGGTACCACACCCTCCTCCCACGATTTGTTAAAAAGAGTCATCAGTGGTGCCACTAGTTCTCCCCTTAGTTCTTTTAGAATTCTGCGGTGAATCCCATCAGACCCCATTGCTTTGTCCACCTTCAGTTTTGGGAGTTATTTGAGGACCCTTTCTTCTGTGAATGGACTGGTATCAACCCCCCTATCCTGTGTGCTTCTATTATTTGGTTTAGGTACCTCCTCCTCCTCTTCTTTTATGAATACTGAGCAGAAGTATTTGTTCAGTATCTTTGCTTAGTCATTGTCACCCTCTGCCCTCCTCCTCCCCTTTATTAAGCCTCACTATCCCTCCCCTGGTCTTTCTTCACTCCCTAATGTACCTATAAAAGCCCCCTTCTTAACTGAGTTGGCTATCTTTTCCTTGGTTTGGGCCTTTGCTATTCTGACTGCCTTCCCTGCTTCCTTCTGCTTTAACTGGTACAGTTCTCTGTCCTGCTCCTTCTGTGTTTCCTTATACTTCCTGAATGCTATCTTTTTCCCCTTAACCTTCCCCACCACCTCTTTTGAGAACCATAGTGTTTTTTTCCCTTTATTTTGTTTTGTTTATTTTGCTTCACACAAAGGCTTGTTGCCTCTGCGATGGCAGCTTTGATTTTTCCCCATTGTTCCTCCACCCCACCTTCTTGCCCATTTGCTAGTGCTTTTCTGAGGCACTCCCTCATTTTGCCAAAGTCAGCCCTCCTAAAGTCCAATACCCTCACCATTGTGTGACGTGATTCTATGGCTGTGTTTATCGTGATCCACACTGCATGGTGTTCGCTTGTTCCCAGATGGCTACCCACTTCTAAATCCACATCCAAAGCAATGGCATATTCCTTCTTCAGTACATCAGTTTGCAGCAACAGACTATGCATGTCCTTCCTCTGCACTTAGTCAGCACCTACTGACCCAACAATCTACTGCCCTATCTTTCCTGAGGAAATGAACTATCCCCTATGTTGGTCTTGTGTGTTTGGATGATGGGAAGCCCAAATAAATAAAAAAAAACAAACACGCTAAAGACAAAGAACCTCAGTGCAGAAGCACTGAAGCAAGGATTACCCCAAAGGGCATTGGCAATAAAGCTAGGTTTCAAAGAAACACAACATCACGCAAACCCCCATAAGGCAAAGCATCATGGGATATATATGCAAATCACAATGATATTTTAGGCTGGTTCAGCTTAAAGCAGGAATGCATGGTGCCAAAGGGCCTCTCAAACAATTTGTAATTTACATGCATTTTGAATAACACAACTGGGGTTTTCTGATAACTCTACCCCAGTAACTTAATTCTATAATACAGTCACCTAGTAACTTTTTACCTTTATCAAAAACACCTAGTGCTGTGGTATTTTCAACATTTACAGGTTTCTTACACATAAGGCATATATATCAAGGTATTTTATGACATAGTGCTATTGCATACTAAATCCAACAATGAGGAACACAGCCTGTTGTTTTACATCAGCTCAGAGGGCATCACAGTAACCTCTCTGTACGAGGACCTGAGAGGTAAAAGGAAAATTAAAGAGGACACTATAGCATAGTCAAGAAAGGGGAGGGGTCGCCCATAGGTAGCCATGCTTATGGACTAGAAATTGTAAAGGATAGATTAGGCTAAGAAATAGAAGAACTGTTGCAACAGATTTAAGAAAAGGTTGGTCCTCAAGAGTGGCAGGATCTCCCTGTCACAGCAGCTCAGGGCTTCCCCAGTACAATCTTCAGACTAACAGTCTGATTGCGCTATTTAATGCATCTCTTAAGTCCATTTTGAGAGCATTTGCTGACCAGCATGCATGAGAGTGGGAAAGGTACTTACACCATCTGTTATTTGCATCCAAAGAAGTCCCCCAGGAGTCCACAGGGTTCTCATTCTTCAAACTCATATTTGGCCATGGGGAAGGGGCCCTATTAATTTGGCAAAGGGGTGAATGGGAGGGTGAGCTTGCTTCCCAAGGGGAATCTGTTGTGGAGTATGTCCTGAATTTTTAGGCCCAAGGAGCTCATGTGGTTCACCCAGGAGCACCTAGCCAGTGTGAAACAGAGACAGAAGACATGGTACAACCATGGGACCTAAGCCTGGGAATATGAAGTCAGGTAGTGAGTGATGGCAATCATCCCCGTCTGGCAGAATAAATGATAGGCGGCTTGGGAAGAGTCTGTACTTGGTGTTGAGGAGGGTGAATGATGTTAACTATGTGGTGGAGCTGCTCGACAGGAGGTGCAAGCAGCAGATCTACGACATGAACATGTTGAAGCCCTACCATAACCGAGATGAGATAGTCCTGGCTGTGTGCAGCTACTCATAGGAGGAGATGGGGCAGATGTGCTAGTGGATCTCTTTGGAGAGGTTAAAGGAGAATTCTCATTGGATGTCATCTTCCTCTCAGGGAGGCTGAGACTGGCCCAAGCTACCTAAACGTGTTGGTTGCTACAAACATTTGAGGGGATGTGCATGTGGAAGCCGGGGTATACCATGCTGGGAGAGCACCATGTGGATGCTAGGTCCCAGGCCCCTTTCACGCAGCAACCCTACCAAGTTGCTGAGGGTGTAAAACAGGCCATAGAGGAGGATCTCAAGGAGATGCTGGCACTCCCAATGATCCAGTAGTCCCTGGACCTCCCCAGTGGCATAGATTCCCAGAAAGGATGGGATCACAAGGTTCTGCATTGACTACTGCAAGCTCCCTGGCTGTATGGAGTTGGATGCATACTCTGTGCCCAGGACAGATGAGGGCTTAGAGAGGTTGGAAGGGTGATGTACCTGACCACCATAAACGTGACAAAGAGCTACTGGCAGGTGCCTGTGACCCCTGAAGCCAGAGATACAGTAGGTCAACCTTTGTCACCCTGTTTGTGTTATTGGAGTTCAGAGTAATGCCATTCCGGATGAAGATACCCCAGCTACCTTTCAATGGCTCATGGACCACATTCTGAATGTGTAGGAGCTTTTACGCTGGCATACATGAATGACATCATGTGTAGCCAAACCTGGGAGGATCACGTCAAGCATGTGACTGAGGTTTTCTGCTGACTGCAGGCTACTGGGCTGACAGTCAAGATAGAGAAGTGCCCTATAGGAATGGCAGAGGTGTCATACCTTGGGCAATGGGTAAGGAGTGGGTACCTTTAGCATGAGCCAGTGAAAATTGAGGCTAAACAAGGATGGGCCACAACCACCACAGAAAGGTATGGACCTTCCTAGGGATGGCATTGTACTGCCATATGTTTGTGCCAAATTTCAGCAGCATGGCCAAACCCCTTTCCGATCTCAGTAGGAAGAAAATGCCAGCAAAGGTTCAGTGGACAGAAACCTGTGCTCGCCATCCCAGAATATTCTCTAAGGTTCTTTGTGCATGTAGATGCATCTGATCATGGGCTAGGTGTGGTTCTGATTCAGGTTACTCATTCAGGAGAGGAACACCTGGTCATGTACCTGAGCAGGAAGTTGCTGCTTAGCAAGGATTCCTATGCCACAATTGAAAAGGAGTGTCTAGATATTGTCGTGGCTTTGCAGAAGCTGCAATCATATCTGTATGAGAGGGAGTTCATCCTGCTCAATGATCACAACCCCCTTACATGCTGTATAAAACCAACAGGCAAAACCCCAAATTGCTCAGCTTGAGCATAGTGCTGCAGTCATATAATTTGGACATTAGGAACTGCTGTGGGTCACAGCACAGAAACCTGATGGGTTGTCTAGACAATAAAGGGGAGAGGTGTTCTTAGGAGCTTGTGTGAGGTTGACACAGAAAGTGGACTGAGGGCATAGCAAGTGGAGTCAGCTCACATAAGAAAAACAAACATCCTTTGGGGTGCTAAATGAATGTGTTTTTTCATTTCTTGGGGAGTGTGTGTGTGTGTGTGTGTGTGTGTGTGTGTGTAATGTAACAATTTTGTATTGTGGGTTTTTTTTTGTTTGTTTGCTTTTTGCTTGTTTTTTGTTATATGGTAATTCTGTATGCACCAATATCAGTTAGAATCTAATCAGCCAAAGGGACAAAGTGGGCTTAAAAAAATTAAAAACAAGCTTTTATCGGAAGACTGACCACAGCTGTCTCTGAGGCTAATTTCAGTTTCTTTGTTCTTTAAATGACAGGACCCTCGGTCAGTTAGTGGGAGAACTTCAAAGTAGAGAAGTCTCTTTCATGTCAGAAAACTGTCTTAGGCACTCAGACGGTTCCTTGTGGAGCAGACAGCAAGTAAAAGAATGACAGGTGTCATTGAGTACACACAATCCATGGGTCCAGTTTCAACAAGTTCCTTTACAGCAGTTTCTCAAATGGTGAGGACATCCTCCTTGGGGAGGCTCCAACCTGCTTCTTGGGAGGCTCATGCAAGCCTGAAAATTTACTGGATTTACATTTTAAGTTTTGGATGTTTTATGTGAAGGCATGAGGCAAACTGAAAGTGGATAATGGCAGGTGAATTTAGTTAGTTATGAACAAATTGCTGATCAGGAAAAGCTTACTGAACTGAGACTCGTTTCCTGATGAGACCCAAGGGAAAGGTATGGGAACTGAATGCAGTCCAGATGTAGCTGTGCAAAACAAAATGAACAATAGTGCAAACAAATAGAAACAATGTGCACATTATAAGGGGTAACAATTCATATATTACAGTATTTGTATTATTTGTACTTTTGTACCTCATTATTCTGGTCAGATTCTCCCTCTTCTCCTCCCCCCTGGAGGCATCTGGGAGCAAGCTGTTGCCAGCTCAATATGTCTTTCCTGATAAAACATTTGAAATAAATAAACAAACCAATTGACCCGTTAGACCAATGGCAGAACAAACACAAGGGCTAAGCAGAGAGGTACTAGTACTAAAAGCAGCAGAGAGGAAAATGATCCCTGAGAAGTTGCTTAAAAGCAGAGTAAGAGAGTGAGAGGAGGAGGTGGGTAGGAAGGCTGTTCAAAATGTTGGTTAAATAGACAGAGAAAGCAGTTTGGCCCTGTAGATATTCAACAAGGGGTAACAATTATTCAAGAGTCAAAATAGAAGAGCAAGTAGACTGACCTGGGGTGTGGGGGGATACAGGGGGAAGAACAGTGAGGTGAATAAAATAAGAACAAACTCTGGATGCTACTTAAAGGCATTTCCTGTCATTTCTAGTCTACTGTGTAATTTTTTTCTATGCGGAAACCCCAGATTATTTCTGTATTTGGGGGGCTCATGATCTTTTTCATGGCTCAGGGAGGTTCACTGGGACAGAGTCGCAGAACAAATGCTTTAGAAGGGCTGTCCTGAGAGAACAAAGCACTGGTCCTGGAAGTGATGTAACTGAGCAGGGATGACGAGGGTGGGTGAAGCCAGGCTTGCAAGCAGACTGAAATCTGAATGCGAGATGTGTAAGTCTGTGCTGGAACTTTGTATGTACACCATCTAAGAGAGTTGGAGTCTGCCATGGTTCACTGAGGTATCCTGTATGGTAAAAATATTTTTACTCTGCTAGAGTTTAGAAGCTATAGGGATGTTTTTCAGTGTTTTCTTCTGCTGTGTGCAAACCACTTCTTTTTAATTTCTGTAGTAACCCTCTAATTCTCATAGTCTTGTGTATGTGTGATATCCTGTAGAATGTGTAAATATTGGGAAGTTCTAAATATGATTTTTCTATACTTCATGCCTCAGTGTCTGAATATTTTAGGGGAATAGATAACTGTTTGTATTGACAAATCCATGATCTGTCTTCCAAGAAAGAAGGCTGGGGTTACCATATTCTAAGTAGCGAACTGTTTTCAGTGACAGGGGGAAGGCAGTTTGCCCTTACTCAAAGGAGCACTGTACTGTGTGGGCAGTGGCTTTGGTGGGATTCAGACCAAGAAAGTCCCCAGGTGAATCAGTTCCGAGTTGTGGTAGTTACAGAGATACCCTTACAGGTGTTGAGGGTTGAGAAACATGGCATCCTATTGCAGATTGAGCCTTGGGTGGGGACAGGTTGGGACAAATAGCTTGTTTGTATGCCCTGATCTGTCTTTCATTACCCCCCATTCTACCCCCCATTCTCCCCCCCATTCTCCCCACTATTCTCCCCAGCTTGCCTGAAAAACTATGGCATGATGCCACCCCTTTCCCCAGGCATCCTGCGTACTTAATGACGGAAGCATTCGATCATATACATATGTACACATCATGCTTTTACTCACAGATATCAAAGTGTCTGTTTTTCCGTGCCACCATTCTTTTTGCTGCATGAGCTGTTGAGAATGGTGTATAATCCTGTCCTGTTGGTTACCAATAGCAATCCCACTAAAAATCCCCATGAACTAAAAAAATAAGTTTTTCACTCCTCTAGCAAAGGATAGTTGCCAAAAAATCCATTACTCCATTCCCCCAGTTGTAAACTGTTCTCTTTCAGTTGTCAGGGGGTCTAGCCGGTGCCTTACTTGACTGTTTAGTTTTGTTAGGACCAGGAGCTGATGCCTGATGTTTGTGTTCACCATCCTGGATTCTTGGGGGCATAGGTAGACATCGGCCAAGGAAGAAGTTACATAGCTGTGAGCTGCCTCCTGTGACTGCTTTTTGTAACACTTTAAAAGAGTTCTTTCATCTCTCACTTGACTCCAGCTTGCATATGTGCCTTTCTTACATTTTCTGGAAGCAGCATGGGGAAACCCAGAAACTAACAGCAGCCACCTGCTAATTTTTCTTCCAAGTCGAAGCAAGTGACTGGGGGATACGGCAGCACCAAATCACTGACAGGGGGCAGGCCTCATCCAGAGGTAGAACAACACAGGGTCTGCACTCATTCAGGAGAAGTAGAAGCAAGGTGTTGCCAAAAAACTCAGGTTTATTAGAAAATGCGGCAGAGGAGCGCTGCTCAGAACTTCAGCACTTCAGGACTAAAGTGTGTCCCTTTGTCAGGGGCGCAGCTGTTCCAGTACATCCATTGAATTTAAACATTAAAATGAAAGCAACAGGTACAGTTTTAGAAGCAGTGCATCAGAACTGACACCATTTTCAAAATGCCCAATTACAAAATGTAAGTGTGAATAAAAACTGCCCAAAGTGCAAAACAGAAGTAAAAAAGTGAATGAAAGGAGAAAATAAAGTTGAAAGAAAAAGAGGACAGCAAAAGTGTGAAGGGGGAGGTGCTATATGAGAGAATGGAGGAGCCCCTAAATGGTACCAGTGTACCAAAACAATACTGCACACAGAATGCAAATTAATGAAGCCCAGAGATAGCAAAGAAAGTGAAAGTGGATGCTGCAAAAAAAAAACAAATTCTGGTCAGAGCCAAAACATCTGCAAGATTTGACCTGATAAGAAATAAATTTAGTGTGCATGACCCATGCTACTAGATGTGTTCAGACCTGCTGCTGGCTGCGACACCCTCTGGGCTGCAGCTGTGGTGCTGTCAGGTTCTTGTCAAGGTGCAAAGTAAACAGCAGCACCTCCGAGCTGTTTGGCACACTGTTAGCAAGGCAGGCAAAGCAAGCAGTACCGACTAATACCAGGCCTCACTTTCCCATTGCCCCCCCCCCCACACTCACCTGTGGAGCAACAAAACCAAGACCTTGTCCAGCTGATGAGAGAAAATTCCCCATCAGTGACACGCAAGTTGCCTGCCCAGACCAAGCTCCCTGCCGCACTGGTACGAGTTAAAGAATTAATTGACAAAAGCAGTGATCTCATGGAGTCCGACAATGGTGAATTGTCATATCTGGAGGCATGTCTGTACTGGGCAGTGGGATGTGTGTCAAAAGGGAGTGAATAACTGCCGAATTACACCAGGATATGAGGTGTTTTGAAGGTTTTCTCCGTGGTGTCCCTCCGGAGTCACTCCTCAGCTGAATTCTGAATCATAACCAGGTGAATACAATTACAGCTTGGGGATGTCCAAGGCAGAATAATATGTACATGTCGAATAGTTGAGATTGACAATACAAGTTTTACAAAGCGGATGACTTAGTAGGCACCAAATCATCCATTCTATTGATCTTTTTGTACAAGACAAATATGCCTGCCATCTATCGTACAAATTATAGTGAGATAATACCATATAACATTATTCAGAGTAGTTCAAATGTTCCAGGTTAAATTCGGGGTAGTCACAAAAAAAGAAAAAAGACATTCCTATTAGCAAGGGGAAATACAGCCTGTGAAGGAACTCCATTCTCATTCCTTGATTTTCTGACCTCTGTTCCTGCCTCTTCTGTGCCCGTCAAGTTGTTCGTTCCGTGGAGATCTGGCGCCACCTAGTGGTCAAATGAGGAATTGCGCAGTGTGGCAAAAACTCGTTATGCACAATTTCAGGAGCGCATTTGTCAGGAAGGAATCACGCGGGAACTCCTCTACACATAAGGCACAGAACAGGGTCTGTATTTTACTGCGCAAGGCCAACATTTCACAACGTATCAACTATCCTACTCAAGAACTTAATGTGGAATTTTGACAGTGGAAAGAATTGCCTGCCCACACTGACCGTGACTCGGCTGTGTTGGTAAGTAGAATTATAATTAACAACAAGAAGTCTTGTACAAAGCCTTTTTTTGGAACAACGAACTGGTGTTTTATTGCCTGAGTAGGAGTTGTGCCAGAAAAGCCATCAAAGAAACAGTAAGCTATGAAAACCCAGCCATCAGTAATGGCTTACTGCACACCTGTCTCCATTCGCTTAGCAGTGCTGCAGACATGGGCAAAGAGGAAAAATATATACATAGTAAACAATCAAAAGAAGTTTGGGATTCTCTAATTTGAGCAAACAAATCCATGGGTCCCTTAATTTCTGCAAAATGCAGCTGTTTGAGACCTTTGTGTGTGTGTGTGTGTGTGTGTGTTTGGGAAGGGGGGTCGGAGGGTATTTTCAGCAAAGGCAGCGCTCTGTCCTACATTCACGGAGGGACAATACTGTGAGGGGCAAGTAAAGCTTTAGACAGTTGGAGTCATATCAGTTTAAACTGAATATTACTAAAAATGCTGAAGTGCTCTAAAATTGTACTATTGCAAACAATTACTCTCCTAGGAAAATCCTTAATACTAATGGCAAAGACTTCCAGATGGCACAATCAGAAACATTTTATTCAGAAAACCTAGATTTCCAAGACATTTCATATTAAGACAGGTTAATAATAAATGCTAATATTCTAATGGAACTGTTGTGTAATGAGTGACCAGGAAAGATGGCAACTATAACTTGAAACTGAAAATGCCTAGGTCAAGAACTGATTACAAATCTTCTATGCAACATAAGCAATCCTCCCCTTTATTTCTTGTTTAACACTAATGATGCTTTCAAACTGTGGCTGTAAATTTAGATACTGATGTTAAGTCACATGGTTAGAGTATTTAATTCCAATTAGGCTTGAACCGACAACCTTCACACCTCCAGTGCAGACCCCAACTTCTCAACGATACCCCAAAAGTGCTGTACAAACGCAGAAGCGGGCAGAGAAAATGTCACTGCCATTTGGGAGAGTGGGAGATTAAAAGATGCAAGACTAAGCCAGGGAGACAATACTAATTTTGCTCCTCTCCCATATTACCTATTTGAACATGACCTGCAGACCAAAGGAGGGCTAGCACACTATGAGGGGGACTCGTAGCCCCTGACACTGCTTTGCTCATGGCCAGCACTTTCATGCTTTACTTTGTGTGGCTGGTAAAATACTCGCTCTTACACTGCTCGCATCCATTCTTCTGTGTTCCCTTTCCCCTCGTAAGGTGGCGGGCGCACGTTTCCATGGAACCAATAGAATGACAGCGTGCATCCACCCCCAAGCCTTTATAGATGTGCTCTCAATGGGAGAGCCTGCAACAACTGAAATCCCCGACTGCTGAATGAACGTTACGCTGCATCAATTTTTTTTTTTTTTGCAAATAAGGTAGGAAACAGATTTAGGCACACTAGCTCTTAAAGTTTAGTCATGCAAGGTTTAGTAGCATTACCAAACATGTCATTTGGGCTATATTTGGGTGTCAGTAGGCCTACCAGCTATTTTGTTCTATGATCATGGCTTTCGTTTATATGGTTCTGTATGAAATACCATTCAGTTGTATGTATAATATTAAATGCCTTATTAAACTATCAGTTCATCAGTGATTACATTCTTAACATTTTATTTACGTGCCGAATTGGGCCTTGTAAAATGGTTATTTGTATCGGGGAATGTTATAAGAAAAAATAGCCGAGCCTGCGATGGGTGTGGGGAGGGGTTGGAGGCGTACAGCGCAAGACTGTGGGAGGGTTTGTCTACAACTGTAGTAAACTCCATTTGGGGCGGAGTTGGGGCGGGTTAAACATACTCTGTGGGGGAGGGCACCTCTGGAGACATGAAGCAGCAAGAAAAATAGGGCTGTTTAATTACCATGCCTTATACAGTCAGCGTAGTACTTGGGCTGGGCTCTCCGCGGAAGAAATACTGTTGTGCGGATGGAAAACATGATGTAGGTCCTTTTCTGGTGCAAAACGTCTGCAGGCTCCGCCCACTGCAGACGTAAAAAAACACCCCCACACAAATTAGAGTTTTTTTCAACAACAGGGTGAGGGTGGGTTTCTGCTTTTTGTTTGTTTGTTTGTTTTGTTGTTGTTGTTTTGTAATAACATCTAAACCAACATTTTCTTGGGAAGAAGAAAACATAAATTTTTTGGTTGTTTCAAAACATATCCTATACAAAACAATATATGGGAAGCCATGCAAAACTGGGTTGTGTTTCCATCTAGCCTTTCTGGTGACTTCAGAGCCCTCTCTAGTTTTCCTCAGGAGGGCCCTAAGATGTCATCAGAACCCCTCCATAGAAACACAGCCTTGTTGTGCATGGGAGCCTACTCATTATTCTCTGTATGTGATAGCTGTTTTGTAGAAATCTTTTTTTTTAAACCAAAGTAGCTTATTTGTTTCCTGTGTAAAGACCAGTTTTGAACAAAAGATACAAGTCTTAGGTTGATACTCCCTGAGTAAATAACTGTTTAATAAAAAATAAGCTTTGTGGTATATAAATCGTCAATTGCACTTGAAATTTTAGTTAAGTTAACAAAAGACAATATAGATGGACTTAAAGTTTACAGAGTTCAATAAAAACAGTAACAGCTGGTTTTGAGCATATCTAAGTACAGTATATGCGTGACAACTTACATGCAACCACTAATACTGTTTTACTTTATGTGCATAAATGTGTTCATTTTTGTGCTTCTGAAATTGAGCAGTTAGACTCATTTTCTAGGTCCAACTGGTAAGCAGGCGGTTAACCCACCTGGTCTGTTGTACTAAAAACAAATTAATGTGGCATTCATGACTGTTGTGATGCGCCCCCCAAAAAAAATTAAAAATGTTCATAACATTTGGACTAATACAATCGGTTTCTTTTACAAAGAAAACAGAACACCTTCCTCTTGCAACATGCTTAACACAGATCAAGGAAATAACTAAAACTTGAATCGGGTATATAAAACAAGTGCAGAAATCAACGGGGTACCCATAAAAAGACAAGAGAAATTGTTTTAACAATGACTGTGATAGTGCCACATTTTTTTTATTTGGCCATAGGGCACATAATACATCCAGAGGGCAGATTTATCATAATAACCGTTAGTTATTTTAAAGGAATATTCCATCAACTGCAGAAGCTTTCAATGTTATTTTAAAACCAGATCCAAAAGATATGTAATGATCTCCTCTGTTAAATCAGTGAATGTGAGTTTTACTGGGGCTTCGGGATAAAGATCATTGCGTTCGACTGTGTTTAAACCATGGTAATTGACACCGATGTTAAAGTTCCATACAGTATGTAATTAAAACCGCAGATAGACTGGATTTATAGCTTTAGTAGTTATGCAATGTATATGTCACAGCTACTGAATAATACATTACTTGGGGGGGGGAGACAGTACACTGTGGAATATCTCCTGCAAATGAAGAAGAGTGATATCAAATGTAACTGATCCTAGACTCATCTGTCTGTGGGATATTTTATTCCTTTAGGTTAAAAATCAGGCTGTGCTGGAGATATAGTTTCCTGATAAGGTATACATCATCTACTTGGCTCAGTGGTGTTTTAGTAACAACAGAACTTAACTGTCTTTACCCAGATAATGTACAGTTTATAATTTAGACATCCAGGATTTATTCAATGAGACTTTTACGAAGTTATCAGTTTATGTACACAAAATTATAATAGTAGTAATAATAAGAAATAAAAATATTAAATTACGAAAACATAAACATGTAAACTGTATAAATCAAGAAACCAAAAACACTTCTCTTAACGATGCAGGTTGGGAAAGGTCAGTTTACTAATTTTGAATATTGGAACACAACGCATGATATGGGTACATTGTAGTGTTGCCAAGTCTGCTCTTTTGCTTGAAACATCAAGTGTGGGCTTAAAAAAAAAATGTGAATGTTGTTTCCCAAAACCATAGTAATGACCATCTATATATTACAATTTAAAAGGACACCTGTGCTCATTCATCTCTACAGTATGCTTTACTGCTGTAAAAACGCACTTTGGTAAGTAACCTCGCCTCAAACAAAGGTAATTATTTATTTATTTATTTTATTTTTTGATTGGGAATGGAGGAAAAAGCAGTACTACTTATTTTAGTCTCCTGAGAGGGGGTTGCAGATGCAAACCAACTGAATTGAACCATATTAGCTGTTGGCAGCACTGATTTAGTGAATGAGGAAAATATTGGAGAGGTCACCGGGGAATTTCCCCTACACTTTTTCAGAAGTGCCTTGGGATTTTTGACGTTCATCTGAACAAGAACCAGGAAAGGCAAACATGTCCTCGGTTTAACGTCTCATCTGAAGGACAGAACACCCCGACAGTACAGCATCCCCCGACATTTGACATTTGGGTACCAGCGTTTTTGATAAGAGCTCATTCCCAGTGTGGAACTGGAGCCCGTTGATCTTCTGACCCAGATGCTGATGTGCTCCCAAATGAGCCACCCCAACACCCAACCCTGGGCTTGGAGGTAGGTTATGCTGGAGCCCGGGCTGGGGCACGGTTTCATGCTAATACTCTTCCTCTCTCTTAAAGTATAGTGTAATCCATAGAGTAGACAATTACATATCATTATCATATATGGATATGATTTTGTTTAAGGTCAATATTCAAAGGCCCAGACACATCAACTACTTGCTACACCATAACTCTGTAATTACAATAAGGCTATATCAGAGTAACTGGTCTAGAACTGTCAAGTAATGTCTGCTATTAAAATAAATCGATTTTCAAAAGCATTTGAAACCATGCTGTTTGACCGATGAACTTTTACTGTAAAATTATGTGAGGTTTATAATATGAAATAAAATAAAGGATCACTATCAAAAGCCCATAAGGCATCGGGCATCAACCCATTTCACATGCATCTTTTACAGAGCAGTAATAGAGAATTAATTTTCCCGAATCACCCTTACACGGGTAGTGTATACAGGAAAAGTTATCGTTTTCATAGGGAAGCCAAGTATGCAATGCCAATTAGGATTTGTTTTTTCCGATTGCATATAGGGACTACTGACAGAAGAGGACAAACAAGAAAGCGTTACATATTTTAGGCTTCCCCCTCCCCATTTGTAGGGGAATGGAAAAATAGTTCAACTACTGAACAGATGTCATTTAAATTAAACATTTGTCATGTGAATTACTAGAAGGGTGACTTTAATTGTACTGCTGGCTTGTTTCAACCAGTGAGTTTATTAAACCTGAACCGAAAGTGAGTGCATATGCAAAGTAACAATATAAAGCAGAGACTATTTGCAAAGAGACTTAGGAAATTGTTATGAGGCTACCTACGACCAGAATTGTGGGAGGGTTTGTCTACAACCTAATAAACTCCATGTGGGGCGGAGTTGGGGCGGGTTAAACATACTCTGTGGGGGAGGGCACCTCTGGAGACATGAAGCGGCAAGAAAGGGCTGTTTAAGTACCATGCCTTATACAGTCAGCGTAGTACTTGGGCTGGGCTCTCCATGGAAGAAATACTGTTGTGCGGACAGAAAACATGACGCAGGTCCTTTTCTGATGCAAAACATCTGCAGGCTCTGCCCACTGCAGATGTAAAAAGGGGGGGGGGGTTGTGCTAATCCCAAAGAGATAGTTTGTGCCACAACTAGCACTCAACACAAAAGTAGATAATATGTGAGGAAAAACAAAAATGAAAGGTGCAAATACCTAGTAGGGAATAGAAGTATAAGGAAGAAAAAAGGGGTAAGTTCCAAAAAGGCTGAGGAGCTAGTGAGGTGGAAAGAATGGAATATGGAGAACCAGGACACCAGCTGGAAACACCATGCCATGCTGGACTCTGGGCTAGGATTGAAAACCTATTAAACACAAGTAACAATGAAAGTACAGTCAATAACAAAACCAAAAACTGTTAAATAGCTACAAAGTAACCAATCAAAGGAATGGAGTACTGTCTATATTATCATTCAAAAGGACTCATAGCATCCAAGGTGTAAATCCACCAAGCCTCCTTCTGCAACAAATTGCGTGTTAAGTCACCCCCTTATGGACTTCTTGGCACATGTTTCAGTCCACTAAATGTCAAACAAGCTGGGTCCTTAGCATGAAAATGTTCAAAGTCAGAGTCAAGAGGAGTATTGGGTGTAGCTGCCCTAACAGAGTGTACACGTTCCTGTATATGCCTACGTAAATGTCTGTGCTACGATCTACGTAGATTGTTTTGGACAGGAACAGGTAGTGGCATAGACCATGAAAGGGGTAGAGCAGGTGGTGAATTCACATATTTCTATGGTCATTGTTTTGGTAAGATGGACAAATCTGGTACTTTTGTTGCAGAAACGGCACATGTTGCAATGACCACAGTGAGGTATACCAGTTCGGGGTGCAGGGAGCCACATATATGGTGTAGTACAGGTATTGGCTTTATACAGACTGTGGGTAAGGATGTCTGCCAGGTTCTTTCCCCTACAATAGGAAATTCTGGGATTGTTGCCAACTGATTCACAAAGAGCAGGTTGCCCTGTAGTGTGTGCCAGAAGTTTTTTTTTTTTTGTATGATTCCAGCTATCTGATGGGAGATAGGACTGAACTCAGTTAGAAAAGTAACCATATTGGTTTATCCCTGGTCTCTGTTATGTGGGGTAAGAAATGTGTCTGGTGAAGGCTTGATCCAAAAGGGACTTTGTGTAGCCCTGATTAAGGAACCTGGTGATGAGGTCCAGGGCTGCCAGGGACATGGATACCCGCATCCTTTACACACATTTTGTGTGGCGGGATGCTCAGGATTTTTTTCAGAAAGTTCCCAAGACACTCATTCAGGGAGCCCCAGGAGTCCACAGATGGAGCTGTACCTGCACGGCGTGTAATGTAAGACTATGTAGAGTGTGGGGGGCATACTCCATTGGTTTCTATGGGGGCCGTTTTAAACTAGAATTTTTAAGTTTTAGAGGGGGGATTCAAATAAATTACGGCCACAGCTCACCTAACAAGGATCTTGATAGATGAGTGGTGGCCATAATTTGTTTGAATGTGCCCTCTAAAACATAAACAAATTGTAGTTTAAAATGTCCCCCATAGAAACCAATGGAGTGTACCCCCCCACCCCTCGCTGTACTGATTCTTACATTACAAGATTTGTGAGCGTGGGGGTGCAGCTCACATACATTTACATGGGGACCCCTGCAAGTTTACCAGGGACTCACACTTTTGGGCTGTGGACACCCCTTTTTTTTAAAGCCAGTGCCGGACCCCCAACTGAAAAATTCTACCAAGAGCACTGAGGTCAGCAGCGTGTTCCTCACACACCTCCAGGGTGCTACTATTGTGGTGCAAACAGACAAACTGTTCATAAGGTATGGCCTGAATAGTATAGCTGGGATGGGCACTTTGTGCCAGCAACAGGGTGTTACCTGACAATGGTTTCCTGAAAGTTTTGATTTCAATGATGTGTTCATCAGAAATGGAAATGCAAAAGATCAAGAACATTAACTGATTTTTCAGTAACATTCGCAGTAAACACCAGGTTTAAATCATTTTTGATTGAGATATTCTACCAACTGGAGTGCTGAGCAACTGTCACCCTTCCAGAGTACCAGGATATCATCTATATATCAGCTCCAATATATGATCTGGGGCTGATATGGGCAGTTCTGGGTCAGAACCTTGCACCCCTTCCTACCAATCCCCCCCCAAAAAGATTGGCGTAGCAGGGGGCCATGGTCATGCCCATGGGAATACCACAGACTTGTAGATAAAAATGATGATTAAACATAAAGTAATTAGTAGTCAAAAGAAATTTGGTAGCCTGAAGAATAAAATTCAAAGGAAGATTGATGGCAGCAAGATCATGGGTAAGATGGTAGTGAAGTGCTGCCAGTCTATGTTCATATTTGATCGAAGTGTAGAGGGAGTTGACATCATTAGTCAACCACCTATAGTCTTCTGCACAGTTAAGGTCCTCAGGTTGGGCCAAGACACGAGATGTATCTTTAATGTGTTCTGGTAGAGAGGAAACTAGTGGTTGTAGAAAATGATCCATGAACTTGGAAATATTTATTTATTTGTTTAGATTTTGATAACCGAGTAAGCTCACTGAGACCAGAGGTCCCTTTTTCAAGAGCGACCTGTATTAGTTACAGACAATAATTACATATATTGGCAGGAGTACACAGTAGTGCATACATTGGTAGGAGTACACACTAGCTGGAGCATACATTGGATAGGATATAGAGTACATTACAAAGCATGTCAGTTACATACACATAATAACATAGCAAATTAAATAGGACATATGACATCTTAACCAACAATGCTTTAGGGGAGAGGTGGTAACAGCAATATGCAGGATATATTGCCACCCGTGAGCTGACTGCCATGGGACAAACGAAGTTTCAGCCACCAAGACTAAGTTTCGAGCTAGCAGTTACAGCCACAGAGACTAAGCTCCAGAAGGTATACTTTCAGGCCGGACTTAAAACCCTGAATAGTACACAATTAGCCAAGTCAACAGGGAGAAGGTTCCATAAATGTGGGGCAGCGTACCTAAAGGAGCGCTTGCCATAGTTAGTTCAGACACGAGGGATATCTAGGGGATGGCCAGTGGAGGATCTCAGGCCCCAGCACCAGACTTTGGGATTTAGCAACCCACGCAGGTGAAGAGGAGGGCCAACAGTGGTAAATTTGAAGGTCAGGCTCAAAGAGGAGTAGGCTAGTTTTTGTCACATAGAAGGCCAGTGGAGATCAGCAAGGACCTCGCAGTGGTGCCTTTTGGGGGGGGGGGGTGTGGAATTGGTGGCAAAATGAGCCACCTTGTGGAAGAGCGTAGTAAGCTTTCTTTGTTCACCCTCCCTTAGGGAATGCAGCAGGGGAGCCCCATAGAGGAGGGAGGGGAGTAGGGTGCAGTTAGATATGGCACAACGAGCCTCGAGAGAAAGAGAGTCACCCAGCCTATAGAGAAGTCCTAACTTCTGGTGGGTGGACTTAATAACAGAGTCAGTATGAGGCTGGAAGGTCATCGCCAGATCAAGCAGGACACCAAGGCACTTGATCTTGTCTGTGATCTCTGTTCTCTTCCCTTGGGCAGTATGAAGCCGAAAGATGCCACGACGGTCTGAGCCAAGACATCTGAACCTGAACAGGACTGCCTTTGTTTTTTCTTCATTCATTACAAGTGAGTTTGAGGAGAACCAGGCTTCCAGTGCAGCTAGACTGGCCTGGAGGTTGGCACTGATTATGTTAGGAAGTGGATCACTGCAGTAGATGACAGCATCATCTGCCTAGAGGATAAGGTTGTTCCTCTCACCAACCCCCTCTATATCATTGACAAAAAGAAGAAATAACAGGGAACCAAGGATCGAGTCCTGGGGTACCCCAGAGATTACCGGTTTAGCACTAGACTGGGTTCCTCTCCATGGGACTTTTTGGGTTTGGTTGATCAGATCGCTCTCGAACCATGTAGCAGAGAGCCCGTCCAGTCCAAGTAGGTGAAGTTTAGTGAGGAGAAGTTCATGGCTGACCAAGTCAAATGCCTTGGATAAATCAATGAATAGAGCCCCCATTGGGGAACCTTGGTCCATTGCGTCAAGGATGTCCGATGTGAGCCGGATAAGGGCTGTATCAGTGCCATGGCCTTTCCTAAAGCCGTGTTGAATGTCAGCTAGGAGTAGGTGCCTTTCGAGGTAGTCCTGTATTTGATTGTAGACCAATTTCTCCTGCACCTTCGCTAGTGGGCAGAGAATGGAGATTGGCCTGTAGTTCCCCACATTGTCCCAGGGCCCTTTTTTGTGAATGGGGACAATGGTTGCCACCTTTCATTTATCCGGGACCTTTCCTTCAAGGAGGGACCTGTTGATAAGCAGGGCAACTGGGCAGGAGATAGCCGGAGCTGCAGCCCGCAGGAGTCTAGGTTCAAGCAGGTCAGTTCCCAGAGTGGAGTCTGGGTTTATACGTTGCAGAAGGGGAAGTACCTCGGCGGGTTTGACCAGCTTCAAGTGAAACTGGGGTCGGGAGTGTCTCCAGGCAGTACCTCTGTTGCCAGGGGCACCAGAGGGCAGGTGGGGTTTGGTTCCTCCAGGACAGGAGAAAGCGGCACTGAATGCAGGGTTTTATTTAACTCTAAAAATTGATTAGCGTTTTGCTCATAAAAGTGCTAAAACATTGTGAAAATGCACAGCACTTGCCTCACTGTGTTTAACAAACACAACACTTTTAGGAAACCTATATAAATACTTTCTGTACCGTTAGTATTGTCCCAAGAAAAAAAATTGCTAATCAATTATTTAAAACCCTGCTAAATGCCTCTGCAGTTAAGGTGGGATCATTGGTTAGGGTATCACCGACCGGGAGCGCACCCTCTTGGGTACTGGGGGCACCCTTTATCAGCAGGTTAATTTGGCTCCAGAATCTCCTGGGATCCTGTAGGTGCCTAGACTGGAGATCTCATAGGTATTTAGATTTAGCCAATGTGGAGGCTTTCTTGCACTGATTCCTCAGTTCTCTATATCTCTCCCAGTTGGTTTTCCGGCCAGTGGATTTGTATTGACCCCAGGCCTGATCCCGAAGCAACATACTCCATTTGAGGCTAGGGTTAAGCCATTTGTGGCATTTACCCTGTACCCTCAGTTTCTTGCAGGGGGCGTGTATATTGGCCACCGACATAAAAGTGTTGGTAAAGAAGTCAGGCGCCTCATCTAGGGTAGGGAGGTAGATAAGGGGAGCCCAGTTTATGGCACATAGGTCAGAGCAGAGAGCCTCCGAAGAGAAACTGCTGTAGTTTCTGGCGTCGATTACTTTGGCAGACAGTTTGGGAGGCCTGTTGGACCAGATGCAGAAAATTGGGGAATGGTTGCTCAACTGGTCTGCCATGACCCCAGCAGCCTGTATGCGGTCTGGGCTGGATACTAGGGACCAGTCAAGCAACGAGTGGTTACCAGCCCTAACATTGTGCCTTGTGGGCTGGTGGATAACTTGGGTCAGATTGGTGTTGTGTATAGGGTTCTTGCTGGCAGAGGCCTCTAGTGAGAGCCAATTTTGGTTAAAGTCCCCCAGGAGAATCAACTCCCCCAAGGAGTGTTCTGCCAAGGCATGAGTTAGCGATTCGAGGGAAGATGTAGCCGTTTGGGGTGGGAGGTAGGCACATCCTATATACAGGGGTTTGGTGTCTCCAAGGAGCACCTTCACAAAAATAATCTCATTCACAGAGTTGCAGAGGGGAGAATGGTAAATCTGCATTGCATTAAGACCACTCCGGGTGTAAATGAGAACCCCCCACCTTTCTTCCCAACATGGTCCTTCCTGAAAGCATTAAAGCCAACCTAGGTCTGTTTCATGGGGAAGGATGCAGGGTTTGAGCCAGGTCTCAGTCACTGCAAGTATATTGGGTTTGTAGAGCATTGTCCAGGCTTTGAGGGCATGGATTTTGTGCCTTAGGCTACCTATATTCATGTGCACCACTTTGAGTCCCCTGGCACTGGTCTAGAGGGGGCAGGTGGGGTCGCTGAGTATGGTATTTGAGGGATAGGGACCAGGGTTCAATTCCACCCCCAAGGCAAGCTTTAACCAGGCCAGGTAATTGATAATTCTGGTGGGAGGGAGGTGGTAAAATAGGTTATAGCAGTTACCATGTCTGGTTAAGCCATGCATGGATAGTAGTAGAGCATTGTTCCCTTCCTCCAGGATATCCGGGGATACTAGGGAGTGGTGACCAGGATTGGCTTCTGGATCAATGGGACTATAGCTCCAGGAGTAGAGCAGGTCAGTCCCCAGTATTAGCACCACGTAGGTAGCAGCAGACATAAGGCCCACACTCCGCATGATAGAGTTTAGGCAGTAGGTGGGTGGAAAGAGAAAAACAAAAACTTTCCCTCACAGTAGTAAAGGAATACCCTAGACTAGGGGTAGCTGGAGGGGCAGGTTCAGAACATAAGATTAGATCCAGCAGCTCCAGGTTAGGGATACACCAGGTCAAGTGTAAGCGGAGCAGGGAAAAAAAACAGTAGCAGTAAGGATGGCAAGTGCAGCTCAGACACTTTAATCCCAAGCCCGCAAAAAACAGGAGTTAAAATATGGTGAATACTTCAGACAAAGATTCAAATAGAGCTGTAAAACCACAGCCAGGGAAACAGAGAGCAGGCTTTAAGGAGAAAGTGTCTTATAGTGAAGATGCCTTTAAGTGAAGGGCAGGATCAAAGATCAACAAAGGGGGTGGGGAGACAGAAAGCTTTAAGCTCAGAACACTAGTACTGGGAGCCAGTATTCATTGTGAGGGAACCCTGCCCAGAAATTATCAGATGCCCAGGTGGATTGTTAATGTCTTGATGTACCTTGGGCAGGTTATAGATAGTCGTTGTTACTGGGCACTCAACTAGCATAACATCTCTTTCCAGTTTTGTAATCTCGCCTCCGTCATGTACTTGGTGTAAGAAGTGATGAATCTTCCTTTTAAATTCTGCTGTTGTATCCATGGGTAGTCTGCGGTAGTTGGTAATGTCTTGTAGCGTCCTCATAATTTCTGCTTTGTAGCATGCTTTATCCTGGACTACCACTAGGTCCCCCTTATCTGCTGGCTGGATTTGTATTTTGTGCATGTTTGGCAATTCATTTAATGTTATTTTTTCTCATGGTGACATGTTAGTAGCATGATTAGGCCACTTGGATTTTAATAGCTCATTTACCTCTCTAATAACAACTTGCAGGTAGGTAGTGAGAGGAAGTGAGCAGCTGGGAGAGCAGAAAGTAGAGGGTGACCTGAAACCAGACTTTCCTTGTATAGCATCAGGTAGTGTTAGTAATAGGGTACTTCCTCTTCATAGATGGTTGTCGGGGTAAGGTCATATTGGAGCTTTCATCCACGTTATATGAGATTTCATTCTCATTTAGGAGACTGATGAGTGCTGATAAAGTAGAGTCATCGTTATTTTCTTGGGGCAAGTCTGCAACACGTGGCTAGCCCTCGTTGGTTTTGCTACAGAAATTTTTTGGAGGTTTAATTTTCTGAAGAATTTCTTTAAATCTACGAAAGTGTTGAAGTTGTTCACTACAGGGTCGGGGACAAAAATATGTCTTTTTGACAGAACTTGTATATGAACGTCAGATAATGGAATGTGAGAGAGGTTTGGGACTTGGCAGTTTCTGTTGCACAGGTTCCAAGGCTCTACGAGTGTTGACTCTTCTTCCTTTTCTACCTCTCCTTATTTTTCACTTCTTTTTTTCAGCTTGTTGTTTCTCTCTTGCTCCCAATGCCTGTCCTTGTGGAAAAACTCACAGACTTGTCTCTGTTTGAATTGTTAGTAGTACTTGGTTTAGTATTGTTTGTGCCCTTGTTAAATGACTTAGAACGATGCCGGTAATATCATCGCCCCTGACGTGATCTTGACCTCTGTGTGCTTCTTTCTACTTGGAGATCTCTACAGTCTATCCCAGTAGTACACCTGATTATCCGGGTGGCACCTGAAAATAGGCACTTGGCTGTCCAGCGTGCTTACCCGGTTAACAAAAGCAAATAAATAATTTTCATAGTCAGAAGTGTCTTTAAGCAGCTTATTTCATTTCCTTTCGATAATTGTTCCTCATGTTTAACTAATTTCATTTGCAAATTGACCTCACAATTTTTGAACCTTTAAAGCAGGTAGCTTGTTTGTGGATTCAAAGATCTGGAGACAGCTATTCAGGAATGCATGCAAGTGCAGTGTTTGTGCTGCGTTGCCATTTGCGTTTGTACTGGTACATCAGCCAACCATATTCAGAGGTAAAGCACCAGCACTAGACTGTATGACTATAAGGCGGATTGCGTGCGACACAGTAATCACAGGGGGATTGCGCACCATGCAAATGACAAGCAAGTGCTCAGTGTACACTGCAGTGGGGCAACGCTGAATATAGCACTAAGGATAATGCAGAGCACAAAGGGGACACACAGTGGCGCAGCCCTGATCAGAGCACTGGGTAGGAAGCTGCAAACTAGGGGTGGCTGTGGGTGGGTGAGGAGGGCACCAATAACAGACACACAACACAGTTGCTTCTATATTAGGAATAAACTTTAATGTCAACAATAGGCAACAGGCCTGGAGAAGGGCTCATGTGACCCCGCTCCACAAGACTGGTAGCAGGGAGGAGGTAGGGAACTACAGACCAGTCAGTGTTACCTCAGTAGTTGGCAAGATTATAGAGGCACTCCTTAAGGAAAGGATAGTACAACACCTGGAATCCATAGAAGCACAGGATCCAAGACAGCATGGGTTTACAAAAGGAAGGTCCTGTCGAACTAATCTCATAGATTTCTTTGATTGGGTAACCAGAGTGGTGGACCAAGGGGGAGCAGTTGATGTTGCCTACCTTGACTTCAGCCAAGCTTTCAATACTGTTCCACATAGAAGATTGATTAATAAGCTGGGTAGACTCGGGGTGGGTGAGAAGTTGGTCAACTGGGTGGCAAACTGGTTGGCGGGCAGAAAACAGAGAGTGGTGGTAAACGGTATATAGTCAGAATAGATGCAAGTCACAAGTGGGGTACCTCATCAGTCCTGGAGCCAGTCCTCTTCAATATCTTCATCAGTGACATTGCAGATGGACTGGAGGCTGTTTGTCTATCTACAGATGACACCAAGATCTACAACAGAATAGATGATCCAGATAGGGTGGGCAAAAAGAGAAGAGATCTGGATAAACTAGCAAAATGGTCAGAAGAGTGGCAACTGGGTTTTAATGCAAAGAAGTGCAAGATCATGCACATAGGGAAGAGAAACCCTGAAGCCACCTATAGGCTGGGAGGTTAGTTGCTGGCAGTCACAAGGGAAGAAAGAGACTTGGTTATCATCATCACCGATAACCTGAAATCATCCAAGCAGACCACTAAAGCAGTAGGTAAGGCTAGGGGGATGTTGGGGTGTGTTAGTAGGGGTATCACAAGTTGGAAGACCGAGGTAATAATCCCTCTTTACAAGACACTGGTTAGGCCCCATCTGGAGTACTGTGTGCAGTACTGGAGGCTGCACCTTCACAAGGGAATTACCTAAATTGAGGCAGTCCAGAGAAGGGCAACCAAAATGGTACATGGACTGCATCAGAAAACATATGAGGACAGATTAATGGAGCTCAACATGTATACCCTAGAGAAAAGGAGGGAGAGAGGTGATATGATCAAAACATTCAAACACCTTAAGGGCATTAACAAGGTAAAAGAGTCTGACATATTTCAATATAAGAAGAATAGCAGGACAAGAGGACACAGCATGAGATTAGAGGGAGGCCGATTAAGGGGTAATGTGAAGAAGTTCTTTTTCACAGAATGGGTGGTGGATGCATGGAACGGTCTACCTCAGGAAGTGGTGGATATGAATACAGAGCAGGGCTTCAAACAGGCATGGGATATGCACAAGGGAGCAATACAGATGAGTATGACTAGATAGGCCATTGACAGAGCAAAGGCCGATGGCACATTCATAAGATAGAAAAAGAAATGGGCAGACTGGATGGGCCTTGCGGTCCTTATCTGCTGTCAACTTCTATGTTTCTATGTTAGGCCATAAAAACTGAACAGATAACAGGAAAGGTAAACGGGGTGGGGAGGAAAACCGGGATGAAAACAGTCTAGAAGGGGTGGAAAAACATCTCTGACGCCTATTCCTCAGGCATGCTTATGGCACCAGTTGTGGAGATGGTGGTGGTGGAGGGGGTGCCTGGTGTCAACACTGGACCAATACTAGCTCCTGGATGGCCACTTCTATGTCCCCCAGCAGTCTGAGGGTTAGGCACTGCTGCCGCACCAGTTGGTGCAGCAGGTCATCCTTCCCTTGAAAGGATTCTGGTTGCCCATGGTGGCTGAGACTCCTCTGGAAACCTATGGACAGAAAGATATTGAACTCAATTCAATTCTTTATTTTACCTGGAGAAAAAGCACCATTGAGTGGGCTCATTTGCAAGGTGGTCCTGGGGGTATATGGATACACAGGATTACATAAAAGCAGTACAAACAGAGTATACAATTAGTGGTGCACAGGAACAAGACTCAGCCAGATGTGCACACAGGACAGGCATGCAAGTGCTGCCTATCTTAAGTAGCCAAGGTATACCCAGCCAGCACATCTACCACCATGCCACATAGGGAAGTATTGAGTGTCTGACATCCACAGTGGACCAGATGTGGCATACGAGTGACAGCACTGTGGACCCATACAGTGTAGGGGTGCACATGCAGTTGCCATGCCATGCAGCACCAGGACAGGTCCGGTCATGGCATGGACACACACCATCAGTGAGTATGGCAGAGGCATGCCTGTGGCACATGCATCAGCAGCACCACACCAGAGTCTGATAAGCAGTGTCATATCTCAAGTGGCAAGGAGGGGTGCCTACACACCTTGCAGCCATTGACCAGGCATCCAACGCACAGGCCAACCCAGGTGTACAGGACACAGACATCCAGGTACCTCTCCCTGAGTTGCAAACAGGATGAGGCACAGGCACATACACACAGAGCACACAATACAGCTGAACATGGCCAGGATCAGCCGGCAGCACTCTGTGCAGCCACCATGGTGCATGCAACTGCAGCGGTGGTGTACATGGGAGGGTGCAGAACACAGTGTGCACTAGTCATCACAACATTGTTGTACAATACTCTGTAGCCTGGAGGTGTCTGACATCTCTGCAGATGCCACTGCACCCTATATAGAGTGTGGGCTGAGTTGGACTGGGCCACCAGGATACCCGGAAATGTCCAGGTGGACCCCTCAGTCTGGTGTGTACCTGGCCACCCTCTATACCCTGACATGCATTGCATGTATCAACTATACCCTACCTGACTGAGGTTAATTTGCCACTGTAGGTACCATTACAGTCCCACCACAGTAGCACATTGACGCTGTCCAATGATAAGCTTGTGTCACCCTTGGGCCACCCCCACTGATTGCCCTGGTGGACCCCAGTATCCACTGTCCAAGTGGGCCCCCTATACCCCAGTCAGACCCAGGGTATGTCCCCTAACTACAGTCCCGATGCAGGGCACTTGTTGCATAGCCCCGTCATTTACAATTGTATAGAAGGCCCTGCCCATATACAGTGGAGTTTCCATATCCTAGTCAGAATTGGGTCAGGTAGTCACCACTGCAGCTGAGATCCAATGCACTGACACATGGTCCCCTATATGTGCCGCCTACTGATGGTCCCACAGTCTGCCACCCCATACCACAATTGCAGGCCGTCGTTGAGCCACTGAGGCATGCCACACAATGCATGTGGCACTAGTCACGCCAGCAGTGCAGGGGGACTACCACAGCATCCGCCTGAGGCACACGACTGGTCACAGTGGTGTACTGACACCACACCAACATATGCCCACCACCTGCTGACAGCCACCGTACACAATCTGGACCTCACAGAAGGATGGACTTCACCAGCTGTGAGAGGGGGTCACACTTGGGGCTGTGTGCACTGTCACCATCCCACATGGCAGCTGTCTGGTAGCACATGGTGC
Organism: Neoceratodus forsteri; assembly: GCA_016271365.2. Lineage (NCBI taxonomy): Eukaryota > Metazoa > Chordata > Ceratodontiformes > Ceratodontidae > Neoceratodus > Neoceratodus forsteri. Next base: position 570,318,414 of record CM057452.1, read on the forward strand.
TCATGTCCGCATGGTGGGGCCCATGGTACAGAATGGTAGACAGACACAGGGCAGCATGCTGGTGCCACATAGGTGCACCTTAATAGATGGCACAGACCATGACACAGCACAGTGGCACTGTTGGCCCACTGTCCCATGTGCATTGTGAGTGTCTCAACACAGTCTCTGAGGTGATACCCCCACAGGGATGCATCCAGCATGGCGGTCCACACAGAGACACCCATCGCTGGCCACAGATACATGCAGCATAGTGTATATAGGCGGTGGACAGGTCAGCACACTGTCGGGCAAAGGATGTAAGGGGTGCATACCCCCCCCACACCAGCACCCGTAGAGCCAGCTCAAGCAGTTGGACAAGAGTGGTGCATATCCCCATGCACCCCCCAACTGTGTCTTGATGCTGGGGACTTCTGCCCACTGTGCCATGTCCCAGAAGGACCGGACCCCACCTGTCCCCAACTGCAAACCCAGGGGCACCACCATCCCCTATCCCATTGACACCCATCAGGCAACACAGATGATGCTGTGTACATACTCCTTGGACAGCATGTACAACGGCATCAAGACACAACCCGCTAGTGTCAGATATAGCCATGAGGACAATGGAGAGGGCCAGGCCCTGCACCCATGCCAGCAGTAGGGCAGTGGCCACCGCAGCGCCACCTGTACCGGTACCGATACATGTACACATTTAACCCCAGGTGCCACACAATGCAGGGTACTCACCTGGGTGCTGCTCCTGTGTGGTATTGCCATGGGCCCCGTCATAGCCCGGCGAGGTCTCCCTTTCCATCCTCTGGCACTGCTGCCCCAGTGGCTGCTGTTCTGTGTCTGGGGTGGGTTGAGCATTGAGATCTGTAGAGGAGGAAGAGGGGTGTGTGATCACTCTCCTGCGGTGGTACACAGTGCTTCATTCAGTACACACTACTCAGTATAACCACCTATACGCCTGGCATGTTGCAGGTGAACAGGCCAAGCAGGGCTGCAAGTTACCTGTTGCACCACGGACATGTGAGCCCTATCTTACCAGCATACTGTATGGTACCTACTCCTGTGTTGGGTAGGGCCAACCACAGTGTACACTGTCCCGTGCCTGCAACCTGCCAGCCCCCCAACCCCTGCACCACAAACCATACATGTGGGCCCCAGACCCTGTCCAGGCATCGTTGGCATGGCTATACATATTGCACCCGATAACACAGAGCCGGGAGGGCCTGCATACAGTAGTAGGTGTGTGCCTGCACAGTAGCCAGTACATGTCCGGACCTCAGCACCATACCGACACCCTCCATGCTGTCCCATGCACATACAGACCTGTGGCCGTTTGGCTCCGTATGACATTGTCTGGGGCTACTGTCACATCCTGTTGGGTACGGCTCCCAGCACAGCCACATGTATGACACATGTGACCCTCATCCTGGTCGTACGTGTCAACGGGCAGTGACATGTTAGGATTGTCATAGCCAGCAAACTGTCCCTGCCTCCCATGCAGTGCCACTGTACATGAGCGTGTCATACCCATGACAGTGTCACAATGTACCTTTGTTTGCCCACCCACCATGCGGCCAAGGCAGGTGTGTGCCTCAGGCATCTGTGGCATCTCTGGTCATGCATAAGGCACATGGATGTCCCATGGACAGGAGCCCAGACAGCTGCATATGGCCAGCAGGCCATGCAGTGAGGCATGTCCCATTGCACTCAGGGGAACACTGGGGGCACACAGGTGATGGACACATTGCCTCGGGGGGGGTCTATCCCTAATGCACCCTACCATGTCACAGGCCTGCACACGGGCCAGTACACATATTAGCCAGACAACCAGCTGTACTCGCCTGGCCTGAGCACAGTGCCATAGTCCACCATGGCCCACAATTCAGGCATGCAACGTGCCTCCCTCCATTGCAGGTCATTGTACCTGTGCCTGCACTGGTCACCGGTGTGGGTGACCCCTGTCTTGGATGTCAGGCACCGCCCCACAGATGCCTACACCTCATAGAAAGGCCTGTCTGCTCCTGCCCCTTCCCCCAGCACTTGGTCCTCCCTGGCCATGACAAGTTCTACCAGGTTGGTCAGCTCCACTGTGGACCACCTGAGGTCACGTTGCAATATTGCTTGGTGTTGCCTTCCTCACTCGGTGGGTGTCTCTCAGTTTGTTGAACAGGCTGAGTCCACACTGCTTCCTGTACTGGGCCTGTGTTGCTATCGGCAGCACGTTGCAGAGGTCTCATTGTGCTGTGGTGCATTGTGCAGTGCATCATGCACATCCAGGGGCGGGAGGAGGCCCGGTGACATGCAGCTGGCATGTGGTGGCATGGGTGCAGGACGCACTTGCTCACTCGTGCGGTACGCATGGCTGCATGGTATGATGACATCATAGGCGGCACACATCATCATGCCTGCATTGCACCCTTAGGACACGCAAACACAGGCATGGCACAGTGCCAGCATACACGTGCAAACTGGGTTTGCACACTGGGCAAAATTGCAACATTCAGCTGGGGTACGCAAATTAGGTAATTTTGCTGTCCGTGGGTGAACAGCCATGTTTGCATGTTATACAGCCAGGTCTGCATACATTAGCATGCCTCATTGCACCTGGCCTATAAATGGGTGCACATTGCACCACCTGGACACCACAGTAGAACTGCAGGCATGTAAAAATTACTTATCATAGTAATCTTGTTTCTTCCAAAGTATTCTCCAATATTCTTAACTCTTGCAGTCAGCCTTTAAGATAGAACTGCCCGGAGATAGAATGTATGCTAATGATGGAATCATCATTGGCTTATGCCACTTTTTAAATGCTGCCCTTATCAACTGCCAATGTTCTAATGCTTCAGATTTCATGGAGAGCCTGCAAGGACAGGTCCCACCAAGAGCTATAGCTATCTAATAATGATAATAATAATAACAAATAACAATAAATCAACCTAACAAACCCCTAACTGGAGGAAGAAAATACTCCCCTTAATGTCAGAATCACCTGAAGAAGGGGAAACCAATACCCCACAGGGCTCAAAAACAGATATGCCAGTGTGTAGCACCCTCACACATAGCTACTCAGCTTGGAGTGCAGAGGCCAGTGGTTCTAGAAGGGGAGGCAGGGTGGGCAAGTTATGACTATTGGAGAATACCTTAGAAGAAACAAGATTACTATGGTAAGTAATTTTTTCTTCTCACCTCAGGAATTCTCCAATATTCCTAACTCTTGTAGACTACAAAGCAATACCTTTGGAGGTGGGCACAGAACCTACTTTGGAAATAGACTCTTCAGGACTGCCGTGCCAAACCTGGCATCATTTCTGGACTGGGTGTCCAGGCTGTAATGCTTTGTAAAGGTGTGTACTGTTCTCCAGGTAGCTGCTATACAGATCTCCACTAATGGAACATTTCTGGCAGCCTCTGTGGTAGCAGCTGTGCCCCTTGTGGCATGGGCCCTCAGCCCTGCTGGGTGCTCTTTTCCAGCTTTGGAGTAGCAAAACTGAACACACTGAACTATCGAGTGAGAAATGGACATTTTAGATGTTGGATTTCCTTTTCCTACATCCCCATAAGTCAGGAACAGCTGTTTTCTGTCCTGTCTGTGGTCCTTAGTAGCTATCATGTAGTAACTAAGGGCTCGTTTGACATCCAGAGTGTGAAGTCTGCGCTCACCTGAACTAGAATGTTCAGTGAAAAAGACTGGTAGAGTAATGGCTAGTTTAAATGGAAGTCAGAAACCACCTTGGGAAGAAATGTCCTGTCTTTTCGTTGGACTACATTGTCTCTGTGGAATGAAATATAGTCCTGATCAATGCACAGAGCTTGAAGTTCACTGATCCTTCTGGCAGAAGTTATCTCCACCAGGAAAACAGTTTTCCATGTGACATATTTAAAATGGGCTTACTCCATAGGCTCAAATGGGGGACCCATGAGCTTGGCTATACAGACATTCAAGTCCCTGACCAGTGTCTGTAATGTTCTGGTGGCAAGGAAACACATTACAGCCATCACCTTCAGCTCAGTGGACAATGCATGGCTGCACCGGGTGTCTATCCAGAGCTAGTCATGCAACAGCTCACACAGCTGTCTGAGCATGGGCCTGTTTAGCCTGTATTGGCCCACGATCTGGTCATCACTGAGGACTTTGTATGTGACTCATGGAGTCATGGACAATACTGTCTATGTTAAGCAAAGTGCCTCTGTGACCTACATATGAGCCTGTGGTGAGCATTGGCCCTGTCCTCCTATTGTATGGTCTGCTGTAGCATGTATACTACGTGTGCTTCTCTGAGCACACTGTGGCCTGCAGTGTCTACACCTACCTCTGGAGTTTACTGCAGTTTGTCACCCTTGTTATAGGTGGTAATTGCATGGCACTAAATGGCCTGCACTATCTCCATATCTCCAGCCAGTATGCGTGGTCTTGCCCCCCCCCCTTTGCAGGCTACATACATTTTATTTTGTGTGCACGTGTGCTACACACCCTTTTGAATATGGGACAGCGGCGCAAACCCCGCACATTGCACATGCAGTCACTTTGCGCCAGGTGCAAAGTTTTGAATATCTTGCCCCTGATGTCAAATTGTTATAAAGTTCCTTATCGTGGTCTACCAAAATGCTCACTAATTCTTTAGAACAGGTAGTTAAGCATTGAACCAACACTCTTTGTAAACATTAGCAATGAATCCCCTAGTGGACTTCTTCGCTCTACCTAATCCCTGTGGGGCCCACTCCTTGGTCTTATACTCTTTTAACGATTCCTTATTGTAAAAAACAATAATTTCCTTGGTCTTATAAATTTTTCAGATTCATCAAAAAGTTCCTTCAAGCTGTTATCCATTGTGTTTTGTGTTGATGAAGAAGAGAAGATGTCCCCTGTTAAAAAATGGTGTATAGCTGATGCAGCAGCGCTCTCAAAACATGAGAAAGCTGGGTTCTTAGTTTTGATTTTTTTTTTTTATTGTTTAACCAGGAATGGTACACTAAGCTGAAAGCTTGTTCACAGGTGTGACCTGGGAGCACAGGGAAGTTAAGTGACTTGCTCAGGGTCACACAGTATGCAAGTAGGGGCTATGGGTTTCAAACCCAAGTCTGTAGGTTTGCAGCTCAGAGCCTTAAAGCACTGTGCTATACTGCCTCCCTAACTGAATCCCTAAATGACTGATTGTGCCTTGTCATTATTGCTACTTATTGCTCATGTCCAAGGAAAAATCTCCATGCAAACAATCGGTGAATGCAGAGCAAGAAAAAAAAACACGCAGTTGCTAAGGCTTATAGCAGAAATGGCTGACCATAAGTAAGGCAGGGGGAGAAAGCTTACACCCCGAACACACACTGCAGAAAAGACCACTGAGAGCAAAAAATGACAGTTGCAGAAAACTGCTGTTACACAAAAACTGGAGAACAACAAAAAAGTAGTATCTGAAAGCAAGCTGAATTCCAAATTATGTTTGGTTTCAGCAGCATGAAGAACTCTAGGGTGCCTATGGCAGCAACACACAGCTACAACACAAGAGTAACATAGGTCCCTGCATGCACAGAAAAACTCAGCTGGTGCCAGACAAATATTGCAGCAAACAGAACAAGAGTCTGCACTCATTTAGGAAGCAAAGAGTTGCCAAAAAACTCACAGTGTATTAGAAAATGCGACCAAGGAGCACTGCTCAAAACCCTGAAGCAAGCAGCTGGGTAATCCAGTGGCGGAAAACCACCAACGGGGAGAGCAGGCCTTATCCAAAGATACAGAACTCTGACTACTTGTGCACTCCAGTGGAAACACAATTTACCTTACTGCTGTTACTGGGCTTGTTTGGCTCTGCTGTATAGTCGTATCTCAAGCTTTCCTTCAGTAAGGTAACAACAGCTCAGAGTACTGCGTATAAATTGATATTTATTGTGAAAAATAAAAAAATGCACAAAGGAGGAAGTAGAATACAGCTCGGTCACTGACCACACTCTCTACCCAGTGCTGCAGGTCCAAAAACCCTCCCTCAGGGGGTGTGGCTAGCAAAACACAGTCATCACTTTTTGTACAGGAATCTCGTCAATATTTATTACATTCAATTCCAAAAAGCCCCAGTTAGCTAAATCAGTCACATCAAGACATGCTCAGAATACAATACAGTGATGATCAAAAACATCAATAATGCAAATTTAAATACACAAATACAATATTAAAGGCTGCCAGAATAACATTTTGTTCATATAAGGCACCAAAATAATCTAATATATAGTGAATACCTGTTTATGTATTTAACAATGCATATATAGTATATCTCAAATAAACACACGTGGCATTGATAGAAACTAATCAAACTGTAATCAAAAGCTAAGCAGAAAGTATAGAGTACAGCAGGGAGGTCGAGAAAAAAGCAAAAGGTCAGATAGACTAGAAATGGAAAAATGTGACCAGGAGGTCAATGAAAAAGAACAAGGTAAAATAAAAAAGTCTTGAAAAATTAAGTGAGAAAAAGATAAAGCGATGAGAGGTAGAAAGAAGGGTCACTCAACACTTATTCCAGGCTGCTTCATAGGTGGATCAACACGATATTTCTCCATGCATAGCTGAGGTATAAAGAGTCTGTAATGGAAAAACAAAACAGCAACATGTGACCATAGAGAGACTATATACATGGAAGCTACTATTTTAGACATTAGCAAATAAATTCTAATATTATAAGGAGGAAGTAGGATAGTTGAAGGACAAGGAGGGAACAGGGAAAAGGGGAGGGGGCAGAGAAAAGGGGGGGGTAAAATTATTATATACTACGTACCACGCTTATCCAGAGATATCCAGTACATTAAATCATGCCTTCAAATGATAAGCTGCTCCCTCCAGGCAGTTGAGCAGCAACTCACAGATTTTACCACCAGAATGCAGACAGTGGAACAGTCGATAGCTGGTTGTGCAGGCAAAACAAATGTGGCAGTGGCACATACTGATAAGGCCCTGGCTGCGACAACCTTCCAGGTCGTGGGCATGTGGCATTGAGAAGGCACCTAGAATAAGCTAAAATAGCTCTGCTGGATAGGAATATGCGCCTGGTGGATCTGCTGAAATCAACCGAGGAGCTCAATTTGGTAACATATTTAGAGAACTGACTGATTACCATGTTGCAGTGGAACTCCCCTCCTGCTCTCTGTTTTATTGATCGTACTTACTGGGTTAACTATTGTAGAACCCTGCGCAATCTGCTGCAGCTACTCACAGTTCTTATTGTCCTCACCAGGTCTACCCAGCATGATGCATTTCTGGAAGCAGCCTGTCAGGGTCTGAAGTAAAGGCGAATCTTCAAGCTGACTTTGCTTAAAAGTTTGGCTTCTACAAAACAAACTCATACTTAATGCTAAGAAAACTGTGGCTATGCTTTTTAGCTCCCCCTCTAGAATCAAATCCTGTGCACCAGATCTTTCAGTACTATGTCTTGATGGCTCCCCATTGGAATCTGTTAACTCCTTTAGGTACCTAGGAATCACACTTGACCCTTCTCTGGATTTTAATCTCCACCTTGTGGCTACCTGCAAGGCAGTGAACTCCAAACTGGGTATTGCTTATAGAATTAGGTCCTCCCTGAATGATGCTGCCTGGCTTGCTATTGCACAAGGTTTCCTCCTTCCCTGCCTTACATACTGCTCACAGGTATACCTTAATGCTAGCAAAGGATCCCTCCATAAATGGAACACCTGTTATAACAGCATATGCTGATTTGCTATCTCTGCACACAAACTGACTCATTGCGGTCAACTCTACTCCAAACTAAATTGGCTCTCCCCGACTTCGCACAGACTCTATTCTACTGGCTGCTTGATTGCCAATATCATCAGAACGGGGACACCTGAGTACCTCTCAAGGCTGTTATCTCGTCCCTCCCAAGCATATCTCCTTAGGTCTTCCATACCAACCCAACTTGAAATTTCCAGATAGCTCACAAAAAAGGGGGGAACTCTCCATCGCTATATCAGCCCCCAGTATCTGGAACTCACTCCCCCCTCACATTAAACTCTCTAAATCCCACTTAGCCTTTAAACTGGGTCTCCACGCCCACCTAACTGACTCTGATGGCTGCTCCTGTGCTGTAACTTGAGACTGACTCCTAGTAGTGTTCCTTACCTACATGACACTTACTGTTTCTCTCCACTTTATAAAATCTGCATGTTCCCACTCCCACCACAAAAATTGTTAGTTAAAACTGTTATTTATTTCATAGCGGTTGTCGTATGTCCTTAATTAATATTGTTGTATCATCCAGTGCAAGTAACTAATGTAAGGGTATTTGTTTTCTCTCAGTTTCCACTGAAATATGTCTTGCTCTTGTCAGCAAACTGTGAAATTGTTTTATTCCCACTTCATGCTGCACCATGAACTGTCTCTGATGTTTGTACCTTGTTTGTACTTTGGTCTCTCCTGATTGTACTCTCCCAGGTTGCGCCTGAATATAGGCAATACTCTTGTCTAGTGTACCTACCAGGTAAACAAAAAACAAATAAATAAATAACTGTGCATCTTTATCCAGACCCCCTTTTTTCCTACTAGGACCTGGCAGGAAGACTTCAGTGTGAAGAGGAGGCTGCACCCCTTGCAGATCCCATTTGCCCTTCTCCTCCCAGCTCATCTCCAGATGGAAGTCAGGAGCAAAGCTTTGCTCTTTAACACATCCCTAGGATGCTAATGCTTTGCTAGATAAACTGGAAACTGAGCACTGTCTCTCTGAGCTGGGAGCTGAGGGTGAGGCCAATGCAGACTCCTTCGGCCAGGTAAGCTGTAATAACCCCTGTGGCTATGTGGATTAAGACACCTGCACCATCCCTCTGCGTTGGCCTAGTCAGACCTTTATATTTTAGGGATGCTCAACAGCACAGTACTGCTATATTTGTGGCTGCAGTGAGCAGAGCCCTGCAGACATCTTGCTATCACAGTTGAAAAAGGGAGCTCTCCAGATTCCAAACGGACCAGATAAAATTGGAGGTTTGTGCAATGACGGCTCTAATTGAAGCAGTCTTCTGTGTTCATTCAGCTGAACAGTGCTGCACCAGCCTATTTTGTGTGATAATGTTGTTACTAGCTTCAATCTGGGTACTGTTCTCTTTCAAGAAAGATTCATAGCTCATAAACATGTCAACTTAGTCAGCCTTTCCCAGCCATAAACTGTAACTGAAATTGAGGAAGGAGGTTCAGATTTCAGATGCTGGGATCTGCAAGACTTAAAAAAAGAACAGCAGTAAATAACACATTAACTTATGTAAATCACTTAGGATTTTTTATATTGGTTATTCTGGTTATTATTCATATTTTTGAAATTAATTGGTGGAAGTTAGTACAACAAAGAAGGCTAATATGGGATGTTGTATGCATGCAGAGACAAAGGTACCTAAATTCTGCTTGCAACATGGAGAGAAATGTTTGTGTGGGGGGCATTCTGTTAACCCTTTCCTGGTACATTTACCTTTTCCTAGTCAGTTTGCAAATGGCTATGATGATATACTGTACTACTGTGTACTGTTTAGAACATGTAGCAGTGCATGTGTGTTAGTGTGTCAAAGTGCTTATCCTAAGTACAATAAAAGTTAGGGTTAGATGTATAAGTAAATAAATACCATATAAAGCAGTGTACGTGTTATTTCTCATATAGCAGTTAAATGAGCACAGACAGTCCCTAACCTTTCACCAGCATCCAATACACAAGATGGGTGCCATGTCACCCTATTTGGGTTCACGCAGTGCTTCTGAGCATCACTATCCTGTGCAGGCAGTCCCTTATCTTTCACCAGCATGCAGCACTCCACTTTGATGGGATGTCACCCAACTGTGTTCAGGCAGTACTTTTTAGCATTGCTCTACAGTGCAGGCAGTCCCTTGCCTTTCACAGCACACAGTACACAGCCATTATGGGTGCCATGTCGCCTCATTGTATTCATGCAGTACTTCTGAGCATCGCTGCCCTGTGCAGGCAGTCCCTTACCGTTTGCCAGCACACAGTACGCAACAGGGATGGGTGCCATGTTGCCCTACCATGTTCATATAGTGCTTCTGAGCATCACTCCCCAGTGCAGGCAGTCCCTTACCTTTCACCAGCACACAGTATGCAACAAGGATGGGTACCATGACTCCCCACTGTATTTATGCAGTGCTTCTGAGCATTGCTCCTTAGGGCAGGCAGTCCCTGACCTTTCACCAGCACGCAGTACACAACTGTGATGGGTGCCATGTTGCACCACTGTGTCCATGCAGTGCTTCTGAGCATCACTCCTCAGAGCAGGCAGTCCGTGACCTTTCACCAGCACACAGTACACTACTGTGATGGGTGCCATGTCACTGCACTGTGTTCATATAGTGCTTCTGAGCATCACTTCACAGTGCAGGCAATCCTTTCCCATTCACCAATGCGCATTACACCACCGTGATGGGTGCCAAGTCATCCCGCAGTGTTCAGGCAGTGCTTCTGAGTAACACTCCACAGTGCAGGCAGTCCCTTACCTTTCACCAGCATGTAGTACACCATCGTGATGGGTGCAGTGTCACCCCACTGTGTTCATGCAGTGCTTCTGAGCATCACTCCACAGTGTAGGCATTCCCTGACATTTCCCCAACACACAGCATGCCACCGTAATGGGTGCCATGTTGTCCCACTGTGTGCATGCAGTGCTTCTGAGCATCACTCCTTAATGTGGGCAGTCCCTCACCTTTCACCAGCACACAGTACACTAGCGTGATGGTTGCCATGTCACCCTATTGTGCTCATGTAGTGCTTCTGAGCATCATTCCACAGTGCAGGCAGTCCCTTACCTTTCACCAGCATGCAGTACACCACAGTAATGTGTGCCATGTCGCCCCACAGTGTTCGTGCAGTGCTTCTGAACATCACTCCACACAGTATGCACTCCTTCATCTTTCACCAGCACAAAGTACACTACCATGATTGATGCCATATCACCCCACTGTGTTCAAGCTGTGCTTCTGAGCATCACAGTGCAGACAGTCCCTCACCTTTCCCCAGCATGCAGTACACCACCGTGATGGGTGCGATGCCATCTCACTGTATTCATGCAGTGTTTCTGAGCATCACTCCACCATGCAAGCAGTCTCTCACCTTTCACCAGCATGCAGTACACCACCATGATGGGTGCGATGTCATTCCACTGTGTTCATGCAGTGCTTCAGAGCATCACTCCACAGTGCAGGCAGCCCCTGACATTTCCCCAACACACAGTACACCACCGTAATGGGTGCCATTTCACCTCACTGTGTCCATGCAGTGCTTCTAAGCATTGCTCCTCCATGCAGGCAGTCCCTCACCTTTCACCAGGACACAGTACACCACCGTGATGGGTGCCATGTTGCCCCACTGTGTCCATGTAGTGCTTACGAGCATCACTCCCCTATGTAGGCAGCCCCTCACCTTTCACCAGCATGCAGTATGCAGCTGTTATTGGGTCCATGTTGCCCTTCTGTGTTCATGCATTGCTTCAAAGCATTGCTCCCCAGTACAGGCAGTCCCTTACCTTTCACCAGCACAAAGTACTCAACAGGGATGGGTGCCATGATGCCCCACTGTATTCATATAGTGCGTCTGAGCATCACTCCACAGTGCAGGCAGTCCCTAACATCTCCCCAGCACACAGCACATCACCATAATGAGTGCCGTGTCACCCCATTGTGTTCATTCAGTGCTTCTGAGCATCACTTCTCCATGCATGCAGTCCCTCACCTTTCACCAGCATGCAGTACACCACCATAATGGTTGCCATGTCACCCTGCTGTGTTCATGTAGTGTTTCTGAGCATCATTCCACAGTGCAGGCAGACCCTTACCTTTCACTAGCATGCAGTATCCCGTGGTAATGTGTGCCATGTCGCACTACAGTGTTCATGCAGTGCTTCTGAGCATCACGCCACAGTGCAGGCAGGCCCTTACCTTTCACCAGCATATAGTACACCACTGTGATGGGTGCAGTGTCACTCCACTGTGTTCATGCAGTGCTTCAGAGTATCACTCCACAGTGCAGGCAGTCCCTGGCATTTCCGCAACACACAGCACACCACCGTAATGGGTGCCATTTCACCTCACTGTGTCCATGCAGAGCTTCTAAGCATTGGTCCTCCATGCAGGCAGTCCCTCACCTTTCACCAGCACACAGTACACTACCATGACTGGTGCTATGTCACCCTACTGTGTTAAAGCTGTGCTTCTCAGCATCATTCCACAGTGCAGGCATTCCCTCATATTTCACCAGCAAGCAGTACACCATCTTGATGTGTGCCTTGTCACACCAAAGTGTTCATACAGTGCTTCTGAACATCACTCCCCAGTGCAGACAGTCCCTCACCTTTCTCCGTCATGCAGCACACCACTATGATTGGTGCCATGTTGCCCCACTGTGTTCAATCTGTGCTTCTGAGCATCACTCCCCTGTGCAGTCAGGCCTTCACCTTTCACCAGCACGCAGTACACCACCATGAGGGTGCCATGTTGCCCCATTGTATTAATGCAGTGCTTCTGAGCATCACTCCACAGAGCAGGCACTCCCTCACCTTTCACCAGCACACAGTACACTACCATGATTGGTGCCATGTCGCCCCACTGTGTTCAAGCTGTGCTTCTGAGTATCACTCCACAGTGTAGGCAGTCCCTCGCCTTTCACCAGCATGCAGTGCACAACCCTTATGGGTGCCATGTCACCCCTCTGTGTTCATGCATTGCTTCTGAGCATTGCTCCCCAGTACAGGCAGTCCCTTACCTTTCACCAGCACACAGTACACAACAGGAATGGGTGCCATGACACCCCACTGTGTTCATGCAGTGCTTCTGAGCATCGCTCCTCAGTGCAGGCAATCGCTGCCCATTCACCAGTCCGCATTACACCACTATGATGGGTGCCATGTCACTCCACAGTGTTCATGCAGTGCTTCTGAGCATCACTCCACAGAGCAGGCACTCCCTCACCTTTTATGATTGGTGTCATGTCGCCCCACTGTGTTCAAGCTGTGCTTCTGAGCATCACTCCACAGTGCAGGCAGTCCCTCATCTTTCACCAGCACGCAGTACACCACCTTGATGGATGTCATATCGCCCCATTTTGTTCATGCAGTGCTTCTGACATTACTCCCTTGTACAGGCATTCCCTCATCTTTCACCAGCAAGCAGAACACTACCGTGATGTGTGCCTTGTTGCACCAGAGTGTTCATACAGTGGTTCTGAGCATCATTACATAGTGCAGGCAATCCCTCACTATTCACTAGCACACAGAACACAACTGTATTTAGTGCCATGTCTCCCCACTGTGTTCATGCACTGCTTCCCAGTATCACTCCTCCATGCAAGCAGTTCCTTACTGTGTTACACAGAAACATAGAAATTTGTCGGCAGATAAGAGCCTTCTGCCCACCTAGTCTGCTCCAATACCTCCAATAACTGTACTTTTTTATGCTCTGCCAGTATTAGGTTGTCCCCCTGCTCCAATTACCATTAGTCCTCTCTGCCTGTCCCAAGCTTTTTTAAATCCATTTATTGTTTCTTCCCCCACCACCCCCACTTGCAGGCTGTTCCACTTGTCCACCACCCTCTCCGTGAAAAAGTACTTTCTCATGTTCCCCCTGAATCTCCCTCCTGCCAATTTCATCTTGTGGCCCCTCATCCTTGAGCAACATTTTCTCTGAAAAATTGTATACTTCTGTACCTTATTTCTCCCTGTGAGGTACTTAAATGTTTCAATCATATCCACCCCCTCCTCTCCTTTTCTCTAGTGAGTACATATTCAATTCCTTCAGCCTAGCTTCATAGGACTTGTGATGTAGTCCCTGCACCATTCTAGTCCGCCCTCCTCTGAACTGCCTCCACCCTATTAACGTCCTTATGCAGATGTTTATACAGTGCTTCTGAGCATCATTCCACAGTGCAGGCAGTACCTCACATTTCACCAGCACACAGTACACCACCTTGATGGGTAAAATGTCACCCCACTGTGTTCATACATTGCTTCTCAGCATTTCTCCTCCATGCAGGCAATCCCTTACCATTCACCAGCATGCAGTACACATCCATGATGAGTGGCATGTTGCCCCACTGTGTCCATGGGACAAAGCTGTTTATCTCCTTCAGCACCCTGACTTGCCACATCTGGGCCAGTCTTCCCAGCCCCATCACCAACCTTCTCTGGGACTTGCCTTTTCTAGTGGTCCTGTCACAGGACCTTGGGTCAGAAGTGCCTAGTCATCAGTGTGGAGCCTGCTATAGGGCAGACCATCGCTGTTCTACAGTTGGAGGGCTTTTACTCTTATTTTTTCCCCTATTGGGCCCAGACATGTGTGTACTCAACCTCCATGGAGACACCTCAGGCATCCAGGTGCGGGGTCCCTTTCCATGCTGTCCCCATGGTGCTGCCACCTAGATTCCTCTCCCTATCCTACAGATGTGCATTCTCCCTCCCAGGCCAGTCCCCAAGCAACCCAGGTCCATTCTTGAACCCGAGTTGCTGGCATGGCAGTCAGTGGCTAAAAGCAATTCAGTCAGTGGCTAAAAACTTGAAACAGAAATAGGTAGATAAACCTAGAATTGGAAACCAGAACTAGACAGAGCAATGGCCCCATATTAAAAAGGTATCAGGCTGCCCTTTGCAAAGTCCCTTTCCTTAGTGCAAATTAGCACAGTTTACTAAATGTGCTATACTCAAACATGTTTGGAGCAAAGTGCGAGTGCCCCAAGCATGTTTGAATATAGCTCCTCAAAGCAAAATGAGGCACTAAAATGTGCACTCAGCACAATACACATCCCCCTGCTGGCCAAAGAGAGATACAGTATCTGGTCACTGAAAACATACAGTACAGGCTGTGATGGAGCCAACTTATTTAGGGCATCCCAGACCTGTTAGTGTTACAGTAGGTACAATCAGGACCACACTGAAAATGAGATACTGCATGTTAATTGACCTCTCCTGGGTAACTACATTGTAAAAAAAGTTTAACAGCAGGACTCCAGGAAAAGCTAGATTCTGCATTTTACCTGTGCTAACTCTACACAATACACTGGAAAATGCGTAAAAGCAGGACCACACTGAAAATGAAATATTGTAGCTGCTCTAACCTACTAATGACACTTACACCCTATGTGTGTGCACGACTGTTGTAACAGCTACGTCTGTGTGTGTGTGTGTGTGTGTGTGTGTGTGTGTGTGTGTGTGTGTGTGGTGTGCGCATTTTCAAGGAGGTGTGTATGTCCAGAACCAAAAACACGTTTCACTGCATTACCTTGATGTTTATGGTTTTCTTTTTTTCTATTGTTGTGGTGTAAATGTGGGACTTTTACATTATTTAAGTACATATTTATTTATTTCAAACGTTTCACCAGGAAAGACATACAGAGCTGAAAAACAGATAATTTCCAGATGCATCCGGGGGGGAAGGGGGCAGAAAAGTGCAAGAACAGCATAGAACAATAACTTATACAATAAAATACCATGCAGAGATATAAAATAAACAGTACAAAATGAACATGAATCAGGTTCATCAGAGAGGTAGAATTATAGGAAAAAATTTTACAAATACACAGCGAGGAATCTGTCCCATGGGTACAAGTAATAGTACTTTTCAACGGTGAGGGCACTAGGGAATAGGGCGTTAAGGAAGGAATGAAGATTGGGGGGGGAGAAGGGAAAGTGCAGATAAGTGAGGGAGGAAGAAGAGAGGAAGAAGAGTTGGTGAGGTGGGTGGAGGGGCAAGGAGGAGGAGAAGATGGTAAATTGAGGAGCGTGGAAGGGCTGTGTCTCAAGGGCAGCCACAGGAGGAAGCGGTGTGGTCATGAGGAAAGAGAGTAAACTGAGGAGAGGGGAAGGACTATGACTCAAGGACAGGCTCAGGAGCTAGCAGCGTGGTCATGGAGCAGAGAGGAGAGAGAGCATTTGGAAGAGATGGAGCAAATAGTTAGGGGGAGAGAGTTCTAAAGTTTAGGAAGGCAGAAAGAGAAGGCAGCTTGACCAGCAAAAGATTTCAATCACAGTAATACAACTAAGTCACACATTAATTCTATATCTCTTCTCCTGCATCAGTCATTCCCTGTGTTTTTATTTTGATGTTTTTTTTTGTAAACTTTATTTTATACTTCCAAGAGCACAAGACATGAACCCCACGAAGTGAGGAAATAATTTGATTCCAACATCAGTACAGAAATGGTCAGACAGAGACATAATTTCACAGAATTAAAAAAGTGCATCAATTGTACCTTGATTAATCAAGTTGGTATACCTATAGTTGTTACTAACGAGAGTACAGATAACTGATGGTCAATAAACAAGTTTCCTTCTTACCCCCCCCCCCTTTAATCAGTGTGGGAACCATCAGTGTTCGTTGCTCTCTTGGGGGACTTTTGGTAGGAATTGAATCAATCTTATGAAAATTACATGGGGATCCAGATTACATAGGAAATCGTGTGGGCGCCCTCCAGCTTACTACATCCTGCATTCCACTCTAGAGAGTGTTCAAGGACAGAGAGACCCCTAAATTGACCTTTTTAGAAGACCGAGAACTGGCTTGACTGCACCGCCCTCTCCACTGGGTTGCATATCTCCTGAAATTTACTTTCTTGGTTCCTGATTTTATTTTGGATTCTTTCCAGATTCATACATTCCATCAGGTCATTCACCCAAGCAGAAATTGGAGGGACAATCGAGAGTCTCCAATACAAAGCCAGCTGGCGCATGCCCAGCACCAAACCTAGTCTCCATAGTGAATAGTTAACGGCTCGTCCTTCTACCCCCCCCCCATATGCAGGCCTAGAAGTACTTCAACCAGAACCATTCTCAGTGGTTCCCCTAATATAAGTGACAAGAACAACAGAACTTCTTGCCAGAAACCACAGACTTTGTGACATTCCCACATTAGATGGAAAAAGTTGCCTACGTGAATACTGCACTTCTGGCATAGGTCAGTGACCGATGTGTCAATTTTATGTGCCAGGGCTGGTGTAAATTATACTCTCATAAGAACATTACATTGAATTGCCCTCAATCTATTATTCACAGAGCATTTTAAAGAATTTTTAAAATTATTGACCAACCCCAGTGGGGAATCCGGAAATACATCCTCCTCCTTTGCTTTTGCACTCTATCCAGATGTTCTGGCATGGCCCCCATCATCAGCCTATAATATGCCTTCAGTGGTTTGAATAAGGGGTTCGAGCATCTCGCCTTAAATGTCTCTTCCAGGGGAGAGTGGCCATACCCTCGAGGACCCACTGCCTCCAAGCTTCTCTCTGTTCTCCTCCTGAGATCCAAGTAGGAGAAATAGAATGAGGTGCTCAAATTATTTATGACATAAAAGTCTAGCACCTGCCCATCTTCTACCACCTGCTCCATGAGATACAGCCCCCTCCTAACCCAGTTAGTCAGGGTCCTCTTAGTCTCCCTCCCTGCTCCGGCTGCCACATGCTGTAAAGTGGTGTCCGGGGAGAGGCCTTGCTCATGCTGAAGAATCTTGTGTGCCAACCTTCATGCCCTCCATGTTGCCCTAGTACATGGGTGTTTAAACTTTTTAAAGGGGATGCCCACCAGGAGTTGAGTTGGCCTCTAACCCCACCCAGTCTGTAAGGGTCTCCTCCTTCCCTAACATGTCCTGTATATGCGCCAACTGGGATGCCAGATAGTAGTATTTAACACATGGGAGCCCCAAACCCCTTGGGAGAATGGCTTCCATAATGTAGCCTTTGTAATCCTAGGCCTCTTTCCCTGCCATAATAGCTGAGTAATAGCACCCTCCAGGACATTAATATATCTATTAGGTATGTAAACCAGGATTGTCTGGAAGGGATACAGAAATTGGGGCAGGATACTCATCATTATAAGGTTAACTCTACCCAACAATGTTAGGGGGAGTGCTTTCCAGTTCTGCTTGATTTTGGCCACCACCTTACGCATGTTAATATCTGCCATTCTAGCCAGCTTCACCAGTAGCAGTACCCCTAACTATTTAATTTCCTGGGATGGGTGAATAACACATCGGTTAAGCCGGATTGGTTGCCTGTTTTTCCCCAGGGGCATCCACTCACATTTGCCCCTGTTTATTTTATGTCCAGAAATCTGTCCATAGGAGTCAAAGATACTGGTCAAAGCCAGAAGGGCAGTCTCAGGGTCCCCTGGAAAAGCAATATGTCATCCGTGAGCAAGGATATAACATGTGATTTACCAGTGCCTCTAAACCCCTGAATTGCCTCATGGGAGAGAAGTGTTTCAGCCAGGGCTTCAATAGTAAGCACATACTGTATAAAAGTGGGGAGAGTGGGCAATCCTGCCTTGTGCCACGTGTGAGGGAGAAGGGGGCAGACAGGGTAGAGTTAGTGAGAATTTGGGCCTGTGGGCCATTGTAAAGCACCTTAATACATTGTAACACTGTGTCACCCATCCCATACTTCTGAAGAACTGCATACATAAAGGACCACTCCACCCTATCGAATGCCTTTTTGGCATCTAGGGCTAGAAGGTCTCCTCCAGATTCCCCCCCCCCCCGTGGGTTCAACCATGAATTATGCTGACCATCCGCGTTATATTATGTTTAGCCTGCCTTCCCTTGATGATCCCCCCCGTCCAAATTAATAACCTTGGGAAGGAGACCCTCCATTCTTAAAGCCAGGAGTTTTGCAAGGATTTTATTGTTGGGATTCAGGAAGGATATGGGCCTATATGACCTACACTTAAGGGGATCCTTGCCGGGTTTTGGGAGCATGACTATGGTGGCAGTACACATTGATGGGGCAGAGATCCTCTATGAAAGGCGAGTTGCACCATCTGCAACATAAAGGTTCCAGTTTCTTCCCAGACCAGTCTATAAAACTCCAGGGGTATACCATCAGAGCCTGGGGCCTTCCCTTTCTTCCCCTTCTGAACTGCCTGGCCCAATTCTTCCAAAGAGATTGGAAAGTCAAGAACCCTCCTGTCTTCCTCTGCAACAGATGGCAGAACAATTCTTTGGAGGAAAGCCTCTGGGTCCCCTCCATCTGGAAATTCCGAAGTGTACAATTTGGAATAAAAGTCTTTGAAGGTCATATTTATCTGGAGTTGGCCATAAGTAATATCTCCTCCTTCTGTTTCCATTCCCAGAATGGTCCTCTCCCTCTCTTACTTTTGACCAAGCCTATTAACCATTTGTCTGCCTTGTCACTGTCAAAATGGGCCCTGGTCTTAGTTACTAGGAGGTTCCTCACTATACCCCTATTGATATATTGATTTAGGGAACAGTTCAAGGCTTTAAGCTTTTGCACTTTCTGGGGGCATACCTTGCCCATCAGCTCCCTCTCCAGTTCCTGGACCTCTCAGTTTCCTTTTCTTCCCTTCCCAGTTTCTTTTTAATATACGCTGAATATGATATTCCCTCCCCCCGAATGTGTGCCTTTAAGGCATCTCAATTATTATGGATGCTTGTGTCGTCTGGGTTGTTATGTCATAGGTACTCCTGAATACTGTCCTTTACTTGGAGGACAAACCGCTCATCATATAATAGCGCTGGGTCCATTTTCCAGCTAGACCTCGGGGTACTATCTTCAGGGAATATCAGGGTGACCCACAAGGGAGCATGATCTGATATTATTACTGGTCCATAGCTGGTCCCTTCCACATATCCGGCCCACATCTTCGGGAGGAGGACACAATCCAGCCTGGTATAAACCAGGTGGGCTGCGGAAAAAAAGGAATATTCTCTTGTGTGTGGATGGCAGTGTCTCCATGCCTCCTTTAGGGCTCTGCCCTCCGCAAAGCTGTGAAAGGTGGTAGCACTGCTCGGTGAGAGTCTGGTTCACTGACCTGAGTGGTCCAGAACAGGGTCCCAATACATGATGGAACCCCCTTCCCCACGATTATCAAATTATCAGGTAATGGGTCTAGGGCAACCCCCAAGTGTGTGAAAAAGTCAGGTGTGTCAAAATTAGGGCCATACACCAAAACTAGGGTGTACTTCAGACCTCCCATAGCCACCTCTGCTATGAGATAGCACCCCTGGGGGTCTGACTGAACCATCAGGATCTTGTGGGGAAGTCCTGGTCTGATCCATATCGCTACCTCGTAGCCCTTGAGGTGAATGGCAAGGCAAGGCAAATTTTATTTAAGAGACGCCCATCCCAGAGGCTCTGGGTGCAGAACATATTAAAACTTCATACAACAGTCATGATAAATACAAAACAACATAATATTAAACATTAATATACAATATTCCAGCAATTAAAATAAGATTTAGTATAAATACTACCCTCAACAGCAACAACTAAATTCAAAGTAGCCAAAAGCTGACTTAAGCATGAAATTCTAAAAGTCAGGTAGGGACTATAAAATACAGTCCAAGAAGGCCTGATTATACAAGAGGCCTTGAGGCGGCCTTTAAATACCTCCACAGAAGGGGCCTCCCTGACGGCTAAAGAAAGCAAATTACACAGGATGGGGGCGGCGACACTAAATGCTCTGTCGCCAGCAGTTTTTAACCTCGTCCTGGGAATCGCGAGGAGGCCCCTAGAGAAGGAGTGGAGGGAGCGGGCCAAAACAGCAGGTGTAAGAAGGTCCTTCAGGTAACCAGGGCCCAGGCTGTGTAGGGCTTTAAAGGTGGGCAAACCCACCTTAAAGAGGACCCTCCACCAAACCGGCAGCCAGTGCAGTTGACGCAGCACTGGAGTTACATGACAATACTTAGGCTGTCCTGTCAGCAGCCTCGATGCTGCATTCTGCACCAGCTGCAGTCAGCGCAGAGTACCCCCAGAGGCCCCAAGATAGAGTGCATTACAGTAGTCAAACCTGGATGTCACGAAGGCATGCAGCAAAGTGGGGAGGTCTAGCGGCGGAACTAGGGGCTTTATCCTGGTGATATTCCTCAGATGACAATGGACGCCACCTGAAACTCAAGTGTCAATTTGCTGTCAAGAATAATACCCAGATCATGCACCCTAGAGGAGGCCTTCAGTGGTACAGAGCCAAGACAAAGCCCTGTCTCTGCATCAGAGGCCAACCTATCACGCCCTCTGTTCAACTCCTCCACCAGTACCTCCGCCTTATTGGGGTTCAGGCGCAACAAGCTGGAGGCCATCCAGTCATTGATCTCAGCAAGGCAGCTGTTAAGCACTTCCACTGTGCAAGATGTTCCAGGGGCAAAGGAAAGATACAGCTGGGTATCATCAGCATAGCAGTGAAAACCCAGACTGTACTTCCTAATGAGGTCTCCCAGGGGCAGCATATACATGGCAAACAACATCGGCGACAAGACCGAACCCTGGGGAACTCTGCATGACAGGCGGCCAGGGGAGGAGGAGGAGGAGAAATTCCCCATCACTACCCTCTGCCGAATGGAGCCATCAGAAGGGTACCACCCCAGGCGCTTGCCATTTTTGCAGCGTCCTCTGCCGTGGAGTGTATCTCCTGGAGAAAAGCGATGTCTCTCCCATTTTTTTAAGACAACCCAGACTTTTTTCCTTTTGACTATGTGTCTTAGACCATTTACGTTCTAAGAAATCACCGTGAGTTTACTCATGATAGTGACTAAATAATATGATGCTCTAGTCTCGTATCAAATAGTCAATCTGCACTTGCATACATCAGATCTTAGAAGTATTTTCAAAAACATTATACAACACCCAACATGTCCCCCATCCCCTGGATAGGTACTCAAACAGTGAGAAACCTCTCCACCCCTACTTCCCAACACAGTGTTAACCTAACATGAGAGTAAACACATCCTGTACCCCATATAACCTCCCTCCCACCTCCCATGATAGAAACCAACAACAGGAACATCCAAACAAGTACCCCCCAGGCCCAACTCAAACAAATCATCCACCCTCTACTTTGCATGGATCGAGCGGGCTATCCACCATTTATCTTAGATTAAGGTAAGAAAAAAGAAAACACTAGAAAAAATGAAAGATAAATCAACCGAATGCCCTCGCTATCTCGCCATCATACATCGCACAATGGAAGCCTCGAGCGAGGGGCCGGGCCACAGTAGCCCCCCCCCGGTGACCTCTGGCAGAATAGGCTGTTAAGGTGAAGGTCGCACCCCATGTAGCTACTGCAAACTGCCATAAAGTAGCAGGGCCCAAGCTCTTACCCACCCCCGAATCTCAGCTACCCCTAACAGAAACATAGGAGCTGGGGAGCGCTGACCCCTGACAAATGCTTTCCCCCAGGTTAACATGCATTGCTCATTCAGCCCTAGAAATGTGTAGAGGGGGTCCAAAATGGGATCATGTCCTACCCCAACCCAAAGAAACCAACAAGGCACAAAAGTAACAGGCATCCACTGTAAAAATGCGTGCCTGTATCGATTGCAGTCCCATCAGGGCAAGTCTATGGCTGTGCCTCTCATCCACAAGCTGGGCTTCCAGTTAGCAAAAGCAAGTTCTCAATAGGCCCAGGATCTGCCAATTCAAAGGCTGAGGCCTCCAACCCAGACCTAGTAAGGACCAAAGGTCCACATGTCGGGAACAGAACCACAAGATCGATCAGCAGGTTGGGCCACTTCAGGCTCCAAAGAGACTCCTTATACAGGAACTGAGGGTGAGAGTGGGAGAGGGAGCCCCTGCCAAACCAGCCCTGATAGGCCTCTTATAGGAGTTATGGTTTGGCTCACTGTATACGCCCCCCCCCACTCCCTTCCCAACAGGCCCGTACCAGAGTCACAGTACCTTTACAAAATCAACTCGTGGATGGCCAGAGATCTTCTAATTTTGATCACACTGCCTGCAGGACTTTTCCAGATCCATCACACACTCCATGGCCGCTTCTGGGTTTGTAAACGATCTGGACTTTCCTCCTTGCGGCCTAATAATCAGATATGCTGAATACACCTGGGAAAATTAACAACCTACATCGTGCAGCTTTTTCTTCACTTCCACAAATGCTCTACGTTGGTTTTAGAGCTGCCAGGAGTAGTCAGAGAATAAGCTGACCTGTGAGTGTTGGACTAAGATTTTTTCTTTTCCCCTCACCTTGTCCAGCACCATCTGGCAATCTGTAAAGCGAAGGAATTTAATGATGACATGTCTGGGTCTTTGATCTGGTGTGAGTTTGGCACCCGGTGACTTGTGAGCATGCTGGATTTCCAATGAAATCTCCGGGGAGATCTCCAGTGTGTCTCTCAACCATTTTTGCATGAAGGCGGGACAATCTCTGCCCTCCAGCCCCTCTGGGAGCCGATGATGTGGACGTTGCATCATTGCTCCCTGTTTTCATGGTCATCTATGCTCTGCTTTAGAAAGTCGATCTCCTGGAGGGCTTTGTGTAAGTCAGATTGGGAGCTTTGTAAACTATCCTCTTAAGCGCTCACCCTGGCTTCTAATTCCCCCAACCGTGACTCATGTCCTTCAACTCTCTCAGATATGGAGTTGACAGTTTGTTGGAGATGCTGGATTTGTGTGGTAACATTGTCAAAACCAGCCTCCATTCATGTCCCCAGGTCATATTTAAGTTCCTTAATGAGTCTTTCCAATGCATAGTAGCCTTTGGTGTTCATGGAGGAATCTGCCAGGTCCATCTCAGGATCAGGACTCCGACTCCTCACGGTCTGAGGCTTTCCCGGACCACTAGTGCCAGCGTCTCTTCTCGAGGAGGGCCATGACAGGCCCCTAGTTTCTTTGGCCGATTTTGCAGCTCTGAAGGGCAATTTCACCTGTTTTTTTCACAGATTTCGCTGTCAATGCCATCTAGATGTTGTAATAACAACTGATTGACTTGGACTGCAGAGATTAGCGTAAGGATGGTGAAGAAATGTGGTGGATAGCCACAGAGCTCTTTGATTAAGCTGCCATCTTTCTCCTGCGCTAGGCCATGCCCCTATTTTGATAAGTTGATGACTATTTTTGTTCTTTGGTCAGTTCCACAACTTGTTGCTTGATAGCTTATTTTTGTCAGTTTATCCTTAGACATAATTGTCCTCTTTATCTTTGTTACATTTATTCCATTTCTATGAAATTTATATTCTGTAGTTTTGTATCTGTTATCTTTTCCCCTTTCCACTTCCCCCCCCGGACATATCTGAAAACAAGCTGTTACTAGCTCATGTGTCTTTCCTCATAAAACCTTTGAAATAAATACATTTTTTAATCACATTAATGCATTAGCAGCCATTGTGGCTCTGACCAGAATTGTTTTATAACTGTTGCATGCATTGACTTTCAAAGCCCTGACATAATTTGGCCTATATGGGGGGGGGCACAGGGCTGCATGAGACCTCTTGCTGTGACTTGAAGCTTGCACATATTCCTACATAAGACCCAGTTTTTGGGGATCTGTTTTGACAGGGAGATGTTTTTGCCTGCATAACTGATAAAGTGTTCTGCTCCACTGTGTTAAATTACATAGTAACCGTGCAGCATCTACCCCACCATGTACTCCAGGTCATGCCTGAAAATAGGCATTGTATTGTTTAGTGCACCTTCCAGGTAAACAGAAACTGAATAAGTACCCCAGTGTCTACTAGCACTGTTCTCTTTTAATTTGATGTATAATTACCTCTTCTTACAGGTTTGATGATTGGGGTAGATGGTGGCCTTTTTTCTAGGCAGTCTCTGGTGGTAGTACCTTATATGAAATGTATCCATCCTGTATACATATTTGTTTTGGCAGGGTTTATACATGGCCTTGTTAGGAATATGTGCTAACCATGGAATGATTTCTGGACTTGGACAAGTGACTGTGTAATGGCCATGCTTCCACGATGGCAGTATAGCTCTTACAACAGACCTTTGCTGTTAATAGATTAGATTTCAAATAAAGCCTTCCAATCCTGCATTTGTTTGCACTTCTTCAATGTGTTAAAGTCTGATTAATACCTATGTGTGCTTTGTATACCATTTTTGATGACGTGTGTACTTGTGCACTATTTGTGTTCTTTTATTGCAAAACAATAAAAGGCCTTAACTGAAAAAAAAGAATCCCAGATTCTCTGCCATGTTGTTGTTGTGCTTGGCACTTTTTTGCTATACCTGTCTTTGTCTAGCTCCAGTTTAAGTATGGTGTCTCTGAATTTAACCTTTTTTTTTGTTGCCCTTGCCATGTGCAAGATGTCTGTGTGAATGAGCTAAATAGGGCCCTGTCCCAGTTGTTCTGGAGAAAGAGTTTAAATGCAAGGATCTGTTCTATTCTCTCCTTTTCTGTCTCTTGTCTGGCTGGTTGCGCAACCAGATTTTCTTGTGAGACCTAGGACTTGATCATTCAGATGGTCTCACAATTCTCTGCCTCTCGCTATCTCTGTACCTTCTCTTGCTGTTCTGTCTTTTCTTCTTACTTGCATATCTGCAGGTATAGAAATATATGTGAATCATTATGTGGAAATGTAACTGATACTGAAATCCCTTTGTTTA
The DNA here is from genome assembly GCA_016271365.2 of Neoceratodus forsteri. NCBI lineage: Eukaryota > Metazoa > Chordata > Ceratodontiformes > Ceratodontidae > Neoceratodus > Neoceratodus forsteri. The sequence goes on from CM057452.1 coordinate 570,343,712, forward strand.
GAAATGTATATAGGTATACTGTTGAAATGATTGCAAAAAGCTGTTTGGAACTCAAGAGGTCAACCTGAGAAGTTAGTTTGTAAACTGTCTGAGAAGCTGCAAGCAAGAGGTCAGTTCTTGGTCCCAATGTTATTTTTGCTGTACTTGTTGAAATTTACAAGAACACTGTGTAAGAAGCATGCTGTTTTCTTAACTAGCGGGGGTTGCAAAGACTTATAAAAACAGAGCTGCATTTCTTGCAAGAGAGACACAGAGACTGAGAAAGACTGAGATTGGAAATTGAGAAGAAACCCAGACCCAGATGGACTTTCTCTCTTATATACTGCCTTTGTAAATAGTTATACTGAACAATTTTTTTATTTTACTGTTAATAATAAACCACTTGTGAATTTGCTCCTGGTTTTCTATGCTTCCTGACCTGTTCCTCAACAACAGATGATTTTAGAAGTGGAATTTATGCCGTGCATACTCTAAGCCAGAAGTTTTGTGCATGAGTACTTGACCTGGTACCAGGGGAGCATAGAAGAAATGTATGGATTCTGCATCAGCAAGCCCAGGAGTGGTTACCAGGAGAATGGCAGCCAAACTAGCAGAGACAAAAGTCCAAGCTGAGACTGTACAGCTAGCACCAGTTATAGAAAAAGAACAAGCAGTGACAGAACCTGAAAGCCTGACTGCCTTTTTCAAATGGTGGACTATACAACAAAAAGAGATGGAGAAGCAGAGAGAAAAAGAGATTCAATATTTAGAAGCACAGAGAAAATAAATGCAACAACTCGAACAGCAAAAAGAGAATAGATGCAATGATGGATGGATGCCTTGCAAGTTATCAAAGCTGGAGGATTTGGCACTGGTCCAGCAGAGCAACAAGACACTAACAATTTAAAATACATTAAACTTACAAAGTTGTGTTCCTCAGATGATATCGAAGCATACCTGACAACTTTTGAAAGGGTTGCCGCAGTCTGCCAGTGGCCAAAGCAGCAATAGGCAATCAGACTGGTACCTTACCTGACAGGGAAGGCCCAACTTGTGTACAGCAATATGGACACTGCATAGTCAGAAAATTATGACCTGATGAAAAGTGAAATCCTGAAAAGGTATGACATCTCAGGAGAGACCTACAGGCAGAGATTTTGATCTCTGAAGTACAACTCAATTGACAATCCTTGAGAAGCCATCACCCGACTCACGGAACTCCTCATAAAATGACTCCAACCAGAGAGCAAGACAGTCCCACAGATCATCGACACATTTGCAATGGAGCAATTCATCAACATCCTGCCTACAGATGTGCAGCTTTGGGTAAAGGAACACTGACCAGAAAGTGGGGAAAAGGCTGTTTCTTGGCCAAATATTACCAAATGGCCAGACAAATGCCACAGCAGTGAGGTAACAGCCAATCACTAAGACATTATTTTTCCCATTTAAACTCCAAGTGTGATAAGAACTCTGGTGGGGGTAGCAAATCTGTGTCCAAGATGTTATTTGCTATAACTGTAATAAGCCAGGTCATGCTGCAAGAAATTGCCATAAGAAGAGTGACACTGGAGCAGATTTGTCCTTAGCAAATTGGGACAAGTACTGAACAGATGTGAAGGTGGGAGATAAGACTGTGAAGGGACTTATAGGCTGGGGAAGCAGACAGACCCTAATACATATTGAAGTGCTAGGAAAACAGTGTCAAAAGGGACCAGGTACTGGTGTCATCTGCATCCACAGGGACACTCAATACTATCCTACCAGCCAAGGGACTCTGACTATTAGTAGGGTGTCACACTGAATGAAAGTGGGGGCAGTACCTAAGTTACCTGTACCTATGATTTTTGGAAATGACTTTCCAGGATTTACTGAGTTAATCAAAGAGGGAGTAAATCCTGATGTTTCAGCAGCTGTGGTGACAAGAGCTCAGGCAAAGAAAATCTCAGATGGTGGAGGCTCTTTTCCTTTCGCTAATTTTGATTCAGACTTGTTTGAGCACAGCTCCAAGATCCGTAAATCCAGGAAAGAAAGACAACATCTGAAGAAACAGTGGCAACAAAAGACTGATGGACATAAGGACTTAACTTATGAAAATGCTGAAACTAAACTGATCACTGATTGTGATTTTCTTTTAGAACAAGCTAACGATGTTTCTCTCCAGGGTTATTTTAAGCAGCTGGGGGTGAAACCAAAACAGGGTGAACCTATGTTTAAAAAATGTAATGGGTTACTGTTCAGAATATGGGTTAAACCTCAGACACAGAACCAGATAGAACAATTGGTTATACCACAAAAGTATAGATCTGAGTTGTTACATATAGCACATGATAGTCCTATGGCTGGTCACTCGGGGAGGGATTGCGATCTTGCCAGATTGCTGTACAGATTGTACTGCCCTGGAATTCGTGAAGATGTTGCTTCCAATTGCAGTTCTTGTGCTGAGAGTCAGAAAGTAGCCACAGTCACCAAAAAAGACTAGGTGCCCCTGGTGCCGCTACCCATGATTGATGTGCCTTTTGAGAGAATTGCAATGGATGTAGTTGACCCCTTAGAAGTAAAAAGGGTAATTGATTCATTTTGGTAGTATGTGACTATGCTACTCAATACCCAGAGGCAGTTCCAATACGTACTGTCACATCCCCAAAAGTGGCAGCAAAGCTTGCCAAAATTTTCAGAAGGGTGGGCATACCAAAAGAGATTATTACTGATTAGGGTAGTAATTTTGGTGCTGCATTACTGAAGGAGCTGTACCGACTACTAGGTATCACTGCCATAAGAACCTCCCCTTATCACCCTCAGACAGACGGTCTTGTTGAGCATTTTAATCAAACCCTAAAATGCATGTTAAAAAGGTTTGTAAAAGGGGAAGGGAAGGATTTGAACAAATACTTACCTTACCTTACCCGCTTTTTGCTTTCAGAGAAGTGCTACCGGCATCAACAGATTTTTCACCATTTCAAGTGCTGTATGGTAGACAACCTAGAGGACCACTAGATGTATGGGTGTGGGCAGGACAGTAGTGTGGTGGGTAGGTAACTGGCTGGGTGGCAGGACACAGAGGGTGATGGTAAATGGCTGTCACTCCACAGAGGGAAGAGTGACCAGTGGGGTACCACAGGGATCAGTGCTGGGACCGGTCCTATTCAACATCTTCATCAGTGACATTGCGCAGGACCTAGAAGGCAGAATTTCACGTTAGCTGATGACACAAAGCTCTGTAACAGAGTAGACACACCAGAGGGTGTAGACAGAATGAGAAGGACCTGCAGAAACTTGAAGAATGGTCAGGGGTTTGGCAGTTGACATTCAATGCAAAAGTGCAAGATAATGCATATGGGGCACAAAAACCCTGGCACAATATATCGGTTGGGGGTGAGGATATAGCATGCCAAGCAGGAAGGGATCTTGAGGTTATCATCTCTGATGACCTCAAGGTAGAAGCCAGTGTGACAAGGCAGCAGGTAAAGCAAATAGGATGCTGGGATGTATAGGCAGGGGCATCACCAGCAGGAAAAGGAGGTCATAATTCCGTTATACAAGACACTAGTGAGGCCCCACCTGGAGTACAGGTGTACAGTTCTGGAGACCATACCTACGTAAGGACATAGACAGGGTAGAGAAGGTTCAGAGGAGGGCAACAAAGATGGTGCATGGATTGCATCACAAGTCCTATGAAGACAGGTTGAAGGAACTGAACATGTACTCCCTGGAGGAAGGAGGGAGAAAGGGGATATGATAGAGACTTACAAGTATCTTACAGGGAGGAACAGGGTGCAGGAATACACTATTTTTAGCGAAAAAGATGTTCCCAGGACTAGAAGGCATGGGATGAAGTTGGAGGAGACGATTCATTGGAAACATGAGGAAGAATTTCTTCACAGAGCGGGTGGTGGACAAGTGGAACACCCTGCCAGAGGAAGTGGTGGGGGCTGAAACAATCACGGGATTTAAGAATGCATGGGATAGACATAAAGGAATTCTGGAGGTCAGGGGTAAGGGACAACAGACTTCTAGGAAAACATAAACTGAACTTGCAAGCTCAAATGGGCAGACTGGGTGGGCCATAGGCCCTTATCTGCCGACACTGTCTATGTATCTATGTAATGAAAGAAACATGGGAATATAACCTCAGTCAGAAACAATCTATTACATCTTATATGTGTGCCTTGAGAAAGAAACTGGCAAAATATGTTGAAATCACCCATAGTAATCAGGAAGAGGCCCCAAACCAACAGAAGGTGTATTATGACCATGGGGCAAAAGAAAAAGTTTTTGAGCCAGGTGAAATGGTCTTGCTACTGTTACCCACTACAGAAAATAAACTGTTAATGAAGTGGCAAGGGTCTTATAAGGTTCTTAGATGTACTGGCACAGTTAACTGTGAGATTGAGACCCCTGATAGGAAAAATCCTACTAAGATATACCATGCTAACCTCCTCAAGAAATGGGTTGAAAAACACCAAAGATTGCTTTGTTAGTTTTACCAGAAACTGATAAAGAATATATTGATGTAGCTTATGATGGACTGGCACAAACTGTAACTGCTGATGCTGTAAAGGTGAATGTTTCCTCAACCTCCGAACAAACTGCAGAAATCTGTAACTTGCTAAAGACATTTAATAGTACTTTTACCACAGTGCCAGGCCAAGGTAAAGGTGTCGAGCACATAATAGTGTCAAAGAATTCTTGCTTTGTTATGCAAAAGACATACAGATTATCACATCGGTTAAGAGCAGACGTGGTTAAGGAAATACAAAAAATGAAAGAACTGGGTATCATAGAAGAGTTGAGAAGTGCATAGTCATCTCCAATGGGAATTATAAAAAAAAAAAGAAGGGGGTATAAGAATCTGCCCTGATTTTAGGAAACTTAATCAAGTGTCAGAATTTGACAGTTATGCTATGCCCAGAATTGATGATTTGGTGGACAGACTGGGGAGTGCCAAATATATCAGTACTCTCAATCTCACCAGGAGTTACTGGCAAATTTTCCTAGCTAAAGAATCCAAAGACAAAACTTCATTTGCCATTCCTATAGGATTCTATAAGTTCACCACCATGCTGTTTGATTTACATGGTTCATCTGCTACATTCCAGCGGTACATGGATGTCATTTTATCCCCTCATACTGGTTATTGTGCTGCATACCTGGATGATGTTGTGGTGTATAGTCCAGACTGGAAAAGTCACCTGGAACACCTACAAACAGTTATCCAATCAATCAAAAAGTCAGGTCTGACAATTAATCCTACTAAGTGTGCATCGGGATGCAGGAAACCAGATATTTGGGCTATGTTTTGGGAAACGGAGAAGTTAAGCCAGAGGTTTCCAAGATAGAAGCTGTAGTTAACAGCCCTGTCCCCAAAACCAGGAAACATGTCAGGTCATTTTTAGGGCTGGCTGGTTAGTATTGGAAATTTGTTCCCAACTTTGCCATGTTAGCTACTCCTCTCACTGAACTCACGAAAAAATGGTACCCGATTAGTGTGAAATGGACCCCAGAGTGCGACGAAGCTTTTCGGGCCATTATGGCTGCATTATGCTCAGCCCCTGTTTTAAGAAGCCCAGACTTTGAGAAACCATTTTTGTTACAAACGGATGCATCAGAGGTAGGCCTAGGTGTAGTCTTGAGTTAGCATATATTGTAGATGGGAAAGAACATCCTATTCTGTACATAAGTAGGAAGTTGCACGACAGAGAGAAAAGGTACTCCACCATTGAAAAGGAATGCCTTGCAGCAAAGTGGGCCATGGAGTCCCTTAAATTTTACTTACTAGAAGCTGACTTTGTACTTGTAATAGATCACAATCCTCTCTGTTGGAGTAACCAAATGAAGGACAAAAATTCTAGAATCACACAATGGTACCTGGCACTACAGCTATTTAAATTTAAAGTGATGCACAAATCTGGGAAAGAGAATGTCAATGATGATTTTCTATCTAGATACGGCTCAGGAATTGAGAATTCCGAAGGTTGAAAAAAAATGTGTGATCTGAAACTTCCATTTGATATGCTGCATATGCACTGAACTATAAAGATTACAAGCTACTGTCATGTTAAAGGAGAATTTAAAGAAAGTTTTGGAAACGTGTTTTTGTAAAACAGGTTCTCTCTTAAGGATGGGATATGTGGCAGGGTTGAATAGTGCCCTGTCCCAGTTGTTCTGGAGAAAGAGTTTAAATGCAAGGATCTGTTCTGTTCTCTCCTTTTCTGTCTCTTGTCTATCTGGTTACGCAACCAGATTTTTTCGAGAGACCTAGGACCTGATCACTCAGACAGTCTCGCAATTACCTGCCTCTCGCTATCTCTCTACCTTCTCTTGCTGTTCTGTCTTTTCTTACCCCTTGCATATCTGCAGGTATAGAAAAATTGGTGTATCATTATGTGGAAATGTAACTGATACTGGGATCCCTTTGTTTAGAAATGTATATAGTTTTACTGTTGAAATGTACAGTGGCATCCCCCAGGATGAAACCAAATTCTGAAGCATTTTGCAGCACTCTGCAGAATGCTGCAGCAGACCTACTGAATAAAGCAATGTAATTTCAGTGGCAATTAGTCCCTTTTGTCATTCAGAAAAATGTGACCCTGCCAGGGTGAAATGTATGCCACAGTTTCCTGCATGACAAAAGGGACTGATTGCCATTGAAATTACATTGCTTAATTTAGTAGGTCTACTGCAGCGTACTGCAGAGTGCTTTAAAAGCTGGTTTCATGCTGTGGGACTCCACTGTATATAGTTATACTGTTGAAATGATTGCAAAAAGCTGTTTGGACCTGAATGGGTTAACTTGAGAAGCTAGTTTGCAAACTTTCTGAGAAGCTGTAAGCAAGAGGTCAGTTCTGGGTCACAATGTTTTTTTTGTTTCACTTGTTGAAATTTACAAGAACACTGTGAGAAGCATGCTGTTTTCTTAACAAGCGGGGGTTGCAAAGACTTATAAAAAAAGAGCTGCAATTTTTTGCAAGACAGACACAGAGACTAAAAGAGACTGAGATTGGAAATTGAGATGAAACCCAGATGGACTTTCTCTGTTTATACTGCCTTTGTAAATAGTTATACGGAACAATTTTTTTATTTTATTTTACTGTTAATAATAAACCACTTGTTGCTAATTTTACAACTACTAATGGTTTTCTTATGCTACCTGACCTGTGCCTCAACGACAGTCTGCCATAACTCAACCTTCCCCGTACCCACCCCCCTTTCTCATTCTGTCCTATCTCCCCTGAGGAGACACTAACAGCCCTCCCCTCTCTCAGTCTCTTGAAAGGCTCCTCTCCGGATGACCTTGACCCTAAACTTCTCTGCCTCTCAGCCACAGCTATTGCCTACCCTCTCTCTCTCTCTAATTCTAAATCTCTCCTTTATGTCCTTCTCCATCCCTATACCCTGGAAACATGTGGTGGTCCTCCGTTTCCCTAAGGGTGGCGATCTTTCCTCCCCTGCCAACTATCACCCAATCTCCCTCCTCCCTGCCCTTGCTAAGCTCCAAGAACACCTGGTCCTCTCTCAATTGACCTCTTTTCTTGCTGACTCCTCCTCCTTCTTCACCCCATTCCAATCTGGTTTTCAGAAGAACCTCTCCACTACCACCTCCCTCCTTAGGCTCACTGACTCCACCCTTGCTGGGATGGACAATTGCCTCATCACCTCTGCCATCTTTGTCGACCTCACCAGGGCTTTCGACAGTCTCCCATACCCTACTTCTCAACTCCCTTACGGCTGCTGGTTTGTCTACTCCTGCTCTTACCTGGTTTAGAGCTTACCTCACAGGCAGAACACAATCAGTCAGGATTCAGAATGCAATCTCTCCACCCCTTCCAATCTCCACAGGAGTCCCACAGGGCTCTGTGCTTGGCCCCATCCTTTTCTCCATTTTTCTAAATAACCTTCCCTCAGTCTGCTACCCCTCCTCTTCTATCCATATGTATGCCGATGACACTGTCTTGTTCTCCTGTGGCAAAACCACCACTGATGTAGCAACCACTCTACAGCATGACTTCCAACAGGTTCAGCTCTGATTTACCTCACATCAACTATTCCTAAATGCCAAAAAGACAGCCTCCATGACCTTTAGCAGTAGGCCGAGACTCTCTAGGCTCCACCCCTTACCCTCTTTCCACACCCTTGATGGGACCATCCTTGAGGACACCCCCTCTTTCAGATACCTTGGGGTTTGGCTGTACCAACACCTCAGTTTCTCTGGCCACATTGTCACCATTCTGAAAAAACTGCACCCCAAGCTTGGAGCCCTTTACAGGAACCATAGTTGCATCCCTCCTACAGCCCAGCAAGAACTTGTCCAGAAGACTATCCTTCCCATTTTTGACTACTGTGATGTAGTCTATGGTGCTGTTCCCATATCTTCCCTTACCAGACTGGACTCTCTTTTCAACTCCTTCTGTCGATTTGTTCTTGATGTCCCATCTTGAACCCATCATTGTGACCATTACCATGCCCTGTCCTTCCCCCCACTTGCTAACAGATGCCTGGCTCACTTTGCTAAGGTAACTTCCAAACTTTGGCTTGGTGTACTTCCTTCCTACCTCTCATGCTCCCTCCCTCCCCCACTGCCTTCCTCCCACTCCCTCAGATCATCCAACACTCACACCCTGCTAGTCCTCCATCGTACCACCCTCATCGGCCAATCAGGTTTTTCCTATCGCTTCCCCCAAAATCTGGAACTCCCTCCTACCTCAAATACGACACTCCTACTCCTCCTCCTCCTCCTCCTCCTTCCTTGCCTCTGCCTTACATAACTTTCTCTCTGCTAGCTGCTCATGCTACAATCCTCCTTAACTTATTCCCCTGTGAGCCTGATTCAGCTTCATGCCCACCTCTTTCTTGCAAAACCCTCCCCATACATTCTACCCCAGCACCCCCTCCTTTCCACCTTACTCCCACACCTCCATTCCCTCCTCTGTACACCAGCTTACCCTCTCACCCTCACCGTTTAGCAGCTAGGCCCTAGCGGTTCTCCGCATCCCGAAGTCCAGAACCTAGGCAAACACTTCCTCGCTTCCTACTCCCACCCCATTGTTTCCTGAAAGGGCTGGGTCTCGGCCCCTCTTCTCTTCCATCTCCCTCTCTCTTAGTCCTTCTGAAGCCTACTCCCCATTACTGCCTACTTCCCTCCTGTTGTGCTCTATCTCTGCTGCCTACAACCTGCTTCCCTTCTGTCATGCTCTACCTCTGCCTTGTGCAGGCAGGGTCCACAGAATACTGGAGGGGCCAGGCCCTGTCAGACCCTTCTCTTCCCCCCTCTCTTCCTTCCTGATGTGCTCCAACTCCCACTGCCTAAACCTGCTTCCCTCCTGTTCATGTTTTACCTCTGCCTGGTGCAGGCAGGGTCCCCAGAATTCTGGAGGGGTCAGGCCCTGGCAGACACTTCTCCTCCACCCCTTGCCTTCCCCTCCTCCAAATCCCCCCTTTCCACCCTCCTGCTCTCTGCCTTTTCCCCCCACCCACCTCCCCTTCCTAGCCATAGTTATTGGCTAACCCCAATATCTAATGCACTTAAGTTATAGTCAACCTACACTTTTGTTACACCTTGCAAATTTTGTTCTATCTGTGTCTCTCCTCACAATTTTGCCCTAGTTCAGCCTCCTTATATTCTATCCAGCCATTTTCCAACTGCAAAGCTATGTCCCAGCAAGTGTTTGCCAAAGATATTTGTGCTATCATATCTATCTAGTTCGAGACTGTTAGCAGTCCTCCTTTTCAGTACGTCTGTATAGTCTGCTCACTTTATTGAATGTAATCAAATTGTATATCTACATTGTGTGCCAAATCTCTGTATACTATCCTCATATTCCCCCTACCCCCAGGTCGCATCGGGAGATGAGCAACTTGTTGCTCAGCGTGCCTTCCCGGTGAAACATTTCAATAAATAAATAGAAAATAACTTGATAGTCCAGAAAAGTCAAAACACATTTGTGGGATCTAGCTTTTGGGTCTTTAGGAGGCACCAATAATGCCCTGTGAGCTCTTATCACATTCAACACATAGTCGTCCCCTAGGTTCAGGATTTTCTTCAAGTTGTTAATAAATTTCCCATCTATTTGTTCAGAAAGACAGCAGATTATGATATTGTTTCTCCTGTACCTATTTTCCAGGTCTTTAATTTCTGAATTCCATTTCTGCATGCAGTACTGAAGGTATAGTAGGGCCTCATTGTGATTGTCTGCCATCTCCATGGTCGCTGTCAAGCAAGTTTCCATCTCAGCCATTTTCTTTTTGATCTGCAGGTCCCTCCACTCATCTGCTATGGTGCTTTCCAGCCAATGCAGAGCATTCCTTGTGGGTCTGAGTTTCGAGCAGAGTTTCGTCAAGGTAATTGTAAAGGACTCTTCCTTGTCCTCAAAGTCACTGAACCTGTCTGGGGATTCGTCCTACCTCAAGAACGAATGACTGTGACTAAGGACTTTCTGCCACTGCTTCATGCTCTCTTTTTTGCTGGTCTCACTGTTGCAGACTCTATCAGCTCTTGTCTTGTAGTCAAAGTTATCTTTTCCAGGCTGGCAGTTTGTCCTATAAATGCAACAGGATGCCTTAGGATGGATTGGGGGTTCACAGAATTCTAGAATCTAAGTTGCCATTGCTCAGTCATAGTAGTCCTAGTGATATTCCTGAAATGGTAAAAGCAGCTCCTGATGGCTGCCTACACTTGAGTTTCAACTGCAAGGTGCTCATCATGAAGTACCCCTGCACTGGCAGCCTTACGTTATCAAGCATGGGAAGACTGAGACCACACTTAACTTCTGATACCTTCTTCTCTGACTCCACCAATGGCACTTCAACGTTACCTGGATTGAGAACCAACAAGCTGGAAGCCATCCATACTCTGATTTCCTCAACGCACTGTTTTGACTTAAGCAATGATGGGCCCTGATCAGCTACAAAGGACAGATACAGCTGGAAATAATCTGCATAGCAGTGAAATTCCATGTGGTATCCCCTTGTGATCTCACCCAATGGTAGCATGCATGCTGTAAACAACACAGGAGAGAGGAGAGACCCCGAGGCAGTCCACAGCCCAAGGCTATTGTCCCCAACTGGAAAAGACTAATTGAGGACAGTTGTACCTTTCCTGAAAGGAATGATTGGAGCCACAGCAGGTCAGACCCTGAAAGTCCCTCTATGTACCTCCACTTTACCCTAAAACTCCTCATGATCGACAGTGTTAAATGTAGATATTAGGTCAAGGCGAGTAAGGATGGAAAATTTTCCATGGTCAATAGCTAGGTATAAATTGTTGCAAATTTTTACCAGTGCTGTTTCTGTGTGTGCTGCTGGAAACCAGACTGAAATGGGTCAGAGATGTCATATTCCTCAAGGTGCTTCGCTAGCTGATCAGCAACGACTTTCTCTACAACCTTCTCTACAACCTAAGTCAGGAACAGCAGGTTGGAGACTGACAATTTTCTGTGTTGTCTGGATCTAACAAATGCTTTTGTGTACAGGCCTCATTATTGCCTCCTTCAATGGGCAGGTAGAATTCCCTCACTCAAGGAAGTCTTGGTTATCCCAACAAAGAGTGGAACCCATGCTCCCAACTCTGCCTTGAGCAGCCAAGGTGAAGCACAGTTCAAAATAGTGGTGGTGGTGCAACTCAAGCCATTTAATACCTTGATAGCACATTCCTCATCCATATGGTGGAACCCCAAATAGGCCCCAGCAGTCTACTGAGATGCCAGTCTTGGGCTCTTTGTTTGGTTTTTGTGCTTCTCTTTGAATCACAGGCATACTCTAAAGCTTCAAACCACGTGCACTGCATCATGACTGTGCAAATACTCGTGTAATGCAGCCTGTGAGGGCTTCACCAGAACAGACAGACGACATCTGACCAGTATAGGCTAAGAATGACTACAGAAGAATGACTGCAGACACATGTTTCATCCTGTTGGGAATCCTCAGTTTAGGTCAGTCATTGCCTCAGCAAACTACCAAGTGAGGCCAGTCTTGGACAGCCTGTTAGTTGGCATTAGCAGTGGAAGAAACTTGTTTGAGGTAGGGCTGTTATCATTTCTGTCCCTCTTTATAGGCCTGCCGTGTAGTTATTGCCATTCTTGGACAAGGGTCCAAGGTACTTTGAGCCTGGGGGTCATCATTTTGCTGAGTCCCATTCTCTGCCTCTTCTGCAGTGTGTCTTTCATGCTGTTCCTTGTTATGGTGATTATTGTTCCCGGCATTATTATCTGCAGGAAAAGAACCTCCATTTTCGTCTTTCGGATGAGACGTTAAACCGAGGTCCCATCTGCTTGGATTGGTAGTAGTTCAGGTGGATGTTAAAGATCCCATGGCACTTTTCGAAAAGAGTAGGGGAATTTCCCGGTGTCCTGGCCAAATTTCCCTCATTCACTAAAAATACTAACAACAGCTTAATCTGATTCAAGGTCAGTTGGCATTCATCTGTATCCCCTTCCCCCGGGTTGTGCCTGAAAATAGGCAGGATTTGTCTAGTGCACTTACCCGGTCAACAAAAACTAAACAAATAAATAAATGTTGATCATGTCCCACCAGCACAGTAGGTTGTGCAGCAGGATCCTTACCATTAGATTGCTCATTTGCTGAATCTAAGCCTTGGATAGAAGCAGGGAGGTTCCCCTCTGAAGTTGGGGGGGGGGTCAGCTGTCTGAACACTAGGTCCAGCAAGATTCGAGGCCCTATGCACCTTACCATTAACAATCTTAGAGGACTCATCAGTTTGTATGTTTAAAGGCAGCACAGTGGTAGCAGCAATTATTTTATCCCCATACCATCAATGGGGGTGACAGAAGTAGTAGCTGAGGTAGGATTAGAAGAAGGGACTACAGGCATGGAGTCTATAACGTCTAAACTTTCATCTAAACAATAAACTGTTGTCTGTTACATGCACCTGCACCCTGATGCCAGATGTCCTAGAAGATGCATTAACAGAGGAAGCAGTGGCAGTAATAGGTATGTCAATATTTTTCATAACAGAACCAGGCTGTGTATTATACAGAGCAGCCCCGGCCACCTTAGTGGAGTGTCCGAACCCACGCATGACATCAGTAGCAGTGCTCACCATACTAACATACTAAAATGCCAGCAGAATAGGCCTAACGGTCTTTCGTGTCTGCTCGTTTGGTCAGCCCCCACCCTGGTTGCTGACCTTGCTGCCCCCCTCGCCTTCTCTGGCTTCTCCCTTCCCAGTTCCAGATATTCTTGCTGCATTGGATTTTGTTTCCAGAACCCTTCCCCTGTACCTGTCCCACCCCCTCTTGAACCCCTCCACTGTCTCTGCCTCCACCAGCCCCCTAGGCAGCGCATTCCATGGCTCCACCACCCTCTCAGTGAAGTAGCACCTCCTCCTTTCTCCCCTGAATCTTCCCCCTCCAGCTTCCACCCATGCCCTCTAGTGGCCCCTCCTCCTTCCTTGAGCACCCTGACTGTTCCTCCCCTATTTACCCTCTTCATGTACCTGAGGCCTCTATCATGTCCCCAGGTCCCTTCTCTCTTCCAATGTGTACATATTTAGCTCTTCGAGCCTCTCCTCATAGTTCCTGTCCCCAAGCCCCAAATCATTTTGGTTGCCCTCCTCTGGACCCTCTCCAGGAGTTAATGTCCCTCTTTAAGTGTGGCCTCCAAACTGCACGCAGTACTCAGGTGCGGCCTCACCAAGCAGTTATACAGAGGATATCACTTCCCTCCTTCTGGAGTGATCCCCTAGCGATGCATCCCAGCATCCTGTTGGCCTTGGCTGCTGCCCTCCTACAAGTCTCAGAGTTGTTCATCTTGACATCCACCACCACCCCCAGGTCCCTCTCAGCCATCAAGACTTGTAGCATTCCCCAGAAGTGTACACTGGCCGGGTTTCCTGGCCCCAGGTGGAGTACCTTGCATTTCCCTGCATTGAACTTCAGCTTCCACTTTCTAGACCATCATTCCAGAGCCTCAGGTCCCCTGTAGGGCCACCCTCCCCTCCTCCCCATCCACCACTGCCCCCAGTTTGGAGTCATCCATAAAGACTCATCTCACTCCTGATTCCTGTCCTTATATCCGGAGCGTGGCGTTGAACAGAAAGGGCCAGGACTGATCCTGTGGGACCCACTAGCTGACCCTCCTTGGGGATGAGACTATCCCACCAACTTCGACCCTCTGGGTCGGTCCTGGAGCCAATTGCCTATCCATCTGATCATCTGGTTCCCCACCCCATTTCTCCCAGCTTATCCAACAGGCCCATATGAGGAACAGAGTCAAATGCCTTGCTGAAGTCTAGAAAGAGGCGTCCACTGGTCTACCCAGGTCAAGGCACTCATCACCCAGTCATAGAACTCCACCAGGTTTGTCTGACATGATTTCTCTGGGATGAATCCATGCTGTCTATCGTCCAGGCACCCTGACTTATCAGGTCCCCCTAGCCTCTCCTTGACAATGCCCTCCATCACCTTGTCCACCACCGATGTCAGGCTGACAGGCCTGTAGTTCCCTACCACCTCCTTGATCCCCCTTGTGGATAGGCACTATATCGCCATCTTCCAGTCCTGGGGCACCCACCCTGTCCTCAGAGATGGTGAAAAGCTCCACCAGGGTTTCTGCGGACATCCGCAAGTTCCTTCAGCACTCTGGGATGTAATTTATCCGGCCCCGGTGCTTTCTCCGTCTTAAGGGAGCTGAGGGCTTCCCTCACTCTCTCTCTGCTGTGATTTCCACTTCCGGTACCTCTTCTCCCTGCTTAGCCCTCCCCCTCCTGCCAGTGATGCCTCCCCCTCTCCCCAGACCCGCAGATCGGTAAGGGTCCCCCCCTCCTCAGTATCTCTGTCTCCTCCCATGTATGATGCAGCACCCCCATTTTCCTTGGTGAAAACTGAGGTGAAGTACTCATTTAGTACCTCAGCCTGCTCCCCCGGGTCTTGTGCCCATCTCTCCCCTGATTTAATCCTGCTAATCTGCCCCTTCACCCTTCGTTTTTCCCCAATGTATCTAAAGAACCCGTTGTTCCCTCTCCTAATTTCCCTGGCCACGTTCTGTTCCTTCCTTGCCTTAGCTGCCCTCACCACCCTAGTGGCCCTTCTAGCCATCAGCTCGTACTCCCCTCGATCCCTTTCACTCCTTGAGCACTTGAATTGCTTATAGGCTGCCTTCTTTCCCAGCACCACCTCGGACCTCCCTGGTCCACCAGCAGATTTTGGGCCCTACCCATTTGTCTTACTCTTGCACAGGTGCTGGTAGCATCCTGCACCCCTCTCCTGATGATTTCCACCTACTATCAGCGTCCATGTCTGTCCCAATCCCATCCAAATGCTCATAAGGATCCTTCCCATTTCCTTAAAATCGGCCCCCCTGAAGTCGGTTACTTTCGTCTTTGTGCAGCCTTCTACCCCTCCTAGGTCCAGGCAGAACCAGACCGTGGCATGGTCACTCCCGGCCAATGGGTCCCTTACCTCCAGGCCCCCAATTTGGTCACTGTCTGCCAGGACCACATCCAGTACCACGCCTCCCTGGTTGGTTCCCTCACCTGCTGAGTTAGGAACACGTCTTGAAAGACATCCAACAACCTCTGTTCCCTGGTCACAGAGGATGTCATAGTCTCCCAGTCTGTTCCTGGCATGTTTAAGTCCCCCAACACCACCACCGTTCCTCTGCCCAGTCTGCAGTGTCTCCCAACATCTGCCACCAGACTGTCCTCCAGCTCCTCCGCCAGGGCAGGGGGTCTATACACCACTCCTATTTTTACTCTCTTGCCCCCCCTTGTTATCAAGGTGACCCAAATCGCCTCCACGGTTCCCTCCGCCTCCTCTACTCCCCCTATGCCAATGTAGTTTTTGGCTATCATTGCTACCCCTCCTCCCTCCCCCCGTCCTTCATGAACATAGTGTAACCCTCCAGGTTCAGGTCCCAGTCGTGTCCTGCAGTGGCCCAAGTCTCAGTGACCGCCGCCACATCCACTGCTCCCTCAGTTAGCATCGCCTGGAGCTCAGGCATTTTATTACCCAAGCTCCTGGCATTTAGCAGGACTACCTTCCACCCTTTCCCTATAGTTCCATTTCCCCTGCTCGTGTTCCCATGGGTATTCTGTTTTCCCCTGGTCTGCACTTTGCCAGTTGGCCTTTTCCCGCAATCCTCCAGCTCCCCAGGGGGGTGGAGACAGAGTCCCTCCTTTATCGGCACCCCCTTGACAGCCTTTTCTCCCATCCCTCCCCCCTTCACAAGTTTAAACCCCACTTTTCACCAATGAACCCCTCTATTTTCAACTTAAGGATTCCCTTCCCCTCCAAATTGAGATGGAGTCTATCTCTAGCATACAGCTCCTTATCCTCCCAGGTCTCCCCCCAATCCCCCATCAACCCATACCCTCTGGCCTCACACCACTCCCTGAGCCACTGGTTTATCTCCCTAATCTTCCTTTTGTGTTCCCCACTAGCCCTTGGCCGGCAGGATTTCTGAGAAGGAAACAGTGCATCCTATGTCATGACAGACCCTGGCAAGCTCCTGAATCTTGCCTGTATCTCTAGCTCGCTATTTCCTCAATGTCATTTGTGCCCAGGTGGACCAGTATGTCGGGAACCCCACAATCCTTTGCCAGCTGATATACCTCGTGCTTAGCCCTGTGCACCGTTAGTCCAGGAAGCATCTTGTTCTAACTAGCCAGGCTTCTCCCTCCCTATCCCATTTGATACCCCTGATCATAGAATCCCCCAACAGGAGCACTCTGACCGCTCCTTTTCCTCCATTCCCCCCTTCCATGTCCCTTATCCTTTCTACCGGCCCCTCCACCCAGCCGGCTCCTTGTTCCTCCCTATCTGGGTGCACATGCCACCCTCCTTATTTACTCATGGCCCCCCTCCAATCCCTATCCTCTCCTCCTCCTGAGTATCCTTCTGTACCTTGCTAATTCCCCTCACTGCTCGCATGACTGGTCCTTCTCCCCCATCTGCTAAACTAGCCTGGCTCGTCCTCCCTTCCTTCCTGTCTCCATTTAGTTCCTCCTTGCTCGTTGTGCTCCCCTGGCCTAAACCCTCAGCTCCCTTTACTGAATCCTCCTTATACTTCTGGTCTTTCTCCTTTACCTTTCCTCCCAACTGGTCCTTCTCCTTGCGCTTTCCTCCCTCTTCCCCCTGCCCCTCCTGCTCTGATTCACTGCTCCCCCCATTTTCCTGCATTCCAGGTCCCCCCCTGTTCTTCCTGCTATCTGGCCCCTGCCTCCTGCCCCCCACTCCCTTTCTGTCTCTAACCACCCCTGTCGTGGCTACATCTCCCCCCTCATCCTCGAGCAGAAGAAGAGATTTGAAGCAGTTACTGAGTGTAAGGTCTGATCCACCTCCCCGCCTTGCTTCCTTCTGTCCAGCCCTGGCCATGTGCCTACTTCCCTGAGAATGTTGTCCCTCCGTCCCTCCTTTGTCAGGGTCCCCAGTTACCTGCCTGCTTCCTTGGTAGTGTCCTTTTGGACCCCCTCTGCCAGGGTCCCTATGTGACCCCTGAGTATTCTCCTGCACTCCTTTCCCTATGCCCCGGCCCCCAGTGCTTGGCGCAACCATGCCGACGTGTATGTTGATTGGAGCTTCTGTTATGGCCTGCAGTTCCGAAGTAGATACACACAAAACTACAGCAGGGAGGAGTGGCACATGTGGAACAGCTGAAGCACAAGGCTGTGAACCCAGGGACGTACTTGCTTCACTACATGTCTCACTAAGGACTTGAAGTGAGTCAGCATGATTTTTGGAAACTTTTTCTGCTGCATACTCAGCTCTGGAATGGTGTATAATGTTAGCCGTGGTAGGGGCTTTCCCTAGTAGCCAACCACTGTCATTCCATTTATGAACCCATCCAGCTGCCGTAAGTGTCTCTCGGCTGTCCAACCGCCATGATTTACTGTGTGCACTGGCAGGGTCAAAGTCAGATGTCCTTTTCTTAGTCCCAGCTGTGCAACTGTAGTAGTATGTAGCATAACAGAAGCTGTCCTCTCCGTGCTCATCAGGTGTTTGGGGGGAAATAGCAGCTGGAGTAAGTGTGTTGATATTATCAGTAAACAGTTATACTTGCAAGTTTGTTGCTGTTCTTCAACCAATAACTCTAAAAGATGGGCTTTCCTCACTGTCACTGCTTCTAGAGAACATGGCTTCTGAATTCATAGCTTGAGGAAGAACTGGGGCAGAAATATCTATAGCCATAACAGTGTCATTTCCAGGAACAGGCAGCGGGGAGGCTACCCCCACTATGCACAACAGCTACATCCTCCATAATACTTTCTTCCATTGCATCAATGGAAAAAGAATCATCCACAGCCAGAGAAATGAGGAGCGCACCATCTTGCCCTCCTTCATCATCTTCTCTAGGGTCAGCCATCTTGCCTGCTGGTAAGACAACCAGAAGTTCCCTCTACAGGAACAGTAGGAGAATTTCCCCTGTGTCCTGGCCAAATTCTCCCCATTCACTAAAAATATCACCAACAACTTAATCTGGTTCAGTTTCAGTTGGTTTACATCTGTATCTGCCCCGATGAGGCTGAATTGCCTAGCCCTATTTCCTGGTCAACAAAAATTAAATAAATCAATCTATTCAATAACATTTGTAAAATGGAGAAAATTACATTTTCATTTTTCGGTGGACATGGTTGTGGCCTAGATGATCCTCTTGGATGCAGTGCATTATACCTATCTGCAGTGATTTTATGCCTTAAATGCCCTGGGCCTGTTTTTGGAAGCCATTCATCTACATTGTCTCGATTCTGCTATATTCCTGGTTTGGACCCTCGGTCCATGTCTAGACCTGGAGTACTTGATTCAACCACCCTCATTATCTTTGTGCCATATCCATTATCTTTGTGCCACCCACAGATTGAATTACCTTACTCGAGATTCCTGATTCTGGGTCATCAACAACAATATGGGACAGTTGGGTTCCAATACCGACCACTGGGAAACTCCAGTGGTGGCTTTCGTCCAGTCCTTTGTTGTCTCATGCACTACTTCTGTCTGTGCCGTGTATCTTTTCCAACTCTCTACCCATTGTGCTATGTTTCTGTCATTCCAAAGTTCCTCAACTTCAGAATCCAGTGAATCATGAGGACATGTGTCAAATGCTTTACTGAAATCAAAGCATATTACATCAACTGCTTTTCATCTAGTTCCTTTGTTTTTACCTCAAGAAAGATCAACACATGAGATTGGCATGCGCTGCCCTTAGTAAACCCATACTGATTCCTTAATAGCCAGAATCTGTCCAGATGTTCCATAACCTGATCTGTGATAATAGTTTTCAGTACATTTCCCACAAGCAAAGTAAGGGTCACTGGCCTAAGTTACCTGGGTCACTTCAACTTTCCTTTTTAAACAGAGGAGTCATGCTGTCCTGTCAGCGCTGTGGTAGTGCTACCACTCATGATGCTGATAACCCAGGTTTGGAAGCAAGCCAGAGTCATCGGAGGGCCAGCCAGGAAGGAGGATTGAGTGTTCTAGAGATGCTGTCCTCAATGGGGGAGAGAGGGAAGGTTGTACTTCCCGTACCTCTACCGCCACCTAGGTAACCACAGATGGTGATGCTGATGGGGAACTACAGAGCTAGTGGGGAAGCTGCCATGAACATGACAGAACACTGCTACAGGTCACATATGTATGTCCATCAGTGAGCCTGGTCAGCATCTCTTGAGGGTTGCAGAGAGAAAACACAGAAAAGAAATTCTACAGTGGCAGGATGAGGCACCCCAGGTACTCTCAGGCCCAAACACACTGACTGCCCACTCCCCAAAATGCATGACAACTTTGCAAATATGGCCTACCAATGACCTAAAGTTCTTACTCTGTTGAAGAAAAAAGAAAGCTTTTACTACTACTTACTGCTGTCTGCAGGAACCATGTCGTTTTGGGGGAACTCTTATCACTACCCCCACCCCATTGTAGAGGGTGGAGGTAAATGGAAGTGAAAATGGGGCAAGTAACAGAGATGGCATGGGTAGGGCTGGGAAATTGCCTACTAGGTGATGGGGCAGCTGCAAGTGGGGGGGCATAAATAGAAGTAAACAGAGGAGTCACATTAGCTATCTTCAGGTCCCCTGCACTTCACCAGTTTCCCCAATAATATCTGGAAAATCATTGCCAGAGTATCTGCTGTTAACAACCTTTGGATCCATGAGTGCCCTTTGATGCAAACCATCTGGCCATTGTGATTTATTCACTTTCAACTTACCTAGTTGTGCACCAACTAAGATATTATGATATATATTGTGCTGCAAGCATCCTTTGTTGATTCTTTCAATGTCATCCAGATGTGGAAAGACTTCCAACCCCTTTATAGTAAATACTGAGATGAAAAATTAATTTAGCCTTTTTGATGCCAAGCTATAATTTGATATTGTCTTCCTTCCAGATTTTGTGCTTAGAGGTCCCCCTCTTTATTTAATTGACCCGTTTCCTCTGATATAACTAAATAATTTTTATTATAATCTACTTTATGGAGTCTCTCACCATTCCATTCTCAAATTTCTTTTTTGGCTGCCTAATGCCCCCCCCACCCCATACATGTTTTAGTTTTGGTTTTTATAATGCTCTAGTCTTCATGGTATATTTCTCCCTCAGTCCCTTAAAGGCCTTTCTGTTTTACTTAACAAGTTCTGTGGTGGACCTTTCCATCCAGAGAGGACATTTCCTTGTTTTTAATCCCTTTACTTAGTGTCAGAGGAAGGGAGGCAGCAAAAGAAGGAAACCAGGTTTGGAGGGAAGAAACAAGAGGACAATAGCGGGAATAGAAGGTAACCGGCAGTAAAAAGTGGAGAGCCATGTTTACAAATGCCCACAGCCTGGGGAATAAAGTCCCAGACCTGGTGGCCTTGATGGCAGAGGCTGACCTGGACATAGTGGCAATAACCAAGACGTGGTACACTGGAAACCATGACTGACAGGTAAGTGTGCCAGGTTATACTCTAATCAGGAGGGAAAGTAAAAAAAGTGGGGGTGGGCCCTGTGCATCAGGGAAGGTATAAAAGCAACTGCGATACAGAATAGACAGGGGAGGCTGAGGCACTGTGGGCCACCCTTAAGCCAGGCAATGGCACAGCAATTTGCACAGGGGTGATCAACAGGCCTCTAGCTCAGGGTGAGGAACTGGATAGGAGGCTAGTGGAAGAAATACATGAGGTGGCAACAAAATGGGAGGTACTGCTACTAGGTGATTTTAATATGCCAGATGTGGACCATCCCGGTGGCTGCCTCAGCCAGGAGCAGAGACATCCAGGACTCCCTGCAGGGGGCAAGCCTCAGACAGCTACTGCTAGAACCCACCAAGGACAGGGCGAGTCTGGACCTAGTACTGACCTGTGGAGACAGAATCACAGACATCTAGGTGGAAGGTCACCTGGGGTCCAGCGACCACCACACAGTGTGGTTTAACATGGGTACAGGGTCGCAGTCAAGCCACACAAAGGTGAGGGTCTTGGATTTCAGGAGGGCAGACTTTGCTAGGATGGGGATATGTATCAAAATAGCCCTGGTGAGGAGGGAGGCGGGGGGGGGTTGAGGAGCAGTTGGCTCACCTTAAAGGAGCCATAGTGGAGATGACAAACCAGTGCATTAGACTGAGAAACAAAGGCAAGAGAAGGAGAAATCCACTATGGTTCTCAAATGATGTAGCAGAGAAAGTAAGGGACAAAAGGTTGGGTTTCAGAAAATATAAGGAGACACAGAAGGAAGAGGATAGGGTGTGTACCTAAATTGTCTGAAGGAAGCAGGCAAAGCTATTAGGAGCTCAAAAGTGTAAACAGAGGAAAGATTAGCACAGACGGTGAAGAAAGGGAATGACATTCCATAGGTACATCAGTGAAAGATGGAAGTCCAGGGGTGTGATTGTAAGGCTCAGAGGGGATGAAGGGGAGTGTGTGGAGGCAGACCTGGAAAAGGCAGCAATACTGAATAAATAGTTCTGTTCAGTGTTACTGAAGAAGGGGAGGGACAGGGACCTCAGCTGGGCTTCAGATACAAAGAGGGGAGGGAAGTGAACAGCAGTCCATTTACAGAAGAGAGAGTCCTGGAGGAGTTCACAAAACTGAAGGTGGACAAGTCAATGGGACCAGATGGCATACATCCCAGGATATTAAAGAAACTATGGATGGAGCTAGCAGCACCACTGGCAGCCATGTTCAGTGAGTCGCTCAACACAGAAGTGGTTCCAGAGGACTGGAGGAGGGCACATGTAGCCCCTCTTCACAACAAGCATTTGTCAAAGCCGAATGTTTCCTTGCATGGTGTATGTGACAGGGATGTATTTTTATTTGAAGTAAAGGGAGAAAAGGAGTAGCAATATTGGTAAACATCAGGATTTACGTGTGTATGTATATGTGTGAGATTCCTGCCCAAATGCACTATGTATGGACAAAGATAACTGTGTACCCCTCCCCAGAGAGTTTATGACATATAGCAAAGGGTGAGTAGGTGAGCCAGCATGGGGGGGCGGGGGTTAATTGATGATTTCTCTGTATTTGGAGTAAGGGAGGGAGATGTCTGGGCTGATAGGTGGAAGGAGAGTGAACACTGTTACCAGCAGATATTTGGCCAGGAGAAAGAGAGAGAGCTGCAGGAAAGGACAGATAGTGGCTGGATCAGCATTATCAGCAGACCTGGGTTGGGGGTGGGGTTGTCCAGGCATATAGAGCGGCAGGTCAAGCTTTATTAGTATTGACATAGTGTTTTAAAAATGGATTTTCTATACTGTTGGTATTTTTGCTCCAAATTTTCAACATGGGCTTTTTGGGACCCCACCTCATGAACAGTAGCACTATCATTTTGTTACTCAATCCCAAAAGGTGGTTTCACGCAGCGGCTGCCCCATTCCATGTCACAGGTGTGAAAACACATTTTGGATAGGATGTGAGAAGTGATAGCTGTACTGTTAATGAGGGTGTGTGGAAAATGATGATGTTGAAAATCTGGAGTGAAAATATTAAAAATTGGCAAAGTTACGCATGTGTGTAGGAAAATTTCAACAAGCACGCGTAACTCAGGCATTTGTTGGTATCCTCTCACCACGCTACAAGGCATTGGAATAAACTGTAGCTGACCAGTTGTCTGAACACCTCAACAAATATAATATATTCTGCCCGCAACAACATGGCTTTAGAAAAGCCCATAGTACTACCACCACCCTGCTTGACTTCACCAGCCATATTTGTAAGGTGATTGACACTGGCCACCTACTGGGTGCAGTGTTCATTGATTTGACCAAGGCCTTTGACATGGTGAACCACCAGCTCCTGCTTCACTCACTCTCTTCCCTTGGACTATCTAATGATGTAGCCAAATGGTTTGAAAGCTACCTCTTGGCAAGGAGCCAAAAAGTCAAAATTGTTGACTCTCTCAAGTTTCCTTTCTGTCCGCTCTTGTGTATGCCAGGGTTCCATCCTTAGCCCTCTACTTTTCAGCCTTTTCATCAATACTCTTCCTGCAACTTGCAATAATAATACTCTATGTAGATGATGTAATCCTCTTTTCCTCCCATACTGACCCCGTCTCGCTCTCCAAGGTCCTACAGACGAACTTCAGCCTAGGTGAAACCTGGCTTCTCCAAAAAAACAAAAAAAAAACAAAGCCCATGCTGTTCCATAGCTCTCACAGCAAATACAGATCCATAAACTTCACCATACATAATGAGCTTCAACAGCCACTTGAGCAAGTGCAGGAATTTAAATACCTTGGTATTACCCTTGATTGTACGATGTCTTTAAGCTCACATGTTCAACACATCTCAAAATCAGTCAGCTCAAGAACTGGGGTCCTCTACTGCCACCGTTGCTGTCTTACCAATGAAGCTATGTGCGCAGCCATAACTGCCTCAGTCCTACCCATCATTGGTTATAGGCTTGTCTTCTGCAGGACTGCTATTGATACCACCCTAAAATGGGTCAGGTCGGCCCTTCACAAATGCTGAAGACTTCTCACTGGCACAGGGAAGCATACGCATACCTGTTATCTCTACAAGCAATCCAGCTGGCTCAATCTAAATAGTAGACTTGCCTACCAGACCTGCCTACTGGCTAAGAAAATCTGTCTTAACCTCACACCTACTGCAACTCATGCCTTAATGTTGCCCGAAGTCACCGCACATTTTTCGAGCAGTTCCCACAAACCAATGTTTATTGTTCCATTCTGCCATACCAACCAGGCTCAACGTGCTTTCCACACCAGGGCCCCTCACTGCTAAACAACCTTCCCCCTGAAATTGCAGCTGAAAACAAACTTGGCCCATTCAAACGTAAACTCCACCAGCACCTCACTGACCTTAGCAGTTGTGACTGCTCTACCTAGTCTTGCGGCTTTGTTTCACCTCTCCTTCCCCTTCTCTCCTTCCTTGCTACCCTCCCCACCTCTCTCTGCCCCTCTATCCCCTCCTACTCCCCATCTCTCTACCACCACCCACCTACCATTCTACCCTCTCTCACCTCCCACCTACCATTCCACCCCCTCTCAGGCTCCTCTCCTCCTGTCTCCCCTTCCCTATCACCCTATCTCTTGTTGCTCCACCCCCAGACCACCTAGCACTTATCTTTCTGTTCTAGCACTTACGACAATGTCAAATCCTTGACTGCCTATCCCCCTTTTCCCCACCCCTTGCTCCACTTATGTCACCCCTAGGATGGTTTTCATTTTTATCTGTGTCTTGCTATATATACACCCGTATTGTTAATTATGCATTGTTATTTGCCACTGACTGCTATTGTGCTAGTCTGTACACATGTACTGTCTTTTGCTACTAAGTTAACCTCCTGACCTGTATTGTGTCTTACCACTGTTTGCTTCTAAGTTAACCTCCTGGCCTTGTATTGTATCTTACCACTGCTTCCTAGTAATTAATAACAAAAAAATAAAACATTTCGCTCCAGATTTTCAACATAGGCGTTTTGGGACAACACCTCATGAAAAGTGACACTATCATTTCATTACTCAATCCCAAAAGGTGATTTCACGCAGCAACTGTGCCACAGGTGTGAGAACACATTTTGGGCAGGATGTGAGAAATGACAGCTGTACTGTTCATGAGATGGTGTGGAAAACTAGATATGTTGAAAATTTGGAGTGAAAATATTGAAAATTTGCAAAGTTACACATTTGCGTAGGAACATTCCAATTACCACATGTAACTCTGAGCTTTTTTGGTATTTTTGCACCAAATTTTGAACATGGGCTTTTTGGCACCCCACCTCATGAACACAGGCACTGTCATTTCATGAATCGGTCCCAAAAGGTGATTCCATCTAAAATCGCCTTACGGGTCCGATTAACAAAACGACAGTGACAGTGTTCATGAGGTGAGGTCCTAAGAATCCATGTTGAAAATGTGGTGCAAAAATTCCTAAAAATGGCTGAGATATCAACATAAGTTCAAAACATCATTGGCTGCCATTATACGGCACTTACCTTGATTCTTCAGTTTGCGGTTTGGCTTTGAAGAGTGCAGACGTGTCTCGGTCCACAGAAGATGACAGCACCCGACCTCTGGAGGTAAGTATGGGGTGGCGGGGTAAGGAGAGGTGGGTGCACAGAGGGAGAGTCAGGATGGGGGAGGGGAATGGGGGAGACGACAAGGGACTGTTTTATTTTTTACAGGATTAATATAAAAAAAGACATTGGGGACAGTTTTCTTTTTTAACAGGTTAATAAAAATGTTGTTATGGCACACTATTGGGTGAGAGTAAATGCTAACATGGAGATTGGGCACCCCGATGTCGGCAAAGAGCAATTAAAACAGGCTTGGGGGAGCAGGGGGCATCCGACACAGGACATCTGTGATGGGAGCCCAGCATTACTTTACTACGGCTGTCTTCTGTCCCCGTGTGTCTCTCTCATGTCAGCTGCCTCTCTCACCATACGATGTCGGGGATGGAGGTGGAAGGACCAGTCATGACTGTAGCAGCAGCACGCGGGGAAGGGGAGCATGTGGATGGATGGCAGGGGGGCACCTCATTTCCTGGGCAGCTGCAGCTCGCTGGAAGAGGGGGCTCCCCATTTCCTGGACAGCTGGCAGCATACGTCAGCAACATCATTAGTGCTGTGATGTTGCTTGCCGACATTATGTAAATGAAAGGAATGAAACTCTCTCATTGGAGCGCTTCATTTCGTTCATCTAGAGAATGGCTTCCAGCTGTTAAACTCTGACAAGTGTCACAGTCTGGTTGCGTGCTCATTGGTCTGTCTGGGACAACCCCGCTGTACGTTGCTCTGCATTGGACTCGTCCCTGACACACCTCCGAAATGTCGTTCTTCTGCAAGATGTTTCTTGCGCACATGCAAGGAAACATAAAAATGGTAGCAGAGAGGAGGCAGGAAACTGTAGCCCAGTCAACCTCACCTCAGTAGTGAGTAAGATTATGGAGGCACTGCTTAAGGAAAGGATTGTGGAACACTTGGAATCCAGCGGAGTCCAGAATCCAAGGGAGCATTGATTCACAGCAGGAAGGTCATGTAAAATGAATCTGATACATTTTTTCGACTGGGTAATGAAGGAGGTGGATCAGGAGGAGCAGTAGATGTTGCCTACCTTGATTTCAGCAAGACCTTCAACACTGTTCCACATAAAAGACTGGTTAACAAGATGGGTAGCCTAGGTGTGGGCCACAAGGTGGCAAACTGTATTAGAAACTGATTAGGGGACAGGAAGCAGAGGATGGTGGTAAATGGGATCCAATCTGAGGAGACAGGTGACCAGCGGAGTACCTCAAGGATCAGTCCTGGGGCCAGTCCTTTTTAATATCTTTATTAGTGACACTGCTGAAGGGCTGGAGGGGAAGGTTTGTCTGTTTGCAGATGACACCAAGCTCTGCAACAGGGTGGACACTCCAGATGGGGAGGAGAAGATGAGGAGGGACCTAGGAAAGCTGGAAAAATGATCCGAAGTGTGGCAACTGATGTTCTTTCTTTTTTTTTTTGAAACTCAGATCTTTATTAAGTGGTCCAGACATTGTACATTTAAAAATTACAGTTTTAGCCTTTCATACAGAGTTCATATTGCATTATAAGGTATAATACATTCAGTTATGATTGTTATACATTTTGTGTACTTTGTTGCCACCCTCTGTTACTTGTGAAATATTATTACCTTTTATTTCCCTTTCTTAGGGTGTCACATACCTGTTTGCTGCCTGCTGTCCCCATACCTCTCAACTGTCCCTGATTTTCAGGGATGTCCCTGATGTTGCCTCAGAATTTTCCTCTGTCCCTCATAAAATTTGTGTTCTTGTGACAGAACAGTGGGGATTAAAAGCACAAAATAATGTCAAACATTAAAGTGACAGATTTGTTATTCTTCAGAAAATGCATCTTAATACAAATCCCTTTATTTTATCAGCTTTCTGAGTGAATAGTACCAGATTTTAAGATGTGTCCCTAGATTTGGGGTCTTTGTCTCTGATTGTTTTTAAGCCTTGTCCCTGATTCATGAGGCAAGAGGTTGAGAGGTATGACTATCCCCTCTCTGTTCCATCTACCTGTATGTTCCAGGGTTGTGGGAAGAGGAATGTTCCTACCCATTATCATCTGTCTCATCTCACCATGAATTCTGCTTCCATGATGTATGACACCTTTATTCAGTTCCTCCCAAGCATCCACTTTTCAAGGTTTGAATGGACTATCTTGTCTGGGAGGGCAACCTGGTCAACTTTGTTTCCATTAGTACCCAGGCAGCCAAACTAGCATTGTCCCCTATTTCTTTTGGCAAGGTCAGGCCCTCTGCTCCCAAAGTGCCAATCTCTGAGCGCAGTCTTGTGAACAGTGTAATACAAGGTAACCCTCTTGTCTGTTTTTGTAAGTTCTGATCAACCTTTGGTCTCAAGTTCTGGCTGGATTCAAACTGTTAACCTCTTGTTAGCATACCCAATGCACAGGCTCAGATATATCTGTCTTCGGGGGGCCAGATATCTTTGCCTATGGGCACCTAACCAGGTATACAGAGGTAAACCCTTTAAAATTTTAATAAAGACCTCAGATTAAAACACTTCTCTTTCCAGTTTGGTATCACCATTCAAGCTTATGTCTATTGTCTGCTATAACCATGTACTTTTCTTACAAATAAAAAGAAGTCAAAGACAGACCAAGTAAGTTCTAAAAAGAATTTTACTGTAATAGATAAGAATATGTAAAACACAACAATACGGAACTGTTATATCACAAGACATACAAAGCTATTAAAAGAACAAGGTTTTAAACAGTGCAAATTCCTACTTTAGTACTTAGTCTCTAAATACTTGCTTAAAAGTGCTCCCAAAATGTTTCGTGGTCAGAGTCTAGGTAAAAATGTGTCTCTGTGAAGTAAAACAGACTAAATTAAAAGCTGGCTTTTACCCCACCTCTTTTCAGGAGGTCACCTAGCTCCTCCCTGTCAGGATATATGAAAATACAGGTATATAGCTTATACAAAAGTACTACATTCTGCAACTTCAGCATAATTCATGTCCTTCAAATGACACTTCGTTTGATCCCATGCTGTATGCTCCCTCACACGGGCTTCACAGGGACATTTACAACCTTGCACCCCTGTGTAACAACCTAGGTTCCTCTCCCACATCATAAACCTTCTTTATGATTTCTCTCTTAACAAAATTAACTTAAACACGTCTGTAATTAACTCAGAGAAACAGGATCCTGGATTAAAGTCTTCCATGTAACACATTGTCTCTAAAAACTGAGTGTGTGTGAATTCACATGCTGTCAGCATTTCCTCATGGCTTCCATCTCTCAGCCAGAATCTGGGGGGGATAAGTGAGGTCACTCCTAGAGCATTTGATTTTCAGCAGGAGACATTCAGTAATACATTTTATATTAAAAAGAAATGATACAGCACTCAGAACTGGCTGTCTACGTCACACTCCTCGCCACCTAGACTGAATTTGGGGGCTCTATCCACTACATGGGATGAGCTTCCCAAATCAGTTCACTCCTCATAGACCCTAGACAGTCCATCTGAGTTCTGGTTCTTGCTCCAGTCCTATGTACGATTTTCAGATCATACCCTTGCAAAGCAAGACTCCATCTTAGTAGTCTGCCATTGTGTTTCCCCCCCCATCTGTGTCAGCCATTCCAGGGGGTTGTGGTCAGTCTGCACCACAAAATGTTGCCCATACAAGTATGGCTCTAGCTTCTTTAGGGCCCACACTATGGCAAGACACTCCTTTTCCACTGTGGAGTACGCTTGCTCCCTGGGAAGCAGCTTTCTGCTCAGGTACACTACTGGGTGATCTGTCTCTTGGCTGGACGTCTGGCTCAGTACTGCCCCAATACCCACATCTGAGGCATCCGTCTGAACTACAAAGGTTTTGCTATAGTCGGGGGCTTGTCAAAACAGGAGCACTGCACAGTGCCTCCTTTAGTCTGGTAAAGGCTTCCTCACAGGCTGGGCCCCAGGTAATTTTCTTTGGCATCTTTTTCTTTGTCAGGTCAGATAGGGGAGCAGCCAGGGCACTGTAATTGGGTACAAATTTCCTGTAGTACCCTGCTGTCCCTAGAAAGCTCTTGACCTGCTTCTGGGTTTCTGGTCTGGGCCACGCCTGGATCACCTCTATCTTTATTTGGTTAGGATGGAGCTGTCCCCAGCCTACCACATGCCCGAGGAGGTATGCCACTTCTCCCATGGCCACCTGGCACTTCTCGGCTTTGACAGTGAGCCTGGTCCTCTGTATCTGGCCCAGCACTTCCCTAAGGTGGGATAGGTGTTCCTCCCAGCTGGTACTAAAGATAGTGTCATCCAGGTACGAAACAGCGTACTCCTCAGCACCAAACACCTGGTTCACCAACCTTTGGAAAGTGTCCGGGGCGTTCTTCATTCCAAAAGGCATTACTTTAAACTCAAATATGCCTATCGGAGTGATGAAGGCCGACCTCTCCCCTAGCTCTGTCTGTCAATTCTACCTGCCAATACCCCTTTGTCAGGTCAATAGTCATAAGGCAGGTCGCCCCTCCCAACTTGTCCAGGAGTTCGTCCATCCGGGGCATTGGGTGAGTGCCGGACTTTGTGACTGCATTCAGTCCACAATAGTTCACACAGAAATGAGTTGAGCCATCTGGCTTGGGCACAAGGACTATGGGTGAGGCCCAGGGGCTGTGGGATCTCTGGATTACCCCTAAATCCAGCATCTCCTCCACTTCCCTCCTAATGTCCTTTTGGACAGCCTCTGACACCTGATATGCTGTCCGCCGTATGGGCGTCTGTGTCCCTGTCTCCACACTGTGTGTCACTAAGGGGGTTAGTCCAGACTTGGTGCTAAACAAGGGGGCAAAGTCTGCTAAAACCTCTCTTACTTTCTGGACCTGGTCCGGGGCCAGCTGGGGAGACAATTTTACTGCCTTCACAGAGGACTTCCGCTTACTTTCTTCCAGCAAATCCAGAAGAGGGTCTCCTTCGTCTGTCCCCTCCCCATGACTACACACTGCAAACACCATGTCAGCCCTATTTGCATATGGCTAAATCATGTTGACATGGTACATCCTTTCAGTCTGTCTTCTGTCAGGTAACTCCTCAATGTAGTTCACGTCATTTACCTTCCTAACCACTTTGTACTGTCCTGCCCACTCGGCTTGCAGCTTGACTTTCCAGACCGGAATAAAGACCATGACTTCCTGACCCACCTTGTACGAGCGAGCTCTGGCTCTGCGATCGTACCACACCTTTTGTTTCTGTTGGGCAACTGCCAGGTTGCTCTGGGCTGTCCCCATAAGCTCCTTCAGCCTTTCCCTAAACCTAAGGACATAATCTACAATGGGAGTTCCCTGGGTGGCGTGCTTGCCTTTCCAGTCCTCCCAGATCAAGTCTAGGGGCCCACGTACCCGGCGTCCATACAAGAGTTCGAAGGGGGACAATCCTGTCGACTCTTGGGGCACCTCCCTGTATGCAAACAACAGGTGGGGAAGGTATTTCTCCCAGTCCCTCCCATGCTGTTCAGCAAATGCCCGGAGCATTGACTTTAGGGTACCATTGCATCATTCCACAAGTCCATTGGCTTGTGGGTGATACGGTGTTGTGCATCTCTGCACCACCCCACACTTCTCCCATAAACTTTTCATTGGGTCTGACATGAAGGAACCCCCTCGATCGGTGATTACCTCCTGCGGAAACCCAACACAAGAGAAAATCACAAGTAAGGCATCTGCCACTTTGTCCGTCCTCAGTGAGGATAGGGTGACTGCCTCTGGGTACCGGGTGGCATAATCCACCACAGTCAGGATGAATCTCTTCCCTGAGGAGCTGGGGGTATTTAAAGGCCCCACAATATCCATTCCCACCCTCTGGAATGGCTCCTCCACTATGGGCAAGGGGGATCAGGGCTGCTTGGGTTTCCTTGCCCGCCTTCCCTATTTCTTGGCGCCGGTGACAAGACCTGCAATACTGCTTCACCTGCTGGGTGAAGTTAGGCCAGTAGAAATTCTGGGCCATCTGCTGCGTAGTGCGCACGATTCCCAGATGACCAGACAAGGGAATATCATGTGCAATTTTGAGCAACTGCTCATGATACCCCTGGGGAATGACAAGCTGCCTGCCTAGCATCCCTCCCTTTGTCTGTACTGCCTGTGTAAACATAAGTCCATTTTCCCAATAAACCTTATGTCTGCCGTCACCTCCCTGTGGGCCGTCCAAGTCTGCCCAAGCCCTCAGCTTCTCTAAACTAGGGTCACTCCTTTGAGCAGCTGCAAACCCCTCACACAGTCCCAAGGCATGGGACAGATCCCCTTCCATTGCTAAACTAGGGTTCCTAGCACCAGCGTCAGGGCACTCAGGATCACTGTCAATCCCAACCCTCTGTCAAGAGGTCACCCCTCCCTCTTTGGAGTAACCCTCTGTAGCTGTGTAGTTACTTGCTACCGGGGAAATTTCTACCCCCTTTTTATCAGTCTCCCCATCTGGAGACACAGGCTGGGGAACCAGCCTCTCAGCGGTTTTTACACTGGTTTCTGTGGGGTTCAGGGAACTACTATTTTCCCTTGCTGCTTGGCTATGGGTAACTGCACATACCATTCCCTGTTGGAGATTGTTACCCAGGATCACATCCACTGCTAATGTGTTGGCTACAGCCACCTGTTGCACAGTTCCCCCTGTTTCACCCCAGTCCAGGAGAACACTAGCGAGTGGCAATGTTTTCTCTTCACCAGTAAACCCTTGTACAGTTACGTATTTATTGGGTATAAGCCGACCAGGCTGCACCAGATCCCCCTTTACCAATGTCAGGGATGCCCCTGGGTGCATGTGTTCCCTCTTGTTCACTGGCATGCTCTCAGGGACACACAAACAACCCACTTCTTTTCTAGCACCCTGTTAAGTATTTTGGCTTGCCTTTTTGGGGCACTGTCTGGCAATATGCCCAGTTCCTTACACAGCCAACATGCATTTCTTACTTCAGATAAATCTTTTCATTGAAACCTGGGGCTAACTGGTTTCGGTGGAGGCAATGAGGGTTTTAGCTGCCCTGAAGGTGCGCTTTTCCCTTTCTGCACTGCCACACTTGCCCCATTCACTCTCAGAGCAGGTCAGCTCTTGCATAGTGGTCTGAGAGTTCAGCAGCCTCTTGCACTGTTTTTGGATCTCGGTCCTCTAGCCAGGTTTTTAGCTCAGCTGGGCACGCCCAATAAAACTGTTCTAATAAAATCACATTTTCAATTTTATCAACAGAGTTTGCCTCAGTTCCTTCCCACCAACGTTTTAAAAACTGACGTTGTTTCATGGCTAGCTCCTCATAGCTCATATCAGGGCTTATCCTGAGCTTATGGAATTTAGCTCTGTATAATTCAGCAGTTAATTCAAACTTTTTTAACAGTGCAGCTTTTAACTTGCTGTAATCGTCACTGTCCTCATTGTTCATTTGACCCAATGCATCCCAAGCTTTCCCGGTAAGTAGCGGGGATAGCTGGAAGCTCCAGGACTCTCTAGGAATTTTAGCCTGAATACAAACTTTTTCAAAAGAATTTAAAAAGGCATCCATATCCTCCCCTTCCTTAAACTCAGCTATTAATTTGGAGTTCCATATGTAACCCAGTCCTGCAGTTCCAGTTAAACCCAAGCCACTTATCTGCTCTGGTGCTGCTGGTTGGAGTTGTAGCTTCTCCAGTTCATGTTGCCACTGGCACTCCTCTCTCCTCTCCTCTGCCTCTCTGTGTTCTTGCTGTCTCTTCTGCTCTGCAGCTTGCTGGCGCTCACGCTCCTCACAGTCTGCCTCCCTCTGTTGTCGCTCTGACTCACGGTTTGCCTCCCTCTGTTCTTGCTCTCTCTTCTCCTTTGCAGCTCGCCGGCACTCACGCTCCTCATGGTCTGCCTCCCTCTGTTGTCACTCTGCCTCCAGTTCCATCCTGAGCAACTCAATTTGCAGTGTGAGTACCTCCGGATTCAGGATACTGGTGACCATCCCCTGCTGCTGTGGTCCTTCACTGACAGTGGCCCTGCTGTCCTTTTCAGTCACGGTCAGTGACTCGCTGCTGGGTATCTGCTACCATCATTGCCTCTATGAGGTTCTGCTTTTTACTGTCACCTTGAACGGGACTCCCTTGTCCCCACACAACTGCTTCAAGTAATCTACAGTGTGCCTGCTGTAGTCAGAAGCTATCTTCTTTTTCCCTGACTACGGCTACTCTGACTTGCACTTTAGAGAAAAAATAAATAAAATGGGTAAGAACTGGGCTGTACGCCAAGTGATATATAGTTCTGTTTCCTTTTTAAAATAAAACTCTGCCTTTTTCTTTCTTTGTAAGAGAGCTTACGGTCTTAGCTGACACAGAACAATAAAAGCTTGTGATACCAAAATTATGCCAC
Organism: Neoceratodus forsteri; assembly: GCA_016271365.2. Classification (NCBI taxonomy): domain Eukaryota; kingdom Metazoa; phylum Chordata; order Ceratodontiformes; family Ceratodontidae; genus Neoceratodus; species Neoceratodus forsteri. The sequence goes on from CM057452.1 coordinate 570,377,429, forward strand.
CGCTGCCAACCAATCTGTCACAAACCCACTCAGCAGGTTAGGCCCTCTACTCCCAAAGTGCCAACCTCTGAGCGCAGTCTTGTGAACAGTGTAATACAAGGTAACCCTCTTGTCTGTTTTTGTGAGTTCGGATCAACCTTTGGTCTCAAGTTCTGGAGGGATTCAAACTGTTAACCTCTTGTTAGCATACCCAATGCACAGGCTCAGATATATCTGTCTTCGGGGGACCAGATATCTTTGCCTATGGGCACCTAACCAGGTGTACAGAGATGAACCCTTTAAAACTTTAATAAAGACCTCAGATTAAAACACTTCTCTTTCCAGTTTGGTATCACCATTCAAGCTTATGTCTATTGTCTGCTATAACCATGTACTTTTCTTACAAATAAAAAGAAGTCAAAGACAGACCAAGTAAGTTCTAAAAAGAATTTTACTATAATAAATAAGAATATATAAAACACAACAATACAGAACTGTTATATATCACAAGACATACAAATCTATTAAAAGAACAAGGTTTTAAACAGTGCAAATTGCTACTTCAGTACTTAGTCTCTAAATACTTGCTTAAAAGTGCTCCCAAGATGTTTCGTGGTCAGAGTCTAGGTAAAAATGTGTCTCTGTGAAGTAAAACAGACTAAATTAAAAGCTGGCTTTTACCCCACCTCTTTTCAGGAGGTCACCTAGCTCCTCCCTGCCAGGATATATGATAATATATATCTTATATGAAAGTATTACATTCTGCAACTTCAGCATAATTCATGTCCTTCAAATGACACTTTGTTTAATCCCATGCTGTATGCTCCCCCACACGGGCTTCACAGGGACATTTACAACCCTGCACTCTGTGTAACAACCTAGGTTCTTCTCCCATGTCATAAACCTTCTTTATGATTTCTCTCTTAACAAAATTAACTTAAACAAGTCTGTAATTAACTCAGAGAAACAGGATCCTTGATTAAAGTCTTCCATGTAACACACTGTCTCTAAAAACTGAGTGAGTGTGAATTCACATGCTGTCAGCATTTCCTCATGGCTTCCATCTCTCAGTTGAAATCTGGGGGAGGGGGATGAGTAAGGTCACTCCTAGAGCATTTGATTTTCAGCAGGAGTTATTCAGTAATACATTTTATATTAAAAAGAAATGATACAGCACTCAGAACTGGCTGTCTATGTCACATTTTCCCATATGTTCCATTTTTCGTTAAAGTTTTCCACCCCTAATCTGAGTTGGGCTGTTATATGCTCCATGTCATAAATTTGTGTCACTTTCTGCTTCCATTCCTATATGGTAGGTGGAGTGGGATCAAGCCAGTGCATGGTAATTGTTTTGATGGCTGCCAGTGTAAAACATTGGAACACTTCCTGCTGTTTTCTACCCCTTATGCCTGGGGTTTTCAAACCTGATATGTAGTGCTGTCCAGTTTCTGGCATTAGAACCCTCCATATATTTTCTAGCTCTCTTCTTATTTGATTCCAGAAATGTGTGATTACGGGGCAGGCCCAAAGGGTGTGTCAGTGTGTGCCTTTGTGTCCACAAGCTCTCCAGCACCTATCTGAGTTCGTGGTTCCAAAGTGTTTTGTCCTTGTTCAGACATAGAAATACCTGTTTATAATTTTCCATCTAAATTCTTGCCAATTTTGTGAGGCTGACAGCCTCCATCCCTCCAGTATGTCCTTCATTCCCCTTCTGTAATTGACATTTCCCCTTCCCATTTTTCTTTGATGTGGAGGAGATTTATCTTTCTCACCCACATCAATATTTTGCACGCTAGTGAAATATATCTTTCCCTTTTCGTAGTGGTTGCAACCCAGTATAGGTAATCTTCCCAGGGTGTCCTATCCCCTAATAACCTTCCACCACCTGTTTTCTTCTTGCAAGTAGCTTCTTACTTGTAGGAATCTGTAGAAGTCATACCTTTCCAGCCTATAGGTATGTCTCTCTTTTAATTGTTGAATTGAGGCCATGTGGTCCCTCTCTCTTAATTGCTCATATCTAGTAAGTTTTTTGCCATTCCAGTCATATAATCCCTTGTCATTTCTGCCTGGTATAAACTCCATGTCCCCTGTTATTGGTGTTAAAGGTTCTACGTCATTTGGTGTGCTCGTTTTGTCTCAATTTCTCTTAGGACCTGAAGTGTGTGTTTAACCCAGGGATTCTCAATCCTATTGAATACCCCTGCATTTATTTTAGCTGTAAGAAATGCATATAGGTGCATGGGGAGCTCCTGTGTGTTTTCCATATTGTATCATCGAGTCTGCCTGTTGTTTAATCCAGGTTACTAGGCGAGGTATTTGAGCTGTGAGATAATAGGCCTGAAAGTCTGGGAGCCCTGTACCCCCTTACCCTTGCTGCAGGACCAGTTTGTCTTTACTGACTCTGGGTCCCCCCTCCACACACACACAAACCTTTGGATTGATTTGTTTAATTGCTTCCAAAATGTTGAGGGTAGTTTAATTGGAAGTGTTTGGAACAGGAACAAGTACCTGGGCAACACATTCATCTTGACAATGTCTATTTTTCCAAACATCGAAAAGGGCAACTTGTTCCACCTTCTCAGATCTGCCACACATTCCTGTGTTAACCTACTATAATTTATTTTGAAGCAGTCCTGGTATTTTGAAGTCTCTTGGATTCCCAAATACCAGATGGTGTTTTGTTTAACCCATTGGTATGGTATAGACACCCTGTCCTCTGGTGTGAGTTTCCCACTTATATGTAGAATCTCTGTTTTGCCAGCATTAACTTTATACCCTGACACTGCCCCATATTCCTGTAGGACTCTTTGTATTTCAGGTATTGAGTTCCTTGGGTCTCTAACAAAGAGCAGGGCGTCATCCGCATACAAGGATATCTTTTGTTGTTCCCCTGCCACCTCTATGCCTTTAATTCTGGGGTTGTCGCTTATCCTAGCCGCCATGGGTTCTATGCACAAAGCGAATAAGAGAGGGGATAGAGAGCATCCCTGTCTCGTTCCTCTGGCTAATGGGAATCTCATTGAGTTCACCCCATTAACCTTTACTACTGCTTGGGGCCCATCATACAGTGCTGTAATACTAGCTAGGAATTTCATTCCAAAATTCATTGCCTTTAGAACTCCCTTCAGATACCCCATCTTACCTTGTCAAAGGCCTTCTCTGCATCCAGTGACAGTGCAAGCTGGATATGTTTTGAACCCTTCTGAGATGTAAAAATGTTTAGAAGCCACCTTACATTGTCTTGCAGTATCCTCCCTCTTATAAATCCTGTTTGGTCTGCATTAACCAATCCCTGGATATGGTTCTGTAGCCTGTCAGCTAGTATAGAGGTGAATAGCTTTGTATCTGCTGTGAGCAGGGAAATGGGTCTGTATGCATCACATTCCTGCAGGTTCTTACCTAGCTTGGGTAGGTCCATAATCTGGGCATAGCACCACGAGTCCGGTGGTGGTTCCTTCTCAAGTATCTTATTGTAAGTCACCAACAGAAGGGGGGCCATCTGATTACCAAACTTTTTGTAGAACTCACATGGCAGGCCATCAGTTCCAGGGGCTTTGCCTACTTTCAGTTTTTTTATAGCAGCTATAATCTCTGTCTGTGTAATATGTGCATCCATATTCTCTTTCTCTCCCTCCCCCAGTTGTTGTAGTATGACTGTGTTTAACAACTCCTCTAATTTGTGATTGTCTCCCTCCTCCCACCTGTCAGAGTATAGGTCTTCATAATATGAAAGGAAGGCTGCTGCTATATCTGTGGGCTTTGTATATATTTGTTCGCTTTGTCTTCCCCCTTTCATTTTTATCACTGTGCAGTTGAGGTCCTGCTGTCTAAGTTGCCATGCCAGTAGCTTCCCTGCTCTGTTCCCTGATTCATAGTACCTTTGTTGTGTGTACTTTAGTTGCCCTTCTATCTTTTGCTGTAGTAACTTAGTTTATTCCTAAGTTCCCTTATTTTTTGAACTCTAGGATTAAAGTGATCTTATGCTCAGCCTCTAGGTCAAACATCTTTTGCTCTATCCTGGTCCTCTCTCTTTCCTTTTCCTTTTTTTTCTGTGAAGTGTATTGTATGCATCTCCCTTTTAATACTGTCTTTAGTCCATCCCACCTATGTGCCGCCAAGGTGTTGCCCTCCCTATTTGTCTGCTCATATACTTCCATTTCTTCCTTTACCTTTTGACAGAATTCGGGGTCATTTAAATGTGAGGTATTTAGTCTCCAAAAAGGGTTCTTAAAGATTGTTTCCACTTCTATTTCTAGGGTCACTGGAGCGTGATCTGATGTTGTTATTTGTTTAATTCCACTCTCTCTGGCAATGTGCACCCAATCTTTTGAAAGTAAAAAGTAGTCTATTCTAGAATACCAGTTATGTGGATGAGGAAAAAAAAGTGAAGTTTCTTTAATTTCTTCCATTTAGATATCTCCAGATATCGATCAAGCCTGCCTTCTCTATTATGTCTCTTAGTTTCCAACTCTCTCTCCCACGGGCCCCCTTCTCCCCCACTTGTGTCTGCTCTTGGACATGGTACATAGTTGAAGCACCCCCTATGAGCAACTTGAGTCCTTGCTTCCTGGAGTTTGAAGCAGATGTTTTTTAGGAAGCCCATTATCTCCTTGCTGTCATTCGGGGCATACACATTTGTTAGTACACATGGTGTCCAACAATAAGTCCCTGTTATTTTGATGCATCTCCTGCCTCATCTTGTGTTACTTCCTCCACTTCCAAGGGTGCATTTTTTCGTATTAATATTATAACTCCTCTTTTGTGTGTGTTGGGGGGGGGGGGTGCTTCATAAGTAGATGAATATACTGATCCCACCCAGCTGCATTTCAGCTTCTTAGGTTCGAGCTAGGTGAGATGGGTTTCTTGCAAGAAGGCTGCCGTGGCCTGCAGTCTATTAAGTTCTTGCAAGATGCGGGCCCTCTTAATGGGTTAGTACATTCCCTTTACATTGTATGTGATTACCTTGAGGTCAGCCATTTTTGTTATCTGGCTTTCCTCCCACTACTTCTCTCCATTTTACACAGCTGATACCATCTATTTGAACCTTGGAGTTTGAAAAACACATTTCAACTTTTTAACATTATAGAACTATTTACATTTATCAATTTTTCAAAAAACAGTTAACTTTTTCTCATAACATTGGCTCCACTTTTGTGCAGCTTCCCTTGCAGAACCAGTTTCTCTGTTAACATACATCACTGACTCCCACAAGTGTTTCTGGTTAGCATTCATTTGTACCTGACCTCCTGGTATTCCTGAGTGTTGGGGCCTGTTCTGCTTGGCCCCCACCTTAGTGGTTGACTGGTGTCGGCTCCCCCGGCCTCCCTTAGGAGGAATTTCTGCAGTACACTGATGTGGTTCTTTCATCCACCGCAGCATTCATTATAAGGTACCCACTCCTCAACCTTTCCGTCTTCCCTTCCCCCAGCCCCTCTCCCCCCCCCCTTTTCTGTGTACATGACTTTCTGCATTTTCTTCTTCAGCGTTCAGTTTGTTCTCTTCCCTCCTCATGGCTTGTTTCCCCTCTGTCTTTCCTCCTCTCATGTTCCCACTGTGTCAGCCGCCCCCCCAAATGAAAATGAGTTCACTCTGTGCTCCTTTAGGCTTCATTTCTACAATTAATTTCTACCTTCCACTTTCATTCCCCCTCTGAGGTTGGCTCCCAACATCCCATTACATTTCTTTCCTCATTTTTTGTTTCTTTGACTTTTCCCCTATGTCCCCCCTTCCCCCGGATCGCCATGATTAGGGAAAAGTATACACTATCACCAGCTTGGTTTAAATAGCATTCAAAGATCTCGATAGTCCCTGATACAATCAGTAACCTCCCTCTAATATTGGGAGCAAGCGCTTGTTTTAGCCCAAAGTGTTTACAGCGCTCTTTGTGCTTCATTCGTTACTCGATGGTGCAGAGGAAATCTCCTCGTGGCTCCTTGCTGCTCCTTTTTTCTGTATTGCCTCCCAATGCTTGAAGGTGCCAAAGGCTGTCCCTCTTTTGTTCCCTTTGTTTTCTGCTGGTTCCATTGGTGTCCCATTAAGGTGGCCTGTGGCACTTCTCCTCTACTCCTCCATCTTCTTTGAATCCTGAGTTGTTTTAATATCTGTTGTGCTTCTTCCAGGCTCCTGAAGAATCTTGGGTCCCCCACTGTGAAGATTTTGATTTGGGCGGGAGTGAAGATCTGGGCTTTAATATTTTTTGCTTTAAGTTCCCTGATGACCTGCAGGATCTCTAGTCTTTGCTCCATTATGAGAGGTGTAAAATCATGTTTGAAATATAACTGTGCATCCCCCAGCACCACTTCCTTTTTACTCCAGGCCGTGCACAGTATTTTCATCTTCATGGTATAATTGATGAAATGCGCCACAATGGGTCGAGGGTGAGCTTTAGGGTCTGTGGGTCTTGGACCCAGTGCTCTGTGTGCCCTTTCAATCAATAAAGGTATTTGCCCAAGCCCCAACAGTTCTTGCAACAACCCTTCCAGATATTTTTCCATCTCCCCTTGTTCTGTACCTTAGGGAAGTCTATGTATGCGGAGATTGTTTCTCCATGACCGTTGTTACAGGTTGTCCAGCTTTGCTGCCACTTCTTGTTCCCTCTTGAACAAATGCAGTAGTGCTGCATTATGGTGTGTACTTTGCTACGATAGGTCTGTGACCCCTTGTTCTAGTGCTGTAGTTCTTTAGCTCACTTCTGCCACCTCTTTCCTAGTGTCTGCCAAGTCTTCCTTCATTTCGGTCAAGGTGGAACTGATTTTCTGCAGTTCTGCGATCAGGTGTTTGGATGTTATGGTACAATTAAGCTCCTCCTCTTCTTCTTCCCGGTTGTTCCACAACTTCTACCACAGGGTTCAGTTGGCCTAGTACTCCATCCTTTAGATGCCTTAGATTTCTTTTTGGTTGAGGACTCTCTGCTCTGAACTCTATCAGTCTCTGCTTTGCTGCCATTTTAATGCTCTGAATCCTCTCCGTTTTGCAAGCTGGTTCCGTGAATTTGCTGAAAAATTTCCTATTATTGTCTCTTTGAGGAGCGGAGTTCGTTCTCTTAGTTGCTTATGCTGCAGTGACATCACCAGAAGTCAACAACTGATGTTCAATGCGAAAAAGTGCAAAAATCATGCACCTGGGACACAGAAACCCTGGAGAGAGCTACAGGATGGGGGAGTTGCTGACAGTCACCAGGGAAGAAGGGGATCTGGGGGATATCATCTCAGATGACCTAAAGGTGGCTAGGCAGAATACAAAGGCTGTAGGGTGGGCCAGTGGCATGTTGGGGTGCATAGAAAGGGGTATCACTAGCAGAAGGAAGGAGGTGGTGATACCACTATACAAGACACTGTTGAGGCCTCATCTGGAATACTGTGTACAGTTCTGGAGGCCGAATTGTCATAAGGACATAGACAGGGTGGAGGCAGTTCAGAGAAGGGCATCTAAGATGGTGCAGGGCTTGCACCAGAAGACATATGATGAGAGATTAAAATATCTCAATATGTATACACTGGAAGAGAGGAGGCAAAAGGGAGACATGATAGAAACCTTCAAGTATCTTAAAGGCATAAAGAAGGTGCAAGTGGGTGACATCTTTCAGTATAGGTGAAGTACAAGAACGAGGGGGCATGATATCAGAATGGAGAGGTGCAGGATAAGGGGAACTGTGAGGACATTTTATTCATGGAAAGGGTGGTGGATGCATGGAATAGCCTGCCCCAGGAGGTGGTAGAAGCAAGCAAAGTGTGTGTGTGTGGGGGGGGGATTTAAGCATACATGAGATTTATTTATTTATTTAGTTTACTTATTTCGTTTTTGTTTACCGGGTGGGTGTACTAGCCATAGAGATGACTATTTTCAGACATGACCCGGGAGGTTACAAGCAAGACTAGTACAGTCACAGATCCCAGGATGGGATTACAATAACTGGGGTACAGTTTTGACAGTAATAGGTACAATTAACAGTTTACAATAGTAAGATATAGCTTTCGCCAGTGAGACAATTGATTTACAACAACAATGATATAGGTTCACAGCAGAAGACATGGTTCAGCTAGAGCATGGGGTAGATAATAGTTTAGCACCTGGCATACAACAAAGAGTAGTACAGTGCCAGGGTAAGTACCTATAGTCATCATCATCGGCGATCCCTCGATTCGAGGATAATCTCTACCATGGTTCACTGATGGGTCCTGAGGTGGCTCAGTAATCCAATCCAAGAGCCACAGATTCGTCCGCAGAAATTGCAGATGTTTCCATGTGGGAGAGCTACCCGCTAGCTGGGGTTTCTTTACCTTTCCTTCCTACGCTCTCTCTTTTCAGCCTCGAGGGCAAGGCGTTTCTCTTTGAAGCAGGGCCCCGCTTGATGGAGGTTCTGGCGCCATTGAGATCGGTTGGTGCCAGCTCCTCCCAGCTCATGATGTCCATATCGGTTTTCTTGAGATATGCCTTCAGTGTGTCTTTGTAGCATTTTCTTTGACCACCACAGGATCTCTGGCCGTGACTGAGCTGGGAGTATAAAATTTCTCTGGGCAGTCGAGAGTCGGGCATCCATACACAGTGTCCAGTCCAGCGGAATTGATGTCTGAGGATCATTGCCTCAATGCTGGTGACATTGGCCTCAGCAAGAACACTGACGTTAGTGCAGTGCTCTTCCCACTTGCTGCGGAGGATATTCCAGAGACATCGTTGGTGGTACCTCTCTAGGCTCTTTAGATGACGTCGGTAAGTCACCCAAGTTTCACATCCATAAAGAAGGGTAGGGATGATAACCAAACTGTATACCTGGATCTTGGTGTCCTTTCATATGACATGGTCAGTGAAGATGTGCCGACACAGTTTGCCAAATGAGGTACTAGCGCAATGGATCCTGTGCTAAATCTCATCGTCGATGTTCACTGTTAGGGAGAGGTGGCTACCGAGGTAAGGGAAGTGCTTGACTGTCTCCAGGGTCTGTCCTTCGATGGTGAATTGTGGAGGGTCATTTACAAGGCCTTGAGCAGGCTGATAGAGCACCTTGGTCTTCTTGATGTTAAGTGAGAGTCCCAGACTTCAGTAAGCTTCTGCAAAGAGATCTAGTGCAGACTGGAGGTCGCTCCTGGTGTGTGCAAGGATGGCACAGTCATCAGCGTACTGGAAGTCAGTGACGGATGCCTTGAAAACTTTGGTCTTTGAACGGAGACGTCCAAGATTAAAGAGCCCCCCATTCATTCTGTATTTGATGTCAATTCCAGTGGGACGGCAGCCTTTGGTGAGGACTAGGATGACTGCTAGGAAGATAGAGAACAAGGTTGGAGCAATGACACACCCTTGCTTGACCCCAGTTTGAATGATGAATGGGTCTGGCTTTGTACCATTATGGAGAACACTGGCAGTCATCTGGTCATGCAGAAGCCTCAGGACCTTGATGAATTTTGTAGGGCAGCCAAATCTGGCCAGCACCTTCCACAAGGCTTCATGATTGATGGAGTCAAACTCCTTTGTCAGGTCGATGAAAGCCATGCACAGGTCCTGATGTTTCCAACACTTTTCTTGGATCTGCATGGCAGTGAAGATCATGTCGGTTGTCCCACGAGATGGTCTGAATCCACACTGAGATTCCAGCAGGACTTCTTTGGTGATGGGAAGGAGACGGTTTAGAATACGGACGAGGATTTTCCCTGCAGTGGAGAGTAAAGCAATGCCTTGATAATTTCCACACACCGACTTGTCTCTCTTCTTGAAGATGGTAACAGTGTTGGCATTCCTCAAGTCCTCTGGAATCTCTTCATTGTTCCAAATTCAGAGAATGAGTTCATGGAGTTTTAGTACCAGTTCCTCGCCCACAGCCTTGTAGACTTCAGCCGGTATGCCATCTAGTCCCACAGTGTTGTTGTTTTTGGCCAGCTTGATGGCATGTCTTACTTCTTCGATGGTAGGAGGGTTGGCGAGAAATTCTCTTTCAGGGTGTGAGGGACAGAATTGATAGTGGCATCTGTCACAGATGACTCGCGGTTCAGAAGTGTCTCAAAATGCTCCTTCCATCTAGCTTGAATGCCTTCATTTCCCTTTAGGAGCGTCAAGCCATCTTGAGATCAGAGGGGAGTGGGACCATGGGAGCTTGGACCATAAATGGCCCTTGTAGCCTGGAAGAAGCTCTGCATGTCATGTTTGTCAATATAGAGCTGGATCTCCTTGGCCTTGTCTTGCCACCATTGGTTTTTGGTGTCTCGGATCTTCCTTTGAGCTTCTGCCTTGAGCTGCTGGTATGACTTTTTCTTTTGCTGGCATGTGATGTCATCTTGCCATGTGCAGTGAGCTCTTCTTTTCCAGTTGAGCAGGTCTTGAATCTTGGTATCATTTACATCAAACCAGTCCTGGTGATGCCGGGTGACATAGCCAATAGATTCAGCACAAGCCGAGTGGATGGTGGTCTTGAACTCCTTCCAGTATCTCTCAATGTTATCATCAGCTGCGGGCATGGCAGAGAGCCTTGCTTGGAGACATTGCTGGAAGTCCTCTTTAGCCACTGGGTCTTGAAGGGACTTGGTGCTGAATTTCCTTTGCATTGATTTTGGCTGCCTTTGATGTTTCTGAGTGAGCCGGATGTTCATGACAGATCTGACAAAATGATGGTCTGTCCAGCAGTCATCGACTCCTTGCATGGCCCTCGTGATGTAGACATCCTTTCGATCACGGGTTCTAACAATAACATAGTCAAGGAGGTGCCAGTGCTTGGATTGAGGGTGTCTCCAAGTAGTCTTATACTTGTCGCTCTGTCTGAAGATGGTGTTCGTGATGACCAGGCCATGCTCCGCACATTTGTTTAGGAGTAGGATGTCATTGGAGTTTATCTTTCGTACCACCTCCTTCCCGATTATTCCATTCTAGAGATCTGAATCATGCCCGACTCTGGTGTTGAAGTGACCGAGGAGAATGATCTTGTCTTCCTTAGGGGTGTTGGTTAGGACTCTGTCAAGGTTGGAGTAGAACTGTTCCTTGACATCCTCATCAGCATTAAGTGTCAGGGCGTATGCACTGATGACAGTGGCATGCTGATTGTTGCTGAGCTTAAGATGAAGGGTCATGAGGCGTTCGTTGATACCAATTGGGAGCCTTTTAAGCTGGTTGATGAGCTTGTTCTTGATGGCAAGGCCAACGCTGTGAATGCAACTGTCTTCTGCAGGCTTCCCTTTCCAGAAGAAGGTGAAACCTCCACCCTCTTCTCTCAACTGGCCTTCATCTGGTTGTCTTGTCTCGCTTAGGGCAGCAATATCAATGTTACATCTTGCAAGTTCCCTGGCGATAATAGCAGTTCTTCTTTCTGGTCATTCACTATACTGGTTGTCCATCAGAGTATGAACGTTCCATGTCACAAAAATCATTGTCTGTTTCTTGTTTCAACCACAGAGAGAGTGATCCCGCTGGATGTGGCTATCCACCCAGGAGAAGGTGAGACAGCCTAGGTTTAGGGCACCTTTTCTAGCCCCTTCCCCATGTAGGGTGAGCAGAGGGGATCCTAAAGAGGACTGCTCAGTCACAGTAGCAGCTGCAAATTGCACCCCTGTCCCAGTCCAGGTGCCAGATGACCATCAAACTACTGTCGCCTACATGCAGATTCGTGGCTAGAGACTGCTGGATTCACTGGTCCTGTCCCCGTCACCACTAGTCTGTCGCTGCAGGGCTTGGAAGGTTGGTTGTGGGGGATGTTGTTTCCAATGGTAGAAGCCTGCGTATGACTTCTTTTAGTGTGGGGAAGTTGGTGCACCTACAGCAACCACATAAACTTGACAAGCAGGAGATCTAGCACCCAGTAGCAGGGAGAGTCCAAGATGACTGGAGATCCCCATCTTGTTGCAGCCTTCATCCGCCTTCACAGCCATTGAGATCCTAACATCTTCTTCCACCTGATCCACCGTTGAGGACTTTGGAGGTTGGACCGCACTTAGTCTGGGACCTCGCCTCAGGCCTGTTCACCACGGGTGACCCTGCCAGGAGTACAAGACTCTGGACGACATAGCCCTGAGGGTCATTGGAACACACAAGCCTCTCCACCACGACAAGGTCTCGGTCCAAGGAGAGGAGCCTGTAGTAAAACAAGGTGATAAGAGCTAGTAGTGATTAGCAAAACCATATTAAAATTTGACAAGACAAGTAGTGGTTCCTGGGGGTATAAGGTTAGTTTACAGTGGGAGCATTAGAGTGACAACAGTGAGGGATGGGCTAAAGAGAAGCAGAGCAAAAAAGGTTAGTGAATTCAGTCACAAGTATTTCTATGGGGGATTAAAACACATGCAAGGGGTAGGTTTACAAAGGTAAGACTGATACATTTTTTTAAAAAGGGGATGGCTTGGCACAGACTGAATCCCTAGGGGAAGGGAATTCTAGAATTTAGGAGCAGCACAGACAAAAGCACAGGTTCCCTTGGAGGTTTTACATCTTGGAGTGTGAAGAAGGGATTGATCAGTGGACCGTAAGCCATATGAAGATGACTGTGGGAGAAGGAGGAAGGCAAGAGATACTAGAACATTGTTTCTAATGATGTTATCCACAAGTGAGCCAAGGGAGAGAAGTCAATAGCGTGAGGGGGGAGGCCATTTTAAATCAGCATAAAGCTGGCACCTATGTTTAAGTCGCTGGGAAGACGAGGTGTAGTGACAGATGGTGTTACATGTAGTGTTCCATCTGTGTAGGGATGACTTGGAGGCATTAATATAGGTTACAGCTCCGTAAGTCAGAGAGGGGAGCAGAATACCTCTAGCAATGGCTACCCTAGCAGAAGGTGTCAGGATGAGACTAGTCTTATAGGCCAATCCAATTTTGGACTTCACAGACTTACATGTATCCAGGATATGCTGGTCAAAATCAAGGGATCCATCGAGTAGGACTCCAAGATACTTGAACGAGATAGGCATAAGTGAATCCTAGAGGTGGAAAGGAGAGGCTAAAACTGCTGACCAAGTAGGGTCAGCAGCCGTTAATAAAGGTAGGGTATACAGACAGACTAGATGGCTTAGTGGTCCTTATCTGCTGTCAATTTCTATGTTTCTATGTCAGCACATAGTCATCCACTGCATTTTTTATTATCCCTTTGAATGAATCCCACGTCTGCACATATTCATAATCCTAAAACAAAACTACAATATATTTTAATGCTCAGCAAACCAGAAATTAATTTGTGATAGCAACTCCTAAATCAGTTATTCCAATCGGTGCTGGATAGATTAATCTCTGACTCAGCTAAAAGGTGTAAATCCAGGGCTTTGGTATTAACACTTTATAATACTCTTTACTGTTGTCTTTATTTAGAACTGCCTGTCATTTTTTTACCTTTAGGGCAAAATGTAGCCTTTCTCACATGCTATGGACTAGACAGCTGTCACATTTCAAGTCAGAATAAACTTGAGTAGTTAATGTTGGTGGGATAGATATTGGCAGGGCAAATTCTATTTATATAGTGCCGAATCTAGTAGGCTCTGGGCTATACATTCCAAACAGATCAGTAAAACACAAAATGGAAAATACAGTAATAGGAACGCAGAGGTGTTAAAATCCTGTCATGTATCGCAAATCAAATTAACAGAGAAATTTGACTCTGACGGATCTTCCAAGAATCAGTCTTTCAGTAGAGTCCCACTCTTTGGTCTCGGGGCCAGAGGTGATGGGACCCCACAGAAGCAAATCTTTCCAGCTAGTTTTCCAGCACTGGCTGTTGATGGTAGTGCATGCATAATATCGCATGAAGACAATGCATGCATGACACCGCAGGGACAGCAACAGTTAACTTACCTCAGTTTTGCTTTTCATGCTGTCGAGTGCATACTGTGGGAGCAATTGATCATATGTCAGTCTCTCTGTCATTTTTTCATTTTTATCCATTGAGATGTCTGCATCTGCCAAGAAAGGCAAAAGAAAAAGCCCTCCTTTTTGTTGATGTTCGTGTGGCTAAAATATTGCCACCACAGATTGGTATTCCATTACCTGGCCTGCCTGGGAAGGACCATAATATGGACTCATGTGATGCCTGCTTCTTGTTTAGCCCTCAGACCCTCAAAACTTGGTACCTGAAGATGGGTTGTCCTGTACCCACCTTCAGGGCAGGCCTCAGACCAGGAGGTTCCAAGGTACTGTATATCATTAGATCATTCCCCCAGGTCCCATCACCGCTCTTCACATTCATAGAAAATAGAATTTGACGGCAGATAAGGACTGCTTGGCCCTCCCAGTTTGCCCATTTTCCTACCGAATGGATAAGCTGCAGATCCTAGTTAACCAGCAGCCTACTTCTTTCTACCCCCACCCCCTAGAATTGCCTTATGGCTGTCTCATGCATGCTTGACTTCAACCACTGTTTTTGACTCCACAACCTCCTCCGAAGGCCATTCCATGCATCCACAACCCTCTCTGTGAAAAAAAATACTTCCTTAAATTACCTCTGAGCCGCCCCCATCTTCAAATTGTGCCTCTTTGTTCTTGCACACCTCTTTTTTGAAAGATGCTACCCTCTTGGACTTTGTTGATTCCTTTGAGGTACTTGAACGTTTCTATCGTCCCCCTCTCCCTCCTTTCCTCGAGGCTATACATATTAAGCTCCTTTAGTCTCTCTTCATATGTCTCTGGTGCAGACCCTGCACCATTTAGTGCCCTCCTCTGGACAGCTTCCATCTTGTCTATGTCCTTGCAGGAGACTGGGTCTCCAGGGTTGCACACAGTACTACAGATGGGGTCTCACCAGCTGTCTGTACAGAGGATAACAACTTCCTGTTTTCTACTGGTGATGCCTCTCCATGCATCCCAGTATCCCCCAACCCTCTTTACTGCCCTCTCAATTGTTGCCCACCTTAAGTCATCTGATATGACTACCCCAGGTCCCTTTCCATTTTGTTGTTGTTATCTCACCCCCCATTGTGTACTCTTCCTGGGTTTTTGTTTCCAGGTGCATTACCTGCAACTTCTTAGCATTAAATCTAAGCTGCCATACATTTGACCATTCCTCTAACCTTGCCAAGTCCCTTCTCATCTTTTCCACCCCACCTTGTGCATCAACTCTGGTGCAGATCTTTGTGTCATCTGCAAAGAGACATACTTTTCCTTCCAGTCTCTCTGCAATGTCGCTTACAAAGACATTGAAGAGGACTGGTCCTAATACTGAACCCTGCAGCACCCCACTAGTAAATCCCCTTTCTTCAGAGTGGACTCCATTTACTATTACTCTCTGTGTCCTATTCTCCAGCCAATTCTTTACCCAGGCTATCATCTTGGGACCCACTCCCAGGCTGGCTAACTTGTATATAAATCTTTTGTGTGGGACTGAGTCAAATGCCTTGCTACTAAAGTCTAGGTAGGCCATGTCCAGCCCTCCCTGATCTACTACTTTGGTCACTCAGTCAAAGAAATCTATTAGATTCGTCTGGCATGACCTTCCGCTGTGAATCCATGCTGCCTTGGGTCCTGTGCCCCTCTGGCCTCTAGGTACTCGACAGTTCTTTCCTTCAGAAGTGATTCCATCATTTTCCCTATCACTGAGGTTAAACTAACAGGTCTGTAGTTTCCTGCTTCTGCCCTGCTCCTACTTTTGTGAAGGGGAATCACATCTGTCCTCCTCCAGTCCTCAGGTACCACCCCATCCTCCCATGATTTGTTAAAGAGGGTAGTCAGTGGTGTCACTAGTTCTAACTTTAGTTCTTTTAGAATTCTGGGATGAATCCCAGACCCATTCAACTGAGGCATGGAGCTCTCCCTCCTCCCACTGTACTGGGGTTGTGAAAGAATCTCCGGTGGTAGTGGTGTTGGGTGGACCCTCAGTGACAGGCCATCCTGGCATCAGAATCAGCACCTCTTGTCTTGATCACTTCTTTGGCAATGTGAATGTAGTCAGTTGGTGTTGCTTCCATTGTCACCATTCACAGTGCGGATTCTAGGAGCAACAGTGACATCTGTGCCAACTTTTTTTGGAGTCGGAGACTGTGCAGAAGTCGGTGCTGATGTCAACGTCGATGTCTGGGTATGTGCTACTTCTGGTACCAGAGGGTATTGGATCCCCCATTGGTGCTGACATAAGTGTTGACACCAGACTGTGACTTGGCCAAGCAGTGAGGTCTACTCAGTCAAGGATGCTTGTCATCTGCTAAGTTGCTCCCCCAATGACCACCATTCTGCAACTTCTTGTGAGGTAGGAGTTTTAGATACAGTAGACTCTTCCCTCTCCTTCTATATGGTGAGGAGACCACAGGAGTCCCAAGGTTCAGCCCAAGTCACAGGTTTGGCAACAGCACTGGTTGCTCCTTCTGCTTTTAGGCCTTCACCTCAAGTGCCTCAGCCAGGTTTCATAGAGTGGCTGAGACCTTTAGGCCTCCATGCCCATACTCGCAGGACTAGTACTGCCTCTGGATGAAGACAGTAGAGGCATGGTATACAAAGGTAAGCAGGGCCCAATTCCTGGTGCTCATCCCTATTCCCCCATGTAAGTGGTTTTCCATTTTTCTCTCCATTTGTGTCCTCCTCTGAGGATAATGAGTCATCCTGCCACATGCCCGATGCTGCTGAATACATTGTGTTCCAGTGATTTATAGGGGAGATGATGGTAGTGCTGGATAATCCTGTTACTTCAGCCTCAATCCCATCACCTTGCATCTGAGACTCATTGGAGTTCCCAGTAGCAATACCAGGGATGTTCCTTCTTGGCACAGAGCTATGGAGGAGGCAACCAAGGCTGTTTAGAGGTGTCCCTATTCCATACTTCCCATCGACAGGGACCTCTAGTGGCAGTATCCCCCACCCATAGGGTCTATAGGAGATGCACCTCAGCCCAGCTAGGTGCTCTCAGTTCTACAGACCCAGAGAAGCTAGCAGTTTCTGATTGGAAAGTACCCTGCCAGTGCAGACTCTAGCAGATTTGATGCATTGTGCAGGAAGGAGAGAGGGAGGTAAGGTGCCTGCCTGGCACCATGGCTTGGAGGGACAGGGAGCGAATCCTCAGGATCACAGGAGCAGCTGCACAGGGGAGGGAGCTGGATGTCATTATCCACCTAGGGACAAATGACATGGCTAAGAAAGGGATCAGAGCAGTGCAAGAAGCGTTTGTGGAGATGGGGAGGGGCCTTAGACAAATAGCACACATGGTAACCTTCTCGGAGGTGCTGCCTGTCTATGGAACAGATGAGGCTAGGGTGCTCCACACCATGGGATTCAATCAGTGGTTGAAAAACTGGTGCAGAGCTCAGGGATTTGGCTTCATTGGGGACTGGGGGTCCACCTGGAGGGATTCAGGCCTATGCTGGTGTGATGGTCTGCATCTGTACAGGAGGGGAACCAGGATCCTAGGTGATAGGTTTAAATACTTCATTGGCAAGTATTTAAACTAGCCAAGGGGGGAGGCACTGGAAAGGAGCAGGGAAATCCTAGCCCCCACCCAAAAAAAAAATTAGGGTATTAAGTGAGGTAGACACCAACATAGAGATGTCAATAGGGAGAAGTGCAGGGGTAAATGGAGAAAGTGACAAATGCAGTAAGGACTGGGATGGGGCAAAAAGGGGTTAGGCCATCAAGAAATGGAGGGTAATGAGTACCAACGCCAGTAGCCTGGGCAACAAGCTCCCTGAACTGGTGGCCTTGATGGAAGAGGGATGCCTGGATATTGTAGCAGTCATAGAAACATTGTACACAGAGAACCATGACTGGGATGTTAACATACCAGGGTATACAACCTACAGGAGAGACAGGGAGGGCAGAAGGGGGGTAGTAGCTCTCTATGTAAGGGAAGGGATAAAAGCAACTGAACAAAAGAGTAAACAGGGAGGAGAGGAGGCACTGTGGGCCAACTTAGAGACTGGAAATGGCACCACAATCTGCACAGGGGTTGTATAGAGACCCCCATGTCAGGGGAAGGGAATGGACAAGGATATGATAGAAGGCATACTTAGGATGGCAGAGAAAGGGGAGATACTGTTGATGGGGGACCTTAATATGCCACATGTTAACTGGAGCACCTTTGCTGCAGCCACATTCAAAAGCAGGGCCATTCTTGATGCCCTTCAGGTGGCATGCCTCAGACAGCTAGTTTTGGAACCTACTTGTGAGGGAGCAATCTTAGACCTCATACTCTCAAATGGGAACAGTGAGAGGATCTCAGATCTAGAAGTGGGTAGCCATTTGGGAACAAGTGACCACCAAACAGTATGGTTCATGATAAACTCAGCTACAGAGTCAAGCCATACAAAAGTGAGGGTTCTGGACTTCAGGAGGGCTGACTTAGAAAAGCACTAGCAAACAGGCTAGAAGGAGGGGTGGAGCAACAATTGGGAAATATCAAAACTGCCATCACAGAGGCAACAAGCCTTTGTGTGAAGCAAATAAACAAATAAAAACGAAAGAAAAAGTCACTATGGTTCTCAAAAGAAGTGGCGGTGAAAGTTAGGGAGAAAAAATTAGCATTTAGGAAGTATAAGGAAACACAGAAGCAGCAGGACGGAGAACTGTACCAGTTAAGGCAGAAGGAAGCAGGGAGGGTAGTCAGAATAGCAAAGGCACAAACTGAGGAAAAGATAGCCAACTTGGTTAAGAAGGGGGATAAAACCTTTTATAGGTATATCAGGGAGCGTAGAAAGACAAAGGCAGGGATAGTGTCTAATTAGAATGGATGGTGGGTGGGCAGAGTGTGACAGTGAAAAAGCAGGGATACTGAATGAATACTTCTGTTCAGTATTCACAAAAGAGGAAGTGGGGGAGGTGCCTAATCCAATTAACAGAAGCACTCTGGAGAGGGGGGTCGATCCTAGTCCTTTCACTGAAGAAAGGGTTCTGAAAGAACTCCTAAAACTGAAGGTGGACAAAGTCATGGGGCCAGATGGAATTCACCTCAGAATTCTAAAAGAATTAAGCAGAGAACTAGTGACACCACTGACTACCCTTTTTAACAAATCATGGGAGCATGGTGTGGTACCTGAGGACTGTAAGAAGGCTGATGTGATTCCCCTTCACAAAAGTGGGAGCAAGACAGAAGCAGGAAACTACAGACCTGTCAGTTTGACCTCTGTGGTAGGGAAAGTGATAGAATCACTTCTGAAGGAAAGAATTGTTGAGTACCTAGAGGCCAGTGGGGCACAGGACCCAAGGCAGCATGGGTTCACAGTGGGAAGGTCATGTCAGACGAATCTAATTGATTTCTTTGACTGGGTGACCAAAGTAGTAGACCAGGGAGGGGCTGTGGACATGGCCTGCCTAGACTTTAGCAAGGCAGTTGACACAGTCCCACACAAAAGATTAGTAGTCAAATTAACCAGCCTTGGAGTGAGTCCCAGGGCGGTAGCCTGGGTAAAACACTGGCTGAACAACAGGACACAGAAGGTAATTGTAAATGGAGTCCACTCTGAAGAAAGAGGGGTTACTAGTGGGGTACCGCAGGGTTCAGTACTGGGTCCAGTCATTTTTAATGTCTTTATAAGTGACACTGCAGAGGGACTGGAAGGAAAAGTATGCCTCTTTGCAGATGACACAAAGATCTGCAACAGGGTTGATACACAAGAAGGCGTGGAAAGGATGAGAAGGGACTTGGCAAGTTTGGAGGAATGGTACGAAGTATGGCAGCTTGGATTCAATGCAAGAAGTGCAAAGTAATGCACCTGGGAAACAAAACCCAGGGAAGATTACACAATGGGGGAGGTAGTAACAACAACAAAATGAAAAGGGACCTGGGGGTAATCATATCAGATGACCTTAAGGTTGGCAAGCAATGTGAGAAGGCGGTAGGGAGGGCTGGGGGATACTGGGATGTATAGAGAAGCATCACCAGCAGAAACAGGAAGTTGTTACCCCTGTACAGACAGTTGATGAGACCCCATCTGGAGTACTGCATCCAGTTCTGGAGACCCCATCTCCGCAAGGACATAGACAGGATGGAGGCAGTTCAGAAGAGGGCAACTAAAATGGTGCAGGGTCTGCAAGAGAAGCCATACGAGGAGAGGCTAAAGGAGCTTAATATGTATACCCTTGAGGAAAGGAGGGAGAGGGTGGACATGATAGAAACATTTAAGTACCTCAGTGGAATCAACAAAGTCCAAGAGGGTAGCAACTTTCAGAAAAAGAGATGTGCAAGAACAAGGGGACACAATTTGAAGATAGAGGGGGGACGGCTCAGGGGCAATGTGAGGAAGTATTTTTTCACAGAGATGGTGGTGGATGCATGGAACAGCCTTCCTGAGGAGGTTGTGGGATCTAAAACTGTGGGAGAATTCAAGAATGCATGGGACAGACATAAGGCAATTTTTGTGGGGGGTAGGAAGAAATAGGCTGTTGGTTAAATAGGATCTGCAGCTTATCCTTTAGGTTGGGAAATGGTCAGACTAGGTGGGCCAAGCAGTCCTTATCTGCCGTCAAAGTCTATGTTTCTATGTTTCTAAGTCTTCCCTGCTCATAAATTTGTTCCCACACACTTTGAGGGCTGAGGCTTCTGGAGCCTCAGGGTTGAGCAGACTCTTTCTTTCTCATAAGGAGAGCATGTTACTCTGAAAAGAGTGGGACTCTGTGGAAAAGATTGATTCTTGGAAGATAGAGAAGTGACTTATTGTAACAGTATTTCTTGCAGAATATCTTCTTCATGGAGTACCACCGGTTTGGTGGTACTCCATGAAGAAGATATTCTGCACCCACACTCCCCCTCTTTTAATGTGCCAGGGCTACTGCCTGGTGACCCACCCCAAGAGGAGCCAGCTAAGCTGGAAGCTATTCTCCCTTTTGTTTTTTTCCCTACTTAGAATGTCTGTGGGGCCCCTGGCCTATTATGTCAAAAAAAAGAGGAAAAGGTCTGGGTGGTTCATCTCCAAAAAAGGTTCAGAATTTGTAAGTTTCTTTTTTTTATTGAATACAGGTGGAACTAACCTGTAGTCATCTGTAGGTTCAGTGGCCATGTATCTTTCTTGGATCTTGAATTTATATAAAAATATAATGATTTTTATCCTGTTTAATATCAGTAACCATAAAGTGTTAAAGCGATGGGGAAATCCAACAAACATCAACCGTCTGGAGATGGTCAAAAAGAGGCTGGCAATGGTCTGACGGCAGACCCTAGCACCTGGTCTGCACAATGTGGCACAGCAGAGGGAGAAAATTCAGAAGTGACCCTACAGTCCTTGGGGGGTCAAAATGAAGCAATTGTTAGCATCGTTGACCTTGGTGAGTCAGAAGCTGGATCTCCTGACTGGCTGCATCACTACAGTGAAGCAAACAGGTTGAAAGGGTAAAAGGGTAGATGGAGGTGAAGCAGCATTCCGAGGCATGCAAAAATGCTATGGCAGTACGGGCCAAGGAGCAGCAGCACTCTGACAACTGCTTGGAGATACTGGAAAATCAAGTGCAGAGCCAAAATTGGAGGCTAATAGGCCTACCAGAGGGGTCAGAAGGGGACTCTGCCCAGCTCTTCATTAAAGAATGACTTCTTGAGCAGTTTAGATCACATGTGGTGAATATGGATTTTTTCAGTAATAAAAGCTTACTGCATACCACACAGGAGTAAGCCGCCGGCAGAGCTCCCACTAGTTTTGATGGTAATCTTAGACAGCATAGGCACTCGATACTCTCCTGAACTTGGCAAAGAGATACAGGCTGCCCAGTGTGGATGGTGACTGCGCACATATTCCCTGATCTCTTGTACATGACCCGTCTTCAACTGAAGAAATTTGATGGGGTCCATGCTGTCCTCAGAGAGCTTAATATACCCCACACCATTCAGTTTCCTGCTAAACTGTGGATTATTCATGAATGCAAAGTCTACCTTTTTATTGACCCACTGGATGCAGGCAAATGGGCCACAAAGGTGGCTGCCGAAAACAAGAACACCCCTGTAGCTGAGGAGACAGAAAATATAACATGAAGGACTGATTATCTGTTTTAGTTAACATAACATTAATGTTTCCTAACAAGATATGTCTTTTCTCTAGGAGACTTGTTGGACTCAAGTTATTAGTCGTTAAATAAGCGGTTCACAAGTTTTTGAAAGTTTAATAATTAATAGTATTTGTTCTGGAGGGGTGCGCGCTCCTTCATTAAAATATCTAAGTGTTTGAGACCCTAATTTAATGCTCCCTGCTCTAGTTAGTTCAGGGAATGATACATCTTCATTTTATTTGACAAAGGGTTAATTCAGGTGTAACTGTGCCCATTTACATTTAATACTGCTGTTCCCTAATTTAAAGCCGAAGTTTTATGATGGCGACTGTTTTACTATATCTGGGCATGCACATGTGGTTCTATACATGGCACCATAAGCCCTTTTGAGTGCTGGATTATTTGCTGAACATTTTTGGACTATCAAACTTGATTAACTGCTACGTGCTCCTGGGCTACAGTTCCACGGCAACATTTGTTACAATATGGATTGTGAAATGATAGATAGCTTCTCCAATTGTGATATAAGTAAGGGATGCTGCTAATCTGTCTCTACATAGAATTATTTTCTACGCGATAAGTAACTCTGTAGATGTTCCTTACATGGTATGCCTGTATTTTGTATAAATTTTACTACAAAAAGGAGTAAAATACAAATTAAAAAAAAAAACATAAAGTGTTCAGCCAAAAGAACTTAATTGCATGTCAATGAAGTACTCCCATGTCAGTCTGCACAACTCATCTTAGGCTGGTATGGTACTGTTTTCTACTGCTCGATAGCAGGTCCTGTAAACAGTAAAAAGCTTTATTTTATTTTCCCCTTGCATATTTTCTTAAAAGAGAACTGCACTCAACCTGAAAGTCATTTTTTTCCAGCAGAAGCAGTTTTTTTTTAACACTGGTTCCAGATCTGTTATTGTTCCATCTTTACAGACCTACAGGTACCGTCAGTTGGTGTTTATGAGTTACAAAGTGGCGTTAAGTGCCATTTTAGAACTGAATGATGTAGTTTAGTTCCTCTTGACCACAGATTTCTATAGTAGAACATAGATGCATTGTGCCAACAATGGAAGAGTTGAGCAAGGAACAGAAACTATATCATACAGTTGTAAAGTGGCACTTACCATCAGTGTGTAAATCAGAAACACTCACTACAATAACTAAAAAGCATGTAGAGATGGAACAGTAACAGAATTGTAACACGTATTTAAAAACCAGCTTCTATTGGGGGAAATGATGTACAGGTTTGGTGCAGTTCTCCTTTAATGCTTTGTAACATGGTACTCCTTTGTTAACTTCCATATCATTATGTATACTAAGTCCATACAGATTTATTACTTTGACTATTTTTCAGAAAAATACCTCTTTTCTGTCTGATACCAGTTTACTTTATGATTAAAGGATGCACACTGTAATCAGAAAAGCTCAGACCTCTATTTATTTTTTGCAAGTCACCCACTTAGACTATTTCTCCTACTTCTACACTAGGTGTCAGCATGGCTCAGTTGGTAGCACATCTGCCTCTGGACCAGAAGGTCGTGGGTTTTCGTCCCACACCAGGACTGGACTTGCACCTAAAAATTGCTGGCATCTGAGTGCAATATTGGGGGGTGCTGTACTGCTGGGGTGTGCCGTCCTTCGGATGAGACATTAAACCGAGGTCCCTTCTGCCCATCCTGGTGGGTGTCCAGGTGGAAGTAAAAGAACCCAGGGCACTCTTTGCAAAGAGAAGGGAACATTCCCAGTGTCCTGGCCAACATTTCCCTTCCCATAAACCGGTTCATGCAATTATCCAGGCTGTGTGTGGGTGATGATGTGCGATATGGCCGCCACCACACATTCAGTCACTTCACTACCAGTCTAGCATTGCTTGTAAAGCGCTTTGGATGTATGAAAAGCGCTATATAAATGCTGATTCTTCTTCTTCTTCACTCAAGAGTGGAAGCCTTTGGTTTTCTTCTATATTTCAGTAGTCTTTACCATTATTTAGGATGCCAGATTCTGTGTAGGCCTCACTCTGCCTGTGAGTGGGGGCCAGGCACTGTTAACACAGCTGCTGGATGTGGTATGATGACATCATATGTTGCATGTGACAGGCTTGGCTGCCCGGTCATTAAGAAAACTGCAGGATCCACCAAGTGGATTTATAGCATTATGTATGTGCTGTACATTCCCCCCCTACTCAAAACTGTGCATTTCAGGGTAGTAAGTAGTTTCATTCAAAAGCTCATAAGACCAAATGGAATGTGATTTGAATTAACTTAATATATAAAGACTTGGTTAAACAGTCACCCTTCTGTTATTTGATTTATAGGATCCAAAATGACATTTAACTGTGGATGGTAGTGGAGGGGTTGAACTTCTGTCACTGATTGTAAGGACAATAGTGTAGTTCTTGAGTGAAGTCTTTCCTATATAATACAGGCCAAATAGGCATTGTATGCATTCAGACAGCAGGAATCCAACCATGATGCTTTACAATAAGCATCCTCTTTTTGCCAGTGAGTGATGCCCCAGAGATAGAACTTATGCAGACTAATGAACTAAAATGCTAAGTTCAGGCTCTGCACTGTGGTCACGCTCTGCCTAGTGTTCTAACTTCAAATTTGTTTCTCTACCTGAAGAGCAGTTGCCCTGAAGCACAGCTCCAGCCTTCTGGTCAACCAGCTTTTAAACACTTTACTAATTTGTGTTTTTTCCAATCTCAAAGTTCGCTTTTTGATACTCTAAGTTATATAGGGTATAGTTTCTCCAGTTCCTGATTGGTTCCAGGAACCAGAGAAGGCCGCACTCAAACCACAGTTCCCACCTCGAGGGAACTGATGGAAATTTGCTAAAAATTGTAAAAAAAAAATGCAAATCTTTAATTTTAAAGCATTTGTTCCATAATATTACATTTAGTTCCTGTTTTAAGGGAACCAAACGGCATTTGTGTTTTCAAACTGAAAACCACTTTGTTATCCTAGTGATTTCCCACTACTGTGAGGGGGAAAATGTTTATTTCATATTTAAATTATATTGGAACAGATTTATTCTTGTAACTAAAAGTTCTTCAACTTGATAGTTATTTTTTTCAAGGTCTACAGCCTTTGGCATGACTAACAGACCTAAAGACTGAACAGGACCAACAGACTTTTACAAATTGCTTTCAGCTCCTTGCAAAGGCAGAGTGCCACATGCTTTGTTCAAGGTACCCGGGTCCAGATCATGATTTTATCAGTTGTGAGCTGTTTAAAAAGTTTTGCTCTAAAACCCAAAAGAAAAGCACTAAAAAAAGGAGAAGATTTTGTGGCTTTTCAGTCTGCCTCTATGTCACCAAAACCCAATAAAGGCTCTGAGGGAGTTCCTGATGATAGTGGAAAGCACACATCAAATGGTTTGTCTCTTCATAGACAACAGCAGTCCCTGTCAAAGGAGACTGATAAAGAAAAACTGCTTAGTCATCTGACAGGCATGATAAAGATGGTACAGATACCAAGGTGTCTAAAAGGTGGAATTCTAAGTCCAGTGATGGCAAAATACAAATAAAAGAGCCTCAGAGGAGGTACTGGAACCAGTGGCTGCCAAGAAAAAAAAAAGAAAAGCATGTCCATGCCACTTCTCCGGTAGAGGAAAAGGAACAGGCAGTGAACCTAAGACAAATGCCCTAAACAGAGGACATGGCCAGAGCATGGGAGTCTTTCCAGGCCTTCCAGGCAATGGGAAACTTCTCAATATGCCTGCCCTCACCTGCCCAGGCTTAGGCTCCACACCACTTGCCTGTGGAGGAAAAGGACATGTATTATGAGGAGGAAGGTGAACCTAGAGAACCCGATGGGTCACCTGAACAAGAATTTGACTCCCCTCCTAGGCCTACAGAGGATTATCCTTGTAATCCTCTTTCATTAGACAGATGTTGAGCACCATCAACATAAACTCTCAAGAAGCAGAGGAGGGTGAGGAGGAAGTGGATTTCATGGATGTGGTATGGCTAGCTGCTGCAAGAAAGCTACTAGCCCCATACACAAATCACTCCAAAAAGTTACTTGAAAATCCATGTCAGCACCTAATTCAGATGCTGGCATCAGTAAAACAAAGTTGAAAAATATCAGGTGGACAGACAGGTTGAATACCTTTATGACTATTCTGATCATGAAGGAGTGGTCTACGTAACTGCTTGTGAGTAGGCTAAGGTGTCCTTCTCCACACAGCCTCCTGAGAAGGATTCCAGGAAACCGATACTATGGCCAAAAAAGTATCTACAATAGCTTCCCTGCTCCTTAAGCATGCAACTGATTTGGCATATACAGCTCAGTACCAGAAAGCACTGTGGAATGCAGTGTTGGCACTGTCTGATAAGGTTGGCAGTGAGGTGACACATGACCTGGCTGCCACAGTAAAATCAGCCCTGGATGCCACTAAATACAAGTTCCATCTAGCTGTGGACACCAATGACTCTGCTTCATGGGTCTTAGCCCTTGCAGTGGCATTGAGGATTTTTCCGTGATTAAGGGCTACAATACTTTCTTGGGACACACAGACTAAGGCCATGGATTTCTTCTTCTAGGGAAATATCTTATTTGGTGACAAAACATTCATGAAAAAAGTGGATGAGTAGAAGACCGCTTACAAAAATAACACCAAGAAAGAAAAGGCCTCCACGCCCTACAGACTGACAGAAGGGGATGTGGGGTAGGGGCTACTACCCAAGACCCTGTGCCCCCCTGTGATTACCAACCTCAGAGAGGCTACTACAGAGGCAGAGGGCTGGAGGGGCTCCAGACACGCTACTGCCAGGCCGCAAAATCACCAAAAAGTGTTGCACACTTACAAAGGAAGCTGGACGCCAAGCCATATAATAAAGATTCTAATACTTTATTCAAAAAACGTGAAAAATTCCACAAGGTTTACTCCAGAAAATGAGCAGAGGCTGTTGATACTCCAAAAACCCTGGTGCTTTGACTCTCATGAGGAAGACTGAGGAAGACTCAGGAGAGTCAAAATGCCAGGATTTTAGAGCAGCAGCTTCAGCTCATTTTCTGGAGTAAGCCTTGTGCGATTTTTCTATTTTTTGGAACAAAGTATTAGAATCCGTATTATACGGCTTGGCGTACAGCCTGCTTTATAGTGTACAATGTTTTTTGGTGATTTTGCTGTCTTGCGTGGGGTTAGCAGCCCCTGTTTGTTTGTTTCCACCAGCCCTGCACTGCACTCGTGGTTCCAACCTTGGGAGCTTTGCAGCACCATGCCCCAAGCCATGGCCAAAACAAAACTTCTGACAATTCTGCCCAGGTCACACAACCATTACCAGTGAGGGGAAGGCTGATCCTTTTCTTCCAGGAATGGGTAAAAATTACCACAGACAAGTGGGTCCTGGAAGTATTGGATAAATGACTGGTTCTGCAGTTCAAAGAGTTTATGAGACTGCAGAATCCAAAAACTTTCTGCTCATTCACCAACAGAAAAAAATTCTGCTTGAACTGCAAGTAAAGAAACTGTTGCAGGTAAAAGCAGTAAGAAAGGTCCTTGCCTCACAGTAGGGCAAGAGCTTGTTCTCAAGATACTTCCTGGCCCACAAGAAAAATAAGGAGTTGGAAATCATTTTAGATGTAAGGTATCTAAAATACATAAAAAAGGAAAGGTTCAAGACGATCACACTGGGCACAGCGACACCATCCTTACAACCAGGATGTTTGCTGGGGTCAGTGGATCTGAAAGACACCTATTTTCTCAATGTAGTCAGACTCACCCATAGAAAATACCTCAGGTTCATACTGGGAAACTGCCAGTGCCAGTTTATAGCCTTCCTCTTTGGCCTCACTTCAGCACCAAGGGTCTTCACAAAGTGCCTAGCTGTGGTGGCAGCACACCTAAGATGACAAGGTGTGGTGTTTTTTCCCTGTCTAGAAGACAGGCTGGTCACAGGAAAAACTGAGCAAGAGGCAAGGGGCTCCATTCAAAGAGTACAGAGTACCCTAGAGAACCTGAGATTCCTGATAAATCTGCAGAAGTCCCAAACAGAACTGGTTCAGGTGTTGGACTTTATAGTCATAGAACTGGATACCCAGCAGGGGAAGGCCTTCCTCCCACAGGAAAGAGTATCTAACTAGATTGCTACTTCAGAATCCTTTACACAAGGCCAACCAAGGCCTGCAAGGGATTTTTTGCAGTTACTGGGCCATATGGCATCATCCACAGCAGTAATGCTGTGGGCCAGATTCCAGATGAGGGACATTCAGTACCACCTAAGGAACTACTGGTCTCAATGGTGGGACCCACTATCCGAGCTAGTGCCAGTCAAAAAACCTTTGTGTGTGTGCACTAGAGTGGTGGAAAGAGGAAAGCATACTCAGAGAGGGCATCCCCTTCCTCCAGCAATCCCCAACAAGTGTCCTCATAACAGACGCCTCACTCCGAGGGTGGATGCGCACCAAGAGCATCTGGAGCCCACAGGAGGCTTAGGAACACATCACTGTTCTAGAGTTCAGGGCAGTATTGCTGGCAGTGCAATCTCTCTCCTCCCAGCTACAAAGGCACTCTGTTCAGACTAGGACAGCCAGTACCACAGCAGTATATTACATAAACAATCAGGGAGGAACAAGGTCCTCCAAACTGCACAGAACCATGAGGATGTGGGATGCAGCCTGATCCCTAGCTGCAAAGACTCATGCTGTACATCTGCAAGGCAAGGACAGTGTCCTAGCAGATGCCCTAAGCAGAATCAGCCAGGTAAACCAAGAGTGGGGCCTGAACCAGCAGGTCCTGGCCTCAATCTTCAGGAGATGGGGCACTCTGGAAATAGATCTCTTTGCTTCTTGGTAAACAGTCAGCTCCCACAATTTTGTTGTAGGCCACCAGCAAGGGCACAGTGCCGTAGGACAGCCTAGTTCTGGACTGGACAGGGAGGTTCCTGTATGCCTCCCTACCATTTCCATTCATACAGAGGGTGCTCATAAACCTCAGGAGGGAGCCAGCAACAATGATCTTGATAGTGCTCCTGGACTGGGCCAGGCAGGCTTGGTACTCAGTGCTCCTGACCCTGTCTAGCAGGACTCATGTTAATCTACCACTGAGATACAACCTGCTGACTCTGACTCAGGGCAGAGTAACGTTCCTAGACCTTAGAACATTTACACCTGAGAGCATGATTTTTAAGGAGCTAGAATTGTGTAATCTAAACTTGTCAGAGTTGAAGCTGTGTGTGCTGAAGCTTTTCAGAAAACCAGAAACAAGGAACGCATACTCCTCCACATGGAAGAGATTCTCGTACTGGTGTGCCCCCAGGAAGATAATCCCAATGCAGGCAGGGCTGTCTATGGTTCCGGACTGCCTAGTGCACCTACAGATCTTAGGTTTGAAACCCTCAACCTTGAAGGTACATCTCACAGCAGTATCAGCCTACACATCAGTGGGCAAGGGCAAGTCCTTGGCCCCTGTTGTTTTTCCAAGTTCATTGTTACTTCATATAAATGTTATATATCGGGTCGCATCTGGAAACAAGCCCCGGCTCAGTGTGCCTTTCCCAGTCACCAACTTTAAATAAATAAATATGATCATGTACTCCAATGTTCCCCTTCCCCCAAGACGCTCTGTGAGACGAGCAATTTTAAATTGTTCAGTGTACCTTTCTTGGTGAAACTTTTCAATAAAATATTTTCTGCTTTCCGTCATTTCACTCTGGATGCCACTTCCTTTACCCACCACTGTGATCTATATAGCTCTCTAGCTTTTCCTTCCCTGGAAAACCACCATCTAGCCCACTGCATAAAATGTGTCTCTAAATTCTGGTTTGATATGCTTCCCCCTTACCTTGCCTTCTCACTGTCCTTCCGCCCTAGTGCCCCTCTCTCCCTCAGAACCAGTGATTCCTGCACCCTAGCTATACTACTGTGCACCACCTCTGTAGGCCAATAGTCATTCTCCTATAGGTTCCCTAAGCTCTGGAACTCAATGCCTCATCAAATCAGGCACTCCTCCTCCCCGTGGCCCATCTCGACCTCCCTCCTCAACTTTCTCTCTCCATCCTGCAGCTGCTCCTAATTTCCCCTCTGGCTTCCTCATCGCCCTTTCCCATCCTAGCACTTAATGTGAGGAGACACCAATGTACTTTATTGCACTTCCTTGTCCGCATTGTATGTATTAAGTCTGCAGTGCTGGTAATTTGCTCCTTTCGCATTAAATCCCAGTGGTTATCTAATGCTACTAACTGATGTTTTGTTTTTTTACTCTGTTGCTTCTCTGTTTTTTACTCCCTTTGGAAATGTGTTGCTGACTATTGTATATATACTTTTCTATAATACTGCATGAAAATGTGCTTTTGATTACTGTACTCCCATGTTCCCCTTCCACCAGTACGCTCCGTGAGACAAGCAATTTTATATTGTTCAGTGCGCCTTTCCTGGTGAAACTTCAATAAATAAATAAATAAATAAATAAATAACCTGTATTTAAAAAGTTCTTTAAGGACCTTAGTCACCTGTATCCCCCTGTAAGGGACACAGTCCCTCAACAGGGCTTGAATATCTGTCTTGCCCAACTGATGGAGGCTCCATCTGAGCCTGTGGGTACTGCTGACTTACAAAA
Source organism: Neoceratodus forsteri (assembly GCA_016271365.2). Lineage (NCBI taxonomy): Eukaryota > Metazoa > Chordata > Ceratodontiformes > Ceratodontidae > Neoceratodus > Neoceratodus forsteri. The sequence continues at coordinate 570,407,813 of CM057452.1, forward strand.
TGTCTCATGGAAAACAATTTTCCTGATTGCCATGACATCTGCCAGGAGAGCGCAAGTGAGCTGCAAGCCCTCTGTACAGATCCAGACTGCATAATCTTCCACATGGATAAGGAAGTCCTTATGACCAATAGGAAGTTTCTACCCAAGATGATGTTGGAATGTCACCTAAACCAGTCAGTTACCCTATCTGTGCTCTACCCTTTTAGTTGTTTAGGATGGTAAATTTGTGCACTGAGGATGGGTTTCTTATCAGATGGTTTCATCTAGGTTCAACAATGGAATATCAGCTGTACTATTATTCAGTGTGAAAATCAGATATATGGTACAGTTGTTGATGTATTTATGAAATTCTTGTAAGTTTTGTTCTGTGTAGTTCCATATCAATATGATATAGTCAGTGTGAGATTCTGAAAGTTTTCTTTATTGCATCAGTGTGTTCTTGTTCAAAATCTGCCACAAAGATGTTGGCGTAGGTGGGAGCCATGGTTGCTCTCATTGCTGACTCCTGTGTTTGTAGGTATGAGTTGTTTTCAAACTTGAAGTAATTGTTTTCCAGTACACTTTTTGTTAGCTCTAAGAGGAATTTCATCAGTGGTATATTCGTCGTTTTTCTCCAAGATTTTCTTCAATGCTGACAGACAAGCCTAGCGTGGAATACAGGTGTACACATTTTTGACATTTGTACAAGAATGCTATTGTGGAGATCCAGTTTTTGTGTGGTAAATTCATTTAGAATTTGTATCATATGTCTGAGTCCTTTATGTATTATGGTATATATTGAGATAACCCATGTCAGGACAGTCTGTCTGTTCTGGATTCACTGCAGTAGTGTAAATCTCTGTTCTGAACAGTCTAAGTCTGTTTGCAGTGCAGAGGTATACAATTTCCTGGGCTTTTCAAGCCTCTGGAATTATAGGTGCTCTTTGTAATGGGCTGTTCTATCTGTATCGTTGCAGTATTTCTATTGTCTATTTTCATGCCCTCTGGGCCACTAGTCTCAACTATACCTTGAGAGATTTTCTCTTTTTGGGGGGAAAATATGGCAGTCACTGGGTCTGCTAACAGTACTTTGTCTTCCTAAAGGTGTTTAACTTCTCAAGGTATCCCCTTTTCCCTTGTGCAAAGAGATCAAGGCATTAGGAGTTAGCCAGCTTTTCTGCTCTAGACTGCACACCCCATTCTGTAAGATACCTTGCTAATACAGGACAGATGCAGCCCTTTCTTCCACTGGGACTGAGTCCTAAACACGCCAAAGAATGTAGGCTGTTCCACTCTAGGGACTTCTGCCCAGAGTTTCTTCCCCCTGTAGTTGCCAACAAGGTGTTCTCCTTGTGAGAGGTAAGCCACACTAGCTGTGGCTCAGGTTTTCTTTTATTTGGACAGCCTTTTGGGGCACCCTAGAGTAAGGAATTTCTTCCTCCTCTGTTTGGTTGGTAGCCGACAGTTTATATTCAATTGATCATTTTTAATTTATATATCCTTTTTCTAGTCTTCCTTTCCCTCCCCTTCCCTTCCACCCTTCCCTCTCTCTCTCTTTCTCTCTCTCCCTCTCTCTCTCTCTCTCTCTCTCTTTCTTTCTTTCTTGCATGTTCTTGTGACCCACAGCCCTTATTCACCTTGCTACAAAACTGAGGTAGTTCAAGTGTCAGCAATGGTTATAGGTTAATGACTGCCACCATGCGGTGTCGCACATGCTCTGCCACTAGTAGTCATTACTGGCACCCTAGTTAAAATGATTTGCTCTTGTCGGGTCCCATTGCCACGGGCCCTGGAGTGGTACTCTATGGAGGAGATGTTCAGGAAGATATGAATGTTGCCCAGTTGCGTACTTAACGTAACTGTTGGTCTTCCAGAATATCTTCACCATTGATTACCACTTACTAGCGTGGACCAGAGGCACTGGGACCCCATGGGAGCAAAGCTTTTGCTAGAAGGCTGGGCATGGCACCGGTGTACTCACCATGCTGTGCTACGTGCCAGCCAATAACTGTTGCCGGTGCCCTCACTAACCTCAGTTCTGTTACGCGAGAAACAAGTGTGCAACAAATAAGTGAGGGATAGGAAAAGGATATAGGAACTATAAATAAACAACAAAATAAAACCCGACTATCAAACTTTGAATAAAGGAAAAAGGGGCACACTAGGTGGCCTAAAGAGATAGTTGGAAATGGATAGTGATGTAAAAGGCAGCATTCCTGAAGCATGTGACTGGCAGAATGCAAGCAAGGATTACCCAGAATTGTGACCCCCTTGCAAATGAGATAGCACAATGCACCAAAATAAGAATAAATCACACTGACTCCTGGAAAAACTTAACTCCATGCTACCTGATAGAGGAGTGGCTGAATAGCTTAGTCAAAATATGTCCCCGTTTTCTCATCAGGATAAAAGAAAGGAATCTTAGGTGCATGTGGAGCTATAGGGCTGAACAAGCAGTCAAGATATGTTTATCTGCCCAGGCACCCATTTGGGTAGATTGGTAGTCAGGTTTCATTTTGTTAATTCTTTATATTTTCTTTATCCTTTCCCTATCCCTTTAGGCTAGGAAAATTCTTAGCCATCTTTTATTTTATTTTCCCCACTTTGTTTCTCTTGACTTGGTTTGCTGGCCAAGGCACCTAGCTTCACCTGAGCTCTTTCCTTCTAAGACTGCTTGAAAGGCAGAGTAGAGAACCTTACCAGAGCAAGGGAGAAGGATTAAGACTTAGTTTGGCTAAGCAGATTTACTGTGTGGTGGTGTTTTTATTTTTTACTCACAGGGATTGCTACTGTTTGTTGCTAACATTTCATTGCTTTATTTTTCTCTGATTCAAATTGTTGTTGCTGGTACACCTTCTTCTGCATTATTACAAGGTGTGCCTACAGGTGTGTGCTAACAGATTACTGCTGTAATCTTCTGATTCAAATTGTCTTTTGCAAGGTATATCTTCTGTTACTGCTTTATTTTTCTCTGGAGCAAAGTGTTTCTTACAGGGTATATCTTCTCTGAAATTATTACAGGTAGTGCGTTACAGGTTTTACAGTTTTATCTAACATTAGGATAAGCTTTCAGGGTTACTGCATTTGTTGTTGACTGATTGTTTCTGCTCTTACCTTCTTGTTCTTTCGTCCGTGGTTCTTCTTTTTAGGCAGGGAACTTGTTATAACTTGTTATAACAAGTTAAACAAAGCACAATTAAACCATTACTTGCATTTTTTCCTTCTAATTACTCTGACTAGGTTACAAACCCAGCAACTTATTTGGAATGGATTTCATTAACTGCAGGTACTGTGGAACAATTTTCAGAAGGACAGTCTTACAGGATTTAGGACACTGTCCTACATGCTGGGCCTTTGGAGATCTTAGGTCTCAGCTCGGGCAGCATGGGCAGAGTATGCATGCCTCCAGATTTCATATTGAAGAGGAAATACATTATAAGAACCACCGCCATTTCCCCAGCATCTAACAGAAAAACCTCGGCCGCCAGAGGGTAGTTGGTCCAGGAGGTTGGCAGGTGGTTAGGAGGAGTAAATCAGGTGCCCCATCATCTCTGCTCTCCAACACATTACCTCCGAAAACCATATAAACACTACAAACAGGTGATCTGCCTCTATCTCTGAAATCAAATAAAGAGGCAGAAGACACTGCAGAGCAGGACACTGCGGCACAGGAGCTAACACAACAATACTCACCCAAATCAGGAACCAAAACTAAACAAGCACAAAGGAAATCCAAAAAACTACTGATCATAGGAGACTCCATGATTCGAGGAGTTGATACCCATCTCCAGCCAGGGGTGATGGTCAGATGTCTCCCAGGTACAGCAGCATGGAGAGACACTGACCGCATTGCTAAAATTGTTCACAAAGCAGGAGAAAACATTGATGTCCTAGTACACATAGGGACTAATGATCTCGCCAGCCGGTCTGTTGTGGAGACCAAGGAACACCTGACTAGGCTGGGTGACAAACTATCATCTATTTCGTCCGGCATCTCCTTCTCTGAGATCCTGCCAGTCTGGGAGAAGGGAGCAGATGGACGGAAGGTCAGAGAAGGGGAGATAGGGAGCTAAACACGTGGCTCAAGGACTGGTGCCAGGAAAAGGACGCAGTTTGTAGGGAACTGCAACAGTTCTGGAATGAAGTTCTTTAAATTTGATGGACTGCATCTGACTAAAGGGAGTCAGTGCATTGGGGCAGAAGTTTGGCGTCTTTGCAGAATATTTAAACTAGCAAATGGGGAGAGGGGTGCAGCACCCCATACGTCGAATGGGAAGAACACCCTCCCCTCAGCTAGTGGTCAAACAGGAATTCAGCATGTTTGCCGCTCATTTGCATCACTTAGGTAATAAAAAGGTTTGTCTCCCCATACGATGCACAGGGTAATGCCAAACTTCACCCAACAACTAACACACCAAAATCTGGCCAATGGAAAATCATGTACACAAATGCTCACAGCCTGGGAAATAAGATCCCAGACCTGCAGGCAATAATGTCAGAGGCTAAACTGGACATAGTAGCAATTAATGAGACGTGGTTTACCAGTAACCACTTGGGAGACTTCAGTACCTGGCTATGTATTGTTCAGAAGAGACCGAGGTGCAAAGGGGGAGGGTGGCCCTGTATGTTAATGAAAATATCAAAGCTACAGAAATTCAGAATACACATAAGGAGCCAGAAGAACTGTGGGTCACCCTGGAAACAGAAATGGGACAGCCATAAGAACTGGGGTTGTCTACAGGCCCCAGACCAGAGGGAGGACATAGACACATTACTGTTAGAAGATATACAAAACATGACAGCTAAAGGGAGGTTCTGATAATGGGAGACTTCAACATGCCAGATACAGATTGGTCAATACCAGCAGGAACATCTGCCAGAACTAGACTCATAGTGGATTCCTGCAGGGGAGGGCCTCAAACAACTGGTACAGCAACCCACAAGAGACAGGGCTATCCTAGATCTAGTACTGACTAACAAAGAAGGGATCACAGATCTCCAGGTAGAAGGTCACCTGGGGCCAGTGACCATCACATGGTATGGTTCAATTTGGCTACTACATCTAAATCATCCCATTCCAAGGCAAAATATGGGACTTCAGAGGAGCTGACTTTGATAAGATGGCCAACAGAGTTAAGCTAGCCCTGGCAAAAAGAAACACAGGTGAGGGGTACAGGCAAAGTGGGCAAGCATTAGGATACAATACTTGAAGCAACATCCCATTGTGTTAGACAGAAAGGAAGTGCAAAAGAAGAAGGAAACCACTTGGTTCTCAAATACAGTAGCAGAAAAGGTCAGAGCCAAAAGGCTGGCCTTCAGAAAATATATGCGAACACAGCGGGATGAAGATAGGGAGGCATACCAAACTGCCCTAAGGAAGCAGGTAAGGCAGTAAGGCAGGCAAAGTCCCAAACTGAGGAAACACTAGCACAAACAGTAAAGAAGGTGACAAGACTTTCTATAGATACATTAGTGAAAGGAGAAAGTCCAGAGGGTGATTGCTAAGCTTAATGGAGAAAAGGGAGCATGTGAGGAGGAGGACCCTGTAAAGGCATCTATCCTAAATAGATACTTTTGCTCAGTATTTACTGAAGAGAAGGTAGGGCAGGGCCCACAGCTCCAGCATCATGGACACAGGGGAGGGAGGTGAGCACTACTTCCTTCACAAAGAAAGGGTCCTACAAGAGCTTGCTAAGCTCAGGGTGGATAAGGCAATGGGACCTGATGGCATACATCCCAGGGTACTTAAGGAGCTAAAGGAGGAACTAGCAGAGCCATTAGCAGAATTGTTTAGTGAGTCTCTGAGCACAGAAGAGGTCCCAGAAGACTGGAGAAGGGCTCATGTGATCCCACTCCACAAGAGTGGTAGCAGGAGGAGGCGGGGAACTACAGACCGGTCAGTCTTACCTCAGTAGTGGGCAAGATTATGGAGGCACTCCTTAAGGAAAGGATAGTGCAACACCTAGAATCCATAGGGGCACAGGATCCAAGACAGCATGGGTTTACAAAGAAGGTCCTGTCAAACTAATCTCATAGAGATTTCTTGACTGGGTAACCAGAGTGGTGGACCAAGGAGAGCAGTTGATGTCGCCTACCTTGACTTCAGCAAAGCTTTGACACTGTTCCACATAGAAGATTGATAAATAAGCGAGTAGGCTCGGGGTGGGTCAGAAGTTGGTCAACTGGGTGGCAAACTGGTTGACTGGCAGAAACAGATGGTGGTAAATGGTATACAGTCAGAAGAGATGCAAGTCACAAGTGGGGTACCTCAGGGATCAGTCCTGGGGCCAGTCCTATTCAACATCTTCATTAGTGACCTCGCAGATGGACTAGAGGGTAAGGCTTGTCTGTTTGCGGATGACACCAAGATCTACAACAGAGTAGATGATCCAGATGGGGTGGGCAGAATGAGAAGAGATCTGGATAAACTAGCAGAATGGTCAGAAGAGTGGCAACTGGGATTTAATGCAAAAGTGCAAAATCATGCACATAGGAAGAGAAACCTGAAGCCACTTATAGGCTGGGAGGAGTTGCTAGCAGTCACAAAGGAAGAAAGAGACTTGGGCATCATCATCACTGATGACCTAAAATCATCAAGCAGACCTCTAAAGCAGTAGGTAAAGCTAGGGGGTGTTAGGGTGTATTAGTAGGGGTATCACAAGTCGTAAGAGGGAGGTAATAATCTCTGTACAAGACATTAGTTAGCCCCATCTGAGGCCATGCAGTATTGGAGGCCACACCTTCACAAGGACATTAACCAAATTGAGGCAGTCCAGAGAAGGGCAACTAAAATGGTGCAGGGACTGCACTGAAGACATATGAGGACAGATTAACGGAGCTCAGCCATGTATACCCTTGAGCAAAGGAGGAGAGAGGTGATATGATCGAGACATTTAAACACCTTAAGGGCATAAACAAGGTGAAAGAGTCTAACATGTTTAAATATAAGAAAAATAGCAGGACAAGAGGACACAGCATGAGATTAGAGGGGCCAATTAAGAGGAATGTGAGGAAATTCTTTTCACAGAAAGGTGGTAGATGCATGGAATGGCTTACCACAAGAAGTGGTGGCTATGAATACAGTGCAGGGCTTCAAACAGGCATGGGATAGGCATAAGGGAGCAATACAAATGACTATGAATAGATAGGTCACTGACAGAGCAAAGGCCGATGGCACATTTATAAGGTAGAAAAAGAAATGGGCAGACTGGATGGGCCTTGCGGTCCTTATCTGCCGTCAACTTCTATGTTTCTATGTTTCTATGTTTCTCCTGGTGAATAGAACTGAGGCTAGCAAGGGCACCAGCAGCTGTTATCAGTTGGTACATGGCACCACTTGGGTTATGCTGGAGCCATGCCTAGTAGCCACAGCAGACCCCCTGGCAAAGCTTTGCTCTTGTGGGGTCCTAGTGCCTCAGGCCCAGGTCCATGAGTGGTAATCAGCAGTGAAGGTATTCTGGAAGATCAACAGTTACGATAAGTCCCGTATGTCACTTTTATTTCTTGCCAACACAGTATTAAAAATAATATTTTGTTCAGTTTACAGGCGACCAGGATACCAAGGAAATCCCCTCATTCTTAAAATAAGTATTATGGGATCTTTAATGTTCATCTGGATAGATACCAGAGATAGGCTGAAGTGATCTAAGTTTAATGTTTCATCCCAAAGATGGCACACCCTCCCTTCCTGCTCCCCTTTCCCGGTCTGGGGCTAAGCTAGATTAGATGGAACCCTTATATAGCTTGTTTCCAATACCACCTGCAGCTAGAATTGCTGCAGTCCCAAATGTAGACCTATCCTTTGGCGTGCTTTCATCCATTCCCCTTTTAACCAGGTCATTGTCCTGCCAGTATTTTATATCCCATCACTTACATGGGGAGTCATTAATGGGATGTGAGGGGCCTTTTTATCCTAATTAAAATGTTGGCAAAGTTAAAAACTGAACTGTATTGTAATGGTACAAGCTTGGAAAGCTGGTGACCATGGATTGCGAGTAGTTTCTAATGCTCATTGATTTCTGCTTTGTATTCGTTGGAAAACTATTCCTTTCCCTGAGGGCCTGCAGTGCCCTTTGAGGTAATACAGAAACATAGAAAATGTTGACAGGAGATGACCATTGGTCCAGTCAGTCAATCGATCTTTAGTCTGTCTCAATGGTGTTTCGCCTGGTAAACTAATTTACAAGATGGACCTGGGTTACACATGGTACAGTACATAACCATAAGGCAGTAAGTCAAAGAACAATACAGAACATGAAGTGCAGTACAATTACAGCAAGTAAACAACAAGCGGTGAAAGATAACAGTAATTATAACAATACTGTAATACAATATATACAGTAGTACATCGCTACTATTCTGTACAATACTATGTAAAGTGTACTAAAGCTATAGATAAACAAAAGAGTTAGACTCCTAATGAATAGACAGTGAAAGGTCATAAGTGTAAAAGGGAAAATATTTAGCAGCAAATACAGGAGTTTAAGGTCCAGAAGGAGTTAATGGAAGCAATTGCAAGTTTCATTAAAGTAGCGGGCAAAATGGGTTTTAAAAGTGGACAGTTTGGCAGTGAAGGTTTTTTGGAGACTGTTCCACAGGACAGGAAAAGCATAACTTATAGAAGATTTACTAAAGAGTGTTCTGATTCTGGGGACAAGGAGAGAGAGCTGTATGAGAAACTCCTCAGTGGGTAGCTTCCAGAAGTACATGTAATCAGGCAATCCAAAATGTACTGGGGTAGCTTCTTAATAAGTGCTTTATACATACATAAGGCTGCATTTTTCTGTCTTCTAAATGTAAGACGCTTCCATTCTAGGATGGAATCGAGGGCGCAGTGGTGGGTAGAGTAGGGGGCTCCAGTAATAAAACGTAGTGTCCTGTGGTAAAGTGTATCCTGTGGTAAAGGGTATCTAGCTTCGATAGTGCAATGTTAGGACCGTGGCAATACAAAAAGTCAACATAGTCTAGAAGGGGAAGAAAGGTGGTTTGGCCCAATCTTTTCCTGGCATCCTGAGTTAGTAAATGTTTTATACGAAAAAAAAGACCAAGTCGCTGCTTTAGTTTTTTAATCAGTTCTTCAATGTGATCCACAAAAAAAAGTTTGCAGTTGATCCAAAACCCCAGATATTTAAACTTAGACATGAACTCTAGGGTCTTCCTCCAGAAGTGGTGCAAATGTGTGAAATTGGTTGGGGCCGTTAGTGGTGCTGTTAATTCAACCTTTGTATTACCCGTGTCTGGAGTGTGTTTGAATGCATTTGCATTGCACTAAATGAACAAATTGGTAAGATTTCAGTGTTTGGTCTTCATGCCGGTTTATTGTAGGACTCTGCCTTACAGTTTTTTCTTATGCTAATTGCTTTAAACTTTTTTTTCTGGCTCTCAAGTCACCACTCCCAACATTCTGAATTTACACAAACAGCCCAGGATAAGCCACACTGAGGTGAGAAAACCATTTGTTTTAAGGTGGCACAGCAGCAGTCTACAGAACATCACTTCTAGATACAAATAATTAAAAATACACCAGTTTACGTTATACAGATGGACAGAAAATATTAGGTGCTTGAGAGCATTGTGTCTCATTTAGAATTCTACATTCCCCCATATTAATCTTACCTGCTAATGTTTTTGTCGGATGATAGCCTGCTGTAGCTTTTTCCTCAAATAAGTTCTCCCTCGCAGGTGTTTTTTTTTTAGTTTATTTACTATTTTTCCTCCCTGCTGGTGGTCCCATTCAGCTGGGACATCTCAGCCTTTACACCATGATGTCTGCTGGGACTTACCACTGGCCAGTACCCCCAGGGCTTGCTCCCCCATGGGGTCGGTGGGTCCCCCATTCTCGCCATGAACCAGATCCAGTAGCTGGACCGGCAAGCCCAACTAGTCAGGTGTAGGGCCTGCAGATGTCCTAGTGCCATCCTGCCACTAGCATCCATTTCCCCCCTTTTTCTCCCCCTGAGCCGTGGACATATTAGTGATGCATGATGTGCGCCGCGTGTACCCTCATGCCCCATGTCGGCATCCTCCTGCCCCTCCTGCCTTAGAGGCATTCCCAGGTGCCTTCCCCCAACAATCTGCTAGGGGACAAGTGCACCCTGGGTTCTGTGAACCTCCCCCCCAGAGGGGGAGAGCAGTCCACTTTGACATTTAGTCCTCCTCCCACTGACCAGCACTCCAACAACCCAAGCTCACTACAAAACTCTGGTCTCTGGTGTTGCAAGCAGTAGTGCTACCTCTGTGCTGGTGGGCCTGCCCTTTGTACAGGTGTTAAAGGCCTGCCTGAGCCCAATTGGTACCCCAAAAGTCCGGATAAACTAACATTTCCTTGTGCCACCGTAACTGTCACAGGTGCACATATGCAATAGCTGGTCAGCAACCAGTTATAGATATCCAGTAACTTTTTTGTGCCCTACCTGTTGTTCAAACTCTTACAGATCACTCTAAAATACTGCATTAAAGGCATGTATATATGGAGCTAGAAACTTGGCTGGGGCAGATATAAAGGAAGAACTGAATAGCATGTGGAAGTAGAAGCAGGAGTCTAAAGGGACTATAGAATTTTCCCTCAATCAGTTCTATTAGTCTTTTCATAGGTCTTTAGATTTTTTTAGATGTAATTTCTTCACTGGCAGTATTAACAAGTGGATTTAAGTCTGAGAGCTTTCCCCTGATTAGAGGTGTCAGATGAGGTTGCTCCCTCTCACCTATTATTTTTTCATTGGCATTCTAGTCACTAATAAGAACAAATAAAGAGATCCAGTTGATAGAAGGTATTTAGATTAAAAGTTACACTTGTGCTGGCCTGGTGGCGCTGAGGGTTGAGGTGCTGGACACCAGACCTCGCTCCACGCAGGTGACCCTAGTTTGGGAATGGACTAGGGTCATCGGGGGTCAGCAGGGGAGGAGAGGATTGAGTATTCAGAGGATTGCTCTCCTCTCCTGGGGAGGGTTGGGGTACGACACCTGCTGCACTAGCGACCCCAGTGGAGACTGGGGGCAGCAGTGTTCAGGGGGCCTCACTAATGGGGATTGGGTAGCGGCGGATGTCCTGTGGGAGTGCATGGGAGCATGCATGCCACATGCTGGACGTCATTGCATGTCTACACCAGAAGGGATATGCAGAATGGAAAACCCTCATGGTGGACACATGAAGCCACTGACGGTTGTCTGGCCCCTGAGTCAAACAAAGCCCAACATAAATTAGGGTAGGGGCTCTAGGATTATGCGATCTCTCCTCCTGGTTCACCTCCCACTGGGGGGGCCCTCCATAGGGGGTAAGTTATGGTCCCCCTCATCCTGTGGTTGTGGCGGAGGCTGGCTCAGTGGGGCCTTTTTGAATGACCGCATACATGGTCGATGTGGGGAAAGTATCCTCCTACCGCCCGTGAGAGCATAAATAGAATTGACAAAAAAAAAAATCAGACTTGTAAAATGTTAGCATATGCAGATGATTTGCTGATCACCACTCAAAACCCAACCAGTTCACTGCATAATCTAATTTCAGTGATGAATACATTTTCATCCATTTATGGTCTTATAATTTACTGGAAAAAATCTGAGCTTATGCCATTGGGTAACTTGTCACCAATAGGTCAAATTGGGATGTCCACCTATAAATTGAAATGAAAAGAAGATTATATTATATATACATGAAGCTCACTAGGATGAAACCCAATTCTGCAGCAAAGTTATTGCAGGAATCAGTGTACTTTCAATGGGAGTCAATCCCTTTTGTTATCAGGCTTCACTGTATTTAGGTATCAAAATACCCAGAGACTACTCACAAATGGTGAAAGTTAACTTAGAACCCCTCTTCGATCAAATGAACACTGAATTCAACAGTTGGACAGGTCTCACTTTGTCACTCTCGGGGAAAATCAACTCTATGAAGTTAATCTCTGCTCTGATAATTATTTATACCCTCAGTAACCTGCATCAACATATTGATAAATGCTGGTTCACCAAAAATAAACAAGATAATTTTGGATTTCTTATGGAAAGGAAAAGCCACTAGAATTTGTTTTTAAAAACTAATGCAAAGTAAAAATAAGAGTGGATTCAATCTTCCAGACTTTAAAACTCACCACTTAGCTTTTGCAGCTAAACAAATGTCATGGTGGTTTAGTGATGTACATATCTCTAAAAATAATTTGGATTAACTATGAATCTGCTGTTATTAGACTACTTATATGGTCTGATTATTTGTTTACTTGTCAAGCACTAGTCAAGCAGATGTGGTTAAAACCCATCTCTTTATTCATCTTCTATTACTTACAGCTAATTTCATAAAGAAAAAGCTTAACTCTCCCAACTTTCTGGTAAAATTCATGCCTCGCGGGAGAACCCTTGAATTCTATAAGAAAATAAACATTTATAAAGGAAAGGTTGAGAAAAAAAAAGAATTATTAATGTCAAGAATGTCAAGGACAGAAACCCAGAAACAAACCAAATGTATACTTTCCAAGAATTCTGAGATAGATATGGTGTAGGAAGATGGGATACATGTATATACTTCCAAATAAGGCAAGTCACAGAAGGAATCTTAGAAGACAGCCCGAGAATACAGGAAACATTTGACTGGGAAAAACTAGTGGAAATGGCTGGAAGGAAAGAAGGGGCAGGACTTACTTGAGAAATTGATTGACAGTGACACAGATCTTACAGTAAATAATGGAGAAGAATGGGAGAAACAAGTTCAGAAAAACATGGAGCCAGATATTTGGGAAAAACTCTGGGATACAGCTTATAGGACAAGTTAGGAAGTAAACGAGAGAGAAGTCCAATTCAAAATAATACATAATATATACTACATGCCAGACAACATTTCCAAAATACAAAACGAAGGGAAAGGGTTATGTTGGCGATGCCAAAACAGAGAAATTAAACTACTTCATATTTGGTAGGGATGACAAGTTGTCTCAAGTGTAGGGAATGAGGTCATCACATTCTGTGAACGACATTTTTAAATAATTATCCCCATAAATCCAATGTTCTGGATTTTGAGCAACACCTCCTTGGTCCCTAACCTTCCAAAGTATCTCCAACTATGGCTGTTACTAGCATCCCTGGGGCTGAAACACCTCATTTCGTCAAACTGGAAAACTGATTTGATTCCCACCACCTGTGAATGGATATAATATATGGGCAAGTTGGCAAACCCTGAGCGTCTAAGCTACATAACATTGGGGAAAATTGAAACTTACAACCTTAATTTGGGAGTCCTTTTTATGGCTGCATGAGTGGAGCTCTGCAGACATTATGTGATCATCTTTAGAAGAGCACTGTGGAAGCACGTGTCCAGACCACTGTCCAGTGTGCCTCCACAGTGCTGTGGCTAATGTCCACTCATTCTGTTTATGCAGCCCTTCCTCTCCGCAGGCTACATAAATACACCCCTTTTGTGGGGCACTAGTTTTTCTTCCACAACTGTGGAAGTGACGGGTGCCGTACCCAAGATGGCTGCACTGGCTCAAACTGCACATGTGTGAGTATCGCGCATGCGCAGTTCTGTCAGCGCCACCTTCTTGGGCACTGCACGCTCCGGCACTTGTAACAGCTCTGTGCAGCTGTATTGGCTCTGACTGAGTGTGTTTGATTAAGAATGATAAGAATTGTAACATTTGAGTCAAGTAGAAAGTATAACCTCATTATGCCAGTAACTAGAGAAGCTTAACACCAAGATTTTAATATCTCAAGAGAGTTGATATAACTATCAGCTAAGGCAGTTGTACTGATTTACCAATCCTGAAGTATTTTAGCTAAACATATTTTAATAGTATATCTAATATTAGACTAAATGTTTTCAGTAAATCTCCTCAATTCCATATATACTCCAGTAAGATATTTAGGAATATTTAGTTAATAGATGTTAATTATTTGTATTTACTGAAGCATATATTTTCTTTTTGCTTTTTGAAATGTTATTAACTAGATGTATTTTTTTTTCTGTCTACTATTTACTCAACAAAAACTTATAAAGGGGGAAAAAACACGTAATTTCTTTATTAACTTTCAATGCTTTTGGAGGCATGGCCTTAACTTTTTTTTTTTATTTACTCTTTGTACGCCTCCTTCATGCCACATCAGCTATCAGTCTTCTGGGATCCCTTGGCTGAGAATCCCCTAGTTTCACCCCAGGTAACTCCTGGGAGAACTAACAGACCTGTCCCCATCCTGCCTCAGTTTACCCCCCGGGCTGGGAGGAAGGGGACCCTGGGTTGTCTCCTCCACAGTCCATGAGTGTGCATTGGGCAGCCCTGTTGGCCCCCCAAGGAGCCTGGTTTTGAAGTCTGAGGCAGCTGGGTCCCATCTACCGGCAGCCTACACAGGTTTTTTCCTACTTTCTGGTCTCCACCCCAAGGGCTTCAGCACTCGAGGGGATCCAAAGAGGCAGGGCACGTAGAGATGTGCTGCCACTCCAGATCCCGGCCAGTGTCCTCCACTTCCAATCTTCTGCAGCCCCACTTCACCACAACCCGTGATCACCCAGGTGGAGGTAAAGCGGCGGGACCCACAGCCCACCCTCCAGAGAAGAGGAGAGTAGCCCTTCAGGTGCTCAATCCTCCTCCCCCCAGCTGTTCCTCCAGCAACCTGAGTTTGCTCCCGACCCTGGGTTGCTGGAGTCACAGGCAGTAGTGCTACCGCTGTGCTGGTGGGCCGGCACATGGCCTAAACTTTTTATGCTTTTGCAGGCATAGCCTGTGAAAATGAAGAAGATATGGGGTGGCATGAGGGAGGGTGAAATATTTACAATGCAATTAAATGGTATAAGATGAATGTAAAGAAGGTTACAAATAGCACAGTTCCTGATGAAATAGGCTAGTGGAAACAAAATGCCGAAAAGTTTAAAAATATATTCCTAAAGGTATTTTTTAAAGTATCTTACTTTTTCATATATATCGATATGAGTGAGATTACATCATATATCTAAAATAAAACTGCATATCAGTATACAAGCGATACAGTATTTTTGCTATACACCGATAACAAAAAAATATATATACTGTGTATTAGTTGCAAAATTTTAAAAATGACGTATCGCTATATCAGCATGTTCTGAGGCATGGAAATTGTATTGATAGCATTTATCCAGGTTAACCTGACTCTAAGCTTTCACTTAAAGGAAAAATTAAGTTCCTCGCTCTAAACGGTTCTGAAGTTAGCCTTGAGTAAACATTTCTTTGTAAAGGGTTTATTTCATAACAGTTAGGGATAGTACCTTAATTATTTTCCTTTGAATGAAAAGTGGAGTCAGGTCAGTATGGCTGTAACCTGTTGATACAAGAAATCAAAACACATTTTTTCCGTAGAGATTTTTATCCACTGTGCCACAGCTTGCCCCATTGGACTGACCTCCCCCCCACCCATCACTCGCTATCTCCCAGCCTTACCCTGCCTTGAGTCTTCATAGGGTATCCCCTCCATAGGGTCTTTTTCTCTGGGGCACTACACACCCCTACAGGGTCCAGATCAGTGAGAAGCAGCTGCTGTGGTCAGAGGTGTGGGCCCTGTGGAGTGTCAGTTCTTATCTGCTGTCTGCTAGGAGTGAAAGCTCCATGGCCACCTAGAAGGAGCTGCTGCAGTACCAGAGTGTGCTGCCTCCCTTTTCCCAGTTTGTGATATACTACTAGCGGCAGTACATCCTCCAGCCTGGTCACCTGAGTGCCAGCTCCCAAGTTTGTACCTGAACCAGGGCTGCCAGCAAGGAAGGGCAGTGTTCTTCTGTTGTACCATCAGGACACCCATAATAATATACTTTTAACCATAATGTCATGGATATATTGAAGAATATTAACACACTTCTCTACAGGTCTACAGGTCTTTAGCTCAGTTGGAGCTGTGAAGACCTGTAGCGACAGGAGGTGAAAGGAAGTACTTGCTGTACAGGTCTTTAGCTCACTCGGAGCTGAGGGCCTGTAGAGGCAGGAGGTGCAGGGAAGTATTTGCTCTGTGCTGTTTGTGTGTGTGTTTTCTGTTAGTATTATGGTAGCTTTTACTGGGAGGACAATATGTGCTGTGGGATTTAACCTGTGAAACTGAAAACCAAATGATTTTGTCTTGGGCTAGGAGGAGGGGGGAAGCTGACTGAGGGAGGGACAGGGTGGGACTACACAGGAGGGGAAGGGGTGGTCACGTGACTCAGACTGGACAATTGCAGGGCTGGGATTGAGTGATTGATAAGGAACCATTTTAGTTGTTTGCGCTCACTTGGAGCTGAAGACCTGTAGAGGCAGGAGGTAGTTGCTGTGTATTTTAAATAGCTGCTTTACCTGTATTGAGCAAGGAGGATATATATCTGGGATTCTCTGTGGTTTTGAGTAAGGAAGCTATTTCTCTGTGGGTCACAATCAGGGTTTTAAATAATGTTTAAGGTAAACGTCTCTTTAACTGTGCTGAGCAAAGAGGAAGTTCCTCTGCTGTGTAGAAACAGGCATTTTGATATATTTTACGCCTTCAGTGTGCTCAGTCCTTGGAGTGGTACCTATTTTGAACAAGTGGTGAGGGTGGGGGCTTTGGCTCACTACCGTGAGTGGGGCTGATTGACTGTCTTGAGAGTCCGGATTAGGCCCAACCCTTCCTCCCTTCTCATCCACTTTTATAGGGGAGTTGTTGAATCGGGGTTGGTGGATAGCACAACCAGGTGCATCCTCTAATTTGGCCCGATCGACTCTGACCTTCCCAGGGGGGACAACAGAATAAGGCTATAGAGAGAAGAGAGAACGAGAAAAACAAAACAAAGACAGGTTCAATTTAAGGTAGCACTGGGGTAGAGGGTGTGCGTCAGACAGGGTAACATGGATATCCCTAGAAGGTGGGAGGGTCTGAGGGGATGGGGCAGGCAGCCTTCAGCGGGGGCACAGGGGCAGGCTGGATGTCTGAAAGGGATATGTGGAGGGTAGTAGGCTGCAACAGCTGTCTTTTTGGGGGGTTTATGGAGAGCAGGGGGGTGCCTGGTGTGCAGACAGCTGGAGCAGCATAGGGATGAGATTAGTTGGTTAAGTACAGAGCTAAGAAGGGGGATGCAGGCAGAGTGGAGGAACCACCAAGGACTGAGGGAACATAGGAGTACCCCAGAGGTAGTCAGACAAGCCAGACCCAGGAAGGAGAGGGGGGAAGGGGTAAATTGGTCAAAATTGCCACCTCCTGAGGAACCTGTGGGGGCAGAGCCAGGGGACTGAAGGAGGCTCAGGAATAGGAGCAGTAATGACCCAAGAGCAGGTAGTAAATGGAAGTCTTGTAACAGTTTGCCAGGGAAACTCAGGGCAAGGTGGGGCGTCAAACAATAGATTCTCAGTGCTGGCTACACTGGTGGATATGGTAGGGACGGAGCTTGTAGAGGGAGACTGAAGGAAAGGAGAATACTAGCAATCCGGAGGGCAGCAGTATGACGGCTGATGGGGACAGGGCTTCAATGGTAAGGGATTGAAGGCTAAGGGACTGATTGGAGAGACTAAAGCTAAGGAGGGGGGGGGAGCAAGGTTGCAGTGGTGTTGGGGGTGATGGTGCAGATGCAGGGAGAGCATCAGGGAAAGTGGATGCTGGTTCAGATATGGGACATGGAGGGGTGGGACACAGGATGGGGAAGGGGCACAGGAGGAGGCTGGGGGCAGGAGGCATCGGGGATATGCAATTTGGGGTAGAGTCAGAACTGGGGCCAGGAAAAGGGGAAGCATCTGGGGTGCAAACATGAGAAAGGGAGTGGAGTCTTTATTCTGGAAGACTCAATACTTAAAGGAGTGAGGTGGGGAAGTAAGAGTGAATGGAATAGTCACATCTGGGTGGAGTGCATACCAGGAATGACAGCAGGAAGGGTGGGACAGTTTTTTCTTAAGTATGCAAAAGGGGGAGGGAGAAACCTCATATTGTGGTGCACTTGGGCACAAACTACTTGGAGGATAACACAGTCAAAGAGGTGCAGGAGAGATTTGTGGAGCTTGGGAAGTTGTGTGAGGATGCAGGGAGTTTGGTGGCATTCTTGGAAATTCTCCCAGTACCCAGAGCAAGTGCAGCAAGGAAACTGAGAATAGAAGAGTTTAACACATGGCAGGGGACCTGGTGTCAGACCAAAGGGTACGGGCTGGTGGGGGGATGAGCTAGAACTTGAGATAGCTGCACCCTGCATGCCCAGGATAGGTTACGCTTGAGCAGTGAGGATTCTGGGGTCTTAAAACAGAGACTGGGGGAATACATAGCAACCAGGGTGGATTTAAACTAGGTATGGGGGAAGGTAAGTGGGTGGAAATCAAGCAATGTTTCCAGGCATGGGAGCCAAACGAGCTTACCCCCATACCAGTAGGATAACAGAAAGGGCGTATTCACACAGTGTCACTGACAGTAGGGTTCAGAAGGGGAAGGATGGAAAGGGTACATATGGGAGGGTAGTCTCCCTAAATGCGAGGAGCGTGGGAAACAAAGCAGCCGAGTTACAAACTCTGATGGCAGAGGGGGAGGTGGACATAGCTGCTGTCACTGAAACATGGGTCACCCAGTACAGGACTGGGACCTGGTGATCCCTGGGTACAGGCTTTACTGCAGGGACAGGTAAAAGGGAAAGGAGGAGGAGGAGTAGCTATTTATGTGAGGGAGGGGATAAGGTGTGCCAGAGAGGAAGGGGAGGCTGGTAGGGCAGAGGCATTATGGATGCAATTCCAGGATTCGAGGAACAGGACACTTAGGGTGGGGGTGGTGTATAGGCCACTGTCTCAGGCGGAGGACATGGATAGGGAACTAGCGGGGCAGATACAAAGGGTCAGCGGGATGGGTAGCACCATGATCATGGGAGACTTCAATCTGCCAGGGGTAGACTGGAGCACCCCAGCCACCTCAAGCATTAAGGAGCAGATCCTCCTGGAGGCTTTCCAGGACAGCTTCCTGGTACAGATGGTAAACGAGACAACCAATTTAGGTAACATTCTGGACCTATTGCTGACTATTGGGGACTTTGTCAGGGAGCTGGGAGTGGAGGATCGACTGTGAGGGAGTGACTACCACACGGTGTGGTCCTCACTTAACATGGGCAGGGAGGTGACAGGAACAGGAACCAGGGTGTTAGGCTTCAGGCAAGCTGACTTTGGTAGGATTGGGGAGATAGTGGCCGGGCACCTAACCAGCATCCAACCGCACATGTATGCAAATCAGAAATGTGAGGTTATCAAGCTAGGTATCAAGGAGGCCACTAGCTCTTGTACCAAGACACATAAGCTAGATCCAAAAAAAACAAGTTGGTTAAGCAGGGAGGTGTTAGAGAAAGTGAGAGCGAAAAGAGCAGCCTACAGAAGATGCGAGAGATCCAATCGGGGAGAAGATAGGGAGGAGTACCTGAAGAAATCAAGAGAAGTGACCAGAGTAATCAGGGTAGCCAAGGCTTCAAGGGAGCTTAAGCTGGCACAGGGTACCAAGGAAGGGAAAAGGATTTATTCAGGTACATAAGGGAGAGAAGGAATTGCAAGGATCAAATTTTACTAAGGACAAGGATGGGTCACTGCCTCAGGGGATAGGAAGGGTAGGCACAGGGGGGCAGAGATAACTGATGGGGTAATCTCAGTGGGCAGGGTACAGGAAGGCCTAAGGGCACTGTGGGTGGATAAGTCACCTGGCCCAGATGGCATTCACCACCGGGTATTGAAGGAGATGGCAGAGATCCTGGCAGAGCCGTTGGCAGACTTGTTCAATACCTCTCTGAGGACAGGGTGCGTACCCCAGGACTGGAGGATGGCATATGTGGTGCCCCTCCACAGAAATGGTCCCAAGGATGATCCAGGCAACTATAGACCAGTAAGCCTTACATCCATTGTGGGGAAGTTAATGGAGACAATCCTAAAGGAGAAGTTGGTAACCTTTCTGGAAGGGAATAGTCTACAGGACCGAAAGCAACATGGGTTGTCTCTGGCAGATCCTGCCGGACCAACCTGGTGGACTACTATGACTGGGTGACTAGGGCACTTGACAAGAGCCAGGCGGTGGATGTCTTGTATCTGGATTTCAGCAAGGCCTTCGATTCAGTGCCACATGGGAGGCTGATTAGCAAGTTGGGATACCAGGGGACAGGAACGAAGATGGTGAATTGGGTCAAGAACTGGTAGCAGGGGAGAAAGCAAAGGGTGGTGGTGGGAGGAAACTCTCAGCTTCAAGGCCTGTCACTGGGAGTGCTGCAGGGCTTGGTACTGGTTCCATTGTTATTTGGCATTTTCATCGCTGACATCTTGCATGGCTTTAAGAACAAGATTAGCCTTTTTGCAGATGACACAAAGACTGGGGCAGTGGTGGATGACACAGTAGGGTGGCAGGGGCTGCAGGAAGATCTGACTAAACTTGAGTGCTGGTCAGACACATGGCAACTGGGATTCAATGCAAAGAAGTGCAGAGTCATGCACATGGGAGCAAGGAACCCAAGGAGGTGTTACCAGTTGGGAGGGGTGTTGATAGCCTCTACAGAGGAGGAGAAAGATCTGGGGGCGATAATAACTGGGCAGATGAACCACTCAGCACAGTGCAGGAAAGCAGCAGCTAAAGCCAATAAGATGCTGGGGTGTATTGCTAAAGGTATCACCTCCAGGAGAGGGGAGGTAATACTGCCACTGTACAGGTCATTAGTAAGGCCGCAACTGGAGTGCTGCATACAGTACTGGTGCCCATACTTAAGGAAGGATGTTAAATTACTAGAGGGGGTCCAGTGCAGAGTTACAAGGATGATCCTGGGATTGGAGGATAAACCCTATGAGGAAAGGCTAAGGGAACTGAACATGTACTCCCTGGAGGAGAGGAGGGATAGGAGAGATATGATAGATACCTTTAAATATATGAAGGGTATTAATAAGACTAGTACAGAGGGTGTTTTTAAGTTAAAGGAAAGGAGGAGCACAAGGTGGTGTGGTCTGAGACTGGAGGGTGGAAGATTCAGGAGAGAAATGAGGAGGCACTTTTTCACGGAAAGGGTGGTGTCTAGGTGGAATGCGCTGCCCAAGGAGGTGATTTCCTGCAAATCAGTGGTTTAAGAGGGGTTGGGACAAAGTGAGGGGGAGGGTCACCGTTGTGAGGGTTGGGGAGGGAGGGGCAGCTACTGAGTAAGGGAATGGCTAGCTGCACACTTGAGCAGACTTGATAGACTATATGGCCTTTATCTGCTGGTAGTTTCATGTGTTTGTATGTTCACTAAAACTATCACTACAACTGCTTTCATTTAAACAACTAAGTTCCTAGCCTTTACTGCTGTAAAGTTAGGCATTTCTTTTTTTTTTTTCCCCAATTTTCCATGCTCTGAAGTTGCTTATTCTGCCTTTGTGGCACAGAGGTGGTTCAAGTCTCCGTCCCCAGTCTCCCCATTTAGAGGCAACTTTCCAGATCTGGAACTAATTGGTGGAGAAGGCCTCAGGTGATGAGTGGAGGAACCTTCACACAGCAGTCCTGGTGGTTTTTTTTACCACTGTTTTTCTCCCAAACCACTGTACTCTCATGGTGCTACACTGTATTACATTGCAGCCTTGCCCACATCGACGGCCCATTGTGGATGCAGGCATGCTTCTGCAGTCTTCCACAGCGGTTGCTGATGATACCAGGACAGCGCCATCCCACCCCTGTTAGGGGAGCACTGCCATCAGTGGCACTCCCTGAACTGGCTGCCCCAACTTGCTGGCACCTGGGTTTTCTCAGAAATCCAGGACGTTGGCATGGTATTGCACTGCACTACTGCCAGACGATGGGACGGCCTCCAAGATAGCCATTTCTACTGATAGTTTCTTTGAAAAGGGCTAACTGTGGAGTCTTTATGGCAAAGGACATTTTTATTATCTTCCAATAAAAAGGAAGATTATGGGTTGCTTGCGGAGAGAGTGAAATATATGATGTGCAGTTAAAAATATAACATGGAGAGTAGGTGCCAGAGAGCAGCTTTTATTGGATTAGACATGTCTCACATTGGCTCTGTACAGACAGCGACTTAACACAATAGTTTTGAAATACTGAATGCTAGGGGTTTTTTTTGTTTGTTGTTTTTGTTAGTAAAATTGATGTATTCAGGAACTCATTCTGCATGTTTTGATGCTTTTGAAGGACTTTGGGATTGCCTAATAAGTCAGTGACTGGTGGAGGACAGGAGCATCTGGCCTCTGCAGAGAACCCAGGCAGGGCTGGAGCTGGCAGCCCAGAAGTGGGGTGGGGAGCCTCCGTGGAATACAGTATTCACAACATGAAGGCTACGGATGAGAAAATAGGAAAATCATTTGAAATGCGTGGCGGTACAGGACATGAAAACTGAATGGGAACCCAGCATTGCACGAGATTCCAGTAATGGATCATAGAGGGCTATTGCCATGAAAGCAAGACTAATACAGGAGACTTGCAACTGTGCCATTGGTTGGAGGCCCTGGACAAACGAGCACAGTCTCCCAACTTCAGACTAGTAGGTCTTACTGCGGAAAGCAAGGTGAAAAACATGCTGGTCTTTATTAAGACATGGCTGATTTCCACTTTACAGCTAAAAGAAAAACATTGGCTTAAGTGACGTTAAACATATTGCATTAACAAGTGATCAGCCTGTCTCAACATGAATGTCCCCAGAACTGTTTTTGTGGTGACCAGTAAGGGCAACATGAAGGATAGGTTTTTGCAGGCAGCTGGACTACAGCAGGACCGACAGTATAAAAGTCACAGCATCTGCCTTTATGTGACTTTCCATTTTGCAAGCCGTGCTAGGTGAAAACAATTTGATACTGTCCACTGGCCGATCCTCAGATTGGGCATTGTTATTTCACTCCTGACTGCTCTACTGCAGAGTCATCCTTGGGGATAAAAGTTACCAAGTCACTGACCCAAAATATACTATGTGAGTAAAACTGCAGCTGAATTTCAGTGTCACTGGAGCCCTGGATAAGATAGTGCAGAGGAGAAACAATGGGACATCAGCTTACACTGATGTCTGACATCCATGGGTTGGTATTGTGTGATCACCCATGATGCCAAAACCACTCTTCCAGAGAGGGTGCTGTAGCAAAAAGACAGAGGAGCCCCCAACCCCCACCCAGAGTCTGACTGTGCTGTTTTCACTGTACCCCCACAGCTCCACCAGCCTAGTGGAGGGATTTGGGCCAAGTCATGAACTCACATCTATCACATGACAGTAAAACAGGCTACCATTGACACCATGGGATTAGGCTGTGTGTTTGTACACTGGTACCATGACTTATAAGAGGTTGGGGCATACAGTATGTTGGTGAGTGTTGCATAACTGAAGAATTTTGAGTCTCTGTAGTATTTCTTGAGATGGACAAAGTTCTTGGAATTAAGTCATTCTCATATTGAAGAAAGAGACCACTGTGCTTTGCTGTCTCCAGCACAGGACCTTAGTCGGTTTACATACTTTCAACAGAATAAGTTGTAAATTGGCACTTCTGAACTGTGATGTAACAGGTGTTGTCTACTTGAGTAGACAGCTGTGATGTAACAAGTGTTTACTAGAGATTCATCAGTAGTTGAAGTCCATATTACTAAATCATCTTCAGTCAGCCTTACCTTAGTGCGACTGAGGTGTACAGCTGCACAGCTCAGACAGCATAGCTTCCCCATGAAGCCTTAGTTGTCCAGTTGACCTCAATTGTATCTGTCCAGTCTGTGTACAGTATCTCCTTGTTCCTTAGTGATTATTATAACATGATTATATATTCTCTATTCTCCATGAATGCACAGGTTCCCAGGCTTAGCCCTGATTCAGTTTAAAAATTGTCTTTCTCATTTTTAAAATCATCAGTGGACTTTCCCACATCTACCTCACTGATTTGGTCTCATCTTAACCGCTTCCTGATCTCTCTGCCCTTCTATTATTGATCTCCTTTCTGTCTCTTTTATTTTTAATTATAGTTTTTATTGCTTTTAAGTATAAACAATAGCATATAATTATCTCATGCAAGAGATCACTTAAAGAGACAGAGGATTCATTCAATGTATAATTAATTCACAAGTCTTAGCCATCTTGTATGAGGAACTGTGGGTATATTTATTTATTTATTTATTTAGTTAAACATCAGTTTAGAAACCTTTGAGCCAGAGGCTCATTTACAAAGGTACCTCGTCACAAAGAGGACATCAGAACAGTAGTACAAGGGACACAGTACTTACAAACAAAAAAATTACAGTTCAATTACAATTTTGTTACAATAGAATACAATCTCCAACGAAGCAAAAGATAACAAAGGTGCAAACTTATGGTCGGGGAGAGCTGGTGGGAGTAGAAGGGAGAGATGAGGAGGAGGAATTAGTAGAAAAGGAAGGGGAGCCGCTCAGTGAGCATTGTCAAACAGAGTATATATCATTTTTTTTTTACACTAGGCTAGCGGCAGTTGCATTTGCGAGCTAAGCAGGAAGTTTCTGAGCCTGGGCTTAAAGCAAGCTAAGGTTAGTGAGTTTGAGACACTGGCAGGAGGAATTATACCAGTGGGGATACGGTGAGGAATGCCCTCTGACCTTGAGAGGTCCTGGCTCTTGGAATAACTAGGGTAGCTCTTGACCGAGCTGCGCATGATCAGGGTCGGGTGCAGTCAGTGCATGGAGCTGGATAGGCCGATGGGGGATAGGCCACGCAGGGCTTTTAAAGGTGAGCTGGCATGTCTGATACATGAGTCGCTCTTCCAGGTTGAGTAGGGTAGCCAGGGTGTACAGCTCACATGTGTGAGTGAGTCTGGGAGCACCAGTGATAAGTCTGCAGGCCTTATTAACTGTGAGGCGAACCTTGTTGAGGGCAGTCTGATCTGCTGAGCCATAGACTGGAAGGCCATAGTCAATGAGAGACATGACAGAGGAGGTGACAGCCAGGTGGAGGGCATCAGGAGGGAGGCATTTCTTGTGCCGGTAAAGAATGCCTAGCCGTGAGTTGGCGACAGAATTTAGGGCAGATATATGTCCATGCAATGAAAGTGCAGGGTCAAAGGTTATACCAAGATATTTATAGGACTGCACCTGGTCAATGGCGAGATTGGTGTGGAGTGGACAGCTAAGGGAAACTTGCTTTACTTATTTTGGGGGTGGGAGAAGAGCATCGTTTTGTTTTCTTAAAGTTGATAACAAGTCGGTTGCTCAGTGAACCAGGTAGCTGCAGAGTCAAAGACTAGTTGGAGGGAGTTCTGTAGCAGCATGGGGTCATTGTGGGAGGCAACGAGAACAGCATCATCAGCATAGAGAAGCATCTTACCCGTACAACTGCTGGGTAGGAAGTTAAGAAAGAGTGAGAATAGTAGGGGTCCAAGAATTGAGCCCTGCGGCACCCCAGAGCGATCAGGTATATCAGAAGTATAAATTCAACAGATTGTCCATGATATGCTGCACCCTACAGGACTATGGGTGGTCAAGTCCAAATGTTAAATAATTTCCAAACATACTTGACTCAACAGCCTGTGTTGATGTGATCCCCTCTAAAATATTGTAACCTTAGCATTCTTAGCACTAAAGAAAGAGACACTGCTTATTTTCAAAAAATGCTAATCAAAATTAAACTAAAGTGCAAGTACAGTCAATTTATAACCATAGCAGTCAATTTTTAACTGTAAAGATTCGTTCTACAGAAATGTTTTCTGTATATAGTACTGCAGATTTTCTCTTGCCAGTTTGAAAACCTTGAATCTTCTTGTGTTAACTATTGTACCATAGAACTTTCAACTTTAAAGGAGCTAATTTAAACCCTGACCAGTAACTACTGGTATAATGTAATGTTACCAACATTGAGGCACTAATGCTGTAAAGTTAAATTTAATTTAAGAACAGCAAAACCTATGAGAAAGGCAATGAATAAGTCCTAATTTGAATACAATCCGGCTTCAGATAGCCTAATTTGAATCAGAGGAGTCACCAGCTTGAGAGCGCTCAAATTCCCTCCTGATGGCCTCCACCTTCTTCCTCGCTTCATTGGTATCTGATAATTGAAATGTGTGTCCTCTATATTGAATACGAAGCCTAGCAGGCATTAGCAGAGAGTGAGCTATGCCAAGGCTTTGTGGTTTGGCTCGTACACCATCAAACTTTTTTCTTCTCATCCATGTGGCAAAAGAGAGATTGGGGAATAGCTGGACTGTTTTCCCCTGGTAGTTCAAGAGCCCTGAGCCCTTTGCTGCTTGCAAAATAGGGTCCCTGGTAGATGCTCCTGATGTGACCAACAACACTGTGTGGGGAAGGTCGTTTCTACTAGCTGCACCCCTGGGAGATATCCGGTAAGCTTTAAAAAAATTCTCTGGAGATAAGATGTCTTCTAGATGTAAACTCTGAGGTAGCCATCCACTGAGGAAATCTAGCAGGTTGCCCCCTCACAACTCTTTGGGAGGCCCCCTGTCCTGATGTTGGCAGATCGCTGTGTATTTTCAAGTGCCTCTAGGCGATGTCTTAATTGGGTGTTCTCCTGCACCATTCTGCTTGTACTCGCCAGCACTTTGGAGGTCATGGTTTCTGTCAATGATGCAGCTTTGGCAGTGGCTTTGATCCTCACATCCTGCTTGGAAAACCTTGTGAGAATAGATTCAGTCTTAGAGTCAGTGGCCTGCATTGACTTTTGCAGGACCTGCCAGGGGGGTTCCAACCCCGATGGGAGTCGTGGCTCAGCCAATGGTGGCATCCCTGCTGTCTGCTGGTTTCTCGAGCCTCATCCTGCAGTTTTATTAGAGTGCCCATCATAAAAGTTATATAGAAATGCTCAGCTCAATGAGGAGAGTCCGTTAAAATACTTAAATTTTCAAAATTCAGCAATAAAATTAGTATTTTTAGCAATAATCCTGCTTTCTCTGCAGAGCACTTCTTTAGCATGTCTGGTCAGTAGATGTGCTCCACAAGCCCCCGTCCCTTTTATTAGCCTGTGCACAGCTAGTGGTAGGGCCTT
The DNA here is from genome assembly GCA_016271365.2 of Neoceratodus forsteri. Classification (NCBI taxonomy): domain Eukaryota; kingdom Metazoa; phylum Chordata; order Ceratodontiformes; family Ceratodontidae; genus Neoceratodus; species Neoceratodus forsteri. Next base: position 570,434,640 of record CM057452.1, read on the forward strand.
CTCTTCTGCTGCTCTGGCTATCTGGAACAATGTATCGGTCGCTGCCTAATCATATCTACCCCTTCTTTAAGTCTCGCCACAAAACCTACATTTTGTCCTTGTGTGTAAGTCACATTTTTTCTGTTTTTTCATTTATTTTGACCTTTGTATGTATTGTGTTATATTGTCTTTTGTTGAGTTTGATATTTTTGTCTATATATCTTTGTACTGTATTTCTCATTTTGGGTTTAAACCTATAATGTGAAGTGTTTTGAAATAAGCTCTGAAAGTGATCATGTCCTCTGAAATGTCAGCCTAATGCAGCCAGACCCTGCTGCTACACCTGTTTGGGAGTTTGAACTGCAGTGATTTCCACAGGTCTATCAGTGTTTGCATTTGTGCTTTTTTAATGATTTATCCAATTCTCTGTTTGACGCCAATTACTTGCTGTACTCTGTGTCTGCACTTTCACAGATAAAAACACCACTGAAGCACATCACAGGTAGATGAGTGACTACTTTTGAATATTTGCATGCTGTGCTTGATTGTTATATTGACTGTTTTTTGTGCCACTTCCCAGGAGACTTACACAGATCCTCTCCTTTTACTCCTTACCCCTGGAGCCAAGCACCGGTGCTCTGTTTTGATGCTGTGCATTTCATGACCACATTCTTGAGCCTTGGACCTTTCCGTTTCACAGTTTTGAGATACGTTTTCTATGAAGTGCACTGTATAACAAATAAATTGTGTTGTGTATAGTACAAAAGCCAGCAGAAAACTCAAACTGCTAAAGGGGAGTCACGAGAAGGCAACTGCAGGAATAAGAATATATCTTGGGGCTCCCCACTGCAATTACGGGGCCCCAAGAAGACAAGTTGCACAGGGCCCTTGGAATGCTTGGGCCAGTGGTGTTCCACTTGGGCTGTAACAGATCTTCTACAAGGATATCTACTATGGAGAACCCCACACTTTGGTCTGGTGCTGGCTGGCACTAGGATCCTGTGGTACCTGTAGAACCTTACATGCAGTTTATGCATCTCCTTCCTCATTTTTGAGAACACATGCGTGTAGATGAGATAATGCCAAGTCATTGTTATCCCCCATTTTTTTTGTACACATTTTATCTCCTTTCTGCCTCCAGCTGCTCCCTTCTAACCAATGCCCCCAGCCCCATCACCCTGGTATTATCGGGACTTGTGTCTGACAACCTCTAAGGGTGACGTGGTGGGAGTGTGTGAGAGCACAGGGCCTCGTTTTCTCCTGGAGTTCCTTTTGTCGACCTGAGTTGGTGGATATTATGAGGATCATCCATAGTGTGCACCCTACAAGCTGCGGCTTGGATCCTGGACCGACTACCCTAATTTTGGGTTGTGCAGACATCATTGGTCCAGTTTTGGCACAAATAGTCTGGTGCTCCTTGGAGTCAGGTGAGTTTCCTAGCTCCCTGAAAGAGGCGGTGGTGACACCTCTCTTGAAGAAAGCTTCCTTGGACCCAGACTGTTTTTCTAACTACAGACCCATCTCTAACCTCCCCTTTATTGGAAAGGTTACTGAAAAGGTTGTAGCTGCTCAACTGGATGACCATTTAACCATCCATAGTATCTACGAATCCTTCCAGTCTGGTTTCCGTAAAAGACACAGCACCGAGACTGCACTGGTTCGAGTGCTAAATGATCTTCTGAGGGCGAGGGATCAGAAGAGACATTCCATCTTGGTTCTCCTTGATCTCTCTTCAGCTTTTGACACTGTGGATCACATGGTGTTGCTAGCACGCCTGAGGCAAATCTGTGGAATGTCTGGAACCGTTCTTAAATGGTTCAATTCATTCCTTACTGGGAGATCACAAAGAGTTGTGTCGAGATTTTTCCTCCAGCCCAGTCTCTTTGTTGTGTGGAGTGCCTCAGGGTTCTGTGCTGTCACCCATGTTATTTGCAGTGTATATGTTGCCTCGAACATTATAAGACGGTATGGGCTGAGGTTTCACTGCTATGCAGATGATACCCAGCTATACCTGTCTTTTGCACCGACCAGGATGGAGCTCTCCTCGGTGTTTAATAACTGTCGGGAAATCCAAGACTGGATGGATTCTGAGTTGGTTAAAGTTGAACTCTAGAAAACTGAGGGTTTGGTTGTGGACCGGGTGGTCAGATTGAGAGAGTCGTGTACTGAGTGCGCTTCTGGAATTTTTCTTGGCGGTGTCACTACACCGGCCTCTGAGCAGTCGCAGAACCTTGGTGATCCTTGACTGATAGGCTGACTTTTCAATCTCAGGTGTCGGCCGTCGTCAGGACTCCTTTACCATCTTAGGAATATTGCCAGGGTTAAGCACCTTGTTCCGTCGACTCCTTGTCAACATTGGTCACGCCTCTGTGTCCTCGCGCCTAGACTACCGCGCCCTTTACTTTGGGCTTTCTGGGGTTGAAATCTGCCTGGCTTGTGCAGAGCAGCGGCAGCCCGGGTTTTGACTGGGACAGTGGGTCCTGTCATATTACCCGGTGCTGCGGAACTTCACTGGCTCCCAATATTGGCGGATCACCTTTAAAGTCATTTTATTGACTTTTAAAGCCCTTCGCGATCAGGTTCCGTCCTATCTGAAAGACCTACTGGTTCTCATTGCCCGCCGACATTTACCGTCGATATAGTTGTTAGAGATTCCAAGAGTGAGTTTAAAATCCTCTGGCAGCAGAGCATTTTCTCATGCTGCACCCACTCTTTGGAATTCTCTACCATGCCGGTTACGGGAATGCACCTCTGTGGAGATATTTAAGAAAGAACTGAAAACACATTTATGGAGAATGGCCTTCTTAGATAGTTAATGTGAACTGTAACATGTTTGGAATTTTATTGTAATTTATTATGTTTTTATGATGTATTTTATAATGTTTGTAGTGTTTGATGTTTTGTATTGAAATTTGAAGTTTTGATTAATTTGTTCAGCGCCTTGATATAGCAAAAGGCGCTATATAAATAAAATTATTATTATTATTATTATTTACTCAGAGCCCGCCCGGTCGCCGGGTGCAAAGCCTGCGAGGGGTCAGTTGTCATCCACAGCTGGGGGTGTTTTTCCTCCATTTTCTCTCTTTCCCTTTGCCGGGCTGCACATGCAAGACGTGCATATGTGGAGGCGTGCGCGTATCTGTAGAAATCCCTTCCTGCCATGGTGCACACAGTCCCTCACTACCCTCAGGCCTCCACCTGGGGGCAATCGTTCGATGGGAACAACAGTCCTCCCTCCCTGGGAGAGGAGAGCTGTCCTCTGGATGCTCAATCCTCTCCCTCCCTCCCTCCCTGCCAACCCCCAGTGGCCCATGCTCATTCCTGAAGATGGGTCATCGGCATGATGTGAGATGTGGTATCCAGTGCCTCAACCTCAGCGCCACCGGGCCGTCCCACCACTGTTTTTAATTCTCTTTATTCCCGGTAAGAGTCGGGATGTACCCTATACCTACAGTTCTGGTCCCTTTCAGGTTTGCCTCCATGCTGTTGCGGCTCCAGGGATTTACTGGGAATCTGAGACAGTGTCCCCCCTCCCATGAGATCGCTCGGACCCAGGAGGAGGACCAAGATGCTAATCCAGTCCCCTAGCATCCCCGTAGCGGGCTTGCAGCAGCAGATGCGAGGGCCCTGACATCATTATATGGTAGCCACAGGGGTTTTTCACTTCTTTGTTGTCTCTGGAAATGCAGACATACAGTAGCATCAGCACAGAATACGTACTTCACATGCGCCCTACAGACATCCACCTTTGTCTCTGTGCCATCTGCGTGGTCCTGTGCTGGTGCTGTTCCCCCACCTTCCACTGGGAGTCACATTGCTGCTCCCCACCCAGGAGGTGAGCAGTCCAAGCCGGCTCTCTGATGTCCTGGGCTTGTTCCTGAACCTGGATTGTCAGCGTCGTAAGTGGCAGGCCGGCTTCCTGTTATTTTCCCTTTAAAAGTAGCATGCCTAAACTGAACAAAAATAAGTAAATTTTTTTTTTATTTCTTTATTAATGTTTTCTCCTTTTCTCTCCGAAAACCTCACAGCCCATTACCTGTCATGAGTAGGGATGGCAATCTGGCTAATAAACTTGTATGTGTGTCAGTACCCAAGTTGGGTGTAGTCATTGCCCCGTGGCCAGGGGGTGGGCAAGAGAAACGCTAAGTCCCTCTGTCTTCTCAATATTATATATGTTATAGTGGCCTTCAAATTACATAGAAACATAGAAACATAGAAGTTGACGGCAGATAAGGACCGCAAGGCCCATCCAGTCTGCCCATTTCTTTTTCTACCTTATAAATGTGCCATCGGCCTTTGCTCTGTCAGTGACCTATCTATTCATGGTCATTTGTATTGCTCCTTATGCCTATCCCATGCCTGTTTGAAGCCCTGCACTGTATTCATAGCCACCACTTCTTGTGGTAAGCCATTCCAGCCATCTACCACCTTTCTGTGAAAAAAATTTCCTCCATTCCCCTTAATCGGCCTCCCTAATCTCATGCTGTGTCCTCTTGTCCTGCTATTTTCTTATATTTAAACATGTTAGACTCTTTCACCTTGTTTATGCCCTTAAGGTGTTTGAATGCCTCGATCATATCCTCTCTCCCTCCTTTGCTCAAGGGTATACATATTGAGCTCCGTTAATCTGTCCTCATATGTCTTCTGATGCAGTCCCTGCATCATTTTGGTCTGCCCTTCTCTGGACTGCCTCAATTTGGTTAATGTCCTTGTGAAGGTGTGGCCTCAATACTGCCGCAGTACTCCAGATGGGGCCTAACCAATGTCTTGTACAGAGGGATTATTACCTCCTCTTCGACTTGTGATACCCCTGCTAATACGCCCAACACCCCTAGCCTTACCTACTGCTTTAGAGGTCTGCTTGGATGATTTTAGGTCATCAGTGATGATGATGCCCAAGTCTCTTTCTTCCTTTGTGACTGCTAGCAACTCCCTCCCAGCCTATAAGTGGCTTCAGGGTTTCTCTTCCCTATGTGCATGATTTTGCACTTCTTTGCATTAAATCAGTTGCCACTCTTCTGACCATTCTGCTAGTTTATCCAGATCTCTTCTCATTCTGCCCACCCCATCTGGATCATCTACCCTGTTGCAGATCTTGGTGTCATCTGCAAACAGACAAGCCTTACCCTCTAGTCCATCTGCAAGGTCACTAATGAAGATGTTGAATAGGACTGGCCCCAGGACTGATCCCTGAGGTACCCCACTTGTGACTTGCATCTCTTCTGACTGATACCATTACCACCACTCTCTGTTTTCTGTCAGTCAACCAGTTTGCCACCCAGTTGACCAACTTCTGACCCACCCGAGTCTACCCAGCTTATTTATCAATCTTCTATTGGAACAGTGTCAAAAGCTTTGCTGAAGTCAAGGTAGGCGACATCAACTGCTCCCCTTGGTCCACCTCTGGTTACCCAGTCAAAGAAATCTATGAGATTAGTTTGACAGGACCTTCCTTTGTAAACCCATGCTGTCTTGGATCCTGTGCCCTATGGATTCCAGGTGTTGCACAATCCTTTCCTTAAGTGCCTCCATAATCTTGCCCACTACTGAGGTAAGACTGACTGGTCTGTAGTTCCCGCCTCCTCCCTGCTACCACTCTTGTGGAGCGGGATCACATGAGCCCTTCTCCAGTCTTCTGGGACCTCTCCTGTGCTCAGAGACTCACTAAACAATTCTGCTAATGGCTCTGCTAGTTCCTCCTTTAGCTCCTTAAGTACCCTGGGATGTATGCCATCAGGTCCCATTGCCTTATCCACCCTGAGGCTTAGCAAGCTCTTGTAGGACCCTTTCTTTTGTGAAGGGCAGTGCTCACCTCCCTCCCCTGTGTCCATGATGCTGAGCTGTGGGCCCTGCCCTACCTTCTCTTCAGTAAATACTGAGCAAAAGTATCTATTTAGGATAGATGCCTTTACAGGGTCCTCCTCCTCCACATGCTCCCTTTTCTCCATTAAGCAGCAATACCCCTCTGGACTTTCTCCTTTCACTAATGTATCTATAGAAAGTCTTGTCACCTTCTTTACTGTTAGTGCTAGTGTTTCCTCAGTTTGGGACTTTGCCTGCCTTACTGCCTTACCTGCTTCCCTTAGGGCAGTTTGCGTATGCCTCCTATCTTCATCCCGCTGTGTTCCCTTATATTTCCTGAAGGCCAGCCTTTTGGCTCTGACCTTTTCTGCTACTGTATTTGAGAACCAAAGTGGTTTCCTTCTTCTTTGCACTTCCTTTTCTGTCTAACACAATGGGATGTTGCTTCAAGTATTGCATCTTAATGCTTGCCCACTTGCCTGTACCCCTCACCTGTGTTTCTTTTTGCCAGGGCTAGCTTAACTCTGTTGGCCATCTTATCAAAGTCAGCTCCTCTGAAGTCCCATATTTTTGCCTTGGAATGGGATGATTTAGATGTAGTAGCCAATTGAACCATACCATGTGATGGTCACTGGCCCCAGGTGATCTTCTACCTGGAGATCTGTGATCCCTTCTTTGTTAGTCAGTACTAGATCTAGGATAGCCCTGTCTCTTGTGGGCTGCTGTACCAGTTGTTTGAGGCCCTCCCCCTGCAGGGAATCCACTATGAGTCTAGTTCTGGCAGATGTTCCTGCTGGTATTGACCAATCTGTATCCGGCATGTTGAAGTCTCCCATTATCAGAACCTCCCCTTTAGCTGTCATGTTTTGTATATCTTCTAACAGTAATGTGTCTATGTCCTCCCTCTGGTCTGGGGGCCTGTAGACAACCCCAGTTCTTATGGCTGTCCCATTTCCTGTTTCCAGGGTGACCCACAGTTCTTCTGGCTCCTTATGTGTATTCTGAATTTCTGTAGCTTTTCAATTTTCATTGGTCTCAGTCCTTGTTGTAAAATCATTTCTTAGCTGCCGACATCTGCAGCGGGTACCCGAGAGTCATGAATTAACAACGTTGGTGATACAATTTCATCACGCTGCAGCATGTAATGCCAATTTTCAGAACACTGCTCCACACTGCTTACACACTGTGTCCATTGATGTCGAGAGGAGCTTCACAAGAAGAGCTCTGACTGAATCCCACGCTTAGACTTTGCACATCAGACAAAATTGCACTCTGCCTCTTTGACAACTACAAATTGGATCCAGGGCTCCAGACCTAAATAAGCTTTACAGACCAAAGTTTCTTCATCAGGTTTTAAACTTTGTACGCAATAATACATAATGGATTACATTAAAGCATTAGTGATGCATGCCCCATTTTGTGAGGCATGAGTCTGAAAGCTGAATGTCTTCATAAAATCCTATTATCTGCATTTCACGTGCTTCATTGCACACCCTGAAGTGTATAATTTATGCTTATAAAATGGACTTGGTGTGAAAAGCAATTTTGGGGGCCATAGAAAGGAGATCCGAAACCTGACTGTGTTTTAATGTACAGCAAGTGGCGGGTCTCGTCCAGTAAGGTTCCTGTATTTGTTCTTGCCATTTTTTTATAAACTTAAAATTTATTGAGTGTCAGTGGTACAGAGCATCTGATATTTCATTTACCCAACAGGGTACATTCATAACTAGTATACTTTCAATGTGTTCTTTGAACCGAGTACTCACCCAGCTAATTACCTCCCATACACGCCTCAGCAATCGGTCCAACAAACACACTACCCTGGACTGGATCCTAACAACTCAAGCAGACAAAGATGCCCTTGCTGTCACACTGTCTGATGCCATTAGTGACCACTCCCCCATCTGTTGTGTCTGGCGTACTAAACCCCTAGCCCCCTCAACAACCTACCTGACTTTCAGCAGTTTCTCTTCTTTATGACCGCAAAGCCCTAGACTGGACTTCCCTCTATGTGCCACTAACGCTGACCTTGCGCTAGACATCTTTGTCTCAGCCCTGTCTCACATCTAAGACAAGCATTTCCCGCTCACTTCTCAAAGAGTGCATGGGGGTGACACTGTCTGGCTCACGTCGGAGCTCCTCAAGCTTATGAAGCAGCTTGGCTCAAAGTGGGATGACTATAAAGCAGCCCCATCCCGTACCCTTCGGAATGGCTACCGTCAACTGCAAGAACTCTGCAAGTGCTGTATACACTCTAGGAAGTCGGCCTACTTCCAATCACTTCAATCCAGTCACCTAGGCAAACCCAGGCATTTCTGGTCCTCCATTAATGCCTTACTCCCCTTCCCCCACCAAGCAGTCACTTTCCCCCATAAACACACAACAAGGCTCCCTCACTGACCCTACTGACATTGCAAATGCACTTAATGCACATTTCTTAAACCTTAGCAGCTACCTGGCTAAGTTCCCCCCTCCTCTTCCTCCCCTACCAAGCAGTCACTCCATTAACATTGTTGGCGATACAATTTCCCCACACTGCAGCATGCAATGCCAATTTTCAGAACACAGCTCCATGCTGCTTACACAGTGTGTCCATTTCTCAAACCTTGGCAGCTACCTGGCTAAGCTCCCCCTCCTCCACCTTCCCATCCTACTAGCCCCACTTTTTATTTTAAGACCATTTGGGACACTTAAGTTCCTCCTCAACCTACCATTTCGAGGAAGTGCTGGTAATGACGGTCTATCCCCCCGCTTCTTAAAACTAGGGGGCATTGCCTATCCACTCACCTTGATCTTTAACCTCTCCCTTACTACAACCTCTGTCCCCTCTGTCTGGAAGCAGGCCAGAATTGTCCCCATTCACAAATCAGGTGACCTTAGTCTTATGATCAACTACTATCCCATCTCCATTCTGCCCAATCTTGGTAAGCTCCTAGAGAAGGCAGTAAACTAGTAGGTAGTGAAACAGAGCCACTTAGGGAGAGCATAGGTGTTCCAGTGACAGCAAATAATCACTAGAAAAATACAGTCACGGCACTCACCCTTGGTAAAGAAAGTTCAGCAGTCATGATGTAGGCTGCAAACACCATTCATGTGACTTTTTTTTCATTGTTTGAAACATTCAAAAGTGCCCAAGTGCAAAAACGCAGAATGTATACAACCACAGTGGGGAAGCAGCCACAAACATCTAACGTTTACCAGAATGACTTTTCCAAGGTGAAAAAAGCGATTCTGATAACGACCAGATGAACTGGCTACTCTAAACAATGGAATAAAGTCATGTGAATGGTGTTTGCAGCCTATCGTGGCCTGTAACTTCTTTACCAAGGTGATGCTGTTTCATTTTTCTAGGGCAGTAAACTACCAAATTACACAGCATATCTCCAAGTATAATCTTCTTTGCCCTCAGCAACATGATTTCTGGAAGGGGCACAGTATTACCATGGCCCTTACCCTCTTCACCGACCACATGCTGAGGAATATGGATGAAGAGAAGCTAACTGGTGCAGTGTTTATAGATCTGTCCAAGGCATTTGACCTTGTAAATCACAACATCCTGATAGCAAAACTCAGTGCCCTTGGTTTCTCCACTGCCTCCACCGCCTGGCTCACTAACTACCTCTCTGCTAGAACACAGATGGTCTGCCTTGGTGGTGCCATCTTCCCCCTCTTGATTGTTTCTGTAGGTGTCCCACAGGAACCTGTCCTTGGCTCCCTCCTTTTTTCCCTTTTCATTAACTCTCTCCCGTCGTAGGGCCTATTCTGTAAATCACTCCTCTATACCAATGACTTAATACTATACCAAAGTGACCCTTCCCTCCCCTAACTATCCACCACACTTATCGATGATTTCTACAAGGCACATTGTTGCTTCTTCACCAACAAACAGTTGGTCAGTGCTGCCAAAACAAAGGCCATGCATTTCGGTTCCAAACCAAAACTCTCCATCCTTGCCCACAACGGCAGCCTTCTCACTGTCAGATCCCCAGATGGATCTCCCCTTGACACTGTTCCCGCCTTCAAGTATCTGGGGGTAATTCTTGACCCATCTCTAACCTACACTGACCACATTGCCTCACTGATCAGGTGCATCAACCAGAAGATAGGGCTCTGCTATTGCCTGATCGACCACCTCTCGCCGGAAGCCCACTTTGCTATTGCTCATGGCAACCTCCTCCTCCTCCTACTTGACTATGGCTGCCTGGTGTACTCCGTCACCTCCATTACCAACCTGAACTGTCTGGACGCTACCTAAAATCATATATGCCTCCTTGCCCTCCATGCCCCTCTCCTCACTCACCACTGCTCTCTTTACCAGTCCCTTAACTGGCTCCCTCCACAATCACGGCGTGCCTACCTGCTGGCCTGGACCATTGCTGATATCATGCACAATTTCTCCTACTCTCCACTATCCCTTCTTATCCATCCCAGAACCTACTGCTGCAATCTACGTCAGTCTTCCCACTTCCAACTTGAATGTCCTAACATAACTATGAGGATGGGCCTAAGAGCCTTCCCCTCAGTCGGACCCTCACTATGTCACGACCTCCCCTCCTTCCTGCATTCCCCGACCCCACTCTAAATCTGAATTCCCCATTAAGAATGCATTTTCTGTCCTGCAAGACCTGTGTCTGCCCACAGGCCGCTAGCACAGCTGCACCTCCCTTGCAGTCCACCCTTACCCCCTCCCCCTCTAGTGCTCTGCTGTTCTCTCCCACCCTGAATGCTATTGTTATTCCTATTGTTGAATGACGGTGCAACCTTACCCTGTTTACCTAAATGTTATATATCTTGATATGCTCAATTGTTGATGTATCTAGTAGTGTTTACCTTATATTTTCTCTGTTAGCTTGACCTACACTGGATTCCCTGTTATGTTTCCTGTATGATCCACCCTGTTTTCTCACTGTATTTTATGCTGTTTGTGCCAGTTTCTGGTCTATGCCATGTCTGAAAGTGGTCTTTGGATCAGTGCATCAACCTGGTTACCAAATGAATGAATACATAAATAGATAAAAAAAATGAAGATGAAGTACGTTAATTCAGTAAACTGTTGTCCTATAAATACATTATAATTGAGCAAGTAAAAGACAATCAGAACTTATGCAGTCTCATCCATGAGGTGATGTTCTTGCCATTTTATAATTTATTTATACAGTTGCACATTTTGATCAGGTAGGCACATTGAGCTTAAAGCTCATATCCAGGTGCAACCTGGAGGAAGGGAGAGTTACAGTGCATTAACAAGCATTGGTCAACACCAAATTTTTGCTTGCTTCTATTTGCTGTGTAGTTGTTGGGCATAGATACCAGTGCTCAGCTCCTCAGGAAAGCTGCAGGTCTCTCATGGAGTTCTTCCTGACTGGACAGGCCTGGCTGGCAGACAGTAGAGACCACTGTCCCTAGTTTTCATAATTTTTGGTCTCCTCCTTGGAGTTGGCCCTGCAGCACCACATCTGACCCTCACATAGTGCAGGGCAGGGTCCAGAGGGACTTTTTTTAGCATATGAGCCTGTAAAAAGTGATTTGGGCTAATTCAAGCCATTTTAGTGCTTTTAAATCATTAAGTGTACTGCAGCGCTGAATCGGAAGTTGTGACTGAGCACTTCCAGTCCAGCAGCATAAAACGTCCCCTAGAGTAAGTGGAGGCTGAATAGCTGGGCAAACTGCTGCCAGCGCCTTCCCTGCAGCAGATATCAATCTTTCTCTCTCTCTGTGCTTCGTGCAACTGATATATCTACAGAAATACAAAAACAAAAACCCAATATACTTGTCCTTGTGTGTCTACTAACATTAGGACTATCTACATAGGGGAGAACTCTGTGTTGCTGGGGCAAAGAGTGCTGGAAGCCAAGAGGACGTACAGTCCTGCTCCCACATCTAACCCTCACATAGTGATGGGCAGAGTCCAGAGAGATGTGTTTTTTACCATTTTATTCTTTAAAAAGTGGCTTTGTGGGCCAATTCATGCCCTTTTAGTACTTTTAAATCATTAAATGTACTGCAGCATTGAACCAGAACTTGCAGCCGAGCATAAAAAGCCCCTCAGAGTGAGCAGAGCCTACATAGTGGTAGAGGCAAGAGCATCAGCCAGAAGGAAGCCAGAAAGCCAGGAATTCTGTCGGTGGTACACTAGACCTTCGAGGATATCTCTTTCCAAAGGCCACACCTTTGGAACATCAGCCATCAGGTACTAGAGCCACACAGAAACCTTTGCTATTGGGGCCACCCACATCGATGTCAGGCATCAGCAAGTATTTAACTGTGGGTGACCCTGTCCCTCCTTAGTTCTTTTTCTGCTGTGGATTAGTCTCATTGGGCAAGCTATAAAAATGAACATTGACTACAGTGTCATTCTGTATTCTCTTTCAGTGTTCACTACTGCATCTACATGCTGCCAAGGCTTTCTGTACTCTTTCGGTACTATGAGTACGGAGAGAACATTTTTCTAAATGACACCCACCAGGGTGTGTGTTTGCTGCCTGGGTCTCTCTCAGAACATGTGGGCTTCTGAGATTTTCCAGAGCTTTAATCAGGATACAAAGCGATGTCACAGAAAGGAGCTAGAGACATTTTTTCTCAAGAAAACTCTAGCAGCCACCATGGAGAAGGTAAACCAACATGAGAAATCAGTATCACCTGCTCTGTCAACTAGTTCTAGGTCATCAAAGCCTAAAGACCATGAAGACTGGTTCTTGTTGTCCCACAAGCACAAACATTGGGAAAAAGACAAGGAGTCTTCCCCTGCAAGGTTCCGGTCGCCACTGTGACCTGCAGGTAACATTATTTTGCCTCCATCTGCTCCAGTGACTGTGGCTACGGCCCCTCCCCTGACCATCGACCAGACACCAGGGTCAGGGTTTGGCTTAGGTGCTACCAGGCCTACTATGGATGGTAGGTTTCTGTTGTTGACTGGTCTTGGCCAGTCCAGTCTAGCAATGACAACCCCTGGTCAGGGCATTGGCGATTTGCAAGCAGTACTGGTGTTGTTTTCTGACTCAATACGATGACTTCTGCTGGGCCTGCCACTGCAGCTTGCCCTACAGTCAATGGGTACACCTACTGCACAGGTTCTGTTGACAGCTACTACCAGCTCACTGCAAATTCTTGCTTCCCAACCACCACTGGCATCGCTGGCTTGGTTCTCCGCTCTTGCCATCTACAGGACTGCCAACAGCGATGTGGAATATAATCCAGACCTCATAATGGAGGAGGATTGTGGAGAGGAACAAGAATATGGGGAAGAAGCCTATGACCCACATTCCAGCTGCACCCTGTCTTCATTCAGTGAAGACTGTGGTGTACATACCCAGATTTCCACCTGAACGCCCTACCTTTCAGTGTCTTATGCAACAAATCCAAACTGAAAAACGTGATGGAATTTTTGGAAGTCCCTTACACTCCATCCATCATATTTCCTCTTATTTACCCTGCTTTGGAGGATGCTACCTTTGCTGCCTAGCACTGGCCTAATACTATTCCTGCTGTGCCACACAAGGCAGATAAGCAGTACCTTGCACCTACTGCTAAGCCTTATTATGCCACTCAACCAGAGACATGCACTGTGGTGGTCATGGCTGCGCATGATAGAGCTAAGGCACTGAAATATTTAAGTCCCTTACCCCCGATAAAGTATCTAAGAGACTGGATGTTATGGGCAAAAGAACATATGCTTCTGCCTCACTGGGCTTGAGGACTGCTAGCTATCAGGCCCATATGATTAAATACCAGAACAACCTGTGGAAAAATGCCAAGGCTACAGTCCAGGCTTTGCCAGATGACTCTGCCAAAATGAAATTACTTAAGACTTTAAATGCTGGTGCTGAAGTTTTTACGCTCTATCTGATGCCTTTGCTAGGGCTGCTGCCTATGGCGTATGTATGAGGCGACATTCTTGGATAAGAGTTGCTGACTTTGCCACTGATGTCCAGCAAGCTGTTTTGAATGCCCGATTTAAAGGCAAGAAACTGTGTGGATATGATGTTAAAGAAACAAATAATCCACTCTAGGATCCAGGATGGGCATCCCATTGGATGCCTGCCTGGGTCTGCAAGTCCACCCCAAGTTGCCCTGCGGAGTCTGGCGTGCTGGGGGGTGGAGCCGTGGACAGGTGGTGGCCATTCGTACATACCAGCCTGGCTGGTGTCCGATGAGTGCGAACTACGCGGGCAGATCGTCTCAGTGTAATTCCTGCCCATTTGTGCATAGGGCCCCGTAACAGTAGATCTTCAAGAGAATCTCTTCCCTTAGCCCAGGCCAACCCTCCCTCCTTCCCCTATGGTGACGTAACAGATTTCTCATTTGGTCTTCGACATGGTGGTTCCCCTGGCACTTTCCTTTGCCTTGTATGCCTGGTGCTGGTATACACTCCTGGTTCCCCTGACATGACGGCCTCCCAAGTCTAATCTCCAGCAGGGAACTAAGGAGGAATAGGACTGCTCACAGTTATGTACACGCTGACCCATGATGTTGATGTGGGCGGTCCAAGCTAACAAACATTTCTGTGTGGTCCTAGTGCCTGATGGCTGATGTTACAAAGGCGTGGCCTAAAGGAAGAGATTCTCTCGAAGATCTACTGTTACAGTAAGTATGTAACTGTTCTTTATCAGGGTGTCATTGAAGCACAGGTCAGGAAGCATAGGAAAACCAGGAGCAGTTGTAAAATTCACAGGTAACCTTTTATTATCAATAACATATACAATAATGAATGGGGAAGTGTGCTTAATGAGAAATTAATGGTTTCCCAAGGTGTGGGATGCTACATAAACCCAAAGGCAAAGCCCAACGGGTTTATTAAAGCATCCCACACTGAGGGCAACCATTAATTTTGAATTTAAGCACACTTCCCCATCTTTTGTTATTTATAATTGCTGGGCAGCAAATTTTTGCAGCCCTGAGTACTGAGTCTCACACACACACAAACACTGACACACTATCTCTGTCACACACACACACACATGCACATGCACACGCACACACTCTCTTTCTCAGAAAAGAGAGTTTCTTTGTGAGGAATATTTTTTAAGCCTTTTTTTTCTGTGTTATCACATTTACCTTTCATTTTTTTGCGATAGCGCTTACCCCTGAGAAGTGCTGCAGAGCTGTTCCTGGGTGGTGAAGCACTTTGGAGCTGTTTGTAGGCGGAGAAGCCCTTCAGAGCATTTCATGGAGAATTGTTGTACAGTGTGAGTTTCGGACAGCAGGATCAACCAGATAAGTTGTTTTTTAATAAAAGAAAACAACGGCGACTCACGGTGTGGCGGCTCCTCGGTAAGCGGGATGAGGAGCCGCCATGTTTGTAACAGTATTTAGCTTGCCTATTAGAAGTGCAGAGCCAATCAGCAATGGCTCATATTTGACTGACATGGCATGTGTTTGCCTATAACTGGGTCAGACAATGGAAGAGATTGCTGACCAGTTATTATAGTAAAATAAATAATAAAAATTTTTCAGCATAACTATTTGCAAAGGCAGAACAAATAGAGAAAACAAAGTCCTTCATCTGAGGGTTTCTTTTCAATTCCAAATCTCAGTCTCTGTCTCTCATTCTCTCTAGCAAAAGCATTGCTGCTATTTTTATAAGTCTTTGCTTGGGAACTCGTTAAGAGACATCCTGTTTTTCTTCAAATGTTTCTGTCAGTTTCCTTGCAGAGCAGGCTTGCAAATAGAACAATGTTCCAAGCTGGCCCCCTGCTGACAGCTCTACAAAAGTTTGTGCTGCATGGTAAGTTTAACCCCTTGAGTTCCAAATAGCTTTTTGCAGTCTTTTCCAACAATGTTACTATATACATTTTCAAACAAAGGGATCCCAGTATAACTTACAGTTTCACACAAAGATTCACATATGTTTTATAACCACAGCTATGCAAGGGGGAAGAAAAAACAAAAACAGCAAGTGAAGGCAGATAGCGAGAGGCAGAGAATCGCGAGACTGGCAAAGTGATCCATTCCTAGGTTTCACAAGAACATTTGGTTGTACAACCAGACAGACAAAAAACAGTAAAGGAGAGGATAGAATAGATCCTTGCTTTTAACTCTCCCTGCATAAAAAATGGGACAGGGCCCTATTCAACCCTGTCATACAGGGTAAAATACAGTATTACATTAAATCAGAATGGATACAGGTTTAGTAAAGCTGTACAGTGGGGGAACTGGCATTAAATGTATTATCTGCAGCAGGTTAGCACAGAATCAGTGCAAGACTTTTTAGCATTTGTGTGCAGACAATGTATTGAAATAAAGGACTTCAAAATCAAATTGATGGAATTGGAAATGGAAATTGGAACACTTAAAAATAAATGTTTACTCAGCACTACAGAAAAGGAAAAAATCATCAAGGTTAAGAATATAAATAGTGAAAATAATAAAAAAAGACAGAGTCTCTGACGGCAAAGAGACCAAGGAATGGTACACAGTAAACAGAAAATTAAAAAAATAAAAGAGGGAGGAGAGAAATTGACTTTAATTTAGAACTTAGTAATTGCTATCATCCCCTAATAGACCTAGCAGTAGTTGATGTGCCAGTAACCATGGCAGTGGAGTCCCCACTGTAACAAGGAGATCAAGAACCTGAACCAGGATGGAGCAATAATTCTCAGCCATTATTATGTTCGCCATGCGTGTGTGCACGCAGAGAATATATTGCTATAATATTGTTTTTTGATGCATGTGACACTGTCCACCCAATGCAGAGCAGTGTTCTAGAGGTGAGTCAATGACACACCAGTCATCAGCGAGGCTGATCATGATGGAGTTTTGGCTTGCTGGGCAAAGACGGCATAAACTTGAAAAGAAACAACTGACCCAATCATGGATCAGCTCTTCCCTTTGATGTACGCCGCCCACAAGCAAAGCTGATCTGTCATGGTCAGCCTGGAATGACTGGAATGTCTGCCAGCGGGTTCATAAGAAGGCTATGTTGAAAATTTGGCATAAGAATATTAAAATGCAACAAAGTTATGAGTCTATGTTGAATTTTACGAGCACAGGCTTGTAACTTTGGTCATTTTCAGTTACTTTTACCCCAAATTTACAACATAACTAATGTGATATCTGTCATTTTTCAAATCTTGGCCAAAATGTGTTTTTACATTCCGAAAGGTGATTTCCCGGTCCCTGCGTGAAATCACATTTTGAGCAGGAGGTCATAAGGATGCCTCTACTTTCATACCTTGTTTTGTATCCCCCTCCTCTCCCCTAAGGATGCATCTGGAAATGAGCAGTTTGCTCAGTATGCCGTTCCTGGTGAAACTTCAAATAAATAAATACATTTACAGCACCTCTGTAGTGTGACAGTTGTCATTTTTCAAATTCTGTCCAAAATGTGTTTTTACATCCCGAAAAGTGATTTTGGCAGTCCCTGCGCAAAATCACCCTTTGGGCAGGAATTCAAAATTGTCTGTGTCCTCATTCATGAGGCGGGGTCATAAGAAGGCTATGTTGAAAATTTGCTGATAAAATATTAAAAAAACGTTATGAGCCTACGCTGAATTTTGTGAACGCAGGCTCATAACTTTGGTAATTATCAATATTTTTACCCCAGATTTACAACATAGCCATTTCTTTACAGCATCTCATAAATGTGACAGCTGTCATTTTTCAAATCCTGTCCAAAATGGGTTTTTACATCCCAAAAGGTGATTTCTTGGTCCCTGCATGAAATCACCTTTCAGGGAGGAGTTCAGCATCTTCTGTGCTTATGTTCAAGAGACAAAGTCAAAAGAAGGTTATGTTGAAAATTTGGTGTAAAAACATTAAAAAGCAATAAAGTTATGAGTCTACATTGAATTTTGCGAACGCAGGCTCATAACTTTGATCATTTTCAATATTTTTACCCCAGATGTTTAACATAGCCATTTCTTTACAGTACCTCATGAATATGACAGCTGTTATTTTTCAAACCCTGCCCAAAATGTTTTTTTTTTTTATCCTGGCAGGTGGTTTCGCAGTACCTACATGAAATCACCTTTCAGATAGGAGTTGAACATTTTCTCTGCACTTGTTCATGAGGTGGAGTCATAAGAAAGCAATGTTGACATGCTGAGGCAAAAATATTAAAACATAAAGTTATGAGCCTGCATTTCAATTTACAAGTGCAGGCTCCTAACTTTGGTAATACATAACCCACACAGTGCATCACAACACATCCAGTACCGCAGGCTTCTATACCAGTGACAAACAGCCAGCATTGACAAATGCTTGTTAAACATAGCAGGAACTAATGAGCAGAGAAACATGTCAGCAGAGAACCACACTAATACATCGAGAACATTCAAAGATATATATCAAACCAGATAAGGATATATCCAGACAGATCTATGTTCTGGGTGATTCTGTTCTAAAATTCACAGACGGATAATGGCTAAAGATAACAGTGAATACCACAACATGTTTCCCAGGGGCAGAGGTCAAAGATATTGACAACATGCTACCCAAAATAATTTCGGGTTCAGATAAAAACAATTGTAGTAATCCATGCAGGAACAAACAGCATAGGAAGACAAAAAGATGATGAAATAATTAAAGAGTTTAAAGACATTACAAATACATTTAAAAAAATGGGATGTGACATCATTCCCTTGGAGGTTCTTCCAGTACCACATACAGGTAATGGAAGAAATACCCAAATTAAACACATGAACAACTGGTTAAGGAGATGGTCACTAGAAAACACACTCAAATATTTAACTCGCTGGGAAAGGTTTGAAGGTTCCTGGATCTGTACAGTCACAATGGGCTTCACGTTGGTAGAAAGGGCAGTTAAGGGTTGTGTATCAGAATAAAGACAATAATAAATAACTGTTTAAACTATGATGGGGTGGCACTCTATATTATTTATTTATTTTCTATTTATTTAAGAGTTTTACCAGGAAGGCATGCTGAGTGGAGAAACTGCTCGATTCCAGAGGCATCATGGGGGAAGGGGAAAGAGGAGCAAAATACATACAATATATATTATACCAGTATACAGATTGTACAAGTGACATAGATCCTGTATATACAGATTAACAGAGCTCCCATGACTGAGAGCACCAAGGTAAACTTGACAAGCAACTTAGCATTAGCATACCTGTTCAGTACAAAAGTGTGTTAGTGTTGAAGCACATTTGAAATCCCTATCACTACACAGGTTGTTTACAGACTTAGAGTGGGGACAGCAATGGGACCAACATGAATTGTTGGGCTACCTAAGTCCATGTTCAAGGCTATGTGGTATTAGGCAGTATCACTTAAGTAGTATGGTTCACGACATTACACAGCAGGGTGGTAATATTGAAACTGTATGGGTCAAATTAAATCCAAATGGAAGGAATAAATTAATGTCAGGGAGTGTGTTATAGACCACCAAGTAGTAGTGAACTGGACAAAAGTGAATTACTACAAGAAATAAAAAAGGCTTCTGAAATAGATAACAAGATAATCATGGGAGATTTTAATATGCTGCACATTAACTGGGCAGAAACAACATCAAACAATACAAGGGAAAATTTGTTTCTAGATGTATTATTACAGGAAGGACTGCATCAACTGGTTAAGACATCCGCAAGAGGTGACAATTTACTGGACCTGGTTATTACTGACAACAAGAGTTGTGCAGAATATAAATTTCTGCCAGCGGAATGCCCATGAAATTGCCATTCTGATTCCATGGAATTTTGCAGAATTTGCATGAAACGTCTGCAGGATTTCACCACATTTTAAATGTCAATTATTTTGGTCTAGTTTTTAAAATACGTATCCAAATGATACCTAATGTGGCAGGTATACAGGCACTAATAACTTGTATAAGTGTACCAAACCTCAGAGTCCTAGACTGAAAGGGAGCTGAATTATGGGTGGCCAAAGATTTAATCAAAATTTAATTTTCATTTTTTTCCATTTACTTTAAAATTTCTTATCCAGATTTCTCCACAGTTTCAGGATTTAGAGAACCGTGCAACATGGTTATGTACACCAAGTTTTAAGTCTTACGCTTTAACGGGGCTGTGCTATAGGTAGCCAAACATTTTGCCAAAATGTTGATTTTAGTTTAGTATAAATTTGAATGCATTCATCAAAATGTTATAACATTTTGGAAGTAAATGGGTCATTACAACTTTCATATAGGTACCCAGTTTCAGATTTCTAGCTCAAAAGGTTCCTGAGTTATATGTAGATAAAATTTCATGAAATTTACCATAAAAAGTAAAATGACAGACTTTGAGCACCTATAATTTTAGGAAAATGCTTCCTAGTGTCATGATATTTAGCACACCATTAGCAATCATATGAACAAGTAATCATGCCACATTTCAGATATCTAGCTCATTAGACGACTAAGTAATGACCAAATTAATAATTTCAAAAATTCCACTGAATTTCATCAAATTGTGTAAATGTCAGTTATTTTGGTCTAGTTTTTAAAGTACATATCCAAATGATTCCAAATTTGGCAGGTATACAGGTACTAATGGCTTTCATACAGTAAGTGTACCAAATTTCAGAGTCTTACCTTAAAAGGGGGTGAGTTGTGTGTGGCCAAATATTTAATCAACATTTAATTTTCAGTTATTTCCATCTAATTTTAAAAATAGTAAGTAAGTAAGATTTTATTTACAAAGCACCCATCCCTGGAGGCTCTAGGTGCTGTACAGTAATAAAAAGTGTACCATAATAAAATACAACAGTCTAAAATATAAAAGAGGTAAAATATAAAATGCAACAATCATAACAACTAAGCTAGATAAAACTTAATAACACTGAGGTATATTCAGCAATTTTAATATAAGGAAAATGCCTCCTTAAATATGTGGGGACTTTAGACCTTTTTTAAAGGCTTCCAGTGAGGGGGCCTTTTTTAAGAATTTTAAAAACTCTTATCCAGATTTCTCCGCAGTGTCAGGACTTAGAGAAACATGTAACATGGGTATGCGCACCTGGGGCCAGATATTCAAAACTTTGCTCCGGGGCTAAATTAGCACTGCCCGGTGTGCTAAATTAGCCTGGAACCAATAGCCCACTACATTGAAAAGGGATAGCTCTGGTGCTAAATCTGCTGAATATAGTGTGCTAAGGAAGCCAGACAAACTGGGCTGGAAGTGCAGTGCAAAAATAGCCCGGGAAATAGGACAGCTCTGAATATAGCAACCAGAAAGTGCAAACCACAAACAGCAGCCCAGTGCACAATGACCTGAAGGAAGGTAAAGGTGAACCATGTTGCGAATGTGTGTATGCTAGCAAAGGAGTAGATTCATTAAAGCTGCAAGCATCAGCGCATGTGAAATTCTGCAGAAATGTACCATATTTCCAAAACGTTTGCACAGTGCAAAAGATGTTTGCTCAGCGCAAAAGTTTGCCTGGGGCAAAAATTTGCTATCTTCAAAAGTGACATGCAAATGAACCTCCTTAGGCAGTCTCTGGGCAGATATCCAGATTAGCATCTCATTATGTCCTGATTTGCATGCAGTGTGCCCAACACTATTGCAGGGTCCCACAGCTCCACCTGTAGGTCAGTCTGGAAGTACAGGGGCTGGCCAGGTCTGCACACAGCTCCACCTGTAGGTCAGTCTGGAAGTGCATGGTGGTAGCTGGTGGCTACATTTGTACAGAACCACATAGAATATTTGTGGCCCAGGAGACTACACAGCACAGGCACAGGTGGTGGTGCTGCATGCAATTGTCAAACTGTAGTTCCTGCTACAGTGCACAGCGGACACTACAGTAGCACGGGGGCCTGTAGTGTGAGGGACACATCAATGCCTATGGTGTGTAGGGCATCAATGACTGCTGCACCTTATACAATGACAGGCCCATCATGCAGGTGTGTACTGACAGTGGACATTACTGTTATGTTGTGTTGTGACTCATAGACACTGCAACACTGGCATGGGATACTCACAGTGTCATATACATGGCTGGCTGTGTGTGTTGTGGTGTCTGTACAGATGTGTGGTATGTGGCTAGGTGGGGCACATACCACAGACAGGCACACTGGTGTTGGGATATTCCCAACACTGGACCAGTTGCACTACCTGGATTGTCTAAGCCTTGATGCAGCACCCAGTATGTGGTGCAGACTAGCCACCTGTACACCCTCCCCTCAACACCCTCCATGCCCTCAGTGCTGCATGTGTGTGCTAGATTCTGTTGGTGTCCACCGAAGGGTGGTCTGCAGGTGTGTGTTGTATGGACACACTGCCATGGTGTCCACTGGGTGCCAGGTCACCACTTACTGCCTGGCATGGCTGGGACTGGTGGCAGATGATGGCGTCATAGGAGGTGCCATCCACGTGCAACATGTTTCTTCCATGCCTGGTTTCTTTCTATGTTTACTATTTATTGGTTAGGGTCACACAAAGCCTTGCAAAAGTCATGCAAAGCCACAAAGTCACGCAAATGCCCAGATTTAAGACTACCTTTTCCTGGGCGGTACTTTTCACCTCGCAAAGTGTCGCGCTAAGTCACGCAAAAACACTGCGCGGCGCTAATGCACTGAATATAGCTTTGCGCCTGTATTCATGTACACGCCCCCTCTTTTTGTCCTTTGCATACATTATACTTTCGCCTGGCACTAATGCAGTTTGCCTGCGCTATTTAACCTTTTAAATATGACAGACTCACGCAAACCTAGAGCAAATCCTGCACAAACGGTTTGCGCCCAGTGCAAAGTTTTGAATATCTGGTCCCAAGTTTTAAGTATTAAGCTATAAAGGGGGCTGTGCTGTGAGTAGCCAAACATTTTGCCAAAATTTCAATTTTAGTTATTTTAATATAATTTTGAAAGCATTAATTGGAAGTGTTATAAAATGTTCTGGTGTAAGGGTTTTTACTACTGTACATTTATATATGTAACTAGATTCAGATTTCTAGCTCCAAATATGTCTGAGTTACATGCAGATAAAAATGTTCATGAAATTTCCCACAAAAAATAAAATGACAGAATTTGAGCACCTATCATTTTGAGACAACCTGTCTTAATGTCAAGACATTTGGAACACTGTTAGAGCTCCTATCAACAAGTAGTCACGCCAAACTTCAGATCTCTAGCTTAACTGACAGCTGAGTTATGACCAACTTAATAAATTAAAATAAACCCATGAAATTCTTGTGAAATTCTGCAAAATGTCACAGACTTTCACAGAATTCCCTCAAAATTCCACAAATTTTGAATTTTCTCATTCCGCACAGCTCTACTGACAACCCAGAAGCAGTAAATAATCTGATAGTCAAAGAGCACCTGGTCAATAGAGACTGTTCAATGATACAGATAAAAATAAAAACTTCTGTTAACAGTCTGCTGGCATTACAAATATACAAAAAAGCCAGCAGAAGGCCATTTGGTTTATCAAGTCTACTTGGTAAATGATGCAGGGTCCATGGCTTACCCCAATGTCCCTGACCCACCCCCTGTGTCATCCCTTTCTTCCCTGGTACCCCTCCACGGTCCCATGGGTTCCTTTGTGCTTGTCCCAGGCCCTCTTAAAGGCCCCCACCATCTTTACTGAGACCACTTCTTCTGGCAGTGCATTCCATGTGGTCACCACCCTGTCTACAAAAAAATGTTTCCTGACATCCCTCCTAACCCCCCCCCATCAGCTTCAAGCGATGCCCCTTCCTGGTTCTGTTGTCACTCAATTTAAAGAGACCTTCTCTTTCACTCTGTTAAACAGCTTCAAGTATTTGAAGGTTTCTGTCATACCCCCCTCTCTCTCTCCCCTCTGTTCCAGGGAGTACATTCTTAGGGCTCCGAGCCTCTCTTCGCAGAACCTATTCTGCTGACCCATACATACAAACACATGAATGTGCCAGCAGAAACAGACCACCTGGTCTATCTACGTCTACTCGAGTGTGCAGCTAGCACCCCTAGTTTGCAGCTGCCCCACCCCCTCCCCTTGTCATCCCACTGCCGCCTACCCACCTCCCCACTCTCATGCTCCCCTGCTTCCTGTCCCATGCCCTTTTAAAGCTGTTCACAGATTTACATGATGCCACCTATTCTGGTAGTGCGTTCCATTTTGCTACCACCCTCTCTGTGAAATAGTGTCTCCTCATTTCCCTCCTAAATCTTCCCCCCTCTATTCTTAGCCCATGCCCTCTGGCGTCCCTCCCCCTCCTTAGCTTAAAGACCCCATCTGCCCCATCCTTATTGATACCCCTCAGATACTTGAATGACTCTGTCATGTCCCCCCTGTCCCTTCTATCCTCTAGGGTGTACATATTCAGGTCTCCCAGCCTGCTCTCATAGTCTTTCCCATCCATTCCACATACAGTAGTAGCCACAGACACTGCCAGCTATTTCCCAAAATGTCTGTGATATTTCTAGAGAAATCTCCTGCCTTCTGCATTTCCACAGCAGGGGCAGCAGAGAGAAACTCTTTAGAAATTTTGTGAAATATCTGGAAATAGCTGGCAATGTCTGTGGCTACTACTGTATCATCTTCGTTGCCCTCCTCTGCACCCCCTCTTGTAGCCTGATGTCATGCTTTAGGTATGGCCTCCAAAATTGCACACAATACTCCAAGTGCAGCCTTACCAGTGACCTGTAGAGGAGCAAAATCACCTCTCTTTACCTGGATGAAAACCCCCTCACTATGCACCCCAGCATTTTGTTCACTTTTGCAGCCGCTGTCCTGCACTGGGCAGTATTGTTCATGGTCCCTGTTACCATTGCCCCAAGGTCCTTCTCCTCCTCAGTGATCCCCAGCTTAACCCCACCCAACCAGTATTCTCTCCTTGGGTTCTTCACCCCGAAGTGCATAACCTTACACTTCTTTGCATTGAATCCAAGCTGCAAACTCTCTGACCACTCCTCTAGCTTGCTTAGGTCCCCCTGCAGCTGCTTCCATCCCTCCTCTCCATCCACCACTGCTCCCATTTTGATGCCATCTGCAAACAGACTTACCTTGCTCACCACCCTGTGCACAATGTCTGATATGAAGAGCCCAAATAATACAGGTCCCAGTGCAGAGCCCTGTGGCACCCCACTCATCAATGGCTTTGGAGTTGAGAGCTCCCCTCCCACCACTGCTCGTTGCAGCCACCCACTCAGCCAGCTTGTAATCCAGTTCGTCATTTTTGCCCCTACCCCTACACCAGTTAGCTTCTCCCCGAGCCACCCATGAGGCACCGAATTGAAGGCCCTGCTGAAGTCCAAGTAAAGAGCATCCACCGCATGACCCTTATCCATCTCACCTGTCACCCAGTCATAATGCTGTATGAGGTTGGTTTGACAGGACTTCCCCGAAATGAACCCATGCTGCCTCACATCCTGGAGGCCTTGTCCTCCAGGTACAACACCAGTCTTTTCTTTAGTATCATTTCCATGAGTTTTCACACGATGGAGGGGAGACCTATCGGACAATAATTACCCGGTTTGTCCCTTGGTCCGCTCTTGTGTAACGGCACTACATGTGCCATCCTCCAGTCCAGTGGCACACATCCCGACTCAAGTGAGGTGCTGTACAGATCCACCAGTGGCTCCACCAACACCTCCGCCATCTACCTCAGCATTCTGGGGTGGATACCATCCGGCCCTGGTGCCTTGTCTACCCTCAGTCCCTCTAGGACTCTACCTCCCTCAATCCTTCCATCTGTCGCCTCCTCTCCCCGTCCCCACCCTCCAGCCCTTGTTGGTAGCGGTCTCCCTTTTGTTCCATGAACATTGAGAAAAGTATTCATTCAGTGCTTCCGCCTGTTCCTTCCCCTTTTCTGTCCACTGCCCACCCTTTTTTTATCCTCACTATTGTCTCCTTGCACTACCTTTCTCCCTGATGTATCTGAAAAAGTCTCCCCCCACCCCCAATTCCCTGCGCTAATCTCAGCTCCCTCTGGGCCTTAGCTTCTCTCACTTTTCTAGTCACCTTTCTGGACCATCTTGCATACTCCTCCCTGTTCTTTTCCTTCCCTGTCCTCCTATACCTGTGGTGCGTCTCTAGTTTTGCCCTCACCACCTCCACTACATTGCTGTTCAACCAGCATGGTTTCTTTGCTCTGCTCCTCTTACTCTATTTCTTGGTGCAGGCTTCTGTTGCCTCTGTAATCCCTCATTTAATAATATCCCATCTCTGCTCAGTGTCCATCTCCTGCCTTATGCCCTCCAGTTTCCCTTTCAGTACTCCCATTCTCCCAGAGTCCGCTCAAGTTTACCACCCAGGTTACGAGTGCTCCTCTGGCTCCCTGCACATAATGATATTAAACCACACTGTTTGCTAATTGCTGTCGGCTAGTGGGTCCTCCACCCTTATTTCTCTTACTGCCTCCCCATTTGGCAATATTAGATCTAAAGTGTTCTTTGGCCTAGTAGGTCCACTGACCAACTGCGTCAGGAGACCTTCCTGGATCACATCCAGGAGCACTTGCTCTCTAGCACCGAAGGTGACCGGAATGCTCCAGTCAACCCCTGGCAAGTTGAAATCCCCCACAGTGACTACCTTCCTTTTTTTTACATACCTTTTTGATTTGTCCTGCTAATTCCCCTGTCAAGCTCTTCAGGCTAGGACTGTGGCCTGTATACCACCCCAAACTTCAATTTCCTACCCCTTTGAGTCCAGGACCTGCAGCCAGATTGCCTCTGTTCTCCTTTCCTCCCCCTCGTCCCTTGTGCATTTGATCCCGTCCCTCACATAAACTGTCATCCCATCCCTCCGCATGGTCCTTCTTGTATAATTTGTACCCTGGGACTGCCAGATCTCAGTCCTGGTGCTCGGTTGCCCACATTTCCATGACAGCCACAATATCCACCCTCCACACTGTCAAGAGTGCCTGTAGCTCAGCTGATTTGTTGCCTAAGCTTCTCGTGTTCAGCGAGACCACCCTCCATCCTGCCCCTTCCCTTCATCAACCTCCATCTCCTCCCTTCAATTCCCTCCCTTTTAGGCTACCCCGAATCCTTCCCTACTATCTTGGGGGTAGGCTGTGACCCACTCTATCAGATCCTGCCTTCTGCTGTCCCTTACATAGAAACATAGACTTTGATGGCAGATAAGGACCCGCTTGGCCCACCTAGTTCTGCCCATTTCCCTACCTACAGGATAAGCCGCAGATCCTAGCTAACCACCAGCCTATTTCTTCTCACCCCCCCACAAGAATTGCCTTATGTCTGTCCCATGCATTCTGAATTCTCCCAGTTTTAGATCCCACAACCTTCTCCTGAAGGTTGTTCCATGCATCCACTGGCCCTCTCTGTCAAAAATACTTCTCACATTGCTTCTGAACCGCCCCCCATTTTTAAATTGTGTCCCCTTATTCTTGCACGCTCTTTTTCTGAAAGATGCTACCTTTTGACTTTGTTGATTCCACTGAGGTACTTTAAGTTTCAATCATGTCCTCTCTCCTCCTTTCCTCAAAGGTATAACACGATAGCTTCTTGCCCCTCCTCATATGGCTTCTTTGCAGACCCTGCACCATTTTAGCTGTCCTCCTCCGGACTGCCTCCTCTCCCTGTCTATGTCCTTGGCGGAGATGGGGTCTCCAGAACTGGACGAGTACTCCAGATGGGGTCTCACCAACTGTCTGTACAAAGGGATAACAACTTCCTGTTTTCTGCTGGTGATGCCTCTCCCTATGCATCCCAGTATACCCCTAGCCCTCCCTACTGCCTTCTCACATTGTTTGTTAACCTTAAGGTCATCTGATATGATTACCCCCAGGTCCCTTTCCTTTTTGTTGTTGTTACTACCCCCATTGTGTAATCTTGCCCTGGATTTTTGTTTCACAGCTGCATTATTTTGCACTTCTTTGCATTGAATCCTAGCTGCCATACTTCAAACTAATTTCTCCAACCTTGCCAAGTCCCTTCTCATCCTTTCCACGCCTCCTTGTGTATCAACCCTGTTGCAGATCTTTGTGTCATCTGCAAAGAGGCATACTTTTCCTTCCAGTCCCTCTGCAATGTCACTTATAAAGACATTAAAAAGGACTGGACCCAGTACTGAACCCTATGGTACCCCACTAGTAACCCCTCTTTCTTCAGAGTGGACTCCATTTACAATTACCTTCTGTGCCCTGTTGTCCAGCCAATGTTTTACCCAGTCTACCACCCTGGGACCCACTCCCAGGCTGGTTAATTTGATTATTAATCTTTTGTGTGGGACTGTGTCAAATGCTTTGCTAAAGTCTAGGTAGGCCATGTCCACAGCCCCTCCCTGGTCTACTACTTTGGTCACCCAGTCAAAGAAATCAATTAGATTCGCCTGACATGACCTTCCGCTGTGAACCCATGCTGCCTTTGGGTCTTGTGCCCCACTGGCCTCTAGGTACTCAACAATTTTTCCTTCACTTTCCTACCACAGAGGTCAAACTGGCAGTCTGTAGTTTCCTGCCTCTGTCTTGGTCCCACTTTGTGAAGGGAATCACATCCGCTTCCTCCAGTCCTCGGGTACCACAATCCTCCCATGATTTGTTAAAAGGGTAGTCAGTGGTTTCACTAGTTCTCCCTTAATTCTTTTAGAATTCTGGGTAAATTCCATCAGGCCCCATTGCTTTGTCTCACGTTCTTAGTTTTAGGAGTTCTTTCAGAACCCTTTCTTCTGTGAAAGGACTGGGATCACCCCTCTATCAAGAGTGCTTCTGTTAATTGGATTTGGCACCTCCCCCTCCTCTTTTGTGAATACTGAGCAGAAATATTCATTCAGTATCCCTGCTTTTTCACTGTCCCCCTCTGCCCACCCACTGTTCATTCTATTCAGCCTCACTATCCCTCCCTTTGTCTTTCTATGCTCCCTGATGTACCTGTAAAAGGTTTTATCCCCCTTCTTAACTGAGTTGGCTATCTTTTCCTAAGTTTGGGCATTTACTATTCTGACTTCCCTCCCTGCTTCCTTCTGCCTTAACTGGTACAGCTCTCTGTCCTGCTTCTTCTGTGTTTCCTTATACTTCCTAAATGCTATCTTTTTCTCCTGACTTTCCCTACCACCTCTTTTGAGAACCACAGTGGCTTTTTCTTTCATTTTGATTTGTTTATTTGCTTCACACAAAGGCTTGTTACCTCTGTGATGGCAGTTTTGATGATTCCCATTGTTGCTGCACCCCTCCTTCTGGCTGGTTTGCGAGTGCTTTTCTGAGGCACTCTCCCATCTTGCCAAAGTCAGCCCTCCTGAAGTCCAGTACCCTCACTTTTGTATGGCTTGACTCTGTAGCTGAGTTTAACGTGAACCACACTGTTTGATGGTCACTTGTCACTCCTCTAACTAGTTTAAATCCACCTTTGTCGCAATATACCTCCCCAGTCTTTGCTTTAATACCTCCTTCTCCTTCTTGCTCAGATGCAGCCTATCCCTTGCAAACAGATTGTTATTATCCCAGGTACTGCCCCAGCTGCCCACAACCCCATACTCCTTAGTTCAACACCATTCTACCAACCTTGCATTCAACTCCCCAATCTTCTCCTTTCTCACTGTGCTTGGGCAGGGTACTGGAAGCACCTCCAAGAAGGCCACAGACTCCCAAGTCTCCTCACACAACCTTCCCATTTCCTCAGACCTCTCCCCTTGTTACCTCCACAGTTTCCCCTGCTAGGTCGTTTGTCCTCACATGTACCGCAATATGCTGTTTCCTCCTACCCCTCCTTGCACACCTTAGGATTGCCTGTCCTGCCTTGACTGCTTTTAATCCCGGTATGGACTCCACCCATATCCGACTGTACCTCTCCCCTTGCTGCCCCATCTGATCCCCTTGAGTATGGAGTCCCCCAACACCATACACCCCCCCTCCTCTTTCCTTGTGCCCATTGCCACCCCCCTACCCAGGTTCTCATTCCCAGGGCCACTCAAGATGGTGCTTTTACCATTTGTCCCAATGTCTTCCCCCACCCCTCTCAATTGAGACCCCTCCTCCTCCTCCTGTTGGACTGCCAACCTCCCTCAACCTCCTCACCTCTCTGCATATTATCCCACCCCCTGCCATGCCGTGCTCAATCTCTCCACTAGAAATGCCCCTCACTTCCTCCTCTTCGTGAGTACTATTCCTTGTGCAATCTCCTCCTGTGTCTTCCTCTTCCCTATGTGTCGCTAGTACAACAAATATGTTCCCTACCCTCTTTGCATTACTATGTGTTTTCTCCTCCCTCCTCTCTATGGCTGCTCCTCTTTTTGCTAGTCCCTACTAGAGTCCACCCTTCATCAGCTGGCCTCCTGTCTAGTTTGCCCCCTCCCCCTAACCCCTCCCTTGACCCACTGTTCCTTCTCTGTGGTGCCCTCCTGATATTCTCAGATGTCAGCCCTTCTACCAACACAACCCTCCCTTCCCCACTCAACCTCCCCAGCTCCCTGCCAAGCCACTGAACCTCTTCCTTGATCATCCTTAGCCTGTGGCATATTGGGCACCTTCCCAGCTTCCACAGTATGTTCATCGACACTGCTGCCCCACAACCACTGCACCCTTCAATCCTACCCATGGGTCACACTACCTATACAGGACAGTGAAATACAGTCTCTCAATACTGAGTGCAGTTGTTTACGAACCCAATTACAAACCCACCAATAGCGTTCCCAAGTCTCACAAACACATACAGTCCAGTGTGTGTCCAGTCCAGCTAACAGTGTGTGTATGCAGACATCCGGTACTGTATGATGTCACAGGCTACCAGTATAAAGGAAATTATGTGCTGGGGTGGGGAGGGGTGGGGGTTGGGTCCCTCCTGAGTGTTAGAGACAATCTGCTACCTCAGCAAACCCTCACTGAGACACTCAGCTGCACCAGCAAAATCTCCTAAACAGGTACCTTTCCAGCTTAAGTCAGAAAGCCCCCTGGAACCAATTGAAAACAGCCAGAAACTGCAAAAGAAACAATTACAGCATTAAAATCAGTGAAAATCAACAAATACTTCCCTGAGGTGTGTCTGCGTCCCTCCCAAGCTCCACCACTGTGACTCATCCCCAGCTTCAGTTAGCAGTAACTCTGATGAGGCCCAAGGCCAGACAATTATCACCCCTCCCTCAAGCTACAGGGCTAGACACACACACACACACACACATACAACTCCATGATCATCTTGGTTGCTGTCCTTTGGACCCTCTCCAGCAAGCTGGTGTCTTTTTTGTGGTATGGATGCCAATATATTGCCCCATGTTCTAAATGTGGTTGTATCATTGACCTGTGCAAGGGCAAAATTACCTTGCTCCGCCTACAGCTGAATCCCACTGAATCTCCCCAACATCCTGTTTGCCTTTGCAGATGCCTTCTTGCATTGCATGGAGTGTTTCAGCTCTCTAGTAAACACCACACGCAGACCCTTTTCACCCTCTGAAGCAGCTACCTGGACACCCTCCACCAAAGTAATACTCCATCCTAGGATTCCTGGCCCCGATGTGCATCACTTTGCAGTTTTTGGCACTGAAACCAAGTTGCGAGATTCCCAACCATCTCTCCAGTTTACTGAGGTCCTCCTGCAGGTCCTGTATCACTTCCGTTGTGTCCACCCTCCGACAGAGGTTAGTGTTGTCCGCAAACAGGCACATCTTGCCCATAATGCCTTCCCCAATGTCGCTTATGAAGACATTGAACAACACCAGCCCCAGCAGCGATCACTGTGGGACCCCACTGGTAACTACCTTCATGTTGGATAACTCTCCCCCCCCCACCACCCTCTGGTTCTGCCTCTCAGCCAACTGTCTATCCACCTTACCATTTTCACCCCAACCCCTTGTTCCACCAGTTTCCTGTATGGTACAGTATCGAAGGCCTTGCTGAAGTCCAGGTATATAATGTCCACTACCTGGCCTCCATCCACTGCTCTGGTGGCCCAGTCAAAGAATTTGATCTGGTTCATTTGACATGATCTGCCTGCCCCAAACCCATGCTACCTCTCGTCCTGAAGACCATTCTCTTCTATGTACTTCACCAGCCTTTCCTTAAGTATGGTTTCCATGAGTTTACATACTATCAAGGTCAGACTGACCGGCCTGTAGTTCCCCGGGCCATTCTTGGGTCTGCTCTTGTGGAGAGGCACCACGTGTGCTGTTCTCCAGTCCAGCAGCACCATGCTCGACTCCAGGGATCTATTGAAGAGATTCGCTAGCGGCCCGTAAGCTCCCCTGCTAACTTTTTTAGCACCGTAGGGTGTATGCCATCTGGTCCTGGGAATTTGTCTGCCTTTAGTGTCAGCAGCCCTTCCCTCACTCTTTCAACCTCTGTTATACCTCTGTTACTATATCTAAGAATTACAACTGAGCCAGTTAGAATAAAATAATAGGGAACTTTAAAAAAATGGAACTGGGAACAAACTCTTAATTCAAGTAGTGTTAAAATATTGTGAACTACACTAAAGGAAAAAATATTACTTTTTGAAAAAAATATTTATTTTTATTTATTTTATTTAAACATTTGGTAAGCAGGAAAGGCACACTAAGCTGAGGCTTGTTTCCAGGTGCAACCTGAAATGTATTTCCCGGAGAAAAAAACTTGATAACAGAAAGGGTAGGGTACCACAGTGGTTCATAGCTGAAGTCAAGAAACAACTAGATAAAAGAAATTGGCTTTTAAAATAATGAAAAAGGACCCCTCTGAATTTAACATCAACAGATATAAAATAGCATTAAAAAACAGTAAAAAATTAATCAAATCAGAGAAAAAAAACAGCTTGGGCCAGATTCACAAAACTTTGCCTGGTACAAACTGGGTTTTACCCGGAGTTGGTATTTACAAAGCCCAGTTTACCCCTGCAAACTGAGTTTGCGTATGGGCAAAATTGTGAAGGGACCGCAATACAAATGAGGGGGAAGGGGACCTGCATATCCCTGCAGTCCAATTCACAAAGGTTGTACTCCACGCAAGTGCTTTTTGCGAAGGCCCTTGCTTGGAGAAATTACCGTGGACCAAAACCTGGCAGTAATCCGCACAACCCTAGTGATTGGCGGAGGTACCGTGGCCCTCCCCATGCTCCGATTGCCATCCACAGATCAATAAATGTATTCCTTGATAATCTAGGGTCTCTCCTTCCCCAATCGCGGACTCATATGAAAAATAAAGATTGCGTAGTGTAGTGGTCCCTCCCTGTTCTCCGATCGTCATCCCCAAATAAATTAAATGTATTCCCTGGTGGTCTAGGGTCCCTCTCCCCTCCTCGATCGCTGACCCCATATGAATAATCAGTTTCCATAGTGTAGTGGTCCCCCCCAGTCACTGATCACCGTCCCCAAATACATTAAATGTATCCCATGGTAGTCCAGGGTCCCTCCTCACTCCCTCCCTGATTGCTGACCCCATATGAATAATCAGTTTCCATAGTGTAGTGGTCCCCCCCAGTCACTGATCGCCGTCCCCAAATACATTAAATGTATCCCATGGTAGTCCAGGGTCCCTCCTCCCTCCCTGATTGCTGACCCCATATGAATAATCAGTTTCCATAGTGTAGTGGTCCTCTTCCCCCTGGCCACCGATTGTCGTGCCCAAATAAAGTAAACCTTGTCCCTTATAATTCTAGGATCCTCCCCACCCCCCAATGATCACTGGTCCTAAGAGCAATACTGCCCCTGGCAGTCTAGTGAGACCCCACATCCCCTCCAATGTGCCCCCCAACCCACTCCCCCCATTCCAAGCTGCGATTGGTGACCAGCACAGCTATCCTCTCACCACCATGGCTGGCTGCAGACTGAGCCCTCCTGGAGCATGTACTGTATACAGTATGGCTCATTTGCTCTTACAGGATCAGCGATCATTGGGGGGCTGCAGGGAGGTACCCTAGAAGTACAAGGGACAAGGTTTACTTTATTTGGGGATGGAAATCGGTGACTGGGGAAGGGACCACTACACTATGGAAACTGATTATTCATATGGGGTCGGTGATTGGGGAGGGGGAAGGGACCCTGGACTACCAGGGGATACATTTAATGTATTTGGGAACGGTGATCGGTGACTGTGGAGGAAACACTACTCTACAGAATCTTTATTTTTCATATGAGTCCATGATTGTGGAGGGTGGAGGGACCCTAGACTACCAGGGAATACATTTATTGATTTGGGGACAGCGATCGGATGGGGGGGGGTATTACACCACCAGGGAATGCGTCTGCTTGGGGAATGGGCTGGTGGGGGGGGTCACACAAAGCCAAGTTAATGCCATACAAATGGGCCCATAATGGGCATGCTAATGACCAGTTGCACCTTGCATGCCCCGTGGGCTCATTTGCAT
The DNA here is from genome assembly GCA_016271365.2 of Neoceratodus forsteri. Taxonomy (NCBI): domain Eukaryota; kingdom Metazoa; phylum Chordata; order Ceratodontiformes; family Ceratodontidae; genus Neoceratodus; species Neoceratodus forsteri. The sequence continues at coordinate 570,468,526 of CM057452.1, forward strand.
GGCCACTTTCAAAATAGGGACTTAACGCATGTGCACTGCTGGTAGCGGGCCATTCTCCTGGCAGGCTGTGGGGGCAGCACTACTGAGGTTCCTGCTGCTTTTCCTGGTTTACCACTGCCCCCCGCCTGTCCCCCCTAGCCCAAATGCCCACCAGTGCAACCACAGGGTGCAGTGCAACCTTTTACATGGCACTTTGCATCTTTTTGTGAATCTGCCCCTTGAGTTTAAAATAGCACACTCAAATGAGAACTGTAAAACCTTCTATGCAAATATTAACCATAGCAAAAGGGTAGACAGAAGTATTGGACTATTATGGATTCTGGGATGTAAATAAAAGATCCCCATATGGTAGCAAATCCCTTTAATAAATATTTTTGCTCAGTATTTAGCCCTTGATATATGAAGGTCACAACCACAACTGTTCCCTCAACAGCTGGCATCATAAACCAGCCCATTTAGTATTAAGGAGGTATCAGATTTATTAACCAATCTAAATACAAATAAATCAGCAAGTCCAGATCATCTTCATTCTAGATTATTAAAGGAAATGAGTGACTATATTGTGGGGCCATGGACTGGACTATATAATACATTTTATAACTCTAGTGACATACCAGAAGACTGGAAGAAAGCTATAGTAGTACTTATTTTCAAACAAACACTGGTCAGAGATAACATGGCTACTATAAAGCTTTACAGGGATATTGTCCACTTAACATGATCAAAGTTATGAGTGTTTGCTGGAAAACTTCAATGTATGCTCATAACTTTATTGTTCTGTAATATTTTTACCCCAGATTTTCAACATAGCCTTCTTATGACCTGACCTCTGAACAAGGGTGAAGAAAAATTTCAAAATCTACTGGAAAGGTGATTTTGCACAGCGACAATGTCATTCCTTGCCACAAGTGCGAAAACACATTTTGTTCAGGATGTGAAAAATGACAGCTGTCATGTTCATGAGGTGATGTGAAAAAATGCCTATGTTGAAAATTTGGGGTCAAAATAGTGAAAATTACCAAAGTTATGAGCGTGCGTTGCAACATTTCAACGTCCACTCATAACTTTGCCATTTTTTTATATCTTCATCCCAAATTTTCAACATAGCCATATTATGACTCCACCTGCTGAATAAGGTCAATGAAAATGTTCAAATCCTGCCTGAAAGTTGATTTCACCAAGTGACAAAAATGCCTTTCAGGCCGATTTGAATAATTCCACTGAAATTTATTATGAGGTGGGGTCCCAGAAAGGCCATGTTGAAAATTTGGGGTGAAAATATGCAAAACTGCCAAAGTTAGGCATCAATGTTCAAAATCCCATTGAAATACATGGAACCGCACTTACCTTAGTTTTCAGATCGCAGTTGCTGGTTCAAGGAGCAAGATGTGTCTTCAATCACAGAGTGGATCTTCATCGTGTGACTTGTTCAGGTGAGTGAGTGTGTGTGGGGGATATACAGGGGGTGTGGGGTGGTGACTGCTCAGTGGGAGGTTGAGGTGGGGGTCAGATTGGTGAGGGACCATTTCTTTTTTACAGGTTAAAAAAATGTTGAGGGATGGCTTTCTTTATTACAGGTTCCATATGGGAACGGGGATCAGAGGGTGGGCAGTGCACCTAGACACCTGGGAAACATGAATGTGGATGGGAATCTAAGGGTGGGGGGATGCCACTAGACACCAGGGAAACATGATTGAGAACTGGGATCGGAGGGTGGGGGTGCCACTAGACACCAGGGAAACATGAATGGGAATGGGAATCGGAGGTTGGGGGGGTGCTGCTAGATACCAGGGAAATATGAATGGAAACAGGGATCAGAAGGTGGGGGGGTACCACTAGACACCAGGGAAACATGAATGGGAACGGGGATCAGAGGGTGGGGGGTGCCAGTAGACACCAGGGAAACATGAATGGGAATGGGGATTGGAGGGTGAGGGGTGCCCTTCCTTAGTATGGAGGAAAGATAGTGGCACATTTAAAAAAGACAAGCCAGCCAATCGGAAACACAAAAAGCTGTTCTTTTCTCTGAGGCCGCTGTCTGCACAGCACTTTCAAAGGGCAGGGGCCTGCCATTTGTTTTGTTGAGTGTCAACAAGAAAAGTGGATGGGCGATGCTCCCACCCCCCAGCGATCACTGTGATGTGACAGGCTGTCAGCCTAGAGAATCTTGTGCACTTGTCTGCTGTAGCCTGTTACACAAACTTAGCATTCTTGTATTTGTAAAACAATTAAAAAATACAAAAGAAGCATACTTTAATATACCACAGAGACCACTAACTGCACAGCTAGTGAATCTGCCAGACTTCTCAGTATAAGGTAGCTCTCGCAGTCAATCAGCCCAAAGGATAACAAGAGAGAGAGATATGTTTTTACCAGCAGTGGGAGCTGTGGAAAGGTCTGGCTGCCCTGCACCCACTCTAAGTCCCCCAACTTTTGCAAGGATCCACAAAACATGGCCAGAAACCTAAGGAGACACCTTCAGTGAGAATCAAGCCCTTGGGCACACCCAAAGGGATACATCCCAAAGCTAAAAGAACCTTGGGGGATTTTGAAGTCTGAAAGGCAGAGCCTTGGAGGAAAGAGCAGAAGGAAGGACTAGAGGAAACATAAGTATAAGGAAGACTCCTAGAGAGCAAATGCAGCAGGAAAACCACCAAAGGTCAAACAAATCATCCCGGACTGATAAAGACAGCAGTACAGACCCAGGAACAGGGTAGGGCGGGCAGAAGCAGATGCAGGATGGTGAGGGGAAGCAGATTGGGCTACCAAGGTGTAAATCAGTGAAAAGAGGATGCCCTCTGAGTAGGGTGCAAGTCCTGGTGCATGGCCATTAAACTGAGCAGTGGAGCAGCTTCAGATGTTGGATGGAACAATTTGGGGCAGTAGAGTAGTGGGCACAGAGCCTAAACAGCAAGGAGGTGAAAGTTGTCCAGATGGGAATTTGACAAGGAAAATAGCAGCTTGGTAACAAGCATCAAGTGCAGAGCTTGGAGCTGAAGAGAGAGAGAGAGAGAGAGAGAGAGAGAGAGAGAGAGGAAATTCAGTTGGGTCATGGAGCTCAGAAAAGAATTCCAGAACTTAGATTGAGGCTAAGGAACCAGCTGTCATCAGAATAGGAAGTGGTGGCAGCAATGAGCCAAAAAACTGCAGGTATGTTGCAGTGAAAAAATGCAACTCTGGAAAGTGCACAACATGTTCATTTTTATGGCATTCAGAGTGTGTGTGGGTGTTTCCCACTGCTCACCTATGAGCCATGGATAATTTCCCCCTACTGTACATTTTAGACAGCAAAGCTCTTCCATCAATATAGTCTAATTTTTTTCTGTGGGCAATGTTAATTATGTAATCAGGCCAGTGTTTTTGTGTTTTATTTGTACTGGTGGTATAAAAGTTTTTTTCTTATACTGTGTATATGGCACAGAAGTCTATATAAATTGTTTATAATATATTTTATATGGTTGTGTCTTCATTCAGTTAGCATCAGAGTTTTCTAAAGCAGCACTCCATGTTAAATTACATGGATCCACTATTTGAAAGAAATGAAATCAGATCTTGATATAGTAATGTGTGTAGGTGGTTGCTCTTTTTATTTGCTTTCTGTCCCTGGCCTGCACACCTGGTTCTGTATCCTGCCATCATGCTCAATACCCTGTAGTCTGCCCTTCTCCATGAAGGGGCCCCTTGGATGTTCAAATGCATATGCATGGGGCTATAGCCATTTACCCATCATTCATGGCTGGCTGTTTCTTCCTTTGCAAAACCCTGTTCACCATGCCTACTTCTCCACTCCTACCCAACCACAAACCCTTAGTTCATGAAGGCCACCAGTCAACATTCTGATGTCTTCATGACAGGCATTAGCAAATACCCTCTTCCACACCCTGAATACTCTTCCACCACCTCCTCCCCACATCAACACTTACATATGACCTGGAATTCCACAGCTTTACTATACAGTTCCTTTGGCTCCATCTCCTCACTCATTGGGAAGATGACTTCAATATATTGTATGGCACTGGACAGTAGCATACTGCAGAAGAAAAGGGCAGAGCATGGAAGCCGGCAAGTGGTTGGAGCCCCATTTGATCCTTTTTACCTGTATACAACAGGATAGCTTAGATACATTTTTCTGACATGCCGCAGTTATCTGAAAATTTGCCCCAGTGATGGAAGTGGGTGGTGCAGCTGAGGAGCCTGACCTCTACTATGCATGCTAAACCAAAGGGTGCAGCAGTTTACTATTTATGAAAGATACACTGAGACAGTTAAAATACAGCTCACAGTGACCGGACAATCTTCTGTGTTATTTATTGTGCAGGCCATGAGCTCTTAACAAAAAGGCTGTCTGGAGGGGCGTGGCTAGCAGCCGACTAGAGAAGACGCTCCTTAACTTGCTCCAGACTCCGCGAGTGACTAAAGCGTTAAAAAAGTGTTATTTGCACTTCAGCTGTCCAGATTAAACTGTTAGACCTTAAGGCCAAAGTCACTCTGTTACTATCGATGATTTTTCATGAAGTTTCTATGATGGGTAGAACAAAAACGGACTATTCTAAAGATGGGGGCAAAGGGAAAGGCCCTGCACCTACTACAAGCGGGGCTTTGAATACAGAGACAGAGAGCGGGAAGCCTGGGGACTTAGAAACAACTGTAAATGCCATCCTTCAGGCGGTGCAGCAAATAGATAAGAAATTAGAAACTTATAACTCAAGGCTCACGCAGGTTGAGACTAAAATCCTCACATTAGAATCTAATCAGACTGAGCTTACAACTTCAGTAGCTAAGGCTGTTACTGTGACTGATGGTGTACTTAGAATAAACTGCTCCGCTCACGCCTTGAATACCTGGAGAATAACACTCGAACCTGTAACCTCCGATTTTGGTGGATTCCCGAAGGAGTGGAAGGCACTAACCTGGCTGATTATATGCATAATCTTCTACAGGATTTCTTTCACCTACCGGACAAACATCTGGCACAGCAGGTGTACCACATAACCCCTTGAAGAAGGCCTAACAATCCAGATCTTCCCCGGACTGTGCTTGTTATAACTCAAGGGGTACATATTCGGGACATTGCATTGCAAAGGGCCAAATCTTCGGGGGCACTTACTTTGCCGGATGGCTCCATCTTACATTTTTTTCCGGATCTCAGTTACTCAACGAGGATGCGACGCCGGGGATTTGGTGCCGTCAGAGCAGGTCTGCGGCAGCTCGGGATCAACCACATGCTCCAAATGCCAGCACGCCTTAAGATCCTCTACGCAGGGAAAACCTACATCTATAATGATCCAGCAGACGCGGGTCATAAGCTGGATATGATCCGCAGTGATTTTTCCAAGCCAGGTCCTTTGGATGTGGCAGAAGAAGAGGAAAATATCTGAAGACTGACTTTCTGGACAGTTTGGATGATTAAATTACTTAAGACCATTTTTTACCGCTGGAGTTATTAACGACAGATTACTTGTGGATAAATACATGCTACTAAATATTCCTTTTGCAGTTTGGGGTGTTTTTATTTTTTATGAGCTGTAGCTGTTAAATACTCAAAGGTAATGCGGTTTAAACCATCTTTTTTCACCTTTAGCACCGTGTATCTATTGCACAATCTGCTTTGTTAAATAGGTGGTTTCTCCTAGTGGTGAAGTTGAGTTAATACAACTTTTTCCTGTTTATAATAATAATAATAATAACTTTATTTTTAAAGTGCCTTACAGAATATCAAGGTGCTTTACATGTCAAAAACCACAACATACAATACCAATTAAAAACATATAAATAAAATAATTTCATAACAACATCACATGTTAAAACAAACAATAAAATCATCCATACAATCAACAAAATATTTACAATCAGATTCCATTAATCTTCCAAATAAGCCATATGCCACAGGTAAGTTTTTAAATCTTTCTTAAATACCTCCACGGAGGTGCACTCCCTTAACCGGCATGGTAGAGAATCCCAAAGAGTGGGTGCAGCATAAGAAAATGCTCTACTACCAGAAGATTTTAAACTCACTCTTGGAATCTCTAACAATCCCTCGTTGGCCGAGTGGAGCGATCGGCCGGGGCAGTAAGGCACCAGAAGTTCTTTCAGATAGGTTGGACCCTGATCATGAAGGGCTTTGAAAGTCAGTAACATGACTTTAAAGGTGATCTGCAACCATATAGGAAGCCAGTGCAGTTTGCGCAGTACTGGGGTAATGTGACTGGATCTCCTTGTCCCAGTCAAAATACGGGATGCAGCATTCTGCACCAGCTGTAGGCGACGGATTTCAACCCCAGAAAGCCCAAAGTAAAGGGCGTTGCAGTAGTCCAAGCGCGAGGACATGAAAGTGTGGACCAACGTTGGTAAAGAGTCAGATGGAACAAGGTGACACACCCTGGCAATATTCCTAAGATGGTAAAAGGAAGTCCTGACAATGGCCGACACTTGAGATTGAAGGATCAGCCTACCGTCTAGGACAATCCCAAGGTTGCGCACCTGTTCAGAGGTCGGAAGTGACACGCCACCAAGAAAAATTCCAGAGGGCATGCCATCATGCGACCTCACTATCTGACCACCCGGGTCCACCACTAACACCTCTGTCTTCTCTGAGTTCAACTTTAACCAACTAGAATCCATCCACTCTTGGATTTCTTCCAGACAGTTATTAAACACCAAGAGTGCTCCATTCTGGTCAGGTGCAAAAGACAGGTATAGCTGGGTATCATCTGCATAGCAGTGAAACCTCAGACCATACCGTCTTATAATGTCTCTGAGGGGCAGCATATACACTGCGAATAACATGGGTGACAGCACTGAACCCTGAGGCACCCCACACAACAAAGAAGTTGGGCCAGAGGAATGAACCCCCGACACAACTCTTTGTGATCTCCCAGTAAGGAATGAAGTGAACCATTTTAAAACAGTTCCCGACATTCCACAGATTAGCCTCAGGCATGCTAACAACACCAGGTGATCCACAGTGTCAAAAGCTGATGAGAGATCAAGAAGAACTAAAATGGAACGTCTCTTCTGATCCCTCACCCTCAGAAGATCATTAAGCACCCGAACCAGCGCAGTCTCGGTGCTGTGTCTTTTACGGAAACCAGATTGGAAGGATTCGTAGACATTATGGATGGTTAAATGGTCTTCCAGTTGGTCTGCCACTACCTTCTCAATAACCTTCCCAATAAAGGGAAGGTTAGAGATAGGTCTGTAGTTTGAGAAACAGTCTGGGTCCAAAGTAGCTTTCTTCAAGAGGGGTGTCACCACTGCCTCTTTCAAGGAATTAGGAAACTCATCTGACTCTAAGGAGCACCAGACTATTTGCACCATAACTGAACCGATGGTCTCAGAACAACCCAAAATTAGGGGAGTTGGTCCAGGGTCCAAACTACAGCTCGTGGGCTGCACACTATGGATGATCCTCATAATATCCACGACTTCCGGTCGGCAAAAGGAACTCCAAGAGAATTGAGGTATTGTGAACTCGCACTGTTTCACAACATCACCCTTAGAGATTGCCGGATGCAAGCCCGCCCTGATGTCAGCCATCTTAGTTGCAAAGAACAGAATCTGTGACATATTATTGTTCAAGATGATATTAAAGCAGTCTGGGAGCAATAGTAGGGGACATCTCTATTATCTTCCTGAAAGGGATTAATTCTCTGTGTTGTTAATGATTAACATGGACTCCTGGGCCGTGTCATGCGACAATGGCCTATCTGCAAAGAAGGGACTCTCTGGACTTTTTATGTAAATCTTTTGGGTATGGTTGTCCATGGTCATGCTGCATAAGCCTTATCTTTAACAGAATGATTTGATAACATTTCATATGTACCCCCTCACTGCTGTAACAATGAAGGAAGGGCTATGAATTATCTACCATAAGGATTCTGTAAGAAAATCATATACCTGGAATCAAATATTGTATGTTGTATGTTTTTCATCTAAATGTACAAAAATAAAGAATAATAAAAAAAAAGCCTCTCTGGAAAAGTAGTTGTTAGTTGTATAAACTTGAATTGACAGATCTTGGCTGAATTGTCCCAGATAATACCATGGCCAAAGTGCTGCATGCTTTGGTCTACCAGGGAAGCGCTGAGGTTCTCTGGCCATGGTGTTGTGTGATACAACTTAACTGAGAATAGTCAGTTGCACTTTTCCAGACAGTCTTTTTGTAAAGAGCTCACTTCTTGTACAGTAAATTACAAAGAAGATTATCTTCTCCTGGTGAACTATATTTTGATTTGGCTCAGTTTATCTTTCATAAACAGGAGAGTGCTGCAGCCCTTTGGTTTATAGTTTCAGTATAGACTGTTAGTAGCTGAACTACAGTATGTGTTACTGTTGAGGCATGTCTTAAGCATACTGTATACAACAGGATAGCTTAGAAACATTTTTTCTGACATGCCGCAGTTACCTGAAAATTTGTCTAAGAATCGATCTACCCCAGATACCGTTTGTCACTGGATCATGCAGACAGTAAATCAGTGAATGCACTATATGTGTAACTACTTTGTCCACTTGGGTCTAGCATGTAGGCAGAATTTCATAATACACAATGCAGAGTGCACTCAGTGGTGCTGGAAGTGGCTGCTGCAGCTGGGGCACCTGACTTCTACCATGCAAGCCAAACCAAAGGGTTGCAGCAGTCCACCATTCGTGAAACATACACATGACAGGATAACCTTCCGTGCAATTTATTGTGCAAGCTCTAAGCTCTTAACAAAAAGCTTCTCTGGAAAAAGTAGTTGCTAGCTGTATAAACTTGAACTGAGACAAAATATAGTTACACAAACTGGGGAATATGGGTGTGGGCAGGACAGTAGTGTGGTGGGTAGGTAACTGGCTGGGTGGCAGGACACAGAGGGTGGTGGTAAATGGCTGTCACTCCACAGAGGGAAGAGTAACCAGTGGGGTACCACAGGGATCAGTGCTGGGACCGGTCCTATTCAACATCTTCATCAGTGACATTGTGCAGGACCTAGAAGACAGAATTTCACTGTTTGCTGATGACACAAAGCTCTGTAACAGAGTAGACACACCAGAGGGTGTAGACAGAATGAGAAGGGACCTGCAGAAACTTGAAGAATGGTCAGGGGTTTGGCAGTTGAAATTCAATGCAAGGAAGTGCACGATAATGCATATGGGGCACAAAACCCTGGCACAATATATCAGTTGGGGGGTGAAGATATAGCATGCACCAAGCAGGAAAGGGATCTTGGGGTTATCATCTCTGATGACCTCAAGGTAGGGAAACAGTGTGACAAGGCAGCAGGTAAAGCAAATAGGATGCTGGGATGTATAGGCAGGGGCATCACCAGCAGGAAAAGGGAGGTCATAATTCCGCTATACAAGACACTAGTGAGGCCCCACCTGGAGTACAATGTACAGTTCTGGAGACCATACCTACGTAAGGACATAGACAGGGTAGAGAAGGTTCAGAGGAGGGCAACAAAGATGGTGCATGGATTGCATCACAAGTCCTATGAAGACAGGTTGAAGGAACTGAACATGTACTCCCTGGAGGAGAGAAGGGAGAGAGGGATATGATAGAGACATACAGGTATCTTACAGGAGGAACAGGGTGCAGGAATACACTATTTGTAGTTAAAAAGATGTTCCAGGACTAGAGGCATGGGATGAAGTTGGAGGAGGACGATTCAGAGGAAACATGAGGAAGAATTTCTTCACAGAACGTGGTGGACAAGGAACACCCTGCCAGAGGAAGTGGTGGGGGCTGAAACAATCACGGGATTTAAGAATGAATGGGATAGACATAAAGGAATTCTGGAGGTCAGGGGTAAGGGGCAACAGACTTCTAGGAAAACATAAACTGAACTTACAAGCTCAAATTGGCAGACTGGGTGGGCCATAGGCCCTTATCTGCCGACACTGTCTATGTATCTATGTATCTATGTATAATCTTCAATGTAATTTACTGTGCAAGAAGTGAGCACGTTACAGAAAGTCTGTCTGGAAAAGTACAATTGCTAATCTCAGAATGACAAGGGACCATTTTGTTTGTTGCAGATTTAAAAAAAAAGAACGTTGAGGGACTGTTTCCTTTTTTCAGACTGAGATGGCGATTGGAGGGTGGGGGGTGCCACTAGACACCAGAGAAAGACAAAATTATTATGGGGATAGCGATTGGAGGGTGGGGAAGGGTGCCATTAAACTCAAGGGAAAGAAAATAACATTACAGGGATGGCAATCGGAGGGTGGGGGGTGCAACTGGACACCAGGGAAAGAACATAACAATATAAGGACACCAATTGGAGGTTGGGGGTGTCACTAGACACCAGGGAAAGACAAAATTATTAAGGGGAGGGCAATCGGAGAGTGGGGGGTGCCACTAGACACCAGAGAAAGAACATAACATTACGGGAATGGTGATCGGAGGGCGAGGGGTGCCACTAGACACTGGGGAAAGAACATATCATTATGGGGATGGCGATTGGAGGTTGGGGGTGCCACTAGACACCAGGAAAAAAAACATAATATTATGACGACAGCAATTGAAGGGTGGGGGGGTGCCAGTAGTCACCCGGGAAAGAACATAAGATTATGGGGACAGTGATTAGAGGGTGGGGGGTGCCACTAGACACCAGAGAAGGAACATAACAATACGGGGACAGTGATCAGAGGGTGGGGACACCAGTAGACAACAGGGAAAGAACAGAACATTATGGGGATGGCGATCAGAGGGTGGGGGGGTGCCACTAGACACCAGGGTAGCATTCCATACATAAAGGGACAGTAGTGGGGAGGGGGGTCCACTAGACACCAGGGAGAGAGTGGTTCACTGCTCTCACTATAGCCCACAGCATGAGTTCCAGCTGCGGCTACAGAAGACAAGAAAGTCTCGCTGTTCCCATACACAGAACACGGGTAAATGGCTGCTCTCATTAAGCTGGGCACATTGGAGTTTGAGTGCCCAGAAAAGGTATTTGTGGCAACTTTAGAAAAAACAAACAAACACTAGACTCAAGCTAAACAGGTCACATTTAGCTAGGTTCACGTGTTTTTTTTTTTAAATACACAATTTGTAAGTACTTTTACTATTTGTAAATTTGAACTACTTTTCCTGGTTCATGGACCAGAAATTTTTAAGTTTGAACCAAAAAAAAGTGGTTTGAACTAGAAATCACTTGGGAGAGATTATGAATTTGTGAAATATAAAATTTTAGCAAATTTCCACATAAACAGACTATAAAATCTTGCTTAGGTAGAAAATGTAACATCAAGGATGTTTTACTTTTGCTAAAACTATCCTTTTACAAGTGTTTTCCAACTTCAGTAGAAACAGAAATGAAGAAACAAGATGGCGTCCGTCATGAACCACAAAAAAAAAAGTGGTTCTTGAGACGCATTTTTGGTTCATCATACATCACATTTGCAAACCAAAAAACACTCTTGTGAACCAGAAATTTCTGGTTCATATGCAGTTGCTATTTTTTAAATCCTTATAACTCAGGAACTGTTAATATATTTTCACCAAACTTTCAAAAGGCATTACATCAGCACAGACCACATGTACCCTGAATGTTTTGTGCAGAAATTCAGTACTGTGTATCCTATACATGAGACCAAACCCCCCAAAAAACTCCATGTTAAGTATAGGGAAAAAATGGGAACTTTTACAAAATAAGGGGTATTCAGATCTCAGAAACCGCACAAGGTGCTATCATGAAGGCAGTGTAGCGCAGTGGTCTAAGGCTCTGAGCTGCAAATCTGGTGACATCTAGCAGACCAGACCTGGGTTTGAATCCCACAGCTTCCACTTGCATACTGTGTGACCTTGAGCAAGTCACTTAACCTCCTTATGCTCCCAGGTCGCTCCTGTAAAAAAGCTTTCAGCTTAGTGTGCTATACCTGGTTAAACAACTAAAATAAAAAAAAAATGAAACTTTCCACAGGTTTAGACCTTGCCTTCTCGGCAACACATGCACTATTTCAGCTAATTTCATGGAACACTGCCAGAGCTATTAAGGTGCAAAGTTAGGGGTTTAACATTGGACACCCTACTCAACCCTAACTATAGGGGCACTACGGCACTCCTATAATTAATATATAAATATATACATTTATATATAATTGTGACAGGGTTAAATAAGGCCCTTCCCCATTTGTTATGCAGAAAGAGTTTAAATGTGAGGCTCTGTTCTAGCCTCTCCTTTTCTGTCTCTTCTCTGACTGGTTGCGCAACCAAATTTTCTTTTGAGAACTAGGAAGTGATCACTCTGACGGTTTTGCAATTGTCCACCTCTCACTATCTTTCTGCCTTCCCTTGCTGTTTCTGTCTTTTCTTCCCCCTTGCATATCTACAGGTATAAAAATATATGTGAATCTTTATGTAGAAATGTCACTGATACTGAGATCCCTTTGTTTAAAACTATATATAGTTGTACTGTTGAAATGATTGCAAAAAGCAATTTGGAACTCAAGGGGTTAACCTGAGATGAAGTTTTTAAGCCCTTTACAGAGCTGTGAACAAGAGGTCAGTTCTGGGACACCATGTACTGTTTTATTGCACCTCCAAGGAATGAAACTTACAAGAACAATCTGTAAACTTACAGAAACATTCTGTGAGAAGCAGGCTCTCTTAAGGAGTTCACAGTCAAGGCTTATAAAAAGAGCAACAGTGTTTTTGCTAGAGAGACAAGGAGAGTGAGAGACTGAGATACTGAAACTTGGAATTAAGAGATACCCTCAGAAGAAGGACTTAGTTTTCTCTGTTTATACTGCCTTTGTAAATAGTTATACTGAATAATTTTCATTTTTTATTTTGCTGTTATTGAGAAAAGTAAAAACCCTATTTGTGAATTTTGAAACTGCTCCTGGTTTTCCTATGCTTCCTGACCTGTGCCTTGACGACAGATGGTGTCAGCCTAAGTGGGATTTACACCATGCATACTCTAAGCCAGGAGTTTTATGTGTGGGTACTAGACCTGGTACTGGGGAAGCATAGAAGAAAGGTATGGATTTGGCAGCAGCAAGCCCAGGAGTCATTACCAGAAGAATGGCAGCCAAACTAGAAACAGAAACAAAAGTCCAAACTGAGACTGTTCAGCCAGAACCAGAGATGGGGAAAAAAGAATTAGCAGTGACAGAACCATCCACGGGGAAGAGAAGCATTTTTTCTTTTGGACCTCTTCCTGGTTCATCACCTTACTTATCTGTTCTTTTTCGGACTGCCTGCCCGCAGGACTTCTGTAGTAACTGTTGGTTCGGGAGAAAAGGACCTGGTGTCAGACTTGGTGAGAGCTGGTCTTCTGCCTCCTCCTTGGACTCTCTTTACTGACGGAGTGAGTGCCCATACCTCTGGAGATTTGTTGTCGAAACTGATTAAGTGAGAATTAAACCGCGTTCTGACTGAGTGCTTCTGAATGTGACTTTTTTATCACCAATGTTTTTCGATAAACGGAGGTGCTGCATTAAAACTTATCGAAACATAGGTGGTGAGAGCAGTCAAAGTTCTGCTTGCACCCTATACCGTTCCAGCCTTTATTGGCTTGGATTTTGGACTTGACAGTTAAATTCTACTTACTTGGGACACTCTGTTTTCTGTCTTAAATTGCTGCAGCTCACATTCAGTGTTGCTTTCTCCCCTGTTGACTCTTTTAAATAATTATTTATTTTGTGGTTGGGCGGGGGGGGTTGTCTTTGCTGAGATTGGGTTTAATGGTTGTTTGATTGAGGAGTGTATGTGATTACCTTGGTTTTTGTATAAACAGAGTGAGAAGTCTGTTCTAGGGCTTGTTAGTTTTAATTTTAAGGAAATTTTATTTTGCTTTCTGGTTAAAATTCTCTCTTAGTAAGGGTTTTTGGTTTGGCTTAGGGTGCCAGGTCAGGGATGTGTTGGGCCTTCAGTCAGGCGCGGATCACTTATGCTGTCTCTGTGTTTCGGGACCTCTTCCCTTTTACTGACTTGCCAGGACCATCTACTGCTGCCAGGCACTGCAGAGAGGTTGGGATTACAAGGGGGTGGGTGGGTCATTGATGGCAGAGGGCAGCTGAGGAGGGGGTGGTGCGTAGCATTGAGGCTGTGAGGTGAAGGAGACACCCTGGGTTTCAACGGAGCCTAGGGAGTGGCCAGACATGTTTGGTCTCCGTACCCAGGGGTGCCACTGGACCAAGTGGGCAGGCAGCTGGAGGACCAGCTGCGTCCTCTAATCCTGTTCGGGCAGTGCTTTGTAATGCCAGGTCGATAAGGAACAAGACTGCAATATTTACGGACCTGATTTCCTCGGTCAACCTGGCATACATCATGGAGACCTGGCTGGGTGATGATGCTAGCCCAGTTCTAGAGGCCGCTGTCTCCACTGAGTACTCTGTAGTGCACTGCCCGAGGAAGGATCACAGGGGTGAGGAGTGGCCATTGTTTTTAGATCCAGCCTGGGCTCCACGGTGCATCCGGTTGGTATTACCAGGTCTTTTGAGTGCATCACCATGTGTTGGGGTCCAGGTGTAGGTTGCAGGATTCTTCTTGTTTACTGCCCTCCAGGGTCAGGAGGAGAATTCCTGCAGGAGGTAGCAGACTTCATCATTGACCAAGTGTTGGAGTCCCCCAGGTGTTTAATTCTGGGGGACTTCAACTCCTGGGTCAAAAATTAATCCTTGCATTTTGGTTACAACCTCCTCCAGTTGATGTCATCACTGGGCATAACACAAGTTGTTGCTTCTGCGACCCACCAGCACAGCCACACATTCGATCTGGTATTCCATCTGGGTCTTGAGGTTGAGAGCCTCAAGATTGACCAGGTCTGTTGGTCTAATTACTGCACTGTTGGGTTCACTTTTGGACCCCCCCCCAACCCAAAAAAAGTCCTTCCCCTGTGAAGATGGCCAGCTACCGCCCTTTAAAGGGCTTGCACACAGAAGGACTATTGGCATTGGCTGACCTATCTAGAGTTGATGCAACAATGTGCAAGTAGCACCAGTGAGGCGGTTGCCACCTATAATAGGGTGGTTTCCGAAGCTCTAGATGCCATCACTCCAGTCCGTATGTGACCCAGATCTTCTCACTTGAGATCCCCCTGGTTTGATGGGGATCTCAAGGCGATGAAGATCAAGGGTCGGAGGTTGGAGTGTTGCTGGCAGAAGACCCAGCTGGAGGCTGACAGACTGGTCCTGTGTGCCCACTATGGTGAGTACCAGGAGATAGTCTTCCGTAAGAAGGAAGAACTTCTGTCCAGGGAGACTGTGACAGGGAAGAACAGACCTTCTCAGTTTATTTGGACTGTG
The DNA here is from genome assembly GCA_016271365.2 of Neoceratodus forsteri. Classification (NCBI taxonomy): domain Eukaryota; kingdom Metazoa; phylum Chordata; order Ceratodontiformes; family Ceratodontidae; genus Neoceratodus; species Neoceratodus forsteri. Next base: position 570,483,757 of record CM057452.1, read on the forward strand.
GACAGGTTTCTCCATCCTGCCTGTCTACAGACGAAGAAGACTTTTCATCCACATTATGTGAAGAGTTTGCTCTGTTCTTCTCTGACAAGAGTGTCTTCTAACCGGTTGGAGATTCCATCAGGGAGGCTATCACCACACAGTAACTGGGCTGGGAAGAACAGAGGCACTCTGCCTGTCTGGGAGGAGTTTAGGCCAGTGGAGGTGTCTGAAGTGACAAGGGTGGTCTTAGAGCTGAAGCACACTTCTTGTGAACTGGACCCAGCCCCGATGCATTTCTTAATGGGATGCACCAAGGCTGTTGGCCCACTGTTAGCCAGGATTGCCGGGTGCTCAGTGGTGGAAGGGGTATTCCCAGCGGCTTTGAAAGAAGTGCTGGTAAGACCCCTACTTAAGAAACATTTCGTCGGCCCTGACGTCCTGGAGAATTACCATCTAATCTCCAACCTACCATTTTTGGGTAAAGTTGTCGAGAAATTGGTGACACAGCAGCTCTAGGACCACCTCATGTCCTTCGACATCTATGAGCCATTTCAGTTGGGTTTTTGGGCTAGACACAGCACAGAAATGGCTCTAGTTAGGGTGCATTATGATTTGCTCAGGGCCAGAGATAGAGGAGACAGGTAAGTTCTTGCACTTCTCGATCTCTCATCAGCATTTGACACTGTGGACCACATCGTGCTTCTTGATTGGCTCTGTGAGTTTTGTGGACTCTCCAATACTGTCATCAGATGGTTTGAGTCCCACCTCTCTGATAGGGTGCAGCAGGTAGTGATGGGGAATTTCTCCTCCTCCCCAGTGCCCCTGTCATGTGGAGTACCACAGGGCTCGATCTTGTTGCTGATGCTGTTCGCAGTGTACATGCTGCAACTGGGTGAGATAATTTGGCAATACAGCGTGGAGTTTCACTGCTATGCTGATGACACCCAGCTGTATTTGTCATTTGCACCTAGAACATCAGGTGCTGTTGATGTGCCTAACAACTGGCTAAAGTCAATGACTGGATGGCTTCCAGCTAGCTGAGACTTAACCCAGATAAGACGGAGGTGCTGGTGATCGAGCTGGGTCTCGGGCATGATGGGCTGTCTCCTGGAGTAACCACAGGGATTTTCCTGGGGTCTGTTCCATTGGTGACTTCCCTGAGGGTGCATAATCTTGATGTATACTGGACTGCAGGCTGACCTTTGAAGATCAGGTGTCATCTGTACTGAAGAATGTTTTTTACCACCTCCAGAACATCATCAGGATCAAGCCTCTTGTTCCGCCCGAGGATGTGCTGACCCTGGTACATGCCTTTGTGACTGCTAGGCTTGACTACTGTAACACTCTATACTTCAGGATCACGGGAGAGACCCTCCACAGGCTGCAGCTAGTGCAGAATGCAACGGCCCAGTTGCTGAAAGGCCAACCCAGGTCCTACCATGCGACCCCCGGTCCTGCATGCTCTGCACTGGCTGCCAGTCAGATGGAGGATCCTTTTCAAGGTGGGCTTACTCACCTATAAGACCCTATATGGACAGGGTCCTGGCTACCTATTGGCGCTCCTGCTACCTGTGAACTCTGCTCACTCCCTCTGCGCCTCTTCGAGGGGCCTCCTGGATGTTCCCAGGGTTCAGCTCAAGACATCGGGTGACCATGCTTTTAGTGTCTCTGGGCCAACGCTGTGGAACTTGCTTCCATCTGCAGTCCAGGAGGCCCCTTGATTAGTGTTTTCAAACTGAGGCTGAAGGCCCACCTCTTCAACCTGGCTTTTATGGAGTGATCTCCCAAACCAACTGCTTCAGCTAGTACAAACCAATTTAAATGGTTGTTATTTCTGATTTTATAACTTGTTAATTTTTGTCTTGTACATTTTTACTGTTGTTTTTATTTGTGTTTTATATGCTTGTAAGGTGCCCAGAGCCCCATGGATTGGGCACCCTAGAAATGAAGTTGCCTTGCCTTGCCTTGAAAGCCTGACTGCCTTTTTCCAAAAGTGGGCTTTACCCATTTAGCTAACCATAGTGGTCACTGCTCACTACAGCTCGAGAAAGAAATCCGCCGTTAGAGGGCTGGGGTGAGCATGACCATGCAACAGAGTTTTGAATTTAATTCCAAGATTCCATAATTAGCATAAAATTCTGTCTTTGGGGCAGCTCATTTCAGGGGAATAATTGCAGTTGTTAAGCATAGTGAGGGATCCCTTTGGAAGAAACGGTATTACGGTGAGTAATTTTTTTTCTTTTTGTGACATTTTAACCCCAAATTTTCAAAATAGTCTTTTTATACCCCCACCTCTTCTAAACATGATAGATGTCATTTTTTTGTGAAATACTGTCTAAAACATCATTTCACCCCACAAGTGCAAAAATACATTTTGGCCAGAATTTGAAAAATGGCACCTGCCACAGTCATGAGGGTGGTATGACAAAATGTGTGGAAAATTTGGGGTCAAGATACTGAAAATTACCAAAGTTATGAGCGAGCATTGAACTATTCAATTTACCTTCATAACTTTGTTTTTTAAATATTCTGACCCTAATTTGTCAATAAAGCCTTCTTTATGAACCTGGTAGGTAAAAATTTTCAAATCCCACCCGAAAGGTGATTTTATGGAGAGATTGAGAAATCACCTTTCAGGCCTGCGTTGAAAAATGTCACCTACCTTGTTCATGAGATGGGGTCCTAAGAAGGCCACGTTTAAAATTTTGGGGAAAAATATTAAAAAATGACAACGTTATGCGTGAAGGTTCAAAACGCATTGAAAATACATTGACGGCACTTATCTTGTTTCTTCAGTTCCTGGTCAGCATTAAAGAAGAGGTTGTATTGCTTACAGAGTGGATTCTTGGTGTCGGGCTGTTTTTTAGGTGAGTAAGGGGAGGAGGGATGGGGTGGTGGGTGCTGAGTGGAGGTTGGGGATGGGGTGGGTGGAGGTTGGGTTGGTCAGGAAGCTGCAAAAGGCATTGATGGAAGGTTTTCTGCTTTTTAGGTTTAAAATTTTAAAAAGACCAAGGGTGACACTGTGGATTGGGTACCCCAGTGTCACTATGGGGGGATGGGGAGGGAGTGACTTTCATTATGGGGGGGCTCAGCCCAAGATGGGCTTTTCATTTTACTTTATATTCTCACTCAAAATGGGTCTCAGCCCAGGAGGGTTCTCATTATGTGAATTCCTCATCCTGAGCAGGGCCGAGCCAGTGTGGGCTCGAATACTGGGATGGAGGGGTGAATATTGGGATAAAGGGGGATGCTTACTCACCACATCTTACTTTGCGGGAGACTAAATAAAAATAAAGCAGGCTAATAATGATGCTACTCAGCTGGTTGCTGTGCAGTATCATGTAGATGAAAGGATACAGCTGATGGGTGTGGCCGCCTCCTTTCAACTACACAAAGTTTCCACCCATCACCAGCAGAACAGTACCATGATCAGCCTCGCTGATCATTGGTCTATCACTGTTGAGCCTCCTGCAGGCTGAGCTGCACTAGATACAACAGGGACATGCCTCTGAAGCCTGTTACTCTCACAGTATGTTTGCTTCATGCATGCGTGCAAGCAAACATAAAAAGGAGAGAAAAATTATGATACAGGGTTACACAACGTTAAATACTATATATAAATACATACACAGGTAAAGCAGTGCAGACTTCTGGCAACACAGTGCAGCATACAGTCAACCACAACTCGACCACCTGAACAGTCACTGAAGTGCAGCCACCTCTGGGGTAGAACAGGGCAGCAGTTCTGCACCAGCATGCTACACAATAGTTTCCTGTTCTCTGTGCCCAAATGTGAACTCGTTGAAAATACATACGGTAAATCCTTTGATGGGTTAGTAAATGATGGAAATAAGGCTAGCTCACTAGGGAAATTATCCTACTCTTTTCACAAAGTTCCATGAGGGCTTTAACATCTACCTGAGCAACTGCCAGGTCAGGCAGGCAGTTTTGGCAGACTACAGAACCATTAGAAAGCTTTGTAAAGAGCCTTGAAATATGTGATTCTTAGCTCCTTCTACTTTTCTGATAGTATAGAAACATAGAATGTGATGGCAGATAAGGGCTGCTGGGCCCATTTTTCTTTAATTGAGCATGGGAGAAAAAATCAAGGAGAACATGTGTGAAGCAATATACTACTCATAGAGTGGTGACACCATGATAGGTGCATACTGGTTGTGATCGGCTAACCCACACCTGTGATCTCTATGCGTTATCTGGTTGGTTAAACTTCCAACATCGATTACAGTTCCACACCTGCATCCTTGCAAAAAAAATACACCTTCACCTAGCCCCCGTCGGACTTTTCCCCTTAATCAGTTCTGCACCTCACACGTGCAATACAAGACTAGCCGCAAGCTCCCCCTTCCTTGTACCTCAATGTAGAACTTCCCTAGGGCAAAGATCCTTCTGATACCGAGCCCCTCTGGCTCAATGCATTACCACACTCACTTCACAGACCCACAGCATCTCTCAATTTAAAACAGGCCTCAAAGCTCACCTCCTTGAGAGAGCCATATGTGGCTGTGGCTAACTCTGCTCACCCAGTTAACTGCCCTCCTCCCCCCACTCTCGACTCAGGGCACACAAGGCCCCACATATCTCACCAAGAATCCCCACCTGGGTATCCCAAGATTGCTGCCTAACTTCCTCAACAGTCATTAAGTTTTGACTGGACTGCTCCTTTGATTTTTTTATGTATATTCTGCCTGTTACATGTATGTTCTCTACTGTATTTGTCTACCCTCCACCCTTGTAACCGACGTGGAGCCTTTGCAAAAGAGTCTGTGACTCAAAGGGTTGTAATTCTGATTGTTTCCAATAAATAAAAAAAAAATAAATAAAAATACTGTATGAAGTTACTGTATTATGATGGTATCCAGCTGTATACCAATGTTGAATAAGCTACAATATGGGATTTTATTAATTTTTGTTTTATTTTTAATAACCCAGACATTGTCTACATTGTAATAACACACAGCCAATGATGCTGCTTACAGTTTGAGACCTTGGATTTTTTTAACCACTTTATTCATTTTTGGGAAATCACTTGTAACATGGCTGCAATTCTGTTCAGCCAGTTAACTTTTGGTTTACCTATGCATGCCTCTTATAAGAGAGTACTGTATGTAGTAATGCCAGTGCACAATATTACCCTTAGGACAGATTGTGGAGTACAGTTGAATAGACGTAAACATTGTGACACTGCACTGTATGTCAAGTAAGAATGGTGTCTCTGATTGTGAGCATCATACCTCTCAACTGTCCCTGATTTTGCCTCAGAAATTTCTTCTGTCCCTCTTAAATTTGGCATTTCTGTCACTGAAGAGTAGGGATTTGAATCACAAAATAATGCCAGCCATTAGTGTTCCAGTCTAGTTCTCATTAAGAAAATGCTATTCATACTAAGAAGCATGTTATACATAGCTTCTGGAATTAATATTACTGTTTTTTCAGATGTGTCCCTGATTTTTGTCATTTGCCTGTGATCATTTTAAGCCTACACACACACGCACACACACACAAACTGGACAGCTCTCTCTCTCTCTCTCTCTCTCTCTCAAAGTAATTTGAAACTCCTCTGGAATTTCCTCTAAACGCTTACTGCTTCTGTTGCAAATTATGAAACTGGACATCTCTCTGTTTCTCTCTCTCTCTCTCTCTCTCTCTCAATCTTTCATAGCTGGCTATTCCAGCAAGGCTTTTTTAACACTAGCATGCAAAACAAAAAGTTTCTAAGTGCACTGTTGCAGACATTTAAACTGTTTCAAACAAGTGGTGTAAATAACTTGCCTTTGTGCCTACACGAACTTGGAGACACTAGCTTTCAGGTCACTTAAAGCAGTCATGAAGAAAATTGAATAAAATGTGAACCTCATTCTTCACTAGAAAACACCGACTAACAGAGAAAAAAATAGTGCAGTAAACAGACTGCTGAGTGGAGGAATTGCTATAAAATTCCAATTTTAACAAGTCTGTTAGCAATCTGCTGAGGTCCATTTTTCTATGTGATAATGAAATGCCTTTATACCGGCACAAGGCCCAACTTGTTGAAAAAGAGGGGCCAAGTGATTTTTTTAACTCTTTAGTGACTACTGTTAACCTTCCCCATGCCATCTCACTAGTGTATAGCTCTTTTCTGGACTTGATCACTGCTAAGCAGAACAGTATCCCTAAGTATTGGGCAAAGAAATTCCCTGATCCAGGTATCAAATGGGATAAAATATGGGAAAGCACCTTTACCTATGTTTTATAAGATAGGTTGAGACTTACCCCATTCCAGATCTTACAGGACATGTACTAGACTTCTCCTAAGCTATTTAAAATTGGTAAGACGACATCCCCACTTTGCAATAGATGCCAAAGGGAAGATGGTTCCCTTATTCATATATTTTGGGAGTGCCCTAGTATTCAAGTTCTATGGGCTGAAATTCAAAGCAAGGTGGACCCATTGCTATGCCTTTCAGATCTGTTCTGCCCTGAGGTGTGCCTCATTGGGGAGTACTCTAGAATTAGGGTTAAACTGCACAGATATCACATGGCATTGATAGCGCTGTCTCTAAAGAAACTAGTTTTGAGGCACTGGCTAGATGCACAGAGGATATCCTACATGGAATGGCTTCAGGAGCTACTGTTTAACTTGTGTGCAGAGCAGTTCAAAGCAAGTGTGGGGTGCTCCTCTACCAGATTTAAAAAAATCTGGGCAGGGATGCATGCTCTTTATCTGAACCAAGCAGGAGTACAGGTGTTGTAACCGGACCCTCTGTCACTCTCTCACTTCATTAAGAATTGAGAGTATCCCTCTCCCTCTGTGTTGACCCAGTGCTTTCCCTGATAAGACCCTGCTCTTGGGTAACTCTCTATCCTAGGGTGACAGCCAAGCTGAGGTAGGGGAGCTGGGGTGGTGATGGTTGGGGTGGGGAGGGTGGGATTGTGGGTGGTTGGGGGCATGTAGCTGCTTTACATTTTCCTGTATTGGATACCATGTGGTTTTGGTTCTGTAGCTGTTACATGTCCTGTTTGTTCATGTATGAGAAAATTAATAAAGATCTTTAATTTCAAAATACTAAAATAAAATGTCTGCAGAGCTCCACCTTGGAGCCGTAAAAATGGGCCAAGAAATTCCCAGGCTCTGACTGGCTGATAACCCTTGGCAAGGTAGACATCTTATCAGACAACAGAGCCCAAGTAAAAAAAAAAGTGCCAGTCCCAACCGACCTGATCACTAGTATCACGGTGCCACACATTCTCAAAAGTCGATCTGCTGCCATGTTTTTTTGTCTCTCTTAGCAAGCCTCTGTACCTTGGTACATTCACTGGCTACACCAGATCACCAGTAGAGATTGAAATAACTTTATAATCCCTAAATTAAACATGTGTACATCTTTTACTTGAAACTGTTGCTGCAGTTGTTTTATTTTTTTCTTTCTTGTTTCCCTACACCACCTTCTGCCAGCAGTAGCTCATGAACTTGGATCGCAGCCACTCTGCAGTTCCTGGCTGGGCTCAGCATTTGCTCCCTGCTCATGCTCTGGCAACAATTACTTAATTTAAACAAAAAAAAGTCACTATCTCTCTCACCACGGACCACAACCAATCTGCACTTCCTGACTGGGCTCGGCATTCGGTTCCTGCTTCCGCTCTGGCAACAGTTACTTAATTTAAACAAACAAACAAAAAACAGTAAGTATATCTTGCTTGTGTCTGGCTGTCCAGGCTCTACTACCAGCACACAAGCAGTCAGATCCTGTCTCCCAGTCACGATCATACACACACAAAAAAAGATTAAAAACTCAGTCTGACCTGCAGTCCCTGATACACCATGGGAAATCCCTCACAACGTTCCCTCTTTTCTCCCTGACCACAAAGCAGACAGCCATAGGGAGGAAAACTGCACTAACTTCCCAGTAAAACAATCGTAAAAAAACTACAGAAAAAACAACACTAACTTCCCAGTAAAACAATTGTAAAAGGCTGCAGTGCCCTCTGCTGGCATATATATACCAGAAGAGGGACTACTTTAATTTTTTTTTGTATGCTTGTATACCAATACAAAACCTTTTTATCTTGTAATTTTTCAACAGTTTTTTTATTTTATCAATCCTGCACAATAATGCCACATGTAGCCCATTTTCCAAGTGCAATAATATCCTCCAGGGTGGACAGTATGGGCAATACCAGACCTTGCAGGGCCTCAGTACTCCCGTGGGCGGTCTGCTGTTGCACAATACTTCCCACCCTGTTGGGTATTTTTGCTTACATAACAATCAGCTATGGCTGTCTGTCCCTAGTGGCCTGGTTGCTGAGGTGCTTGGATTTATTATAAGCTAGAACGTTTTCCACAAAATGCTGCTCACTATAGCATGGAGATTATGTTTAAGCAATGGTGCAAGCCCATCTAACTGAGTCCACTGTTTTGCTCAGTTCCACTTGTGCAGAATATAAGAGATACACAGTGGCCTAATTAAGCAATAATGCATGACAGGGTGTATGTTGTGCTGGAATAATGACATGCCTCAGGTGATTGGGCATGAGGCCGCAGGCTGAGTGCGTCCAACATCTGAGAAGAGATGTTATCCCAGCATGACACACACCCTGGAGGGCATCATTGCTATTGTATGATGGCTTATTGTTATACAGAATAAAAAATAATTTTAAAGATGTTTTAGTTAGTGTGAAAAAATATTTTTGTTTCTTAAAAGAAGATAGAAACAATCATCATGTGGCAAAGAATCAAGTGATTCACAGTGCTGAGACTAGACCCGTGATGTTGCACTGGATAATGTCACACCTGTGATGTTATACTGGGATAACATCACTGTGCCAGGCACACACTGACCAATCAGAGTCCAGGAAATTTTCTTGTCATTGTATAATTCAAAATATTCCCTGTGTCTTCATAAGTGAAGGGGAAGGACAATATTTACGAGTGACAGAGCCGTTAGTGAGTTATGTAAGTTCTGCCCTCTCACGTGTGATAAGTGGCATATTCTGAGTTAGGCCATTATGCATCCAATTTATAAAATGTATTTTGAATTTGAAAGCTTTAAAAGTAGTTCTTTTTATGAATGCTTAAGTGTTCTAACTACATAGATTCGGTACACTATCCACACAGGCAGTCTTCCACTAAGCATGCTTAGTGAATGGTCTTCAAGCTTGATTCCTCCTGCTCCTACTACCCAATCATGTGGTCCTCTGGCTCTGCCCCCTTTGCACTCAGATATTTTCTTCCGCTGGAAGGAACAGGTCTTCTCTCTCACACACCTCCTGCATGTGATAGAGGATTCTGCTAGTTTTTTTTTTTCCCCAATACAGTATGTACTTTTATCCTCCTTCTGCCCCCTTCTGACCGCCCCTCTGCCCCGTCACCCTGGTATCATCGGGACTTACCCCTGCCTGGTCGCTGGGTGCGGAGCCTGCGGGAGGTCGGTCGTCATCCGAAGCCAGAGGTGTTTTTTGCTCTTTTTTTTCTCCTTTCCCTGTTGCTGAGGGACACACGCAGGACGTGCGCACATAGAGGTGTGCATGCATCCGCAAAAGTCCCGCAGCACCCTCCCTATGTTTGGCCACACTGACCCACACTACCCTCCGGCCTCCACCTGGGGGTAGTCATTCGGCAGCAGTGCCAATCCTCCCTCCCCTGGAGAATAGAGCTGGCTTCCGGATGCTCAGTCCTCTTCCTCCACTGCTTACCCCCGATGGCCTGTGCTTGTTCCTGAACACGGGTCGTCAACATGGTGCGAGGTGTGGCATCCAGGTCCTCAACCCTCAGCGCCTCCGGGCTGACCTAATTCTGCTAGTTTTCAAGTGATTTTCATGATTTTTGTCAGTTTTTCTTCAACGCTCAACTGCTCTGATTCTGTGGCTTCTGCTCCATTTTCATCTTCATCATGGAACAAAAGTGTGAGCTGGGGTTTAAAGAGCTAGTAGATCAGATAAGCAATCAAAACTGTCAGGAGGTTTGTTTCAGGCAATTATCAACTTGTAAGCAACTTCTTTAAGTTGCTTAGTGAGAAAGCTTATTGATATTTTTTTTCCCCTAGTTTGTCAAATTTATGTTCCCTCCTGGTGCAGTGGTCACCATCCCTCATGAAAAGCACCAGACGTGATGTTGTGGGGGAATGGCTCATACCTGTTACCGCTCAAATTATGTGGTCTACCTTAGTTTAAGTAAATACATTCCAATAATGTACACAATTGCCACAGTTCCCTTTCTACCTTTTTCAAGTGCAGCACTGTAGACAGTAAAGACAGACACCCCCCACATCGACGTCCACCACAAGCCAAGAGGGAGAAGACAAGGCACACACCACAGTGCCACTGGAAGAAACCACATCTAGGGTCAGTGGGCTAAGTAAATTACATTGGGGTAAGTGGGCAGACTGGGGACACACTAAGGATAGGTGTTGTTTTGGTTGAGCTGTCATCTTTTTGTATGCCTTGGTTTGTGATCGCTACTGCCACCTCCTCCGACAATACCATAGTGCACACCCAGCACACCCCAAATGTGTGCACAGCAGGCACCGAGATGAAGACCCCCCCCACACACACACAAATCACTGTCCACTGTACTGCATTCTAAAAAAGGCAAAAAAAAATTTTAAGCTCCCCTGTACCCCACCAGCACCCATTTTAATTAAATTGCCTCTCTCTCTGAGCAGCATAATACTCACCGAAACGCTGCCGACAAAAGCCTTGCATTAGGTGGAGTGAACTGAAGTGTGCCAAATGGAGCTCACCCAGTGCTTAACACATCAAAATGGCAGCACCCATATCTGCCCCGCATCCCAGTGTGCCGCAGTATCTCAGACTGTCAGTGTTTGGTTCCTTCATTTAACTTTTGCAAACTACAATGTAACTGTTTTAGATCGGGTAACATTGTACACATGACAACCCATTCATGACCGTAGAGGTGACAAAAAGAAACCAAACCTTAACAGTTCAAACAATTGAACACACCAAAAAGAAAATACAGAGTAGGCATGGAAACCGCCATCCAGAGATGCCGAACAGCAAGCACACTCACCCCAGCACACACAGTTCACACCACGCATGCAAAGCACAGCTTTCACAAGCATAGCAGTAATGTGTGTTGCACCACTCATCCCGAGAAAAAAAAAATATGACAAAAATAACATAGAATAATGGATGGGGAAATGTGCTTAACGAGAATATAATAACTGGCTTAGCCATTTTCCCATAGGGAAACCGTGGCTTAATTTGCCGTTATAAAGGAGCGTTTATAATGGCAAACACACGCACAGTTTTCCTCACTCTGTGCATGCCCTGTGGCAGCACTTCTCACACCAGCCCCACGTTTTTTCTTCTTCAGACTGTTATGTATTTGAAATGGTAATGCATTGCGTTACTTCTGCCACTTGAGGGCAGCATTCCGATATGTGTAAGCTAGAAAGAGAGCAGAGAGAGAGTGTTGTTGCTGTAACCAGAGAGGCACCTGAATAAAAATGAAAGCTGCTCTACTCCTGTTGCAGTGTGAGTTTGTTGAACAAGACCAGAATAAATGTCAGAACATAACATAATTGGAGACGCGGTGTTTAGTTACTCTCCGGGTACCTTACCAGAAAAAACTACAGCTGTGAGGGTTTTCCTGAGACGTAACTTTTGGACCCACAAGTGAACCCAAGAGAAACACATAAAGATGGCTGCGACCATAGGACATATTGATGCCTTTGATGAAAATGTGGAACAATGGACAACTTGTTTGGAGAGATTTGGACATTTTGTCACAGCAAATGATATAAGTGATGAAAAACAAGTGGCTGTGTTACTGAGTGTCATGGGCAGCACAACGTACAGTTTGCTAAGAAGTCTAATAGCGCCAGAAAAGCCCGGGGACAAAACTTTTGCCAGTATTGTGGAGGTCTTACAGACACATTTCTCTCCTAAGCCTCTGGTGATTGCTGAAAGATTTCGCTTTCACAAACGAAATCAAGCAGAGGGTGAGTCTGTTGCGCAGTATGTGGCTGTTCTAAAGAAATTAGCTGAGCATTGCGAGTTTGGCACCCATTTAGATGATGCCCTCTGAGACAGATTGTGTGCAGTTTGAAAAGTGAAGCGACACAGAAGCGTCTTTAACAGAGGCGGGACTGACATACAAGAAAGCGATAGAGATCGCTGTATTGATGGAAACAGCTGCACGGGAGGCTCAGCACCTAAGTGATTCCCTGAAAGTAAATGCTTTATCCTTCTCTTCTCCCAGGAAGCCTAATAAATGTGGTCATTGTGGGAAGGCTAATCACAGTGATAAGGACTGCTGGTTTAAAGAACAGACATGTCATAACTGTGGGAAGAAAGGCCACATTGGGCGAGTGTGCAGAGGGAAAAAGAAAGAAGGGGAAATCAATGCAAGTAAAGGGAAGCAATTTGCGAAATGTAGAAAGAGAGAAGTACATCGTGTGGAAACAAAGGGAACATGCAGTGATGACACTGATACTGAATTAGCATTGCACGTGCTGACTCTTAAAGGGGAAACGGCAACCATCTGTGTAACACCTGAAATTGAAGGGAAACCACTGAAAATGGAATTGGACACAGGGGCGGCAGTCTCATTGATTTCTATAGACAAGTATGAAATGATGTTGAGTCATCTACCCCTGCAAACGACCGACGTTGTACTGAGGACATACACTGGCGAGGCAATTTCACCTGAAGGTGTCATCAAGGTGCAGGTGAAAATAAATGGGCAAACGGCACTACTGCCTTTGTACGTGGTTAAAGATAACTACCCTTTACTCTTAGGCTGAGAATGGCTGAAGAAAATACGCCTCAACTGGCAGGAGATAAGGACTGTTAATACGGGTGACCACAACACTCTAGAAGCAGTGTTGCACAAACATGCTCCTTTATTCAAAGGGGAGCTAGGCACAATGAAGGACATTGAGGCAAGAGTGTTTTTGAAGCCACAGCACAAACCAAAGTTTTGTCAACCTCGCCCAGTACCTTATGCACTCAGACCGAAAGTGGAGGCCGAATTAACTCGCCTAACCGAAGCTGGAGTCTTGTCACCGGTACAGTGTAGTGACTGGGCAACGCCAGTAGTGCCAGTGGTAAAGAAAGATGGGTCCGTGCGAATATGTGGAGACTTTAAAGTAACCATAAATCCAGTTCTGTGTGTGGAACAGTATCCGATTCCACGCATCGAAGACTTGTTTGCATCGCTGGCACAGGCCCAACGCTTCAGTAAGCTGGATCTGTCACATACTTATCTACAAATGAGAGTAGATGAAAATTCAAGGAAATATCTCACCAATAACCTCCCAAAAGGGTCTCTTCTGCTATAATCACCTACCTTTTGGCATTGCATCAGCTCCAGCCATATTTCAGCGAGCTATGGACCAGGTTTTATGAGGTCTTCCAAATGTTCACTGTTACCTGGATGATATACTGGTGACCGGAAGGAATGATGCAGAGCACCTGAAGAACCTGGATCCAGTTCTGCAGCGATTGGAAGATTTTGGCTTGCGTGTCCAGAAGGAGAAGTGTGAATTTTTTCAAGACTTCATTGGAGTACTTGGGCCATACCATAGATGCAGCGGGCTTACACAAATCGCCTGAGAAAGAAAAAGCGATTGTGGATGCCCCAGCACCAGAAAATGTGAGCCAGTTACGGTCGTTCTTGGGCCTATTAAATTATTATGGCAGGTTTATTCCCAATCTGGCTATGATTCTCAACCCACTAAATGGCTTGCTGTGCAAGGGGAAGTCCTGGTGTTGGACAAAGGACTGCGAAAGCACATTTAAGAAGGCCAAAAGCAACTTGTTTCGCAAGATGCCTATTCACTATAATCCACAACTGAGCATCAGACTGGCATGTGATGCCTCACCTTATGGGTTGGGAACAGTTCTTTCTCATGTTCTACCGAATGGGGACGAAAAGCCAATTGCCTTTGCATCTAGAACTCTCAGCAAAGCTGAACAAAACTATGCCCAAATCAAGAGAGAAGCTTTGGCAATAGTGTTCGGAGTTCGCAAATTCCACCAATACCTTTATGGTCGGGAATTCACACTCCTCACTGATCACCATCCCCTCACGACCATTTTCAACCCCTACAAAGGTATTCCTTCCATGGCAGCAGCCAGAATGCAACGTTGGGCTCTGTTGTTATCAGCTCACAACTACCGTATTGAATACAAGAATGGCTCTTCATGGCAATGCTGATGGGCTCTCAAGATTGCCTCTGCAGGTAGCCCACAGTGACAAAGTGGACACTGTCGACGTCTTCTACATCAGTCAGCTTGAGAAATTACCTATCACAAGTTCTGAAATTAAAAAGGAGACAAAAGTTGATCCTGTGTTGTCTCGAGTCTTGGACTTAGTAACAAAAGGGACTTTTACTGTGAACCAGGACATTTCACGGTGAGTTATCACCATTCTACATCAGACATAATGAGCTTTCAGTACAGCAAGGTTGCTTGATGTGGGGTGTCCGGGTGATTGTCCCTTCAAAGCTACGCACCCGTGTGTTGGAAGAGCTACATGTGGGACACCCAGGCGTAGTGAGAATGAAGGCTTTAGCTAGAAGCAATATTTGGTGGCCAGGCATTGATTTGCAAATTGAGCAACAAGCAAAAACATGCACTACTTGTCAGCGTGTTCAGAAAATGCCGTGTCCCTCACCTCTACATCCCTGGATGTGGCCAGGTGCACCGTGGCAGCACATTCATGTAGCTTTTGCAGGACCGTGGGAGGGACACTTGTACTTAATTGTTGTAGATGCCCACTCAAAGTGGCCCGAAATTCAAGTCATGGACACCACTACTACCAGTAAGACCATTCAAGTGCTGCGAGGACTATTTAGCCGTTACGGGATTCCTGAACAGCTGGTCAGTGACAATGGACCACAATTTATTTCTAGTGACTTTGCAGCATTTCTGAAGTCCAATGGTGTGAGGCATATTCGTAGTGCCCCATATCACCCCTCGACTAATGGTCTAGCGGAGCATTTCGTGCAAACCATGAAGAATGCTCTGAAATCAGCAGGGGGGGTCTTTGACACAACACAAGTTGGATAACTTCCTGCTGGCATACCGAAATACACCCCATGCTACAACAAAAGAATCTCCAGCAATGTTGTTTTTTCGGTGTAAGCTTCGCTCCCGTCTTGATTTGCTTAAGCCAGATGTGGCATCAGAGGTTTTGAAGAACCAAGAATCTCAAATACTACGCCGGCAAGCTCGTTCAAAGGACAGGCAGTTCATTGTTGGTCAGGAGGTGCTTGTTCGAGATTACCGGAAGGGGGAGAAGTGGACCTCTGGTGTGGTGACATCTCAGACAGGTCCAGTGTCGTATACAGTTGATGTTGAATCTGGAGGAAAATGGAAACGTCATGCTGAGCAGCTCCTAGATCTTCAGCAGTGCACAGATGGGGACACCTCCAGGGAAGAAAACCCACGGGAAATGTGGATTCCATCTGCCGTAGCTTACAGAAGCCCCACTACGGAAGTCCCAACACCTTCTGAAGACATAGAGCAGGAGGTGGAGAGGAGCAATGGTGATGCTGTACAACCACCAACCGAGGATCGGAGAGAGGTACCAGACAGGGCAGCCATGCCAAGGGTTGCTCACGAGAAACGTTATCCATCCCGAATTTCAAAACCTCCAGATCATTTGAACCTGTGAGACATTTAAAAGAAATAAATGTTTTGTGTAGTTAGAGAGCCAGATCAGATTATTGGGGCAGAATAATCCCCTTGACTGGTTCGAGGCCTGGGGCAGTCTACCCCCTACCTCTAGCACAGTATGAACCATCTTAATAATAGCGAATAATGCTAATACTTGTTCATTTGGTAACAATATAATTTAGTGGGGAGGAAATGTTATGTATTTGAAATGGTAATGCATTACGTTACTTCTGCCACTTGAGGGCAGCATTCCGATATGTGTAAGCTAGAAAGAGAGCAGAGAGAGAGAGTGTCGTTGCTGTAACCAGAGAGGCACCTGAATAAAAATGAAAGCTGCTCTACTCCTGTTGCAGTGTGAGTTTGTTGAACAAGACCAGAATAAATGTTAGAACATAACACAGACAACTAACCGCTACTCGGACTTGGCAGTAAGCAAATTTTTAAATATAAAATCTACCACAGTGGACGAAAACATATCTTTTCACTAAGGAACGAAATAAAAAAAGTTTTAAAATAAATAGAAAACGGCGCCACGGACCACATACTTAAATCAAGCCGGACTGCCGAGCGCTCCTGAACCTTTTCATTTTAAATAATTGCTGTTGCAAAAAAGGCATACCCAGCAATTATATAAAATAAAAAATGGGTCGGTGTGTGTAAACTCGAAGTTTACACACACCCTCAGAGTTAGATGCTAGTCATAAACCCCTTGAAAATCGCTCTTGGGGTTTATGTATCATCTAACCCCTCGGGTGTGTGTACACGTCTCGTTACATACCCCGGCCCATACTTTATTCTCTATTTAATGATTGCCCTAGGTGTGGGATGCTACAGGGTTTATTAAAGCATCCCACACCGAGGGCAACCATTAAATTCGAGTTTAAAGCACACTTCCCCATCTTTTATTTTTTATAATTGCTGGTGAGCAGTTTTTCCCCAACATTGCATTCCGTGGTGCTGTTTCACTCATGCAGGCGCGTGCACGCACACACACACACACACACACACACACACAAACTGCCTTTCTAAGAGACAGTTTTGTTTTTACAGTTGGTCTTTTTTTTTTTATTTGTGAGACTTTTTGTTTTTGTACAGCACTGTATTTCGGTCACGGCAGTGATCGCTCTCGCTCCTGCCTTCATTCGAGACTTTTGTTCTTCCTGCGAGTTGTGCATTGCAGCTTCGGAGTGGTAGGATCAACCAGATATGTTTTCAGGTTATGAAAATGCTGTTTTGTACAAAATACAAAAAAAAAAAACAACAGGAGTTTCAGTCTGGCGGCTCCTTGCTCCGGGGGATGAGAAGCCGCCATATTTTTTTAACTGTTTTGCCCACCCAGGAGGAGTGCAGAGCCAATCAGGATATGGCTCTTAGCTGACTAATGTGGCATGTGTTTGCCATTATAACCCATGGGTTATAACGGTAAATTATAACTGGGTCAAGCAATGGGAAAAATTGCTGACCAGTTGTTATATTACAGTAAATGTTCTCAAGTATATGAGAAACCGGCAGAATACATGTTTTAGGGCACAATATTTCAGTGTACCGTGATCTGGTAAGACAATATAAAGGTTGATCTAGTCATAAAATATAATAGCCTTACTTCACAATGTCAAGAGTGATGGAAAGCTTTCCCCCTACTGCATCACTCTGTTATGCGCACGATGCCCACAACAAAGCTGTTGCTAACAAGAGGACACTTCCAAAGCTAGTTTGTTAACATTACCATCCCATTTATAGGCATTTAACTGTACAACTCATTAAGTGACTATATTAATACAGCACTCCAGTTGTCAAAATGATAAAAAAATGTACCAATACATTAGCTCTTTAAGAGGTGTATAATAGAGCTGGCCTATTGATGCAGCAGTAACAATACTGCTTGCAATGTGACTCGAGTTTGGGAGCAAGCTCAAGTTGCTGGTGACTGGCAGGGGAAAGAGGATGAAGCATCCAATGGATTGCTCTTCTCCTTCAGGAGGAAGCTTGCATGACCCGCAGCTGGGTCAGCTGATGCATGGAGGGTTGGGATGTGGCCAGCACCTTGGGCTAAGTGAAGACTTTGCAAAGCTTTTGACTAGCACACCAACTTTGTCCTCTGTTTTCACAATTTCTTTTTGTTTAGATTTTTTTTGCATTATACATATCACCCTTTGAGTTATGTATAATCCACCCCCTCCCACTGCTCCACATGGTTTTTAAATTGTATCCCCCAATTGGCCCTCACTTCCCTCCTCCTGCTTCCCCATACCCAGCAAAGTTTAATGTTATAATAACTTAAGCTAGTGCCATATTCCCTTCCCCGGCCCCCAAAAGCATGTTCACTCCCACCACCCATACCCATCCCTCTTTGGTGTCACAGACCCCCCCCCCACCCTCTTGACAGAAAATACCCCTTAACCCTCTCCCAAACCCCTGTCCTGATGAGTAGAATCTGTAAAGAAGAAAACCATCCTCTGTTGGAACAAAACGTGTCCTCACTCTAAAAAGGCTGTGATCCCAATGAATGGGAGTGACATCTGTTGTAGTAGAAATACCTGATTGGCTGGTTATCCAGTCTGTCTGAGCCTATCGCTCTACTCTAAATTCTTAATGCTGCCTAGTTGTTCTTTGGTCACACAGTGCCTGCATTTACTTCTTTGACCTGAATCATGATGTGGCACACTTTGGGTTGTGCCAGGCCATGCACCTTTCTTCACTCAAGGAGCTAAATGTGCAGCTCCTACAAGATAAGCTCAAGTAGAATAAGAAGGGGGCAGTGTGGTCAGTGGCACAGTTGGGGACCATGGAGGCAGAAGTGATGGCCAGTGGGGATGTGCCAGTCTTAGAGCTTTGGTCAGCAAGGACTACACATTTGATCAGGTAACTCAGGAGGATAAGGGGTTTTGAGACTTCCACTTTTCACTTCATTTCTTTGAGGATGAGTTGCCTCCCTACTGATGTACCCATAAAAAGAAGAAACGTTTATTTTATTTTTTTTGCAACCTTGATCACTGAGTTTTCGTGGGTGTTAAGTATGTGCTTTATAAATCTTTGTATCCTTGTACTCAATCATGTTAGCAAGGGTGTTTTAATTTACAGGCATGTTTGCACTTTTGATGGGCACTAGGGATGTCGTGGTATCAAGGTTTTACAGCATACTGCAGTATCAGAAGTCATGGTATTATTACCATGGCCAATTTCTGACACCATGGTAAAGAACAGTTATCGAAGAACTTACCATAACAGTAGATCTTCAAGGAGATCTCAAGTCATCAGATAACACTGTAGGAGTTTCACCATCAGTGAAGGGGAATCCACATGGAAGATTTTCAGCAGTACAACTGGGGCCATCAATGTTTGTCGATGTCATCAACCCTGTAAAGGGGTGAGTAGCCCACTCCTTCCTCAGTTCTTTCCCCTGGAGACTAAGGGAGCCAGCTAGTGCCAAGGGAGACCGAGGAGAGGGCCTAACCTACCTGCCCAGGCCTAACTGAAAGGCTGGATACACCAGACAGCCAGTTCCTAGACAGGAGCCCCAAGAAAGGGGATGGTGGGAGGGAAAGCATACCTGATGACTGAGATCCCCTCAAAGATCTACTGTTACAGTAAGTTCTTATGTAACTGTTCTATCTTCTTTGGGGGTATCTCAGTCATCAGTTAACACCGTAGGAATGAGTCCCAAGCAGTTACAGGTGAGAACAGACAGTCTGGGAGGAGGGCTAACCATAAACCTAAGACCGGAGGCCCTGCAGTTCAGCCCTGCAAAAACCTGCATGAGCTCTTGAGGCAATGTCCAGACTGAAGTGCTTGGTGAAAGTATGGATGGCACTCCAAGTGGCAGCCGCATAGATGTCAGCAACTGAGACCCCTCTGAAACAGGCCACAGAGGTAGTCATGCCCCTTGTGGAATGAGCTTTGACAGAACCAGGCAATTCTTTGCTGTACTTATTTTAGCAGAATACAGAGCAATTTGCCAACCATTTGGATAAACATTGCTTAGAAACTGAAATGCCCTCTCTACCTGGGGCAAAAGAAACAAACAGCTGCTTCGACTTTCTACATTTCTTAGTCCAAAGCAGGTAGTACTTCAGAGTTCTGTGCACATCTAACATATGGAGCAGTGCTTCCCCTGGAACGGCACGCTTGGGAAAATAAACAGGAAGGTGGATAGACTGGGTGAGTGTAAACTCTGAGACCACCTTAGGGAGAAACTTAGCATTTGTGGGCAAAGACACCCTGTCTTTGTGAAAAATCAAATAAAGCTCCTCATACCAGAGGGCCTGAAGCTCTGAGATTCTTCGAATAGAAGTAATGGCAACTAAAAATAATGCTTTCCAAGAGAGAAAGCATAAATTGAAAGTTGTGGTTGGCTCAAAGGGAGACAGGGTCAGCTTCTCTGAAACAAAATTCAAGTCCCAAGCTGGGACAGGAGAATAGATTGGGGGTTTCAGATGCAGGATGTCCCTTAGGAAGGCACAGGAGACATCCAGCTGAGCAATCATGCGGTCACTCATGGGCTCATGAAATGCAGAAATAGCTGAAAGGTGCACCTTGAGGGAGGAGTACTGGAGACCTGAGTTGGAGAGAGAGAGATCAGGTAGTCCAGGATATGGTTCACCAGACAAGTGAAAGGGTCTAAACTATGTTTGGCAGCCCAGATGGCAAGCCGCTTCCACTTCATGGCATATGTGACTCGAGTGGAAGGCTTCCAGGTGGCCACTAGGATGTTCGCCACTCTGTTAGAGACCCCGAACTTGGTGATGGCTATGCCCTCAGGAGCCAGGCATGCAGATAGAGGGATCTGAAGTAGGGATGGACCAGGGTCCCCTGATCCTGGGTCAGCAGATTGGTTCAGTGACAAAATTGCGTAACCACAAAAGCGCAAGACATTTATGCACTGACATTTTAGCGCTTGTTAAAAATTGCGCTCTAACAAAACATCGGCAGCACAAAATAGCATTCTCAGCTCAAAGCAACAATTTTTCCTTGCAGCATGACTGTGCTCCACTCCTTCCCTTGTTTGCCGTCCTAAACATTGTAGGTCTGCATTCACACTTGTATATTTCAGTATCAGCTATAATGCAATTTTTGCTACCTTTTTAATGGATCAAACAATGGGACAAAAAAAAAAGATTAAAGGACAAATCAGCATTTCAGCATTTATCAATTTTTTTTTGAATATGTAGCACAAGTAAGCAGACAATTCAAAGTCATGTATAAGGAGAGATGGGGAATAACTTGACTAGGAGCCATTCCGGAATGCCTCGCTCTCCTTACGTTCAAATGTTTTGCTATGTCTGCACGAGCATCACATAAATATATTGAGCACTGTAACACATAGTGGATGGGTAATTCAGTCTTTCATGCACAGATGTTAAGTGTTTATTTTTTAGAGCTGTTTAAACTGGGACTGAGTTCAAAGTTCACTGTTAGGTACAGGCGGTGCAGCCACAATGAGACAGGAGCTTTACACTGACTGATCATAATCTGAAGCCACTCATTTTGCCATACACCAATTGTTTTTTTAATAGTCCGTTACCATAAATTGCACCAAATAAAAAGAAATTTACAGTACTTGTCTTTTTCTGCTGTGAGTCAGTGACCGACTCTGACAATGGCTCAAAGAAGTGGCCTAAAATCTAGCGCATGATCGTCTACTTACACAGTTTTTAAGAGAGGGATATACTAAAATAGAATTAACACACACAAGTCAACATGCCAGAACTCAGAGAATAAAAAAAAAAAGAATATCACATAGTTAATTATTTATTTACCTAAAACCTCTAAAAATGTAGTAACTGACAATTCACAAATAAGGAGCAGCGCCAACACTAAGAAAGACTGTCATGTACGTCACTACATAACTGATCCATGCACGAGACCAGCATAATGGAGGTCGAGCATAACAAACTTAAAAAATATTGTTTTTAGAATGAATAAATAAATTTATTTAATTCAGTTTAAGAGTGTTTTAGTGATTGGTCTGCTACTGTGCAGATTACTTTGCATTCAGTACAGTACAGGTACACATACACGCTTTCTAACATGTGCTGTTTTGCACTAACACTGTTGTGGCTCGCGCGGTTATGGTAGCGCTGTATTGACTCCCGCTATTGCAGATGCATGATTTTCACCAGATACCCAGCAGATTCCTGCAAAGAGGGAGAGGGACTGGAGGTTCCTTCGCCAGCTGCTAGAGCAGAGGGAACCAAATCTGTCGGGGCCAGGACAGTGCTATCAAGATTGTGCTGGCTCCCTCCATCTGCGACTTAATTAGCACCCTCTGAATTAGAGGAAATGGAGGGAAGGCATAAAGAAACCTCCTGCTCCAAGAAAGGGATGACACGTCTCACCAGAGAACTCCAGGCCCTGGATCTAGCGAGTAGAAATTAGGCAGTTTTGTATTGAGTGGGGATGCAAAAAGGTCCAACTCTGGATGACCCCATCTGTCGAACAAATTTTCGACAACAGATGAGAGAAGCTCCCATTCATACATGCTGGACTGAGTCCTGCTGAGACTGCCCTCCAGATTGTTTAACACACCTAGCACGCGTACTCCAGAGAGTGCCAAACTGTGATACAACACCCAGTACCACACTCTCATGGCCTCCCTGCAAAGGGGGTACGATTGAGTCCTCCCCTGTTTGTTGATGTATACTACGCTTAGATTGTCTGACTGCACCAGCAGCTGACCCAGAGCGAGGTGTTCCTGAAAAACATGCATGGCGTAGAGCACCACCTTCATTTCCAGGACATTGATATGCAGGGAAGTTTCCCACTGGGACCAAGAGCCCTGGGTCTGGAAGGGATCCAGGTGCTCTCCGCAGCCCAGACCTGGGGCATCCGTGGTTACGGTCTGCTGCGGGGAGGAGATCTGGAATCCGACACCTTAAAGCGTATTCGAGGGGTCCAGCCACCACTATAGCACCCTGCATACTGGGGAGGAGACCAGAACTGGTTGGTCTAACTCATCCGTGCGCTGATCCCACTGCACCCAGAGGGTCCACTGGAGGATGCTCATATGAAGTCTGGCCAGTGGAACAGTAGGTATGGCAGCTGCCATCAGGCCCAGCAATCTGAGGTATACCCTGGCAGGAATGTAGCAACTTTGGGCAACTTCCTGAGCTTGAGCTTAAGCAGAAGTGGAGTCAGCTGCAAGGGCTGGTCCCTCACTTCTGGGACGCTTGGTCACCGCTTCGGCACCGGAGGGGGCGGACAAGGCAGCCTGGGCTCTGCATTTCCCTTGGGGTCAGGGAGCTGTCCCGTGCCTATTGTTCATTTTGCAAAAAGAAGGGCACCCTCTACCCCTAGGCTGGGAATGGTAGAGGGAGCGAACAGACTTGAGGGCCCTGACCAAGGCTTGCAGATCATTAATGAGGTCCTGGACATCATGCCCAAGCAGGTTATTGCCATTAAAGGGGGCATTAAGCACTTTTTGCTGCACATTGGCTGCAAAACCAAATACTGTCAGCCAGGAGTGCTTATGTAGGCATATGCCCATGGCAGCTGCCCTGGCAATGGTGTCAGCCATGTCATACAGGGCTCTGAGGAGATGCTTACTAATATCCTCCACAGCCTGAAGGCACTGAAGCAGTTCCTGCTTTTGAGTGCCTTCTGGAAGGACCTGGACAGCAGCCTTGCCCTTCTTCCAATTGGAATTCTGGTACTTTACCATGTGTGACAGATATTTTGCAATTCTCAAACCTATAGTAGAGGAGGCATATACCCTTTTACCCCAAAGGTCGATTCTGCAAGACTCTTTGTCTGGGGGAAGGGAACTAAGGTTCTTAGGCGCCTTAGCCCTGTCATGAGCTGCCTTGATGACCACTGAGTCTGTCTCGGGCTGGGCAGCATAGCAGGGGAAACCCTCAGGGGCATGATAAAGTTTGTCTGCCTTGTGAGGCATAGCTGGCACCATGTCTAGTCTGTGCCAGGCTGCCGTGGCTGCATTCCTCAAGGCTGGTAAGACTGGAGGAATGATCTTTGGGGGAGATTCTCCAAGAAGTCCACCAATTCTTTCGTGGTGGCATCCTCTTCCTCTTTTTATGGAAGCCCATGGCTGAGGACAGCTGCTTCATCACACTGAAAAATATGGAGTCCTCAGGAGGAGATCTAAGTGTGTGCTTCACCAAATCCTCACTGACAGAGGAAGCAGTTTGTCAGACACAAGGATTTCTTCCTCTTCTTGCTCCTCATCATCAGGAAGAATGAGGTCTGGATGGTACTCCTCCTCGACTTCAATCTCCTATAGGTCTGGGTCTGGCGTCAGTTGCACCGATGACAGCCTACGGGGGCTTCCTGTGACCGATGAGTAGGGGTTGATGATGAAGCTGCCATCGCCAGTGAGGAAGGCCTAAGGGCACCCAGTTGTTGCACAGTCACATTTGTAAATCTGACCGGAATTTTGTTTTATTTGATGGTGTTCATCGATGGCGGGGGGATCAATAGCACGGATGTCGACAACCCACCAGCTGGGCCCTGAGAACCCAAGGAGCCTGTAGCACGAGTAGGAGAAAGGGCAGGCCTTGATGGGAGAGTTGTCGATGACCAGCCCATCATCGACAAAGGATGGGCCAACAACCCAGAGGTTGACGGCCGACCACCTTGAGAATCGGGTGTGGATGCTGTCAATATGAGTCTGGTGGGCACAGAGACCTGAACAGCAGATTTATTTGCCAGTGTGTAACCCCTAGGTGGCGCTGTCCCAAGGGCTACTACCCCTGCCTGCTTGACTACTGACAGGTTGAGGGGCCTAGGTTCTGTGGTGGGTGCCTCCACCCAGAGGTCAGGGTTTGTAGTGGTTAGACTAGCTTGGTCACAGCCCTCTGGGACACTGAGACCCCCTTTTATTCCCTCTAGTGGCTCATACAGTACACAGGAGTTACAGCCCCAATACCCCATGTATACACACTGTTCACTCATAAAGTACCACTTACCCTCAAGACTGATTCTGCAGCACGTCTCTGGGGACCCCCTGTAAAATAAGGTTTAACAACATACACAGCAAAATACAATACTGTTTCCATGAGTATCAACACCACAGACAGTATATAGTATAACAACAACAAATCTGATTTATTTAGGGGATAGTAACACGGGAGGGGGCAATCAGGTTAATTGGCAGAATTAAATCACAGTACTGTGCACACATACAGGGTCTGAAAAGTCACACTCTGGGTACCCAGGTTGGGGGGGGGGGGCTAGCCAGGTCCATTGCCCGGGGTTGGCTGGCAGGTGCAGATGGACAGGGCCCTGTAGAAGAAAATATATGCACAACACCCAATTGTAATCTGGAGCCGGATGGCTCAGTCCATGAAGAAGTGAAACAACAATAATTAGATGACACACTTGTAATTGAAAACAGGCTGCAGGGGAATACCCTGATTTGTACTCACGATACCCAACCTGAGAACCGGATGGTGGATGTTCTTCTGGGTTGCCAGAACAACAGGGCATGGAGACAAGGTCCTTGTGACTGGACCCCACTGCAGTAGATAGTAAACAGATTTAGTCCGAGACAAGCTGGGGTTTGCTTCCAGCTTCAGCACACAGCACAGGGGATTGGAAATAGCGATTCCCCACAAGCACTGTGCACATTCATGTGTAAAAGGAAAGTAGTATACCAGGCAGGTTGCTCCTAGATCCGATCGCAATTACTGCAAAATACCTGGGAGCACACACAGTAGCTTCAGTTCCTGACAGACCGAGCACGATTCAGCAATTTCTCCAGTCTTCTACAGGGTGAGCCTGGTTTCCACTCTTCAGACTTCCTTCTTTCTCCTCACAGATCGGATTCAGTCTGAACTGGCACTTACAAGGGCTGCAGGCTGAACCTCAGGGCCTCACATGCGCTTCCCGCGCGAAACTATACACCGCAGAAGCACAGAGCTCCTTCTCTTTTCACTGTCACAACTGATCTGATCTTTCCAGTCACAGAGCAGGGCATTTCCTTTAGCTCCACACCATTCTGTTGGCTGGTTCGGCTGTCACTCACAATGAGACTCCCTCTGGTGAAAAAAGGTGCCAAGGTCAAAACTACATTTCCCAGATTCACTGCCCATACAATCCCCTTGTGGCTGGCTCAAAATTGAGAGTTCAAGTTCCCATAAGTCCACAGGCTCCATTTTAAGGAACCCTTCCCCATTGACTGGTCCATTTCAGCAGCTCAGGACCAAAATGAAAGAGCTACACTGAAACAGTTCATGCTGAAATGAAGACAGGTTAGACAAGCTACATTTTCTCAGTCACTCCAAATGATTTCTGGCAAATAGTTATATCTTTCAACAAGGCTCCCTCTGCACATGTAGCGATGGCAGAAACAGAGCGAATTGACTGCAGCTTGGGTGGGATTCGAGCATTAAATACACAGTCCCTCCATACAAACTAATTAAGTCTGCAAGCAGACAGCTCTTAAAGAGACAGTACGTGGAGGCTCAAATAGCACTCACTTGGAACCACATTTAAACAGCTTAAACACTGAACACCGCCCAGACTTGGAGCATTCAGGCAAGCTCCTGGAAGACTTTTGGGAACCCCCATTTGCAGGGGGGTTACAAGTGTATCTGATGAAGACCTCCCAGAAGAAGGAGAAGCTGACAGGGAATGAGATTGATGTCGGGGTGGGGCGGGGGGAGTGATTGCGATCTCTGTCTTTTTTGTGACTTTTCTCTGAGGACTTGTCTCGGGCAACTTGAAGATCCAGTAGGTGACTGAGAGGCTGGGACCCCGGAGGACTCCTACCTGGAACTGGCTACCTGTTGATCCATCAGGAAATTTTTGAGAGCCTTTCTGCATCACCTGAGGGTTGTTTGGTTAAACTTCTGGCAGAGCTCACAGGTCCAGGACAACAGACAGAGAGAGAGAGTGTTCATCTGTGGAGGCAATCTTCTTTCCCCAGTGGCAGCGATGGAAGAGAGAAGTTGAAGGATTATCTCTCAACATAAGCTAGTCATGGAAATCTCTTTAGAAAAAGATATTCTGAAAAATAAAGTTAGAAAGCTATAGGCGAAAAAAAGGCACAAATACTGTGACAGAGCTTCTGCAGAGACCAATGCAAACGAGTGGACAGTGGGAAAGAACTGAGGAGGGAGTGGGGCCACTTACACTTTTATAGGGTTGATCATGTCGACGGCATGGGCAGCCCCAGTTGTAATGCTTAAAATCATCTGTGTGGATTCCCCTTCACTGATGATGAAGTTCCTATGGTGTTACCTGATGATTGAGATGCCCCAAAGAAGAGCTGAAGTTCATGATATATCATGGTTTTAGGGCCTTTCAACTAATTTTAGCTGATATTTTTAGGAACCACTGTCACTTCAGCACCCACTCTTCCTGACACAAGCATTTGAGGAGTTATTTTTTGTACAGAAATGACTTCTTCCGTAATACTGTCATAGTCACAATAACTGAGTTATTCAGTGCCATGGTTATCACACCGTCAAATATTTGATCCTGTGACATCTGTAGTAGACACATTTTTTTCAGAGGAACTGTTTTTTTACTCCCTGTGTTGCTGCACACAGTTGGAGTCTGCCGACAGACATTTGTGAGTGCAGTCACTTGGTTGTTTCTGTGTCGTTCCACATTGTCAATGGGCAGACTTTACAAATGAGTATATCTGCACGCCAGCCCAGTGGCGCAGAGGGTTGAGGTGCTGGATGCCTTACCTTGCACTACACCGGCAACCCGGGTTCGGGAATGACCTCAGGTCGTCAGGGTGCCTGCGTGGGGGGGTGGAGCAGGCTTGAACATGCCGGCAAGCAGCTCTCCTCTCCTCTCCTGAGGGTAGTGAGGGTGGATTGGGGCCCCTCATAGTTCCGCTCCCACCAGGTGGAGGTCCAGTGGATAGTGTAGGCAGAGAGTGGGTGGCAAAAGTAATTGGAGGTGGAAGGGGCTGATCTGGCACCATGGGATGCGGAACGTGTCTCCACACGCTCACATGGCCATGTGCGGGCCTCGGGGATCAGGGAGAAAATCTAAAAAAAGAAGAAAAAAAAATGAGATATGTACCCCCATCACCAGTTGACAGGAGGAGGTGACAGGGACCAAACAGCTATATATATATATATATATAAAATAAAAAAATGGGTATATCTGCACCCCATCTAGGGATCACTGGTAAAGCTTTAGCTTTTTTTGATGAAAACTTTCATATAAAAATTTTGTAACAAAAACAGGTTCACATAAAACAAAATGACTTGTAATACACAGACATGGGTTCAAAATGCAATTCATCTAGCTCAAATGTTACTTGCATAGGTTTAATTGAAGAGTATACATGTTACATACTATGCAACAGAGCCTATGACATTATTCAAATAAATAACGAAAGAGAGATACAGAAGCTATGCCTGCAGCTTGGTATGTTGGTGTCCCTAGTGTTTGAGGCTCTGAGTTCTTCAGTTAGTAACAGGAATCGGCAGCATGTGACAGAGTTCTTTACAGCAAGTATTATTGGCGCTGCATTTTTCCATTTTATAGGAAACTCTTGAGTAACCCTGGCAAATAAGAACTGTATGTGTCTACAGGCAGCCTACTTTATATTAAAAATTGTGCTACTGCCGAATGTTGGATTTACTCAGCCTGCTTTGCATTCCAGCTTTAATACTGGAGGTGTTCGCACTCGCAAATCTTGCTCTGTGTCTGTTCAAATATACTGTAACTTCTGCCATACAAACTCACTAATTTGCGAATGTAAAACTGACTTTGTGTCTAGGTTAGTGATTTTAATTTTTTATTTATTTGATATTTATTAACTGGGTAAACCTCAAGTGCATAATATACCCATTTTCAAGGGAGACCTGGATGCATAAAAGCAAGATTGACAACAATACAGAAAAAAAAATACATTATGAATAGCATTTACATGAAGACTGTCTAATTTAGTGGTTTTTCAGTACAGATTTAATCAGATTCAATATCATGAAATGAATTTGGTGATAAATTCCATTCCTTTTAGTGCACAGTGAATAAAAAACAACTTTCTCCTTGAGCTGTCTTGTTAAAGAGGAGTTTTAAACACAGATTGTGTAGTGGATCTAGTAATATCAGAAATGTGTGGAAATAGCAAGGTTTTAAAGGAAAAGGGGACAGGGGCCTTTGAGAAACATACAAAAAGAGAGTAGAGTATGATAGTAATATTGACTTTTGACAGAAAACCATCCAACCATAAAGAAGGCAATGATGTGTCAAACGCAGACAAGAAACAACAAAACAGTTCCAATGTGCTGCCCATTGGGTACTGAGGGTAGCAAGGTATAAACCAAGAAGTAACGTTCAGTTTGTATAATGGGTGGGGGAATATCGGGGGTCATCAAAGTTCAAACCATTGTCCACTACCTTTCTGTGTAATGAGCAGTTCTGTTTGCTCTCTGATATGCGCAGACCACTGTAACACCACCTGACATTTTATTGCTCCTGCTGGTCTACCATTAACCCATTCTAATTAGCATAGAATTATTAGAAGAACCCTTTGGATTTTCATCTGCCACTATACTACTTTTGGCAAATTGATGTTAATGCTTCTGTTGTATATGAGTTGTGCAAGTCAGAAGAAATTACTCACCTGTAGTAATGTTGTTTCTTCCAAAGGGATCCCTCACTAGGTTTAACAACTGCTCTTCAGTCCCCTGTCTTGAGCTTGCCCAGGAGCTTTAGAAATTCTTGCAAATTAAGGAATGTGGAATGCAATTCGAAACTGCTGTGTGGTCACACTCATCTCTGCCCTGTAACGGCAGATTTATTTCTCAAGCTGAAATCTTGATTTAGTAGTTGCCGTATTGGTCCTTGCAAGAATAGATCCAGAAGCAAATGATTTGATACCTTTTAATGGACCAACATAGATGTAACAACAAGAACAAAGTGCTCTAGCTTTCGGACCAACCAGTCCTTCTTCAGAAGCTCATGGCAGTTGTTTAGAAAATACAATACTTATAACAGCTAGATAATGCAGAGAAAAACAGAAAAAAATCCCCATTGGTTTAAAATACTCATTTAAAAAAAAAAAAAAAAAAAAAACCAGAAGATGATGTCAGAGAAGTTAAACAGTACAATACTGCCCTCAGTCCGAATGAACCTTGGGTTAAGATGTGCTTGGTGCAACAAACATAAAGATCCTACTGCACATAAATTTAATTGACATCGATAACACTGCTGAAGCAGATAACTCCCAAATCAAGCCATGAGTGTCACAGTCGTATAAGGATGTGATTACTGAAAGGCAACCCTCACCCAGCTTAAAGACAAACTAAGATATTTAAGGGCTCATGAAATTACAATGTATGCATTAAAGACAAGAATACCAGTAAAGTTGTCTAAAAACATCAGTGCACACTGTGTGATGTGTAAAACCTAGCTAGACATGTCACCCAGCTGTATTCTCAAGCTAAATAAAAGGCCCAAGAAATTACAAAACCTCAGGACTATATAAATGATAATATAAATATAAATTGATAATATTAGTGTTAAACAAAAACTCTAGTAGAGGAACCTCAAAGAATTCAGACCATGCATCCTGATATGTACTGATGTCAATATATACTGAGAATGTAGCAACTACATGTACCACAAGTGTCTAGGGAATCTGAAAAGAGATAAAAAGTAATTTATCTCCTCCTGCTCATACAAACAGTACAACCTAACCCACCCCACATCACAATAATGTGGGTGGGGGAGATACATAGCTTAAACGAGATGTTGTCTCTCTCTCTCTCTCTCCCCCCTCCTTTTCTCTCTCTCTCTCTGTCCCCCACAGACACACACACACACACATACACACTCTCAATCTCTCTCCTAGTGAACCTATATTAACTTCAGTCACTGTAATTGTTTCCCAAAGGAATACAACTTGTAATGCAATTCTGAGTAAATTACTACAATATATACAATAAATATCTTAGTTTGTCTTTAAGCTGGGTGGGGGTTGCCTTTCAGTAATCACATCCTTATACCGACTGTGACACTCATGGCTTGATTTGGGAGTTATCTGCTTCAGCAGTGTTATCGTATGTCAATTAAATTTATGTGCAGTAGGATTCTTTATGTTTGTTGCACCAAGCACATCTTAACCCAAGGTTCATTCGGACTGAGGGCAGTATTGTACTGTTTAACTTCTCTGACATCATCTTCTGTTTTTTTTTTTTTAAATGAGTATTTTAAACCAATGGGGATTTTTTTCTGTTTTTCTCTGCATTATCTAGCTGTTATAAGTATTGTATTTTCTAAACAACTGCCATGAGCTTCTGAAGAAGGACTGGTTGGTCCGAAAGCTAGAGCACTTTGTTCTTGTTGTTACATCTATGTTGGTCCATTAAAAGGTATCAAATCATTTGCTTCTGGATCTTTCTCAAGCTGAGTGAGAGTGACCACTAAAGCTAGCTAAATGACTAATAACAAGTACCCATAAGGGGTAAAAGTTTTGGAAAAAAACTTATACCATAGCAGAAAAATATTTAACTGTAAAAAACACAAAATATCAATTGTAAAACAATGCGACGAATAATAGTCACACAATTAAAATAAACTGACTCTTGTATGAAACTTTTCCAGATTCTGGAAGGGGAAGAAGGGATGGGATTGTTAAACTTAGTGAGGGATCCCTTTGGAAGAAACAAAATTATTACAGGTGAGTAGTTTTTTCTTCGAATCCCTGGACTCCCTCACTGGTTGTTTAACAGCTGCAGACCAAATAGCAGTACATTGGGAGGCTGGGTACATTAACTATTTAGGGAAAAGGTTCTGCAAGACAGCAGTGTCAAAGCTGGCATCCCTTCTGGAATGAATGTCCAAACAGTAGTGCTTTGTAAATGTGTGTACTGTCTTCCAGGTAGCTGCTTTACAGATCTCCTGAATGGAAACACCTCTGGATGCTGCCACAGAGGTGGAGGTGCCTCTTGCAGAATGGGCCCTGAGCCCTTCTGGCGGAAGTTTGCCAGCTTTGCCATAACAGAACTGAATACAAGTCACTATCCAGCAAGAAATGTTTCTCCTGGATGCGGGTTTACTTTGGACCAACTTGCTGTAGGTGACAAATAACAGAGTTTGTGGACCTGACATTCTTTGTGTGGTCCAAGTAGTGCTCTAGAGCTCTCTTAACATTCAGGCTATGGAATTTCAGCTCCCCTGAAGTGCAGTGCTCTGTAAAAAACATGGAGAGTGATCAGCTGGCTCAGATGAAATTCAGACAGCACTTTGAGGAGGAATTTTCTATTATTCCCCAGTTCCACCTTGTCCCTGTGGAACATGATGCAGCTGGGATCCATGCAAAGGACTTGGGTCTCGCTTACTCCCTAACCGAGGTAATTGCCACTAGGAAAACTGTTTTCCAGGTGACATATTTCAGAGCAGCAGTTCCCATGGGCTCAAATGGAGCCTCCATCAGCTGTGCAATGCAGAGACTCAGGTCCCAGGGGGGACTGGGTCCCTAAAAGGAGGGTTCAGATGAATGAGACCATTAAAGAACCTCTTAAAAATAGCTTATGAGGCTAGAGACCTAGCCTTACCAGCTGAAACATACACGAACATATGAACTTACGAAGAAGTCAGCAGAAGAAGGCCGTTTGGTCTATCAAGTCTGCTCGTATTGCAGGGTCCACATATGCTGACACTGCTGCCAAATGCACCTTCAGGGTTGAAGGGCAGAGGCTCAGGGACTGAAGGTGGATCCAATACTCTAAAACAGTGGACAAGCTCACCTGAAGGGGGCTGAGCTGCCTGGATGAACAACAGAGGGAAAATCTTTTCCACTTGGAAGCGTAGGTTTTCCTTGTTGCTGATTTCCCGGAAACGTTGAGTACATGTAAAATGTCCTCTGAGAGGTTTAGTCCAGAGAACTCTAGCTCTTCAAGTACCATGCTTTGAGGCACAGGGTTCTTGGGTCTTGGAATGTTATCCTGCCCTGGGACAGAGTCAGCAGACTGTGACTCTGGGGATGGATGATTTGCAGTCTGGAGGAGAGGGACAGGAGCAGGGAGTACCACACCTGCCTGGCCCAGTCTAGAGCAATCAAAATCATTGCTGCTGGCTCCCTCCTGAGTTTCAGTAGCACTTTCAGCAGAAGTGGGAATGGAGGGAATGCATACACAATTTTCCCTGTCCATGAGAGGACTACAACATCCTCTGGGACTGTTCCCATTGAGTGAGGCCTGCAACAAAATATTGGGAGCTGATGTGTTTTCCCAGAATGCAAACAAGTCCGCTTCTGGTGTGCCCCACCTTCTGAACACTGTGGAGAGCACCATGTTCAGAGTCCATTTGTGATTTCCTTACATACGAACATACAAACATACAGTGGCATCCCCCAGAATGAAACACAGTTCTGCAGCACTCTGCAGACTGTTGCAGCAGACCTACTGAATAAAGCAATGTAATTTCAATGGCAATTAGTCCCTTTTGTCATTCAGGAAAATGTGACACTGCCAGGATGAAGGGAATGCCAGAGTTTCCTGCATGACAAAAGGGACTAATTGCCATTGAAATTACGTTGCTTTATTCAGTAGGTCTGCTGCAGCATACTGCAGAGTACTTTAAAAGTGGGTTTCATCCTGGGGGACGCCACTGTACGAATCTGCCAGCAGAAACAGGCCTCATGGTCTATCAAGTCTGCTCGAGTGCACAACTAGCACCCTTAGATTGCAGCCACCCCACCATACTTGACTGATTCTGCTTAGAGAGTCTATCAGGACATTGTCCTTGTCTAGCAGATGAACTGCAGATAACGGTACTTGCAGAAAATAAGCCAGAATCCAGATCTTCATTGCTTCTGTGCACAGCTTGGAAGATCTTGTTCCTCCCTGTTTGTTGATGTAGTACATAATGGTGGTGTTGTCTGTCCTTATCTGGATTGACTGGCCTCTGATATGAGAGGAAAAGGCTTTCATTGCTAAGTACACTGCCCTGAGTTCCAGGAGGATTATGTGCTCCTGAGACTCTAGTGGGGTCCATACCCTGCTAACAGTGAGATCCTGTAGATGGCCTTCCAACCCCAGGAGGGAGGCATCTGTAATGAGTACTTCTGCTGCTGGCCCGGTGGCGCTGAGGGCTGAGGTGCTGGGTGCCTTACTTCGCGCCATGCTGCTGACCCAGGTTCAGGAGACAGCTCAGGTCATTGGGAGTCAGCCGGGGTAGGAGAGGATCAAGCATCCGGAGAACTGCCCTCCTCTCCTGGGGAGGGTGGGGTTGCGGCACCCTGGCAACTAGCAACTCCGAGTGGAGACTGGGGATGCTGAAGCCAGGGAATGCTGAGAATTGGGTAGAGGTGGTGGCGGATGTCCTGCGGGCATGTGCAGGAGCGTACCTGTCGTGCACTGACGCTATTACACATCCATGCCTTCAGGGAACATACAAGCAGGAAAGCCCTCCATGAGAGGGCACCATGAAGCCCCCGACAGATTCCCGCTTCCTCCGACTGAACAATGCCCAATGTAAGTCAGGGCAGGGGCTCCAGGGTGATGTTGGTCTCCCTCCTGTTCCCCGCCAGATGGGCCCCTCCATGGGGGGGGGGTAAGCCACGGTCCTCCCTGTCCCTGCAGTTGCGGTGGAAGCTGGCAGGAGAAGTGTTGAGAACCTGCGTACAGGGCAGATGCAGAGATAGGCGCTGTCCCATGCCGTGAATGGAGAGAAGAAACAAAGTTGAAAAAAAATGAGTACTACTGCGGGTGACTGCTGGAGGAAGGGAACTCGTTCCCGAAGGTTTTCATCCTCCTTCCACCACTCCTGTGCCCCAACAGGCACTTTGACAGGGGCACTAATGTTGACAGAGGGTCCCACCTTTGGGGCCAGTGGGCCCCTAAGTGGTGCTGGACACCTCTCATCTGGAATCTGGCACCTGGCACCACTGTTGTGGAAGAGGCCATATGTCCTAGCAACTGCAGGATGTTCCTGGAAGATCTTGGCTGCCCTATTTTGAAGGATTTTACCAGTTCTATCAGATTGGTCACCCCTTCCGAGGGAGGATTGCCTTTCCCTGAACAGTATCTAGTTCTGCTCCTATAAAGTCCAACACCTGCACTGAATCTAGTTAAGACTTTTGGAGGTTTACCAAGAAACCCAACTCCTTCAGGGTGGGTTGGGTGAGAGAGAGGAAGGTTTTGGCCTCCTGGTAGGACTGTCCCGAAACCAAACGGACATCTAGCTAGTGGGAGACCACGACCCCTTGCCTCCTCAAATGTGCCACTATTACCACTAGGTACTTTGTGAAAACTCTGGGAGCCAATGAAAGGATGAAAGGAAGGGCTGTGAACTGGTAGTGGCGGTCATCCACTCAGAACCTGAGGTATTTTCTATGAGATGGTCTTACCGCAGTGTGGAAGTAGACATCTTTCAGATCCAGTGACCCCAGCCAGTGACCTTATTTTAAGGATGGAATTATTGTTCTTAGTGTCACCATCTTGAACTTTTCCTTCTTTAAATGTTTGTTCAGATATCTAAGATCTAAAATGGGTCACCACTCCCCAATTTTCAGGTGGGTCAGGAAATATCTGGAGTATAGCCCCCTCTTGATTTGGGGAGGGGTCTGCTTCCACTGCATTTGCTAGAAGCATCTTTTTTACCTCCAACTCCAGCAGAAGTTTTTCTGCTGGGGTATGAGGAGGAAAGGCTCTGTGAGTTTGCAGCTTTGGAAACCTTTCCAACTGCAGAGAGAGACCCTGAGCCACTATTTCCAGAACCCACCTGTCTGTGGTAAAATTTTTCCAAGCCTGAAAAAAGTGGGTTAGCCTTCCTCCCACTGGTGATGGTTGAGTGACCTGAACACACTTGTCAGAGGTTTTGTTTTGTCTGGGCCTTGGGAGCTGTAGTGGCACCTCCACTTTGGAACCCCTTCTGCCCCTACCTCTGAAGAAGCCTCTCTGGGAGGCATAATCATAATCACATAAGCATGGGGGTAGTAATCCCTGCCCCTGCCCCTGCCTCACCCTCCGTAATACCTCTGGGTAGTGAAGGCCTTTTCCTTCTCAGTGTTGCTTTTGTAAGCGGTTTTGAATTCATCCACTTTTTTCATGTAAGTCTCTGTCTTGTCACTAAACAAGGAAGTCCCCTCACATGGAAAATCCATGGCTTTTGTCTGAGTGTCATGGGAAAGGTTTGTAGTTCTGAGCCAAGCAAACCTTCTGAGAGACACTGAATGCACCATGACCCTGGAAGCAGTGTTGTTGGTATCCACGACCATGTGAAATTGGTACTTGATGACATCCATGGCAGTTTTAGCTGTGTCTGCCAGGTCTGAGCCAAATCCCCAGGTGTTTTCTCGCTCATGGCCACTACAGAGCTCCAAAGTGTCTTTTGGTACTGAGCTGAGTAGGCCATATAAATTCTCTGAACAGCAAAGGGTTTGACGTATACATTTCAAACAACTTAAAGTCTTGCTGTATTCTGACAAGTGCAGCTAGCCCCAGCCTTTAAACTGCCCCAGAGAACAAAGAGTTAACATTTCTATGCAGAGCATTGAATGCTGAGCTCAAGCTCGGTTGATGTCTCTGTTTCTCTTTGAAAGCTAACCATCAGATTCTTTACTCCACCTCACTGAACAGTCGCTCCGGAGATTTCTCCTGCAGCTCGGTTCATAAGTCGGTTGAAGTGTCATTTTTTTCGTCGGTTTCTAACCGAAAAAGTTTCCCGCATAGTTGGTTCAGTCTCTGTCTGTGGTACCATGAGTACTAGATAGGTTTTGTACTGTGTTTTCTGTGTGGAACTTGTAAAAAGTGTGGATCGGTTCGGCTGAACCGATCATTTGCTAAATTCTTGTGTAACTTTAGTGTGTGGTTACCGGTCCTCATCGGTTCTAAAAAAAACATGTTTTGAAACGCGTTTTTTCTAGACCCATGACACAGTTAGGAACCGATAAGGGAGTCTTGCCTGGCGGTTGCCGAAAAAAGGGTAAGTTTGGTTAGGTTGGCCATGTCTGAGAAACCCAAGAAAAAAAACGGGCCCACTGGGTTTCAACACTGCAGTGAGTGTGGGGAGGTCTTCACTAAGGCCGATCCCCACACCATCTGTGTGTATTGTCTGGGGTTTGAACACCTCAATTCAGACTGCCAAATTTGCAAAAATGTTCCCAAATCTACAATTGAAAAGAGATTAGGGAGACTGAGGGAAAAGGAGGCACAGAAGTCCACTGACCCAGATGGCCAGCCCGGTTTGGTTCTGACCGAACCAGAAGGAATGCCCTCTGACCAGGGCAATACTTCTTTGGGCAAAAGGAGAGCCGATCCCGAGAGGTTGGTTCTGACTAAAAGAAAGCGCAAAGGAAAATCGTCCAGTTTGGATCCAGAAGTTCATGTTCCGACCACCGAAGAAATAGCCAGAGCGATTCGGATTGTGGAATCACTTCGCCTGGTTTTGGCCAATCCGGCACCTTCTGGCAGGGGCTCGGTTCGGTCGGTTCCCCCAGTTCACGATTATACTTTGGAAGAATTTTATGAACCGGAGTTTGAGAAGGAAGGGGAGTTTGAAGATGATGATGGTGATGGTGAAAGTCTAGATGTGCCTGTGGAACCGGATATCTCCCCAGACAGACCTTCAGGTGTATCCCCTCCTAGGCTTTCTGAGTCCCCTTCCCACTTTATGTTCTACAGAAAGGTGGCTGAGACCCTCCAGCTTCCTATGGAAGAGGCAGTGGAGGATCAGGAGGAGCCTGATTTTGTAGAAATGATGGACATCCCAGAGTCCAGGAGACTGTCTATTTCCCTCCACAAATCTTTTGGGAAACAGACACAAAAAATTCTGAAGTCTCTCAATTCTATACCTCCTGTGGACAGAAGAATGGACAAGAGGTATACACTCTCAGGCTCAGAAACTGAGTTTTTATATCATCAATGCAGCCATGTTGGGGTTGTGCAGGCTGCTGCCTGTGATAAGGCAAGCATTCCCTTGGCTTCACACCCCCCAGACAAAGACTCTAGGAAGGTTGATGCCATGGCAAAAAAGCTGTACATGGCATCTTCCTTGGGACTCAGACAGGCAAATTATATGGCCTATACAGCTAGGTACCAGAAGTCCAGGTGGGACACTGTACTGGCACTGGCTAAACAGGCCTCCCCCCAGCTAGCCAAGGAGCTGGAGGCGGTGGCTACAGATGGGATTGAGGCATCTAAAGTTCAGTTTCATGCTGCTGTGAACTCTAATGATGTGTCATCAAGAGTCATGGCTACATCTGTGGCTCTTCAGAGAATGGCTTGGCTCAGATGTACTAGCCTCTCGCAGGATACCCAGGCTAAGGCCATGGATTTTCCTGTGAGTGGGGTAATTCTCTGTTTGGGAGCAGACAGAGAATTACATGAAGAAAATGGATGAGTACAGGACCACCTACAGGAGTGCTCAGGCCAAGGAGAGGCAGGCAACTCCTCAAAGGCAGCAGTCTAGGGGCAGGGGCAGGCCTTTTCAAAGGCCCTTTTACCAAGCACAAGCCTCTTATTCCTTTTCACAGAGGGGGTTCTTCAGAGGGAGAGGCAGAAGGGGGATGAGCAGGGCTACATCCACTCCTCAGTCTAAGGCCCCTGCAAAGCAGACACCCTGATGGGCCTGCCTGGGTCGACTCTCCTATTCCTGTAGGGGGCAGGCTGGCTTACTTTGTCCAGGACTGGATGTCTATTACATCAGACAAGTGGATCCTGGAAGTAGTAAGCCAGGGACTGGTTCTCAGCTTCAGAAAATTTCCAAAGATGAGAGCCAGATCTTTTCCACCTGCAAATCTCTCGGAAACCCTTGCCCTAGAGGCAGAGGTTTCATCTCTTCTGGCCGTAAGAGCCATAGAGAGAGTACCTACCCTACACTGGGGCAAAGGGCTGTACTCCAGGTACTTCCTGACCCAAAAAAGACAGGGGAGTGGCGACCCATCCTAGACCTAAGATATCTAAACAAACATCTTTTAAAACCAAAGTTCAAGATGGTAACTCTGGGAATAATCCTTCCCTCTCTAAGGCCAGGGGACTGGCTAGCCTCCCTGGACCTCAAAGATGCCTACTTTCACATTCCCATCAGGTGCTCCCACAGAAAGTACCTCAGGTTCGAGTTGCCCTCAGGCCACTATCAGTCCAGAGCAATGTCCTTTGGCCTAACCTCAGCCCCAAGGGTTTTCACAAAGTGCCTGGCAGTAGTAGTTGCCTTTCTAAGAAGGCAAAAGATTTCCATTTTTCCATATCTGGACGATTGGCTAATAGTGGGCCAGTCTCCAGACCAAGTCAAGTCTCACCTGCAAGTGACCCAGCAAGTGCTCACTTCTCTAGGATGTCTTCTCAACCTTCCCAAGTCAGTTCTCAAACCAGTCCAGCTTCTTATCTTTATAGGGGCAGAACTGGACACAGTCAGAGCAAGAGCCTTTCTTCCCTGGAAAGGGCAAGGGTTCTTATAGAACTAGCCTCTTCCTTCAGCCTTCGGGTATCTCGACCAGCAAGGCATTTCCTCCAGCTCTTGGGCCACATGGCAGCTTCAGCGGCAGTGGTCCAAGGGGCAAGATTCCAGATGAGGGATATTCAGTTCCATCTGAGAGCTTTTTGGTCTCAGAGGAAGGATTCCCTTACCAAACTGATCCCAGTGACTCTGACCTTGATCCAAGCCCTCCAATGGTGGCAGGATTAGGAAAGTTTAAGACAAGGGGTTCCTTTTGCCACTCAGCCTTTTTCAGTGGTCCTTACCACGGACGCTTCTCTTCTGGGCTGGGGAGCCCATCTGGGGGCCCTCACTACCCAGGGACTGTGGTCCCCCCAAGAATCCCTTCTCCATATCAACCTCCTAGAACTCAGGGCAGTTTTTCTGGCCCTGAAAGCTTTCTCTCAATCAGTGCATAACAAGGTGGTACAGGTCAGAATGGACAACACCACCACCACCACCATGTGGTACATCAACAAGCAGGGAGGCACTCGGTCCATGGCCTTGTGCACGGAAGCCATGAAATTGTGGTCCCTAGCTTATTCCCTGCAAACCTCTCTGGTAGCAGTCCACCTTCCAGGGAAGGACAATGTGCTAGCAGATGCACTGAGCAGGATTTCTCAGGGTCATCACGAATGGTCCCTGGACCCTCAGGTGTTGAAAGTGATTTTTTCAAGGTGGGACACCCCAGAGATAGATCTCTTTGCAGCCCCAGACAATCATCAACTTCCTCTTTTTTGTTGGAGACCCCCAGTCTTGGGCTCAGTCCCCTTGGATGCCCTGATTCTGAATTGGGAAGGGAAATTTCTGTATGCCTTCCCTTCCTTCCCACTCCTGTTCAAAGTTTTAGTCAAGATAAGATCTCAACCTTGCAAAGTGATTCTGATTGCTCCAGATTGGGCCAGACAGCCCTGGTACCCCCTGTTGTTGTCCCTAGTAGTCCATCTTCCCCTGTCTCTTCCCAGGAATTACAACCTGTTAACATCCTCTCAGGGGAGGATTTGGTACCCCAATCTTCAGTCTCTCAATCTCAAGGCAGGGCTCTTAAAGAGTTAGAGTTTGCAGATCTGCATCTGTCTCAGGGGGTTCTGGATATTCTCAAAGCTTCTAGAAAGCACTCCACCAGAAAGACTTATAACTCCAAATGGAAGAGATTCAGCATTTGGTGTTCTAAAAAGCATATTTCTCCAGATACTGCTGAATTGCCTACGGTTCTGGATTATATGGTCCATCTTAATGGCCTAGGCCTCAGACCAGCTACTCTCAAGGTACACTTGTCAGCTGATTCTGCATTTCTGTCTGTGGGGAAGTCTTCCTCACTATTTTCTCATCCTGTGTTCTGTAAATTTTTTAAAGGAAAGCAGCACAAAACAGTGGGGGCAATCACCAGGGCTGCAAAAACGCCCGTTTAAAACAACCTTAATGGTCTAAACTAAATTCGGCAAATCTTTTCCAAGATATTTAGCTTTTTAGTCTTGCTCCTTGAGGTGCCATGTCAAAAGTGCCGCCGTACCGGATAACGGAGTGTGCCCCTGGCATCCTGTCCTGTGCCGGAAGGCTCGTTAAAATGACGAGTGAGGCGCATCTACCCGGGTGAAAAAGAAACATTGTGGCATGTAGAGGTATATTAACTAACCTCTACATCAATTCCAGTAAAGACCGTGTAATGTACTTTAAATCATTATGAAGTTGCAGCTACGAGTTTGGTCATCTGCAGTAGCACCACGGCTCACTGCTGCAACTTCATAATGATTTAAAGTACATTACACGGCCCGATTCACGGAATTGGATGTAGAGGTTTAGTTAACATACCTCTACATGCCACATTGTTTCTTTTTCACCCGGGTAGATGCGCCTCGCTCGTAATTTTAACGAGCCTTCTGGCACAGGATAGGATGCCAGGGGCACACTCTGTCTTCCGGTGCGGCGGCACTTTTGACATGACGCCTCAAGGAGCAAGATTAAAAAGCTAAATATCTAGAAAAAGGTTAGCCGAATTTAGTTTAAACCATTAAGGTTGTTTTAAACGGGCGTTTTTGCAGCCCTGGTGATTGCCCCACTGCTTGTGCTGCTTTCCTTTAAAGGATTGCTTCACACCAGTCCTCCTTTTAGAGACCCTGCCCCTGCTTGGGATTTGAATGTTTGCATTGCTCAACTTATGCAACCTTCTTTTGAGCCTATGTCCTCAGCAGAGCTTAAGTACTTGACTTGGAAAACTGTGTTCTTGGTAGCCATTACCTCTGCCAGGCGTATCAGTGAACTGCAAGCCCTATCAGTGGAACCTGACTTTATCTCCTTTCACAGGGATAAAGTGGTCCTTAGAACCAATAGAAGGTTCTTGCCCAAAGTGGTTTCAGACTTCCATTTAAATCAGTCTATGTCTCTTCCTGTTTTCTTCACTGATCATTCTTCCTCAGGAGAGAGGAGGCTACACAGTTTAGCTGTTAAAAGAGCCCTTAGTTACTACATAGAGCGTTCCAAGGGTCACAGGTTTGACTCCCTCCATTTGTTCCTCACTTATGGAGAAGTGGGAAAGGGCAAACCTACCACCAAGAGATATATTGCCAGGTGGATTGTGTCTTGTATACAATTCTGCTATGGAAAACTGGGAAAAATGCCACCCTCAGGCCTGAAGGCTCATTCCACAAGAGGTACAGCTGCTTCCCTGGCTGCTGCCAGGGATATCCCTCTCTTAGAAATTTGTCAAGCAGCCACCTGGAAAACAGTCCATACCTTTACCAAGCATTACTCTCTGGATATCCAGGCTAGGAGTGATGCTCGGTTTGGCACAGCAGTACTTCAGAGCCTATTCCCAAAGTAGGTTCTGTCCCTCCTCCATGTAGGTACTGCTTGGTAGTCTGCACTTGTCAGAATACAGCAAGACTTCAAGTTGTTTGAAGAAAAAAATTACTCACCTTAGTAATTATGTTTCTTCTATTGGAGTCCTGCTGTATTCTGACCTCCATCCCTGCCTCCCCTCTCAGAACCTGGTTTTGGGAAGTGGGTGGTCAGGTGCAGTGTTGCACCTTAGCGGTGCTCTTTTTACACCCTCTTCTTTGTGTGGGTGTTTATTTTATTATATTTCTCTTTGGTTTGGGTTTTGAGTTTTGGGTTTCCTGACTTGAGTCTTCTTTTGGTTGTCCAAAACTTTTTGTTGCCAGTTGGCTATTAAACATTTTTTTACAATTTCCACATAGAATACTATTAGAGTGTTGCTCATAAGAATCTGACTGTTAGCTTTCAAAGGGAAACAGACAGAGACATCACCCGAGCTCGAGCTCAGCATTCTGTGCTCTGCATAGAAATGTTAACCCTTTGTTCTCCGGGGCAGTTTAAAGGCTAGGGCTAACTGCACTTGTCAGAATACAGCAAGACTCCAATAGAAGAAACATAATTACTAAGGTGAGTAATTGTTCCTTTTTTCCCATGCTGTCCAGTTTTCTAGAATCTCTCTCTGGAGGCTTAAAGGAATGAGGCACCTTAGCCTTGTCACAGGCAGCAGTTTGAACCACTCCATCATTATCAGGGTGGTTGTATAAGTACTCAGCACCCTGTTTATCCACCTGGTGCTTTTACTCAATTTTTTTTTGTCAATGCCAGCAGCTGAAGTGGGGGCTGACAAAACCTTGAAGGTGGCTTTCTTTAGAGACTTGTTGACAGGCAAATACAGTCTGTTTGCTGGGGCTAAGCCTATCATGTGTAAAAGTTCAACCTCATCCTCATCCTCTGTCTTCTCCTCAGGTGAGAGATTGAGCATATGTGCCATCTGCATCACAAATGTAAAAAGAGATGTGTAGTCCCCCGAAGACTAAGGAAGGGAACCAGACTCCTGCTTAGGGGAGCCATTTGGTTCTATATGGTCCCCTTCCTCCTCCTCATCTTCCTCATCATAACACATTTCTGCCTCCTCCCCCACAGGTAGCACCACAGGTATCAGGGCCTGGGGGGTGGGGCTTGCATGGTCATACTGGCGCCCATAACCTGGAAAGCCTGGAAAAATTGCCATGCTTTAGTCATCTCTTCAAATGAGGGAAAGTTACTCTTGCTGACTGGTGTCTCCTTTGCCTTTTCAGCAGGATGGGCAGTGGCATGCTTTTATGTGTTTTCTTAGCAGGCACCACGTCCGATGCCTGCCTACTGTCCACTGGTGTCTCCTTTGCTTTTTCAGCAGGAGGGGCAGTGGCATGCTTTTTTTTCATATGTTTTCTTTTCAGGCACTGTTTCAAATGCCTGCCAATTGTCCACTGGCATCTCCTTTGCCCTTTCAGCAGGAGGAGCAGTGACATGCTTTTCTTTATGTTTTTCTTAGCAGGCACTGTCTCCGATGCCTGCTGTGTGGCTCTTTTAACTTTTGTCGTGTCAGGGCTTGCTCTTTCAGATGCCCTGATTTCTGTGGTCTTATTCTGAGGGGCTGGACCCTCACCTGAGCCTTACTGTGAGAAAGATTCATAAAGTAAGGCCATAAATACTGCAAGTTTTAAACCCCCTGTTGCAAACATTCTGGGCAAAACTCAAAGCACAATTACAACTGATAAGAAGTGGTGAGGCACCTAATCACGAATCGAGCCTGAAATAAACAAAAATGTCTCTTTTTTCCCTCTGGGTCTTGTTCTTCCTTAAGTCAAAGCCTAATGTA
Source organism: Neoceratodus forsteri (assembly GCA_016271365.2). Lineage (NCBI taxonomy): Eukaryota > Metazoa > Chordata > Ceratodontiformes > Ceratodontidae > Neoceratodus > Neoceratodus forsteri. The sequence goes on from CM057452.1 coordinate 570,527,354, forward strand.
ACCCCCATACAAACTGGGGTTTACTAAGATGTCTTTCTGGGCTGCCTAATGCCCACTGTCCAGATGGTGTCCTGTGTCTGCAGTAGCTGTATGTGTCTGCATGAGAGTGCTATAGAAAGCCTCCATGTCTGTCTCTTTAAGAGAGTCATTATGCTGTGTTAGAAATTAGTCTGGGCTGGGCCTGCGTAGTTTAGGGCTCTTGACCAGCCAGGTGAGTGGTATTTCTGCTCCATTCTGCAGTCGCTATATGCGCAGAAGGAGCTCTGTTAGGAACTGTGTTCATTTATTGTTTATCTACCTTATTAATAATAGTATAGAAGTTTGTTTAACCTGCCTTCTCTTGCAGCTTGGACTTTTTGCATAAGAGCCACCATTTTGGTTCTGGACTGCCAGAGTTGGACCAATCAAACCTCAGGGGACCTAAAATGGAGACTGTCCCCAGAGGTCTTGTGGGATTGAAATCTGTACTGTGGGGGCTGGATATTCAAACTGCGCCATTCATAGGCGCAAGCCCTTGAGCTGCGCAAAATAGTTGCGCAGGGGTGTGTCCTGGGCGATATTCAAAGGAGTTGCGCTATTGAGCAACTCGCTGAATATCACCCCAGCCACAACCACTGTGCATGGCGTGGTGGAACTTGCTAGCCACCGCAGAAGTTGACAGAGTGGAGCATTCAACTAGCGGTGGCGCGAATTCGACGCTACGCAAAATCACGATATTCAAAAAGGTGACATGCAAATGGGGCTATAATTCATGCAAGGTGCAGGGGGCCATTTGCATGTGATTATCCCATTTGCATGCCATTAGCATGTAGTGCGCCCGATCGAGGACTTGCGCCTGGCGCCCTGCCAGGCAGCGGCCGTCGAGGACCGGCATCCCTGCAACCCGATCGTGGGCATGAGTGCCTCCCCACCAGCTGTCCGGGCATCAATGTAGCTCCCCACCTCCTCCGTTCCACATCCCTGGTGGTCCAGTGGACCGGAAATGCCCGATCGCGGGCGGTATGTGTGTGATAACCCCGAACATAGCCCTGGTGGCTGGTGTCCCCCACCCTACCCACCCACGGCTCCACCACCCCTCCCCGGCAGCCCGGCGGGCGGCAGCATCCACCGCCTGCTGCCCGCCACCCGCCAACTGACAGCCGGTGGAGCTACTGCGCCCAGTGGTGCAGAGCAAGGCCAATGGAGTGCAGCCCATACCATGACAGTCAGTTTTGTGAACAAATCTGGACTGTCATGTACAATATGGGCTGCATGCCCAGTAACTCTTGCTCTGCAATGGGCGGCAGCCCTACCGGAGCTGTCAATCGGCAAGCGGCGAAGCGGCAAGCGGAGGCCTGCCTACCCGGCCGGCGAGAAAGCGAGGTGATGAAACTTCGATGAGTAAATGAAAATGAGGAACACTCCTGAGGCTATCAGTTTATCACATACCGCCAGCGATCAAGCATTTCAGTCACTGTCAAAGATAATAACGAGGAAGAAGAGAGCTCCGGCAATCTGCGATCAGGCTGGTGAAGTACACTGCCCGTGATCGAGCTGCAGAAAGAAGGCTTACAAGGGACTGGAGTTGAGGACCAGCCACAGGTGGCAGCTGCTGTGTAGCTCTGCAATACAGCAGCTCACCTGTGGGTGGCCCTCGACTTAAGCCTTTTTTGGCTCAAAGTCCTGCAGGCGCAGGTTGGGGGTTGCGCCTGCACAACTCTGCACAGCCCGGCTGAATATCGGGCTGTGCAGTTTATGCATGGTTCCTCCCCCTCCAGTTCAGCATGCATTCATTTGCATTGCGCTGTTGCTCAGCATGTTTTCTGTGGTGCAACTGCCTCCTGCTGAATATGGCAGAATGGAGCAAGTTTGGACTTGCGCAGGCGCAACCCTATTGCACATGGCGCAACCCTTTTGAATATCTGGCCCTAGGAATTGTAGTTTTTAAGGTTTGGCACCTAAATGGACCTTGAGTGGGAGCCCTTGCTGTGACAGACAGTTCCCTCAGCCACCCAAACCTTTTGGATCTCAGAGGAAATCCCCAAAACTGCCTGCAGCAGAGTCAGTTGTGAGCTGGAGTTTGGAGAGTGAACAGCTCGAGCCATCGAGCAGCTGCTCCTGCGTAGGAGCAGGGGTAAATTGATGGGCAGGCTGCGCTGGCCTGCCTGCAACATCTTCCAGTGAGAAATCCTGTGAATGTTAAAATTGGACTTAAATCTAATTCCTTTGAGATCTGAAGCCTGAAGAGAGAGTGATCATTGCCTGAATTTGGGACCGAAGACTTACTCCAGAAGTGATCGGTCTGCCAGGTGCCAAAGTGAGTCACGGATTGAGAGGTTTGTGCAGAACTTCTGCTGAATTGCAACCAGACTTTACCCAAACTGTGACTAAGAGTTGTGTTGCTTATAAGTGTGCTGAATGTGCTGTGTGGGTTGTGATTTGGTTCCCCACCTTTAAGTGAGTTATGCTAGCTGGAAGCTGCTCCAGCACTCGCACGGACTAAATCCTAACTGCCTGCTCTGGTCTGGGCCCTGCCATCTCGGCCTAGACTGCCGCTCCCATCGCAGAGACATTTCCGACAAAAGACCCACTTGGGGATTCAGCTCCCTGCTCAACACCATCGAACAGGTAGCGACTACCTCAGTGAGTCATGTGTGCCCTACTTCCTCTGGCAAACCAGAACACCATCCAGATGTCTTCATCTCGTCAGTCCTGCCTCCTGGCCTGGGTAGCGTGAGTACCAAACAGGGTAGCTCCCTGCAACAAAGCTGCAATCATTGTGTGTCATCTGATTTATTTGTTTGGGTTTATTACAACTAATGGAGCCATCCGGCTCCGGATTACAAATTCTTGGTTGATGTGCATGCTAATTGGTTTCTTTCCAAAGGGCCCCAACAACAGCTGCAATACCAGAACACCATCCAGAGGTCTTCATCTCGTCAGTCCTGCCTCCTGGTGTCGGTAGCGTGAGTACCAAACAGGGTAGCTCCCTGCAACAAAGCTGCAATCATTGTGTGTCATCTGATTTATTTGTTTGGGTTTATTACAATGAACTGAGCCATCTGGCTTTGGATTACAAATTCTGGGTTGATGTGCATGCTAATTGTTTTCTTTCCAAAGGCCCCCAACAACAGCTGCAATGCCAGCCTACCCTGGGCATCACTTCAAGCTAGCCTGCTTAACAACTGGGTATCTAGGGTTGTGTGACTGTATACAAGGGACTCACTTTGCATGCATGTTCAGCCTGAATTAATCAGATCTGTCAATCATCCACTAAATTCATGCCCCAGCCCTGTTCACTTCCCCCTGAATAAATCAGATTTTGTTCTTTTTGCATTTAACCTGGCTAGTGTGCACCATTTTGGTGAGGGTATTGTACTGCCATTGAACTGTTGCATTACAGGTCTTACTTTACAGGGGGTCTCCAGGACAGCTGCAGAGGATCCAGCCCTGGTGGTTAAGTGTGAGGGGTGTGAGCAAGTCATTACTGCCATATGGTACATGTAAATGTTTTGCTGCTGTACTGTTTAGGCCACTAGAGGGGTTGGTGGGGGGTTATAGCATCCTGGAGGACAATACCAACAGCAGTTATGCTACCCCAGAACTATTCCTCCGGGTATTGGCACTCGTTCAACGAGCTCAAGCCCCTCAACCTGTGCCTAGGCACACAGGCAGGGGTAGTAGCCCTTAGGATAATGCCACCTAGGGGTTACACTAAGAAAATGTTTCTCAAAAGAGAAAATACCAATTGCGGTTTGGTTCCGAAGAAAATAATGGGAATTGACCCAAGTAGCTAAAGTTAAAAATAAACACAAGCCCAAACAGAAAATTGTCCTGGTTCCTGAGCCAAACAGAACCAGACTAGAGTGTTGAAAGGAACAGCCTCAAGTTTGTTTGTTTTTTTTTTAATTGAAAAGCGGGTCCTGAAAAGGGATGCTTCCCATTCTCTGAACTAAAAGAAAAGGGAACCAGAGACATGCCCCAAAAGAAAAACAAGAAAAACACTAACACAGAGATAGTCAAAAACTAACTGAAACAGCAAATAAATGAAGCGAATTGTAGTGTCTCTAAAGTGGGAGCAACTTCAGGGTGCTGCTTCTTCTCAGGTTGGAGAAATAAATCTGCTGTTACTTGGCAGAGGTATTTCGGGGCAAACTCAATCCAGGGGATTGAAGAGCAGTTGTTAAGCAATTAGTGAGGGATTCCTGGGGTTTGAAGATTTTATTTTTAAAATTGTTGCTGTGTATGGGTTTGTTAGGCTTCCTGTCAACTTGATTTATTATAATTGGAAAACTGACTTGTGATTAACAGAAATGTGGTGAAGTTTAACCTCGCAGGTGAATTTTCGGCAAAGTCGCCAAATTCGCCTCTGAGGATCACTTCGCAAAGTTGATCCATTTGATAAAAAATTTGCCTTTTGTAATTTTGCCTTGCTTTTGTTTTGTGTTGTTTAATGCTACACTTAAAAAAAAAAACAAAGCAAAAAGAAGTTAGAACTGGCGATCTCTGGTGTCTAGTGGTAACTCCTCCCATCGATTGCCGGCCCCTAATGGATCAATACATTATTTTTTTAATCAAATCCCTGGTGTCTAGTGGTCCCCCCACCACTAATTGCTGGCCCACAGTGCATAAATAAATTATTTTTTTAATCAAATCCCTGGTGTCTAGTGGTCCACCCAACCGATCGCCAGCCCCCAGTGCGTAAAATAAATATTTTTTTATAAAATCCCTGGTGTCTGGTGTCCCCCCGCTGATCGCCAGCCCCCAATGCACACATTGATCCACTCCCACGCCAATCACCGTTCCCAATGCACAAATAAACTAGTCTTCATAATTAAATCCTTGGTATCTAGTGGACCCCCCTGACCCCATCAGGTAGTGTCTCACCACCCAGCTCTCCCCCACCCAGAGCCTGAGCAGTCGACCAGCACAGCCCTCCACTCTACACCACGGCTGGCTGCCCAGCTGAGCCTGAAATGAATGAGCGCATGCTTGCAGTACGGCAATCAATCATTCAGCTCAATCAGCGCACCAGCCATGGTGGAGTGGAGGGCTGTGCTGGTCGCCCTCTCAGGTTCGGGGTGCGGGGGGGGGGCAGGGTGGTGAGGCACTACCTGTGGGGGTGGGTGGGTCCACTAGACACCGAGAATGTAATTATGGAGACTAGCTTATTTGTGCATTGAGGGCCGGTGATCAGTGGGGGGACCGCTAGACACCAAGGATTTGATTTAAAAAAATAATTTATTTATGCACTGGGGGCAGCGATTGGCAGGGGGGAGACCACTAGACTAGATTTGATTAAAAAAAATAATTTTTGCATTGGGGGACTGCGATTGGCATGGAGGGGATCACTAGATGCCAGGGATTTGAATAACAACATAATTTATTAATGCACTGGGGGCCGGTGATCAACGGGGGAGGGGGGGATCACAAGACACCAAGGATTTGATTAAAGAAATTATTTATTTATGCACTGGTGGGCGGCGATCAGCGGGTGGGCAACACTAGACATCAGGGAAGTTTCAAAGTGTGGAACTTCGCCCGCGAACATCCACACTTCACGCCCGATCCTCTCTATGCTACTTGCACTTTGCAGATTGTGCCACATTCATGAATAAATTCGCAGAGCAAATTCTGAGGACTTCGCCCATCTCTAGTGATTAAAATAATATGATAGAAAATGAAATGATAGGTCGACTTGATATGTGTTTGTCTCTTTTATGTTTTTTGCCTCTCTTGTTTAGCCTAGGCTACAGACATTGAGATAGGTTTGGTTACTGTTTCCAGCAATTCCTGCATGGGGTCTATGAGCTGCAGCAGAAATTTGCTTTGCCATCATCAGACCAGTTCCATTATCTCTAGGCTAGGGCATTTGTCCTTAATCTCTCTTAATGGACCCCTTTTGGATTTAGATATATTCTTTTTCTGGTTACATTCAAAACTCTCCCCTCAGTACCCAGCTCCAATATGTTATATCCCACCTCTGTACTATTTTACAAAAAGTTGGATTCCTTATTACCCCTGAACAGTGAATGGTCTCAGATATGTGTTAATATTCATAAGCTATATTTTTCTTACAACTGGAGGGAATTTGGTTGTAAGTGTTTGAAAATATGTTTTCTAACTTCTGTACAACAAGTCCTCAAAGAAACTGTATCTTTGATGACCTGTTGGAGGGGATATGGGAAGGTTGGAGCCTTGCATTTTTATATTTTCTGGTGTTGCTCCATTCTACAGTCTTTTTTTCATAATTAGAATGGGCTATTCATTAACATTTTTTCATCCCAATTTTCTTTGACATCTTTGGTGTTCTGATGTGCCTATTGACCTTCTGAGTTTGGAAGCCTCTTCTCCCAATATTTACTAAGGATTTGTTTCGCTGCTACAAAAAAAGTATTAACAAATATTGTCTCTTCCTCAGCCCTCCCCTTCTGGCTGAATGGTGGGTTATTATAATACTATCTACAGGATAGAGTAGTTGACTTATGCTGTTAGGAATCAGCTAGAGTAGTATGTGCTTTGCTGGGGAAGATGGACATACCATATGATCAGTACTGACCCTACATTTTATCCCATGACTCTTCTGCCTCAATGTACAAGCCTTGCCTTATGGGGTAGAACATGGGTGGAAGGATGGCTCTGGAGGTGGGATGTGGTCAGTTCTGTGTTTAATCTATGGACTTCAGGTTTTCAGCACTCTCCCCAGGTGGTACATCCTTTGGTCTGTTTGACCAGTAGTACTTGAACAAGAACTGATTTTCCAGCTTTTATATGTACAAACTGTGCACGCACTGTTGTATTGTTATGGCTGAATTAAAATGTCTTAAAAATGTAAAAAAACGAAATTAAACATGATGCTCAGTTAAAAGCTAAACATGACAAGTAGTGGGTGACATATACCCATAAAAGGTACTCTAAAATTCATTTTAGGAGTCTATGGGTTCAGAGATCCTTTCGTAAGAAAATAACTGTGGAGTTTTGAGTATAAGGACCATGGACGAGTAGTTGAGGTCTCAGCTTTTGGAGTTACCTTGATGTAGTACTGACATTTATCATTTAATTGAGTTTGAATTCAATGAAATCAGAGACTCCTAACATGACTTTTGGGTTAGCAGCTAATGCTGCAACAGTATATCTGACAGATTGTTATATTGAAAGAGCTCAATAGAATCTTTCACCACTATGTTTACATGCAGAGCTCCAATAGCCAGACCACCTATTCTTTGGCTTTTCAAAAATGTACTTGCTTTAGGTGTTTCAGCTGGAGAGTTTTTCATGCCATGCCTCAATTTTCAGCAACATATAGAAAACCTGTCACTGAATGACTGAGGCTGTTCCCTTCATTTTCTAACTGCAGGTGGCCACGAAGACTTTGCTAAGATGATAGATGAGGCTGAGCCCCTGGGTTACCCGGTTGTGGTGAAGAACACTCGAGGACATCGAGGTTGGTGTTTTTGTCAAACATTGTGTTAGGAGCATCTTCATCTTGGGCAAAGTAGATAGGCTAATTGGCCTTTATCTGCCAACCATTTTTAAAGGTTTTTATAAGTAGGCATGGTGGTGGTGGTGGGGGAGTGGTTGACTCTGGCACAGGAAACACACCCAAAACTGCAGCTGATTCACCATCTTGGAACAAAATTAATAACATCCCATCTAGACCTACTCTTAACTCAACTTTGCTTGAAAGTCATTTTTCTCCCCCCTTCACTGGCCAGGCCTTCCTTCATGCTGGCTTCCCTAGCCCTGTCACCCGGCTTCTCATGAGCTTACCTTCCAAGTCCATCCTCCACTTGTCTCACCCGTTTGGCAGAGAGTGGCAAGTTAGGCCTCACACTGCATGGACCAGGATCCAGATCGGTGGAGAGCCATGTTGCTGGCGTGGGGCCTGCGGGGAGCCAATATTCATCCTGCCTTGCTGGGGTTTTGCACTTTTCTTGTCCCATCCCTCGAGTACAGGCAGCATGGATGCACATGTGCATGCATGCGACCAAGCTTAGCGCAGCACCAGCCTGTATCCCCCTTTCTCTATGCCACTCCAACTGCACTTCCACCTGTGGTCACCCAGGCGGCAATAGAGCAGCAAAGCTGGCAACCCTATCTTGCCTGTTTGTTGTTTTGCCAGTAGCACATCAATACAGTGCTTCAATTTCAGCGAGTCAATTACAGTGACACAATTATAGCGACTGCAATAATAACGATCACTGCATTACAGCAAAGAACAGTTTCAGCAACTACGGTGTAATAGCCTACCTCCGAGGTCCAGGTGCACCTTGGAGGATGTTATTTTAGAAATAGGGGGGATTCAGGGGGCGCAGGGGGGGCATAGCCCCCCCTGCAATACCAGTCCATAGCCTGTTAATATCACAGTGTTAGCACACTTCAGATAGCACTTGTAAGTGCCGTAAATCTGAATCAGAATTTGTAACCGTGATTTGACCGACCGCTTGTTTCAGGTTGTACAGGAGTACAGCACACAGTCACAGCAAGAGTACTTGCAAGGATTGGCCTTTAATTTTCAATAGCACATCTAAAGATGTGCGCTGAATAGTCACTCGCTTAATTTACCGATCGCTGAAATGAGCTTCACTATTAAAAACTTGCTGAAATTGCACTCACTGAAATTCATTTGCTGTATTGACATGGAACCGTTTTGCCCAGTGGACAATTGTATAACATTGTGCAGTCGCAGTCATTGCACTGATAATACAGTCCCAGTGGCAAAAAAAGTTTTTAACATTGCATCTTTTTTTTTTACATTTTGTAAATGTATTTAATGAGCAGGTATTTACTAAAATAAAACGTCTATCATTATATTTTAGTAGTCACATTCAATATAAATGTTTTCTCAGTTTTGGTTTTGCCCTCTGATCAGTCAGATCGACTTTCTTGAAAAACACAGAATTTGATGGCAGATAAGGACCGCTTGACCCACCTAGTTTGTCCATTTTTCCCTATGTACTGTATTATAGCAGATCCTACTTGATATCTGGCTCTACCCACCCCCCCCGTTGCCTTACTACTAAGGTTCCCTTATGCTGATCCTAAGCTTTCTTGAACCCTGCTACAATCTTTGCCCCCACCACCTCCACTAGGAGGCTGTTCCAGGCATCCACCAATCTTTCTGTAAAGAAGTACTTCCTCACAGCTCCACTGAGTCTACCCCCTCCAGCTTCATAGCATGACCCCTTGTTCTTGAGCATTTTTTTTTTCTGAAAAATGCTTCCCTCTTGTACCTTATTTATACCCTGGAGGTATTTGAAAGCCTGTGTCATATCCCCCTCTCCCTTCTTTCTAGATGGTTAATGGTCCAGCAGTTCCCACACGTTCAACCCGGGCTGTGATTGGCAATGCAAGATTGTTGAGGAATAATACTGATATAATGGTGGTCTTGATTTTCTTGGTAGACCTGGCTTGCATCACAGAGACCTGGTTGGCTAAAAATGCTGGTCCTATTCTGGAGGCAGCAATTCTGTCCGGATACTCTGTGATACACAGCCCAAGGAAGAATCGCAGCGGTGCGGGAGTGGCCATTTGTTTTAAAACCAGCTTGAACCTCTCGGTGCTCCCAATGTGTTCTACTAGATCCTTCAAATGTGTGGCCATCCTGGAGGGGTCCTGTCATGGGTTGCAGGATCCTGCTTATTTACAGTACACCTGGTGGGGAGAGGAAATTCCTGCAAGAGATCTTGGACTTCATTGCCGGAATAGTGTTGAAATCCCCCAGATGGGTGATTCTGGGGGATTTGAATGCCTGGGTCAATTACGAAGTCTCATCTTTTGGATGGGACCTCTTCCAAGGTATGGAAGCTATGGGCCTGTAGCAGGTTTTTACCTCAGCGACACACTTGTGTGGACACATGTTGGACCTAGTGTTCACACTGGGTCTTGAGGTCATTGATCTCAGGATTGATCTGGTGGTATGGTCGGATCATAGCACCATGAGGTTCTCATTTGGGGCTACCCCCCGAGGATTCTTCCTCTGTGGAGACGGTCTGATACCGCCCTTTGTGGGGATTGTCCCCAGTAAGACTACAGGAGGTGCTGGACCTATCGAGTGCAGAAACTGCATGTGGGATGAGTTTGGAGGGGGCGGCGGCAGCCTATAATAGGGCTGTTACCACCACCTTTAACTCTATTGTGCCCATCCATGCATGGCCCTTATCCACTCACTGGAGACCCCCATGGTTTGATGGGGAGCTGAGGGAGTTGGAAGATTAAGGGCTGGAGGTTGGAGCGTCATTGGAGGAGGTTTAGGTTGATGAAGGACAAATTGGCTTTGAGGTCACATTAGTGACTATCAAAGGACAATCTCCCCCAGAAAGGCAGATTTTCTTTCCAGGGAGGTTGCTGCAGCAAGGAACATACTGGCTCAGCTCTTCCACATGGTAGACAGATTGTTACGTCCGGCCTGTTTCCATCCAGGGGTGCTAGTTCAAGCACTAGGTGTGAAGAGTTCACTCTGTTCTTTGCTGACAAAGTGTCCTCTATCAGATCCAATATCTCCTCCAGGGTTGCTCAACTGGCTTGCAGGGTTGAGTTGGCGGCATGGAGGGGCACCCCTCTTTTGTGGAGTGAGTTTGACCCAGTTGAAGTGGATGAGGTGAGTGACATAGTCTCAAAGTTACTGCCAACCTGTTGTGAACTAGACCCGGGGTCAAACCCAACTTTTGGTTGGTTGCATTGGCCTGATTGGACCTGTGGTTGCTGAAATCGTTTGGTATTACATGAGGAATGGGGTCTTCCCAGTAGCCTTGAAAGAGGCCCTGGTGAGACCCCTTTTGAACAAACCCTCATTGGACTCGGACTGTCTCAACTACAGGCTGGTCTCAAACCTACCATTTTTAGGGAAGGTTTTGGAGAAAGTGGTGGCCAGTCAGCTTGAGACTCGTCTCGCTTCCTCTGCCATTATTGAGTCATTCCAGTCTGGATTTAGACCTTGGCATAGTATGGAGACTGCCCTGGTGAGGATGTCGAGCAATCTCCTTAGAGTGAGGGATAGGGGAGAACAATCTATTCTTGTCCTCTTCGATCTCTCTGCTGTGTTTGACACTGTGGACAATGAGGTGTTGTTGGACCACCTGCGGAACTGATGTGGACTAACTAGCAGTGTCATCAGCTGGTTTAGGTCCTACCTCACGGACAGAGTGCAAAGGGTGGTGATGGGGTTATCCTCGTCCAGCCCAATGCCCCTGCGCTGTGGAGTTCCACAAGGTTCAGTCCTGTCACCTCTTTTGTTCACGGTGTATAAGCTGCCCTTGGGAGACTTTATCAGGCAGTATGGTTCGGGTTTTCCTTGCTATGCCGATGATACCCAGCTATACCTGTCCTGTGCACCTGGGAGCCATATAGCAGTCTCTGTGTTTAACACCTGCCTGGCCAAGATCCAGGACTGGATGACTCAAAACTGGTTATGACTCAACCCAGACAAGATGGAGGTATTGTTGGTGGAGCTGAGTGGTTGGCAGGGTGGATGGGTGCTGTGGAGTTACCTGGATCTTAGACTGGGTGGCTTACCACGACTCCATCCACATGGGTTAGGGATCTGGATGTGGTACTTGACGATGGCCTGACATTTGATGCTCCGGTGTCGGCCATCGTCCAAAGTGGTTTTTACCATCTAAGGAACATTGTCTGGATCCATTCCCTGGTACTGGCTGATGACTTGCCACCCTGATACATGCTTTTGTCACGTCAAGGTTACACTACTGTAATGCCTTGTACCTGGGGCTTTTGGGAGGCAATCTCTGCTGTCTGCAGCTGGTGCAGAATGAGGTGGCCAGGCTATTGATAGGTGTATATAGTTTCAAACATATTATGCTGGTTCTCTGCGGGCTGCACTGGCTGCTGGTAAGGTGTAGGATTGCCTTCAAGGTCGTATTACTGACCTGTAAAGCCCTACACGGTTGAGGACCTAACTATCTGCAAGACCTCCTGGTTCTTCACCGTCCGGCTCGCCCTCTTCAGTACTCTGAGGGTGGCCTCTTGGTGGTTCCCACGGTGAGGCTGCGGCTTCCGGGAAATCGTGCCTTCTCCATGGCCATGCCTGCTCTGTGGAATTTGCTTCTGGGGTATCTTAGAGGGGCCCCCTGGTTGGAAGCCTTTAAGAGGGGGCTCAAGACATTTCTATTTGAGCAAGCATTTAACTTATTGTACTATGAAATATCAATACAATATAGACTGTCATTTTCTTTATTAATATTGTGCTTTGTATTTGAATTACATATATGCTCTGTAATGTGGTTTTATATATGTTAAGATAAATGTTTCTATTTGTATAAGATTTTATGTATTGTATAGCGCTCAGAGCCTCCAGGAAGGGGCACTTTATAAAAAAAAGTTTATCTGTCTGTCTGTCCTCCAGTGTACATATTGAGGTCCTTCAGTCTCTCCTAATCGGCCTTTTTATGTAGACTCTGCACCATTTTAGTTGCTCTTCTCTGAACCACCTCCACTCTGTCTATGTTCTTTCAAAGATGAAGTCTCCAGAACTGGGCACAATACTCTAGGTGAGGTCTTACCAGTGATCTATACAGAGGTAACACCACCACCCTCCTTCTGCTGGTGATACCTCTCCCTATGCACCCCAGCATCCCACTGACACTCCCAACTGCCTTGTCACACTGCCTGTCCGCCTTTAGGTTATCACATATGATTACCCCCAGGTCTCTTCCCTGTTTGGGGGTCATCAATACCATTCCATCCATTTTGTACTCCGCCCCTGGGTTTCTGTGCCCTAAGTGAATGATTACCACTTACTCAAGCACTTACTCGCTGACTGTTTCAAAAACATCTGACTCCCCCCAAGTGAGCTCACAGTTGCTGTTATTATGATGCAAAGCTGTTGCTTTGGTAAGCACTGTGAAATCAGAAAATACTGTTGAAAGTTTTTTGTTATGGAAATTTCATGGATACGTTATCAAAAACTTACTAAAAACCTTGGAATTGGCAAAGGAAATTTGAAAAAGATGTTCCCTAATTATACTTTGCAATAGCTGACATGGGTACTAAAAACAAGGCCCTGTACAAAAAAAAGGAAAATGAAGGAAATGATCAGTTAAACAACATGATTGTGGGGCTATTGAGGGATATGGAAGATGGATGATGCCACCAGAGAGCGTGTTGAGGCCGGGAGGATCGGTGGCTGAACCAGATGCCATTGACTGTCCTCGTGGATCATGTGCTACAGCCAGCCAGCAGGGTGGCTGTATTTCACTTAAATCTCCCAGAAATCCAAGTGACCCTGAAGCATAAGTACCATGAAGCAGGAGTGTAGCGTCTCACCTAAGGATATTTGCAGGGCATACCACAGGCAGCAGGGGCTAATGTACAGGAGGGAATAGGTGAGCTGGTGAGGTTAGCCTAGAAGGGACAGGCAAACTGAAGTGTGCAGATGGGAAGAAGGGATAGGTACAGGATAGGCCTGCGGAAGCAGGTGCAGTACGAGATTGATACTACTACCTTTCAGGGGTAGACCTGCAGAGGCAGGTGAAATAGACGATTGGTACTACTATCTATGTGGGGTAGGCCTGCTGAGGTAGGTGAACTAGGGATTGTTACTAATCCATATCTGGGGTAGGAGGGCACTAAAACTACTCCTATCTATGGTAGGCCTGCAGAGGCAGGTGAACTAGAGGATTGTAACTGCTTCCTATCTGTTGTAGGCCTGTGGAGGCAAGTGAACTTGAAGATGGAACTACTTCTGTCTGGGATAGGCCTGTCAAGGCAGGTGAACTGAGGAACTTAACTACTCTCTAGCTGGGGAAGGCAGTTGAGGGGAAAGATCTTCAAAGAATCAGGTCTGAGACAGAGGCACTAGGACGCTGCAAGAGCAAAGCCTTTGCCGGGGGGGCCTGTCACAGATACTGGCTATGATGCCTGCCCCCCCCCCCGCCAATAACCATTGCCGGCTCCCTCAGTAACCTCAGTTATGTTCTTCCCACAGTTGAGTTCACACTATGGGAGCACAGCACCTCAGTTAGACTCATCACTGCTTTTCTGTCTGCATCACCACTATTCTATTAATTGCTTGTTGCTTGTGTTTGTTGTTTTACGGTGATGCTGAAGTCCAGTAAGAAAGGGGGAAATCTTCGAAGAAAGTCTGACATCCACCCATTATGCATCACCCATGTGTGAGACAAATAGCTGTTCTGGACCAGCAGCAGACCTGTGCAGCCAGTCTTAAACCAGAGCTTGACTTGGATGCAAGTGATGCCTGCTTCTCCATGGACCACCATACCCTAGAGAGCTGCACATTGAAGTCAGGTCATCCAATCCCCACCTTGGGAGGCAGGCATTGAACATATGTGTCTAGGATCAGGTCGTTTCTCCTGGGCTTCTTCCTGGGACCTCTGACTCCATGGAAGTACAAAGTTCTCCTTGACCTCACCACGCTGAGGCATCGGGACTTTGGTATGTGGGTCTTGTGGACAGTTGACTCCTGGGCGGTCGACTGTGAACCCTCCATAATCTGCCTGCCCTATGCAACAGTTGTCCTTGATGGCGAGGCAGCAGCTATACACTCGATCTACACCACCACTGGACAACTCAGTGTCACCTTCTGGTGTTGCTCATGCTATTGTCACCATTTGTGGTGATGACACAGGGATGCCGCTGGGCCCACTTTTGGCACTGTTCATGATGTCAGGAGATGGATCAGCACCGAGGCTGTTATCTGCACCATTGCCAGTTCAGATGTTGTCACCATCCATGGTGTCGCTAGCAACACCAAGGAAAGTGACGACTCTGGACACTAAGACGGAGGCAGTGACGGCAACGGTGATGGTCCTTAAGAATTTTCCTTGCCCAAGGGATAGGGAAAGGATGTAGGAAATATAAAGAAACAACAAAATAAAACCCAATTACCTCCAGAAAGGCAGAAGTGATCCTTCCACTGTACAACTGCTTGGTTAGGCCACACCTCGAGTATTGTGTGCAGTTTTGGAGACCACTTTTAAAGAGGGACATTACACTCCTAGAGAGGGTCCAGGACCTATGAGGAGAGGCTCAAGGAGCTCAACATGTATACCCTGGAGGAGAGGAGGGACAGGGGGGACATAATAGAGGTCTTTAAGTGCATGAAAGGGATCAATAAGGGAGGCCTAGTCAGGGTGCTCCAAAGGAAGGAGGGTGGGGCAATGAGAGATCATGGGTGTAAGCTGGAAGGGGGCAGGCTCAGAGAGGAGAAGAGAAGGAGATGTTATTTCACTAAAAGGGTGGTGCAACCATGGAATGCACTGCCCAGGGAGCTGGTAGAGGTGGAGACTGTGGATGGGTTTAAGAGGGGATGGGACAGGTACAGGGGGAAGGTAAATCTGACCAGGCCCAATACAGTGGAACATCTGGGACTGGGGACAGTATAACCCAAGGGGGAGAGGGGGACACCAGATTTGGCCCTTAGTGCGGGTGCTGAAAATTGAGCAGACTTGAGAGACCGTTAGGACTATTCTGCTGGCATTTTAGTATGTTACTAACCTTTGAATAACGAAGAAAGGGCATGTTAGGTGGCCTAAAAGGGGAAGTTGGGTATGGAACCAGAGACTAACACCACAAGCCAGACAGGAGGTGGATAGCGATTGTAAAAGGCAGCAGTCCTGAAGCATGTGGCTCTAGCAGAAAGAAAAGGGAAAGCCCAAAACTGGGACCCCCTTGCAATTGAGATGGCACCATGTACCAAAAAAGTAAATGAGTCACATGAACTCCTGGAAAAACAAAACTCCATGCTTTCTGATGCTGGATTGACTGAATAGCTAGTCAAAATATGTCCCCTTTTCCCATCAGAGAAAAAAGAAAGGACTCTTAGGTATATGTGGAGTTGTAAGGCTGAACAGCCCAAAGGAGTCGAGATGTGTTCATCTCCCCAGGCAGCCCTTAAGGTAGTGGATCAACAGCCTGAAAATATTCAGCACACACAGAAATGCAGAATTAATCAAATAATTTTATTAAATCACTTCCATGAGCTGAAGTGACTGCCTTAATCCTAGCATTTTGAGGCGCTCTACTTCTTCGTCACGCCTCACCCCCCCCCCCCAGTACTAGGGTTAAGGCAGTCATTCCAGCCCATGGAAGTGATTTATTAAAATTATTTGATTCATTTTGTAGTTCCGTGTGTGCTAAATGTTTTTTCTTTTCATTCATGGTGTAGGTTCGCCTTTCCCAGCTGGCACATTTGGCCCAGCGTAAGGTGCTAAATTTGCATTTTCAGGGGACTCACTTCTTCTTCAGTAGGGTCAGGCGAGAGTTGTTGAGGTGCCCTCCTGCTCCTGTGCCAAAGGAGCCTCTGCCTGATCCTGACCAGTCTTGGGTCTCGCCAGATTCGTAAGGAGCCTCTTCCCTCAGTTGTTCTCCCTCATGCTGAGGGCTGGGGGCTATTGTTCTGGAAAAGGGGAGCTTGGTACTCTGACCCTTAAGTGGAATCAGTGGTGAAGATCGATTCCTGGAAGATATGAAATTACATACTTGTCATAATTGATGATCTTCTGGAATAGCTTCATCATTGTTTACCGTGCTCTGCCCATCATCCCCCACTCAGACAGAGCCAGGGCCTCTGGCAGCTCACCCTATTGGCGTTGGCAGCACCACAGTATGGTGCCAGACATCTCCTTGGTCACACCCCCATCTCATTGAAAAAAAAGAGTTGAGCACCCTTCTGGGTAAACATAGAAACATAGAATTTGATGACAGATGAGGTCCGATTGGCCCATCCAGTCTGCCCATTGCTCCCTATCTACACACCATGCCCGATCTACAGCTATTTCTCCTCCCCCCTTCCACTATGATTTCTTTGTGCTTATCAGATGCATTCTTGAACACCACCACTGTTTTTGCCCCCACCACCTCCGCTGGAAGGCTGTTCCAGGAATCCAACACTCTTCCTGTGAAGAAGTACTTCCTCACATCTCTCCTGAATCTACCCCCCCTCCAGCTTCATAGAAAGCTCCCTTGTTCTTGAGCACCTTTTCTTCTGAACAAATACTCCCCTCCTGCACCTTATTTACCACTGTGAGGTATTTAAAGGTCTGTGTCATATCTCTACTCTCTCACTCCTCTGTTCCAGGGTGTACATATTGAGGTCCTTCAGTCTCTCCTCATAGGGCTTTTGATGCAGACCCTGCACCATTTTAGTTGCCCTCCTCTGGACCGCCTCCACTCCACCTATGTCTTTCTGGAGAGGTGGTCTCCAGAACTGGACATAATACCCTAGGTGGGGTCTTACCAGCAATCTATACAGATACAACACCACATCCTTCTTTCTATTAGTACTACCACTCCCTATACACCCCAGCATCCCACTTGCCTTTCCTACTTCCTTGTCGCACTTCCTTGCCACCTTTAGGTCATCTGATATGATTACCCTAGATCTCTTTCCTGCTTGGTGGTCATCAGTACCACACCATCCATTTTATACTCCGCCCCTGGGTTTCTGTGCCCTAAGTGCATTATTTTGCACTTTTTTTGCATTGAAACTCAGCTGCCTTGACCACTCCTCTAGTTTTCTCAGGTCTCTGCACATCCTTTCCTCCCCCCTGGAGTGTCCACCCTAGTGCAGATTTTTGTGTCATCCGCAAAGAGGCAGACCTTCCCTTCTAGCTCGTCTGCAGTGTACCTTATAAAAATATTAAAGAGAACTGGTCCCAGCACTGATCCCTCAGGCACCCCATTGGTCTCCCTCCCTTCTTTGGCGTGAGCTCCATTTACTACTACTGTCTCCTATCACCTAACCAATTTCTTATCCAGTTTACTACTTTTGGACCCACTTCTAAGCTATCCAGCTTGCGTACTAGTCTCCTATGTGGAATGGAATAGAATACCTTGCTGAAATCTAGGTTGGTCACGTCCACTGCTCCACCCTGATCTAGTTCCTTGGTCATCTAGTCAAAGAAATCTATCAGAATTGTTTGACATGACCTTGCCCTTGTGAAACCATGCTGCTTTGGGTCTTACAACCCACTGGATTCAAGATATTCCACAATCCTTTCCTTCAGCAGTGATTCCATTAACTTTCCCACCACCGATGTCAGGCTGACTGGCCTGTAATTGCCAGCCTCCTTCCTGCTGCCACTTTTGTGTAGTGGGACAACATCCGCTTTCCTTTAGTCCTACAGAACCACTCCTGTTTCCAGTGACCTGTTAAATAGAACTTTCAGAGGTGCAGCCAGTATTTTCCTGGGCTCCCTCAATACCACCTCAAAAAAAAACAAAAAAAAACTGGGCTAAGGGTCTTTAGCCCCTCACACCACCAAAATGAAAAAGAGTGTTTTTTGTGCAAGATAATTCCTTCTTCATTTTTACATTTGCTGCGCTTGTGCACCAAACGTTTTGTAACAGCAATTTCAGAGGTGTGCTACTGCCGAGCCAACTACAGCTGAAACTCCAAGGGGCTCGGCAGTGCAGACCAATGACCAGACATTCCAGCTGTGACACAACTCAGTGTTTGCTGGGAGGAAATGTTCTGTACTTGAAATGAATCAGCTTCTCCTATCAGACAGTGGCTGGCTCGTTTCATACATGACTCCACCCAGCAATGAAAGTCAGCAGTGATGTAAACAGTTTTTTTCCCCCCATTACCAGTTTAGAACATTGCCGTGAGCTCTGTCAGCCTTGCATTCTTCACTTCATTCACACTGAAAATGTCGGAAAAGAAATAAGGAGTTCATACATCGTTGCAGAGCAGTGCCGTATGTTAAAGGAAATGAAAAATACAAAAACAGTGAAGCTTCAGCTCTCTGCCTTTGCTGACTCTCTGCTCAGGGTATCCCATCCAAAAATTGGTAGCTGTGTGACTTTTACCTTGT
The DNA here is from genome assembly GCA_016271365.2 of Neoceratodus forsteri. Classification (NCBI taxonomy): domain Eukaryota; kingdom Metazoa; phylum Chordata; order Ceratodontiformes; family Ceratodontidae; genus Neoceratodus; species Neoceratodus forsteri. The sequence continues at coordinate 570,546,124 of CM057452.1, forward strand.
TTTAAACATAGACTGCAGGGACCCAGCTTTGAAGCAAGCAGTCATGTTACTTGCCCTGATTAATGCGCTGTTTGCCAGCTGCCGCCTTTCTGCCCCCAAACCTCTCACAATGCCTTTTTCTTCTCAGCCACCCAGTTCCCCATGCAGACAGAGACAGATCAGTTTGTAAAACAATCATGTGTTTGCAAGTAGAAGAACAGCACTCACTTCCCTTCAATGGAGAGAAAACAGACTCCTTCAGTTCCCCACACGTTGGGCTTAATGATGGCCAGTGGCCACTGGCACATTCGCAAGTCACATGTACAAGGACAGCTTTTATTGAAGATTCAAGTGTTTAAACACACACTAACAATAAATAGCAAGTGAAAAACATAGGATAAAAGTCAGACTACTCTGGGGATGCGCAAAGTGTGAAACATCAGTTGGGACTAATGAAACAGAATGCCAACTCGGCATCTGTAGCAAATTCTGCCAGACTTCTGAATCAGACTTTTATCTTTTTTTTTTTGCACCTGCTATTTATTGTTATTGTGTGTAAACATTGAATCTTCAGTAAAAGCCGTCCTTGCGCATGCAACATGTTGATGTGTCAGTGGTCGTCTTTGAATCCACGGAGTGGGAAACTGAAGGAGGTCTGTTTTTTCTCCAATGAAGGAAAGTGAGTGCTGTTCTACTTACAAACACATGAGTTTCTAAATTGGAACTGTGCACCACTGTGCCAGGGATGTCCCCCACACTCAAACACCACTGAAAACTTCGGAAAATAAATAGGGAGCTTATACATTTGAACCCTGCTCTGCAGCATTTAAAAAAGTGCAGAGTGAACGCTGTGGATGGGAAAGCAATTCTGGAAAAATTTAGAAGTACAAATGGAGTGGGGCTCTCTTATGTACACGCAGCCATCGGTGGAAGTGTCAGGTTTGATTGCAGACTCTTACTGAGCTTGTGCTGTTGCACCAGAGGTTGCCATAGTTACGAGATATGCTAATGAGCACCTTGAATGACACTACCACATCCAGCTGAAACTGCAGCCTGAACGTTCTAGAAACAGGGGAGAGAGCTTTTCAACACATTACAGAGAAGCCCAAAATTAATAATAATTAAAAAAAAAAATAGAAATGTATGGTTCAGTTATGACTCATTTTATTATGTAAAAAAAACATGAAATGGCTGTAAGAATCAATAAAATAACTATAACATTTTCGGCTTTTTATTTTCTTTTCTTGTCCGTTCCACAGATAGAAAATAGCTACTGCACTTCCTTTTTTTTTACTTCACTTTTATTGTAAAGCTTGGGTACAGTTAAAACAAAGAAACATGGCATAAATACAAAGAATGTGACAATCACTTTGGACATTAATTCAGAATCTGTTGACAATATGTTGTTGCTTAAGCTGGCACTAGGGCCTGATGATATAATCTATAAGTGTGTCATAAAGCAGAAGTCATCTTGCCATGTTAAAACAAAGCAACCCCCCTCCGACTCCCCCGACCTCCAAACAAATCTCTGTCCAGCCCCTTGAAGGTTGCAGCTGCTGATGAGGGGGAACTCAGTTGGGCTCCATGCTGATTTGGCTCTCTGCCCCATTTGTGTTAAACAAGCCAGTCCTTCTCCCCCCCAAAAAAACTCTTTGTCCCTCCCCTCGATGGTCACGGCTCTAGCCTTCTGCCGATGAGGAGGGACTCACTCCAGCTCTCTGCTCGTTTCTCTCTCTCCCCCCTCCATGTTAAAACAAGCAACCCCCTACAAAAAAAAAACTCTGTCACTCTCCTCGACGCTTAGGGCTCCTGCCTACTGCCCACAAGTGGGGACTCTATGACATTTGTCTCTCCCTCACTCCCTGGTAAAGTGTTACACGATCTGCATGAGTAAAATGTGGGAATCTTGCTTCAGAATGCCTGTTATGAAACGCAGACAGTAATGTAATAAAAATAATGATATAAATATTGTCTGTGTTTGTCTGTTTTCAGTCTATATTCCTCAGTGTGAGATGCAGTTGTCAGCCCTCGGCAGCAGGTCAGAGGTCCAGTTAGAGGTCAGGTGACTACACAGGTCCCTCCCTCTGTTCCCACTCAGATGTTTCATTTTGACAATCACTTAACCAGTAAAACCAGTAGTACAAAGTGTTACGGTGCAGTTGCCCCCCTGACAGATCCTCGAGTGACACAGAGAATTCATTTTTGTTTTTTGCAGGTCCCAGTGGCATAACACTTATGCTGAAACAGACATTCTTTGTTAGCTACACAGCTTTAGTGAAAACGTATGCTGCATGGCTATAATGATCATCAATTCTGTTGAAAGAACTGATTGCTAGTAACTCTGTCACCATCATACTCTTTATTCTTTATTATGGCATTTACACAAAAAAATATTTATTTGAATACAGTACCAACAAATTAACTTTATTCTTAAAACAATCTGCAGTACCCAAAGTTATCTTTATTCGCTAGTTGGCTTATTTGCCTAAATCAACAAGTTGTGGAGAATACAATCCACATTTTCCTTTACTTCAGCCAACCTTTCTACTTCTCCATCACACCACAACCATGACATGCGCAGGGGCAATTTATTGGATTTAGGCAATTGAGCCACGAAGATTTGCAACATGTACTGACTTGGAGTGACTGATTTCATTCCCTGTGATTTATCTTTATGTATTGATTATTAACTAAGGAATTAAGATTACCAGTGATGAACGATAAATAAATCCTCTGATAACTTTGGGTATTGCAGATCAAAGATTGAACTCCTGTGGCTTATGCCACAGGTGTTGCTGTTTTAATTTATTATTAATTTATTTAAAAGTTTTACCAGGAAAGCATACTGAGCAGACACTTGCTCGTTTCCAGATGCGTCCTGGGGAAGGGGAACATGGGGAAAGTACTTTTTTTTTTTTAACTCTGTTTATAGCACTGCCTTACCCTGAACTCTCTCCAGATGGACACACGGCTTGGAACCGGATACACCCGTCTGAAGTCCTCCACTCAACTCCTCTGGAGGCTCAGTTCTCCATCCAATAGCCCGGCCACCCAACTCCCCGGCTCTGAGTCCCCCAAGGTGGGACCGCCGTTACTACTTTCTGGCACTCTGTCTACAATCTAGAAGAGCAGCCAGGCAGGGAGGAGAACAGAAGAACAGAGGAGCGAGTAGAGAGACCCGACACTGGGTGTGGTGGCCAGCCCCAGACCATCCTTCACCTATTAGGAGGCAGGGATTTTTTACTTACTTTTTCCCCATTGGCGTGGTATGCAATGGTTGCCAGCATGGGTCCACCCACAGATGTTCTGCCAATGCCAACCGCTCTACTGAACCGTGCTTACTGAATGATGCACCCAGCATCTGCTGGGAGCCGCTACTGAGTTCGGTACACCCTGGATCCCACCCCAGGAGAAGAAAGCAGTCCTCTGGATGCTCAATCATCTCCTTCCCCTCCGACCCCTGAAGGCCCTGACTCGTTCCCAAACCCGGGTTGACGGCGTGGTGTGAGGTGTGCGTCCAGCTCCTCAACCCTCAGCACCACTGGGCCGGCGGGAAAGTACATTTGAATACAAAATCTGAACAAATTGAACGAGAATAATAATGTAATATAGTACAGATAGTATCCTAAGTGCAGTAAATTAGATAGAACAGCAGAATTCCCAACATTTGGCTCTGAGGCGACAACAGAGCCTAGTAGCCCAGCCTAAGCAGGTAACAAGTGCTAGAACAACAGCCTGTTGTTCCTGCTATCATGCACCCTGTGAGTCCCAGTACCCTTGTAAGGAGTAAAACTGAGCAGGAGGAATTTTTGAGTTTACGTAAATTTACTTTATTGTCGTTGCTTATTTAATGATTAATCACAGCATAAAAAACAGCCTCACAGAGATAATTAATCATAGGTGTTCTGTATCAGAAATATATTGTTTCCTTTACCAAGTTTTATGCTTTTTTAGAACTGACAGCTAATATTAAAAATATAGAAATAAATATGGTAAGAATAGGAAAATATATTTTTTTAACAATACAGTACTTAGCATTTTTCCGTGAGAGCTAGTCATTCGAAGTACCTCACTACTGAGTGCGGTTTCAAAAATCAGTGCATCTTACACTGAATATTTCATCATTCAGTAATTATGTGTGGTTCATAGCTCAGTGCTTATGTAACATATTGTAGCTGGATGATGTAGATGGTTGTTGGATACAGAGGCCAGCAGGTAAGAGGACAGTGTTTATTAGGTACTAGTAGTATATGATTTGTGCTTAGGTACTTCAGCATAAGCATAATAGAGTCAATGAATATAGTACATATGAATCGGATATTCTGAGCAATGTGCTTGGATGCTTGAATTGAGTCATTTGATATTATTTGATGGTTTTGGCTTTTCTCTGTATCCCACCTGTAGGGAGGAAGCTTGGTTTAGTATTATGGGACCTCAAAAAGAATATAATATCAACTATAGTTCTATAACTGACTGATGAATGAGTCAAGCAGGAATACACCCTTAATAATGATATGAATAGACGATCACCTCCTCCAGCTCCGGAAAGTGTGACCAGTAGCACGCAGGAGAGGAAAACCCCCCTTGGGGGGAAACCTCTGAGGACCCATGGCTACTGACCTGCCTGTCCTTCTGGGCATATTAAAGGAGAGAGATCCTAATTAACAAATTGAATTAATTAGCTAATCTGAATTCCAAATTGTAGAACTTGATCCACAGAAATGGAGCTTAAGAAGATAATGAGTTGTAACATGTCCAGTGAAACACTCTCCTCCTAGTAAACTCCGAGTTCGAGAATCCATGTACAGTTTGGAACAATGGAGAGTGTATATATTGAAAAGACCATCTTCCAGACTTCAGTTGATAGAAGGCATGAGAATCCAGGGAATTGTATGATGGTGAAGATAAAGTTGATGACTGATGAACTCAATACAGGTGACCAGACGAAACAGTTGTATCCAAGCTTTGACGCAAACGAGGCATGATGAATAGAAGTAGTATGACTTCCAGGTTTCTACTAATAGAGGGCTTGTATAGCACGTGGAATGGGAGAAGGCTTGGAGCCAGGCTACCGACTGACGAATCCAATTCTGGTAAGTACAATAGGAGTAGAGTAGAATATAGTCTTAGGAATTGATATAAAGGCAATGGCTGTAGAGCTGAGCTGGAATAATGGCAGGCTGAAAAGGATTATTCGGAGGCATTGGTGTAAGGTTAGGAAGCATCCAAGTAGCAGAATATGGCGAGCACAAAAAGTAAGCAAGGCGGGTGAACTGCAAATCCAAAGAGAGAAAGGTAGCAAGGAATGCACCAACGTAGGCAGGTGAGAAGGAATGAGACGTGGCAACCGGCCCCTGGTGAAAGCTCAGCTTAACTGACAGCTGGCGAGGTAGGAAAGAGGTGGCTGATTCCTTGTATGGGAAAGCGCAGCCAGACCCAGGAATGTCTGCTGGTAGAAATAGAGCGTGGTAGGCAATCTCTCGATGAGATGCATAGCAAATCCATCTGCTGGCGAGGTAAGTAGAGAGGCAACTAGCTCCAGGCAACAGGAAATGCAACTATACCTACGGAGGTCAGCTAAAGGAATAAGTGTGCCATGAGCCTCCAGGAGACATATCTTGAATCAGTACAGAGCAGAGTAGTACTGCATTTGTAAGGCAGACCTAGAGAGTGGAATGGCGCTGAGGACTGATGTATCCAGTAGATCAAGGATGTCAGGGATCGCATTGAAGAGACCGTGGCTGAGATGGCAACTGGACGAGAGAATAACATCCGAGACTGTAGGTATGCAAAGTTCGAGGTAGGAAAATCAGATGAGACCGAAGAGTCCAAGATGGAGATAACTGAAGAGGCTGAAGCAAATGAAGTAGCATTGGCACATGCTCCGAAAGTGGTAAAGCAATCAGGATATTGAAGGTCAGCAGGAGACGCTAACTAAGTGTCCTGGAAAAGTGAAGCAACAGTAAGTCCATGCTTGAGGCAGCAGGGCAAAACATCCAAGAATAGATGATGAACGAAGAAACGTCCTGATGCAATCCAGTAAAGGAGCTTCCGGCTGGCCGACACGGCAACAGGTAGGCGTATAATAGAATGTGTGAATCTCCAGGCCCCGAGCAGGGCGAGGCAGAAGTAGAGCAGAAGGAGCAAACCCCCCAGCCTGATGGGCAAAGGCAGGTCATAGAAGCAGGTGATTAGTAGGTAATCCTCCCAGCCCGATGGGTGAAGGCAGGTCATAGAAGCAGGCGAGTGGTATGTAAACCTTCCAGCCCGATAGGCGAAGGCAGGTCGTAGAAGCAGGCGATTATGGTGCAGTAACAAATAGGAACAGAGGACCTCCAGGCCCATAGGGGCACAGGCCTGACTAAATGCAATAGCTGAATGTCGAACTGCATGCAATGCAGAGGGTCATGTCCTGGTAGATAGGATCGCAGTAAATAAGTAAACATAGGGAAGTTGAATGCCAGCTCAGGAGGAGCGCAGTAGATTGTAATGGCAGATTAGTCATGGTGACCCCTAAGGTCTGTAAGGGTGAAGCAGGCAACACGAGCAAGTAAGGGAAGAAATGCACCTGCAGTAAATGTAGTAAGCAAGCTGCATGATGAAGACATAGAAGCAGGGAAGCAGGGCAAAGCGTCCAAAGAATAGACAATGAATGTCGAAACATCAAATGTGAATCCCTAGTAAGGAGCTCCTGGGTTGTCTGCCATAAGCAGGTGGCGGGATTGCTGAGAATGGTATAGCCAAGTTGCAGCACTCAAGTGGAAATGTCATGGCATTCATATTGCTTGTAAATCCTGTAGAAGTATGGTGGAGAAGGGCTGATTGACATACGGCTCCGATAATATCAAACAAGGAGGCGTGCATAAAGTGCATCGTTAGGAACGACGACAGGCAACGAGGCCACAAGGAGCAGAAGCCAGAACAGGTAATCCATGAATGGAGTGGGAGACAGGCTGAGGAATAGCGAGGTGCAGTTATGGAGGAAGCTTTATGCAGAAGGTCATGCCCTTCAGCAAAAGGCAATGAAGACCCACTGGCTGGAAGCATGATAAAATCCATAGCAAGTTGTCCCGTCCCATAATCGCAGCCATTGAGTAGCTGTAGAGGGTGCGACTCAGTTCAGCACTTGCCATTTAAGCGCCAGCCAGTACAGCTCCATGCATTCCAGCACTGTTCAGTCCAGCGCTACATTGTTTACAGCTGAATCAGTTCAGCGCTTTTCATTTCAGCGCTAGAAGGAGGCAAATGGAGTGATACTAGCGCTGTCAGGGACAGGCGGGATGATGGTTGTGGAAGCGCTGCCAGGCACAATCAGACAGGGAACATGGAAGTCAGCTCAGCTGATGAAGTCTGTTATTAAAACTAAAGGTATTTTCTACAAAAAATGCGAAAGTTGTTGTGTGGGTCATTAATCTGTCGCATATGGTGCACTCGGAGCACAGCTCAATATTGGGGGGGTTATTATTTTAAAGTCCCCGCTCACCATGAGGCTGCAACATGGCTTACCGGGATCCTGAGTCGAGCAGTGCAGCAGAAATAACAAAGTTGAACTGACCCCGGCAAAGGAATGTCCAACCGCAGTATGCAGTAGTGAGGTACGGTAGGGAGAAGGAGACATGAAAGAGCGTTATTGGAAGTCAGTCGGTTGGAGGTAGCGTAGCGGCAATAAATGCCCGTACACGAATGTAGCATACGTGAACCAACCCATATGTCGAAGCGACCATTGAGGGAATGAGAAGTATGAGCAAACATGGTTCCAAACAATTTGCCTGTCCGTTGTGCGCGGAGATCCACCAGAAGTAAAGAGTCCAAGAGGGTTGCGGGACAAGCAGAGGTCGGAAACACAACTGCAACTGAAGAGGCAATGCAGGTGACTGCAGCGAAGAAAGTGAACCCAAACTCCGCTCCGGATAGCGGCAGTCAGCTGCAGGAGGGGTGGAAAGCGGTGCAAGGCGTGGAGGTCAGAAGCCCTCAGGTAAGGGCAGCAATGCAGGCAAGCAAACATAGGACTCGGCGTCCGCTGGTAGAAGCTGCTCAGAAATGAAACAAAGGAAGGAAAGAAGGGGAAAGTGCAAGGGCTAAGACAAACAGTAGAAGCATGAAGGAAATAGAGAGCGAGTGAGAGGAGAATCCCCCCAAATAATAAAGCAAAAAGAACGGAGGAGGAGAACAAACAACAGAGTGGCGGGGTAGGCAAACAAACAGCAAAACAGATGAAGGAGGAACGGAGGAAAGGAAGCAGGGCAACAGAGACTCAGGAGAGCAGCCGCATACCAGCAGCGCCACCACGAGTGCGACTCGCTCTAAGCAGAGCGGAAGTCTGCTGCTTGAATTAAGTAGTATGTGGGGGAGGAGCTCTTCCCCCACATAACTACAGGCTGCGCCCTTCAAATAGTGATGAACTGTATTAACTTAGTAGCAACATTTGTTAAATATGCATCTTCAATACTTGTGATATGAGTTGAAATGACACCGTGTGTGTCTGCATCTCTGAGTGAGCTAGTACAGCAGCTGCCCATTTCAGCAATGAATACATGCTACATATGGTGCATTCAATGCATAACAGTAAATAAAAAATACATTCCAAATGCATACATACTACTATATGTACTGGTTGTTATTACTATTTATAACTTTATACCATTAGGAACACTAATTAATTGTAGAGAAATGTACAAATGTATATCATTGCACACAGCAAATGACAGCACGTGTATAACTGGGTTTGGCCTTGCACAAGCTGTCAAACACTAAGACAACAGAAGCTGAAATACTGTAGTTATTATCATACAGATTACTAATGTACTACAATGGGCAAACTACAAAAACATCAATTTGTGTGAAAATCTTTACTAGATATAGTATAAACTGATTATCAAAACAGAATCAGAGCCGGCCCGGTGGCGCTGAGGGTTGAGGCGCTGGACGCCACATCTTGCTCCACGCCGGTGACCCAGGTTCGGGAATGAGCTTGGGCCACTGTGGATCAGCAGGGGGAGAGAAGGCTTGAGCGCCCATCGGGGGCTCTCATTCTCTGGGGAGGATTCCGTGCAAGTCTCGCTGCTCTACTGCCAACTCTCAGGTGAACCCGGGGTTAACAGTGCAGTTCTGAGCACGCAGAAGGTTTGGGGCAGTGTCGGTCGAGAAGCACTAGGAGGAGTTGCGTCTTCACACATACCTCCCATTGGCTCTCCTAGAGTGCCGACATCTGCGGGAACAGAACACAGGAAAAATAGTGGCCCATCTCTCCTAGGTGATGACCTCTCGTTGAGTGCCTCGGCAACCACCAAGACAGGAGCAGACTCTACTGTGCAGCACCCGCTCCACCATTGTGCAGAGAGAAGGTAGGAGGGGACCTCTCTTCTCCCCACCCAGGGGGATATCCGGGATACCTAGGGATACTGAGGGAGTGAATACTCTAGGGGCAGACTCCAGTATGTCAGGATGCTGAGGTTAGCGAGGCATGTAGGGGTTCTGATTGAGTGAAGTAATGCGGCTGGAAGAAGGAAAAAAGATCAGAGTTATAAAAATAAAAGAACAGAATCAGCAGGTAATTGTGTCCCAGCTTCAGCAAGATACAGTACACTAGGAGAGAAAAATCAGTGCTGAAACACTGCGGGGTGGGGGGGGAGTAACTGTCATAAATCATTCTTCTAAAACACAAATTGTCAGTTCTTTGCAATACATGATGGTGACGGAACTTTTGAAAATATTTAAAATCAAAACATATTCCGTGTGCAACCATATGCACAGGACATCTAGCACTAGGCTAGCAGTCACAGAGGTAGCAATATCATCGATGCCACACACTCAGTCTCATACAGCTTGGATTTGAGAGGCGATTGCAGACTGGGGCTTGTCATAAACCAGATTAAAAATAAAAAGGGGCATTATAAATATAAGACATGACATAACAAATTAAGATATGTATACTCACTGCTTCTTTATTTAACATCACTTCTCAAAATAAATGCTTTTTTTTATCACTTCACAAAATCAGAAGCACCACACCCTCAAAAAAACTCTCTGTCTCTTTGCTTGATGGTTGGGGCTCCTGCTGACTGTCAATGAGGGGGACTCACTCACGTTAAAACAAGCAACTCCCCCTCAAAAAAATCACTGTCCCTCCCTTGGACGGTCCTGATTTATGTTATCATGTAAAATATCTTACCAAACAAAAAAAAGTATAAATGGTTGAGAACTTGCGTGTTACATAGAAACATAGACTTTGACAGCAGATAAGGACCGCCTGGCCCACTCAGTCTGCCCATTTCCCTACCTACTGGATAAGCTGCAGATCCTAGTTAACGTACAGCCTACTCTTGTTCTCTAGTAATTTTATAGTATTTCACTTTGACCTAGTAAAGGCTTAAAAAACAAACACTGTGCAGTTTGTAAATAATTCTGAAGAAACTGTATCTCTCTAGGTAGATGTACTTAAATATCTTCTGCCTTGATAGAGCCATGGATCTTGTAGTGTTTTAAATACAAGGCATCAGCAACAGAACACACTACAAATACAATGAAAGCACATAAGAAGGAACTGCAAATGCTGTAGCTACTGTATTTAAAATTCAGTTTACTACCATTAGCCACTTTAACATATTTAAATAGAAAAGTAGAAAATATAGAGGAAAGCAGGCCATTACATCCTATTGAGACCATTCCCTGCTACTCAGCGATTGTAACCAGTTAGATTTCTAGATCCCATGTATTTAAGGTTTTATTTGAAAGTTCCTACAGATTCATAATTAACCACTGTTGCTGGTAAACCGTTTCATAGTGTAACCACCCTCTTTGTAAAGACCCCCCCCCCCCATGTAAGTCCTGCATTGTTTCTCTCTCAACTGTGGCACGTGCCCTCTTGGTATGTATGGGTCTGTTTTGATTTATATGTTCAGAGCCTAAAATATGTGATACCTCCTCTTATTTTAAAAGCTAGGATCTTGGTAACTGTCAACCTTGAATGTAAATAAATCCAATTTAGCAAGTCTTGCTTCATAGCTGAGTCATTGTATTCCTCGCACTGTCCTTGTTGTCTTCTTTTGTACCCTTTGCAGCCTTTTAGCGTTCCCTTGTTTACATGGAGACCAAAACAGAGTGCAGTACTTGAGATGCAGCCACACCAGTGAGTGGTGCAGGGTGATAACAATGCTTGCATTCCAATTGTGAAGTTCTGTCTTGTACTACCGACTGATTACATTTACTTAAATAACCTCTGTTGTCATCTTGCTGGTTTCCGATGGAGTCTCTAAAGTTATTACATTTGGAAATTTATTTTAACATCTACTTTAGAACAAATAAAGAATATCCAATGAAGCTGAAGGAGGCAGATAAAATCCCTCTCAAATCTAAAATCAAGGATCACTTAGGATGCTCCAAGAATGAGAGAAACAGCACTTGTTGTCACATTAGTAACCTGCCCCCCACCAAAAAAAAAAGTGTTTTCTGGCTAACATTACCATTAAATTAGTAACTCACTAATCAGCCCCACAATAAAAGAAATACGTTTTACCAACTGTAGCCCATAAAATAATTATTCCGGGAATATAATTCCACCAGTGTCAAACATTTACTGTTACTTGCTGGAACATGAGTGTTCGAGCAACGGGCAAAAATGTCCAGATTTTTTCCCACGTACTGTACGTGCAGCTCTCTTCAGCATGAGAAAGTTTTTTTCTATGTCATTTAAAATATAGCTCTTTTATTGTGGGGCTGATTCTGATTTGCTAATTTAATGGTAATGTTAGCCAGACAGCCCTTTAAGGATTAGCCAGGGAGGGGTGTGTAGCCCGCAGGTGGTGCTAACCCAAGGGCTACTACTCCTGCCTGCTTGGCTAGTAGCAGGTTAAGGGGTCTGAGTTCTGAAACGGATGCATCCACCCGGAGGTCAGGGTTGATAGTGGTCAAGCTAACCTGGGCACAACCCTCCGGGACACTGTAACCCCCCTCTTTCCTTACTAGTGGCCAGAACAATACACAATAATCACTTTCACAATACCCCTGATACACCACACAAGTACCCACATTGTTTGCCTTACCACCAGGGCTTTCCTCTGTGTGTACGGACGTAAAGTCCCCAGTCAAAATGTCACGGACATTAAGTTGCGGATAAAACATCGGCTGGACAAATTATCGCCGGACAATAAGTATAGCGGTAAAAATAGCGCTAGACTAAATGTCACAACACAATTGATCACTGGACTAAATGTCGCATTCTGTAGGTAGCTGTACAAAATGCTGATAAACCTAGTTAATTTTCCACAACACAATATTCACCCTGTCAGTTGGTCATGGTGCTTTGCGCCAAACTGTTTTTGCATACTTTAGGTTTCAGGCACTCAGCTGTCAATGTCAATTTAAACAATCAATCAACTGAGTGTTCCTACTTGCTGTACTGTATTTGGCACCTGTGCTAGTAACCTTGCTATCAGAGATACAGAGTGTTAGTGAGTTCACCAGATCTCTGTTCAAGTGGCTCCATTTCCCAAAACCTAAAGCTGTTACTTGAGATTTCTCTTGCCTTCGACCTGGAGATGCTAAACTTGACAGCTGGAATTTCGAACTTAATGGTGAAGTCAGTTGTGTGGTAGTCCTCCTGCTGCTGCCTTGGTCCCCTCCAAAGAAAATACATACTCAGCATGCCTCCTACTCACCACAAGTCCACTTCGAAATTGGCCAGCATGCTTCAGTGCACAGCGTTATGAATGCAGTTCAGTTTTATGAAAGCAAGCATAGAAACAATATAAATGAAAACACAATCCAGTATTATGAAATCCTCCAACCCCAGTAGTTAGCAGACAATGGCAGTCCCCTTACAATCTCCAGGCTATGGCTCTAACTATTTCTGAACAGAACTGGCTATAGTAAAAGAAAGAGAACCACGGCAGCACGTAAAACCCCGGAGGACCTCTGAGACCTAAAGGAGCAATTCCTAAACAGAATAGTCACTGCAGCAGCTGAAGAGCTCATCAAGCCAGAGCCAACAGTCAAGCTAGACAAAAGAGGCGTGAATCTCATCCCGTGTTCTGAGTGGACTATGGATGCTGAGGGATCATGGTAGGTGGAAGTTACCGGCCTCGGCGATAAAAGTCAGGTAACTGGAACATAACACAGTCCAATAACCACCGGACAAACTCAAACACCACAGGACTGTACATTGAGCAGGTACTTGTTGCTGACATTGCATCCATTAAGAACAATCTTGATCTCCCAAAGGAACAGCATGCAATGTTAATTTTCTAACACAATGCAACTACTGGTACAAAATTTATTGGGCATGTTAAAAGTGGGGAGAAATAGAGATTAAAGTTAAAATGTCGCTAGTCATGTATGGATTCAGCTACATTCTGACCGCGACCGCTTCATATGTCGCCCAAATTAGTTTCTCCTAATAGACCGCAACTTATTGTCCGCAGCGAAAATTTAGTGTGACGAACTGACCATATGCCTTCCTCTGGCTTCGCCCTGGGGACCCCCTGTAAAACAAGGTTATATACAGCAAATAACATCAGTACAGTACTCTTGCACAAACTGGAACTACAGTCAAGGTAAATGCAAAAAAGAGTTAGATCTGATTTATTTAAGGGACTTGAACAAGAGAGGGGCGTAATCAGGTTAATTTGCTTAAAGGCTGTATCAATCAAACAGTTATGCATGTACTTCAGGTTCCATAAACAGTCACACACTCTGGGTACCCAGATGGAGAATGGTGGGCTAGCCAAGAACGTTGCAGCTGGGTGGGGCCCTGTGATGGAAGAAAACAACATGCACAACACACACTATTTGTAATCCGGAGCCGGAGGGCTCAGTTCGTGAAAGGAAAACAACAAGACAATCAGATGACACGCTTTTAGATTAGGCTGTTGTTGCAGGGAGCTACCCTGATGATTACTCATGATACCCAAGACTGGACACAGGCTGGATGAAAATCGAGACAGCAGGTGGTTAATCTGGAGTGCCAGGAGAAGCAGGGCCCACACGAATCGGCAAGGCATCATTCCTGTTCAAGCGTGGAGCAGGGGGCTGATCCCCAGGCAGGTCTCTCGTCGATGACTTTCTCTGTGCAGCAAGTAGTCTGGCTGGGCCAGTGTGGCAAGGCCCAGGCCAAATAGAGACAAATTCGAATACAGTCCATTTTGGGCTGGATACAGCTTCCAGCAAGCAGTCCACAGTTCACACAGTAGGGAACCAAATCACAACCCACTATCAATACACAGCACATTTACATGTAAGGAAATTCTACTGTACCAGGCAAATCACTCTCCGGTCATGACCGCAAAGACTCTGCACAAACCGGGGATTCAAAAGCAGCTGGAAATCCTGACAGGCCAATCGCATTCAACAAAATCCCCAGTCTTCTTCAGGTATGAGCCTGGTAAAAAATCGGTGGCTTACTTCGTTCTCACAAACTTGGATTTAGTCCAAAATAATTCTCTTCTCTCCCTCTCAGGGGCAGCAGGCAGACATGCAGTTCACAACTCAGGCCTTTCCACAGTTCTCCTGTGCAAAACTACTCAGACGGCTGCTTGACTGTCTCAAGCTCTTGCTTATTCAGTTCCCAACTTAGATCTGACTCAAACTGCAGCAAGCCTGGGAATTTCCCCAGGATCCAAAAGGTTTGGTTGGCTGATTCATCTGTCAGTCACAACAGGAACTCCCCCTTCAGGTGCAAAAAGGCACCAAAAGCCTCAAACTACAATTCCTACAGATTCTGACTCCAAACAGCTTCTGTAGTCCGGCTCCATTTTAGGTCCCACCAGTACTGATTAGCCCAGTTCAGCAGTCCAAGACAAGATAGTGGAGATAAACAAAATAGCCCATGCTGCAAAGAAGGCAGGTTAGACAAACTACATTATCATTATCACTCTAAATGATTTTCAGCAAATAGTTACATCTTTCAACAGAGCTCCCTCTCAGATTACTTATGACTGCAATCCAGGCAGCTTTTAAAGAGACAGTACATGGAGGCTATACAGGCACTCTCTGGAAATCACATTTCAACTGCTAAAACGCAGGACACCAGCCTGGCAGTGAGCATTTAGGCAAGCTCAAGGAAGACTTTTCAGGAACCCCCATTTGCAGGGTGGTTACAGGTGAAAAACAGGTTAATAATGTAACAGCAAGTGCTGTTTATCTTGAATGTGGAGCTAAATGATCCTTGATTTTTGAAGGTGGTGGGTCCAGCTGGCTGCCAATGAGGGGCCATTCATAAAAGGTATGTTAGAAGGAGGCAATTTTTTTTTTTTTATTTGTTAGTTGTTTAACCAGGTATAGCACACTAAGCTGAAAGCTTTTTTACAGGAGCGACCTGGGAGCACAAGGAGGTTAAGTGACTTGCTCAGGGTCACACAGTATGCAAGTGGAAGCTGTGGGATTCAAACCCAGGTCTGGTCTGCTGGATGTCACCAGATTTGCAGCTCAGAGCCTTAGACCACTGCGCTATACTGCCTCCTATTTTAAGCCTAAATTAAGCCTTCTTGTTGGGCTGAAGTTCTTAGACTTTCCATTTTTTTATTTACTTATTTATTTTTTGCATTTGCCCTTCTCTTGTGCAAAGCAAACATACTGCAGTTATAGCACACTAGGCTTGAAGAATCCTGCGGGACGAGGGGGACTCCCTCCAGCTCCATGCCCATTTTTCTCTCTCCCCCCTCCATGTTAAAATAAGCCCCCCCAAAAAAATCTCTGTCCCTCCCCTCAGCAGTCACAACTCCTGCCGACTGCCCACAAGTGGGGACTCACTCAGGCTCCATGCCCCCAAAAAAGGCACATACCAGCAACAAACATTTGGCATTGACAAATGCTTGTTCTTTCTTGTCCTCCTTCTCCTTGCCTAGGGGTATATCCCTTTGTGGGGATATCCCTATTAGTTGCTAAATGCAGCTTGTGCTCCTAAGCCTTATCCAGTCTAACACCACTTGGTAGTTCTCTGCATGCCACCAAGGGGGGCAGGGGCCACCAAGATCATTACTGTTGCCTCAGAGGATGCCTAGAAGGAGGGCCGATTGGACTGTGGTGGGCTCCGGGAGGGTGGGTGTGGGGGTAAGTGAACACATTCCTCAGCCAGTGCCACTACAAAACTCTTTCGCCACCCTGGCAGGATGGGACTGCCAAGATGAGGCACCTGTGGTAGTGACATGGGATGAAGTGGGGGTCCTTTAGAGTGGGGGCCCCAAGGTGGGAGGAGGACTCCAGAGGAAGAAGAAATAACTTCTGGTGGGGAACTTAGTCATTGGGGGTGGTAGTTTTGGGAACACCACGGAGGGAAGGAGGATGATGAGGTGCTTACCTGGCATCTCTGCATGGAGAGATGGAGAGCAGATCCATAGGACCACTAGGGTGGCGGGGCAGGAGGGGGAGCTGGATGTCATTGTCCATCTGGGAACAAATGACCTCGCAGAGGACACAGCAGGGTTGGTGCAGGGTAGGTTTATGGAGCTGGGGAGGGGCCTGAATCAGGTAGCATGCATGGTGGCCTTCATTGAGGTGCTGTCTGTGCAAGGCTTGGGGGGAGGAGAGGTAACAGCACACTGCAATCTTTAACAACTGGTTGAAGGCATGGTGCAGGGAGGGGGTTTGGCTACCTCAGGAACGGAGGTTCCACCTGGAGGGCTAAAGGCCTGTACAAATGGGATGGCCTCCATCCTTCCAGGAGGGAAACCGCAGTTCTGGGTGGAAGGTTTACATGTTACTTTGATGGGTGTGACAGGGTAGAATAGGACCCTGTCTCAGTTGTTATGGAAAGAGTTTGAATGCAGGGATCTGTTGTGTTTTCTCCTTTTCTGTCTCTTCTCTGTCTGGTTGCGCAACTAAATTTTCCTGTGAGACCTAGGATTTGATCACCCCGACAGTCTCGCAATTCTTTGCCTCTCACTGTCTCTCAGTCTTCCTTTGCTGTTCGTCTTTTCCTCCTTTGCATATTTGCTGATATAAAAATAAATGCAAATCATTAGTGGAAATGTAACTGATATTGGGATCCCTTTGTTTAGAAATTATATAGTGTTAATTTTTGAAATGTGTATAATTATAGTTTGAGATGATTGCAAAAAACTATTAGAAACTCAAGAGGTTACCTGAGTGCAATTTTTAAGCCTTTTGCAGAAGAGCTGTGGTAAAGGGGCCTCAGCTCAGGCACACTGTGTTCTTGCAGCACCTGCCTGAAATATATTAGAACACTTTAGAAAAAAACATGTAACCCCCCTGCAAATGGGGGTTCCCAAAAGACTTCCAGGAGCTTGCTTGAATGCTCCAAGCCTGAATGGTGTTTGGCGTTTAAGCCATTTATCAGTGAGTGTTTTTAGAACCTCTGGTACTGTCTCTTAAGAGCTGTCTGCTTGCAGACATAATTAGTTTGTATGGGGACTGTGTGTTTCTTTTGATTGAGTACTACCTGCTGCTGCCAATTCACCCCACTTTTTGCAGTCACTAGGAGTGCAAAGGGAACCTGTCTGAAAGATGTAACTGATTGCCAGAAATCATTTACAGTAATAATAAAATTACAGTTTGTCTAACCTGCTTTCTTTGCAGTCAGAACTGTCTGCCTAGTTCCCCATTCTGGTTTTGAACTGCTGAACTGGACCAATCAGTGTGGGGAAACTAGCTCTAAAATGATGCCTTGGACGAATCAGAACTTGGGACTCATAATCTGAGCCAGCCACAAGAGGATTGTATGGGCAGTGACTCTGGGAGATGTAGTTTAGACTTGGTGCCTTTTGGACCAACAGCAGCAGTCTATTGTGAGTGACAGCCAATCCAGTCAAGAACTGGGAGGAACTCAAAGGAAGTGCCCGGTTTTGTCTGTTGGGAGTTTCAGTTTGAGATCTGAAAGTGAAGGGGAAAGAAACCCTGTGCTCCTTCAGTGCACAGTTTCAGTCAAAAACGTGCAAGGCCCAGAGTTCCGCTCTACAACTTGTGTAACTGCTTGTTAGGACTGAACCGTCCCAGAAAAGAATCAAAGGATCTCTGAAGAGTAGAAACCAGGCTCACCCTGTAGAAGACTGAAGAAATTGTTGAATTACACTCGGTCTGTCAGGAACTGAATCTGCTGTGTGTTCTCCTGGTTATTGTGCAGTAATTGATTGGGATACAGATGCAGCCTGCCTGGTATAGTGCTTTCTTTTTTACCATATAAATGTGTGAGGATCTCTTGGAGATCAAAAGTAGCCCTGCTGACATTGAAGGACCATATCTTCTTTGAGGTCGTGGAGTACTAATTGGGTCGCTCCCTGTTGAATTGCCACATTAAATCCAAATGGAATTACTGTACTGCTGACTGTTTAATTTTCCTTTTCTCTGTGTGAAAGGGCCCCTACCAGCTGCCACGGTTTGGACTAGCCTATCTAGGGCCTGGTACCCAGGGACAGTAACTGGTAGGGATAGCCTGTGCACCAGAGCCAGAGTAGATAGTAAAGTGATAAGCTAATTAACCTGATTTCCCTGTCCTTGTTATATCCCCTAAATAAATCAGAGCTGTTTGTTTCAACAAAGTTATACTGCCTGAGGTATTTGTCTATGTTAAAGTACTGTACTGTGATTGTTGCACTGTATCTTATTTTACAGGATGTCCCGGTGCCTGAACCAGCCTTGGGGGTAAGTGTATACTGTGAAGGTAATTCTGCTATATTGTGTGGGCCACTAGTGGGAAGAAAGGGGGGTTGCAGTGTCCCAGAGGGCTGTGACCAAGTAAGTTTAACTATTGCAAACCCTGACCTCTGGGTGGAGGCACCCGCCATTGGATCCAGGCCCCTCAACCTGTTAGTGGCAAATCAGGCAGGGTAGTAGCCCTGGGATAGCGCCATCTAGGGGTTACATTTTGAGGCTCACCGCTGGGATTGTGTGTCCTCTAGTGGCCATATTTACAAACCACTGTTAAGGGAAAAAAAAATAAATAAATAAATGGGTACCCGACAGAAGTGGCTGTGCACCGGCTGGTGGAGTGGTGTACTGGGAGGAGATCGACCCCAAAATGCTATGCTTATCCTGGACATCCCCTGGGTATCAACACGGACACTGTGCAGGAGTACTTTCCAAGGTGGAAGGTTTACAAAATCCTGTGGTGGTGGGTCGGCACGCTAATCTGCTCACCCACACTTTCCTGGCCCTAGTAGAGTTTAAGGATCCCATAGATAGCTCCAAAGTACCACAGACCATTACCCCAGAGGAGCCCTCACTGCTTGGAGAGTGATAACTAAGGACAGTAAAGACCGGGGGAATGAGCCCCACCACTATCTGAAACTTTTGAGGAGAAATTTGCTAAATGGTTGCTGGGAGAAGGGAAAACTGTGGAGGACTTGAAGAAACTATTCTTGCCACCTGGGGGTGTTCCTCCCCCAACACCCTCTCCTGCTCCAGTACCCGTAATGGTGGCTGAACCAATGCAGACTCCTATTTCTGCACCTGCCATTAGTCACGACTCTTACCGAAGGTTGAGGATCTTCTCTGGCACCCTCCCCACCCCCCAAGGGGAGGATGACTGGGAGACCTGGATAGACTATATTTGCCCCAAGTGCTAGAATGGCAATGCTCGAAGCCGAAAGCGAGAAGAGGGTTAGTGAGAGCCTCCCAGGTCCTGCCCTGGCTACCATCCGTGCTAAACGGGCCAGTAACCCTGAAGCGACTGCACAAGCCTATCTTGAGGCCTTGGAGAATGTGTATGGGAGCCCAGATTCTGATGAGGACCTATGGTGGAGAGTAAGAAATGCACAACAGTACCAAGGGAGTTGTTGTCTGTGTATTCTCGGCTGGAAAATTGTTGCAAGAATGCCTCAGAAAGGGTAGTTTGCCAGCGATTGAACTGGACCGAACCAGACTGGACAGAATCCTTAAGTCTGCCCCTTCTCAGAACTGCTGTTGCTTCAGTTACGCCTGGCAAATCGACTGGAATCCCCACCCTCCTATGATGAGTTAATGAGAGAAATTCGAGGAGTTGAGAAAAGGCGACCTCGGGAGGGACCTGCACCAATAGCTGTGGCTATGACCCGAGTGACTGAGGGTGGCCCATCAAGTGAAGTTCAGGGGCAGAGGTTGGCAGTCAATGAGTGCTCTGATAAGGAAAAAGATATGCCACAATGGGGCGAACTGTTGAGAGAGATCCGGAATTCAAAAACAGTCCCTTTATGAGGGCCACGCCTGCAAATGCAGGCCCCGACACCTATATCCGACTGCATCTGCTATGGGGTGGGGATACCCACCCATGTATCTCCTGCTGATAACAGCTCCGAACTCGATTCCTTGACCATGGAAGTGGAGAAACTGACGAGATGTCTCCAAATGCTTATCACGCCATGAGACAGAGATGGCACCAAGGTTTCCAGTTAGTAATACCCCGCCTGGCTCCCAGTGTGGCACCTCGGCCAGCTCAAACTCCAAAAGTATGTTTTGCTATAATTGTGGGAAGGATGGGCACATGAAAAGGGAATGCCAATCCCAAAAGACACTGACAAAGTTGCATATAGGCTACAAGGAGAGCTCGGAGAACAAATCAGTGGTTAAGAGGTGCACTAAATGATCCCAGTGAGGGCACCAAAAATGCTAATTCACGCCCTTTTGTGGCAAGGTCAGTTGCCCAGGCCCCACTACCACCTCTCCAGACTGGTCCAGAATAGTGGGTCCTCCATGGAGACCACTGTAAAGGTAAATGGAGTGTCTACAAGAGCTGTATTAGACAGTGGCTCCAAGTGACAATTATGTTTCAAGATTGGTATCAGAAGCATTTGTCAGACGTACCCCTTACAACCATTAGAAGGACTGCATGTATGGGGTTAAGTGAGAAGGCCTACCCCTATTCTGGGTATATCCGAATTTGGCTGTCTTTCCCACCTCCGTGGCTGGAGTGGCCGAACAAGTAGAGACCCTAGCCTTAGTGTGTCCCCCACTGGACTGTATGATGGTGTCCCTTTGTTGATTGGAACAAATGCTCATATGTTCAGAAGGCTGGCACATTTGTGTTATGAAAAACAGGGGTCAAAGACTAGTAGAGCTTAAGAGTTCGGCTTTAATTAAGAAGGCCTATGAGGCACAGAGAGATGCTGAAAATATAGAACCAGAGGAACCGGTCGGAATTGTATGGAAGAAGGATCCTGAGTCTCTGATCCTGGCACCAAATGCCCAGTGTACCTTACAGGAGAGGTCCGTATCAGAAAGGATGTTAAGAATAAAATATTAATGTTGGATGCACCAGGCGATGGAAAATTGCCAGAGGGACTGCTGGTCAAGCCTAGTATTTTGCCCGCTAGAGCCCATGCTTATGCCAGAAGGGTAATGGTCCAAGTTCATAATGTGTCTGAAAGAGACATTCGGTAAATAGAGGTTGCATCCTGGCTAATGTGCATTGTGCAGACACTGCAGTGCTACCCAGCAGCAAGAGTTCAAGGAAGAATGACAGAGTAACGCCTGACTTGTTTGATTTCAGCAACTCCCGCTGCCAGCTGAATGGAAAGTGAGGATCAGTGAGAAGCTTGCCCAGAGAGACCAGGTGTTTTCTTTAAGGAATGGGACGTGGATCGTGCAAGGAGCTGAGCACAATATCCGCTGCATGACGAAAGACCATTTCGTGAGAGGTCTCGGCGCCTGGCACCTGCTGATATAGATGATGTGAGACGGCATCTGCAAGAGATGTTAGCGGCTGGTGTAATACAAGAATCCAGAAGCCCTTATGCTTCCCCCATTGTGGTAGTGAGGAAAAGAATGGGACAGTAAGGATGTCGTGGATTATCGCACCTTAAACCGCGGACTATCCCTGATCAGTACACAATGCCCGCATTCAGGATGCTTTGGACTGCCTAAACGGGAGCAAGTGGTTCTCTGTGCTGGATCTCCAGTGGGTACTACCAGATCCCGATGGCCCCAGAGGACCGTGAGAAGACAGCCTTTATCTGTCCGCTGGCTTCTATGAATTCATGAGGATGCCTCAGGATTTCAGGTGCCCCAGCCACTTTTCAACGATTGATGGAGCGTGCAGTGGGGACATGAACTACTAGAGTGCCTGGTATACCTAGATGATGTTATTGTGTTTGGCAGCTCACTGGAGGAACATGAGAGCAGATTATTTAAGGTATTGGATCGACTGGAGGACTTTGGCCTTAAACTGTCCATTGATAAGTGTCAATTCTTTCAAACATCAGTAAAGTATGTGGGACACATAGTATCCACCGAGGAAGAGACCGACCCAAGTAAAGTTGAGGCCTTGACCACCTGGCCACAGCCCAAAAATCTAAAGAACTGCAAAGATTCCTGGGATTCTGTGGTTATTATCGGCGTTTCCATCAAGGACTATTCAAGAGTGATCCGCCTTTACTTAACCTTACTCAAGGGTATCCCCAACCCACAAAAATACCAAAAGTCAGCCCTCAAGACTGAAAGAGTGTATTTTCATCCGAGTGAAGTATTTGGGGCCCGCTTGACTCCTGATTGTGAGACTGCTTTCATGAGATCATATATCAACTACCCATGCTCCAGTGCTGGCCTATGCCGATCCAAGAAAACCTCGTCCTGCACACTGATGCTAGCTTGCAAGGGTTGGGGCTGTGTTGTACCAAGAGCACGAGAATGGCCTGAGACCAGTGGCCTTTGCCAGTAGAAGCCTGACCCCATCCGAAAAGAACTATCCTGTACATAAGTTAGAGTTCCTAGCTTTGAAGTGGGCTATTGTTGACCAATTCCATGAGTACTTGTATGGGGCTAAAATACTAGTAAAACTGACAATAATCCTTTGACCTATGTGCAGACCTCAGCTAAGTTGGATGCCACTGGCCACAGGTGGCTTTCTGCATTATCTACATATGACTATGCTCTCGAATACGAGCAGGTCTGAACCACATAGATGCTGATGCTCTCTCCGGAGCCTGTTCCCCAGAATGATTGGGTCCGATTGGCAGAACCTGACATTCGGCACTCTGCGGAAGTTTGACGGGAGGAACAAATGTCCACGGACGCAGTGGACTGCATGGTGGATGCTTGGGACCCTCTGAGAATTGCATACCTGCTGCTTATTGCCACTTTTCTGCAATAGACATTGGTGCACTGCCTCAGCTGGACAATGACAGTAGTCGGCGGGCTCAATCCCGCGATCCCATGATCAAATCAGCTTTAGAAGCCCTCTATGCAGGAAAAGATGTGTCAAATTACGCTCCACTGATTTGAGAACTGCACGTTATACAAAAGAAGGTCCTAAGTTGAAACTGATCAATAAACTGTTATATAGAGAAACAGTAGACAGAGGGGACAAGTAGACAAACAACAACTGGTGCTGCCCACTGCCTTTCGAGACTCAGTATTGAGGTCCTTGCACAACCACATGGGGCACCTTGGTATAGACAGAACACTTGACTTGGTGAGATCCAGATTCTATTGGCCTAAGATGGGGCTGATGTGGAGCAACACATACGAACTTGTAGTCGCTGCTTACAGAGGAAAGCTTTGCCCCAGAGGGCTGCCCCCCTTGTTAACATAACCACCAGTGCACCCATGGAGCTGGTCTGTATTGATTTTCTGAGTTTGGAGTCAGATCAAAGAAATATCAGTAATGTGCTGGTGGTCACTGACCATTTCACGAGATATGCCCAAGCTTTCCCCACCAAAGACCAGAAAGCATCCACTGTAGCCAAAGTATCGTAGAAAACTTTTTGTTCACTATGGGCTCCACAAAGAATCCATTCTGATCAAGGAGAGACTTTGAGAGTCGTCTGATCAAAGAGATGCTTTCTCTGTGGGGAGTGCGAAAGTCCAGAACCACTCCTTACCACCCCAAGGGGGACCCACAGCCTGAACGTTTCAACCGCACTTTGCTAGATATCTAGGCACCCTGCACCCAAAGGACAAGCCTAGATGGAGCCAACAAATTAGCACCCTGGTACATGCTTATAACTGCACCAAAAGTGATGCCACTGGGTTCTCCCCCTACCGCCTGATGTTTGGAAGAGAAGCTCGACTACCGGTAGATGTGTGTTTGGGGTCTCTCCTGATGGGGTTCAAGCTGACAACTATTTACAGTATGTGCAAAGTTAAAGGCCCAGCTAACTCATGCGTACTAACTGGCTCAAACCATGGCTGCCAAAAGAAATCTGGCCAACAAAGAAAGGTATGATAAAAAGGTGAAAGCACAGGAACTCCAGGAGGAGATCGGTATTGCTAAGAAATCTGGGACTGCATGGCAAACACAAGATTGCTGACAGATGGCACCATCTCCCTCACATTGTAGTGGGCAAACTAGATGATCTGCCAGTGTACAAAGTAAGGCCTGAGAACAATTCAAAGATGTAAAACAATGCATAGAAATCATTTACTACCCATTGGACAAATCCTGATTGAGTCTGAGCCCCCAGAAGATGCCCCTCTGGACCAGTGACTAGAGCTGCTGCTAAGAAAAGATCAAGGAAGTCTGCACCTACAGAAGCAGAGTTAAAGTGTTCCCCTGCACAAGTCCCAGTTGAGCATGACTGTCAGTCCATATCAGAAGAAAGTGAGAGTGACTTTGAATACTATCCTTCTTACTGAACTGAGTCAATTGTTTAGGGCAATCCCTAGTCAATACTGGAGACAAAGCTGGGCCTTCTGGACTCGTCTATGCCCCAGCTTCATCCCTGGAGCCAATGCTCCCAGAAAGTGAAGTGCAAAGCATCAGATCAGATGAAATGGAATCATTGTGCATGGTTGAACTGTTTGAGCTTTCAGGGAGAAAAATGATAGATTAGGGCAGACTGGTGATACACCGAACAAGAAGAGTATTTTGAGTGCCCTGACAGTCCACTGCCAGTGTCTGAAAGCTCTCCATGCAGGCCAAATGTTGTGGACTCAGAAACTGTAACTCCTGGAGCTGAAAGTGCCCCAAGTTCTAGCCTCTCTACCCCATGGAGACTCCCTGACAAGTGAGAACAATGCTGAAAATGAGGCTCAGAGTGCAGAGACTGAACAGCTCCCCTAGAAAGACTGGTCGAGCTGTAAAGCCTGTGGTGCACCTCAGTTATGATTCCCTGGGCGGCCAGTGGACCTGCCTCTCAATGTTGTCCATAAAGGAGTGTATGTGTCCCCGAGCTCATTGCCCAAACTGAGCGTTAGTGCTAACTCCAAGTTACTTGTGTTGCCACTCTAAGTATGGTGCCTTGCCCGTCCAGCCCCAAGGTAACTGATAGGAAGGGTCCCTCTCTTCAGGTTTCATGTACAAGAGGTAATAACTTGAGTTATGGTACAATGTGTGTGTTATACTGTGTAAAGAGTGACGTACTGCAATGTTTCAGAAATGGTTCTTGGTAAAATGATGTATTGACTGATGATTACATGTGTGAGCCTAATGCAAATGTATATGGTTGCAGTTGAAACTTATGGGGGTACTTGCGCGCTGGACGCCAAGCTTTTCCCAAACCAGGAAGAGTGTAACCCCCTGCAAATGGGGTTCCCAAAGACTTCCAGGAGCTTGCTTGAATGCTCCAAGCCTGAATGGTGTTTGCGTTTAAGCCATTTATCAGTGAGTGTTTTAGAACCTCTGGTACTGTCTCTTTAAGAGCTGTCTGCTTGCAGACATAATTAGTTTGTATGGGGACTGTGTGTTTCTTTGATTGAGTACCACCAAGCTGCTGCCAATTCACCCCATTTTTGCAGTCACTAGGAGTGCAAAGGAACCTGTCTGAAAGATGTAACTGATTGCCAGAAATCATTTACAGTAATAATAAAATTACAGTTTGTCTAACCTGCTTTCTTTGCAGTCAGAACTGTCTGCCTAGTTCCCCATTCTGGTTTTGAACTGCTGAACTGGACCAATCAGTGTGGGGTAAACTAGCTCTAAAATGATGCCTTGGACGAATCAGAACTTGGGACTCATAATCTGAGCCAGCCACAAGAGGATTGTATGGGCAGTGACTCTGGGAGATGTAGTTTAGACTTGAGTGCCTTTTGGACCAACAGCAGCAGTCTATTGTGAGTGACAGCCAATCCAGTCAAGAACTGGGAGGAACTCAAAGGAAGTGCCCGTTTTGTCTGTTGGGAGTTTCAGTTTGAGATCTGAAAGTGAAGGAAAGAAACCCTGTGCTCCTTCAGTGCACAGTTTCAGTCAAAAACGTGTGCAAGGCCCAGAGTTCGGTCTACAACTTGTGTAACTGCTTGTTAGGACTGAATCGGTCCTGTGAAAAGAATCAAAGGATCTCTGAAGAGTAGAAACCAGGCTCACCCTGTAGAAGACTGAAGAAATTGTTGAATTACACTGGTCTGTCAGGAACTGAATCTGCTGTGTGTTCTCCTGGTTATTGTGCAGTAATTGCGATTGGGATACAGATGCAGCCTGCCTGGTATAGTGCTTTCTTTTTACCATATAAATGTGTGAGGAGTCTCTTGGAGATCAAAAGTAGCCCTGCTGACATTGAAGGACCATATCTTCTTTGGAGGTCGTGAGTACTAATTCGGGTCACTCCCTGTTGAATTGCCACATTAAATCCAAATGGAATTACTGTACTGCTGACTGTTTAATTTTCCTTTTCTCTGTGTGAAAGGGCCCTACCAGCTGCCACGGTTTGGACTAGCCACTAGGGCCTGGGTACCCAGGGACAGTAACTGGTAGGATAGGCCTGTGCACAGAGCCATAGGTAGATAGTAAAGTGATAAGCTAATTAACCTGATTTCCCTGTCCTTGTTATATCCCCCTAAATAAATCAGAGCTGTTTGTTTCAACAAAGTTATACTGCCTGAGGTATTTGTCTATGTTAAAGTACTGTACTGTGATTGTTGCACTGTATCTTATTTTACAGGATGTCCCGGTGCCTGAACCAGCCTTGGGGGTAAGTGTATACTGTGAAGGTAATTCTGCTATATTGTGTGGGCCACTAGTGGGAAGAAAGGGGGTTGCAGTGTCCCAGAGGGCTGTGACCAAGTAAGTTTAACTATTGCAAACCCTGACCTCTGGGTGGAGGCACCCGCCATTGGATCCAGGCCCCTCAACCTGTTAGTGGCAAATCAGGCAGGGGTAGTAGCCCCTGGGATAGCGCCATCTAGGGGTTACAAACAGGATGCTTGATAAGAAGGGGGGTTGTTGCAAGGACTTATAAGAGAGAGCTGAAGTTGCTTGCAAGATGGACACAGAGACTGAAGGAAAACTCTGATGGATCTACTCTATTTTATTTTGCCTTTGTAAATTGTTATACTTAACAATTTCATTTTTTGTGTTACTGCTAGTACAAATAAATATTTTTGGTGAATTCTACAACTGCTCCTGGTTTTCCTATGCTTTCTGACCTGTGCCTCAATGACAAGGGCATTTAAACTAGCCAAGGGGGAAAGCAGAAGAAACAAGGAGGCAGTGAATCCCCCCCTCCCCAAAGATAATGGGGCAGCAGTGAGAAAATCCCAGGAAAAATAAATTCTCCAGGGGTAGTTGGGAGTAGGGAGAAGGGACAGGAGGGTCAAGAGGTGGAACTAAGACTGAGAAGAATACTAGGGAGGGTGGGCAGAGGGAGGATAAAAAAGGGGAAGGATAGTAGCAATGAAAAGAGAAGTGTGAAGGAAGGACTCAGGAAAGGAAGGCAAATTAGCAGCAGGAAGGGACAAAAGGAGTGGAGAGCTATGTGTGCTAATGCAAAGAGCCTTGGAAACAAAATTCCTGACCTTGAAGCTACCATTGCAGAGGCAGATCTGGATCTGGTGACCATAACAGAATCATGGTGCATTGACAAGCACAGCTGGGAGGTGGCCATACCAGATTACAACATGTTTCGAAAGGATAGGGCAGGGAGGAAGTGGGAGTTGTTTTATACATAAGGGAAAGTATAAGGGTCGCCAGAATACAAGGACACTGGGAAAAAGGAGGGGCTGGAGGTTCTTTGGGTTTACTTAGAAACGGCGTCCGGAGCCTTTATACGCATGGTGGTGTACAGGCCACCAACACAAGGAGAAGAACTGGACAAGGTTTTGGGGGTGGCCATAGGCAAAATAGCAAGCAAAGGGAAAGTAGTACAGTAGTAGATGACTTCAATCTGCTGGATGTAAACTGGGACATCCTGGCCACAGCTACAACTAGGAGTAGGGTCATCCTAGACTCCTTGCAAGGGGCACTTATTAGGCAGCTAGTTACAGATCCCACTAGAGATGGGACAGTGCCAGATCTGGTACTTACAAAGAGGGGCAGCATTGCAGACATCACAGTGGGTAGCCCCCTGGGTACAAGTGATCATCGTACAGTGTGGTTTGGCATATGGATTAGAGGGGAGAAAAACACACTGGAATGAGGATCCTGGGGTTCAAGAGAGCACATTTTAAAGAAATGAGAAACTGCCTTAGGAAATGGGGGGGGAATATCGGGGGGGTGGAAGCATAATGGAATAGAATAAAGGAGGAAATAACTAAGGTAACAGCAAACTGTTTAAGGGAACTAAGCAAGGGTAAGGCGAGAAAGAGGCCACTGTAGTTCCCAAAGGAGGTGGCTAAGGTGGTAAGGGAGAAGAACACAACTTTCAGGAAGTAGAAAGAAACCCAAATTGGGGCAGGCAGGGAGGTTTAGCTGGTGAAACAAAGGAAGGCAGGAAGGAGGGTACAAACAGCAAGGCTCAAACTGAAGAAAGGCTCACCCATGAGGTCAAGAATGGGGCTAAGATTTTCTTCAGGTACATGAGCGAAAAGAGGAAGGCAAGGGATGGCAGAGTGAAGATCGGAGACCAGGAAAGGGGGGGTACTGTGCAGAGGAAGACCAAGAAAAAGCTAAAAGTTTTAAACAAATACTTTTGCTTCATCTTCACAGTGGAAGGGTGGGACAAGCTGACATGCATTGGGAAGGGGGAGGAGAGACCAGTCCATTTATGGAAGATAGAGTCCGCTGGAGTTTGGAAGCACTAAAGGAAAACAAGGCAATGGGGCCAGACGGGATCCACCCAAGGGTACTTATGGAGCTGAGCATGGTGCTAGCCTCCCCTGTGGCAACACTATTCAGCATCTAATTGGAGATGAGGGTAGTTCCAGAGGACTGGAGGGGGGGGCTGATGCGGACCCTCTACACAAGAGCAACTGCAAGGAGGAGGCCAGCAATTACAGACCAGTCATTCTCATATCAATGGTGGGGAACTTAATGGAGTCCCTGCTGAAGGAGAGACTGATGGAGTACCTGGAGACGTGTGGGCTGCAGGACCACTGGCAGCATAGCTTCACAAGGGGGAGGTCTTGTCAAACTAATCTCACAGATTTCTTTGACTGGGTAACTTGTGAGATGGGTCTGGGAAGGGCAGTGGATTTGGCCTGTCTGGACTTCATTAAGACCTTTGACACTGTACCACACAGGAAGCTGATAAAGAAACTCAGCAGCCTGGGGGTGAGGGAGAAGGTGGTGAACTTGGTAACTAACTTGTTGAAAGATAGGAAGCTGATGGTGATGGTAAACAGCAGTCACTTAGAGGATGGGAGAGTGATCAGTGGAGTACCACAGGGATCAGTACTGTGCCCTATCCTCTTCAGTGTCTTCATAAGTGACATTGCAGAGGAACTGGAAGGAAAGATGTGTCTCAATACAAAAAACACAAAAATCTGCAACAGGGAGGATTTAGGGCCCACAGCTCAGCATCATGGACACAGGGGGGAGGGAGGTGAGCATTACTCCCTTCACAAAAAAAAGGGTCCTACAAGAGCTTGCTAAGCTCAGGGTGGATAAGGCAATGGGACCTGATGGCATACATCCCAGGGTACTTAAGGAGCTAAAGGTGGAACTAGCAGAGCCATTAGCAGAACTGTTTAGTGAGTCTCTGAGCACAGGAGAGGTCCCAGAAGACTGGAGAAGGGCTCATGTGATCCCGCTCCACAAGAGTGGTAGCAGGGGAGGGCGGGGAACTACAGACCAGTCAGTCTTACCTCAGTAGTGGGCAAGATTATGGAGGCACTCTTAAGGAAAGGATAGTGCAACACCTGGAATCCATAGGGTACAGGATCCAAGACAGCATGGGTTTACTAAAGGAAGGTCTTGTCAAACTAATCTCATAGATTTCTTTGACTGGGTAACCAGAGTGGTGGACCAAGGGGGAGCAGTTGATGTAGCTCACCTTGACTTCAGCAAAGCTTTTGACACTGTTCCACATAGAAGATTGATAAATAAGCTGGGTAGGCTTGGGGTGGGTCAGAAGTTGGTCAACTGGGTGGCAAACTGGTTGCCGGGCAGAAAAACAGAGGTGGTGGTAAATGGTATACAGTCAGAAGAGATGCAAGTCACAAGTGGGGTACCTCAGGGATCAGTCCTGGGGCCAGTCCTCTTCAACATCTTCATTAGTGACCTTGCAGATGGACTAGAGGGTAAGGCTTGTCTGTTTGCAGATGACACCAAGATCTGCAACAGAGTAGATGATCCAGATGGGGTGGGCAGAATGAGAAGAGATCTGGATAAACTAGCAAAATGGTCAGAAGAGTGGCAACTGGGATTTAATGCAAAGAAGTGCAAAATCATGCACATAGGGAAGAGAAACCCTGAAGCCACCTATAGGCTGGGAGGGGAGTTGCTAGCAGTCACAAAGGAAGAAAGAGACTTGGGCATCATCATCACTGATGACCTGAAATCATCCAAGCAGACCTCTAAAGCAGTAGGTAAGGCTAGGGTGGTGTTAGGGTGTATTAGTAGGGGTATTACAAGTCGTGAGAGAGGTAATAATCCCTCTTTACAAGACACTGGTTAGCTCCCATCTGGGAGGTACTGCAGTATTGAGGCCACACCTTCACAAGGACACTAACCAAATTGGAGGCAGTCCAGAGAAGGGCAACCAAAATGGTGCAGGGACTGCATCAGAAGACATATGAGGACAGATTAACAGAGCTCAATATGTATACCCTTGGGCAAAGGAGGGAGAGAGGTGATATGATCGAGGCATTCAAACACCTTAAGGGCATTAACAAGGTGAAAGAGTCTAACATGTTTAAATATAAGAAAAATATCAGGACAAGAGGACACAGCATGAGATTAGAGGGAGGCCGATTAAGGGGGAATGTGAGGAAATTCTTTTTCACAGAAAGGGTGGTGGATGCATGAAATGGCTTCCCACAAGAGGTGGTGGCTATGAATACAGTGCAGGGCTTCAAACAGGCATGGGATAGGCATAAGGGAGCAATACAAATGACTATGAATAGATAGGCCACTGACAGAGCAAAGACAGATGGCACATTTATAAGGTAGAAAAAGAAATGGGCAGACTGGATGGGCCTTGCGGACCTTATCTGCCGTCAACTTCTATGTTTCTATAACCAGGAGGGATTGGAGAGACTGGAAAGGGATATTGGGAAACTAGAGGAGTGGCCTGGGGAATGGCAGCACAGTTTCAATGCCAAAAATTGCAAAGTCATGCACCTACAGCAGTGAAACCCAAGGGCTGTGTATATGTTTGGGGGTGGGGGGTTCTTGCAGATACCAAGCAAGAGAGGTGCCTTGGGGTGATCAGATCTTCTGATCGTAAGGTGGCAGGGCAGTGTGACTGAGCAGTTGGCAAGGCGAGCCAGATGCTTGTGTACATAGGGAGACTGATCTCTGTCAAGAGAAGGGAGGTTGTGTTTCCTCTGTGGTACTTACTTGTGAGACCCCACTTAGAGTACTGTGCCCAGTTCTGGAGGCCGCACCTCCACAAGGACATCAGTAGTGTGGAAGTGGTCCAGAGCAGGGCTGCTAGAATGGTGTGGAGGTTGCATTAGAAACCATACGTGGAGAGACTGTGGTAGCTCAGCATGTACTCCCTGGAGGACAGGAGAGTGAGAGGGGACATGGTTGAGACCTGTAAGTACCTCACAGAGGTGAACAAGGTGCAGGAGGGGAATATCTTTCACAGGAGGAAGAGCAGGGTTTCACAGGAGAAGGAGCGTCAGAACACAGGGGCATGCTTTGAAGCTTGCAGGGGGGAGTTTATGAAGGATGTGAGGAAATACTTTTTCACAGAAAGGGTGGTGGACCCCTGGAACAGCCTGTCAGAAGAAGTGATAAGGGTGAAGACAGTAGGGAGCTTCAAACATGTGTGGGATAGGTACATGGGTGTAATAAACCGAGGTAAGGGAGGAGGGAGGGACACCTGTGACCAAACAGAGTCTAGGGTGCAGTGTTAAGGAGGGAAAAGTGGGGCAAACTAGATGGGCCTACCTTTCCTTTTCTGCATGACACATTCTCTGTTCTGTGTGAGAGGTCCGATGCACCCTATTGGATCAACTGCACTAGCTCATATACAGGGTACATCTTTGTGGTTGCAGGAGGATTTTCTTTTATGCTTTGTTTTTTTTTCTTGACTGTGTCAGACTTTCTGGTTGTTATCCCAGTTCCTCTTATGTATATGTTCCCCAGTACACTACTTGTAAGGTTGTCTGCGAGGTGAGTACATCTCAACTCCTTAGGCTATCCAGTCTGCCAGCTCCAGATGCTTCTAAGATCCATCCGGCAATTCCAGATGTGTCTAAGTTTCCCCTTCTTCATCATCCCTAATATAAGGAAGAGGGTCATAACCAACTTATGAGTTTAGTTATCTTTTTAACCTATAAAAACTTTTATTGATTTTAACTTTTAAGACAGGACATGACATGAATGAAGAATGCAGTACAGTGAAATGCAGTTCTACCATTTATTATACAGGTATAATAGATTTGTACACATAGGCAGAAGTATTTGTTAAACTGATCAACCTTATAACAGTAATTAATTCCCAGAAAAGGATTAAAGTTTCAAACATGGTATAATACACTGTTCAGTTCTATTATTGTGACCCCTGGATTTGTTGTCAGTAAAATTTTGAGTAGTGCGCCAAGTATAGTTGGTAAGCCTAATGCACCTAGTTGTCCATGGAGTGCCAGATTATGTCTGCTGCCAGTTGGGCCAGGGTGGAAGGTTAAAAATGCTGAAGTCAAAGGTAAATTCAGTTGCTCTGGGAAGGGGACAAAGTCTGGAATTCATGAGTCTGTCATTTCCGAGGGTTTAAATGATCAGGTAGAGTTATAATGATATATAGGGGAGTAGGGGCACAACCTCCTGGCTTGCTATCAGCAGAGGAAGAGCAAAACATAAATCTATATTGATTTAGCGGGTGTGAAAGAGAGAAGTAGGACTGAGTATGGCTGTTCTGTGACTGCAGGAGTCCTTGCTTTTTCTGAAGTAGGAAGGGGCCTCAGATTTTGTCATAAACGGGAAGTTTGCCCACTGCGAGATGGGCAACCTTCTTGTATTATGCTGTGAGAGAGAAGAGATTCTCCATCTCCGAAAAAGTGGGAGATTCTGGCACAATATTATGCTCTTAGCCTCTGCTAGGGCTGCTGTGGCCCACAGAATTTGTGTGAGTGAAAGAAATGTGTCAGGTAGTAATATACACAGTATGACAATTTTGCCTTGGGTAGTGTTGCAGTCTCCCTACAGAATGCCCAGATTGTGTCCCAGTAGTGTTCCAGAGATGGACAGTACAAAGATTTGGGAGAAGGATTCCTGAGGGGAGCATCACCTCCAGCAGTCACTATTCAACAGTAGGCCAGCCTTTTACAGCCATAGTGGTGTCCTGTATACCCTGTAGAGGATCTTATACTGTAGAGTTTTGGCTTGGACCTCTTGTGAGTATTTGTAGGTATGGGGCCAGAGGGCATCCCAGTCCTCTTGAGAGAGGTCAAGGTCTTGTTCCCAGGCTTCCTGGGACCGCAGATGGATTGGGGCCTGTCAAGGTAGATTGTAGGGCCTTTATCTTGGGCGAGGCTCTCTTAAAGAGCTAGTGGAACCAAAACAGGCATACAGGGAACTAATACAAATTGTAAGTAGTAATCACTAGTCAGTTGTAAGTTTTTATTATGAAGTATTTTTCCTTTTCCTTTTGCTCATCAGAAAGCCTTCTATGTGATAATACTGTGCCGGATGTATGGAACAGCTTTTAGCCTGGTAGCTGACATGTTTAAGTCTATTGCCCCACACTACATCATCAGCATTACGATCTCACTGACAGTGATATCACAGGTGAATGACCTGGCAGTCACTCACTTGCTGTTCCTAAGTAGCACTGATGTCACAGTCAGTGAGGTCACAATCCTGATGATGTAGTGTGGGGCAGTAGAGCAAGATATGTCAGTTGCCAGGCTAAGAGCTGTTCCACACACCACACCTACTAACATCAGGTAAACAATCTTCTAATTAAAGGGAAAAGAAGAAGTACCTCAGATATAAAAGGAAATGGCTGGCTGCTTTTAAAATGTAATATTAGTTTGGGAGCAGTACATTGACTTTTTAAGGGATAGGAGGGTGTCTACCCACTTCTCTAATGACAGAGGGGGTGACTGAGTGAGTTCTGGAGACTTTCAATCTTAGTACCTCAGCTGGAGATGTCTCCAAAAGTGGGTTCTGGGGTATCATATTTGGCGGAGAGTTCAGTGAAGAAGTAGCACACTTTATTGGGAGGGTGGTAGAGGTTTCCCAGAGATGCAGTACCCCTCTTTTTCCACTGCTCCCATTCCAGTTGTTTATCATCAATACAGAGGTCTGGGGTGCCCCAGAGAGAACTAGTGTGAGCTGTGTGGGGGTTTACCCTACTTTGGAGGAACATTGGTTCCAAGTTGATTTTGTGTGTCTTGCACAGGGTGATAACATCCTGAGGCAGTTTCCGCTCCAGAAAAAGAAGAGACGGAAGGAAATGTTCCCCTATGCCAGTTCCAGAGATAGCCATCTGGGTGAAAGAGGTACAGGGTCTAGTTTAAGACAGGTGAGAGCCTGTCTCAACACTACAGTACATAGTCATGTTGCTCTTTCATATTGGGCAGACCAAAACCCCTCTTCTTCCAGCGTCTCATCATGGTCTGCATTGATTTTTTGCTATAATTCCATGAATAAGTTTCATACAATGAATTGGAAATTGTCACATTTATGAATTTTCTATTTCTGGATATCTCAATATGTATTTAAAATAAGTTAGATAGCATTTCATTACACCTGTAGCTTTTTAATCATTTATTTGTTTAGTTATTCTTTGGTGGTCCTTTGATCTGGAAGTTCCATGTTCATTATCTACATTGTTTTCTCAAAATTCTTATCTAATATAGTGCAACTGGTATTTAATGTTTGAAAGGCTAGAACTGATTGAATATGGCAAAAATAAAAAAGGAATTATCATTAATAGATGTTAAATATGGTAACATGTAATGACTTTTGATAGCTTTGTTAATATCCGTGTTGATGATTATATTCTCTGTATTGTCTTTCCCTGCACTAAAGGAATAAAAAATTTTATTGACAAAAAAATGGTCTGTATTTGAATCTTAGTGTTGTTCTGCAGTTCCAAATAAATGCTGATATTTTGGACATGAGAGACTTAAAGAAGGAAGCTAGGAGCTTAATTGGGAGAATGCCCAGGATATACTGTAGTTTGGGCAAGGCTGCCAATTTGAGTGCATTCACTCTGCCTCACGTGGAAAGCAGAATAGATTTCCAGGCATTTAGGTCAGTCATTAGTTTATTGAGCATGTTTCCTGTATTAGCTTATACATTGGCCATGTAAGTGTACTTTATCTGAATTTCCAGGCACACTGTGCCTTCCAGGGACCATTGATATGGATAGGAGGAGGAGAAGAGATTGAATGTAATGAGTATTAAGGGGCAAAACTTGAGAGTTGGCTTCATTTAGTTTGTACCCAGAGAGCTTTACACTCTCCTGGCTGATGCCTGCTAGAGTAGGCAGAGATTTGGGGATGTCATTGAAGAACAGAGTGGTGTCATCTTGCGAAAAAGGATATCATATGAGGGACACCAGCAACTGGAATGTGAGGGAAGGTGGACGAGGTCTGGATTTTAAGGGTCAAATGTTGCACTGCAAGGAGGAAGAGGAAAGGGGACAAAGGGCACCCCTGCCTCATCCCAATGTGCAAGGGAAAGGTTGGGAGATCACTGAGCTGGTGAGCACAGTAGTGGATGGATTAATATATGAGATTCACCAGGCCTACAGATTGTGGATGGAGACCAAAGTGGGACATGGCGTTAAAAATATATGCCCACTCTACCCTGTCAAAGGCCTTTTCAGCATCCAGTGACACAGTGGCAGTGGGTTCAGGGGATCCTCTAACATGCCATAGGTCAGTGATGAGTCTGGTGTTATCAGACTTCAAGTGGCCATGGGCAAAACCCACCTGGTCCGGGTGGATTAGGAAGCCTATTATGTGTTCCAGACGATGGGCCAGTACCTTTGTGAAGATCTTGGCATCCACATTTATTAGCGAGATGGTGTGAAATTGTGAACATAGAATGGCAAGGCAAGGTAAGGCAACTTTTATTTTTCAGGCACCCAATCCCAGAGGCTCTGGGCGCCGTACAATAAAACATCAGAATTTAAACATTATAAATAATCAACATTCAATTAAAACTGCTTAATTAATGCTGTCCTTGCCCTTTTTTTGGTATCAAAGTGAAGAGGGCCTGCAAGAAGGAGGTGGGTAGTGCCTTTTTTCCCAGGCTTCGTTGAAAACCCAGGAGAGTCTAGGTGCCAGGATCTCTGCAAAGGCATGGTAAAAGTCAGTAATAAAGCTGTCTGGTCCTGGGGATTTGCACTGGGACATGGAAGCAATGGTCTTGATGACTTCTTGGGTAGTCACAGGTGAGACCAGTTGCTGGGATGCCTCTAGTGATATCTGAGGTAGGGCAAGGTCCCCATAAACATGGTCTAATTCCTCTGGGGAGGGGTATGTTTCAGATGAATAGAAGGCCTGAAAAAAACTACAGAACAGAATTCATCATTTGTGAGGGTGACGGGACACAGTGGTACCATTCGGTATGTAGCATTCTGATTCCCTCAACTGGAGGCTATGGGCGGCAGTTTTCCTGTTTCCTCTCCTGCTTCCCAGTAGGATATGTTTAACTTGAAGAGCACATACTCTTGTGCAGTGGTGATGTGACTCCTCTAGGGCCACTCTAGTTTCTGTTACTGAGGGACGGAGAGAGTCACATCTCTCTGGGAAGAGGGGTGTGATTCATGTTTTAACTGATTTAGCATTCCTTCCCATAGTCTAGTGAGGTGATACCTTTCCTTGTTGAGCTTTGAGGCACAAGCTGTAAGTTTACCTCTGAAGGAGGCTTTCATTGTCTCCCATGGGGTTTCAGTGGAGTTGTCAGGGGTTTCATTTAATGTAAAGTATTCAGCTAATTCTTTGTGCACCCACTCCTTAAAGTCCCCCCCAGTGAGGGAGGCTTGTATTAAATCTCCGTTTGTTGCTAGGGATAAACCATCTGCCCCAGGCTAAAGACAGAATCAACAGAGCGTGATCTGAAATGAGGTTGTTGCCCAGGGAGTCATTCTAGGTGTGAAGGATTAAATCCAAAGAGACCAAAACCACATGCAATCAACTGTAGGTCTCATGGACAGGGGAAAAGTAGGTAAAGTCCCTCTCCGTTGATGTATTATTCGTCATATGTCATGGAGACCAGTGGAACCAAAAGTGGTAAGGATGTGTGTGGCTGTCTGGGCTTCCATTTTCCCCTGATCTTGTTCTGTTCAGGTGAAGCCAGAGGGCCAAGTTCAGATCTCCTCCTAGGGCAATACTAGCTGGGCCTCCTGGGAGTGCTCTAAGTACACTGTCAAAAGAGTAAAGGTCTGGGGAGTTAGGGACATATAAACTGCCCAGGATTATAGGTTCCCCTTGGTAGGAGCACTGAATCAGGACTTGTCTGCTGTCAGTATCTGCATATTGATTATGGATTCCTAACTGGTGCCCCTTTCTAAAAAGGATAGCTACCCCCCCGTGAAGAGAAGGAACTGTGGTAGGCTGATCCTACCCAGAAACAACAGAGTCGGGGGGTCCTCTCTGCAGAAAGATGGGTTTCCTGCAGTAAGGTAGCATCACACTGCATGTCTTTGAGTTTAAGCAATACTTGATGCCTCTTCAGAGGGCAGTTTAAGCCCTTGGTGTTCATAGACGTCTTGAGGGCCTTTGATACTCTTGATCATGCAATTTACTGAGGAAGTTAAAAGATTTGAAGTTATCAGCAACTGTCCTGAGGTGGTTTGAGGAATATCTGACATATAGATCACAAGTTGTGTACGCAATACATTGTGTACACTGGAGCCTCACAAACTCAAATAAGTTCGTTATGTACAACAAGTTAGCTAGATTTATCTTAAATGTTCCTAGAAGAACTCATAGGATGGATATGTATAGGGATTTAAAATGGTTAACTTTGCAAGACAGAAGAAATCTTCACATCTTGCTATTTATGGATAAATGTATTAAGGGAAAGGTTCCTGAATACATTATGGAATGCATCAATTTAGACCCCCCCCCAAAGGCCTCAGA
This sequence comes from Neoceratodus forsteri, assembly GCA_016271365.2. Lineage (NCBI taxonomy): Eukaryota > Metazoa > Chordata > Ceratodontiformes > Ceratodontidae > Neoceratodus > Neoceratodus forsteri. The sequence goes on from CM057452.1 coordinate 570,584,323, forward strand.
TCAGCTGAAGGCCTAGAATGTTCACTGCCTAAATGTAGAATGGGATTGGGTAGGGATCATTTCACTTATAATGGGCCCTCTGTTTGGAATAAATTACCAATTTACTTGAGACCCATTAATAGGTAAATTAAAGCTTGGTACATATCATATGCAAATGAGGAGCATTTATCTAAGTAAACTGATGATAGTAACTCATAAAAGAGGTAACTTAGGACGGATGGGTGGAGAGTTTAGTACTGCATCAATTGAAGGGAATTATATGTATTATGAATAGTTGTTTCATTCTGTTGTTGTTAGTGTTTGTGGATTCTGACTGTCTGTATATAGTTCCCCATCTTGGAATCTATGTATATTTCACTGTGCTCAGTACGTATTTAACATACTAACATACTAAAATGCCAGCAGAGTAGGTCTCATGGTCTATCAAGTCTGCTCGAGAATCACTACCCATGACGGGCACTGTTGCTGCCTTACCCGCCTCTTCCTTGGATCCCCCCACCCCCTGTCTGAAGTCCCCCCCCCAGTTTTGGCATTACTCAGCTTCACCCTCCTCCTATACCTGTCCACGCCTCTCTTGAACCCCTCCACAGAATCCACATCCATCAAGTTCCTCAGGCAGTGCATTCCATGGTTCCACCACCCTCTCAGTGAAGTAACACCTCCTTCTCTCTCCCTGAGTCTCCCACCCCAGCCTCAAATTATGGCCCCCCTTCTGCTGTAACACCCTATCTAGGATTACCCTATTTACCCCCTTTAGATACTTGAAGACCTCGATCATATCCCCTCTGTCTCTCCTCTCCTCCAGGGAGTACAGGTTGAGTGCCTCAAGTCTCTCCCCATAGGACCTTTCTCCTAGACCCCATATATTCTGGTCGCCCTCCTCTGGACCCTCTCCAGGGGTGCAGTGCCCTTTTTTAAATGCGGATGCCAAAACTGCATGCAGTATTCAAGGTGTGGTCTAACCAGGTAATTATACAGAGGGAGAAGCACATCCCAGCTTCTTGAGGTTACTCCCCTGGCGATGCTACCAAGCATTTTATTTGCCTTGGCCACAGCCCTCCTACAGTGCTCAGAGTTGTTCATTTTGGCATCCACCACCACCCCAGGTCCCTCTATTTTGTATTTTGTATTGTATTCGATGTATGATATGTGTAAAGTAACTGAAACCTTGCCTCTTTGGACCTCACTGGAAATAAGCTTGTCTCAGTTGAGATATCCAAGTCATTTTTTATTGATGAAATGAATAAAAGTTTTACTACTACTAGGTTAACTTAAGTTCATATTATTCAAATTTGTGGAGTACCACAGTGTTCAGTTTCAGGCCCTCTTCTTTTTAATATATACATGAATTATTATATTTATTTGAATTTTGTTAACCAGGTACATCCCACTGAGGCAATGGAGTCCCTTTTTCAGGGGCGACCCGGATTAGTTACATTCAATAGCAGCTTATAGTGATGATACATTTCATAGCCATTTTAATACATAAAAGTTTCACAGTTTGTTTGGACAAGAACAGAAACCAAAATTATACAATAGGCAAGCAGAGGGCAGGAGCCAGTTATGAATAACAGCCACTGTAATAATTAGTTACAGACATTTAAGGACTTCAAACTATGGAGATACATAAGTGTCTTTATTTCAGGTGTGCTTTACCGTTAAGTACACCTGAAATGAACTCACCCCAGAGCGCTGCTGTTGCCTCGAGAGGGTCTTGAAGGCACAGGTGAACACCGGAGCTCTCCCCCTCCCACACTCCTCCTCCTCCTCCTCCTCCTGCAACCTCCCAGACAAGCCTCTTCTCCCTGCAGCTCCCCCAGCTCCAGCACTCACTCCAGAGTGCTGCCATCACCTAGAAAGGGTCCTGAGGGCACGAGTGAACACCAGCGCTGTCCCCCTCCCACCCTCCTCGTGCAACTCCCTGGACAACCCTCTCCTCCCTGCAGCTCCCCCAGTTCCAGCACTCACTCCAGAGTGCTGCCATCCCTAGAAAGGGTCCTGAGGGCACGAGTGAACACCAGCTTGTCCCCCCTCCCTCCTCGTTACAGCTCCTGGACAACCCTCTCCTCCCTGCAGCTCCCCCAGTTCCAGCACTCACTCCAGAGCACTTCCATTGCCTCGAGAGGGTCCTGGGGGCACGGATGAACACTGGAGCGCTCCCCCTCCTGCAACCTCCTGGACAAGCCTCTCCTCCATGCAGCTTCCCCAGGTACACTCGGACTCCCCACCTGGTGTGCTCCACCATTTTGGGACCTATTTTAATACTACACAATACCACGTGGCCTGTAAGGGTGGCGTAGTAGTAGTACTATTTGTTTTATTTCTTTTAGGTTTGCTTTATTTCTCTTAGTTTGTGCACAGAATTGTTTCATTCCCTCATGCTATTTTCATTATTGCTTGCTTCAAATTCAGATGTACTTGTTTATTTCTTTATTTAGATCTAGGATTACAATTTGAGCCAAGGCTCTTTTACAAAGGTTCCATCCATGTCAGGAGAGTACATACATGTTAAACATGTTAAACAAGGGCATACAACATTAAATAGAGCATACAGTATTCATCAGTTCAGGTACAGCATCACAGTAAATAGGTTACATGAATAACACATACAAGGAATCATTTCAGAAACCTAGAAGAAATCAGGGAGGAAGGGTGAGAGGATAGGAGGGTGGCAGTCTAAAAAGAGACTAGAGCAGCTCATGGCATTGTCAAAGAACATCAGAGGGGTGTGGTTGATATCGATTGGGGAAGGGGGAAGTTAGGGGTGGCAGTCACATGAGCTGGAGACAATGAGATGATGATGGAGGCTTGATTTGAATATGCCCAGTGAGGAGGTGGAGGTGATGTGAGTGCTGAGGGCATTCATCCAGCTGTGTGCATGGTGTGCAAAGGATCTTTGGCCCAGAGTGGTGCGGCATCGGGGAACCTGTAGAAGCTTGTGCTTTGCTGCTATCACAGGTAATCTTAAAGGTGAAGTCTATAATACCTGCTTGAATCTGCTATTTTAAATGCCTGCTTACATCTGCAATTTTGAGACCATGTTTAAAGGCACAAATTTACCTTAAGATACCTGTTTCCCTGCTCAGTTTATATTGCAGCTTGCAAATTGCAATTGCCACAGTATAGGGAAACATTAGTTCTCTGATTCAGTTCCCTTAGGGGGCCATAGTTGGTACAAACATATGAAAATGCCAGCAGAAACAGGCCTCACAGTGTATCAAGTCTGCTCAATTATGCTGTTAGCCCCTTAATTTGCAGCTGCCCCACCCTCCCCTCCACTCGTCATCATTACCTCCCCAACTCTGTCTCAGTCTCTTAAAACCGCCCACCGTCCTACAGAACACCACCTCCTCTGGCAGAGTATTCCACCTGTCTACCACCCATTCTGTGAAAAAATGTCTCCTGATTTCCCTCCTGAATCTTCCCCCCTCCAACCTCAGCTGATGCCCTCTCATATCCCTCCCTCTTCTAATTTGGAAAATCCCTTCTGTATTGGTCTTGTTTAGCTCCTTTAGGTACTTAAAGATTTCAGTCATATCCCCTCTATCCTTCCTGTCCTCCAGGGAGTACATGTTCAGCTCACCGTATTAGTCTAAACTCCCTCCAGACTGCAATATTGTACTCCTGTGTTACTGCTCCATATTAGTGATAGTGGGGTGAAACAGGAGTAAAAGTACAGTTCTAGCCAGCCTGCTGTGTCTAAAACAATTCAGGTTCATACTACTGCAATCTCTGTGTAAATGTTGGTCTCAGTCTCAATGTGACTTAGGCGGTAACTGGTTTCAGATCCCCCACCCGCGCGACCAGCCTTCTACCTCCACCCCTGCCTAACCTACCTTATCTTTCTCTCTCTCCCCAGCTCAACACTCATACAGAACACTGCCATTGCCTCGAGAGGTCCCTAAGGGCAGGTGAACACAGATCTCCCCCTCCCTACCCTCCTGTTCCTGACACCTCACGGACCAAGCTTCTCTTCCCTGCAGCCCCTATATACTCATACTCCACCTGGTATATGTGTCACGCCACCATCAGCACCGCTTGCTTCTTTTCCGCCCATCCACTTGGCTCACCCTCCCACCCAAAGATGGGTGTTGTTTTATAGCTGCCTACAGTTTCCAGTCAGTCAGTTTTGTCCCCTGTAATTCCTCCTCTCCTTTGGATGTCCCCCCGCCCCTCCACTGCACTGGTCTAATCACTTTGGATCCTAGAAGCCATACCTCTAATCAGTTCTCTCTTCTGCTCCCCCCATCTATTGTCTCAGCCAAGAGCTCTAAGCACAGTTAAGTAAACACTTCTGCAAATTAACCCTGTCTACTGCTTCCCCTACCTATTGTCTCAGCGAGCACTCTAAAGCACAGCTAGATCAACACATCTACACAACACACTCACACCACAAACCCTGTTTCTCTTCGCACCTGAAGTCTAGCAGTCTGATTCCTCTGCAACCCTCTACCTAATCTTCAACCCACCCCATCCCCCACCACCACCATGGATAGTCTCTCGACTCCCCATTCCATTTCTTTGGTCCCTTCGCATGCCTAAGCAGAAACTTGCACCATGAATGAAGCTACCTCCCCCATACATCTACCCTTCTTTTCTATTCTGGTCTCTCATCCACTCCTCTGTCTCCCACTAGCTGGATCTACCTTGCCCCTATCCACCCCAATGCCCCCTCACCCCATCCTATCCTGCTAACACTGGTCCCCCATCAACAGATCCATCACCCCAACACACTTTCCACCAGATATCCTCCAGCACCATTCCTCCTCAGAAGACTTCTTGTATTTTTCTTCTATGGTGCTCCCATGCCGTGCCTAAATCCCCCTTACTCACAAGAGGGTGCAAATTGGCATCCACTTTTTCAGTGTTCCTTCTCATCCTGCTCCTAGCAGGGGACATTGAACTGAGCCCAGGCCCCCCAGTAGAACAAAAACAATCGACCTCCCACAAAGGCCCTAGTATCATGCACATGAACATCAGGAGTCTCCCACCTAAACTACACCTACTTAACTGCTAGATAATTCAGACATCCTCTGCCTCACAGAAACTTGGCTTTCCACCAAAACCCCTGACTCCTCCCTGTCCATTCCTGAATATACCCTCCACCGGCAGGACCGCAGTAAGAGGGGTGGAGATGCACTGATATATGTAAAGGAACCACTCTCTTCCTCAGTCATCAGGAGAGAATCCTGCCGTGGATCACACAAACTGATTCTGTCCCAACTCACCCTCCCTTCTACCCTACCTATTTTTATTGGGGTGATCTACGCATCCCCGCGCCTTGCCCAGGATGCACTCATTTCTTACGTTTCCTCCCTACCCCACCTTGAACCATCTGGCAAATTACTTCTACTAGGTGACTACAACCTAGATTGGCTCTCCTCCTCCTCATCCAAAACCGCCACAGCCAAAATAGAGGCTCTCAACGTCTCCCAGTTAATCACCAAGCCCACCCGCTGTAATCCTCACTCAACAGACCACTCCCTAATTGAGTAGATCTTTGCCTCCCACTTCCATAGAATATCCACTGCTGGAGTAATGGATGCAGCCTTACGTGACCACTGTATAACTCATTGCACCAGAAAATTCCAACTTCCAAAATCAGCCCCTAAATACATTAATACCTGTCCTCTAAATTCACTAAATACCAACTCTCTCCTGCATGACATAAAGCACACAGACTGGGACCCAGTCTACTCTGCATCAGATTTTGACGCAGCCCTGACTGGCTTTCTGCATACTTTTAACCAGATCTGGGACTCCTACACCCCCAGGTTAAAGCCAGGGTTAAAAAGTGTCACCACCTGTGGGTCTCTGGCCCGATAATTTCCCTCTGCAAAGCCCCGACAAGGGCTGTTCCATCTTTAAAACCACACAGACCCCTCAGTCTAGACAGGCCCACAACTCTACAAGAAATGCCTGCACCAAGGCTATAAGACATGCTAAAACTGACTACTTTAAGTCCCATCTAAACACCGCCCATCCTTCCTCCTGGAAGGTGGTCCACTCCCTCATGGACCCTTCCAATCAGACCACCACACCTAACTTCAAGCATAATGACTAAATAATTTCAGACCCTGTCAAAATCGCAGGAGCCCTAAATAATTTCTTCACCACTTGTGCCCTGCCGGACCATACCCTTCCCCCTCCCATGGGCTCTTGCGTTGCCCCCCAAAACACTCCCCAAAATGCCTTCCTTCTCACCCCCACCTCTCTGGAAGAAGTCCTTAATGCCTTTTATTCCTTAAACATCTCAAAAGCCAGCCCTGATGGTGTCCACCCCAAACTTCTGTGCATATCTGCTCCAGCAATAGCTCTTCCCCTCGCTTACCTACTAAACTTGTTTCTCTCCTCAGGCAAGGTCCCTCAAGGTGCTCCCTTGGCATGGAGGGCTGGTGCATAGAGCAGCTCAGCCAGCAGCAGTGGAGACCAGGGTTCTAATCCTGTTCTGCAAAAAATGTTTATCAGTGTCAGTGGCTCAGCAGGTAACACACTTGCCTCTGAGGCCAGGAGATCAGAAGGCTGTGGGTTCTATCCCCACACCAGGCACGTGGGTTAATTTCCCAGTACTGACTCTGCAGTGCAGCATTAGGGGGATGCTGCACTCCTGAGATGCCGTCTTTCAGATGAGACGTTAAACCGAAGTTCCATCTGCCTGTTGTGGTGGTAGTTCAGGTGGATGTTAAAGATCCCATGGCACTTCTCAAAAAGAGCAGGGGAATTTCCCTGGTGTCCTGGCCAGATTTCCCCCATTCACTAAAAATACCATCAACAGTTTAATCCGGTTCAGTTTTAGTTGGTTACCATTTGTATCCCCCCCAGTCGCCCTTAAAAAGGGACTTCTAGTCTCAGTGGGCCTACCAGGTCAACAAAATTCAATAAATAAAATAAATAAGCATGGAAATCAGTCTGTGTCATCCCCCTACACAAGGGTGGTGACCCCTCAGTACGTGGCAACTACCGACCAATTTCCCTCCTCCCTGCTTTTGCCAAATTGCAAGAAACTCTAGTCCAGTTCAGACTGACTAACTTCCTCACATCCACAAATTTCCTCTCCCCATACCAATCTGGGTTCAGAAAGCACCACTCTACTATATCCTCTCTCCTTCGCATCACTGAACACATCCAGTCTGCTGCTGACCAAGACCAACTGACAGCTACAATTTTTGTAGTTCTGGATAAGGCATTCAACTCAGTCTCCTACTCTGTGTTCCTAGACATACTCAAAGTAGTCGGACTTGCCCCCCCCCCCACCTGCAATTCAGTGGTTCAGACTGTACCTCGAGAACAGGCTCCAGTCAGTCAGGATTGCAAAGTCTGCTTCTCCCCCTCTCCCCATACTGGCTGGTGTCCCCCAATGGTTGATTCTAGGCCCCATTCTGTTCTCTTCGTTTATTAATGGCCTCCCATCTGTCTGCTCTAGACCCCTCATTCACTTGTATGCAGATGACATCATCCTTTTCACATCTGGCCAAGTTCTAGGTGACGTTCAGTCTCTACTACAGCATGATTATCATAACATGCAATCTTGGTTTCACGCTAACCAACTTAAAATAAGCTCATCCAAAATAGTTTTGTAACCCCTAGATGGCGCTATCCCAGGGGCTACTACCCCTGCCTGATTTGCCACTAACAGGTTGAGGGGCCTGGATCCAATGGCGGGTGCCTCCACCTAGAGGTCAGGGTTTGCAATAGTTAAACTTACTTGGTCACAGCCCTCTGGGACACTGCAACCCCCCTTTCTTCCCACTAGTGGCCCACACAATATATCAGAATTACCTTCACAGTATACACTTACCCCCAGGACTAGTTCCTGCACTGGAACCTCCTGTGAAATAAGATACAGTGCAACAATCACAGTACAGTACTTTAACATAGACAAATACCTCAGGCAGTATAACTTTGCTGAAACAAGCAGCTCTGATTTATTTAGGGGGATATAACAAGGACAGGGGAAATCAGGTTAGTGGCTTATCACTTTACTATCTACCTATGGCTCTGTGCAGGCCTATCCCCTACCAGTTACTGTCCTAGGTACCCAAGCCCTAGTGGCTAGTCAAACCGTGGCAGCTGGTAGGGGCCCTTTCACACAGTGAAAAGAAAAATTAGTTTAAACAGTCAGCAGTACAGTGATTCCATTTGGATTTAATGTGGCAATTCAACAGGGGCGACCCTGAATTAGTACTCACGACCTCCAAACAAGATAGGGTCCTTCAGCGTCAGCAGGGCTACTCTTGAGCTCCACGAGACTCTTCACACATTTATATGGTAAAAAAGAAAGTACTATACCAGGCAGGCTGCTTCTCTATCCGATCACAATTGCTGCACAATGCCGGGAGAACACACAGCAGATTCAGTTCCTGACAGACCGAGTGCAATTCAACAATTTCTCCAGTCTTCTACAGGGTGAGCCTGGTTTCTACTCTTCAGAGATCCTTTGATTCTTTTCACAAGGACGGAGTTCAGTCCTAACAAGCAGTTACACAAGCTGCAGACCCGAAACTCTGGGCCTTACACGTTTTTGACTGAAACTGTGCACTGAAGGAGCACAGGATTTCTTTCCTCTCACTGCCAAAGCTCAACTGAAACTCCAACAGACAAAACGGGCACTTCTTTGAGTTCCTCCCAGTTCTTGACTGGATTGGCTGTCACTCACAATAGACTGCTGCTGTTGGTCCAAAAAGGCGCCTAAGTCTAACTACATCTCCCAGAGTCACTGCCCATGCAATCCTCTTGTGGCTGGCTCAGATTATGAGTCAAGTTCTGATTAGTCCAAGGCACCATTTTAGAGCTAGCTTACCCACACTGATTGGTCCAGTTCAGCAGTTCAAAACCAGAATGGGGAACTAGGCAGACACAGTTCTGACTGCAAAGAAAGCAGGTTAGACAAACTGTGTTTCATTATTACTCTACATGATTTCTGGCAAACAGTTACATCTTTCAGATAGGTTCCTTTGCACTCTAGTGACTGCAAAAATAGAGTGAATTGGCAGCAGCTCGAGTGGTACTCAAACAGAAACACACAGTCCCCACTACAAACTAATTATGTCTGCCAGCAGACAGCTGTTAAAGACAGTACCAGGGCTCTAAAACACTCACTGATAAATGGCTTAAATGCCAAACACCATTCAGGCTTGGAGCATTCAAGCAAGCTCCTGGAAGTCTTTAGGAACCCCCATTTGCAGAGGTATACACCCTTCCTAGCCTGGGAAAGCGGCGTCCACGTCAAGCAAGTACCATAAGTTTTAACTGCAACCATATACATTTGCATTAGGCTCACACATGTAATCATCAGTCAGTATATCATTTACCAAGAATGCATTTCTGAAACATTGCAATCACTCTTTACATAGTATTACACACACATTGTACCATAACTCAAGTTATTACCTCTTGTACATGAAACCTGAAGAGGGCCCTTCCTATCAGTTACCTTGGGGCTGGACGGGGCAAGGGCACCATATAGAGAGACAACACAAGTAACGGAGTTAGCACTGATGCTCAGTTTGGGCAATGAGCTTGGGGACACATACACTCCTTTATGGACAACATTGAGAGGCAAGTCCACAGGCCTCCCAAGTGAATCATAACTGAGGTGCACCACAGGCTTTACAGCTCGACCAGTCTTTCTAGGGGGAACTGTTACAGTCTCTGCACTCTGAGCCTCATTTTCAGCATTGTCCTCACTTGTCAGGGGAGTCTCCATGGGGGTAGAGAGGCTAGAACTTGGGGCACTTTCAGCTCCAGGAGTTACAGTTTCTGAGTCCACAACATTTGGCTCGCATGGAGAGCTTTCAGACACTGGCAGTGGACTGTCAGGGCACTCAAAATACTCTTCTTGTTCTGGTGTATCACCAGTCTGACCCAATCATGTTTCCTCCCCATAAAGCTCAAACAGTTCAACCATGCACTATGTTCCATTTCATCTGATCTGATGCTTTCACTTCACTTTCTGGGAGCATTGGCTCCAGGGACGACTGGGGCTTGGACAGTCCAGAAGGCCCAGCTTTGTCTCCAGTATTGACTAGGGGATTGCCCAGAACAATTGACTCAGTTCGTGAAAGGATAGGTATTCAAAGTCACTCTCACTTTCTTCTGATATGGACTGACAGTCATGTTCAACTGGGACTTGTGCAGGGAACACTTTAACTCTGCTTCTGTAGGTACAGACTTCTTGATCTTTTCTTAGCAGCAGCTCTAGTCACTGGTCAGAGGGGGCATCTTCTGGGGCTCAGACTCAATCAGGATTTGTCAATGGGCAGTAAATGAGTTCTATGCATTGTTTTACATCTTTTAGATTGTTCTCAGGCCTTGCTTTGTACACTGGCAGATCATCTGGTTTGCCCACTACAATGTGAGGGGAATGGTGTAATCTGTCAGCAATCTTGTGTTTGCCATGCAGTCCCAGATTTCTTAAACAACACCCGATCTCCTCCTGGAGTTCCTGTGCTTTCACCTTTTCTCCTCACTACCTTTGTTTGTTGGCCCGATTTCTTTTGGCAGCCATGGTTTGAGCCAGTTGGTACGCATGAGTTAGCTGGACGCTTATTTGCATATACTGTAAATAGTTGTCAGCTTGAACCCCATCCAGGAGACCCCAAAACACATCTACCGGTAGTCGAGCTTCTCTTCAAAACATCAATGATGAGGGAGAACTCGATGGCATCACTTTTGGTGCAGTTATAAGCATGTACCAGGTGCTAATTTGTTGGCTCCATCTAGGCTTGTCCTTTGGGTGCAAGGTTAGCATATCTAGCAAAGTGCGGTTGAAACGTTCGGGCTGTGGTCCCCCTGGGGTGGTAGGGAGTGGTTCCTGGACTTCAGCACTCCCCACAGAAAGCATCTCTTTGATCAGGCGACTCTCAAAGTCTCTCCCTTGATCAGAATGGATTCTTCCAGGAGCCCCATAGTGAACAAAAGTTTTCTACAAGTACTTTGGCCACAGTGGATATCTAGGTCTTTGGTAGGGAAAGCTTGGGCATAATCTACGTGAAATGGTCAGTGACCAGCACATTACTGATATTTCTTTGATCTGACTCCAAACTCAAAAATCAATACAGACCAGCTACATGGGTGCACTGGTGGTGATGACAACAAGGGGGGCAGCCACTCTCTGGGAGGGCAAAACTTTCCTCTGTAAGCAAAAGCGACTACAAAGTTCGAATGTGTTGCTCCATCAGCCCCATCTTGAGCCAATAGAATCTGGATCTCTGGGTCAAGTGTTCCTGTCTATGCCAAAGGTGCCCCATGTTGTTGTGCAAGGACCTCAGTACTGAGTCTCGAGCAGTGGGCCTTTAGTTTGTTGGCTACTTGTACCCCTCTGTCTACTGTTCTCTGTATAACAGTTTATTGATCAGTTTCCAACTAGGACCTTCTTTGTACAACAGTGCAGTTCTCAAATCAGTGGAAAATGTTGGACATCTTTTCCTGCATGAAGGGCTTCTAAACTGCTTTGATCATGGGATGAGGACCGGCGAGATACTGTCATTGTCCAGCTGAGGAGCAGCAATGTCTATTGCAGAAAAGTGGCAATAAGCAACAGGTATGCAATTCTCAGAGGGTCCCAAACAATCACCATGCAGTCCACTGCGTCCGTGGACATTGTTCCTCCCTGTCAAAACTTCCGGCAGAGTGCCGAATGTCAAGTTCTCCTAGTCCGGACCCAATCATTCTGAGGAACAGGCCTCCGGGAGAGAGCATCAGCATCTATATGGTTCAGACCTGCTCGGTATTCGAGAGCATAGTCATGTAGATAATGAAAGCCACCTATGGATGGCATCCAGCAACTGAGGTCACATAGACAAGGATTGTGTCAGTTTTACTAGTATTTAGCCCAATACAAGTACTCATGGAATTGGTCAACAATGCCACGCAAAGCTGAACTCTAACCTTGCAGGATAGTTTCTTTGGATGGGGACAGGCTTCTATGGCAAAGGCCACTGGTCTCAGGCCATTCTCGTATCTTAATACAACAGCCCCAACCCTTACAGCTAGCATCAGTGTGCAGGGCGTAAGGTTTTTCTTGGTCACATAGGCCAGCACTGGAGCATGGTAAGTTGATATATGATCTCATGAAAAGCAGTCTCACAATCAGGGTCCAGCCACAAATACTCACTCGGATGAAAATACACTCTTTCAGTCTTGAGGGCGCTGACTTTTAGTATTTTTTGTAGAGTTGGGGGATACCCTTGGAGGTAAGTAAGGCGGATCACTCTTGAATAGTCCTTGATGGCACCGAAATAACCACAGAATCCAGAATCTTTGCAGTTCTTTTAGATTTTTGGGCTGGCCGGGTAATCAGGCCTCAACTTTACCCGGGTCTCTTCCCTCGGTGGATACTATGTGTCCCATACTTTACAGTGTTTGAAAATTGACACAATAAATGGACAGTTTAGGCCAAATCCTCCAGGTCCAATACCTTAAATAATCTGCTCTCATATTCCTCCAGTGAGCTGCAAACAAATAACATCATCTAGGTATACCAGGACTCAAATAATTTAATGTCCCCCACCGCAGCTCCATGAATCGTTGAAGTGGCTGGGGCACCTGAAATCCCTTGGGATCCTCATGAATTCATACAAATAGCGGACAGATAAGCTGTCTTCCCACGATCTCAGGGCCATCCAGGTCTAGTAGTACCCTGGAGATCAACACGAGAACCACCCCTCCCGTTAGGCAGTCAAAAGCATCTGAATCGGGGCATTACTGATCAGGGATAGTCCGCCCGGTTTAGATCAAATAATCCACACACATCATACTGTCCCATTCTTTTCCTCACTACCACAATGGGGAAGCATAAGACTTCTGGTTCTTGTATTACACCAGCAGCTAACATCTCTTGCAGAGCCGTCTCACATCATCTATGTCAGCAGGCCGCGACCGAGACCTCTCACGAAATGATCTTTAGGTCAGCAAATATTGTGCTCAGCTCGCACCCATCTATGTCCATTCCTTTAAAAACACCTGGTCTCTGGGCAAGCTTCTCACTGATCCTCACTTTCCATTCAGCTGGAGAATCGCGAAATCAAACGTCAGTTACTCTGTCATTCTTCCTCGAACTCTTGCTGCTGGGTAGCACTGCAGTGTCTGCACAATACACAACAACCAGGATGCAACCTCTATTTACTCAAATGTCTCTTCAGACACATATGAACGGACCATTACCCTTCTGGCATAAGCATGGGCTCTAGCAGAAATACCAGGCTTGACCAGCAGTCCCTCTGGCAATTTCCCACGGTGCATCCAACATTAATATTTTATTAACATCCTTTCTGATGACTCTCCTATAGATACACTGGGCATTTGGCGCCAGGATCAGAACTCAGGATCCTTCTTCCAGACAATGCGACCGGTTCCTCCGTTTGTTTTTATCTCTCCTGTGCCTCATAGGCCTTCTTAATTAAAGCTGGAACTCTTAAGCTCTCTAGTTTTGACCCCTGTTTTCATAACACAACTGTGCCAGCCGAACATATGAGTGTAACCCTAGATGGCGTATCCCAGGGGCTACTACCTGATTCCACTAACAGTTGAGGCCTGGATCCAATGGTGGTGCCTCCACCCAGATGTCAGGGTTTGCAATGAACAAACTAACCTGGTCTATCCTCTGGGACACTGCAACCTTTCTTCCCCAGTGGCCCACACAATATATCAGGAATTACCTTCACAGTATACACTTACCCCAGGTCTGGTTCGGCACTGGGACCTCTGTGAAATGAGATACAGTGCAACAATCACAGTACAGTACTTTAACATGAAACACCTCAGGCAGTATAACTTTGCTGAAACAAGCAGCTCTGATTTATTTAGGGATATAACAAGGACAAAAGCAAGTTAATTAATATCACTTTAATAATCTACTATGGCTCTGTGCAGGCTATCCTATCAGTTTGTCCTAGGTACCCAAGCCTAGTGGCTAGTCAAACCGTGGCAACTGGTAGGGCCTTTCACACAAAAGGAGAATTAAACAGTCAGCAGTACAGTATTCCATTTGGTTAAATGGCAATTCAACAGGGCGACCCTGAATTAGTACTCACGACCTCCAAATAAGATGGTCCTTCAATGTCAGCGGACTCACTTGAGTGCACAAACCTCTTCACACATCATATAAAGAACACTATACAGGAGGCTGCTGTATCCAGTGCAATTACGCATGGGAGAACACAGCAGATTCAGTTCTGACAGACCAGTGTAATTTCAGCAATTTCATCTTCTACAGGGTGACCTGGTTTCCTCTTCAGAGATCCTTTGATTCTTTCACAGGACAGTTCAGTCTAACAAGCTGAACACGAACTCTGGGCCTTACACCGTTTTGACTAACTGCACACTGAAAAGGAAGGCTCTTCCTTCTTCACTGCAAAGCTCAACTGACTCAACCCGAAAAACGGGCACTTCCTTTGATTCCTCCAGTTCTTGATGGATTGGCTGTCACTCAATAGACTGCTGCTGTTGGTCCAAAAGGTGCTGAAGTCTTCATCTCCAGAGTCCTGCCCACACATCCTCTTGGCTGGCTCAGGTTATGATCCAAGTTCTGATCCTCCAAGGCACCATTTGAGGCTAACACCCACTGATTGGTCCAGTTCAACAGTTCAAAACTAGAATAGAGAACAGCAGACACAGTTCTGACTGCAAAGAAAGCAGGTTAGACAAACTGTAATTTCATTATTACTCTAAATAATTTCTGGCAAACAGTTACATCTGTCAGGTTCCTTGCACTCTAGTGACTGCAAAAAGAAGTGAATTGGCAGCAGCTTGGTGGTACTCAATCAAAGAAACACAGTCCCCATACAAACTAGTATGCAAACAGACAGCTCTTAAGACAGTACCAGGGTTCTAAAACACTCACTGATAAATAGCCAAATGCCAAACACCATTCAGGCTTGGAGCATTCAAACAGCTCCTGAAGTCTTTTGAGACCCCCATTTGCAGAGGTTACACCCTTCCTGGCCTGGGAAAGCTTAGCGTCCGCGTCAACAAAGTATAAGTTTCAACTGCAACCATATACATTTGCATTAGGCTGCACATGTAATCATCAGTCAATATATCGACTACCAGAACACATTTCTGAAACATTGCAATCACTCTTTACACAGTATCACATACATTGTACCATAACTCAGATTTACCTCTTGTACATAAAACCGAAGAGGGGGCCTTCCTATCAGTTACCCAGGGCTGGATGGGCAAGGGCACCATATAGAAAGGGCAACACAAGTAACTTGGAGTTAACACTGATGCTCAGTTTGGGCAATGAGCTCGAGCACTACCGCCTTTATGGACAACGACAAGTCCACTGGCTCCCAAGTGAATCATAACTGAGGTGCACCACAGGCTACAGCTCGACCAGTCTTTCTAAGGAACTATTATAGTCTCTGCACTCTGAGCCTCATTTTCAGTGTCCTCACTTGTCAGGGGAGTCTCATGGGGTAGAGGCTAGAACTTGGGCACTTTCAGCTCCAGAGTTACAGTTTCTGAGTCCACAACATTTGGCTCATGGAGAGCTTTCGGACACTAGCAGTGGACGTAGGGCACTCAAAACCTCTTCTTGTTGAATTATCACCAGTCTGCCCCAATCTATCATTTCATCCTGAAAGCTCAAACAGTTCAACCATGCGTTCCATTTCATCTGATCGATGCTTTCACTTCACTTTCAGACGTGGCTCCAGGGATGAAGCTGGGCGCAGACAATCCAGAAGGCCCAGCTTCATCTCAGTGACAGGGGTTGCCCAGGCAATTGACTCAGTTAAGTAAGAAGATAAATACTCAAACTCTCACCTTCGATGGACTGACAGTCTTGCTCAACTGGGACTGTGGAGGAACACTTTAACTGCTTCTGTGGTGCAGACTTTCTTGATCTTTTCTTAGCATTAGCTCTGTCACTGGTCCAGGGGCATCTTCTAGGCTCAACTCCAATTAAGATTTGTCCAATGGGCAGTAATGATTTCTATGCAGTGACACACATCTTTTGAATTATTCAGGCCTTACTTTGTACAGCGATCATCTAGTTTGCCACTACAATGTGAGGAGATGTGCCATCTGTCAACAATCCTTGAACTAGCCACAGTCCAATTTCTTAATACAGTCCCCCACAGATTCCTGTGCTTTCCTTTTATCATACCTTTCTTTGTGGCCCAGATTTCTTTTTGGCAGCCATAGTTTGACCAGTTGAATACGCATAGGTTAGCTGGACCAACTTTGCATACTGTAAATAGTTGTCAGCAGAACCCCATCAGGAAGACCCCAAAACACACATCTGGTAGCAGACTTCTCTTCCAAACACCAAGGGAGGAGAATCAGTGGCATCACTTTGGTGCAGTTATAAGCATGTACCAGGGTAATGGTGGCTCCATCTAGGCTTGTCCTTTGGGTGCAGGGTACTAGCATATCTAGCAAAGTGGGTTGAAACGTTCAGGCTGTAGGTCCCCTCAGATGGTAAAGTGGTTCTGGACTAGCACTCCCACAGAAGCATCTGCTGATCAGGCGACTCAAAGTCTCTCCATGATCAGAATGATTCTTTGTGGAGCCCCATGAGAACAAAAAGTTTTCTACAAGTACTTTGGCCACATGGATGCTTTCTCATTTTGGTGGGAAACTTGGAATATCTCGTGAAATGGTCAGTGACCACCAGCATTACTGATATTTCTTTGATCTGACTCAAACTCAATCAATACAGACCAGCTCCATGGGTGCACTGGTGGTGATGTTAACAGGGGGCCCTCTGAACAAAGCTTTCCTCTGTAAGCACGACTACAAGTTCAATGTGTTGCTCATCAGCCCCATCTTAGGCCAATGGAGCTAGATCTCACCAAGTCAAGTGTTCTGTCTGAGGTGCCCCATGGTTGTGCAAGGACCTCAGTACTGAGTCCCGAAAGGCAGTGGGCAGCACTAGTTGTTGTTGCACCTTGTCCCCTCTGTCTACTGTTTCTCTGTATAACAGTTTATTGATCAGTTTCAACAAGGACCAACTTTGTATAACAGTGCAGTTCTCAATCAATGGGAGTAATTTGGACACATCTTTTCACCATAGAGGCTTCTAAAGCTGCTTTGATCATGGGATGCGAGTTGACCCGCCGAATACTATCATTGCCATGACAGTCCTGTCTATGCAGAAAAGTGGCAATAAGCAGCAGGTATGCAATTCTCAGAGGTCCCAAGCAATCCACCATACAGTCCCTCGTCAGTGAACATTGTTCCTCCCTGTCAAACTTCGGCAGAGTGCCGAATGTCAGGTTCTGTCGGACCCAAGCATTCTGGGAACAGGCCTCGGAGAGCATCGCATCTATGTGGTTCAGACCTGCTCTCATAGGCATAGTATATGTGGGCAGAAAACCACTATGGCCAGTGGCATCCAACAACTGAGGTCTGCACATAGGTCAAAGTTATTGTCAGTTTTGCCTAGTATTTTGCCCCTCCAAGTACTCATGGGTGGTCAACAATAGCCCCTAAAGCTAGGAACTCTAACCTCCAGGATAGTTCTTTTGGATGGGTCAGGCTACTGGCAAAGGCCACTGGTCTCAGGCCGTTCGTGCTCTTGGTACAACTGGCCCCAACCTTGCAAAGCTAGCGCATCAGTGTGCAGGGCGTAAAAGGTTTTCTTGAATCGGCATAGGCCAGCACTGGAGCATAGGTAGTTGATATATGATCTCATGAAAAGCAGTCTCACAATCAGGAATCAGCGGACCCCAAATACTTCACTCGGATAATACACTCTTTCAGTCTTGAGGGCTGACTTTTATTTTTTGTGGGTTGGGATACCCATGAGTAAGGTTAAATAAAAGGCTGCTGGGGCAACAGAAAATAGAGGTCTGTGGGGAAAACCACCAAAAACCCTAAGGTACACAAAACTCACACAATAGCTACAAAAATACACAAAACACAGAACCTGAGAGGAGGGCAATGCCAGAGCCGAAGAAACATAGAAACATAGAACATAGATTTTGACGGCAGATAAGGACCGCTTGGCCCACCCAGTCTGCCCATTTCCCTACCTAATGGATAAGCTGCAGATCCTAGTTAACCAGCAGCCTACTTCTTCCTACCCCCTAGAATTGCCTTATGACTGTCCCATGCATGCTTGAATTCCACCACTGTTTTTGACTCTACAACCTCCTCCGGAAGGCCGTTCCATGCATCCACAACCCTCTCTGTGAAAAAATACTTCCTTAAATTACCTCTGAGCCCCCTTCTATCTTCAAATTGTGCCCCCTTGTTCTTGCACACCTCTTTTTTTGAAAGATGCTACCCTCTTGGACTTTGTTGATTCCCTTGAGGTACTTGAAAGTTTCTATCATGTCCCCCCTCTCCCTCCTTTCCTCGAGGCTATACATATTCAGCTCCCTAAGTCTCTCTTCATAGGTCCTCCGTGCAGACCTGCACCATTTTAGTTGCCCCTCGGGACAGCCTCCATCCTGTCTATGTCTTTGCGGAGATTGGGTCTCCAGAACTGCACGCAGTACTCCAGATGGGGTCTCACCAACTGACTGCACAGAGGGATAATAACTTCCTGTTTTCTACTGGTGATGCCTCTCCCTATGCATCCCAGTATCCCCCCAGCCCTCCTTGCTACCCTCTCACATTGCTTGCCCACCTTTAGGTCATCTGATATGACTACCCCCAGGTCCCTTTCCATTTTTGTTGTTGTTAGTATCTCACCCCATTCTGTACTCTTCCCCTGGGTTTTGGTTTCCCAGGTGCATTACCTTGCACTTCTTAGCATTGAATCTAAGCTGCCATACATTTGACCATTCCTCTAACCCCTGCAGAGTCCCTTCTCATCCTTTCACCCCACCTTGTGCATCAACTCTGTTGCAGATCTTTGTGTCATCTGCAAGAGACATACTTTTCCTTCCAGTCCCTCTGCAATGTCGCTTATAAAGACATTGAAGAGGACCGGTCCTAATACTGAACCCTGCGGTACCCCACTAGTAACCCCCCTTTCTTCAGAGTGGACTCCATTTACTATTACTCTCTGTGTCCTATTCTCCAGCCAATTCTTTGCCCAGGCTGTTATCTTGGGAGCCACTCCCAGGCTAAGCTAACCTGTATATTAATCTTTGTGTGGGACTGTGTCAAATGTCTTGCTAAAGTTCAGGTAGGCCATGTCCACAGCCCCTCCTGATCTACTACTTTGGTCACCCAGTCAAAGAAATCTATCAGATTTGTCTGGCATGACCTTCCCGCTGTGAATCCATGCTGCCTTGGGTCCTGAGCTCCTCTGGCCTCTAGATACTCAACAATTCTTTCCTTCAGAAGTGATTCCATCATTTTCCCTACCGAGGTTAAACTAACAGGTCTGTAGTTTTCTGCTTCTGCCTTGCTCCCACTTTTGTGAAGGGGAATCACATCTGCCCTTCTCCAGTCCTCGGGTACCACCCCATCCTCCCATGATTTGTTAAGAGGGTAATCGGTGGTGTCACTAGTTCTACCCTTAGTTCTTTTGGAATTCTGGGATAGATCCCATCAGGCCCATTGCTTTGTCCACCTTCAGTTTTAAAGGTTCTTTCAGAACCCTTTCTTCTGTAAATGGGCAGGTATCAACTTCTGTATCTAGAGTGCTTCTACGTTTGTTTTAGGTACCTCCCCACTTCCTTTGTAAATACTGAGCAAAAATATTTGTTTAGTATCTCTGCCTTTTCACAGTCACCTCCACACCCTCCTCCTCTTTATTAAGCCTCACTAACACTTCCTTGGTCTTCCTTCGGCTCCCTGATGTACCTATAAAGGTTTTATCTCCCTTCTTAACTGAGTTGGCTATCTTTTCCTCGGTTTGGGCCTTTGCTGTTCTGACTGCCTTCCCAGCTTCCTTTTGCTTTAACTGATACAGTTCTCTGTCCTGCTCCTTCTGTGATTCCTTGTACTTCCTGAATGCTTTCTTTTTCTCTTGAACCTTCACTGCCACTTCCTTTGAGAACCCCCACAGAGACCCTACACTCCCAGAAACAAATACAATTTGTACCTACCTGTGCCACCTTTTTTCTTTTCTTTAATGGAGACCATTAAAAAACCCGAACAAGGCAGAAGTGACTCCCAATCCACACAGGGAATGGGAAAAAAGGCAAGTTATTCAATTTGAAAGCCACAGCTTAACAAGCACAATTTTAATTTAGGAGTGCACCCTGGAACAGGCAGCCCCAACCTGCTATGCAGAATTGCAGCCCCAAAAGAAGTCTTGAAATCCTGAAACTTGAAAATCTTTAGAGAAGATGAAAGTAACTGTCCCTTTCAAATGGCACAGCTAAACTGGACAGCTGCTGCTACTTGGAATCCTCATATGCCCAACATTCTAAAGTTTGGGCTGTGCAATTCCCTTGGTAGGGATGCACTATACCCAGTTGTTAGGATTACCCATTGACAATGTGGAACGCTACAGAAATCGTATGTGTTTAAGTTTATTAATATTCTTACTTCCATGCTACATCCAGCTATCCTCTTGGCATGGTGCTGTATTGTTTAACATTAGAAAAATGGGCGATGGTGTAGAATATCGGGTACATCTAGGAAGCTTGCCGTAAAAGCTTCCTCAATACAGCGCTGCTTTGATCACGTTCCCTGCCAGGTTGTCAGTTTATTTAAGTTGGGGGGCTTTGCCCCTCACACCTCCCTTTTTTGTTTTACAGGGTGGTAGGAGGGCAAACCCAAACCCAAATAAACTAATAAAAAGTAAAAGACCAGGTGACTGTACAAAATAGCGTAACTTGAGCGCTACGCTAAAAACGTAGGTCCTACCCATACCCGATATACTACACTATCACCAAAAAATGAATGTCCTAGCACCATCATGATGCACCCACAATCCAACCAGGTCTGGGACTACACAAAAAAACTGTGTCCACCACCTTTGGTGCCAGCCAGAAACAAGCCAGACTTCCTACTCTGCCTGTCTTCTCCACCTTTGATGACTGTCCTCTATAAGTGATTCAATCCTTCAAGTACCTCAGTGTGTGGCTAGACCGCAAGCTTGACTTCTCTGCCTACACTGGCACCATCCATACCAAGCTCCTCCCTAAACTTGATGCCTTGTACTGCAATAAGGAGTTTGTCTCCACAGGTCCACTAAGAGCTTGCTACCGAAACGGCACTGCCGGTCTTCAACTATGTGTATGACAACACCCCCTCCACCTCCCTGGCAAGACTGGATACCTACTGCATCTTCTTTTTCTGCTTTGCTACCAACTCCCCCACCCACCATATTCATCATTGCTCACTTTCCTCTTCCTTATCCATGATCCCCTACCCTCACATCGTCAGATCCACTGTGCCTTCTTCATATTCAAATATTGGTTTGGGACCATTCCCTCTTCCTTTCTTCACTCCTCTCCTTCATTGCCTCTGTTCCTGCTCCCACTGCTCCATGGATAGAAACATAGAAGCAGAGACTTTGACGGCAGATGAGGACCTCTTTGCCCACCCAGTCTGCCCATTTCCCTACCTATTGGATAAGCTGCAGATTCTAGTTAACCAACAGCCTACTTCCTGCAACCCCCCACTATAATTGCCTTATGTCTGTCCCATGCATGTTTGAACTCCCCCACTGTTTTAGACCCTACAACCTCTCCAGGAAGGCGGTTCCACGCGTCCACCACTCTCTCCGTGAAAAGAATTTCCTCACATTACCCCGAGCCGTCCCCCCTCTAACTTTAAATTGTGCCCCCTTGTTCTTACACATCTCTTTTTCTGAAAGATGCTACCCTCCTGGACTTTGTTGATTCCCTTGGGGTACTTAAAAGTTTCTATCATGTCCCCCGTCCCTCCTTTCATCAAGGGTATACATATTAAGCTCTCTCAGTCTCTCTTCATATGGTTTCCTGGTGTAGACCCTGCACCATTTTAGTTCACCTCCTGGACTGCTTCCATCCTGTCTATGTGCCTTCCGAGATGGGGTCTCCAAAACTGCCACGCAGTACTCAGATGGGGTCTCACCAACTGTCTGTATAGAGGGATAACCACTTCCCTTTTTCTACTTGTGATGCCCTCCCTATGCATCCCAGTATCCCCTGGCTCTCCTTACTGACTTCTCACATTGCTTACCCACCTTTAGGTCATCTGATATGACTACACCCAGATCCCTTTCCATTATTGTTGTCAGTTAGTACCTCCCCTGCTATTGTGTACTCTTCTCCTGGATTTTTATTTCCCAGGTGCATTCTTGGCACTTCTTTGCATTGAATCTAAGTTGCCATATGTCTGACCATTCCTCCAACCTTGCGATCCCTTCTCATCCTTTCTACCCCCCCGTGTATCAACTCTGTTACAGATCTTGTGTCATCCGCAAAGAGGTATACCTTTCCTTCCAACCCTCCCGGCACGTCACCTATAAAGACGTTGAAGAGACTGGACCCAGTACTGAGCCTGAGGTACTCCACTAGTAACCCTCTTTCTTCAGAATGTGTTCCATTCACTATCTACTTTGTCCTGTTGTGCAGCCAGTTTGCTACCCAGGTTACCACGCTGGGACCCACTCCCAGGCTGGCTAACTTGATTATTAATCTTTGTGCGGGACTGTGTCAAATGCCTTGCTAAAGTCTAGGTAGGCCATATCCACAGCCCCTCCCTGGTCTATTACTTTGGTCACCCAGTCAAGAAATCTATTAGATTCGTCTGACATGACCTTCCTGCTGTGAATCCATGCTGCTTTGGGTCCTGTGCCTCTGGCCTCTAGGTACTCAACAATTCTTTCTTTCAGAATGATTCCATCATTTTCCCCCACCACTGGGGACAAACTAACAGGTCTGTGGTTTCCTGCTTCTGCCTTGCTCCCACTTTTGTGGGGGATCACATCTGCCCTCTCCAGTCCTCAGGTACCACCCCATCTTCCCATGATTTGTCAAAAGGTGTGGTTAGTGGTGTCACTAGGGTCCTCCCTTAGCTCTTTTAGGATTCTAGGGTGAATCCCGTCAGGCCCCATTGCTTTGTCCACCTTGAGTTTTAGGAGTTCTTTCAGTACTCTTTCTTCTGTAAATGGACTGGTGTCAACCCCACTATCCAGAGTGCTTCTACTGTTTGGTTTAGGTAACTCCTCCTCTTCTGCTTTTGTGAATACTGAGCAAAAGTATTCATTCAGTATCTCTGCCTTTCACTGTCTCCCTCTGCCACCTCCCTCTCCTTTATTAATCTTCACTATCCCTCCTTAACCTTTCTATGCTCCCTAATGTACCTATAAAAGGTTTTATCCCTTCTTAACTGAGTTGGCTATCTTTTCCTCAGTTTGGGCCTTTGCTTTTCTGACTACCTTCCCACTTCTTTCTGCTTTAATTGATACAGTTCTACTGCATTACTCGTCTGTGATTCCTTATACTTTTGAATGCAGCCTTTTCTCCTTAACCTTCCCTGACACCTCTTTTGAGAGCCATAGTGGTTTTTATTCCGCTTTGTTTCTTTATTTGTTTCACACAAAGGCTTGTTGCCTCCATGATGGTAGTTTTGATTTTCTCCATTGTTCTTCCACCCCTCCTTTCTGGCCATTTGCTAATGCATTCCTCAGGTATTCATACCATTATGCCAAAGTCAGCCCTTCTAAAAGTCCAGCATCCTTGTCTTTGTGTGGCTTGTCTCCATGGTTGTGTTTATTGTGAAGCACACTGTGTAGTGGCTTGTTCCCAGATGACTACTGACTTCTAAGTTTGTGATCCTCTCTCCATTTGAGAGTATCAGGTCTAATATTGCTCCCTCCCGAGTGGGTTCCACCACTAGCTGTCTAAGGCATGCTCTCTGTAGGGCATCGAGAATTACCCTGCTCTTGGATGTGGCTGCAGTCCATGTTGCCCAGTTAACATCTAGCATATTCAGGTCCCCCATCAACAGTATCTCCCCTTTTTCAGCCATTTTGAGAATGTCCTCTATCATTTTCTTGTCCATTTCCTCCCCTTGAGATGGGGGTCTGTATACAACCCCTGTGCAGATTGTGATGCCATTCCCTGTCTCCAAGGTGACCCAGAGTTCCTCTTGTCCTCCCCCTTTACTTTTTAGTTCTGTAGCTTTGATCCCTTCCCCTTATGTAGAGAGCTACTCCACCTCCTCTTTTACCCTCCCTGTCCCTTCTGTAGATTGTGTACCCTGGTATGTTGACATCCCAGTCATGGTTCTCCATGTACCATGTTTCTGTGACTGCCACAATATCCAAGTGTTCCTCTTCCATCAGGACTACTAGCTCTGGAAGCTTGTTTCCCAGACTACGGGCATTGGTACTCATTGCTCTCCATTTAATGTTGGCTTTATCCTTTTTTACCCCATCCCTGCTCTTACGAACATACAAACATACGAAATTTGCCAGCAGATAAAGGCCTAGAGGTATATCAAGTCTACTTGAATATGCAGCTAGCACCCCTTATTTTGCAGCTGCCCTTCCCTTCCACCCTTCCCCTTCATTAACCCTCCCCCTTGTCCTGTCCCATCCTCGTTTGAAGCAGTCCACTGTTCTACTGCATACCACTTCAGCAGGTAGCATTCCACCCAGCCACCACCCTCTCTGTAAAAAGTGTCTCCTCATCTCCTCCACATGAACCTTCCTCGCTCCAGTCTCATATCATGGTCCCTGGTGGCCCTCCCTCTCTTACTTTGAACAGCCCTCTGTACCCGTCTTGTTTATTCCTTTCATGTGACTTAAAGGTTTCAATCATGTCACCCCTGTCTCTCCTCTCCTCCAGTGGGTACATGTTCAACTCCTCAACCTCCTCTCGTATGATAAGTCCCCAGCCCTTGATCATCTTTGTTTCTGCTGCTGCACCCTCCAGTAACTTAATGTCCTCTTCAGATCGGACGCCAGTACTGCACGCAGTACTCCAGGTGTGATCTAACTAATGACCTATACAGTGGCAGAATCACTCCTCCTTCTCGAGGATATACCCTTGCAATACAACCCAGCATTTTGTTGGCCTTGCAGCTGCCTTCCTACATTGTGCCGAGTTGTTCATTGACCCAGTAATAGAGCACACCCAGATCCTTCTCCTCCTCTGTCTGGGCTAGCTGCACTCCCCAGCTGGTAACTCCTCCTTGGGTTCTTCATCCCAAAATTGTACTGCTCTTATTGCCCTTGTCCATTTCCATTTGCCCCTATCCTGCCCTCTGTCAAGCTCTGTACCTCAGTGTTTACCCCTACCTGCCATGTTTTGTAGAGAGGCTTGGACTTTCCTGTTTCCTCAGCACCTCCCCTTGGCTAGTTTAAAGCTTGCCAAGAAGCCTTTAAACCTGTCACCTAGGGCGTGTTTCTCTTCCTGGACAGATGCAGACCATCATGCCAGTATAGACCTTCATCTCTCCAGGTGGACCTGCAGTCCCCAATGAAGCCAAAGCCCTGTGCTCTGCACCAGTTTTGCAACCATTCATTAAACTGTATGGTGTGCAGTACCCTAGCCTCATCCCTGCCATAGACTGGCAGCACCGCTGAGAAGGTTACCGTGCTTGCTACCTGCCTGAGGCCCCTCTTCAACTCCACAAATTCATCCTGCACTGCACTAATCTCATGCCTAGCTAGGTCATTTGTCCCGAGGTGGACAATGATATCCAGTTTCCTCTCCTGTGATGCTGCTTCTGCAATCCTGAGGATTCGCTTCCTGTCCCTCCAAGCCATGGCACCAGGCAGGCACCTTACTTCCCTCTCCTCTCCCTTCCCCAGGTCTACACCCCTAACAATTGAGTCCCCTATCAGAAGCGGTTTCTTTCCCCAGTGGTGTCCTTGCCACTCTTTGTGGGTCTCCCTTGTGGATGTCCCAGCATTTTCTTGGTCTCAATGAGGTGTCATCATAGAGGAACCTTGATTTGCCAGGCTGACATATGATTTGTGTAGAGGTGCAACTCGGGGCCTCGCCTCTCTTCACCACCCTCACCTCCCCAGACCTACTGTGGTCCATCTGCTCTTCACACATGGCAAACTCTGAGGCAGTGGTTGTGGAACTGGTGCTCTTTGGGTGGGGAGGCCTCCTTAGTCCTTGCCAGTTCAGCCTGGAGGTGGGCAACCTCCTCCCTCAGAGCTGACAGTTGCCTGCAAATAGGGCAGCAACGCAGGTTCCAGAATGTCTCCCGGAAAATTGCTGCCCCACAGCCAGTGCATTGCACCACTCCCCACATGTCCCTCTTCCTTATAATATACAATGAGTAATATATAATTTTTTTGTTTTGTTTGTTTTTTGTGTGTACTTACCCTGTATGCACTGTGCTGGGTAATTAAGAATATGACAGTTCTGCTCCAAGACCTGTTGAGGAAGTGATGTCAGAACCTTGGCTATAAAGGAGATGCCACAACCACTAATGACTGTTAGAAACAATCAAATATACCACTGCTCCACCACCCTGGTGAGTACTGCCCTTTATAGTAAGTCAACCAACACCACAATGTACTAGACCACTGCTCCTACACAAACCACTCTACTGAGTCCAGGGATAAAAATGAACTCACTGTTCAGCCAGCAGGACACTTCTAAAATATTGCACACATATCCTTCCAAATCCTATGTGTCTAGCACAGAAATCAAGCAACTTCAGTTGTATTTTCACCCCTCTGCTTATAAAATTACTACACTTTAATGGAATCCTGCAATTCTTAATGCCAATAAGAAAATAATGAAATTTTCTGTAGAAAGTGTAGCTTACCTTCCTAGTCCCTACAATATTATGTTTTACCAAGTTCCCAGTTCCTCAAATGCGTTTCTAGTTTGTTCTCTGCAGTATAGCAAGTTTCTCAGCTTCCAACAGGAGCAGGCAAGTCTTTTCTGACTGGCTTTTCTCTGTGTAGTTTGCTTAAGACAGCAGTGATAAAAGGCCACCAGAATCAATTGATTGACTAGTGACACCTGTGATGTAAGCAGGCCTTCCAGTGAAGACAATTTGCTATGTGCTTCTAATACACACAAACCCTTTATCTGAAACCAGGGATAAACTCATCAGCTAGCCAGCAGCACACTTCTAAATATTGCAAAATCTCTTCCAAATCCTGTGTGTCTAGCACAGAAATCAAGCAACTTCAGTTGTATTTTAACCCTCTGCTTATAAATTACTACACTTTAATGGAATCCTGCAATTCTTAATGCCAATAAGAAAATAATGAAACTTTCTGTAGAAAGTGTAGCTTACCTTCCTAGTCCCCTACAATATTATGTTTTACCAAGTTCCCAGTTCCTCAAATGCGTTCTAGTTTGTTCTCTGCAGTATAGCAAGTTTCTCAGCTTCCAACAGGAGCAGGCAAGTCTTTTCTCATCCTTGTACCTTTGCCATTCCTCATCCCCATTCCTCTGCCGGGCAATCAGCCTTTTCCTATCATCTTTCCACACCCTGGAACCAGCTCCCCACGTCCTCTGCTTCATTGCCTCCTTGGCTCCCTCAGGTATCAGCTGAAACTTCTTCCCTCCCCACACTTCTGGCTTCCTCTCCTTTATAATTCATCTGCAATCACTATCCTATCCTGGTATAGGTGTGGCTGAGACATTTAATTAGTGTTTTTGCCTAGCTGATTGATGCTGCACTTAAACCCGAACTTATCATGTTATTCTAATTACACTTTATTGTCACTGTGAACTATATCTGTGCTATGTATTTTGTGTCCCCTGTCCCCTTCCCCCAGATCGCACCTGGAAACACGCCTTGGCTCAGCGTGCCTTTCCCTATCACCAATTTTCAAATAAATGCAATAAAAATAAACAAACACTTTTCACAATACTATGTGTGTGGATTGAGCAAATGACATCACAGAAAGCCCAGAAAATATGTGAACAAAAAAAAAAGTGAATGGCTTTGCAACATTAAAAAAGTAATATAAAACATTGTTCTCAATGAAACAGCTAAAACGTGTTGGAATATTGAATATCATGAAATAATATAACATCATGTTCTTAAACAGCTAAAACGTGTTGGAATATTTAATATCATGGAATGAAGAAATAAAAGAGAGTGTTTTAAGATAGTGGACTATATAAATCTTTACTCACCAGTAGTAGCTGACCCTGCACTTAGTGCATTGAATGAAGGCCGGACTTTGGCACAGTTCACATAACAGCTTCACCCCTTTGGGGCTTGAGAGAGGGTTCACACTCATGGTGTTGTATTGGTTTTAGCCAGAGAGTTTTGTTCCACGTTCTCTCTCCCGGCACCTCGGGCCATCACCTACTTTTTTCCAAGCTCGGCCGTTTCTATGACGCCCAGATCGGTTGTTATGGGGGCTGACCTCTGACCTTTCCTTGCACTACAAATTTCCCCCTTCATCTTCCGGTGATAGTGGCGTATATACGACGGGTTGCAGACAGTTCAATACTAAAAAAAAAAATAATAATAATAATCTCTGCAGCACGCTGTGCTTAGCGGAGGGAAGGTGTTGGCGCGCTTTTGGGGACCAGTGGGGTTACACACCGTGCAATCGACTTTCATTTACTTTATCTGCAGCAGGGTAGCGTCACCGAGCTTGATCCACCGAGTTGCAAAGGGTGTAACAGAACTCTGTGGGAAAGCAATGCGGCCGTGTGTGCCTTTCTGGTGAAACATTGCAATAAATAATATCTATGCGGCTACATCATTGGTTTCCATGCACACAGCAGATAGACGCAGAACCCTCCGGCATTGGGTTCTCCTCGGATAGGTTTGACGGTGACACCAGCGCGCGGAACTCTTTTTTCCGTGACGATGAGTAGGTTCTCGTCGGATAGGGTTCGGCGGCGGAACGAGTCCGGGTGGGGTGCTCAGAGAGATGTGTTGATGCTGTGTGAGAGTGTGAATCAATCCGCACTTACTGGTTACGGTTGCTTCGTCCGATAGATGCTCGATGGATCCCGAGCCCCCGGGGGGTTCGGAGCTCGCGGCCGGTCGCCTGGAGACGGAGTTCGCGGTGCCGGCGGAGGTAGAGGCCGCGGGCCGGCGAATGTCTGAATTCGCCCGGCTGCGTGCCGCCCAGGGCCGGCGGGTTATCCTGGTGACGTCGGGGGGCACGAAGGTGCCGTTGGAGTCCCATACCGTGCGCTTCCTTGATAACTTCAGCAGCGGTACGCGGGGTGCCTCTTCAGCCGAGCTGTTCCTGGAGGCGGGCTACGCTGTCATCTTTCTGTACCGCCACCGTTCGCTGTTTCCTTTCGCTCGCCGCTACGATCTCCTCAACCTGCTCGATGTGCTGCGGCTCAAGGAGAGCGGTGGGTCTGAGGAGCCCCGGGTGGAGCCAGACCTGGCCGCCCTCCCCGACATTGTGTCCGTGCTGCGGCGCTATGAGGCCGTAAAGCGGGACGGCCTACTGCTCCCCGTCGAGTTCAGCACCCTGTCCGAGTACTTGCACTTGCTCAGGGCGGCCGCTCAGGTGCTCGGCACTCTTGGTAGGTAGAAGCGAATCGGCCAACGTCAGGCTGTCTGCCATACATACGGTGATTTTATTTTGGGAATTCCAGGATCTACATGGATTGTATGTTGAAGTTAAAAATTTGTATTGTTTAAATAAGTAAAGGTACATGCATACATACATCAGATATGACCGGCATAGCTACATCAGATATAAACTTGGATTATAGCTTAATTACCATACAATTCATAATGAATAGATTAAAATACAACATTTCTTGTAGTCTTACATCCTAAAGTTGGACGGAGACAGCATACTGTTGTGTTATTTTATCAAATAAGGGATTGTATGTTACAGAATAACTGAACAGATGGCTGGGAAACGTAGTACAATAGCTAGCCTCTCACCTGGTTAAATGTTGGGAAGGACGTCTTACACTTGATCACTCGGAAAAGAACAGTGTGCTTTAAAGGGCAAAGGGGGTACTTCCTGATGTGGAACAATTAAATATGAATGGGGTGTCCTTTAATGTGGTACATTTAAGAGTTATGGACAGAGATTCTGGGCCTTAAAGACTATGGCCCAGATATTCAAAGCGGTTGTGCCGACATGCGCCTCGGGGCAGTATTCAAAGGGGCCATGTGCCTGGGTGCATAGTTAATATGTGCAGTGCATCCCCAGGTTGCATGCCCATGCATGTGTGGCACATCCTGATATTCAGCCCAGGATGTGCGGTGCATATGCTGGCACAACCTTGAGATGCACCGCATACCAGGGCACAGAGTTGAGACTGAAAAAGAAGGCTCAAATGATAGCCACCCACAGGTGGGTCGCTGGAGTGCAGGGCGCAACACAGCGGCTGCTTGCCGTGGGTGGCTCTCACCCCCCAGAACCCGTTCTCAAGCACCCACAAATCACCCTGGTGGTCCAGTGGTACTCCCCTCTGTGCCAGTTGCCCGATCGCCATTATAGGAATCTGATATTATTCCTGGTAGTCTAGTGGTACCCCTCAACTTCCCAGTCGCCCGATCACTGTAAAAGCCCTTGTAAATGTGTCTCTGGTAGTCTAGCGGTACCCCCACCTCGCCCCAAACCCTGATCCAATGCGCCGTACTGAAATAACTCTGGTGGTCCAGTGGCATCCCCCCCACCCTCACAGGACCCCCTGCCCACCAGGCTCTTCTCCTCCCCGCATTGACGGGCAGCAGCAACCCACCCGCATACCACGCAGCTGCATGGGCTACAGCTGATACTGTAAGCTGTCATTTGCATGGCAGCCGGGCGGTGCGCGGGTGGGTTGCTGCTGCCTGCCAATGACGGGGGAGCTGGGTAGGCAGGGGGTCCTGTGAGGTGTGGGGATGCCACTGACCACCAGAGAGTCATTCCTATCGGATCAGGGTTAGGGGCGTGGGGTACCAGTAGACTACCAGACACATTTACAAGGGCTTTATGGCAATTAGCGACTGTCAGGAGGGGGGTACCACTAGACTACCAGGGAATAATGTCAGATTCCTATTATGGTGATTGGGTGACTGGCAGGAAGGGGGTACAACTGGGCTACAAGGGAATAATGTCAGATTCCTATTACGGCAATCTGGCAACTCGTCGGGGGTACCAGTAGATTACCAGGTGTTCTTTCTATGTTTATGTATAGCGATCGTGGCTACAGGGAGGGAGGGGGTACCACTAGACTGCCAGGGAATATTTTAACTTCTACGGTGCTCACAGCTATGGGGTGCCACTAGCACCCTCCGGCGGCACCACATGCTGTGCAGGCGCCATGCACAGTTCGCTGGCCAGCCCTGCATAGCTCATGCAAATGGGGCCATAATGACATGCAAATGGTCCGTTTGCACCTTGTATACCTTATGGCTCCATTTGCATATTGCTGGCTGAATATCAGGAATTTGCGCCCAGTGTAACTCTGCGCTGACGCTGTTCCCTTTCCTGGTATTGGGGAGGGGGGGTGCGCCAGTGCATCCTAGTTGCGCAGTGCACATTTCCTGATATATTCAGAGGAGACGCGCCATTGCTTATCTCTTTGAATATATCCTGGAGTTTGTTGCGCTGTGCCACCACATGCGCCATTGCCGGGCGCAACTCTGAATATCTGGCCCAATGTCTTTTGTAATATGGAGTAGACAGGGTTTCTAAGGGGCAGATTGCAGGACATCCTAGTATGATACAGTTAAGTATGGACAGAGTGGTTCTGCAGGATGAAATAATGGGTGTTCTGAGCATAAGTTTCAACTGTCCTACATTACGAGGGATATCCCGCATTTTAATTCAGTTCACTTTATTTACCAGGTAAGACAGCTGGGCCAAGACCCTTTTTCAGTATTGACCTGGTGCTTCGAACCGTGAAGCAAGACGTCAACAATAAAAACATAATACAAAACCAGTACAAAATATTTGAGCAGTAAACAGAATACTAGACACATTTAAATACTACAAGTGATTGCAGGTAACAATACAAAGATTTTTTTTCAAATTTCCTGCTTAACAGTAATTTAGTAATCAGGAAGTATGTTCCAAAAACAAAACATTGCACTGAGAAGGCTCTCATACAAGTGTTTATCTTAGGAGATCGTAAACGTAACACATTTGAAGAGCGTAAAGCTCTAACATCCTCCTTCAGATTCATTAACCTGTAAAAAGGTGATTTACAGCCATGCAAAAGAATAACATTAGTCAAACAACCAAGCTTATAAAGGTAAGCCAATTTGGGAGGAAGCCAGTTAAATTCATTATATAAAATACAGTGGTGTATGTTATAAGGTTTTGCCAGGACAAATGTACAAATAGTTAAAATAGTTATTTAATATGTCCAAATCTTTGGAAGCTAATTTAGCAAACAGAAAAATTATATTGCAGGATGGAGAGTAACACACTTTTCAATATAATTTCTCTTGCTTCTCGAGTTAGGCAATCCTTAATACGATATAATGCACCCAATTTTTGATTTACAGACTTCACTATATATTTAATATGCATTGAAAAGGTTAGACTAGCATCAAGTATTATTCCTAAGTACTTTGTCTCAGTTATCTGTCTAATCATATTACCCGCCAAATCATTTAGAGCCAACGGTTTAGCATTACGAACCTTTGGTACAAAACCAAACAATACACGTTCAGTTTTTATAGAATTCAACACTAAACAATGACCCTGCAACCACTTATTCAATGCTAAAAAATCATGTTGAAGGGAATTAATAATCTCATTAATTTTAGTAGAACTGGAAAGCAATGTGATGTCATCAGCATACAACAGTAACTTGGAAAAGTGTGGAGTTCCAACAATAGGATCAGTAAAATCAGAGAACAGGGGCCCCAAAATGGACCCCTGCAGTACCCCATGATATAACTCGCACAGTGCCAATTCTACACCACCAATTTTTTACCCTGACCGGACGAGCAGTTAAATAACTGGAAAACCACTCACAAATAGGAACAGAAAGCCCAAGGTGTTCCAGTTCTGGTAGCATGGAGTGATTAACTAAATCGAAAGCTTTAGATAAATCAGTAAATAAAGCACCAGTCAACTGACCCACATCCATTGGTGTTAAAGAATGATTAGTAAAACAAGCCAGTGCTGATCCTATACTATAATGCCTTTTAAAGCCATGCTGCTCCAGAGAGCGAAGACCCTTGTCCTCCAAATAGGCCTCCAGTTGACAATTAACTAATTTTTCAAAGATCTTATTTAATGGCGTAGAGTATAGATATGGGCCAATAATTTTCAATTTCATAATGTTGATCTGATTTAAATATAGTTTTAATAATAGTTTGTTTCCAAACCATAGGGAATAAACCAGTAAAGTGATAGATTGAAAATGGTAGTTAAAGGTTCATATAAAATTCGAAACAATTTTTAGAAACCGTGGTTCCAGTCCATCTGCTCCTGCACTTTTGTTAATGGACATTTGTCTAAGTAGTTTAAGTACTTCCTGGGGATGTATGGTACTGAAACAGTGGGAATTCCCGAAAGAATTAAATCTAGATCCATAATCATTCAAAGAAGAGGAATCAGAATCATTCAGATATTTAGATAAATCTGTAAATTTTTTCAAAAAATGATCAGAAATTTCTGTAGGATCAGAAACAGCAACCCCATTTATAGTAATAGTGCTAATACCTTTTCCTTTAGATGGATCTGTCAATTTTTTAATAGACTCCCAACATTTTTTTGAATCTCCCAAAGAATTTAATTGATTCTTCTGATAATAGTCGGACTTATTCTTGCGAATCAACAATTTACATTTGTTTCTCAAAACACGATACTGGTTATAGGCCTCAGTACTATTAAGAGCTTTGTAAACTTTCCAGTATTTATCTCTTTCATTAATGAAAACAGTGCTTCTCAAAATCCCAGTATCCATACTTGGTCAACTGTCCTTCATTAGCAGGGAAATCGCTTGTTTTCTCCTCAGAACCATTTTATCCATAAGTACCTCTCAAGTGTCCCACAGGAGGAATATTGTCTCTCGTGTTACCCCTTTGAACTCCTTTGTTTAATATCTCAACTGTCCTACATTAGCAGGGACATCCGTGTATTATTCCTTTATGAAGAAGCAGGGTACCTTGAAGTGCGGAGTTCCAGTCTGAGTTGCACTTAAATGTTATTAATAGAATAGTATGACTATATGTCTCATTATGCCAGGTCTTTTTTTTTTTGTTTTGCGTCATTCCTTTGTGTTACTCCTTTTCAGAACTCCTCTGGCCTTGCCACTCCACTATCCCACATTAGGATGCGTGCCCCTCATTTCCTCCTTAGAACCCTTTTGTCCATACATCTCAGCTGCCCCTATTAGGAAGGATATCCCCATCTTACTCTTTAAATCTCTCTGTCTCTATTTGTTTAATACTGGATGGCATGTGGGACAATATAAGTTACTGAGTCATCATGATATAAAAAAAAAAAAATGGAAGCTGTAAAATTGATTGACTGATTTTCCACAAGTTGAGGTGATAAGCTTCACAAAATCTGAGAACAAGCTAGCAATTTAATTTTTTATTGACCAGGTAAGCACACTAGACAAATGCCTATTTTTAGGTATGACCTGGAAGGTTACAATAAGGATAGTAAAAACAAGATGAAATTACAGTACATAAGATAACAGGATCAAAATAGTTAGAAGGAGGCCATATCAAGATATATAATAAATCTATACAGTGAGAAAAGACAACATAAAATTGGCACAGGAATAGCCGGCTCACGACCTGAGGTAACAGCAGATGATCTTCGAGGCAATCTCAGCAGCAGGTTGTAACGCATGGGAATTCAGCCGCAGGCGTCATTTCCTCCAGATGGCTTCTCAACAGTCAACCCTGGGACCTCCCCGTAATATATGCTTGGCAGATATAAAAGGGGGAGGTCCCAGCTACTACTCAGTTCTTTTCAACTGTGACCTGCATGCAACAAGTCTTCCTTCGGAGCTCTGCTTACCAGTCGTCGACCGGAAAAAATCTGTTCGTGACCTTGGCCCCGTTCACGGCACCCAGGATTGTGCCTCTAAACGGATTAACATAGAACCTCCATCGGGGTCTCACTGCTCTGAAAAACTACCAAAAAAGATAAGTATCTGAGAGGTAGTTGCTGTTATGTCATCTTCTACACAGTCAACGACTGCTGGCTCCTCTCTTTCCACCGTCGATGGCAGGTTCAGGAGTACCTGAGATGATGGCAGCTTTTATGTTGTCTTCTACACTGTCGATGACTGCTGGCTCCTCTCACCACCGTCGATGTTGCGTTAAGGGGTACCTGAGATGGTAACCACTGTTCTGTCATCTTCTCCACCGTCTACAACTGCTGGCTTTTTTTTACCTCCTCCGGTGAGTTCAGGGATGAAATTACAGCTTCCAAGAGCTGCCTCCCCTTCAGTGCTGTCTAGCCATTGTCCGTCAACGATGGCTTCAGACCCTCAACGATTCTATTGTCGTCCTTGCCCTTGGGTCCGCCGACAATCCCTGGCACTTAGATTATGTCGATCGCAAGGGCTTTAGGCCTGTCGACGACTGGACTTGCCTCACATGGCTTAATGCTGGCACCCTCGTCACTGATCCTGGGGTCCTATATACACCCCTCGTCATCAGCTACATGTTTGGTTCCACTGCCTGCTCCTATTCTGTCAGTGATTCTACTGCACTCTGTCTAGTTAGCCACGGCTACTTCCTCTGGACAGATGGCCATGATCAATGTCCAGACTCTGGTAAATACCACCCTGGAGCTGACTCAGACCCTGCACCCCCCCCCAGAGAGGGGTAGGTTCTGGTCTCTGCCCCCTCTAGGCCTCCAGCCTAGCGGAAGGCCAGCTCTTCCCCTGTCTCCCAGAGCCTGTACTCACGGGATGTGGACATGGAGGACCCTTCCTGCAGGACTGGGATCTGGAGGACGTGGATGGCATGGACCATGAGGAATCCCCTCTGCCGCCACCTCTGTTCAAGAGGAACCTATCCCTGAACTCCCTTGTTCTCCGCCAGATGACCCAATTTTTTTGGACATTATAATCCATCTCCAGAAAACATCTAGATTCCAGGGCACTGAGCACGATGCTTAGAGGAAGAAATTGGCTCAGTACCTGGGTGTGCCAGAATGCCCCAATCTGGATCCCCCCCCACCCCGGTGGATGCCTTTGATAAGGCTACCATTGTTGCATGGAAACAGTCTTTCAAGATTCCCTCCAATCCACATAAGGCTGATAGGACTTATCAGGCTCCAGTAGATCACCCCTATTTCATGTCTCCGTCTCAAGCGGACTCGTGGTGATCAGTGCCAGACATGATAGGTCCTGTAGGCCTCAACACATAAGTGCCTCAGCCCCGGATACGGAATCCAAGAAATTGTATGTCATAGGAAAACGTTTTTTTCCTCAGCCATCTTGTCTCTGTGTATACGTAATGAACATGGGACATCTCCTGAAATATCGGGAGGAAATACTACAGGCCTCCCAGGCGACAGTCCAGTCCCTCTCATCGGGTTATGTCCAGGAGGAGCTGACAGTGGAAATGGCGGCAGTATGCCGCCACTTGCTGAGGGCCATTTTATGATGCCATTGATATTACGGCTTGTATGTCCTCTGCAGGAGTCTGTCTTAGACGATATGTCTGGCTCAGGGTGTCAGAATATTCACAGGACGTACAGCAATCTATCCTGAATGCTCCCTTTAAAGGAGTTCAGCTGTTCGGTCCACAGACCCAAGACATCTTGACAGATTTACAGGCCTTCGGTAATGCCCTTCAATTTGTGCAGACCTTTACCATCAAAAGTCAAAACAGCCTTCAGAGGCTCCTTGAGGGGCCACCCTTACAAG
This sequence comes from Neoceratodus forsteri, assembly GCA_016271365.2. Taxonomy (NCBI): domain Eukaryota; kingdom Metazoa; phylum Chordata; order Ceratodontiformes; family Ceratodontidae; genus Neoceratodus; species Neoceratodus forsteri. Next base: position 570,620,874 of record CM057452.1, read on the forward strand.
GGCCATACCTCAGCTCAAAGGCAACCTGCCAATAAGAGAAAAACCTCAGTTACAATTGCCGGGTCCTAGAAATACTCAGAAACCCTGTTACGTCCCTGCTGCCCCCTAGCAGGGCCAGTCTTCCGTCAGAAGGTCTTCCTCCGGTCGTGGGACAGGAGACCCTACCCATGGCCATCGAGGGCAGGGATTTCCCTGCACCTGCAGGGGTGGCAAGCTATCTCCTCTGACCAGTGGCTCCTGCAACTGATCAAGACAGGACAAACACTGGAGTTCATGGAGATGCCTCTTCCTGTACCACCCAGCTTCTCTCACTACCCTCCCAAACCAGGCATTGTCCTACAGACCGAGATAGATGCCTTGCTTTTGAAAAAGGCCATTGAACCAGTTCTCCTTCCTCAGAAGAGAGTGGGATTTTACTCCCATTTTTTCCTGGTTCCCAGATGGACAGGGGACTTGTGCTCCATTTTGTATCTGAGGTGTCTCAACCTCAACATCACTTACCAAAAGTTCCGCATGGTGTCTCTTCTGACACTTCTCCCTTTACTGAACATGGGAGATTGGCTCTGCTCTCTAGATATGAAGGATGCATACCTCCGTATCATGATGGACCCAGCTTTCAGACGGTTTCTCCGTTTCATGTTCGGGGCCCTCACTTTCGGACTTTCCTCGACCCTGAGGGTATTTGCAAAATGCCTAGCGGTGGTCGTAGCTGCTCGCCAAAGGGAAAGCTCTCATGTCTTTCCCTACCTGGATGACTGGCTCCTGAAAGTTTCCTTCAGCCAACAGCTGTCTCTCTCACTTTCTCGAACCCTACAGTTCGCCCAAGTGGGATTGCAGTAAATTATCCATAGTCCAAGATGGACTCTACACAATGCCTCCAATGTATTAGAACTGTGTTAGACACCTCTGTGGGTTGGCATATCAGCCCATAGCTCGGCAGACGCCCTGATTACTATGGCATGCAGATTAGAGTCCAGCAGATTAGTCTCAGACGAGACTACTTCCGCCTCCTGGGACATTTGGCGGCCACAATACCGACGGTCCCCAATGCCAGGTTAAATATGAGGGTCCTTCAGTGGTCCCTCAGAGTCCAGTGGGACAAGAAAGAGGACTATTTCAATGCCCCGGTCCTGATGTCTTCCCCGGCTCTTCGAGTTCTACAGTGGTAGAAGACCAGAGACACTAATGTGAGGCATGACATTTCAATCTCCATCCAGAGTCTCATTCTGACTACAGTTGCCTCCTTGACAGGGTGTGGTGCTCATCTCTAGCAAGTCCGGTCACAAGGATCTTAGACGTCAGTGGAGGCCTGCCTCACATCAGTGTCTTGGAGATGAGGGCAGCTCCCTTGCATTACAGGCGTTCGAGACTCACCTCCCCCAGGTTGCCTACAAATGCAATCAGACAGTTCTACAAGTGGTTCACTACCTAAACAAACGAGGCACCCATTCATACCCTCTCTGCAGAGAATCGATGAGGGTGTGGTATTGGGTGATCCAGAGAAATATTAATCTTCTGGCAGTACACATCCCAGGGGTGTCCAACACCCTGGCGGATACCCTGAGCAGATCCACTGCCCAGGCACACGAGTAGGAAATCTTATCTAGACGACGTTCTAAACAAAGTCTTCCACTTGGGCCAACCGGAGTTGAACCTGTTTGGCTGTCTGCAAAACTGCCGCTTTATTGCTCGCTCGTGTGAGGTCCTGAAACTGTGGTGGGACACATTATCTCTTTCCTTGACAGGAAGATTTCTGTATGCCTTTCTGCTCGTTCAGAGTACTACTCAAACTGGTTCAGGATGGGGCGTCTATGATTCTCATAGCGCCATTCTGACCAAGACAGATTTGGTTCCCTCTACCTCTACAGCTCTCGTAACCGGATCCCATACCTCTGCCAATTTGCCAGGCTTTATTGTCCCAGGCGCAAGGCTTCCTGCTGCACCCGGACCGTCGCTCGTGCCACCTGCATGCCTGGCTCCTGAGGACATAGTCCTCTCGCACTTCCGGGTGTCCCTAAAGGTGGTGGAAGTTCTCTGGGCTGCTAGGAAACAGTCTACTCTGTCTTCCTATTCCATGAATCAGTCAGGTTTATTTATATGGTGCCTTTCCAATACCAAGGTGCCTTGCATACAATTAAAACAGCATTCAATATGAAATTACAAATATTAAAACAGAATAAAATATATATATATATATATATATATATATATATATATATATATAAAAACAGTCAATAAAATGGAGCTAAACTCCAAATGCACGGCTCCATGAAACAGTTTTGAGTGCCTGTTTAAATCCCTCCACAGTCGGGCACTCGCATATCTGCCGGGGTAGAGAATTCCAAAGGGTCTGGACCGCGTCATAAATGCACGGGCCCCAGAAAATTTTAAACAAACCCTTGGTATCTCTAGCAACCCCTCATCAGTCGAGCGGAGCGCTCACCCTGGGTAGTAAGGAACCAGTAGATGTTTCAGGTGGTCTGAGCCCTGTCCGTGTAGGGCTTTATAAGTCAGAAGTTCGACTTTAAAGGTGATTCGCCACTGAACTGGCAGCCAGTGTAGTTTTCGCAGCACGGTGAAATATGGCAGGACCGAGAGGTTCCCGTCAGTAGCCGGGCCGCTGCATCCTGCACCAACCGCAGGCGGTGAATATCAGTCCCAGGAAGCCCTAGGTAAAGGGCATTGTAATAATCCAGGTGAGAGGACACAAAGGCATGGATCAGTGTAGGAAGGTCCCCGAACGGAGCTAGGTGCTTAGCTCTGGAGTTATTCCTCGGGTGATAGAAAGAGGATTTGACAATGGCTGACACCTGCAAGTGCAGTGTCAGACCCTTAAAAAATTACCCCCAGGTTTCGCACCCATTCAGAGGTCGGGAGTGGGAGACCCCCAAGAACAAGTCCCAAAGGTAACCCCACCCCCAACCCCTCTATCCGGGGACTCTGATCCAACACCTCAGTCTTTGCTGAGTTCAACCTCAACCAGCTTGAAGCCATCCACTCTTGGATTTCTGCAAGGCAGTTATTAAATACTGAGAGAGCTCTATTCTGATCAGGCTTAAAGAAAGGTAGCGCCGGTATCATCGCATAGCAATGAAACCCTCAGCCCATACCTTCTACAATGTCACTGAGGGTAGATATACACTGCAAACAACATGGGACAGTACCAATCCCTGAGGAACTCCTCATTGACAAAGGGACTGAGTCAGAGGAATAAATCGCCGACACCGCCCTTTGAGTTCTTCTTTGTGAGGAAAGATGAAACCACCTGAGGACCGCATCTGACAGCCCGAGATGAACTCAGACGATTGAGCTGGACCCCATGGTCCACAGTGTCAGACACTGAGGAGAGATTGAGATGGAATGGTTCTTCTGATCCCTAGCATCAGGAGATCCGCGCACCAACCAGCGCCTATCTCAGTATTATGCCTCTTGCGAAAACCGAACTGGAGAGGCTCGTAGATATCAGGGAAGGTCAAATAGTTATCCAGTTATATGGCCGCTACCTTATCGATCAACTTGCCCAGAAAAGGGAGGTTTGAGATTGGTCTGTAGTTCGCATGGCAGTCTGGGTCCAAGGAATCTTTCTTTAGAAGGGGTGTCACCACCGCCTCCTTCAGGGAGCCAGGAAACACACCTGTTTCCAAGGTGCACCAGACTATCCATGCAAGGACCGGGCCAAGAATGTCACCACAACCCAAAATCAGGGTAGTTGGACCCGGATCCAAACTACAACATGTAGGGCGCATACCCTGGACAATCCTCATGATGTCCCCGAGCTCGACTGGCTAGAAGGTACTCCAGGAAAACCAAGGAGCAGTGTCAAATACCAGTCCAGAGCAACGCCAGAGTGTGCGGTAGGAGTTCCGCCTGATGTCATGCAGCGCGAAGAATCGAACCAGCTCCACACACTCATCTTGCGAAGCTCCTTCGAACCTGTACACAGGCTGGGTTGCAACAGTCTGTCCACGGTTCAAAAAAGCTGGGCTGGTTGGTTCCGAGCGGCCTCAATCTCCCCGGACAGGAACTCTGCCTTCTTACGGGTGATTGCGGATTGATAGGCTTGATAATGGTTCATCAGTCTGAGGTGATCGGCATTCAGGGCAGATCTCCGCCAGCAAAGATCTAACCTTCGTCCTTGTTGCCGCATCTCCCTCAAAGATCCATCAAACCAGTCCAGTCCTTTTTAATGTCTTCATCAGTGGCATTGCAGAGGGACTGGAAGGAAAAGTATGCCTTTTTGCAGATGACGCAAAGATCTGCAACAGGGTTGATACACAAGGAGGCGTGGAAAGGATGAAAAGGGACTTGGCAAGGTTGGAGGAATGGTCTGACGTATGGCAGCTAGGATTCAGTGCAAAAAAGTGCAAAATAATGCACCTGGGAAACAAGAACCCAGGGGAAGAATACACAATGGGTGGGGAGGTAGTAACAACAACAACACAGGAAAGGGACCTGGGGATAATCATATCAGATGACCTTAAGGTTAGCAAGCAATGTGAGAAGGCAGTAGGGAGGGCCGGGGGTATACTGGGATGTATAGGGAGAGGCATCAGCAGCAGAAAACAGGAAGTTGTTATCCCTCTGTACAGACAGTTGGTGAGACCCCATCTGGAATAGTGTCCAGTTCTGGAGACCCCATCTCCGCAAGGACATAGACAGGATAGAGGCAGTCCAGAGGAGGCAACTAAAATGGTGCAGGGTCTGCAAGAGAAGCCGTATGAGGAGAGACTAAAGGAGCTTAATATGTATACCCTTGAGGAAAGAAGGAGGGGGAGGACATGATAGAAACTTTCAAGTACCTCAAGGAATCAAAGTCCAAGAGGGTAGCATCTTTCAGAAAAGAGACTTGCAAGAACAAGGGACACAATTTCAAGATAGAAGGAGGCGGTTCAGGGGCAATGTGAGGAAGTATTATTTCACAGAGAGGGTAGTGGATGCATGGAACAGCCTCCTGAGGAAGTTGTGGAGTCTAAAACTGTGGGAGAATTCAAGAATGCATGGGACAGACATGAGGCAATTCTTGTGGGGGGGCAGGAAGATATAGGCTGTTGGTTAAATAGGATCTGCGGCCTATCCTGTAGGTAGGGAAATGGGCAGACTAGATGGGCCTAGCGGTCCTTATCTGCCGTCAAAGTCTATGTTTCTATGTTAAACCAGGTGGACCAAGGGCGAAGGGAGAGAGGATGAACACAGACAGGAGCAATGACATCCAGAGCCGAAGCTACGGCCTGATTATAAGCTGCAACTAGGGCTTCTGGGTCACTGGTTGCCAGTGGAAGAACCAGTAGATCGAGCACCACCGCCAGGCCTTCAGAACTAACATCTCATAAAGGGCGGTACCTGATCATCTCCACAGGGGCAGGCCTATGAAGGGGGATGCAAAAACTGAAACGCACGGTGTAGTGGTCGGCCCATCTGACTGGTTCCACCCCCAGATCGGAGGCTTTGACCCCCAGGAGGAAAACCAAGTCAAGAGAATGACCGTGTTTATGAGTAGCAGTAGAAATGATCTGTGTAAGGCCCAGAGATGACATTAACTGGAGGAAGTGCCAACCAACTTGTGAGAGTTCTTCATTGACCCATGCGTTAGTCACCCAGGACCATCAGCCTGAGCGACTCAAACACCATGTCGATAACTAAGTCCACCATTTCCTGAAGGAACCACTTCTCATCTCCGGGTGGATGACAGATGAGGGCAATCCTACAGCCTGCACCTGCTACCACAGTACATTCAAATGACTGGGTATCCTCAACTGGTACACTTGAGGCCCAATTCGGTGTGGAAACAGACTGCAAACACCCCCGCACGTGATCCGATCTCGAGTGATGAATAACCAAGTACCTGACCAGAGTTGCAGCCTCCAACACAGGGCCAGAGTTCTCGTCCAGCCAGGTCTTGTAATGCATGCCAGGTCCACTGTACAACAAGAGCTGCCATAATTGCAGTCTTGTTTTTAATGGACCTGGCATTACATAACACCGCATAAGTTGGTTGGTTCAGGGTCATCCGGGCCACCTGCCCACTAAAATTGGTGGTGCCCTTGGGTATGGAAACCAGACATGGAGGACCACGATCTGGGTTCCATTTCACCCCAGGGTGTTTCCTGATCTCACAGCCCCAATGTGGTGGCTTCCGCTCACCCTGCGCTGTTCGGCCTCTCGACTCCTCTCCTCCCTCCACGGTGAGCAATACCCAGTGCACTACAAGTGAAGTGAAACTCTCTCTATTTGGGCATCTACACTGGACTTGGATCCTTATAAGTGTTCCCTAAGCGCATTTTAGATTATTTGCTCTCCTTGTCGGAGGGTGGACTGAAATATTCCTCTGTGAAGCCCACCTTTCATCCATTGCCACATTTCATTTACCTGTGGACAACATCCCCTTGTCCCAGTTACCTTTGATTCAACCTTTTAAAAGGTGTTCTGCACCTGCATCCCTTATGTGGGATTTGCTTGAAAAATTGACTACAAGTCCATTTGAGCCCGCTGAATCCAGCGACCTCCGTTATCTTTCTTGGAAAACTATGTTTTTAGTTGCCATTACGTCAGGCAAACATGTGTAAGAGTTATACGCACTAATGTACAAACCTCTATATCTGCAGTTTCATAATGACTGGGTGTCATTACGCACTAACCTGTCGTTTTTGCCAAAGGTCGTTTCTAGGTTTGCTTTTGAATCGGACCATTCAATTACCAGTGTACTTTGCGGAGCCTACGAATCCAGGGGAAACCCTGCTTCATATTCTCAATGTGCATAGAACATTGAGCATTTACCTTCTCTGCACTTCACAGTTGTGAAAAACTGAGCAACTTTTTGTTTCTTTTGCTCCTGGAAACCAGGGTGTTAGCGTTTCAAAGCAGTGCTTGTCCACATGGTTGGCCAACTGCATTACGTTTATCTATGCAAAACACGATAAATTTCTCACCGGGGTTGTAAAACCCATTTTACAGGAGGTATGGCTGCCTCTATGGTGTTTTTCCAGGGCGTTTCTGCCTTGGATATTTGCGAAGCCGCCACGTGGTCTACTGTACATACCTTCACCAAGCATTACAGTCTAGACATTGCTTCTAAGAGGTGAACTGTTTTTGGACGGGCTATCCTACAAGGCCTCTTCTCCCAAGTCCTAATTTGCTTCCTCCTCCCATGGGGTATAACTGCTTGGGAATCTTCCCATATGTTATGACCTGTTGCAAGAGATTGCCTCGAAGATTGTATGGTTGCATAAGAACTTACCGTAACAGTAGCTCTTTGAAAGTATCTCTTGCAGCAAGTCATGCAGCACCACCCTCCCCCTGCTGTTACTTCAGAAGGATGCCTTGCTCCTGTCTTTAACGATTCCAAGAGCTGCTGCTCTTGATTTCCTCCTCTGTTCCCATCAGAGGTTGATATGTTTTTTCATTTGATCGCCAGGATGGGAAAGATCTATGAGTAGCTGGGACCTTCCCATTTTGTACCTGCCAGGTAGACACCATGTGGTAGGGCAGGGGAGGTCCCAGGGTCACTGCTGAGAAATCATCGGAGGAAGTGACGCCTGTGGCTATAATCCCATGCATTATGACCTACTGCAAGAGATACTCTTGAAGATCTGCTGTTACAGTAAATTCTTATGCAACCGTACTATTCACATGGCATGAGGAGCATAGCAAATCCTGATAGGGAAAACCAGGCAGAATACTGTGGCCCACAGTCATTAGGCTATGGGATGGTATCGTTACCCCGGGCAAGTGCAGGCAGAGGAGTCGTAGAGGCAGTGAGAGGAGGCACCCAAAACAGATAGCAGTAGGGAGTTCCAGAGCCTAGGTGCATAAGCAGCAAAGGCCTGATGTCTCCTAGCAGTGCAAGTTTTTTTGGGACAGCAAGCAGAGACCTGTCACAGGATCTTAAAGTGGTAACCAGATTAGTAGCCCTTAGCTGCTTGGCCAGGATGGGATGGGTGGTGGTCCAGAGCACATTAACAACAAAACAGCCTAGGACAGAAGCATGTCTGTGGGGGAAGGGGATCTATGGGGGAAGGGGAATAGCCATCCAGGTCTGTCATAGATCTCACAATGGTGTGTGAGACTGGCTGAATGGAGAGTGAAACGACATACATTGTTATACACTACATCCTGTTTGGACAGAAGGGATTTAGCACCATTGGTGTAGATGAGCCCATAATTAAGGGAGGGTAGGAAGCAGAGCACTCCCTTAGCAAGAGCCAGACGTGCAGCAGGAATAGGGAAATGTTTTGCTCTGTAAGCCATGCCAGTCTTGTTAACAGCCCTGCATACATTAGAGATGTGCAAGGAGAGATCCAGTTTTTTTGGGGGGTTCGAGGATGACTCCAAGGTACTTGAAGGAATGGGCAGTAGTCAGGGCAAACAATCAGCATGGACACTACCAGGGACTCTGGGCATGACCTGATTTTTGATTGAAAGTTGAAAACAGGAACTAAAATAAGGGTGTTGAGTGCTAATTTGCACTTTAATTTCAGTAATTAGTGCCTGCTGCAAGTGGTGGGAGGCAGAGATTGTGTGAGCATGTGATGCAGGGCTGTCGACTGCAAGAACAGAGCAGGAGGGTAATCTTAGACGTTGACAGCAGTCACGAAAACATTGCTCCTTCTCCACTTATTGGTGCTTACAGGCTGCGGTGCTGTTTTTTTGGGGGGAAGATTGAGTGTCACTGCATGTATGGTGATTACATGACACGGATGCTGCCAGCACCATTTTGAGGCACAAGTCCGAATCTAGTGGCGGCTATGTTTTGAGGCACTGAGCAAATCGGGGGCTAAACAGCACCAACTGCAAATGCTACACTTGGATTCGGGACTCCCTCATTTACTGGTATGTACCACAAGTACCAGTAAAGCCCTTAAGCATTAGGAAGAGAATGATGCAGCTGCTTCTGCACTGTGCACTTCATTTTGAGTTCAGCACCTCAAGAGCAAATTGTGCCTTAGCCTTACCCTTTATAAATGTTGCTAAAAGTGTTCAAACTGAAATCCTAGATGCTACTGAATAATGTGCTCAACTGTTACAAAATCTGCAAACTGGAAGCTAGTGCTTTGTGTGCAAAATTTTATATTGCTCTGCATGTTGTTCTAAAGAGTTTGTAGCACCTTCTGTGTGGGTAGCACCTTTTTGCCATGTGCGGCAGATGTAGCACAGAGTAACTAGGAGGTGAAAAATAAGAGATGCCTCCCATGTAGGACAGCTGAGAGGTAGGTTGTATTGACCTGTGTGGCACTGGGCTTGGGAGTGATTGGGGCATTTTAGTGAGACTGTTTGCTTTTAATGTTTCCACAACAGGACAAGCAAAGTGTCACGGTAAGGCAAGTTGTTTTAAATGCTGGAATCTTTTTATTTTATTCCACAATGCAATATTCAGTTCAGTTTAAAACATAATGAAATAGATTTATTTCTTTTATAAAGTGCAGTGCACTCTATCCAGAGGTGCACAGTGCAAGGAAGCATCCCTCAGTTTCTCTAATCAAGGTCTCTCACAGCTGACCTCACAACTTGCCTTGCAGTGACTTTGCTTTTAATACCGAGGTTAAAGAGCTCCATGTCATGGCAAGTCTGCAAGCAGGGCCAGGGCTGGTTGCATGGTCTGCAGTGTGCACATATTTGCCTTTAATGTCTGTGCCTGGGTTGGTAGAGTAGCTCCTGGTTAGTCGGAATATGCTGACACCCAGGAACTATTTTTGGCTCTTAACTGCAAAATCCTTATTTTGGCCCCTGGAAAAGCATACTGAGTTTTCTTTAGGTTTACACCAACTTATTTGCAGGTAGCTAGGACTGAATTAGTTGGAAGTCCTTGTTTAGTTGGGAATTGATGACCTTTATATCCTGGGAGCTAGCCAAGAGCTCCAGATTATCCACATATAGGGTGGAACTACAGTTAACAGGTATACTAGGGAGATAATAAATGGCAAAAAAAAAAAAATGTGACCCAGGATAGACCATTGAGGGACGTCAACGGAGGCAGGAGTCCGTTTCAAGAGAGCTCTGTTAAACCTGACCATCTGCTGTCTGTCAAGTAGGTAGTTGGCAAACCAGGCAAGCGTATGGTCAGCCAGAGCAAAGGAATGCAACTTGGTACAGAGAAGTCTGTGATCCACCAAATCAGAAGTTTTGGAGAGATCAACAAAGATTGCTCCAGTTAACTCACTCTGATCCATAGTCCCCCTTATCTCAGAGTTGACCTTTGTAAGGGCAGTGGAGGTGTTATGCACCCTCTGGAACCCGTGCAACAGGTCATGTGTATAGAGAGATTCATTAAGTTGGGAAGTGACTGTTTTCTCCAGAAGTTTGTGAGGAGCGGACAGGATGGCTATGAGGCGATCATTTTTTGTTAGACAAGTCCCCTTTGCCTTGCAGCTACCATATATCTTCTAACTGAAACTTTACTTCTGTTATACTTTTTTGTAAATATAATATTTATTGAACTTTTTCATGTCTGTTACATCAACAGTATGACAAAATAAAACAGTAAATACAACTCTGTGTGTGGTCTGAGTCATTGTACATAGTCATCCTAGGTATACAGGCTAGTTCTGTGTATTAAGCCCCTCCATCCACTAAATTCCAGTGTGTGGGGGAGAGATCTGCTTATCAGATTATTTAAAAATAGCCTTTACCAAGAACTTGCATCTGTACTGAGTTACTTAACAGGGACATGTGTGAACCGAGGGCAGGCTGGCTGGCGAACCTGGACCCATGAGCTGGAGGGAGAACAACTCCAGACCAGTGTATGTGGCGGAGTTAGTCATCATGGGTCTTTATTGTTTATACTAGGGCTCTGCTTGTAGGGGAGGCATGCCATGTTATATTTTAGGGGAACTTTGTACAAACTACAGGTCCCTAAGCATCATATGCAGTATCCACCCAGTCCACCTAGAGGGACAAAATTGAGATCTGTCATTTTAATGAGTGGGTAATTTTCTCCATTCTATAAATAGGGATACATGATGTGCGAGTGTGGAAGATGGGAAATATTTGCATTACGTGCATAGTGGCCTCAAATAATGTCACAAGTGGCGTAGCGGAGCAATGAGTGATATTGTCTGAGGTCACTTTGCACGAATGCAGATATTTCCCTTATTCCACACTCGCGCATCATGTGTACGATTTATACAATAGGGGGCTTACTGTACTTTGTTGTATGTATTTTTAGTTTTTCAGTGCGTTAATTTTTTATTTCTGGTGGTTTATTTTATGTTGTGTTACTCCTCGTGGTACTGTTCCGAGTTTCTGTCATGTGTGCTGTTTTGTTGTTTGATTGGATGGTGTATTTTTGTGCTGCTTGTTTTACCTAGTTTCTAGTTATGTAATTTGGTGTAGCATGATTGGTTTATGTCGGGTTGAAGCGGTTATGCAGTGTTTGAGTTATCTGTGGGGGTCATAGCGATGTAGTGTCTGGTGTTTTATTTTATTTTTCGAGAGGTGCTATGTACTTTATTTTTATTCTTGTGGGATTTATTTTACACATTTGTGGATTTATCTTTGCAGTCTTGGATTTATTTCCATACTACAGTATGTCGAGTATGTTTTGTATCCTGCTTTCTGCGTAATGAACTCTATATGTGCTTAGCATGTGTGGGGTTTCATTTATTGAGATGGTTAACATCATTCTTATGTCTTTAAAGCCAAGTATCTTTTTTGCAAGAGTATTGTGTCTGGTCATATATGTTCTTCGTCACTGCTGTGATTGCTGCTCTGTTTCTGTTAGTCCAGTCACTTTCAGTGTGTCATAACTCTTGTTCTTTACAGTGGCTTGCTGCTCAGGTGTGTTTTACTTTTTTTTTTTTTTCCTAAGTAGTTCGGTGGCTACCTGCTTCTGACGTATCTGCAGTGGTTTATTTAGTTTGTGATGTATCCATAGTGCAGTTTATTTCAGGTTATTTCACTGTGGATACGTCACTGCATATTCACACAATGGGGGTGAATTTACAGCTATATCTGTGATACCATATACTCTCACCCCATTGTATAAATCTGGTTAACTTCTGCCCTTCAGGCAGCAATGTTGGGGCATTGGGGTGTAAGCCAAGATCTAGTAATGACCTTTTTTGCTGCAGTGAGGAGGATGCCTAAAAGGTAACACAAGCAATATTCTCACGTACTTCTTGGGAATATTAGAAGGAGGAACATTTCAGCTGACAGATGTACTGGTCTGAAATACAGCTTCTCCAGTTCATCTTGAAGCGCCAGAAAAAAGTGTGTGGGACTGGACAGGCCCACATCATGTGTGTATGATGGATGTAATTTACATTTGCCAAAATCCTGCAGCAGCATCCTGGGTGGTGGATAGTGAGCAGTGATGCAGGGGTACAGAAGAATCTGATTTGTTGTTTCCAGGCATATTCTCCCCTCCCCCACTAGTGGAAACTAGTAACTTTGGAAGTGATTTAACATGTTTTGTCCCAAGTGTCAGGAATGACAGGCCTGTCCATCTCCCCCTGCCATTTTTGGAGGATACAGTCAGTGGAATCGGCCATGGAGTCCCCAGTGGCTTTGTACAAGAAGCAGATCTTGCGATCAGAGTTCCCAGTATGCATTAGAGAAATGAGAGCGCCAATAATAGCCCAGTGGGACTCTGGGGTTACGGGCTCTCGGAGGTAACTCTTAATTTTTTAAGTGCGGCTTCTGTTGGAAGGCAGCTTCTGTTTAAATCTGCCCTCAGCTGCGTGCATGTGCAGCTGTCTTTCAGTGCTGTCATCTTGTTGGAACCCAGAAGTGTCAAAGCGCAAATTCTACAACCTTGACTTCAAGGCTGTGGTTATTCAGAGTGCCGAAGCTGAGGGGAAAACTGCCATTGGCTGCCCCAGTGAAATTAGATGAGAAGCAGATAAGAGAATGGAGAAAGAAAAAAATAATAAAACTGAAAACTCTGTCCTCTGTTGCAGGTGGCAGTGGTATCTGGAGGGAGCCAGTTGTAGGTACTAGCAGCATTCAAAAAGTGAGCGTGAGCTGGCTTCTAGGATCTCATTACAAAGAGAGCAACATTTGTAGATCACAGGAGAGCAGCTACTATTAGAAGATGTACCTTACTTCATAGAAACATAGAAGTTGACGGCAGATAAGGACCGCGCAAGGCCCATCTAGTCTGCCCATTTCTTTTTCTACCTTATAAATGTGCCATCGGCCTTTGCTCTGTCAGTGGCCTGTCTATTCATACTCATCTGTATTGCTCTCTTATGCCTATCCCATGCCTGTTTGAAGCCCTGCACTGTGTTCATAGCCACCACTTCCTGAGGTAGGCCGTTCCATGCATCCACCACCCTTTCTGTGAAAATAATTTCCTCACATTCCCCCTTAATCAGCCTCCCTCTAATCTCATGCTGTGTCCTCTTCTCTTGCTATTTTTTCTTATATTTAAACATGTTATATGCTTTCACCTTGTCAGTGCCCTTAAGGTGTTTGAATGTTTCGATCATATCACCTGTCTCCCTCCTTTGCTCAAGGGTATACATATTGAGCTCCGTTAATCTGTCCTCATATGTCTTCTGATGCAGTCCCTGTACCATTGTAGTTGTCCTTCTCTGGACTGCCTCAATTTGGTTAATGTCCTTGTGAAGGTGTGGCCTCCAGTACTGCACGCAGTACTCCAGATGGGGCTAACTAGTGTCTTGTAATGAGGGATTATTACCTCCCTCTTACGACTTGTGATACCCCTACTAATACACCTAACATCCCCCAGCCTTACCTACTGCTTTAGAGGTCTGCTTGTATGATTTCAGGTCATTGGTGATGATGATGCCCAATTCTCTTTCTTCCTTTGTGACTGCCAGCAACTCCTCCCAGCGTCATAGGTGGCTTCAGGTTTCTCTTCCCTATGTGCATGATCTTGCACTTCTTTGCATTAAACCCAGTTGCCACTCTTCTGACCATTTTGCTAGTTTATCCAGATCTCTTCTCATTCTGCCCACCCCATCTGGATCATCTACTCTGTTGCAGATCTTGATGTCATCTGCAAACAGACAAGCCTTACCCTCTAGTCCATCTGCAATGTCACTAATGAAGATATTGAAGAGGACTGGCCCCAGGACTGATCCCTGAGGTACCCAACTCGTGACTTGCATCTCTTCTGACTGTATACCATTTACCACCACTCTCTTGTTTTCTGCCCATCAACCAGTTTGCCACCCAGTTGACCAACTTCTGACCCACCCCAAGCCTTCCCAGCTTATTTATCAGTCTTCTGTGTGGAACAGTGTCGAAAGCTTTGGTGAAGTCAAAGTAGGCGCATCAACTTCTCCCCTTGGTCCACCACTCTGGTTACCCAGTCAAAGAAATCTATGAGATTAGTTTGATAGGACCTTCCTTTGTAAACCCATGCTGTCTTCGATCCTGTGCCCTATGAATTCCAGGTGTTGCACTATCCTTCCCTAAGGAATGCCTCCATATTCTTGCCCACTACTGAGGTAATAGTGACTGGTGTGTAGTTCCTGCCTCCTCCCTGCTACCACTCTTGTGGAATGGGATCACATGAGCCTTCTCCAGTCTTCTGGGACCTCTCCTGTGCTCAAGAGACTCACTAAATAGTTCTGCTAATGGCTCTGCTAGTTCCACCTTTAGCTCCTTAAGTACCCTGGGATGTATGCCATCAGGTCCCATTGCCTTGTCCACCCTGAGCTTAGCGAGCTCTTGTAGGACCCTTTCTTTTGTGAAGGGAGTTGTGCTCACCTCCCTCCCCCCTGTGTCCATGGTGCTGAGCTGTGGGCCCTGCCCTACCTTCTCTTCAGTAAATACTGAGCAAAGGTATCTATTTAGGATGGATGTTTTACAGGTCCTCCTCCTGACATGCCCCTTTTCTCCTTTGAGCTTAGCAATACCCCTCTGGACTTTATCTTTCACTAAATGTATCTATAGAAAGTCCTGTCACCTTCTTTACTGTTCGTAGCTAGTGTTTCTTTAGGTTGGACTTTGCCTGCCTTACTGCCTCTCCCTGCTTCCTTAGGGCAGTTTAGTAGCCTCCTATCTTCATCCCGCTGTGTTCCCTTATATTTCCTGAAGGCCAGCCTTTTGGCCCTGACCTTTTCTGCTACTGTATTTGAGAACCAATGTGGTTTCCTTCTTCTTTTGCACTTCCTTTTCTGTCTAACACAATGGGATGTTACTTCAAGTATTGCATCCTTAATGCTTGCCCACTTTGCCTGTACTCCTTCGCCTGTGTTTCTTTTTGCCAGGGCTAGCTTAACTCTGTTGGCCATCTTATCAAAGTCAGATCCTCTGAAGTCCCATATTTTTGCCTTGGAATGGGATGATTTAGATGTAGTGGACAAATTGAACCATACCATGTGATGGTCACTAGCCCCCAGGTGACCTTCTACCTGGAGATCTGTGATTCCTTCCCTGTTAGTCAGTACTAGATCTAGGATAGCCCTATCTCTTGTGAGTTGTTGTACCAGTTGTTTGAGGCCCTCCCCCTGCAGGAAATCCACCATGTGTTTAGTTCTGGCAGATATTCCTGCTGGTATTGACCAATCTGTATCCAGCATGTTGAAGTCTCCACATTACCAGAACCTCCCTTTAGCTGTCATGTTTTGTATTATCTTCTAACAGTAATCGTCTATGTCCTCCCCTGGTCTGGGGGCCTGTAGACAACCCCAGTTCTTATGGCTGTCCCATTTCCTGTTTCCAGGGTGACCCACAGTTCTTCTGGCTCCTTATGTGTATTCTGAATTTCTGTAGCTTTGATATTTTCATTGACACACAGGGCCACTCCATCCCCCTTTTGCACCTTAGTCTCTTCTGAACAGTACATAGCCAGGTACTGAAGTCTCCCAAGTGTGGTTACTGGTAAACCACATCTCACTAATTGCTACTATGTCCAGTTTAACCTCTGACATTATTGCCTGCAGGTCTGGGATCTTATTTCAGTTGCACAGCATTGATAACTCTGTACAAGGGATTCCTGTTCATTCTTCTGCAGTACAACTATATTCCTCTGGCTGCCGTGTGAAAAGCAGAGTTGTAGCCACCAATGATTATATACAGTTATTTTTGGCAACATTAGGTGTTTTCAAACAACATGAAGTCTTGCTGTATTCTGACAATTGCAGTGATTCCCAACCTTTGAACTGCCCCGGAGAACAAAGAGTTAACTTTATATGCAGCGCATAGAATGCTGAGCTCGAGCTCGAGTGAAGTGTCTGTCTGGAGTGATTCAAACCTAAGCCGTCAGATTCTTTACTCTGCCTCACTAAACGGGCGCTCCGGAGATTTCTCCTTCAGCTCGGTTCGAAAGTCGGTAAAAGTTTGTTTTCGCCGTTTTAAACCTAAAAGTTTTGAATAGTTGGTTCAGTCTCTGTCTGTGGTGCCATGAGTACTAGATAGGAATTGTTCTGTTTTCTGTGCCGAACTTGTAAAGTGCTGGCTCGGTTCAGCTGAACCGCCATTTGATAGTGGAATTTGTGTGTTTACTTAGTGTGTGGTTACCGGTTCTTATCGGTTCTAAAAATCAAGTGTTTTAAACGCTTTTTTCCAACACCTGTGACACGCAGTTAGGACTGGATAAGTGAGTCTTGCCTAGCAGTTGCAGAAAAAGAGGTGTTTGGTTAGGCTGGCCATGTCTGAGAAACACAAGAAAAAAAACAGGTCCACTGGGTTTCAACACTGCAGTGAGGTGGGAGGTCTTTGCGCCGATCCCCATACCACCTGTAGTTTATTGTCTGGGGTTTGACCACCCCGATTCAGACTGCCAAATATGTTAAAAACTTTCCCAAATCTACCCTTGAGAAGAGATTAGGTAGACTGAGGGAAAAGGAGGCCGAGAAGTCCGCTGACTGGGATGGCCATCCCGGTTCGGTTTCGACCGAACCAGGAGGAGTGCCCTCTGACCAGGGCGATACTTCTTAGGGCAAAAGGAGAGCAGATTCCGAGGGATCTGTTCCAAAAAAAAAGAAAACGCAAAGATAAATCGACCAGTTTGGATACAGAGGTTCATGTTCCAACCGCCGAAGAGATAACCAGAGCGATTCAGATTATGGAATCGCTCCGTCCGGTTCCGACCGATCCGGCTCCTTCTGGCAGGAGTTCGGTTCAGTTGGTTCCCCTGGTTCAAGATTATGCCCTTGAAGATTTTTAGGAACCGGAATTTGAAGAGGAAGGGGAATTTGAGGACGATGATGTAAGTGAGGGTCTGGATGTGCCTGTGGAAGTTTACATTTCCCCAGACAGACCTTCAGGTGTTTCCTGCTAGGCTTTCTGAGTCCCCTTCTCACTTTATGTTTTACAGAAAGGTGGCTGAAACCCTCCAGCTTCCTATGGAGGAGGCTGTGGAAGATCAAGAGGAGCCTGATTATGTAGAGATGACGGACATCCCAGAGCCCAGGAGACTGTCTATTCCCCTCCATAAATCTTTTGGGAAACGGACACAAAAAATCTTAGTCTCCTAACACTATACCTCCTGTGGATAGAAAAATGGACAAGAGTTATACACTTTCAGGCTCAGACACGGAGTTCTTATCAGCAATGCAGCCATGTTGGGATAGTGCAGGCTGCTGCCTGTGACAATGCAAATATTCCCTTGGCTTCACACCCCCCCTGACAAGTACTCCAGGAAGATTGATGCCATGGCAAAGAAGCAGTACATGGCATCTTCTTTGGGACTCAGGCAGGCGAATTACATGGCCTATACAGCCAGGTACCAGAAGTCCAGGTGGGACACTTTACTGACACTGGCTAAACAGGCCTCCCCCCAGCTAGCCAAGGAACTGGAGGCAGTGGCTGCAGATGGGATTGAGGCATCTAAGGTTCAGTTTCATGCTGCTGTGGACTCTAATGATGTGTCATCAAGAGTCATGGCTACATCTGTGGCTCTTCGGAGGATGGCTTGACTCAGATGTACTAGCCTCTCGCAGGACACCCAGGCTAAGGCCATGGATTTTCCTTGTAGTGGGTAATTTCTGTTTGGGAGCAGACAGAGAATTACTTGAAGAAAATTGATGAGTACAGGACCACTTACAGGAGTGCTCAGGCCAAGGAAGTGCAGGCAGCTCCTCAAAGGCTGCAGTCTAGGGGCCTTTTCAAAGGCCTTTTACCAAGCACATGCCTCTCTTCTTCCTTTCTCAGAGGGGTTCTTCAGAGGGAGAGGCAGAAGGGGGATGAGCAGGGCTGCATCCAGTCCTTAGCCTAAAGCCTCTGCCAAGCAGACACCTGATGGGCCTGCCCGGTCGACTCTCCTATTCCAGTAGGGGGCAGGCTCGCTTACTTTGTCCAGGACTGGATGTCTATTGCTTCAGACAAGTGGGTCCTGGAAGTAGTAAACCAGGGACTGGTTCTCGGCTTCAAAACATTTCCAAAGATGATAGCCAGATCTTTTCCACCTGCAAATCTCTCGGAAACCCTTGCCCTAGAGGCAGAGGTTTCTTCTCTCCTAGCTTTAAGAGCCATAGAGAGAGTACCTACCCTACACTGGGGCAAAGGACTGTACTCCAGGTACTTCCTGACCCCTCAAAAGACAGGGAGTGTGCACCATCCTAGCCCTAAGATATCTAAACAAACATCTTTTAAAACCAAAGTTCAAGATGATAACTCTGGGAATAATCCTTCCCTCTTTAAGGCCAGGGGACTGGCTAGACTTCCTGGACCTCAAAGATGCCTACTTTCACATTCCCATCAGGTGCTCCCACAGAAAATACTTCAGGTTCGAGTTGCCCTCAGGTCATTATCAGTTCAGAGCAATGCCCTTTGGCCTAACCTCAGCCACAAGGGTTTTCACAAAGTGTCTGGCAGTAGTAGTTGCCTTTCTAAGAAAACAAGATTTCGATTTTCCATATCTGGACAATTAATAGTGGGTCAGTCTCCAGACCAAGTCAAGTCTCACCTGCAAGTGACCCAGCAAGTGCTCACTTCTTACTAACATACTAAAATGCCAGCAGAATAGGCCTAATGGTCTTCGTGTTCTGTCGCTTGGTCAGCCCCCAACCTGGGTGCTGACCTTATGTCCCTCGCCTTCTCTGGCTTCTCCCTTCCCAGTTCCGGATATTCTTGCTGCATTGGATTTTGCTTCAGAACCCTTCCCTGTACCTGTCCCACCCCTCTTGAACCCCTCCACTGTCTCTGCCTCCACCAGTCCCCTAGGCAGTGCATTCCATGGCTCCACCACCTCCCAGTGAAGTAGCACCTCCTTTCTCCCCTGAATCTTCCTCCAGCTTCCACCCATGCCCTCTAGTGGCCCCTTCTGTCCTTCCCTTCAAGCACCCTGACTGTTCCTCCCTATTTACCCTCTTCATGTACCTAAAGACCTCTATCATGTCCCCCGGTCCTTTCTCTTCCAATGTGTATATATTTAGCTCTTCGAGCCTCCTCATAGGTCCTGTCCCCCAAGCCCCAAATCATTTTGGTTGCCCTCCTCTGGACCTCTCCAGGAGGTTAATGTCCCGTTTAAGTGTGGCCTCCAAAACTGCACGCAGTACTCAAGGTGCGGCCTCACCAAGCAGTTATACAGAGGAGTATCACTTCCTTCTTCTGGAGGTGATGCCTAGCGATGCATCCCAGCATCCTATTGGCCTTGGCTGCCCTCCTACAAGTCTGAGTTGTTCATCTTGACATCCACCACCACCCCAGGTCCCTCTCAGCCATCGAGACTAGTAGCATCCCCAGGGTGTACTTAGCCTGGGTTTCTGCCCCAGGTGGAGTACCTTGCATTTCCTGCATTGAACCTCAGCTTCCACTTTCTAGACCATCTTCCAGAGCCTCAGGTCCCCTGTAGGCCACCCTCCTCCTCCCCATCCACCACCTCCCCCAGTTTCAGTCATCTGCAAAGAGACTCATCTCACTCCTGATTCCTGTCCTTATGTCAGATCATGAGGCGTTGAACAGAAGGGGGCCTAGGACTGATCCCTGTGGGATCCCACCGACCCTCCTTGGGGATGAGACTATCCACCAACTACAACCTCTGGGTCCGGTTCCTGGAGCCAATTGCCATCCATCTGATCATCTGGTTCCCACCCCATTTCTCCCAGCTTATCCAACAGGCCCACATGAGGAACAGAGTCAAATGCCTTGCTGAAGTCTAGAAAGAGGACATCCACTGGTCTACCCAGGTCCAAGGCACTTGTCACCCAGTCATAGAACTCCACCAGGTTTGTCTGACACGATTTCCCCGGGATGAATCCATGCTGTCTATCGTCCAGGCACCCTGACTTATCCAGGTCCCCCCCAGCCTCTCCTTGACAATGCCCTCCATCATCTTGCCCACCACCGATGTCAGGCTGACAGGCCTGTAGTTCCCTGCCACCTCCCTTGATCCCCCCTTGTGGATAGGCACTATATGTGCCACCTTCCAGTCTTGGGGCACCCACCCTGTCCTCAGAGAGATGGTGAAAAGCTCTGCCAGGGTTTTCGCCAGGACATCTGCAAGTTCCTTCAGCACTCTGGGATGTAATTTATCCGGCCCTGGTGCTTTCTCCGTCTTAAGGGAGCTGAGGCTTCCTCACTTCTGCTGTGATTTCACCTCCGTACCCCTTCTCCCTGCTTAGCCCTCCCACCTGCCAGTGATGCCTCCTCTCCCAGACCTGCCGATCGGTGAGGCCCCCCTCCTCAGTATCTCTGTCTCCTCCCATGTATGACGTAGCACCCCATTTTCCCAGGAAAAACTGAGGTGAAGTACTCATTTAGTACCTCAGCCTGCCCCCGGTCTTGTGCCCATCTCTCCCTGATTTAATCCTGCTAATCTGCCCTTCGCCTTCTGCTTTTGCCAATGTATCTAAAGAACCCTTGTTCCTCTCCTAATTTCCCTGGCCAGGTTCTGCTCCTTCCTTGCCTTAGCCACCCTCACCACTCTAGTGGCCCTTTCTAGCCATCAGCCTGCATCCCGATCCCTTTCACTCCTTGAGCACTTGAATTGCTTATAGGCTGCTTTCTTTCCCTGCACCACCTCCTGGACCTCCCTGGTCCACCAACAGGTTTTTGGGCCCTACCGCATTTTCATCTTACTCTTTTGCACAGGTGCTGGTAACATCCTGCACCCCTCTCTGATGATTTCCCACCTACTGTCAGCGCCCATGTCTGACCCAATCCCATCCAAATGCTCCTTAAGGATCCTTCCCATTTCTAAATCTGCCTCTGAAGTCGGTTACTCTGCCTTGTGCAGCCTTCTACCCCTCCTAGGTCCAGGCAGAACCAGACCGTGGCATGGTCACTCCCCGCCAATGGGTCCCTTACCTCCAGGCCCCAATCTGGTCACTGTCTGCCAGGACCACATCCAGTACCTGTGCCTCCTGGTCGGTTCCCCTCACTGCTGAATTAGGAACTGCTCTGAGACATCCAACAACCTCTGTTCCTGGTCACAGAGGATGTCATAGTCTCCCAGTCTGTTCCTGCTATGTTTAAGTCCCCAACACCACCACTGCTCCTCTGCCCAGTCTGCAATGTCTCCCAACATCTGCCACCAGACTGTCCTCCAGCTCTTCCCGCCAGGGCAGGGGTCTATACACCACCCTATTTTTACTCTTTGCTCCTTGTTATTAAGGTGACCCAGATCGCTTCCACGGTTCCCCTCCGCCTCTACTCCCCTATGCCAATGCAGTTTTGACTATCATTGCTACCTCCTCCCTTCCTCCCTTGTCCTTCCTGAACATAGTGTATCCCTCCAGGTTCAGGTCCCAGTCATGTCTTGCAGTGGCCCAAGTCTCAGTGACCGCTGCCACATCCACTGCTCCTCTGTTAACATCGCCTGAGCTCAGGCATTTTATTGCCCAAGCTCCTGGCATTTAGCAGGACCACCTTCCACTCTTTCCTATAGTTCCATTTCCCCTGCTCAGGTTCCCATGGGGATTCTGTTTTCCCTGGTCTGCACTTTGCCAGTTGGCCTTTTCCTGCAATCCTCCTGGTCCCCAGGGGTGGAGACAGAGTCCCTCCTATCGGCACCCCTTGACAGCCTTTTCTCCCATCCCACCCCTTCACAGTTTAAACCCCACTTTTCACCAATGAACCCCTATTTTCAACTTAGGATTCCTCCTCCAAATTGAGATGTAGTCTATCTCAGCATACAGCTCCTTATCCTCCCAGGTCTCCCCCAATCCCCATCAACCCATACCCTCTGGCCTCACACCACTCCCTGAGCCACTGGTTTATCTCCCTAATTTTCCTTTGTGTTCCCCACTAGCCCTTGGCACTGGCAGGATTTGAGAAGGAAACTGTGCATCCTATGTCATGACAGACCCTGGCCGAGCTCCTGAATCTTGCCTGTATCTCTAGCTTGCTATTTTCCCTCAATGTCATTTGTACCCAGGTGGACCAGTATGTCTGGGAACCCCACAATCCTTTGCCAGCTGATATACCTCGTGCTTAGGCCTGTGCACCGTTAGTCCAGGGAAGCATCTTGTTCTAACTGGCCAGGCTTCTCCTCCTATCCCATTTGATACCCTGATCATAGAATCCCCAGCAGGAGCACTCTGACCACCCTTTCCTCCATTCCCCCTTCCATGTCCCTCATCTTTCTACAGGCCCTCCACCCAGCTGGCTCCGTGTTCCTCCTCTATCTGGGTGCCACATGCCACCCTCCTTATTTACTATGACCACCCCTCCCTCCAATCCTATGCCTCCTCCTCCTCCTGAGTATCCTTCTGTTCCTTGCTAATTCCCTCCTCACTGCTTGCAACTGGTCCTTCTCCCCCATCTGCTAAACTAGCCTGGCTCATCCTCCCTTCCTTCCTGTCTCCATTTAGTTCCTCCTTGCTAGTCGTTGCTCCCTGGCCCTAAACCCTCAGCTCCCTTTACTGAATCCTCCTTGTACTTCTGGTCCTTCTCCTTTACCTTTCCTCCCAACTGGTCCTCTCCTTGCGCTTCCTCCCTCTTCCCCTGCCCCTCCTGCTCTGATTCACTGCTCCCCATTCTCCTGCATTCCAGGTCCCCCCTGTTCTTCCTGCTATCTGGCCCCTGCCTCCTGCCTCCCACCCTTTCCATCTCTAACCACCCCTGTCGCGGCTACATCCCCTCATCCTTGAGCAGAAGAAGAGAATTGAAGCGGTTACTGAGTGTAAGGTCTGATCTATCTCCCGCCTTGCTTCTTCTGGCCAGCCCGGCCATCTGCCTACTTCCTGAGAATGTTGTCCCTCCGCCCCCCTTTGTGAGGGCCCCAGTTACCTGCCTGCTTCCTTGGTAGTGTCCTTTGGACCCCCTCTGCCAGGTTCCTATGTGACCCCTGAGTATTCTCCTGCACTCCTTTCCCTATGCCCCCACCCCAGTGCTTGGTGCAACCCTGTGGAGATTCCCAGCCCCCTTCCCAACCATACCACCCCACTTCCCCCAGCTTTCCTAATCCCTAACCTCCTCCCTAAGCTGTGCTAGCTGGTAGCACACTGGGCAACCACCACTTCCAAGCCCAGTCCAGTATCATGGCTGCTCCACACCCTGTGCACCCCACCACCCTCCCAAAGATGCCGGCCCTAATGATGTGTGGTTCCATCCCCTTCCAAATAGGTTTCCTTGGGTGAGCCACCAGGTTCCCCCCCCAGTCCAAGATACCCCTACTGCCTAATCAGGTCACCCACTAATCTTAGAGACAGTCCCACTGTACACCAGTAACTCTGTCACTAGGTGCAGTACAACACATTAAACTTATAAGGGAAATGAACAACTCCCAAAGCTCCTCTCTCCCAGCCTTTAAATCCTACCCCCAGTGGCTAGAACTACATGAGCTGCACCTGCAGCCTTTTCCTCCAGTTGCAGGGCAGGTGTTCCCCTATAAATTTGCGAGACTTGGGTGGGGAGGTAGGTCTTGGGCAGACACCTGACTCGAGAGAGTGTATCAGCCCTGTGTCCCTCCAAGCCCAGCAGCCAAAGAACCAGGCCCAAGCAAATCCCACCAAATAGGTTTTAAATCAGAATAAATTGGCCTCTACCTAGCGTAGCCTGTTACACAGTGAAACATCCACAAAATGAGCCCCACTTACAGCCACCAAATCAGTTTACAAACATCCAGCAGCACCCAAAACAATACTCTGCTAGCCCCTTAGAAGTAAGAAAGAAAAGAACTAACCTACCAAGTAAAATCCACAAGAATCCTGTGAAAACAACAGCAGCAGCTACTGTCCTGGAACACAACTGATCCTGTCCCTTCCAGTTCTCTCTGAGAAGACAAAGCAGCTAACACCTCCACCTGATTCAGCTCTGCCTCCAGTCAATTGGCTGTGAGACCTGGTCAGACCATTAACACCCTCCCCACTATGCAGTAACCTTTACAGCTAATGGAGTCAGCACAAGGAGTCAAAATTCAAGTCAAAGCCCCCAAAATATGTTTGCTGCCAAAGAAACAGGACTCAATTTAATCAGCTTCACTAACAACACATCAAAATAGGCTTGAATTAACAGATATAGGTCTCCAATTCAAATAACCATCTCCAAGCAAATCCCACCAAATAGGTTTTAAATCAGAAGAATTAGGCCTCTACAGCGCAGCCTGTTACACAGTGAAACATCCACAAAATGAGCCCCACTTACAGCCACCAACTCAGTTTACAAACATCCAGCAGCACCAAACAATACCCTGCTAGCCCCTTAGAAGTAAGAAAGAAAAGAACTAACCTACCAAGTAAAATCCACAAGAATCCTGTAGAAACAACAGCAGCAGCTACTGTCCTGGAACACAACTGATCCTGTCCCTTCCAGTTCTTTCTCTAGGATTTCTTCTCAGCCTTCCCAAGTCAGTTCTCGAACCAGTCCAACTTCTTACCTTTATAGGGGCAGAACTGGAGACACTCAGAGCAAGAGCCTTTCTTCCTCTAGAAAGGGCAAGGGTTCTTATGGAACTAGCTTCTTCCTACAGCCTTCGGGTATCTCGACCAGCAAGGCATTTCCTCCAGCTCTTGGGCCACATGGCAGCTTCAACAGCAGTGGTCCAAGGGGCAAGATTCCAGATGAGGGATATTCAGTTCCACCTGAGAGCTTTCTGGTCTCAGAGGAAGGATTCCCTTACCAAACTGATCCCAGTGACTCTGACCTTGATCCAAGCCTCCAATGGTGGCAGGATCAGGACAATTAAGACAAGGTGTTCCTTTGTTACTCAGCCTTGTTCAGTGGTTCTCACCAGGGATGCTTCTCTCCTGAGCTGGGGAGCACATCTGGGGTCCCTTACTGCCCAGGACTGTGGTCCCCAAGAATCCCTTCTCCACATCAGTCTTCTAGAGCTCAGAGCAGTTTTTCTGGCTCTAAAGCTTCTCACAGTCAGTACAGAACAAGGCGGTTCAAGTCAGAACAGACACCACCAACACCATGTGGTACATCAACAAGTAGGGAGGCACTCGTCCATGGTCTTGTGCACAGAAGCCATGAAGTTGTGGTCCCTGGCTTATTCCCTGCAAGCCTCTCTTGTAGTAGTTCATCTTCCAGGCAAGGACAATGTGCTAGCAGATGCATTGAGCAGGATTTCTCAGGGTCATCACGAATGGTCCCTGGACCCTCAGGTGTTGAAAGTGATTTTTTTCAAGGTGGGGCACTCCAGAGATAGATCTCTTTGCAGCCCCAGACAATCACCAACTCCCTCTCTTTTGTTGCAGACCTCCAGTCTTGGGCTCAGTCCCTCTGGACGCTCTGATCCTGAATTGGGAAGGGAAGTTTCTGTATGCCTTTCCCCTCTTCCCACTCAAAGTGTTGGTAAAAATAAGGTCTCAACCTTGCAAGGTGATTCTGATTGTTCCAGATTGGGCCAGACAGCCCTGGTACCCCCTGTTACTGTCCCTAGCCGTCCATCTTCCCTTGTCTCTTCCCAGGAATTACAACCTGTTAACATTCTCTCGGGGAAGGATTTGGTACCCCAGTCTTCAGTCTCTCAATCTCAGAGCATGGCT
The DNA here is from genome assembly GCA_016271365.2 of Neoceratodus forsteri. Lineage (NCBI taxonomy): Eukaryota > Metazoa > Chordata > Ceratodontiformes > Ceratodontidae > Neoceratodus > Neoceratodus forsteri. The sequence continues at coordinate 570,646,655 of CM057452.1, forward strand.
CTTGAAGAGTTAGAGTTTGCAGATCTGCATCTTTCCCAAGGGGTTCTGGATATCCTCAAGGCTTCTCGAAAGCTCTCCACCAGAAAGACTTACAACTCCAAATGGAAAAGATTCAGCATTTGGTGTTCTAAGAAGCACATTTCTCCAGACACTGCTGGATTGCCTACGGTTCTGGATTATATGGTCCATCTTAATGGCCTGGGCCTCAGACCAGCTACTCTCAAAGTACACTTGTCAGCTGTTTCTGCATTTTTGTTTGTGGGGAATCTTCCTCACTATCTTCCCATCCTGTGTTCTGTAAATTTTTAAAGTATTGCTTCACACCAGTCCTCCTTTTAGAGACCCTGCTCCTGCCTGGGATTTGAATCTTTGCATTGCTCAACTTATGCAGCCCCCCTTTGAGCCTGTGTCTTCAGCAGAGCTTAAGTACTTGACTTGGAAAACTGTGTTCCTGGTAGACATTACCTCTGCCAGGCGTATCAGTGAGTTGCAAGCCCTGTCAGTGGAACCTGATTTTATCTCATTTCGCAGGGAAAAAATGGTCTTTATAACCAGTAGAAGGTTCTTGCCCAAAGTGGTTTCAGACTTCCATTTAACCAGTCTGTGTGTCTCCCTGTTTTCTTCACTGGTCATTCTTCCTCAGGAGAGAGGAGGCTACACAGTTTAGATGTCAAAAGAGCCTTTAGTTACTACATAGAGCGTACCAAGGGTCACAGGTTTGACTCCCTCCAGTTGTTCCTCACTTATGTAGAAGTGGGAAAGTGCAAACCTGCCACCAAAAATCTATTGCCAGGTGGATTGTGTCTTGTATACAATTCTGCTATGAAAAACTGGGAAAAACTTCACCCTCAGGCCTGAGGGCTCATCCCACAAGAGGTACTAGCTGCTTCCTGGCTGCTGCCAGGGATATCCTCTCTTAGAAATTTGTCAAGCAGCCACCTGGAAAACAGTCCATACCTTTACCAAGCATTACTCTCTGGATAGCTAGGCTAGGGTGATGCTCGGTTTAACACAGCAGTACTTCAGAGCCTGTTCCCAAAGTAGGTTCTGTCCCTCCTCCTTGGAGGTAATGCTTGGTAGTCTGCAGTTGTTGGAATACAGCAAGACTTCATGTTGTTTGAAGAAAAAGTTACTCACCTTAGTAATTATGTTTCTTCTAATGGAGTCTTGCTATGTTCTGACCTCCCTCCCTGCCTCCCTTCTCAGAACCTGTTTTTGGGAAGTGGGTAGGCAGGTGCAGTGTTGCACCCCAGGGGTGTTTTTTGTTTGCCCCTTCCTCCTTTTTTGTTTGGGTGCTGATTTATTATTGTTATTTATAGTAGATTGTTTTTTGGGTTTCCTGACTTGTCTTCCTTGGGAATCCAAAACTTTTTTCAGCCAGTTGACTAGTAAGAATTTTTACAATTTCCATAGAATTTTTAGTTTAGTTGGGCTCGTAAGAATCTGACGGTTTAGGTTGAAACACTCCAGACAGAGACTTCAACCGAGCTCGAGCTCAGCATTCTATGCCCTGCATCGAAAGTTAACTCTTTGTTCTCCGGGGCATTTCAAAGGTTGGGAATCACTACCATTGTCAGAATACAGCAAGACTCCATTAGAAAAAACATTAATTACTAAGGTGAGCAATTTTTTCTTCTCACTCAGTTCGTGAACATAAATCACTCTATATATTTTTCCTTTTTATTTATTTTGTTTTTTGGATGAATGCTTACATCATCTCATGAGTACGCAGTAAACATAGATTTAAAGCACTAATTATTCTATGGAATTTATTAAGATGTTTTACTTTATGTATTCATGTTGGGTTTTTTTGTGCGATTGCGGAGAAGCCGTCGCCATGTTAACTGAAACGAGACACCACCAGACAGTGCAGCTGTAATTGGCTGCTGCAGTCAGGGAGCATCCCGCAAACACAGCTGATCGTGATGGGTCGCTCCCTGATTGCAGTTGTCAATCTCTTTGTGCATAGTGGCATGCTCATTAACTGTCGCTACTGGAAGCAAGGTGTTTCCTGCACGTGCAAGCAAACACAAAAAGTGCACAAAATACAAAATAGCCAGGTACAGATACTAGTACCCAGTTTTATACTTCAGCTATGCTGCACGTAGTAACTTGCAGTGAGGACAATAGGCACTGAATCTGAGAGTACCTATATAACTAATAATACTGAGAAATACTATGAGTCATTTTTTTTTCTACTAGTGGTTAAATGGCTATTCATAGATGCATAGAAATTGTCAGCAGATGAGGACCGCTACTTGTAGGCCATTTAGTCTGCCCATAAGCCCTAAACTTGTATGCAGTCACCAGATTCTGCTGAGGGCCATAAAATGAGGATTGTTTTGTTTTGTTTTTTCAGTTGGTCCTTTTCTCCCGACCCCCAGTCTGCCTACCTTGACTTCCTGGCATCCCTTCGGTCTTTCAGGCCACCATCCGAAGATCCAGTCAGCTCCATGTAGGTCCCATGGCCACTACCCGCGGCAGGGCAGCAGAGAGCCCCCATGCTCCCTGGAGCCGACTGATCCTCCCCTGAGATGGCCATCATGCAACTGGAGCCATTTTCACTTGTTCGATCCCCAGTGTGAGCTTGGTGCGTGCAATGATGCCAATGGAGGGGGCGGCGCCGCCCAGCGTCCCCATCGCGCTCCCTCCCAGCGTCATGCCCAAGCTCACCCCTTCTCTTGTGGCCAACGACAGATCCCAAGCTCCGCTTAGAGGTCGCTGATACCGGCCACCACTAATGTCCCCTCTTCCCAGAAAGGGAGAGCAGTCTACAGACACTGAATCCCTCTCAGCCCCCTGGCCGACCCCTGGCAGCCTGGAGTCCATTCCTGAACCCGGTCGCCAGCGTGGAGTGAGGTGTGGCATCCAGCGCCTCAACTCTTAGCACCCCCGGGCTGACTAAAATGAGGATTGTTAAATGATTTTATTAAAATATTTTGATGGCTGCCATACACAGCATCAGTTCTATAAGGTAGGAAAGTCAAGTTACTACATACACAGGATCACTGTTTACTTCTAATATAGGTTTCAAGTTTATTTGCAGGAAAACACCATTGAACACACTCATTTACAAGGAGGTCCCTCCTCATTTAATAATGTGATATAAGCCCTTATGTGACTTATTTTGACATCTGAAGTCTCTAGATGTAGCCAATATGTGATTGTGTCAGATGTAGTATTATTAGGGATTAACTTTTCTGCCTATGTTTCTAAGAAACAATTACTTACAAGCATTGCGTACTACAACAAATTTACATTTTCACAATTCCAGTAGGGCAGTACCTGTACTGATCAATACCTAAATAGGACTTTCCCAATTTGTAGAAGATCATTTTCAGTTTCCCACTGCAGAGGTATAGTAAAGAATTCCAGACTCCTCTTAACTTTTCCACCAGCTGACTGCATATAGAGCTTCCTTTTGAGTATAACTTCTCTGTCAAGTCAGTGGGTGGAAAAAAAAAAAAAAAATTCTAAGCCATAATGATCTGTACTGATTGGTCCAGCTGATCAACTGTCTGTACTTTGTGCATGTGAGACACATGAGTGGAGTGCTGGACCATAGTAATTAAAATGAGAATTGCAGATCTCTGGCTCTGTCAGTTCAGAGCTAAGCCCCACTGTCACAGTCCTGACCTCCTGCTATCTTTACAACATACAGCTGGTATACATCTCATCTCCCCTGCTCCTCTCTGAATCAGCATGGGAAGATTAACCCCTTCACACCTGAATTCTTTCAGCTTGAAAGACACATTCATGGCTCTTTTTCCGATCACTTCTATATAATTCTGGTGAGGAGGGGTTAAAAAGGGCAGTCTACTTTAGCCAAAGAAACACGAGTGGCAGCAGCTCCCCCTCGCTTCCCTGGTTCCGTGGCCTCTGGGCTGTCTGTTACATAGCCGGATGCGGTGTCCATTCTTTAAGTATGGTATTGTACCTCCGGCAAGGAATGCAGCTGTAATTGGCTGCACAGTCAGGGACCGCCCTGCAAACACAGCTGATTGTGACGTCAAGTTTCTTTTCGCATAGTGGCATGCTCATTAACTGCCTCCTACTGAAGCGAGGTGTTTCTTGTGCATGCAAGCAAACACAAACATGTACTGGAGGGCAGTGGCTTTTCTTAAGTAGTTTTGCACCTCGTCATAGCTTTTTTCAGGGTGTGTCACCCTAATTTTTATGAGGGTATGGGGAGTGCTTTACAGCAGCAGAGATATTGTAGACATTATGAAATTGAGGTAAAAATGCAGAGTTTTTATATGGGGTCAAATATGCACAAGCATAATTAGTATGTACACAACCATTGCAATCTAAGCAAAACCAAATACAAAGTTTATTTCAAACCCCAGGAATCACTCAAGTGTTTACACTTTATGATCTGTTTATCCACCTGAAGACAGCAGTCCTACTGTAGCTGGTTCTCTAGCTGTTTTTTGTAGTTTATTTCAAATTTGTATCTTAGTTTTTTGATTACTCTGCATTCATCTAAGGTTTTCTGTAAACTACGGTTTCTCCGGTTCCCGATTGATTCCCAGGAACTGGAGAATATCATAGCTGGCTATCATTTGTGTTGTTGTCTATTCTTGGCTACTGAATCGCTCTGTATTGCAGTTAGCAGTGGTTTCATTTTTTTTTTAATCCAATTATTTAACCAGGAGTGGCACACTAAGCTGAAAACTTGTTTACAGGTGCGACCTGGGAGCACAGGGAAGTTGTGACTTGCTCAGGGTCACACAGTATGCAAGTGTGGGGCTTTGGGATTCAAACCCAGGTCACCAGATTTGCAGCTCAGAGCCTTAAACCACTGCGCTATACTGCCTCCCTTATAATACTTTTAAATTATCCAGTTTACAGAGAATGGAGCGCTTTTCACTTTTCGATTCTGTCGCTGCCCTTTCATCAGTTCTGTTCCAGGGGCCACAGTTTGACCTTTGGCACAGTTTCCTTAGTACAAGAGTCATTTTTACATTTACTTGCATGCATGTGCAAGAAACATAGTGCCACCATACGAGAATTTGAAAGTGTGCTTCCCCCACTTCCAATGCCCTGCTGCCTTTTGCAGGCGCGGCCGCACCCCACCAGTGAATGTAGGAGCTGTCTATGACAGCCGTTCAGATGCAGTGGCATACAGTTGAAAGCAAAAAATGCTGCAGTCAGCGGCAGTAACGCGTAGGCACTTTGCAGGCAGTATGCAAAGTGCCTACACGTTAGCATTGCACTGAAACAGCTGTCATAGACAGCTCCATCCCCCCGCAACAAGTAGCACTCTGGGAGCCCACCCCAGCATGCTCATGCACTCACACACACACACACACACTATGGGTGTATGGCCAACAGAGATGCCCAGTCCCCATCTGCTCTGTTGCACTCCCCAACAGAGTTCGGGTGCTATGCTGGGGCCCACCCCAGCGTGGCAACAGTCCGATATGGCCAGGGTGCCCAATCCCCGTTGGCTCCACTGCCCCCCTCAAACAACTTTCCAGCTGCCACGCTGAGAGCCCACCCAGCGTGGCAAAAGTCCCAGCGTCGTCTAAAAAAAAAAAATGCCATGAAGAAAAGCGGTTCCTTGCTGACTGTCTGACTCCCGGCGCCCACTCTCTGCGCCCCTGCCTCCCCAGACCACCACCTCACCCCATGCTTACCTCTGGAGTCCAGCGCAACGATCTTCGGTGGACCGGGAACACGTCTGCACTCTTCAAAACCGACCACGAACCGAGGAAATGCCAGTAAGCTGTATAATGGAATAAATAGGGTTTTTTCAACTTTAATGCATATCTCATGCATTTTTGGGAATTTTTTCACCAAATATTCAACATGGGGTTCTTGGGACCCCACCTCATGAATTCTGGCACTGTCATTTTGTTACTCAGTCCCGAAAGGTGATTTCGCAGTCAATGCTCAGAACCACTTTTCGGGACCAAATTACGAAACGACAGTGTCACAGTTCATGAGGTAGGCCCCCAAAAACCCTATATTGAAAATTTGGTGAAAAAATTCCCAAAAATGACTGTTTTACGAGCGTGCTTTGCGCAGTTCCTACGCATCAGCCATAAGTTCACAAAATTTAATATTTTCAATTAGATTTTCAACATTGCCATTTTACGCACCTCCTTATGAGCAGTACAGCTGTCATTTTTCACATCTCCCCAAAATGTGTTTCTGCATGCATGTAGCTACTTCGATGGCGCAGTCGGTGTGCAAAATCAATGTTCGGGACAGATTAAGAAAATCACAGTGACACTGTTCATGAGCAGAGGTCTTAAAATGGCTATGTTAAAAATTTGGTGACAAAAGTCCATAAAATGACTGTGTTACGAGCGAGCATTGCGCAGTTTCCATGCACCCTTGTAAGTTCATGAATTTGTAATAGTTTCAGTCCAGATTTTCACCACTGGCATTTTTCTACACTTCCTTATGAACAGTACAGCTGTCATTTTTCACAACATGGCTGAAATGTGTTTTCACACTTTCAGTGCAGAAATGTGTGGTCGCTGTGGGAAATCATTGTTCGGGACAGATAAAGAAAATCACAGTGACATTGTTCATGAGCGGAGGTCCCAAAATGCCTATGTTGGCAATCTGCTGTAAAAAAAAAAAAAAAAAAAAAAGCCCCAGACTAATTACATTACGGGTGTGCGTTCCGCAGTTTCTACGCACACGCTCATGACTTCACCAGTTTTTTTAATATTTTCACTGCAGATTTTCAATATGCCATTTTTTACATCTTCCTATGAATAGTACAGCCATCATTTTTCACATCCTGTTCGAAATGTGTTTTCGCACCTGTGGTGCCAAATGGCGTAGTCGCTGTGCAAAATCATCTTTCGGCTAACAAACTGATATTGCCACTGTTCATAAAGTGGGGGTCACAAAAAACCCATGTTGAAAATTTGGAGTGAAAATACCAACGAACGCCTAAGGCATTAGGCTTTACGGCCATAATGCCCCACCATGTAGAGACTGACAGGCATCAGGGGTGTGACTTGGGATTGTCGCCTGTAATGCTCATACCATTCCACCCCCGCCCACACCCTGCAGCCAGTGAGAGGCATCGAGGTGTGCCTTGGACTCTTTGGCCCCAAAGTTCACCCCATTCTCGTATACTGCACCCATCTCACCGTATTTCCTGATGGAATGGGTTGAGCATAAGGGCCAAAGACCCCAAGGCACACTGTGACACTTGTCGGTGTCTGCAGGGTAGGGTGTGGTGAAATGGCGTGGCCGTTATGCCAGATGACCCAGAGGCACACCCCAATGCCTGTCAGTCTCTGCAGGGTGGTGGTGTGGTTGGTTTCAGTTCAATACTTCACTGCCATTCCTAATATGTAGCTCTATATCTCCTACACTACCAGTGCCAGCAAGCAAACATTCGGCATTGACAAATGCTTGTTATGTTTGCTTGCGCGCATGCGCAAGAAACATTATGTGGCAGCTTAGGAGAGAAGCAGATTGTGGAGGCCCGGCACTGTGGCAGCCAACTGAGGCATTGCATTTGGGGGCTTGGCACTGGTGGACCAATGGGTGCACAGTGTGCTGATGACACTGGCTTCCAAAAGTGCCACCAAGCTGTAACATTATCAACGCAGCAGTTGGGGGCCGACTCGTCATTGCAGCATCAGCCATTCCGCTGCAATGAGGGAGCAACCTGTCATTGCACGGCGGAACGTTGCCTAGTCTAATATTGTTTGTGAACGCAGCAGCAAGCCACGGCCATGTTCACAACCAATATTCCTGACAGCCCCTGATGCTGAGGGGGTGCTGAATCCCTCTTGGCATCAGTCCTCTCCTTCCCAGTTTAATTTTCCGACAGGGGTAGCCCACCTCGTCATTAAAGATAGTGTCTCTCCCAAAAAAAGTTGCTTTGTGCCAAGGGGGCTCAATCTACAGATTTTCAACATTGCCATTTTTCTGCACCTCATTATGAACAGTATCGCTGTAATTTTTCACATCCTAGCCGAAATGTGTTTTTGCACTTCTGGCACAGAATAGCTCGGTCGCTTTGGGAAATCAGTGTTCGGGGTACATTAAGAAAATCACAGTGACACTGTTCATGAGCAGAGGTCCTAAAATGCTTATGTTGAAAATTTTGTGACAAAAGTCCATAGAATGACTGTGTTACGAGTGTGCGTTGCACAATTTCCACGCACACTCGTAACTTTGCAAATTTGTAATATTTTCACTCCAGATTTTCAACATTGCCATTTTCCCACACCTCCTTATGAACAGTACAGCTGTCAGTTTTCACATCCTGGCCGGAATGTGTTTTTGCACTTCCAGCACAGAATAGCGTGGTCCCTGTGGGAAATCAGTGTTTGGGACACATTAAGAAAATCACAGTGACACTGTTCATGAGCAGGGGTCCTGAAATGCCTATGTTGAAAATTTGGTGATGAAAGTCCCAGAATGACTGTGTTATGCGCAGTATTACGCAGTTTCCACTTATGCACGGAAGTGCGAGCATTTTAATATTCCTCTACAGATTTTCAACATTGCCATCTCTTCTCCAACTCCCTGTGGATTGTACAGCTGTCATTCTTCACATTCTGCCCGATCTGTGTTTTCCACATGTGATGAGAATGGCACGGGTCGCTGTTGAAACTCAGAGTTTGGGACACATTGACAAACTCACACTGCCACTCTTCATGAGAAGAGGTCCCAAATGCTTTCATGAGGTGGGGTCGGAAAAAGGCCATGTTGAAAATTTGTGGTGCAAATACCAACAAACTCCTAGGGTGTTACAGTTTCTAACCATAACGTTCCACCCTGTACAGACTGACAGGCATTGGGGTGTGCCTTTGGATTGCTGACTGTACTGCTCATGCCATCCCACCCCCCAGCCACTGACAGGCATCGAGGTGTGCCTTGGACTCTTCAGCCCCAGACTTCACTCCATTCTGCTATGGTGCACCCATTTCAACGTATGTCCTTATGGAATGGGGTGACTGTAAAGCCAAACATCCCAAGGCACACCTCAAAACATGTCGGTGTCTGCAGAATAGGGTGAGGTGACGTTGGCATGACCGTCATGGGCGAAGACCCAAACACTTACCCCAATGCTTGTCCGTCTTTACAGGATGGAGGTGGGGTTGGCGTGAAGTTCAATACTTCACTTCCATTCCTATTCTGCATCTGTCTAACTCCTACATTTCCAGCAAGCAAACATTTGGCATTGACAAATGCTTGTTTAACTACTGGGATCTTGTACTTTTGCTGTTTCTTGGTAATCTTTTTTTTAATTTTACATTTTAAGATTCTCATAGTGTGGCTGTCTCAAATTGGTATGTGTGAGAGACCCGATGGACCTTCAGGATTATAAAATTGTGAAAAAAAATAGTTTCCGGCTCCTGGCAAGGGCAGACTGTAATGTTGTGAGCTTTGTTTAATGTATCTAGGTCCAGACCACAACTTTATAAATTGTAAATCTTGTCATATATTTTGCCTAGAAACCTCATGCAAAGGGTTAAAAAAAAGTTAAAAAGAAGTATGCCTTCTCAGTCTGCCTCTCACCCAAAAATAATAAAATAGGCTCTGAGGGAGTTCCCAACGATGGTGAAAAGCACACATCAGAAAGGTCCATCTCCTCTTGAACGGCAGCGAATAATGTAAAAAATAGGAAGAAAAAAGTTAAAGCTGCACAACCTTCAGAAAGGCTTGGTAATAGCCAGCGTGGTGGTGCAGAGGCTGAGGTGCTATATAGCACCTTACCGCTCACCATGCCAGCGACCCAAGTTCAGGAAGAGGGTTGAGCAGCTGTCTGCAATTCTCTCCCGGACTGGGATGGTGGATTGACCCGGCCCTTGGCTGCCACCAGGTGGAGGCTGGGCCGTTGTGGAATGTATTCGCGACTCCACGTGCATGCATCTTCCATGCTACAGCGGCTCTGGGGCATAACATGCTGGAATCCAGCAACTGGATGGGGATCTCTGGGTGAGGGGAGAATGGCCTTCCCCCCACCTGGCCCTGCCATGGTGGGCAGGAGGAGCAATCCATGGGGATCTAAGGGACCCGACTGAGTTGAGGCAGAATGGCAGGCAGAGGGGCAGGGATGGGACTGACAAGCCCAGAAGACCACAGGGAGAAAAACCTTGATGGAAGGTGAAGCCCTGGAAATGGTGTTTGCCAGAAAGAAATTTTTAAGAAAAAATGTCACCGCCGCCACTCCTGAATGGAGAAAAGGGCAGGCAGATGGCACAGAGGAAATCGCCCCCTCTCACCAGAGGACATATCAGTTATGTGGTGATTTCTCTCCTCCCCACCACCCCAGGTTATCTATGCCATGGGAAATTTTTTATAAAATACCTGTTGATCCCCATCCAGGCTCAGGCTGCAGCCTATCTGACTACAGAGGAGAAAGAATACTATGTACAAATGAAGGAAGGTGACCCCATGGAATTAAGAGTGTGAAGCTGAGCAGGGTTTCAGCCCCTTCCAAGGTATAATGAGGACTACTACTCTTTTTTTCCTCATTTGTCAGACTGATAGTTGATACCCTCATCATCGCCTCCCACAAAAAACAGAAGAGGATGCTGGATATATGGACATGATGTGAGTAGCACCACCAAGAAGAATGCTGGTTCCCATACAGAAATCACTTAAAGGTCATACCAAAACTCATGTCTGCACCTACTTCAGTTGGCAGTCATTGATAAGAAAACTGAAATAAAATATCGGGTGGACAAGCAGTGTGTGCAATATCTGTATGCCCGTTCTGATCATCAAGGTGTAATCCAGGTTGCTGCTTGTGAGAGAGCAAAATCACGGTTATCTGCACAGCCTCCTGAAAAGGACTTCAGAAAAGTGGATGCTATCAGAAAGGTTTATACCACAGCTTTGCTGCTTATGCGGCACATATAGCACAGTACCAGAAAGCAATTTGGAGCACATTTCTGGCACTTGCTGAAAGAGCAGATTGTGAACTGGTACAGGACTGATTACCACAGCAAGATCGGCCTTGAATGCCACCAGATATCGCTTTCCACACAGTGGTGGACATTTTATTTTTTGTAAACTTTATTTACCATTTTGCAGAGTACATATCCATTGGTCAACAGACGCTTAATAGAAACATAGAACATAGAAGTTGATGGCAGATAAGGACCGCAAGGCCCATCCAGTCTGCCCATTTCTTTTCTACCTTATAAATGTGCCATCGGCCTTTGCGATGTCAGTGACCTATCTATTCATAGTCATTTGTATTGCTCCTTATGCCTATCCCATGCCTGTTTGAAGCCCTGCACTGTATTCTATAGCCACTACTTTTTGGTAAGCCATTCCATGCATCTACCACCCTTTCTGTGAAAAAGAATTTCTCACATTCCCCCTTAATCGGCCTCCCTCTAATCTCATGCTGTGTCCTCTTGTCCTGCTATTTTTCTTATATTTAAACATGTTAGACTCTTTCACCTTGTTTATGCCCTTAAGGTGTTTAAATGTCTCGATCATATCACCTCTCTCCCTCCTTTGCTCAAGGGTATACATATTGAGCTCCGTTAATCTGTCCTCATATGTCTTTCTGATGCAGTCCCTGCACCATTTTGGTTGCCCTTCTCTGGACTGCCTCAATTTGGTTAATGTCCTTGTGAAGGTGTGGCCTCCAATACTGCACGCAGTACTCCAGATGGGGCCTAACCAATGTCTTGTACAGAGGGATTATTACCTCCCTCTTACGACTTGTGATACCCCTACTAATACACCCTAACACCCCCTAGCCTTACCTACTGCTTTAGAGGTCTGCTTGGATGATTTCAGGTCATCAGTGATGATGATGCCCAAGTCTCTTTCTTCCTTTGTGACTGCTAGCAACTCCCCTCCCAGCCTATAAGTGGCTTCAGGGTTTCTTCCCTATGTGCATGATTTTGCATCTTTGCATTAAACCCAGTTGCCACTCTTCTGACCATTCTGCTAGTTTATCCAGATCTCTTCTCATTCTGCCCACCCCATCTGGATCATCTACTCTGTTGCAGATCTTGGTGTCATCTGCAAACAGACAAGCCTTACCCTCTAGTCCATCTGCTAGGTCACTAATGAAGATGTTGAATGGACGGCCCCAGGACTGATCCCTGAGGTACCCACTTGTGACTTGCATCTCTTCTGACTGTATACCATTTACCACCACTCTCTGTTTTCTGCCAGTCAACCAGTTTGCCACCCAGTTGACCAACTTCTCACCACCCCGAGCCTACCTAGCTTATTTATCAATCTTCTATGTGGAACAGTGTCAAAAGCTTTGCTGGTCAAGGTAGGCGACATCAACTGCTCCCCTTGGTCCACCACTCTGGTTACCCAGTCAAAGAAATCTATGAGATTAGTTTGACAGGACCTTCCTTTGTAAACCCATGCTGTCTTGGATCCTGTGCCCTATGGATTCCAGGTGTTGCACTTATCCTTTCCTTAAGGAGTGCTTCCATAATCTTGCCCACTACTGAGGTAAGACTGACCGTCTGTAGTTCCCCGCCTCCTCCTGCTACCACTCTTGTGGAGTGGGATCACATGAGCCCTTCTCCAGTCTTCTGGGACCTCTCCTGTGCTCAGAGACTCACTAAACAATTCTGCTAATGGCTCTGCTAGTTCCTCCTTTAGCTCCTTAAGTACCCTGGGATGTATGCCATCAGGTCCCATTGCCTTATCCACCCCTGAGCTTAGCAAGCTCTTGTAGGACCCTTTCTTTTGTGAAGGGAGTAGTGCTCACCTCCCTCCCCTGTGTCCATGATGCTGAGCTGTGGGCCCTGCCCTACCTTCTCTTCAGTGAATACTGAGCAAAGTATCTATTTAGGATAGATGCCTTTACAGGGTCCTCCTCCTCACATGCTCCCTTTTCTCCATTAAGCTTAGCAATACCCCTCTGGACTTTCTCCTTTCACTAATGTATCTATAGAAAGTCTTGTCACCTTCTTTACTGTTTGTGCTAGTGTTTCCTCAGTTTGGGACTTTGCCTGCCTTACTGCCTTACCTGCTTCCCTTAGGGCAGTTTGGTATGCCCCCTATCTTCATCCCGCTGTGTTCCCTTTATATTTTCTGAAGGCCAGCCTTTTGGCTCTGACCTTTTCTGCTACTGTATTTGAGAACCAAAGTGGTTTCCTTCTTCTTTGCACTTCCTTTTCTGTCTAACACAATGGGATGTTGCTTCAAGTATTGTATCCTTAATGCTTGCCCACTTTGCCTGTACCTCCTCACCTGTGTTTCTTTTTGCCAGGGCTAGCTTAACTCTGTTGGCCATCTTATCAAAGTCAGCTCCTCTGAAGTCCCATATTTTGCCTTGGAATGGGATGATTTAGATGTAGTAGCTAAATTGAACCATACCATGTGATGGTCACTGGCCCCAGGTGACCTTCTACCTGGAGATCTGTGATCCCTTCTTTGTTAGTCAGTACTAGATCTAGGATAGCCCTGTCTCTTGTGGGTTGCTGTACCAGTTGTTTGAGGCCCTCCCCCTGCAGGGAATCCACTATGAGTCTAGTTCTGGCAGATGTTCCTGCTGGTATTGACCAATCTGTATCTGGCATGTTGAAGTCTCCCATTATCAGAACCTCCCCTTTAGCTGTCATGTTTTGTATATCTTCTAACAGTAATGTGTCTATGTCCTCCCTCTGGTCTGGGGCCTGTAGACAACCCCAGTTCTTATGGCTGTCCCATTTCCTGTTTCCAGGGTGACCCACAGTTCTTCTGGCTCCTTATGTGTATTCTGAATTTCTGTAGCTTTGATGTTTTCATTAACATACAGGGCCACTCCTCCCCCTTTTGCACTTGGTCTCTTCTGAACAATACATAGCCAGGTACTGAAGTCTCCCAAGTGTGGTTACTGGTAAACCACGCCTCACTAATTGCTACTATGTCCAGTTTAGCCTCTGACATTATTGCCTGCAGGTCTGGGATCTTATTTCCCAGGCTGTGAGCATTGTGTACATGATTTTCCATTGGCCAGATTTTGGTGTGTTAGTTGTTGGGTGAGGTTTGGCATTACCCCTGTGCATCGTATGGGGAGACAAACCTTTTTTCTTACCTGGTGATGCAAATGAATGGCAAACACACTGAATTCCAGTTTGACCACTAGCTGAGGGGGGAGGGGTGTTCTTCCCATTCAACGTATGGGGTGCTGCACCCCTCTCCCCATTTGCTAGTTTAAATATTCTGCAAGGCGTCAAACTTCTGCCCCAATGCACTGACTCCCTCTTTAGTCAGATGCAGTCCATCAAATTTAGAACTTTCGCTCCCAGAACTGTTGCCATTCCCTACAAATCTGTGTCCTTTTCCTGGCACCAGTCCTGAGCCACGTGTTTAGCTCCCCTATCTCCCCTTCTTCTGACCTTCCGTCCATCTGCTCCCTTCTCCCAGACTGGCAGGATCTCAGAGAAGGAGATGCAGACGAAATAGATGATAGTTTGTCACCCAGCCTAGTCAGGTGTTCCTTGGTCTCCACAACTGACCGGCTGGCGAGATCATTAGTCCCTATGTGTACTAGGACATCAGTGTTTTCTCCTGCTTTGTGAACAATTTAGCAATGCGGTCAGTGTCTCTCCATGCTGATGTACCTGGGAGACATCTGACCATCACCCTGGCTGGAGATGGGTATCAACTCCCGAATCATGGAGTCTCCTATGATCAGAAGTTTTTGGATTTCCTTTGTGCTAGTTTAGTTTTGGTTCCTGTTTGGGTGAGTATTGTTGTGCTAGCTCCTGTGCGCAGTGTGTCCTGCTCTGCAGTGTCTTCTGCCTCTTTATTTGATTTCAGAGATAGAGGCAGATACCTGTTTGTAGTGTTTATATGGTTTTGGAGGTAATGTGTTGGAGAGCAGAGAGTGATGGGGCACCTGATTTGTTCCTCCTAACCACCTGCCAACCCTCCTGGACCAACTACCCTCTGCGGTTGAGGTTTTTCTGTTGGATGCTGGGGAAATGGCGGTGGTTCTTATAATGTATTTCCTCTTCAATATGAAATTTGAGGCGTGCAATCTCTGCCCATGCTGCCCGGAGCTGAGACCTAAGATCTCCAAAGGCCCAGCATGTAGGACAGTGTCCTAAATCCTGTAAGAATGTCCTTCTGAAAATTGTTCCACAGTACCTGCAGTTAATGAAATCCATTCCAAATAAGTTGCTGGGTTTGTAACCTAGTCAGAGTAATTAGAAGGAAAAAAATGCAAGTAATGGTTTAATTGTGCTTTGTTTAACTTGTTATAACAAGTTAAATTACTAGTGCCCTGTAAATGAGATCATCTTGTGGAGGCCCCACTGATCTGCCCTTCCTGCTCTGCCACAGGAAATGTCACAACTGTGGTACCCTATAAAAGGAGTGTAGCGTGGGGTGGTTGGGGATGGGGGGGGTGGCTGGGCCTTCCTGCCTAAAAAGAAGAACCACGGACGAAAAGAACAAGGAGGTAAGAGCAGAAACAATCAGTCAACAACAAATGCAGTAACCCTGAAAGCTTATCCTAATGTTAGATAAAACTGTAAAACCTGTAAAGCACCACCTGTAATAATTTCAGAGAAGATATACCCTGTAAGAAACACTTTGCTCCAGAGAAAAATAAAGCAGTAACAGAAGATATACCTTGCAAAGACAATTTGAATCAGAAGATTACAGCAGTAATCTGTTAGCACACACCTGTAGGCACACCTTGTAATAATGCAGAAGAAGGTATACCAGCAACAACAATTTGAATCAGAGAAAAATAAAGCAATGAAATGTTAGCAACAAACAGTAGCAATCCTGTGAATAAAAAATAAAACACCACCACACAGTAAATCTGCTTAGCCAAACTAAGTCTTAATCCTTCTTCCTTGCTCTGGTAAGTTTTTCTACTCTGCCTTTCAAGCAGTCTTAGAAGGAAAGAGCTCAGGTGAAGCTAGGTGCCTTGGCCAGCAAACCAAGTCTTCTACCTCCAAGATATCAACTAACCTGACTTTTAACCCTTCTTTCTGTTGGAAATTACTGACAGTTTGCCAGCTCCACCCCACATACACACACCTAATCCTTTGGAAGAGCTGTGGAGGAAAAGCAATTAGCTCCTTCAATGTGAGAAGGAGACTGAAACACCTCATGACAACAAACCTTTTCAACAAACAAGAATAAAATAAAACACAGTGTCAAACAGTAATTTTGCTTAGCCCAATGATAAAAAAGTCACAAAAATGTAAGCTCCACCTGTAATACAGTAATTTCAGAGAAGATATACCCTGTAAGAAACACTTTGCTCCAGAGAAAAATAAAGCAGTAACAGAAGATATACCTTGCAAAAGACAATTTGAATCAGAAGATTACAGCAGTAATCTGTTAGCACACACCTGTAGGCACACCTTGTAATAATGCAGAAGAAGGTATACCAGCAACAACAATTTTTGCTCTAGTTCCATTTATCAAATTAGTCACATCAATCTAACCTTACAGAAGTTAGATTATCATTCTTGTACATTCAGAAGTCCCCAGCTTTCTAAGAATAAGAAGTAGCAGGTTTGTGTAACTTATATGTTATATACATAATTCCATACACTGTACATATTTCCAGAGACTAGGATGTACATGTAAATAAGATCCCCCAAAAAGGTTAGGAACGTATTTAAGGCCCCCATGTGGTCCTATCTACCCAAGTAACCAAAATCCATTTCACAGCTTTTGTCCTAGACATGTCTCTTCCCTCCCAGGTACTTAAAACATAGGGAACCAGGTCTGGGTGATGGCTTGTTCTAACTGACCCCACATTTTTTGGTACTTATCCATCTGATTTCTTACATTATATTGGATTCTTTCCATTTTCATACATTCTAAGAGGGAATTCAACCAAAAAGCTAACGTGGGGACCTCATTCGACGTCCAGTACAGTAAAATACATTTAATTGCTACTACCACTCCTAGTCTGCAGAGATCCTCATATGGCCTAGTCCGACCTCCATGGCCCACATAAAGTCCCAGGAGACTCTTCACCGGATCCAACCCCACTGGGCACCCCAGCACATTTGCCAAGATTTCCACAACCCCACCCTAGAAAGTCTGAATCCTCTGACAACTCCATATCATATGAAAAGAAGATCCTGAGTGGACACATCTGGGACAAAGGTCCGTTGTCTCAGATCTTTCTTTTGCCAGTTCCAGGGTAAAATATGCTCTAGCAAAATATTATACTGGATCATCCGAGTTTATTATTGACTGAACACTTTAATAAATGTTTTATCTGCAACCAGTCCCTCTCCCCCACCCCTCGTCCATCTGGTAAAAATCTTGCTCCCATTTTGCCTTTATTGGTCTCATGGGATCCTGACAGCCCCCCCATAAGTATTCTATAACAGCTTCATATGGGTTTAAAATTCTCATTCTCTTTCCGCCCTACAAATAATTCCTGTATAGGAGACCGCATCAGCTTCTGATTCCCTAGCCCTCTAGAGCACATTTTCCCCCTAAGCCTAACCCACAAGAAGTAGTGGGAAGCATTCAGGTTAAAGTTTCTAACCAGAAAGTTAAAATGGACTGCTTGTTCATCTTGCCACAGTTGACCCACTTTATATAAACCCTTTGTTTGCCATATTTTGAGAGTGTTAAGATCCTGTCTATTCTTAACAGGGTCATCTAGCAGTAAGGCAGAGAGTTCTAGGTCTGGCGAAAGAGATCTAGGATGCTGGAGCATAGTATGGACTTCTTTCTAGGCTGTAAGAGTCTAGTTTGAATAGGGGTTTGGTAATTTGACATGTTCACCAGTGTACAGAAATGTAATCATATTGTAATAATAAAGAGATCCTCTCCCTCCGTCTTCAAACTCCATCGAACCCGGGCGTGTTTCTCCTTTAATAGGTATAGAGTATGGGCCAGTTGCGTAGCGACATAATAGTGCTTGACACTGGGGCGAACACCCTTTATCAATTGGAAGCCATAATATTTCTTTTTTAATTCTAGCTCGTTTCCCCTGCCAAAGAAGTTGTGTGATGGCGCCCTCTATTGAGTTAATGTATTTCTTAAGTGTACACAATGGAAGTGTCTAAAAAAATATATAGGAATTGTGGCAGAACACTCATTTTAACAAGATTCACCCACCCCAGAAGGGTAAGAGGTAGACCCTCCAGACAGTGCATTGTTCTTTTATTTTTGAATCACCGAAGGAGATTAGCTTTACATATGGGACATTTTTATCACTGTTTTATACCCAGGTACTTAAGTGAGGTAGAAGGAGGATCCTCGATCTCCCAGGGAGAGGGTGGTTTCAGATTTCCCATGGGCATTCACTCACATTTGGACCAATTTATCTTATGTCCTGATAATGGACCATAGGTTTGAAAAATGTTATACAGAATGGGCATTGCCTTGTCTGAATTTTAAGAAGAGCAGAATATTATTCGAAATAACGAAATCACGCTTTTGTTTCTTTCCAAATAAGACCTTGATCTGTTCTTCACTTCTAATTGTGTCAGCCAGTGCTTCATTTGTAGAACATAGATCAGGGAGAAAGAGGGCACCCTTGCCTAGTTCCTCGGGACAGGGCAAATGGAGTCGATGTTATGTTATTTAAGATTTGAGCTTTAGGGCTCCTATATAATGCCCGGATCCATCCCATAATCCCTTCCCCAAACCGAACTTGCGCAGAACTGCCATCATAAAAGGCCATTCTTACGATCAAAGGCCTTTTCTCCATCAAGTGCCAAAACTTTCTCCTTTCCCTCCCTCCATCTATGCATTATGTTTAGGGTTCTTCTTAGTTATGTCTGGCTTGCCTACCCTTTACAAATCCTCCCCCAGGTCCATATGAATCAATTTAGTAGATATTTTTCCAATCTGGAAGCAGTAAGCTTTGCTATCACCTTATAATCGAATTAAGTAAAGATATTGAAGTAAGAGCCACATTTATTAGGATCTTTCCTGGTTTAGGCAAGCACCGTGATTGTAGCTAGTGTTGGGGAGGGGGCCTCTAGCTTCAAAGCATTCTCTATCATCTGAAACATCAGAGGCCAATTAGGTCCACATCACTTTATAAAATTCTGCTGGGATTCCATCAGCCCAGGTGCCCACCTCCTTTTGCCTTCCAAACTGCCCATTTTACCTCCTCAAAGAAATTGGAGAGTCTGTGGTTGCCAATTCCTGAGACCCCAGAGATGGCATCTGAATACCATTTAGAATAGAGGAAGCATCACCCCCTAATGGAAATTCCGAGGTATAAAGGGAGGAATAAAACGATTTAAAGGTAGTATTAATTTCTTGCTGGTCATAAGTAATATTCCCTGCCGTATTTTCAATAGAGAATTGTTCTATCTGCTCTTTTCCTCTTAATTAGACTGGCAAGCCACTTTTCTCCCTTATCACCTTCAAAATAGTTTTGTGATTTTATTATTAAATTCCATTCTATTTTTAGAGAGGTCCATTGTGATAGCCGCCCCTTAAGGCGTCTCAACTCTCTTGAGGTGCCTAATGAATGATTTTTCTTATTTGCCCTCTCCAACCTTCCTGTCTCGCTGTCCAGTTCCCTTTCCTCCTTGATCGAATTCTTACTCCTGAATGTTGCACTCTGAAATAGTCTCCCCTCTTATAAAGGCCTTAAACAGTCCCATACATTATTAATACCTGTGTCTTCTGGGAGGTTAAACTCCACAAATTCTCTATTTTACTCTAATCTGTTTAAATATGAGGATCCTTCAGCAATGTCGGGTCCATGCGCCACTGAGTTTCTGCTTTATGGCCTTTTGGTATTAAAATAGTTATTTGCAATGGGGCATGATCCGAGACCACCAGGGGCCATATGATGCCTCACTAATACCTCCCAGTAGGTCTGGAGGAGGGAACATAATAGTCCAATCTGTGTATAGCCCATGGGCATGGGAGTAGAATGAATATTCCCACTCCCCTGAATGCATACATCTCCAAGCCTCCTGTAGTGCTCTACCGGCTGCTGAGCTCTTGGGAGGGGTCCCGTCCTTCCCTAAGAATGGTCCCATTCCTGGTCCAAGTAAGTATTAAAGTCCCCAGCTAAAATTATCTCATCGGGGAAAGGTCCTAGCGTAATCCCTAATCTTGTTAAAAAAAAAAAAAAAAAATCTGGGGAGTCAAAATTTGGCCCATAAATGGAACCCAAAGTAAGCCTCATAGACCACAGTTCCACCTCAGCCAACACATATCTGCCCTGGGTATCAGAGAGAGTAGAGAGTACTTTATGGGGGATCCCAGGCCTGATCCCTTATGCTATCCCCTAGCTTTGGACGTAAAAGGGGACACCAGCAGAGAACCCCCCCCCCCAAAAGAGGCTGCCAGTTTTGAAGCCTCCACTTTATCCATATGAATTTCCTGCAAAAAAAATTCCCCTTCATCTTTTTAATAGTTGTTCATATTTTTTTCTGCTTAACCACAGTTTTAAGACCATTAACATTCCATGATAAAAAATGTAACCGATCCATAAAGTATCCTTGATGTTCTTATACATATCCTTCTGTGTAACAGGCATAATGGTATATGTGACTGTGAATGAAAAACAGAAAAACTGAACATTCCCCAAGATATCACCCCTTAACCTCTCAACTGTAACATTATAACCATACAAAAGTCTCTCCAACGGGAGAATATATAACTTTAGAACAGTTACCTACCTTACACTTTTAATCGTCCCCTCCCTCCACCCCACATTCCATTAGTGTACAACCTTTAACTTTAGTGGACAGAGCTTTCAATCCATCAAAACCATTATTTACCAGTATTTGGTATTTCCAGGGCTCAGTAATCCAGAGCCCTCTATACCTCTTCCTTCCATCCCATAAGCCCTCCCCCGACTGGCGGGAGAAAATATCCCCATCCTTGGAGACGAGAAGAAACAAAAAGCAGAGGGGTTGCTTGAAGATGACCCTCAACCACCCAAAGCTGAAAGAACACCCCGTGGCCAGGATGAACAGGGCTCCCCCCCTTCGTATCCACTACCGCCCTTCTAGTCCCTCTCCGAGCCATTGCCCCCCATCTGAGTTTCCCAGGAGGGTGAAATGACCCATTTACAATGCTTCACACAGTTTAAAATCAATATTGCTCCAATGACCACATTTATATTTTAAAGAGAGATAAATCAGTATTGTCCAACATTACCCGAGCCCTCATACAACCCCCTTCGCCTGCCCTCCAGAGACGGTTCCCATCAACAGTAGCATCTTTTTGTCCGCTCATACCCCTTCCCCCCGTGTATGAGATATTTAAACACCAACTCTCTCTTCCCACCAGCCAGGGGGGGTATTTAGAGAAAGAAAAAATAAATTTGTTGGTTCTCTGACCATTTCTTTTTATTTTAAAGCCCCCTCAGTTTAATTTACATAAGCAGAGCAAAGATCGCTCCTACTACCTCCTGTGCCCAATCTGGTTAAGGGGTCCACAATATTCCACACATCTAGACCAGTAGTACTGTATTTATATTTCATCCCTTCATTCACACACATACTAGGGGCTAATCCCCGGAAAATAACTCCATAATAAGCGATGTACCAGTGTTTCCCAAAGGTCACACAGTAACTTAGGTCCAGTATGAGTCATGGTCCATGTATATTCCACAAGACTTTCACCCCTTATCAATTGGGCCTAATAAAATATAACATAAACTTCTGTCTGATTTGCCGCTTGCTCTCCCCAGCGTTACACTGATTAAAATAGGCTCCGCAATGCAGTACAGTTCAACTCTGCGTCCCTGCCTTTGTAGGCCCCTTCTCGGAGTTACGGGACAAAGGGAGAAGACAAAGCCTTGAACAGTCATTTGCTAGGAATCCACCAGCTCTGCATTAATCCCAGCTGTAGGTACCATTTTACTCACTTTCTGGTCCTTGTATTAGCAGTAAATTTCTTTAGGGCTCTCTGCGCCTTCTCTCTTCCTCCAGATCCCCACAGAACTGCAGGGCCTCCTCCGAGGTGAACAAACACGGTGGTTTTCCTGAGGCCTTACAACAAGGCGGGCAGGGTAAATCGGAGAAAACTGACAATTTATGGCGTGCAGTCTTCTCTTGCCTGCAAACGCCTGTCTCTGTTGCTGCAATTGAAAGGAGTAATCGGGGGAAATACTCACTCGGCTCTGCTGCACCATTAAGGGACCGTGGGCTCTGGCTTTTTCTAGCACTCTCTGTTGGTCCAAGTACCTAAGAAATGTTACTATCATGTGGCGTGGCCTCTGATCCGAAGCGAGTTTGGCCCCAGGTGATCGATGAGCTCGTTGGATCTCCAGTTTTATCTCAAGTGGGAGAGTCAGCTCTTGTTTCAACCACTTTTGGATATAACATGCACGATCTTGACCTTCCACAGATTCAGGCAGGCCCACTATTCTTGTATTACAGCGCCTTTCCCTGTTTTCATGATCGTCGATGTTTTGTTTCAACCTTTCAATATCTTTCAGTGCTTTTTGTAAATCAGTATGCATTACATTACTAGCGTCTTGCTGAGAACTCACTCTGGCCTCCATTTCCTCAGTCCGCAGCTTGTGAGCATCTGCAGTCTCAGACAAAACATTGACGTTTTGTTGAAGATGCTGTAATTGGGATGTTACATTCTCAAATCCTGTTTCCATGCGAGTCCCTAAATCATGTTTTAAGTCTTGTATCAGTCTCTCGATTGATCTGTAGTGCTCTGCCATCATTTGTTCTGAGTGTAGTTCCTGCTGATTAAGCGTGTTTCCAGCAGAGGTCCCAGGCGAGTCCTGTGGATCAGTTAGTCCTGCAGAACAAGACAGGCCCTTGTTGGTTAGCTGAGAGTTAGATCTGTTAAATGAAATCATTTTGTTTTTTTGGAAGTTTTGACATTATTAGGCATTTTTCTTCCCTTTAGCTACTATTATTTAGTCAAAGAACCAGTAATTACTGCAGGATGGAAGAGATATTTGATGGATTGAACCAGAGCTCAAGATTAAGCTTCCATTCTGCTCTGTAGCTTGGCCACGCCCACAGCGGTGGACATTAATGACACAGATGCTAAAGTACTAGCTCATGCAAGTATAGGCAGTGCAGGGCATTGGCGATAGCCCGTAGGGAAGGGAAACGCAGATTCGTGGAGTCTGGTGTGGGGAATATAGTGGGGAATGCGATTGGGGTGGTGGGAATTAGGAGGCACCCTGGGGCAAAATGGGCCCAGAAAAGGGGTCCTCCCGTCTGGTGCCATACCCAAGGGCTCCACAGTTAGTGGGCAGATAGTCAGACCAGCCTCATCTACATATCCTTTTCAGGCAGTGTTATGCAATGCCAGATCCATTAAGAACAAGAAAGCAGTTATTGCTGATCTTGTCTCAACATCTGATCTGGCTTGCATCACCAAGACTTAGCTGAATGACAGTGCCGGTCCAGTATTGACATTGGCTATTCCAGCTGGGTGGTCAGTGATGCACTGCCGAGAAAAGATCATACAGAGGGGGTGTGGTAATTTGCTTCAGATCGGACCTGAACCTTGCAGCCGTCCCAGTGGGAACACCGAGGTCCTTTGAATGTGTGGCTATTCAAGGGTTTCAGGTGTAGGTTGCACGATCCTTCTTGTCTGCCGTCCTCCGGGGGATAAGAAGTAATTCTTGCAGGAAATAGCGGACTTCATCGTCGAACTGGTGTGGGAGTTGCACAGTTGGATTATTCTGGGTGACTTCAGTGCCTGGGTTGATAATGAACTCTTACAATTTGGTCAAGACTTCCACTAACAAATGTGTTCATTGGGCCTGACACAGGTTGTTTCCTCTGCAACCCATATACATGGTCACTCATTGGACCTCTTCTTCCTGCTGGGAATGGAAGTCGTCGACCTAATTGTGGAACCGGTCGCTTGGTTGAACCACCATACTGTGAGGTTCTTGTTCGAGGCCTCCCAATAGACCTTCCCCTATGGAGATGGTCCAGTACTGCCCTTTAGGGGGTTTGACCCCACAGGGTCTGTCAGCAGTGCTGGACCTGTCAGGCTTGATGAGTGCATGTGAGGAGCCAGGGGAATTGGTTCTGACCTATAACAGGGTTATTACCAAGGCCCTTGACTCTATCGCAACTGTCCGTGTTCGACCTTTCACCTCACACCAAGGATCCCCTTGGTTTGATGGGACTCTTAAAGAGATGAGGATGAGGGGTCAAAGGTTTGAGTGGCTCCGGTGGAGAGCCTATTTGGTGGAGGACAAGCTTATATTGATGTTTCATTATAGAGATTATCGATCAGCAATCTCTTGTAAGAAGGCAGAATTCCTGTCCAGGAAGATTGCTGCAGCAACTAACAGACTAGACTGCTCTTCTGCACTATTGATAGGCTCTGTAATCCTGCCTGTCTTCAGTCTGGGGGAGCTTTTTCACAAGTAAGGTGAGATGAGTTAGCTGTGTTTTTTGCTGATAAGATTGCCTCCATCAGATCGAAAATTATCTTTGTGCCCTCTAATGGGGCATGTAGTGATGGGCCTGAGGTCACAGGCATTGTCTGTCTGGTCCGACTTCGACCAGTTAGCAGTCATGAAGGTCATCCAGGAGTTACAACCAACCTACTGTAGCTTGGCTTCGGGACCAACACGTCTCTTGGTGGGGTGTGTTGATGTCATCAGCCTGGTCCTAGCCAAGATAGTGCGGTGTTGTTTAGTGACTGGTATTTCCTGGACCTCAGAAGGAGGCGGTTGTGAGGCCACTCCTGGAAAAAAGTTTCAGTAGACTGACTGCCTTGCCAACTACAGGCCTGTCTCTAACCTTCCCTTCGCATGTAAGGTTATTGAGAAGGTGGTGGCCATTCAACTGGAGACCTATTTAAAAACTCACAACATCTACGACCCTCTCCAGTCAGTTTCAGGAAAAGGCACAGCACCAGGACTGCCCTTGTTCCAGTGCTAAATGATCTCCTGGCGACGAGGATCGAGGAAGGCGTTCCATCTTATTTTCCTCAATCTCTCGGTGGCATTTGACACGTGGACCATGGGTGCTGATGGACCACCTCGGGTTTGTTGTCGACTGATTGACACAGTCCTAAACTGGTTTCAATCTTTCCTCACTGGGAGGACTCGGTGGGTAGTATCTGTGATTTATTAAGTCGGCACTTCTGCCATGTGGGATCCCACAGGGCTCCGTTTTGTCCCCCATGTTGTTCACAGTGTATATGCTACCGCTAGTGGACATAAGAGTTGATGGGCTGAGTTTCCACTGTTATGCAGATGATACTCAGCTATACAGTAAATGTCTTTTGTGCCGAGCAGCAAGAGATGGTCTCAGTATTCAGTCGTTGCTTGCTGAGATCCAAGACTGGATGAGGGCCAACTTGTTGAGGCTGAACCTTGACAAGGCGAAGTACTAGTGGTGGAATCTGGGGCAAGGGTGCAGTCTGATTGAGTCTCAGGGCTGAGGCTAGGGAACTCTCAGTTGCTCACCTCTGATTGGGTGAAAAGTCTTGGCATTGTTCTGGACTGTGGTCTGACACTGAAATCACCAGTGTCCGCCGTGGTCCAGACCTCATTTTACCATCTGAGTAACATCGCCAGGGTAAAACATCTGATACCCCCAGGCGATCTGCCAACACTGGTCCATGGCTTTGTGACTTTGTACCTTGATTACTGCAACGCCCTGTACCTGGGTCTAGTGGGGGTTGATCACAGCCGACTGCAGCTAGTGCAGAATGCAGCGGCCAGGTTGCTGACTGGCCTTCCTAGGTTGTGCCATATTACACCTGCGTTGCATTCTTTGCACTTGCTGCCAATTAGCTGGTGGATCTCCTTCAAGGTCGGTTTGCTGACCTGTAAGGCCCTGCACGGCCAGGGATCCGGCTACCTGCAAGACCTCCTTCAGCCCTTTTGCCCTTGTCGCTTCCTTCCTTCATTCAGCAGACGAGGGACTCCTGGAGGTTCCTAAGGTGCTTCTTAAATCTAATGGGGACTGTGCTTTCTTTTTTGTGGCCCCTACCCTGTGGAACTCCCCTCCTCGTCCTATGCGAGAGATCCCCACATTGGAGCTATTTAAATGGGAGCTTAAAACATTCTTATTTAGGCAGGCATTCTCTCTGAGTTTGTTTTGTTGTTTTAATTTAGTAAACAATTATTTATTTGTTTGATATGTATTTTACATGTTTTTAGAATGTTTTATGTACATCACCTTGAGTTGAAATGAGAGAGTGCACTTTATTAAATAAAATATGAATGAATGAGGTTATTCGTTTTCTGCATGCGGTTAGCCAGAGTTGCCCTGTGTTCTGATCCCGGTTTTCCATGGGATCCAAATCTGTTCTGAATGCTCTTTGTAAGGAGCCTTTGAACTGCTGTCATCCATCTCGCTGGATGTGTTGTCTACAAGGTGTGTTTTTTGTTGCTGTGTGTGCTCGCCATGAAGATTGGCGAGCTCCAGGCCTCTATCCCATAAGGAGCCATACCTTGTCATGCATAAGGACAAGGGTGGTACTCAAACGGTTCTGTCTTGACGTCCCAAAAAGTGCCCGACTTTCCATGTGAACCAGGTGCCTTCCATCCTTCTGTCCGCACTATTTCACCCAAGAAAGAAGTTGCACAAGTTGGATTTACGACAGGCTGTTGGGATATACCTTAAATGGACAGCTGAGTTCTGGAATCCGATAACCTGTTTGTTCTTTTCAGAGCATCCAAGCAGGGTGATAAAGCCTCCAAGGCCACCCTAGCTAGGTGGGTGAGGGCCCGCATTGCTAAGGCTTATATGCATGAAAAGAGGGGCCTCCAGCCCTCATTAAAGCTCACTCCATCAGGACTATGGCCACGACCTGGGCAGAGAGAGGCTAAGCATTGATTTTAGTTATGCAAGGCAGCTACATGGTTGTACATCCACATGTTCACTAAACACTACAGATTGGATCTTCCGAGTTCTGCTGATGCAGCTTTTGGTCACAGAGTGTTGCAGGCAGCAATTCACAAGTAATCTCTTCTGTACTTTTTTGGCATATGAGATAATATCCTCCCTCCCCCGGCTGTTCTGGGTACTGCTGCTTAGAACACAGTTCTTGTGAATACTCATTGACAATGTGGAGTGCTACAGAAAGAAGAAATTTCTTCATGCTTACTGTAATTTCCTTTTCTGTTAGCCCCAACATTGTCAGTGGAGCCCACCCAGGAGCCTTGCTCCTGTGGGGAGAATATTAACCGGTATTCCAGTGGAGGGTGTCCTTTGTTTAATCAAACCCTTATGACTTTGCTGGGGCATCCTCTATTTACCCTGCTTTGCTGTATTCCTGTATGTGTGTGTGTGTGTGTATGTATATATATGTATATATATATATATATATATATATATATATATATATATATATATATATATATATATATATATATATATATATATATATATATATATATATATATATATATATATATATATATATATATATATATATATATATATATATATATATATATATATATATATATATATGTATGTATGTATATATATATATATATATATGTATGTATATATATATATATATTTTTCAATTAGATTGTGTACAGCATGTTCAGTTGTATATCAGTAAGGGTGTTTTCCTTGTTCCGGGTAGTCTCACTGCATACAGTTTTGCCTGCCAGAGTTCATTGTTCTGTTTATCAGCATCAGATTTCCAGAAGATTTGCTGGTGCAGGACGTTTCTTATTGGCTGTTCACCTTGTCCACAAAGAGGACTGACGCGACCAAGCCTTATATCCAGTGTGTAGTAAGCCTTCTTTCGGAGGTCTGCCTATAAGGTAATAGTTCTACTTAGTGCAGAACGAATGTTACATATAAGTAATTAGTTAATTGCTTTCTCTTATAAAATAGGCAGATAGGTAGTTTATTGAAGCACTGCGAGGTCAGTAGTGACTGGGGAGTTGCTGCTTGGAATCTTTATATGCCCAATGTTCTAAAGCTTGGGTTGTGCCATTCCCCTGGTAGGGGTGCACTATGCCCAGTTGTGAATACCCATTGACAACGTTGGAGCTAACAGAAAAGGAAATTATGGTTAAGTAGGAAAGGGTTTTCTTCCGTTCGTACTAATGGGGGCATCTCACTAAATTTATCTTGTATAGGGGACGAGGCAGGGCTGCCACCTCTCACCTCTCTTCTTTGCCCTATACGTTAAACCAGTGGCAAAAATCATTAAAGATAACCACAAAATAGAGGTGGGAGGCTTACCGCAAAAAAAATCTTCATACATGGTTGACGTCTTATTATACTTGGCCAACCTTGAGGCCTCCATACTTTAGGTATGGTGGGTCCTGGAGAAATGTGGACAACATGCAGGATACTCCCTTAACAAAACCAAATGGAGGTCATTAAATTTCATTACAAATAACACAGTAGCTGCCTGTAAAGTGGAACATGACACAGATCAAGTACCTTGGAATTGACATTCCTAAAAACCTAACCAAACTATTGGAAATAAATTTTACCCCGCTCACCAAGAAGGTTCATTATGTACTCTAGGATTCATTCTATAATCATGAATATCCTGCCGAGGTACTGCTACCTCTTTCGGTGTATCCCAATTGTTATCCACTCAGCATTTTTTCAGAAATGACAACGCACTATCCCTAAATACATTTGGGCCTCGAAATGTCCTAGAATTAGATATAAACTTTTATAGAGGGACAAGGCATCAGGGGTAGAACACTTGCAGAGCTTGAGGACTGCTACCTCGCTACACACCTAACAGCAGCAACAAGAACAGAAAAAAAAACACTCCTGTGGGCCATTCCAGTGGACTCCGCCAACTGGAAGCTGATGGAATGGAGGGAAGGGACAGCCCACCTCAGGCAGCCTGAGCCATGGACCTGACCTTCAGGAAGAAAAATGGAGACTTGTCCCTATTAACTGTGCGTAGTACTCTAAATGGGGTATACCGAACATGGGACAGATTCAATATAGGGAGCATGATCTGGCACTTCAGATGGTTTGCATGGGATGACTCTCCATCCATCCCAAGTAGACCTAACCTTGCAGAGATGGTTCTGATTAGGCCTCAGCTTTCCAAAGCAGATTATGCGAGGGGACATTGTCTTTCACAATATTAAACAGACCTACCAACTGTCTAACTCAGACTATTTCAGATATCTCCAGCTGTGAACTTACATACAAGGTTGTGGCAACATATTTTCAGACAGGCCCTCTGCAAAACTTCTGTTAGATATCATGCAAGCCATCCTGACACAAGATGTTACAAAGGGATTAATTTTGGCCCTATAAAAAGCACTTAGATCTCTGCATGGAGATCACACATTAAATATAAAATAGAAATGGCTACACGAAAATGACCTAGATCTTATGGGCAGTGATTGGTCCAGGATCTTTGGCTCGGGTATGAAATCCACAGGCTCTTCCTTGTAGCAGGAATTTGCCTGGAAAATCAAGACTTGTTTTTTCTGCATGCCTGTCATATAAGGAAAGTGGGACACCCCATCTTCCCAAGCCTGCTGGAGAAAGTTTGGGGAGACCCGGGCACACATCTCGCACATTTTCTGGGCATGCCTGTCCCTGACTGGCTCCTGGCGACAAATCCAGACTGCACTACATGCGCTGTTCCCAATTGAAGCCCTGCTCACCTCCGCGCACACAATTTTGGGCCTTCCCCCAGCGGATATCGTAGACTCAAGTAAGATACATCTGTGGAACATTTTAATAGTAGCAGTGCATAAGGCCATCACTTGAAAGTGACTTAAAGATGACCCCCAACGTACTAGGAATGATTAGACATAGTATGGGAAATTCAGGATATGGAAGAACTAACCCACAAAGTGAATCTCAGAACTCTTACTTTCGTGCAGAGATGGGTATGCTGGGCATACCTCTCAACTGTCCCTGAATTTCAGGGAAGTCCCTGACTTGGCCTCAAAATTTGACTCTGTCCTTCCTAAAAATTGTGTTTCCATGACCAAATAATGGGAGTTGTATGCACAAAATAATGTCAGACATTAAAGTTACAGACTCGCTCTTCCTTAAAAAATGCATTTTACACTAGGCACCTTATTATACCTGCTTCCTGAGTGGATATCTCCCATTTTGAAGATGTGTCCCTGATTTTTTTTTTTTTTTTTTTTTTTTTTTAAGCCTTGTGCCTGATTTATGAGGCAGGAGGTTGAGAGGTATGATGCTGGGTGATGTATGGATACACACAGACACCTCAGACCTAACCTCAGCTTATAGCAGGTGGGGGGGGGCATACCCCATTTTTTTTCCTCCTCTCCTCCCGACAGAGGGAACAAGGGATGATTGGCACATTATGTCACTCCTTGGCCCTCGAAAAATTGGAACTCCCTCTGATGTTACTGGGTTGTTTTGCCATGATTAACTAGCATGGGATCTGTAAGTTGTATATCGATTTTCTTTTTACACTGACTGCTGAAACTTACAGCTGATTATGTATTATGCAGTTTGTACCCAACTTTTTCAGTAAAGATGAATTAAAAAAAGAAACACAACTCTGACACAACCCTCCAGTGCTACTGCAGAGGTTATCTTGAGTCAACTTTTAGATGTTTTGAAACAGAAGTGCCATACAGATCTCGACAGTGGGTAGTGTTGCCACAGCTGGGGCTGTAGCCATGACTGGTGTTAAGTCAGGAGTAGTCACTAGGCCAAAGAACATATACCATATCAAGGTATCTTGTCATGTCACTGCATTTCACACAGAATGGCATTAGTTGCTGCAGATGCTGCTGATAGTATCCTACATCTAGTGAATTATTAGAAGTTGCTCAACAGCATTTACACATTTTTTGAAATTTCACCAAAAATACTAATGCTTTGAAAGAAATTCTGAATGTTCTGAATGAAAAACAGCCAATATTTGGTGAAGTTTACCAGACAAGATGGCCATCATTTGAAGGAACATTTGGTGTATTCTGGTGATTCTAGTCTGCTCAGCATGCTTGTTGCTGTTAAAAGTGCCAGAGCCAATGGCTCGCTAAAGTCAGTTTCCACATATACATTCCCGTGTGCTTCTCATTTTCTTTCTGATGTTCTCCTGCAGCTTGGATTTATAAATAGGGCTTTCCAGCAAAAAGACTTCCATTTTGGCAAAATGCTTAACACTATGGCCATCACTGTTCAGAAACTTTCTGAACTCAAGCAGGGACTGGTGTTCTCATTACAATGTTTAGAGGCTGCACACTACAGGAAGTAGTAGGATCTGAGTTTGAGTTTTCTGGTAACATACTGAAAGACTGTTACAAAGGACAGAAGCCACTTCAGCCTGCAGATCATTTGTTCAGGAGCTCATTCAGTCCATCAGCAAAAGGTTCAGTGAAATAGACAGTTCAAAAGTTCTGAGCGGCCTTAATGAGGTTTTCATGCCAAAGTTCGACTTGCTATATTGTTCTTCATCATGTCACGAGTCTCACTAGTCTTCATCTGACGATATTACAGATTCTTCTATCTCCCTCATCTTCAAGGTTCAGGCGTGTTTGACAGCACTTTATTGGAATGGAGTTCATGCCAGCATTTGTCAAGTTTTGAAGAAATATGCAGATAGTACAGCCACTTCAGAACACTAATGGAGATGAGACATCAGTTGGAACCTGTCACAAATGTATGCACTTTTATCATCACAAAAGGGGAAGGGGGTTACCCCTGTTTATGTATTGTTGCATCTGTTTTCATGGCAATTCCAGTGTCAACTGCCAATTGCAAATAGGATTCAGCCAGAAAAACTCATTAAGACTCATCTAGGAACTGTCTGAACACAGAGACACTGCATAATTTAATGATGATATCAACTGAGTGGACCCCCAGAAACAGAATTTTCATTTCATGAAACATTTGAGAACTGGGCTGTGAAACCCCATTGTATATTGTCATGCGACAGTACTGGTGACCAATCAAAGGGGCACAAAGAAAAACGTGGTGCAAGTTGTGGTGCACAGAAGCCTGCCCTGGTGTCGAAGTCCTAAAGTTTTCTTGGAGGTGTTGAAGTTCCATAAAATTGCTTCCTTGATTTAAGATAGAAACATGGATTAAGTTCTATCTGGACTGCTGACACCTCTGATAAGTCCAGTACCTCGTTCCAAAGAGCTCTTCGTGGACTTTCAGACTTTTAAGGGACCGTGCATTCCAGGCCACAATATAACCATTCCAGGTCACAGTACAGCCATTTTCCTGGTCACAATATATATTTTTTTATATTTTGTTTTTATTAAAACTATAAAATGGTGTCCGGTTAATTCTGCGTCCTCATTGGTTAAATTATAAAATGGTGTCTGATTAATTCTGACTCCTTATTGGTTAAAAAACAATAGCATGGGGCTGCATTTTCCTGTAGATAACTTGTGCTAGAAATAAAGGTCATGCTGCTGCTATTCCAGGTAAAAATGTCACAGTGTAGCCATTCCACGTACAGTACAGTAATTTCTATATCACAACATAGCCATCCCTGGTCACAGGTATGCATTCCAGGTCAATATATATATATATTTTATCAAAACATTTTCATTAACGATACAATTGTACAATCAGCAGATGATACAATCAATCAAAATCTTTATTTATCCAGGTGAGCAACATTGAGCAAAGCTCATTTTCAAGATGGACCTGAGTAAAACAAGATCAGTGTACAGTACATTTACACAAAAAGAAAAAATAGGTTCACAGTAATTACAGGATTCAAGGAGACTAGCAGAGACAGTAGCACAGTTAAACATACAAGCACGTTCAGAACATTTCAGTAGTTGGAGGCAGTGTTACACACAGTAAGTCTGAGTAGAGTTAACATAAGTACAAGGTTAACAAAATTCAGTGGATAGTAAACAATATATACACACACAACAAGCTAGAGCAAATCCAGCAAGGCTAGGGAATTTCAAGACAGGGTGGGGGTACCAGAAGGACTAGAGAGGAGGTGGGGGGAGGGAGAAGGATTAATTTGGGGATGATAAGGATGGAGAACAACAAAGGGGAATAAAAGGGGCATCGGGAGCAAGGGATACATGTCTTGACAAAGGGAGAAAGTGCAACTCCTGCCTCATAATGGGAGAGGAAGGCAATCAAGGGGTGCTGGTGAGAGTTGATAATGGAGGGAGTGTCTGGTGCAGTATCCAAGCAATGGGAGTATAGAGGGGGTACTGGGTGAAAATGGGGGGATGAGAACCAAGTGACCAAGTAAGGATATGGAGAGCCAGACGGGATTAGGGAGGGCACTGCGAGAGCAGTGGCTAATTGGGGATGAGGGAAGCAATTACAGGATTCCTTAAAGGAATAAGCATGTGTTTTGAAGACAGCCAGGTTGATAGGGATGATCAGTTTCAAAGTTTTTTGCAGTTTATTCCACAATGAGAGGAGCACAAAGCTTATGGAAGCCCTACCAAAGTGTGATTTGACCTTAGGTACTTTCAGGGAAATACAGGTGGTACTTCTCAGTGCATAATTGCTTAACTGGAGACAGAGATGTATTGGGGCAGTGTTTTGGTGATTGCTCTGAAGGTCCAGAGTACAGTATTTCTGTGCCGGCTATAGTGGAGGGATGACCACCCCACAGCTGTGTACTGGGAACAGTGATGTGTGGATAAGGGAAGACCAGTAATAAACCTTAGGACTCTATGATAAAGCATATCAAGCTTTGCAAGAGACGTGGCAGGACCCTGGCTATATAGGAAGTCTGCGTAATCTAATAGGGAAAGAAAGGTTATTTGGACCAATCTCAATTTAGCATCTTTAGTAAGAAAATGGTTAAGCCTAAAAAAGAGACCCAAGCCTCTAAGTTTTTTTGTTAATTCCTCAATATGATCCATGAAGGAGAGTCTATGGTCAGTCCACATGCCCCAAGTATTTGAATTTCGTTACAAATTCCAACTGTTCATCTAAGATTGTGGTAATCTGTGGAATTGATCCGAGCTAGCCGGTTCAAACCATGAATAAAGGGAGAAAAAGCATCACTTTTATTTTTTTTGGGGGGGGGGCATTTAGGAGTAGCTTTTGGTTTAGAAGCTGAAGCTGCAGCTGATTGAATTCAGCTTGGAGGTTACCACAAGCAGCTTCGGGCGTAGGTCTGCTTAGGTAGAGCATCGTGTCGTCTGCAAACAGGTGTATATTAGCCTTTTTTATGCTTGCATCAATATTATTGATGTAAATTGCAAACAGCAGGGGACCCAGGATGGATCCCTGCGGCACACCTCGTAGAAGAGGTTTAAGTGGTGAAGATTCACCTTCTGCCTTAACCTGCTGTAGCCAGCCTGTAAGGTAATGAGCAAACCATCTCAAGGATAGTTGGTCCAGGCCTATGCTCCAAAGGGAGGAGAGGAGCAGGCCGTGGTCAGCAGTATCAAAGGCCTTGCTTAGGTCCAGAAATACTGCGCAAAGTTTCAGTTATCCAGGTCACACTGCCAATCATTGGTCACTTTAGTGAGTGCCGAGATTGCACTGTGTTGGGCTCTGAAGCCAGATTGCAATGGATTTAATAGATTTCATGAACTCTTAAGTAAATTCTTAGTTGGTACTCACAATTTTCTAGTAATTTAGACAATATAGGGAGAAGGAAATCGGCCTGTAATTGTTTAGGTCACAGGGTCACCAGATTTAAACGTGGATAACATGGGATGTTTTCCATAGAGGTGGGAGGACACCAAGAGATAGAGAGAGGTTGAATAGATGCGTACTGGCACAGCTAAACTTGGTAACCAATCTTTAGGAAGTATGGGTCTAGGAGGTCAGCTCCAGCACTTTTCTTGGTATCAGGCTGTAACAAAGGTCTTCAACCTCTTTCAGGGATGCAGGCTGGAGGGAGAAAGCAGAGTTGGGGACAAGGGTTTCATGATTTTGTATGCCAAATTGGGAACGAGAACGCTTCAGGGGAGTTGTCAAGGTGCTCCATGTGTGGCGAAGTGGTTGTTGAGGGAATCAAGGATTAAACAAAGAAACATAAGACTTTGATGGCAGATAAGGACCGCTTGGCCCACCTAGTCTGCCCATTTCCTACCTACTGGATAAGCTGCAGATCCTAGTTAATCAACAGCCACTATCTCTGCCATTCTGGCAGAGATATTGGCATTACCAGAATTAAGCTTTGCTGGTAGGGAGTTTCTGGCGGTAACCAGACATGTCCTTAATTGTTCTTCAAAATTTGGATGAGCTTTTAGAGGCAGAGTCAAGTTCAGAACAATAAAATATGGCCTTTGCCTCTCTGACCATCTTAGTGCAGATGTTCCGTGCCTTCCCAAATAAGCACCAATCCGTTAGTCTTAGTTTTGCACGCATTTTTCCAAAGCATGTCCCATTCCAACATTGCGGCCTTCAGCTCCGGAGTAAACCATCAGTAAGTGTTATTCCTCACACGTACTTTTACCAGAGGTGCATGTTTATTTAGTGCCCCGACACTATTTCATGGAAAATGTCATACGCCTTGTTCAAAGTATTTGCCAAGTAGAAGTCCTGCCAACTCAGTGAGTTTCTTAACTCAGCAATGTAGGCAAGGAGATCGAAGTTGCGTTAGAAACATAGAATTTGACGGCAGTTAAGGACCGCTTGGCCCACCCAGTCTGCCCGTTTTCCTACCTGACAGGTAAGCTGCAGATCCTAGTTAACCAACAGCTTACTTCCTCCTATCCCCCACTAGGACTGCCTTATGCCTGTCCCATGCATTCTTGAATTTCCCACTGTTCTTGACTCCACAACCTCCTCAGGAGGCTGTTCCATGCATCCACATAAGAAAATGTGGATGCAGGTGGTGGCTTGGAAACTGATCTTACACAAGCAATAAAACAGTGATCACTGACATCAGTGAAAAAAGTACCAGCATGGGAAAGTAAGTGGGTTTACTCACCAAAATAATATCCAACAATTAATGGTATTGTTTGTTCAAATATAGAACATAAGATTAGTTTGTACACTGATGATTCCTTGTTTTACTTATCAGATGTTCAAAAGTCATGGGAAATATTGGACAAAATCATGGAATCCTTTGGTCAAGTATCAGGTTACACAGTTAATTGGCAAAAATCGTATCTCATTTCATCTAAAGAAGGGAGTAAAGAAAACTCTCTAGCTTTCCATAAATGTAATGTTAAACAGAATGTTTCACATTGAGGGATAAATATCTTCTCTGATTTAAATCAAATCAACAGAATTATGACCTTTTGTTATTAAATATGGAAACTGAATTAAAAAGATGGAATACTCTACCATTAACAAATCTTGGTCGCATTAATGTTATGAAAATGAACGTTTTGCCAAAATTCTTATACTTATTCCAGAATATTCCATTACATCTTCCAGAAATTTGCTTCTCAGAGATTAGGAAGATAGTAACTAGATTTATATGGTTAAATAAGCACCCGAGAGTTGCATATAATACATTAACAAAGTCTAAATCTCAAGGGGGTATGGCACTCCCAGACTTCTATAAATATTATATAGCTACTCAATGCTCAATAATTTGTCTGTGGATGAAAGATCCTGAGGGATCAATTGCTACTAAAATGGAACAAGGATCTTGCAAGATTAAGCTTATAAACACTTTATTCATTCCTGATAACAAGCGTATTAAAGTAACTAAAAAATACATAAAGAATCAAACTACAGTTATTGCAATTAATGCATGGTATAATGTACATAAAATAATTAAATATAAGATAAAGATATCACAAAATACACCAATATACGGTAACCCATCACATGATGTTTATAAGTGATACATTTTTTCAAACAATTTTTTGTAAGTATTAACACACTTTCATCAGTTATTTAATAAGGATAAAATGAAAATGTTTAATCAATTAAAGCAAGAATATCAATTGAAGGAAATTTCTTTTAACATTTACAGCTTAAAACTTACTTGAAACATAAATGGTTCATATACGTTATTTGATAACTCGCCTCTTTTTGATATGCTTCACAGTACGTTAAGTAATAGGAAATTAGTAGCTGCAACTTGTGGAATATTAAATAATTATACAGATGATCACATGAAGAAATTGAAAAATAAATGGCAGCAAAAGTTAGGGATTAATATAACTGATACTTTATGGTTAGATATTCTGAAATCTCCATTCATTAATATAAAAACATCTAAAATGCAGCAGATACAATATAATACAATTCAGAGTTTATTTCAGTCCATCAAAATTACATGCAATTAATTCTATAATCAGTCCTAGTTGTCCACGGTGCGGATCTACATCAGGTACTTTAATACATTTAATTCATGCATGTCCCGACCTGTCAGATTTTTGGCCAGAAATTTTTGAATGTTTAAATAAATGTAGCAAACAATGTGCAGTTTACACCAATGGCAATTTTAATGCTAGTATTTAATTTTGAAAGAACTTCAGTAAACTATTTAAGAATATTCTGTACAGCTGCAATGATTATTGTACGGAAATGTATCCTACTTAAGTGGAAAGATTCCAGCCCCCTATGGTATATACATGGATTAATTTTATGAATGTTGCAATGGCATTGGAATATATATATATATGAGAAATTATCAGAAAGATATATTTGATTTAATATGGTCCCCTTTCAGGATGCAATAAATTTATGTAAGATTTAGTAAGTGAGTAGGAATAAATTGTCAATTAGTCTAACTTTTGGGCCCTAAGGAGGTAGGAAGGTATGTATATGATGAGGGATTCAGCAAGTTCCATATCTGTGCCATTTATGGAAGATTCTAGCTGAAATTACCTTACTGAGTCATACCAAAAAAAAAAAAAATTTTTAAAAGACGAGAAAAAGAAAAAAATAATAATATCCAACAGGGTACTATTACATACTAAAATGCCAGCAAAATAGGCCTAATGGTCTCTCGAGTCTGCTCGATTTTCAGCACCCACACTGAGGGACGATTTTGGTGTCCTCCCTTCCCCCTTGGGTTATACTGTCCCCAGTCCCAGATGTTCCACTTGTATTGGGCCTGGTGAGATTTACCCTCCCCCGTACCTGTCCCATCCCCTCTTAAACCCATCCACAGTCTCCACCTCTACCAGCTCCCTGGGCAATGCATTCCATGGCTCCACCACCCTTTCAGTGAAATAACATCTCTTCCTCACTCCTCTGAGTCTGCTCCCTTTAAGCTTACAGCCGTGACCTCTTGTTGCCCCACCCTCTTTCCTTTGGAGCACCCTGACTGGGTCTCCTTTATTGATCCCTTTCATGTACTTAAACACCTCTGTCATGTCCCCCCCATCCCTCCTCTCCTCCAGGGTGTACATGTTGAGCTCCTTGAGCCTCTCCTCATAGGTCCTCTGCCCCAGGCCCCAGACCATTTTGGTTGACCTCCTTTGGACCTTCTCTAGGAGTGTAATGTCCCCTTTAAATGTGGTCTCCAAAACTGTACACAATACTCAAGGTGTGGCCTAATCAAGCAGTTGTACAGTGGAAGGATCACTCTCGCCTTTCTGGAGGTAATCCCCGCAATGCATCCCAGCATCCTATTTGCCCTTGCCGCTGCTCTCCCACAGGTCTCTGAGTTGTTCAT
Source organism: Neoceratodus forsteri (assembly GCA_016271365.2). NCBI lineage: Eukaryota > Metazoa > Chordata > Ceratodontiformes > Ceratodontidae > Neoceratodus > Neoceratodus forsteri. Next base: position 570,684,950 of record CM057452.1, read on the forward strand.
TTTGACATCTACCACTACCCTTCTTTTGTTAGGACGCCGCTGTTTCCATCATTATTAAGTTCTAACAACCTGAGGGAAATCGGAGCGATTTGAGTGGTGTTGAGGCATTGGGAGAACCAATCTAAATTGAGGTCCCCTAATAGATTCTAGGGAACCGGGTCCCAGAATATTGCTTAAATGCTTCAGAAGCTGTAGACCAGCTGACAGGGGCCTATAACACCCTACCACACAAAGTAAGACAGAGGTAGAGATCTCAACCTTGAGAGACACCTTCATATTCATTTGGGACAGAGGTTGAGTCGATAGTTGATATGGAAAGTTTGTCCTTGACATAAATGGCCACATCACCACCACTGTCCTGCCTGTCAGTTCTAAACAGGAGTGGCTGGGGAGTGTTCACTATCAGAGGTACCTGGTCTGAGCCATGACTCGCCCAGAACATCCTGTGAGATATGACTAATCCAAGCCTGGATCAAGGCAACCCCCCTTTTTTTTTTTTCCGATTCTATTTATCTCACCTGAGTGCCGGAACTCTCTCAGGCAGTCCACTCACCCCACTGCTTCTACCGCCCACTGTAACCATCTACCCCCTCAAAGTCATTAGCGCTCCCTGCAGGCCATGCCCTCAAATCCACGGGGAGATCAAGGGGTGGAGGCAGAGGCCCAGTGTTGGGCATGTGGCGGTCAGGGCACTGGGATGCCATCGCCTATCTGGCCCTCAGGGTATTTTCCCTTTGTTGCTGTGGTTACTCCTCCGTGCCTGGGCACGCCCGACGCTGTGGTGCACGGCATCCCTGCCAGCCGGCCACGCCTGTTACGCATTGCCCTGGCTTGGCTGCAGTACCCTGTCTCAACTGGGGTCACTGGCCTCGCCACAGCCCCAACCCCTGTAAGCCGGGAGGAGGCTCCCATGGGCTCAGTCCTCAGCACTTTCCCCTGCCGACCCCACGGCGTCCGAGTTTTGTTCCAGACCCGGGTCACTGTAGGCGTGGCGAGGTGTGTGCCCAGTGCCTCAACCTCAGCGCCACCGGCCAGCAAGGCAACCTTTTTAATAGGCTGCATACATTAACATGCATAAAGCTCATTCCTTTAAGGCTTGGTAAATTGGATGGAGATGCAGTGACTTCCGGGGGACCAGGGTTGAGCTCAACATTACCAGAGCACAGCAGTAAGAGGAGCAGAAGCTTCCTTATGGCACCAAAAGACAATTTGTATTCTCTTGCCCTTACACATCTACAAGGATTGTTTGAAAGGGTTGGTGAGGTCCCACATCTAAAACTTTGCTGGCCAAAAGCTGAATAAATTAAAACCCTGACTGCAAAGGATATGTGGGACTGATTGTCAAGGGAAGAGGGAAGCATCCCCTGTAAGGGCATCGGAACAAGTTTCATCACCATGAAGTAGCTGTGTAGAGGCCCACAGGTGGGAGAGCTTGAAGACGATAGATACTGGAGGGGAGGTTAGGAACACATGGCAGTCCACTGAAGTATCATACTCCCCACAAGGAGAAAACTGAAGGAGCTGGAATAGTCCAAAAGGGACAAGTAACAGAAGGGTGAAATAGGAAAGTCAACATACTTCCCTGCATCATGAAGCGTTGTCGCAACATGCCCAGTAACATCTGGCTGGCACGGGTGCTTGTAACCAAGTAACATAGAATTTGACGGCAGATAAGGACCACTTGGCCCACCCAGTCTGCCCATTTCCCTACCTAATGGATAAGCTGCAGATCCTAGTTAACCAGCAGCCTACTTTTTCCTACCCCCACCCCCTAGAATTGCCTTATGACTGTCCCATGCATGCTTGAATTCTACCACTGTTTTTGACTCCACAACCTCCTCTGGAAGGCCGTTCAATGCATCCACAAGCCTCTCTGTGAAAAAATACTTCCTTACATTACCTCTGAGCCGCACCCCCCATCTTCAAATTGTGCCCCCTTGTTCTTGCACACTCTTTTTCTGAAAGATGCTACCCTCTTGGACTTTGTTGATTCCCTTGAGGTACTTGAAAGTTTCTATCATGTCCCCCCCCTCCCTCCTTTCCTCGAGGCTATACATATTAAGCTCCTTAAATCTCTCTTCATATGTCTTCCGGTGCAGACCCTGCACCATTTTAGTTGCCCTCCTCTGGACAGCTTCCATCCTGTCTATGTCTTTGCGGAGATTGGGTCTCCAGAACTGCACACAGTACTCCAGATGGGGTCTCACCAGCTGTCTGTACAGAGGGATAACAACTTCCTGTTTTCTACTGGTTGATGCCCCTCCCTATGCATCCCAGTATCCCCCCAGCCCTCCATACTGCCCTCTCACATTGCTTGCCCACCTTTAGGTCATCTGATATGACTACCCCCAGGTCCCTTTCCATTTTTGTTGTTAGTATCTTACTCCCCATTGTGTACTCTTCCCTGGGTTTTGTTTCCCAGGTGCATTACCTTGCACTTCTTAGCATTGAATCTAAGCTGCCATACATTTGACCATTCCTCTAACCTTGCCAAGTCCCTTCTCATCCTTTCTACCCCACCTTGTGCATCAACTCTGTTGCAGATCTTTGTGTCGTCTGCAGAGAGACATACTTTTCCTTCCAGTCCCACTGCAATGTCACTTATAAAGACATTGAAGAGGACCAATCCTAATACTGAACCCTGCGGTACCCCACTAGTAACCCCTCTTTCCTCAGAGTGGACTCCATTTACTATTCCCCTCTGTGTCCTATTCTCCAGTCAATTCTTTACCCAGGCTATCATCTTGGGACCCACTCCCAGGCTGGCTAACTTGTATATTAATCTTTTGTGTGGGACTGTGTCAGATACCTTGCTAAAGTCTAGGTAGGCCATGTCCACAGCCCCTCCCTGATCTACTACTTTGGTCACCTAGTCAAAGAAATCTATTAGATTCGTCTGGCATGACCTCCCCGCTGTGAATCCATGCTGCCTTGGGTCCTGTGCCCCTCTGGCCTCTAGGTACTCGACAATTCTTTCCTTCAGAAGTGATTCCATCATTTTCCCTATCGCTAAGGTTAAACTAACAGGTCTGTAGTTTCCCACTTCTGCCCTGCTCCCACTTTTGTGAAGTGGAATCGCATCTGCCCTACTCCAGTCCTCAGGTACCACCCCATCCTTCCATGATTTTTTAAAGAGGGTAGTCAGTGGTGTCACTAGTTCTACCCTTAGTTCTTTTAGAATTCTGGGATGAATCCCATCAGGCCCCATTGCTTTGTCCACCTTCAGTTTTAAGAGTTCTTTCAGAACCCTTTCTTCTGTAAATGGGCTGGCATCAACTTCTGTATCCAGAGTGTTTCTATTGCTTAGTTTAGGTACCTCCCCCTCTTCATTTGTAAATACTGAGCAAAAATATTTGTGTAGTATCTCTTCCTTTTCACTGTCACCCCTGCCCACCCCTCCCTTTATTAAGCCTCACTATCCTCCCTTGGTCTTCCTACGCCTCCTGATGTATCTATAAAAGGTTTTATCTCCTTCTTAACTGAGTTGGCTATCTTTTCCTCAGTTTGGGCCTTTGCTGTTCTGACTGCCTTCCCAGCTTCCTTTTGCTTTAACTGATACAATTCTCTGTCCTGCTCCTTCTGTGATTCCTTGTACTTCCTGAATGCTTTCTTTTCTTGAACCTTGGCTGCACCTCCTTTGAGAACCATAGTGGTTTCTTGCATCGTTTTGTTTTATTTGCTTCACACAAAGGTTTGTTACCTCTGTGATGGCAGTTTTTATTTCCCCATTGTTGTTCCACCCTCCTTCCTGCCCATTTGCTAGTGCATTCCTTGGGCACTCATCCATTTTGGCAAAGTCAGCCCTCCTGGAAGTCCAGTACTTTTTGCCTTGTGTAAGCTTGACTCTACAGCTGTGTTTTTATTGTGAACCATACTGTTAGATGGTCGCTAGTTCCCAGATGGCTACCCACTTCTACATCTGTGATCCTCTCTCCATCTCCATTTGAGAGAACCAGGTCTAAGATTGCTCCCTCTCGAGTGGGTTCCTATACTAGTTGTCTAAGGCATGCCCCCTGTAGGGCATCTAGAATAACCCCACTCTTAGAAGTGGCTGCTACAACTGCACTCCAGTTAACATCTGGCATATTCAGATCACCCATCAGCAATATCTCCCCTTTTTCTGCCATTCTAAGTATACTTTCTATCATTTCCTTGTCCATTTCCTCCCCCGGGGGGGGAGGTCTATCTCACAACTCCTGTGTGGATTGTGGTGTCATTGCCTGTGTCCAAGTTGACCCACAGTGCTGCTTCTCCTCCCTGTTTATCCTTTTGTTCTGTTGCTTTGATTTCTTCCCTTATGTAGAGAGCTACTCCTCCTCCTCCTCCTCCTCCTCTTTTATCCTTCCTGTCCCTCCTGTAGATAGTGTATCCTGGTATGTTTATGTACCAGTCATGGTTCTGTGTGTACTATGTTTCTGTGACTGCCACGATATCCAAATGTTCCTCCTCCATCAAGGCCACTAATTCAGGAAGCTTGTTACCCAGGCTACGGGCATTGGTATGCATTGCTCCATTTTAGCTTACTTTTATAGCAGTATCCCCCACTGTCCTTTCTACCGTGGTCTTTTTCTCATTTAGTACCCTCTTTTGTAGGGGGAGGCTGGAAATTTCCTGCTGCTTATCAGTGCCTTCCCCCTTGACCAGTTTAAAAGCTTAGGGAACTATAACAATCCTGACTAATTCCCTTGCTTCCGGGCAGTAAGGGCTACAGTCTAATGCCCAAGATAGGTTCCCTAACTTCGTATCAATATCCAAGTAGGGGCTATGTACCAATGCCCAAGATAGGATCCCTAGCTCCTGGCGAATATGCAATAGTTTAGTAGCCGATAGGTAACTTACCTAGTGAACAATTCACAAACTAGGAGCTGCCCCTTCACTGTATGAGACTAAATAGAAAGTGCCAACAAGGATTAGTTTAAGTGAGAAGACCTATGAGGAAGGATAAATGAGCCAGCAACAAAGGGCCCTCAATGAGGATTAGTTTGAGAGAATACTAGAGAAATGTGAGCGAAAGCCATCCAGTATGGATCAGTTTTAGGTGAGTGGGCGTGGTTTCAGAGCATTTAAGGTGGCCTAGGAAGGGACAAATTTGGGTTCAGGGTCCACTCTAGCCAAGGAGGAGCCAGGCAGTGTTCAGATCCGTACTGCTGCTATGTCCAGTTGTTCCAGAGCTTGCCGCTGCTCACGGTGGGAAGCCCAAACAGCTGAAAGGGCGCCCAGCAAAGATACGCATCAGAGGTTTCCAGAATAAAATTATTACAGGAATATATCAGTAGCATATCATTGTCAACTTGGAAAGTCGTGTCTCTGGGGTACCATAGACAGATCCTATGACTAAAGGTTAGTGTGCTCAGTTTTGAAGTTTCTAGACATCAAGGAACAAACCTTGCATTTTTGTCTTGTAATACCATGCATGGGGTTGCAATTTCTCATAAAATTGGGAGTCTCACAGATCACAGCATAGCCATTCCAAAGCAGAGTATAACCATTCCTTGCAACATCGCAATAATATTTTTTCTGAGAACACTCAAGCATTGGTTGAAACATCACCTGACCATGTTTCAGTTGATGCATTAATTCATAGAAATGCCCTGCCATGCAATTCCAAGTCCAGCCAGATGTATAGAAGTGTATTTCAAATCCCCACCCACCCAGTGGACACTGTTGATCTCGTAGTGAGTTGTTTTTTGTAGGAAAAGCACTACACACCTTATAGTGATTGAAGCACAGCAGGGTGATCGAGAGCAACAGACAGGAGAAAAACACGTAAGCATTATGTGTGTGTGTTTCTCCATGTAAGTGTCACAGCCCAAATGTTAAAAAATGTTCAGAAATGCGCACCGTTAAAACTGCCGAGCCACACAGTGAACACACATCAGGAAAGTGGCGGCTACTGTCGTGACTCCAGTATCTTCCCGTGGACTGTAGCCTCAAGCAATGTTAGGTCGTAGTACAGGCCCTGCGGTAACAATATGTGTACTTAGAGAGCGAAGCCATCAGCAGACACCGCACATTTGATATTTGCTGGCACTGCTTACACCAACTTTTAACATGGGAATGCTAAATAAAATGTGGACCTTTATTTTATTTTCGGGCTATGCAAATGACAGGACAGGGACCATAATGCAGCATGTTTAGGAATGAAATCTCAAAAAAAGAAATGTGAGACACGTATGTGGAAAACAGTCAAACATTTCACAAGTAGGGATTTTTTTTTTTATGCTTAAATGTATTTTCTTACTAAATGTAAGATATAGAGCTGTATTACATATTGAGGCAGTTGTGAGGCACAACATAAATGTATAGTATTGAACGTGCACATGCACGTTTCCAGCTACATACAGCAGGTGATAGGCACAGATTTAACAATGTTTTGTATAAGTGAATGATTGTTTTAAGTGATGTTAATTAACATTTTACATAAACTCTATTTAAAGAATAGCTTGCACTTGCCATGTTACAAGTGCATTAATCCCCCTGAAAGGAGGCATTTACTAGGAATGAGCGATGGTTGGGTGGTGGAAGCCCCCCAACCATGTATTTACAGAGGGACTCTGGCCAAAAGTGCTACATTGCAGAATTGGAATAAGCTTACCCCAGTACATCTCATACCAAACATAAGATTTCTGTGTTACTTCATTTTAAAGTTATGCGCTATTTTGTAACCAAGTTCACTGCCTGTTTAAAAAAGCCAGTTTCAGTGAAGAGGTGCTGATGATGTCATCTCCTGAACTTCATGATGTAGCCCTCCCTGTCAGCAAGCTTACAGGACCAGCTTCTCCAGAGTTAAGATCATTCAGCACCATTCTAAAACTGCTATAGAATCTGTGTTTCAGGTTTTGTAACAAAGTTGTCAAATTTGTATAATGCCTTTTTGGTGGGGTTCATTTCTGCAGAGTTATAGGATGGTGAATCAGCATGCCTCCAGGCTGCTGATACCATGTGAAGTGCTACTTTGCAGTGCCTGTCTGGAAGTTGTGTTGTTAAAAGTGTTGTAATGTTGATAACCGTATTGCTGTTTCAGTGTCTGCTTTACAATAAGTTTTCATAGGGGCCTTATATGTGTTAATTCCTACTAGGGGTGGAAGTGTTAGCCCTGGTAAAACAATCACTGTAATGTGAAGTACAACCGCAGATGAGCCTGAACATAGCTCGAGTAACAGCCTGTCAATGATAAAACAGAAAATGAGCTCTGCTCAACTGAGCATCCCATTCATTCATTTATACTTTGATGATGAATAAAATATTGATTTGATTGAGTGATTAAGCATTGAGCTGGCTACTGCATAGCAACTCGTAGTAAGGTTTCAAAACCGTACTACCTCTCCCACCCCCATTAACAGGGTGATGGAATAATTGATTTAAAGTGCCATCCTGAGAAATCTCCTCAACTGAATGATAGGTGTGAATGATCACAGCCTTTCACCACATCTGAGATATCCAGTCTGCAAATATCATAGTAGTGTGTGCTGTAACTTAGAATCCAGCAACCCAGGAGAAAAGGACCACAACAAAAAAGCACCAAAAACAAAAAATATGAATTTGTCAACTTTGTTACAAAACCTGAAACACACATAGGTTTTAAAGCAAAGTTTACTAAATGGTGCTGCCTGTTTTACTGGAGAAAACCATTTGCACATAGTTTTAAACTTTGGAGAAGCAGGTTCTGCAAGTTTGCTGACAGGGGAGGGCTAGACTGTGAGTTCAGGAGATGACATCATCAGCACCTCTTCACTGAAACTGGCTTGTTTTGAACAGGCAGAGAATTTAGGGTTGTAAAATGATTTGTAACTTTTAAACAAAGTACCCGAGGGATCTCAGTTTTGGCATGAGGGTGTTTGGAGCTATGCTGATCCACATTCTGCATTTATTGATGCCAGTAATTTGTGACCATAGTCCCTGTTTAATTCCTAGTAAATGCCTCCTTTCTCAGGGATTAATGCTTACTTGTCACAGTGTAGCTGTTCCTGATCATAGTATAACCATTCGTGATCACAGTGTAACCATTTCAGGTTGTGGTATAACCATTCTAGGTCACGGTATAGTCGTTCTAGCTTACAATGCAGTCATTCCAGTTCACTGTATATAATTCTAGTTCATGGTATAAAATCATTCCATTTCACAGTATATACCCATTACAGGTCGTGGTATTTATCTTTTCCAGGTCACAGTATACCCATTTCAGGTTGCAGTGTAACCATTTTAATGTATGTGTGTGGTAGCACATTCGCTTCTGGATCAGAAGGTCATGTGTTCTAGTCCCACACCGGGATATGGCTCATATCGTAAACACTGGCACCTGAGTGCACTACTTAAGGGGATGTCTTACTGTTTGGTTGTGCCATCCTTTCGATGAGATATTAAACCAAGGTCCCATCTGCATGTGTTGGTTGTTGTACAAGTAAACAGAGTTCCCATGGCACGTCTCAAAGAGTAGGGGAATTACCCCAGTATCCTGGCCAGATTTTCCCCATTTCATTAAAAATACCTGCAACAGCCTAATCTGATTTAATTTTAGTTGGTATGCACCTGTATTCCACCCTCCACCTTGGGACAAGGCTGAAAATAGGCAGTATTGTCTAGCCCTTCTTTCCCGGTCAAAAACAACTAAATAAATATAAATAGTACAGGTCACAGTATAGTAGTCAGTGTAACCATCCCAGGTTACAAAGGTCACTATATAAATGTAATAACCACATGACAACCCCAAACTGTGGCTTCATTTATGGTTGCAACTACGCATAAATGGGAAAAGCACACTCCAGACAAGGAATTGAAGTGTTTAGTAACATTCCTCCTGGAGATTGAAATCCCACGACTGAAGAGTTTGTATGGTACTGTACAAGAACTCCCTGTGTGCTGTGGGAGGTTAGAGGACCTGTTGAATGGTCTGATGAGGTCAGGAAATTGTGCTGAGATAATGAGGGCAAGGAAGTTTCAATTTTTGATATTTTTAAGCTGTATGTATGAAGCCACAAGTTACTTTCATGTGCCTCTGTTCCCAGGCCCGAACGCCATGTTTTATCTGGCAGCTGCTGTATCAGACTTCTACATTCCAGCCTCAGAGATGCCGCAACACAAAATTCAGTCCTCCAGTGGCCCCTTGCAGGTAAGATAGTTGAATGGGGTTTGGCTTCTGGCACATTTGACCACAGCGAGTCACCCTTTCTATATCATTCTACATTTTCAGTGGGGAAGGTATTTATATATGAGTAATGTGCACCCCTACCAAGGAATAGTTCTACTGTCTCAAAGTTAGATTGTTCTAGTAGCACAGAACTCTAGGCACATGAACATTCCGAAAGAGGCAGTTACTTCAGTCCTTCTGTACCACTTCCTGGGGACGGTAGAACGTTGTAGAGCTCTCTGAAGAATTCGTGTTACTTCATTTTATTCATATATCTGGATAGTGTGATTTCCAGAGTAGGAACCTGGTGACAGGTGACACCTGAAATGTAGAAAATCTGTGCCTGTTAACCTAAAAGCTTTCAAATTGTCTAATCTGTTATTTATGAATCTCACAGCAGCCTAAAGTGCCTGAATACACACCACTTGCCAAATTTTGGGTATCAAAGCCTCTTTGGGTCTGCTGTTAGTATTAGCTTGGTGCCATAAGGTAAGAAGGTAGTTGTGGGTTTGTTGTTTTTGTTATTATTATTCTTGTCAGAATTTGACAGTCCTCTTCTGTCCCCCCGCCCACTAACCTGGGCTCGTTCCCGAACCTGGGTCACCGGCATGACACGAGGTGTAGCGACCAGCAGCCCCTCAGCCTCCAGCACCACTGGGCCAGCCCAGGGAGATCACTTCTTCTGGCAGTGTGTTCCACTTGGCCACCACCCTGTCAATGAAAAAGTGCCTCCTTATCTCCCTTCTGAATCTTCCTCCTGCCAGCTTTAGGCTGTGCAGCCTAGTGGACCTGCTTCTGCTAATGCTGAAGAAGCTCTCGGTGATCACCCTGTTGATACTTTTAAGGTAGGAATGTCTCAGTCATGTCCCCCTCGTGTCTGTCCTGCAGGAGTATGTTGAGCCCTTGAGCCTTTCTTCGTATGTTTTGCCCTGATGTCCGTGCATCATCTTGGTTACCCTTTTCTGGACTGTTTCCAGCAGGCTGATCTCCTTCCTTAGATAAGGGCACCAGTACTGCACACTGTACCCCAGGTGCGGTCTCACCAGTGATCTGTACAATGGTAGTATGACCTCTGCCTGTCTGCTGGTTATATCCATGGCTAGTCAATACAGCATCTGATTAACTTTGGCTGCTGCTCTCTTGTAGTGTGCCAAGCACTTAAGGTCACTTTAGATGATTACTTTCAGGTCCTTCTCCACTGACCTGGTTACCTGCACTCCATCCAACCAGTATTTGGTCTTGCGCCCCCCCCCCCCCGGTGCATTCTCTTAAACTTCTTAGCGTTGAACCCTAGTTGCCAAATACCAGACCACTTCTTTAGCTTAACTAGGTCTTCACTGAGTTCCTGCCTCCCTTTCTCCTTGTCCACCATCCCACAGAGCTTCATGTCATCTGCCAGTTGGCAGATTTTACCATTGATCCCATCCGCGATATCACTGATGAATATGTTCCTCCATCACTTGGCAGCAGTCAGCAGGCTCAAGGGACAAAAGACTACAAGTTGGCCCTTTTTGTAGTCCTCTTGCAGCTCAGCCCCTATTGGGCTTCTTCTGTCACATGGTCTGGCATTCCAGCCACTTTCTTTGTCGTGCCCAGTTTAGCTCCCTCCCACTACATCATTCATCTTAGATTCCCAGGCCCACAGTCACAGATCTGCAGCATTTTCCCCGACTTAGCCTCAGTTAAATTGCCCAAACACAGTAATTCAATTAACAAACAAAAAAGTACTGCACTTAGCTCCACTCCCTTCCTCTGTCGCTCAGCAGTGAACAGCAGGCTCAGCATCTTCTTTAAAGAGCAGCTAACACCTTTAGAAACGAAGTATTCAGACACAAACTGGTTTATGTTGATTGTTTCGTGCTTCTTACATACCCTCAAATGTCCCGATTCTATTATTGTATATGAATTTTGATCTTTTAATAAAAATTATGATTGGACAGAGGAGGAGAAGGACCTGGGGGTATTCATTACAGGGTCAATGAACAACTCTGCACAATGTAGGAAGGCAGCTGCAAAGGCCAACAGAATGCTGGGTTGTATTGCAGGGGTATATCCTCGAGGAGGGAGGAGGTGATTCTGCCACTGTATAGGTCATTAGTTAGACAGCACCTGGAGTACTGCATGCAGTACTGGCGCCCGTATCTGAAGAGGGACATTAAGTTACTGGAGGGGTGCAGCGAAGGGCGACAAAGATGATCAACGGGCTGGGGGACTTATCATACAAGAGGAGGCTGAGGGAATTGAACATGTATTCACTGGAGGAGAGGAGGGATGGGGGGACATGATTGAAACCTTTAAGTACATGAAAGGAATAAACAAGATGGGTACAGAGGGGCTGTTCAAAGTAAGGGAGGGAGCACACCAGGGGCCATGATATGAGAATGGAGGAGGAAGGTTCAGGAGGAAATGAGGAGACACTTTTTTACAGAGAGGGTGGTGGCTGGGTGGAATGTGTTACCTGCAGAAGTGGTATCCAGTAGAACAGTGGACTGCTTCAAAAGGGGATGGGACAGGACAAGGGGGAGGCTCAAAGAAGGGGAAGGGTGGAAGGAGGGGCAGCTGCAGAATAAGGGTGCTAGCTGCACATTCGAGCAGACTTGATAGACCTCTAGGCCTTTATCTGCTGGCAAATTTCTTATGTTTAGTATATAAGTACAAAAAGTTTATCTGCCTCTTATAGCTTATTCCCTACTTAAAATAATAATGCTGTGTTGTGACATTAGTCTGTTGCCATGAGAATAACTGTAATGTGTCAAGCTGAGTATTATGACAGGTTGGGGAAAAAACAATAGGAGCAGATGAACCCTCAAGCAACAACTGTCCAGTTTTTAAGCATAAGACCTTAGTAATAAATAATGGAGATAAATACAAAACTGAGAATTGTAACATGGCACAAATGTAAGAACGGTGAGGAGCAGTGGAGATAGGACAGAAGGCGTCACGTGGTACAGGAGCAACACGGCATCATGAGACGATAATGCCGTGTTGCTTCTGAACTACAGAAAGCAGCCACCAGAATGAAATTAGCAGTGTTTCCAGTTGTGACCATTAAAAAAGAAGAGCAAGACAGTAGGATAGATAGGCAGGGGGAGAAATAGAAGCGAGGGACATAGCTCAAGGGAGGCACAGGCGGGACATCCGGCAACGCATTTAACTTTTAACAGTTTCACCGTCCACGGCACAGCAAACCTCAGCTACGGAGGAGGAATGACACACCCAAACCATACCACAGACACGGGATAACTCGCAAAAGGTAAAGAAACCAGTAGTGGGGAAGAGAGAGCGAGCAGGATAGAAATAGAAATTTGAGTGAGCAAATGACTCTGCCCTTATGCAAATGAGACACGCACACACTGTGCAAAGAGTGAACCCAGCACAATCACAGTCATCCTAACTCAGATATTAATTAAACACCCACACAGAAACTGTTCAAATGTGCAGCAATCGTAAAGAAACAAAGAACACTTCAGTGGATCGAAAAACAAGAATAAGCACATACAGTATGTATGTAACAGAGTACTGTTCAAAAATGTGAAAGTAACATTAAAAATCACAGCAGACCATATCACTCTCGTATTCTTTTCTGTTGTATGAGTAGCAAGATGTGTAGTCCATACTAACCATGCTGATGTCCATGTTACAAGCGCATTAATCCCCTCTGAAGGTGGCATCTAATGGGGAGTTAATGCATGGTTGGACCGTTGTGCGCACTCTGCCTCAGTCTCGTGCCTAACGGTCCCAACCATGCATTAACTCCCCATTAGATCCACACCTTCATCGGTGATTAATGCTATATGTAAGCTGCTTTATATCCAAATATGTGTTTCAGAGTTTTTTCGAGGCATTGATGGCCTTTAAAGAGGTAAGAGACTGACCTCGAAATATTACTGAGATCAAAGAAAAAATTTTGGAAACTTTGCATGGCCCATTGCAGCTCCAGTCCTTTTAATTGGTGTGTACCAAGAAGGTGAGCTCCCAGAGCATTTAGCCTGCCCTTTCTGTATACCATCTTGCCCTCTTCCCCGATACTGGCAGCAATCAAATCAAGACAGAGCAACCAAATTAAATCAAGAGAACCTAAAATTGTTACATTTACCTCCTCATATCCATACCTGTCAACATACACTCAAAAACATGAGTAACCAGACTTCTGGTCTAGCTGCTCATGTAGCAACAACTGAAAGCGGGAGCTGTGAGTGGCGTGTTGTGTAAACGTCTCACATTTCAGAACTGAAGGATAATTCAGTACCATTTGCAACCAGAGGTGTTCACTTGATATGGGCAGTACAAAGAATAAAAATAATCACAAAACCAGCTACTGCCTTGCTACAGCAGCTGGTTTCATTGGGCAGCCCTACTTTGCCCCAGACAAGCAAGGAGATGCCGTTGAGCAGTGATGCTTGTGACACACTTTCAGACCAAACTAATATGAATATCCTTTTGGAACTTTGGTTGTTCGAGATGAAATCAAAGAGCATCAAAACAGTTTCAGCACAGATTTGGCAAAGATGTAGAAAGAAAAAACAAATGCAGGGAGCTCAGTGAGGTGAGAGCACTGCAATAAAATGACAGATTTACTCTTAGCCCTATACAGTAGATCCCTTAACGCATACCCTCAGGATGGGATAAAGTATGCATTTAACGGGCTGTAGTCAGTATACTTTGCATTGTGCAGCTTTTTTTGGTTTTTCTACCGCTTACATCAGGAATCAGTGTTTCTTAATACATTGTGAGGTGATACAGGGTGATATGTGTGTTCTTATCTGGGAAACACAATACGGTACATTACTGTATCTTGTATGTTTTGCTTTTATTTTTTTGTTGGTTTGTTAATGGGAGGGAGGGTAGGACTTGTGGTGATACAGAAACCTTTGTGGGAGCACAGCCACCCATTGCTTGGTTCAGACTCTGGTTTCCCTAACACCTCTGTGCTAGTTTTTGGCTTTAGCGTTCTTTGGGCTAGGGGAAATGGGACAGGAGTTTGATGTGGCCATTGTTAACATCTGAGGGCGCTTAACACAAAGGGTAATGTAGCACAAGCAATTAAGCCTAAAGAGGTTAAGCGGCAACTCCGCCTGGAATCACACCTGCCCTGCTTTGTTATGACAATGAGGTAATTGACAGGATTTTACACATTCAGTCAGGCACAGAGGAGAGTAAGTGATACAAAACACTGTCTTTTGCCAGAAAAAAGTATGCGCTTAAACGGAAGTTATGCGTTTAAGAGGGCTTTTTAACATGGACTGTATGGTAAAAAAATCGGGACTTTGAAATCTTATGTGTTTAAGTAGGCTCCACAATACCACAGATTGCTCCAACTTGAGAAGGCATGCAGCCTTCAGAGACGACTGGATCAGAACAATATAAGGATTTTTGGCTTGACTGAAGGAAGGGAAGGCCGAATATTTCCCAGTACATTGACCACCTTCCACATCAATCAATCAATCACTTTATTTAACCAGGCATAAACACCATTGAGCAAGCTCATTTTCAAGGTGGTCCTGGGCATTAATACAATACAGTACACTTCATAAGATTACAATTACAGTGGACAACAGTGCCAAAAAAAAAAAAAGAAAAGAAAAACATTGTGAAGGTGCCGGTCAATATGGGCCTATACATACCGGTCAACATAATTAACATGCAAAGGTACATAATGATAAGCTTTACTGAAATGAGAAGAGACAACAATCCCATATAGTCTTCGCTAAGTAAGAGCTCATACCTAAATAATAAAAAATAAGGAGGTATTAAGGAATAGGGTAGAAATTGGGGTGAAAGAGTAGGCAGCCAAAAGGGAGGCCAGAATAGGTAAAAGGTAGAGAATAGGCAGGGCCATCTTGGATTAAGGGAACTAGGCTTGTAGGTCCTGAGGTTTCTGTTGTTAGGAATGTGGGGTGGATGAGATACTTAGGCGTAGGATTTGAGAGTGGCATCTGGGGCTTAGGGGTCATCGGCATCTGAAACAGTTGCATGATTAGAAACAGAGAAACATAGAATTTGACGGCAGATAAGGACCGCTTGGCCCACCCAGTCTGCCCATTTCCCTACCTAATGGATAAGCTGCAGATCCTAGTTAACCAGCAGCCTACTTCTTTCTACCCCCACCCCCAGAATTGCCTTATGACTGTCCCATGCATGCTTGAATTCAACCACTGTTTTGACCCCACAACCTCCTCAGGAAGGCTGTTCCACGTGTCCACCACCCTTTCTGTGAAAAAATACTTCCTCACATTGCCTCTGAGCCGCCCCTCTATCTTCAAATTGTGCCCCCTTGTTCTTGCACACCTCTTTTTTTGAAAGATGCTACCCTCTTGGACTGTGCTGATTCCCTTGAGGTACTTGAAAGTTTCTATCATGTCCCTCCTCTCCTTCCTTTCCTCGAGGCTATACATATTAAGCTCCTTTAGTCTCTCTTCATATGTCTTCTGGTGCAGACCCTGCACCATTTTAGTTGCCCTCCTCTGGACAGCTTCCGTCTTGTCTATGTCCTTGCGGAGATTGGGTCTCCAGAACTGCACACAGTACTCCAGATGGGGTCTCACCAGCTGTCTGTAAAGAGGGATAACAACTTCCTGTTTTCTACTGGTGATGCCTCTCCCTATGCATCCCAGTATCACCCCAGCCCTCCTTACTTCCCTCTCACATTGCTTGCCCACCTTTAAGTCATCTGATATGACTACCCCAGGTCCCTTTCCATTTTTGTTGTTGTTAGTATCTCACCCCCCATTGTGTACTCTTCCCCTGGGTTTTTGTTTCCCAGGTGCATTACCTTGCACTTCTTAGCATTGAATCTAAGCTGCCATACATTTGACCATTCCTCTAACCTTGCCAAGTCCCTTCTCATCCTTTCCACCCCACCTTGTGCATCAACTCTGTTGCAGATCTTTGTGTCATCTGCAAAGAGACATACTTTCCTTCCAGTCCCTCTGCAATGTCACTTATAAAGACATTGAAGAGAACGAGTCTAATACTGAACCCTGCGGTACCCCACTAGTTAACTCCCCTTTCTTCAAAGTGGACTCCATTTACTATTACTCTCTGTCCTATTCTCCAGCCAATTCTTTACCCAGGCTGGCTAACTTGTATATTAATCTTTTGTGTGGGACTGAGTCAAATGCCTTGCTAAAGTCTAGGTGGGCCATGTCCACAGCCCCCCTGATCTTCTACTTTGGTCACCCAGTCAAAGAAATCTATTAGATTAGTCTGGCATGACCTTCCGCTGTGAATCCATGCTGCTTTGGGTCCTGTGCCCTCTGGCCTCTAGGTACTAGACAGTTCTTTCCTTCAAGTGATTCCATCATTTTCCCTATCACTGAGGTTAAACTAACAGGTCTGTAGTTTCCTCTTCTGCCCTGCTCCCACTTTTGTGAAGGGAATCGCATCTGCCCTCCTCCAGTCCTCAGGTACCACCCCATCCTCCCATGATTTGTTAAAGAGTGTAGTCAGTGGTGTCGCTAGTTCTACCCTTAGTTCTTTTAGAATTCTGGGATGAATCCCATCAGGCCCCATTGCTTTGTCCACCTTCAGTTTTAAGAGTTCTTTCAGAACCCTTTCTTCTGTAAATGGGCTGGTATCAACTTCTCTATCCAGAGTGTTTCTTTTGTTTGTTTTAGGTACCTCCCCCTCATCATTTGTAAATACTGAGCAAAAATATTTGTTTAGTATCTTTGCCTTTTCACCTTCACGCTCTGCCCACCCCTCCCTTTATTAAGCTTCACTATTCCTCCTTAGTCTTCCTTCGCTCCCTGATGTACCTAAAAAAGGTTTTATCCCCCTTCTTAACTGAGTTGGCTATCTTTTCCTCGGTTCGGGCCTTTGCTGTTCTGACTGCCTTCCCAGCTTCCTTTTGCTTTAACTGATACAATTCTCTGTCCTGCTGTGATTCCTTGTACTTTCTGAATGCTTTTTTTTTCTCTTGAACCTTCACTGCCACCTCCTTTGAGAACCATAGTGGTTTCTTACAGCTTTTGATTCCTTCAGATAATCCGTTAATAGAGCTTTGAATGTGAAAATACTTGGAAGTGAGGATAATTTTAATGAGTCTTGCATAGTGTTCCAAAGTGATGGAAGTGAGAAGTTGATTGCTGCTGCAGGTAGTTTTCACTCTAGGAATCTGGAAGCAGATTAAGGAGAAGCATCTCAGCCCATAGGAACCTTTAGCCCGTTTGAAGATGTTAGAGATGTATGCAGGGAGGTTATCAGATAATGCTCTAAAAAACCACAGGAGAGCATTCCTTTTTCTTCTAGTTGAGAGTGAGGTCCATCCTGAAACCTGGTATAGACAGTGATGTGTACTGTGGGGTAGATTTAAGATAAATCTTAAAGCCCGGTGGTAAAGGGTGTCCAGTTTGTTTAGCATCGTTGATGGGCAATGACTGAAAAGGAAGTCAGCGTAGTCCAGTATAGGTAGGAATGTAGTTTGTACTAGTCTCATTCTGGCTTCTAACGTGAGTAGGTGTTTAATGTGATAGAATAAACCTAATCGCTGTTTTAGTTTCTTTGAGGTTTCATTTAAGTGGCACAGAAAGTTGAGCATGTTATCGAGCCAGAACCATAGGTATTTAAAGGTATCAACTACTTCAAGGATTCATCTATGAGTGTTCGGATCTGTGTGATATGTGGACATCCGGAAGTAGACTTTAGTGAGAGAATCATTGCTTTAGTCTTTTTGGCGTTGAGGAGGAGCTTATAAGTGAGAAGGTTGTATTGGAGGGTGACAAAGTCTTTCTGCAAGTACTCATGGGCCAGATCCAAGGATGAATTTGTGGTATAGAGTATAGTATCATCTGCGAATAAGTGCACATTTGCTGTGTCCAGCTGCGAGTCCAGATTATTGATGTATATTGCAGAGAGGATAGGGCCCAGGATGGAGCCTTGTGGGACTCCTCGTAACAAGGATTTTTTTGTGGGGACAGATCTCCTATGGCTTTGACTTGTTGTAACCTATTGGTTAGGTAGCTGGTGAACCATTTAATGGCAGAACTATCAAGTCCGATATTACTCAGTGCAGTAAGCATGATGGTATGATCCACAGTATCGAAGGCCTTACTTAGGTCAAGGAAGGGGCAAATACATGCTTCTTAGAATCCAAGGCCATTTGCCAGTCTGTAGTTACTTTGGCAGAGCCGATACTGTACTGTGTTTTGCTCTGAAGCGGACTGAGCGGGTTTAGCAACTTTGTGAATCACAATGTTCTCTAAGTTGGATGTTGACAATTTTTTCAAGTAATTTAGAGAGGACGGATAGTATAGAAATAGGCGGTGATTGTTCAGATCACTGGGATCCCCAGTCTTGAATAATGGTAGGATGTGGGCAGTTTCCACAAGACAGGTAGCTCACCTTGAATCAGAGGTGTTGAATAAGTGTAATGGGGCGGTCAGATAGGTATGGCCAAGTTTTAGGAAATCACGGTTCATTATTATCTGCACCCACTCTTTTTGTATCCAGAGAAAGGAGGAGGTCCTCCACTTGTTGAACGTAATGTGAGGAAGCTGAAGGGTGGGATGCGGTTGGTTATGGTTGTGATTATCAGTGAAGCCAACAGTGTAATCTCCTGCCGGGTGAAGTTTGCTGATAGGTGAGGTGTCAAAGGCAAGCCCTGCAGTGGCAAAGTGATCATTAAGCTTCTTTAGTATATCAGCTTTGTCTGTATAGGAGGTACCATCAGACACAGTTTTGTTTGGGAGGGGTGTTGCAGTGGACTGGCCTTCGACTTCTTTGAGGATGTTCCAACATTTGGCAGAGCTGTTTTTATTGTCTTCTAGTTCTTTTTGGAAGTACCTAGCTTTTTCTGACCTAATTAGCTTGGTACAAACATTCCTAGTGGTACGGAATGCTAACCAATCCGCCTCCAGGTGGGATTTCCTTCCTTTTTTCCACCAGTAGTCCCTATCCCTAAGTGCTTTCTTCAGGATGGGAGAGAACCAGCCAGGAAACATAGAAACATAGACTTTGATGGCAGATAAGGACCGCTTGGCCCATCTAGTCTGCCCATTTCCCTACCTATGATAGGCCGCAGATCCTAGTTAACCAACAGCCTATTTCTTCCTACCCCACAAGAATTGCCTTATGTCTGTCCCATGCATTCTTGAATTCTCCCACAGTTTTAGACCCCACAACCTCCTCAGGAAGGCTGTTCCATGCATTCACTACCTCTCTGTGAAATAATACTTCCTCACATTGCCCATGAACGACCCCCCCCATCTTTAATTGCGTCCCTTGTTCTTGCCGTCTCTTTTCTGAAAGATGCTACCCTCTTGGACTTACTTGATTCACTGAGGTACTTAAAAGTTTCTATCATGTACCCCTTCTGCCTTCTTTCCTCAAGGGTATACATATTAAGCTCCTTTAGTCTCTCCTCATACGGCTTCTCTTGCAGACCCTGCACCATTTTAGTTGCCCTCCTCTGGACTGCTTCTATCCTGTCTATGTCCCTGCGAAGATGGGGTCTCCAGAACTGGATACAGTACTCCAGATGGGGTCTCGCCAACTGTCTGTACAGAGGGATAACAACTTCCTGTTTTCTGCTGCTGATGCCTCTCCCTATGCATCCCAGTATACCCCCGGCCCTCCCTACTACCTTCTCACATTGCTTGCTAACCTTAAGGTCATCTGATATGATTACCCCCAGGTCCCTTTCCTTTTTTGTTGTTGTTACCACCCCCACCCCCCCATTGTGTATTCTTCCCCTGGGTTCTTGTTTCCCAGGTGCATTATTTTGCACTTCTTTGCATTGAATCCTAGCTACCATACTTCTCACCATTCCTCCAACCTTGCCAAGTCCCTTCTCATCCTTTCCACGCCTCCTTGTGTATCACCCTGTTGCAGATCTTTGTGTCATCTGCAAAGAGGCATACTTTTCCTTCCAGTCCCTCTGCAATGTCACTTATGAAGACATTAAAAAGGACTGGACCTAATACTGAACCCTGAGGTACCCCACTAGTAACCCCTCTTTCTTCAGAGTGGACTCCATTTACAATTACCTTCTGTGTCCTGTTGTCCAGCCAGTGTTTTACCCAGGCTACCACCCTGGGACCCACTCCCAGCCTGGTTAATTTGACTATTAATCTTTTGTGTGGGACTGTGTCAAATGCCTTGCTAAAGTCTAGGTAGGCCATGTCCACAGCCCCTCCCTGGTCTAATACTTTGGTCACCCAGTCAGAGAAATCTATTAGATTTGTCTGACATTACCCTCCGCTGTGAACCCATGCTGGCTTGGGTCCCTGCCCCACTGGCCTTTAGTACTAACTATTCTTTCCTTCAGAAGTGACTCCATCACTTTCCCTACCACAGAGGTCAGACTGAGAGGTCTGTAGTTTCCTGCCTCTGTCTTGGTCCCACTTTTGTGAAGGGGAATCACATTCACCTTCCTCCAGTCCTTGAGTACCACACCATCCTCCCATGATTAAAAAGAGTAGCCAGTGGTTTCACTAGTTCCCCCTTTAATTCTTTTAGAATTCTAGGGTGAATTCCATCAAGTCCCATTGCTTTGTCCACCTTCAGTTTTAGGAGTTCTTGCAGAACTTTTTCTTCTGTGAAAGGACTGGAATCGACCCCCCTATCAAGAGTGCTTCTGTTAATTGTATTAGGCGCTTCCCCCTCCTCTTTTGTGAATACTTAGCA
This sequence comes from Neoceratodus forsteri, assembly GCA_016271365.2. Lineage (NCBI taxonomy): Eukaryota > Metazoa > Chordata > Ceratodontiformes > Ceratodontidae > Neoceratodus > Neoceratodus forsteri. The sequence continues at coordinate 570,705,702 of CM057452.1, forward strand.
GAAATATTCGTTCAGCATCCCTGCTTTTCACTGTCCCCTCTGCCCACCAACCGCTGATTCTATTCAGCCTCACTATCCCTTCCTTTGTCTTTCTACGCTCGCTGATGTACCTATAAAAGGTTTTATCCCCCTTCTTAACCGAGTTGGCTATCTTTTCCTCAGTTTGGGCTTTTACTATTCTGCCTTAACTGGTACAGCTGTCTGTCCTGCACCTTCTGTGTTTCCTTATACTTCCGGAATGCTATCTTTTTCTTCCTGACTTTCACAGCCACCTCTTTTGAGGACCATAGTGGCTTTTTCTTTCATTTTGATTTGTTTATTTGCTTCACATAAAGGCTTGTTGCCTCTGTGATGGCAGTTTTGATTCCCCATTGTTGCTCCAGACCTCCTTCTAGCCTGTTTGCTAGTGCTTTTCTGAGGCACTCTCCCATCTTACCAAAGTCAGCCCTCCTGAAGTCCAGTAACCTCACTTTTGTATGGCTTGACTCTGTAGCTGAGTTTAACGTGAACCACACTGTTTGATGGTCACTTGTTCCCAGATGGCAACCCACTTCTAGATCTGAGATCCTCTCACTGCCCCTGTTTGAGAGCAGGTCTAAGATTGCTCCCTCACGTTGGTTCTGAAACTAGCTGTCTGAGGCCTGCCACCTGTGGGGCATCAAGAATGGCCCTGCTCTTGGATGTGGCTGCAGCAAATGTGCTCAGTTAACATCTGGCATATTCAGGTCTCCCATCAACAGTATCTCCTTTCTCTGCCATTCTAGAATGCCTTCTATCATATCCTTGTCCATTCCCCCGACATGGGGTCTGTACCAACCCTATGCGGATTGTGGTGCCCTTTCCAGTCTCCAGGTGACCCACAGTGCCTCCTCTCCTCCCTGTTTACTCTTTTGTTCAGTTGCTTTTATCCTTCCTTTACATGAGAGCTACTCCTCCCCTCTTCTCCCCTGCCTGTCTCTCCTGTAGGTTATGTACCCTGGTATGTTAACATCCCAGTCATGCTTCTCTGTGTACCATGTTTCTGTGACTGCTTACGATATCCAGGCATCCTCTTCCATGAAGGCAACCAGCTCAGGGAACTTGTTGCCCAGACTACGAGCATTGGTACTCATTACCCTCCATTTCCTGATGGCCTTACTCCTTTTGCCCCATCCTGTCCTCCTTGCCTTTGTCACTTTCTCCATTTACCCTGCCCTTCTCCCTATGACACCTCTATATTGGTGTTTACCACACTTACCATGATTATTTGGGGGCTAGGATTTCCCTGCTCCTTTCCAGTGCCTCTCCTTGGCTAGTTTAAATACTTGCCAATGAAGCATTTAAACCTATCACCTAGGATCCTGGTTCCCCTCCTGGACAGATGCAGCCCATCATGCCAGTATAGGCTTGCATCACTCCAGGTGGACCCCAGTCCCCAGTGAGCGAATCCTGAGCTCCACACCAGTTTCAACCACTGATTGAATCCATGGTGTGGAACACCTAACCTCTCCCGCCATAGATGGGCAGCACCTCCGAGAAGGTTACCATGCGTGCTGCTTGTCTAAGGCCCTCCTCAATTCCACAAACTCTTCTGCACTTCTTAATCCCTTTCTTAGCCAGGTCAGTTGTCCCTAGGTGGACAATGACATCCAACTCCTCCCCTGTGCAGCTGCTCTGGCAATCCTGAGATTCGCTCCCTGTCCTCAAGCCATGGCGCCAGGCAGGCACCTTACCTCCTCTCCCTTCCTACCCCAGTTCTACCTTCCTAACAATGGGTCCCCCACCAGAAGTTGTTTCCTTCCTCGGGTCCCCCGCCACTTCTGTGGGTCTCCTTTTGGAGGTTCCCAGCATCCTCCTTGGTCTCCACTGCAGGTGCCTCCATAGAGGAACCACTTTGCCAGAATGGCATAGGAATTGTGAGAGGTACAACTGGAGGGATGTGCCTCTGTTCCACCACCCTCACCCTCCCTGAGCCCACTGTGGTCCAACCGCTCCTCTTTCTTGGCAACCTCTGAGGCAACGGCAATGGCACTGGGGTCCCTGGATGGAAGAGGAGGTCCCACAAATCCTGGCCAACTCAGCCTGGAGATGAGCAACCTCCTCCCTCAGTCCAGAGAGGTGCCTGCAGATGGGACAACACCGCATCCTCCAGAACGTCTCCCGGAAGACTGCTGCTCCACAGCCACTGCACTGCACCACTCCCATCATGCCTTATTTCTGGCCCCTTAACTGTTTGCAATCCTTACTCTTTCCTCTTTTTTTTCTCTCTCTCTCTCTCTCCTTACTTTCTGTCTGTGTGCCCTTTAAAGCGATTTACCAAGTTTGGATATATGAACACATATACTGCAAGGTGACTGCATATAGAACTGATTTGCGATGTATTTTGATAGATTTATAGCCTATTTTAGCAAATTAAATCAGGTTTTCACCCTCACAAACCAGGAAGTGTCATTTTGTGTATTGGAGCCTGTATTAGGGGAACTTTGACACTCATTACCTATGCAATGTCACCACAGGGAGATTTGTGCTCTGCAATTAAAATTAGTTCTTGGTCACAGCAATTCTGCTTTATAACAGAGCTCTTGGTCGCAGCATGCAGCACGACAATGGCAATGTCAAACCGTTCATTTTCAGGGTACGATGATGAAAGCATTATGTTGTCCTGCACTAACAGTGATCTTTCGGACACTGACATAGTGCCACAGTGTGACAGCCGCTGCATAGTAGATCCCCATAGGGATGACCCTATGACAGCAGCGAGAATAATGTGGGCAGTAGCTCAGGCAGTCACAACAGTAGTCCTGATCCATTCCAGTACAGCAGCGAGAGCAGACTTAGTAGCAGGGACTTTAATATTATATTTTGCTACTTAGTGCTACGGTTTGGTTCCGTCATTGCTGTCATTTTACTGTGCAAAATCGAGGTATGGTGTGTTTTGTTACTCCCAGCATCGATCTGCCCACACAAATGCTAGTGATAGTACCCTGGGTTTTTATATTTCTTTTTTGGGGGATTGCTTTCCATATGTGAACGAGTTGTTGGCCACTCCAACTTGACACTGAGAGCACGGCTCGATCTGGTGGCATTGCTGAGCAGGATAAATGGCTCACAATTTGTCCAAATTCCTCACCTGGTACTAGTTAGTAGTGACCTCCCACCAATTGCTTTATCATTTGCTCACTCTGATGGAGCACAGGGTAGAAATATAAGCAGGCATATTGTACCCCAACCACTCCAAAACCCCCAGCTGCACACATACACTTAGAAAAATGTTGCAGCAAAGAACTTATTATCTGTAAATTATTTATACCGTTTGGGTCTGTCTTTGCCCTAGTGCCAACTGGTCTATGCTATAACTTTCTTCTCTTTGTATGTTTGTGTTTGGGGTGGGGGCTGCTTGTACTTTCCCTTTAGAGGTATCAGTGATTAAGTAATGTGTTGAAGTCACCAGTTCCCCTGTTTACGGCATGTTATAAATTTAAAACTACAAATTATTGCACCAGCTTTGTGTTACCTCTAAGCTCAGGAACTATACAGACTGCAGCTGTCATTAGTGTCTGCATAAGCATCTGTAATACCATCCTGGCATTGGCTTATTTCCGCTACATGTGTGCCTCCAGGTGCATTATGAATTGAGCAAAAAATACACAGTACAGTTGGTGATCGTCCCCAACCCCCCAAGGTTAAAAATGACACTGCCAATACCCTTCTCATGGAGAAAGAGACTGCATTTATGTTTAGATAGCTGAAGTACCGTTTGATTGGTCCACTACAAAAAGGGACATATCCTTGCTGTAGGTACTCAAGTGTTAGACTGTATTTGAACCACCCTTCCTCACTTATGTCACCATACTTCATTACCACTTCGGTCTGTGTCAAGCCATTTGTGTTTTCCCATTTTTCTATTACAGTGGATCTCTATTTGCACATCGCTAAAGTGTACAGCAAATACAACAGATGCTGCACTATACTGTCTCCATGCCTTACCGATGTCATGGTGCATTGTGTAGACTCCCTGCATTCATTGCTGTGTAGCCCATATTTTGGTTCAGACATTATTCCCTTAGTATGCCGAACTGACTAGCACACTTTGCAATATAACACCATAGAAGCTGTACATTGGTACCACAGTGTCGAGAGAGGGTGGCAACTGCAGTCTCCTCTTCTGCTGATGCTCCAGAGCACATACAATGATGCTATAATCCTAATTATAAATAAAGACTGTATGTTAAAATGTTAAAAAACTAAGTGTTTAATTTTGAGATACACTGTAAACTATGTACAGTATAACTATGTACAGTATATAACTGATTTTATTGCATTCATTTATAAACTTAGCGAGAGCTGGCAAGCTGAATAAACTATTTGGTACACCATGTCCCTTTATTCATGCACATCTAAGCATACTTTGGTGATCAGTGTTATGGTGCTTGCATGAGAACAACAAATGAGCCCAAGAAAACACAGGAGCACAAGAAAAATTATAAACTGTCTATAATGATGGTGACAATCAGAAATGCAATAGCAAAGGCAGTTTACTGAAGCAATCACACTAGAAGCAGCACTTGCCAAAAATACACAGTTTATTGCACTGTTCTCCTGGGATTGGACTGTGCAGCTCATTGCTTATACCCTTACTGCATATTACAATTCTGAACTGCTGAAAAAGTCATCCATTTAACACAGACCTCTATGTACCAATACTGAAAAGCTTACTGCAATTTATAGATCTGCCCAGTTCAAAAGTCATCCTTTTGTGTCCCAATATGCTACAGATTACAGCTCCACTCAGTTAAAAAAATTTATTTTTTTATACAGACTTGTTGTTATAATTATGTACTTGCAGCACTTACTAAAACTGTAACACTGTACTCAAGCAATGTACATTGTGATGTTCCTAGAACCGATGGACCTAGGACATAAAGCTTAGATGAGTAAAATTGAAAATCAGGAGAAATTACCACTTCTGCAATCCCAAAAGCAAGTATCCGCCTCAGCTACCAATATAACAAACAGTTTCAGTCATCAGTGCTGTAATTTTTGCCAGTTCAGTTTTGGATCTGAACTCACTGAGACTGGGTCCAGGAAAGATGAAGGAACAAGCAGTGAGAAGGGTGCAGTGGGAACACCTTCCCTGTGCTGATGTCACTCATGCATGTGGATGCACTGCTCATGTGCGAACTTCAAACAAAGAAAAAAAACATGCAGAGACAACTGTGGCACAAAAATGTTAAAAAACTAAGCATCTGAATATATTTAATACTTAACTTCAGGGCAGCTGAGCTTTGTATCACTCAATGAAGGGAAGGTGATCTGCAAACATGACATCGGGGGAAGTTGGTAAATCACTTAAGCTCCTGATTGTCCTGTTCTGAGACAAGAATATCCTATATTTCTCAGTAGACCCCTTACTTGCTCAGAGGCAGACCTCCAGCAGCTAGAGGGGCCCGGAGAGCTACTCTTGCCCTTCTAGGATGGTGGGTCTTTGGTGGCTCTGTGATCACTCACTTCCTGCTCCCAAACAGGAAGTTCCTGTTGTCAGTCAAATTCTGTGCCTATAAAAGTAGAACTAGCTGAGGGTGGAGGGCAATATAGTCCCAGTAGAGAAGTCCAGTCACACAGCAGTCCTTTCTCCTGGTGTCTTCTGCCAAGCTACTAGCAAACTCTTTCTAATGCAGTCTTTAAATGTAGCTTCCTTCTAGCTAAGCCACTCCCCCTACTTACTAGATCTTTCTACAAGTAATTTAAACCTCACAGCTATCAAGTCCTTTCAATCACCTGAGATTTACACCTAGATAACTGTTCAGATAACCATTTAGTTCAGTTAACTCAGACAAACACACACTTTTTTTGTCTTGTTTGTTAGTTTTTTTACCCTAAATTAAAGTTCCAAGTACAAGAGTTCTACTTCTTTAGTCCCAGCAGAAGTCCAGTCACACAGCAGTCCTTTTTATTTTTGATTTGATCAGTCTTAGTGAGGCGTGTTTGTCTATTAGCCCCAGTAGAGCTGTGAAGATGTTAAATGCCTCGTTAAAGGTGGGGGCTAGATAGAAATCCTGCCAAGCTGGTTGCTTAGATCTTTCAGGAAAGTGTACTGGCAGAACTTTTTCAGGCATCTTTCAGTTTGAATTTGGAGCCCTTTTTATTTGGGAAGGATGTCTGATGCAGGTAGTAGCACTAATGGTGGCTTATATCGTTGAAGAATACTCCAGTATGAGAGATAGTGAGGTTTGTTTATAGCATAAGGTCAGGAGGTGTGCTGCGCTCAGGGTTTTTCTGTTAGGTCTGGTTATAGCAGTCGCCATTTGTAACAGACCATTAACATCGCATAGATCCTTCAATTTCTTAGAGCTGTCATCATTCCAATTTAGATTGAAATCCCCCATGAGAATACACTCAGTATTAGCAGAGTCAAGAAGGTTTTGAAGGTGTGGCAGAAGTGCCCAGCCACCAGACGGTGGTCGGTAGCATGCTGCCATAAGGAGTGATTTCTCACTGGAAAGTGATAATTTTAGAGCAAGGCATTCAAATTCCTTAGCCTTTGAGGTACAGTCAAAGACTGTGACTGTGAATTTGCTTTTGACATATATTGCAACCCCTCCCCTTTAGTCGGTCTGTCACAGCGGTAGATGATATATCTAGATGCGTTGATAGATTTGTCCGAGTCGAGGTGTGAGCAAAGCTTCAGTTATCCTGAAGAAATCGGAGATGCAATGTAGAGCCCAGGTCTGTATAGAGTCAATCTTCTTTAGCAAACTACAGACATTGATATGGAGAAAGCTGATCCCTTTATATTGAGGAGGTCCAGGCGTCCAGAGAAATAGGTGGACCTGGGTTTAATTCAACATTTCCGAACAGAGTAGAAGCAGTAGTAGTTTTTAAGGTGGTGTCTTAGCCTGCTAAATATTCTTTTAGTTACTCCTCCTAGCGTACATTGGTTTAGCGGTGGCTGTGTTAAGGGCAGGATTGCTATTTGCTAGGGTAAAACATAGAGAACTGATAGAGCCGACATCATCCTTGGGAATTGCACATGTTCTATACTTATGGCCTGGTGGGAGGAGGGGCATGACCACAGAGGAGACGTCCCTGATGTAGGATGCCATGGTTTAATGTGGGAGGCTATATCTTGGTAGATGATAGAGGAGGGAAACTGGCCTTTGTCCGAGTTGCAAACTGAAATTTTGGGTAGAGTATAACAAAGTAATATAAGGCAACTATAGAGAAGGATAGGCGCAGATGGCATTCTTAACGTGGATATATTTCCTTTTACCAGTAATAGACACAGGATTTGCAATAGTTCCTTGAGAGGGCCAAGGAAATGAGTGGATCTTGTAGGAGGATGGGGTACCAATGAAAAATTAAGGCCTAGATAACTAATGAGGCATGGCTGGCAATAGTCAGTAGGAGTGAGCTAGAAGGCCGGGGTGTGGTTTATGTGTATTTAATCAGGACTGGGGTGAGTGGGTGGGCGAAAAAATTGGCAGCTAGGGCTCCCTTCCTGGAGGTAATCAGTCCCTGAGGGTAAGTCCGTACCTGCGTTTCTGTGAGGGGCTGGTGGCTTCAGACCTGGACTGTGGGTGGCAGTCTGGTAGGTCGGGTTCATCAGAGAACCACGGCTGTGGCTCTCAGACTACCTGGAAGGAGAAGGTAGAAGAGAATTAAATAAGAAAGTCAGAGGGGGTGGGGCTGCTCATGGAGCTAAAAATAAATGCAGACTGGCTTAAACAGGGGGGTTGTTGCAGACCAAAATGTTAGGCAAGGTGCCTCCAAGTCTCGTGGGCAATAAGGGCTATTTAAAACACAATACTAGAGTGAAAAGGTGAAGGGGTTCAAAGGCCTGAGCTGAGATGGCTACTGGTCTAATGAGGAACACAATACAGGCATTTACATTAAATCAGAAAACTTCAGCTATAAAATACAAACAAGACAGTTTTAACAGAAACATAATCTAGCACAATATAGTCAAACATTAACAGTGCAGAGCTATATGGAGCCAATTGGAGTGCTCCTGGGGCTGACTGCAGCCAGTGGGCCACAGCAGTAAAATACTCTGGATTTAAACCCAGAGACAACTGTCCTCATGTAAAGAAAGCAAAAAATTTGGCAGCAGGGCTCCCTTCCTGGAGGTAATCAGTCCCTGAGGGCAAGTCTGTACCTGCGTTTCTGTGAGGGGCTGGTGGCTTCAGACCTGGACTGCGGTGGCAATCTGGCAGGTCGGGTTTGTCAGAGAACCACGGCTGTAGCTCATTGAGCCTCCCCACTGACATAGCCCTTAATACTGAGAGGGTGCATAGACTTAATCAGGTACCTAAGGGAACAAGGGTGTGTTATGTGGAGGAGCTGTAGGAGACCCGAGCAGTTAGAGGCTGTTGTACCCTGTTGCTCTCACCATTATAGACCTCGCTATATACTATTATAGGCTTTTGGTTTCTTTGTTTTCTAAAAAGGTGGCGAGGACCCCTTGGCTAAGTGAAACTCATAGGCACTTGACTGTTGGGAGCTTGCCTCGCTCTTCACCTCAATGTCTGTGCTTGGCGACATACAATTTTGAGACCCATTGTGTAACTGTTATTTGGAATGAGATAAAGCTATGTGACTAGGAGGCTTTGGCTGGGGTCTAGGGACCTGGTATGACTGGGTGGCCTTCCCCATGCTGACCCCATTATGTAACAGGGAGATCAAGTAAACAGAAGCAAGAGGCATAGAGCTGCTACAGTGGGACCCTCTGGAAGAGGGTGACTTCTGTAGCTGCCAGGTGCTACCGAATGTTGCTGTGCTCTGCCAATAATAACCCATCACACTACTTCCATAACTGCTATGAGTAATTTTTTTTTTTTATTTTAATTCTTTGTTCTCTGACACTCGAACTCCTTCAGGGTATACCCTCGACTGCTACCTCTACTCCCTTGCGTGAACCCACCCCTACCATACCGGAGGAACTCCCACCACCCAGGTAGACCTAGCCCCCGTCCTCCCCTGATGGCCTTTCTGTAATTAGAGAGGTCCTACCTTGGGTGGTGTGGGAGCCTGGAGTCCTCCGGTTATGGGGCCAGCAGTTGCATACATAGATACATAGACAGTGTCGGCAGATAAGGGCCTATGGCCCACCCAGTCTGCCCATTGGAGCTCGTAAGTTCAGTTTATGTTTTCCTAGAAGTCTGTTGCCCCTTACCCCTGACCTCCAGAATTCCTTTATGTCTATCCCATGCATTCTTAAATCCCGTGATTGTTTCAGCCTCCACCACTTCCTCTGGCAGGGTGTTCCACTTGTCCACCACCGTTCTGTGAAGAAATTCTTCCTCATGTTTCCTCTGAATCGTCCTCCCTCAACTTCATCCATGCCCTCTAGTCCTGGAACATCTTTTCGCTTAAAAATAGTGTATTCTGCACCTTGTTCCTCCCTGTAAGATACTTGTATGTCTCTATCATATCCCCTCTCCTCCTCTCCTCCAGAGAGTACGTGTTCAGTTCCTTCAACCTGTCTTCATAGGACTTGTGATGCAATCTATGCACCATCTTTGTTGCCCTCCTCTGACCCTTCTCTACCCTGTCTATATCCTTACGTAGGTAAGGTCTCCAGAACTGTACACTGTACTCCAGGTGGGGCCTCACTAGTGTCTTGTATAGCAGAATTATGACCTCCCTTTTCCTGCTGGTGATGCCCCTGCCTGTACATCCCAGCATCCTATTTGCTTTACCTGCTACCTTGTCACACTGTTTCCCTACCTTGAGGTCATCAGAGATGATAACCCCAAGATCCCTTTCCTGCTTGGTGCATTCTATATCCTCACCCCCAACTGATATATTGTGCCAGGGTTTTGTGCCCCATATGCATTATCTTGCACTTCCTTGCATTGAATTTCAACTGCCAAACCCCTGACCATTCTTCAAGTTTCTGCAGGTCCTTCTCATTCTGTCTACACCCTCTGGTGTATCTACTCTGATCTTCCTGGACATAAGTCTCCACCACTCATTCACACTATTGGGATCTAGCCAGAGGCACTAGGACCCTTGAACAAACTTTTTGCGGTGAGCCAGAGATGGAGCACAGAGGAATAGCGCGTGAGCCCAGCTCGCTGCGGCGATAACTATCTCGGCGTCGACCTCCAACCCTCAGTTCCTTTTCCGCCGTCGAGTGCGCTTCAGTGACGACGTCGCTCGCCCGACAGGAGTCAAACTTCAAACTAGCAGCATAGTTTTCAGTTTTGTTATTTTGTAGTATTATCTCGATAAAGTATCGCTTAGTTTACTTTTATTCTAAAAATAAAGAAGTCTCAGCCTACTTTGTCGGAGTCGACCATGAGCAGGTCAGGTGACGGTAGGGAGACTTCGTGTGAAAGCTGTTCAGTCAGTCGGGCTGGGTCCGGTCCGCCGCCTTCTCCGGAAGGGGGGTCTGACAGCGGTCAGTCCAATGCCCGGGGGAATTGGCGGTCCCCAGGCATAAAAATAAACTGTCGCATTCTCGGCACCGTTCGGCCTCGAGCTCTTCCTGACAGCAGAGTCTAAAAAGAAGGCATCACTCGAGTCGCCCTCTGATATGTCTGTGCCTAGGCGTTCGGTTATCGGGGCTAGTTGCCGGTCTCCTCCTTCGAGGTCGCCAACAGCTTTGACATTGGAGCCCTACCCCGCCCGCAGGTAGGTCTTCAGATGAGCAGTTTCATCAGTGGGCCGCTCTTATGGAGCAATGGGCTCGGAGGTTGGTCCAACTACCTGGCTCGGTCTCTAGTACGCTTTCGGGCTCATTAGGAGACCGGGTAGGGCGGTTGGATTTTCCTGGTCGCGCGGCACTTTCTTCGGTGCCGTCGACTCCATGCTTAGGTGTTTCCCCCCCTCACATGGCTGCGGCGCGGGTGCCACACGATGCCTTATCTCTTGCTCTTCTTCCTTCAAAACCTGTTTTTGAGTCGGTGTTTCAGTGCCTTGGCGCCGTGCGCTTACGGCGGCATCCTCGGCGCGGTGATGCGCTCGGCGCTGTCCTCGGCGCCGTGTGGCTTCTCAGCGCCGTTTTCGGTGCTGCATGGTATCTCGGCGTTGTTTTCAGTGCAGCGTGGTTCCTCGGCGTCGTTCTCGGTGCTGTGCACCTCCTCGGCGCCGGGGGCTCTCGGGGCTCCCTCTGCTTTTCAGGACTCCTCTTTTCTCTCGTTTCCTTCTTCCCACTCTTCTGATTTTCATTCCTTTCCTGTCCATGCAGTCCCTCCAGGAGATGACATTGAGTCTGACCCAGACCTTCGGTTGGGTGATGAAGTGGACAAAGCAGGATCTATTTCTGCTACAGAGCCTGTGGTCGAGGACCTGTCATTCAAGTCTTGGCTGAAAAATCTGAGTTCCACTCTTTCTCTCCAGACTACAGACATCGATCCTGGGAAATTGTTAAGACTCCAGTACCTTCATGCCCCGGAGATCCCTACGGATTTGACTCCTCCGGTTCAGCCTTCCTTTGAGATGCTGTCTCAAATGGTATGGAATAATCCTGCTCTCACCCCTTCGGTGGCTAAATCCATAGACAGGAAATATTCAGCCCCCAAGGATCGTCCCATTTTGGCGTCTCAAGCCTTTGCAGACCCTATTGTAGTTCTGGCAGAGAATGATAAGGTCGTTCTTCCTCAGACTACTACAGCTTGACCTATTAACAAAGAATCTCGTAAGATAAACACCTTAGGTAAGAGAGTCTTTGCTGCTTCTACTCTAAGTATGCATATTGCCAGATCTTCCTTGTCAATCTTCACCATTCATTACTTCCTGGGTGTAAGCGGGAGGCACTTTCCCTCGAGCTTTTTTTTTTTTTTTTTTTTTAAAAGCTAGCTGGCGCCGCCCTCGAGACCGGCGTCATCGCAGCCGTTAGTGTACGACTCCTCCTCCAACTCAGTTCTATTTCTCCTGCCGTCGAGGGCAACACCTGCGCTCGCTGGAGCATTTTCAGCTACGTAGTTTTGGCGACTCCTCCATTTTGTATACTTTTCGGCCCATACGGTAAGACTGTTCCTTTTCTATTTGTACGGCGTCGGGTGTGTTTTCCTACTGTGTTTTTTCCTCAATAGTTTCGCGTTATGTCCGGTTCTGGAGCGAAGCGTTTTTCGAAGACGGGCCGGGCCCCTATGCGTCGGTGCTCCTGTGGCCGGCATTTCTCCGTCTCGGACCGGCATGACGTGTGTCTTCGTTGCCTGGGACCCAACCATGATATGGATTCGTGCGATGCCTGCTTTTCCATGGACCGTCGCGTCCTCGAAGTCCGAGCGTTCAAGCTCGGCAAGGCCCCGCCGACTTTCGGAGGGCGGTGTCGTTCACGGGACTCCCAGGTAAGGTCTCTAGGCCCGTCCCCCGGGTCCCCTCCCGGGCCTGCTCTGATCCGAGGAGGAGGCCTCCTCATCTCTTCTTGCGAAGAGGAGGTCCTTCTGCGGTGTCGGAGGGCGTCGCGGTCCCTTCTGGGCGCGGCGCGAGCCACCCACCTCAGCAGTCACCTCCTCGGAGGGTGCAGGCTCCCAGTGTCGAGGCCCTCGATTTCTGGGCCAGGCACCGGCAGACCCTCATGCCACCTTTGGCGCCCTGCGGATCCAGCGCGTCGCGGTGCCAGTGATCGGTGGTGCCGTTCAGCGCCCGTTGGATCGGCGCTGTTCGTAGCGCCCGATGATCGTGGCGGTGCCGTTGGCGGCACGCTTTGAATCCTAGTGCCGTCTGCGCGGCGCCGCTTTAGCCCAGCGCCGTTGGCCTGATTCACACTTCCCTCCTGCGCGCGGCTCGGTTTCCGATGCGGGGCGGTGCCGTTAACCCCGTTGGCCATGGAGGATCTGGGATCGAGTCTGGCTGTTGCCAGCGTTCGAAGCGGCGGCCGCCTCTGGTACCGGTGCGTTCACGCCCCGTTGCCCTCTGGGACCCCGGGGTAGCCAGCATTGAGGTCCTGCTGATCTGGTCCTCTTGGAGCCGATGGCTCGGGCCGTGGACCCATCCTGGCACCCCACTCTTCAGAGTCGGGGTCCCTGGCTCAGTACCAGGCGGCGCAGCGGGCCTCTCCTCTGTCCCCCTTCCGTCCTCTCCTGGGGGCTCCCTGGCTGGGGGTGGCCGTGGGTCCCAGGAGGGGCGTGGGGGTGACTGAGAGGCTCCCTCTGGGGACCAGTGGCAGCTACCATTCAGGGTGCTGTTGCTCCCTCTGGAGGGTGGGAGCGCTGCAGTCGGGAGGAGGCTCTCTCGAGTCGAGGGGTTGAGGGCAGGGGAACAGGCCCTCTGTCTTCTTGACCACCTCGGGGGTAGCCAGGAGCCAGAGTGCGAACCCGCCCTTCCCTCGAGGCTCTAGGGTGCCCTCCGGTGGCGTTGTTGAGCTGCCCTTCTGGATCCATGCAGTCCCGACTTACGTCATGAGGAGTTCTCCTGAGCTTTTCAGGCTCCGCTTCCCCAGGGTTCCGTCTGCGGCCTGGTTTGCTGTCCGGGACCCGCCAGCTCGGGCTCCGTTCCCCGGTTCAGAGCCCTGGCGAAGATCTGTTACCTCCTCGTGGGTGACCTCTCCCATCTCTCTGCCTCCTCACCCCACTCCCGGGCCATGTCGGTCCCTACGGGTCCGTTATCCTGGGAGCAGTTCAGAGAAGGTTCTCGTGCCTTCCCTCATATGTTAAATATATGCATGACGGGTCTTTCGACTCTCCCCACCGCCCAGGAGTCTTCTAGGCATTCCAGTTCCCCATCATCCTCGTCTCCCTCCTCTGAGGGAGGAACCCCTACTCATCTCTCCTCCGATGCTGATTTCACGGAATATCAGCGATTCCTTTTGAGGATGGTGAGGACCTCGGATCTCCTATATTGAAGAGACAATACTGAGCGGAGATGTGTGATTCCTTGGGGAATTCAGTGCCCAACATTGATGGTACCTTCCTGGCCTATCCCCTTCCAGGAGGCGTCTATCCGGTCCTGGCAGTCACCAGCGCTTCTTCTCCAGCCCCGGCTGACTGTCAGCGTGGGTATTGTGCCCCTCGGAGTCTCTAGGTACCCTTCCCAACCCCCTTCTGGTTTGGTCTACGCCTGGCCTCCTTCTGGCGCAGCTGCCTGGCGCCATGACCCCCACGGATCCGGACTCTCTTCAAGTTCGACCGTTGGGGGCGAAGAGTGTTCTCTTCTTCTCGTGCGGCTGCTTGTATAGCATCACATCAGGCTCACCACGCTGCCTACAGCCGGCATCTGTGGTCGATGCTTTCTCAACTCCTAAGCGTCGATGCCTGATACAGAGCAAACCAGACAAGCTGTTGCCCTTGCCTGGTGTCTTGCCAGCTCCAGGCCTACAGCGGAGAGGGCATCTTATGACGCCGATGAGGTGGCTTCCAGGCTTGCGGGGACAGCGATCTGCATTAGGCGGACGGCATGGCTTCGTGTCTCAAGGTTGTCACCCCTGGCCCGGCGTAGGGTGATTCGCTCCGCCTTCCGGGGGACCCGTCTCTTTTCCTCTAGAGCTAGGAGACTTTTGCAGGGGCTTTCTCCGTCTCCCGTCCTCGGAGGCACCTCCTAGCTCTTCTCCACTGAACTTCTGTGAATTAGCCACGGTCTTCCCTTCTGTTTCTCACCAACAGGAGGCTGGGGTGTGTTCCTCAGGGTCTTACCCTTCCCCTTCTGGGGAAGAGAAGCTTAGTACTCACCCAGGAAGTAATGAATGGTGAAGATTGACAAGGGAAGATATGAAAATTACGTACCTACCGTAATTCTTGATCTTCTCTTGTATCTTCACCATTCATTACTGACTCCCTCCCATCCATCCCTCAGTGGCCTCCTTCTGTTGCGTCTCCCCTCCGTCTCATTCCTCCCTCTTGCTCAAAATTTCTAAAAAAAAAAAAAAAAAAAAAGGGGGAATCTTTCTGTCCTTTCCTGTTTTCCAAAAAAAAAAAATCCAGGAAAATTATTTACTCTAAGATTCATGGGCTTTTGTTGCAGGAGTGCTGAGTTGTGAGTAAGCTACAGACTATCCTCCGCCATATTCTCTGGCGAGGCACTCCTAGGGACCTTGCCTGACTCTGTCTGTGCAGTTTGATCCATAATATTCTGCTAATCAATTACTAAGCCCTAGAATCAACCCCTTTTTTGTCTTTTCTTGCAGAGCAGGAGGGCAGATGCAGTTATTTCCCTTCTCTCTTAAAACTGAGGAACTCTCTCCGACTGCTTGAAAGGCAACCCCTGGCTTCTCAGGTCATGTTTTCTCTCATAAGCCTCGAGTTATGCTCTGTCTTGAAATTTTTCCTTTTCAAGGTCCTTCTGAGACAGTGTTGCAGAAAAGCAGTGCCAACCATGACCGGTTCTTGCCAGCTTCAAGTCTCTCTTGCCTTGCCATAGTAAGTCGGTTGAGTTCCATTATATTATCTACAAACCGCCTGGAAAGGCTAAAATTTTCTTCCTAAATCCTGGCGGCTCATACATGCCTGGGAATTATCCTTTTCCTAGCGGGTGTCCTCCAGGCGAAGGCCTGCTCGACGGCCAGGGAGCCAGCGGCTAGGATCAAGGACCATGGCATGTTGAGGTCAAGACTATGCCCTCCTTAGTCTGTCTAGCGGGTTCGGTGAACCTTCTATTCAGCTCTGCCAGTGGGGATTCTTGCTCCCTTATTAAATCGAGCCTTAAGCCTCTCGGCTAACTATGCTCGTTGGGCATTCTGGTCTCCTCGACATCCCATCTTTCTTCTTCTTCTCTCTTCTTCATTCTTTCTCCTTCCCTTTCTATCTACTCCTCCTAGAGTCGCCCCGGTAAGGAGGCCCTGCGATCCCTAGGGCAGGAATATACTCTCTCTCCTCTGTCTATTCTCCATCGGCTTATTCCTTTTTCAGTTCATTCTTCCTTACTTTGCTATCCCTTGGCTATCTTGCCTCACTTTCTCTTTTTCCATAATTTAAGTTTTGCCTCCAGCTCACAGAACTGAGTTGGAGGAGGTCAGTCAATTCTACTACAGCGCCCCTCGGCGCATGGCGTCGTGTCTCGGTGGCCCGCAGTCAAACTAGCTTAAAAAAAAAAAAAAACTCGTGGCGGGTCGCGCCTCCGGCTTACACCAAGGAAGTAATGAATGGTGAAGATACAAGAAGATCAAGAATTCCGGAGGTATGTAATTTTCATTTACCAAGGCTATTTCTCCCAGTATGAGTATATCCTGTGGCACTCTATCAAGCAGATGGTTGAAGCTCTTCCGGAGTCGGATGCAAAGCCAGAGCTTCTTCAAACCATTACCAGAGGTATCGAAACTAACAACCAAGCAAGTTAAAGCAGCCATGGATGCTTTACGACACTGCTTCCGTTCAGCGGCTGCTGGTGTTGCACCGCCGTCATTCCTGGCTGCGTGCTTGACGGCTTCACGAATGACGCTGGCAACAGGTAATGGCGTTGCCCGCTGATGGTGCATATCTTTTGGTCCTCAGGTAGAGCAAGCTCAGAAGCTACTCAAAATACTAGGTCAGCCATTAGTTGGCTCGACCCCCTCCTGCCCTTTCGAGGGCATGTCAATAAGCGTCCGTTTCATAATCGTCAGTCCTTCGAGGCAGAGGTAGAGAGTTTTCCGTAAACCAACCTGCCCAACCTCAGAAGAAGGCACAACAGAAAGCGCAGGGGCCCAGGCAAGCGCTGCTTATGGATTGCTGGCCCAAGTCCCATCTCAGCTGCCTGGTGGACTTTTCCTCTCCGGTGGGAGGTGTCTGATGCTTCTACAATCGGTGGAAGTCCGCAACCTCAGACAAATGGGTCCTTGGATAATTCATGAGGGGTATTCACTCAATCTTCTGGAGACCCCTCCGGATCGTCCTCCCAAACGGCAGCCCAGGCTGTCGACCCTTCAGTCAGACCTTCTCACAGCCGAGATTCAGGGCCTTCTAAACAACAGGGCAGTAGAAGTGGTGCCGCTGCATCAACGAACACGGGGTTCTACTCCCATTACTTTCTGGTTCCAAAGAAGTCCGGGGAATGCGCCCCATTCTAGATCTCAGAAAGCTAAACAAATTTCTCCCCAGGGAGAAATTCAAAATGATTTCACTAGGAACCCTGTTGCCTTTGCTTCATCAACACGACTGGCTAGCCTCCCTGGATATGCAGGATGCTTACCAGCACATTCCTATTCACCCGAGGCATCAAAAATTCCTGAGGTTTGTGGCTCTGGGACAACATTATCAGTTCAGAGTCCTGCCCTTTGGGCTATCCTCGGCGCCACGAGTTTTACAAAGTGTTGTGCAGTTCTGTAGCGCACCTCAGAAAGGTCAGGATACAGGTGTTCCCTTATCTAGACGATTGGCTTAGCAAGCCCTTCCAGGCAAGGGACTCTGGATGCTGTGAGCGACCTCTCCCTCCTTACGTCCATAGGAGTCCTGCTGAACCTCAAGAAGTCGCAGCTGCAGCCTCCCAGAGGCCCCTTTTTATAAGGACTCTTCTGGACACCTCCTGTCGCGAGGCTTTTCTTCCAGAAGGCGGAAGGAGCGATATCCTTCAAATGGCCCGTCCACATCGGGAGAACAGCTCAGTTACAGCTCTCGATGCAGCGAATGCTAGGCCTCATGGCATCCTCAGTGTTCACTGACCCTAGCACGCCTGCATGAGAACCACTCAGTGGATGCTCAGTACTCAGTGGTCCCCAGCCTTGCACCCCAGTCCTATCCCATCAAGGTGACAGAACCTTTAAAGAGATCACTCACCTGGTGGTCTCAAGAGAGCAATCTCCTGGACGGATATCCTTTTGCTCCTCTGGACCATCAGATCTCCATTACCACGGACGCATCCCTAATGGGGTGGGGAGCTCACTGTCAGGCTCTCCACACTCAAGGTGTGTGGACTCAAGTCGAGTCCCAGCTTCACATAAACGTCCTAGAAATGAGAGCCGTCCTTTTTGCGTCCGAGGTTGAAGGACATTCTCTGTCACAAGAACATTCTCCTTCAAGCGGACAACAAAGCAGTGATGTATTACATCAACAAGCAGGGCAGTGCTCATTCTTACCCCTTATGCGGGAAGCAATGGAGTATGGAAATGGTGCTTGGAGCACAAGGCTCTAATTCAAGCGATCTACCTACTGGGAATACCAAACGAGCTGGCAGACTGTCTCAGCAGAACAGAGACAGATCCTCATGAGTGGTCTCTCGACTTAACCATAGTTCAGTCACAATTCGAAGAGTGGGGAACTCCAGACCTGGACCTTTTTGCATCCCCACTCAACGTAAAACTGCCTCTCTTCTGCTCCAGAAATCCAGGGCCTGGCATTTTCTGTCAGGATGCGTTCAGGCTGCGGTGGACAAAAGCGCTTTCTATCGCCTTTCTACCTCTTCCTCTAATTCAGAGGTACTCCTCAAGTTCGAGTCCCAGGGGACAAGATGATACTGTACTCCCTCCTGGCCTCGGCAGCTGTGGTTTCCACTACTCAACAAGATGTTGGCAGTTCCTCCGAGACCACTTCCCCTGCAGATGAACCTTTTGACTCAGGGGCTGGTGGTCCATCCCAACCTGAGATCGCTTCACCTTCACGCTTGGCTCCTGGAGCGGTAGAAGTAAACTGGTTCAATGTCTCTCGGAGGGTTTCAGATATTCTTCTGGCTGCGCGGAAGCCAGCCACTCGGAAAACTTGCACAGCCAAATGGGAAGTTCACTCTGGTGTGCAAAGTCCTCTTTGAATCCTTTTCCTGCCCACCAGATAAGGTTCTGGAGTACCTCCTGGACCTCCAATTCAGGTCTGCAGTACTCCACAGTCAAAGTTCACCTTCATGCCATTTCAGCGTATCATGAGCCAGTTTCTTCCTTAACACTGTCTCAGTTACCTGTGGTTAAGAGATTTCTTAAAGGAATTCTGCATACCAGACCTCCTACAAGACCTCCAGTTGCAGCCTGGGACATTAATCTTGTGCTAGACATGCTCACTCGGAAACCTTTCGAACCTCTAGCTACCTGTGAGCTAAAATTTCTCACCTGGAAGACTGCCTTCTTAGTGGCCATTACCTCAGCCACGCAGGGTCTCTGAGATACATGCCCTGGTCACAGACCCTCCATTATACTGTGTTCCATAAGGACAAAGTAGTCCTTCGGACACATCTAAATTTCTTCCTAAGGTTGTGTCAGAATTTCATCTAAACCAACCTTTGGTCCTTCCCTCTTACTGCGGACTTCCAAAATGAAGGAGAACGATCTCTCCATTCTTTGGATGTGAAGAGGGCTTTGCGTTTCTATCTAGATAGAACCAAGGACTTTCGCAAAGCCCAGCAACTGTTTGTTTCCTTCAGTGAGACCCGGCTGGGTCAGCCTGTCGCTATCAGATGTGTCTCAGCATGGTTAGTGGCATGCCTTCAGCACTGCTACTCCATGGCGCAGGTTAAGTTAGAGGGTAGGGTTTACGCTTACTCTACTAGAGCGGTCGCAGCATCCCTAGCGGAAATTCGCAACGTGCCCATTGCAGATATTTGCAACGTGGCCACCTGGAGCTCAGTGCATACTTGCGTTAAGCACTATGCACTGGATGTCCACGCCAGACGACATTCCTCCTTTGGCAGGGCAATCCTTAATGGACTTCTGTCCTAGAAACGTGAGCTCTTGGTCTTTCCTGCCGCCCTCTCGGGGATTATTAGCTCGGTACTCTCCAATAGTGTGAATGAGTGGGTGGAGACTTATGTCCAGGAAGATATAAAAATTAGTACCTACCGTAATTCTTGATCTTCTTGACAGTCTCCCACTCATTCCTCCCTCTCACATCCCGAGCTCACCTCTCTTGTTGGTCTTCACTCCCTCAAATCTTTAGGCTATGAAGAGTGCTTTGTTGACCCTTCTTATACGGGTCACCGGACTATCTTATGTCGGTCTTTAGAATAAACTACCCTTCTAGGTTAGTTAGCTGCACTCCTTGGTAAAAAAAAAAGAGGCGGTTGGAGGTCGGCCGCAAGATAGTCATTGCCAACGCGAGCTGGGCTCAGGCCATTCCTTGCGGCTCCATCTGGCGCGGACCCTCCGCCAAAAGTTTGTTCCGAGGGGTCCTAGTACCTCCAGTGGAGACTGTCCAAGAAGATCAGAATTACGGTAGGTACGTAATTTTCATTTACAAGCTTTGTCATCAGCGAACAGTGAAATTCTGCCTGCTATGTCCTGCGAATGTCACTGATGAAGATGTTGAATAAGACCGGTCCCAGCACTGATCCTGTGGTGACCCACTGGTCACTGTTCCCTCTGTGGGTGACAGCCATTTACCACCACCCTCTGTCCTGCCACCCAGCCAGTTACCTACCCACCACACTACTGTCCTGCCCACACCCATATTCCCCAGTTTGTGTAATAGTCTTCTATGTGGCACAGTGTCAAAGGCCTTGCTGATGTCCAGATAGACCATATCCACTGCCCTCCCTGATCCACCTCCTAGTCAGCCAGTCAAAAATTCAGTGCGGTTGGTCTGACGCGGCCTCCCCTGATGAAACCATGCTGCCTTGGGTCCTGTAGTCCATTGACAACCAGATGTTCCACCAATCTCTCCTTCAGTAGTGCTTCCATGATCTTCCCCACTACCGAGGTGAGGCTGACTGGTCTGTAGTTCCCCGCTTCCTCTTTGTTCCCACTTTTTTATAAGGGGACTACATCTGCTGTCCTCCAGTCTTTGGTACCTCCCCTGTTTCCAGTGATTGGCTAAACAGGATAGCCAGAGGTTCAGCCACCACCTCTCTTAGTTCTTTAAGGACCCTGGGGTGCACCCCATCTGGCCCCATTGCTTTATCAACTCTTATTACTTCCAGTTCCTTCAGGACCCTTTCTCTTGTGAAAGGGACTTGTGTCCATTCTGCACCATTCTCACCCTTGTACTCCCATCAGACCCATTACCCTCCTCTTCCTCAGTAAAGACTGAGCAGAAATACCTGTTCAATATGTCAGCTTTACTGTTGTCATCCTCCATGCCCCATCCTCCCCTTCAGTCTCACTATCCCTCCCTTTGTCTTTCTTTTTCACTTATGTACTTGTAAAGGTTTTGTCCCTCTACCCACTGATTTTGAATGTGTTCTTCTGTCTGAGCTTTGGCTTCCTTACTGACCTCCCTGCCTCCCTTTGCTTCTCCTGGTACTTCTCCACCCCCTTCTGCCTGTGTCTTTTTGTATTGCCTGAATGAAATCTTTTGGCTTTCACTTTCTTTGCTACCTCTTTGGAAAACCATAATGGTCTCCTCTTCCTTTCCTCTTGCTAACCTGCTTAATGCATAATTCTGTTGTTCTTGTAATCCCCATTTTAAATACTGCCCACTGTTCCTCAACGCCTGATTCCTGTCCCATTCCCTTAATGCCTCTTTCAAGTATCTCCCCATTTTCCCAAAGTCTGCCCCCTAAAATCCAGGATACATGTTTTGTGTGGTTTGGTTCTGCTCTTTCTGTGATTTCAAACCACAATGACTGGTGGTCACTGTTTCCAGGTGCTCCCCACTGTTACCCCATCACACTGTCCCTGTTAGCAGCACAAGGTCCAGTATTGCCTTCTGCCGAGTTGGTTCCATGACCAGTTGCTTGAGGAAGGCACCCTGAAGGGAGTCAGGATAAATCTGCTCCTAGTTGATGCTGCTGCTGGGATGCTCCAGTCCACGTCTGGAATATTGAAGTCTCCAACCAGTACTACCTCACCCTTGTCTGCCATCCTTTGGATGGCTAGCATCAACTCCTATCTGTTTCTTCCTCCTGGGCTGGTGGTCTATAGACCACACCTGTCTGGGATGGCTGTCCCCATTTTCCTTTCCAGCTTAACCCACAGTATCTCTCCCCATTTTGTTCCTCCTGGATCTCTGTGGCCCTTATGTCATTTTCACATACAGTGCCACTCCTCCTCCCCTGCCTGCTCTGTCTTTTCTGAACATGTTGTGGCCAGGTATGGCCATCTCCCAGTCGTGGTTATCATTACACCAGGTTTCAGTGATGTAATGTTGGGATGTAAGTGGGTCCCTTGTACCCCATCATCTCCACGGAGGGTGGCGGTGGTTTTCTAATGCATTTTCTGTTTCCCTCGGAACCCGGCCAGCAAGGTGACATAGCGCCCGTGACTCCGCCCCAGACATCTGCCGCGCCCCCTCACGTATGGCGGCCCCAGCCACCGCCAGAGGTTGCTCAGTGGCGGGCGCATCCCTGAACCCACCCCAGGAAGAGAGAGCAGTCCTCTGGATGCTCAATCTCTTCCTTCCCCTGCTGTCCCCTAGTCACCCGGGTCGCCGGCATGACACGAGGTGTGACGTCCAGCGCCTCAACCCTCAACGCCACTAGGCCAGCCTGCTATGAATAGTTTAATTAGCAAGTGGAGCAGAGGGACATACTGTATGCAGAGGCAGTCCCTTCTTAATGCGGTATACAAGGTGCCATTTGGATCCACTGGTTGGGGGCCTCAGGAGATCGGGTACTTTAACCAGAACTTAAAATTTCATACCACAGAGACCCGTGTGGTGGGGTGATAGGGACCCCCCTCAACCCTAGTATGGGGCCCAACATACCCATATTAGTGGGCTGAATTTTGTACACAACTCTCTTCACTTGGATAAGGTTCATCCCTTGATCACACTGGGGCCACAGAAAACCCTATTGTATGTGGACTTTCCTTACCTAGCTCATACCACAACTTCGGGCCATGCAAACTGACATCTGCTTTGGACTTTCTGCATGGACTAAAGGGACTAGTAACAGAAGTGATTCTGCAGTTTATTTCTTGTTGTATAACTCCTGTGAGATGTTTTATGCCCCAGGAAATCTTACTGTAACCTGACAAATGCAGTATTGGTCTCACCATAGGACTGCCTTGGAGCGAAATAGTTAATAGAACCCATGCGGATAGTGGAATGCTAGGCTCGACGTCGGTTTTCAAACCACTGTCCAAGGTTGCACTTCCTGCAACCGTCAGATTTTATTCTGCTTGCCTCAGTTAGGCGCCTCAGAGAGCTCTCCTTCACTTGCTTGAAGAAAATTTATCTTCATCGGTTTTTGATAGCACCGTTTATTTCTTTCAATTTTTAAAGCACTGTCCATGGTACACAGGTAGGCTTAGTCTAGATTTAGTGTTTATCAGGTAAGTTCTCTGTTCCTTTTCAGTCCCTCGCAACTGGGAGGGAACCAGTATCTGTTACTTTTTTCTGAAGTGAACTTCAGTAGTTTTTGTCTATTTAGACTTGTCTGGTAAATTGCATTGATTGAAATATTATTTAACCGGGGTAACTCTCTGTTCTTTCGGTTTTAAACCAACCGAAAAGAAAAAAAACAAAAAAAAAAAACTAGCAAGAGGATTTTTCTTGGCTAGATGTCACAGAAAACCAAGAAAAAGAATGGGCCCTACAGGTTTTCAGCATTGTACCGTGTGTGGGGAACGGTTTACTAAAACTGATCCTCACTTGATTTGTGTATTCTGCCTAAGGTTTGACCACCTGGAGGCAGACTGTGAGATTGTAAACATTTTCCACAGTCTGCACTTGAGAGGCGGCTTAAAAGACTGCAGGAAAAGATGTCTGAAAAGGCTGCTGACCCGGCGTCAGACAAACCGGCTCCTCCCCTAAAGGAATCGGAGGAACAGCCCTCTAACAAGGTCAATAGTTTCTAAGGAAGAAAACGCACTGCAGATACAGCCGCTGAACCAGCAACCGCAGGGAAGAGAAAGAAAAGGGAAAAACATACAGCGCAGGAACTGCAGCTGAGAAAAACCTCAGTTCAACCGCTGAAGAGATTGCGAATGCAATCAGAATCATACGGTCACTGCAACCTGGGACTACGGTTCCGGTTGAAAAGCAACTGCAGGCACAGACACTGGTTCAACCTCGGTTCCCAGTTCATTGGAATAGAGTGCAGAATTCTATGAGGAGGATGAAGAGGAGGCTAAAGATGAGGATAAGGATTATGGAGAGCCCATTGAACTGATATCTGTCCTGATCTCCACCGTGCTGGTTCCCCTGACAAGGGATCTGAGGACTATGCATCCTACTTTTGCTTTTTTGAAGCAAAATGGCTCAAACCCTGGACTTCCCCACTCAGGAGTCCACTGAGGAGGAGAAGGAACAGGACTACATGGAGATGATGGACATCCCAGTCTCAAAAAGACTATTATTTCTTATCAATAAGTCCCTGAAGAAACAAGTCAATAAAATATTGCAGACACCCACTTCTGTGCTACCAGTGGATAAAAAGCTGGATACAAAGTACTGGATAGCCAAAGGAGGGGCAGAATTCCCTTTTGGGCACCCCAGCCATGAGGGGTGGTACAGGCTGCAGCTTGTAATAAAGCTGGCATCTCACTGGCATCCGTCCCTCGATAAGGACTCCTGAAAAATAGACTCCATGACTAAGAAAGCATTAGACAAGCCTGTACAGCCAGGCAGATGGCAAATCCAGTGTCTCTTAGGCGGTTTGCTTGGCTCAGGACTACTAACCTGACCCAGGGCACACAAACAAAGGCTTTGTATTTTCCATGCAAGCCCACATCTCTGTTCAGAGAGCAAACAGAGGCTTACATGAAGAAAATGGATGATTACAAAACTGCTTACAAAGTGCTGTTGCCAAAGAAAGGCCATCCACACCCAGAAGCACCAAGCTAGAGGTGGTAGGGGCAGGGCCCATTACATGCCATTGTTTCAGCCTCAAGCTTTGCCCCAGTGCCAGCAGCAGAGGGGTATTTTAAAAGAGGGCAGAAGAGGCAGTGGCCATACTAGCCCCAGCACACAGCAGCTCAAACCAGCGGACACCCTAAGGTGTCTGTTTGGGTTGCCTACCCAACCCCAGTAGGGGGCAGGCTAGCCCAATATCTCCAGGAATGGCAAGCCATCACCACAGACAAGTGGGTGGTCCTAGAGGTAGTGGGCCAGGGTCTTGCTCTCAGCTTTAAGTTCATGCCAAAGCTGAGTGCAAGGGTCTTCAGACCTTCTACCCCATTGGAAACAGCTCTGTTAGAGGAGGAAGTATCCAACCTTCCGTCACAAAAGGCAGTAGAGCCAGTTCCCTTTGCACAAAGGGGAAAAGACCTGTACTCAAGATACCTCCTCACAACAAAGAAAACTGGGGAGTGGCAACCCATACTGGATCTCCGACATCTAAACAGACATCTGTCAGAACCAAAGTTCAAAATGGTGACTCTGGCAACCTTCCTCCCAATACTAGGGCAGGGAGATTTGTTAGCATCTCTGGACCTAAAGAATGTTTATTTCCACATCCCTATCAGGCAATCCCACAGAAAGTATCTCAGATTCAGATTGCCATCAGGCCAGTATCAGTTCAAGGAAATGCCCTTCAGACTGACTTCTGCTCCAAGAGTGTTCACAAAGTGCTTGGTAGTGAGTAGTATACACCTAAGGAGGCAGAGAGTGGCAGTGTTTTCCTACCTGGATGACTGGCTAGTCAGTGAGGTCAATCACCTCATCAGGTTAGGGATGCTCTAGCAGTCACACAGGATACTCTGAAATCCTTAGGGTTCCTAGTGAACTTTAAAAGTCAGTGCTAGAACCAGTTCAGCTCCTGGAGTTCAGTAGGAGCTGAGCTGGACACTATGAGGGAAGGCGTTCCAGCCACAGGGAAGAGTGGACAGCCTGATGCAGCTAGCCAGCTCTCTTCAAGCTGTACACCCCAAGACCAGCAAGGCATTTTCTACAGTTGCTGGGCATTATAGTAGCTTCAACAGCAACAGTTTCGGGCCAGGTTTCAAATTAGACATTCAGTTTTTCTTGGTCACACGGTATCAAAAAAGATTCATTGTCATAGTTAGCGCCAGTTACATGAACTCTCCTTCAGACACTACAGTGGTGGCAGGAGGCGGGACAGCCTCAGACAGGGTGTACCATTCCTGCAGGAAAACCCCTCTTTGGTGCTAACCACAGATACCTCACTCCTGGGATGGGGAGCACATCTGGGGCAGCACACTGCTCACTGTACATGGCTTAAGCAGGAGTCGTTACACATAAATCTGCTGGAACTCAGAGCAGTCTTCCTGGGCATCCAGTCCTTTGCCAACGTGCTGCAGGGACAGGTGGCGCAGGTCAGGACAGACAACATAACCACTATCTACTACAGAAACAAACAGGGAGGCACGAGGTCAACTCCACTGTGCACAGAAGCCATGAAATTTGGAGTCAGGCATACTCCCTGGAGATCTCTCTCTCTCTCTCTGACTCTGCAGTCCACCTCCCAGGGAAGGACAAAGTCCTGGCAGATGCTCTCAGCAGAATCAACCAGAGCCCCCACAAGTGGACACTCAACAAGCGGGTCTTGCAGATTGTTTTCAAGAGATGGGGCACTCCAGAAGTGGATCTCTTTGCAGCACCAGACAACAGTCAGCTACCTCAGTTTTTCTGTAGACCTCCTCTGAGGGCACAATCCCACTGGATGCACTGCTGCTGGATTGGACAGGGAAGTTCCTGTATGCCTTCCTTCCATTTCCATTGTTGCTAAGGGTACTGAGCAAGCTCAGATCTTAACCAGCAGCAATGATCCTCATTGCTCCAGACTGGGCCAGGCAGCCCTGGCATTTCTTTATTCTCTCCCTGTCAGTAGCCAAACCAGTCAGCCTCCCCAGGAGGCACAACCTACTGTCATCCTCTCAGGGCAGGATCCTATATCCCAACCTCCAGTCCCTCAGGCTGAAAGCTTGGCTTTTGAGGACTTGGAATATGTCAGCTTGACTCTCTGAGAAGGAGTCATGGAGGTCCTCAGAGTCTCTAGAAAGTCTTCCACCAGAAAAACCTACACATCTAAGTGGAAAAGGTTTTCCATCTGGTGTCAGACAAAATACATAGATCTCCAGTCAGGTGGGCTTGCCAGATGTTCTGTATTACCTGACCCACCTTCATTCCCTTGATCTAAGACCATCCACTCTTAAGGTGCACCTGGCAGCTGTTTCTGCTTACTTATCAGCAGGCAGGGTCTCATCCCTGGCTTTGAACCCAGTATTCAGAAAGTTTTTCAGGGGCTGCTGCGCGTGCATCCTGCACCAGTGTGGGATCTTAATATATATTGCCCAGCTCACTTGAAGCCTCCTTCCGAGCCCATGTCCTTGCAGATCTCAAGTATGTGACCTGGAAAACGGTGTTTCGTAGCAGTCACCTCTGCTAGGCAATTAGTGTGCTCCAGCCCTTGTCCACAGAGCCTGACTACATTGCATTCCATAGGGACAAGGTCATCCTCAGGACTAATGAGAAGTTTCTTCCTAAGGTGGTATCTGACTTCCACCTCAATCAGTCCATTACACTGCCTGTCTTTTCACTGACCATTCCACTTCAGGGCGTAGACTGCATAGCCTAGATGTTAAGAGCTATCGGCTACTACCTGGACCACACAAGGGCCACAGGCATGACAATACTAAACTCTTCCTGACCTATGAAGAAGTAAGAAAAGGCAAACCAGCCACAAAAGGTCCATTGCATGCTGGAATTGTTGCCTGCATTCAGTTCTGCTACAGCAGGTGGAGCAAACAGCCCCTTGAACTCTGGGGGGCAGTCACACCGGGAGCGGTCACTTCCATAGCAGCTGTAAGGGCATTCCTGTGGAAATCTGTAAAGCAGCTACCTAGAAAACTGTTCACAGATTTACCGAGCACAACTGCTTGGATACCCAGGCCAGAAGTGATGCCACGTATGGCACAGCAGTACTGCAGAGCCTGTTACCTAAATAGGTTCTCTGCCCACCTCCAAAGGTACTGCTTGGGTAGTTCTGCATTTGTCAGACTACAGTAAGATTTCCTGAGCGTGAAGAAAAATTACTATAGTAATCTAGTTTCTTCCAAGGGGAATCTTACTGTATTCTGACTCTTCCCCTACTAGAACCTAATGGGCACTGCATTCCAGCTGTCCATATCCCACTGCAAACCTCTTGGTATGATTGTTTTCTTGGGCATCTGTGACTTGAGTCTTAAGGATGCCCTGTTGTTTAAAAGAGGGGTTGGGCTTTAGGGGAGAATTGGTTTTATATTAGGATAGTTTAGTTTAATGCATGCTTCATAAGAATCTGATGGTTGCAGGAAGTGCAACCAGGGACAGTGGTTTGAAAATCGAGCTTGAGCCTAGCATTCCACTATTTGCATAGGTTCTGTTAACCATTTCGGCTCCGGGGCAGTCCTATGGTGAGGCTGTACTGCATTTGTTAGAATACAGTAAGATTCCCTTGGAAGAAACAAGATTACTATAGTAAGTAATTTTTTCTTCTAGATAATAAACTTTATTTATATAGCGCTCTTCGCAAAGTATCAAAGTGCTGCACAATAGACAAAACCATAAAATATTAAAATACAGTTCAGTAATCAGAATTTCAGTAACAGTCAGTTACAGAGCAACATCAAATGCAAGCTGAAATAAATAAGTCTTTAAGGCAGTCTTAAAGCGCTCCACTGTCAGGCACTCCCGTATCAAGTGAGGCAGAGAATTCCATGAGGTAGGGGCCGCAAATGAAAATGCCCTCGATCTAGATGTTTTAACCATACCCTGGGAATCTCCAGCAGTCCCTACATCAGTCAGGCGAAGCAGTCGGAGGGCAGTAAGAATGCAAGAGATCTTGCAGGTAGCTCAGTCCCTGTCCATGTAGGGCTTTATAAGTCAGTAAGCTGTCCTTGAAGGTGATCCGCCACTGAACTGGCAGCCAGTGCAGTTCGCGCAGCACAAGTGTAATATGGCTGGATCAAGATGACCCAGACAACAGCCTGGCCGCAGCGTTCTGCACCAGCTGCAGGCAGCGGATATCAGCCCCTGGAAGCTCTAGGTAAAGGGAGTTACAGTAGTTAATGCGTGAAGTCATAAAGGCGTGGATCAGACTTGTTAGGTCGCTGGACAGAACTAGGTGTTTAGTCCGGGCAATATTCCTCAGATGGAAAAAAGATGACTTAACCACGGCCGACACTTGAGAATGAAGTGTCAAACCATCGTCAAGAATTACCCCCAGATTTCGCACCTGTTCAGAAGTCTGTAACTGGAACCCCCCAAGCCACAGTCCTGAGGGATATCCCATCCCCTCTATCCAGCGACCAGGATCTACCACCAGCACCTCAGTCTTGACCGAACTGAGCTTTAACCAGCTGGTATTCATCCAGTCCTGGACTTCTACAGGGCAGTTATTAAAGACCGAGGCGCACTATCCTGGTCGGTGCAAAGACAGGTAGAGCTGTGTATCATTTGTGTAACAGTGAAACCTCAGCCCATACCATCTCACAATGTCTCCTAACAGCAGCATATCGCTCACGAACAACATGGAGTGAGTACGGAACCCTGTGGTACCCCACAGTGCAGAGAGAAAGCCTCAGAGGAATAAACTCCGGAGACAGCGCTCTGTGATCTACTGGTGAGGAATGAATGAAACCATCTGAGGACTGTACCAGACAGGCCGCAGGTGGCATGCAGGCGATTCAGCGGCACCCCATGGTCTACAGTGTCGAAAGCTGACGAGAGATCAAGAAATACCAAGATGGTACGGGATCTCTGGTCTCTCGTGATTAGGAGATCATTGAGCACCCAAACCAGAGCAGTCTCTGTACTATGCCTTTTACGAAAACCAGACTGGAGAAGATCATAGATGTCATGGATGGTAAGATGGTTCTCTGATTGTAGCGCCACGACCTTCTCAGTAACCTTCCCCGCAAAGGGAAGATTAGAGATCAATCGGTAGTTGGCGGGACAGTCTGGGTCAAGTGACGATTTCTTGAGAAAGGGGAGTTACCAGTGCTTCCTTCAGGGAGCAAGGGAACTCGCCCATCTCCAGTGAGCACCAGACTTGCAAGGACGGGGCCGATGACATCAGTACAGCCTAATAAAAGGCAAGTGGGGCCCGGGTTCAAACTACAACTGGTCGGACGCATATTTTTGAGAATCAGCATGACATCCTCGATCCCCAAGTGCTCAAACTCCATCCAGCAAAGCCAAGATGGGGTGACATTTGCCGACCACCATCTCCCCAACAGAGCGGGTCGAATGGATCTCTGATCTGATGTTGGCACAGATTGATGTATTATGGATGGTTTACGTGCTCTGGAGCAATGTTGCCCGACCTACTGTTGCTTATGTAGAATTCTACACATTGTGGTCCTAGGAAGTCCCTGACCCCCAACAGTGCTAGAGCATCATTGGCACTGCAGAGGAGTGGGCTTGAGCTGTACTCCCCACCTAGGGAGTTGCACTGTTTTATGTTCTCCCGAGTCAACCGGGTGCTGCCCAGTTGGCATCCTGCTCCTGCTCTTAGCACGAAGCAGGTCCCTTTCCATGGTGGATTCCACTGGGGATGGAGGCTGTTTCCACTGGTCTGTCGAGTGTGGGAGATGGTCGGTATCATGTTGGCATGGTGTCAAGAGTACCAGTTTTCATACTGCTCACACCGGAGCTTTCTTTAATTTCTGTCAGCCTCACAGGACACTGACAAGGGGCCATGTGCATGCAGATGTGTGCCCTCGCATAACAACAACACCATCCTGTCTCCAGCTACCAACTCTGATTGCACTGCAGCGTGTGGTTACCCAGTTAGTATGCAGCAGAGCCTAGAGACCAGTCATACCTGAGGAGATTTGGACTGTACAGTGTCAAAAGAAAGAACAGGCGTGCATACGAGACTGTTGGGCATCTAAAGTTCCAGCAGGGTCCTATTGCCTGGTGATTGAGGATCAAAATGTAAGGCTCTGTGGAGCAACTTGTTCTTAAAAATGGGGATGGGGGTAGGGATGTCATGATAACATGATATGACAGTATATCACGATAATTACCACTGGCGATAATTTATCATTGTAAAAAAAAACAATGTTTGCAATTTTATGTGGCACAATGTACCACAATATACAGCGATAAAGCACCTCAGCTTGTTTTTCCAGCAGTGCATCCCTTTCCAGGTGCAAACATGATTCCTGATTCCCCACCATCCTCCTATCAGATTTTTGTTATTTTTCCTTAAAATAAGAAATGCAGTGCTGGCCATGTGGCGTGGAGTTTTCAGGGCCTGGGCACCTCACCTGTCATCATGCTGGTAAACCAGGTTCAGGAATAGACTTGGGTCACTCAAGGGTGGACTGCATGAAGGAGGATGGAGTATCCATTGACAGCTGTCCTTCTTTGAGGTGGGGGGACATTGATCACCATCTAGCAAAGGCAGGATGATGCAGCAGTAACAGCCTTCTGACTGGGTGCAGGGGCCGAGTACATGTGACATCTTTACATCACACACTTGCACCATCGCACGTGTGCCAGCCTGAGGGATGGGGAAAAAGAAATTGGGGGGGAGGTATGTGCACCAGTCAACTTACATAGAAACATGGAAACTGATGGCAGATAAGGACCACTTGGCCCACCTAGTCTACAGGATTTTCCCTACCTCCTGTAATCATAATCATCAAACTTTATTTTTAAAAAGCGTCCTTCCAGAGCTCAGGGCACCCTTACAATATTAAAATACATAAAATCTTCAATTATAAAATCCACACTATTGGATATATTACTCATTTAACATATATTAAAACAAATCTTCCAATTAGATTTTATATTCAGCAGAAATACTATCAATCAAGGCCTGATTAAATAAGTACATTTTAAGGGACATTTTAAAACCTTCCACAGTCAGGCTGTTACATATCCGACAAGGTAGAGAATTCCACAATGTCGGAGCCACATAGGCAAATGCTGTTCCTCCTGAAGTTTTCAGACAGACTCTGGGAATCTCTAGCAATCCCTGGTCGGAGGATCAGAGTTGGTGGGAGGTGAAGTAAGGAGAGAAAAGGTCTTGCAGGTATTTCAGTCCCTGGTTGTGTAGGGCTTTATAGGTCAGCAATGCGACCTTGAAGGTTATCCGCCACTGTACAGGCAGCCAGTGGAGTTCACACAGTACAGGTGCTCTATGCCTGGATCTAGGGGCTCCAATTAACAACATGGCTGTCATGTTCTGCACCAGCTGCAGTCTGCGGATATCAACCACTATAATAATCAAGATGGGTGGTGACAAAGGCGTGGACCAGGGTTGGAAGATCTTGAGTCGGAACCAGGTATGTCACCCGAGCTGTTTCTAAGATGGTAAAGGACAATTTGACTACAGCCAACACTTGAGCCTTCAAGGTCAGGCTTTCATCAAAAATCACACTGAGGTTCCACACTGGTTCGAGACAGTTAGTGGTGTTCTTCCCAGCTCTAATCCAGAAGGCTGTCCCACTAGCGTCCTGGCCGACCTATGGTCTGGGTCCACGACCAATACCTCTGTTTTCTCCAGGTTCAGCCTCAGCCAGCTAGCACTCATCTAGTCCTGAATCTCAGTCAGACAGCTGTTAAACACAGGATCACACTCCTGGCTGGGCACAAAAGACAGGTATAGCTGAGTATCATCTGCATAGCAGTGAAAACTCAGACCATACTGTCTTATAATGTCTCCTAATGGTAGCATATATACTGTGAACAACATGGAGGACAGCACAAGCCCTTGGCACCCCACAGGGCAGCTCATAGGGGACCAAGGAATTAATCCCCGACACCACCCTCTTGAGATCTGCCCTCGAGGAACAGTCGAAATCAATTGAGGACTGCCCCAGTCCACAGAAGATCCTCAGGTGCTCAAGCAGCACCCCATAGTCCACAGTATCAGACTCTGCCGAGAGATCAAGGAGAACCAAGATGGTACGGGATCTCCAATCTCTGGCCATCAGGAGCTCATTAAGTACTCGAATCAGGGCCGTCTCGGTGCTCTGTCTTTTCCTGAAACCTGACCGGAGAGGGTCATAGATATTGTGGCTGATCGAATGATCCTCCAGCTGCAGAGCGACCACCTTCTCAGTAACTTTACCTGTAAAAGGCAAGTTAGAGACTGGTAGTAGATCAGGGAGGGGCTGTGGACATTGCCTACCTAGACTTTAGCAAGGCATTTGACACAGTCCCACACAAAAGATTAATATACAAGTTAGCCAGCCTGGGAGTGGGTCCCAAGATGACAGCCTGGGTAAAGAATTGGCTGGAGAATAGGACACAGAGAGTAATAGTAAATGGAGTCCACTGTGAAGAAAGGGGGGTTACTAGTGGGGTACCGCAGGGTTCAGTATTAGGACCGGTCCTCTTCAATGTCTTTATAAGCGACATTGCAGAGGGACTGGAAGGAAAAGTATGTCTCTTTGCAGATGACACAAAGATCTGCAACAGATTTGATGCACAAAGTGGGGTGGAAAGGATGAGAAGGGACTTGGCAAAGTTAGAGGAATGGTCAAATGTATGGCAGCTTAGATTCAATGCTAAGAAGTGCAAGGTAATGCACCTGGGAAACAAAAACCAGGGAAGAGTACACAGTGGGGGTGAGATACTAACAACAACAAAAATGGAAAGGGACCTGGGGTAGTCATATCAGATGACCTAAAGGTGGGCAAGCAATGTGAGAGGGCAGCAAGGAGGGCTGGGGGATACTGGGATGCATAGGGAGGCATCACCAGTAGAAAGCAGGAATTATTATCCCTCTGTACAGACAGCTGGTGAGACCCCATCTGGAGTACTGCGTGCAGTTCTGAGACCCAGTCTCCATAAAGACATAGACAGGATGGAAGCTGTCCAGAGGAGGGCAACTAAAATGGTGCAGGGTCTGCACTGGAAGACATATGAAGAGAGACTTAAGGAGCTTAATATGTATAGCCTCGAGGAAAGGAGGAGAGGGGGACATGATAGAACTTTCAAGTACCTCAAGGGAATCAACAAAGTCCCAAGAGGTAGCATCTTTCAAAAGGAAGTGTGCAAGAACAAGGGGCACAATTTGAAGATGGGGGCGGCTCAGAGGTAATTTAGGAAGTATTTTTCATAGAGGTTGTGGATGCATGGAGCGGCCTTCGGAGGTTGTGGAGTCAAAACAGTGGTAGAATTCAAGCATGCATGGGACAGTCATAAGGCAATTCTAGGGGTGGGGTAGGAAGAAGTAGGCTGCTGGTTAACTAGGATCTGCAGCTTATCCATTAGGTAGAAATGGGCAGACTGGGTGGGCCAAGTGTTCCTTATCTGCCGTCAAATTCTATGTTTCTGTAGTTAGCTGGGCAGTCCGGGTCTAAGGAGGCCTTTTTGAAGAAGGGTCGGACAACTGCCTCTTTAAGGGGGTCCGGAAATATCCCCCTCTCCAAAGAACTCCTCACTGTCCCAGCCAGGACCAGGCTGTTAACCTCAACACACCCTACCAGAAGGTGAGTTGGGCCCAGATCCTAACTACAGCAAGTTGGCAGCAGAGTCTGGACGATCCTTACAATATCAAGTAACTACCGGCAGGCTGAAGCTGGACCAAGTCACCCGGGTAACCGTACCACTCTATTGATCAATGCAAGGACCAATGGGGAGGCACTGGATGATCTCTTTCCTGATGGAGGCAACCTTATCCGCAAAAAATTGCGCAAACTCATCACACTTTCCTTGTGACAATGTTTGACCAGATTGCAGACAGGCTGGATTGCACAGTCTGTCCACAGTGCGGAAGAACTGAGCTGGCCTGTTTTTCACTGCATCAATCTCCTTGGATAGGAATACTGCCTTCTTATTGGAAATTGCTGATTGGTAGACTTTATAATGGCCTAGCAACCTAAGCCTGCCCTCCTCTAGGTGAGTTTTCTGCCAGTGTCCCTCCAACCTTCGCCCTGCCTCTTCAACTCCCGCAGGGTCCCATCATACCATGGGGCCCGAGGGCGAGGGATCAGGGACAGACACGAACTGGAGCAATAATGTCCAGGGCCCCTTCTATCACCTTATTATAGGCAAGAACAAGGGGCCTGGGTCACTGCTATCGGTCAGAATTCCCAAAGATCCACTACTGCCATTAGGCCCTCTGAGGTAACTCCTCTTAAGGGCTGTACTGCACCATTTCCTGGGGGCAGGCCTACTAAGGGAGTTGCAAAACTGAACCTCCGACCATGATGGTCAGAACATCCGACTGGATCCACCACCATGTCCATGATCTCCATCCCCAGGAGAAATACCAAGTGCAGCAGTGTCCCCGTGGGAGGTGGCGGTAACCACCCGTGTCAGGCCCAGTGATTACATCGACTGGAGGAGATTTTGCCTAAATGATGAGAGTTCATCGCCGACCCAGGCATTGAAGTCCTCCAGAATCAACCACCTGGGGAACTCCCACGCCAGTCCAGCGATGAGCTCTTTTACCTCCTGCAGGAAAGCCCTCCCATCACCTGGTGGATGGTAAATGAGAAGGATCCTGCAGCCTGCACCTGCCCCCACAATACACTCGGAGTTGGTAAATCCCACTGGGACCTTCCTGAAATCCAGATCTGATGTAAAACAGATCGCAACTCCCCCGCGCCCCCCCCCGGTCCACTCTCAGGCGGTGTTACACCAAGAACCCTGCCGGTATAGCGGAAGCCAGAATGGGTTCCGCATTTTTATCCAGCCAGGTCTCGGTGATGCAAGCCAGATCTGCAGAGGCTACCATATCAGCCACCAGTCCCTTCTTGGTCTCTGGCTTTACTCTCCCTTTCCTAACCAATAAAGTTCCCTTAGGCCTATCCTTTGCATTCTTAAATCCTCTTATAGTTTTAGCCATGACCACCTCCACTGGAAGGCTTTTCCAGGTATCCACCACTCTTTCTGTAAAGAAGTACTTCCTCAAATTTCCCCTGAATCTACCCCCCTCCAGCATCACAGCATGACCCCTTTTTCTTGAGCATCTTTTTTTTCTGAAAAATGCTTCCCTCTCGTACCCTGTTTATACCCGTGAGGTATTTGAAAAGTCTCTGTCGTATACCCCACCTCCTTTTCTCCAGGGTATACATACTAGAGGTTCTTTAGCCTCTCCTCATAGGGCTTTTGATGCAGGCTCTGCACCATTTTAGTTGCACTCCTCTGAACTGCTTTTACTCATCCTTCTGGAGATGTGATCTCCAGAACTGGGCCGTAAGTACTCTGGGAGGTCTCACCAGTGATTTATACTGCGGTATCACCACCTCTCTCTTTCTGCTGGTGATACCCTCCTGTGCACCCTAGCATCCCACTAGCTCTCCCACGCCTTGTCTAGCTGTTTGGCCACCTTTAGGTTGTCGGATCGATTACCCCAAGTCTCTCTCCTGCTTGGTGGTCATCAGTACCACCCCCCATCTTTTACTTCCACCCTGGGTTCTTTGGCCCAAATGCATGATTTTGCACTTCTTAGTATAGAATCTTAGTTGCCCACTTTGACCACTCCTCAAGCTTTTTTCTACACACCTCCCCTAGAGTGTCTACCCTATTGCATATCTTTGTCATCTGCAAAAAGGCATACCTTCCCTTCTAGCCCCTCTGCAGTGTTGCTAATAAAAGACATTAAAAAGAGGACCAGCCCAGTACTGATCCTTGTGGCACCCCACTGGTTACCCGCTCTTCCTTGGAGTGAGCACTGTTTACCACCACTCTCTATCTCCCAACCAGTTTCTTACCCAGTTTACTACCTTTGGACCCACTCCCAGGCTGCCCAGCTTGTTTGAGTCTCCTATGTGGAATGGTGTTGGAGGCCTAACTGAAATCTAGGCAGGTTACATTCAAGGTTCCACCCTGATCTAACAAAAGTAACAAGGCTCGTCTTACTTGAATACTGACTCCGATTTGTACTACAAGTTGGGTTAAAATCGTAAAAATAACTTTTAAAATGCCACCCCATAGACATGTATGGAGCTCATCCCCGCACTAGGCATATAATGACCTCACAAAACAAGGGCCTTGGGGATGGCATCTGGATCAGGAAGTTGAAGGGATCAAGCAAATAACCCCTCGGGGTCAAATACTATCCTTCCCTTCCTTAGGGGCTAAAGAAAAATTTTCCAACTACTATGGAGGAACTCCCAGTCAGGTAAGGAGTCTCCTGATGATTTTGAGCAAGGAGAAAAATCCGGAAAGGTGCTCTTTAAACAAGCAAGTAAAATATTTGCTCATTCACATTTTAAAATGTATTGTACTCTGTGGCTGGGATATTCAAAGAGGCGCAACCCCACATTGCACCCCAGCGGGATATTGAGAAGGCTGCCTGGCGCAGCTCAAATCCCGATTTGCCGGGGCGCAATGTAATTGTTAGCAGCACAGATGCAGGGGGCGTGCCCATGCATATGCGGCACATCCAGATATTCAGTCCGGGATGGGCGGTGCTTATGCTGGTAAAACTCTGCAGTGTGCTGCATGGGAGGGCTCAGAGATGAACCCATGAAGTGTGAGCAACTCCAGGCCACCCACAGGCGGGCAGCTGTATTGCAGGCGCAACACAGCTGCCAGTCGTGGGTGTTGCCACCCTTCACCCTGAACACTGTCCACAAGCACAATGGCTCCCTGGTAGTCTAGTGCCCCGCCCATTGCCCTTAATCGCGGTAAATGTATATGATACCATACCCTGGTGGACTAGTGTCTCTCCCCCCCCCGTTGCCATAATTGCGGTACAGTGCCAGATCAGACTTCCCTGGTGATCAGTGGCACCTCCACCCACACAGATCCCCTGCTGCCCTCCCCTGGTAATTGGCGGCTGTAACCCGCCATATACTGCCGGCCTCCCGCTTGAATGTCAGGTACAGTATGGGCTTACCTGTCATTATCGGGTGGGTTGCAGCCGCCAGCTGATGACGGGGTGGGGGCGGGTTGTAACAGGGATCTGTGTGGTGGGGGTGCTACTGATCACCAGGGAAGTCTGATCTGGCACTGTACCGCGATCACGGACAATGGGCGGGGTACCACTAGTCCACCAGGGCTTTATTCAACAGGGGCTTTACCACAGTCAAGGATTCAGGAGGAAGGGGGTCCAGTAGGCTACCAGGGATTGTTGCAATATACAGTTACGCAATCGCGGCAAGGGGAGACCACTGGACTACCGGACTGTCTTATGTTACCTTTCCCACGATCGCGGCTATGAGGCGGGGGATGCCTCGGGATCCCGACTGTACACGTCACTCTGTGCAGGGCGCCAGGTGCAGTTCGCCGGGCTGCCATGCGCAAGGCATGCTAATGGGGCCATAATGACATGCAAATGGCCCCATTTGTGCCTTGCATATATTATGGCCTCATTTGCATGCCCACAGCTGGATATCGTGGGTGATGCGCCTAGCGCAACTGCACTTGTGCTGGTGCATCCCCGTGCTCCCTATCTGTGGCTTGCACTGGTGCAGTGTGTGCACCAACCTTGCCATATTCAGCGGTGCTGCGCCCAGGCTTGCGCCTCTGCCCAGCGCAGTCTGAATATCTGGGCCTGTGTGTATAACACATGTATTAATTGTGTATTTGAATTATGTAAAAAAAAAAAAATGCAAGTAGTTTTATAAAGTTCAGAGATTTTAATGTGAAAATAATTTTTTTTATATTTTATTTTAATTTACAACAGACTTCAGAATAATGTGCATAAATGCATAGCATTGCTTGAAAAAGAGTCAGATATGTAAATTATGTAAAAAAAATTTAATTGAAATAGTTTTCTAACATTGTTTGACAAGTGGCAAAATTATCATTTTCATCACGGTTATATCATTAAAATGTTTGTGACACCCCAAGTGTAGGGTATAAAATGAGTCTAAAGAAACAAATGCTTATCTTTGGTCCTTTCAAAATACTGGTGGGGCATCTATGGCACCTAATGCTGTTTAAAAAAATAATACATGTTTTTATAGCGTACTTATTTATACCTGCTTATGAAGCAAAGAGTGGACATGATGGAACTAGAGTTTTTTAAGGTACTATTTTAACCTTTTTAGCCTCAAACATAGCAGTTTTAAGCTTCTTGCACAGCAAAACTAGAAGTGTTGCACATGCAGTTTGATTACTGCACCAAATGATGAAGCATTTGGGACAGAACGTTACCTGGAACATTTCTTGAAATATCATCGTTTTCTGTTTTGGAATTTGCTTGAGCAGTGAAGTTGCATGTCTGCATTTTGAAAATGTACACCTAAGGCTTTTGCTTTTGTTGTACAGATCTCCATGAAGATGGTACCGAAGATACTTTCCCCATTAGTGAAGGACTGGGCACCTAAAGCTTACATCATCTCTTTCAAGCTGGAGACAGATCCTTGCATTCTTGTAGACCGGGCACGCAAAGCTCTGGAGATCTATCACCATCAGGCTGTTGTGGCAAATGTCCTTGACACACGGAGGAGCAGCGTAACCATAGTAACCAGGGACTCCCAGGTTGAACTGCGTCTTTCTGATGAAGAGGCAGCACGTAACGTGGAATT
The DNA here is from genome assembly GCA_016271365.2 of Neoceratodus forsteri. Classification (NCBI taxonomy): domain Eukaryota; kingdom Metazoa; phylum Chordata; order Ceratodontiformes; family Ceratodontidae; genus Neoceratodus; species Neoceratodus forsteri. Next base: position 570,744,721 of record CM057452.1, read on the forward strand.
AGAGGAAAAGATTGTGAGTTACCTGCAGGACTGCCACACCAATTTTATTAATCAGCAAAACCATGGCTCCTAATACTGTATGATAATTGTATGGGACTGCCCTGTTATTTATGATTTGTCCGGCGAGGTGGTGGGATGTTCGTGAAAAATTACCCGTGAATTTTCAGGACAATACTAGGTGAATGGTCACTCTGAATTGCCCAAAAATAATCTCCACAGTTTTATCCTTCAGTTCATAATTCTGTCATATTTGTGATTGCCCTGCTATTAATTAGATTGTGTAGCAGGGTGGTAAGATGTTTCTGTTATGTAAAAAAAAGTTGAATTGTTAGGGTTAAACTAAGCAAATGGTCACTCTGAAGTGCTCAACAAATAGTATCAGGTGTTCCAGATAAAACTAGTCCTCTTGGGGTGGGTTGCATGTGAGTGCTGCATCCATAGCAGACCGAAGCCGATCCCTGCCTTCATCTCAGTAGGAATAGTGTGTCACAATAGGTTAGTGCGGAACTAGCTCAGAATCCTTTCGTAAAGCAGTCAGTATGCTGATATATAGATCCTTAATAACCTCAGTAACTTCATACATAGTAACCCAGTAAAGTCAGTAGGGACTCTTGGTCCAACAACTATGCTGTTCAGATGTGCACTCATTTATAGGGTCTTTCACTCACACTACTGCTTAGGGTGCCCTGTAATTCCTTTGGCAAACAGGAATTTGTCAGGCTTCCTTGAAGGAACTGCAATGTCCTCATGTTCATTGTCTTTGCTGACAGACTGTTCCTTGGTGCAGGACCCATGTGAGAACAAAGTACCTCCCAATGTAACACCTGAATTTAGCTGCTTTGATCCTCAGCATGTGCCTTCCCACCCAAAAAAAGAAACACTGCTCTCACCCCATTCTAGTGTTACTGCATTACAGGTAAGGAATCACTCAAATAAGCTGATATGTGGTTAAACAAATCCTTTATTTATTCTATATGGGTGTTTGCCCCGCAGTCCATCCCTCAGAGGGACTCTGTCTCTAGCACACGCTCCCGGCCTGACACCCCTGGCTGGGATGGGGTAAAGGGGCACAGGCTTACCCCCACCCGTGGAGCAAAATCCAGACTTCACGGGGACAGCCGGATCACTGGTGCGGCCATCATGGAGCCTGCCAGCTCCTCTTACTGTTTTCTCCCTTCCTCCTCCCCACCAATGTAAGCGCCAGCGTGTGCCCTCCCCGACTCGTACTGCCCTCCAGCTGTTGCTAGAGAGCAGTCAGCGATCAGGATGGGAAACTTCCCTCCCCCAAGAGAGGAGAACAGTTCTCTGGATGCTTGATCCTCTCCTGCCCCTGCCGGTCGCTGGCATGGTGTGGCGTCCAGCGCCTCAACCCTCAGCGCCACGGGCGGCCACAAAGTTGATTCATAGCAGCAGAAATGCAGGTGGCCGAATCACTCAATGTTTCATGTCGGCCACTTTTTCACGAGTCTTGAAAAAGTGGTTGACTTGAAACATTGATGTCAAAATAATTGTTGCCATATTGGTCCTTGTACAACAAAATAGGTGATTTGATACCTTTTGTTGGACCAACATAGATTGCAAACCTACGAAACTGCCAGCAAAAACAGGCCTCATGGTCTATCAAGTCTGCTCGAATGTGCAGCTAGCACCCTTACTTTGCAGCTGCCACACCCCCTACCTTTAGCCCCCCCACCCAGTCCCATCCCCTTTTGAAACTACCCACTGTCTTACAGGATACCACGTCCTCTGGCAGAGTGTTCCATTGCGCCACAACCCTCTCCGTGAAAAAGTGCCTCCTAATTTCCCTTTTATATCTTCCCCTTCCAGTCTAAGACCATTACCTCTCGTGTCCCTCCCCCTTCTTAGCATAAATATTCCTTCTGTACCTGTCTTGTTTATCCCCTTAAGTACTTAAAGGCCTCAGTTATATCTCCCCGATCCCATCTCTCCTACAAGGAGTACAAATTCAGCTTACTCAGCGCTGTCCTCATGCAGGATAACATTAAGGTTTCGAGCCTATGAGGTCCTTCTTCAGGAAGAAAATGGCACGTTTCTTAAGGGCTCACTTCTGGGTATTTTAACGTGAACTCTAAGAAACCTGCCATTTTCTTTCTGAAGAAGAACCACGTAGGGTCGAATGCTAAAAGCTTTCCTGTAAATCTTTGTTGGTCCAATAAAAGGTATCTGATCACCTGTTTTCTGCATCTGAAAACATTGAGTAATTTATTAGAATTAATGTGATGACATTGGAGTGAGGGTGATGCACTGTTTGGAGTGAACATGTTTTAAACAAAAGCACTACTGCATGGGTGCCCCCAGGTAAGCATATGTCCCTTCATCCTGCTGGAGCACACCTTGGACTGTACTGATACCCTTCAGTATGTGGAAGGCTGAGTTCATGTCCACATTCAACCTCCACTTCTCCAGGGTGAAAATGTTATGGGTCTTCTGTCACTCATAGCAGTTATTCTGCATTATTGTGATAATTTTACCCCTTCTGCTGCCTCATTGTCCTTTAAATATTGGGGAGCCCAAAACTATACTCCTGCTCCTGTCCCATCTCCTTGGTCATCCCTTTCATTTGGCACAGTCTGGCCCACATAAAGCCATGCTGATAGAGATTGAAAACCAAGGCCCGCCCCATTTAACACATAATCCTTGTCCTTAATAATGGAACCCAGGACCTTGCCTAGCATCAGTGTCAGTCTGGCAGGCTTATAATTTCTTAGGTCTGACCGTGCTTTCTTGGATATAGGGACCACGTTGAGCACTTTTCAGTGCTCCAGTACCGCAACTTTATGGATACTCATAAATAACTATCGCTATTGGCCTCTCCACTTGTTCCTTTAGGTCCATGATGATTCTAGGATGTATCCCCTCTGCCTCTTGGAATTTGCCTGGCTGGATCTTTGCCGGATAGTCTGCCACCAAGATAATTGTTATATCAGCAGCTTGCAACATGGTTTCCCTTGATGCTATGGTCATCCAAATGAGCATTGTCCACTCCCCGGGTCCTTTGGAGAACACAGAAGAGTATTCATTCATTATCTCATCCATTGCCCCTGGCTCATGCAGTGGTTCCTCCCTCACCCTTACGCCTTTTCCTGTCCTTCACCTTACTCTTTCCATTTTATGAAATGGAATGTGGTTTTGCAGCTCCTACTGCTACCCTGGTTGTCAGACCCTCTTCGGTTTCCTTAGTTTTATTATTGTAATCCTTCATTGCTGTGCTGCACTCCTCTCTTACCTGGAGGCAGTGTGGACATTTCCAGCAGTCCTACATCCCCTTTAGTAGGATCAGCTGCCTTAGAACCCTCTTGAGCCAGGGAGAACCACTTGACCCTTTTTCCTTTATTGCTTAGAGGACTCCAGACCTCTGCAGATGCTTTAAGCACCTTAATCAGCACACCTGACATGTGTTGTGCATTACCAGCCTTGTGCAGCTTTTCCATACCTTTGGCCACCAAATCCCCCCGTCTTGGCAAAGTCTGTCTTTCTAAAGTTCTGAGTCCTGACTGATCTGTCTATATATTTTCTTGAGTTTACGTGCACAGCAAGAAATGCAGATTCTGCAACTCACAGTTGATTTGTGCAGTACAGATAACATAAAAGCAATAAATGAGTATCCATAGAGTACTGTACAATAAATAAAAATTGAAACAGTTAAAACAGTCTTGATGGAACAGTGTCCTGTCTTTCTTTGTAATATCAGTGTCCAATGGATATTTATATTCTGCTCTGCCTGAGTTGTTAACCAAGGAGTGTTTTCTGTGGGGGCATCCTCTAGGTGGCTATCAGTAGTCGTCCCAGATGGAGTTAGACATTATATGATCATTCTTCGAGTTGGAGCTCATGCAGCAGGCTACACAGTTAGGACTATGCCACCAGGCACTATGACCCCACAGAAAAATTCTAACCAGCAGTACCCAGCAGGGACCTCCCCTGACATCAGGGACAGGGAGGGTAGAAGGGGAGGAGTAGGAGCTCTCTACGTAAAGGAAGGGATCAAAGCAGTGGAACTAAAGGGTAAACAGGGAAGAGAGGAGGCACTGTGGGTTACCCTGGAGACCAGAAATGGCACCACAGTCCACCCAGAGGTTGTATACAGACCCCCATCTCGGGGAGGAAATGGACAAGGAAATGATAGAAGGCATCCTTAGGATGGCAGAGAAAGGAGAGATAGTGTTGATGGGGGACCTGAATATGCCAGATGTTAACTGGAGCATCTTTGCTGCAGCCACATCCAAGAGCAGGGTCATTCTCATGCCGGCCCGTCGGCGCAGCAGATGGATTTCACGTCTTGGCTGGCGGCCGGGTTGAGGCAGACCTGGTCACTGGAGGGCCGGCCGGGGGAGAAGGATAGAGTGTCCTATGGACTGATCTCCTTCTCCGGGGGTGGGTGGAGAAGTGTCCAGCACGAGACAGAACCCTGGCGGAGGCCAGGAGTCATGCAGCTACCGGCACTAGCATGGACTGAAGGCGGGACGGATGCTGGTTGTCATTGCACATCCCCGTCTCCCAGAGGAAAAATGGAAAATGGGGAAGGGGGGTCCTCCGTCTAAGTGAAGCCCTCCCGGGCTTCAGTTATCATATCAGCAGCACCCCAACTAAATACTGGTTCCATGGCACTGGAATTAGGGGAACCAGTGCCACGGCCCAGCCCTCCGGGAGGCAAGCCAGGGGTGACCGGGAGAATGCGGCAATTGACAGTTGGTGGAAGCCTTGGGGCCGTGACCAGGGCAGAAGGCCGATGGATGGACCTGCCAGAAAAAGGAAAAACAAAATAAGCAGGGTCATTCTCGATGCCCTACAGGGGGCATGCCTCAGTCAGCTAGTGTTGGAACCTACTCGGGAGGGAGCAGTCTTAGACCTGGCACTCTCAAACAGGGATGGAGAGAGGATCTCTGATCTAGAAGTGGGTAGCCATCTGGGAACAAGTAACCACCAAACAGTGTGGTTCACGATAAACACAGCTGCAGAGTCGAGCCATAAAAACATGAGGGTACTGGACTTTAGGAGGGCTGACTTTGTCAAAATGGGAGCCTGCCTCAGAAAAGCATTAGCAAACAGGCAAGAAGGAGGGGTGGAGGAACAATGGGGAAACATCAAAACTGCCATCACAGATGCAACAAGCCTTTGTATGAAGCAAATCAATCAAAACGAAAGAAAAAAACACTGTGCTTCTCAAAAGAGGTGGCGGGGAAGGTTAGGGAGAAAAAGATAGCATTCAGGAAGTATAAGGAAACACAGAAGGAGCAGGACAAAGAACTGTACCAGTTAAAGCAGAAGAAAGCGGGGAAGGCAGTCAGAATAGCAAAGGCCCAAACTGAGGAAAAGATAGCCAACTCGGTTAAGGAGGGAGATAGCAGCGTTTATAGGTACATTAGGGAGCGAAGAAAGACCAAGGGGAGGAGGTGGGCAGAGAGGGACAGTGAAAAAGCAGGGATACTGAATGAATACTTCTGCTGAGTATTCACAAAAGAAGGGGGGGGGTACCGAATCCAGTCAGTAGAAGCACTCTGGATAGGGTGGTCGATACCAGTCCTTTCACAGAAGAAAGGGTTCTGAAGAACTAAAACTGAAGGTAGACAAAGCAATGGGGCCTGACAGTATTCACTCCAGAATTCTAAAGAACTAAGGGGAGAACTAGTGACACCACTGACTACCCTTTTTAAAAAATCGTGGGAGGATGGTGTGCTACCTAAGGACTGGAGGAGTGTGGATGTGATTCCCCTTCACAAAAGTGGGAGCAAAGCAGAGGTAGGAAACTCCAGACTTCAGTGGTAGGAAAATGATGGAATCACTTCTGAAAGAAAGAATTGTTGAGTACCTAGAGGCCAGCGGGGCACAGGACCCAAGGCAGCATGAATTCACAGCGGGAAGGTCACGTCAAACAAATCTAATAGATTTCTTTGATTGGGTGACCAAAGTAGTAGACCAGGGAGGATATGGACATGGCCTACCTAGACTTTAGCAGGCATTTGACACAGTCCCACAGAAAAGATTAATAAACAAATTAGCCAGCCTGGGACTGGGTCCCAGGTGGTAGCCTGGGTAAAACATTGGCTGGACAACAGGACACAGAGGGTAATAGTAAATGGAGTCCACTCCGAAGAAGGGGGTTACTAGTGGGTGCCACTGGGTCCGGGAGTTGTTTTAATGTCTTTATAAGTGACATTGCAGAGGGACTGGAAGGAAAAGTATGCCTCTTTGCAGACAATACAAAGATCTGCAACAGGGTTGATACACAAGGGGGGGGGGGTGTGTGTGAAAAGGATGAGAAGGGACCTGGTAAGTTTGGAGGAATGGTCAAAAGTATAGCAGCTTGGATTCAATGCAAAGTAATGCACCTGGGAAACAAAAACCCAGGGGAAGAGTACACAGTGGGGGGAGGTAGTAACAACAACAAAAAATGGAAAGGGACGTGGGGGTAGTCATATCAGATGACCTAAAGGTAAGCAAGCAATGTGAGAAGGCAGTAGGGATGGCTGGGGGTATACTGGGATGAATCAAATAAATCTTTATTTTTATAGCGCCTTTCAAGACCAAGGCATTGTACAAATTGTAATTTACAATATAAAAGCAGAGAATATAATAACTTAAAATCAATTCAATTAAACCAGGAAGGCCAAAGAAAATAAATGTTTTCAGCATAGATTTGAAATTGCTGACTGTCAGGCATTCTCTTAACCGACGAGGTGAGAATTCCACAGGGTAGGTGCTGCAAATGAAAAGCACGAGCTCCAGATGTTTTAAGACAAACCCTGGGAATCTCTAGCAATCCCTTGTCGGCTGATCGGAGAGGGCGACTGGGGGAGTAGGGAGTCAGGAGATCTTTGAGGTAGTTGGGGAGAGGCATCACCAGTAGAAAACAGGAAGTTGTTATCCGTCTGTACAGACAGTTGGTGAGACACCATCTGGAGTACTGCATGCAATTCTGGAGACCCCAGCTCCACAAGGACATAGAATGGAGGCAGTCCAGAGGAAGGCAACTAAAATGGTGCAGGGTCTGCAGCAGAAGCCATATGAAGCGAGACTAAAGGAGCTTAATATGTATAGCCTTGAGGAAAGGAGTGAGAGGGGGGACATGATAGAAACTTCTAAGTACCTCAAGGGAATCGGCAAAGTCCAAGAGAGTAGCATCTTTCAGAAAAAGAGATGTGCAAGAACAAGGGGGCACAATTTAAAGATGGGGGCGACTCTGGCAATGTGAGGAAGTATTTTTTCCACAGAGAGAGTGGTGGACGATGGAACAGCCTTCCTGAGGAGGTCGTGGGGTCAAAAACAGTGGGGGAATTCAAGAATGCATGGGACAAACATAAGGCAATTCTGATGGGGGGGTAGGAAGAAGTAGGCTGTTGGTTAACTAGGATCTGCAGCTTATCCAATAGGTAGGGCGATGGGCAGACTAGGTGGGCCAAGCGATCCTTATCTGCTGTCAAAGTCTATGTTTGTCTGCCCCCATCTGCCAATGGTATAAAGTGGGCAGTCCCCAGCCCCACCTCAGTCCTTTTCCCACCGTCGACCCGTGCACATCGACTCCTCAGACGTCTCGTAACTACTATCGACTGCCATTTTGTTATAGGCTTTGTGTACCCTATTACCGATTCTTTTTACAGTGATTACCGTTTTATGTGTTCACCTTTGACTACAGCAGAGGGGTGGAAATCTAAGTACACCTGCAGCAAACAGATCCCGGCCATTCGGCATGCCTTTTCTGGCTGGGGCCTACCCACGACACGGACGCCTGCCCACACTGCCAAAAATTCATCCGCACCAGGATATGCCGCTTGAAGACCTACCTCATGGAGCAACAACTCTCCGCTTTCCAGCAGAAACCAGTGGGCTCCTCCTCTTCTTCGGCCCACAGGTCTCCATCTTCCCTCAAGGACCCGCTGGAAGCACCACTTTAGGGAGAAGGAGAAATGTAGGTCCAAATCCCGTTCCCTGTCTCCTCACCAGAAGGGTAGATCCTCGAGTTCACACCCCCACGGGAGAGCGGACTCTGCCCCACTCCCCTGGCAGGCCTCTCTTCTTAGGGCTTGCCGTTGATGAAGGCCCCCACCCTTGTCCAGATGTCGGGTGGGGGTCCTTCGGGCCATGGACCTTTGGGTCCTTCCCTGAGCCTTCGGCCCTTCCAGCAGGTCGCAGGGACCAAGGCCAGGGACACAGCCGAGACTTACTCCAGCAAGAAGTCTGCCATTCGTCCAGCTGGGATGCCACTGTCATCTGGCATGTCCTCAGGACCTGACAGATGTGGGCATCAGGAGAACTCACCATTCCAGAGATAGTTCCCCTAAGAAGCAGTCGTTGGACTCCAAGAATCTGACTCTGTCATACGCTTCTTCTTCAGATCCACTCAGGTGGCGCCTCCCCAAAGCAACCCGACTGAGTATTCAGAAGAGTCCCAGGCACAAGTGGGTCATACGCTGGCTTTGCCTACACCCCCACCTCGCTCGCAAGAGGACCAGATGCCAGCTAAGCTGGCGTCCCCAACCCAGACGCCAGAGGGGAGGTCGTCAGCGGTCCCAGACACACCAGACCTGCCAACCGCCTAATGCCCCCAAGCCATCCATCAGGGGACCTGATGACGGGGATTCTCAGGTGCTGGATGAAACACCAGGGCCCAGTACTTCCTGAGGAACCAGAGCATCTGCAGCCCTCTTTAGTCTCCCTAGCTGAGGTAAGGGACGCTGTTTTAATGCATGGTAGAACACAGTTAAGGGGACCTTTTACCAAGAAGGCCTCCTGCACCAGTGGCACCATGTGGCTCCGGTGCCTCCACCTCTGCCACCTCCCACAGGGCAACCACCCACCCCAAGGGCCCTCACCCCAAAGGAGGTATAGATGAGGAAGTACCTCACCGAAGGGGTCAGAAGGTCTTCCTTCTCAAGATCTTCTAGTCGTCCCAAGACCGGGCATAGACCCAGAAGGATGGTTTCCAGATCCCCTCCTTGGATTACTCAGGAAGAAGATTTGTCGTCATTGTTGGACGAATGTTCCCCACCCAGAGAATCATAGGGACTTGCCGAGGTCCCTCCAGATGACCAACTTCTATGGACATGATGTGCCATATTAAGTTCCTCAATCAGTGGGATATTGAAGAGTTGGACCCAGAGAGGCGCAGGCTTGCTAACTTTCTGGGTATGAGTGACCCCCAAACCTGTGGTAGTCCCTCCTTTAGTCCCATCTTTCCAAGACATGACTAAACTAGCATGGAAACACCGGTCTAGGGCCACGGCTGTCCCGAAAAAGGCAGATCGGCTCTATAAATCTCCCAAGAATGAGCCTTTCAAACAACATGAAGTCTTGCTATATTATGACAGTAGCAGCAGTTTGTCCCACCACTAGAACTGCTCCGGAGGTGAAATAGTTAATTCCATTCTAAAATGGAACTTTGAGCACGAGCTCTAAGAAGCAGCTCTGTCTGTGTAATTTCAAACCTGAACTGTCAGATTCTTTACTCCACCTCAGTGAACAGTCGCTCCGGAGATTTTCTCCTACTGCTCGGTTCATTTCTCGGTTTAAACAGTGTTTTCTCGGTCCGATTCAACCGAGAATAGTTTTATTTTAACTGCAAACTGTTCGGTTCAAGCTCTGTCTGTGGTATCGTAAGTAATTTTAAAAGTTTTGTCTGTGTGGAACTTGTAAGTTTATCGGTTCGGTTTTGAACCGATCAGCGGGTTTAAAACTTATTAAATTCAAAGTTTATCATTTTAGAGTGCGGTTCCCGGTTCTTATCGGTTCTAAAAACGATTTTATTACGTTTTTTTCCAATACCCATGACACGGTTAGGAACCGATAAGGGTGTCTTGCCTGGCACTGCCGTTCAAAGGGCAAGTTTTTCTGGTTAGGCTGGCATTATGTCTGAGAAACCCAAAAGAAAAACCGGGCCCACTGGGTTTCAACACTGTGATGTCTGTGGGGAAGTCTTTGCCAAGGCTGACCCACACACCACATGTGTTTATTGTCTGGGTTTGACCACCTCCAGTCAGACTGCCAGATATGTAAGAATTTCCTGCAGCCACCCTGGAAAGAGATTGGGCAGGGTCGGAGCGAGAGGCCCAAAAGTCCGCTGACCGGATGGCCAGCGGTTCGGTGCCAACCGGAACCAGAGGAAGTGCCCTCTGACCAGGGTGAGACTTCTCGGGCAAAGAAAAGCTGGTTCTGAGGACCACTTCCAGTGAAAAAACAAGAAAGTCAGCAGGTTTGGAGTCCAAATCCTTCTCCAACTGCTGCAGAGATAGCAAAAGCCATCCAAATTGTCCAGTCACTGTCTCAGGTTCCGTCCAACCGCCACTATCTGGCAAAGGTCAGTTCGTCGGTTCCAGTGGTTCAGGAATATGATGTTGAGGAGTTTTATGAACCAGAGGAGGGGGAGGATGATTATGAACAGTATGAATGTGGCTGGGAAGGTCTGGGTGTGCCCATTGAACCGGACATTTCCCCAGACAGACCTTTAGAATCTCCCCCTATGCTATCTGAGTCCCCATCTCATTTATGTTTTACAAAAAGTTGCTGAAACCCTCCAGCTTCCCTTGGAAGAAGCTGTGGATGAGCAAGAGGAGCCTGATTTTGTAGAAATGATGGATATTCCAGAGTCTAGGAGATTGTCTATTCCTCTGCATAAGTCTTTTAGGAAGAAAACAATAAAAATTTTAAAAACTCCTAATTCTGTGCCTCCTGTAGATAAAAAGATGGACAGAAGGTACACAGTGTCAGGTCCTGATACAGAATTCCTTTCTCAGCAATGCAGTCATGTTAGTAGTTCAGGCTGCAGCCTATGATAAAGCTAATATTCCCTGGTTTCACATCCTCCTGACAAGGATTCCAGGAAGATTGATGCCATGGCAAAAAATAGTATATGGCAGCCTCCTTGGGACTCAGGCAAGCAAATTATATGGCTTATGTAGCTAGGTATCAGAAATCTAGATGGGATACTGTTCTGAATTAGCCAAACAAGCCCATGGCCAGCTGGCTAGCGAACTAGAACAGGTGGCTGCTGATGGCATTGAGGCTTCTAAGGTGCAGTTTCATGCTGCTGTGGATGTTAATGATGTTTCCTCTAGGGTCATGGCCACATCTGTAGCTTTATCGGGTTGGCCTGGCTCAGGTGTACTAGCCTCTCACAGGATACCCAGACTAAGGCTATGGATTTTCCTGTGGTGGGAAATTCTCTGTTTGGGGAGCAGACAGAGAATTACATGAAAAGATGGATGAATATGGGACTACTACAAAGTGCCCAAGCTAAGGAGGCGGCAAGCCACTCCCCAGAGGCATACCCCCAGGCGTAGGGGTGGCCTTTCTGAGCCTTTTATCAGACTCAGGCCTCCTCTGCTTATGCTCAGAGGGCTTCTTCAGAGGCAGAGGCAGGCGGGGGTGGGCAGGCCTGCTCCCACCCCTCAGCCTAAAGCACCTGCTAAGCAGGCACCCTGATGTAAGTGCCGGGGCGTCTCCTTTACGGTAGAGGGCAGGTTGGCTTACTTCAGTCAGAACTGGGCGTCTTTAACTTCCAGACAAGTGGGTTCTGGAAGTAGTAAGCCAGGGCCTGGTTCTCAGCTTCAAAAGTTTCCCAAGATGAGAACCAGGTTTTCTACATGCAAGTTCTTCAGAGACCCTTGCTCTAGAAGCAGAGGTCTCAACCCTGTTAGCTCTCAGAGCAGTAGAAAGGTTCCTCCCTGCACCAGGGCAGGGGTCTGTATTCAGATCTTCCTTACCCCAAAAAAGACAGGAGAATGGCGGCCCATATTAGACCTCAGATATCTGAACAAGCATCTTTTGAAACCAAAGTTCAAAATGGTAACTCTGGCAATGATTTTACCCTCCTAAGGCCAGGGGACTGGCTAGCTTCCCTGGACCTCAAGGATGCTATTTTCACGTCCTAATCAGAAGCTCCCCATCGAAAGTACCTCAGATTAGAACTACCCTCAGGTCATTACCAGTTCAGAGCAATGCCCTTCGGCCTTACCTCTGCCCCAAGGGTATTCACAAAGTGTCTGGCAGTAGCAGTGGCTCACTTAAGGAGGCAAGAATTGCTGTTTTCCCTATCTAGACGATTGGCTCATTGTAGGCCAGTCCTCAGAACAGGTAAAATCTCACCTGCAAGTCACCCAGCAGCTTCTCACCTCCCTGGGCTTTCTGCTAAATCTACCAAAGTCGGTTCTGGAACCAGTCCAGGTACTCACCTTTATAGGGGCAGAATTGGACACAAAGCTAGCCAGAGCTTTTCTTCCCTTAGAAAGGGTAAGGAATTTAGTGGCTCTGGCCTCCTCCTTCACTCTGCAGGTCTCTTGACCAGCAAGACACTTTCTGCAGCTCCTGGGGCACATGGCTGCATCCACAGCTGTTGTGCAGGGAGCAAGATTTCAGATGAGAGACATTCAGTTTCACTTGAGAACCTATTGGTCTCAGAGAAGAGACCCCCTTTCCAAGTTGGTCCCAGTGACTCGAACCTTGATCCAGGCCCTCCAGTGGTGGCAGGATCAGAGCAATTTAAGATTGGGGTCCCTTCATTCCCCCTGCTCACAATTTGACTCTCACTACAGATGCTTCCCTTCTGGGTTGGGGGGCCCACATGGGCGACCTTTCCACTCAGGGAGTGTGGTCCCCCCAGGAATCTCTGCTCCACATCAATTTGCTGGAACTCAGAGCTGTCTTTTTAGCTCTTCAAGCGTTTTCTGCATCTGTCCACAACAAGGTGGTACAAGTCAGAACAGACAATACCACAACAATGTGGTACATCAACAAACAGGGGGGCACTCGGTCTTCGGCCTTGTGCACCGAGGCAATGAAGTTGTGGTCTCTGGCCTATTCCCTGAACACTTCCCTCATAGCAGTTCACCTTCCAGGGAAGGACAATGTCCTAGCGGATGCCCTCAGCAGGATTTCCCAGGGCTATCACGAATGGTCCCTGGATCCTCCAGGTACTAGGGATAGTCTTTGCCAGATGGGGCACTCCTCAGATAGATCTTTTTGCAGCCCCAGACAATTACCAACTTCCTCTGTTCTGTTGCAGGCCTCCAGTGTTGGGCTCAGTCCCCCTGGACGCCCTTCTCCTGGATTGGGAAGGGAAGTTTCTTTATGCTTTCCCCCCCTTCCCTCTCCTATTCAAAGTACTAGTCAAAATCAGATCTCAGCCTTGCAAGGTGATTCTGATTGCCCCGGATTAGGCCAGGCAGTCATGATGCCCTCCTTCTCTCACTGATAATCCATCTTCCCTTTGTCTCCCCAGGAATCACAATCTATTAACTTGTGCCCAGGGAAGAGTTTGGTATCCGGACCTCAAATCCCTCAACCTCAAGGCCTGGCTCTTGAGGAGTTAGAGTTTGCTGATTTACACCTCTCTCACGGTGTTCTTGAAATCCTGAAGGCTTCCAGGAAGCCTTCCACTAGGGCTACTTATAGTTCTAAATGGAAGAGGTTTTCCATTTGGTGTGCTGGGAAAAATATTTCCCCAGAATCTGCTGATTTGCCCATTGTATTAGACTACATGGTCCATCTTAATTCCTTGGGCCTCAGACCAGCTACCCTGAGAGTTTATTTGGCAGCTGTCTCTGCTTTTGTTTCAGCAGGAAAGTCATCCCCTCTTTACACTCACCCTGTGTTTTCCAAGTTTTTTAAGGGATTACTCCATACTAATCCACCCTTTCGGGAACCGCCCCCTGCCTGGGACCTTAATGTGTGCATTGCCCAGTTAATGCAACCCCCTTTTGAACCTCTGTTTTCTGCAGAGCTTAAGTATCTAACTTGGAAAACTGTTTTTCTGGTGGCTATCACTTCTGCTAGACGCATAAGTGAGTTGCAAGCCTTGTCAGTAGAAACTGACTTTATTTCTTTCCACAGGGATAAGGTAGTCCTTAGGACTAATAGGAAATTTTGCCTAAGGTGGTTTCAGATTTCCATCTTAACCAATCTATCTCCCTTCCAGTATTTTTCACTGATCACTCCTCTTCTGGTGAGAGGAGGTTGCACAGCCTGGATGTTAAGAGGGCCCTTAGTTACTATATAGAGCTACCAAAGGTCACAGGTTGAATCCTCCAACTTTCCTCACCTATGGTGAAGTTGGGAAAGGCAAACCGCCACTAAGAGGTCAATTGCAAGGTGGATTGTCTCTTGTATCCAATTTGTTATCAGAAAATGGGCAGAGATCCCCCTCTGGCTTGAGGGCTCATTCTACCAGGGGTACAGCAGCGTCTCTAGCTGCTGCTAGAGACATCCCTCTATTAGACATATGCCAGGCTGCTACTTGGAAAACGGTACACACTTTCACCAAGCATTACTCCCTGGATGTCCAGGCCAGGAGAGATGCTCGGTTTGGCACAGCTGTTCTTCAGAGCCTATTCCCTAAGTGGGTTCTGTCCCTCCTCCATGGAGGTACTGCTGTGTAGTCTGCTACTGTCATAATATAGCAAGCCTTCATGTTGTTTGAAGAAAAAATTACTCACCTTAGTAATGTTGTTTCTTCTAATGGAGTCTTGCTGTATTATGACCTCCCCCCCAGCCTGCCCCTCTCAGAACCTCTACTTGGGTGGGGTGCGGGCAACTTAGTGTGGGCACTATTTTATGCCCCTTTTAACGTTTCTTCCCCTTTTGGGGGTTTGGGGTGTGTGTTTTATTATCTTGTTGTTTTATTCTCTTGTTAAAATTGTATTACTAGTTCTGGTCCCCTGACTTGAGTCTTGGGTGTTGGGACCAGCAATGGTTGTTAATATTTAGGTAGCCATTTGGCTGGTGTAGGTTACAGCTTCCACACAGACTTTAGTGAGTTTTTGCTCGTAAAGATCTGACAGTTCAGGTTTGAAATTACACAGACAGAGCTGCTTCTTAGAGTTCGTGCTCAAAGTTCCATTTTAGAATGGAATTAACTATTTCACCTCCGGAGCAGTTCTAGTGGTGGGACAAACTGCTGCCACTGTCATAATATAGCAAGACTCCATTAGAAGAAACAACATTACTAAGGTGAGTAATTTTTTCTTCTTGGGGGAGAACCCCAAAACGGACTCTTTGGTCCTCACGGCAGCACATGGGGGAGCCAAACAGCCCAAATATGTAAGTTAGCAACCACCCAACAAAGAATCCAAGAGATTGGACACTTTAGGAAGGAAGGTTTTCTCTTCAGCCACTTGCACCATTCGGTCCCTAAATTTTTTGCCCATATGGTGCAATACCAAAAATCTCTGTGGAAAAAGGCTGATGACCACAAGACAGCCGAATACCCCAACAAAATCGAACTCCTAGATATTCTACAGTCAGGACTTGATGTAGGAAAGCATGTCGACGGGCTTCTTGTGACCCAGCCGACATGACCGCTCACACTGCGGCAACTGTAGTCTGTCTCAGATGCCACTCTTGGTTGAGGTTGTCGGGGTTCCGGCAGGACCTCCAGGCTGCTATCCTGGACATGCCCTTCATTGGATCTGTCGTGTTCAGGGAAGACGCACAGAAGATTATCACAGACCTGCAGGACTCTGGCAAAGCTGACCAGTCAGTCCACCAAATGTACCGGTCTGAGCCCTTTTTTGCAAAGAAAAGGCCCGTTTGGTGTCTGAACTCCCAAACGTCTAAGGGCAGCAGCACAGAGGCCCTTTCAAGTGAAAGGCTTTTTCCCAGCCCTCTGGTGCCATGGGACCTAGAAGTGCAAAATTCTCCCTGCCCACCTCAGGGACCCATGCCTGACTCCTTGCCCACCCCCTCCCCCAGCAGAGTCCATAGGGGAGGCGGTAGGGGGGGAGGTTCTCCCTTTACCTAAAAGGGTGGACCAGCATCACCTCCGATTCTTGGGTCTTAGACATCATAGAGAAGGGACACGCCCTGGAGTTTGTAGAAATTCCTCCTGACAAAACCCCAGTTCCTTCACGGTGCTCCTAATACCACGCAGCTCTCATCTCAGACGAGATTCAAGCCTTGCTGTCCAAGAGGGCTATAGAGCTCATACCTCCGTCTCAGAGAGGGACAGGATTATACTCCCACTTCTTCTTGGTTCCCAATAAGACAGGAACCTGTACCCCATCTTGGACCTCAGCCAGTTCATCGAATATAAGAGGATCTTACTTGAGAGGGTTCTTTCAGTAGGTCATCACATATAGGACTGGCGCCACCCAGCATGGGCTGCAGCAGACTTTCTAGTCAATCCTGACGGGGAATGCCCACCGATGTCGCAGTGACTGATGTCGCGTGACTGTATATAAGTAGGTGGTCCCCACGCCCCCCCCCAGTTCTTTCCCGCTGTCGCCTCGTGTCAGTCGCTCCGCAGACTTCCATTTGCGATCGTCGAGAAAGTTCATCGCATCGGTAATCCCTCGCTACTTTATTCTTCAAAACTCTGTACTTTTTTATGTCTTCTCCTAAGAAGAAGTGCTCATCGTGTGTCACCCAGATCCCACACAAAGACAGACATCCAAAGTGCGTCATCTGCCTAGGCCCAAACCATCCAGTCTCCTCTTGCCCAGTGCCAATCCTTCAACCAGGCCACAAAAACAGAGACAGCAGGCTTTGAGGCCCACCTGCTCAAAAGCCGCCTAGTTTCTCTAGAGAAAAGATGGATTGGCTTAGGGACTTGTCTGAAAAATCTTCCCCTTCCAAAAAACACAAGGAGAAGTCTAAGGAGCGGGCTCGCTCCACGGATGACGTCAGACCCTCGACTAGTAAGGCCCAGCTGCCTCCCAGGAAACCGGACGGTAATTCAGATAAAACTCCAGCGGATAAGTTGATCGTCGGCTCCTCCAGCGAACGGGCCCCCTTAGCCGGTAAGTCTGCCCCCGGCTGGGGGCAGACGCCCGGCTGCAGTCGATAAGTTGGCCGGGGTTCCACCCCTGACCGCCCGACTCCGCCTGCTAAGTCTGCCATCTCTGACGACCGCACAGGCTCGGTTCCCCCATCGGGGCCTAACAGCGCCACACCTGACATCCGGTGGGACTAGAGGGAGAAAGTCCCTCTCCCTCCCCCTCCTCCTCCTTCACCCGTGTCCTCGCATTCTCCCTCGGACATGGCGACGGAGACGCCCTTGAACTTGTTGATATGTTGGGTTCCTCTCCGTGCTCCCCTGCCGGGGTCCAGGTGCAGGAGGCTCCTCCTTGGCTGGATGGCCTTTCTGTGGAGGCCCCTCTGCAGCCTAACGGTGGACTGCCAGCCCCTCCTCAGACGCTGGCAATCCTGACGACATTCCCTCTGCCGGGACCAGCTCTCCGGCCTCTACCTTTGGCCCCAATGCCAGACCCGACTCCTATGTCAGAGCCCCTTCGTCCGGTACCGACGCCAGATTGGGTGGCGCCGGTGCCGATGTCAGTTCCTCTGACATGGACTGTCCTGACTGTGGACCCTCCTCTGATTTATACTATGGCGGGTCCGACGTGGGTTCCCCCGACGTCAGGGCTGACAACGGGGATTTACACTCTACCCCGAACTGTCATCCATTACCAATATGGGTATCCTGGGGATCCTTACCCGGGGGTTCCACTCCGATTAGAGTCATCTGGGACAGTTCTACCGAGTTTAACCCTATTCCCACTACATGGGACCCCAGGGTTATTATCCCCACGGTCACCCCTTCCTCCTCCTCCTCCCCCCCCAGTTGTTCCGGATTTCAAGACCCTAATACAGTCTTGGTGGCAGGAGGCTAAGTCGGAGCGGGTTTCGGACCTGGAAACTAGACTCCCACAACTGCAGCTTCCTAGGTCTCCTTCCCCGAGCAGCTCGCTTCCAACTGTCCACATCTCGGGGAAGACTCAGCAGGACTTTTCCCTTCCAAATTTTTCTCGTTGTCCTGACAAGGAGGCAGATGATGACAGCTCAAACGGGAGGGAAGATTCCTTGGAGGAGGAGATCCTGGAGGACCCTGAGGAACCGAAAGGTAAGGCCTCGCCGAAATCACCGCTGGAGGACCCTTCCTTCAAACAACATGAAGTCTTGCTGTATTCTGACAATAGCAGTGAGTCCCAACCTTGAACTGCCCGGAGATGAAAGAGTTAACTTTCCATGCCAGGCATGGAACGCTGAGCTCGAGCTCGGTTGAGACTCTGTCTGTTGCTGTTTGAACTCAAACCATCAGATTCTTTACTCCGCCTCACTGAACAGTCGCTCTGGAGATTTCTCCTTCTGCTCGGTTCAATTTGTCGGTTAAAGTACCGCTTTTCTCGGTTTTCAACCGAATTTAAACCGTAACCTGTCTGTTCACTCTCTGTCTGTGGTATTCGTGAGTACTAGATAGGTTATATTGTTTTCTATTCTGTGTGGAACTTGTAAATGGTTCATCGGTTCGGTTTGAACCGATAAAGTTGTTGTAAAATCTTTATCTGTACTTTTAGAGTGTGGTTACCGGTTCTTATCGGTTCTAAAAAAATCCGATTTTATTACGTATTTTTCCACGACCCGTGACACGGTCAGGAACCGATAAGTGTCTTGCCTGGCGGATTGCCATTAAAAGGGTAAGTTTGGTTAGGACTGGCACAATGTCTGAGAAACCCAAAAGAAAAACCGGACCCACTGGGTTTCAACACTGCAGTGTGTGTGGGGAAGCCTTTACTAAGGCTGACCCCCACACCACCTGTGTTTATTGTCTGGGGTTTGACCACCTCAATGCAAACTGCCAGATTTGTAAAAATTTTCCTGCAACTACCCTAGAGAAGAGAGTTGGTAGGCTCAGGGAAAGGGAGGCCAAAAAGTCCGCTGAACCGGATGGCCAGCCCGGTTCGGTTCAAACCGAACCAGAAGGAGTGCCCTCTGACCAGGGCAAGACTTCTTCAGGCAAAAGGAGAACCGATTCCGAGGAGTTGGTTCCGCCTAAGAGAACAAGAAAGGAAAAATCAGCTGGTGTGGATCCAAAGTTTCTTCTCCAAACCGCTGAGGAATAATAAGCGATAAAATTGTGCAGTCGCTTTCCCCGGTTCCGACCGAACCGGCACCATCAGGAAGGCGCTCGGTTCGGCTGGTTCCACCTGTTCAAGATTATGATTTAGAGGAATATTATGAACCGGAGGAGGAGGAAGAGGAGTATGAGGAAAGTGAATGTGGTTTTGAAAGTCTGGATGTGCCCATTGACCTGGACATCTCCCCCAGACAGACCTTCAGGATTGTCTCCTCCTAGGCTTTCTAAGTCCCCCTCCCATTTCATGTTTTATAAGAAAGTGGCCGAAACCCTTCAGCTTCCTATGGAAGAAGCTGTGGATGACCAGGAAGAGCCTGACAATGTGGAAATGATGGATATCCCAGAGTCTAGGAGGCTGTCTATTCCCCTTACACAAATCTTTTGGGAAACAGACATTTAAGATTTTAAAGATTCCTAATACTATACCTCCTGTGGATAAGAGAATAGACAAGAGGTATACTCTGTCAGGCTCTGATACAGAGTTCCTTACACAACAATGCAGCCATGTTGGGGTAGTGCAGGCTGCAGCCTGTGATAAGGCAAATATTCCCTTGGCTTCACACCCCCCAGACAAGGACTCCAGGAGGATTGATGCCATGGCAAAGAAACAGTACATGGCAGTATCCTTGGGACTCAGACAGGCCAACTATATGGCCTATACTGCTAGGTATCAGAAATATAGATGCGACACTGTCATGGCTTTAGCAAAACAGGTCCCTGGCCAGCTTGCCAAGGAGCTGGAGCAGGTGGCTGTTGATGGTATCGAGGCATCCAAGGTGCAATTCCATGCTGCAGTGGACTCCAATGATGTTTCATCTAGAGTCATGGCTATATCTGTGGCACTTTGTAGAATGGCTTGGCTCAGATGTACTAGCCTGTCACAGGATACCCAGACTAAGGCCATGGATTTTCCTGTTGTAGGTAATTCTGTTTGGGGAGCAAACAGAGAATTACATGAAGAAAATGGATGAATATAGGACCAACCTATAGGAGTGCCCAGGCCAAGGAAAGGCAAGCCACTCCTCAAAGGCAGCATCCCAGGGGCAGGGGCAGGCCTTTTCATAGGCCTTTCTACCAAGCCCAGGCCTCCTCTTCTGCTTATGCTCAGAGGGGGTTCTTTAGAAGGAGAGGCAGAAGGGGTACAAGCAGGCCTGCTTCCACCCTCAGCCTAAACCCCTGCCAAACAGGCACCCTGATGGGTTTGCAAGGGCCGATTCTCCACTACCTGTAGGAGGCAGGCTGGCTTACTTTGTCCAGGACTGGAAGTCTCTAACATCAGACAAGTGGGTCCTGGAAGTAGTAAGCCAGGGACTGGTTCTCAGCTTCAAAAAATTTCCAAAGCTGAGAACCAGATCCTTTCCACCTGCAAATCCTTCAGAGGCACTTGCCCTAGAGGCAGAGGTCTCTTCCCTCCTGGCTCTCAGAGCTGTGGAAAGGGTTCCACCCCTACACCAGGGCAAAGGATTGTACTCCAGGTACTTCCTTACCCCCAAAAAGACAGGAGAATGGCGGCCCATCCTGGATCTCAGATACTTAAACAAGCACCTTTTAAAGCCAAAATTCAAAATGGTGACTCTGGGAATAATTCTACCCTCTCTAAGGCCAGGGGACTGGCTAGTCTCCCTGGACCTCAAGGATGCCTATTTCCATATTCTCATCAGAAGCTCCCATGGAAAGTACCTCGGGTTCGAGCTACCCTCAGGCCATTACCAATTCAGAGCAATGCCCTTCGGTCTAACCTCTGCTCCAAGGCTGTTCACAAAATGCCTGGCAGTAGTAGTTGCTTCTCTAAGAAGGCAAAGGATTGCCATCTTCCCATACCTGGACGACTGACTCATAGTAGGCCAGTCCCCAGACCAAGTCAAGTTACACCTACAGATAACTCAGCAACTGCTCACTTCTCTAGGTTTCCTTCTGAATCTTTCAAAGTCAGTTCTAGAGCCTGTTCAACTCCTCACCTTCATAGGCACAGAGCTAGATACAGAAAAGACCAGAGCCTTCCTTCCCCTGGACAGGGCAAGGACCCTTGTCACACGAGCCTCCTCATTCACCCTTCAGGTGTCTCGTCCAGCAAGGCATTTTCTGCAGCTCCTGGGGCACATGGCTGCTTCTACAGCAGTGGTGCAGGGAGCAAGATTTCAGATAAGGGAGATTCAGTTCCACTTGAGAGCCTTTTGATCTCAGAAAAAGGACCCTCTGACCAAACTGATCCCAGTGACTCGAACCCTGATCTAGGCCTTGCAGTGGTGGCAGGATCAGAACACTCTAAGACAGAGTTCCCTTTGTCTCTCAGTCTCACTCTTTAATCCTTACTACAGATGCCTCCCTCTTGGGGTGGGGGGCCCACTTGGGAGATCTGACCACTCAAGGGTTGTGGTCCCCTCAGGAATCTCTGCTTCACATCAATCTGTTGGAACTCAGAGCAGTTTTTCTAGCACTTCAAGCCTATTCGAAGTCTGTTCAGAACAGTTATTCAGATCAGAACAGACAATACCACCACAATGTGGTATATCAACAAGCAAGGAGGCACTCGGTCTACGGCCTTGTGCACAGAAGCAATGACGTTGTGGTCTCTGGCTTATTCCCTGAACACTTCCCTCACAGCAGTACACCTCCCAGGCAAGGACAATGTCCTGGCAGATGCTCTCAGCAGGATATCCCAGGGCCATCACGAATGGTCACTGGATCCCCTGGTTTTGGAGGTGATAATCTTCTCTTGTCAATCTTCACCATTCATTACTTCCTGGGTGTAAGCCGGAGGCGCGCACCCGTCACGGGAAACTTTTTTTAAAAAAAGTTGCCCTAAACCCGCCCTCGGGCGGCGTCGCATCGTCATGCAGCAGTGACCGTTATGTGACCGACTCCTCCTCCAACTCAGTTCTGTTTCTCCCGCCGTCGAGGCAGCACCTGTTCGGGCGTCCATATTTTGACCGTCTGGATTCCTCTTTCCCGCTACACTCACGTCCAATGGTAAGACCGTCTTTTTATTTCTAAAGCGGCGCGCGGTGTGCTTTTCCTACTGTTTTTCTTGTTGATTTCGCGATGTATGTCGGTTCCGAGCTAAGCGTGTTTCGAAACCGGCAGCCACCCCTATGCGTCGGTGTTACTGGCCAGCATTTCTCCGTCTCGGACCCGACGCAGCGTTTGTCTTCGTTGCCTGGGACCCAACCATGACATGGATTAGGTGCGGCGCCTGTTTCTCCATGGACCGCCATGTCCTCGAAGTCGCAGCGTTCAAGCTCGGCAAGCCCGCCGACCTTCAGGGGGCGGCTCAAAAGGGATTCTCAGGTAGGTCTCTAGGCCCTTCCCGGGTCCCTCCAGGGCCCTACTCACGGTCTGAGGAGGGTCTCCTCGTCTTTTCTTGCCGAGGAGGAGGCCCTTCCAGCGGTGTCGGGGCGTCGTAGTCCCTCCGGGGCGCTGGCCGACACGGCTAAGCAGTCACCTCTTCAGTGCAGGCTCCCGTGGCGAGGCCCTCGACTTTGGGCCTGGCTGGGTGGACCCTCGGCGCTTCCTGCGGCGCCGTTCCGGATCCTGGCGCCGATTCAGCGGTACCGGTGATCGATGCGGCGCCCGTTTCGGCGCTATTTTGAATCCGGCGCCGTTAAATGGCGCCGGTGATCAGGAAGCGGCCGTTGCGCGCGCCGAGATCAGCGCCGTTCGCGAACGCCCGGTGATCGGGCGGTGCCGTTAGCGGTGCCGCTTTGGGCCTCGGTGCCGTTCGTTGGCGCGCCGATGGACAAGCAGGCGTATCAGCGGTGCCGCCACCGCTTTCAACGCTGACGCCGTGGGCCTTGTCCCTTCCTCCAGGCGGTGCCCGTACGCAGCGCCGCTGGGGGTGTGGAGCCAGGCCTGGCTACCGCATGAAGGAGGCGAGCGGGCGCCCCTTAGCCGGGCCGCTCGCTGCCTCGCAGGCCTCAGGGACCCTTGGGGTGGCCAGCATGAGGTCCTGCTGATCTAGTCCTCCTCGGGAGGCGATGATTCAGGACGTGGACCCATCCTGGCACCCCACTCTCAGTCTGGGTCCCCGGTGGCTAGAGGTGCCAGGCGCGAGCAGGCCCCTCCCTCTGTCCCCCTTCCGCTCGTCTCCTGAGGGTTCCCCGGCTGCAGTGGCGGGAGCCCGGGGCAGCGTGGGGGTGACGTAGGGGAGGCTCTCTGAGGCCCGGGACAGCTACTCCTTACGGGTGCTGTGCCCTCCAGGGACAGGGGACGCTGTGGTCGAGGAGGAGGGCCCTCTCGGAGTCCGAGGGTTGAGGGCAGGGGTCTGCTGCTCGGTCTTCTTTGCCACTCAGGGGTGGCCAGGAGCCGAGTGCAGAGCCTCGCCCCCTCCCTCAAGGTTCTAAGGGTGTCCTCCGGCGTTTGTGCGGACTGCCCTTCTGGATCCATGCAGTCCCGGCGTGTCATGGGGAGGTTCTCCCAAGGGCTCTTCCAGGCTCCGCTTCCCAGAGTTCCGTTCTGCGGCCTGGTCTGATATCCGGGATCCCTCTTCCGGGGCCCCTTTCCCGGTTCCAGAGCCCTCTCAGAGAGCAGTTACCTCCGCGGAGGTGCCCCTCTCCATCTCTCTGCCTTCACCACCCCGCCTCCCAGGCATATGGGTCCCACTGGTCCGTTATCCTGAGGGGCAGTTCAAGGAGTTCTCCTGCGGCCCTTCCCCTCATATGAGATACATGCATGAGCGGGTCTTTCGACTCTCCCCCACCGCGCAGGAATCCTCTGGGCATTCAGTTCCCCATCATCCTCGTCTCCCTCCTCCGAGGAGAGGAACCCTACTCATCTGTCCTCCGATGCTGATTTCACAGAATATCAGCGTTTCTCCTCGAGGATGGTGAGGATCTCCGGATTTCCCACGCTCAAGAGACAACAATACCGGGAGACGCCGTGAATTCCTTTGGTGACCCAGTGCCCGGCATCTGGTGGTACCTTCCTGGCCTATCCCCTTCCAGGAGTATGCCTATCCGGTCATGGCGGTCCCCTGCCGCTTCCCCAGCCCCGGCGGACTGCCAGCGCGGGTATTGTGCCCCTCTGGTCTCTAGGTTCCCTTCCAGCCGTCCTCAGGTTTGGTATACCTGGATACTCCTTCTGGGCGCGTTGCCTGGCGCCGACCGCCCACGGTTCGGACTCTCCAGTTCGGCCGTTGGGGGCGAAGAGTGTTCTCTTCTTCCTGAGGCAGTGCATGTATTGCATCACATCAGGCTCACTACGCTGCCTACAACCGGCATCTGTAGTCGATGATGTCCCAGCTGCTGGCATCTATGCCTGATACGGAGCAAACCAGACAAGCCGTTGCCCTCTCCGGTGAGGCCTGGGCTGGCAAGACACCAAGCAAAAGGGCATCTTATGACGACAATGAGGTGGCTTCCAGGCTTGCGGGGGACAGCGATCTGCATCAGGCGGGCCGGCATAGCCGTCTTTCCAGGTTGTCACCCCTGGCCGGCGTGGGGTAGTTCGCTCCGCCTTCCGGAGGACCAGTCTTTTCTCTCCAGAGCTAGGAGACTTTTAAGGGCTCCCTCCGTCTCCTCGTCCTCGGAGGCACCTCCAGCTCTTCTCCCACTTAGGCTTTCTGAATAAGCCAGGGTCTTCTCCTTCTGTTTCTCACCAACAGAAGGCTGGGGAGTCTTGTTCCTCAGGGTATGGCCTCTTCCCCTCCAGGGGAAGAGGAGCTAATACTCACCCAGGAAGTAATGAATGGTGAAGATTGACAAGGAAGATAGAAAATTGCGTACCTACAGAATTCTTGATCTTCTCTTGTATCTTCACCATTCATTACCCACCACCTCCCATCCCTCAGTGGCCTCTTCCTGTGGCTTCTCCACCTCCGTCTCCTTCCTCTCTCTGCATTTATATAAAATATAGGGAAAATTGCTTCATTTTCCAAAAAAAAAAAAAAATAACAAAAGTAAAAAAAAAAAAAATCTTCTTGGGGGGTTTAAAATCCAGAAAAATTATTTACTCTAAGATTCATGGGCCATCTCGTGGATTGCATTGGCGATCAGACTGCACAACTATCTCTTGCTATTCTTATGGCAAGATACCTCTGGGGTTGTTTGGCCTGGCTCAGGCTATTCAGTTTTGATCCTGCAATCCCGTGTTCAGATAGTTGCCCTGAAATCTAATCCCCCCTCTATTCTTGCCTTGCAGAGCAGAAGGCAGAGTAATCTGTTCCTTTCTCTTCTAAAAAAAAAAAAAAAATGCTGAGGAACTCTCTCCGACTGCTATAGGCATCTTGGTATCTGGGTCATGCATCTAGTAAAAAAAAAAAAAAAAAAAAAAAGGAGAAATCAAACAAGAAGGCAAATGAGAAGGTAGGCTATCCTTCTCGCTGTTTTGCTAAGTGGTTTCTCCCTTTAAGTGTCCTCCTGGACAATTTTTACAGTAGAGCTCTACTGACCATATCCAATCTTAGCCAGCCTAAGCCTTGGCCGGCCTTAGCCAGTCAGTCTGGGTCCCGTTTCTTTCTTGGAACGCCTGAAAGGCTTACATTTTCCATTTCTAAACCCCTGAGCAGCGCTCTCATGCTGCGGGGGTTTTATTCTTCCCTCCTCGGCTGTCCTCCAGTTAAAGGCCTTCCACGGCCAGGAGCCCGAGGTGGGTGTCAAGAACAATGGCATGTTGAAGATGAGGACTATGCCCTTCTGAGTCTGTCTAGCGGGTTCGGTGAACCTTCTCTTCAGCTCTATCTCCGGGGATTCTTGCTTCCCCTTTAGTCGAGCCTTCAGCTACAAGCTAACTATGCTCGTTGGGCATTCTGGTCCCTTCAACATCCCATCTCTCTCTTCTCTTTCTTCTTCTTCTTCTATTTTCTCATTTCCTTACTCATCTCTCCTCCTAGATCGGTAAGGAGGCCCTGCACTCCCTAGGCTAGGATGTTCTTATCTCCTCTGTCCTTCCTCCATCGGCTTATTCCTTTTCAGTTCATTCTTCCTTGCTTTGCTATCCTCGGCTATCTTGCCTCGCTATCTATATTTTCTGCTTTCATTTTTGCCTCTCCGGCTCACAGAACTGAGTTGGAGGAGGATCGTCGCTTCTGCAGCCGCCCTCGCGCATAAGCCGTCGCTCTAGGGGCCGTAGAACTTTAAAAAAAAAAAAAAAAAAAAGCTCCCGTGACGGGTGCGCGCCTCTGGCTTACACCCAGGAAGTAATGAATGGTGAAGATACAAGAGAAGATCAAGAATTACGGTAGTACGTAATTTCCTTTTCTCCAGATGGGACCCTGCATGATATCTTTTGCAGCCCCAGACAGTCACCAACTTCCCTGTTTTGCTGCAGGCCCCCAGTGTTGGGCTCAGTCCCCCTGGATGCCTTAGTTCTCAGTTGGGAAGGGAAGTTCCTGTATGCTTCCCCCCCCTTCCCTCTCCTATTCAAAGTGCTAGTCAAGATCAAGTCTCAACCTTACAAGGTGATCCTGATTGCTCCAGACTGGGCCAGACAGCCCTGGTATCCTCTCCTATTGTCTTTGCAGTCTACCTTCCCTGTCTCTTCCCAGGAATTACAACCTGTTAACCTGTGCTCAGGGGAGGGTCTGGTACCCGAATCTCAAACCTCTCAATCTCAAGGCCTGGTTCTTGAAGAGTTAGGGTTTGCTGATTTACACCTCTCCCAAGGTGTTATGGATATTCTAAAGGCTTCTAGGAAGCCTTCCACCAGAACTACTTATAATTCCAAGCGGAAAAGATTTTCCATATGGTGCTCTGGGAGGCATATTTCCCCAGAGTCTGCTGATCTGCCCACAGTCCTTGACTATATGGTCCATCTGAATAGCTTGGGATTCAGACCAGCTACACTAAGGGTTCATCTGGCAGCTGTCTCTGCTTTCATTTCAGCTGGTAAGCCCTCTTCCCTTTCAGCTCACCCTGTATTCTCCACATTTTTCAAGGGATTGCTTCACACCAACCCACCATTCAGGGACCCTGCCCCTGCTTGGGACCTTAACGTTTGCATTGCTCAGCTTATGCAACCCCCTTTTGAGCCTTTGTCCTCAGCAGAGCTTAAGTACTTGACTTGGAAAACTGTGTTCCTGGTGGCTATCACTTCTGCCAGGTGCATAAGTGAGTTACAAGCCCTGTCAGTGGAGTTTGATTTTATCTCTTTCCATAGAGATAAGGTGGTCCTTAGGACTAACAGGAAGTTTTTACCTAAGGTGGCTTCAGACTTCCACCTTAACCAATCTGTGTCCCTTCCTCTGTTCTTCACTGACCATTCCTCCTCTGGTGAGAGGAGGCTGCACAGTTTAGATGTGAAAAGAGCCCTTAGCTACCACATAGAATGTACCAAGGGTCACAGGTTTGACTCCCTCCAACTGTTCCTAACTTGTGAGGTTGGTAAAGGAAAACCTGCCACTAAAAGATCCATTGCCAGGTGGATTGTCTCTTGCATTCAATTTTGCTATGAAAAACTAGGTAAGGTTCCACCCTCAGGCCTGAGGGCTCACTCTACCAGAGGTACAGCTGCTTCCCTGGCTGCTGCCAGGGATATTCCTATCTTAGAGATATGTCAAGCAGCTACCTGGAAAACAGTTCACACTTTTACCAAGCATTACTCCCTGGATATCCAGGCAAGGAGTGATGCTCAGTTTCTACAGCTGTGCTTCAGAGCCTATTCCCTAAGTAGCTTCTCTCTCCTCCATGAATGTCCTGCTTGGTAGTCTGCTATTGTCAGAATACAGCAAGACTTCATGTTGTTTGAAGAAAAAATTACTCACCTTAGTAATGTTGTTTCTTCTAATGGAGTCTTGCTGTATTCTGACCTCCCCCACCTTCCCCTCTCAGAACCTTGTTTTTGGGATGTGGGTGGGCAGTAGCAGTGCTGGCACTCAAGAGGTGCCCCACCCTTTTCTGTTATCACCCCTTTTTCTTGGGTGAATGGGTGTTGTGTTTATTTCATTTTTTGGGTTTCCTGACTTGAGTTTTTGTTTTGGGACCAAAAAATCTGTTTTTATGTTAGTAGCCAGTTGGCTAGTGTAGGTTTACAGCTTCCACACAGGACCTCAGTGAGTTTAGCTCGTAAAGATCTGACGGTTTGAGTTCAAACAGCAACAGACAGAGTCTCAACCGAGCTTGAGCTCAGCGTTCCATGCCTGGCATGGAAAGTTAACTCTTTCATCTCCTGGGCTGTTCGAAGGTTGGGACTCACTGCTATTGTCAGAATACAGCAAGACTCCATTAGAAGAAACAACATTACTAAGGTGAGTAATTTTTTCTTCTTGGACTTGTTGAGGGCCTTGAGAGACTGCTTCGACTGGGAGTCAGAGGAACAGGACCCGATGAGACATAGACTCGCGGAACAACTGGACTTGGATTCTCTGTCGCCTATCCCAGTTCCTCGTGGATGGGCCCCCATCAAGACCTCACCACGACCATCTGACAGATGCCTCAATCTATTCTGACTGTCCCCAAATGGGCGGACAGACTCTCCCGGACGCCGAAGGATGCCCCTTTCTTAAAATCTCATCCTAAGGCTGACTGTAGTAATTTCAGCGGCTCATGATCGCTCCTCTGCTCCTAAGCACATGAGCACTACTCCTCCGGACAAGGAGTGAAGGCAGATGGACCAGTTTGGGGACAAAGGTCTACTCCTCAGCCACATGCACCCTTCGCTTCCTCAGTTACATGGCCCACATGGTGTCCCACCAAAAAGCAACTATGGCCAGGTTGGAGATGAAGGTCCAATCCATGGATCCTTCACCTCTCAAGGAGGAACTTGCCAAGGATCTCTGCCTCTCCAAGATCTCCTGCAGGCATGCTCTGCAGGCCACTTCACGATTCTGTTGACACTGTGGCTGACCTCGGCAACTGTCTTTGCCCTTAGATCGGCACGCCTGGCTCACGGGCCTCCTAACGAGGTCCAGTTGCTACTCAAGATGCCCCTTTCAGGGACTCTGTCCTTTTTGGAGGGGACACCAAAGATATCATAACGGACCTACAGGTCAAAGGAGTCGCTCTTAGGTCTGTTAGGTCTATGTACCAATCGGGCGCTCAACAACAACAGCAGCAGCCCTTTCAGAAAAAGACCTGGAGGCAGAGAAAGAACGCTCAGGCGCGCCGCAAAGGGAAGTGTAAGGCCATGTGTACAGCCACCCCTCCTGCTTCCAAGAATCAGAGATGTTCAGGAGGCCTTCCCCCTGAACGTCCCGCCACTTCTTGACTCCCCGGCCCCACTGCCTCCTCAGTCTTGCTACGGGGAGCAGGTGGGGGGGAGGTTCACCCGCCATGCGCAGGAGTGGAGGGCAATTACCTCCGACGAGTGGGTCCTGCAACTAGTGTCCATCGGGCACACCATAGAGCTCCTGGAGTTTCCCCCGGGAAATCCTCTGCAGAAGTCCTCGTACTCTTAGGACCAGGCACTTCTCGTTCGCAAGGAGGTAAATTCGCTTTTGCTCAAAAAAGCGATCAAACGCATCCCCTCAGGGCAAAGGGGAAAGGGAATCTACCCCAATTTTTTTCTTGGTTCCAAAAAAGACTGGGGACTTCTGACCCATACTCGATCTGAGTCAGCTCAACCAGTTTGTCGAGTACAAAAAATTTTGAATGCTGACTCTCCAGAGCCTCCTTCCTCTCCTCATGGAGAACCACTGGCTCTGCGCCCTGGATATGCAGGATGCCTACCTACATATCCCTATTTTCTCCCCAGCCTCCGCCGGTTCCTGCGTTTCCATTTCCAAGGGGTACACTTCCAGTTCTGGTTGCTCCCCTTTGGTCTGTCTTCGGCACCACTGGTTATTACCAAGTGCCTGGCGTGTCACGGCTTCCTGCACCACCGGGTATTGCGGTATTCCCTTACCTGGACGACTGGCTGATTGCAGCCCGTCCAGGGATTCCCTGCTGGAGGCTCTTTCCTTTACACTGGACTTGTTCAGTCAGTTAGGGATCACGGTCAAGCGTGCCCAAGTCATCCCTTATCCCTGCCCAGAAACTCCAGTTTATCGGGGCAGTCCTGGATACAGTCCAGTGCAGAGCCTTTCTCCTCCAGACAGGGTGGAGACCATTATCCATCAGGCCTCCAAAGTGGCTTCCAACAGGACTATCCCGGCCCGGGAAGTCCTCTGCCTTTTGGGCCTGATGGCGGCCTCCATCACTACCGTTCCCCTAGCAAGGCTCCACATGAGGATCACTCAGTGGTCCTTGCAGGTGCAGTGGGACCAGCTTCTGGACGATCTGGACCATCCAGTCCTGATCTCCTCAGTGGTTCAGAAGGATTTGCAATGGTGGATGTATTCCCGCAATCTTTCCTTGGGACTTCCTTTTCGGAACCCTACACCAGCAGCTACCCTCACCACGGATGCCTCGAACAAGAATGGGGTCCTCACCTAGGGGAACATCAAGCCCAGGGACTTTGGTCTGGCTTGGAGATTTCTCTCACATCAGTGTTCTGGAGCTCAGGGCAGTCCTGTACGTGTTATAGGCCTTTCAGACCCTCCTTCTGAAGAGAACACTGCTGATCCAAATGGACAGTATGTCGGTAGTTTGGTACATCAACAAACAAGGAGGAACCAGTCGTACCCTCTTTTCAGGTAGGCGACCAGGGTGTGGAACTGGGCAGTCCAGCACCATCTGGCTGTAGTGGCCGTGCATGTGCCGGGCGTTCTCAATGTCCTGGCAGACAGTCTCAGCAGATCTCGGATCCTAGATCATGAGTGGGAACTGCATCAGGAAGTGGCGGAATCCATCTTTCGAAGTTGGGGGCGTCCAGAAATCGACCTCTTCGCCTCCCAATCCAACGCAGCGCTTCCCAAGTTTTGCTCGCTCGTTCCAGAGCAAGGTGTTTTCTGGAGCGACGCATTGTCTCTATCTTGGGCAGGGAAATTTTTGTACGCTTTCCCTCCATTTCCCATTCTGCAGAGGGTTCTTCTCAAGCTTCAGGCGGAGAGGGGAAGGATGATCCTCACCGCCCCTCTCTGGCCCAGACAGATCTGGTTCCCACTGCTTCAGTAGCTTTCCAGAGAACCACCGGCTCCACTTCCAGTGACTCACGACCTCCTTACTCAGGATCAAGGCCGTCTGGTTCACCCGGGGCTCAGGACCCTGCATCTTCATGCATGGCTCCTGCAGATATAGCAATATCCCGTTTCGGGGTTTCCTCTCGGGTTGCACAGGTCCTAATTGAGGACAGAAAACCTTCTACCCGTTCCACTTACGCCATGAAGTGGAAGCGGTTTTCCATATGGGCGACCGCAAAGGGCTGGAACCCCTTCTCTTGCTTGGCCTCGCAAGTCATGGAATACCTCCTTCACTTGTCAGACTCCGGTATGTCCTACTCTTCCTTAAAGGTACATATATCCGCTATTTCAGCATACCACGAGCTAGTGGATGGTAAACCCATGGTTCAGTTGGATGTCTAAAACCTTTCTGAAAGGGATTCTCCATCTGAAACCCTGCCATCCGCAGCCCAACTCCACCTTGGGACTTGAACTTCGTCTGGGAAAAGCTCACCTTCCTCCTTCGGGCCGACTATGAGCTGTGACCAAGCTTCCTGTCTTGGGCGTTTTCTGGTAGACATCACATCAGCCTAAGGATTTCGGAGCGTCACACTCTAGTCTGCAAGGAGCCTTACTTGAGTTTCCATCGGGACCGGGCGGTCCTTAGAACCCATCCGAGGTTCCTCCCAAAGGTGGTGTCGGAAGCCATGCTGAACCAATCGGTAGAGCTTCCGGTGTATTACCCGTCCCCCTCTAATATGTGATGACCTGCTGAAGGAACCCTCTCGAAGTAAGATAGTACAATTACGTAAGAACTTACCGTATCAGTAGATCTTCGAGAGAGGTTCCTTCAATAGGTCATATTTTTCCTTTCTCCCTCCCTCCCCTCATTTTATGTTTTACAGGGTCTCCAAATCCTGTTCGCTCCTGCTGTCAGGCTTCTTCCTGGCTCCAGAGGGAGAACTAGAGGGCAGGCGTGGGGACCGCCCTCTATATACAGTCACGTGGATGTCAGTCACGTGATGTCGGTTGGGCGGTCCCCTGTCAGGGATTGCTAGAAAAGTCTGCCGTGCGGCCCGACGCTGGGTGGTGCCAGTCCTATATGTGATGACCTACTGAAGGAACCTCTCTCAAAGATCTACTGTTACGGTAAGTTCTTGCATAACTGTACTTTCAGGACGGTGACGTTGCCAGGCCTAATCCCCATGCTGCATCTAGGGGACTGGCTTTGTTCCCTGGACATGCAGGATGCTTACCTGCACATCTCGATCCTTCCAGCTGCTAAAGGTTCCTTTGGTTTGCTTTCCAGGGAGCATTTTCAATTCAGAGCCTTGCCCTTCGGCTTCTTTCAGCGCCACGAGTCTTCCAAATGACTCACGGTAGTGGCTGTGCCTTGGGACACCAGGGCCATTTTGTCTACCCTCACTTGTAGACCATTGGCTTCTGATCTACCCTTCCAGAGCACGACTCCTGTCTACTCTGTCAGACACCTTCGGGATGTTTCAGTCTCTGGACATCACGCTGAATATCCCCAAATCATATCCTTGACCCTCACAGCGTCTTCAGTACATTGGGGCCATTCTGGACCCACAGAAAGGAGAGCCTTCCTTCCATCAGATAGGTGCTCGGCTTCAGAACCTGGCCCTTTGGGTCTCCTCTACCTAGGTTTGGCTCAACCATGCTCCATCTGCTCAATCACATAGCGGCTGCCATAATGACAGTCCACCTAGCACGCTTGCACATGCACATACCTCAGTGGACCCTCAGGACTCAATGGGATCAAAGGTCGGACAACCTAGAGCAACCCATTTGAATCTCAAGAACTGTGTCACAGACTCTGTCCTGGTGGCAGACGTCTCCCAACATAACGTCGGGGTTCCTTTTCAGACTGCTTCACCGCAACAGGTTCTAACCACCTATGCCTCGGGTGGGGAGCTCACTTCCAAGATCGTCGAATGCAGGGCGCATGGTCAGCTCTGGAGTTGATATTACACATCAGCATCCTAAAGATGCAAGCGGTCGTCTACGCCCTTCAGGTCTTTCAGACGGATCCTGCCCAGGGACCATTGCATGTACAAATGGACAACATGTCTGTAGTAGTCTGCATAAGCAAGGAGGGACGTATTCTGCCCTCTATGCTGAGAGGCGAGGAGGGTGTGGTACTGCACCATAGAGCATGGTCTCACCTTGACCGCGGTCCATGTTCCAGGGGACCAAATTCTTCCTTATCCGGTCTGACTAAGCCATTTTGATAAAAGGTATTTAATTGGCTGTGCTTAACTGGGCCTAACTAAGCCACTTGATTAAGCTCTAAATTTTGTGAGGGTAAGTGTCACTGAAACCCAAGAGAAAAACAGTCCCACTGGGTTTCAACACTGCACTGAGTGTGGGGA
Source organism: Neoceratodus forsteri (assembly GCA_016271365.2). Taxonomy (NCBI): domain Eukaryota; kingdom Metazoa; phylum Chordata; order Ceratodontiformes; family Ceratodontidae; genus Neoceratodus; species Neoceratodus forsteri. The sequence goes on from CM057452.1 coordinate 570,777,884, forward strand.
GCAATTTGCTAAGGCTGATCCAAGACTTAGTGTGTCTGTACTGCCTAGGGTTTGACCACCTCCAGACAGAGATCATAAATTTTTGTAAACATTTTCACACTCTACTCTCTGATAGATGACTTGGTAAACTGAGGGATAGAATGTCAGAGAAATCTTCCGATGAGGTCCGGTCCAGTTCTGAAGACAAACAGTTGAACTGGAGACTGAACCCTCTGACCAGGGCAAAACTTTGTCGGGGAAAAGGGCCAGTAGATTCAGCACCTGATACAGGCCCTGCAAAAAAGGCTAGGAAAAGTGATTTGGGACTGTGTAAGCAGGTGGTTGCGGCTTCAACCACTGAGGAAATCGCAAAAGCTGTTTGCATTGTTCAGTCGTTGCAGACGGTTAGGGTGAACCAGCTCAGTGACCGATAACCCATACCTCGGTTCAGGTGCCTGTCAGTTCGGTTCCTTCAGACCTCTGGACCCAGAGGAGTTTTATGAGTCAGAGTATGAGAATTATGGAGAAGAGGATGAGCTGGGTGAACCAGTTGAGCCTGGGGTTTCCCCTGAATATCCTCAGTATGACTCTCCCCCTCACCTTTCTAAAGATTCTACCTCCCACTTTACTTTCATGAGGCAGGTAGCAGAGACATTACAATTGTCTGTGCAGGAGACTAGAGAGGAGGATTGCTGGGGGCCAAGGGGGAAATACCTAATCCGGTCAATAAAAGCACTCTGGATAGGGGGGTTGATATTAGTCCTTTCACAGAAGAAAGGGTTCTGAAAGAACTCTTAAAACTGAAGGTGGATAAAGCAATGGGGCCTGATGGGATTCACCCCAGAATTCTAAAAGAACTAAGGGAAGAACTAGTAACACCACTGACTACCCTTTTTAATAAATCATGGGAGGATGGTGTGGTACCTGAGGACTGGAGGAGGGCAGATGTGATTCCCCTTCACAAAAGTGGGAGCAAGACAGAGGCAGGAAACTACAGACCTGTCAGTTTGATCTCAGTGGTAAGTAAAATGATGGAATCACTTTTGAAGGAAAGAATTGTAGAGTACCTGGAGGCCAGTGGGTCACAGGACCCAAGGCAGCATGGATTCACAGTGGGAAGGTCATGTCAGACAAATCTAATTGATTTCTTTGACTGGGTGACCAAAGCAGTAGACCAGGAGGGGCTGTGACATGGCCTACCTAGACTTTAGCAAGGCATTTGACACAGTCCCGCACAAAAGATTAATAAACAAATTAGTCAGAACAAACTCAGCAAGGGAAGTGCTGAATGCCCCGGTCTCGCCGTGGGAAGTCAGAGAGGTAATTTCCTCCCTCCCAAATGGTAAATCCCCAGGCCCTGACGGGTTCCCTCCCGAGTTTTACAAACAATTTAAAACCGTACTTACCCCCATCTTAACTAATGTGTTTAGCAACTGCCTGACCAAAGATCGAATACCTGACTCCTGGAAGGCAGCCTTAATTAGTGTTATTCCCAAACCTGGCAAACCCGCAGACAAATGTGAATCATACAGACCCATCTCATTATTGAATCAAGATCTAAAAATATTATCTAAAATTTTAGCTAATAGATTACAAAAATTTATTGAGCTCCTGATACATCCCGACCAAACGGGTTTCATTCCTAACAGGCATATGGCAGATAATATTCACAAACTGCTCAATGTCTTAGCTTATAGTTCCCCAACAAAAAATGCACAGATCACCCTTTTTTTAGATGCTGAAAAAGTATTTGGCCACCTCACCTGGAACTACCTTCGGGTTGCTATGGAAAAGATAGGATTGGGGGGATAAATTCATAAAATGGGTTTCTTTGTGCTATAGCAACCCCACTGCCAGAGTACGGGTAAATGGCACTATATCGGGGGAAATAAAGCTTGAAAGAGGGACGCATCAAGGCTGCCCACTATCGCCCTTGCTCTTCACGATGAGTCTGGAGCCACTGGCTATTGCCATAAGGCACTCCCCGGACATACAGGGTGTCCAGATGGGTGACGTTTGCTGCAAAGTTTCGATATACACAGACAACACTCTGCTTTTCATCGAAAGACCTACACTCACCATCCCTAATCTACTGCAAGTGTTAAAAAATTATGGAGTCATATCAGGATTTCAAATCAACCTGGAAAAATCAGAGGCATTGTTGATCAAAGGGAACCTAGGTCAGACAGCTAAAAACAATTTCCCCTTAAATGGGTAAAAGAAAAGGTCCGTTACTGGGGTATATGGATTCTGAAACACAAACAAGTTTTATAAATATAATTATAGCCTCCTTACTAAACAGATCTACACAGACTTGAACAGATGACACAATTTACCCCTGTCTTTCCTTAATGAATACAAACCATAACAAGCATTTGTCAGTGCCGAATGTTTGCTTGCTGGCATTGGCATTGGTAGTGTAGAAGTTACAGAGCTGCATAATAGGAATGGCAGCGAAGTATTGAACTAAAGCCAACCCCACCACCACCCTGCAGAGAGTGACAGGCATTGGGGTGTGCCTTTGGGTCATCAGGCATAACGACCACACCATTTCACCACACCCTACCCTGCAGATGCTGACAAGTGTCACGGTGTGCCTTGGGGTCTTTGGCCCTTATGCGCACCCCATTCCATCAGGAAATACAGTGAGATGGGTGCGGTATAGGAGAATGGGGTGAAGTTTGGCCCGAAGAGTCTGAGGCACACCTTGATGCCTCTCACTGGCTGCAGGGTGTGGGTGGGGGTGGAATGGTATGAGCATGACAGGCAAGAATCCCAAATCACACCCCTGATGCCTGTCATTCTCTACAGGGTGGGCGTTATGGTCGAAACCTAACGCCGCGAGGCATTCATTGATATTTTCACTCCAAATTTTCAACGTGGTTTTTTGTGACCCCCATCTCATGAACAGTGGCAATATCAGTTTGTTAGCGGAAAACTGCTTTTGCACAGCGACTGTGACATTTGGCACCACAGGTGCAAAAACACATTCCGAACAGGATGTGAAAAATGACAGCGGTACTGTTCATGGGGAGGTGTAAAAAATGGCACGTTGAAAATCTGCTGTGAAAATCTTAAAAAAACTGGTGAAGTCACGAGCGTGCGTAGAAACTGTGCAACGCACACCCGTAATGTAACTAGTTTGGGGATTTTTTTACAGCAGATTGTTAACACAGGCATTTTGGGACCTCTGATCATGACCAGTGTCAGTGTGATTTTCTTTATCTGTCCCGAACAATGATTTCCCACAGCGACCACGCATTTCTGTGCTAAAAGTGTGAAAACACATTTTGACCATGTTGTGGAAAATGATAGCTGTACTGTTCATAAGGAAGTGTGGAAAAATGCCACTGTTGAAAATCTGGACTGAAAATATTACAAATTCATGAACTTACGAGGGTGCGTGGAAACTGCACAATGCTCACTCGTAACACGGTCATTTTATGGAGTTTTGTCACCAAATTTTCAACATAGCCATTTTAAGACCTCTGCTCATGACCAGTGTCACTGTGATTTTCTTAATCTGTCCCAAACATTGTTTACGCATACTGACTGTACCATTATGCTATCATGTCAGAAACACATTTTGGGCGAGATATGAAAATGGTAGCTGTACTGCTCATAAGGAAGTGCGGTAAAATGGCACTGTTGAAAATCTGGTGTGCAAATATTACAATTTGTAAACTTGCTAGTGCAGTATAGGAACTACGAACGTGCGCTTGTAAAACAGTCATTTTTAGGAATTTTGTCACCAAATTTTCAATATAGCCATTTCAAGACCTCTGCTCATGAACAATGTCACTGTGATTTTCTTAATGTGTCCTGTACATTGATTTACTTCACCACTGCACCATTGTGCACTACATGGCGAAACACGTTTTGGTGAGATGTGAAAATGACAGCTGTACTGCTCATAAGGAGGTGTGGTAAAATGACAATGTTGAAAATCTGGGTGAAAATATTGAAATTCGAAACTTCTCGACGTGCGTGAGGAACTCGCAACGCACACTCGTAAAACAGTCATTTTTAGGAATTTTTCCACCAAATTTTCAAAATAGGCTTTTTGAGAGCCCACCTTATGAACACTGGCAGTGTGTCTTCGTTAATTGTTCCAGAAAGGTGATTTTGCGCAGTGGCTGCGAAATCACCCTTCGGGCCCGAGTAATGCCATGACAGTGACAGCATTCATGAGAAGGGGTCCCAAAAACCCCATGTTGAAAATTTGGTGCAAAAATTCCAAAAAATGCCTGAGATATGCAGCAAAGTTGAAAAAAACCTATCTATTACATTATACAGCTTACTGGCATTTCCTCAGTTCGCGGTCGGCTTTGAAGAGTGCAGGCGTGTTCCGGTCCACGAAGATCGTCACGCGGACTCCGGGTAAGTATGGGGTGAGGAGGGGGTGGGGAGGCAGGGTGCGCAGTGGGTGGGGGCAGGAGACTGCGAGGGACCGTTTTTAATTTAAAGGTTTTTATTACTAAGGCGATGAGGGCGTTTGCCACGCCGGGGTGTGCTCCCAGCTTGGCAGCTGGAAAGGCTGTTTGGGAGGGCTGGAGCTGACGGGGGATTGGGCACCCCAGTCAGCCATACGGGCTTGTGCCACGCTGGGGTGGGCTCCCAGCGTGGCAGCTGTAAGGCTGTTTGGGGGGGTTGGAGCCGATGGGGGATTGTGCACCCCCATTGGCCATATGGGCTTGTGCCATGCTGTGGTGGGCTCCCAGCATGGTAGCTGTAAGGCTATTTGGGGGGGGTTGGAGCCTACGGGGGATTGGGCACCCCCATTGGCCATACAGACGTGTGCCACACTGGGGTGGGCTCCCAGCGTGGCACCAGGAAAGCTTTTTTGGGCGTGGAGCCCAGCAGGGCGTGGGCACCCGTCGGCTATACGAGCGTAATGGCGTGGGGGCGGCGTCCAGCACAATGTGCGTGCGTGTTGGGGGGAGCTCTGCTCACTGAAGCGGAGCTCTCCCTTTCAGCTGTATGCCACTGCATTTTCAGCTCTCATAGACAGCTGGAGCAGTGATTGGCGCACTGCGACCACGCCTGCAAACACACTGACTGAATTGGAAGAGGCTGACACACCTCTGGAAAACTCTGATGATGGGGATCTGGGCCTCCCGGACATCAAGAGGTATTACTAGGCAGCACAAATTGTTCCTTTGATTAAAATAATAAGAAGCTCTCAACATATATAATGGTGCAAGTTGGAAGGGACGGGGCTCAAAGGTGTCCCTCTGAATTTGCTTCCTTGGACGACCCTAACAGGCTCGCTTAAAAACATTAGAAACAGATGGACCAGACATACAATTTCAATTTGGTTAAAAATAAGAGGAGTCTGGGAAAACCCAGAGTTGGTATGGCCATATATTCCCATGCAGTATTTGCCCAACTTCCCCACGGGTCAGAAGGACACTGTCTTATTTAAATGGAAGCAACAGGGTCTTCAATATCTCACTCAACTCATAGAGGGGAATCAGTTAAAAGCTTCTGCAACTCTGCGACAAGAGTATAATCTCCCCCATACCAATTTTTAAAAATACCTCCAGCTCAGACACTATGTTAATCATACCATGGGTGTATCATCTCTGGGGGGACAGCCTGAAGAAGGGGTCACCACTGTGTATAACAGGGCCCACTCATGGTACATGAAACACTTGGTTTCTCTGTTCTATCAAATGTTAGATGACAGACTATCTGAAATGGTAATTCAGAGGATACAAAATAACTGGGTAGAGGAGGGCAGGAAATTCCAGATGAAGAATGGGCTAAGATCTGGTCCAACCAGCATAAAACTACAAATTCATTAGTATGGAGAGAATACCGCTGGAAAGTATCAGTGTGTTTTTTTATTATACCAACCATTTCACAGCATTACTGTAAACATCCATCGGATAAATGCTGGAGGAAGTGTGGGCAAAAAGGTACGCACACTCACATTTTCTGGGCTTGTTCTAAGGTTCAAGCCTTTTGGGCACAAATAGGGAGGGAAATCCAGGATATGTTAGGACTAGATGACAATTTGGAATTTCGGCATCTGATTCTTGCCTGCACCCCCCATGGGATCAGATCTAAGGGGAAATAATATTTGTTCCTAGTATTAACTGTGGCTGCCAACAAGGTGGTAACACAAAACTGGCTCTCAGATAATCAATTAACATTTACCCAATGGCTCACTAATGTTAAGGTAATCAGAGATGCAGAAGCCATTATTGCCAAAGTGAGGCAGAAAGTAGAGAGATTCAATACCTGGTGGCACCCTTTCTTCACTTACTTAGAAGAGAGGGAGGGACTCCCAGTTTTAACCCAGCAACTGATGTGAAATGATCAAGATCAATCTCAGTTGGTAGATAAAGTAAAAGACAAAGAGACAGACACCAAGTTGGAACTTTTATTGGATTCTATGTATTTATTTTATTCAGTTTCCTTTTTTGTTTTCCTGCTTTTGGTACAGAAAATGGGAGGCAAAAAGTATCAGTTAGTTATACGATAATGCAATGTTTAATGATAAGTACAGAGCAGAATGAATGATGATTGGATGATGCTTATGCTAGAGAACAGCCCTAAAACAATGGTGATCAATATGTAAAAATGAAATGTAACTGCTCTTCCTATAGTGCTATATGTAATTCAACTGTTTATCTGTCTGAGACATGTCTCCAATAAAATATGTAAGTTCAAAAACCAAAACAAATTAGCCAGCCTGGGAGTGGGTCCCAGGGTGGTAGCCTAGGTAAAACACTGGTTGGACAACAGGACACAGGCTAATAGTAAATGAGTCCACAGTGAAGAAAAGAGGGTTACTAGTGGGGCACCGTAGGTTCAGTATCATGGGTCGGTTCTTTTAATGTCTTTATAAGTGACATTGCAGAGGGACTGGAAGGAAAGTATGTCTCTTTGTAGATGACACAAAGATCTGCAACAGGGTTGATACACAAAGTGGGGTGGAAAGAATGAAAAGGACTTGGCAAAGTTGGAGGAATGGTCAGATGTATGGCAGCTCAGATTCAATGCAAAAGAAGTGTAAGTAATGCCCTGGAAACAAAAACCCAAGGGAAGAGTACAAAATGGGTGTGAGATACTGACAACAACAAAAATGGAAAGGGACCTGGGGGTAGTCATATCAGATGACCTAAAGGTGGGCCTGCAATGTGAGAAGGCAGTAAGGAGGACTGGGGGGATACTGGGATGAATAGGGAGAGGCATCACCAGTAGAAAACAGGAAGTAGTTGGCCCTCTGTACAGACAGTTGGTAAGACCACATCTGGAGTACTGTGTACAGTTCTGGAGACCCCATCTCCGCAAAGACATAGACAGGGTGGAAGCTGTCCAGAGGAGGGCAACCAAAATGATGCAGGGTCTGCATCAGAAGCCATATGAAGAAAGACTAAAGGAACTAAAGATGTATAGCCTCGAGGAAAGGAGGAGAGGGGACATGATAGAAACTTCCAGATACCTCAAGGAATCAACAAAGTCCAAGAGGGTAGCATCTTTCAGAAAAATAGATGTGCAAAAACAAGGGGGCACAATTTGAAGATAGAGGGGGGATGGCTCAGAGGTAATGTGAGGAAGTATTTCTTCATAGAGAAGGTTGTGGATACATGGAACAGCCTTTTTGAGGAGGTCATAGAGTCAAAAACAGTGGGAGAATTCAAGAATGCATGGGACAGACATAAGGCAATTCTAGTGGGGGGGTAGGAGGAAGTAGGCTGTTGGTTAACTAGGATCTGCAGCTTATCCGTTAGGTAGGGAAATGGGCAGACTGGGTGGGCCAAGCGGTCCTTATCTGCCATCAAATTCTATGTTTCCATGGAACATGGCTCCAGCAGGAGTTTCTCCTGCACATAAATCTGCTGGAGCTCAGAGCAGTGTTCCTAGCACTTCAGTCATTTGCCACGATGCTACAGGGCAAGGAGGTGCAGGTCAGAACAGACAGCACCACCACCATGTACTACATCAACAAACAGGGAGGAACAAGGTCCTCAGTGCTGGGCACAGAGGCCATGAAGATCTGGAGTCGGGCCTACTCCCCTAAACATCTCCCTATCAGTAGTCCACCTGCCAGGGAAGGACAATGTTCTGGCAGATGCTCTCAGCAGAATCAACCAGGGTCATCATTAATGGACCCTGAACAGACAAATCCTGTTGATGGTCTTCAGAAGATGGGGCACTCCAGAGATAGATCTCTGCAGCCCCAGACAATCATCAGCTTCCCCAGTTCTGTTGCAGGCCCCCCAGTACTGGACTCAGTGCCTCTGGATGCACCGCTTCTGGATTGGTCAAGCCATTTCCTGTATGCCTTTCCTCCATTCCCTCTGATACCCAGAGTTCTAATCAAACTCAGGGCTCAGCCAGTCACTATGATTCTGATTGCTCCGGATTGGCCAGACAACCATGGTGCTTGATGCTCTTGTCCCTGGCAGTGTCCAATCCAATTTACCTCCCCAGGAAGCACAACCTGCTGACATCCTCCCAAGGAAGGATTCTGTACCCCAACCTTGAGTCCCTCTGGCTCATGGCTTGGTTCTTGAAGACTTAGAGTATGCAGGCCTGCATCACTTGGAAGGAGTCCTGGACATCCTTAGGGTTTCTAGGAAGCCCTCCACCAGGAGGACTTACACTTCCAAATGGAAGAGATTCTCCATCTGGTGTTCCCAGAAGGACATAGACCCACAGGAAGCCGGCCTGGCAGTCCTGTTGGATTACTTGGTTCACCTTCAATCCCTGGGCCTGCAGCCCTCTACCCTGAAGGTGCACCTGGCAGCTGCTTCTGTCTATTTGTCAGCTGGGAAGGGCCGTTTCCTAGCTGTACATCCTATTTTTAAGAAGTTCTTCAAGGGATTGCTCCATCTTCACCCTCCTCACAGGGAACCTACCCCTTCTTGGGACCTAAACCTTTGCATAGCTCAGCTTATGCAGCCCCTTTTTGAACCCATGTCCTCAGAAGAACTCAAATTCCTGACATGGAAGACTGTGTTTTTGGTGGCCATCACCTCTGCCAAGAGGATCAGTGAGCTTCAGGCCCTGTGAGTAGAACCCAACTACATTGCCCCTCACAGGGACAAGATTGTTCTAAGAACTAATAGTAAGTTCCTCCCCAAAGTAGCCTCAGAGTTCCATTTGAATCAGTCCATAACATTGCCTGTCTTTTTCGCTAATCATTCCAGTTCAGGTGAACGCAGGCTGCATAGCCTGTATGTAAAAAGGTCCATCAGCTATTATATGGACAGAACAAAAGACCATAGGAAGGACTGTACTCAGTTGTTCCTTATCTCTGGTGTGGTTGGTAAAGGCAAGCCAGTCACAAAGAGGACTATTTCCAGATGGATTGTGGCTTGCATCCAGTTTTGCTATGGCAAACTAGGTAAGGAGCCACCAGTGGGCCTAAGGGCTCACCCTACTAGGGAGACAGCCGCTTCCATAGCAGCTGCCAGGATATCCTCCTGCTTGACATCTGTAAAACAGCTACCTGGAAAACTGTTCACACATTCACCAAGCACTACTACTTGGACACCCAGGCCAGGAGTGATGCCAGGTTTGGCACAGCAGTATTGCAGAGCCTATTCCCTAAGTAGGTTATGTGCCCACCTCCATGGGGCACTGCTTGATGTATCTGCATATGTCAGAATACAGCAAAACTTCATGTTGTTTGAAGAAAAATACTTACCATGGTAATCTTGTTTCTTCTAATGGAGTCTTGCTGTATTCTGACCATTCCTCTGCCTTCCCTCTGGAACCTAGGGAATCAGGATCTCTGCACTCCAGTTGTTAATTCCTATACCCACCAGTAGGTGGTGTTTTTCTGGGCATCAGTGACTTGAGTCTTCTTTAGGCCCTATTGTTGTGTATATGTACCCCTTGGATCTTAGTTACACTTATGGTTTATTTTTTTGGCCATCTGGCATTATATTATGAATCTGGTCAGTTACATAGAATGTACGAGGACAGTGGTTTGAAAACCAAGCTCAAACTCAATGTTCTATGCATTTGCATAGGGTTTAACTCTCTCTGGGGCAGCTGAACTGGTCGGTCATACTGCATGTGATCAGAATACAGCAAGACTCCATTAGAAGAAACAAGATTACTATGGTAAGTAATTTTTCTTTTACGAACATACAAAACTTGCCAGCAACAAAAGGCCGTCATGATCTATCTAAGCTGCTTGTGAATTCAGCTAGCTCCCTATTTAGCAGTTGACTCATCCCCTTAACCCACCTTTGCCCTGTTCCATCCTCTTCTGAAGCAGTCCACTGTGGCACATGCCACCACTTCAGCTGGTAGTGCTCCACTTTGCCACCACCCTTTCTGTAAAGAAATGCCTCCTCACCTCCCTCCTGAATCTAGCCCCCTCCACTCTCATGTCATGGCCCCTACTGTCTCTCCCCACCATCCTCCTGAATAGATCCTCTGTGTCCGTTTTGATTATCTCTTTCAGATAGTTGGTCTCAATCATATTCCCCTCCCTCCGTTGCTCCTCTCCTCCAGTGTGTACATGTTTAACTCTCTTAGTCTGACCTCAAATGGCAATTCCTCCAGGACCTGAATCATCTTTGTTGCCCTACGCTGCACCCCCTCCAGCAGCCTAATGTCCCTTTGTAGGTACGGGCACCAGTACTGCACACAGTATTCCAGGTGGGGTCTAACCAACGATCTGTACAATGATAGAATAACCTCCCTTCTTCTCAAGGTAATTCCCCTTGCAATGCACCCCAGCATTTTTTTTGGCCATTGCTGCTGCCTTTCTGCATTATGCGGAATTGTTCATTGCTCCCATGATGAGCACCCCCAGATCCTTCTCCTCTTCTGTTACCTCCAGCTGTGCTCCCCCAGATGGTAGCTTCTCCTCAGATTTTTTGTTCTGAAGTGCAGCACCTTGCATTTTATTGCGTTGAACTCCAGATGCCATCTGTCAGACCATGCCTCCAGCCTTGCCAGATCCTCCTGTAGCCTCCAGCACCCCCCCGGTCATCTACCACCACTCCCATCTTGGTGTCATCCGCAAATAGGCTGATTTTGCTGCTGATGCCCTCCGAGATGTCTGCAATAAATATGTCAAACAGCACTGGGCTCAAAACCGAACCCTGTGGAACACTACTTGTCACTGGCTTAGGGGATGAGTATTCCCCACCTGTCACCACCCTCTGCTGTCTGTCTTTTAGCCAGTTTTCCACCCACCACACCAGTTTTGTTCCATCCAGAGGAGTCACGAGGAAAGAGAGAAAGAGACTGACAGAGAGACTACTGGGGGCCAAATAATACAGTCACAGAAATTACAAAAAAGAAATACATTCTTTATAATTCATATTGGGCCATTGAGAGGAACCAGGAGAGACAGACACGAGAGAGAGAGAGGGACTTAGTGGCCTGGTGGGGCTATAGATTACAGGGAAGGCAGGCAAAATAAATGATTGATTTTATTCTTGTTCCATCCAGAGGAGTCACCAGGAGTGGGAGAGAGAAAGAGACAGAGAGAGAGAGAGAGAGATTGCTGGGGGCCAAATAGATCGATACAGTCACAGAAATCACAAATAAAGAAATACATACTATATTATTCCTGTTGGTCCATCGAAAGGAACCAGGAGACAGAGAGACACACAGAAATAGAGAAAGAGAGACTTAGTGGCCTGGTGGAGCTATAGATTACAGAGCAGGCAGGCAAAATAAATATTTTGCATTATTCTTGTTCCATCCAGAGGATTCACCAGAAGAGAGAAAGAGACAGAGAGAGAGAGAGAGAGCGACTACTGGGGGCCAAATAGAATACAGTCACAGAAATCACAACTAAAAATATATGTCTTTATTATTCGTGTTGGTCCATCGAGAGGAACCAGGAGAGAGACACAGAAAGAGAGAGAGACTTAGTGGCCTGGTGGGGCTATATAGATTATAGGGCAGGCAGGTGAAATAAATATTTGACTTTATTTTTGTGCCATCCAGAGGAGGAGTCACCACCATGAGAGAGAGAAAGAGAGAGGCTGGGGGCCAAATAGAATTACAATCACATAAATCACAAATAAAATATATACATCTTTATTATTCTTGATGTTCCATCAGGAGAGAGACCAGAGAGACTTACTGGGGCCATAGATTACAGTCAGCATTCACAAATAAAATAAATCTGTTTTCTTGTTGTTCCATCAAGAAGAATCACGACTTCAAGAAAGAAACAGAAAGAGAGAGAGAGGACTTACTGGGGCCATAAACAAATACTGTTATTCTGGGCAAAGGCTGATCCTTTTCAGAGGCAGTCACACTGTTTTTGGCTGGGGTGGCCCTGTGGAGGGCAAAGTAACAGACTGAGATTGGTCAGTTTCTGCTGTGGGCCATTGCATTAACGTTCATGTATAAAAATATTTTCTGACAAAAAAGCGACAAGTTGCTGAGCCTGTGCTGCTGGCTGTTAGGGCCCAGGGACACTGGGACTCATAGCAGTCTTTTTTTGTTTATTTTTGTTTTATTCAGAGAACAGAAAGCAAAAGCCACAGGCTGTTTTCATTTATTAATTTATTGCAACTAAATAGACACAACAACACAAGTACACAAGTGTCATCATCAATCATTCCATCCATTATTCCTTATCCTTCTTATTTTTATCATATAACCATTAACCAACCCCAGTGTGCGTGCCCAAATGTGTCTGCATCACCAATTTAAATTCTGAGGCTGTGAAAGCACATAGTGTTGAGTAAGGGTTGCTGAATATAGTTGGTCACTGAACAGTAACAGTAGGAGTCACTCAGTAAGCTAAGCTTGGAAGGAAGTGGTGGTGTTGGTGTGCCATGTACAGTAAATTCAGCCCTGGCCTGCAGGTGTGGGAATCATCAGAGGACACTACATAGAGGGTCTTTTACAGGTTAGAATTAGAAATAAGAAAAAATAGATCAAAGTGTTGAGGTGCATTCTCGGTAGGCAGTGACACTGCAAAGGACAAGCAGTGAGCCTGCACAACAACAACAAAATCAAACCCCAAAAGTGCTTTCAACTCTAAAGTTTCATCCTCCAAGTGAATGCTTGAATCCAAAAGGTGATTTGTCAGATCAATCCCAAGTAGGAAAAAGTTACGTGATTAAAACCAAAGGCTTGGTCGGTACTACTCACAGAGGCACCCTTGAGGTATAGAACAATTGCATACTGTGCTACTGCCAGTCCCTCAGTCATCCGATTCTTCTGAGGTTGGACCCGACAAGGGTAATAAAGGTGAAGATCATGAAGAGAATGACAAGGCGGCACAAGGTTTACCAGAGGGGATGGAAATTGCAGATGAGGAAGAAACAGAAAAAAAAAATGTTTCAGTTGAGGAGGAGGGCAGTGGGTTACAGGAAGGGAGTAAATCACAACAGGAAAAGGCCCAAGAAAATTCCAGGGGAAAAACTCTGAAAAGGTGACTGAGCTTTAGTGCCTTCCTGGGAAAAAAACTAAAAAGATATCATCTTTTGTTTGGTAATACTTCTCCATTAGTGCTTCTAATGAGTTGGTGGGAGCATGCACTATTTGTAAATGGCCAGTCAGCAGGGGTAATAAGAAAGGAGTGTTGGGAACTTCAGCACTGAAAAGGCACCTAGACAGATGTCATAACAGTAATGAGAACTCCAGTCATGAGACTCAAAGAGAAAGTGACAGAGATACAGTAGCTCACTATACTCAGGGGTAACTCTGATAGATGAAAGCAGTGGCAGCCCCCCGCAGCAATAAAGGAACACCTCCAGCACTTCCTCCCATTCAAAGGACTCCTAGTATTACTGAAATTGACCATGTGTTCAAAAGCCCCCCTCCTTCAAGGAGACATCTTACCATCTCAGAAACATTTGAACATAAAGCCAAATATGTATCAACCCACCTTGTTGCTGTTACAATGACCAAGAAAGTTTTGGAAGTGATAGCTGTTGATTTGCTACCATATGAAGTGGTTGAAAATGTGGGATTCAGGCGGCTGCTTGAGTACCTTGAACCTCGATATAGTATACCATCGAGGAAATACTTCTCATCAACAGGGCTTCCAGATCTCTACAATGTTGTATGTAAAAAATTGAGACGAGTACAAATGTTTTATTTTCCATCTGAACATACCTCATACAGCATCAGTGAAGAGCTCCAAAAACCAATACAGCAATGGCTTACTTCACAGGGACTATCAGTTGGCTTTATAGTTGCAGATAATGAGTTCAACATAAGGAAGGCCTTAGAGGAAGGGAGCTTTGTTCACATCCGCTGCCTTGCACATTGCTTAAATTTAACAGTTCACAGTTTTCTTGATGAGGACAGGGACATTAAGGCTCTTGTTAGCACTGCTAAAAGAATATGCACTCATTTCAGTCACTAAGCAAAGCCCATCACTTGTTTGGAAAAATACAGCAGGAGCACAATTTACTTTTGCACAGACTGATCAAGACATTTCTACTTGATGGATTTGACTATTTGTTATGTTCCAAATGCTGTTGGAATGAAAGAAGACTGTCAGGCAATAACATTGGAAAATAAAATTAATGATGCAGACATCTATATTAGTACACCACAGTGGGCCATGCTGGAGTTTCCATTTTACTCCTCCAGCCATTTGAGGAAATCACCAGAGAGGTGAGTGCAAACACAGCAATTGAGTGCAAACACAGCAATTTTGAGCTAGGTGATACCCCTAATTGAATCTGATTAGGTAAAGGTTAGAGAACCAAGACAAATCCATCACACATGCTGCCATTGGTGCTGCTGACACACAAGTTTCCCCCAGAATACAGGATTTAACCAGATGTATGATCAAAAAAGTTGATGAAGATGACAAACTACATAAAATACTTCATTCTGAGTACTACATTAAAGCAGCAATCTTGGACCCATGATACAAATCAAAGCCACTATTGAGTGATGATGACACTTCTTTCAAGATAAACAAACAAGAAATAATTGATGAGGTGCATACTGTCATGGAACAGAGGACAACAGCACCACATTCTGAATCTTCTTCACAACACAGCACAGCATCGGGTGGCCCATCATCTAGTTTTGCAGCCTTTTCTCCCTCTTCCTCCTTGACCACTGCAGCAGAATCTTCTTCACCACCATCCAAACATAGCACTGTCCCAGAGTCACTTGGTTCAGCGTCATGTCTCTGGAGTCACAAGATGTAATTGTAACATCTTCATCCATTTCTCTTAACACAGCCTCAGTACACACCATTGTTGAAATGTACCTGGTAGAGCCCAATGTTAACCGGAATGACGATCCTTTGAAATTGTGGAATCCAAACAAAGTGTGTGGCCTGCTTTAGTAAAAGTGCAATGAAGTACATGAATTGCCCTCTGACTAGCGACTGCTCAGAACGATTGTTTAGTTCAGCTGGTAATGTCATTACTGACACACGATCCTGTTTGAGACTAGAAAATGCTGAGCTTTTGACATTTCTGAAAGTCAACATTCCTCACTTTAATTTCAGATATGATACCTGAATGAAATGTTCACTGACTAGTCTGAGCAGGCCCTATCCACAAAACGCTTTCAAGAATGTGTGCCTGTTGTGAAAATCTTTTGTCAATAATTATATGAGGCAGCAATTAGTGGCAACAGTTCAGGTCAGGAGAGACTGGACGACGCTAGACCAGGCCAGAATTACTTGAATAATCACTATGAGCACAGATACATGAAAATAATAACATCAGTGGGTTCAGAGTCCAATACAGCAAGCAACTGTGTTTCCGTCACAAACTTTCGTTGTGATAGTGGTACCACTTTCTGATCTGGAAGGTAGGATACTGCTGTCTACTACTACTGCTGCTTGTCACTTTTGTCCTCAGCATCTGATTAAAAAATATTATTTTACCACCGACCTGACTGCACTGTAGTATCACTGTTATAATTTTGTACAAACAGATGACTTTGAAGCCTGAACTCTAAAGTGAATGCTGTTTGTATCGTTCTCCATATTTGGCTCCGATTACTTCACAGAGAAAATGTTACTAAATTAATTTCTTTATTGTGTGTCGTGGTATGCTAGCCTGGCTGTAACACCACATCTCACTTACAGTAACTGGGCTGAGATTATTATATTTTACATACTTAAATTACGTGCCACTGGCTGGCAGCAATTGTGGAACTAGGAAGGATGTAACTGTGTGTCATCAGGTCTTCAGGTGGCAGTGGCAACCTTTATTTTATGACTGTACTGCACTTGACTAATGTGATGTGACTACTTGGGTGGTGATCAGTATATCTTTCATTTATTGAGTAATAAACATGTTCAGCATCTTGATCGGTAGAAGTAGTCGTAGAAAACAGTACCACCTGTTGGACTAGGTAGTGTACCATACCACAGTACACCAGGACATTAATTTATTTATTTAAAATCTTGGTGACTGGGATAGGCACGCTGAGCGAGGCTCATTTCAGAGTGCGACCGAGGCACAAGCAAAATAGGGAGTAATAAGCAGGACATATTAAAATACAATACAGTTATTGGTGATTGCAAAGCACACAATAAGACTGGATAATAAGCAAAGCTAAGGAAAACATACAATACAATGAGACTAAGCATACATATTGATGTGAAGACAGACAGAGCAAATTAAAAATAATGAGTTCATGGGGCACTCATGTACAAGGCTTGAAACTGGACTTGGGCCAGCAATAGTGGGGTAGAGAAGACAGTTAATTGCGTTGGCAGGAAATAGGCCCACAGGTGAGTTAAGGTGAGACTTATGGGAAGACAGCAGGAGAAGGACATGCAATGCAGTTGCATTACATGGGTAGGATGGATGGACTCTTAATGCTGCTCATTTGATAATTCATTATATCCATTTCTTTGGCCTGGTCTGCTCTGACTGGAGCATCCATCAAAATAATATACCCACACAGCAGCATTAATAAAAAAATATCTTAGCTGCCTGCAGTGCTTGGTACTGTGTTGCTTTGTGGTACAATATAAGTAGGTACTCGCATCTCTCTCTCTCTCTCTCTCTCTCTCTCTCTCTCCCCCTCTCCCTCTTTCAGCACATTCACGTCACAGGCCCAAGCAGGCTATGCCATCAGTATAGGACAGCTATAAAGGAGCTAGTAGTGATTGCTTTTGTTTAGCAGTTTTATTTTAATTTGTATTCAAGTAATGCATTAAATTATTTCCTATGGGCCTCTATGTTAAATATGACTGACTTTGGCCACTTGTATGCATTTGATCATATTATTTCAAATATTTATAAACAAAACTAATCGAACAAATCAGAACCCCACCGTTCCTATTCTTATTAAGTTAGAACGTCACCAAGTTCTCCCAGCCCTAGAATGGATTCTGTTAGTCTTATAAGATGGGAACAGATGACATGTATTGTACAGTGGGAATGGATTCCATATATTGTTCAACGGGAACAGATGGCATATGATACAATGGGAGCTGATTCCTTAAGTATTTCAAGATGGGAACAGATGCTATATGTATTGTACTATGGGAATGGATCCCATAAGTACTGTAAGATAGAAACAGTTACTGTATGTGTTGTACTGCAGGAACAGATCCTGCCTGCAAGTAATGTAAGATGGAAACTGTTGCAGAGTGTATTAATACAATGGGAAAGATGCTATATTTATTGTACTACAAGAATGGATCCTATAAGTATTGTTAGATGGAACGGATGCTGTACTTTGGAAATGGATCCTGCAAGTATTGGAGGATGGCAATGGATGCAGTATCTATTGTTTGGCAGGAAAGGATCCTGTAAGTATTGTAAGTTGCTCAGATAGTGCCTTGGTGGATCCGTTTGACATATGTCAGATAGTGCAAGTATCCAACCTTGGATCCGACTAGAAGTTCGATTAACGTCGCATGTCAGATCCACAGTCTGATACCATCAGATCCAGCAATGGATAGTTGGATCCAATGTGGATCTGTTTACTGGATCCATGGATCCAATGAGTAGATCTATCGGATCCATTCGGGATCACCGGATCCATTTGATGGATCCAGCATGGTCGGATCCACGGTTGGATACTGCTACTATCCGACTGGATCCACTATCTGGTAAAAAGGTTGGTATCTGGTGGGATCCAGATTTAGAGGATACTATCCAAGCAACACTATATGACAGGAATACGTACCTCCATCAGAAAATTTCATACAAAATAGTTTTAGAATAAGATTTAAAATCAACGTTTGCAGGAAACTGTGGTACACGGGAATCATATTTCAGAAGCAGGGAGCAGCGTCTGTAAATTCTACTTTTTGCAACAAGTTGCTTCTGATGAAAGGGACCACCTAAATGGAATTTCACCTTCCCTTCATCTAAGAGGTCTAGTATGGGGGTAGTGATTCTGAATGTTAATGAGATCTCCAGGGGACCCAGTCTGTTAGTGACTTATAATACTGCTTACAACCCTGACAACCCAGGCTCGAAAGTGAGCCTAAGTTACATGGATACATGGAAACACAGAAGTTGTTGGCAGATAAGGACCTCTTGGCCCACCTATTCTGCCCAGTTTTCCCGGCATACTGTGCCACCACAGACCCTTGTTACGTAACCACTATAAAAATATTAGTATGCTGATGTATGCAAAAGTTTTTCATTTGCCATGATAAACTCTTTCTTTTCTGTAAGGCTATTCAGCATTCTGCCAAACAGCCTCATGGGGGAATTGTAGGAAAATGGTTGTCATTATTGTTATCACTGCTTATACTATGTATGTAGTTATTAGCTTATTGCAACTGTAAGCATATTATTACGGGAACACTGCAACATTATTATTTACCATTAGGTATAATCAATGTATTACTGCTTATTAGCAACTGTACCATTTGCAAGCATGGACCTTTTGGGGTTATAGGTTACAGTGGAGGACTGATACCTACCAAATCCACAGAATAAAAATGTCTTACACTAACTTTGCTCACACACACACACACACACACACACACACACACACACACACACACACACACATATATGCATATTTTAGAAATAGACAACTAACAGTTGCAATAACACACTGTACCAAAATTAATTGTTTTTCTTACATTCTTCTTACGAAGAGTCATAATGTTCTAGGTTTTTCCTGATAAGGGTGATGGGAGCCTCTACTTCACCGAGATTATTATGGGAGTTGGCCCAGCTGCGTGACTAAGATCCTTGTTCAGACAGTGGAGACAGGTTTCCCTGAGAGATGTGAATTCAAGTCATGCTCATGTAGCACAGCTTCCATATCTGTATAAGTAGATTCTTGAGGGAACACACAAGTGAGTCAGGAACACATTGGGAAGAAGTTCTCAGCTGTGCCTATGTCTCCCAGAAGAAAGTAACTGTGACAAGATTGCTAATCTTCTGTAGCTGCTTGCTAGACAGTTTTTATTTTATATATATTTATTTATTTAAAATTTGGTAACTGGAAAGGCACGCTGAGCTGAGGCTGCTTCCAGGTGTGACCGGGGGCAGAGGTTATTACACATACAAACAGAGGGAGGTAGGACAAATACAGGGTAAAGCAAGATGCATATGACAAATACATTAAGATAAAACAATTGATGTGTCATATTTACAATTTGAATAGAGGAAAAAAGAACAGGTAATTATGCAAGTGTTGAAATATATACATGTTGAAATATATACCGAGTAGACAATTGAGGTTGTCTGTTGGGCCAAGACAGCCAGAAAAGTGAAACTGCAGTATTCAAACAAGATTAAAGGGATGTAGAGTGAGGAGCAGGGCTGCAAGATGATAGGGGAAAGGTCAGAAGGCAAGATCTAGGACACAGGGCAAGTGCAGGTGGGGGTAGGGGTTGGTTTGAGTCAGCGCTTAAGTACGGGGAAGGTGGGAGAGACAGATTTGGAGGGGATACTATTCCAGAGGAAGGGAAGCCTATAGCAGAAATCAAGTTTTCCAGACGAGGTGCGGATTCTTGGAAGGGCGAAAGTTTGGGCTCAAAAAGTGTGCAAATTATAGGGAATCATATAAAAAGGCTGTACCAATAACCTTGTACCGATTTCTGTGTGTAACTGCATAATATAAGGAAGTATACCAGCTATTTGTGTCCTGTGTCTTTATCATAATTGGTACCTCCACCGACACTAACTAAACCTTCTTTACACAGTGATCTGTACAGGGGTAATACTACCTCCTTCTTCCTATGGGTGATACTCCTCCCTATGCACCTGATCCTGCTAGCCTTCCCCACTACTGTTTCTCACTGCTTGGCTACCACCAGGTCATCAGAAATGATTACCCCAGGTCCCTTTCTGTTTGGTGGTTGCCAGTACCTCCCTCCCAGTTGGAATGTAGCTCCCTGGTTCTGTGCCCAGGAGCACAATTTGCACTTTTTTTGCATTGAAACCCTGCTGCCAAACCCTGCTGCCAAACCCTTGAACATTCTTCCAACTTTTCAAATCATCCCTCATTTTTCCACCCCAGTGTGTTTACTCTGTTGCAGATTTTTTGTCATCCATAAACAAGAAATACTTTCCCTTCTAGCCTTTCACATAATGTTGGTAAGAAAGACATTGGAAGAGAACCGGTCTAGTACTGAGCCCTGAGGCACCCCATTGGTCACCTTGGCTTCTTCAGAGTGACACCATTTACCACCACCTCTGCCTCCTGTAGCTAACCAACTTATTACTTAGTTTATAATTTTGACCCACCCTGACAGGTCAGCATGTTCGCCAGTCTTCTGTGTGAAACAGTGTCATAGGAGCATGTGGAACATAGAGACGCAAACAAGCTGGGCAGCCTAGGAGTGGGACTGAAAGTAGCAAACTGGGAAAGAAATTGGTTGGAGGATAGGCAACAGAGGGTAGTGGAAAATGGAGTTCTTTCCCAGGAAGGGAGGGTGACTGGCAAGGTGCTGCAAGGATCAGTACTGGGACCAATCCTCTTTAATATCTTTATAAGTGACATTGCAGTGGGATTGAAAGGAAGGTATGTCTTTTGCAGATGACACAAAATCTGCCATAGAGTGGACACACCGGGAGGGGGAGGTGCAGAAATGAATAGAGATCTAGGTAGCTTCAGGAATGGTCCAGATAGAAAGTGGCAACTAAGTTTCAGTGAAAAAATTGCAAAACCGTGCACTTGGGGCATGAAAGCCAGGATCAGAGTACAAAATGTGTGGGGGGAGTGGTATTGGCGACCTGAAACAGGAAAAGAGACCTGGATGTTATTATTTCTGATCATCTAAAGGTGGCTAAATAGTCTGATAAAACAGTGGGGAGAGCCAGTAGGATGCTAGGGTGCATAGGGAGGAGTATCACCAGCAGAAGAGGGAGTGACCTATCGGTGTGCTGGACCCTTCAGGGCTTGTCGGGTGAATCCATGAGTCCAGATGATCTCATACTAGCCTATAATAAGGCTGTGGGAGATGCTCCTGGAAAAGATTATTCCTGTTAGTGTGCAGGCCTCTCACCTTTGTCCAAGGAGCCCTTGGTTTGATGGCTCCAAGAAGGAGCTGAGGCAAGTTGGCCAAAGTATGGAGAGAGCCTGGCGGAAGTCCAGCCATGATGCTGACAGGCTTAGGTTGATGGCACATTATGACAGCTGTCAATCAGAAATCACCCGTAAGAAGGCAGAACTCCTGTTCAGGGAGATTTTTGCTGTGCGGAATCTACCGTCTCAACTTTTCTGGACTGTTGACAGATTGTGCAATCCAATTTGTTTCCAGCCCAGAGAAGCCTTTTCTCAGCTAAGATGTGAGGAGTTCACTTGATTCTTCACAGATAAGGTTGCCAGCATCAGGTCTGGCATCGGTCCGACCTCTCCTACGAGGGATTGCAGTGGTCGACAAGAAGTAGCATGCACTCAGACTATCTGGTCAGATTTCTGCCTGCCAGAATTCATGAACATTGTGAAGATCTTCCAAACATTGCATCCAACCGGTTGTAGTTTGGATCTGGGCCCTACACCCCTTTTAGTGGGATGTGTAAATGTCATCTTTGCAATCCTTGCTGAAATTGTCTGGAAGTCCTTGGAGAGGGGAGTCTTTCCTGACTCCATTAAGGAGGCAGTCGTTTGGCCACTCCTTAAGAAGTCCTCCTTGGATCCAGAATGTCTAGCCAACTACCGGCCTATCTCTAACCTGCCATTTGTTGGTAAGGTTATTGAAAAGGTGGTTGCATTGCAATTGGATGATCATCTTACAACTCACAATGTATATGATTCTCTCCAGTCTGGTTTTAGGAAGAAGCATAGCACAGAGACTGCTCTTGTCCGGGTATTGAATGACCTCCTAATGGCTAGAGATTGAAAGGCATGTACCATTCTGGTCCTTCTTGATCTCTCTGCTGCATTTGACACTGTAGACCATGGTGTGCTGCAGGAGCGCCTGCGGCTCTTTTGTGGGCTGTCTGATACAGTCCTTAAATGGTTCCATCTGCCCTCACGGGCAGGTCTCAGAGAGTTGCCACTGAATTTATTCCTCTGGTGCTCATTCCCTGCTCTGTGGGGTTGTAGGGCTCCATTTTCCCCCATGTTGTTTGCAGTGTATGTGCTGCCATTGGGAGATATAATCAGGTGATACAGTCTGAGTTTTCACTGCTATATAGATGATACTCAGTCCTTTCTGCCCGAACAAAATGATGCACTCTCCGTGCTAAATAATTGCCTTACTGAGATCAGAACTGGGATGAGCTCCAGCTGGCTGAGACTGAATCCAGACAAGACTGAAGTGCTGGTGGTGGACCCAGGTTCTCTGGGGGGTGGGTTTGAGGGCTGGACAACTATCAGGCTTGTTGCTTGGTGGTATACCGCTCACTACCTCAGACCGGGTGCATAACCTGGGCATTATTTTTGACGGTGGTCTCACTCTAAAATCTCAGGTGTCAGCTACCATCAAATCCTCTTTTTATCATCTGAGGAATATCGCCCGGGTGAAACACCTGGTTCCTCCAGATCTTCCAACACTGGTCCATGCCTTTGTCACTACCCATCTTGATTGCTGCAATTCCCTCTACCTAGGGCTACCAGGGGTTGATATCCGCTGCTTTCAGCTGGTGCAGAGCGTGGCGACGGCTGCTGACTGGGACCTCTAGGACCAGTCATATTATGCCTGTGCTCTGCAAGCTGCACTGGCTGCCTGTTCAATGGTGGATCACCTTTAAGGTTGGCTTGCTAACCTTCAAAGCCCTACATGATCAGGGACCCAGCTACCTACAAGATCTCCTTGTACCCTACTGCCCCTCCATCCTCTCTGATCTGCCGATGAGGGATTGCTGGAATTCCCAGGGTGCGATTGAAGACATCTGGCTCTCGTGCTTTTTCTTTTCAGTTCCAACCCTGTGGAATTCTCTGCCTCGTCGGTTAAGAGAATACCTCACTGTCGATAGGTTTAAAACTGAGTTAAAAATGTATTTATTTGATTTAGCCTTCCCAAAATACAGATAACTTGTTTCATTGTTCCTGTTTTAATCTTATTTATATCTGCTGTATTTGGTTTTATGTACAGCGCCTTGGCTTGGAAAGGTGCTAAAAAAATAAGGTTGACTTGACTTGACTTGACCTCTGTATCGATCTCTAGTGAGATCTTATCTAGAGTACTGTGTCCAGTTCTGGAGTCCTCATCTCTGAAAGGACATAGACAGAGTTGAGGCAGTCCGGAGGAGGGCAACTAAAATGGTGCAGGATCTGCATCAAAAGCCCTATGAGGAGAGACAGAAGAATCTCAATATGTACAGAGTGGAGGAAAGGAGGGAGAGAAAGGATATGATAGGGATGTTCAAATACTTCAAGGGGCATAAATAAGGTTTGAGAGGGAAGCCTTTTTCAGAGAAAAGGATGCATGAGAATAAGGGGTCATGCGATCAAGCTGGAGGGGAGTAGAATCAGTGGAAATGTAAGGAAACACTTCTTCACAGAAAGTGTGGTGGATGCCTGGAACAGCCTCCCTGAGGAGGTGGTGGGAGCAAAAACTGTAATGGGATTTAAAGAAGGCATGAGATAGGAATAAGGAAACCTTAGAAACAATGAAGGGGTTGGGGTAAATCCGGAAATCAAGTAGGGTCTACTGTGTGACGGTAGGGAACATGAGTAGACTAGGTAGGCCAAGTGGTCCATATCTGCCGTCAAATTCTATGTTTCTATGTATTACTTGGTATTACTCAGTTTACAAAGTAGAAGCAGGCCAATGGCCCATCAAGACTACCTTCCACGCACTAGCGGGGGGCGTTTTAAGCCCCGTTGCTCAATAAGAATTTATCCAATGCATGTTTAAACAGCATACGGACATATAGTTGCAAGTTCAATTGGCCGTGGTCACAACGGTGCGGTCATATCGTTGAAAAGACTTGCCATTGCTGGGAAAGAGGTTGCAGGCAAAAAGGAGCTACAGCAACCATTTAGTGGCGACGACCTGAGTGGCAAGACGGCGACGTTTATGCATGGCACTGAACTTGTGAGTTTTGGCAGAAACTAACTTTGGGAGAGTTTCACGCTGTGTTTTTAGTTAGTTTTAGTGTGTAGGAATAAGGTGGGGCATTAAGTGAGACTGTTGGTCTGAAGGAGGTCTGAAGGAGTGAGTAGGACTAAGTCTGGTGGATAAAGGTATGTAACCCCTAGATGGCGCTATCCCAGGGGCTACTACCCCTGCCTGATTTGCCACTAACAGGTTGAGGGGCCTGGATCCAATGGCGGGTGCCTCCACCCAGAGGTCAGGGTTTGCAATAGTTAAACTAACTTGGTCACAGCCCTCTGGGACACTGCAACCCCCCTTTCTTCCCACTAGTGGCCCACACAAGATATCAGAATTACCTTCACAGTATACACTTACCCCCAGGTCTGGTTCCGGCACTGGGACCTCCTGTGAAATGAGATACAGTGCAACAATCACAGTACAGTACTTTAACATAGACAAATACCTCAGGCAGTATAACTTTGCTGAAACAAGCAGCTCTGATTTATTTAGGGGGATATAACAAGGACAGGGGGAAATCAGGTTAATTAGCTTATCACTCTAATAATCTACCTATGGCTCTGTGCAGAGCCTATCCCTATCAGTTACTGTCCCTGGTACCCAAGCTCTAGTGGCTAGTCCAAACCGTGGCAGCTGGTAGGGCCCTTTCACACAGAGAAAAGGAGAATTAAACAGTCAGCAGTACAGTAATTCCATTTGGTTTAATGTGGCAATTCAACAGGGAGCGACCCTGAATTAGTACTCACAACCTCCAAATAGATAGGGTCCTTCAATGTCAGTAGGGCTCACTTGAGGTACAAGCCTCTTCACACATCCATATAAAAGAAAGCACTATAACAGGCAGGCTGCATCTGTATCCGATCGCAATTACTGCACAATACCGGAGAACACACAGCAGATTCAGTTCCTGACAGACCGATTGCAATTTTCAGCAATTCCTCCAGTCTTCTACAGGGTGAGCCTGGTTTCTACTCTTCAGAGATCCTTTGATTCTTTTCACAGGACAGATTCAGTCCTAACAAGCTGTACACAAGCTGCAGACCGGAACTCTGGGCCTTACACACGTTTTTGACTAAAACTGCACACTGAAAAGCACAGGGCTCCTTCCTTCTTCACTGCCAAAGCTCAACTGAAACTCCAACCGACAAAACCAGGCACTTCCTTTGAGTTCCTCCCAGTTCTTGACTGGATTGGCTGTCACTCACAAAAGACTGCTGCTGTTGGTCCAAAAGGCACTGAAGTCTAAACTACATCTCCCAGAGTCACTACCCATACAATCCCTCTTGTGGCTGGCTCAGATTATGAGTCCAAGTTCTGATTCGTCCAAGGCACCATTTTAGAGCTAGCTTACCCCACACTGATTGGTCCAGTTCAGCAGTTCAAAACTAGAATGGGAACTAGCAGACACAGTTCTGACTGCAAAGAAAGCAGGTTAGACAAACTGTAATTTCATTATTACTCTAAATAATTTCTGGCAAACAGTTACATCTTTCAGATAGGTTCCCTTTGCACTCCTAGTGACTGCAAAATGAAGTGAATTGGCAGCAGCTCGAGTGGTACTCAGAGAAGCACACAGTCCCCCATATAAACTAATTATGTCTGCAAGCAGACAGCTCTTAAAGAGACAGTACCAGAGGCTCTAAAACACTCACTGATAAATGGCTTAAATGCCAAACACCATTCAGGCTTGGAGCATTCAAGCAAGCTCCTGGAAGTCTTTTAGGAACCCCCATTTGCAGGGGTTACACCCTTCCTGGCCTGGGAAAGCTTGGCGTCCGTGTCAGCAAGTACCCCCTAAAGTTTAACTGCAACCATGTACATTTGCATTAGGCTCACATGTAATCATCAGTCAATATATAATTTACCAAGAACACATTTCTGAAACATTGCAGTACGTGACTCTTTACACAGTATTACACACACATTGTACCATAACCAAGTTATTACCTCTTGTACATGAAACCTGAAGAGAGGGGCCCTTCCCTATCAGTTACCTTGGGGCTGAATGGCAAGGGCACCATACTTAGAGGGCAACACAAGTAACTTGAGTTAGCACTGATGCTCAGTTTGGGCAATGAGCTCGAACACATACACTCCTTTATGGACAACATTGAGAGGCAAGTCCACAGGCCTCCCAAGTGAATCATAACTGAGGTGCACCACAGGCTTTACAGCTCGACCAGTCTTTCTAGGGGAACTGTTATAGTCTCTGCACTCTGAGCCTCATTTTCAGCATTGTCCTCACTTGTCAGGGAGTCTCCATAGGGTGGAGAGGCTAGAACTTGAGCACTTTCAGCTCCAGGAGTTACAGTTTCTGAGTCCACAACATTTGGCTCACATGGAGAGCTTTGGACACTGGCAGTGGACTGTCAGGGCACCTCGAATACTCTTCTTGTTCGGGTGTATCACCAGTCTGCCCCAATCTATCATTTTTTCCTCCCTGAAAGCTCAAACAGTTCAACCATGCACAATGATTCCATTTCATCTGATCTGATGCTTTGCACTTCACTTTCTGGGAGCATTGGCTCCAGGGATGAAGCTGGGGGCTTAGACAGTCCAGAAGGCCCAGCTTTGTCTCCAGTATTGACTAGGGGATTGCCCCGAAACAATTGACTCAGTCCGTAAGAAGGATAGTATTCAAAGTCACTCTCACTTTCTTCCGATATGGACTGACAGTCATGCTCAACTGGGACTTGTGGAGGGGAACACTTTAACTTTGCCTCTGTAGGTGCAGACTTTCTTGATCTTTTCTTAGCAGCAGCTCTAGTCACTGGTCCAGAGGGGCATCTTCTAGGGGCTCAGACTCAATTAAGATTTGTCCAATGGGCAGTAAATGATTTCTATGCATTGTTTTACATCTTTGAATTATTCTCAGGCCTTACTTTGTACACTGGCAGATCATCTAGTTTGCTCACTACAATGTGAGAGATGGTGCCATCTGTCAGCAATCTTGTGCTTGCCATGCAGTCCCAGATTTCTTAGCAATACGATCTCCCTCCTGGAGTTCCTGTGCTTTCACCTTTTATCATACCTTTCTTTGTTGGCCAGATTTCTTTTGGCAGCCATGGTTTGAGCCAGTTGGTATGCATGAGTTAGCTGGGCCTTTAACTTTTGCACATACTGTAAATAGTTGTCAGCTTGAACCCCATCAGGAGAGAGACCCCAAACACACATCTACTGGTAGTCAGCTTCTCTTCCAAACATCAGGCTGTAGGGGAGAATCCAGTGGCATCACTTTTGGTGCAGTTATAAGCATGTACCAGGGTGCTAATTTGTTGGCTCCATCTAGGTTTGTCCTTTGGGTGCAGGTGCAGCATGTCTAGCATATAGTGTGGTTGAAATCGCTCAGGCTGTGGGTCCCCTGGGGTGGTAAGGAGTGGTTCTGGACTCTCGCACTCCCACAGAGAAAGCATTCTCTTGATCAGGACGACTCTCAAAGTCTCTCCCTTGATCAGAATGGATTCTTTGTGGAGCCCCATAGTGAACAAAAAGTTTTCTACAAGTACTTTGGCACAGTGGATGCTTTCTGGTCTTTGGGGGGAAAGCTTGGGCATATCTCGTGAAATGGTCAGTGACCACCAGCACATTACTGATATTTCTTTGATCTGACTCCAAACTCAGAAAATCAATACAGACCAGCTCCATGGGTGCACTGGTGGTGATGTTAACAAGGGGCAGCCCTCTGGGGCAAAGCTTTCTCTGTAAGCAGCGACTACAAGTTCGAATGTGTTGCTCCACATCAGCCCCATCTTAGGCCAATAGAATCTGGATCTCACCAAGTCAAGTGTTCTGTCTATACCAAGGTGCCCCATGTGGTTGTGCAAGGACCTCAGTACTGAGTCTCGAAAGGCAGTGGGCAGCACTAGTTGTTGTTTGTTTACTTGTCCCTCTCTGTCTACTGTTTCTCTGTATAACAGTTTATTGATCAGTTTCAACTTAGGACCTTCTTTGTATAACAGTGCAGTTCTCAAATCAGTGGAGCATAATTTGACGACATCTTTTCCTGCATAGAGGGCTTCTAAAGCTGCTTTGATCATGGGACTGCGTGATTGAGCCCACGAATAGTTCGTGTCCTTAAGCTGAGGCGTAGTGCACCAATGTCTATTGCAGAAAAGTTGCAATAAGCAGCAGGCCATGCGGTTCCAGAGGCTCCCAAGCAATCCACCATGCAGTCCACTGCGTCCTGTGGACATTTGTTCCTCCTGTCAAACTTCGGCAGAGTGCCCGAATGTCGGGTTCTGCCAATCGACCTAATCATTCTGGGGAACAGGCCTCGGGAGAGCATCAGCACATCTATGTGGTTCCAGACCTGCTGATTGCGAGCATAGTCATATGTAGATAATGCAGAAAAGCCACCTATGGCCAGTGGCATCCAACTTAGCTGAGGTCTCCCACATAGGTCAAAGGATTATTGTCTGTTTTACTAGTATTTTAGCCCATACAAGTACTCATGGAATTGGTCAACAATATTACTTCAAAGCTAGGAACTCTAACTTATGTACAGGATAGTTCTTTTAGGGATGGGGTCAGGCTTTCTACTGGCAAAGGCCACTCGGTCTCAAAGCTACCTGTGTTTCTGAACAGTTCTCAAACCCTTGCAAGCTAGCATCAGTGTGCAGGACGAAGGTTTTCTTGGATCGGCATAGGCCAGCACTGGAGCATGGGTAAGTTGATATATGATCTCATGAAAAGCAGTCTCACAATCAAGAGTCAGCGGGCCCCAAATACTTCACTCGGATGAAAATACACTCTTTCAGTCTTGAGGACGCTGACTTTTGAGTTTTTTGTGGTTGGGGATACCCTTGAGTAAGGTTAAGTAAAGGGCGGATCACTCTTGAATAGTCCTTGATGACGCCGATAATAACCACAGAATCCCAGGAATCTTTGCAGTTCTTTTAGATTTTTGGGCTGTGGCCAGGTGGTCAAGGCCTCAACTTTACTTCAGTTGGGTCTCTATTCCCTCGGTGGATACTATGTGTCCCACATACTTTACTGATGTTTGAAAGAATTGACACTTATCAATGGACAGTTTAAGGCCAAAGTCCTCCAGTCGGTCCAATACCTTAAATAATCTGCTCATGTTCCTCCAGTGAGCTGCCAAACACAAACAACATCATCTAGGTATACCAGGCACTAGTAAGTTCATGTCCCCACTGCACGCTCCATCAATCGTTGAAAAGTGGCTGGGCACCTGAACTCCTTGAGGCATCCTCATGAATTCATAGAAGCCAAGGGACAGATAAAGGCTGTCTCTCACGGTCCTCTGGGGCCATCGGGATCTGGTAGTACCCACTGCGGAGATCCAGCAGAGAACCACTTTTCCCTTTTAGGCAGTCCAAAGCATCCTGAATACGGGGCATTGTGTACTGATCAGGGATAGTCCACGTTTAAGGTGCGATAATCCATGCACATCCTTACTGTTCCATCTTTTTTCCTCACTACTACAATGGGGAAGCATATGGCTCTGGATTCTTGTATTACACCAGCAGCTAACATTCTTGCAGATGCCGCCTCACATCATCTATGTCAGCAGGTGCTAGAGTCGAGACCTCTCACGTAAATGGTCTTTCGTCATGCAGCCGGATATTGTGCTCAGCTCCTTGCACGATCCTACATCCCATTCCTTTAAAGAAAACACCTGGTCTCTCTGGGCAAGCTTCACTGATCCTCACTTTCCATTCAGCTGGCAGCGGGAGTGCCGAAATCAAATGTCAGGCGCATTCTGTCATTCTTCCTTGAACTCTTGCTGCTGGGTAGCACTGCAGTGTCTGCACAATGCACATTAGCCAGGATGCAACCTCTGTTTACTCGAATGTCTCTTTCAGACACATTTAACTGGACCATTACCCTTCTGGCATAAGCAGTGGGCTCTAGCGTGGCAAAATACTAGGCTTGACCAGCAGTCCCTCTGGCAATTTTCCATCGCCTGGTGCATCCAACATTAATATTTTATTCTTAACATCCTTTCTGATATCTGGACCTCTCCCTGTAAGGTATACTGGCATTTGGCGCCAGGATCAGAGACTCAGGATCCTTCTTCCATACAATTCCGACCGGTTCCTCTGGTTCTGTTTTTTCAGCATCTCTCTGTGCCTCATAGGCCTTCTTAATTAAAGCCGGAACTCTAAAGCTCTACTAGTCTTTGACCCTGTTTTCATAACACAACTGTGCCAGCCTTCCGAACATATGAGCATTTGTTCCAATCAACAAAGGGACACCATCATACAGTCCAGTGGGGGACACACTGAGGCTAGGGTCTCTACTTGTTCGGCCACTCCAGCCACGGAGGTGGGGAAAGACAGCCAAATTCGGATATACCCGGAATAGGGTAGGCCTTCTCACTTAACCCCATACATGCAGTCCTTCTAATGGTTGTAAGGGTACGTCTGACAAATGCTTCTGATACCAATCCTGGAACATAATTGTCACTTGGGAGCCACTGTCTATCACAGCTCTTGTAGACACTCCATTCACCTTTACAGTGGTCTCCATGGAGGGACCCACTATTCTGGACCTGTCTGGAGAGCGGTAGTGGGGGCCTGGGCAACTGACCTCTACACAAAAGGACGTGAATTAGCATTTTGGTGCCTCACTGGGATCATGTCATGCACCTCTTAACCACTGATTTCTTCCTAAGCTCTCCTTGTAGCCTATATGCAACTTTTGTCAGTGTCTTTGGGGACTGGCATCTCTTTCATGTGCCCATCTTTCCACAATTATAGCAAAACATACTTTCTGGAGTTTGAGCTGGCCAAGGCGCCACACTGGAGCCAGGGCGGGTATTACTAACTGGAAACCTGGGTGCCATCTCTGTCTGCGGCGTGATAAGCATTTGGAGACATCTCGTCAGTTTCTCCACTTCCATGGTCAAGGAATTGAGTTTGGAGCTGTTATCAGCAGGAGATACATGGTGTACCCCCACCCCATAGCAGATGCAGTCGGATATAGGTCAGGCCGCATCTGCAGGCGTGGCCTTCATAAAGGGACTGTTTTTGAATTCCGGATCCTCTCAACAGTTCGCCCATTGTGGCATATCTTTTCCTTGTCAGAGCACTCATTGACTGTCAACCTCTGCCCTGAACTTGTACTTGATGGGTCACTTTCAGTCACCTGGGTCGTAGCCACAGCTGTTGGTGCAGGTACCTCCCGAGGTCGCCTTTTCTCAACTCCTCGACTTTCTCCTCATTAACTCATCATAGGAGGGTGGGATTCCAGTCGATTTGCCAGGCGAACTGAAGCAACAGCAGTTCTGAGAAGGGGCAGACTTAAGGATTCTGTCCAGTCTGGTTCGTCCAGTTCAATCGCTGGCAAACTACCCTTTCTGAGGCATTCTTGCAACAATTTTTCCAGCCGAGAGACATACACGGACAACAACTCCCCTTGGTACTGTTGTGCATTTCTTACTCTCACCATAGGTCCTCATCAGAATCTGGGCTCCATACTATTCTCCAAGGCCTCAAGATAGGCCTGTGCAGTCGCTTCAGGGTTACTGGCCCCGCTTAGCACGGATGGTAGCTAGGGCAGGACCTCGAGGCTCTCACTAACCCTCTTTCGCCGCCTCCCGAGCATTGCCATTCTAGCACTTGGGGCAACATAGTCTATCCAGGTCTCCCAGTCATCCTCCCTTGGGGGTGGGAGGGTGCCAGAGAAGATCCTCAACCTTCGGTAAGAGTCGTGACTAATGGCAGGTGCAGAAATAGGAGTCTCATTGGTTCAGCCACCATTACGGGCACTGGAGCAGGAGAGGTGTTGGGGAGGAACACCCCAGGTGGCAAGAATAGTTTCTTCAAGTCCTCCACAGTTTCCCTCTCCCAGCAACCATTCAGCAAATTTCTCCTCAAAAGTTTCAGATAGTGGTGGGGCTGATTCCCCTGGTCTTTACTGTCCTTAGTTATCACTCCAAGCAGTGAGGGCTCCTCTGGGAATGGTCTGTGGCACTTTGGAGCTATCTATGGGATCCTTAAACTCTACTAGGGCCAGGAAAGTGTGGGTGAGCAGATTAGCATGCCGACCCACCACCACAGGGTTTTGTAAACCTTCCACCTTGGAAAGTACTCCCTGCACAGTGTCCGTATTGATACCCAGGGGATGTCCAGGATAAGATAGCATTTTGGGGTCGATCTCTCCCCAGTACACCACTCCACCAGCCGGTGCACAGCCACTCTGTCGGGTACCCATTTTTTCTTAACAGTGGTTCGTGAATATGGCCACTAGAGGACACATAATCCCAGCGGTGAGCCTCCAAGATGTAACCCCTAGATGGCGCTATCCCAGGGCTACTACCCTGCCTGATTTGCCACTAACAGGTTGAGGGGCCTGGATCCAATGGCGGTGCCTCCACCCAGAGGTCAGGGTTTGCAATAGTTAAACTAACTTGGTCACAGCCCTCTGGGACACTGCAACCCCTTTCTTCCCACTAGTGGCCTCACATAAGATATCAGAATTACCTTCACAGTATACACTTACCCCCAGGTCTGGTTCGGCACTGGGACCTCCTGTGAAATGAGATACAGTGCAACAATCACAGTACAGTACTTTAACATAGACAAATACCTCAGGCAGTATAACTTTGTAAAACAAGCAGCTCTGATTTATTTAGGGGATATAACAAGGACAGGGGAATCAGGTTAATTAGCTTATCACTCTAATAATCACCTATGGCTCTGTGCACGAGCCTATCCCTATCAGTTACTGTCCCTGGGTACCCAAGCCCTGAGTGGCTAGTCCAAACCGTGGAGCTGGTAGGGCCCTTTCACACAGAGAAAAGGAGAATTAAACAGTCAGCAGTACAGTAATTCCATTTGATTTAATGTGGCAATTCAACAGGGAGCGACCCTGAATTAGTACTCACAACCTCCAAATAAGATAGGGTCCTTCAATGTCAGTAGGGCTCACTTGAGGTACACAAGCCTCTTCACACATCCATATAAAAGAAAGCACTATAACAGGCAGGCTGCATCTGTATCCCGATCGCATTACTGCACAATACCCGGAGAACACACAGCAGATTCAGTTCCTGACAGACCGATTGCAATTTTTCAGCAATTCCTCCAGTCTTCTACAGGGTGAGCCTGGTTTCTACTCTTCAGAGATCCTTTGATTCTTTTCACAGGACGGATTCAGTCCTAACAAGCTGTTACACAAGCTGCAGACCGGAACTCTGGGCCTTACACGTTTTTGACTAAAACTGCACACTGAAAAGCACAGGGCTCCTTCCTTCTTCACTGCCAAAGCTCAACTGAAACTCCAACCGATAAAACCGGGCACTTCCTTTGAGTTCCTCCCAGTTCTTGACTGGATTGGCTGTCACTCACAAAGACTGCTGCTGTTGGTCCAAAAGGCACTGAAGTCTAAACTACATCTCCCAGAGTCACTGCCCATACAATCCTCTTGTGGCTGGCTCAGATTATGAGTCCAAGTTCTGATTCGTCAAGGCACCATTTTAGAGCTAGCTTACCCCACACTGATTGGTCCAGTTCAGCAGTTCAAAACTAGAATGGGAACTAGCAGACACAGTTCTGACTGCAAAGAAAGCAGGTTAGACAAACTGTAATTTCATTATTACTCTAAATAATTTCTGGCAAACAGTTACATCTTTCAGATAGGTTCCTTTGCACTCCTAGTGACTGCAAAAATGAAGTGAATTGGTAGCAGCTCAGTGGTACTCAGAGAAGCACACAGTCCCCCATATAAACTAATTATGTCTGCAAGCAGACAGCTCTTAAAGAGACAGTACCAGAGGCTCTAAAACACTCACTGATAAATGGCTTAAATGCCAAACACCATTCAGGCTTGGAGCATTCAAGCAAGCTCCTGGAAGTCTTTTGGGAACCCCCATTTGCAGGGGGGTTACAGGTACAAAGTAGTCTCATATTCTTCTGTTACTATATTTGTGGTACAGTATGGTAGTTCTAAAACTGTGCAGTCAGAAAAAATGGTCCTCAGAAAGGAGAGGACCCAATGAACTGTATCACTCCGGCAGTTGCCTCGAAGGCGTGTGGGGACTCGTTGTTAGGTCGGATCGTGGGGCTAACCTTAGCCTGTCTAGCGTAGCTCCGCTCAAGCTGTGGAACAGTTCCTGGGCCAGGGAGAGGCAGCTGTACTGGATTTATCTTTGCTGGTATGAAGATTTCCTCCCCGGACTGTGCTGCTGAGAACAGTGCTTCCTGGTGAGAGCATTGTTTTCCCACCGATATTGTTATTTATATGCAGGTGAAGGTTACTGAGTTGGTCGCTAATGTTAAAGTTTAAAAAATGCTGTTTGACGTAAAATGTGCACAAGTCATAGGAGGTGGCAACTGTTTGGCCACTCCATTTTGTGAAGTACTCCATTTTGACTGGTGACAAGTAACATCAGCGACCAACATGGTAACTCTATTTTGTCCCCGTGACATAATGTCTGCTACTAATTATCTGCAGCACTATGTCCGGGGACCAATCATCTGTACATGGTTTAAACATATCAAAGGTACCGATATCAACCAGGGAGGATCCACCGAGGGTCCAGGTCATGAGGGCAGTGTAGGAGAAGCCCTCCCCCACTCCCAAAACAAAATCAGACTGGGAGGATCTGCCAAGGGTCCAGGTCATGAGGCACTGTAGGAGAAGACCTCCCCCACCCCACGAAACGAAATCAGACAGGGAGGATCCACCGAGGGTCCAGGTCATGAGGGCACTGTAGGAGAAGCCTTCCCCCCACCCCAAAACAAAATCAGACAGAGAGGATCCGCCGAGGGTCCAGGTCATGAGGGCACTGTAGGAGAAGCCTCCCACCATGCCAGAAATGAAATCAGACAGGAAGATCCGCCAAGGGTCCAGGTCATGAGGGCACTGTAGAAGCCCTCCCCACCCCTGAAATGAAATCAGACAGGGAGGATCCGTTGAGGGTCCAGGTCATGAGGCACTGTAGGAGAAGCTCTCCCACCCTGAAATGAAATCAGGTACGGCAAACTGCGCACTACAGTGGAAGAGAGCTGTCCCTGCACTAGCCCTGCTTTGCGCTTTTCTGATTTCAGATTTGTGCTTGCATTTTCTGCCATCCCAACAGTGGAGATAGTTTTCTTAATGCTGTTTTTCTATGTACTCTATGGGTTTTTAGCCATTTTAGACTGCACCTTAAGGAGACTCGTGGTTTTAGCCATTTTGACTGTGTACCTTAAGGAGACTCTAGAACTTTATAATATTGTCAGAACTCTTTGCTAGGTACCTTAACTAGCAAGTCCTCCTAGCTTTGTTTAGCCATTTATTTAGTTCTACTTATGTAATGCTTACTAGCATTTGTGATTCAATCTGACTGTTACCAGTGTTTGTAAAAAAAAACTGTGCCAGCTTGTTTCTCCCAGGAGGCTGCATTTTAAAGTAAAATAGTAATAGTGATTCTTACTCTCTGGGGCTTGTGCATAACCTGCACCACAGATAGGAACCTCCTTAAACAGGACCGAAGTCTGTAAGCCTCACTTGGTCGGAATAAAAAAAAAAAAAATAATAAAATGAAAAAGGAATTCCAGATCTCTTGTGCTTGTGCTAAACCATGTACACAGACACTTTTATTCTGGGCTACAGTCTAACCAATAAATTGCTAAACTAGCTCCTCAGTCAGGAATCACTTCTGGGCACTGTTTAAGTAAATTTGGGGCACAGTTTAAGTAACTTTCTTGTGCCCAACTAATAACAAGAACCTATGCAAATGACTCCTTGAGGCTTGATATACGTATCCTACCTCTTCTTTCTCTGCAGACAGGGAGGATCCACCGAGGGTCCAAGTCTTGAGGGCACTGTAGGAGAAGCCCTCCCCCCACCCTCTGAAACGAAATCAAGTACGGCGAACTGCGCACCACGCTGGAAGAGAGCTGGTCCCTGCACTAGCTAATCCCTGAGTCAGCCCGACTGCTCTCCACCCGCCCCAGTACCCTCCCACCCTAGCCGGGTGTTACTTTTATTTAGGAGCCCCTCACGTTATTTGAGCCTATCACGTGACAGTTGTATTTTTCTCTCCCTGGTTTCTCATTTGCACTTTATAATTTTTGACCACCAGAGGTCTCCTTTACCGATTGAAATGTGCTTATCCTTCTCTGCTTTCAGTTTATTTGAGATATCCCTCTTACCTTCACCCTAAGCTCCTCTCCACCTTCTTGCTTACTCTCTCCTCCCTATTTGTCCCCTTGTTCTTACTCCTATCTTATCATGGACTCTAGGTCTATGTACACCCCTCTCTCTTTAACTCTTATGGGTGCTAACAGTTCTCACTGGTCCTGCGGAGATTACTTCACCTACCTCTGCATACTCAATGGACAACTTCTGCTTCTCCAACCTCCTATCTGACCCCATCCCTAATCCACCTCCTCTATCTGGGCTTAACTACAAACACCTGGGGTTATTAATTAAATATATCCAGCTAAGGTTCTCTAGCTCCCCTGGACATGCAGCTCGGGCGTATGTCATTGTGTCAATCTGGATATTCACCCTATGCCTTACTCTTGCTGGGGATGTCGAGACCAATCCAGTTCCTGCCCTGGCCACAAATTCCTCCAGTCTCACCTTTTCACACCTTGATAGAGGTTCTCCATTCCCTCCTACTGCTCGGGGGCATCATAAAACTCCATATTTTCTGCATATATATACCTCCCAGAAACTCTAGGCTAGGGCTTGAGGAGTTCATGGAACACTTGCCGTCGGTGACTGGGAAAAATTATATAATCTGCCTTGGGGACTTTAACCTTGACTGGGCCAGATCTAGCTCCTCCCTCCTATCTTCCTTGACAAGCAAGGCCAATCTCTCTCAGCTTATTCAGGAAACCACTAGTATCTCCCACGGTGGTGCCAGCACCACTCTCTTAGACTGGATCCTGACAAATAGGAAGGAGTTCTTCCCCTTAGCCGGTCTTCTCCCGGATACCATAAATGATCATTACCCGGTTTACTGCATATGGGATACCTCCTCCCCCTCCTTCCCCTCCAAAGTCCTAACTTTTTCCAACCTCTCCAACCTTAACATGGAAGCTTTCTTTCAGGATCTAAACCTAGTTGACTGGTCTCCCCTCCACTATATAGATGATATAAACATCGCAATAGGCTATTTCAACTCTTCCCTACTCTCACTGCAAAATAAACACATCCCGGTCACCACAAGAAGGGTAAAAGGGAAAGTCATGAAATGGCTTGGGTGTCCTCTGCTCCATCTTCTGAAGCACAGGGACAAACTTTGGTCTACTTGGAAGTCCTCCTCCCTGCTAACAGACTTTGAAGCCTACAGAGCCTTATGGAACACCTGCAAAAAGGAGATTTGCCTGGCTAAAAGTACTTACTACAGGAATCTCCTAAATTCCTCCGCCTCCAACCCGAAATGGTATTGGTCTCAAATTAAGGAGATTCTTGGGAACGATAAGCCTCTGACCCCAAAAGATATGTACATAAATGATGCCCACTGTAACCACCGACTCACCATTGCTAATGCTTTCAACACCCTCTTTTCCTAACTACCCCACCTCCTCCTCGCTCCCCAATGCTCGACCTGCCTCCTCTCCCCAAGCCCCCACTCCCCCTACTCTTGAGCTAGCTCCAGTCACGTACCATGATGTTCTAAACCTACTCAAAACTGTTCCAGCTACTGGTAGTACAGGCCCTGATGGTAATCATCCCTCGGATTCTTAGGCAGTTTGCTGCCTGGCTTGCAGCCCATAACCAGGCTCATCAACATCTCTATCTGCTCTGCCTCTGTCCTCTTACTCCGGAAAATGGCTAGAACTATACCTGTTTTTAAGAAAGAGGATGCTAAACTCCTGTCCAACTGCAGCCCCATCTCTCACTTCTCCCCATGCTCAGCAAGCTACTTGAGAAACTAGTCCATCGTCTGGTCTCTGAGTACCTTCTTAATTTCAATCTTCAAGCCTCAGTTCAACATGGCTTTAGGGCTGGGCACAGCACAGCCACTGCTCTGACCCAGTTTACTAGTGATGTCAAAGGTAACATGGATAAGGGCACTGTGTTCATTGACCTCTCTGAAGTGTTCAACGTGGTTCACCACACGCTTCTACTGACTAGGCTGCAAGCCCTAGGTGCCTCTGATTCTACCCTATCCTGGTTCGGTAGTTACCTGGATAACCGCTCTCAGGCTGTTTCCTTCTGTAAGGTTCTCTTCTGCCCCATCCCTATCACCTGTGGTGTTCCACAAGGTTCTATACTTGGTCCACTACTCTTTCTCTCTTCCAAACTATATCTCCTGTCCTTCTCCTCACAGTAGCATACGCATGTATGCTGATGATCTAGTGCTTTATTATTCTTCCAAGTTTGTCGTCGACATAAACCTAAATCTTTCACATGACTTTCAGTCCCTTCAATCCTGTTTTTCAGCTAACCATCAAATCCTCAATATAGGTAAGATTCAGGCCATGCTTTTTGGGTCCTCTAAAAAGTGCCCTCTGAGTCCCCTAAGCTCCTTGTCCACTGCCGTGACGGTACTACTGTCACTAGCACCTCAACTTTCAAATACCTTAGGGTTACGCTTGACCTGGCCCTGGATTTTTCGGTACATGTCAATGAGGTTTGTCATTCAGTCAATGCAAAAATTGGTGCAGCCTATCAAGTGTGCCACTCACTCTCCCCAACAACCAGGATATCAGTAGCAAGAGGCGTTCTACTCCCTCAACTCCTTTATGCCCTCCTGGTTCTCTACCATGCCAATGCTCGCGTGCTTTACAAGTGGGACACTTATAATAACATCTGTAGGTTCGCCTTATCAGCTCCTTGCCTAACTAATCACTGCCTACTCTATTCTGGCTTAAACTGGTTGTCTCCCAAAGACCTCCGGTCATACACTCTAGGGTGTCTCGTTGACTTTCTTACTAGAACACCTCGTCCAGCCTCTCTGGGTGATATGCTTACCCTGGTCTCTCACTCCTGCTCCCTTAGGTCCTCCTCCATCCCAGTGCTCACTGTTCGGCCCTGTGCTACCAAAATGGGAGAACAGGCTTTCTCCTATTTTGCTCCTACATTCTGGAACTCGCCCCCCAAGGTTAAAAACTCCTCCTCCTCCCACCTTTCTTTTAAGCATTCACTGTTCTCTCACCTCTATGCTCTAGGTAAGTGCTACTGCACATATCTGGGGAGTTGCCACCTATGTCATCATGCTATTAGCTGTAAATGTCTAATTTACATTACTGTGTCTTTATGTGTTTCCTTTTCCACCAAGCTAGGCTAGATGACTGATATGATGTGCTCTGCCTCAAGCCTATCCTATTTCTGAATTGATATATTATTGTTTACCATTATCTGTGCTTTGTATTAATGTCTGTGAGCTCAACCTCTGATTATCGCAACCCTGATAAGTAATTATTGTACCTAAGTTGTTGTTTTTGCACTGTACTGTTGTCATTTCTGTATTCTCAATTTTGTACTCTTCCCGGGTTGTGCGTGAAAATAGGCAGGATTGTTGCCTAGTGCACTTACCCGGTTACCAAAAGCTAATAAATAAATAAAACCAGGTGTTGGGGTAAGGAGTTCCACATTTTACTTGCCCTGACAATAAAATAATTATTCCTTTTATTGGTGTTGACCTTGAGATTACTGAGTTGTCTATTATGCCATCTTAGGCTACTTGGTTTGACTGCCCAGGACAGGTTACATTCTCTAGTTGGGTGTGGATCCTGCAGGATATTAAAAATCATTAGGCGATGACCCCTAACCCTATGTGTGTTTAAGTCATACAGATTAAGGGCAGATGATCTATCAGTGTAAGAAAGGTTGCAAACTGTAGTTATAAGTTTTGTTGCCCTCCTTTGGACCGACTCCACTATCTTTATGTCCTTAACCTGATATGGGGCCCAGAAGGATGCCGCATAGTCTAGGTGCTGTCTAATATAGATATTATATAATGGTAAGATGCAGGTCTCATTTCTATAACAAAAGCTTTCCTTACAGATCTTTTAATTCTGTTACCCATAAGCACCACCTTTCTACATTGATCACCTTGACCTAACTCCTTGTTGATTATAATGCCCAAGTCAGTTTCAGAGTTAACTGCTTTGATTGTGCCCTCATTCAGTTCATAGGTGGTATTTGTTTGTTTTTTTTACCAAAATGGATGACCGAACATTTGTCCACATTAAATTCCATTTTGTTTTTCAATGCCCATAGTTCAATTTTACAAATGTCTTGGTAAAAGGAATCTATTTTAAAAGGAAAGTCCACTTCAGAAATGAGCTTTGTATCATCAGCAAAATTCATTATTTACAATAAATTCCCTTTTGGATATTGCTGATGAAAGTGGAACAAAATCAGGTCAGGACTGAGCCCTAGGGCCTCCACAGCAATCCAGTCTCTTCTGACAATATCCCGGAGACACTAACTTGTTGTTCTCGTTGTTCACCATTGGGCTACCCAATTGATATTGAAAGGATTTAATCCCAATTTTTAACATTTTATTAATTAGTAGGCATGGGGTACAGTGTCAAATGCTTTCCTAAGGTCTAGTGATAACACATGTACTGGGATATCTTTATTGATGCTGTCACTTACTGACTCATAAAAGAACGTTAGGTTGCTAGTACGAGATCTGCCACTTACAAATCCATGTTGAGTCCTGTCCCCAAGCCCTTTTTCTGAGATTTCCTGTTGTATTCTGTTTTTAAGCAGCGTTTTCACACATTTACAAACTATTGAAGAGAGACTAATAGGTATATAGTTACTTGTTTTAT
This sequence comes from Neoceratodus forsteri, assembly GCA_016271365.2. NCBI lineage: Eukaryota > Metazoa > Chordata > Ceratodontiformes > Ceratodontidae > Neoceratodus > Neoceratodus forsteri. The sequence continues at coordinate 570,818,912 of CM057452.1, forward strand.
TCCTGTTACCCTTTTAGTATATTGGTGCTACAATGGCCTTTTTCCAATCAGTCGGGACCTGGCCAGAGCAGTAAGATTTATTAAACAGGATTGTCGGGGGGTTATTTCTTTGATGAATTTAGTATTGATATTGTCAGGTTCAGGGAGGATTTATTTCGTGTCGAGTGTGCAGAAATCCAGGTAGGGCACATCTAATGCTCCTCCCAGATCCACTACCCTGGTCACCCAATTGAAAGAACTCGATTAGGTTTACCTGGCAAGACCTCCCCACTGTGAAACCATGTTGCTTTGGATCCTGTAATTCACTAGTTACAAGGTATTCCACTATCCTTTCTTTCAGTAGTGTTTCCATTACGTTGCCCACTACCGAAGTCAGTCTGACAGGTCCCTGCCTCTTCCCTGTTCCACTTTTGTGAAGTGGGACCACAACTGCCCTCCTCCAGTCCCTCAGAACCTCCCCTGTTTCTAATGATAAGTTGAACAGAGTTGTCAGAGGTGCAGCCAGCGCTTCTTTGAGCTCTCTCAATATCCTGGGGTCCATCCCATCTGGTCCCATTGCCTTGTCTACTCTTAATTGTGCTAGTATCTTGAGGATTTTCTCCTCTGTAAAAGGGACTGGTGTCCACCTCCCTACCATTTATGCCCTTGTCCCTTATCTTTGGCCTGTCACCTATCCCTTCGTCTGTAAATACTGAATAAATGTATTAATGTCTGCCGGTGGCGGATCCAGGTTTGGGAGCATTTGGGAGCCGGGGGGGGCCATTCAGTCAATAATGGGCGCCACAATGGGCACTAAACGGTGAAGAAAGATGGTGGTGGGGCACCACTACTCACCTGAAGGCAGCCAGGAGGGTGACCACCCCCAGCCCTCTAGCTCCGCCACTGATGTCTGCCTTCTTTGAGTCCTCCTCCTCGCCAAACCCCTTCTTTTTCCTTTTCTCTACTATCCCCCTTTGGTCTTCGTCTTCTCACTTATTTATCCCAAAGAACATTTTATCTCCTTATTTTACTGATTGGGCAGTATTCTCCTCTGTTTGTGCCTTTGTGCATCTAACTGCCTTCCCTGACTCCCTTTGTTTCTCCTGGTAGTTTTTCCTGCCAGGGACCAGCCAGGGGGAGGAGGATTGAATATCTCAGAGAATGCTTTTCTCTGGGGAGTGAGGGTTGCACTTTCCACTACCACCTAGGTGATCACGGGTGGTGGTGCAGCTGGAGAGTGACAGGGAAGGCAGCCCGGCTGTGGTCTGCTCTGCGGTCATGTGCGTACCTGCTTATGAGCACCTTGGAACCCTAGTCAGCTGCATCTCAGGGGTGGGGAACTAAGAGTGGAAAACCCTGATGTGCACAAGAATGACACTGGAACTCTCAGGCCACACCCTTCCTGACTGCCCACTGGTCCCCATATCTGATGCACCCTAGGGGAGGTCATGGCTGCTGGCTCTTCTGTGAAGGACCCCGATGGATAGGGTAAGTGACAAAAAAGGGCAGTGGATGGAGCTAGGAGGTCACATGACAGACGAAGGGCAGCATCAGTGACAGGTCAAAAAGAATGATGAAAAAAAAAACACCAACCAAGTTAAACAAACCAACCAACCAACCACCCAAGCAACCAATATTGCCAGCAGCTTTACTCACAGACCCGAATCACTTTATGATCTAATTATGACATGAAACAGTCGACGGTGTCCTTCTTGCCAAAGGCACTACATCAGCTTTCAGTCTGACTGATAGCACAGAATTTAGTTTGCTGTTTTGTAGAATTATTTTATTTCATTTCTTGGTTAAAGTTTCTCTCAACTAGATGCTTTTCATTTGTAATTTCTTCTTTCAAGGAAAGGCCGTGATCCTTGCCAGGGACAAGCACCATCTAGCTGACCTCACCCATCTGATTCGCCATGATACCCCCCTGTTCCAGAAATGCGTGAAGGAGTCACATGGGAAGGATATTAGTAGTAGTTGTTGGGCGTGTCATTGGCTCCATGCTGCGCTGCTCCACGGATGGTAGAATGCAGAGCAACTGTTCACTGGGTAAGCTGGCTGATTTTGCTCCTGATGTAGTAGCTCTTCAGAATGGCCCAGGTTATGGATGTATGAAGACTGCTGATAGAGTATGACCTAGAAATATAGTAAAAATGGTTTGGAAATAGTTTTCTTTTTCATATTTTGAATATTCCAAAACAATATTTTTTCATTCCATTTGTTTACACTGGAGGTTTAGAGTGACTGATAATGGCATTTCTTATAAGGGATTGTTTAGGCGGACAATTGCTCAAAGCCCAGTGTGTTGACTGTAACAGAAGCATAGCTGGTGACATAGAAAAGTCCCAACAGTCCATTATGTCTGCCCAGTACCTGCCTGCGTCCACACCCAGCCTAATGCTGGACCGTAGCTAGTCTACCCATGGCCCTGTCTGCCCACCCTCTCTCCCTGCTCCTCTGGTTTGCACTGTTCCTCTATGCCTATCCCACCTGTGTTTGAAGCCAGCGATGGACTCAGTGTCGATAGCATCTTGTGGCAATGCATTCCACTTCTTCACATCCCCTTCTGTAAAGAATTATTTCCTTGCATCCTTTTTAAAGCTTCCCCCCCCACCAGTTTCTATTCATGGCATTTTGTTACCGTACCCTAGCCTCTTGTGCATAGGGCACTGATGTCTACTTTATTAAAACCCCTTATGTACTTAAAGTTCAATGGTCCTACGCAACTTGGGATGTTGTTATGCTGTTGCAACTTGGATACATTTTGGCTGTTTGCCTTTCTGTCCATGGGATATACCACCCTGTAGGGCACGAAGGCAGGGACCCCTAGAAGTGCAGTGGAATGATTCTCTTGGTTAAAGGTAGCTTAGGAAGTAGCCCACAGAGAGAGATGAGCCACTGGAGGAGGAGGGGAGGATGGTGGGGCAATGAGAAAACATTCGTAGGAGTGACTAGGAGGAGCAGCCTTTTAAGGCCCGATCAGGGGCATGATTAGTTGTTCCACCCCATTGAACCACAGGCATAGCCTTACAAGTCTCTGTCATGTCCCCATCTCCCTCTTGACCTCCTGTTTGTACATATTGAAACTCTCCAGCCTCTCATATGTCTTTCCCTATTGTCCCTGTATCATCTTTGTGGCACTCCTCTGAACAGCTTCTGAGAGGTCTCTGTCCCTCTTCAGGTGTGGGCTCCTGAACTGTGCATAGTACTCCAGAGCCTGGATATTTAAAGGTCCTGGTTAGGGCCCACTAAAGTTTTGCTCCAGGAACAAATTAGTGCCTTGGGCAAACCATAGGTATATTGGAACATGCTTGGGCACTTTGCGAGCACTAAAGGCATGTTTCAATATACCAGCCAGGCACTACCCCGACTGTATTTGCAAACCACAGCCTCTTACTGGCCACAGGAGATATGATGCCAGAAAGGTGCTATGGGGATTGCAAGAGCAGTTCAGCTGTTAGGGAACACTAAAGAGAAAACAGCGGAGTGTGCATAAGTAAACCAAACATTGAAAAGTAAATGCTGCAAAAAGTTTTAATGTGGCTTAGAAAAAAGGGTAGCGCTAAACCCTGGCACTTTGAACCTCTGCAGGTTCTTCCTCCGGAGGGCCCCCAGCTCTTTTTAGCCAAGTGCTACAGCTCCTTTCAGTATGCCAGTCAACATTTGTTGTTGTTAGGGATAACCAATGGCAATTACTCCACTGGAGCAATCTGTAATATTCGTACCCTAACATGCAAATGACCCCATAGCACTAGCAAGGTACTGTGGGGTCATTTACATCCCATTAGGGCCTCATTACAGGCCTGAGCAAAGTGTGCATGCCCCACCCCACCCACCCACAGCATCTGTTAGGGCTGCCTGAAGACTGCCCTAGTGATTTAGCGTGCCCCGTCTGTATCTAATGTGGAAGTACCTGGTGTCCCATGGTCCCTCTGCATGGTCACCTGTATGGTAATTCATAACTTCACTAGTGTCCAGTGATCTCCCGCCATGTCATTCAGTACTATGCCCTGGTTTCCAGTAAGCCTCCTGCCCCCTCATGATTGCCCATATAGTAATTCCACTTTTCCTTGTGTCCAGTAGTCCCCCTTTCATCCTACCAGTCATGTGCTATGGTATTCCCTGGTGTCCAGTGGTCCTCCCCAACATGGCCATCTATATAATAATTCCAATTTCCTGGTGTCCAGTGATCCCCCGCCATGTCATTCAGTAGTATCGCCTGGTGTCCAGTGATCCCTCTGTCCTCCCATGACGTCATATAGTAATTCCACTTTCCTTATGTCCAATAGTCTTCTGCCTTGGTTCACCTTGCCAGTTGTGTGCTATGGTATTACTTGGTGTCAAGTGGTCCCTCCACCCTCCCCACACGCATGGCCACTTATAGAGTAATTCCTTTTCCCTGATGTCTAGTGATACTCCCACCCCATGCATCCAAATCCCCAAAACTGCCGCCTCAGTCCCACCACTGCTACTACCACTACCCCACTCTACCCTAGTTGTATACCTCTGGTTGGCACAGATCCTCTACTTCACCTCTGTGCTGTTTACAATAAGCATGCAATTATGAACTGTCATTCAGTCAGCTGCTGGCCACCAAGGTGAGTGGAGGTTCTGGGCAGTTGCCACTGAGGATGCAACTAGGGTAGGTGGAGGCTGGGAGGATTGGGGTGAGACAGGCATGTCATGGTGGGGGGCTTCAGACATATGAGGTGACCACTGGACACCAAGGACATTGAGGACATTGAAATTCCTATGTGGTGGCAATGCCAGATCAGGGGACCACTGGAAAAAGAATACCATAACATATAGTGGTGGAGAGATCAGTGAGACCACCGTGCACCCAAGAATAATACTGAATAAAACATGGCTTGGGGTTCAGGGGCAGGGACCACTTAACACCAGGGAACATTACTCATTTACATGACCAGGTGCTCGGGGGTGGCAGTTAGGGGCACAGGCCATAGGACCATGTTTGGGAGGTAATAATTACAGCAGTACTAACAGCTAGTTACTGCTTCTCCAATCCTATCCATATGCTGATGCGCCTGTATTGCAAGGTGCTTTCAGCTGTTTTGTATGGTATACTGCCATGATTTAAGGCCAATCACTAACAGGTTACCGACTTGCTAACTATGTCATCCAGTATGGCATTTTGTGATCCTTTCCTGCTTTGGGGTGCAAAGTGTTGTTTGCGAGTCACTAACCTGTTTATTTATACATTTTATATATACATATATATATTCATAACAAAAACACCGTTTATTTGCGTTACCATTTGCACACGTTTGCTTTGCTGTTGCTTCACTATTTATAGTGCACATTCTCAAAAAGAAGGGAAATTCATGGCGAAAAACTCTGTTTAATGCATCAGTTAGAGTTGTTCCACAGCGACAAAAGCAAGGAAATTCGGTATTAGGGTTGAAAACCCTAACTGCGCATTCCCCCCACCACCACCACCGCACACACACATACATGCAAGTAGGGGAAGGACCAAGGCAACACAACCAGTCACACACATCCAGCAGGAGATGTATACCTGTGTCACTGTAGAAAGTGGAGAAATCCAACTTCAGATATGATACATATTTACAAAGTTGTTCTTCGAGGTTAGTTTACATAAAGGTGAACCAAACTGGCAGTAACAAAAATGGTGTACCTCGTTTCGTTTTCAATATATGGGTGGTGAAAGGCATCATAAGGCGCGCAGTGTGAGTCTATGGCAAATTGCTCAGTTTTGGAACAGTATAACTTTGTAATCCTTGAGCAAAATAGCAGGAAAAGCACATATGTGTGACCAGGTCTGGTCACCCTACAAATGTCAGCCCAAAGGACCCAACCATTTGCTTGCAGGATGATGTCAAAGATGTGCAGTCATTAGGGAGCATACTTTCACAAAATACTTTGGCATACACGAAAGTGTCACAGCACGATATGTGTTTAGCGGTGCATGGAATATGTCAGGATGACAGTTAGCAGTGATGACCCCAAGCCACAGCCCGATGGGAGTATGGGTGTGTGGTTTCGTAATTTAGATAATTGTATGTTATTCCTGTTACCTGCTGCTGGTTGTATGTGATGGGTTTGTGCCTTGATCCTTCCCTACTTGCATATATGTGTGTGTGTGTGTGTGTGTGTAGTAGTGTGGTAGAATTAGGGGATGTGCAGTTAGGGTTTTCAGCTAACTATTGAATTCCTCGCTTTTGTAGCAGTGGAACAACCCTAACTTATGCATTAAACAGAGTTTTTGCCATGAATTTCCCTTCATTTTGAGAATGTGCACTTTAATAGTGAAGCAATGGTAATGCAAGCAAAGAAGTGCAAATATGCTTGTAACGTAATTGTGACTCAAACATAAACGATAACACAAACGGTAATACAAACGCGAAAGCACAAATGTTAATGAAAACAGAAATGCAAAAGACAGCGTATGGAAACACAAATCGAATGTGCATGGTCATGGTAATGCAATTGGAAATGCAAACATGGGAACAGCAACAATGACGGCAAACACAAACAAGCATAAATGGAAGCATGTATGCAAACTCAAATGGAAATGCACACAGTGACGCAAAACGAAACGCAAACAAAAACAGTAATGGAAACGCAAATGTTAACAGTAACACAAATGCAAGAGCAAACGAAAATGCAAAGGGTAATGCACAAGGTGGCATAGATGGGAACAGTAATGCAAACGGTTATGGAAACGTAAGTGGAAATGCTAACTGTAACAGTAACAAAAATGCACACCGTTGTTTTCCCCAAAAGCTGCATTGAGAAACACAGTGAATACAAAGAATGTATGCATAATAATGGGCCTCCGAGCAGAAAATGAACACTTGGAATACTAAATTGCTTATATGTCAGAAACCGTTCAACGTAGAAAAAAAATTAAAATTTCATATAATTTATGACCTTCATGGCTAGTTTTGTGGGGGGCTAATCGTTTTTCCGACGAAAAGCCCATATCTTGAAGCGTTTCTGAGATACGGGCCCTGAAAGGTGCGGCGGACATAGTAATGTTAGCCTATGGGAAAAATCATCAACTTCAGAGTACCGTAACTTTGCAGCCCTCTAAACCACCAAAAGGTACATCTGTGGGATCTTGGTTTTCTTCCCTCCAAATTTCAGCCCAAAAGACCAAACCGTTCTTTTGCAGCAGGTTGGCAAATCTTTCCTATTCTTTTGGTCATAGTGTCGCAAAGTAGTGTCGTGATTTGCAACATTTTCACACAAAAAAGCATGAAAGTGTCGAATGTGCGACACTACTGTTACAAAATTTTCAAAAACATATTTCTGGGGTGTTTAACCCCCAAAGAAAGACATGGCTAGCATCCTCAGGACTCGACTAGGTGAATGCAGCAAGAACTGTGTCCCTAAAGGGTCCCAAATTTAAATGCCAAGCATTTCTGTGCCCACCAACTGAAAACAAGATGGCAGATTTTCGACACTACAAGGGTCATTTGCGACACTAAACACTGCATTTGCGACACTGTCAAACTTTTAACTTTTCCCTTGACTATAATGGGAAACTTGTTTTCGAATAACTTTTGAACCATTTAATATTTTCACAAAATCTTCAAAAGGCACATCAGGGACTCTGGCTACATGTTCCCTGAAGGTTTCGGATCCAGTCGCACAGACCATGCGACCTGTAGGCACGAGCAAAGAATGTGCAAAAAGTGTAAATACCACATTCTACCACGCTATGTAGCTCCATAACCATATATCCTACTGTTATGAAACTTGGCAGATCCAGAGATCTGTGGTACCCTCCATTCATGCAAAGTTTCAGGCAAATCCGTCATGGTAGCAAACTTGTTAAGCTGCTAAATTTCACACTTTAACCTTAAATGGGGTACTCAACCCTAACTATAGTGGCACTACCATGCAACTACAATGTATATGTGTATATATATATATATATATATATATATTATGTATACATATATATATATTATGTATACATATATAACCCTAGATGGCGCTATCCCAGGGCTACTACCCTGCCTGATTTGCCACTAACAGGTTGAGGGCCTGGATCCAATGGCGGGTGCCTCCACCCAGAGGTCAGGGTTTGCAATAGTTAAACTAACTTGGTCACAGCCCTCTGGGACATGCAACCCCTTTCTTCCCACTAGTGGCCCACATAATATATCAGAATTACCTTCACAGTATACACTTACAGGTCTGGTTCCGGCACTGGGACCTCCTGTGAAATGAGATACAGTGCAACAATCACAGTACAGTACTTTAACATGAACCAAATACCTCAGGCAGTATAACTTTGCTGAAACAAAGCAGCTCTGATTTATTTAGGGGATATAACAAGGACGGGAAATCAGGTTAATTAGCTTATCACTCTAATAATCTACCTATGGCTCTGTGCACAGGCCTATCCCTATCAGTTACTGTCTAAGGTACCCAAGCCCTAGAGCTAGTCCAAACCGTGGCAGCTGGTAGGGGCCCTTTCACACAGAAAAGGAGGAATTAAACAGTCAGCAGTACAGTAATTCCATTTTGGATTTAATGTGGCAATTCAACAGGGAGCGACCCTGAATTAGTACTCACGACCTCCAAATAAGATAGGGTCCTTCAATGTCAGCAGGGCTCACTTGAGGTACACAAACCTCTTCACACATTTATATAAAGAAAGCACTATACCAGGCAGGCTGCATCTGTATCCCGATCGCAATTACTGCACAATACCGGGAGAACACAGCAGATTCAGTTCCTGACAGACCGAGTGCAATTTTCAGCAATTCTTCCAGTCTTCTACAGGGTGAGCCTGGTTTCTACTCTTCAGAGATCCTTTGATTCTTTTCACAGGACAGTTCAGTCCTAACAAGCTGCGAACCCGGAACTCTGGGCCTTACACACTTTTTGACTAAAACTGCACACTGAAAAGCACAGGGCTCCTTCCTTCTTCACTGCCAAAGCTCAACTGAAACTCCAACCGACAAAACCGGGCACTTCCTTTGAGTTCCTCCAGTTCTTGACTGGATTGGCTGTCACTCACAAAAGACTGCTGCTGTTGGTCCAAAAGGCACTGAAGTCTAAACTACATCTCCCAGAGTCACTGCCCATACAATCCTCTTGTGGCTGGCTCAGATTATGAGTCCAAGTTCTGATTCGTCAAGGCACCATTTTAGAGCTAGCTTACCCCACACTGATTGGTCCAGTTCAGCAGTTCAAAACTAGAATGGGGAACTAGCAGACACAGTTCTGGCTGCAAAGAAAGCAGGTTAGACAAACTGTAATTTCATTATTACTCTAAATAATTTCTGGCAAACAGTTACATCTTTCAGATAGGTTCCTTTGCACTCTAGTGACTGCAAAAATAGAGTGAATTGGCAGCAGCTTGAGTGGTACTCAAAAAACACACAGTCCCCCATACAAACTAATTATGTCTGCAAGCAGACAGCTCTTAAAGAGACAGTACCAGAGGTTCTAAAAACACTCACTGATAAATGACTTAAACGCCAAACACCATTCAGGCTTGGAGCATTCAAGCAAGCTCCTGGAAGTCTTTTGGGAACCCCCATTTGCAGGGAGGTTACATATATATTTATTTATTTTTGAGATTCAGCTTTATTGTAGCATAAAAAAGAAAAGGACAGTGCAATCTGGGAACTAGTACCCAGGCAAGGTATCATATAGAAAACTTGTTACAATACAGTATCTGCCAGTGTGCACTATCAGAAATAAACATGTCATCTTCAGATGAAACATTGAACCCTTATTCCAAGCCATGCTTAAAGGTGTTCACAGATGTTGCTTAAAGAAACCAATGAATATAGAACACACAGTTAACCTTTTGGTCCCTAATAGTAGCAGTACTAGCAATATCTGGGCTGGTGTGTGGTCCGAGGTATGAGCTGGAGCATTATGGCACGCCCCACCCTGGAGTCTTTGCCTAAGCTCCAGTCATTTCCAGGTGTGTGCCCAGAGTCTGGTGTTGTTTACCCTATTTCCTCTGGGACCTTTAAGTGCAGGGAACAGTTTTTCCTTTTTCCCCTCCCCCCAAACTTCTTGTTGGTTGTCATGGTTCTGCAATCCCTCCCTCTGGGGCTGTTACCAGCTGGAGGGCTGCATCCCTGTGACTGTCCTATCTTTGCCATAATTCAGTGTTTGTCTAGAGATAATCAAAGGGTAACAGTAATGTTCTTTGTAGCACTCCACATTGTCAATGGGTAATTAATACATATGAGTGATGTGCACCCCTACAAGGGGAAATGGCACAGCCCAAAGCTGTAAACTACCATATAATACTGGGCACATGAACATTCTGAATAGCAAGGACTTTCCAGTCTCAGAAACATAGAAACATAGAAAGGTGACGGCAGAAGGAGACAAAAGGTCCATCAAGTCTGCCCTTGACATCCCAAGACCCTAGGTGATCCTGGGTCCTAGCTGGTAGATTCCTTTGCGGATTTGATTCTAGCATACTCCTTATCCCAACCCCTTTTGAGTGCTGATATGGTCCTAGCGCCTTCCACCTCCGCAGGTAGTTTGTTTAATGGCTCCACAATCCTTTCCGAGAAATAGTGCTTCCTAAGATCCCTCCTGACATATGTCTTTGCTGTGCCACAAAGGGGTAGCAGCATAGAATATTCTCTCTGAAGATTTTTCATTGTTTTCTTACTTATTAACAGGCTTGTGCTTCTGCAGGGCATATTGGGGCTACCTGGTGACAGGGAGCACTTCAAAATTTTGAAACTGTGTCTGTTATTCTGTGGCTTTCAAATTGACTAGCCTGCGTACTGTTTTCCCATTTTGACTGCCTTGTGCATAGATTGGATGCCACGTTCTGCTACATTAATTCTGGGTGTTCAGGTCTTCGTTTTTTTTTTGTTCCTATTTACGTGGTGCCCTAGGTAAGTTTTATTTATCTGGGTTACAGTGGAGGGCTCAGTTAGACTGTTTATTTTTTATTTTTTCCCTAGCGACTCTTACCTTCAACCCCCCCCCACATTGATTTTGTAGGACACTAGGATTGTATGTACAGTTTTTGTATTTTCTCTGAGGAGACTGGTGACTGGAGCTGTGTGCTCCATGGTGCACTGTGTTGACGTTTGTGTTTGGGACTTAAGTATGTATATATTTTGTGGAACTGTACCTCTGAGCCCATTAAGGCTTATAATGTTTTTTATTGTGAGTTCCACTTGATTCGTGCCTTTAGCGCGTCCTCATTGGCTCCAGTGAGTCGCGTTGAAGTTGGCCATTTTTTATTGTTTGCCAGTAGGGGCTCGTGCTCCTTACTCTTCTTGGAGCTTTTTCCTTCTCCTGAATCTCGTCGGCTTTCACGAACTTAAGCTGGGCGTGTGCTCGCCAGCAGGGTAACGTCGACGTCACAAGTTCGTGCTCATGGTGTGTTTCCTCCTGCTAACAGGAAACATCATTCTCCTTTACTTAAGGCAGCTTGATTTCTATAGCAGGACAAGCTTTTTTAAAAAACAAATATAAAACTGGAACACTAGTCCCCTCATAGACACTTGTTTTTAGTGTCCTAGTTTTCTACTTCCTCAGCTTTTCAAATTACTCTAGTTTTCAGTGGTAAGAGCAGGGGATAGGAGTCTCAGTACAGTGTGCCATTATACCCAACTGTAAACAAACTCAGATATTTTACATTTATTTGATTTTTCTGGGGATATTATATTTAAGAGCCACTAGCACCATGGCTTATCAGAAACCTGTGGTATTTAAAAGGTGTAAGACCTGCAGGAGGGTAACGAGTCCCTCACCTTTAGGCTCCTATTGCCATCACTGTGTAACTCAAGCTAATATGTCTATCTTGGTCCCCCCAGCCCCAACCCCAGAGCTGGGAGGGTGCACCTAATGCCGACTGGCAGTGGCAAGGCAGAATTGTGCAAATCTCTTACTATTACTCTTAAATAAGTTACTGAGCCAGATGTCCCACAGGACATGCCCACCACCACACCTGAACCCAAGGCAGGCCTCTCAGGTCGGGGGGCGGGCCACACAGGCACATCCAGATGCACCAGAGCAGGACAAGACTGCTAACCCAGATCTGCAGGCAGACCCCTACCTTGACCATAGAGAGGGTCAAGATGATGATACAGGGGACTTCGAGGAAAATCCTGACCTGAAAGTGCTACTCGACAAGGAGGAGGACCCCTCTGATGAAGAGAAAGAGTGTGAGTAGACATAACTTAAGAGAAAGATTCTGATCCCTCCTCTGTTTGATACAAAATCTCCACCCTACTGTATCTCATAAAAGAGGCTTGTAGGACATTACAGTTGAAGGAGGTACAAACCATGGAGGCATTGGATGTGAATCAATCCTGTCTGCATCCTTTGTGCCAAAGTGTTTTCAAACTTTGTACACTGTGACCAGATTATTGAACAGGAATGGGCAGGCACAGACCAGAGAAAGCATCTACCCAAACCAAAGGTAGGTGTTACCCCTTTGTGGAGGAGAGTTCCCAGAAGTGGTAAACACTGCCCTGGCAGACAAGGCTGTGCATAACTCTATAAAGCACACAAGTATACCAATTGAGGGCTCTCTGTCCTTAACCGATACACACGATAAGCAAGTAGATGAATTGTGCAGAAGAGCCTTCACCTGAAAAGGAGAATTTTATGCACATCCTATGCATCTTTTATTGTCTCCAGAGCCCTAAATTCATGGATTATGGCTTTGGGTAGTCTTGCTCCCCCAGATTCTGAGGGAGCAAACATTTTACAGATGGTATCCATGGCTTCCACCTTTCTAAGGGATGCCACAGTGGATGACTTACAAATGTCAGCATGCTCTGCTTATCACATTGTGTCAGCCATCCCATTCAGGGTGTATGGCTTAGGCATGAGGTTGCGGTCCAAGTGTCAAAAGCCAAGCTGCTTAACCTATCCTTTGAGGCAGGACTGTTATTCAGATCTGGCCTGGATGACATTTTGAAAGATGTCCAAGATAGGAAGGGACACCTTCTGATGTCAAAGCAGCAGCAGAAAGCAAGCTCGATCCCAAGGGGTCAAGGAGGTGGTCAACAGAGGCAGTCTCCAGGTGGTTGTTGTCCCTTTTGGAATTTCAGAAACTGAAGGAATAAGAGATCGTATTCTGGGCTCAAAGGCAATAGTAGTAGAGGAACCTTTGCCTGCAGATGTAACAGAGGTACAGGACGAAAAGGTGGCAGCTCCCAATGAAGGCACGTGGGCCCATTTCTGTCCCCTTCCCTTGGTGGAAGATTGCAAAACTTTTATATGAGAAAGTCACAAATAACATCAGATGCATGGGTACTAGTGCTACCGGTGCTAGGTTACACAATAGAGTTTGCGACAGTACCCACAAAGGGCATTTCCTGCAATCCCTATACCAGAGTACCCAGTGAAGAGACAAGCAGTGTCTCAGACTTCAGATCACGTGAAACAGATTGGGGCAGTTGTGCAGTGCCCCCAGTTAAGAAGGTTGGGATACTACTTAATTTACTTTGTGGTCCCCAAGAAGTCGGGGGATTGACCAATTCTGGATCTGAAGCACCTAAACAAGTTTGTCCACCATACAACCTTCAAGATGGAGTCCCTGTGGTCAATCATACGGGCTTTCCAGCCAGGGTATTATCTAGCATTCATAGACCTGAGGGATGCATTCTCCACATCCCCATTTGGCAATCTCACCAGACATTCCCCAGTTCATGATTCAGGGCAGCACTTCCAGTACAGGTCACTCACCTATGGGCTGGCAACAGCACTCAGGGTATTCTCAAAGGTCCTCATAGTTCTTATGACTCAAATGAGACAGGAAGGACATCACATTTATCCCTACCTGGATGACTTGCTCACTGAAGCATCATCTGCTCAGATGGTGAGGAAATCAGTGTCCAGGACCTTGGAGACACTGGAGTCACACAGTTGGATATTCAGTAGGAGAAGAGTTCCTCATCCCCAGAGTCTGGAATACTTGGGCACAGTGTTCAAGATGGATGAGGGAAAGTTTCCTTTCAGCAGCCAGGAAGACCTTGAGGTGAGAAACATAGTGGCTGAGAAGCTAGTTATCAACTTCTGCTTACAGAGTAGTACAAATTTTGGAGCTGATGACTGCAGCACTTGAACTAGTATCATGGGCCTGCTTACACATGCGGCCCCTTCAGAACAGAATGCTAGCAGCCTGGGATCTGACCTCAAAGGACAACCAAGCCCAAATTCCACTTACTCAGCCTCCTTGACCGTTGCTGACATAGTGTGAGAGCTCCAAGAACCTAAGCAAAGGGTCTCCATTAGAAGTCTCACCAGAGTTGATCCTGATGACTGATGCCAGTCTGTCAGGCTGTGGCGCAGCCCTGGACCATGTTCTGGTCCAGGACATTTGAACTGTGCAGGAGAAAAAGCTACAGATAAACATATTGGAAATGAGGGCAGTATGACTTGCTCTCCTTCACTTTCACAAGTTGGTACAGTCAAACGCTAATGAAGGGGGCATGGACTGGCACTGAGCAGCATGGACATCTGATCTCAGAACTCTTCATCAACTACTACAATCTAACATCATCTTCAGCCATCTAAGCCAGATTATGTGGTTCTACCAATAAATCTACGTAGATGAGACATACTTCAGCAGTTTTATAAGGTTATCTCAGTCATAGATCATCTTTATTGCTTACGGTGCCGCTTCCAAACTCCTGGGACACTGATTACAGGCCCTGCATCATGGCCGACTCTGATAAGCATCTGAGCTCTCTTAACAAAATAGAAGCAATGTTTATTAAACTGTCTACTGACATAAACGATCTAAAGAATACCACTCAACAAAATACTTTAACTTTGAGAACCATCGACTCTCGCCTAGCAGTTACAGAGAACAAAGCTCATCTAAATGAAGAATCAATGCAGGAGTTAAAAGCTACGATCAGACAACAAGACCGTACCATCAAGGATCTTCAAAATAAAATGGATGATATAGAGAACAGAAATCGGAGAAATGATCTCCGTATATTTGGCTTCCCTGAGGAAGTGGAACTCAAAAATACGACTGCATTCCTACTTCATGCTCTACTGCAAGTTCTAAGTCTCCCAACAAATAAAAGCCTAATTATAGAGTGCTCCCACTGCTCGTTAGGCCCCAAACCACCTCCAGGACAAAGGCCAAGACCAATTATAGCCAGATTTCTTAATTTCGCCGATACAGAGCTTATCCTGCAAAAATCAAGAGAACTTGGCCAACGTTTCTGGCAGGATCATAGGATCTACATCTATCGCGACTTCTCCAAAGAGCTAACTGCAAAGAGAAGGCCTTTTACTCTGGCTAGACAGCTGGTGCATCAAAAAGGCCTATGTTTCTCACTTAGATATCCCGCGACTATGTGGGTCTTTATTGGAGGCTCCTACAAGGACTTTAATACACCAGAGTCCTTAATGTACTTTCTGCATAATTATGACACAGTCCACCCTGGAGATTCAGCTGCCCAAGCGATTCACTCAATACCAACCTGCTCAAATGTGGCTACCTCCGGTGCTGATGTACTTTCTCTCACCCCAGTCTCTACTGTGGAACCCGCTACCTCCGATACCTTGGCTGCGCCACCGAGAAGACATTCAAATCGTGTATAAGAGAGATTATCCTCTAACTCAGGATACACCAAACCCTGGTGCTGCAGTCCTGAAAATACACCCAGGAATGCTCCAAAATCGATTAATGCCAAAAAAATCATAACAAGTATTTCTGTGCATAATAAAAATGCCTTATTGCAAGACCTACCTTCTTCTCAAAATCCCTGTGAAGATTCTTCTGCAGAAGCGAACACCTTCATTGTGTCCGAAATGGACTGTACCCCAGCAGACTCCTCATGGGCTGATACTGTGGCAAGCTCACTCCTTCAAAATAAATGGGCCCCAAAAATCATTGCAGCAAAGCCTTTAAAACATATGCGGTGACTTCCTGAAACCTCGCTTAACCTCTGCAATAACTGCCTAGCTTTCTATATCTCAGATTGCAGCCTTTAAAGCATGTTTTTGATATCGGTAATGTTTTTAGCCCATAACTAAGTATTTCTGTGTAATGCTTACCCTCATGCACAGTTAATATGGTGTGAGACTTTTGATCATGATCTATGGGTGAACTGCTGGCTGCGTCTGCTCTGTAGCGAGATAGGACTGTAACCACTTTGAGTGACTCTACCCAATCGCATATAATAGAAGCAAGTAATGTGCTACTTTAGTTACACATCTGTGCAGACTATTTTCACGCCACTGGGACTCAGTACTTACCAATATACATCAGGAATGCTTGTTAACCTTTGGTTTTTAATTTAAAAATGCTCCGAGTTCCAGTCTTGCATGAAGCCTGGCGGCTGTGTTCAATTAATACACACTAGATAACATTGCATCTTACTTTGCATTCTCTTGTAGCTCAGCCTGCTATTAACCAAGACTACACAATGATACTGGCTGATCATTTAATCTGCAGAAAAAGGAATCTGAAAACCCTTATGCACTATTTCCTTCTTAATATCTTATATAGCCCTACCTACAACTATCCTATTACTACTGTTTATGTCAATCTGATCTGTATACCTTTGCTGATGGTGTTTGTCAAATGGAGCCCCTTGATATTCCAACTATCATATTACAAACTGGCTAATTTAAGGCCATATGGCTAACTTAATACTTTATACTTGGAATGTCATGGGACTCAATGCGCCAAGAAAGCGTAAACAA
The DNA here is from genome assembly GCA_016271365.2 of Neoceratodus forsteri. Taxonomy (NCBI): domain Eukaryota; kingdom Metazoa; phylum Chordata; order Ceratodontiformes; family Ceratodontidae; genus Neoceratodus; species Neoceratodus forsteri. The sequence continues at coordinate 570,835,559 of CM057452.1, forward strand.
GTTCTTAATCATCTTAAAAAACATAAGGCACAAATTGCCTTTTTGCATGAAACTAAATTACTAGATGCAGATAATGAAAGACTAAAGTGTGATTGGATCGGTCAAGTATATGCAGCCTCTTCCTCCTCCAAAAAAAGAGGCATAGCTATTTTAATACATAGAAACCTGAAATGGAAACTGTCTAATATTTTAAGGGATCCTGATGGTAGATGGTTTATTATATCTTTCGATACTTCCTCAGGACCATTATCTTTAGTCAGTATCTATGCCCTGAACTCCGATGACCCTCCGTTTTTTCACAAACTGGCTCAGCAATTAATTTCACAAAACCTGGTCAATTCACCTCATCAGAGGCGATTTTAACCTCACTCTTGACGCCCATCTAGACAGAAGCCCCTCTTCACAAGAAGCCCACCCAGAAAGCATAGCTGCGCTGTCCCTTCTAATGAATAATTTGGGCCTGTCAGATATCTGGAGGCTTTTTCACCCCAGAGACAGGGAATATACATTTTACTCTCATCATCATCAAACATATAGTAGAATAGACTATTGGTTAGCTTTCCCTCAGTTACGCCAATGTAATAGATTCAATTATTCTTCCATTACTTATCTCTGACCATTCCCGATTAAACTTCTACTGACTTGGGATTCCCCCTCTAAAATCTCCTCTTGGCACTTAGACCCTTTACTACCAAAGATCCAGAATTCTACCCTGGATCAGAACACAAATAGATTTTATGGCACATAATGATCCCAAAGACACCTCCATGGGCACAACCTGGGAAGCTCTTAAAGCTACCTTCCATGGTAAAATCATTAGCTTTTCAGGGCATAGGAGAAAAATGAGGGAACAACTTGATAACCTTGAGAATTCACTTAAAACCCAACAAGCACACTGTCTAGCCAACCCCCACCCTGACCCTTCCTCCCCCTTACACTACGAAATCCTTCAATTACATATGCAAATTAATGAGTTAGTTTCTCAAAAAACTGAAGTAGCACTATTAAGAATTAAGCTTAATTATTGGGAAGGCAGGGAAAGGGGAGCAAAATACTAGTTTATCGACTTAGAACACAACAAATGGAAAGATATATTGCCACTTTAAAGGACCCATCAGAAAAATTCATACAGATAATCCTCCATCAACAAAATCATGGCAGTCTTTTATAGTAATTATACTCACCTTCCTCATCTACATCACCCCGAATATCAACTCTTTTCTTGATAAGTAACACTCCTTGTCTCTCTCTCAGGACATGGCACCTCCTAGACAAACCTTTCACTATAGAAGTCAGTCAGGTGCTCTTCTCCTTTAAATCTGGGCATTCCCTGGCGGAGACAGCTTTTCAGTTGAATTTTACAAACCTCTGGCTGACCTACTATGCCCCTTGTTATGCAAAGTATTCCACAAATCTTCTAATATGGGTAAACTGCCCAAACTATGACAGGCACAATTATTACAGTACTTCCAAAGAAAGATAAGGACATTACCCTCCCATCTAATTATTGTCCTATTTCCTTAACACAGATGGCAAAATCTTTGCCAAGCTTTTGGCAACCCGCCTAGAATCGCTTATTCCTAAATTGGTTCATCTATCCCAGGTAGGTTTCGCAAAAGGGAGGATGGGCTCTGACCACCTTCGCTCCTTAATTAATTTAATGTACAAAGTTAAATTTCTTAAATCTTCTGCAGGAGCTATAGCTGTGGATTTTGAAAAAGCTTTTGATTCCTTAAATTGGACTTTCTTTACCTTGTGCTATCTCATCTTGGCTTTAGTAGCCTTGTTTTGTTCTTGGATCAAACTTCTCTATACATCACCCCAAGCCAGGGTGCTTACAAATTCCACACTATCCCAACCATTTAAATTAGCTAGGCAGCAGGCAAGGATGCCTATTATCCCCTCTCTTTCATCTTAGCCCTTGAACCTTGGCTGCTGCTTTACATCAGAACAATGAAATCAAATGAATATCTATTGGTCACACACACTATATTTCACTGTCGTATGCTGATGATATCCTGATTTTACTAGAAAACTTAGAATCGGGCTGCACAACCACTTACTCATATACTAAGTACATTTTCTAAACTTTCAGGATTAGCAGTTAATTACCAAAAAACTGAGGAATTACCATTAAATGAACACTAATCATTCCATGAACAACCCCCTCAGCTTTCGCTGGGCCCCACAAGATATGACCTACCTAGGGATAAAAATGTCATCCAATCTCGATAAAATCCGGGAAATAAGCCTTCCTCCCTTACTGACAGACATCAAAATAAACTTGGATAGATGGAAAACCCTAAACCTGTCTTTTTCATGTAAAATAGCGGCCATAAAAATGAATGTCACACCGAAGAGTCTCTATTTATTTGCTAATATTCTACTAAAGATCCCTTCTTCTCTCTTCTTACTAAAATTAACAAAGTTATAGGAGACTTTCTATGGGAAGGCCATATCCCAAGGTTCAACTGTATTAAATTACATTCTCATTGGTCACATGGTGGCTTCAGTCTACCCTGGTTTCTGGCCTACCTATGGGCATTCAGAGCCTCACAAACTGTTAAATGGTTCTCCAAACCTAATCATAGTTCTCCACTATGGCTCGATATGGAAGCCTCTCTGACCCCAGGACAGATCTCTACAAGCTTCATATACTTAACCCCAACTCCAAACTTAAGGAAGCATCCCACAATTGCTGCATCTACCCATTATTGGTTCAAAATGCACAAATGGCTCAAAATTAATCCTACTCCTCTGTCTCATATTCCTATTTGGGGGGAACCCAAAAATTTCTTTAGAAGGTAAAGCATTATTTTGCATCTCATGGAAACATAGAAATATATTTTTCCTGAATGATATCTTAACTGATAACAGTAACACACTAAACTCCTTTAGTAACCTACAAGCAAAGTGGGATATTCCCAGACAGGAATTTTGGAAATATTTACAGGTCCGCTCTGCTACCCTCCCCATCATACAGCAAACTAGCAGATTCTCTTCGGCCTCTTTATACATCAAAACATGGACCAAGGTCTCATCTGGTTTAATCAGCAGAATTTACAAACAAATTAGGGACTCCCCTACCAAATCAAACCCTTTCAGCTAAAAAAATAGGAATCTTGCTTTAAATGACAATATAATGGACTTTCAATGGGATGAATGCTGGAGACTTTGCCATAGTACCTTCAAAGATGCATGCAGCGTGCTTATTCAATGTAAGATTCTTCATCTTTGGTACAGAACTCCATCCCTTCTACACAAAATGGGTTTATTACCCAACAATAATTGTTGGCACTGCAACTCACCAGATGGAGATCTTCTACATATACTCTGGCTGTGTAAAGCAATCTCTAAACTATGGCACTCCAGCCACCACCTAGCTTCCAATATTATTGGATGCCCTATTCCATTTGAACCTAAATACTTCGTACTAGGTGTTATAAATAAAGACATAAAATTATCAAAACATCAGCATTGGTGGTTACATATTTTATTCATGCAAGCCAAAAGATTGGTTTTAATGCACTGGAAATCCCAGTTAACACCTACTCTGACTGACATTTTGAACAGTTTAACCCATACTGCCTCCCTGGAATGGCTCTCATACTTGGCACAGGATCGACTGAACGAATTTAATCTTTGCTGGTAGGACTGTTTAAACTATCTTCAAACATCTGTGAATGGCACTATCAGATTCCTTACTTTAATTTTACCTCACAGATACAACCCTATTTTGCACAATAGTTTTCATATGCAACTCTTTGTTATAGTACAGTTTATGGTTATGATTAGACTAGGTTTCTTTTTGTCTTTTTTCTTTCTCTTTACAGTACAAGACATTCAACTATAAATGTACCTAATTATATATGCACAGTCAGATTCCAATAGAAAGCATTATAGTGATCAACACAATGTATATTTATTTGCTGTTATCATGTGCTGAACATATAATGGTCCTACTACATATTATATATTGTATTACTTCCATCTGAATATTTCATTTGCCCTGTATTTGCAAATATATGTAAATACTTTTCTAATAAACAAATTAACTACAAAAAAGCTAATGAACGTGTAAATTGAAGGTCTCCTCTGGCTCCAGTGGGGAAAAGGGGAATCTCTGGAGGAGGTTTTCTTTTTCTCTTTTCTTCATTTGTTTCTCCGCCTGCATCTCCAGTCCTGGTGGCATCCACCCAGCCTTGTCACCAACCCATCTCGTGGACTTACTTGTTAGCCATCACTTAGAGCTATATCGAGGGGTGGTGAGCCATGCAGAGTCATGCGGCACCTGTGAGGATGCGAGTGAGTTGAGGCATTTTCTCTATTTTCTCCCGGGAACATCTGTGAGTGATGCACCCATGTGTGTAGTGGTGTACATGTGTGCTGTGTCAGCATGTGTCCCCACATCTGCTGGTCCTGCCAGTGCTGCCACCCAGCCTCCTCACATATTACTCCTTGTGTTGCGCGATCTGCACTGGCTGCCGATTCAGTGGCAGATCACCTTTAAAGTAGGTTTATTGACCTACAAACCCTACATGGACTTGGTCTCAAATACTTGAAAGAGCTTCTGATTCCTTACAACCCTGTGTGACAGCTCCGTTTGGCTGGCGAGGGTTGCTGGAGTTCCGAGATTATTTAAAATCTTCTTGGGCCCATGCTTTTATGTTTATGGCCCCAACCCTCTGGAATTCTCTGCCCCATCAGCTTCGGAATGAACGACCTGGGACTTCAAGTGGGAACTTAAGACCTACCTGTGGAGACAAGTATTTGTGAACTGATATGAGTGGTCTTATGATTTTAATGTTTATTTTAATTCTGTTTCTTGGGATTTTACTGTGACTTTTGTATAGCGCCTTGGTACCCAAAAGGTGCTTAATAAATAAAGTTTTATTATTATTATTATTAGACAAGCCGCAGGACTCTGGGTCCCCCCTTCCCCTAGGGAGGAGAGTCATCCTGGGATGCTCAGTCCTCCACCCAGCCAGCCAATGAGCGAACCTGGTCCATTCTTGAACTCAGGTCACCAGAGTGGCTGGAGGTAAGATGCCAGTGCCTCAACCCTCCACACCACTGGTCCGGCTTGGAGGAGGTTTTCTTCCTCAGACCATCACAACAGGGATCTCTTTAGACGTTTGGTCACCTGAATGGGGTAGATCTTCTTCGAGGATATCTCTTCCTTTAGGCTGCACTTTTAGAACTATACCCGCATCAGCATTAGGACCACATGGAAACTTCTGCTAGCCAGGGACCACCCATAAAAATGTCACGCATCAGCATCTATATAAACATTGGCAGCCCCATCTCTTCTCATTTCCTTTTACACCTGATTGCACTCATCGGACCTAACATGAAAAACCAATTAGCCGTTATTGTTAATTATTTTATTGTTAAGTAATCACTAATTTTTAGTGATATTGCTGCCTCTGCATGCTGCTGAAACCAATGAAGTTGCTCTGGTACTGTGAGTGCAGAGAAAATATTTATAAGGATGACGCATATGAAATATGTGTTTGCTGTTTAGGCCTCTCTCACAATGTTAGGACTTGTGAGATTTATATATTTATGGCATTTTGCTAACTGGGTAAGCCCACTGAGACCAGAGGTCCCTTTTTCAGGGGTGACCTGAAATTAGTTACATACAAAGGCTTACATGTACAATATGGCAGACAGTACTAAGATTAATTGCATGAGGTACATGACAGGTACATAGGAAACAATTTAAGAGCTTCAACAACAATTACACATGAGAAACAAATCAACTAATCAACATCAGCAATTTGGCAATACCTTATTATAGTTGGGGCCCAGGACAAGAGAGATCAAATTCATTAGGTACATAAGCACAGTACTGGATTGAAATAATAGGTAGGAGGGGGGACTGAGCATTTGATCACCTGGTCAGCAGTTACAGCTGCACTGAGAGCATTCTAACATATAGACTTTTAGACCTGCCTTGAACCCTTCTAATGAGTTAGTGTCAATTAGGTTATCTGGGAGGAAGCACCACTAGTAGGGGACAGAGTACGTGAAGGATCTTTTTCCAATGTTGGTACATATTCGAGGATTTCAAGCAGATTGATGTTTGATGAGCAAAGATACACCTCAGGGCTTTGGAGTTAGTAGCCCAGTTAGGTTGGAGGACGTACAGTTTGGTGAGCTTAAAGGTGAGGCAAAGAAGAGGATATGCAAGTTTGTACTCAACATGGGCCAGCTTAATTCCATAAGAAACTCACAGTGGTGCCTCCTTGGTGGGGCATTAGCAGCAAAGCGACTGATTTTATTGTACAACACATTTAGTTTGTGAGTTTCACCTTCCCTTAGGAAGTGTGAATACCGAGGGCCCTATAGACCAGTGTGGGGAGCAGGGTACTCTTTGCTATTTGAATCTTTGAGTCTAACGTCAGAGAGGTTCCCAGCCTATAGAGAAGGCCAAGTTTTTGATGAATCATTTTGGTAACGGAATCCATGTGTGGTTTGAAGGTGAAGTCTTGATCCAGGTAGACTACAAGGTATATCACTTCGTCTACCACTTCTATCTGGAGACCAGCTCAAGAAGACAATTGAAGCAGGTGTTGTCTATTTGCGCCAAGACGTCTGGGTCCAAATAGTACAGCCTTAGTTTTCTCGTTATTCATCACCAGCAAGTTAGATGCAAACCAGTTTTCTAGAGTTTTTAGACAGGTGGAAAGGCCATCAGCAATTGTGCTGGGGTTAGGATCAGTCCAGTAGACCACCGTGTCATCCGCATATAGCAATAGGTTCCCCTTGTCGCAGTTTTGGCCTATGATGTTCATAAATAACGAGAATAAGAGGGGACCTAATATAGAGCCCTGGAGGACTCCATCTGTGACTTCAAAGCATTTTGAATGGACCCCTTTCCATTTCACCTTTTGTGATCTGTCAGCTAGACAGCTGGAGAACCAGGACAGGGCGAGCTCATCAAGACCAAGTTGTTTGAGTTTACCAAGGAGCAGCTGGTGGTTAACCAAGTTGAACACTTTGGTTAGGTCAATGAATATGGCTTCCATCATTGACCCTCTATCCATTGCATTCAGTACATCACAGATAAGATTCACAAGTGCAGTGTCTGTGCCATGGCTTTTTCTAAAGCCATGCCGTTCATCCGCTAGAAGGAGATGTTGCTGTAGGTAGTCCTGGAGCTGATTGTAGACCAGCCTGTCTTATACCATAGCCAATGAGCAGAGGATTGATATAGGTCTATAATTTTTGACATCAACATGTGAGTCACCCTCGTGAATAGGGACCACTGTGACTAATTTCCATTTTCCCTGGACAGACCCTTCCATGAATGATCTGTTGATCAGCAGGGTGACAGGGAGGGCAATAGCAGTGGCAGCAGCTCTTAGTAGCCTGGGCTCAAGTTGGTCAAATCTAGGGAAAGAGTCTGGTTTCAGCTTTTTCAGAAGGGGAAGTACCACAGTCTCTCTGACCAACCTCAGGCGAAATTGTGGTAGAAATTTCCTTTTCATCAAATCTTTGCTGTGGGGAGGTGAGCCAGGTGTCATGGATGTAAATTTGTCAAGGTTCATAAAAAATGTGTTAAAGGCTTCTGCCGCTTCATGAGGGTCATCCGAAGCTTGACCGTTGACCATAATAATTCCCTTCTGTGTGCTGGCACTGCCTCATATTAGGGTGGTTACGTGATTCCAGAATCTCTTTGGATCACAGAGGTGGCTATCCTGGAATCCTCTCAGGCAGCGACTTTTGGCAGCCTTGGTCCCTTACTTACATTTGTTTCTGAGGACCCTGTACCTTTCCCAGTCAAGTCTAAGTTTTGACGCCTTGTAGAGCCCCCATGCCTTATCCCTGAGAGTCACTTGCTTCTTCAGGTTGGCAGTGAGCCATTTTTGCCATTTGCCTTTCACCCTGAGTTTCCTGTATGGGGCATACTGGTTTGCTGTAGACATGAATACTTTTGAGAAGTACTCAAGAGCCTCATCAAGGCTCGGGAGCTCTGTTATAGGGTGCCAGTTGATCCTTGAGAGAGAGCAGATGTAAAGGCCTGTGGTACAAAATTTGAGTAATCTCTTGCCGTGAAGATTCTGGGAGGTAGACCAGGTTGTTTATTTTTCCATACACAGAATATGGGTGAGTGATCGCTAAGAGAATCTGATAAAATTCCTGCTGAAATTATTTTAGAGGGGTCTGTAACAAAGCCCAGTCTAGCAGGGTATGAGTCCTGGTATTGATGTTAATTCTGGTAGGTATACTGATCACTTGGGTAAGTTTAGCATCAAGAGTAAGCTCCAGTAGCCTATTGTCAGGTTTAGATGCCCAGTTCTGGTTGAAATCCCTAGTATCACCAATTCACGGGTGAATGTTCTGCCAACATCTGGGTGAGGACTCCAGGGAGGAAAAGGCTTGGGATGTAGATGCATCCTACATATAGAGGCTTAGTGTTACCAAGCAGCAACTTGACAAATAGGTTTTCCTCACCCAGTGTTTAATAAGGGGATATCAGTGTTGACTGCATTGATCCTGGTACTGACATAAATGAGCAAGCCTCTTCCCTTTTTACCAATTCTGTCTTTTCAAAAGACATTGAAATCCAGGAGGTCTACCTCGTGAGGGAGCACCTGGGGTTTTAGCCATGTTTCAGATACAGCAATCACATCAGGTTTGTATGCATCAGCCCAGGCCTCAAGTTCATGTATTTTGTGCCTCAAACTATTGATATTCATGTGGACCAGTTTGAGGCCTGTTATGTCAGCCCAGTAGGAGTCATTTGGAGAGAAGATAGTGTAGTTTGGAGGGATGGGACCAGGGTTTAGCTCAATATCACCACATAAGGCTAGTTTTGGCTTTGCCAGGTATCTAGTAAGTTTAACTGGTATGATTAGAAGGCTCTTCCTCCTTTTGGCCATAAATATGTAGGCTATGTTGTAACAGTTACCCCTGCGCAGTAAGCCATGGGTAATTATGAGGTAGGGATAACTGGAGATACTGTACTGAGGTGAGTACCCATAGTGGGGGAGATAATGGAAATATTCACGTGGGCCAGGCACCTTTACCAAGAGCAGTACATGATCCACCATGAGTAGGTGATAATATAGATGACTACCACAATAATACCACAGGACTTTATTATGACATAATTCAAAAGATTATTCTCCACCCTATTTCCAGAGTTCTGCAATTGCTTCCATAAGGCCTAATCTCCCATCCAACCTACACCCCCCCCCCTTCCGTATTCCATTCTGTTTAGTTCTCCTTCTATTATCCAGTCAGCTGCTATATTCTTATAAAAGCCATAAAGGCCATATTATTTGTACACTATGTCTGCTATATCTATTCTCTCCTTTTTACAGGTTAAGTGATTTTACTGTGCCTTGTATATATGTAAATTTTTGTATACTCTCATTTTATGTCATTGTACTATTGTTTATGTTATTTTCTTGTCCATGTAAAAATACTTGTACTCTTATTTGTATGACCACTCAGGTCCATCTTGTAAATGAGCTACGCTCAATGATGTTCGCCTGACTAAATAAAGATTTTGATTGATTGATTGATTGATTGATGACACAGCACTATTAGGCAGTTATTGTATCTGAAGTTCTTAGACTCAGCAGGGACTATCTGGGTAAGTATTCATAAGCCCTAAGCCTTAGGATAAGTCCTACTGAGCTGCCTGTTACTTAGGGAGTTCAAGACAATAGAGATTTCATGTTAGCCATGCAAAGATCAGACAATGCTACTACACGGAATTAATTTTATAACAACCTAGTTATTGCAGTAGTACCCAGGGCCGTTGAGGACAGGTAGTAGTAAGATATCAAAGCAGTTCACTTCTTTCTTAGATCTAGATTGTTGATATACAAAAAGAAAGTAACACGTATAAACAGAGTGCTTAAAAACAGCAGGTATATCAGTAACTATCAGTAGGTTTATCAATTTACTTAGTACAAAAAGATTATTAGCTTGTTACCCATCAAGAAGTGAGGAAGCTGTTTTAACCCAAGATGATGCTTACAACACCACTAATTCAAGTGACTTGTCTTGTAATTTCAGCATAGATAAATATTCATCACATGAAATACTAAGCAGGCAAACAAGTAAGAATGAGCAGTTTATAAGAAACAGTACTCCACCTGCTGGACAAGAGCCTTTATGCCCCTCCTCTTTCTTTAATGATGGCCAGTCAGTCAGGGCTTTCTTTGCAGCACTCTGGGTCATCTATTTAACAATCCATGGGGAGGAGGGTGGGACAAAAAAGCTCCAGTGAGCTGGAGCAGTCCAAGGAAGCTCTAATGAGTTTTCTCCATTCCCTTGTGGGTGGTTGCCCTCCTGGAGCTTGGATGAGCTCACAGATGCCCCGATCAGTGTCAGAATCAGGGATAATCCCCTCCTTTAAAAAGGCTGCCACTGCAAATTCAAAAGTGGCGCCTTTTTTCGTAGTCGTTGACTGGTTGCTTGAAGTTCACCAGGCACAGAAACAATCTTATGTGGAGCCCAACAGAATGGAAGCCAGCTCTGATGAGCTGCAAGTCATTTACTTTTTTTTATTTAAAAAAAAAAGAAATTCACTGCAGTCAGGAAACAGCTCTGATGAGCTGCACAGATCTCCAGTTTAAGTGGAGCACGACAGAAATGGGAGCAATGGGAGCCAGCTCTGGTGAGCTGCAAGTCCTTTACTTTACTTAACAGAAGAATTTGCAGCAATTAAATGGTAGCTCTGATGAACTGCACAGTCCTCCAGTCCCCCCCCCCACCCCCAAAAAAAGCTGTGGTGAGCTGAAGCAGTACAAGGAAGCTCCGATGAGCTTTCTTCATTTCCCTGTGGGTGGTTGCCCTCCTGGAGCTCCGATGAGCTCACAGATGCCCCGATCGGTATCCTGAACCAAGGGATAATCCCCTCCTTTAAAAAAGCTGCCACTGCAAATTCATAAGTGGCGTCTTTTTTTCATGCCCGTTGATTGGCTGCTTGAAGTTCACCAGGCACAGAAACAATCTTATGTGGAGCCCAACAGAACGTGAGCCAGCTCTGATGAGCTGCAAGTCATTTACTTTTTTAATATATATATATATATAAAATATAACGCAGATGACACCAAGCTCTGTGGGAGAGTGGACACAACTGAAGGGATACGGGACCTACAGGAAGGTCTGGAAAAGCTGGGGGAGGTGGTCCAGGATCTGGCAGCTTGGCTTTAATGCCAAGAAATGCAAAGTTATGCATATTGGAGCCAAGAATTCCAGGACAGAGTATTACCTGGGTGGAGTCCGAGTAGCTGCATCAGAGGAGGAGAAGTACCTGGGAGTGATGATCACTAGTGACCTGAAGCACTCCACGCAGTGCAAAAAAGCAGCAGCAAAGGCAAACAAGATGCTGTGATGCATAGCTAGGGGGATCAGTAGTAGGAGAGAGGAGGTTATACTGCCCTTGTACAGGTCACTGGTAAGGCCACATCTAGAGTATGGAGTTCAGTACTGGTGCTCACACCTCAAAAAGGACATTAACCTGCTGGAGAAGGTACAGAGGAGGGCTACAAAGCTGATAGCCAGTCAGCAGGGCAAGGTATACGAGGGGAGGTTGAGGGCACTGAACATGTACTCCCTGAAGGACAGGAGAGAGAGAGAGTGGACATGATTGTGACATTCAAGTACTTGAAAGGGATAAATAATGTTGATAAGGAATGTCTCTTTAAGCTGAGTGGCAACCATATCACAGGTGAGCACAGTCTTAAGCTGGAGGGTGGGAGGTTTAGGAGGGATGTCAAGAAGCACTTCTTCACAGAAAGGGCGGTGGACACTTGGAATGCGCTGCCGGAAGAGGTTATCTCATTAAAGACAGTGAGCAGCTTTAAGAGAGGCTGGGATAGGCATGGGGAAAGATAAGAATCATGGGTAGGGAGGATGGGAGGAGTGGGGAGGGAGGACAGGGACATTAGCTCAAGCTGTGGACCCTGCAATACAAGCAGACTTGATAGACCAAATGGCCTTCTTCTGCTGACTTGTTCATATGTATGTTCATATGTATTTAAAAAAAAAAAAAGATTTGCAGCAATAAGAAAACAGCTCCAATGAGCTGCACAGATCTTCAGTTTAAGTGGAACCCAACAGAAATGGGAGCAATGGGAGTCAGCTCCGGTGAGCTGCAAGTCCTTTACTTTACTTAAGAGAAGAATTTGCCACAATTAGATGGCAGTTCCAATGAGCTGCACAGTCCTCCAGTTCCCAAAACAAAAGCTCTGGTGAGCTGGAGCAGTCCATGGAAGCTTTGATGAGCTTTCTCCATTCCCCTGAAGGTGGTTTCCCTCCTGGAGCTCCAGTGAGCTCACAGATGCCCTGAGCAGTGTTCAGGATTTGCCAGGGCTTCAATAAAGCAAGCAGGCAACCCAGAAGAAAGACACTGGAGGCATTTTTATTAGAAAAACTCTAGTGGCGGTACAGGCATGTGTGAGGAACGTTATCACGTCACACATGGTGACATTCCAACATGGTCAGGTGAAGAACACGCCGCAGTATCTGACTGAGATGCCTGCACTGGTGTTTTGAAAAAACTGCTCTAAACTCTAAGGAAGCTGCATTATTAAGTTTAAGATAAACCTCATTACTGAGCTTCATTTCTAGTTTCCTTTTTTATTGCGACTACGCAGTATGTCGAAAGCAGTGCAGTAAGCAAAAGAGTTAAATGAAGACTTGTTCGACTTAGGTGAAAAAATGACAAAAAATACACAGGTGACATGCCAACATAAACCCCAGCATTCGCCAAGCTTACCTGACCTGAGAGATTTCACTGCAACACCTCAATTACCACAGTCCCTCTTTTCTCCTGGAGCTCCTTCGACTGGCTGGAAATCGTGGATGTTATGCGGATTGTCCAGGGTATGCACCCTACATGCTGTAATTTTAGACCGGGCTCGACAGTCCTGATTATGGGTTGTTAGAAGCCATTGGCCAGTTCTGGTGCAGGCGGTCTGGTGCTCCTTGACTCTGGAGAATTGGGCCTTTGCAGCGCATTCCATGAAAGATGTATAAAAGATTTCTGTTGCCAAAATCACCAGTGCCCAGAGACCTTTCAGCCAAAGCTAATATCTTCTCTTACTTTAAAACTAAGGAAGTAAGTGATAAAATTCAGCTGAATTAACACATGAAAGGTGCGATCCTGAAGGTAAAGGGCAAACTGGATCAGTAGAATTTAAAGGGTGAGATCTCGAACTTGTCTTCTAATGCTGTTGTAATTGTTAAATAACTACTGCCCAGATAACTGCTCACGAGTAGCTACATCTAGTAATTCAATAGACAGAGAGTGAATCACAAGGAGCTAGACATAACAGCACTGAAGAACCAGTCCAAATCAGCACTTGACAACAACAAATGGGCTGGCAGATATGAATAAGACATACAAATGGTGGAAAGTTCAGATGCTCAGAGTACAAAAAATACAGATTACAAATACTCTTACTACTAATACAGGCATTAAAATGGAAATAATCTGGAAGCCGAACAAGATAGTAGACATAATTTAACTGTGTTAAAAGCTGTCGCCAATTTAAAGGAAGAAATGTTAAAAGCACTGGGAGAAATTAAAGGGACTTTAAACACAGTAACAGGCTCACTGAATGATTTGACAAATAAATTGGAAAACCTCATGCTTAGAACCACTGAATTAGAAGAGCGGGTTTCTAAATCAGAAGACGTAACAGCACAAGTTTCGAAAAAATTTCTACAGTTTGAAAGGAAAATTCAAATGTTACAAAAGAAAGTGATGCAACAAAAAGACAGGGCAAGTAGAGGAAATATCAGACTTTGTAGAATCCCAGAAGGAGTAGTAGGAACTGAGGATACAGTCCCTTTTTTTGAAAAAATGGTAACTGAGGCTATAAATAGAAATTACCCTGAAGACAAAGTTATATTAGATAGGGCTCACCAAGCTGGATCCAGATTTAATGGCAATGCTTCTCACCCCAGAATGATCTTTATTAAACCTTTGAAATATCAAGACCGAGAGTAATACTACAAAAGGCAAGGATTTCAAAGGCTTAACCTACAATCAGATTAACTTCAATGCTTACCTAGATTTGTCTGCCAGAACCACAGCAAAGAAGACTGTTTAACCCTCTTAAGCAAATGTTATACAATAAAGGTGTAAGATTTTCAATTCTCTACCCTGCAAAATGTGCTTCCCTTTAAATGGCAGGCTGCATACTTTTGATTCCCTGGAAGATGCTATGGAGGCATATACTGTAAGCTAGCGTTGACAATCAAAATGATCCTTCATTTAGTAAGGACTGCAGAACAAGGCCAAACCCATATCTGACTTCTCCCAGAGCCTCACAACAAAATACTGAAACAAATTCACAAGCAGAACATAGTGGAACTCAAGAAAACCAGAGGTACGATCAACAGCTAATTAAGATATGTAACTGCATAACTGTTCAATGAACTCAAAAACCAAAGCAAATAAAATTGGGCCTTTGCAGCGCATTCCATGAAAGATGTATAAAAAAAACTGCATTAACGACAGCTAAAAATATGGAATCACTAGAAACCTGTTAGTAATAGGTTAAGGAAGAAGTAGAACTTACTATATTCCTTGCATATGAAACATGAGCACAAAAAAAAATCTGTATGCTCTTTTTCTCTCATGCTGTTCTACCTCCACAATACAGCAGCTTGTTTGCACTTAATATGTCTCAGAAGAATTTCTAAACAAGGCAAACTCTAGCCATGATACCATGAGTGGTGTACAAAGATGGAACCTCTGCCATCATTGATGCTGGTGGGGGGGGGGCAACAGGATTGTCCGAGGGATGGGAATATGGGTAAATTTATACTCTTTTCTATCTTTTTTGATACAATTTGGGGGTAGATTTAAGGGGAAGGATGGGTTAAGGGAGGGGAAGAGGGGATTCCCAATAAAAAATCTAACAATCTAACACTTAATTTTTGCTCTAAGGGACAGAGTCTGAATAATAAAGAAATAAACATCAGGACTTTTCAAACAGAACATTGGACAAACAAACAAAGAAGTTCAGGAAGACAAATACATAGGAAAGATTATTGGGATGAAACTAAATTTAGCAAGCAGAGCTGGCTTGGGATTAATTTAAAAAATGGGTACAAATCTTAAGATCACAACTTGGAATGTGAAAGGAATGCATAATAGAATCAAAACAACAAAAGCGATTAGGCAGCTGGAAAAAAAAATCTTCAGATTTAATAATGTTACAAGAAACCCACTTAACAGATAAAGAAATAACATGGTTCGAAAACTGGTGGGGCCTAGCCATAACTTCAGTTTTTCCAGAAATGCAAGAGGGGCTATGATTGCTTATAATGTTGGCAACTATTATTTAGCATACTATGGATTCACAAGGGAGATATGTTATTACTCAACTAAAATTATTCAATTTAAAGGTAATCTGTGCAACTTTATATGCACCCAATATAAATAACCCTAGGTTTTTCACAGATTTGTTTCTAAATCTAACAACTTTTGAAGCCCCTTATATAATAGGGGTGACTTTAATATTCTATACAATCAATAGACAAAACAACAAAACGAGGTATTGCACATAAATCATCTAGAAAAGTGATAAATCAATTTATAGCCAAACTAGGGCTGATAGATCCCTAGAGAGTATTATATGAAGATAAAAGAGTTTATTTGTTTTCTTCTATACATCATAACTATTCAAGAATTGACTTTTTCTAGTCTCAAAACACTTATGTGTACAATATCAGATGTACAGTACTCAAATATTATTTCAGATCATGCTTCCTGTACACTGACTATCAGAGTAGCAGAGACTAAGAAACTTACTAAGATATGGTGTATGAAGCAAAATTTACTGGGTAATTCTATAATTTATGAAAAACCTAATAAAGCATGCCAAGAATACTTTATAATGAACACTACAAAAGACACTTCAATATAGAAATATATGGGAGGTGTTTAAATTGTACAGTATATAAGAGGAATATCGATTAATAGAAATGAAGGAAAAAGGGTAGAGATAAAAGTTCAAAGAATTAGAATTAGAAATTCAAAATTTAACCACAATTTACAGCACTTCCTTTAGCAATTTAATATATAATAAACTTTTTTTAAATGTCTTTTTATTAGATAGATGAGACACACATTTAATGGTACATTCATCTTTGTACAATAGTATTACAATAATCATTGACATTTTAAATTCTGTTTGTTTCCTGATAACTAACACATTGTTTTGTTTTGTGTTTTTGTTTGTCTTTTCCCCTTTACAGGCAGTTCTTTCATAGAATGATTGATTTTAATCTTTATAAGCATTTAACCCCCTTGATTAAATTGTAAATTAGATTCCTCAATGAATCAATAAATTGTTATAGCAATTGTGAAGGCTGCTTCCTGAGACCTCTTAAGATCTTTTGTCTCTCAATACCTTCCAGGGTGTTTTGTGGAGAGGATCAGGGGAGAAAATCTGGATCATGCCTAGATAAATACATCATACATGAATATATAATAAACTTATCCAAAAAAGAGAACAATATAATTAACTAAATACCGAAGATATTGAGCAATTAATACTAAATACTAGGTCAAACTATTATGTGGCTTCAGACAAACCACTTAAGACTCCTTGCTTGGCAAGTTAAAAAAGCACAAAAAGAACACACAGTTATAGCAATGACTAATAATCTTGGACAAGAAGTCAACAAACCAGAAGAAATTAATGATAGCTTTGTTGACTTTTATCAAGAATTTATATTCATCTCACTTAGAGAAAGATTCACAAGAACCTATGAAATTCTTGGAACATTTACATATTCCAGTTATAAATGAAGAAACTAAAATAAAGCCTGATCAACCAATTACACAAGCTGAAGTTACCCAGGCTATACATGACTTGCCTTTAAGCAAATCTCCAGGACAAGATGGGTTAGGGGTAGAACTTTATAAAAAAATATGAAACTCGTATAACTCCAGTACTATGCTCACTATTCAATTAATTTAACCTGACACAAATAATTCATAGGTTTCATAGGTTATATCAGAGCAGAAAAGACAGAGAGTTAGTCCATTGTGCTCACTGATGCCCTAGTTAAAGTAGCTCCCGATTTTATTTGATACACAGTATTTGTCCAGTTCCGTCTTAAACCCCAGCATGTTCTCACTTGCAACAACCTCCTCAGGTAAGTTGTTCCAGACTGGAATTACCCTAACACTAAACCACTGTTTCCTTTTTATTGTCTTAAAATGTTTCCCCCTCAACTGCAATATGTGTGTCCTGGTGTTATGATGCTGATCCCTAAGTGTAAGTCCCAGTTTCACCATTAAATTGGCATCCTTCATTGATCTATATACCACACATAGATCTCCTCTCAGATGCCTGTACTCCAGTGTGTACATCCCCAAGTCTGCCTATCTGTCCTCATAGCCTGTGTCCTAACATCTGCCACCAGCCTCGTTGCCTTTTCTGACCCTCTCCAGTCTCTTGATATCGGTTTTGAAGCCAGGTGACCAAAACTGGGCACAGTACTCAAATGCGGCCTCACCAGTGAACTGTAAAGTGGCACTTATCACCTGCCTCCTCCTACTTTTAATATGTTTTTTGATATTGTTTCATATACCACAAGCAGTACCTATTATCTGGCTACAGTGCTGGTGGAACATGAGATCATTAGTCACCTTGATTCCCAGATTTCTTTCTTCTATAACCTTCCCCAACTTATGTTCATTTAAAACATAATCGGTTTTGTTGTTATTTTTACCGAAGTGCATAACTGCACATTTATTAGTGTTAAAGGATAATTTGTAATCCCTAGCCCATTTTTCCATCCTAGTTAGAGCATCTTGTAACTTCTGTGCATCCCTGCTATTATTAATGCTTGTGCCAATCCTGGTATCATCCGCAAATTTAGTCTCCCAAACTTCCCCTCCTCCCATCAGTGAGTGTATATACATGTTAAATAAGCAAGGCCCCAGCACTGATCCCTGGGGGACTCCGCTTTCCACATTTAACCAGTCTGAATATGTACCCCTCAAACAGACCCTCTGCTTTCTTTCACTCAGCCATGCATTGACCCAGCATGTGATATACCCAGGAATATTGTGTTCTATTAAGACATCTATTAATTCCCCATGGGGGACCTTATCGAATGCTTTCGAGAAGTCCAAAAACACGATGTCCACAGAGCTGCCCTCATCCAGTGCCCCACTCACATGTCCATAGAATTCCAGGAGATTTGTTTGGCATGATAAGCCTTTCCTAAAACCATGCTGAGCGTCATCACAGTCCCCTGCCAAGTTCATGAGCTCCACTATTTGGTCCTTAATGATGGTCTCCAACATCTTCCCCAGAGCCTTTTAAAGAAGCAACAATACAAGTGTTCATTAAAAAATAAAAAGATCCACTGAGCTGTGTATCATATTGCCCCATATCACTTCTTAGTACAGACTTCAAAATATTTACTAAAATATTTGTTTACAGACTTGAATCTATATTACCTACTATAATAAATCAGGACCAAACTGGATTTATTAAAGGAAGATCCTTAACAGAAAACATTAGATGCACAATAAATATTATATCACTAAACAAATATGACGACGCAGTATTAATGGCCATAGACGCAGAAAAGGCCTTTGAGCGAATGAGGTGGGCTTATATCTTTGCTACCGTACAGAAAATGGGATTCTATGCACAGCTCAGCGGATGGATACGATTGCTATACAATACCCCCCCCCCCGAGCTCATATCAAAACTAATCAAAACATTTCTAAACAATTTGGTCTATGCAGTGGAACAAGACAAGGGTGCCCGTCTCCCTTAATATTTGCACTTATAATGGAACCACTAGCAATAGCTATAAGAGGAAATGACAAAAGAAAAGGCATCAACTTTAATAACAAACTACAGAAAATAGGATTATGCATAGATGATGCCTTATTATACTTTACCAGATAAATCAATAAATGAATTTATAAGGATTGCAGAACAATTTGGAAAAATTGCAGGCTATAAAATAAATTGGGGCAAATTGATTTTGCTGAAACTACATCAAAATTGCACTGTAAATATACCATCACGATATCCTATAATACAAACTAATACACAGATACACTATTTAGGAGTTACTATCACAGCAAATATAGAAAATCTATACAAAGCTAATTTTGTAGATCTTTTAAAATACATAAAAAATGATCTGAAAAGGTGGCAATCCTTATTATTAACCCTTATAGGTAGCATTAATGTTATAAAAATGCAAATACTTCCCAAAATACTCTTTTTACTTTAATTTTTGGCAATCCCAATTCCAAACACTTTTTTTGTCTCATTAAAATTGATCAGAAGTGACTTCTTATGGAAACAGGGCAAACCTCGTATGCATGGGATACATTAACACTAGCAAAAAAAAAGGTGGACAGGGCCTCCCAGATTTTACACATACTATGTAGCAACACAAAAGTTTACACACATGGCAATGGCTACAAGAATATAAAGCTATCTTAACATCTACGTATCTGAAAACAAGTGCACAATCATATCCAACTTTAATGAATCTTTATTTTCAGCATAGTCCAAGAAGAAAAAGTATAAGCGTAGGTGTATAATGACAAAATACACTTATAACTGCTGAAAAATCTATGAATTTTGTTAATGAGACAGGTACTATTTCTCAATACACTCCAACTTTTAATAATTATGATTTTCATCCCTCCAATAGATGTTAACTTAAAACATGGAGTGACATAGAAATTACACAATTAGAAACTATATAACATGAAATCCTTCAAAACATTTACTGAACTTCAAGGCCAGTATGGACTATTAGTCAATCAAAAATTTCAATACCTACAGATCCATAGCTATATTAATAAAAATAAAGCTTTGGTAAAAATTATAGATTCTCCAATATTGATGAAACTATTACAAGACAACAAAGATGGTAAAAAAACTGATTTCTCGTATATACCAAATTATTATGACAAAAAAGGCAACCAATATATACAAATAAAAAAAAATGGGAGTGTGATTTGGGTCTAAGTATAACTGAAGATATGTGGAAAAGAATCATAGAAGCCTATACTGTTAATGTTTAATCTACTCAATTATGGCAAATTCAAATGAACTCAACATATCATACCTATTATACTCCATCTAAGCTATATCAGTTTAATAATGCTATAACTGATAAATGCCGAGATGCACTAATACAACAAGAGTCTTGATTCATTTAATACCGCCTGCCCATTTTGACAAACTTTGGAGCAAAATTAACATAACATTAACAAAAACATTTGAAAAAAAATCTGTCTTGGGGAGGGGCCAACAGCCTAACCAGAAGCAGCAAAATTCTGGAGCTTCTGCGTTAAGCCCTATATTTGTAATATTAACTCTATATTTTGAGCCTACTTCACACTAAGACCTCGACCACTGCCTTGGGAGTTGTTCCTAGTTGCTGCTGAGGTAAAAGATTCATCCAAAATGGAGAAAACTAAGCCGACGAAGCAGGACTTCTTCCAACCCCGGGCCCAGAGTACTAAACAGCCTGATTCTGCAGAGGGAGCAATGGTGTCTGCCGTGACAGAGCAATCTACGGCATCCCTGACCACATTGCAAATTGCTGTGAATGCTCTAATGAAAATGGTACAGGGAACAGACCAAAAATTGGACTCTTTTTCCTCGAGATTCCAAGCAGTGGAGATGAGATTGGATGCAATGAGGGAGACTACCAAGCAAGCTGAGGCAACGGGACACTGCAACCCCTTTCTTCCACTAGTGGCCCACACTATCAGAATTACATACAGTACCTTACCCAGGTCTGGTTCAGCCTGGGACTCCTGTGAAAACAGATACAGTGCAACATCACAGTACAGTACTTTAACATGACAAATACCTCAGGCAGTATAACTTTGCTGAAACAAGCAGCTCTGATTTATTGGGGGTACAGCAGAGAAATCAGTTAATTAGCTTATCACTTTAATAATCTACCTATGGCTCTGTGCACAGGCCTATCTATCAGTGCTGTCCCTGGGTACCCAAACCTAGTAGCTGGTCAAACCGTGGCAGCTGGTGGGGCCCTTTCACAGAGAAAGGAAGATTAAGTCAGCAGTACAGTAATTCATTTGGTTTAATGTGGCAATTCAACAGGGGCGACCACAATTGATACTCACATTCTCAAATAGATAGGGTCCTTCAATGTGAGAACTCACTTGAGTGCAAACCTCTTCACACATCCATATAAAAGCACTATACCAGGCAGGCTGCATCTGTATCCCGATAAAATTACTGCACAATACCGGAGAACACACAGCAGATTCAGTTCTGACAGACCCGAGTAATTTTCAACAATTCCTCAGTCTTCTCAGGTGAGCCTGGTTTCTCTTCAAGAATCTTTGATTCTTTTCACAGAAAGTTCAGTCCTAACAAACTGCAGACGGAACTCTGGGCCCACACGTTTTTGGCTAAAACTGCACACTGAAAAAGTCAGGCTCCTTCCTTCTTCACTGCAAAGCTCAACTGAAACTCCAACCGAAAAACGGGCACTTCCTTTGAACTGCCTCAGTTCTTGACTAGATTGGCTGTCCTCACAATAGACTACTGCGTGGTCAAAAAGTGCTGAAGTCAAACTACATCTCCAAAGTCCCATACAATCCTCTTGTGGCTGGCTCAGTTGTAGTCAAGTACAGTTCGTCAAGGCACCATTTAGAACTAGTTACCCCACACACTGATTGGTCAGTTCAGCAGTTCAAAACTAGAATGGGAACTAGCAGACCAGTTCTGACTGCAAAGAGGTTAGACAAACTGTAATTTCATTATTACTCTAAATAATTTCTGGCAAACAGTTACATCTGTAGATAGGTTCCTTTACACCTAGTGACTGCAAAAATAAGTGAATTGGCAGCAACAGGTACTCAATCAAAGAAACACACAGTCCCCATACAATAATATGTCTGCAAGCGACAACTCTTAAAGACAATACCAGAGGTTCTAAAACACTCACTGATAAATGGCTTAAATACAAACACCATTCAGGCTTGGAGCATTCAAGCAAGCTCCTGGAAGTCTTTAGGAACCCCATTTGCAGAACTTAGCACTTCTAGCCTGGGAAAGCTTGGCGTCAGCGTCAACAAGTACTATAAGTTTCAACTGCAACCATATACATTTGCATTAAACTACTTTGTAATCATCAATCAATATATCATTTTACAAGAACATTTCTGAAACATTTAAGTATGTCCTCTTCACACAGTATTACATACATTGTACCATAACTCAAGTTATACCTCTTGTATGAAACCTGAAGAGGGCCTTCCATATCAGTTACCTTGAGGCTGGATGGAGACAGGCACCATACTAGGAGCAACACAAGTACTTGAGTTAACATGATGCTCAGTTTGAGCAATGAGCTCGGGACACATACACTCCTTTGGACAACATTGAGGAAAAGTCACTGGCCTCCAGAGAATCATAACTGAGGTGCCACAGGCTTTACAGCTCGACCAGTCTTTCTAGGGAACTGTTATAGTCTCACACTCTGAGCCTCATTTCAGCATTGTCCTCTTGTCAGGAGTCTCCATGGGGTAGAGGCAGACTTCGAACACTTTCAGCTCCAGGGTTACAGTTTCCTGAGTCCACAACATTTGGCTCGCATGGAGGCACCGGACACTGGCAGTGGACTGTCAGAAATACTATCTCTTCTTGTTGGTGTATCACAGTCACCCCAATCTATATTTCCTCTGAGCTCAAACAGTTCAACCATACTGATTCCATTTCATCGATCTGATACTGCACTTCACTTTCTAGACATGGCTCAGGGATGAAGTAGAGGCTTAGACAGTCAGAGGCAGCTTCATCTCCAGTGACTAGGGATTACCGAAACAATTGACTCAGTTAATGAGATAGTATTCAAATCCTCTCACTTTCTTCCGATGGACTGACAGTCTTGCTCAACTGGGACTTGTGGAGGAACACTTTAACTGCTTCTGTAGGTGCAGACTTTCTTGATCTTTTCTTAGCAGCAGCTCTAGTCACTGGTCAGAAGGGGCATGCTGGGCTCAGACTCAATTAAGATTTGTCAATGGGCAGTAAATATTTCTATGCATTGTTTTACATCTTTGAATTATTCTCAGGCCCTCACTTTGTACTGGCAGATCATCTAGTTGCCCACTACAATGAGAGAGGAACCATCTGTCAGCAATCTTGTAACGCCATGCAGTCCCAGATTTCTTAGCAATACCGATCTCCTCCTGGGTTCCTGTGCTTTCACCTTTTATCATACCTTTCTTTGTTGGCCAAGATTTCTTTTGGCAGCCATGGTTTGAGCCAGTTGAGTACACATAGGTTAGCTGGGCCTTTAACTTTGCACATACTGTAAATAGTTGTCGCTTGAACCCCATGGGAGACCCCAAAACACATCTACTGGTAGTCATTCTCTTCCAAACATCAGGCGGTGAGGAAATCAGTGGCATCCTTTGGTGATTAAGCATGTACCAGGGTCTAATTTATTGGCTCCATCTAGGCATCCTTTGGGTGCGGTGCCTGTATCTAACAGTCGGTTGAAGCGTTCAAATATGGGTCCCCTGAGGTGAGGTAGTTCTGGACTTTCGCCTCCCCAGAAAAGCATCTTTTGATCAGACGACTCAAAGTCTCCCTTGATCAGAATGGATTCTTTGTGGAGCCCCATAGTGAACAAAAGTTTTCTACAAGTACTTTGGCCAGTGGATGCTTTCTGGTCTTTGGTGAGAAAGCTTGGGCATATCGTGAATGGTCAGTGACCACCAACATTACTGATATTTCTTTGATCGACTCCAACTCAGAAAATCAATACAGACCAGCTCCATGGGTGCTGGTGGTGATGTTAACAAGGGGGCAGCCATCTGAGACAGCTCCTCTGTAACCCAGCGACTACAAGTTCAGATATGTTGCTCACATCAGCCCCATCTTAGGCAATAAATCTGGATCTCACCAAGTCAAGTATTCTGTCTATACCGAGGTGCCCCATGTGGTTGTGGGACCTCAGTACTGAGTCTCGAAGGCAGTGGGCAGCACTAGTTGTTGTTGTCTACTTGTCCCCTCTGTCTACTGTTTCTCTATAACAGTTTATTGATCAGTTTCAACTTAGGACCTTCTTTGTATAGTGGTTCTCAAATCAGTGGGCGTAATTTGGCTTTATCTGCAGAGGCTTCTAAGCTGCTTGATCATGGGATCTGGAGTTGAGCCGCCGAACTATCATTGTCCAGCCGCGGCGGTGCACCAATGTCTATGCAGAAAAGTGGCAATAGCAGCAATTATGCAATCAGAAAGTCAACAATCCACCATACGTCCCCTAGTCCGTGGTTGTTCCTCCTGTCAAACTTCGACAGAGTGCCGAATGTCAGGTTCTGTCGGACCCAATCATTCAGGAACGACCTCCGGGAAGACATCAACATCTATGGACGAACCTGCCGATAGAACATAGTCATATGTGATAATACGAAAAACCCACCTATGACAGTAAGCCAACAACTGAGGTCTACACTAGGTCAAAGGATTGTCAATATCAGTTTACTAGTATTTTAGCCCCATACAAGTACTCATAGATTGATGTGCCCACTTCAAGCTAGGAACTCTAACATGCAGGATAGTTCTTCGGATGGGGTCGGCTACTGGCAAGGCCACTAGTCTCAGGCCATTCTCGTGCTCTTGGTACAACACACCCCAACACTTGCAAGCTAGCATCAGTGTGCAGGGCGTAAGGTTTTCTTGGTCGCATAGGCCAGCACTGGAGCATGGGTAAGTTGATATGATCTCATGAAAAGCAGTCTCACAATCAAGTCCAGCCAGACCAAATACTTCTCGGATAATACCTCTTTCAGTCTTGAGGCGCTGACTTTTAGTATTTTTGTGGGTTGGGGATACCCTTGAGTAAGGTTAAGTAAGCGGATCACTCTGAATAGTCTTGATGAGCGCCGATAATAACCACAGAATCCAAGAATCTTTGCAGTTCTTTTAGATTTTTGGGCTGTAGATGGTCAAGGCCTCAATACTTGGGTGGTCTCTATTCCTCGGTGGATATATGTCCCCATACTTTACTGATGTTTGAAAATTCACACTTATCAATGGACAGTTTAAGGCAAAGTCCTCCAGTAGGTCAATACCTTAATAATCTGCTCATGTTCCTCCAGTGAGCTGCAAACACAATGACATAGTCCAGAGTATACAGGCACTCTAATAAGTTCATGTCCCCCACTGCCGCTCCATCAATCATTGAAAAGTAGTAGGGCACCAAATCCCTTGAGGCATCCTCATGAATTCATAGAAACAGCGGACAATAAGCGTCTTCTCACGGTCCTCTGGGACCATCGGGATCTAGTAGTACCCGCTGGAGATCAGCCAGAGAACCAGTTCTCCAATTTAGACAGTCAAAGCATCCTGAATCAGGGGCATTGTACGATCAGGGATATCACCCGGTTTAGTGCGATATCCACACATCACTTACTGTTCATTCTTTTCCTCACTACCACAATGGGGGAAGCATAAGCTGGATTCTTGTATTACACAGCAGCTAACATCTCTGCAGATGCCATCTCACATCATCTATGTCAGCAGGTGCCGGCGTCGAGACCTCTCCGAAATGGTCTTCAAATGCAGCGATATTGTGCTCCAACTCCTTGCATCATCCCATTCCTTTAAAGAAAACACCTGGTCTCTCTGGGCAAGCTTCTCACTGATCCTCCTTTCCATTCAGCTGGCAGCGAAGTCGCCGAAATCAAACAAGTCGGCGTTACCGCCATTCTTCCTTGAACTCTTGCTGCTGGGTAGCACGGTATCTGCACAATGCACATTAGCCAGGATGCAACGTCTGTTTCTCGAATCTCTCAGACACATTATGAACTTGGACCTTCCTTCTGGCATAAGCATGGGCTCTAGACAAAATACTAGGCTTGACCAGCAGTCCCTCAGCATTTTCCATCGCCTGGTGCATCAACATTAATATTTTATTCTTAACATCCTTTCACAATCGGACCTCTCCTGCAAGGTACACTGGGCATTGGCGCCGGATCAGAACTCAGGATCCTTCTTCCCAGTTCCGACGGTTCCTCTGGTTCTGTTTTTTCAGCATCTCTCTGTCATAGGCCTTCTTAGTAGCTGAACTCTTAAGCTCTACTAGTCTGACCCCTGTTTTCCTTAACACAACTGTATAGCCTTCGAACAGAGCATTTGTTCCAATCAACAAAGGACACCATCACACAGTCAGTGGGGGGACACACTAAGGCTACAGTCTCTCTTGATGACCACTCCAGCCACAGGTGAGAAAGACAACCAAATTCGGATACCGGAATAGGGTAGGCCTCCTTAACTCCATACATGATCCTTCTAATGGTTGAAGTCATCTGACAAATGTTTCTGATAATCCTGACATAATTGTCATAGAGCCACTGTCTAATACAGCTCTTGTAGACCTCATTCACCTTTCATGGTCTCCATGGAGGACCACTATTCTGGACCAGTCAGGAGGCGGGCATGGGCAACTGACACTTGCCACAAAGGCGTGGTGCATTTTGGTGCCCTCACTGGGATCATACCGTGACTCTTACAATTTCTTCTCAGCTCTCACGCATATATGCAACTTTGTCAGTGTCTTTTAGGACTAGCATTCCCTTTCATGTATCTTTCCCACAATGATGCAAAACACCTTTTGGAGTTGACTGTGGCGCCACACTGGGAGCCAGGGCGGTATTACTAACACAAACCTGGGTGCATCTCTATCTACGGCGTGATAACATTTGGAACATCTCGTCAGTTTTCCCGCCCATGGTCAAGAATTGAGTTTGGGCTGTTATCAGCAGGAGATACATGGGTGCCCCCACCCCATAACGAATACAGTCGGATATGGTCAGGGGCCCATGCTGCAGGCGTGGCCTTCAAAAAGGACTGTTTTGAATTCGGATCTCTCTCAACAGTTACCCCATTTGGCATATCTTTTCTTGTCAAACACTCATTGACTGTCAACCTCTGCCCTAAACTTCACTTGATGGGTCACCTCAGTCACTCGGTCAGCAGCCACAGCTGTTGGTACAGGTACCTCCAGTCGCCTTTTCTCAACTCCTCGAATTCTCTCATTAACTCATCATAGGAGGTGGGGATTCCAGTCGATTGCCAGGAGTAACTGAAGCAACAGCAGTTCTGAGAAGGGGCAGACTTAAAGTTCGCCCGGTCTGGTTGGGATTCAGTTCAATAAGCTGGCAAACTACCCTTTCTGAGCATTCTTGCAACAATTTTTCCAGCGAGACATACCAGACAACAACAACTCCCCTTGGTACTGTTGTGCATTTCTTACTCTCACCGCCAGGTCCTCATCAGAATCCCAGGCTCCCATACACATTCTCCAAGGCCTCCAAGATAAGGCCTGTGCAGTCGCTTCAGGGTTACTGGCGTTTCGCTGGATGGTAGCCAGGGCAGGACCCAGGAGGCTCTCACTAACCCTCTTTAAGCACCGCCTTCCGAGCATTCCACATTCTAGCACTTGAGGGGCAAACATAGTCTATCCAGGTCTCAGTCATCCTCCCTTGGGGGGTGGGGAGGGTGCCAAGAAGATCCTCAACCTTGGTGGAGTGCGTGACTAATGGCAGGTGCAGAAATAGGGTCTGCATTGGTTCCAGCCACCATTACGGGCACTGGAGCAGGAGAGGTGTTGGGAACACCCCAGGTGGCAGAATAGTTTCTTCAAGTCCTCACAGTTTTCCCCTCTCCCAACAACCATTCAACAAATTTCTCCTCAAAGTTTCAGATAGTGGAGGGCTGATTCCCCGGGTCTTCACATCATGGTTATCACTCTCCAAGCAGTGAGGGCTCCTCTGGGAAGTAATGGTCTGTGGCACTTGGGGCTATCTATGGGATCATAAGACTACTGGGGCCAGGAAAGTGTGGGTGAGCAGATTAGCATGCCGACCCACCACAGGGTTTGTAAACCTTCCACCTTGGAAAGTACTCCATACACAGTGTCCATGATTGATGCCAGGGGATGTCCAGGATAAGCACAGCATTTTGAAGTCGATCTCCTCCCAGTACCACTCCACCAGCGGTGCAGCCACTTCTGTCGGGTACCCATTTTTTCTTAACAGTGGTTCGTAAATACTGGCCACTAGAGGACACACAATCCCAGCGTTGACTCAAGATGTAACCCTAGATGGCTATCCAGGAGATACTACCCTGCCTGATTTGCCACTAACAGGTTGAGGCCTGGATCCAATGGCGAATTGCCTCCACCCAGAGGTCAGGAGTTGCAATAATTAAACTAACTTGGTCACAGCCCTCTGGGACACCAACCTTTCTTCCCACTAGTGGCCCACACAATATATCAAATTACCTTCACAGACACTTTCCCCAGGTCTGGTTCCGGCACTGGGACCTCCTGTGAAATGAGATACAGTGCAACAATCACAGTACAGTACTTTAAAAAGACAAATACCTCCAGGCAGTATAACTTTGCTGAAACAAGCAGCTCTGATTTATTTAGGGGGATATAACAAGGACGGGGAAATCAGGTTAATTAACTTATCACTTTAATAATCTACCTATGGCTCTGTGCAGGCCTATCTATCAGTTACTGTCCCTGGGTACCCAAGCCCTGGTGGCTAGTCAAACCGTGGCAGCTGGTGAGGCCCTTTCACACAGAAAAGGAGAATTAAGTCAGCAGTACAGTAATTCCATTTGGTTTAATGTGGCAATTCAGGAGGCGACCCTGAATTAGTACTCACGACCTCCAAATAAGATAAGGATCCTTCAATGTCAGCAGGGCTCACTGGGTGCACAAACCTCTTCACCCATATAAAGCACTATACCAGGCAGGCTGCATCTGGCATCGATCGCAGTACTGCACAATACCGGGAGAACACATGAATTCAGTTCACAAACAGACCGAGTGTAATTTTCAGCAATTCCTCCAGTCTTCTACGGTGAGCCTGGTTTCTACTCTTCAGAATCCTTTGATTCTTTTCACGAGGCCAGTTCAGTCTAACAAGCCGCAGACCGGAACTCTAGACACCCACACGTTTTTGACTAAAACTGCACACTGTAGAAAAAGTACAGGGCTCCTTCCTTCTTCACTGCCAAAGCTCCTTTGAAACTCCAACCCGACAAAACGGGCACTTCCTTTGAGTTCACTCCCAGTTCTTGACTGGATTGGCTGTCACTCACAATAGACTGCTGCTGTTGGTCCAAAGGTGCTGAAGTCTAAACTTCATCTCCCAAGTCCTGCCCATACAATCCTCTTGTGGCTGGCTCAGGTTATGAGTCAAGTTCTGATTCGTCCAAGGCACCATTTTAGAGCTAGCTTACCCACACTGATTGGTCCAGTTCAGCAGTTCAAAACTAGAATGGGGAACTAGCAGACACAGTTCTGACTGCAAAGCAGGTTAGACAAACTGTAATTTCATTATTACTCTAAATAATTTCTGGCAAACAGTTGCATCTATTAGGTTCCTTTGCACTCTAGTGACACAAAATAGAAATGTATGAATTGGCAGCAACTTGAGTGGTACTCAATCAAAGAAACACAGTCCCCATACAAACTAATTATGTCTGCAACAAGAACCATCTTAGAAAGAGACAGTACAGAGGTTCAAAAACACTCACTGATAAATGGCAAATGCAAACACCATTCAGGCTTGGAACATTCAAGCAAGCTCCTGAAATCTTTTAGGAACCCCCATTTGCGGGGGTTACGCAGTGTTCCAATCAACAAAGGACACCATCATACAGTCAGTGGGGGACACAAAGATGAAGACTCTGTGATCTCGGCCACTCCATGCGGAGGTGAGAAAGACAGCCAAGTCGGATATACCGAATGAGGTGAGCCCTCTCACTTAACCCCATACATGCAGTCCTTCTAATGGTTGTAGGGTACGTCTGACAAATGCTTCTGATACCAATCACAGAACATAATTGTCATTAGGAGACACTCTAATACAGCTCTTGTAGACACTCCATTCACCTTTACAGTGAGTCTGCATGGAGGACCCACTATTCTGGACCAGTCTGGAGAGGTGATAGTGGGGGACCTAGACAACGACCTTGCCACAAAGGACATGAGTTAGCATTTTTGGTGCCCTCACCGGGATCATTTAGTGCACTCTTAACCACTGATTTGTTCTCCAGAAGCTCTCCTTGTAGCCTATATGCAACTTTGTCAGTGTCTTTGGGGACCGCATTCCCTTTTCATGTGCCCATCCTTCCCACAATGTAAAACATAATTTCTGGGTTTGAGCTGGCCGAGGCGCCACACTGGGAACCAGGGCGGGGTATACTGCTGGAGCAGGTGCCACCATCTCTGTCTCTTGGCCGTGACAAGCATTTGGAGACATCCTCGTCAGTTCTCCACTTCCATGGTCAAGGAATCCAGTTTGGAGCTGTTATCAGCAGGAGATACATGGGTGGGTATCCCACCCCCATAGCAGATACAGTCGGATATAGGTCGAGGCCCGTACTTGCAGGCGTGGCCTTCATAAAGGACTGTTTTGAATTCGGATCTCTCTCAACAGTTCACCCCATTGTGGCATATCTTTTCCTTATCAGAGCACTCATTGACTGCCAACCTCTGCCCTGAACTTCACTTGATGGGCCACCCTCAGTCACTCGGTCATAGCCGCAGCTATTGGTGCAGGTACCTCCCGGTCGCCTTTCTCAACTCCTCGAATTTCTCTCATTAACTCATCATAGAGGTGGGGATTCAGTCGAGTTGCCAGGCGTAACTGAAGCAACAGCAGTTCTGAGAAGGGGCAGACTTAAGGATCCTGTCCAGCCTGGTTCGGTCCAGTTCAATCGCTGGCAAACTACCCTTTCTGAGAGCATTCTTGCAACAATTTTTCAGCCGAGATACATACACACAACTCCCTTGGTACTGTTGTGGATTTCTTACTCTCCACCATAGGTCCTCATCAGAATCTGGGCTCCCATACACATTCTCCAAGGCCTCAAGATAGGCCTGTGCAGTCGCTTCAGGGTTACTGGCCCGTTGCTTGCGGATGGTAGCCAGGGCAGGACCTCGGAGGCTCTCACTAACCCTCTTTCGCTTTTAGAATCCGAGCATTGCCATTCTAGCACTTGGGGGCAAATAGTCTATCAGGTCTCCCAGTCATCCTCCCCTTGAGTGGGGAGGGTGCACGAGAAGATCCTCAACCGTTGGAGAGTAGTGACTAATGGCAGGTGCAGAAATAGGAGTCTGCATTGGTTCAGCCACCATCACAGGCACTGGGCGGGACAGGGTGTTGGGGAGGAACACCCCGTGGCAAGAATAGTTTCTTCAAGTCCTCACAGTTTCCCTTCTCCCAGCAACCATTTAGCAAATTTCTCCTCAAAAGTTTCAGATAGTGGTGGGGCTCATTCCCCCAGGTCTTTACTGTCCTTAGTTATCACTCTCCAAGCAGTGAGGGCTCCCTCTGGGGTAATGGTCTGTGGCACTTTGGAGCTATCTATGGGATCCTTAAACTCTACTAGGGCCAGAAAAGTGTGGGTGAGCAGATTAGCATGCCGACCCCCCACCACAGGGTTTGTAAACCTTCCACCTTGGAAAGTACTCCCTGTACAGTGTCCGTGATGATGCAGGGGATGTCCAGGATAAACATAGCATTTGGGGTCAGTCTCCTCCCAGTACACCACTCCACCAGCGGTGCACAGCCACTTCTGTTGGGGTACCCATTTTTCTTAACAGTGGTTCATAAATATGGCCACTAGAGGACACACAATCCCAGCGGTGAGCCTCCAAGATGTAACCCCTAGATGGCGCTATCCCAGGGGCTACTACCCTGCCTGATTTGCCACTAACAGGTTGAGGCCTGGATCCAATGGCGGGTGCCTCCACCTGAGAGGTCCAGGGTTTGCAATAGTCAAACTTACTTGGTCACAGCCCTCTGGGATACTGCAACCCCTTTCTTCCCACTAGTGGCCCACACAATATATCAGAATTACCTTCACAGTATACACTTACCCCAGGACTAGTTCCGGCACTGGGACCTCCTGTGAAATAAGATACAGTGCAACAATCACAGTACAGTACTTTAACATTGACAAATACCTCAGGCAGTATAACTTTGCTGAAACAAGCAGCTCTGATTTATTTAGGGAATATAACAAGGACAGGGAAATCAGGTTAATTAGCTTATCACTTTACTATCTACCTATGGCTCTGTGCACAGGCCTATCCCTACCAGTTACTGTCCCTGGGTACCCCAAGCCCTAGTGGCTAGTCCAAACCGTGGCAGCTGGTAGGGCCCTTTCACAGATGAAAGAGAAATTAGTTTAAACAGTCAGCAGTACAGTGATTCCATTTGGATTTAATGTGGCAATTCAACAGGGAGCGACCTGAATTAGTACTCATGACCTCCAAACAAGATAGGGTCCTTCAACGTCAGCAGGGCTACTCTTGAGCTCCACGAGACTCTTCACACATTTATATGGTAAAAAAAGTACTATACCAGGCAGGCTGCTCTCATCCCGATCGCAATTACTGCACAATACCGGGAGAACACACAGC
Organism: Neoceratodus forsteri; assembly: GCA_016271365.2. Classification (NCBI taxonomy): domain Eukaryota; kingdom Metazoa; phylum Chordata; order Ceratodontiformes; family Ceratodontidae; genus Neoceratodus; species Neoceratodus forsteri. The sequence continues at coordinate 570,868,034 of CM057452.1, forward strand.
AGATTCAGTTCCTGACAGACCGAGTGCAATTCAACAATTTCTCCAGTCTTCTACAGGGTGAGCCTGGTTTCTACTCTTCAGAGATCCTTTGATTCTTTTCACAGGACGGATTCAGTCCTAACAAGCAGTTACACAAGCTGCAGACGGAACTCTGGGCCTTACACACGTCTTTGACTGAAACTGTGCACTGAAGGAGCTAGGGTTTCTTCCCTTCACTGCTGAAGCTCAACTGAAACTCCAACAGACAAAACGGCACTTCCTTTGAGTTCCTCCCAGTTCTTGACTGGATTGGCTGTCACTCACAATAGACTGCTGCTGTTGGTCCAAAAGGCGCCTAAGTCTAAACTACATCTCCCAAGTCACTGCCCATGCAATCTCTTGTGGCTGGCTCAGATTATGAGTCCAAGTTCTGATTCGTCCAAGGCACCATTTAGAGCTAGCTTACCCCACACTGATTGGTCCAATTCAGCAGTTCAAAACCAGAATGGGGAACTAGGCAGACACAGTTCTGACTGCAAAGAAAGCAGGTTAGACAAACTGTATTTTCATTATTACTCTACATGATTTCTGCAAACAGTTACATCTTTCAGATAGGTTCCCTTTGCACCCTAGTGACTGCAAAAATAGAGTGAATTGCAGCAGCTCGAGTGGTACTCAAACAGAGAAGCACACAGTCCCCCCATACAACTAATTATGTCTGCAAGCAGACAGCTCTTAAAGAGACAGTACCAGAGGCTCTAAAACACTCACTGATAAATGGCTTAAATACCAAACACCATTCAGGCTTGGAGCATTCAAGCAAGCTTCTGAAGTCCTTTAGGAACCCCATTTGCAGGGGTTACAGTTTCCATAGACTTTTGAGGTCTGCCCAAAACTTACATACATACTGAACATACGAATGTAACCCCAGGTGGTGCTATCCCAAGGGGTACTACCCCTGCCTGCTTGACTACTAACAGGTTGAGGGGCCTAGGTTCTATGGCGGGTGCCTCCACCCAGAGGTCAGGGTTTGTAGAGGTTAGACTAGCTTGGTCACAGCCCTCTGGGACGCTGAGACCCCCTTTTATTCCCTCTAGTGGCTTGCACAGTACACAGGAGTTACAGTCCCAATACCTCATGTATACACACTGTTTACTCATAAAGTACCACTTACCCTCGAGACTGATTCTGCAGTACGTCTCTGTGGACCCCTTGTAAAATAAGGTTAAACAACGTGTAATCCCCTGCAAATGGGGGTTCCCAAAAGTCTTCCAGGAGCTTGCCTGAATGCTCCAAGTCTGGGCGGTGTTCGGTGTCTGAGCTGTTTAAATGTGGTTCCAAGTGAGTGCTATTAGAATCTCCACGTACTCTCTCTTTAAGAACTGTCTGCTTGCAGACTTAATTAGTTTGTATGGGGGGACTGTGTATGTAATGCTCGAATCCCACCAGAGCTGCTGCCAGTTTGCTCCGTTTCTGCCATCGCTACATGTGCAGAGGGAGCCTTGTTGAAAGATATAACCGTTTGCCAGAAATCATTTAGAGTGACTGAGAAAATGTAGTTTGTCTAACCTGTCTTTATTTTAGCATGAACTGTTTCAGTGTAGCTCTTTCATTTTTGTCCTGAACTACTGTGCTGGGCCAATTTGGTTAAGGGAGCCCTAAAATGGAGCCTGTGGACGAATCAGAACTTGGACTCTTAATTTTGAGCCAGCCACAAGGGGATTGTATGGGCAGTGACTCTGGGAAATGTAGTTTTGACCTTGGCGCCTTTTTCCGCCAACAGAGGGAGTCTTATTGTGAGTGACAGCCGAACCAACCAACAGACTGGTGTGGAGCTACAGGAAATGCCCTGCTCTGTGACTGGAAAGCTCAGATGAGTTGTGACAGTGAAGAAAGAAGGAGCTATGTGCTTCTGCGGTGTATAGTTTCGCGAGGGAAGCACATGCGAGGCCATGAGGTTTGGCCTGCAGCCGTTCCAAGTGCCAGTTCGGACTGAATCCAATTGTGAGGAGAAAGAAGGAAGTCTGAAATGTGGAAACCAGGCTCACCCTGTGGAAGACTGGAGAAATTGCTGAATCGCACTCGGTCTGTCAGGAACTGAAGCTGCTGTGTGTGCTTCCGGGTATTTTGCAGTAATTGCGATCGGGATCGAGGAGCAGCCTGCCTGGTATAGTACTTTCCTTTTACATATGAATGTGCGTAGTGCTTGTGGGGAATCACTATTTCCAATCCCCCATGCTGTGTGCTGTAGCTGGAAGCAAATGCCAGCTTAGCTTGGACTAAATACATTTGCTATCAACTGCAGTGCGGTCCAGTCACAAGGACCTTGTCTCCATGCCCTGTTGTTCTGGCAATCCAGAAGAACATCTACCATCCAGTCCTCAGCTTGGGTATTGTGAGTACAAATCAGGGTATTCCCCTGCAGTCTGTTTTCAATCACAAGTGTGTCATCTAATTCTTGTTGTTTCCCTGCTTCATGGACTGAACCATCTGGCTCCGGATTACAATTGGGTGTTGTGCATGTATTTTCTTCTACAGGGCCCCATCCATCTGCACCTGCCAGCCAACCCTGGGCAACGGACCTGGCTAGCCCCCCCAACCTGGGTACCCAGAGTGTGACTTTTAGACCCTGTATGTGTGCACAGTACTGTGATTTACTGCCACCAATTAACCTGATTTCCCCCTTCCGTGTTACTGCCCCTAAATAAATCAGATTTGTTGTTGTTATACTATATACTGTCTGTGGTGTTGGTACTTATGGAAACAGTATTGTGTCATCTGCAAAGAGGCATATTTTTCCTTCCAGTCCCTCTGCAATGTCACTTATAAAGACATTAAAAAGGACTGGACCCAGTACTGAAGCCTGCGGTACCCCACTAGTAACCCCTCTTTCTTCAGAGTGGACTCCATTTACAATTACCTTCTGTGTCCTGTTGTCCAGCCAATGTTTTACCCAGGCTACCACCCTGGGACCCACTCCCAGGTTGGTTAATTTGGCTATTAATCTTTTGTTTGGGACTGTGTCAAATGCCTTGCTAAAGTCTAGGTAGGCCATGTCCACAGCCCCTCCCTGGTCCACTACTTTGGTCACCCAGTCAAAGAAATCTATTAGATTTGTCTGACATGACCTTCCCGCTGTGAACCCATGCTGCTTTGGGTCTTGTGCTCCACTGGCTTCTAGGTACTCAACAATTCTTTCCTTCAGAAGTGACTCCATCACTTTCCCTACCACAGAGGTCAAACTGACAGGTCTGTAGTTTCCTGCCTCTGTCTTGGTCCCACTTTTGTGAAGGGGAATCACATCTGCCCTCCTCCAGTCCTCGAGTACCACACCATCCTCCCATGATTTATTAAAAAGAGTAGTCAGTGGTTTCACTAGTTCCCCCCTTAATTCTTTTAGAATTCTTTGGTGAATTCCATCAGGCCCCATTGCTTTGTCCACCTTCAGTTTTGGGAGTTCTTGCAGAACCCTTTCTTGATGAAAGGGCTGGATCGAACCCCCATCAAGAGTGCTTCTGTTAATTGGATTAGGCACTTCCCCCTCCTCTTTTGTGAATACTGAGCAGAAATATTCATTCAGTATCCCTGCTTTTTCACTGCCCCCCTCTGCCCACCCACCATTCATTCTATTCAGCCTCACTATCCCTCCCTTTGTCTTTCAACACTCTCTGATGTACGTATAAAAGGTTTTATCCCCCTTCTTAACCGAGTTGGCTATCTTTTCCTCAGTTTGGGCCTTTGCTATTCTAACTTCCTTCCCTGCTTCCTTCTGCCTTAACTGGTACAGCTCTCTGTCCTGCTCCTTCTGTGTTTCCTTTTACTTCCTGAATGCTATCTTTTTCTCCCTGACTTTCCCAGCCACCTCTTTTGAGAACCATAGTGGCTTTTTCTTTCATTTTGATTTGTTTATTTGCTTCACACAGAGGCTTGCTGCCTCTGTGATGGCAGTGTTGATGATTCTCCATTGTTGCTCTGCCCCTCCTTCTAGCCTGTTTGCTAGTGCTTTTCTGAGGCACTCTCCCATCTTGCCAAAGTCAGCCCTCCTGAAGTCCAGTACCCTCACTTTTGTATGGCTTGACTCTGTAGCTGAGTTTAACGTGAACCACACTGTTTGATGGTCACTTGTTCCCAGATGGCAACCCACTTCTAGATCTGAGATCCTCTCACTGCCCCCATTTGAGAGTACAAGGTCTAAGATTGCTCCCTCACGAGTGGGTTCTGAAACTAGCTGTCTGAGGCCTGCCACCTGTAGGGCATCGGGAATGGCCCTGCTCTTGGAGGTGGCTGCAGTAAATGTGCTCCAGTTAACATCTGGCATATTCAGGTCTCCCATCAACAGTATCTCCCCTTTCTCTGCCATCCTAAGAATGCCTTCTATCATATCCTTGTCCTCTACTTCCCGCACCAACATGGGGGACCGGAGTTTTGCTGTCCATGGCCCCAGGCTCTGGAACTCCTTTACTGAAAGAGTCAGTACTGCCTCCTCTCACAAGAGTTTCCGGACCTCCCTGTGGGATCATCTTAAGGTGGCTTCTCGCTGTGAATGTCCTAAGCCTCCTTAGCCTCCCGTGTCCACTGATGCGGCTTCTTCTCTCCTGCTCTGGCGTCACCACTCTTAGCTATGTCCTTGTCCAAATCCCCCCTCCTTGCTTGACCGACGCTATGATGTTACTATGCTCATAATCCTCACCAGCCCTGTTGGTCATTGAATTTATCTCTAACTTATACCTTGCCCCAGCACTGTATCTGGGTGTACCTTCACGTAAATGTAAATGTAACCCTAGATGGCGCTATCCCAGGGCTACTACCCTGCCTGATTTGCCACTAACAGGTTGAGGGGCCTGGATCCAATGTGCGGTGCCTCCACCCAGAGGTCAGGGTTTGCAATAGTTAAACTAACTTGGTCACAGCCCTCTGGGACACTGCAACCCCTTTCTTCCACTAGTGGCCCACACAATATATCAGAATTACCTTCACAGTATACACTACCCCCAGGTCTGGTTCGGCACTGGGACCTCCTGTGAAATGAGATACAGTGCAACAATCACAGTACAGTACTTAACATAGACAAATACCTCAGGCAGTATAACTTGCTGAAACAAGCAGCTCTGATTTATTTAGGGGATATAACAAGGACAGGAAATCAGGTTAATTAGCTTATCACTCTAATAATCTACCTATGGCTCTGTGCACAGGCCTATCACTATCAGTTACTGTCCTGGGTACCCAAGCCCTAGTGGCTAGTCCAAACCGTGGCAGCTGGTAGGGCCCTTTCACACAGAGAAAGGAGAATTAAACAGTCAGCAGTACAGTAATTCCATTTGGATTTAATGTGGCAATTCAACAGGGAGCGAACCTGAATTAGTACTCGCGACCTCCAAATAAGATAGGGTCCTTCAATGTCAGCAGGGCTCACTTGAGGTACAAACCTCTTCACACATCCATATAAAAGAAAGCACTATACCAGGCAGGCTGCATCTGTATCCGATCGCAATTACTGCACAATACCGGGAGAACACACAGCAGATTCAGTTCCTGACAGACCGAGTGCAATTTTCAGCAATTCTTCCAGTCTTCTACAGGGTGAGCCTGTTTCTACTCTTCAGAGATCCTTTGATTCTTTCACAGGACAGATTCAGTCCTAACAAGCTGCAGACCGAACTCTGGGCCTTACACGTTTTTGACTAAAACTGCACACTGAAAAGCACAGGCTCCTTCCTTCTTCCTGCCAAAGCTCAACTGACACTCCAACCGACAAAACCGGGCACTTCCTTTGAGTTCCTCCCAGTTCTTGACTGGATTGGCTGTCACTCTAGAAAGCTGCTGCTGTTGGTCCAAAAGGCACTGAAGTCTAAACTACATCTCCAGAGTCACTGCCCATACAATCCTCTTGTGGCTGGCTCAGATTATGAGTCCAAGTTCTGATTCGTCCAAGGCACCATTTTAGAGCTAGCTTACCCCACACTGATTGGTCCAGTTCAGCAGTTCAAAACTAGAATGGGGAACTAGCAGACACAGTTCTGACTGCAAAGAAAGCAGGTTAGACAAACTATAATTTCATTATTACTCTAAATAATTTCTGGCAAACAGTTACATCTTTTAGATAGGTTCCTTTGCACTCTAGTGACTGCAAAATGAAGTGAATTGGCAGCAGCTCAGTGGTACTCAGAAAGCACACAGTCCCCCATACAAACTAATTATGTCTGCAAGCAGACAGCTCTTAAAGAGACAGTACCAGAGGCTCCAAAACACTCACTGATAAATGGCCCAAATGCAAACACCATTCAGCCTGGAGCATTCAAGCAAGCTCCTGAAGTCTTTGGGAACCCCCATTTGCAGGGGTTACACCCTTCCTGGCCTGGGAAAGCTTGACGTCCGCGTCAAGCAAGTACCATAAGTTTCAACTGCAACCATATACATTTGCATTAGGCTCGCACTGTAATCATCAGTCAATATACATTTTACCAAGAACACATTTCTGAAACATTGCAGTACGTCCTCTTTACACAGTATTACATACATTGTACCATAACTCAAGTTATTACCTCTTGTACATGAAACCTGAAGAGGGGCCCTTCCCTATCAGTTACCTTGGGGCTGGACAGGGCAAGGGCACCATCATGAAGAGGCAACACAAGTAACTTGGAGTTAGCACTGGCGCTCAGTTTGGGCAATGAGCTCGGGGACACATACACTCCTTTATGGACAACATTGAGAGGCAAATCCACAGGCCTCCCAAGGAATCATAACTGAGGTGCACCACAGGCTTTACAGCTCGACCAGTCTTTCTAGGGGAACTGTTACAGTCTCTGCACTCTGAGCCTCATTTTCAGCATTGTCCTCACTTGTCAGGGAGTCTCCCTGGGGTAGAGAGGCTAGAACTTGGGGCACTTTGAGCTCCAGGAGTTACAGTTTCTGAGTCCACAACATTTGGCTCATGGAGAGCTTTCGGACACTGGCAGTGGACTGTCAGGGCACTCAAAATACTCTTCTTGTTGGATATATCATCCAGTCTGCCCCAATCTATCATTTTCCTCCTAAAGCTCAAACAGTTCAACCATGCATAATGATTCCATTTCATCTGATCTGATGCTTTGCACTTCACTTTCTGAGGAGCATTGGCTCCAGGGATGAAGCTGGGGCTTAGACAGTCCAGAAGCCCAGCTTTGTCTCCACTATTGACTGAGGATTGCCCGAAACAATTGACTCAGTTCGTGAGGATAGTATTCAAAGTCACTCTCACTTTCTTCCGATATGGACTGACAGTCATGCTCAACTGGGACTTGTGGAGGGAACACTTAACTTTGCTTCTGTAGGTGCAGACTTTCTTGATCTTTTCTTAGCAGCAGCTCTAGTCACTGGTCCAGAGGGGCATCTTCTAGGGCTCAGACTCAATTAAGATTTGTCCAATGGGCAGTAAATGATTTCTATGCATTGTTTTTACATCTTTTGAATTATTCTCAGGCCTTACTTTGTACACTGGCAGATCATCTAGTTTGCCACTACAATGTGAGGAGATGGTGCCATCTGTCAACAATCTTGTGCTTGCCATGCAGTCCCAGATTTCTTAGCAATACCGATCTCCCTCCTGGAGTTCCTGTGCTTTCACCTTTTATCATACCTTTCTTTGTTGTTGAGATTTCTTTTGGCAGCCATGGTTTGAGCCAGTTGAGTACGCATGAGTTAGCTGGGCCTTTAACTTTTGCACATACTGTAAATAGTTGTCAGCTTGAACCCCATCAGGAGAGACCCCAAAACACACATCTACTGGTAGTCGAGCTTGTCTTCCAAACTTCAGGCGGTAGGGGGAGAATCCAGTGGCATCACTTTTGGTGCAGTTATAAGCATGTACCAGGGTGCTAATTTGTTGGCTCCATCTAGGCTTGTCCTTTGGGTGCAGGGTGCCTAGCATATCTAGCAAAGTGCGGTTGAAACGTTCAGGCTGTGGTCCCCTGGGGTGGTAAGGAGTGGTTCTGGACTTCGCACTCCCACAGAAAGCATCTCTTTGATCAGGCGACTCTCAAAGTCTCTCCCTTAATCAGAATGGATTCTTTGTGGAGCCCCATAGTGAACAAAAAGTTTTCTACAAGTACTTTGGCCACAGTGGATGCTTTCTGGTCTTTGGTGGGAAAGCTTGGGCATATCTCGTGAAATGGTCAGTGACCACCAGCACATTACTGATATTTCTTTGATCCGACTCCAAACTCAGAAAATCAATACAGACCAGCTCCATGGGTGCACTGGTGGTGATGTTAACAAGGGGCAGCCCTCTGGGCAAAGCTTTCCTCTGTAAGCAGCGACTACAAGTTCGTATGTGTTGCTCCACATCAGCCCCATCTTAGGCCAATAGAATCTGGATCTCACCAAGTCAAGTGTTCTGTCTATACCAAGGTGCCCCATGTGGTTGTGCAAGGACCTCAGTACTGAGTCTCGAAGGCAGTGGGCAGCACTAGTTGTTGTTTGTCTACTTGTCCCCTCTGTCTACTGTTTCTCTGTATAACAGTTTATTGATCAGTTTCAACTTAGGACTTTCTTTGTATAACAGTGCAGTTCTCAAATCAGTGGAGCGTAATTTGGACACATCTTTTCCTGCATAGAGGGCTTCTAAAGCTGCTTTGATCATGGGATCGGGATTGAGCCCGCCAGAATACTGTCATTGTCCAGCTGAGGCAGTGCACCAATGTCTATTGCAGAAAAGTGGCAATAAGCAACAGGTATGCAATTCTCAGAGAGCTCCCAAGCAATCCACCATGCAGTCCACTGCGTCCGTGGACATTGTTCCTCCCTGTCAAACTTCCGGCAGAGTGCCGAATGTCAGGTTCTGCCAATCGGACCCAATCATTCTGGGAACAGGCCTCCGGAGAGAGCATCAGCATCTATGTGGTTCAGACCTGCTCGGTATTCGAGAGCATAGTCATATGTAGATAATGCAGAAAGCCACCTATGGCCAGTGGCATCCAACTTAGCTGAGGTCTGCACATAGGTCAAAGGATTATTGTCAGTTTTACTAGTATTTTAGCCCCATACAAGTACTCATGGAATTGGTCAACAATAGCCCACTTCAAAGCTAGAACTCTAACTTATGTACAGGATAGTTCTTTTCGGATGAGGTCAGGCTTCTACTGGCAAGGCCACTGGTCTCAGGCCATTCTCGTGCTCTTGGTACAACACAGCCCCCAACCCTTGCAAGCTAGCATCAGTGTGCAGGACGTAAGGTTTTCTTGGATCGGCATAGGCCAGCACTGGAGCATGGGTAAGTTGATATATGATCTCATGAAAAGCAGTCTCACAATCAGGAGTCCAGCGGGCCCCAAATACTTCACTCGGATGAAAATACACTCTTTCAGTCTTGAGGGCGCTGACTTTTGGTATTTTTGTGGGTTGGGGATACCCTTGAGTAAGAGTTAAGTAAAGGCGGATCACTCTTGAATAGTCCTTGATGAGCACGATAATAACCACAGAATCCCAGGAATCTTTGCAGTTCTTTTAGATTTTTGGGCTGTGGCCAGGTGGTCAAGGCCTCAACTTACTTGGGTCAGTCTCTATTCCTCGGTGGATACTATGTGTCCCACATACTTTACTGATGTTTGAAAGAATTGACACTTATCAATGGACAGTTTAAGGCCAAAGTCCTCCAGTCGGGTCCAATACCTTAAATAATCTGCTCTCATGTTCCTCCAGTGAGCTGCCAAACACAATGACATCATCTAGGTATACCAGGGACTCTAGTAAGTTCATGTCCCCACTGCCGCTCCATGAATCGTTGAAAAGTGGCTGGGGCACCTGAAATCCCTTGAGGCATCCTCATGAATTCATAGAAGCCAAGCGGACAGATAAAGGCCGTCTTCTCACCGGTCCTCTCGGGACCATCGGGATCATGGTAGTACCCACTCGGAGATCCAGCACAGAGGACTCACTTGCCCCGCTTAGGCAGTCCAACATCCTGAATGCGGGGCATTGTGTACTGATCAGGGATAGTCTGCCGGTTTAAGTGCGATAATCCACACATCCTTACTGTTCCATTCTTTTCCTCACTACCACATGGGGGAAGCATAAGGAGCCTGGATTCTTGTATTACACCAGCAGCTAACATCTCTTGCAGATGCCGTCTCACATCATCTATGTCAGCAGGTGCCAGGCATCGAGACCTCTCACGAAATGGTCTTTCGTCATGCAGCGGATATTGTGCTCAGCTCCTTGCACGCATCCTACATCCCATTCCTTTAAAGAAAACACCTGGTCTCTCTGGGCAAGCTTCTCACTGATCCTCACTTTCCATTCAGCTGGCAGCGGGAGTCGCGAAATCAAACAAGTCAGGCGTTACTCTGTCATTCTTCCTTGAACTCTTGCTGCTGGGTAGCACTGCAGTGTCTCCACAATGCACATTAGCCAGGATGCAACCTCTGTTTACTCGAATGTCTCTTTCAGACACATTATGAACTTGGACCATTACCCTTCTGGCATAAGCATGGGGCTCTAGCGGGCAAAATACTAGGCTTGACCAGCAGTCCCTCTGGCAATTTTCCATCGCCTGGTGCATCCAACATTAATATTTTATTCTTAACATCCTTTCTGATACGGACCTCTCCCTGTAAGGTACACTGGGCATTTGGCGCCAGGATCAGAGACTCAGGATCCTTCTTCCATACAATTCCGACCGGTTCCTCTGGTTCTGTTTTTCAGCATCTCTGTGCCTCATAGGCCTTCTTAATTAGAGGCGGAACTCTTAAAGCTCTACTAGTCTTTGACCCCTGTTTTCATAACACAACTGTGCCAGCCTTCCGAACATATGAGCATTTGTTCCAATCAACAAGGGACACCATCATACAGTCAGTGGGGGACACACTAAGGCTAGGGTCTCTACTTGTTCGGCCACTCCAGCCATGGAGGTGGGGAAAGACAGCCAAATTCGGATATACCGGAATAAGGTGAGGCCTTCTCACTTAACCCCCATACATGCAGTCCTTCTAATGGTTGTAAGAGGTACGTCTGACAAATGCTTCTGATACCAATCTGGAACATAATTGTCCTTGGGAGCCACTGTCTAATACAGCTCTTGTAGACACTCCATTCACCTTTACAGTGGTCTCATGGAGGGTCCCACTATTCTGGACCAGTCTGGAGAGAGGCGGTGGTGGGGGCCTGGGCAACTGACCTTGCCACAAAGGGCGGTGAATTAGCATTTTGGTGCCCTCACTGGGATCATGTCGTGCACCTCTTAACCACTGATTTCTTCTCAAGCTCTCCTTGTAGCCTATATGCAACTTTGTCAGTGTCTTTTGGGGACTGGCATTCCTTTTCATGTGCCCATCTTTCCCACAATTATAGCAAAACATACTTTCTGGAGTTTGAGCTGGCGGGCGCCACACTGGGAGCCAGGGCGGGGTATTACTAACTGGAAACCTTGGTGCCATCTCTGTCTGCGCGTGATAAGCATTGGAGACATCTCGTCAGTTCTCCACTTCCATGGTCAAGGAATCGAGTTCAGAGCTGTTATCAGCAGGAGATACATGGGTGGGTACCCCACCCCATAGCGAGATGCAGTCGGATATAGGTCAGGGCCCGTTACTTGCAGGCGTGGCCTTCATAAAGGGACTGTTTTGAATTCCTGGATCTCTCTCAGTTCGCCCCATTGTGACATATCTTTTTCTTGTCAGAGCACTCATTGACTGCCAACCTCTGCCCCTGAACTTCACTTGATGGGTCACCCTCAGTCACTCGGGTCGTAGCCGCAGCTATTGGTGCAGGTCCCTCCGAGGTCGTCTTTCTCAACTCCTCGAATTTCTCTCATTAACTCATCATAGGAGGTGGGGATTCCAGTCGATCTGCCAGGCGTAACTGAAGCAACAGCAGTTCTGAGAAGGGGCAGACTTAAGGATCCTGTCCAGCCTGGTTCGGTCCAGTTCAATAGCTGGCAAACTACCTTTTCTGAGGCATTCTTGCAACAATTTTTCCAGCCGAGATACATACACAGACAACAACTCCCTTGGTACTGTTGTGCATCTCTTACTCTCCACCATAGGTCCTCATCAGAATCTGGGCTCCCACACATTCTCCAAGGCCTCAAGATAGGCCTGTGCAGTCACTTCAGGGGTTACTGGCCCGTTTAGCGCGGATGGTAGCCAGGGCGGGACCTCGGGCTCTCACTAACCCTCTTCCTTTTTAGCCTTCCAGCATTGCCATTCTAGCACGCTGGGGCAACATAGTCTATCCAGGTCTCCCAGTCATCCTCCCTTGGGGGTGGGGAGGGTGCCAGAGAAGATCCTCAACCTCGGTGAAGTCGTGACTAATGGCAGGTGCAGAATAGGAGTCTGCATTGGTTCAGCCACCATTACGGGCACTGGAGCAGGAGAGGGTGTTGGGGAGAACACCCAGGTGGCAAGAATAGTTTCTTCAAGTCCTCCACAGTTTTCCCTCTCCCAGCAACCATTCAGCAAATTTCTCCTCAAAAGTTTCAGATAGTGGTGGGGCTGATTCCCCTACCGGTCTTTACTGTCCTTAGTTATCACTCTCCAAGCAGTGAGGGGCTCCCTCTGGGGTAATGGTCTGTGGCACTTTGGAGCTATCTATGGGATCCTTAAACTCTACTAGGCCAGGAAAGTGTGGGTGAGCAGATTAGCATGCCGACCCACCACCACAGGGTTTTGTAAACCTTCCACCTTGGAAAGTACTCCTGCACAGTGTCCGTATTGATACCAGGGGATGTCCAGGATAAGCATAGCATTTTGGGGGTCGCTCTCCCCAGTACACCACTCCACCAGCCGGTGCACAGCCACTTCTGTCAGGGTACCCATTTTTTCTTAACAGTGGTTCGTAAATATGGCCACTAGAGGACACACAATCCCAGCGGTGCCTCCAAGATGTAACCCCTAGATGGCGCTATCCCAGGGCTACTACCCTGCCTGATTTGCCACTAACAGGTTGAGGGCCTGGATCCAATAGCGGGTGCCTCCACCCAGAGGTCAGGGTTTGCAATAGTTAAACTAACTTGGTCACAGCCCTCTGGGACACTCCAACCCCTTTCTTCCCACTAGTGGCCCACACAATATATCAGAATTACCTTCACAGTATACACTTACCCCCAGGTCTGGTTCCGGCACTGGGACCTCCTGTGAAATGAGATACAGTGCAACAATCACAGTACAGTACTTTAACATAGACAAATACCTCAGGCAGTATAACTTTGCTGAAACAAGCAGCTCTGATTTATTGGGGATATAACAGGACGGGGAAATCAGGTTAATTAGCTTATCACTCTAATAATCTACCTATGGCTCTGTGCACGAGCCTATCCCTATCAGTTACTGTCCCTGGGTACCCAAGCCCTAGTGGCTAGTCCAAACCGTGGCAGCTGGTGGGGCCCTTTCACACAGAGAAAAGGAGAATTAAACAGTCAGCAGTACAGTAATTCCATTTGGATTTAATGTGGCAATTCAACAGGGAGCGAACCTGAATTAGTACTCACGACCTCCAAATAAGATAGGGTCCTTCAATGTCAGCAGGGCTCACTTGAGTACACAAACCTCTTCACATCCATATAAAAGCACTATACCAGGCAGGCTGCATCTGTATCGATGCAATTACTGCACAATACCGGGAGAACACACAGCAGATTCAGTTCTTGACAGACCGAGTGCAATTTCAACAATTCTTCCAGTCTTCTACAGGGTGAGCCTGTTTTCTACTCTTCAGAGATCCTTTGATTCTTTTCACAGGATGATTCAGTCCTAACAAGCTGCAGACCGGAACTCTGGGCCTTACACGTTTTTGACTAAAACTGCACACTGAAAAGCACAGGGCTCCTTCCTTCTTCACTGCCAAAGCTCAACTGACACTCCAACCGACAAAACCGGGCACTTCCTTTGAGTTCCTCCCAGTTCTTGACTGGATTGGCTGTCACTCACAATAGACTGCTGCTGTTGGTCCAAAAGGCACTGAAGTCTAAACTACATCTCCCAGAGTCACTGCCCATACAATCCTCTTGTGGCTGGCTCAGATTATGAGTCCAAGTTCTGATTCGTCCAAGGCACCATTTTAGAGCTAGCTTACCCCACACTGATTGGTCCAGTTCAGCAGTTCAAAACTAGAATGGGGAACTAGCAGACACAGTTCTGACTGCAAAGAAAGCAGGTTAGACAAACTGTAATTTCATTATTACTCTAAATAATTTCTGGCAAACAGTTACATCTTTCAGATAGGTTCCTTTGCACTCCTAGTGACTGCAAAAATAGGTGAATTGGCAGCAGCTCGGGTGGTACTCAGAGAAAGCACACAGTCCCCCCATACAAACTAATTATGTCTGCAAGCAGACAGCTCTTAAAGAGACAGTACCAGAGGCTCCAAAAACACTCACTGATAAATGGCCCAAATGCCAAACACCATTCAGGCCTGGAGCTTTCAAGCAAGCTCCTGGAAGTCTTTTGAGAACCCCCATTTGCAGGGGGGTTACATAAAAACTGTAAAAATTGTCTTTTCTCCTGTTTTTGTACCTGAATGTATTCATCTGAACCAATTACTGTATCAATGTGCCTGTTGTACCCTTTTGTACTCTCCCGGGTCGTTCCTGAAAATAGGCATAAAACTTGTCTAGTGTACTTACCCGGTAAACAAAAACTAAATAAATAAAAATAAATTCCCTCCCCCTGACATGGGGGTCTGTACACAACCCCTGTGCGGATTGTGGTGCCCTTTCCAGTCTCCAAGGTGACCCACAGTGCCTCTTCTCCTCCGTGTTTGCTCTTTTGTTCAGTTGCTTTTATCCCTTCCTTTACATAGAGAGCTACTCCTCCCCCTCTTCTCCCCTGCCTGTCCCTCCTGTAGGTTATGTACCCTGGTATGTTAACATCCCAGTCATGGTTCTCTGTGTACCATGTTTCTGTGACTACTACGACATCCAGGCATCCCTCTTCCATCAAGGCCACCAGCTCAGGGAGCTTGTTGCCCGGACTACGGGCATTGGTACTCATTACCCTCCATTTCCTGATGGCCTTACTCCTTTTTGCCCCATCCCTGTCCTTCTTGCCTTTGTCACTTTCCCCAAGTTGGTATTGAATGCAACGAAATCGAAAGTCATAATGTTTAGACATTCAAATAGAGTAATTGTTGGGAATGAAGATTTGGAAATCAAGACGTTTGATAGCAAAATATTATAACAAGTGGACGCCTATAGATACCTCGGAATATGGCTTGATAAATACTGTAAATGGAATGTACATATTGATAATATAATAAAAAATCTAAAACAAAAGTTAGATATGTATTATAGAATTCGCACTAATATCCCAAAGGAAGATAGATTAAAAATTGTTTAGACTATGATCATCCCAATTATTGTGGAGATTTAGTGCATGGGGGTGTGTCAGGAGTGGAGTAGTATATAACAGATTTAGTAGGACAAAAATAGAGCACCAGAAGCGAAGGCAATGGTGCTGCATGAAAGCAAATCAAACACAGTGAACATTTGCAACAGACATGACCAGGACACCTCACGGGAGGCAAATCCAAAGGTCCTTTATTCACAGCAGTAGCGCAAATATTCAGCAGCAGCACCACCAAAAAGTATTCAATCTGGCAGCAAAGCCGCTAAGAAAACTTACTGTCATTTCGCTTGTCCTCTGCCAAACTTCTTCAGAGTAATCTATTAGTGAAGTAACATTGCTCAGTATTTTAATGGGTCCTCAGAGGTTTCCTCCACCTGGGGGGTTTTCCTCTCCTGCGTGCGGCACTAGGTCATAGCGCCATATGTCAAAACCACATGACTGAAAATGCTGCAACAAAACAGTGGCACACAAAAATAGAGTCAGGCAAAACACCAACCTGTTCTGCACACCGCGGCCATTGACAACAATAGATCTTAATTTTTTCTGGGGGCTTCACCCCACATAGAGTCTTCACCCCAGAACTTAAATAACAAACTCCGGGGAGGCGGACTTTGGGGATAGGGGAGAAACTTGGGAGGGGGACGTTTGATTTAAAAACAAAACACGCCGGCAAAAGTTGCAGCAGGGGAGACCTGGGGGAGAACCGAACCAAGGTATCAGATCTCCTAACTGTGCCATGTGCTGGTACCCTGGCCACTCAACCAAGGGAATGGCTTGACCAGGCAACCAGGCACCCAGCACATGGCTCCTTCTCCTCACCTTAAATCACTCTGCAGCGACAGGGGTAGCGGGAAATCTCTATCACTGTTCTATCCCTGTTGCTGTGATTTCAAGTACCGCATGTACAGCGCGGTTAATACCGCGCTGTCTTACATGCGCGGTATTGAACTGAAACCTCTGCATGCTACTGGTCATACTCTTTATGTCTAGGAGGAGGTAATCTTTTTTGGGCCTTCTATTCCCTACTCGGTAACCGACTTGCCTATCAAGGGTGGGAATAGAGAAAGGCCAAAGTTCAAAACCTAAAAAGTATACACAAGCACCACTCCAGTCACCAAAACATTGAATGGGAGGGCTAAAGCCTGAGGTTCAATGTGGGGAAATAGCTTCTCCCATATCGCAAATAAAGGCCAGCCTTCCATGGTAGTTCCCTGCTTAGCGTGCTGCGAAACACCCACCATCCTCCCCACCTCCTCCTCCTCCTCTGGCACTCTGCTCACCCTAGGTACTCTATTCACCAAAACATTGAACCTGTATGTTAGTAACATCAGTAGCAATGTAGAAGGATGGATGTTGAAGTATGTGGATGACACCAAAGTAGGTTATGTGCTGAAAACTCAAAGCCAAATGGATGTACTTCAGACTGATAGACTAGTTCATAGACTGGGCTATTAGATCTAAAATGAAATTAAGATAAATGTATAGTGCTTCATTTTGAAAAGAAATAGCAAGGCTGTATGCAACCTAAATAGCAGAGAGATAAGAGCATCTGACCAAGAGAGGGATCTAAGGCTAACCACAACTAAGAACCTTAAACCTGGGCCTCAGTACGATCAGACTGTAAAAAAAAAAAAAAAAAATCCGATTCTCAGTTGTATTAAGAGAAAATTTATTAGTAGAGCAACCTAGATTGTGATGCTTTTGTATAGATCCTTTGTGAGGCAATATTTGGAGTACTGTGGATAGTTTGGGAACCCACTTCAGAACAGACATAACAAGGTCAAAGAGGATGCAGAGGAGGGTGACAAGGCTTGTAAGGGCATGGCAGGAAAGAGCTATGAGGAGACATTGTCCACAATGGACTTGTTCATATTGAATAGGAGAAGGATGAAGGGAGATATCATAGTGTATAAAGCTCTTAAGGATCCTATACTTTTGGAAAGCCTACATTTAAACACAAAATCAACCACCCAGAGGACTAGGGGATACATGATGCACCTTATAGGTGGGAAATTTAGAAGACAGTAAAGGAAAAATGTTTTTACCAAGAGGGTTGGGGAGGCCTGGAACAGCCCGTCAAAGTCAGTAGTAAATATGTCAACGGGGGACATTTAAACCTGCTGTAGATATATATTGTGGTGGTGGTGGTGGTGGTGGTGGGTGAGTAACATTCAGGGATACAGCCGCTGAGTGGGAGGGTGATAGTCTCGATGGATGTAAGGGCCTGCTTCTGTTGTGTGTATGTGTGTGTGTATATACAATTTCTGGCCAGGAAAGACAAACTAAGCCAAGGCTTATTTCCAGGTGTGTCCTGGGAGCACAGGGAAGTTAAGTGTCTGCTCATGGTCACACAGAATGCAAGTGGTGGCTGTTGGATTCAAACCCAGTTCTTCAGGTTTGCAGCTCAGTGCTCTTAACCACTATACAATACTGTCTTGGCATTTCATATTTCCATAAACAGTTACTGTTGGGCCAGCCCGGTGGTGCTGAGGGGTTGAGGTACTGAAAGCCACACCTTGCCCCACACTGGCGACCCACGTTTAGGAACAAGTTCAGTCCACCAGGGGTCGGTAGGGGTGAGAGAGGATTGAGCCTCCCGAAGACTGCTCTCCTCTCTCGGGGAAGGGAGACCTGTTGTCCCACTCATTAACTGCCCTCTGGCAGTAGCTGGAGGGCAGTATGGGTTGGGAGACACATGCCGATGTCACCATGTCACTGGGGAGTGGGGACAGGAGAAAAGTGGAAAACAGAACCTGGCAGGTTCTATGATGGCGCCTGCATCCCCGGGAGTCAGCACTGGTGTATCTGGATTTGGTCACTGGGGGTGTGGGGATGCTGGCGCCCTCCTCCCTGGCCCTGCTGCGGGGGGTAATCCACGGGGGATTGGCCAGGGTCGGCAATACGGGGATGCGGGAAGAAGCCGGTGAATGAGTCTCCCCACAAGGAGAGACTGCAGCCACCTGCCAGGGCTTCCAGGAGGAAAAACAGCTACAGTATATAGAAAAAACAGTTACTGTTACATAAGCCCCTTTTGCTTGGGTCCAACTTAGATTAGCAGTGAACAAGCTAGTATTAATAACAGATGTCAATGTGGTCAAGTGGTTTGGAGCACAGGCCTAGGAAACAGAAAGCCAGGTTCCTATCTTACTTCAGCCAGTGACTAGCTGTGTGACCTTGAGCAAGTCATTTGTCTCTCTGTGCTTTAGGCGTCCGACCTATAAAATGGGCCAAAAGCAAGACCTCACTGAAAATTTAATATTGCATGTCAGGCTATCCTGTTAAACAGGAAACAGAACAAAATACAACAAAGAACATTCAACATACATGTGACTCTAAATATTCTTGACATATGTATTGTGTCAGTGCAACACTGGCAACTTGATGCTATACAACAGATGCTGTGGTTAGAACTCCTCTTTACTAGTTTTGCTTACACGAGGGTGATGACAATTTGTACTTGGGTTTTGTTTCCGCAGAGACGCAACATGCTGCTGCTGCTGAGTCAAGCCTCAGTATTCAAGATCTTCATTTGAATTGTAGCTTGTCCACAGGTACTGGAAATAAAAAGAGCAAAACCTACCAGTGCCCTCAAAAGGGCAGGAGAAAGGGAAGGGAAAATCTGAAAGGGTGGGCCATTTTGATTGAGTACAGGTTCCATTCACATTTTGTTCATCTTTATTGGCCTTTTAGTTAACTCAATAGGCATTTCAGATTTACATACTGATAAGTACCATTTTAGAAATGGTGATATAGTTTATGTCCCTTTCAGCCACAGAGTTCCATGGTAGAAGGAGCGTAACATGGACATAAAGTATATAAAACAGTTCTAAAATGGTTCCAGATACCAATGTGTAAATCAGAAACACCCAGTGAGTTTACTGACAGGTCAGTGAATATGACAAAAAAAAACAACAGAAAAAGGCAGTTTTAAAGCATATTAGAGTTGGAAGCTGATGCTGCATGCTTATTATCATGGTGGCCCTGTAAGAGACTTCTGCTGCACTGCAGGTCTACATATGGTGTACAAATGGAACAGATGCCATATAAATTATACAGTGGGAATGGATCCTATAAGTACTGTACGATGGGAACAGATAAGATATGTACTGTACAACAGGAACACATCCCTTATGTACTGTAAGACAGGAACAGATGCCCGAGTGTATTGTACAACGGGAATGAATCCCTTAAGTACTGTAAGATGGGAATGAGTTAGGGTTGGGCAAAGTGTTCCGTCAAAAATCCGAACCCATGGGTCCAAGCGCTTTTCCACAGACCCAGATAATACATACAAACTTGGCTGCAGAAGTCCGGTTCTGGGTCCATGGTAAGCTGCAAAGCGCATCTGTTTGTGCTTTAGAGCCACAGAGCATGTCTTTTGGCACTTTGGTTGACTGTTGCCATATGGATACCATCGGCATGCTCGCTTCATGTACAAGCGGATGGCGGGCATCCAATCAGGCAACAGTCACGTGATGCTGCAAAGGAAAGACATGTGATGCACTCACAGTATATAACCGTGGTCAGTGCGCAACCCAACTGAGAGGTACAGGAGCAAGCGAGAAGGAGGGGAACGTGTTGAGCGGCTACTACTATTTTTGTGTGGTTTTGAACTTTTGGGCTGGCAAGGCAACTAGTGCGAGCGAGTTACAGGAGGGCAGGGAGAGAGAGATCTATGGGGGGGGCACAGAAAAATAGTCATCGAGGAGTGGATTATCTCATCAGTCAGCACGAGAGAGAGAGACTACTGGGGGGTGGGAGCCAAAATAGTAAGAATTATTGTCACAGAAATCAGTGAATCATACAGATGAAAAAATTGTTGGTCTATCGAGAGGAGCCACGAGAGAGAGAGAGAGAGAGAGACAGAAAGATAGAGAAAGACTTAAGTTGCCTGGCTGTGGGGCTACAGAACAGGCAGGCAAAATATATCTTTGACTTTTGTTTCATCCGGAGAAGTCACCAGGAGAGAGAGAGAGAGAGAGAGCGCGAGAGTGAGCGAGAGACAGAGAGAGAGAGAGAGAGAGACTGCTGGGGGCCAAATAATATAGTTACAGAAATCATAAATAAAGAAATACATTCTTTATTATTCTTGTTGATCCATCAAGAGGAACCAGCAGAGAGATAGAGACACAAACACAGTAACTATGAATAATCTTGGTACATCCAGCAGACCTGGGTTTGATTCCCACAACCTTCATTTGCATACTGTGTGACCCTGAGGAAGTCACTTAACCTCCCCAGAGATCTGGGGTTGCCCCTGAAAACAAGCACTTGTGCCTAGTGGGCCTTACCTGGTTACCAAAAGAGTAAAGAGAGAAAGAGACTTAGTGGCCTGGTGGGGTTATAGATTGTAGGGCAGGCAGGCAAAATAAATACTTGACTTTATTCTTGTTCCATCCAGAGGAGTCACCAGGAGAGAGAAAGAGTGAGGGAGAGAGGGAGAGGGAGAGAGAGAGAGAGAGGGACTGCTGGGGGCCAAACAGATCAATACAGTCACAGAAATCACAAATAAAGAAATACATAATTTATTATGGGAATGCATGGGTCTAGAAAAGAAAGATGTAAACAGATGTACTAGAGCACATAGTTACCAGTTAAAGGGTGAACATTTTAAAACAAAGGGCAATCTTGGTGCGAAGGCCTAGGTTTTACTCAGTTGGATTCTTTTTCGGATGAGGAGGGCAGGTGGGTGGTCCTTTCAGGAAAGGTGGTAGAGAGGGTAATTCACATCGTGAGCATCTATGCCCCTACCCCTGTCAATTCTGAGTTCTACAGGCATGTCTTCAGCGTAATAGCCTCGCTCCCGGAGGGCCAGATTATCATAGAGGGTGATTGGAATTACGTAGAGGATACAAAATGGGACAGATCTAGAGGAAAGGGGAGATAGGAAAAGGGAGGGGGATTCAAAACTCTTTTTCATCTGTACACTGAGGCTGGTCTGGTGGATACTCAGAGAGACCGTTATCCCTCCAGCAGGGACTTCACCTTTTACTCGCGTCCACAGGATTCGTATTCTTGGATAGGTAACTTTTACACCCAAAAAGCATGGGTAGGATCGATAGTGGACCAGCAGATATATCCTATATGTTTGTCAGACCACACAAAAATTAGTCTCACTATCAGCTTGGGGCCTCAACTCAATCAGTCCCTGTGGCGCCTAAATGCTGGGCTCATTAAGGACGAAGCTTTTGTCTCCAAAATCAAAGAGGTGATAGATAACTATATTAATGAGAATACAGGGTCGGTGTCGAAGGTGAAGTTTCTCTGGGATGGTTTAAAAGCAGTGGTGAGGGGAGAAGTAATTTTGTATGCAGCTCAACAAAAGAGGGTCAGGCAGCAGAAGCAAGAAGGTTTAGAACAGAAAATCAAGGAGCTAGAGGATATACACAAAAAATGGGGTCCTCATAACATACTAAAAGAGTTGAAGCTAGCAAGGGAGCAGCTACAGCAGCTTCTCTCAATAAAAACTGAGAACGCCCTTAGGTTCATAGCACAAAAATACTATACAGGGGGCAACAGAGCGGGTAGGTTGCTAGCGTTCAGACTACAAAAGCAAGAAGCCGATAGGCACATCCCTGGGGTTTATGATCCAAGACAGCCTGGGGGCTGATCACGGGTGCTCCTCAGATAGCGGAATGCTTTAAAAAGTTCTGAGTATTTATATAAGTTTGAGGCCTGTGCCAGTCAGCCTGATATGATTAAGAAGTTCCTCTCTCGACTAAAGTTGCCCAGCCTCTCTGGTACTCTTGAAATAGAGCTTGGCCATCCTTTGTCGCAGTCAGAGTTGGCAGAGGTAATCAAGAAGCTTAAATATAACAAAGCCCCAGGTCCTGACGGCTACATAGCAGAGTACTACCAAAAGTTCCAGGACAGGTTGTCCCCACTGTTGCTCCAAGTGTGTAACAGTACCCATATACTCTCCGAAGCTCCGGATACTTGGGCTCAAGCCCTGATCTTGGTTATCCCAAAACAAGACAAAGATACTACCCTGTGTGGTAGCTATCGCACTATTTCATTGTTAAATTTGGATGTTAAAATCTTGGCAAGGATGTTAGCAAATAGACTTAAGGACGTAGTGACCCAGCTAATTCACCCTGATCAATCTGGCTATATGCTGGGTAGGTACCTCCATGACAATGTCTGGAGACTGCTCACAGTAATGACGTACTCTCAATCTAGAGGGAAGGGAGACCCCTCAATGGTGATCACTCTCGATGCCGAAAAGGCTTTCGATCGCCTCGAGTGGGGGTATCTGGGGGAGGTCCTTAAGAGATTTGGGTTTGGCCCAGGTTCCAAGCATGGGTGGATACCCTGTACACTAACCCTTCAGCAAGGGTGAGATTGAATGGGGTGTTTTCCCAGACATTCTCCATTAGAAGAGGTACAAGACAGGGCTGCCCCCACTCACCCCTACTATTCACCCTAAGTATGGAACCTTTGGCAGGGGCATTCCGGTCACATGAGAATATCTCAGGAATCACAGTGGGAGGGGTGAATAACCGCATTTCTCTTTACACTGATGACACTTTACTATATTTAAAAAACCCTATCTTATCCCTACCAACCGCTATGAATATTCTTAGAGAATTTGGTTCTGTTTCAGGGTTTAAAATTAACAAATCCAAATCGAAAGTAATTTCATTGGGTGTACCGGCTCCTGCAGGGGTGAAATCCCTGACTAACCTAAGGTGGAATAACAACACCTTTAAATACTTGGGGATCCAGGTTCCGAAAGATCTTGGCAAGCTATTCCAAGCTAATTATGTGACTCTGTTGAACAGGGTGAGAGAAGACTGTGCAAGATGGGCTGCTGTACCCCTCACAATTACTGGCAGGGTCGAGTCTGTGAGAATGAACATTCTACCAAGGTTGCTCTTCTTATTCAATGCACTCCCCCCTGTGTCCCCCAAGGAAGTTCTGGTTGGAATCACAAAAGCTGATAAGCAAATTTATATGGGCAAGGAAGAAGCCTAGGCTTAGTTGGGCTCTCCTGAAACTGCCTAAAGGGAGGGGTGGGCTGGGGGTCCCGGATTTTAGGAGGTATCACAGAGCGGCTCAATTACAACACCTGGCAGCATATGCTTCCTCGGGGGAGTTGCAAAGCTGTGTTAGAATGGACCTACAACTGCTAAAACCTCATACCCTTTCATCAATCATATTCAATAACATTAGCCCTAGGGTAATACAAAGTCTACCTAATCCCTGGTTTAAGGCACTGATTACAACTTGAATGCACACTGTGAAAGACCTAAGATTACAACCATGGCTGGTAAGGCAAGGGAAGATCCTTGAGAGAGTAGATTTCTTGCCGGGGAGAGAAAGCCCGTTGTTTACATGTTGGTTTAGGCTAGGACTTGGGAAGTTCTCACAGTTCTTTATGGGGGATACCATAAAAAGTTTCACCCAAGAGCAGCAGGAATTCAACATCCCAGCCTCTGATTTTTATGGTTATTTGCAGATCAGGCATTACCTCCAGGCGGAAGAGCGGTGTAGTGCAGAGCAGAGGTCAGCACAGCCTAATCCACTCCTAGATTTACTTCTGGAACTAATTAACAGGTCACTGCCCAAGACCCATCTGATTTCCAAGTTATACGCGGCGGGAGAACCCGACAGTTCAGAATCTAGATCTCGAATTCAGACCCTCTGGGAAAAGGAACTAGGTCTGGGGGAAGGAGTAACCAGATGGGCGGTGATATGGAGGATGGCGCACAGAACCACAGCCTCACCCATATGGAGGGAGTTCAGATGGCAAGTGCTTACAAGATTTTTCAGAGCACCAGGGTAACCAGGCACTATGGTCAAACTGGTTCAGACAAATGTTGGAGGGGATGTGGGCCAGTGGGTTCACACGAACATATCTTTTGGCGTTGTCCTAAAGTGAGGAGTTACTGGAGCCTAGTAAATCAGGGGTTGAGCCAGATTTTACAGACAGAGATTCCGGAACAGCCTCGCTACCTTTTGCCAGGGGAGCCTCCCCCAGGAGTGAAAGGCTCAAAAGCTAAGTATTTATTCCCAATCCTATTGGCAGCAGCCCAAAAGGCAATTACGAGGCTGTGGTTGAGTGAGGCATCCCCGGGGGAGGAGCAGTGGCTGTCCTGTTGTAACCAAATCAAAATAATGGAGAGGCTTACAGCCAACCTGAATTTAAAGCTTGATTTACATAAGTCCCATTGGTTTCCCTTCTTTGAATTCCTTGGAGTCAAAGAGGGAGTCGCAACTTTGGAGATCCTGGCTAGGGAGGCCCTAGACTAGGAGCTAGGAAATGTTTATTTTCTAGCACCTCTAAGGGGTCAGTAAACTAGATTACACCTATATGTTATATGTGACTGTTATAGATTCGCCATCTGTGGGGTGGGGGTGGGAGGCAAAGTCTGATTAAATTGTTCTGTGGGTTTTGTATTATCTTTTCTTTATTTCTTCATACTTTTTCTCTCTTTGCTGTTCTGACAGCAATAACTATGGGGTTACAGACTTAAAGTAAGGGAGTAAGTGCAGTTCATAGTGCACAAGCCAGCCTAGAATTTCTTTGTTAGACGAGGGACTTATTCAATTAATTATAGGTGGCTGAGTATTTAATTCAAGTCATAATCAGCACTGTATAAACTAAGCTGGTATAGGACTATCTTCTGTACTAGAGAATGTAATAGCTTTGATACATGATTTCTTTTTCTGTAACCTGTCTCTGTCTGAAAAAGTGGAATAATAAAAAATTACACTTTAAAAAAAAAAAAACGAGATTCTTCTCAGTTTTTAACACAGGCACTGAACTGTCTGCTGCCTAAAACTTTGTCTCTCTTTTGTACCCGGCCTAACTAAGCCACCAAGGGTGAATACAGTTATTTAATTCTTCCTTATCCGGGTCTGACTAAGCCATTTTGGATAAAAGGTATTTAATTGGCTGTGCTTAACTGGGCCTAACTAAGCCACTTGATTAAGCTCTAAATTTTGTGAGGGTTATGTCACTGAAACCCAAGAGAAAAAACAGTCCCACTGGGTTTCAACACTGCACTGAGTGTGGGGAGCAATTTGCTAAGGCTGATCCGCACTTAGTGTGTCTGTACTGCCTAGGGTTTGACCACCTGCAGACAGACTGCGAAATTTTTGTAAACATTTTCCACACTCTACTCTCGATAGATGACTTGGTAAACTGAGGGATAGAATGTCAGAGAAATCTTCCGATGAGGTCCGGTCCAGTTCTGAAGACAAACAGTTGAACTGGAGACTGAACCCTCTGACCAGGGCAAAACTTTGTCGGGGAAAAGGGCCAGTAGATTCAGCACCTGATACAGGCCCTGCAAAAAAGGCTAGGAAAAGTGATTTGGGACTGTGTAAGCAGGTGGTTGCGGCTTCAACCACTGAGGAAATCGCAAAAGCTGTTTGCATTGTTCAGTCGTTGCAGACGGTTAGGGTGAACCAGCTCAGTGACCGATAACCCATACCTCGGTTCAGGTGCCTGTCAGTTCGGTTCCTTCAGACTCTCTGGACCCAGAGGAGTTTTATGAGTCAGAGTATGAGAATTATGGAGAAGAGGATGAGCTGGGTGAACCAGTTGAGCCTGGGGTTTCCCCTGAATATCCTCAGTATGACTCTCCCCCTCACCTTTCTAAAGATTCTACCTCCCACTTTACTTTCATGAGGCAGGTAGCAGAGACATTACAATTGTCTGTGCAGGAGACTAGAGAGGAGGATTGCTGGGGGCCAGGGGAAATACCTAATCCGGTCAATAAAGCACTCTGGATAGGGGGTTGATATTAGTCCTTTCACAGAAGAAGGGTTCTGAAAGAACTCTTAAAACTGAAGGTGGATAAAGCAATGGGGCCTGATGGGATTCACCCCAGAATTCTAAAAGAACTAAGGGAAGAACTATTAACACCACTGACTACCCTTTTTAATAAATCATGGGAGGATGGTGTGGTACCTGAGGACTGGAGGAGGGCAGATGTGATTCCCCTTCACAAAAGTGGGAGCAAGACAGAGGCAGGAAACTACAGACCTGTCAGTTTGATCTCAGTGGTAAGTAAAATGATGGAATCACTTTTGAAGGAAAGAATTGTAGAGTACCTGGAGGCCAGTGGGTCACAGGACCCAAGGCAGCATGGATTCACAGTGGGAAGGTCATGTCAGACAAATCTAATTGATTTCTTTGACTGGGTGACCAAAGCAGTAGACCAGGGAGGGGCTGTGGACATGGCCTACCTAGACTTTAGCAAGGCATTTGACACAGTCCCGCACAAAAGATTAATAAACAAATTAGTCAGAACAAACTCAGCAAGGGAAGTGCTGAATGCCCCGGTCTCGCCGTGGGAAGTCAGAGAGGTAATTTCCTCCCTCCCAAATGGTAAATCCCCAGGCCCTGACGGGTTCCCTCCCGAGTTTTACAAACAATTTAAAACCGTACTTACCCCCATCTTAACTAATGTGTTTAGCAACTGCCTGACCAAAGATCGAATACCTGACTCCTGGAAGGCAGCCTTAATTAGTGTTATTCCCAAACCTGGCAAACCCGCAGACAAATGTGAATCATACAGACCCATCTCATTATTGAATCAAGATCTAAAATATTATCTAAAATTTTAGCTAATAGATTACAAAATTTATTGAGCTCCTGATACATCCGACCAAACGGGTTTCATTCCTAACAGGCATATGGCAGATAATATTCACAAACTGCTCAATGTCTTAGCTTATAGTTCCCCAACAAAAAATGCACAGATCACCCTTTTTTTAGATGCTGAAAAAGTATTTGGCCACCTCACCTGGAACTACCTTCGGGTTGCTATGGAAAAGATAGGATTGGGGGGATAAATTCATAAAATGGGTTTCTTTGTGCTATAGCAACCCCACTGCCAGAGTACGGGTAAATGGCACTATATCGGAGGAAATAAAGCTTGAAAGAGGGACGCATCAAGGCTGCCCACTATAGCCCTTGCTCTTCCACGATGAGTCTGGAGCCACTGGCTATTGCCATAAGGCACTCCCCGGACATACAGGGTGTCCAGATGGGTGGCGTTTGCTGCAAAGTTTCGATATACACAGACAACACTCTGCTTTTCATCGAAAGACCTACACTCACCATCCTAATCTACTGCAAGTGTTAAAAATTATGGAGTCATATCAGGATTTCAAATCAACCTGAAAAATCAGAGGCATTGTTGATCAAAGGGAACCTAGGTCAGACAGCTAAAACAATTTCCCTTAAATGGGTAAAAGAAAAGGTCCGTTACTGGGTATATGGATTCTGAAACACTTAAACAAGTTTTATAAATATAATTATAGCCTCCTTACTAAACAGATCTACACAGACTTGAACAGATGACACAATTTACCCCTGTCTTTCCTTAATGAATACAAACCATAACAAGCATTTGTCAGTGCCGAATGTTTGCTTGCTGGCATTGGCATTGGTAGTGTAGAAGTTACAGAGCTGCATAATAGGAATGGCAGCGAAGTATTGAACTGAAGCCAACCCCACCACCACCCTGCAGAGAGTGACAGGCATTGGGGTGTGCCTTTGGGTCATCAGGCATAACGACCACACCATTTCACCACACCCTACCCTGCAGATGCTGACAAGTGTCACGGTGTGCCTTGGGGTCTTTGGCCCTTATGCGCACCCCATTCCATCAGGAAATACAGTGAGATGGGTGCGGTATAGGAGAATGGGGTGAAGTTTGGGCCCGAAGAGTCTGAGGCACACCTTGATGCCTCTCACTGGCTGCAGGGTGTGGGTGGGGGTGGAATGGTATGAGCATGACAGGCAAGAATCCCAAATCACACCCCTGATGCCTGTCATTCTCTACAGGGTGGGGCGTTATGGTCAGAAACCTCGCCGCAGGCATTCATTGGTATTTTCACTCCAAATTTTCAACGTGGTTTTTGTGACCCCATCTCATGAACAGTGGCAATATCAGTTTGTTGGCAGAAACTGCTTTTGCACAGCGACTGTGACATTTGGCACCACAGGTGCAAAAACACATTCGAACAGGATGTGAAAATGACAGCGGTACTGTTCATGGGAGGTGTAAAAATGGCAACGTTGAAAATCTGCATAATCTTAAAAAATCAGTGAAGTCACGAGGCATGTAGAAACTGTGCAACGCACACCGTAATGTAACTAGTTTTGGGGATTTTTTTACAGCAGATTGTTAACACAGGCATTTTGGGACCTCTGATCATGACCAGTGTCAGTGTGATTTTCTTTATCTGTCCGAACAATGATTTCCACAGCGACCACGCATTTCTGTGCTAAAAGTGTGAAAACACATTTTGACCATGTTGTGGAAAATGATAGCTGTACTGTTCATAAGGAAGTGTGGAAAAATGCCACTGTTGAAAATCTGGACTGAAAATATTACAAATTCATGAACTTACGAGTGCGTGGAAACTGCACAATGCTCACTCGTAACACGGTCATTATGGAGTTTGTCACCAAATTTTCAACATAGCCATTTAAGACCTCTGCTCATGACCAGTGTCACTGTGATTTTCTTAATCTGTCCCAAACATTGTTTTAGCACACTGACTGTACCATTATCGCTACATGTCAGAAACACATTTTGAGGCGAGATATGAAAATGGTAGCTGTACTGCTCATAAGGAAGTGCGGTAAATGGCACTGTTGAAAATCTGGTGTGCAAATATTACAAATTGCAAACTTGCCAAGCGTGCATAGGAACTACGAACGTGCGCTTGTAAAACAGTCATTTTTAGGAATTTTGTCACCAAATTTTCAATATAGCCATTTCAAGACCTCTGCTCATGAACAATGTCACTGTGATTTTCTTAATGTGTCCTGTACATTGATTTCGCACACCGACTGCACCATTGTCACTACATGGGCGGAAACACGTTTTGGTGAGATGTGAAAATGACAGCTGTACTGCTCATAAGGAGGTGTGGTAAAATGACAATGTTGAAAATCTGGGTGAAAATATTGAAATTCCATGAGCTTACTGACGTGCGTGAGGAACTCGCATAGCACGCACACTCGTAAACAGTCATTTTGGAATTTTCCACCAAATTTTCCAAATAGGCTTTTTGAGCCCACCTTATGAACACTGGCAGTGTCGTTTCGTTAATCGTTCCAGAAAGGTGATTTCGTGCAGTGGCTGCGAAATCACCCTTCGGGCACGAGTAATGCCATGACAGTGACAGCATTCATGAGAAGGGGTCCCAAAAACCCCATGTTGAAAATTTGGTGCAAAAATTCCAAAAAATGCCTGAGATATGCAGCAAAGTTGAAAAAAACCTATCTATTACATTATACAGCTTACTGGCATTTCCTCAGTTCGCGGTCGGCTTTGAAGAGTGCAGACGTGTTCCCGGTCCACCGAAGATCGTCACGCCGGACTCCGGAGGTAAGTATGGGGTGAGGAGGGGTGTGGGGAGGCAGGGTGCGCAGTGGGTGGGGGCAGGAGACTGCGAGACCGTTTTTAATTTAAAGGTTTTTATTACTAAGGCGATGAGGGCGTTTGCCACGCGAGGTGTGCTCCCAGCTTAGCAGCTGGAAGAGCTGTTTGGGAGGCTGGAGCTGGCGAGAGTTGGGCACCCCAGTCAGCCATCAGGGCTTGTGCCACGCTGGGGTGGGCTCCCAGCGGGCAGCTGTAAGACTGTTTGGGGGTTGGAGCCGATGGGGATTGTGCACCCCATTGGCCATATGGGCTTGTGCCATGCTGTGGTGGGCTCCCAGCATGGTAGCTGTAAGGCTATTTGGGGGTTGGAGCCTAGGAGGTTGGGCACCCCATTGGCCATACAGGCGTGTGCCACACTGGGGTGGGCTCCCAGCGTGGCACCAGGAAAGCTTTTTTGGGCGTGGAGCCCAGCAGGGCGTGGGCACCCGTCGGCTATACGAGCGTAATGGCGTGGAGGCGGCGTCCAGCACAATGTGCGTGCGTGTTGGGGGGAGCTCTGCTCACTGAGCGGGCTCTCCCTTTCAGCTGTATGCCACTGCATTTTCAGCTCTCATAGACAGCTGGAGCAGTGATTGGCGCACTGCGACCGCCTGCAAACACACTGACTGAATTGGAAGAGGCTGACACACCTCTGGAAAACTCTGATGATGGGATCTGGGCCTCCCGGACATCAAGAGGTATTACTAGGCAGCACAAATTGTTCCTTTGATTAAAATAATAAGAAGCTCTCAACATATATAATGGTGCAAGTTGGAAGGGACGGGGCTCAAAGGTGTCCCTCTGAATTTGCTTCCTTGGACGACCCTAACAGGCTCGCTTAAAAACATTAGAAACAGATGGACCAGACATACAATTTCAATTTGGTTAAAAATAAGAGGAGTCTGGGAAAACCCAGAGTTGGTATGGCCATATATTCCCATGCAGTATTTGCCCAACTTCCCCACGGGTCAGAAGGACACTGTCTTATTTAAATGGAAGCAACAGGGTCTTCAATATCTCCTCAACTCATAGAGGGAATCAGTTAAAAGCTTCTGCAACTCTCGACAAGTATAATCTCCCCCATACCAATTTTAAAAATACCTCCAGCTCAGACACTATGTTAATCATACCATGGGTGTATCATCTCTGGGGGGACAGCCTGAAGAAGGGGTCACCACTGTGTATAACAGGGCCCACTCATGGTACATGAAACACTTGGTTTCTCTGTTCTATCAAATGTTAGATGACAGACTATCTGAAATGGTAATTCAGAGGATACAAAATAACTGGGTAGAGGAGTGCGGGCAGGAAATTCCAGATGAAGAATGGGCTAAGATCTGGTCCAACCAGCATAAAACTACAAATTCATTAGTATGGAGAGAATACCGCTGGAAAGTATCAGTGTGTTTTTTTATTATACCAACCATTTCACAGCATTACTTTAAACATCCATCGGATAAATGCTGGAGGAAGTGTGGGCAAAAAGGTACGCACACTCACATTTTCTGGGCTTGTTCTAAGGTTCAAGCCTTTTGGGCACAAATAGGGAGGAAATCCAGGATATGTTAGGACTAGATGACAATTTGGAATTTGGCATCTGATTCTTGCCTGCACCCCCATGGGATCAGATCTAAGGGAAATAATATTTGTTCCTAGTATTAACTGTGGCTGCCAACAAATGGTGGTAACAAAACTGGCTCTCAGATAATCAATTAACATTTACCCAATGGCTCACTAATGTTAAGGTAATCAGAGATGCAGAAGCCATTATTGCCAAAGTGAGGCAGAAAGTAGAGAGATTCAATACCTGGTGGCACCCTTTCTTCACTTACTTAGAAGAGAGGGAGGGACTCCCAGTTTTAACCCAGCAACTGATGTGAAATGATCAAGATCAATCTCAGTTGGTAGATAAAGTAAAAGACAAAAGAGACAGACACCAAGTTGGAACTTTTTATTGGATTCTATGTATTTATTTTTATTCAGTTTCCTTTTTTGTTTTCCTGCTTTTGGTACAGAAAATGGGAGGCAAAAAGTATCAGTTAGTTATACGATAATGCAATGTTTAATGATAAGTACAGAGCAGAATGAATGATGATTGGATGATGCTTATGCTAGAGAACAGCCCTAAAAACAATGGTGATCAATATGTAAAAATGAAATGTAACTGCTCTTCCTATAGTGCTATATGTAATTCAACTGTTTATCTGTCTGAGACATGTCTCCAATAAAAATATGTAAGTTCAAAAAAACCAAAAACAAATTAGCCAGCCTGGGAGTGGGTCCCAGGGTGGTAGCCTGGGTAAAACACTGGTTGGACAACAGGACACAGCGGCTAATAGTAAATGGAGTCCACAGTGAAGAAAAGAGGGTTACTAGTGGGGTACCGCAGGGTTCAGTACTGGGGCCGGTTCTTTTTAATGTCTTTATAAGTGACATTGCAGAGGGACTGGAAGGGAAAGTATGTCTCTTTGTAGATGACACAAAGATCTGCAACAGGGTTGATACACAAAGTGGGGTGGAAAGAATGAAAAGGGACTTGGCAAAGTTGGAGGAATGGTCAGATGTATGGCAGCTCAGATTCAATGCAAAGAAGTGTAAAGTAATGCACCTGGGAAACAAAAACCCAAGGGAAGAGTACAAAATGGGTGTGAGATACTGACAACAACAAAAATGGAAAGGGACCTGGGGGTAGTCATATCAGATGACCTAAAGGTGGGCCTGCAATGTGAGAAGGCAGTAAGGAGGACTGGGGGGATACTGGGATGAATAGGGAGAGGCATCACCAGTAGAAAACAGGAAGTAGTTGGCCCTCTGTACAGACAGTTGGTAAGACCACATCTGGAGTACTGTGTACAGTTCTGGAGACCCCATCTCCGCAAAGACATAGACAGGGTGGAAGCTGTCCAGAGGAGGGCAACCAAAATGATGCAGGGTCTGCATCAGAAGCCATATGAAGAAAGACTAAAGGAACTAAAGATGTATAGCCTCGAGGAAAGGAGGGAGAGGGGGGACATGATAGAAACTTCCAGATACCTCAAGGGAATCAACAAAGTCCAAGAGGGTAGCATCTTTCAGAAAAATAGATGTGCAAAAACAAGGGGGCACAATTTGAAGATAGAGGGGGGATGGCTCAGAGGTAATGTGAGGAAGTATTTCTTCATAGAGAAGGTTGTGGATACATGGAACAGCCTTTTTGAGGAGGTCATAGAGTCAAAAACAGTGGGAGAATTCAAGAATGCATGGGACAGACATAAGGCAATTCTAGTGGGGGGTAGGAGGAAGTAGGCTGTTGGTTAACTAGGATCTGCAGCTTATCCGTTAGGTAGGGAAATGGGCAGACTGGGTGGGCCAAGCGGTCCTTATCTGCCATCAAATTCTATGTTTCCATGGAACATGGCTCCAGCAGGAGTTTCTCCTGCACATAAATCTGCTGGAGCTCAGAGCAGTGTTCCTAGCACTTCAGTCATTTGCCACGATGCTACAGGGCAGGAGGTGCAGGTCAGAACAGACAGCACCACCACCATGTACTACATCAACAAACAGGGAGGAACAAGGTCCTCAGTGCTGGGCACAGAGGCCATGAAGATCTGGAGTCGGGCCTACTCCTAAACATCTCCTATCAGTAGTCCACCTGCCAGGGAAGGACAATGTTCTGGCAGATGCTCTCAGCAGAATCAACCAGGGTCATCATTAATGGACCCTGAACAGACAAATCCTGTTGATGGTCTTCAGAAGATGGGGCACTCAGAGATAGATCTCTGCAGCCCCAGACAATCATCAGCTTCCCCAGTTCTGTTGCAGGCCCCAGTACTGGACTCAGTGCCTCTGGATGCACCGCTTCTGGATTGGTCAAGCCATTTCCTGTATGCCTTTCCTCCATTCCCTCTGATACCCAGAGTTCTAATCAAACTCAGGGCTCAGCCAGTCACTATGATTCTGATTGCTCCGGATTGGCCAGACAACCATGGTGCTTGATGCTCTTGTCCCTGGCAGTGTCCAATCCAATTTACCTCCCCAGGAAGCACAACCTGCTGACATCCTCCCAAGGAAGGATTCTGTACCCCAACCTTGAGTCCCTCTGGCTCATGGCTTGGTTCTTGAAGACTTAGAGTATGCAGGCCTGCATCACTTGGAAGGAGTCCTGGACATCCTTAGGGTTTCTAGGAAGCCCTCCACCAGGAGGACTTACACTTCCAAATGGAAGAGATTCTCCATCTGGTGTTCCCAGAAGGACATAGACCCACAGGAAGCGGCCTGGCAGTCCTGTTGGATTACTTAGTTCACCTTCAATCCCTGGGCCTGCAGCCCTCTACCCTGAAGGTGCACCTGGCAGCTGCTTCTGTCTGTTGTCAGCTGGGAAGACGTTTCCTAGCTGTACATCCTATTTTTAAGAAGTTCTTCAAGGTTGCTCCATCTTCACCCTCCTCACAGGGAACCTACCCCTTCTTGGGACCTAAACCTTTGCATAGCTCAGCTTATGCAGCCCCTTTTTGAACCCATGTCCTCAGAAGAACTCAAATTCCTGACATGGAAGACTGTGTTTTTGGTGGCCATCACCTCTGCCAAGAGGATCAGTGAGCTTCAGGCCCTGTGAGTAGAACCCAACTACATTGCCCCTCACAGGGACAAGATTGTTCTAAGAACTAATAGTAAGTTCCTCCCCAAAGTAGCCTCAGAGTTCCATTTGAATCAGTCCATAACATTGCCTGTCTTTTCGCTAATCATTCCAGTTCAGGTGAACGCAGGCTGCATAGCCTGTATGTAAAAGGTCCATCAGCTATTATATGGACAGAACAAAAGACCATAGGAAGGACTGTACTCAGTTGTTCCTTATCTCTGGTGTGGTTGGTAAAGGCAAGCCAGTCACAAAGAGGACTATTTCCAGATGGATTGTGGCTTGCATCCAGTTTTGCTATGGCAAACTAGGTAAGGAGCCACCAGTGGGCCTAAGGGCTCACCCTACTAGGGAGACAGCCGCTTCCATAGCAGCTGCCAGGGATATCCTCCTGCTTGACATCTGTAAAACAGCTACCTGGAAAACTGTTCACACATTCACCAAGCACTACTACTTGGACACCCAGGCCAGGAGTGATGCCAGGTTTGGCACAGCAGTATTGCAGAGCCTATTCCCTAAGTAGGTTATGTGCCCACCTCCATGGGGCACTGCTTGGTAGTCTGCATATTGTCAGAATACAGCAAAACTTCATGTTGTTTGAAGAAAAAAATACTTACCATGGTAATCTTGTTTCTTCTAATGGAGTCTTGCTGTATTCTGACCATTCACTCTGCCTTCCCTCTGGAACCTAGGGAATCAGGATCTCTGCACTCCAGTTGTTAATTCCTATACCCACCAGTAGGTGGTGTTTTTTTCTGGGCATCAGTGACTTGAGTCTTCTTTAGGCCCTATTGTTGTGTATATGTACCCCTTGGGATCTTAGTTACACTTATGGTTTATTTTTTTTTTGGCCATCTGGCATTAGCTATGTAAGAATCTGGTCAGTTACATAGAATGTACCGAGGACAGTGGTTTGAAAACCAAGCTCAAACTCAATGTTCTATGCATTTGCATAGGGTTTAACTCTCTCTGGGGCAGCTGAACTGGTCGGTCATACTGCATGTGATCAGAATACAGCAAGACTCCATTAGAAGAAACAAGATTACTATGGTAAGTAATTTTTCTTTTACGAACATACAAAACTTGCCAGCAACAAAAGGCCGTCATGATCTATCTAAGCTGCTTGTGAATTCAGCTAGCTCCCTATTTAGCAGTTGCACCATCCCCCCCTTAACCCACCTTTGCCCTGTTCCATCCCTTCTTGAAGCAGTCCACTGTGGTACATGCCACCACTTCAGCTGGTAGTGCGTTCCACTTTGCCACCACCCTTTCTGTAAAGAAATGCCTCCTCACCTCCCTCCTGAATCTAGCCCCCTCCACTCTCATGTCATGGCCCCTACTGTCTCTCCCCACCATCCTCCTGAATAGATCCTCTGTGTCCGTTTTGATTATCTCTTTCAGATAGTTGGTCTCAATCATATTCCCTCCCTCGTTGCTCCTCTCCTCCAGTGTGTACATGTTTAACTCTTAGTCTGACCTCAAATGGCAATTCCTCAGGACCTGAATCATCTTTGTTGCCCTCACGCTGCACCCCTCCAGCAGCCTAATGTCCCTTTAGATGCAGGCACCAGTACTGCACACAGTATTCCAGGTGGGGTCTAACCAACGATCTGTACAATGATAGAATAACCTCCCTTCTTCTCAAGGTAATTCCCCTTGCAATGCACCCCAGCATTTTTTTTGGCCATTGCTGCTGCCTTTCTGCATTATGCGGAATTGTTCATTGCTCCCATGATGAGCACTCCCCAGATCCTTCTCCTCTTCTGTTACCTCCAGCTGTGCTCCCCAGATGGTAGCTTCTCCTCAGATTTTTGTTCTGAAGTGCAGCACCTTGCATTTTATTGCGTTGAACTGATGCCATCTGTCGACCATGCCTCCAGCCTTGCCAGATCCTCCTGTAGCCTCCAGCACCCCCGGTCATCTACCACCACTCCCATCTTGGTGTCATCCGCAAATAGGCTGATTTTGCTGCTGATGCCCTCCGAGATGTCTGCAATAAATATGTCAAACAGCACTGGGCTCAAACCGAACCCTGTGGAACACTACTTGTCACTGGCTTAGGGATGAGTATTCCCCACCTGTCACCACCCTCTGCTGTCTGTCTTTAGCCAGTTTTCCACCCACCACACCAGTTTTGTTCCATCCAGAGGAGTCACGAGGAAGAGAGAAAGAGACTGACAGAGAGACTACTGGGGCCAAATAATACAGTCACAGAAATTACAAAAAGAAATACATTCTTTATAATTCATATTGGGCCATTGAGAGGAACCAGGAGAGACAGACACGAGAGAGAGAGAGGGACTTAGTGGCCTGGTGGGGCTATAGATTACAGGGAAGGCAGGCAAAATAAATGATTGATTTTATTCTTGTTCCATCCAGAGGAGTCACCAGGAGGGAGAGAGAAAGAGACAGAGAGAGAGAGAGAGAGAGATTGCTGGGGCCAAATAGAGTCGATACAGTCACAGAAATCACAAATAAAGAAATACATACTATATTATTCCTGTTGGTCCATCGAAAGGAACCAGGAGACAGAGACACACAGAAATAGAGAAGAGAGACTTAGTGGCCTGGTGGAGCTATAGATTACAGAGCAGGCAGGCAAAATAAATATTTTGCATTATTCTTGTTCCATCAGAGGATTCACCAGAAGAGAAAAAGAGACAGAGAGAGAGAGAGAAAGCGACTACTGGGGGCCAAATAGAATACAGTCACAAATCACAACTAAAAATATATGTCTTTATTATTCGTGTTGGTCCATCGAGAGGAACCAGGAGAGAGACACAGAAAGAGAGAGAGACTT
This sequence comes from Neoceratodus forsteri, assembly GCA_016271365.2. Lineage (NCBI taxonomy): Eukaryota > Metazoa > Chordata > Ceratodontiformes > Ceratodontidae > Neoceratodus > Neoceratodus forsteri. The sequence continues at coordinate 570,905,138 of CM057452.1, forward strand.
AGTGGCCTGGTGGGGCTATATAGATTATAGGGCAGGCAGGTGAAATAAATATTTGACTTTATTTTTGTGCCATCCAGAGGAGGAGTCACCACCATGAGAGAGAGAAAGAGAGAGGCTGGGGGCCAAATAGAATTACAATCACATAAATCACAAATAAAATATATACATCTTTATTATTCTTGATGTTCCATCAGGAGAGAGACCGAGAGAGACTTACTGGGGGCCATAGATTACAGTCAGCATTCACAAATAAAATAAATCTGTTTTCTTGTTGTTCCATCAAGAAGAATCACGACTTCAAGAAAGAAACAGAAAGAGAGAGAGAGAGAGAGAGACTTACTGGGGGCCATAAACAAATACTGTTATTCTGAGCCAAAGGCTGATCCTTTTTCAGGGCAGTCACACTGTTTTTGGCTGGGGTGGCCCTGTGGAGGGCAAAGTAACAGACTGAGATTGGTCAGTTTCTGCTGTGGGCCATTGCATTAACGTTCATGTATAAAAAAATATTTTTCTGACAAAAAAACGACAAGTTGCTGAGCCTGTGCTGCTGGCTGTGTAGGGCCCAGGGGACACTGGGACTCATAGCAGTCTTTTTTGTTTATTTTTTTGTTTTATTCAGAGAACGAGAAAGCAAAAGCCACAGGCTGTTTTCATTTATTAATTTATTGCAACTAAATAGACACAACAACACAAGTACACAAGTGTCATCATCAATCATTCCATCCATTATTCCTTATCCTTCTTATTTTTATCATATAACCATTAACCAACCCCAGTGTGCGTGCCCCAAATGTGTCTGCATCACCAATTTAAATTCTGAGGCTGTGAAAGCACATAGTGTTGAGTAAGGGTTGCTGAATATAGTTGGTCACTGAACAGTAACAGTAGGAGTCACTCAGTAAGCTAAGCTTGGAAGGAAGTGGTGGTGGTGTTGGTGTGCCATGTACAGTAAATTCAGCCCTGGCCTGCAGGTGTGGGAATCATCAGAGGACACTACATAGAGGGGTCTTTTTACAGGTTAGAATTAGAAATAAGAAAAAATAGATCAAAGTGTTGAGGTGCATTCTCGGGTAGGCAGTGACACTGCAAAGGACAGCAGTGAGCCTGCACAACAACAACAAAATCAAACCCCAAAAAGTGCTTTCAACTCTAAAGTTTCATCCTCCAAGTGAATGCTTGAATCCAAAAAAGGTGCATTTGTCAGATCAATCCCAAGTAGGAAAAAAAGTTACGTAGTTAAAACCAAAGGCTTGGTCGGTACTACTCACAGAGGCACCCTGAGGTATAGAACAATTGCATACTGTGCTACTGCCAGTCCCTCAGTCATCCGATTCTTCTGAGGTTGGACCCGACAAGGGTAATAAAGGTGAAGATCATGAAGAGAATGACAAGGCGGCACAAGGTTTACCAGAGGGGATGGAAATTGCAGATGAGGAAGAAACAGAAAAAAAATGTTTCAGTTGAGGAGGAGGGCAGTGGGTTACAGGAAGGAGTAAATCACAACAGGAAAAGGCCAAAGAAAATCCAGGAAAAACTCTGAAAAGGTGACTGAGCTTTAGTGCCTTCCTGGGAAAAAAACTAAAAAGATATCATCTTTTGTTTGGTAATACTTCTCCATTAGTGCTTCTAATGAGTTGGTGGGAGCATGCACTATTTGTAAATGGCCAGTCAGCAGGGGTAATAAGAAAGGAGTGTTGGGAACTTCAGCACTGAAAAGGCACCTAGACAGATGTCATAACAGTAATGAGAACTCCAGTCATGAGACTCAAAGAGAAAGTGACAGAGATACAGTAGCTCACTATACTCAGGGGTAACTCTGATAGATGAAAGCAGTGGCAGCCCCCGCAGCAATAAAGGAACACCTCCAGCACTTCCTCCCATTCAAAGGACTCCTAGTATTACTGAAATTGACCATGTGTTCAAAAGCCCCCCTCCTTCAAGGAGACATCTTACCATCTCAGAAACATTTGAACATAAAGCCAAATATGTATCAACCCACCTTGTTGCTGTTACAATGACCAAGAAAGTTTTGGAAGTGATAGCTGTTGATTTGCTACCATATGAAGTGGTTGAAAATGTGGGATTCAGGCGGCTGCTTGAGTACCTTGAACCTCGATATAGTATACCATCGAGGAAATACTTCTCATCAACAGGGCTTCCAGATCTCTACAATGTTGTATGTAAAAAATTGAGACGAGTACAAATGTTTTATTTTCCATCTGAACATACCTCATACAGCATCAGTGAAGAGCTCCAAAAACCAATACAGCAATGGCTTACTTCACAGGGACTATCAGTTGGCTTTATAGTTGCAGATAATGAGTTCAACATAAGGAAGGCCTTAGAGGAAGGGAGCTTTGTTCACATCCGCTGCCTTGCACATTGCTTAAATTTAACAGTTCACAGTTTTCTTGATGAGGACAGGGACATTAAGGCTCTTGTTAGCACTGCTAAAAGAATATGCACTCATTTCAGTCACTCAAGCAAAGCCCATCACTTGTTTGGAAAAATACAGCAGGAGCACAATTTACTTTTGCACAGACTGATCCAAGACATTTCTACTTGATGGATTTGACTATTTGTATGTTCCAAATGCTGTTGGAATGAAAGAAGACTGTCAGGCAATACACATTGGAAAATAAAATTAATGATGCAGACATCTATATTAGTACACCACAGTGGGCCATGCTGGAGTTTCCATTTTACTCCTCCAGCCATTTGAGGAAATCACCAGAGAGGTGAGTGCAAACACAGCAATTGAGTGCAAACACAGCAATTTTGAGCTAGGTGATACCCCTAATTGAATCTGATTAGGTAAAGGTTAGAGAACCAAGACAAATCCATCACACATGCTGCCATTGGTGCTGCTGACACACAAGTTTCCCCCAGAATACAGGATTTAACCAGATGTATGATCAAAAAAGTTGATGAAGATGACAAACTACATAAAATACTTCATTCTGAGTACTACATTAAAGCAGCAATCTTGGACCCATGATACAAATCAAAGCCACTATTGAGTGATGATGACACTTCTTTCAAGATAAACAAACAAGAAATAATTGATGAGGTGCATACTGTCATGGAACAGAGGACAACAGCACCACATTCTGAATCTTCTTCACAACACAGCACAGCATCGGGTGGCCCATCATCTAGTTTTGCAGCCTTTTCTCCCTCTTCCTCCTTGACCACTGCAGCAGAATCTTCTTCACCACCATCCAAACATAGCACTGTCCCAGAGTCACTTGGTTCAGCGTCATGTCTCTGGAGTCACAAGATGTAATTGTAACATCTTCTTCATCCATTTCTCTTAACACAGCCTCAGTACACACCATTGTTGAAATGTACCTGGTAGAGCCCAATGTTAACCGGAATGACGATCCTTTGAAATTGTGGAAATCCAAACAAAGTGTGTGGCCTGCTTTAGTAAAAATTGCAATGAAGTACATGAATTGCCCTCTGACTAGCGACTGCTCAGAACGATTGTTTAGTTCAGCTGGTAATGTCATTACTGACACACGATCCTGTTTGAGACTAGAAAATGCTGAGCTTTTGACATTTCTGAAAGTCAACATTCCTCACTTTAATTTCAGATATGATACCTGAATGAAATGTTCACTGACTAGTCTGAGCAGGCCCTATCCACAAAACGCTTTCAAGAATGTGTGCCTGTTGTGAAAATCTTTTGTCAATAATTATATGAGGCAGCAATTAGTGGCAACAGTTCAGGTCAGGAGAGACTGGACGACGCTAGACCAGGCCAGAATTACTTGAATAATCACTATGAGCACAGATACATGAAAAATAATAACATCAGTGGGTTCAGAGTCCAAATACAGCAAGCAACTGTGTTTCACGTCACAAACTTTCGTTGTGATAGTAGGTACCACTTTCTGATCTGGAAGGTAGGATACTGCTGTCTACTACTACTGCTACTGCTTGTCACTTTTTGTCCTCAGCATCTGATTAAAAAAATATTATTTTACCACCGACCTGACTGCACTGTAGTATCACTGTTATAATTTTCGTACAAACAGATGACTTTGAAGCCTGAACTCTAAAAGTGAATGCTGTTTGTATACGTTCTCCATATTTGGCTGCGATTACTTCACAGAGAAAAATGTTACTAAATTAATTTCTTTATTGTGTGTGCGTGGTATGCTAGCCTGGCTGTAACACCACATCTCACTTACAGTAACTGGGCTGAGATTATTATATTTTACATACTTAAATTACGTGCCACTGGCTGGCAGCAATTGTGGAACTAGGAAGGATGTAACTGTGTGTCATCAGGTCTTCAGGTGGCAGTGGCAACCTTTATTTTATGACTGTACTGCACTTGACTAATGTGATGTGACTACTTGGGTGGTGATCAGTATATCTTTCATTTATTGAGTAATAAACATGTTCAGCATCTTGATCGGTAGAAGTAGTGTAGAAAACAGTACCACCTGTTGGACTAGGTAGTGTACCATACCACAGTACACCAGGACATTAATTTATTTATTTAAAATCTTGGTGACTGGGATAGGCACGCTGAGCCGAGGCTCATTTCCAGGTGCGACCCGAGGGCACAAGCAAAATAGGGAGTAATAAGCAGGACATATTAAAATACAATACAGTTATTGGTGATTGCAAAGCACACAATAAGACTGGATAATAAGCAAAGCTAAGGAAAACATACAATACAATGAGACTAAGCATACATATTGATGTGAAGACAGACAGAGCAAATTAAAAATAATGAGTTCATGGGGCACTCATGTACAAGGCTTGAAACTGGACTTGGGCCAGCAATAGTGGGAGTAGAAGACAGTTAATTGCGTTGGCAGGAAATAGGCCCACAGGTGAGTTAAGGTGAGACTTATGGGAAGACAGCAGGAGAAGGACATGCAATGCAGTTGCATTACATGGGTAGGATGGATGGACTCTTAATGCTGCTCATTTGATAATTCATTATATCCATTTCTTTGGCCTGGTCTGCTCTGACTGGAGCATCCATCAAATAATATACCACACAGCAGCATTAATAAAAAATATCTTAGCTGCCTGCAGTGCTTGGTACTGTGTTGCTTTGGTACAATATAAGTAGGTACTAAGCATCTCTCTCTCTCTCTCTCTCTCTCTCTCTCTCTCCTCTCCTCTTTCAGCACATTCACGTCACAGGCCCAAGCAGGCTATGCCATCAGTATAGGACAGCTATAAAGGAGCTAGTAGTGATTGCTTTTGTTTAGCAGTTTTATTTTAATTTGTATTCAAGTAATGCATTAAATTATTTCCTATGGGCCTCTATGTTAAATATGACTGACTTTGGCCACTTGTATGCATTTGATCATATTATTTCAAATATTTATAAACAAAACTAATCGGAACAAATCAGAACCCCACCGTGTTCCTATTCTTATTAAGGGTTAGAACGTCACCAAGTTCTCCCAGCCCTAGAATGGATTCTGTTAGTCTTATAAGATGGGAACAGATGACATGTATTGTACAGTGGGAATGGATTCCATATATTGTTCAACGGGAACAGATGGCATATGATACAATGGGAGCTGATTCCTTAAGTATTTCAAGATGGGAACAGATGCTATATGTATTGTACTATGGGAATGGATCCCATAAGTACTGTAAGATAGAAACAGTTACTGTATGTGTTGTACTGCAGGAACAGATCCTGCCTGCAAGTAATGTAAGATGGAAACTGTTGCAGAGTGTATTAATACAATGGGAAAGATGCTATATTTATTGTACTACAAGAATGGATCCTATAAGTATTGTTAGATGGAACGGATGCTGTACTTTGGAAATGGATCCTGCAAGTATTGGAGGATGGCAATGGATGCCGTATCTATTGTTTGGCAGGAAAGGATCCTGTAAGTATTGTAAGTTGCTCGATAGTGCCTTGGTGGATCCGTTTGACATATGTCAGATAGTGCAAGTATCCAACCTTGGATCCGACTAGAAGTTCGATTAACGTCGCATGTCAGATCCACAGTCTGATACCATCAGATCCAGCAATGGATAGTTGGATCCAATGTGGATCTGTTTACTGGATCCATGGATCCAATGAGTAGATCTATCGGATCCATTCGGATCACGGATCCATTTGATGGATCCACGTAGTCGGATCCACGGTTGGATACTGCTACTATCCGACTGGATCCACTATCTGGTAAAAGGTTGGTATCTGGTGGGATCCAGATTTGGGATACTATCCAAGCAACACTATATGACAGGAATCGTACCTCCATCAGAAAATTTCATACAAAATAGTTTTAGAATAAGATTTAAAATCAACGTTTGCAGGAAACTGTGGTACACGGAATCATATTTCAGAAGCAGGGAGCAGCGTCTGTAATTCTACTTTTGCAACAAGTTGCTTCTGATGAAAGGACCACCTAAATGGAATTTCACCTTCCCTTCATCTAAGAGGTCTAGTATGGGGTAGTGATTCTGAATGTTAATGAGATTCCAGGGACCCAGTCTGTTAGTGACTTATAATACTGCTTACAACCCCTTGACAACCCAGGCTCGAAAGTGAGCCTAAGTTACATGGATACATGGAAACACAGAAGTTGTTGGCAGATAAGGACCTCTTGGCCCACCTATTCTGCCCAGTTTTCCGGCATACTGTGCCACCACAGACCCTTATTACGTAACCACTATAAAAATATTAGTATGCTGATGTATGCAAAAGTTTTTCATTTGCCATGATAAACTCTTTCTTTTCTGTAAGGCTATTCAGCATTCTGCCAAACAGCCTCATGGGGGAATTGTAGGAAAATGGTTGTCATTATTGTTATCACTGCTTATACTATGTATGTAGTTATTAGCTTATTGCAACTGTAAGCATATTATTACGGGAACACTGCAACATTATTATTTACCATTAGGTATAATCAATGTATTACTGCTTATTAGCAACTGTACCATTTGCAAGCATGGACCTTTTGGGGTTATAGGTTACAGTGGAGGACTGATACCTACCAAATCCACAGAATAAAAATGTCTTACACTAACTTTGCTCACACACACACACACACACACACACACACACACACACACACACATATATGCATATTTTAGAAATAGACAACTAACAGTTGCAATAACACACTGTACCAAAATTAATTGTTTTTCTTACATTCTTCTTACGAAGAGTCATAATGTTCTAGGTTTTTCCTGATAAGGGTGATGGGAGCCTCTACTTCACCGAGATTATTATGGGAGTTGGCCCAGCTGCGTGACTAAGATCCTTGTTCAGACAGTGGAGACAGGTTTCCCTGAGAGATGTGAATTCAAGTCATGCTCATGTAGCACAGCTTCCATATCTGTATAAGTAGATTCTTGAGGGAAACACACAAGTGAGTCAGGAACACATTGGGAAGAAGTTCTCAGCTGTGCCTATGTCTCCCAGAAGAAAGTAACTGTGACAAGATTGCTAATCTTCTGTAGCTGCTTGCTAGACAGTTTTTATTTTATATATATTTATTTATTTAAAATTTGGTAACTGGGAAAGGCACGCTGAGCTGAGGCTCGTTTCCAGGTGTGACCCGGGGGGCAGAGGTTATTACACATACAAACAGAGGGAGTGTATGTACAAATACAGGGTAAAGCAAGATGCATATGACAAATACATTAAGATAAAACAATTGATGTGTCATATTTACAATTTGAATAGAGGAAAAAAAGAACAGGTAATTATGCAAGTGTTGAAATATATACATGTTGAAATATATACCGAGTAGACAATTGAGGTTGTCTGTTGGGCCAAGACAGCCAGAAAAGTGAAACTGCAGTATTCAAACAAGATTAAAGGGATGTAGAGTGAGGAGCAGGGCTGCAAGATGATAGGGGAAAGGTCAGAAGGCAAGATCTAGGACACAGGGCAAGTGCAGGTGGGGTAGAGGTTGGTTTGAGTCAGCGCTAAGTACGAGGAAGGTGGGAGAGACAGATTTGGAGGATACTATTCCAGAGGGAGGAAGCCTATAGCAGAAATCAAGTTTTCAGGAAGTGCAGATTCTTGGAAGGGAGGTTGGGCTCAAAGTCAAATTATAGGGAATCATATAAAAAGGCTGTACCAATAACCTTGTACCGATTTCTGTGTGTAACTGCATAATATAAGGAAGTATACCAGCTATTTGTGTCCTGTGTCTTTATCATAATTGGTACCTCCACCGACACTAACTAAACCTTCTTTACACAGTGATCTGTACAGGGGTAATACTACCTCCTTCTTCCTATGGGTGATACTCCTCCCTATGCACCTGATCATCCTGCTAGCCTTCCCCACTACTGTTTCTCACTGCTTGGCTACCACCAGGTCATCAGAAATGATTACCCCAGGTCCCTTTCCTGTTTGGTGGTTGCCAGTACCTCCCCTCCCAATTGGAATGTAGCTCCCTGGTTCTGTGCCCCAGGAGCACAATTTTGCACTTTTTTTTGCATTGAAACCCTGCTGCCAAACCCTGCTGCCAAACCCTTGAACATTCTTCCAACTTTTTCAAATCATCCCTCATTTTTTCCACCCCAGTGTGTTTACTCTGTTGCAGATTTTTTGTCATCCATGAAACAAGAAATACTTTCCCTTCTAGCCTTTCCACAATGTTGGTAAGAAAGACATTGAAGAGAACGGGTCTAGTACTGAGCCCTAGAGGCACCCATTGGTCACCTTGGCTTCTTCAGAGTGGACACCATTTACCACCACCCTCTGCCTCCTGTAGCTTAACCAACTTATTACTTAGTTTATAACTTTTTGACCCACTCCCAGACAGGTCAGCATGTTCGCCAGTCTTCTGTGTGAAACAGTGTCATAGGAGCATGTGGAACATAGGAGACGCGTAAACAAGCTGGGCAGCCTAGGAGTGGGACTGAAAGTAGCAAACTGGGAAAGAAATTGGTTGGAGGATAGGCAACAGAGGGTAGTGGAAAATGGAGTTCTTTCCCAGGAAGGGAGGGTGACTGGCAAGGTGCTGCAAGGATCAGTACTGGGACCAATCCTCTTTAATATCTTTATAAGTGACATTGCAGTGGGACTAGAAAGGAAGGTATGTCTTTTTGCAGATGACACAAAAATCTGCCATAGAGTGGACACACCGGGGAAGGGGGAGGTGCAGAAATGAATAGAGATCTAGGTAAGCTTCAGGAATGGTCCAGATAGAAAGTGGCAACTAAGTTTCAGTGAAAAAAATTGCAAAACCGTGCACTTGGGGCATAGAAAGCCAGGATCAGAGTACAAAATGTGTGGGGGGGGGGAGTGGTATTGGCGACCACCAAACAGGAAAGAGACCTGGATGTTATTATTTCTGATCATCTAAAGGTGGCTAAATAGTCTGATAAAACAGTGGGGAGAGCCAGTAGGATGCTAGGGTGCATAGGGAGGAGTATCACCAGCAGAAAGAGGGAGTGACCTATCGGCGGTGCTGGACCTATCGGGCTTGTCGGGTGAATCCATGAGTCCAGATGATCTCATACTAGCCTATAATAAGGCTGTGGGAGATGCTCTGGAAAAGATTGTTCCTGTTCGTGTTCGGCCTCTCACCCTTTGTCCAAGGAGCCCTTGGTTTGATGGCTCCAAGAAGGAGCTGAGGCAAGTTGGCCAAAGTATGGAGAGAGCCTGGCGGAAGTCCAGCCATGATGCTGACAGGCTTAGGTTGATGGCACATTATGACAGCTGTCAATCAGAAATCACCCGTAAGAAGGCAGAACTCCTGTTCAGGAGATTTTGCTGTGCGGAATCTACCGTCTCAACTTTTCTGGACTGTTGACAGATTGTGCAATCCAATTTGTTTCCAGCCAAGAAGCCTTTTCTCCAGCTAAGATGTGAGGAGTTCACTTGATTCTTCACAGATAAGGTTGCCAGCATCAGGTCTGGCATCGGTCCGACCTCCCTACGAGGATTGCAGTGATCGACAAGAAGTAGCATGCACTCAGACTATCTGGTCAGATTTCTGCCTGCCAGAATTCATGAACATTGTGAAGATCTTCAAACATTGCATCCAACCGGTTGTAGTTTGATCTGGGCCCTACACCTTTTAGTGGGATGTGTAAATGTCATCTTTGCAATCCTTGCTGAAATTGTCTGGAAGTCCTTGGAGGGGAGTCTTCCTGACTCCATTAAGGAGGCAGTCGTTTGGCCACTCCTTAGAAGTCCTCCTTGGATCCAGAATGTCTAGCCAACTACCGGCCTATCTCTAACCTGCCATTTGTTGGTAAGGTTATTGAAAAGGTGGTTGCATTGCAATTGGATGATCATCTTACAACTCACAATGTATATGATTCTCTCCAGTCTGGTTTTAGGAAGAAGCATAGCACAGAGACTGCTCTTGTCCGGGTATTGAATGACCTCCTAATGGCTAGAGATTGAAAGGCATGTACCATTCTGGTCCTTCTTGATCTGTCTGCTGTATTTGACACTGTAGACCATGGTGTGCTGCAGGAGCGCCTGCGGCTCTTTTGTGGGCTGTCTGATACAGTCCTTAAATGGTTCCATTCGTTCCTCACGGGCAGGTCTCAGAGAGTTGCCACTGGAATTTATTCCTCTGGTGCTCATTCCCTGCTCTGTGGGGTGTTGTAGGGCTCCATTTTGGCCCCCATGTTGTTTGCAGTGTATGTGCTGCCATTGGGAGATATAATCAGGTGATACAGTCTGAGTTTTCACTGCTATATAGATGATACTCAGTCCTTTCTGCCCGAACAAAATGATGCACTCTCCGTGCTAAATAATTGCCTTACTGAGATCAGAACTGGGATGAGCTCCAGCTGGCTGAGACTGAATCCAGACAAGACTGAAGTGCTGGTGGTGGACCCAGGTTCTCTGGGGGTGGTTTGAGGCTGGACAACTATCAGGCTTGTTGCGGTGGTATACCGCTCACTACCTCAGACCGGTGCATAACCTGGGCATTATTTTGACGGTGGTCTCACTCTAAAATCTCAGGTGTCAGCTACCATCAAATCCTCTTTTTATCATCTGAGGAATATCGCCCGGGTGAAACACCTGGTTCCTCCAGATCTTCCAACACTGGTCCATGCCTTTGTCACTACCCATCTTGATTGCTGCAATTCCCTCTACCTAGGGCTACCAGGGGTTGATATCCGCTGCTTTCAGCTGGTGCAGAACGTGGCGACCAGGCTGCTGACTGGGACCTCTAGGACCAGTCATATTATGCCTGTGCTCTGCAAGCTGCACTGGCTGCCTGTTCAATGGTGGATCACCTTTAAGGTTGGCTTGCTAACCTTCAAAGCCCTACATGATCAGGGACCCAGCTACCTACAAGATCTCCTTGTACCCTACTGCCCCCTCCATCCTCTCTGATCTGCCGATGAGGGATTGCTGGAGATTCCCAGGGTACGATTGAAGACATCTGGCTCTCGTGCTTTTTCTTTTTCAGTTCCAACCCTGTGGAATTCTCTGCCTCGTCGGTTAAGAGAATACCTCACTGTCGATAGGTTTAAAACTGAGTTAAAAATGTATTTATTTGATTTAGCCTTCCCAAAATACAGATAACTTGTTTCATTGTTCCTGTTTTAATCTTATTTATATCTGCTGTATTTGGTTTTATGTACAAGCGCCTTGACTGAAAGGTGCTAAAAAATAAGGTTGACTTGACTTGACTTGACCTCTGTATCGATCTCTAGTGAGATCTTATCTAGAAATACTGTGTCCAGTTCTGGAGTCCTCATCTCGAAAGGACATAGACAGAGTTGGAAGCAGTCCGGAGGAGGGCACTAAAATGGTGCAGGATCTGCATCAAAAGCCCTATGAGGAGAGACAGAAGAATCTCAATATGTACAGAGTGGAGGAAAGGAGGGAGAGAAAGGATATGATAGGGATGTTCAAATACTTCAAGGGGCATAAATAAGGTTTGAGAGGAAGCCTTTTCAGAGAAAGGATGCATGAGAATAAGAGGTCATGCGATCAAGCTGGAGGGAGTAGAATCAGTGGAAATGTAAGGAAACACTTCTTCACAGAAAGAGTGGTGGATGCCTGGAACAGCCTCCCTGAGGAGGTGGTGGGAGCAAAAACTGTAATGGGATTTAAAGAAGGCATGAGATAGGAATAAGGAAACCTTAGAAACAATGAAGGGGGTGGGGTAAATCCGGAAATCAAGTAGGGTCTACGGTGTGACGGTAGGGAACATGAGTAGACTAGGTAGGCCAAGTGGTCCATATCTGCCGTCAAATTCTATGTTTCTATGTATTACTTGGTATTACTCAGTTTACAAAAGTAGAAGCAGGCCAATGGCCCATCAAGACTACCTTCCACGCACTAGCGGAGGGCGTTTTAAGCCCCGTTGCTCAATAAGAATTTATCCAATGCATGTTTAAACAGCATACGGACATATAGTTGCAAGTTCAATTGGCCGTGGTCATAACGGTGCGGTCATATCGTTGAAAAGACTTGCCATTGCTGGGAAAGAGGTTGCAGGCAAAAAGGAGCTACAGCAACCATTTAGTGGCGACGACCTGAGTGGCAAGACGGCGACGTTTATGCATGGCACTGAACTTGTGAGTTTTGGCAGAAACTAACTTTGGGAGAGTTTCACGCTGTGTTTTTAGTTAGTTTTAGTGTGTAGGAATAAGGTGGGGCATTAAGTGAGACTGTTGGTCTGAAGGAGGTCTGAAGGAGTGAGTAGGACTAAGTCTGGTGGATAAAGGTATGTAACCCTAGATGGCGCTATCCCAGGGGCTACTACCCTGCCTGATTTGCCACTAACAGGTTGAGGGCCTGGATCCAATGATGGGTGCCTCCACCCAGAGGTCAGGGTTTGCAATAGTTAAACTAACTTGGTCACAGCCCTCTGGGACACTGCAACCCTTTCTTCCCACTAGTGGCCCACACAAGATATCAGAATTACCTTCACAGTATACACTTAACCCCAGGTCTGGTTCCGCACTGGGACCTCCTGTGAAATGAGATCAGTGCAACAATCACAGTACAGTACTTTAACATAGACAAATACCTCAGGCAGTATAACTTTGCTGAAACAAGCAGCTCTGATTTATTTAGGGGATATAACAAGGACAGGGAAATCAGGTTAATTAGCTTATCACTCTAATAATCTACCTATGGCTCTGTGCAGGCCTATCCCTATCAGTTACTGTCCCTGGTACCCAAGCCTAGTGGCTAGTCCAAACCGTGGCAGCTGGTAGGGCCCTTTCACACAGAGAAAAGGAGAATTAAACAGTCAACAGTACAGTAATTCCATTTGGATTTAATGTGGCAATTCAACAGGGAGCGACCCTGAATTAGTACTCACAACCTCCAAATAAGATAGGGTCCTTCAATGTCAGTAGGGCTCACTTGAGGTACAAGCCTCTTCACACATCCATATAAAGAAAGCACTATAACAGGCAGGCTGCATCTGTATCCGATCGCAATTACTGCACAATGCCGGAGAACACACAGCAGATTCAGTTCCTGACAGACCGATTCGCAATTTTCAGCAATTCCTCCAGTCTTCTACAGGGTGAGCCTGGTTTCTACTCTTCAGAGATCCTTTGATTCTTTTCACAGGACGGATTCAGTCCTAACAAGCTGTTACACAAGCTGCAGACCGGAACTCTGGGCCTTACACACGTTTTTGACTAAAACTGCACACTGAAAAGCACAGGGCTCCTTCCTTCTTCACTGCCAAAGCTCAACTGAAACTCCAACCGACAAAACAGGCACTTCCTTTGAGTTCCTCCCAGTTCTTGACTGGATTGGCTGTCACTCAAAAAGACTGCTGCTGTTGGTCCAAAAGGCACTGAAGTCTAAACTACATCTCCCAGAGTCACTACCCATACAATCCTCTTGTGGCTGGCTCAGATTATGAGTCCAAGTTCTGATTCGTCCAAGGCACCATTTTAGAGCTAGCTTACCCCACACTGATTGGTCCAGTTCAGCAGTTCAAAACTAGAATGGGGAACTAGCAGACACAGTTCTGACTGCAAAGAAAGCAGGTTAGACAAACTGTAATTTCATTATTACTCTAAATAATTTCTGGCAAACAGTTACATCTTTCAGATAGGTTCCCTTTGCACTCCTAGTGACTGCAAAATGAAGTGAATTGGCAGCAGCTCGAGTGGTACTCAGAGAAGCACACAGTCCCCCATATAACTAATTATGTCTGCAAGCAGACAGCTCTTAAAGAGACAGTACCAGAGGCTCTAAAACACTCACTGATAAATGGCTTAAATGCCAAACACCATTCAGGCTTGGAGCATTCAAGCAAGCTCCTGGAAGTCTTTTAGAACCCCCATTTGCAGAGGGTTACACCCTTCCTAGCCTGGGAAAGCTTGGCGTCCGTGTCAGCAAGTACCCCCTATAGTTTAACTGCAACCATGTACATTTGCATTAGGCTCACATGTAATCATCAGTCAATATATAATTTACCAAGAACACATTTCTGAAACATTGCAGTACATGACTCTTTACACAGTATTACACACATTGTACCATAACCAAGTTATTACCTCTTGTACATGAAACCTGAAGAGAGGGCCCTTCCCTATCAGTTACCTTGGGGCTGAATGGGGCAAGGGCACCATACTAGAGGCAACACAAGTAACTTGGAGTTAGCACTGATGCTCAGTTTGGGCAATGAGCTCGAACACATACACTCCTTTATGGACAACATTGAGAGGCAAGTCCACAGGCCTCCCAAGTGAATCATAACTGAGGTGCACCACAGGCTTTACAGCTCGACCAGTCTTTCTAGGGGAACTGTTATAGTCTCTGCACTCTGAGCCTCATTTTCAGCATTGTCCTCACTTGTCAGAGAGTCTCCATGGGAGTAGAGAGGCTAGAACTAGGGGCACTTTCAGCTCCGGAGTTACAGTTCTGAGTCCACAACATTTGGCTCACATGGAGAGCTTTCGGACACTGGCAGTGGACTGTCAGGCACTCCGAAATACTCTTCTTGTTCGGGTGTATCACCAGTCTGCCCCAATCTATCATTTTCCTCCCTAAAGCTCAAACAGTTCAACCATGCACAATGATTCCATTTCATCTGATCTGATGCTTTGCACTCCACTTTCTGGGAGCATTGGCTCCAGGGATGAAGCTGGGAGCTTAGACAGTCCAGAAGGCCCAGCTTTGTCTCCAGTATTGACTAGGGGATTGCCCGAAACAATTGACTCAGTTCGTAGAAGGATAGTATTCAAAGTCACTCTCACTTTCTTCCGATATGGACTGACAGTCATGCTCAACTGGGACTTGTGGAGGGAACACTTTAACTTTGCTTCTGTAGGTGCAGACTTTCTTGATCTTTTCTTAGCAGCAGCTCTAGTCACTGGTCCAGAGGGGCATCTTCTAGGGGCTCAGACTCAATTAAGATTTGTCCAATGGGCAGTAAATGATTTCTATGCATTGTTTTACATCTTTTGAATTATTCTCAGGCCTTACTTTGTACACTGGCAGATCATCTAGTTTGCCCACTACAATGTGAGAGATGGTGCCATCTGTCAGCAATCTTGTGCTTGCCATGCAGTCCCAGATTTCTTAGCAATACCGATCTCCCTCCTGGAGTTCTGTGCTTTCACCTTTTATCATACCTTTCTTTGTTGGCAATTTCTTTTGGCAGCCATGGTTTGAGCCAGTTGGTATGCATGAGTTAGCTGGGCCTTTAACTTTTGCACATACTGTAAATAGTTGTCAGCTTGAACCCCATCAGGAGAGACCCCAAAACACACATCTACTGGTAGTCGAGCTTCTCTCCAAACATCAGGCGGTAGGGGAGAATCCAGTGGCATCACTTTGGTGCAGTTATAAGCATGTACCAGGGTGCTAATTTGTTGGCTCCATCTAGGTTTGTCCTTTGGGTGCAGGGTGCTAGCATATCTAGCAGAAATGCGGTTGAAGCTTGCTCAGGCTGTGGGTCCCCTGGGGCGGTAAGGAGTGGTTCTGGACTTTCGCACTCCCCACAGAGAAAGCATCTCTTTGATCAGGACGACTCTCAAAGTCTCTCCCTTGATCAGAATGGATTCTTTGTGGAGCCCCATAGTGAACAAAAAGTTTTCTACAAGTACTTTGGCACAGTGGATGCTTTCTGGTCTTTGGTGGGGAAAGCTTGGGCATATCTCGTGAAATGGTCAGTGACCACCAACACATTACTGATATTTCTTTGATCTGACTCCAAACTCAGAAAATCAATACAGACCAGCTCCATGGGTGCACTGGTGGTGATGTTAACAAGGGGCAGCCCTCTGGGGCAAAGCTTTCCTCTGTAAGCAGCGACTACAAGTTGAATATGTTGCTCCACATCAGCCCCATCTTAGGCCAATAGAATCTGGATCTCACCAAGTCAAGTGTTCTTCTATACCAAGGTGCCCCATGTGGTTGTGCAAGGACCTCAGTACTGAGTCTCAAAGGCAGTGGGCAGCACTAGTTGTTGTTTGTTTACTTGTCCCCTCTGTCTACTGTTTCTCTGTATAACAGTTTATTGATCAGTTTCAACTTAGGACCTTCTTTGTATAACAGTGCAGTTCTCAAATCAGTGGAGCATAATTTGGACATCTTTTCCTGCATAGAGGGCCTAAAGCTGCTTTGATCATGGGATCGCGGGATTGAGCCCACGAATACTCTCATTGTCCAGCTGAGGCAGTGCACCAATGTCTATTGCAGAAAAGTTGCAATAAGCAGCAGGCAATTCTCAGAGCTCCCAAGCAATCCACCATGCAGTCCACTCGTCCGTGGACATTTGTTCCTCCTGTCAAACTTCCGACAGAGTGCCCGAATGTCGAGTTCTGCAATCGGACCAATCATTCTGGGGAACAGGCCTCGGGAGAGCATCAGCATCTATGTGGTTCCAGACCTGCTCATTATTCGAGCATAGTCATATGTAGATAATGCAGAAAGCCACCTATGGCCAGTGGCATCCAACTTAGCTGAGGTCTGCACATAGGTCAAAGGATTATTGTCAGTTTTTTACTAGTATTTTAGCCCATACAAGTACTCATGGAATTGGTCAACAATAGCCCACTTCAAAGCTAGGAACTCTAACTTATGTACAGGATAGTTCTTTTAGGATGGGGTCAGGCTTTCTACTGGCAAAGGCCACTGGTCTCGACCATTCTCGTGCTCTTAGTACAACACAGCCCCAACCCATACAAGCCATGCAGTATGTGCGGGCGTGAAGGATTTTCTTGGATCGGCATGGCCAGCACTGGAGCATGGGTAAGTTGATATATGATCTCATGAAAAGCAGTCTCACAATCAAGAGTCAGCGGGCCCCAAATACTTCACTCGGATGAAAATACACTCTGGTCTTGAGGACGCTGACTTTTGGTATTTTTGTGGGTTGGGGATACCCTTGAGTAAGGTTAAGTAAAGGCGGATCACTCTTGAATAGTCCTTGATGACGCCGATAATAACCACAGAATCCCAGGAATCTTTGCAGTTCTTTTTAGATTTTTGGGCTGTGGCCAGGTGGTCAAGGCCTCAACTTTACCGTTGGGTCTCTATTCCCTCGGTGGATACTATGTGTCCCACATACTTTACTGATGTTTGAAAGAATTGACACTTATCAATGGACAGTTTAAGGCCAAAGTCCTCCAGTCGGTCCAATACCTTAAATAATCTGCTCTCATGTTCCTCCAGTGAGCTGCCAAACACAATAACATCATCTAGGTATACCAGGCACTCAGTAAGTTCATGTCCCCACTGCACGCTCCATCAATCGTTGAAAAGTGGCTGGGGCACCTGAAATCCTTGAGGCATCCTCATGAATTCATAGAAGCCAAGCGGACAGATAAAGGCTGTCTTCTCACGGTCCTCTGGGGCCATCCGGATCTGTAGTACCCACTGCGGAGATCCAGACAGAGAACCACCTTCTCCCTTTTAGGCAGTCAAAGCATCCTGAATACGGGGCATTGTGTACTGATCAGGGATAGTCCGCCCGTTTAAGGTGCGATAATCACACACATCCTTACTGTTCATTCTTTTTCCTCACTACCACAATGGGGAAGCATATGGCTTCTGGATTCTTGTATTACACCAGCAGCTAACATCTCTTGCAGATGCCGTCTCACATCATCTATGTCAGCAGGTGCCAGGCTCGAGACCTCTCACGAAATGGTCTTTCGTCATGCAGCGGATATTGTGCTCAGCTCCTGCACGCATCCTACATCCCATTCCTTAAAAGAAACACCTGGTCTCTCTGGGCAAGCTTCTCACTGATCCTCACTTTCCATTCAGCTGGCAGCGGGAGTCCGAAATCAAATAAGTCAGGCGCATTCTGTCATTCTTCCTTGAACTCTTGCTGCTGGGTAGCACTGCAGTGTCTGCACAATGCACATTAGCCAGGATGCAACCTCTGTTTACTCTGAATGTCTCTTTCAGACACATTATGAACTGGACCATTACCCTTCTGGCATAAGCATGGGCTCTAGCGTGGCAAAATACTAGGCTTGACCAGCAGTCCCTCTGGCAATTTTCCATCGCCTGGTGCATCCAACATTAATATTTTATTCTTAACATCCTTCTCAGATATGGACCTCTCCTATGTAAATTACACTGGGCATTTGGCGCCAGGATCAGAGACTCAGGATCCTTCTTCCCCTAATCCGACCGGTTCCTCTGGTTCTGTTTTTTCAGCATCTCTCTGTGCCTCATAGGCCTTCTTAATTAAAGCCGGAACTCTTAAAGCTCTACTAGTCTTTGACCCTGTTTTCATAACACAACTGTGCCAGCCTTCCGAACATATGAGCATTTGTTCCAATCAACAAAGGGACACCATCATACAGTCCAGTGGGGGACACACTAAGGCTAGGTCTCTACTTGTTCGCCACTCCAGCCACGGAGGTGGGGAAAGACAGCCAAATTCGGATATACCCGGAATAGGTGAGGCCTTCTCACTTAACCCCCATACATGCAGTCCTTCTAATGGTTGTAAGGGTACGTCTGACAAATGCTTCTGATACCAATCCTGGAACATAATTGTCACTTGGGAGCCACTGTCTAATACAGCTCTTGTAGACACTCCATTCACCTTTACAGTGGTCTCCATGGAGGGACCCACTATTCTGGACCTGTCTGGAGGCGGTAGTGGGGGCCTGGGCAACTGACCTTGCCACAAAGGACGTGAATTAGCATTTGGTTGCCCTCACTGGGATCATGTCATGCACCTCTTAACCACTGATTCTTCTCCAAGCTCTCCTTGTAGCCTATATGCAACTTTGTCAGTGTCTTTGGGGACTGGCATCCCTTTCATGTGCCCATCTTTCCACAATTATAGCAAAACATACTTTCTGGAGTTTGAGCTGGCCAAGGCGCCACACTGAGCCAGGGCGGGTATTACTAACTGGAAACCTGGGTGCCATCTCTGTCTGCGGGCGTGATAAGCATTTGGAGACATCTCGTCAGTTTCTCCACTTCCATGGTCAAGGAATTGAGTTTGGAGCTGTTATCAGCAGGAGATACATGGTGTACCCCCACCCCATAACAGATGCAGTCGGATATAGGTCAGGGCCCAGTACTTGCAGGCGTGGCCTTCATAAAGGGACTGTTTTTGAATTCCGGATCTCTCTCAACAGTTCAGCCCCATTGTGGCATATCTTTTCCTTGTCAGAGCACTCATTGACTGTCAACCTCTGCCCCTGAACTTCACACTTGATGGGTCACCTCAGTCACTGGGTCGTAGCCACAGCTGTTGGTGCAGGTACCCCCGAGGTCGCCTTTTCTCAACTCCTCGATTTCTCTCATTAACTCATCATAGGAGGGTGGGATTCCAGTCGATTTGCCAGGCGTAACTGAAGCAACAGCAGTTCTGAGAAGGGGCAGACTTAAGGATTCTGTCCAGTCTGGTTCGGTCCAGTTCAATCGCTGGCAAACTACCCTTTCTGAGGCATTCTTGCAACAATTTTTCCAGCCGAGAGACATACGGACAACAACTCCCCTTGGTACTGTTGTGCATTTCTTACTCTCCACCATAGGTCCTCATCAGAATCTGGGCTCCATACTCATTCTCCAAAGGCCTCAAGATAGGCCTGTGCAGTCGCTTCAGGGTTACTGGCCGGCTTGCACGGATGGTAGCCAGGGCAGGACCTCGAGGCTCTCACTAACCCTCTTTCGCCGCCTCCCGAGCATTGCCATTCTAGCACTTGGGGCAACATAGTCTATCCAGGTCTCCAGTCATCCTCCCTTGGGGGTGGGAGGGTGCCAGAGAAGATCCTCAACCTTCGGTAAGAGTCGTGACTAATGGCAGGTGCAGAAATAGGAGTCTGCATTGGTTCAGCCACCACACGAGGCACTGGAGCAGGAGAGGTGTTGGGGAGGAACACTCCCAGGTGGCAAGAATAGTTTCTTCAAGTCCTCCACAGTTTTCCCTCTCCCAGCAACCATTCAGCAAATTTCTCCTCAAAAGTTTCAGATAGTGGTGGGGCTGATTCCCCCGGTCTTACTGTCCTTAGTTATCACTCTCCAAGCAGTGAGGGCTCCTCTGGGGCAATGGTCTGTGGCACTTTGGAGCTATCTATGGGATCCTTAAACTCTACTAGGGCCAGGAAAGTGTGGGTGAGCAGATTAGCATGCCGACCCACCACCACAGGGTTTTGTAAACCTTCCACCTTGGAAAGTACTCCCTGCACAGTGTCCGTATTGATACCCAGGGGATGTCCAGGATAAGCATAGCATTTTGGGGTCGATCTCCTCCCAGTACACCACTCCACCAGCCGGTGCACAGCCACTTCTGTCGGGTACCCATTTTTTCTTAACAGTGGTTAGTAAATATGGCCACTAGAGGACACATAATCCCAGCGGTGAGCCTCCAAGATGTAACCCCTAGATGGCGCTATCCCAGGCTACTACCCTGCCTGATTTGCCACTAACAGGTTGGGGGCCTGGATCCAATGGCGGGTGCCTCCACCCAGAGGTCAGGGTTTGCAATAGTTAAACTAACTTGGTCACAGCCCTCTGGGACACTGCAACCCCTTTTCTTCCCACTAGTGGCCCACACAAGATATCAGAATTACCTTCACAGTATACACTTACCCCCCAGGTCTGGTTCGGCACTGGGACCTCCTGTGAAATGAGATACAGTGCAACAATCACAGTACAGTACTTTAACATAGACAAATACCTCAGGCAGTATAACTTTGCTGAAACAAGCAGCTCTGATTTATTTAGGGGATATAACAAGGACAGGGAAATCAGGTTAATTAGCTTATCACTCTAATAATCACCTATGGCTGTGCACGAGCCTATCCCTATCAGTTACTGTCCCTGGGTACCCAAGCCCTAGTGGCTAGTCCAAACCGTGGCAGCTGGTAGGGGCCCTTTCACACAGAGAAAAGGAGAATTAAACAGTCAGCAGTACAGTAATTCCATTTGGATTTAATGTGGCAATTCAACAGGGAGCGACCCTGAATTAGTACTCACAACCTCCAAATAAGATAGGGTCCTTCAATGTCAGTAGGGCTCACTTGAGGTACACAAGCCTCTTCACACATCCATATAAAAGAAAGCACTATAACAGGCAGGCTGCATCTGTATCCCGATCGCAATTACTGCACAATACCGGAGAACACACAGCAGATTCAGTTCCTGACAGACCGATTGCAATTTCAGCAATTCCTCCAGTCTTCTACAGGGTGAGCCTGGTTTCTACTCTTCAGAGATCCTTTGATTCTTTTCACAGGACGGATTCAGTCCTAACAAGCTGTTACAAGCTGCAGACCGGAACTCTGGGCCTTACACGTTTTTGACTAAAACTGCACACTGAAAAGCACAGGGCTCCTTCCTTCTTCTGCCAAAGCTCAACTGAAACTCCAACCGACAAAACCGGGCACTTCCTTTGAGTTCCTCCCAGTTCTTGACTGGATTGGCTGTCACTCACAAAGACTGCTGCTGTTGGTCCAAAAGGCACTGAAGTCTAAACTACATCTCCCAGAGTCACTGCCCATACAATCCTCTTGTGGCTGGCTCAGATTATGAGTCCAAGTTCTGATTCGTCAAGGCACCATTTTAGAGCTTACCCCACACTGATTGGTCCAGTTCAGCAGTTCAAAACTAGAATGGGAACTAGCAGACACAGTTCTGACTGCAAAAAAGCAGGTTAGACAAACTGTAATTTCATTATTACTCTAAATAATTTCTGGCAAACAGTTACATCTTTCAGATAGGTTCCTTTGCACTCCTAGTGACTGCAAAATGAAGTGAATTGGTAGCAGCTCGAGTGGTACTCAGAGAAGCACACAGTCCCCCCATATAAACTAATTATGTCTGCAAGCAGACAGCTCTTAAAGAGACAGTACCAGAGGCTCTAAAACACTCACTGATAAATGGCTTAAATGCCAAACACCATTCAGGCTTGGAGCATTCAAGCAAGCTCCTGGAAGTCTTTTGGGAACCCCCATTTGCAGGGGGGTTACAGGTACAAAGTAGTCTCATATTCTTCTGTTACTATATTTGTGGTACAGTATGGTAGTTCTAAAACTGTGCAGTCAGAAAAAATGGTCCTCAAAGGAGAGGACCCAATAGAACTATCACTCCGGCAGTTGCCTCAAGGCGTGTGGGGACCCGGTTATAGGTCGGATCGTGGGCTAACCTTAGCCTGTCTAGCGTAGCTCCGCCTCAGCTGTGGAACAGTTCCTGGGCCAGGGAGAGGCAGCTGTACTGGATTTATCTTTGCTGGTATGAAGATTTCCTCTCCGGACTGTGCTGCTGAGAACAGTGCTTCCTGGTGAGAGCATTGTTTTCCCACCGATATTGTTATTTATATGCAGGTGAAGGTTACTGAGTTGGTCGCTAATGTTAAAGTTTAAAAAATGCTGTTTGACGTAAAATGTGCACAAGTCATAGGAGGTGGCAACTGTTTGGCCACTCCATTTTGTGAAGTACTCCATTTTGACTGGTGACAAGTAACATCAGCGACCAACATGGTAACTCTATTTTGTCCCCGTGACATAATGTCTGCTACTAATTATCTACCACTATGTCCGAGGACCAATCATCTGTACATGGTTTAAACATATCAAAGGTACCGATATCAACCAGGGAGGATCCACCGAGGTCCAGGTCATGAGGGCAGTGTAGGAGAAGCCTCCCCACCCCAAACAAAATCAGACTGGGAGGATCTGCCAGGGTCCAGGTCATGAGGCACTGTGGAGAAGACCTCCCCACCCACCGAAACGAAATCAGACAGGGAGGATCCACCGAGGGTCCAGGTCATGAGGGCACTGTAGGAGAAGCCTCCCCACCCCAAAACAAAATCAGACAGAGAGGATCCGCCGAGGGTCCAGGTCATGAGGGGCACTGTAGGAGAAGCCTCCCACCATGCCAGAAATGAAATCAGACAGGGAAGATCCGCAAGGATCCAGGTCATGAGGGCACTGTAGGAGAAGCCCTCCCCCACCCACCGAAACAAAATCAGACAGGAGGATCCACGAGGTCCAGGTCATGAGGGCACTGTAGGAGAAGCCTCCCCCATGAAAGCAATCAATTATAGCGAACCGTGCAGCAGCTGGAAGAGAGCTGGTCCCTGCACTAGCCCCATTTGGTGCTGTTTCTAATTTGAATTTGTGCTTGCATTTTCTATCATTCCAACAGTGGAGATAGTTTTGTAATGCTGTTTTCAATGTGATCTAGAGAGTTTTAGCCATTTAAACTGTGCACCTTAAGGAGACTTGTGGTTTTAGCCATTTTGACTGTGTACCTTAAGGAGACTCTAGAACTTTATAATATTGTCAGAACTCTTTGCTAGGTACCTTAACTAGCAAGTCCTCCTAGCTTTGTTTAGTTATTTATTTAGTTCTACTTATGTAACGCTTACTAGCAATTTGTGATTCAACCTGACTGTTACCTGAGTTTGTAAAAAAAAAATAAAAAAATAAAAAAAAAACGGCGCCAGCTTCTTTCTCCCGGGATGCTGCATTTTAAAGTAAAATAGTAATAGTGATTCTTATTCTCTGGGGCTTGAGCATAACCTGCACCACAGATAGGAACCTCCTTAAACAGGAATGAAGTCTGTAAGCCTCACTCGGTCGGAATAAAAAAAAAATAATAATAAAATAAAAAAGGAATTCCAGATCTCTTGTGCTTGTGCTAAACCATGTACACAGACACTTTTATTCTGGGCTGCAGTCCTAACCAATAAATTGCTAAACTAGCTCCTCAGTCAGGAATCACTTCTGGGCACTGTTTAAGTAAATTCTGGGCACAGTTTAAGTAACTTTCTTTGCCCAACTAATAACAAGAACATATGCAAATGACTCCTTGAGGCGTGATAAGTATCCTACCTCTTCTTTCTCCACAGACAGGGAGGATCTGCCAATGGTCCAGGTAATGAGGGCACTGTAGGAGAAGCCCTCCCCCACCCCGAAACGAAATGGTGTATGGCACAGCTACACCACTCTGGAAGAGAGCTGGTCCCTGCACTAGCTAATCCCTGCAATCGCCTCATGACTGCTCCCTATCGCCCTCAGTACCCTCCCACCCTTAGCAGTGTTACTTTTATTTAGGAGCCCCTCACGTTATTTGAGCCTATCACGTGACAGTTGTATTTTTCTCTCCTGGTTTCTCATTTGCACTTTATGTTTTTGTCCACTACAAGTCACCTTTACTGATTGAAATGTGCTTATCCTTCTCTGCTTTCAGTTTATTTGAGACATCCCTCTTACCTTACCCTAAACTCCTCTCCATCT
Source organism: Neoceratodus forsteri (assembly GCA_016271365.2). Lineage (NCBI taxonomy): Eukaryota > Metazoa > Chordata > Ceratodontiformes > Ceratodontidae > Neoceratodus > Neoceratodus forsteri. The sequence continues at coordinate 570,929,762 of CM057452.1, forward strand.
TCTTGCCTCTCTCCTCCCCATTTGTCCCTTGTTCTTACTCCTATCTTATCATGGACTGTGGGTCTATATACACCCCTCTCTTTAACCTTATGTTATGGGTGCTAACAGTTCTCACTGTCCTGCGGAGATTACTTCACCTACCTCTGCATACTCAATGGACAACTTCTGCTTCTCCAACCTCTATCTGACCCCATCCCTAATCCACCTCCTCTATCTGGGCTTAACTACAAACACCTGGGGTTATTAATTAAATATATCCAGCTAAGGTTCTCTAGCTCCCCTGGACATGCAGCTCGGGCGTATGTCATTGTGTCAATCTGGATATTCACCCTATGCCTTACTCTTGCTGGGGATGTCGAGACCAATCCAGTTCCTGCCCTGGCCACAAATTCCTCCAGTCTCACCTTTTCACACCTTGATAGAGGTTCTCCATTCCCTCCTACTGCTCGAGGGCATCATAAAACTCCATATTTTCTGCATATATATACCTCCCAGAAACTCTAGGCTAGGGCTTGAGGAGTTCATGGAACACTTGCCGTCGGTGACTGGGAAAAATTATATAATCTGCCTTGGGGACTTTAACCTTGACTGGGCCAGATCTAGCTCCTCCCTCCTATCTTCCTTGACAAGCAAGGCCAATCTCTCTCAGCTTATTCAGGAAACCACTAGTATCTCCCACGGTGGTGCCAGCACCACTCTCTTAGACTGGATCCTGACAAATAGGAAGGAGTTCTTCCCCTTAGCCGGTCTTCTCCCGGATACCATAAATGATCATTACCCGGTTTACTGCATATGGGATACCTCCTCCCCCTCCTTCCCCTCCAAAGTCCTAACTTTTTCCAACCTCTCCAACCTTAACATGGAAGCTTTCTTTCAGGATCTAAACCTAGTTGACTGGTCTCCCTCCACTATATAGATGATATAAACACATGATAGGCTATTTCAACTCTTCCCTACTCTCACTGCAAAATAAACACATCCCGGTCACCACAAGAAGGGTAAAGGAAAGTCATGAAATGGCTTGGTGTCCTCTGCTCCATCTTCTGAAGCACAGGGACAAACTTTGGTCTACTTGGAAGTCCTCCTCCCTGCTAACTAGACTTTGAAGCTACAGAGCCTTATGGAACACCTGCAAAAGGAGATTGCCTGGCTAAAAGTACTTACTACAGGAATCTCTAAATTCCTCCGCCTCCAACCAAAATGGTATTGGTCTCAAATTAAGGAGATTCTTGGGAACGATAAGCCTCTGACCCCAAAAGATATGTACATAAATGATGCCCACTGTAACCACCGACTCACCATTGCTAATGCTTTCAACACCCTCTTTTCCTAACTACCCCACCTCCTCCTCGCTCCCCAATGCTCGACCTGCCTCCTCTCCCCAAGCCCCCACTCCCCCTACTCTTGAGCTAGCTCCAGTCACGTACCATGATGTTCTAAACCTACTCAAAACTGTTCCAGCTACTGGTAGTACAGGCCCTGATGGTAATCATCCTCGGATTCTTAGGCAGTTTGCTGCCTGGCTTGCAGCGCCCATAACCAGGCTCATCAACATCTCTATCTGCTCTGCCTCTGTCCTCTTACTCCGGAAAATGGCTAGAACTATACCTGTTTTTAAGAAAGAGGATGCTAAACTCCTGTCCAACTGCAGCCCCATCTCACTTCTCCCCATGCTCAGCAAGCTACTTGAGAAACTAGTCCATCGTCTGGTCTCTGAGTACCTTCTTAATTTCAATCTTCAAGCCTCAGTTCAACATGGCTTTAGGGCTGGGCACAGCACAGCCACTGCTCTGACCCAGTTTACTAGTGATGTCAAAGGTAACATGGATAAGGGCGCTATGTTCATTGACCTCTCTGAAGTGTTCAACGTGGTTCACCACACGCTTCCACTGACTAGGCTGCAAGCCCTAGGTGCCTCTGATTCTACCCTATCCTGGTTCGGTAGTTACCTGGATAACCGCTCTCAGGCTGTTTCCTTCTGTAAGGTTCTCTTCTGCCCCATCCCTATCACCTGTGGTGTTCCACAAGGTTCTATACTTGGTCCACTACTCTTTTCTCTCTTCCTAAACTATATCTCCTGTCCTTCTCCTCACAGTAGCATACGCATGTATGCTGATGATCTAGTGCTTTATTATTCTTCCAAGTTTGTCGTCGACATAAACCTAAATCTTTCACATGACTTTCAGTCCCTTCAATCCTGTTTTTCAGCTAACCATCAAATCCTCAATATAGGTAAGATTCAGGCCATGCTTTTTGGGTCCTCTAAAAAGTGCCCTCTGAGTCCCCTAAGCTCCTTGTCACTGCTGTGGCGGTACTACTGTCACTAGCACCTCAACTTTCAAATACCTTAGGGTTACGCTTGACCTGGCCCTGGATTTTTCGGTACATGTCAATGAGGTTTGTCATTCAGTCAATGCAAAAATTGGTGCAGCCTATCAAGTGTGCCACTCACTCTCCCCAACAACCAGGATATCAGTAGCAAGAGGCGTTCTACTCCCTCAACTCCTTTATGCCCTCCTGGTTCTCTACCATGCCAATGCTCGCGTGCTTTACAAGTGGGACACTTATAATAACATCTGTAGGTTCGCCTTATCAGCTCCTTGCCTAACTAATCACTGCCTACTCTATTCTGGCTTAAACTGGTTGTCTCCAAAAGACCTCCAGTCATACACTCTAGGGTGTCTCGTTGACTTTCTTACTAGAACACCTCGTCCAGCCTCTCTGGGTGATATGCTTACCCCCTGGTCTCTCACTCCTGCTCCTTAGGTCCTCCTCCATCCCAGTGCTCACTGTTCGGCCTGTGCTACCAAAATGGGAGAACAGGCTTTCTCTATTTGCTCCTACATTCTGGAACTCGCCCCCCAAGTTAAAAGCCACTCCTCCTCCCACCTTTCTTTTAAGCATTCACTGTTCTCTCACCTCTATGCTCTAGGTAAGTGCTACTGCACATATCTGGGGAGTTGCCACCTATGTCATCATGCTATTAGCTGTAAATGTCTAATTTACATTACTGTGTCTTTTTTATGTGTTTCCTTTTTCCACCAAGCTAGGCTAGATGACTGATATGAGTGTGCTCTGCCTCAAGCCTATCCTATTTCTGAATTGATATATTATTGTTTACCATTATCTGTGCTTTGTATTAATGTCTGTGAGCTCAACCTCTGACGTATCGCAACCCTGATAGTAATTATTGTACCTAAGTTGTTGTTTTTGCACTGTACTGTTGTCATTTCTGTATTCTCAATTTTGTACTCTTCCCGGGTTGTGCGTGAAAATAGGCAGGATTGTTGCCTAGTGCACTTACCCGGTTACCAAAAGCTAATAAATAAATAAAACCAGGTGTTGGGGTAAGGAGTTCCACATTTTACTTGCCCTGACAATAAAATAATTATTCCTTTTATTGGTGTTGACCTTGAGATTACTGAGTTGTCTATTATGCCATCTTAGGCTACTTGGTTTGACTGCCCAGGACAGGTTACATTCTCTAGTTGGGTGTGGATCCTGCAGGATATTAAAAATCATTAGGCGATTACCCCTAACCCTATGTGTGTTTAAGTCATACAGATTAAGGGCAGATGATCTATCAGTGTAAGAAAGGTTGCAAACTGTAGTTATAAGTTTTGTTGCCCTCCTTTGGACCGACTCCCACTATCTTTGTCCTTAACCTGATATGGGGCCCAGAAGGATGCCGCATAGTCTAGAGTGCTGTCTAATATAGATATTATATAATGGTAAGATGCAGGTCTCATTTCTATAACAAAAGCTTTCCTTACAGATCTTTTAATTCTGTTACCCATAAGCACCACCTTTCTACATTGATCACCTTGACCTAACTCCTTGTTGATTATAATGCCCAAGTCAGTTTCAGAGTTAACTGCTTTGATTGTGCCCTCATTCAGTTCATAGGTGGTATTTGTTTGTTTTTTTTACCAAAATGGATGACCGAACATTTGTCCACATTAAATTCCATTTTGTTTTTCAATGCCCATAGTTCAATTTTACAAATGTCTTGGTAAAAGGAATCTATTTTAAAAGGAAAGTCCACTTCAGAAATGAGCTTTGTATCATCAGCAAAATTCATTATTTTACAATAAATTCCCTTTTGGATATTGCTGATGAAAATTCGGAACAAAATCAGGTCCAGGACTGAGCCCTGGGGCACTCCACTGGCAATCCCAGTCTCTTCTGACAATATCCCGGAGACACGAACTTGTTGTTCCCTGCTGGTTCACCATTGGGCTACCCAATTGATATTGAAAGGATTTAATCCCAATTTTAACATTTTATTAATTAGTAGGGCATGGGGTACAGTGTCAAATGCTTTCCTAAGGTCTAGCGATAACACATGTACTGGGATATCTTTATTGATGCTGTCACTTACTGACTCATAAAAGAACGTTAGGTTGCTAGTACGAGATCTGCCACTTACAAATCCATGTTGAGTCCTGTCCCCAAGCCCTTTTTCTGAGATTTCCTGTTGTATTCTGTTTTTAAGCAGCGTTTTCACACATTTACAAACTATTGAAGAGAGACTAATAGGTATATAGTTACTTGTTTTATTCCTGTTACCCTTTTAGTATATTGGTGCTACAATGGCCTTTTTCCAATCAGTCGGGACCTGGCCAGAGCAGTAAGATTTATTAAACAGGATTGTCGGGGGGGGGGGTTATTTCTTTGATGAATTTAGTATTGATATTGTCAGGTTCAGGGGAGGATTTATTTTACGTGTCGAGTGCCTTACTGAAATCCAGGTAGGGCACATCTAATGCTCCTCCCAGATCCACTACCCTGGTCACCCAGTCGAAGAACTCGATTAGGTTTACCTGGCAAGACCTCCCCACTGTGAAACCATGTTGCTTTGGATCCTGTAATTCACTAGTTACAAGGTATTCCACTATCCTTTCTTTCAGTAGTGTTTCCATTACGTTGCCCACTACCGAAGTCAGTCTGACAGGTCCCTGCCTCTTCCCTGTTCCACTTTTGTGAAGTGGGACCACAACTGCCCTCCTCCAGTCCTCAGAACCTCCCTGTTTCTAATGATAAGTTGAACAGAGTTGTCAGAGGTGCAGCCAGCGCTTCTTTGAGCTCTCTCAATATCCTGGGGTCCATCCCATCTGGTCCCATTGCCTTGTCTACTCTTAGTGTGTGCTAGTATCTTGAGGATTTTCTCCTCTGTAAAAGGACTGGTGTCCACCTCCCTACCATTTATGCCCTTGTCCCTTATCTTTGGCCTGTCACCTATCCCTTCGTCTGTAAATACTGAATAAATGTATTAATGTCTGCCGGTGGCGGATCCAGGTTTGGGAGCATTTGGGAGCCGGGGGGGGCCATTCAGTCAATAATGGGCGCCACAATGGGCACTAAACGGTGAAGAAAGATGGTGGTGGGGCACCACTACTCACACTGAGGCAGCCAGGAGGGGTGACCACCCCCCCAGCCCCCCTCTAGCTCCGCCACTGATGTCTGCCTTCTTTTAGTCCTCCTCCTCGCAAACCCCTTCTTTTCCTTTTATCCTTACTATCCCCCTTTGGTCTTCGTCTTCTCACTTATTTATCTAAAGAACATTTTATCTCCTTATTTTACTGATTGGGCAGTATTCTCCTCTGTTTGTGCCTTTGTGCATCTAACTGCCTTCCCTGACTCCCTTTGTTTCTCCTGGTAGTTTTTCCTGCCAGGGACCAGCCAGGGGGAGGAGGATTGAATATCTCAGAATGCTTTTCTCTGGGGAGTGAGGTTGCACTTTCCACTACCACCTAGGTGATCACGGGTGGTGGTGCAGCTGGAGAGTGACAGGAAGGCAGCCCGCTGTGGTCTGCTCTGCGGTCATGTGCGCTGCTGCTTTGAGCACCTTGAGACCCTAGTCAGCTGCATCTCAGGGTGGGGAACTAAGAGTGAAAACCCTGATGTGCACAAGAATGACACTGGAACTCTCAGGCCACACCCTTCCTGACTGCCCACTGGTCCCCATATCTGATGCACCCTAGGGAGGTCATGGCTGCTGGCTCTTCTGTGAAGGACCCGATGGATAGGGTAAGTGACAAAAAAGGGCAGTGGATGGAGCTAGGAGGTCACATGACAGACGAAGGGCAGCATCAGTGACAGGTCAAAAAGAATGATGAAAAAAAAAACACCAACCAAGTTAAACAAACCAACCAACCAACCACCCAAGCAACCAATATTGCCAGCAGCTTTACTCACAGACCGAATCACTTTATGATCTAATTATGACATGAAACAGTCACGACGGTGTCCTCTTGCCAAAGGCACTACATCAGCTTTCAGTCTGACTGATAGCACAGAATTTAGTTTGCTGTTTTGTAGAATTATTTTATTTCATTTCTTGGTTAAAAGTTTCTCTCAACTAGATGCTTTTCATTTGTAATTTCTTCTTTTCAAGGAAAGGCCGTGATCCTTGCCAGGGACAAGCACCATCTGGCTGACCTCACCCATCTGATTCGCCATGATACCCCCTACCTGTTCCAGAAGTACGTGAAGGAGTCACATGGGAAGGATATTCGTGTAGTAGTTGTTGGGGGGCGTGTCATTGGCTCCATGCTGCGCTGCTCCACGGATGGTAGAATGCAGAGCAACTGTTCACTGGGTAAGCTGGCTGATTTTGCTCCTGATGTAGTAGCTCTTCAGAATGGCCCAGGTTATGGATGTATGAAGACTGCTGATAGAGTATGACCTAGAAATATAGTAAAAATGGTTTGGAAATAGTTTTCTTTTTCATATTTTGAATATTCCAAAACAATATTTTTTCATTCCATTTGTTTACACTGGAGGTTTAGAGTGACTGATAATGGCATTTCTTATAAGGGATTGTTTAGGCGGACAATTGCTCAAAGCCCAGTGTGTTGACTGTAACAGAAGCATAGCTGGTGACATAGAAAAGTCCCAACAGTCCATTATGTCTGCCCAGTACCTGCCTGCGTCCACACCCAGCCTAATGCTGGACCGTAGCTAGTCTACCCATGGCCCTGTCTGCCCACCTCTCTCCCTGCTCCTCTGGTTTGCACTGTTCCTCTATGCCTATCCACCTGTGTTTGAAGCCAGCGATGGACTCAGTGTCGATAGCATCTTGTGCAATGCATTCCACTTCTTCACATCCCTTCTGTAAAGAATTATTTCCTTGCATCCTTTTAAAGCTTCCCCCACCAGTTTCTATTCATGGCATTTTGTTACCGTACCCTAGCCTCTTGTGCATAGGGCACTGATGTCTACTTTATTAAAACCCCTTATGTACTTAAAGTTCAATGGTCCTACGCAACTTGGGATGTTGTTATGCTGTTGCAACTTGGATACATTTTGGCTGTTTGCCTTTCTGTCCATGGGATATACCACCCTGTAGAGGCACGAAGGCAGGGACCCCTAGAGGTGCAGTGGGAATGATTCTCTTGGTTAAAGGTAGCTTAGGAAGTAGCCCACAGAAGAGAGAGATGAGCCACTGGAGGAGGAGGGGAGGATGGTGGGGCAATGAGAAAACATTCGTAGGAGTGACTAGGAGGAGCAGCCTTTTAAGGCCCGATCAGGGGCATGATTAGTTGTTCCACCCCATTGAACCACAGGCATAGCCTTACAAGTCTCTGTCATGTCCCCATCTCCCTCTTGACCTCCTGTTTGTACATATTGAAACTCTCCAGCCTCCATATGTCTTTCCCTATTGTCCCTGTATCATCTTTGTGGCACTCCTCTGAACAGCTTCTGAGAGGTCTCTGTCCCTCTTCAGGTGTGGCTCCTGAACTGTGCATAGTACTCCAGAGCCTGGATATTTAAAGGTCCTGGTTAGGGCCCACTAAGTTTTGCTCCAGGAACAAATTAGTGCCTTGGGCAAACCATGGTATATTGGAACATGCTTGGGCACTGCGAGCACTAAAGGCATGTTTCAATATACCAACCAAGCACTACCCGACTGTAGTTGCAAACCACAGCCTCTTACTGGCCACAGGAGATATGATGCCAGAAAGGTGCTATGGGGATTGCAAAGGCAGTTCAGCTGTTAGGGAACACTAAAGAGAAAACAGGAGTGTGCATAAGTAAACCAAACATTGAAAAGTAAATGCTGCAAAAGTTTTAATGTGGCTTAGAAAAAGTGGCAGCTAAACCCTGGCACTTTGAACCTCTGCAGGTTCTTCCTCCGGAGGCCCCCAGCTCTTTTAGCCAAGTGCTACAGCTCCTTTCAGTATGCAGTCAACATTTGTTGTTGTAGGGATAACCAATGGCAATTACTCCACTGGAGCAATCTGTAATATTCGTACCTAACATGCAAATGACCCCATAGCACTAGCAGGTACTGTGGGGTCATTTACATCCCATTAGGGCCTCATTACAGGCCTGAGCAAAGTGTCATGCCCACCCCACCCCACCCACAGCATCTGTTAGGGCTGCCTGAAGACTGCCTAGTGATTTAGCGTGCCCCGTCTGTATCTAATGTGGAAGTACCTGGTGTCCCATGGTCCCTCTGCATGGTCACCTGTATGGTAATTCATAACTTCACTAGTGTCCAGTGATCTCCCCGCCATGTCATTCAGTACTATGCCCTGGTTTCCAGTAAGCCTCCTGCCCCCTCATGATTGCCCATATAGTAATTCCACTTTTCCTTGTGTCCAGTAGTCCCCCCCTTTCATCCTACCAGTCATGTGCTATGGTATTCCCTGGTGTCCAGTGGTCCTCCCCCCAACATGGCCATCTATATAATAATTCCAATTTCCCTGGTGTCCAGTGATCCCCCCCGCCATGTCATTCAGTAGTATCGCCTGGTGTCCAGTGATCCCTCTGTCCTCCCATGGCCGCCCATATAGTAATTCCACTTTCCCTTATGTCCAATAGTCTTCTGCCTTGGTTCACCTTGCCAGTTGTGTGCTATGGTATTACTTGGTGTCAAGTGGTCCCTCCACCCCTTCCCCACACCGCATGGCCACTTATAGAGTAATTCCGTTTTCCCTGATGTCTAGTGATACTCCCACCCCCATGCATCCAAATCCCCCAAAACTGCCCGCCCAGTCCCACCACTGCTACTACCACTACCCCACTCTACCCTAGTTGTATACCTCTGGTTGGCACAGATCCTCTACTTCACCTCTGTGCTGTTTACAATAAGCATGCAATTATGAACTGTCATTCAGTCAGCTGCTGGCCACCAAGGTGAGTGGAGGTTCTGAGCCGGTTGCCACTGGGGGGATGCAACTAGGGTAGGTGGAGGGCTGGGAGGATTGGGGTGGGAGCAGGCATGTCATGGTGGGGGGGCTTCAGACATATGAGGTGACCACTGGACACCAAGGACATTGAGGACATTGAAATTCCTATGTGGGTGGCAATGCCAGATCGGGGGGACCACTGGAAAAAAGGGAATACCATAGCATATGAGTGGTGGAGAGATCAGTGAGACCACCGTACACCAAAGAATAATACTGAATAAAACATGGCTTGGGGTTCAGGGGGCAAGGGGACCACTTAACACCAGGGAACATTACTCATTTACATGACCAGGTGCTCGGGGGGGTGGCAGTTAGGGGCACAGGCCATAGGACCATGTTTCGGGAGGTAATAATTACAGCAGTACTAACAGCTAGTTACTGCTTCTCCAATCCTATCCGTATGCTGGTACGCCTGTATTGCAAGGTGCTTTCAGCTGTTTTGTATAGGTATACTGCCATGATTTAAGGCCAATCACTAACAGGTTACCGACTTGCTAACTATGTCATCCAGTATGGCATTTTGTGATCCTTTCCTGCTTTGGGGGTGCAAAGTGTTGTTTGCGAGTCACTAACCTGTTTATTTATACATTTTTATATATATACATATATATATTCATAACAAAAAACACCGTTTATTTGCGTTACCATTTGCACTTGCGTTTGCTTTGCTGTTGCTTCACTATTTATAGTGCACATTCTCAAAAAGAAGGGAAATTCATGGCGAAAAACTCTGTTTAATGCATCAGTTAGAGTTGTTCCACAGCGACAAAAGCAAGGAAATTCGGTGTTAAGGTTGAAAACCCTAACTGCGCATTCCCCCCACCACCACCACCGCACACACACATACATGCAAGTAGGGGAAGGACCAAGGCAACACAACCAGTCACACACATCCAGCAGGAGATGTATACCTGTGTCACTGTAGAAAGTGGAGAAATCCAACTTCAGATATGATACATATTTACAAAGTTGTTCTTCGAGGTTAGTTTACATAAAGGTGAACCAAACTGGCAGTAACAAAAATGGTGTACCTCGTTTCGTTTTCAATATATGGGTGGTGAAAGGCATCATAGGCGCCGCAGTGTGAGTCTATGGCAAATTGCTCAGTTTTGGAACAGTATAACTTTGTAATCCTTGAGCAAAATAGCAGGAAAAAGCACATATGTGTGACCAGGTCTGGTCACCCTACAAATGTCAGCCCAAAGGACCCAACCATTTGCTTGCAGGATGATGTCAAAGATGTGCAGTCATTAGGAGCATACTTTCACAAAATACTTTGGCATACACGAAAGTGTCACAGCACGATATGTGTTTAGCGGTGCATGGAATGTCCAGGATGACAGTTAGCAGTGATGACCCCAAGCCACAGCCCGATGGGAGTATGGGTGTGTGGTTTCGTAATTTAGATAATTGTATGTTATTCCTGTTACCTGCTGCTGGTTGTATGTGATGGGTTGTGTTGCCTTGATCCTTCCCTACTTGCATATATGTGTGTGTGTGTGTGTGGTGTGGTGGTGGGGGGGGATGTGCAGTTAGGGTTTTCAACCCTAACACGAATTTCTCCTTTGTCGCTGTGGAACAACCCTAACTGATGCATTAAACAGAGTTTTTGCCATGAATTTCCCTTCATTTTGAGAATGTGCACTTTAATAGTGAAAACAATGGTAATGCAAGCATAAGAAGTGCAAAATATGCCATGGTGAAGCAAACGTTAACGGTAATGCAAACGGTAATAGAAATGCAAGTACAAATGTTAATGAAAACAGAAACACAAGTGCAAACACAAACACAAATCATAATGCCTGCACGGTCATGGTAATGCAATTGGAAAGGCAAATGCTGACAGTAACACACCAATGATGAAGCCAAAGGAAACAGAAGCATAAATGGTAATGCACACAGTGATGCAAAAGGAAGCATAAACAAAAGCAGTAATGAAAATGCAAATGTTAATAGTAACACAAATGCAAGAACAAACGAAATAAAAGGGTAATGCACAAGGTGGCATAGATGGGAACAGTAATGCAAACGGTTATGGAAACGTAAGTGGAAATGCTAACTGTAACAGTAACAAAAATGCACACCGTTGTTTTCCCCAAAAGCTGCATTGAGAAACACAGTGAATACAAAGAATGTATGCATAATAATGGGCCTCCGAGCAGAAAATGAACACTTGGAATACTAAATTGCTTATATGTCAGAAACCGTACAACGTAGAAAAAAAATTAAAATTTCATATAATTTATGACCTTCATGGCTAGTTTTGTGGGGGGCTAATCGTTTTTCCGACGAAAAGCCCATATCTTGAAGCGTTTCTGAGATACAGGCCCCGAAGGCGCGGCGGAGCCATAATATTAGCCTATGAGAAAAATCATCAAATTTGGAGTGCCGTAACTTTGCAGCCCTGTAATATTTTGTCACCAAACCACCAAAGGTACATCTGTGGGATCTTGGTTTTCTTCCTCAAATTTCAGCCCAAAAGACCAAACCGTTCTTTTGCAGCAGGGTGTAAATCTTTCCTATTCTTTTGGTCATAGTGTCAAAGTAGTGTCGTGATTTGCAACATTTCACAAAAAAGCATGAAAGTGTCGAATATTCACACTACTGTTACAAAATTTTCAAAAACATATTTCTGGGGTGTTTAACCCCAAAGAAAAGACATAGCTAGCATCCTCAGGACTCGACTAGGTGAATGCAGCAAGAACTGTGTCCCTAAAGGGTCCCAAATTTAAATGCCAAGCATTTCTGTGCCCACCAACTGAAAACAAGATGGCAGATTTACGACACTACAAGGGTCATTTGCGACACTAAACACTGCATTTGCGACACTGTCAAACTTTTTAACTTTTCCCATTGACTATAATGGGAAACTTGTTTTTCGAATAACTTTTGAACCATTTAATATTTTTTCACAAAATCTTCAAAAGGCACATCAGGGACTCTGGCTACATGTTCCCTGAAGGTTTCGGACCAGTCGCACAGACCATGCGACCTGTAGGCACGAGCAAAGAATGTGCAAAAAAGTGTAAATACCACATTCTACCACGCTATGTAGCTCCGCAACCATATATCCTACTGTTATGAAACTTGGCAGATCCAGAGATCTGTGGTACCACTCCATTCATGCAAAGTTTCAGGCAAATCCGTCATATGGTAGCAAACTTGTTAAGCTGCTAAATTTCACACTTTAACCTTAAATGGGGTACTCAACCCTAACTATAGTGGCACTACCATGCAACTACAATGTATGTGTGTATATATATATATATATATATATATATTATGTATACATATATATATATTTATGTATACATATATGTAACCTAGATGGCGCTATCCCAGGGCTACTACCCCTGCCTGATTTGCCACTAACAGGTTGAGGGCCTGGATCCAATGGCGGGTGCCTCACCCAGAGGTCAGGGTTTGCAATAGTTAAACTAACTTGGTCACAGCCCTCTGGGACACTGCAACCCCTTTCTTCCCACTAGTGGCCCACATAATATATCAGAATTACCTTCACAGTATACACCCCCAGGTCTGGTTCCGCACTGGGACCTCCTGTGAAATGAGATACAGTGCAACAATCACAGTACAGTACTTTAACATGAACCAAATACCTCAGGCAGTATAACTTTGCTGAAACAAAGCAGCTCTGATTTATTTAGGGGATATAACAAGGACGGGAAATCAGGTTAATTAGCTTATCACTCTAATAATCTACCTATGGCTCTGTGCACAGGCCTATCCCTATCAGTTACTGTCTAAGGTACCCAAGCCCTAGAGGCTAGTCCAAACCGTGGCAGCTGGTGGGGCCCTTTCACACAGAAAAGGAGGAATTAAACAGTCAGCAGTACAGTAATTCCATTTTGGATTTAATGTGGCAATTCAACAGGGAGCGACCCTGAATTAGTACTCACGACCTCCAAATAAGATAGGGTCCTTCAATGTCAGCAGGGCTCACTTGAGGTACACAAACCTCTTCACCACATTTATATAAAGAAAGCACTATACCAGGCAGGCTGCATCTGTATCCCAATCGCAATTACTGCACAATACCGGGAGAATACACAGCAGATTCAGTTCCTGACAGACCGAAGTGCAATTTTCAGCAATTCTTCCAGTCTTCTACAGGGTGAGCCTGGTTTCTACTCTTCAGAGATCCTTTGATTCTTTTCACAGGACGGATTCAGTCTAACAAGCTGCAGACGGAACTCTGGGCCCACACACATTTTTGACTAAAACTGCACACTGAAAAAGCACAGGGCTCCTTCCTTCTTCACTGCCAAAGCTCAACTGAAACTCCAACCGACAAAACCGGGCACTTCCTTTGAGTTCCTCCCAGTTCTTGACTGGATTGGCTGTCACTCACAAAAGACTGCTGCTGTTGGTCAAAAGGCACTGAAGTCTAAACTACATCTCCCAGAGTCACTGCCCATACAATCCTCTTGTGGCTGGCTCAGATTATGAGTCCAAGTTCTGATTCGTCAAGGCACCATTTTAGAGCTAGCTTACCCCACACTGATTGGTCCAGTTCAGCAGTTCAAAACTAGAATGGGGAACTAGCAGACACAGTTCTGGCTGCAAAGAAAGCAGGTTAGACAAACTTAATTTCATTATTACTCTAAATAATTTCTGGCAAACAGTTACATCTTTCAGATAGGTTCCTTTGCACTCCTAGTGACTGCAAAATAGAGTGAATTGGCAGCAGCTGGTGGTACTCAAAGAAACACACAGTCCCCATACAACTAATTATGTCTGCAAGCAGACAGCTCTTAAAGAGACAGTACCAGAGGTTCTAAAACACTCACTGATAAATGACTTAAACGCCAAACACCATTCAGGCTTGGAGCATTCAAGCAAGCTCCTGGAAGTCTTTTGGGAACCCCCATTTGCAGGGAGGTTACATATATATTTATTTATTTTTGAGATTCAGCTTTATTGTAGCATAAAAAAGAAAAGGACAGTGCAATCTGGGAACTAGTACCCAGGCAAGGTATCATATAGAAAACTTGTTACAATACAGTATCTGCCAGTGTGCACTATCAGAAATAAACATGTCATCTTCAGATGAAACATTGAACCCTTATTCCAAGCCATGCTTAAAGGTGTTCACAGATGTTGCTAAAGAAACCAATGAATATAGAACACACAGTTAACCTTTTGGTCCCTAATAGTAGCAGTACTAGCAATATCTGGGCTGGTGTGTGGTCGAGTATGAGCTGGAGCATTATGGCACGCCCCACCCTGGAGTCTTTGCCTAAGCTCCAGTCATTTCCAGGTGTGTGCCCAGAGTCTGGTGTTGTTTACCCTATTTCCTCTGGGACCTTTAAGTGCAGGGAACAGTTTTTCCTTTTTCCCCTCCCCCCAAACTTCTTGTTGGTTGTCATGGTTCTGCAATCCCTCCCTCTGGGGCTGTTACCAGCTGGAGGGCTGCATCCCTGTGACTGTCCTATCTTTGCCATAATTCAGTGTTTGTCTAGAGATAATCAAAGGGTAACAGTAATGTTCTTTGTAGCACTCCACATTGTCAATGGGTAATTAATACATATGAGTGATGTGCACCCCTACAAGGGGAAATGGCACAGCCCAAAGCTGTAAACTACCATATAATACTGGGCACATGAACATTCTGAATAGCAAGGACTTTCCAGTCTCAGAAACATAGAAACATAGAAAGGTGACGGCAGAAGGAGACAAAAGGTCCATCAAGTCTGCCCTTGACATCCCAAGACCCTAGGTGATCCTGGGTCCTAGCTGGTAGATTCCCTTGCGGATTTGATTCTAGCATACTCCTTATCCCAACCCCTTTGAGTGCTGATATGGTCCTAGCGCCTTCCACCTCCTGAGTAGTTTGTTTAATGGCTCCACAATCCTTTCAGAAATAGTGCTTCCTAAGATCCCTCCTGACATATGTCTTTGCTGTGCCACAAAGGGTAGCAGCATAGAATATTCTCTCTGAAGATTTTTCATTGTTTTCTTACTTATTAACAGGCTTGTGCTTCTGCAGGGCATATTGGGGCTACCTGGTGACAGGAGCACTTCAAAATCTTGAAACTGTGTCTGTTATTCTGTGGCTTTCAAATTGACTAGCCTCGTACTGTTTTCCCATTTTGACTGCCTTGTGCATAGATTGGATGCCACGTTCTGCTACATTAATTCTGGGTGTTCAGGTCTTCGTTTTTTTGTTCCTATTTACGTGGTGCCTAGGTAAGTTTTATTTATCTGGGTTACAGTGGAGGGCTCAGTTAGACTGTTTATTTTTTATTTTTTCCCTAGCGACTCTTACCTTCAACCCCCCCCCACATTGATTTTGTAGGACACTAGGATTGTATGTACAGTTTTTGTATTTTCTCTGAGGAGACTGGTGACTGGAGCTGTGTGCTCCATGGTGCACTGTGTTGACGTTTGTGTTTGGGACTTAAGTATGTATATATTTTGTGGAACTGTACCCTCTGAGCCCATTAAGGCTTATAATGTGTTTTTTATTGTGAGTTCCACTTGATTCGTGCCTTTAGCGCGTCCTCATTGGCTCCAGTGAGTCGCGTTGAAGTTGGCCATTTTTTATTGTTTGCCAGTAGGGGCTCGTGCTCCTTACTCTTCTTGGAGCTTTTTCCTTCTCCTGAATCTCGGCGGCTTTCACGAACTTAAGCTGGGCGTGTGCTCGCCAGCAGGGTAACGTCGACGTCACAAGTTCGTGCTCATGGTGTGTTTCCTCCTGCTAACAGGAAACATCATTCTCCTTTACTTAAGGCAGCTTGATTTCTATAGCAGGACAAGCTTTTTTAAAAAACAAATATAAAACTGGAACACTAGTCCCCTCATAGACACTTGTTTTTAGTGTCCCTAGTTTTTCTACTTCCTCAGCTTTTTCAAATTACTCTAGTTTTTCAGTGGTAAGAGCAGGGGGATAGGAGTCTCAGTACAGTGTGCCCATTATACCCAACTGTAAGCAAACTCAGATATTTTACATTTATTTGATTTTTCTGGGGATATTATATTTAAAGAGCCACTAGCACCATGGCTTATCAGAAACCTGTGGTATTTAAAAGGTGTAAGACCTGCAGGAGGGTAACGAGTCCCTCACCTTTAGGCTCCTATTGCCATCACTGTGTAACTCAAGCTAATATGTCTATCTTGGTCCCCCCCCCAGCCCAACCCCCCGAGCTGGGAGGGTGCACCTGGTGTACCGACTGGCAGTGGCAAGGCAGAATTGTGCAAATCTCTTACTATTACTCTTAAATAAGTTACTGAGCCAGATGTCCCACAGGACATGCCCACCACCACACCTGAACCCAAGGCAGGCCTCTCAGGTCGGGGGGGGGGCCACACAGGCACATCCAGATGCACCAGAGCAGGACAAGACTGCTAACCCAGATCTGCAGGCAGACCCCTACCTTGACCATAGAGAGGGTCAAGATGATGATACAGGGGACTTCGAGGAAAATCCTGACCTGAAAGTGCTACTCGACAAGGAGGAGGACCCCTCTGATGAAGAGAAAGAGTGTGAGTAGACATAACTTAAGAGAAAGATTCTGATCCCTCCTCTGTTTGATACAAAATCTCCACCCTACTGTATCTCATAAAAGAGGCTTGTAGGACATTACAGTTGAAGGAGGTACAAACCATGGAGGCATTGGATGTGAATCCAATCCTGTCTGCATCCTTTGTGCCAAAGTGTTTTGCAAACTTTGTACACTGTGACCAGATTATTGAACAGGAATGGGCAGGCACAGACCAGAGAAAGCATCTACCCAAACCAAAGGTAAGGTGTTACCCCTTTGTGGAGGAGAGTTCCCAGAAGTGGTAAACACTGCCCTGGCAGACAAGGCTGTGCATAACTCTATAAAGCACACAAGTATACCAATTGAGGGCTCTCTGTCCTTAACCGATACACACGATAAGCAAGTAGATGAATTGTGCAGAAGAGCCTTCACCTGAAAAGGAGGAATTTTATGCACATCCTATGCATCTTTTATTGTCTCCAGAGCCCTAAATTCATGGATTATGGCTTTGGGTAGTCTTGCTCCCCCAGATTCTGAGGGAGCAAACATTTTACAGATGGTATCCATGGCTTCCACCTTTCTAAGGGATGCCACAGTGGATGACTTACAAATGTCAGCATGCTCTGCTTATCACATTGTGTCAGCCATCCCATTCAGGGTGTATGGCTTAGGCATGAGGTTTGCGGTCCAAGTGTCAAAAGCCAAGCTGCTTAACCTATCCTTTGAGGCAGGACTGTTATTCAGATCTGGCCTGGATGACATTTTGAAAGATGTCCAAGATAGAAGGGACACCTTCTGATGTCAAAGCAGCAGCAGAAAGCAAGCTCGATCCCAAGGGGTCAAGGAGGTGGTCAACAGAGGCAGTCTCAGGTGGTTGTTGTCCCTTTGGAATTTCAGAAACTGAAGGAATAAGAGATCGTATTCTGGGCTCAAAGGCAATAGTAGTAGAGGAACCTTTGCCTGCAGATGTAACAGAGGTACAGGACGAAAAGGTGGCAGCTCCCAATGAAGGCACGTGGGCCCATTTCTGTCCCCTTCCCTTGGTGGAAGATTGCAAAACTTTTATATGAGAAAGTCACAAATAACATCAGATGCATGGGTACTAGTGCTACCGGTGCTAGGTTACACAATAGAGTTTGCGACAGTACCCACAAAGGGGCATTTCCTGCAATCCCCTATACCAGAGTACCCAGTGAAGAGACAAGCAGTGTCTCAGACTTCAGATCACGTGAAACAGATTGGGGCAGTTGTGCCAGTGCCCCCAGTTAAGAAGGTTGGGGATACTACTTAATTTACTTTGTGGTCCCCAAGAAGTCGGGGGGGGGGGGGGGGGGGATTGACCAATTCTGGATCTGAAGCACCTAAACAAGTTTGTCCACCATACAACCTTCAAGATGGAGTCCCTGTGGTCAATCATACGGGCTTTCCAGCCAGGGTATTATCTAGCATTCATAGACCTGAGGGATGCATTTCTCCACATCCCCATTTGGCAATCTCACCAGACATTCCCCCAGTTCATGATTCAGGGGCAGCACTTCCAGTACAGGTCACTCACCTATGGGCTGGCAACAGCACTCAGGGTATTCTCAAAGGTCCTCATAGTTCTTATGACTCAAATGAGACAGGAAGGACATCACATTTATCCCTACCTGGATGACTTGCTCACTGAAGCATCATCTGCTCAGATGGTGAGGAAATCAGTGTCCAGGACCTTGGAGACACTGGAGTCACACAGTTGGATATTCAGTAGGGAGAAGAGTTCCCTCATCCTGTCCCAGAGTCTGGAATACTTGGGCACAGTGTTCAAGATGGATGAGGGGAAAGTTTCCTTTCAGCAGCCAGGAAGACCTTGAGGTGAGAAACATAGTGGCTGAGAAGCTAGTTATCAACTTCTGCTTACAGAGTAGTACAAATTTTGGAGCTGATGACTGCAGCACTTGAACTAGTATCATGGGCCTGCTTACACATGCGGCCCCTTCAGAACAGAATGCTAGCAGCCTGGGATCTGACCTCAAAGGACAACCAAGCCCAAATTCCACTTACTCAGCCTCCTTGACCGTTGCTGACATAGTGTGAGAGCTCCAAGAACCTAAGCAAAGGGTCTCCATTAGAAGTCTCACCAGAGTTGATCCTGATGACCAGTGCCAGTCTGTCAGGCTGTGGGAGCAGCCTGGACCATGTTCTGGTCCAGGACATTTGAACTGTGCAGGAGAAAAAGCTACAGATAAACATATTGGAAATGAGGGCAGTATGACTTGCTCTCCTTCACTTTCACAAGTTGGTACAGTCAACGCTAATGAAGGGGGCATGGACTGGCACTGAGCAGCATGGACATCTGATCTCAGAACTCTTCATCAACTACTACAATCTAACATCATCTTCAGCCATCTAAGCCAGATTATGTGGTTCTACCAATAAATCTACGTAGATGAGACATACTTCAGCAGTTTTATAAGGTTATCTCAGTCATAGATCATCTTTATTGCTTACGGTGCCGCTTCCAAACTCCTGGGACACTGATTACAGGCCCTGCATCATGGCCGACTCTGATAAGCATCTGAGCTCTCTTAACAAAATAGAAGCAATGTTTATTAAACTGTCTACTGACATAAACGATCTAAAGAATACCACTCAACAAAATACTTTAACTTTGAGAACCATCGACTCTCGCCTAGCAGTTACAGAGAACAAAGCTCATCTAAATGAAGAATCAATGCAGGAGTTAAAAGCTACGATCAGACAACAAGACCGTACCATCAAGGATCTTCAAAATAAAATGGATGATATAGAGAACAGAAATCGGAGAAATGATCTCCGATATTTGGCTTCCCTGAGGAAGTGGAACTCAAAAATACGACTGCATTCCTACTTCATGCTCTACTGCAAGTTCTAAGTCTCCCAACAAATAAAAGCCTAATTATAGAGTGCTCCACTGCTCGTTAGGCCCCAAACCACCTCAGGACAAAGGCCAAGACCAATTATAGCCAGATTTCTTAATTTCAGCTACAGAGCTTATCCTGCAAAAATCAAGAGAACTTGGCCAACGTTTCTGGCAGGATCATAGGATCTACATCTATCGCGACTTCTCCAAAGAGCTAACTGCAAAGAGAAGGCCTTTTACTCTGGCTAGACAGCTGTGCATCAAAAGGCCTCTGTTTCTCACTTAGATATCCAGCGACTATGCGGGTCTTTATTGGAGGCTCCTACAAGGACTTTAATACACAGAGTCCTTAATGTACTTTCTGCATAATTATGACACAGTCCCCCTGGAGATTCAGCTGCCCAAGCGATTCACTCAATACCAACCTGCTCAAATGTGGCTACCTCCGGTGCTGATGGACTTTCTCTCACCCCAGTCTCTACTGTGGAACCCGCTACCTCCGATACCTTGGCTGCATACGAGAAGACATTCAAATGTGTATAGAGAGATTATCCTCTAACTCAGGATACACCAACCCTGGTGCTGCAGTCCTGAAAATACACCCAGGAATGCTCCAAAATCGATTAATGCCAAAAA
This sequence comes from Neoceratodus forsteri, assembly GCA_016271365.2. NCBI lineage: Eukaryota > Metazoa > Chordata > Ceratodontiformes > Ceratodontidae > Neoceratodus > Neoceratodus forsteri. The sequence goes on from CM057452.1 coordinate 570,949,978, forward strand.
AATCATAACAAGTATTTCTGTGCATAATAAAAATGCCTTATTGCAAGACCTACCTTCTTCTCAAAATCCCTGTGAAGATTCTTCTGCAGAAGCGAACACCTTCATTGTGTCCGAAATGGACTGTACCCCAGCAGACTCCTCATGGGCTGATACTGTGGCAAGCTCACCCTTCAAAATAAATGAGCCCCCCCCAAAAAAATCATTGCAGCAAAGCCTTTAAAACATATGCGGTGACTTCCTGAAACCTCGCTTAACCTCTGCAATAACTGCCTAGCTTTCATATCTCAGATTGCAGCCTTTAAAGCATGTTTTTGATATACGGTAATGTTTTTAGCCCATAACTAAGTATTTCTGTGTAATGCTTACCCCTCATGCACAGTTAATATGGTGTGAGACTTTTTGATCATGATCTATGGGTGAACTGCTGGCTGCGTCTGCTCTGTAGCCGAGATAGGACTGTAACCACTTTGAGTGACTCTACCCAATCGCATATAATAGAAGCAAGTAATGTGCTACTTTAGTTACACATCTGTGCAGACTATTTTCACGCCACTGGGACTCAGTACTTACCAATATACATCAGGAATGCTTGTTAACCTTTGGTTTTTAATTTAAAAATGCTCCGAGTTCCAGTCTTGCATGAAGCCTGGCGGCTGTGTTCAATTAATACACACTAGATAACATTGCATCTTACTTTGCATTCTCTTGTAGCTCAGCCTGCTATTAACCAAGACTACACAATGATACTGGCTGATCATTTAATCTGCAGAAAAGGAATCTGAAACCCTTATGCACTATTTCCTTCTTAATATCTTATATAGCCCTACCTACAACTATCCTATTACTACTGTTTATGTCAATCTGATCTGTATACCTTTGCTGATGGTGTTTGTCAAATGGAGCCCCTTGATATTCCAACTATCATATTACAAACTGGCTAATTTAAGGCCATATGGCTAACTTAATACTTTATACTTGGAATGTCATGGGACTCAATGCGCCAAGAAAGCGTAAACAAGTTCTTAATCATCTTAAAAAACATAAGGCACAAATTGCCTTTTGCATGAAACTAAATTACTAGATGCAGATAATGAAAGACTAAAGTGTGATTGGATCGGTCAGTATATGCAGCCTCTTCCTCCTCCAAAAAGAGGCATAGCTATTTTAATACATAGAAACCTGAAATGAAACTGTCTAATATTTTAAGGGATCCTGATGGTAGATGGTTTATTATATCTTCGATACTTCCTCAGGACCATTATCTTTAGTCAGTATCTATGCCTGAACTCCGATGACCCTCCGTTTTTTCACAAACTGGCTCAGCAATTAATTTCACAAAACCTGGTCAATTCACCTCATCAGAGGCGATTTTAACCTCACTCTTGGCCGCATCTAGACAGAAGCCCCTCTTCACAAGAAGCCCACCCAGAAAGCATAGCTGCGCTGTCCCTTCTAATGAATAATTTGGGCCTGTCAGATATCTGGAGGCTTTTTCACCCCAGAGACAGGGAATATACATTTTACTCTCATCATCATCAAACATATAGTAGAATAGACTATTGGTTAGCTTTCCCCTCAGTTACGGCCAATGTAATAGATTCAATTATTCTTCCATTACTTATCTCTGACCATTCCCCGATTAAACTTCTACTGACTTGGGATTCCCCGCCTCTAAAATCTCCCTCTTGGCACTTAGACCCTTTACTACTCAAAGATCCAGAATTCCTACCCTGGATCAGAACACAAATAGATTTTATGGCACATAATGATCCCAAAGACACCTCCATGGGCACAACCTGGGAAGCTCTTAAAGCTACCTTCCATGGTAAAATCATTAGCTTTTCAGGGCATAGGAGAAAAATGAGGGAACAACTTGATAACCTTGAGAATTCACTTAAAACCCAACAAGCACACTGTCTAGCCAACCCCCAACCTGACCCTTCCTCCCCCTTACACTACGAAATCCTTCAATTACATATGCAAATTAATGAGTTAGTTTCTCAAAAAACTGAAGTAGCACTATTAAGAATTAAGCTTAATTATTGGGAAGGCAGGGAAAGGGGAGCAAAATACTAGTTTATCGACTTAGAACACAACAAATGGAAAGATATATTGCCACTTTAAAGGACCCATCAGAAAAAATTCATACAGATAATCCCTCCATCAACAAAATCATGGCAGTCTTTTATAGTAATTTATACTCACCTTCCTCATCTACATCACCCCCGAATATCAACTCTTTTCTTGATAAAGTAACACTCCCTTGTCTCTCTCTCAGGACATGGCACCCTTCCTAGACAAACCTTTCACTATAGAGGAAGTCAGTCAGGTGCTCTTCTCCTTTAAATCTGGGCATTCCCCTGGCGGAGACAGCTTTTCAGTTGAATTTTACAAACCTCTGGCTGACCTACTATGCCCCTTGTTATGCAAAGTATTCCACAAATCTTCTAATATGGGTAAACTGCCCAAACTATGACAGGCACAATTATTACAGTACTTCCAAAGAAAGATAAGGACATTACCCTCCCATCTAATTATTGTCCTATTTCCTTAACACAGATGGCAAAATCTTTGCCAAGCTTTTGGCAACCCGCCTAGAATCGCTTATTCCTAAATTGGTTCATCTATCCCAGGTAGGTTTCGCAAAAGGGAGGATGGGCTCTGACCACCTTCGCTCCTTAATTAATTTAATGTACAAAGTTAAATTTCTTAAATCTTCTGCAGGAGCTATAGCTGTGGATTTTGAAAAAGCTTTTGATTCCTTAAATTGGACTTTCTTTACCTTGTGCTATCTCATCTTGGCTTTAGTAGCCTTGTTTTGTTCTTGGATCAAACTTCTCTATACATCACCCCAAGCCAGGGTGCTTACAAATTCCACACTATCCCAACCATTTAAATTAGCTAGGGGCAGCAGGCAAGGATGCCTATTATCCCCATCTCTTTTCATCTTAGCCCTTGAACCTTTGGCTGCTGCTTTACATCAGAACAATGAAATCAAATGAATATCTATTGGTCACACACACTATATTTCACTGTCGTATGCTGATGATATCCTGATTTTACTAGAAAACTTAGAATCGGCTGCACAACCACTTACTCATATACTAAGTACATTTTCTAAACTTTCAGGATTAGCAGTTAATTACCAAAAAACTGAGGAATTACCATTAAATGAACACTAATCATTCTCATGAACAACCCCCTCAGCTTTCGCTGGGCCCCACAAGATATGACCTACCTAGGGATAAAAATGTCATCCAATCTCGATAAAATCCGGGAAATAAGCCTTCCTCCCTTACTGACAGACATCAAAATAAACTTGGATAGATGGAAAACCCTAAACCTGTCTTTTTCATGTAAAATAGCGGCCATAAAAATGAATGTCACACCGAAGAGTCTCTATTTATTTGCTAATATTCTACTAAAGATCCCTTCTTCTCTTCTTACTAAAATTAACAAAGTTATAGGAGACTTTCTATGGGAAGGCCATATCCCAAGGTTCAACTGTATTAAATTACATTCTCATTGGTCACATGGTGGCTTCAGTCTACCCTGGTTTCTGGCCTACCTATGGGCATTCAGAGCCTCACAAACTGTTAAATGGTTCTCCAAACCTAATCATAGTTCTCCACTATGGCTCGATATGGAAGCCTCTCTGACCCCAGGACAGATCTCTACAAGCTTCATATACTTAACCCCAACTCCAAACTTAAGGAAGCATCCCACAATTGCTGCATCTACCCATTATTGGTTCAAATGCACAAATGGCTCAAAATTAATCCTACCTCTGTCTCATATTCCTATTTGGGGAACCCAAAATTTCTTTAGAAGGTAAAGCATTATTTTGCATCTCATGGAAACATAGAAATATATTTTTCCTGAATGATATCTTAACTGATAACAGTAACACACTAAACTCCTTTAGTAACCTACAAGCAAAGTGGGATATTCCCAGACAGGAATTTTGAAATATTTACAGGTCCGCTCTGCTACCCTCCCCATCATACAGCAAACTAGCAGATTCTCTTGGCCTCTTTATACATCAAAACATGGACCAAGGTCTCATCTGGTTTAATCAGCAGAATTTACAAACAAATTAGGGACTCCTACCAAATCAAACCCTTTCAGCTAAAAAATAGGAATCTTGCTTTAAATGACAATATAATGGACTTTCAATGGGATGAATGCTGGAGACTTTGCCATAGTACCTTCAAAGATGCATGCAGCGTGTTTATTCAATGTAAGATTCTTCATCTTTGGTACAGAACTCCATCCCTTCTACACAAAATGGGTTTATTACCCAACAATAATTGTTGGCACTGCAACTCACCAGATGGAGATCTTCTACATATACTCTGGCTGTGTAAAGCAATCTCTAAACTATGGCACTCCAGCCACCACCTAGCTTCCAATATTATTGGATGCCCTATTCCATTTGAACCTAAATACTTCGTACTAGGTGTTATAAATAAAGACATAAAATTATCAAAACATCAGCATTGGTGGTTACATATTTTATTCATGCAAGCCAAAAGATTGGTTTTAATGCACTGGAAATCCCAGTTAACACCTACTCTGACTGACATTTTGAACAGTTTAACCCATACTGCCTCCCTGGAATGGCTCTCATACTTGGCACAGGATCGACTGAACGAATTTAATCTTTGCTGGTAGGACTGTTTAAACTATCTTCAAACATCTGTGAATGGCACTATCAGATTCCTTACTTTAATTTTACCTCACAGATACAACCCTATTTTGCACAATAGTTTTCATATGCAACTCTTTGTTATAGTACAGTTTATGGTTATGATTAGACTAGGTTTCTTTTTGTCTTTTCTTTCTCTTTACAGTACAAGACATTCAACTATAAATGTACCTAATTATATATGCACAGTCAGATTCCAATAGAAAGCATTATAGTGATCAACACAATGTATATTTATTTGCTGTTATCATGTGCTGAACATATAATGGTCCTACTACATATTATATATTGTATTACTTCCATCTGAATATTTCATTTGCCCTGTATTTGCAAATATATGTAAATACTTTCTAATAAACAAATTAACTACAAAAAGCTAATGAACGTGTAAATTGAAGGTCTCCTCTGGCTCCAGTGGGGAGAAGGGGAATCTCTGGAGGAGGTTTTCTTTTTCTCTTTTCTTCATTTGTTTCTCCGCCTGCATCTCCAGTCCTGGTGGCATCCACCCAGCCTTGTCACCAACCCATCTCGTGGACTTACTTGTTAGCCATCACTTAGAGCTATATCGAGGGGTGGTGAGCCATGCAGAGTCATGCGGCACCTGTGAGGATGCCGAGTGAGTTGAGGCATTTTCCTCTATTTTCTCCCCGGGAACATCTGTGAGTGATGCACCCATGTGTGTAGTGGTGTACATGTGTGCTGTGTCAGCATGTGTCCCCCCACATCTGCTGGTCCTGCCAGTGCTGCCACCCAGCCTCCTCACATATTACCCCTGTGTTGCGCGATCTGCACTGGCTGCCGATTCAGTGGCAGATCACCTTTAAAGTAGGTTTATTGACCTACAAACCCTACATGGACTTGGTCTCAAATACTTGAAAGAGCTTCTGATTCCTTACAACCCTGTGTGACAGCTCCGTTTGGCTGGCGAGGGGTTGCTGGAGGTTCCGAGGATTATTTTAAAATCTTCTTGGGCCCATGCTTTTATGTTTATGGCCCCAACCCTCTGGAATTCTCTGCCCCATCAGCTTCGGGAATGTACGACCGTGGGGAGCTTCAAGTGGGAACTTAAGACCTACCTGTGGAGACAAGTATTTGTGAACTGATATGAGTGGTCTTATGATTTTAATGTTTATTTTAATTCTGTTTCTTGGGATTTTACTGTGACTTTTGTATAGCGCCTTGGTACCCAAAAGGTGCTTAATAAATAAAGTTTTATTATTATTATTATTAGACAAGCCGCGGGACTCTGGGTCCCCCCTCCCTAGGGAGAGAGTCATCCTGGGATGCTCAGTCCTCCACCCAGCCAGCCAATGAGCGAACCTGGTCCATTCTTGAACTCAGGTCACCAGAGTGGCTGGAGGTAAGATGCAGTGCCTCAACCCTCCACACCACTGGTCCGGCTTGGAGGAGGTTTTCTTCCTCAGACCATCACAACAGGGATCTCTTTAGACGTTTGGTCACCTGAATGGGGTAGATCTTCTTCGAGGATATCTCTTCCTTTAGGCTGCACTTTTAGAACTATACCCGCATCAGCATTAGGACCACATGGAAACTTCTGCTAGCCAGGGACCACCCATAAAAATGTCACGCATCAGCATCTATATAAACATTGGCAGCCCCATCTCTTCTCATTTCCTTTTACACCTTCGATTGCACTCATCGGACCTAACATGGAAATGCCAACCAATTAGCCGTTATTGTTAATTATTTTATTGTTAAGTAATCACTAATTTTTTAGTGATATTGCTGCCTCTGCATGCTGCTGAAACCAATGAAGTTGCTCTGGTACTGTGAGTGCAGAGAAAATATTTATAAGGATGACGCATATGAAATATGTGTTTGCTGTTTAGGCCTCTCTCACAATGTTAGGACTTGTGAGATTTATATATTTATGGCATTTTGCTAACTGGGTAAGCCCACTGAGACCAGAGGTCCCTTTTCAGGGGTGACCTGGAAATTAGTTACATACAAAGGCTTACATGTACAATATGGCAGACAGTACTAAGATTAATTGCATGAGGTACATGACAGGTAACATAGGAAACAATTTAAGAGCTTCAACAACAATTACACATGAGAAACAAATCAACTAATCAACATCAGCAATTTGGCAATACCTTATTATAGTTGGGGCCCAGGACAAGAGAGATCAAATTCATTAGGTACATAAGCACAGTACTGGATTGAAATAATAGGTAGGAGGGGGGACTGAGCATTTGATCACCTGGTCAGCAGTTACAGCTGCACTGAGAGCATTCTAACATATAGACTTTTAGACCTGCCTTGAACCCTTCTAATGAGTTAGTGTCAATTAGGTTATCTGGGAGGAAGCACCACTAGTAGGGGACAGAGTACGTGAAGGATCTTTTTCCAATGTTGGTACATATTCGGGGGATTTCAAGCAGATTGATGTTTGATGAGCAAAAGATACACCTCAGGGGCTTTGGAGTTAGTAGCCCAGTTAGGTTGGGGGGGGACGTACAGTTTGGTGAGCTTAAAGGTGAGGCAAAGAAGAGGATATGCAAGTTTGTACTCCAACATGGGCCAGCTTAATTCCATAAGAAACTCACAGTGGTGCCTCCTTGGTGGGGCATTAGCAGCAAAGCGACTGATTTTATTGTACAACACATTTAGTTTGTGAGTTTCACCTTCCCTTAGGAAGTGTAATACCGGGGCCCCATAGACCAGTGTGGGGAGCAGGGTACTCTTTGCTATTTGAATCTTTGAGTCTAACGTCAGAGAGGTTCCCAGCCTATAGAGAAGGCCAAGTTTTTGATGAATCATTTTGGTAACGGAATCCATGTGTGGTTTGAAGGTGAAGTCTTGATCCAGGTAGACTACAAGGTATATCACTTCGGCTACCACTTCTATCTGGAGACCAGCTCAAGAAGACAATTGAAGCAGGTGTTGTCTATTTCGCCAAGACGTCTGGGTCCAAATAGTACAGCCTTAGTTTTCTCGTTATTCATCACCAGCAAGTTAGATGCAAACCAGTTTTCTAGAGTTTTTAGACAGGTGGAAAGGCCATCAGCAATTGTGCTGGGGTTAGGATCAGTCCAGTAGACCACCGTGTCATCCGCATATAGCAATAGGTTCCCCTTGTGCAGTTTTGGCCTATGATGTTCATAAATAACGAGAATAAGAGGGACCTAATATAGAACCCTGGAGGACTCCATCTGTGACTTCAAAGCATTTTGAATGGACCCCTTTCCATTTCACCTTTTGTGATCTGTCAGCTAGACAGCTGGAGAACCAGGACAGGGCGAGCTCATCAAGACCAAGTTGTTTGAGTTTACCAAGGAGCAGCTGGTGGTTAACCAAGTTGAACACTTTGGTTAGGTCAATGAATATGGCTTCCATCATTGACCCTCTATCCATTGCATTCAGTACATCACAGATAAGATTCACAAGTGCAGTGTCTGTGCCATGGCTTTTTCTAAAGCCATGCCGTTCATCCGCTAGAAGGAGATGTTGCTGTAGGTAGTCCTGGAGCTGATTGTAGACCAGCCTGTCTTATACCATAGCCAATGAGCAGAGGATTGATATAGGTCTATAATTTTGACATCAACATGTGAGTCACCCTCGTGAATAGGGACCACTGTGACTAATTTCCATTTTCCCTGGACAGACCCTTCCATGAATGATCTGTTGATCAGCAGGGTGACAGGGAGGGCAATAGCAGTGGCAGCAGCTCTTAGTAGCCTGGGCTCAAGTTGGTCAAATCTAGGGAAAGAGTCTGGTTTCAGCTTTTTCAGAAGGGGAAGTACCACAGTCTCTCTGACCAACCTCAGGCGAAATTGTGGTCGAGAAATTTCCTTTTCATCAAATCTTTGCTGTGGGGGAGGTGAGCCAGGTGTCATGGATGTAAATTTGTCAAGGTTCATAAAAAATGTGTTAAAGGCTTCTGCCGCTTCATGAGGGTCATCCGAAGCTTGACCGTTGACCATAATAATTCCCTTCTGTGTGCTGGCACTGCCTCATATTAGGGTGGTTACGTGATTCCAGAATCTCTTTGGATCACAGAGGTGGCTATCCTGGAATCCTCTCAGGCAGCGACTTTTGGCAGCCTTGGTCCCTTACTTACATTTGTTTCTGAGGACCCTGTACCTTTCCCAGTCAAGTCTAAGTTTTGACGCCTTGTAGAGCCCCCATGCCTTATCCCTGAGAGTCACTTGCTTCTTCAGGTTGGCAGTGAGCCATTTTTGCCATTTGCCTTTCACCCTGAGTTTCCTGTATGGGGCATACTGGTTTGCTGTAGACATGAATACTTTTGAGAAGTACTCAAGAGCCTCATCAAGGCTCGGAGCTCTGTTATAGGGTGCCAGTTGATCCTTGAGAGAGAGCAGATGTAAAGGCCTGTGGTACAAAATTTGAGTAATCTCTTGCCGTGAAGATTCTGGGAGGTAGACCAGGTTGTTTATTTTTCCATACACAGAATATGGGTGAGTGATCGCTAAGAGAATCTGATAAAATTCCTGCTGAAATTATTTTAGAGGGGTCTGTAACCAAAGCCCAGTCTAGCAGGGTATGAGTCCTGGTATTGATGTTAATTCTGGTAGGTATACTGATCACTTGGGTAAGTTTAGCATCAAGAGTAAGCTCCAGTAGCCTATTGTCAGGTTTAGATGCCCAGTTCTGGTTGAAATCCCCTAGTATCACCAATTCACCGGGTGAATGTTCTGCCAACATCTGGGTGAGGGACTCCAGGGAGGAAAAGGCTTCTCGGGGGGGGGGGGGCATGTAGATGCATCCTACATATAGAGGCTTAGTGTTACCAAGCAGCAACTTGACAAATAGGTTTTCACTCACCCGAGTGTTTAATAAGGGGATATCAGTGTTGACTGCATTGATCCTGGTACTGACATAAATGAGCAAGCCTCTTCCCTTTTTACCAATTCTGTCTTTTCAAAAGACATTGAAATCCAGGAGGTCTACCTCGTGAGGGAGCACCTGGGGTTTTAGCCATGTTTCAGATACAGCAATCACATCAGGTTTGTATGCATCAGCCCAGGCCTCAAGTTCATGTATTTTGTGCCTCAAACTATTGATATTCATGTGGACCAGTTTGAGGCCTGTTATGTCAGCCCAGTAGGAGTCATTTGGAGAGAAGATAGTGTAGTTTGGAGGGATGGGACCAGGGTTTAGCTCAATATCACCACATAAGGCTAGTTTTGGCTTTGCCAGGTATCTAGTAAGTTTAACTGGTATGATTAGAAGGCTCTTCCTCCTTTTGGCCATAAATATGTAGGCTATGTTGTAACAGTTACCCCTGCGCACTAAGCCATGGGTAATTATGAGGTAGGGATAACTGGAGATACTGTACTGAGGTGAGTACCCATAGTGGGGGAGATAATGGAAATATTCACGTGGGCCAGGCACCTTTACCAAGAGCAGTACATGATCCACCATGAGTAGGGTGATAATATAGATGACTACCACAATAATACCACAGGACTTTATTATGACATAATTCAAAAGATTATTCTCCACCCTATTTCCAGAGTTCTGCAATTGCTTCCATAAGGCCTAATCTCCCATCCAACCTACATCCCCCCCTTCCGTATTCCATTCTGTTTAGTTCTCCTTCTATTATCCAGTCAGCTGCTATATTCTTATAAAAGCCATAAAGGCCATATTATTTGTACACTATGCCTGCTATATCTATTCTCTCCTTTTTTACAGGTTAAGTGATTTTTACTGTGCCTTGTATATATGTAAATTTTGTATACTCTCATTTTATGTCATTGTACTATTGTTTATATTATTTTCTTGTCCATGTAAAAATACTTGTACTCTTATTTGTATGACCACTCAGGTCCATCTTGTAAATGAGCTACGCTCAATGATGTTCGCCTGACTAAATAAAGATTTTGATTGATTGATTGATTGATTGATGACACAGCACTATTAGGCAGTTATTGTATCTGAAGTTCTTAGACTCAGCAGGGACTATCTGGGTAAGTATTCATAAGCCCTAAGCCTTAGGATAAGTCCTACTGAGCTGCCTGTTACTTAGGGAGTTCAAGACAATAGAGATTTCATGTTAGCCATGCAAAGATCAGACAATGCTACCACCTCGGGGAATTAATTTTATAACAACCTAGTTATTGCAGTAGTACCCAGGGCCGTTGAGGACAGGTAGTAGTAAGATATCAAAGCAGTTCACTTCTTTCTTAGATCTAGATTGTTGATATACAAAAAGAAAGTAACACGTATAAACAGAGTGCTTAAAAACAGCAGGTATATCAGTAACTATCAGTAGGTTTATCAATTTACTTAGTACAAAAAAGATTATTAGCTTGTTACCCATCAAGAAGTGAGGAAGCTGTTTTAACCCAAGATGATGCTTACAACACCACTAATTCAAGTGACTTGTCTTGTAATTTCAGCATAGATAAATATTCATCACATGAAATACTAAGCAGGCAAACAAGTAAGAATGAGCAGTTTATAAGAAACAGTACTCCACCTGCTGGACAAGAGCCTTTATGCCCCTCCTCTTTCTTTAATGATGGCCAGTCAGTCAGGGCTTTCTTTGGCAGCACTCTGGGTCATCTATTTAACAATCCATGGGGAGGAGGGTGGGACAAAAAAGCTCCAGTGAGCTGGAGCAGTCCAAGGAAGCTCTAATGAGTTTTCTCCATTCCCTTGTGGGTGGTTGCCCTCCTGGAGCTTGGATGAGCTCACAGATGCCCCGATCAGTGTCCAGAATCAAGGGATAATCCCCTCCTTTAAAAAGGCTGCCACTGCAAATTCAAAAGTGGCGCCTTTTTTCGTAGTCGTTGACTGGTTGCTTGAAGTTCACCAGGCACAGAAACAATCTTATGTGGAGCCCAACAGAATGGAAGCCAGCTCTGATGAGCTGCAAGTCATTTACTTTTTTTTATTTAAAAAAAAAAGAAATTCACTGCAGTCAGGAAACAGCTCTGATGAGCTGCACAGATCTCCAGTTTAAGTGGAGCACGACAGAAATGGGAGCAATGGGAGCCAGCTCTGGTGAGCTGCAAGTCCTTTACTTTACTTAACAGAAGAATTTGCAGCAATTAAATGGTAGCTCTGATGAACTGCACAGTCCTCCAGTCCCCCCCCCCAAAAAAAGCTGTGGTGAGCTGAAGCAGTACAAGGAAGCTCCGATGAGCTTTCTTCATTTCCCTATGGGTGGTTGCCCTCCTGGAGCTCCGATGAGCTCACAGATGCCCCGATCGGTATCCTGAACCAAGGGATAATCCCCTCCTTTAAAAAAGCTGCCACTGCAAATTCATAAGTGGCGTCTTTTTCTATGCCCGTGATTGGCTGCTTGAAGTTCACCAGGCACAGAAACAATCTTATGTGGAGCCCAACAGAACGTGAGCCAGCTCTGATGAGCTGCAAGTCATTTACTTTTAATATATATATATATATAAAATATAGCAGATGACACCAAGCTCTGTGGAGAGTGGACACAACTGAAGGGATACCGGGACCTACAGGAAGGTCTGGAAAAGCTGGGAGGTGGTCCAGGATCTGGCAGCTTGGCTTTAATGCCAAGAAATGCAAAGTTATGCATATTGGAGCCAAGAATTCCAGGACAGAGTATTACCTGGGTGGAGTCCAGTAGCTGCATCAGAGGAGGAGAAGTACCTGGGAGTGATGATCACTAGTGACCTGAAGCACTCCACGCAGTGCAAAAAGCAGCAGCAAAGGCAAACAAGATGCTGTGATGCATAGCTAGGGGATCAGTAGTAGGAAGAGGAGGTTATACTGCCTTGTACAGGTCACTGGTAGGCCACATCTAGAGTATGGAGTTCAGTACTGGTGCTCACACCTCAAAAAGGACATTAACCTGCTGGAGAAGGTACAGAGGAGGGCTACAAAGCTGATAGCCAGTCAGCAGGGCAAGGTATACAGGGGAGGTTGAGGGCACTGAACATGTACTCCCTGAAGGACAGGAGAGAGAGAGTGGGACATGATTGTGACATTCAAGTACTTGAAAGGGATAAATAATGTTGATAAGGAATGTCTCTTTAAGCTGGTGGCAACCATATCACAGGTGAGCACAGTCTTAAGCTGGAGGGTGGGAGGTTTAGGAGGGATGTCAGAAGCACTTCTTCACAGAAAGAGCGGTGGACACTTGGAATGCGCTGCGGAGGTTATCTCATTAAAGACAGTGAGCAGCTTTAAGAGGCTGGGATAGGCATGGGGAAAGATAAGAATCATGGGTAGGGAGGATGGGAGGAGTGGGGAGGAGGACAGGGACATTAGCTCAAGCTGTGGACCCTGCAATACAAACAGACTTGATAGACCAAATGGCCTTCTTCTGTGACTTGTTCATATGTATGTTCATATGTATTTAAAAAAAAAAGAGATTTGCACTAATGAAAACAGCTCCAATGAGCTGCACAGATCTTCAGTTTAAGTGGAACCACACAGAAATGGGAGCAATGAGGTCAGCTCCGGTGAGCTACAAGTCCTTTACTTTACTTAAGAGAAGAATTTGCCACAATTAGATGGCAGTTCAATGAGCTGCACAGTCCTCCAGTTCCCAAAACAAAAGCTCTGGTGAGCTGGAGCAGTCCATGGAAGCTTTGATGAGCTTTCTCCATTCCCCTGAAGGTGGTTTCCCTCCTGGAGCTCCAGTGAGCTCACAGATGCCCTGAGCAGTGTTCAGGATTTGCCAGGGCTTCAATAAAGCAAGCAGGCAACCAGAAGAAAGACACTGGAGGCATTTTTATTAGAAAACTCTAGTGGCGGTACAGGCATGTGTGAGACGTTATCACGTCACACATGGTGACATTCCAACATGGTCAGGTGAAGAACACGCGCAGTATCTGACTGAGATGCCTGCACTGGTGTTTTGAAAAACTGCTCTAAACTCTAAGGAAGCTGCATTATTAAGTTTAAGATAAACCTCATTACTGAGCTTCATTTCTAGTTTTTTTTATTGCGACTCACGTGATATGTCGGAAAGCAGTGCAGTAAGCAAAAGAGTTAAATGAAGACTTGTTCGACTTAGGTGAAAAAATGACAAAAAATACACAGGTGACATGCCAACATAAACCCCAGCATTCGCCAAGCTTACCTGACCTGAGAGATTTCACTGCAACACCTCAATTACCACAGTCCCTCTTTTCTCCTGGAGCTCCTTCGACTGGCTGGAAATCGTGGATGTTATGCGGATTGTCCAGGGTATGCACCCTACATGCTGTAATTTAGACCCGGGCCCGACAGTCCTGATTATGGGTTGTTGGGAAGCCATTGGCCCAGTTCTGGTGCAGACGGTCTGGTGCTCCCTTGACTCTGGAGAATTGGGCCTTTGCAGCGCATTCCATGAAAGATGTATAAAAAGATTTCTGTTGCCAAAATCACCAGTGCCCAGAGACCTTTCAGCCAAAGCTAATATCTTCTCTTACTTTAAAACTAAGGAAGTAAGTGATAAAAATTCAGCTGAATTAACACATGAAAGGGGTGCGATCCTGAAGGTAAAAGGGCAAACTGGATCAGTAGAATTTAAAAGGGGTGAGATCTCGAACTTGTCTTCTAATGCTGTTGTAATTGTTAAAATAACTACTGCCCAGATAACTGCTCACGAAGTAGCTACATCTAGTAATTCAATAGACAGAGAAGTGAATCACAAGGGCTAGACATAACAGCACTGAAGAACCAGTCCAAATCAGCACTTGACAACTTAACAAATGGGCTGGCAGATATGAATAAAGACATACAAATGGTGGAAAGTTCAGATGCTCAGAGTACAAAAGAAATGCAGATTACAAATACTCTTACTACTAATACAGGCATTAAAATGGGAAATAATCTGGAAGCCGAACAAGATAGTAGACATAATTTAACTGTGTTAAAAGCTGTCGCCAATTTAAAGGAAGAAATGTTAAAAGCACTGGGAGAAATTAAAGGGACTTTAAACACAGTAACAGGCTCACTGAATGATTTGACAAATAAATTGGAAAACCTCATGCTTAGAACCACTGAATTAGAAGAGCGGGTTTCTAAATCAGAAGACGTAACAGCACAAGTTTCGAAAAAATTTCTACAGTTTGAAAGGAAAATTCAAATGTTACAAAAGAAAGTGATGCAACAAAAAGACAGGGCAAGTAGAGGAAATATCAGACTTTGTAGAATCCCAGAAGGAGTAGTAGGAACTGAGGATACAGTCCCTTTTTGAAAAAATGGTAACTGAGGCTATAAATAGAAATTACCCTGAAGACAAAGTTATATTAGATAGGGCTCACCAAGCTGGATCCAGATTTAATGGCAATGCTTCTCACCCCAGAATGATCTTTATTAAACCTTTGAAATATCAAGACCGAGAGGTAATACTACAAAAGGCAAGGATTTCAAAGGGCTTAACCTACAATCAGATTAACTTCAATGCTTACCTAGATTTGTCTGCCAGAACCACAGCAAAAAGAAGACTGTTTAACCCTCTTAAGCAAATGTTATACAATAAAGGTGTAAGATTTTCAATTCTCTACCCTGCAAAAATGTGCTTCCCTTTAAATGGCAGGCTGCATACTTTTGATTCCCTGGAAGATGCTATGGAGGCATATACTGTAAGCTAGCGTTTGACAATCAAAATGATCCTTCATTTAGTAAGGACTGCAGAACAAGGCCAAACCCATATCTGACTTCTCCCAGAGCCTCACAACAAAATACTGAAACAAATTCACAAGCAGAACATAGTGGAACTCAAGAAAAACCAGAGGTACGATCAACAGCTAATTAAGATATGTAACTGCATAACTGTTCAATGAACTCAAAAACCAAAGCAAATAAAATTGGGCCTTTGCAGCGCATTCCATGAAAGATGTATAAAAAAAAACTGCATTAACGCACAGCTAAAAATATGGAATCACTAGAAACCTGTTAGTAATAGGTTAAGGAAGAAGTAGAACTTGCTATATTCCTTGCATATGAAACATGAGCACAAAAAAAAATCTGTATGCTCTTTTTCTCTCATGCTGTTCTACCCACTCCACAATACAGCAGCTTGTTTGCACTTAATATGTCTCAGAAGAATTTCTAAACAAGGCAAACTCTAGCCATGATACCATGAGTGGTGTACAAAGATGGAACCTCTGCCATCATTGATGCTGGTGGGGGGGGGGCAACAGGATTGTCCGAGGGATGGGAATATGGGTAAATTTATACTCTTTTCTATCTTTTTTGATACAATTTGGGGGTAGATTTAAGGGGAAGGATGGGTTAAGGAGGGAAGAGGGATTCCCAATAAAAATCTAACAATCTAACACTTAATTTTTGCTCTAAGGGACAGAGTCTGAATAATAAAGAAATAAACATCAGGACTTTTCAAACAGAACATTGGACAAACAAACAAAGAAGTTCAGGAAGACAAATACATAGGAAAGATTATTGGGATGAAACTAAATTTAGCAAGCAGAGCTGGCTTGGGATTAATTTAAAAATGGGTACAAATCTTAAGATCACAACTTGGAATGTGAAAGGAATGCATAATAGAATCAAAACAACAAAGCGATTAGGCAGCTGGAAAAAATCTTCAGATTTAATAATGTTACAAAAACCCACTTAACAGATAAAGAAATAACATGGTTCGAAAACTGGTGGGGCCTAGCCATAACTTCAGTTTTTCCAGAAATGCAAGAGGGGCTATGATTGCTTATAATGTTGGCAACTATTATTTAGCATACTATGGATTCACAAGGGAGATATGTTATTACTCAACTAAAATTATTCAATTTAAAGGTAATCTGTGCAACTTTATATGCACCCAATATAAATAACCCTAGGTTTTTCACAGATTTGTTTCTAAATCTAACAACTTTTGAAGCCCCTTATATAATAGGGGTGACTTTAATATTCTATACAATCAATAGACAAAACAACAAAACGAGGTATTGCACATAAATCATCTAGAAAAGTGATAAATCAATTTATAGCCAAACTAGGGCTGATAGATCCCTAGAGAGTATTATATGAAGATAAAAGAGTTTATTTGTTTTTCTCTTCTATACATCATAGCTATTCAAGAATTGACTTTTTTCTAGTCTCCAAAACACTTATGTGTACAATATCAGATGTACAGTACTCAAATATTATTTCAGATCATGCTTCCTGTACACTGACTATCAGAGTAGCAGAGACTAAGAAACTTACTAAGATATGGTGTATGAAGCAAAATTTACTGGGTAATTCTATAATTTATGAAAAACCTAATAAAGCATGCCAAGAATACTTTATACTGAACACTACAAAAGACACTTCAATATGAAATATATGGGAGGTGTTTAAATTGTACAGTATATAAGAGGAATATCGATTAGCGTAGAAATGAAGGAAAAAGGGTAGAGATAAAAAGTTCAAAGAATTAGAATTAGAAATTCAAAATTTAACCACAATTTACAGCACTTCCTTTAGCAATTTAATATATAATAAACTTTTTTTTAAATGTCTTTTTATTAGATAGATGAGACACACATTTAATGGTACATTCATCTTTGTACAATAGTATTACAATAATCATTGACATTTAAATTCTGTTTGTTTCCTGATAACTAACACATTGTTTTGTTTTTGTTTTTTTGTTTGTCTTTTCCCCCTTTACAGGCAGTTCTTTCATAGAATGATTGGATTTTAATCTTTATAAGCATTTAACCCCCTTGATTAAATTGTAAATTAGATTCCTCAATGAATCAATAAATTGTTATAGCAATTGTGAAGGCTGCTTCCTGAGACCTCTTAAGATCTTTTGTCTCTCAATACCTTCCAGGGTGTTTTGTGGAGAGGATCAGGGAGAAAATCTGGATCATGCCTAGATAAATACATCATACATGAATATATAATAAACTTATCCAAAAAAGAGAACAATATAATTAACTAAATACGAAGATATTGAGCAATTAATACTAAATACTAGGTCAAACTATTATGTGGCTTCAGACAAACCACTTAAGACTCCTTGCTTGGCAAGTTAAAAAGCACAAAAGAACACACAGTTATAGCAATGACTAATAATCTTGGACAAGAAGTCAACAAACCAGAAGAAATTAATGATAGCTTTGTTGACTTTATCAAAATTTATATTCATCTCACTTAGAAAAGATTCACAAGAACCTATGAAATTCTTGGAACATTTACATATTCCAGTTATAAATGAAGAAACTAAAATAAAGCCTGATCAACCAATTACACAAGCTGAAGTTACCCAGGCTATACATGACTTGCCTTTAAGCAAATCTCCAGGACAAGATGGGTTAGGGGTAGAACTTTATAAAAAAATATGAAACTCGTATAACTCCAGTACTATGCTCACTATTCAATTAATTTAACCTGACACAAATAATTCATAGGTTTCATAGGTTATATCAGAGCAGAAAAGACAGAGAGTTAGTCCATTGTGCTCACTGATGCCCTAGTTAAAGTAGCTCGATTTTATTTGATACACAGTATTTGTCCAGTTCCGTCTTAAACCCAGCATGTTCTCACTTGCAACAACCTCCTCAGGTAAGTTGTTCCAGACTGGAATTACCCTAACACTAAACCACTGTTTCCTTTTTATTGTCTTAAAATGTTTCCCCCTCAACTGCAATATGTGTGTCCTGGTGTTATGATGCTGATCCCTAAGTGTAAGTCCCAGTTTCACCATTAAATTGGCATCCTTCATTGATCTATATACCACACATAGATCTCCTCTCAGATGCCTGTACTCCAGTGTGTACATCCCCAAGTCTGCCTATCTGTCCTCATAGCCTGTGTCCCTAACATCTGCCACCAGCCTCGTTGCCCTTTTCTGAACCCTCTCCAGTCTCTTGATATCGGTTTTGAAGCCAGGTGACCAAAACTGGGCACAGTACTCCAAATGCGGCCTCACCAGTGAACTGTAAAGTGGCACTATCACCTGCCTCCTCCTACTTTTAATATGTTTTTTGATATTGTTTCATATACCACAAGCAGTACCTATTATCTGGCTACAGTGCTGGTGGAACATGAGATCATTAGTCACCTTGATTCCCAGATTTCTTTCTTCTATAACCTTCCCCAACTTATGTTCATTTAAAACATAATCGGTTTTGTTGTTATTTTTACCGAAGTGCATAACTGCACATTTATTAGTGTTAAAGGATAATTTGTAATCCCTAGCCCATTTTTCCATCCTAGTTAGAGCATCTTGTAACTTCTGTGCATCCCTGCTATTATTAATGCTTGTGCCAATCCTGGTATCATCCATAAATTTAGTCTCCCAAACTTCCCTCCTCCCATCAGTGAGTGTATATACATGTTAAATAAGCAAGGCCCCAGCACTGATCCCTGGGGACTCCGCTTTCCACATTTAACCAGTCTGAATATGTACCCCTCAAACAGACCCTCTGCTTTCTTTCACTCAGCCATGCATTGACCCAGCATGTGATATACCCAGGAATATTGTGTTCTATTAAGACATCTATTAATTCCCATGGGGACCTTATCGAATGCTTTCGAGAAGTCCAAAAACACGATGTCCACAGAGCTGCCTCATCCAGTGCCCCACTCACATGTCCATAGAATTCCAGGAGATTTGTTTGGCATGATAAGCCTTTCCTAAAACCATGCTGAGCGTCATCACAGTCCCTGCCAAGTTCATGAGCTCCACTATTTGGTCCTTAATGATGGTCTCCAACATCTTCCCCAGAGCCTTTTAAAGAAGCAACAATACAAGTGTTCATTAAAAAATAAAAAGATCCACTGAGCTGTGTATCATATTGCCCCATATCACTTCTTAGTACAGACTTCAAAATATTTACTAAAATATTTGTTTACAGACTTGAATCTATATTACCTACTATAATAAATCAGGACCAAACTGGATTTATTAAAGGAAGATCCTTAACAGAAAACATTAGATGCACAATAAATATTATATCACTAAACAAATATAATGACCATAGTAATATAACCATAGGCATGAAAAGGCCTTTGAGCGAATGAGGTGGGCTTATATCTTTGCTACCGTACAGAAAATGGGATTCTATGCACAGCTCAGCGGATGGATACGATTGCTATACAATACCCCCCGAGCTCATATCAAAACTAATCAAAACATTTCTAAACAATTTAGTCTATGCAGTGGAACAAGACAAGGGTGCCCCGTCTCCCTTAATATTTGCACTTATAATGGAACCACTAGCAATAGCTATAAGAGGAAATGACAAAAGAAAAGGCATCAACTTTAATAACAAACTACAGAAAATAGGATTGTACGCAGATGATGCCTTATTATACTTTACCAGATAAATCAATAAATGAATTTATAAGGATTGCAGAACAATTTGGAAAAATTGCAGGCTATAAAATAAATTGGGGCAAATTGATTTTGCTGAAACTACATCAAAATTGCACTGTAAATATACCATCACGATATCCTATAATACAAACTAATACACAGATACACTATTTAGGAGTTACTATCACAGCAAATATAGAAAATCTATACAAAGCTAATTTTGTAGATCTTTTAAAATACATAAAAAATGATCTGAAAAGGTGGCAATCCTTATTATTAACCCTTATAGGTAGCATTAATGTTATAAAAATGCAAATACTTCCCAAAATACTCTTTTTACTTTAATTTTTGGCAATCCCAATTCCAAACACTTTTTTTGTCTCATTAAAATTGATCAGAAGTGACTTCTTATGGAAACAGGGCAAACCTCGTATTGCATGGGATACATTAACACTAGCAAAAGAAAAAGGTGGACAGGGCCTCCCAGATTTTTACACATACTATGTAGCAACACAAAAGTTTACACACATGGCAATGGCTACAAGAATATAAAGCTATCTTAACATCTACGTATCTGAAAACAAGTGCACAATCATATCCAACTTTAATGAATCTTTTATTTTCAGCATAGTCCAAGAAGAAAAAGTATAAGCGTAGGTGTATAATGACAAAATACACTTATAACTGCTGAAAAAATCTATGAATTTTGTTAATGAGACAGGTACTATTTCTCAATACACTCCAACTTTTAATAATTATGATTTTCATCCCTCCGCAATAGATGTTAACTTAAAAACATGGAGTGACATAGAAATTACACAATTAGGGAAACTATATAACATGAAATCCTTCAAAACATTTACTGAACTTCAAGGCCAGTATGGACTATTAGTCAATCAAAAATTTCAATACCTACAGATCCATAGCTATATTAATAAAAATAAAGCTTTGGTAAAAATTATAGATTCTCCAATATTGATGAAACTATTACAAGACAACAAAGATGGTAAAAAAACTGATTTCTCGTATATACCAAATTATTATGACAAAAAAGGCAACCAATATATACAAATAAAAAAAAATGGGAGTGTGATTTGGGTCTAAGTATAACTGAAGATATGTGGAAAAGAATCATAGAAGCCTATACTGTTAATGTTTAATCTACTCAATTATGGCAAATTCAAATGAACTCAACATATCATACCTATTATACTCCATCTAAGCTATATCAGTTTAATAATGCTATAACTGATAAATGCCCGAGATGCACTAATACAACAAGAGTCTTGATTCATTTAATACACGCCTGCCCATTTTGACAAACTTTTGGAGCAAAATTAACATAACATTAACAAAAACATTTGAAAAAAAAATCTGTCTTGGGGAGGCGGAGCCAGCAGCCTAGCCAGAAGCAGCAAAATTCTGGAGCTCCTGCGTTAAGCCCTATATTTGTAATATTAACTCTATATTTTGAGCCTACTTCACACTAAGACATCGACCACTGCCTTGGGAGTTGTTCCTAGTTGCTGCTGAGGTAAAAGATTCATCCAAAATGGAGAAAACTAAGCCCGGCGAAGCAGGACTTCTTCAACCCGGGCCCAGAGTACTAAACAGCCTGATTCTGCAGAGGGAGCAATGGTGTCTGCCGTGACAGAGCAATCTACGGCATCCCTGACCACATTGCAAATTGCTGTGAATGCTCTAATGAAAATGGTACAGGGAACAGACCAAAAATTGGACTCTTTTTCCTCGAGATTCCAAGCAGTGGAGATGAGATTGGATGCAATGAGGGAGACTACCAAGCAAGCTGAGGCAACAACCGGGAAGGCCTTAGCAGCAAGAGCCACTTCTATTAAAGAACAAGTGGCCCTTAAAAGTCGAGTGGCGAAGCTTGAAAATACTGTTAGGGCTGCCAATGTCCAGATTCTGGGCCTTCCCGAAGGATTGGAGTGTGAAAACCTGACCACATTCTTGACTGACTGGCTCCCTACAATAACGGGCCTGTCTAATGTCTCCATATTGCGGACATATAGAATCACCCCCTGCAGGCCTACCTCCAATGCAGATAGCCCTCGCACATTCTGGCCACGCTTTTTTCAGCTGTGGAGCGGGATCAGGTATTGGGGGCCGTCTGAAACAAGCTTTGTTTTCCCAGACCTCACTTATGCTGCTTATATGCAGCAAAAGACCTTTGACGGTGTGAAAAATAAACTGAGAGAACTGGGAATTCCCTATTCGATGGCTTTTCCAGCTCACCTATGTTTTGCGGATGGGCGAAGGCAGTATCGTTTTACCGGTCCTAAGGAGGTCGGATCCTGTGTAGAGAAGATTTCTTTGTGATGGATCCATGAAGAACAGCCATCCGAGGAAGATTGATTGTTTGGATGAACTTTGGCTCACAGTTTGAAGTTGGGACTGTCAATCTGGTTTGCTTCATATTTAGTCCCCTCTTTTTTTTTTCTTTTTACAGCCACATTTCTGGTACTGTGCAGTTCTAGTTAGAGTTCAGCTGAGTGGGATAGGAATTTCAATCATTTTTCTTAGCTGTTCATATCGGAGTATATTTGCTTTTATACTACAGTGCCTACCCTAATGTATTAATAAACTACGGACTTTGAACTGTACAATAATTGCTTAATGGGGGGGATTATTTGGGCATGTTTAGATAATGACAGTTCCCAGAGTTTAACCTTTTTGGCTACCCTAGTACAGAGGGCAGGTTCCGATATAGTTAGAATAAACAAATGTTCAGTTTTTCCTGTTCCTACTAGATGAAGTGTTACTATAAGAACTTTTTCCCCAGGAGAGCTTATTCTGGTAATGAAGGCCCTCACCTTAAAGGCATAGTGTGAAAAGTGCACAGGAGCTGGTCTCTGGCTCTTCAAAACATCTGCTTTTATCACCAAAGTAAGTGAGGATTTCCTCCTAGGTATGCTACTTTCAGTTTTTTATCCTGGGAGTTACGTGTGTCTCCTACTAATTCTGTTCGAATACTTATCTGATTTATACATTTTTGGCTGCAGGGGGCTCTAGAATATTAAAAATTGCTTTTAAAATGTTCTGTGGATCTTTACAAAAGGACTGAGATGGTCGGTTAAACCATGTTGTCTTTTTTCTTTTATATGAGTCATAAATATGTGGGGCATTGACTGCTAAGATGGTTCCATATGCTGACTACTTACCCTTGAATGCTGTACCACTTGTTGCATGTAATCACACTACTTTTGTAATATCTAATGTAAACCATGGATGTTGCTACATGCTCTGGAAATATGCTTTATGCATATTTTTTTTATTTTTATTTTAGTCTTTGGTAACCGGGTAAGGCCCACTAGGCACAAGTGCCTGTTTTCAGGGGCGACCTGGGAGCACTGGGCAGTTAAGTGACTTGCTCAGAGTCACAAAGTATGCAAGTGGAGGTTGTGAGAATCAAACTCAGGTCTGGTCTGCTGGATGTACCAAGCTCGTTCACACCTCATTCCTTTAACCTCCAGGTTATACTGCCAGCCCATATGTATAAAATATAAATAAAAAGTTAAAAAAAAAATCTGTCTTAACCCTTTGACTACTATATTGAGGATTCACCCTCTGAATGATTATCTGGATTTAAATGAATCAAAATATCGATATATAGCATCTATCACAGCAAAAAAATGTATCCTTCTTAAATGGAAGGATAATGCCCCTCCGGTCCTCGAAACATAAGTAAATTTGATGGTGGATATATCCAAATTAGAACAGATTTGGTATATCAAAACTAATCAGAAAGAAATATTTGAGAAAATATGGATTCCATTCTGGGCTGTAATTCAAATGGGACTCCTATGAAATAGGTAGATTGGGTACATAAATGGGAATAAAACAGCTTAGGGAATTCCTGGACTCCACGGTTATGGTTATGATGATAATTGTGACTAGGTATCTGAAGATACATCTGATGATCCAGTACCTCTGTCTTTTACCTGAACCAAAACCAGAAAAGAAAAAAATAGAAGAAAGAAAAACTCTAGTGGCCATGGAAAAAGCCCAGAGTCAGAAAGTGGTGTCGCCAGCCCCATTGAACAATTTGCAGTTGTCCAAGTCGAAAAACCGCAAAAAGACCAGTAATTTTTGGGATATAAACATAAGAATAAGGACAGATCTGCTTCCCCAGTGAGGTCTGTGTCACCACTGCAGCCTGCAGGTACTCTGTCTGCATTGTCATCATCTGCCCCGGCAGCGGTGACGCCAGCCCCCCCAAGCTGTCGACCAGACACAAAGATTAGGGCATGGCTTAGGTACTACTGTACCTACTATGAAACATATGTCACCGGCATCGACAGGTCCAAGCCCATCATCGACTATAGTGATCACAGACCCTGGCCAGGGCATTGTCGATGCACAGGCAGTAGTGGCATTGTTTTCAGATATGATACGGCGCATACTTCCAGGCTTGCCTGTGCAGCCTTGTACTGCCATTGATGGGGGTTCCGCATCATAGGCCCTGTTAATGTCATTGGCTGGTACACAGCAAGTGCTTCCTGAGTAATGGCCTCCGGTGTCGCTGGTGAGGTCTTCGATTCCTGTCATCGACAGGGACACCGACGGCGAGGAAGAACATAATTCAGACCTCATAATGGAGGAGGATTATGAAGAGGTGCTGGGTTATGCAGAAGAACATTATACTCCATGTTCTAGCTCCACTGTATCTTTTTGTAGTGAGGATTCTGCGGTGTACACACCCAGATCTCCTCCTGAAGACCCTTCTTTCAAAACTATGATGCAGCAAATTCAAAATGTAGTGGGATTTGCTGTGGAAGAAGATGATTCAGCCAAAAAGAATTTGATGCATTTTTGGGAAGTATCATGTACTGCATCCATCATTGTTCCTCCAGTTTTGCCTGTTTCAGAGGATGCAATATTTACTGCATGGTACAGGCCAAATACAATACCAGCTGTACCCAGAAAGGCTGACAAGCAGTACCTTGCTCCTGCTGCCAAGCATTACTATGCTGACCAGCCTAGAACAGATTCTGTGGTCATAATGGCTGCCCATGATAGATCCAGGGCACCAGAAGAAAAAATTACTCACCTTAGTAATGTTGTTTCTTCTAATGGAGTCTTGCTATATTATGACATATGCAGTGAGTCCCAACCTTCGAACTGCCCCGGAGGTGAAAGAGTTAACTTTCCATGCCAGGCATGGAATGCTGAGCTCGAGCTCAGTTGAAAACTCTGTCTGTTGTTCTTCAAACTCAAACTGTCAGATCTTTACGAGCTAAACTCACTAAGGTCCTGTGTGGAAGCTGTAAACTACACTAGCCAACTGGCTACTAGATATAGAACACATTTTTGGTCCCAAAACAAAGACTCAAGTCAGGAGACCAAAAATGAAAAACACAACACCCAGTCACCCCAAAAAGGAGGGTGAAAATAACAAGGTGGGCATCTACTAAGTGCCAACACTGCACTGCCCACCCATCCCAAAACAGAGGTTCTGAGAGAGGGCAGGCGGGGAGGTCATAATATGCAAGACTCCATTAGAAGAAACAACATTACTGAGGTGAGTAATTTTCCTTCAAACAACATGAAGTCTTGCTATATTATGACATATCTGAACTACACAGCAGTACCTCCATGGAGGAGGGACAGAACCTACTTAGAAATAGGCTTTGAAGCACAGCTGTGCTAAACCGAGCATCACTCCTAGCCTGGGTGTCCAGAGAGTAATGCTTGGTAAAAGTGTGAACTGTTTTCCAGGTAGCTGCTTGACAAATCTCTAGAATGGGGATGTCCCTGGCAGCAGCCAGGGAAGCAGCTGTATCTCTGGTAGAGTGAGCCCTCAGGCCTGAGGGAGGAACCTTACCCAGCTTTTCATAACAGAATTGGATACAAGAGACAATCCACCTGGCAATGGATCTTTTAGTGGCAGGTTTCCCTTTACCAACCTCACCATAAGTGAGGAACAGTTGGAGGGAGTCAAACCTGTGACCCTTGGTATGCTCAATGTAGTAACTAAGGGCTCTCTTCACATCTAAGCTGTGCAGCCTCCTCTCGCCAGAGGAGGAATGGTCAGTGAAGTACACTGGAAGAGAAATAGATTGATTAAGGTGGAAATCTGAAACCACCTTAGGCAAGAACTTCCTGTTAGTCCTGAGGACCACCTTATCTCTATGAAAGGAGATAAAATCAGGCTCCACTGACAAAGGTTGTAATTCACTTATGCGTCTGGTAGAAGTGATGGCTACCAGAAACACAGTCTTCCAAGTCAAATACTTGAGCTCTGCTGAAGACAAGGGCTCAAAGGGAGGTTGCATAAGCTGAGCAATGCAAACATTAAGATCCTAGGCAGGGGGCAGGGTCCCTGAATGGAGGGTTGGTGTGAAGCAATCCCTTAAAAAACTTAGAGAATACAGGATGAGCTGAAAGTGAAGAGGGTTTACCTGCTGAAATGAAAGCAGACACAGCTGCCAAATGCACCTTTAGGGTAGCTGGTCTGAGCCCCAAAGTGTTCAAATGGACCATATAATCCAGGACTGTGGGTAAATCAGCAGATTCTGGGGAAATATGCTTCCCAGAGCACCATATGGAAAACCTCTTCCATTTGGAATTGTAAGTAGCCCTGGTGGAAGGCTTTCTAGAAGCCTTCAATATATCCATTACACCTTGGGAGAGGTGTAGATCAGCAAATTCTAACTCTTCTAGAGACAGGCCTTGAGATTGAGAGATTTGAGGTTCGGGTACCAAACCCTTCCCTGAGCACAGGTTAACAGATTGTGATTCCTGGGAAGATACAGGGGAAGATGGACTGCTAAGGACAGTAGGAGTGGATACCGGGGTTGTCTGGCCCAATCTGGAGCAATCAGAATCACTTTGCAGGGTTGAGATCTGATTTTGACTAACACTTTGAACAGGAGAGGGAAGGGGGGAAAAGCATACAGGAACTTCCCTTCCCAACTGAGAACTAAGGCATCCAGGGGGACTGAGCCCAACACTGGGGACCTGCAGCAAAAAAGGGGAAGTTGGTGATTGTCTGAGGCTGCAAAAAGATCTATCTGCGGGGTGCCCCATCTGGAAAATATCACCTCCAAGACCAGGGGATCCAGTGACCATTTGTGATGGCCCTGGGAAATCCTGTTGAGAGCATCTGCCAGGACATTGTCCTTGCCTGGGAGGTGAACTGCCGTAAGGGAGGTGTTCAGGGAGTAAGCCAGAGACCACAACCTTATTGCTTCTGTGCACAAGGCCATAGACCGAGTGCCTCCTTGCTTGTTGATGTACCACATCGTAGTGGTGTTGTCTGTTCTGACCTGTACAACTTTGTTCTGAACAGATTTGGAAAAAGCTTGAAGTGCTAGAAAAACTGCTCTGAGCTCCAACAGGTTGATGTGGAGCAGAGATTCCTGAGGGACCACAGTCCCTGGGCAGTGAGGTGCCCATGGTGCTCCCACCCCAAGAGGGATGCATCTGTAGTAAGGATTAAAGAGTGAGACTGAGTGACAAAGGGAACCCCTGTCTCAGATTGCTCTGATCCTGCCACCATTGAGGGCTTGGATCAGGGTTGAGTCACTGGGATCAATTTGGTTAGAGGTGCTTTCTTTGAGACCAAAGGCTCTCAAATGGAACTGGATGTCCCTCATCTGAAATCTGGCTCCTTGCACTACTGCTGTAAAGCAGCCATGTGCCCTAGGAGCTGTAGAAAATGCCTTGCTGGTCGAGAGACCTGCAGGGTGAATGAGGAGGCCAGAGAGACCAGGGTCCTTGCCCTGTCCAAAGGCAGGAAGGCTCTGGCTTCCTCTGTGTTCAGTTCTGCACCTATGAAGTTGAGGAGCTGGACAGGCTCTAGAACTGACTTTGTAAGATTCAGAAGGAAACCTAGAGAGGTAAGCAGTTGCTGAGTTATCTGAAGATGTAACTTGACTTGGTCTGGAGACTGGCCTACTATGAGCCAGTCGTCCAGGTAAGGGAAGATGGCAATTTTTTGCCTTCTTAGGTGGGCAACTGCTACTGCCAGGCATTTTGTGAATACCCTTGGAGCAGAGGTGAGGCCAAAGGGCATTGCTCTGAACTGGTAATGGCCTGAGGGCAGCTCGAACCTGAGGTACTTTCGATGGGAGCTTCTGATGAGAATATGGAAGTAGGCATCCTTGAGGTCCAGGGACGCTAGCCAGTCCCCTGGCCTTAGAGAGAGCAGAATAATTCCCAGAGTCACCATCTTGAATTTTGGTTTTAAAAGGTGCTTGTTTAAGTATCGGAGATCCAGGATGGGCCGCCATTCTCCTGTCTTTTTTTGGGGTAAGGAAGTACCTGGAGTACAATCCTTTGCCCTGGTGTAGGGGTGGAACCCTTTCCATGGCTCTGAGAGCCAGGAGGGTAGAGACTTCTGCCTCTAGGGCAAGTGCCTCTGATGGATTTGCAGGTGGGAAGGATCTGGTTCTCATCTTTGGAAATTTTTTGAAGCTGAGAACCAGTCCCTGGCTTACTACTTCCAGGACCCACTTGTCTGATGTGAGACTTCCAGTCCTGGACAAAGTAAGCCAGCCTGCCCCCTACAGGTAGTGGAGAATCGGCCCTGGCCACCCCATCAGGGTGCCTGCTTGGCAGGGGCTTTAGGCTGAGGGGTGGAAGCAGGTCTGCTTGTACCCCGTCTGCCTCTCCCTCTAAAGAACCCCCTCTGGGCGTAAGCTGAAGAGGAGGCCTGGGCTTGGTAAAAAGGCCTATGAAAAGGCCTGCTCCTGTCCCTGGAAGGCTGCCTTTGAGTAGTGGCCTGCCTTTCCTTGGCCTGTGCACTCCTATAGGTGGTCCTATACTCATCCATTTTCTTCATGTAATTCTGTCTGCTCCCCAAACAGAGAATTACCCACAACAGGAAAATCCATGGCCTTAGCCTGGGTATCCTGTGACAGGCTAGTACATCTGAGCCAAGCCATTCTGCGAAGTGCCACAGATGTAGCCATGACTCTTGATGACACATCATTAGAGTCCACTACAGCATGGAATTGCACCTTAGATGCCTCAATACCATCAGCAGCCACTTGCTCCAGCTCCTTGGCAAGCTAGCCAGGGACCTGTTTTGCTAGAGCCATAACAGTATCCCATCTGGATTTCTGGTATCTAGCAACATAAGCCATATAATTTGCCTGTCTGAGTCCCAAGGATGATGCCATGTGCTGTTTCTTTGCCATGGGATCAATCCTCCTGGAGTCCTTGTCAGAGGGGTGTGAGGCCAAGGGAATATTTGCCTTGTCACAGGCTGCAGCCTGCACTACCCCAACATGGCTGCATTGTTGTGTAAGGAACTCCATATCAGAGCCTGACAATATGTACCTCTTGTCCATTCTCTTATCAACAGGAGGTATAGTGTGAGGAGTTTTTAGAATTTTTACTGTCTGTTTCCCAAAAGATTTATGCAAAGAAATAGACAGTCTCCTGGACTCTGGGATATCCATCATTTCCACATAGTCAGGTTCCTCTTGATCATCCACAGCTTCCTCCATAGGGAGCTGGAGGGTTTCAGCCACTTTTTTATAAAAAATAAAATAAGAAGGGGACTCAGAAAGCCTAGGAGGAGACACTCCTGAAGGTCTGTCTGGGGAGATGTCCGGTTCAATGGGCACATCCAGACTTTCAAATCCACATTCACTCTCCTCATACTCCTCTTCCCCCTCCTCCAGTTCATAAAATTCCTCTAACTGATACTCTTGAACCGGTGGAACCGGCCGAACCGTATGCTTACCTGATGGTGCCGGTTCAGTCGGAACCAGGAAAAGCGACTGGACAATTTTAATCGCTTTGGCTATTTCTTCTGCGGTTGGAGAGGAAAGTTTTGGCTCCACACCAGCTGATTTCCTTGTCCTTTTTGCTGGAACCGACTCCTCCGAGTCGGCTCTCCTTTTGCCTGAGAAAGTCTTGCCCTGGTCAGAGGGCACTCCCTCTGGTTCGGTTGGAACCGAACCAGGCTGGCCATCCGGGTCAGCGGACTTCTTGGCCTCCCTTTCCCTGAGCCTACCAACTCTCTTATCCAGGGTAGCTGCAGGAAGATTTTTGCAAATCTGGCAGTCTGCATTGAGGTGGTCAAACCCCATACAATAAACACAGGTGGTGTGGGGATCAGCCTTGGCAAAGGCTTCCCCACAGACACTGCAGTGTTGAAACCCAGTGGGCCCGGTTTTTCTTTTGGGTTTCTCAGACATAATGCCAGTCCTAACCAAACTTGCCCGTTTATGGCAATCCGCCAAGCAAGACCCTCTTATCGGTTCCCAACCGTGTCACGGGTCGTGGAAAAAAACATGATAAAATCTGTTTTTTTTAGAACCGATAAGAACCAGTAACCACACTCTAAAAGACAGATTAATATATTTCAAAACAACCTGATCGATTCAAACCGAACCGATAACTGTTTACAAGTTCCACACAGAAGAATTAAATGTAAAAGCTATCTAGTACTTACGATACCACAGACAGAGCTTGAACCGACCAGTTGCGGTTTAAATTCGGTCAAAAAAAACCAGAAAATAATACTTTAACGACAAAATGAGACGAGCAGAAGGGAAAATCTCTGGAGCGACTGTTCAGTGAGGCGAAGTAAAGAATCTGACAGTTTGAGTTTGAAGAACAACAGACAGAGTTTTCAACCGAGCTCGAGCTCAGCATTCCATGCCTGGCATGGAAAGTTAACTCTTTCACCTCTGGAGCAGTTCGAAGGTTGGGACTCACTGCATATGTCATAATATAGCAAGACTTCATGTTGTTTGAACACATGAGCACACTGCCCCCTGATAAAGAATCCTGGAGGCTTGATGTGATGGGCAAATGAACATCTGCCTTTGCCTCACTAGACCTGTGTATTGCTAACTACCAGGCCCACATAATCTGGTATCAAAATAGCCTATGGAAGGTTGCCAGAGCTGCAGTTCAGGCTCTCCCAGAAGAAAATGCCAAGAATGAATTATTTAAAATCTGAATTCTGAAGCTGAGGTAGGAAACATCTGCTACGTTCAGCGTATGATGTTTCAGATGCATCTGCCAGGGCAGCTGCCACTGGTATTTGCATGAGAATATATTTTCATGTAAGCCGCCCTTTACCTGTCTAGGGGTATTTAGATGTTGAGTTCTTGGGGAAGGGGGGACGTTACAGCCAAAAACATGGCCCAGAAATATAACAGATTAAATGTTTGGTACGTGGATTCCACGATGTCACAGTGACAGTTTGGCCTCGTCAGGGTGCTTTTCTTGACAGACAGGGTGGAGCCAGCAGTCTTTGGGGGGCCAAAACTTGGTAGCAGAATTCATAGACAGGCATTCATTTACCTCGGGATTTAGAATAGAGAAAACAGGGCACTGTCCAGGCCAAAATAGATTTAAAACCTTCAGGATTTATTTTGTAACAGTTTCTGAATTAAAATTGATTAAAGGCTCAACCCACAAACATCATCAGCTCCATGCAGCATTGGGGGGATCATTAGCTTACAGTCTCTCAGGATTAAGAAGCCAAGGCCATGGCACATTGCTTTTACGATAGGGACACATGGTCCACAATGTTCCTCCTATGGATCAGGCAAGCTCCAAACTTTGAGGGGTGATGGCAGCAACTTTGGATTTATACTCTCAAAACTTTTCAAACCACACACACCAATCCCAACAATGCAGCCAGGACCATACTTCAGGTGCATGGGCAGCCTCGTTCTCTGACGGGTCTTGCTCCCTCAGAACACTTGGGCAAAGCACACCCCAATCCACTGCATGCCTGATGCCGGCACCCATGATGCAGACCCAACAAGGGAAACTCTGCCATCGCAGTCCTACACCATTTTCTCTAGCATGGAGGGGGGGGTGCTGTACTGGGCTCTTACTTCACAAGTTGAACACTCCACCTGGAGCCTCCCACAGTCTGGCCTCTCACTCGCCATGCTGCAGCCTCCCATGACAGCCACTGGCACCCTCTGACCCTGTGGGCTCCCTTGCTTGCCCATCCAGTGCCAAGGTTCACGGCTGTGGACTTTTGCCAGGCCTTGGCTCCTCCGCCAGCAAAGGGAACTCAGTGGGCTCGGACGGGGCATGGACTGCACCCCAATTTCAATATCCCGCACACCATCTTCCCTAATGACGAGGGATGAGCTTTTCCTCTGGGGGCTGGGCTTACATTTGGCTTAGGATGGCTGGGTATGCAACTGATGTGCAGCAACCTATTCTTAATGCTCCTTTCAGAGGCACCAGACTGTTTTGATACCATGTGGAAGAGGCATTATAGGCCTTCAAGTCTCTGAGATGACTTTAAGGTCAGTCAAATCCTTGTATCCCACACCTGGTAGAGGTTGGAGTAAAGGATCGTTTCGTCAGCCTGTTGCCAGAGGTGGCCATCAAGCCTACCAGCAGCAGAGCCGAGGTAAGCATGGTGGAGCCTTGCCAGCTTCCCTTCCCCAGGAGCCCATTCCGAAGCATTCAAAGCCGGTGGCCTGCCCCAGCAGCTCCGCACGACTTATGTCAGACTCACACCACACCACTTCAGCCACAGGAGGTGGTGGTAGGGCATAGATTCTCCTTTCATCTGATACAGTGGAGGGAGATTACCACAGACAAATGGATCCTGGAGATAATTTGCAAAGGTACATGCTCTGGAGTTATTAGAACCCCCACCACAACAGAGCATCATAGAAACATAGAAGCTGACGGCAGATAAGGACCGCAAGGCCTATCCAGTCTGCCCATTTCTTTTTCTACCTTATGAATATGCCATCAGCCTTTGCTCTGTCAATGGCCTATCTATTCATACTTATCTGTATTGCTCCTTTATGCCTATCCCATGCCTGTTTGAAGCCCTGCACTGTATTCATAGTCACCACTTCCTGAGGTAGGCCGTTCCATGCATCCACCACCCTTTCTGTGAAAAAGAGAGCGTCCTCACATTACCTCTTAATCGGCCTCCGTCTAATCTCATGCTGTGTCCACTTGTCCTGCTATTTTTCTTATTGTAACCCCCCTACAAATTGGGGTTTCCAAAAAGTCTTCCTTGAGTTTGCCTAAATGCTCATTGCCAGGCTGATGTCCTGCATTTTAGCAGTTTAAATGTGATTACCAGAGCTTGTATAGCCTCTGTGTACTGTCTCTTTAAGAGCTGCCTAATTGCAGCTTAAGTAATCTGAGAGGGAGCTCTGTTGAAAGATGTAACAATTTACTGAAAATCATTTAGAGTGATAATGATAATGTAGTTTGTCTAACCTGCTTTCTTTGTAGCAAGGACTGTTTTGTTCGTCTCCACTATCTTGGTCCTGGACTACAAATTGGACCAAACAGTACTGGTGGGACCTAAAATGTAGCAGGACTACAGCAGCTGTCTGAATTCAAAATCTGTAGGAACTTTAGTTTGGAGTTTTTTTTGCGCCTTTTTTTGCAACAGAAGGGGGAGCTCTTGCTTTGACTGACAGCCAAATCAGCCAACCAAATCTTTTGGATCTTGGGGAAGTCCCGGACTGCATGCAGTTTTTTCAGTTAGAACTAAGCTGGAAGCTGAGCAAGAAGGAGCTGAAGTGTTTCTGAGCAGCTATCCTGAGTGGATTCGCATGGGAGAACTCTGAAAAGGCTAAGTTTTTGGCCTGCATGCTGGTGTGCTGCTCCTGAGAGGGAGAGAAGAGAATTATTTTGGACTAAATCCAAGTTTGTGTGACTGAAGTAAGCTACTGAAGTGGGCCAGGCTCAACCTGAAGAAAACCGAATATTTTTGTTGAATGCGATTGGCCTGTCAGGAGTACCAGCTAACCCTAAGCTCCCGGTGTGTGCAGAGATTTTGTGATTGTGCCCAGGGAGCGCTTTGCCTGGAAGACATGGAATTCCGACATGTAAATGTGCTATGAGCGCTAGTGGGTGTGAGTTAGTTCCTCACTGTGTGAACTGTGTTCTGCTTGCTGGAAGCTGTATCCAGCCAAAAATGGACTGCTTCTGAACTTGTCTCCATGCGGTCTGGGCTTTGCCAGACTGGCCCAGCCAGACTACCCACTGCACATAGAAGTCATCGACGAGAGACCTGCCTGTGGATCAGCCCCCTGCTCTATGCTTGAACAGGAACGACGCCTCTGCGACTTGTGTGGACCCTGCTTCTCCTGGCATTCCAGATCAACCACCTGCAGTCTCGATTTTCATCCAGCCTGTGTCCAGTCTTGGGTATTGTGAGTAAATACCAGGGTAGCTCCCTACAACAACAGCTGAATCTGAGTGGGTCATCTGATTGTCTTGTTGTTTCGTTTCCTTTACGGACTGAGCCCTCTGGCTCCGGATTACAAATATTGTGTACCGTGCATGTTGTGTTTTCCATCACAGGGCCCCAACCATCTACAACCCCGGGCAACTGTCCTAGCTAGCTCATCTCTTCTCTACCTGGGTACCCAGAGGTGGACTGTGTGGGGGGGTCTCAAAGCGCATGCCTAACTGCTTGATTGATATAACCTTTAAGCTAATTAACCTGATTTTTCCCCTCCCTTGTTCAAGTCCCCTGAATAAGTCAGATCTAACTTTTTCTGCATGTAATCTGACTGTGGTTCCAGTTTGTGCTCAAAGTACTGTACTGTTGCTATTTGCTGTGCTTAACCTTGTTTTACAGGGGGTCCCCAGGGTCGAGCCAGATGAACCAGCCCTGGTGGTAAGTGCAAACAGTGTGGGTACTTGTGTGGTGTACCAGGGGTATTGTGAAAGTGATTATTGTACAGTGTTCAGGCCACTAGAGGGGAAAGAGGGGGGGTTACAGTGTCCCAGAGGGCTGTGCCCAGGTTAGCTTGACCACTACCAACCCTGCCCTCCGGGTGGAGGCACCCATTTCAGAACTCAGGCCCCTTAGCCTGGTACTAGCCAAGCAGGCAGGGGTATTAGCCCTTGGGATAGCGCCACCTAGGGGTTACATTATATTGAAACATGTTAGACTCTTTCACCTTGTTAATGCCCTTAAGGTGTTTGAATGTTTCAATCATATCACCGCTCTCCCTCCGTTGCTCTAGGGTATACATATTGAGCTTCGTTAATCTGTCCTCACATGTTTTCTGATGCAGTCCCTGCACCATTTTGGTTGCCCTTCTCTGGACTGCCTCAATTTGGTTAATGTCCTTGTGAAGGTGTGGCCTCCAATACTGCACGCAGTACTCCAGATGGGGCCTAACCAGTGTCTTGTAAAGAGGGATTATTACCTCCCTCTTATGACTTGTGATACCCCTACTAATACACCCCAACACCCTCCTAGCCTTACCTACTGCTTTAGTGGTCTGCTTGGATGATTTCAGGTCATTTGTGATGATGATGCCCTTGTCTCTTTCTTCCCTTCTGACTGCAAGCAACTCCCCTCCCAACCTATAGGTGGCTTCAGGGTTTCTCTTCCCTATGTGCTTGATCTTGCACTTCTGTGCGTTAAACCCCAGTTGCCACTCTTCTGACCATTTTGCCAGTTTATGCAGATCTCTTCTCATTCTTCCCACCCCATCTGGATCCTCTACTCTGCTGCAGATCTTGCTGCCATCTGCAAACAGACAAACCTTACCCTCCAGTCCATCTGCAATGTCACTGATGAAGATATTGAAGAGGACTGGCCCCAGGACTGATCCCTGAGGTACCCCACTTGTGACTTGCATCTCTTCAGACTGTATACCGTTTACCACCACTCTCTGTTTTCTGCCTGACAACCAGTTTGCCACCCAGTTGACCAACTGCTGACCCATCCTTTGTCTCTTTCATCTTATCCCCTGGGACATTTGTCCCTGTTGAAAGAAAAGGTACAAGCTGTTAACCAAAAGGACGATAGAACCTGTACCTTCTTGCAGAAGGGCAAAGGGTTTTACGTCAGATAATTCCTGGTCCCCAAATGGACAGGAGATCTCAAGACTTGTTAGATCTGAGAGACCTAAACTTTTACATAGAATACAAGAAGTTTTGAGTGATCTACCTGCAAAATCTGATTCCCCTATTGCAAACAGGGGACTGGATTTGCTCCCTGGATATTAAGGAAGCATGCATTCATATCAAGATTAGACATCATCACAGACAATATGTGAGATTTGTCCTGGAAGGGGAGCACTCCAGTTCTGAGTATTGCCCTTTGGCTTGTCTTCTGCACCATGGGTCTTTACCAAGTACTTGGTAATGGTGGCAGCAGCCCTCCGCAGGGAAGGTTTGTGTGTCTTCCCACACCTGGACAATTGGCTATTGAAAGCCAATTCCAGGAACCAACTCTTGCACACACTGTCTCAAACAAGGCTACTGTTTGAAGTCCTGGAGGTTACAGTGAATGTGCCAAAGTAAGTACTGACCCCTTGCAAAAGGCTGCAGTGCATAAGTGCCATCCTGGATACAGAACAGAGCCAAGCGTTTCTACACCTGGCCAGAGCAGAATGCCTCATGGCTCAGGAACAACTGGTATACATCAGTCAGTACATCTCAGCCAGAACTTTCCTGTGTCTTATGGGACTCATGGCAGCAAACATTGTGACTGTGCTACTGGCCTGCTTACACATATGCAGATACCACAATGGACATTGAGAGTGCAGTGGGACCAATTGACAGATGACATTGACCAAAAGGTGCTTGTCACATCCCATTTAGGCAAAACACTGATGTGGTGGATGGACCACAGCAATCTATTGAGGGTGTTCCATTCCTCATCCCAACTCCAACTCAGATTCTCACCTTGGATGCCTCAGGATCTGAGTGGGGAGCACATCTGGGCCCTCTTCTCGCCCTCTACCTAGTCCGCCTCTCCTGTCCTCATGGTAGGAGACACCTTCATCTCTAGCCCCTCTTCTGTAGCCTCTGCCTTCATTTCCTACTTCAGCACCTGTGCTCCCTCATTCCTCTCTGCCTCCCCCCACCTCACAACAGAACCATCCTGCACTTCCCTTCTCTTTCTCAGCAGTTACCCCAGCCATTACCCTTAAAGCCCTCCTGGCTCTCAACTCCCTTAAAGACGGGTGCCCTGATGGACTTGACCCTAAGCTCCTTCACCTCTTCCCTGCTATTGCCTTTCTCATCTCCTCCCTTCTCAACCTCTCCTTCTTTCTCACCTCTGTCTCAGACTTCTTGAAGCATGCAGCAGTCATACCCCTGCCAAAAGGAGATGATTCTTCTCCTGGCATTTTCCACCTATCTCCCTTCTTTCAACCTTATCCAATCTCCAAGAACACATAGTTCTATCCTAGCTCTCCCCCTTTCTTGACTCATCTTCCTTCTCCACCCCTTTCCAGTCTGGATTTCATAAATGTCACTCCACCACTTCCTCTCTCCTCAGGCTTACAGATGCCATCCACACTGGGATGGACCAGGGCCTCCTCACTGCCACCATATTTGTCAGTTTAGCAAAAGCTTTCAACACTGTCTCCCACCCTCTTCTCCTTGACAAATTGAATGTAGCGGGTCTCTCAGACTCCGCAACAAACTGGTTCAACTCCTACCTAATGGGTAGATCATAGTCAGTGTGAATTGGAAAATCCCTATCCCCACCCCTCCCCATTCACACCAGTGTCCCCCAAGGCTCTCTCCTTGGCCGTCTGCTTTTTTCCATTTTCCTAAATGACCTTCCTTCTGCCTGCTCATCTGCATCCATTCACATGTACACAGATGACACAGTCCTGTTTGCCTCTGGTCTTCTCCTGCTGAGTTAATATCCAAGCCTCAACCTGATTATGATTCTGTCCAGAAATGGTTCAGGTCAAATCAACTATCCCTAAATGCCAAAAAAACTGTCTCTATGTGCTTTGGCACTAGCTCAAGGATCTCCAAGTTCCCATCCTTTCCCTCCTTCCACACCCTAGAGGGGGACACAGTTCATAACTTGCCCTCCTTCAAGTACCTTGCTGTCTGGCACCTTGACTTTTCACAGCATATAGACACCATTTACAAGACTCTAACCCAAGCTTGGTGCCCTTTTCAGGCATAAAAGCTGCATCCCAATACCTGCCCGCCATCATATCATCACTAAGATGACCCTCCCCTTCTTTGATTATGGCGATGTAGTCTATGGTGCTGCCTCAAGGTCCACCCTGGCCAGACTGGACCCCTCTTCCACTCCTGACATTTTTCCTTGAACTGACCTCCCTCCTCCCCGCACCCACCACTGTTCCCTGTACTCTATTCTCTACCTCCCTTCCCTAGAAGATTGCCACCTTACCCACTGTGCCTCTCTCATTTCTAAATTCTGGCTGTCTTCCCCATCCCCCCATGTGCACTTCCTTCTTTCGCCTACACCCCCCTCCTCTTACTCCCTCCGTAATCCAGAGTATCATTTCCTCTTGCTCCCCTCTCATAAATAAATCCCTCCCTGATCAGGTTGCCTTCTCTTTCTGCTTTCCTAAACTTTGGAACTCTCGTCCCCTAACTATTTACTCTGCTTTCTACAAACGCTCTCTCTCTCCTCTCTACTCCAGGTCCACACAGCTCCCTCCTGTAACTGCCCCTAGTTAATCTGCCTCACCCCCTCACCCAACCCTTCCCTCCCTCACACTCCCACCTGCTCCTGTTCATTCCCAACCCCTTCTCTCCCTCCTCCCTCACTCCTTTCCCCTCCGAAACTGTCCCCCTCGATCACCCCCCTTGCCCTTGCTTGATTAATTTATTATTAACATCTTGTGTGTGTCTGCTATTCCTGCAGTCCCGCTGCACAAAGTGTACTGTTAATACTTATCTCCTTATGTTAATTGTCTCTTGTTTATAAAATACTTTATAATACTGTAGCTGTAAAATGCTATGTAACTATTGTATTTTTGTATTTTCTGTATATATGGGCAGACTGGATTTGCCTAACGGTCCTTATCCGCCAACAATTTTTATGTTTCTATATCTGTGTAATTTTCTGAACTTACCCCTTCCCCCTTTCCTCCCAGGATGCATCTGAAAATGAGCTCTCTTAAAGCTCAGTATGCCTTTCCTGGTGAAACGCTTTAAATAAATAAATACTCAAATCCAAGGTTCATGGACCCAGGTAGAAACCAGATTACAAATAAATGTCCTAGAGATGGGAGCTGTCTTATGCAGCCCCCAGGCTTTCTAGGAGCATCTGACTCTGGGTTATCTGCTAGTACAAATGGACATCATCAGCATCATGCATCACATAAACAAACAAGGGGGACTCATCCCTATCCCTTGTGTCAGGAAGCAATGATAGTGTGGAACTGGGCACTGGAACATGGCCTACAGTTATCAGCCATGCATCTCCCAGGGGTCTAAAACATCCTAGAAGACAGGCTAAGCAAGTCACAGTTCAAGAGGTATGAATGAGAACTGCTGACCTCAGTAGCAGATGATCTTTTCACAAGGTGGGGTCATCCAGACTTGCA
Organism: Neoceratodus forsteri; assembly: GCA_016271365.2. Lineage (NCBI taxonomy): Eukaryota > Metazoa > Chordata > Ceratodontiformes > Ceratodontidae > Neoceratodus > Neoceratodus forsteri. The sequence goes on from CM057452.1 coordinate 570,989,198, forward strand.
TCTTTTTGCATTCCCCACACAAAGCAAAACTGACGCGTTTCTGCTCGCTCGCTCCAGGGCCTGGAGTTTTTTGGCAAGACGTGGCGTTCCTCTCTTGAAAAGGGAGGTTTCTGTACACATTCCCTCTCATTCCATTAATAGAAAGAGTATTACTGAAACTGCAGATGAAGGATGCGACCCTCATTCTCATTGCACCTTGTTGGCCTCGAACAATGTGGTATCTACTGCTCCAGCAACTAGCAGTGGAGCTGCCAGTACCCTTGCCTCTGTGCAGAGGCCTGTTGCCACAGGACAAGGGGTCTCTGGTCCACCCAAACCTACAGTGTCTGCAACTGCCATGCCTGGCTTCTGAAGACATAGGCCTTGCACAATTCAGGTATCACCTAAAGTGACTGATGTACTGGTTGTGGCCAGAAAGCCTTCCACCAGACATACATACTCTTTGAAGTGGAAGCATTTCACTTTGTGGCCACTTCCAAACATATGGACCCATTCACCTGTCCAGTAAATGTGATGTTGGAATACTTGCTGTTACTGTCAGACTCTGGTCTGCAGTATTCCTCACTGAAGGTGCATCTAGCAGCTGTATCAGCTTTCCATGCCGATGTTGGTGGGCATATGGTAGCTCAGTTGAAGATCTCCGGTACATTTTTGAGAAATATTCTGCACATGATACCTCCCATTCATAGTCCAGTCCCATCCTGGGACTTCAATTATGTGCTTGAGAAACTTTATTTGGCTGCTTCTGAGCCAGCTGTGAGTTTTGGCTTACACTTTCTTTCACGGAAAGTGTAATTTTTAGTTGCAGTCACTTCTGCTTGAAGGATTTCAGAGCTATAGGCTCTAATGTGTGATCCTCCCTATTTGATTTTCCATAAAGACGGAGTGTCTTTATGGACCAGTCCTAAGTTTTTTCCAAAGGTGGTGTCTGAATTTATTTTGACTCAAACCATCCACCTTCCAGTGTACTACCCAGAGTTTGCCAATCCAAAGGAAGCATTACTCCATACTTTGGATGTACATAGAATTCTCAGATATTATGTCAGTTCTACCAAGGACTGCAGAAGGTCCTCTCAGCTTTTTGTTTCATTAGCCCTTGGGAAAGAGGGCACCCCTGTGTCTAAACAGTGCCTGTCCAAATGACTAGCACATTATATTAAGTTATTTTATAGGACGTACGCTAAGGAACTTCCTGGAGTGGTTTGTGGTCATTCCACAAGATGCATGGCCACTTCTGTTGCTTGTTTTCGCAGTGTTTCTGCTGCTGAGAGCTGTGCAGCTGTCACATGGAGCACTGTCCACACTGTCACTAAACATTACAGTCTGGACATTGTGTTTTGTAGAATAGCAGGATTTTGCATGGTTGTGTTACAGGGCCTGTTCTCATGAACACATGGGTTCCATCCTCCCAGACTGTTAGTATTTCTGGTACTGCTTGAGACTTGTTCCAAAGGTGTGGCTTGAGGAAAGAGATATCCTCGAAGAAGATAGAACACTTACATACTTACCATAGCAGTAGATCTTTGAGAGAATCTCTTTCATCAGGGTATGCCATCTAACTCTTCTTTCCCCTTAGGGTTAAGGCAATGGATTTCCTGCATTGTTTCGATCCATAGCTGCCTTTTCTGGCTCCCATAGTTGCCCAGTATGCTGGGAGCTGGCCTGATCTCCTGGTTCCTCACAGAGAGATCCTCCAAGTATAATCTCCGGTAGGGATTGAGGAGAGATGGGGCCGTCCATGTTTATGTAGACGATGGCACATGATGTTGTCGTGGGTGGCCCCCGGCTTGCAAAAGTTACCATGTGGTCCTAGCACTGATGCTGGTGTAGTTCCAAAGGTGCAGTCTAATGAAATGTATTCTCTCAAAGATTTACTGTTACAATAAGTGCGTAACTGTTCTTTCGTCCCTCATATAGGTATCACCAGACAAGACATTTCCAACTCTGTTTGTCATTTGCAGCAGTTGTAGTCACGGCTTTCTAATATAAAGTGAGTGCTAAGCTTGATACTTTCTGTCTTCTCATAGCCATACGATTAACAGCAGAGTGCCTGCAAGTAAAAGAACTGACTCACCCAGAACCTTTATCTCTTGGCTGGCATAGCACACCCCTTCACCGAGGTGCTCCTGGTTTAGCAATCCAAAACATCACTCCCTCCAGGTAGCGGGCACATATTCAGAAAGTTCAAAACAAACTTGATGTGTAGTTCAGGTATTTAATGCACTAATTCAAAATCATTACAACAAAAATGCAGTTTTAAAATGCAGACTGGGCAAAAAACTTCTCAAGGCAACTACATACAGAATTGAGGTGGTCAGGAAAGCACAGAACAGCCCAGCACTTCACCTTGCAACAAAGGCTTCATCAGGGATTGCTGTTTGAATCTGGCACTCCTGCTTAAATATATTGGTCAGTAGCCTTTTGCACAAAAATGCTTCTCATCTACTTAATTATACAAATTTGATTTTAAAAGAATTAATTTCTGCTTTGTGGGTCAACCCCTGATGACAGTACTGATGGATTTTTGGCACTGCCTTTTGTCGCAGAATCTTCATCACCTTCTAGTGTCCATGCTCTCACTCCCCTCTTCTGGGTCTTTTGTTGGTGCTGCCTTTCTCGTTACTTCCTCTCTTGGATCTCATGCTGGCTCTCTCTCTCTTTCGCTCCTCAGCGTCCAGCTTTGTCCTCTGCAGCTCAGCATCTGACTTCACCTTTACCAGGGCGAGTTCCAGCCGCATAATTTCTAGCGGGTCTGCTTTTGCACATGTCCCAGTTATACGCTCAGTTGCCCTATCACTAGCCTCAGTCTCACAGCTTTGGCCAGCAGTAACCACTTCTGCTTCCCAGGTCAATTTTTTTGAGGATGTGTATGAAGTTGGCCCTGTGGCTGATCTTTCTCAAATACAAGCCCTCTTCTACATCTCCTTAAGGTGTGACACCGTATCTCTCATATGGTCCAAACTATTCAGTAATGGTGATATATTCAGTATCCCCTTTGTATTTTCCTGTTCTGTGACTGGAGAGATAACCTTTTTATTAACATTCCACATAAGATCCCAACTGCTGCCAACCAAGTTTGCCACAGACAGGTTCTCTCCCAGAACTCAGCCCACACTGTTACCATTTCTCATGACCCTTCAAATGCTTGAATGGTCACCTTGATATGCTGCCACCTCTCAGCTTGTCTCTCACTCAGGGTATCTCTAGGTCAGAATCCCACCACAGCAACTGCTCACACAGTACAGTGACCTTTCCCAAAGGGCAAACAGCCCACTGCTTTAGTCATAGCTGGGAGCACTTTGCTTTAGATAGTTTAGTAGCCTGTCTCTTTGAAATCAGATCACAGATATGCCAAATACTCCAGGTTGTCTATACCTTAAAAACTGTGTCACAAAAAGCATGAAGTATGTAAATAAATAAGATTTAATGCTCCATTATATTTACCTATGGTACAGGATTATACACACTAAAGACTACGGGGAATACAGTACACTACAGAAATGGAAAACAAAACGTTTGAACAAGATAAAATTCACACGCATAATAACCTAAGATCTAACTAAATTCTAAGTAGACAGTTTTAGCTTACCTCCAAGTGGTGTTTTGTTTTTTTTAATTTTTGCTGTATATTTTTCAGCTCCTCGGTGGGGGGTTATACCGATGGTACCCCCATCTGGTCGGCATTGGCGTCACTGCACTGGCCACAGCTCCTATGCTCGACCCCAGCCTTTCTCCAGACGACGTCATGGTGGGTACACACCACATGCTGCGGAAGACTGAGGCCAGACCAGGGGAGCAGCTGGGGTGCGTCTGGTGGGAAGCCAAAAGACACCGGCCATCAAGAGTGCCGGAGGATTCGTTTTCCCTCTTAGGCCCCCCCCTACAGTGAGAGCATGCAATACCACCAATGGTGAACCACACACATTGGCTGCCTGCGCCATCACCACATAGTGTTGGCTAGTGCACTGACCCCCAGCCGTTGCCAGAGGTCAGTACTGCACCAGCCAAATTCCCCCTCCCTCCCCAGAGGAGGAAAGCCATCCTGGGATGCTCAGTCCTCCTCCCTGCAGCCAATCCTCCAACACCTGAGGGCGCTTCTAACCCCAGGTCATCAGCACCGCATGTGGTATTGCTGTCGCTGCACCGGCGGGCCGGCCTACCAAGGCCATGTTGTGAGTCTTCGCACAGTGGACTCTAATGGCGATGCTTCCACATCTCAGATATGATTGACTTACTCAGAGTAAAACAAGACAGAAACATGCTCATCAGGCCAGCCCACTTGTCTGTATCATCACCCTGTCTCTCTGACATCACTGTCCTGGACACTCCCCCAATCTAAGAGCTAACCTCTCCCGTAAAACTAGTATGAACTGGTTGTGTGTATTCGGACTCTGTCCTATTGTTGTCATTGCCATCTGCTCGGTAAAAAAATCATCTAACATTGGCTTGGATACTGTGTACATCCAAAACATAAGCATCTTTGGATGAAAGGAATTTTGTCCTTTTATTGTTACGCAAACCAAAGACTGTTTTAAATCAAAAGACTAGCTCTGCTGTACCCAACTTGCTCCAGCCTGGGACTGCAAATCTGAAAGACAATGTCATCTCAGTCCCCACCTGTCTCCAACATCAACTAAAATATTTTACAAAGAAAATAGATAATAACATTGAAAAAAATTCCTGTGTTACATCTGTTACACTAATCATATTGCTGAATTTAACTCACCTTTATAATAATGGTGCTTTGTGAAGGTGTGGATTGTTTTCTGGGTAGCTGCTTTGCAGATCTCCTGAAGGGGTGTGCCCCTTCAGGAAGGTTGTAGCAGCACCCCAAGTGGAGCTTTTTGAAGAACCCAGGGTTAATTCAGCAAAGAGCCACTCACTGGGGATGCGGGGTCAGAGCAGATGACAGTGGTGGCTGAGAGGGGTTCCCTAACATATAGTGCCACTCCACCACCCTTCCTTTTACCGTGTCGATCTAGGTGTAGCATGGTGAAGCCTGGCAGGTGGTAAGTGGCATCTGGAATATGTGGTTCCAGCCAGGTTTCCATGAGACCTAAGATTTGTGGCTTGTATAGAAACACGCAGGCTTCTAGATCGGAGAATTTGGATGGGAGGCTACAAATGTTTAGGTTGGCTATTTTTAGCCTGGGGAGCTAGCCCCTCTACTGATAGTTTTTTTCCTCATTGTGCCAGAATCCATAACATTTACTTGTACAGTAGCTCTTCCCATTGCACAGTGGGATAGTATCTATTGTAATGACGGAAGGGAATTTGAGTTCATCTTGTTCACCCCTTCTGCTGCACAGCAGTGGCTACAGTATATTCAGTTTGAGTACTGGCATACGTCAGAATTATCTGCCAGGATACTACCCCTTTTCAGGCTTTGTAACCTTCAGTGCCATTCCCTTTCAGGAATCTGTTGAATCTTGGTTTGAAAGTCTAAACAATTATAGTTTTCCACAACCTCTGTGTAGGTTATTCCACTTAAACACCATCTGTGTGAATTCATGCTTTCTAATATTTCCCCTTATTCTGCTCTACCTCCAGTTTTAATGCATGTTCTTTAGCTTTGCTTGCACTTGCCATTTCAAACTTCTGTGTATACTCCACCCTGTGTATGCCCTTTAACACCGTGATCATGTCCCCTCTCAGCCTTCTCTTTAGACAGATTAATCTGTGCGTGTCCAGTCTTTCCTCATAGGTCCTGCCCCCTAAGCTGCTATGGTCCTGTTTGGTACCCTTTTGATGTATTCATTGTCCTTTGTGTACAGTGATGACCATAACTGGATACAGTATTCCAGATGTGGTCTAACCAAGGGGGGTAACTTTCCTTGACCCACTCCCTCCCCCTATATTCATGCATTCCAATAGTATGGCAGCTCTCTCGACAACAGCAGAACATTATGCCTGGTTAAATAAAGTGATTGATTTCCTGTCTGGCTTCAGATTGCTGTCCACAGTAACCTCTAGATCTTTTCCTCAGTTGTGATGTCTGCTGTTGCACTGCTCGTGTGAATGTGTGACCCAGATTCCTTACCTCTACATATAGTAATTTGCAATTCCTCACATTAACTCTAAGCCCTCATTCCTTGCCCCATACCTCTAATGTATGCACTGTAGGTCCCCCTGTAGTGCATTCCTACCCATGTCTCTTCTTGTTAATTTAGTGTTGTGAGGAACTGCAGCCTTCAGCAGCCAGGTGCTCACCTTCTTCTCCAAGTCCTTGATAAAGGTGTTTAAGAACAACTGATACAGCATTGATCCCTGGGGTGCTCCACTCAGATCATCCCTCCACTCTGAATGGTACTATCTACCATTTACCACCACTTTTGACATCCTACCCATCAGTTAGCTTGCTGTCCGCTTTGTGGACTCCATAGTGCACTACTTTCTCCATGTTTTTACTGTGTGGTACAGTGTCAAAGGTGCTGCTGAAGTCCAGATAGACTACATCCACTGCCGAGCCCCAGACTATCTCCCTTGTTACCTCCTCGAAGAAAGACAATCGGGTTGGTTTGAGAGGATCTTTATCTATGGTTTGTAAAACCCATGCTGTGTGTTAAAGAACATCCCATACCCTTCCATGTGCTGTACTATCACATCTATTGTCCTTTCCCATGCACCGAGGTAAGGCTCACACATCTGTAGTCACCTGGGTCCAACTTTGTCCCTTTCTTGAATAGGTGAACTCTGGAAAGAATACTGGATGGACAACCAGTGTTTTCTGCCACAGAGGGACACACTGGTTGTGCATAAAGTTGCTCATCCTGTACTTTTTATAGTGTATACTATTATGTGGAAATGTGTGCATCGTGGTTCTTTCACTTTCGAAATGAAACCAACTTGTGCAGTCTCTAAAGGTTTTAGAATTGTTCCACAGAAGGGTACAATCACATTCCATGACCTTTGAACTGTGGTACAACAGCATTTTGAAAGAGATGGAATTTTATATAGAACAGTGCTCTGCTATACACTATAATGTATTCCAGTCCTTTGGCATAATCTTTGTCTTTAAGAAGTCTTGAAAGATAGCAGCATGGGGACCAGCCAAAGCTTCTTTAAGCTCCACTATTACCCCCAGATGGATACCATTGGGACCCTGGAATTTTCCTAGATTCACACCCTCAAGATACTTTCTGACTATCGTGGCACGATCAGCACTACCTCCTGTTTCGTCTGCACCTCTCCCATAACATCCACCCCATTGGCCATGGCCCCTGACTTGCTGGCTAAATACAAAGTGTCATTGAGGTACAGGTCAGGAAGCATAGGAAAGCCAGGAGCAGTTATAAAATTCATAAGTAGCATTTTATTATTATCTTTGGTGCCTATGCACTAATGGGTGAGTAATATGCGCCAGAGGCGCATACCCCGCCCAAGGAGCTCCACACCTGCGGACAGGTGCGCATCGGCCAGTATTCACTACCCACCTGTCTGTGGCCCCACCCCCCCAGTGAGCAGGAAGCTGCATGGCAGCCGGGGGCAGAGTCATGGACCCAGCCGGGTGTCCTATTAGATGCCTGGACTGGATCACTGAGTGGATGCCCTACATGGTGGGGAGCGTGTTGGCAGCACGTCCTGCAGATGACAATTGGCTGGTGGCTGTGGAGGTGAGAGGAGGGTGAAGCTGCTGGGCCTCCCATGATGTTGCACTGGAGATGGGCGCAGGGATGAGGTGGGGGGGATCTGTTGGTGTTGTCGGGGGGCGCAGTACCCTGCCATATGCCTGGTGGGACCAGTGGCGGGTGTGGGCCAGTGGTGCCAGTTGGGGAGGCAGCATTCTTGGGCCAGTGCCCCTGTGCTGTGTGTGTGTTGGGTGGGGGGGTCCCAGGTAGGGGCCGCACACCGATGTGTGCTGGGGCGGGCAGTGCTGGGCGGTCATAGCGGGGTCCAGACGCAGTGGTCCCGGTGGTATTGTGTGCTATTCACCTCATCCGGGCAGAGACAGGATGTGTGCAAGGGGTGCATAGAGGGCTTATGGCAGGGTTCTCCCTGAAGTACCCTGCACCCTCCTCCGCAGCCCTGTGGCCAGCACTATGCACCTTAGTGCATGGCGCGTAGTGCTGCCATGCCCCCTTTGCCTGTCCCCAGCATGTTGCGGACTGTGGGATGGGGATTGGGTGCATTGGGTCTGTGCACCCCCGTTTGTGCATCCTGCATGGGGGTGCAATGGGTCAATGAGTGGCTCTGGCGCCCAGATGTCGCACATAGTCCTCCATAGGTTTGTGCGTAGGGAGCCTTTAACAGTAAAATAAAAAATTAAAACTGTTCAGTATAACTATTTACAAAGGCAGTACAAACTGAGAAAACAAAAGTCCTTCATCTGAGGGTTTCTTTTCAATTTCAAATCTCAGTCTCTGGTAATACTAACAAAGTAACCTTTGATGTTTTTTCAACCCATTTCTTCAGGAGGACAGCGTAGTATATCTTAGTAGGATTTTTCCTATCGAGGTCTCAGTCTCATAGTTAACTGTGCCAGTACGTCTAAGCACCATATAAGACCTTTGCCACTTCGTTAACGTTTTTTTTCTTTAGTGGGTAACAATAGCAAGACCTTTTCACCTGGCTCAAAATCGTTTTCTTTTACTTCATGGTCATAATCCGCCTTCTACCGGTTTTGGGCCTCTTCCTGATTGCTAGGGGCAATTTCAACATATTTTGCCAGCTTCTTTCCCAGTGCATGCATATAAGATGCAATAGACTTTTTCTGAGTGGGGTTATCTTCCCATGTTTCTTTTATTACATCTAGTGACCCTTAGGTTGTCTACCACTCAGCATTTCAAATGGTGAAAAACCTGTTGATGCCTGTGGTACTTTTCTGTAAGTAAAAACAGGTAAGGTAAGTATTGGTCCCAATCTTTCCCTTCCCTTTTCACAAACCTTTTTAACATGCATTTTAGGGTTTGATTAAAATGTTCAACAAGACTGTCTGCCTGAGGATGATAAGGGGAGGTTTTTATGTCAGTGATACCTAGTAGTCGGTATAGCTCCTTCAGTAATGCAGCACCAAAATTACTGGTCTGATCAGTAATAATCTCTTTAGGTATGCCCACCCTGGTGAAAATGTTGGCAAGCTCTGCTGCCACTTTTAGGGCTGTGACAGTATGCATAGGAACTGCTTCTGGGTATCGAGTAGCATAATCACATACTACCAAAATGAATTGATTACCTTTTTTACTTTTGTCTAAGGGACCAACCACATTCATTGCAATTCTCCCAAAAGATAACTCGATCAAGGGTAGAGGCACCAGGGGCACCTTGTCTTTTTTAGTCACTGGGGTTACTTTCTCACACCCAGCACAGGAACTGCAATATATAGCAACATCTTCATGAATTCAAGGCCAGTAAAATCTGTACAGCAATCTGGCAAGGGTGTGATCCCTCTCCAAGTGACCAGCCATAGAACTATCATGTGCTATCTGTAACTACTCAGATCTGTACTTCTGTGGTATAACCATTTGTTCTATCTGTTCCTGTGTCTGAGGTTTAACCCCAACTCTGTACACTAACCCATTACATTTTTTAAACATTGGTTCACCCCGTTTTGGTTTCATCCCCAGCTGCTTGAAATAACCATGGAGAGAAACACAGTTAGCTTGCTTTGAAACAAAATCACAATCAGTTATCAGTTTAGTTTCAGCGTTTTCATATATTAACCCCTTATGTCCATCAGCCTTTTGTTGCCACTGTCTCTTCAGGTGTCTTCTTTCTTTCTTTCCTGGACTTCCGGATTTTGGAGCTATGCCCAAACAAGTCCGAATCAAAATTGGTAAAAACCAAAGAGTCCCCACCATTTGAGATTTTCTTTGATTGTGCTCTTGCCATCATAGCTGCTGAAACATCAGGATTTACTCCCTCTGTGATTGACTCAGTAAATCCTGGAAAGTCATTTACAATAATAACAGGTACAGGTAACTTAGGTACTAACCCCACTTTCATTTGGTGTGACTCCCCAGTAATAGTCGAGAGTCACTTGGGTTTTGGGGTAGTACTGAGTGTCCCCATGCATGCACATGACACCAGTACCTGGTCCTTTTGCACAGTGTTTTCCCACCACTTCAACATGTACTAGGGTCTGCCTGTTTCTTGAATCAATAAGTCCCTTCACAGTCTTATCTCCCACCTTGACATCTGTTAATTACTTGCCACAATTTGCTCAGGACAGATCTGCTCCAGTGTCCCTCACCTTACTACGGCAGTTTCTTGCAATGAGTCCTGGCTTGTTACAGTTATAGCAAATAAAGTCTTTGGGTGCAGATTTGTTAACCCCACCAGAGTTCTTATCAGACTTGGAGTTAAATCGGGGAAAAAGAGGCTGTTACCTCATTGCTGTGGTGTCTGTCTGGCCATCTGATAGTCTTCAGCCAAAGAAACTGCCTTTTCCCCACTTTCTGGTTGGTGTCCTTTTACCCAAAGCTGCACGTCTGTAGGCAGGATGTTGATGAACTGCTCCACTGCAAGTGTGTTGATGATCTATGGGACTATTCTTCCCTTTGGTTGGAGCCATTTAATAAGGAGTTCTCTTGAGTCAGGTGAAGGCTTTTCGAAGATTGTCAGTTGAGTTGCACTTCAGAGACCCTGCCTGTAGGTCTGTCCTGAGATGTCATATGTTTTCAGGATTTCTCTCTTCACCAGGTCATAGTTTTCTGACTGTGTAGTGTCCATATTGCTGTAGGCAAGTTGGGATTTACCTGTCAGGTAAGGTACCAGCCTGATTGCCCATTGCTGCTTTGGCCAGTTGCAGGCTGTGGCAACTCTTTCAAACATTGTCAGGTATGCTTCAATATAATTCAAGAGGCACAACTTTGTAAGTTTAATGTCCTTTAAGTTGTTTGTGTCTTGTTGCTGTGCTAGACCTGTACCAGATCCTCCGATAGCTTGCAAGACATACAGCCATCACTGCTCCTTTTGCTGCATCTCATCTCTTCTCTTCTCTTCTTTGCTGCTCCTGTCACTGCATCTCTTTTTTTCTCTCTGCTTCTCAAATTGCTGAATTTTTCTTCTCTCTGTGCCTCTAAACACTGAGACTCTTTTTATATCTGCTGCATCTCCTGTCTTCTCTGTTTCTCCATCTCTTTTTGTTGTATAGCCCACCTTTTGAAAAAAGCAGTCAGGCTTTCAGGTTCTTTCACTGTCTGTTCTTCTTTTTACATGACTTATGCTGGCTGTACAGTCTCAGCTTGGACTTCTGTCTCTGCTAGTCTGGCTGCCATTCTTCTGGTAATGACTCCTGGTTTTGCTGCTGCATAATCCATACTATACCTTTCTGCTATGCTTCCCTGGTACCAGGTCTACTACTCATACACAAAACTCCTGGCTTAGGGTATGCACATGTAAATCCCACTGCTACCACCATCTGTTGTTGAGGCACAGGTCAGGAAGCATAGGAAAACCAGGAACAGTTATAAAATTCGAAAGTAGCATTTTATTATTATCAATAACAGTAAAATGAAAAATAAAAATTGTTCAGTATAACTATTTATGAAGGCAGTACAGAGAAAACAAAAATCCTTCATCTGGGGGTTTCTTTTCAATTTCAAATCTCAGTCTCTATCTCTCCCTCTCTCTAGCAAAAGCATTGCTGCTCTTTTTATAAGTCTTTGCCTGGGGACTCGTTAAGAGATATCCTTTTTTGCACAAAATGTTTTTGCCAGTTTCTTTGCAGAGCAAGCTTACAAATAGAACAATGTCCCAAGCTGACCTCCTGCTGACAGCTCTGCAAAAGAGCTTGCAACAAGGCTGAGAGGAGCTCAAACTGCATCTCAGGTTAACCCCTTAAATTCCAAATAGCGTTTTGCAATCATTTGAACAGTATAACTATATACAATTTCAAACAAAGGGATCCCAGTATCACTTACAGTTTCACACAAAGATTCACATATATTTCATAGCCACAGATATGCAAGGGGGAAGAAAAGACAGAAACAGCAAGTGTCGGTAGGAGAGATAGCGAGAGGCGGAGAATCGCGAGACCGTCAGAGTGATCAGTTCCTAGGTTTCACAAGAACATTTGTTTGTGCAACCAGACAGAAAAGAGACAGAAAAGGAAAGGATAGAACAGATCCTTGTGTTTAACTCTTTCTGCATAATAAATGGAATAGGGCCTTATTCAACCCTGTCACACAAAGAAAAATCGGTATTCAGTTGCCTCTGCCGTTCTTCCTGCCTCACTCAGCACCCCCAACCCCCACCCCAGACTCTTCTTTTAATCTCTTATCTATTGAAAACATGTTTTCAAACTTCAGGAATCCCTCACTGGTTGTTTAACAACTGCATTTGTCTCCTGGATTGAGTTTGCCCCAGAGCTTCAAGAATTTTATGCAAAGTAAGGAATCTTGGAACGAAATTTGAAATTCTGCTGTGTGGTCACGTTCACCTCTGCCCTGTAACAGCAGATTTATTTCTCCACCTGAGAAGCAGCATCATCCCAAAGTTGCTCCACTTCAAAGATATGGTATTTCTTTAATTTTTTTTAGTAGCTGTGTTAGATGTTCATTAGTTAGTAAAGTGATAAACTATGCATTAGTTAGGGTCTCATTTTAAACTGGTGAAAGTGTGTGTGTGTGTGTGTGTGTGTGTGTCTGTTTCCTTTTTCAGTTCCATGGAACTGGAGACAGACTGTTAGGACGCGGTTTCCCTATTTGGGATCCTCTTTAAAATTGTGAAAAAAAATAATAAGATAACAAGGGGCTTTTGCAAGGCTTTCCTGGTTATTTTACCTTGCAGTCCTTGCTCTAAGTCCTGGTTTGATTCAGGAACCAGGACAATATTCTATTTGAGTATGTGATTTTAACTTTTATTTTTATTACTATCTAAATCCTGTTCAACTCCTACAACTGTTGGAACTGAACTGCATCTGTGGGTTTCTCTCTCGGAACCGTTCTTAGGCTTAGACCTAAAGAAAGTACAGGACCTACAGTTACAAAAAAAAAATTGTACATTTTTGTTTTGATTATCTGGCGAAGGCAGATTGCCACAATTTGTGTATAAGCTTGGTCCTGACCATGTATTTACTAGTTATGATCTTGCATTGAGTTTTACCCCAAACTATTAAAAATAGGGCTTATAACTTAAAGAGGTGATGACCTTACATTATGACTCCTCGTCACAACAAGACTCAGGTGATGGTCCGGGTCCTCAAAGTAAGCAGAAGGACAAATCTGCTAAAGATGGCACAGATACCAGGACATCTGAAAGGGGGAGCTCTGATAATACAAAAGTTAAATGAACTGCTGAGCAGGCATTAGAAGCTGTGCCTGCTTAGAAAAAAATGAAGAAAAGCATGTCACTGCCCCTCCTGCTGAAAAGGCAAAAGAGATGCCAGTGGACAGTAGGGAGGCATTGGACACGGTGCCTGCTAGGAGAACACAAAAAGAAAAGCATGTCACTGCCCCTCCTACTGAAAAGGCAAAGGAGATGTCAGTGAAAAAAAGTAGTTTTCCCTCGTTTGAAGGAATGACTAAAACGTGGCAATTTTTCCAGGTTTCCAAGTTATGAGGGCCTCTATGACTGTGCCATCCCTCTCCTCCCTCAGCCCTGATGCCTCTGATGATGCCTGTGGAGGAGGAGGCAGAAATTCATTATGATAATGAGGAGGAGAAGGAAGAGGATCCTATAGAACCGGATGGCTTCCCCGAGAAGGAGTTTGGTTCCCCTCCACGATTTTCAGAAGGCTATACTTCTGTCTTCACTTTCGTAAGGCAGATAGCAAATACCCTCAATCACTCACTTCAGGAGAAGGCAGAGAATGAGGATGAAGCTGAATTTTTAGATATGGTGGGCCTAACCCCAACAAAAAGATTGTTTTTGCCTATCCACAAGTCCCTAAAGAAAGACACCTTCAAAGTCTTGTCAGCCCCAAGTTCTGCTGATGGCATTGACAAGAAAATAGAGAAAAAGTACCAGGTTGATAAACAGGGTGCCAAGTACTTATACAGTCACCCTGACCATGAAGGAGTGGCTCAGACTGCTGCCTTTGACAAGGCTAAAGTACCCTACTCTTCTCAGCCTGCAGAGTATAATTCTAGAAAACTGGACATTATGGGCAAAAAGGTTTACACGTCAGCCTCTTTGCTGCTCAGACAAGCAGCTTATATGGTCTACTCTGCTCAGTACCAAAAGGCGCTTGGGGTTCTATAGTAGCGATGAGCAAGAAAGCACCTGGAGATTTGGCTTGGGATCTGGCAAACACAGCGAAAACTGCCATGGATACACCAAGTACCAATTTCACATGGCCGTGAATACTGGTGACACTGCTTCCAAAGTCATGGTGCATGCAACGGCTCTCAGAAGGTATGTTTGGCTCAGAACTACAAACCTTTCCAATGACACTCAAACAAAAAATATGGATTATCCATGTGAGGGTAATTCTTTGGTGACAAGACAGAGACTTATATGAAAAAGGTGGGTGAATACAGAACTACTTATAAAAGCAACACTGAGAAGGAAAAGGCCTCCACTCCTCAGAGGTGTTATGGAAGGGGAGGTAGGGGCTGGAACTGCTACCCCCGTGCCTACATGACCTATGACTATGCCTTCCAGAGGGACTTTTTCAGAGGTAGAGGCAGAAGGGGTTGCAAACATCGAGGTGCCACTCCAGCTCCCAAGGCCCAGTCGAAACAAAATCCCTGACATGTGTGCCAAGGTCGCTCAACCATTGCCAGTGGGAGGAAGGCTAACTCACTATTTTCAGGCCTGGGAAAATATTACCACAGACAAGTGGGTTCTGGAAATAGTGAGTCAGGGTCTCTGTCTGATGTTCAAGAGGTTTCCAAAGCTGCATACTCACAGAGCCTTTCCTCCTCATACCCCCGCTGAAAAGCTCCTGCTGGAGTTAGAGGTAAAAAAAGATGCTACTAGCAAATGCAGTGGAAACAGTCCCCCCCCCCCCACACACACACCCCAAATCAGGAGGGGGCAATACTCCAGATACTTTCAGACCCACAAGAACAATAGGGAGTTTGACCCATTTTAGATCTCTTATCTGAACAAACATTTAAAGAAGAAAAAGTTCAAGATGGTAACACTGGGAACAGTAATTCCATTTTTGCAGTGATTGTCACTGGCTAGGGTCACTGGATCGGAAAGATGCCTACTTCCACATTCCAGTAAGACCTTCACTTAGAAAATACTTCAAATTCAGAGTGGGGCAGCCACTACTAGTTCACAGCCCTTCCCCCTTTGTCCTTTTCTCATCCCAGTTTTTTCACAAAGTGCCTAGCGGTAATGGCGGCACATTTGAGGAGCAGGTGGTAGTGATCTTCCCCTTCCTAAATGATTGGTTGGTTTCAGGACAGTTCTACCAAGAGGCCAGGGCCTGCTCCCCCCTCTCTCTCACCCAACGTACCCTGAAGGAGTTGGGTTTCCTGATAAACCTCCAGAAGTCTCAACTAGACCCTATAGAGGTGTTGGACTTCATAGGAGCAGAACTAGATACTGTTCAGGGGAAGACATTCATCCCTCAGGAGGAACATAAGAACATGGGAATGTGTTGGCAGATGGGGACCGCATGATCCATCTAGTCTGCCCACCTCCCTATTTAGACTGCACCCTGATGTGTCCACAATGTCTGTTCTATGCGGAGTTTGAACTCATGTACTGTCTTGGATTGAAATCTGGGAGTGGCCAATCTAATAGAACTGGCAAAGTCCTCCAAACAGGGCAGTCAAGACCTGGCAGGGACTTCTTGCAGTTACTAGGACACATAACCTCTTCCACAGCAGTGGTGCCGGGGGCTGTATTTCAGATGAGAGATGTCCAGTACCGCTTAGGGGCCCACTGGTGTAAAAGGTGGGACCCTCTGTCAAAGTTAGTGCCCATATCATATTGCCTGGTAAGGGCACTGGAATGGTAGAAGGAGGACGAAAATCTTCAGAAAGGAGTTCCCTTCCTCCAGCAGTCACCCACAGTGGTAACTCACTATGGATGCCTCCCTCCTGGAGTGGGAAGGCCATCTAAAGGATCTCATTGTAAGCAGGATATGGACCCCACTGGAGTCTTGAGCATATAAACCACCTGGAACTCGGAGCAGTGCACTTAGCAATCAGAGACTTTTCCTCTCATATCAGGGGCCAGTCAGTCCAGATAAGGACAGACAACACCACAATTGTGCACTACATCAACAAACAGGGAGGAACAAGATCTTTCAGACTGTGCACAGAAGCAATGAAGATGTGGATTCTGGCTTATTCTCTGTAAGTGAAGTTATCTGCAATCCATCTGCCAGGCAAGCTCCTGTCCCTTTCCTTCAGACTTCTAGTCCTCCTTCCCCGGAGTCACAATCTGCTGACTCAGTCTCAGGGCAGGATAACAATCCCAGTATCAAGAACCATGTGCCTCAAAGCATGGTATTTGAAGAGCTAGTGTTCCCTGGACTGAATCTCTTGGAAGAGGTTTTATATGTACTCAAGGTTTCCAGAAAGCCAGCAACTAGGAAAACCTATGTATCCAAGTGGAAAAGAGTTTTCCTGTGATGTTTGTGCAGGCAGCTCAGCCCCCTTCAGGTGAGCATGTCCACTGTTTTGGACTATTTGATCCACCTGCAGTTCCTGGGCCTCTTGGCAGCAGTGTCAGCATATGTTTCAGCTAGGAAGAATAGATCTTCTTCGAGGGTATCTCAGGCATCAGGTCACATCGTAGGAACTTCACCGACGATGAAGCAGGATCCACATGGAAGATTTTCAGCAGTACAACTGGGGCCGCCCACGCCGTTGACGTCTGTCGATTTCAACAACCCTATAAAGGCGTGGGCAGCCTTGCTCCCTCCTCAGTTCTTTCCCGCCAACGACTCACTTGCATGGAGCTCCGCAGACGCTCAAGCACAGTATTCGTGCCTTTATTGCCTATGACTTTTTTTCCAGCTATTTTTCAAAATCTCTTTTATTAAAGAGATTCCACCAGCTTGCTTATGGTGAGAGTTAATCCTTTGACTTCTCTCTTCCATCGCTGCCACTGTGGAAAGAAGATTGCCTCCACAGAAGAACATTCTTCTGTGTCTGCTGTCTTGGGCCTGACCACAAAGTTTCTAACTGTGAGCTCTGCCAGAAGTTTAACCACACAACCCTCAGGTGACACAGAAAATTTCCTGATGTATCAACAGATAGCCATTTCCAGGCAGGGGTCCTCCGGGGTCCCAGCCTCTCAGTCAGTGCAGGATCATCAAGCTCCCAGGCCTCCATGGCCTGAGACAAATCCTCAAGGAAAAGTCATAAAAAGACTGAGATCATGACCACTCCCCCCAGCATCAGTCTCGTTTTTCGATAGACTCTTCTCCATCTTCTGGGGGATCCTCATTGGCTGCAGCTGCACCGACACACAAAACTGTTGTCCAGGTCTCTGTGCCCTCCAGACTCATACCCAACAACACCCCCACCCAATTCATAGGGCAGCCTGCCATCGACTTCCGGGTTGTCAGACCCCTCTTTTGTGGATGACAGACTCGTCATCGATAGCCGTCCCATTGAGGCCTGCCATTACAGGGCTATACGCCCCTCAGGTTCACATGAGCTGGCAGATGGGTCATTGACACATGTGCTGTCGACACCCTCCACCTTCGAAGAACATCATCGATTTGAACGAAATCCTGACAAAATTCACTTCAGTGATTGTGCAACAGCTGGGTGCGTATAGGCCCACCTTGCCATCGACGACAGCTTTTTTGTCAGTACCTACTCATCGGCCACGGTAGCACTCCCCGAAAGCCATTGTCACTGCAACTGACATCAGACCTGGATTTGGAAGAGGTCAACGTTGAGGAGGAGTACCATCCAGACCTCATTCTTCCTGAAGACAAGGAGGAAGAAGAGGAAGAGGAAGAGATCCTGATCTCTGACAGGTCCACAGCTTCCTCTGTCAGTGAGGATTCAGGCAAGCATACTCCTAGGTCTCCTTCTGTGGACCCCATATTTTTCAGTGTGATGAAGCAGCTGTTCTCAGCCATGGGCTTCCACAATGAGGAAAAGGATGTCACCAGGAAAGAACTGGTGGACTTCCTGGAGAACCCAGAGTCTCCCCCAAAAATCATTCCTCCAGTCTTGCCTGCCTTGAGGAATGCAGCCACGACAGCCTGACACAGACCAGACATGGTGCCAGCTATGCCTCATAGGCCAGATAAACTTTATCATGCCGCCCAAGGGTTCCCCTGCTATGCTGCTCAGTCCAAAACAAACTCAGTGGTCATTAAGATAGCCCACAACTGGTGTAAGGTGCCTAAGCACCTTTGTTTCCTTTCCCTGGATAAAGAGTCTCGCAGAATTGACCTCTTGGGTAAGAGGCTGCATGCCTCCTCCACACTGGGTTTGAGGATTGCAAACTACCTGTCTCACATGGTTAAGTACCAAATTGCTAATTGGAAGAAGGGCAAAGCCGCTGCTCAGGCCCCCCCCCAGATGGCACCCAAAAGCAGGAGCTGCTCCAGTGCCTTCAGACAGCTGAGGATGTTAGTAAGCACCTCCTCATAGCCCTCTATGACATGGCTGGCACCATTGTCAGGGTTGCTGCCACAGGCATATGCCTACATAGGCACTCCTGGCTGAAGGTATCCGGTTTTGCTGCTGATGTTCAGCAAAAAGTGCTTAATGCCACCTTTAATGGCACTAAGCTGTTTGGTCCTGATGTCCAGGACATTATCAATGACCTGCAATCCTCGGACAAAGCTTTTAAGTCTGTCCACTCTCTCTACCATACCCAGCCAAGAGGTAGACGGTGTCCTCCCTTTCACAAAGTGACCTGTAGGCCTGGTGCAGCCCCTCAACCCCAAGGGAAGCCCAGAACTCCAGCTGCCTTGCCCGCCCCCTCCAGTGCTGGAACTGCAGCCAAGCACCCCAGAAGTAAGGGACCAGCCCCTGTGGCTTGATCTGCCTCTGCTCGACTCCTTGCAAGATCCCCTCTTTTCTGGACCCAGATCAGGAGGCAGTGGTCAGACGCTGGTTCTCCCTCCATCTGAATTAGTGGAGAACCATGTCTTCAGATGCATGGATTCTGCAGATCATAGAGAGGGGGCACACCCTGGAGCTCACTGAGCAGCCTCCAGAAACCCCTCCCCCACCCTCCAGTTACCCCCTGGCTCACCTGTCTGTTCTCTGGGAGGAGGTACAGTTCCTTCTGCACAAGCAGGTCATCAAGCCAGTACCCAGGCACCAGAGAAACATAGGGTTGTATTCCAGGTTTTTCCTTGTCCCCAAAAAGACCAGCGATTTGAGGCCCATTCTAGACCTAAAAGATCTCAATCTGTATGTCCAGTACAAAAAGTTCTGGATGGTAACTTTGCCAGACCTGATGCCTCTCCTTAAAACAGGGGATTGGCTCTGCTCACTGAACATGTAGGATGCTTACCTGCACATATCAGTCTTTCCTCCTCACAGGATGTTTCTCCGTTTTGCCTTTCAAGGTGAACATTATCAGTTCAAGGTGCTGCCCTTTGGTTGTCCTCTGCATTGCAAGTCTTTACCAAGTGCTTAGCAGCAGTATCAGCAACTCTCAGAAGATAGGGACTGTATGTCTTCCCTTATCTGGACGATTGGCTCCTAAAGGCCCTATTCAGGGAACAGCTTCTGCTGACTCAGGAGTGAACTCTCCAGCTTTTCCATTCCCTGGGTATCACTGTCAATCTGCCCAAGTTGGTTCTCATACCATCCCAAAGACTGCAGTATATAGGGGCGGTCCTACACTCGGTGCAGGGGAAGGCCTTCCTGCCCCAAAACAGGAGGGAGTGCCTTATAGCCCAAGCTCAGGAAGTTGCTCAAAGCCACTATATTCCTGCCAGTGTGTTTCTGAGATTGTTAGGTCTGATGGCATCTGCCATACCCACTGTTCCACTGGCCAGACTTCATATGCACATCTCCAGTGGACCCTCCGGGTACAGTGGGATCAGCGCATGGATGAGTTAGATCGCTCAGTCCTGCTCTCTTCCCCAGTCTGCAAAGTACTGCAGTGGTGGATGGACCCCTTGAATTTGCTTCAAGGCATCCCATTCCAGATCTGTTCCCTGCAGCATATCCTTACCACGGATGCCTCAGGTCTGGGCTGGAGAGCACACCTGGGTCCCTTCCAGACCCACGGCTCTTGGCCTTAGTTGGAATCTTCCCTGCATAGCAATGTCCTGGAGATGAGGGCGGTGCTCTATGCCATGCAGGCCTTCCAGGAACACCTTGCTCAAGGTCATCTACTGGTGCAGTCAGAGAATATCAGTGTAGTATACTACATCAACAAGCGGGGGGAGGACTCATTGGTATCCACTATGCAGGGAGGCCATGACAGTCTGATACTGGGCACTGGATCACGGTCTGACACTCTCAGCAGTCCATGTGCCAGGTGTGTTAAACACTCTTGCAGACAGTTTCAGCCATACTCAGTCTAGCATGCATGAATGGGAACTCCCCTCATCCATTGTAGAAGACTTGTTTGATAGATGGGGTCATCCAGAGCTGGAACTTTTGCATCCCCACTCAGCGCAAAACTGTCCAGTTTTTGCTCGCTAGATCCAGGGCTTGGAGTTTTCTGGCAAGACGTGTTGTCCCTCTCCTGGAGCAGGAGGTTCCTTTATGACTTCCCTCCATTTCCTCTAATTCAGAGGCTGCTAATCAAGCTACAGATGGAGGGGACCAGCATGATTTTAGTGGCTCCATTCTGGCCTTGGCAGATATGGTTTCTTCTACTACAGCAGCTGATGGAGGAACCTCTGCCCCCCCTCCATCTTTGCAGGAACCTGCTGACCTAGGATCAGGGGACCTTGATCCATCCCAACCTCAGGTCCCTCCTTCTCCATGCTTGGCTCCTGAGGACATCGCCATCTCTAGATTTGGGGTTTCTAACAGCATGGTGGATGCTCTAGTAGACACCCAGAAGCCTTCCACTAGGGCCACATATGCCATGATGTGGGAGCGGTTTGCCATCTGGGCTGCCAGACATAGCCTGGACACTTTCACTTGTCCAGTGAACCACATCCTGGACTACCTGATCTCTCTAACTCAGGTCTCCAGTACTCCTCCATCAAGGTGCACCTTTTGGCTATTTCTGCTTTTCATGAGCCCATGGGTGACCACACGATTGCTCAACTGGATGCCTCCTGTACTTTTTTAAGGGGCATCCTGCATCTGAAACCCCCAATCTGTTCTCCTGACCAGGCCTGGGAATTGAATTTTGTTTTGGAGAAGCTGACCCTGTCTCTTTTTGAGCCAATCACAACTTGCGAGTTACGCTTCCCCTCTTGGAAAGCATTATTTTTAGTTGCCATTACTTCTGCTTGAAGAATTTCTTAGCTTCTAGCCCCAGGAATTCTTCAATATGCTTAACTCTTGCAGTCAGCCTCCAGTGTTGAACTACCCAGGGAATGGAACTCATGCAAATAATGGAACACTCATCGGCTCGTACCACCATTCAAACTGCTGCCCTTACCAACTGCTGTGTTCTATTCTTCACCTGCCTAGTTAAGATGTCCTGGAGATCTCTCCTCAGAAGTCACTGAAATTCATTGTTTTTCATGAAAAAGCAAGCAAACTTTTATTTTATTTCATCTTCTGCCTTTACCTTCTTTAGTATAGTTTAGCGCTAGTTTAGTTTATATATTACTTCAGTTTTGCGGTTCCTCTGCGATTGTGACAAACCGTTGAGGAACCAGCATTTATTTTAATTTATTTAACGTTTTATTTTTTATATTTACTTTGTGTAACCCGGATCTATTACTTTCTGTGGGTTTCTGCTTAGATCACATTTTTTTCCCGGTTGGTAACCGACCATTTTTCACCTTCAGTGGTTAGCAAGAACCAGGATTTTGTGTATTTTTGTACATACAGTAACTTGCAATTAGGATCCAAGTTAAAACTCTTTTTGTGGGTTATTTAAATATGTCAGAGAGGCCAAACAAGAAAACAGGCCCCACTGGTTTTAAAAACTGTACAGAGTGTGGAGAGGTATTTGCCAAGGCTAACAAACACGATTTATGTTTGTTTTGCCTAGGTGAATCTCACTTCACAGCTGAGTGTGACATTTTAAAACCTTTCCTCCAAAAACAGTCGAAAAAAGTTAGAAAGGTTTAAGAAAAAGATGGCTTCTCCAATGGTTCCAGGGGATCAGGGTTCTGACCAACCCAGCCCTCCATCATCTGCAAAGAACGATAATCCTAAAGAAACCGAACTGAGTATTCCACATAAAGGAGAGCCATCTAAAGCAAAACGAACCGGGGATCCAGCTGGTGAACCGGTTCCGGCAAAAAAGAAACATAAAACAAAACATGCAGAACCTCCAGCTGAAAAAGCAAAGGAGCCTTCTGTACCAAAGTCAGCTATGCCTACAGCTGAGGTGGTTGCACAAGCACTGCAATTTCTCCAGGCTTTGCAAGCTGTGGCTGATACCAGTTCCAGTTCAACCAGTACCGGTAAGCCCAGCGGTTCCAACTGCAGTTCCGCAACCGATACCCACATTGGTTCCAATGGTTCCTGCTATGCAGGAACCAGTCTATGAGACATATAACAACGATGATGAAGAGAATGAAGGGGAACCTATTGAACCAGAGGTGTCCCCTGACCAAGAATTCTGCTCTCCTCCCAGATTGCCTGAGGACTATTCCTCACACTACACATTTGTTAAACAAATGGTAGCGGAACTGGATCTGACTACCAATGAAATGGTAGAGGATGAGGAGAAGCAGAATTTTTAGATATGATGGGCCTGGCACCCACAAAACGGCTGTTGTTGCCAATTAACAAGTCGCTAAAGAAACATGTTTTAAAAGTTTTGAAGACTCTTAATTCAGTTCCCCTCATAGACAAGAAAGCTGACAAAAAGTATCAGCTTGATAGGTCAGGGGCTGAGTTTTCATTTTCTCACCCTGACCATGAGGGGGTAGTGCAAGCTGCAGCTTGTGACAGGGCCACAGTGCCCGTAGCATCTCATCCTCCTGAGAAAGACTGTCGCAAGATAGATAGCATGGCTAAAAAGGGCTATCTGGCTGCTATTTTTGCCATCAGACAAGCTAACTGGCTGGCAGTATAGCCTAGAGTTTAGAGTAACAAGCTGTGAATGAGCTTGGTACCTGCAAACCTGGGTTTGATTCCCACAACCTCCACTTTTTATTTATTTATTGAAATGTTTCATCAGGAAGGCACACTGAGCAACAAGTCACTCATCTACCAGTGCAACCTGGGGGGAAGGGGTACAATAGGAATGAGACATTAGACATTGAAGTTATAAGTTCAACATTAACATACAGTTGTAAGGCAGGTATTACAAACAGTGTTACAACAGTGTTGTGCATGATAGGTAGAAAGAGTAGACAATAAGTGCCGAGGTAATAAGAAAAACAAGTGCTTACATGAAAGAAAAGGGGGAAAAGAGAGGCAGTGGAGAGGTGGGGGAGGGAGAAGAGTCATGTCCCTGGAGACCCCTTCAGGATGCAAGGAACCCTGCAAGGGGGATGGTGAGACCAGAGAGAAGGAGATAAGGAAGTGTCCCAGAGAGACCC
Organism: Neoceratodus forsteri; assembly: GCA_016271365.2. NCBI lineage: Eukaryota > Metazoa > Chordata > Ceratodontiformes > Ceratodontidae > Neoceratodus > Neoceratodus forsteri. The sequence goes on from CM057452.1 coordinate 571,012,659, forward strand.
CTTCAGGATGGTGGGGGAAGGGAGTAGATGAGAGATACAAGCCCCTTGGGGGGGCAGGAGAGGGACCCATAGAGAGCATTCGGGGTCCCTTACATTCAGTTAGAGATCAAGGAAGGCCAGTAAGGGGGAGCAATTTGGGGGAAGGGGAGGAAAGCTAGACATTTGGGTGGGTGGGTGTGCACAGGGTAAAATGAAGGTGATGGTAGAGGGGTAGGATTTGTCCAGGGCTTACAGGAGGGAATTTAGGGAGGGACATGGCAGGAGCAACTAGGAGTAAGGTAATTATTGAGGGCAGAGCTGATGGAGTAGGCAGAGGATGAGTGCCAGATTTGAGGGGGGAAGGAATTCCAAATTTTTGGGAGGCTGGGAGAGTAACCGGATTGGCCAATTTGGGTGGCTCTGTGGGGGACTACCAGGGTACGAGAGTGTCGGTTAATCTAAGGGAATGGGAGGGTGGGGAGGTGTTATAAAGGAGGAGGTGAGGTAGGATGGGAGCTCACCCAACAGTGCTTGGAGGTGAATTTAACACAGTGGGAGAGTCGCCTGTTTGTAACAGAGGGGAAGGATAGGGCACGATAAAGATTGCAGTGGCGGGGTGTGAGGGGGGGCATCCAGGGAAAAGCGGCAGAAGGAATTGAAGAGGGTGTCCAGGCTGGCCAGGGAGGACTTAGGGGCAGCACCATAGACTACGTCACAGTAGTCGAAAATGGTCAGTATCATCTTCTGAACAAGTTCATGCCTAGGCGTAGGAGGGATGCACCTATGGTTCCTGAATAGGGCACCAAGTTTGGGGTGCAGTTTTTTCTGGATGGCGTCAATATGTCCAGACACATTTAGGTGTTGGTCCAACCAAACATCTAAGTACCTGAAGATGTGTCCTCAAGTAAAGTCCCATCAAGGGTGTGGAAAATGGGTAGGGAAGGAAGCCTAGAGAGCCTTTGCCTTGTGCCAGAGGTCATGGAGACAATCTTCTTGGCACTGAGGAAAAGTTGATGGTTAGCAAACCAGAGCTGAACCTTGCCTTTGCCTTTGCCTTTGCCTTTGTCAAAGTCTTGCTGTAAGCTGGTTGTAACCTCATCAGGACAGGAGCCAGATGCATACAGGACTGTATCATCAGCATACATATGAATAGCAGAGGATGGGGAGCAAACAGAGGGAAGGTCATTTAAGGAGATGAAGAATAGGAGGAGCTCTAATACAGTGCCCTTGGGTACTCCAGTGCTAACCGGGAAGGGAGGTAAAGGGGCATCCAACATAGAAACATAGAAACATAGAATTTGACGGCAGATAAGGACCGCTTGGCCCACCCAGTCTGCCCATTTTCCTACCTGATGGATAAGCTGCAGATCCTAGTTAATCAGCAGCCTACTTCTTCCTACCCCCAACCCCTAGAATTGCCTTATGACTGTCCCATTCATGCTTGAATTCCACTACTGTTTTGACTCCACAACCTCCTCTGGAAGGCCGTTTCATACATCCACAACCCTCTCTGTGAAAAATACTTCCTTAAATTACCTCTGAGACCCCCTTCTATCTTCAAATTGTGCCCCCTTGTTCTTGCACACCTCTTTTTTTGAAAGATGCTACCCTCTTGGACTTTGTTGATTCCCTTGAGGTACTTGAAAGTTTCTATCATGTCCCCCCTCTCCCTCCTTTCCTCAAGGCTATACATATTAAGCTCCTCAAGTCTCTCTTCATATGTCTTCCGGTGCAGACCCTGCACCATTTTAGTTGCCCTCCTCTGGACAGCTTCCATCCTGTCTATGTCTTTGCGGAGATTGGGTCTCCAGAACTGCACAGTACTCAGATGTGGTCTCACCAGCTGTCTGTACAGAGGATAATAACTTCTTGTTTTCTACTGGTGATGCCTCTCCCTATGCATCCCAGTATTCCCCAACCCTCCTTGCTGCCCTTTCACATTGCTTGCCCACCTTTAGGTCATCTGATATGACTACCCCAGGTCCTTTCCATTTTTTTGTTGTTAATATCTCACCCCCATTGTGTACTCTTCCCCTGCGTTTTGTTTCCCAGGTGCATTACCTTGCACTTCTTAGCATTGAATCTAAGCTGCCATACATTTGACCATTCCTCTAACCTTTCCAAGTCCCTTCTCATCTTTCCACCCACCTGGTGCATCAACTCTGTTGCAGATCTTTGTGTCATCTGCAAAGAGACATACTTTTCCTTCAGTCCCTCTGCAATGTCGCTTATAAAGACATTGAAGAGGATCGATCTAATACTGAACCTACGTTGCCCTCACTAACCCCCTTTTTCAGAGTGGACTCCATTTACTATCACTCTCTGTGTCCTATTCTCCAGCCAATTCTATACCCAGGCTGTCATCTTGGGACCACTCCCAGGCTGGCTAACTCATATATAAATCTTTTGTGTGGGACTGTGTCAAATGCCTTGCTAAAGTCTAGGTAGGCCATGTCCACAGCCTCCCTGATCAACTACTTTGGTCACCCAGTCAAAGAAATCTATCAGATTTGTCTGGCATGACCTTCCCGCTGTGAATCCATGCTGCCTTGGGTCCCTGCCCCTCTGGCCTCTAGATACTCAACAATTCTTTCCTTCAGAAGTGATTCCATCATTTTCCCTACCACTGAGGTTAAACTAACAGGTCTATAGTTTCCTGCTTCTGCCTTGCTCCCACTTTTGTGAAGGGAATCACATCTGCCCTCCTCCAGTCCTCAGGTACCACCCCATCCTCCCATGATTTGTTAAAGAGGGTAGTCAGTGGTGTCACTAGTTCTACCATAGTTCTTTTAGAATGCTGGGATGAATCCCATCAGGCCCCATTGCTTTGTCCACCTTCAGTTTTAAGAGCTCTTTCATAACCCTTTCTTCTGTAAATGGGCTGGTATCAACTTCTGTATCCAGAGTGTTTCTACTGTTTGTTTAGGTACCTCCCCTCTTCCTTTGTAAATACTGAGCAAAATATTTGTTTAGTATCTCTGCATTTTCACAGTCACCCTCTGCCCACCCTCCCTCCCTTTATTAAGCCTCACTATCCTCCCTTGGTCTTCCTTCGCTCCCTGATGTAAATATAAAGGTTTTATCCCCTTCTTAACTGAGTTGGCTATCTTTTCCTCGGTTTGGGCCTTTGCTGTTCTGACTGCCTTTCCAGCTTCCTTTTGCTTTAACTGATACAGTTCTCTGTCCTGTTCCTTCTGTGATTCCTTGTACTTCCTGAATGCTTTCTTTTCTCTTGAACCTTCACTGCCACTTCCTTTGAGAACCATAGTGGTTTCTTACCTCGTTCGTTTTGTTTATTTGCTTTACACAAAGGCTTGTTACCTCTGTGATGGCAGTTTTATTATTCCCATTGTTCTTCCACCCTCCTTCCTGCCCATTTGCTAGTGCATTCCTTAGGCACTCACCCATTTTGGCAAAGTCAGCCCTCCTAAAATCCAGTACCTTTGTCTTTGTATGGCTTGACTCTATTGCTGTGTTTATTGTGAACCATACTGTTCGATGGTCGCTAGTTCCCAGATGGCTACCCACTTCAACATCTGTGATCCTCTCTTCATCTCCATTTGAGAGAACCAGGTCTAAGATTGCTCCCTCTTGAGTGGGCTCCAATACTAGTTGTCTAAGGCATGCCCCCTGTAGGGCATCTAGAATAACCCCACTCTCAAGTGGCTGCTGCAACTGCACTCCAGTTAGCATCTGGCATATTCAGATCACCCATCAACAATATATCCCCTTTATCTGCCATTCTAAATATACTTTCTATCATTTCCTTGTCCATTTCCTCCCCCTGAGAGGGGGTTCTGTATACAACCCCTGTGCGGATTGTGGTGCCATTGCCTGCCTCCAAATTGACCCACAGCGCTTCTTCTCCTCCTCCCTGTTTACCCTTTTGTTCTGTTGCTTTGATTTCTTCTCTTATGTAGAGAGCTACTCCTCCTCCTCTTTTACCCTCCCTGTCCCTCCTGTAGATAGTGTATCCTGGTATGTTTACGTCCCAGTCATGGTTCTGTGTGTACCATGTTTCTGTGACTGCCATGATATCCAGATCTTCCTCCTCCATCAAGGCCACTAATTCAGGAAGCTTGTTAACCAGACTACGGGCATTGGTACTCATTGCTCTCCATTTTTTGATGGCTTTACCTTCTGTAGTGGCATCCCCCACTGACCTTTCTACCTTGGTCTTTTTCTCATTTAGTACCCTGTTTTGTAGGGGGAGGCTGGGATTTTCCTGCTGCTTATCAGTGCCTCCCCTTGACTAGTTTAAAGGCTTGCCAATGAGCATTTAAACCGATTGCCCAAAAGACTTGTTCCTTCCTGGACAGATGCAGACCATCTTGCCAGTATAGGCTGGTGTCCCTCAGGTGGAACCCCAGTCCCCAATGAAGCCAAACCCTGTGCTCCACACCATTTTTTCAACCATTTGTTAAACTGCATGGTGCAAAGTACCCTCGCCTCACCCATGCCACTGACAGGCAGCACCTCTGAGAAGGATACTGTGTGTGCTACTTGTCTTAAGCCCCTCCCCAACTCTACAAAGTCCTTCTGCACTGCTGTAATCTCATGATGAGCTAAGCCATTTGTCCCTAGGTGGACAATGACGTCCAGCTCAGACTCCCATGCAACTGTTCTCGTGATCCTAAAGGATGCACTTCCTGTCCATCCAAGCCATGGCACCAGGCAGGCACCTTACTTCAGTTTTCCCTGCTCCCCCCAGTTCTATCCCCCTAATAATTGAGTCCCCCACCAGGAGCTGCTTTCTTTCCCTGTGGTGCCCTCTGCGTCCTTCCTGAGGGCCTCCCTTGTGACAGTTGTCTGCACCCTCCTTAGTCTCCTCTTAACTGATTGGGTTCTGCCAATAAGGTAGGCCTTAAGCCAGTTTGTGGCAGAGGGAGATAGGCTAGCTGCCCGGGAGTGAGTCGAGGAGAAGGGAGTGAGATATGGTGGTGAAGGCCTTGGCCAGGTCGACAAAAATGGCAGAGGTAATTTACCTGTTGTCCATCCTGGTTAGGATGGAGTCTGTGAGCAGTAGGAGAAAGGTGGTGGTGGAGTGTTTTTTCCTGAAACCACACTGGAAATGGGTGAAAAAGGAGGTGTCAGATAGAAATGAGGTGAGTTGGGAGAGGACAATGTGTTCTTCAAGCTTGGCTAGGGTAGGGAGCAGAGAAATGGGGCGATAGTTGCCCGGGGATGAGGGGTCACCCCCTTTGGGTAGAGAGAGTACCACTGCATGTTGCCATGAAGAGGGGACCGAGGCACTAGAGAATGAGAGATTTAGGATTATTGTGAAGGGGTAGGCAGTGGCCGAAGCGGAGAGGGAAAGGAGGTTTGGGTCAAGGCCGTCAGGGGAGGCACCTGTAGAGGGGTTGATGGTGAGGAGGGCACTTAGGGCATCATTTGGGGATACAGTAGCAAAAGAGAAGGGGAGGTGGGAGGGTGATGAAGGGGGCACACGGTACAGGGAGGGGGATGGGTAGGAGGGGAAGGATTTCAGTAGCTCAGTGGTGCAGGAGGTATAGTTGGAGTTAAATTCTGCAGCTACGGCTGGTGGGTCAGACACTAGTGAGCTGTTTACTTTAAGTACCGGGGGGGTGAGATGAGGGGGTAAATAGGGCATGGACCACCTTTCAGAACTTTGAAGGGGAATTTGTGTTGGTGATGAAGGCAGATTTTAAATATTCGGACTTGGCTAACCTTGTAGCTGTGGTGCAAGCATTTCAAAGTAAGCAGTAGTTCACAAGGTCATTAGGATTCTAGGTAGCTTTATGACGCTTCCATGCTCGATCTCTAGCCCTCAGGCAAGCCAGAAGTTCAGGGGTTATCCAAGGTAAGTGGTTACCTCTGGCTCTGGTTTGTTTGAGTGGGGCAAAGACATTCCAGTTTGCAAGAAAGGTTTCTTTGAAGTGGGTAAGGGCCTTATCAACCAAGGGGAAGGAGGTTGGGGAGGCCAGTCAGAAGTGGCAAGGTTACTCAGGAGCGGTTCAAGGTCAAGAGACTTGAAAGAGCATAGTTGTATAGTTTTGTGTGGTGATTTAGTTCTGTGGACTTTCCTAACTATGTATATTGGGTTATGGTCACTAACAGCATCAAGGAGGATGCCAGAGGTAATGATGCGGTGGGGGTGGGAGGTATGGGCCCAGTCGAGTAGGGAGTTTTATGTCTTGTGGTTTGGGCAGGTGGGTTCAGAGATCAGTTGGGAGAGGTTTAGGACTCCAATTTCATTTTTAGTTTTGGTAGTTTTAGGTGACATCCAATTTATATTGAAGTCACCTAGGATGAATAGTTCCCCAGATCGAGCAAGGGAAGTGATGGAGGTTAGGAGGTCTAGCACAACCAAAGGATGGACATTATGCCGGCTATGAAGACTGGGAGGTGAAGGGGAGGGTCACATGGATAGCTAGGGCATCATGGGTCTCAGGACTGGAGGATGAGTAGATGATGGAATATTGAATGGAGGCTAGGACATAAATGGCCACACCACCACCCCTGCCAGCACGGTCTTGCCTTAGCAGTGAGTAGCCAGGAATGGAGACAGAGTGGTCAGGGATAGTGCTCTTTAGCCAAATTTCTGAGATGATTAGAATGGCTGGTTTTAGAGTGCACACCATGGTCTGAAGCTGGTCTATTTTTTGTAACAAGCTGCGGGTATTTAGATGTAGGATCTTTAAGCCCTTTGGGAGGGCTGAGAGAAGAGAGCGGGGGGAAGTAGTAGAGGAAGAAGCACCAGAGGAGCTAGGGGCAATAGGGCTTGGGTTGGGGTGGATATCCCCGGCAAAGAGCAAGAGGATAGTGAGTATGAGAAAGTGGAGCTTAGGGGATTTTGAAGGGACTGGCAAGGAGGATTATTACCTGGCATGAAAGAACAGAAGAAGGCCAGAGCCCATCGAGACTGTTCCCCACACTATGTGGGACATTATTTATCTATTGTCCCTCAACCAAACATTTGATTTGTTTTTAAAGACAGTGGCACTAGTTGCCTCTACCAATTCTTGTGGCAAGGTGTTCCATACAATGGATGCTCTTATTGGAAAAAAGTTTCCCCTTTTGCTGGTTTTATAAGTTTTTACTTCAAGCTGTTTATTATGCAGTCTCGAACATGTCTCCTTTTGAGAGTGTTAGACCACATTTTCCATTAGATCTGGTGAATTTATTAAATTAAAAACCATAAACATATCACCTCTTAATCTTCTAGTTTGAAGAGAGAGAGAGACCAGTAGCTTTTAATCTGTTCTGATAATCCAAGTTTGTAAATCTTGGAATCATTCTAGTTACTCTCCTTTGAACCTGTTCAAAATTGCTATGTCTTTTTTTTTGGTTTGGATTCCAGAAAGGGGAGCCATAGTCTAGATACGGTCTAATGTATGCCCTATACAATGGAATAAGGCATTGTTCAGTGCGATTAACAAAAGTGCGTTTTATTTGCCTCAAAAGTATGTTAATCATGCAAGCAGTTCTAACACAGTGATCATTTGATGTAAGTTTATTATTAACATATATCCCTAAATCTTTTTCACAATTTGATGAGTGAAGTGGTAGTCTGTTTATATGATATATCATTTTTGGATTATTTACACCGAAATGCAGTACTAAACATTTGTCTTGATTAAACTGCATATGATTTTCATTTGCCCAAAGTGTTAATTTTTCCAAATCCTTCTTTAATGCAGAAATATTTTCTTGATTATTAACCTTGCCCCCCCAATTTAGTATCGTCTGCAGATTTAACTATAAAGTTATTTGGCCCTGTTTGTAAATCACTGATAAAGAGGTTAAACAATGTTGGTCCCAAGACTGACCCCTGTGGTACACCACTTGCCACACTACCAGAATCAGACAAGATATCATTAATTCTGACTCTCTGAGAATGATTTGTCAACCAGTTTAAAGTCCAGTTGACAATGTCAGGTGACAAACCTAGATTGTGCATTTTAGTAATGAGTTTTTCATGTGAGACTTTATCGAAAGCTCTACTAAAGTCCAAAAGAATTACATCAGTAGGGATACCCACATCTAGCAGAGTACTTATATTAATGTAAAAAGATATCAGATTGGTGGTGCAGGAATACTTGGGAGTAAACCCATGCTGATTTGAATCATAAATTCCTAATTTTTTACAATCTTGATCTATTAGAGACTTCATTACTCATTCCATTAATTTACCAGCCATTGAGGTCGGGCTAATTGGACGATAATTTTGCACAGAACCTCTATTGCCTTTTTTAAATATGGGAGAAACTATTGCTGAATGCCAATCATTTGGTACAATGCTTTCTTGTAAGCATTTATTGAAAATAATTGAGAAAGGTATAGAAATATTTAAAGAGGTTTCGATCAGAAACCATGGAGGGATACCGTCTGGGCCCAGACTAGTATTTTTTTTTAGTTTTTTGATAGCCTGTATAATGTCAGTTGGATAGAACCTATGATAATCTATGTGGTGAACTTTAAATGTACTAATAGGTGATTTTTGAGAGAAGACAGAACAAAAGTACTTATTAAAGAAATTTGAGGTTTCTATATCAGATAGAGAAGATCCATTGGTTATAATGGGACCAATGGTCCTTGATACACCTTTTTTACTATTTATATAGGAGAAAAGAGATTTGTGACAGTCTTTTGTGTGAGCTAGTTTAAATTCTAGCTTATTTTTTGCCAATTTAATAATATTTTTTAAGTTTTTCTCAGTCTGTATTTATGTAATAGAGTTGTTTTAAATGGAACAGAACTATTCTTTAGTTTCCTAAAAAGTTTAATTTTCATTTTAATCTGATTTTTAGTTGTCTTGTTGAACGAAGGGGGAATTTTTCCTTTATTATTAAATTTCCTCTTAGGTGGAATAAAGGTATTTTCCAAATAATGTACAGTGGGCCAGATATTCAAAAGGGTTGCGCCATGCGCAATAGGGTTGCGCCTGTGCAAGTCCGAACTTGCTCTATTCTGCGATATTCAGCAGGAGGCAGTTGCGCAACAGAAAACATGCTGAGCAATAGCGCAATGCAAATGAATGCATGCTGAACTGGAGGGGGAGGATCCATGCATAAACTGCACAGCCCGATATTCAGTCGGGCTGTGCAGAGTTGTGCAGGCGCAACCCCCAACCTGCGCCTGCACAACTTTGAGCCAAAAAAAAAAAGGCTTAAGTCGAGGGCCACCCACAGGTGAGCTGCTGCATTGCAGGCGCAACAGCAGCTGCCACCTGTGGCTGGCGTCAACCCACTCTCTGTGCCCCCCACCAGCCCGATCGCGGGCAGCAATGTCTCCCCAACACATCCCTGGTGGTCCAGTGGACCGATAAGCCCGATCGCGGGCTGAATAATTAACCCGAACATATCCTGGTGGTCAGTGGACCCGATAATCCGATCGCGGGCTGAAGTAATTAAACACCCCGAACATAGCCCTGGTGCCTAGTGTCCCCACCCACCCACCCACGGCCCACCACCGCTCCCCCGGCAGCCAGCGGGTGGCAGCATCCCACCCGCCTGCCGCCCTGCCGCTCCGCCGACTGACTGCCCGAGTAGGGCTGCACGCCCATGGTGCAGAGCAAGAGCCAATGGGCGGCAGCCCATACCGCACAAGACAGTCCAGTTTTGTGAATGAATGTGGCTGTGGGTGGGGTGGGGGACACTAGGCACCAGGCTATGTTCAGGGGGTGTGTTTAATTACTTCAGCCCGCGATTGGGCTTATCGGTTCACTGGACCACCAGGGATATATTCGGGGTGGGGTGTTTTGATTACTCCAGCCCACGAGCCGGGCCTATTGGTCCACTGGACCACCAGGGATGTGTTGGGGAGACATTGCTGCCCGAGATCGGGCTGGTGGGGGGTGATTTAAGCTATGCCCGCGATCGGGCCAGTGGGGGGTGGTGGGGAGGATTTTACATTCTTCTGCCCATGATTGGGCTGCAGGGGGCGTTGGTCCCCGACGGCTGCCGCCTGGCAGGGTGCCAGGTGCAAGTCCTCGGGGATCGGCGCACCTGCATGCTAATGGTATGCAAATGGGGCCATAATCAGATGCAAATGCCACCCCCCGCACCTTGCATGAATTATGGCCCCATTTGCATGTCACCTTTTGAATATCGGGATTTTGCACATGGCGCAATGGTACTTGCGCCACCGCAAGTTGAATGCTTCACTCTGACCACTTGCGGTGGCACAAGTTCCACTGCGCCATGCACAGTGGCTGTGGCCAGGGGGTGATATTCAAAGGAGTTGCTCAAGGGCGCAACTCCTTTGAATATCGCTCTGGCCACACCCCTGCACAACTAATTTGTGCAGCACAAGGGCTTGCTCCACAAAATAGCGCAGTTTGAATATCTGGCCCACTGTTTTTAAAAAAGTCCCAAGCTTGTTGTGTTGTACAGTTAAGAAGATTAGATTCCCAGTTTATGTTTTGTAAGTATTCATTGATTTTAGAAAAATTTGCTTTGTTATAATTTTTTGTATAGTATAACTTCCTTTGTGTAGTTTTAAACTGTTGAATTTCAAAAAGAATAGATAAATGATCACTGGTCCCAAGTGGATCCCAAATTTGTAAATTGCTAATTTGTTGCTCTATGTTAGTAAATAACAGATACAAAATGGGTTCAGTAACAAGTTGTTGTAATCCAGTACTAACTACCACATCTGTTAGTCCTTTCTCTGCATAGGACTGTCCTGCGAATGAGTCCCAGTTAATATGAGGGAGGTTAAAGTCACCAAATATTACAGTATCTTGAGATTCTGAAAAATATGTAATTTCTTTAAAACATATCAGTTATGTAATCTGAATTGGGAGTTTTGAGGAGAAAGGAGTGGATGAGTGAGGAAGAAGAAGGTAGAGAACTGCAGTGAAAGTGGACACTGTTATCAAAGCCGCATGAGGAATAGAGGTAGAGTGAGACTATATTTCAAATGGGGGGGGGGTGATAGCATGGATGTGGTTAGGGGATTGGCGATAGTAACCGATGGAGTTGGGAGGGTTATTAGGAATAGATGGGTAGTGAGCAAGTGGAGGTGGTAAAGAGAGGGATATGAGCAGAACAAGGGGGAGAGAGGAGAGTAGGGGATGCATTGTTCATAAAGGTAGATACATTAGTGAATAATTGATTTAGGAACAGGAAGGAATTTGTAAGCAGGAGGCATGGAGGGGGGCTGGTCAGATGGAGGGGGTAACTGTAGTTCAGAAAGGTATCACTTGCATACTGTGCAACTCACTTGACCAACTCAAAGCTCCCTGGTCACCCCTGAAAACATGCACGTGTGCCTAGTGGGCCCTACCAAGTTAACAAAGACTAAATAAATAAATAAAAAATGACATGGCTTATGCAGCCTGATATCAAAAGTCTTTATGGCAATCCATGATGGCCATGGTAGACAAGGCCCCTGCAGGATTGGCAGCTGACCTGACTGAAACAGCCAGGCGTAGGCTAGAAGTCACTAAGTACCAGTTCCACATGGCAGTAGATGCCAATGACACTGCTGCCAGGTGGATGGTGCTTACTTTGGCCCTGAGGAGGTTTGCCTGGTTGAGAGTCACAAATTTATCCCAGGATACACAGACCAAAGACATGGATTTCCATTGTGAGAACAACTCACTGTCTTGTGACAAAAAGGAGGCTTCCATGTAAAAGGTGTACAAGTATAAAACCAACTATAAAAGCAATGCAGCCAAGGAGAAACCATCCACTTCCTACAGGCCGTATAGAAAGGGAGGTAGAGGCAGGTCAGCATATGGCAGACCTTTCTTTCAGGCCCAGGCCACCCCACAGCACCCTCAGCAGACCGTCTATTTTAGGGGCAGGGCAGAAGGGGCTCCAGACGGGGGGATATGAGCCAACAGGGCTCAACCCCAACCGAAACATAATCCCTGACATGGTTGCCAGGGCTCCTCCCCACTTCCAGTAGAGGGCAGGCTGGCTCACTGCTTCCAGGCATGGCAAAACATCACCACAGACAACTGGGTCCTGGAAGTAGTGAGTCAGGGCCTAGCCCTCAGTTTCAAATCCTTCCCCAGGTTAAGGTCAAGGGTTTTCAGACCATCTTCAGTTTCAGAAAGAAAACTTCTGGAGGCAGAGGTGGCAAACCTTCTGCAATCAAGAGGAATAGGACTGGTTCCCTTGTTACGAAAGGGAAAGGGATTCTACTACAGATACTTCCTGACCTTAAAGAAAAATGGGGAGTGGCAACACTTTTTTAGACCTGAGAGTTCAGAACAAGAATCTGGCAAAGCCAAAGTTCAGGGTGGTAACCCTGGCTATGATCCTGCCCAATCTTCAGAAAGGAGACTGGCTGGCATCATTAGATCTAAAAGATGCATACTTGCACATCCGCATAAGGGAGTCTCTCAGAAAGTACCTAAGGTTCAGGCTACCTTCCGGTCATTACCAGTTTGTAGCTCTGCCATTCAGCCTCACTTCAGCTCCCAGGGCATTCAAAAAGTGCCTGGCAGTGGTGGTGGCATATATATGAAGACAGGGCATTACAGTATTCCCCTACCTAGATGACTGGCCAGTGGTGGGAAAATCACTTCAGCAGGTAAGGGATGCTCGAAGGTCCACCCAGGATCTCCTGGAATCTTTATGGTTCTCGGTCAACACCAAAAAGTCTATCCTACAGCTGGTTCAGGTGTTAAACTTCATAGATGTGGAGCTGGACTCCCTAAGGAGAAGAGCCTTTCTCCCCCAGGAAAGGGTGGACAACATCCTACAGATTGCTGTGTCTTTCAGTCTAAATTCACCCAGACCAGCAAGGCACTTCCTACAGCTACTTGAGCATATTGCTGCAGCTACAGGCACAGTCATAGAAACATAGACTTTGACAGCAGATAAGGACCACTTGGCCCACTCAGTCTGCCCATTTCCCTACCTGTTGGATAAGCTACAGATCCTAGTTAACCAACAGCTTACTTCCTCCTACCCCCCACTAGAACTGCCTTATGTCTGTCTCATGCATTTTTGAATTCCCCCACTGTTTTTGACCCCACTACCTCCAGGTTTCAGATGAGGGGCATTCAATTCCACCTCAGGGCTCACTGGTGCCAAAGAAGGGACTCTCTTTCAAAGCTGATACCAGTAATAAGAACACTACTGCAGGCCTTGCAGTGGTGGCAGGACAGGGACAACCTCAGGGAAGGGGTCCCATTCCAGCAAGAGTCTCCCTCACAACAGACGCTTCCCTACTGGGTTGGGGTGCACATCTGGAGGAAACCACAGTGCATGGCACTTGGTCAGCCACAGAATCACTCCAACACATAAACCTGCTGGAGCTCATGGTGGTGCTTCTATCTCTGCAAGCTTTTGCATCTCTGGTGCAGGGTGGAGTGGTGCAGGTCAGAACAGACAATACCACCACCATGTTCTACATCAACAAGTAGGGTGCACAAGGTCCAGCCTTCTGTGCACAGAAGCAATGACAGTATGGAGTCTGGCCTACTCCTTACAGGTTTCTCTAGTAGTAATTCCTCTGCCAAGAAAGGACAATACCTTGGCAGATGCACTCAGCAGAATTAACCAGAACCACCATGAATGGTCTCTAAACAAGCAGGTGCTAGAGATGGTATTCAGGAGATGGGGCACCCCAAAGATAGATCTGTTTGCCTCTCAGGACAACCATCAGTTGCCCAAATGCTGCTGCAGTCCTCCAGCAAAGGGGACAGTACCTCTGGATGCTCTAGCACTGGAATGATCAGGGAGAAAGCTATGCATTTCCCCCCTTCCCATTGCTGCTCATGGTCCTCATCAAGCTCAGGTCCCAGCCAGCTTCAATAATCCTGATAGCGTCAGACAGGGCCAAGCAGCCTTGGTACTCGCTGCTGCTTTCCCTATCAGTAGCCCCACCCATACACCTCCCTCAGAGACAAAATATCCTAATCTCCTTGGAGGGGAGGATGCTGTATTCAAACCTCAGGTCTCTCAGACTCAAGGCCTGGCTCTTGAAGACCCAGAGTATGTGGGTTTACACCTCTCAGAGAGTGTTCTTGATGTCCTGGGGGGATCCAGGAAGCCCTCAAGCAGTAAGACTTGTGCTTCCAAGTGGAAGAGGTTCTCCATATGGTGCTCAGATAATGATGTAATGCCTACGCAGGCAGGGTTGCCAGCCTTGTTGGACTACCTCATGCATTTACGTTCTCTGGGCTTGCAGCCCACCACTCTCAAAGTTCACCTGGCTTCAGTATCAGCTTATATTTCAGCTGGAAAATGTGTTTCCATGGCATCCAACCCTATTTTTAAAAGGTTTTTCAATGGGGTTGACCCATCTGTACCCCCCTCACAAGGAACTGGTGCCAGCTTGAGACCTCAATGTCTGCATTGTCAAGCTTATGAAACCCCCATTTGAGCCCATGGCTACAGCACTTCTGAAATATGTCACCTGGAAAGCTGTCTTCCTGGTAGCCGTCACTTCAGCCAGATGGATTAGTGAGCTGCAAGCTCTGTGTACAGAGCTGAATTATATCTCCTTTCACAGAGATAAGGTGGTACTTAGAACTAATAGAAAGTTCTTACCAAAGGTTGTTTCTGACTTTCACCTGAATTAGTCAATCACTTTGCTAGTTTTCTTTACTGAACACTCTAGTTCAGGGGAAAGCAGGTTGCATAGCCTGGATGTAAAAAGAGCTTTGAGCTACTATACTGACCATACCAAGGCCCACAGGCAGGACAGGCAACAGCTTTTCCTGACTTATGGGGATGTGGAAAAAGGGAAACCAGCTTCTAAAAGGATTGTTTCATGTTGGATAGTGCAGTGTATCTAGTTATGTTACAGTAAGGCTGGTAAGGAGCCCCCAGTAGGCCTGAGGGCCCATTCCATCAGGGGTACAGCTGCTATAATTTCAGCAGCTAGAGACATTTCCCTGCTGGAAATCTGCAGAGCAGCTACATGGAGAACAGTACACACTTCTACAAAGCACTACTGCTTGGATACTCAATCCAGAAGTGATGCCAAGTTTGGCACAGCAGTGCTACAGAGCCTATTTCCTAAGTAGGGTTTGTACCCTCCTCTAAAGGTACTGCTGCTTAATCTGTAAGAATTAAGCATATTGAAGAATTTCTGGGGTTAGAAGAAGAAATTACTTACCTAAGTAATCTTGTTTCTTCTGAGGTATTCTTCAATATGCTTGACTCGCCCTTCCTACCTCCCCTTCTAGAACCAGTGACCTCTGCATAACAGCTGGACTTCTGCATTAAAAATAGTTTATATCCTAGTTGTGTTGTAGGTTTTTGAACTCATATGGGTGTTGTTTCACCCCTTCTTTGGTCCTGTCTGACTGTTAAGGGACGTGTTATGTGGGATTTTGCTATTTAAAATCTTTTTTAGTAATTTTAAGATAGCTTAGTTAGGGAGTCTTGCCCCACAGGCTGTCATGAATCTGAGCATTATAGAATGCAGCAGCTGGTAAGGGCAGCAGTTTGAATGGTGGCACGAGCCAATGAGTGTTCCATCCTTTGCATAAGTTCTGTTCTCTGAGCAGTTCAACACTAGAGGCTGACTGCAAGAGTTAAGCATACTGAATAATACTTTAGAAAGAACAAGATTACTAAGATGAGCAATTTTTTCTTCAGGCCCTCTGGTGTTAGGAGCCTTATTTGATTTTTCACAAAGACAGGGTGTCTTAGTGCACAAATCCTAAGTTTTTCCCAAAGTTGGTCTCCGAGTTTGCACTCAACCAGTCTGTCCACCTTCCTGTTTATTTTCCTGAGCCTGCCAATCCAGGGGAAGCACTGCTCCACACATTAGTTGTGCTCAGAACTTTGAAGTACTACTTGCTTCCCACCGGGTAATTCAGAAAGTTGAAGCAGTTATTTGTTTCCTTCACCCCAGGTAGAAAGAGCGCTTCAGTTTCTAAACAATGTTTATCTAAATGGTTAGCAAATTGCATTCTGTTCTGCTAGAATAAGTATGACAAGGAAGTGCCTGGTGTGGTCAAAGCTCATTCCACAAGGGGCTTGGCTACCTCAGTGGCTTATTTCCGAGGGGTCTTAGCCACTGACACCTGTGCGGCTGCCACCTGAAGTACCGTCCATACTTTCACCAAGCACTACAGCCTGGGCATTGCCTCTAGAGACCATTCAGGTTTTGGCAAAGTTGTGCTGCAGGGCCTCCTGTCTTAAGGTTATGGCTGGCCTTCCTCCCAGACTGTCTGTTTGCGCCTTTAACTGCTTGGGACTTGTTCCTATGGTGTGACTTGATGACTGAGATGCCCCCAAAGAATATAGAACAGTTACGTAAGAACTTACCTTAACAGTAGATCTTCGAGCTGATCTCACTCATCAGGTCTGCTTTCCCTCCCTACCATCCCCTTTCTCAGGACTCTTGTCTTGGAACTGGCTAGCTGGTGTATCCAGCCTTTCATATAGGTCTGGGCACCGCTCTCTCTGCTCCATCCCCCATGGCTAGAGCTATGCTTCTTTTGTCTCCCGGGGAAGAACTGAGGCGGGACCGGGGCTGTTCATGCCTTTATCGGGTTAGTGACATCGACGGTGTGGGTGGCCCCAGTTGTACTGCTGAAAATTTTCCATATGGATCCTGCTTCACCGACGGTGAAGTTCCTACAGTGTGACCTGATGACTGAGGTCCCCTCGACAATATACTTCTTACATAACTGTTCTTTCCAGGGGGAGCATTAACAGTTCAGAGTGTTGCTCTTTGGCTTATGTTCTGCACCATGAGTCTTTACCAAGTGCTTGGCAGTAGTGGCAGCAGCCCTTCACAGGGAGGGCCTGTATGTCTTTCCTAACCTGGACAACTGGCTGTTGAAAGCCCACTTCAGGGACCAATTGCTGCAGACCTTAGCTTGAACTAGACAGATGTTTGATCCTCTGGGGGTGAGAGTCAACATACCAAAGTCTGTACTGATGCCCTGCCAACGTCTACACTATATAGGGGCAGTTCTGGATACATCACAAGATTCTGGGTTTCTGCCGCTGGACAGAGATGAATGACTGATTGCACAAGCACAGATGGTACATGACAGATATTTTATCTCAGCAAGGACATTTATTCGCCTTCTGGGCCTTATGGTGGCAACCACTGTCACAGTGCCACTGGCCAGGCTGCACATGCGGATCCCATAGTTTTTGTTTTTTTTTTTAGTTGTTTAACCAGGAATAGCACACTAAGCTGAAAGCTTTTTTACAGGAGCGACCTGGGAGCACAAGGAAGTTAAGTGACTTGCTCAGGGTCACACAGTATGCAAGTGGAAGCTGTGGGATTCAAACCCAGGTCTAGTCTGCTGGATGTCACCAGATTTGCAGCTTAGAGCCTTAGACCACTGCGCTATACTGCCTCCCAGTGGACTCTGAGAGCTCATTTGGACCATTTAACAGATGATCTAGAACAAATGGTTCTAGTAACGTCTGCCTTGCACAAAGTGCTAAAGTGGTGTATGGAACACAGCAACCTGCTCAAAGGCTAATTTCTACCTCACACCAGATTCTCACAACAGATGTCTTGGGATCAGGATGGGGAGCCCACCTAGTGCCTCTTCAGATACAAGGTACGTGGAACCAAGTGAGGTGGGCTTTGTATATAAAATGTCCTGGAAATTAGAACAGTCCTATACGGGCTCCAAGCATTTCAGGACCACTTGTCCCCAGGTCTTACACACAGACAACGTCAGTGTGGTGCATTACATCAATAGAAAAGGGGGAGCTCATTCCTACCCACTGTGCAGAGGAGCAAGGAGTGTTTGATATTGGGCTCTGCAACACCGTCTAGAACTATCAGCAGTACATGTTCCAGGACTACAGAACATCTTGGCAGATAAGCTAAGCAGGTCACAGTCCAGGATGCAGGAGTTGGAACTGTTGACCTTGGTGATTGACGACCTGTTCAAAAGAATGGGTAGTTCAGAGTTGGACCTTTTTGCGTCCCCACACAATGTAAAACTGCTGCGTTTTTGCTCGCTCACCCCAGGGCCTGGAGTTTTCTGGTGAGACATGCTGTCCCTCTCCTGGAAAGGGAGGATTCTGTATGTCTTCCCTTCCTTTCTGTTAATTCAGAGAGTACTACTCAAACTGAAGATGGAGAGGGAATTAATACTCATTGCTCCCCTCTGGCATTGGCAGATATGGTATCCACTGCTGCAACAGCTGGCAGTGGAACCCCCACTAATTCTGCCCTTGTGCAAAGGTCTGCTGTCATAGGAAAAGGGAACCCTAGTCCATCCAGACTTGAAGTCCCCTACATCTGCATGCATAGCTCCTGAAGACATAGCCATAGTGTGCTACAGGGTATCACAGAAAGTGTCTGATGTTCTGGTGGCTGCCAGAAAACCGTACACTGGACTTGCATATTTTGTGCAATGGAAGCAGTTTGCTTTGTGGGCCACTTCACATAACTGGTATCCATTCAGCTGCCTGGTCTATCAGGATCTAGAATACTTGCTGTCCCTATTGGATTCTGACCTGCAGTATTCCTCAAATCAAGATGCACTTGACTACTGTATCTGTCTTCCACGTGCCTGCCGATGGTCGTATGGTTGCTCAACTGGAGATAGCCTGTATGTTTTTCAGAGGCATTTTGCACATAAAGCCTTCTATTTGAAATCCAGTCCCAGTTTGGGATCTGAATTTTATTTTGGAGAAGTTCACTTTGGCTCCTTTTGAGCCAGCCATGAGTTGTGGCTTACGCTTTCTTTCTTGGAAAGTGTTACTTGCAGTTGCAATCACTTCTGCTCAAAGGATTTCAGAGCTGCCGGCTCTAATGTGTAAGCCTCCTTATTTGATTTTCCACAAAGGCAAGGTATCTTTGCATACTAATCTTAAGTTTCTACTAAAGGTGGTGTCTGACGTTACTTTGAATCAAACCATCTGCCCACCAGTGTATTATCCGGAACAAACCAGTCCAGGGGAATCATTGCTCCATACCTTAGATGTGTATAGAATACTCAGATATTATACACACCACACAAATGACTGTGGGGCTAGCAGGGTATTGTTTGGGGCTGTTTGGAATTTTGAAACCTGTTTTGGTAGCTATAAGTGGGCTCATTTGTTTGATTCACTGTGTGGCAGGCTGCATTTGTAGAGGCCTATTTCTTCTGTTTTAAAACATAATTGTGATTTAACTGGGTCTGTTTCTTTGAATTGGAGACCTATATCTTCTAATTCAAGCCTATTTTGATGTGTTGTTGGTGAAGCTGTTTGAATTGAGTCCTGTTTCTTTGGGTAGCAAACCTATTTTGGGGCTTTGAGTAGCATGGTGATTCATTGTTGCTGGCTTCACTAGCTGCAAAGTTTTATTGCAGAGTGGGGAAGGGTGCTAATGGTCTGACCAGAGGTCTCAGCTACCTGATTGTTTCTGGAAGACTTGGGCTGGTCCCTCCCACCCAAACCCTCACCCCACCACTCCTGGTCCATTATTTCCTTTTATACCAGGGGTTCTGACATCACTTCCTCAAACAGGCAAAGGACATGTGCCTGTCATAGCAGAAGCAGACATCCAGGAAAGGAACAGCAGCAAGGGAAGAGGTGACAGCTATCTCAGTGGAAGGGAAGTAAATGCAAATCTAGGAGCTTTCATTATTACTTATTCGCATTGATATTGCAGTGGAGAAAGGAGGAGTAGGAGTTTGAAGAAGGTTGTGCAATGGCTACTTAAAGTCTCTTTTTGAGTGTGGATAGGAAGGATAGGAATATAAAAAGCAGTTTCTCAATATATCTAAGCGTGTGCAACAAAGGAGGTAAGGAAATAAAGAAAATGTTTTGCACTGATAGAGGAGAGAGGGAGACTTGGGGGGTGTTTGGCATCCTGCATCTGGAAGGGGGGGGGGTAGCTGGTGAGCAACGACAGCAATGGGTAGGTGGTAGGCTGCAACAACTGCGAGTGCACCAATCTTTCTAAAAATTGCCTGGAGTGTGGGAGGATGTTTAGTGTGCAACCACATAGAAAAACTTAGAAAGGAGATTGAGGGTCTGCAGGAGGAACTAAGACAGGCAAGGCAGATTGGGGGTGGGTTTAGCCCAATACTGGAGGGAGGAAGAAGGGGAGATGAGGGAGGGCGATTTAAGCCAACAGTGGTGAGGAGAGGGTCAGAAGAAGGGAAGCAGGGACAAGGGGCCCAGGCCAGGAAGAACGATTGCCAGGGAAACCAGGTCAGGAGACAAAAGACAAATGGAAGGAGGAGATAGGGACTTGTGAGGGGAGGCGAAGAAGTGGCAAAAGTCATGGAGTGGAAAGGAGAGAACAGGTTACTATGAAGAGAGAGGGAGCGGGCATTTGTGAAGGGTCTTCAGAAAATACAGTAGTTTTGCACTACTAGAGAGGAAGAAGGTGGAGGAGGGAAATGATGAAATTAGAGGAGTAATTGATAAATGCCTGGACCAAACTGGGGTGGGGGGAAGTTCTGCTGGGAGAATTGCAACAGGGTAAAGGAAATAATGTGCAGGAGGAAGAAGAGGAGCTGGAAATGAGAGAGGGAGATGAATGGAAGCAAGCAGGGAGTAAGAGGGTGGAATCTTAGTTCTGGGGGACTCAATACTAAGAGGAGTCAGGTGGGGTAGCAAGGGGGAGAGGCATAGTCGCATTTGGGTGGAGGCCATGCCAGGAATGACAGCGGAAAGGGTGGGACAATCTGTTCTGAAATATGCTAGAAGGGGTAGGGACAAGCCTCATTTAATTATACATCTTGGGACAAATGACCTGGCTGACAAGACAGTAGATATAGTCCAGAGGAGGTTTGAGGAACTAGCACAATTATGTGAGGGGCAGGAAGATCAGTAACTTTTTCAGAGATACTTCCGGTGCCAAAGGCAAGCACAACAAGAAAGCTGAGAATAGAGGAATTTAACGGATGGCTAAGAACCTGGTGTTGTGCTAAAGGGTATGGGCTGTTGGGGTGGGGAGGGACCTGGGAGGACAGTAGTCTCTATGCCAAGGACAGACTACACTTGAGTGAGGAGGGAAAGAAAGTGTTGAAACAAAGGATGGAGGAGTACATAGAGGAAGTTGGGAATTTAAACTAGGAGTGGGGGTAGACAGTTGGGGAAGAGATATGCAGAGACCACAGGTTGGGAAACCATATGAGCTTACCCCCCATAACAGTGACAAAGGACAAATGGCAAGTACTATGGGTGATGCTAGGAAAGGAGGGCAGGATGGGAGGAGGGAAAAGGGTGGAAGATGGTTACCCTTAATGCTAGGAGCCTTGGGAAGAAAACTGCAGAGTTACAGGTTCTCATGGCAGAGGGAGAGGTGGACATTGCAGCCATCACAGAAACATGGGCCACCCAATACAATGACTGGGACCTGTCTGTACCAGGGTACAGGTTATTTCATTAGGGACAGGGTGATGGGGAAAGGGGGGTGGCACTATGTGAAGGAAGGACTGAAGTGTGTAAGGGAGGAAGGGAGGGTAGTACAGAGTCACTTTGGTGCAAATCCAGGATTCCAAGAATAGGATTCTTAGAATGGGAGTGGTGAAGGCACCATCTCAGACGGAGGAGTTAGACAGGAACTAGCAGGACAGATCAGGAGGACCTGCGAGAAGGGTAATGTGGTGATTGTGGGGGACTTCAACATGCCAGGAGTGGACTGGAGCACAACAACAACCAGGAACAGAAGGGAGCAGGTACTGCTGGATGCCTTCCAGGACAGCTTCCTGCTGCAAATGGTCAGTGAACCAACCAGGTTAGGGAATACCCTTGACCTTGTGCTGGCAAATGGGGACTTTGTGAGAGAACTTACAGTGGAGGAACCGCTGTCAGGGAGTGACCACCACTCAGTATGGCTCACATTGGATATGGGCAAGGAAGGAGTGGAATCTGGCACAAGAGTGCTGGACTTCAGGAGGGCCAACTTTGGGAGGATGGAGGAAGTGGTAAAAGGGTACCTGGCCAGAATTCAATCTAGTATGGACACTAACCAGAGGTGGGAGCTCATAAAGCTGGGGATAGTGGAGGCAACCAAAACCTGTTGCAAAGCCCAGAGCAAGAAGGCTAGGGCTAAGAAACCGAGCTGGTTGAGCAAGGAGGTCATGGAAAAGGTAAGGAGGAAAAGAGCTGCCTTTAGGAAGTACAAGAAAACAGGGAGGGGGGGAGGACAGGGAGGTACTGTGACAGAATCGAAGGAGGTGACAAGGGCAGTAAGGGCCAAAGCATCTACGGAACTCAGGCTGGCACAAGGCATTAAGAAGGGGGAGAAGGACTTCTTTAAGTACATCAGGGAGAAAAGGAGCTGTAAGGACCACATAGTAAGGATAAGGAAGGAGGGGGGTTGGGTGGAAGCAGGGTGCGATAAGGCAGAAGCACTAAATGAGTACTTCTGCTCAGTATTTACTAAAGAGAAGAGGGGGGTGATACCCAAGGTAGGAGAAATGGCAGAAGCGGGGGGTGGTGACAGATGGGGAAATCATGGAGGGCAGAGTTCGAGAGGGTTTGAAGGCACTGAGGGTGGACAAGGTGCCAGGCCCAGATGGCATCCACCCCAGGGTACTGAAGGAGCTGGCAGAGGTCCTTGCAGGACCTTCGGCAGACCTATTTAATGCCTCACTACATTCGGGGTGTGTACCTCAGGACTGGAGGATGGCTCATGTGGTGCCCCTCCACAAGAGTGGCCCCAAGGATGAACCGGGAAACTATAGACCAGTGAGCCTCACATCCATCGTGGGTAAGCTAATGGAGACTATCCTGAAGGAGAGGCTGGTGGCACTCCTAGAGGCCAAAGGACTACGGGACAGCAGACAGCATGGCTTCATACGTGGCAGATCCTGCCAAACCAACCTGGTCGGAGTTCTATGACTGGGTAACTAGGCAACTGGACAGGGGCCATGCAGTGGATGTCCTGTATCTGGACTTCAGTAAGGCATTCGACTCGGTGCCACATGGAAGGCTGGGAAGGAAGTTAGTAGGCACAGGGGCGGGTGCAAAGCTGGTGAGCTGGGTAGGAACTGGCTTCAGGGAAGGCAACAGAGGGTGGTGGTGGGTGGGGAGCTCTCACACCCAAGGGCAGTGATGAGCGGTGTTCCACAGGGCTCGGTGTTGGGACCAGTGTTGTTTGGGATATTCATTGAAACATAGAAACATAGACTTTGACGGCAGATAAGAACCACTTGGCCCACCCAGTCTGCCCATTTCCCTACCTACTGGATAAGCTGCAGATTCTAGTTAACCAACAGCCTATTTCCTGCAACCCCCCACTATAATTGCCTTATGTCTGTCCCATGCATGTTTGAATTCCTCCACTGTTTTAGACCCCACAACCTCTCCAGGAAGGCGGTTCCATGCGTCCCACCACTCTCTCCGTGAAAAAGAATTTCTCACATTACCCTGAGCCATCCCCTCTAACTTTAAATTGTGCCCCCTTGTTCTTACACATCTCTTTTTCTGAAAGATGCTACCCTCCTGGACTTTGTTGATTCCCTTGAGGTACTTAAAAGTTTCTATCATGTCCCTCCTTTCATCAAGGGTATACATATTAAGCTCTCTCAGTCTCTCTCTTCATATGGTTTCTGATGTAGACCCTGCACCATTTTAGTTGCCCTCCTCTGGACTGCTTCCATCCTGTCTATGTCCTTGCGTAGATGAGGTCTCCAAACTGCACGCAGTACTCCAGATGGGGTCTCACCAACTGTCTGTATAGAGGATAACCACTCTTTTTCTACTTGTGATGCCCTCCCTATGCATCCCAGTATCCCCTGGCTTTCCTTACTGACTTCTCACATTGCATACCCACTTTTAGGTCATCTGATATGACTACACCCAGATTCCTTTCCATTATTGTTGCTGTTAGTACCTCCCCTGCTATTGTGTACTCTTCTCCTGGATTTTTATTTCCCAGGTGCATTACTTTGCACTTCTTTGCATTGAATCTAAGTTGCCATATGTCTGACCATTCCTCCAACCTTGCCAAGTCCCTTCTCATCCTTTCTACCCCCCCTTGTGTATCAACTCTATTACAGATCTTTGTGTCATCTGCAAAGAGGCATACCTTTCCTTCCAGACCCTCTGCAGTGTCACCTATAAAGACGTTAAAGAGGACTGGACCCAGTACTGAGCCCTGAGGTACTCCACTAGTAACCCCCCTTTCTTCAGACATATCATGGGACATCAAGAGCAAGATCAGTCTGTTAGCTGATGATACCAAGGTAGGCGCAGTGGTGGATGACCTAGGGGGATGGCAGGGGTTGCAGGATGATCTGGCAAAGCTTGAAACCTGGTCAGACACCTGGCAACTGGGGTTTAATGCCAAAAAGTGCAAGGTGCTGCATTTTGGGATGAAGAACCCAAGGAGGAGTTACCAGCTGGGGGGAGTGCAGCTAGCCCAGACAGAGGAAGAGAAGGATCTGGGTGTGCTCATTACAGGGTCAATGAACAACTCAGCACAATGTAGGAAGGCAGCTGCAAGGCCAACAAAATGCTGGGTTGTATTGCAAGGGTATATCCTCGAGGAGGAGAAGGTGATTCTGCCACTGTATGGGTCATTAGTTAGACCACACCTGGAGTACTGCATGCAGCCTGGTGCCCGTATCTGAAGAGGACATTAAGTTACTGGAGGGGGTACAGCGCAGGGCGACAAAGATGATCAAGGGGCTGGGGGACTTATACGAGAGGAGGTTGAAGGAGTTGAACATGTACTCACTGGAGGAGAGGAGGGACAGGGGTGACATGATTGAAACCTTTAAATACATGAAAGGAATAAACAAGACGGGTACAGAGGGGCTGTTCAAAGTAAGGGAGGGGAGGGCCACCAGGGGCCATGATATGAGACTGGAGGGAGGAAGGTTCAGGAGGGAGATGAGGAGACACTTTTACAGAGAGGGTGGTGGCTGGGTGGAATGCGTTACCTGCAGAAGTGGTATGCAGTAGAACAGTGGACTGCTTCAAAAGGGGATGGGACAGGACAAGGGGGAGGGTTAATGAAGGGGAAGGGTGGAAGGGAGGGGCAGCTGCAGAATAAGGGGTGCTAGCTGCACATTCGAGCAGACTTGATAGACCTCTAGGCCTTTATCTGCTGGCAAATTTCGTATGTTCATAGACAGTCCTCGCAGCTTTTTGTTTCATTCTCCCCTGGAAAAGAGGGCACCCCAGTTTCTAAACAGTGCTTTTTCAAATGGCTAGCACACTATTACATTCTGTTACAGGATGTACGGTAAAGAACTTACTGGTGTGGTTTGTGGTCATTCCACTGGAGGCATGGCCACTTCTGTAGCTTGTTTTCGGAATGTTTCCACTGCAAAAATGTGTGCAACTGCCATATCGAGTACTTTCCACACTTTCACTAAACATCACATTCTGGACATTGTCTCTCGGCGATGAGTTAGGTTTGGCTTAGCTGTGCTACAAGGCCTACTATCATAAGCCTATAGGCTCCAGCCACCCGGGCTGTTAGCCTTTGGTATTGTTTGGTACTTATTCCAAAGGTGTGGCCTGATGAAAGAGATATTCTCAAAGAAGATGGAACAGTTAAATAAGAACTTACTGTACTAATACTAGGTCTTTGAGAAAGTCTCTTTCATTAGGCCATGCTGTCTTACCCTCCTTCCCCCTTTAGATTTGCAACAAAGGATCTTTGAATTGCTGTTTCCATTGCTGCCTTTTCCAGCACTCTATCTCACATGGTATGCGGAGTGCTAGGATGTCTCATTGTTCCCTAAACGGAGATCCTTCGTGCATGATCTCCGGTTGGGAACTGAGGAGAGGAGGGGCTGCTCACATTTATGTAGACAATGGTGCATGACGTCGTTATAGGTGGACCCTGGCTTGCAAAGTTTCCATGTGGTTCTAGCGCTGACATGGGTATTATTCCAAAGGTGTGGCCTGATGAGAGATTCTCTCAAAGACCTACTTTTATGGTAAGTTCTTACGTAACTGTTCTTTTCATCTCAGCTGGGCTATCCAGGGTAGATAAGTTGTAAAATCTTGAAGCCCAGGTTTCCCTGAAAGTCTTGTACCCAGGTGCAGTGCAGGGGTCACGTTTCACTTTATTTGGCAGGAAAAGAAGGACCATAATTTTACTTACACACCCCAGGAATCCCTCACTAAGCTTAACTACTTCAGTTCAGCCTGCAGGTCTGAGCTGCCCCAGAGAGTGGAATTTTATACAAATTAGAGAACAGTGAAATGAAATTCAAATCTCTGCAGTGTGGTCATGCTCCACTCTGTCTTTTAATGTCAGATTTATTTCATCGCCTGAGGAAGAAGTCGCCTTAAGAGCTCTCTTCATCTAACTTCCAGTTTAGCTTGGTTTTTGCCATTTTTTCTTTATTTTCTTTTTGAATTTTCATGCTAGTTAGATTTTGCTTCATTTTTTTAGCGCCTTTCTCTGGTTCCCAAGTGGTTTCCAAGAACCAGAGAAAAATATTTTTCTTGCGGTTTTATCTTTGGAAGCCATGTTTTGCACTGATATCTTTGTTAATAATAATACAATAAAATAACCTTTTGTAATCAATTTTTGGCAGTTATTTCCTCTGGTTCCCTGGTTTTCAGGAACTGAGGCACAGTTGATGCTTTTTACTTTATTTTGCATTTAAATACAATTTTTGTTAGAGGTTCACATATATTTAGGAACTGAACTGCAAACTCTGCTTTTTCAGCATTTGGGAACTGAATTTTTGTGGGTTTGACGCAATCGGCATGCCTGACAAACCCAGAAAGAAAACAGCCTACAGGCTTCAAAAACTGTATAAGGTGTTTTAAACTCCTGGCTAAGGCGGACTACCACGAGTTGTGTTGAAAGTGCCTGTGTCCAGACCACCTTTTCTCTGATTGTGAGCTTTGTATTAAGTTTTGTCCTACAACTTACAGAGGGGGCTAAAAAATTGGAAGACTTAATAGCTTTTCAGTCCACCTCTACATCAACAAAGCACACTGAAGTAAGTCCATTCTTTCATAGTAAGCAGAAGGACAAGTCTGCTAAAGATGGTTCAGAGTTCAGGATGTCTGAACGGGGGAACCCCGAGTCCAGTAAACATAAAAGATCCTTAGAGCAGATACCGAAGATGGTGCCTGCTAAGAAAAACAAAAAGAAAAGCATGTCGCTGCCCTCCTTCTGAAGAAAGAAAGGAGCCATCAGTGGGCAGAAGTAAAATGCCCTCTACGGAGGACATGGCTAAGGCATGGCAGCTTCTCCAGGCACTCCAGGCCATAGGGTCACTCATGGGCATGCCGCGGTTCCTCCCCCTCCGGTTCTGGTTCTGGAGGAACAGGGGGGCTGAATTTTATTATGGTGAAGAGGAGGAAGAGGGGGAGCCTATTGAGCCCGACAGTTCTCCTGAGAAAGAATTTGGCTCTCCTCCCCTGGGGCAAGGATGATTTTTCCTCATACTATTCTTTTGTGAGGCAGATGGTAAACACCCTCAACATTTCCACCCAGGAGACTGTGTAGGATGAGGATGAAACAGAATTTTTGGACATGATGGTGTTAACCCCAACCAAGTGGTTGCTCCTTCTGGTACATAAACCTCTCAGGAACACAACCTGTAGACTTTTACAGACTACCACCTCCAACCCTGGTATTGACAAAAAAATTGAAAAGAAGTACCAGCTTGATAAACGGGATGCTGAGTAGCTCTGTTCCCATCCTGACCATGAAAGGGTAGTACAAGCTGTGGCCTGTGATAAGGCAAAGGTTCCCCTCTGTACCCAGCCTCCAGATAAGGACTCCAGGAAGCTGTCTAGCATGGGGGAAAAGTTTATACCTTTACATCCCTGCTGCTACATTGTTCAGTATCAGAAAACTCTATGGAGCTCTATCCTGACCATGAGCAAAAAAGTTTCCGGGGACTTGGCACAGGACTTAGCAGACACTGCTAAGACAGCCTTTGACTAAGTACCAGTTTCATATGTCACTGGATACCAACAACACCGCCTCCAGAGTCATGGCCCATGCAGTATCCCTGAGGTGGTTTTCTTGGCTCAGGACTGCAAACCAAAGTAGTAGACCAGGGAGGGGCTGTGGACATGGCCTACCTAGACTCAAAGTAGTAGACCAGGGAGGGGCTGTGGACATGGCCTACCTAGACTCAAAGTAGTAGACCAGGGAGGGGCTGTGGACATGGCCTACCTAGACTTTAGCAAGGCATTTGACACAGTCCCACACAAAAGATTAATAGTCAAATTAACCAGCCTGGGAGTGGGTCCCAGGGTGGTAGCCTGGGTAAAACATTGGCTGCACAACAGGACACAGAAGGTAATTGTAAATGGAGTCCACTCTGAAGAAAGAGGGGTTACTAGTGGGGTACCACAGGGTTCAGTATTGGGTCCAGTCCTTTTTAATGTCTTCATCAGTGACATTGCAGAGGGACTGGAAGGAAAAGTATGCCTTTTGCAGATGACACAAAAGATCTGCAACAGGGTTGATACACAAGGAGGCGTGGAAAGGATGAAAGGGACTTGGCAAGGTTGGAGGAATGGTCAGAAGTATGGCAGCTAGGATTCAATGCAAAGAAGTGCAAAATAATGCACCTGGGAAACAAGAACCCAGGGGAAGAATACACAATGGGTGGGGAGGTAGTAACAACAACAAAAAAGGAAAGGGACCTGGGGGTAATCATATCAGATGACGTTAAGGTTAGCAATCAATGTGAGAAGGCAGTAGGGAGGGCTGGGGGTATACTGGGATGTATAGGGAGAGGCATCAGCAGCAGAAAATAGGAAGTTGTTATCCCTCTGTACAGACAGTTGGTGAGACCCCATCTGGAGTACTGTGTCCAGTTCTGGAGACCTCATCTCCGCAAGGACATAGACAGGTTAGAGGTAGTCTAGAGGAGGGCAACTAAAATGGTGCAGGGTCTGCAAGAGAAGCCGTACGAGGAGAGACTAAAGGAGCTTAATATGTATACCCTTGAGGAAAGAAGGGAGAGGGGGGACATGATAGAAACTTTTAAGTACCTCAGTGGAATCAACAAAGTCCAAGAGGGTAGCATCTTTCAGAAAAAGAGACTTACAAGAACAAGGGGACACAATTTAAAGATAGAAGGAGGGCGGTTCAGGAGCAATGTGAGGAAGTATTATTTCACAGAGAGGGTAGTGGATGCATGGAACAACCTTCCTGAGGAGGTTGTGGGGTCTAAAACTGTGGGAGATTTCAAGAATGCATGGGACAGACATAAGGCAATTCTTGTGGGGGGTAGGAAGAAATAGGCTGTTGGTTAACTAGGCTCTGCGGCCTATCCTATAGGTAGGGAAATGGGCAGACCAGATGGGCCTAGCGGTCCTTATCTGCTGTCAAAGTCTATGTTTCTATGTTTCTAACCTCTCCCAGGATACTCAGTCAAAAGCCATGGACTTCCCCAGGGAAGGAAATTCCCTATTTGGTGACAAAACAGAGGCATACATGGAAAAAGTGGAGGAGTACAAAGCCACCTACAAAAGCAACACTGAGAAGCAAAAGGCCTCCACTTAAATAGAAACATAAAAGTTGACACAGATAAGGACCGCCAGCCCCACATAGTCTGCCCATTTTCTCTGCCTGCTGCAGAAACCACAGACCCTACTTGATTTCTGGCTTTGCTCTCTTACCTGTCACTAGGGTTTCCCTATGCCTAGCTCATGCATTCTTGAATTCCCTTATCAAATGTGCCCCCACCACCTCTGCTGGGAGTCTGTTCTATGCATCTATCACCCTTTCTGTGAAGAAATGCTTCCTCATGTTACCTCTTAGCCTACCCCCCCTTCCAGCCTCATGTCATGACCCCTTGTTCTAGAACATCTCTTTTTCTGGAAGATGCTACAGTCCTGTACCTTATTAATACCCTTGAGATATTTGAAAGTCTCTATCATACCCTCCCCCTTCCTCCTCTTTTCCAGGGTATACATATTGAGGTCCTCCAATCTCTCCTCATATGACTTCTGGTGCAGGCTTTGCGCCATTTTTGTTGCCCTCTCTTAACTGCCTCTACCCTGTCTATGTCTTTACAGAGATGCAGCCTCCAGAACTGAACACAGTACCCCAGATTAGGTGTCACTAATGATTTGTACAGAGGCATCACCACCTCCTTCCTTCTGCTGCTGATACCTCTCCCTGTGCACTCCAGTACCCCACTGGCTGTCCCCACAGCCTTGGCACGTTGCTTGGACACCTTTAGGTCATTGGATATGATAACCCCCAGATACCGTTCCTGTTTGGTTGCTGTCAGTATCTCCCCCCCCCCATATCATGTAATTCTCCCCTGGGTTCCTGTGCCCTAAATGTATTACTTTGCACTTTTTTGCATTAAATCTTAGTTGACACACTCTTGACCATTCCTCTAGTTTTTCTAGGTCCCTTCTCATTTTTTCTACCCCTCCTGGAGTGTCTACCCTGTTGCAGATCTTAGTTTTATCTGCAAAGTGGGATACC
This sequence comes from Neoceratodus forsteri, assembly GCA_016271365.2. NCBI lineage: Eukaryota > Metazoa > Chordata > Ceratodontiformes > Ceratodontidae > Neoceratodus > Neoceratodus forsteri. Next base: position 571,042,884 of record CM057452.1, read on the forward strand.
TATCCTTCCAGACCCTCTGCAATGTCACTTATGAAGACATTGAATGGGACTGGCCCCAGAACTGATCCCTGTGACACCCCACTGGTCATCCTCCTTTCCTCAGAATGAGCTCCATTTACCACTACCCTCTGTGTTCCATCCCTCAGCCAGTTCATAACCCAGCTTACCACCTTCGGACCAATTTCCAGGCTGTCTAGCTTGTTTACAAGCCTCTTATGTGGAACAGTGTCAAATGCCTTACTGAAATACAGGTAGGCCACATCCACCGCTCCCTCCAATCCACCTCCCTGGTCACCCAGTCAAAGAAATCTATAAGATTTGTTTGACATGACCTTCCTGCTGTGAATCCATGCTACCTCAGGTCCTGTGCACTACTGGATTCAAGATGTTCCACAAACCTTTCCTTTAGCAGTGATTCCATTATTTTCCACACCACCACGGTCAGGCTGACTGGTCTATAGTTTCCAGCCTCCTCCTTGCTCCCACTTTTGTGTAGAGGGACTACATCTGCTCTCCCCAAGTCCTCTGGAACCACTCCTGTTTCCAGCGAGTCACTGAACAGGGCTCCCAGTGGTACTGCTAGCACCTCACTAAGTTCCTTTAATATTCTAGGATGAATCCCATCTGGTCCCACTGCCTTGTCCACTTTCAGATTAGCAAGTTCCTTTAGACCTTTCTCCCTCATAAATGGACTGGTGTCCAACTCCCTTCCCTTGTTGCTCCTGCCACTTAATTGCAGTACCTCACCTTCCCCCTCTTTTGTGCATACTCAGCAAAAATATTTGTTCAAAATTGTTGCTTTTTCCAAGTCCCTCTCTACATACTCCCCTTCTTCCCCCTTAAGCCTTACAATCCCACTCCTTGTCTTTCTCCTTTCACTAAAATACTTATAAAACATCTTGTCTCCTTTCTTTACTGCCTTGGCTATTTTTTCCTCTGTTTGCATCTTTGTGATCCTTACTGCCTTCCCTGTCTCTCTCTGCTTATCCAGATACACTTGCCTGTCCTCTTCTTTCTGTGTTTCATTGTACTTCCTAAAAGCCAGCTTTTTCTCTCTTACCTTCCCAGCCACTTCCTTTGAGAGCCATAGTAGTTTTCCTTTTCCCTTGCCTTTGTTTATTTACTTAATGCAAAGGTTTGTTGCCTCCACTGTGGCTCGTTTTAGATGGGTCCACTGTTCCTCAACTCCCCGCTGGTCCTCCTTCCCTGAGACATACCCCCATCTTTGCAAAGTGTGCCCTCCTGAAGTCCAGGACCCTCGCTTTTGTGTGGCTTGACTCTGCCACTGTACTCAATTGAACCACGCCGTGCAATGATCACTGGACCCCAGATGTCCACCCATCATGATATCTGCAATTCTGTCCCCGTCGGTGAGAACTAGGTCCAGAATCACACCCTCACAGGTGGGCTCTAGTACTAGCTGTCTGAGGCCTGCCTCTTGTAGGGAGTCCAGTATGTCCCTGCTTCTGGATGAGGCTGATGCTGGGATGCTTCAGTCAGTATCTGGCAGATTGCAGTCACCTATCAGCAGCACTTCCCCTTTCATCGCCATCTTATGGATGGCTTCCACTAGAACCTTGTCCAACTCTTCCCTTTGTGCTGGAGGTCTGTAGATCACACCTGTGTGAACAATGGTGCTGTTGCCCAACTCTAGGGTGACCCACAGGGCCTCCACCCCCCCACCCCCCACAATCTCTGTACCTCAGTTGCTTTTATGCCCTTCCTGGCATTGAGAGTTCTGTCTTTTCTGAACAGAGTATAACCTGGTATAGCTACATCCCAGTCATGGTTCCCATTGTACCATGTCTCAGTAATAGTGACAATGTCCAGGTCAGCCTCTACCATCAAGGCCACCAGATTTGGGATTTTATTTCCCAGGCTGCGAGCATTCGCACACATGGCCTTTCATAGTTTATTACCCCCCATTATCCCTCCCTTCTATTTTCATGCCATTCCTCATTACCCCTTCTGCCTTTAATCCTCTTTCTCCTTTTCTCCGCCAATCTACCCTTTCCCAGTTTAGATACCATTGGTGATTTATCAACCTTAGAGTCCTCCCTGCTGACTACATTAACCTGTGGGGGAGGGCAGTTTGATTCTCCCTGCTTCCTTCTGCCACCCCCTTCGTTAGTTTAAATGCTTGCCAATGAAACATTTAAACTGCTCACTAAGGACAATGGTTCCCTCCCAGGATGGATGTAGGCCGTCGCTCTTGTACAGGCCCACATCTCTCCAGGTGGGTCCCCAGTGAAGCTGAAACCCTTCTCTCTGCACCAATTCCTCAACCATGTATTGAAGTCCTGGGTGTGGAGGTTCCTAGACTCCCCCTTGCCATTGACAAGCAGCACCTCTGAGAAGGTCACAGAGCTTGCTGCTGTACCTGCTCAAGGCCCCTCCCCAACTTCCTGAACTTCTCCTGCACTCTCCCCATCCCTGCCTCGTCCTTAGCCAGTTCATTTGTCTCCATATGGACAATGACATCCAGCTCCCCCTCCTTGCTGCCGCCCTAGCAATCCTCTGGATCTGCTTTCCATCCCTCCGAGCTGTGCCTCCCGGCAGGCACTCAACCTCCCTTTCCACCCCACTACATGTCTCCACTCCCCATACTATGGAGTTGTGACAGGGCTGAATAAGGCTCTGTCCCATTTGTTATGCAGAAAAATTTAAATGCAATGATCTGTTCTATCCTCTCCTTCTCTGTCTCTTGTCTATCTGGTTGCGCAACCAAATGTTTTTGTGAGGCCTAGGAACTGATCACTCTGATCGTCTCATGAGTCTCTGCCTCTTGCTATCTCTATGCCGTTACTAGCTTTTTCTGTTTTTTCTTCCACCTTGAATATCTGTAGTTTTAAAAATATAGGTGAAATCTTTGTGTGAAACTGGGATCCCTTGATTTTAAATGTATATAGTTATACTGTTGAAATTATTGCAAAAAGCTATTTGAATTTTAGGGGGGGTTAACCTGAGATGCAGTTTGAGCTTCTCTCAGACTTGTTTGCAAACTCTTTTGCAGAGGTGTCAGCAGGAGGCCAGCTTGGGACACTGTTCTATTTGCAAGCCTTCTCTGCAAAGAAACTGACAAGAACTCTGATACATTTGTGAGAAACAGGGTGCCTCCTTAACGAGTTCAGGATGAAGAAGTTAATTGTCACGCAAACACTTGTTATAAAAGGAGCAAAAGAAAACAGATTGGAATACCAGACCCACTCACCAACATTGCTTAAAATGAATACAATTAATGTCTTTTTCTCAAAGTCCAAAGTTATTTATTTCACATTCAAAAGTTAATCCAAACTTATTTATTTCACATCCAGAAGTTAATCTTACATTTCAGGGAAATAGTACCCCTTCCTCAGGGAGTAGACTGGTTAACTTATCTATAAATATATAACACAATAAAATTAAAAACTGATATTTCACATCCTAATTTCCTTGTGATGTTTTTCAAATGGACAAAAGTGGAGCCTTACTTTTTTTATTTTGCACACTGCTAGTGTGGCTCTTTTAGGGCTCCAAAATGTTCTACTGAGAGCATGCTGCTTACTTTTCTTGAAAAAAAAATATGAACACTGTTTTAATAATTCCTCCATTCATTCCATGTTATGGTTTTCTTAGAAGTGTGGTCACTCCCACCCCTTAGAAACAACGAAACTGGCTCCTTTTGTAGCGGATCAGAACCAGAATCCGGCAGACAAACGCAAGCCCTACTGTGATGTGAGTACTGTCACTGCTGGGCGCGTGCATGTGCGAGCACGTGAACGCTTGCCTGGGTGCCGGACTCGCTTGTACTGGCGGCACCTACTGTTGGTGTCTGGAATGTCACCTCAAGTTTCATTTATGTTTCCAAACAATAGGTTCTTTTCTTAGCTATAAAATGAATTGGAACAAAGTGTTTAAATGGGCACCAATGGGGCATTAAAGTCTGCCAGTAAATATTTATATAGTAGGTAAAAAGGAGTGTACACAAGGACAGTGGTGCTCAAGAAACTCACGAGTTAAGCAGAACAAAATGTTTCAAGCACACACAAAAACCCATGTGAGGGATGCAAAGAACTTCGGAGCAGAGTCAAGGCTCTCACATTAATACTTTTTAATAGTTCCAAATGAAAGAAAAAAACACAGAGACAGGAATCACACCTGACATGTTTCAGACTAAGAAGTCCTTTTTCAAAGGCTGAGGATTCACTGCTCACACACATTATTTAAAATTAAAAACCATCACGTGACCCTATGACACTTATTGAAAAAAAACTCATAACATTGATTAAAATCAAGGCCCCTGGAATTCTGCAAAGCTGTTGTGGAATTTTCTGCAGAATTTGCATCGTGCCACAGAATTCGTACAGTGCCACAGAATTCATTGTTTTTTGTGAGTTTTCATTCAAATATATTGTTTTTCCACAGTGCCAGGCACCTGTACCCATGTTGTTTACCCTGAAGCCCCTCCTCTATGCTTGGCATGTGATGCCACCAATGACTTCACATCATATTTTAGCCAATGGCAGGACTGCATTCTGCTTCTCCATTTAGTTTGGGCAGGAGTGAGGAATTTTAGCTGGGAAGTTTGTGACTGTGTGTTTGTAATTGGCGGTGTCTGAACCTTAAGTGCAGGCATCATATTACAGGGATTAGTGTAGTTTGAATTTGAAGTCTTTTCTTAACTGCCATTTCGGTGTGCTTCTCCATTTAGTTTGGGCAAGAGTGAGGCATTCTAGCTGATAAGTTTATGACTGTGTGTTTGTAATTGTCTGTGTCTGGACCGTGGTGAGTGAAGTCAGGAGCCACTGCCAGAGGACTCCTTGGCTGATTGTTTTTGGACACTGCCTGCGGTGTAATCCCACCCCCCACCTCGCAACCCACCCACACCAGGGCTCACCCTGCAGTTATAGGATAGGTCCCATAGGGCCTTGCAAAATCCTGCACCCACACAGGAAGTAGCAAAGACAGAAAAAAAAAACTATGGGGAGATAACGAATAGGCATCCTAAGTAGGCAGTAGATTGAGGAGGGAAACAGACATGATGGGAGTGGTGCAGTGGTTGTAGAGCAGCAGCCTTCAGGGGGACGTTCTAGAGGCTGCGATGCTGCCCTATCTGCAGGCACCTCTCTGGGCCGAGGGAGGATGTTGCCTGTCTCTGAGCAGAGTTGGCCAGGCTGCAGGTGGCATCCACCCCCACCCACAGACCACCAGGTCCACAGTCTGAACCTCAAAGGATGCCCGGGAAGAAAAGTGATTGTATCACGGTGGGCTCGTAGAGGGTGAAGGAGGGTGGTCAAAAGCACATCCCCCAACTGGTCACGCTTAGTAACTCCTACACTGTTTTGAAGGAATGGGAAAGCCTCACTCAGGAACCTGAGACTGGGACCAGGGAGGATGGGTGGGTCCCCCAAGAAGGAGCCCCAGGGAAGTGAGGCAGTGGACCCCGGAGGAGGGGGAAGCTTCTTCAAGTGGGGGACTCTATTGTCTTGGGAGTGGAGTTAGGGACACCTAGCAAAGGAGAGAGGGAGGTCAAGTGCATCCCAGAAAGCACTGCATGGAGGGATGGGGAGCAAATCCATAGGATCACTAGGGCAATAGCTAGGAGGGAGCAGCTGGATGTCATTGTCCACCTGGGGACCAATGACCTGGCGGGGAGAAGGGTGGAGTTAGCCAGAGTACAGGAGGATTTCAGGAAGCTGGGGGGAAACCTGAAACAGATAGCATTCTCCGTCTCATTCTCAGAGGTGCTACCTGTCCAGGGCACAGGGGAGGATAGGGCACTCCACATCTGTACCTTCATCTCCTGGTTGAAGGAGTGGTGTGGAAGGGAGGGTTTTGGCTTCATAGGGGACTGGGGCCCGACTTGGACAGATTCAAGCTTATATAAGGAGGATGGCCTGCATCTGTTCAAGAAGGGCACCTTGGCCTTTAGTGAGAAGTTGCAATGCTTCAGCTGTGAGCATTTAAACTGGCCAAGGGGGGAGGGCCAGAAGGGGCAAGAGGCTTCCGAACCCCCCCCCCCATTGGAACATGCAGGAACATAAATTGCCAACAGATACAACTGAAGCAGGTAGGCAAAGAGTGTATAACAAGTGATGCATGGGGAGCACGTAGAAAAGGAAACTGAGGTTTAGGGAAGACACTGGAGAAAGAGAACAGGAGCAGAGGGAGGGCAGACTGTAAAACATGGAAGGTGTCTTGCCTAATCGAAGAGTCACAAAGGAATAATCACACTTGGCATTCACACATCAGCACAATTTATTGTAAGCAAAAGATAATTACACTTCATTTAACAGCAATGTCACTATCAGCATTAATGATTACACTTTAGCATTCATTCATTAGCAATATTACTATCAGCATTAATATATACTTCAATTAAGCAAAACATGATACATCACCGATTCAATAAAGCATCATCCAAGCCTTTTTCCAGTAGCTGGAGAAGCCCTAAATCATCTCACAGCCTGGCCAGGAGTTTTGAACGGAGAAAGTTCCACGCGATCGTCCACCCTGCAGATGAGGCTTCCAACCAGGCATTGAGAAAGCTACATTTATATCTTATTCTATGCTAAAAATAACCGTGCAGCCTTCATAGTGTTGTTTTCCCACATTCTAGAAGCTGGCCAGGCTCCCAGGATGCTGAAAATTCACACCATAAGGACTGCTCAGAATTCCCTACACCTGCTAGGTCACTGTGCTCCAAACACTGGCCGGGTGCCTAGAACACTATGAGCAAGGCCACTGATTTACGATGATTAAAACAAATTCCGTTTTCAAGACTAAAGATTCCGGAATTTCACCGGTGATTGTTACTCTAATTTCCGGATTTTACCGGGGTTCTGTTATCATTCTTTTAGTATGTGCATAAATAATAAGAATTAAAGAAGGCTTAATATACAGAGCATTAAATAAAGCAAACTGAAAATAGTACAGGAAGGAATTAAAAGAAAAACAGACTTTTTTATACATTTACTGATCTGATAGGAAATGCCAGATTCCATGAAATCTTCATTTTTAACGGTTTTCAGGCAGCCCTAATTCTGAATTTTAACGGATTTTCCGGTAAAAACCGAAAAACAGTGGCCTTGACTATGAGCTAAGCAGAAGTTTAAACAAAACTACAAAAACAGGTTGCGTGATAATATGCGACCTTCAAGTCAGCAAAATACACTGTCTGAAGCAAAACATAATAATGAGGCTATCTAAAGAGCAAAACACCAATTAAATGAAGCAGCATGTAAAATGGAGTCACACAATACAAAATGAAGTATAAAATGACATACATTACATGAAATAGCATACAAAATGGAGTGACAATAATCAACATATTATACTATCACTGCAGAAGGTCATGTTAACAAATGCCCGTAGCCTAGGAAATAAGGTTCCAGACCTGAAAGCCTGGTTGGCAGATAGTAGCAATAACAGAGACGTGGTACTCTGCTAATCATGGCTGGGAAGTCAATGTACCAGGCTATACACTGTTCAGGAGGGACAGGGAGGGTAAAAAGGGTGGGAGTTGGCTCTGCACATCAGAGATGGTATAAAGGCTACAGAAGTTCAGGGAAGACAGGCAGAGGCCAAGGCAATGTGGGTCACCCTGCAGCTAGGGAATGGAACAGCAATACACACAGGGGTGATCTAGAGACCTTGACACAGAGGGAGGAAGTTGACAGGGAACTAGTGGAGGACATACACAACATGGCAGCTAAAGGTGAAATTCTGCTACTGGGGGATTTCAATACACCGGATGTGTATTGAACCGCCCAGGTGGCTGCTTCAGCCAGAAGCACAGCCATTCTACAATCCCTGCAGGGAGTTGGACTCAGGCAGCTGGTGCATGAACCAACCAGGGACAAGTTGATTCTGGACCTGGTATGGACCAATGAGAACAGAGTCAAAGAAATACAGGTTGAAGGGCAGCTGGGGTCCAGTGACCACCGCATGGTGTGGTTCAACATGGCAACATGGACTCAAGTATGCCACACAAGGGCAAAATTATTAGATTTTAGGAAGCTGGATTTCACTGAAATGGGTAGATTTATACAAACTGTCCTGGGGAAGGGAGAGGTAATAGAGGGATGGAGGAACAATGGGAGAAACTGAAAGGAGCCATAGTGGGGATAAACCAGTGTGTTAGGATAGTGGCCAAAGAGAAAAGAAGAAGGAAACCATTATGGTTCTCTAAGGAGGGGGACAAAGTCAGGGCTAAAAGACTAAGTTTCAGGAAATATAAGGGGACCCAAAGGGAGGAGGACATGAAGGTGTACCTTGAATCTCTAAGGGAAACAGGGAAGGCTGTTAGGAGAGCTAAGGTGCACACAGAGGAAGGTTTAGCACGATCTGTGAAAAAAGGGGACACAACATTTTATAGGTACATCAGCAAAAGAAGAAAAACTGGGGGGAATTGTGAGGCTCAAAGGGGCGGAGGGAAAGTGTAAGGAGGAGGAGGATCTGGACAAGGCAGAAATACTGAACAAATACTTCTGCTCAGTATTCACTAAGGAGGGGGGAAGGTCAAGGACCACAGTTGGGGTGCAGAGGCAATGGGGGCGGAGTGAACACCAGTCCATTCACAGTGGAGACAGTTCTGGAAAAACGCACAAAGCTGAAGGTGGATAAGGCCATGGGGCCAGATAGCATCTACCTGAGGATATTAAGGGAACTGCGAAGGGAACTGGCAGCGCCTCTGGCAGCCCTGTTCACATAGTCACTCAACACAGGTGTGGTGCCAGAGGACTGGAGGAGGGCACATGTGATCCCACTGCACAAAAGCAGCAGTAGGGAGGAAGAGGGGAACTACAGGCCAGTCAGCCTCACCTCAGTGGTGGGAAGGATCATAGAGACACTGCTGAAAGAAAGGATAGTGGCACACCTGGAATCCAGGGGTGCCCAGGATCTGGGCCAATATGGATTCACAGCAGGAAGATCATGTCAAATGAATCTGATAAACTTTTTTGACTGAGTGACTAGGGAAGTAAATCAAGGAGGGGCAGTAGACGTCACCTACCTAGATTTTAGCAAAGCCTTCAACTCCATCCCACATAGAAGGCTGGTTAACAAGATGGGTAGTCTGGGCATAGGAGACAAGGTAGTGAACTGGGTTAGGAACTGGTTAACAGACAGGAGACAGATGGTGGTGGTAAATGGGGTACAATCTGGGGAGGGGGGGTGACCAGCAGGGTACTGCAGAGATCAATACTGGGACCAGTCCTGTTCAGTGTCTTTATTAGTGACATTGCAGAGGGACTGGAAGGAAAGGTCTGCTTGTTTGCAGATGACACCAAGATCTGCAACAGGGTGGATACTCCAGAAGGGGGGCAGAAAACGAAGAGGGCCCTGGAGAAGCTTGAAAGATGGTTGGAGATGTGGCAACTGAGATGCAATGCAAAAAATCCAAATAAATACATCTGGGTAGAGGGAACCCTGGGACAAACTACAGATTGGGGGGGGAGCTGACTGTCACCAAGGGGGAAAGGGACCTAGGGGTTATCATCGCTGATGACCTTAAGGTATCAAAGCAGTGTGAAAAGGCGGCAGGGAGGGTCAATGGCATGCTGGGGTGCATAGGCAGGGGTATCACTAGCAGGAGGTGGGAGGTGGTGATGCCATTGTATAAAACCTCACCTGGAGTACTGCATGCTGTTCTGGAGGCCACACCTGTGCAAGGAGATAAACAAGGTGGAGACTGTCCGGAGAAGGGCGGCAAAGATGGTGTAGGGCTTGCACCACAAGAAAAAATTACTCACCTTAGTAATATTGTTTCTTCTAATGGAGTCTTGCTGTATTCTGACAATAGCAGTGAGTCCCAACCTTCGAACTGCCCCGGAGATGAAAGAGTTAACTTTCCATGCCAGGCATGGAACGCTGAGCTCGAGCTCGGTTGAGACTGTGTCTGTTGCTGTTTAAACTCAAACCGTCAGATCTTTACGAGCTAAAGTCACTAAGGTCCTGTGTGGAAGCTGTAAACCTACACTAGCCAACTGGCTACTAAACATAAAACACATTTTTTGGTCCCAAAACAAAGACTCAAGTCGGGACACCCCAAAAATGAAAAACACAACACCCACTCACCCCAAGAAAAAGGGGGTGAAAACAACAAGGTGGGCACCTACTGAGTGCCAACACTGCACTGCCCACCCACATCCCAAAAACAGAGGTTCTGAGAGGGGCAGGACGGGGGGGAGGTCAGAATACAGCAAGACTCCATTAGAAGAAACATTACTAAGGTGAGTAATTTTTTCTTCAAACAACATGAAGTCTTTCTGTATTCTGACAATAGCAGACTACAAAGCAGTACCTCCATGGAGGAGGGACAGAACCTACTTAGGGAATAGGCTCTGAAACACAGCTGTGCCAAACTGAGCATCACTCCTAGCCTGGATATCCAGGGAGTAATGCTTGGTAAAAGTGTGAACTGTTTTCCAGGTAGCTGCTTGCACATATCTCTAGAATAGGATGTCCCTGGCAGCAGCCAGGGAAGCAGCTGTACCTCTGGTAGAGTGAGCCCTCAGGCCTGAAGGCAGAACCTTACCCAGTTTTTCATAACAAAATTGGATACAAGAGACAATCCACCTGGCAATGGATCTTTTAGTGGGCAGCTTCACTTTACCAGCCTCGCCATAAGTGAGGAACAGTTGGAGGGAGTCAAATCTGTAACCCTTGGTACGCTCTATGTAGTAGCTAAGGGCTCTTTTCACATCTAAACTGTGCAGCCTCCTCTCGCCAGAGGAGGAATGGTCAGTGAAGTACACAGGAAGAGACATAGATTGATTAAGGTGGAAATCTGAAACCACCTTAGGCAAGAACTTCCTGTTAGTCCTGAGGACCACCTTATCTCTATGAAAGGAGATAAAATCAGGCTCCACTGACAAAGCTTGTAATTTACTTATGCGTCTGGCAGAAGTGATGGCTACCAGAAACACAGTTTTCCAAGTCAAGTACTTAAGCTCTGCTGAAGACAAAGGCTCAAAAGGGGGTTGCATAAGCTGAGCAATGCAAACATTAAGGTCCCAAGCAGGGGCAGGGTCCCTGAATGGAGGGTTGGTGTGAAGCAATCCCTTGAAAAACTTGGAGAATACAGGGTGAGCTGAAAGAGGAGAGGGCTTACCTGCTGAAATAAAAGCAGAAACAGCTGCCAGGTGCACCTTCAGTGTAGCTGGTCTCAGCCCCAAGCTATTTAAATGGACCATATAATCAAGGACTGTGGCAGATCAGCAGACTCTGGGGAAATATGCTTCCCAGAGCACCATATGGAAAATCTTTTCCATTTGGAATTATAAGTAGCCCTGGTGGAAGGTTTCCTAGAAGCCTTCAGAATATCCATTACACTTTGGGAGAGGTGTAAATCAGCAAACTCTAACTCTTCAAGAACCAGGCCTTGAGATTGAGAGATTTGAGATTCGAGTACCAAACCCTCCCCTGAGCACAGGTTAAGAGGTTGTAATTCCTGGGAAGACACAGGGGAAGATGGACTGCTAAGGACAGTAGGAGTAGATACCAGGGCTGCCTGGCCCAGTCTGGAGCAATCAGGATCATCTTGCACGGTTGAGATCTGATTTTGACTAGCACTTTGAACAGGAGAGGGAAGGGGGAAAGCATACAGGAACTTCCCTTCCCAACTGAGAACTAAGGCATCCAGGGGGACTGAGCCCAACACTGGGGACCTGCAGCAAAAAAGGGGAAGTTGGTGATTGTCTGGGGCTGCAAAAAGATCTATCTGCGGGGTGCCCCATCTGGAAAATATCACCTCCAAGACCAGGGATCCAGTGACCATTCGTGATGGCCCTGGGATATCCTGCTGAGAGCATCTGCCAGGACATTGTCCTTGCCTGGGAGGTGAACTGCCGTGAGGGAGGTGTTCAGGGAGTAAGCCAGAGACCACAACTTCATTGCTTCTGTGCACAAGGCCGTAGACCGAGTGCCTCCTTGCTTGTTGATGTACCACATTGTGGTGGTGTTGTCTGTTCTGACCTGGATAACTTTATTCTGAACAGATTCGGAAAAGGCTTGAAGTGCTAGAAATACTGCTCTGAGTTCCAACAGATTGATGTGAAGCAGAGATTCCTGAGGGGACCACAACCCCTGGGTGGTCAGGTCACCCATGTGAGCCTCCCACCCCAAGAGGGAGGCATCTGTAGTAAGGATTAAAGAGTGAGACTGAGTGACAAAGGGAACCCCTTGTCTCAGGTTGTTCTGATCCTGCCACCACTGTAGGGGCCTGGATCAGGGTTCAATTACTGGATCAATTTGGTCAGAGGGTCCTTCCTTTGAGACCAGAAGGCTCTCAAATGGAACTGAATGTCCCTCATCTGAAATCTTGCTCCCTGCACTACTGCTGTGGAAGCAGCCATGTGCCCCAGGAGCTGTAGAAAATGCCTTGCTGGTCGAGACACCTGCAGGGTGAATGAGGAGGCCAGAGAGACAAGGGTCCTTGCCCTGTCCAGGGGAAGGAAAGCTCTGGCCTTTTTTGTGTCTAGCTCTGCGCCTATGAAGGTGAGGAGCTGGACAGGCTCTAGAACTGACTTTGAAAGATTCAGAAGGAAACTCAAAGAGATGAGCAGTTGCTAAGTTATCTGTAAGTGTAACTTGACTTGGTTTGGGGACTGGCCTACTATGAGCCAGTCGTCCAGGTAAGGGAAGATGGCAATCCTTTGCCTTCTTAGAGAAGCAACTACCACTGCCAGGCATTTTGTGAATACCCTTGGAGCAGAGGTCAGACCAAAGGGCATTGCTCTGAACTGGTAATGACCTGAGGGCAGCTCAACCTGAGGTATTCGATGGGAGCTTCTGATGAGAATATGGAAGTAGGCATCCTTGAGGTCCAGGGACACTAGCCAGTCCCCTGGCCTTAGAGAGGGTAGAATAATTCCCAGAGTCACCATTTTGAATTTTGGTTTTAAAGGTGCTTGTTTAAGTATCTGAGATCCAGGATGGGCCGCCATTCCTGTCTTTTTGGGGTAAGGAAGTACCTGGAGTACAACCTTTGCCCTGGTGTAGGGGTGGAACCCTTCCACAGCTCTGAGAGCTGGGAGGAAGAGACTTCTGCCTCTAGGGCAAGTGTCTCTGAGGGATTTGCAGGTGAAAGGATCTGGTTCTCATCTTTGGAAACTTTTTGAAGCTGAGAACCAGTCCCTGGCTTACTACTTCCAGGACCCATTTGTCTGATGTTATAGACTCCCAGTCCTGGACAAAGTAAGCCAGCCTGCCCCCTACAGGTAGTTGAGAATCGGCCCTGGCAACCCCATCAGGGTGCCTGTTTGGCAGGGGCTTTGGGCTGAGGGGTGGAAGCAGGCCTGCTTGTACCCCATCTGCCTCTCCCTCTAAAGAACCCCCTCTGGGCATAAGCAGAAGAGGAGGCCTGGGCTTGGTAGAAAGGCCTATGGAAAGGCCTGCCCCTGCCCCTGGGATGCTGCCTTTGAGGAGTGGCCTGCCTTTCCTTGGCCTGTTCACTCCTATAGGTGGTCCTATATTCGTCCATTTTCTTCATGTAATTCTCTATCTGCTCCCCAAACAGAGAATTACCCACAACAGGAAAATCCATGGCCTTAGTCTGGGTATCCTGTGACAGGCTAGTACATCTGAGCCAAGCCATTCTCCGAAGTGCCATAGATGTAGCCATGACTCTAGATGACACATCATTGGAGTCCACTGCAGCATGGAATTGCACCTTGGATGCCTCAATACCATCAGCAGCCACCTGCTCCAGCTCCTTGGCAAGCTGGCCAGGGACCTGTTTTGCTAAAGCCATAACAGTGTCCCATCTGGATTTTTGATACCTAGCAGTATAGGCCATATAATTGGCCTGTCTGAGTCCCAAGGATGCTGCCATGTACTGTTTCTTTGCCATGGCATCAATCCTCCTGGAGTCCTTGTCCGGGGGGTGTGAAGCCAAGGGAATATTTGCCTTATCACAAGTTACAGGCTGCACTACCCCAACATGGCTGCATTGTTGCGTAAGGAACTCCGTATCTGAGCCTGACAATGTATACCTCTTGTCCATTCTTTTATCCACAGGAGGTATAGTGTTAGGAGTCTTTAAAATTTTAAATGTCTGTTTCCCAAAAGATTTGTGTAAGGAAATAGACAGCCTCCTAGACTCTGGGATATCCATCATTTCTACATAGTCAGGCTCCTCCTGGTCATCCACAGCTTCTTCCATAGGAAGCTGGAGGGTTTCAACCACTTTTTATATAAACATGAAATGGGAGGGGACTCAGAAAGCCTAGGAGGAGACACTCTGAAGGTCTGTCTGGAGAATGACGGGTCAGTAGGCACATCCAGACTTTCAAAACCACATTCACTTTCCTCATACTCCTCTTCCTCCTCCTCCGGTTCATAAAATTCCTCTAAATCATACTCTTGAACCGGTAGAACCAGCCGAACCAAGCGCCTGCCTGAAGGTGCCGGTTCGGTCGAAACCGGGGAAAGCGACTGCACAATTTTGATTGCTTTGGCTATTTCTTCAGCGGTTGGAGAGGAAAGTTTTGGCTCCCCACCAGCTGACTTTTCTTTTCTAGTTCTCTTAGCAGGAACCGACTCCTCAGAATCGGCTCTCCTTTTGCCCGAAGAAGTCTCGCCCTGGTCAGAGGGCACTCCTTCTGGTTCGGTTTGAACCGAACCGGGCTGGCCATCCGGATCAGCGGACTTTTTGGCCTCCCCTTCCCTGAGCCTACCAACTCTCTTTTCCAGGGTAGCTACAGGGAAATTTTTACAAATCTGGCAGTCTGCATTGAGGTGGTCAAACCCCAGACAATAAACACAGGTGGTGTGGGGGTCAGCCTTAGCAAAGACTTCCCCACACATACTACAGTGTTGAAACCCAGTGGGCCCGGTTTTTCTTTTGGGTTTCTCAGACATTGTGCCAGTCCTAACCAAACTTACCCTTTTAATGGCAATCCGACAGGCAAGACCCTCTTATCAGTTCCTGACCATGTCATGGGTCGTGGAAAAAACCGTGATAAAATCCGTTTTTTAGAACCGATAAGAACCGGTAACCACACTCTAAAAGTACAAATTAGGATTTTAAACAGTTTGTTCGGTTCAAGCCGAACCAATGAACCGTTTACAAGTTCCACACAGAAAAGAATAAAATATAACCTATCTAGTACTCACAAATACCACAGACAGAGACTGAACCGACAGGTTACGGTTTAAATCCGGTTGAAAACTGAGAAAAGCGGTACTTTAACCGACAAATTGAACCAAGCAGAAGGAGAAATCTCCGGAACGACTGTTCAGTGAGGTGGAGTAAAGAATCTGACGGTTTGAGTTTAAACAGCAACAGACAGAGTCTCAACCGAGCTCGAGCTCAGCGTTCCATGCCTGGCATGGAAAGTTAACTCTTTTATCTCCGGGGCAGTTCGAAGGTTGGGACTCACTGCTATTGTCAGAATACAGCAAGACTTCATGTTGTTTGAAAACATATGAGGAGAGACGAAGGAACCTCAATATGTACTCACTGGAGGAGAGGAAAGAGCGGGGGGATATGATTAAAACTTTCAAGTACCTCAAGGGCATAAACAAGGTGCAGGTGGGGGACCTTTTCCAATGTAAAAAAAAAAGTACTAGAACAAAGGGGCACAATATGAAACTGGAGGGGAGGTAGATTAAGAGGTAATGTGAGGAAGTTTTTCAACATAGAAGGGGTAATTGACACTTGGAATAGTCTGCCACAGGAGGTAGTGGAGGCAAGCCCAGTGGAGGGGTTTAAGCATGCCTGGGACAGGCACAAGGGAAACTTGAGAGGGGACGGAGTGATGAAAAGCCATTGATCACATAGGATCAGTGGCCACATACAATGTATAGGGCCTACAGGCAGACTGGATGGACCTGGTGGTCCTTATCTGCTGACAATTTCTGTTTCTAGAAATGAATAAATTATGCTGCAGAAATCAGAAAATTCTGCTGCAGAAGCTTAGGAGCTGTGCTGTAAAAATCAGAAAATGCTATTGCAGAGCACTAGGGGCCCTGGTTAAAATCCATCAGTGCATAAAATATCCAGTTGGGTCTTCCTGGCAAATAAACTAATTCAATACTTATAAGTTAATACTACTGGAGAGACATGAATAAAACACCAGAAATATAATCACCTAAAATAAGGTGCCTCCATGAAAATTACAATAAATATTAATGTGACATAACCATAAAGATACGACTACTTTTATCCTTAACATAGAAATTTAAAAAGACCTGGCACAGTGTCACTGAGTGAAAAGACATGCCTGTGTCTAGTACACATGGGGACTGGGCGGGGGCGAGAGGAAGGAAAATGGAAGGGGGTGAAGAATGTCACCTTTTAAGTTTCATTTATGTTTCCAAACAGTAGGTTCTTTTTTAACTATAAAATGAATTGAAACAAAGTGTTCAAACGGGCACCAATGTGGTGTTAAAGTCCGCCAGTAAATATTTATATACTTAACAAATTTTTTTTAAAGAATTTTAAATACAACACAAAACGTGTCTAATTAATTCTATTTACTTTCTTTACTTAAATGTGAAGACGGTTCAGTGGGGTTATTGGGGGTGAGGAAACGGAGTTTTGGGGATTTTTTTGTCAAAGGAGCAAAAGTGAGGACAAAGGGAAAGAGAATACAGTGGAGCAGTTTGGCAGTTCAGTGTTTCCAGTCCTATACTGTCCATTCTCAGATTTTTTTATCTGTCTTTTTATTCGTAGTTTAGAGGACAGATTGCCAATCAATGTATCATTCAAACCAAATCTCTGATCTACTGACTGGAAAGTGACAATATAGAAAGATTCCCTTAACAAGAATTTCTGCCTAAAATTTCCACTTCTTTCATCTTTTTTAACCTTCTCTAGACCAAAAAATCTTAGAGAAGGCAGCTGGTGTGAGGCTATCATAAAGTGCCATGCTATCGAGGAATTTTCATCTTGCCTCCTTATGTATTCTTTGTTTTTTTTTGTTAATTAAACATGGAGAGACACACTAAGCTGAAGCTTGTTTACAGGTGTGATCTGGGAACACAAAGAAGTTAAGTGACTTGCTCAGGGTCACACAGTATGCAAGTTGGGGCTGTGGGATTCAAACCCAGGTCTCCAGGTTTGTAGCTCAGAGCCTTAAACCACTGCGCTATACTGCCTCCATACTGTATCCTTATATACTGTATCCTTTGTGTTCTCCAGCTCTCATCTTAAGTAGCCATTCAGTTTTTCCAATATAAATTTTGTCATGGGGCATTTAGAAGGGGTGGTTAGAAGTGGGTTTTATCGTCTCAGGAATATCACCCGAAGTCGAGCCCTGATCCTGCCTGAGGACCTGACCACGCTGGTAAATGCTTTCATCATTTCCAGGCTGGACTACTGTAATGCCCTGTACCTAGGGTTATCTGGAGGCAACCTCCACAGGCTGCAGTTGGTGCAGAACACGACAGCGAGAGCGGGGTGAAAAGATGTGAGCATATCACCCCGGTCCTCCGCGGACTCTACTGGCTGTCGGTTCAGTGGAGGGTTGTCTTCAAGATAGGCCTGTTGACCTATAAAACCCTGCATGAAAGCGGTCCCATCTGTCTGCAAGATCTCCTTGTCCCCTACATCCAGCCTAGGCCCTTCGTTCCACCGGGGGAGGCCTCCTGGGAGTTCCTAGGGTTAGGCTGTGGCATTCTAGGGACAGATCATTCTCGGTGGCTGCACCTACCCTGTGGAACTCCTTGCCTGGTTATATAAAGGAGGCTTCCTCGATGGAAGTCTTTAAAAAGGGCCTTAAAACATATTTGTTCCAGCAAGCGTTTTAATGATTATTGATTATGTTTGAAAATTATTATCTGGGTTTTATGGGCTAGATAGATAATTGTATGCTCCCAGCTGTATTCTTTTATATGTATATTTGTGTATGATTTTAGATGTATGGTTTATTGTACAGCACCCAGAGTCTTCAGAAATGGGTGCTTTAGAAATTAAACATCTATCTATATCTATCTATCTATCTATCCATTATCTATCTGTCTGTCTATTATATATACCACCCCTGTTGACTGGCAAGTGATGAAATCCTTGATTATCACATCCTCATCTCTGGCAATATACTACTCAAGCTAATCTGGGCCATGACCACCTTTTCCATTTTTGCTCTTGCCTATACCTACTGTATTTTGCTCGGCTGTATTTATTGAATTGCACTCCTGATTTTTGTACCCTGACTGTTTACTAGCTTTTTATTAATTTTGTGTTGTTTCTCTTGTTACTGCACTTTTGTTCCTATGAACTGCACTCCAGATTGTATTACCAAATGTTCATTCATTTATGTAACTTCTTTTGCTATTGTTTTCCCTTCCCTGGGTTGCACCTGTAAATGAGCCCTGGCTCAGTGTGCCTTTCCCGGTTACCAAAGTTTAAATAATAAATAAATAAATAAAATAATAACATTTCTAATCTTTTTTGGCCTTCATGTATTATTACAGTGAATACACCTTCCACATGGGAAGTTCCTCTGAGGTCTGCACTAATCAGAAAGCCAGTAATTATTTGTGTTGGTATAGTGTGATCCCCACCCCCATACCCCCGGCTTTGAACCATCTTCACATTTAAGTAAGGAAAGTAAATAGAATTCATTAGAAAAGTTTTGTGTTGCATTTAAAATTCTTTCAAAAAAATGTGTTAAGTATATAAATATTTACTGGCAGACTTTAACACCCTATTGGTGCCCGTATAAACACTTTGTTCCAATTCATTTTATTGCTAAAAAAAATAACTTATTGTTTGGAAGCACAAATCAGACTTAAGAGGTGACATTACAGACACCAACACTAGTTACCACCAGTACAAACGGGACTGGAACACGGGCGAGCATTCACACGCTCCCACATGCACGTGCCCAGCAGTGACACTACCCATGTCACAGCAGGGCTTGCATCCGACTGCCAGATTCTGGTTCTGATCTGCTAAGAAAGGAGCCAGTTTCTGGTCATTACCTTCACAGCTAAAACGTAAACATGGAAGTGCGATGAGTGAAAACACAGAAGGTAATGTGAACTTAACTAAAGAATAAGACTTAGAATTATGTTGTAAAAATTAGATTAAGTAAGCGGAGTTCATGATGTACTGTCTGCACTTTTATAGGAAAGGAAAATTGACCTAAACACTGATGAAAGAGAAACAAGTCTTAAGGACAGGATAGTCCGTGTTTCTAAGAGGTGGGAGAGACCACACTTCTAAGCAAAACGTGACACGGAACAAACGTAGGAATTATTAAAACATTGTTATTTTTTTTCCAAAGAAAGTAAGCAGCATGCTCTCAGTAGAATATTTTGGAGCCCTAAAAGAGCCAAACTAGCATTGTACAAAATAAAAAAAAAAGACTCCATATTTCCATTTGAAAAACATCAGAAGGAAATTAGGATGTGAAATACCAGTTTTTAATTTTATTGTGTTATATATTTATAAATAAGTTAACCAGACTCCCTGAGGAAGGGGTACTATTACCCTGAAATGTAGGATTAACTTCTAGATGTGAAATAAATAACTTTGGATTAACTTCAGGATGTGAAACAAATAAACTTTGGACTCTGAGAAAAACACATTAATTGTATTCATTTTAAGCAATGTTGGTGAGTAGACCTGGTATTCCCATCTGTTTTCTTTTACAGTAGCTGTGATTGGTTTTGGCTTCTCCCTGTCCCTGATTTTTTTGTTTTGTTTTTTTCTGAGGCTGGATGAGCCGGTTTTCGGCTTTCTTATAAAAGAAGCAGCAATCTTTTTGCTAGAGAGACTGAGATTTGAAATTGAAGAGAAACCCACAGATGAAGGACTTTTGTTTTCTCTGTTTGTACTACCTTTGTATATAGCTATCCTGAACAATTTTTGTTTTAATTTTTATTCTGATGTTATTGATAATAATAATGAAATGCTGCTTTCAAATTTTATATTGCTCCTGGTCTTCCTATACCTCCTCCTGACCTGTGCCTTGACGACAGATGGTATCAGACTAAGTAGGATTTACACCGTGCTTAGAAAATGGGTCTGTCAAATTCTGCACCCTGATTGGCTGACACATCCAACCACGCAGTCCGGTATCAGGCAACAGAGACCAGAAAATAACAAGTCCCATTCTGTCTGCCTGCTTACTGGTATTTTTGGGCGATGGAATGTTAATCATGTGGATGACTGCCATTTTTTTTAAAATGTAGCTTAGTTAGATCAAGTAACAGAGCAACTCTCCCCCACCAGCCCTTTACTCTTTTCTCTCTTCCCCAGTTTCTCTATTGCCATTTTAAATTTAATTAAAAAAAAGCCTCTGCCTAGCGCTGCTAGACAACGCAATGCATCTTGCCCTTAGCCCGAAATGAAAGTACAGTATGACACAGTATTCTCGGGACCCACCGAACTCCTATATTGTACCTTGTCACCTGATCGATCATAGCTGATGTAAAAAAAATCAGCACCTAAGCATGCTGTGCCAAGTGTTCTCACTCACTTACTTCGGGTCTCCGGTCATTGCAGCTCTGCCGTTTGTGTGCTTCTGGATTAAGTTAAAAAACGAAATCAGCGGCATGACTTGACCTCTCCGTCTTCCACTGACACACAATGCCGGCAACTCCAGAGGTTTAACTGTCACACTGACGGGGACACCATATAACGCCACAAAGAGGGGTCTGTTAACCGAATAAAAAAAGACAAAATAAGTAAAATCGCTGCTGCTGGTGGCACGGAATTGTCGATCCTCCACTGCTTGATTTTACAGCCCAAGGTCGCACCTAACAGCCACATCTTCCCAATAAAAAAAAAAAAAAAAAGGTTTCACAAAGAAGGCAGAGAAGTGTGTTTTAAACATGAAAACTATGCCAAGATATGGAAGGGGGGGACTTAAAAAAAAAAACGCCATGTCATGTATGTGAGGGTGGGGATATGTAAATAAAGAATGGCTGGGGGGGGCAA
Source organism: Neoceratodus forsteri (assembly GCA_016271365.2). Taxonomy (NCBI): domain Eukaryota; kingdom Metazoa; phylum Chordata; order Ceratodontiformes; family Ceratodontidae; genus Neoceratodus; species Neoceratodus forsteri. The sequence goes on from CM057452.1 coordinate 571,063,756, forward strand.
CAGAAGATGGAACAGCTCAGAAGCAAATGGACTACTTTACTCAAAAGAAAGTTTTTTTAACATTTATATTTCTTTTTAAAGTTATTTACACTGTTATTTTATAGCCTAGTAAAAATATACACAGGTGTCCATTTTCTAAGCGCAATAATACCCTCCAGGGTGGGCGGTATTGTGCTATACCGGACCTTCCAGGGGCTATAAGGCCCTCCGCCTGCGGCGTCGGGCCTCATTACGCCCTGGGCGGTCCATATAGCACAATACCCCCCACCCTGTTGGGTATTATTGCTTACATATTCTAAGCTAGGAGTTTTGTGCATGGGTACTAGACCTGGTACCAGGGAAGCATAGAAGAAAGGTATGCATTCTGCTATCCAGGACTAATTACCAGAAGAATGGCAGCAAAACTAGGCAGAGACAGAACTCCAGGATGAGATTGTACAGCCAGCACAAGTGATGGAAAAAGAAGAAGAAGAAGAATAATCAGCTTTTATATAGCACTTTTCATACACAGTGTATCCCAAAGCGCTTTACAAGCAATGCTAGACTGAAAGTAAAGTGACTGAATGTGTAGTGGCGGCCATATCATACATCAGCACCCACACACAGCCTGGACAATTGCATGAACCGGTTTATGGGAAGGGGAATGTTGGCCAGGACACCGGGAATGTCCCCTACTCTTTGCAAAGAGTGCCCTGGGTTCTTTTACTTCCACCTGGACACCCTCCAGGACAGCAACAGAATGGGTAGAAGAGATCTCAGTTTAACATCTCATCTGAAGGATGGCACCCCCCAAATACTGCAGTCGGATGCCAGCATTTTAGGTGGAAGTCCAATCCCGGTGTGGGACAAATGACCTCCTGGTCCAGAGGCAGATGTGCTACCAACTGAGCCACGCTGACACCAGAAGAACAGGCAGTGACAGAACCTGAATGCTTGACTGCCTTTTTCAAATGGTAGGCTATACAACAAAAAGAGACGGAGAAATAGAGAAGAGAAGATATGAGATGAGATGCAGCAACAGGAGCAGCAATGCCCGGATGCCTTGCATGCTATCAAAGCTGGAGGATCTGGCAGAGGTCCAGCAGAGCAACAATACACAAACAGCTTAAAAAACCTTAAACTTACAAAGTTGTGTCCCTCAGATGATATTGAATCATGCCTGACAACTTTTGAAAGGGTTGCCACAGCCTTCCAATGGCCAAAGCAGCAATGGACAATCAGTCTGGTACCCTACCTGACAGGTAAAGCGCAGCTTGCCTATAGCAGTATGGACACTGCACAGTCAGAAAACTGAGACCTTGTGAAAAGAGAAATCCTGAAAAAATATGAAATCTCATGAGAGACCTACAGGCAAAGATTCCAGTCTCTGAAGTACGACTCAGTCGGCAGTCCTCAAGAAGCTTTCACCAGACTCAGAGAACTCCTTATTAAATGGGTCCAACCAGAGAGCAACATAGTCCCACAGATCATCGACACACTTGCAATGGAGCAGTTTATCAACACCCTGCCTACTGACGTGCAGCTTTGTGTAAAAGAACACTGACCAGAAATTAGGGAAAAGGCTGTTTCTTTGTCTGAATACTACCAAATGGCCAGACAGATGGCACAGCAGCGAGGTAACAGCCAAGCACCGGTAAGGCCCTCTTTTACCCAGTTTAACTGCAGGTCAGATAAAAACTCTGGTGGGGGTAACAAATCTGCACTCAAAGACTTTACTTGCTATAACTGTAATAAGCCAGGCCATACTGCAAGAAACTGATGTAGAAAGGAGGATAACACTGGAGCAGATTTGTCCTTAGCAAACTGGGGCAAGTACTTTATAGATGTCAAGGTGGGAGATAAGATTGTGAAAGGACTTATAGATTTGGGAAGTAGACAGACCCTGGTGCATGTTGAAGTGCTGGAAAAACACTATGTAAAAGAACTAGGTACTGATGTCATCTGCATCCATGGGTACACTCAGTACTATCCCACCATCCAAGTGACTCTGAATATTAATGGGTGTCGCACCAGATGAAAGTGGGGGTAGTACCAAAGTTACCTATACCTGTGATTATTGTAAACAACTTTCCAGGATTTGCTGAGTTAATCACAGAGGGAGCAAAACCTGCAGTTTCAGCAGCTGCGATGACAAGAGCTCAGGCAAAGAAAATCTCAGATGGGGACTCTTTTCTTTTCAGTGACTTTCATTTGGACTTCTTTGAGCATAGCTCCAAGATCCAGAAGTCCAGGAAAGAAAGAAGATGCCTGAAGAAACAGTGGCAACAAATGACTGATAGACATAAGGGGTTAATATAGGAAAATGCTGAAACTAAACTGATAACTGATTGTGATTTTGTTTTAGAGCAAGCTAATGATGTTTCTCTCCAGGGTTATTTTAAGCAGCTGGGGGTTAAACCAAAACAGGGAGAACCAATGTTTAAAAAATGCAGTGGGTTACTGTACAGAGTTTGGGTTAAACCTAATACACAGGAACAGACAGAACAATTGGCTATACAACAAAATCAATCAATCAATCAATCTTTATTTTACCAGGTGAAGCACCATTGAGCAAGCTCATTTCCAAGGCGAGCCTGGACAAACAGAAATGACATCAGATAAATAATACAAATACATATACATACACAGGTATGACATTACTACTCCTAATATAGAGCAGCACAAATGTAACAGCATATAAAATATACAAAGATATACATGAGATAGATAATCAAGCAAGATGTAGAAGATTCACACTTGTAATGTTAATATTGACCAATGCGTTTATGTGCCCTGGCAGATTGAAGAGCAGCCAAGGCAAGGAGAGCCTAAGAGAGCACGGGGAAGTAGAAGACTGGAGAGGATTGCTATAGGTAGAGCACGAAGGAGGTAAAGGTAGATCTCAGGATGTCAGAACCGGACACAGCACATCAGGAGTAACACTCACAGCGTTCAGAGAGAAGTCTTGCATAAAGAAGTTTGAATTCGGGGGATTTTAAAGGTTTTGCTAATTTTAGAGTTTTTTTGAAGCTTGTTCCATAGCTGGGATAGGGCAAAGTTAAAGGATGATCTGCCAAAATGGGATTTTACCTTCGGTATCACTAGGGAGATATAAGAGTGGCTTCTCAGGGCATAGTTACCCAAGGCGCAAAGGGGCAAACAGTCAGAGATATACTGGGGCAATATCCTTGTAATTGCTCTGTATATCCAAAGGGCAGCGTTCCTTTGTCTCTTGAATGCAAGAGGCGGCCAACCCACTAACAAGTACAAACCATAGTGATGAGTAGAATAAGGTGCCCCAAAAATGAAGCATAGGGCCCTGTGGTAAAGAACATCAAGTCTGGCTAGAGCTGTCCCATGAACTTGACTGTAGATGAAGTTGGCATGATCCAATAATGATAGAAAGGTAGCTTGGACCAGCCTCCTCTTGGCCTCATAGGTGAGAAGGTGCTTGATTCTATAGAATACACTGAGCCTCTGTTTTAGTTTCTTTGCGAGCTCATCTACATGATCCAAGAAGGACAGACGGCAGTCAATCCACATTCCAAGGTATTTAAGTTTATCATCATAGTCAAGGGGTTCGTCAAACAATGTGGTAATAGGTTGCACAATGCCTGCCATTGGCAGCATTGAAGCAAAGTTATTCGGGGTCAGATGCATGGGCTTTTTTTTAAGCATTTAATAGCAAAGTATAGATATGAGTTGTTACAGATACATGATAGTCCTATGTGTAACCACTAGGTGGCACTATCCCAAGGGCTACTACCCCTGTCTGCTTAACTACTAACAGGTTGAGGGGCCTAGGTCCAATAGCAGGTGCCTCCACCCAGAGGTCAGGGTTTCAGTAGCTAAACTAACTTGGTCACAGCCCTCTGGGACACTGTAACCCCCCTTTCTTCCCACTAGTGGCCCACACAATGCGTCAGAAATATCTTCACAATATGCACTTATCCCCAGGACTGGCTCTGCCGACTGGACTCTGGGGACCCCCTGTAAAACAAGGTGATACAGTGCAAAAGTCACAGTACAATACTTTAACATAAATGAATACCTCAGTCAGTGTAACTTTGCTGAAACAAATAGATGACACACTTGCAATTCGATAAACAGATGGCAGGGAGCTACCCTGCTTTGTACTCACAAACTCAATGCTGGGAACTGGATGGAAGGCAGATTGTCCTGGATTGCCAGAAGGAACAGACCATTTGGACAAGGTCCTTGTGAGTGGACCCCATGGCAGTTCAGAGCAAATGGATGTAGTCTGGATTTAGCTGGGGTTTACTTCCAGCTTCAGGCACTCAATTCACTGTACAGGGGTTTTGAAACACGATTCCCCACAAGCACTACACACATTTATATGTAAAAGGAAAGTACTATACCAGGCAGGCTGCGTCTCTATCCCGATCGCAATTACTGCACAATACCTGGGAGAACACACAGCAGATTCAGTTCCTGACAGACCGAGCGCGGTTCAGCAATTTCTCCGGTCTTCTACAGGGTGAGCCTGGTTTCCTCACTTCTGGTACTTTTTTCTCCTTACAACTCTGATTCAGTCCACACTGGCACTCACAAACAGTTGTAGGCTGAACTTCAGGGCCCTACACGAGTTTTCCATGCGAAAACTCAACAACGCAGGAGCCCAGAGCTCCTTCCCTCTTCACAGTCACAACTCATCTGATCTTTCCAGTAGACAGAGCCAGGCATTTCCTTTGAGTTCCTCCCAGTTCAGTTGGCTGGTTTGGCTGTCACTCAGAGTAAACTCCCCCTGTTGGTGGAAAAGGGTGCCAAAGTCCAAACTACAATTCCCAGAAGCATTGGCCATGCAGTACATAGGTGGCTGGCTCCACAATGAGAGTCCAAGTTCTGATTTGTCAGCAGCAGGCACCATTTCAAAGGTCCCCCCACACTGATTGGTCCAGTTCAGCAGTTCAAAACTAGAATGGGGGACTAGGCAAACACAGTTCTGACTGCAAAGAAAAGCAGGTTAGACAAACTGTATTTTCGTTATTACTCTAAATGACATCTGGCAAACAGTTACATCTTTGAAAAGTGCTCACTCTGCCCACTTAGTGACGGCAGAAACGGAGCGATTTGACAGCAGCTTGAGTGGGACTCAAGCAGGGAAACACACAGACCCCCATCCAAATTAATTATGTCTGCAGGCAGACAGCTCTCAAAGAGACAGTACCAGAGGCTCTAAAAGCACTCACAGATAAACGGCTTAGACGCCGAACACCATCCAGGCTTGGAGCATTCAAGCAAACTCCTGGAAGACTTTTGGGAACCCCCCATTTGCAGGGGGGTTACATATGGCTGGTCACTCAGGGAGGGATCACACCCTTGCCAGATAGCTGTACAGATTTTACTGGCCTGGATTCATGAAGATGTTGCTACCTACTGCAGTTCCAATGGTAAGTATCAGAAGACAGCCCCGGTGACTAAAATAGACAAGGTACCCCTACCCTTGGTAAATGTACCTTTTAAGAGAATTGCAATGGCTGTGGTTGGCCCCTTAGACAAAAGTAGAAAGGGTAATCCATTCATTTTGGTAGTATGTGACTATGCTACTTGATACCCAGAGGTAGTTCATATGCATACTGTCACAGGAGTCCCCCACCAGGAGTTGCTTCCTCTTCCTCTGGGTTACTTTGTTACGCTCCTTGAGGTCTCCGCTCTGGAGGACCTCCACATCTGTCCCAGCCTCTTCTTCGGGTGCCACTGTGGGACAGTCCCGCCCTGCCAGTGTGGTGTAGGAGTTCCGTAGTAGTATGGGATTTGGGATGTGCCAATGCTTCACCACCCTAACCCTCCCCAAATCCACTGTTGTCCATCCGCTCCTCCTTTCTGGCATCCTTTCAGGAAGCAGAGGTGGACTTAGTGGTCCCTTAGTGGGTGATCTGGTCCTCCTAACCCAAGCCAACTCAGCCTTGAGTCTGGCCACCTTTTCCCTCAGCCCAGAGAGGTGCCTGCAGATAGGGCAGCACCGGAGTATCCAGAAGGTCTCCCAGAAGATTTCCACCCCACATCCGCTGCACTGCACCACTCCCATCATGGTTAATCCTTATTTCTTTTTTTTTTTCAAAATAAGTATGCTTTATTGGTAGGAAGAGTTTTCACACATTTGGTTACAGACATAAAGAAAACATCATTATCATTACATATCTCAGTATTATTTTGTATAAGTAAATAGAATGGAGAGCTACCACATATACATACTTGTGCATATGGTTCTTATATTCAACAGTAGAGTTATACTTGCACTCTATAGATCTCTCCACAAAATAAGAAATACAGTGTATCTATCTTCCTATCCCCCTCCTCACCATTTTTAAACTACCCATTCCCTCCCCGAACCCCCAAGTACGCATTATGAGTAATATTAACAAGCTGTTAGCCCTGAATGTAATTACATATGAGAGCCTAGGAGCAATTTTAACCTTATATTGTAGGACCTGCATGAAGATTAATATGGCCTATATTCACTAGTCATTAAATGGTTAATAAAGTATGTAAAGGTGCCCATACTTTTTGATAGTATTGCGGTTTCTTAGCTTTATGGGCAACGGTGTTTCCCGCTTGTAAGGTGAATAGCATCTCTTTTAACCATTCTGAATATGTAGAAGCACACTGATCCAGCCAGTGCCGCATAATTACCTTCTTGGCACACAGGGATATTAGTGCCATATGTTTGCGCTGGTTACCCACCAAGGATTCCCCATAGTCTCCTATTATACATATTTCTGGATAAAAAGCCTCTGTAAGGCCTAAAAGAGGGTCTAATTTAGATTTGATGGTATTCCACAGAGGTGTAGCTTTGCTACAATCCCAGAGGATATGTAGTAGTGTACCAGGACATTCCTTATACCTCGAGCATAAATTGAAGGGGAGCCTCCCCATTTTGTGGAGCCTGACCAGGGTGTAATACATGTCATGGATAACATAGAACTGTAAAATGTGGTATCTGGCCCACTTCACATTTTGGTATAGCTGTGTCCAGATTTGGGACCATGATCGAATTGTTAAGAGGTCTGGGGTAACACCTGGTCCCAGATATATTGTGGCATTCCTTGCAGAACCTCCATACCATCCCTGAGGAGATGGTAAAAATGTGAGATAAGATGGGATGGAGGTAAGCTGGAGATGGATGGAAGAAGTGGACCTGCAAGATTTTGCTCCCAAAGTCTTGTTCCAAAGTGTTGAAATAACATGCTGCAGCTGGATATATTTGAAGGAAAAAGAGACAGGGAGATTAAATTATGCATTTGCAGTCTGAAACGACATAATTTTGTGTTCATTTAACAAGTCTATGACCCTGATTTGACTGCCCCCCTGGCTAAAAATTGTATGGAAGAGGAGATCCTCCTATTTTAAAGTTGGGGTTACAAAAGATGGGTTGAGAGGTATCTCTTACTATGGATGTCTGAAAAGTGGCACAGAGTTGAGCGTACACCAGAAGTGTAATTCCAATAGGTAAATCGCTGAGACTTTTGGGTAGATTTTTAAAGGAAATATATATATAAGAGCATTGAGAGCTATACCATGTAAAGCACCTAAGGACTTTTCTGTTTGAAGCCACAAGGGGTAATATTGTGTCTAGTTGGCATATGTCTCGTCCTGCAACCGATATGTGAGGATTGAACAGGTGATAGAGAAATAGGTTAAAAAAATCTGGTAACTGTAAACCACCCGTCTCTTTGCTCCTCTGTAATTTAAAGAGGGCCCTCTGAGGTGTCTTGCCAACCCATAGAAAGTGAGAAATGAGTTTGTGGACTTGCATAGACCAAGTTTTTGGAAGAAAGAGAGTCATCATTTGTAAGGGATACAATATTCGGGGGAGGACATTCATTTTCACGACGTTTATTCGTCCCCAAAGAGAAAGTGGAAGTATGGCCCAGCGAGACAACTCTATTTTGAGTTGGGCAAGGATTGTATCAAGATTATATTGTTTCATTTTGGTATTAGAACTAGAAAGATATATTCCCAGATATTTTAGTTTATCCTTGACCCAGTCAAGTACTAGATGAGCAACATCCCCAGAAATGTGTAAACGTTCAGAGGCATTAATTCCGTCTTGGATATATTAAGTTTGTAATTAGAAAACTTACTGAATTTTGTAATTAATTCAGGTGTGGTGGTGACCGATTCAGAAGGGTGTGAAACATGCAGCAGTATATCGTTTGCATATACCGAAAGTTTGTATTGATGATGACCTATAGATATGCCAGAAATTTCGGGGGAAATATTAATACGTCTAGTAAGTGGCTCCAAATATAGATCAAAAAGAAAGGGGGAGAGTGGGCACCCCTGTCTGGTACCTTGCTGCAGGATGAAGAGTAGTGAAAGCTGGCCAATACAAAGTACTCATGCAGAGGGTTGTATATACAAAATCCATATCCATTTAATATATATTGTGGTGGTATATTAAAGCGGGGCAGGAGATTGAACAAATAGTCCCAGGAGACCCTGTTGAATGCTTTCTCTACATCCAGGTAGACCAGAGCAGATGGAGTTCAGGAATCCCTGGATGCAGAGATCAAATAGACCAGTTTTCCCATGTGATCCGAGGAGACCCTGCCTGCCATGAAACCGACTTGTTCTCTGCTTATAAGACCGTGCCATACATTGGTCAACCTATTGGCCAGGATCTTGGCAAGTATCTTCATGTCCACATTAATTAGGGAGATAGGACGGTAGTTTTGACTTGGAGAAAGTTCCTGTCTGGCTTGGGGAGGACCACTATTGTGGCCCCCAGGATGAAGGGTTGTGAGAGCTGGCCATTACAAAGTACTCGTGCAGAGGGTTGTATGTGAGGGATTGTAGGAGGTGCCCTCGCCCCCCCCGAAGCCGCATCACTGAAAACAGCATTCCTGGGGGATCAACGCCATGAGGGATCGTAGGAGGTGCCCTCACCCCCCCGAGGCCGCATCGCTGAAAGCAGCATTCCTGGGGGCTGAACGCTATGATGGATCGTAGTAGGTGCCTTGGCCCCCCTCAAAGCCGCATTGCCGAAAACAGCATTCCTGGGGCTGAACACCGTGAGGGATCGTAGGAGGTGCCCTCACCCCCCTGAAGCCTCATCGCCGAAAACAGGTAGATGTGACTTTCATTGGCTCCTTTGTTAAAACGGTCGCTGTGTTATTCCCGCCGATGCAAGCGTCGGCTCCCCACCGCCCCCACCACCACGCTTGGTGGACTCTTACTTTTATAGCTTACGAAAGTCCCACTCTCCTGCGCTGAGAACCTATCAGCCAACTTTCCCATCTGCTTGTTATCTTCTGTCACCACCAGAGGTCTCACTATCTCCAGATCTCCCTCTTATTACATGATCAAGCCTTTTCTGTTGCATCTCTATCTCACTACTCCTTAAGCTATATCCTTCACCTCCCTAATCCAACCTGCTACTACCCTTTGCTGTCCCTCTCACCATGCTGCCCTCTTCCCGCTCCCTGCTTCTTCATGCCATAACTCCACCCCCAGCCCAGCATGCTACTGCCCACCTTCATCCTTATCACCCTCCTACTCTCCCGCGTTCCCCACACAAAGTTGAACCTTACACGTGTGCTACATCTACAGACAGACTGGTACTCTCCTTCCTGCCTCCCCTCTCCTATTTACGCCTGTGTGGTGAGATGCCACTATGGCTGACAAGTACCCTGATACCAGCACCCCTCACCCCCCCAACTACTGCACCTTAAAACCCCACACCGTCATGGGCACTGGACTGTATGCAGCTCTGCTCCCCCCTGCACACACCCCAATGGTACTCCCACAATTGCTCCACCCACTGCCCCACCTCCTCATCCTTCTGGCTGCCCCCCCAAACCTTGAAGCTTCCGGTTCCCACCTACCATCCAGCCAAAGGGTATGTACTGCATAAATGCCACCAGCTCCATACCCAAACATCAAAAAAAGCCTCCAGTCTATTGTCCTATTACTTCTACTAACAGGCAATGTCCACCCCAACCCTGGCCCAAAGCCTGCCCCCCTGCCCACCCCCTTCCCTTCAAATGGGTTATGCATCGCCTCCCTTAACATCTGCAGCCTGCAAAAAAAATGGTACCCTTTTCAGGGGTGGGTACTCCAGCACCACCCTGATATCATCGGATTGAGTGAAACCTGGCTCTCCCCCTCTGTGCTAGACTCTGCTGTGAACCTTCCAAGCTACATCCTCTATCGCTCTGATCGAATAGGTAAACAAGGTGGCGGCTGCGCTGCCTACCTTAAAGCCTTGCTGTCAGCCCAACTATTCCTTACCCCACAGTTCGCCCCTAGGGCACAAGCCCTAATGCTAAAATTAGCTCTCGGCAGATCTACTGCCCTCCTCCTACTCACCATTGTCTACATTCCACCCAACGGACACAAACTAGCCTTCCAGTCAGTCCTCAACTACATCATGACCCTGCCGCCTCATTATGAAAAAATAGTCATGGGTGACTTCAACATAAATTGGTTGGGAAATAAAGCTGCCCCATTCTCTGATGATGCTGCAGCGATAAACCTCACCCAGGTTGTCACCTCCCCCACCAGGGTAAATGCCCGTACAGGGACATCCTCTCTCCTGGATTTGGTTTTCACAAACCGCCCACACAGAATAACAAACACCCAGGTACTCCCAAACGCTCTAAGCAATCACTCTCCTGTGCTCTGCTCTTGGTCCTGCAAGGCTCCCAAACACCCCCTTAAAATTACCCTACAGCGCAAACTTGGCCCTGGCAACCTCTCTCAACTCAAGGCCTTTCTTCGCGGCTGGGACTGGACACCTCTTGTAAACACCCTTGACCCTGATCATGCGCTTAATTTATTTATCTCCACTTTCAATAGTGCCTGTGACAGTTTTGCCGCCCCCTTACCAAGAAAATGTCCAAAGGATACCAGGTTCCATGGTTCTCTGATCACCTCCTGGGTCTATTGCAGCAGCGTGACTCCCTTTGGCAACTTGCTAATGAAACCAAACGACCAGCTGACATGCAACGCTATAGGGAATGGTGCAGCAAATGCATGTGGGACATCCGCACTGCCAAAGCGGACTATTACAAAGCGACCTTAACATCCACCTGGGGTAATGGACTTAAATTCCGGGATAATATTAAGGAACTCTGCGGTAAAACCTCAAACCAGCCCCCAGACCTACTAGTAATAGATGGTAACATCTCCACGGATACCCACAGCATAGCCTCAGCCTTAAACTTTGCTTTCACCGGTCTCAGCCATCTTCTCCCCCCCAACTTCTTTGACCCCCAGCCGTTCCAGACCACCCGCCTCCCTTGCTCCTCTATTTAGCCAGCATTCTCACCTGCAGATGCCAAGCCATACTTGGCCAAAGCGCTCAACCACTCAGTAAACTGCAGTGATTCCCTTGACCTGAAACTTCTCCACCTTACTCTCCCAGAAGTCCTCTACCCTCTCACTCATATCCTAAATCGGTCCCTCTGTCAAGGAAAATTTTCCTCCCTTTAGAAGCTGGCCAACATCACCCCTATCTTTAAGAGTGGGAACCGCACCTCCACAAATAACTACCACCCTATATCCATTCTCCCCCACCAAAGCCTTAGAGCGTATTGTCGACGACCAAATCACTAACCACCTCACAAAATACAATCTTCTCTGTGCCCAGCAACATGGTTTCCGCAAGGGACATAGTACCACTACAGCCCTCCTCGCTTTCACCTTGCATGCCCACTCCACCTTGGATCGCGGCCACCTCACAGGTGCTATATTCGTGGACCTCTCTAAAGCTTTTGCCACCGTCAACCATGCCCTACTGCTTAACACTCTCTCCTCCAGTGATTTCTCCAACAACTCTCTAAACTGGTTCACCAGCTATCTGTCGGACAGAACCCAACAGGTCAAAGTTGGCACCATCTTGTCCTCTTGCCTCCCAGTCCGTTCTGGTGTCCCATCGGGTTCGATTCTTGGCCCCCTACTTTTTAGCTTATACCTAAACTCCATCCTGCCAGCCGTCTCAGGAAGCCAGCTCCTATATGTGGATGACACCGTACTGTTCGCCTCAGACTCCGACCCAATTAAACTCCACCAAACACTCCAACATAGCTTCCACGAAGCAGAACAGTGGTTCTCCACCCAGCATCTAATAATCAACTACAAGAAAACTAAAGTCATGATCTTCTCCCACCTGCAGAACCCTCGCAAGAACCACTGTTCCCCATTTCCCACTGTCAACGACACCCTCCTCGAGCAAGTTAACAACTTTAAATACCTAGGGATCACTCTTGACCCGGCCCTCAATTTTAAACAACACATTCTCCTCCTTGCCTCTGCCCTAAACTCGAGATTAGGTGTGTTGTATAGGTACAAACATTGCCTCACCCCGGAGGCTATACAGATCTCCATCAACTCCTCCCTCCTCGCCCTCCTTGACTACGGCATCACCATTTATTGTGCTGCCCCCAACTCTGCGCTAAACGCACTCCGCCTAGTACTCAACAAAGCCTGTCATCTCATACTAGACTGTGATCGCCTCACCCATACCTGTACACTATACAACGCCTCTAAATGGCTTAACCTGGATAGGAGAATCAGGTACCATTCAGGCCTAATGACAAAGAAGATACTCCTAGGTCTCACCCCTCCCTCTCTCACCTCTTATTATTTGACCTGCATCCCCAACCAGATCCACATGAAAGTCTAACAAGCTGCTGCTATGGGTACCCCGCCCCATACCTCCCAACTGCAAAGGACTTTCAGCTACCAAGCCCCCACTTGGTATAACTCTCTCCCAGTCCATATGACCAATGAAACAAGGCTGGGTCCTTTTAAAGCTAGACTAAGGGAACTCCTCCTTGACTCTAATGTGTGCGACTGCCCCGACCCTCTCTTTCTGCACCCTGCCCTATTGTGCCCATATCTATCACTGTCTCTGTTTCAAAATCTCTACTGCCTCACCAACCGACTATCAGCCGATTACAGGTCTCCCTGCAACCATTGTGGCTGTGCTAAGGTGTGGCTCTACTTCTGTACAGACCTTTACCCCCATCTGATCAACCATGTCTGTCTTGTAATGTATTGTAATATAATGTAAAGTTATACTTCATTATCTCTTATGGCTACCATGTGCTGAAATGTAATCCAACTTCTCATTATGTAATATGCTGTAATGTCTCATTCTCTGTTACCTATTGTTTGCTTTGTACTCTAATTGTACGATGTGGAAGCTTTGTAAATGAATCTTTGACTCAAAGGTCTTTCTGAATTGTCCAATAAAATAAAATAAATAATAAAGAATAATCTGATATACCATGATTATACATGTAATTATAAACCTCTAGAAGAATTGGAGTCAGTTGTGATTTGAAGATTTTGTAAAATTCTATGGTGTATCCATCTGGGCCTGGGGCTTTGTCAAGCGGGAAAAAGTCGATGGCCGCTCCGATTTCACCAGTAGAAATGGGTGCTTTAAGCAAGGCTGCTTGACTGGCGTCCAATTGAGGAAGCTGGACCGCTTGTAGAAAAATATCAACTTCTGATGGGTTAAAAAGGGAAAGCGGGTGAGAATATAACGTTTTATAGTATACCTGAAAGCATTCCACTATCTCTCTGGGAGAAGAGACAGTTCGTCCTCCAGAGTCTTGAATGCATGGGATTATTCTGTTGGAGGCCTGTGCCTTAAGACGTAGGGCCATGAGTTTTCCTGCCTTATCCCCCTGATCAAAGTATTGAATTTTGGAGCATATAAGAAGTTGCTCTGCCTTTTCTGTAAGGAGTGAGTTGTAACGGGCTCGGAGAATCTCTAGAGCATTGAGCTCTTCTGATGTGGGATGGGTAGGGAGTGTAAGTTCCAATCTCCTAATTTCTTGTAAAAGAGCGGCGGTCACCTAGGAGGAGATATTTTTCTTAATTGTAGCCATTTGGATCATTTCCCCCCATACTGAACATTTAAGGGCACCCCAAAGAGTATCTATCTTGGGCATGGTGGGGGTATTAATATTGTGAAAGTTCGTAATACAGTTTGTGAGCTGGGATACTAGATGGTCCACTCTGAATAGTTGGCTGTTAAATCTCCATACTTTATCCTTGGAGTGAGGCTGACCAGGGCTCCAACATAAAAGAATGGGGTGGTGATACGAGATTACCTTGGGTAAGTGATTGCAAAATAATACTAATGAGAGATGGCATCCAGTAGAAAACAGTCGATTCGAGAAAACATATTATGGGGAATAGAGTGAAAGGGGTACTCCCTCCTAGAGGGATAGAGAGCTCTCTAGGGATCTATTAAACTCACCGAGTCCATCATTTGCCTGATGGCCAGTTGTGCTGGGAAGAGGAACGGTAGATGAGTTCTTGATTGATCGTTGAGATTACAGTAGACCAAGTTCCAATCTTCACCAAGCACTATGGGAAGGGAGGACCATGAGATCAGATTGTTCATAAGAGATATATAAAAAGGAGGGCCCTCTGTATTTGGGCCATAAACAGAACCAAGTACTACTTCAGAGTGGCCTAGTAGAGCCCTGATCAGAATATATCTGTTTTGGGGATCTACTACAGTATACAGCACGTGAAAGGGAACCTGTCGTGCTACAAGAATTGCCACCCCCCCTTTCTGAGTATCAACCCCAGTCCCAAATACTTGGCCCACCCAGGACCTTCTGAATTGAAGAACCTGGGATGGGGGCAAGTGGGTTTCCTGAAGAAATGCTACATCTGTGTCTATTTTCCGGAGATGTAGCAGTATCTTGATATGTTTAACCAGTAACTGGGCACCTTTCACATTCCAGGAACATATTTTATAATTAGCCGTCATACTGACAGTATTGCCATGATCTAGCCTTTAACCCTGCAGGACACCAGGAACATACATATCTAAAATCCACAGAGCCTAAAAAAAGAAAATTCCTATCTCACTGCGTACTTGACCCCTACCCACCCTTTCCCTTCCCTTGATTTCCCCTGTGCCGTCCATTTTCGCAACCTAATCCCCAATTCCCTACACTCACAGCAAATACAGACGGTCCCCTTAAGACTACCCCTATAGCATGGGTTGCCCACTTGCAGCTCACAAGAAAAACAATAAGACTAAAACAAAGTTCAGGAGAATGCCAGATAGAGAGCTGTGAGTCCCCCCTTCCCCTTATTATTCCAGATCGCAACACCCTGCTAAAGTTGCAGATTCAGGTTACCCCCCCATTCCCAAACTATCATTAAACAGTAGACTTTAAAACAGTAGTTTTATAATTGCCTAAACTTGCAACAAACAGTAAAGCACAATAGTATTATAAAAACATGTGGAAACATTAAATAACAGTTCCCTTATGACATGAAAATTCAAACTAGATCTTGAATATTGTTATTCCAACCTTTTTACTGGAAATACTCATCAAATTTAAAGAAAGTATTCTGTTTCTGCGTCCCATTTACTAATATAACGTTTGCAAACCAACACAAATAAGGGAGCATTAGATGTCAGATCGTGGCAGGAACCTTGGTACCTTGTCTCGATGTTGTAGAACTTGTCTCGATGTGGAACCGGTGCCATGAGTGGTTAAAAAAAAAAAAAAAAGTAGTAAAAAAAGAAATAGTCTGTTGGTCTACCAGTTCAGAAAAGGCATCATAGCTTGATCACGGTGTTCTGCTGCCCTCCTGTGGCACTCTGGCAAAATGAAAAACTTACAAGGAGCTCAGAAAACATCAGCGTCGCACATTTGTATGAATTTCTAGGATCTCTAACTCCATCATCGGATCTCAACGTATACTAAACAAATCGGGGATCAAGGCTTGCAATTTAGGTAGGGCTTGCTCAGCGGACTCGAAGTTGTGCCAGGTGTTTTTGTAGAGAACAGATAGCTTCGAAGGATACTGGACCTTGTATTTAATATTGGCATCTATCAATTTGGTAACCATCAGGTGGTATGCTGCCCGCCGTTGCCGAATAGTTGCTGGAAGATCCTGGGCAAACCGTAGTATTTGTCCCTCCCACAGAATTTTCTGAAGCTCTTTCACTTGCCCTAGGACATGAGTCTTAGCCAAATAATTAAGAAATTGAATTATGAGGGGTCTTGGTGGTTTCCCTGCAGTCAACTTGGGCCTAAGTGAGTGGTGGGCCCTCTCTATTGTATATGTAGTATTATTGGGAGAGGGCCCAGCTATTTTGGTGAGCATTTTTTACAAAAAGATAATCAGAGCCGCTCCCTCCGTGTCCTCTGGAAGGCCGAAGATGAGAATATTATTACGGCGACTTCGGCCTTCCAGATCTTCTAGTTTTGCTTCCATGCGGGTCAGCTTCTGTCGCAATGCAGGGAATTCAGGCTCAATAGCTGTTTTCCAGTTTTCCAATGAGGAGGTTCTAGCCGCCACATCTTTAATCGCGGGGCCGGCATCAGTAAGGTCTCCATGCATAGATTTGAATTCCGAGGTTAAATCTTGGAAAGCTGTGCGGAAGGGTTGCAGCTCTTCCATGAATCTTTGTTCTGTAAGGGGAGCCGAAGCTTGTGGAGTTGCAGAAGGTGTGGCTGTCTTTGAAGCAGTGCCAGTTTGCCCTCTGGAACGTTTCGGGAGTTTTTCAGGCATTCGAGGCGGAGTATGCAGAGGTGGTGCTTGATGCATATCTGCCTCCATGCCGCAGGTAGGCCTCGAGAAACAAGTGGAATTATGCTTGAAAAGACTTTAGACTCGTGCTAAACTTCGTCTTAGATAATTTAGTAGACTATCAGAAGTCGGACGAGCAAAAGATGCGCAAGTTTGGTAAAAATAAGTCATGGAATATGCTGTAGAATGGGAGTTGAGGTAGGAGTCGGTCCTCTGAGCTGCTAATCCATCAGTAGCATCACGTGGTCTCCCTGTTAATCCTTATTTCCAGACTTTACCCACTATCCTTAACAAGAAAATTTTTTTTTTTTTTTTTTTTAGATTGTTATTGGTATCTCCCAATCGAAGGCTTGAAGAAATCAGGTTAATTTGTCAATAACCCCACTTCTGGTCAAATCCCCCCTTTATGTGGCCTGTTGGTCCCACTCTTCCTGATCCTTGACAGGAATTTCTCCCTCTGTCAGTCAGATTGGGCTTCCTATACATCACAACAAGGCATGGGTGGGTGGGAGGCAAAAACACCCCAATGCTGCTGCCTAAATTGAGCAGAGAAAGAGGAGAACAGAAAAAACTAATTAAAGGTTAGTCTGCACTTTTCCTGCTCCTCAGCTCCCTTCAAATAACCACCTCCAACCACAAATCAATCCCTGTCCATGGTGCTTTCGCCACATTTGCCCAACGCCATTCCCTGTAAAGAATACACACAAAAATGCTGTCCCCTGTAAAGAAAAGTAAACAGAAATGCTGTTCCCTGTATGAAAGCAAACAGGAAAAAAAAATCAGTCATGTCCTCCCATCCATTCTGGAGCGAAGTTTGTCTGAGGGAGGGTTTGCTTTTGTTTGCCTTTTAAAGCTCCTGGCATCTTTGTTTAAATTTGACACCTTCTGCTTTAGTAATCCCTATTGTCTGCCTCTAATCCTCTGCGTCTTTGCCAGCTCTGGTATCTGGGCCCCAATACTAAAAACATCCCAAAGCTGCTGTCTAAACCAAGCAGAGAAAGAGAAGAACAGAAAAAAAAAAAATTAAAAAGTTAGTATGCGCTTTTCCTGCTCCTCAGCTCCCTTCAAATAACCACCTCTGAACACAAGTCAATCCCTGTCCATGGCACTTTCATTACATTTACCCAACTCCATTCCCTGTAAAGAATACACACAAAAATGCTGTCTCCTGAAAAGCAAAGCAAACGGAGATAATGTTCACAATATGAAAGCAAATGGGAAAAATATCAATCAGCCAGGTCCTCCAATCCGCTCTGGAGTGAAGTCAACCTTATGGAAGAAGAGGTAGGGGATATTTTCCCCATGGTTTGCTCCTTTGCAATTTCTTCAAGATAAGGGGTTTCTTCAGGAGTAGAGGTAAAAGGGGCTCAAGCTTGCTGACCCAACTCCAGCGCCCAGGGGCCAGCCCAAGCAGAACCCCTGATGAGTCGGTTCAGGTTGCCCATCAGTTGTCAGAGGGGGAAGGGCTGGCTCATTTTTTTCAGTAATGGAAGAACATCACCACAGACAAGTGGGTCCTGGAAGTGGTGAGCCAGAGGCTCACCCTGCAGTTCAAAAGGTCTCCTAGACTGCAGGTTTGCAAAAACTTTGCACCTCCCATTCCAACAGAAAAGTTAGATGTTAAAATGTTATTGTAGGCAAAGGCAGCAGAAAAAGTCCCCCATCACCAGGACCACTGGAAAATTGCAGGCACAATTTTTCCGCAATTTCCGCAATTTTCACCCTTTGGCGCACAAAATTTGCAATTTCTTACATTTATGGAATTTTTGACTGAAATTGTATAAAAAATATTTAATTTCTCAAGGAAATCTACTCAGATATGGTAGACAGACTTGGATTTGACCAAAACAGTACAGTGTGAGGTGAGAAGGGGTCAAATGTGACTCTGCTTTCATGTGATTCCCTTCCCTGCTTTGGTTTCAGAATCCTCTGGTCATGCATATGTAGACTTGAACACTTAAAATCTGTGTTAAAGCAGACTATCAGAGAACTTTTTGCTGACACAGAGACTGAAACAATAGTTGTGAGAAGAGGTGCAAGGTGCCCCATTCACCTAAATGAAGCCTTGACCACAATGCTTGTTTTGGAATGGTAGGGTATATTTTCCTTGTATAAATACTTTCAATCTGAAATGATTTTGATTCAAATGTGTCAAGAGTTTGGATGACCCTGCTGATTATAAACTTGAATGAGCTTCTGAGGGGGTTGGTGACAGTGATTCCTTGCATGTCAGTCTGCCACAACTGCATACTCACATACAAAGCCTACAAAATGCAAACATTTCTGAAAACATGCTGAACAGGTTAAGTATAGTTAAACAGTTACCTTCAAATAGACAAAATAATTGCAACCCAAGTAAAATCACTGCAAACCAAGTAGAACAAAAGTACAACATATTAAAAACTATTGTATGATGTAATGAAAAGCTATTGGTATGATTTGATTCTTTTATCATGTGATTTTAAAATGTACTTACAGTGCTGATTAAGAACAGTAATCATTTTAACAGAATACTGTACATATTTTTCTTACTAGACCTTTATTAGGCACCCTAGTTATCGGTTTATTTTTTTCTTGCACCAAAGCAAGTAGTTTAAACAGGCTTCATTATTTAACATCTAGAAACTTGCAAAATATGTTGTTTCAGTATGTGTTCAGTACAGACTAATTGTAAATTACTGAATAAAATCTAGTTAGCACTGCATGACTTAGATGTTTTGAGTTTTAGAAGATATGCTACATAATGGTTAGTTTACAGTACATTTCAAAAACACACATCTTTATTCATATTAAAAGCATTTACAAGTGGCAATACATTTATCTGAACAATTTATGTGATCAATACATGCTGCAGCAAACAATAAAATATTTATTAGGGGGCAGTGGGGATGTATAGTGAACCCCTGCAATTTTCCGGCAGTTTTTGCAAGAAAATCCCCGCATTTTGGGGTAAAATTTTCCGCAATTTTCCAGTGGCCCTGCCCATCACAATGGGGAAAGGGCCTTTTCTCAAGATATTTCCTCACACACGCACAAATATGGGGAGTAGCTACCCATTTTGGACCTCAGGTATCGGAACAAACACTTCAAAAAAGGAATAGTTCAGGATGGTAACCCTGGCTACAATGATCCAATCTCTTCAGCAAGGGAACTGGCTAGGGTCTGTGGACCTGAAAGATGTCAATTTCCATATTCTAATCAGGCCCAGTCACTGTCACATGAAGTATTTAAGATTCAGGGTAGGGAATTCAGGGTAGGGACTGGTCATTACCAGTTTGCAGCCCTTCCCTTTGGACTCTCGTTGGCCCCCAGGGTGTTCACAAAGTTCTTGGCTGTGGTGGCAACACACCTCAGGAGACAAGGAGTGCTAGTTTTCCCTTATCTAGATGACTGGCTGGTCACAGAGAAGTCTCACCAGGAGACCAAGGCCTCTCTTCTCCTCACTCACATATCTTGGGGGATCTGGGCTTTCTCATAAATGCACAAAAGTCCCAGCCAGAACCAGCACAAGTTCTGGAATTCATAAGAGCAGAATTGGATGCCCTCCAAGAGAGGGACTTCCTTCCACGAGAGAGAGTGAGGAATCTCATCAATCTAGTGAAATCTTTCATCCTGGGTCAGCAAGAGACTTCCTTCAGCTGTTAGGCCATATGGCTTCCTCTACAGCAGTAGAGGCAGGGGCCAGGTTCCAAATGAGAGAGACATCCAGTTCCATCTAAGTGACCATTGGTCCCAAAAGCAAGATCCCCTTTCAAAGCTGGTGATTATGACAAAGTCTCTCTGAAGAGCACCAGACTGGTGGAAAGAAGAGGGCAACCTCAGAGAGGGCATGCCCTTCCTGCAGCGGTCACCCACAATTTTTCTAACAGATGCCTCCCTTCTAGGCTGGGGGGCTCACCTGTGTGACCTAAGAGTAAAGTGTGCCCCCCCCCAGTAATCCCAGGAGAAGATAAACCTGCTGGAGCTCAGGGAGGTGTTCCTGACTGTACAGTCCTTTATTGCCCCACATCAAGGGTCAGTCAGTCTAGGTCAGGACAGACAACACCACTACCATGTACTACATCAACAAGCAAGGAGGTACGAGATCCTCAAAGTTATGTACAGAAGCAATGAAAATCTGGAATCTGGCCTATTTCTGGAGGTGCAGCTATCAGCAGTTCACCTGTCATAGAAAGACAATGTCTTGGCAGATACCCTGAGCAGGATCAGCCAGGTACATCACGAATGGACCCTGAACAAGCAGGTCTTGGTCACAGTGTTCAGGAGGTGGGATTCACCAGAGATGGATCTGTTTGCATCTTGGGAGAATCACCAGCTTCTCCTGTTTTGTTGCAGGCTACCTGCAGTGGGTTCAGTCTCCTCGAGCACCCAGACTCTAGACTAGACAGGGAGGTTCTTGTATGCTTTCCCCCCCTTCCCATTCTTGCTGAGAGTACTCTTGAAGCTGAGGAGCCAGTCTACAACCATGATCCTTAATAGCCCCAGACTAAGTCAGGCAGGTCTGGTACTCGCTACTCCTGGTCCTCTCTATGAAGCATCCCATCCACCTCCCTCTGAGGCATAATCTGCTGACCATGTCTCAGTGCAGGATAACCTTCCCAAACCTCAGGTCTCTGCATCTCAGGGCATGGTTCTTGAGAAGTTAGAGTTCTCTGACTTCAGTTTTTCTGAAGAAGTTTTGAAAGTCCTCAGAGTTTCCTGAAAACCAGCAACCAGGAAAACCTATGCTTCCAAGTGGAAAAGGTTCTCCCTGTGGTGTGCTCCTAGGCAGCTCAGCCCTTACAAGCAGAACTGCCTGCAGTCTTGGATTACCTAGTCCACCTTCAGTCCCTGGGACTCAGGCCTTCAACCCTTAAAGTACATCTGGCAGCAGCATCAGCTTATGTTTTGGCAGGTAAAGAGAAAACGGTGGCTTCACACCCTATTTTTGAAAAATTCTTCAAAGGGCTTCTCCATTTTCATCCCCCTCTCAGGGACCCAGTCTCTCCATGGGATTTGAACCTGTGCATAGCTAAGCTCATTGATCCCCCTTCGAGCCCATAGCTACTGCTGATGTCACTTGGAAAACTGTCTTCCTAGTGGCTATGACTTCTTCCAGAAGTGTGTGCAAGCTGCAAGACCTCTGCACAGACCCACATTACATTATCTTTCACAGGGACAAGGTGGTCCTAAGGACAAACAGAAAATTCCTCCCTGAGGTGTTGTCCGAATTTCACCTGAACCAGTCAATTACCCTTCCAGTGTTCTTTACAGCAAACTCCAGCTCAGGGGAGCAGAGGCTCCACAGTCTGAATGTCAAGAGGGTACTCATTTATTATCTGGACCACACTAAGGAAGTCTGGTCCTCCCATTCACAGCTGTTTGTTACATATGGCGAAGTGGGCAAAAGTAAACCAGCTTCCAAGTGGCCATTTGCTCACTGAATAGTCTCCTGCATACAGTTCTGCTATGCCAAAGCTGGTAAGCTGCTATCACAATGCCTCAGAGCACATTCCACATGTGGCATTTCTGCCTCTTTGCCAGCTGCAAGGGATGTTCCAGTGAAGGAGATTTGTAAAGCAGCTACCTGGAAGACAGCACACACCTTCACAAGACCCTATTGTCTGGATGTACAGTCCAGAAGAAATGCCAGATTTGGTACTGCTGCCTTGCAGAACCTTTTCCCTAAATAGGTTTTGTACCCAGCCTCCCATGGTACTGCTTTATAGTCTGCAGTAGTTAAGCATAGTGAGGGATTCCTGGGGTATGAAGAAAAATTGTTCCAGGGGATCCTTCCCTATGTTTAACAAACCCACCTTACCGGCCTTTCCAAAAACTGGAATATGTTCTCCAAGAATCAGTTATTTTTACTACTTTTAGTCTTCAATCTGCCTGAGCATTACTAGTGCATTGCCACAATCAGTTTTGGATGTTTTTGTTGAATAACTTTGATCTACCATATGTTGTCTATTAGGTGCCAAGAGTTTTTTAGGCCATTTTTTCTTTGTTCATGTCTAGCTAGTTCAGTGGTCACTGCTCCCCTAGCTGTCAAAATAACTTTGACTTTAGAGGGCAGAGTGGAGTGTGACCATGCAGCAGAGATTTGAATTTAATTCCATCGTTTTCTAATGTGAATAAAATTTCACTCTCTGGGGCAGCTCAGACCTGCAGGCTGAATTGCAGTAGTTAAGCATGGTGAGTGATCCCTTGGAAGAAACAACATTACTATGGTAAGTGATTTTTTTTCTTCCTGCTGCTGATTATACTTGTTCTAGACTATAGTGGAATGCATTTTAACATAGTAATGAAGAATAAAGGGAAGATAAATGCACACAATATATTACATATAAGCTGAATTGTGTCTAAAGATTATGTTTTTCAATGTTAAAAAATGAGCTAGAGAATTGGCTTTATGGTGCTCAGTGGTGGGGGAAGGGACAGCTCTGACACACTGATGGTTTGGAATCATGCCCCGATTCTGGAATGTCAGGAGTGGAGGCTGGTATGGTGAGCAGAGGTCCTCCCAGTGGAGGATTGTATAGCCGATTGCTGTAGGTGCATCCCCTGGTGGTAGCATGGTGATGGCGTACTTGGCAGCGTGGCTGAACACACATAGCCACCACCTCCCAATGCCATGGTGAGCCCACCCATAAGAGAAGAGGGAGGAAGTAAATGAGAAAAAACAAAATCTGATCATAGTGTCCTAGACGATAGTTTAGCCACCCCCCCCCCCCGTCACATATATACACAAACACATACACATATCACCCCAGCCTGGAAGTGGTAACTGCCAACAGGAGGCAAGTCCAATGTGGGGCACTGAGGGTCATGATGGAGTGGGGAGGGTGTCACAGGAAGAAGCTAAAGAAAACAGTGGGTCAGGTTGCTTTCTCAGTATTTTGTATTTCCTTATAAGTCTCAAACCTTCAAAGGATTTCATCTTAGCTTACCATTTTCTAGTTTGTACAACAGTTGAAGGCTGTTGGTGACTGGTGTGCATGTGTTGCATAATCATATGCCTGCCAGTCTACTCTGTTAAGGTCATCCTCCAGTATACTTTATTGGTGGGGTGGGGCATGAAAACAGGTTTTCTTTCTCAGCCCCTGTGAACCTTGAGAATGAAAGTCTGGAAAGTACTAATGCATCCCATTTTGTTTTCTGCAGGTGGCGTGGGTGTGATGTATTCACTCAGTGAGCAAGGTAAGCAGCTAGCTATCCAAGCCTCCAACATTCTTGGCATGGACATCTGTGGCATCGACCTTTTGATGAAAGATGATGGCTCATTTGTGGTCTGTGAGGCCAATGCCAATGTTGGTTTTATCGCCTTTGACCAGGCCTGTAACCTGGATGTGGGTGGGATCATTGCGGACTATGCCTTATCCTTGCTTCCCAGCCGACTGACCAGGAAGATGTCTCTGCTGTCTGTTGTGTCGAGCACCAGTGAAACAAGTGAACCCGAGGTTTGCGTCCCAGCCAGTGCCATTCCTGAAAGTGTCTACACAATGAGTGTCGGCTCGACATCCAGTGAGAGTGATCCTGAGCTAGCAGAAGTCCGAGATTCTTCTTCTTCAAATGCCTCCCTGTTGCGGCACCCTGCACTTCCTGATTCTGGTTACAACATCAACAGCATCATTACCTCTGAAATGAAGGTGTAAGTGAGTGGAGCGGCAGGCCCCTCCAAACACAAATATTGTGCTGCTTCCCTGGTCAAGTTTTTGATAAAGGGTAATGAGTTGGGATGGGGGGTGCAGTTCAGATGGGGCATTAATGTGAGTGCGGTATTGGTATACACCCAGAAGCTACTTATGTCTTGGTCTTGAATGGAACAAAATGAGTTTCATAAAACTAGAAAGTAAAGTTAGAAACGTTTCAAACATGAGATCTTCAGAAAAGAATTAAACAGAGCAGTTAGTGATCTTAAATGAAACACTGAGAAGTGATCTGTTTAATATTGTAGGGCAAACTATATCCGTTTTGAAAACCAGACAGACGGCACCAGGATCACCCTCTTTTTTAGCTACTGGATACACATTTGTTCAGTATTAACTATTGGACATACACATGTTCAGTGGTTAGTATTTGATGCATATTAACTAGAGTATTATTTTAGTGTAGTATTTAGTTGCTCATTTTCAGTTCTCAAATTAGCAACACATGTTGTAACCTACTGGGGCTTTTGAGAGTACATCACTGTGTTGTATGTGGTGGGCAGCCATGTCTTCTGGTTAGTAAAAGCAAAAGGACACTGATCATTTGATTAGCAGCATAGTACCAGTTTGATGTTTTTTTTTCTCACATAGCTGTTTGGCCCCTAAGCGCCACCTGCGTCTCACTTATTGGGTCTTCCTGCTAGTGAACCCTCTGCCCCAATTAATATTCCTCTTACTGTCGTGTCCAGTGGGGATTTACAGGGAGCAGGGCTCGAAGGTGCTGGTGACTATTGTTTAGATGGTTTGGTGCGTAAAGCTTTTTCTGGTTTTCTTGGTCCTGCCCTCCTCCCACTCAGCATCAGGCAGTGCCCGTGCAGGCAACACAAGCATGTCGTGTGGGGAGATGAACTCCCCAGCCAACCAAATAGTTGCTGCAGCTGTAAAACCATGATGCAGTCCCTCACCAGCTACGAGTGCTGCTATGTGACAGCACCACCCCAGCCTCATCAGCCACCTGATCCAGCTCCTCAGTTTACTTCCTAATCTGGGTCACTGGCGTGATGCACTACCCATTGGAGCATCAGATGGCCCTGAAGTTTGGTGATCTTCATCGAGGATCTCTCCTCCATTAGGTCACATTTGATGTCACAGCGCATGAGTATTAAAGGCCCTATTAAACAACTCCATGGCCTTTGATTCTTTGGAATATCTGCTGCAGAAGGTGGCTACTAGCGCTCTAGATGGGTATGTTGCTGGCAGAGATTTGTGCACTTGCGATTTATGATGCTGAGGCATACTGTATATCCTCATGCATATCTGGACCTGTGCCAAGTTGAATAGTTTACACTTGGGAATAAAAAAATGTATTCAAAGGTTCGGATAACTGATAGTAGTATTTTTTTAATGCAGCTGTTTTCCCCTGGGTTGCCACCTATGCCTACGTCAAGTCTTTTAGCCCTGCCTGCCCCGCCCTCGAAGCCTGGGGATGAACACAGAGCAAGATGCGAAGGTGCCATAGACTGTCATTTAGACAACCCGGCACAATTTTTATTTTCATTCATATTTTTCTTTCCAAACCCTGCCCTTCTTCCCTTTGGGTATGGGCAGTGCCGCTGCAGGCCACGGAAGCATGCAGCACCACCCTATGGAAGAGGCAAGCTCCCTCACCCACCACAGGGGTTGCTGCAGAGGTGGGTGCATGGTGCCATCCCACTCTAAT
This sequence comes from Neoceratodus forsteri, assembly GCA_016271365.2. Classification (NCBI taxonomy): domain Eukaryota; kingdom Metazoa; phylum Chordata; order Ceratodontiformes; family Ceratodontidae; genus Neoceratodus; species Neoceratodus forsteri. The sequence continues at coordinate 571,089,625 of CM057452.1, forward strand.
TAGGAGCGCTGCCACACAGTAGCACTACCCCAGCCCCCTCAGCCACCCAAGGCAGCTCCTGTGCCTGGTCACCAGCATGGCAGCTTAATGTGCTACTCACTGGGACATCGGGAGGCCCAGCTATTAATAGTGAATAAAAGAAAAGAACTACATAATTTAAATTATGTAACACAGTAGCAAGGTAATTTAAGGTCAGAAGGGACTCTAGGTCCATCAAGTCCGTACCTCCTGCTTTATAAACGGAATAATAATTATGCTGGTGCAAAGAAAGTAGCTTACAGAGATTTCCCACCCACCCTACTACCCGGTGTGCCCAGTGATTTCACTGAGAAGCAGAACTTTATCCAGGCTTAGCTTGATAGCCTGCATGTTCTTCTTATCTACTGTCTCCATTGGTAGGCTGTTCCATTATGTTCACCACCTTCTGGGAGAAGTACCTCTTAATGTCACTCTTAAATTTGCCACCTCTGAGCTTCAGAGCATGTCCCTGTGTCCTGCTGGAGTGCAAACATGAAACATCTTCATCTGTTCTACAAGACTAAAATTATGTTACCACTCAGCCTCCTTTTCTCTAGGTTGAACAAATTAATGACTTCCAGCATGTTCTCATAGCTGTTGTCCTCCATACCTATGATAATTTTGGTGGTCCTGAGCTGCATCCTCTCAACTACCTCGATGTCATTTTTATATAGAGGAGCCCAGAACTGCAAGCAATGCTTTAGGTGGGGTCTGACTAGGGCCTTGTAAAGTGGCAAGATTACTTCTCTGCTCTTCAGGTCACCTCCCTTTTGATGCACCCCAACATTCTTCCAGCCTTCTTGTCAGCAGCTGTGTACTTCTTGTTATGCTTTAGTCCCTTGTCTTGTATAATCCCAGGTCCTTTTTTTCTACACTACAGTAAAAGGAGTCGCTACGTAAACACAAGAGCTGCTCAGGAGATGGTTGCCTGTGACACATAACTGTCAATGTTAGTAAAAGTCACGTAGCTCACACCACTGTGTTGAAACAAAAGAGAGAATCCACAAAACAGTAATAAACTTCCCTCACGATTGTATCATAGCAACCAGATGTGCATGTACCACGGAGCAGTAGGGAGCAGAAAAATCATCCTAATGTTTCATTTTGCGGGTTTTTCAAAGGATAGTGCCCTCTAGGGTAGGGCTTCTTTCATAGCAAAAGCACACACCTGATCCCATTCATTTTAATTAATTATTTTAATTAATTAAAGTGACATGGTGCTCACAGAAAATACAACGTGTGATCACTTAAAAACCATATCCCATTACCAAAAAGATATAAAAAGCACATTATATTACAGGAAAAAACAGCCATGAATCATTTGCCTATCCATTTTATAGTTATCAACATTGTTGCAGGCTACCAAATATTCTTAGAGGCATATAACATGGATAAAACAGAGAATACCTAGATCTTCCTCGGGGGTATCTCAGTTATCAGGTCACACTGTAGGAAATTCACCGTCAGTGAAGCAGGAGCCACACGGAAGATTTTCGACAGTACAACTGGGGCCGCCCACACCGTTGACATCATCAACCCTATGAAGGCTTGAGTGGCCCCGCTCCCTCCTCTGTTCTTTCCCGCTGTCGACTCGATCGCATGGGTCTCTGTGGGGCGTGGAAGCTCCAATGCAGTATTTGTGCCATTTTTTTGCCTAAGGCTTTTTCTGTGTTATTTTTCAGAATCTCTTTTATTAAAGAGATTCCTTCAACTTGTTTATGTCGAGAGTTACTGCCACTGTGGAAAGAAGATTGCCTCCACGAATGAACATTCTCTCTGTATCTGCTGTCTTGGGCTTGACCAAGAAGTTTCTGACTGTGAGCTCTGCCAGAAGTTTAACCAAAGAATGCTCAGGTGACAGCGAAAGGCTCTTAAAAATTTCCTGATGGATCAACAGGCAGCCAGTTCCTGGCAGGGCTCCTCCAAGGTCCCAGCCTCTCAGTCGCCGACAGGGTCATTAAGCTCCAAGGCCTCCAAGGCCTGAGACCAGTCCTCAGGGAAAAGTCATAAAAGACTGAGATTGTGACCATTCCTTCGGTGATGATCTTGTTCCCCGACAGCCTCTTCTCTTTCCTCTGGGGGATCCTCGTCAGTTGTGGCTGCACCAATGCACAAAACCACTGTTCAGGTCTTTGTGTGCTCCAGACCCATACCAACAGTGCCCCCACTCATTTTCAGAGGACGGCCATCGACCTCAGGGTCTTTGTCCACTCCTTCATGGACCATGGGCTCGTCGTCGATGCCCCCCATCGATACCTGACTCTTCTCCCTCCAGAGTTACAGGCTCTTCAGTTTCACAGGGCCCATCAGGCGGGTCATTGATACCTGTGCCATTGACCCCCCCTCCGTCGACAAACGTCATCAGCCTAAATGACATTTTGGCTAAATTCACTTCAGTGATTGTGCAGCAGCTGGGCGCGTACAAGCTCTCCTCACCTCATCATCAACCCCAACTCATCAACCATGGGAGGCTCCCCATAAACTGTCATCAGTACATCCAATGCTGGACCTGGATTTGGAAGAGGTCGAGGAGGAGTACCATCCACACCTCATTCTTCCTGATGATGAGGAGGAGGAAGAAGAGGAAGAGATCCTGGTCTCGGACAGATCCATGGCTTCTCTGTCACTGAGGATTTGGTTAAGCATACTCCTAGGCCTCCTCCTGAGGACCCCACATTTTTTCAGAGTGATGAAGCAGTTGTTCTCAGTCATGGGCTTCAACACTGAGGAAGAGGATTTCACCAGGAAAGAGCTGGTGGACTTCCTGGAGATCCCAGAGTCTCCTCTAAAATCATTCCTCCAGTCTTGCCTGCTTTGAGGAATGCAGCCAGGGCAGCCTGGTACAGACCAGACATGGTGCCACCTATGACCCGCAGAGCAGATAAACTTTACCATACCCCCCAGGGGTTCCCCTGCTGTGCTGCCCAGCCCGAAACAAACTCTGTGGTCATTAAGGCAGCCCACGATAGATCTAAGGTGACTAAGCACCTTAGCTCCCTCCCCCTAGATAAAGAGTCTCGCAGAATTGGCCTCTGGGGTAAGAGGATGTATGTCTCCTCCACCCTGGGGTTGAGGATTGCAAACTACCTGTCTCATATGGTGAAGTACCAGAATTCTAACTGGAAGAAGGACAAGGCTGCTGCCCAGGCCCTCCCAGATGGCACACAGAAGCAGGAGCTGCTTAAGTGCCTACAGACAGCTGAGGACGTTAGCAAGCACCTGCTCAGGGACCTCTGTGACATGGCTGACACTATTTCCAGGGCTGCTGCCACAGGCATATGCCTAGGTAGGCACTCCTGGTTGAGGGTCTCAGGTTTTGTTGCTGATGTTCAGCGGAAGGTGCTTAATGCCCCTTTCAATGGCACTAGGCTGTTTGGTCTTGATGTCTAGGATATTATCAATGATCTGCAGGCCTCAGGCAGGGGTATCAAATCTGTCCACTCTCTCTACCATACTCAGCCGAGAGGTAGACAGCGCCACCCCTTTCACAAGGCAGCCAATAGACCCGGTGGAGTCTCTTGCCACCAAGGGATGCACAGAGCCCTGGCTGCCTTGCCTGCCCGCTCCAATGCTCTAGCTGCTGCCAAGCATCAGAGAAGTAAGGGACCAGCCTCCTCAGCTGGATCCACCTCTGCTTGACTCCTTGCCAGACCTCCCTCTTCTGGTCCCCGACCAAGAGGTGGTGGTCGGAGGTCAGTTCTCTCTCTATCTAAATCAGTGGAGAACCATAACTTCAGATGCCTGGATTTTGTAGATCATAGAAAGGGGTCACACTCTGGAGCTCACTTAGCAACCTCCAGATACCACTCCCCCACCCTCCAGCTACCCCCCAGCTCACTTGTCTGTTCTCCAGGAGGAGGTACAGTCTCTTCTGCAGAAGCAGGCCATTGAGCTAGTACCCAGGCACCAGAGGAACACAGGGTTTTAATCCAGGTTCTTTCCTCGTCCCCAAAAAGACCAGAGATTTGAGACCTATTCTGGATCTAAAGGACCTCAATCTGTATGTCCAGTATAAAAAGTTCAGGAAGGTAACTTTGCCAGGCCTGGTGACGCTCCTCAAGACAGGCAATTGGCTGTACTCGCTGGACATGCAGGACGCTTACCTGCACATATCTGTATTTCCTCCTCACAGGAGGTTTCTCCGCTTTGCGTTCCAGGGTGAGCATTATCAGTTCAAAGTGCTGCCCTCTGGATTGTCCTCTGCGCTACAGGTCTTTACCAAGTGCTTAGCAGCACTTGCAGCAACTCTCAGAAGAGAGGGATTGAACATCTTCCCTTATCTGGACGATTGGCTTCTAAAGGCCCCGTCCAGGGAAAAGCTCCTGCTGACTCTGGAGAGAACTCTCCAGCTTTTTCTCTCCTTGAGCATTACTGTCAGTCTGCCCAAGTTGGTCCTAGTGCCATCTCAGAGGCTGCAGTATATAGGGATGGTTCTGAACTTGGCATAGGAGAAGACCTTCCTGCCCCAGAACAGGGCAGAGTGTCATATAGCCCAAGCTCAGGATGTAGCTCAAAGCCACTATGCTCCTGTTAGGGTGTAACTGAGAATGTTGGGTCTGATGGCGGCTGCCATACCCACTGTTCCACTGGCCGGGCTTCATATGCGCATCCTCCAGTGGACCCTCAGGGTGCAGTGGGACCAGCACACAGACGAGTTAGATCATCTAGTCCTGGTCTATTCCCCAGTCCGCAAGGTACTCCAGTGATTGATGGACCCCTTGAACCTGCTGTAAGACATTCCATTTCAACTGTCCACTCCTCAGCAGATCCTCACCACGGATGCCTCCAGTCTGGGAGTCTGGGCTGCGGAGCACACCTGGGTCCCTTCCGAACTCAGGGCTCTTGATCCCAGATAGAAACCTCCCTGAATATCTATGTCCTGGAGATGAGAGCGGTGCTGTGTGCCATGCAGGCCTTTCAGAGACACCTTGATCCGGGTCAGCCATTGGTACAGTCAGACAATCTCAGTGTAGTGTAGTATATCAACAAATGAGGAGGACTCGTTGGTGTCCCCTATGCAGGGAGGCCATGAGAGTGTGGTACTGGATGTTAGACCACAGTTTGACACTAACTGCGATCCAAGTCCCAGACATGCTAAACACTCTGGTGGACAGCCTCAGTCGGACTCAGTCTGGCATGCATGAGTGGGAGCTGCTCTCATCCATCGCAGAAGAGTTGTTTGAAAGATGGGGTCAACCAGAGTTGGACCTTTTTGCATCTCCACTTAGTGCAAACTTCCCAATTTATGCTTGCTAGATCCAGGGCCTGGAGTTTTCTGGCGAGACAAATTGTCTCTCTCCTGGAGTGGGAGATTCCTTTACGCATTTCCTCCATTCCCTCTGATTCAGAGGGTCCTCATCAAATTGCAGATGGAGGGGGCCAGCATGATTCTGGTAGCTCCATTCTGGCCCCACCAGATATGGTTTCCCCTGCTTCAGCAGTTGGTGGAGGAACCTCCGGTTCCACTCCCTCTTTGCAGGAACCTGCTGACTCAGGCTCAGGGGACACTGGTCTATCCCAACCTTTCCAAATCTCAAGTCTTTGTGCCTCAAAGCCTGGATCTTGAGGAGCTAGAATATTCTGATTTCCATTTCTAGGACCAAGTTTTCCAAGCCCCTGAAGTGTCCAGAAAACCTGCTAGTAGGAAAACATATGCATCCAAATGGGAAAGGTTTTCCCTATGGTGTGCTTTTAAGCAGCTCAGTCCCTTTCAGGCTGATCTGTCTACACCCTTAGACTACCTCCTGCACCTGAAAACCTTAGGCCTCAGGCCTGATACCCTAAAGGTTCACCTAGCAACTACTTCCGCTTATACGTGAGTGAATAAGCAGAAAACTGTGACCTCTCACCCCATTTTCAAGCGGTTCTTTAAGGGCCTTCTGCACCTGTATCCCACTGTGAGGGAACCTGTCCTTCCCTGGGATCTAAACATTTGCATAGCCAAGCTCATAGAATGTCCTTTTGAGCCAATGGCCACTGCAGATTTGAAATATGTCACTTGGAAGACAGTCTTCCTGGTAACCATCACTTCGACCAGAAGGGTTTGCAAGATAGAAGCCTTTGGCACTAACCCTAACTACATCATCTTCCACAGGGATAAGGTAGTCCCTACAACTAACAGAAGATTTCTTCCCAAAGTAGTGTCTGAGTTTCACCTGAACCAGTTCATCATCCTTCTGGTGTTATTTACAGAGAAGTCTAGTACTGGTGAGCAGAGGCTACACAGCCTGGACGTCAAGAGGTTTCTGAAATACTACGTGGAGCATACTAAAGACCATAGGTCTTCCCATACTCAGTTGTTCCTCACATACAGTGAAGTGGGAAAGGGCAATCCAGCCTCAGTGAGGACTGTTGCCTGCTGTATTGTTGCATGCATCCAATTCTGTTACTCTAAAGTTGGCAAGCAGCAACCTCAGTGTCTCAGGGCTCACTCCACACGTGGCACAGCTGCCTCTGTGGCAGCAGTTAAGAATGTTCACTTGCTGGAAATCTGCAAAGCAGCTACATGGAAAACAGTTCACACCTTTACAAAGCACTATTGTCTGGATGCACAGTCCAGAAGGGATGCCAGGTTCGGCACCGCTATTCTGCAGAACCTTTTCCCCAAATAGGTTCTGTACCCAGCCTCCCAAGGTACTGCTTTGTAGTCTGCCTATGTTAAGCATAATGAGGGATTTCTGGGGCTTGAAGAAAAAATCACTTACCATAGTGATATTGTTTTTCCAGGGGATCCCTCATTATGCTTAAATCTCCCACCCTACCTCCCCTTCCAGATCCAGGAAAAGGTTCCACAATAATCAGTTGGTATTCCCTTTATTTAATTGCTTGAGCATTAATGTTGTTCTTTCACAATTCACAAAATTCTCTTTTATACTGGCTTTGTTGGTCTGACATACTCAATCCTCTGGGCCATGTTTTTTAATGCCTTAAGACTCTTGTTTTAATTAGCATTAAATAGTTTAGTATATTGGGTGAATGGGCTCCTTTGGTTAGGCTACAGAGACTCTGGCATTAGGCTGCAGAACACAGCAACACATAGAGGGCAGCAGTTTGAATTACTGTCTAAATTTCATCCACACGGTCCAGGGCACTTCAACCTGCCAAGCTGAAATGCATATGATAAGTATAATGAGGGATACTCTGGAAGAAACAATATTACTATGGTAAGTAATTTTTCTTCATAATCACTGTAAGGTACTCCAGGGGGTGCTTTATGGTGGGCTAACCACCCTTCCTGGGTGTTGGAAGCACTCAGCTTTGCCTTGTGCTTCAACCCACCCAAGGCAGTCTGCTGTCCCACCATAAATCACCCCCTTGAGTGCCTTACTGATTAATTAGTCTTCACCTTAGAGTTTTTCCTGTCTTCTGTGGTAGTGGGGTACCTCAGGGATCAGTCCTGGGGCCAGTCCTCTTTAATATCTTCATTAGTGACATTGCAGATTGACTAGAGGGTAAGGCTTGTCTGTTTGCAGATGACACCAAGATCTGCAACAGAGTAGATGATCCAGATGGGGTGAGCAGAATGAGAAGAGATCTGGATAAACTAGCAAAATGGTCAGAAGAGTGGCAACTGGGATTTAATGCAAAGAAGTGCAAGATCATGCACATAGGGAAGAGAAACCCTGAATCCACCTATAGGCTGGGAAGGGAGTTGCTGGCAGTCACAAAGGAAGAAAGAGACTTGGGCATCATCATCACTAATGACCTGAAATCATCCAAGCAGACATCTAAAGCAGTAGGTAAGGCTAGGGGGATGTTAGGGTGTATTAGTAGAGGTATCACAAGTCGTAAGAGGGAGGTAATAATCCCTCTTTACAAGACACTGGTTAGGCCCCATCTGGAGTACTGCATGCAGTACTGGAGGCCACACCTTCACAAGGACATTAACCAAATTGAGGCAGTCTAGAGAAGGGCAACCAAAATAGTGCAGGGACTGCATCAGAAGACATATGAGGACAGATTAATGGAGCTCAATATGTATACCCTTGAGCAAAGGAGGGAGAGAGGTGATATGATCGAAACATTCAAACACCTTAAGGGTATTAACAAGCTGAAAGAGTCTAACATGTTTAACTATAAGAAAAATAGCAGGACAAGAGGACACAGCATGAGATTAGAGGGAGGCCGATTAAGGGGGAAAGCGAGGAAATTCTTTTTCACAGAAAGAGTGGTGGATGCATGCAACGGCTTACCTCAGGAAGTGGTGGCTATGAATACAGTGCAGGGCTTCAAACAGGCATGGGATAGGCATAAGGGAGCAATACAGATGAGCATGAATAGATAGGCCACTGACAGAGCAAAGGCCGATGGCACATTTATAAGGTAGAAAAAGAAATGGGCAGACTGGATGGGCCTTGCGGTCCTTATCTGCCTTCAACATCTATGTTTCTTCTACTACCCTTCCATTCCTAACCCTTTAAAGATATCCTCTTGTGTTTTGAACACAGCTATAGTCCCAGCATTGACCTTATTGCTGGTTAGACCATTCCCAGACTGAATTTGGGTGGCCAGTATGGTTAGGAGCACCACAGTTGCTGAATTCTTGTGCCAGTTCTACAGTGGTGCTTTTAGCCCTCATTGCTAATGGTGACAGAGATGCATATAGAATTGGATACACAGCTCTAGAAATGAGGGTCATACATTTTGAATGCTCTGTCCACCATTAGCTCAGACAGTGCATGTGCCGGCTTTTACACATCACATGGAATGATGTTCAGAGTCGAGCAGTAGGATGCGACAGCATTATAGATAGGCAATGCGAGGGCAAGGGAAGCAGTTTGAATGGGTCCAAAACAATTTGTAATGAAACTGGGAAGATTTTATTTAATGATATAGTTCTCATTTCTTCACTGCCATTTTGGAGACCCAGGTTGGGGAGCCAAGTTGAGGTCCCCTATCTTCTAGCTCTAGGCAAATTTGGGCTTAGTGAATTGCAAAGATTGTATGCTTAGCCTTGGTTATGAGAGGGGGTAACACAGAAACATAGACAATGATGGCAGAAAAAGACCCATGGTAAATCCATTCTGCCCAAGTTCCCTATAAGTCCTGGACTCTGTTGTTCCTCCAGGGTGCTAACCCTCCCTGCCCCCCCCGTTCTCCTCCTTGATTCTGTTGCTCTGAAGAACCACTATACCCCATCATTCTATCCCAGCCCTGCTTGAATCCCTTGTTTTCACACCCCCCACCTCAGCTGACAGAGTGTTCCATGGTTCCACCACCTTTTCTGTAAAGTAGGACTTCCTCGTGTACCTCCTGAGCTTCCCTTCTGTTATTTTCCACTCACAGCCACGAGATCCTATGGGAGTAATTGACAGACCACCCAGTGCACCAACAATCAAACATCCCTTGTTGCCCAGCCAGGAAGTACCTTTGTGTTGACTATCAAGAAAGCCACTCAGTACATCTCCAAGGCTTAGGATTTGTGCTGCTGTACCAGCCTGCTATGATGGGGGGGCATGAACTATGAAGAGGAGAATAACCATTCCTTTTCAACTGCTCCTCTCCTTTCTTCAACAGAACTAGATAGCTCTGCCCAGCTCTTCAAGCTGTAGCCCTTTAGTGTCCATGTAGGTGCTGACATGGTTATATAGTGACCGATGCAAGAGAACATGATGATGAAACATGGGGACATAAAATTTGCCAGCAGATAGGGATCACATGGCCCACCTAGCCTGTCCATGTTTCCCTGCCTATAGTATCATCACAGATCCTGCTTGATCTCTGGTCCATTCACCCACCCCCTCCTTTTCCTTTCCCTAAGATTCCCTTATGCCTGTCCCATGCATTCTTGAACCAGATCACTGTTTTGTCCCCACCACCTCTGCTGGAAGATGGTTCTAAGAATCCACCACTCTTTCTGTGAAGAAGTACTTTCTCATATCTCTTTTGACTGTACCCCCCCCACAGCTTCTTAGCACGTCCTCCTTTGTCCTTAAGCACCCTTTTTTCTGAAAAATACTTTCCTCCCGTACCTTATTTAACCCTGTGAGATATTTATTTATTTATTTACTTATTGAATTTTGATAACCGGGTAGGCCCACTGAGCCCCGAAGGTCCCTTCTTCAGGGGCGACCCGGCTGACAGAAGCAGTACAATTCAGTCAGGTAGTACAGGGTGCAGAGAAAGTAGACATGAAATTCAAGGTTACAATAAAGGCAATATTTCAATATATATTGAACATAAGTGCAACAATTGAGGGAGTTGAGGCATACTTTTGGAGTCATTTGGGGTGAGAAAAAGGAGAGGGATTGGTGTAGGATGTGGGACCGGGGGTGACTATCCAATACCCTGACAATGGCTTGAGATTGCCCCAGGCATGTGGGACTTGAGCCTTGTGTGAAAGTTTAACAGCGATGGGGCTTCCTGTACAAAAGGTGGGAGAGTGTTCCACAGGTTAGGGACAGTGTGAGCAAAGGATTTGCCTCCCATGTTAGTTTTGGCTCTGGGGACTGTTAGTAGGGACCGACCAGTGGTCCTGAGTATGCAAGGGTTAGACTTAGGAATGATTATTCTTGTAAGGCTAGGTGGGGCAGCCGGGTACTGCAGTTGGTAAGCAAGGCAGAGCAGGGGGTACTGAAGACAAGCCTCAAAGGAAGGCCATTGAAGCTGGGCCAGCGAGACACAGGGGTGGCTTCTTGGGTGACTCAGTGTCGAAAACCTCACCACCTTGTTGTACAGGACCTGAAGCCTGTCGACCTCATGCTTTGACATACCCTGCATTACAGGGGCAGCATACGTTAATGTAGGAAGGAGGACACTGGAGGCAATTGCTCACCTTGCCTCCGGGATAAGTTGTTTTTTTAGCTGGTAGGGGGGGTGCTGCACTCCTGAGGTGCCATCTTTTAGTTGAGACGTTAAATTGAGGTGCCTTCTGCCTGTTCTGGTGGTAGTTCAGGTGGATGTTAAAGATCCTATGACACTTCTTGGAAAGAGTAGGGGGATTTTTATTAGCAGTTCAAAAACAATCCTGATTATATATTCCATCTAAACATTAAACTAAACCCCAAAACTAAACAGAAAATAATGCATAATAACAAAGAAACATCCATAATGAGAAAACAAATTAAATATCAAAGTACAAGTTTTAGATTCATGCAACAATATCTTGTTTCAGAAATAGACATTCCTGTTACCCTTTTGTCCCTTTCCACCCAGTCAATTCCTTTGCATAATTCTGTACACACTGTCTAACCCAAAATTGTTTTCTCATATTCATATATCCCATCTAATTCAACTTCTAGTTTAAACAATAAATCCTGTACAGTTACTACTTCTCCTTGTAAAAAATGTTGGTACCTAGCATGCCAAATCACCCATTTTACACAGGCTAAAATAACTATTACTGTACTCTTGTTCCGTTGAAGCCATTGCCCCTCTACTTGTTCATATATCAGTACTTCATAGCTCATATACTGAAAGCACTCTGTATTCTAAAATGCATCTAACGACTTCCATATCCCTCGTATATATGGGCACTCAACAAATAAATGCTTCATTGTTTCAATCTGATCCCCACACTCTCTTTCTAAACACACTCTTTCATCTTTTGGTTTGTGTTTATGATTTCCCCTTACATTTAGTTTTTCATAACTACATATCCACATTGTATCTCTCATTTTTGGTGGAATTCTTTTTTCTAACATACCTTCCAATAACAAGGTGCAATTTATCTTTGTATCAACCAAAAAACTGACTCTTCATAATGACATTTGTCCATGGTAGTAGCATAAAAATATTTTCTGTTTACTCTAATAATCCAACTCAGTTCAATCTTCCACCACCTAATATACTTTAAGCAGGTTTGTATGTATTTCGATAATACTTTCTCTGTAGCATGCCATATCCCCCTTCCCCATGCTGTAAGGAAAATCTGCTCCCAATGTTGCATTGCTCTACAACCCATTCCAACTTCACCTATCACCAATGCTTTTATATTTGTGAAAAAGAAATTTCCAAACAAGTATATCAATGGCTGTAACATGTGTAACCCTCCTTGTTTCCATGGCCGATAAGTATGGCATCTTTTCACTGGATTTAAATGACTACCCTACAATAAGCTGAAACATAAACTCATTACTTTTGTATGCATATTAAAAGCTAATGGGAACACATGAGAAAGATACAGAAATATTGGCGTTATATAGGTCTTTAAAAGATAGACCCTTTTTTTCCTTGTCATCGTCCATGACTTCCAGCTTTGTACTGGATGGGCGTTGCAGTCCTTATCTGCCATCAACTTCTGTGTTTTTATGTGTCTATGTAAAAAGGCCTCTTCATATAAAGAATCCCAATTCCTTTTCTCTGCTTCATGTGTACCATAATAAATCCCTAAAATTGTAATACATTCTTTTGCCACCTGTAAAGGAAATGCTGTTCTTACTGGGGCTTTACCTAAAGCCAATACCTTACTTTTCCAGTATTTATTTTTATTACTGACTCGGGCAGGATGCTTTCAAAAATCTGCAACATCCTATTCCCTGATTCTAAAGTTGCAGTAGTATCACACAATCGTCAGCATAAGCCGTTACTTTACTATATACAGCTCCTACTTCATTCGTAATGGGCACAATTCCTTCATCTTTTTCTAGCATGCGTAATATAGGATCTAAACCGAAAACATAATGTAATGGGCTAAATGGGCACCCTTGCCTCACCCCATTATGCAAATACGATGGAATTCCTAAGTGCCCAGTAATCATAGGGCACACCTGTGGTTCCTTATATAAAATTTTCACTAGGTGTCTGAAACTTTCTGGGATGCCATATTTTTCTAGAACCTTCCATAGATACTCATGCCTAATGGCATCAAAAGCCATTTCTTGATCAATGGTAATTACATACCCATCCAGTTTCATATCTAAACCTTGTTGTATTATTTCCTCTAAAAAATATTACATTTTGAGTAATATTCCGCCCTGGAACTTGTCTATGTATCTAGTATCAGTTTTTTTGCTACTCCTGCTAATAATTTTTTTATTTTTTTGTTTAACCAGGAGTAGCACACTAAGCTGAAAGCTTTTTTACAGGTGTGACCTGGGAGCACAGGGAAGTTAAGTGACTTGCTCGGGGTCACAAAGTATGGAAGTGGAAGCTGTGGGATTCAAACCTAGGTCTGGTCTTCTGGATGTTACCAGATTTGCAGTTCAGAGCCTTAAACCACTGCACTATACTGCCTCCCAGAGGCAGAATTCTATAATCTGAAGTGGGCAAACTAAGTTGTCTCCAATTTTTTATATCAGTTTGGTCTCCTGATTTATACAGGAAGATCATAACCCCTTCTGACATACTTTTCCCATTTTCAGTATAGCCATAAATACCTCCCTGAGCATAGAAGTCACTTGGTCAATTAATTCATTAGGAATTACATCTTTCCCAGGGGTAGTATGCTTGGATAATGAATTAATAGCTGCTCCTACTTCCTCTGCTGTAAATGGCTCAAGTAACACTGCCTGTTCTTCTTTTGTTAAACATGACATCTCTATATTACCTAATAGAGACAATTTGTCCCCCAAAAAAAATCTTTCCTGTATGTATGTATGTATTACCTGCTGCACTTCAAACCTATTAGTAGTTAAGGTCCCATCTGTTTGCTTTAAGGAGGTTATATTCCTGTGTGGTTTCTTAATCATGTATGGATTAACTTATTTCTTAGTATTCTGTATACTGAATTTCTGTTGTATCACTAAAAAATTTGTTCTTTCTGAAAATTAAACATTTTTTGCTTAATTTCTGCTATCTGAGATTTCTTTGTGCTCCCAGGTTGCACCTGTAAACACACTTTCAGCTTTGTGTGTCTCTCCTGGTAAAAGGCATTTCTGATTTATAACCCATATCTTTCAGTAGTACGGTATTCATTTTCTAGTAACCTCTTCCCATCTCCAACTCCTGCTCCCTTCCTAATACTGTTTTTACTGCTAAGTGATCCGAGGTTTCTAAAGAGATTACCCCTACTTCTCGCCCTCTAGTCCTTGTGGACATGAACCAAAAAATCAATTCTCATAGATAATTTACCTTTGTAAAAAGTGTGTACTGGTGCACAGCCTAAGAGGTCATAAACATCTGTAAGATCACATTTCTTTAGCATATTGTTAAGCAAGTTAGAATCACATTATACTTTCCCTGATTTTCTTCCCCAGTCTCTGGCTGACAACCCACAATTGAAATCCCCTTCCCACAGTATTATTTTCATGGTATTCAAAAATGGCTTAATTTGTCTAACTAAAACAGTTCTGTCTGCTTTCACTTGGGGGGCATATATATTTATCAATCTATATGTAACTAGTTCCATTATAACATCCAACATCATCGCTCTTCCTGGCCATAAATCATATACTTTGAGTACAGTAACCGATAGTCCAGTAAACATTATTCCTAAACCCATACATAAATATTCCCCTACTGACCAAACAGAAGGACCCTACCTCCATTCCTCTCAAGTCTGTTAATCTCTGCAGTAGTGCGTAAACGGGTATTTTGCATAAAATAAACATTTTCCCTTGCTGAACTTAAGCTTGCAAAGGTAACCTGCCTCCTAGTTCTATTACTAATACTATTAACATTTGAAGTAATAACATCTGACATGATAATTAGTTAAAGGCAGCACGTAAGGATAGAAAAACCATTTAAAATTAAGTTGCCCTTTTTAAATCCTCATTTTCTCTTCTTTCTTTTCTTTGGTTTTGGCTTATCTTCTTTTTCCAATTCTCTACTTCCTTCTACCTGGGAGGAAGTGATAGAAACCATCTGAGTCACCCCCTGTTTTGGTTTCTTCTGTGTCCATCAACTCAGCATAGGGATTCTGGGTTGTGACCCCTTCTACTTCATCATTTGTCGCAGGTGAAACAGTATGTTTTAAACTAGCTTTTGATCTAGTTACCCTTTGAAATGTGCTTTCCCCAGTTGTACCTGGGGGGGAGGGGCATTTCTTGTACAGCTGGCACTACTACAGTGGATGTCTCTGAAATGTCCCATGACGCTGTATGGTTATCTGTTTTCTCTTCTATCTCTATATCTGTCTCGGAGTGGTCTCAGAGGTCCGGGCTATTATATGCAGTAATGATGTATTATCAGGATTTCCACAAGGGGTGTCATTTACGGGGCTTGTTGCTTTGTGAGAACTGGTAGAGTTTACTCTTTCTTCTTGCCTTTCTCCCATTCTTGATCGTACAGCTCTTTGGGGTTTAGGGGCTTGGGAACTCGTTTGATTCAGCAGGTCTTCAAATTTAATTCTTTCTTTTTGAGCTGCAGCTACATGCGCATCTTGCTTTTCTCGACGTGCCTGATCTCCGCTATTATGGGAAGCCCATACACAAGCTCTGAATGTATGTCCTAGCGCTTCACAAAGATTGCATTTCATGGGTTGTGCACTTATGTGCCCTACCTCTCCGCACAATCCACATTTTTGCTTTTCACAGATGTTACTTAAGTGACCCACTTCCCCACACCTGTAACAAGCATGGGGCTGACCCGCATAAAAGATCACCCCTCTGTCTCTCCCCAGAAAAAAGCAGTTTGTGAGATGCTGTATGCCCCTATTTACCTGCTTCAGTGTGACTTTATACTGTACCTCCAACCCCCAGTCCAGAGGTGTTTCTCATCCAATATTGGTTCGAGGTAACCATTAACTGTACAATGTTGTTTTAACCCATATGTAATGTCAGCCACATTTACCTTCTCATTGCAAAACAGTGTGGTTATTTTTTTGTATGTTGGCTTTGCAAGGGGGATAGCCAAAAAGGATTTCCAAATGGTAGTGTTCTTAAGCAACTGATACTGTTTCCAGAACCTTTCTAAACCTATGGGATGTTTAAAATTAATGTCATAAGTAGTATCACCCAGCATATAAATGAATGCATAGATTTCATAAGAATAGTACTTCATGCTATTTTTTACTCCCCACAAACAACCTGTCTGGGATGTCTTCCATACTGCCTCTGTACCTGAGGCGTACTGCATTTCTCCTAGCTGCTGGTTCTGATGCCATCCTAACAGTTTCTGGTAACAAACATTATCTTACATTTATATTCCAAACAGATAAGCACATTGCTTCCCCTTGCCCTATATCTGCATTATCCAATCAAGTGGACTGAGATGCAATATTCTCACTTAGTTTTGTGTTAGTCTTCACTAATAACTGACTCATCATCAGGTTGTTCCCCCCTGTGCTCACCACTTCCTCCCTCCCTTCTGATATCCCTTTCCAAGTTTTGTATTTCTTAAAGTATATCTGTACTGGCATCTTCCCCAGAGGATATATTTACCTTCTCACTCCCAGTTTGTTGCCCTGGCATAATCTAAGCATCTTCCTGAGGCATTCCTGAGGATGAAGCTACCTCAGTGTCACTTCGTGAGGGTTTGTTGCTGCCCCCTCAATGCAAAGGGGAGGTTAGCATCCCATCCAGTTCCATCTAACTTTTTAACCCATCCTGCTTTCTGCAGTGCTTCTTGCACCCACCCCCGGGTGTCTGAAGCAAGTCCTACTGCTGAATCTGCAAAATCCGCAGCATTCTGAATCTGTGGCCCAGAGCACACTGTGAGCTTTCCTTTTATCCCCCATTTTTACTTCCTCCACCTTTTGCCACAGTTTTTTTTCCTGAGCTTCCTAAAGCTACACCTATCGAAAAGGTAATACTATTTTTCTCCTGGATGGGAGATTCTCGCTGCCCCTCAGTAGTTACTGGGGCTGACACAGATTGTATATCTGTCTGAGAATCCTTCCCTGAATCTTCCCTTGTCACCACCATCTCTATTTCTTTTCCCGTTTTTTCAGTATCAATTCTACCTTCCCTGCTCTCATCTGGAACCACTGCAACACTCCCCTCAGGTACCTGTGGCTCTAGAGAGCTAGAAATCACTGTTTTTTTCCATCCTAGTCTCCTTCACTGTTCCTTGCCTCAGACTGCTGCAGCCCGACTCATTTTCCCCAAACACCGAGCCATCCATCTGATTTGCAGCTCCTCTGTACAACAACTCCTGCTGTAATCGAGTCCTCTTCCAGAGAAACTGCTGTTCCTCATCCTGTAGTAGTTGCCATGGTTCCTCCATCAACAAACCACTCTCCTTTTCCTCCTCTTCATGGTCCATTCCAGTCTCCATCTCCTCTACTGATTCCTGGTAAGGTGCCTTCCTCAGTTTCCACGATTTCTTCACTTGCCAAGACAAATCCATCTTCTGTCACATTTTTGTCTCTAAGTTACTCGAGACCGGGGAGGAGGCCAGCTCCCCAGTCCCGTCCACCTCCATCCTGCTCACTGACTCCAGAGGACTGGCCATTGCAGCACCAGTCGCAGTGCTCCCTACCACAAAGTAGGGGAATTTCCCCAGTGTCCTGGCCAGATTTCCCCCATTCACTAAAAATACCACCAACAGCTTAATCTGGTTCAATGTTAGTTGGTATCCATCTGTATCCCCCTCCCCAGGACGAAGCTGCAAATAAGCAGAATTGTCTAGTCCTCCTTTCCTGGTCAGCACAAAAAAAAAAAGTACAATACTTTGCACTTTTTTTGCATTGAAACCCAGCTCTCATACCCTTGATCACTCTTTAAGTTTTCTCAAGTCTCTGCTCACCCCCAGAGTGTTCACCCTATTGCATGTTTTGGTGTCATCTGCAAAGAGGCATACCTTCCCTTCCAGCTCCTCTGCAATGCCACTTATAAAGACATTAAATAGGTCCAGTAGTCCCAGCACTGATCCATAAGGCACACCCCGCTGGTCACCTTCCCTTCCTCAGAGTAAACTCTGTTTATCACCACCCTCTATCACCTGTCCCTTAACCAATTTCTTACCCACTTTACCCCGTTTGGACCCACTCTTAAGCTACCCAGCTTACTTTCTAGCGTCCTATGTGGAATGGTGTTGAAAGTCCTACTGAAATCTAGGTAGGCCACTTCCACTGCTCCACCCTGATCTAATTCCTTGGTCACCCAGTCAAAGAAATCTATCAGATTCATTTTACATGACCTCTCTCCTGTGAATCCATGCTGCCTCAGGTCTTGTAGCCCATTGGATTCAAGATATTCTACAGTCCTTTCCTTCAGCAGTAACTCCATTAACTTTCCCACCACTGATGTCAGGCTGACTGGCCTATAACTGCCAGCCTCTTACCTGCTACCACTTTTGTGAAGTGGGACTACATCTGCCCTCCTTCGGTCCTCCAGAACCACTACTATTTCCAGCAAGCTGTTAAATAGGATTGACAGAGGTGCAGTCAGTACCTTCCTGAGCTCCCTCAATACCCTTGGATGCACTCCATCTGGCCTCTTGGCTTTGTCCACTTTCAGATTAGCGAGTCCCTCCAGGACACTCTCTTCTGAAAACAGACTAGTGTCCACCTCCCTCATTCCAATGCTCCGGCTACTTTTTCGTGGCCCCTCCCCTTCTCCTTTCTCTGACAACACTGAACAAAAGTATTAGTTCAGGATGTCTGCCTTTTTCTGGTCCTCCTCTGCACAGTCGTTTCCCCCCCAACTTTCCTTTTTAATCTTATTATCCCAACCCTGGTCTTCCCCCATTCACTTACATGCCTAAAAAAAGTCTTGTCCTCCTTTGTCACCACCTGGGCTATTTTCTCTTCAGTTTGCACCTTCGCGCTCCTTACTGCTCTGTTTGCTTCCCTCTGTTTCCCCTGAAACACCTCCTGATCCTTCTCCCTCTGTGTCTCCTCATACCTTCTAAATGTTACCCTTTTAGCCTTTACCTTTTCTGCTACCTCTTTCAAGGTCTCTTGTTCCTCTTGCTTTTTGCTCACTTGCTTGGTGCAGAGGTTTGTTGCCTTCCATATGGCCCCTTTTTAGCTTTGCCCACTGTTCTTCCACAGTGATGTAACTGGTGCAGTAAAGAGTTTGCATTGAATTTTGGTGACATCCTGCGAATCCCATATTAGCAAAGTACCTCTTGCAGAAGATATGGGAGTCACAGTATTTATTTATTTAAACATATTTTACCAAGTAAGCATACTGAGCCCAGAGAAATCATAGGGAGGGGTACAATCCATTATGGTTGTTACTAAGTACAAGACAGTGCAATTTCATCATACTGGATAAAAATATTATAGGTACAGGATGCAAAACAATGGAAGATAGCAATACAGTAGATTCTGGTTGATGACAGTTACTGAAGAGAACATTATAATTCCAATGTACAGACATGATAATGGATGAGTTAGGTGAAGATAGTGCCTGAAGCAAACATTGTGGGTCCACTGTACATGCATTAAGCTATTGCATGTAGCATCAGGACCCGGGGGGGCAAGACTGGGGTAGTAGTGCCAAGCTATCTCTCTCTGTTTCTGTAGCAGACCTGCTAAAATTGTTGTTCTTGGTTCATAGTAATCACTGGGGGTTACTGGGCAGCCAGGACACGAGAACAAGGGGAATGCTGATCCCTGATGTGTCTCTTACACGACAGCTAGGTACTGGATCTGGTGATTTTGCAGGGAGACTGTTCCAGAAAAAGGGGAGCTTGTATGAGATTGAGGCTTGCCCTAGGGTTTTCCTGCAGCGTGGAATTTGGAAATTACATCCTTTCTCAAATCTGAGGGAGTATGAGCAATTTGTTGCCGGTGTGAGAAGGTCTGTTAGGTAGCTTTCTAATTTTCCTGACCATTACCTTGTCCCCACTAGAGCTGTATGCAGCTGGTGCCTCTCTGAGAGTGGGATCCACCCAAAGGCATTATACATGGTGCAGTGGTGGGTTCAGGAGATGCATGCCAGTATGAATCTACATAAGGAATTGAAAAGCATTAAAAGTCTGGACAGGGTAAAAGAGCTGGTACCAGTGTATAATGCATCTCCATAGTCTAATAGGGAAAGATGGCTCACTCAACTATTAATTTCTTCATGCTTGGCAGTAGGCAGCTCTTCACGCAATATAGGGCTTCAAGCTTGGCATAACACTTGGCTATGATCTGGGAGATGTGGCAAAAGAAATTAGGATGCTGGTCCAGGTGCATGCCTAGGTATTTGTAAGATACTACAGAGTCGAGGTGCTTCCTCAGGGAAGGGCGGAGGTTTAGGGAGTCAGGGGCAGCGCTTAACCAGCGTCTGGTGCCGAAGAGCATGGACACTGTTTTCTGCTGGTTCATTGCTGGATAGTTGTCCAAGAACAATTTTTATATTACGGAAAAATCTTTTTGCAGGAGCTTCTCTATAGAGGAGACAGTGGGTCTGGTTGCATATATGATTGTGTTGTCAGCATACATGTGGATGTGACAGGTGGAGATGACTGACAGGAGATCATTAATGAAAAAGCACAGAGCCTTGGGGAGCCCCAAGGGAGACTGGTAGTGGGGGGGAGGACATGATTCCTGCTAGCTTGACTGATTGGGACCAACTGGATGAGTAGGAGTGGAACCAGGTGGGGGAGAGGGTGGAGATGCCTAATGCTTCAAGTGTAGCCAGGAGGAGGTTTTCGTCTATGGTGTCAGAAGCCTTAGCTAGGTCAATAAAGATGGTCCCTGTGCCCATACTCTTGTTCATGCCTGAATATATGTGATCAGTGACACAGAGGAGGGAGGTGAAAGTGGAGTGATTTAAATGGAAGCTGGACTGATATGGGGTAAGATGCCAGTGTTAGAGTAGAAGTTGGAGAGCTGTTTGCTCACCAGCCTCTCAAAGACCTTCGGAAAGATGAGCAGGAGGGAGACTGGGTGGAAGTTGGAAGGTGCATCAGCAGGACCACCCTTATGAATGGGGATGACTAGCGCATGTTTCGAGTTACAGAGGAAGAAGCTGACTGCGAGGAACTGGTTGAAAATGTGTGCAGTGGGATCTGCAATGACAGAGGTGCCAGTTTTCAGGAACTTGTGAGATATGCAGTCATAACCACAGCAGGAGGCAGTGTTCAATGTAGAGAGCTCTTTGTGGACTTCTTTGGCAGGGATCACCAGATGGTGGAAGTTGCCAGTTACCTGGAGTTGGGGTTGTTGGGTAAAGATGGGTGGAGGGATTAGAGCCCTTAGTCAGTAGGTGCAGTACTTATTTAGGTTTTCAGCTGTTAACATGGAGCTAGGGGTGGCATGGTCCATTGTTGATGATGTGGGAAAGTTGAGGAGGCTGTGAGTTGCTTTCTAAAATTTGGATGGATCGGTGCCTTTTCACACAAGTACTTGGCTTTGACCTTCCTCATTAGCTTAGTACGTAGGTTACGAAGAGTGGTACAAGCCTTCCTGTGTGATGGGATGCCTGAGGCTTTGTGCCTTGCCCAGCAGCATCTCTGAGCTTTAAATTTTCAATGTCAGGAGAGATCCAGGGCAGGGGGTGGCCTCAGGCTCTGGAGTGTTTGACAGGGATGTGCTTATCGCATATTTCAGTGTTGGTGTCAGAGAAAAGGGTTGATGCCTCATTAGGGGCCAAGGTTGACAGGGTGGGACCCCAGTTGGCTGATAGAAGGTCTTCATTAAAGGCAGCTGGATTGAACTTTTTGTAGGCACAAGTTAGGGTGATTCTAGGAGAGGCATTTACAGTCTTAATCTTCAGTACACAATAAGCCATGCAGTGATCACTGAATATGTTGGGCAGGGTTTCAGCAGCCATGATTCCATGTGAGTGTGACGTCAGCACCTAGTCAATTATATTGTGACTGCTAATTCTTAGTAGGAGAAAATATCATCTGACTGAGGTTCAAGGCTTTGATTTTTGAGTAGAGATTAGTGGGTGGGGAGGAGCTGGATCCTTGAAGCCAGTTAGCATCAAAGTCTCCAAGTATTATGCACTCTCTGTTGGGCTAGTGGTTTAACACCATTTGCAAGATATTCAAGATCATATCGAGGGGGGACTCATTGAGCAATACACTCCTGAGATGACACTGGGGCTGAAGTGTGGTCTGGTAAAGACCCCTGTAATGATCTTGTGGGACTTTGGGATGGCTTCTTGAGAGATTTTAAAGTTGTGCTTTGAGGCTGAGTAAATGACTACCCCCCAGCCACTTTTGAAGTGATCCTGTTTGTGTGAAAGGTAATATGGGATGTTGATGGTCGAGTAGTCAATGCAGGAAGATCACCGGGTTTTCATTAGAATTAGGAAGTGTAGGTTATTCAATGAGACCCACGCTTTTACTAGGTCACGTTTGGGGAGGAGGCTCCTAAGGTTTGAATGAAATATCCTGAGGCCCTTGGGTAGTGGGATAGTGTCGCTGGAAGGAACTGGGGGGGAGGGCCAAGGCTGACTTTCACATCACCACCCAGAATGAGCAGTAGAAGGAGGAGAATCAGTGAGAAGTTGCCTTCCATGTTGTGGGGGTTTTCTCTTGTGTTTGCTGGCTGGCAGGGGAAGTGCAGGGCTGTAAGGCCTTCAGTCTAAGCAGAGCCTCGGGGGCATACTAGTCTTGCTTTAGCAAAGCTGGGTGAATATTCGAGTAGTGATCCTCTGAGATGGGTTTGGAGGGGACCTGAGGGAGGCTAAGTGGGACCAGGGTGTCGAGTATAAGCATCAACATTTCTTCAGGTCGCTCAGGTTTCTGGGAGAAACTGTGTTTCAGGAGTTAGTTGCAACCTCCGTCTTAGAGGTTACTAGATAGCCCTGTGGCTTAGAGACTTCGGTATGCAGGAGGGGCCCAGCTAGGTACTGCAGGTACCTTGAAGGATCATGACTCAGTGAGTTGGTGCTTGAGGAATGGTACTTTGAGCAGAACAAGAAGGTTAAGGCCCTACTGCTACGTTGCCAGATCCAAGATACACAGCTGGGAGACTTAGAAGAGCAATACAGAAAACCAACATTAAGACTGCAGGCTAATCAGACTAAGGAACAGTAAGGACCTGCACTTCAGGCTGTATGACTCCAAATATGGAGTTGTACTACTGCCTTTTTCTAGCAGTAAATTAGGACCAAGACTGTGAACTACTTAGGTAAGTAAACTACCATATGTGTGCACCGGTATTACAGAGCTGTTGCTCTTCGTGTATGATGCAGAGCAACGGTTTGCAGTCAGATATGTTTCGTAGGAGGCACACTAGTTGGAAGCAGGCAATCTAATTAACTGCCATGGATTAGTAATGTTACTCTGTGGTAACTACAGTAGCAGACAATAAATTATATCATTACAGGTAGGATGGACTAGAAGCAAATACATGGTTGCCCCATGCTTCTGCATTGTCAGACCCCAGATAGGAAGTTATAAAACCATGCTAATATTTGGTTAACACCAGACATTGCAAGCTAGATAACAAACAACATTTCAACACCTTAAGCTACTGACAAGTAACAATAATAATAATAAACTTTATTTCTGTGGTGTCTTTCAAAAACCAAGGTGCCTTACAAAATGTAAAAACACTTCAAACATTACAAATCTTAAAATATATAAAACAGCTGACACAGTTAGGCAGGCAGAAACACTCACCAAATGCTTGAGTCCATAAATATGTTTTCAGGGCCTTTTTAAATCCCTCCACGGTCATGCACTCCTGTAACTGATGGGGTAGAGAATTCCAGAGCGTAGGGGCCGCATGCATAAATGTACGGGTCCCAGAAGGTTTCACACACACCCTTGGATCTCTAGCAACCCCTCGTCAGCTGAGCGGAGCGATCGCCCAGAGCAGTAAGGAACCAGGAGCTCTTTCAGGTAGTCCGGGCCAAGTCCATGTAGGGCTTTAAAAGTCATAAGACCAACTTTAAAGGTGATCCACCACTGTACTGGCAGCCAGTGCAGTCCATGCAGCACCGGCGTAATATGACTGGACCGGGAGGTACCAATCAAAAGTCGGGCCACTGCATTCTGCACCAGCTGCAGGCGGCAGATTTCCACCCCAAGAAGCCCTAGGTAGAGGGAATTGCAGTAGTCCAAGCACGAGGACACAAAGGCATGGACCAGCGTAGGAAGATTGCCGGATGGAGCAAGGTGCCTAATCCTGGAGCTATTCCTCAGATGGTAAAATGAGGACTTGACGATGGCAGACACCTGCGAATGCAGAGTAAGCCCTTCGTCAAAAATGACCCCCAGGTTATGCACCTGTTCAGAGGTTGGGAGTGAGACACCACCAAGCTACAACCCAGAGGGTGAACCAACCCCCAGCCCCCCTGTCTCCCTGTCCAGCGCGCTGGATCCACAACCAGCACCTCTGTCTTTTCCGAGTTCATCTTCAATAGGCTCCAGTTAGGAGATGCAAACCAGCAGTTTATCTGGTGAGCACAATAAATTAGCAGTTGAATTACAAGTAGCATTTAAACCAGGATTGCACACCACATGCCAAGCAAGTTTAGTACCTGGGCTACCAATGATCCTCGAAGGAGATGAATGACAAACAGTTAAGGTCTATATGGAGTATGGATTAGACAACAGGACAAGCAGTAACACTTACATCAGAGTGTGGAGACCACTATTCATGGAAAGAACAAAGCCAGTTCTAGAGCTAACATGAGAGGGTGTACGACTGGGCAGCATGGCCGCCGACCGGCGGCCAACTCCCACAGCTGCCACCCACAATAGACACCCTTGGTACTTCGGCCCTTAGTTCTCTGGACTGCCAGCACAAAGGACCACTAGTAATTAACTATGTAAATACAAACAAGAGTCGGAGTTCAAACAGTGCTGCCACACGCCTGGTTGACTGGCACAAGTTTCCCAGCCTCTGATTGGCAGGAGGCTGTCACTGCAGTTCCATTGGACAAGGAGGACTGGAGAGTTCGGCAGCAGTGATATGGTGGGGGGGAAGGGATGTCCCAAAGCAGCAATCCCCCCTCGTGACCCTGTCTGGGACTCATGGCAGTTCTGTGTGAGTGAGCACCACTCATGCTCCACTGGCAACAAGAGTTTGAGTTTAAACAATGTCACCTCATGCCTGATTGGCTGGTGTATGTTTCCAGGCCTCTGATTGGCTGGAAACCATTCCTGGAGTCTCAACAGGCAAGGAGAGCTGGAGAGTCCAGTTGCAGTGATGCTGAGGAGGTGTCATGAAGCAGCAGTTCCCCTCATGACCCTGTCTTGAGCTCGTGGCAACCCTGGGCAAGTGAGCATCTCTCATGCTCCACTGGCAACAAGAGTCCAGGTTCAAACAATGCCGCCACATGCCTGATTGACTGGCACATGTTTCCCGGCCTTTGATTGGCTGGAAGCCATCATTGGGGTCCTGATGGGCAGGGAAGACTGGAGAATCCAGCAGCTGCGATGTGGGGGGTGGGGGGGGAGAGATCCAGAAGCAGCAGTCCCAAACATTATCACAGTTATTGTACTGTAATTTCATATTAGGCCATCTGACTTGCATTTTGTGACAGTGGGCCTTAGCACCCTAAATGTGGGGTAAAACAAGGAAGTGCTTTGAAAAATGCAAATTGTTTACAATTTATTGCAATAAGTATTCTTAAAAACGATTGTCATGATTTAGAAAAACAGCTGCTATATCAGTATCATCAGTTCAAATTATTGCGGTTTTCATGAAAAATGTGTATTGTGAAACCCCTAACAGCAGATCGCATTTCATAATACCCAATGACGGTTTAGGGTTGTGTCTGAAGTGTACTGGCACCAGTACCATGGTAGTATATTCTGTGTACTATTACATATGCTCTTTGTTACTTGTGTTATTAGCTTTCATCTGACTGTTAACCCAGCTGTTGAAAGATTCTGACTTTGCTTTTGGGTTCAGCTGTAGTTGGGCTCTAGTGCAAGGACTGTATGGCTCACACACTTCATTGTTTAACAGTGCTGATCTCTGTGAGGTCTCTCTATTTAGAGACTATTAAATGATCTGTTCCTTCTGAACAGAAGCTCACTGCCTTGTATTTGGGGTTACGTTTGAGCTTCTACATAAAATTGTGATGCATGACAGCCCCTGTCTAGGTCGTCTTACTAAAATGTTTTCACTGGGAAAGTACAGTGGAGTACCACTCCATTTTCAAGTGCACCCCAGGAAAGGGGAATAAGACGCAAGACTGGAAAATCGTTGTCAGATGCAGTATGTCATATCATAACGCAAGTCCTTAAATTCAGTTTAAAACATTTACATAGAGCCTTCTACCCAAAGTAGTTTTCCAAATGGGATTTCAATAATTTGTGATTGTGTGTATCTCAGGCAGACAACCTGAAACCTGTTAGTTGGCATGCACCACTTTCTGCCTGCAGCATTATTACCTTGAAGCTTGATTCTATCAGATCTTAGAAGCTAAGCAGGGACAGGCCTGGCCAGTAGTAGGTTTGGAAGCCTCCAGTGAACGACTGCAAGAAGTAATGTTGGTAGCTCTGCAGGGGCATTCTCCCCTTTGCTTAAGAGAGATTGGGAATTTCCCAGATGTTCTGGCTAAATTTCCCCTGTTCACAAAAAAACAAAGCAAAAACCTACCAGTTTAACCTGCTCCAATATTAGTTGGTATGCATCTATATCCCACGCCTTAAGATGCAGCTCAAAACAGGACATATTTCCTAGCTCTCCTTTCCTCATCGACAACAAACTAACCTTCAAGTAAGGGTCTGAATTTTTGTTTAATTTTTTTATTGCCTGATTTTAACCCCCTTTTCCTCCATCCTCTACACTGATGATCACAAACAGGAACATTTATTACCAGTAACAAAAAAGAGTAATTAGCAACATAAGATTTAAACTAGAAGAGTAAGGATCCACACACCAGCAAAAGTTTCAAGACAACGAATAAGAATAAAGTGAGCAATAATTGTAATCCTTAAACAGTGTGTGGGCAACTGACTTTCTTCACTGCTGCCCTTAATACCACTTCTTGGTTAACTGGCAGGTAGTGTGCAGATGCTAGGTCATTGGAATCCCCTCACAGCTAGTCCCCAGCCAATCCCATTGTGGGGTTCTGTGGCTGTCTCACAAATCTTGGTCTCCCAGATGGCTGCTTTAAATGCTGCTGCCATGCCAGTAAGCCACTCAAAGCGCTAGGTTTATAGCCGTGGGCTCTGGCAGTTGAAAACCACTTATTTGATCTTTTTCTTTATTTAATTTGACTTGTGAGTGCCGTTTTGTTCTGTGTTGTGTATCATGCCTCTCTTTTTGAAACAGCACCGACCCTTTGACCAGTGATGCTCCATACATTTGTATTTTCGTATGCCACTAAGCCAGCCTAGGTCTGAATTTTACTTATATTAAAATGCAAGTAACAAGAAGAGCACGAGGAAAGGAAATGCATTTTGTAACTTAGAAACATCCATCATATCTGGTATTTGTGAGACAGATGAGAAAGTTTACCACAACCAGTTATCGAGCTACTCCCATGTGTTACTTTTTTTAGTAGACGGTTCAGTTTGCCACTGCCACCTGAATAGATGTTGAAGTGTTGCCGACCTAGACATGTACAGCCAACTGTTTCCTTCAACTGCTTACATCTTCTGTGTAAATGTTGCAAGCTAAGAAGGCATTCAGCCATTTTTGTTACCAAAAAATAACCTGAATCTTATGTTGTTTCAAGCCATACTTTAGATGGGGGGTGGGAACAACACTTACCCTTTTATCAAAGCTGCATTTTTTCTGTTTTTTTTTTGGATAAAGCTAAGCATGGTAGCACTTAAAAGAAGCCGAATTTTAGCTTTGACTCACTGTGAACATGTCTTTTCTTGCACTGAAATAAAAAGAAATATCACTACGTTGATGATGAACTTGACGAGAGTTGTACCTTTCAAGCATTCCATTCCATTTTGCATCGAAGCAAGTAACAATCTCACCCACTCTGCAGGGAAGCAGCGATGGGGCATTTCCCCGAGGTGTGAGTAATATATTAAACCAATGTAGTTAGGAATGAATTTAAACATGTATTTAAAAAAACAAAATGCATTAAAATCAAAATCAAGAATGCCGACTTCTGCTTTCCTGCTCGTGTCATGACGCCCAGTGTTAATTTAAATTATAAATGTATATTTTGGTTTAGCCAATGCACAGATCTATAACAAACTACACAATGTTTAGCATTACAATAACTTCTGTATAATGTTTGCTGTTTTTTAGTGGGCCCGAATGACTGGAATAGGCTTTAACACTAGAAACCTGTCTCTTGGCTGATTGGTAGGTGATAGGTATTCAGAAGAGACTCATGGGACAGATACGTAAACAGCCAGAGACCCAAAGGCTATGCTAGCTCGTAGACAGCCGAAGCTACCAGAGTTAATTTACCATAATGTTTGACTTACAGTATTCACTTTTGCCATAAAAGTGTCTTCCCTCCACATTTTTTAATAAAATTGTTGCTGTAAAAATAAATGGGTTAAAATAAAAGGTCTTTTTTCCTATGAAATTAAATTCTGGTCCCCCCGGTCTAATGCAGTTTATATGTTTTAACAATTCCAACCTCTGCTTGTGTTTTTTATATGATTTCCTTCTTGTGTTCCCATGAAAGATTCATCATAACTGTAAGACAATATACTGATTAACACTGCAAGACTGTCCTGCTCATCCCACAAGGTATATTCCCTGAAAACTGTCTCGGGAGTCTTTGACCCAAAGGAATGTAGATAAATTTAGTACTTAAAGAAGCAATGTCCGTGGTGAAAATTTTGATCTGTACCTTTTTATTCTATTTTAGATTGCCCTTGTTCTCCTGTATTGTAAGATGCTCATTTTTTCTGTTTTAGGTCTGCTACAGAACAGTACTTTTTTTTTTTTTTTTAACATTTTAATATAGTAGAAGCAGCACTCCTTTTTATATAGTTATTCACAGATCTTCTTCAAGTATCTCTCCCTTTATAGAGCCACAACCTTGGAACTGTAAGCTATCAGCATAAGGACCACTCAAAACTTTTGCCTAGCTGGGGCTGCACATACTGATGTATGTCAGTGCCACCTATATAATGTGGGTGGCCCCATAACTCCTCTTTTTTTGTCTTCCACCATCAACCAGTTGAGTCCAGTTGTACAAAATGCCTGGGTCAATTTTATTTCAGTTTCTTTATTTTACTTTCTTTTTTTGTAATTTATTTTTATTGAATATTCAAAAGACATTAGCACTGTAATTCCTTGTAGAGAGGCACACATAATACAGTAAGGTTATTATAACAATGGGGTGGCATCAGTACTCTCAACATTTTATACAAGAATGAGGGAGAAGTTAATGAAACTTTTACACATCATATTCTGACTCAGTGCTATAATGCCATCAATGCATGGGTTCCAGAACTACATTTTATACATAAGATTGTTATCAACTTTAACCTAAGCCTAAAGATTAATCCCTGTGTTTCAGCTATCATGTTTTCTATTTAAACACAAAGCTCCTGCTTAGCGAGACTACCATAACACTTATGCAGAGTGAAACAAACCCTAACTGGTACGATTGTGAATCTCTTTACACCCAAAATACAGAGCAGAGGGGACCAGCTAAGCTGGCCAAGCTAATTCAAAACAATGTATTTGGTAGGCAGGCTGAGGAGCAATATGTACTGTATATAAACTTTGCTGATCCCCAGGAGGAGGGGTGGCATACAGATTCCAGTATTACTTATCTCAGTTAAAACTGATGTTACAGTTTTGTATTGTGGCCACTCAAAGTTTTCCAGTCATCATGGTCCTGCTACTATAATGTAGACAGCTATAAAAAGTACCTAATCTGTACTACATTTTTGGGGTCAGAAAAGGAAGATTTCTTGTTATTTACAGTCAGATGCAGTTGAGTTGGAGACAGCAAAGCAAACGGTATCTGCACCCAGTGGTCTAGATAAGGTAAGTACTCTTCTTATGTCAAGACATATTCTTCAGAAATTATTGCAATGAGTACTGATGCTCTTTGCAACATTTGGAAAAGCTACACACCCCATGGAATAGTACTTCATAGCACAATTGAGGATTCAGAATGTTTACTTTTTCCAGATTTAAAGCACTTGTACACATCCAAATGTCATTTTGCTCACCATAATTAAAAAACTGGGGAGTAAATTACTCTTCAGATCTCATGAATCCCTCACTTATGCATACCAGCTGCAAGCATTTCATGGAATGAGCCATCCCGGAGCTTAGAATTGTGTGCTAATGTGGCATTTTGCTGTTGGTCTGCCATGCCCATCTCTCACTGCTCTGGCAGACACGTTGCTGGACCGTGTGAATGACTGAGATGGACGCATAAAATAGAAAAATAATCTGTTTATTCAGGGCAACAGGAGACTTCAGCACACCATGAGGTTTTACCTGAGACTGACGGGGGGGGGGTTCCAGACTGCCCCTTGAGTTACATGGCACTGTCCGGCAGTGCAACAGTTGGCAACATGCATGTTCTAAGTGCTGTTAAAGGGGCAACAGCTAACATTAAGCTCCATGCTTAAATGCATACTTCGCGTCACCCCTGGCGTCATGAAAGTGAGTACTACTCGAACAAGCAATAACATTATAAACATGGAAATAATGGAAAAACAACAAGCATTGCATGGCACAATTTGACATGAGTACTCCACTGCAGGGGAGAGAGAGGAAAGGATCTGGACTACAATGTGGTGACCAGTCAGAGCAGTACCAGGGGATGGGGACACCACAGCAACCTGAAGCTTGGTCAGAGCGACAAGTGCCACAGTGCAGAGAAGGGGAAAGGAAAGGTAGGGCAGTGGGTTGCAGCTGGAGAACACACAGAACTACAAAATGTGAACTTTATGTGAACTGCTACAGAACAAGAGAAATAATATTCCTGAGGAAGAAAAAATTAATGCAGTGCATGCAGTAGCAACATGTGCAAAGAAACAGGTACAATTAAGCAATAATGCATGACAGGGTATGTGTTAGTGTGTAATAACATCACTCCTGGAGTGGGTTGAAGCACGAGGTGAAGCCAAGTGCTTCCACCACCCCAGGAGTGATGTTATTACACAATAACACACATCCAGGAGTGCCTTATTGCTATTATACAATGGCTCAGGTTTTTTTTATAAAAAAGGAAAAAAAAATCATTCTTAGCCTTTTTTTCTCATTTTTTCGTGTGTAGAGGTATATTTAAAAATAAAGTCCTAATATTTTTTCCTTCAATAGGTGGACCTGCTGCTTGAAGGATGCTGTCTCTAGAGTCCCCCATGGCTTTTCATAGTTTCAGTGCTGTGATGTCTGACATCGGTCCCCCTCCCCTGGTTGTTTTCCTGCCCGTTAGTGTATTTCAAGTGTTTTTTTTTATTCTTTTAATTGTGGCTGTTTCTGTGGTTGCTGATCCACTCTGCATCTGTAGTGCAGGACATTGAAGTATGCACACGCTGATTTCATTTCACCAACAGCTTAATCTGGTTCAAGCTCAGTTGGCATTCATCTGTATCCCTCTCCCCTGGGTCGTGCCTGAAAATAGGCAGGATTTGTCTAGTGCACTTACCCGGTCAACAAAAACTAAATAAATAAATTTCAGCACCGAGGAGGATACAATTGCCATTTGCTTTCAGTCAGACTTTTAAAAAGTGAGTACATGTGGAGCACGGCAGGGGTAGAGAATTTGTGTAAGGGGCATATTTAAGAACAGAAAATAAATTTAGTTTTCAAGTATCTTTTTACTGGAACTGAGTGGCTTCCATGAACTGTGCAATTGGCAGTTACAGTCTACGCAGTTCATGGAAGTCACTCAGTTCGTGGACAAAAAGCCTCGCTTAAAAATTACAATTATTTTTGTGCTGGATTATTGAAATGCAGTGTTTGCTTTGACTGGTGCTGGTGAAGTGATGAAGACAGTTGATTGGGGGGGCGGTTAAGACATGATGGCTTTACTATTTGGTAGTGTCTGTTAAGAGTTTAAATGAGAAGTGATTGAAGATGCAGTTATGTGGTCTTTCTATGACTGTCTTAGATACAGTGATGTTATTGTCTAATAACATCACTGTGTCTAGGGGTCGGCAACCAATCAGGTTGCTTGAAATTTTTTTGCCATTGTATAAAGACATGTACTGTAGGAAAACAATTAAGCACAGACAGAATACCACTGGCATTACAAGTACTAGTCTCAAAACACACTGAGTTCAGTTGTACAAAAGTTCAAGATTTTTGTTGACTTTTCCGGTCATTGTGAATAGTGATATGAGTTGCTTGAACCGGTTCTTGACAGGATGGGGTAAGGTCTGCAAATGCAACTCAAGAATTTTGAGAGCTGTCAAAATCACACCATTTGACTCTGTAAGTCCAGGATCCATGTATAAACTTCTTTTGAAGAATCTTCTTTATCTGGTACACAGGGCTGTGTATGAGAGAGTCCTGAGCAGAATAGGTCTGAGAAGTCCTAGGAAGTTCATCTGACAGATGATCAGGTGCAACAGAATCTGGCTGGAGAGAGTCAGAAGTGTGAGGATCTGAAGGCACTGGTTGCAGGTAATCAATTGGCAGTTCCAGTTCTGAGAGTATAGCCGGTTCAAGTGCAGCTGCATTACTGGGAGGACTGGGATAATCTGGGAGGGTGTTGCTCAAATACCCGTGCTTCAGACAATTGATGTGGACTTTGTTATGTACAACCTTTTCATCTGACTTGCGCAACAAACAGACATGAACTAGTGGAAGCTTTTCTATGATGTAGAAAGGACCAGACCAAGGGCCTGATGGGATTCATCCCAGAATTCTAAGCCTGATGGGATTCATCTCAGAATTCTAAAAGAACTAAGGGTAGAACTAGTGACAGCACTGACTACCCTCTTTAACAAATCATGGGAGGATGGGGTGGTACATGAGGACTGGAGGAGGGCAGATGTGATTCCCCTTCACAAAAGTGGGAGCAAGGCAGAAGCAGGAAACTACAGACCTGTTAGTTTAACCTCAGTGGTAGGGAAATGATGGAATCACTTCTTGAAGGAAAGAATTGTTGAGTATCTAGAGGCCAGAGGGCACAGGACCCAAGGCACCATGGATTCACAGCAGGAAGGTCATGCCAGACAAATCTGATAGATTTCTTTGACTGGGTGACCAAAGTAGTTGATCAGGGAAGGGCTGTGGACATGGCCTACCTAGACTTTAGCAAGGTATTTGACGCAGTCCCACACAAAAGATTAGTATACAAGTTAGCCAGCCTGGGAGTGGGTCCCAAGATGACAGCCTGGGTAAAGAATTGGCTGGAGAATAGGACACAGAGAGTAATAGTAAATGGAGTCCACTCTGAAAAAGGGGTTAGTAGTGGGCACTGCAGGTTCAGTATTAGGACTGGTCCTCTCAATGTCTTTATAAGCGACATTGCAGGGGACTGAAGGAAAGATGTCTCTTTGCAGATGACACAAAGATCTGCAACAGAGTGGATGCACAAGGTGGGGTGGAAAGGATGAGAAGGGACTTGGCAAGGTTAGAGGAATGGTCAAATGTATGGCAGCTTAGATTCAATGCTAAGAAGTGCAAGGTAATGCACCTAGGAAACAAAACCCAGGGAAGAGTACAATGGGGGTGAGATACTAACAACAACAAAAATGGAAAGGACCTGGGGGTAGTCATATCAGATGACCTAAAGGTGGGCAAGCAATGTGAGAGGGCAGCAAGGAGGGTTGGGGAATACTGGGATGCATAGGGAGAGGCATCACCAGTAGAAAACAAGAAGTTATTATCCTCTGTATAGACAGCTGGTGAGACCACATCTGGAGTATTGCATGCAGTTCTGGAGACCCAATCTCCACAAAGACATAGACAGGATGGAAGCTGTCCAGAGGAGGGCAACTAAAATGGTGCAGGGTCTGCACCGGAAGACATATGAAGAGAGACTTAAGGAGCTTAATATGTATAGGAAAGGAGGGAGAGGGGAGACATGATAGAAACTTTCAAGTACCTCAAGGGAATCAACAAATTCCAAGAGGGTAGCATCTTTCAAAAAAAGAGGTGTACAAGAACAAGGGGGCACAATTTGAAGATAGAAGGGGGGCGGCTCAAGGGTAATTTAAGGAAGTATTTTTTCACAGAGAGGGTTGTGGATGTATGGAATGGCCTTCCAGAGGAGGTTGTGGAGTCAAAAACAGTGGTGGAATTCAAGCATGCATGGGACAGTCATAAGGCAATTCTAGGGGGTTGGGGTAGGAAGAAGTAGGCTGCTGGTTAACTAGGATCTGCAGCTTATCCATCAGGTAGGGAAATGGGCAGACTGGGTGGGCCAAGCGGTCCTTATCTGCTGTCAAATTCTATGTTTCTAAATCAGTTTCTTTGTGGCATCCAGAGCTAAGACAGGTGAATACAGATAAACAGTGTCCCCCACAGAAAATGAAGGTTCATGTGACTTGGCTGCTGACATT
Organism: Neoceratodus forsteri; assembly: GCA_016271365.2. Classification (NCBI taxonomy): domain Eukaryota; kingdom Metazoa; phylum Chordata; order Ceratodontiformes; family Ceratodontidae; genus Neoceratodus; species Neoceratodus forsteri. The sequence goes on from CM057452.1 coordinate 571,123,720, forward strand.
TTCTGCATGGCAGATTTCCTCTGTCACAATGTGATGATTGCAACATGTTTGGCAAGTTCAAGCTGTTCCAGTACAGGAATAATGTATGAAGAAGCTGACTTTGGAACCTCTAGCAGTGAGAGATCCATGTCCAATGGATTTCTTGAGTGGCGTCCATGGACCAAGAAAAATGATGTGTGCTCTGTACTGTTGACACAAGGGCTTGTATTGTAGGCAAACTGAATGGAAGGAACAAAGTGTTATGAGTTTTATCCAGGTACTTGGATACAGTGTTTAGAATGGGAGACATTCTTTCACCTTGTCCACTGCATTGCAGATGATAGCTTGTTGTGTGAGTCTTTTTTATGTTGAGGAGTTTGCAGGCTTCTCAAACAATTGTTGAAAGATAGTGCCTTTGTCTGAATGCAGATATGAGGGGGTACCATGATGACAAATAACGGTTGAGAGCCGTCCCACTGGTGCAGTGGTTGGATTTCCATCTGCGATGCCAGTGACCTGGGTTTAGGAATGGACTCGGGCTGCTGGAGGGCCAGCCGGGGAGAAGGAAATGAGCGTCTGACAATGGCTCACCTTCTCGGGGGGGGGTTGATATGCAGCTCGGTGCCTGCTGACTCCTGGCAGAGGCTGGAAGCACAGCATGATGTCGGCCCCAATACACTAGGGAGTGATGGACGTCGGCATGTGCCTTGATATCAGTGGCACATCACTCTCAGGGGAGTAAAAGTGGAAAAAAGGCACCGGGCTGATCGGGTGATGGCCCTCCAGTACCCTCACCACCAGGCTCCCGGACCTCAATATTCCATCCCAGCAGCACCCCAGGATCATTGGTTGGCCACCAGGCCGTTCTCCTATGGAGGTAACAGACCCATCCAGTGAAAGGATACACCGGTGTTACTTGGGCTGGCTGCAATGTGGGTCGGTAGGGTCGGGAGAAGCCGCGGTGGGGCAGTTCTTGTGGGGGCCTGAAAGAAAGACTGGCCAGGTGCAGGAGTAGTCAACAAAAAAAATAAAATAAATAACTGTTGAGAAAGGCATTTGCTACTGTAGCATCCTTAATGTGTTTTAATGGAATTAGTATTTGGTAAGGTAGTCCACAAAAACAGGGATGTATTTGTTGCCAGAGTCAGAACATGTTGGTAAGGGAAAGGGGAAATTGTTTAACCAGGAAAGGGACGCTAAGCCGGAACTTGTTTCCAGGTGTGACCTGGGAGCACAAGGAAGTTAAGTGACTTGCTCAGGGTCACACAGTATGCAAGTGGAAGCTGTGGGATTCAAACCCAGGTCTGGTCTGCTGGATGTCACCAGATTTGCAGCTCAGAGCCTTAGACCACTGCGCTATACTGCTGTAGAAGGTAAGGGTGCAAGAATGTCTGTGCTAACTCTTTGAAATGGTTCTGTGGCTACAGGCATTGAAGTGAGATATGCCTTTGCTGGTTTGGCAGGAGGCTTTCTTTGGGAGCAGGGTTGGTAGGATTTGACAAATCAGACAATGTCCTTATTCATGGGAGGCCAGAAGATGTGGAGCCTTGTCTTTTTGAGAGTTCTGTGGATTCCCATATGACCTCTGGAAAGTGGAGAGGTTAGATTAGAGAGAAGAATTTCATTGACTAGAGAGGCTGACACAGCTAACTGTACATAAATTCTACCCGTGCGATGTCTCTTGCCCCAGATATGAAAAAGCACACCGTCATTGAGGAAGTATTTTGAAGCAATGAAAAGTACATCCTGGCAAAGTTGCATCTGTTGCGGTAGATTTTGAGACTCTAAGTAAGTGATTATGTCTGTGACAGTTGCCAGGGAGAGATTAGAAGCAGCGGAGGTGAGAAGCTCTTCAGCTGCATGCAGTAAGTGAGGGGTTGTACTTCTTTCTGAAGAAGCAGTTGGGAGCAGCAAGCAACTTGAAGTGCTGTAGAAGTGTCCACGGGAAGTACAGCTGTGGCGTGGAAAGGAAGAGCTTGTAAGCAGGATTCCTCATCTGTTGAGGATGATGCAGAGGGATACCATCTCTGGCTAACACCGTCAGCATTGAAGTGAACTCAACCTGGTCTGTACTGAATTTCAAAGTTGTGGCATTGCAGCACAGCAATCCTTCAGGCAATTTGCCTACTGGCTCCTTCATTTCAAACAACCATCTGAGGGCAGAGTGATCAACGATAGCTGTAAATGAGTAATAGCGAAGGTAGCAGTCAAATTTCTTTATCGCAAATACCATGGCTAGACATTCTTTTTCTGTGATGCCATAGTTCTGCTCAGCTGAGGAAAGGGAGCGCCCAGCATAGGAAACAGCTTGTTCTGTTCCATCTTGCACTTGACATAGCACAGCACCCACTGCAAAGGTACTAGCTTCGGTGTAGAATTTAAAGAGTTGGTGGAACCTTGGGTAGGTCAATATTGGAGCAGAGATCAGTTTGTTTTTTAACGTTTCAAAGGTCTCTTTGCACTTGGAAGGCCATGCATATTCACATCCCTTTTTGGTAAGGACGTACAATGGAGCTGCAATCTTAGCATAGTTACAGATGAACTTTCTGTTATCCAGACAAGCCTAGAAAAGTTCTGAAATTTTTGAAGTTTTTAGGTTCTGGATAGTCTTTGACTGCTGAGAGCTTGTCTGGGTCTGGACAGAAGCCCTAAGAACTAACAACATGTCCCAAGTAATGAATTTGATGCTGTGAGAAACAACACTTCTCTGGGCCAAGTTTGAGGTCGGCTTGCCAAAGACATTTAAACACTTCTTTGAGGTATTGGAGATACCCTGGAAAAGTTATGCTAAAGACAATAACTGTTCAAGTAAACCAGGCAATATTTCCAAGACAACCCACGTAGTATGGCTTCCATAACACGTTGAAATGTAGCTGGACTGTTCCGAAGTCCCATAGGCAGTTATTTGAATTAAAAAAGTCCCAAGTGACAGCACTGGGCTGTATATGGATAAGAAGCTGAATCAATGGAGACTTGGTAGAACCCACTCTGAAGGTTCAGAATGGTGAAGTAAGCTTGGCTGGTCATGCCAAGACTCTCTAAGACATCCTCTGTCGTGGGTAGGGATGAGCATCCTGCACCATGTAGGCATTGAGCTTTCTGTAGTCTACCACAAAGCGATACCCCTTGTCCTTCTTTACCACCAGCAGGCATGGTGCACCCCATGGACTTGTAGACTCTTCAGTGATGTCTTGTTCAAGCATGTATTTGATCATGTCCTCTAGAGCTTGTTTCTGTTTGTTTCCCTCTTTGTAGGCTCACTGGCGGATTGGTTTCTGACTGGGTTGCACCTTGACTGTGTGTTGCAGGATATCACAACATCCAAGTTTGCTATCTGGACCAACAAAGACATCTGGGAAGGCCTCCAGGAAATTCAAAAGCTGATGTTTCTCTGTTGGAGATGCTAGGATTTTGAAAGACGATAGTCGCTTACAGAGGGGTAACTCTGGTGAGGCTGGAGTGGTGGTGACAGTACTGACAGGACTAGAGTTGGTGGAATCAGGCTGAGGTTCTTGCATTTGACAGAGCTGGTCCACTGTAGACAAGCAGACAAACTTTCCGACATTGGCACCCTTGGAGATGATGACTGGCTCATCTGTAAAGTTACAGCATTTTTGGAATACTGTGCCATCATGCACAATAGACAAGGTGTTCCTGGGAGAAGACCAGATGAATGCAGAGTGGGGAATCCCATGGTGATGCAAACAACACCTTGTGGGAGTGGTTCACCTTGAATCTTGGCAGTCAAAACCATTTCTGTCTGAGGAGGCACAGTGACTGAGGGCAGGATTCACAAACGTTTTATTTCAAAGTTTTCCTCCATAACTGCTGCTGCCGACCGGAATCTCCCACAGCTGTGGCAGTTCCGATTCACAGCCGCAGCAGTTGCGGAGGGAGTTAGCAGCCGTAGCCCATTCCCGCAGCTGTGGCCATTGCCCTGACAACACCACCCGTAGGCAGCTGTAGATCATGGAGCCGGTAGTAATCTGGCTCCACCTTTGTGAATACCCGGCGTTGTGGGTAGCCTGCGGATCTGCAAGTCTCACCCAACTTGTGCCACAGTTTACCTGCAGCTGCAGGTATTTCTCTGAGTTTTGTGAATCCTGCCCTGAGTCTATAGTTGCAAGTTGACTCCATGGGTCTAGTGACAGTTTGAGGCAAAGTCTTGGATGGCTTGGTGAGCTTTGAGGAAGTCCATGCCAAGAATCAATGATGGTTGTAGATCTGGCACTAGGTAGAACTTGACAGTAGCTTGCCATGAGCCAGAGTGCAGCTTGAGATGGACAATGACTGTGATAGGTACTGTAGTGGCATTTACTGTGATAATATACTTTAGGTCAGCTGCAGAGTCATTAGGTAATTAGCAAAATGCTTTGTCGTTTACAATATTGGTGTTTATAACTCAGATTTCTGCTCCAGTGTCATCCAAGGCATGCATGGAGCATTCTCCAATGGTCACCGGGACATAGTTTACTAGGAGTGGTGATCTGATGACAGGCACATTTGCCCCTGGAAGTGAGATGGTGCCAGAGTTGGTAGTTGGAGGATGCTGCTTGTGTGAATTGTGAGAGTTGGAGGGGTAGTCAGTTGAAGTGTTCCCCTGCCCAACAAAAGTCCCAAGTTTGTTGGGCAGCACTCATTTCGCTGATCCTGGCAGTAGTTGTGGTCATCTTGCTGACTATGCTGCGGTGGATGTCTTTGGTTCCTGTTATTTCAATTGTCATATTTTAGCTTTCAGCAAACTGCAGCAGTGAGTCCCATGAAACCACATCACTGGCAGCTAACAAGCTCTCAAGAAGGTGGAGGTGAATCAGGTGGCTGTCAAGGTGGTTACAGAGCATCGACAGGTAGCAGAGGAAGAAGTGCTCAGTTGTAAACTATTGACAGTTGTGATGAGCTTATCTGTCATTGCTTGTTACTGCTGGATTCATGTTTTGCGCATAGCCATTTGTGTGGACTGAGGTGCTTGTACACTGGTGGCCTGGAACATTGATATGGATTCCTGTGCAAGCCATGTAGCTTGAATTTTGTCCATCTAAGTTGTTGGCTTCTGTTGGACCACATAAGGATGGAGTTGAGGAAGAAGTCCTTGGACAAAGGCTGTGATTTGATTTTTTAGTTTTCTGCAGGCGTTTGCAGCACTCGGTAGTGGGGAAGTTCATGGAAGCACTACTGAAGGAGAGATTGGTGGAACATCTGGTTGGCAATGGACTACAGGACCCAAGGCAGAGCATGGTTTCACCAGGGGGAGGTCATGTCAGACCAACCTCATTGAATTTTTTGACTGGGTGACTAGGGAGGTGGATCAGGGGAGGGCAGTGGACATGGCCTATCTGGACTTCAGCAAGGCATTTGACACTGTGCCACATAGAAGACTATTACACAAACTGGGGAATATGGGTGTGGGCAGGACAGTAGTGTGGTGGGTAGGTAACTGGCTGAGTGGCAGGACACAGAGGGTGGTGGTAAATGGCTGTCACTCCACAGAGGGAAGAGTGACCAGTGGGGTACCACAGGGGTCAGTGCTGGGACCGGTCCTATTCAACATCTTCATCAGTGACATTGCGCAGGACCTAGAAGGCAGAATTTCACTGTTCGCTGATGACACAAAGCTCTGTAACAGAGTAGACACACTAGAGGGTGTAGACAGAATGAGAAGCGACCTGCAGAAACTTGAAGAATGGTCAGGGGTTTGGCAGTTGAAATTCAATGCAAAGAAGTGCAAGATAATGCATATGGGGGCACAAAATCCCTGGCACAATATATCAGTTGGGGGGTGAGGATATAGCGTGCACCAAGCAGGAAAGGAATCTTGGGGTTATCATCTCTGATGACCTCAAGGTAGGGAAACAGTGTGACAAGGCAGCAGGTAAAGCAAATAGGATGCTGAGATGTATAGGCAGGGGCATCACCAGAAGGAAAAGGGAGGTCATAATTCCGCTATACAAGACACTAGTGAGGCCCCACCTGGAGTACAGTGTACAGTTCTGGAGACCATACCTACGTAAGGACATAGGGTAGAGAAGGTTCAGAGGTGGGCAACAAAGATGGTGCATGGATTGCATCACAAGTCCTATGAAGACAGGTTGAAGGAACTGAACATGTACTCCCTGGAGGAGAGGAGGGAGAGAGAGGGATATGATAGAGACATACAAGTATCTTACAGGGAGGAACAGGGTGCAGAAAAACACTATTTTAAAGTGAAAAAGATGTTCCAGGACTAGAGGGCATGGGATGAAGTTGGGGGGAGGACGATTCAGAGAAAACATGAGAAAGAATTTCTTCACAGAACGGGTGATGGACAAGTGGAACACCCTGCCAGAGGAAGTGGTGGGGGCTGAAACAATCACGGGATTTAAGAATGCATGGGATAGACATAAAGGAATTCTGGAGGTCAGTGGTAAGGGGCAGCAGACTTCTAGGGAAACAAACTGAACTTACAAGCTCAAATGGGCAAACTGGGTGGGCCATAGGCCCTTATCTGCCGACACTGTCTATGTATGACTCAATGTTGACTATGAAGGCTTCCAAAGATTCAGAGGATTGCATGGTACGTTCCCATAGCTGTTGTTCCAGTAACCAGGGTGGATGTGGCAATAACCGAGACATGGTACACGGGAAACCATGACAGGGAGGTAAGTGTACCAGGTTATGCTCTATTCAGGAGGGATAGGGAGGGTAAAGAAAGGGGGCCGGGCCTGTTACATCAGAGAAAGGATGAAAGCAACTGCAGTACAAGGTAAGCAGGGGGAGGCTGAGGCACTGTAGGCCACCCTTTTTTTTTTTTTTTTTTTTTTTTTATACTTCCTTTATTTTCTCACATATTATTTCAAAGAATCACTTTACACTTAGGTATAAGTCACATGTCAAAACATTCTTTCAGCTTTGATACAGTACTTTAACAACAAGTGATAACAGTACTTAAACATTGGCTACTACCACGGGCAAGATATTGTTTAAAGGTACACCTTTCTTATTGTCTCTACGCTTTTCGCATACTAAAAAGTACATTTTAAATTCCTATTAAAATCTTTTATTTTATTACTCTTAGATCTATCTACAAAATCTATTGGGCTTAACTTCATCTCATTTTTTTCCTTATCTCTTATAATACTAGATTAGAGGATCTGATCTTGGTAGTATTCCCATCTGGCCCATCTTGATACAAAAATCTCTTTCCGATCCTGCAGTTCTGAGGAAATTTGTTCATTTCGTTGGATATTTAAAACCATCTGTTTCCACTCCGCAATCAAGGGAACTGATGCCTGTAACCATTTTTTAGTAATGGACTTATAGGCCGAACCGAGCAATATCGCCCACAAGTACAATTTGCCTGCATCCTTTATTTCCATTGGGGGGAAGACCTAGTAACAAGTTGATTGGTTCTAACTGGCCCTGGATGCTCAATATATTTTTTATATGTTCCATTATTTGGAGCCAGAAACCCGTTATTTTGGGACAGTCTAGAAAGACATGTTTATATGTGGCTTTCCGCTCATTGCACTCCCTCCAACAATGGGCCGGGCTCCCAGGGATTCTCAGGGACATGATTGAGGGGACAAGGAAAAATCTTATTCTTACTTTCCATGTGAATTCCCTCACATGATGATGAGGAGGTAGCCAGGTACATCTCCAAATTTTCATCCAGTCTCGAAGAGATATATTCTGGCCCAAATCTCTTTCCCACTTTGCCCGTGTGGTGGACATTGTGTGTACTTTCTGACGCGTGAGGTACTGGTATATTATTGTTATCGCCTTTTCTCCATAGCGCGTGGACCATAACTGTTTAAACGGGGTGTCATCCTCCATTAGAATGGAGCTCTTCTCACTTTGTCTAACATAGCTAGAAATATGAGCTCTCATTTGGTAATAGAATAACCTGTCCTTATCTGACCACCCAAATTTTAATTGAGCCTCCTCAAAACTCATTATGTCCATTCTCCGCATCAACTGCCAGGGTGCTTCCAGGCCTTTTTTGGCTTGATTCTTAAACAACTGGTTATTAAATTCCTGGTTCAAGGTAAAGTGCCTATACTTCCAGGCATAACACTGAAATGCCTTATTCTTAGTTCCCATTTGCCATCCTCTCAAAACCGCCTTAGTAGCCTGAGGGACAGTATGTATGGTTTCTCTTAAATGAGGGGGGGAGAAAAGACTGGTCAGGAGAGCGGGCCCCGTTGGCCTCGCTAGGTCTATCTGTTTCCATCTTGCGTTATATGTCCTGTTGCCCCATAACAGGGCCAGACGTATCTGCGCTGCCATCCAATATTCTCTAAGTGAAGGCATAGCCACCCCACCCTCCAGTTTAGGGAGAGACAGTTTCTGGAAGCTAACTCTAGGTCTTTTATTTTCCCAAAGATATCTGTTTATAAGCCTTTGCCATGACAAAAGTTCTTTTGAGGACAGAGCACAAAGGACACATTGAAACAAGTATAGAAACCTGGGTAATACATTGATTTTTATGGTCATGTTCCTTAAATAGAGCGAGGAGGGTATCAGCAACCACCTCTTGAAATCTTGCTTTATCTTCCCGGTTAGGGGATCATAATTCAAAGTAGACAATTTCTCTGGATTATTTGGGATTTGAATACCTAAATATTTTATATATTCATTATCCCATCTGATTGGGTAACGTTTTTTGAGGGAAGAGGGGGTATAGTTAAAGGACAAGGCCTCTGACTTGCCCATATTCAGGGTAAATCCCGACATTTTTGTAAACTGCTGAATCTTATTAAAAAGTGCCTCTAATGAAGATTCTTGGTTAGTCAAATAGAGGAGAATATCGTCCACAAACAAGGCTAACTTTTGTTCAGTCCCTCCTAATTTCACTCCCCCTACTTCCGGGGCTTGTCTCAGACTCTGAGCCAGTGGTTCTATGTAAAAGGTGAAGAGCAGAGGGGAGAGGGGACAACCTTGTCTTGTCCCTCTATACAACTGGAATCTCTCGGAAATATGACCATTTGTTCGTATGTACTCTACTGGATTATTATAGAATTTAAAGATGGTGTCTACAAATAGGACTGGGAAATTAAACCTAAGCAGGACCTCTCTTAGATATTTCCATGAAACCTTGTCAAAGGCTTTTTCTGCATCGAGCCCTAATAGAATTGCTGGGCTTTTCTGGGCTCTAATTTGCTCAATAATATAGACTGTTCTCCGTACATTATCTTGGGCTTGACGGCCGGGAATAAATCCACTCTGGTCCATGTTTATTAAGGCCGGGGCATAATGAACCAATCTTTTAGCAAGTATGGAAGCCAGCAGTTTATAATCCGTGTTTAAAATAGATATAGGGCGATAAGATGAGCAGCGGGATAAATCTTTCCCTTCTTTAGGGATCACCGAATTATTGCCTCCTTCCAGGAGGTGGGGTCTCGCCTTTGGGGAAACTACGTAAGGAGAACAGCCTTGTTAGTATCGGGCTAATATTTTGGAAAGGGTCTTGTAAATTCACTGGAAGCCGCCTGAGCCGGCATTTGCCTGTCTTTAGATTACTAATTGCAGACTTGACTTCTTTTGTAGTTATTGGGGTCACCAAAGACTTTCCCTGGTCAGGGGATAAGGTCGGAAGCTCTAAGGCAGCCAAGAATTCCTGAATATCATCTAGGGAGGTACAAGCATCCTCAGAGTAAAGTTCAGAGTAGTAGTAGTGAAAAGCATCAGAAATTGTGTGCACTCTATCTTTAAGCTCATCCGTTCTAGGATGTCTCACTTTTGTAATAGTAGCTTTGGCCCTACGGGCTCTCAACTGAGCTGCCACGAGCTTCGAAAACCTCGGCCCCCCATAGTGATGTTTATGTCGAAGAAACATCAGCCTCTGCTCTACCTCATAGTCTAATATGGTGTTCAATTGGACTTCTGATTCCAATTCCATGGGATTGCACCAAGCCCTATACCACCACGATGGTGGCTGAGCTGAGCCAGCCAGAACACTAGCTCCGTTTTGTTCCGTTTGATCCGTGTGCTTCGCGTGCTGTATTTTATCTGTTTATCTTAATTTTTTTTCAACTCCATGTTTTTAGATCAGGTTAGGGTCGAAGAAGTGAGTTAGACCAGGGTCCCGAGCATTGTACGCTGATTTTCGGTTTGCCGAGTTCCGGGTGCTGAATTTTGGCGTGCTGAGTTCCAGGTGTTGGTTTTCTCTGCCTTTTCGGGTGCGATCTGCATGCCGTGGTTTTTGTTGCGGTGTGCTGGGCTGTAGAGTCGGGGAGCTGCGGAGGGTGCTTTTGCTTACTCTGTGGTGGCTGCGTTGCTTGCACTGTTTTTGGGTTGTGGGGTCCTTGTCTTTTGGTATTGCCCCCAGTGAGCCTTGGTGTTCGCCTGACCGCTACCACGTCAGCGTGTGTTGCAGACTGAGTCGGAGAGTAGCGGAGAGGATCCTGCATCATTTCTCTGGGTGGTTTTGCTGTCTGTTAAAGAAGCTACGGTTTGCGAACTGAACCAGATCTGGAGTACTCAACCGTGTTCAGGGATTTGTGAACAATCTGGAGGATCAAGCTTCAGTTAAGGACCCTTCAGTCATTATTTAATGGTATTGTGGTACAGGGGTTTTCTTAACTTGTGCTGCGGTCGTTTATAACTCTGCAGCTACAGGAGTTTTGTTTTAATTTGTGGGGTGTGTTGTCCACCTGTTGGTCTCCAGCCGGGCAGGAGTCGCCCTGGGTGCTTCCCAGGGAGCTGGGGGGACTAGGGCCTCTTCTAGGCTGCCTCAGGGTCAGCTGTGGGGCTGACCTGCGAGACAGCTTTAGCAGCAGGTTGCTGACCGAGTGGGGGTAATACTCCCTGCAGAAACATATTTCGTCTCCTGAAAGTACTTTATTGCCTTGGATAATTAATTATTGGCGTTTGAGGAGCAGTCGCTGGAAGATTTTTGGATATTATTTAAGCCTCCTTGTTTGTCTATTTGAATATCCAGACTTTCTGATGAGACCTTTTTGACCTGTCTGGACTTTATTTTTGGATCACCAGAGTACTGTTTTTCTAGTCTTTATTAATTCCTGGACTAAAGGTGGTGAGAGTGATGGATATTTATTTATTTTAATTTTATTACAAATTTGAATTATTTATTCGACTCCTTGCCATGTGAGAGGTGGTACTAGGAGATTATTTAATATTTTTAGCAGTACTGCACGTGAGAGGTGCTGCACTGTTTTAAAATACAAATCTGTTTTAAAATTCAAATTTGTTTAATATTTAATAAGCTATTTTACTGTGTTTTAGATTATTGGATTTTTATTTTAATTTTACTGTTTGGTTATTTTTTGAGTTGATTTTTGGTTTATGTTAGTTTATTTGTTTTGCTCGCCCTTTCTCTGTGAGAGAGAGTGGGGACAGTGTGTTAATGAGTGCGGTACTTTTAGGTTTGATTTTTAGGTTTATTTTTGTGATTTATTTATTAACAACGGTTGGGCATTATTCCCCCACTAGGCTCAGGGAACTTCGGCCATTTGAGTGCCCACCATTATCATCCGACACCTATTTTAGGTGTCGAGCATTGGGCATTCTGAAGAGGCGAGGATGAAGGTGGAAAGCTGGGCCTTGTGGGGGACAGGAGAGGGGATGGCGGATTGGGGTTTTAGGGTCCAGAAGACGTCCTGGGGCGAAATGGGGTCAGGATAGAGGTTGCTCTTATCTTGTCCCCATACCCAAGAGTCCCAAAGATATCGGACAGGTGCCGAGGTCTTCCCCGACATCTCATCCTGCCTTGGCGGTGTTGTGCAATGCCAGATCTATAAAAAACAAGACAGCTATTATAGCTGATCTTGTTGGGTCATCTGATCTGACTTGCATTACCAAGACCTGGCTGGATGAAAATGCTGGCCCTATATTGGCCTTGGCAACTCCAGCTGGGTTCTCGGTAATACACCGTCCAAGGCTGGATCGTAGGGGTGGAGGTGTGGCCATTATATTTAAATCTGAACTGGGCCTTGTGGATGTTCCATTGGAGAACACCAGATCTTTTGAATATATCGTGGGCGAGGGTGCAGGTTGTGGGATTCTCCTCGTCTACCGTCCACCAGGTGACAGCGGCAAATTCCTACAGGAGATTGCAGACTTCATTGTCGACCTTGTGTTGAGGTTTCCCAGATTAATACTTCTGGGCGACTTCAACACCTGGGTCGACGATGAACTCTCCCATTTTGGTCAAAGTCTGCTCCAGTTGATGAATACACTGGGCCTGACACAGGTTGTTACCACCTCTACCCATATAGTAGGTCATTCACTAGATCTGGTCTTTCTCTTGGGTATGGAGATCACTAACCTGGGGGTGGAACCAGTCAGTTGGTCGGACCATTACACCATAAGGTTCAGTTTCAGGGCCCCCTCTAATAGGTCTGCCTCTACGGAGATGGTCCAATACCACCCTTTAAGGGGTATTGGCCCCAGTGACCTAATGGCGGTGCTGGACCTATCGAGTTTGTCGGGTGAATGCATGAGTCCAGATGGTCTTGTACTTGCCTATAATAAGGCTGTGGGAGATGCTCTGGACAAAATTGCTCCTGTTCGTGTTCGGCCTCTCACCATCCGTCCAAGGAGTCCATGGTTTGATGGCTCCTTGAAGGAATTAAGGCGAGTAGGCCGAAGGCTGGAGAGAGCCTGGCGGAAATCGGGCCTCGATGCTGACAGGCTTAGATTGTTAGCCCATTATGATGGCTACCAATCAGAAATCACTGAAGAAGGCAGAATTCCTGTCCAGAGAGATTTCTGCTGCAAAGAATCGACCGGCTCAACTTTTCCGGACTGTGGACAGACAGTGCAATCCAGTCTGTCTTCAGCCTAGAGAAGCCTTTTCTCAACTTAGATGTGAGGAGTTCACTCGCTTCTTTGCAGATAAGGTTGCCAGCATCAGGTCCGGCATTGGTCCGACCTCTCCTTCGGGGGATTATGGTGGACGACGGGTGGTACCTAATCCTCGGCCTATCTGGTTGGATTTTCACTGCCCGGAATTCGTTGACATTGTGAAGATCATCCAAACAATGCGTCCAACTAGTTGTAGTTTGGATCCGGGGCCTACACCGCTGTTAGTAGGTTGTGTAGAAGTTATTCACCCAATCCTTGCTGACATTGTCTGGAAATCCTGGAGAGGGGGTTTTCCTAACCCCTTAAGGAGGCAGTAGTTCACCACTCCTAAAAATCCTCCTTGGACCCAGACTGTCTAGCTAACTACCGCCTATCTCTAACCTGCCATTTGTTGGTAAGGTTATTGAAAAGGCAGTTGCACTGCAATTGGATGATCATCTCACCTCCCATAATGTCTATGACACTCTCCAGTCTGGCTTCAGGAAAAGGCATAGTACTGAGACTGCCCTTGTTCGGGTATTGAGCGACCTCCTAATGGCCAGAGATCGAAAGGCCTGTACCATTCTGGTCCTTCTTGATCTTTCTGCTGCATTTGACACTGTAGACCATGAGGTGCTACTGGAGCGACTGTGGGTTTTTTGTGGGCTGTCTGGTACAGTCCACTAATGGTTTCGTTTCTTACCTCACTGGTAGGTCTCAGAGTTGTCACCGAATTTATTCCTCTGCGCCTTCTCCCTACCTGTGGGTACCACAGGGCTCCATTTTAGCTCCCATGCTGTTTGCAGTGTATATGCTGCCATTAGGAGAATCATCAGGAGATACAGCTTGAGTTTTCACTGCTATGCAGATGATACTCAGCTGTATCTATTCTTTCTCCCCGATCAGAGTGATGCACTCTCCGTACTTAACAACTGCCTGGATGAGATCAGAGTTTGGATGAGTTTGAGCTGATTAAAACTTAATCCGGATAAGACTGAGGTATTGGTTGTGGATCCAGGTCATCCTGGGAGGGGTTTGGGTGCGGGACAACCATCAGGTTTATTACTTGGTGGTGTACCGCTCTCTAGCTCTTGACAGGTGCGAAATCTGGGCGTTATTTTTGATGACGGTCTGACCCTGAAATCACAAGTGTCAGCTGTTGTCAAATCCTCTTTTTACCATCTGAGGAATATCGCCCGGGTGAAACATCTGATTCCCCAGGAGGACCTTCCGACTTTGGTCCACGCCTTTGTTACCACCCGTCTGGACTACTGTAATTCCTTCTACCTAGGGCTACCAGGGGTTGATATCCGCCGCCTTCAGCTGGTGCAGAACGCGCGCAGGCTTTTGACTGGGACTCTTAGAACCAGTCATATTGCTCTGTGCTTCACGAACTGCACTGGCTGCCTGTGCGGTGGCGGATCACCTTTAAGGTTGGTTTACTAACCTTTAAAGCCCTACACGATCAGGGACCCGGTTACCTGAAAGATCTTCTGGTTCCCTATTGCCCCCTCCGCCCCCTCTGCTCCACCAATGAGGGATTGCTAGAGATTCCCAGGGTCCGTTTGAAGTTGTCAGGATCTCGTGCTTTTGCCTTTTCAGCTCCTGCCCTGTGGAATTCTCTACCTCGTTGGTTAAGAGAATGCCCGACCGTTGACAGTTTTAAAATTGCTTTAAAAACACATCTTTTCACTTTGGCTTTTTCTTTATAGTTCTGATTGTTTAATGTTGGATTTTATTTAATCTGTACAGCGCCTTGATTTTGAAAGGCGCTCTAAAAATAAACATGAATTGAATTGAATTGAATTGTTTTTTAAGTGAGTTCAGCTCCCGAGAACGGGTTTTGCAGTGATTTACTTTCTGCATCTCTTCTAGGGCTTCTATGCTTGTTTCCAGCAAGAGCTTCTTTTCTTGCCTTTGCTTTTTCTTATGGGAGGATATTCCTATGATTTTACCCCTCACTATTGCTTTTAATGTGTCCCATAGTATAGCTAAGGTGGTCTCCCTGGTGTCATTTTCCTGCATTGCTTGTGTAACCGTCTCGGATATTGCTTCCTGTACTTCCTTGTCCCTAAGAATGGATACATTAAGTCTCCAAAAAGATCTCCTGTATGGTGTTTGTGACTGTATTTTACAAAACACAGGTACATGGTCTGAGAGGACAAAGTCTCCCTGCCACACCTTTTGGATGGTGTTTAGGTGTTCCTTTTGGGTTATTAAAAAATCTAGGCATGAATACAAGTCATGAACCTGTGAGTAAAAAGTGTGTCTACGCCCCTGACCACACAGGTGTCTCCATATATCTTCATAGCCTAATCCTTGCAGAAGGTTCTGAACTTTCCTACCTAGCTTATTTGTTCGCGCCCAATGGGGCCTGATCCCCCTCCTCTGATATCCAAGTTGAGGTCCCCACCACATACCAGTCTTCACTCGGCCCACCCCGCCAACTGTGTAAACAGGTTTCGGTACACTGGGAATTCCGTAGCTGGGGAATATAGCGAGGCCAGCGTAAACCTCTGTCCCTCTAAATAGCCTTTCAGGAATACATATCTCCTCCTTATCTATTATTTTATCCTTTATCTCAAAGGAGTTCCTGCCTAACCAGTATTGCTGTACCCTTCATCTGCCCCTTTATATGATGAGGCCACCATCTGAGAGAAGCCTAGCTTCTCAAACTTTTATGCTCAGCACAAGAGAGATGTGTTTTTGTAATAACATAATATTAACCTTTGGCTTTCATTAATTGAAGAATTTTGGTT
The DNA here is from genome assembly GCA_016271365.2 of Neoceratodus forsteri. NCBI lineage: Eukaryota > Metazoa > Chordata > Ceratodontiformes > Ceratodontidae > Neoceratodus > Neoceratodus forsteri. The sequence continues at coordinate 571,139,238 of CM057452.1, forward strand.
CGTTTAATAGGATTAGTAATTCCATGCACATTATAAGTGCAAATTGTATAACCTTGCTGCATCATTTCTGGGGGGTTACTAAATCACTTATTAAATAGCATCTCAACTCAGCAGCTTCGCTCTTTGGTGGTAGCCTCAAGTTCAATAGACCAACCGATCTTGTTAGACATTCCACACAATCGTACTTTCTTTTTTGCCCGGTAGTGCCATATCCTATGTAACATTCAACTGGAACATTCAACATTAAATATAATCTAACCCTTAAACAAAACATCAGAGCTTCCAAGGTTGGGGGCTTAGTGACCCACTAGCCCCTTTGTACTCCTATTCTAGGAGGACGAGGAGGATTTCCAAGCCCACCTTTATCGGGGGACCTCCTCTAGAGCCTCGTTATCGTGGGATTCCTTAGTAAAAAAGGTTATCCGCAATGGGCCTCTAGTACCCTGTAGACTCCCCTTAAGGCAGCATATGCCTTGCTGAATTAAGTTCGTTGCAAATCCTAAAGGCTTTCAAGTATTCTCTCCTTAAGATTCAACTAAACTACTGCAGGATTCGGTCAGGTCACTTGGAGAAGGCATAAAGGGGGAGGAGAGAAAAAAAAAGGGGGGGACCCCATTCATACAACTTTGTTACATCTAGAGTGAACTTATGGATAGCAACCACTGAGTCTTTATTTTAAGGAGCATAACTTCTCAGGTCCAGAAGTAAGTCTCATGGTTCAGTTTTCCATCCCTTGTAATGAGTCAAATTAAAGAGAAAGGCAAAAGTCATACATCCCCAGTAGCCCCCACTCGATCTCTGCATGGAAGAGTGAGGAGAGTCTAGCAACACAAGCCAACATACAGCTCCCCAAAGGGTACTTTATATCACAAATTAAGTTTTGAAGATTGTACTCAGCCAGTTATCTCCTACGATACAGAAGCTAATCTCCCTCGGTCTGCTTCAAGTCTGACTGTCCTTGTATGCAGCTTTCTTTTCGAGAAGCTTTTGGAGGATGCGCGTCGCTTCCGATTGCGTCTCAGCATAAAGACCCCCCGTTTTCCTGTTTGGAGTGCACTGTTTAATTGGTCCCCAATTCCCTGCTTCTTGGTTCCTCCTCTCGTTCACCGCAATATTCCGTTTTTCCATGGCTTCCAAGGCTTCTTCTGCCATTGTATAAATCTTTGATCCTTCATCCCAGAACACTCTCAGCCTTGCTGGGTAAGGCGTGTTGAAGCATATTGACTTTTCTCCTAATGCTTTTAAGATAGGTAGATATTTAACCCTTTGCTTCTGGTTCTCAAATGGGTAGTCGTGGTCTAGGTATAGCCTATGTGTTAAATACTTTATTTCTTTTTTTGCCCAGGCTCATCTGAGGATCTCCTCTTTGGCTAAAAATGAACTGACTTTAAATACAATTGAACATGGTCAAGCCGCCGGGTCTGAGGGCTTAGCTTGAAGCGACCTATGCGCTCTTTCAATATGGAAAGCGATAGTCGGGGGGAGGTCCAGTATATCCTTAAGCAGGTTTTCTATGAAAGCTGCCATCGGGGGTGTTTCCATATTCTCTGGTAACCCATACAGTCGAAGGTTCTCTCTGCGTGAGCGCCCCTCCAGATCCAGACATTTAGCTTGTAGGTCTGATGTTTGCTTTACTAGAGTCTGGATTATAGTCACCATTTGCTCAGTGGCATCCTCTGTGGTGGATAATCTTTCTTCCATGTGGGTAATTCGGCTTTCTACTGCTGCTAGTTTTGTTTGCATGGCACGAAATTCTTGTTTGTTTTCTCATCTGGATTCCGTTATTTTGTGAAGCAACCTCTCAAATCTTGATCGTGAAAGCTGGTCTTTTCCCCATCTGTATCAGATTTGGGTGTTCATGTAGTCTGCTAGGAGGCTGACCTGCTCAGAGCCGTTTCTCAATCTGGTTGCATCCTTGTTGCTCATTTTGGAATCGTGTTGGTTTTTGCCTCGATTTGCATTCTGTAATTGTCCCCCTGTACCTTTTGACATTTCTGGTTTGATTCTAGCTAGTTTTTGGAGGATATTTTCCATTGCCTGTGGGGAGCTCTACAGTCTAGGCTTGTAATGGCTCCGTGACGTCACCGGAAGTTCGTAGGCCACCCTTGAGTCAGGCAATGGTACAGCAATTCACACAGGAGTTATCTACAGACCTGCAGCACAGGGGAAGAGGTGGCTAGGGTGCTAGTGGAAGGAATACAATGGCAGCAAAAGGGGAGGCACTCTTGCTAGACAGTTTTAATATGCCAGACGTGGATTTATCCATCCCGGCAGCTGCCTCAGCCAAGAGCTGAGCCATAATGGAATCCTTGCAGGGGGCAGGCCTCAGGCAGTTAATGCTAGAGCCCAATAAGGATAAGGTGATTCTAGACCTAGCACTGACCAATGGAGACAGATCACGGAAGTCTGGGTGTATGGTCACCTAGGATCCAGTGACCACCACACAGTGTGGTTTGATAGGGATACAGTGTCACAGTCAAGCCACATAAAGGCGGGGGTCCTTGACTTCAGGAGGGCGGACTTTGCTAGGATAGAGAAATGTATCAAAGAAGCCCTGGCAAGGAAGGTAGAGGAGCAGAGGGAACACCTAAAAGGAATTCAGAAAATACAAGGAGACACAGAAGGAAGAGGATAGGGTGGTGTACCTAAATAGAGGGAAGCAGGGAAAGCAGTTAGGAGTGCAAAGGTGAAAACAGAGGAAAGATTAGCACAGACTATAAAGAAGTGGGACAAGGCATTCTATAGGTATATCAATGAAAGAAGGAAGGCCAGGGGTGGGATTGTAAGGCTAAGAGGGGATGAAGGGGAGTGTATGGAGGGAGACCTAAAAAAAGCATCAATACTGAACAAATATTTCTACTCAGTATTCACTGAAGAAGGGGAGGGACAGGGTCCACAACTAGGCATCAGAAACAAAGGTGGGAGGGAGGTGAACACCAGTCCATTTACAGAAGAGAAAGTTCTAGAGGAACTTACAAAACTGAGGGTGGACAAAGCAATGGAACCAGATGGCATACACCCTATGATATTAAACGAACTATGGATGGAGCTAGCAGCATCACTGGCAACCCTGTTTAGTGAGTCACTAAAAACAGGTGTGGTTTCAGAGGACTGTAGTCTCTATTCATAAAAGTGGGAACAGGGAAGTAGCAGGAAACTATAGGCTGGTCAGCCTCACCTCAGTAGTGGGCAAGATTATGGAGGCACTGCTTAAGGATTGTGGAACACCTGGAATCCAACAGAGCACAGGATCCAAAACAGCATGGATTCACAGCAGGAAGGTCATGTCAGAAAAATCTGATAGATTTTTTTGACTGGGTAATGAAAGAGGTGGATCGGGGGAGCAGGGGATGTCACCTACCTCAATTTCAGCAAGGCATTCGACACTGTTCCACATAAAAGACTGGTAAATTAATTGGATAGTCTGGGGGTGGGCCACAAGGTGGTAAATTGGGTTAGAAACTGGTTGAGTGACAAACAGCAGACAGTGGTGGTAAGTGGGATCCAATCTGAGGAAAGGGGATGACCACTGGGGTACCTCAAGGATCAGTCCTGGGGCCAGTCCTATTTAATGTCTTCATTAGTGACATTGCTGAAGGTCCGAAAGGGAAGGTTTGCCTATTTGCAGATGACACCAAGATCTGCAACAGTGAGGACACTCCAGAAGGGGTGGAGAAAATGAAGGTGCTAGGAAAGCTGGAAAAATGGTCCAATGTGTGGCAACTAGGATTCAATGCAAAGAAGTGCAAAATCATGCACCTGGGGTGCAGAAACCCTGCAGAGAGTTACATGATGGGGAATGCAGTTGCTAACGGTCACCAGGGAAGAAAGGGATTTGGGGATAATCATCTCAGATGACCTAAAGGTGGCCAAACAGTGTACTAAGGCTATGGGGAGGGTCAGTGGCATATTGGGGTGCATAAGAAGGGGTATCACTAGCAGAAGAAGGGAGGTCATGATAACACTGTACAAAACACTGGTGAGGTCTCATCTGGAGTACGGTGTACAGTTCAGGCGGCCCAGTCTTCATAAGGACATAGGGTGGAGGTGGTTCAGAGAAGGGCAACTAAGATGGTGCAGGGCTTGCATCAGAAGACACATGAGGAGAGATTAAAAAACCTCAATATGTATACACTGTAAGAGAGACTGGAAAGGGGAGATGTGATAGAAACCTTCAAGTATCTTAAAGGCATAAACAAAGTGCAGGAGGTGACATCTTTCAGTATAGGAGATGTACAAGAAATGGAATTACGTACCTACCGTAATTCTTGATCTTTTTGGACGAGTCTCCACCACTCATTCACACTAATGGGAACTGCGCCGGAGGCACTAGGACCCAGCGGGAGCAAACTTTTTTCTAGAGGGTTGGCGCCAGAGATGGAGCTGCGAGGAGTGGCATCGGAAGCCTCAGCTCGTGCAGTAATGACTATCTCGGCATCGACCCTCCAACCGCCTCAGTACCTTTTTTCCCCCCCGAGGAGGTGCAGTGTAACCTAACCTAGAAGGATAGCCTAACCAAAAAAGACCAGACACAGGACAGTCTGGACGACCCGTGTAAGAAGGGTCAACACAGAAGTCTTCACAGCCTAAAGATTCAGGGAGTGAAGATCAACAACAGTGAGCTTGGGGGATGGAGGGTGGACGTGTGAATGAATGGTGGAGACTCGTCCAAGAAGATCAAGCATTACGGTAGGTACGTAATTTCCATATCTTCCTGGACATAAAGTCTCCACCACTCATTCACACTAATGGGAGAGTGCCGAGCTAATAATCCCCCAAGAGGACAGCAGGAGACCAAGAGCTCACAGCTTTAGGACAGGAGTCCATTAAGGATGGTTCTGCCAAAAGAAAGATGTCATCTGGCATGGACATCCAGGGCATAGTGTTTGACAAAAGTATGCACTTGAGTTCCAGGTAGCCACATTGCAAATGTCTGCAATGGGCACGTTGCGGATTTCCACTAGGGATGCCACGACCACTCTAGTAAAGTGAGCATACACTCTGCCCTCCAGCTTAACCTGCACCATGGAATAACAGTGGAGAAGACATGCCACCAGCCATGATCAAATACATCTGATAGTGACAGGTTGACCCAGCCGGGTCTCGCTGAAGGAAATAAACAGTTGTTGAGCTTTGCGGAAATCTTTTGTTCTATCTAGATAGAAGCGCAAAGCTCTCTTGACATCCAAGGAATGAAGAGAACGCCCTCTTTCATTTTGGAAGTTCGCAAAGTATGTAGGAAGGACCAAAGGTTGGTTTAGGTGGAATTCAGAAACAACCTTTGGGAGAAACTTAGGATGGGTCCTAAGAACTACTTTGTCTTTATGAAACACCGTATACGGCGGGGGGTCTGTGACTAGGGCGTGTATCTCAGAGACCCTGCAGGCTGAGGTAATGGCCACTAGGAAGGCTGTTTTCCAAGTGAGAAATTTTAACTCACAGGTAGCTAGAGGCTCGAAAGGTTTTCAAGTGAGCATGTCTAGCACAAGATTAATGTCCCAGGCTGTGACTGGACATCTTATTGGAGGACTGGTATGCAGAATTCCCTTAAGAAACCTCTTAACCACAGGTAACTGAGCCAGTGACAAGGAAAGTACTGGCTCATGATAAGCTGAGATGGCACAAAGGTGAACCTTAACTGTAGAGTATTGCAGACCTGAATTTGAGAGGTCTAAGAGGTACTCTAAAACTTTATCTGGTGGGCAGGAAAAGGGGTTCAAAGAGGATTTTGCACACCAGAGCGAAAAACGCTTCCATTTGGCTGTGTAAGTTTTCCTAGTGGTTGGCTTGCACGCAGCCAGAAGAATAGCTGAAACCCTGCGAGAGACATTGAACCTGTTCACTTCTGTCTCTTCAGGAGCCAAGCACGAAGGTGAAGTGACCTCACGTTGGGATGGACCACAGGCCCCTGAGTCAGAAGGTATGTCTGAAGGGGAAGTGGTTTTGGAGGGGCTTCTGACATACTGTTGAGTAGTGGAAACCATATCTGTCAAGGCCAGAAGGGAGCAATGAGGATCATTTTGTCCACCTGGGACTCAAACTTGAGAAGTACCCTCTGAATTAGAGGAAGAGGCGGAAAGGCGTATAGAAAGCATTTTGTCCACTGCAGCCTGAACTCATCCTGACAGAAAATGCCAGGCCCTGGATTTCTGGAGCAGAAGAGAGGCAGTTTTGTGTTGAGTGGGGATGCAAAAAAGGTCCAGATCTGGAGTTCCCCACTCTGCGAATAGTGACTGAACTATGGTTGAGTCGAGAGACCATTCATGAGGATCTGTCTCTGTTCTGCTGAGACAGTCTGCCAGTTCGTTCTGCACTCCCAGCAGGTAGACTGCTTGAATTAGAGCCTTGTGCTCCAAGCACCATTCCCACATTCTCATCACTTCCCTGCAGAAGGGATAAGAGTGAGCACCGCCCTGCTTGTTGATGTAATACATCACTGCTTTGTTATCTGTTTGAAGGAGAATGTTCTTATGACAGAGAATGTCCTTCAAAGCCCGGACTGCAAAAAAAGACAGCTCTCATTTCTAAGACATTTATGTGAAGCTGGGACTCGATCTGAGTCCACGTACCTTGAGTGTGGAGAGTCTGACAGTGAGCTCCCCACCCCATCAGGGATGCATCTGTGGTAATGGAAATCTGATGATCCAGAGGAGCAAAGGGATACCCTTCCAGAAAATTGTCCTCTTGCGACCACCAGGTGAGTGATCTCTTCAGAAGTTCTGTCACCTTGATGAGAAAGGACTGAGGGTGAGTGGTCGGGGACCACTGAGTACTGAGCATCCATTGAGAGGTTCTCATGTGGAGGCATGCTAGGGGTACAGTGAACACCGCGGATGTCATGAGACCTAGCATCCATTGCATCGAGAGAGCTGAAACCGAGCTGTTCCCGTGTATGTATCGGGCCATCTGAAGGTTATCACTCCTCCTGTCCTCTGGAAGAAAAGCTTTCGCACAGATGTCCAGAAGGGTTCCTATGAAAAGGAGCCTTTGAGAGGGCTGCAGTTGTGATTTTTTAAGTTTAGCAGGACTCCCATGGATGTGAGAAAGTGTGAAGCCATGGCTATGGCATCAAGAGTTCCCTGTCTGGAAGGGCTTGCTAGAAGCCAATCGTCCAGATATGGGAACACCTGTATTCCAATTTTTCTGAGATGCGATGCGAGAATTGCACAACACTTTGTAAAAACTCGTGGCGCTGAGGATATCCCAAAGAGCAGGACTCTGAACTGATAATGTTGTCCCAAAGCCACGAACCTTAGGTATTTGTGATGCTTTGGGTGAATAGGAATGTGCTGGTAAGCATCCTGATGTCCAGGGAGGCTAACCAGTACTGTTGATGAAGCAAAGGTAACAGGGTTCCTAGTGATATCATTTTGAATTTCTCTCTGGGAAGGAATTTGTTTAGCTTTGTGAGGTCCAAAATGGGGCGCATGCCCCCGGTTTTCTTTGGAACCAGAAAGTAATGGGAGTAGAACCCTGTGTTCCGTTGATCCAGCGGAACTACTTCCACTGCCCTGTTGTTCAAAAGGCCCTGTATCTCGGAGGTGAGAAGATCTGACTAAAGAGCTGACAGCCTGGGCTGTCGTCTGGGGGAACGATCCGGAAGGGTGTCCAAAAGATTGAGGGAATACCCCTCGCGGATTATCCAAAGGACCCATTTGTCTGAGGTTATGGACTTCCATCGATTATAGAAGTGAGAAAGACAACCTCACACCGCTGAAGAAGAGTCCACCTTGGGCAGCTGAGGTGGGACTCGGTCCATCAAATCAGAAGGCGGCACTGGGCGCTTTGGGTCCTTGTGCCTTCTGCTGCATTTTCTTTTGAGGCTGGGGGGCATGGTTTTTATTAAAACTTCCCCTGCCTTTGCCTTGAAAGGACCGATGGTTATGAAACTGGCGTTTATTAACACCCCTTCGAGAGGGAACAGGAGGAGGCCGAGCCAATTTAATGGCTGACTTAGTCTTTTGTGTAGCCTCTAGAGCCTGTTCTACTTGAGGGCCAAAGAGATACACAGCATCAAAGGGCAACACCATTACCTGCTGCTGAGCATCATTCGTGAAACCTGAAGTGCCCAGCCAGGAATGACGGCGGGTACAAATGCCCGCCGACGCCGCTTGGGAAGCAGTATCGAAAGCGTCCATAGCTGCTTTAACCTGCTGGGTGTTGAACTTGATACCCCTGGTTATGGTTTGAAGAAGCTCTGAATTATTGTCCGACTCTGGTAGAGCTTCAACCATTTGTTTGAGTGAATACCAAAGAATATTCTCATATTGAGAGAAATAGCCTTGGTAACTGGCAATACGCATACCTAGGGTGGAAGCAGCAAAGACTCTCTTACCTAAAGTGTCTATCTTATGAGATTCTTTGTTAATAGGTCGAGCTGTAGTAGTTTGTGGAAGGACAACCTTATCATTCTCTGCCAAGACTACAATAGGATCCGCAAAAGCTTGGGATGCCAAAATGGGTCGATCTTTGGGAGCAGCATATTTCTTATCTATGGACTTAGCCATCGAAGGAATGAGAGCAGGATTATTCCATACCATTTGAGATAGCGTCTCAAAGGAGGGCTGTACTGGAGGAGTGATATCCATAAGGATCTCCAGAACATGGAGGTACTGGAGTCTTAACAGTTTCCCAGGATCGATATCTGTAGTTTGGAGAGAAAGAGTGGAAATCAAGTTTTTCAGCGGAGACTTAAAAGACAGGTCCTTGACCACAGGCTCTGCAGTAGGAATAGATCCTGTTTCTTCCACATCATCACCCAGCCTAAGGTCTGGGTCAGGCTCAATGTCATCTCCTGACAGTCCCGGAGGGACTGTATGGACAGGAAAGGAGTGAAAAATAGAAGGAAATGAAGAAGGAAAAGGGTTAAAGGAGGAGTCCTGAAGGCTGGATGACATCCTCACAGGCCTCGGCACTGAAGAAACGCACGGCGCCAAAACTACGCATGGCGCCGAGAGGCCGGATGGCGTCGAGAAGCCACATGGTGCCAAAAAGCTGGACGGCACCAAAGATGGCGCCGAGAAGCCACACAGCACTGAGGATGGCGCCGATGAAGCGCACGGTGCTGAGGGCAGTGCCAATGAAGCACACAGTGCCATTGACGGTGCTGACGAGGCACATGGCGCTGAGAAAGTCAACAGTGCCGACAGACGCATCAGCACTGAAGACGGCACTGAGCGTGCCATCGATGCCGAGGGCGTCGAAAACATCCCAGGACTCCAAAAAACAGGATTTGAGGAAACAGAAGGATGAATACCAGGAGATAAAGGCATCGGTATGGCCCCCTGCGCCGCAGCCATGTGAGGGGGGGAACACCTAAGCACGGAGTCGACGGCACCGAAGAAGGTGCTGCGTGACTAGGGAGGCTCAACCGTCCTACCTGATCTCCCAAGAAGTCTGAAGGCCCCTGAGTGACCGGGCCAGGCAGCTGGACCAATCTCCGAGCCCATTGCTCCATAAGAGCAGTCCAGTGATGAAACTGCTCATCTGAAGACCTACCAAAAGGTGGGGTAGGGCTCCGATGTCGAAGATGTTGGCTACCAGAAACAGAAACCGGCGACTCCGAAGGAGGAGGAGACCGGCAACTAGCCCCAATAACTGACCGTCTATGCGCAGACATATCAGAGGGTGACCTCGAGTGGTGCCTTCTCTTTCTCGACCTGTGGGTCGAAGAAGAGCTTGAGGCCAAATGGTGCCGAGAGTGAGACCGTTTACTTTTATGCTTTCGAGGGGACCGCCCAACCCCTTGGGCATCGGACTGTCCATTGTCAGACCCCCTTCCGGAAAAGGTGGTGGACCGGACCCAGCCCGGCTGACTGAACAGCTTTCATACGAAGTCTCCCTACCGTCATCTGACCCGCTCATGGTCGACTCCGTCAATGTAGGCCGAGACTTCTTCTTTAATTAAGAATAAATAAACTAAGCGAAACTTATTCAAAATACAATATTACTACCAAAACAATAAAACTGAAAAACTAAGCTGCTAGTTTAAGGTTTGACTACCGGCAGGCGAGCAACGTCGTCACTGAAGTGCACTCGACTGTGGGAAAAAAGGAACTGAGGTGGCTGGAGGGTCAACGCCGAGATAGTCATTACCGCATGAGCTGAGGCTCGCGGTGCCGCTCCTCACAGCTCCATCTCTGGCGCTGACCCTCTAGCAAAAAGTTTGCTCCCGCTGGGTCCTAGTTCCCCTGGCGCAGTTCCCATTAGTGTGAATGAGTGGTGGAGACTTTATATCCAGGAAGATCGAGGGGGTACAATATGAGATTGGAGGGGGTCAGGATAAGGGGGAATATGAGGAAGTTTTTCTTCATGGAAAGGGTGGTGGATGTATGGAACAGCCTACCCCAGGAGATGGTGGGAGCAAGCATAGTGAGGGGCTTCAAACATGCATGGGATAGGCATAAGGGAAATAGGAAGGAGAAGCTAAAGCTGATGACCAAGTAGGGTCAGCGGCCACTGATGCAGGTAGAGAACACAGCAAACTGGGTGGGCCTAGCGGTCCTTATCTGCCGTCAATTTCAATGTTTCTATGTGCTTGGACAAAATGATCCCTAAAAGTTGTATACAATATTTCCTGTAACTTGTAATGGAAGTGCGTTAAACCAGGAAATGGCAGTCCCTCTCAGAAGCAAGAGCAAGGCATTGGAAATATGCAAGAGATTAGTTCAACCATTGAAGGTAATCCAAGCTTGGAATTGTTTGAGCCAGTCGACAGTATCTTCGTGAGGCAAGGCTGAGAATGGTGCTGGCTGTAGGCTGGTATGTACCGTGGCCTGAGGTGAGATAATTTTAATGTAGGCAAGGTCATCTTGAATGGCTTGCATAGCTGGCACTCCATGAGACAAGAGGGAAGACTGCATTGCATGCAGGATGGTTTCTATTTTGTGGCCCCACACCCTCGAGGGGGGTGACGGAAGACCTCTGGACGCTCCAGCGCCCATATTTACATTGTCTTCTGGTGGTTGGGGAAGCGCTTTGTTTGACAGAGTGAAAGTTGTAAGGATGTGAAGGAGTTGTCGAAATGCAGGAGACAGGATGTCGTGGAGTAGATGGAGTGCTGTGGAGAAAATATTGATGTAGACAAAAGTACAATTGTTTGTAAGCAAAATCCATCTAATGATGCCTATAATAAACAATTCCAGCCCAAATCCTTGCTATCTGTTATTTACATAAAGATTTCTTTGCCAAATCAACTATTTGTTTCGGTGTCTGTACATTTCAATAAGGTTTGCCACTCACAAAGATGTCTGCCATTGATTCATGTACAGTGAAGCCCTCTTGAACAAATTGGTGCCCCTCACAAAGATGGCTACCATTGATTCATATATAGTGAAGCTCTTTTGAACAAGCTGGTGCTCCTCACAAAGATGGCTTCCTGATCTTGACATGGATTTCCCGTTTGATTTGCCCCTTTCAAGATGGCCACTGACAAGGGTGAAGGGTTACTTCCTGCCAATAGTTTGTACCCTCACAAAAATGGCTGCTGCTTTCCACGAGGCTGCTTGGTGCTGTTTTCCCTCTGTGCCCAAAATGGTGGTTCCTATGTAGTTGTCTTCCTCCCAGCTGAGAGGGAAAAATGGCAGACTCCTGGGTTTTTTTTTGGGGGGGGAGTGGCACAAGGGGTTTTAGTTTTAAGTTGCTGTAGTTCTGTTTAATGTATTGCTATCTGCGTTGTACTGTGTGCTTTTTTTTCTTTCCATTTTGGTTTCTCCATTTATGTTTACTGTCCCATTTATTTATTGTGCTGCCTTTTTTTTATTTCTGTATAGCCCTTCTGTTGATTTTATTTACTAGCCCTGGGCTACGGCTGTCCCTCTGTGTAGTTTCTCTGTAATATACATTTTTTTCTTGCCATGCTGTGGCTGATAGGGGTCAGACTGCATTGTCCCTTGTATATTTATTTTTGGGTTGTTTGATTGAGTGGCTTTTATTTGAAGCGTGGCTGAGTGTGGAAAGGATGGCTCCGTTTTGACAGGAGTGGCTGTTTGGGAGGAGCGGAGATTCCATACTGTCAGCTCTGGTGAGAGATCTATGTGCATCTGAGTGAGGGAAGGCAGAGCTGGGGTAGTGCAGAGCAGCAGTTTGGGAGAGCGGAGCAATGGTGCATAGGAGCAGAATGGAGTTGCATTTGTAGGAGGGCCAAACAAGATATGCAGCAGAGTGCTCAGTGCAATGACTTTTATTGTATTTATTTATTTTTGTTGTCCATTTGACGGACCTTGGGGAGTGGCTTATAGATTTCCCCAGGTGCAGCTGTTAGGCTGTTTGGCTGTGCAAAGGGACAGAGTGGCTGTTTGTTGTGGAGCTGCAGTCGGGAGGTAGTCTCAGCTGGGAGGAAACACAGAGAAACAAGTGGTGCTACTTTGGAAGGGTCGGAGGAATGGAATACTGGCAAGTGGTGGGGCTGATTTGTTGATTTTTTTTTTCCCTGAGCTGCGATCCTCACTGAGAGAGGTACTGGGGCAGTGGCTATAGCTGTAACTTCAAGAGGGAGTTTGCTTGGCACCTGCCATGAGGTGAGAGCTGGGGGGGGTATTGCAGTTCGAGGAGCTTCTGTGGTGCCTGAGCCTTGGGAATACTGGCAAGGCATTGATGTATTAGCTGGAAAACAGTACATTTTTTGTAGTTTCCAGTCCTGCAGGACTGCTACGCCAGAAAGAAAAGGACAGCTTTGTTTCTGCATCAGATCTTCCAGGTGCTGAACTGGGGTTGAGGTCCAAGTACCCAGTGATGCAAATGGTCTGCGCAAGCAAGCGAGATAGGGTCTGGGCAGGAGAAGGGCAGCATTCTCAACCATGTGTGGTGTTTTGCTGTTGGTCTACCACAAAGGCCCTTACCTTCTCCATACCCATCTCTCACTGCTCTGGCGGATTCCTTCCTGGACTGTGCAAATGACTGAGGCAGATGCATTAAATAAAAATAGAATCTGTTTATTCAGGGCAACAGGAGACTTCAGCACACCATGTGGTTCTACATCAGACTGAGGGGTTTCCCAGACTGTCCCTGGAATTACATGGCACTGCCAGACAGTATAGCAATTGCCAACATGAGTGTTCTAAGTGTTCTTAAAGGGGCAGCAGCTAACATTACATTCCATGCTTAAATGTGTACGTCACACTAATTAGATAGTCCTGGAATGAAATTCAAATCTCTGCTGTGTGGTTATGTTCACCCTCACATTCTAAAGGCAGATTTATTTCTCCATCTGATGCAAGTAGTCACTCCAAAGTCTTCTCTTCACTGCAGAGCTCTTACAGTTTGTTTCATTTATTTATTTAATTCTCAGAAGTACAACCTTTGAGCTGGGAGCTCATTTACAGAGGTTCCACATCACATTGTGCTGAACAGACAAAAACAACAGGCAATGTACGTCAAATGAATAGTAAGGTAAAGGAATAAAAATTTCTAATACTTGACAAAGTTATTATATTTAGGAGGAAGAAAATAATCAAAGATGTTAAGGGAAAATTGAGCTCAGCTTGTCAAATGGGTGAGGTTGGGAAGTGGAGGTGGGGTTAGAGGAGGGTAGTTGAGATGAGGGAAGCAGGATGGGTAGTGGGAGGCTCTGAATGGGGGAGGAGAGGTGAGGGGGAGATAGAGGGGAGATTGTTCAATATTATTTTATTAACTTTTATTTGTTTAGTTATCCTTCGATATTCTGCGATTGTTAGGATGTAGTTTAGCTTAGTTTTACTAATTCTCTGGTTTCGTATCGGTTCCCAGGAACCAGCAAAGGCCATTTTGTGGCACGGTTCCCACTTCTAAGGAACTGCTTTTTTCTTAAAAAAAAAAAATAGTTTCTTGCTGCTTGAATTACTGATTTGTGAAAATTTCTTGTGGTTTTCTCATTTTTTTCAGGAACCAAGACAATATTTGGCTAAAAGTACTGTTTGAACATCATTAGGTGTTCATTTTACATTGCAATTCTATACTTAAAAAAAGGAACCAAACCACATTTGTGATCTTAAACCCCTTTTTAATAACAGGTTTATTTCTTTATCAAAGTACTGTGTTTTTTGTTTTTTGGGGGGAACCGGAATGTTTTCAGTAATCAGTATTTGTCATGACTGACAGGCCCAAAAAGAAAACGGTACCCACAGGCTTTAAAAACTGTAAAGTTTGTTTCCAACTTCTGGCAAAGACACACTGCCTTGAGTTGTGTTTAAGGTGCTTAGTACCAGACTTTGATTTTGTAAATTTTGATCTTTATATTAAGTTTTGCCCCAAAACACAAAAGAAAAGGGCTAAAAAATAATAAGACGTTATGGCTTCTCAGTCTGCCTCTCTGTCGTCTAAAGGCTCAGAGGAGGATCCAGCCCCTAAAAGTGAGCAGTAGTCCCTGGCAAAGGGGACAGATAAGAAAGAAAAGACTGCTAATGAAGGTTCAGAAATCAGCATGTCTTAACAGGGTAACCCTGAATCCAATAAAAATAAAAGAGCCTCTGAGCAGACACCAGAGACGGTGCCTGCCAAGAAAAAAAAGGAAAACATGTTGCCCCTTCTCATGAAGAAGGAAGGCAGGCAGCAGCAGACACAAATAAAATGCCCTCAACAGAGGATATGACTAAGGCTTGGCAATATCTCCAGGCATTCCTGGTTGTGGGGAATTTTAAGAACATGCCTGCCCCTAGACTCTAGTTCCATTCCCAATGCCTGTGGAGGAGGAAGCCAAATTGTATTTTGAGTAGGAGGAGGATGAAGGACCACCAATAGAATCTGACAGTTCAGAACTAGAGTTTGGCTCCCTTCCTAGATGACTTTACTTCATGCTATACTTTTGTGTAACATATTGTAAATATCCTCACATCACCTCACAGGAAACTGAAGAAGATAAGGATGAGGTGGAAATTTCAGATAAGATGGGTTTTACTCCCACAAAAAGGCTGTTATTGCCTATTCCAGGCCCCTCAAGGACACTTGTAGAATCATGTCAGCACCCACTTCATTTGCTGGCATAGATAATAAAATTGAGAAAAAGCACCAGATGGATAAACAGGGTTCTGAATACTTGTATTCTAATCCTGATCATGAAGAGTGTATTATCCTGATCATGAGGGAGTAGTGTAGGCTGCTGCCTGTGATAAGGCAAAGGGGCCCATTTCATCTCAGCCTTCTGAAAAAGATTCCAGGAAGCTGGGCACTATTGGCAAAAAAGGTTTATACTTCAGCTTCCTTGCTATTAACTCATTCAGGCCTAGATACGTCTGTAGATGGCGTCTGAAAGCATAGCCACTCAGGACAATAACGCCTGTAGATGTACTCAACTGACTTTCACTCAGGCCTAGAAATGTCTGAGGAAGTCAGCAGTTTTTACCTAACTATTAAACAAACCGAATTGCTTAGAATTGATTGCATAGCACCGTTAGAAAGGTAATTTTACTCTGAACAATTTTTCTGCTGATACTTTGTGTCTGTCATGTATACTTTAGGAGTTATTCATATTTGTTTAAGGTATGGTGTGCATGGCTAACATTTGTCTCTCAAGCCTCACCTAAGCACCTTGAATAAATCTGAAAAAAAAAACAGTTGTTTGGTATTTCAGCTACTATAAAATAAAAACTAAATGGATTACAATTGATTGCATAGCACCATTAGAAAGGTTATTTTGTGCTGAACAGTTCTGCCACTGATACTATGTGTCTACCACATATACTTTAGGAGTTATTTGCATTTGTTTAAGGTGTGGTGTGCATGGCTGACATTTGTCTCTCATGCGTCACCTAAGCACCTTGAAAAAAATCAGAAAAAAATAAGTTTGGTGTTTCAGCTAGTATAAAATAAAAATGAAATTGATTACAACTGATTGCATAGCACTATTGGAAAGGTAACGTTGTGCTGAACAACGTTGCCACTCATACTTTGTGTGTAACCCTTACGGTTCAAGAGGTATTCACATTTGTTTGTGGCATGCTGATTATGGCTTGATTTTGTTTAGAAAGGCCCAGGATGCAGTGCTAAGAGTATACAGGGCACAAGTGGTGGAAGTCTCAAAGAGCTCTTGTGGTGTGAATGAGTTAAGGCAGGCAGTATACTTGGCCAACAAAGCTCAATATTGGCAATAAACAAGAAGGCTACCGGTGACTGGACCAAAGATTTGGCTGACACAGCAAAATCAGCTATTGATGTCGCTGAATAACAGTTCCATATGGCAGTTAACACAAACACTGCATCCAGGGTCATGGCCCATGCAGTGTCATTAAGAAGGTTTGCCTGGCTTAGAACTGCTAACCTACCACAGGACACTCAGACAAAAGCACTGGATTTCCCCTATGAGGGAAATTCACTGTTTAGTGACAAGACAGAAGCTTAAATGAACAAGCATTTGTCAATGCCGAATGTTGTCTTGCTGACATTGGCATTGGTAGTGCAGGAGTTAGACAGATGCATTATAGGAATGGCAGTGAAGTATTGAACTGACGTCAACCCCACCCCCACTCTGCAGAGATTGTCAGGCATTAGGGTGTGCCTTTGGGTCATCGGCCGTAACGTTCATGCCATTCCACCTCACCCTTCCCTGCAGACACCAACAAGTGTTGCGGTGTGCCTTGGGGTCTTCGGGCCTTACGCTCACCCCATTCCATAAGAAAATATGCTAAGATGGGTGCAGTATAGGAGAATGGGGTGAACTTTGGGGCTGAAGAGTCCAAGGCACACCTCGATGCCTGTCACTGGCTACAGGTGGGAGTGGAATGGCGTGAGCATTACAGCCAGCAATCCCAAGTCACACCACTGACGCCTGTCAGTCTCTACAGGTTGGAGTGCTACGGTTGAAAACCCTAACGCCCTGGGCATTTGTTGGTATTTTCACTCCAAACTTTCAACATGGCCTTTTTGTGACCCCACCTCATAAACAGTGGCACTATCAGTTCGTTATCCAAAAGGTGATTTTGCACAGTGACTGCGCCATTTGATGCTACAGGTGCGAAAACACATTTTGGGCAGGATGTGAAAAATGACAGCAGTACTGTTCATGAGAATGTATAAAAAAATGGCAATGTTGAAAAAGTGGAGCAAAAATATGAAAAATTGGGGAAGTCACGAGCGTGCATATAGAAACTCCGCAACCCACACCCGTAATGCAATTATTTTGGAGATTTGTTTAACCGAATTTTCACCATAGGCATTTTGGGACCTCTGCTCATGAACAGTGGTACTGTGATTTTGTTAATCTGTCCCAAAAGTTGATTTCCCACAGCTGCCGCGCCATTGTGCACCAGATGTGTGAAAACACATTTAGGGCAGGATGTGAAAAATGACAGCTGTATTATTCATAAGGAGGGGTGAAAAAATGGCAATATTAAAAATCTGGAGTGAAAATATTAAAAATTGTCGAAGTTAAGAGCATGCATGGAAACTGCACAACGCACACTCGTAACACAGTAATTTTGGGGAATTTATTTACCAAATTTGCAACATAGGCTTTTTGGGATCCCACCTCATGAACAATGGCACTGTTATTTCATTAATCCCAAAAGGTGATTCCATGCAGTGACCGCAAAATCACCTTTCTGGACCGAATAACGAGATGCCAGTGCATGCGTTCATGAGGTGGGGTCCCAAGAACCCCATGTTGAAAATTTGGAGCCAGAATTCAAAAAAATGGCTGAGATAGCCACCTAGGTTAATATTGATGCCATTATATGGCTTATCGGCATTTCTTCATTTTGCACTTTGGCTTTGAAGAGCCCAGACATGTTCCCACTCCAGCGAGCATCGCCGGACCTCCGGAGGTAAGTATGGGGTGTGGGGTGTGCAGTGGGTGGGTGCAGGTTGGGGGAAGGGGGGCCGTGAGCAACGGACCATTTTCTTTTTTTCAGGTACAAAAAAACCCAAAAAATGGACACTGCACTGCAGGACAGTTTTCTTTCTTTACGGGTGAAATAAAACAACTGTTGCACACGCTGGGGTGGCTTCCAGTGTGCCCCATGACTTTTGGGGGGGTGATGTTGGCCAAAATGGAGTAGGCTCCCAGTGTACCATACAATGGAGGTGGGGTCGGGGGAGGAACATGCTGACGCGGTCAACTTTCTGTGAGCGGAGGCACACTGGGGTGGGCTCCGAGTGTGCCACACAGTGTGGGGGGGTTGCGGACATGCCAACACAGGGATTGCAACCCCGATGTCAGCCTTCTTTGAGGATTGTGTGGTGGAGGCCACCACCATGTTTATTGAAATCTTTCACCAAGAAAGGCACGTACGAGAGGCGTGTCATCTGTGCTGCTACATGACGAGCTTGTCTCTGATTGAAGTGGCTCATTTCTTGCAAGTTGTGTCCACTTTACATAATTCTTGTGTCAGTGCTAGCATGCTGGCTAATTGGGGAATGAGGGACATGCATACTAAAGTGTGCCCTGCATCCGCCAACACTGACACACCTCTGCATTTCTCCTACTAATGCAAGGTGTTGCTTGTGCAAGTGCAAGACAACATAAAAAGGTGGATGAATAGAAAACCACCTACAAAAGCAACACTGAGAAAGAGAAGGCCTCCACTTTCCACGTGCCTTCTGGAAGGGGAGGTAGAGGTGGATGATACTTTCCTTGTGCCTACATTACCTACGACTTCCCTCCACAGAGGGGTTTCTTCAGAGGTAAGGGTAGCAGGGGCACCAGGCATGCAGTTGCATGATCAGCCTCCAAGGTTCAGGCTAAACAAAACTCCTTACAGGTCTGCATAGGTCACCCATCCATTGCCACTGGAGGGAAGATTGACTCAGTATTTTCAGCATTGGTCAACAATGGACACAGACAGATGGGTTCTGGAAATAGTGAGTTAGGATTTGTCCCTGTAGTTCAGACAATTTCCAAGACTGCAGAATCACGAAGGTTTTCACCCTTACACTCCAGCAGAATGACTTAATGTTGGAAATAAAGGTAAAAAAAATTGCTACAGGCAAATGCACTGCAAAAGGTACACAGTGGGAAAAGGGACTTTACTCAAGATACTTCCTTACCAACAAGAAAAATTAGGAGTGTTGACCCATTTTAGACCTGAGATATCTGAAACATTTGAAGAAAGAAAAGTTCAAGATGGTAACACTGGGCTCAGTGATTCCATCACTGCAAAAAGGAGACTGGCTAGAGTCACTAGATCTGAAAGGCACCTGCTTTCATATACCAGTCAGGCCCAGTCACAGAAAGGGCCTCAGATTCAGGTTAGGGAATTGCCATTGTCAGTTCACAGTCCTTCCCTTCAGCCTATCCTCAGCACCAAGGGTGTTCACAAGGTGCCTAGCCGTAGTAGCAGCACATTTGCAGAGGCAAGGGGTGTGATGCTTGGCCAGCTGGTTGTAATTGCTCTATGATATTTGTATATAGAATGTAGTATGTGAGTGTCTCTCATGAGACAGCCTGTGGGATGCCCCCCCCCAGGTTTCAGTTAAAATGACAGGATATATATTAAACCAGCAGATCTCTGTAATGTGATTAACTTCCTTGAGACATTGCATTTTATGGCCTGTTGCTGCTTTGAAGTGGAAATGAAATGGGACTTTATGAGTCTGCCAGAGGATGGAGATCATAAACTTGTATGACGTCTTAAGAGGAAGAACATTTAATATCAACTGGTGTCCAAAAGCTATATTGCACCTAAGTGAGATATGGAAAAGTTATAAAAATCCTTTGATGTGGCCTGGGAAAAGGAACTACTCGAGATCAAAGGAAAGGCTTGATTTAAAGACTCTTATAATTTGGGAAATTTGTTTTTGTTGAAGTCTCAATATTTAAAATATCTCCTGACAGGAAGATCATTGATTGTATGTTTTTTTATATTCAACAAGGAGGAGCTAGATGACACATAAAAGGGGTGGAGAGACACAGTTTAAACTGAATACTGTGGCTGAACTTAGTGACACATTTCTTGTTGGACTCTTAAGAAACTAGATCCCTGATCTAACTTAAACACTGCATAGAGGTAATATATTAGATAGAAAAAGTCTAATTGTATTGTGGTAGGAGTTTATGTTTTGTACTTTAACCTTTTTCTTTATGTGATTGTATGCTTTGTGATATATTGTTCTGTGTTTACATTTATGATATTTTTATCCATTTTTAAGTAAATCTATATTTTAAAGAGACTGGGTGTGTCTTTGAAGTTCCTTTTTGCATGTGATGTATAGATGGTTAAATCTGACAACTGTTCAGAGCTTGATGGTGTTACCCAAACTGGGAAAAGGTAAGAAGATACCTAAGATCTTTTACAGAGTCTTAAGGGTTCATTTTGGATACCTGGCTAGGTGCTCTTAGGCGAAAGATATCTGAATCCCCCCCAGAACTTGAGACCAAAGGTGATTCGGACCCACATGCAGACAGGAGAGTTACTCTGTCTGTTACCTGTTCACAATACTGCGCTCAGAGGTTGGCACTGTGGGAGCAGAGAGCCTGACCTGCTGAGTGTGTTTGTGACAAGGGGGGTAGTTTTTACCTACCTGGAGTACTGACTAGTTTCAGAAAAAATTTATCAGGAGGTAAAGTCCTCTCTTGTTCTGACACAAGGCATTCTAGAGGACCTGGGCTTCCTTATAAATATACTCAATGACATGAGTGAAGTGCGCATATTTTATGGAATGCATACAAACAGAGGAGAAAAAGAAGTGCTGGAGTGGGACTTGAACCCAGGCTACCCAGAGTACCATTCCGATTGTGCGACCAGCTGCACCACAAAGGCAACTGGAAACTGGGCTGTCCCCAAGCACATTACTCTTTCTCAAATGCACACCCTGGTGGCTGCATAAATAATTACATTTATTCAATTACATGAGTGCGGTGTGCATTTTTTATGGAGCACATACAGAGGAGAGAAAGAAGTAAGTGCCTCAACTGGGACTTGAACCCAGGCCACCCCGAGTACCGTTCCAATTGCACTACCAGCTGCAGCACCAAGGCAACTGGAAACTGGGCTGTCCCCAAACATATTACTCTTTCTCAAATGCACAACCTGGTGTCTGCACAAATAGACAGGTTATTCACCTGTAACAGTAGTTCTAGGAGTGGTATATGGTGTTCATCCACACTTCAGGCAATGGTCCTTTCCCCTTTAAGACTTGCTGTAATGTCTTCAAGTTGGATCCTCCCACCCACCTGGGTGGTAACTCCCTCAGCACCACCCCGTGATATCAGATCTTACCCACTGGAAGCAAGAGCAGTGTGCCACTTGTCAGGGGAGGTTGGGTGAGTCAGTGTGGATGAACACCATATACCACTCCTAGAACTACTGTTACAGGTTAGTAACCTGTGATCTTACTTCAAAAGGTTCCTTCAGTAGGTCATAACATGTAGGACTGCACTCTCTGGTGTCAGGACTGCACAGCAAACATTTGCTAGCGATGCCTGACGGGGGACCGCCTACTCGATGTCACGTGACTGACATCACCGTGACCCTATAAGTGGATGGTCCCCACGCCCACCTCCCAGTTCTTTTCCACCTTTGACCTGCGCAAGGACCTCGCAGTGAATGTTGCTCCAGTTGATCATCCTTTTGATAAGTATATTCTACCGTTAATAGTTTGTTCTCCTTAATTTTTTATGTCTTCTTGATCCGATCCTCTGAAGACCAAGAACAAGTGTGAGAAGTGCAGCTCACAGATCCCTCATAAGGACAGCCATAAGCTCTGCCTCTTCTGCCTAGGCCTAGCCCACGACATGGAGGCCTGCCTGGATTGCAAGCCGTTCAACCAGGCCACACGCAAACGCAGGCAGCAGGCCCCAGAAGCCCATCTTTTAAAATCCAGGATGACCTCTTTAGAGCAAGAAATGCAGAAGCTGAGGGACCCCACTTCTTCCCCTTCCTCAGAGGTTAAGAAGAAGAATTAAAAAGAGAAGTACTGGGAGCGGGAGCATCCGGAGGACTGAGAGTGGCCCTCTACTAGCAAGGCTGTGGGACTTAAGCCTGCGGACAAGACCGCGCCGCAGCTACCTCCCCTGGTGACCGTCCAGGCCTCGTCATCCAGTTCCTCTGGTTCCTCTGCCTCTCTTAAGCCCATCAAGTTGGGCTCCAAGACCGAATCCTCAACTGGTAAGTAGCCCAACAGGACCTCCGGCAGATGCCCAGTCAATACCGGTAAGTAGGAGTCTGGTCCTTCCGGAGCATGCCTGGTTGTTGATAAGCCAGTTTCCCGCCTGGAGGGAACCTGCCTGACATCTGCCAATAAGCCAGTCAGGGGCTCCTCCCCGTCCGCCCGGCTTATCCTCCTTTGACTGATAAGTCAGACACAAATGACTCTGGCATCCGCCCGGTCGAAGCTCGCCCATTGGGGCCTGACGCCGACACATCCAACTTCCGTCTGAGCACACTGACCTCCCAAGGCCAGCCCTCCCATCAGGTTTCACCGGTCAGGGAGCCTTCCTCTCCACATTTACAGGTGGAACCTCCTGTGCCCGACCCTTTACCCAGGACAGATGGGGAAGTAGGTCACCTGGAAGTGGTCCTTTCCTCACCCACTTCAGCATTGGTAACCCTCCAGACCCCCACGGATATTCCTCCCAGGGCTCTCACGTCGGAGTGGGTTCCTCCACCGTCTCCTAGGGACCTTCCTACCCTGTCAGGCCCTCCCTCAGCCCGACGCTAGGGATCCCTACATCAGACTCCAAGCCTCTGATGTCAGGTCCATTGGCCCAAGTTACTATTGGAGCCTCTGTCAGGCCCCCTAAGTCTGATGCCATCCTTTCTGATGCCGAGAATCATACACCAGGTTTCCCTGCAGTGTCTCCGATGCCAGGGATCCTGATGCCGGGACTCCTGACACCAGATAACCTACCAGATCCCTCTGTTCCACCTCCTTCAAGGCCCTCGGGGAACCCCTTGGACTATCAAGGTATTTACCATGGTCTGCTCATGGGCTATCCTCATTACCCAGGTCTGCCGACATCAGGCTATCCAACGTCAGGCCCAACATCGGCTCCTTTTTCCCATGGTTTTTCCTATGGATATCAGACGCTGGGCTATGGGGCCCCTTTCCAGGTTCCAGGTTACCACCCCCCTCACTATCCAGGGGCAGGTTATCAATACTTCCAGCCTCCACATCAACCTTAGCCTCATCCTCTGCCTCAGCCAGACTTCCAGGCCATGTTCCAGACCTGGTGGCAGGAGGCCAGATCTGAGTTAGTGGTGGATTTGGACAAGAGACTGCCAGCCCCAATAGCGACCCCCACTCCACACTCTTTGTCACCCATGGGTTCTCACGGGTCAGGCCATTCCACAGCGCACATTTATGGGGCAATACTCCAGAGGTCCCTCTGACTGAGATGAAGAACTCTGAGATGGGAGAATCCTCAGACTCGGAGACTGATTCCTCTGAAAACCTTTCATAAATCACGTTGTCTAAGGGTAAGGAGTCTCCCAAGTCTTCTCCCGAAGATCCTGCCTTCACCGAACTCCTCTGCATGCCAATGGTTGGAATGCAGAGGAACAGGACTCGAAATGCAAGTACCTTGCAGAACATTTGGACCTAGCTGAGGCATCACCCATACCGGTTCCCCCATGGATGGAGCCACACAAGGATCTCACCTCTAATATCTGGCAGATGCCTCACTCCATCCCAGCCATCACCAAGAAGGTGGACTGGGCCTACCATTCACCTGAGCTCGCCTCTTATCTGTGCTCCCATCTGAAGGCAGACTCCATCGTGATCACTGCGGCTCACGATTGGACTGCAAAATCTAAATATATGAGTACCTCCCCTCCTGACAAGAAGTCAAGGCAGTTAGATCAGTTTGGCCACAAGATCTTCTTCTCTGCAACATGTGCCTTACATTCTTTTAAACTACATGGCACATATGATTTCATACCAAAAAGCTACCATGGCTCAACTCAAGGCCAAACTAGAAAAGGTGGAGGACTTAGACCTCAAGTCAGAGCTCACTAAGCCCCTGAGGCTGTGAAAAAATTCTTGTATGCATGCATTAAGAGATACCTACGACTCTGTAGATTCTGTGGCTCACTCTTCAGCTACAGCAGTCTGCTTCAGGCGCCACGCTTGGCTTCGTATTTCCTGACTCTCTCAGGATGTTCAGGCAGCCATACAGGATGCCCCCTTCTGAGGATCTGTTCTCTTTGGGGACGATACCAAAGATATCATCAGGGGCCTCCAGGATAGTGGGCAGGCCCTGAGATCAGTAAAGTTCATGTACAAGGCGGACTTTAAGCCTAAGCAGCCCTTTCAGTGCCAGCAAAAGCACCAAGGTAAGCAGCTATTTAACAGATGTCAAAATAAGAGGACGGCATCGAGACCTGCCATTACCTCTCCCCCTGCCCCCAAGAACCAATGAGCTGCAGATGGCACCTTCCCCACCCATTCCTCCACCTCCTGACTCATTCAGACACCCTCCTTCTCCACCTCCAGACAGTGTGGAGCCGGTTGAGGGAAGATTTTCCCTCTACCTAACAGAGTGGCAGGGCATCACGTTGGATTCCTGGGTCATTCAGGTCATAGCAAGACGGCACACCATTGAGTTTCTGGAAAAACCTCCAGACTGTCCTCCAAGACTACTCATTATCCTTCAGACCACGTAACTCTAGTAAGGGACAAGATCCAGGCTCTACTCCAAAAACCCATGCTAGAGCCAGTTCCCGGGGCATAGAGGGGAAAAGGGTATTACTCCCATTTCTTCCTCATCCCCAAAAAGACAGGTGATCTCAGGCCCATCTTAGGACCTCAGCCAGCTGAACCTTTATGTAGAATACAAAAGGTTCCACATGCTGACGCTTCAGGGACTTCTGCCACTGCTTCAGACAGACCTTTGGCTCTGTGCACTAGATATGAAGGACACGTACCTGCACATACCGGTTTTCCTGGGCCAGCGTTGCTTCCTGTGGTTTTCCTTCCGAGGGGAGAACTTCCAGTTCAAAGCCCTCCCCTTTGGCCTTTGTTCAGCACCTAGAGTCTTTACCAAGTGCCTGTCAGTGGTGGCAGTGGCACATAGTCACCAGGGAATTTATATGTTCCTGTACCTGGACAAATGGTTCAAAGCAGCACCATCCATTCCCTGTCCTCCACCCTGGACCTCTTTGCACGACTGAGTATTACCATCAATTACCCCAAGTCATCTCTGATCCTATCTCAATGCCTCCAGTTTATTGGGGCGATAATAGACATGGTCCAGGGCAAGGCCTTCCTCCTGGAGGACAGAGTGGATACTTTGCAGAAGCAAGCCAAACTGGTAGCCTCCTCCAGCAATGCCCAAGCCAGGGTGTTTTTACACCTCCTCGGCTTGATTGCAGAGGCCATTCTGACCATAACTCTGGGCAGGCTGCACATGAGAGTAACACAGTGGACCTTGCAAGTCCAATGGGATCAGGGTACCGATGCCCTGGATCATCCTATTCTGGTGTCCAGTGCACTCAAGAAGGACCTCTTGTGGTGGCAGGACTCTCTGAACTTGTCTCGGGGGACACCGTTCAACCCTCCCTGCCCTCTTGGACCCTCACCATAGACGCATTGGGTCAGGATTGGGGATCTCACCTGGGAGGCCACCAAACTCAGGGAAAATGGTCCCAATTGGAATCCTTGCTCCACATAAACATTCTGGAGATGAGGGCAGTCCTGTACGCCCTTCAGGCCTTCCAGCCCCTTCTGACAGCTGAAACACTATTGATACAGACCGACAACATGTCTGTGGTCTGGTACATCAACAAGCAAGGAGGCACCTGGTCGTATCCTCTGTGCAGAGAAGCGATGTGGATCTGGTACTGGACAGTCCAGCATGACCTACATCTCATGGCTGTGCATGTTCCAGAAGTGTACAACATCCTGGCGGACAGCCTCAGTTGTTCCTTGGCTGCAGCTCACGAATGGGAAATACACCAGGAAATGGCAGAAAATCTTCTACCGCTGGAGGCTTCCAGAGTTAGATCTGTTCGCCTCCCCATCCACCGTAAAGCTTCCCAAGCTCTGCTCGCTCATTCAAGGGCCTGGTGTTATTTGGTTAGACGCATTATTTTTCTGTTGGGCAGCGAGATACTTGTATGCCTTCTGTCCCTTTCTCATTCTGCAGAAGGTTCTGCTGAAACTTCAGGCAGAGGGGGCACAACTGCTGCTGATCGCCCCCCTCTGACCCAGGCAAATTTGGTTTCCACTCCTACAGCAGTTGGCTGTGGAACCCCCAGTACCTCTGCCTCTTCAGTGTGACCTGTTGACGCAGGATCAGGGCACACTGGTGCATCTGGGCCTCAGATCACAACACCTCCATGCATGGTTCCTTCAGAAATAATTGCTAACCATTTTGGAGTCTCAGACAAGGTTGCCCAAGTTCTGGTGGAGGCTAGAAAGCATTCCACTAGAGCTACTTACGCTATGAAATGGAAACGGTTTTCCATTTGGGCGGCCTCAAAAGAGAGGGACCCTCTTTCTTGCCCAGTGCCTCAGGTGATGGAGTGCCTCTTGCACCTGTCTGACTCAGGACTCAGCTACTCTTCGCTAAAAGTCCACCTATCCACTATATTTGCCTACCATTCACTTGTAGACAAGAAGACAATTTCTCAGTTAGAGGTATCCAAAACATTTCTGAGAGGGATTCTCAATCTGAAACCACCTATACGTAACGCAACCCCACCTTGGGATTTGAATTTTATGTTGGAAAAGCTTACTTTATCTCCCTTTGAACCAGCAGTAAGCTGTGAGATGTGCTATCTCTCTTGGAAGGCTCTCTTTTCAGTTGTCATTACTTCTGCTCGAAGGATCTCTGAGCTCCAGGCCCTGATATTTAAGGAGGCTTATCTGATTTTCCACAGAGATTGGGTGGCTTTGTGCACAAATCCTAAGTTTCTTCCCAAGGTGGTTTCTGAATTCACACTGAATCAAACTGTCGAACTCCCTGTTTATTATATGGCTTACTCTAACAGGGGTGAGGCGCTCCTACACATTCTAGATGTGCACAGGATTTTGTGCTACTGCATTAACAGGACCAAGGACGTCCGTAAAGATGATCAGCTTTTTGTTTCCTTTGCCCCCAAGACCCTGGGGTCAGCAGTCTCTAAGCAGTGCTTGTCCAAATGGTTGGCCAACTGCATCCATTTCTGCTACTAAAAGTATGACAAGCCTCTTTCGAGAGTGGTCAAAGGTCATTCCACTAGAGGTGTGGCTGCCTCTGCTGCTTTTTTCAGGAATGTGTCCGCAGCGGAGATTTGTGCTGTGGCTACTTGGAGTTCAGTCCATACCTTCATTAAACATTACAGTCTGGACATTGCCTCGAGGCGTGGGGTGGGTTTTGGCCTAGCTGTCCTGCAGGGCCTCCTGTCATAGACCTGCTCTAGTCTTTCTGCAGACCTTCCTTTCTTCCTCCCATGCATCAGTTTGTCCTGATCAGGTTACTGCTTGGAACTCAGTCCTACATGTTATGACCTACTGCAGGAACCCTCTCAAAATAAGATAGTACAGTTACATAAGAACTTACTGTAACAGTAGATCTTACTTCGAGAGGGCTCTTGCAGTAGGTAATTACATATAGGACTGACGCCGGCAGGCGGCAGGACCCCATGGAAAAATTTCTAGCTAGCAGTCCCTGGCGAGGGACCGCCCCCACATCAGGTGACCGGAGTCAGGAGATGTCGGTATAAAGGGGCGGTCCCTGATGCCCGCCTTCCAGTTCTTTCCCGCCGTTAACTCGTGCAGTGCCTCGCGGAAAAGTTTGTGCTTCGTCAGCCCTATTTTCGTCGGTTTTTTATCGAAAATAATTGCTTTTTCGACTAACGTCAGTACAATCTTCGGTGTATGTCGTCCCCTACACCCTCTGAGCACAAGAATAAGTGCGATTCGTGCAGCGCCCAACTACCACACAAGGACGGCCACCCCCTGTGCCTGTTCTGCCTACGCCCCGATCACTCGGTTGAGAAGTGCCAGCACTGCCTCAGTTTCAACGCGGCTACCCAGAAAAGGCAGCAGCAATCCCTGGAAGCCCATATTCTGAAGAAGAAAATGAGTTCAATGGAGAAGGAGCTCAAAAAACTGAGGCAGGTGTCCACTTCCCCCGAAGGCCATCGGAAGAAGAAGGAGAAGGAGAGGCACCGGGACAAGGACTCCTTCACGCGTCTCCCTCGGGAGTCACTGGGATGCAGGTAACATCCCCTCTGGGGACCGGCTCCTCGGCGGGCCTTGGAGGTTTCGAGTGCGGCCCCTCCGATCTGGCTTGCGCTCGGGCATTGGGGCACCTCCGGTAGTTGGAGGCCTCCGCCCCTGGTTCGGCCACAGACTTGCGGCCTACCACTGTGGGCGACTCCGGTAAGTGTCCATCCGGAGAAGGCCGGTAAGATGTCCAACCCTTCGGGGTGGCGCATGGCCTCCACTCCACCGGACCAGGCTGATCCCTCTACTCGACCTGCCTCCGGTGATGGCTCTCATAAGTCAGATGCCGGCTCCTCCGGCGCCCGCCGGGAGCTCACCCTTAAGCCACACGTCGGCTCATCCGACGTCCGGCGGGCAAAGGAACCGATGATGGACCCCCCACATCCATCGTATCTGGTTCCCCGCAGCCTTCACTGCCATCTGGGGAACCAGAGTCTCCCCAACTCGACCCCCGGGGATTTTTCCCCTCCATCCCCAGGCGAAGCTGGGGATCTTCCTCCTCCATCAGTCCTTCCGCCACCTGGTGCACCGGACCTGACGTTGGCTCCCCAGACGCCGGCTCTGACGCGGCCCCTCCGACATTGGTACCTCCAATGCCAGGGCCTCCAATGTCAGCCCTGATGCCGGCCTTACTGACTCTGGGAGACATCCTGCTCTCATCGGGCCCTCCGCCCTCCAGGCCCTCTATTATGGACCCACCTGTGAGGCCACCGGCCGGGCTGTCTGCTCCGGCAGCCCCCCCAGCTCCCGGGTACCCTCCATCCTGTCCGACACCGGTGTACCCAGGACCGCAGTATCCGGCGCCACAGTACCCAACACTGGGCTTCCCAACACCGCAGTACCCAACACCACAATACCCGATGCTGGGCTACCTGCAGCCAGGTTTTGGATACGCTCCATATGGTTACAACCTGTATCCTTATCCTCCGCCTCCTCCTCCACCACCCTCGCGGCCGCTGGTGGACCTGCAGGAGACTTTGGCCTCCTGGTGGGCCGAGGCCAAGGCTCAGCTCACCAAAGAGGTCAAGAGCCACCTTCCGGCGATGGTGCCATCTCAGGTTCCCGTACGTCTGAGGCGGCACACTCCCTCACCACCTCCGGATTCCAGGGTTCTTCCATCTGGATCCAGAGAAGGGCAGGACACGCTTCCCCGGGGACTTCCCAAGGGGTCCGTTGCTCCCCTGGGTCAGGAAAGGGAGTCTTTTTCCCTCTTCATCCTTCTCTTCACCCTTGGACTCCTCTGATTCTTCTGACGGTTGCTCCGAGAGTGACGACGAGCCACGCTCTCCGTCGAAGCCCAGGCCAAGGACTCCTCCGAAGTCTCCTCCGGAGGATCCTTCTTTTACAGAGTTGCTTAGGAAAATCCAGGAGGTTCATCAGTGGCACTCCCTGGAACCAGATCCTCAGCATCTGAAACTCGCTGAACATCTGGATCTGCCCATGACAGCTCCTACCTTGGTGCCACCCTGGATAGAGCCTCACGCTGACCTCATTACCACAATATGGAAACAGCCGTCGGCTCTAGCCCCACTTCCTAGGAAGTCAAACAAGCTATATCAGGCTCCAAAGGGTGTGGATTTTCTGGATTCTCACCCTCGTGCCGACTCGGTCGTGATTAGCACCGCTCACGGCCGATCGGCAAACCCCAAACATCTTAGCTCGTCACCACCTGATAAGGAATTGCGCCTTCTGGACCAGTATGGGAGAAAGATTTATGCTTCCTCCACACTGGGGATCAAGCCCCTGAACTATGTTGGCCATATGGGGGACTACCAGAAGGCCATTCTGACTCAGGTGGAAGCCAAACTGGACTCCTTGCCTGACTCCCAAGTCAAGCAGGAGTTGGCTGATCTTGTCCGCTCTGCTCGTTCGGCCAGTCACCACATGCTTCATGTGACATATGATGCAGTGGACACTGCTGGGTGCAGCTCAGCTTTCGCCGTTGGCCTACGGCGTCATGCTTGGCTCCGCATGTCAGGGTTGGTCCCAGAGGTGCAATCTGCTATCCAGGAAGCACCCTTCCGGGGGTCGGTGCTTTTCAGGGGTGATATCAAGGACATCATCACCGATTTGCAAGAGAAGGGAACGGCACTGAAGTCAGTTGATTCCATGTACCGTCCCCATCAGCAGCAGCACCGTCCCTTTCGCAGACGGAATCGGTCAAAGGCGAAGCCACAGGGAAAGTGGGCCACAAAACACCGGGCCCCCACAGCTGCTAAGCTCCCCCACCCAAAAAAGCAGCGGGTGCTTCAGCTGCGGCACTGCCCCACACCACCTGACTCCTTTCCTCTCCCACTGCCTCTGAACTCCCCGGAGGAACCGGTAGGAGGGAGGTTTTCCCTTCACCTTCCGGGATGAGAGAGGATAACCACAGATTCTTGGGTGCTCCAGCTAATAGCAGAGGGGCACTCAATAGAGTTTCTTCAGAAACCACCCCGCCACCCCCCTCTGAAGTCGTCGTATTCACGGGAACATCTTCTTTTGGTCCAGGAGGAAATTTCGGCTCTCCTGCTGAAGCAAGCTATAGAGCCCATCCTCCTTCATCTGCGAGGGATGGGTTACTATTCCCATTTCTTCCTGGTCCCAAAGAAGACTGGAGATCTCAGACCAATTTTGGATCTCAGTTCCCTGAATCTTTTCGTAGAATACAAAAGGTTCAGGATGCTCTCTCTGCAGAGCCTTCTGCCCCTCATCCGGCCGGGTCAATGGCTTTGTGCTCTGGATATGCAGGATGCTTATCTGCACATTCCCATTCACCTATCTCATCACAAATACCTTCATTTTGTGTTCCAGGGGGACCACTACCAGTTCAAGGTGCTCCCATTTGGTCTATCCTCGGCCCCCCGAGTGTTTACCAAATGCCTGGCAGTGGTGGCGGCCCACCTGTGTACCAGGGGAGTGCAGGTTTTCCCGTACCTGGACAATTGGCTTCTTGCAGCCTCGTCCAGTGAGGAACTCCTGCATTGCCTCTCCCTTACCCTGCAGGTTTTTGCCTGCCTGGGTATTACCATCAACCATTCCAAGTCTCATCTAGTCCCATCCCAGAGACTACAATTTGTTGGGGCGATTCTCGATACGACCACGGGCAAGGCCTTCCTGCCTCCAGACAGGGTGTCCACCCTCCAGACCCAAATAAGTCTGTTGTCCGACCGCAGGACAGTCTCTGCGAGGTCGGTCCTTCGCCTTCTCGGGCTCATGGTGGCTGCTATCCCGACGGTTCCTCGCGCTCGACTCCACATGAGAATTTCTCAGTGGACTCTACGCTCCCAATGGGATCAGCTAGTGACAACCTAGATCACCCAGTTCTGGTCTCCTTGCAGATGCTTCGAGACTTGCAGTGGTGGATGGTTCGAGAGAACCTGTTTCAGGGAGTTCCTTTCTTTCGTCCTCCCCCCTCCCAGATTCTAACCACAGACTCCTCGGGTGAAGGTTGGGGAGCCCATCTAGGCCCTCATTGGACCCAGGGCTCCTGGTCCAAGCTAGAACAAGCTCTCCACATCAATGTGCTCGAGCTTCGGGCAGTGTTGTATGCTTTCCAAGTTCTTCACCAATACATCCTTCCTGGCCACCTAGCCATCCAGACGGACAACATGTGCGTGGTGTGGTACATCAACAAACAGGGAGGGACTCGGTCCTACCCTCTTTGCAGGGAGGCAATGAGGGTTTGGGATTGGGCAACACAACATAACCTTCACCTCACGGCAATTCACGTTCCGGGAGTCGACAACACCCTGGAAAACAAGCTAAGTTGCTCTTCTGCTCTGACTCACAAGTGGGAACTGGACCAAGGGGTCCTAGACAATATCTTCTGACTTTGGGGAACACCACAGGTCGACCTGTTCACTTCCCCCCTAAACGCAAAACTTCCTGTCTTCTGCTCACTCGTTCCAGAGCGAGGCACTTTTTGGAGCAACGCTCTGTCTCTAGACTGGAAGGACAGATTCGTCTATGCCTTTCCCCCAATTCCACTTATCCCATGAGTCTTGCAGAAACTAGCTTCAGAAGGAGCGCGAATGATTCTGATCGCTCCTTTCTGGCCCAGGCAAGTTTGGTTCTCTCTTCTACAACAATACTCAGAGGATCCTCCTCTTCCTCTTCCTCTTTCTCTAGGTTTATTGACCCAGGATCAGGGGACCTGGTCCATCCAGGCCTCAGATCCCTTCAACTGCATGCATGGCTCCTGCAGACTTAGCCCAATCGCGTTTTGGAGTGTCTTTCAAAGTGGCGGAGATTTTGGTGGAGGCCAGAAAACCCTCCGCCAGATCTACCTATGCCATGAAGTGGAAAAGATTCACTATCTGGGCTGCTTCCAAGAACGTGGAACCCTTCTCCTGTTCAGCGGGGCTTCTGCTGGAGTATCTGCATCATCTTTTTGACCTGGGTCTCAGTCATTCTTCTCTGAAGGTACACACAGCGGCCATCTCGGCCTATCATGTTCCCTTCATAGATAAAGCTTTCACTCAATTGGAAGTCTCTAAGACCTTTCTCCGAGGGGGTCCTCCATTTGAGGCCCCCCATCCTTACTCCTGCTCCCCCTTAGGACTTGAACTTTGTTCTCGAGAAACTTACTCTTCCTCCCTTCGAACCTGCAGCTTCTGCTGTTTTGAAGTTCCTTTCGTGAAAGACTCTCTTCCTGGTGGCCATTACTTCAGCTCGGAGAATTTCCGAGCTCCAGGCCTTGATGTGCAAAATCCCATACTTGATTTTTCACAAGGAACGAGTTGCTCTTACATGAATCCTAAGTTTCTCCCTAAAGTAGTAGCTGAGTCTACTCTGAATCAGTCCATAGAGTTGCCTGCCTTTTTTACGTAGTACTCTAATCAAAGGGAGTATTTACTCCGTACTATGGATGTCCACTGGATTCTGAGATACTACACCAACAGGACAAAGGATCTCAGAAAGACTGACCAATTGTTTGTTTCTTTTGCTCATAAAAGGGAAGGCAATGCTGTTTACAAGCAATGCCTCTCTAAGTGGTTGGCTCATTGCATCACTTTCTGTTATGACAAATATAACAAGACCCCACCGGATCAAGTAAGAGGCCACTCCACCAGAGCAGTAGCTGCCTCAGCGGCTTTTTTCAAAAATGTGTCTGCGGCAGACATCTGTGCTGCCGCCACCTGGACTTCAGTCCATACCTTTACTAAACACTACAGTTTGGATGTTGCCTCTCACCGTAGAGCAGGCTTCAGGCTGGCTGTTCTGCAAGGCCTCTTGTCCTGAGGCTCGCACAGCTACAACTGCTTTTTGGAGTAGTTTTCCTCCTCCCAGTGCCTCTCTTTGTTCCAGACTGCTTGGGATTCAGTACTATATGTAATTACCTACTGCAAGAGCCCTCTTGAAGTAAGAGAGTACAGTTACGTAAGAACTTACCGTAACAGTAGATCTTTGAGAGAGGCTCTTGCAGTAGGTAATACCTTCCCACTCTCCATTCCCCTAGGCTTTTTCAGCTTCTTTTCCAGTGAGTGAAATATCCACTTCTCTCTCGTCCGGTCTTTTCTGGCCCATGGCGGGAAAGAACTGGAAGGCGGGTGTCAGGGACCGCCCCTTTATACCGACGTCTCCTGATGCCAGTCACCTGACTTGGGGGCGGTCCCTCACCAGGGACTTCTAGCTAGACATTTTTCCCGTGGGGTCCTGCTGCTTGCCGGGCGTCAGTCCTATATGTAATTACCTACTGCAAGAGCCTCTCTCGAAGATCTTCTATTACGGAAAGTTCTTATGTAACTGTACTATCTTCAAGAGAGGTTTCTGCAATAGGTCATATTTTTCCCTCCCTCCTTCCCCAAGTCTTCCATTTGCTCTTGCAGGCCTCTTTGGATAGGGCTCAAGGGATGATATTCTTTTCTTCTGACACACTCTATGGGGTCTCCAGCGGGAGAACTGGAAGGCGGGCATGGGGACCGTCCATTGTAGGGTCAGGGTGATGTCAGTTAGGCGGTCCCCCACCAGACATTGCTGGCAAAGGTTTGCCATGTGGTCCTGACACCAGAGGGTGCAGTTCTACATGTTATGACCTACTGTAGGAACCTCTGACGAAGATCTACTGTTACGGTAACTTCTTAACGTAACTGAACTTTTCTAGGAATGTGGATATGGTGTTCTAACCACATTTCAGGCAGACTCCTAGCAGTTCAGGAGGAGGGAGGCAAGGCGCACACCCCCTACTTAAGGAATAGATATTGGAGAACTGTGGTCCCAAAACCAGCATCCTGGTGTGACTTGAGGTCGATGTGGTAGTGGGAAATGAAGGTGTGTGTTGACTTCCTGGTAGTAGCCCAACAGATTTCCTGGATGGGAACATTCCTGGAAGCAGCCACCAAGGCAGTGGTCTGGCAGGTGGAATGAGCAGTTAGCCCTACAGGAGGCTCCATACCCACCAACCTATAGCAGAGGTCGAAGCAGGATACAGTCCACCTGCCAATCATCCATTTGGCTGCTGGTCTGCCTGGTGTGGCTTCAACATAGGTGACAAATGGCTGGCAAACCTCTCCTCAAACTCTAGCCATGCACTCCTTATAATAGGACAGTGCTCACTGCAGGTCCAGGGTATGGAGCCTGTGCTCAGCCTCCGAGGTGTGACTGGTGAAGTATGCCAGGAGATTAAACACCTGGTTAAGGTAAAATCTGACACAACCTTCGGGAGAAACTTCGGGTTGGGGCAAAGTGCAACTTTGTCCCTGTGGAAGACCAGGTAAGGAGACTCCACCAGGAGTGCCTGGAGCTCACTCATCCTTCTGACTGATGTGATAGCCACCAGGTCTTCCATGACAGGTGAGACATTTTACACCTGTGCATTGGTTCAAATGGTTTGCCCATGAGCTTTGCCAATACCAGCAACAAGTCCCAAGGTGGTGGGGGTTCACACACCAGAGGGGAAATGTGGTCAAGGCCTTTGAAAAAATGCCAGACCACCTTCTCCTGTGCCACTGACTGCATACCGGCTCGCACCTGATAGGCAAATATGGCTGCCAGGTGCACATTTAGGGTCATGGACTAAAGGCACAACTGGGAGAGGGACCAAAGGCAGTCGAGAATGCTAGCCACCGGATAAGATCAGGGGTCCAGACCCTTGCCCTGGCACCAAGTGAAGAATCTCTTCCATTTGAAGGCATAGCTTTTTTGGGTTGACTCCTTCTGAAATATCTCGACCACAGCGAGGACATTGTCGGAGAGAACCAAAGCCTGGAACTCTAGTCACTCAGGAACCAGGCTATCAGGTGCAGGGAATCAAGGTCCGGATGGAGTACCTTCCCCTGATTGATGGAGAGCAGGTCCAGTTGGAGAGGAAGACATCTAAGCCACCTGCTGCTGAGGCTGAGAAGATTGGGATACCAGAACTGGCATGGCCAGTCTGGAGTCACCAGAATCACCCATGCCTTGTCCCTCCTCGCCTTGAGCAATACCTTGTGGATTAAGGGAAATGGAGGTAAGGCATACAGAATGCCCGAGGTCCAGGGCCTCGATAAGGCATCCCCCTGCAGCATTCTCTGCTGGGGAAGCACAGTACAGCCTTAGCTTTGCTTTCTCCGTGAAGCCAAATGGGTCCACCAGAGGGGTGCCCCACTGGGAGAACAGACTGTGCACTACTTCTGGGTGGAGAGACTTCTCATGAGATGCCTCACCCACATGGCTGAGAGCATCCGCCAGCTGGTTAGAGACACCAGCCACATGGATGGCCAGGAGATCGGCCTCCAGGCTGTGCAAAGGGGTCCCAACATGGAGAGCTTCCCTGCACAGAGGAAGAGAGTGCATCCTGTCCTGTTTGTTGAGGTAGTACATGGTCATGGTGTTGTCTGTCTGGACCTAAACAACCTGACCTCGAACATGTGGAGCAAAAGCAGCAGCGCCAGCCAAACTGGCTGCAGATCAAGCAGGTTGATATGGCACCAAGACTCTTCGGGAGGTCCAGAACCCATGGACTCTGTGTTCCCCCAGGTGGGCACCCCAGCCCATGAGAGAGGCATCGGTGGTCAGGATGACCATTGGCTTTGGGTGGATAAATGGGATACCTTCCTGCAGATGTTCCAGGACTGAACACCACTGGAGGGTGTCCCATATCAGCTGGGTCACAGTGACCGGCTGGCTGAAGTGACCCTTGCACTGAGACCACTGGTGGGCCAGCTCCCATTGCAGACAGTGCGCTCTCCAGCAGGCCCAATGGACCATGCTGGTGCAAGCTGCCATGTATCCCAGTAGGCACAGGAAGTTCCGAGCAGGGCACAACTGCCAACCCAAAATAATTGGGCAAAGGAGGAGACAGCCTCTGCCCTGTCCACTAGGAGTTGAGTCCTGGCTCTGCAAGAGTTGAGCTCCGCCCCAATAAAGTTGATCACCTGCAATGGCACGAGTTCCGACTTGGCCTCATTGACCAGGAGGCCAAGAGAGATGCAGGTGTGGAGGACCAGATCTCAGGACCGCCCCACCTCCTGCTTGGAAGGCCCTCAATCAGCCAGTAGTCCAGGTAGGGGTAAACCCAGACTCCTCAATGCCTCAGGAAGGATGCCACCACTGCCATTCATTTGGTGAAGACCCTGGGGGCTGAGGACAGGCCAAATGGCATGGCCCAGAGCTGGTAGAGGATCCCCTCTGCTTGGAACCGGAGGAATTGGCGGTGGGACGGACGGATTGGGGGGGGTGAAAAAATGTGTCCTGAAGATCCAGATAGCAAAACCACATGATCTGACTTGGAGGGGGCTCTTTCAGCAGGCAGCAACCATAAGGACTGAGCCACCAGGCACTTGGGCCACCTGGAAAGCTTCTAGCTAGCAGTATTCAGCAGGGACCACCCCCAACATCAGCATGCCGACATCCAACCTATGGTATAAAAGGAGCGGTCCCCCAGCCCATCCCCAGTTCTTTTCCTGCCATCAACCCATGTAGATCGGACCTCCACGGGCTTCTGCTGCTAGTCGACCACCATTTCTATTGTGTTTTAACCGCAATTTTTTTGTTTAACTTTTTTCTTTATTTTCTTCTCCAGTAACATCTTCTGATCAGCAAATGAAGTGTGCCAGTGGCAAGCATATCCCTGCCAAGGATGGCAGCTCCTCGTGCCTGTTTTTTCTAGGCCCAAACCATGACACTGAGACCTGCCAGCACTGCCAGGAGTTCAACCAGGCCATATGGAAATGCTGCTTGAAGACTTTTTAGGCTTTTCTTCTGCAGCAGAAGTTAGCGATGATGGAGAAGGAGCTCCAGGGAAAAACCTCTTCCTCCTCTGGGGCATCATCTTCTTCCTCTCTCAAGGAAAAGAAGTTGAGAGGGAAGCATAAGCACCGGGACAAGGATAGGGATTGGCCCAGGTCTGCTTCCTGCTCCAGGTCACCACACAAGTCGGTAGCTGTTTCCGGATCTTCCTCCCATGGGAGGTCAGTCTCTCCTTCACCAGCAGCTCTCACTTCCTCTGGGCTGCCCATGTCTCTGCCTCTTGCCCTCATCAACATCTTGGGCAAAAGTTCTTCTGAGCTTTGGGCTCCAACCCCAGCTCCTAAGCCCCTGAAGCTAAGGCCCCTTTTTCCAGTGAGTCCACAGTCAGGCAGCTCAAACAGTTCCTCAGGTGGTGGGTCTAGGCCTACTGGCCCTCCGGTCTTGGCATTGCCTACTTCGGTCGCCAGTCCCAGGGCCAACGCATCCAGGTGACGCCCAGAGCATGCACTCACCTCTCCTTCAAGGGTGATGCCTCTGTCTCTGGTGGGAGATTCCTCCCCTGTGTAGGCTACACCTGCATTGGCTACATCACCTGACTGGCGTCAGTCTCCTTAGCCATCGCTGGTTTCCCCAGCAATGCCTTCTCCATCACCTAAGCCTCAGCCAATGCTACCCACTCCTTCTGGACAGCCACAACCAAAGCTGGGTCCCTCGAGACCAACGACGACTAGCACTTCGCCATAAGGGACATCGCCTGCTCAATCAGTCCCTCAGGGACCGACGCCAGATCACGTGCATCCTCAGGGACTGATGCTGGGGGATCCAGCACTTCCCTGCCCAGCACCACCTCCCCTCCCACCTCCCTTGGAGTATAACATCTTGTTCACAGTGTGATGAGAGTTTATGCAGAACAGGGATCCCAAGAGGAGGCCACCTACCCCTCTCCAAGGGAGCCATCTGTTTCACTGAACCGGGTTTGCCCTAACACTCCCCAGTCTCTGGGTGATAAGGGGGACTGTTGCAAGAAGGATTAATGCCCACCAATGCTGGTCCCAGACTCTGACACATCTGGTGGAGACTCCTCCTCCTCCTCCTCCTCTTTGGAGGACTCTGAGGATTCCAAGCTACCCTCTGTGCCAGAGGAACCTAGGATACCCCAGATCCCCTCCTGATGATCCAACTTTCTTGGACATCATGAGGCACATTCAGTTCCTCATGGGCTGGGACTCAGAGGAACTGGACCCAGAGCGCCAATGCCTGGCCACCTTCATCCGTACGAAGGATACTCTGCCCACGGTTATCCCTCCTCTTATTGATGCCTTTGAAGATGATAAGGCTGCCTGGAATCACCCATCTTCCACCCCGGCCTTGCCCAAAAAGGCAGACAGA
The DNA here is from genome assembly GCA_016271365.2 of Neoceratodus forsteri. Lineage (NCBI taxonomy): Eukaryota > Metazoa > Chordata > Ceratodontiformes > Ceratodontidae > Neoceratodus > Neoceratodus forsteri. The sequence continues at coordinate 571,177,833 of CM057452.1, forward strand.
CGTTACCATGCTCCTAGGGATAAGCCTTTTTATGGGGAGCATCCAGTTGCTGACTGGTGGTCATGAACGCTGCCCACAACTGTACTAAAAAGCCCAGACACATTGGCACACACCCTTCAGATAAGGAGTCTCAGCAGTGGACTTCTTAAGGAAGACGGTCTACGCCTCAGCCACTTTGGCTGTTTGATCATTGATCTTCTTAGCTGGCTGTTTGATCGTTGAACTTCTTAGCCCACATGGTCCAATACAAGAATGCCCTGTGGGACAAGGCTCTGGAATTAGTGCAGACCCACCCGGACAATCCCACTAAGTCCCAGCTAACTCAGTTCCTGATGTTGGTAATCACGTTCTGAGGGTGTCTTACAATACCGCACATGTCGCAGGGCAAGTGGTAGCCACTGTCATCTGTATTTGCTGCGATTCCTGGCTCAGGGTTTCAGGCTTTTCCCTGAACGTGCAAGCCAAGATCCTTGACGCTCCCTTTAGGGGGTCAGTTCTCTTTGGCGAGGATGTTCAAAATATTCTCTCTCACCTACAGGAGTCGGGTCAGGCTGTAAAGTCGGTACACTCTTTGTACAGAAGGCCAGCCTAAGCCCCACCAGCATCAGCCCTTTCGGAGGAACCAACATCAACAGTCTTAAGAGCAGCAAACCAGGGGAGCCTTCAAACATAAAGCCACCTCCCAGGTGACAGGAGCCTCAGCCCCTAGAGCCCCTAAGGCCTCTCCTGCTATTTTGACCATCCCAGATTCTTCAGCATGACTCCTTGCTCGACCCCCTCCCCCAACAGAATCTTTGGGGCAGGTGGTGGGGGATTGCTTCTCCCTTTACCTAGACGGATGGCACGGAATCACATCGGATCAATGAGTGCTTCAACTTGTGGAAAGGGGGCACACTCTTGAATTTCAGGAGATACCCCCAGACAACACTCCCTTGCACTCCCATTATTCTCTGGATCATATTGTCATCAGGGAAGAGATCCAAGCACTACTGCTAAAAAGGGCCATAGAATCTGTCCCATTGAAACAAAGGGGAAAGGGATTCTATTTCCACTTCTTCCTGGTCCCAAAGAAAACCAGAGATCTGAGACCCATTCTGGACCTCAGCCACCTAAACCTGTTTATAGAATATAAACAATTCAGGATGGTAACCCTCCAAGGTCTCCTTCCCCTGCTTCATCAAGGAGACTGGCTTTGCTGCCTGGATATGCAAGATGCCTATCTCTACATCCAGGTTTTTCAACCCCACAGGAGGTTCCTCTGCTTTTGCTTCCAGGGGAACCATTACCAATTGAGGGCACTGCCCTTCGGCCTTTCCTTGGCCCCTCAGGCCTTTACTAAGTGCCTAGCAGTAGTGGCTGCAGCCCTCCGGAGACAAGGTCTTTATGTCTTCCCTTACCTGGCCAATTAGCTCCTCACAGCCCCTTCCAGAGATCAGCTACTCCGGACGATGGAAATCACCTTCAATTTTTTTGGACACTGGGCATCACTCTGAACCTGCTCAAGTTCTCTCTCTGCCCAACTTAGAGATTGCAGTTCATAGAGGCAATCTTGGATTCAGTTCAGGGCAAGGCCTTCCTGCCTCAGGACAGAGCAGACCACCTGAGGGCACAGGCCCAATTGGTGTCTTCATCACAGCATGTTGCAGCCAGATTGTTCCTCAGACTCTTGGGGCACATGGCAGTGGCCATAGTTACCGCTCCTGTAGCCTGCCTGCATATGAGGGTGCCTCAGTGGACCCTCAGGTTTCAATGGGACCAGCGCACGGATGATTTGGAACAGGGAATCCTTGTTTCGAACCTGGTGCAACATATCCTGGTGGCTAAACCCCTCCAACCTCAGAGGGGTTTCCTGTCATGTGGAATCCTCACATCAGATTCTCATGACAGATGTGTCCAATCTTAGCTGGGGTACCCACTTAGTGGACAGTCAGACTCAAGGGACCTGGTCTCAGTAAGAGATGCATCTCCACATAAATGTATTAGAGATGCAAGCCATCCTTCTTGCCCTTCGAGCCTTTCAGACCCATCTGCTGCCAGGCCCTCTCCTGAGTCACATGGACAATATGTCGGTAGTTTACAATCTCAGCAAGCAAGGGGGAACTCATTTGTACACCTTCTACAGGGAGGCTATGAGGGTTTAGCATTGGGCTATCAAACACGAACTTGTTCTGTTGGCAGTTCATGTCCCAGGCATCCAGAACATCCTGGCTGACAGCCTAAGCAGGTCCAGGTCAAAGACACATGAGTAGGAACTCCTCTTCTCTGTGGTTGAAGACCTCTTCGACAGGTGGGGTCATCCAGAGTTGGACCTTTTTGCATCCCCACTCAATGCAAAGCTGGCCAATTTTTGCTTGCTGGATCCAGGGCCTGGTGTTTTCTGGAGGAATGATCAGAAGTATGGCAGCTTGGATTCAATGCGGAGAAGTGCGAAATAATGCACCTGGGAAACAATAACCCAGGGGAAGATTACACAATGGGGGGAGGTAGTAACAACAACAACAGAAATGGAAAAAGAACTGGGGGAACTCATATCAGATGACCTTAAGGTTAGCAATCAATGTGAGAAGGCAGTAGGGAGGGCTGAGGGGATACTGGGATGTGTAGGAAGAGCCATCACCAGCAGAAAACAGGAAGTTGTTATCCCTCTGTACAGACAGTTGGTGAGACCCCATCTGGAGTACTGCATCCAGTTCTGGAGACCCTATCTCCGCAAGGACATAGACAGGATGAAGACAGTCCAGAGGAGGGCAACTAAAATGGTGCAGGGTCTGGAAGAGAAGCCATACAAGGAGAGACTAAAGGAGCTTAATATGTATACCCTTGAGGAAAGGAGGGAGGGGGGGCATGATAGAAACTTTTAAGTACCTCAGTGGAATCAACAAGGTCCAAGAGGGCAGCATCTTTCAGAAAAAGAGATGTGCAAGAACAAGGGAACACAATTTGAAGGTGGGGGGAAGTTCAGGGGCAATGTGAGGAAGTATTTTTTCACAGAGAGGGTGGTGGACACATGGAACAGCCTTCCTGAGTAGGATGTGGGGTCTAAAACTGTGGGAGAATTCAAGAATGCATGGGACAGACATAAAGCAATTTTTGTGAGGGTAGGAAGAAATAGGCTGTTGGTTAACTAGGATCTGCAGCTTATCCTGTAGGTAGGGAAATGGGCAGACTAGGTGAGCCAAGCGTTCCTTATCTGCCATCAAAGTCTATATTTCTGTGAGACACATTGTCCCTGTCTTGGACAGGGAGGTTTCTGTATGCCTTTCCTCCCTTTCCACTTCTCCAGAGAGTTCTTCTCAAGCTGCAATCAGAGAGGGCAAACATGATTCTGATAGCTCCCTACTGACCACATCAGATATGGTTCCCATTGTTGCAGCAGCTAGCAGTGGAACCTCCACTTCCTCTGCCTCTTTGCTTCGACTTGCTCTCCCAGGACCAGTGCACTCTGATTTACCTAGACCTCAAGTCTCTTCATTTCCATGCATGGCTCCTTCAGACTTAGCCATCACACACTTTGGAGTTTTTTCTCGGATGGTGGATGTTCTGGTGGCCACAAGGAAGCCTTCCACCAGAACCACTTAGGCCATGAAGTGGAAGCGGTTCTCCATCTGGGCTACCGCCCAGCATTTGGATTCCTTCACTTGTCCAGTGAATGTCATCCTGGAGTACCTTTTTTCCCTGTCAGACTCCAGTCTGGGTTACTCTTCTACCAAGGTGCACCTTTCCAAATCTGCGTACCATGGACCCATTGACGGCAAAAATATTGACCAACTGGACCTGTCCCACACATTTTTGTGGGACACTCTTCATTTGAAACCTCCCATTAGGGACCTAGTCCCACCATGGGATCTTTGGTTTATTTTGGAGAAGTTCACTCTTCCTTCCTTTGAACCGTCTGCAAGCTGCGAGCTACTGTACACTTTCTGTTGTGGAAGGCGTTGTTTTTAGTTGGCATTACTTCAGTTTGGAGGATTTCTGAGCTTCAAGCTCTGATGTGTAAAGAGCCTTACTTGGTTTTCCACAAAGGTAGGATATCTTTGCAGACCAATCCTAAGTTCTTGCCTAAGGTGGTATCTGAGTTTACTTTGATTCAATTCATCCACCTTCCTGTTTACTTTCCTAAGTATTCCTATTAGGGGGAGGCTTTACTCCATACTCAAGATGTCCATCAGGTGCTCCATTTCTATTTGGAGCACACCCATCCTTTCAGAAAATCTGATCAGTTGTTTGTTTTGTTTGCCCCCCGGAAAGTAAGGGTTCCTGTTTTCCAAACAGTGTTTATCTAAATGGCTAGCTAACTGCATTGTTTATTGCTACCGCAAGTACAACAAGCCTTTACCAGACCAGGTCAAAGGCTATTGTACAAGGGGTGCCTCCTTCAGAAATGTGTCTACTGCAGACATTTGTGCAGCAGCCACTTGGAGTTCTATCCACACTTTCGTCAGACATTACAGTTTGGACATTGTCTCCAGGCACAGAGCTGGTTTCGGACTTGCAGTTCTCCAGGGCCTCCTGTCTTGAACTTCCCTGTGACTGCTGTTGTCCTTCATCCTGTTGACTGATTCTATTATCTAATGCTTGGAATTCAGTCCTTATGGTTATTGCCTGCTGCAAGAGCCCCCTTGAAGTAAGATAGTACAGTTACGTAACAATTTACCATAACAGTAGATCTTCAAGAGAAGCTTTTGCATCAGGCACTGCAATCCCTCCCCCTTCTCCATTGAAGCATTTCTGCTTTCCTTATTTCAGAGGAACCTCCTCGGTTCTCCTAATTTTAGTCATGCTGGGGTCTCCAGCGGGAGAGCTGGGGATGGGCTGGGGGAATACTGCTACCTAGAAGTTTTCCATGTGGTCCTAGCACCTGGCAGCTCTGTCCTTATGGTTATGTGGGAAGCTCTGTAATTCTCGAAAGTGAATTGGTAGGGACCGCATACTTGCAAGCCATCCAGGCCGTTGGCACAGGGCAAGAGGCTGGGTGCTGCTGCAGCTCCAAAGCAGGGCCGAGGATGGCATCTGCCACTGGGAAGGCCTCCCCAGGAGAGTCACCCCAGTCCAGGGTCTCAGTGAGTGGGTACCAAGCCCACTTCTGAATGGGCTCCAATAGGAGACCCGTAGATTCCAAGATGGCCCCCAAAGGAAGTAGGGCCCTGCTCCATCAACAAATCCACAGCTGACTCCAAGTCCACCTGACAGGACTGCAAAGAAGATTTATGGAAGGGGGTGGACCACCAGAGTCCCTGCTGACCCTCTGGGAATGGTTGGGGGTAACGGTGACAGACAGCTGATGGGGAAGACCTGAGGCCAGGTGGGCCTCCTTAGTCAGAGCACCGGTCTTCAGCTGTTTGAGTGGCAGCTCCACCAAAATTGGCAGAGAGGCCGGAGAAGGCCAAGCTGGGACCAGACGTTCTGGCTCCTGCCAAGGTGGAGAAGGCTGGGGCCTCTGTGGCAAAAGCCAAGTATAGGCCAGGGTTGAAGCCAGAGTGGTCTTCACTCCAGTAAAAATGAGCTGTTGCCACATCAAATCCTCATAGCGCTGATGCAGCTTGCGCGGGTACCTCTCCTTGCCTGAGCAGGATGAGGAATAGCGGTGGTGCCGCTTGCCCAAGGGTCAAAAGCATGGCCGTTGATGTTGATGTAGGCTGCTTGAACTGGGACTCCAAGACTGGGACCACAACCTCGACTATCGGGGCTGCCAATGACCGGTCCCAGAGGGGGCAGATGAGAAGTGGTGGATCAGTGGGTCTATCCCTCCTTGAGTGAGCAGTAGGACCAGGGTCCTAGAGAGGGAAGTGTTGGCATCTTCAGGTGACAACGGGTCGACTGTCCAAAGAAAAATCTCAGCCAGAAGATTGACCTGCATCTCGAACAACTGGCCCAATGGGGAGACTGTGGGGCTGGCAGCCTTGGCTGAAGAACTGACCGAAGTCGGAACCTCCAGAGAAGCACGAGAATTGGAGGCTCAAGAGTGCTCCTGATCTCACAATCGACGGTGAGACTGTTTCTTGGTCTCTTTTTTAGATTTGGATTTTGACTTAGTGCACAAGGGACCCTGCCCATGGGTGGGAAGGGCCTGGCACAATTATTTGATTGCCCTTGTGAAGAAGGCACCCAAGGAGAGAGGCAAAAAGGCCGAAGCCGAAGAAGCCTAAGCTGCGACCTGGGCCATGACTTCCTCAAACACCACAAGTTGTCTTTGCAGACCCCGCAGCAGTAGAGACCACCCAACAGGCATTCTTAGATTTGATGGGCTGATTCAAATCATCCAAATGACCCAGAAGCAGGTGGGCATGGCAATCCTCTACCATAGATGGATGAAAAGTACTGCACATGCCGCATACCTGGGGGTCGTGCTTGTGGCACAGACAGTAGATAGACATGGTGTGCAGATCTGTCTGGGACATCTTCTGCCTGCAGGCACATTTTTGGAATCCCGGTGTCAACTTTGCGTTGTCCCTACTGGAGACCTGAAGGAGTAAGCCTGAAGACAGTTTTTAAAAAAAATCAAGCTTAATACACAAAGTGCCTTCTCAGTGCGAGAGTGGTAAGGAGGAAACCTTCTTCCAGTGGAAAGGAAGATCTGACATCATGGGGCGATGTTGGGGGAGTTACCACCCAGGTGGGTGAGAGGAGCCAGCTTGAAGACGTTCTGGCAAGCCTCAAAGGGGAAAAGAACACTGCCTGATGTGTGGCTAGAACACCATATCCATGTCCCTAGAAAATTACATTTATTCAATCACATGAGTGCAGTGTGCTTCATAAATATACAAAAGTCACAATCAGACCCTGTTCAGATTCTGGACTTTATAGGTGCAGAATTAGATACCCTGCAGTGGAAAGCATTCCTTCCCCAAGCAAGTGGGGAAAATCTGATTCCAACTGCAAAATCTTTCAAAGCAGGTCAGCCCAGACCTGCAAGGGAATTCCTGCACTTGCTAGACCACATGGCATCATCCACCGCAGTGGTGCCAGGTTCCAAATGAGAGATATCCAACACAACCTGAGGAAACATTGTTCCCAAAGGTAGGAACCTCTTTCAAAACTAGTTCAAGTCACAGACTCCCTGCTACAGACACTGGTGTTATGGAGGGAGGAATGCAATCTCAGGGGATTCCCTTCCTTCAGCAATCACCTATAGTCATACTTGTAACAGATGCCTTGCTCTTGGGCTGGGGTGCCCATCTGGAGGACCTCATTGTAACTGACACGTGGAGTACACAGGAGACTCAGGAACACATAACTCTCCTGGAGCTCAGGGCAGTGTACCTGGAAATGCAGGCCTTTACCTCCTATGCCTATGGCAACTGTTGTTTTGAAGCATGCCACCAGGAAAGTACTCTTCAAACAACATGAAGTCTTGCTATATTATGACTATTGCAGTTTGTCCCAGCCTTAGAACTGCTCCGGAGGTGAAAGAGTTAACTTCCATGCAGAGCATGGAGCTTAAGCCAGAGACTTCGGTTCAAACTCTGTTGGGTGGTTTCAACGAAACCGTCAGATTCTTCTCCGCCTCACTGAACAGTCGCTCGGAGATTCCTCCTGTTGCTCGGTTCATTTCTTCGGTTCAAAGCGCTATTTCTCGGTTGAATTTAACAGTGATTTAATTATTTTAACATAAAACTGATCGGTTCAAGCTCTGTCTATGGTAATCGTAAGTAATAGATAGGTTTTTCTGTGTGGAACTGTAAAGTGTTATCGGTTAGAGTTGAACCGATCAATTGTATTAAAATTTAAGTTTAAAGCCTTTTAAGGCTTCTTAATCAGTTCGGTTCTTATCGGTTCTAAAAAAGCGGATTTCATTACGGTTTTTTCCACGACCCGTGACACGGTTTGGAACCGATAAGGGTGTCTTGCCTGGCACTGCCATTAAAAGGGCAAGTTTGTTGGTTAGGCTGGCATCATGTCTGAGAAACCCAAAAGAAAAACCGGGCCCACTGGGTTTCAACACTGTAGTGTCTGTGGGGAAGCCTTTGCCAAGGCTGACCCACACACTACATGTGTCTATTGTCTGGGGTTTGACCACCTCAATTCAGACTGCCAGATTTGTAAAAATTTCCCTGCAGCCACCCTGGACAAGAGAGTGGGCAGACTCAGGGAATGAGAGGCCAAAAAGTCCGCTGACCCGGATGGCCAGCCCGGTTTGGTGCCAACCAAACCGGAGGGAGTGCCCTCTGACCAGGGCGAGACTTCCTCGGGCAAATGAAAAGCTGGCTCTGAGGAGCCAGTTCCAGCAAGAAAACTAAAAAATCAGCAGGTTTGGAGTCAAAATTCCTTCTCCAACTGCTGCAGAGATAGCCAGGGCAATACAGATTGTCCAGTCCCTGTCCTCGTTCCCTCCAACCGCCACTGTCTGGCAAAAGGTCGTTCATCGGTTCCAATGGTTCAGGATTATGATATAGAAGAGTTCTATGAACCAGAGGAGGATGAGGATTATGATCAGTGTGAATGTGACTTTGAAAGTCTGGATGTGCCCATTGAACCGGACATCTCCCCAGACAGACCTTCAGGTGAGTCTCCTCCTAGGCTTTCTGAGCCCCTTCTCATTTTTGTTTTATAAAAAGTTGCTGAGACCCTCCAGCTTCCCCTAGAGGAGGCTTTGGATGAGCAAGAGAGCCTGACTATGTGGTGATGATGGATATCCCAGAGTCCAGAGGTTGTCCATCCCTTTACATAAATCTTTTAGAAAACAAACAATAAAAATTTTAAAAGCTCCTAATTCTGTGCCTCCTGCGGATAAAAAGATGGACAGGGGGTACACTTTGTCAGGTCCTGATACAGATTTTCTTTCACAGCAATGCAGTCATGTTGGGGTAGTTCAGGCTGCAGCCTGTGATAAAGCTAATATTCCACTGGCTTCACATCCTCCTGACAAGGATTCCAGGAAGATTGATGCCATGGCCAAAAAACAATACATGGCAGCATCCTTGGGACTCAGACAAGCAAACTATATGGTTTATGTTGCGAGATACCAGAAATCTAGATGGGATACTGTCATGGCCTTAGCCAAACAGGTCCCTGGCCAGCTTGCAAAGGAGCTGGAACAGGTGGCTTTTGATGGTACTGAGGCATCTAAGGTGCAATTCCATGCTGCAGTGGACTCTAACGATGTATCCTCTAGAGTCATGGCTACATCTGTGGCTTTTCGGAGATTGGCCTGGCTCAGGTGTACTACTTTGTCACAGGATACCCAGTCTAAGGCTATGGATTTTCCTGTGGTGGGAAATTCTCTGTTTGGGAGCAGACAGAGAATTATATGAAGAAAATGGATGAATATAGAACCACTTACAGGAGTGCACAAGCCAAGGAACGGCAAGCCACTCCTCAAAGGCAGCCCCCAGGGGTAGGGGTAGGCCTTTTCACAGGCCTTTTTACCAGACCCAGGCCTCCTCCTCTTCAGCCTATGTACAGAGGGGATTCTTCAGAGGGAGAGGCAGATGGGGTTCGAGCAGGCCTGCTCTCACCCCTCAGCCTAAAGCCCCTGCCAAACAGGCACCCTGATGGGATGCCCAGGATCGGCTCTCCACTACCTGTAGGGGGCAGGTTGGCTCACTTCGTCCAGGACTGGGGTCTTTAACTTCAGACAGGTGGGTCCTGGAAGTAGTGAGCCAGGGTCTGGTTCTCAGCTTCAAAATTTCCAAAGATGAGAGCCAGATCTTTTCCACCTACAAACCCTTTAGAGACTCTTGCTTTGGAAACAGAAGTCTCAACCCTCTTGGCTCTCAGAGCTGTAGAAAGGGTTTCTCCCCCTCACCAGGGCAAGGGTCTGTACTCCAGGTACTTCCTTACCCCAAAAAAGACAGGAGAGTGGCGGCCTATCCTGGATCTAATATATCTAAACAAGCACCTTTTAAAGCCAAAGTTCAAAATGGTGACACTGGGAATGATTTTACCCTCCCTAAGGCCAGGGGACTGGCTAGCTTCCCTGGACCTCAAGGATGCCTACTTCCATGTTCTTATCAGAAGCTCCCATCAAAAGTACCTCAGATTCGAACTGCCCTCAGGCCATTATCAGTTCAGAGCAATGCCCTTCGGCCTCACTTCTGCCCCAAGGGTGTTCACAAAATATCTGGCAGTAGCAGTCGCTCATCTAAGAAGGCAAAAGATTGACATTTTTCCCTACCTGGACGACTGGCTCATTGTGGGTCAGTCTCCAGACCAGGTCAAATCACACCTGCTAGTTACCCAGCAGCTGCTTACCTCTCTGGGATTTCTTCTCAATCTTCCAAAGTCAGTTTTGGAACTCTGTCCAGGTACTCACCTTTATAGGCGCAGAACTGGACACAAAGCAGGCCAGAGCCTTCCTTCCCTTGGAAAGGGTAAGGACCTTAGTGGCCCTGGCGCGCCTTCACTCTGCAGATCTCTCGACCAGCAAGGCATTTCCTGCAGCTCCTAGGGCACATGGCTGCCTCCACAGCTGTGGTGCAAGGAGCAAGATTTCAGATGAGGACATTCAGTTCCATTTGAGAGCTTTCTGGTCTCAAAGAAGAGATCCTCTATCCAAGTTAATCCCAGTGACTCGAACTCTGATCCAGGCCCTTCAGTGGTGGCAGGATCAGAGCAATCTGAGACAGGGGTGCCTTTCATCCCTCTGTCCCATTCCTTGACCCTTACACAGATGCATCCCTCTTGGGATGGGGAGCTCACATGGACCTCTTCACCCAGGGGTTATGGTCCCCTCAGGAATCTCTGCTCCACATCAATCTGTTGGAACTCAGAGCTGTTTTTCTAGCAGTTCAGGTTTTCTCTGCATCTGTTCAGAACAAGGTGGTACAGGTCAGAACAGACAACACCACTACAATGTGGTACATCAACAAACAAGGGGGCACTCGGTCTTCGGCCTTGTGCACCGAGGTGATGAAGTTGTGGTCTCTGGCTTATTCCCTGAACACTTCCCTCATAGCAGTTCACCTCCCAGGCAAGGACAATGTCCTGGCAGATGCTCTCAGCAGGATTTCCCAGGGCCATCACGAATGGTCACTGGATGCCCTAGTACTGGGGATAGTGTTTGCCAGATGGGGCACTCCTCAGATAGATCTTTTCGCAGCCCCAGACAATCATCAACTTCCACTGTTTTGTTGCAGGCCCCCAGTGTTGGGCTCAGTTCCCCTGGATGCCTTTCTCCTCGATTGGGAAGGGAAGTTTCTTTATGCCTTTCCCCCCTTCCCTCTCCTGTTACTAGTCAAAATCAGGTCTCAGCCCTGCAAAATGATCCTGATTGCTCCAGACTGGGCCAGGCAGCCCTGGTACCCACTCCTTCTGTCCTTAGCAGTCCATCTTCCCCTGTGTCTCCCCAGGAACCACAATCTGATAACCTGTGCTCAAGGGAGAGTTTGGTACCCGAATCTCAAATCCCTCAACCTCAAGGCTTGGCTCTTGAGCAGTTAGAGTTTGCTGATTTACAACTTTCTCAAAGTGTTCTCGAAATTCTGAAGGCTGCTAGCAAGCCTTCCACCAGGGCTACCTATAACTCCAAGTGGAAAAGGTTTTCCATATGGTGTTCTGGGAAGCATGTTTCCCCGGAATCTGTTGATCTACCCACTGTATTGGACTACATGGTCCATCTTAATTCTTTGGGACTGAGACCAGCTACCCTGAAAGTACACTTGGCTGCTGTCTCTGCCTTCATTTCAGCAGGGAAGCCCTATTCTCTTTCTGCTCATCCTGTATTTTCCAAGTTTTTTAAAGGATTGCTTCACACCAATCTTCCATTCAGGGACCCTGCCCCGGCTTGGGATCTTAATGTATGCATTGCTCAGCTGATGCAACCCCCCTTTGAGCCTCTGTCTTCAGCAGAGCTTAAGTACTTGACTTGGAAAACTGTATTTCTGGTAGCCATCACTTCTGCCAGGCGTATAAGTGAGTTACAGGCTTTATCAGTAGAGACTGACTTTATTTCCATTCACAGGGATAAAGTAGTCCTCAGGACTAACAGGAAGTTTTTGCCTAAGGTGGTTTCAGATTTCCACCTTAACCAATCTATTTCACTTCCAGTGTTCTTCACTGACCATTCCTCCTCTGGTGAGAGGGAGGCTGCACAGCTTAGATGTTAAGAGGCCCTAAGTTACTACATAGAGTGTACCAAGGGTCACAGGTTTGACTCCTTCAACTGTTTCTCACTTATGGTGAGGTTGGGAAAGGAGACCTGCCACTAAGAGATCCATTGCCAGGTGGATCATTTCTTGTATCCAATTTTGCTATCAAAAGCTGGGTAAGGTTCCCTCAGGCCTGAGGGCTCACTCTACCAGAGGTACAGCTGCATCTCTAGCTGCTGCTAGAGACATCCCTATCTTGGAGATATGTCAGGTAGCTACTTGGAAGACAGTACACACTTTCACCAAGCATTACTCCCTGGATATTCAGGCCAGGAGGGATGCTCGATTTAACACAACCATGCTTAGAGCCTATTCCTAAGTAGGTTCTGTCCTCCTCCATGGAGGTACTGCTGTGTAGTCTGCAATAGTCATAATATAGCAAGACTTCATGTAGTTTGAAGAAAAATTACTCACCTTAGTAATGTTTCTTCTAATGGAGTCTTGCTATATTATGACCTCCCTCCCAACCTGCCCCTCTCAGAACTCCTACTTTGGGTATGGGGTGGGTAGTCCTCTGTTGGCATTTATTGATGCCCTCTTTCATGTTTGGGTGTTGTGTTTATTTAGTTATTTTATCTTATTTTTCTGGTCCACTGACTTGAGTCTTGGTGTTGGGACCAGGAAAATGTGTTAATATATTGGTGGCTGGTTGGCTAGTGTAGGTTACAGCTTCCACACAGAACCTTAGTGAGTTTTTGCTCGTAAAGATCTGATGGTTTCAGTTTGAAACCACCCTAACAGAGCTTCTGAACTGAGCTTGCGCTCTAAGCTCCATGCTCTGCATGGAAGTTAACTCTTTCACCTCTGGAGCAGTTCTAAGGCTGGGACAAACTGCAATAGTCATAATATAGCAAGACTCCATTAGAAGAAACAACATTACTAAGGTGAGTAATTTTTTCTTCCTGGTGGCAGTGACATCTACCAGAAGGGTGAGCAAGCTGCAAACCCTCTGCACAGATCTAACCATACTGTAGTTCTAAGAGACAAGGTAGTTCTAAGAAGTAACAGAAAATTCCTCCCTAAAGTGGTGTCTAAATTTCATCTGAATCTGTCAGCTCTTCTCCAAGGATATCTCTTTCATCAGGCCACACCTTTGAAGCTATAGTTGTGTCAGTTGTAGGATCACATGAACATTTTGCAAGCAAGGGAATGCCTACGATGAGATCATGTACCAGCATTTACATAAACGTGGCCAGCCCCACTTCTCTTCAGTTCTTCTTCCACCAATCAGACTTGTTGGACATACCATCGGAAATGGTGTGTCCAACCTGCTGTCATCTTCTATGTTTCTATGTTTCTGTGTTTCTAAATGCTGCTGCTAAAAGCCACTGTTTTCCTTTTTGATAAAATAGTAATTACTTTCTTGGTGATTTTCTTTGACCCACATTCCATTGAAAGAACTAGCCATGCTTTTTCGGTGTTGTGACTGGGGAGAGAAAATCTACAAGGACAACACGCACAAACTGTGTGTCTCCTGCCTTGGTCACTTTCACAACATAAAAGCCTGTGACATCTGCAACACAGGGCATTGGAAAAATTCCTCCTAAAAAAGATCTTAGCTGCAATGGAACCGCAGCTACAGGCCAAGTCTGTGCCACCTACCACATCAACCAAATCATGGTTGTCGAAGTCCTGAGAAAAATCTTCCTCAGGAAGCCACAAACACTGGGATAGGGAAAGGGCTTTACCAGCGAGATCCAAGTCACCACTGTGGACTGCAGGTATGTCCCAAACTTAGATGCCATCTGCTGCAGCGGCAATGACCCCCCCGACTGTTGACCAGACACAAATGTTGGGCTTGGAATAGGTGCTACCAGGCCTATTACAGCTGGTATGTTGCCATCATCACTGGAGATTCAACATCCGCTGATTAGTGTGGCCATGGTAGCTACTCAAAGTGGTATCAGTGCACAGTCAGTGCTCCTATCATTTTCAGATATGATACGGCACCTACTGTCAGGCCTACCTCCACTTACAGTGGATCTGTTGATGGGGACTACCACTACCCTGTTGATGCCACAGTCTAAAATATTGCAGAATAGATCTCTTCAGCCGTTGCCGGCATGGTCCTCCATTCCCATCCATGAGAGGTACGAAGACAAATGGGAATACAATCCTGACCTCATAATGGAGGAGGAGGATGAGGAAGACTATGTTAAGACAGCTAATATGTGCATGGTACCAGCTCTACAGTTTTCTTCTGCAGTGAGGACTCTGTAGCGAATACACCCAGGTCACCTCCAGAGGATCCCTCATTTGCCATGATGCAGCAAATGCAAGCTGTCATGGGTTTTACTTTGGAGGAGCAGGATTTCACTAAAAAGAACCTTCTGAGGTTTCTGGAAATGCCACAATCTACTTCTGCTATTGTTCCTCCTCTGTATCCAGCACTCGAGGATGCTGCTTATGCAGCCTGATATAGGCCAAACACTATACCAGGTGTTCCCAAAAAGGCTGATAAAATGTACTCTGCTCCATCTGATCAGCTCTATTATGCTAATCAGCCTGAGACTGACTCAGTGATGATCACAGCTGCCCATGACAGATCCAGGGCACCTAGGCACGGTAGGTCCTCCCTCCTGATATGGAATCCAGGAGATTGGATGTGTTAGGAAAACATACTTATGCCTCTGCCTCTCTGGGCCTATGTAGTGCCAGTTACTAGACCCATATGATAAAGTATCAGAATACCCTATGGAGGAAGGCTTAGACTGCTGCGCAAGCCTTGCCTGAGGGTACTGCCAAACAAGAGTTACTCTGAACCCTTGCTGCTAGTGCTGATGTGGGAAAACATTTGTTTCATAAAACATATGATGTCTGTGATGCCTCTGCCAGGGCTGTGGCCTCAGACATCTGTCTTAGGCGCTACTCCTGGCTTAGGGTGACAGGTTTTCCCACTGATGTGTAGGAAACAGTTCTCAGTGTCTCACTTCGGGGACAGAAACTGTTTGGCCATGAAGTTGAAGAAGCTTTGAAAAACATTCAGTCATTTTACAAGACTCTGAGATCAGTAAAATCCCTGTTCCATGCCCAAAGCAGAGGTAAGGGCAGGGGTAATTTTTGCCAATCTGCTGCCAGAGGCAACTGCCAGGCCTACAGACAGCAGGTAGTGGTAGAGGTGTGGGGGTCTTTCCAGTCACCATCCCACCCCTGGGTGCCCATGCAAAAGCACCTAGAGGTGGTGGAGCCGGTGGCTTCCCTCCATAGCTCAGCATGACTCCTCATACATCCCCCAACCACCATTATCTCCAGGGGTGGTTGTAGGGGGTCACCACTTCCTCCATCTGGATCAAGAGAGGGAAGTTACCACAGAAAAATGGGTACTGGAGATTATAGAGAAGGGTCATGCTCTGGGGCTTCTGGACAACCCCCCCAGATCATCCACACATCCAGATGGGCACTGTGACAGGGTTGAATACAGC
Organism: Neoceratodus forsteri; assembly: GCA_016271365.2. Taxonomy (NCBI): domain Eukaryota; kingdom Metazoa; phylum Chordata; order Ceratodontiformes; family Ceratodontidae; genus Neoceratodus; species Neoceratodus forsteri. The sequence goes on from CM057452.1 coordinate 571,193,341, forward strand.
CCTGTCCCAGTTGTTATGCAGAAAGTGCTTAAATTCAAGGATCTGCTGTATTCTCTCCTTTTCTATCTCTTCTCTGTCTGGTAGCACAACCAAATGTTCTCGTGAGACCTAGGACTTGATCACCCTGACAGTCTTGCAATCCTCTGCCTCTCGCTATCTCTCTACCCTCTCATGCTGTTCTGTCTTGCATATCTGCAGGTATAAAATATATGTAATTCATTTTGTGGAAATGTAACTGATACTGGGATCCTTTTGTTTAAAACTGCATATAATTATACTGTTGAAATGATTGCAAAGCTAAAACTGTATATAGTTATACTATTGAAATGATTGCAAAGCTATTTGGAACTCAAGGTGTTAACCTGAGATGCAATTTTTAAGCCTTTTGCAGAAGATGTAAACAAGAGGTCAGTTCTGGGTCACTATGTTCTTTTTGCTGCACCTGCTGAAACTGACAAGACCATTAAAACTTACAAGAACACTGTGTGAGAAGCATGCTATTTTCTTAATGAGCTCCTGCACATACTTATAAAAAGGAGCTGCAATGTTTTGCAAAAGAGAGAGGCAGAGACTGAGATTGGAAATTGGGAAGAAAAACTCAGAAGGACTGTTTTCTATGTTTCTGCTGCCATTGTAAATAGTTATTCTGAACAACTTTATTTTTTTAATTTACTTTTATTAATAATAAAACTCTTGTTGCAAATTTTACAACTGCTGCTGGTTTTCCTATGCTTCCTGTTGCTAGAGGAAGTGCAGACCTTATTTCGAAAATGAGCCATAGAACCTGTGCCTCCCAGACAGAGGCACAAAGGGTTTTATTCCAGACACTTTCTAGTCCCCAAGTGGACAGGAGATCTGAGGCCTGTTCTAGATCTCAGGGACCTCAACTTCTTCACAGAATATAAGAAATTTCAGATGGTGTCCCTGCTACAAACAGGGACTTAGATATGCTACCTCAATATGAGGGATGCCTATGTCAATGTCAAAATCAGGGAACCTCACAATAAATCTCTGAGGTTCCTGTTCCAAGGGGAGCATTATCAATTCAGAGGGTTGCCCTTTGACTTGTCTTCTGCACTATGGATCTTTTACCAAGTGCTTGGCATTAGTTGCAGCAGCCCTTCATAGGGAAGGGCTGTATGTCTTTCATTACCTGGATGACTGGCTGTTAAAAGTCCACTCCAGAGACCAACTGCTGCAGACCTTAGCTCGAACCAGAGAGATGTTCTATGCCCTGGGGGTGACAGTCAACATACCAAAGACTGTACTTACACCCTATCAACACGGCAGTACATAGTGGCAGTTATAGATATGGCCCAGGGCTCTGCGTTTCTGCCACTGGACAAAGCAGAATGACTGCACAAACACAGTTGTCATGTGACAGCTGGTATGTCCCAACAAGGAGATTTGTATGTCTTTTGAGCCTTACAGTGGCAGACATTGTCCCAGTGCCACTGAGCAGGTTGCACATGCAGATACCAAAGTGGACTCTGAAGGTCCAGTGGGATCAGTTTAAGTATGACTTACTGTAGACCAGAAGGTCCTAGTAATGTCTCCCTTGTGCAGAACGCTGAAGTGGTGGATGGAATGCAGCAATCTGCTTGGGGGCATCCCATTCCGTATTCCTACCCCACATCAGATCCTCACTACAGATGCATTGGGGATCTGGGTGGGGAGCCCACCTGGGGCCTCTTCAGACACAAGGTACATGGAACCAGGTGGAGCACACTTTGCATATAAATATCCTGGAAATGAGAGTAGTCCTATATGAGTTCTAGGCATTTCAGGACCACTTATCCCCAGGTCCTCTGTTAATACATATGGACAAGTCAGTGTGATGCATTACATCAACAAACAAAGGGGGACTCATTCCTACCCACTGTGCATGGAAGCAATGAGAGTCTGGTATTGGGCTCTGGAATACAGTCTTGAACTCTCAGCAGTGCATATTCCAGGTGTCCAAAATGTCTTGGCAGACATGCTAAGCAGGTCACAGTCCAGGGTGCACAAGAAAAAATTACTCACCACAGTAATGTTGTTTCTTCTAATGGAGTCTTGCTGTATTCAGACATAATGCAGTTAGCCCCATCACTTGAACTGCCCTGGAGAGGAAAGAGTTAACTATATGCAGAAGCATAGAACGTTGAGCTTGAGCTCTGTTTTCAAACCTCTGTCTGTGGTACTTCCCAGTGTAACCATCAGATTCTTACGAGCAAACTAACTAACATACTATAGTATGGAAATTGTTCAAAATATAGCCAAATGGCTAAAGATTCCTTTTGGGCCCAAAAGACTCAAGTCGAGAACCCAAGAAGGAAAGGTAATGACAATATTTAAGTATAAAACACCAGAAAAATAACATCTAACCCACCCAAGAGAGAGGGTACAAGGTACACCCTGAGGTGCAACACTGTACCTGCCAGCCCACTTCCCAAAACCAGGTTCTGACAGGGGAAGCAGGGAGGGAGGTCTGAATACAGCAAGACTCCATTAGAAGAAATAACATTACTATGGTGAGTAATTTTTTATTCAAACAACATGAAGTCTTGCTGTATTCAGACATAATGCAAACTACCAAGCAGTTTCCTATGGAGGAGGGAATACAGAACCTACTTTGGGAAGAGGCTCTGCAGTACTGCTGTACCAAACCTAGCATCACTCCTAGCCTGGATGTCCAGGGAGCAATGCTTGGTGAAAGTATGTACTGTTTTCCAGGTGGCTGCTTTACAGATCTCTAACAAAGGTATATCTCTGGCTGCAGCTAGAGAAGCAGCTGTGCCCCTAGTCAAGTGAGCCCTCAGGCCTGAAGGGGGCGTCCTACCCAACTTTTCATAACAAAATTGTATACAAGAAACAATCCACCTGGTGATAGTTCTTTTAGTGGCAGGCTTACCTTTCCCCACTTCACCATAAGTGAGAAACAATTGAAGACAGTCATTTGTATGTGCCTTAGTATGCTCAATGTAGTAGCTAAGTGCCCTCTTAACGTTCAGACTGTGCAACCTTCTTTCACCTAAAAAAGAATGGTCAGTGAAAAACTCAGGGAGAGATATAGACTGGTTCAGATGAAAATCTGATACCAGATACTACTTTGGGCAAGAACCTCCTATTGGTTCTTAGGACCACTTTGTCCCTATGGAAGGAGATGAAGTCAGGTTCAACTGACAGAGCCTGTAACTCACTAATCCACCTGGCAGAAGTAATAGCTACCAGGAACACAGTTTTCCAGGTCAAGTACTTTAATTCGGCCGAAGTCAAAGGTTCAAAGGGTGGCTGCATTAGCTGAGCTATGCAGAAGTTAAGATCCCAAGGCGGAGTGGGCTCCCTAAAGGGAGGGTTAATGTGAAACAGACCTTTGAAAAACTTTCTGAAAACAGGATGAGATGTCAGGGAAGAGCCCTTCCCTGCTGAGAGAAATGCAGAGACAGCTGCTAGATGAACCTTCAGAGTGGCAGACCTCAGGCCTAGATCATTGAGATGAAGTAGATAGTCTAAGGTTGTGGAAATGTCTGCAGAATTGAGCAGGATGCCTTTCTGAGAGCACAAAATAGTGAACCTTTTCCATTTGGAGTTGTAAGTTTTTCTAGTGGAAGGTTTCCTGGAGACCTTCAGAATATCCAGAACTCCCTGAGAAAGATGTAGTGCTGCATATTCTAACTCTTCAAGAGCCAGGCCTTGAGATTGAGAGACTGGCGATTGGGGTACCAGATCCACCCCTAGGAGGAGGACAGGAAAATGTATGTCCTGGGCAGAGACAGGTGACGTAACACTGACAAAGACAGCAGTATTCAAGTTACTTTATTGTTCAGCAAAGCTATTACAAATTGCTAATTGTAGTCAGAAATCACATTAATACAATTATTCCATAGACATACGATTGGCTGCTTATAGACATTTATAAAAATCTGAGAGATATAAAACCTTACATTTAATAATTTATTAAGTTTAGTTTTAAAGAAATATTGATGATAAAAACTTTGTTACATTTTGTAATACAATTTTCTCAGTGCAAATAAAAAAATATTCAATAATCTCATCTGGAGGGAGATTAAGTCCACTAAGTATGGAACCCAACCATTTTCTTCCATTTTGTTCAAAAAGAGGGCATAATAAAACAACATGTTTCAAATCATCTTTACATGGTTTACCACATTTACAAAAAGGAGACATAACATTACTTCTTTTTTGCCTGTGTAAAATGAACTGTGAATTATAACTTTCAGTTCTGAATCTTGAATATGCTCTCCTAGTTTTTGGACATGTTAGATATGATAAGTATGACTCAAAACCCCAAAGACCTTTGAATCATTTGTAATCATTGTATAATTTAGACTGAGCCAATTTAGAGAATGTTTGATTTGAATCTAAATCTCATATTCTGTATTTAACTATGGAAGCAATCTCATCCCAAGATTTTATATGTATATCATAAAGAGTATGTCCCAAGCCCAGAGGAAAGATAATTTTCCTAATTATCTGTATAAAAGGATGTACAAAACCCAAGTTTTCCATCTTAATCTCCTCCTCAAGACACTTTCTAGGAAATCGGTAATCCTGAAGTGAGAAAATTTTAAGCAAAAACAAAATTTGTCTTTCCTTTATTAAGGAACTCAGAGAATATTGACCGAGTTCCAATCTAAGGATACAGTTAGGAGTGCCTAGAGGTAGCATAAGAATATAATGGTATAATTTATTAAGTAAGGTTTCTAGTGGGTTAATATTGGCAAATCCCCATACTTCTCCTCCATATATTATACTGGTTTTAATTTTAGTATTAAGTACCCTTAGAACCCCTTTTATTGAGGTCTTCCCCATTTTGGCATGAAATATTTTGAATGCATTCACAGCCAACATTGTCCTATTTTTAATGTATTCTATGTGCTTATTCCAATTTAAGTTCTAAGAAAAACAAACTCCCAAATAATCATAAGTTTTAACTATCTCTAGTTTTTCACCATTTATTACGAATTTGGGTTCATATCTGGAAGTATTTCCAAAAATCAGAATTTTGGTTTTATTTAACTTTACATTAAGATTTCTCTCTCTGCAGAGGGTATCAAAACATTTAATTTTTCTTCTGAGTCCCAATGCAGTGGTGGATAATAGGACCAAATCGTCTGCATATGCTAGGCTATCAATTCTACTTTCATTAATTTTTGGCGCATGAAATTCTGTATTTTTGATTTCAAGTAAAATAGAATTTAAGTATATATTAAAGAGTGTAAGTGCTAATATACAGCCTTGTCTAACCCCAGTGTTTGTCCAAAATGCATCTGTGGTATGGCCATATTGATTGTATTGAATATTTGCCCATGTATATTCATGTTGTCTTATGATAATGTCCAAAAGTGTCTTCTCAGGTCCAAGTTTTTCCAGTGTGGTCCAAAGTATTTTCCTACCAATACTGTCAAAGGCCACTGAAAAGTCCACAAAACAACAATATAATTTTGATTTCCGTATTTTTGTATATTTCCATGCTAGATGATGTAAAACACAGCAATGGTGGATTGTGGACCTATTTTTTCTAAATCTATTTTGAGCCTCGTCCAAAATTGAGTTCTCTTCTAACCATGTTAGTAATCTACCGAGTATAATTTTTGAGAAGATTTTTTGAGACACATCAATGAGGCTAATGGGTCTATACATCCTTGGTTCCTTTACATTACCCTTTTTAAAAATTGGGAATATGATACTACCAGCCCAACTCTTAGGGTATCTTAAGTTCTGAACAAATCCGTTATACATTAAGTAAAGGAGTGGGGTCCACCATTCTTTAAAGGACTTGTAAACATCTCCAATAATTTTATCAGGCCCAGGTGCTTTGTTAGATTTTTAGAGAGTTTAGAGAGTTAAAAATTTCTAATTCTGTGATCACGAATGGTTTTGGGAAATGTGCCTCTTATCTTATATTTATTTCCATTTCTTCTTCACCTTTTGAAAAATATAGCTCTTGAAAATATGCAATTCAAGTTTGTGGTGTAATGTGACATTCTATTTTCTCTTTATATTTATTATGGCCTTGTGCTACTATTTTCCAAAATTCTTTGCTATTTCTTTCAATAACTGCTGATCTTAATTTTTCCCATAGAAGAAAAGAGTTTTTAATTTTTTCTTCTTCTAAGACTTTCTTATAGATCTCCCTTTCTTTCCCTAAAATCTGATTATCCATTTTATTTTTATTTGTATTCTTCCTATGTTGTCTTAATATTTTAGTAAAACTAGCTTTTGCTGTTTTACATCTTTGATTAAACCATGATTTGACATGATTTGAGCATTCTTTTTTAATTATATTATTTTTCCTGCAGAAGGCACTCAATTTTATTACAATATTTTCCCAAATGTCATAAATATCAAAGTTAGCCTTATCTTGGGAGGAGATTACAGTTATATCTCCAGAATAGAGTATTTCCTGTGATTGATTTTGATAAATTGGATTCCATCTAATTCTTTTTTCATTAATTATTTCCACATACTCAACAGAATTCCCCACATCTTGAGTTGTTCCTGTAAGGTTATTGTCTATAGTAAGGGACAAAGGAAGATGAGAAGATTCTGATGACTCAGTAATTTCCAGTTGATAAGTTATTTTTAATCCCTCCCGGTTTGCCCATATCAAATCAGGAATAGAGGATCCTATAGGACCCCTGAAGGTTAATTTTCCCATATGTCCCCATTAGTTGTTCCATTTAAAATACAAAAATTCCTACTGGCAATTGCTGTGAATAATTCTCTACCCCATGATTCAATCTTTTTTCCAATTCTTGATGAAGTCAGTCTAGGGTTAATTACTTCCAGAGCATCTGCTAAGGTTGAATATAGGCTCTCTGAGATTCCTCCCTTTATTCTAGCATTAAAATCTCCCAAAATAAAAATAGGCCAGTTTCCTTCTGTTTCACTAATAGCATTTAATTATAATTTAAGATTCAAAATATAGGGATCCTCTATTTCTGTAGAGTTGGGCTCTGGGGGAAAATAGACATTGCACAGTATCATTTTCTGGGAATCCTTAGAAAGTTCAAGGGCCAAAATATTATAGGTCTTAGGCGGTAGTTCTCTTATCTTTAGATTTAAACAAATCTTTACTAATAATATTAAGCCCCCCTTATATCTACCAAATTTCTTATCTCTGATTGCTGGAAAACTATAAGGTGCATAACCAGGAAGTCTAGGAGTTACCTCTTTTATACACCAAGTCTCTTGGAGAGCAATTATATCAAATGTTTCCAAGAAGCCAACTACCTCAGGGTCCATGATTTTCAAATGAAGACCTTCAATATTCCATGACAGGATGGTTAATTTTCCCTCTTTATTACTATTCCCCCAGACAAATGTATCAGATTCTGAATGTCATTCTGAATCCAGATTTATTAAAGTTTCAAAGCCATTTAAGTCTCTCCAATTCTCAAGGTCTATAAGGGGATAATCTATATCCTTTTCATCTTTCCTGATGGGTTCCTCCCCCATTTCTCTTCCCATTTCATATGGGTAGATAATATATATACCCAATTTGTCTAAACTTTCTGCCAAATCCAGAAATATTTTGGCCTTTTCTGGGTTTTTGAAAGTACAGTCAATTTGACTAGAACTGGATACATTTTTATAAATTTTAATGTGATCTATCATATTCCTAGATATTTTAGATCCAGAAATTCTTGAGAGAAAGGAGAGCAGTTCCTCTATAATACTAAAATCAGAATCCTGTCTGACTGTCTCCCATCCAAATATAACCACTGTTCTACACAGCCAACTCTCATTTTGTTTTTTCCCATATTTATCAATTATTTCAGTTATATTTGCTATATATCTTGCCTCATTCCTTTCCTTTCTTGTCCTTTTGGGACTTATTCTCATGGAAACCATTTCAATAGGATTACAAAATTGTTTAGCTACCCTAGATCCACTATTATCAGATTTATTTTCTAAAGTGGTACTTTTAGGGACTAAGAGAGGTAACTTAATTGTAATTCCTTTTCCCTCTAGAGACATTTTTTTATCCATGATCAGTTTGGCCATTTCCTCAGTTTCACAATATAACAAAATTGTGTCATAGAAGGCCATATTTGTGGTCTCATAATAAATATATCTTCCTTCACTAATGATGGTGTAATCTCCAGCATATGTAACACTCTCTCCTTTAAATCCTCCCTAGTCTCTGTTATAGGTCTTAAAATTCCAGCTATTTCGATCAAGTATTCAATTTCCCCTTCTATTATCTTGATCTGGGATTTTGTTGCCAGAGGTAGATCAGTCTTATTATCTTTGGCCACACTGCTAACTGATGTTGATATCATAAAGCTAGACACATCCTCATAAGTGAGATTAATCTTTTCCTTTGTTTCTGCTTTATTTGTTTTTTCCTTAGATTCTATTGGCTCTGCTCCAATATTTCCACTATCTTTTTTATACACTAACAAGGTTTTCCCTTTCTTTACTTCCTTGCTATTGTGTTCTGTAGTCTTAACTTTCTTTTTAGTTGTTCTTTTCCCTTGCTTGCTTTTTCCATTTTTAAGTACTGTAGAAATTGCTTTTTTTGCTTTGTCTGTTGTTTTGTCTGTTGTTTTGATTTGACAGAAACAGAAACTGTTTTTATTTAAGTCAAGAGGTGATAGCAATGAGACTTGAACCCCCTATTCTCCGTTTTTTTAATTTTAGGTGACAAATTATTTTCGCTTGTAATCTCTTCTTGTGTTCTAATGTCTTTATTAAGGTTTTGAATAAGTACCCGATTATAAAATATATCTGCCCTAATATTAGTCAGTTCTTCTTTCAAAACTAAGATGTTCTCCAGTACAGTAATATCTGCATATCTGTTTTTGATTGTTTCCAACATTTGTTTTGATAATGAAGAACTGACCATAACATTTCTCCTGTTGTAAGTATGTTCTTCTTCATTATTAATGAATCCAATCTGAGGGGTATCCCTAATTTCTGAAATATTTATTTCAGGGCAGTGACTGTCCATGAGAATATCCCCATTTTGTTTAACCATTTTTTTAAGACTTTCTGTAGTTGTACTTAGTTCTTAAATAATCCCCTTTAATTCCCTGTTACCTTTATTCCCTTTGTATGATACATCCAATTTGGAAGGATGCAAAGATGGTCCTTCAGACCTCAAGTCAGTATTATTTTTAGTTCTTGAGGTAAGATAACTTTCCATATTAGAGGGATTCATCAATAGAAAGGGCTATAATTGAATGGTTAAAACTATTATTACTATTACTTTCTCCACTTTCTTTCTGAAAAAAGGTTTCCCATTCATAATTGTTAAAAGAGATTTCTTCTGATTTATTAGAATAATTTGGGGAATACTCATTATACGCCCTTTCCAGAGAACAATAATCTTTTCCCAGATTGCCAGCTCCATTTATTTCTAATGAGGCAGTACATTTTGGAGTAGAAAGGTACCTTGGGCCTTCTTTCTTATCAGCCCATATGTCTGTTATTTTCAGTTGTTTCTTATTTGTACTACTATCAGTATAGTTTTTAATCCTGAGCTACAGACATATTTTTTAAGTTGAATGAAGAATTCAATGATTTAGACTGTAAACTAACTTTATTTTCCTGTATAGCAAGTGTTTTCCCTCTATTATTGCCTTTAACTTTCTGTTCTTTATGGGCTAATTTTATTTTCTAGCCCAAGATACTATCGGTACCAATTGTTTCCTTAATTTCAATTTCGGAAGAAGTTGCCCCTAGGGTCAAACTTCCCTTTCCACTTCTAGTTTGAACCATATTGAAACAATATATTCAAAAAAAAAATTAAAAGTTTTCCACAAATTCAAATTCAGAATCAATCTCTGTCAATAAAAATCTATAATTTAGTCAGTTCCAATAGTCAATAGACTGAAAGCATATTGATCCAGAGAAAAAGACCAAACTCCAACTCCAGGATATTCCAGCACAATGTACCAGCACAATTAGAAATGATTTGCAGCGTAGATCACTGAAGAGTCTTTCAAAGTCTTTATATTCCTGTTGTAGTAAATCACTGAAGAAAGCAAGAAAACCTTATCAAAACGTTGGACTTGTAATGTCTTGTAGTGACTTTGAGTCCCCTTTTGACTATGGCCCTGGAATGGTAAACCATGTACAGGAGAAAGTTCTTGCACAGGGGCACCTCCTGTCCTTCTCTGCACTGAAAGGGGATGAAAGGAAAAGAAGAGGCTAATAGGGCAAATAGGTTGTCAGAAATATCAGTGTTCAGTGCAATTTTCAAAACAGTTTTAAGTGCATCAATATATAAATTAATATATAATTAAACCGAGATATGTCTAACAGGAGGGATACCACCAAAAGGGCTACACTGTTAGTCTAAAATAAATCCTTAGAGATCCTGAGTGCTAACATATATACTAAAGTGAAAATTGAAATAAAATGCTAAAATACTCACTTCTCAGTAGTTTCAAATAAAACCCCTCAGTACTCGAAAATATAATACCCTCTTGTTGACTCCTATAATTATAGAGAGATTCCAAAGTGCACACCAGCTGCTCAAATGGTGTTCTAAAACATTTTATCATTTTAAGTTATTTTAAAGGAAGCAGTGCCTTGTCAAGCCAACACCCAGCGTACAATGCTGACAACGCTAACTTCCGAGTGCTGGTTGCAATTTTGTATTTAGAATAAAATAAACGTAGAGAGAGGCAGTGTTTGTAGCTTAAACTGAGAGTACAAATCTACATGCGGTCATTCACTTCAGTCTCCTTTGACTCTCGCACAATACCAAATGAACGCAATACAAAATGCAACCGTTAGCATCCAATTTAAGTAAACTCGAGTATATTTTAATTAAGAGAACTGATCAATTAATCTGCTAGCATAGTTTGATTACCAAAGCAGAGCAGTAAATGTTTTCCCTTTCCCAATTGGCTAACTGGCGGCAATTTAGAACCTCTTCACCGTTAAAAGATTATTGAAATAATTAGCAAGTATTTCGGATGAATTAGAGTCAGGCCAAGGGTTAATATAGAAAAGGTTAATGAAATTTCAAATTAATTTAATTCAGTTTAGTCCAATTATGTCCAATTAAGCCAAATTAACTACTTTGATTCTGAAGTAGCAATAAGCATGATTTGCACAAAGTTTTCTAGAAAACACCTCGTGCTTTCTAGCTAGACATTTAACTATTTTCTATTTAGCAATGAAACCAAACCAAAGAAGTAAAAATAGTTTGGCTAAGCTAATTAAAATATACCCCAAGGATAAACAAATCATCCACCCGGTACATACAACATTAAACGCTGAAGCGCTAAGTGCAAAATTACAATAGAAACAAATATAAAACGAAAGTGAAATACGAAGTAGTCAGTCAGTTTAAAATATTTTAAATCAAAATCTTAATTGTATAAATCCCAGACCAGAACCCCTATATTTTAACCAGAATAAAATTGCAGGTTAACCAAACAATCAATAATTGCATTAAGTTGGATAGCAAATATTCAACGGAAGGAACAGATTAATAAAATACAATAAACTATATAATAAAATTTCACTTAAATGACTTTAAATATTTTTGGTCCTTCCAACCTCCGTGGTCTTCTCCATTATATAATTTATATGTTTTGAAAGTTTTCTGAAAATTATCGGAGAGTGTGACTGATATCTGACACTGATGAATGGAGGAAAATAGAAGTCTAGAGCTTCTGTAGTTATTCTGTGATTTCCACCGTAAATTCCATCATTGTTGAACCTCCAATTCCAATTTTATAAGAAACACGGAACTTATTGAGGATACCGATCCTCCGCAGGACCGCTCCAGCTGTCCCCTCCTCCGGTATGGCTCCCCATCTAGATTCCTAATACCGGGGGAGAGAAAAAGGACACCTCAAACAAGCCTGTTTAATTCTACAGCACAAGTTAGCCTGGAAAAAGCACCAGAGTTAAGGCGCTACCGCCGCCTCTTATTACTCTACAGTTTGTTCAAACTCTCATTAAAGAAATTAAGCTCTGCACAGGCAACGGTGGCATACCTGCTGTAGAGCAGTGGTGAGCGTTTCTGGTGCCCCTGCTGGAGTGCTTCTCCTCAGCCTCTCTAGCATGCAGCTGCGCAGTCAGATTCTGTTGAAAGGTGTCATCTAATCTGGAGTTTGTTGAGGTCTCAAGACAGCAGTAGAGGATATCAAGGCTGTCTGGCCTAATCTGGAGCCACCAGTATTACTGTGCAGGGTTGAGTCCTGATCTTGATCAGAACTCTGAACAGCAGAGGGAAGGCATAGAGAAACCTGCCCTTCCAGTCCAAAAAAAGACAGCATCCTGGGGAACCGTCCCCAGGACTGGAGGTCTGCAACAAAACAGAGAAAGTTGATGATTGTCCATTGCTGCAAAGAGATTTATCTCTGGAGTGCCCCATCTGGAGAAGATAACCTTCAGGATGTGAGAATTCAGGGACCATTCATGTTGTCCCTGTGAAATTCTGCTCAGAGCATCTGCTAGTACGTTGTCCTTCCCTGGAAGGTGAACTGCTACCAGAGAAGTCTGAAGAGAATAGGCCAGAGACCACAACTTCATGGCTTCTGTGCACAAGGCCAATGACCGAGTGCCTCCCTGCTTGTTGATGTACCACATTGTGGTGGTGTTGTCCATTCTGACTTGGACCACCTTACCCTTGACTGAATCCAAGAAGCTCTGCAGGGCTAGGAAAACTGCCTTGAGTTCCAGGAGATTGATATGAAGGAGAGACTCCTGTGGAGACCAGAGTCCTTGAGCTGTCAGGGCTCCCAGGTGGGCTCCCCACCCTAGGAGAGAAGCATCCGTAGTTAGAACTACTGATGGGACTTGAGGGAGAAATGGAACCTCTTGTCTGAGGTTGTCCTGGTCCAGCCACCACTGGAGGACTTGAACCAGAGTCTGAGTCACTGGAATCAGTTTGGTAAGTGAATCCTTCTTTTGAGACCAAAAAGACCTCAGATGAAACTGAATGTCTCTCGTCTGGAACCTTGCTCCCTGCACCACTACCGTGGAAGCTGCCATGTGGCCCAGGAGCTGGAGGAACTATCTTGCTGGGTGGGAGACCTGAGGTCGAAAGAAGGAAGCAAGATCCACTAGGGCCTTCACCCTTGCCAGAGGAAGGAAGGCTTTTGCTTGTACAGTGTCCAACTCTATGCCAATAAAGGTGAGAAGTTGAACTGGTTTGAGTACAGACTTTGGAAGACTGAGAAGAATCCCAGGGAGCTGAGTAGGTCCTGAGTAGTTTGAAGAGCTGACTTGACCTGTAAAGGTGACTGACCCACTAAGAGCCAGTCATCCAGATACGGGAAGATGGTGATACCCTGTCTTCTTAGGTAAGTCACCACTACTGCAAGGCACTTTGTGAACACCCTTGGAGCTGATGTATGGCCGAATGGCAAGGCTCTGAATTGGTAATGGCCTGAAGGCAACTCGAACCTGAGGTATTTTCTGTGGGAGCACCTGACAGGAATACGGAAGTAGGCATCCTTGAGGTCCAGAGATGCTAGCTAATCCCCTGGCCTTAGAGAGGGAAGGATTATTTCCAGAGTTACCATTTTGAATTTGGGCTTTGAAATGTGTTTGTTCAAATATCTTAGGTCTAGGATGGGTCACCCCTCCCCTGTTTTCTTTAGGGTAAGGAAGTACCTGGAGTACAGTCCTTTTCCCTTGTGCTGAGTAGGAACTTTCTCTATAGCTCTGAGAGCTAGAAGAGAGGAAACCTCTTCCTCTAGGGAAAGGGTTTCTGAGACTGATGCACGTGGAAAAGACTTGGCCCTCTTTTTTGGAAATTTTTTGAAGCTGAGGGCCAGTCCCTGGCTTACTACTTCCAGGACCCACTTGTCTGAGGTCACAGACTTCCAGGCCTGGAAGTAGTAAGCCAGCCTGCCTCCTACTGGAAATGGGGAGTCGACCTGGGCTGACACATCAGGGTGTCTGCTTGGCAGGAGCCTTAGACTCAGAGGAGGAGGAAGCAGCCCTGCTCATCCACTCCTACCCCTCCCTCTGAAGAATCCCCTCTGTGGGAAGGGGGAGGAGGCCTGAGCTTGGTAAAAAGGTCTTTGAAAGGGCCTTCCCCTGCCCCTAGACTGCTGCTTGTGCGGAGTGGCCTGCCTTTCCTTGGCCTGTGTACTCCTGTATATGGTCCTGTATTCATCCATTTTCTTCATGTAAGCCTCTGTCTGCTCCCCAAACAGAGAGTTACCTACTACAGGAAAATATGTGGCCTTAGCCTGGATATCCTGTGAAAGGCTAGTACATCTCAGCCAAGCATGTCTTCTGAGAGACACAGATGTAGCCATGACTCTAGATGCCACATCATTGGAGTCCACAGCAGCATGAAATTGCATTTTGGATGCCTCAATTCCATCAACAGCCACCTCCTCCAGCTCCTTGGATAACTGGGGGGAGGCCTGTTTAGCCAGTTCCAGAACCGTATCCCATCTGGATTTCTGGTACCTGGTTTTGTAGGCCATATACAGTAATTTGCCTACCTGAGTCCCAAAGAGGATGCCAAGTATAGTTTCTTGACCATGGCATCGACTTTCCTGGAGTCCTTGTCTGGGAGGTGTGAAGCCAAAGGAATGTTTGCCCTGTCACAGGCTGCAGCCTGCACTACCCCAACATGGCTGTTATGTGAATAAAGGAACTCCGTAGCTGAGCCTGATAACATGTATCTCCTGTCCATTCTTTTATCTACAGGACGTAAAGAGTTAGAAGTCTGTATAATCTTTTTTGTCTGTTTCCCCAAGGACTTGTGAAGGGGAATAGACAACCTTTTGGACTCTGGGATGTCCATCTTCTCCAAAAAATCAGGCTCTTCCTCCTCCTCAGCAGCTTCAACCAAAGGGAGCTGGAGGGTTTCAGCCACCTTCTTGATAAACAAGAAGTGAGAAGGGGACTCAGAAAGCCTGGGAGGGGAGACATTAGAGGGTCTGTCTGGGGAGATGTCCGGTTCAATGGACACATTCAGATCCCCACTATCGTAGTCATCATCATCATCGTCGGGATAGTCTTTGTCTCCCTCCCACTCCTCATAGAAAGCATCTGGATTGTAATCCAAAGGAGCCGGTTCCGACTGAACCGACCGCCTAACCAGCGGCACCGGTTCAGACAGAATCGGACACAGCAATTGGACAATACTAATCGCTTTGGCTATCTCGTCCGCGGTTGGAGTAAGCGGTACTGGATCCGAACCAGCGGACTTTCTTTTTTGACAGAACTGACCCCTCAGAGTCAGCTCTCCTTTTGCCCGAGGCGGTATCACCTAGGTCAGTAGGCACCTCCCCAGGTTCAGCCGTAACCAAACCAGGCTGGCCATCTGGGTCTACTGACTTCTCGGCCTCCCTTTCCTTCAACCTACTCAGTCTTTTTTCTAGAGTGGTTTTAGGAAAGTTTTTGCAAATTTGGCAGTCTGACTGGAGGTGGTCAGACCTCAAACAATAAACACAGATGAGATGGAGGTCGGCCTTGGCAAAGGCCTCCCCACACTCAATACATTGTTGAAACCCAGTGGGACCGGTTTTCTTTTTGGGTTTTTCAGACATGGCCAACCTACCAAAAATACCCTATAGAAGCGTTCAAGCCAGGTAATACCAACCGATCGGTAACAACTGTGTCACGGGTTTGGAAAAGAACCGAGAAAAAGCCTGGTTCTTTTGAAACTGATTGGTACTGGAACACCACTCTAAAATAATACATTTAAAATTAGAAGGCAACACAAGGTCAGTTCCTAACCGGGCCGACTGGGAAGAAACCGAAGAAGCCAACAATTTCTACAAGTTATTTAAAATAAAATACAGTCACTACCTATCTACCACACTACCTGTACCATAGACAGAGGCTGGAAATCCGAAAAAACAATAAAGAATAAGTTTTAAACCGAACGCTTTACGTTTACCGAACCGAGTAGAGAAATCTCCGGAGCGACTTCACTGTTAGGCGGAGTAAAGAATCTGACGGTTGCACTGGGAAGTACCACAGACAGAGGTTTGAAAACTGAGCTCGAGCTCAACGTTCTATGCTTCTGCATAGAGGTAACTCTTTCCTCTCCAGGGCAGTTCAAGTGCTGGGGCTAACTGCATTATGTCTGAATACAGCAAGACTTCATGTTGTTTGAAGTGAGAACTGCTGACCTCAGTGGTTAATGATCTATTCACAAGACGGTGTCATCCAGAGTTGGATCGTTTTGTGTCACGAGACAGTGCAAAACTGCTGCTTTTATACTGGGTGCTTATACTGGGTTTGGAATGGAAGAAGGCCTCTTCAGCCCATTATTACCATTCCCCACATTAGTGGGACCATTTGTGCCTGTTTCTCGTTAACCAGATGTCGACACCTTTCTTGAAGCTTACTAAGAAATTACTGCACACTAAGTCAATTGGCAGTGCATTCCATAACCTGCCTGTTCTATTTAAAAACATATAATGTCTGCTGTTGTTTCTTGCAGTCTCTATTTTTATTTGCATCTTGTGCCCCCTGAAGCCTAGAGGTTTATCCTGTGTAACTATTCCCATCTCCTCGATTGATTAAGCAATAATGCCTGACAGGGTGTGTGTCGTGCTGAGATAACGTCATGCCTCAGATGGTTGGGCACGAGGCCGCAGGCTGAGTGCTTCCAACAACTGAGGCGTGTCATTATCCCAAATGACACACACCCTGGAGGGCATTATTGCTATTATACAATGGCTCATTGTTATACAGAATAAAAAAATGTATTTTAAAGATATTTTTGAGTGGAAAAATATTTTTGTTTTTTAAGAGCAGATGAAACAATCAAGCTCTAGATGCTCAAGATCATCTGCAGGTTCACAGTAAGGCTGAGACTAGACCCGTGATGTTGTATTGGGATAACATCATGGGTCCAGACCAAGACTGACCAATCAGAGTCCAGGATTTTTTGTTGCCGTTGTATAATTCTGATTCTCTCATTATTTTGTACAGTTAGTAGATCACCCCTCACTCTTCTTTGTTGTAGTGAAAAAAGTCCCAGTCTTTG
This sequence comes from Neoceratodus forsteri, assembly GCA_016271365.2. Lineage (NCBI taxonomy): Eukaryota > Metazoa > Chordata > Ceratodontiformes > Ceratodontidae > Neoceratodus > Neoceratodus forsteri. Next base: position 571,210,283 of record CM057452.1, read on the forward strand.
AAGTCTTTCCTTGTATTTCTATGGTTTTAGTGAACCTACCATTTTTGTATTCCTCCTCTGGATTCTTTACACTCTGTTGTTCTCTTCCACCATATATGGGCCCAATAGTGGCAACCCATAATCTACATGTGGCCTTATGTATGTTTTATAAAGTGGATCTACATAGCCTAAAGATTTGTTAATGAAGCTTCTACTTATATTTCTAATTATATAATTGGCTCTCCTAATTAAGTGAGTTATTTGTTGTTTAAAAACCAGTCTATTGTCAATAATGATACCACAGTCCTTCTAATGCTTTGCTACTTTCAAGTCATTTCCATTTAACCTATAGGTCTGTGTTAGTTTCTGCCTACCCAAGTGCATCGCCGTGCACTTTTCTACTCTGAAGAGCATCTTATTTCTAACTGACCAATGTTCAATTTTCTCCAAATCTTCTTTCATCGTTTGTTGTTGTTCTTTAGTTTCTACAGGTCCACCTAGTTTTATATAGTCTGCAAACTTTACTACCATATTATTAATATTAGGGTGTAGGTTACTTATACAAAGCGCAAACAATACTGGTCCCAACACGGAACCCTGCGGTACTCCGCTTGACACCTCCATGCTTCCTGAATACGCCCCTAAAATTCACACTTTTTGCATTCTATCCTTCAGCCAGTTTCTTGTCCATTTCATTATTCTGCTATCAATCCCTATTAATTCCATTTTCTCTATCAAATTATTGTGAGGAACCTTCTCAAGGGCCTTGGAAAAGTCCAAAAATGAGATGTCCATTGATACATTAGTATTTGTTTTTTTATTTATATACCATACTCATAGAAGCAGAGCTGGTTTGTAGTACAACCCCTATTTTTCTTGAATCCATGTTGTCCTGTCCTCATATCCTACATGTCTCAGATTTTCTTCTATTTTTATCTTTAGAAAGCTTTCCACAGTTTTACACAATATAGTGGTCAGGCTTACAGGTCTGTAGTTGGAAGTTTTAGTTCTGTCTCCTTTCTTGTATAGGGGAATGACAGTCGCTGACTTCCAATCATTGGGAATTTCACTTGTGCTAAATGATAGATTAAATAAATTCTCTAGGGGTTTTACTACGTGATCTTTGATTGCTTTGATTAATCTAGAGCTTAGAGAATCCGGCCCTGCTGATTTATGAGGTTTTAATTTTGTTATCATGTCTAGAATGTTATCAGCACTTACAGTATAGTCAAATCTAGGTCTGGATATTTCATAGATCCTTTCCCATTTGTAGTCTGATCTTTTCCTTCAAACACCAAACTAAAGTAGCTATTAAACTTCTCTGCTATTTCCTTCGGATCTTTTATTTCTTTTCCATTTTCTACTATTGGGCCTATTTGATTGTTATTCCGGCTTTGTCCATTAATACTGTATATGCATACAAACTTTTACCATTGTCATTTCTATGTGATATGTTAAACTCTAACTTACAGTACTTCTTTCTGATTTTATTGTACTTTTCGGTCTTTTAATACACTTTTATTATTGTTTTTGTGTAGTACTGACACAGTTTTTTTTTTCATTTTTACATACATCCTTTTCTTCTGTACTATCAGTTTAAGTACTTTATCTGTGCACCAACCCAGTCTTTTCCCCCCTCTTAGTGTACATATTTTTATTTGGTACAAATGCATCCTCTAACTGTCTCAATTTATTTTTTAATATAATCCACCTCTGTCCTACATTTTTTCCTTCGAAGTCCTTACCCCAATTCCATTCAGCCAGTTTTTGCCTAATTGTTATGAAATCTGCTTTTTTATAGTTTTTCATAATAGTAGATCCTTTTGTGTATATTGTTTATCACAAATTCTATAATATTATGGTTGCTGGTATCTAAATTTTCACTTATTTTTATCTTGTTGACCATTTCTTCTCTATTAGTTATAATAAGATCCAAGACATTTTCGCCTCGAGTTGTTTTTTGCTCACTCTCTCCAGGGCCTGGAGATTTGGGGTGAGACGCATTGTCCCTTTGCTAAATATAAACAAACTAAAAGTGAATTAGATAGAGAAGAATACAAAAACAAACTGCGAGAGGCAGGAAAGGCAGTTAGGAGATCAAAAGCGCAGACAGAGGAGAAAATAGCACAAGGGGTAAAGAAGGGAGACAAAACTTTCTTCAGATATATAAGGGACAAAAGAAAGAGCCAGGGGGAATAGTCAGGTTAGCAACAAAGGAAGGCAAGATGGCAGAGACAGACGAAGACAAAGCAGAGTTACTAAATGATTTCTTTTGCTCTGTCTTCACTATAGAAGATAGAGGGAAGGGTCCTACACTAAGTAGGTCAGTACACAACACCACAGGAGGAGACACAAGACCCTTCACAAGGGAAAGGGTCCTAGAACAGCTGAATAGGCTCAAGGTAGATAAAGCAATGGGGCCAGATGGCATCCACCCTAGGGTACAGAAGGAGCTTTGAGAAGAACTCACCACACCACTGGGTGAGCTTTTCAGTAAGTCACTGGAAAGTGGAATAATACCTCAGGACTGGAAAAGGGCAACAGTAGTACCTTTACACAAGAACGGAAGCAGGGAGGAGGCAGAAAACTACCGACCAGTCAGTTTGACCTCGGTGGTAGGAAAAATTATGGAGTCACTGCTAAAGGAGAGGATAGTGAAGTACCTGGAGGATAGCAGAAAGATTGACCCCAGGCAACATGGCTTCACAGCAGGATGCTCTTATTAAACCAATATGAGCGACTTTTTTGACTGGGTCACCAGAGCAGTTGACCAGGGAGGAGCAGTGGACATTGTGTACCTGGACTTCAGCAAAGCATTCAACATAATCCCCCACAGAAGACTAGCTGACAAATTAGAGCATACAGAAGTCAGTCATAAGATAGTGAACTGGATCACCAACTGGCTGCAAGATAGGATGCAGAGAGTGCTTGTTAATGGATCACTATCAAGGGAAGGCAAAGTGACCAGTGGCGTTCCACAGGGGACTGTGCTGGGACCTATCCTCTTTAACATATTTATCGGGGATATTGCAAATGACTTGAAGAGGAAGGTTTGACTATTTGTAGATGACATTAAACTCTGCAACAGAGTAAACAAGCAGGAGGTAGCGAAAGGTATGGAAGCAGACTTGAAAAAACTCAGGGAATGGTCCAGGGATTGGCAGTTGAAGTTTAATGCCAAGAAGTGCAAGGTTATGCACATAGGAAAAAGAAACCCAGGGATAAAGTACATACTGGGAGGGCATCAGTTAGAGGAGACAAAGGCAGAAAGAGACCATGGAGTAGTCATCGCGGATGACTTAACGGTTGGAAAACAGCATGAAAAGGCAGCACAGAGGATGAGTGGCATCCTTGGCTGCATTGGTAGGGGAATTACAAGTAGAAAGAGCAAGGTTATCATTCCTCCGTACAGGTCCTTGGTGAGGCCACATTTAGAGTACTGCAGTCAGTTTTGGAGGCCCCACCTCAAAAAAGACATAGACTGCCTGGAGACGGTACAGAGAAGGGCTACAAAGATGGTGCATGGACTGCATCGTGAGCCATACAAGGCAAGACTCAGGAAAGTAAATCTGAACACCCTTGAGCAGAGAAGAAACTGAGGGAACATGACTGAAACTTTTAAGTATGTTAAGGGCATCAACACAAGCAGGAAACCTCTTCCAGCAAAACAGGGATGCGCATACAAGGGGGCATAACTTGTGTCTGGTGGGAGGCAGGTTCAAAAGCAACCTTAGGAAGTACTTCCTTACAAAAAAGGTCATAGACCCATGGAACAGCCTACTTCAGGAGGTGGTGGAATCCAAGACAATACGTGAGTTTAGACTCGCAGGGGACAGACACTGAGGACACATCAGGGTGCAATCTAAATAGGGTGGTGGGCAGAAACATGGGCAGACTAGATGGATCATGCAGTCCCCATCTGCTGACACAATTCCTATGTTCCCTGGAAAGGGAGGTTTCTGTATGCCTTCCCTCCATTTCTGCTGATTCAGAATACTGCTCAAGCTGAAGATGGAAGGGGAACTCTAATACTCATTGTTCCCCTATGGCCTTTGCCAGATATGGTATCCTCTGCTGCAACTGCAAAAGGTCTGCTGTCACAGGAACAGGGAACCCTAGTCCATCCGGACCTGAAGTCCCAACAGGTGCATGCATGACTCCTGAAGACATAGCCATAGCTCACTTTATGGCATCACAAAAAGTGGTGGCTATTCTGGTGGCTGCCAGAAAACCATTCACCAGACATACCTACTCTATGAAACGGATGCGGTTTGCTTTGTGGGCAGCTTCACATCACTTGGATTCATTTACCTGCCTGGTCAATCACGTTCTAGAATGAGTACAGTCCTTATCAGATTCTGGCCTGCAGTATTCCTCAATCAAGTTGCACTTGGCTGCTATATTAGCCTTCTACATGCCTGTGGATGGCCATATAGTTGTTCAGTTGGAGGCTGCCTATACGTAGAGACCTGTGTTTTTCTTAAATAAGAAACAACAAGAAATTCAAGATATAAAAAGAAATAACAAGAAAGTCAACATATATAAAGAATAAAATGAAAACAAACACAATGAATAAAGCGAAAAAATTGCTTTGGTGGGCAAAAACTAAATAATTGCTTGCAGCAATTGTTGTTTAGGCTCTATTGTTACCACAGAGATGGTCCACAAGGAAGCGACAGTGGAATTGTTTAATTCACAAAACCTTTCAAGACCATAGCATAATCCTGCGTAATACAATGTAGTATCCTAGGAATTTGATTCCTAGGCCCAGATATTCAAACTGTGCCAGGCTGTGGCGCAAGCTGGGGTGCAGCGCAACTTGGCTGCGCGGGGGTATGGACTGGGTGATATTCAACGGAGCTGCGCCATGGCTCAGCAGCTTTGAATATCACACCCTGGCCACCCCCAGTGTGCATGGTGCAGTAGTACTGTGCCAGCACAAGTGGCCAGAGTGGAGCATGTAGATGCGCTAGCGCAAGTTCCATTGTGCTATGCACAGCAACCCCGATATTCAAAACTTGACATGCAAATGGGGCCATAATGTATGCAAGGCACAAATGGGGCCATTTGCATGTCATTATGACCCCATTTGCATGCAGGTGCGCCGATCCCTGACGACTTGCGCCTGGCGCCCTGCCAGGCAGCAGCCGTGGGGGACCGATGCCCCGTGCAGCCGGCAATGTGCTCCACAGCCCAAGCGCCAGCATTTGTATAAAAAAAGAAATATGTCCTATATCCCTGGTGGTCCAGTGGACGCTATCTGCACGATCGCAGGCATTTGTAAAAAAATATGTCCAATATCCTGGTGGTCTAGTGGTACCCCCTCCCCACCCGCCCACTGAGCCTCCCCTCCCCCGGTCAGCCGGCGGCATCCCACCCACCTGCCATCCGCCACCCGCCGACAGTGTCAGTCGGTGGGGCTGTACGCCCATTGGTCCACAGCGTGAGCCAATGGGCGTGCACCACCCGTACCACATTCCAGATATGTGAATGGGATCATTACATATCTGAATACAGTACGTATGACTGCTACGCCCATGACTCGACGCTGTGGACCATCGGGCGACATCCCTGACGGTGTCCAAGCCAGTCGGTGGGGCGGCGGCGGTGGGTGCTGCCACCTGCTGCTGACCAGGGGGGAGCGGGGTGGTGGGGCTCCGTGGGCAGGTGGAGAGGGGGGCACCACTAGACCACCAAGAATATTGGACATATTATTTTTTACAAATGCCCGCGATCGGGCAGATAGCGGTCCATTGAACCACCAGAGATATAGGACTTATTGATTTATTTATACAAATGCCCACGATCGGGCAGATAGCGGTCCACTGGACCACCAGGGATATAGGATGGAATTTCCTGTTTTTTACAAATGCCCGCGATTGGGCAGGCAGCGGTTCACTGGACCACCAGGGATATTGGACGGACTTTCTTTATTATTACAATTGCCCGAAATCGGGCAGGCAGTGGTCCACTGGACCATCAGGGATATTGGATGGAATTTCCTTTTTTTTACAAATGCCCGTGATCGGGCATGGGGGGCGCCGCCAGCTGCAGCCGGAGCTCAGGTGGCCACCCACAGGTGGCAGCTGCCGTGTTGCCCTGCAATCGGCGAGCTCTCACCTGTGGTGGCCATCAGTTATTCCTTTTTTTGGGATCAACTTTGTGCTGGTGCAGGTAGGGGTTGCGTGATCGCATGCTCTGCACATCCCGGGCTGAATATCGGCTGTGCAGGAGTATGCATGGGCACACCTCCCTACCTGCGCCTGCATACACATCACTGATGCACTCCAGTAGCATCGGGATTTGTGCAGCGACTCTTCCTTTTGAATATCACACCGGGCGCAGCAAGGGTGCTGCAGCAACCCTTTTTGAATATTCAACAGAGTGTATAAGGTCATTTTGAGGTAGTTTATAAATGTAACTGTGATAACGAGAATTAAAACTAAATTTTCAATAAATAAAAAGAAATAACAAGAAATTCCAGAAAAATTATAAAAAAAATAAAAAGAATTTCATGGGCCTCACCCTATACGTTTTTGAGAGGCATTTTACATATAAAGCCTCTCATTCGAAATGCAGATCTCAATTTTATTTTGGAAAAACTGACTTTGGCTTGTTTTCAGCCAGCAGCAAATTGTGGTTTATGCTTTCTTTCTTAAAAAGCATTATTTTTAGTTGCAATCACTTCTGCTTGAAAAATCTCAGAGCTACAGGCTCTAATATGTGAGCCTTATTTGATTTTCCATAGTCAGGATGTCTTTGCATACTAATCCTAAGTTTCTACTAAAGGTGGTGTCTGAGGCAGTATAGTGCAGTGGGTTAAGGCGCTGAGCTGCAGATCTGGAGACCTGAGTTTGAATCCCACAGCCGCTTATGTGCATACTGTGTGATCCTAAGCAAGTCATTTAACTTCCTTGGGCTCTCAGGTTGCATTTGGAAAAAAGCTTTGGGTTAGTGTGCTACTTCTGGTTAAACAATGTTCTCTTTCCCTTAAATGAAGCCATCCACCTACCAACGTATTATCCAAAGCATACCAATCCAGCGGAAGCATTGCTCTGTACCTTAGATGTGCATAGAATTCTCAGATACTGTACACACCATACAAAGGACTGCAGAAAGTCCTCATAGCTTTTTATTTCATTCACCCCTGGGAAAGAGGGCACTCCAGTTTCTAAACAGTGTTTGTCCCGAATGGCTGGCACACTGTATTATATTGTTATAGGAAGTACAGTAAGTAACTTCCCGATGTGGTTCATTGTCGTTCCACAAGAGATATGATCACTTCTGTTGCTTGTTTCAGGAATGTTTCCACTGCAAACATTTGTGCAGCTGCCACATGGACTACTGCCCACACCTTCACTAAGCTTAAAATCTGAACATTATCTCCCACAGAAGAGCAGGGTTTAGCCTAGCTGTTTTACAAGGCCTACTCTCATAAGTCTATAGGCTCCGTCTGCCCAGACTGTTAACTTTTGGTACTGCTTGGGACTCATTTCAAAGGTGTTGCCTGATGAAAGAGATATCCTCAAAGATGGTAGAACAGTTACTTAACTTTCCATAATAGTAGATCTTTGAGAGAATCTCTTTCATCAGGCCATGCCATCCCACCCCCCTTTCCCCTTCAGGGTTATGACAATGGATTGTCTTGCTGCTTTCATTGTTGTCTTTTCCAGCAGTCAGTCTTACAGTCTCACTTGGTATGTGGAGTGTTTGGGTCTCTCTTGGTTCCCTATAGGGAGGTCCTCCAGGTGTGATCTCCAGGGAGGAAAGAACAGTTATGTAAAAATTTACCATAACAGTAGATCTTCAAGGGGATATCAGTCATTAGGTAACACTGTAGGAACCTTTGCCATCAGTGAAGGGGAATCCACACAGAAAATTTTCAGCAGTACATCTGGGACCACCCACACCGCTGATGTCACCAACCCTATATAGGCATGGGTGGCCCCACTCCCTCCTCAGTTCTTCCCCCCAGAGACTAAGGGAGCAAGGTTCTTGACCTGGGGGACTGAGGGGAGAAAGAGGTATCCAGACCTAAAAGAAAAGCTGGATATACCAGATAGCCAGTTCCTAGATAGGAGCCCCAAGAAAGGGGATGGTGGGAGGGAAAATATACCTGATGACTGAGATCCCCCTCAAAGATCTACTGCTACGGTAAGTTCTTACATAACTGTTCTGTCTTCTTTGGGGGTATCTCGGTCATCAGGTAACACCATAGGAATGAATACCAAGCAGTTATAAGTGTAAACAAACAATCTGGGAGGAGGGCTCTCCGTAAACTTAAGATAGGAGTCCCTGTAACACAGCCCTGCTAAACCCTGCACAGGCTTTTAAGGCAATGTCCAGACTGTAGTGCTTGGTGAAAGTGTGGACTGTACTCCAGGTGGCAGCTGCACAAATGTCAGTGACTGAGACCCCTTTGAAACAAGCCACCAAGGTAGCCATGCCTCTGGTGGAATGAGCTTTGACAGCATCAGGCAATTCTTTGCCATACTTGTTGTAGCACAACACAATGCAGTTTGCCAACCACTTGGATAAACATTGCTTAGAAACTGAAATGCCCTCTCTGCTTGGGGCAAAGGAAACAAACAGCTGCTTTGATTTTCTGGACTCTTTAGTCCTAAGCAGGTAGTACTTCAAAGTTCTGCGTACATCTAACATATGAAACGGTGCTTGCCTTGGATTGGCATGCTCTGGAAAATAAACAGGAAGGTGGATAGACTGACTGAGTGTGAACTCAGAAACCACCTCAGGCGGAAACTTAGAATTTGTGCACAAAGACACCAAAGGGCCTGAACCTCCGAAATTCTTTGAGCAGACGTAATTGCAACTAAAAATAACGCTTTCCAAGAGAGAAAGTGCAAATTGCAAGTCGCGATTGGCTCAAAAGGAGACAGGGTCAACTTCTCCAAAATAAAATTCAAGTCCCAAGCCAAGACAGGGGAATGGATTGGAGGTTTCAGATGCAGGATGCCCTAAGAAAGGTATGGGAGACATCCAGCTGAGCAATCGAGTGGCCACCCATGGGCTCATGAAATGCAGAAATAGCTGAAAAATGGACCTTGAGGGAAGAATACTGGAGGCCTGAGTCAGACAATGAGATCAGGTAGTCCAGGATATGATTCACTGAACAGGTGAAAGGGTCTAGGTCATGTTTGGCTGCCCAGATGGAAAATCGCTTCCGCTGCATGGCATATATGGCTCAAGTGGAATGTTTCTGGGTGGTCACCAGGACATCTGCTACCCTGTTAGAGACCCTGAACCTGGTAATGGCTATGTTCTCAGGAGCCAGGCATGCAGAGGAAGGGACCTGAGGTTGGGACAGACCAGGATCCCCTGATCCTGGACCAGTAGATAAATAAAACAAATATCAAGCAGATCTTAAAATTTATTAGCTAGGGAAAGCTTGTTCAAATAAAAAGGTCTTAAGAAATACTTTATAGGCCTCCACTGTGCTAACCATGCGAATATGCCCAGGTAATGAATTGCAAAGTGTTGGAGCTGCCAATCCAAATGTCTGTCCCTTGAGAGTCTCAGCCAGGAAGGGGGGACAGCAGGCAGGCCCACATTGGTGGAGCAAAGGGGGCAAACTGGATATTAAGGGGCAAGGAGATCTGAGTAGCACTCTGCCCAAACCACATAGGGCCCTTTAAGTTAACAAGCATATCTTGAAGGTGATGCACCACCAAAAAGGCAGCCAGTCCAGTGCCTGCAAGAGTGGCATGATGTGGTCAGTCTGAGAGGCACCCATAATCAGCCAGGATGCAGCATTCTGGACCAGCTACAGGTGTCACATCAAACCTCCAGATAACCCTAAGAAAAGAGCATTGTAATAGTCCAACCTAGTGGTGATGAAAGCATAGACAATCGTCATCAGGTCCACGTGACCTACAGTCGTGGCCAAAAATATTGGCGCCCTTGCAGTTTTTTCTAATAATGCACCATTCCTTCCAGAAAATTGTTGAAATTAAAAAATATTTTGGTATCCACATATGTATTTTGGTTTGCAGTGGTTAGCTTATTCCACACAGAAATCCTTAAATGGCCTGGACAAAATTATTGGCACCTTTTAGAAGTAGTTAGAAATAATTAGATTTCAAGCAGGTGATTCTCTTTCACTTTGGAATTGAACTCACCTGTGGTGAGTTACAGGTGCCTGCAATATAAAAATCACTCATTCAACCAGTTTGAATAGAGAAAAGGACTCATTCTCCTGTTTTGTGTCACTGTGTGTACTGCAATGAGCATGGAGAAAAGAAAGACAACCAGAGAATTGTCTGAGAAGGTCAGACAGAAGATTGTAGCCAAGCATGGACAATCTCAAGGCTACAAATCAATCTCCAGAGACCTTGATGTTCCTGTTTCCACCGTACGTAATGTTATCAGGATGTTTAAGGCCCATGGTACTGTAGCCAACCTCCCTGGACGTGACCGCAAGAGAAAACTTGATCGAAGATTGCAGCACAGGATTGTTCAAATGGTGGAGAAGCACTTCGATCAACTGCCAAACAGATTCAAGCTGACCTTCAGACACAAGGTAGGACAGTTTCAACTCACACCATCCGTCGCCAACTCAATGAAAGGGGGTTATATGGTAGGAGACCCAGGAGGACCCCACTGCTGAGAGAGAGACATAAGAAAATCCAACTGGAGTTTGCCAAAACACACCTGAACAAGTCAAAATCCTTCTGGGAGAATGTCCTGTGGACAGATGAGACCAAATTAGAGCTTTTTGGTAAAGCACATCATCTCTATGTTTATAGAAAACAAAATGAAGCCTTCAAAGAAAAGAACACCTTCCCTACAGTCAAACATGGAGGAGGTTCAGTGATGTTTTGGGGTTGCTGTGCTGCTTCTGGCACTGGGTGCCTTGAACGGGTGCATGGCATCATGAAATCTGGAGATTACCAGGCCATTTTGGAGCGCAATGTTGAACCCGGTGTCAGAAAGCTGGGTCTCTGTCGAAGGTCATGGGTCTTCCAGCAGGACAATGACCCCAAACACACTACAAAAAGCACCCAGGAATGGTTCAAGACAAGATGCTGGACTGTTCTGAAGTGGTCAGCAATGAGTCCAGATCTAAATCCCATTGAAAACCTGTGGAGAGATCTGAAAACAGCAGTTGGGAGAAGGCACCCTTCAATAATTTTGTCAATGCCATTTCTTTTCATTTTGTGATTTAAAAGGATATATTAAATTCTGAATCAAAAACAAAGGTTCTGTAATATTAACAGAGAAATAAAGAATTGTGGAGACCAAATACGGTACTGTTAATTTCAACTGATGTTTAGAGGAAATTGTGAGTTATTTGAAAAAGTGCAAGGTCGCCAATATTTTTGGCCATGACTGTAGATGCGGTTTAATCCTGGCAATAGTTTTGGAGATGGTAGAAGCTAGATTGAACCACAGCCAGCACCAGTTGTTCTAGTGTCAGTCTGCAGTCCAAAATGACCCCCAGGTCCTTAACTGAATTAATAGGCATGATAGGTTGGCTGCCCACTGAAGGAAGAGCCAGGTCTCCCAAGCCCCAGCATCCCGACTCAATCACCATGACCTCTGTGGAGCAGCCAAGTTGCCAGATGTCTTTTTTTTACAGCTCAGCATCATGCTTACAATGTTTAATTTATTAAACTTACTACACTGCCTTGTTGGATAAACCAGTTATGGCTCTGGACTGCTTATTATTCTTATTATTCTGAGGAAGAACTTGGTTGGTCCAAAAGCTTAGGCACTGTTTTCTTTTGTTACATCTATGTTGGTCCAATAAAAGGTATCAAACCATTGGTTTCTGGATATGTTTTCACAGTGAGATGAAAAAAGCAGCAGCAGCGAGTGGCACAAGGGCTGGATATTTTTACTCTCCCAGGACTAGTGCATCAACTAAATTCAGCAGGCCCTTTATGTCTAGCAGCCCAGACTTTTCACTGGTCTTGCCTCTCCTCACCAAACTGCAAGTGACAGGGGACAAAACAAACAAGTGCCTCATCCCCCTAGAGCAAAAACTTCTTGATCTTGATGGCAGAATCAGTGACAATAAATCTGCTGTCACTGACCTGAATGCCACGTCACTACTTAATGCTACTTCCCCACACTAGGCACTTGGGTTAATATCCCAATACTGACACTGTAGTGCAGCATAAGAGGGGTGCTGCACTCCTGAGCTGCTGTCTTTCGGATGTGATGTTAAACCGAGGTCCCGTCTGCCTGTTTTGGTGGTTGTTCAGGTGGATATTAAAGATCCCATGGCACTTCTTGAAAAGAGTAGGGGAAATTTTTATTATCATTCAAATCGAAACATAAATAGACAGTAATAATACAAAGGAAAATCAGGTACACAAAGAAAAAAAAACTGTACATAGCAGCAAAATAAACCATCACCTGAAACCAGTGGAAAAACCATAAGCAAATATCATGCCATCCAGTCAATCCCTCTCCATAGCTTGGCACACAATGAGGTCCCCCAACAAGTCAATTCCACCTGATGTATAGCATCTAATTCTGACTGTACATTAAAAATAATGTCATAAACAGTAACAGCTTCTTGATGTAGGACTGTCTGACATCTGACATGCCAGATAGCCCACTTTAAACAAGCAAAAATGATATAAACAATACTCTTGTGCCAACCAGTCCATACTGCAGAGAGTTGACCATAAATGAAGGTGTCATATGTCAGCTTTGCAAACCTACTGGTATTCCAAAAGGCATCCAACTGTGTCCAAAACCCCTGTATAAAGGTACAATCAAAAAAAAGATGCCACATAGTTTCAAGCTGCTGCTGACAACCCACAAACTCACACATTCAATCATGCAACTGCTTGTGTTTGTGGTAGCCACATACATTTAACTTCTCATGTCCACAAAGCCACAGTGTCCTGCATCTTCTGTGGTATTCTGGCATCCAACATGCAAGTTAACAATGATGCCACATCAATAGAGGGGCCAATCTTAAAAACAGGATCCTCAAAATAAAATTTCTTTACTACAGAAGCATAAAACCCCTTCCTGGAAACAGACACCACCCATGTCATTTCTAACTTCTGCAGCCTAATTTATTTCAAGCAAAACTGAACATACACAAGAAGTAGGGTTTCATCCCTCTGCCATTTCCCACAGCCCCAGGCAGAAAGAAAACTCTGTTTCCATCAAGACATAGCTAAAAACCCATCCATTTCCCAGTCCAGTAAAAAAGGCTGGAGAGTGGTAAAAAAAGAAATTCCCAAAAAGAAAAACTATGGGTTGTACCATATTTAAACCTCCATCTTTCCAAACATGGTAGGTATGACTTCTTTTTACTGGGTTTAAGCAACTGCCCCAAAGTAGTGTAAAAAAACAAACCCAAAAATCTTAGTATGCATTGTGAATGGCAATGGAAAAACATGAGAAATATACAAAAACAAAGGAAGCAAGTATGTCTTTGCTAAATAAACACGCTTTTTCCGTGTAATTTTCCATGCCTTCCATTTCAAAACTTTTGCTTGTGCTGCATCATAAACCAAATCCCAGTTGCTTTGCACTACCTCTGAATTGCCAAACCAAACTCCCAGTATTTTTATCTTGTGTGCCGTCATGAGTATATCAAAGTCAAGTACCAAAGGGGCCCCACCTAATGTCAGAGCCTGACTCTTAGTGGCATTTATTTTAATACCCGTAATCCCCTGACATTGCTCAAAGATCCTAAGGACTTGTGTTCCTGAGGATGCGTTCCAAACAAATATCATATAATCATCCGCATAGGCAGTGACAGTCCTTATGTCCTCACCATGAGTACTTTGCATTGGGAGAACCTGGGCATGTCCTGCAATACATTGCAACAGCGGATCCAAAGCAAAAACATATAATAAGGGGCTAAGGGAGGCCCCCCCCTGTCTAACCCCATTCTTAACATACACGGGGAGGCCCAGATGACCGTTCACCAAAGGTCTCACTGTCGCCTCCTTATATAATACCTTCAGCAATGACACAGAAGGAGGCAGTATAGCGCAGTGGTCTAAGGCTCTGAGCTGCAAATCTGGTGACATCCAACAGACCAGACTTGGGTTTGAATCCCACAGCTTCCACTTGCATACTGTGTGACCCTGAGCAAGTCACTTAACCTCCTTGTGCTCCCAGGTCGCTCCTGTAAAAAAGCTTTCAGCTTAGTGTGCTATACCTGGTTAAAAAAAAAAAAAAAACTAAAATCCTCCAGAATACCATATGCAGCAAGACAGTCCCACAAATATTCATGTTTGACAGCATCAACAGTTGTCTCCTGATCAATAGATGAAATGTAGCCATCCAGATGTTTCAGTATACCTTGCTCAACAATCTCCCTAATGAAAATGAGATTATGTTTGATGTCTCTCCCCAGGAATTGCACATGTCTGCATTCTAAAAATAACATCATGTGCCACTTTTGAAAGTTGAGCCGTCAGAATTTTAGCCAATATTTTATAGTCAGTAGTTAGTAGACTCAGGGGTCTTCAATTGTGAAGGTCCGTCCTATCACCTCCCAATAGGTCATAGGTCAGTACGAGCTCAAGGGACTAGCCCATTTGAGAACTTGCCACCATCTAGCCCGGGTGGAAATTATATTTAAAATCACCCATATACAAATCAAGATTATTTTTGAATAGCTGGAGAGTGTTACTATATACCACTTCTAAAGGTAATGAATTCCATATTGGTACTACTCTTTGTGTAAAAAAAGTGATTGCTTCTGGTTGTCTTATTTATACTTAATTTGAGCTTTAATTTATGAGACCTAGTATTAGTCATAGTTTGTTGCCATGCCATACAAATTGATTCAAACAAAGCTATATCCCCTGTTGCTTTGTAAATAAAACATAAGTCACCTCTTAAAGAACAATATTTAATGCAGTAAAGATTCAGCCCTTTTAATCTAGTCTTCTATTCTAATGTTTTCATATTGGAAACATATCTAGTAAATCTTCATTGAATTTTTTCTACAGACAGTTTATCCCGAACCAGAGCAGGAGCACAAAAGGAAGAGCAATAGTCAAGATGAGATCTAACTATACTACAATATATAGGAACTAAAACTTCAGGCTCTCTAGATTTAATATTTTTCATAATGCAATTAATTAATCTTTGACATTTTTGAACAGTTTTGCTCGTGTGCACTGAAAATTTCAAGTTATTAGTTATGTAACCCCCCAGATCTTTCTCTGTTGTTACTGTACTTAGCTGGATATTGTCCATAGAGTAGTTTACAAGCCTATTACTTTTACCAAAATGTATCACTTTGCATTTAGAAATATTGAAGGTTAGTTTATTTTCTTTGGCCCAACTAGATAAATTATTCAAATTGACCTGTAACATGTGAGCAGTAGTAGTATCATTAACTATACAACCTAACTCTGTGTATTTATTTAACCAAACTCCATTAGTTGTATTCATACTAGAGATGAGAATATTAAATAAAATTGGACCCAACACAGACCCCTGAGGCACTCCACTAGTAACTGTAATCCAAGTAGACTTACATCCCCTGATACTAACGTGTTGCTTTCTGTCAATTAACCAGGATGAGATCCACCTAACAATATTCTTGTGTAATCTCATATTCATTAAACACTCAATCAGAACTTTATGCGACTCTGAGTTGAAGACCTTTTCATAATACAAAAAGACCACATCAACTGGAAGGCCTGCATCCAAAGCTGCACTAATGGGTTTGAAAAAATTAATTAAATTATTATGACAAGATCTATTTAGTGTAAATCCAGACTGGGTTATATCAGTCTGCTCATTAATTGTTATATGTGTACTTATTTTATGTAATAATAATTTTCCATAACTTTACCTATGCAGGAGGTCAAGCTAATGGGTCTATAATGCTTGACATTTTGTTTTGTACCCCCGTTATGGATGAGGACCACCAAGGCTTCTTTCCATTCCTCTATAATCTCCCTTAAATAAAAAAAAATACTAGGTTTCATACTAGGTTTTGTAGGGAGTGAAAGAACCAATAAGGTCCATAATTGCTTCCGACATACTATGACCCAGTCTATGTTCTTCCCATATGGAAAAATAGACCTCTGACAAAAGGGGGGCCAGCTGATCACAAATAATCCTATAAAATTCAATGGAAAGATCATCACCCCCTGGGGAAGTATGGCTGGAAAGATGCCGTATAGTATCCCGCACCTTGGTTTCTGAAATAGGTTCCAAAGCACAGCAGCCTGCACTTGAGCGATATGGGGTAAAACTACCATTTCCAAAAGGCCGTTTGATCTCTGGGCACTCTCAACTTGAAATCTTTCTTCTGTATAGTTGTGTACAATCAATTCCAGTGAAGAAAGATCATGTACAAGCACCCTGTCCGCATTCATCAGTGCTGTCATGATCTTTTGATCAACCATCCTGGAATGACCATCAAAAGGGTTCACCTGTTGTGCCGTCCCCTGGGTGTTAAATATTTGATGATGTGCCATTGTCTTTTCCCTTCCTAGCAGATACTCATACATCTACTGTTTTATCTCAGAAAGTTTCTGTGAGCAATCTAACCCCATAGACCTCATAAGTGAGAGCAATTTCAGACATTTAGCACGCAATCCCAAATAATTCAGGTATTGCCCTTTAACCTGTTTGACAGAAAAGGTGATGAATAATTCCTTTAACCCAGATTTGGTGTTCTCCCACTCATCTACCAGACTGTCATAGAGGAACTGAATGTCATGCCTGGTCTCTAAAAAAAATAAAACCTCCCTTCGATAAGAGTCAGTGTGTAGAACAGAGGAACTTAACTTCCAGAAACTTCTCCCCATACGAAGACCCTGCTCTCCAAGGGTAACTTCCACAGCTACGTTATCTGAGATCTCAAAAGGAACAACTTGTACCAAAGCATCAGGTGTTCTACTAGATAAGAACCAAAAATTGATTCTCGTGGAGAGTTTACCCTTATAGAAGGTATGGGCCAGGGGAACGTCCACCAAATCATATGCATCTACTAGAAGATGCCTGTCTAAGATGTTACGCAGCAGGTTAGTGTCACAGTAAAACTTCCCAGATTTTTTACCCCAATCCCTGTCTGATAAGCCACAGTTAAAATCCCCCCCCCCCAGAGAACCACTTTAGAAGTAATAAGGTAGGATTCTAGACAGCTAAACAATGCCATACAATCTGCCTTCGCTTGCGGTGCATTGATATTAATCAATCGATGAGCTACTCCAGCAACCATTATGTCCATGACTAAGGCCCTACCAGGAAAGACATCAAACACCTGTAAGGTGTGAAATTTTAAGTCTCAAAATAGAATTCCCAGGCCATAGCCTTCATCCTCACTCCAAGACCAGACAGAAGGTCCCCAGTGCCAATCCATTTTTGCCTGATCCATGTCTGAGAGTGTGTGCAGTCTAGTGTCCTGCAGAAATATAATGTTGTCTTGTTCCATATGTAGCTTTGAAAAGGTGATGAGACGCTTGTTTCTGGACTTTATACTATTAGCATTCAGGGTGAGTATTTTGAAGGACAACATCAAAGAACAAAAAGAGAAACAGCAAACAAAAATCATTTGTCAAAAAGCAGTGCAAATCACATAATTTCCTTTTCTTTCATTTTTTTTTTACTTCGCTTTCCCTATAACCAAAACATCACCTCCAGTATCATGCTGTGAGGAGGCTACAGAGGAAACGTCTGAGTCCCCGTCAGAGTCAATGGTCTCACTATCCATCAGAACCTCGTAAGAGTTTTGGATAGCAACAGGGTCCACATCCTGACCTTTAACCAGAGACTGGACCTTGCAGGACAGATCATGATTGGGTGACAAGCTGAAAGGGAGGGTCCTCAATAGTAGCGGCGGGGGTACATGTCAGTCCCCATCAGACTGACAGGAGTTGGGAAATCCTCTCTAGGGAGGGCCGGATCCTCCATGGCACCTGGATCAAATCCTTGCAACAGAGTCACCTCTACCTCCCTGACTTGTTCTCCTGAAGGGAGGGTGGGGGCTGGCTCTTCAACTAGGTCTTGAACCGCACCTGGAGCAGATGGAGTTCAAACAATGTCTGGACCTCGTTGCCCCTGAGGGTCTTGGGGCACACGTGTAGGTGCCGGGCTGGCACCTGTTTGGCCAGGCCTTGTGATAGTAACTCCTCCATTTTTAGCTGCTCTTTTTGTGCAATGGCTGCACAGACATCTTGTTCAGCCCTAATGGTATCATCCAAACTATTATGTGACACCCAAGAGCAGGCAAGAAAAGCATGGCCAACATCCTCACGCAAATTACACCTCACTGGGTTAGGACAATGAATGCTAGAGTGTCCCATATCCCCACAACAACCACTTTTCAGATGTGTACATACATTGCTCAAATGACCCACAGCACCACATCGGTAGCAGGCTCGGGGCTGCCCTGCATAAAACAACACCGCCATCGTGTCCCCCCAAAAAAACAGTTTGGCAAATGCTGTATCACCCCATTGTCCTGCTTCAGAGTGACTTTATACCACCACCCCCCCATCCACAAGTGCTCATCATCCAGTATAGGCTCAGGTGGACAATTAACTGTACAATGCTTCTTCAACCAGCAAAAAATATCTGCCATATTAACCCCTTCATTCTGGAAAAGTACATTAATACGTTTGAAAGCTGGCTCCGTCAGAGGGATTGCAATAAAAGGTTTCCAAAGTGAGGTGTTTTTTAATATTAAATACTGCTTCCAAAATCGATTAAGACCAGCAGGGTGTTTAAAGCTGACATCAAAACAAGTGTCTCCAGGCACGTGTATCAGTGCATAGATTTCATATGCATAGTACATCATGCTAGTATTTAAGAGGGCCATGCCCATGAATAATCTATCAGGGATATCACCCATACTACCCCTATGTCTTAAACGCACAGCATTTCTATGTGCTGCAGGCTCAGAGGCCAATTTTGCAGTTTCAGGAAACAAACGATCATGGACATTCGTGTGCCAAACACTTGGTTGTTGACCAACCTCCAAGGCCGAAGCCACCCTGTGGGCCTGGAGATTTGCTTCCTCTGGCTTCTTGAGGGGTATAGCAGTGCTCATAGCAGGTCATTGAGGCAAAGCATCTGGGGAAGCAGCTGCTACTAGTGGCATATCAGGTGCTGGGGCAGTTTCAGGGTCATCTTCCAATACCCTAATTTGCTGCATAATGTCATGTGGAGTTGAACCTGGAGTAGCCGTGCTCACAGGAGTCCCCAGAGGTTGTCCAGGAGGGAAAGATCTGGTTTCCAAAGGTCCAGGTAGTGGGCCTGAGGGAGGGTGGGTATGAAGTACCACTTGTCAGCCATGCATCAGAGTCAGAGAGCCACCCTGCACCATTAGAAACCCACCAAGCCCCTGTTAAAGCATTCCAAACCCACTCAGGGGAGGAAACAGCTGCTTCCACTGAAATAATAGGGCAGGGGGGCAGACAAGACAGGTCCCAAAGAACGTTTTTTGTCTCTCCATTTTAAGTGGCCAGCCAACTCTTTAGCTGCAGCTGCCATTTTAGTGGGGCTACTCTCTGAGACCCCAATCATGAAGTTAACTGCCTGGGGCAACAGAACAGAGCCTACTAGCTCCTTCTCTCCTTGTGCAATAATAGAGCCTGTGTCTTCTGCATGGGAATCTGCCTCTTCCTGTATAGAGGTCCCCAAAATACCTGTGGGAGAGACCAGAGCCCCCTGCTCCCATGAGCTCCCATGTGCTCCCCTCAGAGACCAGTCCTGACCCAATTAACAGTACCTGAGGCTCCGGGGAGCATGCGGCATGTAATCCATCAGTAGTGTCCAAATGTCAGGAAAATGTACAGGCCTATACCTCCTCACTACCTGGGCACTCATTAGGCAGCACTGCGGAGTCCATTCCAAAACCCTTCCCACGTGGCCAAAGCTCCTCCTCAATGCAGTTCTGTCCGTCAGCAGATCACATTTGCCCAGAAAAAAATGTACCCAGTAGCTGTTCTGTGGAGAGACTACCAAGGGCTGCCTCCATATCCATATTCTCACAAAACTCACAGATCTCTGCTTTTTCACTCACCAAGGCTGTCTCCATTGAAACAGCAGGTAAGGCTTTCGAAGAATCTGATACATCCATCAGTAAGGCCTCCAAGTTGCTTCAGACTAAAGAGGAGGCCCTCTCCTCAGCCCTGCAGACGTCTTGCTCCTCCCTCTCCTCTGGGAAGACTGGCCCTTTGGCACCAGTCACAGCACCCCCTACCACACAGTAGGGGAATTTCCCCAGTGTCCTGGCCAAATTTCCCCCATTCACTAGAAATACCACAAACAGCTTAATCTGGCTCAATTTCAGTTGGTTACCATCTGTATGCCCCTCCCCATGGTCTTTCCTGAAAAAGGGACTTCTAGTCTCAGTGGGCCTACCAGGTCAACAAAATTCAATAAATAAATAAATATACTTTGGAGCGCCAAGCTGAAGTAAGTGCGGGCCTCATCTGGGATGTGGGGATTCTTACGGGCCAAAATAGAATTGCTGGAAAATGGAATAAGACAAAGAACTGTGGGTATAGTTGGTTACCCTCCCTGGCTGGTGGGATGCACAGACTTAAGTATTAATCTTAACAAAATGATCTTTGACAATTTAACCCTTCTCTCGAGGGACTTGGGTTCTGTGTTGTCCAGGCCTTTCTCATTCCTATGTGATCTAGGCCCTGGGGAAATTATGGGGAGCATCCCCTTACAGCCATCGCCACTCTCTCTAGACCCAAGGCCAGAATCCCCTTGTTGCAGGAAGTACGTCGCATGGATGATATTTCCTGGGAAGGCAGCAGGCTGGGTTTGTTCCCAGACCTATCCTTGCAAGCCCAAGAATGGAAGAAAAAGCTCCAGACCATTAAAAAATATTTTATGGAAAAAAGTGTGGTGGCACAGTTACTCTTTCCAGCTCATTTACAGGTCACCTGTAAACAGAAGCAGCATCTCCTTTACTGACCCTGATGCAGGCTCATGTTTTTTGGACAAACTTGTTAATCTGATGCAGTCAGAGGCTCAGGAATCAGATTTAGGAAGGGCTCCTAACTGAATATCATTGGGACTTTATCTAATCAGGTGTACTTAATGTGGCACTGAGCTAGGTTTCTATTACATGCCTCTGGCTCCTCAATATTTGCTGTTTTTCCAGGTAGAGCACTCAATACCTGTTGCTTTCCTGTGATTAATGTTTTAACTGCCTGGTAAGCTAGCTTCCTATTGTGTTTTGGCACAGTTAATAGTTTGGTGCACCGCAGTACACCTGCTCAGGTTGTGAACTTTTAGATTCATCTTGTTATCATTTGTTTCCCTGCATGGTGTTAGATTTACACTCAGGGTGTGCAGGGTTTTATTTTCAACTTAACCGAGCTCAGTCAGTCTTTATTATTATGTGTCCCATTTATGAGTGCACAGTCTTCCTCACTACTTTCAAACCTGTGAGAAGGGGAGAATGTCAGCAACTGGATCATACTAACTGTATCCTGTGGTGAGAGTATCCTCCCCTACGACTTTACTTTCCTAGATCTTTAACTCCTGGAAATCTTTCTGGGGCAGTCAGTGTCTGAGCATGTTAGTTGTTCTAATTGCTCTGTGTGATTTTATTGAACAGGTTTTGTCTGTCAACTATTCTTTATGCATAGCATGCTTCATACAAACATACATAATTGACAGCGGAAACAGGCCTCATGGTCTATTGAGTCTGCTTGAGTGTGCAGCTAGCCCCTCATCATGCAGTTGCCCCTCCCCCTTCCCAGTATCCCTTTCCCTTCTTCTGTCCCAACCCCTCTTGAAACTGCCCACTGTGTTACAGGATACTATCTCATCTGGTAAAGTGTTCCATTTGTCCACCACTCTTTCCGTGAAAAAATGTCTCCTCATCTCCCTCTTCAATCTTCCTCCCTTCAATCTCTTCCATGCCCTCTCATGTTCCTCTACCTTCTCATCTGAAAAATCCCTTCTGTATCGGTCTTGTTTATCCCATAGAGATACTTGAAGGTCTTGATCATATCCCCCCCCATCCCTCCTCTCCTCCAGTGAATACATATTCAACTCCTCCAGCCTGTCCTCATAGAGCTTGCTCTCCAATCCCTGGATCATCTTTGTGGCTCTTTGCTGCAACCCCTCCAACAATATGATGTCCTTCTTCAGATATGGGTGCCAGTACTGCACACAGTACTCCAGATGGGGCCTGACCAATGACCTATACAGGGGCAGGATAACCTTTCTCCTTCTGGAGGAGATCCCCTTTGCAATACACCCCAGCATTTTGTTGGCTTTTTTTGCCATCTTCCTGCACTGAGCAGGGTTGTTCATGCTCCCCATTATGATCACTCCTAGGTCCTTCTCCTCTGTGAAGCTCCCCAACTGTACCCCACTCAAGTGATAATCCTTCCCCTGGTTTCTGGCTCTGAAGTGCATAACCTTGCACTTCTTGGTGTTGAACCCTAACTGCCATGTTTTTGCCCACTCCTGCAGCTTAGTCAGGTCTTCCTGTAACCCCTTCCACTCTTCCATGTCATCAACCACAGCTCCCGTCTTGGTATCATCTGCGAACAGACTGATCTTGCTCTGGATCCCATGTGAGATATCTGCAATAAAAAACCCAAACTGCACCGGTCTCAGTACCGATCCCTGTGGTACCCCACTCGTCACCGCTGTCAGTGACGAAAGGCCCCACCACCACCCTTTGCTGCCTTCCCCTTAGCCAGTTTGTGATCCATTTCACCATTTTTGGTTCTGCCCCCACATATTCCAGTCCCCACCCCAACCTTCCATGCGGCACTGAATCAAAGGCCTTGATGAAGTCCAAATACAGGACATCCACTGCATGGCTCTTGTCCCATTCCTATGTCACCCTGCCATAGTACTCTACAAGGTTTGTCTGCTAGGATCTGCCCCCTATAAACCCATGCTGTTGACCATCTTGGAGACCATTTTCCTCTAAGAAGCTCATTAGCCTCTCTTTTAGTATGGTCTCCATGAGCTTTCCCATGATTGATGTGAGGCTCGCCGGTCTATAGTTTCCTGGTTCATTTTTTGGGCCACTTTTGTGGATGGGCACCACATGGTCCATTCTCCAGTCCTGTGGTACACATCCCGTGTCCAGGGAGGTATTGAACAGGTTGGCCAATGGCCCCACCAGGAACTCTGCCAACCCCCTTAGTACCCTAGGGTGAATGCCGTCAGGTCCAGGTGCTTTGTCCACCCTTAATGCCTTCGACCCGTCTAGTACCCTACTTACTGTAATCCCTACATCTGTCATCCCCTCCCTCCTCACCTGGGGTATCTGCCCCTCCTTTTCCTGTGTGAATACAGAGCAGACATATTCATTCGGTGCCACTGCCTGCTCTGCCCCTTTCTTCACCCACTCCCCATCCTTCTTAATCCTCACTAGCTGATCCTTGTACTTTCTTCTCTCTCCGATGTAGTGGAAGAAGTCTTTTTCTCCACTTTTGATTCCCTGCACCAGTCTTAGCCCCCTGGATGCCTTGACCATCCTGACCAGTCTGGTAACCTCCCTGGACTTGTCCATGTACGTATTCTTATCTTCGCCCCTCCCTGATTTCCTGTACTTTTGAAATGCTGTCCTCTTGGCCCTCACCCCTTCCATAACCTCCTGTGTCAGCCAACTGGGTTTCTTCGCCCTTCCCTTCCCTTCTTGCTTTTCTTCCTAGTGCAAGACTCCGTTGCCTCCACGAGCCCTTCCTTTATGATGTCCCATTTCTGGTCTGCATCCATGTGTGGTTGCATTCCTGCCAGGTGCCTGCCCAAATGTTCCCCCATCTTCTTAAAGTCCACCCACCTAAACTCATTCACCCTTGTACCTGTGCCCTGTTTCCCTCCCCATGTTGAGCATGAACCACACTGAACAGTGGTCACTTCCAGCCAGTAGTTCCTCTACTTCCAGATTCCTTACAGCTTCCCCATTATCCAGTACAAGGTCCAGAGTCCTTTCTAGCTGAGTCAGCCCCTGGACCAGCTATGTAAGAAAGCTGTCTTGAAATGCTTCTAGCAGGACCCACTCCCTTGACCTCATGGTGGATGGGGTGCCCCACTCTACCCCCGGTAGGTTGAAGTCCCCCACCACCACCACTGTGCTCCCCTTCCTGCAGACCCTCCTAATTTGTTCAGCCAATTCCCTATCCAGGTCAATCCCCTGAGCTGGTGGCCTGAACACCACCCCATCCTCAGTGTCATATTCTTTGCATCTTGATCTGCATCCATAGTGCTTCTGTCCTCCCCATCTCCCCTGCCTCCCTTATGCACTTTAGTCCCTCCCTTCCATAGATCACCACTCCCCCCCCATTGCCCTTAGCCCTCTCCTTTCTAAATAACCTGAATCCTGGGATCATCATATTCCAGTCCTGGTACTGGGTGGCCCATGTTTCCGTGATGGCCACAATGTCCACTCCTTCCACCACCAAGAGAGCCTGTAACTCCACTGTTCTATTACTCAGGCTTCTTGCATTCGGCGAGACCACCCACCAGCCTGTCTCCTCCCCTTCCTTACCCCTATTCTTCCCCCCTTTGGTCCCTCCCTGTGCCACTTCCCTACTGCCTTTACCCATAACTAGGAGGGGTGAGCTCACTAGGCTCCCCTTTCTGGACCCCTTTCCTATCAGTGATCCCCTCACCACCCCCCTCCTAGTTTAAATCCACCTTTGTTGATATTTACACCTCTATGGCCCATTTTAGTACTCCATTCTCCTCCCTGCTCAAATGTAACCTGTCCCCTGCATATAGGTCACTATTGCCCCAGGTCCTGTCCCAGTCTGACACTAATCCATACTCCCTGATATAGTACCAATCCCTCAGCCACTCATTGAACTCCTCTATCCTTTTTTTTCTCACTGTACTCACACATGGTACCGAGAGTACTTCAGAGAATGCCACTGACCCCCCCACCTCCTCACACTACCTACCCAGCTCCTTGAACCTCCCCTTTACCACCTGTACCATCTAACCCATCAAATTGTTTGCACCCACGTGCATCACTGTGTGAGGTTTCTCCCTCCCCCTCCATGTGCACTTGAGAAGTGCCTGCCCCACCCTGCCTGCAGTCAGCCCTGGAATAGCCCTAACCCAGATGCGACTGTGCCTTTCTCCCCTTCTGCACCATCTGACCCCTTTCAGTATAGAATCCTCCAGCATTAGTACCCCCTATCTTCTTGTCCTGAAACTCCCCTCTTCCTGTTTTTGCTGTCCACATTTCCAGAGTCCATGCTGTGTTGCTACTTATTACCTTTATCCACACCATTTGTGACTCCTACATCTTCCCCTCCTTTCTACCTCTCCCTCTGCCTCTACCCTGCTCTTCCCCTTCCCCCTTCTACCTTTCCCAGCCTGACTCCTGGGCCTTCACTACCCTTCTCCTCCTCCCCTCCCCTCCCCCCACGATTCTCTGACACCTCCACTACCACCTCCGATACCAACACTTCAAACCTATTACTTGCTACCCCCGCAGTGGTGCCCATCTCCTCCTTCCCCCTGCCATGAGCCTTTCTTCCACTTACTGCCTCTGTGCTCTCCTCACTCCCACCCCCTCCCTACATCCTCATGTTATTCAACTCTGCTGTTCCTTCTCTGCTTCTCCCAGCTACTCTTCTCTGGGGTCCTTCTTGCCCCAGGCCCCCTCCCTCACCAACTCCCTCCAGAGCCCCTGTACTTCCTCTCCCAGTCTCCTCAGCCTGTAACAAATTGGACATCCTCCTAGTTTCCATAGTGTGTTCATCCAAACAGCCGCCCCACAACCATTGCACCCCACTATCCTCCCTGTGCCTGCCTCCCTCACTCCCGGGTGCCCCCATTCCAACCATTATTCTGATGTCTCCCACTACCCTTATTTGTGCCCCTCCATCCTTCAGTGCAATCCCCCCATAATGCCCCATTATTCTTCCCTTCATAATTCACACTTAACTTAAACGTAACCTCAATCCTTATCACACAGTCTGTACAGCGATAGCTGGATACCATATGTGACCCTCATAGCTTGCTTCAGAGTCCTTCTTTACCCCAATGTCCCTAGCTTGCTAGCTCAGTAACTCTAGTTAACACATTTATACATGACCTTGTCAGTTTGAACTTTAGACATTCAACTTTAAAATATGCAGTTAGCCTTCCTTAACCCAAGCTTGTCAGTTTGACTTTCAGACTTGCAACTTTAAAACGCAAAAATCCAACTAGTAAAAGCTTTGAGTATCTGAACTTTTCACCACCTGACTATTAGCTTTAGGAGTAAGTTCATATGGGCAGTTTGCAGCTCCCCAAGCTCCTCCCGAACAGCCTTCAAGCCCAACCCCCAGTGGCTTTCCAGTATTTAAGAAAGGCTGGAGGGAAGAGGGTGTGGGTGTGGGGGCTTTTACTCCAGCCAGCCACAGTAATCCTGAAAATCGGTTACAGAGTTAAATAAAGATTTAAGCTAATCCCAAACCCACAACAAATTCACAAAAAATCAGTTACAGAGTTAATGGGAGGGCTTTAAGCCTGTGGTTTGATGGACGGAGCAACTACGTCACTCTCCCATCGAGCTTAAAAGGTCACTCCATCCTGGGCTTTGCCAGGATTCTTTTTTGTTTTGGCTGGAGACGCTGTTCCTCCTCACCACTCTGCTGTTTGCTGCTTGTTGTAGTTCATTCAGTTGCCTCCAGCCATCTATTTGCGTCCCCCTCCCTCGTTCCCTTGGCGGCGTTTGACTCTCAGCCTCTCATGGGCTTCTGGTTCACCTGCTCGCTTCCTCATCACTATGCTCATCATTTTTTCTCCCTCTCCCTGTTTGTCACTCCTCCCTGGCATT
Organism: Neoceratodus forsteri; assembly: GCA_016271365.2. NCBI lineage: Eukaryota > Metazoa > Chordata > Ceratodontiformes > Ceratodontidae > Neoceratodus > Neoceratodus forsteri. The sequence continues at coordinate 571,236,990 of CM057452.1, forward strand.
TTGGGCGTTCCTCTAGTGCCCTCCTCGGTCTTCCATCACTGTCCCTCGCTTACCCCCTCCTCGCTGATTGAGGGCTGCCCCTTCACCATCAGCACTTTTGAGTGCTCATTTCTCCCTGCTCACTCACCCCCACCCCGCCTGCTCCCGATGAGCAGCTCCCATTCTTCTGCTTCCCTCGCTTCTTCCATTCACCTTCCCAGCAGCATGTACATCGCAGGCGGGGAAGGGGAGCAGCTGGCTATCTGCAGTTATCTGCCTCGCCCATGTCTTGGTCTCTGTCCACCTCTCTCAGCTCCTCATTTTGCTGCTGCTCCTCCCGGCCATACCGTTCCTCCCTGCCATGCCATGGCCGCCCTAGCTGCTATTACCATAACGGTCCGGAGACAGGGACTTGCTCTTCACTGATGTTTTACTATGTCCACTCTTCTTTCCTGTAATACAGTACAGTTCCCAATAAAACCTGCTAGTTTTTTCAGTCTGTTGCATCCAGGAAGCAGATGACCTGCATCGGACACGGTACAGTTTGTTTTACTGTAGGTTATTTCAAGAGTTCGTAGCACCTGAGGCAGTAGTCTTGTCACATCATGTTGGTCATTTGTCAGCTACTTATCCTTTTCTTCTTTTATACAGCCATGGTGTTTTTTGTTCTAACTTGGTACTGGATCTCACTGTATCCCTGCTGCTCCTGTCCTGTAATTCCTGCTGCTCCTGTCCTGTAATTTCCTCACCCTTTCCCCAAGTCCACGCTGTTTCTGTGCTTTCTGGTATGTTTCTGTGCTTTTGGTGCCATTCTGGCTCTGAGCAGTGCACCCTCATGCATTTCCTTGTTTGCCCATTCTTTGGATGTTCAGCATACACCTCGTTAGTTTTCTGGTTGTTTTGCTCTTCTCTCCTGCCTGTCCTTCACCTCCTGCAGTGTCTCTATTCCTCGTTTGTTGTGGTGCTTTGGCTTCCTTTGATCTTTCCCTCCATTCAGCTCCTTACTTATCTCATATCCGACCTACTCTCTATATTTTTGGTGGGGCTTACCTATCCTTACTCATATGCCCACCTTATATATCCACGGCCCTCATGCCACCTGTATCAAGTTCCAGATTCCATCAATCAGCCACCAAAGATTCATTGCATATTCAGGAATGCCTCACCAGCCTCTGTCTGCTCACCGATACCTCACCTAGACCTGCTCTTACAATCAATCACTCAATCAGTCTGCATTGGTGTGGTTCGCTGCCATGTCCACGCTATTCCCTTGATCTGTCTGGCCATGCCTGTCATGGATCATATGCCTCCTAATCCCCATTTTGGTCTACCCTGCTGTACTCTCGGCTCTCTTGTATTCTCCTTATCATTTCTGTTGCCATGATCTAGCCTCTAGATGGCGCCATTTCCCCCACTGCTTCAGTATCCATTCCAGCCGCCAAGGCTTCTCTTTCATCCTCCCTTCCGTCCTTTACCCTTTCATCAGCACCTATTCCTTTCTTTCCTCCTTTCCTCATCCTCAGCACCATGCTGACCTCATTGTCTCCCATTTCCTTGACTCTCTCAGTGTCCTTCTCCTCATCTCCTCTGCTCCAACCCATGCATTCCTTCTGAGCACGCCTATCCTCAACTCCTTTGCCTTTTACTCCCCTATTGTACATCGTTCCAGTCCATAACTCACCTCTACCTGTACCAGCCTTCTTGGCTTTCCTTCCTTTATAATACTTCATCCATGTCGTACTATTGTCTGTTTTGTACCGCACCTTCACTGTACCAGCATCCATGGCTTTCCCGCCGTTCTCCTATATCTCCAGGTTCATGACTCTGGTCTTCAGTCACTCATCCGTACCTCATGGTTCATCTATTTACATTGCTTCCTCGAATATTCCTATCATTGAATCCTATGCTTCTTCATCGAACCTGCTACACACCGCAGCGATCTTCATCATCATCATCAGTCTTCATTATTCTCAAAACCGCATCTGGATACATACCTTCCACTAGAACTGCCCTCCTGCGGTGATCATCCTCTTCAGTCTTCATCACTGCCTCATGTACCTTCTTCGATCTAGGCCTTCTTTTGGGTTTTTTCCCCTATCTCATCATCATCTTCCCTACTCATATCCTTCTCTTTAATGAATCCTTCTCCCTGCTTAGATCCCTCATCAATGAACCATTCTCTTTACTGACATACGTCTGCAGATCAAACGTCGTCAGCCTGGAGAGAAGGTGACCTAGGCCTTGGATCCCCAGAGGTTTCCTCCTTAAAGGGTTTTTTTCCTCTCCTCCATGCCAATGATCATAATATTAGTTAGAGTAAGTGCTTTCTTCTCATTAGTTAGTTAAGTTCCTCTGTTGGATGGAGGCGGATGGTGGCCCTGACTTCCCCCTCTCTCCTTAGGAAGTTAGCCCTTCTCTTCACAGAAATTATTCATCATCCTTGCCTCTTCGATGCTTGACATCTTTAGGTATTCTTTTTGGGCATCTTCCTACCCTACCTTTAGCCGATGCATTCATTCTCGGCACCTGTGGGGGGGGCCCTCCTCTAGGGTTCCTTGCATCTTACTCTTACAGGGTGGTATATCCCACGGATAGAGAGGCGGAAAGCCAGAAAGAAAATTCAAGTTACAAAAGCATTATCTAATATTATCTCATTCAGTTGCATAAGCACATCAAATGGGAGGGCTTTAAGCCAGTGGTTCAATGGGCAAAGCAACTACGTCACTCACCCATCGTGCTTAAAAGGTCACTCCATCCTGGGCTTTGCCAGGATTCTTTCGTTGCCCACCATCCACCCCTCCTCCTCCAGTGGCTCATCTCTCTTCCCCATGGGCTTCTTCCTACCCTACCTTTAGGCAATGCATTCATTCCTGACACCTGTAGGGAGGAACCCTCCTCTAGGGTTCCTTGCATCATACTCTTACAGAGTGGTATATCCCAGGGATAGAGAGGTGGAAAGCCACAAAGAAAACTCAAGTTACACAAGCATTATCTAATATTATCTCTTTCAGTTGCGTAAGCACATCGAAATAAAGATTTAAGTTAATCCCAAATCTGCAGGAAAACTCACCCTCCTCCTTCTCCCCACAACAAGCAGAATGAGCATACAAAATGGCCCTGTGAACATTTAAATAGAGATTCAAACTGAATTCCAAACAAACCTGATTGGCTGCTCAGTCTCTGGGCAAAGAATTCCTTCCCCCAGCCAGCCGGCAACAATCCTCCTGAAAATTAGTTGCAGAGTTTGAAGAAAACTTTAAGCTGCTCCCAAACCAACAGCAAACTCACAAAAAATCAGTTACAGAGTTAAAGATTTAAGCTAATCCCAAATCAACAGCAAAACACCCTCCTCCCTCTCCCCACAACAAGCAAAATGAGCAGACAAAATGGTTCTGTGAACATTTAAATAGAGATCCAGACTGAATTCCAAACAAACCTGATTGGCTGCTCTGTCTCTGGGCAAAGAATCCCTTCCCCTAGCCAGCCAGCAGCAGTCCTCCTGAAAATCAATTACAGAGTTTAAAGAAAGCTTTAAGCTGCTCCCAAACCAACAGCAAACTCACATGTGTATGTACACGTATTCCTCTGTGTATGATGGATAACCCATGAATAAAAATTACAAAAAAACATGAACTCTGTCTTTCCTGGATTGAGACATAACCAATTTGAGGCCATCCTGTTGTTTATCTTGCAAGACATTGTCCCAACATCGAAGCCACAAGATCTGTGCCAAGAGAACAAGACAAGTACAGCTGAGTGTCATCGGCATAGCAGTGAAACGCGACATCATACCATCTAATGATCTCCCCCAAAGGCAGCATGTACACAGAAAACAACACAGGGGTGAGAAGCAAGCCTTGAGGGACTCCACAGGATAGTGCAGAGACCCCAAAGGTAAAATTACCAAAGGCAACCAGCTACATTCTCCCATTTATGTAGGACTCAAATCAGCGAAGAACTGTGGTCAGTGAGACCCACATAATTCCTCAGGTGATCCAGTAGCACCTCATGGTCATCTTTATCAAATGCCAATGAGAGATCCAGGAGGACCAAGATAGAACAAAGTCCTCCATCCCTCGCTAGGAGGAGATCATGAGTCACCCTGACAAGGGCAGTCTCAGTGCTGTAACAGGGCTGAAAGTCTGACTGGAGAGGTTCGAAGATGGAAAGGGTCTCCAGGCGGTCCACAAGTTGCTCCACCACCACCTTCTCAATAACTTTACCTAAAAAGGGAAGGTTAGAGACAGGTCTGTAGTTTGCCAGAACATCAGGGTCCAAGGAAGGCTTTTTTGTATGAGCTCCGACCATGGTCTTTTTTCAAGGCAGATGGAAATACACCCTCCCTCAAGGAATCGCTGACAATCTTAGTGACCAAGCAAAGGATGTAAGGTCCACTAATATGCAGTTGTTTGTCACCTATGATGAGGTAGGGAAAGGTAAACCAGCATCCAAGAGAACCCTTTCTTTTTTTTTTTGAACTTACCAAATATTTTTATTCGCATTTCATTAACAGTATACATTACATTCCTCAGTATACAGTCTTCCATATTTAGAGGAGAGCATATCCCTAGGTTAGATATTAACAATACATTCTCGATATATACTACATCATGTAAGGGTGGCTTGATTAATATAAATCTATCATAGCCATGTGCTGTGTAAACATAGAGCAGTTCCTTGTTTCAGTTAATTGATTGTCCACATGGATCGGTTCTGAACATGAAAATGTCCACTTTTCACTCTCACTAGATTACCACTTGAAAGGGCTGGTATTATGCCCATAAATTCAGTTGACCTTTAGGCAGTATGCTCATATCAAATACTGTAGCTACCGTATCTTTTAAACAGTGATAAGAAGAAAAAAACGAAAAAAGAAAAACAAGCAGAATTGATAAAAATAACTGCATGACTTATTTTGTGCAAAGTTGTGGTCATATAGCGTTTACTTTATATATTGTGGGGTCTCATTTCATTCCCCTTCCTTCCCCCTTCCCCCTTCTTTAACAAGTTGATTCCCTGTTAAAAATCCATTCCCATTTTACCTTATAGGAGGCTAGCATCCTGGTTGCTCTAATTATGCTATCTCCAATCGACAGCACCCGGCGCTGCCACACTGAGGGGGAAGGAGGCGGCTATGGTGGTGGTCCTCCTCATCCTCTTCTCTTTACCATGGAAGTATATACTCCTCTAGCACCAGAGTGCCAGTACGGTTTTCTGTAAAATCATAATAAGGTAACCATCTGGAGTTAAACTTGTCAGTCATCAACCTCAAACATGCTGTAGCTCCTTCAGCCTCCTTAACATGATTTACATTATTTACCCATTGAGATAAAGTTGGAGCATCTGTGGTAAGCCAGTGTTGTGTGATAGTCTTTGAGGCTGCTGCTATCAAGATGTAAAATAAGTACTTTTGAGTGTTTAACCTCATCTCAGGCATACTACATTCTCCGGACCCAGATTTCCCTCCAGATGAAATATATCTTTAATGGCTTGAGCTATTTAAATCCAATAATTAGAGAGAGTAGTGGGCACCTCCAGAGTACATGGGTAGTTGTGCCCCTTGCCCCATAATTCCTCCAACAGCTATCAGAGGGGGGTGTTGCATAATGTTGGGAAATTACCGGGGTTATAAAAAATCTACTCACCACTTTCCAACAGTGTTTCCTCCATATAGGGGAGTTGGATGTCTTGCTCACCCCTAGCCAAATCCCTCCCCATTCTCTCTCTGACAATTTTATGTCTAGCTCTTCTTCCCACTTTCTTTCTATGCGTTGAGTCTGTAAAGTGCCCTCTCCCTCCTGTAATGCCTTGTAGATATAGAAAGTGAACCCTCTCATCTCTCTGGTTTGTGCCTTCTGGCATGCTCCTGCCAGGGGCGGTATTATGGGTCTGGAAAGGGCTGTCAGGCCTACCCTTGTCTCAATGTAGTGTCTACATTGCAAATATTTATAAAAATCTTGCTTGGGAAGGTTAAATTCTTGTTGCAGGTTTGTGAAACTTTTCAGGACATTCCCCTGTAGAAATTGGGTGAGATTAGTCAATCCCTGTCTTTTCCAATTTAAAAAACTACTGCCTTTATTATTTAAAGGGAAATGAGGCAGATAGGCCAAAGGTATGTAAGGCCATACTGGTGTCAGGATTTCCCATTTCTGTCGTGCCCAGAGCCAGGATTCTAGGGTGTGTTTAGTCCACCTATTTTTAGTTCCATTTAGGTCTGGTCTAAGAGCTATCCATACCAAATAATTGAGGGATATCTCTAGAAATGCATTCTGCTCCATCTCAACCCAACTGACCTTATGGCCCGGGGATATCATGTGCAGTATTGGTAGAATCTGGGCTGCTAGGTAGTAATTATAAAAATGTGGGACCGCCAGGCCTCCCCTGTCTCTGGCCTCCGATAATAATTCCCATCTCTTTCTGGGACGCCGTCCAGCCCAAATAAATTTGCTCAGTCTCTGTCTCATTTCCTTCCATTCCCCTCATGTGAATGGGATTGGGAGATTCATGAACAGAAACAAACATCTGGGCAGTACATTCATCTTAACTTTTCAACTCTGTTATAAAGGGTCAGCGGCATGTCCTGTCAATGGTTCAAGTCCGAAAAGACCTGCTATTTAACTGCCCCATAATTAAACGCATGTAACTTTGAAAGTTTATTAGGTATCTGTATGCCCAGATATCTAATCTTGTCTTGGGACACGGAGAAGGGTGAACTCCAGCTTGTCTTCTGACCTCCTCCTCCTCCCTCTTTCCTTATCATCGATATTTCAGATTTTGTCTCGTTCACCTTAAAGCCTGATATTCTCCTGAACCTGCTCAGGAGTTGCAAAAGTGCGGGGAGAGACTTCTCCGGATTACTTATATAAATTAGAGTGTCACCCGTGTACATAGAAACTTTATTCATCACCCCCGTTTACTTTAATCCCCTCTATATTATCTTGCCTTATGGCTTGGGCCAAGGGCTCTATACTTAGAGCAAATAGCAGCAGGGACTGGGGGCAGCCCTGCCTCGTGCCCCATCTAACCCTAAAAACCTCTGACACTGTCCCATTCACCCTAACCCTGGCAGATGGGTTTTGATAAGCTAGCATGGTCCATCTTAGGAAATTACCTCCTATTCCCATATGTGATAGTATTTCTTTCATATAAATCCAATTAATATGATCAAATGCTTTCTCTGCATCAAGAAAAAGTGCTACTTGGGGGAGAATTTGTTTCTACCTGGGCTGTTATTATGTTTAATAATCTTCTTATATTGTCAGAGAGGTGGCGGTGTGGTATGAAACCAACTTGATCAGGATGAACAAGGCGTTCAATGCACCGCTGTAGTCTATTGGCCATTATTTTAGTTAAGAATTTAAAATCTTGGTTCAATAGCGATATTGGCCAATACGAGTCGCATGCATCTACCGGTTTCCCTACCTTGGGAATAACTGAAATCAAAGCCTCCATCCACAATTGTGGAAGCTGCTCCTCTTCTAGGATAGAGTTCATAATCAATTTCAGCTTAGGCACTAGCAGTTTCTTAAACGTCCTGTAAAACTCTACTGGATACCCGTCAGGGCCTGGAGATTTACCAGCTGGTAATTTATTTATCACTGAATATAGTTCTTGTTGAGTAATGGGTGCAGAAAGGGCATTTTGATCCTCTATGGGGAGCTTGGGGAGGAACAGCGTCCAGAGGAACTCCTCCGTTTCCCGTACCAACTCGTGTGGTTGTTTGGTTTCACTATATAATTTCTCATAATACAGCCAAAATTGCGCTGCGATGTCTAAGGGCGTTGTCCATTTCTGACTAGAATGGTCCCTATTCCTGATACTTTGTATACATCTAGTAGCCTGTGCTTTTCTAAGCTGGGTAGCTAACAACTTCGATGCCCTGGCTCTCCCTTCATAGTACTTTTGGTTAGAGAACCTTAACATGCCTTTCACCCTTTTATTATCAAAAGCCTGCAAAGGTTCTCGGGCTTTAGTTAACTCACCTAACATTTTTGCATTTATCGGGTTGGCCTTATGCTTCTTTTCCCATGTCTCTATTGTCTGTGTTAATTCTATCCTTTTTTTATTGCTACTCCTCTTTTTGTTTGAGGCGTAACTTATTATTTGCCCCCTTACCACCGCCTTCATCATATCCCACCAAATCAGAGGTGATGTATCTTCTATGGGAGAGTCAGATTCCAAATCTTTCAGTGTACGGGAAATATGTTGTTGAAATACTTTATCATTTAGCAAGGACGTATTCAGCCTCCATACTGTTTTCCTACCCGTGCTACCCCAAGATACCTGCATACCTATTGGTGCATGATCCAACAATGTTATGGGAATATGGTAGAGGAGGTACACTGGAAAAGATCTGACTTCAGCATCCAAATCATGTCTATCCATGAGTATGACCTCTGAGCTGGAGAATAATATGTGTAATCTTGTTCTGATCCATGCATAGATCTCCACACATCCAGGAAACCACCATCCTCCAACAACAGCCTCAATTTCCTAATAGCTATTCTGTTAGTGGAGGTCTGCCCAAATGAACGGTCCAAGGTGGGACAGAGCACAGCATTGAAGTCCCCTCCCAGGACTATCTGTCCCCCCATCAGTACCCCTATTTTGAGATATATGTCTTCAAAAAACTTGTCTGTGCCTACATTGGGTGCGTATACATTTATCAGATGGATCAATTGGTCCTGAATGCTACCAGTTACCCTGATGAATCTACCTAAGGCAGCTGCAACCACTTCCTGAATCTGAAATGGGCAATCCCTTTTGAAGAGGACCACCATCCTAGCTTTTTTTGCTGTTTCATGTGATGCCGCCTCCTCCCGACCCACCCATGCTCGCCGGAGTTTGTTGTGCTCCGCTGCACTTAAGTGTGTTTCTTGTAATAAGGCTATGTCACACTTTAAATGTTTTAACTCTACCAACAATCTGGTGCATTTAATTGGCGAGTTAATGCCCTTGACATTATAAGATATAATGTTTAGTTGTGTCATCTTAAAACTGTTTGACGTACTACTGTACCCTTGACATAGTGCCCGCAAAGGTCCCTTCCACTTACCAATCCAAGGCGCCAGCCCTCCTTTACATTCGGTTTTGGTTCACAAAACTTTGCACTGTCATAAACTTTTATAAAGTCATAAATAAAACGACAATGTGGCATATTGCCCAACATCATATAAGTGAACAGCAATAATAACTTGTTCCCTAATAACACGGGAACTATTATAAAACACTTCAGTTAACTTTATTCTAACTTCCAAGGAAGTACCAGCCCTGTTGTGGCTAGCTGCAAATCTTAACCACCTCCCAATTGTTTGGTGGAGGTTGTGGCTGTACATGCTCTCTGTGCGTGGACTTTGTCACTGAAAATAGCGTCAGCCCTATTTAGCTGCATACCATTAGCATCCCCCGCCCCGTATTCCCTGGAGCCGCAGTTATTCTTTTTTTTTGTTTCCTTCCCCACTACCCGCCTATGTAGGTTAACCTTTGCCCTTTGTCTCTGTTCTGGCCCTCTAATTCCATCAATTATTTAGTCTGCCTCCCCCTTCTTATCTGTGGGCTCCTTGGCTGTCCTCTTCGCTGGTCATTGCTTTCTTTAACTGCTCCCTGCTGTCATGACTATGACCTCCCCAGCTCCCTCGCAGTGTTTTCCAGTACCGTGGCACCTGGACTCTCGCTCTACATAGAGCTGCTCAATCAAGTCCCACCTTACTGTTTAGTAAACTTTCCTCCCCCAGCTCCAGTCATCCTGATACATGAAGGCAGGCGGCTATTCTCCTAAACCACCTGATTATCTACTTTGAGAGCACCAGCATTCCCTCTCCTCCACACCCACGTCTTCCCTTGGTCACCTGGTAATCCACTCTAGAGGCTCCGGCATTCCTACTCACCCAAGCCTTCGCTCTCTTCTCATTTAGGATCCATACATATTTGAAAACAGAAAGAGAAAATGGCTATCTTCCCATCCCCTCCCCTTCCACTACTTTCAGTCCAATACCTGGTGTGGATCCGTAGTCAGAGCCCAACCCGCCAGAAAAAACCCTGTTCATCTGACTATAAGGAGCTAAATGTAGTTATGAGGTGACCCACGGGCCCTCATATCCAGGATACTTGGTGAGGGTTCCCGCGTTCGAATTAAGCACCCTTCTATGTTCCAAGGGTTTCCCTGGCGACTCACGTGTGATGGGGTGAGGCCCAGACAGTGTCGAGAGGTCTTGGTTTACCTGAACCCCTGTGTGTCGTTATTTTAAACTGCCAGTTGCCATTGCCAGACCTTTTCGCACGATACGGGTAAAAGTGGGGAAGCCAGCTTACTTACTTACCCCCCCAATCCAGTAGGCTCCTTCTTACTATTCCCATACCCCATTAACTAAATTCCACAAGCATTCTGCCTCTAACCCCTGACCCTCTATGGATGAGGGAAGGGGGCAGGGCCCTTAGAAAAATATAACTTAGTCCTAGCCTGATAAAGTTCATGACTTATCTCCTCTCTGAGCCATCTTCTGCCGGGTCGCATTGTTATCTTGTTTTCTTCGGTCAGCATGTTTCAACAACTTGCTAACATCATGGGCAGCCTCCGGTGGGATGGATCCTGGTAAACCTCTTTTCCTGTTGACTCCTCTCAATTGGACTGACCATGTTTCAGCTCGAAGTTTTTTCTCCAGAATTTCTATTTCCAGATCTGGCACCGGAATGTCCAGCTCCTTTAAAAGTGGGATTGCTTCGACCAGGGAGGGGAAAGTTCTTATTCCTGAGTCCAAGTGTATTTTTAGCCTGGCCTGGTAAAGAATCTGGGCTCGTATGTCTTTTCGGACCTTCAAGTCCTTCACAATGCCTCTAGCCCTCTGCCTTTCCACTTGTAATGCGCTCGAGAAGTCCTGACTGAAAAATATAGGTGCATCATGGTACTTTAAATTTCTAAGTCTTCATGCCTCTTTCAGCAACCAGTCTTTGCTTTGATAGCACACCATCTTTATAATTAAAGAGCGTCGTTTTGCTGTAGGTTCTGAGGGTTTAGCAGCCAGTGATCGGTGGGCCCTGTCAATATCCAAATTTAGGTCTGGTTGGATCGAAAGTACTGACCGAAGCAACTGTTGCACAAAGTCCTCCATGGTGGCAAACCCCTCCTCTTGTCCCTCTGGGACCCCATGAATCCTATAATTATTACCACGGGACCTGTTCTCCAGGTCTTCCATTCTCTGCTGATTTTCCCGGTCCCATCTCAGAAGATAGAGGAGGAGGCATTCGTTGGTGTCCTGGACCTCTGTGAGCTCTACTACCTTGGCCGCGTTCTCCAAGACTTTACGATCCAGGATCCACACATCCTTTTTAAGGTCAGTTAGGGAGGTGTCTATCTTTGTGACCATTTTCAGGATTTGTTGCAGGGTGTTAGCTGTAGTCTTTTCCGAGGATGACAGCTCATCCTCCAATTCCACTGTTGATTCAGAGGCCTGGCACCTACGCGGCGGTAGCGCTGTTAGGCCTTCCAGGGCCTCTCCCAGTACCAACTGCTTCATTTTACTAACTGCTGCATTCACCTTTGTGTTTTTCGGTTTCGATGATTTCCCCACCATATCAGGTTGTTGTAGGGGCTTTTAAGATTATCAATAAACCGCAGAATATAATTTAAATCTTTCTCTTTTCCTGGGGTCATGGAGGAGCACCTCAGGCTAGCGTGCAGTCATATTCATGACGTCAGTGGAAGTCCAAGAGAACCCTTTCTCATTGTATAGTTTCCTGCATACAGTTCTGTTATGGCAAAGCTGGCAATCTGCCTCCTGAAGGCCTTAGGGCTCACTCTACAAGGGGCACCTCTGCCTCAGTGACAGCATCAAGAGGTGTTTCCCTGCAGGAAATCTTTAAAGCAGCTACCTGGAAAAGAGTACACACTTTCACAAAGCACTGCTGTCTGGACATATAGTCCAGAAGGGATGCTAGCTTTGGCACTGCTGTCTTGCAGAAACTTTTCCCTAAATAGGTTCTATACCCAGCCTCCCAAGGTATTGCTATTGAGTCTACAGTTGTTAAAGGGGAACTGTCAGCAATAAGAGCCTCACACCCAAGTGTGAGGCTGATCCCAATTAGCCCTTTGTGTGCAAAATCACTTCTTATGTTGGTTATGCTTGCGCAAACCAATATATTGTGGCAATACAGGATTTTGGGGGGGTCACTGCCAAGCCCATTGCAGTTCACAGAACCAGGGGCTCAGCAGTCTACCCCAATGACCACTAGGTGTGGTCCTGACACAACTCTCAGCTGGGTGGACTGAACGGTCATGCACTTCAAAGGACCAAAGCTGCTCTAATCCAAGAGGGCTTCAGCATTTGATTTGCATGACCATTCACACTTGGACATAGAAACAATCTCTACCCACTGGTGGTATATGGTTTTCAAAGGTGAGGTACTGTGTTTTTCCTCCCACAATGGGCAGGAAGATAAGGGGAGGAGACTGGCATGAGGGTACTATAGAATCCCAAGGTTAATTACGCAGTGTTAGTCCATGGTTGGCGAAGACTCATCGCACGGTGGTTGCTTGGCAGGAGTGGAGCCCTCATGGCATAGCTGGTATCATCACCACTTGTCTCTCAGTTGTCTTGTCATTGCTTATTTCCAGCGAAGATGGTAAGAGCCACCATAGCAATGCTAAATGTCACAACAGCATTTTAGTAACACATTTTATCAGTCATTAGCTTGTTAAAGGGTTGACTTTCAGCTTGTGCCCTGATTAACAGGAGTGACATAAAAAGAATGGAAATTTACAGCAGCTAGACGGGGCAGAACCAAATGTAAGGCATTGGGGTATAAAGGAAATGGATTTAGGTGGGGAGGTAAACAGTGGTTTAGGTGTGGGAGCTGTCACATTTAGATTTCTAGGTGGTGGAACTGTCATACAGTTGTCAAGAAGTGGTGGAACTGAGTTCCTGTGTGCTCCTGTCCATTTTAACACCTGAAGGTAAATCTGAAATAGAATGCTGTAAAGTCAGACTCTTCATGCCTGAACATTTAGGGATTTTTGAAGATTTTTTTCTTCACTGTGTCCATAACCGCTCCATGACAAAAAAAAAAAAGCAGTCCCTGGTAGTCTAGTGTCCCTCCCCACTCCCCTAGTGCCCGAGCCCCGCAGTGTCCTGTCCATGAAATAAAGTGTCCCTCATCCTTTTTTTTTAAGCTGAAAAAAAGAAAACTGCCCATCGTTGCCCACTGCACCGTTACCCACGCCCCCACCTAACCTCCCACTCAGGACCCACCACCCCACACACCCCCACCCCATACTTACCCACCGGAGGTCCGTCACCATAATTTTCCTTGGACCACAGACATGACTTCACTCTTCAAAGCCCAACCGAGAACTAAGGTAAGTGCTTCAATGTATTTCAATGGAGTTTTCAGTTTCAATGTATTTTAATGGGATTTTCAACTTAGTGGCATAACTTGGCCATTTTTTATATTTTTTGCCTCAAATTTTAAACATACCTTTTTTGGGACCCCACCTCATGAACAATTAAGTGACAGTAGGCAATTCTGTTCCAAAAGGTGATTTCATGGTCGCTGTGCAAAATCACCTTTCAGGCATGAGTTAAAAAATTGTGTCCATGTTTGTTCATAAGGTGGGGTCATAAGAAGGCTATGTTGAACATCTGGTGTAAAAATATTAAAAAGCAATGAAGTTATGAGCCTGCATTAAAATTTGTGAACACAGGCTCGTAACTTTGGCAATTTTTTATATTTTGACCCGAAATTTTAAACAAAGCCATTTCTTCACAGCACCTCATGACTGTGACAGCTGTCATTTTTCAGATCCTGACCAAAATGCTATTTTGCATCCTGAAAGGTGATTTTGCAGTTGCTGTGGGAAATCACCTTTCAGGCAGGAGTTGACATTTTCTCTGTACTTATTCATGAGGTGGGGTCATAAGAAGGGTATGTTGAAAATTTGGGGCAAAAATGTTTACAAGCAACAAAGTTATGAGCCTGCATTAAAATTTGTGAACGCAGGCAGATAACTTTTGCAGTTTTCAATATTTTGCCCCAAATTTTCAACATATCAATTTCTTCACAGCACCTCATGAATATGACAGCTGTCATTTTTCAGATCCTGGCCAAAATGTTGTTGTTGTTTTTTTTTTGCATCCCAAAAGGTGATTTCACAGTTGCTGCGCGAAATCATCTTTCGGGCAGGAGTTAAAATTTTTCTCTGCACTTGTTCATGAGGTGGGGTAATAAGAAGGGTATGTTGAAAATTTGGGGCAAAATATTAAAAAACAACAAAGTTATGAGCCTGCATTGAAATTTGTGAACACAGGCTCGTAACTTTGGCAACTTTCAATATTTTGACCCCAAATTTTCAACATAGTCATTTCTTCACAGTACCTCATGAATTTTACAGCAGTCATTTTTTAGATCTTGGCCAAAATGTTTTATTGCATCCCAAAAGGTGATTTCACAGTCACTGTGCAAAATCACCTTTCAGCCAGGAGTTGAAATCTTCAAAATTTGGGGTCAGAATTGTAAAAAATGACATGCTGATGACACAGTTCTCTTCATCTCGGGCCAATCCCCCATGGATGTTGCAACCAGATTCCAGCATGACTTCAATAAAGTTCAGTATTGGCTTTGCTCACACCAACTTTCTCTCAATGCCAAGAAGACAGTCTCCATGACCTTCAGCACTAGGCAGAGGCTCTCTAGGCTATCTGCCCTCCCCTCCTTCCATACTCTTGATGGGATAGTTCTGTGGGACACCTCCTCTTTCAAATACCTTGGTGTTTAGCTTGACCAACACCTCGACTTCTCTGGTCATGTGGACGCCATCCTGAAAAAGCTGCACCCCAAGCTTGGCGCACTATACAGGAACCGTAGTTGCCTCCCTCTAATGGCAAGGTGTGAACTTGTTCAGAAGATGATCCTCCCCATTTTTGACTAATGTGACTTAGTCTACAGTGCTGCTCCCAAGGTTTCCCTAACCAAACTGGACACCCTGTTTAACTTTTTCTGCCACTTCACTCTGGATACCCCCATCACTGCAATTTCTACTATTCTCTTGCTTTCCTCTCATTAGAAAACAGATGCCTCCGCCACTGTGCAAAATTCATCTCCAAATTCTGGTTTGGTTCTCCCCCAACTTATCTTACCTCCTCTCTATCCATCCCCTCTCCTCCTGCCCACTCCCTTAGATCCTACGACACCCACTCATTAGTCCTCCCTCATCGGTCTACCACTGTAGGCCAGGCAGCCTTCTTGCACCACTTCCCTAAACTATGGAATGCACTTCCTCACCAGATTCACCATTCATCCTCCACTACCTCCATCTCTTCAGCCCTTCAAAATGACCTCTCTGTAAATTGTAATTGCAACAAATCTCCCCAGTCCTCCCTGTCATCTCCTTAACTTTTTATTAAATGGTGTATCATTACTCCTCTCCTCTGCTCTCCTTACATCCCTACTCTTCCTTTGATCTATATCTTTAACTAGCCACATTTTTGCCAGGTTTATTAATGCTTGACTCCTCATTGCCTAGTTTGTATATCTCTGATGTTTAGCACTGGACCATTGTCCCTTGAGTTACCGCCGCATGATTTGTACATTCAGTAGCACTTATCTTGCTGTTTATCACTATCTGTAACCCCATCACTGTTTCATGTATAATGCTATGTAAATAAATGTTAATTGTATGTATTTCTAATTACCCCTTCCCCCAGGACACAAGCAATTTGTTGTTCAGTGTGCCTTTCCTGGTGAAATGCTTCAATAAATAAACATTTTTAACTAGCAACCAACATTTGGCATTGACAAATGCTCATTTTTACCTAATGATTACTGCAGTGTAGAAGATTGTATCAGGCTAATTTCATTGACATGTAAGATGGCATTTCCTGTAACCAGAAATGCCAGACTTCCTTCAAGCTAACATCAGAAGAGGACTACAGCAGTGGGAGATTCAATAGCCTACAATGAATGTCAAAGCTTTTTTATAAGCTGTAATCCTCTGTTTGTTGGTCTGCTGTACTTCTGGGGCTATATATAGTCACAGAGGACTGTACTAAACCCAGTGAGCACAGCAAGACCAGCAAACACCTGATTTTAGCTTACAGAATCTTTAACAGCTATACTGTGGCTTAGTGAATCTCCTAGCTCTGCAGTCCTCCTCTGATGCCAGTTACAGGAGATTCTGGGATTTCTGGTTACAGGAAATGGAATCTTAGAAAGCAGTAAAATTAGCCTAATACATTCTGTTATAATGCAGTAAACAGTAAGTTAAAAAAAAATTTACACAAATTGCAAATTGAAATCAGCCTCATGCTTAGTTGTGAGGCTCTTACTGCTGACAGGTCTCTTTTAAGCATAAGTGAGGGATTCCTGGGGTTTGAAGAAAGAATTACTCACTGCAGTAATGCTGTTTCTTCCAAAGGGATCCCTCACTATGCTTGGCAATCCCAATCACTACCTTCCCTTCCAGGACCTGAGAACATTTTTGTCAACAATTAGTTCATTTTGGTTGCTTGAGCATTACTTGTTACAGTGCCTTTACAATTGATACTCAGTGAGCTGAGCTTTTGAAATTACGCATAACATTTTAAAACTGTTCTGCCATGTTGAATAAGTAAAAATAAAAGTATTTTTTATATATGTTTGGTAGTCATTTAACTAGTTTAGTGGTCACTGCTCACCCTAGCTTTAGAAATAAATCTGCCATTAGAATGCAAGGGTGAGTGTGATCACACAGAAGAGATTTTAATTTCATTCTAAGATTCTCTAATTATCATAAAATTCTAAGCTCCGGGATGGCTTATTCCAGAGGAATGATTGCAATTGTTAAGCATAGTGAGGGATCCCTTTGGAAGAAACAACATTACTACGGTGAGTAATTTTTTACCTGCTAACATTATCTGAAGCACTGTCTGTACCAGTTTAAGTTCTTCATGCTGTCAAAGGCTTTGTACCTTTAGTTGCATAAAACCGATCTTGGAGGAACAAGATTATCTGTTCCTCCCATTTCCACAGATTTCCATTTGCCCATATTTAAAACTTTGTCCTTATCTTTTATATACCACAAAGAGATCAGCATTGCTAAGGGATATTCAGAGCGGGTGACCACCTGTCTTGAGTGTGATGCAGTAGGCCCTTTCCAGCACCACTATCTCTGGAAGTTGCTGCTTGGTTTGAAGCCACGTCTCCATATGACCTAAGACATCCTGCTCCTCTGAACCTTCAGGTATGTCTAGTATGTGAAGATTTTGAGCACATGGCAGTTTTTCTGATGGTTCCAGCCTCCGGCACAATAGGGTGTTTTCTTGCACCACTGATGTGGCAGCCAAGGCTCGGTCTGCTATTTTATTGACTTTGGCAGTGTTACTTTTAACCTTGTTAATCTGCTGCTCAACCATGGTCAGTCTTGTAATCATGTCTAACTTTTTATCCATGCTGGTAACAGAAGTACAAAGCTGCACTACAGTATTTGAGTGGCTTCAGTATTGCTATCATACGATCCTGTGCTGCACTAAATCCCTAGGCCTTGGCCTCCTCTTGTGCTGCTCTGTACACTTGGAAAAAGTTCTAGAAGTCTGCTGTTATGCCATGACTTTGCAGATGTTTCCCATCTTCAAAAGTGGTGTCAATTAATTATTTGCTGTTAGCTTTCCTTAATCTTAATGTTTGCTTCTACTTTTTTTTCAGATTTAAGTTGTATATTGTTCTTTTAGAGTCTGTCGAGCAGGGGCTTTGTAGGTTTGCTGTGCTCTTCTGAATGGCTAGTCACACACCTCTAATTTTTCTTACTTTCTAAATGTTATTGGATGGTATCATCACTTCCCCGGGAGAAGTCTTCACTTTGCTTCTGTAGGTGCAGCATGAAGATATTTAGAGATGCTCACAAACATTGTGTTTGCTGTCTGGGTCTCTCGCTACACTTTTTGTCAAGGCTTCAAGCATGCCACAAGTACTGCAGATGTTACTGAAAGGCTGTGGAGACTTTCCTGCAGAAAATGGAGAATGCCAAACAACTACCATCAGCATCTACCCAGGGTCCTCAGCTCGCTCCACCAGATTTTCCTCTGGGGAACCCAGCAGGTCTCAATGGGTGGCCATGCTGCTGCCATCATGGGACAGATGCCATTCATTGAAGGGGAGATCA
This sequence comes from Neoceratodus forsteri, assembly GCA_016271365.2. NCBI lineage: Eukaryota > Metazoa > Chordata > Ceratodontiformes > Ceratodontidae > Neoceratodus > Neoceratodus forsteri. The sequence goes on from CM057452.1 coordinate 571,255,096, forward strand.
AAAAGGCATTTTCAATGGAGTATCTTCACAAAAATGTGAAATCTCTCTCTCTGTCCATGTTGCCACTGAATCCCCATGAAGGTAAGTCTCAGACTGTTTCATCTGCCTCCATCACAGGCTTGACCATCATTCAGATACCTGGATCAAGTGCAGATTCTAGCTTTCCTCCTGTCGTTGATGTGCAGACCACTCCTAGAATGTCATCAGCATGCACTATCCTATCGTTGCTTTCTTTGTTGACTCTGCTGGCTGGCACTGTCAGTATTAGTGCTGTTTTTTGGCTGCTATCTCTGAATTTATTCAGAGTTAGTTCCTTTCAAACCAACTGACCCTCAGTGCCAAGAAAATAGTCTTCATCCAATTGTTCTCCCGCCATAGTGTAGCACTGGTGGAGGCAATTCACAGTCCAGCTGGACAGGCATGTAGTTGTGAAAAGCAGGCCCTGTTGATTATAATAGAAAGAGATAAATAGTTACTTCACATGTCTTTAGTCCTTCATTCTATCCAGATGGAATCTGAGCACTCTTTTAACATCAAGAAAATGCAGGGTGCTTTCCCCCTCATTCAGAGAGTTGAAAAAGTATTTAGGCAGAAGCAAGGACTGGTTCAAGTGGAACTCTGATACCACGTTTGGTAAAATCTTGGTGTGTGTGTAGGACAACTTTGTTCTTATGAAAGACAGTATACAGAGGATCTGTGACTAGAGCATGCATCCCAGACAGCATGCAGAGGTGATGGCTGCTAAAAATACTGCATTCCTGGTCAGGAATTTCATGTCATACATTGCAGCGGTTTTAAAAGATTTATGAGTGAGCATGTCCAGCACAAGACTGAGATCCCAAGTGGCAATTGGTTTCTGTACTGGGGTTCTCAGCTTCCCTGAGGAATCTCTTAAACAGTGGTAACTGAGCTAATGTCAGGGTACCCAGAGGTTCATGATATACTGGAACAGCAGACATGTGGACCTTGGCTGTGAAGAACTGTAATTCTGAGTCTGCCAGGTCCTGTAAGTATTATAAAACCTTTTCAGGAGGACACTTAATAGGGCCTATGGGGATTTTGGAACAAAAGACTTCAATTTCTCTCTGTAGGTTTTCCTAGTGGAAGGCTTACAAGCAGCAAATAGTACCTTAGAGACCATCTGAGAAACACTGAACCTATTCACTTCTATTTCCTCAGGAGTTAGGCCTGTAGATTGAGGGAACACAGGTTGGGATGAACTGGACAGCCCTGAGCCTGATCCAGCAAGTCCATTCTAGTTGGCAGAGGTTTTGGCTTGCTGACTGCCAAGTCAAGTCAGAAACAGATAACATATTATCCTTGACCAGCAGGGGACTATCAGAATCACCTTGCTCCGTTGAGTCAGGCTGGAGACAGTCCCCAGCTTGAATAGCACTCTGCGAGTGAGAGGACTTGGAGGAAAGGCATACAGATATGGACTGTTCCACTGCAGCCTAAACACATCTTGACAAAAAGCACCAAACCCTGGATTTGTGGAGCAGAATTGCAGCAGTTTGGCATTGATTGGGGGGGGGCGCAAAAAAGTAGACATCTGGTGTCCCCATTCATCAAACAGAGACTGCACAATATAATCTCCTAGAGACCAGCCATGAGGTCCAATACGGTTTGGCTGAGATTGTCTATCAAAGTGTTCTGGACTCCTCCTGTTGGCAATGTGCAGTGCACTCCTAGCGTGTTGTCAATGGACACCATCTGTCGTCTCTTTGTTGATTCTGCCAGCAGGGGCCGTCAATATTAGCACTGTGGTTTTTGCTACTGTCTCTAAATTACAAAAATATTAGCACTGTTCCTTTCAAACTAATTCTCCTTCAAAGCCAAGAAAAAAAAAACAGTAGCCACTTCACTAGCAGAGCTCCACTCAGTGCCCATAGCAGAGTTCTGCATGGCTGCTGCTTGAAGCACTGTGTATACTTTTACCAAGCACTATGCTCTGGATTCTATTCCAGGCAGCAAGCCAACTTTGGCAGCACTATACTGAATGGCTTGCTTTCCTGAGCGAGTCTTAGACTCCAACCTTCCCAGTCCAGGTGACTGCTCTGTGAAGTTTGGTACTCTAACACATAATTGGAACTCTATGGAGAAGGCTGAAAAGTTACATACTTATCATAACTGAAGATCTTCCTGAATATCTTCTCCATAGTGTACCATCCTCCATTCCTTGTACTTACTGCAGTATTGTTATTGCTGTGTTTTATTCTCTTCCTCCTGTTTTGAACAGGTGAGGGATGTGAACACATTACATTTTATGTAAGTAATGTTGGCAATTTTTATTGGAGCTAACAGGGCTATCTTATGCCCTTAATGTTTAGGTTGTTAATAGGTTTGATTTCACATGCTATACTCCTCGGTAAAAAAAAAAAAAAGTAGTAAGGCAGTTGGGGGTGGGTGCCGCTGTATACCAGTGGACACATACAGGTGGTGTAGGCTTGGGGCATACTGAGACACCAGTCCCCAAAGGTTTTAATTCCTGTGGGGTCCTAGCACCTCCCAGCTCAGACTCCCAAGAGATACTCTATAGAGAATATATTTAGGAAGCTCTTCAGTCACAGTAAGTATTAACTTCTGTTTCAGACCTGCGTCCTCCAACCCCACCAGGCCCCGGTAATCCACAGATTACCCTAGAAGCTTTCCCTCTGTTGCAGGGGCTCCAGTGGAAGGGCTGTCCCCCCACACCCAAAGCAGTTCACTATGTGAACTTAGATCCAGTAGCACAGGCACTAGGACCTAGGGGAATCCCAGAGGCCCAGGCCACTATATAGATGGATTTGTTTTTTTCTACCCATTAAGATCACTCTCACTTCCCTTGACATTCATCTGACCTCACACACACATAGCAGACCCAAACTTCCTGGCCCAGCTCTAGGGTTCATTGTGGCACCAGAGCTCGACATCAACCCTTCCCAACTGGGCACAAAGCTGCGTGGTAGAGTCTGACCTGCCCCCGATGTGGCAACATGAGTTCGGTCTTGAACTTGTGTCGCCTGCACAACAGTGCAGCACACTACCGCTGGGCTACCAGGGCTGCCTAGCCACAGTGATTCTAATACCTGCTGTGATATAAAGCTATAGTTCTAACACCTACAGCTACAGCAATTCCAAGTTCCTGCCCCCTTCCCCAAAACAGTGCTCTGCAGTGACTGAACTCCTTCAGCTTCCATATCTTTCTAGCCATCACCATCCAGGTCTGCCATGGCCCATCCTATTGCAATTGACTCGATACCTATCTCTCAGATTCGTCTTAATCTCCTGAATGGTTCACTAGGCCCATGACACAAAAGTAAGTAAGTAAGTAAGTAAAATTTATTTTTAAGCGCTTTTCAATATCAAAGCGCTGTACAAATAAAACAATTAAAATACATACATATGACACAAACAGCAACAATAACAATGTAATTACAATAAAATACAGTAAATCACTCCCCATATGCCATTTGAAATAAATAAGTTTTTAATTCTGACTTAAAGCTCTCGACGGTCAGGCAACTTTGTATCCGACGAGGTAGAGAATTCCACAGGGTAGGGGCAGCATAAGAAAATGCCCGTGCTCCCGATGTTTTTAAATGAACCCTGGGAACCTCTAGCAATCCCTCGCGGCGGTGAGGCGGAAGCGAGAGGGACAGTAGGGAACAAGCAGATCTTGAAGATACCGCGGTCCCTGTTCGTGTAGGGCTTTATAGGTCAGTAACCCAACCTTAAAGGTGATCCGCCACTGAACCGGCAGCCAGTGCAGTTCGAGCAGCACAGGCGTAATGTGACTCCTCATAGACGTCCCAGTCAAAAGCCTGGCTGCTGCGTTCTGCACTAGCCTTGTTCATCTTATTCCAGCCCATCTTAGAAGTGATATTATTGATGGTAAAGATGTGAATCTCACAACCTTACTTGTATCCTCTCATGACTCAGTAGAACTAGGGTAATCTCCTGCATAAATGTTTCAGTCATCCTCAAAGCAAAAGACATTTGACTCCTCAATATGTTAACAGTCCTAGAATTCGTAGTGGTCTTTCGCATTTACAGGGATATCTTCTGGGATGCCATCTCAGCTATATGCATTAAACTGGATGCCTGTATTTACTGACCTTATAGTCACTACAGAGGTATCTCTTTTTATGATTATCTTGTCATACCTTCTTGGCCAAAGCGGCTATCTACTTGTATCAATTCAAGACCAGACTGAACTGAGCAATACTCAACAATGAACCCTTCTGCTAATACTTTGCCAGTCTTCAAGTCCTTTCCTGTGCCATATGCAATTCCTTAACCCATCAGTACTCTCTCTGTCCACTAACAGTGTCTGATACTCCAACTGCTACTGTTACGCAGCCATCTGCACAAGTCTCTCTTTGCTTCCAAATATTTTGCAGATAAGAAAGGCAGGCCAGTCATTCTCTCGTCCAACAAAACTATATATAACAGTTTCAATGGCTCCGGCTGCCTCTACTCAGCATGTTGCTTGCTACACATATGCAGTAATTGCCAAGGTACCCGTGCCAACTCTGTGTGCTATGTGAAATGTACTTAGCACCCTTCATCATGACACTCAATTCATCCATCCACACCACTTGTCTGTAACTGCCTACAAGACCTCTTTTTGATGCATCCCCAACCAGCACTTTATACAGCTCCTGATCTGAGGTCTCTTTCATGGTTTTGGCACAGGTATCTAAGCTCTTCCTCAGGAATTATATCTCAGTCCCAACTTGTTAACAGCCATTCAAGAGCCATATGTTACTACAATACTGCTACAAAAAGACCTTACGAAGGACTTCATAGTTGGGCTCTTTACATAGCCACCATTTCTCGTTTATCGCATAAGCCCACTCAACATTGTCACATGCAGATGCACTCTGAAGAAAATATTTAATATCAATTTATCAGTACCATATGGCTCCATGACTCCCAGCATCAATGTTCTTATTCCTTCTAAAGACATTTCCCTCAGCTGTGCTTGTATAGACAATGCCATCTCTATCTTCAGAAAGACCGGCAAAGGCACCTGACTTACGAAATCTGACATCACCAATGTTCCCAGTCCACTCTTCTCTATGGCATTTACATGGAGTCTCCTGGAAGGGTCCTTATTACTTTGCAGTGTGCGTAAAATTTGGCTGAAGAAGTAGCCAATTAGCCCCAAACTGATCTACTGTATTGCTGGAAACAGTATGTTAGATATTACTGATTATACACTGAACATAATAAATCCGGTATCTTGACTTGTCAGCTAAGGTATTTAACTTTGGGTAAATCCTGCAGTAGGACGGGCATTTACATAAAAAAAAAAATTATTAATCACGTTTTTACATTTATTTTACACATGGGTTTATTGTACAATTAATAAAGCACTCCAGGATATGGGTAATTGAGGGATTACCCACTTCTCATGTGGTTATGTCACTCGGCTGCACCTTGTGACAAACCACATGAGGTGTTTGTAAATCCCCTTATAAAGCCATGCCCTGTCATGCCTTACTGCTTTTACCACTGCTTGGAATTAATTCTCTGCCTCCTGCACTTTGCAACTCAGTCCTGCAGCACCTTCTACCACAACACTACTGCTGCCTAATGCCATTTTTCAAAGAAGCCGAGTTATGCTACTTTTAAGCAGTATCTGTCTGGTATAAAAAAAAATACTCACCATAGTAATCTTATTTCTTCCCAGTGATGCTCAGGAATTCATAACTTTATGCAGTAAACCTGGAGGGTTGAACTGCCCAGAGAGATGGAACACATGCAAATGAGTAGAATTCATTGCACGTCAGCATCTTTCAAATACTGCCTCTACCAACTGTGGTGTTCTAATCTCTTCAGATTTGTGAGAAGCCTGGAAGTCAGGCATTAGGAACTAATGTAACTAATATTCTATAAAAAAGAGGGGCGTCCCCTAATTAAAGCATAGAATTTAGAAAAAACTCCAAAGGGAGAATAACTCTTGACAAAACCACATCAAATAAAACTCCAAAAGAACATTGAAAAACTCCAGTTAAAAAATGATTAAAACAGAGAAATGCAACAAAGTCAATATGGCTTGGTGGCACCAGCATGTGGAGTGCAGAGGCTGAAGTTCTGGAAGGGGAGGAAGGGAAGGAAGTTATGAATTCTTGAGCATCACTGGGAAGAAATAAGATTACTATGGTAAGTAATTTTTTCTTCTAACCCCAGTAATGTTCAGGATATTCATACCTTTATGCAGACTACCAAGCAGTACCACTGGAGGTGAGCACAGAACTTATTTTGGAAACAGGCTCTGCAGGACTGCTGTGCCAAACCTAGCATCACCCCTGGATAAAATATCCAGGTTATAGTGTTTTGTAAAGGTGTGCACTGTTTTCCAGGTAGCTGTTTTGCAAATGTCCACCAAGGGAACCTCCCTGGCAGCTGCAAAGATAGCAGCAGTTCCTCTTGTAGAATGCACCCTCATTCCAGTTGGGGGCTCTTTACTTGTCTTAGTGTAGCAGAACTGAATACACTGGACTATCTACCAAGAAATGGATCTTTTCGAGGCTGGTTTACCCTTTCCTACATCCCCATATGTAAGGAAAAGTTGTTTTCCATTCTTCCTATGGTCTTTAGTGGCTGTCACATCCAGACTGTGTAATCTTCTTTCACCAGAACTGGTATGGTCTGTGAAAAAGACAGGCAGAGTGATTGATTGGTTCAGATGAAAGTCTGAAACCACTTTAGGAAGAAACTGTCTGTTAGTTCTGAGGACTACCTTGTCTCTGTACAATGAGATACAGTCTTGGTCAATGTAGAGAGTCTGGAGCTTGCTAATTCTCCTTGCAGAAGTAACAGCCACTAGGAAGACTGTTTTCCAGCTAAGGTATTTCAAGTGCACAGTAGCCATGGGCTCAAAGGGAGGGCCCATAAGCTTGGCTATACTGTACGCACATTCAAATCCTAAGCAGGCTCAGAGGCAATGTGAGGAAGTATTTTTTCATGGAGAGAGTTGTGGATGCATGGAACAGCCTCACTGAGGAGATCGTGGAGTCAAGAACAGTGGGGGAATTCAAGAATGCATGGGACAGACATAAGGCAGTCCTTGTGGGGGGTAGGAGGAAGTAAGCTGTTGGTTAACTAGGATCTGCAGCTTATCTGTTAGGTAGGAAAATGGGCAGACTAGGTGGGCCAAGTGTTCCTTATCTGCTGTCACATTCTATGTTTCTATGTTTCAGGCACTGGTGTCCTGTGAGGTGGGTGTTAATGCATCAGTCCTTTAAAACATCTTTTGAAAAGTTTGTCAGATGCTACTGACACCTTGGTCCCCACGGAAAGGTAGGCAGATACTGCTGCTAAATGAACCTTAAGGGAACTGGGTTGTAAACCTTGTGAGTGCAAATGAGTGAGATAGTCCAGGACAACCGAAACTCCAGCCTTTTGTGGCATAAGATTCATGCTAGAACACCAGAAAGAAAATCTCTTCCATTTGGAAAAATAAGTTTTCTGTGTGGAGGGTTTTCTATAACCCTTTAAAATATTTAGGACAGCTTCTGAAAGATGCCCTGAGTCGTGTGCTTTCCTAAATGGGTGCCACAGCCCCATAGGGATGTATCTGTTGTGAGTACCAGAGAGGGGTTCTCTCTCTGAAAAGGCACTCCCTGCCTTAAATTAGATTCCTGTTTCCACCACAAGAGGGCCCTTAATAGTGCCCTTGTCACTGGTATAAGCTTTGAAAAGGGGTCTTTTTTCTGACTCCAGTGAGCCCTAAGGTGAAACTGGATGTCTCGCATATGGAACCTGGATCCTTGCACTGTGCCTGTGGACGCAGCCATATGGCCTAGTAGCTGCAGAAACTGTCTTGCAGAGTTTGGCCTGTTCAGGATGAAGGAATTTGCTATTGACTGAAGACTCTTCACCCTGTCTAAGGGTAAAAAGGCTCTGCCCTGAAATGTGTTGATTTCTGCTCCTATAAACTGCAAAGTTTGAGCAGGAGTTAGAACTGATTTATTTAGGTTCATTATAAAACCCAGAAACCCTAAGAGGGCCTGGGTGATTCTCAGGGAATTCGTTACTTGGTCTGGTGAGTTTCCCACCACCAGCCAATCATCCAGGTTAGGGAAGACAGTCTCTTCTTGTCTTCATAGATATGCCACTACAGCAACTAGGCACTTTGTGAATACCCTTAGTGCTGAGGAGAGACTGAAAGGAAGAGTTGAAAACTGATAGTGGCCTGAAGGGAGTCTGAATCTGAGATATTTTCTGTAAGATTCCTTTATGGGGATGTGGAAAAAGGCATCTTTCAAGTCCAGTGATGCCAACCAGTCCCCTTTTTGGATTGTTGGCAATATTTGAGCCAAAGTTACCATTTTGAACTTTGTTTTTTTCAGATGCTTGTTCAATGCTCTGAGATCCAATATTGGCTGCCACTCCCCACTTTTCTTTGTTGTTAGGAAGTATCTGGAGTAAAAACCCCTTTCTCTCAGGGTGGTAGGAACTAATTCCACTGCTCTGAGTTGTAACAATTTCTGAACCTCTGCTTCTAGTAGTGTCCTCTCTGCTAGTGGAAGTGAGCAGTAAACCCTGGTCTCCTGTGGAGGAAAAGATTTGAAGTCCAGAGACAGACCTTGACTCACTACCTCCAGCACCCACTTGTCTGCGGTAATGCTTAGCCAAGCCTGGATGAAGTGGGAGAGTCTGCCTCCTACAAGGAGGGAGGAGGTGGCCTGAGCCTCAGGGGGTTTGCTTTGGTTGGGGCTGAGGTTGGGTCTGAGAGCCCCTCTTGGAGCCCCTTCTACCCCTACCCCTAGAGTATGCCTGTTGTGGTTACTGCTGGTACTGGGGCACAGCTACTGGCTGGAAAAAGGGTCTGGTCATAAATGATCTTCCTCTGCCCCCCCCCAATCGGGCCTAGTGGATGGAGAAGCATGCTCCTTCGCAGAGTTGCTTTTATAGGTTGCTTTATACTCATCCACTTTTTTCATGTATGCAACCGTGGATTCCCCAAAAAGAGAGTTTCCCTCTAAAGGAAAATCCAGGGCCTTGGATTGAGTATCCTGAGTAAGGTTAGTGGCCCTGAGCCAAGCAAACCTTCTCTGAGCCACTGTGTTAGCCATCCATCTGGCTGCAGTGTCACTGGAATCAGCAGCCATCTGGAACTGGTACTTAGCTGCCTCTAGCCCAAACCTGGCAGTTTCAGCCAGGTCTTCAGGCAAGGGTGAGGGGGCTTTCATGGACATGTCCAGTACTGACTGCCACAAGGATTTTTGGCACTGAGATGCATAAGCTTGAAAAGTAGCCTGTCTCATGGCCAAAGAAATTGACAAATAGCCTTTTTTGGCCATGCTATCCATTTTCCTGGAGTCCTTGTCCGGAGGGTGGGAGGACAGAGGGACTCTGGCTTTGTCGCAGGCTGCCTGCTGTATAACTCCTTGGTAGTTAGAATGGGAGAAAAGGAAATCAGCTCCTGTCCTGTCCAACTGATATTTTTTTATCTATTCTCCTGTCAATAGGAGGAACAGAATTAGGGGTCTGTAGAAGTTTTAGGGTGTCTTTTTTGAAAAATTTGTATACTGGTAAGAGAAGGGCTTCTGTGGGTGTTAAACCCATCAAATCTAAATATTCAATTTTCTCCTCATCCTCAATCTGCTCTGTGGTAGCAACATCAAGAGTATCTACCATTCTCCTTACAAATGTGAAATGTGAGGAGTAATCCTCTGACACCCTGGGAGGAGAACCAAAATCCTGCTCGGGAGATACCTCTGGGGGAATTGGTTCATCATCTTGAAAAGGATCATCTTCCTCCTCATAATATTGCTCCTCCTGTAAAGAGGGCGACACACCACTGCTAGCGTGGGGACCCTGGGTAGGGGCAGACTGCTGGGGAACAATATTTTGCAGAGCCTGGATAATTTTAAAGGCCTGGGCTATCTCTTGAGCCCGAAGGCACAGCAGGTACCTGCGCAGAAGTCCCTGGTTTAGCAGGGGAAGATTCTACATGTTTAGTCTTTTTGAGTTTCTTTGAGAGAACCGGGGAGTCAGCCGGTTCTTTACCTCTTTTTGCCCCTTTTTCACCCATATCAGGGGCAGAGGTAAGCAAACTTGTGGGTTCAACCACAGCAGATTGGGGTGTCAGCTGGTGAGAGCCAGAGGGACCCCTAGGAAGTCTTTTGTTTATCCTTTCAAGGTGTTTTTCCATGTTTTTTCCAGGAAAGTTTTACATACTTCACAATCCTGATCCAGGTGTTCGAATCCCAGACAAGCCACACATAAGGTGTGCTTGTCTGCCTTAGCAAATACATCTCCATATTTTAAACAATTCTTAAAACCGGGCTCTCCAGTTTTCATTTTGGGTTTCTCTGACTTGGTAAGGTCTAAGAACGAGAAAAACAGTAACCACTAATAAAAGAATAAATGCGTTTATTTAATTATTATACTTGTTTTTGCTGTCAGTTCCGGAACCGATAGGAACCGGAGGAACCGAACCCAGGAGATGACTCATGAACCAGTTCAGCGGTTCTGTAACTGATAGAAAATGGTTACAAAAACAATTAAATATACCAAAAAACTAAACTAATAATAGACAAAATACAAGGCTCTTTAATTAGAGAACCCCGGTGACTTAAATAACTAACCTGGTTCCCCCACAGTTATCCCAAACCGTGAGGAACTGGAAAAAATGTATAATTTAGGCAATAAACAAGAGTTACACTAACAATCACTACAGGCAATAAAAGAAATAGAAAATACTTACGTTTTTTAATGTTTTTAATTTTCTTTCACGCGAAAGAGTAAGATGACCACTCCGAGCGACCAGACTTTCAGGTGGAGAGAAAAATCTGAAGAGGTTAGAACACCACAGTTGGTAGAGGCAGTATTTGAAAGATGCTCACATGCAAAGAATTCTACTCATTAACATGTGCTCCATCTCTCCGGGCAGTCCAACCCTTCAGGCTTACTGCATAAAGTTATGAATATCCTGAGCATTACTGGGGTTAGAATCAGTTTATCTTCATTTACCAGACAGCCTGTCCTTCAAGTCGTACTCTTCCATTATATCATTCCTTTAATGCTTAAGATGTAAATCTTCATCACACAACCTAAAAGGAAAAACTGAAGGCCATCCTTGGTTGGGAGCTATACAAAGGACAAATCTCAGCTCTTTATAAGGCACTTAGAGATTCACACACACTGACCAAGCTGCTCACATCAAAAACCATTGGGAGGAGGAAAACGGGATAGTACTAACTGATGAAGAATGGTCTATGTCCTTTCATTTGGCCTTTAAAATAAGCAGGGCTCCTCTCTGGCAGAAATGTGCCTGGAAAATCATTCTTTTATACCCCTGTGATACAGAGAGTGTGGGCACTGCATCCCTTCCAAGCCTGCTGAAGACTGTACAGAAATTAAGGCAAACACACAGCTTTTGGTCATGCCCAAAGCTGGCAGTCTTCTGGGGACATATTGAAGAGGCCCTCAAAGAAAGAAAAAATTAACTTCATACTTAACGTGATTTATTTTCTGTTAGCTCCAACATTGTCCATGGGTAATCGAAACAATTGGGTATAGTGCACCCTCCCCTACCACGGGAAGGCACAACCCAAGCTTTAGAATGTTGGGTACATGAGGATTCCATGCAGCAGCAGCAGCAGCAGCAATACCTTGCAGTGCCATGATAAGCTACACATATAAAACATAAACCATCACATACTTGCAATAATAATAAAACTGTCTTACCTCCCTATCTGACAGGAAAGGATGATTTTCCATGGGTCCAAGAAGGAGGCCTGGAGTATTTGGTTCTTCTTGTAGAGAAACCATGTGACAGCCCACTTGCTTCATAAAAGTCACCAATCTGTGAAAATGAAGCTAACACACAATGAGACATGTCCTGTCTTGTCTTTTTTTTTTTTAACTGAACGTAGAGAGCCAATCTACAACAGGAAACACACCTTAAATAACTAACGAAACCTATTAACCAGCAGTTGTCAATAATTAATAAATCAGCCTGTAAATATACATTTCAGAGTACAGTGCAGCAGGATAGAGACAGACCAGAGTAGGGGATTGTTCTGAAAAATGTGTGTCTTTCTCTCCTAGCATACCGGATAAGATTCTCCCTCAGGAGCCAAGCTTTTGGGTGGGTCCCAATGACAATGTTGGAGCTAACAGAAAAGGAAATTATGGTAAGTATGAAGTTAATTTCATCTTTCTGTAGCACTCCACATTGTCAATGGGTAATGAAAACAACTGGGTTCTAAGAAGCAATACCCAGACAAAAAAACAGGAGGGGGAAGAATATTATCCCATATGCCAGATGCATCAGAATAACTTGCGAACTGCTGCCTGCAACACTCTGCACCCAAAAGCTGCATCAACAGAACTCTGAACATCAAATTTGTAATGTTTAGGTAAGGTATGGACTGAAGACCACGTAGCTGCCTTACATAGTTCTAAAACCGTGGCTTTGCCTTTCTTTGCCCAGGAAGTTGCCATCGCCCTGGTGGAGTGAGCCTTGATGAGAGCCAGAGGCCTCTTATTTCTTGTAACATAGGCCTTAGCAACACAGGCCCATACCCACCTAGCTAGGGTGGATTTTGAGGCCTTTTGTCCTTGTTTGGCTGCCCCAAAAAGCACAAAGAGACTATTTGACTTACGAAACTCAGCTGTATATTTAAGATAGATCCTAACTGCCCGCCACAGGCCCAGTTTATGCAACTCCTTCTCCTTGGGGTGAGAAGGATGCCGGCAAAAGGATGGAAGACAAATTTCCTGGTTCACATGAAAGGCCATGGGCACTTTAGGGATGAAGGACGGAACCGTCCTGAACACCACTTTATCCTTATGCATAATAAGGTACGGCTCCTTGTGAGACAGAACCTGTAGTTTGCCCACTCTCCTAACTGAACATATGGCCACTAAGAAACAGACCTTCTAGGATAACACATCCAGTGCTACAGATGATAGTGGCTCGAAGGGTTCAACACAGATAGCATTTAGAATCAAGTTCAGATCCCACGGGGGTAATGGGGATCGAAACAGTGGTTGGCTTCTGCCAACCGCATGCAAAAAATGAATAACTTCTCTATTCGTTCCTAGGGAGAACCCCAAGGAAGCTCCGAGAGTGGAAACCTGACCTCTCAGCATGCTCAATACCAGCCCCTTCTCCACACCCTCCTGAATGAAGTCCAGGAATGGAGGCTCTAGAAGGTTTAAACCCTTTCCCTCTGGACCAAGATGAAAAAATTGCCCAGACTCGAGCGTAAACTGCCGAAGTAGACGTTTGCCTGGCTGCCATCAAGGTTTCAACTACTTTCGGGGAAAACCCTACTTTTAGGAGTCTCCTCCTTTCAGGAGCCAGGCTGCAAGTTGCATTGCATCAGGGTTCTGCTGGAGAATGGGGCCTTGCAGCAGGAGGTCCCTTCATACTAGAAGGTGGAAGGGCACTTGCTGGGCTAGATTCAGTAGATTGGAGAACCAAGGTCTTCTTGACCACTCCAGGGCTATCAGAAGGAAGTTTCCATTTGAGTGTCTTGTTTTTCTTAAGACCTTTTGAAGGAGAGGCAGTGGAGGGAAGGTATACGCTCTGCAGAAGGACCACACCTGAGTCAGAGTGTCCACTGCCTCTGCCTGTGGATACCGGTACCAACTGATGAACCTATTGGTCTGAGCACTGTGGCTTGATGCAAACAGATCTACAGTATCTGTGGTTCCCCGAGCCAAGTACTTCAGAGTGTGAACACTTCTGGGTTCAACTGTCACTCTCCAGGATGAATATTTTCGCGACTTAGCCAGTCCACCTGAATGTTCAATTCCCCCACAAGATGCACTGCTGACACAGAGAGCAGATTCTCCTCTGCCCAACTCAGGAGTTCGGAGGCCTCCTGAAGCATTTCCTTGCTTTTTGTGTCTCCTTGGTTGTTTATGTATGCCACTGTGACGACACTGTCTGACAGCACTTTCACTGCTGTGTTCTTTAATACGGACTAAAACTGAAGCAGAGCTAAGTGGACTGCCCGCATCTCCAGGATATTGATGTGGAGATGCTGTTCCTGTGCTGATCAAACTCCCTGAGTGGGAAGTTGGTCCAGAACTGCCCCTACCCATGCAGACATGCATCCATTGTGAAAATCACTTCTGGTGGTAGTTCCAAAGGAACCCCCTTGTTGAGATTCTGTACATTCAGCCATCAACTCAGGGAGTAATGAAGCTGAGGGGTAAGGAGGATCCTGGCTCGATAGTCCTCTGATGACAGATCTCGGGCCATCAGCAACTCTGTCTGAAGGGGCAGCATGTGGAAGCGGGCCCAGGGAACTAAGTCTATTGCTGCCACCATGAGGACGAGAATCCACAGTAGACTGTGGGATGATGCTGAGGACTGATTCCTTAGCCACCGTATCTCTGACAACAAAGTTTTCTTTCAGGAGGGCAACAGAAACACCCTCCCTATTTTCAAGTTGAAGACTGTCCCCAAGTGTTCCAAGGATTGAGATGGTTCGAGGGAACTCTTCTCCCTGTTGACTATCCAGCCACGTGATTCCAGGATTTCCAAGGTCCTGGATACCAACCTCCTAGTTAGAGGCAATGTCGGTGCCCAAATGAGCAGGTCATCCAGATATGGGTAGACATGATGTCCCTCCTGTCATAGCTGAGCCACCAGAACTATCAATACCTTGGGGCTGTTGCAAGGCCAAATGGGAGCATCTTGTACTGGAAATGTTTGCCCAGTATCGCAAGCCTGTGGTACTTCTGGTAGGACTGACAGATGGGGATGTGAAGGTAAGCATCCATCAGATCTATTGAAGCTAAAAAGTTTCCTGCCTAAACAACCCAGGTTATTGACCTCAGAGACTCCATCTTGAATAATTTGTGGCGAACAAACTTGTTCAGATACTTCAGATCCAGAATGGGCTGGAAGTCCCTGAACTTCTTGGGAACTATGAAGAAAATGGAACAGAACCTTTGACCTTGCTCATTTGGAGGAACCAGCACAATGGCTCCTGTCTGAATGAAGTGGGTCAGCGTGTCTGATACCACCTGGCATTTTGTCACTTGCTTTGAAACCAGGGACGGATGGAAGCATCCCCTTAAGGGAACCGCTAAAAATTCTATGGCATAGCCTAGTTGAAGGATTTCCAGAACACAGGTGTCTGACATTGTTTGGGCCCATCTTGCACAAGATTCCTGGAGTCTTTCGCCAAGGGAAGGGGAGCACTGATGGGCCCGCGTACCTTCATTGTGAGGTACCAGGCTTTTGTGCTGGTCCTTCTCCATGGCACCTGGGACCTCTATTGCCATAACCCTCATTGCCTGAGTAGGTGCCT
Source organism: Neoceratodus forsteri (assembly GCA_016271365.2). Taxonomy (NCBI): domain Eukaryota; kingdom Metazoa; phylum Chordata; order Ceratodontiformes; family Ceratodontidae; genus Neoceratodus; species Neoceratodus forsteri. Next base: position 571,270,371 of record CM057452.1, read on the forward strand.
CTGTTTCTCTGGTTACCAAAGTTCCAAAAGGGACGAAACCCCCCCCAGAACTGCCTGCTTTGACCATTGCCCTGACCCCACTGGGGTGCTGTAGCCTTGTGTTGCTGTTTAGACATGGGGAGGTGGATCTACTTATCCTGCACATCCTGCAAAATAGAATCCAGACCAAGGCCAAACAACAAACGTCCTTCAAATGGAAGGCTAAACAGTATTGCTTTTGAAGCCTGATCAGCAGACCAATGTTTGAGCCACATGGACCTCATGGTCGATGCAATGTAAATGTTTATTTTTAGGCACCCAATCCCAGAGGCTCTGGGTGCCATACATAAAATCCAAAAGCATCAAGAATAGATACAATAAAATTACAGCAGTTCTTAAAATCAACAGCTAGCATTAAAATATGGTTTCAGAATATCCTAACTTAAATAGATGGGTTTTTAGACCCCTCCTGAATACCTCCACCATAGGGGCCTCCCTGTGAGATCTTGTAAGTGAATTCCAGAGGACTGGGCTGGCCACTCCGAATGAGCGATCACCCAAGGTTTTCAGCCCAGTTCCCAGAATCACAAGGAGGCCCTGAGTGGAGGAACAGAGGGAGGAGTTGGAATGACTGGGGTAAGGAGGTCTGACAGGTAGCCAGGGCCCAATCCATATATGACCTTATAGGTGAGCAAGCCCAACTTGAAGAGAACCCACCACCTGACTGGCAGCCAATGCAGACCCCACAGGACCAAGGTCACATGACAGAATCTAGGTAATCCTGTCAGCAAACTGGTCGCTGCATTCTGCACTAGCTGTAGTAGGCAGAGGTTCCCTCCAGTGACCCTGAGATATAGGGCATTACAGTAGTCAAGCCTTGATGTCACAAAAGCATGTAACAGTGATGGCAGATCTTTGGGTGGGATAAGTGGCTTAATCCAAGCAATGTTCCTCAGATGGTAAAAACTACTTTTGACAACAGTCGACACCTGAGCTTCAAATGTCAACCTGTTATCGAAGATCATGCCCAGATTTCACATCCTACAGAATGCCATCAATGGTATTGACCCCAGAGCTAGACCTGTTGTCATTCCGGAGGCACCCTCATGCCACCTGCGGCCAAGCTCAATCACTAGTACCTCTGTCTTGCTGGGGTTGAGCCTCAACCAGTTAGAGTTCATCCAGTTGACAGCACCGCTTGTCCCTGGTACAAAAGACATATACAGCTGAGTATCATCTGCAAAGCAGTGAAAATTCAAACTGTATTGTCTGATGAACCTACCCAGAGGCAGCATGTACACTGAAAACAGCATCAGTGACAGGATCGAGCCTTAAGAAACTCCACAGGTAAGAGGCAGGGGGAAAGAGGAAAAAGTCCCCATCACCACCCTTTGCCTCCTACCCGAGAGAAAGGACTCAAACCAGTTGATGACTTGCGACGCCGGCGACCTGGGTTCGGTAGCGAGCCTGGGACATTGGAGGGCCATCTGTGGGGAGAAGGATTGAGTGCCCAACAGACCACTCTCCTTCTCCAGGAGGGGTGGGCTGCTCTTCTCGTTGCTATACTGCCACCGTCTGGGTGACCGTGGGTGGTGTGGTGCAGCTCAGGAAGCAGACTAATAGGGAGGGGCGAGCATTGGCTGAGGACTGGAGCAGAGGTGCATCTCCACATGCTTTGAGCACTGACGTTGGCAGAGGGGCAGGGACCAGAACATGGAAAAAGACCCTATGTCTGGTCCAAGTGATGGGCTTTTGCACCAAACGACTACAGAGGAACCAGGGTGGACTCCAATTACATGCTCCCCTGAAGTTTCGGAGGAGGTAAGGGGGGGCCTCCTCCACCCCACCTGGGGGGTCATCTGGGCTTCTAGAGGTAATGGAGAGGGGCACTATAAGAACAATCCCTGGTCCTCTCAGTGGCGTAGCCTGAGCGGTGCATTGGGAAGCCCTGAGAGAGGGACAGAAGGGGCAAAAATAGAAGGTTAAAAAAAAAAAACTGTTGATGACAGCACAGGCAAGTCCACACCTCTCTCTAAGGTGATCTAGTAACACAACCTGGTCCACAGTGTCAAATGCAGATAATAGATCGAGGAGAATAAGAATGAACCTTTCCCTTCGATCTCTAGCAATGAGGAGGTCATTATGTACCCAGACCAGTGCTGTCTCAGTGCTGTGCCTCGCCCTGAACCTGGACTGGAATTGCTTTTAGATGTCATAGGCTTCCAGGTGTTCCTCGAACTGCAGAGCCACTATTTTTTTGACAACCTTCCCTAAAAATGAGAGGTTGGAGATTGGTTTATAATTCGTTTTTTTCAGAAGTGGTTCCACCAACGCTTCCTTCAAGGCATCAGGGAAGACCCCCTCCAAAAGTGAGCACCCAATCATCCCAGCGAACACTGGACTGATGACCTCAACATATCCCACTAGGAGGTGTGTTGGGCCCGGGTCCAGTTCACAGCAAGTGGGCCACAGCTTCAAAATCAACTCAGAAACCTCGCCCACCTCCACTGGTTGAAACTCTTCCCAGACAATAGGAGTGCTCCTGTTCTAACCAGACCCCACCCTCTGTCCAGACCCACTGGCCAGATCCCGGCCCAAATAGAGGACACCCTGTCAGAGAAAAACAGAGCAAACTCATTGCACTGTACTGCTGAAAATGCTTTTTTCAGCTGTAGACAGACAGGATAAATAAGTCTGTCTACAATCCAAAAGAGTTGAGCTGGTCTATTCCACCCTGCATCAATCTCCCTGGACAGGAATTCCGCCTTTTTATGGTTGATTGCCCTTTTTTTAACTTTATTATTTCAAATAAACATTGAAGATCATTGTACAAGCAGAGATATAGCAGATGCCATCATACAAGTCATTGTGCGGTCACCCATTCTCTTAATATGAACAAATAAAAGATACGTCAGTGAGGGGAAATCGAAGTACATTGAAATAACTTTAGTATTAATACAAAGTAGCTGAAGCAAGAGCCCATGAGCAGCTTGATAATGTTCTTCAAAGTTCATCATTCTGGTTCCCTTATATTCTCTTCCTCCAGGGAGGAAATAAAGAAAATCTCCATGTATTACCCTTTAATATGTGCACTAATAGTGCATTTCCCTTTTAAGATAGTACTTGGATGAAAATAGTTATCCTTACAGTATTTTGGGATAATGAAACTAGTGACAAACTTAGGACAAAACACTGCAGCAGTACTCTGCTGTTACCTTATTGACTTAAGCAACAATTTCAAGGCATTACTGCAACTTCTGTAAAAGGCAATAGAAACAGACTTTGACAGCAGATAAGGACTGCTTGGCCCACCTAGTCTGCCCATTTCCCTACCTAGAGGATAAGCTGCAGATCTTATTTAACCAACAGACTATTTCTTCCTACCCCCCACAAAAATTGCCTTATGTCTGTCCCATGCATTCTTGAATTCTCCCACAGTTTTAGACCCCACAACCTCCTCAGGAAGGCTGTTCCATGCATCCACCACTCTCTATGTGAAAAAATACTTCCTCAGATTGCCCCTGAGCCGTCCCCCCTCTATCTTCAGATTGTGTCCCCTTGTTCTTGCACATCTCTTTTTCTGAAAGATGCTACCCTCTTGGACTTTGTTGATTCCACTGAGGTATTTAAACGTTTCTATCATGTCCCCCCTCTTCCTCCTTTCCTCAAGGGTATACATATTAAGCTCCTTTAGTCTCTCCTCGTATGGCTTCTCTTGCAGACCCTGCACCATTTTAGTTGCCCTCCTCTGAACTGCCTCCATCCTGTCTATGTCCTTGCGGAGATGGGGTCTCCAGAACTGGACGCAATACTCCAGATGGGGTCTCACCAACTGTCTGTACAGGGGCATAATAACTTCCTGTTTTCTGCTGGTGATATCACTCCCTATACATCCCAGTATCCTCCCAGCCCTTCCTACTGCCTTCTCACATTGCTTGTCAACCTTAAGGTCATCTGTTATGATTATCCCCAGGTCCCTTTCTATTTTTGTTGTTGTTACTACCTCCCCCTCCCATTGTGTAATCTTCCCCTGGGTTTTTGTTTCCCAGGTGCATTACTTTGCACTTCTTTGCATCAAATCCAAGCTGCCATACTTCTGACCATTCCTCGAACCGTGCAATGTTAACAAATAATTTTATAAGAGCATAACCTCTAAAATAAACTGTATGAGAGTCAAATTAGGTCTGGAATGGGTGCTATTGCCCTGCTCTATGCACAGTTACTCTAAAAGTATATTATTTATGAAAGGGCTATTTCCACCCACCAGTTACCTCCCCAAGATAAAATATAATCCAGGCATCTTCATGACTCATTGTCTTCAGAAGAAACTCCCTCCCTGTTAGCATTTCTGACTCTCTGTGGGACCTGCTTCTGGACCCATTTCATAGCATCTTTAGAGTCCGATAAGACAAATACCTTGCCCTGATAGACAATACAGAGACATGTCGGGAAAATAATTCCATATGGTATTCCCACTTCTCTCAACAGTGCTCTGGTGCCATCAAACTGCTTCCTTCTCTGCCTGGTGGCATAACTGACATCCGGATACAATCTCACAATTTGACCATTGCACAAAACAGTTTTGTGCTGCCTGGCCAAAGCCAACAGATAATCTGTCATGTCCACTCCATCAGCGACTGCCCCCACCATACGTGGGGCCCCCAGGTTATCAGGCCTACCTCGTGGTGTGATCCTGTAGGTCTTCTGGATCCTCTGGATGCATGCGGTGGCTTCCTCACTGAATTGCTGCCATAGCCACTCTTGGAGAAACAGGACTAAGTGATCCCCCTCACATCCCTCCAGAAGACCCAACAATCTGATGTTCATAGCCCTTGCCTGATTTTCCAGAGCTTCTAGTCAAGTTCTCAAGTGGCTGTTTTCTTTAATGACAGTAGTGACGGCACCCATGGCCACATTGGCTCACTTCATAACCTCCACCATCACCGTTGATACTGCATCCATCGCAGACTCCCCACTGGTCACCTGGTTAGTGAGGCTATCAAATTTGTCGAATAGCCTGGCCACTAAGGATATCAGCCTATTAATTTTTAGGCCAAGTGATTGAAGCATTTCCTCACCAGGACTCTCCATCACTTCGGGCTGGGTTTGTGACATGGACTGCATGGTTGGAGCTCTGCTCAAATTTTTCCCTTTAGTGCCATCAGCCTGGTTTCTGTCCTTATGTGGGTTTCCCATCTTGATGAGCAGACTATCCCATACAATTTATGCCATTCTGAAATTGTGGATGCCCTGAAAAAAAATCACTTTTAATGGTTTCAAAAGTCCCCTAATATACAGAGCACTAACTACTGGCTGCCATCTTGCTCGGGCTCTACAGCGCCCCCCTGATTGCCCTTTGATAGTCACCGGAGTGATTTCTCAAAGCCAGTTTGTCCTCCTCTAGCAGGGTCCTTCATCAGCAACACTCCAATCTCTGACCCATGGTCTTCATTACCTGAAGAGCCCCATTAGATCACGGGGGGGTCTTGGGCGAGAGGACCTAAGTCGTATACAGACCGGTGCAATGGCATCGAGTGCCTCAGATACAGCTAGATGATAGGATGCCACTGATTCATCCATGCCAATCGCACTAACAGCACTGACACCAGAGAAGTCAGCCACCACCTTCAGTCCCTCCAGGGTCAAACCCCTTAAAAGGCAGTAGCTGATCATCTCAACAGGAGAGGGACCAATAGTGGGTGCCCCGAATAAGAACCTCATGGTGCAGTGATTGGACCAAACAACCTGATCAATCTTGAGGTCAGTGACCTTGAGACCCAATGAGAATACCAGATCCAAGATGTGGCCGTGGTGGTGAGTCGTAGAAGCAACTGCCTGTGCTAGGCCCAGAGATGTCATTAACTGCAGAAGGTCAGTTCCAAATTGTGAGGATTCATGGTCAATCCAGGAGTTGAAGTCACCCAGAATAAGCCATCTGGGGGACTCCAACACCATGTCAACAATGAAGTCTGCTACCTCCTGCAAAAACTCTCCTGCCGACCCCGGAGGGCGGTAGATAAGAAGAATTTTGCAACCTGCACCTGGGTCCCCATGCACCACCACACATTCAAACAATCTGGTAGAACCCCTGAATGCACCAAGAAGCTCAGGTCAGATCTAAAGCAGATGGCTACCCCCCACCCCTGTGATCCTTTCTCAGGCAGTGCACCATTGATTACCCAGCCGGGACCAATGCCTCTAACACCGGGCCCGCATCATCACCCAGCCAGGTCTCCATGATGCATGCCAGGTCGACCGAGGAAATCAAGTCAGACATAATTGCTGTCTTGTTCCTCATCGACCTGGTGTTGCAAAGCACTGTTTAGAGTGGATCTGTGTCGGCTGAAGACCCTCTAGCTACCCACCCACATGGTCCAGCAGGCACATTGGGCCTCTCTCAGGGCTCTGTTTAACCCCAGGGTGCCTCCTATTCCATACGACCCCATACCACCCCAATCTCTCTCTCACCTCGGTTAAGCTTCCGATGCACCGTCACCGCCACTCCCCCTAGCAATACTCACCTCCCTACAATGTCTTACAGTGACAGCAGGGAGGGGGGGAGGTCACAGAAGAGGCAGAGGTCATGCAGCAGGGCACCAGAGTAGCTGATCTGGAAGGGCCTTGTACTCCTACACATAGCTCTTTAAAATAAACACACTAAGTGCTAAAATATCAAGACAACCAACAGCAACAGAATCCTAACTACTCACTAACACTCCAGTCACACACTAATACAATAAATACCCTACTCAGATACTTATTTATCAATTAAAGTAGGCGAGACTCTGAGTGCAAAGAGTTTTTTTTTTTGGAAACCAGATCAATACAACAAAAGAAACAATTACTCACCGAAGTAATATTACTTCTTCCAGGGGATTCTTTAGCATTACTGACAGATGCAGTATGCCAGCTGGGTTCAGCTGCCCCAGAGGAGGAGGAGTCAATGCAAATGAGGAAGGCATTGGCCAATCAGGATACAGTTAGAGTAGAGTGCTGCCTGCAGTCAGCCTGAGGGACCTCAGAACACATTTCGGAGCTGAAAAAGAGTAAAAACTGTGCCCGCGAGGGGCAAAAAAACTGTTAGCAATAACCCACCGTATATTCTAACCCACTATTATGAAAAAAATTGTTTTTTTTTTAATCACATGAATGAATGACAGTCGTCAAATTTGGCTAAATCCCCTAACAGAGCCTTTAGACAAGGTTTCCAGGGGAGGTAGGGTTGGAGTGTTAATAATGCTAAAGAATCCCCTGGAAGAAGCAATATTACTTCAGTGGGTAATTCTTTCTTCTCACCCCAGGAATTCTTTAGCATCTATTGACAGATGCAGACTTCGAAGCAGTGTAGTTGGGAGAAGGGCACAGAAACCTATTTTAAGAAGATGCTCTGAAGTACCGTCCTGCCAAATTTGGCATCCTATCGGACTACACCTCCAAGAAAAGATCTTATTGAATGTGAGAAGCAACTTTCAAATAAGTGGTCTGCACACTTCTAGTAAGGATATAACCTTGAACGCTGCCCACGAGGCAGCTCTTTTCCAGGAAGTAGGCCCTAAGCACAAGAAGGGCTGAATGTCAGCATTGCTATACCAGACCCGAAATATGGGAAAACAGTCTTGTGGGAAAATACTCTTGGTCACTGGTTTCTCCTTTTCTGTGAAAATGGAGGAAAGGAAGGGATGATAATGACAGTACCTGAACTGCTAGGACCGCTGACACAGACCGGCAAGACTAATTCATGCCCCATCTGAGCAGCTAGAGATAGCCTAGACAGGACTTGCCTGAGAGCAGTACAGGCAGAGAAAAAGGGTTGATGAAGGTGGAAATGGGAGAACACTTGGGTAAAGGATTTTCTATCTGTCCAGAGGACTAAATTGTTCTTAAAGGCACTGAGAGGATAAGGCCTAAAAGAAAAACTTGAAACTCTGAAACCCGTCTGACAGAGGAAAAGACAAGCAGAAAAGTTGTCTTCAATGCTACTTGCTTCAGGACAGAATTGCCACAGGTTCAAAGGGACACCTCATGAACTTGAATATACAGAGGTTTGTGTTCCACGGGAAAAAAAGCTCCAGTCCCTAGAAGGGTCTGGAAGTGAAATTCTTTGAAAAGGTCTGAGAAATGACAGATTTCTCTTGCCTGACAGAAAAAGAATCCGAGTAACCGCTAGGTGTACTCCCAAAAAAGAGGCCTACTGTCCTACTGCAAGTAAGAAAACAAAAACCTTTATATTTATACAGGAAACAAGTCACAAAGACCAAACTAGTTTCGTGTACAAGACAGTAATGCCTGGATATGAACTAAATAATCCAGTCATGAGAGGATAGAGGACTGAAAAACTCCAGGCTCTTGTCCTTGTACCAAGGGCTAAAACCGCTTCCACTAGAAAACTGAGATTTTCGTGGTACTAAAACTTTTTTTTTTCATAGACGTTCCAGGCATTGTTTGAATACAGGGGTTCTAGGAGATCTAGCCTCTCAAGAACCAGGCCTTGAGGAGAAAAGACTGGGAGTTGAAAAACACTACTCCTGTGTGAGAAAGGAAGTAGATTGTGAAAACGAAAGAAACCAGAAGGCTGTTTAACTGAAACATTTTTTATCAGAAAGTACCAAGGTTGTTCAGAGCCACTGGGATTGTGGTGACTGATTCCTTAACTAGAGAGGTAGTCAGGAAACAAGGGATGTATGGGAGAGAGAAAACTTCTCCGACCAGTCTTGAGATAAGAAAGTCAGTTGGAAGGAACCCCGAGCTGGGGCCTGCAACAGGAAAAAGGAAAAAATTGGTGGTTAGAGCTGGAGGCAAAAATTCAGATCTGGACCTGACCTTATCCCCTAAACAATGTGGCTAGGACTTATGTGCTGAGGGCTCACTTGCGGTGACCCTGCCTAATGCCATGTCGAGGATCTGCCAAAGGGCCCACTTGCGGTGGGCCTGACTATACCAAAGTGTTGTCCTTGCCTGACAGATGGATGAGTGACTAAGACACCTCCAAAGAAGCCAACTAGAGATTAAAACTTGTAGCTATTCTGAGAGATTGGAAGTCTTGTGTCCCAAATGCTCGTTGGTGTGATACAGGGCAGGAATATCATCCAGTCCTCTTTGTATTAAATGATCTCTGGACTGAAAAAAAGCAGGCCTGATAGAGATGCTCTGAGATTCCAGGGACTGATGAAAGAAGGACTCTCTCAGTAACCAAGACTGAATGATGGAACCCCCCGAAGGGAAGCACCCACCGGAAGGAAGCCTCTATACTGAAGATTTGAAGGGAAGAGGAGGGAAGTTCACTGTTTCCTTACACCAGTCCAGCTTGTAACAGAGTTCAAGCTTCACAAAAAATTCTCTTATTTGGAATCTGACCTAGAGGTCTAACCCCTGGGACCCTAGTGACAAAATTATGCACCATATGCAGGGAACAAACTTCCCCTGACAAGAGATGAGCATTGCCCCCTGAGAGTTGCCAAGATTTAGATGGTTAGGAGACTTTTTTTCTAGTAGGTACAAAAAAACCTGAGACTGTAGGAAATAACATGTCAGACTTAGGGCATAAAAAACAAAGTCAAGGAGAATTGGCTAAGGATGGCCAAGCCTCTGAGAAGGGAAACCAGAGATTCCCTGTCTTCAGGTGAGAACCGCCAGCTACACAGATACCTGGAGAACAGCCTGATTTTTAACTCCATATCTGAGACCACTCTGGAGGCAGTCTAAATGGCATGGAAGAAAAGTGGTAGCCACCTGTTAAAAACTCCGGGCTAAGGAACTGAGAACACAGAATGTATCGAGGGAGACAAGAAAATCCCCTGCATTTGCAAAAGAAAGACCTGAGTCAAGGAAGCATCCTGACTCCAGGTTGTGAAAGTTGATAATGATTTGCTGTTCCCCATTTTCCTTTAAAATTCAGGTAACAGCCTGAAAAAAAGTCCAACTCCCAAGGAGAAGGGAACTCTTTCAAGACTTTGACCCTCACGAGGTTCTAGCGCTCTAGTTCCCACTGCTGATATGCTACTGGAGAAAAGCAGAGAATGCAGCACTTGGAGGTAAACTTTAGTTATTTATTTACTTATCATGTACATAGATATATATGTATTTATATGTCTATATCGGCATACATCTATCTCCTTTTATTTATTTATTTTGACACCAACCAAAGAAGGAGTAAAAATTGAAAAAGGGATTACCAGGAATGAAAAGAGCATTCCTGCCTAATCCTCTGGAAAACTTCACATTTGGAAAATTCTGAATGAGTTGGCATAGGGAAAAAAGGTTAAAGGAAGAATAATTCCTACCCGAAGCCCCCCCCCCATCCTGAGACTTCTGGGGAAGGAACACTTATCTTTAATTGAGTACTAGGAGAGGTAAACTCGTCCATACATGCCTGTCAGCTTTAGTTTGCCATAAAGACAAACCAAAATTTTCACCAAATCATAAACCAAAAGGTTGGAACTTTTCAGACAGGTAAGCCTGAGGGAAATGACCTACGCCAAGACTCTATAAGCTGTAACGTTATGACTTAAGGCTATGAGAGCATAGTGCTGCCATATCAGCCTTCTCCCACAGCGAGCACCAAAAAATTGACCAGCCGACCCCTCGATGAACAAGGATGTCGTGAGGGCTTGGAATCAGCCCTCCCCCACAGTGAGCACCAAAAAATTGACCAGGTACAGCATCTCCTTTGCAAAGGGTTCGCCCTGCTCGCTGGATCGCGACCTGTGCTGTGCAGCTCCTACAGAGGATTTTCAAAATGTCCTACTTGGCATCTTTTCTCTTAAACAATTAACTGTAGGCATACAAGTGGAGATAGTTTTTTTATTCAGCTTTTTGTCACTGTAAGCCTCAGTCTGTACAATCTCCAGCATGTTACCTTAATTAAGGCTACAGAATCCAGCCTGTATAGCAGTGAATGCAGCTTAGGTTACTTTAATTAATGTTTAGACTGCTTCTAATGTTATTCCTGACTACAGTTTAAAAAAAATAATAATTGCTTAAAGAACCCAGCTTGTTTAGCTTTGGTGCAGGTTAAAAGTGCTTATAATACAGTGGGATTCAGGAGGTTCAGTTTACTTTTACTGGCTGCAAACATCTTAATTAGGCTGCTAAAACCCTGCTGAAATCCCAATATAGACCAGCCCCCCCTGCATCTTTCCCCCTTCCCTTACTTACGTAATCAGTCTCTCTCACTCTCCTTCTTCCACAGCCAACCCCCTGATGAACAAGGAGGTTGTGAGGGCTTGAAATCAGCCCTCCTCCACAGCGGGCACCAAAAAATTGACCAGGTACAGCATCTCCTTTGCAAAGGGTTCACCCTGCTCGCCGGATCGCGACTTGTGCTGCGCAGCTCCTATGGAGGACTGCCACGCTGCCCCCACCACCACCCTTGGTCTGCTTTTTCTTATATAGGCAAGTAAGCAGTCACGTGGGGTGAAATAAACCTATTGACCCACTTCTCCATCTGCAGCTTATACCACCTCCCAACTAGTGGCCACTATTCTCAATCCCAAATACCTAACTATCTCTACAGTAAATATGCTACCACTCCTCTGGCTAACTATCCTCATAACCTCTATGATCCCCCATATGGCTCTACCATCCCCCCCCCAAGGATCTAACACTAAATAACAGCCACTCTGCTGGCCAACAAATAATTACCTAGTACGGTCCCATTTTTGCAAACCCCCAAACCCACCGACTCCGTGCTATGTCACCATACATGCTCATACTCCCTACCAGCGCTTATTTTCAACCACCACACATGCAATACTCATTGTACAGCTACTTTGGTACCCTACAGACCACAACCCCCTATTCATCCTTTTGCCATTCTACTGGGTACCTAACCCCTTGCCATCATGATAACCCACCTCCTACACACACTCCCTGTGGGATCTGTACTAAATCCTGACTCTGACAAGCTCAACTCTCAAATACTTGACTACGGAATCCCGACAAGTTAAATGCCCGACAGTGTGAAAGCCCGACTCTTAACAGGATGACAGTGTGAAAGCCGACTGTATGACCAAGAAGCAGACATACACACAAAAAAACAGCCTTACAACCAAGAGGTACAAAAAAAATGCTTCAGTATCCAGCAGTCATTAGTTGGCTCCCTGATTATCTCCTCCCCCCCCCCTTCCGCTGCCGTGACTCCAACTCCTCTTCTTCACTGCTGCAGACCATTGAAAGGAAAGATAGGCAGGTCACAATAACAACCCAGCCCCCAGTTAGTGCCACGGAGCCTCACCAGTCCTGCTCTTCCTGTGATGGAGCTCCGTTGTAACCACTGACTGCTCTGGTACTCAGACGCTCACTGACGATGCTTTTTAAACTCCCAGCCGAAGATTTGAATATTGACTCCCTTGCAGTACTCTCCACCAATCGGTTGGCTGAGTTCATTGCAGCTGCCTGCTACAGCAAAAAAACAATCAACTCCCTGCCTCTACCAGACACTCATAGTCGTCCAAGCTGGGTCAAGCTTCATTCCCCCACTTCAGCGTTATCTGCAAGAACGGGGAAAAAAACAAAAACAAACAGGGTACGGACTTCTGGCTCCCCTGCTTCCTGTATCGGAACAAATAACAAATGAGTTGGATCCCCACTCTTTCCCATGCTGCCGTGTCTCTGACTCCCCTTCTTCACTGATGCAAACCTTTGAAAAAGAAGCCATGGCCCTGCAATGCAATGGTAAGGAAAGATAGGCAGTTAACAATTGTCAGGATTTAGATTTCTTGATGACACAGTTTTATTTATGATTTCACATGTGACCGTGATACAATTTGCTGACAGTGGCAGGGTTTTGACAGTCGGCCATTTCGGAGTCGGGTATTTCAGAAGCAGGATTATAATAGTGACGGGATTTCAGAGTCAGTATTTTGTATGTTGGTCAAGTATGAGTCAGGATTCCATACTAGACCCCTCCCTGTACCTATCACACACAATAATAGACCTACTAATTACCAAACTAAGCGTGCCACATCAAAACAGCGCAGGATAGTGCTCCTATGACATGCTCTCCTCCTCCTCCTGCTGCTATCAGGTAATATACACCCCAACCCTGGACCAAGCCGTCCTACTGTCTCCACTAATAGCAAATGAGAAGGTCTCCTACTAGCTACCCTCAACATCTGCAGCCTCCCCAAGAAGTTCACTCCCCTACGGGGTTGAATTGCCCAGCACTCACCTGATGTCTTAGTTCTATCAGAGACATGACTCTCGACTAGAATACCCAACGGTACTATCACCCTTAGTGACTACACCCTCTACAGAGCGGACAGAATTAGCAAGAGGGGAGGCAGCTGTGCCATCTACATCAGATCCTCCTTTTGCTCCCTGGAGGGCCATACGCCTCCACCCTTGCATGAAGCCCAGATCCTAACTGTCAAGCTCAGCCTGGGCAACCTAGGTAAAACCCTTTGCATAATGGCAGTCTATATTCCCCCCAGCTATCAAAAGCTTGCTTCTGATTCCATGCTGGACAGTATCTCCCACCTTCCACCTAGTAGTGAAGTCATTTCACTGGGTGACTTTAATGTCAACTGGCTGTCAGCTGCCTCATCCCACAGCAAGGACTCCGCCTTAGCCTGTGACCTCACCCAGGTCATTCACTCCCCAACCAGACTGGACCCTAGAACAGGGACTTCAGCCCTCATTGACCTTATTTTTGCCAACAGGCCTAAGAACATGTCCCAAGTCACTGTCCTCCCGGAGTCAGTCAGTGACCATTCCCCTGTGACTTGTCTATGGTCCACAAAACTCGCCCCCCTCCACCCCCAACATCACTCTGCATAGATGCCTCAAAAAAGGAACACTAACACAGTTTAAGTCTTACCTGGCCTCTTGCGATTGGTCCCCTATACACACCACACAGTCGGTGGACTCTGCACTTACCTACTTTATAGCCACCTTCAATGGGACCTGCGATATCTTCACACTCTCATCCAAGCAAATATTTAAGAAAAGAAACTCCCCTGGATCTCCCAAGCACTACTTAATCAAATTCACCTGAGGGATAACCTATGGCACAAGGTCCTTGACTCACAGGCTCCCTCAGGATCGGCAACGATATAGGGAGGCCCGTAACAAATGCACATGGGCAACCAAACAAGCCCAAACTGCGTGCTACAAACACACCCTCACCTCATCTTGGGGCTCTGGAAAAAAATTCTGGAGCAATATAAAGGATCTCTGTGGGAAAACTGTTTCCACTACCCCTGCTCAACTTGTAGTAAATGGAGCTACCACTCACGATCCCTTTGCTATTGTGGATGCTCTCAACTCCTTCTCTGACCTCTCACATATTCTCCCACTGGACCCCTTACACTCTAACACCCTCCCCCCCATGTCATCTCGGCCACCTTCCTCCATGCCCCTTTAGGCTAAAAGCCATCTCTTGTAACGAGGCAAAACAATATCTCACCAAAGCACTGCTGAACTCTCAGTACAGTAGTGATTCCCTGGACCTTAAACTCATTTGGCTTTCGCTGGAAGTGACACTACCTCATCTCACAAAAATCCTCAACCTGTCCTTATGCCTTAGCCAATTCCCCTCAACTTGTAAGACAGCATTAATCACTCCCATCCTGAAGAGTGTCAATCCCACAGCTGCAAGCAATTATAGGCCAATATCAATCCTGTCACCCCTCTCTAAGGCCCTTGAAAAAATAGTCTTGTACTACCTACCCAAATTCGACCTGCTCTGTCATGAACAACATGGATTCCAGAGGGCCACAGCACCTCCACGGCCCTCATTGAACTCATTACCTTCATCCATGAGGCTTTAGAGCATGGCTGTATGGCAGGGGCTATCTACGTTGATTTGGCCAAATCATTCATTCAATACCATCAGTCACGAGCTCCTACTCCTCACCCTTCCATCCCTTAACTTTGCTCCGGAGGTCACCGGCTGGTTCAAAGATTACCTCTCCAATCAGACACAAGTCAAAATAAATACATCTATCTTGACAAGCAAACCGGTTTGCACAGATGTCCCGCAGGGATCTATACCCGGCCCCCTTCTCTTTACCCTCTTCCTCAGTTCCCTCCCTAAATCCTGCAGTGGGCGCATGTGAAAAAATCACTCACCTTAGTAATTATGTTTCTTCTAATGGAGTCTTGCTGTATTCTGACATTTGCAGTGATTCCAACCTTTGAACTGCTCCGGAGAACAAAGAGTTAACTTTCTATGCAGGGCATAGAATGCTGAGCCGAGCTCGGTTGAAGTCTCTGTCTGGAGTGATTCAAACCTAAACCATCAGATTATTACGAGCCCAACTAAACTAAATATTATATGTGGAAATTGTAAAAATTCTTACCAGATAACTGGCTGAAGAAAGTTTTGGATTCCTAAGGAAGACTCAAGTCAGGAAACCCAAAAACAAAACCCAATGTACTAAAAATAACAATAATAAATCAGCACCCAGACAAAAAGGAGGAGGGTGCAAGCAAAAAACACCCCTGGAGTGCAACACTGCACCTACCCACCCACTTCCAAAAAACAGGTTCTGAGAGGGGAGGCAGGGAGGAAGGTCAGAATACAGCAAGACTCCATTAGAAGAAACATAATTACTAAGGTGAGTAATTTTTTTCTTCAAACAACATGAAGTCTTGCTGTATTCTGACAATTGCAGACTACCAAGCAGTACCTCCAAGGAGGAGGGACAGAACCTACTTTGGGAATAGGCTCTGAAGTACTGCTGTGCCAAACCGAGCATCACTCCTAGCCTGGATATCCAGAAAGTAATGCTTGGTAAAGGTATGGACTGTTTTCCAGGTGGCTGCTTGACAAATTTCTAAGAGAAGGATATCCCTTGCAGCAGCCAGGGAAGCAGCTATACCTCTTGTGGAATGAGCCCTCAGGCCTGAGGATGCAGTTTTTCCCAGCTTTTCATAGCAGAATTGTATACAAGACACAATCCATCTGGCAATAGATCTTTTGGTGGCAGGTTTGCCCTTTCCCACTTCTCCATAAGTGAGGAATAACTGGAAGGAGTCAAACCTGTGACCCTTGGTATACTCTATGTAGTAACTAGGGCTCTTTTGACATCTAAACTGTGTAGCCTCCTCTCTCCTGAGGAAGAATGATCAGTGAAGAAAACAGGAGATATAGACTGGTTTAAATGGAAGTCTGAAACCACTTTGGGCAAGAACCTTCTATTGGTTCTAAGGACCACTTTATCCCTGTGAAATGAGATAAAATCAGGTTCCACTGACAGTGCTTGCAATTCACTGATCGCCTGGCAGAAGTAATGGCTACCAAGAACACAGTTTTCCAAGTCAATGCTAAAGCTCTGTTGAAGACATAGGCTCAAAGGGGTTGCATAAGTTGAGCAATGCAAACATTCAAATCCCAGGCAGGGGCAGGGTCTCTAAAAGGAGGATTGGTGTGAAGCAATCCTTTAAAAAAATTTACAGAACACAGGATGGGAAGATAGTGAGGAAGGCTTCCCCACAGACAAAAATGCAGAAACAGCTGACAAATGTACCTTGAGAGTAGCTGGTCAGAGGCCTAGGCCATTAAGATGGATCATATAATCCAGAACCATAGGTAATTCAGCAGTGTCTGGAGAAACATGCTTCTTAGAACACCAAATGCTGAATCTTTTCCATTTGGAGTTGTAAGTCTTTCTGGTGGAGGGCTTTCGAGAAGCCTTGAGGATAACCAGAACCCCTTGGGAAAGATGCAGATCTGCAAACTCTAACTCTTCAAGAGCCATGCTTTGAGATTGAGAGACTGAAGATTGGGGTACCAAATCCTTCTCTGAGAGGATGTTAACAGGTTGTAATTCCTGGAAAGAGACAGGGGAAGATGGACTGCTAGGGACAGCAACAGGGGTTACCAGGGCTGTCTGGCCCAATCTGGAGTAATCAGAATCACCTTGCAAGGTTGAGACCTTATTTTTACTAAAACTTTGAACAGGAATGTGAAGGGGGGAAGGCATACAGAAACTTTCCTTCCCAATTCAGGATCAGGGCATCCAGAGGGACTAAGCCCAGGGCTGGAGGTCTGCAACAAAAGAAAGGGAGTTGGTGATTGTCTGGGGCTGCAAAGAGATCTATCTCTGTAGTGCCCCACCTTGAAAAAATCACTTTCAACATCTGAGGGTCCAGGGACCATTCGTGATGGCCCTGAGAAATCCTGCTCAGTGCATCTGCTAGCACATTGTCCTTGCCTGGAAGGTGAACTGCGACAAGAGAGGTTTGCAGGGAATAAGCCAGGGTCCACAACTTCCTGGCTTCTGTGCACAAGGCTGTGGACCGAGTGCCTCCCTGCTTGTTGATGTACCACCTAGTGGTGGTGGTGTCTGTTCTGACTTGAACCACCTTGTTCTGTACTGACTGTGAGAATGCTTTTAGAGCCAGAAAACCTGCCCTGAACTCTAGAAGATTGATGTGGAGAAGGGATTCTTGGGGGGACCACAGCCCCTGGGCAGTAAGGGACCCCAGGTGGGCTCCCCAGCCCAGGAGAGAAGCATCCATGGTAAAGACCACTGAACAAGGCTGAGCAACAAAAGGAACACCTTGTCTTAAATTGTCCTGATCCTGCCACCACTGGAGGGCGTGGATCAAGGTCAGAGTCACTGGGATCAGTTTGGTAAGGGAGTCCTTTCTCTGAGACCAGAAAGCTCTCAGTTGGAACTGAATGTCCCTCATCTGGAATCTTACCCCTTGGACCACTGCTGTTGAAGCTGCCATGTGGCCCAAGAGCTGGAGGAAATGCCTTGCTGGTCGAGATAACCGAAGGCTGAAGGAAGAAGCTAGTTCCATAAGAACCCTTGCCCTTTCTAGATGAAGAAAGGCTCTTGCTCTGAGTGTGTCCAGTTCTGCCCCTATAAAGTTAAGAAGCTGGACTGGTTCGAGAACTGACTTGGGAAGGCTGAGAAGAAATCGTAGAGAAGTGAGCACTTGCGGAGGGGTCCTTGCAGGTGAGTTGACTTGGTCTGGAGACTGACCCACTATTAGCCAATCATCCAGATATGGAAAAATGGAAATCTTTTGCCTTCTTAGAAAGGCAACTACTACTGCCAGGCACTTTGTGAAAACCCTTGGGGCTGAGGTTAGGCCAAAGGGCATTGCTCGGAACTGATAATGGTCTGAGGGCAAGTTAAACCTGAGGTACTTTCTGAGGGGGCACCTGATGAGAATGTGAAAGTAGGCATCTTTGAGGTCCAGGGAGGCTAGTCAGTCCCCTGGCCTTAAAGAGAGAAGGATTATTCCCAGAGTTATCATCCTGAACTTTGGTTTTAAAAGATGCTTGTTTAGATATCTGAGGTCTAGGATGGGTCGCCACTACCCTGTCTTTCTGGGGGTCAGGAAGTACCTGGAGTACAGTCCTTTGCCCCAGTGTAGGGTAGGTACCCTCTCTATAGCTCTTAAAGCTATGAGAGAAGAAACCTCTGCCTCTAGGGCAAGGGTTTCTGAGAGATTTGCAGGTGGAAAAGATCTGGCTCTCATCTTTGGAAATTTTCTGAAGCTGAGAACCAGGCCCTGGCTTACTACTTCCAAGACCCACTTGTCTGATGTAATAGACATCCAGTCCTGATAAAGTAAGCCAGCCTGCCCCCTACTGGAATAGAAGAGTCGAACTCGGCAGGACCATCAGGGTGTCTGCTTGGCAGGGGCTTTAGGCTGAGGAGTGGATGCAGCCCTGCTCATCCTTCTGCCTCTCCCTCTGAAGAACCTCCTCTGAGAAAAGGAAGAAGAGGCCTGTGCTTGGTAAAAAGGCCTTTCAAAAGGCCTGCCCCTGCCCCTAGACTGCTGCCTTTGAGGAGTTGCCTGCCTTTCCTTGGCCTGAGCACTCCTGTAGGTGGTCCTGTACTCATCCATTTTCTTCATGTAATTCTCTGTCTGCTTCCCAAACATAGAATTACCCACAACAGGAAAATTCATGGACTTAGCCTGGGTGTCCTGCGAGAGGCTAGTACATCAGAGCCAAGCCATCCTCTGAATAGCCACAGATGTAGCCATGACTCTTGAGGACACATCATTAGAGTCCACAGCAACATGAAACTGAACCTTAGATGCCTCAATCCCATCTGCAGCCACTGCCTCCAGCTCCTTGGCTAGCTGGGGGGAGGCCTGTTTAGCCAGTGCCAGTACAGTGCCCCACCTGGACTTCTGGTACTTGGCTGTATAGGCCATGTAATTTGCCTGCCTTAGTCCCAAAGAAGATGCCATGTACTGCTTCTTTGCCATGGCACCAATCTTCCTGGAGTCCTTGTCAAATGGCCGGTTCAGCCAAACCGAGCTGCACTTTTACAAGTTCCACACAGAAAAACAGAACAATTCCTATCTAGTACTCAAGACACCACAGACAGAGACTGAACCGACTATGCGGATACTTTTTTCGGTTTAAAAACCAACGAAAACTGAAAACTTTAACCGACTTTCGAACCGAGCTGATGGAGAACTCTCTGGAGCGACCGTTCAGTGAGGTGCAGTAAAGAATCTGACGGTTTAGGTTTGAATCACTCCAGACAGAGACTTCAACCGAGCTCGAGCTCAGCATTCTATACCCTGCATAGAAAGTTATCTCTTTGTTTTCCGGGGCAGTTCAAAGGTTGGGAATCACTGCAATTGTCAGAATACAGCAAGACTTCATGTTGTTTGAATGCTACATGACGATGATGCAGTAGTTTTTTGGAATCACCCGCATCCTGACTCCCTCCAATCAGCACTTCAGAGCCACTTTAGGGAGATAGAAAACTGACTCACAGAACACCGTCTTATTATCAACTACAAGAAAACAAAGGCCATGATCTTTGCCCACCGCCAAAGCTCCCATTGCCATGTGCCACTAGTTGTTAAAAACACCCATGGCTCCAGCTAGAACAAGTCCTCTGTTTCAAATATCTTGGAGTCACCCTGGACACCTCCCTCTCCTACCACACTCACATACAACAGGTCTCCTCCTCTGTTAACACCAGGTTAGGGATCCTTTACAGACATAAGCACTGCCTACCCCCCAGGCTATGCATCTCGCTGTGTCCTCCTCTATACTACCCTTGCTGGATTATGGAATCATCATATATGGCTCTGCGGACCAAACTGCCCTACGCAGCATCAACCTCACCCTTAACAAAGCCTGCAGACTAGCCTCGGGTAGTGACAGGCTAACACACACATGTGAGCTCTATAAAATGCACTGGCTGGCTAAATTTCCAAGGCAGACTTAAGTACTTTACCTGCCTCCTCACCAAACTGATACAAGTTAAACAAGCTCCCATTGCCCTCCATTCACTTATCCACACAGCCCCCCACAGACAGACCCAAAGGCACACAGCTAACACTACCCTTCTAGTTCCCCACTGTAGAACCTCGCTTGGACAAAGATCCTTCTGATATCAGACTCCCCACTGGCTGAACAGTCTTCCGTCCACCTTCTCCTTGACCCACAGTCTCACCCTCTTTAAATCTAGTCTCAAAACCCTGCTCCTTGACTCAGCTACCTGTGACGGTAATTAGGCCCTCTCTCTTGCTATTTCCACCTCCATCCCCACTCCCTCCCTGTACATTGTACTATAGTGAATGGTTAGGCTACCATAGACCCCCCCATGTCCCCTTTGCCTGCTTACTACGACTCGGGTCCCTAAGAATCCTATGATACTGTACCCTGTCGTAGCCCTGGTGCTGGCCTGCTGTTGTATTTTCGTTTTCTAAGGTAAATACTAATCTACTCGGACCTTGTATTAGTGCATTGAAATTGTACAGCTGTAACTCCTGTTTATGTAGTTTTCATGTATGTTCTCTGTATATTTTACTTTCCTTGACGTGAAGCCTTTGCAAATGAGTCTATGACTCAAAGGTTTTTAATTCCGATTCTATTCGATAAACAATGATAAATAAATATGCCACTTCAGTATTTCAGCAAACCTCCTTGAGAATGGAGCTCCAGAGCTGTCACACTATGCAAGGATAGGATACATCAAAAAACTTAATATATGATAGCATATGCTACAAAGGTAGGAGGAATTATGTAAAATTTCTTACACATGGCATATAATTGTCTAGAGTCTATCTCTGGAGAGAAAGCAGACAGTGGCACAAGGCTGAGAAGCAGGCCACTGTTTGCACTAACTCTCTTTAATCTGAAAGTGTAGAGATAAAAACAGCAGAACACTTACTGAGCTGGTATTCCCTCTGAATACTTCTGTCAAACTCCGAAAGAGAAGGAGGGGTTTCCAGAACCTACCTGTAAGTGTCTTCAGTGGGTTGTCAACTTCGTTGGAGGAGAGCAACCACCAGATCTACTAAGTCATTGTCCTCCACCTCTTTATCGGTGTTGTCCTGGAGGGAAAAGTCCAGGGAGTCCACCGGTTGAATATAAATGCCTCATTATACCATAACCTGAATCAACCCTAGGGTGACCGACTGGAATTAGTGGGTACTGAGAGGAGTTCATGAAGGAAAGTCCTCTCCTAAATTAACAATAATAATAACAATAATATCTTTGGGTGTAAGGATTAACATGGAGAGGAATACTCGGACTCGAAGGAGCCGAGAACACACCCAGAAATATAAAGTCTGGAATAATTGGCAAGCTCTCAGAAATTCAGTTGCAGAGGGCATAATTTTATCAACACTTGATGACTCCCTAAGTCCTTCAGGAGGGAGGGACAGAGGAGATTAATCTCTATCTTTGTGCAGGGAAGAGGACACCCTGCCTATTTTCAAATTAAAGGCTTGGACAGATAAGCAACTACTACAGAACCAGACTTGTAATAATAGAAGTCCCAAGGGGACTTGTCATTTCTTTTGTGTTAACTTGAGGTACCCTCCTCAGTGCTTTTACAGGAGGGGGAGGTAGACTGAAAGCCCAGATAATAATATTTAGGCCAAAGCTTAAACAAATCAAAATCAACTTTAATAGATTTGTTTTTCACAAAGAGAAAAAAACAGAACCACCTCCACATCTCTTGTCAACAAAGCCCACTGCACAGCAAACAAGAGAATCTCACCCCAAAAGAGAGGGGATTATCCTTCAAATATCAATCATTTTGAGTTTGAATAGAGAAAAAAGGGTTCCATGAATTCGCACTGGTACACAATGGAAAAATTGTGCACTCGTGCGAAAAAACAAATCAATAATTTTAGTGCAAAAGCATTAAAAACCATGGAGAAATACTAAAAATGAACAAATTAAATAAAAATATGCAATTTATTGTGCACGTGGGTGAATTGTATTTCAGAAAAAACACCAAAGTGGAAAAAACACAAAAAAAATCCAGCAACTGCACGGAACCCAGCACAGATGTGGTAAAAATAGATAAAATAAAGAAAATATGCAAAATACTTTAAAAGCAGCACTCAAAAAGAAAGAAAATGGCACACAGGAAGATCTCTGAAGAGGAGAGCTCTGGGGCAGTGTTGCCAGTTCAGTGGAGAAAAAGTTCTGAGGTCCCTCAGGCTCACTGCAGGTAGCACGCTACTCTAACTGTATCCTGATTGGCCAATGCCTTCCTCATTTGCATTGACTCCTCCTCTCGGGGCAGCTGAACCCAGCTGGCATACTGCATCTGTCAATAAATGCTAAAGAATTCCTGGGGTGAGAAGAAAAAATTACTCACCTTAGTAATTGCGTTTCTTCTAATGGAGTCTTGCTGTATTCTGACATTATGCAGTTAGCCCCAGCACTTGAACTGCTCCAGAGAGGAAAGTGTTAACTCTATGCCACAGCATAGAATGTTGAGTTCAAGCTCGGTTCAAACCTTTGTCTGTTGCACTTTGAAGTGTAACTGTCAGATTCTTACAAGCTAATACTAACTAACCCCACTATGTGGACATTTTTACTAGCCAAAAAGGCAACCAAATATTTTGGATCCCCAAAAGACTCAAGTTGAGAAATCCAAAACAAAAACTAGGTAGTGAACAAAATAATTATCAAACCATAACAATAACCCACTCCTCCTAGCTAAAAAAAGAGGGGGAGTGCCAAGTACACCCCTGAGGTAGAACACTGAGCCTACCATCCCACTTCCCAAAAAACAAGTTCTGAGATGGGAGGCAGGGAGGGAGGTCAGAATAGAGCAAGACTCCATTAGAAGAAACACAATTACTAAGGTGAGTAATTTTTTCTCCAAACAACATGAAGTCTTGCTGTATTCTGACATTATGCAAACTACCAAGCAGTACCTCCATGGAGGAGAGAATCAAACCTATTTTGGAATAGGTACTGCAGTACTGCTGTGCCAAACCAAGCATCACTCCTAGCCTGGATATCCAGAGAGTAATGCTTGGTGAATGTATGGACTGTTTTCCAGGTGGCTGCTTTGCATATCTCTAATAAGGGTATATCTCTGGCAGCAGCCAGACAAGCAGCAGTACCTCTAGTCGAATAAGCCCTCAGGCCTGAGGAGGGTATTTTCCCTAGCTTTTCATAGCAGAATTGTATACAAGAGACAATCCACCTTGCAATAGTTCTCTTAGTTGCAGGTTTGCCCTTTCCCACTTCACCATAAGTGAGGGACAACTGGAGGGAGTCAAACCTGATTGCCTTAGTACGCTCAGTGTAGTAGTTAAGAGCCCTTTTAACATCCAAACTGTGCAGTTTCTCTCTCCTGAAGAAGAATGATCAGTGAAGAACACTGGAAGAGACATGGATTGGTTCAGATGAAAATCTGAAACCACTTTGGGTAAGAACCTTCTGTTGGTTCTAAGGACCACCTTATCTCTATGGAATGAAATAAAATCAGGCTCTACTGATAGAGCTTGCAATTCACTGATACATCTGGCAGATGTAATAGCTACCAGGAACACAGTTTTCCAAGTCAAATACTTAAGCTCTGCTGAAGACAAAGGCTCAACAGGGGGTTGCATGAGCTGACCTATGCAAACATTAAGGCCCCAAGCAGGAGTATGATCCCTAAAGGGGGGATTGATGTGAAGCAATCCCTTGAAAAATTTGCAGAAAACAGGATGAGATGCCAGTGAGAAGGGCTTTCCCACTGACAAAAAAGCAGAAACAGCTGACAAGTGTACTTTGAGGGTAGCTGGTCTGAGGCCTAGGCCATTAAGATGAACCATATAATCCAGAACTGTAGACAATTCAGCAGTGTCTGGGGATATATGCTTTATGGAACACCAGATGCTGAATCTTTTCCATTTGGAGTTGTACGTTTTTCTAGTGGCAGGTTTTCGAGAAGCTTTGAGAATGTCCAGAACCCCTTGAGAGAGATGCAAATCTGCATATTCTAACTCTTAAAGAGCCATGCCTTGAGATTGAGAGACCGAAGGTTGGGATACCAGATCCTCCCCTGAGAGGAGGTTAACAGGTTGTGATTCCTGGGAAGAGATAGGGGAAGATGGTCTGCTAGGGACAGCAAAAGGGGATACCACGGCTGCCTGGCCCAATCTGGAGCAATCAGGATCACTTTGCAAGATTGTGACCTTGTCTTGACCAGGACCTTGAACAGTAGAGGAAAAGGAGGGAAGGCATACAGAAATTTCCCTTCCCAATCTAGAATCAGAGCATCCAGAGGGACTGAACCCAAGACTGGGGGTCTGCAACAGAAGAGAGGAAGTTGGTGATTGTCTGGGACTGCAAAAAAATCTATCTCTGGAGTGCCCCACCTTGAAAATATCACGTTTAACACTAAGGGATCCAGAGACCACTCGTGATGGCCCTGAGAAATCCTGCTCAATGCATCTGCTAACACATTGTCCTTCCCTGGAAGGTGCACTGCTACCAAAGAGGTCTGAAGAGAATAAGCCAGGGACCATAATTTCATGGCTTCCATGCACAAGGCCATAGACTGTCTCCCTGCTTGTTGATGTACCACATGGTGGTGGTGTTGTCTGTCCTGACCTGAACCACCTTGTTCTGTACTGATTCCGAAAAGGCTTGCAGAGCCAGGTACACTGCCCTGAGCTCCAGAAGACTGATGTGGAGAAGAGAGTCCTGAGTGGACCACACTCCCTGAGCTGAGAGCTCCCAAGTTAGCCCCCCACCCCAGGAGAGAAGCATCCATGGTTAGAACCACAGAATGAGATTGACTGATGAATAGGACTCCTTACCTGAGATTGTCCTGATCCTGCCACCACTGGAGAGCCTGGATTAGGGTCTGAGTCACAGGAATAAGTTTGGTTAGAGGATCTTTTCTCTGAGACCAAAAAGCCCTCAGGTGAAACTGGTTGTCCCTCATCTGAAATCTGGCCCCTTGAACCACTGCAGTGGAAGCTGCCATGTGGCCCAGAAGTTGAAGGAAATGCCTTGCTGGTCGAGACACCACGAGGTGGAAAGAGGAAGCCAGCTCTATAATGGCCCTTACCCTTGTCAAGGGGAGAAATGCTCTTGCTTTGACAGTATCCAGTTCCACGCCTATGAAGGTCAAAAGTTGTACTGACTCGAGAACTGACTTGGGAAGATTGAGGAGGAATCCTAGAGAAGTAAGCACTTGCTGGGTCACTCGTAAATCTGACTTGACTTGGTCTGGAGACTGACCCACTATGAGCCAGTCGTCCAGGTATGGAAATATGGAGATGTTTTTTCTTCTTATAAAGGCCAGTACTACTGCTAGGCATTTTGTGAATACCCTTGGAGCTGATGTTAAACCGAAGGGCATTGCTCAGAACTGGTAATGACCTGGAGGCAATTCGAACCTGAGGTACTTTCTGTGGGAGCACCTGATGGGAATGTGAAAGTAGGCTGTCCTTTAGGTCCAGGGAGGCTAGCCAGTCCCCTGAACTTAGAGAGGGAAAAAAAATTACTCACCTTAGTAATGTTGTTTTTTCTAATGGAGTCTTGCTACATTATGACAATTGCAGTGAGTTCCCATCTTCAAACTGCCCCGGAGATGAAATAGTTAACTTTCCATGAAGCATGGAACTCTGAGCACGAGTTCGGTTAGGAAGCTCTGTCTGTTGTGCTTCAAACATAAACTGTCAGATCTTTACGAGCTAAAACTCACTAAGGTTCTGTGTGGAAGCTGTAAACCTACACTAGCCAACTGGCTACTAACCTAAACACACATTTCCTGGTCTCAAAAAGACTCAAGTCAGGAGACCCAGAAAATGAAAAACACAACACCAATTCACCCCAGAAAGAGGGTGTAAAAACAACAAGGTGGGCGAAATGAAGTGCCAACACTGTAAAGCCCACCCACATCCCAAAACAGAGGTTCTGAGAGGGGAGGCAAGGAGGAGTCATAATATAGCAAGACTCCATTAGAAGAAACAACATTACTAAGGTGAGTAATTTTTTCTTCAAACAACATGAAGTCTTGCTATATTATGACAATTGCAGACTACACAGCAGTACCCCCATGGAGGAGGGACAGAACCTACCTAGGGAATAGGCTCTGAAGGACAGCTGTTCCAAACCAAGCATCAATCCTAGCCTGGATGTCCAGGGAGTAATGCTTAGTAAAAGTGTGAACTGTTTTCCAGGTAGATGCTTGACATATTTCTAGAATAGGAATGTCTCTGGCAGCAGCCAGAGAAGCAGCTGTACCTCTGGTAGAGTCAGCCCTCAGGCCTGAGGGAGGAACTTTACCCAACTTCTCGTAGCAGAATTGGATACAAGAGACAATCCACCTGGCAATGGATCTTTTAGTGGCTGGCTTCCCTTTACCAACCTCACCATAAGTGAGGAACAGTTGGAGGGAGTCAAATCTGTGACCCTTGGTACGCTCTATGTAGTAACTAAGGGCTCTCTTCACATCTAGGCTGTGAAGCCTCCTCTCACCAGAGGAGGAGTGGTCAGTGAAGTACACTGGAAGAGAAATAGATTGATTAAGGTGGAAACCTGAAACCACCTTAGGTAGGAACTTCCTGTTAGTCTGGAGGACCACCTTATCTCTGTGAAAGGAGATAAAATCCGGCTCCACTGACAACGCTTGTAATTCACTTATGCGTCTGGCAGAGGTGATGGCTACCAGAAACACAGTCTTCCAAGTCAAGTACCTAAGCTCGGCTGAAGACA
Source organism: Neoceratodus forsteri (assembly GCA_016271365.2). Taxonomy (NCBI): domain Eukaryota; kingdom Metazoa; phylum Chordata; order Ceratodontiformes; family Ceratodontidae; genus Neoceratodus; species Neoceratodus forsteri. The sequence continues at coordinate 571,297,252 of CM057452.1, forward strand.
AGGGCTTGAAAGGGGGTTGCATAAGCTGAGCAATGCAAACATTAAGATCCCAGGCAGGGGCAGGATCCCTGAATGGAGGGCTGGTATGAAGCAATCCCTTAAAAAACTTGGAAAATACAGGATGAGCTGAAAGAGAAGAGGATTTACCTGCTGAAATAAAAGCAGACACAGCTGTCAAATGCACCTTCAGGGTAGCTGGTCTCAGCCCCAAAGAATTCAGATGGACCATATAGTCCAGGACTGTGGGTAGATCAGCAGAGTCTGGGGAAATATGCTTTTCCAAGCACCATATGGAAAACCTCTTCCATTTGGAATTGTAAGTAGCTCATGGGAAGGCTTCCTTGAGGCCTTTAATATATCCATTACACCTTGAGAAAGGTGTAAATCAGCAAACTCTAACTCTTCAAGAACCAAGCCTTGAGATTGAGAGATTTGAGATTCGGATACCAAACCCATCCCTGGGCACAGGTTAACAGATTGTGATTCCTGGGAAGGCACAGGGGAGGATGGACTGCTAAGGACAGTAGGAGTGAATAGCAGGGTTGTCTGGCCCAATCTGGAGCTATCAGAATGACTTTGCAGGATTGGGATCTGATTTTGACTAGCACTTTGAACAGGAGAGGGAAGGGAGGGAAGGCATAGAGGAACTTCCCTTCCCAACTGAGGGCTAAGGCATCCAGGGGGAGTGAGCCCAACACTGGGGCCTGCAGCAAAAAAGAGGAAGTTGGTGATTGTCTGGGGCTGCAAAAAGATTCTATCTGCGGGGTGCCCCATCTGGCAAATACTACTCCCAAGACCAGGGGATCCAATGACCATTCGTGATGGCCCTGAGAAATCCAGCTGAGAGCATCTGCCAGGACATTGTCCTTGCCTGGGAGGTGGACTGCCGTAAGGGAGGTGTTCAGGGAGTAAGCCAGAGACCACAACTTCATCGCTTCGGTGCACAAGGCCATAGACGGAGTGCCCCCTTGCTTGTTGATGTACCACATTGTAGTGGTGTTGTCTGTTCTGACCTGTACAATCTTGTTCTGAACAGATTTGGAAAAAGCTTGAAGTGCTAGAAAAACTGCTCTGAGCTCCAACAGGTTGATGTGGAGCAGAGATTCCTGGGGAGACCACAGACCCTGGGTGGTGAGGTCGCCCATGTGCGCTCCCCAACCCAAGAGGGATGCATCTGTAGTAAGGATTAGGGAGTGAGACTGAGTGACAAAAGGAACCCCTTGTCTCAGGTTGCTCTGATCCTGCCACCACTGTAGGGCTTGGATCAGGGTTCGAGTTACTGGGATCAGCTTGGTAAGAGGATCCTTTCTTTGAGACCAGAAAGCTCTCAAATGGAACTGGATGTCCCTCATCTGAAATCTTGCTCCCTGCACAACTGCTGTGGAAGCAGCTATGTGTCCTAGGAGCTGCAGAAAATGCCTTGCTGGTCGAGAGACCTGCAGGGTGAATGAGGATGCCAGGGAGACTAGGGTCTTTGCCCTGTCCAGAGGAAGGAAGGCCCTGGCTTCCTGTGTGTTCAGTTCTGTGCCTATGAAGGTAAGAAGCTGGACAGGCTCTAGAATTGACTTTGAGAGATTCAGAAGGAAACCTAGAGAAGTAAGCAGTGCTGCGTTATCTGAAGATGTAAGTTGACCTGGTCTGGGGACTGGCCTACTATGAGCCAATCGTCCAGGTAAGGAAAGATGGCAATCTTTTGCCTTCTTAGGTAGGCAACTGCTACTGCCAGGCATTTGGTGAATACCCTTGGAGCAGAAGTGAGGCCGAAGGGCATTGCTGTGAACTGGTAGTGGCCTGAGGGCAGTTCGAATCTGAGGTACTTCCGATGGGAGCTTCTGATGGGAATATGGAAGTAGGCATCCTTGAGGTCCAGGGAAGCTAGCCAGTCCCCCTGGCATTAGAGAGTGTAGGATAATTCCCAGAGTCACCATTTTGAACTTTGGTTTTAAAAGGTGCTTGTTTAAGTATCTGAGATCCAGGATGGGCCGCCATTCTCCTGTCTTTTTTGGGGTAAGGAAGTACCTGGAGTACAAACCTTTGCCCTGGTGTAGGGGAGGAACCCTTTCCACGGCTCTGAGAGTCAGGAGGGTAGAGACCTCTGCCTCTAGGGTGAGTGCCTCTGATGGAGTTGCAGGTGGAAAAGATCTGGTTCTCAGCTTTGGAAATTTTTTGAAGCTGAAAACCAGTCCCTGGCTTACTACTTCCAGGACCCACTTGTCTGATGTTAAAGACTTCCAGTCCTGGACAAAGTAAGAGCCAGCCTGCCCCTACAGGTAGAGAAGAATCGGCCCTGGCAACCCCATCAGGGTGCCTACTTGGCAGGGGCTTTGGGCTGAGGGGTGGAAGCAGGCCTGCTTGTACCCCGTCTGCCTCTCCCTCTAAATAACCCCCTCTGGACATAGGTGGAAGAGGAAGCTTGGGTTTGGTAAAAAGGCCTATGAAAAGGCCTGCCCCTGCCTTTAGGAAGCTGCCTTTGAGGAGTGGCCTGCCTTTCCTTGGCCTGTGCACTCCTATAGGTGGTCCTATATTCATCCATTTCTTTCATGTAATTCTCTGTTTGCTCCCCAAACAGAGAATTGCCTAACAAGGAAAATCCATGGCCTTAGACTGGGTATCCTGAGACAGGGTAGTACATCTGAGCCAAGCCATCCTGCGAAGTGCCACAGATGTAGCCATGACTCTTGACGAAACATCATTACAGTCCACTGCAGCATGAAATTGCACCTTGGATGCCTCAATACCATCCATAGCCACCTGTTCCAGCTCCCTGGCAAGCTGGTCAGGGACTTGTTTTGCTAGAGACAGCACAGTATCACATCTGGATTTCTGGTACCTAGCAGTATAAGCCATATAATTTGCCTGTCTGAGTCCCAAAGATGCTGCCATGTACTGTTTCTTTGCCATAGCATCAATCTTCCTGGAGTCCTTCTCAGGGGGGTGTGAAGCTAGGGGAATATTAGCCTTGTCACAGGCTGCAGCCTGCACTACCCCCACATGGCTGCATTGTTTAGTGAGGAAATCAGTGTCGGAGTCTGATAAGGTATACCTCTTGTCCATCCTTTTATCCACAGGAGGTATAGTGGGAGTTTAAAAACTTTACTGTCTGTTTCCGAAAAGATTTATGCAAAGGAATAGACAGTCTCCTAGACTCTGGAATATCCATCATTTCTATAGTCAGGCTCCTCTTGGTCATCAACAGCTTCCTCAACAGGGAGCTGGAGAGTTTCAGCAACTTTTTTATAAAACATGAAATGAGAAGGGGACTCAGAAAGCCTGGGAGGAGAAACCCCTAAGGGTCTATCTGGAGAGATGTCCGGTTCAATGGGCACATCCAGATCTTCAAAACCATATTCACTCTCCTCATATTCCTCTTCCTCCTCCTCCGGTTCATAAAAATCCTGAAAATCATAATCTTGAACCGGTGGAACCGGCCGAACCGAACGCCTCCCTGATGGTGTCGGTTCGGTCGGAACCGGGGAGAGAGACTGGACAATTTGAATTGCTTTAGCTATTTCTTCAGCAGTTGGGAAGAGAACTTTTGGCTCTACGCTAGCTGACTTTCTAGTCCTTTTTGCTAGAACCGGCTCCTCAGAACCGGCTCTTCGTTGCCGAGGAAGTATCGCCCCGGTCAGAGGGCACTCCCTCTGGTTAGTTGGTACCGAACTGGCTGGCCATCCAGGTCAGCGGACTTTTGGCCTCCCTTTCCTGAGCCTACCAACTCTCTTTCTATGGTGGCAGCAGGAAATTCTACTAAATCTGGCAGTCTGAATTGAGGTGGTCAAACCCCAGACAATAGACACATGTGGTGTGTGGGTCAGCCTTAGCAAAGCTTCCCCACAAACACTACAGTGTTGAAACCCAGTGGGTCCGGTTTTTCCTTTGGGTTTCTCAGACATAATGCCAGCCTAACCAAACTTGCCCGTTTATGGCAATCCGCCAAGCAAGACACCCTTATCGGTTCCCAACCATGTCACGGGTCGTGGAAAAAAACGTAATGAAATCCGGTTTTTTTAGAACCGATAAGAACCGGAAACTGCACTCTAAAATAGGACTAGTGATTTTACAAACAACCTAATCAGTTCAAACCGAACCGATAAATGTGTACAAGTTCCACACAGAAATTTCAATGTAAAACCTATCTATTACTTACATTACCACAGACAGAGCTTGAACCAACTGGTTGAGGTATAATTTCGGTTAATTTTCAATTGAAAACCGATAAAATAACACTTGTTAAACAGACAAAATGAACCGAGCAGAAGGAGAAATCTCCGGAGTGATTGTTCAGTGAGGTGGAGTAAAGAATCTGACAGTTTATGTTTGAAGTACAACAGACAGAGCTTCCTAACCGAGCTCGCGCTCGGAGTTCCATGCTTCATGGAAAGTTAACTATTTCATCTCCGGGGCAGTTCGAAGATGGGGACTCACTGCAATTGTCATAATATAGCAAGACTTCATGTTGTTTGAAGAATTATTCCCAGAGTCACCATTTTGAACTTTGGCTTTAGCAGATGTTTGTTTAGATATCTTAAGTCTAGGATGGGCTGACATTCCTCTGTTTTTTCAGGGTAAGGAAGTATCTGGAATACAGACCCTTGCCCCTGTGAATTGTAGGAACTTTCTCTATGGCTCTGAGAGCCAGCAGAGATGAAACCTCTGCCTCTAGGGCAATGGTTTTGGAGATGTTTGCGCGTGGAAATGACCTGACCCTGAGCTTTGGAAATTTTTTGAAACTGAAAGCCAGTCCCTGGCTTACTACCTCCAGGACCCACTTGTCTGAGGTAACAGACTTCCAGTCCTGGAAGTAGTAAGCCAGTCTGCCTCCTACAGGGACTGGGGAGTTGACCCAGGCTGACACATCAGGGTGTCTGCTTGGCAGGAGCCTTTGGCTGAGAGGAAGATGCAGCCCAGCTCAGCCCCCTTCTGCCTCTCCCTCTGAAGAACCCCCTCTGGGAAAAAGGAGAGGAGGCCTGTACCTGGTAGAAAGGCCTGCCCCTGCCCCTAGATTGCTGCCTCTGAGGAGTTGCCTGCCTTTCTTTGGTTGGTGCACACCTGTAGGTGGTCCTGTACTCATCCGTCTTTTTCATATAATTCTCTGCTCCCCAAACAGAGAATTATTGACAACAGGGAAATCCATTGCCTTAGCCTGGGTATCCTGTGATAGGCTAGTACATCTGAGCCAAGCTAGTCTCTGAAGAGCCACAGAAGTAGCCATGACTCTTGATGACACATCACTGGAGTCCACAGCAGCAGTCCCATCAGGAGCCACCTCCTCCAGTTCCTTGGCAAGCTGGGGGGGGCTACTTGGCCAGTTCCAGTACAGTGTCCCATCTGGACTTCTGGTACCTGGCTGTGTAGGCCATGTAATTAGCCTGCCTGAGTCCCAAAGAAGATGCCAAGTATTGTTTCTTTGTCATGGCATCCAACTTCCTGGAGCCTTTATCTGGGGGGTGTGAAGCCAAGCGTATGTTAGCCTCATCACAGGCTGCAGCCAGCACAACCCCAACATGGCTGCATTGCTGGTACAAGTACTCCGTACCTGAGTCTGACAACATGTACCTCTTGTCCATTCTCCTGTCTACAGGAGGTAAAGAATTTGGAGTTTTAAGCAACTTTTGTGTCTGTTTCCCAAAGGATTTGTGAAGGGGAATAGACAACCTCTTGGACTCTGGGATGTCCATCATCTCCACATAGGCTTCTCTTGCTCCTCGACAGCTTCTTCCAAAGGTATCTGGAGGGTTTATGCCACTTTTCTGTAAAACATAAAGTGGGAAGGGGACTCAGAAAGCCTAGGAGGGGAAACACCAGAAGGCCTGTTTGGAGAGATGTCTGGATCTATGGGCTCATCCAGACCTTCCACTCCATCATCATCATCATCGTCATCATCATCCCCCTCCAAATCCAGTTCATAAAAGTCTTCAGGGGAATAATCTTGAACTGGAGGAACCGACTGCACTGAATGCCTGCCCAAAGGCGTCGGATCAGTCTGAACCAGATGGAGCGATTCAACTATGCTAATCGCCCGGGCAATTTCTTTGGCGGTCGGATGATGCAGTTCTGGATCTGAACCGGCCGATTTATCCTTTCTCTTTCTTTTCACTAGAACCGACCCCTCAGGATCGGCTCACCATTTACTCAAGGGAGTATCTCCTAGGTCAGTGGGCACTCTCTCAGGTTCGGTCAAAACCGAACCAGGCTGGCCATCCGGGTCAGCAGACTTCTCAGACTCCTTCTCCCTAAGCCTGCCCAATCTTTTGTCCATGGTGGCTTTAGGGAAATTTTTACAGATTTGGCAGTCTGACTCTAGGCGGTTAAAACTCAGACAGTAAACACTGATGATGTGGGGATCGGCCTTAGCAAAGGCCTCCCCATACTCACTGCAGTGTTGAAACCCAGTGGACCCGGTTTTTCTCTTGGGTTTCTCAGACGAAGCCATACTAACACTTACCCTTTTTTTGGCAACCGCCAGACAAGACCCCCTTATCGGTTTCTAACTGTGTTACGGGTATTTGAAAAAAATGATGAAACACGTTTTTTTTTTAAACCGATAAGGACTGGTACCTCACACTAAATTTCTGAAAGAAAAAACAAATACACACACTATACAGGAACCTGTTCAGCTGAACCGGTTGAAAAGCTTATTTTTACAATTTCCACAAAATGTTCCTAAGCAAGTCCACTACCTGTGTACTTACTGTACCACAGACAGGGATCTGAACCAAAAAACAAAGAAAAGTATTGGTAAAACCCATGTTTTTTAAACCGACCGAACCGTGAGCAAAGGAGAAATCTCCGGAGCAACTGTTCAGTTAGGCGGAGTAAAGAATCTGACGGTTAAACTTCAAAGTGCAGCAGATAGAGGTTTGAACTGAGCTCAAACTCAATGTTCTATGCTCTGGCATAGCGTTAACTCTTTCCTCTCCGGAGCAGTTCTAGTGCTGGGGCTAACTGCACAATGTCAGAATACAGCAAGACTTCACGTTGTTTGAATCAGTGTATTTTTATTTAATATCTCAGCTTTAACTACTGGCACAGCTCTCTCTCTCACTGAGCTGAGCAGAGTTCAAGTTGTTTTAACTGGGAGACCAGTTCATAACAGAAGAGTTAGGGAAAAGAGTTCACCAAGGGAAGCAGGCCATGGACAGAGGTATAATCCCCAGCACAATTTTGCAATGCTGGGGCAGGGAGATTTAGGACAAAATGGTTAAACTCAGCAGCCACAACAAAGTTCGACTTCCACCTCCAGGGTTTCTCTCACTAGTTCTGTAGGCAGTTCAAATGATGTTGAATTCATGCAAGTGCTCCTTTCGGACCAAGTTCTTTTGCAGCTGGTCTTGGCTAGCCACCGTCTGCCGACAGTAAAGACCAATTCACGTTCAGTCCTGAAAATCATGAGGAAACCCACGTTGTCACACCATGGGTCCCCAGTTTGGTAAAGATGAAGAAACTCGAAACTTGACAACACCCTCAGTCAAACTGGGCTGAAGCCTTCCTGCTTGCAGCAGTCCCACAGCACGCTCGGTCCTCTGGAGCTCCCACAGCACGCTCGGTCCTCTGGAGCTCAGCTTCCCAGACCAGATGGTTTCTTCCTGCTGCTTCGGTAGCCTCCACAGCTCTCTGCCTCTCCCAGGTTCCTTCCCTCTCCTTCTGTCCTCGTAAGAAGTAAGTATGCACTTGGAACCTTAACTGAAAATAACAAAACCAGCTCATAATCTAAAAGCCCTAACTCGGCGTCCCTAACAAAACTCTATGGATCCCGGTCTGACTAGTTCTGAGTATTATGTTTAGGCAAGATTGCTCTATTTTCCTCTCCTAAAATTTAGTGAAAAAGTGGGGAGGTATAAGTTGAATGTGGTAAGTCAGACAGGCTGACATGCTTAAATTATACACTGTAGAATCACCAATGAAGGTGGATGCCATAGAAACCAACTGCAAACTGCTTGCACCCTCTGAATCAGGAGGGACCAAGTTGGTCAGCACAGTGAGCCAAAGGTTTAAGGCCCTGACATTAAATGAAGCATAGGAAGTATGAATATTTGTGCCAGTAGAGGTGAATGCCCTGCTGCATGAGGTATCCATCCACTTGTCATGTGCATCTGATAGGGCCATAGCACCCTTGATTGGAAATGTGGTGTGTTTTACTAACATACTAAAATGCCAGCAGAATAGGCCTAACGGTCTTTCGTGTCTGCTCGTTTGGTCAGCCCCCACCCTGGGTGCTGACCTTGCTGTCCCCCTTGCCTTCTCTGGCTTCTCCCTTCCCAGTTCCGGATATTCTTGCTGCATTGGATTTTGCTTCCAGAACCCTTCCCCTGTACCTGTCCCACCCCCTCTTGAACCCCTCCACTGTCTCTGCCTCCACCAGCCCCTAGGCAGTGCATTCCATGGCTCCACCACCCTCTCAGTGAAGTCGCACCTCCTCCTTTCTCCCCTGAATCTTCCCCCCTCCAGCTTCCACCCATGCCCTCTAGTGGCCCCTCCTTCTTCCTTCGAAGCACCCTGACTGTTCCTCCCCTATTTACCCTCTTCATGTACCTGAAGACCTCTATCATGTCCCCCCGGTCCCTTCTCTCTTCCAATGTGTACATATTTAGCTCTTCGAGCCTCTCCTCATAGGTTCTGTCCCCCAAGCCCCAAATCATTTTGGTTGCCTCCTCTGGACCCTCTCCAGGAGGTTAATGTCCCTCTTTAAGTGTGGCCTCCAAAACTGCACGCAGTACTCAAGGTGCGGCCTCACCAAGCAGTTATACAGAGGGAGTATCACTTCCCTCCTTCTGGAGGTGATCCCCCTAGCGATGCATCCCAGCATCCTGTTGGCCTTGGCTGCTACCCTCCTACAAGTCTCAGAGTTGTTCATCTTGACATCCACCACCACACCCAGGTCCCTCTCAGCCATCGAGACTTGTAGCATTTTCCCCAGGGTGTACACTTGGCCCGGGTTTCTGGCCCCCAGGTGGAGTACCTTGCATTTCCCTGCATTGAACCTCAGCTTCCACTTTCTAGACCATCTTTCCAGAGCCTCCAGGTCCCCCTGTAGGGCCACCCTCCCCTCCTTCCCATCCACCACCGCCCCCAGTTTCGAGTCATCTGCAAAGAGACTCATCTCACTCCTGATTCCTGTCCTTATGTCAGAGATGTAGGCGTTGAATAGAAGGGGCCCAAGGACTGATCCCTGTGAGACCCCACTAATGACCCTCCTTGGGGATGAGACTATCCCGCTAACTACGACCCTCTGGGTCCGGTCCTGGAGCCAATTGCCTATCCATCTGATCATCTGGTTCCCCACCCCCATTTCTCCCAGCTTATCCAACAGGCCCACGTGAGGAACAGAGTCAAATGCCTTGCTGAAGTCTAGAAAGAGGACGTCCACTGGTCTACCCAGGTCCAAGGCACTAGTCACCCAGTCACAGAACTCCACCAGGTTTGTCTGACACAATTTCCCCGGGATGAATCCATGCTGTCTATCGTCCAGGCACCCTGACTTATCCAGGTCCCCCTCTAGCCTCTCCTTGACAATGCCCTCCATCACCTTGCCCACCACCGATGTCAGGCTGACAGGCCTGTAGTACCCTGCCACCTCCCTTGATCCCCCCTTGTGGATAGGCACTATATGCGCCACCTTCCAGTCTTGGGGCACCCACCCTGTCCTCAGAGAGATGGTGAAAAGTCCGCCAGGGTTTTGCCAGGACATCCAGAAGTTCTTTCAGCACTCTGGGATGTAATTTATCCAGCCCCGTGCTTTCTCCATCTTAAGGGAGCTGAGGCTTCCTCACTCTCTCTGTTGTGATTTCCACTTCCGCACCTCTTCTCCTGCTTAGCTCCTCCCCACCTGCCAGTGATGCTCCCCTCTCCCAGACCCACTGACTGGTAAGGTCCCCCAGTATCTCTGTCTCTCCCATGTATGATGCAGCACCCCATTTTCCTTGGTGAAAACTGAGGTGAAGTACTCATTTAGTACCTCAGCCTGCTCCCCGGGTCTTGTGCCAATCTCTCCCTGATTTAATCCTGCTAATCTGCCCCTTCACCCTTCGTTTTCCCCAATGTATCTAAAGAACCCCTTGTTCCCTCCTAATTTCCCTGGCCAGGTTCTGCTCCTTCCTTGCCTTAGCCGCCTCACCACTCTAGTGGCCCTTCTAGCCATCAGCTCCTGCTCCCCTCGATCCCTTTCACTCCTTGAGCACTTGAATTGCTTATAGGCTGCTTTCTTTTCCCTGCACCACCTCCTGGACTCCCTGGTCCACCACAGCAGGGTTTTGGGCCCTACCGCATTTTCGTCTTACTCTTGCACAGGTGCTGGTAGCATCCTGCACCCCTCTCCTGATGATTTCCACCTACTATCAGCGTCCATGTCTGACCCAATCCCATCCAAATGCTCCTTAAGGATCCTTCCCATTTCTTAAAATCCACCCCTGAAGTCGGTTGCTTCCGTCTTTGTGCAGCCTTCTACCCTCCTAGGTCCAGGCAGAACCAGACTGTGGCATGGTCACTCCCGCCAATGGGTACCTTACCTCCAGGCCCCAATCTGGTCACTGTCTGCCAGGACCACATCCAGTACCCGCGCCTCCCTGGTCAGTTCCCTCACCTGCTGAGTTAGGAACGCGTCTTGAAAGACATCCAACAACCTCTGTTCCCTGGTCATAGAGGATGTCATAGTCTCCCAGTCTGTTCCTGGCATGTTTAAGTCCCCCAACACCACCACCATTCCTCTGCCCAGTCTGCAGTGTCTCCCAACATCTGCCACCAGACTGTCCTCCAGCTCCTCCACCAGGGCAGGGGGTCTATACACCACTCCTATTTTTACTCTCTTGCCCGCCTTGTTATCAAGGTGACCCAAATCGCCTCCACGGTTCCCTCCACCTCCTCTACTCCCCCTATGCCAATGCAGTTTTTGACTATCATTGCTACCCCTCCTCCCCTTCCCTCCCCCCGTCCTTCCTGAACATAGTGTAACCCTCCAGGTTCAGGTCCCAGTCATGTCCTGCAGTGGCCCAAGTCTCAGTGACCGCTGCCACATCCACTGCTCCCTCAGTTAGCATCGCCTGGAGCTCAGGCATTTTATTGCCCAAGCTCCTAACATTTAGCAGGACGACCTTCCACCCTTTCCCTATAGTTCCATTTCCCTGCTCGTGTTCCCATGGGATCTGTTTTCCCTGGTCTGCACTTTGCCAGTTGGCCTTTTCCTGCAATCCTCCTGGTCCCTCAAGGGGGGAGACAGAGTCCCTCCTTTATCGGCATCCTCTTGACAGCCTTTTCTCCCATCCACCCCCTTCACAAGTTTAAACCCCACTTTTCACCAAAGAACCCCTCTATTTTCAACTTAAGGATTCCCCTCCCCTCCAAATTGAGACAGAGTCTATCTCTAGCATACAGCTCCTTATCCTCCCAGGTGTCCCCCCAATCCCCCAGCAACCCATACCCTCTGGCCTCACACCACTCCCTGAGCCACTGGTTTATCTCCCTAATCTTCCTTTTGTGTTCCCCACTAACCCTTGGCACTGGCAGGATTTCTGAGAAGGAAACTGTGCATCCTATGTCATGACAGACCCTGGCGAGCTCCCTGAATCTTGCCTGTATCTTTAGCTCGCTATTTCCCTCAATGTCATTTGTACCCAGGTGGACCAGTATGTCTGGGGAACCCACACAATCCTTTGCCAGCTGATATACCTCGTGCTTAGCCCTGTGCACCATTAGTCCAGGGAAGCATCTTGTTCTAACTGGCCAGGCTTCTCCCTCCCTATCCCATTTGATACCCCTGATCATAGAATCCCCCAGCAGGAGCACTCTGACCACTCCTTTTCCTCCATTCCCCCTTCCATGTACCTCATCCTTTCTACTGGCCCCTCCACCCAGCCGGCTCCTTGTTCCTCCCCTATCTGGGTGCCACATGCCACCCCTCCTTATTTACCATGGCCACCCTCCCTCCAATCCTATGCCTCTCCTCCTGAGTATCCTTCTGCACCTTGCTAATTCCCCCTCACTGCTCACCAACTGGTCCTTCTCCCCCATCTGCTAAACTAGCCTGGCTCATCCTCCCTTCCTGTCTCCATTTAGTTCCTCCTTGCTTGTCGTGCTCCCCTGGCCTAAACCCTCAGCTCCCTTTACTGAATCCTCCTTGTACTTCTGGTCCTTCTCCTTTACCTTTCCTCCCAACTGGTCCTTCTCCTTGTGCTTTCCTCCCTCTTCCCCCTGCCCCTCCTGCTCTGATTCACTGCTCCCCCCATTTTCCTGCATTCCAGGTCCCCCCTGTTCTTCCTGCTATCTGGCCCCTGCCTCCTGCCTCCCACTCCCTTTCCATCTCTAACTACCCCTGTCGTGGCTACATCACCCCCCTCATCCTCAAGCAGAAGAAGAGAATTGAAGCGGTTATTGAGTGTAAGGTCTGATCCACCTCCCCGCCTTGCTTCCTTCTGGCCAGCCCTGGCCATCTGCCTACTTCCCTGAGAATGTTGTCCCTCCGTCCCTCCTTTGTGAGGGTCCCCAGTTACCTGCCTGCTTCCTTGGTAGTGTCCTTTTGGACCCCCTCTGCCAGGGTCCCTATGTGACCCCTGAGTATTCTCCTGCACTCCTTTCCCTATGCCCCCACTCCCAGTGCTTGGTGCAACCCCGTGGGAGAGTCCCAGCCCCCTTCCCCAACCATACCACCCCTCCCCCAGCTTTCCTAATCCCCACAACCTCCTCCCTAAGCTGTGCTAGCTGGTAGCACACTGGGCAACCACTGAACTTCCAAGCCCAGTCCAGTATCATGGCTGCTCCACACCCTCTGCACCCCACCACCCTCCCAAAGATGCCGGCCCTAATAACGTGTGGTTCCATCCCCTTCCAAATAGGTTTCCTTGGGTGAGCCACCAGGTTCCCCCGTAGTCCAAGATATCCCCTACTGCCTAATCAGGTCACCCACTAATCTTAGAGACAGTCCCACTGTACACCAGTAACCCTGTTACTAGGTGCAGTACAACACATTAAACTTATAAGGGAAATGAACAACTCCCTAAGCTCTTCTCTCCCAGCCTTTAAATCCAACCCCCAGTGGCTAGAACTACATGAGCTGCACCTGCAGCCTTTCCCTCCAATTGCAGGGCAGGTGTTCCCTATAAATCAGAGACTGGGGGCGGTATTGGGCAAACACCTGACTCGAGAGAGAGAGAGATTGTAGCCCTGTGTCTCCTCCAAGCCCAACAGGCAAAGAACCAGGCCCAAGCAAATCCCACCAAATAGATTTTAAATTGGAAGAAAGAAACTACCAGCGCAGCCTGTTACACAGTGAAACATCCACAAAATGAGCCCACTTACAGCCATCAAATCAGTTTTCAAACATCCAGGAGCCCCCAAAACAATACCCTGCTAGCCCCTTAGAAGTAAGAAAGAAAAGAACTAACCTACCAAGTAAAATCCACAAGAACCCTGTGAAAACAAACAGCAGCTACTGTCCTGGAACACAACTGATCCTGTCCCCTTCCAGTTCTTTCTGAGAAGACAAAGCAGCTAACACCTCAAACCTGATTCAGCTCTGCCTCCAGTCAATTGGCTGAGTGAGACCTGGCCAGACCATTAACACCCCTTCCCCACTATGCACTAACCTTTGCAGCTAGTGGAGTCAGCAAAAAGGAATCAAAATTCAACTCAAAGCCCCCAAAATATGTTTGCTGCCAAAGGAAACAGGTCTCCAATTTAATCAGCTTCACTAACACACATCAAAATAGGCTTGAAATTAACAGATATAGGTCTCCAATTCAAATAGGCCTCTACCAGCGCAGCCTGTTACACAGTGAAACATCCACAAAATGAGCCCACTTATAGCCACCAAATCAGTTTTCAAACATCCAGCAGCCCCCAAAACAATACCCTGTTAGCCCCTTAGAAGTAAGAAAGAAAAGAACTAACCTACCAAGTAAAATCCACAAGAACCCTGTGAAAACAAGCAGCAGCTACTGTCCTGGAACACAACTGATCCTGTCCCCTTCCAGTTCTTTCTGGTAGTTTTATAGAATTATAAACTGCCTTGTTTGCCAGAGCAGGAGATTCCCACTTGTGAGACCTTTCCCCTTAAAAGGAATAATTCCTCATCTTTGGTTTGGGAAGATTTGTTCTCTGATCCAGACCTGCCCATTCTTCTTCAATAATTTAGTCACAATGACTAAAACCTGGGAAACACTTTGGAGCAGAGGAGGACGCAGACAGAATAGGATTAATATCCACTGTCTCTACTGTCTGCTCTTCCTTAAACTGTAAGGATCTGCAAGCCTCAGCTATCAAAAAGGGCAAAGACTGGTCTGGTGGTGCTGAGGGTTAAGGCACTGGACGCCACACCTCGTGCCACACTGGTGAACAGAATTCAGAAGTGGACTCAGGTTGTCGGGGGTCGGCCAGGGAGGAGAAGGATTGAGCATCTGTAGGACTGCTCTTCTCTCCTGGGGAGGGTGGGACTTGCTCTGCGCAGCTCAAATGGCCCCTGGTGGTTATTAGGGAACACTGCAGCTTGCATGGGCATGCTTGGTGTAGGGGGCAGTGGCGGGGGTCTTTTGCATGGGCATGGGAGTGTGCACATCGTGAGCAGGACGCCATTGCATGTCCGCGCCCTTGGGACACAAAAGCAGGAAAATCCCTGACTCTCAGGGAGGTGACAGTGACCTCAGAGGACCGCAGCACACATACCCAACACTGGACTTTCCCCAACCAGCTGTTTCAAGCCCTTGCTCTGCTCCCGGATCCAGCTCTCTGTAAAGGACACCCAGGTAGGTGTACAGGTGGCTTTGTCTCGGGGGTATAGATCCGAGTGGCCAGCTGGGTCTGTGGAGGGGGAGTAGGGTGTCTCTGTCCCTGATTCCCTGGTTGGGAAGGGTTTCAGGTGGGTAGTAGGTGCCTAGGTTGGGTGAGGTACACCTGAGAGAAGCCTTGAGTAGTCAAAGCCAAAATAAAATTGACCAAAAAAAAAAAAAGACAAGGACTTATTATCAAATAGGGGTGGAATCTGAATCCTGGTCTTGGGCTCCGTCCACTCTCCTTCCTCTATCTCCTCCTTGAAGGGGACGTCCTCCTCATCTGAGAGTAATTTTTTAAGGTCAGGAGTTTCCCGAAGATCCCTGTAATCCTCATCCTGGCCTTCTACTAAGTCAGGGTCGGGGTCTGCCTGCACATCTGATTCTGCAGCTGGCTCATGCTGTGCCACACAGGGACATGCCTGTGTGGGCCCCCCCCTGACCTGAGGGGCCTGGTTTGGGGTCGGGTGTATCTGCTGGGATATCCTGTAGGACACTGGAGTTCAGAAGCTCACCAAGGAGCAATAAGAGAGATTTTCACAATTCTGCTTTGCCACTACAAAGAGACGGACTAAGTGCCTCTCTCCCCAGTTCAGAGGACCGGCTGGGGGGAGGGGTACCATCTGAGAAATGTTATGCTGGGCAATACAATGAGGACAATATGTACCCATGGGGAGGGCCTCATCGCCCTTCTGCAGGTCTTACATCTTTTCATAATTAATGGTCTCCTGTAAGCCATGGTGCCAATAACAGAAAAATGTGACAAAGAAAAACCTCAGATTTTAAACTGTGTTATTGATCATTTTTTCCTACAACAGTCAATCAACGTTAAAATGCTCCAGGAGCTTCAAAAAGCTCTAACTGTGCACGTGCGTGCCCCCTGGGCTTGTGGAGGCACTAGTGCATGTGCACAAGCGTGCACACACCTGTTCTATGCATGCACACACTTGCACAAAAGAAATCAATGGGGCTTAGCACTGCACAATGTTGTTAGCACTGCACACATGCACACACCATGGGCATGTGCTCTAGACACTAACAAGAATCTGAGGAGATGAAGAGGTGCGCGACCAGCCCTAATGGTGGCTGCACAAACAGTAAAAATGGAGGCTGAGGTGGAAAATCACCAAAAAACTCCCAAGTTGTCCAAAAATCACAATTTTGCCCGTAACAGTAAAAACACACAAAACCTCAAGCTAGGGTGGGGCAAGGAACTGACGCCAAAGATGAGTACCCCCACTGACCCTAAGCTCACAATAATTTAAATCTTTACCTACCTGTGGCACCTTTTTTCTTTCTTTTTAAAAGTTTTCAACAGGAGACCATTAAAAAAAGTTATTCAATTTGAAAGCTGCAGCTTAATAGGCACGATTTAAATTTAAGGGTGCTCCCTGAAACAGGTAGCCCCAACCTGCAGAGCAGAACTGCAGCCCCAATTGAAGTCTTGAAATTCTTGAGAGAAAAGTAGCTCTGTCCCCTTTGAATGGCACAGCTTAACTGGAGAATTGCTGCTGCTGCATGGAATCCTCATGTGCCCAATATTCTAAAGCTTAGGCTGTGCCATTCCCCTGGTTCGGGTGCACTACTGTATACCAAGTTGTTCTGATTACCTATTGACAATGTGGAATACTACAGAAATGTTTATGTTAGATGATCCTCTCACAGTCACATGTGCCATTCTTTGCCTCCTACCAGTTGGTGTGAGAGGTTAAGATGTCATCTAGTTCTGACATGTGCTTCTGGTCGCAGTACACAAGACCATAACTGTGGAAGGAAAAAAAAAAAAACTCCCTGGAGGTCCTGCTCTTTTCATTTCTTTGCTATGATAAAAGCCTGTTGCAACAGCACTTTTATGCCTTTACTTTCCTTTTCTCTTCTGCCCGCTATGCTTACCCATCTACAGGTAGGCCATCTGTAGAATGTTCTGTCTGTCCCTAGCCTTTCTTCCTTTGGGTCTCCAGGAGTCCGCTTCCAGTTCCCCTCCGCCTTCTTTGTGCATTTCAGCTGCACGAGCGTGCACATATACACCCCCTTCCCGAATGTGCGAGGTGGAGTGAGCGAGTTGCACTCACGAATTAGAATGTTTCCAAAGAAAACCCTTAAGTTTCAGACTGTACTAGCAACTTGAAGGTCTGCTGTTGGTGTCTGTTAGTGAAATGGGTTGCAGGGCTTCTTGTAAAGCCAGTTGCTCGCTGCAGCCTGCTACACTCTACTGTTAAAGCACTGGCTGCAGCGTGGCTTAAACTAAAAGCACTGTGAACCAAGGAATGTGCACAAACATGTGAAACCCAAATGTTGTGAATGAGACAAAAAGTATGTGCACATATATAGTGCATAAAACATGCAAAGAAGACATGTTCTTTCCTGTAAGGGTTTAGGTATTATGACTAAACCAGTAGAGTTGTGCCTCTAGCACTAGCTTACAACTGCAGTTTCCAAATAGGTACAGTCTGTATACATTAAAACTATGCTGCAATCCTGCACAAAAGCCAGGTTTATGTCTCAGGACAGAATATGTGTTAAAATGTTTTACAGTTGGAAATATGTTACAAGACGTTTTTTTAAAATGTATCTGTTTATTTCTGTGCACAGAAAAGCCTTGTTGCTAAGTTGATTTGGGGCATGTTCCCTCTGCTTCTGAACTCTCTCATACCTTAGTCTCCTATAAAGCTGGCCGGCCCCCTTGTCTCAAGCTTTACTGAGCTGAGGACACGTGGGAGGTGCCAGAGCAGTAGAGAACCACACAAACCAGAACTTTTTCTTTAGGACAGTTTTGAAATATGATTCCAAGGCCATTAGCTCTTGAGGTATGAAAAGACTTATTGGTTATTATGTTTCATAATGTATATTAGCATGTATTTGCAGAAAAGTAATTGTCTAAAAGGGGCGGAGCTTAGCTTCACCACCTGACTCTATCTCTATATTTATTTAGTTTTTGTTAACCGGGTAGGTGCACTAGCCATAGAGATGACTACTTTCAGGCATGACCCGGGAGGTTACAGGCTAAAACAGTACAGAGATACAACAAAAGGTAGTTTCAGCAAGGTATAAACAATGGTGTTACACAGCGGGTTATGCAGCACAAATAATATACAAGGTTTTTTAAGGGGAAGGGTACAGAGCAAGTATTACAGTTGTAGCATTTGGATGATACAATTTTGGCAGTAGAGCAAAACAGTGTAGTTACAGAGTACAAGGAATAAATCAGAGATACTTGGTTATAACACAACAGAAGAAAATAGTCATGCAGCAGATATGACCCTGAAGGAAGACAAATTTATAAAGTCAAGAAAGATGCGAGAAAATATAATCGATACATGCAAGGGGGGTTAGATGCAGGGGATGGGAGACTGAGGTTATTTAAGTTTGTGGTAGGGCAAGCTTCAGAGATATATCAGCCAAGGCAAGTAGAGGGTGTGGATGGGGACAAGTGAGATAAACTACACAGGGTGGTGTGTAGGCTAGTATGTACTGATATAAGAATATGAGAACAGAAACAAGTAAGTGCAAGGGGGGATGAAATGCAGGGGGTAGGCAAGCTGACAGAGACTAGGTTTGAAGCAGGGTAAGTATAGAAGATGCAGGCCTGCCAAGTAGGGGGTGCACCTGGGGAGAGGCGTAAGAGAAGAGAAGAGACACTGAGATGGAGTTTAGCAGAAGCAGGATTAAGAGCTAAGGCCAGGGAGGAGGACAGAGAGCTAAGGAGGTTTAAAGCAGGAGCATTGGTCAGATGAGATGAGGTAGTGATGGAGTGCTTTTTTAAAGGTGTCATGAGTGGGTGTTTGGAGGACATCTAGGGGGAGGGTGTTCCACAGCGGAGGAGCATGGTGGGCAAAAGCACTGGAACTTTTGATGGTTGTGTATGAAGAGCTCTTGCAGAGATAGATTAGATTACGGTTCAGTGGAGTTTGAATCACTTGAGCCTAGCAAGGAGCTGACCCTAGCACCTTCTAGTGGTCAAGTACTGGATGGACATTTTCCTCATTTAATTTAAAAACTTTTTTTTATTTCTTTGGTCATTTTACAGTACGCTATTTTGATTTTGTTTGTGCTGAATGAAAGTTATTTTGAGTTTTGGATCCTGGTGTCTGCCTCCATCACTTCCCACACCTCTTACAAAGATGTCATCTAGTTCTGACATGTGCTTCTGGTTGCAGTACACAAGGCCATGAAGAGACACTGGCTGAAACCAAAACCCCTGATACACCAGCACTGGATAGATGCAGTTATAGAAATTTACTGTATGGAACATCTTACATACCAGGTAAACCAGAACTAAGAAAAAATTACTCACTTTAGTAATCTTGTTTCTTCCAATGTATTCTTCTATTTTCATAACTATATGCAGTCAGCCTCCTAAGTATAGCTGCCCAGAGAATTGGAACTATATGCAAATGATAGAACTATCATTGGCTCGTGGCACAACATTCAAACTGCTGCCCTTATCTGCTGCAGCGTTCTGTCAATGGATCAGATTTCTAAGGAGCCTACAAGACAACCTATACTAAGACTTATCTACTTATACCTATGTAATGTAAAATGACTTAAGCGGTCCATGGCAGCATGAAACATGTATAACAGCATGCAGTGATAACCTCCCCCAAATACCAGAATCACCTGGAAAAAGAAGGGAATTACTATTTCCCACCAAGCATATAAAACATCTGTGCCAGTGTTTGGGACTGTCAAATCAAAAAGACTCGGTTAGGAGTGCAGATGCTCTGGTTCTGGAAGGGGAGACAGGGAGGGAGAGTTATGAATATAGAAGAATACATTGGAAGAAACAAGATTTTTAAGGTGAGTAATTTTTTCTTCTAACCCCAGGTATTCTTCTATATTCAAAACGATATGCAGACTTTGAAGCACTACCTTTGGAGGAGTGCAGAGAACCTATTTAGGAAAGAGGCTCTGCAGGACTGCTGTGCAAAACCTGGCATCACTTCTGGACTGTGTGTCCAAACTGTAGTGTTTAGTAAAAGTGTGTACTGTTCTCCAGGTAGCTGCTTTACAGATCTCCACTATGGAATATCTCTTGAAGCTGCTATAGTAGCAGTTGTGTCCCTTAGTTGAATGGGCCCTCTGGCCTGCTGGGGATGCTTGCCAACTTTTGAATACCAAAACTAAATGCATTGAACTATCCAGCGAGAGACTGACCTCTTAGAAGCTGGGGTACCTTTACCCATATCTCCACAGGTGAGAAACAGTTGTGGTTTGTCATGTCTATGATCCCTTGCGTGGGTCATATAGTAACTTAATGCTCTTTTGACATCCAGACTGTGGAGTCCACGCTCACCTGAACTAGTATGTTCAGTGAAGAAAACTGGCAGTGTTACGGATTGATTTAAGTGAAAATCAGAAACAACCTTAGGAAAAAATCTCCTGTTTGTTCTTAGTACTACTTTGTCATTATGGAAGGAGACATAGTCCTTCTCCACACATAGTGCCAGTAATTCACTTATCCTTCTGGCAGAAGTAATTGCAACCAAAAACACAGTTTTCCATTTGACATATTGTAAATGAGCAGAAGACATAGGCTCAAAGGGAAGTTTCATGAGTTGAGCAATACATATGTTTGGGTCCCACATTGGGACTGGTTCCCTGATAGGTGGGTGCATGTGGCACAAACCTTTGAATAACTTTTTGAAAATGGGACTAGCTGCTATGGAAACATTTTTCCCAGCAGAAATGTAGGCAGAGACTGATGCTAAATGAACTTTCAGGGATGTATATTTTGACTCCTGTGAAAGCAGATATGTGAGGTATTCCAAGAGTACTGGGATTCCTGCTACTGCAGGTGAAATTTCCTTGGAATCACACCAGATAAAGAACCTTTTCCATTTTGATGAATAGGTTTTCTCAGTGGAAAGTTTTCTATATATCCTTTCAGGATTTCCAGAACAGCTTGAGAGAGATTCAGGTTTGCATACTCTAAGTCAAGAGCCATGCCTTGAGTCTGAGAGACTTGAGATTCAGGTAGAATACTTTCCCCTGATGGGAAGTCAAAAGGTTGTACCTTCTGGGGAGGTGTATCAGTTTGGACACTGACATGGATAGCAGTAGAGGGTACCAGGGCTGCCTGACCCAGTCTGGTGCTATTAGGATCATTGATGCAGGTTGTGACCTGAGCTTGATCAAGACTGAAGATGAGTGGAAAGGGACAAAAAGCATGCAGACTTCTCCCTGACCAGCCCAGAGCCGGGGCATCCAGTGGGATTGTACCCTTGGTTGGTGGTCTGCAACAGAATAGGGGCAGGAGGTGGTTCTCTTGGGAGACAAAGAGATCCACTTCAGGTGTGCCCCACCTTCTGAACACTGAGTCCAGTACTTGTTTGTTTATGGATCATTTGTGATGTGCCCAGTTGATTCTGCTTATGGCATCTGCCAGGGTGTTGTCCTTGCCTGGTACATCAATGGCCTGTAGAGAGGCCTTTAGTGAGTAAACCAGATTCCATACTTTCATGGTCTCTGTGCACAGTGGGTCTGACTTTGTTCCCCCTTGCTTGTTTATGTAGTACACTGTTGTGGTGTTGTCTGTTCTGACTTGCACCACTCTGACTTCCACTAGATGGGCAAATGCTTTTAGGGCTAGAAACACTGCTCAAAGCTCCAGCAGATTTATATGCAGGAGTGACTCTACACTTGACCAGGTCCCATGGGCAGTGTGCTCTCCCAAGTGAGCACCCCATCCTAATAGAGAGGCATCTGTTGTAAGGGTAACTGATGGATTTTCCTTTTGGAAGGGTACCCCTTCCCTGACAGTATCAGCTTCCTTCCACCACTGCAATGCTTGAAGCAGGGTTCATGTTACTGGAATCAGTTTTGTCATTTTGTCTTTTCTCTGGCATAAATGTGCTCTGAGATGAAACTATATCTCTCATTTGATACCTTATTCCCAGGACTGTGCCTGTTGCTGCGGCCATATGTCCCAAGATTTTCAGGAACTGCATTGCTGGACATGGCTCATTCAGTTTGAATGATATGGTCAGCTGCAGGATGCTTTGCACCCTGTCCTGAGGGAAGAAAGCTCTTCCTTGTAATGTGTTTTGTTCTGCTCCTAGAAGGTGCATGACTTGTACTGGAGTGAGAGAGGATCTTTCCTGATTTATCAGGAATCCTAGAGATTGTAGCAGGTCTGTTACCTTTATGTGATCTTGCACCTGCTGTGGTGACTTTCCCACAACTAGCCAGTTGTTAAGATAAGGGAAGACTGATATTCCCAGTCTTCTTAGGTATGCCACTACTACAGCCAGGCACTCTGTGAACACGCTGGGTGCTGAGGTGAGACCAAAAGGCAGAGCTGAGAATTGGTAGTGACCTGATGGAAGTCTTAACCTGAGATACTTCCTGTGAGACTCTCTTATTGGGATGTGGAAGTAGGCATCCTTTAGATCCAGAGATGCTAGCAAATCTCCCTGCTGGATAACTGGCAAAATCAGAGCCAGCGTGACCATTCTGAACTTTGGTTTCATAAAATATCTGTTCAAGAGTCTGAAGTCTAGGATAGGCTGCCACTCCCCATTTTGCTTTTTGGTGAGGAAATACTTCAAGTAATAGCCTCTTCCTTTCTGATGGCTTGGTACACATTCCACTGCTTTAATGTGGAGTAAGCTTTGAACCTCTTTTTCCAAGAGTTTTTTTCTCTATGAGAGAAGATGGTTTGAAAACCCTTCATTTTAGGGGAGGAAAAGACTTGAAGCTCAGGGACAAATGCTGACTTACTACTTCCAGGACCCACTTGTCTGTGGTGATGGAATGCTAGGCCTGAAAAAAGTAAGCCCATCTGCCCCCTACTAGTATTGGGGAGATGGCCTTGACTATTAAGTCAGGGGTTTTGTTTCACTTGGGGCTGAGCCTGGGTAGTCTGAGAACCTCTTCTGGAGCCCCTTCTACCTCTGGTCCTGAAATACCCAGTCTGCTGTGGGTATGGTTGGAACTGTGGGACAGCCTGTGCCTGATAAAAGGGCCTACCAAAGGCTGTCCTTCCTCTACCTCTCCTTCCATAAGGCCTATAGAAAGAAGAAAGGCCTGTCTCTGAGCATTACTGTAGAACAGTTGTAATCGCAGGTGCAAGAATTGTGGATCACATTAACGCTGCTGCACATTCGTGTTCTGAGAATCAGCTTATAAGCAGTACTGTATAATACGGGTCACACTGTATGCACTGTTTCAACCTGATTAGCTAATTGTGTGTCCCAGTACTGCAGACACTCCTGACACTCCCACATTCTGGCTGGTTAAAATAACCTACAGTTACCTCTTTTCTGCTTGTCTTGCAGTTAAGTACACATTTTTTTGTAGTTATATGCCAAACAATGTCTTTGCTTAAGTGGCTCAAGTCGTCCAAGCAGAAGAGGAAGTACCCACTCGATGCAAGTGATAATAATGCTGACTTGGCATGTACCTCTGGCACTGAGCAGCATGTAGCTGCTTCTGTTGTTTGAGAGCTGTCTGCCTCTGCTTCTCCACTGACTAAAAGGAGCAGACCATCTACCTATGCCTGCTAGTCCCCAGAAGTCAGATATAAACTTGGCAAGCATGCCTCAGAGCACGGCGTCACGTCAGCCATGAGGTTTCACCAGTAAATTGAGTTACAGTAGTGATAGAGAAGTTTAAACTAGATTATCTAACTGCAGTGAAAAGAATAATGACCCCACTACTCTCTCACCCCTTCTGCCAAGAAAACTCTGTGGCTGACCTACCTACATTTAGTGGATGAACTTGAGGATCAATTGAAAAAACTGTGTGCTCGCTCAGAGCTGACGGTGCTATGGTAAATGGGTGAGTGATTCATGCAGTCGCATTGGGCACAGTTACAAATCTAACAGTCCACATTTACTGGTTGAGAATGGCGGACATCTTCAATTGACCAGTAAATGGGTGTGGGGCTTCCTGCACAGGATGGGTTTTAGCAAAAAGAAAGGCACAAAGGTTGCTCGAAAGGTCCCTTCTGATTTCATTAACTTTAAAGCATCTTTCCTGAAGTGGATTTCAGTTGCTTGCTCACAAGAGCTAATCCCTCCTGAGTTAGTGTTAAATATGGATGAGACAGGTATCAACATGGTACCTGTCTCCGAGCGGATAGTGGAGGCAATGGGGTCTAAGCAAGTCTCTTTAACTGCACTCGGGAATAAGAGACAGGTTTCTGCAGTATTGGCATGTGCACTGTCGAGTGATAAGTTACTGCCCCAGGTCATTTACAAGGGGAAGACAGTGGCCTGTAACCCCATTCATAAGTTTCCAGCTTCATGGCATATCACCCAGTCAATAAATCACTGGGCTAACAAGACGACTCTTGACTTCATTGACAAAATCGTAGTTCCGTACTTTGGCGAGATCAAAATAAAACTTGGGGTGCCATCTGAAAAGAAAGCCTTATTGATTTTGGACCTGTATCGAGCACATACCACAGAGGCCATTTTACACAAACTGGAGGACTGCAGCATTATACCCATTTTCGTACCCGCATCATGCATGGATGCTCTACAACCCCTGGAAGTGTCCATAAATAAAATTTTCAAGGACATGCTTAAAAGCAATTTCAATGCATAGTATGTGGGACTGGTGTCCGATAAACTTGCTGCTGGGGCTGATGAACTAAATATTGATTTGAAACCAGCAACTCTAAAGGAACACCATGCCAGATAGCTTCAGGCAAGCTTTGAATCTTTGCGGGCAAGATGTGACAACATAGTGAGAGGTTTCAGACAATCCAGCATTCTTGATGCACATCAACACTGTCTGAATCTGGTACAGTATGATTCTTTAAATGTTGCAATACAGTAGTAAAGAACAAGAAAAGTGATAAAAAGTGATTAAAAAAAATGATTTACTGGTTTTTAAGGTCAGACATTTAATTATGTCTTGCAGAGCACACGTCCAGTAGCTGAACCAGAGGGAGAAAAGTCGGAATGATCTGCTTCACTTTATTTCTGAATGTTTCTGTGAATAGGATACAGAATAGGATACAGTGTTACGGAGTAGTTGACATGAAAGTCCTTATGAGTTTTTTTTTATTAACGTTAACTGGTACTGTATTTTGCACGATTTAAATGATTAAAGGTTAAATAAATAACAATGATTGACTAGCTGAGTTTCGCACTCTTTACTGCAGCCCCAACCCCAGGATTATTGAGTGACGCTAGTAGTAGGTAGTAAGTACAATTTTAAAGGGAGACAGAGGTACAGTAGTCCTTGAGTGGTAACTGCGTTAATCGCGCTTAAAAAATAAAGTTTATTATTATTATTAATCGGATGTCACTCGTGGTTTGTCCTGATTATTGTAATAATCGGGGTGTGTTTAAATTCACTTAAAACTTGAAATAGTGAATATCGCTAAAATAAACAAACCGTGATTATCTACTCTACAGTACTTTAGTAGGTGGCCTTATACTCATCCACCTTTTTCATGTATGCTTCAGTTTCCTTACCGAATAAAGAATTATCCTCCACAGCAAAATCCATGGCCTTAGCCTGGGTATCCTGGGTTAAATCGGTAGCCCTGAGCCATGCCAGCCTTCTAACGGCTATAGTCAGAGCCATCCACCTGGCAGCATTATCACTGGCATCTGCTGCCATTTGAAACTGATACTTTGCTGCCTCCAGTCCAAACCTTGCTGTTTCAGCCAGGTCATCAGAGAGACAGGTGAAGGGGCCTTCTCTGACATTGCCAGTATGGACTGCCACAATGATTTTTGATACTGTGCAGAGCAAGCTTGATAGTTAGCCTGCCTTACTCCCACAGAGGCAGCTAAGTATCCTTTCTTAGACATCCTGTATTTTTTGAGAGTCCTTCTCAAGTGGGTGAGAGGATAAGGGCACCACCTTCTCACAGGCTGCCTGCTGGGCTATACCCTGATGATCAGGATGAGAATAGAGGAATTCAGACCCGTCTGTCTAGTTAATATTTCTTGTCCGTCTTTTTATCCAGAAGTGGAACAGAATTTGAGGCCTGAAGGATTTTAAACAAGTATTTTTTAAAAGAACTTGTTTATTGGGAGAATAATCTTCTTAGTGGGTGT
Organism: Neoceratodus forsteri; assembly: GCA_016271365.2. Taxonomy (NCBI): domain Eukaryota; kingdom Metazoa; phylum Chordata; order Ceratodontiformes; family Ceratodontidae; genus Neoceratodus; species Neoceratodus forsteri. Next base: position 571,323,023 of record CM057452.1, read on the forward strand.
TAATCCCATCATCTCCATATATTCATCATCTTCTTCATCCTCTATGACCTCTACAGTGGCCAGGCCAAGAGCATCAACTATTTTCCTTACAAAGAAAAACTGGGAGGAAAAATCCTCTGTCCATGGAGGAGAACCAGATTCTTGCCATGGTGAGATCTCTGGCTCTATTGGCTCACCTTCATCAGTTTATGGCTCATCATACTCCTCATGCGCCGTTTCTTGAGATGGGAGTTCAGAGGGAGCAACAGGGGTTTGAACTGGTGGAGGGAGGGTTGGTGCAGGTATAAGACCCTGCAAAGCCTGGATAACCTTCACGGCCTGAGCAATCTCCTCTGCTGATGGCAGGCTGTGAGGCACAGATGAAACCCCTCTAGGTTTATCAGCCTGGGGTTCAACGTGCTTAGTCTTTTTGGTTTTCTTGGAGGGGACCAGAGAGTCATCCAGATCACCCTTCCTTTTGGCAGTACTTGCATTACTCTTATCAGGAGTGTTCAGGGAAGAGATAGTGGTTTCACCCACATATTTGGAAGGGGTGGGCTGGTTAGAGCCTGTAGCACCCTTATTCAGTCTCTTCTGTAATCTTTCTATTCCTTTTTCAATAGTTTTCTGGATTAAAGACTTATAGATTTCACAATCTACTGAGAAATGGTCAGTCCCCAAGCAGACCACATAAAGATCATGCTTGTCTGCCTTAGCAAAAACGTTCCCACACTTTAGGCAGTTTTTAAAACCTGGAGGTCCAGTCTTTTTCTTGGGTTTTTTAGACAATCTTATTAAAAGAGAAAAAAAACCCAACTGCAATAAAGATTTCACTCTTTATCAATCTCTCTCTATATATTTATTATTTTTTTATTTTTGCGGTCAGTTCAGGAACCAATAAAGTTCCGATAATGAACCAAGGGTTCAACAAATCCAAACTGGGTCAGCGGTTCGTAGGAACCGGTTAGCAGTTCACAGAAACCAGTTCAATGGTTTCAAAATAAATTTAGTTAAAAAGTAAACAGTTTAAATAAATAGACTAAGCAGCAGAAATATAACTGAAAAGTTTCCGCAAAGGCTATAAAAGCCCCAGTTCCCCAACGGTTATACCGAACCATGAGGAACCGAGAAATAAAACTAAAATTAATATAATAATCTAAACTAACGTATGAGGTACATTTAAGTAAATAAAGGCAACAGTAAGAATAAAAATATAAGAATACTTATATTCTGTGAGGAACCACATGGAATGACTGATTTGGGAAGTCTCCTAGGTGTCTTGACTTGTCAGGTGGAGAAAGAAATCTGATACATTGATGAAACGTTGCAGCAGATAAGAGCAGCAGTTTGAATTTTGCGTCACGAGCCAATAATAGATCTATCATTTGCATATAGTTCCAATTCTCGTGGCAGCTCTACTTAGGAGGCTGACTGTATATACTTATGAATATAGAATACCTGGGGTTAGAATTGTGCTTTACAGTCAGATGGCTAAGTTGGGTACTGTATCTACATGAAAGGGAGCTGGATTTTATCCTATAGAAAGTTTAAGGGATAGCAATACAACAGCAGGAATCTAGTGGCGGCACAGCACAAGCACAATCTAGAACACATATTCCACCAAGTAAGATACCTCCCAACTATGAATCCACAGAATCCATACTACTACGTGTATTCTCTGAATACGCACTGTCTTGTGTGCTATATTGCTTGGGACTTATTCTGCAAAATGTAACACTGGAAAGTCTGTAATCATTTGGATGACCTGTGACTACCTGTACTCATGTTGTACAATAAACTTGAATTAAAAGAAAGGAAACCTATAACTGACACCATGATCAGACTAGAGTGCAACATATTGCAGAATACATTATTTATGCCTGTAACTGGTCATTTCCTTAGTATAGCTATTACCTTTGCCATCTTTGTACGCCTGCTGCCATCAGAATTCACAGCCACCCAGTGCCCATCCGATCCCAAGAAACATCTTAAATTCACAAATCTCTAAAAAGTAGCTCCAGATAAATACATACTGTTGCTGACTTATTCCAAGACAGAAATGATACAGAAACTTGCATACATTATGTGATACAAAATGTTTTCTGTCCAATATTAACATTTGATGAATATCTCATGAGCCTAGCACAACCAACAGATCTCCAGCCATTATTCTGAGCACATACTAATGTTATCATGACTACCATATGGTTCTTATCTCAAATTTGTAGTCTTTGTTTTCTAAGTTTTAATCCGTCTGAATACTCCAGCCACTCCTTTTGTATAGGAGCTGTGACTTCTGCCTCCAAAAAAAACATTCCTGGGTTGACTGGGTGTGTCAAGCAGTCCTCTTCTGTCAACAAATTCTATGTTTCTGTCCCATCACACATCATTATGCCTAGGTAGATGGTCATCGTCATGCTATAAATCTTATAAAAAGAGGTTAAAAAACATACAGGACAGAAGGCCATGGGAATTGAAATATATAAAACAATTTAAATCTAACATTTGCGGACTGAATCGAGACATCGGATTTATGACACATTATGGTAAACTGTAATTCTCTTGTTATTGTGTTTTTTTCCAGAGTTCCTGCCTGCTTTGTTTTTATTACCTGTTCCTTATTTCCTCCCTGCATCTCCTAAAACTCTTCAGCTCAGTCCTGCTCACCCCTTGATTGTCCTCACACCTCTCTCTTTACACTACCTCACACTCTACTTATCTGGGCCTTTGTTGTTTTGTTCCTTCTAATTTCTTAGCTTCCTTGCATTTCTAAAACATTCCTTATCTATTCTACCCTTTCAGCCTACCTTCTACTCCTTGGATCTTTCTTATCTGTGTTCCTGTCTGTCCATTTTTATTACTCTGTCCAGCTTCTTTCGATCTTCAGCTGACCTGTTCCTATTTATTGCCCCCCATTTCTGCTCACACATCTTTTTTGCTTTGCTGCTTATATAGTGTTTTATCTCTAGTCCCCTTTTAACACTTTCTTACTACACTTCCTGCCATTTTGTTTATAAATTGCATCACAGTAGATATAAATACTGCTTATGTTGCTCATTTTTGCTGTCCACCTGAAGAAGGGACCTGTGAGGCCCCGAAAGCTTGTGTATAATTCCATCTTTGTACAAGACACTTGTTGGTCCAATAAAAGGTATTAAACTTCCCAGCATCTGCTATAAATCCTACATCTGTAATCCTGTATCTGAATTTAGGACAGAACAAAAACACCTCTCTTCCTAGATAGCAGCCTGTAGGAAAGGCTAGCCAAGACCTAGGAGCTCAAGGTTTTTCTCCTTAGGAGGGTTCCTCCCCCCTTCATGCTGAGGATAATATATTTAAGAGCTAGGCCACTTTTCCAGTATGATTTTATTGGGTGGTTTTGTTTCCTTTAGCCTAGGTCTATATGCCTGGGCACCTCCTACAGGGTGGAAGCATACATCAAACCATTAAATCTCTCATTGCACAAGTATTCATGCATTGCTAGGGACTGCCCCTGTACATTTTCTGGTTATGATGTCAAGATCATTTCTGTGGCACCATGTGATGGCATAAGCAGAGGATTATGACTCCATAGCAGAGGTAAGCAATATGAACTGAGCAAGTGTAAAGAAAAATATTTTGTTTTTTTATTCAGTTTTCTTCCTCCTTCCCTTGTGGGGTCAAGAAAGTCTGCAACCCCTGCCTGAGGATGCATATGTGGTAAGGCCGAGGTATCCATGGGGGGTGAGGCCCAGAAGAAATGGCACCATCTGTGACTGTGATAGCTAGTGTTGCCAGTTCTCCCAATACCCCTTGACCCTCCCCCCAATGCAACCACTGACAGGCACAAATGGCCTCACATATATACAGTGGAGGCACAGTTACCCCTCGTAAGGGAGATAGCTTCTCAGCCCACTGTGGGGGATCGCTGTGGTGCCGGATGGCTGCACTAACCCTCTCTGGGATTGTACTTCCCAGGCTTTGCTGCCCAACCACAGACACACAAGTCTGCTTCTGAAACAGGGTCACCTGCAGTGAAGCAAGACACTTTTCCTCTGGCCACTGGGTGGACCCAAAAGATCCTGTGTTAATGAAAATTTTGGGTAAAAAAAAAATAAATTGAAGGACCTGTACTCAGATTGTGGGGGTGGAGTTGAACACATGAGTTTTGCTGATGCCAACAGAATTGTTTTTTCTGGGAACCAGAATTTAAGCAAAGTCTTGTGATCCTGATTGTGAGGGATGGAAGCCTTTAACTTGTTGTAATAATTTGCCATTCACAGGACACTTTTGCAAATGATAAACAGAGAGGGCCAATTATGTAGAAAGAATTTTAGAATAATAAATCATTCATCACTTCAGCTGCATGAAAGGGCTCTCTAAAGGCCCCAGTCACTATGTGAGTTGATATTTCATGCGAATCATATATTCCCAACCTGTATAATTCTGCAGATTGATTCCATGTGGCATAACTTGCACATCACCCGGCAAGCACAGTCCCTGACTGCCCTCAGTGCCCCTGTAGAGCTTCTAAAAGGGGGAGGAGTGGTTAGGGAGGTGACATGCTGCCAGATACTGGGTTTCCTCTAGCCACTTGCAGGGGATCACAGGATACAGTAGTCCTCGGAGGCTATTGCTCTATCCTTTTACTGACCCTGTAATATTTATTTTACAAAAAAATCCATCCGTTCACTGCAAGAAAGAGAGCTGGGCATGGGCTGACATTTACTGCCTGTGTCCTGCCTCCTTTCCCAACTGCACTCCTACTCGCATGTGGGGGAAGGAGCCATGGATATGCAGATGGGGTTAGTGCATGGTGCCAGGCTGCATACCTGCTCTGGAGTGGGGACAAATGTGGACCAGGTACATACTTTTAGTGGTGTACCTGTCCCACGGTCATGCATAGGCCCCACTGATTGTGTATTTTAATTGGAAGTAGTTACTTTATGAGAATATGAATTTAAGATTACTTTTTATTTTAATTTATATTTAGAAAATCCTCCCTGAAAACAAAATTATTGCAGTTACAAAATGTTGATTTTTTTTTGTTGTGGCTGATGATATATAATTAAAATAATTTGTTAGAGTTCCTGTCAGAAACTTTTTTCCCTCAATTCTCTGGCATTGGACAGACATCTCCCTGATTATACTCTGTTTGCATTTTCAACAGGATCTTTGGTTCTGTGGACCCCCTTGAGAATTGTAAGTGTATTCAATACAAATAAATGGATTTGGAGGCTTGAGGCTGTGCCTAAAATAGAACCACCCCAAACTCAAACTTGCAGAGGTGTGTGGCTGCCACTATATGCTTTAGCACTACTAGAAATGGTTTATTTCAAGATCCTCTATAAAGTATGTATTACATTCGTAAATAGAATCATTGCATGTGATATGGTTGTAACACTGTAGTCAATTAAATGCAGAGAGGAAATGTAATTTTTAAAGGAATAAGTCATTTGGTTGTTTTCATCTCTATGACAAAGGACTGTACGACTGTGTGTTACACGGGACTTGATTGATTGGTTGATCGTGCAGTTTCAAACTTCATCAGCTTCAGGAACTGTTCAATGGCCTGCACTCCATCTTGGTTTGGCACCATTTTGCTGGCAATCAGTGCCTTCTCCCCAAACTCAGAGGCCTACAAGAGACGGACAGAAGACATTAGGATGTGACCTCGTAGAGTTACTTTATCACCCCATACATTTCAAATCATAAGGACTGACATCAGCAAAACTTTTTCAGCCTCTGACTTTCACCTCTTAAATACCCTGCCATTTCCATCCAAACCTTTCTGTACAAGGATTTTTTTTTTATCTGTTTATGTGCCTCTCTGGTCTGCCCACTGCTACCTGCTTCTCTTCAACTCCATCATCTACCTTCTCCAGGTAATAACGTGTCTTCCTATATCTCCATGGTTTACCCCCAAGGCAGGGCCATTTGAACTCCTCAAGCTGCCTTTGGAGTTAGGTGGCAGCGAGAAAGGTGCCACAGTCCATGGAGTGGGGCCTGTGAGAGTCAGTTTTCATCTTGAGTCAGCCAGGGCTTTTAATTTTATTTAAAAAAAAAAAGACTCTCCACTAGCAAAGTTGTTGCCAGCTGGCAAATCTACACAAAATGTTGCATAGTGGGAAGTGGGCCACTTTGCACGAGCTTGTAGTGGAATTTTACTTTATTACTTTTCTGTTGCTGTTAAAGTTGCCCATATGATTAGGTGCATCTCTATGCAATTGGGCAATATTGCTTCCACAAGAGTTACCCCACCAATCAGGCGGGTCTCTAGGTTGAGTGCCTTTAGGACTGTTACATCAATTTCCCACTTTCATTTTCCACTTGCTGAATGGTGGATTCACAGCTGGTATGTTTTCTGGAGAAACTGCGGTTCATACTAGCATAAACAAAATGTTTCTCTTTTTTTGTAGTTCTACTACAAGAACGTGTGCAGTGAGCGCAGGTTTCCAAGTCATAATCTGAACTGGAACATGTAATACCAAGTGAGTATCTGACTACTTTAGGCAGCCACTTACTACAGGCCTCACACTTTTTAAAACCTTCCGTGCCCCGCTTCAATTTATGTGGCATATGGAGGGTCTGTAAAAATGTTTGCTACTTTTTTACATTAAACCACTTTATAGCCAATCTGATGGTGACAAAACGTTGTATTTTTTAATAGACATGCCTTTTAATACTGATTTTTGGACTTGGGGAAACCACTGCACATGTGTAAATAGCACTATCTAGGTTTTGGTACCAATCATGACCAAGATAAATCACACATTTACTTTACAAATTAAATTCTATGTTCAGGGTGACCAAATATACAAAAAATAAAAAATAAAAACATTTTTAACAGGATACTTCCTGCTCTGACCTGACTTCATGGAGTTGCTCCAAGGTGGCCAGTCTCCTTAGCACAGAAACAGATCTGGTGGTTGGGCAGCACAGGGTGCGCAATCACCATTCAGACTGCTTTGAATAGAATTATGATGTTCAGTCTGCAGGACAACCACGCTGCACAAGATGCTGCCATTTGGAAGGTTTCTACAGGTTTCATTCCTGTTAGAATCACAGGATACTCTGGGTAGTAAGGTGGGTGAGAAATCTGTATTAATTAGTACAGCATACTTTTTGGTTCCTGTTTATAAAGCATGGGGGGTGGGGGAGAGGACCTACAGTTCCTTCCATCCTTATCTTACTACTGTATGTATATGTGAACACATTAACATAACTTATCAAATATGCAATCAGCAAAACAGTCATTTTATCATATTCCATTTCAGTTCCCATTCACAATGTCAGCACTCTTCCTGAAGTTATCATCACGCAGGTGTTAGCAGAATGTGCCTCCATGCTAATATTATTTTTTAACACAAATAAGCAGATAAATATCTTAACAATTCATCAGAAGGACAGGACCCTCTGTTCTGTTCGATTTCGGTCTGTTCACTTTTATCCACCTAAATTACTTTTCAGAATATTCTTCCTGTTTAAGGAGGCCTCTGATATTGGGAGGGAGTTAAAAAATGAAATAGGCCACATTGAGTTTCAGTGCTCCATGTTTTGCATCTTAATTCAGCAATTAGACATTCTAGAGGGAAGGTTTTCATAATTCAAGCAGCAGTATTTGTTAGTCACTGTCATAGAGCCATAGGTCAGGAAGCATATGCAGCAGACAAGTAGAAGTTATAACATTTGCAAATAGTGTTTTATTATTATCAGTAACACTAAAATAGAAAAAATAAAATTGTACAGGATAGCTGTCAGTGAGGCTCAGTTGGTAGAACATCCACCTCTGGACCAGAAGGTCATGGGTTCTCATCCCACACTGGGATTAGACTCATACTTAAAATGCTGGCATCCGAGTTCAGTATTGGGGGGGTGCTGTACTGCTGGGGTGTGCCATCCTTCAGATGAGACATTAAACCAAGGTCCCTTCTACCCATCCTGGTGCTGTCTTGGTGGGTGTCTAGGTGGAAATAAAAGAACCTAGGGCACTTGTTGCAAAGAGTAGGGGGACATTCCCGGTGTCCTGGCCAACATTCCCCTTTCCATAAACCAGATCATGCAATTGTCCAGGCTGTGTGTGACTGTTGGTGTGCAATATGGCTGCCACTACACAGTCAGTCACTTCACTACCAGTCTATCATTGCTTGTAAACCGCTTTGGTATACACTGTGTATGAAAAGTGCTATATAAATACTGATTCTTCTTCTTCTCTTCATAAAAAGGAGTACAAAAAAAAATCCTTCATCTCAGTTATCAATTTAAATCTCAGTCTCTAGATACTGTATCTCTCTCTAAACAAAACATTACTCTGTTTCTATAAGATGTCTTTCCTAGTGGTTTAAACTCTGCATCCTGATTGTTGTAAGTTACATCTCCTGTTTTTCCACAAAAAGTATCAAAACTTTGTTAGTTTCCTTCCTGAGACCAACCTGAAGAGCAGATGTAGTCTTAAAGGAGAACTACACTGAACCTGTAAGTTATTTTTCCCAGTAGGTGCTTTTTTTCAAATATTTGATCCCTTTTTGTTATTGTTCCATCTTTACTAGTCCTTTGGTAAACATAGTGGGGGTTTATTTTTATCATATTATTCTTTATACTCCTGCAGCCCGACCTGCCTACATCCAGCCGCCACCTTCATCCCCGATCAGCCTGCAGGCTCACTCATATATCGGCTTGCAAAGTGCTGCACCCACCCGGGAGACACCCCATGTCCCCACTGAGCCAGGCCAGGAACCAATACCGCAGTGTGATTCCATGACAGGCCCCCTGGTTGCTGAAGTGTGGCCATCAAGCTGCCTCAGTCATCTGCCATTTTTCCTCCTGTATTTTCCCCTTGAGAAGTGCGGACATGCAATGACATCAAGACACAAAATGCCAACATCTGCCACACTTCTCCCCATATGTATCCCCGCTCCTTTAGTGCCCCTGATCTCCATGAGGGGCCACTGCAGCATGATGGGTGCCCCAGACCCTCCCCAGTGAAAGGAGAGCAGTCCTATGGATGCTCAATCCTCTCCCCTCCCCAGCCAGCTCCCGCCAGCCCAGGCTTGTTCCCTAACCTGGTTTGCCGATGTGGAGCGAGATGTGGCATCCAGCACCTCAACCCTCAGCTCCACCAGGCCATAGTGGGGGTTTCTGATTAACACACCACTGTTAAGTGCCATTTTAGAACTGTATGATATAGTTTATGTCCCCTTTGAGCCACAGAGTTCCAGAGTAGAATATGGATGCATTGTGAAAACGATGTAAGTTCTGTAACAGGGAATAAAGTACATCATACAGTTCTAAAATGGTATGCCTACCAGAGTGTAAAGAAGAAACACCCACGGAATCTACTAAAAAGCCAGTACAGATGGAATTAAAACAGAATGTGAACCAGTATTAGAAATGCAGCTCCTACAGAAGACACAGGCTTGCAGATTCACGACAGTTTTTTTTTAACAGGTGCAACAAAATGAAACATTCTGTCCCAGAGCTGGTGTCCTGTTGACAGTTCTGTAAACAAGCTTATAGAGGTCAAAGTACACAGTATCGCAAGGTCAATCCTCCTGTATTCAAGGTTATTTTTTAAGAAACCCATATAGTTTTCTGCAGTCATGCAACAATATAAATATATACATTTGCAAACCGAAGAATCCCAATTTCACATATATTTTTTTTTAACTGCACAGAAGCAAAGGGAGGGAGAGAGAAAGAAAGTGACAGAGAAAGAAAGAAAGAAAGAAAGAAAAGAAAGAAAGAAAGAAAGAGCAAGTGAAGGAAGGGAGATAACAAGGAAACTGTGTCACCATCTAAGCAGGCAGTGCCTGGGTGCCACAAGAATAATTTGACTGCACAGTCAGACTGACAAGTGGCAGAAAAGAAGAGGACAAAATAGATCATTGCTTTTAACTTTCTCTGCATGACAAACGGGAAGCAGTATAGTGCAGTGGTTTAAGGCTCTGAGCTGTAAATCTGGTGACAACCAGCAGACTAGACCTGGGTTTGAATCCCACAGCTTCCTTCCACTTACATACTGTGTGATCCTGAGCAAGTCACTTAACTTCCCTGTGCTCCCAGGTTGTACCTGTAAAAAAGCTTTCAGCCTAGTGTGTCTCACCAGGTTAAAAAAAAAACAACAAATGGGGCAGGGTCTTACCCAACCCTGTCACCCCCCCCCCCTTAAAAGGGACCTGTATATTTTTTCTTAACAAAAATACAGGTTTCCAAAACCTTCTTTTACTTCTCTTTTAACACTGATCTGTATTCTAACCTACCAGTACTATATACTATATACCTGTACTATATACTATGTATTGTATAATCTCATTTCATTTTATGTATGTATTTTCCAGGTCGTGCCTGAAAATAGTCAACTTTGACTAGAGCACCTAACCCGGTTAACAAAAACTAAATAAATAAATAAACATTACCTTACAACATTTACAGTTCTTTGCATATGCAGTATCCCTTTTTTCATAACACCTTTTACAGCAAACATTTCAATTAAGCAGACACATTTTTCAACCTTCTGAATTCTCAGTTCTTGAACCATATACTGTATCTGTATTGTTCTTTAGTGAATTTTCCCTTATCATGTTCTGTATTGCACCTATAAATGTACTCCCTTGAATATTATGTTAATGCTTGTGTTGGTTCATTCTGCAAGATGAAAGGTCTTTGTGTACTTCCTGTCAGCACTGTATAAGGTCCATTGGATGCACTCTCCAGGTCATGCCTGAAAATAGGCAAAGGTATTCCTAGTGAAGCTTACCCAGTAAACAAAAAACACAGATTACTCACCTGTAACAGTAGTTCTATGAGTGGTATATGTTGTTCATCCACACTATTTGGCATGGTCCTTTCCCCTTTAAGAAGTGCCAGAAAGTCTTCAAGTTGGCTCCTCCCACTCACTCAGGTGGTATATCCCTCAGCTATACTCCATGACGCCAGATCTTGCCCGCTGGAAGCAGAGATTGTGCGCCTGGGTCAAGGGAGGTCGGGTGGGTCTGTGTGGATGAACAACATATACAACTCCTAGAAAGTATGGTTATGAAGGACCTTGCTGTAACAGTAGATCTTTGAGGAGTGTCTCTTGCAGCAGGTAATACACTTGGGTCATCACCAGAGATTGCTACAGCGCACAGCAGCTCTTCTAGCAGTCTTTTCCAGGGCTGCCCACACATGACATCAGTTTTCTGTTTCATATATAAGTGTGGGTGGTCCCTGGTATCCTCAGTTTCCCCCATTGGAATCAGCTTGCTAAGCGGGGATGCCTAGGTACCACAGATATCCCAACCCATGAGTCACTGAAACAGAATTTGTTCTCCTACAGAAGGAGGGGGGGATGGAGGGTGGGATTGCACCTGCTACAAGAGACACTCCTCAAAGATCTACGGCTATGGCAAGGTCCTATATAACTGTAATATCTACCATGGAGTGGTCTCTTGCAGCAGGTAATACACTTGTGATGAATCCCAAGCAGTAAACCCAAGAAGGGTGGTCATTATGATGGGATGCCTTGTAGGACAGCTCAGCCAAAGGCCATCCTACAGCATGAAGCAATGTCTAAGTTGTAATGCTTCGTGAAAGTATGAATTATGGACCAGGTAGCTGCATTGTAGATATCCGTGATAGAGGCCCCTTTAAAGCAGACCACAGTAATGCCCATAGCTCTGGTAGAATGGACCTGGATAGGTCCTGGTAGTGGCTTGTTATATTTTAAATAACAAAATATTATACGGTGTGCTAACCAATTGGAGAAGATCTGTTTAGTGTCCTGGAGACCTTCCCTGCAAAGGTGACAGAAAGTTGAGAAGCCCTTCCTAATCGATTTAGTTTGATTAGCATAGTAGCGTAATATACAATGGACGTCTACAGTATGTAAGAGGTGTTCACCTTGACTGGAGTGTTCAGGATAATATACTGGTAACTCCAGGGACTGATTTAGGGTGTGTTCAGACACTACCTTAGGTAGGAAGGAAGGGTTGTTATGAAATGCCACTCTGTCTTTGTGAAAAATCAAGTAAGGTTCTCTACACATGAGGGCATGGAGTTTGGAAATACACCGAGCCGAAGTGACAGCCACTAAAAATAGTGTTTTCCAAGAAAGAAAACGGAAGTCACAAGTGGCCGCTGGTTCAAAGGGTTCAAGAGTTTTATTTTATTTATTTAGCTTTTGTTGACCAGGTAAGTGCACTACACAAATCCTGCCTATTTTCAGGCACAACCCGAGGGAGGGGGATACAGATGAATGCCAACTGACTTTGAACCAGATTAAGCTATTGGTGGTATTTTTAGTGAATTTTCTATTGGAAAATTGAGATCCCATGGAGGAGTGGGTCTTCTGATAGGTGGCTTAATATATAACATTCCTCTTAGAAATATTTTGGCTAGATGATGTTGATACAGTAATCTGCCATCCAGAGGCTCATAGAAGGCTGAAACAGAGGCCAAATGGACTTTGATGGAGGACTAGCTTAATCCTGTCATGGCAATCGAGGTCAGGTAATCCAAGTCTTTCATCAGTGGACAGGAATAGGGATCCAATGATCAGGAAGCAGCCCAGATGGAAAAGCATTTCCAATTAAGTTGCTGCTTAATTGTTTCCCCGGGACTAACTTAATATTTGCTCTGTGTAAGCTCCGAGAGGTAAGGGGGTCTGGCGGCAGACCAGTCACAGGAGCAAGAAGAAAGGGGAGGAGTGCCCCGCAAGTTTAAAAAGCATCGTACCACAAAGGTTGGATATACTGCATTTTCCTGTGTTACATCTGCCGACAGGTGAGAGCTGTAATCGGCAAACAGGACAATTGCTGTTAACACTGCAGGATGCATGCTGACTGACTGAGTTCATGTTCATCCGAGTGGAGGTGTGCCTGCTGAAGAATCCTGCCTATTATTGAACTGCTGCGCTTTCAAAACTTGTTGCGGCTTCATTGTTTCCCTGGGACTAACTTGATATTTGCTCTGTGTAAGCTCTGACAGGTAAAGGGGGTCCGGCGGGGGACCAGTCACAGGAGCAAGAAGAAAGGGGAGGAGCACCCAGCAAGTTTAAAAAGCATCGCGCCACAAGGTTGGATACTTTTCATTTTCCTATGTTACATCTGCCAACAGGTGAGAGCTATAATCAGCAAACAGGACAATTGCTGTTAACACAGCAAATTGCGAGCTGACTGACTGAGTTTGTGTTCATCTGAGTGGAGGTGTGCCTGCTGAAGAATCCTGCCCTTTACTGAAATGCTGCACTTTAGAAACTTGTTGCTGCTTCATTGTTTCCCCTTGGACTAACTTGATATTTGCTCTGTGTACACTCAAAGAGGTAAGGGAGTCTGGTGGCGGACCAGTCACAGGAGCAAGAAGAAAGAGGAGGAGCACCCGTCAAGTTTAAAAAGCATCGCGCCACAAGGTGCGAGCCCCATGGTGCGAACGTGAGTGGCATGAGCAGCATTCAGCCACAGAAAGTTTGATCCTTGAGTCTGAGAAAGGAGGTTTCTAAAAATCTGTAAGAGAAAGGAGAGTAATAGCTAGTAAAGAAGAATAAAGAAAAAAGGAAGAGGGATAAATATAAACCATGGAGATTATATATCTAGATTTGTGTAAAGTAAATTAATAGCAAAACGATGAAGGGGATAAAAGGTTTACAACTGTTTCTGTTTGGATTACTAGTTCTCTTACAAAAATCCAGTACCCAGGAAAATTCTGGTAATGTAGGGGCAACAGCCATTTCATTAAGAATAATGTACAAATGGGAAAATTATCAAATGGGGATTTCAATGCAGAAGAGGCAGAAATCAGTTTACACAAAATTGGAAACAGTTCAATGTTGAATTTAATGCCTCTTTTCCCCTCTTGTTATGTTTAAAAAAGCCTTCTTTAAGACTAACGATGGTTTTGCTCTTGAGTGGGGATGTAGAAATTAATCCTGGTCCCTGCTTAACAGACAAATTTAATATCATTTTTGATAATGCAAGGAGTCTAAAAACCAAAAGAAAAAATTACTCACCTTAGTAATGTTGTTTCTTCTAATGGAGTCTTGCTATATTATGACTATTGCAGTTTGTCCCACCATTAGAACTGTTCCAGAGGTGAAAGAGTTAACTTCCATGCCAGGCACGGAACTTGGAGCGTGAGCTCAGTTTGAGAAGCTCTGTCTGGAAGATTTCAAACTGAAACTGCCAGATCTTTACGAGCAAAAACTCACTAAGGTTCTGTGTGGAAGCTGTAACCTACACTAGCCAACTGGCTACTTAAATATTAACACATTTTCCTAGTCCCAACACTAAGACTCAAGTCAGGGGACCAGAAAAATTAAAATAAGATGAAATAAGATAATATAAAACACAACACCCAAACACCCCAAAAAGGAGGGGTGGAAAACAAAAAATGGGCATCAAAAAAGTGCCAACACTGGAATGCCACCCCATACCCCAAGTAGAAGTTCTGAAGGGCAGGCTCTGGGAGGTCATAATATAGCAAGACTCCATTAGAAGAAACAACATTACTAAGGTGAGTAATTTTTCTTCAAACAACATGAAGTCTTGCTATATTATGACTACTGCAGAATACACAGCAGTACCTCCATGGAGGAGGGACAGAACCTACTTAGGGAATAGGCTCTGAAGCACGGCTGTGCCAAACCGAGCATCCCTCCTGGCCTGGATATCCAGGGAGTAATGCTTGGTGAAAGTGTGTACCGTTTTCCAAGTAGCTGCTTGACATATCTCTAAGATAGGGATGTCTCTGGCAGCAGCTAGAGACGCAGCTGTACCTCTGGTAGAGTGAGCCCTCAGACCTGAAGGGGGAACCTTACCCAGTTTCTGATAGCAAAATTGGATACAAGAGACAATCCACCTGGCAATGGATCTCTTAGTGGCAGGTTTCCCTTTTCCAGCCTCACCATAAGTAAGAAATAGTTGGAGGGATTCGAACCTGTGACCCTTGGTACGCTCTATGTAGTAACTTGGGGCCCTCTTAACATCTAAGTTGTGCAAACTCCTCTCACCAGAGGAGGAATGATCAATGAAGAATACTGGAAGGGAGATAGATTGATTAAGGTGGAAATCTGAAACCACCTTAGGCAAAAACTTCCTGTTAGTCCTGAGGACTACCTTATCCCTGTGAAAGGAAATAAAGTCAGTCTCCACTGACAAAGCTTGTAACTCACTTATGCGCCTGGCAGAAGTGATGGCTACTAGAAAACAGTTTCCAAGTCAAGTACTTAAGCTCTGCCAAGACAGAGGTTCAAAGGGGGTTGCATCAGCTGAGCAATGCAAACATTAAGATGCCAGGCAGGAGCAGGGGCCCTGAAAGGTGGATTAGTATGAAGTAATCCTTTGAAAACTTGGAAAATACAGGGTGAGTGGAAAGAAGAGGCTTTCCTGCTGAAATAAAAGCAGAGACAGCTGCCAAATGCACTTTCAGGGTAGCTGGTCTCAGACCCAAAGAATTAAGATGGACCATATAGTCCAAAACAATGGGCAAATCAGCAGATTCGGTGAAATATGCTTCCCAGAACAATGGAAAACCTTTTCCATTTAGAGTTATAAGTAGCCCTAGTGGAAGGCTTCCTAGAAGCTTTCAGGATTTCAAGAACACCTTGAGAAAGGTGTAGGTCAGCAAATTTAACTCCTCAAGAGCCAGGCCTTGAGGTTGAGGGATTGAGATTCGGATACCAAACTCTCCCTGGGCACAAGTTAACAGGTTGTGGTTCCTGGGGAGAAACAGGGGAAGATGGACTGCTAAGGACAGAAGGAGTGGGTACCAGGGCTTCCTGGCCCAATCTGGAGCAATCAGGATCACCTTGCAGGGCTGGGATCTGATTTTGACTAGCACCTTGAACAGGAGAGGGAAGGGGGGAAAGGCATATAGAAACTTCCCTTCCCAATCGAGGAGAAAGGCATCCAGGGGGACTGAGCCCATCACTGGGGGCCTGCAACAAAACAGTGGAAGTTGGTGATTGTCTGGGGCTGCAAAAAGATCTATCTGAGGGGTGCCCCATCTGGCAAAAACTATCCCCAGTACTCGGGGATCCAGTGACCATTCGTGATGGCCCTGGGAAATCCTGCTGAGGGCATCTGCCAGGACATTGTCCTTGCCTGGGAGGTGAACTGCTATGAGGGAAGTGTTCAGGGAATAAGCCAGAGACCACAACTTCATTGCCTCTGTGCACAAGGCCGAAGACCGAGTGCCCCCTTGTTTGTTGATGTACCACATTGTAGTGGTGTTGTCTGTTCTGACCTGTACCACTTTGTTCTGAACAGATGCAGAAAAAACCTGAAGTGCTAGAAAAACAGCTCTGAGTTCCAGCTGATTGATGTGGAGCAGAAATTCCTGAGGGGACCACACTCCCTGGGTGGAGAGGTCGCCCATGTGAGCTCCCCATCCCAGAAGGGACGCGTCTGTAGTAAGGGTCAAGGAGTGAGATAGAGGGATGAAGGGGACCCTAGTCTCAGATTGCTCTGATCCTGCCACCACTGAAGGGCCTGGATCAGGTTCAGTCACTGGGATCAACTTGGATGGGGATATTTTCTTTGAGACCAAAAGGCTCTCAAGTGGAACTGAATGTCCCTCATCTGAAATCTTGCTCCTTGCACTACAGCTGTGGAAGCAGCCATGTGTCCTAGGAGCTGTAGGAGATGCCTTGCTGGTCGAGACCTGCAAAGTGAAGGAGGAGGTCAGGGGCCACTAGGGTTCCTTACCCTTTCTAGGGAAGGAAGACTCTAGCCTGCTTTGTGTCCAATTCTGCACCTATAAAGGTGAGAGTACCTGGACAGGTTCCAGAACTGACTTTGGAAGATTGAGAAGAAAGCCCAGAGAGGTGAGCAGCTGCTGGGTAACTTGCAGGTGTGATCTGACCTGGTCCGAGACTGACCTACAATGAGCCAGTCATCTAGGTAGGAAAGATGGCAATCTTTGCCTTCTTAAATGAGCAACTGCTACTGCCAGGCATTTTGTGAATACCCTTGGGGCAGAGGTAAGGCCAAGGGCATTGCTCTGAATTGATAATGGCCTGAGGGCAGTTCGAATCTGAGGTACTTTTGGTGGGAGCTTCTGATAAGAACATGGAAGTAGGCATCCTTGAGGTCCAGGAGCTAGCCAGTCCCTGGCCTTAGAGAAGGTAAAATCATTGCCAGAGTCACCATTTTGAATTTTGGTTTAAAAGGTGCTTTTCAGATATCTTAGGTCCAGAATGGGCCACCATTCTCCTGTCTTTTGGGGTAAGGAAGTACCTGGAGTACAGACCCTTGCCCTGGTGTGGGGAGAAACCCTTTCTACAGCTCTGAGAGCCAGGAGGTTGAGACTTCTGTTTCCAAAGCAAAAGTCTCTAGAGGGTTTGCAGGTGGAAAGATCTGATTCTCATCTTTGGAAATTTTTGAAGCTGAGAATTAGACCTATTTACTACTTCCAGGACCCACTTGTCTGATGTTAAAGACTCCCAGTCCTGAACGAAGTAAGCCAGCCTGCCCCCTACAGGTAATGGAGAACCGGCCCTGGGCACCCCATCAGGGTGCCTGTTTGGCAGGAGCTTTAGGCTGAGGGGGAGCAGGCCTGCTTGCACCCCATCTGCCTCTCCTCTGAATAACCCCTCTGAACATGTTCAAGAGGAGGCCTGGGTTTGGTCAAAAGGCCTGTGAAAAGGCCTGCCTCTACCCCTAGGGGTCTGCCTCTGAGGAGTGGCTTGCTGCTCCTTGGCTTGTGCACTCCTATAAGTGGTTCTATATTCATCCATTTTCTTCATATAATTCTCTGTCTGCTCCCCAAACAGAGAATTTCCTACCACAGGAAAATCCATAGCCTTAGTCTGGGTATCCTGCGACAAACTAGTACACCTGAGCCAAGCCAATCTACGAAAGGCCACAGATGTAGCCATGACTCTAGAGGATACATCATTAGAATCCCAGCAGCATGGAATTGCACCTTGGATGCCTCAATACCATCAGCAGCCACCTGCTCCAGCTCCTTGGCAAGCTGGCCAGGGGCCTGTTTTGCAAAGCCATGACAGTGTCCCATCTAGATTTTTGTATCTTGCCACATAAGCCATGTAATTTGCTTGTCTTGAGTCCCAAGGACGCTGCCATGTATTGTTTTTAGCCATGGCATCAATCTTCCTGGAGTCCTTGTCAGGAGGATGTGAAGCCAGGGAATATTAGCCTTATCACAGGCTGCAGCCTGAACTACTCCAACATGACTGCATTGCTGTGAAGAAATTCTGTATCAGGACCTGACAAAGTGTACCTCCTGTCCATCTTTTTGTCCACAGGAGGCACAGAATTAGGAGCTTTTAAAATTGTTATTGTTTGTTTCCTAAATGATTTATGTAAAGGAATAGACAATCTCCTGGACTCTGGGATATCCATCATTTCCACAAAGTCAGGTTCCTCTTGCTCATCCACAGCTTCCTCCAATGGGAGCCGGAGGGTTTCAGCAACCTTTTTATAAAACAGAAAATGAGAAGGGGACTCAGAAAGCATAGGGGGAGATTCTAAAGGTCTGTCTGGAGAGATGTCCGGTTCAATGGGCACATCCAGACTCTCAAAGTCACATTCGCACTGTTCATAATCATCCTCCCTCTCCTCTGGTTCATAAAGCTCTTCTATATCATATTCTTGAACCGGTGGAACCGGCCGATCCGACCTTTTTCCAGACAGTGGCGGTTCGGACGGAACCGGAGAAAGTGACTGGACAATTTGTATTGCTTTAGCTATCTCTGCAGCAGTTGGAGAAGGAATTTTTGACTAAACACCTGCTGATTTTCTAGTTTTCTTTGCTGGAACTGGCTCCTCAGAGCCAGCTTTACGTTTGGCCGAGGAAGTCTCGCCCTGGTCAGAGGGCACTCCCTCCGGTTCGGTTGGCACCGAACCGGGCTGGCCATCTGGGTCAGCGGACTTTTTGGCCTCTCGTTCCCTGAGCCTACTAATTCTCTTATCCAGAGTAGCTGCAGGGAAGTTCTTACAAATCTGGCAGTCTGAATTGAGGTGGTCAAACCCCAGACAATATACACATGTGGTGTGTGGGTCAGCCTTGGCAAAGGCTTCCCCCACAGACACTACAGTGCTGAAACCCAGTGGGCCCATTTTTTCTTTTGAGTTTCTCAGACATAATGCCAGCCTAACCAAAAACTTGCCCTTTTAAGCGGCGGTGCCAGGCAGGAACACCCTTATCAGTTCCCAACCCGTGTCATAGGTTATGGAAAAAACACGTAATGAAATCCGTTTTTTTTTAGAACGATAAGAACTGGGAACCGCACTCTAAAAGCTTTCAAATGCTTGAGAACAAAGTTTTAAAACAACCTGATCGGTTCAAACCGAACCGATAAACATTTACAAGTTCCACACAGAAATAAACCTGTCTATTACTTACAATACCACAGACAGAGCTTGAACTGATCGGTTTGTGGTTAAAATAATAATAATCGCGGTTGAATTTAACCGAGAAAATACTGTTTAAACCGAGAAATGAACCGAGCAGTAGGAGGAATCTCTGGAGCGACTGTTTAGTGAGGCGGAGTAAAGAATCTGACAGTTTCAGTTTGAAATCTTCCAGACAGAGCTTCTCAAACCGAGCTCGTGCTCCAAGTTCCATGCCTGGCATGGAAGTTAACTCTTTCACCTACGGAGCAGTTCTAATGGTGGGACAAACTGCAATAGTCATAATATAGCAAGACTTCATGTTGTTTGAATGGATATTCTGAAATGATGGGTTATAGATGAACTCCCTGACATTATTGCTATAACAGAATCCTAGTTAGCCCCTCAGGTTCACTCAAATGAAATTGAAATAGAGGGCTTTTTTCTCCATAGAGTAGCTAGAGAAGGAACGAGAGGTGGAGGGGTTTTATTATATACAAATTGGAAATTGGGAAGTTTTAAGGTAATTTATTCAGGGACAAAAAGTGAAATGGAAATTCTTTTGGTGCAATTGTTGAAGTACAGTCTTGTCATTGGTGTGGTCTATTCATCCCCAGAAGTGAAGGTTGGGGAATTTGGGCATCTGCCTCAGCATATACAGAAACTTACAATGGGCTGTGCTTCTTTTGCTGGGGGATTTCAATGCAGCCTGGGGCAGGCCAAGGGGCAATGCTTTGTCACAGGGCTTAGGTCCCCTCGGCCTGACCCAGGTTGTGATGAGTCCCACTAGAAAGACAGATTTGAACAGTAATGGAAGCATATTAGATTTGTGTGTTGTAACAGAATGTATAAAAATTCAAGAGTTACAGGTTAGCCAACCAATTTTGGGTGATCATTGCTCAATTACATGTAGATGTGAATGAAAGGTTGAGGGTCAAGGAACAAAAGCAGAAGTTCCTATAAAAATAAGAAAGAGGTCTTTTAAATATTATAGTAAAGAATTATTTCTACATACATGGGTAAATATGAAGTGGTACAGGATTTTTCTTGTTTTTGACTTAGACTTAACTTGTTTCCTGAAGCTTGTAATAGGGTTGCCCCTTTCAAATCAATTGCAGTGAAGAAAAATCAGACCCCATGGATGACAGAGAAATTAAAAAGGAAATTAGAATAAAACGTCGACTATGGAAGAGGGCAAATAAATCTTTAAGTATAAGTGATTGAGAAGCGTATAAAATACACCAAAATAGAATAGGCACAAAAATAAAAAACATAACAAAGCAATATTATAGAACAAAAATTACTGATACTGTAGACCCATGGAAATACTGGTCCTTGATCCACTCCTTGGAGAAACTAGTCATAAATAAACCTCCTGTCTAAATTCAACAAAATGGTGTACTTCAAGGTAAAGTAAATTCTGCTAATATTTTGAATGCATACTTTATAAATTTACCTGGAATACATATTCCTGAAAGTGAAAATAAATTTCCATTGAATTCTCCATCTATAGCTACCCTAAATATTCCAAGATTTAGATTTAAGAAAATTAACTGCAATGAGGTTAAGAAAGAACTAAATAATTTAAAAATTAACAAAGCATATGGGCTAGATGGAATTGAAAATAGGTTTCTAAAAGACGCTGCTTATTTTTTGGCCCCTATATTAACCAAGATATTTAACTGAAGTTTAACGGATAAAATATTTCATTCCAGTTGGAAAAAAACTAAAGTAGTTCCGGTCTTTAAAGAGGAGGATCCAACTGACCCTCAAATTATAGGCCAATAGGACCTGTTTTGCTGGAGTAGATTGGTGTGGTCGGGACTGAGCAGGAGCTATGCACATCTGCAGTTGTGGAGAAGTTGCAGGCAGCAGGACCGTTTTGCTTGTTTTGTTTTATAAAAGGTATGCCATCCATGTCATTGAGCTATACGGTCATACCAGTCAATCTTATTGCAGCTTGGTCCTGTCCTTTTTGAGCGTCTTTCTCTTGTTTTTCCGTTTTAGGTGAAGGGCTTCCTCATTGCTAGGGTGGCTGCATTGAGGGGGAAACGGTTGAGGACAACACCATTCAGACCAGTGGAGGAAGACTCTGCACTGAGGACTTGTATGATGAGAACACAGTAAACATCATTGAAAAACTGTGATCCAAAAAGGGTTGACGACTGCTCTTTTTTAAGGGCTGTATTTTATTTATGTGTAGTTTTTAAATAGTTTTTATACTTTATATATTATATGTGCGTCTTTGTGTATTATGTATGTTGGATGTGATTTAGTAAGCTCGTTGTTTTATAACACCGTATTAATTTGATTTCTTTATACGACTTTCAAGAACTAGGTATCTTTTACCATCTACATATGATTTTATGTTAAATAAGTTGTAAGTTATAAAGTTTGAAATAATAGATTTAAAAATCCCCGGGGTTGAAAGATCACATGATCAGAATCTCTCTATAAGCTTCTAGCCTCTTTCTCTTTGGCTTTAAAGCGCTTGCACAAGCTCCACTAAGAATGGCAGTATATCAAGGAGCTGACGGGGCTGCTGTGAATTGAAAATTAAATGCTTGTTTAGTAACTCCAGCAGCAATATCTTACTTGACCCTTCAGCGTTTCAGCATTTTATTTAAAATGTGCTATATTGGAGCAAGTTGTTCGCAGTATGCAGTAATTTTGAGACCGGTGAACCGCGAGTTTAGAGCAATTAAAAAAATGACTGTTTTTTCCGTGCTTCTCCGTGTGGGCACCATGCCATATTATACTGAAACATTATTATAATTAAACAAGAATGATTTTAATAGTAAGTTTTTGCAATATTATTTTTTCTGTATATGCATACATGCAGCTGAAAGCCATTTAGTGAGACATTAATAGTTATAGGGAGTCTCTATTTATGATATTTCTGTTTTTAAAATGGTCATATAACTGTTTTCTGTTCATTTTTGTTTGGCAGTGAGTTTGTTGGGACAGATACATTCTACTCTCAGTTAAGGAGCGATTCAAGGAGTGTTTTCTATAAATCATGATAAATTGAAAGAGACCAGTGTAAAGTCTTGGCTGAAATCCCTATCTACAAATGGTGATTTACCAAACTTGGTCCCTTTGTTAAAGCTTAACAGAAGTTGTAGTTTTTGGACTTTGGATTTGGGATAAGCTTTGAAACAGTTGCAAAGCACTGCGGTTTATGGGAGAAAAGAAGATATCCAAGTATATAGGTGACTCATTAAACTTTGCCTTCTTCACAACCTCTGAGGCAGTGGTGGTAGCTCTGGTGCTCCCTGGATGGGGGAGGTTCCCTTGCTACTGTCCAGTGAGGCTCAGGGCAGATAGTTGTCTGCAAACAGAGCAGCATCTCAGCCTCCAGAAAGACTCCCAGAAGACTGCTGCCCCACAACCATTACATTGTACTACTCCCCACATAACTGTCTACCTTGTTTAGGTTTTTTGGTGTGTGTGTGTGTGTGTGTGATTGGTGTGTTATATAGAAATATAGTATCATATAGATAATATTTATAGAATAGAAAGTAACCGTTGGTTTGCTGAGAAACAAAACAATAAGCACGGTAAATACAAGACTACAGAGGAAGAAAGCATGCTGTTCTCCTCTACTGGCTTGTCCTGTTCTACCTACTGGGAGATCAAGAACAAGTAAAACCTTAATTAAAAAGGATAACAAGCAAACTAAAATTACAGAACACATGAAATTGATAAAATTAGAAAACGATAGAGCATCTACCCCTAATACACTCATAACTTGTTCTCTGCGCAGCAGTAGTCCTAAACTTACAGAATTTCCATCACTTATATATGGAAGTCTGGAAAATATAATTTTTCAGGAGGATGCTAATGACAGGGAGACTGAAAACAGCTATATAGGAGATAGCAAGGATATGGTGAATTACAATTCAATTAAGGAAATGAATTACAATTTAGGACAGGAATTTGTCCTGGATTTGGATCAAGAGATGTCAGAATGAATTAGCTTTTTGAACTTCAAAAAGGAATGGGATACAGAAGATATAGAACAGCATAGTATAGGGAAATATTCAAGGGGGGAAAGAACAAAAATACACTATTTACACAAGAGGATTTGATATTAGTATCTGATACTGAACTTAGAGAGGTCAATGACATATTACAGTGGACCATTAAAGGGATAAAATATTTAGCTTTTAGCAACAACAATACCCAAACACCCAAAATGATTAAAAAATCTAAAGAACATATTGTGACAGGAGATTCAAGGAAACCTTTCTTTTTGCCTGATTTAATTGATGAAGAACTGGCAACTAATTTGGGACATCAACACACAGCCAACATAATGTTAATGGAACAGCTGATAGTTATAAAAAATGAATTAGTAAACCTTAGGCTTGATGTTGCTGTTAATCATTCAAATATTGATTCACTGAGAAACAAAATAGACTGTGATAGTTCAAACACATTAGAAGATTTAGCCCTATGTGATAATGAAATTTAAAAATATAAAAGACCTGACTTCACAACTATTGATTTTCTCGATACAATAAATAAGGAAAAGAAAAGAAAAGGGAAAAGAAAAAGGGGGAAGGGGAAGGAAAGAAGATCTAAGAAAAGTGAGAAGAATATGCAAGAACAATTACAAAAATTTAATAAAAATGACAGAAGAAATAGAAAGGGAAGAAATCAGGGATATTTATGCAGAGTAGAAAAACAATTTGAACTAAAGCTTGAAGTTATGGATAAATCTAATAATACAACACCAATTAAAACGATAATACATAAGGAACAACAGAGAGGATATAAAATACAAAATAAACAAGGTTTAGACTATCATCTAGAACAACTTGAAACAGAAATGAATGCTTTAAAAATACTTTTACCTCAGAGTGTGTTGGTAAACGTAGATAATCCAAATGCTGACAGTACAAACTTTGGAAATACCTATGTAAACAGAACATCTGAACCAGGGGAAAGGGATCCTTTGAAAAATAAAGCATCTAAAGAACCAGGATTTCCCCAGGTGAGACTGGATCAGAATGATACAAAACTGGATAAAGAATCATACAAAATAAATTTATACAAATCATGTACAAAGGAAGGAATAGACAATGTAGGGTATGAACAGAATAGTAGTGAGACTTCATCCAAACAACAAGGAAACAACAAAATGAACAGTAATGTGTCGACGAATAATGAAAAAAGGGTAGAGGAGGTACTGAGTACTGGGGAGGGTGGCTGTATAGTGATGCTTAGAGGAGTCCATAAAGAGGATAACAGGAACTGTATGGTACTAATGGAATTAGGAAAATCATAGTACTGAACTATTGGGATTGGAACTTCTAGAGGATGACATCATTGACTCAATTAGAGCTAGTGATTTAACATCGCAGGATTTGATTTTGATCTTTTTCAAACATGAGAGGGTTGCACATTATGTTTGGAGGATTCTCACTGTTTAGCTGGATTGAACTTAGCAATGGATTACCTTATAGCTATTAATATACTGAAAAATATGAACATTTCAACTATGATTGAACTAACAAAAAGACTGGCCGAGGTTTACTCATTAAATGATTTCATCACAGAAGAAAATGATGGGGAAACTGAAGTCACTCTGTCAATATTTGGCATCTCATGTAGAACGCTGGAAACAAAGGAACAATTGATGGAAATGATGGGTTACTTAATAGACAATCTCCTGGGCATCGAATTTTACAAAGATGACATAAAAGATATGAGGATAGTATACAGTGATTCATTTAAAAGGTACCAGATTGATCTAATTCTCTACAGTAAGAGATTGGCAGAGAAAATTTTGAAGACTAGTACCAAATTGGACAGCCTTGATATTCTAATAGTAAATCTAAATGAAGTAGCTAGGGAAACACAAGAAATTCCAGTAGCTGACATGGAACCACAAGGCTCCATTTACAATATTGAAACCTTTAATAGGTTTTAATTACTGGATAATGGAGTGGATAAATGACTCAATAATAAAATTATAAGAGATGTCCTGGAGATTGAAGTAGACCAAGACCCTCAGGAGACTGAGGAAACTTATGATGTCTTAAATAAAAGTATTAATGCTTACATGTACAAATATAAAGGAAATCTGGGTATCATGAATTGGAACATTGCTGGCTTGCTCTCAAAATTTATTGATAAAGAATTTTGTATTTTTTTGGACAAAATGGATATAATAGGTCTGCAAGAAACGTGGCATGGGGAGGAACAAGCAGAAACTATAAATAGAAATGGCTATATACTTCTTCATGCACCTGCACAGAAAATGAAAAAAGCAGGACGAAAAATGGGAGGCCTTGCTGTATACATTAAAACAGTAGACTTCATCAAAATTGAAACATATATAGTGGAGACTAACTATATAATCATAGTATTAGGAATATGGGAAGAAATAGTAATTTTGGCAAACATTTATAGTCCCCCAGAAAAATCAGTAAATTACGACTGTCAACTAATGGAACATATTGTTAAAGATATAAAAAAGATGGATATAAATGAGTATTTGGATCTACTCTGTATGGGGAACTTTAATACCAGATATGGAAACTGCAGTGAACAACAGGAAATATTAAGTGCACATCATATATCCCAGAGACTCTCCAATGATAAAAAACATATAGATAAAAACAAACAAATTGAGAAATTAATTGACAGTTTGCAACTGATCATTATAAATGGGTGTATGCCCTCAGATTATGATGGAAACATTACCTGTGTTACAGCAAGAGGGTCTGCTACTATAGATTATATGTTAATTACCCCATACAGGTTTCATAAGTATTGTGACTTAAAAAAAATAAACAGAACTGAAAGTGATCATTATCCACTAATACTATATAGAAAAAATGTGAAAGATGTTAATAGGGAACATAAGGAATAGGGAACAACAATCAGAAATACAAACTATTAATAATAACATTAAATGGGGTAGAATGATGGGACATAAAGCAATGGTGCTGAGCATGGAATTTATACAGAGTTTAGATCCAAAAATTAACCAAGAATTAGATCCAAAAAATATATATGATACAATTATTGCACATTATTAAAATTTTGAAGAAACTATTGAAAAACCCAATGATAACAACATGGGGAAAATTATGAAAATTGGTTTTATAAAAATTGTAGAGAAGGGAAAAGGAAATTGTCACAAATAATAAGCAAAGTAAAGAAGAATCCAACAAAAGAAAACAGGAAAGAACTGAATAGTTATAGAAAACAATATAAAGGTGAGATAGAAGTACAAAAAAATAAACATCGGATGGAATTATGGGACAAGATGCAGAAGGCAATCTATCAACATGATGATAAAACTTATTGGACACTTGTGGCTAAAGGAACAAATACATTTATAAAACAATTTGATTACTACATAGGGCAAGAAAAATTGGTCAGTTATTTTCAAAATATATTTTCATCAGGGATGATATTTATAACATAACCATAAATGAAATTGATAACAGTTTTATCTGGTTCACAGAAGCTGAAGTCAAGATAGTTCTGGAGAGTTTTAAGAATAACAAATCACCAGGACCCGATAAAATACCAATTGACTTTATAAAATTAAATAATGATTTGTGGGTGAGAGCACTTACTAAATTATACAACTTAATGGTCATGTATGCTTTTACACCAGATAGTTGGAAAGGGAGTCATATAGTTCCTATACATAAAAAAGGGTTTTATGCTGATCCAATAAACTATAGACCTATTGCCCTCATTGACACTATAGCCAAGATTTATGCTAGAACAATTTTAAATAGAATAATGATAGAGTTAGAAAGAAACAAAAATATATCTGACTTACCGGCTGGTTTCTGGAAAAAAAATGGAAGTGTGAACCAGATATTTATTTTCTATCACATCATAGAAAAATATTGTAACATAAAAGGGCAAATTTTATTTATCAAATTTATAGATTTTACATCAGCCTTTGACACAATATTGAGAACATTGTTATGGGAAAAAATGAAGGAAATGGGTATAGATAACAATCTAATTATATTAGTACAAAGAATATATAGAAACACATGGGCAAAAATTAAATATACAGGAACAGGATTGTTAACTAATAAAGTGCAAACTAATATAGGTATTAGACAAGGACGTGTTCTAGCGCCAACCCTCTTTAATATGTATATAAACAAAATTATTGTAGCCCTTGATAATCCAGACTTTCATCCTCCTAGAGTGGGAAAAATCAGAATACCAGTCTTGGCATATGCTGACGACTTAGTTGTAATATCTACTAGCCGTTTAGGCCTACAGAGAGCTCTTGACAAAATGGGAACACTCTGTATAGAGCACAATTTAAAGCCAAACACAAAAAAAAACAAGGTAATGGTGACTGGAACTAAGAAAAAAATATAGAGCATTAAAGCTGATGAATAAATCTTTGGAATTTGTTAATGAATATAATTATCTTGGAATAACATTATCAAAAAATCTTAAGTGTCATAAGCATAGGGAAACGTGTACAAAAAAACTGTAGAGTACACTGAATGCCCTAAAAAGATTTAATTATCTTTATGGAGGCAACACCATTCTTCCAATGATTAAGGCTATTTATGCAAAAATGATCAATCAGGTTTTATATGCTGCAAAAAATCTGGAGGAACGATAGTATAACTAAGTTAGTTGGAAGCCATACTGAATAAAACATACAAACAATTAATAAAGATCCCTAATAGTACTCCTAGTGCTCTTGTTAGGGCAGAATTAGGGCAAATAAAACTTCTGGATATGATATACATATATAAGACAAGTAAATTACTGGATCAAACTAACAAATGAAAGAAAGAACTCTGTATTGGGAGAATGTCTTAAAAGGTGCAATATCTGGCATATGGTAAAAGCAAATGGCTGGGGAATGTTAAAACTATTTTGCAAAATGTAAATTTGGAATATATGATGAATTGGGTTGAAAAGGGAATATGCCTTAACAAAGCTTACTCAAAAACTGTAGCAAGCACTATAAAAGAAAGATCACGGAAAATGGATCTAGAAACAATTAAAAAATCAAAAGTGGCCATTTGGCTTACTAATAATATGAGAGAGCACACCTTAAAACCTTATTTAGATATAGTTAAGAACCCTGAATTTAGAAATGTAATTGCTCAATTTAGGTTTGAAGTCTTCCCCAATAACGTTATCGAGGCAAGGTATAACAAAGAGGAAAATAACTCCAGTAACTGTCATTGCCACTTACAGGAACTAGAGGATTTGAAACATGTGGTATTAAGATGCCCATGGTATGAACACCTTCATAGTAAAATAATAGGTAAATATATTGGTTCTTTATATATGCCTAACAAATATATATTGGATCTTCTGTTCAACTCAGAAAACTCTGAAATGCTAAATGAACTGGTTATGTTCCTTACTGAAGTTAAAAAGCTGAGATGTAAGCTTATCCAAGGATTTATTGTGCAACAAGATACAATAGTGAGACCTTAAGTCTAGACCTAGTCAATGAAAGTGATAAATGTATGGAATATGTAGCACAAGTTTTTATAAATGTTTGTAATAGGTGTTATATGTATGTAATTTATTGATTGTCTCATTTGTATTGTAATGGCAAAATGCTGAACAAATAAATTGTTACTTACTTATAGGCCGATAGCCCTGCTGTCCACGGTGTCAAAAGTAATGGAAAAATTGGTCCAACATCAACTAAGTAATTACTTGGAGAAATATCTTCTACTTTTGGATTCACAATTGGGATTCTGAAAAGGACACTCCACGGACACCACGCTCACTGACCTAACAGATCTTGTCTCCTCTCAGCTTGAGGAGGGTAGGGAGGTGGGCACCATGTTCGTGGACTTGTCCAAAGCCTTCGACACCGTGGACCACAGGGTTCTACTTCAGAGACTGGAAAAATTGGGCTTAGACTTTGAAACCTTAGGATGGTTCTCTTCCTATTTATCAGAAAGATCACAACTGGTTCAACTTGAAGATGTAACTTCAAAACAGCTTAAAGTAATTAGAAGGGTACCACAGAGGTCTATTTTGGGCCCAACCCTGTTTTTGGTTTATGTAAATGATTTGGTAAAAATTGCTACTAACACTAAAATTAAATTATATGAGGATGATACAGTTCTGCTAGTACATGGTACAAATATTAATGAGGTTGAAAAGTGGCTTCAGGAAGATTCTTTAGGGTTAGAAAATTGGTTAGCCAATTCAAAATTAGTACTAAATAGTAAAAAAACTAAAACCCTTCTTTTTATATCTCAGAAGGGTTAAAAGAACCAAAAACAGGAATTAAATTAAAAAAAAACATCAAAACAGGAATTAGAGCAGGTTCCCCATTATAAATATCTAGGGGTTTGGGTAGACCAAGGTTTGAAATTCAATATTCATATAGAAGAATTAGTAAGTAAAGTAAATAGAAAACTAGCGGCGTTTCAAAGAAACAGGTTTTGCACAGATGTTAAGATGCCGAAATCAATTGTAAATCAGTTATTAATCCCTACAATAGATTATGGTAGTCATATATATGGGAAGGCCTCAAACTTTCTTTTAAGAAAGGTTGTGGTTACCTATAATAATTTAGCTAGGTTTATTTTACAGTGTGATAATAAAACTCATCACTGTGAATTGTATTTAACATTAGACTGGTTAACACTCGAAAATAGGAGAAAATTAATAAGGGCCTTACAAACACATAGATTACTAAAGACAGGGGAACCAAAATATCTTAAGGACAAAATAGAGGAGAAAAGTGTTAAACATGATTATAAGCTAAGAGACAATGGGGTGATCCCCTATAAGCCTAAGGTAAAAAATTGTTTCACTCAAATGACATTTAAAGCTGAATATGCCTCAAACTGTCAACTGTTAAATTCTATAAAAAAGAAACCAGGTTATAAATTGTCATTGGCTACCAAATATTTGACAGAGGAATTGAAAGTTAGATGTATGTGCAATCGGTGAAGAAGAAACATCCTAGTTTTTAAATTTGTATCACAGGTAGTAAAATGAGTTGCATGAAATTTGTTGGGATACAAGTATATTTATTGAATGTTTAAAATTTTTGGAGACTGAAAGTGATTGTTGCAAATGTGTTTGTATTTGACGTAATTTTAAAGCCCTATTGTCAGGACCATCTTGAAATAAGGCGTCAGCCTAAAGATGTGAAGCAAGATACTTTCCTGAATAAAAATAAATCTTCTATTACTACTACTACTATTTGGCACTGTATATTTCCCTGGTTGCTGGTTTACGTGAAGCCAGTAATATACTGACAACAGTAGAGGACACCTGTAGACATGCTATGAAAGCGTGCTCAGGAGCCAAGCATGAAGGTGTAGTGCCTTCAGGTTGGGATGTAGAAAGGTCCCTTGACTCTGAGTCAAGAGATTTGGTCTGACTGGCAGTGGAATGGGTTCCTCTACTGAGAACTGTTGAAGTAGAGAGAACCACACCTGCCGAGGCCACAGTGGGGCAATGAGAATCATGGTGGCAGGTTTGAGTTGTAATTTCAGTAGAGTCAGTTGCAGGAGTGGGATGGGGGGAAGCATATAAGAAGAGTCCTGTCCATGCTTGGGACAGGGCATCTACAGACCATCCCTTTTCTGAAGTTGCTCTAGCTGCTGTGTGAGAGCTGAAGACAGCAGGAAAATGAACTGAGGATACCAGGGACTGCCCGTACTTATATAAGAGACAGGAAGTTGATGTCATGTGTGGGCGGCCACCGGAAAAGACTGCTGGAAGAGCTGTCATGTGCCACAGCGACCTCTGGTGATGACCCAAGTGTAATACCTGCTGCAAGAGACCACTCCATGGAAGATCTACTGTTACAGGTAAGTAATCTGTGTTTCTAGGAACATGGATATATTGTTCTATCCACACTATCTGGCAGACTCCTAGCAGTTCTCTGCGAGGAGGGAGGCAAGACTCCCTCCTATTTAGGGAACAGAGACTGGAGAACTGAGGACTCAAAACCAGCATCCTGGCATGACTCGAGGTCAATGTGGTAATGGTAAATGAAGGTGTATGCTGACTTCCAGGTAGCAGCCCTGCAGATTTCCTGGATAGGGACGTCCCTAGAAGCAGCCACCAATGCAGTGGTATGATAGGTGGAATGAGCCCTTAGCCCTCCATGAGGCTCTCTACCTGCCAACCTATAGCAGAGATCAATGCAGGTAGTGACCCACCTGCCAATCATCAGCTTGGCTACAGGTCCACCAGGTGCACTTTAGCGTAGGTAACAAACAGCTGGCAAAGCTCTCCCCGAACTCCAGCCATGTGCTCTTTGTAATAAGCAAGCACTCGCTTCAGGTCTAAAGTATGAAGCCTGTGTTCGTCCTCCAAGATGTAATTCGGGAAGAACACCGGAAGAGTCATCACCTGATTCAGGTGAAACTCCGACACAATCTTCAGGAGGAACTTCGGGTTTGGGTGCAGGACGACCTTGTCCCTGTGGAAGACCAGATAAGGAGACTCCACCAAAAAAGCACCTGGAGCTCACTGATCCTTCTGGCTGACATGACAGCCACCAAGAAGGTGGTCTTCCACAAGAGGTGAGACATGTCACACCTGTGCATCAGTTCAAATGGTTTGCCCATGAACTTTGCCAAAACCAGCAACAATTCCCACGGTGGTGGTGGTCGTGCACCGGAGGGGAAATGTGATCTAAGCCTTTGAAAAAGTGCCAGACCACTTTCTCCTGTGCCACCAACTGCTGACCAGCCCATGCCCAGTAAGCAGAGATGGCTGCCAGGTGCACCTTAAGGGTCAACTGATGTCCCCCTTTGGAGAGGGACCACAAGTAGTCCAAAATGCTGGCCATCAGACACGTCAGAGGGTCCAGCCCCTTGGCCTGACACCAAATGAAGAATCTCTTCCATTTGAAGGCATAGCATTTTCTGGTCGATTCCTTTCTAGAAACCTCCACCATGGTGAAGACATCTTCGGAGAGACCCAAAGTCTGGAACTCTAGCCACTCAGGAACCAGGCTGTCAGGTACAGGGATTGAAGGTCCAGGTGAAATATCTTCACCTGATTCATGGACAGCAGGTCCAGGCGGTGTGGAAGATGCCTCAGGAGCCTGTTGCCGAGGCTGAGGAGATCAGGGTACCAAAACTGGTGTGGCCAGCCAGGAGCCACTAGGATCACCCATGCCTTGTCCCTCCTGACCTTGAGCAGCTCCTTGTGGATCAAGAAAAGTGGAGGGAAGGCATGGAAGAGGCCTGGGATCCAAGGCCTTGAGAAGGCATCCCCCTGCAGTGTGCTGTGCTCAGCAGGGTGGGCACAGAACAACCTCAGCTTTGCATTCTCCCAGGAAGTGAACAGCTCCACCTGAGGGGTGCCCCACTGGGAGAACAGGCTATGAATTACCTCTGGATGGAGAGACCACTTGTAAGATGCCTCACCTATCCAGCTGAGGGTGTCCGCCAGCTGATTGGAGACTCTTGCCACATGGATGGCTAGGAGATCTGCCTCCAGGCTATGCACGAGGGTCCAAATGTGGAGAGCTTCCTTGCACAGAGGTAGGGAGTGCATTCCGCCCCACTTGTTGAGGTAGTATATGCTCGTGGTGTTGTCTGTCTGGACTTGGACCACTTGACCTCGAATATACGGAGCGAGTAAAGTCAACACCAGCTGAACTGCCCAGATCTCCAGCAGGTTGGTGTGCAATCAAGACTCCTTGGGGGTCCAGAGCCCATGGACTCTGTGTTCCCCCAGATGGGCATTCCAGCCTGTGAGAGAGGCATCAGTCATCGGGATGACTGTCAGCTCGAGACAGACAAACAGGATCCCCTCCTGCAGATGCTCTGGGACTAGCCACCACTAGAGGACATCCCACATCTTCTGAGTCACTGTGACCAGCTGGCCAAAGTGACCTTTGCACTGAGACCACTGTCTGGCCAGCTCCCATTGCAGGAAGCGCATATTCCAATGGGCCCATCGGATCACACTGGTGCAGGCCACCATGTAACCCAGAAGGTGCAGGAAGTCCTGAGCAGGGTGCAAGTACCCAACCCAAAATGATCGGGCAAAGGAGGAGAGAACCTCTGCCCTGTCCACTGGGAGCTGGGCTCTGGCTCGGCAAGAGTTGAGCTCTGCCCCAATAAAGCTGATCACCTGCGAAGGCACAAGTTCCAACTTGGCTGTGTTGATCAGAAGGCCAAGGGAGGTGCAGGTGTGGAAGGCCAAGTCCCTGGACCACGCCATCTCCTGCCTGGAGGAACCTGCAATCAGTCAGTCGTCCAGGTAGGGGTACACCCGGATCCCTCGGCACCTCAGGTAAGCTGCCACCACTGCAATGCCTTTGATAAAGACCCTGGGGGCCAAGGAGAGGCCGAAAGGCATGGCCTAGAACTCGTAGTGGGTTCCCTCGGCTCAAAAGCAGAGGAAGCTTCTGTGGGTTGGATGGATCGGGACATGAAAGAATGGATCCTGAAGTTCCAAGGAGCAAAACCACATGTTTTTCTCTAGAGAGTATATGATCTGAGACAGATCCAAGGTGGCATTGACTTCTCGATGCGCTGGAGGTAACCCTCCACACTGGGCCCAAACAGGTCGGTGCCCAAGAAAGAAACATCTGCCAGCTCGTGTTGAGTGTCTGCCATGAAGGCTGAGATCTGCAGCCAAACCCTATAGTGCATGGCTACTTTGGCCACCACTGAGCCGGCACAGGAATTCATCAGATCCAGAGCTATTTGCAATTGCTGCTTGGCCACAGCCCAGTCCTGATCTCAAACCTACCTGACTGTGGTCTGGAGGTCTGCAGGTAGGTGAGAAATCACCTCATCCAAAGAGCCCAAGAGGGTGTGGCAGAAGTGCACCATCAAGATGGCCGAGCTCATCTAACGGAGGCCGAGCGAGGAGGTAGTGTAGACCTTTTTAGCCGCATGGTTCAATTTCTTGGACTCCTTGTCTGGTGGCTTGTTGACATCCCCGATATTGCCCGGCTGCCAAAACACAGAGTCGGCCACCAGCCCCTTGATTAAGGGGTGCTCCGTGAAACCCGAGAGGGTACTGATGGGCACCGCATACTTAAAGGTCATCCGGGAAGAGGGTGCAGGGCAGGACGTGGGGCACTGCCAAAGTTCCAGGGCTGGGCTGACAATGGCCTCGGCCACTGAGAAAGCTTCCGTCGGAGAGTCCCCTTTGTCCAGAATCTCTGTAAGGGGATAGTGAGCCCACTTCTGGACAGGCTCCATTTTCATCCCTGTGGACTCAGAGATAAGTCGGAGGATGCCCAGGAAGGAAGCGGGCCCTTCCTCCATTGAGAGATCCACCACAGACTGCTTGTTGACCAGACAGGAGCGCAGTGAGGAATCCTCAGGCTTGGAGGACTCCGCATAAAGCGGCTGACTGCCTGAGTCCCTTCAACCCTCCACAGGCAGTCAGGTGTGATGATGACCAACAGCCAATGGGGAAACCCCCTGGGCAGCCGAGACTCCTTAGTCATAGCACTGGTCAATGGTTGCTTGGGTGGCAGCTCCACCACAATTGGCGGAGAGGCCAGCTTTGGCTGAACCAAGATGGTTTTGACTGGCTCCATTGGGGGAGGGACGGTTTCGACCAACCCCACAGGGGGAGTTGATGTCGGCCTCTCAGGCAATGGTGAAGTGATGGCCGGTGTGGGAACTGTGGTCAGCTTCATACCAGCCAGCACCAACTGTTGCCACATAAGGTCTTCATAATGCTGATGCAACTTGCGCTGGAGCCTCTCCTCACCCGAGGAGGACAAAGCTGAGGAATAGCGTTGGCGCCACTTCCCGTGGAGCTGAGAGTGGAAGCACTGATGATGGCGGGAACTGTTTGACCCACTTGAGGAGGACCTCGATCTCAGCCGGCGGGGATGCTGACGGGGGATCTCGGAGGGTGCCAGGGTATGACGAGACTCCTGGTCTGGGTCAGTGACCAGAGGGTTCTGATCAGCCCGTTCTAAAGTCACAGGCAGGACCTGTGAGAGTTATCGGCATCTTTGGATGACAACCAGTCAATTGGGTCGAGAAAAATTTTGGCCACATAATCGGCTGGCGCTTCGAACGACTGGCACGATACGGTCTCCGTGACACCAGCTGCCAAGGCCACGATTTTGACTGTGATCAAAACCTGGGAGTCGTGAGACTGAGAACGTTCTCGGTCCCACGAACATCGATGATAAGTCTTCTCTTTCTTCTGCCCTCACGGCACCGGCAAAATCAAGATACGAGCTTGTCCATCATGGTTGAGAAGCTCAAAGACAAATACCGAAATGGTAGCAACGTTTTTTAAAGCAATCCAAATGGATCAAAAGCACAAGGGCCTACAATTCAGGAGTGTGAAGGAAGGAACCTGCTTCTTCCAGTGGAAAGGAAGATCTGGCGTCATGGGGCAGAGCTGAGGGATATACCACCCAGGTGGGTGGGAGGAGCCAGCTTTTAGACTTTCCAGCACTTCTTAAAGGGGAAAGAACCATGCCAAATAGTGTGGATAGAACAATATACCCACATCCCTAGAACTAAAGTAATAAATATCATGACTGAAAATCAGCACTGACATTCTCTTTTTGGATTTGTACATCACTTTGAATTTAAATGGCTGTAATGTTAGGTACCACCTTGTGATTCTGGGATTTTTATCATTCATTTTATTAAGCCTACAGAGAGGACTATGATCTGTTATAAGTACAAAGATATCTCCTATAAACGTAATGGATTCCACGGCCCATTTCGCAGCAAGGAATTATTTTTCAATAGTGGAGCACTTTTTGTCTCTATCGTGCAGTTTCCTACTGATATACAGAATAGGATGTTCCTTCCCATCTATATTCTGACTCATGATGGCACCTAGGTCTTCTTCTGATGCATCTATCTGTAACATAAATTGTTTTTCAGAGTCTGCACTTTTTTTATATATACTTATTTTTTGGGGGAAGTGAGTGTTAACACTTGTACAATACAAAGAGTCTTCAACAGTTTGACAAAGGATGTACATCAACTGCAATTAAGCCAGATACAGCAGTTATATATTCTCAGTCTGTAACAACCTCTTTTTCATTTTCCTGTTAGGTGCCTGAGATTTTTTGGTTTGACTTTATATGTTAAACTATATTTGTTTTGGCAGTTCTTTGCACTGTACATTCTGTCTTCTTTCTAACTCATTAATTTTTATTTTATATTTTCCACAGGTATATCCTGCCCTGTCACAGTCTACTTATGCTGAAGGACCTTCTTTCAGTTTGTAAAAGATTAACAATAATAAAAAGAAACAATGTACAAACTGAACTTTGCACTGGTCTCTGTGTGACAGCTTTTTATTCTCCTTTCTGTGTCCTCCCCCCCCCTTATCCATGTATACATCACCCTCTAATAAAAAATACCCCTTTAGGTGAGGTATTGCCCTCTCTTGTCCCCTTGGGGTCCCTCTTTGAGCTATGGAGTTTGGGAACCTGGCAGTCTTTCCTTCAGCTCCCCTTCCTGTACCCGTCTGGAGTTATTTAGCCATTTACTCCATGTCTCAGTGTGTTTCTCCGTCAGAAGCCTGAGCCTTGCTGTGAGGCTTTCCAATCTCTCTCTATGTTGTCCGCCCTTTGAATCCAAGCTTCTACTGAAGGTGTGGTGGGCTAAGCCAGTTTACTGTAATCTCCTTCAGGGCAGACAGGCACACCATGCTGAGCAGCTTTTGAGCCTTGGGGTCTTTCACCTCCTGCACCTCTAGACCCAAGATCAGATGACGGAAGTCTTTGGGGATCTGGGGACCGCAAATCTCAATGGGAATCGAGTGAACCCCCTCCCAGAAGTTTGGAATTCTTGGACAGTCCCAGAAAATATGGTAGTTGGATTCACCCAGAACTGGGCCGAGCCTCCAAATGCGAATTGGCAGGTGATCGTAGGGGTATGAAAGAATCTAGTCCAGCATTTCCATCTAAATTCCCTCCACCCTGGAGAGGCCGTGACCCTCCATCTTTGTTCCAAGGCCCTATTACATCCCACTCCTGGGACTTCCACACCCACCCCCAGTTCCCATTTTCCCCTAAGGCTCTCCAGCTAGCCCTCCTCCAGATCCATGAGGGCCTCACAAGCCCTTGAGACCCCCCCCCTTGTTCTCCTGAAGTTTTACTAACCAGTATAAATAGTTTTTGAGCTGGGTCATATTCCTCCCTACTTTGGGAATGATCTGTTGGGAGATCATGTATTGCCTCACCTGTAGGTATCTGTGAAAATCCCCTCTGGAGAGGCCATATTGTGTCTGAAGATGCCTGAACCTTTTGATTGAGTTGTTCTGGATCAGGGAAGAATAACTTTTTAGTTTATTGTGGTTCCAGTTGCGGTATCCTGGATCTGACTGTACCGGGAGAAATCCGGGATCTCCCACAATAGAAGTGAGTGGTCCCACCTCATTGGGGTGCCCATGATACTTCTGGCTCTGGTGATGACCTTCAGCATCTGTTTGGTCCAGGGGTTGTGGATCTCTCTCCATAGCTTTGCCACGAACGTGACATGTGGGAGAGCAAAGAGAGGTACTGGACCTGTCTGTGATGCTTCAGTCTCTCTCCACCCAGAGCACCCCCCCCCATTTGATTCATGTCACTGCTGGTGAAAGTTGTGCTGCACAGTAATATGATCACAGGTCAGGCATGGCTAAGCCCCCTTTTTCACAAGGGAGAGCAAGGACCCTAGCAGAGGTCCTATGCTTCCCCCTTCCATATGAATTTCATTACAGCTTTGTTAGACTGTTTCCAGAAAGATCCTGGGACAGGGATGGGCAATGCCTGAATCAGGAACAGGAGTCTTTGGAGAACGTTCATTCTGAAGGTGTCAACTCTCCTGGACAGGGACAGAGGCAAGGTGTCCCACCTGTTCATTTCTACCTGGATCTCTGTCCACAGTGGGGAGAAGTTCAGGGCAAACAACAAGCCTCTGGTGAGGGTCACCTTGACTCCGAGGCATTGTACTGTGTTGTTGGGTGCCCACTTAAACAGCATGTTGGGAAACCCACCTCCAGGGACCTGTCCCCCAAACATCATCACCTCGGATTTCTCCAGGTTCACCTTACAGCCCAAGAGGCTGCCAGATTCCTCTAGCTCAGCCAGAAGCTCTGGCACTGAGATCTCTGAGGAGGTCAGAAAAAAGAGGGTGTCATCCAAATACAGGGATAGTTTGTGTTCCACTCCTCCTGCCTGGATCACCTTGATGTTTCCATTGTTTCTAACTGCCATTGCCAGTGGCTCTATGCACAAAGCAAAGAGGAGGGGAGAGAGTGGACACCCCGTCTAGTACCCCTTTGGAGGTGGAATCATGTGGAAGTCATCCTGTTGACTCTTACTGTGGCCTGTGTGGAGGCATACATAGCCCTAATGCTATCCTTAAACCCCTTCCCCAACCCATCTCCTTCAACATCCTGTGGAGGACACCCCAGTTCACCTGGTCAAAGGCCTTTTCGGCGTCCATGAAAATTATCAGGGTGGGGTTCTTGCCTTTTGCTGCCAGGTGATTAGGATTAGAAGACATTGCACATTATCATAAATCAGTCTCCCCTCAATAAAACCTGTCTGATAGGGTGAACCAGGTCCCCACCACCTCCTGTAGTCCCCTCGCCAAGATCAAAGTAAACATTTTTTGGTCCACATTAAGTAGAGAAATGGGGCGGTATGACCCATATAAGGTTGGGTCCTTGCCTACCTTGTGTATTACTGATATTTGGGCATACTGCCAATGGGGTGGGGCCCCTTCTCCCTCCTTAACTGCTCCACATACCTTCCCTAGGTGTGGGGCCAGCTCGCCAGAGAATGTCTCATAAAATTCTGTGGGGAACCCATCAGGGCCCTGTCTTCCCCCCCTTGAGGTTTTTTATGGTCCCTATTGTCTCGTCCTGCATTATTTATGCCTCTAATTTTTCCCTGT
This sequence comes from Neoceratodus forsteri, assembly GCA_016271365.2. NCBI lineage: Eukaryota > Metazoa > Chordata > Ceratodontiformes > Ceratodontidae > Neoceratodus > Neoceratodus forsteri. The sequence goes on from CM057452.1 coordinate 571,362,159, forward strand.
GATTATCCTTCAGTTCCAAAAAATGCATCAGACCTCTCTGCCATATGATCCATCTGCTCTCCCTTGTACAACTCTTGGTAGAAGGCCTGAATGTGTTTAACTGTCCATAAGGGGTCTGAGTCACACTCTGTGGCCCCAGTGTGTCTCCTGATCTTCAGGACCACCCACCCCACTGCCTCCCTACGTAGCTGCCACGCTAGCAGTTTGCTGGCCCTATTTCCTGCTTCATAATATCTTTGTCAGGAGTATCTAAGTGCCCCTTCAACTTTATCATCTAGCAGCTTATTTAACTTTGCCCTTTGCAACTCCAGCTGTTGCTTTATCCTGGCATCTAGTGTAATCTTGTTTTATGTCTCTAGGTCAAAAATCCTCTCCTCAAGGGCAGTTTGAATCCTCAGCCTCTCCTTCTTCACCCCTGCTGCATAGCTTATTAATCTCCCCGTCAGTACTACCATCCAGCCATCCCATGACTTAACTGCTGGATAGTCCCCTGGGGGTTAGTCTCCTTGTGAGTCTGCACTTCTTAAAATGGGGCTGGGGGGCGCTAATGAGCAGCTAAAGAGAAAGGACACACACCTCCTGTGCTCCGCACCACAGCGATTAAATTTCTTATTTCTACAAACTGCAAATAATCTTTAACAACATAAAACAGCCCATAAATGAATGCTAACATGAATGAGTACCTGACACCAGGGAAAACACTGAGGCAAGGGGCTAAAAATCAACAGAAAAGCCCCACTGGAGAATCTGCCACCTGGCCTGGGCCCAATCTCCTTCTCGGCGACCAAACTAGCAGTGATCAGTAAGACTGTTTCTGAGCAAGTAGTGGCAGAGTTACAGCCACACTGGGACAAGGTGGATAAATCACTGGTGGTGCTCACTACCGAGCTCAAGCAATATTCTAGGTGGATATCCAAGGCAGAGCAGCGTATATTGGGTCTAGAGGACACCTCTAGGTGAGTGCCTGAAAAACTTGCAAAACTGGAACAAGAGCTGGAGGAGTTACGAGAGGCACTAGACTACCAAGAAAACTATAGTAGATGAAACAATCTTCGGATTAGAGGTCTACCGGAGGGAGCCGAGAAGGATAATTTAATGGAATTCTGCACAACTATATTTCCTAACTTGCTCAAGATGCAAAATAAGCCGAAAGGTCTGAAAGTAGAACAGGCCCACATAGCGCTGGCCCCAAGGCCACCAGGAGACCAACCGCCCAGACTAGTTATTTTTCGGCTCCATCATTACCCGGACAGGCAGACTATTTTAGCAGCATACCGGAATCTCAAGGATTTAAAATATGAAGGGCATTGACTTACCATCCACCACGATATATCTTCGCACATTCAAAAAAAGAGGCAGCAATTTAATCTATATATGGACCACCTGAGGGAAAGAGAAATTGAATTCTTCATGACATACCCTGCGGTAGTAAAGGTGAAATGGGAAGGCGTTACCTTCTCTTTTTGGTAACTGGAGAAGCTGAACAACTTTATTGAGGACGGGGACAAAAAAAAACAAGAAGCGGTGAGCTGAACTGAATTGTGTTCCTGGTTCTACTACTAGTCCACTAATTTTTCTCTGGACTTACCCTAGCTCACTGGGGGGAACTGTTTGATCTGACATTCGAAGAGGGAACCCTCTCCCAGGCTTGTAGCAATGAAACCAGAATTATAGACAATAATGGTACATGAAGGGGAACCTAATCTTGCACAGGGAATATAGATTGGAAATCGCAGGGCTCAACAAGGAAGTTGTAAAGTACCAAAATTATGCGAGCACCAGATACCATGAATCTAACCTTGTGGCATTCTCCCAAGATGGCACAGGGGCTATATGTCTCAATATTCGAACACAGACCCAGAAAACTGTTGTTTTGGGGGAGACTGGATATTTCTGGTACTGTTTTCTAAATGAAATCACCTAAGGTGTGTGGGGGGCAGATCAATCACACAGCCGAATCAAATGCTGGGACATGGTGACTCCCATGAATAGGGCTGGGGAGGCTGAACGTTATATAGCCTCTTGGGAATGGAAGTGGATGCTCCTGGACATGCTGTCCCACATTGAGGAATTGTGATCTGATGCTCTAAAGCAGTGAAGGGGAGACTGCAGATGAGGGGGGACAAAAGTGAGGAAAAAAGAAATAAGGATATTGGGGAAAGAGGATTTAGAATGCAAATGCAACAGAAATATAAAGGGATTAAGAAAGAGGGTGCTGAGGGGGGCATTGGGGATTCTGACATATGAATTTCAGCACACTAAATTACTTTATTCTGGAAAACTGGATATATTTGCAGTTTGACTTGTTAATCTGTTATGGCTGGGCTTGATATTCACCCATAATAGTTACTGTTCATGGATGTTAATCAAGTTTTTTGATATACTTTTTTACTCTGCAAGCCTGTGCCTTAAATAATACATGGAGTTAAGAGAGGAGAGGAGGCTTGAATTAGTCAAACATGGGTACATGAAGCAACATAGGATGATCGCTGGGAGAGACCATGGCTAGGCCCCAACATTGTAGCATTATTTTGTAGAATGTATGGGGTTTTACCTCACCTGCTAAGAGATCTAAGTTTTGATAACACTTAAAAGAAAAAAAATGCACTGATAGCCATGTTACAAGAAACGCATTTGACACATAAGGAACATGGAAAATTGGTTGGAGGGTGGGTTGGGGCCCACCATGCATCCTCATACAGCTCCCATAAGAGGGGAGTGGCAATTATGCTGCACAAAAACCTTCCCTTTGAGCACATTTGCACAGTCAGAGACCCACTGGAAGGATGCTATGTTTTTGTAGTGGGAAAAATATAGGAGGGGGAGGTAACATTGGGAAATGTTTATGCGCCGGCAGTACTTGATCCAGAGTTCTAACAAATTATGCTGGATCTGATGATCAAGGAACAATTCCCTAATTTGATCCTTGCAGGGGATTTTAACTGCATCATAGACCCAGAGCTGGACGATTCAAGCATGAGGATTAGGGACACTGCCTTGGTAAAACAATGACAACAGGGCCTTGGGGATCTTGACCTGGTCGATGCTTGGAGGGTAGCAAATCCTGGTACTCGTGAGTACACATTTAACTCGCACCCTCATGATCCATGGTCTAGACTGGACTACGTATTTGTGTCCAGTGGCCTATACCCTAAGGTAAAGAAGGTGACCCATAGTCCAATTTATGGTCCAAATGGATACAGACCTGGTCCACACAGGGGAGGGAAGGAGGACATGGCGATTTACAACTTATCTACTGGCCCAACAAGAATTTAAACATTTCCTCCAAACACAGTGGAACGAATTCGAAATCACAAACAAGGGATCGGTTGAATCAGTGGGCAGGTACTGGGAAGCCAGTAAAGCTTTTATGTGGGGAGTCATAATTGGCTATACGGCAAGAATCAAATGGGATCGAAAGAAATGGCAGAAATTAGAAGACAGAGTTAAGGAATTAGAAAAGCTGGTAGCACAGATGGGAGACTCTACCCATACGAAAGAGCTGCATACTGTAAGAGAAGCCCTAAACTTAAATGTGATGGAGGAAGCTAGGGAGAAATTTTTCTTTGCACAACAGAGAATATATGAGTGGGGGAACAAACACGGTCCCTTGTTGGTGAAATTAATGAAGGGAGGCAGAACCATAAAACGAACAGTAGCCATTAGGGATCTAATAGGAACCCTAATACATGAGGAGAGAGGCATAAAGGAATGCTTTAAACAGTTCTATGAAGCATTATATAAAGCTGAATGCAAAGGCACGAAAGAAGCTATGGATAGATTTATGGAGGGACTACCCCTACCCCAGCTGAATGAACACCAGAGAGCTAGACTGGGGAGCAAATTTACGATTGAGGAGGTGATGCAGGCAACTGGGACCATTAAGAGGGGCAAGCAGTAGGACCAGATGGGTTTGGGAGTGAATATTATAAAGAGCTCTGAAAGGAAGTGGCTGCTCCTCTTAGAGATGTGCTGGAGGAGGCGAGGGGGGAGAGAGGGCTACCTAGAACTTGCTGTGAAGCCAATATCTGCGTTATCCCAAACCAAATAAAGACGACATAGAGTGCGCCTCATACCGACCTATTTCTTTATTAAATTATGATTGTAAGATCATGACTAAAGTACTAGCATTTTGACTAGAGGAAATTTTACCCTCCATTATACACACAGATCATACATGCCTCATACAGGGCAGAATGTCCTATCATAACATCAGATGCCTGCTGAATATCTTTCACTGGGGATCTAAAGCAAAAGACCAAACATGTGTTATGTCAATGGATGCCGTAAAGGCCTTTGACAGGATTGAATGGGAATACTTGATGAATATATTAGCTAAATTTGGAGTGGGGGGGAATGTATTCAGCTAGTAGGGGCCTTTTATAGAGCACCCACTGCCAGAATCCTTATTAATGGGTCTGTGTCTGAGGCAGTTACTCTAGAAAGGGGAACATGACAGGGTTGCCCTCTTCCCCCCTGCTCTTTGCAATGGCCCTAGAACCATTGGCTATCAAAATTAGGGAGGACCCCAGCATTAGGGGAATACCAGGAGGAGCAGGCAGAAAGCATGTCATTACTTTATATGCCAACGACATCCTACTGTCGGTGACATATCCTGAGCAATCAAGACCCCCGATACTGGAAACTATAGAGGCTTTTGCCAAATTCTCTGGCTACAAGCTTAATATCAATAAATCAGAAATAATGTATTTAAAGACAAATAAGGAAGGAGAGGAGAATTCATGGGGCTTAAGAACTGTGAAGGACGCCTTCACTTATCTGGGAATAAAGGTGGGCTGAGACTTACAAGGGATGTATAAATTGAACTATACACCCATTATAGAAACGATCCTTAAAGACCTACACAGGTGGAGGGCCCTGCCCATCTAATGGATGGGTAGGATTAATCTCCTAAAAATGAATGTGCTACCAAGAATTTTATATGTAACACAATTGTTACCCTGGGTATTAAATAGGAAAGACTTAAAGCAATTGGAGCAAGGATTTACAAACTTCATATGGTAGGGCAAGAGGCCAAGGTTTAGTCTAGCAAGATTAAAGGCTGATAACATGAAGGTGGGATTAAATTTCCCGGACATTAAAGGATACTATCTGGTCACACAATTCCAGTATATCCACAATTGGATTAATAGGGGTGAAGCGGCAAACTGGCTAGACTTAGGAGGAAAAAGATAGCCCAGGAAGAATCTCTGCTTATTTGGGAGAGAATGGGCTAAGAGCTTATAAAGCTCTTGTAAACCTCAACCCACTGGTAGTGGCCAGCTTGGAAGCATGGAGAGAGAGAGATGTAAAAACAACAAAACATAAGTCATGTCAATACTCTCCTAGTGTCAACAGCCAACAACCCAGCCTTCTTGCCTGGTTTAGAAGATATGGGGTTTAAGGAGTGGCAGAAGAAAGGGATTCAGTGTATAGGGGACTTAACAGAGAGAGGGGAGCTATGCAGTTTTCAAACTATCCAGAATGCCTTAGATGTCCCCATGTCCAGATACTTTCAAATACGGAATTACTGGAAAAAGCTGGGTAGAACAATAGATCAGGAACCCTCTAGGTGGGAAACTGAGAGAATAATTCTGGGAGCAAGAGACAATGAAAAAGGACTTATCGGGTGGGTGGCAAAATTTAAAAGGTACTACTTTCAAGAAGAAATACAAAAGGTCAAAAAAAAGTGGGAATAAGACCTACAGCTTGAGATCTCAAAAGAGAACTGGGAGATGATCCTGGGCACTCACATGGAGTTACTCCTATGCGACAAATTTAAAGAGCTACAGTACAAGTTCTTACACAGATTATATTGCCCCCCCCCGAGTATTGTGCATAGCTTCTGCCCAGGGATCTCCCTCCTTTGTGGGAAATGTGGAGGAGCCAGAGGCACGATTATCCACTATTACTGGGACTGCCCAGGAATCTAACAGTATTGGAAGGACAACTGGGGAGAACTTATTAAAGTGGGGAGGGGGGGACAGTGAAATTCTCCTCATCCTCCCTAATGTTAGGGGTCTCTGATCAGGAGGAAGAGGAATAATGGAGTCTATATCCCAGATGGATCAGAATCCTCCTGGTCATTGCTAGACAGGGAAGATGTAACCTGTGATAACAAACCACACCCCAATGTTGTCCCAATGGAAAAACTTAGCTATTAAGACCCTCTCCACTGACAGGCTGACATATGCCCTCAGAGGAAAGGAAGAGACTTTCTTGGATACATGGAGAGGATTTTTGTGCACCCTATCCCCTGGTGAGATAGCTGTTCTACAGGAAGGAAATTTAATTTGAGAATATTAACTACACAGGAGACAATAATCAGAAAGCATAAAATCCTTTATTACACCTCCTCTCTAAGGATACTGCATAACTATTGAACACTCAGTTGCCTTTAGATAACAAACAGCACAGCCAATTTCAGTTCGATTTAATCTGACTTAACATAGTTATATAATTCAACTGGCACATAAACTCTTCTATTGTTCTCTTTTTGACTTTTTTTTCTGTCTAGTTAATCAAAGAGAGAAACTTTTACACTGCCATAGTAGAAATACTAAATTGTCCAAATGGTATTTGTTTTTTTGTTTTACTATATGGGTGACCATGAAATACAGAAAACATTTCAGGTATGATAAACTGTTGTGTGAACTGAAAGGAGAGGAACAGAACTTTGAGAAATTGATATAAATATTCATCTTATCTGTAGCTAGCTTGTCAGGAAATTAATTGTAACATCACTAGAAATATACCTGTACTGTGTTGCAAATATGTCTTTCTATGTCACATAATGAATAATTTTAATAAAAATGTTATGTAAAAAAAAAAAAAAAACAGGCTAAACATTATACAGCCTTGATGGCCCAAAAGCCTCATCACACTCTGGGTGATCATTTCACATTACTTGGGTACTGTTTTTCTTGTGAGTTTGGTGAGTGGAGTGGCTAACTGGGCAAAGTTGGGAACAAATCTCCGATAGTAACCAGTCTCACATAAAATGACCTGACATGTTTCGTTTTAGGGACAGAACTGTTGCTAAAGCTTCTATCTTGGCAAGCTCTGGCTTTAGTTCTCCATTTCCCAAACTATAACACAAAATGTCGGGTTTCCTGCATACCTAATGTGCACTTGGTTGGATTAATGGTCAGACCTGCATCTTTAATAGATTGGATAACTGCTTGTAGGTGTTCCAGTGGCTTTCCCAGTCTGGACTGTACATCACAACATCATCCAGATAAGCAGCACAATAACTAGTGTGATGGGCTAGAATGTCATCCATGTACCATTGGAATGTAGAAGGTGTGCCATGTAAACCAAATGGCATGGCAGTGAATAAACAGAATCCAGCTGGAGTGGAAAATCCAGGTTTGCCTCTGGATTCTTTACCTAGGGGAATCTGCTAGTAACCTTTGGTGAAACCAAGGGTACTAATGTACTTGGTACTTCTCAATCTGTCTACCAAATCATCTCTCCTGGGCATAGAACAGCTGTCAAATAGTTTCCTAAAATCAAGCAGTTTCTTAACCCCCTTCTTTTTTATTTACAATCACCATTGGTGATGACCAGGCACATCTTGATTCTTCAGTGATACCCAACTCTTTCAATTTTTGTATTTCCTTAACCACATCTGCTCTTAACTGCCCTGGTAACCTGTATGTCTTTTGTTTGCTAGGGCGTGCATTCTATGTTACTATTATGTGCTCAACCCTTTTTGTGCGGTCCGGCAATGTGGTAAAAGTACTTTTAAACATCTTTGCCTACTTACAAATTTCTATGGTTTGTTCTGTGTAAGGAATCATTCCTCTTTACAGCATCACACGTTATAGTTTGTTTTAGTCTGCCATAAGCTAGATCAGTATCTTATTAGCAGTTTCTCGCAATACTAACAAAGCAACCTTTGGTGTTTTTTTCAACCCATCTTGTCAGGAGGTTAGCATGGCATATCTTGGTAGAATTTTTCCTATCGGGGTCTCAATCTTACAGTTAACTGTACCATATGACTAACCACTTTATAAAGCCCTTACCACTTCACTGACAGTTTGTTTTCTGTTGTGGGTAACACTAAAATACAGTAAAAATACATTTTCACCCAGCTCAAAAACTTTTCCTTTTACCCTATGGTCATCATGATACACCTTCTACTGTTCTTGGGCTTCTTTCTGATCAGCGTAGACAATTTCAACATATTCTGCCCATTCTTCCTCAGTGCACCCATAAAAGATGTAATAGATTCTTTCTGAGCGGGGTTATCTTTCCATGTTTCTTTTATTTATTAGCTTTTGTTTACTGGGTAAACACACTAGACAAGGAATGCCTATTTTCAGGTGCAACCTGGGAGATTACAAGAGCATGGTTTACAAACAGTGAAAAGGATTAACAACAATGTAAAATACAAGCAATGAGCATAGTGTTTCAAATCAACAGGTACAGGATGAAACAGATAAGCACATACATCAAGGGTAAGAAGAAGCAAACAAAAATGATATTTCATGGAGATACTACAGGCACAAATTGTCCTATTCTAAGGAGTGTAAGTGCTAAGGTGAGGGGAATGTGGGGTAGATAATTTCTCCTTACTAGAGAGCAGAGGGAGGCAGGGGACCAGGAAAGGGGGGGGTGCACACCAGGGTCCAAAACAGGGGTAGGGGATATCAGGCAGTCTTGGAACAGTTACAGGCTGAGGCAGACTTCAGCTGCAACCACAGGGAGCTCTTAAAGGGACACTGTCAACCTGATTTTTATCCTATTATTTCTAGTTAAAAAACTACTCTGTGTGATTGCTTATCTTCTCTAAAATTCATTGATGTTGCTGTTTGCTTTGTCTGTCTCCTTGTTTAGTAGAACTGAAATGCAACCAATATATATTTATAAACAACCTTGTTTTGTTTACAATCCTGGATCTGTTCTTACTGCATACTTCAAACAACATGAAGTCTTGCTGTATTCTGACTATATGCAGTTAGCCCCAGCACTTGAACTGCTCCGGAGAGTAAAGGGTTAACTATATGCACAAGCATAGAACGCTGAGCTCGAGCTCGGTTTCCAAATCTCTGTCCGTGGTACTCTGAAGTCTAACTGTCAGATTTTTCACTCCGCCTAACTGTGAGGTCGCTCCGGAGATCCCTCCTGCACTTCGGTTCAGTAAAGTTTAAATCGGTCGGTTGTTTCAACCGTAGTTCATTCATTAGTCGGTATTCTTACCTCTGTCCCGGTACAGTAAGTAATAGTAGTGGGTAGTGTTGTTTCTATTGTTAGAAATAGTTTTTCTCTTTGTTTTTTATTCCAGTCGGTCCAGTTTAGAACTGAAACTGATTGTTTTTTACTGATAAAATAACACAAATTTTGGTTTTACCGGTACTTATCAGTTCCTAAGAAAATTTGTTTTTTCTGGGATTTTTTTAACCGACCCGTGACACGGTTGGAACCGATAGGTCTTAGTTATCTGGCTTAGAAGCTATGAAGGGTGACTTTTTGATCTTCAGCATGTCTGAGAAACCCAAAAAGAAAACCGATCCTACTGGGTTTCAGCACTGTTCCAAGTGTGGGGAGGCCTTTGCTAAGGCCAGTCTCACCTGGTATGTGTCTATTGTCTGGGGTTTGACCACCTCAAGGAAGACTGCCAAATCTGTAAAAACTTTCCAAAAGTCACCCTGGATAAACGTTTGGATAGGCTGAAGGAAAGGGGCCGAGAAGTCCGCTGGCCCGGATGGCCAGCCCGGTTCGGTTGCGGAAGAGGTGCCCACTGACCTGGGAGATACCTCTTTGGGCAAAAGGAGAGCCGACTCTGCAGAGTCAGTTTCATCAAAAAGAAAGTGAAAATCAGCCGGTTCAGATCCTACACCTCATGTTCCGACCGCTGAAGAGACAGTGAAAGCAATCACAATAGTTCAATCGCTTTGCCCGGTTCCGACCCAACGGCCATTGGTTCAGAGCCGATTGGTTCAGTCAGAAGTAGCTGCCTCTGATATAGATCTTGAGGCATACTATGAAGGTGATTGGGAGGATGAGGAATATTATGAAGAAGAATGTGAAAGCCTAGATGAGCCAGTAGAGCCTGACATCTCCCCAGAAAGGCCTTCCCATGTTTCTCCTCCCAGGCTTTCTGGCAAGGGCAAAGCAGCAGACATTATAATAGATCTCATCCCATTTTTCAAGGCTAGTTTTTGCAGCAAAGGTAAAGGTTGTCAGTCCATAACTGAGGGAGGGAAGGAATAAGTCTTTAGCAGGGGCAAGCACATCTATTACATCTAGTGGTCCTCTAAACTGTCTACCATACGACATTTCAAATGGTCAAAAACCTACTGATGCTTGTGGCACGTCACTGTAAGCAAAAAGCAGGCAAGATAAGTACTGGCCCCAATCTATCCCTTCACCTTTCACAAACCTTTTTAACATGTATTTTAGGATTTGATTAAAACACTCAACAAGATAGTCTATCTGAGGGTGATAATAGAGGTTCTGATGGCAGTGATACCTAGTAGTTGGTACAGCTCCTTCAGCAATGCAGCACCAAAATTACTACCCAGATCAGTAATATTCTCTTTAGGTATGCCCACCCTGCTGAAAATGTTAGCAAGCTCTACATAGAAACATAGATGTTGCCACTTTTGGGGCTGTGACAGTACACACTGGAATTGCCTCTGGGTATTGAGTAGCATAGTCACATACTACTAAAATTAATTGATTACCCTTTTTAGTTTTGTCTAAGGGGCCAACCACCACGATTGCAATTCTCTCAAAAGGCACATCTGTCAAGGGTAGAGGCACCAGGAGCATCTTGCCTTTTGTAGTCACTGGGGCTACTTTCTGACATTCAGCACAGTAACTGCAGTACATAGCAACATCCTCATGAATCCCAGGCCAGTAAAATCTGTACAACAATCTGGCAAGGATACAGTCCCTCCCCGTGTGACTAGGCATAGCACTATCATGTGCTGTCTGTAACAACTCAGAAACATAGAAGCATAGAATTTGATGGCAGCTAAGGACCACTTGACCCACCTAGTCTGCCCGTTTCCCTACCTAACGGATAAGTTGCAGATCCTAGTTAACCAACAGCCTACTTCCTCCTACCCCCCACTAGAATTGCCTTTTGTATGTCCCATGCATTCTTGAATTCCCCCACTGTTTTTGACTCTACAACCTCCTCAGGAAGGCTGTTCCATGCATCCATAACCCTCTCTGTGAAGAAATATTTCCTCACATTACCTCTGAGTAGTCCCCCCTCTGTCTTCAGATTGTGCCCCCTTGTTCTTGCACATCTCTTTTTCTGAAAGGTGCTACCCCCTGGGACTTTGTTACACAGAAACATAAAAACATAGAAACATAGAATTTGACGGCAGATAAGGACCGCTTGGACCACCTAGTCTGCCCATTTTCCTACCTAACAGATAAGCTGCAGATCCTAGTTAACCAACAGCTTACTTCCTCCTACCCCCCACTAGGACTGCCTTATATCTGCCCCATGCATTCTTGAATTCTGCCACTGTTCTTGACTCCACAACCTCCTCAGGGAAGCTGTTGTTGATTCCCTTGAGGTGTTTGAAAGTTTCTATCATGTCCCCCCCTCTCTCTCCTTTCCTCAAGGCTATACATCGTAAGCTCCTTTAGTCTTTCTTCATATGTCTTCCGGTGCAGATCCTGCACCATTTTGGTTGCCCTCCTCTGAACAGTCCACCCTGTCAATGTCTTTGTGGAGATGAGGTCTCCAGAACGGTACACTGTACTCCAGATGTGGTCTTACCAACTGTCTGTACAGAGGGCCAACAACTTCTTGTTTTCTACTGATGATGCCTCTCCCTATGCATCCCAGTATCCTCCCAGCCCTCCTTACTGCCTTCTCACATTTTTGGCCCACCTTTAGGTCGTCTGATGTGACTACCCCCAGGTCTCTTTCCATTTTTGTTGTCATTATTTCACCCCCCCCCAATTGTGTACTCTTCCCCTGGGTTTTTGGTTCCCAGGTGCATTACTTTTCACTTCTTTGCGTTGAATCTAAGCTGCCATACATTTGACCATTCCTCCAACCTTTCCAAGTCCCTTTTCATCCTTTCCACCCCACCTTGCGTATCAACCCTGTTGAAGGTCTTTGTATCATCTGCAAAGAGACAAGGAATGGCATCACAATCCGCATAGGGGTTGTATACCGAGGGGAGGAAAGGGGAGGAAATGTCTCAAGGGGAGGAAAAGGACAAGAAAATGATAGAGGACATTCTCAAAATGGCTGAAAAAGAGGAGATACTGTTGATAGGGGACCTGAATATGCCAGATGTTAACTGGATGACATGTACTGCGGCCACATCCAAGAGCAGGGTCATTCTCGATGTCCTGTAGGGGGCAGGCCTTAGACAGCTAGTGTTGGAATCCACTCAGGAGAGAGCAATACAAGACCTGGTACTCTCAAATGGAGAGAAGATCACAAATTTAAAAGTCAGTAGATATCTGGGAACAAGTGACCACTGCATAGTGTGCTTCACAATAAGCACAACCATGGAGACAAGCCATACAAAAACAAGGATACTGGACTTTAGAAGGGCCGACTTTGGCAAAATGGGTGAATACCTGAGGAATGTACTACCAAATGGCCAAAAAGGAGGGGTGGAAGAACAATGGAGAAAAACCTAAACTGCTATCATAGAGGCAACAAGACTTTGTGTGGGACAAATAAAGAAAACAAAACAGTAAAAAACCACTATGGTTCTCAAAACAGGTAGCAGGGAAGGTTACGGAGAAAAAGGCTGCATGCAGAAAGTATAAGGAATCACAGAAGGAGCACAACAGAGAACTGTATCAATTAAAGCAGTGGGGAAGGCAGTCAGAATAACAAAGGCCCAAACCGAGGAAAAAATAGCCAACTCAGTTAAGAAGGGGGATAAAACCTTTGATAGGTACATTAGGGAGCATAGAAAGGTTAAGGGAGGAATAGTGAAGATTAATAAAGGAGAAGGGAGGTGGGTAGAGGGAGACAGTAAAAAGGCAGAAATACTGAATGAATACTTTTGCTCAGTAGTCACAAAAGAAGATGAGGAGGAGTTATCTAAACCAAACAACAGAAGCACTCTGGGTAGGGAGGTTGACACCAGTCCATTTACAGAAGAAAGAGTCCTGAAAGAACTCCTAAAACTCAAGGTGGACAAAGCAATGGGGCCTGACGGGATTCACCCCAGAATCCTAAAAGAACTAAGGGAGGACCTAGTGACACCACTGACCACACTTTTTTAACAAATCATGGGAGGATGGGGTGGTATCTGAGGACTGGAGGAGGGCAGATGTGATTCCCCTTCACAAAAGTGGGAGCAAGGCAGAAGCAGGAAACTACAGACCTGTAAGTTTGACCTCAGTGGTAGGGAAAATGATGGAATCACTTCTGAAAGAAAGTATTGTTGAGTACCTAGAGGCCAGCGGAGCACAGGACCCAAAGCAGCATGGATTTACAGCAAGAAGGTAATGTCAGATAAATCTAATTGATTTCTTTGACTGGGTGACCAAAGTAATAGACCAGGGAGGGGCTGTGGATTTGGCCTACCTAGACTTTAGCAAGGCATTTGACACAGTCCCACACAAAAGACTAATAATCAAGTTAGCCAGCCTGGGAGTGGGTTCCAGGGTGGTAGCCTGAGTAGCAAACTGGCTACACAACAGGACATAGAAGGTAATAGTGAATGGAACACATTCCGAAGAAAGGGGGGTTACTAGTGGAGTACCTCAGGGCTCGGTACTGGGTCCAGTCCTCTTTAACATCTTTATAGGTGACATTGCAGAGGGTCTGGAGGGAAAGGTATGCCTCTTTTCAGATGATACAAAGATCTGTAACAGAGTTGATACACAAGGGGGGGTAGAAAGGATGAGAAGGGACTTGTCAAGGTTGGAGGAATGGTCAGACATATGGCAACTTAGATTCAATGCAAAGAAGTGCAAAGTAATGCACCTGGGAAACAAAAACCCAGGAGAAGAGTACACAATAGCAGGGGAGGTACTAACAACAACAAAAATGGAAAGGGACTTGGGGTAGTCATATCAAATGACGTAAAGGTGGGTAAGCAATGTAAGAAGTCAGTAAGGAGAGCCAGGGGGATACTGGGATGCATAGGAAGGGGCATCACAAGTAGAAAAAGGGAAGTGGTTATCCCTCTGTACAGACAATTGGTGAGACCCCATCTGGAATACTGTGTGCAGTTTTGGAGACCCCATCTACGCAAGGACATAGACAGGATGGAAGCAGTCCAGAGGAGGGCAACTAAAATGGTGCAGGGTCTGCATCAGAAACCATATGAAGAGAGACTGAGAGAGCTTAATATGTATACCCTTGATGAACGGAGGGATGGGGACATGACAGAAACTTTCAAGTACCTCAAGGAAATCAACAAAGTCCAGGAGGGTAGCATCTTTCAGAAAAAGAGATGTGTAAGAACAAGGGGGCACAATTTAAAGATAGAGGGGGGACGGCTCAGGGGTAATGTGAAGAAATTTTTTTTCACACAGAGAGTGGTGGATGCATGGAACCGCCTTCCTGGGGAAGTTGTTGAGTCTAAAACAGTGGAGGAATTCAAACATGCATGGGACAGACATAAGGCAATTGTAGTGGGGGGTTGCAGAAAGTAGGCTGTTGGTTAACTAGAATCTGCAGCTTATCCAACAGGAAGGGAAATGGGCAGATTGGGTGGGCCAAGTGATCCTTATCTGCCGTCAAAGTCTATGTTTCTATGTTTCTAGACATACTTTCCCTTCCAGTCCCTCTGCAATGTCACTTATAAAAAGGACCAGCCCCAGTACTGAACCTTGTGGTACCCCACTAGTAACCCTCCTTTCTTCACTGTGGACTCCATTTACTATTACCCGCTGTGTCCTGTTTTCCAGCTAGTGTTTTACCCAGGCTATCACCCTGGGAGCCACTCCCAGGCTGGCTAATTTGTTTATTAATCTTTTGTGCGGGACTGTGTCAAATGCCTTGCTAAAATCTAGGTAGACCATGTCCACAGCCCCTCCCTGGTCTACTACTTTGGTTGCCCAGTCAAAGAAATCAATTAGATTTGTCTGACATGACCTTCCTGCTGTGAATCCATGCTGCCTTGGGTCCTGTACTCCACTGGCCCCTAGGTACTCAACAATTCTTTCCTTCAGAAGTGATTCCATAATTTTCCTTACCACTGAGGTCAAACTGACAGGACTGTAGTTTCCTGCCTCTGTCTTGCTCACACTTTTATGAAGGGGAATCACATCCGCCCTCCTATATACTTCGTTAGTCACAAGTCACACAGATCCCATGCCCTTTGAAAGCCAGCTTCAACTCGGATTTGCATCATTAGAGAAATGGTGCAGTGATCCCAAGTTGGTACTAAACTATAAAAAAAAAACTAAGCTTATGCTCTTTAGCAGCTCCCACAATAAACATAGGCAACATCCTCTGACTATCTCTAACTGCCTTGGTACCGCTCTCAAACAGATACGATATTTTAAGTATCCTGGCATCACCATCGACAGCAACTTATCCTATGGGATGCATATCGATAATGTTGCCAAAGCAGTCAATACTCGCATTGGTCTTCTCTACAGTCACAAGCACTCCCTGACCCTTGAAGCCATAAGGTTGGCAGTACAGAGCTCTTTTAACTCCATTATAGACTACAGATTGATCATCTATGGATCTGCCACTGATAACTGCCTTTCAGCGCATTTCCACTGTTCTAAATAAGGCATGTCATCTCATCTCAGGAGCCTATCGTCTCACCCACACATGTGACTTCTATGCCCAAACCGGTTGGCCACATCTTAAAGATCACATCAAATATCAAACATGCCTTTTGGCCAAGAAAATAACCCTAGGCCTCCTGCCACCTGGAGTTCAAGATCTTCTAAGCCCCCCCTCTTAATCCCTACTGTACCCGTGGCCCTGAATCTCAGCTCCTTCAGGTCCCCCGCTGCCGTACCTCCCAAGGATAAAGATCGTTCACCGACAGAGCCCTTCTCTGGATGAATGCTCTCAACAGTGACATCTCCTCTGAATCCAAACTGGGCCCTTTCAAATCCAAGCTTCAGTGACTACTCTCTGCTACTTGCACCTGTGACTGTTTACCTTAACCCCCTCTGGCAACTGGCAACCTTAGCACTCGACTACTTTCATACCTGCTTAGCACTATTTCTGTCTACCCCTCTTCCCTGCCACCAAACCCCCCCCCCGTCCCATTACCTATCCTCCCCTCTATTTATGCCCCACTTCTCCTCTGTCTGTCCTGACAAGGCCTGTTTGGCCGATTCCAAATTACTGTTTGATTTTTCCAGTACCTGAGAAAGCTTTTTTTGGCTGATTTTCAATTTACTGTATCTATTCCTGTGCCTGCAACTGCTTAGCATAAGTTTTTCTATTTTATCACTCTGAGCATCCATTATGATTTCTTTTCTTTTACACTTATTTTACCATACTACTCTTGGTCTGTAAACCTGTTGATTTCGTTTTTGTATACTGTTTTACCATACTTTTTGTTCTACTAACCTGTTGTATTATGCTGCTGATGCGTAACCTTTGTAAAAGAGCTCAATGCTCAAATGTATTTGTAATCCGAGACTTAAATAAATAACAAATAAAAAAAAAATTAGTATGACCAGTTGTCCAATCTGTTCTTATGGGTCTGATATGACTTCCCATCTGTTGACTGCCCGACATTCTACATCCCGACTTCAAGTTCCCACAATTGAATTTCCCAGTCAGTAGCATTTGCCGAAACAATAAATCCCACAGCATCATTTACCGACATTTACAAAACGACTAGCATTAAACAGAACACACAGCTTTAAACCCAGATGTCACAAAACGAATAGAACACACAGCTTGCTTCAACTCCAAAAACGAACAGAACACACAAATTACTTCAACTCCAAAAACGAACAGAACACACATAGGATATGCTTGCTGCTTGTTAAATCACACTGAAAGGGAATGTTAATTGGAATCTATTAATGTTGCATTCCCCAGCCCTACCCTAATTGCTTGCCTCACACTCTGCAACTGACAGCGTGGACAGGATAAAATTGCAACCGGAGGCTACCTTTATGTTAAAGAAAGATGTCATGGGGACTTATATTACTGGTGCTGCCAGAGTAGGAAAAAGCTTGAACTGTCATGGGCATGCATCGCCAGTCCTTGTTGGGAGGCAGCATCACCTCAGAAAACGTAGTGAGCATAACCACTCACCCGAGGCAAGTGATGCACCAGTCGCTGTTGCTGTGGCAGCATTGAAAGTGAGTGATATGACACTTACTGCAACTCCTGCCCAGTTAATCCAAACACAAGTTGCACATCTGTCTGAGGAGCTGAAGCAGAACCTGCCAAATAAGCAAGCTCTACAACAAATTGTTAAAAGAGTAAGACGGCACAACGCACCACCGGAGCCCCAAACTTTAGATGCCATTGACATTCCACAAAGCTTAAGAACAGTAAATGGATCTACTTTTCTAGCTAAGGAGTCATCAGTTGGTGAGGATAAACTTCTAATATTCACCACTAAAACAAATCTAGAACATTTGTCAGTGGCTCCGTTCTGGATTATGGATGGCACATTTAAAGCTGTGTCTCCATTATTCAGGCAGCTGTATTCGATACACGGCCCTGTGGGTACTTCTTTCAATTCATGAATTGTCCCTCTACTGTACTGCTTAATGTCCAGCAAATCACAGGAATGCTATCTAAGGCTCTTCCAGGACTTAAATGATTTGGCAGATGATAACAACTTGCATTTGGACCCCAAAGTCATATTAACTGATTTTGAACAGGCTGCCATAAATGCCTGTAAAACTGAATTCCCAAATGCACAGAGCAAAGGTTGTTTGTTTCACCTTGGCCAAATTGAGTGGAGAAAAATACAAAGTGTAGGGCTAGCAACACAGTATGGTCAGGATATGGAATTCAGCTTAAAACTGAGGCACATAGTTGAACTCGCTTTCTTCCCACCTGATGAAACTGAGCAATCTTTTGCAGAGCTCAAGGAGGAGATGCCACAGTCCTGTGCTCTGATTATGGAGTGGTTCAAAGAGAACTAAGTGTTAGGGCGAGTAAGGAAACGAATGAGAAATAATACAGTGGTTCGAAGCCCACCACTGTTTTCCCCAGAATTCTGGTCGGTGAATGCCCAAATGGAGCTCAGATACCCACGCACTCAGAACAACGTTGAGGCTTGGCACAGGAGACTGGGGGCACTCATTAGCTCCACACATGTGGGCATCTTTAGATTTGTCTCCAAACTACACAAGAAGCAATACAACACCGAAACATTAATTGAGAAAATAATCGTGGCCTTCCCAAATCTCCACTAAAAAAACGGTACTCTAAGAGAGAAGAGAAGATAAGGAACATCACTACAGACAGAGCTGCTCGTTCAGCAATGCAATATATACGCGGAATAGCCCACAACCTGCGATTGTGACAATTTTAAAATGTTTTTATTATTTACTAACGCAAGGATTAAATAAAGCTGTGTGTTCTGTTCATTTTGGGTTAAATGGCTGAATACTTCATCATTTTTTTCGTTTTGGGACATCTGGGTTTAATGGAGTTGGAGGATTAAATAAACTTGAACAAGCAAGCACAGGTAAGAAAAATAACATGCACTTATTTATGTTCCTAAACATCCTAACTGTGTGGCTACCTGGTTGTCCTGTCCTATTTGTAATGTTCATTTTTGGAGTTGAAGCATCTGGGTTTAAAGCTGTGTTTTTCGTTTGTGCGGCTACCTGGTTGTCCTGTCCTATTTGTAATATTCGTTTTTGGAGTTGAAGCATCTGGGTTTAAAGTTGTGTTTTTCGTTTTGTAAATGTCAGTAAATGGTGCTGAGGGATTTAATGTTTCGGTAAATAAACCCTGTCAGGAAATTAAGTTCGGGAAGATGATTGTCGGCAAGTAGACAGTCGGGCAGTAGTACGGATCCCGTTCTTATGTCTAGGGATTAACACAAACTTTGTACAGTAGCCCATTACATTTTTTAAACATTAGTTCACCCTGTTTTTATTTCACCCCCAGCTGCTTAAAATAACCTTGGAGAGAGACATCCTCAGTTCTCTCAGAAACAAAATCACAATCAGTTGTCAGTTCAGTTTTAGCATTTTTATACAGCAACCCCTTATGCCCATCAGTCTTTTGTTAGCACTGTTTTTTAAATAGAAACATAGACGTTGTCAATGCATAAGGACATCTTGGCCCATCTAGTCTGCCCAGTTTTCCCTGCCCACTATGCCACCGCAGGCCCTACTCGCTCTCCAGTCATCTCCTCCACTTGCCCTACTATCAAGGTCCCCTTGTATTTGTCCTATGCATGCTTGAATCCTGTCATGGTTTTGGCACACACCACCTCCGCTGGAAAGTTGTTCCAGGCAACCACCACCCTCTCCGTGAAGAACTGCCCCCCCAACCTACACTTACTTTGCTCTCCTTTCTGCGCTAGTGTTGTCCCCTCACCCTGTACCCATGTTTTACTCTCTACCCCTTCCCCCAGGTTGATAACTACTATACATTCTAATCAATCTTCCTATGATTACTGTCCCATCTTTGTGGCCACTATGTAATGTATATGAACTCCTTTCTACTTATCTTGCAATGTAAATGTATACTGTAAATACTGCTACACCCACTGCATATTGTAAATATTGCTATATTTACTGATTTTGCCAGAATGAGTGGCATCCTAGAGGGGTATTTATATGCTGAACAGAAGTTGGCAATCATTAGGAGAGGACTGAATGAAACCTTGAACACATGTGCCAAATCTCAGAGTGAGCAGTCCAGGTCAAAAAATACCCTAGCTGGCTCAGTAAGGAAGTGGAGGGGAAGGTGAGGGAAAAAGACTGGCCTTCATTAAGTTAAAAAAAAACTGGGTGAGAGGAAGACAGGGAGGTGTTCACAAATGTATCCAGGGAAGTAAGCAGGGAAGTCAGGATGGCAAAGGCAGCAAAGGAGCTGAAACTGGCTCAGGGGATCAGAGAGGGGTAAAAGGGGTTCTTTAAATACATAAGCACAGAAACATAGACTTTGATGGCAGAGAAGGACCACTTGGCCCACCTAGTCTACCCATTTCCCTAAGTACTGGATAAGCTGCAGATCCTAGTTAACCAACAGCCTATTTCTTCCTACCCCCCCCACAAGAATTGCCTTATGTCTGTCCCATGCATTGTTGAATTCCCCCACTGTTTTTGACCCCACAACCTCCTCAGGAAGGTCATCCCATGCGTCATACACCCTCTCTATGAAAAAATACTTCCTCACATTGCCCCTAAGCCATCCCCCCTCTATCTTCAAATTGTGTCCCCTTGTATAAGGGAGAAGAGAAGATGTAGGAATGACACTGTTAGAATCAAAAAGCAGGGGGGTGGGCAGACAAAGGGGAAGACAAGACAGAGGCACTCAATGAGAACTTCTGTTCGGTGTACATGAAGGAAAGGGATGGCCCAATACCACAAGAGAAAGTGGGCAAGGGTGGAGCGGGGCAGATATAAGAGATGGGGTCATCCAAGTGGACAGAGTTCTGCACGGCCTTCAAACCTTGCAAATGGAAAAGGCACCAGGACTAGACAGAGTACACTCAAGGGTCCTGAAGGAACTGGCAGAGGTGTTGGCAGGCCCTCTGATGGACCTGTTCAACACCTCCTTGGAGACTGGGAATGTACCCAAAGACTGGAGTATGGCTCATGGGGTACCCCTCCACTAGAGTGGATCCAAGGACGAACCAGGCAATTACAAACTTTTGAGTTTGACTTCTATAGTGGAGAAGCTGATGGAGTCCATTCTGAATGAGAGGTTGATAACATTTCTTGATAGTAATGGTCTGCAGGATGAGAGACAGCATGGGTTTATCTCAGGAATATTTGACTGGGTCAATAGAGCAGTTGACGAAGGTCACGCTGTGTATGTCCTCTATCTGGACTTCAGCCAGGCTTTCGAGTTGGTGCCACACGGGAAATTACTGAGCAAGCTGAGGGACATGGGGTAGGGGAAGGGGAGAAACTGGTGGGATGGGTTGGGAGCTGGCTGCAGGGCAGACAACAGAGGGTAGTTGTTAGGGTGGAGACATCCAAGCCAAGGCCAGTGCCTAGCAGGGTCCCAAAGGGTTCAGTGCTGGGTCATGTTCTGTTCAATGTCTTCATTGGAGACACTGCAGAGGGGGGTCAAGAGTAAGATCAGCCTGTTCGCTGATGACACTAAGATTTGTGCAAAAGTGGACAGTTAGTAGGGGAGGCTGGCACTCAGGGAGGATCTAGCTAAACTCAGACACTGGTCAAAGGAGTGGCAGTTGGGGTTTAACGCCAAGAAGAGCAAGGTTATGCAGCTCGGAGTCGAAAATCCCAGATCCAGCTACTGGCTGGGGGGAGTGCAGGTAACTACTTCAGAGGAGGAAAGGGACCTAAGGATAATACTCACAGGGGACATAAAGGTTTTTGTACAGTGTAGGAGGGTGGCAGCAAGGGCAAATCAGATGCTGGGGTGCATTGCCAGAGGGATCACCTCTAGAAAGGAGGAGGTCATCCTGCCCTTGTATAGAGCACTGGTGAGGCCACACTTGGAGTACTGTGTACAGTACTGGTGCTCATACCTCAAGAAGGATGTGAGATTACTGGAGGGTGCAGCGTAGGGCTACAAAAATGATCATGGGACTAGGGGAGTTGCCTTATGAGGAAAGACTGAAGGAACTCAACATGTACTCATTGGAGGAGAGAAGGGAAAGGGGGGACATGATAGAGACCTTTAAGTACTTGAAAGACATCAACAAAATTAGAAAGGGAGAATTGTACCACTTAAGGGGGGGGGTAGGGTCACTAGTGGGCACAGTCTGAAGTTGGAAGGGGGAAGGTTCAGGAGGGAAATGAGGAGGCACTACTTCACACAGAGAGTGGTGGCAGGATGCAATGCACTGCCAGAGGAGTTAATCAAACTGAGGACAGTGGATAGCTTTAAGCGAGGTTGTGAGAGTCAGGGGCAAGATTAATACAGACAAGAGCACAGTGGGGAGAATAACTGTGAGAAGGGCTGAAGGGAAGGGTTTGGGTGGAGGAGGGGCAGCTGCAGTGGTATTAAACTAACAGCTGCACAATCGAGCAGACCTGCTATACCGGTGAGCCTTTTTCTGCCAGCAATTTTGTATGTTCATATGTATTAGGTATCACTGCTCTAGCCTATGCTACTGCACCGGGGTCGTGCCCTGAAAAAAGCTTATGTTGCCAGTGTACTTACCCGGTCTCCAAAGTTAAATAAAATAATAAATAAATAAATATTTACTCATGCTTTCTCTGAGCCTTCCACCTCCCCTTCAAACTCATGTCGTGACCCCTTGCCAGGCTTCTTTTTCTATGGCAAATGCAACCTTCCTGTACCATAATACCTGTTCGGTATTTGAATGTCTCTATCATAACCCCCCCCCCACACACACACACACACACTTTTCCCTCATCTCCTCCAGAGAGTACATATTCAGTTCCTTGAGTCTCTCCTCATAGGGCTTTTGATGCAGGCCCTGCAACATTCTGGTAGCCCTCTTTTGTACTGTCCCCACCTTATCAATGTCCTTCCAGAGGTGGGGCCTCCAGAACTGGACAAGGTAATCAAGATGGGGTCCTATCAGTGATCTGTACAGGGGTAACATTATCTCCTTCTTCCTACTGGCGATACCCTCCCTGTGCACCTGAGCATCCTGCTAGCCTTCCCCATGACCTTATCACACTGCTTGGCTACCTTCAGGTAATCAGAAATGATTACCCCCATGTCCCTTTCCTGTTTGGTGATTGCCAGTACTTCCCCTCCCAATTGGTATGTAGCTCCTGGGTTTCTGTGCCACAAGTGCATGATTTTGCACTTTTTTTGCATTGAAACCTAGCTGCCAAACCCTTGACCATTCTTCCAACATTTTCAAATCATCTCTCACACCTCCTTCCCCCGGATGTGTCTACTCTATTACAGCTTTTTGTGTCATCTGCTAACAGGCATACTTTCCCTACTAGCTCTTCCGCGGTGTCGCTAATAAAGACACTGAAGAGTAATGGACCTAGTGCTGGACCCCGAGATGTCTTCTTTATACGAACATATGAAACTGCCAGCAGAAATAGGCTATAATGGTCTATCTAGTCTGCTCGAGTGTGCAGCTCAGCTAATTCCCTGGAGCTGTCCCCCACTCCATAACTCCTGGAGTCCACCCCCTCCTTCCTACCTATCCACTTCTCAGTAGTGTCCCCTTTGGTCCTAATCCTCTTCTTCACCCTATCCCACCCACCTTTAAAATTGACCACCGTTTTTGGTGCTGCCACCTCCTCCGGAAACTCATTCCACCCCTTCACAACCCTTTCAGTGAAAAAGTGCCTTCTCAGTTCTTTCCTGAATCTACCCCCCACCAATTTCAGGCTATGCCCCCTAGTTGCTCTCTCCTTTCTTACACTGAAGATGCTCTCTGTACTAACCATGTTTATGCTCTTAACGAACTTGAAGGTTTTAATCATGTCCCCCCTCTCCTTTCTGTCCTCCAGGGAGAGCATGTTCAGATCCCTCAACCTATCCTCATATGCTCTGTCCCCCATATCCTTAATCATTTTGGTTGCCCTCCACTGGACCCCTCCAGTAATCTAATATTCTTCTTTGGGTATGGGCACCAGAACTGAACACAGTATTCCAGGTGTGATCTCACCAGTGACCTGTACAGTGGCAGACTATCTTCTTCCCTCCTAGAGGTGATTCCTCTGGCAATGCATCTCAGCATTTTATTTGCCTTGCGGCATTGTGCTGTGTGTTTCATATCACCCATGACTATTACTCCCAGGTCCTTTTCCTCTTCTGATATTGTCACCTGTATTCCCCCGACAGTAACTGGCCTTTGGGTTTTTGGCTCCCATGAGCATTACTTTATACTTCCTGGCATTAAAGTCCAACTGCCAGATGCCTGACCATTTCTTCAACTTAGCCAGGTCCTTCTTTAGTGCCTGTCTCCCCTCCTCCATGTCCACCCTCCCACACAGTTTAGTATCATCTGCCAAAAGGCAGATTTTGCTACTAACCCCTTCAGCAATGTCACCAATAAATATGTTGAACAGCACATGACCAGGTACTGAGCCCAGTGGTACCCAACTGGTTACAGGTTCAGGTTTGGACAGTTCTCCCCTTACCACCACCCTCTGGTTCCCACCTCTTAGCCAGCTCCTGACCCACTCCAGCAATTTGTCCCCTAAACCCATGCCCCCCAGTTTACTGATTAGTCTGCCATGAGGCACTGAGCTGAATGCCTTGCTGAAGTCCAAGTAAAGTACGTCCACCATATGCCCCCCTGTCCAAAGACTTCATCATCCAGTCAAAGAAGTCGATCATGTTGGTCTGACAGGACCTCCCCTGACAAATCCATGCTGCATGTCGTCCTGGAGGCAATTGCCTTCAAGGAAGGACACCAGCCTTTCCTTTAGAATGGCCTCCATTAACTTGCCTACTATGGAGGTTAGGCTAACTGACCTGCAGCTACCTGGCTCATCCTTGGGTCCACTCTTATGGAGGGGTACCACATGAGCTGTCCTCCAGTCTTGTGGCACACACCCCATCTCCAGCAAGGTGCTAAATAGGTTTGCCAGTGGTGCTGTCAATACCCCCACCAGTTCCTTCAGGACCCTCGGGTGTACCCCATCTGGGCCTGGTGCCTTGTCCACTCTCGGTTCCCTGAGCCCTCTTAAAACCCTGTCTACCCCGATCTCCCCCTCATACTTCTTCCCCTCCTCAAGGGTCCCCCCAAACTTCCCCTATGGCACTGGCCCATAGGCTTCCTTGGTGAAGACTGAGCAAAAGTACTAATTAACTAAATTACTAAAATGCCAGCAGAATAGGCCTAACGGTCTTTTGCGTCTGCTCATCTGGTCAGCCCCCACCCTGGAAGCTGACCTTGCTGCCCCCCTCACCTTCTCTGGCTTCTCCCTTCCCAGTTCCGGATATTCTCGCTGCATTGGATTTTGCTTCCAGAACCCTTCCTCTGTAACTGTCCCACCCCCTCTTGAACCCCTCCACCGTCTCTGCCTCCACCAGCCCCCTAGGCAGCACATTCCATGGCTCCTCCATCCTCTCAGTGAAGTAGCACCTCCTCCTTTCTCCCCTGAATCTTCCCCCCTCCAGCTTCCATCCATGCCCTCTAGTGGCCCCCTCCTCCTTCCTTCGAAGCACCCTGACTGTTCCTCCCCATTTACCCCCTTCAATTTAGTGCTTCAACTTGCTCCTCCCCTTTTTCTGCCCATCCTCGCTCTCTCTTTATCCTAACTATCCCCTTCCTTGTGCTTCTTCTCTCCTTGATATATCGGAAGAAGTCCTTCTCCCCTGCTTTAATCCCCTGGGCCAGCCTCAGTTCTTCCATAGCCTTGGCTGTCCTGATCTCTGCCTGCCTCCCGAGATTTCATCGCGTATGCCTCCCTGTCTTCCACCCTCAAGGTACGCTTGTCCTTCAGGAAGGCTGCCCTCTTCTCTCTTACCTTTTCAGCTACCTCTCTGTTATATAAGTTAGGTTTCTTGGTTCTGGAGTTCTTCTTATGAACCCTTGTACAGGTACCAGTGGCCTCGATTATTTCCCTCTTAATGATGGTCCATGTCTGGTCTGCATTCAGCTCTGGTCTGAGCTTGGCCAGATGCTCCTGGACTATGCTCCCCATCCTATCAAAGTCTGCCTTCCTAAAGTCCACCAACTGCGTTTTAGATGTGGCTGCTTCTTTCCCCATGTAGATGGAGAACCACAATTCGCAGTGGTCACTGCCTACAAGGGTTCCCTGACTTCACATCCCAGACATGGTCTCCATCTGATAACACTAGGTCTAGTATGGCCTCCCCCTTTACTGATTCTATGATGCCCTATGTCAGGAAACAGTCCTAAATATTATCCAGGAGGACTTGTTCCCTGCTGTAGGAGATAGCTGGGGTGCTCCAGTGTACTCCAGGTAGACTGAAGTCCCCTGGTATTACAGTGTTCCCCTTCCCCCCTACCCTTCTTATTTGTTCCTTCAACTCCATATCCAACTCCCTTTCCTGTGACGGTGGTCTTTTTACCACCCCTACCTGGATCTTTCTCCAGGCGGTGCTCTGGAGTACCACCCACAGGGCTTCGGTGGTGCCTTCCTCTCCCGCCTCTCTGTTGCATATATCACTTCTCTTACGTACAATGCCACTCCCTTTTTAACCATTTGCTTTGTCCTTCCTGTGCAGTTGACATCCAGAGATCACTAGGTCCCATTCATGATATTGGGTTGCCCATGTCTCTGTGATGACTACTATGTCTTCATCCCCCTCAGCCATCATCACCTGTAGTTCCGCTGCCTTGTTAGCCAGGCTCCTAGCATTTAAGGATAACACCTTCCAGTGCACTCCCTGCCCCTCTTTACCCGTTCCGTTTGTGCATACCCTCCCTCACAGTCCCTTCTCTCCCTTCCCCTTGCTCCCATCCATCCTTTGTTTTTCCTTCTAGGGGGAGGCCTGGGAGCCCCCTCTCATGGTGGTGAGTGCCTATCCCTCTGATGCCCGCCCTGATCAGTTTAAATGTAGCCTGTCAAGCAAGTACTTTTCCAGGTTTCCTTTCAGGACCTTTGTGCCCTCCCAGCTTAGATGCAGCCTGTCAGGTGCATACAGGTCCTAGCCCACTGCCCCATCAGCCCATACCCATTTGTTTCACACCATCCCCCCAGCCATTCATTGAACTCCTCAACCCCTTCCTTACTGTGCTGGCCCTCAGGACTGGCAACACTTATGGGAAAGCGACTAACTGACTCACCTTACTGAAGATGTTACCTAGCTCAATGAATCTTTCTTGTACCATCTTCACTTTGCAGCCCACCAGGTCATTTGTTTCCAAATGCACCACACTGTGAATCTTCCCCTGCCAAACGCATTTTGGAATAATTGTCCACTGCCCCCCCCCCCTTGCCGTCAGGCCTGGCATGCACTCTACCCTCCTGATGCTTTTCCCTCTATACCTGTTCCCCCATCTTACTCCTTTCAGAATAGAGTCCCCTGTTATTACAACTGTTCCCCCGTTACCTGTTCCTTGCTGACATAGTGCCTTCTCTTATGATCATCTTTCCATGCTGCCTTACATTGTGTCCACATTGCAGAGTCTCTCCCCTTTCCTGTTCTCTGGTTTCCCTTTTCCTCATAGTTTCCCCCTGCCCTTCCCTCCTGATCCGACCTTCATGTTTCCCTCCTGTGGCTTTGCCCCCGGCAGATGCCTTTCCTTTCCAATTCCCTGTTCCCCGGAATCCCTCTTCCTGATATCCCCCTGTTCTGAACCCCACTTTCTTTCCAGGACTTCCGGATCTTGGAGCTGAGCTCAAACAAATCTGAATCAAAGTTACCAAAAGAAACAGAGTCCCCAGCATCTGAGGCTGTTCTTGTTCTCGCAGCTGCTGAAATATCAGGGTTTACTCCTTCTGTGATTAACTTAGCATATCCTGTGAAGTCATTTCCAATAAGAAGAAAACTACTCACTATAGTAATGTTTCTTCTAATGGAGTCTTTGCTGTATTCTGACTATATGTATTCTGACTATATGCAGTTAACCTCAGCATTTGAACTGCTCCGGAGAGTAAGGGGTTAATTCTATGCCAGGGCATATAACGTTGAGCTTGAGCTCGGTTTTTAAACCTCTGTCTTTGGTACATCTCAATGTAACCGTCAGGTTCTTACGAGCAAAGAGAACTAACTAGAGTTATGGAAATTGTTTTAATTTTAGGCCCAAAAAGGCAACAAAGCTTGGGTCCAAAGACTCAAGTCGAGAACCCAAGAAGAAACAGAGTAGATAGTGAATTAAATATATTAACAAATAACAAAAGAACAACAACAACCTCACCCTACATAATGGGAGGGGTGCAAGGTACACCCCTGAGGTGTAACACTGTATCTGCCAACCCACATCCCAAAAGAAAAAATTACTTACCTTAGTAATGTTGTTTCTTCTAATGGATTCTTGCTATATTATGACACATGCAGTGAGTCCCAACCTTTGAACTGCTCCGGAGGTGAAAGAGTTAACATTCCACGCCAGGCATGGAACTTTGAGCTCGAGCTCGGTTGAAAACTCTATCTGTTGTTCTTCAAACTCAAGCTGTCAGATCCTTACGAGCAAAACTCACTAAGACTCTGTGTGGAAGCTGTAAACCTACACTAGCCAACTGGCTACTAATTACATAAACACATTTTTTGGTGCCAAAACAAAGACTCAAGTCAGGAGACCCAAAAAATGACAAACACAACACAGATCACCCCAAAAAGGAGGGGTGAAAACAAGGTGGGCATTTAAAAGTGTTCCAACACTGCCCTACCCACCCACATCCCAAAAAGTAAGGTTTTGAAAGGGGCAGGCAGGAGGGGAGGTTGTAATATAGCAAGACTCATTAGAAGAAACAACATTACTAAGGTGAGTAATTTTTTCTTCAGACACATGGAAGTCTTGCTATATTGTGACATATGCAGACTACACAGCAGCAGCACTCCATGGAGGAGGGACAGAACCTACTTAGGAAATAGGCTCTGAAGCACAGCTGTGCCAAATCGAGCATCACTCCTAGCCTGGATGTCTAGGGAGTAATGCTTGGTAAAAGTGTGAACTGTTTTCCAGGTAGCTGCTTGACATATGTCTAGGATAGGGATGTCCCTGGCAGCAGCCAGAGACGCAGCTGTACCTCTGGTAGAGTGAGCCCTCAGGCCTGAGGGAGGAACTTTACCTAGTTTTTCATAGCAGAATTGAATACAAGAGATGATCCACCTGGCAATGGATCTTTTAGTGGCAGGTTTCCCTTTGCCGACCTCACCATAAGTGAGGAACAGTTGTAGGGAGTCAAACCTGTGACCCTTGGTACGATCTATGTAGTAGCTAAGGGATCTTTTGACATCTAAACTGTGTAACCTCCTCTCACCAGAGGAGGAATGGTCAGTGATGTACACAGGGAGAGACATAGATTGATTAAGGTGGAAATCTGAGACCACCTTAGGCAAGAAATTTCTGTTAGTCCTGAGGAATACCTTATCTCTATGAAAAGAGATAAAATCAGGCTCCACTGACAATGCTTGTAACTCACTTATGCGCCTGGCAGAAGTGATGGCTACCAAAAACACAGTTTCCCAAGTCAAGTACTTAAGCTCTGCTGAAGACAAGGGCTCAAAAGGGGGTTGCATAAGCTGGGCAATGCAAATATTAAGATCCCAGGCAGGGGCAGGATCCCTGAATGGGGGTTGGTGTGAAGCAACCCTTTGAAAAAATTGAAGAAAACAGGATGGTTTGAAAGAGAAGATGGTTTACCTGCTGATAAGAAAGCAGACATGGCTGCCAGGTGCACCTTTAGGGTAGCTGGTCTCAGCCCCAAAGTATTTAGATGGACCATATAGTCCAGGACCGTGGGTAAACCAGCAGATTCTGGGGGAATATGCTTTGCAGAGCACCATATGGAAAATCTCTTCCATTTGGAATTATAAGTAGCCCTGGTGGAAGGCTTCCTCGAAGCCTTCAGGATATCCAAAACACCTTGGGAGAGGTGTAGGTCAGCAAACTCTAACTCTTCAAGAGCCAGGCCTTGAGGTTGAGAGATTTGAGGTTCGGCTACCAAACTCTCCCCTGAGCACAGGATAACAGATTGAGATTCCTGGGAAGACACAGGGGAAGGTGGACTACTAAGGACATAAGGAGTGGGTACCAGGGCTGTCTGGCCCAGTCTGGAGCAATCAGGATCTTTTTGCAAGGTTGAGATCTGATTTTGACTAGCACTTTGAACAGGAGAGGGAAGGGGGAAAAGGCATAGAGAAACTTGCCTTCCCAACTGAGAAGGAAGGCATCCAGGGGGACTGAGCCCAACACTGGGGGCCTGCAACAAAAAAGGGGAAGTTGGTGATTGTCTGGGGCTGCAAAAAGATCTATCTGGGGTGTGCCCCATCTGGCAAATACCACCTCCAGTACTAGGGGATCCAGAGCCCATTCGTGATGGCCCTGGGAAATCCTGCTGAGAGCATCTGCCAGGATATTGTCCTTGCCTGGGAGGTGAACTGCTACAAAGGAGGTGTTCAGGAGCAAGCCAGAGACCACTAACTTCATTGCTTCGTGCACAAGGCTGTAGACCGAGTGCCCCTTGCTTGTTGATGTACCACATTGTGGTGGTATTGTCTGTTCTGACCTGAATAACTTTGTTCTGAACTGATTTGGAAAAAACTTGAAGTGCTAGAAAAACTGCTCTGAGTTCCAACAGATTGATGTGGAGCAGAGATTCCTGAGGGGACCACAATCCCTGGGTAGTGAGGTCGCCCATGTGAGCTCCCCACCCCAATAGGGATGCATCTGTAGTAAGGATTAAGGAGTGAGACTGAGGGGTGAAGGGGAACCCCTGTCTCAAATTGCCCTGGTCCTGCCACCACTGAAGGGCCTGGATCAGGGTTCAAGTCACTGGAATTAATTTGGTTAGAGGGTCCCTCCTTTGAGACCAAAAGGCTCTCAAATGGAACTGGATATCCCTCATCTGAAATCTGGCTCCCTGCACTACTGCTGTCGAAGCAGCCATGTTTCCCAGGAGCTGGAGAAAGTGCCTTGCTGGTCGAGAGACCTGTAGGGTGAAGGAGGAAGCCAGAGAAATCAGGGTCCTTGCTCTTTCCAGAGGAAGGAAGGCTCTGGCTTCTTTTGTGTTCAGTTCTGCACCTATGAAGGTGAGAAGCTGGACAGGTTCTAGGACTGACTTTGGAAGACTGAGAAGGAAACCTAAGAAGTTAGCAGTTGCTGAGTTACTTGAAGATGTAACCTGATTCTGGTCTGAGACTGGCCTACTATGAGCCAGTCATCCAGGTAAGGAAAGATGGCAATTTTTTGCCTTCTTAATGGGCAACTGCTACTTCCAGGCATTTTGTGAATACCCTTGGGCAGATGTGAGGTCAAGGGCATTGCTTTGAACTGGTAATGACCTGAGGGCAGTTCAATCTGAGGTACTTTCGATGGGAGCTTGATGAGAACATGAAAATAGGGATCCTTGAGGTCCAGGGACACTAGCCAGTCCCCTGGCCTTAAAGAGGGTAAAATAATTCCCAGAGTCACCATTTTGAATTTTGGTTTTAAAAGGTGTTTGTTTAGATACCTGAGATCCAGGATGGGCCGCCATTCTCCTGTCTTTTTTGGGGTAAGGAAGTACCTGGAGTACAACCCTTTGCCCTGGTGTAGGGGTGGAACCCTTTCCACGGCTCTGAGAGCCAGGAGGGTAGAGACTTCTGCCTCTAGGGCAAGAGCCTGTGAAGGATTTGCAGGTGGAAAGGATCTGGTTCTCATCTTTGGAAATTTCTTGAAGCTGAGAACCAGTCCCTGGCTTACTACTTCCAGGACCCACCTGTCTGATGTTAGAAACTCCCAGTCCTGGACAAAGTAAGCCAGCCTGCCCCCTACAGGTAGAGGAAAATCGGCCCTGGGCACCCCATCAGGGTGCCTGCTTGGCAGGGGCTTTAGGCTGAGGGGTGGAAGCAGGTCTGCTTACACCCCGTCTGCCTCTTCCTCTAAAGAACCCCCTCTGTGCATAGGCTGAAGAGGAGGCCTGGGCTTGGTAAAAAGGCCTATGAAAAGGCCTGCCCCTGCCCCTGGGAGGCTGCCTTTGGGGAGTGACCTGCCTTTCCTTGGCTTGTGCACTCCTATAGGTGGTCCTATATTCATCAGTTTTCTTCATGTAATTCTCTGTTTGCTCCCCAAACAGACAGTTGCCCACAACAGGGAAATCCATGGCCTTAGTCTAGGTATCCTGTGACAGACTAGTACATCTGAGCCAAGCCATTCTACAGAGAGCCACAGATGTAGCCATGACTCTAGATGATACATCATTAGAGTCCACTGCAGCATGGAATTGCACCTTAGATGCCTCAATACCATCAGCGGCCACCTGCTCCAGCTCCTTTGCCAGCTGGCCAGGGACCTGCTTTGCTAGAGCCAAAACAGTATCCCATCTGGATTTTTGGTGTCTAGCCACATAAGCCATATAATTTGCCTGTCTGAGTCCCAAGGATGCTGCCATGCACTCTTTCTTTGCCATAGCATCTATCTTTCTGGAGTCCTTGTCATGGGGGTGAGAGGCTAAGGGAATATTTGCCTTGTCACAGGCTGCAGCCTGCACAACCCTCACATGGCTGCATTGCTGTGTAAAGAACTCCGTATCAGAGCCTGATAATGCATACCTTTTGTCCATTCTTTTAATCAACAGGAGGTATAGTGTGAGGAGCTTTTAAAATTTTTACTGTCTGTTTCCAAAAAGATTTATGTAGAGGAATAGACAGTCTCCTAGACTCTGGGATATCCATCATTTTTACATAATCAGGCTCTTCTTGATCATCCACAGCTTCCTCCATAGGGAGCTGGAGGGTTTCAGCTACTTTGTTATAAAACATAAAATTAGACGGGGACCCAGAAAGCCTAGGGGAGACACTCCTGAAGGTCTGTCTGGAGAGATGTCTGGTTCAATGGGCACATCCAGACTTTCAAATCCACATTCACTCTCCTCATACTCCTCTTCCCCCTCCTCTGGTTCATAAAATTCCTCTAAATCATACTCTTGAACCGGTGGAACCGACCGAATCGAACGCTTACCTGATGGTGCCGGTTCGGTCGGAACCGAGAGGACCGAACAATTTTATTGCTTTAGCTATTTTTTCAGCGTTGGAGAGGAAAGTTTTGGCTCCACACCAGCTGATTTTCTAGTTCTCTTTGCTGGAACCGACTCCTCAGAGTCGGCTCTCCTTTTGCCCGAGGAAGTATCACCCTGGTCAGAGGGCACTCCCTCCAGTTTGGTTTCAACCGAACCGGGCTGGCCATCTGGTTCAGCGGACTTTTTGGCCTCCCTTTCCCTGAGCCTACCGACTCTTTTATCCAGGGTAGCTGTAGGAGTCTTACAAATCTGGCAGTCTGAATTGAGGTGGTCAAACCCCAGACAATAAACACATGTGGTGTGGGGGTCAGCCTTGGCAAAGGCTTCCCCACAGACAACACAGTGTTGAAACCCAGTGGGCCCAGTTTTTCTTTTGGGTTTCTCAGACATTGTGCCAGCCTAACCAAAAACTTGCCCGTTTATGGCAATCCGCCAAGCAAGACTCCTTTATCAGTTCCCAACCGTGTCACGGGTCATGGAAAAAAATGTAATGAAATCCCTTTTTTTTTAGAACCGATAAGAACCGGGAACCGCACTTCTAAAGTATAGCAAATGTAATAGAAACAACCTGATCGGTTCGAACCGAACCAATGAAACCGTTTACAAGTTCCAAACAGAAAGTAAATGTAAAACCTATCTAGTACTTACAAATACCACAGGTAGAGCTTGAACCGACCGGTTGCGGTTTAAATTCGGTTAAAAAAACGAAAACTTTATACTTTAACCAACAAAATGAACCGAGCAGAAGGAGAAACCTCCGGAGCAACTGTTCAGTGAGGCGGAGTAAAGAATCTGACAGTTTGAGTTTGAAGAACAACAGATAGAGTTTTCAACCGAGCTCGAGCTCAAAGTTCCATAGCTGGCATGGAATGTTAACTCTTTCACCTCCGGAGCAGTTTGAAGGTTGGGACTCACTGCATATGTCATAATATAGCAAGACTTCATGTCGTTTGAAACTAGGTTCTGAGAGGGGAGGCAGGCAGGGAAGTCAGAATACAGCAAGACTCCATTAGAAGAAACAACATTACAATGGTGAGTAATTTTTTCTTCAAACAACATGAAGTCTTGCTGTATTCTAACTATATGCATACTACCAAGCAGTTCCCCCCAGGAGGAGGGGACAAAAAACCTTACTTTGGGAATAGGCTCTGCAACACTGCTGTACTAAACTGAGCATCACTCCTAGTCTGGATGTCCAGAGAGTAATGCTTGGAGAATGTATGGACTGTTTTCCAGGTGGCTGCTTTACAGATTTCTACAAGGGAATAACCTTATCAGCTGCAAGGGAGGCAGCTGTACCTCTAGTCGAGTGGACCCTCAGGCGTGAAGGAGGTTCTTTGCCCAATTTGGAATAGCAGAATTGGATACAACAGACAATCCACCTGGCAGTAGTTCTTTTAGTGGCAGGTCTACCTTTTCCCACTTCTCCGTGAGAAATAGCTGAAGACAATCCTTCCTATGTGCCTTAGTATGCTCTATGTAATAGCTTGCTCTTTACACATCCAGACTGTGCAATCTTCTTTCCCCTGAGGAAGAATGGTCAGTGAAAAACACAGGTAGAGACATAGATTGGTTCACATGAAAATCTGGTACTTTAGGTAAAAACTTTCTATTTATCCTGAGGACCACCTTATCCCTATTAAAGGAAATGAAGTCAGGTTCTACTGATAAGGCCTGTAATTCACTGATCCTCCTGGCAGAAGCAATAGCTACCAAGAACACAGTTTTCCAAGTCAAGCACTTAAGCTCGGCAGAAGCTAAGGACTCAAAGGGTGGCTGCATAAGCTGTGCAATGCAGATATTAAGATCCCAAGCTGCAGTAGGCTCTCTAAAACAAAGATTAATGTGGACCAAGCCTTTGAAGAACTTACTGAAAACAGGATGAGATGCCAGCGAAGATCCCTTCCCTGCAGAAAGAAAAGCAGACACAGCTGCTAAATGAACTTTTAAGGGTTGCAGGCCAAAGGCCTAGGCTATTAAGGTGAACCAAATAATCCAAGGCCGTGGCAATACCTGTAGCTTCTGTCTGTATGCCACTCTGAGAACACCAAATGGTGAACCTTTTCCATTTGGAATTATAAGTTTTCCTGACAGAAGGTTTCCTAGAGACCTTCAAAATATCCACGACCCCCTGAGAAAGATGCAGGCCTGCATATTCTAACTCTTCAAGAACCAGGCTTTGAGACTGAGAGACTAGAGATTGGGATACCAAATTCTCCCTTGAGAGAAGGTTAACAAATTGTGTCTCCTGGGTAGAGACCGGGGGGGGGGGGATGACACTGCTAGAGACAACAAGAGAGGATACCACAGTTGTCTGGCCCAGTCTGGGGCCACTAGTATAACTGTGCAGGGTTGAGACCTGATCTTGACCAGGACTCTGAATAGTAGAGGAAAGGGAGGAAAGGCATAAAGAAACCTGCCTGTCTAATCTAATAGGAGAGAATCCAGAGGAACAGTTCCTAGGACTGGAGGCCCCCAACAAAACAGAGGAAGTTGATAATTGTCTGGGGCTGCAAAGAGATCTCTCTGGAGTGTCCCATCTGGTGAAGATGACTTTCAGGATATGAGTGTTCAGGGTCCATTCATGATGACCCTGGGATATTCTGCTCAAAGCATCTGCCAACACATTGTCCTTCCCTGGAAGATGAACTGCTGTCAGGGAAGCTTAGAGAGAGTAAGCTACATACCACAGTTTCATGGCTTCTGTGCACAAGGCTGTAGGCCGAGTGTCCCCCTGCTTGTTTATGTACAACATTGTGGTGGTGTTGTCTGTCCTGGCTTGCACCAGTTTGCCTTTGACCGACACCGAGAAAGCCTGGAGTGCTAGGAACACAGCTCTGAGTTCCAGGAGATTAATGTGAAGGAGAGACTCTCGCTGTGACCAAATTCTCTGTACAGTAAGAGCCCCCAGATGGGCTCCCCAACCCAGAAGAAAGGCATCTGTGGTTAAAACCACTGAGGGGACATGACTGAGAAATGGGATACCCTGTCTGAGACTGTCCTGATCCAGCCACTACTGGAGAACCTGGACCAGAGTCTGAGTCACTGGAATCAGTTTGGTGAGAGAATCTTTCTTCTGAGACCAAAACGACCTTAAGTGGAACTGAATGTCCCTCATCTGAAACCTGGTTCCTTGTACCACAGCAATTGAAGCTGCCATGTGGCCAAGGAGTTGGAGAAAGTGCCTGGCTGGGCGAGAGACCAGAGGCTGAAAATAGGAAGCCAGATCTGTAAGGGCGGTTACCCTTGTCTGTGGGAGGAAGACGCTTGCCTGGACTGTATCTAACTCTACTCCTATAAAAGTGAGGAGTTGTACAGGTTCGAGAACTGACTTGGGGAAGACTGAGAACGAATCCTAGGGAACTGAGCAGATTCTGAGAAACTTCCAGAGCTGATTTGACTTGGTCTGATGACTGGCCTACAATGAGCCAGTCATCTAGATAAGGGAAGACTGAGATACCCTGCCTTCTGAGGAAGGCCACTACTACTGCAAGGCACTTTGTAAATACCATTGGAGCTGAAGTGAGGCCGAAGGGCATGGCTCTGAACTGGTAATGGCCTGAGGGCAACTCGAGCCTAAGGTACTTCCTGTGGGAGCACCTGATAGGAATGCGGAAATAGGCATCCTTTGAGTTCCAGGGATGCTAGCCAATCCCCTGGCCTCAGAGAGAGGAGGATTACTTCCAGAGTCACCATTCTGAACTTTGGTTTGTGATACAATTGTTCAGATATCTCAAGTCTAGGATGGGTCTCCACTCCCCTGCCTTCTTTGCGGTAAGGAAGTACCTGGAGTACAGCCCTTTGCCCTGTGTTGTGGTGGAACTTTTTTCCACAGCTTTGAGAGCTAGCAGGGAAGAAACCTCTGTATCTAAGGCAATGGTCTCTGATGGTGATGCAGGAGGAGAAGACCTGACTCTCATTTTTGGAAATCTTTTAAAACTGAGAGCCAGGCCCTGGCTTACTACCTCCAGCACCCACTTGTCTGAAGTAACAGACTTTCAGGCCTGGAAATAGTAAGCCAGCCTGCCCCCTACTGGTAGAGGGGAGGCAACCCGAACTGACACATCAGGGTGTCTGTTTGGCAGGAGCCTTGGACTGGGAGGAGGATGCAGCCCTGCTTATCCCCGTTCTACTTCTCCCTCGGATGAACCCCCTCTGTGGGAAGGAAGAGGAGGCCTGGGCTTGGTAAAAAGGCCTGCCCTTGCCCCTAGATTGCTGCCTCTGAGGAGTGGCTTGTCTCTCTTTGGCCTGTGCACTCCTGTAAGTGGTCCTGTTTTCATCCATTTTCTTCATGTAACCCTCAGTCTGCTCCACAAACAGAGAATTACCAACCACAGGGAAATCCATGGCCTTAGCATGGATATCCTGAGACAGGCTAGTATATCTGAGACAAACAAATCTCCTGAGAGACACAGATGTAGCTATGACTCTAGATGCCACATCATTAGAGTCGACAACAGCATGGAATTGCACTTTTGATGCCTCAATTCCATCAGCAGCCACCTCCAGCTCTCTGGCTAGCTGGGGGGAAGCCTTCTTTGCCAGTTCCATTACTGTGTCCAACCTGGACATCTGGTACCTAGCTATATAGGCCATGTAGGTTGCCTGCCTGAGTCCCAAGGAAGATGCCAAGTACTGTTTTTTGGCCATGGCATCCACCTTCCTGGAATCTTTATCTTGGTGGGGGGGTTAAGCCAAAGGAACGTTAGCCCTGTCACAAGCTGCATCCTGCACTACCCCAACATGGCTGCAATGGCTGTGCAAATATTCCGTACCTGAGCCTGACAGTGTGTATCTCCTGTCCATTTTCTTATCCACAGGAGGTAAAGAATTAGGCATTTATAAAATTGTTCTTGTCTGTTTTCCCAAGGACTTGTGAGGAGGGATAGACAGTCTTTTGGACTCTGGGACATCCATCATTTCTATATAGTCAGGCTCTTCTTCCTCATCAGCAGCTTCCATGTTGCTATAGCAACACTCATTCACGCTTGATTCTCACTTTCTGAAGCCGCCCAGTAAGTTGCTCTCGTCGGTCTATACTCAACGGCTTTTGTATCTTAAAACTGAAAACAAATGAGCTGAGCACCCACAGGATAGATTTTTTTTTCATACAAGTCACTTCTCTTTTTTGTGGATTTTGAGGCATATAATTTACTGAACTGAACACCGCTGAGCCATGCTTTCTCTCTCGCCAAAATACTTTTACACCAAAAGTCCATGCACCAGTTATTATAAAATATAACATTTGTGAGGGATTGATATGCAGTTTTATACATCCTCGGTGTGTGATACAGTGAAACCTCTCGAGCTTCGCTCTCGAGGTTTCTCTAATATCACACACCTTGGGTGTGTAAAAAAACTGCATATCAACCCCCTACATATGCATTATTCTCTATGTATCAGTCTGATTGCCCATTGTTGTTTTGGCCATTGGCAATTGGCATTTCCAAAGTTGTCTGGTATGCTTCGATATCATCCGAGGGACAAAGTTTTGTAAGTTTAATGTCATTTTAAGTGGTTTGTTTTTTTGATCTGCTGGACCTGTACCAGATCCTCCAGCTTTGATAGCTTGCAAGGCATCCAGCCATTGCTGCATCTCTTCTGTGTTTGTCAGTCTGTCTTTGTTGTATAGCCCACCATTTGAAGAAGGCAGAAATGCTTTCAGGTCTTATACTTGCCTGTTCTTCTTTCATCACTGGTGCTGGCTGTACAGTCTCAGTTTGGACTTTTGTTTCTGCTTCTAGTTTGGCTGCCATTTTTCTGGTAATCACTACTGTGCTTGCTGTTGCAGGATCCATGCCTTTTTTCTGTACTTCCCTGGTACCGGGTCTAGTACACACACCTAAAACTCCTGGCGCAGACTATGGACGGCGTCAATCCCACTTTGTCTTGACACCAGCTGTCGTAGTGGCATAGGTCAAGAAGCATAGGCAGACTAGGAGAAGTTATAAAATCTACAAGTAGTGTTTTATTACTATCAATAACAATAAAATAGAAAAAATAAAACTGTACAGGATATCTCTTCATAAAAGCAGTGCGAACAAAAAAGTCCTTCATCTGAGTCTCTCAAATTAAATCTAATTCACGCTCTCTAAACAAAACATTTATAGGATGCCTTTTCTTGGCAGTTTCAGCTCTGTATCCAGACTGTTGTACATACAAAGAAGCTAGCAGAAGAAGGCCATTTGGTCTATCAAGTCTGCTCATATTGCAGGGTCCACAGCTTGAGCTAATGTCCCTTCCCCCCATTCCTCCCATCCTCCCTACCCATGATCCTTACCTTCCCCCGTGCCTATTACAGCCTCTCTTAAAGTTGCCCACTGTCTTCAACGAGATGACCTCTTCCAGCAACACATTCCAAGTGTTCACCACCCTCTTTGTGAAGAAGTGTTTCCTGACCTCCCTCCTAAACCTCCCACCCTCCAGCTTAAGACTGTGCCCCCTTATGTTATGGTTGCCACTCAGCTTAAAGAGACTCTCCTTATCAACCTTATTTATCCCTTTGAAGTACTTGAAGATCCCAATCATGCCCCTCTCTCTCCTGCCTTCCAAGGAGTACATGTTCAGTGCCCTCAACCTCCCCTCGTATGCCTTACTCTGCTGACCCACTATCATCTCGGTAGCCCTCCTCTGGACCTTCTCCACTTGCACTGTGTGGAGTGCTTCAGGTCACTAGTGATCAGCATTCTCAGGTCCTTTTTCTCCCTGATGCAGATACTTGTACTTCACCCAGGTAGTACTCTGTCCTGGGATTCTTGGCTCCAATATGCATAACTCTGTATTTCTTGGCATTGAAGCCAAGCTGCCAGATCCTGGACCACCTCACCAGCTTTACCACATCTTCCTGTAGGTCCTGTATCCCTTCAGCTGTGTTCACTCTCCCGCAGAGCTTGGTATCATCCGCGAATAAGCATATTTTGCCCTTAATGCCATCCCCAATGTCATTGATGAAGACACTGAACAACATCGGCCCCAGCATCGAGCCTTGCAGGACCCCACTGGTTACCTCTCTGGTGCCAGATAACTCTCCCCCTCACAACCACCCTCTGTGTTCTGTCCCTCAGCCAGTTTTCCACCCATCTGGCCATATTTTCCCCAAACCCGAGATCCACCAACTTCTTGATCAACCTTTTGTGGAGCACGGAGTCAAAGGCCTTGCTGAAATCAAGATGGGGATGTCTACCACTTGGCCCCTGTCTACTGTCTTAGTGACTCAGTCAAAGAAGTCAATCAGATTCATTTGACACAACCTCCCCCCCATGAACCCATGCTGCCTCACATCCTGAAGACCATGCTTCTCTGGATATTCCACCAACCTTTCCTTTAGTATGGTCTCCATGAGCTTGCCCACAGTGGAGGTCAGACTGAAACCTAGAAACACAGAATTTGACAGCAGATAAGGACTGCTTGGCCCACCTAGTCTGCCCATTTCCCTACCTAATGCATAGGCTGCAGATCTTGGTTAATCAACAGCCTACTTCCTCCTAGCCCCCACTAGACTTGCCTTATGTCTGTCCCATGCATTCTTGAATTCCTCCACTATTTTTGAGTCCACTACCTCCTCAGGAAGGCTGTTCCATGTATCCACAACCCTCTCAGTGAAAAAAGACTAGCTGATCTGTAATTCCTTGGGTCATCCTTGGGACCGTGTTTGTGGAGGGGCACTACATGTGCTGTTCTCCAGTCCTGCGGTACCATGCCTGACTCTAGTGAACTATTAAATAGGTCTGCCAGTGGTCCTGCCAGCTCCTCAGCCAGTTCCTTTAGTACCCTTGGATGTACTCTATATGGGCCTGGTGATTTGTCCACCTTCAACGCCAGCAGCCCTTCCTCACTCTATCCTCCTCTATCACTACATCTGTGTTCCCCTCCCCCTACTCCTCTTTTCCCTCTTGAAGGCACTGGTCCGTCCTTCTCTCGGGCGAAGAAGGAACAGAAGTATTCATTTAGTATCTTTGTTTTCCCCCATTATCCTCCACCCACTCCACCCCTTTCTAAAGCCTAACAATCCCTTCCTTCGTGTCCCTTTTCTCACTTATATAGCAAAAGAAAGCCTTCTCCCCCTTCTTAAGTCCTTCAGCTATCTGCAGCTCCTTTGGTGCCTTTGCTCGACAGGCTTCCTTACATGCCTCACTAGTCAACCTTAGGTAATTTTCCCTATCCACCTCTCTCTTGGTCTTCCTGAATTTTCTATAGGCCAACCTCTTTTCCCTTACTGCCTGGGCAACCCCAGAACTGAACTAGCTGGGCGTTTTGGCCCTTGTGTTCTTCCCCCTGAGCCTAATGCACTCATCTGTGGCAACCAGTATTCTTCTTTAATGATGGACCATTTTTGGTACACCCCCATATCTTCTCTGATGCCCACCAGATGACTCCTTAGCACTTCACCCATTTTCCTGAAGTCGGCCTTCCTGAAATCCAAGATTTTAGTCTTAGTCGGGATGCCTTCCCTGCCCATATCCAACTGGAACTACACTGTGCAATGGTCACTTCCACCCAGTGGCTCCCTGAACATTATTTCCTGTACATGCTCTCCATTTTTGAGCACCATGTCAAGAATTGCCTCAGCTCTTGTTGGTTCAGTGATGCTCTGAGTCAGGAACCTACTCCGCGGTCCTTCCAGGATCATCTGACTCCTAGCACATGTTGTGGATTGTATGCTCCAGTCCAGCTTGGGCAGATTGAAGTCCATCACAATTACCACCTCTCCTTTCCCCGCAGCTTCCAGTATTTGTGAGCTCAGTTCCCTGTCCCTCTCCTCATCCTGACTGGGTGGTCTGTAAACCACTCCCAACCTCACCTTTCTCCCTCTATTGGATCTTAACTGAACCCATAATGCCTCCACCTCCCCTTCCTCTGACTCCTCCTCGTGCAAGTTATTCCCTCCCTGATATAAACTGCCACCCCTCCCCCCCTTCCCAATTACCCTGTCCCTCCTGTATAGTTTATACCCAGGGATCGCAAGGTCCCAGTCATGGTGTGATGTTGTCCAAGTCTCGGTTACTGTAGTTATGTCCTCCCTCCTGTCTGCTAATAGTGCCTGCAGGTCGTCCATCTTGTTTTCTTGTTTTCAAGACTCCATACATTCAGAGATACCACCCTCCACCTAGACTCTAACCTTCCTTCTCCTCCCTCTATTCTTCTAGTCACATTTATCCCCTCCGTATTCACCCCTCCATGTACCCTTGTTATGCGTTCCTCACCACCTCCACCCTTTGCTAACTGTGTTCTCGTCCCTTCCACTTCCTCCCTCCAGAACTCTTCCATCACTGTGGGGGGGGAGTTCACTGACCTCCTCCTCTCAGAGTCTGTAGGCATGCATGCCCACTGCCCCCCAGTAGTTTAAATTAAGTGTAGTGGTTATGTAGTCCCTCAGTTTGTCCTTAAGTACCCTTAAACCCTCCCTACTGAGGTGTAGCCTGTCTGGTGAAAAGAGTGCTTTGTTTGACTAGGTCTCCTCCCACTCCCCAAAAGAGATAAACATCTCCTCCCTGCACCATTTCCTCAGCCAGTCATTAAAATCCTCTATTCTTCTTTTCCTGGCTGTGCTGGCCCTTGGTACTGGTATCACCTCTGAGAGGGCCATCAAACTTCCTTCCTCCCTGCAGATCTTCCCTAACTCCCTGAACCTACTTTGCACTACCTCAACCTCCTCCCCAGGTAGGACATTGGTTGCCAAATGTACAACTAAATTAGGTTTTCTTCCAACCTCCCTTACTATTTCCCTTATTCTTGGGCCCACCTTCCCCCCCCCGTCATCCCTGGCATACAAACCAGGCCCCTGCTTGTATCTGGGTTCACTTTCCTTCCCCAGTGAATACCCCTAATTATGGAGTCCCCTATGATTGCCACTCTTCCATCCCCTGCACCCGTGCTCCCTGTCCTTCCTTTCTTACCTTCATTACCAGCTGCTTCCCCACCTAACTGCTCCCTCTGCACCCTGGTGAACTTATCTCCACATCCACAATTTATCAACTTAACTGTTTTTCCATCTCCCACTTTGCTGCTCCCCTTCTGACTATCTGTATCTGCTATCAGTTTTCCCTCCCCTCTTCCTTTCCTTTTTTCTCCCTCCCCCCATCCTCCACTCCGTTTTGCCTGCTTCCTCTTCCCTGCCCATCCTGATTTGTTCCCTCTCCTCTCCCCTCCCCTGTACTCCTACTCTCTGCCCTGGCTCAATCTGACATCCTCCCTCACCTCCTGCTGCTCCCTCCCTCCTTCCAGACAGTGGTGCAAATCTATTCAATAAAGGCACCCCTTTAGAATTTCCTACCCCTGATGCTACTCTCACATTCCCACCCTTCCCCTTACCACTTGCCATTCCTCTACCCTGGGCTCCCTAGTCCTGTGAGGAGGAGATACTCATCTATACTGGATGCTCCTCCCCATTCCCATCCCCTGCCTGATGCCCTCTCGCTCCCCTGGGCATCACCCTTCTGCCTTTTCCTCCACTGCTCTGCTCCTCTGATGATTTCTCACACAATTCTCCCCAGCTCCCATCTGAGCAGCCTTATTTCAGCCCTTAGCTGCTCCTGGCTTTTACACACAGGACTTCTCCCTTTACGCCACATCACCCCCAGAAAGACTGCTGTCCCACAGCTATTGCAGTTTACCACTCTCCAGCTTCCCATACATGCACCTAATTATTCCCCCACATTCTCCCAGCCCAGCTTCTCCTAGCCTCCAGTTATACATGTAACCCCACTGTTCCCTGGGGTTACTAGATTCCCATAAGTGTCAATCTTAGGTAGGGAAGACAGCTGGTGAATAACTAGTTAAATAGATTTTCACCTGCTCCCTCTCTATTTACTTGGTCTCTGCTGAGAGCAGAGAGGTGATGTCATTTAGAACTCTCACAGCATAAGCCATGATAGCTATCTGTGAGTGGGGGAGTTTAGAATTTTCAGTTAGTCTGCAGTAGTCTATGAGTGTGAGCAGTGGAGGATTGAAGAGCTGCAGTGTGGGCTCTGAGGGGAGCCTACTTTTTCTCACCCTAGTCTGAGAACCATTTGCCTGCCTTATAGATGGTGGAAACCATCTAGCAGGAGTTACTGATTTTTCTCATCCCCGTGGGACGAGGAGGACTGCAGAATGGATCTGAGGGGCAATCCCCTGATTTGATCCAAAACATTTGAAGCTGCCTTTTGTGTACAACCGTGAGTAAATCTGACTTTGGGCATTCCCAGGTGAAGTGTACCTGCCTTGTTTTCTTTGGGGTGTTTACTCTGACAAAAGGACCTATGCACCTAGTTCTGTCTGAGACTGTTCTCAAGCCTTTCTTAAAGTTGGCTAACAACTGTGGAGTCTCCAGTAAGACTTGGCACATTGTTCAGGACTTTAACCTGCACTCACAAGTAGTGTATTTCTAATGCTGAATGTGAAAGTCATTCCAAGATGCATAGGTCTACAGTTTTCTTAATTGTTGAGGTGTAACTCTGAAAGAATGGCTGGGTATGGATAAGGAAGCAAAAGGTGGGCAATCCCCCATCTGGAGTGACCTGTTCAGCACTTTGGGTTCTGCAAGAGCACCTGTTTATTCAGGTCATTTGGCCAATACCTGAAGATAAAGTTTACACCCTGGTGTGGGTTGTGCTGTTTTGAGCACCACTGTGCTCTGTCGTGGCTAGTGCCACATTTCCAGATGTTTAATCCTATGCCATATGGGAAAAGTTCTAAGTCGTGTCCCTTGCCACTGGAAGAAATTGTGTGCGCCATTGTCACCAGAAGAGAGATGTGTGTTTCAGCTGAGGCTATGCCACTGAAAAGAGTTCAAAGTCCTGTGCAATATGGGAAGTCAGAATTTCTGTCTGCTACAGATGTTGTGGTCTGCATTGCCTTGTGCCATGAAGTATAAATCCTTGGGGGTACACCTTTGCTTTTGTGTACCAACTTTGGAATTAAGCCACACTCTAGAATCCCAACCTGGTATAGACAATCTTGTTACTGCTTCCTGTGTGAAATTATTGGGTACCCCTCCAGAAGTGCAAACCTAGCATAGCCTTTAGTAAAAGTTCTCTCCTCAGGACCTGGGTTTAGTAATGGTCATATTGTGTTTCAGTATTTACTTAGTTTCTTTGTACCACCACCCCTCTCTTTCCCCTAGACAGAAAATTATGCGAGGACTGCTTACTAGCTGAACAAGTGGCCTGTGGGGGGTTACAAAAATGGGAGCTCATCCAAGGATGTTGTTTAATTTGAGGACAGAACTAGAGATTT
Organism: Neoceratodus forsteri; assembly: GCA_016271365.2. Lineage (NCBI taxonomy): Eukaryota > Metazoa > Chordata > Ceratodontiformes > Ceratodontidae > Neoceratodus > Neoceratodus forsteri. The sequence continues at coordinate 571,407,003 of CM057452.1, forward strand.
TTGCTGAGGGTATGGCTAGTGTTTTGTCTGTCTGGTAGCATGGTAGCCCAAAATAGGAAAGGAAGCGTTGCACAAAAGGATTTTGCCCAGGAGAGTGCCATCCATATGTGCTGCTTACATGCTTGCTAGTACAGAAACATCAGAGTGCTGCTGTGTGTGTGTGTGTGTCATCTTACAATGGACAGTAAAGCCAGAAAGTGTATGTTCTTGTCTCTACATCTAGAACGTTTGCAGAACTTTTTAAATTGCAAGTTTCAAGGCCAAAATAGTGTGGACTTTAGGAAACAGAGCGAGAAATGTGCCCTGAAAGTTTCATGTGCTTTGTGTGCAAATTGGGGAGTCGCTAAAGAAATCGCCAAAATCTGTGGAGAAAATGGTCAAAATGGCACTCCCACCGCTGAAATTGCAGCCAGGAAAAAAAAGTTACAGTTTGCAGTTTAAATTTGCCCTGCTCGACAATCATCATGAAGGAAGAGCGAGGAGGAGAAGGAGAGAGAGAGAGGCTCATTTGCATGGTGTCGAGTGACTGGTGTGACTGCATCAGTCCCGCCCCCTAGCCAGTTTCTGTGTGCAGCCGAGTGTTCGAGGAGGAGAGAGTGAGTGGCGTGCAAGCTGGTCAGACCAGGATCAACCATCGAGGGGATTGTGAATGTTCTAATCTGAAAAAAACAGACTTCTGCTTTGTAAATTTGGGCTCAACCCATTGTCCAACCAACTGGAAAGTGAGTGTGGTGTTCATGGCTATGATCATCGGGAACACCAGCCCGTTTCACCCCAGAGGCCTTCCAGGATCAGCACCAGGTTGAAAATTTCCACCTGAGAAAGCCAGCTACTGATTTCAATGAGTACAATCCAAACTTCTGAGCATTAAACTGTATTGTTATTTTCAAACCAGCTGAATCTGTGTGCAAGCCATGAGATTATTTTGCAAGGAAGGACTGTGAGTTGTAAGAGCAACGCAACAAACAAAAATTCTGAGCATAGACTGTGAGCATTTATGATAGGTTCAGCAACAGTAAGTGGTTCTGAGCAAATGAGAGACTGTGAGTTGTATATTAGGCTGCAACAAACAGGCAATCCTGTGCCTAGAAAATACTGTGGCTTGCAAGTGACTTTGAGCATGCGTAAATAGTCTTTGATTCGATGCTGATCGCAAAGTCAGAGTTAAAATCATATGAAAGTGCTGAGAGATGCAAGCAGTGCAAATGATAACAATTTTGAGCAAAATCAGTAGCAAGAAAAAGTTGCAAACACAGTTTTTGAGTCAGAAACAGATTTGATGCATGAGGAGCGCTACCACCGCCATTACAGGGTGGGGTTAGCAATTTAAACACAGCAGCAGGGAGTCATTTTGTGAAACTGTAATGGGACTAGTGAACAAATGAGTAACAATGAACTTTTATGTGTTTTGCTTGCACACATGGCTTCGGGAACTTCCCGCTACCCAGATCATGCCTGAGCTATGATCACAGAGGGGGTGGCCACACTAACAGAAATAGAGAGAACTTTCTATGGTGAAGGGTTGCTTCCAAATGTAGCAATCCCTAGCTGTCCAGTAAGACTATGCATTATGTGCCTCAGGGTTGGAAGGGATGTATTTCTGATACCCCACTGTTCGGATTGCCTTGTGAAGTATGGTATGAGCAGGGGTGCAGTGCCAGAGAGGGTATCACAAATTCATCTGGCTCCCACGTGGACCAGACTAGGAAACTCTGCAAGAAGCAGCACACAGAACCAGGCTGAACATGTTGGGGGAAGCCCCAAGGAGTGTGGCATAAAGAGAGAGAGAGAGAGAGAGAGAGAGAGAGCAATGTTGATCTACTGCAAGGGCAGGAACAAAGAGAGATTTCTACACCCGTGTCCCAGGTGGGCAGTGCATTGGAAGGATCCATGGACCCATGGAAGGAGGGTCCAAGTCCTAGCCTAGTAGGGGAGGATGAACTGCAAGAGACACTGAACTGGGAGATGTCTACCTCCCTATCGGAGAGCTGGTGTTGTTTCTGTGGGGAGCCGGGCCAGGCAATTCTAGGGCCGCATCAGTGGTGGGGAAGGACGCGACCACAACGGTGGTTGGTGAAGGCGACTGGTGACCAGGGGCCGACCAGAGCTGCATTGGCGGCAGGGGAGTAAATCAGAGGGCCACTGCCGCTCAGGAGCAAGGAGTGGTGGGGCCAATCAATGCTAAGGGCGTGAAACTTTGACTCTGCGACTGGGCTATAAAAGCCATTAGCCCAGTTGAAACTCAGGAGAGCTGGTGTTGTTTGTCCCACACCACCCACCCCGGCCCCGACCTCTGTTAAATGGTCAGTGGGGGTGAAGCCTTGGAGAGGGGCAAGCTGTGAGTGGGTGTCCTGGACTGCTGCTGATTGGGGGAAAAGGGAGCTGTATGCTGTGCCTGCTTGGGCACCATTGACTAACTGCAACCTTGGAGAGGGGCAAGCTGAGAGAGGGTGATTTGGATCGATGCTGATTGAGGGAAAGGGGGACTGTATGCTGTGCCTGCTTGGGCACCATTGACTATCTGCTACCTACAGCTGCGGGACATAACTGTAAACTGATCAGTACTACACCTGGTGAACTGGTTACAGCTGATTGGGGAACAAGGGTCCTGTATGTGGGGTTGCAAGACCAACACTGTCTATATGCTGGGTTGCAAGGCCAACACTGTTGCACATTATAGCAGATTGTATAACTGTGTATGTTGACCACAGTTGTGGGAGTAGGCAAACTTTGAGAATTGTTTACTGCCACTTATCTTTGTTGGGGTGGACAAAATGACTGCTTGAGAACTGGGGCTGGAAAACTGGCTGTTGTAGGGAAGGAGGGAGAAGTGTTTTAATCTGAGTTCTGCTGGGAGAGGGGACAAACAGCTAGTGTCCTTGTGTACTACTGCCTAAATTGGTTCTGCAAGGGGTTGGTACTGCTCACACCAAAATGAGGGTGGATTTGGGGCTGGCCAGAGTGGGAATCTTCAGTAGGGTGATTGGATGTACGGGGTGCGGGGCAGCAATAATCTTAAACTGTGCATGGAGTTTCGGAAAGTGTCCAGTGTGTTTTCAGCTGACAGGACTTAGGGAGGAGGTCAAGGGGCTCAGAAGAGAGCTGGAAGACATGAGGGGGAAGGAATGGGGAGGAAAGGAGTGGAAGGGGTCCTATGGGAGGAGGCGAGGCCACTATGGTATACCCCAGGAAACTGGTAGACATAGACCCTATGGGAACTCCGGAGGGGTAGGGCACAATACAAGCAATGGACGGCAAACACTTCACAGGAGGGGGCCGATCAGAGGAAGCAAAGGAGGAGAAAGCAAGTCGGGGGCAAGCATCACACTTAGTAATAGATATACCATGCTGTACCCAGGAGAAGAGGTGGAAGAGGCTTGTGGGGGGAAGAGGTGGACAGAAAGGGTTTGGTAAGCAAGCCAGGGGTGGGGAAGGAGATGTTGGGAACAACAGGGACACAGGCAAGCAGCGAGGGTGTGACTAGCAAGCCGGGGGATGGGGGCAGGGAAGGTGATGAAGCCAGAGGAGGAGGGGAGAATTGGGTCGGCACGCAGTCAGGCTGGGGAAGTCAGCCAAGGAGTGGGGGGGAGTAGTAGTGGGGTACTCTAGAAAGGCCAGCTGAGGCAGGAGAAATCGGATGAGGTGGAGGGGAAGGAGAAACAGCCCAGATGGGGTGGAAACAAGCCGGAGGGGCAGTGAGGCAGGGAGGGAAGCAGTAGAAGGGTGTCTGGGTGGGGGACCTGTGGATTCCGGCCCAGAAAGGGAGCCCGGGGGAGATATGGGGAATCAGTGCCATCTAGGAGGTTGGGGGCAAGGAGCAAACTGGGAGCCGCAAGCAGAAGAAAGAGTATGGCAGGACACGCACAGACTAGTGATCCCCGGACTGAAGGGGGTGGCAGGAGTAATCTGGGGTAGATGAAAGAAGGAAGAGCCTGGAAGGGAGCAAAAGGGCCAGTAAGTTGGGGGAGGTGAACGTGGTCCTGCTGGGAGACTCCATGACCAGGGGCATCCAATGGGAGGGGGTAGGGGAGGGGAAAAGCAGCTCAGTCAAGGTTAAATGTATCCCGGGTCTATCCGTTCACAAGGCCAAATTCCATCTATACTCATTAGCATTGGATGCAGGGGATCCCCAGATTTTCTAGTACATCTGAGCACAAACGATTTGGAAGGGAACAGCGATCTGGAAATCCAGGTAAAGTTTTGAGAACTGGCCAGGGTCTGCCACTCTATAGGGAGTTCAGTCTCCTTCTTGGAAATTCTACCAGTACCTAGAGCATCCAGGGAGACCAAGCACAAACTCAGAGGGATGAACCAGTGGCTCAGGGACTGGTGCAGGGCAGAAGGGTATGGGCTGGTGGTGGACTGGGGGGACACATGGGAGGACAAGGGGTTATATACCAGGGATAGGATACATCTTAACCTAGAGGGGAAGGAGATCTTAAAACTAAAACTCGCTGGATTCATAGTCGAGAAGTGGGGTTTAAACTTGTAAAGGGGGGGAGGAATAACTGAAGAAGTTAAATCAGGAGGGCTGCTAGAGGTTCCAGGTTGAGGGCGCAAAAAGAGGGCAGGTGACTGCAATGTAAATAAAGCCAGAGCTGTGCAAGAAAGGGCGAATAGGGATTGTGCAGGGCCGAGACAATTGGGTAGGGGAGATGGGGAGGATGGGGCGAAGGACAGTCCTGATCAATGCCAGGAGCATGGACAACAAAATGCCTGAGCTCCAGGCAATGCTGGTGGAGGGATCAGCAGATGTGGTGGTGATTACGGAGACATGGGCCACCCAGAAGAATGATTGGGACCTAAACTTGGAGGGCTACACAATATTCCAAAGGGATAGAGAAGAGTGTAGAGGAGGGGGTGTAGCGCTGATAGTCAAGAACGGCATAGTGGTTAGTGGAGTGGAGGAGGCTAATGGGGGAGTGGAAGTGATTTGGGTAACACTGCAAATGAGGGGAGGTAAAAGATTGAAAATAGGGGTGGTGTACAGACCCCCGCAATGGATGAGGCCCTAGAGAAAAAATTAGTTAAGAACATCAAGGGACACTGTGACCATGGAAAGGGTAGGGTGGTGGTCATGGGGGACTTAAATATGCCAGGGGTGGACTGGGACACCATGACATCAGTGGTGGCCAGGGAGCAGAGACTGATGGATGTGTTTCAGGATGCCTTCCTGGTCCAACAGGTGGGGGAACCTACCAGGCAGAGGAGGATACTGGACATTGTCCTTGCAGACAGCGACTAAATATGTGTTTGTTGGTGTTATTGTTCGGCAATCAAGCCTTTACAACATTCTAAAAACAAACAAATCATACAAAAAATAAAATCAACTGTTACATTTAAACATTCAATAAATATTCATCATAATATACATTCAAGGTCAGAAAAAAACAATACAAAATTTATAAAAAGAGTAAGAGTCCATCACCATATTAATTCTCAGAGACAGAAAGATGTTTTTCTTTATATTTCATTACTTGATAAAAAAAATTTGCAGCCATCTTAGCCTCCTTTAATGTCTGAGGATGTAAAAGTATGGAATAAAGGATCATATTTTGCATTAACATATTTAATAAGAAAATCACTTAACAAATTAAACCGTGAGATTTTATATAAAGGGCACTGTACCGTAATGTGGTAAAGATTTTCTTGAAAACCCCTGTTACACTTGCATAGTTCCGGTCCTGAGTTGGGTAGAGTTTTTCTATTGAAAAACACATATTTAGAACAAATAATTCCCATTCTTGCCCAAGTAATCATTTTCCTCTCTAACGGGATCAACCAGAGAGTTCAATAATTCTCTACAAATGCATCAATCTTATTTTGTGCTAACCAGCTAGCCTGGCGTTGAACTCTAAGAAGATCCATTTGCTTATCATAAGCAGACCTGAGTACTTTCTTTTTAACAAACTCCTTAAATAAGGGAGATATTGAAATTGATTTCTCCCAATCTGTCCAAAGAGGAAACATATCAACGCTACGCAAAATACTCTGAATACTTTTAACTCAGGGTGATCTGAAGTTTTGTTTGTGCCAAGAAAGTTTTTCTTTCAGGCATAATAAAGGCAGAAAGTTTATCTGCTGATTAATAATATTTAGCCAATAACCCATGGAGCGTATATCGATTATTGTGGCAATGAGAACTCTACCCAATTCTGCCCTAACTATAACATTAGATGTGGCTAATGGTACCTGCAATAACGATTTATAATAAAAGGAGAGTGGAGTTTCCAACCATAAAAGAACATTATTGTTCCAAACTTCTGCTCCATATGTAAGAATAGGATTAATCTTTGGTTCGCCAGCAATCAGTGCTGGTAAAACTGAATAGCCTGCATATTTCCTGCCAAAGCGTAACAAAGCTTTGACAGTCAATTTTGCCCTTATCACTTGTTCCCTCCAATGCTCTGTCCAGTTTCCATTTGAAACAAACTTCACCCCCAAATATGTATAGGAGGTTACCCCCTCTATAAGTTCATTATTTAAATAAATCCTTGATTTGATTTGATGTCCCTGTTGAGGGGCGAAGATCATCAACTTAGTTTTTTTCATATTTATTATTAAATCCAAATGTTTACATTTAGAATAAAGTTGATTTATTTTATTTTGTAAACCCTGAATGGATAAAGCAAAAATAATTAAATCATCTGCGTAAGCAAGACTGTGCACTAACATACTGTTAATTTTAGGGGAATCAAGACTAGATACATCCCTATAGGTCAAAAGAGAGTCAATATACAAACTAAATAACAAGTGAGCCAAAAGGCATCCTTGTTTGACTCCTGAAGTTGTACTAAAATAATCAGTAATATTACCCTTGTTATCATATCTAATAGCCGAAGTTGTATGTGAGTATAACATAAAAATTGGGACCAGTAAGTTTAAGGGTACCTGTCTATTTATTAATATCTCCCATAACTTGACTCTGTTAACAGAGTCAAATGCTGCAAAAAAATCTACAAACACAGCATACAGCTTCATTTTACGAAATGACCTATATTTTTCTATCAGATGTGCTAGAATATAAATATTATCTGTCGTAGAAAAGTCCTTAAAACCTGCTTGAAACATGGATAGAGGGGAGTTTACAGTTGACCAATCTTGTAATTTATGTAATATTATTTTAGCAAAGATTTTTCCGCTAATATCAATGAAGCTAATTGGACGATAATTAGATGGAGATTGAAACTGTCCTTTTTTATGAATTGGAACTATTATATTTCTTGTCCAAGATGGTGGAATAAATCTCTCTCTTAAACAAATATTGAAAACATTTGTAAAAAAAAAAACTATCCAATAGCTCAAATGTCCTTTATAAACTTCTCCTGATATCAAATCAGGTCCAGGTGCTTTATTATTTGGTAGATTCACAATGGATTCTTCCACCTCTCCAAATGTAAACACTAAAGGTGTATATTCCCCCCCAGTGTTAAAATTATCTAACACATCATCCCCACTAATAGGATGTTTATTAAGTAATGAGCTATAATAGGTTATCCAAGTTTCTTTAGGAATATATATAGGGGGTCTAAAGTTCTGATTAACAGCCCCCTTAGATACTAAGGCCCAAAAAAGCCTAGTATCACCCTCCTTGATAGCTCGATACATTACTTCCCACTGTTTATCAGTAAACTCTCTTTTATTTTGGAGAAGAAATTCTTTATACTCACTTCGCATTTTATTTAGATTTAAAATCGATCTCTTACTCGGATTTATTTTAGTCTGCCTAATGAACCTCGTCAAATTCCTTTTCTCTCTCCTACAATGCTCATCAAACCAAGATACTAACTGAGGCTTAATGCTATTAGCTGAATAAATCACTGTGTTAATTTGTTGATACCCTAAATTCAGTAAATCACTAATCCGTTCACCTTTAGAATCAGTATATACTTGATGATATAAATTAGCAAAAATGGGAGAATATATAAGATTTGAAACTCCATACATCATCTTATTATTAAGCCTTAGCCTCTTTTCCCCACTAATCTCAAGCTCTGCCATAGGCTTTTTTAAAGAGGGGGTATTATTATCAGAGTTCCTAAAATCCAACAAAATCGCTGCATGATCACTTTCTGTTCTCATGACCACCTCTAATCTCCTAAAGAGGTGATAACTAAGTGGAGAACATAAAATAAAATCAATTACACTCTTACCTACTGTGGAGAAAAAAGTACTTTCTCCCCGTCGGTCCCCTTCTAATCTCCCATTAAGAATCAAAAAATTATTATCTGCAATGAAGGTTCGAAAACAACTCCCTGCCTCATTAACAGTCATATTAGTTGTATTTCTTTGTTCCAAATCTGACATATATAATAATTCTTGCAACATTGATAAATTGTCAAAATTTGCTATCCTAGCATTAAAGTCCCCCTGCTAAAAGGACAGTATCTACCAAATTTGATTGCGTAATTAAATCTATTTCCACTGATAATTTGGACCAAAAATCATATGTTGGGTAAGTATGAAAACTTAGTGGAATATATATATTTACAATCAAGACTATACATAGATCCCAGTTAACAATTACCATAAGTATCTCGGGAGTAGGTGAATAACTTTTTATTACCCTTAGTCCATCCCTAATTTTAATCATAGTAACCAAACCTCCTTTATTTCTCCCATGCATTTTTCCTTTGATTACGGGAACAAAATTGGTTTCATAACCAGTCAAGTAGGGGGATGTTAATACCCATGTCTCCTGAAGGATAATAGCTTCATGTCTAGCAATAAAAGTAACCCACTGAGGGTCTGAAAACTTATTGTGAAGTCCTGCTATATTCCAATTAAGAACATTATAACCAGAATTACTTTCTGACCCCCAATCCTGCTCTAATGAGGTATCATTACTTTGAGTTTCTAATGAGTATAGTCAAGGTTGTACAGATCTAAACTGTGCTGGTATATCCCACTCATTTAATTCCACCAAGTAAATACCCACCTCATCCAACATGTGTCTATTTTCAAAAAGTAATGCCAATAGTTGTGCAGAGCCAATAATACAGTTTATGTGAGTACCCTCTTTACCATTCCAAACTCTATTCACCTCCACAAATTCTTCAGGAAGTATATGGGTTTTAATGATGGTTGAGAGAATCATCCTCAGAAATGTGGACAAATTAGCAACAGTTTCTCCCTCCAGTATCTCTAGCCCAAAAATAGAGACCATTGAAACTTCTGAGGAAACTCCAAACTCCCAGTTCAATATTGCAAGAGTAGATTTAAATGTATTGTGTGTTAATGTTTTTCCTGTTTTCGCTCCATTGTACGCTTTTTTCCAGATTGTTGTCCAAGTAACTGGCATTGATAACAGCAATCCCAATGAGTTTACCAGGCCTTGTTTAGCCCAGACTAATTTTGCCATATCCATATTACGAAGCATAAAATAAACTGAATTAGAAGGATTGGATGTATCCCTAGTCACCATGATGAGAGAATCTGCAACAGCTAATAACCCCAATTCTGCTCTTAACATATGCGCTATCATATTAGTTAATGATGCATTGGTTTAGTATTGTTTAAAATACATCTCATCTAGTTTAAAAACTACTTCCTTACCTGTGCATTTTAAATTTTATGCTTCAAAATCATACCTGTCAGAATTACTATCCTCCATAACTAGCAATGGGTTTAAACGGAGGTCTTTATTAAACTTCTCTCCATTAATTAAATTCTCTATAGAGTCTGTCTTTTGTTCCACAATGAGGTCAACTATCCCTTTTCCCTGCTCTTTTATGGATATCCGATCCTCGACCATAGACTTATTTTTTACTTCAGAGTTCTTTCTTTTATCTGCCTGTATCTCTCCTGTCATAGTGTGACCTTTGATCCCAAATTTGTTAATATTTTCATCCTTAATTTTTATTTTATAATTCTGTTTTCCTGGTTTATTAGTCTTAGTAAGTCTATCAGCCTTGATCTCTTTTCCCCCTTTTTTCCAGCTTAATCCCCCCCTTTTTTTTACCTTTTAGGGGCACATGGATATTTGAGGAAGAGAATGACAAATTTTGCCCAGATTTATAAACATCCTTTTCCTCAGATAGCTGTGAAATTTGTTGTTCAAGTGAGGCAAATATCGCTGCACAAAAGCATGAGAGGTTTTCAAATGTTGTTTTAATACCATTATATGCCTCCAATAAGACAACCTTGGACATCACCGGATGAGCAAGGGCCTTAATAGTATATTTCGATATGGTATCAGGACATTGAGCCGAAAAATCTTAATCTAACTGAATATCCTGAACCTCTCTATCCATTTTTTCAAATAACTCATCGGGGGCACCATCAAGAAATGTATGCAACGATTCTTTAAGAGTCCATTATGCAGCTCCCTGCCTCACTTGATATCTCTAATGGGCTAAACAAATTCATTCTGGATGGAAAACATGAAATACCCCCATCCTCATCCACATAATCCCCTTGACCTGCCACATTTCGATGGCTGGATTCTGCCTCCTCCACCCAGTCATCATAAATAGAGACCCTTGGATAATCCACTGTATTTACTTGCTCCCCCAAAGTGGCACTAATCTGACCACTCATACTATATAAAAGATGTGAACTATTCATTTTTATGAATTCCTGAGATTTATTGGGGGATTTATTAAGGTTTTTTTTTTTTTTTAAATCAGTGATTTTTCCCTGGCACGCTGATTTCACACCAGTAAATGGGCTTCTAGTTACTTCCAAGTCCGGAGTTATAACATTACTATCAGAAAAAATTATTTGTTTTGCCCCCGACCGTTCCCTTATATTTCTTTTACTTTCACTATATTGGTTCTCCAACAATTTTACCACAATATCTTGATTTGTATTATTCGAACTATCCAAAGCATTCCTACCCTGATTCTTAACGATCTTTTTTGCCAAATTTTGCTTTCTCCCATTAAGCTCTAAATTGTCTTCACCTGAATCTAATCTAAAATCATCAGCAAAATACTCGTTTAAGGAGTGAGGTGAATGAGATGTTGAAATACTTTCTACCTGTTCCTTAGGGGTCAAAGCCATACTAGTCAATTCCTGAGTGTATACACAACAATTACCTTTTGTGTTCTTGTTAACATTTAACGATTGTTTCCCTTTATTTTTCCCCTTGGTAGTCTTGTTCACCATCTTACCACTGCGGGTATACATAAAAAAAAAAAAAACACTCACTCTTGATATAAAAATAAATCTAAGACTCAAATTCTATCTCAACCTAAAACTAGAATATCAAAAAATAACAAATTTATAAACTGGTTTACTTCAAATTTGCATTACCAAACTAATAATCAAAATTAAGTGAGGACTGCCTAAGATAAGTAAATTATCCTGGATAATCAATCTTTAATTTTATAGGAAACCCACTCACTTAAAAACAATCAGTCATGTCACTTTAGACCCGAAGCCCAGAATATTAATAAATATAACCAATAAAACCTTGATTAAAATAAAGCACCTTTTTCTACAGTTTAAATTTCCTGTGCAGATTTCTTCAGAGTGGCGCTCGTGCCACCCTCTCACACTCGCGCTGCAGCTCCATGTCATTAGTAGCGCGATGTTAAATGAGCGTACCTTACCCTCCACAGAGGCAAACCTGCTCAATTATTGGCTCACCCCTGAGCCCCGAAATTACATGCAGGTAATTAGCCTCTTGCACACACCAGGGGGCTTCCCCACAGTTCAGCAAAGCAGTAAAATGGCAAATCAAAATAAGTCTCAGTCACTAGATCACAAGTGTGCTGCACTCACAGTCATTTACTGAAGGCAAAAGACATCAATTGAGCTGCCCGGCTGTTCAAATAACACAGTTCTCTTTCAGCAGGCAGTACTTGAAGAGAGTTTAGGTAGCGGCCACTCTGGGTATTTTACACAGGCATCCCGGAGGAAACAGAAAAGCTGGTGATCTTGCAGGGATGGTAATTTCCAGTGACCAGATAAGGGGTCTGGAGGTGTGCAGTCCGCTGGCAGGTGGAGACCATGCCATGGACTGGTTTCTTCTGTGTCTGGGGGGGGGAGGATAACCACTCAAATACAGTAGTAGTGGACTTCAGGGGGGCAGACTTCGTGGGTATGGGCAGGGTTATAAGGGGAGCTTGAACAAGATTAGGCCAGACATGGATGCTGGTAGCTTGTGGGAGACCATTAAGAAAGGGGTGCAGGAGGCTACTAGCTCATGTACAAGGATAAGGCATAAAAATGGTAGAGCCAACAAGCCGTGCTGGTGGGCCAGGGAGGTGCAAGAGGCAGTGAGGGATAAAAAGGCTGCCTATGCATGTTTTAAGTGCTCCAGGGGGACAAGGGAGAGAGGAGACTACGAAATGACAGCAAGGAGAGTCACCAGAGTGGTGAGGGGAGCCAAGGTGAGGATGGAGCAAAACCTGGCTAGGGATATCCAGAGGGGTGGAAAGGGATTTTATAGATACGTAGGGGAGAAGAGAAAAGGGAAAGCACAGATCTCCAGGATTAGAACTGGGGAGGGATGGGCTCAGGAGGCGGGGGAGCAGGCAGTGGTACTAAATGAGTACTTTGTCTCGATACTCATGGAAGGGGACAGGGGATCCATTCAGCCGGAAAGGAGAAAAGGGGAGACAGCTGAGCGGAGAAGTCAGATGGAGTTGAGAGGATCGGAAGAGGCTGGGGCACCGGGTGGGCCAGGCCTAGAAGGCGATGGGTGTTTAGTTGAGGGGGGTTTGGGAGGGGAGAAATCACAGAGGACAGCGTGAGGGAGGCCCTTCTGGGGCTGAAAACTGATAAGGCACCAGGACAGGATGGGCTGCATCTGAGGGTTCTGAAGGAGCTGGCAGATGAACTAGCAGCTCCGCTAGCTGCACTTTTCAACACCTCGCTACAGACAGAATGGGTGCCTCAAGACTGGAGGGTGGCTCATGTGGTGCCTATCCACAAAGGGGGGGGGTCTAGGGAGGAGATGGGAAATTACAGGCCTGTCAGCCTAACGTCTATGCTAGGCAAACTAATGGTGGGCTTCATCAAGGAGAAGCTTGGGAGGCAACTGGAAAGGTTGGGACACATGGATGACAAACAGTATGGTTTTGTCCCGGGGAGATCGTGTCAGACCAGCCTCATAGATTTTTATGACTGGGTGACGGGGACCCTGGACTGACCAAGACCGGTGGACATCCTATATCTGGATTTCAGTAAGGCGTTTGACTTGGTAGCCACATCAGGTTGTTGACAAAGTTGGGGGGATGGGGGTGGGAGGACAGTTGCTTAGATGGGTAGAAAATTGGCTAATGGAAAGAACATAGAGGGTAGTGTTAGTGGGATAGTCTCCTCTCCTAGGAAGGTCTTCAGTGTGGTTCCCCAAGGTTTTGTACTGGGGTCACTCCTGTTCAATGCCTATGTCTCCGATATAGGGAGGGGAGTTAGGTGTAGGATGAGCCTCTTTGCAGATGACTCAAAACTGAGAGCACTGGCAGACGGGGAGGAAGCGAGAGAGAGAGTCCAGAGGGACCTAGATACACTGGAAGGTTGTTCAAGAAGGTGGGGACTGAGGTTTAATCCAGGGAACTGTAGAGTGCTGCATCTGGGGGTCAGAAACCCAGGCCATGTATACACCCTGGGAGGGGTCTCACTGCAAGCCACAATGAATGAAAGGGACCTGGGGGTGGTGGTAGACACCAAAATGAATAACACTGAAAACTGCAGAAGATCTGTGGCAAAGGCGAACAGGATTCTGGGCTGCATAGCCCTGGGAATTATGTCCAGGAAGAGGGTGGTGATCCTCCCTCTATATAATGCCTTGGTCAGACCACATCTTGAGTACTGTATTCAGTTCTGGAGACCTCACCTTAGGAAGGACATAGCATTGCTGGAGAGGGTTTAGAGGAGGGCAACCAGGATGATTTGGGGCATGAGTGAAAGGACCTATGAGGAAAGGCTGGAAGTCCTTGGGCTGTACTCACTGGAGGAGAGGAGAGACGGGGGGATATGATAGAGGTCTTCAAATATGTGAAAGGGATTAACAGGGCAGAATAAAAGAAATGTTCAGGCTAAAGAAAGGGCACAACCAGGGGGGCATGAATGGAAGCTGGAGGGGGGAAACTACAGGGGAGAACGTAGAAGGCATTACTTCACTGAGAGCGTGGTGGTGCCATGGAATGCATTGCCTGGGAGTCTAGTGGAGGAGGGCACAGTGGAGGACTTTAATAGGAGGTGGGACAGGTGCATGGGTATACTGAAGCTGAAAATGACCCTCTCGGGGGCTGGGGGGGTGGAGGAGCGAGCACCCAATAAGGGCTGTCTACCGAGCAGACACGAAAGACCATTAGACCTATTCTGCTGACTTTTAGTATGTTAGTATGTTACCTCCACGCCCAGTGAGGAGTGGACTGTCTCAGGAGTGAGGACATCTGCTCATTCCTGGGCTCAGATCCTGAGTGAGGAAGAGGAGGCTAAAGAAATGTATCTTCATGTTGAGGGTCCCCATGAGTCGCCTCAAGCTCTTGCCTTGGAGAAGCCAGAGAGAAGAAGAAAGCTCTGGTACCCTGCCTACAGAGATGGTCAGGAACAAGTTCTTTCATTCGTTAATTATGCGGCACTGGCTTAACAAGGACTGGCCACCCACAAGCCGAGCCATGGACCGTATACTTGTGAAGAGTTGCAAGGAGGAGAGACTGGTATGGAGGAGGACTGACGCCATTTATGGGAAGTCCTTTCCTTGTACAGTCTGGGAGGAAATTGAGCAGAACAGGAAGCCCTGGTTGTTGGAGGAGACAAGCAAAAATGTGTACTCTGGTACAGCAGCATGTGTCAGGGACAGAGTCATAAATGATCGACCGAAATTCTGGAAATTGGGCAGAACTCTGTTTATGGACACTGTGAATTGTGGACAAGGCAGGGAATGAGACATTCCACAACATCAACTTTGAATGCCCAGATGGTGTCATAGTTCTTGCACCTCACTCTGAGTGGTATTACCCTTAATGGTGCCACTCCCTGTGTGTATGCCCAGCATGCCTAGAGGGAAGCGAAGCAGTAGCAGCCCGGTGTCTGTCATCCAGCAGCAGCAGTATCCAAGGAGGAATATGCAGCTCTACTGGTATTCCAGGATGCTTCAGGTGTGTCCAGATTTGTCATCCCAGCAGTGTTTTCCTATATCCATTGCCTGGCCTTTCAGATGACCTCAATCCAGCTGTTTTCCTGTTCCGTTTGATTTCCAAGATGACATCAATCCAGCTGTTTTTCCTATTTCATCGCCTGGTTTTCCAGAAGACATTAGCACAGCTGTATCCGGAGATGCTGCCTGGTGGGAGAGTCTTCAGCTTGGAGAAGTAAGGTGATCCTTTGTTTTCAGTCTTCAAGGAAATGGTAAGACCAAATTTTCTATTTTCTAACTGGCTTTGCACAACCCACCTTACACTGGCAGACTAATCACAAACTGTTTAAATTGTCCTCAAAGACTCTCCCCATAGATTCCAGTGCTTTTCAGGCCCTGCCCTGTTCCAGAACTGTTCTTCAGCGGGCTCCGGCCCAGGAGAGACTCTTTTATGGACTTTGCCCTCGAGCAGCAACATTCTGTCACTAGTATGGGGCATTTAGGGCATTCTGTCCCCCAAAATGTGTTGTATAAATGTCTTTTTTCCATTTTTTACTTTTGTACTTTTCTAGAAAAATATTTTTGGGATTCTTTAGTGTTCAGGTAGAGGTTTAGACACTGTGTGGTATGCAGAATGTGGTATTTTGTTGTTTTTTTTTTCTCTTGCAGGCGTTCCTGAAGTAAAAAGGAAGAGAAGAAAAGAAGAAAATGTGGGAGCTCAGCTGAGTTCCTCTTTTTTCTTAGAGTTTTAGAATTGTTGTGGTTAACAGAGTGTTAACATGCTTTTTCTTCACAGGTGTGTGATTGTGGGGAAGTTGGGGAATGTAATGCATTGCAATGTATTATTTCCTTGTTATTTTTGTTTGCATGTACCCTGGGAGCTTGGGGAGAGGTTCCCCGGTGGCAGTCTGGTCAGATGGATTTTCCCTAGAGGGCAAGGGGATAGACAGGCTATGGTCCTGATCTGCAGTAGGGGCCTCAGTTCTGGTCTATTAGGGCATGCTTCAAGCAGTTTCTTGGAGCCACTGATTTTCTACAGATAGATCATAGGATAGGGGCTGAAGTTTCATCAGCCAGCCTTTGAGCCTTTAGTGTTGCCTGCCTGTGCCTAGCATATGGTAGAGGAGAAGTAGTGCTACCTCCCCATAGGTAACACAGAGGGTAGGATGGCCTGGTGCCGGGTAGAGAAATGACTGCAGTCATTTACCTGGCATGGGGCAAGTGTAACCCCTCTGTTCCCCGGGGTTACTAGAATCCCATCAGTGTCAGTGTTAGGTAGGGAAGACAGCTGGTAAATAACTAGTTCAACAGAGTTTCACCTGCTCCCTCTTTGTTTACTTGGTCTCTGCTGGGAGCAGAGAGGTGATGTCATTTAGAACTCTCGCAGCAGCATAAGCCACAATAGCTAGCTGTGAGTGGGTCTGCAGCAGTCTGTGAGTGTGAGCAGTGAAGGAGCGAACAGCTGCAGTGTGGGCTCTGAGGGGAGCCTACTTTTTCTCACCCTAGTCTGAGAACCATTTGCCTGCCTTATAGAAGTGGTGGAAACCATCTAGCAAGAGTTACTGATTTTTCTCAACCCCGTGGGATGAGGAGGACTGCAGAATGGATCTGAGGGGCAATCCCCTGATTTGATCCAAAACATTTGAAGCTGCCTTTTGTGTACAACCGTGAGTAAATCTGACTTTGGGCATTCCCAGGTGAAGTGTACCTGCCTTGTTTTCTTTGGGGTGTTAACTCTGACAAAAGGACCTATGCACCTAATTCTGTCTGAGACTGTTCTCAAGCCTTTCTTAAAGTTGGCTAACAACTGTGGAGTCTCCAGTAAGACTTGGCACATTGTTCAGGACTTTAACCTGCACTCACAAGTAGTGTATTTCTAATGCTGAATGTGAAAGTCATTCCAAGATGCATAGGTCTACAGTTTTCTTAATTGTTGAGGTGTAACTCTGACAGAATGGCTGGGTATGGATGAGGAAGCAAAAGGTGGGCAATCCCCCATCTGGAGTGACCTGTTCAGCACTTTGGGTTCTGCAAGAGCACCTGTTTATTCAGGTCATTTGGCCAATACCTGAAGATAAAGTTTACACCCTGGTATGGGTTGTGCTGTTTTGAGCACCACTGTGCTCCGTCGTGGCTAGTGCCACATTTCCAGATGTTTAATCCTATGCCATATGGGAAAAGTTCTAAGTCGTGGCCCTTGCCACTGGAAGAAATTGTGTGCTCCATTGTGGCCACTGCCACCAGAAGAGAGATGTATGTGTCAGCTGAGGCTATGCCGCTGAAAAGGGTTTAAAGTCCTATGCAATGTGGGAAGTTAGAGTTTCTGTCTGCTACAGATGTTGTGTTCTGCATTGTCTTGTGCCACGGAGTGTAAACCCTTGGGGGTCCACCTTTGCTTCTCTGTACCAAGTTTAAAAATAAAGTCACACTGTAGAATCCCAACCTGGTATGGACAATCTTGTTACTGCTTCCTGTGTGGAATTACTGGGTACCCCTCCAGAAGTGCAAACCTAGCATAGCCCTTAGCAAAAGTTCTCTTCTCAGGACCTGGGTTTAGTAATGGTCATACTGTGTTTCAGTATTTAGTTTCTTTGTACACCCACCCCTCTCTTTCCCCTAGACAGAAAATGATGGGAGGTGTGCTTACTAGTTGAACAAGTGGCCGGTGGGGGTTACATACATAACTATAAAATAACTCTAAAATTCAAAAATATATAAATTTCTGTCTCACTCTGCTATCAAAATGTAACAATAATCTAGAACTCAGTAGGCTGCTCTAACTATTTAAAGTTACAGCTCCTGTTTTTTCAGAAAAAGAATCAAATGTCTGTCAGTTTTCCTCCCAGAAAGCAGCCTACGGAGCACATCTAGTCTTAACACGTGCAACAAAATGGAACATTCTGTCCCAGAGCTGATCTCCTGTTGATAATTCTATAAACAAGCCTGTAGAGGTCAGACTACATTTCATGGTCAACCAGCTGCATTACAGACTGCTATTTTTTTAAGAAACCTGAATAGCTTTCTGCAATCATTTCAACAATATCAGTGTATGAACATTCAACAAGTAAACTCAACAGAAGAGATTTTTAAAAATTGTGGGTGGTGGCCATAGTTAATGACATGAGTCATTAATTACAAAATAAGCCTTTTGAAATATCTGAGAAAACTAAAAATACACTAAAGATAAATCTAAAGATGTCAGAAATATTTTTTTCTTAAAAAAAATTTCATTTTTTGCAGACTAAAAAATACTGCTGCTTTAACTCCTCCACATTGCCAAAATTTGGTGTCTCATAAAATATAGATCTTCTTCAGGGATATCTCTTTCATCATGCCACACTTTTTGAACTTACAGCTGCCAAGCACTAGGATCACACAGAAACTTTTACAAGCAGTCTGCCAGGGGCTGCCCACAGCGACATCATCAGCGTATTCATAAACGTGAGCGGCCTCTCCTCTCAGTTCTTTTCCTGCTGATCTGAACTCGGACCGCTAAGAAAGCACTGCTGCTATAGTTGCTGTTTTATTTTCTTTATTCCTACTAAGTAACCACTTTTAGAGTGATTTTTGGTGCCCTATATGTAGTTGAAAGAACAATCTGAACCTTTCCAGTGCTGTGAGTGTGGAGAAAAGATTTATACCGGTGACTCCCATGATATCTGTGTCTGTTGCCTAGGCCTAAGCCACAATGTGAAAGCCTGCAAAATCTACCAGGATTTTAACTCGGCAACCAGGTAATGCCGAAAAGGGGCTTTGGCAAAATTTTTGCTGCAAAAGAATGTAGAAAGAATGGAGAAGGAGCTCCAGCAGAAATCTGCATCGCCGGTTCCATCGACTGATTCGCAGTTATCAAAATCCTGGGAGAAAATGCCTGGGCATCAAAAATACAAGCACCAAGACAAGGAAAAGTCTTCTCTGGCGCATTCCAGGTCACCCCTACACCATACATGTATGACTTCCACTTCAACGCTGTCCGCTCCAGTGGCAGCTTCGACCCCCCCCCACCACCACCACAACACCAAGGTTGGGCCCTGGTGTAGGCACCACCAGGCCAGCTATGGCCAGTACATCGCCGTCAACATCATGGACTCAGCCTCCCCCATCGACTCCTCCAGTCGTGCCCATTGACTGAAGGGGCATCTAAGCTCTGACAATCCTCAAGTCTTTTTAAGACATTATAACATGTCTACTGCCTGGTCTCCCTGTTCCAAGGTGCTTGTGGACAGGGACTCCTATCATTTCCCCATTAACTCCACAAGGAGCTCCTTTGCCAAAGCCACCTCTATGATGCTGCCAACATCGCTGGTGTGGTCCCTCATTCCCTTTGACCTGGTTGACAATGAATCTGAGTACAATCCTGATCTAACGATGCAGGAAGAGGAGGATGAAGTTGAAGACTATGCTGAGAGTCAGTATGAACTTGGCACCAGCTCTACAGTCTCCACATGCAGTGAACACTGTGTGCTGAACACACCAAGGTCTCCTCCAGAGGACCCTACATTTTTTTACCATGATGCAGCAAATGCAAGCTGCCATGAGATTTGCTTTAGAGGAGCAGGATACGACTAAATAGAACCTGCAGGAGTTCCTGGAGCTCCCAAAGTCTGCTGCCAGTGTGGTGCCTCCTCTGCTCCCACCCTTAAAGGATGCCAACTATGCCGCTTGGTACAGACCAAACAATATTTCAGCTGTCCCCAGGAAACCAGATAAAATGTATTCTGCTCCTTCTGGGAAACCTTTTTATGCCACACAACCTAAGACTGACTCAGTGGTGATTAATGCTGCCCAAGACAGGTCTAGGGCACCTAAACACCTGAGTTCCCTTCCTCCTGATAAGGAATCTAGGAGGCTGGATGTCATAGGTAAGAAGACATACCATGTATGCCTCTGCATCATTGGGCCATCATATTGCTAATTACAAGGCCCATATGATGACGTATGAGAACACCCTCTGGAGGAAGGCTAAGGTTGCTGCATAGGCCTTGCCTGAGGGCACCTCAATGCAAGAACTACTAAAAGCTTTGACAGCTGGAGATGATGTGGGCAAAAGCACTGTTACTAACTTACCATAACAGTAGATCTTCGGAAGAGGCTCTTGCAGTAGGTAATAACCACTAGTACTAGAGCCATCAGGCACTAGGACCACACGGAAAACTTTGGCTAGCAGTGTCTAGCAGGGGACCGTCCACTCGACATCATGTAATGGATGTCAGAGTGACACTATATAGTGGGCAGTCCCCACGCCCACCCTCCAGCTCTCCTGCCAGAAACCTAAGAAGGTGCAACAGGAGAAAGTAGCGGCTCCCGGAGCCAAAAGAAAGGCTAAAAAGAAGTAGCTGCAGAAGCAGGGGGAAGGTGGAAGGGAAGAAAAAATTACTTACCACAGTAACGTTGCTTCTTCTAAAGGAGTCCTAATGTATTCTGACATATGCTGTAAGACTTTCCTGTTGTACTGTACCAGAGATAAAATGGTTAAAGCCTACATTCTAAGTAGGCACGTGCTCGGTTTCAAACCACTGTCCACTGGTACATTCTATGCAACTGTAAGATTCTTATGAGCAACTAAAAGAAAGACTCCAAACTATCTAATCGATTGAAAACAAAAGGAAGATATCCATTAACCCCCAGGATACCCCACCAACCCTAGTGAGGGAATAAAGACCCAAGTCACAGATGCCCAACAGATAACCAACTTAAAGGATCAACAATAACATGTAACAGCAGGAGTGCAGAGACTCCAGGTTCTGGTAGGGGAGGCAGGCTGGGAGGTCAGAATACATTAGGACTCCTTTAGAAGAAACAACATTACTGTGCTAAGTAATTTTTTCTTCAAAACTACAAGAAGTCCTAATGTATTCTGACATATGCAGACTAACAAGCAGTTACCTTAGAGGTGTGCATAGAACCTACTCAGGAAATAGGCTCTGCAATACTGCTGTACCAAACCTAGCATCACTTCTGGCTTGCACATCCAGACTAATGCCTGGTAAATGTGTGTACAGTTTTCCAGGTAGCTGCTTTACAAATCTCCAACAAGTGAATGTCCCTTGCAGCTGCTATAGTAGCAGCTGTACCCCTGGTGGAGTGAGCTCTCAGGTCCACAGGTGGTTCTTTTCCTAGTTTTTCATAACAAAACTGGATACATGACACTATCCATCTCACAATGCTTCTCTTAATGGCAGGCTTACCCTACCCACTTCTCCATAGGTAAGAAACAACTGATTGTTTCCACCCCTATAGTCCCTGGTATGATCCAGGTAGTAGCTAATGGCCTTTTTTATATCTAGGATATGCAACCTATATTCCCCTGAACTAGAGTGTTCAGTGAAAAAGACAGGCAAGTTCATAGACTGGTTAAGGTGGAAATCAGAAACCACTTTGGGGAGGAATTTTCTGTTTGTTCGGAGAACCACCTTGTCATTGTGGAATGATATATAATTTGGTTCCACTGATAAGGCCTGTGGCTCACTTATCTGTCTTGCTGGGGTGATGACCACTAGAAACATAGTCTTTCATGTTATATACTTCAGTTCTGATGAGAACATGGGCTCAAAGGAGGGTTGCATCAGCTGTGCTATGCAAATGTTCAGGTCCCAAGAAGGGGTAGGTTCCCTATGAGGGGGATGCATATGCAGCAAGCCCTTGAAAAACTTTTTGAATATAGGGTTAGAAGCAAGGGAAAGGCCCTTCCTTACTGACAAATCAGCAGAAACTGCTGCCAAATGCACCCTCAGGGTAGAGGATTGAAGGCCCAAGGAGTGTAAATGGGCCGAATAGTCCAGTAGGACTTGAATGCCCACACTTTGTGGGTCAACATCTGTATAAGAACACGATATGGTGAACCTCTTCCATTTGAAGGCATAGATTTTCCTGGTAGATGGTTTCCTGGAAACCCTCAGAATATCTAGAACCCCCTCAGACAGTTGCAAGCCAGCATACTCTAAGTCCTCAAGAACCAGGCTTTCAGTCTGAGAGACCCCAGGTTGGGGTACATAATCCTCCCCTGGGTCAGCAGGTTGTGAGGCAAATTGGGCTGGTTGATGACAGGGCCAGTAACACTGAGTACCAGAGTTGTCTGGCCCAGTCTGGATCTATCAGAAGAAAAAATTACTCACCTTAGTAATGTTGTTTCTTCTAATGGAGTCTTGCTGTATTGACATATGCTGTGATCACCAACCTTTGAACTGCCCCAGAGAACAAAGAGTTAGCTTTCCATGCAGGGCATGGAACGCTGTGCTCGAGCTCAGTTGAAGCCTCTGTCTGCTGTTGTTTAAACTCCAACTGTCAGATCTTTACGAGCTATACTCACTAGGAGTTCTGTGTGGAAACTGTAAACTCACACTAGCCAACTGGCAACTAAATTTGTTAAAAAAGGGTTTTTTGGTTTCAATGCAAAGACTCAAGTCAGGAAACCCAAAAAATAAAACACAACACACACCCAAAATACAGGAGTGTGAGAAAAAGGGCACCTCTAGGTGCCAACACTGCTCCTGCCCACCCACATCCCAAAAACCAGGTTCTGAGAGGGGAGGCGGTGGGGGGGAGGTCAGAATACAGCAAGACTCCATTAGAAGAAACAACATTACTAAGGTGAGTAATTTTTTCTTCAAACAACATGAAGTCTTGCGGTATTCTGACATATGCAGACTACCAAGCAGTACCTCTAAGGAAGAGGGACAGAACCTACTTTGGGAAAAGGCTCTGAAATACTGCTGTGCCAAACCGAGCATCACTCCTAGCCTGGATATCCAGAGAGTAATGCTTGGTGAATGTATGGACTGTTTTCCAGGTGGCTGCTTGACAGATTTCTAAGATAGGATATGCCTGGCAGCAGCCAGGAAGCAGCTGTATCTCTAGTAGAGTGAGCCCTCAGGCCTGAGGGGTGGGTTCACCCAATTTCATAGCAGAATTGTAAACAAGAGACAATCCACCTGGCAATAGATCTTTAGTGGCAGGTTTGCCTTACCGACCTCCCATAAGTGAGGAACAACTGGAGGGACTCAAACCTGTGACCCTTGGTGTGCTCTATGTAGTAGCTAAGGGCTCTTTTACGTCCAGGCTGTGCAACCTCCTCTCCCAGAGGAGGAAGAAAAATTACTCACCTTAGTAATTGCTTTTCTTCTCATGGAGTCTTGCTATATTATGACTATATGCAGTCAGCCACTGCAGCTGAACTGCCCGGAGAGGAAGAGTTAACTCCAGAGAGTCTGAGTTCCACAGCGCCAGGGCGCTATACAAAGTTTCATTGGCCAGTTTCAAATGAAACTGTCAGATCCTGAAAGCCAACACTAAGCAACAAGTCTGTGTGAAAGCTCTACACTAGCCAAGTGGCTACCTACTAGTAGGAATAACAACAATATAAACAACAATATAAACAGCAATAATAATAATAATAACAATGAATAATAGTATTATTAGTTTCTCCCTAACAAGCACTATTAGACCCCCCTTCCCCCAAGACTCAAATCCAGGAAGGGGGCCAACATATTACTTAAAACAGAAATACCTAATTCCCTAACCCTAAATAAAGGGGGTGAAGGAAGAACTAAAATGGCATGACACAGTGCTTGCACTAATTTGCCACCCCTGCAAGTAGAAGTTCTGAGAGGAGCGGAGGGAGGAGGTGGTCATAATATAGCAAGACTCCATGAGAAGAAAAGCAATTACTAAGGTGAGTAATTTTTTCTTCAAACACCATGAAGTCTTGCTATATTATGACTATATGCAGATTACACAGCAGTACCTCCAGGGAGGAGGGTCAGAACCTACTTAGGAAATAGGCTCTGAAGCACAGCTGTGCCAAAACGAGCATCTCTCCTGGACTGAATATCCAGAGAATGATGCTTGGTAAAAGTGTGAATTGTTTTCCAAGTAGCAGCTTGACAGATTTCCAGAATGGGAATATCTCTAGCAGCCGCTAGAGATGCAGCTGTACCCCTGGTGGAGTGAGCCCTCAGTCCTGAGGGGTTCTCTACTAGTTTTTGATAACAAAATTGGATACAAGAGACAATCCACCTTGCAATTGTCCTCTTAGTGGCAGGTTTCTTACAACCCTCGTCGCTAGGTAAGGAAGAGTTGGAGGGATCTGAACCTGTGACCCTTGGTGCGTCTCCAAATAGTAGCTTAAGGCCCTTTTGACGTCCAAGCTGTGTAGACTCCTCCTCACCTGAGGAAGAATGCTCAGTGAAAAATACTGGAAGAGAGATGGATTGGTTCAGGTGGAAATCTGAAATCACTTTAGGCAAAACTTTCTGTTAGTCCTGAGGACTACCTTATCTCTGTGGAAAGAGATAAAATCTTCTTCCACTGACAGGGCCTGTAGTTCACTTATCGTCTGGCAAAGTGATAGCCACTAGGAAAACAGTTTTCCAAGTCAGAAACTTGAGCTCTGCTGGAGGACAGAGGTCAAAGGGGTTGCATTAACTGAGCAATGCAACATTCAGGTCCCAAGCGGGAGCTGGTTCTCGAAAAGGAGGGTTGGTGTGAAGTAACCCTTGAAAAACTTGAAAGCACAGGGTGAGAAGAAAAGAAGCAGGCTTCCTGCTGACAGAAAAGCAGAGACAGCTGCCAGATGAACCTTTAAGGTAGCTGGCCTAAGGCCTAAGGAATTTAAATGAACCAAATAGTCCAGTAAATGGGCAGATCAGCAGATTCTGGGATAATCTGCTTCTCAGAGCACCAGATGGAAAACCTTTTCCACTTAGAATTGTAAGTGGCCATAGTGGAAGGCTTCCTTGAAGCCTTTAAAATATCCAAAACACCTTGAGAAAGGTGTAAGTCAGCAAATTCTAACTCCTCAAGAGCCATGCCTTGAGATGGAGGATTTGAGGTCCGGATACCACACTCTCCCTGTGCACAGGCCAGTAAGTCGTGGACTCTGGGCAAGCTCAGGGCAGGGTGAGACTGTCAGGACAGAAGCAGTGGGTACCAGGGCTGTCTGGCCCAATCTGGAGCAATCAGAATCCTTGCAGGGCTGAGATCTGATTTTTACTAGTACCCTGAAAAGAAGAGGAAAGGGGGGAAGGGCATACAGGAACTTCCCTTTCCAATCCAACTGAAAGGCGTCCAGGGGGACTGAGCCCAGCACTGGAGGTCTGCAACAAAACAGAGGAAGTTGGTGGTTGTCTGGGGCTGCGAAAAGATCTATCTGAGGGGTGCCCCATCTGGCAAAGACTGACCCCAGCACCTGAGGATTCAGAGCCCATTCGTGATGGCCCTGAGAAATCCTGCTGAGGGCATCCGCCAGGACATTGTCCTTCCCTGGAAGGTGAACTGCTATCAGGGAGGTGTTCAGGGAGTAAGCCAGAGACCACAACTTTATTGCTTCGGTGCACAAGGCTGATGACCGAGTGCTCCCTTGCTTGTTGATGTACCACATTGTTGTGGTGTTGTCTGTCCTGACTTGAACTACTTTGTTCTGGACAGAAGCTGAAAACGCCTGAAGAGCTAAAAGGACAGCTCTGAGTTCCAAAAGATTGATGTGGAGCAGAGATTCCTGGGGAGACCACACTCCCTGAGTGGACAGGTCGCCCAAGTGAGCTCCCCACCCTAACAGGGAAGCATCCGTGGTGAGGGTGAGGAGTGGGAACGGAATGAAAGGAACCCCTTGTTTTAGATTGCTTGATCCTGCCACCAATGTAGGCCAGGATCAGGGTTTGGTCACTGGAACCAATTTGGAAAGGGGTCCCTCCTTTGAGACAATAGGCCCTCAAATGGAACTGAATGTCCCTCATCTGGAATCTTGCTCCTTGCACTACAGCTGTGGAAGCAGCCATGTGCCCTAGGAGTTGCAGAAAATGCCTTGCTGGTCGAGACCCGCAGGGGTAAAGAGAATGCCAGGGCAATGAGTCTGTCTACCCTTTCGAGGGAGAAATGCCCTGGCTAACTTTGTGTTCAATTCTGCACCTATGAAAGTTAGTACCTGAACTGGTTCGAGAACTGACTTTGGTAATTCAGCAGGAATCCCAGGAAGTGAGAAGCTGCTGGGTGACTTGCAAGTGGGATTTTACCTGATCTGGGACTGACCCACTATGAGCCAGTCGTCCAGGTAGGGAAACACAGCAACCCTTGCCTTCTTAAATGAGCCACTACCACAGCTAGACATTTCGTGAATACCCTTGGCGCAGAGGTAAGGCCAAGGGCATTGCCCTGAACTGGTAGTGGCCTGAGGGTAGTTCGAACCTGAGGTACTTTCGGTGAGAAGGCCTGATCAGAACTGAAAATAGGCATCCTTGAGGTCCAGGGAAGCTAACCAGTCCCTGGCCTCAGGAGGAAAAATCATTAGTCAGAGTTAACATTTTGAACTTTGGTTTCAAAAGATGCTTGTTCAGGTACCTTAAATCTAAAATGGGCCGCCATTCTCCTGTCTTTTGGGGTAGAAAGTATCTTGAGTACAGCCCTTGCCCTGATGGCAGGAGGGACCCTTTCTACTGCTTTGCAGTCCAAAGAGAAGAAACCTCTGCTTCCAAGCAAGGGCTTCTGAAGGATTTGCAGGTGGAAAATGTCTGCTCTCATCTTGGAAACTGTTTGAAGCTGAGAACCAGACCCTGCCTATTACCTCCAGAACCCACCTGTCAAGTTAGGGACACCCAGTTCTGGCTGAAATAAACCAACCTGCCCCCACTGGTACAGGAGAATCGGCCCTGGGCACCCCATCAGGGTGCCTGCTTGCAATAGCCTTAGGCTGAGGGGGGGGACAGCTTCATTTGTGCCGCCTACCCTCTGCTCTAAAGAAACCCTCTGTGCAAATGCAGAGGAGGCCTGAAATTGGTAAAAGGCCTGTGGAAAGGCCTGCCCCTACCTCTGGGAGCGTGCCTCTGTGAGTGGCATGCCTCTCCTTAAGCCTGGGCACTTTTGTAGGTAGTTCTGTATTCATCCATCTTTTCATATAGTTTTCTGTTTGTTCCCAAACAGAGAATTACCCCAACAGGAAAATCCATAGCCTTTGACTGAGTATCTCGGGACAGATTAGTGCATCTGAGCCATGCCAACCTCACGGAAAGCTACAGAAGTGGCCATGACCCTAGAGGAAACATCATTAACATCAACAGCAGTATGAAATTGAACTTTAGAGGCTTCAATGCCATCAGCAGCCACCTGTTCCAACTCACTAGCCAGCTGGCCATGCCCGCTTGGCTTAACTGCAATACTGTGTCCCACCTAGATTTCTGATATCCAGCCACATAAGCCATATCATTTGCCTGCCTGAGTCCCAAAAAGCTGCCATATACTGTTTTTTCGCCATGGCATCAATCTTCCTGGAATCCTTATCAGGAGGATGTGAGGCCAGAGGAATATTAGCCTTGTCACAGGCTGCAGCTTATACCACACCTACATGACTACACTGCTCAGTGAGGAAGTCTGTATCAGAGCCTGACAAGGTATATCTTCTGTCCATTTTTTATCTACAGGAGGGACAGAATGAGGATTTTAAAATCTTTGTTGTTTGCTTCCTAAATGACTTATGCAAAGGAATAGACAACCTCCTAGACTCTGGTATATCCATCATTTCTACATAATCAGGCTCCTCTTGCTCATCCACAGCTTCCTCTAAAGGAAGCTGGAGGGTTTCTACAACCTTTTGTAAAACATAAAATGAGAGGGACTCAGACAGAATAGGAGGAGATTCTAAAGGTCTGTCTGGAGAAATGTCCGGTTCAATGGGCACGTCCAGACCCTCCCAGCCACACATGTAATGATCAAATTCACTCCCTCTCCTGTGGTTCATAAATTCCTCAACATCATACTCCTGAACCACTGGCACTGAACGAACCAACCTTTACCAACTGTAGGTGGTTCGGCAGGACCCTGAGACAGTGACTGGACAATCTGTATGGCTTTAGCTATTTCTGCAGCAGTTGGAGAGACAATTTTGGACTCCAAACCTACTGATTTCTTTGTCTTTTTCACTGAGACTGGTTCCCCTGAACCAGCCTTCCTTTTGCCCGAGGAAGTCTTGCCCTGGTCAGAGGGCACTCCCTCTGGTCCAGTGGGTACTGGACCGGGCTGGCCATCTGGGTCAGCGGACTTCTTGGCCTCTCGTTCCCTGAGCCGGCCCAATCTCTTTTCCAGGGTGGCTGCAGGGAAATTTTTACACACCTGGCAGTCTGACAGGAGGTGGTCAGCCCCCAGACAATAGACACAAGTGGTGTGTGGGTCAGCCTTAGCAAAGGCTTCCCCACAGACATCACGAGTGTTGAAACCCAGTGAGCCGGTTTTCTTTGGGTTTCTCTGACATAATGCCAGCCTAACCAAAAACTTGCCCTTTTGATGGCAGTGCAGGCAAGACACCCTTATCGGTTCCTAACCGTGTCACGGTATTTGAAAAACCTATTTTAAAAAAGTTTTTTAGAACCGATAAGAACCGGGAACCGTACTCTAAAGCCAACCACACTTTAAAACGTTAAATTAAGCAAACCGATCGGGTTAAAACCGAACCGATAATTAATTTCCACACAGACTTTAAATTTTCTACTACGGTTTACCAGATAGAGCTTTTAACTTGAAATGCGGTAAAATAAATACTTTTGCCAGTTCAAATGAACCGAAAATACTCGCTTGAACCGAAATGAACTGATGTGAAGGAGCTGATCTCCGGAGCGACTGTTCAGTGAAGCAGGAGTAAAGAATCTGACAGTTTCATTTGAAACTGGCCGAGATAGAGCTTTGGTATAGCGCCCTCGGGCTGTGGAACTCCAGACTCTCTGGAGTTAACTCTTTCCTCTCCGGGGCAGTTCAGCTGCAGTGGCTGACTGCATATAGTCATAATATAGCAAGACTTCATGGTGTTTGAATGGTCAGTGAAGAAAACAGGGAGAGACATAGACTGATTAAAGTGGAAATCTGATACCACCCTAGGCAAAAACTTCCTGTTAGTTCTTAGGACCACTTTATCTCTATGGAAAGAGATGAAATCACGCTCCACTGACAGGGCTTGCAATTCACTGATGCGCCTGGCAGAAGTAATGGCTACCAAAAACACAGTTTTCCAAGTCAAGTACTTAAGCTCTGCAGAAGACAAAGGCTCAAAGAGGGGTTGCATAAGCTGGGCAATGCAAACATTAAGGTCCCAAGCAGGAACAGAGTCCCTGAAGGGAGGATTGGTTATAGCAATCCCTTGAAGAATTTGCAAAATATAGGATGGGCTGATACAGAAGAGGGCTTGCCTACTGACAAAAAGGCAGCAACAGCTGCTAAGTGTACTTTGAGTGTAACTGATCTGAGTCCCAAGCCATTGAGACAAACCATATAGTCCAGGGCTGTAGGCAACCCAGAAGATTCTGGAGAAATATGCTTATCAGAGCACCAAATGGTGAACCTTTTCCATTTGGAGTTGTAAGTCTTTCTGGTGGAAGGCTTTCAAGAAGCCTTAAGAATATCCAGAACACCTTGAGAGAGGTGCAGATCAGCAAACTCTAACTCTTCAAGAGCCAGGCCTTGAGATTGAGAGATTTGAGATTCGGATACCAAATCCTTCCCTGAGAGGATGTCAACAGGTTGTAATTCCTGGGAAGAGACAGGGGAAGGTGGACTGTTAAGGACAGCAGCAGTAGATACCAGGGCTGTCTGGCCCAGTCTGGAGCAATCAGAAACACTTTGCACGGTTGAGACCTGATCTTGACTAGCACATTGAACAGGAGAGGGAAGGGGGGAAAGGCATACAGGAACTTCCCTTCCCAATTCAGAACCAGAGCATCCAGGGGGACTGAGCGCAAGACTGGGGGTCTGCAACAAAAGAAAGGAAGTTGGTGATTGTCTGGGGCTGCAAAAAGATCTATCTGTGGAGTGCCCCATCTGGAGAAAATCACTTTCAAAATTAGGGGATCTAGGGACCATTCGTGGTGGCCCCGAGATATCCTGCTGAGAGCATCTGCTAGGACATCGTCCTTCTCTGGGAGGTGAACTGCTATCAGAGATGTTTGCAGGGAATAGGCCAGAGACCACAACTTCATTGCTTCTGTGCACAAGGCCGTAGACCGAGAGCCCCCTTGCTTGTTAAGGTACCACATTGTGGTGGTATTGTCTGTTCTAATCTGGACCACCTTGTTCTGTACAGACTTGGAGAAAGCTTTCAGTGCCAGAAACACTGCTCTGAGTTCCAAGAGACTGATGTGAAGCAGAGACTCCTGAGGTGACCATAGCCCTTGGGTGGTAAGATCCCCCAAGTGGGCTCCCCAGCCCAAGAGGGAGGCGTCTGTGGTGAGGATTAGTGAATGAGACTGAGTGACAAAAGGAACTCCCTGTCTTAAATTGTCCTGATCCTGCCACCATTGCAAAGCCTGGATCAGGGTTCGAGTCACTGGGACTAGTTCGGTAAGGGAATCTTTTCTTTGGGACCAGAAGGCTCTTAAGTGGAACTGAATGTCCCTCATCTGGAATCTTGCCCCCTGGACCACTGCTGTGGAGGCTGCCATGTAGCCCAGGAGCTGCAAGAAGTGCCTTGCTGGTCGAGACACCTGAAGGGTGAAAGAAGAGGCCAGTTCTATTAGTGTCCTTGCCCTGTCCAGGGGAAGGAAGGCCTTTGCTCTTATTGTATCTAGCTCTGCCCCTATAAAGGTAAGGAGCTGTACTGGCTCCGAGAACTGACTTTGGAAGGTTGAGGAGAACCCAAAGTGAGCACTTGCTGAGTTATCTGAAGATGTGACTTGACTTGGTCTGGAGACTGACCCACTATGAGCCAGTCATCCAGGTATGGAAAGATGGAGATCTTTTTCTTCTTAGAAAGCAACCACTACTGCCAGGCACTTTGTAGAACCCTTGGGGCTGATGTTAGGCCAAAGGGCATTGCTCTGACTTGATAGTGGCCTGAGGGCAACTCGAACCTGAGGTACTTTCTGTGGGAGCACCTGATGGGAATGTGAAAATAGGCATCTTTGAGGTCCAGGGAGGCTAGCCAGTCCCTTGGCCTTAGAGAGGGCAGAATTATTCCCAGAGTCACCATTTTGAATTTTGGCTTTAAAAGGTGCTTGTTTAGATATCTCAGATCCAGGATGGGCCGCCATTCTCCTGTCTTTTGGGGGGTTAGGAAGTACCTTGGGTACAATCCTTTGCCTCTGTGTAGGGTAGGAACCCTTTCTATGGCTCTGAGAGCCAAGAGGGAAGAAACCTCTGCCTCTAGGGCAAGGGTCTCTGATGGATTTGCAGGTGGATAGGATCTGGTTCTCATCTTGGGAATTTTTTTGAAGCTGAGAACCAGTCCCTGGCTTACTACTTCTAGGACCCACTTGTCTGATGTTAAAGACTTCCAGTCCTGGACAAAGTAAGTCAGCCTGCCCCCTACAGGTATTGGAGAATCGGCCCGGGCAGACCCATCAGGGTGTCTGCTTGGCAGGGGCTTTAGGCTGAGGGGTGGAAGCAGGCCTGCTCATATCCTGTCTGCCTCTTCCTCTAAGGAAACCCCTCTGAGCAAAAGCAGAAGAGGAGGCCTGGGCCTGGTAAAAAAGGCCTTTGAAAGGGCCTGCCCCTGCCCGTGAAATGCTGCCTCTTAGGAGTGGCTTGCCTTTCTTTGGCCTGAGCACTCCTGTAGGTGGTCCTGTACTCATCCATCTTCTTCATGTAGTTCTCTGTCTGCTCCCCAAACAGAGAATTACCAATGACAGGAAAATCCATGGCCTTAGCCTGGGTATCCTGTGATAGGCTAGTACATCTGAGCCAAGCCATCCTCCGAAGGGCCACAGATGTAGCCATGACTCTAGATGAAACATCACTGGAGTCCACAGCAGCATGAAATTGCACCTTGGATGCCTCAATCTCATCTGCAGCCACCGCTCCAGCTCCTGGCAAGCTGGTCAGGGCCCATTTAGCTAGAGCCATCACAAGTGTCCCACCTGGACTTCTGGTATCAGCTGTGTAGGCCACCATAGTTAGCCTGCCTGAGTCCCAAAGATGCTGCCATGTACTGTTTCTTTGCCATGGCATCAATCTTCCTGGAGTCCTTATCTTGGGGGTGTGAAGCCAAGGGAATATTTGTCTTATCACAGGCAGCAGCCTGCACTACCCCAACATGGCTGCATTGCTGGGAAAGGAACTCCGCATCCAAGCCTTTAAGAGTATACTTCTTGTCCATTCTTCTGTCCACAGGAGGTATGGAATTAGGAGTTTTTAAAATTTTAAATGACTGTTTCCCAAAAGATTTATGGAGAGGAATAGACAATCTCCTGGACTCTGGGATGTCCATCATCTCAACAAAATCAGGCTCCTCCTGATCCTCTACTGCTTCTTCCATATGAAGCTGGAGGGTTTCAGCCACTTTTTTGTAAAACATAAAGTGGGAAGGGGACTCAGAAAGCCTAGGAGGAGAAACACCTGAAGGTCTGTCTGGGGAGATGTCCAGGTCAATAGGCACATCCAGACTTTCATAATCACCATCATCAGCATTATCTTCATACTCTCCCTCCTCCTCCTCCAGTTGATAAAATTCTTCTAAAGTACAATCCGGAACCAGGGGAACTGACTGAACTGAGCCCCTGACAGATGGTGCTGGTTCAGCCAGAACCGAAGTTAGCGATTGAACTATCCTTATCGCTTTGGCTATCTCATCAGCAGTCGGAGAAAGAACTTGTGGATCCGAACCGGATGATTTATCCCTTTTCTTTCTTTTAACCAGAACTGACTCCTCAAAATCGGTTCTCCTTTTGCCCGAAGAAGTTTTGCCCTGGTCAGAGGGCACTCCTTCTGGTTCGGTCGGAACTGAACCGGGCTGGCCATCCGGGTCAGCAGACTTCTCGGCCTCCCTTTCCCTCAGTCTACCTACTCTCTTATCCAGGGTAGCTTTGGGAAAACTTTTACAAATTTGGCAGTCTGAATTGAGGTGGTCAAACCCCAGACAATAAACACAGGTGGTGTGGGGATCAGCCTTAGCAAAGGCTTCCCCACACACACTACAGTGTTGAAACCCAGTGGGCCCGTTTTTTTTCTTGGGTTTCTCAGACATGTCCAATCCTAACCACAACTTACCCTTTTTTTGGCAATCCTCCAGGCAAGACACCCCTATCAGTTCCTGACCCTGTTACAGGTCTTGGAAAAAAACGTAATGAAATCCGTTTTTTTCAGAACTGATATGGACCGGTTACCACACTCTAATAAAGACAGAAGTTTTTTTACAAAAACCTGATCAGTTCAAACCGAACCGATCTAATGTTTACAAGTTCCACACAGAAATTAATACAAAAACCTATCTAGTACTCACGGTACCACAGACAGAGACTTAAACCAACAGGTTCAGTAGCAGAAATTTGGTCAAAACCAAGCGAAAAAATGACACTTTAACCGACTTTTTTGAACTAAGCGAAGGAGAAATCTCTGGAGCTACTGTTCAGTGAGGCAGAGTAAAGAATCTGACAGTTGGAGTTTAAACAACAGCAGACAGAGGCTTCTACTGAGCTCAAGCTCAGCATTCCATGCCCTGCATGGAAAGTTAACTCTTTGTTCTCCGGGGCAGTTCAAAGGTTGGTGATCACTGCATATGTCAGAATACAGCAAGACTTCATGTTGTTTGAATCATTACTGCAGGTTGACACCTGAGTTTGTTTAGCACCCTGAGCAACAAGGGGAATGGAGGGAAGGCATACAGAAATTTCCCTGACCAGTCCAGAAGGAGTGCATCCAAGGGTACTGTGCCCAGTGCTGGAGGCCTGCAACAGAACAGAGGTAACTGATGATTGTCTGGGGCTGCAAAGAGGTATATATCTGGGGTGCCCCACCTCCTGAAGACAGTTTGTAGAACCTGTCTGTTCAGTGACCGTTCGTGGTGGTTCTGATTGATTCTGCTGACAGCATCCACCAGAACATTGTCCTTTCCTGGGAGGTGGACTACTGACAGGAATACCTCAAGGAAGTAAGCCAGGCTCCAAATCTTGATGGCCTCCTGCGAAGTAGAGTGGACCTTGCTCCCCCTCCTTGCTGATGTAATACATGGTGGTGGTGTTGTCAGTTCTGGTCTGCAACACCTTCCCCTGAATAATGGCAGAGAATGACTAAACAGCCAGTAACACTGCCCTAAGTTCCAACAGGTTTATGTGTAAAAGGGACTCTTGAGAGGACCATGTGCTGTATGCTCCCCTAGGTGGGCACATCAACCCAAGAGGGATGCATCTGTGGTAAGTACCTCTGTGGGATTTTGCTGCAGGCATGGGACACCCACCCTGAAGTTTTCCCTGTCCTGCCACCACTGTAAGGCCTGTAGCAGTGTGGAAGTTCCTGGTACCAGCTTGACAATAAGTCTCTTCTCTGGGACCAGAATGACCTCAGATAGAACTGAATGTTCCTCATCTGAAACCTTGCTCCTGAAACTACAGCTGTTGAGGCCACTATATGCCCTAATAGCTGTAGGAAATGCCTGGCTGGCATTGGTAAGTAGAGCTTGAAGGAATCTGCAAGCTGGACCAGATAGTCTACTCTGTCTAGTGAAAGCAGTGCCCTTCCAATCACTGTGTCCAGTTCTGCCCCTATGAACTCCAGGCACTGGACCGGTTCCAACACTTGCTTTTTGATACTTACTAAGAATCCCAGTGAGAGTAGGGTATTCTGAGTGAGGGATAAAGCCTCGGCTACCTGCTGCTGAGACTGTCCTATGACTAAGCAGTTGTCCAGGTAAGGGAACACTGAGACCCTCAGGTGCCTTAAGTGTGCCACAAACACTGCCAGGCACTTTGTAAACACCCTGGGAGCTGAGGTCAGGCCAAAGGGTAGGGCCCTGAACTGATAATGGCATGATGGCAGTCTGAACCTTAGGTACTTCCTATGTGATTGTCTGATGGGAATGTGGAAATAGGCATCCTTGAGGTCTATGGATGCCAACCAGTCCCCTTGCCTGACAGTGGGTAAGATTATAGCCAGACTGACCATCTTGAACTTTGGTTTTGTTAGATGTATGTTCAGAATGGGCCACCAGTTCCCATTTTTCTTCAAGGTCAGGAAGTATCTTGAGTACAACCCTTTTCCCTTTTGGGAAGGAGGGGCAGGCTCCACTGCCCTGTCCTGAAGAAGAGTTGCTACCTCTGCTTCCAGTAGTTCCAGTAGGATTGTTTCTGCTTAGTTGGCTGCCTTGAAGAGCCTTGCTCTCAGCCTGGGAAAACCCTTGAAGCTCAGAGCAAGACCCTGGCCAACTACCTCCAGAACCCACCTGTCCGTGGTTATGGACTGCCAATTCTGCAGGTAGTAGGCTAGCCTGCCTCCTACTGGGACTGGGGAGGTGACCCATGACTCTTCAGGGAGTCTGCTTGGTTGGTGTCCTGGGCTGGGGAGAAGGGCCAGAATGGGTGGCACCTCTCCTGTCCCTTCCCCTAAATTAGTCACGCTGTTGCTGGTAAGCAGGGGAGGCTTGGACCTGTTAGAAATATCTCTGATAGGGCCTGCCCCTGCCTCCCCTACCTTGTTGTTTCTGAGGTGTGACAGCCTTCTCCTTAGCTGCAGCACACCTACAGGAAGTTCTATACTCATCCATTTTCCTCATATAGGCTTCTGTTTGGTCCCCAAAAAGGGAATTTTGTGCCACAGGAAAATCTAGGGCTTTGGTCTGTGTATCCTGAGAAAGATTAGTGGTTCTGAGCCAAGAGAATCTTCTCAAGGACACAGAGGTGGCCATAACTCTGGATGCCGAATCACTGGCATCCACAGCCATGTGGAATTGTCACTTGGAAGCCTCTATTCCATTCCTAGCCATCTCCCCTAAGTCTGCAGCCAAGTCAGCTGGAGCCCTTGCAGCCAGTGAGAATATGGACTCTCATAGCTTCTTCTTGTATCTTGCTATATATGCCATATAAGAAGCCTGTCTGGCAATCAGAGATGACCCCAGGTATGCTTTTTTTAGCCATGGAATCGATTCTCCTGGAGTCCTTCTCAGGAGGATGGGAGGCCAAAGGTAGGGCAGCAGCCTGAACCACACCTTCATGGCTGGGATGACCAGACAAAAATTTGGTGCCAATCCTGGCAACTGGGTATTTCCTATCTGTCCTCTCATCGACAAGAGGGACAGAAGTAGGAGTACCTAAAATTTTTAGAGTCTGTCTGTTCAGAGATTTATGGATGGGTATCACCAACCTCTTTGTGGTAGATACATCCATCATCTCACATAATCCAGCTCTTCTTCCTCTTCTAAGGACTCATGAACTGGTAACTGGAGAGTTTCAGCCATTTTCTTCATAAAGGAGAAGTGAGTGACAGCATCCTCTGGTTGTTTAGGTGGAGAACTACCTCCCTCATGTTCAGGGGAGACTTCAGGTTCAGTGGGACCAAAATAGTCCTCTTCCTCCTTCTCCTCCACACATTCCTGCTCCCAGGAATAATCAATGTCAAAAGATTTGGGTTGGGACTGAGTACCAGGAGTTTGACCTGGTTGAGGAGTAACCAGATGCTGCACCGGTTTAGCCGGACCAGTTTGCAGGGTCTGAATAATGCGTATCGCATTAGCAATTTCTTCAGCGGTCGAAACCGCAAGCAACAAAGGCCTAGCAGCCGGTTTGGTATGCTTCTCTTTCTTTTTCATGGCAGCTGTTTCAAGGGCTGTCTCCACGGTTTGCTTGGTTGAGGGAGTATCGCCCTGGTCAGAGGGCACTCCCTCCATATCCTTTGAAACAGAACCAGACCGGCCATCCGTGTTAGTGGACTTTTCGGCCAATTTCTCATTCAGTCGTTTAAGTTGCCTGTCCAGCGTCGACTGAGGGAAATTCTTACAAATCTCGCAATCTGCTTGTAAGTGGTCAAACCCCAAGCAGAAAACACAAGTAGTGTGTGGATCAGCCTTGGCAACAGTCTCACTACATTCAACACATTGCTGAAACCCAGTACGGCTGGTTTTCTTTTTGGGTTTCTGTGACTCCATATCAACCCTGAACACTTATCCCCAGTGGCAGTTAGGCTGGATAAGTTTTATTTAATATGTAAGTCCTGGTTAACAGACGGGTATTAGCGATCAGGGAAAAAACTAACAAACTCGTTTTTTTTATTAATCAGAGCTAACCAGACCCAATCTAAACACAGAAAAACCGCTTTAACTTGAAAAGCAGTAAATGAAATTGGTTTCCTCATGGTTCACGGCAACTACTAAAAAAACGAGAACTTAACCTGTTTGTGGAAAAAAATTTACTGACAATTCTACCTGTACCGGACAGCAGCTTGAAACTATTTTAAACTGTATTATCAGTAGTGGAAAACTGCAACGTAAACAACCCGAACTGACAGGATGCTGAGGAGAATTCTCTGAGGCATCTTCATAGTAAAGCGGAGCAAAGAATCTGACGGTTGCATAGAATGTACCAGCAGACAGTGGTTTGAAACGGAGCGCGTGCCTACTTAGAATGTAGGCTTTAACCATTTCATATCCAGGGCAGTACAACAGGAAGGTCTTACTGCATATGTCAGAATACAGTAGGACTTCTTGTAGTTTACAAAAGGTACCTACTGCAAGAGCCTCTCTCGAATATCTACTGTTATGGTAAGTTCTTGCATAATTGTACTATTTTACTTCGAGAAGCTCTTGCAGTAGGTAATAACCATTAGGACCGAGTCCCAAGCAGTGTAATTCAGACAAAGGCTGTAGCACGGGAGTCAGGAAAGGTCTGCAGTAGGTACCAGATTAAGATAGGAGACCCTGAAGGACAGCTAGTTCAAAGCCTGCCCTGCACCTAGAGGCAATGTCCAGACTGTAGTGTTTGGTAAAGGTGTGGACAGAACTCCAAGTGGCTGCCGCACAAATGTCCACAGCAGAAACATACCTGAAACAAGCAGTAGATGCAGCCACGCCTCTGGTTGAGTGCCTCTTGACTTCCCCCAGAGGGGCTTGTTATACTTCTGATTACAAAACAAAATGCAGTTTGCTAACCATATGGACAAAAGTTGTTTGGAAACTGCCATGCCCTCGCTTTTGGGTACAAAGGAAATGAAAAGCTGATCTGTTTTGTGGACTAATTTCATCCGGTTTGTGTAATAATCCAAAGTTCTATGCACGTTGAGTGGAGGGCCAGATTAAGGCAACCTGGGGCCCTCCTCACTGAGACCACACCCCTTCACCATGACTGTACCCTTTTGCTGTGATCGCACCCCAAGTTGGCCATAGAAACATACAATTTGATGGCAGATAAGGACTGCCTGGCCCACCTAGTCTGCCCATTTTCCTAACAGATAAGCTGCAGATCCTAGTTAACCAACAGCTTACTTCCTTCTACCCCCCACTAGGACTGCCTTATGTCTGTCCCATGCATTCTTGAATTCCCCCACTGTTCTTAACTCCACGACCTCCTCAGGGAGGCTGTTCCATGCATCCACAACTCTCTCTGAGAAAAATACTTCCTCACATTACCTCTGAGCCGTCCCCCCTCTACCTTCAAATTGTGCCCCCTTGTTCTTACACATCTCTTTTTCTGAAAGATGCTACCCTCTTGGACTTTGTTGATTCCCTTGAGGTACTTGAAAGTTTCTATCATGTCCCCCCTCTCTCCCTTCTTTCTTCAAGGGAATACATATTAAGCTCCTTTAGTCTTTCTTCATATGTCTTCTGGTGCAGACCCTGCACCATTTTGGTTGCCCTCCTCTGGACAGCCTCCACTCTATGTCTTTGCAGAGATGGGGTCTCCAGAACTGCACACAGTACTCCATATAGGGTCTCACCAACTGTCTGTACAGAGGGATAACAACTTCCTGTTTTCTACTATTGATGCCTCTCCCTATGCATCCCAGTATCCCCCCAGCCTTCCTTACTGCCTTCTCACATTGCTTGCCCACCTTTAGGTCATCTGATATAATTACCCCTAGGTCCCTTTCCATTTTTACTGTTGTCAGTATCTCACCCCCATTGTGTACTCTTCCCCTGGGTTTTTGTTTCCCAGGTGAATTACCTTGCACTTCTTTGCATTGAATCTGAGCTGCCATACATTTGACCATTCCTCCAACCTTGCCAAATCCATTCTCATCCTTTCCACTCCATCTTGTGTATCAACCCTGTTGCACATCTTTGTGTCGTCTGCAAAGAGACATACTTTTCCTTCCAGTTTCTCTGCAATGTCACTTATAAAGACATTAAAAAGGACCAGTCCCAGTGCTGAACCCTGCAGTACCCCACTAGTAACCCTCCTTTCTTCACTGTGGACTCCATTTACTACTACCCTTTGCGTCCTGTTGTCTAGCCAATTTGTCATCCAGGCTACCACCTTAGGACCCACTCCAAGGCTGGCTAACTTGTGTATTAATCTTTTTGTGTGAGACTGTATCAAATGCCTTGCTAAAATCTAGGTAGGCCAT
Source organism: Neoceratodus forsteri (assembly GCA_016271365.2). NCBI lineage: Eukaryota > Metazoa > Chordata > Ceratodontiformes > Ceratodontidae > Neoceratodus > Neoceratodus forsteri. Next base: position 571,446,271 of record CM057452.1, read on the forward strand.
GTCCACAGCCCCTCCCTGGTCTACTACTTTGGTCACCCAGTCAAAGAAATCTATTAGATTCGTCTGACACGACCTTCCCATCATGAATCCATGCTGCCTTGGGTCCTGTGCCCCACTGGCCTCTAGGTACTTCAACAATTCTTTCCTTCAGAAGTGATTCCATCATCTTCCCTACCACTGAGGTCAAACTAACTGGTCTGTAGTTTCCTGCCTGAGTCCTGCTCCTACTTTTGTGAAGAGGAATCACATCCGCCCTCCTCCAGTCCTCAGGTACCACCCCATCCTCTGATGATTTGTTAAAGAGAGTAGTCAGTGATGCATATCAGTTACTGAAACATAGAAAAAAGTCTTACTGTCCCTAAAAAGTTGCATAAAATATAAACAACCTAACGTAAATATTTCAAAATTAATTAAACTAATAATATCACTACAGAGAAACAATAGTAGTTTGAGTTTTGATCATTTAGAAAAAATAATTACTAACTGGCCTGGTAAAAATAATGTTTTGGGTGTGAAATGTCAAGATTTGCATTTCTCCAGAGGCCCTCACTCCAAACACACACCTGTGTTCTTGCAGTGTGTGGGTGTTATCATTTTGTACTGCCAGATATACCTAAATGATATACCTTTTTGATGCTGAGTTTGCAAATTGTAGTGCAGTGTGAACTTTTAAAGAAATTAAGCTATTAGTAGGCTTTAAGTTATAATTTTACTGTTTGGAGCCCTGGAACCTAACCCGGAAATAGGAAGAGAGCTTGTAGTTCTTTGGACCTGTAACAAGAACTACAAACTGCCCGTTCCTTCTTTATTTTTATTTGTTATACTTTTAAAATTAGATGTAGAGATTCATATTGCTGCAAAGGCACTTTGAGGCTAGTTTGATAAGTTTTTAACTAAATTTTGCCACGAGTGACATGGAGGCTATTTCTGGTATCTCCCCCCTTAAATCTCACTCCACTGGCGAGTGAAGCGAGCCAAGTGGAGCGCGTCCATGCGCGCAGAGACACGCGCGTCGTGTGTCTGCTGTGTCCGCTGGGAACACTGGGAAGCATTGGGGATTGCCACTTCAAATAATCAAGAGATAGTTATACTACTAAACATGGTGGCAAATTAGGAATATTTGTTGGTGAGTAACTATAACTTAGCCATAGCTCATACTAGACAGAAAAAATTAAAAGGTAGAAAAACATGTCGGGAATGCTTTATGTTTACGGGAAGAAGTCTCATACCTTGAATTCTCATGTGACAAATGTATTAAAAACGCTGCCCTATTAAAGGAGGTACAAGAGTTAGAATTAAGACTGCAAACTTGTAAAGATATTTCTCGGTTGGAGGAATACATTAATGAGGCAGTATGTGACATTAGTAATAGACAATCCATGGTAGTAAATAAAATTGAGCACCATGAATATTTAAATGGGATAAATGAAAATAATGATGCATTCTTTCACGGTATGGATATAGTCACACAGCCTAACCCCCCCTTGGAATCAAACAATAGATTTGAGTGTCTAAATATTGTTACACCCGATGTCTTGGATGTATTAACCAATAGTGAAGTATCTGATCCCCCTCACTTGTTAGTAAATGCACCTGTGACATATAACATACAGGAACAGACACATAACCCCTCTAAAACACCTGATAAGAAAACTGAAATTAAACCAACTAGTCCCACTGGCATTGATATATCAAAGGAACAAAGGTTACTTAAACCCATAGAAAGGGATATTCTGATTATTGATGATTCAATAATTAAAGGTATAGACACCTAAGTATGTTTTAATCATAATGAACATACTACAGTTAGCTCTTTATCTGGAGCTAAATTACATGACATTGTGGGACTTTTGCACGGACTGTTTGAAAATACAGTTACACCCCTGGTTATCTTACATGTGGGGGCAAATGATGTGGGGAAAACAAATTGGATTTACATGCAAAGGGATTATAAGTACATTGTTGATTCAGTTAGAAATTATGGAGGGGAAATAATCATATCTGGCTTACTTCCTATGCAGGGTCAAAACGCCTATAGAAATAGTCAAATAACTACACTCAATAGCAAACTTAGACAGTTTTGTCTTGATGAAGGGATTGGTTTTATAGATAACGCAAGAACTTTTAACAGAATATCCTTATATAGAAATGATGGTATCCATTTAAATCGTGCAGGTGTAAGGGTTATGGGTAAAAATTTTTTGGAGGTAATCAAGTTCCATTTAAACTGGCAAGTGGGGGCGGGACTGTTAATAACAACTTAAATGGATCCTTATTTCCCCAATTCAATGCCCTGGGATGGAATGCAATTCTTCTTAATGCCCGTAGTTTACAGAATAAATATGACAAGCTCAACATTATACTGCACAAAAATCTAATTCATATTGCCCTAATTACGGAAACATGGTGGAATGAAAATGATTCTTGGGAAAAAGAAATCCAGGGGTACAAACTATATTCGCATTGTAGAAAATATAGAAACAGAGGAGGAGTGGCAATATGTATTCAAGAAGATATTGCTTCGGAAGATATTAAATAGGATATTGGCCCACTTGAACTCCTATGGGTTAAATTGCTTCCCATAAATAGTCCCAAAATCATTCTAGAACTTTTATATAGGCCTCCTTCTATGTCATGAGAAAATGATAAGACCTTATTGGATTTTTTGGAGATCTTGACCCCACTAATAGGCTGATAATAACTGGGGATTTTAATTTACCCAATATTGATTGGGGTAAAGGATTAGGCACATCTCCCCTTGAAAGACAGTTTATCGATGTTATGGATCATGGGGGCTTAAAGCAATTGGTTCTTGACACTACTAGGGGTAATAATAATTTAGATTTGATTTTTACTAATATGGGAGACATAGTTAATTCAGTTGAAGTTGGGACCCCCCTTGGGAAACAGTGATCATTGCTCTGTCCTATTTAATATTAGAGAAACACAACAGTCCAAACCTATTGGAACAACTACTATGCTAAATTTTCGGAAAGCAGAATTCCACAAAATGAAAACTGAACTAAGTTATTGGGACTGGGAATCAGACTTTGTTAATAAGTCTATACAAAACATGTAGGAATCCTTAAAAACTAAACTTCTAAATCTAACCACCGAGTATATTCCTGTTGTCAAAAAATATCATAGCACTAGGACAATAAAGCCTCTTTGGCTTTCACCTACAATAAAAAAATTAATAAATAAGAAAAATAGATTATATAAAAAAATTAAAACTATCTAAAACGGTAAAAATATTTACTGAATATAAAGAATGTCTTAAGGAAGTTAAGGTGATTATTAGGAAAGTGAAAGCCCAGTGTGAAGTAAACCTTGCGGATAAGGTAGTGAATAATAAAAAAATCTTTATTTTCGTATATTAATAAACAGAGGAAGTCCCCAAGTAGCATAGGGCCCTTTACCACTGAATTAGGACCAACTTCTACTAACCAACAAATGGCCAATATCCACAACAATTATTTTTGTTCAGTATACAATACTAATGATGAGATTCATACATTATTGGTAGACATTCTGTACCTGGTTCAATCATATTAAATCCTAACACTATATACAAGCAATTAGCTAGTCCTGATGCTAATAAATCCCCTGGTCCGGATGGAATGCACCATAGGATTTTGAAGGAGATGGCAGATGAGTTAGTACAACCAATTACTTATATTTTTCAAGCATCTATTGATATGGGAATGGTCCCCAATGATTGGAAATTAGCTAATATTGTACCTATCCTTAAAAAAGGACCCAGAACTTCGCCTGAAAATTTTAGACCTATTAGCCTGACTTCTACATTAGGAAAAATAATGGAGGGATTAATTAAAGATACCCTATTAGAACATCTGGAGAGATGGGATCTAATTGATCCCATTCAACATGGATTCACAAAAAATAGATTGCGCCAGACTAATCTACTGACCTTCTATGAAAAAGTGAATAGGGAGATGGATGTGGGAAATTCGGTTGACGTAGTTTTCCTGGATTTCGATAAAGCATTTGATAAACTTCCTCATAAGGAATTACTGGCAGTTCTGGAAGGTATTAAATTGTCTAGTAATAAATGTAAATGGGTCTCAAATTGGCTCCAAGATAGAAGGCAGAGAGTAGTCATCAACGGGGAATATTCTGCTTGGGCTCCTATTACTAGTGGTGTCCCACAGGGTTCAGTGTTGGGTCCTAGTTTATTTAATACATATATCGCTTCACTGAAAATTAGAAATAAGAACATTTGGATGTATAAGTTTGTTGATGATTGTAGACTAGGCCTAGTTGTTAGTGATGCTGATCAAAAAGCTACCCTACAGCATGCTCTGAATTCAATATATGAATGGACTTACTCAAATAAGCTAGTATTAAATAAAACTAAATGCATGGTTATGCACCTTGGAAATCATAATCAGGAAGAAGAATATCTTTTGGGTAATACAACTTTGGGGGTAGTAAATGAGGAAAGGGATTTGGGAATTACTGTTACAAATGATATGAAATTCAGATCACATTGTAGGATACAACTTAGGAAGGCAATTCAAAACCTAAATTGTATACTCAAACACATAGCAAGTAGAGATAGGAAAGTACTGATCCCTCTCTACAGTGCATTGGTGAGACCACACTTGGAGTACTGTGTGCAGGTTTGGTCACCTCAAAATAGGGAAGACATCTTATCAATAGAAGGGGTTCAGAGGAAGTTAACAAAGCAGATAAAAGGATTATCGAACAAAAGTTATCATGATAGACTAGTCAGCCTCAATCTTTATTCTTTACATTATCGCAGATTAAGGGGTGATTTATGTTTTCTATATAAGAATATGAATGATGTAAATTTAATGGAGGAACTGGGACTCATGAAAAACATTGGTAGATTAAGTACAAGAAAACATGAGAAACAATTTCTCCAACAAACATGAGAGCATAATTTTAGGAAACAATGGTATAGTTGTAGAGTAGTTGGAGTCTGGAACATATTACTAACAGAACTCGTCAATTGCACCACCATGAATGAATTCAAAAATGGGGTCGACAATCATTTTGGTAACAAAAAATTCTCATATTAAAATTAGGATGGCAAGCCTTATCGGGTAGTATTCTATCCTCTGGCTTGAATACACCTATGATACCTATGATAGATAGTATGAACCAGGATATGGGAGTTTTGTTGGGTAGGGTATGGACCCATCTTTAAAAGAGGGCTAGGTCCTGCATGTTGTAGGAGTTAAACTTGTGGATTACTAGAGGAGTCGTGAACTTTAGAGATTATATTGCAAAGCAAGTGACTGTTGGAAGAAATCGTTCCAGGGATCGAACATTTCTGTTATTGATAAGTGATAAGTGTCCCCTGCCTCTAAAATTCTCCTGGCTGTGTGATTATAGTCACTAGTCTTCTGTACTGCAGTTATCTTTACTCATTGACTCAGACAATGCTCAAAATGTTATGCTTTGTACCTCATCCTTCCTGAAACTATATTGTTTTCTATTGACTGTTGTTCTACAGTTCTGTAACATCTCAGTTCGTGCCTGAAAATAGGCAGTGTTTTGTCTAGTGCACTTACCTAATCAACAAAGACTAACTAAATAAATAAATAAATACGAACATGTGAAACTTGCCTGCAGAAACAGGCCTCACAGTCTATCACGTCTGCTCGAATGTGCAGCTAGCATCCCGATACTGCAGCTGCCCCACCCCCCATTTTCCCTCTCACCCTCGGAGCAAGGATCAATAAATGGCAAGATTTACAGATGGGAATCTGGAAATAAATTCATTTGTTCACCCTGAAAATGGAGCTATATCAAGGTCAAAACTTCAGTATGAGTAAGATGAGGGAATAAAAAAAAAAGAGGATGATTTTTAAATGTACTATTGAAACAGATTGTAGTTTACTTACTTTTAGGAGTGAGATTAAATATAAAACATACAATGGCAAGAAAATGTCCCAGACTTGGATTGGTCAGTGTGTACTTGCTGCAGTGAGGTTATCTGAGCACAACCTCACTGTATTGTTCTGCCATTGCATTGTAGCATTGTCTTCTCTTAAGAAACAAAGATATATTGCCACACTAAAAATTTACTAAAAACATTTTAAAAATTTTTATTTTATTTTGCATAACAAAGAGCCATTGTATAATAGCAATAATGCACGCCATGGTGTGGATTGTGCTGGGATAACCTCACTTCTGGAACATTGGACGCACTTGACCTGCGGCCTCGTGCCCAACCACCCAGGAGTGAGGTTATCCCAGCACAACCCACACCCTCTTTTGCATTATTGCTTAAGCATATACTTTGAACTGCACTGTTAATCTTTTATATTTAAAAGTAAGACTTGATTCTAAATGGGGATTCTAAGTGGGGTGGTAGACAAAGCAAAGGAAATGGGCCTGTTCACACTTTAATGGTCTCCCTGACTGTGGCCCCCTGAGCTATTAGCTGCACTTAACGCCTAATCGGGGACGTGACAGTCATATCACAGTTCAACCCCTGCCTTGTTCAGATTGCTTGGTGGCTGAGTCCTTTACAATAAAAATGCAGCTGAGGCAGAAAGAAAAAGATATATAGAAAATATATGTTGGGAATCATTGGGAGCCCCCTGGCATGGAAGAACACTAGACCTGTGCCTGTGTTGGTTATGCCTTAATCCAACCCTGATTGAGCATGTGCAGAATAGCCTCCCCTTGATTAGAATGCTCAGGGCAATACACTGGCAAGTGTATGGTCTGATTTAAAGTACACTCAGAAACCACCTTTGGTAGAAACTTAGGATTTGTACGCAGAGCCACCTGGTCTCTGTGAAAAATCAAATAAGGCTCATTGCACATCAGGGCCTGAAGCTCAGAAATCCTTTGAGCTGAAGTAACGGCAACTAAAAAGAGCACTTTCCAGGAAAAGTAGTGCAGATCTCAACTCACAGCTGCTTCAAAGGGAGGCAAAGTGAGTTTCTCAAGAATTAAGTTCAAATCCCATGGAGGAACAGGGTTCCTGATTGGAGGATTCAGATGGAGAATTCTTTTCAGAAAGGTTTCAGAAACCTCCTAGTGAGCCAAAGTTTTGCCCTCCACTGGAGTGTGGTAGGCAGAAACGGCAGACAAGTGGACCTTCAGCGAAGACTAACTAAGGCCAAGGTCAGAGAGATGCAGTAGATATTCCTTGACCTGTAGGACAGGGCAAGAGAAAGGGTCCCAACCGTTTTTGGATGCCCAAATGGAGAACCACTTCCATTTCATAGCATATGTGGTTCTTGTGGATGGCATTCAGGCCTCCACATGGACTTGGGCTACTCTGGAAAAGACCCCAAAGCACGTAACCACTACGTCAGCAGGTGACACGCGAAAGTAAAGGGACTTGAGATACGGATGGACCAGCTTGCCCTGGTCCTGAGTCAGCAGGTTCTGGCAGAGTGGTAGGGGAACCAGAGGCTCCACTCTCAACTGCTGAAGCAGAGGAAACCACACTTGGCGAGGCCATTAAAGGGCTATGAGAATCATGCGCCCCTTCTTGCAGTAGTTTCAGAAGCACCTTCTGCAACAGTGAAAAGGGAGGGAAGGCATACAAGAACCTCCCTGTCCAGCAGAGAGATAGCACATCTTGAGCAGAAAACACCATGCCCAGGAACGAGCGAGCAGAAACTAGGTTGTTTTGCACTGGACAGAGAGGCGAACAGATCGAGATCTGGGCAACCCCACCCAATCAAAGATGTCTTTGACTACAGACTGTCTCAGTTCCCACTTGTGTGCCCTTGCCTGAGTGCAGCTCAGAATGTCTGCCAGGACATTTTGAACACCTGGGTCATGCACTGCTGTGAGTTCCAGGTTATGCTGTATTGCCCAATGCCACATGTGCATTGCTTCCCTGCACAGTGGGTATGACCACGTGCCTCCCTGTCTGTTCAGGTACCAGATCATGCACATGTTGTCTGTCTGTACCAGGAGGGGCCCAGGGAGGAGTAAGGGCTGAAAAGCCTGAAGGGCACATAGTACAGCCCACATCTCTTGCTCATTGATGTGCAGAGAAAGCTCCTGCTGAAACCAGGATCCCTGTGTCCTGTGTTCGCCCAGATGGGCGCCCCATCCCTGACCGGAAGTATCCATTTTCAGGGTCTGGGCCAGTGGAGGTGTCTGAAAAGGAACCCCTCTGGTGAGATTGGACAGCTCCGGCCACCAAAGGAAGTCTTGACGCATAGCTATATAAATACATAGACACTGTCGGCAGATAAGGTACTATGGCTCACCCAGTCTGCCCATTTAAGCTTATAAGTTCACTTTGTGTTTTTCTAGAAGTCTGTTGCCCCTTACCCCGACCTACAGAATTCCATTATGTCTATCCCATACATTCTTAAATCTCGTGATTGTTTCAGCCCCCACCACTACCTCTGGCAGGGTGTTCCACTTGTCCACCACCCTTTCTATAAAGAAATTCTTCCTCACGTTTCCTCTGAATCACCCTCCCTCCAACTTCATCCCATGCTGTCTAGTCCTGGAACATCTTTTTTGCTGGAAAATAGTGTATTCCTGTACCCTATTCCTTCCTGTAAGGTACTTGTATGTCTCTATCATATCTCCTTTCTCCCTCCTCTTCAACAGGGAGTACATATTCAAGTCCTTCAGCCTGTCCTCGTAGGACATGTGATGCAATCCCTGTACCATCTTTGATGCCCTCCTCTGAACCTTCTCTACCCTATGTCCTTATGTAGGTAAGATATCCAGAACTGTACACTGTACTCCAGGTGGGGCCTCACTAGTGCCTTGTATAGTGGAATTATAACCTCCCTTTTCATGCTGGTGATGCTCCTGCCTATGCATCCCAGCATCCTATTTGCTTTATGTGCTGCATGTTGCACTGTTTTCCTACCTTGAGGTCATCAGAGATGATAACTTCAAGGTCCCTTTCCTGCTTGGTGCATGCTATATCCTCACCCCCCAACTGATATGTTGTTTCAGTGTTTTTGTGCCCCATATGCATTATCTTGCGCTTCTTTGCACTGAATTTCAACTGCTAAACCCTTGACCATTCTTCAAACTTCTGCAGGTCACTCCTCGTTCTGTCTACACCCTCTGGCATGTCCACTCTGTTACAGAGCTTCGTGTCATCAGCAAACAGGGAAATTCTGCCTTCTAGGTCCTCCGCACTGTCGCTGATGAAGACGTTGAATAGGACTGGTTCCCACACTGATCCTTGTGGTATCCTACTGGTCACTCTTCCCTCTGTGGAGTGACAGCCATTTACCACCACCCTCTGTGTCCTGCCACCCAGCCAATTACCTACCCACTGCACTACTGTCCTGCCCTCTCTCATATTCCCCAGTTTGTTTAATAGCCTTCTATGTGGCACAGTGTCAAAGCCTTGTTGAAGTCCAGATAGGCTATGTCCACTGTCCTCCCCTGATCCACCACCCTTGTCACCCAGTTGAAAAATTCAATGAGGTTGGTCTGGCATGACCTCCCCCCGGTGAAACCATGCTGCCTTGGGTCCTGAAGTCCATTGGCAACCAAATGTTCCACCAATCTCTCCTTCAGTAGTGCTTCCGTGATCTTCTCCACTACCAAGGTCAGACTGACTGGTCTGTAGTTCCCCCCTTCCTCTTTGTTCCTGCTTTTGTATAAGGGGATTACATCTGCTGTCCTCCAGTCTTTGGGTACCTCCCCTGTTTCCAGTGATCGGCTAAACAGGATTGCCAGAGGTTCAGCTACCGCCTCTCTAAGTTCCTTTAGGACCCTGGGGTGCATCCTATCTGGCCCCATTGCTTTATCGACTCATTCCTTCCAGTTCCTTTAGGATGCTTTCCCATGTAAAGGGACTTGTGTCCATTTGTGCGCCATTCCCACCCCTTATACTCTCTTCAGGCCCATTACCCTCCTCTTACTTTACTTATTTGTTTCAGTTTGGGATTTACTTCCTCAGTAAATACTAAGCAAAAATATATTTTCAGTATGTCAGCTTTATTGTTGTCATCCTCCATGTGGTCCCCATCCTCCCCATTCAGTCTCACTATCCCTCTCTTTGCCCTTCTTTTTTCCCTTATGTACTTGTGAAAGGTTTTGTCCCCTCTACCCACTGATTTTGCAATGCACTCTTCTGTCAGAGCTTTGGCTTCCCTGCCTCTCTTTGCTTCTCCTAGTACTTCTCCCTATCCCCTTCTGCCTGTGTCTTTTTGTATTGACTGAATGCAGTCTTTTTGGCTTTCACTTTCTCCGCTACCTCTTTGCAAAACCATAATGGCCTCCTCTTCTTTTTCACCCTTGCTAACCTGCTTAATGCATAAATCTGTTGCTCTTGTAATCTCTGTTTTAAATACTGCCCACTGTTCCTCAACCTGATTCCCTTCCCATTCCCATTAACACCTCTTTCAATCATCTCCCCATTTTCCCAAAGTCTGCCCCCCCCCAAATTCCATGATACATGTTTTTGTGCAGTTTGGTTCTGCTCCTTCTGTGATTTCAAACACAGTGACCGGTGGTCACTGTTCCCCAGGTGCTCCCCCACTGTTACCTCCATCACATTGTCCCCGTTTGTTAGCACAAGGTCTAGTATTGCTTTCTGCTGATTTAGTTCCATCACCAGTTGCTTGAGGAAGGCACCTTGAAGGGAGTCCAAGATAAATTTGCTCCTGGTTGATGCTACTGCTGGGAGGCTCCAGTCCACGTCTGGAATATTAAAGTCTCCAACCAGCACCACCTCACCCTTGTCTGCCATTCTTTGGAAAGCTAGCATCAGCTTCCTATCTGTTTCTGCCTCCTGGGCTGTTGGTCTGTAGACCACCCCTGTGCAGATGACTGACCCCATTTTCCTTTCCAGCTTAACCCACAGTATCTCCCCTCCATTTTGTTCCTCCTGGATCTCTATGGCCTTTATGCCATCTTTCATATAAAGTGTCACTCATCCTCCTCCTTTCCTGCCCTCTCTTCTGAATATGTTGTAGCTGGGTATGGCCATCATCCCAGTCATGGTTATCATTACACCAGGTCTCTGTGATGGCCACAATGTCCAGGTCCAACTGCACCATGGCAGCCTCCAGATCCTCCATCTTGTTGCTAAGGCTCCTGGCATTAGCATACATGACTTTCCATGATGTGAACTCCCTGGACTGTTTAGCTGTTCTACTCCAACCCCTTCCCTAGTTGTCCTTTATCCCTGGTTCTCCCTGTTGTCTGCCCTTCTGTTGAACTGTGCCCCCTTTCTTTCTATCCACCCCTTGGGTGCTTATCTCCATCTTTTGCACACTGCTTTGTAGAGATATCCACTCCTCCTGTTCACTGGTTCCACTGTTAGTTGTGAGGGGTGGGCAATAAGATACTCTCCTTGCTGGCCGGCCACCCCCCTTGGCTAGTTTAAATGCTTGTCCATGTAGCATTTAAACTTATCACTGAGTGCTTGGATTCCCCTCCAGGATGAATGCAGGCCATAAGGCTTGAACAAGCCCCCATCCCTCCAGGTGGGTCCCAAGTCACCAATGAATCCAAACCCTTCCTCACAGCACCAGTTCTTCAACCACGAGTTAAAGCTCCTGGTGCGTGGACCTCTACGCTGTCCCATGCCTCTCACAGATAGTATTTCAGAGAAGGTAACAAAAGTAGCTACTTGCTTGAGACCCCTCCCAAATTTCCTAAACTCTTCCTGAACTTCCTTAGGCTCCCCATTTGCCAGGTCGTTAGTGCCTAGGTGGATAATGACATCCAGCCCACCCTCCTGTCTTGCCTTCCCGACGATCCCCAGGATCTCCCTCCCATCCTTCCATGCCGTGGCACCTGGCAGGCACCTCACCTCCCTGTCCTCCCCCTCCTGTGTTCCTAGCTGGATCCCTCTTATGACAGAGTCCCCTACTAGGATTTGCTTCCTCCTCCTCTAGGGTCCACAGCATGGGGTTGGATACCAGAATCCTGTGATCCAGATCATCTGATTTCTGGTCCCACTGGACCTGAAGGGTCCACTGCATAATCCGCATGTGGAGCCTGGCTGGGGGGACAGTGGGAATAGCCACTGCCATGAGGCCCACAAGGTGAAAGACTGAACGGGCCACGGTCCATTGGCTGGTGGCCACTTGTACGGCCTGCTGACGTAGGATTTCCACCCAGTCCAAAGGGAGGAAAGCCTGATCTTGAACAGTATCCAATACCACTCCAATAAATTGGACGTGTTGGGAAAGTGCAAAGTGGGATTTGGGGTAATTCACCGTGATCCCCACTTGTCTGAATAAATTCAGGGTAGCAGTCACGGAGACCACCAGGTTGTCCCTCGACTGCACTGACAGAAGCCAGTCATCGAGGTATGGGAACACATATTCCCTGGAGGCGTAAAGCCGTCACCACCACCACCACCACCACTAGGCACTTGGTAAATACCCTGGGTGCCGAGGAGAGACCAAAGGGGAGTGCTCTGATCTAGAAGTGTTCCCCCTGGAAGGTAAAACATAGAAAGCATCAGTAGGAGGGAAACACTGGAATACAGCAACCCCTTGCTATAACAAACCCCGTTATACTGAATGCTCGGCTATAGTGAACGGTCCATTTGGCTCCCAACTTTGAACTGAACTTTGCAGTTGCCGAGTCCCCCTCTTGCGCCCAACTACTGTTATTTGTGGTTTAATACCCAACTGTACTTAAATCTGTAGACTTGTATAACTGCAGACAGATGTTAATTAATGCACTGCTCCAGACTGGGTCACTGTTAGGGCCCTATAAAAGCATGTCATACTGACACATTTTCAGATAACGGTCCTATCTGCATCCTGCTGTACCTACATCATGAAGCGGTCTGGATATTCAGTTCAGACGAAGCTCTCAATTCTGGATGACTGAATGCTAGTGAAAGCTAGCGGCCGAAATGGTACAGCAAATCAACGATCTGTACCTGGTGTAAGCAGGAAATGAAAATTACGTACCTACCGTAATTCTTGATCTTTCTATGTATCTTCACCATTCATCACTAGCATGGGTATCTGGTGGAGGCTACGACCCCAGGGCGTTTTTTTTTTTTTGGAGGCGGAGTCAATGCAGGGGCTTTGAGGCTGATGTATTAGATGGCACTCACGGGTTGGCCATTATCTGCTGTCGACTCCACCGTGGCCCCAGTTCGGAATGCCAGCAAGAGAGATAGGAAGGGATGGAGTGGTGGGGCAAGGAAGCCCAACAGATAGACAAAAGGAAAGGATATAAAAACTGAAAGGAGAAATAAATGACTGAGAGGACAGCAAAAAGAGAGAGCAGCCTAAGGGACTGGGATAGGAAGGGGCTCAAATCTCTGGGCAAAAGAAAGAAAGGGTGGAGAAGGGAGGGTAGCGAGAGGAGAATGAAGGTGGAAGAAGGGGAGGACACTGCCCCCATTCAACCCGGAACACCTGGACCTCGAGAGGAGAGCTCAGATTTTAGAACCCCCATGCTGCAGAGTGCAGAATAAGACATAGGAAGTGCCCTCTGCACAGCCAGAGTAGTCCCCAAAAAGGGCCTAGAGTTTAAGGGAGAAAATGGCTCACAGTCAAATCAGGCCAAGACAGGTCAGGCAGCATCCACCCCTCCTACCAAATTAAAACAGAATGTCCTAAGAGGGGAAATAAAATAAAGCATAGGGAAAAAAACAGGGGACCTGCCCCTATTGAAACTCACTAGGAAGAAAAGGTGTGGAGTGACAACACCTTAAGGAAGGAGAAGACACCCCAAAGGGGCATTACAAATAATAAAGGGATTGCTGAGGGGGTACTCAGGGGTCCCTGATCCCTCTCCCCATCTCAGAAACTCCAGAGGGGTGGGCAGAGAGCCGAATCTTGAGAGGCAGGAGAAGAGAGAGAGAGAGAAAGAGAAAGAGAGAGAGGACACCCCAAGACCCCCAATCAAAAACCCCTCCCCATCTGTCTCTGAGTCCTCGTCCTCCTAACCACAAGGGAGAGGAGGAAGAGGAGAGGTGCTGGAGTGCAACAAGAGAAACACACAGGGAGGAGGATCGCCCAGAGACAGAGGCTCCAGGGGGAAGGAGGACGGGATTTAGTGATGAATGGTGAGGACACACAGAAAGATCAGAATACAGTAGGTATGTAATTTTCATATCTTCTCTGTGTCAGTCTTCACCATTCATCACTAGTATGGGTGAGTACCGAGCCCCCAAAGGGGGTCCACCATCTCCTTAAGGGACAGAGTCCCTTAGCCTCCAGTGGAGGGAACACTAGAAGGGAGAACCCTTGCAGGCCTGGCTAAGCCTGGGACTGCTCTGCGTGAGGCAAGGATCTTCTCAGAGGAGAGGAAGGGCACCCCTTCAAATCCTGTCTCACCCTAAGGGTGAAAAGGTGGGTTCTCCGGAAGGTGGAGGAAGTCACCCTACACCGGGCCAGGGGTAACAACCGGGATAGATGAAGCCATGCCAACTGTCTAATGCAGATTGCTGTCCCCACTAGCCTGGAGGCCACCTCACTGGCATTGTAAGATGCCCTTGCTTGGTACTTTGCTAGCTCCAGGCCTTGCGCAGAAAGGGCCATGGCTTGTCTGGTTACCTCTGCATCAGGCAAGAAAGCTAGGATCTGACCTAGCCTTGACCACAAGTACCTATTATAGGCAGCATGGTGGGCCTGATGAGCTGCAATGGACAGCAGAAGTCATGCCGAGGAGAATGTCCTTCCGCCCCCAAAATCAAACTCCGAAGAGTCATAATCCAGGGGCTGGTCATGGCTTGGGCATCTATGCCCAGATGGGGTATCCAGAAGCACCATGCTTGAAGGGGGAGTGAGGCAGAGTTCCTTGAGACCCCGGGGGTGGTGCAATACCTGAGGTGAAGGTCCCCTGGGGATGGAGCTGGGGATCAGGGATGTTGCCAGACCCGAAGCGACGCTTCCTGAAAAGGAAAAGGCCAGGCGGGGACCAAAAGGTAATCCATACTGTACTCGCCTAAAAAGGCACGCACTGCTCGGTCTGGATTACGCTCTCCAGGGGAGGAAATGTTGAGCTCGTAAAGTAACCTCGACAGGAAGAGCAGATAAGCAGACAAATTAGCAGCAGGTGAAAGGTGGACCGAAGATTCCCCTCCCTCAGAGGAGAAAGATAAGGAAGCAGACGAGCTCGAAGAAACAGGGTCAGGCTGAGCAGGGGAGTGGTGAAACACCTGTTGGTCCACAGCCCTAAAACAGGTACAGAAAAACTCAGCCATGGCTCTGAACTGTGCCCAGGTGAGAGGCCCTGTAGGATCAGTGATCCCCAGGAGAGGGGGAGGGGCTGGCAGAGGCAATGGGGCCAGGCTCTTCCAAGGAAGGGCACTGCCTCTGCCTGGGCCAGGGGACCTGACGGAAGACCTCAAAAGAAGAGGAGCCCTGGTGGTCCCCGCAGACGCTGACTGCTCAACTGGACCGAAATGGTCAACGCTGTGCCCAGAGGAAATCCCCCCGTGAGATGGCTGGGACCATGTGTGTACAGAAGGATGACCCCTGACCTCAAAAGCAGATGTCCCTCTCAAAGAGTCTCCAGGGGAGAAGCAAGGATCCACACTGCGACTCCTCCCAGAACCCGGGTGGATCCCAGGGAGAGGCTGCTGCCCCAAGCACTGGCCACTCAACCCCCTCTGACTCTGAAAGGGCCCTCTTCCTCACTACCACTAGCCTAGGCAACCTCCAGCTGACCCCTGGGAGACAGCTAAAGGTGCAGCATCCTGCCCTTCCTGGGATGCTCCGGTCTGTCCCAAACTTGGACCGGCCAGGATCACCGAAGAAGGGGGTACCCCACCTGAAGGGACAGACATATCCGTGATCCCAGGAAGCGCAGCAGTGACCAGCTGGACATCTACAGGCTGGTCAGTCCCACTGACCCCAGAAGCAACAGAACCTGCCCGGCCAACAGAGGGAGGTTGAGTGGGGGCCAAAGTGCTGGACTCAGTGGGATTGGAGGATCCAGGCGAATCTGGAAGCCAATCCGGGTCAGACCCTCCGAGGAGGAGGAGGACTATGAGGCCTGAACCCAGACTACTCCATGATCCCACCCAGTCCCGGGCCTGTGAGTCGTGCCACCTCCAGCTCCAGCACCAGAGCCCGGAGCAGCACCATGAATGGTGCCGACCCTCACCTCAGCGCCACAAATGGCACTGGAGTCGAAGGCAGCACCGGCCACTGCACCGGCCCCCTCCCTCGCACCATGAATGGTACCAGAGTTGGAGACGGTGCAGACTCCTTTCTCAGCACCGCGAATGGTGCTGGAGCCAGAGGCAGCACCGAGAACATGTCCTGCACCACCTACAATGCTGCTCCCATCCCCAGCACTGCAAACAGTGCCAGAGTCAGAAGTGGCACTGAGGGGCCGCCCAGCACCGCCCACAGCGCTACCCAGGCCGCCAGTGCCACAAGTAACACTGGAGCCAAGGGAAGTGCCAACAGATGGTGTCAAGGACAGTGCCGGCCTGGGCCCACGGACCCCAGAGCTCGACATCAGGGAAGCCTTCGCTTTCGAGGAAGCAACTGCCAAAATGGTGCCTCCCGCCTGGCCCCGAGAGAGCCAGACTGGGCCTCCTGCACCGTGGGAGGAGCCCTCGCTGTGGCAAGGTTAAGACTGGCAAAGGCCCCTTCCTCCGCAGGCCATATAGGACTGGAAGGGGACCAGGAGGAAGGGCCGAGAGTCCTTACCTTGGCCCGCCGACTGTGAACCTACCCTCCAAAAGTCCATGGCGCATGTCTGACTTTGAACGCACGCCTCACTAAAACTTGGTGATCCATCAAAAAGCAGGTATCGCAGCAATCCATATCGTGGCCTGGGCCTAGGCAGGAGAGGCACTAGTCATGATGGTCTGTTACGGAGTAAAGACGACCACAAGGACACCGACCCATAGGAGGCCACCCCACTTTTGACTTTTTCTTTTTGTTCCCGGGACGAGACATGACCAGATGGAAATAAACAAAACAAGTACTCGGTGTAACAAGAAATAAAGGAATGATCTTACTGGAGATCACTGAAGCGGCGCTGAGCAGGGTGAGCAGAACACAAACACAACTGACGGACCAGCCCGCAGACTAGGCCACAAAACACAGATGAAATTCAAAGTCTTCCCACAAGGATCCATGACTGGTCGTCGACAAAATCTTTGTTGAATGACCAGACAGCAAAACTGGCAGGTCGACCACATTTTGCAGTCGGCTTCCGGTTTAGAAGAAAACTGAGTACTAAAGCCTTCTGAACCCCCCACGCAGGGGGCTGCACCCCCCCCGTACTCCCCCCACTTAGGATTATCGACTTTGAGTTGGAGCTGATTTGGGAGGGGGGGTGCAGGACCCCCCGACAGACAGTGATGGCTTCCAGTGGGTTCCCTACAGCAATGTGATGTTATAGTCGCTGTAGGGGACCTCACTATTGAAATGTTGCTGTCAAGAGGAATTACCTTCCCATGAAGTCCTTTCTCGACAGCGGGAGAAGAAGAACTGGGGCCAAGGTGGAGTCGACAGCAGATAACGGCCAACCTGCGAGCGCCACATAGTACGTCGGCCTGCACTGACTCCGCCTCCAGTCAGATACCCATACTACTGATGAATGGTGAATATTGACACAGAGAAGAATCATTCATTGTGAGATTTCGTTCAGGAGGCGAACAAATCTAAGGCATTGACAAGAAAAAAACTCAGGAGGGCAGATGAGGGCAAGATAGACCAGGCTACTCAGCTCTGGTACTCGCAACAAAGAGCCAGTGGAATCCCTGTGTCTGGGAGCATAATGTGGGAGAAAGCAGTGCAGTTTGCCAAAGAGATTTACGGTGAAACCTCAAAGTTCAAATTTTCCACTGGGTGGTTGTGGCGGTTTCAACGTCGGCATGGAATACGGCGAGTCTGAGTCACAGGTGAGCAACGCTCTTGTGACACCGCTGCTACCGCAGAGTTCATCCCCCGACTAAAGCAAATCCTGTCCGATGGGATATACTCCCCCGATCAAGTATACAACACCCACGAAACAGGCTTGTTTTGGCATTGCCTACCTGATGTCACCTTGGCCAGTCACTCCGAATCTAATGCGTGCAAGGGCTTTAAGGTCAGTAGGGATCGGGTCATTTTTTTGTTCTGTTGCAATGACATGGGCAATGACAAGATAAAGCCACTGTACATAGCAAAATTTAAAAACCCTCATTGCTTTCACGACATTAACCTGAAATTGCTTCCAATACAGTACAGCCACAGCTGGAATACGTGGATGACATCCACAATTTTCCAAACTTGGTTTTTTGACATTTTGTCTCTTTTGTCTGTGCCTATCTGCGGAAAAAGAAACTGCCACCTAAAGCTCTCCTTCTGCTGGACCAATGTCTAGCACACCCACGTGAAACAGAACTCTGTTCCTGGGATGGAAAAATAAGAGCTCTCTTCCTTCCGAAAAATACCACATCAAGAATACAGCAACTGGATGGGGGGATTATCGCAACATTTAAAAAAAATTACAGGAAACAGCTGCTTGGGGATCTGGTGTCAGTATCGACAGACACCTGTAGCTGAATTCATAAAAAAATTGAATCTGAAAACCATGACTGATTTGGCAGGTGATCCATGGGAGAACGTGAGTGTGAACACCATAGCACACTGTTGGTCTGCTATGCTAGGTCCTGCCTTTGCTTCCTATCTTGAAGCAGACTTAGACTCTAAAGACACCGAAACTGATTGCACCCAAGAAATCATCCAAATGGCTACTGATCTAAATCTGATTGAAACCATGGATTCTGAGTCTGCGATTGACGACTGGCTGGTCTCAGATGATTGCACGGAGATTACAGACCAGCTTTCTGATGCTGACATTGTCAGCTGTGCTTCACGAAGGGATGCAGATGAGGTGATGGATAATGGCGATGAGGAAGAAGATGACTGCGAGCCTCTCCCACTTCCACCAACAAACACTGAGGCTATCCGTAGGCTGGAGACAGGTCTGGTGTGGCTGTCAACACAAGATGTTGACCTCAATAAAATCATTCAGCTGCGCCAGCTTGCCTCCTTTGCAAAAGATGTTGCTGCTGAAAAGAAAACAAACAAGGGTGATGGATTTTTTACAAAAACAGAGACAAGCTGAGGATCTGCACTGTACCCACCCTGTACTGTAACACACTTTAAGCACTAAGAGGCACTAAGCATGAAGCATTTAAAAAAAAAAAAAATACACTAAGCACTAAGTGGCACTAAAGCATGTCCCAAAAACTTAAAAAAAGTAACCAAAACAAGTACTATGGCAGCACTGGGTTAATTCAAGCAACCGTGTTTAGCATTGGAAATGCCCATACTAGAAATAGCGTCTCTTGGTACAATGAAAATGGAACGGGGAGCTATAACGAACATGTCTTTTTTTTTTTTTTTTTTTACAATTCTATTTATCCTCCTTCGACATGTCACCATCGTCGTCTGCCAGCCCTACTGGTCTTGGGGTCTTTTGGGATCTTATGGCGCCATGCGCGCCCCAGCAGATCTCCTGAGCTGGTTCATCCTTGGTGGCCCCCGATGTTTCCTCCATTTTCACCCAGGTGAGTCGGTCCTACTCCTGAGACCCCGGCAATGGTGATGCATGCGCATGGAGGCACACATGCACACCACAGCTCCAGTGCCAGTCTCTTCAACCCTCCCTTGGCCTAGCATCAGCAGTCCTCAGAGCAACGCAGCCACTCTGGCCTCCACAAGGGGGTGGCCAAGCTCCGAGGAAACCTGTTCCTCCCTCCCAAGGCAGAGGGCCACCAGCCAGCAGCCACTCGCATCCTCCCCCCCCCCCCACTGACCTCTGACAACCCAGGCTCATTCACGAACCCAGGTCGCTGGCATGGCACAAGGTGTGGTGTCCAGCGCCTCAACCCTCTGTGCCACCAGGCTGGCTTAATGAACATGTCTTGTGGCTCCAAATCCATTCGTTATAGCGAGGGGTTACTGTATGCGGGTAAGCATCCTACATATCCAGAGCATACAGCTAATGACCCTGGTGCAAAAGAGACAACAGACCCTGGAGGGTCAGTATGCGAAATCTCTTGTATAGGTTTAGCATGCTGAGGTCCAGGATCAGACGGAGGTCCCCTGTCTTTTTGGGGACCAGGAAGAAGTGGGAGTAATATCCCTCTCCTTCCTGGCTCAGAGGAATGGGCTCTATAGCTGATTTTGTCAGGAGAGCCTCTGATCTGTTCCCTTATGAGAGGAATGTGGCCTACTGGGTAGTGAGAGAGACCTGGAGGATTTCTTGGAGGTCTCTCTATGAATTCAATGGTGTGGCCTTGAGTGATGAGTTGAAGGACCCATGTGTCTGAAGTGACTGCCTCCCACCCGGCCAGGTGGTTGGTGAATCTGCCCCTACTGGTTCCTCCAGAGCTGGTGGCAGAGGCTGGGGGCCCTGCCACAAGTCAGGAGGCAGAGGGGTGTGGGGTGGGAGTGCCACTCGGCAGCCCTTTGGGACTTGGCTGGAGGGGTGGCTCCCGCTGACGGGGCCTGACTTTTGTTCTGATATTGGGCTGGCTGTTGCCTATTCTGGCAATATTGCTGGTGACAAAATGGCTGTTTTGGCTTGGTGTTAGAGCAGTACATAGACTGGACAGAGCGCAAAACCTTGCTACTGTCCTGGAGCTCAGTGATTATGTCCTTTTTTTTCTGTATGTCCTTGTCGTCGAGGAACAGGTCAGGAAGCATAGGAAAACCAGGAGCAATTGTAGAATTCATGAAAAATATTTATTTACAGTAGCAGTAATATAAAATAAACTTGTTCAGTACAACTATTTACAAAGGCAAAATAAAATTATCTTATCTATCATTACCCACCCTGGTCCAATACTTGACAAAGGCATGTTAGATAAACCTTTCTTTTGCTATTGTCTGCTCCCATCACCTTTCTCTTACCCTCTCTGTCTGGACTTTTTCCCTATTTGATTTTTCCCTAAACTGGCTTGATTTCTTTTTTTGTTATCATATTGTGATTATGGGTATTTCATGTCCTTTGCTCAATTGATTGATATTTATTGTCTATGTTTTCTTGCTACTGACACAACACAAATTGTTGTGTTATCTATGTAACCTTTTTGTTATGTACCTAATTGATGTGGAACCTTTGTAAAAGAGCCATTGGCTCAAAGGTAGTAATTCCTAGAACAATAAACTAAAATAAAATAAAATAAAGTTCTTTCAGTCTCTGTGTCCCTTCTTCTCCTAATCTTTCTTGCAGTTACAGCTTAGCTCTTCTATAAGTATTTTCAATCCCCCTTCCTTAGCAAGCGTCCTGTTTTTTTTAAGTGTTATGTTCTTGTAAGTTTCAGGAGCTGCTAGAACACAGTGTGCTTTGAGCTGAGGCCCCTTCTGTAGCTTTTGCAAAAAGCTTAAACATTTGCACTCAAGTAACCTCTGGAGTTTTCTAATAGCTTTTTACAATCATCTCAAATTATAACTATATACATTTCAACAGTAATGCTATATATTTTCCAAACACAAGGGATCCCAATATCAGTTACATTTCCACACAATGATTTGCATATATTTTTATGTCAACAGATATACAAGGGAGGAAAAACAGACAGCAAGGGAAAACTGAGAGACAGTGAGAGCCAAAGAACTGCGATATTGTCGGGGTGATCAAATCTGAAGTCTCACAGGAAAATTGGGTTACACAACCAGACAGAGAAGAGACAGACACTTTCTCTAACTGGGACAGGGTCCTATTCCACCCTGTTACATATACTCCTTCCTTAAGAAGAAACCTGTTTTATTAGACAGGTTTCCACAACGTTTTATTAATTCTCTACTAACATTTGCTGCTTTCAGCAATTAAGCACATGTGCATTATCTTTTTTTTTAACAGTACAGCAAACAGTGAAGTTCAAACCCATACATTTGCTTTCAGCCTTCAGAACCCTCAGTTCCTGATCCATATTTTGACAGAAAACCAGCACTGCTATTCTCTTTACCAGATTTGTGTACCACAGTGAATTTAAATGGCTGCAGTGCCAGGTACCACCCTGTGATTCTGGAATTTTTATCTTTCATTCGGTTAAGCCAAAAGAGAGAACTGTGATCTGTTATAAGCATAAATTCAGTTCCTAGCAAATAAAATTTAAGGGACTCCATGGCCCACTTTGCTGCTAGACATTCCTTTTCGATAGTGGAGTACCTTTTTTTTCTGTCATGCAATTTCCTACTTATGTACAGAATAAGATGTTCTGTCCCATCTACATTTTGACTCAGGACTCCACCTAGGCTTACCTCGGATGCATCTCTTTGTAGCAGAAATGGTTTCTCAAAGTCTGGGCTTCTTAAAACAGGGGCTGAACATAACGCAGCCTTTATGGCTTGAAAAGCTTAATCACACTCTGAGGTCCATTTCACATTATTTAGGTACCGTTTTTTCGTGAGTTCAGTCAGGGGAGTAGCTAACTCTGCAAAGTTGGGAACAAATCTATGATAACAGCCAGCTAGCCCTAAAAATGACCTGACATGTTTCTTTGTTTTAGGGATAGGGCTGTTAACTACAGCTTCTGTTTTAGAAACCTCTGGCTTAACTTCTCCATTTCCCAACATATAGCCCAAAAATCTGGTTTCCTGCATGCCCAGTGTACATTTGGTAGGATTAATAGTCAGACCTGCATTTTTGATAGCTTGGATAACTGCTCATAGGCATTCCAGAAGGTTTTTCCAGTCTGGACTGTACACCACGACATCATCCAGGTATGCATCACAATAACCAGTGTGAGGGGATAAAATGACATCCATGTATCACTGGAATGTAGCTGGCGCACCATGTAAACCAAATGGCATAGTGGTGAACTGATAGAATCCTACAGGGGTGGCAAATGCAGTTTTATCTCTGAATTCTTTAGCTAAAGGTATTTTCCAACCAGAGAGCAAATTGGTGAGAGCAAATTACCCTTGATGAGATCGAGGGTATTGATATACTTTACACTCTCCAGTCTGTCCACCAAATCATCTATTCTGGGCATAGGATAACTGTCAAATTCTGACACTTGATTAAGTTTCCTAAAATCATGGCAGATTCTGACACCCCCTTCTTTTTTGTTTACAGTTACCATGGCAGATGACCAAGCACTCCTTGACTCCTCTATGACACCCAATACTTTCATTTTTTGTATTTCCTTAACCACATCAGCTCTTAACCGCTCTGGTACATTGTATGTCTTTTGACTAATAGTATGAGCATTCCCTGACACTATTACATGCTCAGCCCCTTTTGCTCGGCCTGGTACTGTGGTAAAAGTACTGTTAAATGTCTTTAGCACATTACAAATGTCTGCAGTTTGTTCTGAGGTTAAGGAAATATTCACCTTTACAGCATCAGCATTTACAGTTTGTTCTAGTCTATTATAAGCTACATCAATACCTTCCTTATCAGTTTCTGGTAAAACTAGCAAAGCAGCTTTTGGCATTTTTTCAACCCATTTCTTGAGGAAGTTAGCATGGTATATCTTAGTAGGATTTTTCCTGTTGGGGTCTCAGTCTCATAGTTAACAGTGCCAGTACATCTAAGAACCTTATATGGCCTTTGCCACTTCAGTAGCAGTTTATTTTCTGTTGTGGGCAACAGTAGCAAAACCTTTTCACCTGGCTTGAAAACTTTTTCTTTTAGCCCATGGTCATAATATACCTTCTGCTGATTTTGGGCCTCTTCCTGATTACTATGGGCAATTTCAAAATATTTTGCCAGCTTCCTTCTTAGGGCACACATGTAAGAAGTTATAGATTGTTTCTCAGTGGGGTTATCATCTCATGTTTCTTTTATCACATCCAGTGGCCCTCTTGGCTGCCTACCACACAGCATTTCAAATGGTGAAAACCCTGTTGATGCCTGTGGCACTTCTCTGTAAGCAAAAAGTAGGTAAGGCAAGTATTGGTCCCAGTCTTTCCCTTTCCCTTTTACAAACCTTTTTAACATGTGTTTTAGGGTTTGGTTAAAACGCTAAACAAGTCCGTCTGTCTGAGGGTGATAGAGGGAGGTTCTTATGGCAATGATACCTAGCAGTCTGTACAGCTCCTTAAGTAATGCAGCACCAAAATTACTACCCTGATCAGTAATAATTTCTTTAGGTATGCCCACTCTGCTAAAAATTTTGGCAAGCTCTGCTGCAACATTTGGGGCTGTAACAGTACGCATTGGAGCTGCTTCTGGGTATTGAGTAGCATAGTCGCATACTACCAGGATAAATCTATTACCCTTTTTGCTTTTGAGTAAAGGACCACCCACATCCATTGCAATTCTCTCAAAAGGCACATCTATCAAGGGTAGGGGCACCAATGGCACCTTGTCTTTTCTAGTAACTGGGGCTACTTTCTGACACTCAGCACAGGAATTACAATAGGTAGCAACATCTTCATGAATTCCCGGCCAGTAAAATATGTACAGCAATCTGGCAAGGGTGCAACCCCCTGAGTGACTAGCCATAGGACTATCATGTGCTATCTGAAACAACTCTGTTCTATACTTCTGTGGTATAACAAGTTGTTCTGTCTGTTCCTGTGTCTGAGGTTTAACCCAAACTCTGTAACATAGAAACATAGAATTTGACGGCAGATAAGGACCGCTTGGCCCACCCAGTCTGCCCATTTCCCTACCTGATGGATAAGCTGCAGGTCCTAGTTAACCAGCAGCCTACTTCTTCCTACCCCCAACCCCTAGAATTGCCTTATGACTGTCACATGCATGCTTGAATTCCACCAGTTTTTGACTCCACAACCTCCTCTGGAAGGCCGTTCCATACATCCACAACCCTCTCTGTGAAAAAATACTTCCTTAAATTACCTCTGAGCCGCCCCTCTATCTTCAAATTGTGCCCCCTTGTTCTTGCACACCTCTTTTTTTGAAAGATGCTACCCTCTTGGACTTTGTTGATTCCCTTGAGGTACTTGAAAGTTTCTATCATGTCCCCCTCTCCCTCCTTTCCTCGAGGCTATACATATTAAGCTCCTTAAGTCTCTCTTCATATGTCTTCCGGTGCAGATCCTGCACCATTTTAGTTGCCCTCCTCTGGACAGCTTCCATCCTGTCTATGTCTTCGCGGAGATTGGGTCTCCAGAACTGCACACAGTACTCCAGATGGGGTCTCACTAGCTGTCTGTACAGAGGGATAATAACTTCCTGTTTTCTACTGGTGATGCCTCTTCCATGCTTCCCAGTATCCCCCAGCCCTCCTTGCTGCCCTCTCACATTGCTTGCCCACCTTTAGGTCATCTGATATGACTACCCCAGGTCCTTTCCATTTTTGTTGTTGTTAGTAGCTCACCCCCATTTGTACTCTTCCCTGGGTTTTGTTTCCCAGGTGCATTACCTTGCACTTCTTAGCATTGAATCTAAGCTGCCATACATTTGACCATTACTCTAACCTTGCCAAGTCCTTCTCATCCTTTCCACTCCACCTTGTGCATCAACTCTGTTGCAGATCTTTGTGTCATCTGCAAAGAGACATCTTTCCTTCCAGTCCCTCTGCAATGTAAACATAAAGACATTGAAGGGACCAGTCTAATACTGAACCTATTTGGTCACTACTTACCCCTTTTCAGGTGGACTCCATTTACTATTACTCTCTGTGACCTATTCTCCAGCCAATTCTTTACCCAGGCTGTCATCTTGGGACCCACTCCCAGGCTGGCTAACTTGTATATTAATCTTTTGTGTGGGACTGTGTCAAATGCCTTGCTAAAGTCTAGGTAGGCCATGTCCACAGCCCCTCCCTGATCAACTACTTTGGTCACCCAGTCAAAGAAATCTATCAGATTTGTCTGGCATGACCTTCCCGCTGTGAATCCATACTGCCTTGGGTCCTGTGCCCCTCTGGCACACAGTAAAGTAACCCATTACATTTTTTAAACATTGGTCCACCCTGTTTTGGTTTCACCCCCAGCTGCTTAAAATAACCCTGGAGCAAAACATCATTAGGTTGCTCTGAAAGAAAATCACAATCAGTGAACAACTTAGTTTCAGCATTTTCATATTTTAACCCTTTATGTCCATCAGTCATTTACTGCCACAATTTCTTCAGGCATCGCCTTTCTTTCTTTCTTGGATTTCCGGATCTTGGAGCTGTGCTCAAACAAGTCCGAATCAAAATCACTGAAAGGAAAAAAGTGTCCCCACCATCTGAAATTTTCTTTGCCTGAGCTCTTGTCACTACTGCTGCTGCTGAAACATTAGGATTTACTCCCTCTTTGATTAACTCAGTAAATCCTGGGACGTCATTTCCAATAATCACAGGTATAGGTAACTTAGATACTACCCCTACTTTCATTTGGTGTGACACACCCTTAATGGTCAGTCACTTGGGTGGTGGGATAATATTGAGTGTCCCAGTGGATGCAGATGACACTAGTATCTGGTTCCTTTGCTCTCTGGTTGGATCCATTTTATCAGGAGTTCTCCGAGTCGGGTGAAGGCTTCTCGAGGATTGTTGACCAAGTTGTACCTCAGAGATCGAAATCTCTGCCTGTATGTCTCTCCGGAGATGTCATACCTTTTCAGGATTTCACTATTCACCAGGTTATAGTTTTCTGACTGTGCAGTCTCCATACTGCTGTAGGCAAGTTGGGCTTTCCCTATCAGGTAGGGTACCAGTCTGATTGTCCCTTGTTGCTTTGGCCATTCGTAGACTGTGACAACTCTTTCAATATCATCTGAGGGACACAACTTTGTAAGTTTAATAGCTTTTAAGTTGCTTGCATTTTGTTGCTTGTCTGGATCTGTGCCGGATCCTCTGCCTTTGAAAGCTTGCAAGGCATCCAGCCATCGCTGCTCCTTTCGCTGCATCTTTTCTCTCCTCTGCTGCGACTTTTGCTGCATCTCTTCTTCTCTCTGCTTCTCAGTCTCTTTTTGTAGTATAGCCCACCATTTGAAAAAGTCCATCAGGCTTTTAGGTTCTGTCACTGCTTGTTCTTTTTCGATAACTTGTGCTGACTGTACAATCTCAGACTGGACTTCTGTCTCTGCTAGTTTGGCTACCATTCTCCTGGTAACCACTCCTGGACTTGCTGCTGCAGAATCCATACCATCCTCTGTGCTTCCCTGGTACTAGGTCCAGTACCCATGCACAAAACTCCTGTCTCAGGGTATGCACAGTGTAAATCCCACTTATGCTGACACCATCTGTCATTGAGGCACAGGTCAGGAAGCATAGCAAAACCAGGAGCAGTTGTAGAATTTACCAAAAATATTTATTTACAGTAGCAGTAACATAAAATAAACTTGTTCGGTATAACTATTTACAAAGGCAAAATAAAATAAAGTTTTCTTTCAGTCTCTGTGTCCCTTGTTCTTCTAATCTTTCTTGCAGTTGCAGCTTAGCTCTTTTATAAGTCTTTTCTTCCCCCTTCCTTAGCAAGCATCCTGTTTTTGCAAGTGTTCTGTTCTTGTAAGTTTCAGGAGCTGCTAGAACACAGTGTGCTTTGAGCTGAGATCCCTTCCGCAGCTTTTGCAAAAAGCTTAAACATTTGCACTCAAGTAACATCTGGAGTTTTCCATTAGCTTCTTACAATCATCTCAAATTATAATTATATACATTTCAACAGTGATGCTACATATTTTCTAAATACAAGGGATCCCAATATCAGTTACATTTCCACACAATGATTTGCATATATTTTTATGTCAACAAATATACAAGGGAGTGAAAACAGACAGCAAGGGAAATCTGAGAGACAGTGAGAGCCAAAGAATTGCGAGATTGTCGGGGTGATCAAATCTGAAGTCTCACAGGAAAATTGGGTTGTGCAACCAGACAGAGAAGAGACAGAAAAGGACAGATCCTTGCATTTTAAACACTTTCTCTAACAACTGAGACAGGGTTCTATTCCACCCTGTCACAGTCCTTTATCCTCCTTCTGTCCCCGGTTGCCCTTTCTGACCAACCTCCCCAGCCTTGTTACCCCGGAATCACCGGGACTTACCCCAGCCCGGTCACCAGGTGCAGAGCCTGCGGGATGTCAGTTGTCATCTGCAGCCGGAGGTGTTTTTCATCTTTTTCTCCCTTCCCCGTTGCTGGGGCACACACGCAGGATGTGTGTACATAGAGGCGTGTGCGCATCCACAGAAGTCCCGCAGCACCCTCCCTATGTTTGGCCCCATTGACCCACACTACCCTCCAGCTTCCACCTTGGGGTAGTCATTTGGCGGGAGTGCCAGTCCTCTCTCCCCAGGAGAGGACAGCTGTCCTCTGGATGCTCAATTCTCTCCCTTCCCTGCCGATCCCCAATGGCCCGTGCTCCCTCCCAAACATGGGTCGCTGGCATGGTGCGAGGTGTGGCGTCCAGTGCCTCAACCCTCAGCACCACTGGGCCAGCTAAATGGCTATGTCCTTGATGTGACCTCCAAAAAGGACTGCTCCTCTGAAAGGGGCATCCTGAATGGCCGACTGGACGTCTTGGACTAATCCAGATACCCGCAGCCAGGAGTACCGGTGCATGCTAATAGCCATAGCGGTACTCCGGGTAGAGATGTCTATTGCATCGTATGTTGCACTGAGGGAATGATGGCAGAAGATTTCTGCTGTCCTGAGAGTCTGGGAAATTTTGGTTTTAGCCTTGGAATCATGCAAAGCCTCGAATTCTGACTTGAACTGTCCCAGGATATATTTCTGGTATACAATCATGTGTGTCAGGTAGTTCAAAGCTCTGAAAGCCAGAGTGGAGGAGGAGTAAACCTTGCGTCCAAACTGGTCTATTTGCTATGACTCCTTATTAGGAGGAGAGGTGCTCATGTGTTTAGGTTTAGCTGTATGGTCATGTGCTGCATTAATGACCACCAAGTTTGCTTTAGGGTGAGAATTAAGGTGGGCTTTACCCTCAAGGGCTCGATACAGTCCATCAGCCTTCTTGGCAACTGCAGCCACCAATAAAGGTTGCTGCCAAACCATGGAGGCCAAGTCCTCATGTGGTCCAATCCACAAAGGAGTGAGCAAAGGGGAAAACTCAGAGTTATCCAGGTGTTTCGCCAACCTCTTGCGTTGGGGATCCTGATCCTCGCTCTTCCACCCGTTTGCCTCCTGAATCTTCAGAAGGATTTCAGTAAAGGAGGTGTCCTCCAGAGGGGACTTGGGAGAATCTTTGGGCATTGGCCACCAGAGAGGGGGGGTCTTAATACCCGAGGTGGAAGAGTCTGCGGTGTCTGAGTCCAAGTCCAATGACGGGCTTCTGTTTGGAAACAGAGCCCGTGGGAGCGGGATCTCCTGTAGTGAGGCTGCAAGGCCCTTGCCGACACCGGCTACCATGGTAGGACATGAGGTCTGTCCTGAGGTAGAAGGGTGAGACTCCACTGGAGAAGGGGATCTCAGTGTAAGGTCTGTGTGGGCCAGCATGGGAGCCATGGCCAGTTGCAGCCAGTCCAATTCTGAGACCAACTGCGTCCTGGCTTCGGACCACCAAGACTGTAATGACTCCCTAAAATCCACCTAAGGCTGAGGTGGTGGAGGGGGTGGAGGAGGAGGAGGAGTGGGAGGGCTGACAGATAGGTGGGTATCCTGGGAAGGTAAACCCCAACGTCATATAGCCTGGCGTTGGGTAGTGGTAGCCTGGCGCTCCATAGGGCAAATAGCCCGGCGTCGGATACCCCAGCATGGGGTACCCTGGCGTATAATACCCTTGTGGTAGATACCCTGGCAAAGGGTAGTCAAGTGCAGGGTAGCCTAGCATCAGAAGGCCCGCGAAGGGCCCGACGGTGGAGCCGAGGGACCTGCTGGAGGCTCTGGTGGTGGATAACTCAGCGAAGGACCCGATAGAGGAGCCAAAGCTCCTGACAGAGGTCCTGATGACAGGTAGCCAGGTATAGGACCCTGAAGGAGGGGCCGATGGACCTGATGGGAGCCCTGACGGAGGGTATGTATGGCCCGGTAAAGTTAGGTCTGGCGCCGGACCCCTCCCCATTGGAGGAGGTTCTGGCGTCAGCCCTGAGGGGACCGAGAGTCCCACCGGAGTCTGGGGCAGGGGAACTGGCCTAGACAGGGGAGTCTGTGGTGCAGGAAACACCAGCTCCCGAGGGAGGTCTGGCATCAGGGGTTCCGGCATCAGGGTTGTATCAGATGGACGCTCCTCTGACTCTGGCTGTGAATGTGCAGGAGAGCCAGGAGTCACCACCAGGGGAGGTGGCAACAAAGAATGCTGAGAGGGAGAATCCTCTGGGAAGGGCTGCGGCAAGAGCATCAGCATGCACTGATCCAGAGGATCTGTGTCAGTCCTGTTATCGGGGCACCACAGAAATGCAGTGGCTGGGTGGATACCAGAGGAGCTGGTGTGTGACTTATCAGCTGGGGCCGGGCGACTTATCAGCCACGCCACCAGATTTAGGCCCTGGGCTTTAAGGGGCCTAAGGGTGGCGGAGCTCTTCAGGGGATTGGAGGTGCCTGTCTGAACTGTAAACAGCTCAGGCAGAGGGACCAAGGTCTGCTCCCCAGGGGGAAGGGCTGGCTTGGTCAGAGGAATGGTACCCATGCAAGCAGGAGGAAGCTCGTCGTCCACAACCCCTGAAGGAGGCCGTGGGCGGGAAGGAGACCGATCACGGTCCTGGTGCTTCTCCTTGTCATTCTTCTTCTTCTTGTGGGAGTCCGAAGAACCCCCCCAGGGAGGAGGATGATCCCTGCAGCTTCTACAGCTCCTTCTCCATGGAAGACATCCTCAGTTTGAGAACTTGGGCTTCCAGGGTCTGTTGGAGGCATTTCCGTGTGGCCTGGTTGAAACTTTGGCAGGCCTCACAGTCCTCCGTCTTGTGCTCTGGTCCCAGGCAGAAGAGGCAAAGGGAATGGCTGTCCTTGTGAGGGAATTGGGTGCTGCAGGAATCGTTCTTGTTCTTGTGCAACTCAGAAGGCGTCGGAGAAGACATGCATGAAAAAGGTAACATTTTTCAAAGATTTACAGAAAGAAAAATAAAGCGATGAAATACTCATCTGAAAATGGAGGTTGACTGAAGCAGTGTTCTCTGTGAGGTCCGAGATGCGCAGGTCAATGGTGGGAAAGAAATGGAGGGCAGGCATGGAGACCGCCACTATTTAGTGTCACGCGTGACGTTGGGTGGGTGGTCCTCCGCCAAACACTGCCAGCTAAAGTTATCCGTGTGTTCCTAGTGCCTGACGACTCTAGTCCTAATAGTTACTACCTACTGCAAGAGCCCTCTCAAAGTCAGATCATTTGCTCCACATAGCCTCTTATGTTTCTGATTCTTCTGCCAAGGCTGCAGCTTCTGGTATCTGTCTCAGGAGATATTCGTGGCTCAGGGTAGCAGACTTTGCCACAGATGTGTAACAAACAATTCTTAATGCCACATTTAGAGGGCAAAAGTTATTTGGGCATGAGATCTCAAAGCCTCGGGCAGAACTTTTTTGTTTTTTATTTAAGTTTTTATCCCGTTTTTTCTAGAGCTTGCAGGTGGGCTCCAGTCCCCCCTCCCCTTGGGGGGATTCGTATCCATCTGAGGCCGGTGCTCCCATCACCGAGAACACCACCAGGGACCATCATGGAGTCTGACAGCTCCATTTTTCTGCCCTTACTGTTGTGGTCACACACTTGCGTGTGGAGGCACGTGCACACTGCGGTCCTGCAACACCCTCCCTTCATGCCACTCTCCGTCCTGTGCTGTCATAAGACCTCCACCTGGGGACAGTCATGCAGCAGAAGTGATGAGATTCCTCCCTGAGAGAGGAGAGCTGTCTCGTGGCTGCTCAATACAGCTTCTCCTCCAGCCAACCCCTGATGACCCAGGCTCATTCCCAAACCTGGGTTGTCGGCGTGGCACAAGGTGTGGCATCCAACACCTCAAACCTCAATGTCACTGAGCCAGCTCCTTGGGCAGGACGTTGAGGTCTGTACACTCACTCTAACCCAGCCTAGGGTAGGAACAGGGGTGCCTTTTGCTCAGCTGGTATTAGGAGATAGCGCCCAGCCCCCAGACAGCAGAGCAGGGGCAAAGTAACTGGGGTCTTCCAGTCTCCACTACTGTAGGTGCCCATTCAAAAGCACCTAGAGGTGGTGGAGCTGCCCCCACCAGCTCAGCCTGACTTCTTGTACACCCCCTCAACCACCTTTACCTCCAGGGGTGGTAGTCGGGGGCTGCCCCTCCCTCCACTTAGACCAATGGAGGGAGGTGACTACAGATGCATGGGATCTGGAGACCATAGAAAAGCGGAATGCTCTGGAACTTCTGGACAACCCTCCAGATCCTTCCCCCCTGTGACAATATATCCTTCAGGGCACCTGCCCCGTTGCTGGAGGGAGTACAGACTCCACTGCAAAAACAGGCCATAAAACCTGTGCCTCTAGACCAAAGGAACATAGGTTTTTACTCCTGGTACCTCCTTGTTTGTACTAAGGTTCATACTAAGGTCACATGAGGGGCGAGGAGGCAGGATTGCCCATGACTGCTCCCATATCTAATATTGATAGTAACTCAAATGTGCACCGGAATAAATATGTTCAAAATGGACAGGATACCTGTGGCCTATCCTAGATCTAACAGATCTAAACTTTTTTACAGAGTACAAGAAGTTCAGATTCAGAATGGTCACTTTGCAGGGTCTCCTTCCGTTACTGCAAGCTGGGGATCAAATATGCTCCCTGGATATGAAGGATGCATGCCTCCATATCAGTATTCAGAAACCTCACAGAAAATACTGAGGTTCCTGCTTCAAGGGAAACATTACCAATTCAGAGTGTTGCCCTTTGACTTGTGTTCTGCGCCACAAGTCTTTACCAAATTCTTGGCAGTGGTGTCAGAAGCCCTTTGCATGGAAGGCCTGTATATTTTCCCTTACCTGGACCATTGACTATTGAAACCTCACTCCCAGGACCAGCCCTTGAAGACCATAGCTCAAACCAGACAGTTGTTTGATGCTCTGGGGAGGACTGTCAACATACCAGAATCAGCGTTGATGCCTTGTCAATGACTGCAGTACACTGGAGTAGTCCTGGACACAGCCCCAGGGGTCATTTTTTCTACATTTGGACAAGCTGGCCACCTGATTGCCCAATCACAATTAGTGCATGACAGCCATTATGTCTCAGCAAGGATGTTCCTACACCTTCTGGGACTCATGGCAACAGCCACTGTCACAGTGCCACTGGCCAGGTTGCACATGCGGATTCCCCAGTGGACCTTAAGAATCCAGTGTGACCAGCTCACAGGTAAGTCTAGAACAGATTCTAGTCATGTCCCCTGTGCACAAAGTGCTAGGGGGTTTTGTTCGTGATCTCCTCCCCTTTTAGAGCCTCACCATAGATGCCCCCGGGATTGGGCTGGGGTGCTCGCTTGAGCCCTCATCTAACATAGGACATATGTACCCAAGTAGAGTGCATGCTGCACATCAGTGTTCTGGAAATGAGGGCTGTCCTGTACAGACTACATGTCTTCTAGAACCACTTGTCCCCAGGTCCCTCTGCTAACACAGACAATGTGAGAGTGATGCATTACATCAACAACAAGGGGGGACTCATTCCTATCCATTGTGCGGGAAAGTAATGAGAATTTGGTACTGGGTTCTGCAACATGGTCTTTGTACTCCCTGCTCCTGGCCCTGGCAGCCAAGCAACCAGTTCAACTGCCATCGAGCCACAGTCTGCTGACTCTACCTCAGATGGGGATAACATACCCCAACATAGATTCTCTTCGCCTCAAAGCCTGATACTTGAAGAGCTAGAGTACCCAGACTCTCGGTACTCAGAACAGACCAAGGATTCTTTGGCTAGCTAAGAAGCCTAGTACTAAAAAAGACCTATGCTTCAAAATGGAAAAGATTTTCCCTGTGGTGCAAGGGCAGGCATATTCACCCACTGGAATCTTCCCTCTCTTCAGAGCTTAACTACTTGGCACATCTACAGACTTCTGGCCTATGTGACTCATCTCTGAAAGTTCACCTAGCAGCCATGTCTGCATATATTTCAGCTGGAAAGGAAAAATCCCCTAATTTCCCATCCCATCTTTAAGAAAATCTTCAAGGATCTGTTACTCCTTCAACACCCTCTTAGGGAACCTATCCCTCCCTGGCACTTGAACCTCTGCATAGCCAAACTCATGGAGCCTCCTTTTGAGCCCATGGCCACAACAAAGCTAAAGTACATCACCTGGAAAACTGTCTTTTTGATGGCAATTACCTCAGTCAGAAGAATTTCAGAGCTGCAAGCTCTATGCACTGACTAACCTAACTACATTATCTCTCACAAGGATAAGGTAGTTCTCAGGACAAATAGGAAATTCCTTCCTAAGGTGATGTCAGAGTTCCATCTGAACCAGTCCATAATACTTCCTGTATTCTTCACAGATAAATCCATTCCTGGTGAATGAAAACTCCATCAGTTGGATGTGAGAAGGGCACTGACCTATTACCTGGAGCACACCAAGCAGCTCAGGACTTCGAATACTCCTGTTTTTCCTTACCTATGGTGAGGTAGGGAAAGACAGCCCTGCCTCTAAGAGGACTATCTTTCGTTGGATAGTCTCTATGTAACCCCCCTGCAAATGGGGGTTCCCAAAAGACTTCCAGGAGCTTGCTTGAATGCTCCAAGCCTGAATGGTGTTTGGCGTTTAAGCCA
The DNA here is from genome assembly GCA_016271365.2 of Neoceratodus forsteri. Classification (NCBI taxonomy): domain Eukaryota; kingdom Metazoa; phylum Chordata; order Ceratodontiformes; family Ceratodontidae; genus Neoceratodus; species Neoceratodus forsteri. The sequence continues at coordinate 571,480,722 of CM057452.1, forward strand.
TTTATCAGTGAGTGTTTTTAGAACCTCTGGTACTGTCTCTTTAAGAGCTGTCTGCTTGCAGACATAATTAGTTGTATGGGGGACTGTGTGTTTTTTGATTGAGTACCACTCAAGCTGCTGCCAATTCACCCCATTTTGCAGTCACTAGGAGTGCAAAGGGAACCTGTCTGAAAGATGTAACTGATTGCCAGAAATCATTTACAGTAATAATAAAATTACAGTTTGTCTAACCTGCTTTCTTTGCAGTCAGAACTGTCTGCCTAGTTCCCCATTCTGGTTTTGAACTGCTGAACTGGACCAATCAGTGTGGGTAAACTAGCTCTAAAATGATGCCTTGGACGAATCAGAACTTGGGACTCATAATCTGAGCCAGCCACAAGAGGATTGTATGGGCAGTGACTCTGGGAGATGTAGTTTAGACTTGGTGCCTTTTGGACCAACAGCAGCAGTCTATTGTGGTGACAGCCAATCAGTCAAGAACTGGAGGAACTCAAAGGAAGTGCCGGTTTTGTCTGTTGGGAGTTTCAGTTTGAGATCTGAAAGTGAGAGGGAAAGAAACCCTTGCTCCTTCAGTGCACAGTTTCAGTCAAAAACGTGTGCAAGGCCCAGAGTTCCGGTCTACAACATGTAACTGCTTGTTAGGACTGAATCCGTCCGTGAAAAGAATCAAAGGATCTCTGAAGAGTAGAAACCAGGCTCACCCTGTAGAAGACTGAAGAAATTGTTGAATTACACTCGGTCTATCAGGAACTGAATCTGCTGTGTGTTCTCCTGGTTATTGTGCAGTAATTGCGATTGGGATACAGATGCAGCCTGCCTGGTATAGTGCTTTCTTTTTTTTACCATATAAATGTGAGAGTCTCTTGGAGATCAAAAGTAGCCCTGCTGACATTGAAGGACCATATCTTCTTTGGAGTCGTGAGTACTAATTCGGGATCGCTCCTGTTGAATTGCCACATTAAATCCAAATGGAATTACTGTACTGCTGACTGTTTAATTTTCCTTTTCTCTGTGTGAAAGGGCCCTACCAGCTGCCACAGTTTGGACTAGCCACTAGGGCCTGGGTACCCAGGGACAGTAACTGGTAAGGATAGAGCCTGTAGCACAGAGCCATGGAAGTGAATAGTAAGTGATAAGCTAATTAACCTGATTTCCCCTGTCCTTGTTATATCCCCTAAATAAATCAGAGCTGTTTGTTTCAACAAAGTTATACTGCCTGGAGGTATTTGTCTATGTTAAGTACTGTACTGTGATTGTTGCACTGTATCTTATTTTACAGGATGTCCGGTGCCTGAACCAGCCTTGGGGTAAGTGTATACTGTGAAGGTAATTCTGCTATATTGTGCAGGCCACTAGTGGAAGAAAGGGGTTGCAGTGTCCCAGAGGGCTGTGACCAAGTAAGTTTAACTATTGCAACCCTGACCTCTGGGTGGAGGCACCCGCCATTGGATCCAGGCCCCTCAACCTGTTAGTGGCAAATCAGGCAGGGGTAGTAGCCCCTGGGATAGCGCCATCTAGGGTTACATTTGGAGGCTCACCGCTGGGATTGTGTGTCCTCTAGTGGCCATATTTACAAACCACTGTAGGAAAATAAATAAATAAATAAATAAATGGGTACCCCGACAGAAGTGGCTGTGCTGCAGCTGGTGGAGTGGTGTACTGGGAGGAGATCGACCCCAAAATGCTATGCTTATCCTGGACATCCCCTGGGTATCAATACGGACACTGTGCAGGAGTACTTTCCAAGGTGGAAGGTTTACAAAATCCTGTGTGGTGGTGGGTGACACGTAATCTGCTCACCACTTTCCTGGCCCTAATGAGTTTAAAGGATCCCATAGATAGCTCAAAGTACCACAGACCATTACCCCAGAGGGAGCCCTCACTGCTTGAGAGTGATAACTAAGGACAGTAAAGACCCGGGGGAACAGGAGCCCCCACCACTATCTGAAACTTTGAGGAGAAATTTGCTAAATGGTTGCTGGAGAAGGAAAACTGTGGAGGACTTGAAGAAACTATTCTTGCCACCTGGGGTGTTCCTCCCCAACACCCTCTCCTGCTCCAGTACCCGTAATGGTGGCTGAACCAATGCAGACTCCTATTTCTGCACCTGCCATTAGTCCACGACTCTTACGAGGTTGAGGATCTTCTCTGGCACCTCCCACCCCAAAGGGAGGATGACTGGGAAGACCTGGATGAACTATGTTGCCCCAAGTGCTAGAATGGCAATGCTCGGAAGCAGCGAAAGAGGTTAGTGAGAGCCTCCGGGTCCTGCCCTGGCTACCATCCGTGCTAAGCGGACGCAGTAACCCTAGGCGACTGCACAAGCCTATCTTGAGGCCTTGGAGAATGTGTATGGGAGCCCAGATTCTGATGAGGACCTATGGTGGAAGTAAAAATGCACAACAGTACCAAGGAGGAGTTGTCTGTGTTGTCTCGGCTGGAAAAATTGTTGCAAGAATGCCTCAGAAAGGGTAGTTGCCAGCGATTGAACTGGACCGAACCAGACTGGACAGAATCCTTAAGTCTGCCCCTTCTCAGAACTGCTGTTGCTTCAATTCACCTGGCAAATCGACTGGAATCCCCACCCTCCTATGATGAGTTAATGAGAGAAATTCGGGAGTTGAGAAAAGCGACCTCGGGAGGGACCTGCACCAATAGCTGTGGCTATGACCCGAGTGACTGGGGTGGCCCATCAAGTGAAGTTCAGGGGCAGGGTTGGCAGTCAGTGAGTGCTCTGATAAGGAAAAGATATGCCACAATGAGGCGAACTGTTGAGAGAGATCCGAGAATTCAAAACAGTCCCTTTAAGAGGACCCACGCCTGCAAGTCTGGCCCGACCTATATCCGACTGCATCTGCTATGGGGTGGGGATACCCACCCATGTATCTCCTGCTGATAACAGCTCCGAACTCGATTCCTTGACCATGGAAGTGGAGAAACTGACGAGATGTCTCCAAATGCTTATCACGCCGCAGACAGAGATGGCACCAAGGTTTCCAATTAGTAATACCCCGCCCTGGCTCCCAGTGTAGCACTTGACCAGCTCAAACTCCAAAAGTATGTTTTGCTATAATTGTGGAAGGATGGGCACATGAAAGGAATGCCAATCCCCAAAGACACTGACAAAGTTGCATATAGGCTACAAAGGAGAGCTTGAGAGAACAAATCAGTGGTTAAGAGGTGCAGAAATAGTCAGTGAGGGCACCAAAATCTAATTCACATCCTTTTGTGGCAAGGTCAGTTGCCCAGCCCCTACTACCGCCTCTCAGACTGGTCCAGAATAGTGGGTCCCTCCATGGAGACCACTGTAAAGGTAAATGGAGTGTCTACAAGAGCTGTATTAGACAGTGGCTCCCAAGTGACAATTATGTTTCAAGATTGGTATCAGAAGCATTTGTCAGGCGTACCCTTACAACCATTAGAAGGACTGCATGTATGGGGTTAAGTGAGAAAGGCCTACCCCTATTCTGGGTATATCCGAATTTGGCTGTCTTTCCCCCTCCGTGGCTGGAGTGGCCGAACAAGTAGGAGACCCTAGCCTTAGTGTGTCCCCCCACTGGACTGTATGATGGTGTCCTTTGTTGATTGGAACAAATGCTCATATGTTCAGAAGAGCTGGCACATTTGTGTTATGAAAACAGGGGTCAAAGACTAGTAGAGCTTTAAGAGTTCGGCTTTAATTAAGAAGGCCTATGAGGCACAGAGATGCTGAAATATAGAACCAGAGAACGGTCGAATTGTATGGAAGAAGGATCCTGAGTCTCTGATCCTGGCACCAAATGCCCAGTGTACCTTACAGGAGAGGTCCGTATCAGAAAGGATGTTAAGAATAAAATATTAATGTTGGATGCACCAGGCGATGGAAAATTGCCAGAGGGACTGCTGGTCAAGCCTAGTATTTTGCCATAGAGCCCATGCTTATGCCAGAAGGGTAATGGTCCAAGTTCATAATGTGTCTGAAAGAGACATTCGAGTAAATAGAGGTTGCATCTGCTAATGTGCATTGTGCAGACACTGCAGTGCTACCCAGCAGCAAGAGTTCAGGAAGAATGACGAGTAGCAGCCTGACTTGTTTGATTCGGCAACTCCCGCTGCCAGCTGAATGGAAAGTGAGGATCAGTGAGAAGCTTGCCCAGAGAGAGACCAGGTGTTTTCTTTAAAGGAATGGGGCGTGGGATGCGTGCAAGGAGCTGAGCACAATATCCGGCTGCATGGGAAAGACCATTTAGTGAGAGGTCTCGGCGCCTGGCACCTGCTGATATAGATGATGTGAGCCGGCATCTGCAAGAAGATGTTAGCGGCTGGTGTAATAAAGAATCCGAAGCCCTTATGCTTCCCCATTGTGGTAGTGAGGAAAAGAATGGGACAGTAAGGATGTGCGTGGATTATGCTCTGTAAACGGCGGACTATCCTGATCAGTACACAATGCCCGCATTCAGGATGCTTTGGACTGCCTAAGCAGGAGCAAGTGGTTCTCTGTGCTGGATCTCCATGGTGCATTACTGAATCGATGGCCCCAGAGGACCGTGAGAAGACAGCCTTTATCTGTCCACTGGCTATCTATGAATTCATGAGGATGCCTCAAAGGTTTCAGGTGCCCCAACCACTTTTCAGCGATTGATGGGCGTGCAGTGGGGACATGAACTTACTAGAGTGCCTGGTATACCTAGATGATGTTATTGTGTTTGGCAGCTCACTGGAGGAACATGAGAGCAGATTATTTAAGGTATTGGATCGACTGGAGGACTTTGGCCTTAAACTGTCCATTGATAAGTGTCAATTCTTTCAAACATCAGTAAAGTATGTAGGACACATAGTATCCACCGAGGAATAGAGACCGACCCAAGTAAAGTTGAGGCCTTGACCACCTGGCCTGCCCAAAAATCTAAAAGAACTGCAAAGATTCCTGGGATTCTGTGGTTATTATCGTGCGTTTCATCAAGGACTATTCAAGATGATCCGCCCTTTACTTAACCTTACTCAAGGGTATCCCCAACCCACAAAAAATACAAAAGTAAGCGTCCTCAAGACTGAAAGGTGTATTTTCATCCGAGTGAAGTATTTGGGGCCAGCTGGACTCCTGATTAATGAGACTGCTTTTCATGAGATCATATATCAACTTACCCATGCTCCAGTGCTGGCCTATGCCGATCCAAGAAAACCTTACGTCCTGCACACTGATGCTAGCTTGCAAGGGTTGGGGGCTGTGTTGTACCAAGAGCACGAGAATGGCCTGAGACCAGTGGCCTTTGCCAGTAGAAGCCTGACCCCATCCGAAAAGAACTATCCTGTACATAAGTTAGAGTTCCTAGCTTTGAAGTGGGCTATTGTTGACCAATTCCATGAGTACTTGTATGGGGCTAAAATACTAGTAAAACTGACAATAATCCTTGACCTATGTGCAGACCTCAGCTAAGTTGGATGCCACTGGCCACAGGTAGCTTTCTGCATTATCTACATATGACTATGCTCTCGAATACCGAGCAGGTCTGAACCACATAGATGCTGATGCTCTCCCGGAGGCCTGTTCCCCCAGAATGATTGGGTCGATTGGCAGAACCTGACATTCGGGCACTCTGCCGAGAGTTTGACAGGGAGGAACAAATGTCCCGCGGCATGATGGACTGCATGGTGGATTGCTTGGGACCCTCTGAATTGCATACCTGCTGCTTATTGCCACTTTTCTGCAATAGACATTGGTGCACTGCCTCAGCTGGACAATGACAGTATTCGGCGGGCTCAATCCAGCGATCCTATGATCAAATCAGCTTTAGAAGCCCTCTATGCAGGAAAAGATGTGTCCAAATTACGCTCCACTGATTTGAGAACTGCACTGTTATACAAAGAAGGTCCTAAGTTGAAACTGATCAATAAACTGTTATATAGAGAAACAGTAGACAGAGGGGGACAAGTAGACAAACAACAACTGGTGCTGCCCACTGCCTTTCGAGACTCAGTATTGAGGTCCTTGCACAACCACATGGGGCACCTTGGTATGACAGAACACTTGACTTGGTGAGATCCAGATTCTATTGGCCTAAGATGGGGGCTGATGTGGAGCAACACATACCTAACTTGAGTCGCTGCCTACAGAGGAAAGCTTTGCCCAGAGGGCTGCCCCCTGTTAACATAACCACCAGTGCACCCATGGAGCTGGTCTGTATTGATTTTCTGAGTTTGGAGTCAGATCAAAGAAATATCAGTAATGTGCTGGTGGTCACTGACCATTCACGAGATATGCCCAAGCTTTCCCCACCAAAGACCAGAAAGCATCCACTGTAGCCAAAGTAACGTAGAAAACTTTTTGTTCACTATGGGGCTCCACAAAGAATCCATTCTGATCAAGGAGAGACTTTGAGAGTCGTCTGATCAAAGAGATGCTTTCTCTGTGGGGAGAGAAGGTCCAGAACCACTCCTTACCACCCCAGGGGGACCCACAGCCTGAACGTTTCAACCGCACTTTGCTAGATATGCTAGGCACCCTGCACCCAAAGGACAAGCCTAGATGGAGCCAACAAATTAGCACCCTGGTACATGCTTATAACTGCACCAAAAGTGATGCCACTGGGTTCTCCCCCCACGCCTGATGTTTGGAAGAGAAGCTCGACTACGGTAGATGTGTGTTTTGGGGTCTCTCCTGATGGGGTTCAAGCTGACAACTATTTACAGTATGTGCAAAGTTAAAGGCCCAGCTAACTCATCGCACAGCTAACTGGCTCAAACCATGGCTGCCAAAAGAAATCTGGCCAACAAAGAAAGGTATGATAAAAGGTGAAAGCACAGGAACTCCAGGAGGAGATCGGGTATTGCTAAGAAATCTGGGACTGCATGGCAAACACAAGATTGCTTGACAGATGGCACCATCTCCCTCACATTGTAGTGGGCAAACTAGATGATCTGCCAGTGTACAAAGTAAGGCCTGAGAACAATTCAAAGATGTAAAAACAATGCATAGAAATCATTTACTACCCATTGGACAAATCCTGATTGAGTCTGAGCCCCAGAAGATGCCCCTCTGGACCAGTGACTAGAGCTGCTGCTAAGAAAGATCAAGGAAGTCTGCACCTACAGAAGCAGAGTTAAAGTGTTCCCTGCACAAGTCCCAGTTGAGCATGACTGTCAGTCCATATCAGAAGAAAGTGAGAGTGACTTTGAATACTATCCTTCTTACGAACTGAGTCAATTGTTTAGGCAATCCCTAGTCAATACTGGAGACAAAGCTGGGCCTTCTGGACTGTCTATGCCCCCAGCTTCATCCCTGGAGCCAATGCTCCCAGAAAGTGAAGTGCAAAGCATCAGATCAGATGAAATGGAATCATTGTGCATGGTTGAACTGTTTGAGCTTTCAGGGAGGAAAATGATAGATTGGGGCAGACTGGTGATACACCCGAACAAGAAGAGTATTTTGAGTGCCCTGACAGTCCTGCCAGTGTCCGAAAGCTCTCCATGCAGGCCAAATGTGGACTCAGAAACTGTAACTCCTGGAGCTGAAAGTGCCCCAAGTTCTAGCCTCTCTACCCCATGGAGACTCCCTGACAAGTGTGGACAATGCTGAAAATGAGGCTCAGAGTGCAGAGACTGTAACAGTTCCCCTAGAAAGACTGGTCGAGCTGTAAAGCCTGTGGTGCACCTCAGTTATGATTCCCTTGGGAGGCCTGTGGATTTGCCTCTCAATGTTGTCCAAAAGGAGTGTATGTGTCCCGAGCTCACTGCCCAAACTGAGCATCAGTGCTAACTCCAAGTTACTTGTGTTGCCCTCTACAGTATGGTGCCCTTGCCCCATCCAGCCCCAAGGTAACTGATAGGAAGGGTCCCTCTCTTCAGGTTTCATGTACAAGAGGTAATAACTTGAGTTATGGTACAATGTGTGTGTTATACTGCGTAAAGAGTGACGTACTGCAATGTTTCAGAAATGGTTCTTGGTAAAATGATGTATTGACTGATGATTACATGTGTGAGCCTAATGCAAATGTATATGGTTGCAGTTGAAACTTATAGGGTACTTGGCAGCGGACGTCAAGCTTTTCCCAAACCAGGAAGGGTGTAACCCCTGCAAATGGGGTTCCCAAAAGACTTCCAGGAGCTTGCTTGAATGCTCCAAGCCTGAATGGTGTTTATGTTTAAGCCATTTATCATGTGAGTGTTTTTAGAACCTCTGGTACTGTCTCTTTAAGAGCTGTCTGCTTGCAGACATAATTAGTTTGTATGGGGACTGTGTGTTTCTTTGATTGAGTACCACTCAAGCTGCTGCCAATTCACCCCATTTTTGCAGTCACTAGGAGTGCAAAGGGAACCTGTCTGAAAGATGTAACTGATTGCCAGAAATCATTTACAGTAATAATAAAATTACAGTTTGTCTAACCTGCTTTCTTTGCAGTCAGAACTGTCTGCCTAGTTCCCCATTCTGGTTTTGAACTGCTGAACTGGACCAATCAGTGTGGGGTAAACTAGCTCTAAAATGATGCCTTGGACGAATCAGAACTTGGGACTCATAATCTGAGCCAGCCACAAGAGGATTGTATGGGCAGTGACTCTGGGAGATGTAGTTTAGACTTGGTGCCTTTTGGACCAACAGCAGCAGTCTATTGTGAGTGACAGCCAATCCAGTCAAGAACTGGGAGGAACTCAAAGGAAGTGCCCAGTTTTTGTCTGTTGGGAGTTTCAGTTTGAGATCTGAAAGTGAAGGGAAAGAACCCTGTGCTCCTTCAGTGCACAGTTTCAGTCAAAAACTGTGCAAGGCCCAGAGTTCCGGTCTACAACGTGTGTAACTGCTTGTTAGGACTGAATCCGTCCTGTGAAAAGAATCAAAGGATCTCTGAAGAGTAGAAACCAGGCTCACCCTGTAGAAGACTGAAGAAATTGTTGAATTACACTCGGTCTGTCAGGAACTGAATCTGCTGTGTGTTCTCCTGGTTATTGTGCAGTAATTGCGATTGGGATACAGATGCAGCCTGCCTGGTATAGTGCTTTCTTTTTTTTACCATATAAATGTGTGAGGAGTCTCTTGGAGATCAAAAGTAGCCCTGCTGACATTGAAGGACCATATCTTCTTTGGAGGTCGTGAGTACTAATTCGGGGTCGCTCCCTGTTGAATTGCCACATTAAATCCAAATGGAATTACTGTACTGCTGACTGTTTAATTTTCCTTTTCTCTGTGTGAAAGGGCCCTACCAGCTGCCACGGTTTGGACTAGCCACTTGGGCCTGGGTACCCAGGGACAGTAACTGGTAGGGATAGGCCTGTGCACAGAGCCATAGGTAGATAGTAAAGTGATAAGCTAATTAACCTGATTCCCCTGTCCTTGTTATATCCCCAAATAAATCAGAGCTGTTTGTTTCAACAAAGTTATACTGCCTGAGGTATTTGTCTATGTTAAAGTACTGTACTGTGATTGTTGCACTGTATCTTATTTACAGGATGTCCGGTGCCTGAACCAGCCTTGGGGTAAGTGTATACTGTGAAGGTAATTCTGCTATATTGTGTGGGCCACTAGTGGGAAGAAGGGGGTTGCAGTGTCCCAGAGGGCTGTGACCAAGTAAGTTTAACTATTGCAAACCCTGACCTCTGGGTGGAGGCACCCGCCATTGGATCCAGGCCCCTCAACCTGTTAGTGGCAAATCAGGCAGGGGTAGTAGCCCTGGGATAGCGCCATCTAGGGGTTACATCTAGCATTCAGTTCTGTTATAGTGAGGCTGGCAAGCAGTCATCAAGGCCTCAGGGCCTACTCACTAGTGGCCCTGAAGCCTCGATGGCAGCTGCAAGGGACTTACCCTTGCTGGACAACTGCAGAGCAGCCACCTGAAGGACTGTACACACTATAACTAAACACTATTGTTTAGATGTACAGTCCAGATCAATTGCCAAATTTGGCACAGTTCTGCGGAACCTCTTTCCAAAGTAGATTCTATACTAGCCTCCCAGCTGTACTGCTTTGTAGTCTGCACCTGTCAAGCATACTGAAGAATTCCTGGGGTGAGAAGAAAAAAATTACTCACCAAAGTAATATTATTTCTTCCAAGGTATTCTTCAGTATGCTTGACCTCCCAACCATCCTCCCCTACATAGCCTGACTGAGTGGTTCTGCAGTCCATACTTTGGGCCAGATTTCACTGTTTTCAGCTTAATTCTTACAGCTTTATACTTCTGGGTGTTTTCATCGTTCCTATATATTGATCTTGTTCCTATATTTTGACAGTTCTAATAAGTACTATTGGGGCCTTTTGTCCTTAGTCTTCAAAATGAATCTGACTGACTTCCCACTCGATCTCAGGCAGCACTCTCTTCCTGCTCTCTGATTGGCTGATGCCAAAAATAATTAGCATTAACTCCTCCTCTGGGGCAGCTGAACCTAGCTGGTATACTGCACCTGTCAAGCACACTGAAGAACACCTTGGAAGATATATTACTATGGTGTGTATTTTTTCTACTATATCATTGCCTGGGATAATATATTTTAGTGTCTGTACTGTTATAAAAAACTTCCTCTTTTCTCTAATGTGTAACACTGTAAGAAATTTTGACAACCTTTGTAATTGTATTTACTATTTGTGAGTGTATGGGACCTCATTGAAAATGAGCTTTTGCTCAACTAAGTATCCATTTCATGTAATGAATAAAATATTTTACTACAACTACTACACACACTAACGCACACAGACACTGCCTTATATGAATTGTATTTACTTATACATCTAACCCTACCTTTTATTGTATTTAGGATAAACACTGTGACACACTAACACACATGCACTGCTTCATGTTCTGAACAGTGCACACTACTACAATATAGCATTACACTCTATTCGCCGCAAACTGACGAGGAAAAGGCTAATGTACCAGGAAAGGGTTAACAGAGTGTCACAAGGGCACACACACACAAGCCCTTTGTCTCTGCCTGCATACAGTATTCCTTTCTTAGCCTTCTTTGCTGTACTAACTTTCACCAATTAATTTAAAAATCTAAACAATAACCAGAATAACCAAAATAAAAACTCATTAAGTGATTTAAATAAGTTAGCATGTTATTTACTGCTGTCATTGTTTTAACTCTTGCAGATCTTCCAAATTGATAGTAACACTTAACTCTGTGTTCTGAAATCTGAACCTCATTCCTCAATCTCAATTACAGTTTATGGCTGGAAACACTAATAAATTGACATGTTTACTAAATACCATAAGCTATGGCTCTTTCTTGAAAGAGAATACTGCTCCTGGTTGAAGCTAGTAAACATGTTATCACAAAGCCCTGCTGTGCACAAAATAAGATTGAAATACATGTACTGTTAGTGACGAAGGCAAGGCAAATTTTATTTTCCAGGCACCCAATCCCGAGGCTCTGAGTGCCATACACAAACAATACAACTATCAAATATTAAAACTGTCATCAGTAAAACAGACCACAGCAATTAAATAAATAAGATATGATTAAGCAGTACTAGCATGGGCCATCCAAATCTAAAATTTAATATACAGTGTCCGGGAAGGCCAGATTAAATAGGTGGGTCTTGAGGCAGGCTTTAAACATCTCCACTGAAGGGACCTCCTGTATAGATAGTGACAGCGAATTCCACAGGATGGGGCCGGAAACACTAAATGGCTGGTTTCAACTTCGTCCTGGGAATCGCGAGGAGGCTCCTAAAGGAGGAGCGAAGTGAGCTTGTATTTCATATATCTTCTATAGATTTCTCCTCTCCATTATTTATTACTGAAGAAATCACCACAAAAACAAGCTCTTTATCCCTAAGTGTCCATCTACCTCTATAGTATATTCCCTACTTGAAATCATAATGCTCCATTGTGACGCAACAGTCTGTTGCCATGGAAATAACTGTGATGTCAAGCTCAGTATTATGACATCAAGGTGGAAAGAAGCAAAATGAGCTGATGAACCCTAGAAATAATTATCCTGTTCTCATGCATTTTACCTCAATAATAAGTAACAGGGATAAGAAAAACAGAGCTAATGAAATATATAAGCTGCTTTGTGTCCAAATATTATGTTTTAAACTCTTTTCCCCGTTATTTTCCTTCCGGTCATGGTCTGCAGGCTCTCTCAGGCATCCTGTCTGTTCCTGCCCTGCCTGAAGTCCTCCGACCTGTGCCTCCTGTCTCCTCCTCCTCATCCCACAGTCAGCACCCCCAGCTTAACCCCTCCAGGGTGGGGCCGCCCCTCTCTTTGGGCACTCTTTACAGTCATCTCCGGCTATGGGTGAGGGCCTGGGTGGAGGAACCTGGAAGGCCAGGCAGGATGGACCCAGCTGTGGGCATGGGGGTAGTGCCGTCACCTACCCTGCAGACTGGGCTTTTCCATGTTCTGGTGCTCGCTCCCCTCTCCCGCCATGGTGCATGCTCTGGACTTAATGGGCACACACAGCAGTCCCAAGCGTCAGCCACCAAGTACATGCTGCTCTGCATGCTGCCGCGCTGCTGGTGTCCACCAGGAGCTGCTGGCACACGACGATCCTCAGCTCTCCCTCCAGAGGAGAGCAGCCCAGTGGGCGCTCAATCCTCTACCCACCCCTGCTGACCCCTGGTGTCCGAGCTCACTCCCGAACTCAGGTCGCTGGCATAATGTAAGGTGTGGCATCCAGCACATCAACCCTCAACGCCACCAGGCCGGTCCCTTTAAAAGTTCTTCTTAAAGCATTGGTGGCTCTTTAAAAACACTGTCAGAGTGAAAGAAAAAAAATGCTTCTTTTTTTCAGACAGAGAAAAAATAGTGTGTTGTAGGGACACACCAGACTGCTCTAGCAAAGCTGATTGTAATGCAACTCCAATTTTTTGAAGTCCCTTCAGAATCTGATGCACTCCATTTTTCTACTCTGATAGCTAGATGTCTGCAGAGCTCGCCCTGTAGCCATAAAAAGGAGAGTTGTCACAATTTGATCACTCCAATTATCACTAATAAGCAAACATTTCTTGCAACCTGACAGGTAGTACATAATAATCATTCGTCAGTTTCTCACTTTCGTAGGTGCCATCGTACTGTCCACCAGATTAATGACCAGTTGCGTCCAGAGTACAGATGGCCAATTTAACTCAGTCTGTGTTATTCCAGTGTCTCATGTTCCAGAGTGACCATCTGCAGCAATTTTTAGAAACATTTAAAGTCAGTGGCCACTGCAAGAATGAGAAAACTCCTGATGCATACTTTTCACCATCAGGGATAGGCCCTCCATGACTGTGCTTTTGTAAGGTGAGTTTTTTGTTTTTTTTTAGTTGCTTTCTTTCTAATCTGTCCTCAGCTAGGGGGGTGTTAACTATGGTCCCCTCCATTAGTCCGGATCTGCGACCCCCACACCATTTCCAATGCCTGAGCTCAACTGCCTCCTCCATTCCTCTCACCAGCTGCTTCATGGCAGGTACTTACCCCACCACTGCGGCAAGCTGAGGGTCTGGATCTGGGAGGAGCTGTCTCGAGTCAGAGTGGTGTGGCGCCGATGGACTGGAAGTCATCAAGTGCGCCAGAGGATTTTTTGCACATTATTTGGTTTCCCCACCCCAGAGCGCAGACGTAAAAGGCATCAATGATGCTGCTGTGTGCGCTTTTGTGCACTGCACATCTGACGCTGTCTGTGCCATCCCACAATGAGCAGTCTGCCAGCACAGACTCCCAGTCACCACCAGGAGCCAGCACAGCTGTGGTAATCCTACCCTCCCTCCCCAGAGGAGAACAGTCCTGGGACACTCAATCCTCCTTCCCCGGCCAACCTTCCAACACCTGAAGTCACTCCCAATCCTGGGTCATTGGCGTAGCTGCTGCTAGGTGTGGCATCCAGTGCCTCAACCCTCAGCGCCACTGGGCCGGCTCACTGTAAGGTGAGCTTTTGAGTGACAAAGAAGCAGAATGGAGAACTGAGAAAGTTTCCCTTAATAAAGCCCTAGTCTCTTGAGTTTTAGGTTAAAAAAATGCATAAATATCACAATCTTCAAAGTTGTGGTCTGCGTCCAAATTGTTAAAGCAAAGCTAGTGGCAGTCTGTCTTTACCAGCAGCTTTGAGCAATATTCCCAATTTTTAAATCCTATAGCCCTTGGTCTTCAAGTTTATCTCCTCCATTAAGCCACACCTTTGGAACTATAAGCCATCAGCGTCAGGATCACTCAAAAACTTTTTGCTAGATGGGGACCACCCACAATGACATGCATGTGGGTGGCCCTATCACTCCTTAGTACTTTCTCCTGCCGATCATCCTCATTGGACCTGCTGAAGGAAACACCATCAACTTAGCCATTGCTATCTGTTCTTTTACTTTTCTTAGTGTTCTGTTGTCACCTCTGTATGCCTCTGAAGTCAAAAGAGCCTTTATTAGGAATATTATAAAAGTGCAGATGTAAAATTTATAAAAAGACATGCATCCAGTTTGTGTGTGCTGTTTGGGCCCATCTCACAATGTGAGGACTTGTGAGATTTGCCAGAGCTTTAACCAGACTTCGAGGTGACACTATAAGGAAGCTCTAGAAAATGTCCTTATATTAAAGACATTGACAGCCATGGAGAAAGAAAAGAGTTTAAAATCTGCTTCTCCCTCACTGTCAGCCAAGAAGCGGCCATCAAAGTCTAAGGATAACCACAAGGAACAGTCATTGTCACAGGCCTTCTCATCGTCTGGCCATGAGCACAGACACAAAGAAAAGGATAAGTCTGCTTTGTTGGCAAGGTCCTGGTTGCCATTGGGAAAAGGTATTTCCTCATCACTGCCTGCTCCGGAGGCATTAACTACAGTCCCCTGACCATTGGTTAGGCACCAAGGTCGGTGTCTGGCTTAGGCGCTACCATACCTACTATGGATGGTATGGACAGCTCTGTCGTAGGGCCAAGGCCTGTTGAGTCAGGTAGTCCTGACCCCTTTTTCAGGGTGCTATTGAATCCCAGACTATGCTAACATTGTTTCCTGAAATTATTTGATGCATTCTGACAGGGTTTCCAGTGCAGGCAGTTATTTCAATGATAGGGCCTTCTGGTACTCATTCTCCATCAATGGGTTCCAATAGCATGCCACAGATCCCTGCCTCTCAGCTGGTGCCGGTCCATTCTGTGGTTCCCAGCATCGCTTGTGCTGATGACAATAAAATGGAATATAGTCCTGATCTCTTGGAATTAAGAGGAGGATTTAGAAAGGGAATATAAGGGAGAGCAATTTCTGGAGGGTTCCCCTTACTCTAGTTCTACCCTATCATCCTGTAGTGAGGACTCGGTCGTTTATCCCCCGTGATCTTCTGAGGACTCATCTTTCAAAGCCATGATGCAGCAAATGCAGTCTGCCATGGGCTTTACTGTGGAAGAGGAAGAGTCCACTGAAAGGAATCTCATGGATTTTCAGAGGCCCTGCTCTCTTCCATTATCATTCCATCTGTATATCCTGCATTTGAAGATGCTACTTTTGTTGCATGGTACAGACCATACTACTGCCTGTAGTCCCTAGAAAGGATGATAAGAAGTATCCTGCACCATCTGCTAAGCATTATTATGCTAACCACCCAGAAACTGGCGCTGCGGTCATCATGACTGCTCATGATCTGTCTAGAGCCCCTAGACATACAAGTACTTTGCCTCCTGATAAGGAATCATTGAAGCTGAATGTGATGGGCAAATGTACTTATGCCTCTGCATCACTGGCCTTAGGATTGTAAACTACCAGGCCCACATGATCAAATATCAGACTAGCCTGTGGAAAGCTACTTGTACTGCAGCTCAGGCTTGGCTGATTGCTCTGCCAGGACTGATCTGCTTTATTTTATTATTTGTTTCCATGTAGCTATTTCTTGTGGGGCTGGGGAGCTCAGTTCCCTCTCCAATGGCCTGCCTCCCGCAGAGTTCATGGAGCCTGCCAATCCCATTTGTTCTGTGTTCTTCCCTCCCCTTGTTGTAGTCACACGCATATGCATGGAGGCACGTGCATGCTGCGATCCCGCAGCACCCTCCCTTCATGCAGTTCTTCAGCCCTACACTGCCACAAGGCCTCCACTCGGTCATAGTCGTGCGGTGGGAGTGACAATGTCCCCCCCCAGGAGAGGACAGCAGCCTTGCAGCAGCTCAATACAGCTCCCACCCTCCCCCCTAGCTGACACCCGATGAGCCAGGCCTGTTCCTGAACCTGATTTGCCAGCATGGCACCAGGTGTGGTGTCCAGCGCCTCAACCCTTGGTGTCACCAGGCTGGCCCCGATCTGCTTTAAACATTGTCTGCTGGTGCTGAGGTTGGCAGGCATTTGTTGCACTCAGCTTATGATGCCTCTAATGCTTCTGCCAGGGCTGCAGCTTCTGGCATTTGCATGAGGAGATATTCTTGGATCAGAGTTGGCTGGCTTTGCCAGCAGTGTGCAACAGACAGTTTTGAATGCTCCCTTTAAAGGGTCAAAGCTGTTTGGCTATGATGTTGAAGAGTCCCACATGGACTTCAAACTTCAAAAATGACTCTAAGGTCTGTGAAGGCCCTGTTTCCCACTCCTGCTAGAGGTCATGGTCGGGGCTCCTTTCATCTGCCTGCTGCCCCACATAGTTGTGCCTACCATTAGTGAGGCCATGGTAGAGGAAGTGGCCCCTTCTAGATCCCTTCCACTCTGGTACCTATGCAAAAGTACCCAAAGGAATTGGTTCCAGTGGCCCTGCTGCACCCAGTTGTGCCCCACTATCTTCCGTCTGTCCCCCTTCCTCAGCTGTTATCTCCAGGGGTGAGTGTGGGAGGCAGGATCCAACCAAGCCCTTCCTTGGAAGCTTAGGCCAGTTGTTAGGAAAATCTCATTCTAGTAACATCCAGATCATACATAAAAAAAAAACTGAAAGCATCTTCTGTTTTTGTTTGTTTGTTTTTTATGTATGATCTGTGTGTTACGGGAATGAGATTTTCCTAACAACTGGCATAAGCTTACGAGGAAGGACTTAGTTGGTCCAAAAGCTTAAGCACTGTTTTCTTTTGTTACATCTATGTTAGTCCAATAAAAGGTATCAAATAATTTGTTTCTGGATCTGTTCTTACAAGGACCAAAACGGCAACTAATTCTGTGTGTTCCTTTCAAATGATATCCCTGCAAGATCTGATTCCCTTTCTGGGTCAGGGGACTGGCTCTGTTCTCTGGATATGAAGGACGCATACCTTTATGTTAAGATCAGGAAATTTCCACAGACAATACCGCCACTTTATGCTGGAGGGTGAATACGATCAGTTCAAGACATTGCCCTTTGGCTTGTCTTCTGCACCTCGGGTCTTTAACAAATACTTGGCAGTAGCTGCAGCAGCCCTGAAAGCCTGTAGGTTTTCCCCTGTCTGGACAACTGGCTCCTGGAGGCCAGCTCCATGGAAGCTCTGATACACACCCTGTCTTGGACACATCAGTTGTTCAACAACTTTGGGGTCACAGTGGATGTGCCAAAGTCTGTGTTGCCTCCATGCCAAAGACTGCAAAACACAGGTGAGGGGTGGGTGGGCTTCAAAAGAGAGAAGGATTGTACTGTCCTGCCACAGAATAGGGCAGACACTGAATGCTCAGGCACAACTGGCATACAGGAGCCACTATGTCTCTGTACAAACAATGTTATGTCTCCTGGGCCTCACGGCTCGGCCATAGTGACTGCCACTGGCGCATCTTCATATAAGGATACCTCAGTGGATGCTTAGGGTCCAGTGGTATTAGTTGATAGATGAGCTGGACCAAATGGTTTTCATTACATTTCCTCTTCACAGAGAGTTGTTGTGGTGAATAGATCACAACAACCTACTGAAGAGCATTCCAGTCCTTGTACCAAATCCTCTACAGATCCTCACCACAGATGCCTTGGGCTCTGGCTGGGGTGCTATCTCGGTCCTTACCAGACACAGGGTCATGGATCAAGGTGGTGACTGAGCTGCACACAAATGTCCTGGAAATGTGGGCTGTCCTTTATAGCCTCCAGGCTTTCAGAATCATATCTGCCCTAGTACTCTGCTAATCCAGACGGACAACGTAAGTGTGACACATTACATCAACAAACAGGGGCACTCACTCCTACCCCCATGCAGGGAAGCAATAAGGGTATGCTACTGGACTCTGTCTCATGGCCTTCAGCTACCAGCCATGTTTCTCCCAGGTTTCAAAATGTTTTGGCAGACAGGTTAAGCAGGTCCTAGTTGATGGTTCACAAATGAGAACTGCTGTCCTCTGAGGCAAACGACCTCTTCACAAGATGGGGTTATCCAGAGCTGAACCTTTTGCATCCACACACAATGCAAAACTGCTACATTTCTGCTCGCTCGATACAGGGCCTGGAGTTTTTTGGTGAGATGAGTTGTTCCTCTCCAGGAAAGGGAAATTCCTATATGCATTTCCACCCATCCTCTACTACAGATGGTTCTGTTCAAGCTGTGGGTGGAGAGTGCCACTCTCATCTTTATTGCTCCATTCTGACCTGGCTACATATGGATTTCACTCCTTCAGCATCTGGCAGTGGAGCCTCCTGTCCCCTTGCCTCTGTGTTGGGGTCTACTGTCACAGGGCAAGGGATCCCTGGTCCATCCAGACCTGAAGTCCCAACACCTGCAAGCATGGTTCCTGAAGACATAGCCTTTACACATTCTGTGTCATCCCCTTAGGTTGCTGATGTCCTGCTTGCAGCTAGGAAGCCTTCTACCAGACACACTTATTCCCTTAAATGGAAGCGCCTCACTTGTGGACTGCTTGCTGGACTATGTCCCTTTCATGTCCTGTTAATGTTGTGTTGAAATACTTGCTTTCCTTGTGTGGCTCTGGCATGAAGTATTCCTCTCTTAAGGTGCATTTGGCCATTATATCAGCTTTCCATGATCCTACAGGTGGCCATACGGTTGCCCAATTAGAGATGTCCTGCACACTTCTGAGAGGTATTCTTCACATGAACCCTCCTATACATAATCTAGGCCCAACTTGAGACTTGAATTTCATTCTTGAGTAACTGACACTGGCTTCTTTTGAGCCTGCCGTAAGTTGTGGCTTATGTTTCCTGTTGTGGAAACCATTGTTTTTGTTGCAATAAGCTCTGTTCAATGGATTTCTGAGCTTCAGGCTCTCATGTGTGAGTCTCCTTATTTGATTTTCACAAAGACAAAGTCTCTTTGCATACTGAATCATAAGTTTCTAACAAAGGCAGTATCTGAATTTACACTGAATCAAATGATACACCTTCCTGTATATTATCCTGAGCATGCCAACCAGAATGAGACGCTGCTGTATACTTTGGATGTACATAAAATGCTAACATGCTATATTGCTCACACTAAAGACTACAGAAAATCCTCTCAACTTTTTGTTTTGTTTACCCCTGGAAAAGCAGGAGCTCCTGTGTCTAAACAATGCCTGTCCAAATGGCTGGCGCATTGTATTACATTCTTTTATAGGAAGTATGGTAAGGAACTTCTCGGTATTGTTCATGGTCAGGCCACAAGGCATATGGCCACTTCAGTTGCTTATTTCAAAAATGGCCTAGCTGCTTACATATGTGCTGCAGCCACATGGAGCACTGTTCATACCTTTACTAAACATTACAGACTGGACATCGTCTCTCGTAGACATGCAGGTCTGGGGCTTGTTGTATTGTCTTGATTACATAACAGATTGTGCCATCCCCAGTTTACTTTGTACTGCTTGGGAGTCATTCCAAAGGTGTGGGCCTAATGGAAGAGATATCCTCAAAGAAGATAGAACAGTTATGTAAGAATGTACGGTAACAGTAGATCTTGAGAGAAACTCCTCCATTAGGCCATGCTGTACCCTCCCTTCCCCTTTGCTTTTAGTGAGGCTCATATCAAATGCTGTGCCTAAAACCTTACTCCATGCATCCTGTCTCCAGTCCCATGCCTCTTCTCGTATGCCTGGTGCTGGTCTCACCTACTGGTTCCTCATGGTTGGAGGTCCTCCAAGGCTAATCTCTGGTGGGGAACTGAGGCGTGATGGGGCCACCCACATTATAGATGAACAGATGCTGCACGTCACTGTGGGTGGCCTCCGGCCAACAAAAAGTGTCCTAGTGGTCCTGACACTGACAGCTTACGGTTTCAAAGATGTAGCCTAATGGAGGAGATTCCCTTGAAGATCTGCTGTTACGGTAAGTTCTTATGTAACTGTTCTTTCCCTTTTTAGAGTTCTCAGTCAAGCCAATTTGACTGAGATCTTATAATGTTTTAAATGTCAGTCCCAATGCCAAATGCTGCTAAAACTGCTAAGTAGTTAAGTACAAGTAAGTATTTTATCAAATGTTAAAACAGTGTGTAACTCCCCCCACCAACTGGGGTTTACTATATATAGAATATTGGATGGGCAACCATCCACGAGAAAAAATTACTCACCTTAGTAATGTTGTTTCTTCTAATGGAGTCTTGCTATATTATAGACATTAGCAGTTTGTTCCAGCTCTAGAACTGCCCCGGAGTGAAATGGTTAAAACCATTCCAAAATAGAATTTTGGCACGAGAGCAGCTCTGTCTGTGTCATTTCAAACTTGAACTGTCAGATCTTTACGAGCCAAACTCACTAAGGTCTGTGTGGAAGCTGTAACCTACACTAGCCAAATGGCTACCTAAATAATAACAACCATTGATGGTCCCAACATCCAAGACTCAAGTCAGGGGACCAGAAATACTAACACCATTCTAATAATATGAAAATGGAACATAAGTATAATAAAACACACACGCGTACACATACACACCCCCAAAGTCCCAAAGGGCAAAATGCTAACAGGACATAAGCAGTGCCCACACTAAGTTGCCGCACCCCACCAAGTAGAGGTTCTGAGAGGGGCAGGTTGGGGGCGGAGGTCTATAATATAGCAAGACTCCATTAGAAGAAACAACATTACTAAGGTGAGTAATTTTTCTTCAAACAACATGAAGTCTTGCTATATTATAGACATTAGCAGAATACACAGCAGTACCTCCATGGAGGAGGGGCAGAACCTACTTAGGAATAGGCTCTGAAGAACAGCTGTAACCAACCGAGCATCTCTCCTGGCCTGGACATCCAGGGAGTAATGCTTGGTAAAAGTGTGTACCGTTTTCCAAGTAGCAGCCTGGCAAATCTCTAATAAAGGGATATCTCTGGCAGCAGCTAGAGGCAGCTATGCCCCTGGTAGAATGAGCCCTCAAACCGGGGGCTCTGCCCACTTTCTGATAACAAAATTGGATACAAAGAGACAATCCACCTGGCTATTGATCTCTCTTAGTGGCAGGTTGCTTTTCCAACTTCACCATAGGTAAGGAAAAGTTGGAGGGATTCGAACCTGTGACCTTTGTGCACTCCATATAATAACTAAGAGCTCTCTTAACATCCAGGCTGTGCAACCTCCTCTCACCCGAAGAGGGTGATCAGTGAAAATACTGGAAGGAGATAGATTGATTAAGATGGAAACCTGAAACCACCTTAGGCAAAACTTCCTATTAGTCCTAAGGACTACCTTATCCCTGTGGAAAGAAATAAAGTCAGTCTCCACTGACAAGGCTTTGCAATTCACTTATGCATCTGGCAGAAGTGATAGCTGCCTAGAAAAACAGTTTTCAAGTTAGGTACTTAAGCTCTGCAGAAGACAGAGGTTCAAAAGGGGGTTGCATTAACTGGGCAATGCAAACATTAAGGTCCCAAGCAGGGGCTGGTTCCCGAAAGGGAGGATTAGTATGGAGTAATCCCTTAAAAAACTTGGAAAACACAGGATGAGAGGAAAGAGGGGATGACTTTCCTGCTGACACAAAAGCAGACACAGCTGCCAAATGAACTCTCAGGGTAGCTGGTCTGAGACCCAAGGAATTAAGATGTGCCATGTAATCTAACAAAATGGGCAATTCAGCAGATTCTGGGAAATATTTTCCCAGCACACCAAATGGAAAACCTTTTCCATTTAGAACTATAAGTAGCCCTAGTGGAAGGCTTTTCTGGAAGCCTTTAGGATCTCAAGAACACCCTGAGAGAGGTGTAAATCAGCAAACTCTAACTCCTCAAGAGCCAGGCCTTGAGGTTGAGGGATTTGAGGTCTGGATACCAAACCCTTCCCTGGGCACAAGTCAACAGATTGTGATTCCTGGGGAGGCACAGGGGAAGATGGACTGTCAGAGACAGAAGGAGTGGGTACCAGGGCTGCCTGGCCCAATCCGGGGCAATCAGAATCACCCTGCAAGGCTGAGATCTGATTTTGACTAGTACTTTGAATAGGAGAGGAAAGGGGGGAAAGCATGAGGAACTTCCCTCCCAATCCAGAAGAAGGGCATCCAGGGAACTGAGCCCAGCACTGGAGGCCTGCAACAGAACAGAAGAAGTTTGTGATTGTCTGGGGCTGCAAAAGATCTATCTGAGGGATGCCCCACCTGGCAAAAACTATCCCCAGCACTTGAGGATCCAGGGACCATTCGTGATGGCCCTGGGAAATCCTGCTGAGGGCATCCGCTAGACATTGTCCTTCCCTGGAAGATGAACTGCTATGAGAAGTGTTCGGGAATAGGCCAGAGACCACAACTTCATTGCCTCGGTGCACAAGGCCGAAGACCGAGTGCCCCTGTTTGTTGATGTACCACATTGTTGTGGTGTTGTCTGTTCTGACTTGTATCACCTTGTCATGGGCAGATGCAGAAAAGCTTGAAGAGCTAAAAGACAGCTCTGAGTTCCAGCAAATTGATGTGGGCAGAGATTCCTGGGGGACCAAACTCCCTGAGTGGAAAGGTCGCCATGTGGGCTCCCAACCCAGAAGGGAAGCATCTGTAGTGAGAGTCAAGTCATGAGAAGGGAAATGAAGGGGACCCCGCTCTTAAGTTGCTCTGATCCTGCCACCACTGGAAGCTAGGATCAAGGTTCAGTCACTGGGACCAACTTGGAAAGGGTGTCTCTTCTCTTGAGACCAAAAGGTTCTCAAGTGAAACTGAATGTCTCTCATCTGAAATCTGGCTCCCTGCACAACAGCTGTGGATGCAGCCATGTGCCCCAGGAGCTGCAGAAAGTGTCTTGCTGGTCAAGAGACCTGCAGAGTGAAGGAAGAGGCCAGAGCCACTAAATTCCTTACCCTTTCTGGGGGAAGAAAGGCTCTGGCTAGCTTTGTGTCCAATTCTGCCCCTATAAAGGTGAGTACCTGGACTGGTTCCAGAACCGACTTTAGTAGGTTTAGCAGAAACCCAGGGAGGTGAGAAGCTGCTGGGTGACCTGCAGGTGAGATTTTACCTGTTCTGGGGACTAGCCTACAATGAGCCAGTCGTCTAGATAGGGAAAAAGCAATCCTCTGCTCCTTAAGTGGGCCACTGCCACTGCTAGACACTTTGTGAATACCCTTGGAGCAGAGGTAAGGCCAAGGGCATTGCTCTGAACTGGTAATGACCTGAGGGCAGTTCGAATCTGAGGTACTTTGATGGGATCTTCTGATTAGGACATGGAAATAGGCATCCTTGAGGTCCAGGAGGCTAGCCAGTCCCTGGCCTTAGGGAAGGTAAAATCATTGCCAGAGTTACCATTTTGAACTTTGGTTTCAAAAGATGCTTGTTCAGCTATCTGAGATCTAAAATGAGCGCCATTCTCCTGTCTTTTGGGGTAAGGAAGTATCTGAATACAGACCCTGCCCTGATGCAGGGAGGAACCCTTTCTACTGCTCTGAGGCTAACAGGGATGAGACCTCTGTTTCCAGGCGAGGGTCTCTGAAGCACTTGCAGGTGAGAAAAGTCTGCTTCTCAACTTGGGAAACTTTTGAAGCTGAGAACCAGACCCTGGCCTACTTTCCAGAACCCACTTGTCTGAGGTTAAAGAAGCCCAATTCTGACTGAGTAAGCCAGCCTGCCCCCACTGGTACAGGAGAATCGGCCCTGGGCACCCCATCAGGGTGCCTGTTCTGAGAGCTTTAGGCTGGGGGTGGGAGCAGGTCTGCCCACACCTCGTCTGCCCCTGCCTCTGAAGAAGCCCCTCTGAGCAAAGGCAGAGGGCCTGAGTCTGGTAGAAAGGCCTGTGAAAAGGCCTACCCCTACCCTGGGGGCATGCCTTTGAGGGTGGCTTGCTGCTCCTTAGCCTGGGCACTCTTGTAAGTAGTCCTATAGTCATCCATCTTCTTCATGTAATTCTCTGTCTGCTCTCCAAACAGAATTTCCCACCACGGAAAATCCATAGCCTTAGTCTGGGTATCCTGTGACAAACTAGTACACCTGAGCAAGGCCAACCTACGAAAAGCTACAGATGTGGCCATGACCCTAGAGGAAACATCATTAACATCCACAGCAGCATGAAACTGAACCTTAGAGGCTTCAATGCCATCAGCAGCCACCTGTCCTAGTTCACTAGCCAGCTGGCCATGGGCCTGCTTGGCCAATTGCATAACAATGTCATCTAGATTTCTGATACCTAGCTACATAAGCCATATAATTTGCTTGCCTGAGTCCCAGAGAGGCTGCCATATACTGTTTTTGCCATGGCATCAATCTTCCTGGAATCCTTGTCAGGAGGATGTGAAGCCAAGGAATATTAGCTTTATCACAGGCAGCAGCCTGAACTACTAACATGACTGCATTGCTGAGAAAGGAATTCTGTATCAGGGCCTGACAATGTATACCTTCTGTCCATCTTTTTATCTACAGGAGGCACAGAATTAGGAGCTTTTAAAATTTTAATTGTTTGTTTCTAAAAGACTTATGTATAGGAATAGACAATCTCCTAGACTCTGGAATATCCATCATTTCTACAAAATCAGGCTCCTCTTGCTCATCCACAGCCTCTTCTAAAGGAAGCTGAAGGGTTTCAGCAACTTTTTTATAAAACATAAAATGAGATGGGGACTCAGACAGCATAGGGGGAGATTCTAAAGGTCTGTCTGGGGAGATGTCCGGTTCAATGGGCACACCCAGACCTTCCCAGCCACATTCATACTGTTCATAATCCTCCTCCCCCTCCTCTGGTTCATAAAATTCCTCAATATCATAATCCTGAACCACTGGGACCGGACGAACCGACCTTTTACCAGATAGTGGTGGTTCGGACGGACCCTGAGACAGTGACTGGACAATTTGTATGGCTTTTGCTATCTCTGCAGCAGTTGGAGAAGGAATTTTGGACTCCAGACCTGCTGATTTTCTTGTTTTCTTTACTGGAATTGGTTCCTCAGAACCAGCTTTTCTTTTGCCCGAGGAAGTCTGGCCCTGGTCAGAGGGCACTCCCTCTGGTTCGATTGGCACCGAACCGGGCTGGCCATCCGGGTCAGCAGACTTTTTGGCCTCTCGTTCCCTGAGCCTGCCCAATCTTTTTTCCAGGGTGGCTGCAGGGAAATTCTTACATACCTGGCAGTCTGACTGGAGGTGGTCAAACCCCAGACAATAAACACATGTGGTGTGTGGGTCAGCCTTGGCAAAGACTTCCCCACAAACATCACAGTGTTGAAACCCAGTGGGCCCGGTTTTTCTTTTGGGTTTCTCAGACATAATGCCAGCCTAACCAAAAACTTGCCCTTTTAACGGCAGTGCCAGGCAAAACACCCCTATCGGTTCCTAACCGTGTCACGGGTATTGGAAAAAACCGTAATAAATCCGTTTTTTTTAGAACCGATAAGAACCGGGAACCGCACTCTAAAATAGTAACTTTTAGTTTTAAATGAGTTTTAAACCCACTGATCGGTTCAAAACCGAACCGATAACTACAAAGTTCCACACAGACAAAACCTTCATTTACTTACGGTTACCACAGATAGAGCTTGAACCGAGCGGTTTTGAGGTTAAAATAAAACTATTCTCGGTTAAATCCAACCGGGAAACACTTTTAAACCGAGAAATGAACCGAGCAGAAGGAGAAATCTTCGGAGCGACTGTTCACTGAGGCGGAGTAAAGAATCTGACAGTTCAAGTTTGAAATGACACAGATAGAGCTGCTCTCGTGCCAAAATTCTATTTTGGAATGGTTTCAACCATTTCACTCCGGGGCAGTTCTAGAGCTGGAACAAACTGCTAATGTCTATAATATAGCAAGACTTCATGTTGTTTGAACAAGGCTTTGTTTCCCTCGAGGGCTGATGACATCATAGAGACCTCGAGAGAGAAGCTCAAGAGGTCTCTATGATGTCATCAACTCCCAAGGGAAACTCAGCCTTAGTTGTGGATGGGCAACCATCCACTATTTTATATAGTATATGGTTGCCCACTAAACATATTTGCATGACAGTTTTGAAAAAAAAAAAAAACAGACAAACTTTGTCATCTACTGCTACTCCTGCTCCTTCTGGTGCCTCTACTCAGCCTCACTCGCTGTGGCTTCTCCTCACTACCACTCGCTCTCACTCTAACTCTCTCCACAGCAGCTTCTTCCCACACCGCTTACTCTCTCTCCCTCTCTCTCTCTTTTTCCGCATGGATTATTTTAAAATTTTATAAAAAATTACGTTTTTGACCTGAAGTTGTGGGATGCTCTTCCTTTTGAGAATGGGAAGACTGCGTTGCCAGTGCTGCCAAGAGTAGGAGAATCGGGCCGACATGTTATATTTTTTCTCCTTTGGACCTCATCCGGAGAGCCAATCAGGTGGCAGAAAAAGGATCAAAAGTTGTTGTACTATCGGTGTGACATCAGAACGCTAGTACAAGAGCTATTTTGACCTTTGAACTGTCCTACAACAAGTTTTAGAAAGCATCTGAATTCCATCCACAATAAGCCTTAACCACATACTATAATGTCTTCCTGGGCTCCTTAATGCCCACTGTCAGGCTGGTGTCCTGTCTTAAGTAGTTCTGTGTTTTTGCATGAGAGTGCCATATTGAGCCTCTGCACCTGTCCCTTTAAGAGAGTACATAATCTGTGTTTGGAAATTAGTCTGGGCTGGATCAGAGTGATTTAGGGCGTCGATCGGACAGACAGTGTGTTATTTTGCACCATTCTGCAGTCACTGCTTCCGCAGAGGGAGCTCTTGTGGGAACTGTGATTATTTACTGTTTGTCTGCTGTTGTATTAAAGATAGAGGAGTTTGTCTAACCTGCTTGATTTGCAGCTTGATCATTTGAATGGGAGCCACCATGTTAGGTCCTGGACTTCCAGTTATTGAACCAATTGAATCACTGGGGACCTAAAATGGAACCTGTCCCCAGGGGTTTTGTGGGAAGGAAATTCTGTAGTTTTGTAGTTTTTGAAGGTTGGCACTCAAATGGATCTGGAGGGGGAGCCCTTACTGTGACTGACAGTTCCTTCAGCCAACCAAACCATCTGGATTACAAAGGAAATGCCCAGAACTGCCTGAAGCAGTGTGTCAGTTAGAGTTGGAAGTTGAAGAGTGAACAGCTCAAGCTTTCGAGCAGTTGCTCCCAGAAGGAGCATAGGGGAATCAGCGGGAAGAGGCTGAGCAAGCCTTCCTGCCACATTCCCTTGGAATCGAGCTGCCTATTGCAGAAGTTGGACCTGTCCGATTTCCAGCCTTGGAACTGTGGCAGAAGAAAAAAAGTAGTGTCATTGCAACTTGTGATTTGGACTGAAGACTTGCTCCAGAAGCAATCGGCACAGCTTGTGAGAGAATTGGACTCGGATTGAAAGGTTTGCGCATTAAAGCTGTCAATTTGCAACCGGACTGTATCCAAACTGTTGTTTAAAGTAGTTAGCGATTTAAATGTGCTGAATGTGTTTCCTGGGTCGCAATTTGGTTCCTCACGATTGAATCTGTTACGCCAGCTGGAGGCTTCACCAGCAGAAGAGTATGAACTTTTCTAGAACGGTTCATCCTGCCTGGGCCCTGCCATCTCAGCCTAGGTCACTACTCCTGCACCAGCGACCATCTCAGCAAAAGACTGGCTTGGGATTCGGCCCCATGCCCAACACCACCAAGCAGGTTGCCACCACCACACAGGAGGTGAATCATGTCAGCCCAGCTTCCCCAGCTCTCTTGATTATTACCACAAGGTCTACATCTCGCCTGCAGTGCAGTCAGATCTTGGTAGTGTGAGTACAAATCAGGGTAGTTCTCTGCAACGAAAGCTAAAATCATTGTGGTACCATCTAATTGTTTCTTTTACTGGACTTTTTGCAATGGACTGAGCCATCTGGCTTGGATTACAAATAATTGGGTTGTGTGCATGCGTAATTATTTTTGCTTTCTTAAGAACCCCAACATCAGCTGCAATGAAAGCCACCCCGAGTAACACCTCAAGCTAGCCTGCATTACATTCTGGATAGCCAGGGTTGCTGAACTGTCTAGTGTGGACATAAAGTGCATGCCAGACAATCCTGATCTAAATTAGATTGCAAATCATTCTGCTAGATTCACGCCCCTCCCTTGTTCACTGCCCCTAAATAAACCTGATTGTCTTTTTTCACGTTTAACCTGGCAAGTGTGCATACTATTAGTTGGGTTACAGTGTTAAGATTGTATTGCTGCAATGCTGATCTTATTCTCCAGGGGGTCTCTAGGGCAGTTGCTGCAGGTCCAGCCCTGGTGGTAAATGAGAAGGGTGTGAGCACATTATTACTGCTGCCTACTGATTGTGAACCTACCATTGTGTTATTTCTTAGACCACTAGAAGGGTTAGTGGGTGGTTATAACTTCTCAGAGGGCTATACCAGAGCAGATAAGCAACCCCAATACCATTTCTCTGGGTGGAGGCACCTAATTAGAGCACTCAGGCCTCAGCCTGTGCACTGCCATACAGGCAGGGGTAGTAGCCCTTAGAATAGTGCTGCCTAGGGGTTACAAGTGTAAAGTTCCCAACTGTTAGGTGGGAACTATGCTGAACTACAGTTTCTCTGGTTCCTGAAATTGACAGGGATCTGGAGAAAAAAAAATGTAATTTAGTGAAATATATAAAAAACTATAGCTATCTAACACAAAGTATCATAAAACAAAGTATGATGACTGAGACTTTTTTATTCTATTTAAAATATATGACTTAGCTACTTAGGACTCAGATAGAACTCCAGGGCATCTGATCTTTTCAGCAGAGAAAATAAATCTGATATTAGAACACTAGGGGGAGTATGACCACAGTGCAGAGTTTGAAATTTGTTCTAGCTCAAAATTCCATCTCTGAGGCAACATCTGAGGCACAACACAGTTGCAGAGTTTTATGATATCGGTATTAGACTCATGTCATTAAAAATGGCTGCCATCACCACCTGTACCAATGCTGCTGCTAGAGCAGAGTGGCATGAGTCCCAGTTGAGTGTCTTAAACCACAGGATAAGTGACCAGTCCCACACCAGAACAAACCCTGGAGAGCTTACTGTGATTTAAGCAATATGACATGAAAAGGTGTGTGTTGTTGTCTCATAACAGCGCTCTTGGGTAGGTTGAAGCATGATTCATAGCCAAGTGATTCCACTACCAAGAAGTGCAATTCCCTAACACAAGGAACACCCAGAATTGTCTTCTAATGATTATGAAATGGATCCATTTAATTATTGCTAAAGGATTTTTCCCCCAGCCAACACCGGTCTCAGAGATACAGCCTCATCAAGCCTATTGTTCCTGATGCCCCTCAGTTTCATTGGAATGGCCCAATTTACCCCGGGGATTTCCCCTCTGTGGCAGGGGCTCTGGGGGAAGGGCTATCCTCCCCCTTCCGATGCAATCTACATGCATGAACAAGATTTGGCAGTGGTCCTGGCAACTGTTACCTAAGGGCTTCTGGGACCCATGGCATCATGAAGATGGACGCATGTTTTTCTCCTTCTTTAGACCCTCCTCCTCCCCAACATGGCTGAAGTCTGCTTGTAGCCCTGGTTGCAGGCCATGCATGCACTGTGGAACAGCAATCAACCATGGCCCATCACAGAGTTTGCTGCGGTACTGACTTCCCAACACCAACCCTCCCCATCTGCTGTGCACTGCTAAGCAACAACTGCTACATCTGGCCTGCCTTGCACGTCTTCCTAGGCTCGCTTCTGAACTCGAGCCACCTATACAGCAATGAATCAGGCTGCCACCTAGTCACTGGGTGGTCTGGATAAATTATTTTAAAATATATTTTAAAATGTTGGCCATGACAAAAAAAATAAAATAAGATGATCCTCAGAATCTGCCTCCTCCTACTTTTAAATAATTTTTTTATTTGACTCTGTTTTGCATAAATATTTCCTGGATTATCACATTGTATGAGATAAATGTGAAGTTTTTGACCCCTGAACAAAATACATATTTATTTGCTGTTGTTATTATACTAACATACTAAAATGCCAGCAGAATAGGCCTAATGGTCGTTCGTGTCTGCTCGTTTGGTCAGCCCCCACCCTGGGTGCTGACCTTGCTGCCCCCCTCGCCTCCTCTGGCTTCTCCCTTCCCAGTTCCGGATATTCTTGCTGCATGGGATTTTGCTTCCAGAACCCTTCCCCTGTACCTGTCCCACCCCCTCTTGAACCCCTCCACTGTCTCTGCCCCCACCAGCCCCCTAGGCAGTGCATTCCATGGCTCCACCACCCTCTCAGTGAGTAGCACCTCCTCCTTTCTCCCTGAATCTTCCCCCAGCTTCCACCCATGCCCTCTAGTGACCCCTCCTCCTTCCTTCGAAGCACCCTGACTGTTCCTCCCTATTTACCCCTCTTCATGTACCTGAAGACCTCTATCATGTCCCCAGTCCTTCTCTCTTCCAATGTGTACATATTTAGCTCTTGAGCCTCTCCTCATAGGTCCTGTTCCCCAAGCCCCAAATCATTTTGGTTTGCCCTCCTCTGGACCCTCTCCAGAAGGTTAATGTCCCTCTTTAAGTGTGGCCTCCAAACTGCACGCAGTACTCAGAGTGCGGCCTCACCAAGCAGTTATACAGGAGGTATCACTTCCCTCCTTCTGGAGGTGATCCCCTAGCGATGCATCCCAGCATCCTGTTGGCCTTAGCTGCTGCCCTCCTACGTATCTCAGAGTTGTTCATCTTGACATCCACCACCACCCCAGGTCCCTCTCAGCCATCGAGACTTGTAGCATTCCCCAGGGTGTACACTTGGCCCGGGTTTCTGGCCCCAGGTGGAGTACCTTGCATTTCCCTGCATTGAACCTCAGCTTCCACTTTCTAGACCATCTTTCCAGAGCCTCAGGTCCCCTGTGAGGCTACCTCCCCTCCTCCCCATCCACCACCGCCCCAGTTTGAGTCATCTGCAAAGAGACTCATCTCACTCCTGATTCCTGTCCTTATGTCAGAGGCGTGGGCGTTGAACAGAAGGGGCCCAGGACTGATTCCTCGGGACCCCACTAATGACCCTCCTTGGGGATGAGACTATCCCGTAACTTCGACCCTCTGGGTCGGTCCTGGAGCCAATTGCCTATCCATCTGATCATCTGGTTCCCACCCCATTTCTCCCAGCTTATCCAACAGGCCCACATGAGGAACAGAGTCAAATGCCTTGCTGAAGTCTAGAAGAGGGCGTCCACTGGTCTACCAGGTCCAAGGCACTAGTCACCCAGTCATAGAACTCCACCAGGTTTGTCTGACACGATTTCCCCGGGACGAATCCATGCTGTCTATCGTCCAGGCACCCTGACTTATCCAGGTCCCCCCCTAGCCTCTCCTTGACAATGCCCTCCATCACCTTGTAAACCACCGATGTCAGGCTGACAGGCCTGTAGTTCCCTGCCACCTCCCTTGATCCCCCCCCTTGTGGATAGGCACTATATGCGCCACCTTCCAGTCTTGGGGCACCCACCCTGTCCTCAGAGAGATGGTGAAAGCTCCACCAGGGGGTTTCATCAGGACATCCCAAGTTCCTTCAGCACTCTGGGATGTAATTTATCCGGCCCTGGTGCTTTCTCCGTCTTAAGGGGCTGAGGCTTCCCTCCTCTCTCTGCTGTGATTTCCACTTCGGTACCTCTTCTCCTGCTTAGCCCTCCCTCCACCTGCCAGTGATGCCTCCCCTCTCCCCAAACCTGCCGGTCGGTGGGGTCCCCTCCTCAGTATCTCTGTCTCCTCCCATGTATGATGCAGCACCCCATTTTCCTTGGTGAAAACTGAGGGTGAAGTACTCATTTAGTACCTCAGCCTGCTCCCCGGGTCTTGTGCCCATCTCTCCCTGATTTAATCCTGCTAATCTGCCCCTTCACCCTTCGTTTTTCCCCAATGTATCTAAAGAACCCTTGTTCCCTCTCCTAATTTCCCTGATGCAGTTCTGCTCCTTCCTTGCCTTAGCCACCCTCACCACCCTAGTGGCCCTTCTAGCCATCAGCTCGTACTCCCCTCGATCCCTTTCACTCCTTGAGCACTTGAATTGCTTATAGGCTGCCTTCTTTCCCTGCACCACCTCTTGGACCTTCCTGGTTATATTATATGAATCGATATTAAAAAAAATATTGATATAAAAAAAACATGAAATGGTTCACAGCATTTTTAAACTCTTGTCATTTTTAACCATGTTATATCGACGTGTATATACACATAGCATCATGGGTGAACTGTATTAACTGTTTAATACAGTTAATACAGTTCTAGACCATCCTTCCAGAGCCTCCAGGTCCCCCTGTAGGGCCACCCTCCCCTCCTCCCCATCCACCACCGCCCCCAGTTTCGAGTCATCTGCAAAGAGACTCATCTCACTCCTGATTCCTGTCCTTATGTCAGAGGCGTGGCGTTGAACAGAAGGGGCCCAGGACTGATCCTCTGGGACCCACTAATGACCTTCCTTGGGGATGAGAATATCCGCCAGTTAATGTCACATGTCACACGCCAATCACATGGGTGAACTGTATTAACTGTTTAAGTGTTACAGTTGTCCTGGAGACCTGGTTAAATTATAACTAACAAATTTAAACCTGTGGAGGAAAAAAATTACATTTCAGTCACTGCTCCAGAAAAATGCCTAGAAAAATCCAAGGATCAACATTTTAGTTTCCTGTGGCGGCCTTAATTTGAGGAAAAGAAAGAAAAAGTAGTATTATTTAGCCATCGCAGTGTTTGAGTTGTGGCCAGTAGGCGTACCAATGCTGCAAGTAAAATTCTTGTGTTTTTGCCTACAGCAATGCAAGGGGCCTCAGCACGGTAGAACTGGTTTAAGGAAGAACTGTCAGATGGTACTGGCAGAACAAAAAGAATGAACGTGGGTGTGGAATGGGGAGCAGGCTGGTGTTGGTAAGGAAGGAGCAAGAAGTGTGACTGTCCAGTCGGGGCATTTGAAATGGCATCATGGATTGTGGTAGTTTTTGTGGCCCAGTCTGGGTATCAGATGGAGTCATGCATTTGCAGGAGTTTGGCAATCACATTAGGATCTTTGACTGAGCTATGCAGTGGGCAGCATTTTTGTTTGGCTGGTCAAGGAACAATAACAGGAAGCCATGATGGATTTGGGCACTTTGTAGATGGACAGCAGGAGCATGGATCTCAGGTCAGTGCTCAGCCTTTTTGGCTGGATGTACTTTAAAGGGAAATGTATTATCTTTAAAAGCCCCACACCTTAGTGTGGGTCTGCCCCTGAGTAACACTTTAAGTGGAAACATTTTTTTTTTTAATTTAAGGAAATGTTTCTTTTTTTCTGCTTAATCCTGTCTTGACATTACATGGAACTGCCAGTTTGGGAAGCATCCCAAATCCCATCATCTGATGTCACAGCTGGAGATCAGAGCCATTGGAGATTCAATTGTTCCAATTGTTATCAAAGCTATTAATAGCACCAGTTTGCTGGCCATTAGTCCACTTCTCACTGAGACTGGGTATAGCTCACACTAAGGAGTGTGGCTTTTATACATGGATATTCTCTTTTACAAAATGGGATTCAGAATCCTAGCAACTTCATTGATCTAAACACATAACCTGACTATTCATTAATCTCTGGTATAAAAACAGTTTCTAACCTGTCCCAATCTACCTAGCAACAACTGAAAACTAGAAAGGAAGGTGTTTATTCTTAGAACAACCACTAGTATCTTCCAACCATTTCCCAAAATAACCTTCTATGATATTTTTATGATGCTTGAAACTACATTTTTAAAACTGTAACACTTAAACAGTTAATACAGTTCACCCATGATGCTATGTGTATATACATGTCGATATAACATGGTAAAAATGACAAGAGTTTAAAAGTGCTGTGAACCATTTCATGTTTTTTTTATATCAATATTTTTTTTAATATCGATATATGATCACTATGGTAATATCTTAATGCTATAACTACTTGGCTGACTGCAGGCTTTAATTTAAAAAAATAAAGTCTCTAGCCATAATGGTTCCAAAGTTATCACATTTTAAAGAAAATATATTTTGAAGGGTCTAACTCTAGAATCGTTGGGGCTAGAAACGTAATTTTTTTTTTTTTTTAAATGAAAGCTTGGAGTCCAGCCATTAAGAAATGGTGTTGATAATATATTTTTATTATGTAACAATAGTCATTATGTTATCAATATTAAAAACAGGCAGTTTTCTCTAGCTATATAGATAAACATATTTACAACATGACAGGAGAAAAAATTACTCACCTTAGTAATGTTGTTTCTTCTAATGGAGTCTTGCTATATTATGACATATGCAGTTTGTCCCAGCCTTAGAACTGCTCCGGAGGTGAAAGAGTTAAAGTCCATGCCAGGCATGGAACTTAGAGCTTGAGCTCGGTTGAAAATTCTATCTGTTGCTCTTCAAACTTAAACTGTCAGATCTTTATGAGCAAAAACTCACTAAGACTCTGTGTGGAAGCTGTAAACCTACACTAGCCAACTGGCTACTTAATTAAATAAACACATTTTTTGGTGCCCCAAAGAAGACTCAAGTCAGGAGACCCAAAATATAACAACACAACAAAGATCACCCCAAAAGGAGGGTTGAAAAACAAGGTGGGCATCTAAAAAGTGCCAACGCTGCCCTGCCCACCCACATCCCCAAGAGTAAGGTTCTGAGAGGGGCAAGCAGGGGGGGAGGTCATAATATAGCAAGACTCCATTAGAAGAAACAACATTACTAAGGTGAGTAATTTTTTCTTCAAACAACATGAAGTCTTGCTATATTGTGACATATGCAGACTACACAGCAGTACCTCCATGGAGGAGGGACAGAACCTACTTAGGATATAGGCTCTGAAGCACAGCTGTGCCAAAACGAGCATCACTCCTAGCCTGGATGTCCAGGGAGTAATGCTTAGTAAAAGTGTGCACCGTTTTCCAGATAGCGGCTTGACATATCTCTAGGATAGAGATGTCCCTGGCAGCAGCCAGAGACGCAGCTGTACCTCTGGTGGAGTGAGCCCTCAGGCCTGAGGGAGGAACTTTACCCAGTTTTTCATAGCAGAATTGGACACAAGAGACGATCCACCTGGAAATGGATCTTTTAGTGGCAGGTTTCCCTTTGCCAACCTCACCATAAGTGAGGAACAGTTGGAGGGAGTTAAACCTGTGACCTTTGGTACGATCTATGTAGTAACTAAGTGATCTTTTGACATCTAAACTGTGCAACCTCCTCTCACCAGAGGAGGCATGGCCAGTGAAGTACACAGGAGAGATATAGATTGATTAAGGTGGAAATCTGAGACCACCTTAGGCAAGAACTTCGTTAGTCCTGAGGCCTACCTTATCTCTGTGAAAGGAGATAAAATCAGGCTCCACTGACAATGCTTGTAACTCACTTATGCGCCTGGCAGAAGTGATGGCTACCAAAAACACAGTTTTCCAAGTCAAGTACTTGAGCTCTGCTGAGGACAAGGGCTCAGAAGGGTGTTGCATAAGTTGGGCAATGCAAATATTAAGATCCCAGGGAGGGGAAGGATCCCTAAATGGGGGGTTGGTGTGAAGCAACCCTTTGAAAAACTTGGAGAATACAGGATGAGCTGAAAGAGAAGAGGGCTTACCTGCTGACAAGAAAGCAGACACGGCTGCCAAGTGCACTTTAAGGGTAGCTGGTCTCAGCCCTAAAGTATTTAAATGAACCATATAAACCAGGACTGCGGGTAAGTCAGCGGATTCTGGGGAAATATGCTTCCCAGAGCACCATACGGAAAAATCTCTTCCATTTGGAATTATAAGTAGCCCTGGTGAAAGGCTTCCTAGAAGCCTTCAGAATATCCAATACACCTTGGGAAAGGTGTAGCTCAGCAAACTCTAACTCTTCAAGAGCCAGGCCTTGAGATTGAGAGATTTGAGGTTGAATACCCAAACCCTCTTCTGAGCACAGGATAACAGATTGTGACTCTGGGAGACACAGGGGACGGTGGACTGCTAAGGGCATAGGAGTGGTACCAGGGCTGTCTGGCCCAGTCTGGAGCAATCAGAAACATCTTGCAGGATTGAGACCTGCTTTTAACTAGCACTTTGAACAGGAGAGGAAGGGTGGAAAAGCATAGAGAAACTTCCCTTCCCAACTGAGAAGGAAGGCACCCAGGGGGACTGAGCCCAACACTGGGGGCCTGCAACAAAAAAGGGAGTTGGCGATTGTCTGGGCCTGCAAAAAAAGATCTATCTGGAGTGTTCCCCATCTGGCAATACCACCTCCCGAACTAAGGGATCCAGAGCCCATTCGTGATGGCCTTAGGAAATCCTGCTGAGAGCATCTGCCAGGACATTGCCCTTGCCTGGGAAGTGAACTACTACAAGGGAGGTGTTCAGGAAGTAAGCCAGAGACCACAACTTCGTTGCTTCGGTGCACAAGGCTGTAGACCAAGTGCCCCCTTGCTTGTTGATGTACCACATTGTGATGGTATTGTCTGTTCTGACTTGAATAACCTTGTTCTGAACAGATTTGGAAAAAACTTGAAGTGCTAGAAAAACTGCTCTGAGTTCGAACAGATTGATGTGGAGCACAGATTCCTGAGGGGACCCCAATCCCTGGGTGGTGAGGTCGCCCATGTGAGCTCCCCACCCCAATAGGGATGCATCTGTAGTAAGGATTAAGGAGTGAGACTGAGGGGTAGGGGACCCCTGTCTCAAATTGCCCAGGTCCTGCCCCCACTGAAGGGCCTGGATCAGGTTCGAGTCACTGGAATTAATTTGGTTAGAGGGTCCTTTCTTTGAGACCAAAAGGCTCTCAGATGGAACTGGATGTCCCTCATCTGAAATCTGGCTCCTGCACTACTGCTGTCGAAGCAGCCATGTGTCCCAGGAGCTGTAGAAAGTGCCTTGCTGGTCGAGAACCGCAGGGTGAAGGAGGAAGCCAGAGAAATCAGGGTACTTGCCCTTTCCAGAGGAAGGAAGGCTCTGGTTTCTTTTGTGTTCAGTTCTGCACCTATGAAGGTGAGAAGCTGGACAGGCTCTAGGACTGACTTTGGAAGATTGAGAAGGAAACCTAGAGAAGTTAGCAGTTGCTGAGTTACTTGGAGGTGTAACCTGACTTGGTCTGTGGACTGACCTACTATGAGCCAGTCATCCAAGTAAGGAAAGATGGCAATTTTTTGCCTTAAGTGGGCAACTGCTACTGCCAGGCATTTTGTGAATACCCTTGGGGCAGATGTAAGGCTGAAGGGCATTGCTCTGAACTGGTAATGACCTGAGGGCAGTTCGAATCTGAGGTACTTTCAATGGGAGCTTCTGATGAGAACATGAAAATAGGCATCCTTGAGGTCCAGGGACACTAGCCAGTCCCCTGGCCTTAAAGAGGGTAAAATAATTCCCAGAGTCACCATTTTGAATTTTGGTTTTAAAAGGTGTTTGTTTAGATACCTGAGATCCAGGATGGGCCGCCATTCTCCTGTCTTTTTTGGGGTAAGGAAGTACCTGGAGTACAACCCTTTGCCTTGGTGTAGGGGTGGAACCCTTTCCACCACTCTGACAGCCAGAAGGGTAGAGACTTCCCCCTCCAGGGCAAGAGCCTCTGAAGGATTTGCAGGTGGAGAGGATCTGACTCTCATCTTTGGAAATTTTTTGAAGCTGAGAACCAGTCCCTGGCTTACTACTTCCAGGACCCACTTGTCTGACGTTAGAAACTCCCAGTCCTGGACAAAGTAAGCCAGCCTGCCCCCTACAGGTAGTGGAGAATCGGCCCTGGGCGCCCCATCAGGGTGCCTGTTTGGCAGGGGCTTTAGGCTGAGGGGTGGAAGCAGGCCTGCCTGCAACCCGTCTGCCTCTCCCTCTAAAGAACCCCTTCTGTGCAAAAGCTGAAGAGGAAGCCTGGGCTTAGTAAAAAGGCCTATGAAAAGGCCTACTCCTGCCCCTGGGAGGCTGCCTTTGGAAAGTGACTTGCCTTTCCTTGGCCTGTGCATTCCTATAGGTGGTCCTATATTCATCCATTTTCTTCATGTAATTCTCTGTTTGCTCCATAGACAGAGAGTTACCAACAGAAATCCATGGCCTTAGTCTGGGTATCCTGTGACAGGCTAGTACATCTGAGCCAAGCCATTCTATGGAGAGCCACAGATGTAGCCATGACTCTGGATGATACATCATTAGAGTCCACTGCAGCATGGAATTGCACCTTGGATGCCTCAATACCATCAGGGGCCACCTGCTCCAGCTCTTCTGCCAGCTGGCCAGGAACCTGCTTTGCTAGAGCTAAAACAGTATCCCATCTGGATTTTTGATGTCTAGCAACATAAGCCAATAATTAGCCTGTCTGAGTCCTAAGGAAGCTACCATGTACTGTTTCTTTGCCATGGCATCTATCTTTCTGGAGTCCTTGTCAGGGGGGTGAGAGGCTAAGGGAACATTTGCCTTGTCACAGGCTGCAGCCTGCACCACTCCCACATGGCTGCATTGTTGTGTAAGGAACTCCGTATCAGAGCCTGATAATGCATACCTTTTGTCCATTCTTTTATCAACAGGATGTATGGTGTGAGGAGCTTTTAAAATCTTTACTGTCTGTTTCCAAAAAGATTTATGCAGAGGAACAGACAGTCTCCTAGACTCTGGGATATCCATCATTTCTACAAAATCAGGCTCCTTCTAATCATCCACAGCTTCCTCCATAGGGAGCTGGAAGGTTTCAGCCACTTTTTTTTTTTTTTAAAACATGAAGTGAGAAGGGGACTCAGAAAGCCTAGGGGGAGACACTCCTGAAGGTCTGTCTGGAGAGATGTTCGGTTCAATGGGCACATCAGACTTCAAAACCACATTCACTCCCTCATACTCCTCTTCCCCTCCTCTGGTTCATAAAATTCCCTTAAATAATACTCCTGAACTGGAGGAACCGGCCGAACCGGCAGCTTACCTGATGAGCGGTTCGGTCGGAACGAAGACTGAACAATTTTATTGCTTTAGCTATTTCTTCAGCGGTTGGAGAGGAAGTTTTGACTCCACACCAGCTGATTTTCTAGATTTCTTTGTTGGAACCGACTCCTCAGAGTCGGCTCTCCTTGCCCGAGGAAGTATCGCCTGGTCAGAGTGGGCGCTCCTCTGGTTCGTTGAAACCGAACCGGCTGCGCATCCGGTCAGCGGACTTTATGGCCTCCCGTTCCCTGAGTCTACCAACTCTCTTATCCAGAGTAGCTGCAGGACTCTTACAAATCTGGCAGTCTGAATTGAGGTGGTCAACCCCAGACAATAAACACATGTGGTGTGGGGGTCAGCCTTGGCAAATGCTTCCCCACATACAACACAGTGCTGAAACCCAGTGGGCCCGGTTTTCTTTTGGGGTTTCTCAGACATAGTGCCAGCCTAACCAAAAACTTGCCCTTTTACAGCAATCTGCCAAGCAAGACTCCCTTATCGGTTCCCAACCGTGTCACGGGTCGTGGAAAAAAACGTAATTAAATCCGTCTTTTTTAGAACCGATAAGAACTGGGAACCGCACTTCTAAAAGACTGTAATGTAATAGAAGTAACTTGATCAGTTCAAACCGAACCAATAAAAATGTTTACAAGTTCCACACAGAAAATAAATGTAAAACCTATCTAGTACTTACAATACCACAGATAGAGCTTGAACCGACCGGTTGTGGTTTAATTTCGGTTAAAAAAACAAAAACTTTTATACTTTAACCGACAAAATGAACCTTGCAGAAGGAGGAATCTCCGGAGTGACTGTTCAGTGAGGCAGAGTAAAGAATCTGACAGTTTAAGTTTGAAGAGCAACAGATAGAATTTTCAACGGAGCTCGAGCTCTAAGTTCCATGCCTGGCATGGACTTTAACTCTTTCACCTCCAGAGCAGTTATAAGGCTGGGACAAACTGCATATGTCATAATATAGCAAGACTTCATGTCGTTTTAACTATTTTTTTGCAAAATAAACATTATTGATACATTTTGTCCACAGCGAGAAAGTATATCAATATATTTTTTAATATCAACATGGAAAATTTCATGACGGTTTTAAAAAATAAAATAAAAAAAAAAAAAACAGTTTTTGCACTTTTTCTGGATTTTGGTATTAGTCCCCATAATGTAATTGGTATTTGCAGAATACCCATAAACATTCATCTTATACCTTAAATCACGTGGCTAACATTTCACTCTCCTCACCAGCAGAACCAATTGTTTCTCACTTTGCTGCGAACGTTCGAAGACAATAAAACCTTTTTCTATTACAATGAAAACATTTCCACTTTTTAAACACAAAAACCCACAACAGGGCACAGGTTTCTTCAAAATTAATAGACTTTTTTGGTTCAAGTCAAAGGCCCACAACCTTTGCTACTAAACTCAAATATTCTACCTAGCAACAACCTAACTAAAGGAAGATGAAACCTTTTTCCTTTAAAAATGTTTTCCACTTTATAAGCACAATAACACACTCCAGGAATGGGTTTCATGAGAATTAATGCAGTTTCTGGTGCACTAAGTCACTTGGCCATTGGCTATGTGATTCAGTTCACCCAGGACATGCATTAATTCTATAAATCATGCCCTGTTATTACCACTTAAGCTGTGCTGTTGTGTTAGGATTCTGCATTCTTCTTATCCATTGTATATTAACTGTTTCCTAATTTGATAATTCTTTGTTATTTCTTAAACAAATGACTAAAATTAATGAAAAATGTACCAGTTCCTTCTACTGGTGGCCTGCAGAAAATCTCAGAATCCTACCTTTGGCAAGTCCCTCAGTAGGTAGTACAGCATTGCAAGTGCATGGGCTGTTTTGGCAATTTTTGCAGGCTCCTGTTTTACTGCCTGCTCTCTGATATCGAAGATGGCATTCAACACTTGTACAGCTTCTGCTTCCTGGGCTTCATCTATACATAGAAGAGGATAATTACATGGTTTTCACATTAAAAGTAATATAGAGATGGTAATTAGTTATGGGTGCAGCATTAGCCACTGCTAAGCAATTGCAACATACATTTTAAGGAGAAAGAAATAATGTAACTTCACTGGAAATTGAACCTGGGTCCCCAGAATACCGTCCTAGTGTTATAACAGCTGAACTATCAGACTAACTAGCCAACTAGAGTTTTCCTCAGTTACTTTCCCTCTCAGATCTAATCCTGATGCTATGCAAACAAGAACAGCAAAATAATCTCTGTATAACCCAAGTCTCCATAAATTTTGGCTGATATTACTAATCCCAGTCTGCACCTATCAGATATGCAATTCATTTGTAATAATGCACTGAGATCTCAGAGGCTGCTTTTAAGTAAGAGCAGCTATTGCAACAAATCCTTTCTAGCTGAAGATCAGATCATTTGTAGTTTGAACTGAGAAGTATTGCTCCTAAAATGACTCTTGTTGAACCCCATTACCAGTGATGTCTATTGTCATTGCTACTGGCCATGATGGTCCCCCCTCCCCATTGTCAAATATTTTGATTTAGACACACAGGAGAGTCGAAGTGTTTTTCTGTGT
The DNA here is from genome assembly GCA_016271365.2 of Neoceratodus forsteri. Classification (NCBI taxonomy): domain Eukaryota; kingdom Metazoa; phylum Chordata; order Ceratodontiformes; family Ceratodontidae; genus Neoceratodus; species Neoceratodus forsteri. The sequence continues at coordinate 571,522,246 of CM057452.1, forward strand.
GTATGTGCAGTGTTGGGGAGCAGATCAGAACACTCAACTTTTGTTTTATACCAGATAATGACCCCCACCACCACTCTGAGTACTGTTGTGTGGTCCTTGCTTTATGTCAGATATAATATACACACACACACACACACACACACTCACTCTGGGTACTGGAACACACCAGGAACAAAAGGTTTGTCTGGTGACAGATGGCATAAGACACTGAACTCCACTGATAACCATTCAGAATCTAAGGTTGACAGTCCAGCTGAATGATCACAGCACTGAATTACAGGCCAAGAGGCACCAAGCGCGAATCTCACCACAGCCATGAGCTCACTATGTGACTGTTGTCATCTCAGGAACATGGGCAGACTACCCACTCCTTCAGCTACACTTGTACATATGCAACAATGTTGGTCATTAATAAAATCTTTTGAAAAACCTGTTAATAGTAGTTCACCCATACAGACAGAAAAGACAGATTGTTACAAAATTGTAAAACATCTGCTAACATTCCAAATTAATATTTTTTTCATTTTTCTGACATCGATATTCCCTTAATAAGAAATCAAAATAGACCAAACTAAATGAACATAATGAAGTAGGGCAACACAAAATTCCAAAATTCAGGTTTAAATGTGTTACATGCAAGGACGTAAAAGATGTGAGTAGGAAACAGAATACAAAAGAAATCCTGTGGAATAGATGGAATTGAAGCAAGATTCATAAAGGACTCATTTGATATAATTTCTCCTGCACTGACAAAAGCTTTTAACTGGAGCTTAAATGAAGGAAAATACCCTACACCTTGGAAAAAGGCTAAGGTTCTACTTATATATAATGGGGAGTTGTCTATGAATCCATCAAACTACAGTCCATAGCACTCTTGTCAGTGATTTAAAAATATTGGAGAGATTGGTGCAGGAAAAAATGAGTATTGGGAAATACCGCTGTTGTCCAAGTACCAATCTGGTTTCAGAAGGAGTACTCCATGGGCACCGCACTCACCGATCTAACTGATATGATTGCCTCCTCTTTAGAAAAGGGACAGGCAGTAGGTGCAGTGTTCGTGGACTTGTCCAAAGCCTGTGATACTATAGACCACCAAATTCTGATTGACCAGTTTATGGATATTGGCATCTCGTAGGAGACCTGCAACTAGTTTAGTTCCTACTTAACAGGTAGAACACAGCAAGTATTAATTGGTAGGGAGTTATCCAACATAGTTTTAGTACAAGAGGTGTCCTCCAGGGATCCATCTTAGGATACATGTTATTTTTAATTTATATAAATCAGCTTACTGAGTTAGCTGAAAACACAAAAATAAGGCTATATGCAGAGAAGAAAAAATGACTCATTGTAGTAATATTGTTTCTTCCAGGGGATCACACAGTATAATTAAACTAACGCAGTCAGCCTTCAGTGTTGAACTACCCTGGAGAGATAGAATTTATGCAAATGATGGAACCCTCATTGGCTCGTGCCAATTTCAAACTGTTGCCCCTAGTAACTGCTACACTCTGAAGTGCTCAAATTCATTACGCAGCCTAAATAGAGAAGGACCCTCTAGCTCAGCAGTTCTCAGCCTTTGTCATAGTGAGCCTCCCCCAAGCCATGGGAAAGATCTTGAGCCTCCCTTAAATACTGAAATAGTGTTGGGCCTCCCCATAGAAAAATAGCATACTTTGCACAATACACGAGGAATAAAGTGGAACTCCTTTGAGTAACTGAATCTCATTTTATAAAGGCTTATTGTACACTCCCCAATTGTAACCCCCCTCCCCAGACCAGCCTACTTGCAAAGCTATTTTGACTCTTGAATCAGTTACCCTTTGTTACAATACCTTCACGGGTCAGACTGCTTTCTCTGTCTGTTTCCCATCTATCTGGAATAACCTTCCTACCCACCTCTGACTCTCACCTCTTTTACCCTGCTCTTAAGCAACTTCTCAGGTAACATTTTGCTCCTTCCTGTTCTTGCTCCTACAGTAGTACCTCTCTGCTTAACACTTGTATTTGGGCTGTTACAAAGAGACATAGAAGCAGACGGCAGATAAGGACTGCAAGGCCCATCCAGTCTGCCCATTTCTTTTTCTACCTTATGAATGTGCCACAGGCCTTTGCTCTGTCAATGGCCTATCTAGTCATACTCATCTGTATTGCTCCCTTATGCCTATCCCATGCCTGTTTGAAGCCCTGCACTGTATTCATATCCACCACTTCCTGAGGTAGGCCGTTCCATGCATCCACCACCCTTTCTGTGAAAAAGAACTTCCTCACATTACCCCTTAATCGGCCTCCCTCTAATCTCATGCTGTGTCCTCTTGTCCTGCTATTTTTCTTATATTGAAACATGTTAGACTCTTTCACCTTGTTAATGCCCTTAAGGTGTTTGAATGTTTCAATCATATCACCTCTCCTCCTTTGCTCTACGGTATACATATTGAGTTCCGTTAATCTGTCCTCATACATTTTCTGATGCAGTCCCTGCACCATTTTGTTGCCTTCTCTGGACTGCCCTCAATTTGGTTAATGTCCTCGTGAAGGTGTGGCCTCGGTACTGCACGCAGTACTCCAGATGGGGCCTAACCAGTGTCTTGTAAAGAGGGATTATAACCTCCCTCTTCCAACTTGTGATACCCCTACTAATACACCCCAACATCCCTCTAGCCTTACCTACTACTTTAGAGGTCTGCTTGGATGATTTCAGGTCATCAGTGATGATGACGCCCAAGTCTCTTTCTTCCCTTGTGACTGCCTGCAACTTCCCTCCCAGCCTATAGGTGGCTTCAGGGTTTCTCTTCCCTATGTGCATGATCTTGCACTTCTTTGCGTTAAACCACAGTTGCCACCCTTCCGACCATTTAGCAAGTTCATCTAGATCTCTTCTCATTCTGCCCACCCCATCTGGATCATCTACTCTGTTGCAGATCTTGGAAAGCCAGTGTTCTGCTAGCAGACTAATTAGTCAATTGTTACATCTCATTATTTGTTCATTGTTCCTATTTATTTGCACTATTGTTCATTTTTGTGTTGCTTGACTGTTTTATAGTTCCTTTTTGAACTGTATTCATTTTCTACCCTTCCGGGGCACACCTGTAATTAGCCTTGGCTCAGTGTGCCCGCCACCAATTTGTAAATACATAAATTCACCTTCTTTTATTATCTTCCAGTTTGCTTCATCCCTTCAAACAAAACATCTAAAACTTGAAGAATGCATATACAGTACTTTTCAGACTTGCTTGAGCCTCCCCTGAAATAGGTTTAGGCCTCCCCGTGGAGGCTGGCCACATCATTTGAGAAACCCTGCTCTAGCTAACTACACTATGTAGATTAGGCCCCCCCTTAATCACATCCCCAAACAAAAAGGTCCCTGAAAAGGGGGCAACAATGTTTATCAACTGGGTACAGAAATCCTCAGTGTTAACCAGTAACAACATATGTAGCCTGTGACAGCAGGGATGCAGAATTAGGATCTGTCCAACCTTTTCCCTTGGTTCAGGTAGGGGGGCAGTATGGGAGCTTTAATAATGCAGTGTGATCCCCTGGAAGAAACAAGATTACTATGGTGAGTAATTGTTTTTTCTAACCCCAGGAATCACGCAGTATGATTAAATTAATGCAGACTACCAAGCAGTACCTTTGGAGGTTGCGCATAAAACCTACTTTAGGAAAAGGTTCTGCAGACTGCTGTGCCAAATCTGGCAACATTTCTGCTCTGTATGTCCAACCAATAATGTTTGGTAGAGGTGTGAATATTTTTTCATGTAGCTGCTTTGCAGATTTCCAGTACAGGAATATCCCTTGCAGCTGCACCCCTGGTAGAATGCGCCATGAGGCCCAGGGAAGCCTGCTCACCAAGGTTACTGTAACAGAACTGTATATAAGCTATTATCCAGCATGCAATGGTTCATTTGGATGCAGGTTTGCCCTTACCCACTTCCCCATAAGTGAGGAACAGCTGGATATGTTCTGGTCTATATGCCTTGGTCTTGTCGAGGTAATGGCTTAGTGCCCTCTTGATATCCAGGCTACGTAGTTTCCGCTCAGATAAGCTGGAATTGTCAGTGAAGACAGGTAATGTCATAGACTAGCAAACTGTAGGCCTTCAAGAGCCAAGCCTTCAGTCCCAGAGACCCGAGGTTGGGATATAGGATCCTGCCCTGAAAGGATGTCAGAGGGTGTGCCTCTGGGGCAGGCGGATCAGCTGTGAGGCAGATAGCGTCAGCAGTAGAGAGTACCATGGCTACCTCGCCCAGTCTGGTGCCACCAGGATCATTGTTTTTGGTTGTGACCTGAGCTTTATCAAAGTTGTCAGTAGCAGAGGGAAACAAGGGAAGACATACAGGAACCTGCCCAACCAGTCCAGCGTTAAGGCATGCACTGGAACAATGCCCCTACGTGGAGGCCTGTAACAGAACTGTGGTAATTGGTAGTTGTCTGTGGAGGCAAAGAGATCTATCTCTGGGGTGCCCCACTGTCTGAATACAGACTGGAATACCTGTGTATTCAGTGAGCACTCGTGAGGATTCTGGCTGATCCTGCTGAGGGAGTCTGCCAGAATATTGCCCTTCCATGGTAGGTGGATGGCAGAAAAAGACACTTGTAGGGAGTAGGCCAGGCTCCACACCTTCATGGCCTCTGTGCACAGTGGGTGGACCTTGTTCTCCCTTGTTTGTTGATGTAGTACATAGTGGTGGTGATGTCTATTCTGACCTGTACCACCTCATTTTTTAAGTGTGGAGCAAATGACTGAAGAGCTAAGTACACTTCCTTGAGTTCTAACAAATTTATATACAGGAGTGACTCCTGAGAGACCACATGCCGCTGGCTGTTGGGCTCTAGCATGTGTGACCCCAGCCCAGAGGGAAGATATGTGGTGAGCACCACCATGGATGCTCCTTTGGAAGGGAGTTCCCTCCTGTGGTTCTCATTTTCTAGCCACCACTGCAGGGCCTGTAACAGTGTGCTTGTGCTGGCAGAAGTTTTTCCAAGGAATTTCTTCTTTGAGACCAGTGAGCTCCCAAGTGGAACTGAATGTCTCTTACCTGAAACCTGGCACCACTGCAGTGGCAGCTGCCATGTGGCCTAGCAGCCACAGGAACTGTCTTGCTGTCCTGGGTCTGTTTAATTGAAAAGATCCTGCCAGCTGAAAAATACTGCTTATTCTGCCCTGTGGAAGAAAAGCTCTTTCATGAATAGTGTCCACTTCTGCTCCTATGAAGTCCAGTACCTGGACTTGGTCCAGCTGAGATTTTTGGACATTTATCAGAAAACCCAGATTCCAGTGTGCACCAGGTGAGGGCCAGGAACTCTCTGGTTTGTTGCAGGGACTGTCCTATGACTAGCCAGTCATTTAAGTATGGGAACACAATCACTCCTTGTCTTCTCAAATGCGCCACCACCATGGCCAGACACTTTGTGAATGCCCTGGGGGCTGAGGTCAGGCCGAATGGCATGGCTGCAAACTGGTAGTGACCTGAGAGCAATCTGAACCTTAGGTACTTTCTGTGGCTGGGTCAGATTGGGATGTGAGATTGGTGTCCTTTAGGTCTAGGGATGCCAACCAGTCTCCTTTTGTAGTGTAGGCATACTCATGGCCAAAGTGACCATCTTGAATTTTGGCTTTGACATGTTTGTTCTGGAGTCTTACAGAATCCTGTCTACAGGTGTAGCCGGGGCAAAATTTCTGCCTCTTAGTTTGAGAAATGATTTGATGCTTAGAAACAGTTCCTGGTTCACTACCTCCAAGACCCACTTGTCTGTGGTGATGGTATACGAAGCTTGGAGGAAGTGAGCCAGGGTGCCTCCTACTGGTAGGGGGAGGTGACCTGTACTAGCCCATAAGGGGTTCTGTTTGGGCTGGGCCTGGGCTTGAGGCACCTGGGCAGACCTCATAGTCCTTCTGCCCCTACCTCTAAAGTACCCCCTGGCCTGTTGGTAGTCTGGCATGACTTGAGCCTGGAAAAAGGGTCTGGAGTAGGATCCTCTACCCCTTCCTCACTTGTACTGGGACATGTATGAGGTGGAGGGTTTATCCCTTGCAGAGTTGCTTCTGTAAATGGATTTGTACTCTTCCACCTTCTTCATGTACAGTATTCTTCAGTCTTATCCCCAAAGAGGGAATAACCCTCACAGGGGAAATCCATTGCTTTGGTCTAAGTGTCCTAGGACAGGTTTGTGGCCCTGAGTCAAACAAACTGCCTCATTAATACTGTGAGTACCACGAGCCTGGCAGCAGTGTCATTCACATCCACAACTATACGGAACTAGAACTTGGTGGCATCAAGTGCTGCTCTGGCAGTTTCTGCCAGGTCTACTGCCATCTCCCCAGACATTTTGTCTGTCATAGCCAATACCGTATTCCATAGTACCTTCTGATACTGGGCTGCATAAGCCATGTAATTGGCTTGCCTTACTAACAGGGAGGCTGCCAAGTACCCATTTTTACCCATACCATTGATTTTCCTTGAATCTTTGTCATGCTTTGTCAGCACTTGATGCCACCAGAAGGAACTAGAAGGGGGACAGGATCAGATCTACAGTACAGTAGCTTCTTGTTTTACATTGTTTTTCATGGATTCTACTTGGTAGAATGTTTATTTTCTTTCTTACTACTAAGGGGCTAGCAGGGTATTGTTTGGGGCTGTTGGAATTTTGAAACCTGTTTTGGTAGCTAAAAGTGGGCTCATTTGTTTGGTTTACGGTGTGGCAGGCTGCATTTGTAGAGGCCTATTTCTTCTCTTTTAAACATAATTGGTGTAATTTAACTGGTCTGTTTTTTGAATTGGAGACCTATATCTTATAATTCCAAACCTATTTTGATGTATTGTTGGTGAAGCTGTTTGAATTGGTGTCCTGTTTCTTTGGGTAGCAAACCTATGTTGGGGCTTTGAGTAGAATTGATTCATTGTTGCTGGCTTCACTAGCTGCAAAGTTTTGAGTGAGGGATGGGTGCTAATTGTCTGACTAGAGGCCCCAGCTACCTGATTGTTTCTGAAGACTTGGGCTGGTCCCACCCACCCAAACCCCTCACCCCACCCACCCCTGGTCAATTATTCCCTTGTACTAGGGGTTCTGACATCACTTCCTCAAACAGGCAAAGGATTTGCACCTGTCATAACAGAAGCAGACATCCAGGAAAGGAACTGCAGCAAGTGAAGAGGTGACTGCTCTCTCAGTGGAAGGGAAGTAAATGCAAATCTAGGCGCTTTCATTATTACTACTTCACATAGTTATTGCATTGGGTAAAGGAGGAGTAGGAGTTGAAGAAGGTTGTGCAATGGCTACTTAAAGTATTTTTGAGTGTGGATAGGAATATAAAAAGCAGTTGCTCAACATATCTAAACGTGTGCAACAAAGGAGGTAAGGGACATAAAGAATGTTTTGCACTGATAGAGGGGGGAGAGTGGGGACTTGGGGGAGTGTTTGGTATCCTGCATCTGGAAGGGTGGGGGGTCGCTGGTGGCAACGACAGCAATGGTAGGGTGGTGAATGCAACACCAAGTGTGCACCAATCTTTCTAAACATTGCCTGGAGAGTGGGAGGATGTTTAGTGTGCAACCACATAGAAAAACTTAGAAAGGAGATTGAGGGTCTGCAGGAGGAACTAAGACAGGCAAGGCAGATTGGGGTGGGTTTAGCCCAATACTGGAGGGAGGAAGAAGGGGAGATGAGGGAGGGCAATTTAAGCCAACAGTGGTGAGGAGAGGCTCAGAAGAAGGGAAGCAGAGACAAAGGGGCCCAGGCCAGGAAGAACGATTGCCGGGGAAACCAGGTCAGGAGACAAAAGTCAAATGGAAGGAGGCAATAGGGACTTGTGAGGGAGGCAAGAAGTGGCAAAATCATGGAGTGGAAAGGAGAGAACAGGTTACTATGCAGAGAGGAGCAGGCATATGTGAAGGATCTTCAGAAAATAGTTTTGCACTGCTAGAGAGGAAGAAGGTGGAGGAGGGACGGATGAAATTAGAGGTAATTGATAAATGCCTGGACCAAACTGGGCGGGGAAGTTCTGCTGGGAGAACTGCAACAGGGGTAAAGGGCATAATAATGTGCAGGAGAAGAAGAGGAGCTGGAAATGAGGAGGGAGATGAAAGGAAGCAAGCAGGAGTAAGGGGTGGAATCTTAGTGCTGGGGACTCAATACTAAGAGGAGTTAGGTGGGTAGCAAGGCAGAGAGGCATAGTCGCATTTCGTGGAGGCCATGCCAGGAATGACAGCGGAAAGGGTGGGACAGTCTGTTCTGAAATATGCTAGAAGGGGTAGGGACAAGCCTCATTTAATTATACATCTTGGGACAAACGACCTGGCTGACAAGACAGTGGATACAGTCCAGAGGAGGTTTGAGGAACTAGCACAATTATGTGAGGGCCAGGAAGATCAGTAACTTTTCCGAGATACTCGTGCCAAAGGCAAGCACAACAAGAAAGCTGAGAATAGAGGAATTTAACAGATGGCTAAGAACCTGGTGTTGTGCTAAAGGGTATGGGCTGTTGGGGGTGGGAGGGACCTGGGAGGACAGTAGTCTCTATGCCAAGGACAGACTACACTTGAGTGAGGAAGGAAAAAAGTGTTGAAGCAGAGGATGGAAGAATATATAGAGGAAGTTGGGAGTTTAAACTAGGAGTGGGGGTGGCAGTTGGGGAAGAGATATGCAGAGACCACAGGTTGGGAAATCATATGAGCTTACCCCCATAACAGTGACAAAGGACAAATGGCAGTACTATGGGTGATGCTAGGAAAGGAGGGCAGGATGGGGGGGAAAGGGTGAAGGTGGTTACCCTTAATGCTAGGAGCCTTGGGAGGAAAACTGCAGAGTTGCAGGTTCTCATGGCAGAGGGAGGTGGACATTGCAGCCATCACGGAAACATGGGCCACCCAATATAATGACTGGGACCTGTCTGTACCAGGGTACAGGTTATTTCGTAGGGACAGGGTGACTGGGAAAGGAGGGGTGGCACTATGTGAAGGAAGGACTGAAGGTGTAAGGGAGGAAGGGAGGAGGTAGTACAGAGTCACTTTGGGTGCAAACCAGGATTCCAAGAATAGGAGTCTTAGAATGGGAGTGGTGTACAGGCCACCATCTCAGATGGAGGAGTTAGACAGGAACTAGCAGGACAGATCAGGAGGACCTCGAGAAGGGTAGTGTGGTGATGTGGGGACTTCAACATGCCAGGAGTGGACTGGAGCACCCCAACAACCAGGAACAGAAGGGAGCAGGTACTGCTGGATGCCTTCCAGGACAGCTTCCTGCTGCAATGGTCAATGAACCAACCAGGTTAGGAATACCCTTGACCTTGTGCTGGCAAATGGGGACTTTGTGAGAGAACTTACAGTGGAGGAACCGCTGTCAGGGAGTGACCACCACTCAGTATGGCTCACATTGGATATGGGCAAGGAAGGAGTGGAATCTGGCACAAGAGTGCTGGACTTCAGGAGGCTGACTTTGGGAGGATGGGGGAAGTGGTAAAAGGGTACCTGGCCAGAATTCAATCTAGTATGGATACTAACCAGAGATGGGAGCTCATAAAGTTGGGGATAGTGGAGGCAACCAAAACCTGCTGCAAAGCCAGAGCAAGAAGGCTAGGGCTAAGAAACCGAGCTGGTTGAGCAAGGAGGTCATGGAAAAGGTAAGGAGGAAAAGAGCTGCCTTTAGGAAATACAAGAAAACAGGGAGGGGGGAGGACAGAGAGGGTACTTGACAGAATCGAAGGAGGTGACAAGGGCAGTGAGCCAAAGCATCTCACGGAACTCAGGCTGGCACAAGGCATTAAGAAGGGGAGAAGGACTTTTAAGTACATCAGGGAGAAAAGGAGCTGTAGGGACCACATAGTAAGGATTAGGAAGGAGGGGGTGTGGAAGCAGGCAATCGATACAGGAAGCACTAAATGAGTACTCTGCTCAGTATTTACTAAAGAGAAGAGGGGGTGACACCCAAGATGGGAGAAATGGCAGACGCGGGGGAGTGGTGACAGATGGGGAAATCATGGAGGCAGAGTTTGAGAGGGTTTGAAGGCACTGAGGGTGGACAAGGCACCAGGCCCAGATGGCATCCACCCAGGGTACTGAAGGAGCTGGCAGAGGTCCTTGCAGGACCTTTGGCAGACCTATTAATGCCTCACTACATCTGGGTGTGTACCTCAGGACTGGAGGATGGCTCATGTGGTGCCCTCCACAAGAGTGGCCCCAAGGATGAACCGAAACTACAGACCAGTGAGCCTCACATCCATCGTGGGTGGGCCTAATGGAGACTATCCTGAAGGAGAGGCTGGTGGCCCTCTAGAGGCCAAAGGACTACAGGACAGCAGACAGCATGGCTTCATCGTGGCCGATCCTGCCAAACCAACCTGGTCGGGTTCTATGACTGGGTAACAGGCAACTGGACAGGGGACATGCAGTGGATGTCCTGTATCTGGACTTCAGTAAGGCATTCGACTCAGTGCCATATGGAAGGCTGGGAAGGAAGTTAGTAGGCACAGGGCAGGTGCAATGCTGGTGAGATGGGTAGGAAACTGGCTGCAGGGAAGGCAACAGAGGGTGGTGGTGGGTGGGGAGCTCTCACACCCAAGGGCAATGACGAGCGGTGTCCCACAGGGCTCGGTGTTGGGACCAGTGTTGTTTGGGATATTCATTGCAGCCATATCATGGGACATCAAGAGCAAGATCAGTCTGTTTGCTGATGATACCAAGGTTGGCGCGGTGGTGGATGACCTAGGGGGATGGCAGGGGTTGCAGGATGATCTGGCAAAGCTTGAAACCTGGTCAGACACCTGGCAACTGGGCTTTAATGCCAAAAAGTGCAAGGTGATGCATTTTGAGATCAAGAACCCAAGGAGGACTTACCAGCTAGGAGGAGTGCAGCTAGCCCAGACAGAGGAGGAGAAGGATCTGGGTGTGCTCATCACAGGGTCAATGAACAACTCGGCACAGTGTAGGAAGGCAGCTGCAAAGGCCAACAAAATGCTGGGTTGTATTGCAAGGGTATATCCTCGAGGAGGGAGGAGGTGATTCTGCCACTGTATGGGTCATTAGTTAGACCACACCTGGAGTACTGCGTGCAGTTCTGAGCGTCCGTATCTGAAGAGGGACATTAAGTTACTGGAGGGAGTGCGCAGAGGCGACAAAGATGATCAAGGGTCTGGGGACTTATCATATGAGAGGAGGTTGAAGGAGTTGAACATGTACTCACTGGAGGAGAGGAGAGACAGGGGGACATGATTGAAACCTTTAAATACATGAAAGGAATAAACAAGACAGGTACAGAGGGGCTGTTCAAAGTAAGGAGGTGGAGGCCACCAGGGCCATGATATGAGACTGGAGCGAGGAAGGTTCAAGAGGAGATGAGGAGACACTTTTTACAGAGAGGGTGGTGGCTGGGTGGAATGCGTTACCTGCAGAAGTGGTATGCAGTAGAGGCGGTGGACTGCTTCAAGCGAGGATGGGACAGGACAAGGGGAGGGTTAATGAAGGGAAGGGTGGAAGGGAGGGGCAGCTGCGGAATCAGGGTGCTAGCTGCACATTCGAACAGACTTGATGGACCTCTAGGCCTTTATCTGCTGGCAAATTTCGTATGTTCGTAGTAGGGGTGGGTGAAGACAAAGGTATTTTAGCCTTGTCACATGTTGCAGCTTGAACCACCCCTTCATGGTCAGGGTGGTTAAATAGGAATGCTGCATTAGTCCTGTCAAGCTGATATTTTTTATCTACTTTTTTATCCATCCCTGGGATTGAAGTAGAGGTCTGTAAAATCTTTAAGGCAGCCTTTCTCAGTGATTTGTGGATGGGAAGCAGAAGCCTTTGGTAGTGGGGCTAGCCCCATCATATCCAGGAACTCTGCTTCCTCCTCATCCTCAACCATCTCCTGTATGGATAGACTGAGGGCGTCAACCATTTGCTTGACAAATGAATAATGAGAGTAGTAGTCCTCAGGTCCCCTGGGGGAGAACGAGTCCTGCTCTGGGGATACCTCTAGTTCTATAGGTTCCCCTTCCTCTTGTTCCTCTTCTTCTTCTCCTCCCTCATCATAAATGACACTGGTTCCTGAGGTACTGAAACCTGGGCAGTAAATGTTGGAACCGTGTGGTCACTGGAATCACAGCCTGTAAACTCTGAAGAATTTACAGGGTCTTTGTTATGTCCTCAGTCCAGGGCATAGGTGGTCTGTTCGCTGAGACTTCCTTAGCCTTCTCAGTTGGAGGTGCAGCAACATGCTTTCTTTATGCTTTCTTTTCAATGGAGAGGCCTTTTAGCTTTTGAAGGGTCAGCTTTTTCCGCTGATTTTGGATCCACTGACTCTTTAGGCCTTTATCTTTTTGAAGTAGAAGTGAGAGCCTTATCAGAAGGCTTAGGAGGAGATGAAGCAGTAGCCATTTCGTCCTACTTTTAACACTTTTCTTTACAGTTTTAGGAAAAATGTTTTGCAAATCTCGGAGTTTGCAAAAATATCACTGGGTCCCAAACAGAAAATGGACAGATCATGCCTGTCTGCCTTAGCTACAATTTGGCCACAGCTAATGCAGTTTTTGAACCCAGTCGGTCCTGTCTTTTTCTTTTGTTTGGGTGCTTCTGTCATGGATGTCAGGCACACAGAAAAAAAACAAATATAAACAAACGGTTGGTTCCAGAACCAACTGAAATTTAAACAGTCAACCCAGCGATCGGTTTCTAAATACAGTGGAGACCAAGAGCCATCTGGTTTCAGACAGGAAAAGGAACTGCAACTAAGAAAAAATAAAAATAAAATTAAATAACGTTACAGATCTGAAAGGGAACTGGAACATTTATAAGAAATAGAGTGTTTTCTGAGGTAAAAACCTCACAGAATAGCGGTTCCACGGAACCGGTGAGGAATCCAAAAAACAAACTAAAACACCCAATAAACTAAACTAAACTAACCCAAAAGGGGCAGCAATACAAAATAAAAAGTAAATAAGCGTTACTTATTGACCACATAAATGTCTACAAGAAAGATGAGCAGAGCTCTCCGAGGCATCTGAACTAGCAGGTGAAGAAATCAATTTGAGCACTTCCAAGTGCAGCAATTACTAGCGGCAGCAGTTTGAAATTGGCATGAGCCAATGAGAGTTCCATGATTCACATAAATTCCATCTCTCCAGGGCAGTTCAACACTGAAGGCTGACTACATTAGTCTAATCATACTGTGTGATTCCTGAGCTTATAATACTGTAATGTAATACTGAAAAGTCTAATGTTCCTTTGTCTTGCTAAACTGCTCAAACTAAACCTATCCTACCTCCATGCTATTTAAACCCTGTCATTTTTTCTTCTCTCCAGCTGCCTGCCCTTGAACGGGGCTGCTTCAGCTCCCCCACGGTTGGCCGGCACCCAGACAGCCACCGATCAAGACCAGGACGCCCGCCTTTAGCTCCTTGGAAGGTACGGCAAAGGGCGCTTCCAGCAAACCCGCTCTGATTGGCCAGGACTTTTCCCCTGCTTTTGCCACCTGGCACTTTTTACAAATACATTTTAGCTAGAGCTAAGCACATTTCAAGTGTGTAATAGAGGTTTTTTTTTTTTTTTTTTAAGTGGCTAGTTTTCCATTAGCAGATTATACAGACCTGTCATTAGAGGGATTCTTGTTCTTTCATTTAAAAAAAAAAAAGTCTACCCTCTGAAAGACACAGTTGCTTTACTTGCTATATACCTTCCTTCCCGGCCTCGAGATCCTCTCGAACCGGGTAAGATTTCCCTGAAGCCCGAATCCTACCTTAATCATGCACCTCCACCATTCTCTACCCCCTAGTCTATTTCTTCTTGCCTGTCTTCCTCCCCTACTGCATGCCCCAAAAGCCTGCTTTCCCTCCCTCCTTCCCCCATAGCTTCCACATTCCTACATCCTTCCTCCACATAGGCACGCTGCACACTGGTCACTGCCCCTTGCCCATGGTCCATCCTACCACCATGAAACTGTCCTACACCCACACTGGTCCTAGCCCTCCACTCTGGTCCCCCCCCCCGTCTACGCTTACCCACACCCACTATCGTCGATGCTCGGCAACTTCCTGAGATGCCAGCAGGCGAAAACATTCCCTTAAAGAAATACGCTACAGCTCCTTGAAGCTAGTCCTCCTCCTCCTCCTAATGCTGTCAGGCAATGTGTACCCAAACCCTGGCCCATTCTACTCTAAAGCCACTAATCTGAGCAAGCCTTTGGGTGCCCTCTCATTCATATCAATCAACATCTGCAGCCTCCTTTCTAAAATGGATGCCCTACAGGCCTTCACCGGCCAACACTGCCCTGACATCCTGGCAGTTGTCGAAACCTGGCTCACGCCATCAGTACCGGACCATGCAACCAGCCTTCCTGGCTACAACATCTTTAGGCTGGATCGCTCTCCAAAAGAGGTGGGGGCTGCGCTCTCTACCTAAAAGACTCCATACAAGGGCACCACATCATTACCTCAAGCCAACCCACAACTGTTCATATACTGCCAGTGAGAATCCTCCTCAGAGTCCAAAACAAAACCCTCACTGTTGCCACCATCTACATCCCTCCCAAAGAACAGGGAACTAGTCTAACAGCTGTTCTTGACTTTGTAAAGTCACTCCCACCAGACACCAAATCCATCCTCCTAGGCGACTTCAACATCAACTGGCCTGTGGCCGATGCTGGTGCACACAGAGATACCGTTGCTGCGGCGAACCTCACACAAATGGTTGACTCACCAACCAGGAAAAATTACAGGACCAGCACCAGCACACTCTTGGACTGGATCCTTACCAGTCACCCATCGCGGATATCTAACACTAATGTCCTCCCTGACTCTCTCAGAGATCACTCCCCTGTTAGCTGCACCTGGTCAAATAAATTCATCAAACAACCACCAAAAACAGTCACCAGCAGGGTTCTACCCAGTGGTCACCTTCCTTGACTCAAATCCCACCTCCTCCATAAAGACTGGTCCCCTATCTTCAATGCAACCAACGTAAACACTGCCCTTGACCACTTCATAAACATCTTCACTGTCGCCTGTGACACGTATGCTCCTATTAAAAAGCAAAAGTCAAATCACTCAGTAACCCTTGGCTCACATGTGACCTCCTCAGGATGTTAAAACAAGAGACCACCTATGGGGCTGGCCAGAAACTCTGGAAGGCAAAACAACATCCAAAACTACAAACGTGCCAGCAATGACTGCACCAAAACCATCTGGCAAATAAAGTCTGCCTACTATAAGCATGCCCTCACAAACTCCTGGGGCAATGGTCAGGAATTCTGGAAGAACATAAAGAGAACACCGGAATCCACCCAAACCCCCCATCAATACTCAACATCAACGGAACCACAACCCTCAACCCAAAAACCATTGTGGATACCTTTAACAAAGCCTTTACCGACCTCAGTGCTGTTCTATCTCAGGACTACTTCAAAGATGGTGAAGCCCCTCTGTCCATAATGAACACTACTCCCTGGTTCCCCTGCTTCTAGTTCAAAGCAGTCAAGGCTCACCAAGTATGCAAATATGTTAAAAAGCCCTTGGTAAATCAAGATTCAGTAATGACTCCCTCGATCTCATAATCCTGTCTCTCACACTTGATGAAGTGCTTAGTCCTCTGAACAGAATTTTCAACCTCTCCCTCAGCCTTAGCCAGTTCCTGGACAGGTGGAAATCTGCCACTGTCACCCCAATCCGTAAAAGTGGTGACAAAACTGCCCACGATAACTACAGACCTATCTCCCTACTACCCCCACTCTCTAAGGCACTAGAACACATCATCTCGGACCAGCTCACAGAATACCTGGATATGTACAACATCCTGTGCAAGCAACAACACGGGTTTTGCAAAGGTCACAGCACCTCCACAGCCCTACCTGAATTCACCAGCGCAATCCACAACGCACTTGGTTCTGGGAAACTACTAGGCTCAATCTACACTGACTTAACTAAAGCCTTCGACACCGTCAGTCACCGCCTCCTACTTGTCCAGCTTCAGAACACTGGGCTGTCAACCGACACCATTGGCTGGTTTAAGAGCTATCTTGAAGAACGGTCCCAAACAGTAAGAATCGCTGATACACTCTTGGACCCTAGACCGGTCCGCTCGGGAGACCCCCAGGGCTCCATTCTGGGACCCCTCCTCTTCAGCCTATTCTTAAACTCACTACCGGACAGCTGCCTAGAACAAATAATTCCCTACGCCGACAATGCTGTGATCCTCACCTCGGACCCTGATCCAATCCAATTACAAAATAAACTTCAGCGGTCCTTCTCCTCCATCGAATCCTGCTTCCTAAATCATAAACTGCTTCTCAATCAGAAAAAAAAAAAAACAAGTCTATGGTCTTCTGCAGCCCCCACAACAACAAAAAAAAACAACTCCACCTCTCCACTGCAACCAAACAAGGAGCCATCCTAGAGCAAACACAATCGTTCAAGTACATTGGCATCACCCTTGATCCCCACCTCTCATACGCTGTCCATATCAGCAATGTGGCAAAGTCTGCCAATGCGAGGTTAGGCATATTATTCTGGCACAGGAAACACCTAACCCCAGAAGCACTGTCAGTGGCCGTCCAAAGCTCCATTGTCAGCATCATAGACTATGGTCTTATCATATATGGGTCTACAACTACCAATGCTCTCAAACGTATCACGACCTCCCTGAATAAGGCCTGTCGTCTCATCACTGGCTCACATCGCCGTACCCACACATGTAACCTTTATTCCCAACCTGGATGGCTTCAATTGACAAATGCATAAAATACCAAACCTGCAACACGGCCAAGAAAATTATAATGGGGCTTGCCCCACCTGGTGTCTGTGCCCTCCTTAAGGCGTGACATAGGAATGTCACTACAAGGAGATCCAATTCCCATCTACTACATATCCCACGATGTCGCACGACCCAAGGACAAAGACCATTTGCCTATCGGGCATCCAACTGACATAGCGACCGCTCCAACACTCGGCCTCTTCAAGTCCAAGCTGCGCCTCTCACTGCTTGTATCCTGTGATTGCCCATCTTAACATTTCCACCGTTCCAGCTGCACATGCCCCAGCACCCAGCACTTACAATCAGTCTTTGCACCCCTAGCACCTTACCCGTCATATTCCCTCGACAAGGCCCCCTGGCTGCACTGTCTCCCACCCTCGCCCACCTCCCCGTATCTCCACTCCTGCCCTGCCCCCAACCACCTTCTGTACTCCCCTTACCCTGCTACCTCCTACCCCTCGATCTCCTACCCTCACTTCTCCCCCACAACCCCCTCCCTTGTCTTGCTCATAGCTCAAGTCTTTGTACTGGTTATTACATGTCTGTAAGTCAGTGACTATACGTTTGTAACTAAAAATGATGACTGCTGCACACACTGATGTGGAACCTTTGTAAAATAGCCTTGGCTCAAAGGTATTGTAATCCTAGATTGAAATAAATAAATAAATAAAGTAATTGTGGCAATAATGAAATAATGGGGAAAATTCTTCAAAATGACTTCTGAAGAATATATACGTGGCTGACTGAGTCCAAATTAGCTCTAAATAGTAACAAGTCTAAACTTATGGTGGGGCCAGATATTCAAAACTTTGCACTGGGTGCAAACAGTTTACGGAGGGTTTGCGTAGGTCCACTATATTCAAAAGGCCAAATAGACGGGCAAACTGCATTAGCACTGTGCAAAAGTATAATGTATGCAAGGGGCAAAAAGAGGGGGCGCTTATATGAATACAGCTGCAATGCCATATTCAGTGCATTAGCGCCGTGCAAAGCATTTTTGCGCAACTTAGTGTGACGCTTTGCGCAGTGCAAATTATCGCCCAGGAAAAGGTAGTCTTAAATCTGGGCAAACCAGCTTTGCACGACTTTGTGGCTTTGCACGACACAGAACCATGGTTTATGGAACTCAGTAATTCACAAGTGTGAATAATTGAATTTGCAAGGGTCTGTCAGTGGTGGTTTATTGACCCTAACCAGTAAATATACACAAGGGGGGGTAGAAAGGATGAGAAGGGACTTGGCAAGGTTGGAGGAATGGTCAGACATATGGCAACTTAGATTCAATGCAAAGAAGTGCAAAGTAATGCACCTGGGAAATAAAAATCCAGGAGAAGAGTACACAATAGCAGGGGAGGTACTAACAACAACAATAATGGAAAGGGATCTGGGGGTAGTCATATCAGATAACCTAAAGGTGGGTATGCAATGTGAGAAGTCAGTAGGGAAAGCCAGGGGGATACTGGGATGCAAAGGGAGGGCATCACAAGTAGAGAAAGGGAAGTGGTTATCCCTCTGTACAGACAGTTGATGAGACCCCATCTGGAGTACTGCGTGCAGTTTTGGAGACCTCATCTATGCAAGGACATAGACAGGATGGAAGCAGTCCAGAGGAGGGCAACTAAAATGGTGCAGGGTCTACATCAGAAACCATATGAACAGAGACTGAGAGAGCTTAATATGTATACCCTTGATGAAAGGAGGGACAGGGGGGACATAATAGAATCTTTTAAGTACCTCAAGGGAATCAACAAAGTCCAGGAGGGTAGCATCTTTCAAAAAAGAGATGTGTAAGAACAAGGGGCACAATTTAAAGTTAGAGGCGGATGGCTCAGGGGTAATGTGAGGGAAATTCTTTTTCACAGAGAGAGTGGTGGACGCATGGGACCCCTCCTGGAGAGGTTGTGGGATCTAAAACAGTGGAGGAATTCAAACATGCATGGGACAGACATAAGGCAATTATAGTGGGGGTTGCAGGAAATAGGCTGTTGGTTAACTAGAATCTGCAGCTTATCCAGTAGGTAGGAAATGGGCAGACTGGGTGGGCCAAGTGGTCCTTATCTGCCGTCAAAGTCTATGTTTCTATGTAATATTAAAAAAAAAGAAACCAGACATGGAAGAAACATGCTGCACACAGATGGCACCTCCTATGTTACCATCATCTGCCACCGCCCAGTCATGCCCGGCATTGGGGGTGACCCGGTGCCCAGTGGACACCATGGCAGTGTGTCCATACAGCTAGAATCAGGGTTCTCCAGATTTTTGGGGTTCTAGTTCAGTTCTGATTCTACAGTGTGGGGTTCTGGTTCAGTTCAGTTCTGCTTAAAATTACATGTTTAGGTTCTGGTTCAGTTATTGGCTTTTGGTTTATTTTCTAGTTCTGGTTCAAGTTAAGTGTTATTAAATTCATTTTATATTGCCAAATTTTATATATATATATATATATATAGATATAGATATTACTGGCATGGTAGTGCCATTACAGTTAAGGTTGAGTACCCCTTTAAGGTTAAATCTGAAATTTGGCAGCTTAATAACTTTGCAACCACACAACAGATTTGCCTGACATTTGGAAGGCATGGTCTGGTACCACAGATCTCTAGGTCTGCCAAGTTTTGTTATGGTCGGATGTACGGTTGCGGAGCAACAGAGCGCCAGAAAACGCATAACTTACGGGGTTTCACGCGTTTCTTTGCTTGCGCTTACAGGTCGCACGGTTTGAGTGATTGGTCCAAAACCTTCAGGGAACATGCAGCCAGTGTCCCCAATGTGCCTTTTCCAAGATTTCATTAAAAAATATTAAACAGTTCAAAAGTTATTAAAAAAAAAACTGTTCCCCTTTATAGTCTATGGGAAAAGTTAACAAAATATTCAAAAGTGTCAGAAATGCAGTATTTGCTGTCGCAAAAGACCCTTTTACTTTCGCAAACCGGCCATCTTGTTTTCAGTTGGTGGTCAGAGATATGTGGCGTTTAAATTTGGGACCCTCTAGGGACACAATTCTTGTTGTGTTCACCTAGTCGAGCCCTGAGGATGCTAGCCATGTCTTTTTTTTTGGGGGTAAAACACCCCAGAAATATGTTTTTTAATTTTTGTAAAAAGTAGTGTTGCAAATTACTTTCGATATACGACACTTTCGTGAT
Organism: Neoceratodus forsteri; assembly: GCA_016271365.2. Lineage (NCBI taxonomy): Eukaryota > Metazoa > Chordata > Ceratodontiformes > Ceratodontidae > Neoceratodus > Neoceratodus forsteri. The sequence continues at coordinate 571,542,107 of CM057452.1, forward strand.
TTTATATGCGAAAGTGTCGAGGTTTGCAAAAGTACTTTGCGACACTATGGCCAAAACAATAGGGAATCTTTGCCACCCTGCTACAAAAGAATGGTTTGGTCTTTGAGATGAAATTTGGAGGAAGAAAGCAACGATCCCACAGATGTGCTTTTCAGTGGTTTGGTGACAAAATATTACTGGGCTGCAAAGTTATGGCACTCAAAGTTGATGCTTTTTCCCATATTATAACATTATGGTGTCTGCTGCCTTTCGGGGCCTGTGTCTTGACAACGGTTCGAGATACAGACTTTTCATCAGAAAAATGCTCAGTCCCTTGCTAGGGGGCTAAGTACAAAACTAGCCTGGAAAGTCATAAATAATATGAGAGTTTTATTTTTTTTATACATCATACGGCTCTTGAGATATAAGCAGTTTAGTATTCCAAGTGCTCATTTTCTGCTCTGAGGGCCACTATTATGTACACATTGTTTGAATTCACTGTGCTTCTGAATGCACCTTTTTGGGGAAAAAATTGTGTGCATTTGTGGTACTGTGACCATCAACTTTCGCTTGTGTTTACGTTACAGTTTGTGTTCCGTTTCCATCACCATGTCGTTACCCTTTGTGTTTGCATTTGCGTTACTGTTACTATTTGCGTTTCCATTGCTGTTTTCATTAGCATTTATTTTGTGTCACCGTGTGTCAACATTTGCGTTTGCTCTTCAGTTTCTGTTTCCTTTGGCGTCATCGTTGGTGTTATCGTTACCGGTTGCGTTTCCAGTTGGGTTAACATTATCGTTTGTGTGTTCGTTACCATTTGCGTTTGCGTTTCCATTGGCGCTAGCATTTGCGTTTTCAGTAGCGTTTCCATTGTCGATTGTGTTACTGTTTCCTTCTGTGTCGCTGTTGCCGTTACCGTTTGCGTTTCAGTTACCGTTTGCATTTTCATTACCGTTAGTGTCTGCGTTACTGTTTGCGTAACCATCTGTGTTTGCATTTATGTTTGCATTGTGTTTGCCTTACCATTTGCATAATCATTTCTGTTTGCATCATCGTGTGCATTACAGTTTGCGCTTGCGTTACTATTTTCTTTTACCTCACTGTTGCCATTACCATTTGCATTTATGTTACCATTTCTGTTTTTGCGTTTTTGTTACTGTTTGCGTAACCATTTGTTTGTGTTAACATTTGCGCTTGTGTTTCCGTTACTGGTTGCGCAACCATTTTCGTTTGTGTTAACACTTGCGTTTCTATGCATGTCTGTGACATCTGTAATACTTGGTCTATTATGTTACTTCTGTGCATTTACCAATTTTCATTTGACATCTGCATATGTTTTTTGCAGAATGAAGTGCCCAAAAATGTATTTTTCACCACTCGTGCAAAGTCTTACGCACGTGCTGCTCTGCAACTGTTGAAGAGATTTGGATAAGATTTGGTGTACATGGAAATTCGGTGTTGGGTTTGCCACTTGCCAGCACCCCGTCCACCCCAACAACAGGCATTGGGGTGTATGCGTTGAGATCGTAGACAACTCTCACCCCATTCTCCTATACTGCACCACCTCAGCTTATTTATCATGGAATGGGGTGAGAGTTAGTGCCGACGACCCAACACACCCATGCCTGTTGGTGGGGGCGGGTGGACATGGGGTGCAAGGGTGGCAACCCTAACACTGAATTTCCTCACTTTTGTCGCTGTGGAACAACCCCAACTGAAGCATTAAATGGATTTTTTTGCCATGAATATATATATATATATATATATATATATATATATATATATATATATATATAATATATATATATATATATAATATAAAACATGGGGACATGACAACTGATTTCACATTGTTAACTTGATTCAAATCAACATTACTTTGAGTAAAAGAAATGAAAAACTGGCAAGTCCAAGTTCAACTGTAAAGTATAAATGTTCAAGAATTTAACAAATACAGAACAAGCAAGTGTGTTAACTGATAGATGAGATCTCCGGTCATCTAGAACTTGCTTGTAGAATGAGAACACTCTCCTGCTACTGCTGCTAGTTGGTAAGCATTAGGTACTTCAGTGCAAGCTTTGCTAGTTTTGGGAACAGGTGTCTTCCTGTCTTATTCAGAATTCAATACAGTTGTCGGTATAACTGTCATGTTCTAAATATGTTTTAGTTCGCTGGATGACAATGATCTGGTTGCTGTTGAAGAAGGACCACCTAGACTGGATAGCATGTCCTTGACATCAGTTTTTGGCCTTTTTGCTGGTGGCTCAACATCACTGTATTTTGCTTTGATATTGACAGTCATTATTGACTTCATCGAAGAAATAATTTCACAATCTGTAGGCAATACTTCACACAGCTTGAGAAGTACAGAATAGCCTGGATAGACTATTGCCTCCATGTGGGTTCTCCTCATCTCACATGGTCTAAGTTCAGGTTTGGGTTGGGTTCATCTGTTTTTTATTTTTAGGGTTCTAGTTCGGTTTGAATCGGGCAAAAATCGAATAGTTCTGGTTCAGTTCAGGTTTGGTTCTCAGAAGAACCCTGGCTCTACATACAGCACACACCTGTAGACCACCCTTTGGTGGACACCAACAGAATCCAGCACACAGATGCAGCACTGAGGGCATGGAGGGTGCTGAGGGGAGGGTGTACATGTGGCCAGTCTGCACCACCTACTGGGTGCTGCCACAAGGCTGGGACAATTCACACAGTGCAAATGGTCCAGTGTAGGGAATACCCCAACACCAGTGTGCCTGTCTGATGGCATATGCCCCCCCAGCCACATACCGCACATCTGTACAGACACCACAGCACCCACAGCCAGCCATGTATGTGTCACTGTGAGTATCCCATGCCAGTGGTGCAGCATCTGTGGGTCACGCAACAGCATAACAGTAATGTCCACTGTCAGTACACACCTGCAACACGGGCCAGTCACTGATGCCCTACACACCATAGGCATTGCTGTGTCCCTCATACTACTGGCCCCCTTGTTACTGTAGTGTTTGCTGTGCACAGCAGCAGGAACTACAGTTTGACAAATGCATGCAGCACCACCACCTGTGCCTGTGCTGTGTAGTCTCCTGGGGTACAAAATTTCTATGTGGTTCTGTACAAATGTAGCCTGCAGCTACCACCATGTACTTCCAGACTGACCTACAGGTAGAGCTGTGGGACCCTGCAATAGCGCTGGGAAAACTGCATGCAAATCAGGACATACTGTAATGAGATGCTAATCTGGATGTTTGCCCACAGACTGCCTAAGTAGGCTCATTTGCATGACACTTTTGAATATAGCAAATTTTTGCTCCAGGCAAATGTTTGCGACACGCAATATGTTTTGGGACGTGGTACATTTCTGCAGAATTTCACATGCACTGGTGCTTGCAGCTTTAATGAATCCACTCCTTTACTAGCACACATGGTTCTCTACCTTCCTTCATATCGCTGTGCACTGGGCTGCTGTTGTGGTCTGCACTTCCTGGTTGCTGTATTCAGAGCTGTCTTATTTCCTGGGCTATTTTACACTGTACTCCCAGCCTAGTTTTCCGTCTTCCTTAGCAAATTCACAAATCTGGACTGTCTTGTATACGGTATGGGCTGCCGCCCATTGGTCTCGCTCTGCACCAATGGGCGTGCAGCCCTGCAGGCAATCAATCGGCGGGTGGCGAGGGTGGGTAGGATACTGCACCGCCCACCGGCTGCGGGGGCGGGTGGTGGGGCTGTGGGTGGGTGGGTGGGGTAGGGGACATTAGATCACTAGGGATGTGTTCTTGGGGGGATTTAAACATCTCAGCCAGCGATCGGGCTTATCGGTCCACTGGACCACCAGTGATCGTTTGGGGACACTTTGCTGCCCGTGATCGGGCTGGTGAGAGGAGGTTATTTCAGCTGTTGACCACGATCGGGCCAGTCGGGGAGAGGGACTTCTGCTTTGCCCGCGATCGGGCCAGTCGGGGTGGGGACTTTACACTTTTGCCCGATTGGGCTGCGGGGGCACAGGAGTAGCTTGAGGGCCAGCCACAGGTGGCAGCTGCTGTGTTGCACCCTGCAATGTGGCAGCTCACCTGTGGGTGGCCTCGACTTGATCCTTTTTTGGCTCAAGCGTTGTGCAGGCGCAGGTTGGGGTTGCGCCTGCACAACTCTGCACATCGGCTGAATATTGGGCTGTGCAGTTTTGTATGGTTCCTCCCCTCCAGTTCAGCATGCATTCATTTGCATTCGCTATTGCTCAACATGTTTTCAATGGCGCAACTGCCTCCTGCCGAATATCGCAGAATGGCGCAATTTCAGACTTGCACAGGCGCGAACCCTATTGCGCATACGCAACCCCTTTGAACATCTCGGATAAGGTATTTATACTTTTCGGATCAAGCAGTAATGACAGTCACCACTGAAAGCAGCAGCTGGACTAGCAGTGTGTGGTGGTCAGAGTTCAGTGGGTGGCCAACTCAGTGTAGATGTGAAGCAAAGTAGGACTGTGCCTTTTTCTGACAAATTCCTGAAACAGGCTTAAGGGGGACAGGAATTGATTACTTATGTGCAGCTGTTTGAAATGTCTCTATTTTCATAAATCATATTCATACCTGTAAAGTATTCCTACTTAACTATGCTTGCAGAAAAGCTGAAACCGTCAGTTGTGTTTTGTATTGTTTTCTTTGTATGGACAACCTTCTGTACAGTTCCCCTTTCATGGAACCAAGAATTTTGGAGTTTTGACTTATGTCACTTCAGGATTTCAGAACTGTGGGCACTGTACTGATAAATTCATGCTCACATTTCTGAACCATGAAGTCAAAACTCCAAATTCTCGGTTCCATGAAAGGAACTGCACAGAATGTTGTCCATACATAGAAAACAATACAAAATGCAACTGACAGCTTCAACTTTTATGGTTAAATAAGAATCCTTTAGAGATAATATAATTTATGAAAATAGACATTTCAATCAGCTGCATTTAAGTAATCAATTCCTGTCCCCTTTAATGAGCAAAGTGGCTTTTCTCATCCAGACTCTGCTGATTGTGACTGTTTTCAGTCCTATTTCTGTACACCACAGCACCTCAGTAATGAAACAAACAGGGAGAGAAGGATGTATTTATGCCCAAGTCAAATAACCAAAATAAGCATTGTCGTAATAAAAAAAAATGGAAACAGAAAAATAAGTGACAAAACAGTAAAAAAAAATGCTGTTCAGACATCTGTCTTTGTCACTGTGTGATTCTTCGTAAAATTGTGATGTTAATCTGAGAATGAGTGCAATCTATGGGGGCAGCTGGGTCATCACTTTCCTGGGTGGACCAGTGCAAAAAGTTAAGTGTGACCCTGTCAGTGTATTAAAACAAGAACTGTCTGTTCAGTGTATGTAACGATGAAAAGTTATGTACAGACAGGCAGCACACACATCAGATAATAGTAATTTGCGGGATTTAACTCTAAAATCGATTAGCGTTTTGCTCATAAAAGTGCTAAATCTTTATGAAAATGCATAGCTCTCGCCTCACTGTGTTTAACAAACATAGCACTTCTAGAAAATCTATATAAATACTTTCTGTACAGTTAGCATAGTCCCCCCAAAAAAAACTGCTAATCAATGATTTAAAACCCTGATTTGTGTCTTGTTGTAGTTACAGTCCCTGTATGTATGTATACATGATCTGCATTTTTATATTTTTAAAAATATTATAACTGTAACAAGACCACCTTGTAAACAGGACCATTGGTCCTAATGGTGTGATTATACCACTGTATTTCCTTATAAAAATAAATATTTTTACCACTGTTACTACAACTGCATCAAGACTAGACTAATACAATACACTCTACATGGGCTTGCCTTTGAAGCTATGTGAAACCTGCAGACAGCAGAGAATGTAGCAGCAGAACAGAAGCAGGTTAGCAAGAGGAAAAGAAAGAGGAGACCATTATGGTTTTCCAAAGAGGTAGCAAAGAAAGTGAAAGCCAAAAAGACTGCATTCAGGCAATACAAAAAGACACAGGCAGAAGGGGATAGGAGAAGTACCAGGAGAAACAAAGGGAGGCAGGAAGTCAGTAAGGAAGCCAAAGCTCAGACAGAAGAACACATTGCAAAATCAGTGGTTAAAGGGGACAAAACCTTTTACAGGTACATAAGTGAAAAAAGAAGGACAAAGGAGGGATAGTTAGACTGAAGGGGAGGATGGGAGCAGCGTGGAGGATGACAACAGTAAAGCTGACATATTGAACAAATATTTCTCAGTCTTTACTAAGGAAGAGGGGGTAATGGGTCTGGAAGGGAGTACAGGGGTGAGAATGGTGCAGAAATGGACACAAGTCCCTTTACACGAGAAAGGTCCTGAAGGAACTGGAAGTAATAAGAGTTGACAAAGCAATGGGGCCAGATGGGGTGCACCCAGGGTCCTTAAAGAACTAAGAGAGGTGGTGGCTGAACCTCTGGCTATCCTGTTCAGCCAATCACTGGAAACAGGAGGTACCCAAAGACTGGAGGACAGCAGATGTAGTCCCCTTATACAAAAGTGGGAACAAAGAGGAAGCAGGAACTACAGACCAGTCAGCCTCACCTCGGTAGTGGGAAAGATCATGGAAGCACTACTGAAGGAGAGATTGGTGGAACATCTGGTTGTCAATGGACTACAGGACCCAAGGCATGGTTTCACCAGGGGAGGTCATGTCAGACCAACCTCATTGAATTTTTGACTGGGTGACTAGGGAGGTGGATCAGGGAGGGCAGTGGACATGGCCTATCTGGACTTCAGCAAGGCCTTTGACACTGTGCCACATAGAAGACTATTACACAAACTGGGGAATATGGGTGTGGGCAGGACAGTAGTGTGGTGGGTAGGTAACTGGCTGGGTGGCAGGACACAGAGGGTGGTGGTAAATGGCTGTCACTCCACAGAGGAAGAGTGACCAGTGGGGTACCACAGGGATCAGTGCTGGGACGGTCCTATTCAACATCTTCATCAGTGACATTGCACAGGATATAGAAGGCAGAATTTCACTGTTAGCTGATGACACAAAGCTCTGTAACAGAGTAGACACAGAGGGTGTAGACAGAATGAGAAGGGACCTGCAGAAACTTGAAGAATGGTCAAGGGTTTGGCAGTTGAAATTCAATGCAAAGAAGTGCAAGATAATGCATATGGGGCACAAAACCCTGGCACAATATATCAGTTGGGGGTGAGGATATAGCATGCACCAAGCAGGAAAGGGATCTTGGGGTTGTCATCTCTGATGACCTCAGGTGAGAAACAGTGTGACAGGCATCCAGGTAAAGCAAATAGGATGCTGGGATGTATAGGCAGGGGCATCACCAGCAGGAAAAGGAGGTCATAATTCCGCTATACAAGACACTAGTGAGGCCTCACCTGGAGTACAGTGTACAGTTCTGGAGACCATACCTACGTAAGGACATAGACAGGGTAGAGAAGGTTCAGAGGAGGGCAACAAAGATGGTGCATGGGTTGCATCACAAATCCTATGAAGACAGGTTGAAGGAACTGAACATGTACTCCCTGGAGGAAGGAGGGAGAGGATATGATAGAGACATACAAGTATCTTACAGGAGGAACAGGGTGCAGGAAAACACTATTTTAAGCGAAAAGATGTTTCAGGACTAGAGGCATGGGATGAAGTTGGAGGAGGGCGATTCAGAGGAAACATGAGAAAGAATTTCTTCACAGAGCAGGTGGTGGACAAGTGGAACACCCTGCCAGAGGAAGTGGTGGGGCTGAAACAATCACGGGATTTAAGAATGCATGGGATAGACATAAAGGAATTCTAGAGGTCAGGGGTAAGGGGAAATAGATTTCTAGGAAAACAAACTGAACTTACAAGCTCAAATGGGCAGACTAGGTGGGCCATAGGCCCTTATCCGCCGACACTGTCTATGTATCTATGTATCTATGTAACTCCTGACTTGGGTTAGTTATTTGGACTTCTTCAATCTGGTGCCTGGACTCTGTACTGGTTACTAGTGGTAGTGCCCTGCATTGATTTCAAGGTGCTTTTAACATAGAAACACAGAAAAAAACTTTGTCCATCGCTGTTTCCTGGGGCCCTATCTCATTACTCATTCTCAGTCTTACTTACCTCTTCACCCCCAATACTTTCCTACTTTGCTAATGATCCCTTGAGGTTGTCCCACAGTGCCTTGAATCCATTTGGGTACTGACTGTGGTGGGGATGTGGGCTCAAGGCCCTTGAAGTTCCCAAGTTTCCTCTGCAAACTGGTAATGTATGCCTCCTGACCTAGAGTAAAGCCCCTCCCAGACAAAATAAAAGTCAGCACCCCAGCTGTTCCATGAATTCATGAAAAAATGCTCCTGAAGTCCTTTCTAAACTTCCTGCCAGCCTGAGACTGTGAACCCTGGCAGTTAAACTGATCCTTATTTTGAGCAGTTCAGTGCAACTACTTTACTGTACCACTGCATAGGTAGACAGGTGGGTTGGTAGGTAAAACTTTATTTTTAGAGAGAAATTAGACTATCAGTCAAAAGCCTGTTAGCAAAATCATCCTGGAAAATGACAGAAATAAGTTACATTGTACAAAAAGTTACAATAACAATACAAAAACAAACAATATTATAAAAGTGCTATATGCATCATGTATTTGTGTATTTATTCACTGGATTTTAGTAACCAACAATGCAAAAAAATACAATATTACAAAAGTGCTGTATGCAACACTTATTTACGTATATGTATTTATTAGCTGGATTTTAATAACCGGGCAGGTTCACTAAGCAAATTATTGCCTTTGTCAGATGCAACCCAGAATTACTGACAAACATTAGAACAGGCAAACTTCATATAGTGAATACACAGGACTTACCATTAAAAAGAACATGTGCACAGGCCAGGTATTAGTTACGGGCAAATACAAAACTGACATACTGGCTTACAAGACAATGGACAAAACCAGTAGGAGAAATATGGGAGGACAGCAGATAGCTAGCTGTAGTAGTCACAAGGACTACTCCTGTATAGAAGCACCTTAAGGGAGGATTTAAATGACAATATGTTCTGGCATTACAGGACATTATGGGGGAAATGATTTCAGTCTAAATGTCATTGCAGCAAATTCCAGCCATCAGCTGAGGTCCTCCAATCTCTCCTCATAGGAAGTACCCAGCAGGTTTTAAATCATAAATTAAATGTCTGCAAAGTGTTACAGTCTTTCTTTAGATGTGGGCTCCAAAACTGCACATAATACTCAGGTGCAGTCTAACCCGATCACCTATAGTGGCAGAATACCCTTTAGTACTACACCAGGTGAAACCCCGACTAGTACCACCAACATCCTATCCATAGCATACACTTGCATACACTCTGTTACATTGAAAGTAGGGCTTCAGGCTGTTACTGATTATTACCTCCAGGTTGTTTCATCTCTTGAATGCTCTGTCTTCACCCCACCTAACCATCTATGGATTCATGCACCAAATGTATCACTTTTCACTTTGTGGCACTGAATTTCAGTCATCAAGTTCCTGACCACTTTTGATTCTCTCACATATTTCTTTGAGAGTTAATCCCTTTTATTGTCCATTATCATGCAGGTTTGGTATCATTTGCAAATAAACTGTCTCCTGGAGCCCAACCCAACCGTCACTAATGTACATATTGTAAAGAACTGGCTGAAGAGGACCCTGGGAACCCTGTGGTCACATTCTTTTCAAGAAGAACTTGCCATTGAAGACCACCCTCTATCATTCCTGTCAGTCAGTTCCCAATCCATCTAGTGATTCCTTCCTTATCCACAGGTCACTTACCTTCTTTGCCAATCTGCAATGTGGTACTGAGTCAAAGGCTTTACTGAAATCCAGATAAGGATATCAGTTGCCTGACCCTTATAACCAATAGTGTGACTGAGTTAAAAAGTCATTCAAGTGTATCTCACCCAGCCTGCCCAGGGACCATGCTGGTTTCATAGAAACATAGAAATTGACAGCAGATAAGGACTGATAGGCTCATCCAGTCTGCCCATTTTCCATACAAAAGCCTCAAATCCTACTTGATCTCTGACGTTATCTCTTCTTTTGCATCGTTAGGGTCCCCCTGTGACTATCCCATGCAGTTTTGAATTCCCCCAACTTTGCCCCCACCACTTTGGCTGGGAATCTGTTCCATGCATCCACCATCCTTTCCGTGAAGAAGTACTTCCTCACGTTGCCCCTTAGTCTACCCCCTTCCAGTCTCATGTCATGCCCCTTTGTTCTTGAACAGCTCCTATTCTGAAAGATGCTACCCTCCTGTACCTTCTTTATACCCTCTAGGTATTTGAAGGTCTCTAACATATCTCCTTCTCACTTCTCCAGGGTATACATATTGAGTGCCTCCAGTCTCTACTCTTATGTCCCTTAGTGCAGGCCCTGCACCATTTGTGTTGCCCTTCTTTGAACTGCCTCTACCTTTCTATGTCCTTATGGAGATGCAACCTCCAGAACTGGTCACAGTACTCAAATGAGGTCTCACCAATGATTTGTACCGTGGCATCACCACCTGTCTTCTGCTGATGATACCTCTCCCTATGCCCCCCCAGCATCCCACTGGCTCTCCCCACAGCCTTGGCACATTGTTTGGCCACCTTTAAGTTGTCAGATATGATTACCCCCAGATCTCTTTCCTGTTTGGTGACCATCAGTAACTCCCCTCCTGCCACGTAATCCTCCCCTGGATTCCTGCGCCCCAAACGCACAATTTGCATTTCTTCACATTGAATCTTAGCAGCCACACTCTTGAACATACCTTCAGTTTAGCTAGGTCCCTCCTAATTGTTTCCACCTCTCCTGGAGTGTCTACCCTATTGCAGATCTCAGTGTCCTTTTCCTCTGGGAATTCAAAAATCTGAACCTTGATTATTGTCTCAGTATCTTGTCCACAACGGACATCAAACTCACTGACATGTAATTACCAGGATCCTCCTTGTTCCAACTTTTGTGCAAGGAACTACAGTTGCCACCCTCCAACCCATCAATACCTGACCTGTTGTAACATACTCACTGATGATGGCTGTCAGGGGTGCTGCCAGTGCATGTCCGGTCTTCCTAAGTATTCTGTGTGGATCTCATCTGGCCCTGGGATTTGTTAACCTTTAGATTCTGTAAACCTTTGCATACCCTGTTCATGGGTACTGTACCCATCACCAGTTTCTGTGCCTCAAACTTAAAATTAACTAAAGTACTTATTTAGAACGTTTGCTTTTCCCAAGTCATCCTCCACCCTCTCACCATTCTTTAGTATCCTTACAATGCTGTCTCAAACCTGTCTCTTTTCTCTGGTGAATCTGAGGAAGGTCTTATCATTTTTCTTAATGCCATTTGCCATCTTCAATTAGTGTTTGCTTTTGAATGCTTAATGATTGGCTTACTATTCCTTAGTTTTTAGCTCTCTCTTGGCCTCTGATTGTTCCCTCTTGTAATTCATAAAAGCCTTCTTTTTACCCTTAATTTCTTCCCTCACCTCATCACTAAACCAAATTGGGTTCCTGTGCTTGTTTACCGTACTAACATAGTGAATGCACTTCTGGGAAGCCTCAGTGCTGTGTCCATTTGATAGCTGCCCATTTGTTTTCCACTCCCTTTATCTTGCCTATGTCTTTTAGTCTATTAATTAATATTCCTCCCATTCTAGTAAAATCAGTCTTTATAAAGTTAAGGACCATGGTGCTGAGTTAGGACATTGTACCTCCAATGCTATACTAAAGCTCACAAAATTATGGTTACTCTGACCTAAAAGATCTTCAGCCTAGATAGCACTAATATTATCCTAATATTATCCTTTTATGCATAATGAGATCCAATATGTTATCCCTTCCTGTTGCCTCCCTCACCCACTGGCTGAGAAAGCAGTCATGTGTAGCCTCTACAAACATCTGACTATAAACCGTGAACTAAAAAATAAATTTCCCTGAAAACTAGAGTACTGAGTAATAAGTACCCAGGTATATGGGGTGTTGAGTATTCGAAAACTGTATTTACATACCCTAATACTGACAGCTGTGCGACTTACCGAAAAAGTCTTTTCATGGTAGTGGTTCCTAGCAATGTGCCCTCCTTACCCCACCTCAGCTTATCCTTACATAGAAGGAACATTACATGTGTCTGCGATTCTCTGTTCAGTCGAAAGAAACCCCACACTACCAAAGTCACTGGTTTGGCCTTGCCAGGTGGCACCCTTTGCTGCTGAGACAGGGGGCTGGTTACCATGGCCTTCTCCTTCCACATCCACATCATCCACCACCAGTTCAGCTGCCTTCAGTAAAAATGTATGGGCCAGTTCCTCCACCTCAACTGTGTCTATTGGGATACTTCTTTTCTTCTCTGCTGTTTTTTAGGGGATTGTGTTTTACCTTGCTTGTTTGAAGCCTCACTCTGCTCATTAATGCAATACATTCTTGCGGTGTTGTCTATTCTTTATCTGTAGAACTTGATTCCTGGCCAATGCTGAGATGGGCTTTAAGAAAATAAACGTTGCCCTGAGCTCTAGCAGACTAATACAGTATGTCTCTCTCTTCCTGCTGTACTCCTTACTCCCTGTACTGTGCTGTGTGAAATATGCCCTCCCCACCCAAGGAATGAGGCATCTGCCATCAGGGTCAAACATACCTCTCAACCTTTTATCACCCAAATGTGTGACAAAATGTGTGACAGATCCTCAAACATGACATTGCAAGTGCAGAATACTGTGGAAATAAGAGCACTAATGTTTATAATGTTTGCTGATAACCTAGCATCTTATATTATTATACTTTTCTGCTTAAAAGTCTCAGTGATCAGTGTGGAATGTCACCTTCTCAATGTGGAACAGAGGGTTTCTGAGGGGTAAAATGAGTAACATACCTCGTAATGTGTGACAGTTGAGAGGTATAGGGTCAAAATGTACTGTGCTGGCAGAAATGGGGCTCCCTTTCTTAGGTGTCACACCTGTTGCCTCCTTTAGAGGAAGAGGAAGTCTTTTTTTGTACTGATATCAAAGTAGTCAGGGGATTCTTAAGCTGGGACCAATATTCTTTTAGGTACATTTGAACTCCTCTCATATGCTGTCTTGTCCATGGTACCACAGCGGTTGTACCTGACATAAGACCCTACAGGTTGAAAAATTCCTGAGCAATGCTTCTTCTCCCCTTGTGGAAGGATGCTGCACACTACACCCATGTAAGGACCCTCTCCTATGGGAGAAAGGCCCATGCCTGAACTGTACCAAGTTGTACTCTAATGAAGGACCCTAGTCATAAAAGCATGTAAATCACACAGGAACATGACGTAGCATTGGTGTACAGCTATGCGGCCCACCCGGTTGAAAAAACACGCGGCATTCAAAAAGGCACATGCAGCAGGAGGTGAGGCAGAGGCAGGGCACACAGAAGTGTGGAGTGCAGTGCCGTGCACAGGGACAGCAGGGTAGCCCAAACATATGTATCCCCACCCCTTGACCCCACTATATATGGGCATGTGCACTGCCCCATGCGGACACAGAGAAGTGAATACCATGATGTAGCAATGCGCAACAATGGGTCAAAGAGATGGAGGTGCTGTGCCATGCAAAACGCACCCCCACAAGAGGCCGCACAGCATGGCCAGTGACGGGCTGAAGGCCATGGAGGGCAGAAATCTCAGGGTGCCACCAGGGCCCAGTCCAGCAACTTCACAGGTGGCAGCCATGGTCTCGGACACCTGAGACAACTATGGGGTGCTGTACGGCGTGGAGTCCCTAAAGACCTTGCTGGAGGTCAAGGCCAGAATATGGCTTGACATCAAGCTGTTGTCAATGCGGCCAGTCCGAAGGCACAGACACTTGCAGCAATCAAGCACAATGGTGTGACCTCTGGTTGGCCATGAAGCAAAAGCTTGCCAGCTTGGAACAGGCACAGAGTGGCACAGGTGGGGGAACACCCATGCAGGCATCCACACTGTTGCCAATCAATAGGACAGTGGCCAATACACAAACCAAGGTTGGCGGACACAGGGAGAAGGAGGGCATCGACACTATGCCAGATATGGGACACAGTGCAGGGGGATACAGGGTGGAAGGTATATGACTGAATAGCATAACCAACAGTCCTGTCTCACACCCTGCAAAGCAGGAGACCACGCTCAGCACCCATGCAACACCAACAATTGCTGTGGAAGAGGTAACATGGGGGGGGGCACATATGGTACAGGTATGCGGTCCCTATCGTGGCCAGCTGAACACATGACAGTGCTTGCCAAGGCACCTATCTGTAACCGGCCCATGTTCTCTTATCCACAGGTAAAGCACAGGGGACCCAGGACATGGTGCAGGAAATAGGTACCATGAAGGACACCAACTCCAAGATGTTGCTGGGGATTCCATAGGCCACACAGGAAACTGGATCAGACACCTGACAGGAGCTAGCATTTGTCTCACCACCCTGAAGCAACCCCACAGCCAACACACAGCCAGCTGTCCAGTGCCATGGGACAGGGCCCCGAGGAGCAGCCTACACAGCCCTATATGCCTGGCCATGCAGGCAGACATCCTATCCCACAGATGGCCTAAGGATGTAGGGGGCCAACAGAACACCCCACAAAGGCATGCTGACAATGGGAATGAGAGACCCTCAGCATGCCCAACTCTTGGGACACGCAGGGCAGCAATGCATTCTGTCATGCAAACATACTACCCTAAACTTTGGCAGCTGGAACAGGACTTCCTGCAGGCCCAGCAGGACAATACCGACACCCTGTGGGACCTGAACAGAGGTATGTGGGATGCAGCATGCCAGGAATGGATCGCAGACAACTTGGAGCAGATAGCAAACCATCTGCTAACCGGGGAAGGCACAGACACCCATCCCGTCCCCCCACCTGGCCGTGATGTGGCGACCCAGAGCCTGCAACATAGGCACAGAGGGCCTGGGACCCAACTATATATCACCACTCCCCCCCCCCCCGCAGACACCAGCATGCGCTTCAGTTGCTGTAGCAGTGAGCACTGGGATGCACCAGCTGCCACATGCCAGCCTCATAGGCCCAAGTGCACACACGCAGGGTGCTGACATAGAACCACCTGGCAGCCCAACAGAGACACAGGAGTTGGGGGCGGGTGCCACAATCCAGGGGTCAGAGTCCACCAGGGGGTCCAGCGAACACACAGGGGCAGCCAAGCCTGGGGCCTTCCGGTAACCATAGGCCACACGGGGAAGGGCAAAGCAAGGCACAGCCATGCTGCCAGGGTACATGCACCTGTGCACATCAGGGGAGAACACCACCAGAAGGCTGTAATGCGGCCCACACATGATGCATAGTGACACCCATGCACCTGCATCTGCCCTGGCACAGCCCCACCACACAGCCCTACACAAACACCCTGACCCAGCCCCCTCAGGACCTCACAGTGCACCCATGAGCCCCGCCTTCCCCCCCCGGGGTAGAGGCCACACCCATGAACCCTGCTCCCCGGGGTTCAATTCAATTCAAGTTTATTGTAGGAAAACTCCATTGAGCAAGCTCATTCAAAGGGAGATCCTAGTATGAGACAGGTGTACAACAACAGGTTTACAAAATAAAAGGAACATACTTTGAATAAGACAATGGGTTTCATACATCACAACGCACAATCACAGTAAAAACAGATCCTGGCGATAAGATAGAGCAGTAATGAGGCAATTTACATAATGTATCAATGCGACACTCTGCGGTAGGATGCATAAGACAATGGGTATAGTACATAACATACTATCACAGTAAAACAGGTTCTGGCAACAAGATACTGCAATAAGAAAAAAATAATTACCATACTAATCTTCTTTCTTCCCAGTGATGCTCAGACATTCATAACTTTGTGCAGTCATCCTGATGGTTTGGACTGCCCATAGAGATGGAACACATGCAAATGATGGAATTCTTTGCACGTGAGCATCTTTCAAATACTGCCTCTACCAACTGTAGTGTTCTAAGCCCTTCAGATTTGTAAGAAGCCTGGAAGTCAGGCAACATGGAAAAATCTGACAACTAATTAATAAAACATATTTTAGGATTAGCCTAATAAACAACTTACATTAAAAACCTCCAAGGGAGGAACTATATCTATACATAAAATGGTGTTCACCATACAGTGAGAAAACTATTTTGAGAGACAGAAAATACAGGTTACTCACCTGTAACAGGAGTTCTAGGAATGGTATATGTTGTTCATCCACACTTATTGGCAGGTTCCTTGCCGCTTTAAATCTTGCCAGAAGGTCTTCAAGCTGGCTCCTCCCACCCAACTGGGTGGTAAAACTCGGCTCTGCCCCATGCGCCAGATCTGGCCCACTGGAAGCTCAGGTTGTGCGTCGAAGCCAGGGAGGTCTGGTGGGTCGTGTGGATGAACAACATATACCATTCCTAGAACTCCTGTTACAGGTGAGTAACCTGTATTTCTAGGGACATGGATATGTTGTTCATCCACACTTATTGGCAGACTCCTAGCAGTTCTCCGGGAGGAGGGAGGCAAGGCACACCCCCTACTTAGGGAAAAGAGACTGGAGAACCAAGGCCCCAAAACCAGCATCCCGTGACTCAAGGTCGATGTGGTAGTGGGTGATGAAGGTGTGTGCTGACTTCAGGTAGCAGCCCTGCAGATTTCCTGGATAGGGACATCCTGGAAGCAGCCACCGATGCAGCGGTATGGCGGGTAGAATGAGCTCTTATCCTCTGGGAGCTCCATGCCCGCCAACCTATAGCAGAGATCTATGCAGGAGGTGACCCACCTCTTATCGCCTACTTGGCTGCAGGTCTGCCAGGCGGGCTTCAGCGTGAGGTGACAAACAGCTGGCGAACTCTCCCCAACTTCAGCCGTCCGCCTTTATAATAAGTGAGCTTCTAGGGTCCAAAGTATGGAACCTATATTCGGCCTCCGAGGTGTGATTGGGGTAGAACACCGCAGAGTCAACACCTGGTTAAGGTGAAACTCACACCACCTTCGGAAGGAATTTTGGGTGGGGGCGCAGGACAACCTTGTCCCTGTGGAAGACCAGGTAAGGAGACTCGACGGAAAGCGCCTGGAGCTCTCCCATCCTTCTAGCTGACGTAATAGCCACCAAGAAGGCAGTCTTCCACGACAGGTGAGAGAGATCACACCTGTGCATTGGTTCGTTTGGCTTGCCCGTGAGCTTTGCCAGTACCAGCAGTAGATCCCATGGAGGTGGAGGTTCTCACACCAGAGGGGAAATGTGATCAAGGCCTTTGAAAAAAACGCCTGACCACCTTCTCCTGCGCTACCGACTGCTTCCCGGCCCGCGCCCGGTAAGCAGAGATGGCTGCCAGGTGCACCCTTAGGGTCGTCGACCTGAGCCCTTGCTGAGAAAGGGACCATAAATAGTCCAAGATGCTTGCCAAGGAACAGGAGGAAGGGTCCAGGCCCTTGCCCTGACACCAAATGGAAAACCTTTTCCATTTAAAGGCATAGCATTTCCTGGTCGACTCCTTACGGGACGCCTCAACTACATTGAGGACCTCGTCGGAAAGACCCAAGGCCTGGAACTCTAGCCGCTCAGGAACCAGGCCGTCAGGCGCAGGGATTGAAGGTCCGGATGGAACACCTTCCCCTGATTGACTGAAAGCAGGTCCAGGTGAGCTGGAAGCTGCCTCGGGAGCCTGGAGCAGAGGCTGAGGAGATCTGGATACCAGCATTGGTGGGGCCAGTCTGGGGCTACCAGAATCACCTGCGCCTTGTCCCTCCTTGCTTTGAGCAGCACCTTGTGGATCAAGGGAAATGGGGGAAAGGCGTAGAAGAGGCCCGGGGTCCACGGCCTTGAGAAGGCATCCCCCTGCAGCGAGCCCTGCTGAGTGGGGCAGGCATGGAACAGCCTCAGCTTCGCGTTCTCCCTGGAGGCAAACAGATCCACCTGAGGTGTGCCCCAATGGGAGAACAGATCTTGTACTACCTCCGGCAGGAGAGACCACTCATGGGACACAGCCCCTATCCGGCTTAGGGCATCGGCCAGAGTGTTGGAGGCTCCTACCACATGAATGGCTAGGAGATCTGCCTCCAGGCTGCGCACGAGTGACCAAATGCGGAGAGCTTCCTTGCACATAGGCATGGAGTGCGTCCCACCCTGGCGGTTTAGGTAGTACATGGTCGTGGTATTGTCCGTCTGGACCCGAACCCTTGACCCCGTAGAAATGGAGGCGAAGGCGGTGAGGCTAGGTGGACCACTCAGAGCTCCAGCAGGTTGATATGGCATCAGGACTCCAGTGGGGACCAGAGGCCTTTCACTCTGTGCTCCCCTAGATGGGCACCCAACCCATCAGAGAGGCGTCAGTCGATAGACAGACTGTCGGCTCGGGGCTGACAAACAGGATGCCCTCCTGCAGATGAGCTGGAACGATCCACCACTGGAGAGCGTTCCACATCCCCTGGGTCACCGTCACTAGCTGGTCCAATGGATCGCAGCGTTGAGACCACTGGCTGGCCAGCCCCCATTGAAGGAGGCACATTTTCCAGCGGGCCCAATGGACCACGCTGGTGCAGGCCGCCATGAGACCCAGGAGGCGCAGGAAGTCCCGGGCAGGGCGCGATTGCCCAACCAGAAATGATCGGGCAAAGGAGGAAAGAACCTTGGCCCTATCCGCTGGGAGCTGTGCGCTGGCTCGAAGAGAGCTCAGCTCTGCCCCGATGAAGAGAATCACCTGCTCGGCTCAAGTTCCAACTTGGCCTCGTTGATGAGGAGGCCGACCTGAGAGCAAACCTGGAGGGCCAGATCTCTGGACCGCTTCCACCTCCTGTCTGGAGGGCTGCTATCAGCCAATCATCCAGGTAAGGTACACCCGACCCCTCGGCACCGCAGGAATGCTGTCACCACTGCCATGCATTTGGTGAAGACCTCTGGGTGCAGGAGACGAACCTGAAGGGGCATAGCTCGGAACTCGAAAAGGGATCCTTCCGCTTGAAAGCGAAGGAATCTTTGGTGAGACGGACGGATAGGGACGTGAAAAAACGCATCCAGCAGGTTCAGAGAGCAGAACCACACGCCGCGTTCCAAGGATGGTATTATCTGAGCCAGAGTGACCATCCTGAAGGTTCGAGACCTTAGGAACTTGTTTAGGTCGTGTAGGTCGAGAATGGGACGCCAGCCCCCCGTCCGTTTTGGGACCAGGAAGTACCTGGACACAAACCCGGGTCTGAGGAGGGTCCGCCACCTCTCTGATCACCTCTTTCTCAAGGAGCAGGCGATGTCATTCGGCGAGCCGACCAGCGAAGGCTGCGAGACGAGAGTCCCCTGGGGGCGACGGCTCTGAAGCGGGGCCTGCTCGAACTCCAGAGGAGGCCTTTCCTACCACTTCAACACCCACTGGTCTGTGGTAATCGCAGACCAGGTGGAAAAATGTGGAGCCGTCCCCAGGGGAACCTGGGAGTGAGGTGCAGCGGTTGAGGCGACACCCTGAACCCGTCACTGTGCAGGCTTGGAGGAGGGACTGGCCGGGGACCTCCTGGCCTTCCACCCTGCTTCCTGGAGGAGGAAGCCGGGCTTGGGTTTGGGATGCCAGCAAGCCTGCTAGCCCTGATGTGCTGGGCGGAAGTGCAGGCGCAGATGGACGAAAGGGCTTGAGTTGCGGTCTGCGGCCCTTGTCCCTCTGGGCGGATGAGACCCGAGTCCAAAGTGGCATTGGACTTTTGATCCTCTGGAGGTGGCCTTCCACTCCAGGGCCGAGAGAGTCGGTCCCAGGAGGGACATCCATCATTTGTGCTGAGTATCCGTTGTGAAGGTGGATATCCTCAGTCATGCCCGACGCATAGCCACTGCAGCGCGACTGACCTGGCGCATGAGTCTCCAATGTCCAGAGCAGTCTGAAGTTGCTGCTTGGCCACTGCCCTGCTCTGGTCCCGCACCTACCCTGTCGTGGTCTGCAGGTCAGCAGGAGATGAGGTACTACCTGCTCGAGGAGCCCAACAGGAGCCACCCGGGAGAAATGTGTCATAAACCGCGGCCGAGCTGGCTGATGAAGGCCAAGGGAGGACGCAGCGTGAGCTTTTGCCCGACATAGTCCAATTTCTTGGACTCCTTGTCGGGAGGTTTGTCCACGTCCCTAGCATTTCTGGCACGCTGAAGCGCTGTCGATAACTAACCCCTCAGCTGAGGGATGTTCCGAGAAACCGTACAGGGAACTGGTAGGGACCGCATACTTCCTGGCCATCCTGGCCAAATGCGCAGGGCAGGAAGCAGAGCGCTGCCAGAGCTCCAAGGCCGGGCCCACAATGGCCTCGGCCACAGGAAAGGCCTCCGTAGGGGAATTCCCTCAGTCCAATACCTCCGTGAGGGGATACTTGGCCCGCTTGGATACGGGCTCGAGCTGCATCCCGGTGGACTCCGAGATGAGCCTAAGCAAACCCAGGAAGGACAAAGGGCTATCATCCAGCGACTGACCTCCAGAGGACTCCAAGTCCACTTGCCTGGAGAAAAGGGAGGAATCGTCGTCAGACTCAGAAGAGTCCGCAAAGAGCTGCCTCGGGCCCGAGCCACCCTCCACCTGCCGAGGCGATCGGGAGTGAGGTGACAGACAACCTATGAGGTAGACCCTGAGGCCGACCAAGAGTTCTTGGTCGGAGCCCAAACAATGGCTGGGGCGGAGGTTTCCACCATAATCGGTGGAGCAGCTGGTTTGTGCTGAGCAACAGGCCTGGAAACAGGCGCCTCGGCTAAGCGGGTTGCTTGGCTGCTCGGTGACAGCCAGTAATGGCCGGGAAAGGCGGCGGCGTCTTGTTCCCGACCAGCAAGGCTATTGCCGCAGGGTCCTCGTGTAGGCAGGCGCAACAGTAAAGCCTCCCTAAATCGAGGAAGAGAATGACCGGTGGCGCTTACATGATGCAGATCGAGACACGCCTATGGTGGCGGGATCAGCTGGACACGCCGAAAGTCCAAGACTGAGACCCGCGAACCTCAGCTTTTCGAGAGGTGTGGGGAAGGGCCGGGAAACTTGCCCTCCCTCGGCTCGGAGGGAACAGCAAGGCTCCGGAACTGGAGGCACTGGCAAACCACGGGATCCTCAAGCACCACCCGGGGAACAGGGAGGAGAGTTTTCAGCTTAGCCAGTGAGAACCGTCAGCGGGTCGAGAAAGATCTCGACTGCGTCGGCGGGAGTCTCCGGTCAACTGACCTGGCGGGGACACCGTGAAGCCAGTGGCCGAAGCCGAAGGATCGACCGAAGTCGATGGTCGACCACTCGGGGAGGGGGACCTCTCCCGCTCCCAAGAGCATCGACGGAGGGATTTACCCTTGTCCTTCTTTTTGGACCGAGAGGAAGGTCCAGCAGAAGTTGGTCCCTCTCCCTTAGTGGAGCTAGACAGACAAAGCTCCTTTAAAGGAAGCAGAATATGAGGATCCCAGGGAAAGCGGGATAAATGCCGTGGCCGAGGAAGATGCGGCCTGCGCCGCCTCCTCTTCGAGGGTGATCATCTGCTCTAGCTGTTCCGCCCGAGCCCGCCCTGCGAGCCACAACCAGGACCTCTTCGACTTTACGGAGAGTAGCGCTCGGGGAGCCCAAGTTGCCAGATGGGCAGCACGGTCTTCCAGGGCGTAGACCGAGAAAGAAGAGCACAGATGCAAGCCTGCGGTCGTGCTCAAGGCGAAACATCTTCTGCCGCATGGGCATCTCCGGAAACCGGAGTCGATTTGTCCATCATGGCAGCGAGGAAATAGTTGACGAAGTCTAGAAAACCTTAAGGTTTAATTTTGGAAAACCAAAGAGTTAGGAACCAGTCTTATCATTGGGCGTTAAGGGAGAGAACCTGAGCTTCCAAGCGGTAAGGAGAGATCTGGCGTCATGGGGCCGAGACCGAGGTTTTACCACCGGGTGGGTGGGAGGAGCCAGTTTGAAGACCTTCTGGCAAGATTTAAAGCGACAGGAACCTGCCAATAAGTGTGGATGAACAACATATCCATGTCCTAAAACTCTGTTAAAATCTGTCTAGCATAGATTAATGTATCCAGAAGGATGGCTATGTGGCACTAGCATGCAGAATGCAGGCTGAAGTTCTGGTAGGGGAGGATGGGAGGGAGCTGTGAATGTCTGAGCATCACTGGGAAGAAAGAAGATTACTATGGTAGAGTCATTTTTTTCTTGTTAGTAATGCTCAGACCAAATCCTCTTTGTGCAGACTACCAGCAGCACCTCCCTGGTGGTGGGCACAGAACTTATTTTGAAACAGACTTTGCAGGACTGCTGTGCCGAAACTTAGCGTCACTTCTGGACAAAATATCTAAGTGTAATGCTTTGTAAGGGTGTGTACTGATTTCCAAGTAGCTGCTTTACAAATGTCCCAACAATAGCACCTCCCTAGAGCTGCAATAGTGGCAGCTGTTCCTCTTGTTGAATGAGCCCTCAGCCAGCTGGGGACTCTTTCCAGCTTTAGTGTAGCAGAATTGAATACACTGGACAATCCACCAGAAATGGATCTTTTTGAGGCTGGTTTGCCCATTCAACATCCCCATATTTAAGGAAGAGGTTGTTTTTGTCTTGCCTATGGTCTTTGGTAGCTGTCATGTAGTAGCTGAGAGCTCTTTTCACATCGAGACTGTGAAACCTTTTTTTTCACCAGAGCTTACATGGGAAGTATTTGGGGCCCGCTGGACTCCTGATTATGAGACTGCTTTTCATGAGATCATATATCAACTACCCATGCTCCAGTGCTGGCCTATGCCGATCCAAGAAAACCTTACGTCCTGCACACTGATGCTAGCTTGCAGGGTTGGGGCTGTGTTGTACCAAGAGCACGAGAATGGCCTGAGACCAGTGGCCTTTGCCAGTAGAAGCCTGACCCCATCCGAAAAGAACTATCCTGTACATAAGTTAGAGTTCCTAGCTTTGAAGTGGGCTATTGTTGACCAATTCCATGAGTACTTGTATGGGGCTAAAATACTAGTAAAACTGACAATAATCCTTTGACCTATGTGCAGACCTCAGCTAAGTTGGATGCCACTGGCCACAGGTACTTTCTGCATTATCTACATATGACTATGCTCTCGAATACCGAGCAGGTCTGAACCACATAGATGCTGATGCTCTCTCCGGAGGCCTGTTCCCCCAGAATGATTGGGTCGATTGGCAGAACCTGACATTGGGCACTCTGCGGAAGTTTGACAGGGAGGAACAAATGTCCACGGATCGATGGACTGCATGGTGGATTGCTTGGGACCCTCTGAAGTGCATACCTGCTGCTTATTGCCACTTTTCTGCAATAGACATTGGTGCACTGCCTCAGCTGGACAATGACAGTATTCGGGCGGGCTCAATCCAGCGATCTATGATCAAATCAACTTTAGAAGCCCTCTATGCAGGAAAAGATGTGTCCAAATTACGCTCCACTGATTTGAGAACTGCACTGTTATACAAAGAAGGTCCTAAGTTGAAACTGATCAATAAACTGTTATATAGAGAAACAGTAGACAGAGGGGGACAAGTAGACAAACAACAACTGGTGCTGCCCACTGCCTTTCGAGACTCAGTATTGAGGTCCTTGCACAACCACATGGGCACCTTGGTATAGACAGAACACTTGACTTGGTGAGATCCAGATTCTATTGGCCTAAGATGGGGCTGATGTGGAGCAACACATACCTAACTTGTCGCTGCCACAGAGGAAAGCTTTGCTCCAGAGGGCTGCCCCTTGTTAACATAACCACCCAGTGCACCCATGGAGCTGGTCTGTATTGATTTTCTGAGTTTGGAGTCAGATCAAAGAAATATCAGTAATGTGCTGGTGGTCACTGACCATTTCACGAGATATGCCAAGCTTTCCCACCAAAGACCAGAAAGCATCCACTGTAGCCAAAGTACTCGTAGAAAACTTTTTGTTCACTATGGGGCTCCACAAAGAATCCATTCTGATCAAGGGAGACTTTGAGAGTCGTCTGATCAAAGAGATGCTTTCTCTGTGGGGAGTGAGAAAGTCCAGAACCACTCCTTACCACCCCCAGGGGACCCACAGCCTGAACGTTTCAACCGCACTTTGCTAGATATGCTAGGCACCCTGCACCAAAGGACAAGCCTAGATGGAGCCAACAAATTAGCACCCTGGTACATGCTTATAACTGCACCAAAAGTGATGCCACTGGGTTCTCCCCCTACGCCTGATGTTTGGAAGAGAAGCTCGACTACGGTAGATGTGTGTTTTGGGGTCTCTCCTGATGGGGTTCAAGCTGACAACTATTTACAGTATGTGCAAAGTTAAAGGCCCAGCTAACTCATGCTACCAACTGGCTCAAACCATGGCTGCCAAAAGAAATCTGGCCAACAAAGAAAGGTATGATAAAAGGTGAAAGCACAGGAACTCCAGGAGGGAGATGGTATTGCTAAGAAATCTGGGACTGCATGGCAAACACAAGATTGCTGACAGATGGCACCATCTCCCTCACATTGTAGTGGGCAAACTAGATGATCTGCCAGTGTACAAAGTAAGGCCTGAGAACAATTCAAAGATGTAAAAACAATGCATAGAAATCATTTACTACCCATTGGACAAATCCTGATTGAGTCTGAGCCCCAGAAGATGCCCCTCTGGACCAGTGACTAGAGCTGCTGCTAAGAAAGATCAAGGAAGTCTGCACCTACAGAAGCAGAGTTAAAGTGTTCCCTGCACAAGTCCCAGTTGAGCATGACTGTCAGTCCATATCAGAAGAAAGTGAGAGTGACTTTGAATACTATCCTTCTTACGAACTGAGTCAATTGTTTCAGGGCAATCCCTAGTCAATACTGGAGACAAAGCTGGGCCTTCTGGACTGTCTATGCCCCCAACTTCATCCCTGGAGCCAATGCTCCCAGAAAGTGAAGTGCAAAGCATCAGATCAGATGAAATGGAATCATTGTGCATGGTTGAACTGTTTGAGCTTTCAGGGAGAAAATGATAGATTGGGGCAGACTGGTGATACACCGAACAAGAAGAGTATTTTGAGTGCCCTGACAGTCCTGCCAGTGTCCAAAGCTCTCCATGCGAGCCAAATGTGGACTCAGAAACTGTAACTCCTGGAGCTGAAAGTGCCCCAAGT
The DNA here is from genome assembly GCA_016271365.2 of Neoceratodus forsteri. Classification (NCBI taxonomy): domain Eukaryota; kingdom Metazoa; phylum Chordata; order Ceratodontiformes; family Ceratodontidae; genus Neoceratodus; species Neoceratodus forsteri. The sequence continues at coordinate 571,567,076 of CM057452.1, forward strand.
TCTAGCCTCTCTACCCCATGGAGACTCCCCTGACAAGTGTGGACAATGCTGAAAATGAGGCTCAGAGTGCAGAGACTGTAACAGTTCCCCTAGAAAGACTGGTCGAGCTGTAAAGCCTGTGGTGCACCTCAGTTATGATTCCCTTGGGAGGCCTGTGGATTTGCCTCTCAATGTTGTCCATAAGGAGTGTATGTGTCCCCGAGCTCACTGCCCAAACTGAGCATCAGTGCTAACTCCAAGTTACTTGTGTTGCCCTCTAAGTATGGTGCCCTTGCCCCATCCAGCCCCAAGGTAACTGATAGGGAAGGGCCCCCTCTCTTCAGGTTTCATGTACAAGAGGTAATAACTTGAGTTATGGTACAATGTGTGTGTTATACGTGTAAAGAGTGACGTACTGCAATGTTTCAGAAATGGTTCTTGGTAAAATGATGTATTGACTGATGATTACATGTGTGAGCCTAATGCAAATGTATATGGTTGCAGTTGAAACTTATAGGGTACTTGGCAGCGGACGTCAAGCTTTTCCCAAAGCCAGGAAGGGTGTAACCCCTGCAAATGGGGTTCCCAAAAGACTTCAAGGAGCTTGCTTGAATGCTCCAAGCCTGAATGGTGTTTAGCGTTTAAGCCATTTATCAGTGAGTGTTTTTAGAACCTCTGGTACTGTCTCTTTAAGAGCTGTCTGCTTGCAGACATAATTAATTTGTATGGGGACTGTGTGTTTCTTTGATTGAGTACCACCAAGCTGCTGCCAATTCACCCCATTTTTGCAGTCACTAGGAGTGCAAAGGGAACCTGTCTGAAAGATGTAACTGATTGCCAGAAATCATTTACAGTAATAATAAAATTACAGTTTGTCTAACCTGCTTTCTTTGCAGTCAGAACTGTCTGCCTAGTTCCCCATTCTGGTTTTGAACTGCTGAACTGGACCAATCAGTGTGGGGTAAACTAGCTCTAAAATGATGCCTTGGACGAATCAGAACTTGGGACTCATAATCTGAGCCAGCCACAAGAGGATTGTATGGGCAGTGACTCTGGGAGATGTAGTTTAGACTTGGTGCCTTTTGGACCAACAGCAGCAGTCTATTGTGAGTGACAGCCAATCCAGTCAAGAACTGGGAGGAACTCAAAGGAAGTGCCCGTTTTTGTCTGTTGGGAGTTTCAGTTTGAGATCTGAAAGTGAAGGGAAAGAAACCCTGTGCTCCTTCAGTGCACAGTTTCAGTCAAAAAGCGTGTGCAAGGCCCAGAGTTCCGGTCTACAACTGTGTAACTGCTTGTTAGGACTGAATCCGTCCTGTGAAAGAATCAAAGGATCTCTGAAGAGTAGAAACCAGGCTCACCCTGTAGAAGACTGAAGAAATTGTTGAATTACACTCGGTCTGTCAGGAACTGAATCTGCTGTGTGTTCTCCTGGTTATTGTGCAGTAATTGCGATTGGGATACAGATGCAGCCTGCCTGGTATAGTGCTTTCTTTTTTTTACCATATAAATGTGTGAGGAGTCTCTTGGAGATCAAAAGTAGCCCTGCTGACATTGAAGGACCATATCTTCTTTGGAGGTCGTGAGTACTAATTCGGGGTCGCTCCCTGTTGAATTGCCACATTAAATCCAAATGGAATTACTGTACTGCTGACTGTTTAATTTTCCTTTTCTCTGTGTGAAAGGGCCCCTACCAGCTGCCACGGTTTGGACTAGCCACTGAGGGCCTGGGTACCCAGGGACAGTAACTGGTAGGGATAGGCCTGTGCACAGAGCCATAGGTAGATAGTAAAGTGATAAGCTAATTAACCTGATTTCCCCTGTCCTTGTTATATCCCCTAAATAAATCAGAGCTGTTTGTTTCAACAAAGTTATACTGCCTGAGGTATTTGTCTATGTTAAAGTACTGTACTGTGATTGTTGCACTGTATCTTATTTACAGGATGTCCGGTGCCTGAACCAGCCTTGGGGTAAGTGTATACTGTGAAGGTAATTCTGCTATATTGTGTGGGCCACTAGTGGGAAGAAAGGGGTTGCAGTGTCCCAGAGGGCTGTGACCAAGTAAGTTTAACTATTGCAAACCCTGACCTCTGGGTGGAGGCACCCGCCATTGGATCCAGGCCCCTCAACCTGTTAGTGGCAAATCAGGCAGGGGTAGTAGCCCCTGGGATAGCGCCATCTAGGGGTTACATCTAGCATTCAGTTCTGTTATAGTGAGGCTGGCAAGCAGTCACCTCAAGGCCTCAGGGCCTACTACACTAGTGGCCCTGAAGCCTCGGTGGCAGCTGCAAGGGACTTACCCTTGCTGGACAACTGCAGAGCAGCCACCTGAAGGACTGTACACACTATAACTAAACACTATTGTTTAGATGTACAGTCCAGATCAATTGCCAAATTTGGCACAGTTCTGCGGAACCTCTTTCCAAAGTAGATTCTATACTAGCCTCCCAGCTGTACTGCTTTGTAGTCTGCATCTGTCAAGCATACTGAAGAATTCCTGGGGTGAGAAGAAAAAATTACTCACCAAAGTAATATTATTTCTTCCAAGGTATTCTTCAGTATGCTTGACCTCCCACCCATCCTCCCCTACATAGCCTGACTGAGTGGTTCTGCAGTCCATACTTTGGGCCAGATTTCACTGTTTTCAGCTTAATTCCTTACAGCTTTATACTTCTGGGTGTTTTCATCGTTCCTATATATTGATCTTGTTCCTATATTTTGACAGTTCTAATAAGTACTATTGGGGCCTTTTGTCCTTAGTCTTCAAAATGAATCTGACTGACTTCCCACTCGATCTCAGGCAGCACTCTCTTCCTGCTCTCTGATTGGCTGATGCCAAAAATAATTAGCATTAACTCCTCCTCTGGGGCAGCTGAACCTAGCTGGTATACTGCACCTGTCAAGCACACTGAAGAACACCTTGGAAGATATATTACTATGGTGTGTATTTTTTTCTACTATATCATTGCCTGGGATAATATATTTTAGTGTCTGTACTGTTATAAAACAACTTCCTCTTTTCTCTAATGTGTAACACTGTAAGAAATTTTGACAACCTTTGTAATTGTATTTACTATTTGTGAGTGTATGGGACCTCATTGAAAATGAGCTTTTGCTCAACTGAGTATCCATTTCATGTAATGAATAAAATATTTTACTACAACTACTACACACACACTAACGCACACAGACACTGCCTTATATGAATTGTATTTACTTATACATCTAACCCTACCTTTTATTGTATTTAGGATAAACACTGTGACACACTAACACACATGCACTGCTTCATGTTCTGAACAGTGCACACTACTACAATATAGCATTACACCCATTCGCAAACTGACGAGGAAAAGGCGAATGTACCAGGAAAGGGTTAACAGAGTGTCACAAGGGCACACACACACACAGCCCTTTGTCTCTGCCTGCATACAGTATTCCTTTCTTAGCCTTCTTTGCTGTACTAACTTTCACCAATTAATTTAAAAAATCTAAACAATAACCAGAATAACCAAAATAAAAAAAAACTCATTAAGTGATTTAAATAAGTTAGCATGTTATTTACTGCTGTCATTGTTTTAACTCTTGCAGATCTTCCAAATTGATAGTAACACTTAACTCTGTGTTCTGAAATCTGAACCTCATTCCTCAATCTCAATTACAGTTTATGGCTGGGAAACACTAATAAATTGACATGTTTACTAAATACCATAAGCTATGGCTCTTTCTTGAAAGAGAATACTGCTCCTGGTTGAAGCTAGTAAACATGTTATCACACAAGCCCTGCTGTGCACAAAATAAGATTGAAATACATGTACTGTTAGTGACGAAGGCAAGGCAAATTTTATTTTTCCAGGCACCCAATCCCGGAGGCTCTGAGTGCCATACACAAACAATACAACTATCAAATATTAAAACTGTCATCAGTAAAACAGACCACAGCAATTAAATAAATAAGATATGATTAAGCAGTACTAGCATGGGCCATCCAAATCTAAAATTTAATATACAGTGTCCGGGAAGGCCAGATTAAATAGGTGGGTCTTGAGGCAGGCTTTAAACATCTCCACTGAAGGGACCTCCTGTATAGATAGTGACAGCGAATTCCACAGGATGGGGCCGGAAACACTAAATGGCTGGTTTCAACTCGTCCTGGGAATCGCGAGGAGGCTCCTAAAGGAGGAGCGAAGTGAGCTTGTATTTCATATATCTTCTATAGATTTCTCCTCTCCATTATTTATTACTGAAGAAATCACCACAAAAACAAGCTCTTTATCCCTAAGTGTCCATCTACCTCTATAGTATATTCCCTACTTGAAATCATAATGCTCCATTGTGACGCAACAGTCTGTTGCCATGGAAATAACTGTGATGTCACAAGCTCAGTATTATGACATCAAGGTGGAAAGAAGCAAAATGAGCTGATGAACCCTCGAGAAATAATTATCCTGTTCTCATGCATTTTACCTCAATAATAAGTAACAGGGATAAGAAAAACAGAGCTAATGAAATATATAAGCTGCTTTGTGTCCAAATATTATGTTTTTGAAAGCTCTTTTTTCCCCCCGTTATTTTTCCTTCCGGTCATGGTCTGCGGGCCTCTCTCAGGCATCCTGTCTGTTCCTGCCCTGCCTGAAGTCCTCCGACCTGTGCCTCCTGTCTCCTCCTCCTCATCCCACAGTCAGCACCCCCAGCTTAACCCCTCCAGGGTGGGGCCGCCCCTCCTCTTTGGGCACTCTTTACAGTCATCTCCGGCTATGGGTGAGGGCCTGGGTGGAGGAACCTGGAAGGCCAGGCAGGATGGACCCAGCTGTGGGCATGGGGGTAGGTGCCGTCACCTACCCTGCAGACTGGGCTTTTCCATGTTCTGGTGCTCGCTCCCCCTCTCCCATGTGTGGTGCATGCTCTGACGCAATGGGCACACAGCAGTCCTGCCAAGCGTCAGCCACACCAAGTACATGCTGCTCTGCATGCTGCCGCGCTGCTGGTGTCCACCAGGAGCTGCTGGCACACCGGACGATCCTCAGCTCTCCCCTCCAAGAGAGGAGAGCAGCCCAGTGGGCGCTCAATCCTCTACCCACCCCTGCTGACCCCTGGTGTCCGAGCTCACTCCCGAACTCAGGTCGCTGGCATAATGTAAGGTGTGGCATCCAGCACATCAACCCTCAACGCCACCAGGCCGGTCCCTTTAAAAGTTCTTCTTAAAGCATTGGTGGCTCTTTAAAAACACTGTCAGAGTGAAAGAAAAAATGCTTCTTTTTCAGACAGAGAAAAATAGTGTGTTGTAAGGACACACCAGACTGCTCTAGCAAAGCTGATTGTAATGTAACTCCAATTTTTGAAGTCCCTTCAGAATCTGATGCACTCCATTTTTCTACTCTGATAGCTAGATGTCTGCAGAGCTCGCCCTGTAGCCATAAAAAGGAGAGTTGTCTCAATTTGATCACTCCAATTATCACTAATAAGCAAACATTTCTTGCAACCTGACAGGTAGTACATAATAATCATTCGTCAGTTTCTCACTTTCGTAGGTGCCATCGTACTGTCCACCAGATTAATGACCAGTTGCGTCCAGAGTACAGATGGCCAATTTAACTCAGTCTGTGTTATTCCAGTGTCTCATGTTCCAGAGTGACCATCTGCAGCAATTTTAGAAACATTTAAAGTCAGTGGCCACTGCAAGAATGAGAAACTCCTGATGCATACTTTTCACCATCAGGATAGGCCCTCCATGACTGTGCTTTTGTAAGGTGAGTTTTTGGTTTTTTTTTAGTTGCTTTCTTTCTAATCTGTCCTCAGCTAGGGGGGTGTTAACTATGGTCCCCTCCATTAGTCCGGATCTGCGACCCCCACACCATTTCCAATGCCTGAGCTCAACTGCCTCCTCCATTCCTCTCACCAGCTGCTTCATGGCAGGTACTTACCCCACCACTGCGGCAAGCTGAGGGTCTGGATCTGGGAGGAGCTGTCTCGAGTCAGAGTGGTGTGGCGCCGATGGACTGGAAGTCATCAAGTGCATAGAGGATTTTTGCACATTATTTGGTTTCCCACCCCAGAGCGCAGACGTAAAAGGCATCAATGATGCTGCTGTGTGCGCTTTTGTGCACTGCACATCTGACGCTGTCTGTGCCATCCCACAATGAGCAGTCTGCCAGCACAGACTCCCAGTCACCACCAGGAGCCAGCACAGCTGTGGTAATCCTACCCTCCCTCCCCAGAGGAGAACAGTCCCTGGGACACTCAATCCTCCTTCCCCCGGCCAACCTTCCAACACCTGAAGTCACTCCCAATCCTGGGTCATTGGCGTAGCCAAGCGTTAGGTGTGGCATCCAGTGCCTCAACCCTCAGCGCCACTGGGCCGGCTCACTGTAAGGTGAGCTTTTGGAGTGACAAAGAAGCAGAATGGAGAACTGAGAAAGTTTCCCTTAATAAAGCCCTAGTCTCTTGAGTTTTAGGTTAAAAAAATGCATAAATATCACAATCTTCAAAGTTGTGGTCTGCGTCCAAATTGTTAAAGCAAAGCTAGTGGCAGTCTGTCTTTACCAGCAGCTTTGAGCAATATTCCCAATTTTTAAATCCTATAGCCCTTGGTCTTCAAGTTTATCTCCTCCATTAAGCCACCCTTTGGAACTATAAGCCATCAGCGTCAGGATCACTCAAAAACTTTTTCAATGGGGACCACCACAATGACATGCATGTGGGTGGCCCTATCACTCATAGTACTTTCTCCTGCCGATCATCCTCATTGGACCTGCTGAAGGAAACACCATCAACTTAGCCATTGCTATCTGTTCTTTTACTTTTCTTAGTGTTCTGTTGTCACCTCTGTATGCCTCTGAAGTCAAAAGAGCCTTTATTAGGAATATTATAAAAGTGCAGATGTAAAATTTATAAAAAGACATGCATCCAGTTTGTGTGTGCTGTTTGGGCCCATCTCACAATGTGAGGACTTGTGAGATTTGCCAGAGCTTTAACCAGACTTCGAGGTGACACTATAAGGAAGCTCTAGAAAATGTCCTTATATTAAAGACATTGACAGCCATGGAGAAAGAAAAGAGTTTAAAATCTGCTTCTCCCTCACTGTCAGCCAAGCGAGCCATCAAAGTCTAAGGATAACCACAAGGAACAGTCATTGTCACAGGCCTTCTCATCGTCTGGCCATGAGCACAGACACAAAGAAAAGGATAAGTCTGCTTTGTTGGCAAGGTCCTGGTTGCCATTGGGAAAAGGTATTTCCTCATCACTGCCTGCTCCGGAGGCATTAACTACAGTCCCCTGACCATTGGTTAGGCACCAAGGTCGGTGTCTGGCTTAGGCGCTACCATACCTACTATGGATGGTATGACAGCTCTGTCGTAGGGCCAAGGCCTGTTGAGTCAGGTAGTCCTGACCCCTTTTTCAGGGTGCTATTGAATCCCAGACTATGCTAACATTGTTTCCTGAAATTATTTGATGCATTCTGACAGGGTTTCCAGTGCAGGCAGTTATTTCAATGATAGGGCCTTCTGGTACTCATTCTCCATCAATGGGTTCAATAGCATGCCACAGATCCCTGCCTCTCAGCTGGTGCGGTCCATTCTGTGGTTCCCAGCATCGCTTGTGCTGATGACAATAAAATGGAATATAGTCCTGATCTCTTGGAATTAAGAGGAGGATTTAGAAAGGGAATATAAGGGAGAGCAATTTCTGGAGGGTTCCCCTTACTCTAGTTCTACCCTATCATCCTGTAGTGAGGACTCGGTCGTTTATCCCCCGTGATCTTCTGAGGACTCATCTTTCAAAGCCATGATGCAGCAAATGCAGTCTGCCATGGGCTTTACTGTGGAAGAGGAAGAGTCCACTGAAAGGAATCTCATGGATTTTCAGAGGTGCCCTGCTCCTCTTCCATTATCATTCCATCTGTATATCCTGCATTTGAAGATGCTACTTTTGTTGCATGGTACAGACCATACTCACTGCCTGTAGTCCCTAGAAAGGATGATAAGAAGTATCCTGCACCATCTGCTAAGCATTATTATGCTAACCACCCAGAAACTGACGCTGCGGTCATCATGACTGCTCATGATCTGTCTAGAGCCCCTAGACATACAAGTACTTTGCCTCCTGATAAGGAATCATTGAAGCTGAATGTGATGGGCAAATGTACTTATGCCTCTGCATCACTGGCCTTAGGATTGTAAACTACCAGGCCCACATGATCAAATATCAGACTAGCCTGTGGAAAGCTACTCGTACTGCAGCTCAGGCTTGGCTGATTGCTCTGCCAGGACTGATCTGCTTTATTTTATTATTTGTTTCCATGTAGCTATTTCTTGTGGGGCTGGGGAGCTCAGTTCCCTCTCCAATGGCCTGCCTCCCGCAGAGTTCATGGAGCCTGCCAATCCCATTTGTTCTGTGTTCTTCCCTCCCTTGTTGTAGTCTACGCATATGCATGGAGGCAGGTGCATGCTGCGATCCGCAGCACCCTCCCTTCATGCAGTTCTTCAGCCCTACACTGCCTCAGCCACTTCTCGGAGTCATAGTCGTGCGGTGAGTGACAATGTCCCCCCAGGAGAGGACAGCAGCCTTTGCAGCAGCTCAATACAGCTCCCACCCTCCCCTAGCTGACACCCGATGAGCCAGGCCTGTTCCTGAACCTGATTTGCCAGCATGGCACCAGGTGTGGTGTCCAGCGCCTCAACCCTTGGTGTCACCAGGCTGGCCCGATCTGCTTTAAACATTGTCTGCTGGTGCTGGGGTTGGCAGGCATTTGTTGCACTCAGCTTATGATGCCTCTAATGCTTCTGCCAGGGCTGCAGCTTCTGGCATTTGCATGAGGAGATATTCTTGGATCAGAGTTGGCTGGCTTTGCCAGCAGTGTGCAACAGACAGTTTTGAATGCTCCCTTTAAAGGGTCAAAGCTGTTTGGCTATGATGTTGAAGAGTCCCACATGGACTTCAAACTTCAAAAATGACTCTAAGGTCTGTGAAGGCCCTGTTTCCCACTCCTGCTAGAGGTCATGGTCGGGGCTCCTTTCATCTGCCTGCTGCCCCACATAGTTGTGCCTACCATTAGTGAGGCCATGGTAGAGGAAGTGGCCCCTTCTAGATCCTTCCACTCTGGTACCTATGCAAAGTACCCAAAGGAATTGGTTCCAGTGGCCCTGCTGCACCAGTTGTGCCCCACTATCTTCCGTCTTCCCCCCTTCCTCAGCTGTTATCTCCAGGGGTGAGTGTGGGAGGCAGGATCCAACCAAGCCCTTCCTTGGAAGCTTAGGCCAGTTGTTAGGAAAATCTCATTCTAGTAACATCCAGATCATACATAAAAAAAAAAACTGAAAGCATCTTCTGTTTTTGTTTGTTGGTTTTTTATGTATGATCTGTGTGTTACGGGAATGAGATTTTCCTAACAACTGGCATAAGCTTACGAGGAAGGACTTAGTTGGTCCAAAAGCTTAAGCACTGTTTTCTTTTGTTACATCTATGTTAGTCCAATAAAAGGTATCAAATAATTTGTTTCTGGATCTGTTCTTACAAGGACCAAAACGGCAACTAATTCTGTGTGTTCCTTTCAAATGATATCCCTGCAAGATCTGATTCCCTTTCTGGGTCAGGGGACTGGCTCTGTTCTCTGGATATGAAGGACGCATACCTTTATGTTAAGATCAGAAATTTCCACAGACAATACCGCCACTTTATGCTGGAGGGTGAATACGATCAGTTCAAGACATTGCCTTTGGCTTGTCTTCTGCACCTCGGTCTTTAACAAATACTTGGCAGTAGCTGCAGCAGCCCTGAAAGCCTGTAGGTTTTCCCCTGTCTGGACAACTGGCCCTGGAGGCCAGCTCCATGGAAGCTCTGATACACACCCTGTCTTGGACACATCAGTTGTTCAACAACTTTGGGGTCACAGTGGATGTGCCAAAGTCTGTGTTGCCTCCATGCCAAAGACTGCAAAACACAGGTGAGGGGTGGGTGGGCTTCAAAAGAGAGAAGGATTGTACTGTCCTGCCACAGAATAGGGCAGACACTGAATGCTCAGGCACAACTGGCATACAGGAGCCACTATGTCTCTGTACAAACAATGTTATGTCTCCTGGGCCTCACGGCTGCGGCCATAGTGACTGTGCCACTGGCGCATCTTCATATAAGGATACCTCAGTGGATGCTTAGGGTCCAGTGGTATTAGTTGATAGATGAGCTGGACCAAATGGTTTTCATTACATTTCCTCTTCACAGAGAGTTGTTGTGGTGAATAGATCACAACAACCTACTGAAGGGCATTCCAGTCCTTGTACCAAATCCTCTACAGATCCTCACCACAGATGCCTTGGGCTCTGGCTGGGGTGCTCATCTCGGTCCTTACCAGACACAGGGGTCATGGATCAAGGTGGTGACTGAGCTGCACACAAATGTCCTGGAAATGTGGGCTGTCCTTTATAGCCTCCAGGCTTTTCAGAATCATATCTGCCCTAGTACTCTGCTAATCCAGACGGACAACGTAAGTGTGACACATTACATCAACAAACAAGGGGGCACTCACTCCTACCCCCATGCAGGGAAGCAATAAGGGTATGCTACTGGACTCTGTCTCATGGCCTTCAGCTACCAGCCATGTTTCTCCCAGGTTTCCAAAATGTTTTGGCAGACAGGTTAAGCAGGTCCTAGTTGATGGTTCACAAATGAGAACTGCTGTCCTCTGAGGCAAACGACCTCTTCACAAGATGGGGTTATCCAGAGCTGAACCTTTTTGCATCCACACACAATGCAAAACTGCTACATTTCTGCTCGCTCGATACAGGGCCTGGAGTTTTTTGGTGAGATGAGTTGTTCCTCTCCAGGAAAGGGAAATTCCTATATGCATTTCCACCCATCCTCTACTACAGATGGTTCTGTTCAAGCTGTGGGTGGAAGTGCCACTCTCATCTTTATTGCTCCATTCTGACCTGGCTACATATGGATTTCACTCCTTCAGCATCTGGCAGTGGAGCCTCCTGTCCCTTGCCTCTGTGTTGGGGTCTACTGTCACAGGGCAAGGGATCCCTGGTCCATCCAGACCTGAAGTCCCAACACCTGCAAGCATGGTTCCTGAAGACATAGCCTTTACACATTCTGTGTCATCCCCTTAGGTTGCTGATGTCCTGCTTGCAGCTAGGAAGCCTTCTACCAGACACACTTATTCCCTTAAATGGAAGCGCCTCACTTTGTGGACTGCTTGCTGGACTATGGTCCCTTTTACATGTCCTGTTAATGTTGTGTTGAAATACTTGCTTTCCTTGTGTGGCTCTGGCATGAAGTATTCCTCTCTTAAGGTGCATTTGGCCATTATATCAGCTTTCCATGATCCTACAGGTGGCCATACGGTTGCCCAATTAGAGATGTCCTGCACACTTCTGAGAGGTATTCTTCACATGAACCCTCCTATACATAATCTAGGCCCAACTTGAGACTTGAATTTCATTCTTGAGTAACTGACACTGGCTTCTTTTGAGCCTGCCGTAAGTTGTGGCTTATGTTTCCTGTTGTGGAAACCATTGTTTTTGTTGCAATAAGCTCTGTTCAATGGATTTCTGAGCTTCAGGCTCTCATGTGTGAGTCTCCTTATTTGATTTTTCACAAAGACAAAGTCTCTTTGCATACGAATCATAAGTTTCTAACAAAGGCAGTATCTGAATTTACACTGAATCAAATGATACACCTTCCTGTATATTATCCTGAGCATGCCAACCAGAATGAGACGCTGCTGTATACTTTGGATGTACATAAAATGCTAACATGCTATATTGCTCACACTAAAGACTACAGAAAATCCTCTCAACTTTTTGTTTTGTTTACCCCTGGAAAAGCAGGAGCTCCTGTGTCTAAACAATGCCTGTCCAAATGGCTGGCGCATTGTATTACATTCTTTTATAGGAAGTATGGTAAGGAACTTCTCGGTATTGTTCATGGTCAGGCCACAAGGCATATGGCCACTTCAGTTGCTTATTTCAAAAATGGCCTAGCTGCTTACATATGTGCTGCAGCCACATGGAGCACTGTTCATACCTTTACTAAACATTACAGACTGGACATCGTCTCTCGTAGACATGCAGGTCTGGGGCTTGTTGTATTGTCTTGATTACATAACAGATTGTGCCATCCCCAGTTTACTTTGTACTGCTTGGGAGTCATTCCAAAGGTGTGGCCTAATGGAAGAGATATCCTCAAAGAAGATAGAACAGTTATGTAAGAATGTACGGTAACAGTAGATCTTCGAGAGAAACTCCTCCATTAGGCCATGCTGTACCCTCCCTTCCCCCTTTTGCTTTTAGTGAGGCTCATATCAAATGCTGTGCCTAAAACCTTACTCCATGCATCCTGTCTCCAGTCCCATGCCTCTTCTCGTATGCCTGGTGCTGGTCTCACCTACTGGTTCCTCATGGTTGGAGGTCCTCCAAGGCTAATCTCTGGTGGGGAACTGAGGCGTGATGGGGCCACCCACATTATAGATGAACAGATGCTGCACGTCACTGTGGGTGGCCTCCGGCCAACAAAAAGTGTCCTAGTGGTCCTGACACTGACAGCTTACGGTTTCAAAGATGTAGCCTAATGGAGGAGATTCCCTTGAAGATCTGCTGTTACGGTAAGTTCTTATGTAACTGTTCTTTCCCTTTTTAGAGTTCTCAGTCAAGCCAATTTGACTGAGATCTTATAATGTTTTAAATGTCAGTCCCAATGCCAAATGCTGCTAAAACTGCTAAGTAGTTAAGTACAAGTAAGTATTTTATCAAATGTTAAAACAGTGTGTAACTCCCCCACCAACTGGGGTTTACTATATATAGAATATTGGATGGGCAACCATCCATGAGAAAAATTACTCACCTTAGTAATGTTGTTTCTTCTAATGGAGTCTTGCTATATTATAGACATTAGCAGTTTGTTCCAGCTCTAGAACTGCCCGGAGTGAAATGGTTAAAACCATTCAAAATAGAATTTTGGCACGAGAGCAGCTCTGTCTGTGTCATTTCAAACTTGAACTGTCAGATCTTTAGCCAAACTCACTAAGGTCTGTGTGGAAGCTGTAACCTACACTAGCCAAATGGCTACCTAAATAATAACAACCATTGATGGTCCCAACATCCAAGACTCAAGTCAGGGGACCAGAAATACTAACACCATTCTAATAATATGAAAATGGAACATAAGTATAATAAAACACACACGCGTACACATACACACCCCAAAAGTCCCAAAGGGAAAAATGCTAACAGGACATAAGCAGTGCCCACACTAAGTTGCCCGCACCCCACCAAGTAGAGGTTCTGAGAGGGGCAGGTTGGGCGGAGGTCTATAATATAGCAAGACTCCATTAGAAGAAACAACATTACTAAGGTGAGTAATTTTTTCTTCAAACAACATGAAGTCTTGCTATATTATAGACATTAGCAGAATACACAGCAGTACCTCCATGGAGGAGGGGCAGAACCTACTTAGGGAATAGGCTCTGAAGAACAGCTGTGTCAAACCGAGCATCTCTCCTGGCCTGGACATCCAGGGAGTAATGCTTGGTAAAAGTGTGTACCGTTTTCCAAGTAGCAGCCTGGCAAATCTCTAATAAAGGGATATCTCTGGCAGCAGCTAGAGACGCAGCTGTACCCCTGGTAGAATGAGCCCTCAAACCGGGGGCTCTGCCCACTTTCTGATAACAAAATTGGATACAAGAGACAATCCACCTGGCTATTGATCTCTCTTAGTGGCAGGTTTGCCTTTCCAACTTCACCATAGGTAAGGAAAAGTTGGAGGGATTCGAACCTGTGACCTTTGTGCAGCTCCATATAATAACTAAGAGCTCTCTTAACATCCAGGCTGTGCAACCTCCTCTCACCCGAAGAGGAGTGATCAGTGAAAATACTGGAAGGAGATAGATTGATTAAGATGGAAACCTGAAACCACCTTAGGCAAAACTTCCTATTAGTCCTAAGGACTACCTTATCCCTGTGGAAAGAAATAAAGTCAGTCTCCACTGACAAGGCTTGCAATTCACTTATGCATCTGGCAGAAGTGATAGCTGCTAGAAAAACAGTTTTCAAGTTAGGTACTTAAGCTCGCAGAAGACAGAGGTTCAAAGGGGGTTGCATTAACTGGGCAATGCAAACATTAAGGTCCCAAGCAGGGGCTGGTTCCGAAAGGGAGGATTAGTATGGAGTAATCCTAAAAAACTTGGAAAACACAGGATGAGAGGAAAGAGGGATGACTTTCCTGCTGACACAAAAGCAGACACAGCTGCCAAATGAACTCTCAGGGTAGCTGGTCTGAGACCAAGGAATTAAGATGTGCCATGTAATCTAACAAAATGGGCAATTCAGCAGATTCTGGAAATATTTTCCCAGCACACCAAATGGAAAACCTTTTCCATTTAGAACTATAAGTAGCCCTAGTGGAAGGCTTTCTGGAAGCCTTTAGGATCTCAAGAACACCCTGAGAGAGGTGTAAATCAGCAAACTCTAACTCCTCAAGAGCCAGGCCTTGAGGTTGAGGGATTTGAGGTCTGGATACCAAACCCTTCCCTGGGCACAAGTCAACAGATTGTGATTCCTGGGGAGGCACAGGGGAAGATGGACTGTCAGAGACAGAAGGAGTGGGTACCAGGGCTGCCTGGCCCAATCCGGGGCAATCAGAATCACCCTGCAAGGCTGAGATCTGATTTTGACTAGTACTTTGAATAGGAGAGAAAGGGGGGAAAGCATAGAGGAACTTCCCTCCCAATCCAGAAGAAGGGCATCCAGGGAACTGAGCCCAGCACTGGAGGCCTGCAACAGAACAGAAGAAGTTTGTGATTGTCTGGGGCTGCAAAAGATCTATCTGAGGGATGCCCCACCTGGCAAAACTATCCCCAGCACTTGAGGATCCAGGGACCATTCGTGATGGCCCTGGAAATCCTGCTGAGGGCATCCGCTAGGACATTGTCCTTCCCTGGAAGATGAACTGCTATGAGGAAGTGTTCAGGAATAGGCAGAGACCACAACTTCATTGCCTCGTGCACAAGGCCGAAGACCGAGTGCCCCTGTTTGTTGATGTACCACATTGTTGTGGTGTTGTCTGTTCTGACTTGTATCACCTTGTCATGGGCAGATGCAGAAAAGCGAAGAGCTAAAGACAGCTCTGAGTTCCAGCAAATTGATGTGGAGCAGAGATTCCTGGGGGACCAAACTCCCTGAGTGGAAAGGTCGCCATGTGGGCTCCCAACCCAGAAGGGAAGCATCTGTAGTGAGAGTCAAGTCATGAGAAGGGAAATGAAGGGACCCCGCTCTTAAGATGCTCTGATCCTGCCACCACTGGAAGCTAGGATCAAGGTTCAGTCACTGGGACCAACTTGGAAAGGGGTCTCTTCTCTGAGACCAAAAGGTTCTCAAGTGAAACTGAATGTCTCTCATCTGAAATCTGGCTCCCTGCACAACAGCTGTGGATGCAGCCATGTGCCCCAGGAGCTGCAGAAAGTGTCTTGCTGGTCGAGAGACCTGCAGAGTGAAGGAAGAGGCCAGAGCCACTAAATTCCTTACCCTTTCTGGGGGAAGAAAGGCTCTGGCTAGCTTTGTGTCCAATTCTGCCCCTATAAAGGTGAGTACCTGGACTGGTTCCAGAACCGACTTTGGTAGGTTTAGCAGAAAACCCAGGGAGGTGAGAAGCTGCTGGGTGACCTGCAGGTGAGATTTTACCTGTTCTGGGGACTAGCCTACAATGAGCCAGTCGTCTAGATAGGGAAAAAAAGCAATCCTCTGCTCCTTAAGTGGGCCACTGCCACTGCTAGACACTTTGTGAATACCCTTGGAGCAGAGGTAAGGCCGAAGGGCATTGCTCTGAACTGGTAATGACCTGAGGGCAGTTCGAATCTGAGGTACTTCGATGGGATCTTCTGATTAGGACATGGAAATAGGCATCCCTTGAGGTCCAGGAGGCTAGCCAGTCCCTGGCCTTAGGAAAGGTAAAATCATTTGCCAGAGTTACCATTTTGAACTTTGGTTTCAAAAGATGCTTGTTCAGCTATCTGAGATCTAAAATGAGCGCCATTCTCCTGTCTTTTTGGGGTAAGGAAGTATCTGGAATACAGACCCTGCCCTGATGCAGGAGGAACCCTTTCTACTGCTCTGAGGCTAACAGGGATGAGACCTCTGTTTCCAGGCGAGGTCTCGAAGCACTTGCAGGTGAAAAAAGTCTGCTTCTCAACTTGGGAAACTTTTGAAGCTGAGAACCAGACCCTGGCTTACTACTTCCAGAACCCACTTGTCTGAGGTTAAAGAAGCCCAATTCTGACTGAAGTAAGCCAGCCTGCCCCCCACTGGTACAGGAGAATCGGCCCTGGGCACCCCATCAGGGTGCCTGTTTCGCAGGAGCTTTAGGCTGGGGGGTGGGAGCAGGTCTGCCCACACCTCGTCTGCCCCTGCCTCTGAAGAAGCCCCTCTGAGCAAAGGCAGAGGAGGCCTGAGTCTGGTAGAAAGGCCTGTGAAAAGGCCTACCCCTACCCTTGGGGGCATGCCTTTGAGGAGTGGCTTGCTGCTCCTTAGCCTGGGCACTCTTGTAAGTAGTCCTATAGTCATCCATCTTCTTCATGTAATTCTCTGTCTGCTCTCCAAACAGAGAATTTCCCACCACAGGAAAATCCATAGCCTTAGTCTGGGTATCCTGTGACAAACTAGTACACCTGAGCAAGGCCAGCCTCTGAAAAGCTACAGATGTGGCCATGACCCTAGAGGAAACATCATTAACATCCACAGCAGCATGAAACTGAACCTTAGAGCTTCAATGCCATCAGCAGCCACCTGTCCTAGTTCACCAAGCCAGCTGGCCATGGGCCTGCTTGGCCAATTCATAACAATGTCCATCTAGATTTCTGATACCTAGCTACATAAGCCATATAATTTGCTTGCCTGAGTCCCAGAGGCTGCCATATACTGTTTTTGCCATGGCATCAATCTTCCTGGAATCCTTGTCAGGAGGATGTGAAGCCAAGGGAATATTAGCTTTATCACAGGCAGCAGCCTGAACTACTAACATGACTGCATTGCTGAGAAAGGAATTCTGTATCAGGGCCTGACAATGTATACCTTCTGTCCATCTTTTTATCTACAGGAGGCACAGAATTAGGAGCTTTTAAAATTTTAATTGTTTGTTTCCTAAAGACTTATGTATAGGAATAGACAATCTCCTAGACTCTGGAATATCCATCATTTCTACAAAATCAGGCTCCTCTTGCTCATCCACAGCCTCTTCTAAAGGAAGCTGAAGGGTTTCAGCAACTTTTATAAAACATAAAATGAGATGGGGACTCAGACAGCATGGGGAGATTCTAAAGGTCTGTCTGGGGAGATGTCGTTCAATGGGCACACCCAGACCTTCCCAGCCACATTCATACTGTTCATAATCCTCCTCCCCTCCTCTGGTTCATAAAATTCCTCAATATCATAATCCTGAACCACTGGGACCGGACAGACCGACCTTTTACCAGATAGTGGTGGTTGGACGGACCCTGAGACAGTGACTGGACAATTTGTATGGCTTTGCTATCTCTGCAGCAGTTGGAGAATTTTGGACTCCAGACCTGCTGATTTTCTTGTTTTCTTTACTGGAATTGGTTCCTCAGAACCAGCTTTTCTTTGCCTGAGGAAGTCTGGCCCTGGTCAGAGACTCTCCTCTGGTTGATTGGCACCGAACCGGGCTGGCCATCGGGTCAGCAGACTTTTTGCCTCTAGTTCCCCTGAGCCTGCCAATCTTTTTCCAGGGTGGCTGCAGGAAATTCTTACATACCTGGCAGTCTGACTGGAGGTGGTCAAACCCCAGACAATAAACACATGTGGTGTGTGGGTCAGCCTTGGCAAAGACTTCCCCACAAACATCACAGTGTTGAAACCCAGTGGGCCCGGTTTTTCTTTTGGGTTTCTCAGACATAATGCCAGCCTAACCAAAAACTTGCCCTTTTAACGGCAGTGCCAGGCAAGACACCCCTATCGGTTCCTAACCGTGTCACGGGTATTGGAAAAAACCGTAATAAATCCGTTTTTAGAACCGATAAGAACCGGGAACCGCACTCTAAAATAGTAACTTTTAGTTTTAAATGAGTTTTAAACCCACTGATCGGTTCAAAACCGAACCGATAACTTACAAAGTTCCACACAGACAAAACCTTCATTTACTTACGGTTACCACAGATAGAGCTTGAACCGAGCGGTTTTGAGGTTAAAATAAAACTATTCTCGGTTAAATCCAACCGGGAAACACTTTTAAACCGAGAAATGAACAAGAGAAGGAGAAATCTTGAGGCGACTGTTCACTGAGAGGAGTAAAGAATCTGACAGTTCAAGTTTGAAATGACACAGATAGAGCTGCTCTCGTGCCAAAATTCTATTTTGGAATGGTTTCAACCATTTCACTCCGGGGCAGTTCTAGAGCTGGAACAAACTGCTAATGTCTATAATATAGCAAGACTTCATGTTGTTTGAACAAGGCTTTGTTTCCCTCGAGGGAGCTGATGACATCATAGAGACCTCGAGATCGAAGCTCAAGAGGTCTCTATGATGTCATCAACTCCCAAGGGAAACTCAGCCTTAGTTATGGATGGGCAACCATCCACTATTTTATATAGTATATGGTTGCCCACTAAACATATTTGCATGACAGTTTTGAAAAAAAAAACAGACAAACTTTTGTCATCTACTGCTACTCCTGCTCCTTCTGGTGCCTCTACTCAGCCTCACTCGCTGTGGCTTCTCCTCACTACCACTCGCTCTCACTCTAACTCTCTCCACAGCAGCTTCTTCCCACACCCGCTTACTCTCTCTCCCTCTCTCTCTCTCTTTTTCCGGCATGGATTATTTTAAAATTTTATAAAAAATTACGTTTTTGACCTGAAGTTGTGGGATGCTCTTCCTTTTGAGAATGGGAAGACTGCGTTGCCAGTGCTGCCAAGAGTAGGAGAATCGGGCCGACATGTTATATTTTTTCTCCTTTGGACCTCATCCGGAGAGCCAATCAGGTGGCAGAAAAAGGATCAAAAGTTGTTGTACTATCGGTGTGACATCAGAACGCTAGTACAAGAGCTATTTTGACCTTTGAACTGTCCTACAACAAGTTTTAGAAAGCATCTGATTCCATCCACAATAAGCCTTAACCACATACTATAATGTCTTCCTGGGCTCCTTAATGCCCACTGTCAGGCTGGTGTCCTGTCTTAAGTAGTTCTGTGTTTTTGATGAGAGTGCCATATTGAGCCTCTGCACCTGTCCCTTTAAGAGAGTACATAATCTGTGTTTGGAAATTAGTCTGGGCTGGATCAGAGTGATTTAGGGCGTCGATCGGACAGACAGTGTGTTATTTTGCACCATTCTGCAGTCACTGCTTCCATGAGAGGAGCTCTTGTGGGAACTGTGATTATTTACTGTTTGTCTGCTGTTGTATTAAAGATAGAGGAGTTTGTCTAACCTGCTTGATTTGCAGCTTGATCATTTGAATGGAGCCACCATGTTGGGTCCTGGACTTCCAGTTATTGAACCAATTGAATCACTGGGGACCTAAATGGAACCTGTCCCAGGGGTTTTGTGGGAAGGAAATTCTGTAGTTTTGTAGTTTTTGAAGGTTGGCACTCAAATGGATCTGGAGGGAGCCCTTACTGTGACTGACAGTTCCTTCAGCCAACCAAACCATCTGGATTACAAAGGAATGCCCAGAACTGCCTGAAGCAGTGTGTCAGTTAGAGTTGGAAGTTGAAGAGTGAACAGCTCAAGCTTTGAGCAGTTGCTCCCAGAAGGAGCATAGGGAATCAGCGGGAAGAGGCTGAGCAAGCCTTCCTGCCACATTCCTTGGAATCGAGCTGCCTATTGCAGAAGTTGGACCTGTCCGATTTCCAGCCTTGGAACTGTGGCAGAAGAAAAAAGTAGTGTCATTGCAACTTGTGATTTGGACTGAAGACTTGCTCCAGAAGCAATCGGCACAGCTTGTGAGAGAATTGGACTCCGGATTGAAGGTTTGCGCATTAAAGCTGTCAATTTGCAACGGACTGTATCCAAACTGTTGTTTAAAGTAGTTAGCGATTTAAATGTGCTGAATGTGTTTCCTGGGTCGCAATTTGGTTCCTCACGATTGAATCTGTTACGCCAGCTGGAGGCTTCACCAGCAGAAGAGTATGAACTTTTCTAGAACGGTTCATCCTGCCTGGGCCCTGCCATCTCAGCCTAGGTCACTACTCCTGCACCAGCGACCATCTCAGCAAAAGACTGGCTTGGGGATTCGGCCCCATGCCCAACACCACCAAGCAGGTTGCCACCACCACACAGGAGGTGAATCATGTCAGCCCAGCTTCCCCCAGCTCTCTTGATTATTACCACAAGGTCTACATCTCGCCTGCAGTGCAGTCAGATCTTGGTAGTGTGAGTACAAATCAGGGTAGTTCTCTGCAACGAAAGCTAAAATCATTGTGGTACCATCTAATTGTTTCTTTTACTGGACTTTTTGCAATGGACTGAGCCATCTGGCTTGGATTACAAATAATTGGGTTGTGTGCATGCGTAATTATTTTTGCTTTCTTAAGAACCACATCAACATGCTGCAATGAAAGCCACCCGAGTAACACCTCAAGCTAGCCTGCATTACATTCTGGATAGCCAGGGTTGCTGAACTGTCTAGTGTGGACATAAAGTGCATGCCAGACAATCCTGATCTAAATTAGATTGCAAATCATTCTGCTAGATTCACGCCCCTCCCTTGTTCACTGCCCCTAAATAAACCTGATTGTCTTTTTTCACGTTTAACCTGGCAAGTGTGCATACTATTAGTTGGGTTACAGTGTTAAGATTGTATTGCTGCAATGCTGATCTTATTCTCCAGGGGTCTCTCTAGGGCAGTTGCTGCAGGTCCAGCCCTGGTGGTAAATGAGAAGGGTGTGAGCACATTATTACTGCTGCCTACTGATTGTGAACCTACCATTGTGTTATTTCTTAGACCACTAGAAGGGTTAGTGGGTGGTTATAACTTCTCAGAGGGCTATACCAGAGCAGATAAGCAACCCCAATACCATTTCTCTGGGTGGAGGCACCTAATTAGAGCACTCAGGCCTCAGCCTGTGCACTGCCATACAGGCAGGGGTAGTAGCCCTTAGAATAGTGCTGCCTAGGGGTTACAAGTGTAAAGTTCCCAACTGTTAGGTGGGAACTATGCTGAACTACAGTTTCTCTGGTTCCTGAAATTGACAGGGATCTGAGAAAAAAAATGTAATTTAGTGAAATATATAAAACTATAGCTATCTAACACAAGTATCATAAAACAAAGTATGATGACTGAGACTTTTTATTCTATTTAAAATATATGACTTAGCTACTTAGGACTCAGATAGAACTCAGGGCATCTGATCTTTTCAGCGAGAAAATAAATCTGATATTAGAACACTAGGGGAGTATGACCACAGTGCAGAGTTTGAAATTTGTTCTAGCTCAAATTCCATCTCTGAGGCAACATCTGAGGCACAACACAGTTGCAGAGTTTTTATAATGATCGGTATTAGACTCATGTCATTAAAATGGCTGCCATCACCACCTGTACCAATGCTGCTGCTAGAGCAGAGTGGCATGAGTCCCAGTTAGTGTCTTAAACCACAGGATAAGTGACCAGTCCCACAGAGACAAACCCTGGAGAGCTTACTGTGATTTAAGCAATATGACATGAAAAGGTGTGTGTTGTTGTCTCATAACAGCGCTCTTGGGTAGGTTGAAGCATGATTCATAGCCAAGTGATTCCACTACCAAGAAGTGCAATTCCCTAACACAAGGAACACCCAGAATTGTCTTCTAATGATTATGAAATGGATCCATTTAATTATTGCTAAAGGATTTTTCCCCCAGCCAACACCGGTCTCAGAGATACAGCCTCATCAAGCCTATTGTTCCTGATGCCCCTCAGTTTCATTGGAATGGCCCAATTTACCCCAGTTTCCCCTCTGTGGCAGGGGCTCTGGGGGAAGGGCTATCCTCCCCCTTCCGATGCAATCTACATGCATGAACAAGATTTGGCAGTGGTCCTGGCAACTGTTACCTAAGGGCTTCTGGGACCCATGGCATCATGAAGATGACGCATGTTTTTTTTTCTCCCTTCTTTAGACCCTCCCTCCTCCCCAACATGGCTGAAGTCTGCTTGTAGCCCTGGTTGCAGGCCATGCATGCACTGTGGAGACAGCAATCAACCATGGCCCATCACAGAGTTTGCTGCGGTACTGACTTCCCAACACCAACCCTCCCCATCTGCTGTGCACTGCTAAGCAACAACTGCTACATCTGGCCTGCCTTGCACGTCTTCCTAGGCTCGCTTCTGAACTCGAGCCACCTATGCAGCAATGAATCAGGCTGCCACCTAGTCACTGGGTGGTCTGGATAAATTATTTTAAAATATATTTTAAAATGTTGGCCATGACAAAAAAATAAAATAAGATGATCCTCAGAATCTGCCTCCTCCTACTTTTAAATAATTTTTATTTGACTCTGTTTTGCATAAATATTTCCTGGATTATCACATTGTATGAGATAAATGTGAAGTTTTGACCCCTGAACAAAATACATATTTATTTGCTGTTGTTATTATACTAACATACTAAAATGCCAGCAGAATAGGCCTAATAGTTGGTCGTGTCTGCTCGTTTGGTCAGCCCCACCCTGGGTGCTGACCTTGCTGCCCTCGCCTCCTCTGGCTTCTCCCTTCCCAGTTCGATATTCTTGCTGCATGGATTTTGCTTCCAGAACCCTTCCTGTACCTGTCCCACCCCTCTTGAACCCCTCCACTGTCTCCCCCACCAGCCCCCTAGGCAGTGCATTCCATGGCTCCACCACCCTCTCAGTGATAGCACCTCCTCCTTTCTCCCTGAATCTTCCCTCCAGCTTCCACCCATGCCCTCTAGTGACCCCTCCTCCTTCCTTCGAAGCACCCTGACTGTTCCTCCCTATTTACCCTCTTCATGTACCTGAAGACCTCTATCATGTCCCCCAGTCCTTCTCTCTTCCAATGTGTACATATTTAGCTCTTGAGCCTCTCCTCATAGGTCCTGTTCCCCAAGCCCCAAATCATTTTGGTTTGCCCTCCTCTGGACCCTCTCCAGAAGGTTAATGTCCCTCTTTAAGTGTGGCCTCCAAACTGCACGCAGTACTCAAGGTGCGGCCTCACCAAGCAGTTATACAGAGGTATCACTTCCCTCCTTCTGGAGGTGATCCCCTAGCGATGCATCCCAGCATCCTGTTGGCCTTGGCTGCTGCCCTCCTACGTATCTCAGAGTTGTTCATCTTGACATCCACCACCACCCCAGGTCCCTCTCAGCCATCGAGACTTGTAGCATTCCCCCAGGGTGTACACTTGGCCCGGGTTTCTGGCCCCAGGTGGGTACCTTGCATTTCCCTGCATTGAACCTCAGCTTCCACTTTCTAGACCATCTTTCCAGAGCCTCAGGTCCCCTGTGAGGCTACCTCCCCTCCTCCCCATCCACCACCGCCCCAGTTTGAGTCATCTGCAAAGAGACTCATCTCACTCCTGATTCCTGTCCTTATGTCAGAGGCGTGGCGTTGAACAGAAGGGGCCCAGGACTGATTCCTCGGGACCCACTAATGACCCTCCTTGGGGATGAGACTATCCCGTCAACTCGACCCTCTGGGTCGGTCCTGGAGCCAATTGCCTATCCATCTGATCATCTGGTTCCCCACCCCATTTCTCCCAGCTTATCCAACAGGCCCACATGAGGAACAGAGTCAAATGCCTTGCTGAAGTCTAGAAGAGGCGTCCACTGGTCTGCCAGGTCCAAGGCACTAGTCACCCAGTCATAGAACTCCACCAGGTTTGTCAGCCACGATTTCCCAGGACGAATCCATGCTGTCTATCGTCCAGGCACCCTGACTTATCCAGGTCCCCCCTAGCCTCTCCTTGACAATGCCCTCCATCACCTTGTCAACCACCGATGTCAGGCTGACAGGCCTGTAGTTCCCTGCCACCTCCCTTGATCCCCCCCTTGTGGATAGGCACTATATGCGCCACCTTCCAGTCCTGGGGCACCCACCCTGTCCTCAGAGAGATGGTGAAAAGCTCCACCAGGGGTTTCATCAGGACATCCGCAAGTTCCTTCAGCACTCTGGGATGTAATTTATCCGGCCCTGGTGCTTTCTCCGTCTTAAGGGAGCTGAGGGCTTCCCTCACTCTCTCTGCTGTGATTTCCACTTCCGGTACCTCT
This sequence comes from Neoceratodus forsteri, assembly GCA_016271365.2. Taxonomy (NCBI): domain Eukaryota; kingdom Metazoa; phylum Chordata; order Ceratodontiformes; family Ceratodontidae; genus Neoceratodus; species Neoceratodus forsteri. Next base: position 571,591,254 of record CM057452.1, read on the forward strand.
TCTCCCTGCTTAGCCCTCCCTCCACCTGCCAGTGATGCCTCCCCCTCTCCCCAAACCTGCCGGTCGGTAAGGGTCCCCCCCTCCTCAGTATCTCTGTCTCCTCCCATGTATGATGCAGCACCCCCATTTTCCTTGGTGAAAACTGAGGTGAAGTACTCATTTAGTACCTCAGCCTGCTCCCGGGTCTGTGCCCATCTCTCCCTGATTTAATCCTGCTAATCTGCCCCTTCACCCTTCGTTTTCCCCAATGTATCTAAAGAACCCCTTGTTCCCTCTCCTAATTTCCCTGGCCAGGTTCTGCTCCTTCCTTGCCTTAGCCACCCTCACCACCCTAGTGGCCCTTCTAGCCATCAGCTCGTACTCCCCTCGATCCCTTTCACTCCTTGAGCACTTGAATTGCTTATAGGCTGCCTTCTTTCCCTGCACCACCTCTTGGACCTTCCTGGTTATATTATATGAATCGATATTAAAAAAAATATTGATATAAAAAAAACATGAAATGGTTCACAGCATTTTTAAACTCTTGTCATTTTTAACCATGTTATATCGCGTGTATATACATAGCATCATGGGTGAACTGTATTAACTGTTTAATACAGTTAATACAGTTCTAGACCATCCTTCCAGAGCCTCCAGGTCCCCCTGTAGGGCCACCCTCCCCTCCTCCCCATCCACCACCGCCCCCAGTTTCGAGTCATCTGCAAAGAGACTCATCTCACTCCTGATTCCTGTCCTTATGTCAGAGACGTAGGCGTTGAACAGAAGGGGCCCAAGGACTGATCCCTGCGGGACCCCACTAATGACCTTCCTTGGGGATGAGAATATCCCGCCAGTTAATGTCACATGTCACACGCCAATCACATGGGTGAACTGTATTAACTGTTTAAGTGTTACAGTTGTCCTGGAGACCTGGTTAAATTATAACTAACAAATTTAAACCTGTGGAGGAAAAAAAATTACATTTCAGTCACTGCTCCAGAAAAATGCCTAGAAAAATCCAAGGATCAACATTTTAGTTTCCTGTGGCGGCCTTAATTTAGGGGAAAAGAAAGAGAAAAAGTAGTATTATTTAGCCATCGCAGTGTTTGAGTTTGGCCAGTAGGCGTACCAATGCTGCAAGTAAAGTGCTGTGTTTTTGCCTACAGCAATGCAAGGGCCTCAGCACGGTAGAACTGGTTTAAGGAAGAACTGTCAGATGGTACTGGCAGAACAAAAAGAATGAACGTGGGTGTGGAATGGGGAGCAGGCTGGTGTTGGTAAGGAAGGAGCAAGAAGTGTGACTGTCCAGTCGGGGCATTTGAAATGGCATCATGGATTGTGGTAGTTTTTGTGGCCCAGTCTGGGTATCAGATGGAGTCATGCATTTGCAGGAGTTTTGGCAATCACATTAGGATCTTTGACTGAGCTATGCAGTGGGCAGCATTTTTGTTTGGCTGGTCAAGGAACAATAACAGGGAAGCCATGATGGATTTGGGCACTTTGTAGATGGACAGCAGGAGCATGGATCTCAGGTCAGTGCTCAGCCTTTTTGGCTGGATGTACTTTAAAGGGAAATGTATTATCTTTAAAAGCCCCACACCTTAGTGTGGGTCTGCCCCTGAGTAACACTTTAAGTGGAAACATTTTTTTTTTTAATTTAAGGAAATGTTTCTTTTTTTCTGCTTAATCCTGTCTTGACATTACATGGAACTGCCAGTTTGGGAAGCATCCCAAATCCCATCATCTGATGTCACAGCTGGAGATCAGAGCCATTGGAGATTCAATTAGTTCCAATTGTTATCAAAGCTATTAATAGCACCAGTTTGCTGGCCATTAGTCCCACTTCTCACTGAGACTGGGTATAGCTCACACTAAGGAGTGTGGCTTTTATACATGGATATTCTCTTTTACAAAATGGGATTCAGAATCCTAGCAACTTCATTGATCTAAACACATAACCTGACTATTCATTAATCTCTGGTATAAAAACAGTTTCTAACCTGTCCCAATCTACCTAGCAACAACTGAAAACTAGAAAGGAAGGTGTTTATTCTTAGAACAACCACTAGTATCTTCCAACCATTTCCCCAAAATAACCTTCTATGATATTTTTATGATGCTTGAAACTACATTTTAAAACTGTAACACTTAAACAGTTAATACAGTTCACCCATGATGCTATGTGTATATACATGTCGATATAACATGGTAAAAATGACAAGAGTTTAAAAGTGCTGTGAACCATTTCATGTTTTTATATCAATATTTTTTAATATCGATATATGATCACTATAGTAATATCTTAATGCTATATTTCTTGGCTGACTGCAGGCTTTAATTTAAAAATAAAGTCTCTAGCCATAATGGTTCCAAAGTTATCACATTTTAAAGAAAATATATTTTGAAGGGTCTAACTCTAGAATCGTTGGGGCTAGAAACGTAATTTTTTTTTTTTTTTAAATGAAAGCTTGGAGTCCAGCCATTAAGAAATGGTGTTGATAATATATTTTTATTATGTAACAATAGTCATTATGTTATCAATATTAAAAACAGGCAGTTTTCTCTAGCTATATAGATAAACATATTTACAACATGACAGGAGAAAAAATTACTCACCTTAGTAATGTTGTTTCTTCTAATGGAGTCTTGCTATATTATGACATATGCAGTTTGTCCCAGCCTTAGAACTGCTCCGAGGTGAAAGAGTTAAAGTCCATGCCAGGCATGGAACTTAGAGCTTGAGCTCAGTTGAAAATTCTATCTGTTGCTCTTCAAACTTAAACTGTCAGATCTTTATGAGCAAAAACTCACTAAGACTCTGTGTGGAAGCTGTAAACCTACACTAGCCAACTGGCTACTTAATTAAATAAACACATTTTTTGGTGCCCCAAAGAAGACTCAAGTCAGGAGACCCAAAATATAACAACACAACAAAGATCACCCCAAAAGGAGGGTTGAAAAACAAGGTGGGCATCTAAAAAGTGCCAACGCTGCCCTGCCCACCCACATCCCCAAGAGTAAGGTTCTGAGAGGGGCAAGCAGGGGGGGAGGTCATAATATAGCAAGACTCCATTAGAAGAAACAACATTACTAAGGTGAGTAATTTTTCTTCAAACAACATGAAGTCTTGCTATATTGTGACATATGCAGACTACACAGCAGTACCTCCATGGAGGAGGGACAGAACCCACTTAGGATATATAGGCTCTGAAGCCAGCTGTGCAAAACGAGCATCACTCCTAGCCTGGATGTCCAGGGAGTAATGCTTAGTAAAGTGTGCACCGTTTTCAGATAGCGGCTTGACATATCTCTAGGATAGAGATGTCCCTGGCAGCAGCCAGAGACGCAGCTGTACCTCTGGTGGAGTGAGCCCTCAGGCCTGAGGGAGGAACTTTACCCAGTTTTTCATAGCAGAATTGGACACAAGAGACGATCCACCTGGCAATGGATCTTTTAGTGGCAGGTTTCCCTTTGCCAACCTCACCATAAGTGAGGAACAGTTGGAGGGAGTTAAACCTGTGACCTTTAGTACGATCTATGTAGTAACTAAGTGATCTTTTGACATCTAAACTGTGCAACCTCCTCTCACCAGAAGAGGAATGGCCAGTGAAGTACACAGGGAGAGATATAGATTGATTAAGGTGGAAATCTGAGACCACCTTAGGCAAGAACTTTCAGTTAGTCCTGAGGCCTACCTTATCTCTGTGAAAGGAGATAAAATCAGGCTCCACTGACAATGCTTGTAACTCACTTATGCGCCTGGCAGAAGTGATGGCTACCAAAAACACAGTTTTCCAAGTCAAGTACTTGAGCTCTGCTGAGGACAAGGGCTCAGAAGGGTGTTGCATAAGTTGGGCAATGCAAATATTAAGATCCCAGGGAGGAAGGATCCTAAATGGGGGTTGGTGTGAAGCAACCCTTTGAAAACTTGGAGAATACAGGATGAGCTGAAGAGAAGAGGCTTACCTGCTGACACAAGAAAGCAGACACGGCTGCCAAGTGCACTTTAAGGGTAGCTGGTCTCAGCCCTAAAGTATTTAAATGAACCATATAAACCAGGACTGCGGGTAAGTCAGCGGATTCTGGGGAAATATGCTTCCCAGAGCACCATACGGAAAAATCTCTTCCATTTGGAATTATAAGTAGCCCTGGTGAAAGGCTTCCTAGAAGCCTTCAGAATATCCAATACACCTTGGGAAAGGTGTAGCTCAGCAAACTCTAACTCTTCAAGAGCCAGGCCTTGAGATTGAGAGATTTGAGGTTCGGGTACCCAAACCCTCTTCTGAGCACAGGATAACAGATTGTGACTCCTGGGAGACACAGGGGACGGTGGACTGCTAAGGGCATAAGGAGTGGGTACCAGGGCTGTCTGGCCCAGTCTGGAGCAATCAGAAACATCTTGCAGGATTGAGACCTGCTTTTAACTAGCACTTTGAACAGGAGAGGGAAGGGTGGAAAAGCATAGAGAAACTTCCCTTCCCAACTGAGAAGGAAGGCACCCAGGGGGACTGAGCCCAACACTGGGGGCCTGCAACAAAAAAGGGAGTTGGCGATTGTCTGGGCCTGCAAAAAAAGATCTATCTGGAGTGTTCCCCATCTGGCAATACCACCTCCCGAACTAAGGGATCCAGAGCCCATTAGTGATGGCCTTGGAAATCCTGCTGAGAGCATCTGCCAGGACATTGCCCTTGCCTGGGAAGTGAACTACTACAAGGGAGGTGTTCAGGAAGTAAGCCAGAGACCACAACCGTTGCTTGATTGCACAAGGCTGTAGACCAAGTGCCCTTGCTTGTTGATGTACCACATTGTGATGGTATTGTCTGTTCTGACTTGAATAACCTTGTTCTGAACAGATTTGGAAAAAACTTGAAGTGCTAGAAAAACTGCTCTGAGTTCGAACAGATTGATGTGGAGCACAGATTCCTGAGGGGACCCCAATCCCTGGGTGGTGAGGTCGCCCATGTGAGCTCCCCACCCCAATAGGGATGCATCTGTAGTAAGGATTAAGGAGTGAGACTGAGGGGTAAGGGGGACCCCCTGTCTCAAATTGCCCAGGTCCTGCCCCCACTGAAGGGCCTGGATCAGGGTTCGAGTCACTGGAATTAATTTGGTTAGAGGGTCCTTTCTTTGAGACCAAAGGCTCTCAGATGGAACTGGATGTCCCTCATCTGAAATCTGGCTCCCTGCACTACTGCTGTCGAAGCAGCCATGTGTCCCAGGAGCTGTAGAAAGTGCCTTGCTGGTCGAGAGACCGCAGGGGTGAAGGAGCCAGAGAAATCAGGGTACTTGCCCTTTCCAGGAAGGAAGGCTCTGGTTTCTTTTGTGTTCAGTTCTGCACCTATGAAGGTGAGAAGCTGGACAGGCTCTAGGACTGACTTTGGAAGATTGAGAAGGAAACCTAGAGAAGTTAGCAGTTGCTGAGTTACTTGGAGGTGTAACCTGACTTGGTCTGTGGACTGACCTACTATGAGCCAGTCATCCAAGTAAGGAAAGATGGCAATTTTTGCCTTAAGTGGGCAACTGCTACTGCCAGGCATTTTGTGAATACCCTTGGGGCAGATGTAAGGCTGAAGGGCATTGCTCTGAACTGGTAATGACCTGAGGGCAGTTCGAATCTGAGGTACTTTCAATGGGAGCTTCTGATGAGAACATGAAAATAGGCATCCTTGAGGTCCAGGGACACTAGCCAGTCCCCTGGCCTTAAAGAAGGTAAAATAATTCCCAGAGTCACCATTTTGAATTTTGGTTTTAAAAGGTGTTTGTTTAGATACCTGAGATCCAGGATGGGCCGCCATTCTCCTGTCTTTTTTGGGGTAAGGAAGTACCTGGAGTACAACCCTTTGCCTTGGTGAGGGTGGAACCCTTTCACCACTCTGACAGCCAGAAGGGTAGAGACTTCCCCCTCCAGGGCAAGAGCCTCTGAAGGATTTGCAGGTGGAGAGGATCTGACTCTCATCTTTGGAAATTTTTTGAAGCTGAGAACCAGTCCCTGGCTTACTACTTCCAGGACCCACTTGTCTGACGTTAGAAACTCCCAGTCCTGGACAAAGTAAGCCAGCCTGCCCCTACAGGTAGTGGAGAATCGGCCCTGGCGCCCCATCAGGGTGCCTGTTTGGCAGGGCTTTAGGCTGAGGGGTGGAAGCAGGCCTGCCTGCACCCGTCTGCCTCTCCTCTAAAGAACCCCTTCTGTGCAAAAGCTGAAGAGGAAGCCTGGGCTTAGTAAAAGGCCTATGAAAGGCCTACTCCTGCCCCTGGAGGCTGCCTTTGGAAAGTGACTTGCCTTTCCTTGGCCTGTGCATTCCTATAGGTGGTCCTATATTCATCCATTTTCTTCATGTAATTCTCTGTTTGCTCCACAAACAGAGTTACTCATAACAGGAAATCCATGGCCTTAGTCTGGGTATCCTGTGACAGGCTAGTACATCTGAGCCAAGCCATTCTATGGAGAGCCACAGATGTAGCCATGACTCTGGATGATACATCATTAGAGTCCACTGCAGCATGGAATTGCACCTTGGATGCCTCAATACCATCAGGGGCCACCTGCTCCAGCTCTTCTGCCAGCTGGCCAGGAACCTGCTTTGCTAGAGCTAAAACAGTATCCCATCTGGATTTTTGATGTCTAGCAACATAAGCCAATAATTAGCCTGTCTGAGTCCTAAGGAAGCTACCATGTACTGTTTCTTTGCCATGGCATCTATCTTTCTGGAGTCCTTGTCAGGGGGGTGAGAGGCTAAGGGAACATTTGCCTTGTCACAGGCTGCAGCCTGCACCACCCCCACATGGCTGCATTGTTGTGTAAGGAACTCCGTGATCAGAGCCTGATAATGCATACCTTTTGTCCATTCTTTTATCAACAGGATGTATGGTGTGAGGAGCTTTAAAATCTTTACTGTCTGTTTCCAAAAGATTTATGCAGAGGAACAGACAGTCTCCTAGACTCTGGGATATCCATCATTTCTACAAAATCAGGCTCCTTCTAATCATCCAGCTTCCTCCATAGGGAGCTGGAAGGTTTCAACCACTTTTTTTTTAAAACATGAAGTGAGAAGGGGACTCAGAAAGCCTAGGGGGAGACACTCCTGAAGGTCTGTCTGGAGAGATGTTCGGTTCAATGGGCACATCCAGACTTCAAAACCACATTCACTCCCCTCATACTCCTCTTCCCCCTCCTCTGGTTCATAAAATTCCCTTAAATAATACTCCTGAACTGGAGGAACCGACCGAACCGAACGCTTACCTGATGATGCCGGTTCGGTCGGAACCGGGGAGACTGAACAATTTTTATTGCTTTAGCTATTTCTTCAGCGGTTGGAGAGGGAAGTTTTGACTCCACACCAGCTGATTTTCTAGATTTCTTTGTTGGAACCGACTCCTCAGAGTCGGCTCTCCTTGTGCCCGAGGAAGTATCGCCCTGGTCAGAGGGTACTCCCTCTGGTTCGGTTGAAACCGAACCGGGCTGGCCATCCGGGTCAGCGGACTTTATGGCCTCCCGTTCCCTGAGTCTACCAACTCTCTTATCCAGAGTAGCTGCAGGACTCTTACAAATCTGGCAGTCTGAATTGAGGTGGTCAACCCCAGACAATAAACACATGTGGTGTGGGGGTCAGCCTTGGCAAATGCTTCCCCACATACAACACAGTGCTGAAACCCAGTGGGCCCGGTTTTCTTTTGGGGTTTCTCAGACATAGTGCCAGCCTAACGAAAAGCTTGCCCTTTTAAGCAATCTGCCAAACAAGACTCCCTTATCGGGTCCCAACCGTGTCACGGGTCGTGGAAAAAAACGTAATTAAATCCGTTTTTTTTAGAACCGATAAGAACTGGGAACCGCACTTCTAAAAGACTGTAATGTAATAGAAGTAACTTGATCAGTTCAAACCGAACCAATAAAAATGTTTACAAGTTCCACACAGAAATAAATGTAAAACCTATCTAGTACTTACAATACCACAGATAGAGCTTGAACCGACCGGTTGTGGTTTAATTTCGGTTAAAAAAACAAAAACTTTTATACTTTAACCGACAAAATGAACCTTGCAGAAGGAGGAATCTCCGGAGTGACTGTTCAGTGAGGCAGAGTAAAGAATCTGACAGTTTAAGTTTGAAGAGCAACAGATAGAATTTTCAACGAAGCTCGAGCTCTAAGTTCCATGCCTGGCATGGACTTTAACTCTTTCACCTCCAGAGCAGTTATAAGGCTGGGACAAACTGCATATGTCATAATATAGCAAGACTTCATGTCGTTTTAACTATTTTTTTGCAAAATAAACATTATTGATACATTTTGTCCACAGCGAGAAAGTATATCAATATATTTTTTAATATCAACATGGAAAATTTCATGACGGTTTTAAAAAATAAAATAAAAAAAAAAAAAAAAACAGTTTTTGCACTTTTTCTGGATTTTGGTATTAGTCCCCATAATGTAATTGGTATTTGCAGAATACCCATAAACATTCATCTTATACCTTAAATCACGTGGCTAACATTTCACTCTCCTCACCAGCAGAACCAATTGTTTCTCACTTTGCTGCGAACGTTCGAAGACAATAAAACCTTTTTCTATTACAATGAAAACATTTCCACTTTTTAAACACAAAACCCACAACAGGGCACAGGTTTCTTCAAAATTAATAGACTTTTTTGGTTCAAGTCAAAGGCCCACAACCTTTGCTACTAAACTCAAATATTCTACCTAGCAACAACCTAACTAAAGGAAGATGAAACCTTTTTCCTTTAAAAAAATGTTTTCCACTTTATAAGCACAATAACACACTCCAGGGAATGGGTTTCATGAGAATTAATGCAGTTTCTGAGTGCACTGAAAGTCACTTGGCCATTGGCTATGTGATTCCGGTTCACCCAGGACATGCATTAATTCTATAGAAATGCATGCCCTGTTATTGCCTACTTAAGCTGTGCTGTTGTGTTAGGATTCTGCATTCTTCTTATCCATTGTATATTAACTGTTTCCTAATTTGATAATTCTTTGTTATTTCTTAAACAAATGACTAAAATTAATGAAAAATGTACCAGTTCCTTCTACTGGTGGCCTGCAGAAAATCTCAGAATCCTACCTTTGGCAAGTCCCTCAGTAGGTAGTACAGCATTGCAAGTGCATGGGCTGTTTTGGCAATTTTGCAGGCTCCTGTTTTACTGCCTGCTCTCTGATATGAAGATGGCATTCAACACTTGTACAGCTTCTGCTTCCTGGGCTTCATCTATACATAGAAGAGGATAATTACATGGTTTTCACATTAAAGTAATATAGAGATGGTAATTAGTTATGGGTGCAGCATTAGCCACTGCTAAGCAATTGCAACATACATTTTAAGGAGAAAGAAATAATGTAACTTCACTGGAAATTGAACCTGGGTCCCCAGAATACCGTCCTAGTGTTATAACAGCTGAACTATCAGACTAACTAGCCAACTAGAGTTTTCCTCAGTTACTTTCCCTCTCAGATCTAATCCTGATGCTATGCAAACAAGAACAGCAAAATAATCTCTGTATAACCCAAGTCTCCATAAATTTTGGCTGATATTACTAATCCCAGTCTGCACCTATCAGATATGCAATTCATTTGTAATAATGCACTGAGATCTCAGAGGCTGCTTTTAAGTAAGAGCAGCTATTGCAACAAATCCTTTCTAGCTGAAGATCAGATCATTTGTAGTTTGAACTGAGAAGTATTGCTCCTAAAATGACTCTTGTTGAACCCCATTACCAGTGATGTCTATTGTCATTGCTACTGGCCATGATGGTCCCCCTCCCCATTGTCAAATATTTTGATTTAGACACACAGGAGAGTCAAGTGTTTTTCTGTGTGTATGTGCAGTGTTGGGGAGCAGATCAGAACACTCAACTTTGTTTTATACCAGATAATGACCCCCACCACCACTCTGAGTACTGTTGTGTGGTCCTTGCTTTATGTCAGATATAATATACACACACACACACACACACACACACACTCACTCTGGGTACTGGAACACACCAGGAACAAAAGGTTTGTCTGGTGACAGATGGCATAAGACACTGAACTCCACTGATAACCATTCAGAATCTAAGGTTGACAGTCCAGCTGAATGATCACAGCACTGAATTACAGGCCAAGAGGCACCAGGCTTGAATCTCACCACAGCCATGAGCTCACTATGTGACTGTTGTCATCTCAGGAACATGGGCAGACTACGCCCACTCCTTCAGCTACACTTGTACATATGCAACAATGTTGGTCATTAATAAAATCTTTTGAAAAACCTGTTAATAGTAGTTCACCCATACAGACAGAAAAAGACAGATTGTTACAAAATTGTAAAACATCTGCTAACATTCCAAATTAATATTTTTTTCATTTTTCTGACATCGATATTCCCTTAATAAGAAATCAAAATAGACCAAACTAAATGAACATAATGAAGTAGGGCAACACAAAATTCCAAAATTCAGGTTTAAATGTGTTACATGCAAGGACGTAAAAGATGTGAGTAGGAAACAGAATACAAAAGAAATCCTGTGGAATAGATGGAATTGAAGCAAGATTCATAAAGGACTCATTTGATATAATTTCTCCTGCACTGACAAAAGCTTTTTAACTGGAGCTTAAATGAAGGAAAATACCCTACACCTTGGAAAAAGGCTAAGGTTCTACTTATATATAATGGGGAGTTGTCTATGAATCCATCAAACTACCGTCCCATAGCACTCTTGTCAGTGATTTAAAAAATATTGGAGAGATTGGTGCAGGGAAAAAAATGAGTATTTGGGAAATACCCGCTGTTGTCCAAGTACCAATCTGGTTTTCAGAAGGAGTACTCCATGGGCACCGCACTCACCGATCTAACTGATATGATTGCCTCCTCTTTAGAAAAGGGACAGGCAGTAGGTGCAGTGTTCGTGGACTTGTCCAAAGCCTGTGATACTATAGACCACCAAATTCTGATTGACCAGTTTATGGATATTGGCATCTCGTAGGAGACCTGCAACTAGTTTAGTTCCTACTTAACAGGTAGAACACAGCAAGTATTAATTGGTAGGGAGTTATCCAACATAGTTTTAGTACAAGAGGTGTCCTCCAGGGATCCATCTTAGGATACATGTTATTTTTAATTTATATAAATCAGCTTACTGAGTTAGCTGAAAACACAAAAATAAGGCTATATGCAGAGAAGAAAAAATGACTCATTGTAGTAATATTGTTTCTTCCAGGGGATCACACAGTATAATTAAACTAACGCAGTCAGCCTTCAGTGTTGAACTACCCTGGAGAGATAGAATTTATGCAAATGATGGAACCCTCATTGGCTCGTGCCAATTTCAAACTGTTGCCCCTAGTAACTGCTACACTCTGAAGTGCTCAAATTCATTACGCAGCCTAAATAGAAGGACCCTCTAGCTCAGCAGTTCTCAGCCTTTGTCATAGTGAGCCTCCCCAAGCCATGGAAAGATCTTGAGCCTCCCTTAAATACTGAAATAGTGTTGGGCCTCCCCATAGAAAAATAGCATACTTTGCACAATACACGAGGAATAAAGTGGAACTCCTTTGAGTAACTGAATCTCATTTTATAAAGGCTTATTGTACACTCCCCAATTGTAACCCCTCCCCAGACCAGCCTACTTGCAAAGCTATTTTGACTCTTGAATCAGTTACCCTTTGTTTACAATACCTTCACAGGTCAGACTGCTTTCTCTGTCTGTTTCCCATCTATCTGGAATAACCTTCCTACCACCTCTGACTCTCACCTCTTTACCCTGCTCTAAGCAACTTCTCAGGTAACATTTTGCTCCTTCCTGTTCTTGCTCCTACAGTAGTACCTCTCTGCTTAACACTTGTATTTGGAGCTGTTACAAAGAGACATAGAAGCAGGCGGCAGATAAGGACTGCAAGGCCCATCCAGTCTGCCCATTTCTTTTCTACCTTATGAATGTGCCACAGTCTCTCTGTCAATGGCCTATCTAGTCATACTCATCTGTATTGCTCCCTTATGCCTATCCATGCCTGTTTGAAGCCCTGCACTGTATTCATATCCACCACTTCCTGAGGTAGGCCGTTCCATGCATCCACCACCCTTTCTGTGAAAAAGAACTTCCTCACATTACCCCTTAATCGGCCTCCCTCTAATCTCATGCTGTGTCCTCTTGTCCTGCTATTTTTCTTATATTGAAACATGTCAGACTCTTTCACCTTGTTAATGCCCTTAAGGTGTTTGAATGTTTCAATCATATCACCTCTCTCCCTCCTTTGCTCTACGGTATACATATTGAGTTCCGTTAATCTGTCCTCATACATTTTCTGATGCAGTCCCTGCACCATTTTGGTTGCCCTTCTCTGGACTGCCTCAATTTGGTTAATGTCCTCGTGAAGGTGTGGCCTCCGGTACTGCACGCAGTACTCCAGATGGGGCCTAACCAGTGTCTTGTAAAGAGGGATTATAACCTCCCTCTTCCAACTTGTGATACCCCTACTAATACACCCCAACATCCCTCTAGCCTTACCTACTACTTTAGAGGTCTGCTTGGATGATTTCAGGTCATCAGTGATGATGACGCCCAAGTCTCTTTCTTCCCTTGTGACTGCCTGCAACTTCCCTCCCAGCCTATAGGTGGCTTCAGGGTTTCTCTTCCCTATGTGCATGATCTTGCACTTCTTTGCGTTAAACCACAGTTGCCACCCTTCCGACCATTTAGCAAGTTCATCTAGATCTCTTCTCATTCTGCCCACCCCATCTGGATCATCTACTCTGTTGCAGATCTTGGTGTTCTGCTAGCAGACTAATTAGTCAATTGTTACATCTCATTATTTGTTCATTGTTCCTATTTATTTGCACTATTGTTCATTTTGTGTTGCTTGACTGTTTTATAGTTCCTTTTTGAACTGTATTCATTTTCTACCCTTCCCGGGGCACACCTGTAATTAGCCTTGGCTCAGTGTGCCTTTTCCGGCCACCAATTTGTAAATACATAAATTCACCTTCTTTTATTATCTTCCAGTTTGCTTCATCCCTTCAAACAAAACATCTAAAACTTGAAGAATGCATATACAGTACTTTTCAGACTTGCTTGAGCCTCCCCTGAAATAGGTTTAGGCCTCCCCGTGGAGGCTGGCCACATCATTTGAGAAACCCTGCTCTAGCTAACTACACTATGGATTGGCCCCCTTAATCACATCCCAAACAAAAGGTCCCTGAAAGAGGGGCAATGTTTATCAACTGGGTAAGAAATCCTCAGTGTTAACCAGTAACAACATATGTAGCCTGTGACAGCAGGGATGCAGAATTAGGATCTGTCCAACCTTTTCCCTTGGTTCAGGTAGGGGGGCAGTATGGGAGCTTTAATAATGCAGTGTGATCCCTGGAAGAAACAAGATTACTATGGTGAGTAATTGTTTTCTAACCCAGGAATCACGCCAGTATGATTAAATTAATGCAGACTACCAAGCAGTACCTTTGGAGGTTGCGCTAAAACCTACTTTAGGAAAAGGTTCTGCAGACTGCTGTGCCAAATCTGGCAACATTTCTGCTCTGTATGTCCAACCAATAATGTTTGGTAGAGGTGTGAATATTTTTCATGTAGCTGCTTTGCAGATTTCCAGTACAGGAATATCCCTTGCAGCTGCACCCCTGGTAGAATGCGCCATGAGGCCCAGGGAAGCCTGCTCACCAAGGTTACTGTAACAGAACTGTATATAAGCTATTATCCAGCATGCAATGGTTCATTTGGATGCAGGTTTGCCCTTACCCACTTCCCCATAAGTGAGGAACAGCTGGATATGTTCTGGTCTATATGCCTTGGTCTTGTCGAGGTAATGGCTTAGTGCCCTCTTGATATCCAGGCTACGTAGTTTCCGCTCAGATAAGCTGGAATTGTCAGTGAAGACAGGTAATGTCATAGACTAGCAAACTGTAGGCCTTCAAGAGCCAAGCCTTCAGTCCCAGAGACCCGAGGTTGGGATATAGGATCCTGCCCTGAAAGGATGTCAGAGGGTGTGCCTCTGGGGCAGGCGGATCAGCTGTGAGGCAGATAGCGTCAGCAGTAAAGAGTACCATGGCTACCTCGCCCAGTCTGGTGCCACCAGGATCATTGTTTTTGGTAGTGACCTGAGCTTTATCAAAGTTGTCAGTAGCAGAGGGAAACAAGGGAAGACATACAGGAACCTGCCCAACCAGTCCAGCGTTAAGGCATGCACTGGAACAATGCCTACGTGGAGGCCTGTAACAGAACTGTGGTAATTGGTAGTTGTCTGTGGAGGCAAAGAGATCTATCTCTGGGGTGCCCCACTGTCTGAATACAGACTGGAATACCTGTGTATTCAGTGAGCACTCGTGAGGATTCTGGCTGATCCTGCTGAGGGAGTCTGCCAGAATATTGCCCTTCCATGGTAGGTGGATGGCAGAAAAAGACACTTGTAGGGAGTAGGCCAGGCTCCACACCTTCATGGCCTCTGTGCACAGTGGGGTGGACCTTGTTCTCCCTTGTTTGTTGATGTAGTACATAGTGGTGGTGATGTCTATTCTGACCTGTACCACCTCATTTTTTAAGTGTGGAGCAAATGACTGAAGAGCTAAGTACACTTCCTTGAGTTCTAACAAATTTATATACAGGAGTGACTCCTGAGAGGACCACATGCCGCTGGCTGTTAGGTCGAGCATGTGTGACCCCAGCCCAGGAGGGAAGCATATGTGGTGAGCACCACCGATGGATGCTCCTTTTGGAAGGGAGTTCCCTCCCTGTGGTTCTCATTTTCTAGCCACCACTGCAGGGCCTGTAACAGTGTGCTTGTGGCTGGCAGAAGTTTTTCCAAGGAATTTCTTCTTTGAGACCAGTGAGCTCCCAAGTGGAACTGAATGTCTCTTACCTGAAACCTGGCACCACTGCAGTGGCAGCTGCCATGTGGCCTAGCAGCCACAGGAACTGTCTTGCTGTCCTGGGTCTGTTTAATTGAAAAGATCCTGCCAGCTGAAAAATACTGCTTATTCTGCCCTGTGGAAGAAAAGCTCTTTCATGAATAGTGTCCAATTCTGCTCCTATGAAGTCCAGTACCTGGACTTGGTCCAGCTGAGATTTTTGGACATTTATCAAAACCAGATTCCAGTGTGCACCAGGTGAGGGCCAGGAACTCTCTGGTTTGTTGCAGGGACTGTCCTATGACTAGCCAGTCATTTAAGTATGGGAACACAATCACTCCTTGTCTTCTCAAATGCGCCACCACCATGGCCAGACACTTTGTGAATGCCCTGGGGGCTGAGGTCAGGCCGAATGGCATGGCTGCAAACTGGTAGTGACCTGAGAGCAATCTGAACCTTAGGTACTTTCTGTGGCTGGGTCAGATTGGGATGTGGAGATTGGTGTCCTTTAGGTCTAGGGATGCCAACCAGTCTCCTTTTTGTAGTGTAGGCATACTCATGGCCAAAGTGACCATCTTGAATTTTGGCTTTGACATGTTTGTTCTGGAGTCTTACAGAATCCTGTCTACAGGTGTAGCCGGGGCAAAATTTCTGCCTCTTAGTTTGAGAAATGATTTGATGCTTAGAAACAGTTCCTGGTTCACTACCTCCAAGACCCACTTGTCTGTGGTGATGGTATACGAAGCTTGGAGGAAGTGAGCCAGGGTGCCTCCTACTGGTAGGGGGAGGTGACCTGTACTAGCCCATAAGGGGTTCTGTTTGGGCTGGGCCTGGGCTTGAGGCACCTGGGCAGACCTCATAGTCCTTCTGCCCCTACCTCTAAAGTACCCCCTGGCCTGTTGGTAGTCTGGCATGACTTGAGCCTGGAAAAAGGGTCTGGAGTAGGATCCTCTACCCCTTCCTCACTTGTACTGGGACATGTATGAGGTGGAGGGTTTATCCCTTGCAGAGTTGCTTCTGTAAATGGATTTGTACTCTTCCACCTTCTTCATGTACAGTATTCTTCAGTCTTATCCCCAAAGAGGGAATAACCCTCACAGGGAAATCCATTGCTTTGGTCTAAGTGTCCTAGGACAGGTTTGTGGCCCTGAGTCAAACAAACTGCCTCATTAATACTGTGAGTACCACGAGCCTGGCAGCAGTGTCATTCACATCCACAACTATACGGAACTAGAACTTGGTGGCATCAAGTGCTGCTCTGGCAGTTTCTGCCAGGTCTACTGCCATCTCCCCAGACATTTTGTCTGTCATAGCCAATACCGTATTCCATAGTACCTTCTGATACTGGGCTGCATAAGCCATGTAATTGGCTTGCCTTACTAACAGGGAGGCTGCCAAGTACCCATTTTTACCCATACCATTGATTTTCCTTGAATCTTTGTCATGCTTTGTCAGCACTTGATGCCACCAGAAGGAACTAGAAGGGGACAGGATCAGATCTACAGTACAGTAGCTTCTTGTTTTACATTGTTTTCATGGATTCTACTTGGTAGAATGTTTATTTTCTTTCTTACTACTAAGGGCTAGCAGGTATTGTTTGGGGCTGTTGGAATTTTGAAACCTGTTTTGGTAAAAAGTGGGCTCATTTGTTTGGTTTAGGTGTGGCAGGCTGCATTTGTAGAGGCCTATTTCTTCTCTTTTAAACATAATTGGTGTAATTTAACTGGTCTGTTTCTTTGAATTGGAGACCTATATCTTATAATTCCAAACCTATTTTGATGTATTGTTGGTGAAGCTGTTTGAATTGGTGTCCTGTTTCTTTGGGTAGCAAACCTATGTTGGGGCTTTGAGTAGAATTGATTCATTGTTGCTGGCTTCACTAGCTGCAAAGTTTTGAGTGAGGGATGGTGCTAATTGTCTGACTAGAGGCCTCAGCTACCTGATTGTTTCGGAAGACTTGGGCTGGTCCCACCACCCAAACCCCTCACCCCACCCACCCTGGTCAATTATTCCCTTTGTACTAGGGGTTCTGACATCACTCTCAAACAGGCAAAGGATTTGCACCTGTCATAACAGAAGCAGACATCCAGGAAAGGAACTGCAGCAAGTGAAGAGGTGACTGCTCTCTCAGTGGAAGGGAAGTAAATGCAAATCTAGGCGCTTTCATTATT
Source organism: Neoceratodus forsteri (assembly GCA_016271365.2). Classification (NCBI taxonomy): domain Eukaryota; kingdom Metazoa; phylum Chordata; order Ceratodontiformes; family Ceratodontidae; genus Neoceratodus; species Neoceratodus forsteri. The sequence goes on from CM057452.1 coordinate 571,608,250, forward strand.
ACTACTTCACATAGTTATTGCATTGGGTAAAGGAGGAGTAGGAGTTGAAGAAGGTTGTGCAATGGCTACTTAAAGTATTTTTGAGTGTGGATAGGAATATAAAAAGCAGTTGCTCAACATATCTAAACGTGTGCAACAAAGGAGGTAAGGGACATAAAGAATGTTTTGCACTGATAGAGGGGAGAGTGGGGACTTGGGGGAGTGTTTGGCATCCTGCATCTGAAGGGTGGGGGTCGCTGGGGGCAACGACAGCAATGGGTAGGGTGGTGGAATGCAACAACCAATGTGCACCAATCTTTCTAAACATTGCCTGGAGTGGGAGGATGTTTAGTGCTAACCACATAGAAAAACTTAGAAAGGAGATTGAGGGTCTGCAGGAGGAACTAAGACAGGCAAGGCAGATTGGGGTGGGTTTAGCCCAATACTGGAGGGAGGAAGAAGGGGAGATGAGGGAGGGCAATTTAAGCCAACAGTGGTGAGGAGAGGCTCAGAAGAAGGGAAGCAGAGACAAAGGGGCCCAGGCCAGGAAGAACGATTGCCGGGAAACCAGGTCAGGAGACAAAAGTCAAATGGAAGGAGGCAATAGGGACTTGTGAGGGGAGGCGAAGAAGTGGCAAAAATCATGGAGTGGAAAGGAGAGAACAGGTTACTATGCAGAGAGGGAGCAGGCATATGTGAAGGATCTTCAGAAAATAGTTTTGCACTGCTAGAGAGGAAGAAGGTGGAGGAGGGACGGATGAAATTAGAGGATAATTGATAAATGCCTGGACCAAACTGGGCGGGGAAGTTCTGCTGGGAGAACTGCAACAGGGGTAAAGGGCATAATAATGTGCAGGAGAAGAAGAGGAGCTGGAAATGAGGAGGGAGATGAAAGGAAGCAAGCAGGAGTAAGAGGGTGGAATCTTAGTGCTGGGGACTCAATACTAAGAGGAGTTAGTGGGGTAGCAAGGCAGAGAGGCATAGTCGCATTTCGGTGGAGGCCATGCCAGGAATGACAGCGGAAAGGGTGGGACAGTCTGTTCTGAAATATGCTAGAAGGGGTAGGGACAAGCCTCATTTAATTATACATCTTGGGACAAACGACCTGGCTGACAAGACAGTGGATACAGTCAGAGGAGGTTTGAGGAACTAGCACAATTATGTGAGGGGCCAGGAAGATCAGTAACTTTTCCGAGATACTCCGGTGCCAAAGGCAAGCACAACAAGAAAGCTGAGAATAGAGGAATTTAACAGATGGCTAAGAACCTGGTGTTGTGCTAAAGGGTATGGGCTGTTGGGGGTGGGGAGGGACCTGGGAGGACAGTAGTCTCTATGCCAAGGACAGACTACACTTGAGTGAGGAAGGAAAAAAGTGTTGAAGCAGAGGATGGAAGAATATATAGAGGAAGTTGGGAGTTTAAACTAGGGTGGGGGTGGCAGTTGGGGAAGAGATATGCAGAGACCACAGGTTGGGAAATCATATGAGCTTACCCCCATAACAGTGACAAAGGACAAATGGCAAGTACTATGGGTGATGCTAGGAAAGGAGGGCAGGATGGGAGGGGAAAGGGTGGAAGGTGGTTACCCTTAATGCTAAGGAGCCTTGGGAGGAAAACTGCAGAGTTGCAGGTTCTCATGGCAGAGGAGAGGTGGACATTGCAGCCATCACGGAAACATGGGCCACCCAATATAATGACTGGGACCTGTCTGTACCAGGGTACAGGTTATTTCGTAGGGACAGGGTGACTGGGAAAGGAGGGGTGGCACTATATGTGAAGGAAGGACTGAAGTGTGTAAGGGAGGAAGGGAGGAGGTAGTACAGAGTCACTTTGGGTGCAAACCAGGATTCCAAGAATAGGAGTCTTAGAATGGGAGTGGTGTACAGGCCACCATCCCAGATGGAGGAGTTAGACAGGGAACTAGCAGGACAGATCAGGAGGACCTCGAGAAGGGTAGTGTGGTGATTGTGGGGACTTCAACATGCCAGGAGTGGACTGGAGCACCCCAACAACCAGGAACAGAAGGGAGCAGGTACTGCTGGATGCTTCCAGGACAGCTTCCTGCTGCAAATGGTCAGTGAACCAACCAGGTTGGGAATACCCTGACCTTGTGCTGGCAAATGGGGACTTTGTGAGAGAACTTACAGTGGAGGAACCGCTGTCAGGAGTGACCACCACTCAGTATGGCTCACATTGGATATGGGCAAGGAAGGAGTGGAATCTGGCACAAGAGTGCTGGACTTCAGGAGGGCTGACTTTGGGAGGATGGGGGAAGTGGTAAAAGGGTACCTGGCCAGAATTCAATCTAGTATGGATACTAACCAGAGATGGGAGCTCATAAAGTTGGGGATAGTGGAGGCAACCAAAACCTGCTGCAAAGCCCAGAGCAAGAAGGCTAGGGCTAAGAAACCGAGCTGGTTGAGCAAGGAGGTCATGGAAAAGGTAAGGAGGAAAAGAGCTGCCTTTAGGAAATACAAGAAAACAGGGAGGGGGGAGGACAGAGAGGAGTACTTGACAGAATCGAAGGAGGTGACAAGGGCAGTAAGAGCCAAAGCATCAGAACTCAGGCTGGCACAAGGCATTAAGAAGGGGAGAAGGACTTTTAAGTACATCAGGGAGAAAAGGAGCTGTAGGGACCACAGTAAGGATTAGAAGGAGGGGGTTGGTGGAAGCAGGAACGATACAGGGAAGCACTAAATGAGTACTTCTGCTCAGTATTTACTAAAGAGAAGAGGGGGTGACACCCAAGATGGGAGAAATGGCAGAGCGGGGGAGTGGTGACAGATGGGGAAATCATGGAGGCAGAGTTTGAGAGGGTTTGAAGGCACTGAGGGTGGACAAGGCACCAGGCCCAGATGGCATCCACCCAGGGTACTGAAGGAGCTGGCAGAGGTCCTTGCAGGACCTTTGGCAGACCTATTAATGCCTCACTACATTCGGGTGTGTACCTCAGGACTGGAGGATGGCTCATGTGGTGCCCCTCCACAAGAGTGGCTCCAAGGATGAACCGAAACTACAGACCAGTGAGCCTCACATCCATCGTGGGTAAGCTAATGGAGACTATCCTGAAGGAGAGGCTGGTGGCCCTCTAGAGGCCAAAGGACTACAGGACAGCAGACAGCATGGCTTCATCGTGGCCGATCCTGCCAAACCAACCTGGTCGGGTTCTATGACTGGGTAACTAGGCAACTGGACAGGGGACATGCAGTGGATGTCCTGTATCTGGACTTCAGTAAGGCATTCGACTCAGTGCCATATGGAAGGCTGGGAAGGAAGTTAGTAGGCACAGGGGCAGGTGCAATGCTGGTGAGATGGGTAGGAAACTGGCTGCAGGGAAGGCAACAGAGGGTGGTGGTGGGGGTGGGGAGCTCTCACACCCAAGGGCAATGACGAGCGGTGTCCCACAGGTCTCGGTGTTGGGACCAGTGTTGTTTGGGATATTCATTGCAGCCATATCATGGGACATCAAGAGCAAGATCAGTCTGTTTGCTGATGATACCAAGGTTGAGCGGTGGTGGATGACCTAGGGGATGGCAGGGGTTGCAGGATGATCTGGCAAAGCTTGAAACCTGGTCAGACACCTGGCAACTGGGCTTAATGCCAAAAAGTGCAAGGTGATGCATTTTGAGATCAAGAACCCAGGGAGGACTTACCAGCTAGGAGGTGCAGCTAGCCCAGACAGGGAGGAGAAGGATCTGGGTGTGCTCATCACAGGGTCAATGAACAACTCGGCACAGTGTAGGAAGGCAGCTGCAAGGCCAACAAAATGCTGGGTTGTATTGCAAGAGGTATATCCTCGAGGAGGGAGGAGGTGATTCTGCCACTGTATAGGTCATTAGTTAGCCACACCTGGAGTACTCGTGCAGTTCTGACGTCCGTATCTGAAGAGGGACATTAAGTTACTGGAGGGAGTGCAGCGCAGGCGTACAAAGATGATCAAGGGTCTGGGGACTTATCATATGAGAGGAGGTTGAAGGAGTTGAACATGTACTCACTGGAGGAGAGGAGAGACAGGGGGGACATGATTGAAACCTTTAAATACATGAAAGGAATAAACAAGACAGGTACAGAGGGGCTGTTCAAAGTAAGGGAGGGGAGGGCCACCAGGGGCCATGATATGAGACTGGAGCGAGGAAGGTTCAAGAGGGAGATGAGGAGACACTTTTTTACAGAGAGGGTGGTGGCTGGGTGGAATGCGTTACCTGCAGAAGTGGTATGCAGTAGAACGGTGGACTGCTTCAAACGAGGATGGGACAGGACAAGGGGGAGGGTTAATGAAGGGGAAGGGTGGAAGGGAGGGGCAGCTGCGGAATCAGGGGTGCTAGCTGCACATTCGAGCAGACTTGATGGACCTCTAGGCCTTTATCTGCTGGCAAATTTCGTATGTTCGTATGGGGGTGGGTGAAGACAAAGGTATTTTAGCCTTGTCACATGCTGCAGCTTGAACCACCCCCTTCATGGTCAGGGTGGTTAAATAGGAATGCTGCATTAGTCCTGTCAAGCTGATATTTTTTATCTACTTTTTTATCCATCCCTGGGATTGAAGTAGAGGTCTGTAAAATCTTTAAGGCAGCCTTTCTCAGTGATTTGTGGATGGGAAGCAGAAGCCTTGTAGTGGGGGCTAGCCCCATCATATCCAGGAACTCTGCTTCCTCCTCATCCTCAACCATCTCCTGTATGGATAGACTGAGGGCGTCAACCATTTGCTTGACAAATGAATAATGAGAGTAGTAGTCCTCAGGTCCCCTGGGGGGGGGGGAGAACCGGAGTCCTGCTCTGGGGATACCTCTAGTTCTATAGGTTCCCCTTCCTCTTGTTCCTCTTCTTCTTCTCCTCCCTCATCATAAATGTACACTGGTTCCTGAGGTACTGAAACCTGGGCAGTAAATGTTGGAACCGGTGTGGTCACTGGAACCACAGCCTGTAAACTCTGAAGAATTTACAGGGTCTTTGTTATGTCCTCAGTCCAGGGCATAGGTGGTCTGTTCGCTGAGACTTCCTTAGCCTTCTCAGTTGGAGGTGCAGCAACATGCTTTTCTTTATGCTTTCTTTTCAATGGAGACGGGCCTTTTAGCTTTTGAAGGGTCAGCTTTTTCCGCTGATTTTGGATCCACTGACTCTTTAGGCCTTTATCTTTTTTTGAAGTAGAAGCTGAGGGAGCCTTATCAGAAGGCTTAGGAGGAGATGAAGCAGTGGCCATTTCGTCCTACTTTTTAACACTTTTCTTTACAGTTTTAGGGAAAAATGTTTTGCAAATCTCGCAGTTTGCAAAAATATCACTGGGTCCCAAACAGAAAATGGACAGATCATGCCTGTCTGCCTTAGCTACAATTTGGCCACAGCTAATGCAGTTTTTGAACCCAGTCGGTCCTGTCTTTTTCTTTTGTTTGGGTGCTTCTGTCATGGATGTCAGGCACACAGAAAAAAAACAAATATAAACAAACGGTTGGTTCCAGAACCAACTGAAATTTAAACAGTCAACCCAAGCGATCGGTTTCCTAAATACAGTGAGAACCAAGAGCCATCTGGTTTCAGACAGGAAAAGGAACTGCAACTAAGAAAAAATAAAAATAAAATTAAATAACGTTACAGATCTGAAAGGGAACTGGAACATTTATAAGAAATAGAGTGTTTTCTGAGGTAAAAACCTCACAGAATAGCGGTTCCACGGAACCGGTGAGGAATCCAAAAAACAAACTAAAACACCCAATAAACTAAACTAAACTAACCCAAAAGGGGCAGCAATACAAAATAAAAAGTAAATAAGCGTTACTTATTGACCACATAAATGTCTACAAGAAAGATGAGCAGAGCTCAAGGGCATCTGAACTAGCAGTGAAGAAATCAATTTGAGCACTTCCAAGTGCAGCAATTACTAGCGGCAGCAGTTTGAAATTGGCATGAGCCAATGAGAGTTCCATGATTCACATAAATTCCATCTCTCCAGGGCAGTTCAACACTGAAGGCTGACTACATTAGTCTAATCATACTGTGTGATTCCTGAGCTTATAATACTGTAATGTAATACTGAAAAGTCTAATGTTCCTTTGTCTTGCTAAACTGCTCAAACTAAACCTATCCTACCTCCATGCTATTTAAACCCTGTCATTTTCTTCTCTCCAGCTGCCTGCCCTTGAGGCAGAGCTGCTTCAGCTCCCCACAGGTTGGCAGCACCAAGCAGCCACCGATCAAGACCAGGGCCTTCCGCCTTTAGCTCCTTGGAAGAGTACGGCAAAGGGCGCTTCCAGCAAACCCGCTCTGATTGGCCAGGACTTTTCCCCTGCTTTTGCCACCTGGCACTTTTTACAAATACATTTTAGCTAGAGCTAAGCACATTTCAAGTGTGTAATAGAGGTTTTTTTTTTTTTAAGTGGCTAGTTTTCCATTAGCAGATTATACAGACCTGTCATTAGAGGATTCTTGTTCTTTCATTTAAAAAAAAAAGTCCTCCTCTGAAAGACACAGTTGCTTTGACTTTATATACCTTCCTTCCGCCTCGAGATCCTCTCCGAACCGGTAAATTTCCTGAGCCAGAATCCTACCTTAATCATGCACTCCACCATTCTCTACCCCTAGTCTATTTCTTCTTGCCTGTCTTCCTCCCCTACTGCATGCCCCAAAAGCCTGCTTTCCTCCTCCTTCCCCATAGCTTCCACATTCCTACATCCTTCCTCCACATAGGCACGCTGCACACTGGTCACTGCCCTTGCCCATGGTCCATCCTACCACCATGAAACTGTCCTACACCCACACTGGTCCTAGCCCTCCACTCTGGTCCCCCACCCCGTCTCGCTTACCCCACACCCACTATCGTCGATGCTTTCAGCAACTTCCTGAGATACCAGCAAGGCTAAAACATTCCTAAAAAATACGCTACAGCTCCTTGAAGCTAGTCCTCCTCCTCCTCCTAATGCTGTCAGGCAATGTGTACCCAAACCCTGGCCCATTCTACTCTAAAGCCACTAATCTGGAGCAAGCCTTTGGGTGCCCTCTCATTCATATCAATCAACATCTGCAGCCTCCTTTCTAAAATGGATGCCCTACAGGCCTTCACCGGCCAACACTGCCCTGACATCCTGGCAGTTGTCGAAACCTGGCTCACGCCATCAGTACCGGACCATGCAACCAGCCTTCCTAGCTACAACATCTTTAGGCTGGACCTTCTCCAAAAGAGGTGGGGGCTGCGCTCTCTACCTAAAGACTCCATACAAGGGCACCACATCATTACCTCAAGCCAACCCACAACTGTTCATATACTGCCAGTGAGAATCCTCCTCAGAGTCCAAAACAAAACCCTCACTGTTGCCACCATCTACATCCCTCCCAAAGAACAGGGAACTAGTCTAACAGCTGTTCTTGACTTTGTAAAGTCACTCCCACCAGACACCAAATCCATCCTCCTAGACGACTTCAACATCAACTGGCCTGTGGCCGATGCTGGTGCACACAGGGATACCGTTGCTGCGGCGAACCTCACACAAATGGTTGACTCACCAACCAGGAAAAATTACAGGACCAGCACCAGCACACTCTTGGACTGGATCCTTACCAGTCACCCATCGCGGATATCTAACACTAATGTCCTCTGACTCTCTCAGAGATCACTCCCTGTTAGCTGCACCTGGTCAAATAAATTCATCAAACAACCACCAAAAACAGTCACCAGCAGGGTTCTACCCAGTGGTCACCTTCCTTGACTCAAATCCCACCTCCTCCATAAAGACTGGTCCCCTATCTTCAATGCAACCAACGTAAACACTGCCCTTGACCACTTCATAAACATCTTCACTGTCGCCTGTGACACGTATGCTCCTATTAAGAAACGCAAAGTCAAATCACTCAGTAACCCTTGGCTCACATGTGACCTCCTCAGGATGTTAAAAACAAGAGACCACCTATGGGAGCTGGCCAGAAACTCTGGAAGGCAAAACAACATCCAAAACTACAAACGTGCCCGCAATGACTGCACCAAAACCATCTGGCAAATAAAGTCTGCCTACTATAAGCATGCCCTCACAAACTCCTGGGGCAATGGTCAGGAATTCTGGAAGAACATAAAGGAACTCACCGGGAATCCACCCAAAACCCCCCCATCAATACTCAACATCAACGGAACCACAACCCTCAACCCAAAAACCATTGTGGATACCTTTAACAAAGCCTTTACCGACCTCAGTGCTGTTCTATCTCAGGACTACTTCAAAGATGGTGAAGCCCCTCTGTCCGCAATGAACACTACTCCCACCAGTTCCCCCTGCTTCTAGTTCAAAGCAGTCAAGGCTCACCAAGTATGCAAATATGTTAAAAAAGCCCTTGGTAAATCAAGATTCAGTAATGACTCCCTCGATCTCATAATCCTGTCTCTCACACTTGATGAAGTGCTTAGTCCTCTGAACAGAATTTTCAACCTCTCCCTCAGCCTTAGCCAGTTCCTGGACAGGTGGAAATCTGCCACTGTCACCCCAATCCGTAAAAGTGGTGACAAAACTGCCCACGATAACTACAGACCTATCTCCCTACTACCCCACTCTCTAAGGCACTAGAACACATCATCTCGGACCAGCTCACAGAATACCTGGATATGTACAACATCCTCGCAAGCAACAACACGGGTTTTGCAAGGTCACAGCACCTCCACAGCCCTACCTGAATTCACCAGCGCAATCCACTAGCGCACTTGGTTCTGGGAAACTACTAGGCTCAATCTACACTGACTCTAATCTAAAGCCTTCGACACGGCTAGTCACCGGCCCTACTTGTCCATAGCTTCAGAACACTGGGCTGTCAACCGACACCATTGGCTGGTTTAAGAGCTATCTTGAAGAACGGTCCCAAACAGTAAGAATCGCTGATACACTCTTGGACCCTAGACCGGTCCGCTCGGGAGACCCCCAGGGCTCCATTCTGGGACCCCTCCTCTTCAGCCTATTCTTAAACTCACTACCGGACAGCTGCCTAGAACAAATAATTCCCTACGCCGACAATGCTGTGATCCTCACCTCGGACCCTGATCCAATCCAATTACAAAATAAACTTCAGCGGTCCTTCTCCTCCATCGAATCCTGCTTCCTAAATCATAAACTGCTTCTCAATCAGAAAAAAAAAAAACAAGTCTATGGTCTTCTGCAGCCCCCACAACAACAAAAAAAAACAACTCCACCTCTCCACTGCAACCAAACAAGGAGCCATCCTAGAGCAAACACAATCGTTCAAGTACATTGGCATCACCCTTGATCCCCACCTCTCATCGCTGTCCATATCAGCAATGTGGCAAAGTCTGCCAATGCGAGGTTAGGCATATTATTCTGGCACGAAACACTAACCCCAGAAGCACTGTCAGTGGCCGTCCAAAGCTCCATTGTCAGCATCATAGACTATGGTCTTATCATATATGGGTCTACAACTACCAATCTCTCAAAGCGTATCACGACCTCCCTGAATAAGGCCTGTCGCCTCATCACTGGCTCACATCGCCCGTACCCACACATGTAACCTTTATTCCCAACCTGGATGGCTTCAATTGACAAATGCATAAAATACCAAACCTGCAACACGGCCAAGAAAATTATAATGGGGCTTCTGTCCCCACCTGGTGTCTGTGCTCTGCCGCGTGACATAGGAATGTCACTACAAGGAGATCCAATTCCCATCTACTACATATCCACGATGTCGCACGACCCAAGGACAAAGACCATTTGCCTATCGGGCATCCAACTGACATAGCGACCGCTCCAACACTCGGCCTCTTCAAGTCCAAGCCTGCGCCTCTCACTGCTTGTATCCTGTGATTGCCCATCTTAACATTTCCACCGTTCAACTGCCCCAGCACCCAGCACTTACAATCAGTCTTTGCACCCCTAGCACCTTACCGTCATATTCCCTCGACAAAGGCCCCTGGCTGCACTGTCTCCCACCCTGCCCACCTCCCCGTATCTCCACTCCTGCCCCTGCCCCCAACCACCTTCTGTACTCCCCTTACCCCTGACCTCCTACCCCTCGATCTCCTACCCTCCTTCTCCCCCACAACCCCTCCCTTGTCTTGCTCATAGCTCAAGTCTTTGTACTGGTTATTACATGTCTGTAAGTCAGTGACTATACGTTTGTAACTAAAATGATGACTGCTGCACACATGATGTGGAACCTTTGTAAAATAGCCTTGGCTCAAAGGTATTGTAATCCTAGATTGAAATAAATAAATAAATAAAGTAATTGTGGCAATAATGAAATAATGGGAAAATTCTTCAAAATGACTTCGAAGAATATATACGTGGCTGACTGAGTCAAATTAAGCTCTAAATAGTAACAAGTCTAAACTTATGGTGGGGCCAGATATTCAAAACTTTGCACTGGGTGCAAACAGTTTCTGGAGGGTTTCGTAGGTCCACTATATTCAAAAGGCCAAATAGACAGGGCAAACTGCATTAGCACTGTGCAAAGTATAATGTATGCAAGGGCAAAAGAGGCGCTTATATGAATACAGCTGCAATGCCATATTCAGTGCATTAGCTACGTGCAAAAGCATTTTCCAACTTATGTGACGCCAGAGTGCAATTATCGCCAGGAAAAGGTAGTCTTAAATCTGGGCAAACCAGCTTTGCACGACTTTGTGGCTTTGCACGACACAGAACCATGGTTTATGGAACTCAGTAATTCACAAGTGTGAATAATTGAATTTGCAAGGGTCTGTCAGTGGTGGTTTATTGACCCTAACCAGTAAATATACACAAGGGGGGGTAGAAAGGATGAGAAGGGACTTGGCAAGGTTGGAGGAATGGTCAGACATATGGCAACTTAGATTCAATGCAAAGAAGTGCAAAGTAATGCACCTGGGAAATAAAAATCCAGGAGAAGAGTACACAATAGCAGGGAGGTACTAACAACACAATAATGGAAAGGGATCTGGGGTAGTCATATCAGATAACCTAAAGGTGGGTAGCAATGTGAGAAGTCAGTAGGAAAGCCAGGGGATACTGGGATGCATAGGGAGGGCATCACAAGTAGAGAAAGGGAAGTGGTTATCCTCTGTACAGACAGTTGGTGAGACCCCATCTGGAGTACTGCGTGCAGTTTTGGAGACCTCATCTATGCAAGGACATAGACAGGATGGAAGCAGTCCAGAGGAGGGCAACTAAAATGGTGCAGGGTCTACATCAGAAACCATATGAACAGAGACTGAGAGAGCTTAATATGTATACCCTTGATGAAAGGAGGGACAGGGGGGACATAATAGAATCTTTTAAGTACCTCAAGGGAATCAACAAAGTCCAGGAGGGTAGCATCTTTCAGAAAAAGAGATGTGTAAGAACAAGGGGGCACAATTTAAAGTTAGAGGCGGATGGCTCAGGGGTAATGTGAGGAAATTCTTTTTCACAGAGAGAGTGGTGGACGCATGGGACCGCCCTCCTGGAGAGGTTGTGGGATCTAAAACAGTGGAGGAATTCAAACATGCATGGGACAGACATAAGGCAATTATAGTGGGGGGTTGCAGGAAATAGGCTGTTGGTTAACTAGAATCTGCAGCTTATCCAGTAGGTAGGGAAATGGGCAGACTGGGTGGGCCAAGTGGTCCTTATCTGCCGTCAAAGTCTATGTTTCTATGTAATATTAAAAAAAGAAAGAAACCAGACATGGAAGAAACATGCTGCACACAGATGGCACCTCCTATGTTACCATCATCTGCCACCGGCCCAGTCATGCCCGGCATTAGGGGGTGACCCGGTGCCCAGTGGACACCATGGCAGTGTGTCCATACAGCTAGAATCAGGGTTCTCCAGATTTTTGGGGTTCTAGTTCAGTTCTGATTCTACAGTGTGGGGTTCTGGTTCAGTTCAGTTCTGCTTAAAAATTACATGTTTAGGTTCTGGTTCAGTTATTGGCTTTTGGTTTATTTTCTAGTTCTGGTTCAAGTTAAGTGTTATTAAATTCATTTTATATTGCCAAATTTTATATATATATATATATATAGATATAGATATTACTGGCATGGTAGTGCCATTACAGTTAAGGTTGAGTACCCTTTAAGGTTAAATCTGAAATTTGGCAGCTTAATAACTTTGCAACCACACAACAGATTTGCCTGACATTTGGAAGGCATGGTCTGGTACCACAGATCTCTAGGTCTGCCAAGTTTTGTTATGGTCGGATATGCGGTTCTTGCGGGCAACAGGCGTGAAAACGCATAACTTACGGGGTTTCACGCGTTTCTTTGCTTGCGCTTACAGGTCGCACGGTTTGAGTGATTGGTCCAAAACCTTCAGGGAACATGCAGCCAGTGTCCCCAATGTGCCTTTTCGAAGATTTCATTAAAAAATATTAAACAGTTCAAAAGTTATTAAAAAAAAAACTGTTCCCCTTTATAGTCTATGGGAAAAGTTAACAAAATATTCAAAAGTGTCAGAAATGCAGTATTTGCTGTCGCAAAAGACCCTTTTACTTTCGCAAACCGGCCATCTTGTTTTCAGTTGGTGGTCAGAGATATGCTTGGCGTTTAAATTTGGGACCCTCTAGGGACACAATTCTTGTTGTGTTCACCTAGTCGAGCCCTGAGGATGCTAGCCATGTCTTTTTTTTTTTTTGGGAGTAAAACACCCCAGAAATATATTTTTTAATTTTTGTAAAAGTAGTGTTACAAATTACTTTGTTATCGACACTTTCGTGATTTTATATGCGAAAGTGTCGAGGTTTGCAAAAGTACTTTGCGACACTATGGCCAAAACAATAGGGAATCTTTGCCACCCTGCTACAAAAGAATGGTTTGGTCTTTTGAGATGAAATTTGGAGGGAAGAAAGCAACGATCCCACAGATGTGCTTTTCAGTGGTTTGGTGACAAAATATTACTGGGCTGCAAAGTTATGGCACTCCAAAGTTGATGCTTTTTCCCATATTATAACATTATGGTGTCTGCTGCGCCTTTCGGGGCCTGTGTCTTGACAACGGTTCGAGATACAGACTTTTCATCAGAAAAATGCTCAGTCCCTTGCTAGGGGGCTAAGTACAAAACTAGCCTGGAAAGTCATAAATAATATGAGAGTTTTATTTTTTTTATACATCATACGGCTCTTGAGATATAAGCAGTTTAGTATTCCAAGTGCTCATTTTCTGCTCTGAGGGCCACTATTATGTACACATTGTTTGAATTCACTGTGCTTCTGAATGCACCTTTTTGGGGAAAAAATTGTGTGCATTTGTGGTACTGTGACCATCAGCTTTTCCGCTTGTGTTTACGTTACAGTTTGTGTTTCCGTTTCCATCACCATGTGCGTTACCCTTTGTGTTTGCATTTGCGTTACTGTTACTATTTGCGTTTCCATTGCTGTTTTCATTAGCATTTATTTTTGTGTCACCGTGTGTGTCAACATTTGCGTTTGCTCTTCAGTTTCTGTTTCCTTTGGCGTCATCGTTGGTGTTATCGTTACCGTTTGCGTTTCCAGTTGGGTTAACATTATCGTTTGTGTGTTCGTTACCATTTGCGTTTGCGTTTCCATTGGCGCTAGCATTTGCGTTTTCAGTAGCGTTTCCATTGTCGATTGTGTTACTGTTTCCTTCTGTGTCGCTGTTGCCGTTACGTTTGCGTTTCAGTTACGTTTGCATTTTCATTACCGTTAGTGTCTGCGTTACTGTTTGCGTAACCATCTGTGTTTGCATTTATGTTTGCATTGTGTTTGCCTTACCATTTGCATAATCATTTCTGTTTGCATCATCGTGTGCATTACAGTTTGCGCTTGCGTTACTATTTTCTTTTACCTCACTGTTGCCATTACCATTTGCATTTATGTTACCATTTCTGTTTTTGCGTTTTTGTTACTGTTTACGTAACCATTTGTGTTTGTGTTAACATTTGCGCTTGTGTTTCCGTTACTGGTTGCGCAACCATTTTCGTTTGTGTTAACACTTGCGTTTCTATGCATGTCTGTGACATCTGTAATACTTGGTCTATTATGTTACTTCTGTGCATTTACCAATTTTCATTTGACATCTGCATATGTTTTTTGCAGAATGAAGTGCCCAAAAATGTATTTTTCACCACTCGTTACAAGTCTACATACGTGCTGCTCTGCAACTGTTGAAGAATTTGGATAAGATTTGATTGTACATGGAAATTGATTATTGGTTTGCCACCCTTGTACCCACGTCCACCCGCCCCCCAACAACAGGCATTGGGGTGTACGTTGAGGTCATTAGCTAACTCCCCACCCCATTCTCCTATACTGCACCACCTCAGCTTATTTATCATGGAATGGGGTGAGAGTTAGTGCCGACGACCCAACACACACCCCGATGCCTGTTGGTGGGGGCGGGTGGACATGGGGTAAGGTGGCAACCCTAACACTGAATTTCCTCACTTTTGTCGCAGGGAACAACCCCAACTGAAGCATTAAATGGATTTTTTGCCATGAATATATATATATATATATAATATATATATATATATATACACATATATATATATATATAATATAAAACATGGGGACATGACAACTGATTTCACATTGTTAACTTGATTCAAATCAACATTACTTTGAGTAAAAGAAATGAAAAAACTGGCAAGTCCAAGTTCAACTGTAAAGTATAAATGTTCAAGAATTTAACAAATACAGAACAAGCAAGTGTGTTAACTGATAGATGAGATCTCCGGTCATCTAGAACTTGCTTGTAGAATGAGAACACTCTCACTGCTACTGCTGCTAGTTGGTAAGCATTAGGTACTTCAGTGCAAGCTTTGCTAGTTTTGGGAACAGGTGTCTTCCTGTCTTATTCCAGAATTCAATACAGTTGTCGGTATAACTGTCATGTTCTAAATATGTTTTTAGTTCGCTGGATGACAATGATCTGGTTGCTGTTGAAGAAGGACCACCTAGACTGGATAGCATGTCCTTGACATCAGTTTTTGGCCTTTTTGCTGGTGGCTCAACATCACTGTATTTTGCTTTGATATTGACAGTCATTATTGACTTCATCGAAGAAATAATTTCACAATCTGTAGGCAATACTTCACACAGCTTGAGAAGTACAGAATAGCCTGGATAGACTATTGCCTCCATGTGGGTTCTCCTCATCTCACATGGTCTAAGTTCAGGTTTGGGTTGGGTTCATCTGTTTTTTATTTTTAGGGTTCTAGTTCGGTTTGAATCGGGCAAAATCGAATAGTTCTGGTTCAGTTCAGGTTTGGTTCTCAGAAGAACCCTGGCTCTAATACAGCACACACCTGTAGACCACCCTTTGGTGGACACCAACAGAATCCAGCACACAGATGCAGCACTGAGGGCATGGAGGGTGCTGAGGGAGGGTGTACATGTGGCCAGTCTGCACCACCTACTGGGTGCTGCCACAAGGCTGGGACAATTCACACAGTGCAAATGGTCCAGTGTAGGGAATACCCAACACCAGTGTGCCTGTCTGATGGCATATGCCCCCAGCCACATACCGCACATCTGTACAGACACCACAGCACCCACAGCCAGCCATGTATGTGTCACTGTGAGTATCCCATGCCAGTGGTGCAGCATCTGTGGGTCACGCAACAGCATAACAGTAATGTCCACTGTCAGTACACACCTGCAACACGGGCCAGTCACTGATGCCCTACACACCATAGGCATTGCTGTGTCCCTCATACTACTGGCCCCCTTGTTACTGTAGTGTTTGCTGTGCACAGCAGCAGGAACTACAGTTTGACAAATGCATGCAGCACCACCACCTGTGCCTGTGCTGTGTAGTCTCCTGGGGTACAAAATTTCTATGTGGTTCTGTACAAATGTAGCCTGCAGCTACCACCATGTACTTCAGACTGACCTACGGAAGGAGCTGTGGGACCCTGCAATAGCGCTTGGGAAAACTGCATGCAAATCAGGACATACTGTAATGAGATGCTAATCTGGATGTTTGCCCACAGACTGCCTAAGTAGGCTCATTTGCATGACACTTTTGAATATAGCAAATTTTTGCTCCAGGCAAATGTTTGCGCCACGCAAATGTTTTGGAACCGTGGTACATTTCTGCAGAATTTCACATGCACTGGTGCTTGCAGCTTTAATGAATCCACTCCTTTACTAGCACACACATGGTTCACCTCTACCTTCCTTCATATCGCTGTGCACTGGGCTGCTGTTGTGGTCTGCACTTCCTGGTTGCTGTATTCAGAGCTGTCTTATTTCCTGGGCTATTTTACACTGTACTCCCAGCCTAGTTTTTCCGTCTTCCTTAGCAAATTCACAAATCTGGACTGTCTTATACGGTGGTAGGCGCTGCACGCCCATTGGCTCTCGCTCTGCACCAATGGGCGTGCAGCCCTGCAGGCAATCAATCGGCGGGTGGCGAGGGTGGGTAGGATACTGCACCGCCCACCGGCTGCGGGGGCGGGTGGTGAGGCTGATGGGTGGGTGGGTGGGGTGAGGGGACATTAGATCACTAGGGATGTGTTCTTGGGGGGATTTAAACATCTCAGCCCGCGATCGGGCTTATCGGTCCACTGGACCACCAGTGATCGTTTGGGGGACACTTTGCTGCCCGTGATCGGGCTGGTGGGGAGGTTATTTCAGCTGTTGACCACGATCGGGCCAGATCGGGGAGAGGACTTTTCTGCTTTTGCCTCGCGATCGGGCCAGTCGGGGTGGGGACTTTTACACTTTTGCCCGCGATTGGGCTGCGGGGCACAGGGAGTAGCTTGAGGCCAGCCACAGGTGGCAGCTGCTGTGTTGCACCCTGCAATGTGGCAGCTCACCTGTGGGTGGCCCTCGACTTGATCCTTTTTTTTTTGGCTCAACGTTGTGCAGGCGCAGGTTGGGGGTTGCGCCTGCACAACTCTGCACATCCCGGCTGAATATTGGGCTGTGCAGTTTATGCATGGTTCCTCCCCTTCCAGTTCAGCATGCATTCATTTGCATTGCGCTATTGCTCAGCATGTTTTCAATGGCGCAACTGCCTCCTGCCGAATATCGCAGAATGGCGCAATTTCAGACTTGCACAGGCGCAACCCTATTGCGCATGGCTCAACCCTTTTGAATATCTGGGCCATAGTATTTATACTTTTCGATCAAGGTAATGACAGTCACCACTGAAAGCAGCAGCTGGACTAGCAGTGTGTGGTGGTCAGAGTTCAGTGGGTGGCCAACTCAGTGTAGATGTGAAGCAAAGTAGGACTGTGCCTTTTTCTGACAAATTCCTGAAACAGGCTTAAGGGGGACAGGAATTGATTACTTATGTGCAGCTGTTTGAAATGTCTCTATTTTCATAAATCATATTCATACCTGTAAAGTATTCCTACTTAACTATGCTTGCAGAAAAGCTGAAACCGTCAGTTGTGTTTTTGTATTGTTTTTCTTTGTATGGACAACCTTCTGTACAGTTCCTTTCATGGAACCAAGAAATTTTGGAGTTTTGACTTATGTCACTTCAGGATTTCAGAACTGTGGGCACTGTACTGATAAATTCATGCTCACATTTCTGAACCATGAAGTCAAAACTCCAAATTCTCGGTTCCATGAAAGGAACTGCACAGAATGTTGTCCATACATAGAAAACAATACAAAATGCAACTGACAGCTTCAACTTTTATGGTTAAATAAGAATCCTTTAGAGATAATATAATTTATGAAATAGACATTTCAATCAGCTGCATTTAAGTAATCAATTCCTGTCCCCTTTAATGAGCAAAGTGGCTTTTCTCATCCAGACTCTGCTGATTGTGACTGTTTTCAGTCCTATTTCTGTACACCACAGCACCTCAGTAATGAAACAAACAGGGAGAGAAGGATGTATTTATGCCCAAGTCAAATAACCAAAATAAGCATTGTCGTAATAAAAAAAAAATGGAAACAGAAAAATAAGTGACAAAACAGTAAAAAAAAAAAAATGCTGTTTCAGACATCTGTCTTTGTCACTGTGTGATTCTTTCGTAAAATTGTGATGTTAATCTCGGGGCTAGTGCAATCTATGGGGGGCAGCTGGGTCATCACTTTCCTGGGTGGACCAGTGCAAAAAAAGTTAAGTGTGACCCTGTCAGTGTATTAAAACAAGAACTGTCTGTTCAGTGTATGTGTAACGGATGAAAAGTTATGTACAGACAGGCAGCACACACATCAGATAATAGTAATTTGCAGGGATTTAACTCTAAAAATCGATTAGCGTTTTGCTCATAAAAGTGCTAAATCTTTATGAAAATGCATAGCTCTCGCCTCACTGTGTTTAACAAACATAGCACTTCTAGAAAATCTATATAAATACTTTCTGTACAGTTAGCATAGTCCCCCCAAAAAAAACTGCTAATCAATGATTTAAAACCCTGATTTGTGTCTTGTTGTAGTTACAGTCCCTGTATGTATGTATACATGATCTGCATTTTTATATTTTTAAAAATATTATAACTGTAACAAGACCACCTTGTAAACAGGACCATTGGTCCTAATGGTGTGATTATACCACTGTATTTCCTTATAAAAATAAATATTTTTACCACTGTTACTACAACTGCATCAAGACTAGACTAATACAATACACTCTACATGGGCTTGCCTTTGAAGCTATGTGAAACCTGCAGACAGCAGAGAATGTAGCAGCAGAACAGAAGCAGGTTAGCAAGAGGAAAAGAAAGAGGAGACCATTATGGTTTTCCAAAGAGGTAGCAAAAAAGTGAAAGCCAAAAGACTGCATTCAGGCAATACAAAAAGACACAGGCAGAGGGGATAGGGAGAAGTACCAGGAGAAACAAGGGAGGCAGGGGAAGTCAGTAAGGAAGCCAAAGCTCAGACAGAAGAACACATTGCAAAATCAGTGGTTAAAGGGGACAAAACCTTTTACAGGTACATAAGTGAAAAAGAAGGACAAAGGAGGGATAGTTAGACTGAAGGGGAGGATGGAGCAGCGTGGAGGATGACAACAGTAAAGCTGACATATTGAACAAATATTTCTGCTCAGTCTTTACTAAGGAAGAGGGGGTAATGGGTCTGAAGGGAGTACAAGGGGTGAGAATGGTGCAGAAATGGACACAAGTCCCTTTACACGAGAAAGGTCCTGAAGGAACTGGAAGTAATAAGAGTTGACAAAGCAATGGGGCCAGATGGGGTGCACCCAGGGTCCTTAAAGAACTAAGAGAGGTGGTGGCTGAACCTCTGGCTATCCTGTTCAGCCAATCACTGGAAACAGGAGGTACCAAAGACTGGAGGACAGCAGATGTAGTCCCCTTATACAAAAGTGGGAACAAAGAGGAAGCAGGAACTACAGACCAGTCAGCCTCACCTCGGTAGTGGGAAAGATCATGGAAGCACTACTGAAGGAGAGATTGGTGGAACATCTGGTTGTCAATGGACTACAGGACCCAGGCAGCATGGTTTCACCAGGGGAGGTCATGTCAGACCAACCTCATTGAATTTTGACTGGGTGACTAGGGAGGTGGATCAGGGGAGGGCAGTGGACATGGCCTATCTGGACTTCAGCAAGGCCTTTGACACTGTGCCACATAGAAGACTATTACACAAACTGGGGAATATGGGTGTGGGCAGGACAGTAGTGTGGTGGGTAGGTAACTGGCTGGGTGGCAGGACACAGAGGTGGTGGTAAATGGCTGTCACTCCACAGAGGAAGAGTGACCAGTGGGGTACCACAGGGATCAGTGCTGGGACGGTCCTATTCAACATCTTCATCAGTGACATTGCACAGGATATAGAAGGCAGAATTTCACTGTTAGCTGATGACACAAAGCTCTGTAACAGAGTAGACACAGAGGGTGTAGACAGAATGAGAAGGGACCTGCAGAAACTTGAAGAATGGTCAAGGGTTTGGCAGTTGAAATTCAATGCAAAGAAGTGCAAGATAATGCATATGGGGCACAAAACCCTGGCACAATATATCAGTTGGGGGTGAGGATATAGCATGCACCAAGCAGGAAAGGGATCTTGGGGTTGTCATCTCTGATGACCTCAAGTGAGAAACAGTGTGACAAGGCATCCAGGTAAAGCAAATAGGATGCTGGGATGTATAGGCAGGGGCATCACCAGCAGGAAAAGGAGGTCATAATTCCGCTATACAAGACACTAGTGAGGCCTCACCTGAGTACAGTGTACAGTTCTGGAGACCATACCTACGTAGGACATAGACAGGGTAGAGAAGGTTCAGAGGAGAGGCAACAAAGATGGTGCATGGGTTGCATCACAAATCCTATGAAGACAGGTTGAAGGAACTGAACATGTACTCCCTGGAGGAAGGAGGGAGAGAGAGATGATAGAGAGACATACAAGTATCTTACAGGGAGGAACAGGGTGCAGGAAAACACTATTTTAAGCGAAAAGATGTTTCAGGACTAGAGGGCATGGGATGAAGTTGGAGGAGGGATTCAGAGGAAACATGAGAAAGAATTTCTTCACAGAGCAGGTGGTGGACAAGTGGAACACCCTGCAGAGGAAGTGGTGAGGGCTGAAACAATCACAGGATTTAAGAATGCATGGGATAGACATAAAGGAATTCTAGAGGTCAGGGGTAAGGGAAATAGATTTCTAGAGAAAACAAACTGAACTACAAGCTCAAATGGGCAGACTAGGTGGGCCATAGGCCCTTATCCATGACACTGTCTATGTATCTATGTATCTATGTAACTCCTGACTTGGGTTAGTTATTTGGACTTCTTCAATCTGGTGCCTGGACTCTGTACTGGTTACTAGTGGTAGTGCCCTGCATTGATTTCAAGGTGCTTTTAACATAGAAACACAGAAAAAAACTTTGTCCATCGCTGTTTCCTGGGGCCCTATCTCACATTACTCATTCTCAGTCTTACTTACCTCTTCACCCCCAATACTTTCCTACTTTGCTAATGATCCCCTTGAGGTTGTCCCACAGTGCCTTGAATCCATTTGGGTACTGACTGTGGTGGGGGATGTGGGCTCAAGGCCCCTTGAAGTTCCCAAGTTTCCTCTGCAAACTGGTAATGTATGCCTCCTGACCTAGAGTAAAGCCCCCTCCCAGACAAAATAAAAGTCAGCACCCCCAGCTGTTCCATGAATTCCATGAAAAAATGCTCCCTGAAGTCCTTCTTAAACTTCCCCTGCCAGCCTGAGACTGTGAACCCTGGCAGTTAAACTGATCCTTATTTTGAGCAGTTCAGTGCAAACTACTTTACTGTACCACTGCATAGGTAGACAGGTGGGTTGGTAGGTAAAACTTTATTTTTAGAGAGAAATTAGACTATCAGTCAAAAGCCTGTTAGCAAAATCATCCTGGAAAATGACAGAAATAAGTTACATTGTACAAAAAGTTACAATAACAATACAAAAACAAACAATATTATAAAAGTGCTATATGCATCATGTATTTGTGTATTTATTCACTGGATTTTAGTAACCAACAATGCAAAAAAATACAATATTACAAAAGTGCTGTATGCAACACTTATTTACAGTATGTATTTATTCGCTGGATTTTAATAACCGGGCAGGTTCACTAAGGCAAATTGTGCCTTTGTCAGATGCAACCCAGAATTACTGACAAACATTAGAACAGGCAAACTTCATATAGTGAATACACAGGACTTACCATTAAAAAGAACATGTGCACAGGCCAGGTATTAGTTACGGGCAAATACAAAACTGACATACTGGCTTACAAGACAATGGACAAAACCAGTAGGAGAAATATGGGAGGACAGCAGATAGCTAGCTGTAGTAGTCACAAGGACTACTCCTGTATAAGAAAGACACCTTAAGGAGAGTTTAAATGACAATATGTTCTGGCATTACAGGACATTATGGGGGAAATGATTTCAGTCTAAATGTCATTGCAGCAAATTCCAGCCATCAGCTGAGGTCCTCCAATCTCTCCTCATAGGAAGTACCCAGCAGGTTTTAAATCATAAATTAAATGTCTGCAAAGTGTTACAGTCTTTCTTTAGATGTGGGCTCCAAAACTGCACATAATACTCCAGGTGCAGTCTAACCGATCACCTATAGTGGCAGAATACCTTTCGTACTACACCAGGTGAAACCCCGACTAGTACCACCCAACATCCTATCCACCTTAGCATACACTTCGCATACACTCTGTTACATTGAAAGTAGGGCTTCAGGCTGTTACTGATTATTACCTCCAGGTTGTTTCATCTCTTGAATGCTCTGTCTTCACCCCACCTAACCATCTATGGATTCATGCACCAAATGTGTATCACTTTTCACTTTGTGGCACTGAATTTCAGTCGTCAAGTTCCTGACCACTTTTTGATTCTCTCCACATATTTCTTTGAACGGTTAATCCCTTTTTATTGTCCATTATCATGCAGAGTTTGGTATCATTTGCAAATAAACTGTCTCCTGGAGCCCAACCCAACCGTCACTAATGTACATATTGTAAAGAACTGGCTGAAGACGGACCCTTGGGGAACCCCTGTGGTCACATTCTTTTCAAGAAGAACTTGCCATTGAAGACCACCCTCTATCATTCCTGTCAGTCAGTTCCCAATCCATCTAGTGATTCCTTCCCTTATCCACAGGTCACTTACCTTCTTTGCCAATCTGCAATGTGGTACTGAGTCAAAGGCTTTACTGAAATCCAGATAAAGGATATCAGTTGCCTGACCCTTATAACCCAATAGTGTGACTGAGTTAAAAAAAGTCATTCAAGTGTATCTCACCCAGCCTGCCCAGGGGAACCCATGCTGGTTTCATAGAAACATAGAAATTGACAGCAGATAAGGACTGATAGGCTCATCCAGTCTGCCCATTTTCCATACAAAAGCCTCAAATCCTACTTGATCTCTGACGTTATCTCTTCTTTTGCATCGTTAGGGTCCCCCTGTGACTATCCCATGCAGTTTTGAATTCCCCCAACTTTGCCCCCACCACTTTGGCTGGGAATCTGTTCATGCATCCACCATCCTTTCCGTGAAGAGTACTTCCTCACGTTGCCCTTAGTCTACCCCTTCCAGTCTCATGTCATGCCCCTTTGTTCTTGAACAGCTCCTATTCTGAAAGATGCTACCCTCCTGTACCTTCTTTATACCCTCTAGGTATTTGAAGGTCTCTAACATATCTCCCTTCTCACTTCTCCAGGGTATACATATTGAGTGCCTCCAGTCTCTACTCTTATGTCCCTTAGTGCAGGCCCTGCACCATTTGTGTTGCCCTTCTTTGAACTGCCTCTACCTTTTCTATGTCCTTATGGAGATGCAACCTCCAGAACTGGTCACAGTACTCCAAATGAGGTCTCACCAATGATTTGTACCGTGGCATCACCACCTGTCTTCTGCTGATGATACCTCTCCCTATGCCCCCCCAGCATCCCACTGGCTCTCCCCACAGCCTTGGCACATTGTTTGGCCACCTTTAAGTTGTCAGATATGATTACCCCCAGATCTCTTTCCTGTTTGGTGACCATCAGTAACTCCCCTCCTGCCACGTAATCCTCCCCTGGATTCCTCGCTAAACGCACAATTTGCATTTCTTCACATTGAATCTTAGCAGCCACACTCTTGAACATACCTTCAGTTTAGCTAGGTCCCTCCTAATTGTTTCCACCTCTCCTGGAGTGTCTACCCTATTGCAGATCTCAGTGTCCTTTTCCTCTGGGAATTAAAAATCTGAACCTTGATTATTGTCTCAGTATCTTGTCCACAACGGACATCAAACTCACTGACATGTAATTACCAGGATCCTCCTTGTTCCAACTTTTGTGCAAGGAACTACAGTTGCCACCTCCAACCCATCAATACCTGACCTGTTGTAACATACTCACTGATGATGGCTGTCAGGGGTGCTGCCAGTGCATGTCGGTCTTCCTAAGTATTCTGTGTGGATCTCATCTGGCCCTGGGATTTGTTAACCTTTAGATTCTGTAAACCTTTGCATACCCTGTTCATGGGTACTGTACCCATCACCAGTTTCTGTGCCTCAAACTTAAAATTAACTAAAGTACTTATTTAGAACGTTTGCTTTTCCCAAGTCATCCTCCACCTCTCACCATTCTTTAGTATCCTTACAATGCTGTCTCAAACCTGTCTCTTTTCTCTGGTGAATCTGAGGAAGGTCTTATCATTTTCTTAATGCCATTTGCCATCTTCAATTAGTGTTTGCTTTTGAATGCTTAATGATTGGCTTACTATTCCTTAGTTTTAGCTCTCTCTTGGCCTCTGATTGTTCCCTCTTGTAATTCATAAAAGCCTTCTTTTACCCTTAATTTCTTCCCTCACCTCATCACTAAACCAAATTGGGTTCCTGTGCTTGTTTACCGTACTAACATAGTGAATGCACTTCTGGGAAGCCTCAGTGCTGTGTCCATTTGATAGCTGCCCATTTGTTTTCCTCCTTTATCTTGCCTATGTCTTTTAGTCTATTAATTAATATTCCTCCCATTCTAGTAAAATCAGTCTTTATAAAGTTAAGGACCATGGTGCTGAGTTAGGACATTGTACCTCCAATGCTATACTAAAGCTCACAAAATTATGGTTACTCTGACCTAAAAGATCTTCAGCCTAGATAGCACTAATATTATCCTAATATTATCCTTTTATGCATAATGAGATTCAATATGTTATCCCTTCCTGTTGCCTCCCTCACCCACTGGCTGAGAAAGCAGTCATGTGTAGCCTCTACAAACATCTGACTATAAACCGTGAACTAAAAAATAAATTTCCCTGAAAACTAGAGTACTGAGTAATAAGTACCCAGGTATATGGGGTGTTGAGTATTCGAAAACTGTATTTACATACCCTAATACTGACAGCTGTGCGACTTACCGAAAAAGTCTTTTCATGGTAGTGGTTCCTAGCAATGTGCCCTCCTTACCCCACCTCAGCTTATCCTTACATAGAAGGAACATTACATGTGTCTGCGATTCTCTGTTCAGTCGAAAGAAACCCCACACTACCAAAGTCACTGGTTTGGCCTTGCCAGGTGGCACCCTTTGCTGCTGAGACAGGGGCTGGTTACCATGGCCTTCTCCTTCCACATCCACATCATCCACCACCAGTTCAGCTGCCTTCAGTAAAAATGTATGGGCCAGTTCCTCCACCTCAACTGTGTCTATTGGGATACTTCTTTCTTCTCTGCTGTTTTTAGGGGATTGTGTTTTACCTTGCTTGTTTGAAGCCTCACTCTGCTCATTAATGCAATACATTCTTGCGGTGTTGTCTATTCTTTATCTGTAGAACTTGATTCCTGGCCAATGCTGAGATGGGCTTTAAGAAAATAAACGTTGCCCTGAGCTCTAGCAGACTAATACAGTATGTCTCTCTCTTCCTGCTGTACTCCTTACTCCCTGTACTGTGCTGTGAAATATGCCCTCCCACCCAAGGAATGAGGCATCTGCCATCAGGGTCAAACATACCTCTCAACCTTTTATCACCCAAATGTGTGACAAAATGTGTGACAGATCCTCAAACATGACATTGCAAGTGCAGAATACTGTGGAAATAAGAGCACTAATGTTTATAATGTTTGCTGATAACCTAGCATCTTATATTATTATACTTTTCTGCTTAAAAGTCTCAGTGATCAGTGTGGAATGTCACCTTCTCAATGTGGAACAGAGGGTTTCTGAGGGGTAAAATGAGTAACATACCTCGTAATGTGTGACAGTTGAGAGGTATAGGGTCAAAATGTACTGTGCTGGCAGAAATGGGGCTCCCTTTCTTAGGTGTCACACCTGTTGCCTCCTTTAGAGGAAGAGTCTTTTTGTACTGATATCAAAGTAGTCAGAGTTCTTAAGCTGGGACCAATATTCTTTTAGGTACATTTGAACTCCTCTCATATGCTGTCTTGTCCATGGTACCACAGCGGTTGTACCTGACATAAGACCCTACAGGTTGAAAAATTCCTGAGCTGATATTTCTCCCCTTGTGGAAGGATGCTGCACACTACACCCATGTAAGGACCCTCTCCTATGGGAGAAAGGCCCATGCCTGAACTGTACCAAGTTGTACTCTAATGAAGGACCCTAGTCATAAAAGCATGTAAATCACACAGGAACATGGCGTAGCATTGGTGGTACAGCTATGCGCCCACCGTTGAAAAACACGCGGCATTCAAAAGGCACATGCAGCAGGAGGTGAGGCAGAGGCAGGGCACACAGAAGTGTGGAGTGCAGTGCCGTGCACAGGGACAGCAGGGTAGCCCAAACATATGTATCCCACCCCTTGACCCCACTATATGGGCATGTGCACTGCCCCATGCGGACACAGAGAAGTGAATACCATGATGTAGCAATGCTAACAATGGGTCAAAGAGATGGAGTGCTGTGCCATGCAAACGCACCCCACAAGAGGCCGCGCACAGCATGGCCAGTGACGGGCTGAAGGCCATGGAGGGCAGAAACTCAGGGTGCCACCAGGGCCCAGTCCAGCAACTTCACAGGTGGCAGCCATGGTCTCGGACACCTGAGACAACTATGGGGTGCTGTACGGCGTGGAGTCCCTAAAGACCTTGCTGGAGGTCAAGGCCAGAATATGGCTTGACATCAAGCTGTTGTCAATCCGGCCAGTCCGAAGGCACAGACACTTGCAGCAATCAAGCACAATGGTGTGACCTCTGGTTGGCCATGAAGCAAAAGCTTGCCAGCTTGGAACAGGCACAGAGTGGCACAGGTGGGGGAACACCCATGCAGGCATCCACACTGTTGCCAATCAATAGGACAGTGGCCAATACACAAACCAAGGTTGGCGGACACAGGGAGAAGGAGGGCATCGACACTATGCCAGATATGGGACACAGTGCAGGGGGATACAGGGTGGAAGGTATATGACTGAATAGCATAACCAACAGTCCTGTCTCACACCCTGCAAAGCAGGAGACCACGCCAGCACCCATGCAACACCAACAATTGCTGTGGAAGAGGTAACATGGGGGGGGCACATGGTACAGGTATGCGGTCCCTATCGTGGCCAGCTGAACACATGACAGTGCTTGCCAAGGCACCTATCTGTAACCGGCCCATGTTCTCTTATCCACAGGTAAAGCACAGGGGACCCAGGACATGGTGCAGGAAATAGGTACCATGAAGGACACCAACTCCAAGATGTTGCTGGGGATTCCATAGGCCACACAGGAAACTGGATCAGACACCTGACAGGAGCTAGCATTTGTCTCACCACCCTGAAGCAACCCCACAGCCAACACACAGCCAGCTGTCCAGTGCCATGGGACAGGGCCCCGAGGAGCAGCCTACACAGCCCTATATGCCTGGCCATGCAGGCAGACATCCTATCCCACAGATGGCCTAAGGATGTAGGGGGCCAACAGAACACCCCACAAAGGCATGCTGACAATGGGAATGAGAGACCCTCAGCATGCCCAACTCTTGGGACACGCAGGGCAGCAATGCATTCTGTCATGCAAACATACTACCCTAAACTTTGGCAGCTGGAACAGGACTTCCTGCAGGCCCAGCAGGACAATACCGACACCCTGTGGGACCTGAACAGAGGTATGTGGGATGCAGCATGCCAGGAATGGATCGCAGACAACTTGGAGCAGATAGCAAACCATCTGCTAACCGGGGAAGGCACAGACACCCATCCCGTCCCCCCACCTGGCCGTGATGTGGCGACCCAGAGCCTGCAACATAGGCACAGAGGGCCTGGGACCCAACTATATATCACCACCCCCCGCAGACACCAGCATGCGCTTCAGTTGCTGTAGCAGTGAGCACTGGGATGCACCAGCTGCCACATGCCAGCCTCATAGGCCCAAGTGCACACACGCAGGGTGCTGACATAGAACCACCTGGCAGCCCAACAGAGACACAGGAGTTGGGGGCGGGTGCCACAATCCAGGGGTCAGAGTCCACCAGGGGGTCCAGCGAACACACAGGGGCAGCCAAGCCTGGGGCCTTCCGGTAACCATAGGCCACACGGGGGGAAGGGGCAAAGCAAGGCACAGCCATGCTGCCAGGGTACATGCACCTGTGCACATCAGGGGAGAACACCACCAGAAGGCTGTAATGCGGCCCACACATGATGCATAGTGACACCCATGCACCTGCATCTGCCCTGGCACAGCCCCACCACACAGCCCTACACAAACACCCTGACCCAGCCCCCTCAGGACCTCACAGTGCACCCATGAGCCCCGCCTTCCCACCCCGGGGTAGAGGCCACACCCATGAACCCTGCTCCCCGGGGTTCAATTCAATTCAAGTTTATTGTAGGAAAACTCCATTGAGCAAGCTCATTCAAAGGGAGATCCTAGTATGAGACAGGTGTACAACAACAGGTTTACAAAATAAAAGGAACATACTTTGAATAAGACAATGGGTTTCATACATCACATCACACAATCACAGTAAAACAGATCCTGGCGATAAGATAGAGCAGTAATGAGGCAATTTACATAATGTATCAATGCGACACTCTGGGTAGGATGCATAAGACAATGGGTATAGTACATAACATACTATCACAGTAAAACAGGTTCTGGCAACAAGATACTGCAATAAGAAAAAATAATTACCATACTAATCTTCTTTCTTCCCAGTGATGCTCAGACATTCATAACTTTGTGCAGTCATCCTGATGGTTTGGACTGCCCAGAGAGATGGAACACATGCAAATGATGGAATTCTTTGCACGTGAGCATCTTTCAAATACTGCCTCTACCAACTGTAGTGTTCTAAGCCCTTCAGATTTGTAAGAAGCCTGGAAGTCAGGCAACATGGAAAAATCTGACAACTAATTAATAAAACATATTTTAGGATTAGCCTAATAAACAACTTACATTAAAAAAACCTCCAAGGGAGGAACTATATCTATACATAAAAATGGTGTTCACCATACAGTGAGAAAACTATTTTGAGAGACAGAAAATACAGGTTACTCACCTGTAACAGGAGTTCTAGGAATGGTATATGTTGTTCATCCACACTTATTGGCAGGTTCCTTGCCGCTTTAAATCTTGCCAGAAGGTCTTCAAGCTGGCTCCTCCCACCCAACTGGGTGGTAAAACTCTCGGCTCTGCCCCATGACGCCAGATCTGGCCCACTGGAAGCTCAGGTTGTGCGTCGAAGCCGGGGAGGTCGGGTGGGTCGTGTGGATGAACAACATATACCATTCCTAGAACTCCTGTTACAGGTGAGTAACCTGTATTTCTAGGGACATGGATATGTTGTTCATCCACACTTATTGGCAGACTCCTAGCAGTTCTCCGGGAGGAGGGAGGCAAGGCACACCCCCTACTTAGGGAAAAGAGACTGGAGAACCGAGGCCCCAAAACCAGCATCCCGGCGTGACTCAAGGTCGATGTGGTAGTGGGTGATGAAGGTGTGTGCTGACTTCCAGGTAGCAGCCCTGCAGATTTCCTGGATAGGGACATCCCTGGAAGCAGCCACCGATGCAGCGGTATGGCGGGTAGAATGAGCTCTTATCCCTCTGGGAGGCTCCATGCCCGCCAACCTATAGCAGAGATCTATGCAGGAGGTGACCCACCTGCCTATCGCCTACTTGGCTGCAGGTCTGCCAGGTGGGCTTCAGCGAGGTGACAAACAGCTGGCGAACTCCTCCTCAACTTCAGCCGCCTTCCTTATAATAAGTGAGCTTCTAGGGTCCAAAGTATGGAACCTATATTCGCCTCCAGGTGTGATTGGGGTAGAACACCGCAGAGTCAACACCTGGTTAAGGTGAAACTCCGACACCACCTTCGGAAGGAATTTTGGGTGGGGGCGCAGGACAACCTTGTCCCTGTGGAAGACCAGGTAAGGAGACTCGATGGAAAGCGCCTGGAGCTCTCCCATCCTTCTAGCTGACGTAATAGCCACCAAGAAGGCAGTCTTCCACGACAGGTGAGAGAGATCACACCTGTGCATTGGTTCGTTTGGCTTGCCCGTGAGCTTTGCCAGTACCAGCAGTAGATCCCATGGAGGTGGAGGTTCTCACACCAGAGGGGAAATGTGATCAAGGCCTTTGAAAAAAGCGCTGACCACCTTCTCCTCATGACCGACTGCTTCCCGCCCGCGCCTCTCGGTAAGCAGAGATGGCTGCCAGGTGCACCCTTAGGGTCGCCGACCTGAGCCCTTGCTGAGAAAGGGACCATAAATAGTCCAAGATGCTTGCCAAGGAACAGGAGGAAGGGTCCAGGCCCTTGCCCTGACACCAAATGGAAAACCTTTTCCATTTAAAGGCATAGCATTTCCTGGTCGACTCCTTACGGGACGCCTCAACTACATTGAGGACCTCGTCGGAAAGACCCAAGGCCTGGAACTCTAGCCGCTCAGGAACCAGGCCGTCAGGCGCAGGGATTGAAGGTCCGGATGGAACACCTTCCCCTGATTGACTGAAAGCAGGTCCAGGTGAGCTGGAAGCTGCCTCGGGAGCCTGGAGCAGAGGCTGAGGAGATCTGGATACCAGCATTGGTGGGGCCAGTCTGGGGCTACCAGAATCACCTGCGCCTTGTCCCTCCTTGCTTTGAGCAGCACCTTGTGGATCAAGGGAAATGGGGGAAAGGCGTAGAAGAGGCCCGGGGTCCACGGCCTTGAGAAGGCATCCCCTGCAGCGAGCCCTGCTGATGGGGGCAGGCATGGAACAGCCTCAGCTTCGCTCTCCCTGGAGGCAAACAGATCCACCTGAGGTGTGCCCCAATGGGAGAACAGATCTTGTACTACCTCCGGCAGGAGAGACCACTCATGGGACACAGCCCCTATCCGGCTTAGGGCATCGGCCAGAGTGTTGGAGGCTCCTACCACATGAATGGCTAGGAGATCTGCCTCCAGGCTGCGCACGAGTGACCAAATGCGGAGAGCTTCCTTGCACATAGGCATGGAGTGCGTCCCACCCTGGCGGTTTAGGTAGTACATGGTCGTGGTATTGTCCGTCTGGACCCGAACCACTTGACCCCGTAGAAATGGAGCGAAGGCGGTGAGAGCTAGGTGGACCACTCAGAGCTCCAGCAGGTTGATATGGCATCAGGACTCCAGTGGGGACCAGAGGCCTTTCACTCTGTGCTCCCCTAGATGGGCACCCCAACCCATCAGAGAGGCGTCAGTCGATAGACAGACTGTCGGCTCGGGGCTGACAAACAGGATGCCCTCCTGCAGATGAGCTGGAACGATCCACCACTGGAGAGCGTTCCACATCCCCTGGGTCACCGTCACTAGCTGGTCCAATGGATCGCAGCGTTGAGACCACTGGCTGGCCAGCCCCCATTGAAGGAGGCACATTTTCCAGCGGGCCCAATGGACCACGCTGGTGCAGGCCGCCATGAGACCCAGGAGGCGCAGGAAGTCCCGGGCAGGGCGCGATTGCCCAACCAGAAATGATCGGGCAAAGGAGGAAAGAACCTTGGCCCTATCCGCTGGGAGCTGTGCTCTGGCTCGAAGAGAGTCTAGCTCTGCCCCGATGAAGAGAATCACCTGCTTCGGTTCGAGTTCCAACTTGGCCTCGTTGATGAGGAGGCCGACCTGAGAGCAAACCTGGAGGGCCAGATCTCTGGACCGCTCCACCTCCTGTCTGGAGGGGGCTGCTATCAGCCAATCATCCAGGTAAGGGTACACCCGGACCCCTCGGCACCGCAGGAATGCTGTCACCACTGCCATGCATTTGGTGAAGACCCTGGGTGCAGGAGACAGGCTGAAGGGCATAGCTCGGAACTCGAAAAGGGATCCTTCCGCTTGAAAGCGAAGGAATCTTTGGTGAGACGGACGGATAGGGACGGGAAAAAACGCATCCAGCAGGTTCAGAGAGCAGAACCACACGCCGCCTTCCAAGGATGGTATTATCTGAGCCAGAGTGACCATCCTGAAGGTTCGAGACCTTAGGAACTTGTTTAGTCGTGTAGGTCGAGAATGGGACGCCAGCCCCGTCGTTTGGGACCAGGAAGTACCTGGACACAAACCCGGGTCTGAGGAGGGTCCGCCACCTCTCTGATCACCTCTTTCTCAAGGAGCAGGCGATGTCGATCGGCGAGCCGACCAGCGAGGCTGCGGACCCCGAGTTCCCCCTGGGGGCGACGGCTCTGAAGGGCGGGGCCTGCTCGAACTCCAGAGGCAGGCCCTTTCCTACCACTTCCAACACCCACTGGTCTGTGGTAATCGCAGACCAGGTGGAAAGGAAGTAGCGGAGCCGTCCCCCCACGGGGGGAACCTGGGGTGAGGTGACGAGGTTGGGGGCGACACCCCTGAACCCGTCACTGTGCAGGCTTGGAGGAGGGACTGGCCGAGGGACCTCCTGGGCCTTTACCTCCCTGCTTCCTGGAGGAGGAAGCCACGGGCTTGGGTTTGGGATGCCAAGCGCAAGCCTGCTGGCCCTGATGCTGCTGGGCCGGAAGTGCCGCAGGCGCAGATGGACGAAAGGGCTTGGGTTGCGGTCTGCGGCCCTTGTCCCTCTGGGCGGATGAGACCGAGTCCAAAGTGGCATTGGACTTTTCGATCCTCTGGAGGTGGCCTTCCACTCCAGGGCCGAAGAGGTCGGTCCCCAGGAGGGACATCCGCCAATTTGTGCTGGGTATCCGTTGTGAAGGTGGATATCCTCAGTCATGCCCGGCGCATAGCCACTGCAGCGCGACTGACCTGGCGCATGAGTCTCCAATGTCCAGAGCAGTCTGAAGTTGCTGCTTGGCCACTGCCCTGCTCTGGTCCCGCACCTGCCTAACCGTGGTCTGCAGGTCAGCCGGGAGATGAGGTACTACCTCGTCCAGGGAGCCCAACAGGGCACGGGAGAAATGTGTCATAAGCACGGCCGAGCTGGCCTGATGAAGGCCAAGGGAGGACGCAGCGTAGACTTTTCGCCCGACATAGTCCAATTTCTTGGACTCCTTGTCGGGAGGTTTGTCCACGTCCCTAGCATTTCTGGCACGCCGGAAAACGCTGTCGGTAACTAACCCCTCAGCTGAGGGATGTTCCGAGAAACCGTACAGGGAACTGGTAGGGACCGCATACTTCCTGGCCATCCTGGCCAAATGCGCAGGGCAGGAAGCAGAGCGCTGCCAGAGCTCCAAGGCCGGGCCCACAATGGCCTCGGCCACAGGAAAGGCCTCCGTAGGGGAATTCCCTCAGTCCAATACCTCCGTGAGGGGATACTTGCCCGCTTGGATAGGGCTCGAGCTGCATCCCGGTGGACTCCGAGATGAGCCTAAGCAAACCCAGGAAGGACAAGGGCTATCATCCAGCGACTGACCTCCAGAGGACTCCAAGTCCACTTGCCTGGAGAAAAGGGAGGAATCGTCGTCAGACTCAGAAGAGTCCGCAAAGAGCTGCCTCGGGCCCGAGCCACCCTCCACCTGCCGAGGGCGATCGGGAGTGAGGGTGACAGACAGCCTATGGGGTAGACCCTGAGCCGACCAAGAGTTCTTGGTCGGAGCCCCAAACAATGGCTGTGGAGGCGGAGGTTTCCACCATATATCGGTGGAGCAGCTGGTTTTGGCTGAGCAACAGGCCTGGAAACAGGCGCCTCGGCTAAGCGGGGTTGCTTGGCTGCTCGGTGACAGCCACTTAATGGCGGGAAAGGCGGCGGCGTGTTGTTCCCGACCAGCAAGGCTATTGCCACAGGGTCCTCGTGTAGGCGGCGCAACATGTAAAGCCTCCCTAAATCGAGGAAGAGGAACGAACGGTGGCGCCCAGCATGATGCAGAATCGAGGCACGCCTATGGTGGCCGGGATCAGCTGGACATGAAGAAGTCCAAGACTGAGACCCATGAACCTCGGCTTTTCGAGGGTGTGGGGAAAGGACGGGAAACTTGCCCTCCCTCGGCTCGGAGGGAACACCAAGGGGCTCCGGAACTGGAGGCACTGGCAAACCACGGGATCCTCAGCACCACCCGGGGGAACGGGGAGGAAAGTTTTCGGCTTAGCCAGTCGAGAACCAGTCAGCGCGAGAAAAGATCTCGACTGCGTCGGCGGGAGTCTCGGTCAACTGACCTGGCGGGGACACCGTGAAACCAGTGGCGAAGCCGAGGATCGACCGAAGTCGATGGTGGAAACACTTTCGGGGAGGGGACCTCTCCGCTCCCAAGAACATCGACGGAGAGATTTACCCTTGTCCTTCTTTTGGACCGAGAGGAAGGTCCAGCAGAAGTTGGTCCTCTCCTTAGTGGAGCTAGACAGACAAAGCTCCTTTAAAGGAAGCAAATATGAGGATCCCAGGGAGGCGGGATAAATGCCGTGGCGAGGAAGATGCGGCCTGCGCGCCTCCTCTCGAGGTGATCATCTGCTCTAGCTGTTCCGCCCGAGCCGCCGCCGGAAGCCACCAACACGGCCTCTTCGACTTTACGGAGTGGTACCGCTGGACGCCCAGTTGCAGATGGGCAGCACGGTCTTCCAGGGCGAGACCGAGAAAGAAGAGCACAGGTCATAAGCCTGCGGGTCGTGCTCAAGGCGAAACATCTTCTGCCCGCATGGGCATCTCCGGAAACCGGGAGTCGATTTGTCCATCGCAGCCGCGAGGGAAATAGTTGACCGAAGTCTAGAAAACCTTAAAGTTTAATTTTGGAAAACCAAAGAGTTAGGAACCAGTCTTATACGTGGAGCGTTAAGGAGGGAACCTGAGCTTCCAAGCGGTAAGGAAGATCTGACGTCATGGGGCGGAGCAGAGAGTTTTACCACCCGGGTGGGTGGGAGGAGCCAGTTTGAAGACCTTCTGGCAAGATTTAAAGTGGCAAGGAACCTGCCAATAAGTGTGGATGAACAACATATCCATGTCCCTAGAAACTCTGTTAAAATCTGTCTAGCATAGATTAATGTATCCAGAAGGATATGGCTATGTGGCACTAGCATGCAGAATGCAGAGGCTGAAGTTCTGGTAGGGGAGGATGGGAGGGAGCTGTGAATGTCTGAGCATCACTGGGAAGAAAGAAGATTACTATGGTAAGTCATTTTTTTTTCTAACCCCAGTAATGCTCAGACCATTCATATCTTTGTGCAGACTACCAAGCAGCACCCCTGGTGGTGGGCACAGAACTTATTTTGGAAACAGACTTTGCAGGACTGCTGTGCCAAACTTGGCGTCACTTCTGGACAAAATATCTAAATTATAATGCTTTGTAAAGGTGTGTACTGATTTCCAAGTAGCTGCTTTACAAATGTCCAACAATGGCACCTCCCTAGAGCTGCAATAGTGGCAGCTGTTCCTCTTGTTGAATGAGCCCTCAGCCCAGCTGGGGACTCTTTACCCGCTTTAGTGTAGCAGAATTGAATACACTGGACAATCCACCGAGAAATGGATCTTTTTGAGGCTGGTTTGCCCATTCCAACATCCCCATATTTAAGGAAAAGTTGTTTTTTGTCTTGCCTATGGTCTTTGGTAGCTGTCATGTAGTAGCTGAGAGCTCTTTTCACATCCAGACTGTGAAACCTTTTTTTCACCAGAGCTTACATGGTCTGTGAAGAAGACAGGCAGAGTGATTGATTGGTTCAGATGGAAATCTGAAACCACCTTGGGAAGGAATTGTCTGTTTGTTCTGAGGACTACTTTATCCCTGTGGAAGGAAATGTAGTCCTGGTCAACACAGAGAGCCTGAAGCTCACTGATTCTTCTTGCTGAAGTAATTGCTACCAGGAAAACTGTTTTCCAGGTAACATACTTTAAATGGGCTGTAGCCATGGGCTCAAAAGGAGCCCGCATCAATCTTGCTATACATACATTAAGATCCCAAGAGGGCACTGGTGCCCTGTGAGGAGGGTGCAAGTGCATTAAGCCTTTGAAAAATCTTTTGAAAATGGGGTCTGAAGCTACAGACACCTTTGTCCTAGCGGACAGGTATGCAGATACTGCTGCCAGGTGAACTCTTAAGGAACTGGGTTGCAGACCTTGTGAATGTAAATGAGTTAGATAATCCAACACCGCTGAGACCCCTGCATTATTTGGGGTGAAGTTTCTACTAGAGCACCAGAAAGAGAATCTTTTCCACTTAGCAGAATAAGTTTTCTTAGTGAAAGGCTTCCTATAACCTTTCAAAATTTTAATACAGCTTCAGAAAGGTTCAAGCCTGCATACTCTAACTCCTCAAGAGCCATGCCTTGAGGTGAAGAGACCTGACATTTGGGAACAGCAATGTTCCCTGACTGAAAGTTAGAAGATTGTGCCTGAGAGGCAAGCTTATTGGCCTGCTCACTGCCATGGAGAGCAGAAGAGAGTACCATGGCTGCCTGGGCCAATCTGGAGCTATCAGTATCAGAGAAGCTGAGAGGGATCTGAGTTTCAGCAGCACCCTCAAGACCAGAGGAAATAGGGGAAAAGCATAGAGAAATTTGCCCGACCAATCCAGTACCAGGGCGTCCAGAGGGATTGTGCCTTGGGCTGGTGGCCTGCAACAATACTGAGGCAACTGGTGGTTCTGGTAGGAGGCGAACAAGTCTATCTCTGGAACGCCCCACCTGCTGAAAATTACCTGTACCACCTGCCTGTTCAGTGTCCATTCGTGATGGGACTGATTGATCCGACGCAGTGTGTCTGCCAAGATATTGTCCTTTCCTGGCAGATGGATGGCTTGCAGGGACGCCTTCAGAGAATATGCCAGAGCCCAAATTCTCATGGCTTCTGTGCATAGGGGACCTGATCTGGTGCCACCCTGCTTGTTTATGTAATACATAGTAGTGGTATTGTCCATTCTGACTTGTACCGCTTTGCCCATTACCAGTGTAGAGAAAACATTCAGTGCTAGCTGCACTGCTCTGAGTTCCAGCAAATTTATATGCTGGAGGGACTCTGCCCCTGACCAGGTACCCTGAGTTGTGTGCTCCCCTAGATGGGCACCCCAGCCCAGAAGGGATGCATCTGTTGTAAGGACCAGTGAAGGATCCTCCTTCTGGAATGGGACTCCTTGCCTTAGGTTGGATTCTTTTTTCCACCACAAGAGGGCTTGTAAGAAAGGTCTTGTCACTGGAATGAGTTTTGAAAAGGGGTCTTTTCTCTGACTCCAGTGAGTCCTGAGGTGAAACTGGATGTGTCTCATGTGAAACCTGGAACCCTGCACTATGCCTGTGGATGCAGCCGTATGACCCAAGAGCTGCAGGAATTGCCTGGCAGTTTTTTGACCATGCAATTTGAAGGAGTTTGCTATGGCCTGAAGACTTTGCACCCTGTCTAGTGGTAAAAAGGCCTTGGCCTGCAGGGTGCTGATCTCTGCCCCTATGAACTGTAAAGTCTGTGTAGGGGTGAAGACAGATTTTTTACGGTTTACTATGAAACCCAGAGACTCCAAAAGATCCTGTGTGAGCCTTAGAGAGGTTGTGACCTGCTCTGGTGATTTGCCCACTATCAGCCAGTCATCCAGGTATGGGAAGACAGTCACTCCCTGTCTTCGAAGAAATGCCACCACAACTGCTAGGCATTTTGTAAACACCCTTGGTGCCGAGGAAAGGCTGAAGGGTAGGGTTGCAAACTGATAATGACCTGATGGGAGTCTGAATCTGAGATATTTTCTGTAAGATTCCTTTATGGGGATGTGGAAATAAGCGTCCTGTAAGTCCAGAGATGCCAGCCAGTCCCCTTTTTGGATTACTGGCAGAATCCGAGCCAAAGTGACCATTCTGAACTTTGGCTTTTTCAGGTGCTTGTTTAAAGCTCTGAGATCCAAAATTGGCCGCCACTCCCCATTTTTCTTTGTTGTTAGGAAGTATCTGGAGTAAAAACCTCTTCCTCTCAGGGTTGCAGGGACTAATTCCACTGCTTTGAGCTGAAGCAGTTTCTGAACCTCTGCCTCTAGCAACGAGATTTGTGCTAGGGGTGGCGAGGTGGAAACCCTGGGGTTTTTTAGAGGAAGAAATTTGAACTGCAGAAACAGACCTTTGCCCACTACCTCCAATACCCACTTGTCTGTGGTGATGGTTGACCAGAGGGGGAGGAAATGGGACAGTCTGCCTCCAACAGATAGGGAGGAGGCGGCTTGCATCTCAGGGGTTCTGCTTAGGCTGGGGCTGAGGTTGTGGCTGTACCCCTCGCCTAGAGCCCCTTCTACCCCTACCCCTTGAGTAGCCCTGTGGGGGTACTGCTGGTATTGGGGCATGGCTACTGGCTGGAAAAAGGGTCTTGATAAAAAGGAACAACCCTAGCCCCCCTTCCATAGGGCCTAGTGGATGAAGAAGTTCTGTCTCCAGCAGAGTTACTTCTACAAGTAGCCTTATATTCATCCACTTTTTTCATATAGGCCACTGTGGACTCCCCAAACAGCACATTTCCTTCTAATGGGAAATTCAGGGCCTTTGACTGGGTATCCTGAGTGAGGTTTGTAGCCCTAAGCCAAGCAAACCTCCTCTGAGCCACTGTGTTAGCCATCCATCTGGCTGCAGTGTCATTTAGATCAGCAGCCATTTGGAACTGGTACATGGCCGCCTCTAGCCCAAACCTGGCAGTTTCTGCCAGGTCATCTGACAAGGGTGGGGTGGCCTTCACGGACATTGCCAGTACCGACTGCCACAGGGAATTTCTGATACTGGGCAGTATAAGCTTGAAAAGTGGCCTGTCTCATGGCCAATAAGGCTGACAAATAGCCCTTTTTGGCCACACTGTCCAATTTTCTGGAATCCTTGTCCGGAGGGTGTGAGAACAGAGGGACCTTAGCCCTATCACAGGCAGCTTGCTGTATTACCCCTTGATGATCAGGGTGGGAGAAAAGGAACTCAGCTCCCTCCCTGTCCAGCTGATATTATTTATCTATTCGCTTGTCAATAGGAGGAATAGAGTTTGGGGTCTGGAGGAGCTTCATAGCATCCTTCTTAAAGAATTTATATACTGGGAGGAGGAGGGCCTTTGTGGGTGTTAAACCCA
Source organism: Neoceratodus forsteri (assembly GCA_016271365.2). Classification (NCBI taxonomy): domain Eukaryota; kingdom Metazoa; phylum Chordata; order Ceratodontiformes; family Ceratodontidae; genus Neoceratodus; species Neoceratodus forsteri. The sequence goes on from CM057452.1 coordinate 571,646,885, forward strand.
TCATATTGAGGTACTCAATCTCCTCCTCATCCTCTACTTGTTCTGTTGTGTTGATGTCCAGAGCATCTGCTATTTTCCTTACAAAAGAAAAATAGGAGGAAAAATCCTCAGACACTCTGGGAGGAGAGCCAAATTCCTGTTCAGGGAAAATCTCTGGGGGGGATAGGTTTGTCCTCCTCATAAGGCTCATCATCCCCTTCAAAATATTGTTGCTCCGGAGCAAGGGGCAACACAGTAGCAGCAACCTGGGGGCCCTGGAAAGGGGCAGGAAGCTGAGGGATGATGCTTCGTAGAGCCTGGATAATTTTAAATATCTGAGCTAGGTCTTGAGCCGAAGGCATTACAGGCTGCTGCACAGAAGTCCCTAGTTTAGCAGGAGAGGATTCTGCATGTTTGAGCTTCTTTAATTTCTTTAAGGGAACCGGAGAGTCAGCTGGTTCTTTCCCTCTTTTTGCCCCTTTTTTGCCCGTATCAGGGGCAGGGGCAGAAGTACTCATTAATTCAACCACAACAGACTGGGGTGTCAGCTGGTCAGAGCCTGAGGGACCCCTTGGAAACTTGCCTTTCAAGGCACTTTTCAACAGTTTTTTCTGGGAATGTTTTACATATCTCACATTCCTGGTCCAAATGTTCAAAACCCAGACAAGCTACACATAAGGTGTGCTTGTCTGCCTTGGCAAACAGATCTCCACACTTCAAACAGTTTTTAAAACCAGGTTCCCGGTTCTCTTTTAGGTTTCTCAGTCATGGTGAATATAAAATGAAAACCTCAACCGCTATCTCGGTTATTTAAACAACAAAAGGCTTTTTTTTTTTTTTTTTTTTTGCGGTCAGTTCGGAACCGATGGAACCGAGAGAGGAGATGAAATATGAACGGTTCAGCAGTTCTGTAACCGATGAAATACGGTTACAAATCAAAACTTTAGGACCAAAATTAAATGAAAATGAATAGGTTCTTTAGTTAGAGAACTGAAACAAAGTTATAACTAACTGGATCCTCACGTTATACCGAACCGAGAACCGAAAACAACAATTTAAACAATAATAACTAATGTAAACTAACAATTAGTAGAGGCAGTAAAAGAAACTAAAAATACTTATGGTTTTAAACTTTTTCTTTCTTCTTCATGCGAAAGAGGGCGACAGAGACTCCGAGCGACCAGACTTTCAGGCGGAGAGAAAAATCTGAAGGGCTTAGAACACTACAGTTGGTAGAGGCAGTATTTGAGAGATGCTCACGTGCAAAGATTCCATCATTTGCATGTGTTCTATCTCTCCAGGCAGTCCAACCCATCAGGATGACTGCACAAAGTTATGAATGGTCTGAGCATTACAGGGGTTAGAATGAGGCAAATTACATGATGCAACAATGCGGCAATCTGTAGTAGGATGTAGAGAAGGCAAGGAATGCAGCAGAGGGAGGGGACAGCACAGAAATGAGTAAGGATGTGAAATAGTCAACTAAAAGGGAAGGGAGTGCTACTGGAGAGGGTAGGGGACTTAGGCAGCAACAGGATAACATGTGAGACAGGGCCAGAGGGGAAGGTTAGAAGAAAAGGGAGGGAGAAGAACAGGGATTCAGAGAGTTAAGTCGTCGGGCAGTTGCAAGGATCCATGAAGAATCTTGAGGCGAATGACCTGAAGAAACTAACAGTGACCAGGCTAGTGAGCATCAGTACCATTTGAATGCTTTTCCAAGCCACAGGGAGAGAATGTGATATAGCTCCCTTGCCAATGGAGGTTCTAGTTCTGGGGATATCCAGGAGGAGGAAGGAAGACTTCCTAATGGAATAAGTGCAGTGTGAGATGTGGATGAGAGAGGAAATATAGTCTGGGAGTTTATTATGCAGTGCTTTGAGAGTCCATGTACCAAGGTGGAGCAGTCTTCTAGTGGCTAGGGACATCAACCCAGCAGTAGAATATAGGTCACAATGATGGGTCCTGGGGGATGCGTTAGTAATAAAATGAAGAGTATGGTGGAAGAGGACATCAAGCCTGTGGAGGTTGATAGCCGAAGTGCAGTTGTATATTATATCACCATAGTCTAAGAGTGGGTGGAATGTAGCCTGGATGAGTTTGAGTCTGACCTCGGTTGGGAAGAGGGTTCTATGTCTACAAAAGAAGCCTAATTTGGCTTTAAACTTGGTGTAAAGATTATCAATCTGGGCGCTGAAGGATAGTTTGTCGTCGATCCAGGCTCCTAGGTATTTGAACTTGTCGACAACTTCAAGTGATTCCCCTAGGAAGTTTTGACAGTTCTTGGTTGGACTTAGTCCCAATGGGGGGTGAAACACGTACCAAAGTTTTCTTAGCACCCAGCAAAAGCTAAGGCAGGTAAGATTCTGTTCAAGCTGAAGGAAGTCAGTTTGGAGCTCTTCACGGACATCAAGAAGTGAGGGCTTGGAGGTGTAAAGTACAGTATCGTCTGCGAAGAAGTGCAGTTTTGAGTTAGTGATATTGGAATTAAGGTTGTTGGTGTAGATGGAGAAGAGGATGGGGCTGAGTATGGACCCTTGAGGGATGCCTCGAGTGATGGGAAGGGGGTCTGAAAGGAGACCATCTGCTTTTACTTGCTGAACGCGCCCTGTGAGATAGCTGGAGACCCAACAGACTGTGGAGGCTGTGGCACCTAGGTTGGAGGGGCTGTGCAGGGATAGATTATGGTCCACAGCATTGAACGCTTTGCTCAGATCGAAGAACACTGCCTCTGTTACTTGCTTGGAGTCCCAGGCAGAGAACCAGTTATTGGTGACTTTACCTAGGGCAGAGATAGTGCTATGGTTATGTCTGAAGCCCGACTGAGCAGGATTGAGGAGAAAGTGGGCTTCAATGTGGTCTTTCAGCTAAGAGTATACAAGTTTTTCTAGGATTTTGGAGAGCACTGGTAGTATCAAGATTGATCTATGGTTGTTTAAGTTAGAGGGGTCACTGAATTTGAAGACGGTCAGAACGTGGGCCGACTTCCAGCAGGAAGGGACAGTGCCGTTGAGATAGACATGTTAAAAATGTAGAGAATGGGGGCAGTGAAATGGTAATATCCAAGTTTAAGAAAAAAGGTCTGTAGCCCATCAGAACCACCACCCTTCTTAGTGTGAAGTCTGTGAAGGTGGTCTTCGACGTCCTTATATTTTATGGGAAGAAGTCGGAGGGGTTGCGTCGAAGGGGGGTGTAGGAGGTCAGGATAGCCCAGCATAGGGAGGAGTCGAATGCTAGCCTGGTAGTGGCAAAGTGAGGTTTATTTTCTCTAAAATAAGGTTGTGATCTTCAAGAATATTTCCGCTGTCAATGATCTTGGGGGAGGGATGGAGGGGCCACTTTTTCGTCCTTCTATGGATTTTATAGTGCGCCAGATCTTGGCTGAGCTTCCTTTGGCCTGTTCAAGAGCGTCAACATAGTAGTTAGATTGTGCCAAGTGGATTAGTTTGACAAAGGAGTTTCTGGCAGTTCTGAATGCCTGCCAATCAGCTTGGGACTTAGAGTGCCTGGCTTGGGCCCAAAGTTTATCCTGTGCTGTAAGTGCAGCTTTCAGAGCTGGCGTGAACCAGGGGTTGGAGAGTTTACGGGCTCTAATTTTAATGAAAGGACATGCCTATCAGCTAGTTGAAGGAGATGTGTATTGAGGATAGAGGTTGGAGCCATACCCATGATCCCCGCCTCCCTGGGGGAGGGGCACGCACTTATGAACCCCACCCACCGGCGTTGGGTGCTGTACCCATGCATCCTGCACCCCCAGGGTGGAGGGCCAACCATAGGTGCCATGGACATGGATCACTGCTGTGGGTACCCACCCCATCTAGCTCGTGCCAGCTGGACCTCCACATGATGCCCCCCTAGCATAGACAGAACTGTGCATCACTCACAGGGTGGGACACCCATTCTCCTCCCCCATAAGGGCACTTAGAACGTATTTGCCTCATCACAGTGCCACTATGGTATATACTCTATCTCCTGAATGACCCATGCACGATTGCATGGCGTGGCACCTGACCAGACAGCGTCTCCAAGCAGTAGTGCTGCAGGTGATCCTCCTCCTTGTTACCCCATGGGATAGCACCCTGGTACACAGGCATGGGCAGCCGTTTGCAAATGGCCATGTTATGCAGTATGGCACATGAGGTGAGCACTCTGCAGGCCTTCCCAAGGGCCAACATCATCATGCTACCAGTGTGGTCCAGGCAACAGAACTGCATCTTCAGCACTCCGATGCTCCTCTCAACAATGGCACATGTCCTCCTGTGTGCCTCACTGTATGCCTTCTCCCTGCCCTGGGGCATCAGGAATGGCATCATCAGGTATGGCCAGAGTGGGTATACTCTGTCACCTAGGCATTGAGTACAGAATGGACATGTTAGTGATCTACGGCAGTGCGCAAAGTTGTGTCATGTATATGACACATCCATACTCACCCAGCAGCCAACCACTGACACACACCCCCTCCGGGCCGAGAGGTGGTCACTCAGCCTGGATCCATCAAACATGCATGCATCATCAGTTGATCCTGGGTACTTCGCACACACATTGTTGATTTATTTATTTATTATTTTATTTATTTAGTTTTTGTTGACCGGGTAAGTGCACTAGGCAAATCCTGCCTATTTTCAGGCACGACTCGGGGGAGGGGGATACAGATGAATGCCAACTGACCTTGAAGCAGATTAGGCTGTTGGTGGTATTTTTAGTGAATGAGGGAAATTTGGCCAGGACACCAGGGAAATTCCCCTACTCTGTGCCAGTAGGGGGACCCTGTCATTGTGAGAGGCAGGCAGTCAGTCTGTTCCTCGATATGGAGGAGGAAGGAGATGTGAATGGGGCTGCGTTGGCCCAGAGCATGTCTCAGTTTGATGAGCCTATTGCTATGGAATCCGCTGAACCGGCTGACTGGGATGCCACCCGGTGCCACAGCATACCGGTGCGAGCGGTCCTTGATGTTTCGGATGGTACTTGCTTAGTCTGGCGGAGAAGCAGCGCTTGTCTTGAGGAGGAAACATCGAGAGTAAGCGACCCACTGCAGAGGAACGCCGGAATCTTGTTGTGGAGGAAGACCGGAACGAAAGAGATCGCTGTTCACCGAGTGCTTTGAGACCGCGGGCCCAGAGCTACTTTCGCCACTGACAGGCCTGCAGGGAAACTGAATGTGCCTTCCAAGGATTGGGGGAACTTGGTTGAAGAGTCATGGTCGCCGGAGCAAGCGCTGCGTGGGGCAGGCTGGATTCCGATTTCAGGCAATATGTAGAAACCGGAGAGAGAAGCACAGGCTCCCAATGAGGCTATTCAGATAAGTCCTGAGGACAAGGCAAACTCTTTGGGTGTTGACTTGGGGGCTGAAACTGCTATTTCCACTACACCCCAGTCTAGTACTAACTTTGATTTGTCTTTGGGGACTCGAGTAGAGATGGGGGCAGGGGATGTGGCTACTCCCCCTGTCATTCAGGAGCCTGCTCTGGAGACTGTGAAGAAACCTTATGCTAGTCATTTTAGGCAGCCTCTTGAGTTGGCCAAATGGCGAAATGCTGTTTGATTGCGTTATGTGGGTCCTAGGAATAATCCCCCTGACAGGTTTTTTGTTGGGAAGACGTTGTTAAAACAAAGTGTGGGCTTCTTTCCTTTAGAAGTTTACGCATTAATACATGTTCTGGGGGAGTTTACGTCTGATATTAGCTTTCGTACCCCTGCTTTGATGGAGCTATTTTGGAGTCATTATTTAAACTTAAAAACGAATCCCTTATGGTCTAACTTCATTGTGTTGCCTTTGTTGAAGCAGGCCTATAGAGTCATCATGATATTGTTTAGGAATGAAGGAGTTAATATTGTTGATACTGTAAACTGGTTATCTAAATCATGTGACATTCAGGGGAATCCAGTCCCTATCCTGGATGCAGAAGGGTTTTGGAATGGGGGTTGGAAATTTAGGGTCACACTCCATTCCACGGATTCTGAGTTGTTACATCTGCCCAATTGCTTCTTTCTGGGGAGGGATAAGGGGTTTCTTTTTTACCCTGGGCAGCCTAGAGTTTACTTTAAATGTGGGTCTAGAACCCACATAAGCACCTCCTCTGTACTGTGCTTAAATGCTGTTACTGTGGGGAGACTGGCCATCCGAGTGCCCATTGTTTTCAGACCTCAAAATGTAATCTCTGTGATGTGGTGGGTCACACGTTTGAAAATTGTCCCTTAGCTGCTAAAAATACTGCTGAAGCTGATTATGGGGTACAGGATCATTATATCCGTGAGGCGGTTAGACTTGGTCTTCCTACTAGGGAAGGGAGGGGACCCGATGCTGTTGGGGATGCTCCCCCCTTGGCTAAACCGGGTTTGTTGGTGGACTCTGATTTACTGTTGGGTAACACGGCTACACCTGGAGTAGGGGTTAAAGTGGTCTCTGGGATAGGTCAGGGGGAAGACGAGGGCCTTGCTCCCTTATTACCTGATTTGGAACCTCCGGATGATGGGTTTGTGGTGGTTAATGGAAAAAAAGGGAAATCTGCTAAAGGGAAGGGGAAATTGGGGAAGAAATCAGTCGCACCTGCTCCTGTCGTTTCCATTGTTGACCTGAATATATTCTCAGTTTTAGTGGAGAGTCCAGTGGAAGTCCCAGACGTGGCTGGGCCTACTGCACCTGCTGCTGACCTGGTAGGCCCTAGGCTACCAGATGGTAAATGTGGTAGGATTACGAGGGCGTCTAGTAAGGTGAAATGAATTTAGCTCCACTATGCTTCATGTTCCCTTTTACTTTCGGGTGGCAACCTTAAATGCAAATAGTATTAAAACTCCTGCAAAATGCCAGAATACTTATTCACATTTTTTATATGAAAATCTGGATTGCGTTTTTCTGCAGAATATACGATTGCATTCTCTTGAGGAGATAGAGGCTGCCACTGCTGGTTGGTATGGGGGGACTGTTTTTGGTCCTTAGGTAATGACTTGTGCAGTGGGGTTGGGATTTGTTTTTTTCATTTTCACATTACTGTGATACACCAGATAGAAATTCTAGCTGGCAGGTCCTTGGTTTGGACATTAAATGGGGTTCATTATTCTTGAGATTGATTAATGTGTATGCCCCTCAATCTAAGTTTGAATGGGTGTCCCTTTTTAACTCATTATATCCCTTTTTATGCACCACTTGTTACATAATTCTTGGAGGGGACTTTAATTGTTTCTTGCCTTTTAAAGTGACTTCTGGGAAAGGGAAAAAGGTGTATAGTGATGGGGCTAGTTTATTAAAACTTCTTACAGACACTGGTTTAGTAGATGCTTTTGGGCCCTCTACTGGAGGGTTTGGGGACACTTATTTCTGTGGACCCAGGGCTTCCAGAATCGATTATTTTTTTCTCACACCTGAGGTTGTTGTGCAATCTAAATCCCTGCAGGAAGTAGCTTCCTCAGATCACAGATCACTGAGACTGGCCTTAAGCGATGTTCCTAAAGCTCGGAGAGGGCCAGGTATTTGGAAATTGAACTCTGCCTTATTAGATATCCCCTGTGTGGTGGGTGGGTTACGCTCGCTTTTTTTGGCAAGGAAGTCAGTCTCATTTTTATATGATAATTTAAACCTTTGGTGGGAGGACACTAAAAATGAAGTTCGGGTTTATTTTAAGGTTGTGGGTCATTTAAATGGGCAGTTATCGCATGCTGGGTTGCGGCATCTTAGGGACAGGCTTCATTTTTTTGTCCATTCATAGACAGTTTCTTGGATCAGATTGTTTAGAACAAATTGCAGGACTGAAACTGGAATTGGCTAAAGCACAGTCTCAAGTTCTGCATGATATTGAAGTGAAGCATAAATTTAAGATTTGTGGCAGGAAGAAAGACACTTTGCCTTTTGAGTATTTGAAATTTATTAAACATTCAAGGGGTATGATGTATTTAAACACTCCAGGGGAAGGGCGGGTTACTACCAATGTTGATATTTTAGACACTATTCATGAACATGTTTCTACCTCATTTCAGAGCAGAGCGCTCTCTGCTGATGCTATTTGTGATTGGTTTGCTGGTAGATCAGTCCCAGTCTTGTCTTTGGCTGACCGGATTGATTTGGTACAACCCATTACAGTGGAGGAACTGAAGTCTGCGGTCTGGTCTTTAAGATCAGGCATTACTCCTGGATCTGATGGGCTGCCTCATGAGATTTATAAGATCTTATGGGGAGATTTTAGGTGTTGATCTATGCCAGGTTTTGAGTGATGGGCTGCAGTCTGGGGTTCTTCCTCACAGTATGTTGCAGGGTGTGCTGCTTCTCTTATATAAAGGCAAAGGAGATCATGGGGATTTAAGTAATTGGAGACCTTTGTCGCTTTTAAACACGGATTACAAAATCCTGATGAAGATATTATGTCTGCGGTTAAGGGGGGTTATGGGCTCCCCTGTTACATCCAACACAGTTTAGTGGTGTAACTCATAGAAGGGTTCAGGATGCACTAATTCTACTTAGGGAACTGGTCTCTAAGGGAAGGGCTGGGGAACTGTTTGGGCATCTAGTTTGCCTAGACCAGTCCAAGGCATTTGATCAGGTTGAATATGTTTATCTTTGGGAGAGTCTGAAAAGGTACGGATTTCCTTCACAATTCATAGGATGGCTGCAAACATGTTATAGGGGCATTACTCTGATTCCCAGTGTGAATGGTTGGATGGGTAGGGAGATTGGGGTACATAGGGGAGTGCGGCAAGGGTGTCCATTAAGTCCCCTGCTCTATGTGCTTTCTTTGGATCCCCTTTTACATGCCTTAAATGGTTCGGATGACATTGTTGGTTTATCGGTTGGGTGTATGGACCCTCAGATAGTGACTCTGGCGTATGCGGATGATTTAATTTTAGTTTTGTCAGATAAGGATTCTGCTATTGCAGCAAGGGTGTTATTGCATGCATTTTCTGATATGGCTGGGTCCTCTATTAATTGGCTCAAGAGTGGGATACTGCCTTTGGGGTATGATGCGGCTGATGTGTCCTTAATTTGGGATATGCCTATAGTATTTGAATATAGGAAGATACTAGGCATTTACTTTGGGGATCTGGATGACCAACGGTATAATTGGGAAAAGCAATTATTGGAAGCTCGCAACAGGGTTCAGCTTTGGAATAAGGGACGTATGTCTAAAGCTAGACGTATTTATTTGATTAAAACCTTTCTGCTACCATATTTTTTGTTTATTGCTGCGGTTTTTCCCCCTCCCATTTCTCTGGAGACGTCTCTTTATGGTGTATTTTTTCTTTGTTTATGGGGTAGCAGATTTAACCCATTGAAGAGGGTGTTACGTATTTACCTATTAGTGAAGGTGGTTTGGGATGGTGAATCCGTAGTGTTTTACATAGTATTTTATTTTTTATAATTTAGCACCCTTACTGAAAGGGATGGATAAGATTTGGTCCCGTGGGTGGCAGATGGTGTTGTCCCTTCTAACGCAGTGGGGCCTGGACTCCTTTCTGGCTCGTCAGGTTCGGATGGGTGTCTTAGCTAGTCATTTTTGCACGTTTCAAAAATTGAAAGCATGGCGTGTTGTTAAGAAATCTGTTCTTTCACAGACGCGTCAACAATTCTATTACGCCATATTGCAAGATTTCTTTTTTGTCGAACCCTGGTTCCATGATAGGCCTCATTCTGAACAGCATGCTAAGTTACAATTATTGATGAGCAAGCGGGTGCCTAAACATATGTGGGACTTTTTATGGCTTTGCCTTCATAAAAAATTAGGGGTGAAAGGTAATATGAGGCATAAGGAAATATCAGAACGATTCTGTCCTAGGGAAGAGACCTGTTTTGGAGTAGTTGAAATGATGGAACATTTTTTGTGGAGTGTCCTTTTATTGTATCATTTTGGTCACGTTTTCATGCTGCATGGCCTTTAAATCCCTTTAGGGCTCTTACAATAGCAATTTGGGTGGACGGGGTTCTACTGAGCTCCTGGATTGTTTATGATGTGATCACACTGCGTCTATTGATGGGTCATGTTGGTTTTCAGTTATGGCAAGCTAGATGCAATCTCACACTTAGGCAAAAATTGCTCTCTGAATCCAGTAGCGGCTCTAGTCACAAATGGTTACCAGGGCACTGCTGGGGCACAACAGATGGCAGCCAGGGCACTGATATATTGTTATTATGGGGGAAGCTCTGTACCATATGGGGCACCAACTGGGGCACAGCATTTTTTTACCGGGGCACGTGCCCTGGCGGGCCCTGGTGTAGAGCCGCCACTGTCTGAATCTCAGATCGTTCACAGCATTCGCAAACATGTCTTTAGTTGGAGATTGCAGGAGCAAGGAAAGGTGCATCCTGAACTGTTCAGATTGTGGTGGAGGTAAATGACCTGGCTTGATACAGGGTAGGGTCTTTATGTATGCCTTGGTCCTAAATTGGGGTATAAAGGGTTTCCCTTATAGGGAGGTCACGATCTCCTTTACGTATACTGGTATGCATTATTACTACTTTTATGTGCATACGAATGTTCTACGGTTGATATACACTGTCAGTATTGGATTTGGTCATTTCCTGTATGTTTATTGCCTTTTTGATCGATATAGATTAATGTGGGTTTGTGTTTCTTTACTGGAGTGTTGTGTTTTTCTTTAAGAGGAAATGGAGGTTTTGGGGGTTGTATTTTTTTTTACTTTTGTTTCTTGTTTATTTATTTGTGTACTGTACCCATTTGGTTGTTTTCTTCTTAGCTATGCATTGTTGGTGATTTTTGTATTTCTTTCTGTTTGTATGATTTGATTTCGAATCATAACAATGACTTCCCCTACTCTATTGGGGGAGGTCCTTTCTGTCTTGGGCTTAGATTTGTATTCTACTTCCGTATTAGACAGCCTGTTTGGATATGTATGACTATAATACTTATTTGCTTTTGTTATGATTTGTACTTTTCTTTTGTGTGAGGAAACACTGTTTCGTATTGTTTTGATTTTGTTATTCTAATAAAAATTCCCCTACTCATAGTGGAGGCGAGCACTTCTTTTTCTAACACGATAATTCAATTTGGTGTGTAAATAAGAATTAAGAGATTAGTTAGATAATGACTGACTGACTGTAAAACTCATTTGTTTTTTTCTGGCCTGTATAATTTCTGTGTGACTTAACACTGTTTTGGAATTATTTTTCTTTTACTGCATGATTAGTATATGGTTTTGTGTGATTTAACACTGTTTGTCATTTTTTGTTTCTGATGTTACTATAATAAAAAATTCCCCTACTCTTTTCGATAAGTGCCATGGGCTCATTAACATCCACCTGAACTACCACCAATCCAGGCAGATGGGACCTCGGTTTAATGTCTCATCCGAAAGACGGCACCTCAGAAGTGCAACACCCCTCTCATGGTGCACTACAGTGTCAGTACTGGGATATTAACCCAAGTGCCAGATGTGGGAACTGAACCCACAGCCCTCTGATCTCCCAGCCTCAGAGGTGAGTGTGCTACCTACTGAGGCACTGACACTGCCAGTGATGATACTATCTGTGTCAGATACTATCTGGCAGTTGATATTGTGGAAATCCTTTCTGTTCCTGTGCACCTCTTCTTCCTTGGTGGGTGCAAAGATGGCCACATGGGTACAGTCTATAGCACCCTGAACATTGGGTATGCCATGCATGGCATGGAATGCCTTCTTCATGGCATTGATGTCCACGTCAGCCATGAGGAACCATATGTGGTCTTGCACATGTTGGAGTAGGGTGTCTGTGACCTGGTGCAGGGTCAGTGACAAGGATGACTGACACCGGTGACATCCCCTGCGATCGTCTGGAAAGAGTCCATGGCATAGCATGACAGAGTTCACAGGACTTTAATTTTCATGGACATAGCATGTGACAAATGGAGGCAGTATGGCGCAGTGGTTTAAGGCTCTGAGCTGCAAATCTGGAGACATGGGTTTGAATCCCACAGCCCCCACTTGCATACTGTGTGACCTTGAGCAAGTCACTTAACTTACTCGTGCTCCCAGGTTGCACCTGCAACAAGCTTTCAGCTTAGGGTGTCTCACCTGGTAAAATAATTGATAAAGAAAAAAAAATGTGTCAGAGCTTGCAGCTGGCCCTGGAGCATGTGGCAAAGCCCTGAGATCATGTCATGATCCAGGCGATACCACTCAGTGCACTGTCACTCACAGAGATGGGTCACAGTTGTACGGAGCCTAAATATCTGGCCTGCATTGTCTCCTTGGAATCCTCTCCCTCTCTGCCTCCCACAGCAGGACATTCATGAGAAGTGCAGGACACATCCTGTGATCTCTATGTGATCACTCCAACTCACAATCCAACTGCTACTACTCACTGTACATCGTGCTGCATACCGTGTGGAGTAGCTTCTGCCACAGCTGCAGGTTCCCCTTTCAGTGGACCATGACCCGGCATGGCCGCAAGGTTGCACATGCCAGCCAGTGTCACCACCTGGCATGCCACTCTGCATAACAACATGGCAGCTGCAGCATCGATCCATTACGGTGCCGTGACAGCACCTGAGGTCGGGTAGCTGGATGTGTACCCCTGCAAACTGCGGTGGGTGTCCACAATGCACATAGTTTACATTATGAAATTGTAAACACTTTTAAGTTTTGGTTTTGGGGATGTAATTCTGGGTCTGGATCCCTCCCTAGCCCACCCAATTCCCCCTCATCCCTTATGTCCATCACCCACCTACCTTGCCTCAAGCACTCATTATCCCTGTCTATACAAACAAGAGGTAACAATGTACTACCCATTTCGTAACCTCGGGAGGTGATGTGGATGAGGCAGCACTTAGTACCATTACTAAAGATATGATTTATTAATGTTATTTTTAACATTAATAGAGATTAATATATGGCTCATGGATGACAATGATGTTCACAGAATGTTGCATGGATCAACATTCTATATTGGCTGCACAAATAGTACAAAGCAGTTTGCAGTAAATTGGGGTTTAGCATTGGATGAATTAATCTGAGATTATTTAATGGGGTAGAGCTTCAGCTCTACCTCGAGCGATCATATATATATATATATATATATATATACACACACACATGCATGGAATGCATTTGGTAACAATAGGGAGCTGTTATATGCGCAAAGCCATTTATATAAGGAGTAGAAACGAGAGCACAATCTGGAGCTGGGACTACCTATACTGTTTTAGGAAAAGTGAATGTAATATGATTAGAAATCACCATTTAGTTGAATCTCCACAGCCAGAGGTTATGAAATTATAAAGTTAAAATGTTAATTAGGGATAGAATTGTAATGGTTTGTTATGTTGATGGAAAAAAAGGAGTGCACAGAGTGAGAATGTTAAAAAAGAGACAAACATATATTAGTATAGGCCTAACATGTGTGATGAATTATGTATATGAATTTATGAAAAGTGCACAGCTGTAAAATTTATTGGAAATCAAACATTATGCTATATGTATGATGATCTGACACTCAATAAAACAGAAGTAAAAAAAAAAGAAATCACAATTGACATAGGTTATAATACAAGTGATACATTGTTAAACAAGTATGATCTTCACACACACTCTGTGTGTTACGCAAAAAGATTATAAAAAGAAATGTAACAAACAGTAGATTTCACACTGTCAGACTTGGAGCACGGGAGGAGCCTCTAGTTACTAAGGCTGGACTCAAGGGTGAAAAGCAGGCATGGAGCTGGGGAAATCCTCTCCATTCCTACGTGCAAGGTCTGTGTCTTGTTTGTTTGTTCCCTAGCAACCACCTGCCGTGTTCTTGGGGGAGGACTCCCTCCAGATCATTGTTGTCCTATGATGCAGTGGGGTGGGGAAGCGGATTGGTCTCCAGTGGGATCTTCCCTCTTGCCCAGCAGTATAAAATGATTAACTTGTGCAGCATTAAGCACAATTCACGATGTGCACTGCAGAAAGAATAATCAGCCTGTAAGGTGAGTAAATGTATCAGCCATAATTGGTAGAGCAATAACAGACTTCTTGGTGTGTGTGTATTTAAACAGGAACTTTTAGACTAGTTTTACTCTTGGAAACCTCTGTGTGTTTAAAATAGAACATTTATATGACTTTTCATCTGCAGTCATTAACATAAACATGAACATATAAATCGTTATGTGCAGTCATTAACATAAAATGAAAGCTACATTCCTACTGTAATTCTTGATCTTTCTGTGTATCTTCATCATTCATCACTGGTGGGTCCTGACTGGAGAAGCAGGACCCCTCAGGAGCATTTTTTTTGTAAAGGGGAGGAGTCAGTGCCATGGATGGCGCCACCCTCGAGGCCGACAGACTGTGTGGCACTCGTGGGTTGACCAGTAACCGATGCAGACTCCTCCTCCATCTCAGTTCCGCACGCTGGAAAGTGAAGTTAGGAAAAGAGAAAGAAGGAGGGTGGGGCAAGGAGCCCGAGAGATAGGAAAAGGAAAGGATATAAACAGAAGAAGAGATAAAGCTGGTTAAGAGGACAAAAGGGTGAACATAGGGGTCTGGGACAGGGGGCCCCAAACCTCTAAGCAGGCAAGGGAGGGACAGAGTAAAAGAAGGAGAGTAAAAGGATAGGAAAGAAGGAAGATAAGGGAGAGAGGAAAAGGAGACACCGTGCTACCCCTACAGAGGTCCGGGGACTCTCTGGGGCTCTGGAAAGAAGGCACTGCTGTCTTATGCCACATGTAATTTTTTTTAATATCTCCGCTCAAGTGGATTTGGAGACAATACCCCCAGGTTTGAGGAAAACTGAGGGGGGGGCCTAACTGAGCAACAGCCCAGGAGGCAGAAGCAAGTCAGGACCAGACTTGAGGGTGCCCTCTCCTCCAGCTGAAGTAGGTGGAATGGGGGGCAAGAGTCTCCCACTCCTGTCTTTAAAAACATCCTGAGGTGGGGACAGGACTGATGCCTCTGCAGGGTCCCCTTGTAGAAGGATTCCTCCCACAGAGGAAATAAGATGAAGCACCCTCTGAAACAGAAGGGGAAAAAGGATGCCAGAAGGAAAACCACCTTTAAGGCATAACTTACAACTAGAGGGGGACCCTACAAAGGAAAAAGTTAGCTGGAACCAGTGGAGGAGGAAAAAGGAGTCACAGCTCCTGACAAGAAGGGATCTAGGGTTCACCAGGGCCCTCCCAACTGCAACAGACCTGAGGAGGATCCCAAGGGTCGAGAGGTCAGAGTTGTTGAATCAAACCCTAGAAGGTCCAGCTCAAGCTGGAGGAGAGGTCCTCATCAGGAATATAAGGCAGGGCCCAGGTGAGCCCTCATGAGAAGGGACAAGTGCCCCTGCTTGCCCTCCCCCCAACAGTGAACCTCTGTCACTTTCATCAGAAGGAGCAGAAAGCTCAGAGGTACCAGCAGAACCAGGCCCACAATTGGTCTCAATTGGGGAAAAGCAAGGAAGGAGAAGGCACTGCCCAGAATCGGAGGCTCAAGAGGGGAAGGAGGGTGGGAAGCAGTGATGAATGGTGAAGATACACAGAAAGATCAAGAATTACGGTAGGTACGTAATTTTCATATCTTATCTGGGTCAATCTTCACCATACATCACTGGTGGGTGATTACCAAGTCCCCCAAAGGGGACCTGGTGCTTCCCTGAGGGAAGAATGTCCCTCAGCCTCCTGTGGGGCAGACACAGAAGGGGGGAACCCTCAAAGGCCTAGTTAGGCCTGGGACTGGTCAGGGTGAGGTAGGGTCTTCCTCTGGCTGGGAGAAGGAAGTTGCCCCTGAAGTTCCCGCCTCAGCCTGTGGGGAAAAAATGTGGGTTCCCCGGAAAGAGAAGGCAATCACCCTTCGCTGGGTGATAACCGGGATAGATGAAACCATGCCATCCACCTGATGCAGATCGCTGTCCCCACTAGCCTGGATGCCACTTCAATGGCATCATACAATGCCCTTGCTTGGTGCCTCGCAAGCTCCTGGCCACGTGTGGAGAGGGCAATAGCTTGTCTGATTGCCTCCTTATCAGGCATGGATGCTAGGATTTTGCCCTAGCGAAGACCATAAGTGCCTGTTGTAGGCAGCATGATGGGCCTGATGCGCTGTGCTGGAGAGGGGGAGAGAGAGACGGACCGAGGAAAAAACTTTCCTCCCCCAGGAGTCAAACTCTGCAACATCCGCATCTGGGGGCCGGTCATGTCTTGGGCTTCTATGCTCAGAGGAAGTATCCAGAAGCGTCATGGCTGAAGAAAGGTGAGGTAGGTCTCCCGGAGATCCCTGGGGTGTGCTATACCTGTGCCGGCAGTCCATTGGGGATGGGAAGGGGACTGAAGGACGCTGCCAAGCATGGTACGACACCTCCCGAAAGGGGGAGGGCCAGGCAGGACCACCAGGTTGCCTGCACTGTACTCACTTAAAAAAGCGCACATCACCCGCTCAGGATTGCATCTTGCCAATCTTGATATGCGGACCTCATCGACTAACCTTGAAAGGAAATGCTGATAGGAGGTCTCATTAGCATTGGAGGATAGGTGGACAGAAGGATCCTCTTCCTCATGTGAGGAAGACAATGAAGCTGACGAGTACAGGGATCAGAGTCCGGCTGCCCCAGGTGTGAGTGGTGAAACACCTACTCGTCCATGGATCTAATGTAGGCTGAGAAGTGGGCAGCCATGGCTCTAAACTGCTCCCAGGTAAGAGGACCTGTAGGACCAGAGTGGCCCAGGAGAAGGGGGGGGGGAAGGCAGAGGTAAAGGGGCCAAACACCTCCGAGGAAAAAAATGACCTCTGCCAGGGCTCAGGGAATGAACTGATGAACCAACACCCTGGAAGAATCCTTCAGTCGAGGCAGTCACTGGTGTTTCAACCATTCTGAAATGGCCAGGACTGAGCCCTGAAGGGGATTCCCCCCGTGAGGTGACCAGGGCTGTGTAGGTCCAGAAGGGCAGCCCCTGGCCTCAAGATTGAGATCCTCCTGGTGAGACTTCAGGGGAGAAGATAGGACTGGCACTGCTGCTCCTAACCGAGCCCCTGCGGGTTACCAGAGAAGGACGCTGCTCCTGACACTGTCCCCTCAACCCCTCAGACTTAGACAGGGATCTCTTCCTCAAGACCAATCAAGGAAGCTCAACCTCACCTGCCAACTCCCAAGGGGCAGCAGATGAGGGATCTTTCGCCCCTGTCTCAGACATCCTAGCAGATCCAGAAGTGAACCCAGCCTGGACACTTAAAATGGGGGGTTCACCTCCTCCGAGTACAGAGGTCCCACCGGCTCCGGTGCCCCCGCCCGGCACCGGAAGATCCATTGGGGCTGTAAGCGGCTCTGATACCGGTGCCGGTGGAAACCACTGGTTCCAAAGGAGGGGGTTGGACTGACACCAAAGTGCTGGATGGGGAAGAGTCCGAGGACTCAAAAAGAATCTGGAAGCCAGTCCGGATTCACCTTTTAATCATCGTCGCCTCCTGAAGAGGAATGGATCCAGAAGACCTCTCGAACTCCTGGCACTGCAAGCTGCATTGTGAGCCAGCCCTGCACTGCCCACAGCACCGCCCTGATCACCAGTACTGCGTATGGCACTGGGATCTGGGTGGCACCAACAGGCGGCACTGAGGAAACCACCGGGCCGGGCCTGGCAGACACAGGTCACGATGCCAGGGAAGTCTTCACCTCTGAGGAGGTGATTGACAAACCGGTGCCTCCATCCTGACCTCTGGCACCATGAGAGGGGCCTCCGCCATGGTGAGGCTAGAAAGGGCAGAAGCCACCTCCTCCATGACCCGTATAGAACCAGGTGGGGACCTGGAGGAAGGGTCAAGAGACCTACATCTGGCATCCCTAGTGTGTGCCTGTCCTCTGAAAGTCGGCAGCGTACGGCCAACATTAAACGCGCAGTGTTCCAGTACTCTGTGGTCCATGGAAAAACAGGTGTCGCAACGGTCCATAATGTGGTTAGGGCCCAGGAAGGTCAGCCAATGATCATGCTGGTCTGAGACAGACTAAAGGTGGCCACAGGGACACTGCTGCATCGGGGGCCGGCCCGCCTTAGAAGATTTCTTTTTCTTGTCCTTGGGACAAGACATGATCGTATGGAAAAACAATAATAAAACAGCAAAAGGGTCTCTCTCTGCGCCAAAGACAAATAAGGAAAGATCTTACCAGAGTCGATGGCGCAGAGAATGCAATGGCTCCTGCAGAACTAGGATGGTGGAGATGGTCAACGGACTAGGCTTGATGATGCAGTACCAAAAAACACTCTTTTCATGAAGTTGTGCTCGACAGCAGGAGAAGCAGAACTGGGGTGGAGGAGAAGTCGGCATCTGTTACTGGCCAACCCATGAGCACCATGCAGTGCATCAGCCTCGAGGGCAGTGCCGCCCACGGCACCAACTCCTTCCCCTTTACAAAAAAAAAATATGCTCCCGTGGGGTCCTACTCCTCTGGTCAGAACCCACCAGTGATGAATGGTGAAGACTGACACAGACAAGATTATGAATCTTAAAATCAAAAGTGAAGTAAAATGAAGTCAGGATAGGGTGTTTCAGCTCAAGGAGGTGGGGACCACCAGGGGTCACACAAAGAGGCTGGTCGGTGGGAGACCAAGGGGGGAGACAAGGAGATGCTACTTCACTGAGAGGGTGGTGGAACCCTGGAATGCTCTGCCTGCGGAGCTGGTGGCTGTTGCAACTGTGGAGGAGTTCAAGAGAGGCTGGGATAGGTATGGGGGGGTGCATCTCAGAACCCCGTCAGGGGATGGGGTGGGGGAACCTCGTGTGGAGGGTGAGGGAGGCCGTAACGGTGCCCAGACCAGGCACTGATCCCCGAGCAGACTCGATAGACCATAGGGCCTAATCTGCTGGCTTCTTAGTATGTTAGCAAGTACACACACTGCTTAACATGTAGCTTACTCTTTCTGATACTGCTTTTATAAAAAAAAAAAATGAGAAATGCTAGCAACAAAGAGGAACTAGATAAATATAAGGAACAAAATGTCATATTCTATAGCAGTATAAAATAACCAATTTGTGCAGTGCTAAGTGCAGTTCATGATGTACGCTTCCAAAAGACTGGTTAGCCTTTAAAGTGAGCAAATGTATCAGCTGTGATCTGGAGAGCAATAATAGACTGCTGGGAGCAAGTGTATCTTGCAGGAATGTTTTAAATATTTTTACTGTTGGGAAACTCTGTGTGCATAAAATAGAATGTTCATATTATTTTCTATCTGTAGGCACTAACACAAATATTGAACTTGGAAGTCAAAAGTGAAGTAAAATGATGCACACAAATTAAATGGCATGTTTAACCTGTAGCTCACGCATTGCGATACTGTTTTTATAAAAATACAAAAACATTTAGTAACAAGAAGCCACAAGAGAAAGATAAGGAGCAACATGTTAAACTGTATAAATTCTGTTTAATTTAGATATCAAGGAAACTGGTGAAATTTAACTAGATGTGTCATGACATGTTTCACAGTGCTAAAATTTAAAGGTACAGGACTATTTTCTTTAACTTTTTTTTGTATAATGGAACTCATAAATGCAGTCATGATGATGGACTGTCTGACTGCTTATTTATTTATTTATTTGCTTTTGTTAACCGGGTAAGCACACTAGACAGCCAAGTGCCTATTTTCAGGTGCGACACGGGAGATTACAAGGTACATTACACGGTACATACATGAACATGAGGCAAATACAAGTGGAGGATTACATTAAATTAACTGCAGAGGGGACTTTACAAGCATCAGATTTCATCAGGCAAATAGTAGTGAAGAGTTAATATAAAGTGACCAGAACACAGGGACATTGTAAGACAACAATACCATAAACAGGTATTACAATACAGTATTAAACATTGCAGTCAGTAGGAAGAAGTGCAGTGTGAATTCAACGCTCCAGGCAGCAAGTTGTAAAGCTAGCAGTTGGAATAAGGAGGAGTCACAGCTGGGATAGAGTGGGCCCAGTGCGAAAGAAAGTAGTGCACAGTTCTAGCGCTCACCCTGTTTTGCCGGTGGGCTTGAATGGTCCATTTTTATGTTGCTTGCATGCATGTGCAAGAAACATAGTGCCATCATACGAGTTTTCGGAGGTGTGGCACCCATCTTTCAATGCAGTCAGTGTGTTTGCAGGCGCGGCCCCAGTTCCCCAATCACTGCTGCAGCTGTCTATGACAGCAGCTGAAATGCAGTGGCATACAGTTGAAATGGAGAGCTCCACTTGAGTGAGCAGAGCTCCCCCCTCCACACACACACACACACACGCGCACGCACACTGCGTGCTCCTGCGCCTCCCCACCACACTGTACGCTGACGGGGGTGCCCAATCCCCCATCGGCTCCATGCCCTCCCCTCCCCCAAAGCATCCAGGAGCCACGCTGGGAGCCCACCCCAGCGTGGCAAAATGTTTTATGGCCAACGGGGATGCCCAATCCCTGTCGGCTGCACCCCCAAAAGCATCCAGGTGCCACGCTGGGAGCTCACCCCAGCGTGGCAAATTGATGTTATGGTCGACGGGGGTGCCCAATCCCTGACGGCTCCAGGCCCCCCAACAGTTTTCCAGCTGCCACGCTGGGAGCCCACCCCAGCGTGGCAAATGTCCCTGGTCCGTCTTCGGCCCCTCGTAGCCTTAATAAAAACTGTAAATACAAAACTGTCCCTTGGCGCTTCTCCCTGCCCTCCCACAACCCACACCCACCCACTGCACACCTGCCTCCCACCCCCCACCCCATACTTACCTCTGGAGCTCGGTGCGACAATCTTCGGTGGACCGGGAACACGTCTGCACTCTTCAAAGCCAACCGCGAACTAAGGAAATGCCTGTAAGCTGTATAATGGGATAGATAGGGTTTTTTCAACTTTGTTGCATATCTCAGGCATTTTTGGGAATTTTGGACCCAAATTTTCAACATGGGTTTTTTGGGACCCTTCCTCATGAATTCTTGCACTGTCATGGCGTTAATCGGGCCCGAAGGGTGATTTCGCGGACACTGTGTGAAATCACCTTTCAGGACCGATTGACCAAATGACACTGCCAGTGTTCATAAGGTGGGCTCTCAAAAAGTCTATGTTGAAAAATTGGTGAAAGAATTCCAAAAAATTACTGTTTTACGAGCTTGCGTTGCGCAGTTCCTACGCACCCTCGTAAGTTTGCGAATTTTCAATATTTTCACTCCAGATTTTCAACATTGCCATTTTACCACACCTCCTTGTGAGCAGTACAGCTGTCATTTTTCACATCTAGCCCAAAATGTGTTTCCGCCCATGTAGAGCACAATGGCGCAGTCAGTGTGTGAAATCAATGTATGGGATACATTAAGAAAATCACAGTGACACTGTTCATGAGCAGAGGTCTCAAAAAGTCTGTGTTGAAAATTTGGTGAAAAAATTCCTAAAAATGACTGTTTTACAAGCGTGCGTTGCGCAGTTCCTACGCACGCTCGTAAGTTCGCAAATTTTCAATATTTTCACTCCAGATTTTCAAAATTACCATTTTACCATACCTCCTTTTGAGCAGTACAGCTGTCATTTTTCACATCTCACCCAAAACGTGTTTCCGCCCATGTAGCGCACAATGGCACAGTCGGTGTGCGAAATCAATGTATGGGACACATTAAGAAAATCACAGTGACACTGTTCATGAGCAGAGATCTTAAAATGGCTATGTTGAAAATTTGGTGAAAAAATTCCTACAAATGACTGTTTTACGAGCCTGTGTTGCGCAGTTCCTACGCACACTCGTAAGTTCGCGAATTTTCAATATTTCCACTCCAGATTTTCATCATTTCCATTTTACCACACCTCCTTAGGAGCAGTACCGCTGTCATTTTTCACATCTCACCCAAAAAGTGTTTCCGGCCATGTAGTGCACAATGGCGCAGTCGGTGTTCGAAATTAATGTATGGGACACATTAAGAAAATCACAGTGACACTGTTCATGAGCAGAGGTCTCAAAAGTCTATGTTGAAAATTTGGTGAAAGAATTCCAAAAAATGACTATTTTACAAGCGTGCGTTGCGCAGTTCCTATGCACCCTCGTAAGTTGCAAATTTTCAATATTTTCACTCCAGATTTTCAACATTGCCATTTTACCACACCTCCTTATGAGCAGTACAGCTGTCATTTTTCACATCTCACCCAAAACGTGTTTCCGCCCATGTAGCGCACAATGGCGCAGTCGGTATGCGAAATCAATGTATGGGACACATTAAGAAAATCACAGTGACACTGTTCATGAGCAGAGGTCTTAAAATGGCTATGTTGAAAATTTGGTGAAAAAATTCCTACAAATGACTGCTTTACGAGCGTGTGTTGCGCAGTTCCTATGTACGCTCGTAAGTTTGCGAACTTTCAATATTTTCACTCCAGATTTTCAACATTGCCATTTTACCACACCTCCTTATGAGCAGTACAGCTGTCATTTTTCACATCTCGCCCAAAATGTGTTTCCGCCCATGTAGAGCACAATGGCGCAGTCAGTGTGCGAAATCAATGTATGGGACACATTAAGAAAATCACAGTGACACTGTTCATGAGCAGAGGTCTCAAAAAGTCTGTGTTGAAAATTTGGTGAAAAAATTCCTAAAAATGACTGTTTTACAAGCGTGCGTTGCGCAGTTCCTACGCACTCTCGTAAGTTCGCAAATTTTCAATATTTTCACTCCAGATTTTCATCATTGCCATTTTACCACGCCTCCTTAGGAGCAGTACTGCTGTCATTTTTCACATCTCACCCAAAAAGTGTTTCCGGCCATGTAGTGCACAATGGCGCAGTCGGTGTTCGAAATTAATGTATGGGACAGATTAAGAAAATCACAGTGACACTGTTCATGAGCAGAGGTCTCAAAAGTCTATGTTGAAAATTTGGTGAAAGAATTCCAAAAAATGACTATTTTACAAGCGTGCGTTGCGCAGTTCCTATGCACCCTCGTAAGTTTGCGAATTTTCAATATTTTCACTCCAGATTTTCAACATTGCCATTTTACCACACCTCCTTATGAGCAGTACAGCTGTCATTTTTCACATCTCACCCAAAACGTGTTTCCGCCCATGTAGCGCACAATGGCGCAGTCGGTATGCGAAATCAATGTATGGGACACATTAAGAAAATCACAGTGACACTGTTCATGAGCAGAGGTCTTAAAATGGCTATGTTGAAAATTTGGTGAAAAAATTCATACAAATGACTGTTTTACGAGTGTGTGTTGTGCAGTTCCTACGCACACTCGTAAGTTCGCGAATTTTCAATATTTTCACTCCAGATTTTCAACATTGCCATTTTACCACACCTCCTTATGAGCAGTACAGCTGTCATTTTTCACATCTCACCCAAAACGTGTTTCCGCCCATGTAGTGCACAATGGCGCAGTCGGTGTGCGAAATTAATGTATGGGACACATTAAGAAAATCACAGTGACACTGTTCATGAGCAGAGGTCTTAAAAAGGCTATGTTGAAAATTTGGTGAAAAAATTCTACAAATGACTGCTTCTGGCGTGTGTTACTGAGTTCCTATGCTACTTCGTAAGTTTGCGAACTTTCAATATTTTCTCAGATTTTCAACATTGCCATTTTACCACACCTCCTTATGAGCAGTACAGCTGTCATTTTTCACATCTCGCCCAAAATGTGTTTCCGCCATGTAGTGCACAATGGATGCAAATGGTGTGCGAAATCAATGTATGGGACACATTAAGAAAATCACAGTGACACTGTTCATGAGCAGAGGTCTTAAAATGGCTATGTTGAAAATTTGGTGAAGAAATTCCTAAAAATGACTTTTACGAGTGTGCATTGTGCAGTTCCTATGTACGCTCGTAAGTTCGCAAATTTTCAATATTTGCACTCCAGGTTTTCAACATTGCCATTTTACCACACCTCCTTATGAGCAGTACAGCTGTCATTTTTCACATGTTGCCCAAAATGTGTTTCCGCCATGTAGCACACAATGGCGCAGTTGGTGTTTGCAATCAATGTTTGGGACAGATTAAGAAAATCACAGTGACACTGTTCGTGAGCAGAGGTCTTAAAATGTCTATGTTGAAAATTTGGTGAAAAAATTCCTAAAAATGACTGTTTTACGAGCGTGTGTTGCGCAGTTCCTACACACGCTCGTAAGTTCGCAAATTTTTAATATTTGCACTCCAGATTTTCAACATTGCCATTTTACCACACCTCCTTATGAGCAGTATAGCTGTCATTTTTCACATATCGCCCAAAATGCGTTTCCGTGCATGTAGTGCACAATGGCGCATTCAGTGTTTGCAATCAATGTTTGGGACAGATTAAGAAAATCACAGTGACACTGTTCATGAGCAGAGGTCTTAAAATAGCTGTGTTGAAAATTTGGTGAAAAAATTCCTAAAAATGACTGTTTTACGAGCGTGTGTTGTGCAGTTCCAACGCACACTCGTAAGTTCGCAAATTTTTAATATTTGCACTCCAAATTTTCAACAATGCCATTTTACCACACCTCCTTATGAGCAGTACAGCTGTCATTTTTCACATATCGCCCAAAATGTGTTTCCGTGCATGTAGTGCACAATGGCGCATTCAGTGTTTGCAATCAATGTTTGGAACAGATTAAGAAAATCACAGTGACACTGTTCATAAGCAGAGATCTTAAAATGGCTATGTTGAAAATTTGGTGAAAAAATTCCCTTCAGACGTTCTGCAATATTACTGATGAAGACATTGAGCAGAACTGGCCCCAGGACCGATCCCTTCAGCACCCCACTGGTCACCCCCTCTCTCTAGACTGCATACCATTTACCACCACTCTCTGCCTCCTGTCTGTTAGCCAGTTTCTAACCCAGTTTACCACCCTTTCCCCCATGCCCAGCCTACCCAACTAGTTTATCAGCCTCCTATATGGGATGGTGTCAAAGGCTTTGCTGAAATCAAGGTAAGCGTCGTCTACTGCCCCACCCTGATTCACTTCCTTTGTCACCCAGTCAAAGAAATCAGCCAGATTTGTCTGACATGATGTCCCCAGTGTGAATCCATGTTGTCTATGGTCCTGGGCTCCGATGGCATCTAGATGCCCCACTATGCTTTCTTTAAGCAATGTCTCCATGATCTTCCCCACTACTGAGGTGAGGCTGAATGGCCTATTGTTCCCTGCCTCCTCCCCTGCTGCCGGACTTGTGTAGAGAGACCACATGTGCCCTCCTCCAGTTCACTCATGTTGAATGACTCAGTGAACATGGTTGCCAGAGGTACTGCTATCTCCCTTCGTAGTTCTGTTAATATCCTTGGGCGTATGCCATCTGGTTCCATCGCTTTGTCCGTCCTTCAATTTAGTGAGCTCCTGCAGGACTCTTTTGCCTTTGAATGGACTATTGTCCACCTCGTCACCCCCTTGGCAACTGCTGTACTGCTGTAGCCCTTGCCCCTCCCACTCTTCTCTGAATACTGAATGGAAAGACACAATGGATGTCTTGGGAGGAAGGCATGGAACTATCACTTCCCAAATGCCTAAATGGCACATACAAGCAAGCAACATTCGGCATTGACAAATGCTTGTTATAGATGCTGTGAGAAGAGGAGGAGTATGAGCACAGTTGTGCTCTGCCCAAGTCTTAATGCTTAGGTATATACTGAATTTATCATTCAAGATTTTTAATAGATTACAAATAACAGGACAGATAGGATCTCATGGTCTCTGTTTTGTTTTATTAATGCAGAAAATGCATCAATGGAGAACAGTTACAGGAAACAATTCTAGAACTTACACAGCAACATAGGTATGGATAAATAATACTCGATGGTTTTTGAACATGCTGCATTTATTTTTGTTCTGTAATGAAGGCTGTTATGTATATGAACATCTGAACTTGAATAACTTCATAATTTTTAATGACTGTGGACAAAAATGTGGAGATGGGGGATAGATATTGCATGAATGTCCTGAGTAGAATATTTATCAAATATGTCTTTAAGAAAATGTGTTGTATATAAATATGTTGTGTATAAATATTAATTATGACATTTTGTGTATTTATGTATAGATCCTTAGCCCCTGAGGAAGCCTGCATAGGGAGAAATATTGGGCACTATCAGGAGATCTACTACGAAAAATAATAAAAGAAAAAAAATGAGTATCAATTTTGAGTGGCTGATACCTCTGTAATCAATATGTAGGGCCCAGTGTTATCTGCAATTTTGCAGTTGCAGCAATGGCTGCAGAAACATGGTCCTGCCACAGAAATAAGCCTTTGCACAGCAACAGCACTTTTTGATGGAGTAAAAGAGTCCGTCAACACTGAAAACCACAACTAAATGGCTTAAATGATTGTGAGCAAGCTTAAAATGGCATCAGTGTAAGTTGTTGGTAGCGCCATTATACATCCACCCCGCTGGATTGCAGTAGTCAGTGGGGCCACCCCTTTCCAATCCACTGGCATTCAGCCCTGAAGCTTATAAACATGACTTTCTATAATCATTGAGGGAACTTAAGGAAGTCTATTTCATGAGAAAGAATGGTGTTTCTATTTGCCAATTGCAGAACTATGGAATGAAAAAGTATTAGTAATTATTGCAGATAGAAAATGGGAGGCTTTCTGGACCTTTGTTTAAATGTGAAATGGCCCAGCTACTCTCTAGCCTCACAGTAAATCCATACAGATTGGCAGAGAAGAAGCTATGAAAGCCAAGCTGCAGTGACGCAAACTACACCACCGGTGTTCAACTGCATGAGTAGGGGGGGGAGCAACTAGAGCAGCGTTACAGCACAAACCATCACCAACAGGCCTCAAGTGGATGGGTGGGAGGCAGCCATTGGAGCAGCACTGTTTTGCAATGAGGCAGTACTGGTCTTCAAGCAACTGGGCAGGCAGGGGGAGAAATTCTCAGGAGCACAGCTGTGGTAAAGCAGCACTGGGCAGGTGGGAAGGAGCCATGGGACAATAAGACTGCAGTAAAAAAAAAATTACCCTTCAGTTCCCCCATGCCCTACATCCAATCCAAATCATGATGCCAGTA
This sequence comes from Neoceratodus forsteri, assembly GCA_016271365.2. Classification (NCBI taxonomy): domain Eukaryota; kingdom Metazoa; phylum Chordata; order Ceratodontiformes; family Ceratodontidae; genus Neoceratodus; species Neoceratodus forsteri. The sequence continues at coordinate 571,673,721 of CM057452.1, forward strand.
TTACTTTGTATTGCCTTGCCTGTGCATCTGCCAAACTGCCCCAGGCTGCCTTTTCCTGAGCATTCTTTCTGGGTAACTAGATTTTATTTTGGGGCTTATTTGAGTTGCCAGAGAATGTAGAGCCCATCACAGAATCGCTGCAGAATTGCGGATAGCCTGACTGCAGCCAGCATGAGATCCTGCCACAGAATGTAGTTCCAGTTTGCCACAGTGTACACGGGTCCCTGTCAGTATGCTTGGAATTTTCTGCTTGATCAGCCCTATCTAACCAAGAACAGTAACTAATTAGAGGGGAACCCACCCAAAACTGTAACTTTGTGTCCACAATAATGTACATGGATAACCTGGGGGAGGACCCTCTGGGAGGCGACAGAGCCCAGGGAAGTGAGTGGATGTGCTCTTCCCTACTGTGTGCTACTGTCTTGTCCATGTCCCATAGGTTCTGGATATACAGGGCAACTGTGGTGTGTGCACCTGCTACCTGATGCACGCCCACCTGTAGTGAATGCCTCGTGCTGTCCACACGGGTGCCCCTGTGTGCTGTGACCTGTCTCTTGCCCCTACCGGTGGTGTCCATGGTACTTGTGTGCTGTACTTCTATCCCTTTTTGTCTCTGCAGGACTTCCAGGGATGACTGCATGTCTTCACATTGGAGCAGCAGGCACAGTTGGACAGGGTTGTGTCGCTGCTGCTGGTGCTGCAGTGGCACTGAGTGCTCTTCAATCTGCTGTATCACCTGCCCTTGAGAGTGGGCGTGGTGGATGCGCACTACAAAAATGAGGTCAGGGACCTGTGGGCTATCGAGGAGCCCTCAAAGGTTTGTTGTGCTGGTGCCGGTGGTTCATGTGTGTCTGCTGGTGGCTGTCATGTCCCCATCACCCAACATTGTCTTCTCACTATTCTCTTCACGGGCTATTGTAGACCACATCATTGCCTTGTCCTGCACCTCCGCAGTCATTCAGACATGACCCCTCCAGGATCAGGCAAGGACTCCAAGGATGAGGAGGACTGAGTAGGGCCAGTGTTAGACTGCTCGTGTTGGCCTGTGTGGCCCATGTTTTGTGTCCTGTGGAATACCCTCATTAAAGAATCTTCTTATACATACACTGTTGTTGTCTTCATTCCCCCCTGGTGGTGTGTGTCTGCCATTGGGGTTTGGTGGGCATTATACATCTCAGCTGGTGGCCTGCTGCACATGGTACTGCCTTGGGGTGTGTATAGTTGTGCTGCAGGTGGGGCACTGGCCCTGCCTCCATCACCATGGCCAGTGTCATCCTCACAGCACTGGCATGCACAGGTGGTTCTTGGGGTGGGGTGCTCATCTGGGCTGTGGAGTGTGTTCGTGTTCATCATGATGCTTGCCATGTGTGGTGGTAGAAGACTTGGTTTGCTGGCCAAGGCACCTAGCTTCACCTGAGCATTTTCCTTCTAAGACTGCTTGAAAGGCAGAGTAGAGAAACTTACCAGAGCAAGGGAGAAGGATTAAGATTTAGTTTGGCTAAGCAGATTTACTGTGTGGTGGTGTTTTTATTTTTTACTCACAGGGATTGCTACTGTTTGTTGCTAACATGTCATTGCTTTATTTTTTCTCTGATTCAAATTGTTGTTGCTGGTATACCTTCTTCTGCATTATTACAAGGTGTGCCTACAGGTGTGTGCTAACAGATTACTCCTGTAATCTTCTGATTCAAATTGTCTTTTGCAAGGTATATCTTCTGTTACTGCTTTATTTTTCTCTGGAGCAAAGTGTTTCTTACAGCGTATATCTTCTCTGAAATTATTACAGGTGGTGCTTTACAGGTTTTACAGTTTTATCTAACATTAGGATAAAGCTTTCAGGGTTACTGCATTTGTTATTGACTGATTGTTTCTGCTCTTACCTCCTTGTTCTTTTGTCTGTGGTTCTTCTTTTTAGGCAGGGGAAGGGCCCAGCCAACCACCCCACGCTACACTCCTTTTATAGGGTACCACAGTTGTGACATTTCCAGTGGCAGAGCAGGAAGGGGCGGATCAGTGGAGCCTCCACAAGGTGATCTCATTTACAGGGGCACTAGTAATTTAACTTGTTATAACAAGTTAAACAAAGCACAATTAAACCATTACTTGCATTTTTTTTTCCTTTTTTTTTCCTTCTAATTACTCTGACTAGGTTACAAACCCAGCAACTTATTTGGAATGGATTTCATTAACTGCAGGTACTGTGGAACAATTTTCAGAAGGACAGTCTTACAGGATTTAGGACACTGTCCTACATGCTGGCCTTTGGAGATCTTAGGGCTCAGCTCCGGGCAGCATGGGCAGAGATTGCACGCCTCAAATTTCATATTGAAGAGGAAATACATTATAAGAACCACCTGCCATTTCCCCAGCATCCAACAGAAAAACCTCGACCGCAGAGGGTAGTTGGTCCAGGAGGTTGGCAGGTGGGTAGGAGGAGCAAATCAGGTGCCCATCACTCTCTGCTCTCAATACATTACCTCCAAAACCATATAAACACTACAAACAGGTATCTGCCTCTATCTCTGAAATAAAATAAAGAGGCAGAAGACACTGCAAAGCAGAACACTCGGCACAGGAGCTAGCACAACAAAACTCACCCAAATCAGGAACCAAAACTAAACAAGCACAAAGGAAATCCAAAAACTTCTGATCATAGGAGACTCCATGATTCTGGGAGTTGATACCCATCTCCAGCCAGGGTGATGGTCAGATGTCTCCAAGTACATCAGCATGGAGAGACACTGACCGCATTACTAAAACTGTTCACAAAGCAGGAGAAAACATTGATGTCCTAGTACACATAGGGACTAATGATCTCACCAACCGGTCAGTTGTGGAGACCAAGGAACACCTGACTAGGCTGGGTGACAAACCATCATCTATTCAGTCCGGCATCTCCTTCTCTGAGATCCTGCCAGTCTGGGAGAGGGAGCAGATGGACGGAAGGTCAGAAGGGAGATAGGGGAGCTAAACACGTGGCTCAAGGACTGGTGCCAGGAAAAGGACACAGATTTGTGGAACTGGCAACAGTTCTGGGAGGCGAGAGTTCTTTAAATTTGATGGACTGCATCCGACTAAAGAGGAGTCAGTGCATTGGGGCAGAAGTTTGCGTCTTTGCAGAATATTTAAACTAGCAAATGGGGAGAGGGGTGCAGCACCCCATACGTCGAATGGGAAGAACACCCCTCCCCCCTCAGCTAGTGGTCAAACAGGAATTCAGCATGTTTGCCGTTCATTTGCATCACCAGGTAAGAAAAAAGGTTTGTCTCCCCATACGACACACAGGAGTAATGCCAAACTTCACCCAACATCTAACACACCAAAATCTGGCCAATGGAAAATCATGTACACAAATGCTCACAGCCTGGGAAATAAGATCCCAGACCTGCAGGCAATAATGTCAGAGGCTAAACTGGACATAGTAGCAATTAGTGAGACGTGGTTTACCAGTAACCACCACAGGAGACTTCAGTACCTGGCTATGTATTGTTCAGAAGAAACCGAGGTGCAAAGAGGGGAGGTGGCCCTGTATGTTAATGAAAATATCAAAGCTACAGAAATTCAGAATACACATAAGGAGCCAGAAGAACTGTGGGTCACCCTGGAAACAGGAAATGGGACAGCCATAAGAACTGGGGTTGTCTACAGGCCGCCAGACCAGAGGGAGGACATAGACACATTACTGTTAGAAGATATACAAAACATGACAGCTAAAGGGGAGGTTCTGATAATGGGAGACTTCAACATGCCAGATACAGATTGGTCAATACCAGCAGGAACATCTGCCAGAACTAGACTCATAGTGGATTCCCTGCAGGGGGAGGGCCTCAAACAACTGGTACAGCAACCCACAAGAGACAGGGCTATCCTAGATCTAGTACTGACTAACAAAGAAGGGATCACAGATCTCCAGGTAGAAGGTCACCTGGGGGCCAGTGACCATCACATGGTATGGTTCAATTTGGCTACTACATCTAAATCATCCCATTCCAAGGCAAAATTATGGGACTTCAGAGGAGCTGACTTTGATAAGATGGCCAACAGAGTTAAGCTAGCCTGGCAAAAGAAACACAGGTGAGGGTACAGGCAAAGTGGGCAAGCATTAAGGATGCAATACTTCAAGCAACATCCCATTGTGTTAGACAGAAAAGGAGCAAAAGAAGAAGGAAACCACTTTGGTTCTAAAATACAGTAGCAGAAAGGTCAGAGCCAAAAGGCTGGCCTTCAGGAAATATAAGGGAACACAGTGGGATGAAGATAGGAGGCATACCAAACTGCCCTAGGGAAGCAGGTAAGGCAGTAAGGCAGGCAAAGTCCCAAACTGAGGAAACACTAGCACGAACAGTAAAGAAGGAGACAAGACTTTATAGATACATTAGTGAAGGGAGAAAGTCCAGAGGGTGTGCTAAGCTTAATGGAGAAAGGGAGCATGTGAGGAGGAGGACCCTGTAAAGGCATCTATCCTAAATAGATACTTTTGCTCAGTATTTACTGAAGAGAAGGTAGGGCAGGGCCCACAGCTCAGCATCATGGACACAGGGGAGGGAGGTAAGCACTACTCCCTTCACAAAAGTAAAGGTCCTACAAGAGCTTGCTAAGCTCAGGGTGGATAAGGCAATGGGACCTGATGGCATACATCCCAGGATACTTAGGAGCTAAAGGAGGAACTAGCAGAGCCATTAGCAGAATTGTTTAGTGAGTCTCTGAGCACAGGAGAGGTCCCAGAAGACTGGAGAAGGGCTCATGTGATCCCGCTCCACAAGAGTGGTAGCAGGGAGGAGGCGGGGAACTACAGACCAGTCAGTCTTACCTCAGTAGTGGGCAAGATTATGGAGGCACTCCTTAAGGAAAGGATAGTGCAACACCTGGAATCCATGAGGCACAGGATCCAAGACAGCATGGGTTTACAAAAGGAAGGTCCTGTCAAACTAATCTCATAGATTTCTTTGACTGGGTAACCAGAGTGGTGGACCAAGGGGGAGCAGTTGATGTCGCCTACCTTGACTTCAGCAAAGCTTTTGACACTGTTCCACATAGAAGATTGATAAATAAGCTGGGTAGGCTCGGGGTGGGTCAGAAGTTGGTCAACTGGGTGGCAAACTGGTTGACGGGCAGAAAACAGAGAGTGTTGGTAAATGGTATACAGTCAGAAGAGATGCAAGTCACAAGTGGGGTACCTCAGGGATCAGTCCTGGGGCCAGTCCTCTTCAACATCTTCATTAGTGACCTTGCAGATGGACTAGAGGGTAAGGCTTGTCTGTTTGCAGATGACACCAAGATCTGCAACAGAGTAGATGATCCAGATGGGGTGGGCAGAATGAGAAGAGATCTGGATAAACCAGCAGAATGGTCAGAAGAGTGGCAACTGGGATTTAATGCAAAAAGTGCAAAATCATGCATATAGGAAGAGAAACCCTGAAGCCACCTATAGGCTGGGAGGGAGTTGCTAGCAGTCACAAAGGAAGAAAGAGACTTGGGCATCATCATCACTGATGACCTAAAATCATCAAGCAGACCTCTAAAGCAGTAGGTAAGGCTAGGGGGTGTTAGGGTGTATTAGTAGGGTATCACAAGTCGAGGAGGAGGTAATAATCCTCTGTACAAGACACTGGTTAGGCCCCATCTGGAGTACTGCGTGCAGTATTGGAGGCCACACCTTCACAAGGACATTAACCAAATTGAGGCAGTCCAGAGAAGGGCAACCAAAATGGTGCAGGGACTGCATCAGAAGACATATGAGGACAGATTAACGGAGCTCAATATGTATACCCTTGAGCAAAGGAGGAGAGAGGTGATATGATCGAGGCATTCAAACACCTTAAGGGCATAAACAAGGTGAAAGAGTCTAACATGTTTAAATATAAGAAAAATAGCAGGACAAGAGGACACAGCATGAGATTAGAGGAAGGCCGATTAAGGGGAATGTGAGGAAATTCTTTTCACAGAAAGGGTGGTGGATGCATGGAATGGCTTACCACAAGAAGTGGTGGCTATGAATACAGTGCAGGGCTTCAAACAGGCATGGGATAGGCATAAGGGAGCAATACAAATGACTATGAATAGATAGGCCACTGACAGAGCAAAGGCCGATGGCACATTTATAAGGTAGAAAAAGAAATGGGCAGACTGGATGGGCCTTGCGGTCCTTATCTGCCGTCAGCTTCTATGTTTCTATGTTTCTATGTGGCAGCTGTGCTCTGGGTCCACGCATGGTTCATACCCTGTGTTAGCAGCTGAGTGAGAGGGGGGCTGCCTGCATCTCTGGTTTCCCATCCTATGCCCTATCTTGCATTCCAGGGCACTGTTCTGGCACATGGGCGGGGGATGGCCACACATGCCCATGTGTGCTGGCACCTCTGTGTGTCTATCACACTGTGTCCATGATGCCCTCCGTGGAATTCAATGTTGCTGTTTGGTGGATGGTGTGCCATACCGTGGGTGTCTATGTTTGCCTCTTCCACTGTAAAGCCGTGCCTGATGTTCTATACATTCCACAGTGCCAGTGTCTGCCATGTTCACCACTGGGCAGCCTGTGAGGGCATCACCCTGCATGTTGTGGGGTGCCCTCACAGTGGCATCTGCCTGGTGCTGTGCCCGTGGGGCTGTGCCAGCTAGTCATCCACTGGTATACCTTGTGTGCCTGTGTTGTGCACCTGGGGTTTATGGCTGCCCTCTACCCCACGTATTGCTGCGCATCCTGGTCCACGTGCCTGGGTGATGCAGTGCAGTTTGTGCATGTGCGTACAGTGCCTCACGTTACTGCTGTGCAACTACTCCCCACCAGGCACGTGCACACTTTCTGTGGTGCATTGCTACCCATCTGCCCTCCCAGCAAAGGGCGCAGTTATTCATGAATATCACTGTGGTGTAGCATGGACGGTTTACTGTCGTATGCCGTTGCACCCGTCATTTACCTGCCACACATCTGTGGCCAGGACTTCGTGAATAGGCACAAGTGCAGTTTTTTTGCTGGTTCTGGTTTGATTTTTCTGTATTAAGTATGAACCCCCTGTGTGTCTATCAGAAGCATTGTTTGCCTCATTGATGACAGGGCATCTTCAGCGATTCTCCCATGCATCAACTAGTTGTTTAAGTATGGAGAGACTGTCACTCCATTCCTTCGAAATGCTGTTGCTACTTCAGCCATGCACTTTGTGAACACTCTTGGGGCAAAGGTCAGGTTGAAAGGCTTTCCCCTGTATTGATACTGATCCATACCTACTCTGAAGAGTACACATTTTCTGTGGCTTGCTCTCACTGTAATGCAGAAATATGCGTCCTTCAGCTCAATGGGCAACACCAGTCTTCTTGCTGTAAAGATGGAATTACTGTTTACAAGGTGACCATTTTAAACCTTTCCTTTTTTAGATGTCTGTTTTGACACTTTATGTCGAGTACTGGACACCCTTCTCCTGATTTCCTTCCCTATCAGGAAGTACCTTGCAAAAAAAGTTTTCCATTTTTTTTACTGACACTTTCTTCTTAGCATTCAAAGCTTACAGTTTTTGACTTTATTTGCTGCGCCACTGCTGATGAATTTGCCTTGAATAGTTTGAATTTCTTTAGTTTTGGACTTGTAACAAAGATAGACTGTGGCCTTCTATTTTGATCTCCAGCACCCATTTGTTTCCTGTAACTAGCTGCCAGTGCTGGAAGTGGCGACAGAGGCTTCCACCCACTGGGGTTTGAGCTATGGCAACCTGTGACTCGTCAGCTGTTAATTATTGTATGCGGTGTATGAGCTGGGACTGATGCTTGCCTCTTCCACCTCTACGTCTATTTGAACCACTGGGTGCACTACATGGTTGATGGTAGTATTGCCTGTGACAGTACCCCCTTCCCATCCCTCTCCCGCCATTGGGTTTGTAGTACCCTCTGGACTTTCCTTTTCTGCAAGGTCTTTAAAAGTAGGCAACCTTTTTCAGGAAGCTCTTCGTCTGGTCACCAAAGAGAAGTACTTTCAAAGGGGAAGTCATCAGCTTTATTCAGCTGATCCACAGAACCTGTTGTTCTTAAACATATATACCTTCTAGAAGATATTCATTTGCCAGGGCTCTGGTTGCTATATCATTAACATCCACAGCCATCTTCAACCGATGCTTGACTGTATCAAGACCAGCTTTTACATACTGCAGCAACTCTGACTTCTCCTTGGAGGGCAGCCTGTCACAAAAAAGATAGCACAGCTTTTCAGAGTACCTCTTGATGATATGATGTGCTACTCAAAATGATGCCTTCCTTGAGATGAGGGTGGCAAACAAGTAGGATTGTTTAGCAAGTGTGTCAGATTTTCTGGAATCCTTTCAGGTGGTACTGTAGAACAAGTAGTCTTTGCCTTTTCTGATGCAGCAGCCTGTACCAGGCCCTCCTGATCTGGGTATTGGTAAAGATATTCTGAACCATAGACTTTGACAGCAGATAAGGACCGCTAGGCCCATCTAGTCTGCCCATTTCCCTACCTACAGGATAGGCAGCAGATCCTAGTTAACCAACAGCCTATTTCTTCCTACCCACCACAAGAATTGCCTTATGTCTGTCCCATGCATTCTTGAATTCTCCCACAGTTTTAGACCCCACAACCTCCTCAGGAAGGTTGTTCCATGCATCCACTACCCTCTCTGAAACAATACTTCCTCACATTGCTCTGAACCGCCTCCTTCTATCTTTAAATTGTGTCCCTTGTTCTTGCAAGTCTCTTTTCTGAAAAATGCTACCTCTTGGACTTTGTTGATTCCACTGAGGTACTTAAAGTTTCTTCATGTCCCCCCTCCCTTCTTTCCTCAAGGGTATACATATTAAGCTCCTTTAGTCTCTCCTCATCGGCTTCTCTTGCAGACCCTGCACCATTTTAGCTGCCCTCCTTGGACTGCCTCTATCCTGTCTATGTCCTTGCAGGAGATGGGGTCTCAGAACTGGACATAGTACTCCAGATGGGGTCTCACCAACTGTCTGTACAGAGGGATAACAACTTCCTGTTTTCTGCTGCTGATGCCTCTCTCTATACATCCCAGTATACCCCAGCCCTCCCTACTGCTTCTCACATTGCTTGCTAACCTTAAGGTCATCTGATATGATTACCTCCAGGTCCCTTTCCTTTTTGTTGTTGTTACTACCTCCCCACCCATTGTGTATTCTTCCCTGGTTCTTGTTTCCCAGGTGCATTATTTGCACTTCTTTGCATTGAATTCTAGCTGCCATACTTCTGACCATTCCTCCAACCTTGCAAGTCCCTTTTCATCCTTTCCACGCCTCCTTGTGTATCAACCCTGTTGCAGATTTTTGTGTCATCTGCAAAAAGGCATACTTTTCCTTCCAGTCCCTCTGCAATGTCACTGCTGAAGACATTAAAAAGGACTGGACCCAGTACTGAACCCTGCGGTACCCCACTAGTAACCCCCTTTCTTCAGAATGGACTCCGTTTACAATTACCTTCTGTGTCCTGTTGTCCAGCCAATGTTTTACCCAGGCTACCACCCTGGGTCCCACTCCCAGGCTGGTTAATTTGACTATTAATCTTTTGTGTGGGACTGTGTCAAATGCCTTGCTAACGTCTAGGTAGGCCATGTCCACAGCCCTCCCTGGTCTACTACTTTGGTCACCCAGTCAAAGAAATCAATTAGATCTGCCTGACATGACCTTCCGCTGTGAACCCATGTTGCCTTGGATCCTGTGCTCCACTGGCCTCTAGGTACTGACTATTCTTTCCTTCAGAAGTGACTCCATCACTTTCCCTACCACAGAGGTCAGACTGACAGGTCTGTAGTTTCCTGCCTCTGTCTTGGACCCACTTTTGTGAAGGGAATCACATCTGCCTTCCTCCAGTCCTCGGGTACCACCATCCTCCCATGATTTATTAAAAGAGTAGCCAGTGGTTTCACTAGTTCCTCCTTAATTCTTTTAGAATTCTGGGGTGAATTCCATCAGGACCCATTGCTTTGTCCACCTTCAGTTTTAGGAGTTCTTGCAGAACCCTTTCTTCTGTGAAAGGACTGGGATCGACCTCCCTATCAAGAGTGCTTCTGTTAATTGGATTAGGCACTTCCCCCTCCTCTTTTGTGAATACTGAGGAGAAATATTCGTTCAGTATTCCTGCTTTTTCACTGTCCCCCTCTGCCCACCCACTGTTCATTCTATTCAGCCTCACTATCCCTCCCTTTGTCTTTCTACGCTCGCTGATGTACCTATAAAAGGTTTTATCCCCCTTCTTAACTGAGTTGGCTATCTTTTCCTCAGTTTGGGCCTTTGCTATTCTGACTTCTCTCCCTGCTTCCTTCTGCCTTAACTGGTATTTTAGCTCTCTGTCCTGCTCCTTCTGTGTTTCCTTATACTTCCAGAATGCTATCTTTTCTTCCTGACTTTCACAGCCACCTCTTTTGAGAACCATGGGGCTTTTTCTTTCGTTTGATTTGTTCATTTGCTTCACACAAGGCTTGTTGCCTCTGTGATGGCAGTTTTGATAATTCCCCATTGTTGCTCCACACCTCCTTCTAGCCTGTTGCTGGTGCTTTCTGAGGCACTCTCCCATCTTACCAAAGTCAGCCCTCCCAAAGTCAGTACCCTCACTTTGTATGGCTTGACTCTGTAGCTGAGTTTAACGTGAACCACACTGTTTGATGGTCACTTGTCCCATATGGCAACCACTTCTAGATATGAGATCCCTCTCACTGCCCCCGTTTGAAATCGAGGTCTAAGATTGCTCCCTCCACGAGTGGGTTCCGAAACTAGCTGTCTAATGCCTGCCTGTAGGGCATCAAGAATGGCCCTGCTCTTGGATGTGGCTGCAGCAAATTTGCTCCAGTTAGCATCTGGCATATTCAGGTCTCCCATCAACAGTATCTCCCCTTTCTCTGCCATTCTAAGAATGCCTTCTATCATATCCTTGTCCATTCCTTCCCCCTGACATGGGGGTCTGTACACAACCCTGTGCGGATTGTGGTGCCCTTTCCAGTCTCCAAGGTGACCCACAGTGCCTCCTCTCCTCCCTGTTTACTCTTTTGTTCAGTTGCTTTTATCCCTTCCTTTACATAGAGAGCTACTCCTCCCCCTCTTCTCCCCTGCCTGTCTCTCCTGTCTCCTGTCCTAGCTTGGCAGAAGACACCAGGAGAAAGGACTGCTGTGTGACTGAACTTTTCTGCTGGGACTAAAGTAGAAGAACTTTTGTATTTGGACCTTTAATTTAGGTTAAAAAAACTAACATACAAAACAAAAAAAAAAAGTGTGTGCTTGGGTTAACCGAACTGAATGGGTAACTGAAAAGTCATCTAGGTGTAAATCTCAGGTGACTGAAAGGACTTAACTGCTGTGAGGTTTAAATTACTTGTAGAAAGATCTGGTAAGTAGGGGAGTGGCTTAGCTAGAACGAAGCTACATTTAAAGACTGCCTCTAGAAAGATTCTGCTAATAGCTTGGCAGAAGACACCAGGAGAAAGGGCTCCATGTGACTGAACTTTCTCTACTGGGACTATATTGCCCTCCTTCCCTCCCTCCTCCACCCAAAGCTAGTTCTATTTTTATAGGCACAGGATTTGACTGACAACAGGAACTCCTGTTTAGGGGCAGGAAGTGAGTGATCACAGAACCACCAAGGACCCACCATCCTAGAAGGGCAAGAGTAGCTCTCCGGCCCCCTCAGTTGCTGGAGGTCTGTCTCTGAACAAGTAAGTGGTCTACTGAGAATATAGGATATTCTTGTCTCAGAACAGGACAATCAGGAGCTTAAAGGGCACACAGGCAGAAAGTAAGAGAGAGAGAAAAACAGAGGAAAGAGTAAGGATTGCAAACAGTTAAGAGACCAGAAATAAGACATGATTGAGGGTGCGTGCAGTGGCTGTGAGCAGCAGTCTTCTGGGAGATGTTCTGAGGATGCGGTGTTGTCCCATCTGCAGGCATCTCTGGGCTGAGGGAGGAGGTTGCTCATCTCCAGGCTGAGCTGGCCAGGATTTGTGGGACCTCCTCCATCCAGGGACCACCAGTGCCACTGCCGTTGCCCGCAGAGGCTGCCAAGAAAGAGGAGCGGTCTTGGGCCACAGTGGGCTCAGGAAGGGTGAGGGTGGTGGAACAGAGGCACATCCCTCCTGTTGTACCTCTCTCACACCCCTATGCCATTCTGGCAAAGTGTGGTTCCTCTATGGAGGCACCTACAGTGGAGACCAAGGAGGATGCTGGGAACCTCCACAAAGGAGACCCACAGGAGGGTGGCAGGGGACCCTGCAGGGGAAGGAAACAACTCCTGGTGGGGGACTCCATTGTTAGGAAGGTAGAACTGGGCAAGGATGGGGAGAGGGAGAGGGAGGTAAGGTGCCTGCCTGGTGCCATGGCTTGGAGGGACAGGGAGCTGAATCCAGGATTGCCAGAGCAGCTGCACAGGGGAGGGAGCTGGATGTCATTGTCCACTTAGGGACAAATGACCTGGCTAAGAAAGGATTAGAAGTGCAGGAAGAGTTTGTGGAATTGGGGAGGGGCCTTAGTCAAGTAGCATGCACGGTAACCTTCTCGGAGGTGCTACCCATCTATGGCATAGGAGAGGCTAGGGTGTTCCATACCATGGGATTCAACGTGGTTGAAAAACTGGTGTGGAGCTCAGGGATTTGGCTTCATTGGGACTGGGGTCCACCTGGAGTGATGCAAGCCTATACTGGCATGATGGGCTGCATCTGCCCGGAGGGAACCAGGATCCTAGGTGATAGGTTTAAATGCCTCATTGGCAAGCTTTTAAACTAGCCAAGGGGAGGCACTGGAAAGGAGCAGGAAAATCCTAGCCCCCAAACAATCACGGTAGTAAGTGTGGCAAACACCAACATGGAGGTGTCGATAGGGAGAAGGGCAGGGGTAAATGGAGAAAGTGACAAAGGCAAGAAGGACAGGGATGGGGCAAAAGGGAGTAAGGCCATCAGGAAATGGAGGGTAATGAGTACCAATGCCCGTAGTCTGGGCAACAAGCTCCCTGAGCTGGTGGCCTTAATGGAAGAGGGATGCCTGGATATCGTAGTAGTCACAGAAACATGGTACACAGAGAACCATGACTGGGATGTTAACATACCAGGGTACATAACCTACAGGAGAGACAGGAGGGGAGAAGAGGGGAGGAGTAGCTTCATGTAAAGGAAGGGATAAAAGCAACTGAACAAAAGAGTAAACAGGGAGGAGAGGAGGCACTGTGGGTCACCTTGAGACTGAAAGGGCACCACAATCGCACAGGGTTGTGTACAGACCCCCATGTCAGGGGAAGGAATGGACAAGGATGTGATAGAAGGCATTCTTAGAATGGCAGAGAAAGGGAGATACTGTCGATGGGAGACCTGAATATGCCAGATGTTAACTGGAGCACATTTGCTGCAGCCACATCCAAGAGCAGGGCCATTCTTGACGCCCCTACAGGTGGCAGGCATTAGACAGCTAGTTTCGAACCCACTGTGAGGGAGCAATCTTAGACCTCGACCTCAAACGGGGCAGTGAGAGGATCTCAGATCTAGAAGTGGGTTGCCATCTGGGGACAAGTGACCATCAAACAGTGTGGTTCACGTTAACTTCAGCTACAAAGTCAAGCCACAAAAGTGAGGGTACTGGACTTCAGGAGGGCTGACTTTGGCAAGATGGGAGAGTGCCTCAGAAAAGCACTAGCAAACAGGCTAGAAGGAGTGTGGAGCAACAATGGGGAATTATCAAACTGCCATCACAGAGGCAACAAGCCTTTGTGTGAAGCAAATGAACAAATCAAAATGAAAGAAAAGCCCCATGGTTCTCAAAAGAGGTGGCTGTGAAAGTCAGGAAGAAAAAGATAGCATTCTGGAAGTATAAGGAAACACAGAAGGAGCAGGACAGAGAGCTGTACCAGTTAAGGCAGAAGGAAGCAGGGAGGGAAGTCAGAATAGCAAAGGCCCAAACTGAGGAAAGATAGCCAACTCAGTTAAGAAGGGGATAAAACCTTTATAGGTACATCAGCAGCATAGAAAGACAAAGGGAGGGATAGTGAGGCTGAATAGAATGAACGGTGGGTGGGCAGAGGGGACAGTGAAAGCAGGAATACTGAGCGAATATTTCTGCTCAGTATTCACAAAAGAGGAGGGGAAGTGCCTAATCCAATTAACAGAAGCACTCTTGATAGGGGGTCCATCCCAGTCCTTTCACAGAAGAAAGGGTTCTGCAAGAACTCCAAAACTGAAGGTGGACAAAGCAATGGGTCCTGATGGAATTCACCCCAGAATTCTAAAAGAATTATGGAAGGAACTAGTGAAACCACTGGCTACTCTTTTAATAAATCATGGGAGGATGGTGTGTACCCGAGGACTGGAGGAAGGCGGATGTGATTCCCTTCACAAAGTGGGACCAAGACAGAGGCAGGAAACTACAGACCTGTCAGTCTGACCTCTGGTAGGGAAAGTGATGGAGTCACTTGAAGGAAAGAATAGTTGAGTACCTAGAGGCCAGTGGAGCACAGGATCCAAGGCAGCATGGGTTCACAGGAAGGTCATGTCAGATGAATCTAATAGAGTTCTTTGACTGGGTGACCAAAGTAGTAGACAGGAGGGCTGTGACATGGCCTACCTAGACTTTAGCAAGGCATTTGACACAGTCCCACACAAAAGATTATTAGTCAAATTAACCAGCCTGGGAGTGAGTCCCAGGGTGGTAGCCTGGTAAACATTGGCTGGACAACAGGACACAGAAGGTAATTGTAAATGGAGTCCACTCTGAAGAAAGGGCGGTTACTAGTGGGTACCGCAGGGTTCAGTATTGGGTCCAGTCCTTTTAATGTCTTCATCAGTGGCATTGCAGAGGGACTGAAGGAAAAGTATGCCTTTTGCAGATGACACAAAGATCTGCAACAGGGTTGATACACAAGGAGGCGTGGAAAGGATGAAAAGGGACTTGCAAGGTTGGAGGAATGGTCAGACGTATGGCAGCTAGGATTCAATGAAAAGTGCAAAATAATGCACCTGGGAAACAAGAACCCAGGGAAGAATACACAATGGGTGGGGAGGTAGTAACAACAAAAATAGGAGAGGGACCTGGGGTAATCATATCAGATGACCTTAAGGTTAGCAAGCAATGTGAGAAGGCAGTAGGGAGGGCCGGGGTATACTGGGATGTATAGGGAGAGGCATCAGCAGCAGAAAACAGGAAGTTGTTATCCCTCTGTACAGACAGTTGGAGACCCCATCTGGAATACTGTGTCCAGTTCTGGAGACCCCATCTCCGCAAGGACATAGACAGGATAGAGGCAGTCCAGAGGAGGGCAACTAAATGGTGCAGGGTCTGCAAGAGAAGCTGTATGAGGAGAGACTAAAGTAGCTTAATATGTATACCCTTGAGGAAAGAAGGAGAGGGGACATGATAGAAACTTTCAAGTACCCTCAAGGGAATCAACAAAGTCCAAGAGGGTAGCATCTTTCAGAAAAAGAGACTTGCAAGAACAAGGGACACAATTTCAAGATAGAAGGAGGGCGTGTCTAGGGGCAATGTGAGGAAGTATTATTTCACAGAGAGGGTAGTGGATGCATGGAACAGCCTTCCTGAGGAAGTTGTGGGGTCTAAAACTGTGGGAGAATTCAAGAATGCATGGGACAGACATAAGGCAATTCTTGTGGGGGGCAGGAAGATATAGGCTGTTGGTTAACTAGGATCTGCGGCCTATCCTGTAGGTAGGGAAATGGGCAGACTAGATGGGCCTAGCGGTCCTTATCTGCCGTCAAAGTCTATGTTTCTATGTTCCTGTAGGTTATGTACCCTGGTATGTTAACATCCCAGTCATGGTTCTCTGTGTACCATGTTTCTGTGACTGCTACGATATCCAGGCATCCCTCTTCCATTAAGGCCATCAGCTCAGGGAGCTTGTTGCCCAGACTACGGGCATTGGTACTCATTACCCTCCATTTCCTGATGGCCTTACTCCCTTTTGCCCCATCCCTGTCCTTCTTGCCTTTGTCACTTTCTCCATTTACCCCTGCCCTTCTCCCTATCGACACCTCTATGTTGGTGTTTGCCGCACTTACTACCATGATTATTTGGGGGCTAGGATTTTCCTGCTCCCTTCCAGTGCTCTCCCCTTGGCTAGTCTAAAGCTTGCCAATGAAGCATTTAAACCTATCACCTAGATCCTGGTTCCTCCCGGACAGATGCAGCCCATCATGCCAGTATAGGCTTGCATCACTCCAGGTGGACCCCCAGTCCCCAATGAAGCCAACTCCTGAGCTCCACACCAGTTTTTCAACCACTGATTGAATCCCATGGTGCGGAACACCCTAGCCTCTCCTATGCCATAGATGGGTAGCACCTCCGAGAAGGTTACCGCATGGTGCTACTTGACTAAATATCCTCCCAATTCCACAAACTCTTCCTGCACTTCTCTAATCCTTTCTTAGCCAGGTCATTTGTCCCTAGGTGGACAATGACATCCAGCTCCCTCCCCTGTGCAGCTGCTCCAGCAATCCTGAGGATTCGCTCTCTGTCCCTGCAAGCCATGGCGCCAGGCAGGCACCTTACCTCCCTCTCCCCTTCCTCCCCCAGTTCTACCTTCCTAACAATGGAGTCCCCCACCAGGAGTTGTTTCCTTCCCCTGCAGGGTCCCCTGCCACCCTCCTGTGGGTCTCCTTTGTGGAGGTTCCCAGCATCCTCCTTGGTCTCCACTGTGGGTGCCTCCATAGAGGAACTACACTTTGCCAGAATGGCATAGAAATTGTGGAGAGGTACAACTGGAGGGATGCGCCTCTGTTCCACCACCCTCACCCTCCCTGAGCCCACTGTGGTCCAACCGCCTCCTTTCTTGGCAACCTCTGAGGCAACGGCAGTGGCACTGGTGGTCCTTGATGGAAGAGGAGGTCCCACAAATCCTGGCCAACTCAGCCTGGAAATGAGCAACCTCCTCCCTCAGCCCAGAGAGGTGCCTGCAGATGGGACAACACCGCATCCTCCAGAACATCTCCCGGAAGACTGCTGCTCCACAGCCACTGCACTGCACCACTCCAATCATGTCTTATTTCTTACCCCTTAACTGTTTGCAATCCTTACTCTTTCCTCTGTTTTTTTTCTCTCTCTCTCCTTACATTCTGCCTGTGTGCCCTTTAAGCTCCTGATTGTCCTGTTCTGAGACAAGAATATCCTATATTTCGCAGTAGACCACTTAGTTGCTCAGAGGCTGACCTCCAGCAGCTAGAGGGGGCCGGAGAGCTACGCTTGCCCTTCTAGGATGGTGGGTCCTTGGTGGTTATGTGATCACTCACTTCCTGCCCCTAAACAGGAAGTTCCTGTTGTCAGTCAAATTCTGTGCCTATAAAATAGAACTAGCTTTGGGTGGGGTGGAGGGAGGGAAGGACTGCAATATAGTCCCAGTAGAGAAGTTCAGTCACCCAGCAGTCCTTTCTCCTGGTGTCTTCTGCCAAGCTATTAGCAGAAACTTTGTGCAGTCTTAATGTAGCTTCGCTTTAGCTAGTTTTCACCCCTACTTACTAGATCTTTCTACAAGTAATTTAAACCTCACAGCAGTTAAGTCCTTTCAGTCACCTGAGATTTACACCTAGATAACTCTTCAGGCACCCATTCAGTTCAGTTAACCCAAACACACACTTTTTTTTTTGTATGTTAGTTTTTTTTACCCTAAATTAAAGGTCAAATACAAAAGTTCTTCTACTTTAGTCCTAGCAGAGAAGTTCAGTCACACAGCAGTGCTTTCTCCTGGTTACTATATAGCTTTTCTCTACTTCCATATCCAGTGCTGTTGCTGATGCAGCCAACTGCAAGATCATTTTACTCATCTTTTTAAAAGTGCCATGGATGGGAATATAGACCCACTTTGTAGACATCAGTCCCAGCATACTTAACTCAATTTTGCCTAAGCTCCCATTTTGTATCAAGGTTAAGCAATGGAAACCTCAGACTTAAAAAAAAAACAAAAAAAAAAAACAGGAAGTCATGAGTGAAGACATCTGACTCCCCAATGTCAGAGTCAGTTTCCACAGTAGGGATATTAATCATAGCTGCTGGCCTGCCCCTATTAAATCTGCCCTAAAAACACATCTTTTCAACCTCGCCTTCTTGGACTCTGCATGAATTACTGATTACTGAATATCGTTGTATGTATGTTGTTGCATTTGAAATTGCTATTTATGGTTTTAACTGCTGAATTGTTTTATCATTCTGTACAAGCACTTGGTTATTTGTTTGACTTGCACTTTTTACAAATAAATTTGAGAAGTTTGAGTGAGTATAAGGAAGCATACTATGGGGGAATACTAATTCTCCAAAGGGCATCACCTATGACCTCAGGGATAATAGGTTCCTCTCCTGCTCAGAGTCATATTCTTCCTCTACAACACTAGACATAATCCAGGGAGGAATTTGTAATCCCTGTCCTTTCATGGCCTGGAAGAATTGACACATTTGTTTGAATTCCTCCATGGAGGGCATCTGAATATTGTCAGCAGATGGGACTATGGGCTCAGCTACCTTTTCTTTCTTAGGCTCACATTTTTGGTTCCGTTTTCTTTAGGCTAGTGTCAGAGGATGACTCTTCTACCTGATTTTCTTGGAGTGCTATTTCTCCGAACATTCCTCAGCCAAGGATTTATACGCTTTGGTGGGCTTCCTTGCAGACTCTGCTTCAGACGTTTTAGGGAAAGCTGTGTCAAATGACCTTTTCTATAATTATGTTTTTAACTTTTTTGTTTTCCTTCCTTCTCTCTACAGGTATACATGACTGCTAACAATATTCAGTCAGAACACATGAATATAACAAAAAGTAGAAAATCCAGCTGAAAAAAATGTAAATTACGTACCTACCATAATTCTTGATCTTCTTGGATGAAGTCTTCACCATTCATCCACACTAGTGGGACTATGCTTGAGGTGCTAGGACTCAGCGGGAGCCAAAAATCTTCAGGAGGGCCGTCGTTGAGATAGGACCATGCATGTGCGGCACCCCGAGACTAGCTCACGCCGTACAGGCTATCTGAGCGTCAACCCTCCAACTGCCTCAGTACCTTTTTGACTGAGGAGATACAGCGTAAACTAATCTAGGAAAACCTAACCTAATCCGGGTATAAAATAGCCCGGATGACCCATGTAAGAAGGGTCAACGCAAGAGCGTCTTCACAACCCAACCAACAAGGGAGTGAAGACCAAAAACAGAATGAGTGAGCTCGGGAGATGGTGGGTGGGCATGTGAATGAAAGAATGGTGAAGACTTCGTCCAATAAGATCAAGAATTACAGTAGGTATGTAATTTCCATATCTTCCTGGACTAAAAGTCTTCACCATTCATTCACACTAGTAGGTGAGTACCGAGCTACAAAACAATCTCCCAAGCAGGAAGGCAAGAGACCAAGCTCGCTCAAGACCAAAGTCCATTAAGTACTGATCTGTTGTAGGATGTATGCTGTCTGGCATGAATATTGAGAGCATAGTGCTTTACGAAGATGTGCACTGAACTCCAAGTAGCCACTCTGCAGATGTCTGCAATGGGTATGTTAATAATCTCTGCCAGGGAAGCCACAACAGCTCTAGCTGAGTGGGCGAAAACCCAGCCTTCCAGCTTGACCTGCACCATCGAGTAGCAGTGTCGGAGACAGGCTACTAGCCACGCAGAGATGCATCTGATGGAGATGTGCTGACCCAGCTGGGTCACAGTAAAGGACATGAAGAGGAGTTTAGACTGGCAGATCTCCTTAGTTCTGTCAATGTAGAACCGCAAAGCTCTTTTCACATCCAAAGAGTGAAGGGTGCAATCTCCTTCATTCTGGAAGTTTGCAAAGTAAGTCGGAAGTACCAAAGGTTGGTTAAGATGGAATGCTGAAACCACCTTTGGAGAAAACTTAGGGTGACTGTGAAGAACCACCTTATCCTTGTGAAACACCATGTATGGAGGGTCTGTAACCAATGCATGGATCTCAGAGATGCTATGAGTGGAAGTAATGGCCACCAGTAAGGCAGTCTTCCAGGTCAGAAACTTCAAATCACAAGTGGCTGGAGGTTCAAACGGCTTGCGAGTGAGTATTTCTAGCATGAGGTTAACATCCCATGCAGCCACCAGTTTTCTGACCGGGGGAACTGGTGTGAAAGATGCCTTTAAGGAACCTTTTGACCAGAGGAAGCTGAGCCAGCACCAGGTTATGCACTGGCTCACGGTAAGCGGAATTGCGCAGAAATGCACCTTTACTGTGGAATATTGACGCCCTGCATTCAACAGGTCTAGAAGGTACTCCAACACCTTGTTTTGTGCGCAACAGAAAGGATCCAGGCGGGACTTCACACACCAAATTGAGAAATGCTTCCACTTTGCTGTGTAAAGTCTTTCTAGTGGGAAGGTTTACAAGCCACTAACAGGATTTCCGAGATCTGCTGGGAAACCTTGAATCTATTCACTCCTATTTCCTCAGGAGCCAGGCATGGAGATAGAGTGAGCACAGGCTGGGATGGACCAGGACTCCCTGTGTCAGGAGGTCCATTCATAGGAGCAGTTGCTTCAGAGGAACCTCTGACAATCTGTTGATCAGTGGGAACCATATCTGTCGAGGCCAGTATGGGACGATTAGAATCATCCTGCCCCCTTGTGCCTCCAATTTGAGGAGCACCCTCTGAACCAATGGAAGAGGAGGAAATGCATACAGAAAGCATCTTGTCCATGCAGTCTGAATCCATCCTGACAGAAAATGCCAGGTTGTGGATTTCTGAAGCAGAATCAAGGCAGTTTTGCACTGAGTGGGGACACAAAAAGGTCCAGGTCCAGAGTGCCCCACTCATCAAACAGCACTTGCATGATGTCTACTGCGAGCGACCATTCATGAGGATCCACCTCCATTCTGCTGAGATGGTCTGCTAGATTGTTCTGGACTCCCAGGAGGGAAACTGCCTAGATAGATTTCTCGTTCTCCAGACACCAGTCCCACACTCTCATCGCCTCCCTGTATAGGGGGTAGGAGTGCGCTCCGCCCTGCTTGTTGATGTAATACATTACAGCCTTTTTGTCTGTCTGAAGTAGAATTACTTTCCAACAGAAAGCATCCCTCAGGGCTCAGACAGCGTACAGGACCATCCTCATCTCCAGAACATTTATGTGAAGGTGAGAGTCGTCCTGGCTCCACACTCCCTGAGTATAGAGATCCTGATAGTGAGCCCCCCAACCCACCAGGAAAGCATCTATGGTGACAGTGATCTGAGGCTCTGGTGGGGCAAAGGGAAGACCCTGTTGCAGACTGATTTCCTGCGTGCACCACAGAAGAAACCATGTCAGAGCCTGTGTCACCCTTATGTGAAAGGACTGTGGGTGCGTGGTCAGAGACCACTGCACACTGAGCATCCACTGAGTGGTCCTCATGTGCAATCGAGCCAGGGGTACTGTAAAAATGGATGATGCCATGAGGCCCAGCATCCACTACATCGCAGTGGCTCGAACCGATGTGTTCTCCCTGATGAAGCGGGCCATCTGGAGAACAGGGTCCTTCCTGTCCTCTGGAAGGAAGGCTCTTACCTGGGTGGTATCCAGTACAGCTCCTATGAAGAGGAGCTGCTGAGAAGGATGAAGTTAAGGCTTCTCTAGGTTCAAGAGGACTCCCATGGACATAAGGAAATAAATGGGAGGCTTCAACCACTGCCTTCCTTGTCCCTTCTTTAGAGGGGCTTGCTAGGAGCCAGTTGTCCAGATAGGGGAAGACTT
This sequence comes from Neoceratodus forsteri, assembly GCA_016271365.2. Taxonomy (NCBI): domain Eukaryota; kingdom Metazoa; phylum Chordata; order Ceratodontiformes; family Ceratodontidae; genus Neoceratodus; species Neoceratodus forsteri. The sequence goes on from CM057452.1 coordinate 571,695,367, forward strand.
GAATACCTAGCTTTCTGAGGTATGCAGAGAGCACTGTGAAGCACTCTGGGAAGACTCAAGGTGCCGAGGACAGCCCAAAGGGCAATACTCTGAACTGGTAGTGCTGACCCAGAACCACAAAGCAGAGGTATTTGCAGTGATTTGGGTGCACTGGGACATGCGGGTAAGCATCCTGCATGTTGAGGGTTGCAAGCCAGTCAAACTGATGAATCAATGGAAGTAGTGTTCCCAGGGAGACCATTTTAAATTTCTCCCTGAAAAGATACTTGTTTAACTTTCTGAGATCGAGAATCGGGTGCATCCTGCCTGTTTTCTTTGGAACCAGAAATTAATGGGAATAGAATCTGGTGTTCCTTCCATGAGAGGAACTACTTCTATTGCCCTGTTCTTTAAGAGATCCTGGATCTCAGCAGCAGGAGGTCTGACTAAGCAGCAGACAGGATGGACTGCTGTTTCGGTGGAAGTTCTGAAGGGGTGTCCACAAGACTGAGGAAGTAGCCCTCCCTGACAATTCTGATTACCTACTTGTCTGATGTAACTTGCTTCCACCACTCGTAGAAAAGAGGCAGACAACTTCCCACTGCCGAGGAGGAGTCCCCCTCGGGCAATGGAGGAGGGACCTGGGCCAAATTCTCAGAGAATGGCGCTAGGCACTTTTGGGCCCTGTGCCTTTTGCTGTGTTCTCTTTTGAGGTTGGGGAGCTGTGTTTTTATTATCAGCTCCTCGACCCTTACCCCTAAAGGACTGTCAGCTGCAAAATTGTCAGCAGTTCCCATTTCTCTTAGGGGCAGGGAACACCGGCCTGACTGTTTTCAGGCAGACCTAGTCTTTTCTGCAGTCTCTAGCACTTGCTCTACTTGAGAGCCAAAGAGGTACGCAGGTATCAAAAGGGACATTCATAACCCTCTGTTGGGCATCAGCCGGAAAACCTGATGTCCTGAGCCAGAAGTGATGCTGTATACAAATCCCTGTGACAGCAGCCCTTGATACAGTATCACAGGCATCCATTGCAGCCTTCAGCTGCTGGTTATTGGATTCTATGCCTCTGTTGATGGTTTGTAGTAGCTCCAAGGAGACGCCAGACTCTGGGAGCTTCTTAGCCACGGCCTTAAGCGAGTGCCACAGAGTATACTCATACTGTGAGAAATTACCTTGGTAACTAGCAATATGCATACCCAAGGTTGCGGCCATGAATGTCCGCTTGCCCAAAGTGTCAATCTTGCGAGACTCTTTATTGACCGGTTCAAAAGGAAGACTCCTGAGGAAGGACGACTGTGTCATTCTCAGCAAGGACAACTAAAGCATCCGCAAAAGCCTGCAAAGACATGATAGGTCTATCCATGGGCGGGGCACATTTCCTATCGATGACTTTAGACACTGAGGGAATTAAAGCTGGCTTGTCCCAAATCATCTCCAATAGAGTTCTGAAAGAAGGGGGAATTGGAGGAGTTAAATCCACTGGGATTTCAGGGACATGCAGGAATTGTAACCACAATGGCTTACCAGGGTCCACTGAAGAGGTTTGTAAAGCCAAGGCAGATTCCATATTCTTAAATAAAGACTGTAAAGAAAGATCTTCCACTGTGGATTTGGCAGAGATTGAAGGCTTGATCTCCAGTCCAAAAACTGAGTTGTCTGCATTGTTGTCAGAAAGGAGAATGTCCGAATCAGACTCATCAAGGTCTCCCTCCATGCCAGATGGGCCACCAATGACAGGCTTGGGCCAGGAAAAATGAGGAACTGATAAGGCTGCCATTGGTGTTGAGGCCCTCGGCATCGGCGCGGCACCGACACTGCCCACAGCACCAGGGACAGTGCCATGGGAGCTGAGGCCGGTGCCAGCACCGAGGCCAGTCATTGGACACCCAGCTCGAAAGGGGCTTGCACCGTCCCTCAAGAAATCCTGAAAGACCTAAAAGAGAAGGGAGAACAAATTGTAGGTACCTGTGCTCGCTCTTGTGTGGACAACAGTTTACTGAGTTTACTGAGTTATGTTGGACAAAAGAAGGCTCAAGGCTCATCAAGATTGTTCCCCACACTGTGTGGGACAATAGTTGTTAGCTGAGGTGAAGCTAAGCCAATTATAAAGCCTCTTTTTAAAAATGCTGAAGTTACTTGAATCCACGAGGTCTTGTGGGAGTCAGTTCCACTGTTTAGAAGCTCTAATACGGGTGGTGGACAAGCGGAACACCCTGCCAGAAGAAGTGGTGGGGGGCTGAAACAATCATGGGATTTAAGAATGCATGGGATAGACATAAAGGAATTCTGGAGGTCAGGGGTAAGGGGCAACAGACTTCTAAGAAAATATAAACTGAACTTACAAGCTCAAATGGGCAGACTGGGTGGGCCATAGGCCCTTATCTGCCGACACTGTCTATGTATCTATGTATAATAGTAAATAAGAAAAAAATGACTCACCTTAGTAATTGTGTTTCTTCTAATGGAGTCTTGCTGTATTCTGACATATGCAGTAAGCCCCAGCACTTGAACTGCTCTGGAGAGGAAAGAGTTAACTCTATGCCAGAGCATAGAACGTTGAGCTCGAGCTCGGTTCAAACCTCTGTCTGCTGCACTTCAAAGTGTAACCGTCAGATTCTTATGAGCTAATACTAACTAACTACACCTCCTAGGTGGAAATTGTAAATCAACTAGCCAAAAGGCAACCAATTTTTGTGGGTCCCAAAAGATTCAAGTCGAGAATCCCAAAACAATAACCAGGTAGTGAACAACATAACTACAAAAAAAACAACATAAACAGAACCCACTCCCCATTTCTAAAAGGGGGGAGTGCCAAGAACACCCCTGAGGTGCAACACTGTACCTGCCAGACCACTTCCCAAAAAACAGGTTCTGAGAGGGGAGGCAGGGAGTGAGGTCAGAATACAGCAAGACTCCCATTAGAAGAAACACAATTACTAAGGTAATTTTTGCGTCAAACAATATGAAGTCTTGCTGTATTCTGACATATGCAGACTACCAAGCAGTACCCACAAGGAGGAGGGTATCGAACCTATTTTGGGAATAGGCTCTGCAGTATAGCTGTGCCAAACCTAGCATCACTCCTAGCCTGAATATCCAGAGAGTAATGCTTGGTGAATGTATGGACTGTTTTCCAGGTGGCTGCTTTGCATATTTCTAGTAAGGGTACATCTCTGGCAGCAGCCAGAGAAGCAGCTGTACCTCAAGTCGAATGAGCTCTCAGGCCCGAGGGGGGTATTTTGCCTAACTTTTCATAGCAGAATTGTATACAAGAGACAATCCACCTGGCAATAGTTCTCTTAGTAGCAGGTTTACCCTTTCCCACTTTACCATAAGTGAGAAACTGGGGACAGTCAAACCTAAGTGCCTTAGTGCGCTCAATGTAGTAGCTAAGTGCCCTCTTAACATCCAATCTGTGTAATCTTCTCTCTTCTGAAGAAGAATAATCAGTGAAGAACACAGGAAGAGACATGGACTGGTTCAGATGAAAATCTGAAACCACTTTGGGTAAGAACCTCCTGTTGGTTCTAAGGACCACCTTATCTCTATGGAATGAGATAAAATCAGGCTCCACTGACAGAGCTTGTAATTTATTGATACGCCTGGCAGAAGTGATAGCTACCAGGAACACAGTTTTCCAAGTCAAGTACTTAAATTCTGCTGACGCCAGAGGCTCAAAAGGGGGTTGCATAAGCTGAGCAATGTAAACATTAAGATCCCAAGCAGGAGTAGGGTCTTTAAAGGGAGGGTTGGTATGGAGCAAACCTCTAAAGTACTTACATAAAACAAGATGAGATGCCAGGGAGGAAGCCTTCCCCACTGACAGGAATGCACAGACAGCTGCCAAGTGTACTTTCAGAGTAGCTGGCCTGAGGCCTAAACCTTTAAGATGAACCATATAATCCAGAACTGTGGTCAAATCAGCAGTATCTAGAGAGACATCCCTATTGGAACACCAAATGCTGAATCTTTTCCATTTGGAATTATAAGTTTTTCTGGTGGCAGGTTTTCGAGAGGCTTTAAGAATACCCAGAACCCTCTGAGACAGATGCAGACTTGCATATTCTAACTCTTCAAGAGACATTCTGGGGTATATGTTTGTGTAAATTCCACGTGTTTCCATCTCACCAGTTGAGCAATCCTTGCAGCTAAGTAGTATAAATAAAAATCTGGGGCCTTAAGACCTCCATTAATCTTGGTTCTGCACAACCTAGTGCATGACATTCTATGTATTTTGTGTGCCCAAATGAACTGTGCTACTAAAGAAGAGATGGATTTTATCCATTTCTTGGTTAAACAACATGGAATCATCATAAATACATATAGTAAACAAGGTAATAAATTCATTTTAACAGATTCGAGCCTCACCCATAAACCTAAGGGCAATTTGTTCCATCTAGAAAGATCTTTGACCACCTTCAATTTAGTAAGCTTAGAAATTTTTGTTACTGTCTTGTGAATAGTATTATAAATGTTAAGCCCTAAGTAGTCTATATAATTAGTTGCCCAAGTCAGTCCTTCAGAGAGAATTACCTCTTTCTGACAGTATCTGTTGAGGGGAGGAAGTTAGTCTTAGTGTTCAATTTGTACCCTGAAATGTCTCCAAATAATTTTATAATTTGTAAAATAGCTGGTATAGATAGGGATGGTTTAGAAATCATAAGTAAGATATAATCGGCATATGCAGCAATTAGATGTTCTTTTTGGCCTACCTGAATACCTTGGATTTGTTTAACTGCCGAAAACTTTCTTATTAATGGATCCATAGTAAGATTAAATAAGAGTGGTGATAGTGGGCATTCTTGTCTTGTTCCGGTGAGATCATTCCATTAGTTACCACAGCAGAACTGGAATTTTAGTAAAGTAAACTCACCCATTTAATGAAAGTCTCAGGAAAGCCATATAACCAAACAGTGGCAAAAATGTGTTCCCAAGAGACTCGGTCAAAGGCTTTCTCTGCGTCCAGGGAAAGCAGACCACTAGGAATTAGAGTTTTGTTCGCTGCTAGTATTACATGAAATAGTTTTCTCATATTGACTGCGAAGAATCTTCCTCTCATAAAACCAGCCTGTTGTCTGGATATAAGAGAGTGTATAACCGTCTCTAGCCTATTAGAAATAATCTTTGCTAGTATCTTCATATCTGAATTTATTAATGAGAGTGGCCTATAACTGCCATATTCCAAGGGGTCTTTCCTTTGTTTGTGAATGAGTGTAATAAGTCATTTAGTCATTTATCTGGATATATGACCTGTTCCAAATGCCTCATTAAAAACCTCCACAAGTGTTGGAGCCAGTTCATCACTAAATTTACTGTAGAAATTTTGTGAATACCCATCTGGACCAGGGACTTTATTTTTCTTGGATTGTTTAATAGCCAAAATTACTTCTTCAACCATTATATGAGCTCCAAGCCCAGATCTGTATATTTCTGGCACAGATGGAATCAAAATATCAGAATAGAATGATTGTAAAGTATTGTTTTTAGCAGTGTCTTTCTTTGCATAAAGCTTTTTATAGAAGTCGTGAAATTCACTGTTAATCTGATTATGTCCTGAAATAAGAAGTCCATCCCTCTTGCGTCTAACAGCTGTAACATTTGTAGACCCAATGTTCTGATGTAATCTGTCTGACTCAACTAGCACAAAAAAAGGCCTGGTACTAGCCCACATGAACATTAGAAGCCTCCTGAGTCACCTTGCTGAACTTGAAGCCTGGGTTAAGTTGGTGAATCCTGACATACTATGCCTTACCGAAACGTGGTTGAAACCAAATGTATCTGATACTTCTTGCTCTCTGCCTGGGTATAATATTTTCGATTTAGACCGATCTGGTTCCAAGATGGGGGCGGGTCGCCATATACTATAAAAATCATCTGTCTCTAGCATCTTGCCTAACCCTGATTCCCTCATGCAATGTGAACGCTGCATGCGACTTTGACACTTGGTCGGAAGGCCTGCACATCGAGCAAGAGATAACTCCGCCACCAGTGGCTGAGTTGTCTCCAGAATCTACTGCAGTATCGCTTCTCAAACTGTAAAAGTAAATGAAACCTCCTCCTAGGTGACTTGAACCTGAACTGGTTGGGCCCACATCACAGTCTCCTTGCCTCTCTGATCCAGAAGCACAATTTTCACCAACTTATAACTGAATGCACTAGAATCACTAATTCACTATCAGGTACGCTATTGACTGGATCCTACCAACAGACCGGATCATGTTTCTAAAGCTGCTGTCCTGGCTGACTCACTTACAGATCACTCACCAACGATCTGTCATTGGCGCTCCTGCCCACCGCCTGCTCCTCGATCACGCCTGATTACTTTAATATAACCATGCTGCCCTGATGTACAAGCCTTCTATCTGACATATCTGACATAGACTGGTCTGATCGCCTTTCTCCACATCCAGTGTTGACACTGCCTTTTGACATATTCCTTACCAAGTTTGGCGAGTACAAAAGAAACACCTCCCAAAGGTAAAAAGAAGGTCAGAGTTCAGCAAACAAGATGGCTAAATAAAGAACTTCTATGTAAACTAAAAGCCAGGGACAAGCAATGGAAACAATTTAAGAATTCTGCCCCCGGATCTCATCCTATACAAACAGCATAGAAATGATTGTAAAAGCTCATCAGGCAGGCTAAAAGCAGGTACTGTCAAAACTTGCTGATTAACTCCTCCAACGATCTCAAAATTTTAGAGCCACATTAAACCTTCTAGGATCCACGCAAGCTGTCACTCCCTCTGAAATGATCCTACAAGGTGTCCACTGTAATGACTCTCACTATTGCAAATGCATTTAACCAGCAGTTTTCCGACCTATCTGCCTACACAGCCTCCCTTCAATCTCCAGCCACACAACTAAACTCAACATTCTCTGGCACTTCATCTGCCTCAGCTAAACCATTTTACTTCAAGGTCACTTGGCATCAAGTCTTCAAACTGCTCAAAGCTATCTCTGACAATACCAGCCCTGGTCTGGTGCAATGGAACCTCGCCTATTAAAGATAGCTGCTCACCTCATATCCAGACCTATAGCTAGAATCTTCACCCTATCCCTCTCCAATGGCTCTGTCCTCAAATCTGGAAGGCCGCCAGAATTACTCCTGTGTTTAAAAAGGCAGCAAGAATGATACGTCCAACTACAGACCAATTGCTATACTATCAGTCCTTAGCAAGATTCTTGAGAAATTAGTCTCTATTCAGTTACCAATTCATTGAAAATTCCAGTTTACTCTGTGCCGCACAGCATGGCTTCAGAAAACACCACAGCACCATGACTGCACTAGCAAAATTCTCCTCTGACATTCTCACCAACATGGACAAAGGGCAGCTAACAGGGGCTGTTTTCATCGACCTTACTAAAGCACTCGACCTTGTTGACCACCCATTACTACTTGCCTCCCCAGAAACCTGGGTTTCTTACCCTGTCGCTACTTGGTTCAGCAGCCACCTTGCCAACAGGTCTCAAGCAGTGAAATTCAACTCGGCTATCTCTGACAGTGCAGTAATCAATATTGGTGTCCCTCAGGGCTCCATACTTGGTCCTCTCCTCTTCTCACTATTTATAAACAATCTCCTGACGAATAACCTCTGGCCACTCACTACTTTATGCTGATGACCTGGTCATCTATGCCCACTGACAATATAATCAACCTGAATGATGCCCTTACCACTGACATCCACTTGGTGCAGTGCTAGCTACACACTCAATGCCTTGTCCTCAACTCAAATAAAACCAAAGCTATGCTATTTGGATCACCACACAAAATAAGAACCTGCTCTTCTCCACTTCTGTGCCTGATGTTAATGGTATCCTCTGAGTCGGTTAGCTCTTTTCGCTATTTGGGCATCCATCTAGATCAAAATCTTGACTTAAAACAGCATATCCAGGAAACCTGTAAATCTGTCAATTGTAGCTAGGGGCGCTACAGGACTAACTACCCGCTTACCCCCGCCAAACTGGCAATTGCCAGAGGAATCCTATTACCAACCCTCACCCACGGTGCTCCCATCCCAACCATGCAATAACAAAACTGCCCTGCATCAATGGGACACCACCTTTAACAATGTTTGTAGGTATGCGGCTAAAGCACCACACTTGAAACACCACTGTCAGCTGTACAAAGACCTAGGCTGGCTGTTTCCCTCCTCCACCAGGCAATATTACCTTTGCAGCCTTTCTGACACCATCACCAGAGTGTCCAAGCCAGCTGATCTCTCAAAACTGCTCCAGCCGGTAATACCTTCACGGACCTTAGATCTTCTGACAAGTCCTTACTAAATATTCCTCTGCCGCATAAACAAGGGTTCTGGATCCTTCAGTTATGCTGCCCTCACTTCTGGAACTTGTTGCCCCTGAACTAAGATATGCTCCTTCCATGCTGCATTTAAGCACAGTCTCAGAACTTTCCTTGCCTCGATGGACAAATGTGTTTGTTTTGATCCTCTTGAATCCCATGTTCCTAACCAGATCCCTCCTCCTCTATTTTGTAGGATATGCACTTGCACTTGTTTTCCTTTATGTTTGATGATGCTGTATAATCGTGTGTTCTGATGCCCTGTACTCATACCCTGATATGCTGATGTAACTGTAACATCCTGTTGTAAGTTCTCTACTTCTGCCTAGTCACTTAGCTCGCCTCGCCCCTGAGCCTATTTCCTACCATCCTTCCTTCCTAACCTCACCCTCTGGTCTTGTAACCCTAACCATCCTCGCCTCTCTTCCCTTCCCACTTTAGCCATTCCTCCAGTACCTTTCTATGCTTCCTCCCCTTTCCTGCCCTTCCTCCTCCTGCTCTCTGCCACTACACCCCTCTAGCCGCCCCTACTCCCCTCTCCGCTCTTCGGTTCCCCGTCCGCCGCTGCAGGTTGCAACCTTGTACCGCCAATGCCGCATTGGCCACCCTTCTTACCCCCTTTCACCTTTCTGCCCTCTCCTGCCATCAATTCCTCCTTTTCATTCTTTCCTCTTCTCCCTTTGTCTCTGTCATCCCCTCCCTCTCCTATTTATCTTACCACCCACCTGTCTGCGTCCGACCGTGACTTCCCGATCTCCCTCTTCTCCTGCCGCCTCTTAGTTCCACCGGCTCGGCCGCAGGTTGCTACCTATGCCGCCAATGCCGCATTCGCCACTTAATTCTTGTTCTTCTCCCTCCTTCTGTGCCGCCGCCTACTAGAGCACTCCATCTAACCTCCTCACTTGTTTCCCAATTTACTCCATGCCCCATCATCCCTATTCCCATATATACCCCTCACTTCCCACCCTGCCCTGCCCCCTACCTTCCTGTCCTCCCCCACCCCTTAGTTCAAATCCCTCTACACCCTTGCACCTGGTCCCTCCCACCGTCCTCTCCTGCACATCACCCTCTCCTATTTTCTGCACCCATAGTTACTCTCCCCTGCTCCCAGACCTCTCTGTCTCTCCTGCCGACTCCCGGTTCCACCGACCCGGCTGCAGGTGGTAACCTTCTCCCGCTAATGCCGCACTTGCCGCCTTAACCTTCCCTCATGCCCTCCCCTTTTCTCACTATTTGCTCTACTCCCCCTTTCTCCCTCTCTCATGCCTTACCCATCCACCTGTCCCCTACCACCTCACCCCCTAATTATCAACAATGAATACATGTAAGTTTATCCTTAATTGTTATGCTTTGACTACACTGTGTGACTTTGTCCTTTGCCAATGTATCTTGCTTTGTGTAATTTTTTTATGTATCACTGTGTTCTGTAACTGTACCTCCCAGGTCGTGCCTGAAAATAGTCACATGTTAGCTAGCGCACTTACCCGGTCAACAAAAACTAAATAAATAATAAATAAAATCTGATGGCCAATATCTTTTCAGCTTTGGGACCTGCACTAAAATAGTTTATTTTTAATTTCCTAATAGCAAATATTGCTTCACCCTTTATGGATTCGTTATATTCTATTCTTAGTTTTGACCATTCTTGCCATATGCTTTCATTATTATTGGTTAGTAATTTCTCTTCTGTCTTCTTTATTTCATCTAAAGTCTCTTTTGTTTAGCTAGGTTTTGCTTCTTAAGGGTAGATGCTTCATTTATTAGAAGGCCCTCAAACAACATTTTAGACAATCCCAATTAGTACTCCAAGGGGTGTATTGTGGATTATTAAATTCTTCAAATTCTTTTATTGCTTTCTTTGTCTTTTCTAGTAAGGGTGTATTGTCTAGTAAAAAGTTATTAAGTTTCCATCTTTGCATTTGAATCAAGTTATTAGATGTCTCAAAAAACATTGATACAGGGCAGTGATCTGAGATAACTAAACGTTCTATTTTAACTAGTAGGACTCTGTTTAAAAACCTTTTTGGTATATAGATTTGGTTTATCCTTGAGCCTGACTGATTGCATTGTGACCGGTATGTAAATTCTTTGATGTTTGGATGCAAAACCCTCCATGCTTCAATAAGCTGTAGATTTTCTGTTAGATCTCCCAAATCTTTGTCTGCCCTGTCTCTATGAGTTCTAAAGGTACATCTATCTAGGACAGAATCAAGTATTTGGTGTTTCTAGCCATTAGTATAGTACTGTCTAAGAGACCCTCAATTTTTGAGAAAATAATATTGAACAGATCATGTGTCGGAGAGGTGAGTCCATATACATTTATGAATGTGTAGTATTCTTCCCCTATCTTACCATTAAGTATGAGATAGTGTCACATTGGATATTCTATGACAACACACAGCTCAAATAAAACATTTGTTTTAAATATGATTAGCACACCAGCTTTTTTTGAACTGTCGCCTGCCCCGAACACTTGCCCCACCCATTCCCTCCTCATTAAGAGGTTACGATCTCTCTTAAGATGTGTTTCTTGTAGAAATCCAAGTGTTACCCCAAACTTATTTAAGTGACTTAAAACTGAGTATCTCTTGATTTTGTGGTTTAGTCCCCTGACATTCCATGAGATTAGTTTAATTTTACCCGGTGTAGCCATTAAGCTTCAGATTGCCATAAATAGTCATTGGAAATGTTGAGTTAATAGTACCAGAACTGTGTAAATTAAATGTGTGCCATGTTTTCAGAATCACACCATTCAAGGAGGCAAAAGAGAAAAGTGAATAGAGATAGATGAGGAAAAACTGTTTGCTTAGAAATAAGAGTGTAGGAGTATAACATAAAACCTTTAAAAAAATATATAGCATAAAGAAGACGTTTCTTAAAATATGTACTCATCAGATGGTTATCCCATAGAATAGTTATGATTTGCATAGAAACATGAAGAAATAATGTTATGTACCTCAGAGACGCTGCTGACAACATCATCACTACCATCTGTCAGTGCATTCTCCAGTGGCTTAGTGAGTCAAGTGGGCCCTCACATCCCTTAGTGTTCTGTACTTGGAACATTAAAATCCCATTGTGTGTATCCTTGCAGTAACTATAAACTTCTGTCTTATGTTAATTATTCATATTTGTAGTTTGCTTAAAATCTTAAGGAGACCCCATATGTATATAATAATAAAAAATGAGTATTCTAAACCTCTTAAATAACTATAACATTTAACACAACATGTATATGTATCAGTTAACACAGCTTGTCTCAATTAATTCGGCATAGATAAGAGAATCATCATAAATTGCCCATAATACTAAAGTCAGGCATTTAAGCTTAAAATACCTTAAAAACCAGAGTGTTAGAGCATAACAAGAAACCTAAATGAAAGATAATTGAGACCTTCGTGCATCGTTAATATCAATATTAAATGCTTACCTTACTAATGATTAGAAGTATGAGATTTCCCCCATAGTGAATGTGTCCAAGAAACAAAACATACAAAAAAAAAATAACCCAACCAACCAGCCCCGCTAGAGAAGTGGGGAAAAGAAGACTGTTATCTGAATAACATTTAAACATTTTAAACCAAAAAAATTAAGATAAAATATATAAGGTGGTAAATAAGGACTTGAATTCAGTAAATGGAGTAAAGTAAACAAATGAAGCGTGAGTGTGGCACCATGAAATCCCACCATGCAGCCTAAAGGTGAAAGGTCAAAAACGTCACGTGGTTTCTATGCGATTACAGAGGAACAGGGATTATCTCTCAGTGCCTTAATATATGCAAAATCACAGACATCCTGTAAGAACAAGATTATTTTAGACTCACTAAAACAACTGAGGCAGACCAGTAATCTAAAATTAGATCTAAACCAAATCAGAACTCAACCTATCTGGGGAAATCCAAACTTTACACATAATGGTATTCCTTTCCAGAATGAAGTTTTGAAACAAAAAGGGATTTCCATGGTGAGAGACATTTTGCATAATGTCAGTATCCTAACATATGAAGATTTGATAAATAAACTTGACTGTCCCCTACCCGAAAATTTGTTCCATCTGAATATTACAAACGCAGTATGAAACCAGATAGACTGATGTCTTAAGAGGATGCATACCATATCCTTCGTATATGGACTATTGGTAGAATTAATAAGGGGCTCAGCTACAGAGACTATCAGATGGTGGTCTCATACACTGGGAATGCCTACAGAAGACTGGGACTGAAATAGGATATGGACCCTTCCATCCCAAGTATTTGGTTCAGTGGACTTAAGATTGATCCAATTTAAAACTTTATATAATCTATATTGCACTCCATATCAAAGATTTTAAATGAGTTTAGCTACCACTCCATCTTGCCACAAATGTAGGGTGGGACAGGGCACCCTTATACATATGTTCTGGGATTGTCCTCTAGTGAAATCTTTATGGATGGCAGTGACAAACTTATTTGAAGGTCATCCTATGATCTCAGGACATATTCATGTACACACTTGCATACTTGGGCATTTTGATAGGGATACATGTTGGTCATATGAACAATGGCAAACATTGTTATTAGGAGTGTCAACGAGACATGCTATATTGAACACTGGTTAGAAGACACAGTTCCAACAGTTCAAGAATGGAAAAATACTTTAATAGAAATTTTAAAAACAGAGAAACTAGCCCTAGCTTTAAGAGACTAATCAGCCAAATTTGACAAGAAATGACATACTCTGTGTAATGTGCGGTTTGGGTCAGAATAAAATATACGCCTTGATTACATTATTGTGGCTCTTTAGACCCCTGGCATTCCAATCTTAGTAGAAACTAAAGCATCAAACTTATATTAAGACAGATTACACCTTTCTTATTCTTACTTCTTCTCCTTTTCTCCCTACTTATTTATTCCCTTTCATCCTTCTCTTATTTGCCCTACTCCTATTTGATAAAAGTGACCTTAGAGCAATTTCACTTTTTCTAACTTATTGTCTCTTATTTATGATATTAAATATACTATACTTAATTGTTAGATTTAATAATATGTAAATAATAACACATATATGATAAATTTTATTCCTATATATTATATTTATTTGATCATTTGCATCTGTATCTGTAATTGTATACATATTACTTTAAAACAATAAAATATATTGATAAAAAAAAACTCTTCAAGAGCCATGCCTTGAGGTTGAGAGACCGAAGGTTGGGGTACCATATCCTCCCCTGAGAGGAGGTTAACAGATTGTGTTTCTTGGGAAGAGATAAGGGAAGATGGACTGCTAGGGACAGCAGTAGAGGATACCAAGGCTGCCTGGCTCAGTCTGGTGCAATCAGGATCACGTTGCATGATTGTGACCTTATCTTGACCAGAACCTTGAACAACAGAGAAAAGGGGGGAAAGGCATACAGAAATGTCCCCTCCCAATCCAGAAGTAGAACATTCAGGGGGACTGAGCCTATGACTGGGGGTCTGCAACAGAAGAGAGGAAGTTGGTGATTGTCTGGGTCTGCAAAGTGATCTATCTCTGGAGTGCCCTATCTTGAGAAAATTGCATTTAACACTAGGGGATCCAGGGACCATTTGTGATGGCCCGAGACATCCTGCTCAGAGCATCTGCTAGCACATTGTCCTTCCCTGGAAGGTGGACTGCTACCAGAGATGTCTGTAGGCAATAAGCCAGAGACCATAATTTCATGGCTTCCGTGCACAAGGTCATAGACAGAGTGCCTCCCTGCTTATTGATGTACCACATGGTGGTGGTGTTGTCTGTCTTGACCTGAACCACCTCGTTCTGTACCGAGTCCGAGAAAGCTTGAAGAGCCAGGTACACTGCCCTGAGCTCCAGAAGGTTGATATGAAGTAGAGACTCCTGAGGGGACCACATTCCCTGTGCTGTGAGGGCTCCCAAGTGAGCTCCCCATCCCAGTAGAGAAGCATCTGTGGTTAATACCACAGAATGAGTCTGGGTGATGAATGGGACTCCTTGTCTGAGATTGTCATGATCCAACCACCATTGGAGAGCCTGGATCAGAGTCTGAGTCACTGGAATCAGTTTGGTTAGAGGATCTTTTTTTCTGAGACCAAAAGAACCTCAGATAGAACTGAATGTCCCTCATCTGAAATCTGGCTTCCTGTACCACTGCAGTGGAAGCTGCCATGTGACCCAGAAGCTGAAGAAAATGCCTTGCTGGTCGAGACACCAGAAGGCGGAAAGAAGAAGTCAGGTCTGTAAGGGCCTTTACCCTTGCCAGATGAAGAAAAGCTTTTGCTTGGACAGTGTCCAACTCTATGCCTGTGAAGGTCAGGAGTTGCATTGGTTCGAGAACTGACTTTGGAAGACTGAGGAGGAATCCCAGAGAAGTGAGCAATTGTTGGTTCACTTGCAGGTTTGACTTGACTTGGTCTGGAGACTGCCCCACAATGAGCGAGTCATTCATGTATGGAAAAATTGAAATGTTTTGTCTCCTTAGAAAGGCCACTACTACTGCTAGGCATTTCGTGAGCACCCTTGGTGCTGATGTTAGTCCGAAGGGCATTGCTCTGAACTGATAATGGCCTGAAGGCAATTCGAACCTGAGGTACTTTCTGTGGGAGCACCTGATGGGAATGTGAAAGTAGGCATCCTTGAGGTCCAGTGAGGCTAACCAATCCCCTGGCCTCAGAGAGGGGACAATTGCTCCCAGAGTCACCATTCTGAATTTTGGCTTGACTAGGTGCTTGTTTAAGTATCTTAGGTGTAGGATGGGCTACCACTCCCCTGTCTTTTTTGGGGTGAGGAAGTATTAGGAGTACAGACGCTTGCCCCTGTGTGGAGTAGGAACTCTCTCTATGGCTCTGACAGCCAGCAGAGAGGAAACCTCTGCCTCTAGGGCAATGGTTTTGGAGATGTTTGCAGGTGGAAAAGACCTGACCCTCAGCTTTGGAAATCTTTTGAAGCTGAGAGCCAGTCACTGGCTTACTACCTCCAGGACCCACTTGTCTGAGGTAACAGACTTCCAGGCCTGGAAGTAGTAAGCCAGCCTGCCTCCTACTGGGAAAGGGGAGTCGACCCGGGCTGACAAATCGGGGTGTCTGCTTGGCAAGAGCCTTGGACTGGGAGGAGGATGCAGCCCTGCTCATCCCCCTTCTGCCTCTCCCTCTGAAGAACCCCCTCTGAGGAAAAGGAGAGGAGGCCTGTGCCTGGTAGAAAGGCCTGTGAAAAGGCCCGCCCCTGCCACTAGACTGCTGCTCTTGAGGAGTTGCCTGCCTTTCCTTGGCCTGTGCACTGCTGTAGGTGGCCCTGTATTCATCCATCTTTTTCATGTAATTCTCTGTCTGCTCCCCTAACAAAGAATTACCCATCACAGGGAAATCCATGGCCTTAGCCTGGGTGTCCTGTGAGAGGCTAGTACATCTGAGCCAAGCAAATCTCCGAAGAGACACAGTTGTAGCCATGATTCTTGATGACACATAATTAGAGTCCACAGCAGCATGAAATTGGACCTTAGATGCCTCAACCCCATCAGCAGCCACCTCCTCCAGCTCCTTGACTAGCTGGGGGGAAGCCTGTTTAGCCAGTTCCAGAATAGTATCCCATCTGGACTTCTGGTATCTGGCTGTGTAGGCCATATAGTTTGCCGGCGTAGGCCATATAGTTTGCCTGCCTGAGTTCCAAGGAGGATGCCAAGTACTGTTTTTTGGCCATAGCATCCACCTTCCTAGAGTCTTTATCTGGGGGGTGTGAAGCCAAAGGTATAGCAGCCTTGTCACAGGCGGCAGCCTGCATGACCCCAACATGGCTGCATTGTTGGAACAAGTACTCCGTACTTGAGCCTGACAGCATATACCTCCTGTCCATTCTTTTGTCCACAGGAGGTAATGAATTTGGTGTCTGGAGAATTTTTTGTGTCTGTTTCCCAAAAGATTTATGGAGGGGAATAGACAGCCTCTTGGACACTGGGATGTCCATCATTTCTACATAAGTAAGTAAGTAACAATTTATTGAACAGCAATAAGCTGTATACAATATGTAATTTTAAACACATCACAAAAAATACAGATCATAAAAATCTGAGACTAATGTTATAAGTCTAATCATACACCCAACATATCACACCAGAGCAGAAAATGCCATATTAAAACTATAAATAAGCTACTGTATCTATTATTTTAATCAAGATAGTTAGATTTCATAATAATATGAACTATTCTTTACAAATGAGTAGTTAAAAGGAATTTTGCCAATAATTCAATGATTTTTTTTATCTTTAGTTTTGAAAAGATAATCCAACATATTTAAGGGAGGGAGACTGAGACCTCCAAGAAATTCACCCAACCATTTCTTTCTTGATGCTTCATAAAGAGGGCATAGTAGTACAACATGTTTCAAATCGTCTATTGTTTCCAGGCCACATTTACAAAATGGGGAAGATAGGCTTTTCCCTTATATCTATATACTGCAGAATTTGCTGTATAACACTCTGTTCTAAATCTAGTGTAAATCCTCCTTAACCTAAAGTTTGTTATCGTGGAAAGATATAACTCAAAACTACTTGAAAGTTTAATTGTTTTGTAATAGTCATGAAATTTGAGTTTAGAGAGCTGTGTAAGCAGAGAATTCTCATCTAGTGCTCCCAATCTAATTTTGACATCCTGTTTGATTTCTACTAGAGGTCTATAATATATTTCATAAAGTAGATGTCCCAAACCGGCTGGCATCATCACCTCCTTGATAAACCAAATACTGAGATGAGTAAAACCCAAATTAGCCATTCTTATACTTTCTTCAAGGCACATTCTGGGATATCTACTTTCTGGCAACAAGAAAAGTTTGAGTAAAAATATAATTAGTTGCTCCTGAATAAGTGAATGTAAGGTGCGTTGTCCTAATTCCAATGCTAGAATACATTTTGGTGTCCCTTGCGGTAACATGAGGATATGTCTATACAGATTGTTTAAAGTAGTTTGTAACCTTCCAGTCTGTGCATATCCCCATATTTCACAAACGTATAACATGCTTGTTCTTATTTTAGCATTGAGTACATTCACTACTCCCCTTAACTGAAGTTTTCCCCATTTTATTATTAAATATTTTTAAAGCATTCCCTGATGATCTCATTTTGTTTCGTGTTGTCTCTATGTGTTGATGCCAGGAAAAATTATAGGAAAAACTAACTCCTAAATAATCGTAATACTTTGCCCTATCTGTTTACCCCATCTATCTTAAATTTAGCAGTGTTTTTACTCTGGCTTCCAAACACCACTACTTTTGTTTTACCATGGTCTGTTTGTTTGTTTGTTTGTTTATTCGCTTAACGGGTAAGCACACTGGAAACAAGTTCCTTTTACAGGTGCGACCCACATATATTGCATACAGACAATACATAATCAAACATACATATACAATGCAGCAAATTGCAGACAAAAATGTCTTTGTTACGTATAAAATTCATAAAAAAAAAATTCATAAAAAACAGTTACAATTAAATTGAGATTCGAAATACATCCTTAATGCATCGGCAAACTTTTGACAGAACACAACCACCTAATATCTTGAGGAATTTCATTCCAAATGAATGGAGCAACATAAGCAAAGGATCTTTGTCCACTTTTAGATTTCATAAAAGGAATCTCGAGAAACCTACTGTCTGACCTATGTCTAGAATAATGACCATCAATATGTGGTCTCAAAACTTTGAAATACTATGTGAATTCCAGAGTCCATAACTTTATATATGAACTTGGCCACACAGTATTGGAAATTTAATGAAACCGTAACCAGCCCATTTCTTTCAAAATCACACAATGATGAGATGACTTAGAACAATTTAAAGCAAACTTAGCTATCAAGGAAGTAAAGTGGATTTCTTTGAAATCACTGTCGAGAAGCAGTGTCAGTAATCATAGCTGCATAGTTCACAATAGGAAGTAAGCAGCAATTTGAAATAACCAGCCTAGACTCAGGAATAAGAAATGAACGGATTCTGTACAAAGAACCTAATCTCAATGTATTCTTGAGGTAACCTCAAAATGAAATTCATAACTTAGATGAGAATCTAGTAATACCCCAAGATATTGAAATGTATCAACATAGTCAAACAGTAATCCATCAAGAGATTTAACTTCCAAAGTACCAACCTCAGATCTCAGTCTAGGTGGGGTACCAAAACCATCACCTTTGTCTTAGATTTGTTTAAGAGTACTTACAGCCATAAGTGAAGACTGAAAATTGCACATTTCTTCTGTTAAAGAAACACCTAGATCTCCAAATGACAAACCCTGCGTATAAATTACTGCATCGTCAGCGTAAAGTGTTAGAGAAGCATTATTAATCACACTTACTAGTTGATCAAAAAACAAAGAAAACAAAAGTGGCCCCAAAATAGAACCTTGTGGAACCCCACACTTAACCATTACAGAGTCTGATACAGCACCCCTATATTTAACCCTTTGAAACCTATTTGTTAAATAATCCCTCGTCCAGTCCAAGAAAGACTCACCAACTCCCAATGACCCAAGTCTAGAAATCAACAATTGGTGATCAACTGAGTCGAATGCCTTGGTCAAGTCCACGAACACGGCACTCTGGCCAGACACCCTTTATCCATGCCATTAAGTACCGCGTCATGGAACTCGACCAAGGCAGTCTCAGTACTCCTTCCTTTCTAAAACCATGTTGGTTCTGAGACAATAATCCAAAGCGATCCACATACCCATTCAACTGATTATAAACTATTCTTTCCTGAACTTTAGCTAAAGCAGACAAGATAGAAATAGGTCTGTAGTTACAAAACTCATGTTGTGAACCAGATTTAAATATAGGAGTGACCAAAGTATGTTTCCATATATTAGGTATAGTACCTGTAACAAAAGACAAGTTGAAAATAATACTAACTGGAAGTGCTATAACCGAGGCAGCATCCGCCAATAAACTAGGACATAAGCCATCAGAACCAGCTGAGCTGTCCCTCTTAATACAACGCAACAACTCTCTACTCTCCTTCGGAGTAGTAGTCCTTAGTACAGTTTAGGATTAACTGTAAAATCTTCAGTCAATCCCAAGTAGTTCACCTTCGACTGGTCACTAAAGGAATCAGACAATGTAGTAAATTTCAAATTAAACTCGTTAGCTATCTTCAGTGGACAAGACAACAAGTCACCATTCAACCTCATTGAACCTGGTTGACAAACATTAGGCCTTATGAAATTATTAATTGTTTTCCAAAAAGTAGTAGTTAGATAACCCTTCACATTGTTTATGACGAATATAGTCTGTTTTAGCCTTCCTTATCTTAGCCTTACATTGGTTCCTTAAAGTCCTATACGCATGATAACCAGAAGCAGAATGGTTCATTTTATACGCTTTCCAGGCCTTGTCTCGTTGTCTCATAAGTTTAATCAAAGGAGGTGTTAACCACCCATAAGTTTTCGGACCCTTCTCTTTAACAAGGGAGCTAACTGGTCCAAAACATGTGTAAACTCAGTAATGAAAAAATGCAATGCAGAATCCACATCAGGGATAGAATATAAAAAAGACCAATCTATTTTACCCAACTCTGTACAAAAAGAATGTACATCAAATTTAGAAAAAGATCTCGAAATCCTTATAATTGGCTTAGACTTCTTCAGTCCCCCATGCTTCCAAATACAGAAGACTGGATGATGATCACTTAACGAATCAGAAGTCAAACCACATTTTATCATATTAATAGGTCTATTTGTTAATATCCAGTCCAGCAATGTGTGATTTCCTGATCTATTATTGTGTCGAGTGGGCAAAGTAATAATCTGTTGTAAACCAGACTGAGACAAGACCGTATTTAACTTTGTTATATCTGAACCCATCCAATTACTGTGGTCTACTTTTAATTTATACTGAACACAGAGGGATTCAAACTTTATCAGTTTCCTTTTAAGTCCTAATAACGAAGTTGACAGCAGAACCAAATTGTCAGCGTATGCAAGACAATCAATCCTAGTACAGTCTGCTTTAGGAGCATGGAAGTCAGGAATAGCAATCTGTTCCAAAATTGTATTAATATAAATGTTAAACAGAGTGGGTGCCAAAACACATCCTTGTCTAACCACCATGTCTGTAGGGAATTTCTCAGTCAAATATCCATACTGATTGTATTGAACTCTAGCCCATGTATTTTCATGCAGTCTAATGATGACATCCAGCAGGGAACTCTCCAGCCCTAATGCCTTGAGTGTTGTCCAGAGAATTTTCCTGCTGATGTTATCAAAAGCTGCAGAAAAATCCACAAAACAGCAATAAAGATTAGTTTTTCTAATGTTAGTGTATTTCCAAATCAGATGGTACCGAACATAACAGTGTTGTATTGTGGACCTATTTTTCCTGAAACCATTTTGTGCCTCATTCAGGATTGAGTTTTCTTCAGCCCAATCTAATAGCCTTCCCAGGATTATCCTTGTGAAGATTTTCTGGGAAACATCTATAAGGCTGATCGGTCTATACATTTTCGGATTGTAAGGATCCTCCTTTTTGAATATGGGGAATATATGACTACCTAACCAACTTGGGGGACATGGAAATCCTTGTAAGAGTCCATTAAATAATAAGAAGAGAAGCGGACACCACCAGTTAGGAAATTATTTATACAGGTCTCCCAAGTTACCATCGGGTCCTGGAGCCTTATTAGATTTCAGCAATAATAACTCCTGATAGATATCTCTTTCCGTAATAAAGATTGGCCGAGGATAGTACATTTCTCCCCTGTGCTCTTGGGCTATAGTCATCTCTAATTCAGTCTGGGAAAAGTAAAGCTCTGAAAAATAGAGAGTCCAGGCCTCAGGTGTAATATAGGCTTCTAATCTATTAGAATATTTGTTATAGCCCTGAGATACCAATTTCCAGAAGCCTCTACCATCTCTATTTAATACAGATTGTCTAAGCTTTCCCAAAGTCCATGAGAATATTTTTCTTTTGCCCTTTCTAAAGCTAACTTATACTTTTCTCTTTCTGTCTTAAGTATTTTGAAATCTACGATAGTTTTATTTCTCTTATTTTTATGTATCCTCAATATTCTACTAAAAGGTTTTTTTGCCTGTAGGCAGTCTGCATTAAAACAAGATTTTTTATAAATCTGTTTACAAGAAGGTATTTTTTCCTTACACCATGGTTTTAATATCATAGATATTCTTTCCCAGCTTTCTAAAATATTAATTGATTTGTAAGAGTTTATAATGGAATCACGTATATAACACACCTCTCCAGTGTTTAAGATAAGCTCAAAGTTTGTATGATGTAAAGGTCCCCAGATAATTCTTTTCTCGTTGATAATCTCCAAATTGTCCTCCAGGAAACCAGTTTTTGTATTAGTTCCTAGGGGACAGTTCAGAGTAACAACAATAGGACAGTGGGCAGATTCCATTCTATCCTTTACCTCTAATTTCTGTACCATGTGAGTTGCCTCCAAATTGGTCCAAATTAAGTCCGGAGTAGAAGAACCCATCGGACCCCTAAAAGTAAAAGCCCCTGACATGTCACCCTGAGTTCTTCCGTTTAAGAGACAGTAATTCCTGGATGCAAAAATTTCCAGGAGGATCCTGCCTCTAGAGTTGAGTACTAGATCCTGAGTGGACCTTTTATAAGTGATGTTATCATTAGCCAGAGGAAGCAAATGAATAAGATCAGTGTAAACATCCTCCGAAAGACAGGAAGAGACTCTAGCATTAAAGTCTCTCATAATGATTATGGGGCA
The DNA here is from genome assembly GCA_016271365.2 of Neoceratodus forsteri. Classification (NCBI taxonomy): domain Eukaryota; kingdom Metazoa; phylum Chordata; order Ceratodontiformes; family Ceratodontidae; genus Neoceratodus; species Neoceratodus forsteri. The sequence continues at coordinate 571,717,335 of CM057452.1, forward strand.
ATCTGCATAGCTGTCTGACAAATCATCTAACAAAATTTTCAAATTCCGAATAAATATATCTAATGATTCAGAATGTCTGACTCTAGGAGCAATATATATATTACAAAGAATAGCTTTCACTAGGCGTTTGTGAATTTGTATGGTCAGAATTCCCTCTAAATGTGTTGCTATACGGGTAATTCCTAGATCTAGTTGTGTTTTAATAAAAAAAGTAAGTCTCCCTTTAAGCCTACCAAATTTTTTGTCTCTGAAGGCCGATAAGGTCATGGCTGTGTAACCTGCCAGTCCAGGAATAAACTCTTCAGTGCACCATGTTTCCTGAATCCCTATTATGTCATATGTCCCAAGAAAACCCAAAACCTCAGGATCTGTGATTTTAAGATGTATACCCTCAATATTCCAAGACAGAATAGAGAGGGCATCTATCATATTCCTTTTTCTCTTAATATTGTCTACTATCCCAGTATTTGGCTCATCAGATGTTAGCTCACTGGGGTCCCACCGGGATTGCTGATGTCAGGGGGAAACCACGGTCGACAATGGTGCATAAGTATTTAAATCTTCAAAATTTTCAAAATTTATTAACAGAGAATCCAAAACTGGGGTTAACTCCTGCGCTCCCGTCACAGGGATACGACCATAGTTGTCTGAATCCAATTCTGTCATATCCACTACATGGATTCCCAGTGGGTCCATTTTACCTGCCAACGACAATATTTTGTTAGCTAAATTGGGATTTTTGAAGGTAATGTCAATCTGGGATGAGAAACCTGAATTATCTTGTATATTAATGGAATCTACCATATTCCAGGAAATGTGTAGATCTAATGCTTTTCCTAGAAAAAAGAGGAGATCCCCTTTTACCTTCCGTCTAGCATTCTTATCCATAAATTTCCACCCAAACACTGCAATTGTTCTCCCTAACCATGACTTTTTTTGATTTTTAATGTGTTCGTTAATCACTCCCAACATTTCCGTCTGAGATTCATGAGCTATTTCACATATTACATCCCGGTGAGGGGGCTGCTCATGAGAATTATTTTCCTTACTACTAAGAGACTCAGAGGGAAGTCTTGGGACTAACATTGGTAATGTAATACCATAGCCCTTTTCCCTTAAAAATAATGCCTTTTCCAAGATGGAATGGGCAGTCCTCAGGGATGTACAGTAAAGTAATACTGTTTTCCTATAATAGGGGTTCAGTGATCTAAAAACAAATACTTCCTTTTCTGACTCAGTATATGATAGCTCGAGGAAGTTAATTACCCAAGCAAGTAGTGAGCTCTCTGTTTCATTCTCTAATATAGCTACATTGTAGATCTCAGTCAGGAATTCAGTGTTCCCACATTTCTGTAGAACAGGAGAATCCCCTAAAACCTGGAATCTTATCAATAGAATCATCTTTGGTGGGTGAATGACCAGAGGTCTCAGTCTCCCTCTGAAAACCAGTCATTGACTCTGCACTCACTATTGCATCATAAGATATTTCGTTATGTATACCATTTAAATGGAGATTCATCCCCTGCGCAGCTGATTTTTTACCCTGTTTTGAATTTTGGCTTGAATCCTGACCCTCCCTTATTTCCTGTACAGTTAGCTTTTCCAAATTTTTGTCTCTGGATAAAAGTTTCTCTTTTTTTGGATTTTTTATTTATTTTGATTCTTTTTTGTTGATTCTGTGTTTGTCTATCAGATTCACCAGTATCCTGTTTTTCTGAGTCTGTATTGTTTATATAGCATTCACATATTTTATTTTTATTAAAGGGTGAGGAGATGTACCTGTATGCCTATATTTACCTTGTCTATGTTCAGGGGTTCAGTTCCCATGGATACAGACTCAGAAGAACATTTTTTACTGCTGTTCAAAATTCTATCCAGAAGTACCCTATTATGAAAGATATCTGCCCTTATGTTACATATCTCACTTTTGAGGGTATTGATATTTTCCAGTAAGACTATATCAACAGCATATTTATTCTTTAAAATCTCTAGAGTTTGCTTCAAGATAGTGGAGGTAGCCACCAGGTATGATTTATCAGTACATTGGATTTCACCAGTATTAAAATCTGTTTCCTGAAAGGCTTTAGACCTCAATGACTTATACTTCCCCTCTATTTCCCTATCCATTTTATGAGTTGTATCCATCTTCTTTAATCCCTCAATAGTGGCACTCAGATCTTTAATTATAGATTTTAAATCCATATGTTCTCCCAGCTTTCTATTAGGATCTAAAGCTAGACAATCAAAACTATGCTTAAAGTGATCCTGCTCAGTTAGTATTCCCTTAGTTCTAGAAGAGAGCCTAGGTGTTGCAAGAATCTCTGAATCGGTTGGACAAGATTTATCTGAGGTTGGTGAAAAATCTCAGTTCCAGATCTTCAGACCTCTCTAACTCCTCAATATCAGACTTATATGTATCCTATGCATATTGATCTTAAGAGATAGATTTAACAGACTGAGTAGACATTCCCCAGTCTTTTCTGGAAGAATTTTTAGACAACGTTTCAGAATGACTACCCAGTCTGTTTAAATGATTAGTCAGATCAGCTGCTACAAAAATGGGTGTCGAACTGAAATTAGGGCCATTACCCTTCCCTTTATTACTCCAAAAGTCAGTTATTTTAAGTTGTTTCTTGTTTTCTAAAACATCTGCATGGGGCAAAAAGGGAGGAAGACCCTCATGCTTCCCCTCCAGTATAGCATTTTCCACTTGTAATTTCTCCTTTTGTTTATTTAGCTTATTAGAAGTGTTATGGGTATTATTTTTATGTTTGCATTTATTTTTATTTTTACCTTTACCCTTTCTATTTTCCTTAATGCGCATACCAGAGGTGCCTTCAATGGGATCAACCTGAGTCTCTAATATTTCAATAACTGTGCAGGAACAAAGGACTTCTTCTGAGGCCTGATTTAAACACTGCCCTTTCCACTTCTAGTAACAACCATTTCTTTTTTAAAGTGAACTTCACTGCAAATGCAAAAAGGGAATAGCAAAAGCTATTACATATTATATTCAAATTACAAAGCAAGTTATAGGCCAAACTGAAGTACAAAAATGCAAATGTAAATAATGCAAAAATAGTGCAAAAACGCAGTAAAACAGTAAGACAAAATAGTGCAAGAATAGTGCAAAAATGCAGTAAAACAGTAAGACAAAACTACAGTTTCGATACTGAGATACTATAAGTCCAAAATAGTTTTCAAATTTGCTGATTTTTGCTGAATTATTATAAAGAATTCAAAAATAAAGCTGGAATACTTCACCACTCCACCACTTCAATTCTATTTCCAGCACAAGCAGCATAAACAGTCCAAAGATCTCATAGTAAAGTCAGCCCAAACCGAAGAAGAAATGATCGTCGGGATGGAAAACTGCTCCAAGCATCAAGCACCAGTTCCGGGAACAGTTCCAAAGTCTTGTAAGTGGATGCAGAATAACCGAACACACCCCCAACTGAAAGTCCAGAAAGAAAAATCCAATAATTTATAGCAGTTTGTAGCTATTGTTGAAAGTTATCTTGCTATTCTCAGTTGCCAGCCACAACCCACTAATTCCTCTGAAATGAAGCAATTGAGTTTATGGAACAATAGTCATCTCATCCTGGAAAGTAGATTGTTTTGTCTGTATTTGCTGAAACATACAAAAGAGAAATACAATGCAGCGAGTTTATAGGAAGGGGTACCCCCCCCCACCCTGCTCCTGTCTCTAATCTACTTATAGGGACTAAATTCTCCCTAAAATGGCACTTATTATAATAAAATATCTATGCCATAACTCTCACTTGCTAACGTAAAAAAATGCTGGAGGAAGCTAAAAGAACCAACTGGGAACCAAAGTGAGCAATAAAAAATATAAATCCCTAAATCCTGTATTTTCTAACACATACCTTGGTTCAGAATGAAATCAATTCTAGAGCTTGATGAATCAGAGAGTCAGAGAGCCAAGTCGTAAGTTTCTTTACCAAATTAGAATGAACCTGAACCATAAAGCAACTAAGCAGCGTCTAAAAAAAAAGAAAACATTTGCAAACGCACATAACAAAACAGCATAAGGGCTTGACAGAACAGCATAAAGTTTTAGCAGCCATTTACCTCCGTGTTCTCCACCAACCTACACCGTAGTAAGCGGTGTGCTGATTTTTAAAGTGGTGAGAACAGGTTGGAAATAGGGTAGGGGAAATGTCAATTAGATTAATTAAGTCAATTGATCAATCAATCAATCATAAATTGATTGAATTCACTCAGTAAATACTCTCTGCAGACTCTGTAGACTCAATTATTTAATTGGTTACAACCCACTGCACTTAACGATAATGGCAAAATATAATAGTGATTCTGAGTATGTTATGGATTAATTATATTAAAATATCTAGTGTACTCAAGGAGATTTACAAACGTATCGATCGATAATGGTCAGCCCGAATATATACTGTCGGTAAATCTAAAAAAATATCTTGGCTAACCAAACAATACTTAATAAAAACTATATCAGTCCTGAATGTAATCCTAAAGTCAGTCAATCAGTTAAAAGTTAAAAACAAAAAAGAATGTAGACAAATCTCAGTATACTCTGTTAACCAAACCAAAGACCAAAGTTGAACTTCACTCATAAACCTAATAAAATATCTAAAATATCTAAAAATAACTCAAATAAATCTGGGAAGATACACCCCGGGGTAAAAAAATGCACATTCCTTGTTTAGGGGAGCATCAGTTTCTTCAGCAGCTAGGACTTCAACCAAACAGCCGTCCAAAGGCTGTAGCCCTTCTCTCCGTGGCTAGGGCAGGCTCCGCCACTGCTCGGACTCCAAGCCCTCAGCCACTGAAACAGGCTAAACCGAAGTCTTCTCTGCTGTTTTTTAACTGTGGCACAAGATAAACTGGAAAGGCAGTGTAGTTAAAACCCAAAAGGTTCTTTTCTACCGGGAAATATACAAGCCAGGCAACAATGGCATACCTGCTCCAGGCAGAAAGTAAGCGTTACAACGCCCTGCTCCTTCTGAGAGACACTCAAAATAGCGTGCAGCCGCTCCACCGGAAATCCTATTCATAACATACAATAAATCAGTCAATCAGTGCAGTAAGAACTTGAAGTACAAGCTTTTTTTTCCATCATTTCTACATAGTCAGACTCCTCTTGTTCCTCAAAAGCTTCAATCAGAAGGAGCTGGAGGGTCTCTGCCACTTTTTTGTAGAACAAATAGTGGGAAGGGGACTCAGAAAGCCTAGGAGGGGAAACATTGAAAGGTCTGTCTGTGGAGATGTCCGGTTCGATGGGCTCATCCAGACCTTCCACACCACCATCCTCATCATCATCATCATCATAACCTTCCTCCCCCTCCAAATCCAGTTGATAATATTCATCTGGACAATATTCCGGAACTGGAGGAACCAACTGAACCGAGCGCCTACCGAGACAGAACCAGTCGGAGCAATTCCACAATACTTATCGCTCTGGCTATCTCCTCAGCGGTTGGACGCTGCAGTTCTGGATCCGAACTGCATGATTTTCTTTTCTTCTTAGATGGAACTGACCCCTCAGGATTGGCTCTCCTTTTGCCCAAGGAAGTATCGCCCAGGTCAGTGGGCACTCCCTCAGGTTCGGTTGGAACTGATCTGGGCTGGCCATACGGATCAGCAAACTTCTCTGCCTCCTTTTCCCTAAGCCTACCCAATCTCTTATCCAGGGTGGCCTTCGGGAAATTTTTACAAATTTGGCAGTCTGAATCGAGGTGGTCAAACCCCAGACAATAAACACAGGTGGTGTGAGGGTCTGCCTTAGCAAAGGCATCCCCACATTCACTACAGTGCTGAAACCCAGTGGGCCCGGTTTTTCTCTTGGGTTTCTCAGATGTAGCCATCTTAACACTTACCCTTTAGCAACTTTAAAGCCAGGCAAGACCCCACTATCAGTTACCAACTGTGTTATGGGCTGTGGAAAAAAAGTCTAAAAATACATTTTTTTGACACTGATAAGGACTGGTACTTCACACTAACAAACTAAAGAACCAAATTAAACAGTACAATCGGTTCCAAACCGGACCGACTGAAAAACTTTACAATTTCCACACAAAATACAGAAAAACACACAGTAACTAAACTAAAGTCCACTACCTACAACATTTACTGTACCGTAGACAGGGATCTGAACTGAAAAATAAGATAAAATACGGTTTTTAAAAACTGACGTTTTACTGAGACCGAACCGACAAGTGAAGGAGAGATCACCAAAGTGACTGTTAAGTTAGGCGGAGTAAAGAATCTGATGGTTACACTTTGAAGTGCAGCAGACAGAGTTCTGAACCAAGCTTGAGCTCAATGTTCTATGCTCTGGCATAGAGTTAACTCTTTCCTCTCCGGAGCAGTTCAAGTGCTGGGGCTAACTGCATATGTCAGAATACAGCAAGACTTCGCGTTGTTTGAAATTATGTTTGTTTTTGTCCAATCAACAACCAACTGTCCATTATGTAGTCTATCAAATGTTCATTTATTAGCGTATTTGAGTCTGAATTGGTGAACTTACTCTGGTGATTGTAGCATTTTATTTATTTATTTTTTTGGCATTATTTCTTTATACCTCCTCTGACACACCCACTGTCGTCCTCTGCTTCAGGCGGCCAAGTCCTACCACTGCCTCCTCAGACTGATCCACCATCCAGCTGCTCCAATGCCTGGTTGTATTGAATGTATCCCTTCACCGGGGGGCTCTCCTATATCCCGTCTGGGCCATCAGGAGGAGAGACTGGAGTGCACAGAACGCTCCCTTGCATCATCACCAGGGCATGGAAATGCAGCCTGGAGGTTTCTCAGCTGAGAGACGCAGGGAGGCAGGCCACCATTATCTGGATGGCATGCATGCATTTTCACACTTTTTCTGGTCCCCTCTTGTGTGCCGCTGCTTGTAGTACCCCCCGGGCTCCACCGAGGGAATACTCACAGAGCGGGGCTTCCGACCCAATCTACCCCAGGAGAGGAGAGCAGTCCTCTGGATGCTCAATCCTCTCCTTCCCCAGCCAGCCCCCGGCAACCTCAGTCCGTTCCTGAACCCGGCTCGCCGGCATGGTGTGAGGTAAGGCACCAGCACCTCAGCCCTCTGCGCCACTGGGCCAGTTTGATTGTAGCATTTTAAATGTAAAGAGAATGTCACCCCTACATCTTCTGTAATATTACAAGTGAAGACCTGTTTCTTTTAACCTCATTGGGTAATCTTTTGATGCTAGCCTTGGAATCATCTTGACGATACGTCTTTAAACCTGCTTGATGCGGTGAATATCACCCTTAAGATACAGACTCCAGTATGGAGAACCATAATCAGTGTAAGGTCTAACATATGCCCTGTATAAGGGGACCAAACAATGTTCTGATCTGTTGTTAAATGTCCTAATTTGTTTCAGTATGCCATTGGCTACCCTTGCTACTTTGATGCAATGGTCAGTGAAGGAAAATTTATTGTTAATTACAATACCCAAATTACGTTCGCTAGTAGATGATTTTAGAAGAGTATTGTTGAGATAATAGTCTTTATTAGGGTTCTTGTTCCCAAAATGCATAACTGTACATTTTTCCATGTTAAATGTCATGGCATTAGAATTTGCCCAGTGCTCTACTGATTTTAAGTCATCTTCCAGTATTGAAACATTTATTGGGTTGTCCACTTTATCTCCTCATTTGGAGTCATCTGCAAATTTGGAGATTTTATTATTAGAGTTCATTCTCATGTTGCTTATGAAAACATTGAATAATATTGGCCACAGCACAGAGCCCTGCGGGCACACCACTAACCATGCCTGAATTTGAAATAACACCATTAATTCTAACAACCTTTGTCCTATCTGAAAGCCAGTTAGCTACCCAATTTACCAAAGCATTGTGGAGTAGCCCAGTTGAGGGGGATAGGCACGAGGAGTGGACGAGGAGGACGCTAGCACCGCAGGTAGAGCCTACGCCTCTTGTCCTGAACACCCCAGCCTTGGCTCAACAGCTCCAAATCCCAAAGGATCCAGAGCTGGAGCCACCGCCAAAGGAAGACAAGACAAACATCATACCCACTGCTCCATAAGAGCAGTCCAATGATGGAACTGCTCACCGGCAGCCCCAACAGGGGGCTCTGGGAGCCGAGAATCGCAGTCGCCAGGAATGGAGACCACTGGGGACCCAACCAGAGTTGAATTAGGCCCAACACTCCTAGCCACTGATGACCCTCACTCAGACATATCAAAGAGTGACCTCGAGAGGTACCTCTTCTTCTTTGACTGTCGGGATGAAGCAGTGCTGGATCCCTGACCTGGACTGGAATGGGACTGCTTCTTCTTGTGCTTACGGAAGGACTGTCTTCTCTCCCGAGCACCAGACTGCCTGTGATCGGACTCCCCCTCCAAGAAGGGGGGTGGACCAGACACAGCCCCACTGCCAGAACAACTTTCAAAGTCTCCCTACCGTCACTGACACCATCCATGGTCAACTCCGTTGAAAGAATGCTGTGACAGTTAAAAATTTGGGGGAAAAAAATAAAATAAACTACAAAAGTAAGCTAAACGAACTGAATGAAAATGCTGCTGTCATATAGACTTGAAGACTTGACTCCCACTGGCGAGTGATGTTGAACTTGAAGAGCACTCAATGGTGGGAAAAAAGGAACTGAGGCGGTTGGACGGTCAACGCCGAGATAGCCTATATGGCGCCACACATGCGCAGTCCTATCTCGACGCCGGCCCTCCTGAAGATTTTTGTCTCCTGCTGGGTCCTAGCACCTCTGGTGTTGTCCCACTAGTATGAATGAATGGTGAAGACTTTTAGTCCAGGAAGATCAAGCATTCAAGAACAGTCGTATCACTATCTAGTACTGCTTTTGTTTTGACACTACTTTCAAGTTAGACAGTTCGATATCTCTCTCTGTAATAAACCTTTTAACATAAAGTAGTCTAACTGTCTCATTGTTTCTATCTGTTTATACTTTCTCGCCATACAATTTGATATGCTAGAAACTTACTATTATAAATATAACTATCTCAGAATGTAAACTCTCAGAGGGTGTCACTTACCTTAACCACCTTCCACGTTTGTCACTAAGGTATGGGTTATTCTGCCCCACACCTTATATCTTCTGCCAATTTCTTGCCCCAGCAGTTTGAGCTGAACAGGTTATGCCTTTCAGGGGACAATGTCTGGGTGGTGTGTCATTATCCACATTAAACAACTATTCCACTGGTTAGTGAATTTGATCAGGGCATGCGGGTTATAATTCAAACCTGCTGTTAGTCCTTCCATACAATAACTATCCATTACAATATAGTCCCACTGTTGTTTAGAGGGGCTAACAGGTGTTAGCCAATGTCATGTTATTGCCTTTTTTGCTGCCGTTATTCATATGCCAAGTTGATTTTGGCACAGTTTTTCTTTGAGATATGAAGGGTACCATAGAAACAAGGCCATTTCTACTGATAAGGTTCCTATTTGGGGTATTAGTTCCTGGAGTGACTTCTCCCAGAATGACCGAATTATGGTACAGTCCCAGAATATATGCATATGGGTGGTGTGTGGTTTCCTCACACCCCCTCCAGCAAGAAATCCGTTTTTTGTTTTTTTGTAAATGTCATCTTTATTATCATTTTGACATATACAGTCGATAGAACTACTAAACCACATTACAGCATTACTGGTAAATCGGATTGGGATAACCATTACGGGATCAGAACAATAATACATTTGTAAGTCTGTCATTAGTTGTAATTGCTTACTTATGTTAATTACATATAGCTTGCTCTGTAGGCTATGACCTTTCCCATAGAGTATATTTAAAAGATTGTTTCCGAGCAAAATATCACCTTTAAGACAGGTGGTGGTGGTGGGATCCCCATGGGGTAATGGGGGGAATCCAGGGGAAATGGTTTCCCAGGCCACAATGTTGGACAGTCAGGGGACACAAGTTCTGTCCTTTAACATATAATATAGTAGCCACTCCATCCACCCAGAGTTGCACCTCTCCTCCTGGTCATTTAGCTTGTGGGTTATTTGTTCCATTTGATAGATCTGCTTGGTGATTAGCCACCAGTCTTGGAGAGCTGGAATTTTAGCGGTGAGCCAGGACTTGGTGATGGCTTTTTTTATGGCTGTTATGAGGATGTTTAGGAGATATCTGGAATTAGGGTCCCTTAGCTCCCTTGGAAGTTGTAGTAGAATATAAGTCTGCTTAGTTAGTAGTAGAGGCCTGCCAAGCAGCTCCAGGAGCTCAGCCTGTACAGCCTGGAGGAATGGTTGTAGTTTGGGGCATGTGAGCATGATGTGCATGTAGTGGGCATTCCTTCACCACATTGATGCCAGCAGGTGGATTGTCTATTTAGGGAGTAATGTCTGGTGATAGCTGGAGTTCTGAAGTATCAGATTAGACTTTTCCAGGTGAATTCTCACCACTGATAGGAACTGGAACTCCCTCTGTGTGTTAGCATGCACCCCTCTGATCAGTCTCAGAATAGGTATACTCAATTCCTCCTGCCAAGTCAGGCGTACACTTTCTGTGAGGTGTTCCTTTGTGGATATTAGGGTTTGGTAGAAGGTGGATATGAGATGTCCTTGACCTGGGGAGGAACTCAGGAGCATTAATTTGGTAATCAGGGCTGGATACAGTTCTGGTTTGCTCACTCCACAGGGTAGGGAGTCATAGTGGTGTCTCAACTGTAGGAATCTGTAAAGATGGTAGTGCGGCAGTCCAAAACTTCTCCGCACTTCACCATAGGACCAAAGCAGCCCCTGTGTTGTGATCTGTGAAAGGTACCTCAACCCATATCTCTCCCATTTTTGAAAACCGTGATCCAGTCTATTTGGGGTAAAATTTGGCAAGCTAGCTATTGGACATATCAAGGCTAGGAAGGGGGTCAGGTGCAGTATTTTCCTGATAGTTGCCCAGGTGGTAAATCTACAGAATGGGATCCTGAGTGGAGTGAATGGATGATTTAGTATTGGTCCAGTACAAGGCCTGGAAATATTCATTATTTGGTATTAGGGATTGCTCGATGTCTGCCCAGTGCGAGCCAGGGATCGAGGTCTGTCTTGCAGTAATGTGGGTGAGATGTGCTGCCAAGCAGTAGAAATGCAGGTCTGGGACAGCCAGGCCTCCTTGAGATTTTGGGAGGGAGAGAAGTTTTAGATGTATCTGTGGTTTTTGGCCAGCCCAAATAAATTTAGAGATCATAGCGTTCCATTCCCGGCAGGTCTGTTGTTTTAGGGTGAATGGGATAGTTTCAAAGAGGTATAGGGCCCTGGGCAGGGTAATCATGTGGATTAGATCAATTCATCTAGTGAGGCTGAGGGATAGTGTGTTCCAATTGGTAAGGTCAGTTTTTAATTGTAGAGTGAAGAAGAGCATAATTATTCTTAAAGGCTGTGGCTAGGTGTGACAGGACATCAAAAACAGAATCAAATAAGCATTCCTTTCTGTTTTCCTCACCCTTTTCTGTTCTCTATCCTTATTTCTGACTATCCTTTTTATTTCAAGTCAGGGTGGCCAACCTGACATTCCTCTAACCTCATCTGTGCTATCCCCATACTGTAATAGTTAATGTACTGTCCCTTTAAAATGGTCTCAAAAACACCCTTTAAATAATATGCAAGAAATTCCCCTTTGTTCTTGCTTGGCAGGCTTATTTTAATGCCCTGTATGAATATGCCCAGCTTATATGGTGCCCTGTCACAGTAAAATGAACAGAGCGCTTCACGCTGTTACTCTGAAAAAAAGCTGTCCCCGTAATGAGTGTCCTTGCGGTATGTGCGCACATTCACGAAGGACCCTACGCACATCCGTGCAAGAAATTCATCCTGAAAATGAGCCCTGAGCTCTGCTGTGCAAACGCTTGTTGCGATACTGAAAGGAGCGGATGCTCGGTTATCAGAAAGCCAGAGTTGTGTATTGTTGCTATGGAGCTGACTTACACTCCACTGAAGTTCCAAGGATGCTGCTCCCATATCTGTTCCGCAGTAAAAAGCCAAAAGAGGCTTTTGAATAAAATTAAATGTAGGACACTACAGGCATGGTGTAGAAAAGCCCTGTAGTGTCCTTAGAAATAACAAAAAGAGTTTTGTTTTGTGAAAATCCAGCCCAAAGATGTGTATGAGGGCTGTAAGGCTGGCACCAGGCCAAAAATGCAAAGTAAAGCCGACGGCTAAATGTGCAGCCGTCGGGTCCCTATATTTATGAATGGAAGCCCCAAAGAAGAGTGTGTAGAGGCTTTAGGCAGCCCTGGTGACCTGCAAATGTGTGGAAAGTAAAATAAATATGCATAATAAGGCTGCAAGACATATTTGTAATAAATATTTTCCTGGTGGAGTATTTATTTCTAAGGCAAGGATTCCTAGCCTTGCAGGAAAAGACAGATAGGAAGCGTGCCCCTCGTCTGAATTTCCCTGCCAGGGCTAGAGACTCCTTTACAGTAATTTAAACAATCTTATTGTATTTTCATGAAATAAAGAATCTTTACCTGAGAGAAGCCCTGTTATCCTGGAGGGTCGTACTATAGGGCTGGCAGCCCATGAAATGGCTGCTCTTATAGTAGTCAGAGTGTGATGTCACTACCAGAGGGAGGGGCTAATGTCCTAATGGTGCCCAACTCCTATAATTAAGGTTTTAATGTGTTTTATAGTGCATCTATTACAGTATATACTAGACATGGGAATGAACCAGACCTGAGGTGACACTAGGCATACAACACAGCCAGTGTGTGATAGCATAGGATCAAGAGAAATGTATATGTATATTAATTGAGGTCACATGGCTATGATGTCACCCCTATGTTGCTATAAGAACCCTCCACCAGGGGGCTAAAATCAGATAGTTGGGTCAGTATCTTCTGATCACAGAGAAGAAAGAACGTGTGAGAGTTTACACATGGTATTGGTTTTGGGATTGATATTCAATATACAGAGAAGGACGGCGCCCTCCTCAGCAAGGCGGCACCTACGGCCATCCCCATGGCCGCCGCCCAACTTGACTGCCATACCTGCCCGCCCTCCTGGTTCTCCAGCCCGGATCCAAAAAGCGTAGGAACTCTCACGCCCGAACAGCACTCTCCTCAGCAAGGTGGCACCTACGGCCTTCCCCGCGGCCGCCGCCTGACTCAACTGCCATTCCTGCCCACCCTCTTGGTTCTCCAGCTCAGATCCAAAAAGCAGACTCTCATGCCTGAACAGCACCCTCCTCAGCAAGATGGCACCTATGGCCATTCATCTTGGATAGACTGTAGTGTCTTATATGCCCTAGATACAAAAAAAAGGGGAACATTATGTCAAGGGTCCCAGGGAGAAACTGTACATCGGTAGCTATCCATTATAGATAATGAGCATCTTTTTTGGTACATAGGGTGGTCAATAATGACTTCCAGATTCCCAGCACATCCTCTGTGAAGGGGGTTGTAGCATCTGAGGTGTCCCTCCACCCTGTGGGGCAAATAGCAGTCCCTGTAATTTGTTCTCATTCTAGTCCCTTTCAATTTCCATCCATTGTGTTATGTCATTGGTATCAAACCAGGTTGCTATGTGTTGTAATTGAGTGGCTCTACAGTAATTTTGTAGATGTGGGAGAGCTAAACCCCCTTACGTGTTGGGGAGTTATAGTGTCATGTATATGCTATTCTTGGTTTTTGACCCCACCACAGATACCTGGAGATAGCTTTATTCCAGGCACTGAAATACTCTGCTGGAGGTTCCAATGGCATAGTCTGAAAAATGTATAGATATTGCGATAAGAGGGTCATCCATACCATATTTATTCTTTGCATTAAGGAGAGCGGTAAATGATTCCATTTTGCTTACCCATCCATTATTTGCTATTTCAGTTTAAGGTAATTCACCTGATATAAGGCATCTAGATATTTAGGTGTAAGTATATTTACAGATTTAGCAAAGGACTTCGACTCAGTTTCTCATCCTTTCCTACTATCCAAGTTAGGGTCTGCTGGCCTCTCACCTTCCTCAGTTGATTGATCTGGATCCTACCTGTCTTGTCACACCCAACGCGTCCTATCTGGTGATGCTCTCCCCCCCACCCCACCTTCCTATTCTGGCTGGAGCTCCTCAAGGATCTATCCTTGGCCCCATTCTCTTCTCTATCTTTATTAATGACCTCCCCTCTGCCTTCCCTCTTTCAATATTCACCTTTATGCTGACAACATCTTTCTCTATGCCTCAGGCCCCTCTTCCCCCGGTGACTGCTCAACTGCAGAGCGACTTTACTTATGTGCTGCAGTGGTTCCAAGACAACCAACTAAAAGGCAACATACAAATAAAAAAAAAAAACAGTATCCTCTCCACTCTTTCTCCACCCTTGATGGCACCTCCCTGGAAGCAGTCTCTGCCTACAAGTACCTTGGCATCTGGCTGGACAGCTGACTTGACTACTTATCCCACAGACTACATTCACGCTAGGATCTGCCCTAGGCTTGGTGCCATGTATAGAAACAAAGATACCCTCTCCCTTCCTGTACGTCACAAGCTGATCACTAAAACCATCTTGCCTATATTTGACTACGTACACGTTGTTTATGGGTGTGCCCTTCCCCCCCTCTTCAAGCTGAACTCTTTTCAACACCTTCTGCCGCTTTGCCACCAATGCCCCCCTGCAATCACCACTACATCCTTCACTTCTCTCTCCCTCCCACTGACACCTTCATGCCTTTTCTCCAAATACTGGTTCGGGTTCCTCACCCCTTACCTCTTCACTCTCCTTTCCTTTTCCCCCACACTTCTTATTCTATTCATTTCAGGGACTCTTGCACAATAGTTCTTCCTCACCCTCACTTTAACTCTGGGCAAGCTACTTTCTCTTACTGTCTTCCCCATATCTGGAACTCTCTCCTCCCATCACTACATCCATCTCCTTTGCTCCACTCCTTTAAATGCACCTCCCCCTGTACATGCTTGACAACTATCTAGTCCCTCTCCTGGTGCAGTTCTCTCCTCCCTCTCCATTTACCCCCTCCTTCCACTATCCAGGATACCTCTCTTGCCCCCTTTCCTCCTGTTATGAATTCAGTTCAGTTTCTCTCAGACCAGACCCATGATGTATCCTTGTTAACTGCTGTGACTTTAACTTGATCAAGTGTCAGATGTGGTAAAACCTGTGCTATCTTCCCATGGCAACACCTCCACCCTGTATTTTGTTCTACTAGTTTAGAACGCCTCTTTGTATATATTTGTATCTATGTTTTTTTTTAACTATACATTGTATCTCCTTCTGATTTGTATAATTGCTGTTTACTCCCTATTCCCATTTCTGTGTGTCACACCTGGAAATAAGCCTCAGCTCAGTGTGCATCTACCAGTCATCAAACTTCAAATAAAAAAAAAAGTATCCCCAGGTATTTTATAGAGGTCTGATCCCATTGCCAAGGGAATTGGTTTTGTAATGTTTGTGGGGGAAAACTGGAATGTTAGTAGTTCGGTTTTTCCTGTGTTTAACATTTATCCAGAAAGTTGTTCATGTCTCTGAAGATCTGAAATAGGCCTGGTAGAGATTTGCCTGGGTTAGGGAGGTAGACTAGTAGGTCATCTGTGTAATATGCTATACAGCATTCCACCCTTGCTATTGTGATATCTGTTAGGGCTTTGGTACATCTTAAAGTGTGTGTGCAAGTGGTTAACGTACAGTGCATAAAAGAGTGGTGATAGGGGACAGCCCTGCCCAGTCCCTCTAGTTAACGCTATTCTCTGTGCCTATGTCCCATTTACCTCAATTACTGCCTGTGGAGAGGAACAGAGTTTATGAAAAATTTCTATATATTTCAAAGGAAAACTGAAACTGGCTATGTGTATTCCAAGAATTTCCACGAGACTCGATCAAATGCTTTTTGAGCATCAAGGCTCAAAATAGCAGAAGGAATCTTCTTCCTATTGATATATTGTATTAAACAAAGCGTTCTTTCAATATCATCTATTGTGTGATGACGTGATATGAACCCCAATTGATCTGCATGAATTAAGTTTGATAATAGACTTTCTAATCTAGTAGCTAAAATGCCTCAGAGATTTTATAGTCTACTTTCAATACGGAGGTTAAATGATAGGATTCACATAAGATTTTATTTATTTTTTTATTTATTTCAATCTAGGATTACAATACCTTTGAGTCGAGGCTCTTTTACAAAGGTTCCACGTCAGCATGTGCAACAGTCATCATTTTTAGTTACAAACATATAGTCACTGGCTTACAGACATGTAATAACCAGTACAAAGACTTGAGCTATGAGCAAGACGGGGCAGTGGGGAGAAGTGAGGTAGGAGGCAGGGGTAAGTGGGAATACGGAGGTGGGGGCTAGAGGGCAGAGGGAGATACAGGGTGGAGGTGGCCGAGGGTGGGAGGCAGTGCAGCCAGGGGGCCTTGTCGAGGGAATATGACAGGTAAGGTGCTAGGGGTGCAAAGACTGATTGTAAGTGCTGGGGCATGTGCAGCTGGAACAGTGGAAATGTTAAGATGGGCAATCGCAGGATACAAGCTGTGAGAGGCACAGCTTGGACTTGAAGAGGCTGAGTGTTGCAGCAGTCACTATGTCGCTGCCAAGAGAGTTGAGCCAGTTGGATGCCCGATAGGCGAATGATCTTTGTCCCTGGGTCGTGTGACATCATGGGATATGTAGTAGATGGGAATTGGATCTCCTTGTAATGACATTCCTATGTCTAGGCTTAAGGAGGGCACAGACACCAGGTGGGTCAAGCCCCATTATAATTTTCTTGGCCATGATGCTGGTTTGGTATTTTATGCATTTGTCCAGTTGAAGCCATCCAGATTGGGAATAAAGGTCACATGTGTGGGTACGGCGATGTGAGCCAGAGATGAGACGACAGGCCTTATTCAGGGAGGTCATGATACGTTTGAGAGCAGTGGTAGTTGCAGACCCATATATGATAAGACCATAGTCTATGATGCTGACAATGGAGCTGTGGATGGCCACTGACAGTGCTTCTGGGGTTAGGTGTTTCCTGTGCTGGAATAATATGCCTAACGTCGCATTGGCAGACTTTGCAACATTGCTGACATGGACAGCGTATGAGAGGTGGGGATCAAGGGTGATGCCAAGGTACTTGAACAATTGTGTTTGCTCTAGGATGGCTCCTTGTCCGGTTGCAATGGAAAGGTGGAGTTGTTTGTTTTTGTTGTGGGGACTGCAGAAGACCATAGACTTGTTTTTTTTTCTGATTGAGAAGCAGTTTATGATTTAGGAACCAGGATTCGATGGAGGAGAAGGCCTGCTGAAGTTTATTTTGTAATTGGATTGGATCAGGGTCCGAGGTGAGGATAACAGCATCGTCGGCGTACAGAATTATTTGTTCTGGGCAGCTGTCCGGTAGTGAGTTTAAGAATAGGTTTTTACTTGGTTTTAATATAGCAGAGGTATTTGCATATCTGCATGTGTCTGGTATGGTTTCCCTGCCTGTACCTCATTAAATGTCACCAACATCTGTGGCATCAGGTATTGCTTTTGGTGTAAAATTCTGCTGTTTATCCATCCAGTCCTGGACTTTTCCCTGTAATGCACCTGGGAAACAAAAACCCACGGGAAGAGTACACAATGGGGGGGGGGTTACTGACCTGGGGGTAGTCATATCAGGTGACCTGAAGTTAGATAAGCAATGTGAAAAGGCAGTAAGGAAGGCTGGGGGGATACTGGGATGCATAGGGAGAGGCATCACTAGTAGAAAACAGGAAGTTGTCATCCCTCTATACAGATAGTTGGTGAGACCACGTCTGGAGTACTGCGTGCAGTTCTGGAGACCCATCTCCACAAGGACATTGACAGGATGGAGGCATTCCAGAGGAGGACAACTAAAATGGTGCAGGGTCTGCACCAGAAACCATATGAAGAGAGACTAAAGGAGCTTAATAAGTATACCCTTGAGGAAAAGAGGGAGAGGGGGGACATGATAGAAACTTTCAAGTACCTCAAGGGAATCAACAATGTCCAAGAGGGCAGCATCTTTCATAAAAAGAGACGTGAAAGAACAAGGGGGCACAATTTGAAAACAGAGGTGGGGAAACAGCTCAGGGGCAACATGAGGAAGTATTTTTTCACAGAGAGAGTGGTGGATGTATGGAACGGCCTTCCTGAGGAGGTCGTGAGGACAAAAACAAAGGGGAATTCAAGAATGCGTGGGACAGACATAAGGCAATTATAGTGGGGGGTAAGAGGAAGTAGGCTGTTGGTTAACTAAGATCTGCAGCTTATCCAATTGGTAGGGAAATGAGCAGACTGGGTGGACCAAGCGGTCCTCATCTGCCATCAAAGTCTATGTTTCAGTAGAAGCCTGCCCTGGATCTCTAACAATGTGATCAGGTGGAGTATTTTGTTGATCTTCTGATAGCTGGGGTAAATGTAATTTAGAGAAGAAGTGTCTGTATTGCATATTCTGGGGTTCTGGGGTTCGGGAATATAAGTTTTCATAGTATTTCCTGAATGCCTCTAAGATTGTTTTTGTTGTGTGGCAATGTTGCCCTGTCTGTGGATCCTTTAGTTTAGTTATTGTTCAAGCCTTCTGCTATTGTCTAAGATGATAGGCTAGAATTTTTGATGCCTCAGCTCATCCTTTGTAGAATTTTTGTTTTGTATACAGTAATGCATTTTGTGTTTTGGCTTCTAGCAGTTTTGTATTTCTAATTGATTATGATTAATCTGTGGGTAGAGCTTTGTGTCTCCTTGCTTATTAGCTGTCTGTAAAACTCCAATTTTGTGGTTAATTCATTAAGTACTACTCTCTTTGTTGCTTTTTGGATTATATGACCCCTAAGGATGGTTTTTAAGGTATCCTATAATATTTCCTTTGCTATCTGATCTAACCGGTTCTCTTGAATTATCTGAGGGATTTTCATTGCAAGTAGTCGTAGAAATTCTGGGTCCCAGAGTAATGTGGAGTTAAATCTCCATTGCCTGAGTTCTGGCTCTTTATCTAATGCTAAAACATGTGCTAGATGTGAGCACTGTCAGAAAGTAGGATCTGACCAATTTGGATGTTTTGCACCCAATCTGTATGCTCCCCTGTGACCAAGAAATAGTTCATGCTTGAGTAGAAGGAGTGGGGATGCAAATAGAAGGTATAGTCTCTAGTCTGAGAATTGAAGAGTCTCCAGATATCCACTATTCACAGCTCCCCTTACCAAGTGTCGGCCATGTTTCTGTCCAGAGGTAGCCTATGGAGGGTGGGGGTTAGTAGTATTTTTAGTTGGGTCCATGAGGAGGTTTAAATCTCCTCCTATTATTACAGCCCCTTCAGAGAAGCTAATCATTTTATCAATTAAGAGTTGTACGGTCGAGGCATCTGTCCCAGGGGGTAAATAGATATTGGCTATAGTTGCTAATTTCCCCTGCATTCTGCCCATTGCAAGTGCTAATCTTCCTTCTTTATCAGTGAGGGTAGTTTCTATTTGGTATATGGAATGTTTAGGGATTAGTATGGCAGCTCTCCTCGCCTCCTGCCATGTTTATAAGAGGATGCTATTCTAAACCCATATTTACCTAATTTGTTACGCTTGAGGTCTGAAAGGTGCATCTCTTGTAATAACAAGAGATCAGGTTTTAATTTTTTAGCATTGTAATAAAAACAGGTTACTCACCTGTAACAGTAATTCTAGGAGTGGTATATGTTGTTCATCCATACTTGTTGGCATGTCCTTTCCCCTTTAATCATGCCGGAAGGTCTTCAAGCTGGCTCCTCCCACCCTCCTGGGTGGTATAACACTCAGCTCCGCCCCATGATGCCAGATCTTAGCCCGCTGGAAGCCAGGTTGCGCATCGCAGCCAGGGAGGTCAGGTGGGTCAGTGTGGATGAACAACATATACCACTCCTAGAACTACTGTTAGAGGTGAGTAACCTGTTTTTATAGGGATGTGGATATGTTGTTCTTATCCACACTTGGCATACTCCTAACAGTTCTCTGGGAGGAGGGAGGCAAGGAGCATACCCCCTACTTCGGGAACAGAGACTGGAGAACTGAGGCCCCAAAACCAGCATCCTGGCGTGACTCAAGGTCGGTGTGGTAAAGGGTGATGAAGGTGTTTGCTGTCTTCCAGGTAGCAGCCCTGCAGATTTCCTGGATAGGGATGTCCCTGGAAGTAGCCACTGATGCAGCAGTATGGTGGGTAGAATGAGCTCTTATCCCTCTGGGAGGCTCCTTGCCCACCAACCTATAGCACAGATCAATGCATGATGTAATTCATCTGCCAATTATCCGCTTTGCTGCAGGCTTGCCAGGTGCAGCTTCAGCAAAGGTGGCAAACAGCTGGCAAACCTCTCCCCGAACTTCTGCTGTCCTGTCCTTATAGTAGGAGAGAGCATGTCTCAGGTCCAGAGTATGGAGCCTGCACTCGGCATCCGAGGTGTAGTTCGAGTAGAACACAGGCAGAGTCAACACCTGATTAATGTGAAACTCTGATACCAAGTTCGGGAGGAATTTCAGGTGGAGATACAGGACAACATTGTCCCTGTGGAAGACCAGATAAGGAGACTCCACTGAAAGTGCCTGGAGCTCTCCAATCCTTCTGGTGGACGTGATAGCCACCAGGAAGGCCATCATCCATGACAAGTGTGACATGTCACACTTGCACATTGGTTCGAATGGCTTCCCATGAGCTTTGCCAAAACCAGCAGTATATCTCACGGAGGTGGTGGTTCACGCACCAGAGGGGATATGTGATTGAGGTCTTTGAAAAAGCACCAGACCACCTTCTCCTGTGCCACCATCTGCTGAATGGCCTGTGCCCGGTAAGCAGAGATGGCTGCCAGGTGCACCTTAAGGGTCGAAGACAGAAGACCCCGTTTGGACAGAGACCAAAGGTAGTCGAAAAATGCTTGCCACAGGACAGGAGGGTCCAGACCCTTGCCCTGGCACCAAATAGAAAACCTTTTCCATTTGAAGGCGTAGCACTTTCTGGTCAACTCCTTTCTGGATGCCTTCACTATTGTGAGTACATCCTCAGAGAGACCCAAAGCCTGGAACGCTAGCTGCTCAGGTACCAGGCTGACAGGTGCAGGGATTGAAGGTCTGGATGGAAAACCTTCTCCTGATTAACTGATATCAGGTCCAGGCATGCTGGAAGATGCCTTGGGAGCCTGTTGCTAAGGCTGAGGAGATCTGGATACCAGAACTGGCGGGGCCAATCTGGGGCTACCAGGATCACCTGCACCTTGTCCCTCCTCACCTTGAGAAGCACCCTGTGGATCAAGGGAAATGAAGGGAAGGTGCAGAAGAGGCCTGGGGTCCACGTCCTTGAGAAGACATCCCCCTGCAGTGATCCCCGCTCAGGGGGGTGGGCGTGAAACAGCCTCAGCTTGGCGTTTTCCCTGGAGGCAAACAGGTCCACCATTGGTTTGCCCCAGTGGGAGAACAGGCTGTGAACTATCTCTGGATGGAGAGACCAGTCGTGGGATGTCTCGCCTATGCAGCTGAGAGCATCAGCCAGTTGATTTGAGGCTCCTGCCACATGGATGGCTAGGAGATCCGCCTCCAGTCGGCTCACTAGTGTCCAGATGCAGAGCACTTCCCTGCACAGCAGCTGAGAGTGCATGCCACCCTGCTTGCTGAGGTAGTACATGGTCATGGTATTGTCCATCTGGACTTGAACCACTTGACCCCAAAGCCACTGAGTGAATGCTGACAACATCAGCCTGACTGCTTTGAACTCCAACAGGTTGATATGGTATCGGGATTCCTCGGGGGTCCAGAACCTGTAGGCCCTGTTTTTCCCTATGTGGGCTCCCCAGCCCATGAGACAGGCATCGGTCATGAGGACAACCGTTGGCTCAGGGCAGACAAACGGGATCCCTTCCTGCAACCGGTCTAGGATGGTCCATCACTGGAAAGCATCCCACATTTTCTGGGTCACAGTGATTAGCTGGTCGAAATGACCAAGGCACTGAGTCCACTGGGCGGCCAGCCCCCATTGAACGGGGTGCATATGCCACCGGGCCCAACAGACTACGGTGATGCAGGCTGCTATGTAACCCAGAAGGCACAGAAAGTCCCGGGCAAGGCACAAGTGCCCAACCAGAAATGACTGGGCAAAGGATGAGAACCTCCACCCTGTCCTCCGGGAGCCATGCTCTGGCTTGGCAAGAGTCGAGCTCTGCCCCGATGAAGCATATCACCTGAGAAGGCATGAGTTCTGACTTGGCCTCATTGATCAGGAGGCCAAATTGAGAGCAGGTCTGGAGGGCCAGGTCCCTGTACTTCTCCACCTCTTGCTGGGTGGAACTTGCCAAGAGCCAATTGTTGAGGTAAGGGTACATTCTGCCTCCTTGACGCCTGAGGTGGTCTGCCACCACTGCCATGCATTTGGTGAAGACCAGTGGGGCCGATGATAGGCCGAATGGCATGGCTCGGAACTCGTATAGGGTTCCCTCTGCCCTGAAGCGGAGGATTCGCCGGTGGGACGGATGGATTGGGACGTGAAAGAACGCATCCTGAGATCCAGTGAACAGAACCACATGTTTTGCTCCAAGGATGATATGATCTGGGACAGAGTTACCATTCTGAAGGTGCGTGGCCTGAGATACTGATTCAGGTCATGCAGATTTAGAATGGGGCTCCAGCCCTCCATCCGCTTCGGGACCAGAAAGTACCTGGAAACGAACCCTGGGTTGACTGGAGGATCTGCCACTCGAACCACTGCCTCCTTGAGGAGGAGCTGGGCTATGTCGTCTCTCAGAGCTGACCAAGTGTGGGATGATACTCTCTCCTCCAGTGGGGTGCAGGCTTAGCTGAGAGGGTACTGCTCGAATTCCAGAGGCAGATCCTGGCCGACCACTTCTAAGACCCACCTGTCTGTGGTAACAGTGGACCAGGCGGAAAGAAAGTGGCGGAGCCGGACCCCCACGGGAGGACCCAGAGCTGGCATGATGGGGATAGGGGTGGCAACACCTATCCCGTCACTGGGCAGGCTTGGACAAAGAGGGTCCAGGGCCTGAACCCCGACCTCCTTGTCTGTGGGGCTGGTGGAGGCCTGGACTTGGGCTGAGGGCGCCAAGCCTGTGCCTGCTGTTGCTGCCCACCATGAAAGGAGGGCTGCTGGGCCGCAGGAGCAGGGTGCCAAAAAGGCTTCTTCTTTTGCTGCTTCTTGGTGCTAGGAGTGCTTTGAGCAGAAGTGGCTGAGTCTAAGGTGGCATTGGACTGTTCGATTCACTGAAGGTGACCATCCACACCCGGGCCGAAAAGATTGGTGCCCAGGAAAGGAACATCAGTGAGATTATGCTGGATATCCACCATAAAGGTGGAAAGCCTCAGCCAAGCCCTGTGGTGTGAGGCAACCGCGGTGGCCACTGAACAGGCGCAAGAGTCCCCGAGTTCCAAAGCCGTCTGAAGTTGCTGCTTGGCAACGGCACGGCCCTGGTCTCAAACCTGATTGACCATAGTCTGAAAGTCCATGGGAAGGTGTGGGAGAACTTCATCTAAGGACCCCAGAAGGGCATGGGAGAAGTATGCCATGATGACAGCTGAGCTTACCTGATGGAGGCCTAGAGAGGAGGCTGCATAGACCTTCCTGGCAGAGTGGTCCAGTTTTTTGGACTTCTTGTCTGGAGGTCTGGAGGTGTCAGCAGAGCAGCCTATACACCTGAACACAGAGGCAGTCACTAACCCCTCAGCCGAGGGATGTTCTGTGAACTCCAAAAGGGACCCGATGGGCACCGCATATTTGCAGACCATCTGGGTAGATGGTGCTGGGCAGAAGGCAGGATGCTGCCAAAGCTCCAAGGCCGGGCCAACAATGGCTTCGGTCATAGGAAAAGCTTCTGTAGGAGTATCCCTTCTTTTGAGAATATCAGTAAGAGGGTACTTCGCCCGTTTCTGGGCAGGTTCCAGGGGCATCCCCATGGATTCGGAGATAAGGCGGAGAATCCCTTGAAAAGACAAAAGTCCTCTGTCAACAGACTACCAACTGACTCATCATCCAGTGGGTGAGAGTGAAGGTCGGTGTTGTGTCGTCAGAATCCGAGGTATCCAGATAAATTGGTCGACCACCAAGATCCCCGGACACGTCTGGAATGATCAGGTGTAAGGGTGACAGATATCCTATGAGGAAGACCCAGGACCGTTCAGGAATCCTTCGTAGGAGCCCCTCCTGAGGGCTGTTTTGGTGGTGGCTCCACCACTATGGGTAGAGAGACTGGTTTTGGCTGAACCATGGCAGGTTTAACTCGCTCTGCGGGTGGGGGAACCAATTTTATCGGTTCCAAGGGAGTCGGCTTCGGCCTAGGAGGTGAGAGCCATGTAATGACCGGGGTAGAAACTGAGGAAGGTTTCTGCCCGGACAGAATGATCTGTTGCCACATCAAATCTTTGTAGCATCGACGGAGTTTCCACCAAAGCCTCTCCTCATCCAAGGAGGACGAAGATGAGTGGTGACGTTGCCTCTTTTTGCCGTGCTTATGCGCCTTCCTCAGCCTGTCAGTCACGGGAGTCCAAGATCTTGACCTCGATCGGGCTGGCTGACTGGGTCGCTCGGGAGACACCAGTGGAACCGGTGATTTTCCCAGATCTGGGACTGGCTCCTTGATAGGATTCCCAGCATGCTGGGTCTCCTCATCAGGGATAAACAAGGCCGGAGTCTTGTTAAGAGAGTCGTTGACCTCCTTGGCTGACAACCAATCGACAGAGTCGAGAGTTAATTCAACTATGTCTTCGATCAAAACTTTGTCTGGCTGGCCTGATGGTGGGACCGAGAAGCCAGCAGCTGAAGCCACAATCTTGACCAAGGTCGAGGGTGGAGATTCCTGGGACCGAGATTGCTCTTGATCCCAAGAATGTCTTCGCTGAGACAAAGAATCTCTCGGTTCCTTGTCCTTTTTACGGGACTGGGAGGAATGTGAGCCCACAGGTCCCTCACCCTTAGTGGGGAGAGAAAGGCACAACTCCTGAAATGAGCCAGAGAAAGTGGAGCCCAGGCTGAACGTAACGAAAATTGGCTGAGAGGAACACTCTGCGGCATGCGCTGCCTCTTCCTCTAAGGCTTGCATCTGTTCCAATTGCTCGGCGGATCCCACAGCCACGGAGACCGCCCACTGAGCCTCTTTGGATTTCACCAGTGGATTCCATTTTTCGGGCCTGCCCAGCTTCAAATGTGTGAGACAATCATCAAGGACGTTCAGTTGAAATGCAAGGCAAAATTCGCAAGCCTGGGTGAAGCAATAAAAGCACGCAGAGTGTGGGTCTGTGCGCGACATTTTCTGTCTGCACAGGCACCGTCAAAAGCCAGGGGAAGATTTATCTTCCATTATCGAGAAGCAGCTACTAAAATCGCTAACCTGAAGAAGCATAACCTTCAGCAGTTCTGAAGTTTTTGAGCCAGGGCCTACAACACATGGTAGCAAAGAGGAGGCAACCTGTATCTTCCAGTGCAAAGGAAGATCTGACATCATGGGGCAGAGCCAAGGGTTATACCACCCGGGTGGGTGGGAGGAGCCAGCTTGAAGACCTTCCGTCAAGATTAACGGGGAAAGGGACATGCCAACAACTGTGGACAAGAACATATCCACATCCCTAAAACTTTAGTTCTCCATATGGGGAAGCCCAACCCATTCACATTCTGAGATATTATCTTGAAAGACTACATTATTCATCTTAACACCAGTTTCAAATAACTAATGTATGAGCAATGTTTGCTCCGTTGATAATACTGCATTCTAACTAAAAATCATGTCCTTAAACGTGAAACAGGGTGTTCTGTAATGAAAATTCCATTTTGGATGCACCTGTTTAACATCGTAAGTAGATTATGTGGGCCTGGTAGTGCTGAGGATTGAGATGCTGGATGCCACACCTCGCACCACGCCGATGACCCGGGTTTGGGAACAAGCCCAGGCCGCTGGGGGTTGGCGGAGGGGAGGGAGGGTGCAGGATCGAGCTGCCATCAGCAAGCTCTCCTGCCCTGGGGTGGGATCCTGTGTATCACAGCACTTTGGCGACACCCGGCAGTGACTGGATGCTCGTGGGGCCGGGAGCACTTCGGAGGGGATCAGAGGAGGTGGAAGCTTATGTAGGTCACTCGGGAACATGCAACCTGTTGTGCAGGCTTCATTGCACATCCTCCTGCTGGGCACTCTACACAGAAAATGCTTTACACACACGCACACAGCATGATGCCTCCGACAGGCCACCACACCTACCACCAAACAAAGCCCGGCGTAAGACAGGGTGGGGGCTACAGGGTGCTCTCGGTCTCTCCCCTGTCCTCTCCCCAGGGGGGGCCCACCATGGGGGCAAGCTATGGTCCTCCTTGCAATGCTGCTGAGGCTGGTTAGTGGGTGTGTTGAGGGTCCACGCACAGGGTGGATTGGGGGAGGTTCCCCTGCCGTGTGGTGGTGATAAAATAGAGTTGGAAAATAAAAAGTTAGTTTATGTGTGTGGCCCTCCAACTAGGACCATAAAAATATGTTTAAAATTAAGTAAAAATAATTAATTATTCGGAGGGAGACGTCAACCGGACTGTTATCCCTAACTAGGATCCAGGTGGAGCTTTCCTTCTGGTAAGTCTCCTCCCGATCTGGAGATAACTCAACTTCCAAAACATGGGACAATTTTGCAAACTGTCCTATTTGTCGGAGACTGAAATGAGGTGTTCCTGCTGTGTATCTCAGACTAGGGGGTATGTCAGGAGAAGAACTCCAAGCCTTCCTGGAGTGTTGTGTACTCCAGTTTGTTGAGAATGGGGGATGTGGTGGGTAAAGAAAATACGCCGGGGTGAGGAGTTGCCATGAAAGTAAGAGTAAAAGATAACAAATAGATGACACCATCAAGTGTCATGGCACCATTCGCTGTGGCCCCCCACTACAAAACTGAAAAACATTGCATTTTTCTTTTCCCCAGTGGTATTAATAAAAATATAACTGCATTTCTTTTAGTCCAGAATCAAATGTCCAAAAAGGAACTCGATGACATGGTCTTCTCAATCTCAAGACCCAGGTTCAGCTTATGAAGTAGGCTGTTAGCAATAAAAAATAAAAACAAGGGTTCTCTGATGGTCCAATAAATTGTGGAATCTGAAGGAGCCCCTTATGTGCTGCAGAGATAAATATCTCTGGGCAGCACACAATGTGATAAGATTCTCAACATGGAGCTGCTTTTGGGGGTTAATGTCAGACTGCGCAAGTTGCAATGTTTCAGACAGTATAACTTGAAACAATCCAGATAAACAATATGAGCAGTATACTGCAGAACTGAGTCTTTGATTATACAAAGGAACACTGTTGATTGTCTAATAACCCATAAAAGGCCTAACATTCTGCTGGTCTGCCAAGGTTGTGTGGAGCTTCCTTCAGTTCTGAATTTCTCCTTTGACACCCATACACGGTTCAGTCATTCTCACTGCCTGTGGCTGCATGTCACAGGTTCAGAGTAGCAGTGCTCTGCTGCTGTACAGGGCGTAGGTCACACCAATGGGAGAATGGAAGGGGATCGTACTGCAAGCCTTGTGGGTGCACCTTTAGGGCAAATTGGTGTGCCTCGGTTTGGTCAATTTTCCAGGAACACGAAGTCTCAGGTGGTAAATAGTGCTCTGTCCTGCTGAGGCCAATTACCCCAGGTCTAGTTGATTTCAATATGCTGAGATGTCAGTGCAGTCCTCCGATCGTGCACTGGAACTCCATCTTCTCCAGCAATAAGGGCTAAAAGAATGCCTGGTCCTGGCGATTCCTGCTAGGTATAATTTAAATGGCATCCCAGTCTGCCTGGTCTCCCTCCCCGCCAAGACAAGTCCGCTCCTCAACCCACCAGTACTAACCTTTGTTCATTTAATTTGAATAGGAAATCTCTTAGTTCTGTTGAGTGATGTTCTGATATTGCTATAGCTGCTGCATGACACTTGCTAATTTCTTTTTTTTTTTATGCTGTTGCAGCCATCTCAGTGATGAATGAGTCTACCATCTGGTAGGAAGAGGGGAGCCGATAGCTGCAGCAGGGGACTCTTGTGATGGTGTTATCCATTTATGTTGTAGATGTTGTAAACATATCCACACCTGCGATCTCTATGAACGCACAAACTAGCTTCATCTCAAGGGCAGAGTCATGTACCAGACCTGTCTTCTTGCTCAAAAAAATCAGCCAAGGCCAGACTCCCCTAACCATGGAAACTCTGCTCACAGTGGTGCCAACCCTTCATAGCACATGTCGGTCCTCCAGTCCAGCATTCCTAGTCCCATACTGTCAGACCTCTCAGGCCCAGCGGACCTTCGGCTATAGAGTGTCCACTTGGCTCAACGGTCTCCCTCTTGACATCACCAGCAAGACAAAACTGGGTCTCTTCAAATCCAAAAAACGTTGCCACCTCCTGGCCCTAAGTAAATGTGACTTTAACTATTAGTATTAGGAATCCCTCTTCTTCCCCCTCACATCCTCTGCATCTCTCTCCTAATCCGTCTGTCCCAGCTCATTAACCAGCTTTTTACCCTGCTCCCCCCCTTCTCCACCCTTCCCATTTTTAGTAAACTCCCCTCTCAATCACCCTTCCTCCCTCCCTCTAGGCAATCCACAAACTTTCACTGCCCCTTCCACCAGTTCTTCCCTTCCCCCCACTATCGTCTCTTCCCTACACTAGTGGCACTTAACAGGACTCAGTCAATTTTGTTGATGGCTATCCTTACCATTCACTGTTTGTTTTATATTGTCTCCTTCTCCTGCTAACTCCAACTGTAACCCGGAGTTAATTTGTCACTGTAACCCCCCAACAAATTGGGGTTCCCAAAAAGTCTTCCTTGAGCTTGCCTAAATGCTCACTGCCAGGCTGGTGTCCTGCATTTTAGCAGTTTAAATGTGATTACCAGAGCTTGTATACCTCTGTGTATTGTCTCTTTAAGAGCTGCCTGATTGCAGTTTAAGTAATCTGAGAGGGAGCTCTGTTGAAAGATGTAACTATATACTGAAAATCATTTAGAGTGATAATGATAATGTGGTTTGTCTAACCTGCTTTCTTTGTAGCAAGGACTGTTTTGTTTGTCTCCACTATCTTGGTCCTGGACTGCAAATTGGATCAATCAGTACTGGTGGGACCTAAAATGTAGCCGGACTACAGGAGCTGTTTGAATTCAAAATCTGTAGGAACTGTAGTTTGAACTTTTTGCGCCTTTTTTACAACTGAAGGGGAGCTCTTGCTTTAACTGACAGCCAGATTAGCCAACCAAACCTGTTGGGTCTTGGGGAAGTCCCAGGCTGCTTGCAATTTTCAGTTAGTTCTGAGCTGGGAAGTGAAATGAGAAGAGCGCAAGTGTATTTTGGGCAGCAATCCTGAGTGGATTTGCATGGGAAAACTGTGAAAGGGCTGAATTTTTGGCTTGCATGTCTGCTGCTGCTCCTGAGAGGGAGAGAAGAGAATTATTTGGGACTAAATCCAAGTTTGTGTGACTAAAGTAAGCTACTGAAGTGGGCCAGGCTCAACCTGAAGAAGACCGAAGATTTTGCTGATTGCGATCGGCCTGCCAGGAGTTCCAGCTACCCCTATTCTCCCGGTGTGTGCAGAGACTTTGCGATTGTGACCGGGGAGCACTTTGCCTGGTACAGTAGAATTTCCGTACATGTAAATGTGCTATGAGCTGCTAGTGGGTTGTGAGTTAGTTCCCCACTGTGTGAACTGTGTTCTGCTTGCTGGAAGCTGTATCCAGCCCAAAATGGACTACATACGAATTTGTCTCCATGCGGTTTGGGCCTTGCCAGACTGGCCCAGCCAGACTACCCATTGTACAGAGAAGCCATTGACGAGAGACCTGCCTGGGGATCAGCCCCCTGCTCCACGCTTGAACAGGAACAATGCCTCTGCGACTCGTGTGGGCCCTGCTTCTCCTGGCATTCCAGATCAACCACCTGCAGTCTCAATTTTCGTCCAGCCTGTGTCGTCTTGGGTATCGTGAGTAAATACCAGGGTAGCTCCCTGTACCAACAGCTTAATCTGAGTGTGTCATCTGACTGTCTTGTTGTTTCATTTCCTTTTCGAACTGAGCCCTCTGGCTCCGGATTACAAATATTGTGTACTGTGCATGTTGTGTTTTCCATCACAGAGCCCCAACCAGCTGCAACCCCGGGCAACAGTATGGCTAGCCCATCTCTTCTCCACCTGGATACCCAGAGGGGTGTGACTGTGTGGGGGGACTCAAAGCACATGCATAACTGCTTGATTGATATAACCTTTAAGCTAATTAACCTGATTTTGCCCCTTCCTTGTTGAAGTCCCCTGAATAAATCAGATCTAACTTTTTCTGCATGTAATCTGACTGTGGTTCCAGTTTGTACTCAAAGAACTGTACTGTTGCTATTTGCTGTGCATAACCTTGTTTTACAGGGGGTCCCAAGGGCTGAGCCAGAGGAACCAGCCCTGGTGGCAAGTGCAAACAGTGTGGGTACTTGTGTGGTGTAACAGGGGTACTGTGCATGTGATTATCGTACAGTGTTCAGGCCACTAGAGGGGAAAGAGGGGAGTTACAGTGTCCTGGAGGGCTGTGCCCAGGTTAGCTTGACGACTACCAACCTTGACCTCCGGGTGGAGGCACCCGTTTCAGAACTCAGGCCCCTTAACCTGCTACTAGCCAAGCAGCTGGGGTAGTAGCCCTTGGGATAGCGCCACCTAGGGGTTACATAACTACATATTGTCCTTGTAACCTTACAGAAATGTAATCCAATTGGTGTAGTTTATTGTACCATTATCTGTTTTGATGTGGAGCCTTTGTGAAAGAACCCCTGGTTCAAAGATTTGTTGTAATCCTAATAGTTCAGTAAATAAATAAATAAGTAAATCTGCTCTTGCTTCTTGGGCAGTATTGTAACTGCATTTCTCTGTTGGAAACTGTACAACTAGACAAGTTGGAGACGGAGGCTTTAAATTTAAGGTAGTGACTGCAGAAGTAGGGAAACAGGGTGATGTATTCCCGTCTACGTTTCTGGGTAGTGGTTGCATAATCATCAAAGAAAACTTATCATGCCGTAAAAAAATTTCTGCTTTTGCCAGGCAAGTTGTAAAAACTTGTCTTTCACTGAAAAGTTAAGGAAGCGCACTATAATTGACTGGGGTGAGAGGTCACGTGATGACGGCCCGGAAGTAAGACGTGCTTCGCATGGGCTCCGCTCTCCACCCGACTCTAATTAATCAAAAAAACCAAGAAAGTTAACATCAACTACTAACTGTGGTTGGCAGTGTTGGTTTGAACTGAGATTTACCTGCAGAGTGCCCCAAATAGATTGAAATGGAGGTTTACATGAAGCGTGCTCCACCGCAGCATTCCCTCCACCGAGCCCGGAGAAAAACAAGGCCGCAAAATGAGCAAAACAACAGCTGGCGACTCCACATAAGTCCTCGACAGGGCAGCCAGCACTATCTGAGGATAGATTCCTAGAAATAATGAAGCCGATACAGGACGGGGATTGAAGCAATGTCGGAGGATTTGCATCAAATCAAAGCTTCGGTTGCGGCCTTAACCATTCGGGTGGGGGACTCCGAGGTCCGTGTAACTTCCCTAGAAAGCAAGCAGACAAAGATGGAGCAGGATATAACGACAGCATCCAAGAGAATGAGGCATATTGAGGAGAAGCTAGAGGACCTAGAAGGGCGCAGTCGGCGAAATAACCTGGTTATTACTGGCATCCCAGAGGGGGAAGAAGGTAACACGCCGGTTCAATTTGCTCAGAAGTTGTGTGAAAAAATAATGGGGCCCTCTCCCAAAGGCCCCATATATGTTGTGGAACGAGCACATCGTGCCCTACGTCCCCCACCAACAGCCGGCTTGCCTCCCCGACCTCTCATTTTTAAGCTTCTTAACTTCCTGGACAAACAACATATTCTGCAGAAAATAAAAGAGCTTAAGGAAATCAAGTGGGAAGGCAAAACGCTTAGAATCACCCAAGATCTCCCGCATTCAGTCCGGATCAAGAGGCAGGAATTACACCCTATAGTGGCGAAATTAATAGCAGCGGGGAAGCCATTTTCGGGTGAAATACCCTGCGACTTTGCAAGTTATGCACAATGAACAGTGGCACTCCTCTGTGAACGCGGATCAAGCCAAGAAAGATCTCAGACTGCTGCTGCCAGACCTCTTTAAATGAGTTCTAAATGTGTGTAACCCCTAGATGGCGCTATCCCAGGGGCTACTACCCCTGCCTGATTTGCCACTAACAGGTTGAGGGGCCTGGATCCAATACCGGGTGCCTCCGCCCAGAGGTCAGGGTTTACAATAGTTAAACTAACTTGGTCACAGCCCTCTGGGACACTGCAACCCCCCTTTCTTCCCACTAGCGGCCCACACAATACATCAAATTACCTTTACAGTATACACTTACCCCAGGACTGGTTCGGCACTGGGACCTCCTGTGAAATAAGATACAGTGCAACAATCACAGTACAGTACTTTAACATAGACAAATACCTCAGGCAGTATAACTTTGCTGAAACAAGCAGCTCTGATTTATTTAGGGGGATATAACAAGGACAGGGGGAAATCAGGTTAATTAGCTTATCACTCTACTCATCTACCTATGGCTCTGTGCACAGGCCTATCCCTATCAGTTACTGTCCCTGGGTACCCAAGCCCTAGTGGCTAGTCCAAACCGTGGCAGCTGGTAGGGGCCCTTTCACACTAGAAAAGAGGAGAATTAAACAGTCAGCAGTACAGTAATTCCATTTGGATTTAATGTGGCAATTCAACAGGAGCGACCCTGAATTAGTACTCACGACCTCCAAATAAGATAGGGTCCTTCAATGTCAGCAGGGCTCACTTGAGGTACACAAACCTCTTCACACATTTATATAAAAGAAAGCACTATACCAGGCAGGCTGCATCTGTATCCCGATCGCAATTACTGCACAATACCGGAGAACACACAGCAGATTCAGTTCCTGACAGACCGAGTGCAATTTTCAGCAATTCCTCCAGTCTTCTACAGGGTGAGCCTGGTTTCTACTCTTCAGATATCCTTTGATTCTCTTCACAGGACGGATTCAGTCCTAACAAGCTGTTACACAAGCTGCAGACCGAACTCTGGGCCTTACACACGTTTTTGACTAAAACTGCACACTGAAAAGCACAGGGCTCCTTCCTTCTTCACTGCCAAAGCTCAACTGAAACTCCAACTGACAAAACCGGGCACTTCCTTTGAGTTCCTCCCAGTTCTTGACTGGATTGGCTGTCACTCACAATAGACTGCTGCTGTTGGTCCAAAAGGTGCTGAAGTCTAAACTACATCTCCCAGAGTCACTGCCCATACAATCCTCTTGTGGCTGGCTCAGATTATGAGTCCAAGTTCTGATTCGTCCAAGGCACCATTTTAGAGCTAGCTTACCCCACTGATTGGTCCAGTTCAGCAGCTCAAAACCAGAATGGGAACTAGGCAGACACTGTTCTGACTGCAAAAGAAAGCAGGTTAGACAAACTGTAATTTCATTATTACTGTAAATGATTTCTGGCAAACAGTTACATCTTTCAGATAGGTTCCCTTTGCACTCTAGCGACTGCAAAAATGGAGTGAATTGGCAGCAGCTTGAGTGGTACTCAATCAAAGAAACACACAGTCCCCCATACAAACTAATTATGTCTGCAAGCAGACAGCTCTTAAAGAGACAGTACCAGAGGTTCTAAAAACACTCACTGATAAATGGCTTAAACGCCAAACACCATTCAGGCTTGGAGCATTCAAGCAAGCTCCTGGAAGTCTTTTGGGAACCCCCATTTGCAGGGGGGTTACATGTGTTTTATTGGTAGCCGAGTAGGATCAGGAAAATGGATGCAAAACCCCGCGCTGAGTGTGTGAAGGTGTAATAATGTTAACTCGGAATGCCAAGAATGTATATGAGCGCGGTAGTTTCGATTTACAAAAGTGGTGCACTTGATAAAGTATGCTATTCCCTGTCATGCTTCTCCCCTGTTATATTTCTGAGCATGTACATGGACGGATGTACAATGGTCCTAACCATCCCATCTTAGCAGTACTGCTCGTATACCGATAGGGGAGAATGGAAAATAATGGAAACTGCTTGATGCCACACAGTGTGGAGTGAACGAGGAGGTTTAACAGCTGCATGAAATCAGGAAATGGATACCGTAACTTCTTCCACTAGTCTCTTCACCCCCTTCCCCCCCTTTCTTCCCCCCCCTTTTTTTTTCTTCTTCTTCTTCCTCATTTAGGCTGCACCATTTACTTTAGAGAGACTGCAGGTAAACGAGCAACATCCAGTGGAAGAGCCTTCAGCCCCTCTAGAAATAGAAACTGTGAAATAATCTGATTTGTGCCCTCAAGAAAAGGGGGAGGATTTAGACTAGATTATAATACGTGTGGTCTTTAACGCGCATACGATGTTTGGTTAGATTAATGACTCGTAAGCCTAATTAGGCCAAGTTATACCTTACATGTTAGGTTGAAAGAACCCATAGCAAAATGAGTGAAAATATGGGGGAATATTATTTGAGAAGTGGGGCTAGCTATCAAATATTACATTTGTGGGTAATAAGCCACTACAAGTTTAGTGTCCATCCTTGTTATAATTGTAACAGATGACTGGTGAAAGTATGGATGAGTGGGTGGGGAAGCGGGGCGAGGGTGGGGTACTGTTTCTAGCCGGGTCGGTAAGGCAACATCACCTGACAGCATGTATGTGAGGAAGCAGTTGTACAGAACTGGGAGGTTAGAGGTTAATGTAGTAGTTGGTTGGGGGGGTTAACTTAAGTGTTGGATTTCATTGTCGGAAGGAGGGTAAGCCAAGTGCAAAGCCAGTGTATATACACAGCATAAGATGAGGGCAGAAGGTAACCTGAGTAAATCTTGTGCAGATAGATACAATCGATTCCGTGGATTTGAATAACCTATGGGGGGACCATATAAGTGTGTAACGTGGAATGTCAAAGGGGGCCGCGATAGGTGTAAGAGACAGATTATCCTTAGACACCTAGGGCATTTAAAAGTGACATTAGCATGCTTGCAGAAAACACACACAAAAAGGGAAGACGTGCATTTATGGAAAAATAACTGGGTAGGACAGGTTTACGGAGCTGGTGCCTCTACATCCAAGGGGGGGTTACTCATCTTGATTGCAAAGTCTACGCCCTTCAGACTGAGTAAAGAAGTTTGGGACCTGGATGGGCGTTACATCCTAATACACGGTTATTTAGCAGCGCACCCAGTGCTTTTGGGAGCTATATATGGACCCAGTAGGGAATCACCTGGTTTCTTTACACACCTCCTTAATTTAATAATGGGAGAACCCACAAAATTCACACTGTTAGAGGGGATTGGAATATTACTATGCAATCTGACATAGACAGGTCAGACTCAAAAAGGAGTAACTTAACCCCAACCCAGAGAGCCCTTAAGGAATTGGTGGACTCGGCCGGACTATTGGATGTCTGGAGGGTTCTAAATCCAAACAATCGGCAATATACCTTTTTTCCCCTCCACATTGTACTTACTCCCGAATAGACTATTTTCTGATCAGTGATTTTGCACTTCCGGGGGTCCTGACAGTAGATATCCATGCTAGGGTGATCTCTGACCATTCCCCAGTGGTTGTCACCTATCTGTTAGGGCCCGGAGTTAAAAGGGACTCCATATGGAGACTGAATACTCAGCTCCTGCAGAACTTAGATACCCTCAAACACATAACTGACTTTATCACCTTCTTTCAGGAAGCTAACAAGGGAACAATTGCCAGAGTGGACATGATCTGGTCCGCCCTTAAATGTGCTCTCCATGGTGAGTGCATCAGATTAGCTACCATAAGGAGATCTAAGTATCGTGCCCGTGTCTCCGAAATGTTGGGTTCCATTCAGGAACTGGAAAGCGTACCATGTGAACGACTAACAGAGGCCCAAAAAAACAAATTAAGCCAGCTGCAAGCAGAGTATGCAGACTTTCAGGCGCAGAGGGCAGAACTGGCCTTGCGACGCACTAAAATATAATACTTGGAATCCGGTGAGAGAGCCGGAAGGCTATTGGCCTATAGAATGAGACAAGCAGAAGCGGTTAGGTATATCTCAGGCCTTTACTTCCCCGGGAAGGATCAAGTGTGTACAGACCCTAAAGAGATAGCCCAAGGATTGAGATCTTATTACCAGGCCCTATACTCAGAGGAGCCAAATATCTCCCCTACCCGAGCAGGAAGAAAAAATTACTCACCTTAGTAATGTTGTTTATTCTAATGGAGTCTTGCTATATTATGACAATTGCAGTTTGTCCCACCATTAGAACTGCTCCGGAGGTGAAAGAGTTAACTTCCATGCCAGGCATGGAACTTAGAGCACGAGCTTGGTTAGAAAAGCTCTGCCTGGAATATTTCAAACTGAAACTGTCAGATCTTTACGAGCAAAACTCACTAAGGTCCTTTGTGGAAGCTGTAACCTACACTAGCCAACTGGCTACTTAAATATTAACACGTTTTCCTGGTCCCAACACCAAGACTCAAGTCAGGGGACCAGAGAATAAGATAAGATAAGATAAAATAAAACACAACACCCAAACACCCCAAAAAAGAAGGGGTGGAAAACATAAAATGGGCATCAACAAGTGCCAACACTGGACTGCCCACCCCATACCAAAGTAGAAGTTCTGAGAGGGCAGGCTGGGGAGGTCATAATATAGCAAGACTCCATTAGAAGAAACAACATTACTAAGGTGAGTAATTTTTCTTCAAACAACATGAAGTCTTGCTATATTATGACAATTACAGACTACACAGCAGTACCTCCATGGAGAAGGGACAGAACCTACTTAGGGAATAGGCTCTGAAGCACGGCTGTGCCAAACCGAGCATCCCTCCTGGCCTGGATATCCAGGGAGTAATGCTTGGTGAAAGTGTGTACTGTTTTCCAAGTAGCTGCTTGACATATCTCTAAGATAGGGATGTCTCTGGCAGCAGCTAGAGACGCAGCTGTACCTCTGGCAGAGTGAGCCCTCAGGCCTGAAGGGGGAACCTAACCCAGTTTTTGATAGCAAAATTGGATACAAGAGACAATCCACCCGGCAGTGGATCTCTTAGTGGCAGGTTTCCCTTTCCCAACCTCACCATAAGTGAGAAATAGTTGGAGGGAGTCAAACCTGTGACCCTTGGTACGCTCCATGTAGTAACTTAGGGCCCTCTTCACATTTAAGCTGTGCAACCTTCTCTTACCAGAGGAGGAATGGTCAGTGAAGAACACTGGAAGAGAAATAGATTGATTAAGGTGGAAATCTGAAACCACCTTAGGCAAAAACTTCCTGTTAGTCCAGAGGACTACCTTATCCCTGTGAAAGGAAATAGTCAGTCTCCACTGACAAAGCTTGTAACTCACTTATGCACCTGGCAGAAGTGATGGCTACTAGAAACACAGTTTTCCAAGTCAAGTACTTAAGCTCTTCCAAAGACAGAGGTTCAAAGGGGGGTTGCATCAGCTGAGCAATGCAAACATTAAGATCCCAGGCAGGGGCAGGGTCCCTGAATGGTGGATTAGTATGAAGCAATCCCTTAACAAACTTGGAAAATACAGGGTGAGTGGAAATAGAAGGGCTTCCTGCTGAAATAAAAGCAGAGACAGCTGCCAAATGCACTTTCAGGGTAGCTGGTCTCAGTCCCAAAGAATTAAGATGGACCATATAGTCCAAAACAGTGGGCAAATCAGTAGATTCCGGGAAATATGCTTCCCAGAACACCATATGGAAAACCTTTTCCATTCAGAGTTATAAGTAGCCTAGTGGAAGGCTTCCTAGAAGCTTTCAAGATTTCGAGAACACCTTGAGAAAGGTGTGGGTCATCAAACTCTAACTCCTCAAGAGCCAGGCCTTGAGGTTGAGGGATTTGAGATTCGGATACCAAACTCTCCCCTGGGCACAGGTTAACAGAATGTGGTTTCTGGGGAGACACAGAGGAAGATGGACTGCTAAGGACAGAAGGAGTGGGTACCAGGGCTGCCTGGCCCAGTCTGGAGCAATCAGAATCATCTTGCAGGGCTGAGATCTGATTTTGACTAGCACCTTGAACAGGAGAGGGAAGGGGGGGAGGCATAGAGAAACTTCCCTTCCCAATCGAGGAGAAAGGCATCCAGGGGGACTGAGCCCAACACTGGGAGCCTGCAACAAAACAGTGGAAGTTGATGATTGTCTGGGGCTGCAAAAGATTCTATCTGAGGGTGCCCCATCTGGCAAAAACTATCCCCAGTACTAGGGATCCAGTGACCATTTGTGATGGCCCTGGAAATCCTGCTGAGAGCATCTGCCAGGACATTGTCCTTGCCTGGAAGGTGAACTGCTGTGAGGGAAGTGTTCAGGAATAAGCCAGAGACCACAACTTCATTGCCTCGGTGCACAAGGCCGAAGACCGAGTGCCCCCTTGTTTGTTGATGTACCACATTGTAGTGGTGTTGTCTGTTCTGACCTGTACCACTTTGTTCTGAACCGATGCAGAAAAAAACTGAAGTGCTAGAAAAACAGCTCTGAATTCCAACAGATTGATGTGGAGCAGAGATTCCTGAGGGGACCACAATCCCTGGGTGGAGAGGTCGCCATGTGAGCTCCCCATCCCAAAAGGGATGCATCTGTAGTAAGGGTCAAGGAGGAGATAGAGGGATGAAGGAACCCTTGTCTCAGATTACTCTGATCCTGCCACCACTGAGGGCCTGGATCAGGGTTCGAGTCACTGGGATCAACTTGGATGGGGATCTCTTCTTTGAGACCAAAGGCTCTCAAATGGAACTGAATGTCCCTCATCTGAAATCTTGCTCCTTGCACTACAGCTTGGGAAGCAGCCATGTGTCCTAGGAGCTGTAGAAATGCCTTGCTGGTCGAGAGACCTGCAGAGTGAAGGAGGAGGCCAGGGCCACCAGGGTCCTTACCCTTTCTAGGGAAGGAAGGCTCTGGCCTGCTTTGTGTCCAGTTCTGCACCTATAAAGGTGAGTACCTGGACAGGTTCCAGAACTGACTTTGGAAGATTGAGAAGAAAGCCCAGCGAGGTAAGCAGCTGCTGGGTAACTAGCACGTGTGATTTGACCTGGTCTGGAGACTGACCCACAATGAGCCAGTCGTCTAGGTAGGGAAAGATGGCAATCTTTTGCCTTCTTAAATGAGCAACTGCTACTGCCAGGCATTTTGCGAATACCCTTGGGGCAAAGGTAAGGCCAAAGGGCATTGCTCTGAACTGATAATGGCCTGAGGGCAGTTCGAATCTGAGGTACTTTCGGTGGGAGCTTCTGATAAGAACATGGAAGTAGGCATCCTTGAGGTCCAAGGAAGCTAGCCAGTCCCCTGGACTTAGGGAGGGTAAAATCATTCCCAGAGTCACCATTTTGAATTTTGGTTTTAAAAGGTGCTTGTTCAGATATCTTAGGTCCAGGATGGGCCACCATTCTCCTGTCTTTT
The DNA here is from genome assembly GCA_016271365.2 of Neoceratodus forsteri. Lineage (NCBI taxonomy): Eukaryota > Metazoa > Chordata > Ceratodontiformes > Ceratodontidae > Neoceratodus > Neoceratodus forsteri. Next base: position 571,756,651 of record CM057452.1, read on the forward strand.
TTGGGGTAAGGAAGTACCTGGAGTACAGACCCTTGCCCTGGTGTAGGGGAGAAACCCTTTCCACAGCTCTGAGAGCCAGGAGGTTGAGACTTCTGTTTCAAAAAAAAGTCTCTAGAGGATTTGCAGATGGAAAGATCTGATTCTCATCTTTGAAATTTTCTGAAGCTGAGAACCAGACCTAGCTTACTACCTCAGGACCCACTTGTCTGATGTTAAAACTCCCAGTCCTGGACGAAGTAAGCCAGCCTGCCTACAGGTAATGGAGAACGGCCCGGGCATCCCATCAGGTGCCTGTTTGGCAGGGGCTTTAGGGCTGAGGGGTGGGAGCAGGCCTGCTTGTACCCCGTCTGCCTCTCCCTCTGAAGAACCCCCTCTGAGCATAAGCTGAAGAGGAGGCCTGGGTTTGGTAAAAAGGTCTGTGAAAACGCCTGCCTCTACCCTTGGGGGTCTGCCTCTGAGGAAGGGCTTGCCGTTCCTTGGCTTGTGCATTCCTATAAGTGGTTCTATATTCATCCATTTTCTTCATATAATTCTCTGTCTGCTCCCCAAACAGAGAATTTCCCACCACAGGAAAATCCATAGCCTTAGCCTGGGTATCCTGTGACAAACTAGTGTAACCCCTAGATGGCGCTATCCCAGGGGCTACTACCCCTGCCTGATTTGCCACTAACAGGTTGAGGGGCCTGGATCCAATGGCGGGTGCCTCCACCCAGAGGTCAGGGTTTGCAATAGTTAAACTTACTTGGTCACAGCCCTCTGGGACACTGCAACCCCCCTTTCTTCCCACTAGTGGCCCACACAGTATATCAGAATTACCTTCACAGTATACACTTACCCCCAGAACTGGTTCAGGCACTGGGACCCCCTGTAAAACAAGATACAGTGCAACAATCACAGTACAATATTTTAACATAGACAAATACCTCAGGCAGTATAACTTTGCTGAAACAAGCAGCTCTGATTTATTTAGGGGGATATAACAAGGACAGGGGGAAATCAGGTTAATTAGCTTATCACTCTACTCATCTACCTATGGCTCTGTGCACAGGCCTATCCCTATCAGTTACTGTCCCTGGGTACCCAAGCCCTAGTGGCTAGTCCAAACCGTGGCAGCTGGTAGGGCCCTTTCACACAGAGAAAGGAAAATTAAACAGTCAGCAGTACAGTAATTCCATTTGGATTTAATGTAGCAATTCAACAGGAGCGACCCTGAATTAGTACTCACGACCTCCAAACAAGATAGGGTCCTTCAATGTCAGCAGGGCTACTCTTGAGCTCCAAGAGACTCCTCACATATTTATATGGTAAACAGTCACAGGCAAAGTCACGTAATGGCAGTAGGATTCACTTGAGGTACACAAACCTCTTCACACATTTATATGGTAAAAGAAAGCACTATACCAGGCAGGCTGCATCTGTATCCGATCGCAATTACTGCACAATACCGGGAGAACACACAGCAGATTCAGTTCCTGACAGACCGAGTGCAATTCAGAATTCCTCCAGTCTTCTACAGGGTGAGCCTGGTTTCTACTCTTCAGATATCCTTTGATTCTCTTCACAGGACGGATTCAGTCCTAACAAGCAGTTACACAAGCTGCAGACCGGAACTCTGGACCTCACATGTTTTTTGACTGAAACTGTGCACTGAAGGAGCACAGGGTTTCTTTCCCCTTCACTCCAGAGCTAAACTGGAACTCCAACAGACAAAACCGGGCACTTCCTTTGAGTTCCTCCCAGTTCTTGACTGGATTGGCTGTCACTCACAATAGACTGCTGCTGTTGGTCCAAAAAGGCACTGAAGTCTAAACTACATCTCCCAGAGTCACTGCCCATACAATCCTCTTGTGGCTGGCTCAGATTATGAGTCCAAGTTCTGATTCGTCCAAGGCACCATTTTAGAGCTAGCTTACCCCACACTGATTGGTCCAGTTCAGCAGTTCAAAACCAGAATGGGGAACTAGGCAGACACTGTTTTGACTGCAAAAGAAAGCAGGTTAGACAAACTGTAATTTCATTATCACTCTAAATGGTTTCTGGCAAACAGTTACATCTTTCAGATAGGTTCCCTTTGCACTCCTAGTGACTGCAAAATGGAGTGAATTGGCGCAGCTTGGTGGTACTCAATCAAAGAAACACACAGTCCCCCATACAAACTAATTATGTCTGCAAGCAGACAGCTCTTAAAGAGACAGTACCAGAGGTTCTAAAAACACTCACTGATAAATGGCTTAAACGCCAAACACCATTCAGGCTTGGAGCATTCAAGCAAGCTCCTGGAAGTCTTTTGGGAACCCCCATTTGCAGGGGGGTTACACTAGTACACCTGAGCCAAGCCAATCTACGAAAATCCACAAATGTAGCCATGACTCTAGAGGATACATCATTAGAATCCACTGCAGCATGGAATTGCACCTTAGATGCCTCAATACCATCAGCAGCCACCTGCTCCAGCTCCTTGGCAAGCTGGCCAGGGGCCTGTTTGGCTAAAGCCATGACAGTATCCCATCTAGATTTCTGGTATCTTGCCACATAAGCCATATAATTTGCTTGTCTGAGTCCCAAGGACACTGCCATGTATTGTTTTTAGCCATGGCATCAATCTTCCTGGAGTCCTTGTCAGGAGGATGTGAAGCCAGGGAATATTAGCCTTATCACAGGCTGCAGCCTGAACTACCCCAACATGGCTGCATTGCTGTGAAAGAAATTCTGTATCAGGACCTGACAAAGTACTACCTGTCCATCTTTTGTCCACAGGAGGCACAGAATTAGAGCTTTTAAAATTTTATTGTTTGTTTCCTAAATGATTTATGTAAAGGAACAGACAATCTCCTGGACCCAGGGATATCCATCATCTCTACAAAGTCAGGCTCCTCTTGCTCATCCACAGCTTCCTCCAATGGAAGCTGGAGGGTTTCAGCAACTTTTTTATAAAACAGAAAATGAGAAGGGGACTCAGAAAGCCTAGGGGGAGATTCTCCTAAAGGTCTGTCTGGGGAGATGTCCGGTTCAATGGGCATGTCCAGACTTTCAAAGTCACATTCACACTGTTCATAATCATCCTCCCCCTCCTCTGGTTCATAAAACTCCTCTATATCATATTCTTGAACCGGTGGAACCGGCCGAACCGACCTTTTGCCAGACAGTGGCGGTTCGGACGGAACCGGGGAAAGTGACTGGACAATTTGGATTGCTTTGGCTATCTCTGCAGCAGTTGGAGAAGGAATTTTTGACTCCACACCTGCTGATTTTCTAGTTTTCTTTGCTGGAACTGGCTCCTCTGAGTCAGCTTTACGTTTGCCCAAGGAAGTCTCGCCCTGGTCAGAGGGCACTCCCTCCGGTTCGGGTCAGCGGACTTTTTGGCCTCTCGTTCCCTGAGCCTACCAACTGTCTTATCTAGGGTAGCTGCAGGGAAATTCTTGCAAATCTGGCTTTCTGCATTGAGGTGGTCAAACCCCAGACAATAAACACATGTGGTGTGTGGGTCAGCCTTGGCAAAGGCTTCCCCACAGACACTACAGTGCTGAAACCCAGTGGGCCCGGTTTTTCTTTTGGGTTTCTCAGACATAATGCCAGCCTAACCAAAAACTTGCCCTTTTTCCGGCAGTGCCAGGCAAGACACCCTTATCGGTTCCCAACCGTGTCACGGGTCGTGGAAAACGTAATGAAATCCGTTTTTTTTAGAACCGATAAGAACCGGGAACCGCAATCTAAAAAGCTTTTAAATGCTTCAGAATAAAGTTTTAAAACAACCTGATCGGTTCAAACCGAACCGATAAACATTTACAAGTTCCACACAGAAATAAACCTGTCTATTACTTACAATACCACAGACAGAGCTTGAACCGATCGGTTTGCGGTTAAAATAATAATAATCGCGGTTGAATTTAACCGAGAAAAAACTCTTTAAACCGAGAAATGAACCGAGCAGTAGAAGGAATCTCCGGAGCGACTGTTCAGTGAGGCGGAGTAAAGAATCTGACAGTTTCAGTTTGAAATATTCCAGACAGAGCTTTTCTAACCAAGCTCACGCTCTAAGTTCCATGCCTGGCATGGAAGTTAACTCTTTCACCTCCGGAGCAGTTCTAATGGTGGGACAAACTGCAATTGTCATAATATAGCAAGACTTCATGTTGTTTGAATCACTCAGTATCTAGATAAACTAAACCTCCCCAAAATATCATTAACACAAGTTGCGCTCCTCAAAGGTCATATTTCTCCGGAAGAAATATTCCAAGCTATTAACCAGTTGTCCTTGGATAAGTCTCCAGGCCCCGACGGCCTTCCTAACAATCTGTACAAGAAGTGTCGTGAGGCCTTAATCCCATCATTGCATGAGGTCTACAATTACTGGTATGATAATGGCTTCTCAGAGCAAAGTTTCTCAGAAGCTCTAATTACCCTTATTCCAAAGTCAGGGAAAGACCCCATGTATCCAGAGAACTACTGACCTATCTTGTTGTTAAACTCAGACTTTAAGATACTGGCCAAAATACTTGCCAATAGGTTAGCCCCTATTATGAGTGAGCTTGTCAGTCCTGAGCAGGTTGGTTTTATGACGGGAAGGTCCTCGGGAGACCATCTGAAGAAATTGTTACATCTTATATCAGCTGCAAATAATTCTAACAAACCATCTGCCTTGATTTCTTTAAATGCCGAGAAGGCTTTTGATCGGGTCTCCTGGGACTTTCTCTTGAAACCTTATCCGCTTTGGCCTTCGAAGAATACGTTAGGTGGATCCGATTACTGTATACCCCTCTGACCCAGAATATGGTGCAACGGCATCCTCCAACCCATTCCCTTTAGGCGGGCACCAGACAGGGCTGCCCCCTATCTCCGCTTCTTTTTAATCTTTACTTAGAGCCTCTAATACAGCGGCTTGTAAACTCCTGGGAGATTATAGGTATCTGTGTGGGTGAGAAGAGTTTCTCACTTTCAGCTTATGCGGACGATATACTTATGCATATTGAGGAACCACAGCAAACTATCCCTGTCTTATTAAAATAAATTGATGCCTTTTCGAGGGTATCGTATTATAAGCTAAATTACTCTAAAACTAAGATTCTTCCACTGAACAACTGGCTTACATGGACTCAAGTGGCACCTTATAACCTGTCCTGGGAGTCAAGATCAATTGTATATTTGGGAGTTAAAATAACAAGAGATATTAGCTATCTGGTGAGAGAGAATCTACGTTCCCTGATACAAACCCTGAAAATCGACCTGGATCGGTGGGAGTCCCTGCCCCTTTCCCTATGGGGTAGAATTAGTATAGTAAAAATGAATATTCAGCCCCGTATTCTATACCCCTTGGGAATGATAGGTTGTTACCTCCCTAAAAGTTGGTTTGTTAAAGTACAAAAAATGCTAAACGCATTTATATGGAAGGGGAAACAAATCCGGAGAGCATATTATAAGTTAGCGGCTCCCGAGCTGCATGGTGGGTTGGCAGTCCCTTCCTTTTTTACGTACTACTGTGCTCAGCATTTGAGCAAGATGGCACTCTGGCTGCATGCTGAAGCTTCGCCAGACGTGGGCAGATATGTACCTTTATGGACTGAGATAGAAAAATACTTGATCGCCAGACACCAATATACATTACTTGCTTTTTTATATGCTGTGCCCTCCCATATTCCCAAACAACTTTGAAATACCCCAATAGGATAGTCACTTACAGCAATGCATCAAATGCAAAGTCACTTTTCCTGGCACCAATCGCTTCAGCAGCTGATTACAGGTAACCCTCATTTTAAAATAGGAGGGAAACCTATTCCGCCAACCTTTTGGGCCCCGTTAAAAAAGTTCCGGTTAGTAGACTTTTTTCAGCAAGGGAAATTAGCCTCATTTCCCTATCTTCAATCTCGCTACAAGATACCGGACCCGCATAAATTCAAATACATCCAAGTCAGGCGAGCAATCTTGACTTTTACAGAGACTATAATAGGCCAAAGAATAGATGACCCAGAGGTACAAATGTTAATTCAGGTAGCATCCCAGCCTCATTCTGTATCGGGGGTGTATAAAAAACTGCAGCCATTAGATTCACATCTACCCAAGGGCATATGCTATTATTGGGTGCAGGAACTACAACTGACGCACGATATTGGTGTGTGGAGGAGAATTTGGCAAGAGTGTTATAGATTAGTTAAGCAGGATAGGCTCCAGATGATTCAGTTTAATATAATGCATAATTTGTACTATACGCCAACAAAATCATATAAGTATGGGTTAACCCCCTCACCTCTCTGCACAAGGTGCCAAGGGGAGGAGGGCACGTTGTTCCATATGCTTTCGACTTGCCCGAAAATCCAGCCCTTCTGGCAAGCAGTAGTGAAAGGGATACACCCCCTCCTTGGGTTGTAGCTGTTGCTTACCCCAGAAGCCTGCTTAATGTATCTATTTCCTCCGGGAACACAAGTACGGAGAAGAGCCCATATTGCTTTAGTGGCAGCGAATGTCAAGCTTATTATAGTAAGACACTGGAAGGAGGGTCAAACTCCCTCGATTACAGAATGGTACAGAGAAATGTTATTGGCATTACAGTTAGAAAAGCATATTGCCTACATGAGGCATGGGGGAAATGCTTATTTAGACAAGTGGGGCCCACTTGATGCTGCACTGGCAATCTGGAATCCCTAAGAAATGCTGCCCTCACCTTTACAGTATATTGTTACCTTTTCTTTTTTTTTTTCTTTTCTTTCCCCTTAAATGGAATGACTGGAGACAGACCTGAGTTTAACCTGTTAGAGTTTGCACTTGGCTAATGGGGTTAGAGGGGGGAGGGTTGGGATGGGGGATTTGGATGGGTTTTATGTTGCTCTTTCTTTTTTATCCTCCTTTAGTTAATCCTTTCATTACCTGTTGTGATGTAAGAATTGATATGAAAATGGAACCAGAGATATTTCTGTGTATATCAAGGTTTTTTCTTGAGAGAGTAAGTACTGTTGCTTTGTGTGGACTTTAAATAAAGTACATTTAATTAAAAAAAAAATAATAATAATTGACTGGGGTTATGCTTTTGGTGAACTAGGTTTGGGCTGTAGTGCTCTTTGTGTCCCCTTAATGTTGACAGGAAATGCTGATTTCAGTTCAAGTGTCGTTCATAAAAAGTTACCAAGGCAGGCAACCAGGTCCGTGCCTTCTAAGTTTTCAGGTATGTCATAAATTCTAATTTTTTTTTTTTTTTCAGGCACGGTTTTCGGCATCCTCCCATCTATTGGAAATATAAAACTGTGTTTCTGCCAATTCTTTTATGTTGGTCTCAAGCTGCTCTTAACGGATCATGTTTTCCGTTATCTGCTGGTTGGCTTCAGTAGCCCTCTGTTGTAGCTGGGATATATCTATCCAGATATCTTCAAGTGGGTCCTTAACTTCAGTATGAAACTACTGTATCTCTTGTAGTTTAATTTCTAGTTTAATCTTCTTTGGTGTTTACGTTTTGCTTTCTTGTAGCCCGTGCCATAGTTTGGGCCTTAACCAGATTTACTGAAGTGTTCCGAGTAAGAGCCCTTGAGCTGTGATCCATTGCCATCATTCATTATAAAAGTGCTTTTATTCCTGGTGCTTTTTGCCATCTCCTCTGGGACCCCTTTTGCTGTTGCTTGGATGCATTTTCCACATTTCCAAGCTCTGTAAAGGAGTTTGTTTATTTTTTAGGGGAGAGCTCAGAACTTGGGCTGCTCTCAGGTTCATGACATCATCAGAAGTTATCAGATGACATTAAAAAATGTTCTCAACTTTTTTTTTATTATTTATTTTTAACTTGCCCAGGGCCTTGGCCCCTTGGGGGGGGGGGCTTTGTACCCCCCTCGGCTCCTCCGCCGGGTCCCAGTATCCCGGTATCATATTGTACGATGCTCTGGCGTGTTTGCATTTTTTCCTGTGTAGTTCCCATCCCCTGAAGGCACCAGTGCAGAGGACTTAAAGTCCAGACTGATGGCATGCTAATGCATGCCATAGTCAAGTGCCCAGCAGCACCCTCCCCACCCCAACTCCAAAGAGCCATGTGCCCTACCGCCCATGCTCCCACTGGCGGTAGTGCTGTGGGCACCTCCGCTGCCCAGTAACCCCCCCCCCGAGGAGGAGAGCATCCATTGTGACACTCAAGTCTCCTCCCCCTAGCCGACCCCCAATGGGCCAGGCTCATTCCTGAACCTGGGTCGCCGGCATAGGGTGAGGTGCGGCGTCCAGCACCTCAACCCACAGCACCACTGGGCTGGCATTCTCAACCTTTTTTAATAGGGGAGCACTCTTTGGGGTTAGACAGAGAGGCTGGAAGTGATAGCCATTGCCATTTTGCTTGTCTCTTTTTCTGTGTCTTAGGACAAAAACACTTTGCACAGATCACAGTTTAGCCAATTGTCATCTATGCCCAAATACTTGTAGCACTCTGTACACCTATCTGCCTTGGGCAAACAGTGGTCACACTTTTTGCACTTTAAACTTGTAGGCCCAGTTAGTTTTTTAGGCTTTTGTTTATTTCCAACTCAGATACAAGACCAAGAAAAAAAAAGCACCACAGTAAAATCTCTGACCTCAGCCATGTTGACCACAGTCGTTAGCCAACTAATTTTAGTTCATTTGACCATAGTTGTTGTGAACAGTGTAAAAGTGCTGTACAAAAAGCAAGGCAGAAGCACTTTATTGAAACACTTAAACACAGAGTTTGACAGCAGATAAGAACTACTTGGCCCACCTGGTCTTCCCATTTTCCCTACCTACTGTTACACTGCAGACGCTACCTGACCTCCAGCTTTACCCCCCTTTCCTTACCACTAAGGCTCCCTTATGCCCATCCCATGCATTTTTGAATCCCGTTACTGTTTTTGCCCCCGGGAGGCTGCTCCAGGCATCCATCACTCTTTCTATGAAGAAGTACTTCCTCACATCTTCCCTTAGTCTACCCCCCACCAGTTTCATAGCACGTCCCCTTGATCTTGAGCATTTTTTCCTCTGAAAAATGCTTCCCTCTTGAAGGCTGTCCCTGCTCCTAGCTGAAGATGGGATGCTCCAGTCTACATCTGGCAGACTGAAGCCCCCTAGTAGCAGTACCTCCCCTTATTTGCCATCTTTTGGATAGCTTCCACCAGAACCTTGTCCAACATACATCCTCATGCTGGATAGTCTGTAGATCATGCCAGTGTGAACTGCGGCTCCATTCCCCATTTCTCGGGTGACCCACAGTACCTCCACCCCCTCCCTGTATTCCCTGTATCTCTGTTGCTTTAATGCTATCCCTCACATAAAGAGCCACTCCTCCCCCTTTCTTTCCCACCCTGTCCTTCCTGAACAGAGTACAGTCTGGTATGGCTATATCTCAGTCATGGTTCTTACCATGTCTCAGTAATGGCGACAGTGTCCACGTCAGCCTCTGCCATAATGGCCTCTAGCTCCAGGATTTTATTTCCCAGACTTCGAGCATTTGCACACATGGCCTTCCAGATTCTGCTACCACCCTGCTTGTCAACCCCAATTTTCCCTTTTGCCTTCTCTCCTTACCCCCTCTGCTCTCATTCCCATCTCTCTTCATTTCTACCATTTATTTTTTGTTGTTGTTAGGTACCCTTGGGGATGTCTCTCCCTTAGGGTTTTCCCTACTGACTACTTCAGCGTTTGAGGGGGACATTCTATGTCTTACTGCTTCCATACGCCACCCTCCTCAGTTAATTTTAATGCTCACCAATGTAACATTTAAACCATTCACTGAGGACTGTAGTTTCCCTCCTGAATGGATGCAGGTCATTTCCCCTATATAGGCACTTATCCCTCCAGCAGGGACCCTGGTCCCCAATGTAGCTGAGTCTCTCCTCTCTGCACCACTCCTTCAACCATGAGTTGAAGCTCCTGGTAAGGAGTACCCTAAACTCACCACTGTTGTAGACAGGCAGCACCTCAGAAAAGGCCACTGAGTATCCTACCTGCCTAAGACCCCTCCCCAACTCCACAAACTCCTGCACTATCCTAGCCTCATCCCTAGCCAGGTCATTAGTCCCTTGGTGAACAATGACATCCAGCTGTCCCTCCCATTCTGCTGCCGTAGCGATCCTCAGGATCCGCTTTCCATCCCTCTGAGCCATGGTGCCGGATAAGCACCTAATCTCCAACTCCCCCTCCCGTCTTGTCCCCAAATCTATCCCCCTCACAATGGAGTAGTTGCTGGTCACTGTGCTGAACACAGTCACTGTGATTTATGGTCACTGTGAGCCGACCAACTTAACAACATTCAAACACAGTCACTGTGAGCCGAACAAATGTGCAAGTGCTCAAAAAATACAAGCAGAATCACTATAAAATCATTTTTATTCAAAGCAGAACCATTAAAATGGAACGATTTGGCTGTAACTCTGAAGTACAAGCTGTACCACAGTTGTTGTGAGTAGAGGGTCTTTTGTGGTTTGGGCTACAGTTGCCGGAAACAATTGAGAACCATCTAAAAATGCCAGAAAAGCACGTTCTTTGCACTAAAACACAGTTTGGAAAATAAAGCAAACATCTATTAACTAAACAAATTTAAAATAAATATAAAGGCCACCCTACCAACATAATGGTAGCGCTACTGCCTATGGTGCTGACAACCGGGGTTCAGGAGCGAACCCAGGGTTGGTGGAAGGCTGTCCAGGGGGAGTGGGTGGAGCGTCTGGAGGACTGCTCACCTTCTCTGGGGATGGAGAAGATCTGGTGCCCAGCAACTACCTTTCCTCTAGTGTTGGCTAGAGAGATAGATGCACTGGGGACCAGCCCTGAAGGCCACTGAAGGGGAGAAGTAAGACAGCAGACATCTGCATGTTGGGGACAGGAACATACCTAGCCATGTACTGAGGTCATTGCACACACATCTCCATCCAAGAGGGAGGCCATGGAGGAACCACATAGAAAACCCCATGGACAATGAGCGGCCCGAAGTACGGGATCCTTGCGAGGACCCAGAAGACTGAGGTGGGGGTATATTCCATAACCATAACCCAAGGAGAATAGAGTTGATAAAACAACAAATCTTTAGGACATAGCCATTGAGTTAGCTGGGAGCAGTGTCTGAGGTATCCAGTCTCTTCAGAGGAAACTAAAGAGCTATCATTGGAATGCTGGGAGCTCAAGACAAGCATTGTGAGAGTGAGCATCTTTGAAAAGGGATCTAAATTCTGGGGTACCATATAATTCACTGAGATGATGCACAAGTTTGACTAGGCTGTTCTAACTCTTGTTGTTAGAATTCTGTTGCATAATTAAGCAATAAACCATGACTGGGTGTGGGTGATGCTGGGTTTACCCACGCCTGGCATGGTTCAGTCACAGAAAGTTTTTTTTTTGTGTGGAGGAGGTCAATTTATTTTTTGTGTATTTGTTATGCTACCAGAACAAATAGACCCTTACTAATTGGTTGCTAGTAGTAGCAGCAGCAGGTGTCACACTCACACACACACACAGCTTCATTTTTTTTTTAAATTGTACATGGGGAGTGATCTGCGATTATTTGGCATGCAAGTAAACGGTGGTCTAAATGGAGCAGGCATCCAGAACTAAATGGAGCTGGTCGCTGGATGGGCCGCTCATTGTCATGAGTGAGAGATGCCTGGTATTTCTTAAAATGCAAACAGTATGGGGGTATACATTAGAGCACTGTTGCAGCAGCTCTTTAAGTGCAGTCTGCTACAAGAAGCAACAGCAGCTGTACATGCTCAGGTTGCACCATCTATGCTCAGCTCAACAAATATTTTCAGACTTTGACTAATGCAGAACTTGGGGAAAGTGTATCTGAATTAGAACGAGGGGTAGACGTTACAGAAATTACGGCCGAAAAGCCGATCCATTATACTGCATAGGCGCACGCCCAGTATCATGGCACGGCTTTTCGCATGGTAGTTTTGTAACTTCTACTCCTCATTTTTTATTCAGACATATTTTCCCCAGTTCAGCATTCCTGCATGTATTAAAACGGTTGCTTTGTTGAATGGGTATGGTGGGAGGTATGTACAAAATAGAAATGGGATTGTAATGCGGCGATCACGGTTTAGCGAGGATTTAAAATGGTGGTTTTACGCTTTCTTCACTGAGGGCTCAAATTGATTTTAGAGATGCGGCTGACTGGCACCTTTGCTGTTGGTATGAAGGCGTCCACTAAGGGCCTGAGTGATAAGATGGCCCTATGAAACCTCATGCAGAAAATTTGCCCTTCCTGCCAGCTCCTCCTGAACATCTGCGGGAGAATTCTGGGAGCACTTAAAACTAACAATGGAGCCTCTGCCTCGTTGATTTCCACACCTTCGAAAGAAACAAAAAACACCTCTGTTATATCAAGTATGCCCCAAACTCCTTTCCCTGATAAATTACTGGAGCTCTGTTGCCCTTTGGAAACAAGAAACTGACCTTTCTTATCTTTGCTATATTTAAGAAGCTTGTCCAACTTAGTCCCAAACAACATGTCACCAGAATTAGAAGTGTGCTATGCAGGCCTGGTCTGCAGATAGTACTGAAGCCAGAATCCTCTCATACATGAAACTACTGTATACTGGAGAAGTATCTGGCAGATAGCTGAAGGCTGTCTTGAACTATCTCCCAGAAAGGAGGATGCTAAGAGAGGAAGATGGCTGGACACCGGGGAATCCTCCAGTAAACTATCCAAGAGCGCTAGTACACAGTCACATGGGGCCCAGGAGACCAGGAAGGTGGCACACACTCTAACACTAATTCTAATGTTAGACCCTGCCACCAAAAAGAAATAATTAGTCACTGTAGTAAAAGTGTTTCTTCTAAGGGATCTAACAGTAAATCATACAAAAACTGCATCACCTCCATCCAGAGGTGTTGCCCCGGAGATAGAACATGTAACCCCCCTGTTACCCAGGGTTACTAGAATCCCAGTAAGACCTAGTGGTAGGCAGGGAAGGCAGCTTGTAAAACTCCAGTTAAATGGATTTCACACTGTCTCACTCTCAGTCTCAGCTGAGACTGAGGGATGACATCACCATAGAACTATCGCAGCTGCATGAGCCACATTGGAATCTGCAGAAGGGAGTTAGATTAGAATGTTGGGAGTTTTGAACAGTCAGTTGGAGAGAGTTGTGTGAGCAGTGAAGAAGAGAGGAGCACAGCAGTCTGTGCACAGGCTCTTGGAGCCTCAGCTCTGACATAGAGCTACATTTAGGGAAAGGTGTGTGTTTCCCCCCAAAGAAGGACACAGTAAGTTGCTCTTTAAAGTGGTGGAGACTGCTGATTCGGGTCTCTGTGTCCCATCCCTCAGGGGATGGGGGTGGAAGGTTTGCCTGCTATTCCAGGGGCAACCCCCTGGTTCCTGCTAGAAAAGAAGCTGCCTTATTTTTCCCATGTGTGTGGGGGACAAGAAGATTTCAAGATTCACCTGTGGGGCACCTGCAACCAAAGGCTGAGTTCTGCTCTTTCCAAAGGGCCCAAGTTTCATCCAGAACTGTGTTAAAGTGGGGATTGGACTACTGAAGTAGTGGGAGGCCTAGAGTAATAGGCTTAGCCAAAAGTAAAAGTATGTTCAAGTCCAGCACAAGGGGAAAGTCAAGACATGTAGAGGAGATGTGATATACGTCTACCCTGTAATCTACATTGCCAGGCTTTCAAAAGAGTTGTTTAGTGTCCAGAGAAATGGCTGGGTATGGATTGTGGGAGCTGGAGATGGGAGACCCCCCATCTTTAGTAACCAGGTCCACCTCTATGGATTTGCTCTGTGGATTTCTACTTTGCCTCATACACTTGGCCAGTGATGAGGAAAGTACCCAGACGTGGGATGGAAGGAAAAATTTCCCTTAAAGAGTCGAAGGCTCTAAGGTGATTTGGGGAGCCACCAATAGGAAAACTGGTTCATTTCCATATGGACTGTGATCAAGTGGCCGGCGGGGGAGCGGGGCCATGGAAAAAAACCAAGTAGTGTACAAGTCGGGCTGTGTACCCAAAGCTGCGTGCAAGTCTGGGCTGTGTGCCTGGTGGGTTCAGAGCCTGAGGGCTGGAACAGTAAAGAAGTGTTCTATATCTCTAATCTGCATTACCAGGAATGTAGCCCCGTGGGGGTCCGTCTATGCTTTGTTTGTTCAGTTTGGATGTGAATAAAAGCCACACTTTAGAATCCCTTTTCCTGGTATTGGACATTACAGTTATTGCTTCCTGTGTTTGGATTTACTTGGGTGCCCCTGTGCAGAGCGGCCAAACCTAGGCCCCTTGTGCCGAGTAACCTAGTCCTCCCCGAACCCAGTCCCCACCAGGTACTGCTGTCAGCTTCAACAGCATGCCACCTGTCATTTTGCAAAAAAGGCAGGGGTGAGGGCCTTACAAACACAATTGCAAATAGAATTTAGAATACTGTTCAAACTCTTCACTGTTGCCACGCTCCTCCCTTGCTGGTCTAACATTAGATTTGTTTCTCTGAAAACATGGGGAGCAGTGACCACCAGTAATTATCCTAACAAAAATAAAGCAATATTAATTAAACCAATTAAAAAGCAGCAGACTAAAATGCAAACTACAGTGCTTTTCAAAATATGAATAAAGAACAGTTACATAAGAACTTAACATAACAGTAGATCTTCAAGGGGATGTCAGTCATCAGGTACCACCATAGGAACTTCATCGTTGGTGAATGGGGAATCCACATGGAAGATTTTCAGCAGTACAACTGGGGTCACCCATGCCATCGATGTCCGTCGACATCACCAACCCTATATAGGACTCCCTCCTCAGTTCTTTTCCCCGGAGACGAAGACAGTAAGCTCACACCCTGGGGAACCGAGGAGAGATAGAGGGATCCAGCTCTGTATAAAAAGATGGAACAGGAGTACTGCTGAGCAGCCATGTGTGAGGAAGCAATTTTCAGTAGCTCCATGAATATTTACACTATTTTTGTATTAAACTGGAATTTTGTGCTCCTTCCTCAATAGACTTTGTCCTCCCAGTACTTCTGGGTGATATCTAGTGGCCATTATGGAAAAATATAAGGGCTCTGTGGCGGCATCCAGCAATTATTTTTCACCCAAAAGGCAGGAGAGACACTGGGCCTTCTCAGAGTGGTGTGCCTGGAAACTCTGATAGTGTGGGGCCAAAGGAGGTGTCTTTCGCCACGGTTAACGCCACGCTCCAGCAGCTACTATGCATGGTCCATGAGCTAGACTGTAAATTTGACTCCCTAACACCTAGAGTTGTGGCGTTGGAAACCCAAATGGACGTCACTCAACAGTCGGTCTCCAAGCTGGAGACGAACCTTAACAAAAATATGGACAAGTCTACAAAACTTATCAAGGACAGTTCTTGGATGCAGCAGCATATTAAAAAGCTGGAGAATCAGGTTCAGGAGAAAATCGTCTGGGTTTTGAGTCTACCAGAGTCTGTGGAGGGGGAAGATCCCTTAGCCTTTGTTCGCACCATGATCCCGGACTGCTTGGCTTTGGAGAGGACAAGGCACCGCAGTCTATAGTGAATGCTTATAGGCTTACCCCTAGGAGAGCGTCTGTGGATTTATCTAGTACCTGGGCTTTCATTCTGGTTTGTACTAACGTTGGGGACAGGGACCGCTTGCTATCAATGGCCAGGAGATGTCACCAGGTTCGTTATGGGGAAGCAGACCTCCATTTTTTCCCTGATTTGGCATATGGCATCAGGCAACGTCACAGAGCATTTGATGGAGTAAGGAGCCACTTGAGGCAGTTTAAGATCTCTCACCAGCTTCTCTTCCCAGCCAGGCTTTGACTTACATGGAAGGACAAAGTATACATGTTCAATAAGGTCCACGAAGTGGAGAAGCTGCTGGGTATTATGGATCAGGAGCTGTGCCAGGATAATGCTGCCGATGACATGGAAGGTGACAGCTTTCATGGTCCCCTCATTGACTGTAATGTATTACTCCTTTTTTTTATGTTTCTGGGTGGCAATTCCTATCTGTTATCGCTTAGCTATTTGGGGGGCTGCAGGACTCTATTTCTGGGACTGCTACGTCAAGGCCTGCTATCCCTCTGGACTTCTGCCATATGGAAATGATATATTTGTTAATGTGGACTGGACTGGCCTTTATGATTTAAATATAGAATAAAGTATGGGGTGGTGTGTGTAACTAGAAGTTTACCCACCTCCGAGGTGTTAGATGCTACATAAACCCCGAGAGCAAAGCTCAACGGGTTTATTAAAGCATCTAACACCGAGGGTGTGTAAACTTTCAGTTTACACACACACACACCACTTCATATTTTATTTTATATATTGCTGTTTCCTTTTTGTCACAGCAATTATATAAAATACTAACTGTTTTAGCGCAGTCATGCTCCGGTTCCGTTTATCGACACTCTACACATTTGTCCAGTCGGCATTTTTAATATGTTCGCTAATGTTTCTTTCCCCCTTGAATTAAAAATTAGGTATTATTTTAAAAATAAACTTACCACCAAGTTCTACTGGTGATTTCATTTTAGGCAGAAGGCGAGCAGGTGAGTCGAGGCATGTGGTCGGGAAGCGAGGAACTGTGGTGCGCTCATGCACAGAATGAGGGAAACCATGCACGTGTTTGCCGTAATAAAAACTCCTTCATTACGGCAGATTATGCCATGGTTTCCCTATTGGAAAAAGCTAAACCCATTAATTATTATATTTTATAGAGCCACACTATGTTCTTGTTGCATTTGGATCCACCTAGTGGGTTTTTTCCCCTCCCTTTCAAATATGGGGGCCTGTGGACTTCCTTTATGTACTTTGTATCCCCCTGTGTATAGTATGTATGAAAAAATTACTTACCATAGTAATGTTGTTTCTTCCCAGTGATGCTCAGATATTCATAAATTTATGCAGTAAGCCTGAGGGGTTGGACTGCCCAGAGAGATAGAACACATGCAAATGATAAAACACTTTGCACGTGAGTATCTTTCAAACACTGCCTCTACCAACTGTCTGTGTTCTAACCTCTTCAGATTTTATATGGAGCCTGGAAAGACAGGCCTAAGGTAACACAGTATTATGATTTTTTAATAGTAAAATTGGGGTTTTCCCACAAATGTAAACATTTCAATTATAAACAACCTCCAACCAGAGGAACAAGATAATTTAGAAAATTAGAACAAAATGTCAGAAAAATACCTAAAAGAGAACCACAAATGAACTCTGTTTGCCAAACTGTTGACAGGTGCAGAGGATATGCACTTCAAGGGTATACTGTGATTCAGTGGCACTAGCATGCAGAGTGCAGAGGCTGAAGTTCTAGAAGGGGAGGAAGGAAGGGAATTTATGAATAGCTGAGCATCACTAGGAACAAACAACATTACTATGGTAAGTATTTTTTTCTTCTAGCTCCAGCAATGCTCAGATATTCCTAACTTTATGCAGACTACAAAGCAGTACCACTGGAGGTGGGCACAGAACTTACTTTGGAAACAGACTTCGCAGGACTGCTGTGCCAAACCTAGCTTCACTCCTAGATAGACTATCCAGATTGTAATGCTTTGTAAAGGTGTGTACTGTCTTCCAAGTAGCTGCTTTACAAATGTCCACTAGTGGAACATCTCTGGCAGCTGCTAAGGTAGCAGTTGTCCCTCTAGTAGAATGGGCTCTCAACCCTGTTGGGGGCTCCTTACCAGCTTTTGTGTAACAGAATTGGATACACTGAACTATCTATCTACAGATGGACCTTTTAGAGGCTAGATGACCTTTTCCCACATCTCCACAAGTCAGGAACAATTGTTTTCTGTCCTTTCTATGTTCCATAGTGGCTGTCATGTAATAACTGAGAGCCCTTTTAACATCCAGACTGTGAAGTCTTCTTTCACCAGAACTGCTATGGTCTGTGAAAAAAGACAGGAAGGGTAATAGATGATTAAGATGAAAATCCGAAACCACTTTAGGGAGAAATTTTCTGTTTGTTCGGAGGACTATCTTATCCCTATGGAATGAGATATAGTCCTGGTCGATACAAAGAGCCTGGAGCTCACTGATTCTTCTTACAGAAGTCATTGCCACTAGAAAAACTGTTTTCCAAGTGACATATTTTAAGTGGGCTGTAGCCATGGGTTCAAAGGGAGGGCCCATGAGCTTAGCTATGCATACATTGAGATCCCATGCTGGCACTGCTGTCCTGTGAGGGGGGATGCAAATGATTCAAACCTTTAAAGAACCCTCTAAAAATAGGTTATGAGGCTAGTGTTATCTTCGCTCCAGCAGAAAGTTAAGCAGACACTGCTGCAAGATGAACCCTTAAAGAACTGGGTTGCAAACCCAAGGAATGCAAATGAGTAAGATAGTCCAGAACGACTGGCACTCCAGCTTGAGCTAGTACTAAGTCTTTAGTCGAACACCAGATAGAAAACCTTTTCCACGTGGAAGAATCGGTTCTTAGAAGGTTTCCCATAACCTCTTAAAATGTTTAACACAGTTTCAGAGAGGTTTAAATTAGCGTATTCTAGTTCTTCAAGAGCCAGACTTTGAGATTGAGAAACTTGAGATTCGGGTACAATAGGGTTCCTCGATTGGAGGTCAGTAGGTTGTGCCTCCGAAAGAGATGTATTGGTTTGACGACAGACATGGAGAGCAGAAAAGAGTACCATGGTTGCCTGGGCCAATCTGGAGTTATCAAGATCAGAGATGCTGAGTGGGATCTGAGCTTCACCAATACCTTGAAAACCAGAGGAAAAGGAGGGAAGGCATACAGGAACCTCCCTGACCAATCTAGAGCCAGGACATCCAGAGGAAGTGTACCCTGATCTCGTGGTCTGCAACAATAATGTGGCAGGTGGTGGCCCTGGTGGGACGCAAACAAGTCTATCTCTGGATTGCCCCACCTTCTGAAAATAACCTGTACTACCTGTCTGTTTAGGGTCCATTCGTGATGGGCCTGGTTGATTTGACTCAAGGCATCTGCCAGGGTGTTGTCTTTCTCTGGCAAGTGGATTGCCTACAGGGATACTTCCAAGGAGTAAGCCAGAGACCAACTTTTCATGGCTTCTGTGCAGAGGAGGTCTGATCTGGTTCCTCCCTGCTTGTTTACATAATAGATTGTGGTGGTATTGTCTGTTCTAACCTGTACCACCTTGCCCTGTACTAGAGAAGAGAAAGCTTTTAGAGCTAGTAGCACAGCTCTGAGTTCCAGCAAGTTTATGTGCTGAAGGGACTCTGTAGCTGACCAGGTACCCTGGGTTGTGTGATCCCCTAAATAGGCACCCCAGCCCAGGAGGGATGCATCTGTTGTGAGAACAACTGAAGGATATTCCTTCTGAAAAGGAATTCCCTGCCTTAAGTTTGATTCCTCTTTCCACAACTGGAGGGCCTGTAACAGGCACCTTGTTACAGGAATGAGCTTTGAGAAGGAATCTTTTCTTTGACTCCAGTGAACCCTGAGGTGGAACTGGATGTCTCTCATTTGAAACCTGGAGCCCAACACTGTGCCTGTGGAAGCAGCCATGTGGCCCAGTAGCTGCAGAAACTGTCTTGCAGTTTTTGGCTTGTGCAATCTGAAGGAATTTGTTATTGACTGAAGACTACTCTGTCCAGAGCTAGGAAAGCTCTGCCCTGTAGGGTGTTTATCTCTGTTCCTATGAACTGCAACACTTGTGCAGGACTGAAGACTGTCTTTTTGTGATTGATTAGGAATCCCAGAGATTCCAGGAAATCTTGGATAACTTGTAAGTCTTACTTAACCTGGTCTGGTGATTTCCCTGCCACCAGCCAGTCGTCCAGATATGGAAAAACAGTAACTCCCTGCCTTTGAAGGTGTGCCACTACAGCTGCTAGGCACTTTGTGAACACCCATGGGGCCGAGGAAAGGCCAAAAGGCAGGGCTGAAAACTGGTAATGTCCTGATGCAAGTCTGAATCAGAGATATTTTCTGCAAGACTCCCTTATGGTGATGTGGAAATAGGCATCTTTTAAGTCCAGTGATGTCAACCAATCTC
The DNA here is from genome assembly GCA_016271365.2 of Neoceratodus forsteri. Lineage (NCBI taxonomy): Eukaryota > Metazoa > Chordata > Ceratodontiformes > Ceratodontidae > Neoceratodus > Neoceratodus forsteri. The sequence goes on from CM057452.1 coordinate 571,776,528, forward strand.
CCTTTTGGAGTGTTGGCAAAATCAAGGCCAACATTACCATTCTGAACTTTGGTTTCTTCAGGTGCTTGTTTAGAACTCTGAGATCTAATATAGGCTGCCACTCCCCATTTTTCTTTGTAGTTAGGAAGTATCTGGAGTAAAAAAACCCTTCCTTTCAAGGAGGCTAGAACTGGTTCCACTGCTTTTATCAATAGCAGGTTTCGAACCTCTGACTCTAGCAGTGTCTTTTCTGCTATAGAGGGTGAACTGAAAACCCTGATCTTTTGGGGAGGAATGGATTTGAAATCCAGAGACAGACCCTGACCCACCACCTCCAGGACCCACTTGTCTGTGGTGATGTTTGACCAAGCCTGGAGGAAGTGTGACAGTCTGCCTCTGACAGGGAGGGAGGAGGCAGCCTGTACCTCAGGGGGGTCTGCTTAGTTTGGGGCTGAGACTGAGTCTGGGACCCTCACCTGGAACCCCTTCTGCTCCTACCCCTGGAATATCCTGCTGTGGCTACTGCTGGTATTGGGGCAAAGCCACTGGCTGGAAGAAGGGCTTGGTATAAAAAGACCTGCCCCAGCCTCTCCTTCCATAAGGCCTAGTGGATGAAAAAGCTCTCTCTTTAGCAGAGTTGCTTCGATAAGTGGCTTTATACTCATCAACCTTTTTCATGTAGGCCACTGTGGACTCTCCAGAAAGAGAGTTACCCTCCAGAGGAAAATTCAATGCCTTGGACTGTGTATCCTGAGTCCGATTTGTGGCTCTGAGGCATGCAAATCTCCTCTGTGCCACCGTATTTGCCATCCATCTGGCTGCAGTGTCATTAGCATCAGCAGCCATCTGAAATTGATTCTTAGCTGCCTCTAACCCAAAACTGTCAGTTTCTGCCAGGTCACCTGACAAAGGCGAGGAGGCTTTTAGAGACGTAGCCAAAACTGATTGCCACAGTGATTTCTGATACTGGGCAGCATAAGCTTGAAAAGTAGCCTGACGCATGGCCAGGGAGGCTGATAAGTACTCTTTTTTGGCCTTATCACAGGCAGCTTGCTGTATGATCCCCTGGTGGTCAGGGTGGGAGAAGAAGAAATCAGCTCCCTCCCTATCCAATTGGCACTTTGTGTTCATCCTCCTGTCAAGGGAAGAGGTGGAATTTGGTGCCTGAAGAAGCTTCAGGGCATCTTTCTTAAAAAATGTATACACAGGGAGGAGGAGGATGTGGAAGGTTTTTGTGGGTGTCAGCCCCATCATTTCCATATATTCCACCTCCTCCTCCTCATCTTCAACTTGCTCACTGGTAGAGATGTCTAGTGCATCTGCCATTCTTATGACACAGGTAAAGTGAGAGGAATAATCCTTAGACATTCTTGGAGGGGAACCTCAGTCCTGTTCAGGGGACACTTCTGGTTCTATTGGCTCTTCCTCCTCACCAAAATCATCAGCAGAATCTCCTTCTTCAGAAGGAGAGGGCTGAACCTTGTTGCCAGCCTGGGGACCCTGAGCAGGGGGAGGAAGGATTATAATCTGCAATGTCTGAATTATTTTAAATGCCTGGGCAATCTCCTGGGCTGAAGGCATAGGTAGACTAGACACAGAAGTCCCCAGTTTGGAAGGTGAGGGTTCTGTATTTTTTAATTTCTTTGTTTTCTTGGAAGGAACTGGGGAGTCAGCCAGTTCATTTATTCTTTTTGTGCCCTTTTCACCCATCTCAGGGGCAGGGACAGCTGTAGACGTGGGTTCAACCACAGTAGCTTGGGATGTTGGCTGGTCAGAGCCTGAGGGACCCCTAGGAGTTTTCTTTTTAAGCCTTTCAAGGTGTTTTCAATAGTCTTTTCAGGGAATGTCTTACAGCCTTCACATTCCTCTCTTAAATGTTCAAAACCCAGACAAACCACACATAAAGTGTGCTTATCTGCCTTTGCAAACACTTCTCTATACTGCAAACAGTTTTTGAAACCAGGTTCACTGGTTTCCTTTTTAGGATTCTCTGACATGATGTTAAAACAAGAGAAAAACACCAACCGCTAAAAACTCTCTATTTTATTTTCACGGTTGCAGTCGGTTCCGGAACTGGGAAGAAACCGAGGAACCGAACCGATGGAGAAGAGAAGAGAAAGGAACTAGGTTAGCGGTTCGGTAACTGAGAGATATCGGTTACAAAATAACAAATTAAATCACTTTTTGAAGTAAACAAAGGCGGTTCTTTAATCAGAGAACCCCAATTTTAACTAAAACTAACCCGGTTCCCCCACAGTTATACCGAAACGAGAGGAACCGGGAAAATAACACATTTTAAACGTAAACTAAGATTACTAAATAAAACAATCAGTAGAGACAGTAAATGAAAACAAAATATACTTATATCAGTAATTTGAAGTTTTCTTCACACAGGAGAAAGTGGATGTACGGCACTCCGAGTGACCAGACTTTTCAGGAGGAGAGAAAAATCTGAAGAGGTTAGAACACAGACAGTTGGTAGAGGCAGTGTTTGAAAGATACTCTCGTGCAAAGTGTGCATTATTTGCATGTGTTCCATCTCTCCGGGCAGACCAACCCCTCAGGCTTACTGCATAAAGTTAGGAATATCTGAGCATTACTGGGGCTAGAATACTACATTTACTCTGGGGTACAAGGGCTCCAACGCCGGCTCATTTTAGGTTTGTTATATATGGATATCTGTTATATTCAGGAGCTGCTAACATTATTTTTGGGTGGCGTCCTGTAGAGGGGAGTTGTGGACGGTTTTGCCCACAGGCTAGCTGGCTTTTGTTGGGCTAGCTGGTTGAAGTCTATCCCTCCAGGTCTCTCCTTGAGCTGCATGCTTTCGCTGAAATTGGGATGTTATATTGGGTACTTCCCCTATGTCGTACCATTTGGGGTGTTTCCTCTGAGTTGGGATTGAATGTTCTTATGCTGCTGATTTCTATCTGTAACATGAAAATGCCTGCGTTTGTCTGCTTTTGTAGGTTATATCTTGCAAAAAGCTCAATACAAATATAATGCTAAAAAAAAAGATGGAACAACAGACAGCCAGGTCCTGAACAGGAGCCCTAAGAAGGGGGACGGTGGGAGGGAAAGCATACCTGATGACCGAGATCCCCTTGAAGAGCTACTGTTTCGGTAAATTCTTACATAACTGTTCTATCTTCTTTGGAGGTATCTCAGTCATCAGGTACCACCATAGGAACAAGTACCAAGCAGTGACAAGTAGGAATAGACACTCTGGGAGGCCAGATCCCTATAAGCTTAACACAGGAGACTAAAGGGAACCTACCCAGTCAAGGGACTTCCTAAACTTAAGACAGAGACCCTTGAAAACTGACCTGTCAGAGGACTCCATAAACCCAAGACAGGAGTCCCTGCAGAACAGCCCTGCCAAAACCTGCATAGGCTATCAAGACAATGTCCAGATTGTAGTGCTTGGTGAAAGTGTGGACTGTACTCCAGGTGGAAGCAGCACAGATATCAGCTGCTGAGACCCCTTTGAGACAATCCATCAAGGTAGCCATGCCTCTGGTGGAATGAGCTTTGACAGCACCAGGCAATTCTTTACTTGTAGCAGAACACAATGCAATTTGCCAACCATTTGGATAAACATTGCTTAGAAACTGAAGCACCCTCTCTGCTTCAGGTGAAACAAACAAACAACTGCTTAGACTTTCTGGACTCCTTAGTCCTGAGCAGATAGTACTTCAAACTTCTGCTCACATCAAGTGTGATGTGTATGAAGCAGTGCTTCCCCTGGAATGGCACACTCAGAAAAATAAACAGGGAGGTGGATAGACGGAGTGTGAACTCAGAAACCACCTTAGGAAGAAATTTAGGATTTGTGCACAAAGATACCCTGTCTTTGTGAAAATAAGGATCCTCGTACGAGAGGGCCTAAAGCTCTGAAATTCTTCGAGCGGAAGTAATAGCAACTAGAAAAAGTGTTTTCCAAGAGGCTCAAAAAGGGGCAGGGTCTATTTCTCCAAAATAAAATTCAAGTCCCAAGCTGGGACATGAGAATGGACTGGGGGTTTCAGATGCAGGAGGCCCCTAAGGAAGGTGTGGGAGACATCCAGCTGAGCTATAGTACAGTCATCCACAGGCTCACTGAAGGCCGAAATGGCAGAAAGGTGAACCTTAAGGGAGGAATACTGGAGACCTGAGTCAGACAAGGTCTAGGATGTGCTTTATATGACAGGTGAAAGGATCTAAGGAATGCTTGGCAGCCCATGTGGCAAACCGCTTCCACTTCATGGCATAAGTGGTACTGGTGGAAGGCTTGCAGGTGGCCACTAGTATGTCTGCTGCCCTGTTAGAGACCCCAGACCTGGCAATGGCTATGTTCTCAGGAGCCACGCATGCAGAGGGAGGGACCTGAGGTTTGGATGGACCAGGGTCCCCAGATCCTGGGCCAGTAGGTTTCTGCAGAGAGAAAGGGGAACTGGAGATTCCTCCACCAGCTGCTGAAGCAGAGGAAATCATATCTAGCGTGGCCAAAATGGGGCTACCAGGATCATGCTGGTCCCCCTCCATTTGTAGCTTCAGCAGTACTCTGTATTAGTGGAAATTAAGGAAATTCATGTAGAAACCTCCCGCACCAAGAGAGGGGCAACACATCTCGCCAGAAAATTCCAGGCCCTGTTTCTAGTGAGCAAAAACTGGGCAGTTTTGCGTCGTGTGGGGACGCAAAAAGGTCTAACTCTGGATGACCCCAACTGTTGAACAGATGATCTGCTATGGATGAGAGAAGCTCCCATTTGTGCATGCTGGCTTGAGTTCTGCTGAGACTGTTCACCAGAGTGTTTAGAATGCCTGGCACATGGACTGCCGAGAGACTCAGGCTGTAATCCAGCACCCAGTACCACACTTGCATTGCCATCCGGCATAGGGGATACGATTGAGTCCTGCCCTGCTTGTTGATATAGTACACTACACTCAGATTGTCTGACTGCATCAACAGCTGTCCTGGGGCCAGGTGCTCCCGAAAAGCTTGCATGGCGTAGAGCACCACTCTCATCTCCAGGACACTGATATGCAGGGTGGATTCCCACTGGGACCAGGAACCTTGGGTTTGGAAGGGACTCAGGTGTGCCCTCCAGCCCAGACCCGAAGCTTTCGAGGTCAGGATCTGATGCAGGGAGGAAAGTTAGAAGGGAACCCCTTGAAGGAGGTTCAAGGGGTCCATCTGCGACCGCAATACTTTGCGCACTGGTGAGGAGATCAGGACTAGATCGCCCAGCTTGTCCAGATGCTGATCCCACTACACTCTGTGGGTCCCCTGAAGTGTGCGCTTGTGGAGCCTGGCCAGTGTAACAGTAGGAATGGCCGCAGCCATTAGACCCAGGAGTCTGAGGTACAGCCTTGCAGGAATGCACCAACTCTGAGCAACCTCCTGGACGTGAGCAATAAGGCATTCCACCCTGTTGTGAGGTAGTAAGGCCTTCCTCTGTTCTGAATCCAGGACCACCCCTGTGTATTGTAGTCTTTGGGATGGTACCAGAACAGACCTGGGCAGGTTGACTAGGATGCCCAGAGACTGAAAGAGGTTGATGGCATGCTCCAGATCTACAGCAGCTGCTTCCTGAATGGAGCCTTGAGAAGCCAGTCATCCAGGTAAGGAAAGACATACAGGCTGTCCCTTCTGAGGGCTGCTTCGGACCACTGCTAAGCATTTGGTAAAGACACACGGTGCAGAGGATAAACCAATCTTGAATTGATAATACTCTCCCTGAAAGGCAAAGCAGAGAAACCTCCTGTGAGAAGGACAAAAAAACACAATGTGCAGGTAAGCATCCTGCATATCCAGGGAGCAGAGCCAGTCTCCAGTTTTGAGGAGAGGCAAAAGGCCCGGCAAAGTTATCATCTAGAACTTTTTGTACTGTACAAAGAGATTGAGGTCTTTTAGATCCATAATAAGCCTTAGAGCTCACATCTTTTTGGGGACCAGGAAGACCCTGGAATAGAACCCCTGATTTCTCTGTCGCTTGGCACCAGTTCTATTGCCTGCTTGCGCAGTAGAGTCTGTACTTCCTCCAAAGAGAACAGGCAGATGTGCCAGGAGGTAGTCAGCGGGTGGCAAAGGGGTGTCTGGAGGTTGCTGAATGAGCTCCAGTGTATGACCGCTCTCTATGATCTACAGGACCCAGGCATCTGACATTATGGTTCTCCATTGGTTAAAATGGAGGGAGAACCAACCTCCGACCACCACCTCCTGGGCCTGGGCCGAAGGAAGGGTGTCTGGCAAGGAGTCAAGCTGAGGTGGGTCCAGCTGCAGAAGCCAGACCCCTCAGATCTAGGATACTTGGCTGTGGCTCCAGCCTGGTAGTGGGTAGGTAGGGAGGACTGAGCTCTATGCTTTCCTTGGGGATGAGAGACTGAGCCTGGTCTGTTGGTTTGCCTACAAAAGGAAGAGCACCCCCTACTATGCTGCTGAGTGTGGTAGAGGGAGTGAACAGATCTAAGAGCCATGCCTGAGGTCTGCAGATCATTGATAAGGTCCTGAACATCTGGACCGAAAATCTTGGTGTCATTGGAGGAAGCATTAAGCACCTTGTTTTGCACGTTGGCTGAAAACGCAGATACCCCAAGCCAAGAGTGCCTATGGAGGCATATGCCAGTGGCAGCCGCTCTGGCAACCATATCTGACAAATCATAAATGGCTCTCAGGAGATGCTCCCCAACATCCTCAGCCATCTGGAAGCATTGGAGTAACTCCTGCTTCTGGGCACCATCAGGGAGGGCTTAGGTTTGGGCAACAGCCTTGCCCTTCCTAGAGTTGGTGTTCTGGAATTTTACCATGTGAGACAGGTAGCTGGCAATCCTCAGGCCTAGGGTAGAGGAGGCATACACCCTTTTGCCCCAATGATCAATCCTACGGGACTCTTCGTCCGGGGGGCAGGGAACTAAGGTACTTGGGAGCCTTAGACCTGTCATGTACTGCCTTAATAACCACTGAGCCAGTTTCAGCTTGGGCAGCAAGGTAAGGAATGCCATGAGGGGCACTGTAGTTTGTCGGCTCTACGAGACATAGCTGGCACCATGTCAGGTCTGTGCCAGGCTGCCATGGTAGCATTTTTAAGAGCTGAAAGCATGGGAGTAATAATTTTAGGTGGAAATTCTGGAATTTCACGATAGTCCGCCAGATACCTTCTGGTGGCATCCTCCTCCTCCTCCTCTGTCTGAATTCCCATGGAGGAAGACAGTTGCTTCATAATGCTGAAGAAGGAAGCATCCTCAGGCGGAGACCTGGGGGTGTGCTTGACAGATTCTTCACTGACTGAAAAGGCAGCAGACTTATCAGAGATATAGTATTGGGCCTCTTCCCCCTTCTCGTCAACCTCATCTGGAAGTATGAGGTCAAGGTGGTACTCCTCCTCGACGTCAACCTCTTCTTCTGGGTCTGGCATCAGCTGCACCATCGACGGCACCTGGGTAGGCTCCCAGGGCCGACAGACAGGTGTCGATGATGAAGGCAGCAGCAGCAATGAAGGCCTGTTAAAGGCAGTAAACTGCTTACGCTATAACATTTGTTACATGAACAAGAACTTCATTCAGGTCCATCATCACCAGAGGAGGAGTCGGCGGCGCCAAGGCCAATGAAGCAGTCTGTGTGCCCGATGAGCTCACATCCTTAGGGGGAGAAGGAGCAGGTCTGAAAGGGACGTCGTCAATGATGAGCCTGTCGATGGAGGGGGGGCTGATGACCTGGAGGTCGATGGCCAGGCGCCCAGAGAGACAGGCAGCACAGCTGTCGGAATGGGTCTGGAGTGAGCCAAGACCCGGACAGCAGGTCTCTTCATTGGAGCTGAAGCCAATGATGAAGAGCCCTCCCTGGAGAAGGAGAGGCTAACAGGGAACAGGATGGCCATCGGGGGAAGTGGTCATGATCCTGGTCTTTCTTGTGACTTTTCCCCAAGGGCTTGTCTTTGACCTGGGAGTTCTTGGAGCTCTTGGACCCAGAGGGTGACTGGATGGCTGGTGCCCCACAGGACCCCGGTTCGGAGCCAGCTACCTGTTGTTCCTTGAAGGTTTTCAGAGCTTTTCTACATTGTCTAAGGGTGGTTTGGTTGAATTGCTGGGAGAGCTCACAATCTGAGGTGTCGTGATCAGGCCCAAGACAGCAGACACACACTGAGTGTTCATTGTTTCCACAGCTGCAGCGATGGAAGAAAGATGTAGACAGTTTAACTCTCGACATAAATGACAAAAAGAAAATAAATCTCTAAAAGAGATTTAGAAGGGTTGAAGGAAAAAAGACCGTAGGTCAAAAATGGCGTGAACACTGAGACAGCTCTTCCATGGAGATTGCGCTTGCAAGTCAATGGCGGGAAAGAACTGAGGAGAGAGCGGGGCCCACCCATGCCTATATAGGGTTGGTGACATCAACGGATGTCGACAGCATGAGCGGCCCCAGTTGTACTGCTGAAAATCTTCCATGTGGATTCCCCATTCACCAACGGTGAAATTCCTACGGTGGTACCTGATGACTGAGATACCCCCGATGAAGATCAACCAGTTTTTAACTACTGTGTAAAGCCAAAGGTTTAAACAATAAATGCTCAAGCAACAAAATAATATTCAAACTGATTCTTTTAAGAACCCCTTTTCAGAATCTGGAAGGAGAGGCAAGGTCAGAGCTTACATGACTCATTGTTGGATCCATTAGAAGAAACACAATTATTACAGTGAGTAGTTATTTCTTCTAACAGGAATCCAACAGCAATGTCATACAAAAACAGCAGACTCGCTAGCAGTACCTTGGTAGGCTGGGTCTAGAACCAAAAGGTTCTGCAACACAGCAGTCCCAAACCTGTCATCCTGCTTGGATTGTAATATCCAGACAATAATTCTTTGTAAAGATGCGTGCTGTCACTCAGGTACAGTAGCTGCTTTAGAAATCACTTGGAGAGGGTGCCCCTTTGTGCCTTTAGGCCTCTTGGAGACTTCTCATCAGCTTTTTCATAACAAAATGATGTCCCCCAGTCCCCAGCGGATGTGGACCTTGCCCATTTCAAATCCAAGTTCCTACCAATCTGGAACTCCCATGCTCCGCTCCGCAAAACTAGGCTACATGGCACACACCTTCCTTGGGTCTCACCTAGTGCAACTGGCCTGCCAACGAGCTTGCGACCTTGCATGGCATCGGGCTAAAGCAACCAACTGTACTAGCGACCTCAAACGTTATCGTGAACTCAGAAATGGCTGCACCAAAGCCATCCGCCTAGCCAAGGCTGAGTATTTCAAGTCCAACTTCCAGGCAAACACAAACAACCCATCCAAATTCTGGAGGGTCGTCCAATCCCTCTTCTTGCCTGCTTCAAACACTTCACCGCCTATCCTCAAGCACAACCACGCTGTCTTTACTGAACCTATTGACATTGCCAATTGCTTCAACTCCCACTTTGCCACCTGTGCCTCTGCGCTGCTAAGCACCCTCCCTAACCCCCATCTTGCCCTGGTGTCCCGTTCTACCTCCCCACCCTCTGCTCCCCTACCTGCTCCCAACCCATCCCCACAACCTACCCCCGCTGTGCTGCCCCCCATGCCATCCCTCACCCCTTCCTCCCCTCAGTTCTCCTTCTCTCCTGTCTCTCCTGAAACTACTCTATCAGCTCTCCTGGCACTTGATGCTACCAAAGGCTCCTCACCCGATGGCCTGGACCCTAGGCTTCTCTCCCTCTTGGCTCCTGCCATCGCCTATCCTCTGTCTTTGATACTAAATCTCTCCTTTGGGTCTGCCACTGTTCCCTTGACTTGGAAGCATACCGTTGTCCTTCCCCTCCCTAAGAGGGAAGACTCCACTGCTCCTGGGAACTATCAACCTATCTCTCTCCTTCCAACCTTAGCCAAACTCCAAGAACACATAGCGCTCGACCAACTCTCCTTGTTCCTCTCTGACCACGCTTTCTTCACACCCTTCCAGCCTGGCTTCAGGAAAGCCCATTCCACCACCACCTCCCTATTGAGGCTAACTGAGACCATCTCCTCAGGCTTTGACAAAGGGAACATTACCTCAGCTATCTTTGTCAACTTGGCCAAGGCCTTTGACACTGTCTCTCAACCCCTCCTTCTTCACAGCTTATCAGCAGCGGGTCTCTCCTCTACTGCCACAGGCTGGTTTAGCTCCTACCAGTCAGGCAGGTCGCAATCAGTCGCAATTTGAATAGCTGATGTCATCTCAACCCTCCTACCTATTACCACTGGAGTCCCCCAGGGTTCAGTGCTAGGCCCCATCCTGTTCTCCATCTTTTTAAATGAGCTCCCTCAGGTTTGCACATCATCTAGCATCCACATGTGTGCTGACGATACAGTGCTGTTTACCTCTGGTAAATCAGTCCCTGATGTCACTACCAGGCTTCAGTCTGACTTCACCAAGGTCCAACTCTGGTTCAACTCACACCAACTATTTCTAAATGCCAAAAAGACAGTCTCCATGACCTTCGGCACAAGGCAAAGACTTGCTCGGCTCAGTAACCTCCCTTCCTTTCACACCCTTGATGGGACTGCTCTTGAGGACATCTACTCATTCAGGTATCTCGGCATTTGACTGGATAGATACCTCGACTTCTCTGCACACATAGATGCTGTTCTGAAAAAATTAAGACCCAAGCTTGGTGCCCTCTATAGAAACTGCAGCTGCATCCCTCTTGCCAACAGGCACGAGCTGGTACAGGAGATGATCCTGCCCATTTTCAACTACTGCGACATAGTCTATGGTGCCACCCCACAGTCCCACCTATCCAGACTGGACTCTCTCTTCAACTCCTTCTATCATTTCACTCTTGACGCTCCCCTCCTAACCCACCATTGTGATCTGTACCACTCCCTCAACTTCCTTCCCCTCCACAATTGGAGAGTTTTACACGGTGCCAAGTTCATCTCTAAATTCTGGCTTGGTTCACTCCCCTCATACATCTCCTCCTCTCTTGGTACCCCTTCCCCCTCCCTTTACTCCCTTAGATCCCTTGCTGACACTCGCACCCTGTCTATCCCTGGCAGAACCATATCCTCTGGACAGAAAGCCTTCTCGTATCACCTGCCTAAAATGCGGAACTCTCTGCCTCCTCAAATCCGCTTCTCTTCCTCCCTGTTTTCTCTTACCTCTGCACTACACAACTATCTCACCCCTTCCTGTGTCTGCTTCTGACCCCCTCCTCACCAAACTCCTGTCTACCTTCTCTCCTGCCCTCTATCTCATGTGCTTACCCAACCCCTCTTGGTCTAGCACTTAACCTCGAGACATGCTCACCTTGCGAAAGGATACTGTAACTGCTGCAGTGTACCACCCTCAAAATCCTGCTGCACTCCTCCTGGCACATGGCTCAGCACTGCTCTTAACAATTGTATGTATTATGCATTGCATACCTGTCATCTGTGCTCCTCCTGTGTTGTAAATGATGCCTCTCACATGAACGTACTTCTTACTATGTTACTCACTCCTATACCTTGCTTGAATGTATGTACTATACTGTATCTATTGTACCACTGTATTACTACATTTAATCCCACCTCTGTATTACTGTATGATTTGCCATTGTTACTACTGTCATCCCACTACCCCTTCCACCAGGACGTACCGTGAGACGAGCATTAAGTTGCTCAGTGTATCTTTCCTGGTGAAATATTTCAATAACTAAATAAATAAATAAAAATTGGATACAGGAGACAATTTGATGAGAAATCATTTTTTGACTGTTAGTTTACCCTTACCAACCTCTCCATTAGTGACAAGCAATTGTGTACTGTCAGTTCTAGTACCCTTTGTTCTCTACAGATAGTACCTCAGTGCCTTTAAACATCAAGGCAGTGCAGATTCTGCCTACCTGTGCTGGAGTGGTTAGGGAAAATACAGGTAGGGTAACATATTACTTTAAACGGAATTTTGACACCACCTTAGGAAGAAATTCTCCATTTGTTCTTAAGACTGCCTTTTCTCTGTGAGAGATAATGTAGTTAGGATATGTGCAGAGCTTGTAGCTCATGACCCTTCTGGCAGATGTCAGTGCAATGAGGAAAACCGGTTTACCAAGTGACATAGTTGATATCTACTGCGACCATTGGCTCAAAAGGAGAGGCTAGCCATATCTTCAGGTCTCATTGAGGAATTGGTTTCCTCACAGGGTGATGCAGGTGGTAGGAGTCTTTGAAAAATCTTTTAAAAATGTGCTGTGAGGTACTGGATTTTTCTTTCCTCGCTGACATGTAAGCTGAGAAAGCAGCTAAATGCACTTTTAAAGTAGATTGGCGGAGCCACAGATGCTGAAAGTGTACCATATACTACAGTACTACAGACAACCCTGCCTGCACAGGTGAGATTTTCTGTGAAGCACACCAGATGGAAAATCTTTTCCATTTTGAAGAACTTGTTTTTCTCATGGCTAATTTTCTGAATACTCTCAAGACCTCTAGTAACTTGTCTGAGAGGTTTAGTCCAGAAACATCTAGCTCCTCAAGAATCAGCTTTCAGGCACAGTGTTCTGAGATCCAGATAGGTCACCTTGCAACGTGACAGGGCCAATAGATTGTCTTAGGGACAGTGAGTTGGGGTTCTTGCATGACAGGGACAGCAGCAGTGATTACCAGGCCTGTCTATGCCAGTCTCGAATATCAGTATCATTTTTGCTGGCTGACTCATACCTCAGTTTTATCAACACTCTGTGAATGAGGGAACAGGGGAAAGGCATACAGGAAATTTACTCCCCAAAAGAGGGACAGTGCATCCTCTGGCACAATCCCCATAGAAGAAGGCCTGCAACAAAACTTTGGCAGCTTTTTGTTCTCTCATGAGGCAAACAAATCTATCTCTGGACCCCCCCTTGAAAACTAAGGTCAGTACTTTGATTCAGTCATTGTTCTTGATTGCCTTAGCTCATTCTGCTCAGGGAGTCTGCAAGGACACCGTCTTTGTCAGACTGATGAACTGCAGTTATTTTTGCATCTATTGAGTATGCCAGGTTCCATATCCTCATTGCCTTTGTGCATAGTTTTGATTATCTGGTAGCTCCCCGTGTGTTTAGATAGTATGTTGTGATAGTATTGTCTATTTTTATCTGAATCATTTGACTTTGCAACAGGGAGGAGGACTACACTGAGAGGAGCACTACCCTGAGTTCTAACAGGTTTATGTACTCTGTGCATTCCTGTGAACTCCTGAACCCAATGAGTGCTCTGTCTCCTAAGTGTTCTCCCCAACCTAGTAGAAAAAGAAGAAGAAGCATTTTATAGTGCTTTTGATACACAGTGTATCTCAAAGCGCCTTACAAGCAATGCTAGACTGGTAGTGAAGTGACTTAATGTGTAGTGGCAGCGATATCACACATCAGCACCCACATACAGCCTGGACAACTGCATGAACTAGTTTTATGGAAAGGGGAATATTGGCCAGGACACCATAAAAAGTAATCTACTCTTTTTTCGAAGGCTGCCTTGGGTTCTTTTACTTCCACCTGTACACCCACCAGGACAGCACCAGGATGGGTAAAAGGAACCTTGGTTTAACATCTCATCTGAAGAATGGCACACTCCAACAGTACAGCACCCCCCCACCCAATACTGCACTCGGGTGCCAGCATTTAGGTATGAGCCCAATCCTGGTGTGGGACGAGAACCCACAACCTTTTGGCCCAGAGGCAGATGTGCTACCAACTGAGCCACGCTGACACCACGGGGAGGGAGGCATCTGTTGTAAGCACCTGAGTGGAAGACAACTGAAGAAAAGGAATACCCTCTCTGAGGTTTTCGTTGTCCTTCCACCATTTCAGTGCCTTGAGGAACTTTTTGTGACTTGAACTGGATGATTCCTTTGGCACCAGTACCTCTTTAGATGCTACTGAACATCCCTCATCTGGAGGCAGGCACATGGCACCACAGCTGCTGCTGAAGCCATGTGGCATAGAAGTTTCAAGACCTCTCTGGCAGATTCTTCCTTTCCTGGTTGAAGGAAGGGGCAATATTGGACCTGGTGTTCCCTAACAAGGACAGCATTGCAGACTCCGAGGTGGGAGGCCATCTGGGAACCAGTGATGACCAAATAGTGTGGTTCAAAATAAGGACAATGGTGAAAGTGAACCACAAAAGGAAGAGGGTCCTGGACTTCAGGAGGGCAATTTTGTTTTAAAAATGGGTGACTTCTTTAGAGACAACCTAGCGGGGAAAGATGACCAGGGTGGGGATAGAAAATAGTGGGCTAAACTAAGGGGAGGCACAGTGAAGGCAAGGTTCTTGCATAACTTATTATTTCTAAATAGTAAATAGAAGCAGTGCTCTTTGGATATCAGTACACTTTGTCCTTGGTAGGTTCTTCTTTTTCAATCATTTTGAAAGCCACCCACTGGAATTTGTTAATGAATTTAGGTATCTTGGTCTAATTTTTTACTTTTCTTTGACCTTTAAGCCACACACTGATAAACCTGCTTCAAAAGTTCACCAATGACTGGGATGCTTAATGTGCACCAGACATTGCTTGTCAACCCTGGAACGCAAACACATTATTGGGCAAGCAATTCTTCTTATCTTTGATATTGGCAATACTGTCTACTGTTATTCTCTTGACTCGCATCACCTTCCTTTAAACACTTTTACTTTCAGTTACTTCATTTTATTTTGAAATCAAAGTGGGATGAGCATCATTGCTCTTTACTGCATCAACTGAATTGGTTCTTTCCCTCCTCCTCCAGGCGTAATCTTAATTGGTTAGCCCTCATTTATAAATTGGCCAATAATCAGACCCCTTATTATCTATCAGAAAGATTAATTATTCCTGCTCACAAATATAGTTTCAGAGATGTGACACAGCATGGCTTTTTCTTATCCAAATTTAACATACATTTTGCTAAAAAATGCTTCTCATATAGGGCCCCTTTTTCTTGGAACAATTTGTCCCCTAAGCTTAGAAATTTACCTACCCTTGGCACTTTTAAACATGGCCTGAAAAATTGCTGCTTTAGGAACAATCTGTTTGTAACTGTTCCATTAATTGAGTTGTGCGTGTTTAGTTGACTTATATTTATTGTTGTTGTAATCGGTCTTAATTATGACTTAGGACATTGTGAAAATGAGCTTGCACCTCATGGAACCTGTCTTGTATTTCTGCAACTTCTCAATAAAAAAAAATAAAGAATACAAAAACACTCTGTGCAAAGGAAATGAGCAAAAACAGACCACTATGGTTCGCAAAGAAAGTGGCTGAAAAGGTAAAGGCTAAAAGGGTAGCTTTCAGGAGGTACAATATAAGGTGACACACAGGAAAGAGAACAGGAAGGAATATCAGGAGATGCAGAGGGAGGCAGGGAAATTGGTGGGAAGTGCAAAGGCGCAAACTGAGGAAAGAACAGCTCAAGGGGTAAAGAAAGGTGATAAAACATTTTTTAAGTGAAAAGAGGAAGACTAGGGGAGGAATTGTAAGGTTAAGAAGGGCAGGTGGGGACTGTGCAGAGGAAGATCAGGCAAAAGCAGATAACCTGAACAAATATTTTTGTTCAGTCTTCACAGAGGAATGCGAAAGGGCTGATCCAAATAAAAGCAACAGGGACATTGGAGGTAGACACAAGTCCCTTGCAGAGGAGAGAGCTTTGAAGGAACTCACAAGTCAGAAAGTGGACAAAGCTATGGGTCTGACAGGGTATACTTGAAGGTACTGAGGGAGCTCAGGGAGGTACTGGCTACATCTCTGACAGTTCTTTTTAACCACTCATTGGAAACTGTGGTTCCAAAGGGCTAGAGAAGGGCAGATATAGTCCTGCTTCATAAAAGTGCTAGCAGGGAGGATGCTGGCAACTACAGACCAGTCAGCCTGATATCTGTGTTGAGAAAGCTAATGGAGTCATTGCTTAAGGAAAGGAGTGTGGAGTATCTTGAATCCAGTGGGTTACAAGACCCAAGGCAACACAGATTCACGGAGGGAGGGGGCAGTGGACATGGTCTGCTTAGATTTCAGAAAGGCTTCAAAACTGTTACACACAGGAGGCTTATAAGGAAACTTGTCAGCTTATGGGTGGGTCCGACGGTGGTAAACAGGGTAACAAACTGGTTATGTGACAGGCAGTGGAGCGTGGTGGTAAACTGAGTTCACTCTAGGGAAGGAAGGGTGACTAGTGGGGTGCCACAAGGCTCCGTACCTGCCCCAGTCCTCTTTAATGTCTTTATAAGTGACACTACAGATGATCTGAAAGGGAAGGTCTGCCCCTTTACAGATAACACCACAATCTGCAATAGGGTTGACACTCCAGAGAGGGTGGAGAGAATGTGCAGATATTTGAGAAAATTCTAGGTGTGGTCAAGGACTCGGGCAGCTGCCCTTCAGTGCAAAAAAATGCAATCAGGCACTTAGGGCATGGAAACCCAGAGGCAAAGTGCGAAATGGGAGCAGAGGTATTGACCATCACCAAATAGGAAAAGGACCTGGGAGTAATCATATATGATGACCTCAAGGTGGTGAGGCAGTGCGACTAGGTAGTTGGGAGGGCCAGTAGGATGTTGGGGTGCTTAGGGAAAGGTACCACCAGCAGGAGTGAGATGATATTGCCACTGTATAAATCACTGTTGAGACACCACTTGGAGTACTGTGTCCGGTTCTGGGGACTACATCTCATGAAGGACATAGAAAGAGTAGAGACATTCCAGGGGAGGGCAACTAAAATAGTGCAGGGTAAGCATTAGAAGCACTACTAGAAGAAAATAAAGGACCTCAATATGTACACTCTGCAAGAGAGAAGGAAGAGGGGGATATAATAGAGACAGTACAGTTACGTACTAACAGTAGATCTTCGAGAGAAGCTCTTGCAGCAGGCCATACCAATAAGACTAAGCCGCCAGGTGCCAGGACCACATGGAAAACTTCTAGCTAGCAGTCTACCATGGGGGATCACCCACTGCGGACATCAGTTAGCTGACATCGGCCTAGCCTATATAGGTGGTCGGTCCCCCACACCTACCTCAGTTCTGCCACCAGAGACTCCACATGGGCAGCTAAAGGAGAACCGAGGAGGTTTTCCAAGAGTCAAAAGAAAGGCAGAAGCAGTGCAAGAGATAAAGAGTTGCAGGGGGAAGGATGGAGGGAAAGCAGGGCCTGCTGCAAGAGCTTCTCTCGAAGATCGACTGTTATGATAAGTTCTTACATGACTACACTATCTTACTTCGAGGAAGGCTCTTGCAATGGGCCACACTGATAGAACCGAGTCCAAGCAGTACTAGGTATCAACAGAGTGCCACCACCAGGAGAAGGACAAGTCAGCAGCTAAGAGCTCATGACAGAAGGCCCTGAAGAACTGCCAGGCCGAAACTGTCTCTACGCCTAGAGGCAATGTCCAGACTGTAATGCTTGGTGAAGGTGTGGACAGAACTCCAGGTGGCAGCTGTGCAAATGTCCACAACAGACACATTTCTGAAGCAAACTGTGGAGGTAGCCATACCCCTGGTGGAATGGCCCTTGACTACCCCTGGAAGGGGGTTGTTGTACTTACGGTAGCAATAAACAATGCAATTAGCAAGCCACTTAGACAAACACTGTTTGGAAACAGAAGCGCCCTCTCTCTTGGGGGCCAACAAAACAAACAACTGATAAGTTTTCCTCAAAGACTCGGTGCAGTTTGTATAATTCTGTATAAACATTCTGTGACCATCCAAGGTATGGAGCAATGCCTCCCCCTGATTAGAATACTCAAGAAACTAGCAGGTGGATGGAGTGATTTATAGTAAACTCTGACACCACCTTAGGTAAAAACTTAGGATTAGTATGTAAAGACACCCTGTCTTTGTGAAAAAAAACTAATAAGGCTCCTTACACATAAGAGCCTGTAGCTCAGAGATCCTTTGAGCAGAAGTAATAGCAGCTAAAAAGAGCATTTTCCACAACATAAAATGCAGCTCACAACTCATGGCCGGTTCAAAGGGAGGTAAAGTGAGTTTCTCCAACATAAAGTTGAAGTCCCATTGAGAGGCCAGGTTCCAAATGGAAGGTTTGAGATGCAAAATGCCCCACAGGAACATGTGGGACACCTCAAGCTGAGCTACAGTTTTGTCCTCTCTAGGTGCATGGTATGCAGAGATGGCATAAAGGTGCACCTTAAGAGAGGAGTATCCAAGGCCTGAATCTGAAAGGGAAAGGAGGTACTCCAACACCTGGTTCACCGGGCATGCAGCAGCCCAAATGGAGAAGCGCTTTCATTTCATAGCATAAGTGGCCCTGGTGGAGGGTTTCCTTACTGCCACCAGGACATCAGCAACCCTAGAGGATACCCCAAAGCGGGAAATAGCTAGGTCCATAGGAGCCATGCATGGAGATGCAGGGGCTTGTGGTCCAGATGGATCAGGGTGCCCTGGTTCTGGGACAGCAAGCCACTGCACAGGGGTAAGGGCACTGGAGGTTCCACTGCCAACTGCTGCAGCAGGGGAAACCAAATCTGGCATGGCAGAAGGGAGCTATGAAAATCACCTCTGCTCCTGCCAACTGGAGCTTGAGCAGAACTCTCTACAAGAGCGGGAAGGGAGAAAAGGCATACAGAAACCCCCCCTTCCAAGACAGGGACAATGCGTCTCACCAAAAACTCCAGGTCTGGGATCAACAGAAGCTAAAAAGTAGCAGTTTAGCATTGAATGGGGAAGCAAAGAGGTCCAACTCTTGATGGTCCCACCACTCAAAGAGATCTTCGACCACTGAGGTTAGAAGTTCCCATTCGTTAGCCCGTGACCTGGAGTGGCTAAGACTGTTGGCCAAGACGTTTTGGATACCTTCTACATGCACGGCCAAGAGCTCCAGACTATGCTCAATGGCCCAGAAGAAAAAATTACTCACCTTAGTAATTATGTTTCTTCTAATAGAGTCTTGCTGTATTCTGACAATTGCAGTGATTCCCAACCTTTGAACTGCCCAGGAGAACAAAGAGTTAATTTTCTATGGAGGGCACAGAATGCTGAGCTCGAGATCGGTTGAAGTCTCTTTCTGGAGTGTTTTGAACTTAAAACGCCAGATTCTTACGAGCCCAACTAAACTAAAAATTCTATGTGGAAATTGTAAAAATTCTTACTAGCCAACTGGCTGAAAAAAGTTTTGGATTCCCAAGGAAGACTCAAGTCAGGAAACCCAAAAACAAAACCCAATGTACTAAAAATAACAATAATAATTGAGCACCCAAACAAAAAAGGAGGAGGGTGCAAGCAAAAAACACCCCTAGGGTGCAACACTGCACCAGCCCACCCACTTCCCAAAAACAGGTTCTGAGAGGGGAGGCAGGAAGGGAGGTCAGAATACAGCAAGACTCCATTAGAAGAAACATAATTACTAAAGTAAGTATTTTTTTCTTCAAACAACATGAAGTCTTGCTGTATTCTGACAACTGCAGACTACCAAGCAGTACCTCCAAGGAGGAGGGACAGAACCTACTTTGGGAATAGGCTCTGAAGTACTGCTGTGCCAAACCGAGCATCACTCCTAGCCTGGATATCCAGAGAGTAATGCTTGGTAAAGGTATGGACAGTTTTACAGGTGGCTGCTTGACAAATTTCTAAGAGAGGAATATCCCTGGCAGCAGCCAGGGAAGCTGCTGTACCTCTTGTGGAATGAGCCTTCAGGCCTGAGGGTGGAGTTTTTCCCAGTTTTTCATAGCAGAATTATATACAAGACACAATCCACCTGGCAATAGATCTTTTGGTGGCAGGTTTGCCCTTCCCCACTTCTCCATAAGTGAGGAATAACTGGAGGGAGTCAAACCTCTGACCCTTGGTATGCTCTATGGAGTAACTAAGGGCTCTTATGACATCTAAACTGTGTAGCCTCCTCTCTCCTGAGGAAGAATGATCAGTGAAGAAAACAGGGAAAGACACAGACTGGTTTAAATGGAAGTCTGAAACCACTTTGGGCAAGAACCTTCTATTGGTTCTAGGGACCACTTTATCCCTGTGAAATGAGATAAAATCAGGTTCCACTGACAGTGCTTGCAATTCACTGATATGCCTGGCAGAGGTAATGGTTACCAAGAACACAGTTTTCCAAGTCAAGTACTTAAGCTCTGCTGAAGACATAGGCTCAAAGGGGGGTTGCATAAGTTGAGCAATGCAAACATTCAAATCTCAGGCAGGGGCAGGGTCTCTAAAAGGAGGATTGGTGTGACGCAATCCTTTAAAAAATTTACAGAACACAGGATAGGAAGACAGTGAGGAAGGCTTTCCCACAGACAAAAATGCGGAAACAGCTGACAAGTGTACCTTGAGAGTAGCTGGTCGAAGGCCTAGGCCATTAAGATGGACCATATAATCCAGAACCATAGGCAATTCAGTAGTGTCTGGAGAAATATGCTTCTTAGAACACCAAATGCTGAATCTTTTCCATTTGGAGTTGTAAGTCTTTCTGGTGGAGGGCTTTTGAGAAGCCTTGAGGATATCCAGAACCCCTTGGGAAAGATGCAGATCTGCAAACTCTAACTCTTCAAGAGCCATGCTTTGAGATTGAGAGACAGAAGAGTGGGGTACCAAATCCTTCCCTGAGAGGATGTTAACAGATTGTAATTCCTTGTAAGAGACAGGGGAAGATGGACTGCTAGGGACAGCAACAGGGGGTACCAGGGCTGTCTGGCCCAATCTGGAGCAATCAGAATCACCTTGCATGGTTGAGACCTTATTTTTACCAAAACTTTGAACAGGAGTGGGAACGGGGGAAAGGCATACAGAAACTTCCCCTCCCAATTCAGGATCAGGGCGTCCAGAGGGACTGACCCCAGGACTGGAGGTGTGCAACAAAAGAGAGGGAGTTGGTGATTGTCTGGTGCTGAAAAGAGATCTATCTCTGGAGTGCCCCACCTTGAAAAAAATCACTTTCAACACCTGAGGGTCCAGGGACCATTCATGATGGCCCTGAGAAATCCTGCTCAGTGCATCTGCTAGCAGATTGTCCTTGCCTGGAAGGTGAACTGCTGCAAGAGAGGTTTGCAGGGAATAAGCCAGGGTCAACAACTTCATGGCTTATGTGCACAAGGCCATGGACTGAGTGCCTCCCTGTTTGTTGATGTACCACATGGTGGTGGTGCTGCCTGTTCTGACTTGAACCACCTTGTTCTGTACTGACTGAGAGAAAGCTTTTAGGGCCAGAAAAACTGCCCTGAGCTCTAGAAGATTGATGTGGAGAAGGGATTCTTGGGGGGACCACAGCCCCTGGGCCCAACCCAGGAGAGAAGCATCTATGGTAAGGACCACTGAACAAGGCTGAGTAACAAAAGGAACACCTTGTCTTAAATTGTCCCGATCCTGCCACCATTGGAGGGCTTAGATCAAGGTCAGAGTCACTGGGATCAGTTTGGTAAGGGAATCCTTCCTCTGAGACCAGAACGCTCTCAGGTAGCACTGAATATCCCTCATCTGGAATCTTGCCCCTTGGACCACTGCTGTTGAAGCTGCCATTTGGCCCAAGAGCTGGAGGAAATGCCTTGCTGGTCGAGATACCCGAACGCTGAAAGAAGAAGCTAGTTCCATAAGAACCCTAGCCCTTTCTTGAGGAAGAAAGGCTCTTGCTCCGAGTGTGTCCAGCTGTGCCCCTATAAAGGTAAGAAGCTGGACTGGTTTGAGAACTGACTTGGGAAGGTTGAGAATAAATCCTAGAGAAGTGAGCACTTGCTGGGTCACTTGCAGGTGAGACTTGACTTGGTCTGGAGACTGACCCGCTATTACCCAATTGTCCAGATATGGAAAAATTGAAATCTTTTGCCTTCTTAGAAAGGCAACTACTACTGCCAGGCACTTTGTGAAAACCCTTGGGGCTGAGGTTAGGCCAAAGGGCATTGCTCTGAACTGATAATGGCCTATGGGCAACTTGAACCTGAGGTACTTTCTATGGGAGCACCTGATGGGAATGTGAAAGTAGGCATCTTTTGAGGTTCAGGGAGGCTAGCCAGTCCCCTGGCCTTAGAAAAGGAAGGATTATTCCTAGAGTTACCATCTTGAACTTTGGTTTTAAGAGATGTTTGTTTAGATATCTTAGGTCTAGGATGGGTCGCTACTCCCCTGTCTTTTTGGGGGTCAGTAAGTACCTGGAGTACAGTACTTTGCCCCAGTGTAGGGTAGGTACTCTCTCTATAGCTCTTAAAGCTAGGAGAGAAGAAACCTCTGCCTCTAGGGCAAGGGTTTCCGAGAGATTTGCAGGTGGAAAAGATCTGGCTCTCATCTTTGGAAATTTTTTGAAGCTGAGAACCAGTCCCTGGCTTACTACTTCCAGGACCCACTTGTCTGATGTAATAGACATCCAGTCCTGGACAAAGTAAGCCAGCCTGTCCCCTACTGGAATAGGAGAGTCGACCCGGGCAGGCCCATCAGGGTGTCTGCTTGGCAGGGGCTTTAGGCTGAGGAGTGGATGCAGCCCTGCTCATCCCCCTTCTGCCTCTCCCTCTGAAGAACCCCGTCTGAGAAAAGTAAGAAGAGGCCTGTGCTTGGTAAAAAGGCCTTTGAAAAGGCCTGCCCCTAGACTACTGCCATTGAGGAGTTGCCTGCCTTTCCTTGGCCTGAGCACTTCTGTAAGTGGTCCTGCACTCATCCATTTTCTTCATGTAATTCTCTGTCTGCTCCCGAAACAGAGAATTAACCACTACAGGAAAATCCAATGGCCTTAGCCTGGGTGTCCTGTGAGAGGCTAGTACATCTGAGCCAATCCATCCTCTGAAGAGCCACAGATGTAGCCATGACTCTTGATGAAACATCATTAGAGTCGACAGCAGCATGAAACTGAACCTTAGATGCCTCAATCCCATCTGCAGCCACTGCCTCCAGCTCCTTGGCTAGCTGGGAGGAGGCCTGTTTAGCCAGTGCCAGTACAGTGTCCCACCTGGACTTCCGGTACCTGGCTGTATAGGCCATGTAATTCGCCTGCCTGAGTCCCAAAGAAGATGCCATGTACTTCTCCTTTGCCATGGCATCAATCTTCCTGGAGTCCTTGTCAGGGGGGTGTGAAGCCAAGGGAATATTTGCCTTGTCACAGGCAGCAGCCTGCACTACCCCAACATGGCTGCATTGCTGATATAAGAACTCCGTGTCTGAGCCTGAAAGTGTATACCTCTTGTCCATTTTTCTATCCACAGGAGGTATAGTGTTAGGAGACCTTAGGATTTTTTGTGTCTGTTTCCCAAAAGATTTGTGGAGGGGAATAGACAGTCTCCTGGACTCTGGGATGTCCATCATCTCTACATAATCAGGCTCCTCTTGTTCTTCCACAGCCTCCTCCATAGGAAGCTGGAGGGTTTCAGACACCTTTCTGTAAAACATAAAGCGAGAAGGGGACTGAGAAAGCCTAGGGGGGAAACACCTGAAGGTCTGTCTGGGGAGATGTCCGGTTCCACAGGCACATCCATACCCTCACTTACATCACCATCCTCAAATTCCCCTCCTCTTCAAATTCCGGTATATAAAAATCTTGAACCGGGGGAACCAACCGAACTGAACCCCTGCCAGAAGGAGCCAGATCGGTCGGAACCGGATGGAGTGATTCCACAATCTGAATCGCTCTGGCTATCTCTTCGGCGGTCGGAACATGAACCTCTGGACCCGAACCAGTCGATTTTTCTTTGCGTTTTCTTTTTGTCGGAACCGATCCCTCGGAATCGGATCTCCTTTTGCCCCAAAGAAGTATCACCCTGGTCAGAGGGCACTCCTTCTGGTTCTGTCGAAACAGAACTGGGCTGGCCATCCAGGTCAGCGGAGTTCTCGGTCTCCTTTTTCCTCAGTCTACCTAATCTCTTCTTAAGGGTAGATTTGGGAACATTTTTACATATTTGGCAGTCTGAATCGAGGTGGTCAAACCCCAGACAATAAACACAGGTGGTGTAGGGATCGGCCTTAGCAAAGACCTCCCCACACTCACTGCAGTGTTGAAACCCAGTGGGCCCAGTTTTTTTCTTGGGTTTCTCAGACATGGCCAACCTAACCAACTTACCCTTTTTATGGCAACCGCCAGGCAAGACTCCCTTATCGGTTCCTAACCATGTCACGGGTATTGGAAAAAACGCACTAAAACACGTTTTTTTTTAGAACCAATAAGAACCAGTAACCACACACTAAGTAAAACGCACAAAACACAATATTTCACTATCAAATGGCTGGTTCAGCCGAACCGAGCCACACTTTTACAAGTTCCACACAGAAAAAAATAGAACAATTCCTATCAAGTACTCACGGCACCACAGACAGAGACTGAACCGACTATGCGGATATTTTTTCGGTTTAAAAACCAACGAAAACTGAAACTTTAACTGACTTTCGAACCGAGCTGAAAGAGAAATCTCCGGAGCAACTGTTCAGTGAGGTGGAGTAAAGAATCTGACGGTTTAGGTTTGAAACACTCCAGACAGAGACTTCAACCAAGCTCGAGCTCAGCATTCTATGCACTGCATAGAAAGTTAACTCTTTGTTCTCCGGGGCAGTTCAAAGGTTGGGAATCACTGCAATTTTGTCCAGGAAAATATCCTGGTGGACCCCGAGAAATGTAAATGCATAAAACTGTAAGTCCTTAATTCTGCTGCCTCTTCAGATGTGTCCTCTGATCAAATTCAGTGAGCCCCACATTTACCAGGGTTGGGGGGAAGAAGGGCGCAACACAAAACTCTCACACATAGACAGTTCTTCTGTGTTTCAATTGTCTGATTCTTTTATTATAAATATTGGCCCAAATCGTACATTTCACCAATAAAATATTGGCTTCCTCAGGAGGTGCCTTTTGAAAACATCCTTACATCACTGTAAATCAATGCTGTCCACTTTAAATTGACCACTGACCGTCCGCATCTGAGCTGCAGTGCGGACGGACATGGAGAAGTAAAGAATTGCCAGTAAAAGGGGCTTTTAAAAGTACTTTAAATAATGATGTGCTGAAAAACAAGAGCCTGAAAAGAAATGACACTGATTATGGTCAATCTAAAGTGGACAACATTGATTTACAGTGATGTAAGGATGTTTTCAAAAGGCACCTCCTGAGGAAGCCAATATTTTGTTGGTGAAACGTAGAGAATTTGGGCCAATATTTATAATAAAAGAATCAGACAATTGAAACACAGAAGAACTGTCTACGTGTGTGAGTTTTGTGTTGCACCCTTCTCCCCCCCCCCGGTAAATGTGGGGCTCACAGAATTTAATCACTGCAATTGTTAGAATACAGCAAGACTTCATGTTGTTTGAACCAATGTTCTACTTTGTGGAAGCTATGTTGGAGTGTTTGGTGGAGTTTAAGTGGGTCGGAGTCGGAGGCGAACAGTACGGCGTCATCCGCATACAGGAGCGGGTTTCCAGAGACGGGCGACGGGAAGGAGTTTAGGTATAGGCTGAAAAGTAGGGGGCCAAGAATCTACCCCTGTGGAACACCAGAGCGGACCGGGAGGCAAGGGGACAGGACAGTGTCTACTTTGACCTGTTGTGCTCTATCCGACAGGTAGCTGGCGAACCAGTTTAAAGTATCGCTGGAGAAGCCACTGGAGACGAGAGTGTTTAGCAGTAGAGCGTGGTTGACAGTGTCAAAAGCTTTAGAGAGGTCCACGAGGACAGCACCTGTGAGGTGGCCACGATCCAAGGCGGAGTGGGCATGCGAGGTGAAAGTGAGGAGGACGGTGGTGGTACTATGCCCCTTATGGATGCCATGTTGTTGGTCACAGAGAAGACTGTATTTTGTGAGGTGGTCAGTGATTTGGTTGGCAATGATACACTCTAAGGCTTTGGGGGGGAGAATTGATATAGGACGGTAGTTATTGGGGAAGGTGCGGTCCCCACTTTTAAAGATAGGGGTAATGTTGGCCAGCTTCCAATGGAAGGGAAATTTCCCTTGACAAAGGGAGCGATTTAGAATATGAGTGATAGGGTAGAGGACTTCTGGGAGAGTAAGGTGAAGAAGTTTCAAGTATAGGGAATCGCTGCAGTTAACTGAGTGGCTAAGGACTTTGGCTAGGTAGGGTTTGGCATCCACGGGGGAGAGAACACAAAGGCGAAAGAGGGGAGCAAGGGGAGGTGAGTGGGCCTGGGCCGGCGGAGGGTCGAAGAAGTTAGGGGGGAGAATATGGTTGAGATTTGTGAAAGCGGAGTTTAGGGCTGAGACTATGCTAAGGGAATCGTGGAGATGTTACCGTCTATTTCTAATTGGTCTGGGGGGGGGTGCTTTGGGGTTTTACCGCAGAGTTCCTTAATATTATTCCAGAATTTACACCCATCACCCCAGGTGGATGTTAAGGATGCTTTGTAGTAGTCCGCGTTGGCGGTGCACAGGGCCCACATGCATTTTTTGCGAAACTCCCTATAGCGTTGCATGTCGGCTGGCTATTTGGTTTCATTAGCAATATGCCAAAGGGAGTCATGCTGTTGCATTGGGCCCAGGAAGTGATCAGTGAACCAGGGGACCTGGTTGCCTTTGGACATTTTCTTTGTAAGGGGGCGAATTTATCACAGATTCTATTGAATGTGAAGATAAATAGATCAAGTGCATGATCGGGGTCTGGGGTGTTTATGGGGGTGTCCAATCCCAGTTTCTAAGGAAGGCCTTGAGTTGGGAGAGTTTGCCAGGGCCAAGTTTGCGCTGTAAGGTAATTTTCGGGGGGGTGTTTGGGAGCCCTGCAGGACCAAGAGCAGAGCACAGGAGAATGATCGCTTAGAGCGTTGGGGAGTACCTGGGTGTTGGTTATTCTGTGAGGGCGGTTTCTGAAGACCAGATCCAGGAGGGAGGATGTCCCTGAATGGGCATTTACCCTGGTGGGTGAGGTAACAACCTTAGTGAGGTTGAGCGCTGCAGCATCATCAGTATATGGGGCAGTTTTCTTGGCCAACCAATTTATGTTGAAGTCATCCATGACTATTTTTTTCATATTGAGGGGGTAGAGTCGCGATATAATTCAGAAGGGTCTGGAAGGCTAGTTTGTGTTTGTTGGGTGGGATGTAGACAATGGTGAGTAGGAGGGGGGCAGTAGACCTGCCTAGAGCTAATTTTAGTATTCAAGCCTGTGCCCTTGATGCTAGCTGCGGGGTAGGGAGCACTTGGCCTGACAGCGAGTCTTTAAGGTAGGCAGCACAGCCACCACCTCGTTTACCCACTCTATCAGAGCGATAGAGGATGTAACCAGGGAGGGCAACAACAGAGTCTGGTACAGAGGGGGAGAGCCGGGTTTCACTCAGTCCGATGATGTCAGGGTGGTCCTGGAGTACCCACCCCTGAAAGGGTTCTCATTTTTTTTGCAGGCTGCAGATGTTAAGTGAGGTGATCGCAGCCCATTGGGAGGGAGGGGTGGCTGGAGGGCAGTCTTCGGGCCAGGGTTGGGGTGGACAGTGCCCATAAGAACTAGTAAAAGCACAAGTGACCTGAGGTGGTTGTTTCTTGTTTGGGTATATATTTAGTGACATTTACGCAGCATATACCCTTTGGCTGGATGGTGGTGGGTACTGGAAGCTTAAAAGTTTGGGGGCAGTCAGGAGGAGGAGGAGGAGGAGGTGGGGCAGGGGAGGGGAGCAGTTGTGGGAGTGCGACTGGGGGTGGGCAGGAGAGCACAGGGCTACATGGAGTCCAGTGCCCATAATGATGCCTACTGATAGAGGATGACAGTAGGGAGTTTTAAGGTTGCGGTTTTTGTGGGGGCAAGGGGTGCGGGCAGAGGGGTATCTGTCAGCCATTGTGACAACTCCCTGCACAGGGGTAAACAGGAGAGGGGAGGGCAGGAGGGACAGCGCCAGTCTGTGTGCAGATGTAGAGCATGCGTGAAGTTCCACTTCGTCTGGGGAGGGAGGGAGAGCAGCATAGTGATAGAGATGAAAGTGGGCAGTAGCATGTTGGACTGGGGAGATGAAATTATAGCATTAAGAAGGAGGGAGCGAGAGGAGAGCAGCATAATGATAGAGATGAAAGTGGGCAGTAGCATGTTGGATTGGGGAGGTGAAACTATAGCTTTAAGAAGCAGGGAGTGAGAGAGGTAAAAGATTATGGCTCGAACAAATAGTGAGTGAGATTCTGGGAGATGGTATGACCTCTGGTGGTGACAGAATATAACCTGCAGATGGGAATGTTGGCTGATTGGTTTCAGCCATCACGTGACTACACCTATATATCTTGAGGCCCACCAAGGGTGGTGGTGGGACGTGACTACACCTATATATCTTGAGGCCCACCAAGGGTGGTGGTGGGGTGGGGGGGAGCCGACGTAACGCGTCGATGGGGATTTCCTCAGTCGGGAGCTGAGCGCAGTGCTGCTGAGTAGCGTACCTGCATTCTGAAGGAAGAGCTGCTGTGGGGGAGGGCGTCCGTCTGCCCTCACGGACCCTCAGGGGACTGCCGGAGTTCGGGAGCTGCTTCTGTGGAGGTGAGAGAGACACAGAATTAAATACAGGACAGCTTTTGGGAGGGGCTGGGGGTTGGGCAGTTAGAAGTGGAGTGTAATCCAAATCACAAAGGGACGCAGGAAGCTAATTTGAGGCAGGGCTGGCATTTAACTGTGGCTGTTTGCAGCATGCAAGTTCAACATTAAAAGGAGAAATAAATTATACAACACATTTGGAGCTAAATAGGCAAAACTGACTCTTGGCTAAGATGTTGCAACTGTTTGAATTTACAAATGCATTTAAAGACCAGGCTACTGTTCAGAAATTAAAGCACCACATATAAAGACTAGATTTAAACAGGCAAAGAGTCTTTTTTAGGATGGTATAAAAACAATCTCCATTCGTATGCCGAGAATTAATTTTAAAGGTGCTTCTGTTTCAATGAGTTCAAAAAAAGGCGCAAAGTCCTCAGACGGGAGCAAAGCGCAGTGCTACTGAGTAGTGTACCTGCTTTCTGAAGGGAGAGCTGCTGTGGGGGAGGGCATCCATCTGCCCTCACGGACCCTCGGGGGACCGCCGGAGTTCTGGAGCTGTTTCTGCTTTCTGAAGGGAGAACTGCTGTGGGGGAGGGTGTCCGTCTGCCCTCACAGACCCTCGGGGGACCGCCGGAGTTCTGGAGTTTGTCTGTTATAGATTTCCACTGGTTGTAGAACTGAGTCAGACGTCCTCCCACTGCTGAGGAGTCCCCCTCAGACAGATGAGGTGGGACCTGAGCCAGAAACTCAGAAGGTGGCACTGGGCGCTTTGGGCCTTTGTGCCTTCTGCTGCGCTTTCTTTTGCAGCTGAGGGTTCTGGTTTTTGTGAAAACCTCCTCTGCTTCTGCCCCGAAAGAACTGACGGTTGTGAAACTGTTGCTTGTTCCCACCCCCTCAGGAGGGGGTGAGCACAGGTCAGGCTGTCTTAATGGCAGACCTAGTCTTCTGTGTGACCTCCAGTGCTTGCTCCACCTGAGGTCCTAACAGAAACATACAGTCGAAAGGTAAGGCCATGACTTGCTGCTGGGCGTCATTCATGAAGCCCGAAGTACGCAGCCAAGAGTGGCGACGGGTGCAGATGCCAGCCGCCGCCACCCGGGAGGCGGTATCAGAAGCATCCACTGCAGCTTTAACTTGTTGGTTATTGGACTCGATACCCCTAGTTATGGTTTGAAGTAACTCTGAGTTAACCTCCGATTCAGGCAGAGTTTCTACCACTGCTTTGAGTGAATGCCAAAGGACATGCTCATATTGAGAAAAATAGCCCTGGTAGCTGGCAATGTGCATACCCAGGGTTGAGGCGGCAAAGACTCTTACCTAAGGTGTCTATCTTGTGAGATTCTTTGTTTATAGGCCGGGCTGTAGATCCCTGAGGTAGGACAACCTTATCATTCTCTGCCAGGACTACAATGGCATCAGCAAAGGCTTGTGAGACCAAAATGGGGCGATCCTTGGGAGAGGCATATTTCCTATCTATGGACTTGGCCACAGAAGGAATGAGAGCCGGATTCTTCCACACCATCTGTGAAAGGGTCTCGAAAGAGGGCTGTATGGGGGGGTTAAATCCAAAGGGATTTCCGGGACATGAAGATATCGGAGATGCAAAAGCTTCCTAGGATCGATTTCTGTAGTCTGGAGAGAAAGAGCAGAATTTGAATTCTTGAGCAGAGACTTAAAGGAAAGGTCTTCAACAACAGGCTTTGCAGGAGGATTGATCCCTGCTCACAGGGCAGTGTCAGCATCAACATCCTCACCCAGACGAAGATCTGGATCAGGCTCAAAATCATCTGACAGTCCAGGGGGAACTGTATAGACTGGAAAGGAGTGAAAATCCAGAGGAAGAATAGAAGAAGAAAGAATCTGAGTCGAAAACCCTTAAAGACCAAACGGCGCTGTACTCATCCCCAGCGCCGTAGAGGAAAACGGCGCCGAGAACAAGGAAGGAGGTGCTATCAGAAACGGCGCCACACATGGCACTGACAAAGAGCAGACAGTGCCAACAGAGCCCACAGCACCACATACAGCACCAATAGAGCCTGCGGCACCGCAGATGGCGCCAACAGAGCCCGCGGTGCCGCAGACAGCACCGATAGAGCCTGCGGTGCCAAGGATGGCGTCGAGAGTGTCACAGGGTCTGAAAACTGTGATTGGATGTAAAAGAGGGAAAAATGGCAGGAGATAGAGGCATCGGTGTAGACCCCTACGCCGCAGCCATGTGAGAGGGATAACACCTCGAGCGCCGGAGTCGATCGGGGTAATCAAGAAGGCGCCCAGACTAGGAAGGCCCAACCGCCCCACCCGCCCTTCCGAAACCGAACGGCCCGAACACACACTGCAGCAGCACGCACATGGCTGGCATGCATGCCAACACACATGGTGCTCATGACCACAAGCGTCGTGGGCACTGCCGGCGTACTGCACAAAGACATTGCTGATACACCCTGTTGCATTGCACACCACCTGGCAATTGATGGAGTGGTACCCCTTCCTGTTCACATACACTTCACTGCCATCGCCAGGTGGTGCTCAGATGAGAACATGGGTGGAGTCAGTGGCACCAAGTACCGCTGGTAGGTGTGCAAATCGATAGAATTGCTGCAGTTTCTCTGTGCTCTGCTGTTGTGCTGGGGAATACTATGAATTCACCAGCATGTGGCATGAAAGCATTTAGGAACTGGGTCAGGAGGCGTGAGGTGGCAGACTGTGATACCCCTATGGTGTCCCCCATTGGTCGCTGGAACGTCCCTGTGGCTAGGAAGCACATCGCTTCTGTCACCTTCTCCTCCACTGTCATGGCATGGCTGCATCTGGTGTTGGGCTGCAGCTGCTCATGCAGGAGTTCACATAACTGCCTCAACATTCCCCTGTTCATCCTGTACTAACCGGTGATGTGCTCATCTGGCAGGGTCTCAAAAGAGACTCTGGGCTGGTACCACCTGTGTGCAGCGTATCTTCTCCTTGGCCTGCGTTATGGGCCATGTTGGGCCTGCTCCCTTTCTTCCTTCTCCTCCACTACTGCTGCCATTAGGTGCAGCAACACTACATTAGACACTACTGCCATAAAGACTTCCTGTTCTGGTCCCTCCCCCTCTGTGGTTTGCTCTGGGTTAAGACCTGCCTTTTATAGGCGGTAATTAGTGCCGCGCTATGTGTCATGCAATGTGGCCTTGCATGGCACTGTTGCTCTGAATATCCCATTGCGCATGTATGCACGTTCCCGCCACCTCACTTTGCCCCTTGCATACATTATGGATTTGTCTTGTGCTATTGCGGTTAAGCGCGCTTCATGGCCTTTAGACTCTTACTGCCTGCATGAAACACAGGCGCTATTTCTGCGCTAATGGTTTGCGCACTGCGCTGTTTTGAATATCTGTGCCCATGTGTATTAACTAATCCCGTAAAAGTGGAAGCATCAATTTTCTTTTTACACGCCACATAAAGGTCTAAGAAAGGAGTTTTCTGGGTTCCACAAGATAATTTTGCATACAATGTAGACTCTCTATTACATTGGAAAGATTTCATCTGAGTTTCTAAATGAGTGAGTTGGTCTGAAAAATCCAGTTTAGAAAAAAAAGCTGCAGTCTGTAATTTCAACAATTGTTCACATAAATTAATATAGTTAAACAGGTGTTTCTGAGCTACCGATTTCCCATTTTCTTTAGCCACTCTAGTTCCTGCTTTGTATCTAACCACCACAGTCCTAGGTCATCGTAAAAAAATAGAACTGATAACCGGTAGCCAACTCGAGAAGTCTTAGACTTGGTGCAGTATAACATCATCTCCAGTCTTTCTAGAGACTTAATGGACTGAAGTAAAAGGGAATGTCCTTTTTCATTTGTGTAAAAGTTGGTACTGTATGATGCTGAATAAGCCATGTGAATGGTTCAATGATTATTTGTTAAATATCCGATGTACGGATACTTATAACAATAAAAGTTGCTTGAGTTAAAAAAACAAAAACAATAATGGATCCATGCATATACTACATGGACAAGGAAATGATAGAAGCATCCTTAGGATGGCAGAAAAGGGGGCAATATTGTTGATGGGGGACCTGAATATGCCAGATGTTAACTGGAGCACCTTTGCTGCAGCCACATCCAAGAGCAGGGTCATTCTC
This sequence comes from Neoceratodus forsteri, assembly GCA_016271365.2. Classification (NCBI taxonomy): domain Eukaryota; kingdom Metazoa; phylum Chordata; order Ceratodontiformes; family Ceratodontidae; genus Neoceratodus; species Neoceratodus forsteri. The sequence continues at coordinate 571,808,904 of CM057452.1, forward strand.
AATGCCCTACAGGGGGCATGCCTCAGGCAGCAAGAATTGGAGACCACTCGGGAGGGAGCAATCTTAGACCTGGTACTCTCAAACGGAGATGGAGAGGATCTCAAATTTAGAAGTGGGTAGCCATCTGGAAACAAGTGACCACCAGTGTGGTTCACGATAAACACAGTCGTAGAGTCAAGCCATACAAAAGTGAGGGCACTGGACTTTAGGAGGGATGACTTTGTCAAAATGGGAGAGTGTCTCAGAAAAGCACTAGCAAATGGGCAAGAAGGAGTGGTGGAGGAACAATGGGGAAACATTGAAACTGCCATCAGAGAGGCAACAAGCCTTTGTGTGAAGCAAATAAATCAAAACGAAGGAAAAAAACACTATGGTTCTCAAAAGAGGTGGTGGGGAAGGTTAGGGAGAAAGACAGCATTCAGGAAGTATAAGGAAACACAGAAGGAGCAGGACAGAGAACTGTACCAGTTAAAGCAGAAGGAAGCAGGGAAGGCAGGCAGAATAGCAAAGGCCCAAAGTGAGGAAAAGATAGCCAACTCAGTTAAGAAGGGGGATAACATCTTTTATAGGTACATTAGGGAGCGAAGAAAGACCAAAGGAGGGATAGTGAGGCTTAATAAAGGGGAGACTGGGTGGGCAGAGGGTGACGGTGAAAAAACAGGGATACTGAATGAATACTTCTGCTCAGTATTCACAAAAGAAGAGGAGGGGGAGGTACCTAATCCAATCAATAGAATCACTCTGGGTAGGGGGTCGATACTAGTCCATTCACAGAAGAAAGGGTTCTGAAAGAACTAAAATTGAAGGTGGACAAAGCAATGGGCCCTGATGGGATTCACCCCAGAATTCTAAAAGAACTAAGGGGAGAACTAGTGACACCACTGATTATTTTAACAAACCATGGGAGGATGGTGTGGTACCTAAGGACTGGAGAAGGGTGAATGTGATTCCCCTTCACAAAAGTGGGAGCAAAGCAGAGGCAGAAAACTACAGACATGTTAGTTTGACCTTAGTGGTAGGGGAAAATGATGGAATCACTTCTGAAACAATTGTTGAGTACCTAGAGGCCAGTGGGGCACAGGACCCAAGGCAGCATGGTTTCACAGCGAGAAGGTCATGTCAGACGAATCTAATAGATTTCTTTGACTGGGTGACCAAAGTAATAAACCAGGGAGGGGCTGTGGACATGGCCTACCTAGACTTTAGTAAGGCATTTGACACAGTGCCACACAAAAGATTACTAAACAGATTAGCCAGCCTGGGAGTGGGTCCAGGGTGGTAGCCTGGGTGAAAAATCTGCTGGACAACAGGACACAGAGGGTAATAGTAAACTGAGTCCACTCTGAAGAAAGGGGTGTTACTAGTGGGGTACCGCAGGGTTCAGTATTGGGTCCGGTCCTTTTTAATGTCTTTATAAGTGACATTGCGGAGAGACTGGAAGGAAAAGTATGCCTCTTTGCAGACGACACAAAGACCTGCAACAGAGTTGATACACAAGGGGGGTGGAAAGGATGAGAAGGCACTTGGCAAGGCTGGAGGAATGGTCAAAAGTATGGTAGCTTAGATTCAATGCAAAGAAATGCAAAGTAATGCACCTGGGAAACAAAAACCCAGAGGAAGAGTACACAATGAAGGGCGGAGGTACTAACAACAACAAAAATGGAAACGGACCTGGGGATAGTCATATCAGATGACCTAAAGGTAAGCAAGCAATGTGAGAAGGCAGTAAGGAGGATTGTGGGGATACTGGGATGTACAGGAAGAGGCAGCACCAGTAGAAAACAGGAAGTTGTTATCCCTCTGTACAGACAATTGGTTAGACCCCATCTGGAGTACTGTGTGCGGTTCTGGAGACCCCATCTCCGCAAGGACATAGAAAGTATGGAGGCAGTCCAGAGGGGGGCAACTAAAATTGTGCAGGGTCTCCACCAGAAGCCATATGAAGAGAGACTAAAGTAGCTTAATATGTATACCCTCAAGGAAAGGAGAGAGAGGGGGGACATGATAGAAACAGTACAGTTACGTAAGAACTTACCATAACAGTAGATCTTTGAGAGAGATTCTATGTTTTTATGAAGTATTTTTTCACAGAGAGGGTTGTGGATGCATAGAACAGCCTTCCTGAGGAGGTCGTGGAGTCAAGAATAGTGGGGAAATTCAAGAATGCATGGGACAGACATAAGGCAATTCTAGTGGGGGGTAGGAGGAAGTAGGTTGTTGGTTAACTAGGATCTGCAGCTTATCCATCAGGTAGGGAAATGGGCAGACTAGGTGGGCCAAGCGGTCCTTATCTGCCGTCAAATTCTCAGTTTCTATGTTTCTGCAGTAGGTCATAACGTAGGACTGCACCCTCTGGTGTCAGGACCGCATGGCAAACTTTTCGGGCAATGCCTGGTGGGGGACCGCCCACCTGATGTCACGTGACGGACGTCAGCGTGACCCTATATAGTGGGCGATCCCCACGCCTGCCTTCCAGTTCTCCTGCCGGAGATCTAAGGAGGATGAGACAGAAGAAAGGATGAAATCCTGGAACCCAGTTCAGAATAGACTAAAAGAAATGCAAAAACCTGGGGGAGGGAGGAAGGGAGGGAAAAGGTGATCTACTGCGGAACCTCTCTCGAAGATCTCTGCTGTTGCAGTGAGTTCCTGCGTGACTGTGCTATCTTACTTCGAGAGGGTTCCAGCAGTAGGTCATAACATGTAGGACTGAATCCCAAGCAGTCACTCAGAGAGAGACCGAGAGAATCACAGAAGGAGGGGCAACTGAAAAACAGATCAGGACTGGCCTAAGACAGTAGGCCCCGCAGAACGGTGAGGCCAAACCTGGCCCTATGCCTAGAGGCAATGCCCAGACTGTAATGCTTGATGAAGGTATGGACCTAACTCCAGGTTGCTGCCGCACAAACCTCAGCTGCAGAAACATTTCTCAAGAAGGCTGTAGATGCAGCCATGCCTCTAGTAGAGTGAACTCTGATCTCCTCAGGCAGAGGTTTGTTATACTTCTGATAACAGAAGCAAATACACTTAGCAAGCCATTTGGATAGGCACTGCTTAGACACAGCTGATCCCAAGGACCTAGGGGCAAAGGTGAAGAAAAGCTGATCAGACTTTCTGGAATACTTGGTTCGGTGGACATAACACCTGAGAATCCTATGTACATCCAGTGTATGAAGAGCCTCACCTTTATTCGAGTGAACAAATTTAGGATTTGTCTGCAAGACCACCTGGTCCTTGTAAAAAATCAAATGGGGCTCCTTATGCGTCAGGGCCTGAAGCTCGGAAATTCTATGAGTGGAAGTAATGGCCACCAAAAATAGTGCCTTCCAAGAGATGTAGCGCATATCACAGCTCATTGCTGGTTCAAAAGGAGGAAGCATAAGCTTTAGGGTTGCCACCTTTGGATCAGATGAAAACCGAATACTAAACCACACCCCCAAACTCTACCCCTAACCCCGCCCCTTTTATGACTAATGAGGGCATCACTTGGACTCTGATTCACTTGATTTATTCAGAATTGCTGCTGATACAACATTGTGTACAACTTCTTTAAATTAGATCATGATTATTATTTTTGGTTTATTTGATTTAGATTTAAATATTTTAAATTTCAGTGTGTGTTAACATTTGGTGGGGTTAGAGAGGGGGGTTCAGGGGACTTTCCATCCTGTGTACACAGCTTAGCTGACAAATCGAGTGACTACAAGGACACCTCTGACAACTGGCTAGTTTGGATCAGGTGGCCTTTTCTGGTAAAACTCTTTCAATAAATAAACTACACCTGTGATGGTAGACCAGATGTAATTACAAATATCATGTGCCATTTTAAGATGTGCTACTGTCCCTCCCATTGCGCCTACTCTAAAGTTATTTGTAATGTCAGAGAAGTTTTTAAAAGTGGTAGGAACTATTCTATGCTGTTAAATACCCTATTTTGTTTTCCATGTCAGTCATACATAGCAGATAGCATGATATGTGATATGTAGCATGCAGGCAGTATAGCACAGTGGTTTAAAGCTCTGAGTTGCAATTCTGGAGACCAGGGTTTGAATCCTACAGCCCAAACTTGCATACTTTGTGACCCTACACAAATCACTTAATTCCCCTTGTGCTCTCAGGTTGCACCTGTAAACAAGCTTTAGCTTAGTGTCTCTCTTCTGGTAAAAAAAAAAAATAATGTTTTGAAAATTTTTTGATAAATTGCCTAAATTTGCAGTGCCATCAAATTTAGACCGTGTTCCCTGTCATATCATCAGCTACTGCTCTCTCTCTTCCTTTTCTCATTTCTGTAGCTTAGCATGACATTAGCCACATTATTCTGTGCTGTTCATCTGAAAGGCCTGGATTGGTCTTCCTGGAATATCCAAGTAGTATGAAAATTGACAACAATAACTACTGAGGAGAGAGAGGCATAGTATTGCTAGAAATGAAATAAAATATTAGATTATTAATTTAACAACAAAAGGGGTAACAGATATTAAAATATAGGACAGACCCTAAATGAAAAAAATGGTGAACATTTAAAGGTATAAAAGTATTCCTTATCACAGCAGTCAAAGACCATACTCACAATGCAGCCTGGAAAGGGTTAGTTTGATTTGCTGCTAATAGTCTTAATAGCCCTACTTTACACCTCTCAGACTGACTGGTATACAAACAAAGGTCTGCATAACATCAGAATTTGTTTGTAATCTGACCATGCAAGTAAAATGGTGAAGGATTTAACATAATCTGTTTTACAAGCATGTGAGCATTCAAAATGACTGAAAAAAGTACTACCTCTGAATAAAACTGGATTAGCAGGTAAAGTTTCTGAAACACATTGTACAGTCCACATTGGGACAGGAAGCTACCCTAATGTGGTGCCTCTCTGGTTTCAGAAAAATGAAGGTGTTAATTAAGGTGGTATTGTTTACCCTTCCCGTAAATAATCTTCCAGTTTGCTGGTGTGAAGTTAGAGGTGGCAGCTGAGCAGACAGGGACACATTTGGCTCTTTAAGTGCCCTGCTCTTGAATGCACTTCCTGATTAGCATGCACTGCAAGCAAGCAATCACACTAAAATGTCAGACTCTTGCTTACAGTCAGATGAGAACAAAATGAAACAGTTAGTGGGGAATCTAAGATGTGCTGCTTGACCCACCATAAAAACCGAATTTGCAATGGTGAAAACAGGAGGACCGAATCTGGACCTAGAAAACCGAATCATTCGGTCAAAAACCGAGTAGGTGGTAACCTTAATAAGCTTCTCTAACACAAAATTCAAATCCCAAGGTGGGGTGGGGTTACGGAAGGTGGGGTTTAAGATGGAGAATCCCTTTCAGAAAGGTTTTAGAGATCTCCATCTGTGCCATGGGTTTTCCCTCCACTAACACATGATAAGATGAAATGGCCAACAGGTGGCTCTTAAGGGATGAATAAGACAGACCAGAGTCAGAGATGTGCAACAGGTACCCCATAAGCTGAGGAGCTGAGCACGTAAAGGGGTCCCATCCTTTTGATGCTGACCAAATGGAAAAGCGCTTCCATTTCATGGCATAGGTGGATCTGGTGGAGGGTTTCCTTGCCTCCACCAGGACCTGAACAACCTTGTGGGAAACCCCGAAATGAGACTTAATTATGTCTGAAGGAGCCACGCATGAAGATGCAGGGTCCTGAGTCCCGGATGCACCAGCCTGCCTTGATCCTGGGTCAACAGGTCATGTCAGAGAGGAAGAAGAACTGGGGGTTCCGCTGAGAACTGCTGCATGAGTGGAAACCAAATTTGCCTCGGCCAGAGGGGAGCTATCAGGATCATCCGGGATACCTCTGCTTGGAGTTTTAGAAGCACTCTCTGCAGAAGGAAAGGGAAGGAAGGCATACAAAAACCTCCCTGTCCAACATAGTGGCAACGCATTGTGCCAGAAAGCACCAGGCTCTGGAATGAGCGAGCAGAAGATGGGAAGCTTTGCATTGAATGGGGAGGTGAACAGATCTATGCCTAGGCAACCCCACTTCAGAAAGAGTCTGCTACTCCCTGACTTAGTTCCTATTTGAGAGCGAGGGACGACATCCAACTGAGGCTGTCTGCCAGGACGTTGCAAATGCCTGGAACTTGCACTGCTGTGAGAAAAAGGTTGTGCTGAATTGCCCAGTTTCACACCCGCATCTCCTCCCTGCACAGGGGATACGATTGGGTGCCTCCCTGCTTGTTGATGTACTAGACTACTGACATATTGTCTGTCTATACCAGCAGTGTTCCCCATGACAGGATGGACTGAAAGAAAAAAATACTCACCTTTGTAATTATATTTTTCTAATGGAGTCTTGCTGTATTCTGACAATTGCAGTGATTCCCAACCTTTGAACTGCCCAGAGAACTAAGGGTTAACTTTCCATGCAAGGCATGGAACGCTGAGCTCGAGCTCAGTTGAAGTTTCTGTCTGGAGTGCTTTGAACTCAAACCGTCAGATTCTTACGAGCCCAACTAACCTAAAAATTCTATGTAGAAACTGTAAAAATTCTACTAGCCAACTGGCTGAAAAGTTTTGGATTTGGGGAGGGGCCTAAGACAAGTAGCACACACAGTATCCTTCTCAGGGGTGCTGCCTGTCAAAGGCATGGGTGAGGCGAGGGTAATTGGCACCATGCAGTTTAATGAATGGTTGAAAAAATGGTGCGGCGCACAGGGGTTTGCTTCATTGGGGACTGGGGTTCCACCTGGAGGGACACCAGCCTATACTGGCAGGATGGTCTGCATCTGTCCAGGAAGGGAACAAGTCTTTTGAGCAATCAGTTTAAATGCTTCATTGGCAAGCTTTTAAACTAGTCAAAGGGGGAGGCACTGACAAGCAGCAGAAAAATCCCAGCCTCTCCCTACAAAACAAGGTACTAAATGAGAAAAGACCAAGGTAGAACGGTCAGTGGGGATGCTGCAACAGAAGGTAAAGCCATCAAAAATGGAGAGCAATGAGTACCAATGCCTGTAGTCTAGGTAACAAGCTTCCTGAATTAGTGGCCTTGATGGAGGAGGAACATCTGGATATTGTGGCAGTCACAGAAACATGGTACACACAAAACCATGACTGGGACGAACATACCAGGATACACTATCTACAGGAGGGACAGGAGGGTAAAAGAGGAGGAGGAGTAGTTCTTTACATAAGGGAAGGAATAAAAGCAACAGAACAAAAGGGTAAACAGGGAGGAGAAGAAGCACTGTGGGTAAATTTGGAGACAGGCAATGGCACACAATCCGCACAGGGGTTGTATACAGACCTCTTCTCAGGGGAGGAAATGGACAAGGAAATGACAGAAAGTATACTTAGAATGGCAGAAAAAGGGAGATATTGCTGATGGGTGATCTGAATATGCCAGATGTTAACTGAGGCAGTGCAGCTGCCACTTGAAGAGTGCAGTTATTCTAGATGCCTACAGGGGCATGCCTTAGACAACTAGTACTGGAGCCCACTCGAGAGGAGCAATATTAGACTTGATACTCTCAAATGGAGATGGAGAGGATCACAGATGTAGAAGTGGGTAGCCATCTGGGAACTAGCGACCATCGAACAGTATGGTTCACAATAAACACAGCAATAGAATCAAGCCATACAAAGACAAAAGTACTGGACTTTAGGAGGGCTGACTTTGCCAAAATGGGTGAGTGCCTAAGGAACGCACTAGAAAATGGGCAGGAAGGAGGGTGGAAGAACAATGGGAATAATAAAACTGCCATCACAGAGGAACTGCAGCCTTGTGTGAAGCAAATAAACAAAACAAGATGATAAGAAACCACTATGGTTCTCAAAGGAAGTGGCAGTGAAGGTTCAAGAGAAAAAGAAAGCATTCAGGAAGACAAGGAATCGAGAAGGAGCAGGACAGAGAACTGTATCAGTCAAAGCAAAAGGAGGCTGGGAAGGCAGTCAGAACAGCAAAGGCCCAAACCGAGGAAAAGATGGCCAACTCAGTTAAGAAGGGGATAAAACCTTTATAGGTACATCAGGGAGTGAAGGAAGACCAAGGGAGGGATAGTGAGGCTTAATAAAGGGGAGGGAGGGTGGGCAGAGGAGACTGTGAAAGGCAGAGATACTGAACAAATATTTTTGCTCAGTATTTACAAAGGAAGAGGGGAGGTACATAAACAAACAGTAGTAACACTCTGGATACAGAAGTTGATACCGCCCATTTACAGAAGAAAGGGTTCTGAAAGAACTCTTAAAACTGAAGGTGGATAAAGCAATGGGGCCTGATGGGATTCATGCCAGAATTCTAAAAGAACTAAGGGTAGAACTAGTGACACCACTGACCACCTTTTAACAAATCATGGGAGGATGGGGTGGTACCCGAGGACTGAGGGGGCAGATGTGATTTCCTTCACAAAAGTGGGAGCAAGGCAGAAGCAGGAAACTATAGACCTATTAGTTTAACCTCAGTGATAGGGAAAATGATGGAATCACTTCAAAGGAAAGAATTGTCGAGTATCTAGAGGCCAGAGGGGCACAGGACCCTCAGGCAGCATGGATTCACAGCGGAAGGTCATGCCAGACAATCTGATAGATTTCTTTGACTGGGTGACCAAAGTAGTAGATCAGGAGGGCTGTGGACATGGCCTACCTAGACTTTAGCAAGGCATTTGACACAGTCCCACACAAAAGATTAATATACAAGTTAGCCAGCCTGGGAGTGGCTCCCAAGATGACAGCCTGGGTAAAGAATTGGCTGGAGAATAGGACACAGAGTAACAGTAAATGGAGTCCACTCCAGAAGAAAGGAGGGTTACTAGTGGGGTACAATTAGGTTCAGTATTAGGACGGTCCTCTTCAATGTCTTTATAAGTTTACATTGCAGAAGGACTGGAGGAAAAGTATGTCTCTTTGCAGATGACACTAAGATCTGCAACAGAGTTGATGCACAGGTGGGGTGGAAAGGATGAGAAGAGATCATAAGGTTAGAGGAATGGTCAAATGTATGGCAGCTTAGATTCAATGCTAAGAAGTGCAGGTAATGCACCTGGGAAACAAAACCCAGGGAAGAGTACACAATGGGGTGAGATACTAACAACAACAAAATAGAAAGGGACCTGGGGGAGTCATATCAGATGACCTAAAGATGGGCAAGCAATGTGAGAGGGCAGCAAGGAGGGTTGGGGGATACTGGGATGCATAGGGAGAGGCATCACCAGTAGAAAACAGGAAGTTATTATCCCTCTGTACAGACAGCTGGTGAGACCCCATCTGGAGTACTGTGTGCAGTTCTGAGACCAATCTCCAAAGACATAGACAGGATGGAAGCTGTCCAGAGGAGGGCAACTAAAATGGTGCAGGGTCTGCACCGGAAGACATATGAAGACAGACTTAAGGAGCTTAATATGTATAGCCTCGAGGAAAGGAGGGAGAGGGGACATGATAGAAACTTTCAAGTACCTCAAGGGAATCAACAAAGTCCAAGAGGGTAGCATCTTTCAAAAAAAGAGGTGTGCAAGAACAAGAGGGCACAATTTGAAGATAGAGGGGCGGCTCAGAGGTAATTTAAGGAAGTATTTTTTCACAGAGAGGGTTGTGGATGCATGGAACGGCCTTCCGGAGGAGGCTGTGGAGTCAAAATCAGTGGTGGAATTCAAGCATGCATGGGATAGTCATCAGGCAATTCTGGGGGGTGGGGGTAGGAAGAAGTAGGCTGCTGGTTAACTAGGATCTGCAGCTTATCCAGTAGGTAGGGAAATGGGCAGACTGGGTGGGCCAAGCGGTCCTTATCGGCCGTCAAATTCTATGTTTCTATGTTTCCCAAGTAAGACTCAAGTCAAGGAACCCAAAAACTAAACCCAATGTACTCAAAAAATAACAGTAATAAATAAGCACCCAAACAAAAAGGGAGGAGGGTGCAAGCAAATACACCCTTGGGGTGCAACACTGCACCTGCCAACCCACTTCCCAAAAACAGGTTCTGAGAGGGGAGGCAGGGAGGGAGGTCAGAATACAGCAAGACTCCATTAGAAGAAACATAATTACTAAGGTGAGTCATTTTTTCTTCAAACAGCATGAAGTCTTGCTGTACTCTGACAATTGCAGACTACCAAGCAGTACCTCCAAGGAGGAGGGACAGAACCTACTTTGGGAATAGGCTCTGAAGTACTGCTGTGCCAAACCGAGCATCACTCCTAGCCTGGATATCCAGAGAGTAATGCTTGGCAAAGGTATGGACTGTTTTCCAGGTGGCTGCTTGACAAATTTGTAGGAGAGGGATATCCCTGCCCGCAGCCAGGGAAGCAACTGTACCTCTTGTGGAATGAGCCCTCAGGCCTGAGGGTGGAGTTTTTCCCAGTTTTTCATAGCAGAATTGCATACAAGACACAATCCACCTAGCAACAGATCTTTTGGTGGCAGGTTTGCCCTGTCCCACTTCTCCATAAGTGAGAAACAACTGGAGGGAGTCAAACCTGTGACCCTTGGTATGCTCTATGTAGTAACTAAGGGCTCCTTTGACATCCAAACTGTGTAGCCTCCTCTCCCCTGAGGAAGAATGATCAGTGAAGAAAACAGGGAGAGACATAGACTGGTTTAAATGGAAGGCTGAAACCACTTTGGGCAAGAACCTTCTGTTGGTTCTAAGGATCACTTTATCCCTATGAAAGGAGGTAAAATCAGGTTCCACTGACAGGGCTTGCAATTCACTGATACGCCTGGCAGAGGTAATGGCTACCAAGAACACAGTTTTCCAAGCCAAGTACTTAAGCTCTGCTGAAGACATAGGCTCAAAGGGGGGTTGCATAAGTTGAGCAATGCAAACATTCAAATCCCAGGCAGGGGCAGGGTCTCTAAAAGGGGGCTTGGTGTGAAACAATCATTTAAAGAATTTACAGAACACAAGGTGGGAAGATAGTGAGGAAGGCTTCCCCACAGACAAAAATGCAGAAACAGCTGACAAGTGTACCTTGAGAGTAGCTGGTCTGAGGCCTAGGCCATTAAGATGGACCATATAATCCAGAACTGTAGGCAATTCAGTAGTGTCTGGAGAAATATTCTTCTTAGAACACCAAATGCTGAATCTTTTCCATTTGGAGTTGTAAGTCTTTCTGGTGGAGGGCTTTCGAGAAGCCTTGAGGATATCAAGAACCCCTTGGGAAAGATGCAGATCTGCAAACTCTTAACTCTTCAAGAGCCATGCCTTGAGATTGAGAGACTGAAGGTTGGGGTATCAAATCCTCCCCTGAGAGGATGTTAACAGGTTGTAATTCCTGGGAAGAGACAGGGGAAGATGGACTGCTAGGGACAGTAACAGGGGGTACCAGGGTTGTCTGGCCCAATCTGGAGCAACCAGAATCACCTTGCAAGGTTGAGACCTTATTTTGACTAAAACTTTGAACAGGAGTGGGAAGGGGGCAAAAGGCATACAGGAACTTCCCTTCCCAGTTCAGAATCAGGGCATCCAGGGGGACTGAGCCCAAGATTGGAGGTCTGCAACAAAAGAGAGGGAGTTGGTGATTGTCTGGGGCTGCAAAGAGAACTATCTCTGGAGTGCCCCACCTTGAAAAAAATCACTTTCAAAACCTGAGGGTCCAAGGACCATTCGTGATGGCCCTGAGAAATCCTGCTCAGTGCATCTGCTAGCACATTGTCCTTGCCTGGAAAGTGAACTGCTACAAGAGAAGCTTGCAGGGAATAAGCCAGGGGATCACAACTTCATGGCTTCCATGCACAAGACCGTGGACTGAGTGCCTCCATGCTTGTTGATGTACCACATGGTGGTAGTGTTGTCTGTTCTGACTTGAACCACCTTGTTCTGAACTGACTGTGAGAACACTTTTAGAGCTAGAAAAACTGCCCCGAGCTCTAGAAGATTGATGTGGAGAAGGGATTCTTGGGGGGACCACAGGCCCTGGCAGTCAGGGACCCCAGATGGGCACCCCGGGCCATAAGAGAAGCATCCGTGGTAAGGACCACGGAACAAGGCTGAGCAACAAAAGGAACACCTTGCCTTAAATTGTCCTGATCCTGCCACCACTGCAAGGCCTGGATCAAGGTCAGAGTCACTTTAATCAGTTTGGTAAGGGAGTCCTTTCTCTGAGACCAGAAGGCTCTCAGGTGGAACTGAATATCCCTCATCTGGAATCTTGCCCCTTGGACCACTGCTGTTGAAGCTGCCATGTGGCCCAAGAGCTGAAGGAAATGCCTTGCTGGTCGGGATACCTGAAGGCTGAAGGAAGAAGCTAGTTCCATAACAGCCTTTGCCCTTTCTAGAGGAAGAAAGGCTCTTGCTCTGAGTGTGTCCAGTTCTGCCCCTATAAAGCTAAGAAGCTGGACTGGTTCGAGAACTGACTAAGGAAGGTTGAGAAGAAATCCTAGAGAAGTGAGCACTTGCAGGGTCACTTGTAGGTGAGACTTGACTTGGTCTGGAGAATGACCCACTATTAGCCAATCGTCCAGATAAGGAAAAATGGAAATCTTTTGCCTTCTTAGAAAGGCAACTACTGCTGCCAGGCACTTTGTGAAAACCCTAGGGGCTGAGGTTAGGCCAAAGGGCATTGCTCTGAACTGATAATGGCCTGAGGGCAACTCGAACCTGAGGTACTTTCTGTGGGAGCACCTGATGGGAATGTGAAAGTATGCATCTTTGAGGTCCAGGGAGGCTAGCCAGTCCCTTGGCCTTAGAGAGGGAAGAATTATTCCCAGAGTTATCATTTTGAACTTTGGTTTTAAAAGATGTTTGTTTAGATATCTTGGGTCTAGGATGGGTCGCCACTCCCCTGTCTTTTTTGGGGTCAGGAAGTACCTGGAGTACAGTCCTTTGCCCCAGTGTAGGGTAGGTACTCTCTCTCTATAGCTCTTAAAGCTAGGAGAGAAGAAACCTCTGCCTCTAGGGCAAGGGTTTCCAAAAGGTTTGCAGGTGGAAAAGATCTGGCTCTCATCTTTGGAAATTTTTTGAGGCTGAGAACCAGTCCCTGGTTTACTACTTCCAGGACCCACTTGTCTGATGTAATAGACATCCAGTCCTGGACAAAGTAAGCCAGCCTGCCACCTACTGGAATAGGAGAGTCGACCCGGGCAGACCCATCAGGGTGTCTGCTTGGCAGGGGCTTTAAGCTGAGGGGTGGATGTAGGCCTGCTCATCCCCCTTCTGCCTCTCCCTGTGAAGAACCCCCTCTGTGAAACAGAAGAAGAGGCCTGTGCTTGGTAAAAAGGCAATTGAAAAGGCCTGCCCCTGCCCCTAGACTGCTGCCTTTGAGGAGTTGCCTGCCTTTCCTGGGCACTCCTGTAAGTGGTCCTGTACTCATCCATTTTCTTCATGTAATTCTCTGTCTGCTCCCCAAACAGAGAATTACCCACTACAGGAAAATCCATGGCCTTAGCCTGGGTGTTCTGCGAGAGGCCAGTACATCTGAGCCAAGCCATCCTCCTAAGAGCCACAGATGTAGCCATGACTCTTGATGAAACATCAATAGAGTCCACAGCAGCATGAAACTGAACCTTGGATGCCTCAATCCCATCTGCAGCCACCGCCTCCAGCTCCTTGGCTAGTTGAGAGGAGGCCTGTTTAGCTAAGTGCCAATACAGTATCCTACCTGGACTTCTGGTACCTGGCTGTATAGACCATGTAATTTGCCTGCCTGAGTCCCAGAGAAGATGCCATGTACTGTTTCTTTGCCATGGCATAAATCTTCCTGGAGTCCTTGTCAGGGGGGGTGTGAAGCCAAGGGAACATTTGTCTTGTTACAGGCAGCAGCCTGCACTACCCCAGCATGGCTGCATCACTGATATAAGAACTCCGTGTCTGATCCTGAAAGTGTATACCTCTTGTCCATTCTTCTATCCACAGGAGGTATAGTGTTAGGAGACTTAAGGATTTTTTGTGTCGGTTTCCCAAAAGATTTATGGAGGGGAATAGACAGTCTCCTGGACTCTGGGATATCCATCATCTCTACATAATCAGGCTCTTCTTGATCTTCCTCAGCCTCCTCCATAGAAAGCTGGAGGGTTTCAGCCACTTTTCTGTAAAACATAAAATGGGAAGGGGACTCAGAAAGCCTAGGAGGGGAAACACCTGATGGTCTGTTTGGGGAGATGTCCGGTTCCACAGGCACATCCAGACCTTCACTTACATCAAAATCCTCAAATTCCTCTTCCTCTTCAAACTCCGGTTCATAAAAATCTTCAAGGGTATACTCTTGAACTGGGGGGAACCAACCAAACTGAACCCCTGCCAGAAGGAGCCAGATCGGTCGGAACCGGACAGAGCGATTCCACAATCTGAATCGCCCTGGCTATCTCTTCGGTGGTCGGAACATGAACCTCTGGATCCAAACCGGTCGATTTATCTTTGTGCTTTCTTTTTGTCAGAACATATCCCTCAGAATTGGCTCTCCTTTTGCCCGAAGAAGTATTGCCCTGGTCAGAGGGCACTCCTTCTAGTTTGGTCGAAACCGAACCGGACTGACCATCCGGGTCAGCGGACTTCTCGGCCTCCTTTTCCCTCAGTCTACCTAATCTCTTCTCAAGGGTAGATTTGGGAACATTTTTACATATTTGGCAGTCTGAATCGAGGTGGTCAAACCCCAGACAATAAATACAGGTGTCGTGGGGATCGGCCTTGGCAAAGACATCCCCACACTCACTGCAGTGTTGAAACCCAGTGGGCCCGTTTTTTTTCTTGGGGTTCTCAGACATATTACCAAAAAAGCTGAAGCACACATAAATTCCCAATAATGGAACGGACCCAGAGCTAAAGAAAATATTTATTAACAAAAAAGAACAGCCACTTGACGCGTTTCGGACAGCAAGTCCTTTATCAAAAGTTAAAAGGCTGACCCCAGACACCAGCTTATAAAGTGCTATCAATTAATTACATCACAATGACAACTACCAGTTCATTGGTTATTGAACAAACACCATCACCACTAAAATCACAGAAGCATACATTTAAAGAAATATAGGATTGTGGCAAAAACATTAACTCTACATTAGATAAATACTAAATTAAAATAAAAACATTATCTACACTCCAGATAGGGTTTCAATTCTAAATGTGTATTAATGCCAGGAACTTTATAGGCATTAAGTCGCAAAATCCATTCATTTTCCTTCCTTAAAATTTTATTACGGTAATTACCTCCCCTGGAATCATGTAAGACCTTTTCAATGCCCAAATACTTAAATGCATGCAGAGTAGGTGCTGCCTTGTTTTTAAAAATGTGCAAAGCAGTGGCATAACTCAAATCATTTTTCTCAATTGCATGCTGCAGCCTATTTTTTGAATCGTTCTGAAAGTCTATCTGATTTAGAATTTATTTTTATTTTAAAACTTCTTGAACATGTTTTAACCAAGAATGTGTTCACTTTTGATAAAGAGATTTTCAGACAGGTGAAAGGTACTGCGATGGGTGCTACTTACGCACCTTCGGTGGCTAGTTTATAAGTGGGAGTATGGGAAAATGATATTGTTCTGAATAAGGATGTTAACCCTTTTTTCTATAATATCAGGCTATGGAAACGCTTTATTGATGACATTTTATTAATTTGGTTAGGTACAGAAAGGATGCTAGCAGAATTTGTGACGTTTCTTCATAGTACTACTCAACATCTGAAATTCTCATACTCTGTGAATGAGGTATCTGTTAATTATTTAGATTTACAGATAGTCCGTAATTCTCAAGGATGTGTTACAACTAATCTTTTTAGAAAACCCACTGATGGCAACACTTTACTTTTCGCAACTAGTTGTCATCCTAAACATGTTATAGATAACATTCCCAAAGGTCAATTTTTGCGTTTAAAACGTAATTGCAGTACACAAGATGATTTTGAGGTTGCAGCAGACTCTTTGAAAAAGCGACTGGACAATAGGGGATACTCTAAAAATGTTATTAACAAAGGCTATGAGGCAGCAGCTAGTATGGATAGAGCAATGTTGTTACAAGATAAAGAAGAGAGTATGATAGGCACAAATCAGAGGTTTCATTATGTTACCACTTATAATAATCAGAGCCATGCAATAGTGAATATTATCAAACAACATTGGCATGTGCTCAGGACTGAAGTGGGTTTATGAGAGGTATGTAAAGAGCCACCTATAATAACTTATCGACGAGCTCCAACTTTAAAGGACTCTTTAGTTAAGAGTCATTTTATAGATACAGTGGTTCACACCAGTAGTTGGTTGGGTAACTATACTGGATGTTATTCATGCAAAAATTGTTGTGCCTGCATATATGTATTAAACTTGAAAAAATTTCAGTTGGAAAGTAAACCTGAAAAAGAATACGACATCAGGCAGCTAATTTCCTGTAATACTAAGGGGGTCATTTATTTAGCACTTTGTAATTGTGGTGCATATTATGTTGGCAAGACAGAACGATGTTTTAAAATCAGAATTATGGAGCATGTCCATGCAATTGAGAAAAATGATTTGAGTTATGCCACTGCTTTGCACATTTTTAAAAACAAGGCAGCACCTACTCTGCATGCATTTAAGTATTTGGGCATTGAAAAGGTCTTACATGATTCCAGGGGAGGTAATTACCGTAATAAAATTTTAAGGAAGGAAAATGAATGGATTTTGCGACTTAATGCCTATAAAGTTCCTGGCATTAATACACATTTAGAATTGAAACCCTATCTGGAGTGTAGATAATGTTTTTATTTTAATTTAGTATTTATCTAATGTAGAGTTAATGTTTTTGCCACAATCCTATATTTCTTTAAATGTATGCTTCTGTGATTTTAGTGGTGATGGTGTTTGTTCAATAACCAATGAACTGGTAGTTGTCATTGTGATGTAATTAATTGATAGCACTTTATAAGCTGGTGTCTGGGGTCAGCCTTTTAACTTTTGATAAAGGACTTGCTGTCCGAAACGCGTCAAGTGGCTGTTCTTTTTTTGTTAATAAATATTTTCTTTAGCTCTGGGTCCGTTCCATTATTGGGAATTTGTGTGTGCTTCAGCTTTTTTGGTAATTGCTCTTGTATTTGCTGAAAGCACCACGTTTACCTTGTGCATGGTTCTTTGTTTGCCGGTTCTCAGACATGGCCACCCTAACCAAACATACCCTTTTTTCAGCAACCGCCAGGCAAGACACCCTTATCGGTTCCTAATCGTGTCACGGGTATTGGAAAAAAAACGGTTAAAATGCGTTTTGTTTTTAGAACCGATAAGAACTGGTAACCACACACTAAATATAGCAAAATTCACAATCAAATGGTCAGTTCAGCCGAACCGACCACACTTTACAAGTTCCACACAGAAATATAGAACAATTCCTATCTAGTACTCACGTCACCACAGACAGAGACTGAACCGACTATGCGAATACTTTTTTGGGGGTTTAAACTGACGAAAAACTGAAAACTTTAACCGAATTCGAACCGAGCTGAAGGAAAAATCTCCGGAGCGACCGTTCAATGAGGCAGAGTAAAGAATCTGACGGTTTGAGTTCCAAACACTCCAGACAGAGACTTCAACCGAGCTCAAGCTCAGCGTTCTATGCCTTGCATGGAAAGTTAACCCTTAGTTCTCCGGGGCAGTTCAAAGGTTGGGAATCACTGCAATTGTCAGAATACAGCAAGACTTCATGTTGTTTGAAGGCCTGAAGGGCATAAAGAACTGCCCTCATCTCCAAAATATTGATGTGGAGAGACATCTCTAACTGGGACCATGAACCCTGAGTCTGGTGGTCCCCCAGGTGAGCCCCCCCAGCCCAGGCAGGAGGCGTCCGTGGTGAGGGTCCAAAGAGATGGGGGACTTCTAAAGTGAAGACCCAGAGACAGATTCAGAGGATCTAACCACCAAAGGAGATCCCTCTTGATCATGCTGTAGACTAGAACCGGATGGTCCAGGTCATCCAAGCGTTGATCCCATTGGACACACAAGGTCCACTGGGTGATCTTCATATGCAACCTGGCAAATGGAACCATGGAGATGGAGGCTGCCATCAGGCCTAAGAGGCATAACACTCTGGCTGGAAGGAATCTGGAAGAGGTCACTAGGTTGACCTGCTCTTAAATAGCTCCTGCCCTGTCCGGGGGGGGGAGAAAGGCTTTGCACTGGACCGTGTCTAGGATCACCACAATGAACTGAAGGTTCTGAGAGGGAGTAAGAGTCGACTTGCGAATGTTGACTGTAATACCCAGTCGCGAGAAGAGGTCTAACATGTATGAGAGGACATCCTGGAGACTGTCCCTGGACAGGGCTGTCAAGACCCAATCGTCCGGGTAGGGGAATACTGCTAAGCCCTGCCGACGCAAGGCCACTGCCACCACCACAAGGCACTTGGTAAAAACTTGAGGTGCTGAAGAAAGACCAACGGAAAGGGCTGTGAACTGGAAGTGCTCCCCTTTGAAGCAGAAATGCAGGAAGCGGCGGTGGCCCAGGAACACTGGAATATGCAGGTAAGCATCCTGCATATCCAGTGTGCAAAGCCAATGGTCCTTCTGCAGAAGAAGCAGGAGGCCCTGTAGTGTCAACATGCGGAACCTTTTGTACTTGACAAATAGATTCAGTCTGCTGAGATCAAAGATGGGTCTGAGGTCGCCCATCTTTTTTGGAACCAGGAAAAATTGGGAGTAAAACCCTTTCCCCCATTGGTGCAGAGGGACTGGCTCTATGGCTGCCTTCTGTCTTAGGGCTTGAATTTCCTCTTCTGAGAGGAACCTGGTGCAGGGAATAGGATGAGCGACTTGAAGGGGATTCTGGAGGGAACTCCAGAAACTCTAAGGTGTGCTCTTTTGAAATGAGCTGTAGGACCCATGCATCTGAGGTTATATCCCTCCACTCCTGCACGTGGAGGATGAACCTTCCTCCCACCAGCTCCTTGCACGATAGTGGAGGAAGGGAAGGGAGTTGCCAGTCAGGAAGCAGAGGGTCAAGGGGGAGGAGGTCCCTTGGACACTCTCTGAGACTTTGAAGCAGGTGGGGAGGAGAAGGTGAGGCAGGTGGGGAGGAGAAGGTGGAACCCATGGCCTTTCTTCTGCCATGTCATCTAGTGAAGGGCTGTTTACCCTGCCTTTTAGTCTTCCTCTTAAAGGGCTGCTTCTTTTGAAAACCCGATCGGTACATAAACCTCAGGGACCTCAGGACCTGGCCGCTGTCCTGAAGGCCCGTGATGATATCTTTAGTGTCCTCTCCAGAAAGGACCAAACCCTTACAAGGGGCATCCTGAATTGCAGCCTGAACATTATTACAGAGACCAGGGATGCGTAGCTAAGCATGCCGTCTAACAGACATGGCTGTGGCGGATGAGCGGGCTACTGCGTTAAAACTGGTTGAGCTGCCGAGATTCCTTGTCTGGGGGAGAAGTGCTCATGTGCTTCAGAGTAGCCAAGTGATCATGAGCAGCTGCTATGACAATGGAATCAGCTTTGGGGTGAGTATCCAAACATGAAACCCTCCAGAGCATAAATCCAGTCTGCCTTCTTAAGGACGGGTAGTATAGAGTGGGGCAGCTGCCAGATAGCACTGGTGAGGTCTTCATGAGGGGCTATCCGAGGGGGGGGGGACAGGAATGTGAGATACCGTCTCTAGGTCTAAATGTTCCACGAGACTTTTTCTCTTAGGGTCTTGCTCTTCTGTATTCCAGTCATTAACCTGCTGGATAATATGCAACAACTCTGGGGGAGATTTTGGGGATTCCTTGCCCTTAGTCATGGAGGGATGCTCAGAGTCTTCTGAGGAATCCTCCTCGGAGTCTTGAGAGTCAAATTCCTCAGTGGGTTCAAAGACTGGCAGGGTGACCTCCTGAGGCATGGTCCCCAAAATGTGCACTGTCGTGCGGACAGAGCTAACAGGGGACAAAGAGCACAGGGGAGAAGTGACTACCAGGGCCGGTAGGTGCCTCTCCAAATCTGAGACCAGCTCTGACCTAGCCTCCTTCCACTAGAATTGGATCAGGGACTGGAGATCCTGTTGTGAGGCTAGAGGAGGGGGTGGAGGAGGCGTTGGAGGTACGTGGGTAAGTGGGTAATGGTAGCTGGGTGCACCTGACCCGTGATAATGGTGCCAGTGAGGGCAGCCCTGGTAATAGGGATAACCTGGATGATGGTATCCCAAAAAGACAGAATGGGGTAGAAAAGTCCAACGCTGGGCCAGACAGAGGGTATGCTGATGTGAGTCCCTGGGGAAGAAATCCAGGGGCAGTGTGTGGCTGAGACAGGCCAGGAATAAAATCCTGCGTCAGAATACCCTATGTCAGAGGAACAGATGTCAGAGGGGCCAGCACCAGACCAATTGTCATCTGAGTATAAGGCGTCAGACCCAGAGTTACAATAGCTTGCATTGGGGTTGGATGCGAGGGTCGTGATAAGGGGAGCTGACCAAATACCTGTCAGCACCTCCAATGTTAGGAGGGGTGAAGCCGGTGGAGGAGGCCCTGACGTAGGCGCCGTCGGTGGGTCCAGCGAAGGAAGGATCAGATCAGGGACCCTATAAACGGTCAGATTTGGCGCCAGAGCCCCGGGCCTGGTGTTCCCAGGGGGGACTTGGGACATGGTAACTGGGGTGGGAGAGGAAAGAACCACCTCCAGGGGTCCTGCTTCCTCCTCCATACCCAGCATGACCACAGTGCTTGGAGGTTCCACTGGGGGAAGTGGAGAAGAAGGCTCCCACCCAAGAAGAGCCTGAGGGGAGGATTGGCCAATAGCCATCAACGTGCTCGATCGGACGTCGAGTGAGATGGCGTCAGCCCACAATAGGCGAGCAATGTCCGGGCAATCGTCCAAGGCAGAGATGACTAGCATAGAAGAAAGAGAGACCGGGTGGAGGAGGGGAAAACCCTCGACCAGTTTATCAGTTGGTGTTGTGCAGGTCCCAGAATGATCCTGGGGACTTGACTTATTGACAACCGGGTGGTCCTTGGAGGAGCTGGAGGCTGACTTATCAGCAGAAATCGGGCATTCGCTGGAGGAGCCAGTGGGCGACTTACCGGTAGAGATAGGGAGAAAGGCATCAGAAAGGCCTGGAGAGGTCCCAGCGCGGCCTGGAGTACCACAAGGGCAGGCAGTGGGGGAACGGCCTTACTGGTCGAGGGTTTACTTGAACTCGCTCGATCCCGATCCTCCAGATGCTACTACTCTCAGTGTTTCTCCTTGTCTTTCTTTTTATTCTCTGACTCAGAAGAAGTGGAAGATGCAGTGATCCTCAGCTTTTGCATCTATTTTTTCAATGGAGACCATTATGGTCTTCAAAAGATGGGCCTCCAGGGCCTGCTGTCTCCATTTGCGGGTGGCCTGATTACAGAGTTGACAATCAGGATAGGCCGCAGTGTCATGGTTCGAGCCCAGGAAAAAGAGACATCGGTGACCGTCCTTGTGAGGGATCTGTGCGCCACACTTCTCACACTTCTTTGTCTTCACTGTCGGAGGTGAAGACATAAAAGAAACGAAATACGAGCAGATATTGCGAGAAAAAAAGGTGAAAATGGTGATCAACTGAGCAACGTTTACTGCGAGGAACACTGTGGAGGTCGACGGCAGAAAAGAACTGGAAGGCGGGCATGGGGACCGCCCACTATACAAGGTCACGCTGACATCCGTCATGTGACGTCGGGTGGGTGGTCCCCCACCAGGCATTTCTGGAAAGGTTTGCTGTGCAGTCCTGATGCTAGAGGGCACAGTCCTACATGTTAGACTTACTGCAGGAACCCTCTCGAAGTAAAATTTCCAAATACCTCACGGGAATCAACAAAGTCCAGGAGGGTAGCATCTTTCAGAAAAAGAGATGTGCAAGAACAAGGGGGCATAATTTGAAGACAGAGGGACAGACGGCTCAAGGGCAATGTGAGGAAGTATTTTTTCACGGAGACGGTGGTGGATGCAAGGAGCAGCCTTCCTGAGGAGGTTGTGGGGTCAAAAATAGTGGGGGAATTCAAGAATGCATGGGACAGACATAAGGCAATTATGGTGGGGGGTAGGAAGATGTAGGCTATTGGTTAACTAGGATCTGCAGCTTATCAAATGGGTAGGAAAATGGGCAGACTGGGTGGGTCAAGCAGTCCTTATCTGCCGTCGAAGTTTGTTTCTATGTTTACAGTAATGACATTTATTTTTTTATTTTCTTCCTTTTAGTAGCTACTAAGGAAGGATCTGGCTGTATAGGGATATTCAGCCTTATAACACTAGAAGAAACATCCAATTCAAAGCCCTCCATGTCCAATTTTCCCCAATTATTTGGTGCTAGAGTGTCAAAAGGATTAGCAATATCCAATGATTCCTCTGGTTTGTCTGGGTTTAATCTAGCAAATCGCTGTTTTGGAAGCACCATAGTCCATTGTTGTGGTGGAGGCATACCCAAAGGTCCCGGCTGGGCATCTTCAGCAGCATCCGAGTATTGGACTGGGCCTACTATGATATCAGAGGACTTCTCTCTGTCTCTCGCTCCAGTCTGGGAAGGTGGGGGGGAGGGGAAGCATTTGATTGTGAGAGGAGATGCTGATGCTGATGCTGTGGTATATCAACCTGTGAAGTATCTCAGTTTTGATATTGCATAGAAAGGTCAGGCGCTGCAGGGGGTGTGAGACAAGTTTTGGGCTTTCATAATAAACACATCTTGGTTCATCTTATCTACTTTATTGTGTGCCACCCAGGGACAATTTTGAAAAACACGAGTAGTTTTGTCACACGACTTCCACTTAGGTTGCTTTGAACAGTGGTTGCTAATATGCCCAAATTCCCCGCATGTAGTACATTTAGGTTGATCACAAATATTGGAAAGATGAGTCCTAGAGCCACATTTATAGCATGCATGGGTTGCCCCAGACAAAAACACACTCCTCTGTCTTTTCCAAGAAAAAAAAAAACATTTGGCAAGTGAATTGGGCCTTCTGGTGTACTTTTCAGTTTAACTTTGAACTTCCATATCCCTGTCCAAAAGAGCTTGGAGTCCAATATAGCCTCTGGGGTACTCAGGACTTTACATTTCTGGTTCAATCAATGTGATACATCATGTACATGCACCCCCTCATTTCGAAACAGAATTGTAACCACTTTAACCAGAGGTTTGTAAGGGGGAATAGCTAGAAAAGGGGCCCATAATGGGGAACATTTTACCTCACTGAACTTCCACTAAAATCTTTCCAGCAACTGTGTCGTATGAAAACTGATATCATAATTGTCTTTGCCAGAGATATGAATAAGGCAAAGATAGCCATGGGGGAGAAACCCAAAGACACCTTTATTAATTTTTTCCCCAAGTATGTCCTATCAGGGGTGCATTCCAGACCACCCTTGTACCGAAGGTGGACAGCGTTCCTGCATGGAGCAGGTTCAGTCTTGTCAAAAAGATATGCAAACCTAGGGCATTCTGGGGTAACCACAGGAGTGCTATCATGCATATTTCCCAAGGCTTGTGCCACAGTAGTAACCGGAGCTTCATTTGTAGTGCTTGTCTGCTCTAGCAACATCAGTTCAGGTACTACACGTAGGGGTTCATGATTACATACTGTAGGAGGTTCTGATACATTTTGCACATGCCCTTCTGAATCTTGAGGCCAACCCGAAACAGTGTGGAAGGGCTTACCTGGGGTTGTGGAGGAACCTCTGTAGGGTGTACTGACATGAGTCGTTGGGTTTGCGATGGTGTCCAAGACAAGTCCGGTATTCCCTCCCCCAATTCTGAATGAACCCATCCCGCTTCCTAGAGAGCCCATTCAGGCATCCAATTCCATGTGCCTAGCAAATTTTGCAAATCGAAAGCTGAGCGTATGTGGTCTCCAGCTGACTGTGGCTCTCTTTGCTCCATTTGTGACTGCGGTGTCAGCTGATTGTCAGTGTTCGCAAGAATGTGTGTCTCAGGCGTTTAGCGGGCACCGCCCTGCTTAGCAGAATCTCTGCTTGAATATGTGCATTTCTCTTTCCTTCTTCTGCCGGAGTTCAGCTTTCTGACATTGGTATTGTTTTTCATCTTCTGCTAGCAATTTCAGAAAGGCCGCTTTTTTATCATGCAACTCCTCGTCAAGCTGCTGTTCAGCAGCCTCTGTCCATCTGTGAATCTGAAAAATCCGACTCCTGTCTCTTTTCATCCGCAGTTGCTGTCTGCTGTACCAATGATATCTCAACCTCCTTGCACTTTGCAGCTGGGGCGGAGGACGGGTCCCCAGACTGCTGCAGAGCCTCCTGCTCATCTGTCACCTGGTTCGCCATCTTGCCTGACAGCGATTCCCCTACAGGTGAAATGGGAATTTCCCCCGTGTCCTGGCCAAATTTCTCCCATTCACCAAAAATACTACCAACAGCTTAATCTGGTTCAATGTCAATTGGCATCCAGCTGTAGCCCCCTCCCCCGGGACGAGGCTGAAAATAGGCAGAATTGTCTAGTCAAAAAAAAAAAACTAAACTAAATAAATGTCAGAAAAGTTACTACAGGGATAACTGGCTTGTGGCACCCAAGCATTCATAGCGACACTGCTTTTTAATCCTTCAATGTCTGCCCTTCCCATAATTGTGAAGCAGAATTCACCAAGTGGTGGATTGTTCACCCACTAAGAACAACAAGGGAACATGCTATGAAGCTGGAGGGGGTAGATTCAGGAGAGATTTTAGAAAGTACTTCTTGACAGAGTGGTGGATTTCTGGAAAAATCTTCCAGCGGAGGGGTTGGGGGTGAAGACAGTAGCGGGGTTCAAGAATGCATGGAATAGGTGCAAGAGAATCATAGTAGAGAGGAAGGGGGGAGGGAGAAAGAGTGGTAGATCAAGTATGGTCTGCGGTAATAATGTAGGTAGGGAAAAAAGAACAGACTGGGTGGGCCAAGAGGGTCCTTATCTGCTGTCAAATTCTATGTTTCTGTGTTTAACTTCCTGCTCCCGGAGGAGCTTTTTATCTAGTGTGTGAGATGGAAAGCTTCTTGGCCTCTGCAGTTTTGGAAATGACTGAAACCGTAGCATCTGACCCTGACCCACTACTTCTAGGACCCATTTGTCTGCTGTAATCTTTTGTCATTCCTGCATGTAGTGTGTCAGGTGCCCCCACCCCACTTGACTGGCAATCACTGACTGGCAACCTGGGCAAAACTGCAAGGGGTTCTGTTTGGGCTGTGGCTTGGGTGCTGAGGGTTGGAGCATGTTTGGCACCCATTCTGCCCTTCCTCTGCTGATACTCTTTGGCTACTCATAGCTGGTATATGGCATATGATAGTAACACCTACTCCTGCCTCCCCTTCCATAAGACTAACTCCAATTCCTGCTCCTGCCTCCCCTCCCTGTAGGCAGTGGAAGCTCTCTCTCTCTCTGTCAAATTTCTGTAAGTGGATTTTTGTTCATCCACTTATTTCATATAAGCTTCTTCTTTGTCACCAAATGAAGTTGAGCCTTCAAATGGCAACTCTACGGTTTTGCTCTGAGTGTACAGGGATAGGATAGTTGTCATCAGCCAAAAAAACCTTAAGGCCAGAATGTGCCAGGACTCTGGAAGCAGTATCACTGCCATCTACTGTCATGTGAAACTGACACTTAGTGTCCTCTAGTGCTGCTTTGGCTGTTGCAGCCAAATCATTTAACTTTTCACTCGGAGTCATTACTGTCTTCCACAATGCTTTTTGATACTGAGCTGTGTAAGCCATATAGGCTGCCTGTCTCCGCTGCAGGGTGGCAAGTTGTGTACTCGTTTCTGGCTATGTTGTCCAGCTTCCTGGAATCTTTTTCAGGAGGCTATGTGGTTAGAGTGACTTCAGCCCCCTCACAAGCAGCAGCTTGTACCATTCTCTCATGGTCAGGCTGGGCATACCAGGTACTCTACCACCTGTCTGTCCACTACCTTTTTCTCTTCCGTTTTTTTTTTGTTTTTTTTTTTACCTATATCAGCTTCATGATATGACTCTGGCATGATCCTGTCAGCAGCCTTTCTGATGGATTTATATATTGGCACTGACAACCTTTTTGTGGAAGTCAGGCCTGACATGCTCATAAATTCAGCCTAGTCAATATCCTCCTCTGTTTCCTGAGAGGGGATATTGAGAGTATCAGGGATGGTGTCATGTGCAACTAGCTACTGTATGCTGATGGCCTTATCCTCTACCATAGTGCAAAGACCCTTACCAAACCGTCATCTGCTCTCACGGAAAATACTAGCACCACACAACAATGGTTCTTCACCAACAGACTCTTGGTAAATGACCAGAAGACTAAGGCCATACTGTTCGGATCAAATCCAAACTAGCTAGATGGGCTGTACACACTACCTCTCTCCACGTCCTTTCCCCCTGACAGCTCACCCCTTAAGTCAGTGACTAAGTTCAAATATCTGAAAGTCACCCTCGACTCCTCCCTGACTTTCTCTGACCACATCAGACTCACAGTCCAGTGTGTAAACCAGAGCCTAGGAGTTGGCTACCAGCTCAAAGATTTCATGAGTCCCAAAGTCAGACTAGCCAGTGCCTAGGGCACCTTA
Organism: Neoceratodus forsteri; assembly: GCA_016271365.2. NCBI lineage: Eukaryota > Metazoa > Chordata > Ceratodontiformes > Ceratodontidae > Neoceratodus > Neoceratodus forsteri. The sequence goes on from CM057452.1 coordinate 571,835,241, forward strand.
CTCCCTCTGCTGGATTACTGTTTACCCATCTACATGCAAACCTCATCCTCCTGCCTACACAGACTAAACACAACCTACAACAGCATCTGTAGGTTTGGCTTGATAGCCCCTTAATCCACACATCACTTCCCTCTACCAGGCCCTAGGCTGGCTCCTCTATCAGGCCTGCTGGGACTACCTCCTACGCTATCTCACTGACAAATTCATCAGAGAAAAGGAGCTGTCCTCCCCTCTTCCCCTACTAAGGCCAAAACCCTGCTGTTGAGATCTCCTGACCTCTGCTAGCATACCATTACTGTGCCCTCTAGTTACCACGTGTAAGGGTTAGATGGCCTTGTCCTCTGCTGCCCTGAATCTCTGGAACAGACAGTCTGCTCCACTGCAGAACCTGGGATCGCACCCCCCTATTTAAATCCCACTACAAGACATACCTCATTGCCATCATCACCTATAACTGCCTCCTGATGTTAAACTGACCCCTCTCTAGGGTACAACCTCCCATTGTGTCTTGTTGTGATAACCGGGTGCCACAACTATCCTGTAAAAGTGTTACTACAATGATATTTGACTCTGGAAACTGTTGTTCTTGTAATGCTGTATGTTGGGCACTGCGCTGCCACATAGGCTCTGTGCACTATAAATGATTGCACTAAGGTCACTTTATACCCAGTTTACCCAGTTCTGTACCTTTTGTTTCGTATCACTTAATTTATATGGTAACTACTTACTGTACCCTGTATCTTTTGTACCCGTTTTCTTTTTACCCTGTATGTGCCATCTTTATGGCCCCAGTCGTACCTGGAAACAATCCCTGGGATCAGCGTACCCATCTGGTTAACAAATAAATAACTAAATATATAAAATAAAAAATACACCATCTGCTTTACAAATGAGAAGTAGGATATAAAATGTCATTTCTTCTTGGTGCAGAACTGAAGTCTTGTTCTGGGGTAACCACGGGTTCTATCGGTTCCCCTTCATCATCATACTCCTCCTCCGGGACAGGTTATGTCTGTATGACCTGAGCCTAGGGAGGGGGAAGCAGCACTGACAAGGTTCCCCATAGCTTGAAAACCCTAGAACAGCTGCCACATTTTAGTAATGTACAGTACTCTGCAGAGGAAATGGCTCTCCGTTCCACTGCCTGCTCCTGATCCCATGTGGGGGGGGAGGGGTGAGTGGCAGAGCTGAACTTTTCTTTCCGTCTTTTCTTGTCAGTCACTGTGGGCATCTGTTGGTCTGAAGCTCTTATTTGTAATTTAGTTTTATTCTTTATTAGTAAAAAACATGTATACATAATTTGAATGTACATATTACGTGGTACTCAGCATTAAAATATTGCGATGAGCAAATGCATCTCTTACTCTTTTTTAATTCAAGTTTATTGCAACTATCAGGTACACAGACTCTGTCATAAATAGTCATAATTATTTCATTTCATTATCCAGCTTGTCACAGCAGATCTCAAGGAGATAGAAGCTTAATACATTTGGCATTAGTTCAGGCTTAAGTGAATCAATGTCACAACAGATATCAATTTCTTAGAGACTACAGTAAGAGGAACAGGGCCCCCAATACCCAGGGCCCAGGCGGATCCCCAACCATAGCCAGCCCTCCATCTCCTGGTCGGAGGATCCACCTAGTCCACCTACGAGTGAAAACCAGAACCCTCAGATTAACTTTATAGGTCAGTTCTTCCATATCCTGTATCTCTTGAATAATAGTACACCACTGCAGGATTTATGCCATTATACAGCTTACCGTCATTTCTTCAGTTTGCGGTCGGCTTTGAAGAGTGCAGACGTGTTCCCGGTCCACCGAAGGTTGTCGCGCTGGGCTCAGAGGTAAGTGTGGGGTGAGGTGAGGAGGTGGGGTACACAGAGGGTGGACGCGGGTTGGAGAGTGGGGGCAAGAGAATCGACGAAGGACTGTTTTTTTTTTTTTTTTTTTACAGATGACGGGGGACTTAGGCAGTTTGTTTGGGGGCTCAGTGGAGCTGATGGGGGATTGGGCAACCCCGTTGGACAAAGAGACTTTTGCCATGCTGGGGTGGGCTCCCAGCGTGGCAGATGGAAGTCTATTTGGGAGGGGAATGGAGCTGATGGGGGGATTGGGCACCCCTGTCAGCCATACAATGTGCTGGGGGGGAACACATGAGCCAAGGGAGGGACTGGGCACCCCCCTCAGTAAACAGCAAATGGGGGGAGATGCATTATGCTGACAGGGATTGGGCTACCCCATTGGCAAATAGAAACATAGAAACATAGACTTTGACGGCAGATAGGACCGCTTGACCCATCCAGTCTGCCCATTTCCCTACCTATTGGATAAGCTGCAGATTCTAGTTAACTGGGAAGGGGGGTCATGTCGACAGGGGGATTAGCACCCCATCGGTTTATTTTTTTTATTGAAATGTTTCACCAGGAAGGCACACTAAATAGTGGGCAGCGGCTTTCCGTTGGCTTCCTGGGGACTGTGAGAGGCCAACGGAGAAGCCGTTGCCATGGGGACACCAATCAGCTGTTTTGGTAGCTTGTAATGCACCAAAACAGCTGATTGTGTGTTGCGTAGCCCAAATTTCCTGACACATTTAGGCCTTTTCTCTAACTGCGGAAAGCAATGTGTTTCTTGCACATGCGTGCAAGCAACACAAAAATTACTTATCATAGTATGAACGTACAAAAATGCCAGCAGATACAGTCTGCTCGAGTGCGTAGCTCCTAGTATAATCTACTGCAGCTATAATATAGTAATATTGTTTCTTCCAAGGGATCTCCCAGTATTAGACATATGCAGCTAGCCCACTAAGTCTGACTGCCCTGGAGCTGATGTAATGATGGAATGTATGGAAATGAAAGAATTTAGAATGTTATTCAACCCACTGCCTCTAGGAGGTACTGCATTCTGTAGCAACAGTCAGATTAATTTAGGAGCATATGCCAAGAGACATGCTAACCTATACAACCCTAAAACAAAGCTAAGAAAATGTCTATGGCTAGGAGGAGAGAAAGGAAAGGCTGGCATAAAGGATCAGCCATGTCAGACAAACAACCTTGTGGTGAAATCAGATGAACACAGCAAGCAAAAATCAACAGTTAAAAGAAATGGATAAAACAAGTGCTGTAGAACCTTTTGCAGCTTCTGGAAAGGGGAGGCAGGGTGGGTGGTCTAATCATACTGGGAGATTCCTTGGAAGAAACAATATTACTATGATAAGTAATTTTTCTTCAAACCCCAGGAATCTTCCAGTATGATTAGACACACAGACTACCAAGCAGTGCCTTTGGAGGTTGGGTACAGAACTCATTTAGGAAAAAGGTTCTGTAATACTGCAGTACCCAACTTGGCATCACTTCTGTATTGAATGTCCAGCAGCAATGCTTTGTAAAGATGTGAACTGTCTTCCAGGTAGCTGCTTTACAGATTTCTAGCAAGGGAATGTCCTTGATACTGCCACAGTAGCAGCAGTTCCACAAGTGGAATGTGCCTTAAGGCCCTGCTGTGGCTGTTTGCCAGCCTTGCGATAGCAAAGCTGGATATAGGATACCATCCAGTGTGCAATGATCCTCTTTGAAGCTGGCCTGCCTCTGCCCACCTCACCATATGTGAGGAACAGCTGTGAGTGGGAGGACCTGAAGTTCTTAGTGCATTCTTTGTGGTAGACAAGTGACCTGACATCTAGGCTATGCAGCTTCAGTTCACCTGAGCTGGCTTTAGCTGTGAAAAATACAGGGAGGGTGATGGACTGTTTCAAATGAAATTCAGATACCACCTTTGGAAGGAATTTCCTATTGATCCTTAGGACCACTTTGTCCTTGTGGAGAATGATAACATTTGGGTCAGTACAGAGAGCCTGCAGCTCACACACCCTCCTAGCAGAAGTAATGGCCACCAGGAAAACAGTCTTCCAGGTGACATACTTTAAATCTGCAGTAGCCATGACTCAAAAGGTGGCTTCATGAGCTTGACTATGCATAAGTTAATATCCCAGGAAGGTACTGGCTCCCTGAGGAGTGGATATGGTGCAATAGACCCTTAAAGAATTTCCAGAAAATAGGGTGAGAGACTATTGTCCTCTCACTGTCTGCTAAAATATAAGCAGAAACTGCTGCTAAATGAACCTCAAGGGTTGCAGGCCTGAGGCCCAGGGCCTGAAGGTGAGCAGAGAACAGGCAAATAAACAGCATCTTTGGTGTATTCAATGGTTTTTTATTTAGTTAATTTTTCCTGTTTTTCTGTGTGAACTGTCATTTTTCTTCATTTTTAAATTATTTTTTACCTCAGAAAGTCGCGGTTCTTTACCGCGAGGGAACTGGCTGCTAAACTTTATATTTCCCATTTGAGAACATTAAGACCCAAGAAAAGGACTGGACCTACAGGTTTTAAAAAACTGTTTAAAGTGTACAAAACTGTGGATAAAGCAGAAAGCCATAACATGTGTTTACAGTGCTTAGGTCCAGACCATTACCGTGTTCTTTGCTCTAAATTTTGTTCAAAAACAATAAAAAAAGAGAGCCAAAAGTTTGGAAATAATGGCTTCTCAATCTGCCTCCCTCCCTCTCTGCCAAAACTACTGAAGAGGGATCTTCTTCCCAGGCTAAATCAAAAGATAAGTCCCCAGGGACTCCTCTAACAATAAGTCAGACAAGCACAGTAACAATAAAAATACTGACCAGCCAAAAAAGTGACAAGGGGAACAGGTCACTGATGTGTCTGCTAAAAAGAAATTTAAAGAAAAGCATACCATTGCCCCTCTCGTGTGAAGGCAAGGGGAGACGCCAGTGGCACAAAAAAAAAATTAAATAAAAACAAAAAGAAAGTCAGTCACTTACAGAAAAGGAGAAAGTCTCAGACTTGTAAGAAAGATTTAACCCCTGTTGAAGAAATGGTCAAGGCTTGGCACCTTTACCAAACTACACAGAGTATGGGCATTATTTTCTCTACCCCTTCTACTCCTGTGCACCATAACACTTCTATTCCATCTTTTGGCCTAGAATATAGAGGATTGTCTATGGGGAGGCATTCACAACAAGGATATTCTCAATCGAGAGGTATCCTTGGCAACGTTCGACCTTGAGAGCGAAGCTCGAGAGGTTGTCTGTTGCTAAGGATACCTCGAGATCAGAGAAGATCCTTGTTTGTGAATGCCTCCCCATAGACAATCTTTTATAGTGTATGGGGAGTCTATTCATTTCACAACAGCGAATGGAAGCAGCATTTTTAAAATAATGCCTTACTTGGCTTCCGTGTTGAGACCTCGCCCAGCTATTAGCTCCCTCGCCGACGCTGCTTTTAATCGCATGATGCAGATACAGATTCGATCTTGTTGTGCTGCACCGGTGACGTACCCATTGCAGCACAACAAGATCATGACGCACTGAGGCGAGCACAACAACAATGTTGGGAGCATGGATTTCCATGCTCAACAGCGTTCCACCATACACTATAGCATGGGAGATGGGGATGATGATGATGATGATGATGATGAGTCAGAAGATCAGCCCCTGGAACCTGATATTTCACCAGACCAGGTGTTTGGTACTTCACCAAATGGCCAGGAGGATTTTTCTTCCCTAGTTACTTTTTTACAGCACATGGTAGATACTCTGGTTCTCCCTACCCAGAAGACCACAGAGGATGAAGAGGAGGATGAAGACTACAGAGAGAGGATGGGTCTTCCACCTCCCAAAAAGATAGTGCTAGCAATTTACAAATCATTAAAGAAAACTACCATGAAGTTACTTCAGACTCCCACTTCCTTGTCTGCAGCAGACAAAAAGATTGACAGGAAATATCAGCTGGCAAGAAATGATGCTGACTTTCTGTATATTCACCCAAGCCTGCTGGGAAGGGTGGGAGAGGGAGGAGTGTCAGTTTGAATCTGTCCAGGAGGTATTTTGTCTCTGAGATTTTTTTATCTCAGATTTTTTTGTGAGCTTGAATCTTTCTTCAACTGTCCAGGGGGCATTTTGTCTGGTGGAGGATTAGCTTGAATCTTTAACTGTTTAACTGCTGCTGACTGCTGGGGAAGGGGATTCTTTGCCCAGAAACAGAGGAGCCAATCAAGTAGGAGATGCTAGTTTGAATCTCTGTTTTTTTTTTTTTTTTTTTTAGTCTTTGGTAACCGGGTAAGGCCCACTAGGCACAAGTGCCTGTTTTCAGGGGAGACCTGGGAGCACTGTGGAGGTTAAGGGACTTGCTCAGAGTCCTACAGTATGCAAGTGGAGTTTGTGAGAATTAAACCCAGGTCTGCTGGATGCATCAAGCTCATTCACAGCTCGTTACTCTAAACTCCAGGCTATACTGCCAGCCCGTTCAAGGAGGCGTTTTGTCTGTTCATTTTGCTTGCTGCTGAGAGAGGTAAGAGTGTGAGTTTGAATCTGTTCAGGAGGCATTTTGTCTAGTGAAGGATTAGCCTGAATCTTTCTTTAACTGTTTAATTGTTGCTGGCTGCTAGGGAAGAGGATTCTTTGCCCAGAAACAAAAGAGCCAATCAAGTAGGAGTTGCTAGTTTGAATCTCACTTTAACTATTCAAGGAGGCATTTTGTCTGTTCATTCTGCTTGCTGCTTTGAGAGGCAGGAGTGTGAGTTTGAATCTCTCCAGGAGGCATTCTGTCTCTGAGATTTTTTTTTATATCGCTGATAATTTTTTTGAGTTTGAATCTTTCTTCAACTGTCCAGGAGGCATTCTGTCTGGTGGCGGATTTGCTTGAGTCTTTCTTTAACTATAACTGTTGCTGTCTTGTCTGGAGGAGGATTAGCTTGAATCTTTCTTTAACTGTTTAATTGTTGCTGGCTGCTTGGGAAGGGGATTCTTTGCCAAGAAACAGAGGAGCTAATCAAGTAGGAGTTGCTAGTTTGAATCCTTCTTTAACTATTTAAAGAGGCATTTTGTCTGTTCATTCTGCTTGCTGCTTGGAGAGGTAGGAGTGTGAGTCTGAATCTGTCCAGGAGGCATTTTGTCTCTGAGATCTTTTGTCCTCCCACCCACCCCCACCTCTACACAATATTAAATGCTTAGTAACTTGGGAGGAGCATATAAGCTCTGTCCGGGGCGTGCTGATAGCTAAAGAGCAAATAAAATCAAAAGGAGGAGTAGCTACTGATTATATCACATAAGTGGGCATTTGTACATTTAAATTGCAAGATCTTGTCAATTTTACTCTGTTAGGAATAGGATAAGTCTAACAGGGGCACAGAGCAGAAAGTTGCAAGGGCTGCAGAAACATATCAGGGTCATAAACAAAGAAACTCTGTAAAAGGGAGAGAGACTGTAAAAAAAAAAAACACTAAGAGAGGGTAGAAGCATACTTAACGGGTACGTAGGATGGCACAAGGAGTGGTGCAGTGCAATGGATGCAGAGCAGCGTTGTTCAGAAGAACTTTCTGGGACCTGCAGTGCTGCCCCATTTGTAGGCACCTCTCTGGGCTGAGGGAGGAGGTTGCCAGGCTTCGAGCACAGTTAGCAAGAGTACTGGAGACCTTTGCCCCCACCCAGGGACCACCATACCACCAGCCACTGCCACAGAGGGTACTCAGTCAGAGGTCTAGATGGACTATGGTGGGCTCAGGGAGACTGAGGAAGGTGGAGCTCAAGCACCCTCACCACCCAGTACAACTAAAGAACAAGTATGATCTCAAGGAGAGAGCGCGCCTTGAAAGGGAACCCAAGGTTGTGACAAGGGGTGAAGGGAAGACCCACTGGGAGAGGGACACATGGGATGGGGCCAGAGAATCCCAGGAGAGAAGGAAGCTTCTCCTAGTGGGGGACTCAGTAGTTCGGGGTATGGAGGTAGGATCAGGCATCAGGAGCGAGAGGGAGGTTATATGTCTCCCAGGAGGCACAGCTCTGAGTGAGGGGGAGTGGATGCTGATTAAGGGAAAAAGGGTCTTGCTGTGAGGGTGGGGGTGGAGGTTACAGTACAGGAGGGATGAAAGGGGGGGGTTCAGGGTGAAAGGTAGGGATGGCATTGAGGATGAGGGAGCTCCAGGTGGGAAGGGGGATAAGTCAGGTAGAGTGTCATGGAAAGGGGCAGGACTGGGGAGGTGGCTGGGGGTGGAGTTGAGGATATAGCTAGGGACACAACTGTGCAGAGCAGGGTGGACTCTTGGGGCAGGCACAATGTAAGAGAGTTTGGGGAAGGGATGAGAAACGAGGGGGGGACGTGCTAGTGCTAGGTGATTCCATAATAAAAGGGGTCAGATGGGGGAGTAAATGGGAAACAGTCTCATATGGGTAGAGTCTGTACCTGGGTTGATGGCAGATAAAGCAGGACAGGCTATTCTCAAGCATGCAAAGAGGGGAATGCATAAAACACATGTGGTGGTGCACATGGGTACAAACGACTTGGCAGGGGAAACGGTAGAGGTGGTTAGGGAGAGGTTCACGGAACTGGGTAAGTTGAGTGTGGAGGTAGGGAGCTCAGTGGTCTTTTTGGAGGTACTCCCGTACCCAGGGTAAGTACAGCAAGGAAGGGTAGGACAGATGAATTCAACAGTTGGCTGGAAAATTGGTGTCGATCCAAAGGGTACAGGTTAGTGGGAGGTTGGGGCAGTGTCTGGGAAAATAGGGATCTGTACGCAGGGGACAGATTACATTTGAGCAGGGAGGGAAAGGGGTGCTAAAACAGAGGTTAGAAGAATACATAGAAACAAAGGTTAATTTAAACTAGGCAGGGGAGGTGGCGAGTGGGTTGCTGAAGAGACGGCTCTCCAGAGAGGGGAGACAAATGAGCCTGCCCCCTTGTACGAACTGGGTTGGAAGCAGGGAGGGATCAAAAGGCGGGGCAGAGAAGGGTGGAAAATTGGGTAGAGTGTAAGGGAACATCTTAGAGGGTTGTCTCTTTGAATGCAAGGAGTCTGGGGAACAAAACTGCATAACTACAGGCTCTGTTGGCAGAGGGGATGGTGGACATAGCTACCATCACAGAAACATGGGCCAACCAATACCAGGACTGGGACCTGATGATCCCAGGGTATAGGATTTACAGGAAGGATAGGGGCAAAGGGAAAGGGGGAGGGGTAGCGATGTACGTAAGGGAAGGGATAAAGTGTGCGAGGGAGGAGGGTAGGACAGAGGCCTTGTGGATGCAATTCCAGGACATAGGGGTAGGATTCTCAGGATGGGGGTGGTATACAGGCCACCAACTCAAAAGGAAGACCTAGACAGGGAGCTGGCAGAGCAAATTAGGAAAGTGTGTGGAAAAGGTAACACAGTGATCATGGGGACTTCAATCTACCAAGAGTGGATTGGGGCACCCCAGCCATCTCCAGTGCTAAGGAGCAAATACTCCTGGACGCCTTCCAGGACTGCTTCCTGGCACAGATGGTCACTAAGCCGACTAGGTTGGGGAATGCTCTGGATCTAGTTCTGGCCAACAGGGAGGCTGTAAGGGAGGTGGGGGTGGAGGAACCGCTGGCTGGGAGTGACTACCACTCGGTGTGGTTCACACTTACTGTGAGCAGAGAAGCAGCGGGTACAGGGACCAAGGTGGTGGACTTCAGACAGGATGATTTTAGTAGAATGGGTATAATCTTAAGGGGACATCTGGAAGGAATACAGCCACACTGGGATGTGAATCAGAAATGGGAAAAAAATCAAATTGGGAATACTGGAGGCTACTGAGACGTACCAGATTGCTGAGCAAAAACGAAATGGCTAAAAAACTGAGCTGGTTAAGTAGAGGTGTCTTAGAAATGGTGAGGCCTAAAAAAGCTGCGTTCAAGAAATACAGGAAGGGGAAGGATAGGGAGAAGTATGTGAAGAGGTCCAAGGAAGTTACCAGGGGAGTCAGAGCAGCTAAGGCCTCCAGGGAATTGAGGCTAGCGCAGGGCATCAGGGATGGGGACAAGGACTTCTTCAGATACATATGGGAGAGAAGGTGCTGCAAGAACCAGATAGTGAGGATCAGGAAGGACGGGAGAGGGCAGAGAAAGGGGTGGATCAGGCAGAAGCACTGAATGAGTACTTCTGTTCTCTATTCACAAGGGTAAAGGAGGGCAGCTACTGCAGGGGTGGGCGGGGGAGAGTGGGTAAAGGACAGGGTGATCACTTAGGGAAGGGTACTGGAGGGGTTAAGGGCTCTTGGGGTGGATAAGGCACCAGGACCGGACGGCATACACCCCAGGGTGATGAAGGAAGTGGCCAAGATCCTGGCTGGACCACTGGCAGAACTACTCAATACCTTCCTGGACACAGGGTGTGTACCACATGACTGGAGGATGGCCCACATGGTACCCATCCATAAAAGTGGACCAAAGGATGAGCTGAGTAATTACAGGCTGGTAAGCTTAACTTCCGTCATGGGGAAGCTGAATGAGACGACAATACTCAAGGAAAGGCTGGTGACTTTTATGGAATACAATGAGCTCCAGGACAGTCACCAGCATGGGTTTGTCTCTGGAAAATCCTGCCAGACAAACCTAGTTGAGTATTATGACTGGGTCACAAGGGAATTGGACAAGGGTCATGCAATGGATGTCATATACTTGGACTTCAGTAAGACCTTCGAATCGGTGCCACATAGGAGGTTGTGAGGGAAATTGAGATACATGGGGGTGGGGACTAAGATGGTTAAATGGGTTGAGAATTGGCTGCAGGGGAGACAGCAAAGGGTAGTGGTGATGGGGAGACTCATCTCCAAGTGCTGTGATGAGCGGGGTGCCGAAGGGATCAGTACTGGGGCCAGTGCTGTTTGGAATATTCATACTGGACATCTCGCATGGCGTCAGCAATAAGATAAGTCTATTCACTGATGATACCAAATTGGGGGTGATGGTGGATGATATAACAGGTTGGCAGGAGCTGCAGAACAACCTGACTAAGCTGGTGGAGTGGTCAGAAGTGTGGTAGTTGGGGTTCGATGCGAAAAAGTGCAAAGTCCTGCACTTCGGAGCAAAGAACCCAGGAAGCGGTTACCAGCTGGGAGGGGTGCAGTGAGGAGAAGGATCTAGGGGTGGTTGTAACAGGGAATATGAACAATACAGAGCAGTGTAGGAGGGTGGCAGTGAAAGCCAAAAGGATGCTGGGTTGCTTCGCGAGAGGGATCTCCTCCAGGAGCAGGGAGGTGATCCTGCCTCTCTACAGGGAACTGGTCAAGCCGCATCTGGAGAACTGTGTGCAATTCTGGCACCCATATTTGAAGAAGGATGGGAAATTACTTGAAGGGTACATTGCAGGACAACAAGGATGATCCAGGGATTGGAGGATAGACCATACGAGGAGAGGTTGAGAGAGCTGAACATGTACTTCTTGGAGGAAAGAAGGGACTGGGGGGATATGATTGAGACCTTTTAAGTATGTAAAGGGGATAAGCAATGCAGCCACTGAAGGGATACTCAGGCTGAGGAGGGGGAGGGATATGAGAGGGCACAGTCTTAGATTGAAGGGTTAAGATTTAGGATGGAAATGAGGAGACACTTTATCACGGAGAGGGTCGTGGCACAATGGAATGCTCTACCGGAAGAGGTGGTAGCCTGTAAGACAGTGGGTAGTTTCAAAAGGGGATGGGACAAGATGAGAAGGGGGTAATTGGGAAGGAGAGGAGGGTAGTGCTTCTGCAAGGTGAGAGTGCTAGCTGCACACTCGAGCAGACTTGATAATCCAGGTGACCTATTTCTGCCGGCAAATTCATATCTTCGTATGTTCGCAAGCCATGAGGGAGTACAGTAGTGCAGGTTGCAGCTTCTGACAAGGCTAAACTCCCACTATCCTCTTAGCCTCCTGCAAAAGACTCCAGAAGATTGGACTTTATAGCAAAGAAATCTTACACTACAGCTTCTTTACTTTTGCCCCCATCTACTTACTTGGCATACTCTGCCAAGTATTGGAAGACTTTGTGGAATTCGGTGCTGGCCATCTTAAACCAGAAATCAGATAAGATGGTACAGGATATTGCTGAGACTGTGAAAACTGGATTAGAAGCCACTAAGTACTAGATTCACATGGCTGTGGACAATAACTATGCAGCTACCAGAGTCCTGGCTCAAGCCATTTCACTCAGGTGCCTGGCCTGGTTAAGAACTACAAATTCAACGCAGAATACTCAGTCCAAAGCTATGGACTTCCCCTGTGAAAATAATTCCCTTTTTGGGGCTAAGACTGAAGTATATATGAAAAAGGTGGAAGAGAATAAAACCACCTATGAGAGCAACACTACAAAAGAAAAAGCCTCTACTTCCCCAAAAAACCATTAAAAGAAACAGAGGCAAAGGATTTTATCCTAGGGCATTTTTCCCTAAGCTAATGCCCATGGATTACTCTCATACAAGAGGTTTCTACAGAGGAAGAGGCAGGAGGGGCCACAGAAGGGCTGCCACCACTCCTGCACTTGCTACCCAGTCTAAGCCCCAACTCCAGCAAATAGGTTGCCTCCCCAGTCCCAGTAGCGGGCAGACTTTCCCACTACCTCCAATCCTGGAACCACATTACTACGGATAAGTGGGTCCTGGAGGTAGTGGAAAAGGGCCTATCCCTCCAGTTCAAAAAATTTCCAACTCTCCAGGGTCCCTTACTATCAAAACCCGCAACTCCAACAGAAACACTTTTATTGGAGTTGAAGGTAAAGAACTTGCTATCAGCAAAAGTAGTGGAGAGGGTACCCTCTTCCCAGATGGGAAAACGCCTCTACTTCAGATGCTTTCTCGTAGAAAAGAAAAATAGGGAGTGGCATCCTATTCTCGACCTCAGGTACTTAAGCAGGCACTTACTGAAACCAAAATTCAATATGGTCACTCTCACAATGGTGATTCATTCTCTGCAACAGGGAGACTGGCTAGCCTCCTTGGATCTAAAGGACACCTATTTCTATATTCCAAAAAGGCAGTCCCACAGAAAGTTTCTAAGACTCAGACTGCCATCAGGACATTACTAGTTAGTAGCCATGCCTTTTGACCTAACATCAGCTCCAAGGGTATTCACCAAGTGCCTAGCTGTTATGGCAGCTTACCTAAGGAAACAGGGCATAGCAGTCTACCCATACTTTGACTGGCTTCTGCTGGGAAGGACCCCTCTGCAAGTCACAGAGGCTCTCAGTTTCACAAAACAAACTCTGCAGTCTCTGGGGTTTCTCATCAATGAAAAGAAATCCCCATCAAGCCCAACACAGCTCCTCACCATTATAGGAGCAGAGCTGGATACTCAGCAGAGCTAGGCTTTCCTTCCAGGAGACAGGATCCGAAGTTTCCCATTGGTGGTAAACTCTTTTGCCCTGAACCAGCCCAGGTCAACCAGATATTTTCTAAGGCTCCTAGGGCACATGACTTCTATAACAGCTGTTGTCCCAGGTGTCAGATTCCAGATGAGGGATATACAGTACCACTTGCAGGCTCACTAGTCCCAAAGGAAAAAATTACTCACCTTAGTAATTGCTTTTCTTCTCATGGAGTCTTGCTATGTTAGGACCATTGCAGTCATTCCCCACACTTGAACTGCCCCGGAGAGGAAACAGTTAATTCCAGAGTGATCTGGAGTTCCACAGCGCGAGGGCGCTGTTCAAAGCTCTATCTGGCTAGTTTCAAATGAAACTGTCAGGTTCTTTACGGAGCTAAACTAACATAGCAAGTCTGTGTGGAAAAGCTCTACACTAGCCATTGGCTACCTACCATTAGTAGAATAAGAACAATCACAGAATAATAACAATATTTATTGTTAGGATACCCCTTACAAGCACTAATAGGCCCCCTCTACCCAAAAGACTCAAGTCCAGAGAGGGGACCATCTGCCACTTAACAAAAACAGAAATACCTAGTTCCCAACCCAAAGAAAACAAGGGGGGACTAGAGAGGCTAAAAGGCATGACACAGTGCTTGCACTAATTTGCCAACCCCATACCCAAGTAGGAGTTCTGAGAGGGGTAGGAGGAGGTTGTCTTAATATAGCAAGACTCCATGAGAAGAAAAGCAATTACTAAGGTGAGTAATTTTTCTTTCAAACACCATGAAGTCTTGCTATATTAGGACCATTGCAGATTACACAGCAGTACCCCCATGGAGGAGGGTCAGAACCTACTTAGGAAATAGGCTCTGAAGTACAGCTGTGCCAAAACGAGCATCTCTCCTGGACTGGACGTCCAGGAATAATGCTTGGTAAAGGTGTGAACCGTTTTCCAGGTAGCAGCTTGACAAATTTCCAAAATGGGAATATCTCTAGCAGCCGCTAGAGATGCAGCTGTACCCCTGGTGGAGTGAGCCCTCAGTCCTGAGGGGTTCCCTACCTAGTTTTGGTAACAAATTGGATACAAGAGACAATCCACCTTGCAATTGTCCTCTTAGTGGCAGGTCTCCCTTGCCAACCTCTCCATAAGTAAGGAAGAGTTGAAGGATTCGAACCTGTGACCCTTGGTATGTTCCACATAGTAGCTTAGGGCTCTTTGACGTCCAAGCTTGTGTAGTCTCCTTTCACCCGAGGAAGAATGCTCAGTGAAAAATACTGGAGAGAAATGGATTGGTTCAGATGAAAATCTGAAACCACTTTGTAAAACTTTCTGTTAGTCCTGAGGACTACCTTATCCCTGTGAAAAGAAATAAAATCATTTTCCACTGACAGGGCTTGCAATTCACTTATACGTCTGGCAGAAGTGACAGCCACTAGAAAAACAGTTTTCCATGTTAAATACTTGAGATCTGCTGAAGAAAGGGCTCAAAAGGAGGTTGCATTAACTGAGCAATGCAAACATTCAGGTCCCAGGCAGGGGCTGGTTCCTAAAGGGAGGGTTAGTTGAAGTAACCCTTAAAAACTTGGAAAACACAGGATGGGAGGAAAGAGAAACAGGCTTCCCTGATGAAACAAAGGCAGAAACAGCTGCCAGATGAACCTTCAAGGTAGCTGGTCTAAGGCCTAGGGAATTTAGATGGGCCAAATAATCCAGTAAAGTGGCCAAGTCAGCAGATTCTGGCACAATTTGTTTCTCGAACACCAGAAGGAAAACCTCTTCCACTTAGAATTGTAAGTGGCTCTAGTGGAAGGCTTCCTAGAAGCCTTTAAAATATCCAGGACCCTTGAGAAGGGTGCAAATCAGCAATTCTAACTCCTCAAGAACCAAGCCTTGAGGTGAGGGATTTGAGGTCCGGTACCACACTTCCCTGTGCACAGGTCAGCAAGTCGTGGGTCCTGGGCAAGGTCAGGGAGGGTGGATTGTCAGGACAGAAGGAGAGGATACCAGGGCTGTCTGGCCCAGTCTGGAGCAATCAGAACCACTTTGCAGGGCTGAGTTCTGATTTTACCAATACCTGAAGAGGAGAGGAAAGGGGAAAAGCATATAGGAATTTCCTTCCAATCCAGCAGAAAGGCGCCCAGGGGACTGAGCCCAGCACTGGAGGCCTGCAACAAAATAGAGGAAGTTGATGGTTGTCTGGGGCTAAGAGATCTATCTGAGGGTGCCCATCTGGCAAAACCGACCCAATACCTGAGGATTCAGGAACCATCTGTGATGGCCCTGGGAAATCTGCTGAGCATCCGCCAGGACATTGTCCTTTCCTGGAAGGTGAATTGCGATCAGGGAGGTGTTTAGGAGTAAGCCAGAGACCACAACTTCATTGCTTCGTGCACAAGGCTGATGACCGAGTGCCCCCTTGCTTGTTGATGTACCACATTGTTGTGGTGTTGTCTGTCCTGATTTGAACTACTTTGTTCTGGACAACAGTTGAAAAAGCCTGAAGAGCTAAAAGAACAGCTCTGAGTTCCAAAAGATTGATGTGGAGCAGAGATTCCTGGGGGGACCACACTCCTTGAGTGGAAAGGTCGCCAAAGTGAGCCCCCCACCCTAACAGGGAGGCGTCCGTGGTGAGGGTGAGGGAGTGTGAAACGGGTATAAAGGGAACCCCTTGAGTAAGATTGCTTTGATCCTGCCACCACTGAAGGGCCAGGATCAGGGTTTTGGTCACCGGGACTAATTTGGTAAGGGGGTCCCTCCTTTGAGACCAATAGGACCTCAAGTGGAACTGGATGTCCCTCATCTGAAATCTTGCTCCTGCACGACAGCTGTGGAAGCAGCCATGTGCCCTAGGAGTTGCAGAAAGTGCCTTGCTGGTCGAGAGACCCCAGGGTAAAGGAGGATGCCAGGGCAATGAGCCTGTCCACTCTTTCCGAGGGAAGAAATGCCTGGCTAACTTCGTGTTCAATTCTGCACCTATGAAAGTTAGAACCTGAACAGGTTCCAGAACTGACTTTGGAAAGTTCAGCAGGAATCCCAGGAAGTAAGAAGCTGCTGGGTGACTTGCAAGTGGGATTTTACCTGATCTGGAGACTGACCCACTATGAGCCAGTCGTCCAGGTAGGGAACACAGCAACCTTGCCTTCTTAAATGAGCCACTACCACAGCTAGACATTTTGTGAATACCCTTGGAGCCGAGGTTAGGCTGAAGGGCATTGCTCTGAACTGGTAGTGGCCAGAGAGCAGTTCAAACCTAAGGTACTTTCGGTGAGAAGGCCTGATCATGACATGAAGATAGGCGTCCCTGAGGTCCAGGGAAGCTAACCAGTCCTCTGGCCTCAGGGAAGGCAAAACTACTACAGAGTTAACATTTTGAACTTTGGTTTCAGTAGATGTTTGTTCAGGTACCTTAAGTCTAGGATGGGCCGCCATTCTCCTGTCTTTTGGGGTAAGAAAATATCTTGAGTACAGTCCCTGCCCTGATGGCAAGGGGATCCTTTCCACTGCTTTGCAATCCAGCAGGGAAGAAACTCTGCTTCCAAAGCAAGGGCTTCTGAAGAGTTTGCAGGTGGAAATTGCCTGGCTCTCATCTTTGGGAACTGTTTGAAGCTGAGAACCAGGCCCTGGCTTACTACTTCCAGAACCCACCTGTCCGGTTAGGGACAGCCAGTTCTGGCTGAATAAGCCAACCTGCCCCCCACTGGTACAGGAGAATCGGCCCTGGGCACCCCATCAGGGTGCCTGCTTGGCAGCAGCTTTAGGCTGAGGGGAGGGCGACTGTCTACCTGTGCCCCGTCTACCTCTGCCTCTGAAAAAAACCCTCTGTGAAAAAGTAGAGGAGGCTTGAGATTGGTAAAAGGGCCTGTGGAAAGGCCTACCCCTACCCCTGTGGGCATGCCTTTGTGGAGTGGCATGCCTCTCCTTAGCTTGGGCACTTTTGTAGGTAGTTCTATATTCATCCATCTTTTTCATATAATTTTCCGTTTGATCACCAAACAGAGAATTTCCCATTACAGGAAAATCCATAGCCTTTGACTGAGTATCTTGGGACAGATTAGTGCATCTGAGCCATGCCAACCTACGGAAAGCTACAGAAGTGGCCATGACCCTAGAGGAAACATCATTAACATCAACAGCAGTATGAAATTGAACTTTAGAGGCTTCAATGCCATCAGCAGCCACTTGTTCCAACTCACTAGCCAGCTGGCCCTGGGCCTGCTTGGCTAACTGCAATATAGTGTCCCATCTAGATTTCTGATATCTAGCCACATAAGCCATATAATTAGCCTGCCTGAGTCCCAAAGAAGCTGCCATATATTGTTTTTTCGCCATGGCATCAATCTTCCTGGAATCCTTATCAGGAGGATGTTGAGGCCAGGGGGATATTAGCCTTGTCACAGGCTGCAACTTGTACCACACCTACATGACTACACTGCACAGAGAGGAAGTCTATATCAGGGCCTGATAAGGTATACCTTCTGTCCATTTTTTTATCTACAGGAGGGACAGAATGAGGATTTTTTAAAATCTTTGTTGTTTGCTTCCTAAATGACTTATGCAAAGGAATAGACAACCTCCTAGACTCTGGAATATCCATCATTTCAACATAATCAGGCTCCTCTTGCTCATCCACAGCCTCTTCTAAAGGAAGCTGGAGGGTTTCTGCCACCTTTTTGTAAAACATAAAAAGAGAAGGGGACTCAGACAGCATAGGGGGAGATTCTACAGGTCTATCTGGAGAAATGTCCGGTTCAATGGGCACGTCCAGACCTTCCCAGTCACAAACATACTGATCAAATTCCTCCTCCCCCTCATGTGGTTCATAAAAAATCCCCAACATCATAATCCTGAACCACTGGGACAGAACGAGCCACCCTTTTCCCAGATGCAGGGGGTTCGACAGATCCCTGAGACAAAGACTGGACAATCTGAATGGCTTTAGCTATCTCTGCAGCAGTTGGAGAGACAATTTTGTACTCCAGACCTGCTGATTTCTTTGTCTTTTTTGCTGGGACTGGTTCCTCTGAACCAGCCTTCCTTTTGCCCGAGGAAGTCTCGCCCTGGTCAGAGGGCACTCCCTCTGGTCCAGTGGGTACTGGACCGGGCTGGCCATCTGGGTCAGCGGACTTCTTGGCCTCTCGCTCCCTGAGCCGCCCAATCTCTTTCCAGGGTGGCTGCAGGAAATTTTTACACACCTGGCAGTCTGACAGGAGGTGGTCAGCCCCAGACAATAAACACAGTGGTGTGTGGGTCAGCCTCAGGCTTCCCCACAGACATCACAGTGTTGAAACCAGTGGGCCCGGTTTTTCTTTTGGTTTCTCAGACATAATGCCAGCCTAACCAAAACTTGCCCTTTTGATGGCAGTGCTAGGCAAGACACCTTATCGGTTCCTAACCGTGTCACGGTATTTGAAAACCTATATTAAAAGCAAGGTTTTTAGAACCGATAAGAACTGGGAACCGCACTCTAAAAGCCCAACCATACACTTAAAACGTTAAATTAGCAAACCGATCGGTTCAAAACCGAACCGATAATGAATTTCCACACAGACTTAATTTCTGTACTTACGGTTTACCAGATAGAGCTTTTAACCAAAATGCGTAAAATAAATATTTTGCCGGGTTCCAATGAATCGAAAATACTGCTTCGAACCGAGAAATGAACCGAGCTGAAGGAGCTGATCTCTGGAGCGACTGTTCAGTGAAGTGGAGTAAAGAATCTGACAGTTTCATTTGAAACTAGCCAGATAGAGCTTTGAACAGCGCCCTCGCGCTGTGGAACTCCAGATCACTCTGGAGTTAACGGTTTCCTCTCCGGGGCAGTTCAAGTGTGGGGAATGACTGCAATGGTCCTAATATAGCAAGACTTCATGGTGTTTGAAGAAGGCATTCTCTGTCCAAGCTGGTTCCAGTCACAAAAACCTTACTCCAAGACTGGTGGAAGGAACCTGCCTACCTCTTGATGGGAATTCCCTTCCAGCTCTCAGCTGCTACAAAAATCATTACTACAGATACCTCCCTCCTGGGATGGGGTGCTCATCTAGACAATTACTCGGCAAGTGGCACTTAGTCTCCCAAGGAATCGGCAAGCCACATCAACCTGCTGGAGCTCAGAGCCATCTATCTTGTCCTAAAGACCTTTGTCCTCCCCCCAAGATAAAAGGCCAATCAGTACAGATCAGGACAGACAACGCCACTGCTATGTTTTACATAAACAAGCAGGGTAGCACAAGGTTGACTTTGCTTTGCACAGAGGCAATGAAAATTTGGTCTCTGGCTTAATCTCTCGATGTGACTCTCTCAGCCATACACCTCCCAGGCAAGGACAATACCCTGGCAGATGCCCTCAGTTGCATCAGCCAGGGGCACAACGAATGGACTCTGAACAAACAAGTCTTTGCCACAGTTTTCAGAAGGTGGGGCACACCAAAAATAGACATGTTTG
Organism: Neoceratodus forsteri; assembly: GCA_016271365.2. Lineage (NCBI taxonomy): Eukaryota > Metazoa > Chordata > Ceratodontiformes > Ceratodontidae > Neoceratodus > Neoceratodus forsteri. The sequence continues at coordinate 571,854,838 of CM057452.1, forward strand.
CCTCTAACCTCAACCATCAACTTCCTCTGTACTGCTGCAGACCCCCAGCACTAGGGACCCTTCCAGCAGATGTTTTAACTCTGGACTGGACAGGCAAAGTTCTTTACACCTTTCCACCACTTCCTCTGATTCACAGAGTGTTGCTAAAGCTGAGGACCTAATCAGCAACAATGATTCTTGTGACACTGGACTGACCAAGGCAACCTTGATATCCTCTCCTACTAGCCATGTCACACAGCAAACCTATTCAGCTTCCCCTCAGTCTCTCCTGACTCTGCCTTAGCTAGGAGTGTCCTATCCAAATCTGCAATCTCTTCACCTCAAAGCTTGGCTGTTGAGGAGCTAGAGTACCCACATACTTAGTATTCAGAACAGGTCCTTAAACTCCTGAGGATGGCCAAAACACCAAGTACCAAGAAAACTTATGCAGCTAAGTGGAAAAGATTTTCTTTCTGGTGCAAGAGGACACACATAAACCCCCTCAGAGCCTCAGTCCCCAGTCTTTTAGACTATTTGGTTCATTTACAGACCTCAAGCCTAAAGGCCTCCTCCTTAAAACTTCACCTGGCTGCAATCTGGCTTACATAGAAACATAGAATTTGACGGCAGATAAGGACCGCCCGGCCCACCCAGTCTGCCCATTTCCCTACCTACTGGATAAGCTGCAGATCCTAGTTAACCAGCAGCCTTAACTTACAGCCTTAGGCTTACCTGTCCATAGGCAAGGATGTCAATTATTTCATTGCCTGTTTTCAAAAAATTCTTCAAAGGCCTCCTCCACCTTCAGCCCCCAATTATGGAACCTGTTCCCCCTTGGGACCTCAACCTGTGCATCGCAAAGCTCATGGAGCCGCCCTTCAAGCCCATGGCTACAGCCCATTTAAAATATGTCACCTGGAAGACAGTCTTTCTAGTTGCCAACACCTCTGCAAGAAGAATTTCAGAGTTGCAGGCACTCTGTACTGAACCTAAGTACGTTATTCCTCATAAGGATAAGGTAGATCTCAGAACAAACAGAAAATTTCTGCCCAAGGTGGTCTCTGAATTCCACCTTAACCAGTCTATTACCCTTCCTGTATTCTTCACTGAAAATGCCACTCCAGGAGAGCAAGGACTCCATAGTTTGGATGTGAAAAGAGCCTTATCTTACTACTTGGAACAGACCAAGCAGTTTTGGGGTGCCTCTACCCATCTTTTCCTCACGTATGGGGAGGTAGGTAGAGGAAGACCAACTACTAAGAGGACTATCTCCCACGGGATAGTCTCTTGCATTGTTTTGTTATGACAAGGCTGGTAAACAACCCCCTGAGGGCCTCAGGGCCCATTCTACAAGGGGCACTGCTGCCACAGTGGCAGCTGTGAGGGATATTCCCTTACTTGAGGTCTGCAAAGCAGCCACATAGAGGACTGTACACACATTCACAAAGCATTACTGCCTGGATGTACAGTCCAGATCTGATGCCAAATTTGGCAGGGTGGTCCTGCAGAGCCTCTTCCCTAAGTAGGTTCTGTACCCCCTCCCGACTACACTGCTTTGTAGTCTGTATACTGTTACTGATTCTAAAGGACCCTAGGGGTGAGAAGAAACAATTACTCATCATAATAATATTGTTTCTTCCAAGGTGTCCTTTAGTATCAGTAAGATCCCAACCTTCCTCCCCAAGTAACCTAACTGAAGCGGACTCTGCTTCCTTTATTGTTGTCAAATTTGTTGCTGAACTTTTGAATTGCAATTAAAGCAAAGTTTAGTTTTTTTTTCATTTGTTCGTTGTTCATCCAGTGACATGATTTTTAAATCCTGTTGGTTCATACTGAAGATGGGCATGTTCCCATTCTAGTGTCGAAAAAATTCTGGTGCCCTCTGGGCAGGCTCCACTCAGCACACCCTCCAACTCTTTTCTGATTGGCCAATTCACTTCATTCATTATCATAAACTCCACCTCCAAGGCAGCTCAACCTAGTCAGCTTACTGCATACTGTTACTGATGCTAAAGGACACCTTGGAAGAAACAATATTACTACAGTGAGTAATTTTTTCTTACTTGGATCCCTTTTGAGCTTCCACCCGAAGCTTCCATTCATGTGCTCTAGTGGTTAAGCCATCGACCCTGTTCAAAAGTTCAGAGTACAGCATTTTATTAATGCCTCTCCGAAACTTGAATTTCTCAGTCATGTTCCTTCTCTCCCCTTCCTAGTCTCCAGAAAATACAAATTCAGCGACTTTAGGCGTGTCTTGTACAAGAGCCCCTGTAGGCCCTGCACCATCTTAGTTGCCCTCCTCTGCACAACCTCCATCCTATCCCTGTCCTCCTTTAGGTGAGGCCTCCAGAACTGGACACAGTACTCCAAATGAAGCCTCACCAGTGACCTATACAGCGGGAGGATCACCTCCCTGTCCCTGCTGTCAGATCCTCTACCTATGCACCCTAGCATTTTATTTGCCTTACTGTAAACTTTGTTGCATTGACCTTTTTTTATGGTGTCACTTATGAAGACCCCTAGTTCTCTTTCCTCATGTGAGACACTTAGTTGGGGCCAATTAAGCCGATATTCTGCCCTTGGGTTCCCTTTTCCTGGATACATTACCTTGCATTTCTTCTCATTAAACTTCAGCTGCCAGATATTGGACCATCTTTCAAATCTCTGTAGGTCTTTATGCAGGTCCTTCACCATCTCCACACTGTCAACCCTACTTTCTAGCTTAGTGTCATCTGCAAAGAGGGCAATCTTGTTCTGAATGCCTTCACTGATGTCACTAATGAACTTGTTAAAAAGGACCAGACCCAAGACCAAGCCCTGGAGCACCCCACTGGTAACCTCTCCTTCCCCTGATATCACCTAGTTTACTACCATTCTCTGACATCTGTCCTGCAGCCAATTACCTACCCAACCACCTAACTATGCTCTTTGCAGTGCCTAGGTCCTCCAGTTATCTAAGCAGGTGCCTATGCAGTACTGAATCAAAGGCTTTACTAAAGTTGAAGTAGAGGAGAGCCACTAGGTGGCCCCTGTCCACTTCCTTAGTCACGCAGTCAAAAAATGAATAAAGTTTGTCTGGCATAACCTCCCCACAACAAACTCATGCTATTTCATGTCCCGGAGACCATTCCCTTCCAGATATTCCACTAGGTCCTGCTTAATTAATATTTCCATTAATTTACTGACTATTGATGTGAGGCTGTAGTTGTCGGCCTCCTTTCTACTCTCTCCCTTGTGGAGGGGCACCACATCTGCACTTTTCCAGTCACATGGCATGGTTCCCATTTGCAATGAGAGGTTGAACAAATGTGCCAAAAGTTCTGCCAATTCCTAAGCAAGTTCCTGCAGCACCCTAGGGTGTAGTCCATCAGGTCCTTCTGCCTTTTCCATCTTTAGGTGCATCAGTGCCTCCCTGACCCTATCTGTGGTAGGATGGCATGTTGATTTGTGGGATCCCCCAGTCAGCACCCTTAATGCCACTATCTGGAATTGGTCCAGTATGTTCCTTGGTGAATACCGAACAGAAGAAGTTGTTCAGTGCAGCAGCCTTCTGTTCCTTGTCTTCAATGATCCTCTCACCATCTTGGAGCCTAACTGTCCCCCCTCCCCTTCCTCATCTCCTGGATGTAACAAAAGAATTGCTTGTTCCCCATTTTAATCTCTGAAGTGAGCCATAGCTCAGTTGATGCTTTTGCCAGTTTCACTGCTCTTGTTCCTTCCTTGCATTTTTGTGTGTAGTCGTCCCATTCATTATCCCCTCAGGTCATTTTGTGAATGTGGAAGGCTTCCCTTTTGCTTGTGATTGCTTCCCTGACCTGCGTGGTGAACCAAATATGTCTCTTGTGTTTGTTCCATTTCGTTCCTGACCTTATGCACAGCTTGGTAGCTTCTAGGACAACTTGTTTAACCAGCCCCCCGATGTCTTCTACTTCCTGCTTTTTTTTGATTCCTGACAGTTCTTCTTTGACTAGCAGGTTCATCTTTTCAAAGTTTGCCCCTCTGAAGTGCAAGACCACAGCCCTAGATTGAGATTTAACTTCCTCAAGGGATAGCTCAAACCAGATGGAGTTGTGACTGCCATTAGCCAGTGGCTCCCCAACCTTATCAGCACCAACCACCTCTGAGTTGGTGAGGATCACATCAAGGATGGCCCCAAGCCTAGTCGGAGTGCTAACCAGTTGGGTGAATAGGAAGTCCTGTAAGGCTTCCACCACCTTTTGACTCCTTGAGGATCTGGCCATCGGGATACCCCAATCAATGTCAGGCAAGTTGAGATTGCAGACCATCACTGTATCCCCTTTTTGTGCTGCACCCCTGATCTCTTCTAAAAGCATTCCATCCCTACCCTCTGCTTGTCCTGGTAGCCTCTATACAACCGTGAAGCAGATCTTTTTTCAAGATGCCAAGCTGAGTTGCACCCACAGGGATTCTACACCTTTATCTTTGCTGATGTTGAGTGTTGTGGCTATCATGCCCTCCCAAACACATAGTGCTACCTCTCCTCTCCTCTCCTGGCCCCATTCCTGTCTTGTCTGTAGAGTGAATAGCCTGGAACCGAGAGATCCAAGTAATTATTCTCCATAACCCATGTTTCTGTTATTGCCACCAGATCCACTTGGACCTCCACTATTACTGTCCGTAGCTCACTCATTTTATTTCCCATTCTTCTTGTGTTGAAGCAAACTCATTTCATTTTTTTTTATAGTTGTAAGCCAGATGAGCAATTCTGCCCTTTTTCACCAGCAACAAGTTCCAAGTATCAGCAGAAACTTTTTTTTTTTCCCTTCCTTTGGTTCTGGCTTCATAGTATTGGTTGCTTGGTTCCCTGTGCTTCCTTCTTGAGATCTCTTTTGCTTCCTATACTTGCTTGCCGTTTACGTGGTGTGATTCTGTGTTTGTGGGGAGTGTCGGCTAAGTTCCCATCTTCCTCACTGTGATCAATAGGTTCATGCCGAGGTCCATTATTCTCGCCTCCTAGAGCTTTTGATACATTCCCTGTACCATTTTAGCTGCCCTCCTCAGGATCGCCTTCAGTCTATGTCTATTGTGGAGATGTGGTCTCCAGAACTGGACATAGTATTCAAGGTGGGTCTTATCAGTGATCTATTCAGGGGCAACAACACCTCCCTCTTTCTGATAGTGATACCACTTCATATGCACCCCAGCATCCCACTAGCTCTCCCGACTGCTTTGTCACACTGCCTGGACACCTTTAGATCATCCGATATGATTACACAAGGTCTTTTTCCTGATTGGTTGTCATCAATACCACTCCACCCACTGTGTACTCTGCTCCTGGATTTCTGTGCCCCAAGTGCATTATTTTGCACTGAAACCCAGCTGCTATACCCTTGACCACTCCTCAAGTTTTTTCAGGTCTCTGCTCAACCTTTTCATACACACACCCGGACTGTTCACCCTATTGCAGATCTTGGTGTCATCCGCAAAGAGGCAAACCTTCCCTTCCAGCTTCTCTGCAATGTCACTTACAGTATAAAGACATTAAACAGAACCAGTCCCAGTACTGATTCCTGAGGTACCCCACTGGTCATCCTCCTTTCTTCAGATAGCATAGCGCTGAGGTTAAGGGAAGTGAACTGCAAACCTGGAGACCTGGGTTTGAATCTCACATCCCCCACCTGCATACTGTGTGACCCTGAGCAAGTCACTTAACTTGCTTGTACTCCCAGGTCACACATGGAAACAAGCTTTGGCTTAGTGTGCTTTTCCTGGTTAAACAATTTCCCCTTTCCCTTTCTCTTTCCTTGGAGTAAATTCTATATACCACCGTCCTCTGCTGCCTAGCCCCTAACCTGTTACTTACCCAGTTTACCACCTTTTTACCCACCCCAAGCTACCCAGCTTGCTCGCTAACCTTCTGAACAGTGTCAAAAGCTTTACTGAAATCTAAGTAGGCCATGTCCACCATTCCTTCCTGATAGAAGTCTTTGACCAGGTGACCAAGGAAATAGATCAGATTTGTCTGACATGACCTTCCCACTGTGAATCCATGCTGTCTCGGATCCTGTAATCCACTGGATTGAAGATATTTCACAATTCTGCAGTGTTTCTATCAAGTTTCCCACCACAAATGTCAGGCTGACTGGCCTATAATTTCCAGCCTCTTCCCTGCTACTGCTTTTGTGAAGTGGGACTATATCTGCCCTCCTCTAGTCCTCCGGAATCACTCCTGTTCCCAGTGATCTGCTAATTAGGACTGACGGAGGTGCAGCCAGTACCTCCCTGAGCTCCTTCAACATCCTTGGATGCACCCTATGTAACCCCCATAGCTTTATTTACTTTCAGATTAGTGAGTACCTTCAGGACTCTCCTCTGAAAAAGGATTAGTATCCACCCCCATTTAAAGCATCTGTTGCTTTTTTGTGGTCCTTCCCCTTCCCTGTCCTCTGTCAACATTGAGCAGAACTATTTATTCAATCAGTGCTAGTTTATTTGTTCGAATTGTAAAACAAAATATAAAAAAAAAATCAGTAAGAAAAAATAACCATTCATAGACAAGACAAATATAAATTATTTGATACATAAATGTAACAGTATCTTATTTTAAAATATCCAAATGGGCTGTCTGTTAGATTCAAGGCAAATAATGTATATTTTATACTGTATGTAACACATGCAATCTTTTCACTTAAATAATATTTAGAAGAGAGAACACAAATTCCAGTACATTTACAGATTTAGATTTGAAAAGGTAAGTGACAATAATCATGGGTTCCAAATCTAGTTGGGCCATTATTTTACCCAGAAACTTCTTTCTATATCTTTCATACAGTGGGCACTGCACAACCAGATACATAGATACATAAACAGTGTCAGCAGATAAGGGCCTATGGCCCACCCAGTCTGCCCATTTGAGCTTGTAAGTTCAGTTTGTTTTCCTAGAAGTCTGTTGCCCCTTACCCCTGACCTCTAGAATTCCTTTATGTCTATCCCATGCATTCTTAAATCCCGTGATTGTTTCAGCCCCCACCACTTCCTCTGGCAGGGTCTTCCACTTGTCCACCCACCCGTTCTGTGAAGAAATTCTTTCTCATGTTTCCTCTGAATGCTCCCTCCTTCAACTTCATCCCATGCCTCTAGTCCTGGAACATCTTTTTCGCTTAAAATAGTGTTTTCCTGCACCCTGTTCCTCCCTGTAAGATACTTGTATGTCTCTATCATATCTCCCTCTCCTCCTCTTCCTCCAGGGAGTACATGTTCAGTTCCTTCAACCTGTCTTCATAGGACTTGTGATGCAATCCATGCACCATCTTTGTTGCCCTCCTCTGAACCTTCTCTACCCTGTCTATGTCCACGTAGGTATGGTCTCCAAAACTGTACACTGTACTCCAGGTGGGGCCTCACTAGTGTCTTGTATAGCGGAATTATGACCTCCTTTCCTGCTGGTGATGCCCCTGCCTATACATCCCAGCATCCTATTTGCTTTACCTGCTGCCTTGTCACACTGTTTCCTCACCTTGAGGTCATCAGAGATGACAACCCCAAGATCCCTTCCTGCTTGGTGCATGCTATATCCTCACCCCACAAATGATGTATTGTGCCAGGTTTTTGTGCCCATATGCATTATCTTGCACTTTTGCATTGAATTTCAACTGCCAAACCCCTGACCATTCTTCAAGTTTCTGCAGGTCGCTCTCATTCTGTCTACACCCTCTGGTGTGTCTACTCTGTTACAGAGCTTTGTGTCATCAGCGAACAGTGAAATTCTGCCTTCTAGATCCTGCTCAATGTCACTGATGAAGATGTTGAATAGGACCGGTCCCAGCACTGATCCCTGTGGTACCCCACTGGTCACTCTTCCCTCTGTGGAGTGACAGCCATTTACCACCACCCTCTGTGTCCTGCCACCCAGCCAGTTACCTACCCACCACACTACTGTCCTGCCCGCACCCATATTCCCCAGTTTGTGTAATAGTCTTCTATGTGGCACAGTGTCAAAGGCCTTGCTGAAGTCCAGATAGGCCATGTCCACTGCCCTCCCCTGATCCACCTCCCTAGTCACCCAGTCAAAAAATTCAATGAGGTTGGTCTGACATGACCTCCCCCTGGTGAAACCATGCTGCCTTGGGTCCTGTAGTCCATTGATAACCAGATGTTCCACCAATCTCTCCTTCAGTAGTGCTTCCATGATCTTCCCCACTACCGAGGTGAGGCTGGCTGGTCTGTAGTTCCCTGCTTCCTCTTTGTTCCCACTTTTGTATAAGGGACTACATCTGCTGTCCTCCAGTCTTTGGGTACCTCCCTGTTTCCAGTGATCGGCTAAACAGGATAGCCAGAGGTTCAGCCACCACCTCTCTTAGTTCTTTAAGGACCCTGGGTGCACCCCATCTGGCCCCATTGCTTTATCAACTCTTATTACTTCCAGTTCCTTCAGGACCCTTTCTCGTAAAGGGACTTGTGTCCATTTCTGCACCATTTCACCCCTTGTACTCCCTTCAGACCCATTACCCTCCTCTTCCTCAGTAAAGACTGAGCAGAAATACCTGTTCAATATGTCAGCTTTACTGTTGTCATCCTCCATGCGGCTCCCATCCTCCCCCTTCAGTCTCACTATCCCTCCCTTTGTCTTTCTTTTTTCTTATGTACCTGTAAAAGGTTTTGTCCCTCTACCCACTGATTTTGCAATGTGTTCTTCTGTCTGAGCTTTGGCTTCCTTACTGACCTCCCTGCCTCCTTTGCTTCTCCTGGTACTTCTCCTATCCCTTCTGCCTGTGTCTTTTTGTATTGCCTGAATGCAATCTTTTGGCTTTCACTTTTTTGCTACCTCTTTGGAAACCATAATGGTCTCCTCTTCCTTTCCTCTTGCTAACCTGCTTAATGCATAATTCTGTTGTTCTTGTAATCCCCATTTTAAATACTGCCCACTGTTCCTCAACCCTGATTCCTGTCCCATTCCCTTAATGCCTCTTTCAAGTATCTCCCCATTTTCCCAAAGTCTGCCCCCTGAAATCCAGGATACGTGTTTTTGTGTGGTTTGGTTCTGCTCTTCTGTGATTTCAAACCACAATGACTGGTGGTCACTGTTTCCCAGGTGCTCCCACTGTTACCCCCATCACACTGTCCCTGTTTGTGAGCACAAGGTCCAGTATTGCCTTCTGCCGAGTTGGTTCCATGACCAGTTGCTTGAGGAAGGCACCTGAAGGAGTCCAGGATAAATCTGCTCCTAGTTGATGCTGCTGCTGGGATGCTCCAGTCCACGTCCTGGAATATTGAAGTCTCCAACCAGTACTACCTCACCCTTGTCTGCCATCCTTTGGATGACTAGCATCAGCTCCCTATCTGTTTCTTCCTCCTGGGCTGGTGGTCTATAGACCACACCTGTGCGGATGGCTGTCCCCATTTTCCTTTCCAGCTTAACCCACAGTATCTCTCCCCCATTTTGTTCCTCCTGGATCTCTGTGGCCCTTATGTCATTTTCACATACAGTGCCACCTCCTCCTCCTTCCTGCCTGCTCTGTCTCTTCTGAATATGTTGTAGCCAGGTATGGCTATCTCCCAGTCATGGTTATTATTACACCAGGTTTCAGTGATGGCCACAATGTCCAGGTCTGACTGTACCATGACAGCCTCCAGATCTTCCATCTTGTTGCTAAGGCTCCTGGCATTTGCACACATGGCTTTCCATGATTTGACCTCCCTAGACTGCTTCACTGTTCTACTCCAGCCCCTTCCTTGGTTGTCAATTATCCCTGGTTCTCCTTGCTGTCTGCCCTTCTGCTGAATTTTGCCCCTTTTCTGCTTATCCCACTTTTGGGCACTAATCTCCATCTTTTGCACACTGCTTTGCAGAGATAGCCACTCCTCTGGTTCACTGGTTCCACTGCTAGCTGTGGGGGGTGAGCAAGTAGGTACCCTCCTTGCTGGCCTGCCACCCCCCTTTGCTAGTTTAAATGCTTGTCAATGTAGCATTTAAACTTATCATTGAGTGCTTGGATTCCTCCTCAGGATGGATGCAGGCCGTCAGGCTTGAACAACCTCCATCCCTCCAGGTGGGTCCCAGTCACCAATGAATCCAAACCCTTCCTCACAGCACCAGTTCTTTAACCATGAGTTAAAGTTCTGGTGCATGCACTCCTATGCTCTCCTTGCCTCTCACAGGTAGTACTTCTGAGAAAGTGACAGAAGTAGCTACTTGCTTGAGACCCCTCCCCAGTTTCCTAAACTCTTCCTGAACTTCCTTTGGCTCCCCATTTGCCAGGTCATTAGTACCTAGGTGGATAATGACATCCAGCTCACCCTCCCGTCTTGCCTTCCCAGTGATCCCCAGGATCTTCCTTCCATCCCTCCATGCTGTGGCACCTGGTAGGCACCTCACCTCCCTGTCCTCCCCCTCCTGTGTTCCTAGATGCATTAAATTGTCTATGCCTAGTCCACACCCCACCCACATAATTCCTTAGAGTTATGAATCTTCAATAATCCTTTCAACCTTTGGCTGTCATAATATTCAAACCTAAATCTAATAAACAATTTTCTCCTATGGGGATCCAATAGAATATGTAAATATGTCTCAAACCCAAAGTGCCTTTTGTTTTTTGTTAGCCAAGACCTAATTTTATACTGGGCACGATCCCAATTCTTTTTGTCTGATGAAATCCCTGATTCTTTCCTTTATCCGAAGGTGCATTTCTTTTAGAGGGTCTAAGAAACATGTCAACAACATGTTGTAGGAGACCATAGGGCTTTATAATATTTTTTTTAATAACGAGGCACTAGGAAATGGTAATTTTAGTTATAGACAGTTTATTGATTCTTCAACACATTTTCTGGGTAGTCATTCTTCACTCATAGCATAGGCTTTTAACCAATAAATCACTAATATCTCCTGTATTAGGCATTCCACTGGGAGTTGAGCTAACTCTGCCCTTATCAGGGATGAAGGTGCCCCAGAGGGTAACCCCAATAGCTTTTTATAGTAGGCATTAAGGAGCCTTTCTATGTTCCCTTTTTTGGGGGTTCCCCAAATTTCTACCCCATACAAAATCTGACTTTTTATCTTTGCATTAAGTACTTTAAAGCATCCCTTAATCAAGTGTCCTCCGAATTTATACATAAATTTAGTCATAACTGGCAGAAATCTCTTAACTTTTGCTTCTATAATTTTAATGTGTTTACTCCATGTTAAATCATCTGAAATTGTGATTCCTAAATAACAAAAGTTTTTCACAACTTCTAGTTCATTGTTATCTACTAGGTATCCATATTTTTTGTTACCCCTGCACACCATGACTTTTGTTTCATCATAATGTATCTGCAGGTTGGCGTGCTTATATTCTATAGACAATTTCTGTAAAAGCCTTTCTATCCCTAGAAAACTGGTTAATAGTAGAGCTACAGTATGTCATCTGTGTAGGCTAAATATGGACAGTGACAATTTCCTATTTTGGGCATATGAAGACTTAAGTCATACATTTTTGTTAACATGTCATTAAGGAATAAATTAAACAAAATCAGTGAAAGACAGTATCCCTGTTTGACCACTCTGTTTTGTGCTAAATTTATTACTTTTCCCACTAGTTGAATTATATCTGATCTGGATCATATTATCTCGACATAACTATTGAATAAGGTTAATTAAAGCTCCATCTACCCCCCCATTTTTCAAGTGTTGCCCACAATATGAACATGCGAATTAGGTAGATAGTGACTACTTTCCATTAATTTTAGAAAATGCTAACACTGGAATTCAAAATCAGAATGTCACCCAAGATGTAGTGCTCTTTTCTGAAATCAGAGCATCAAAAATGGTTTCCTGGCAATATAATTCAGACTATGACATTGCCCCTCTAATTCTCAATTCCTTTATGACTGATGATATATGTAGCTTGTTAGGCATGGACACAGACCAGTTGGTGGAATCCCTAATAATTCTATTTGAAGAAATAAAGAAGAAGTTAAAATGTCCCCCTAAAATACCTCATACAAACCAAGAAACCAACGGATCATGCAACCAAAAATGTAGAAAGTGCAAGTCAGAGATGAACATGAATAAGTTACTTAGGCTTTATAAAAAGACAGAATAGACCAACATTAAAATCTCTTAATACAGAGAGACAAAAATATAAAATTTTACTAAAGGAAAAAAAAATCCAGCTACTATGCCAAACAATGGAAACGGATGTTAGAAACGATAACAAATAAAGACAGAAAAAAATTTTGGACATTAGTCGCTAAGGGACTGACAACTATAAAATGGCAATAGATTGATACATTTTGGAATCCACATGGGTAACATTTTTCACACATATATTTTTTGATCCTGCTGCAGTGGATGTTTTAATAGAGGCCAATCCTAGTTGTATCAATTTTCAACCAATAGCTATGAAGAAGTTCAAGTAGCTCATTGAATTTTTTGACTGGGTGACTAGGGAGGTGGATCAGGGGAGGGCAGTGGACATGGCCTATCTGGACTTCAGCAAGGCCTTTGACACTGTGCCACATAGAAGACTATTGCACAAACTGGGGAATATGGGTGTGGGCAGGACAGTAGTGCGGTGGGTAGGTAACTGGCTGGGCAGCAGGACACAGAGGGTGGTGGTAAATGGCTGTCACTCCACAGAGGAAGAGTGACCAGTGGGTACCACAGGGATCAGTGCTGGGACCGGTACTATTCAATATCTTCATCAGTGACATTGCACAGGACCCAGAAGGCAGAATTTCACTGTTAGCTGATGACACAAAGCTCTGTAACAGAGTAGACACACCAGAGGGTGTAGACAGAATGAGAAGGGACCTGCAGAAACTTGAAGAATGGTCAGGGGTTTGGCAGTTGAAATTCAATGCAAGGAAGTGCAAGATAATGCATATGGGGCACAAAAACCCTGGCACAATATATCAGTTGGGGGTGAGGATATAGCATGCACCAAGCAGGAAAGGGATCTTGGAGTTATCATCTCTGATGACCTCAAGGCAGGGAAACAGTGTGACAAGGCAGCAGGTAAAGCAAATAGGATGCTGGGATGCATAGGCAGGGGCATCACTAGCAGGAAAAGGAGGTCATAATTCCACTATACAAGACACTAGTGAGGCCGCACCTGGAGTACACTGTGCAGTTCTGGAGACCTTACCACGTAAGGACATAGACAGGGTAGAGAAGGTTCAGAGGAGGGCAACAAAGATGGTGCATGGATTGCATCACAAGTCCTGTGAGGACAGGTTGAAGGCACTGAACATGTACTCCTGGAGGAGAGGAGAGAGAAGGGATATGATGAGAGACATACAAGTATCTTACAGGGAGGAACAGGGTGCAGGAATGCACTATTTTTAGCGAAAAAAGATGTTCCAGGACTAGAGGGCATGGGATGAAGTTGGAGGGAGGACGATTCAGAGGAAACGTGAGGAAGAATTTCTTCACAGAACGGGTGGTGGACAAGTGAACACCCTGCCAGAGGAAGTGGTGGGGGCTGAAACAATCACGGGATTTAAGAATGCATGGGATAGACATAAAGGAATTCTGGAGGTCAGGGGTAAGGGGCAACAGACTTCCTGGAAAACATAAACTGAACTTACAAACTTAAATGGGCAGACTGGGTGGGCCATAGGCCCTTATCTGCCGACACTGTCTATGTATCTATGTATAAACTCACTAAAGAAAAATAAAGCTGCAGGACCAGATGGCATTTCCAGCAGAAGTCTATCTCTGTCACACTACTCTCTGGTGTAGAACCCTGACTATTTTTTATAATAAATGTATCAGCTCCAACTACTTTCTGCCTACATGGCGTGGTGCAAACATTTTGCCAGTTCATAAGAAAGGCAGTCTTTCTTGTAGCTGTTATAGCCAGAAGACTGGAGGGTCTGCTTCCCACCCTGATTGACTCCGATCAAAGCGGATTTATACCATCCAGGCAGGCGCAGGCTAACATAAAGAGAATTTTACATCATCTTCGTTATGCCACCCGGTCGGAGGCTCCTTTCCTGCTTTTAAGTTTGGATGCTGAGAAGGCCTTCGACCAGTGGCTTGGCCCTTTTTAACAGCCTCCCTCCGACCGATGGGTTTTACTGAAAAATTCATACAGCTCATTATGACCCTCTATGACCAACCCCAAGCCTACATTATAGATGGAGCAATATCGGATCCTATTCGCCTTAAGCGTGGTACCAGACAAGAGTGCCCATTGTCACCTTTGTTATTTGCTATTTATCTAGAGCCCCTAGCAAAGGTAATACACCAGGAGGACACAATACAGGGCATATCAGTGGGAGAAACTCAGCATAAACTGGCACTTTATGCTGATGACCTGTTGGTTTACTTAGAATACCCAGAGCACTCGCCTACGCCTCTATGGCATCTGCTGACTGAATTGGAGATCTAGCGGGGTATAAAATTAATATAACCAAGACAGAAGTCCTACAAATTGGTTATGCCCCCTTGGAGGATACGAAGCTTCAATTCTCTTTTTGGTGTGATCTCCCAATACTTAAATATTTAGGGATACACCTTACCAAAGACCACACTCCCCTTTATACCTCTAATTATGCTCCCCTGCTATGGCACTTGACTCTAGACCTGGAAAGATGGAAGACACTCCCACTTCCCCTGATCCAGAGGATAGAGGCAGTACAAATGAACTTATTGCCGCAGTTTCTGTAATTAACCCAGACCCTTCCCACACCTTTACCTGATAGTTTCTTTAGAGAAATGAATAAGAAAATATCAAGGTACTTCTGGGACTCACAGAGACCTAGGATAAGGTACTCTATATTACAACTGCCAAAAAACGTAGGTGGTTTAGCTCTCCTGGACCTTTGTAGTTATTACTATGCAGCACAACTTAGAGAGGTTTCCTTTTGGCTGCATCCTCAATACTGTGCTAAATGGAGGGAGCTGCAGGTGAGAGAAGAGGACCTTGTCAACCTGAATAAAATACTGATAACCTCTCTCAATACTCCAGTATGGGATATTACAGAAAACCCTTATACAATTAACACCTTGAAATGCTGGCAAACCATGTTGGAATCTAGGAACTTAGCCAGACATATATTTTTGCTATACTCTCTTCCCTATCTTGGCTCCTTTCTACCAGCCTGACTGGACCATGGTTTTCGTGAATGGGAAAGAGCAGGTCTTCACCTGGTTGGGCATTTTCTACAGGATAGTAATTTTTTGTCATTTGGGGAATTGCTACAATGGCATGGTATTTGCCCTCAGGATCATTTCGGATATCTCCAGGCCATTAATTTTATTAAACCTTTATTCCCAGCACCTCCACAGGTGTCCCCAACCCCCCAGGTTGTGAACATATTAAGACTAGCTTTGGATGGCAAGGCACCCTTAATTCATACAATCTCCTATTTGTATGTGGCAGTGACCTCCCTTAGGCGAGACTCACTGCAGACAGTAAGGGTAGCATGGGAGGCTGATTTAAATCATCCTCTTGAGGACCAGGTTTGGGAAAGACATTTGAAATTTCTACACTCGGGTACAGCTTCATTTGTGTGGAAGGAGTTTTCCCGGAAGGTCACACTCAGATATTTAAAAACTCCAGCTATACAAGCAAAATACATATGGGGTGGGTGCCTGCTGGAGGGGTTATGACCACACCCTGGCTACCCATGGCCATATTTTTTGGTCCTGTGTAGTGCTCCAGCCTTTTATATGGGCTCTCCAAAAAGCTCTTTCAGAAATCTTTATAACCTCTATCCAACTCGCGTCCGATTTTTTCTTATTCACCAACTACCCTGAAGGATGCAGAGATCCCTCCAGTAGAAAGTACTCCTTTATATGCCTCCTCACAGTGAAACAAGCTCTGGCAGAGTCACTATGACTGTAAATGCATTAACTAGATAAGGGTGTTTCATGGGCTTAAACATAAACATGAATTGCTGTTGTATACACTAACAGAATCAAAGTATGATACACTGAGAAAGCGCAGATACAAAAATAATGCCACCATCTGTGTTACAGTTACCTATATGTTTCACATTTTATTCTATGCACTGTTTTAGCAATCAACTCAACAGAGCCAGGCAATCATATACATGAAGGTACTATCCCTTAATTGCAAACACTGTTGAGACAACTATCTGTTGTGACAAGGTGGAAGATAAACACAATGTTGAGACACGTTTTTGAAGACATTTGATGTGTTTAATTGATTTTTTAGCGATTGCTATACAGTTCACACACATAATTAGTATAATATAAAAGTGCATATACCCAAATGTCAATGTAAATCTTACACATTTCATTATGAGTTGTTCTCTTGAAGGAAGATCTTACTGTACAAGGCCTAAAAATGGGCATTAGGTAAAAGTAAACTGGGGTAGCTGTGTTACTGAGGGTATTGCATATATCCTCTTTTATTGCTGCTCCACCCCAGGCACACACAATATGAAAATCAACAACCCCTTGATATGAAGCAACAGAAATTAGTTAGCACAAGGACAGAAACAAGTAGGAGACTGAGTAAGTGGGCAGACAACCATGAGTATGGTAAGTCAAATAACATTTCAAAAAGTCTCACTATTACAATTAATTTTTTACAAATGTGTCTGCACAGTTGACAATTTTTGTAAAAAAATAACAACGGGAGTTATTCCAGATATGTCCACAGATGCAACGCATGCAGGTGGAGGGATTTGAGGTCCAGATGCACCAGTCTGCCCTGTTCCTGAGTCAGAAGATCATAGCAGAGAGGCCGAGGTACTGGAGGTTCCATCGACAGCTGCTGAAGCAGAGCGAACCAAATCTGATGAGGCCAAAGAGGGGCTATTAGAATCACGTAAGCCCCTTCCACCTGTATCTTCAGGAGAACCCTCTGAAGCACTGGGAAGGGAGGAAAGGCATACAAGAACCTCCCTGTCCAGCAAAGAGACAGCGTATCTCACCAGAAAACACCACGCCCAAGAACAAGTGAGCAAAAATTGGGTAGTTTTGCGTTGGATGGGGAGACAAAGAGGTCTATTTCTGGCTGACCCCACAGGTTGAATACGCTTTCAACCACCTCTTGATTTAGCTCCCACTCATGAGCCCTGATAGTGGCATGGCTGAGACTGTCTGCCAGGATGTTGCTGACGTCTGGCACATGGACAGTAGCAAGGCGGAGGTCATGCTGGACTGCCCAGTACCACAACTCACATTGCCTTCCAGCATAGAGCGTACGAGCGATTGCCTCCCTGTTTGCTCAGGTACCAGACCACAGACATATTGTCGGTCTGAATCAGGAGTGTCCCCGAGCACAGAAGAGGCTGGGGAGCATACAGTACTACCCTAACACACTGATGTGAAGAGACGTTTCCAACTGAGATCATGTTCCCAGGGTCAGATGGTCTCCTAGGTGGGCTCCCCAGCCTTAACACAAAGCATCCATTGTAAGGGTCATGGTAGGAGCAGGGGGTTGAAAGGGGAACCCCCATGGAGAGATTGGACAACTCCTGCTACCAAAGAAGATCCTTCTTCATGTACCCAGACACTAGGACGTTATGGTCCAGGTTGTCCAGCCGCTGATCCCATTGGACATGAAGAGTCCACTGGGTCACCCTCATATGCAGTCTGGCTAGAGGAACTGTAGGGATCGCAGCTGCCATCAGCCTAAAAAGATAGAGGATCGACTGGGATGTGGTCCAGCGTGAGTTGGCCACTAATCTGGCCTGTTCCTGCAGGGTCTCTGCTCTGCTCAATGGGAGGAAGGCCCTGCCCTGGACCATATCCATCACCGTCCCTAATGAAATGTAGGTGCTGGGAGGGGGAGAGGTGGGAGTCGGGATAGTTGACTGTTATTCCAAGTCTGGAAAAGTGGTCCAGGGTGAAGGAGCGTGACTCCCTCAGACTGCTCTGTGATGGGGCTAACAGAAGCCAATCATCCAGATACAGGCACAATTAGATCCCTCTACGGCATAGGGCCATAGTCACCACTGCTAGACACTTGATAAAAACCCGAGGTGTTGAGGATAGGCCAAAAGGGAGAGCCTTGAACTGGTTATGTTCCCCCTGGAAGGTAAACCAAAGAAAGTGGCAGTGGGCCTGGAAGACAGGGATGTGCAGGTAAGCATCCTGCATGTCCAGCGCACAAAGCCAATGGCTCTTGTGGAGCAGGGTTAGAAGTCCCTGGATGGCAAGCACGTGAAACCTCTTGTACTTGACATACAGGTTAAGCATACTGAGGTCCAAGATGGGTCTTAGGCCACCCGTCTTTTTGGGCACTAGGAAGGAATGTAAGTAGTACCCTCTTCCCATCTGTGTCAGAGCCACGGCTCTATGGCTAACTTTTGCAGAAGAGCCTGGATCTTGTCTCCTATCAGAGATGGGTGCCTTGGAGGATAATGGGAGAGGCCTGGGGGGGTGTCCGGAGATCTGTCTATGAACTCTATGGTGTGACCTCCTGCTATTAACTGAAGGACCCAAGAGTCCATGGTTATGTCATAGTATATATTATAAGCTCAGGAGGCACTGCCTTTATATAAGCTCACCACCCTAGGGTAGAATATTCTGTGACCCCAGAAGGTGGAGGGCAAATCTCCCCCCCCCACTGGTTCCCCTAGAGAATCTGGAGGAGGCAGGGGGGTCCCCACAAGCCAGGAGGCTGAGGGAAGGGAGTTAGCAGCTCCTTCGGGGGGTTTCAGGGACTTGGCAGGTGGAGTAGGGGCTCCTGATGCTGGATACTAGCATTTGGCCAGGCATTTGGCAGGGGTCTCTTTGGTCTGGCATCTCTGTTGCCAAAGAAAAGGCTGTTTGCCTCTGTAACCCCCTCAGTACATGAAGAGGATGTCATGGATGGATCTACCTCAGTCCTGCAATTCAGTGACAATACCCTTCCTTAGTGTCACCTCTGAATAATGAGGATCCCCTGAAAGGGGCATCCAGGATGCAGTGTGCTATACCTGGTTAAATAACTAACTAAATAACTAACTAAAGGATGAAGATCTGGACGTATTGTGCCAGGCCAGCAATCCTGAGCCACAAATGTTGCCTAATGCAGACAGCAGTGGCTGTGGTGCAAGCAACTGAGTCTACTGTGTCATTAGTGGCCCAGAAGGCATGATGACAGAAGATTTTAGCCATTCTCAATGTCTTGGCAATCATGGCCTTAAGTTCCTGGTACTGGATAGCTTCCATTTTTGACTCTTGTGAGGCCAGGGAATATTTCTGATAGGAAACCATATCAGCCACATAATTAAGGAACCTAAGGGCGCAAGTGGAGGAGGAATGGATCTGGCAACCGAAATTGTTCTGCTGCTTAGACTCCTTATCAGAAGGAGACATGCTCAAATGTTAGGTTTAGAGGACCGGTCAAGGGCAGCCGTGATAACAACCGAGTCTGCATTTGAATGGCCATTAAGGTGTGTGACCCCATCTGGGGGGGTGGTACACCCTATTTGCCTTTTTTGAAACAGCCGGAATGGAGGAAGGCTGTTGTCAGATAATGGACATCAGGTCTTCATGGGGCCCAGTTCAAGACAGTATGGGCATAGGAGCTATGTCAGTCATGTCAAGATGCTCCGCAAGCCTTTTCTGCTTTGGATCCTGTTCCTGGATAGCCCAGCTACAGGCATTTTGTATAGTTATGAGGAGTTCTGCAAAGGAAGGGTCCTCCGAAGGGGACTTTAGGGACTCCTTAGGCTGAGGCTATATAGGTGTATGCATACCAGAATTGGAAGACAAGTCAGAGTCCGAAGTATGCCTGCTAGGGGTCTGAATCCTTTTTAGAGGAGTCTCCTGGGTTTTATTCCTGACCTGGTGTCTAGAGGAGCCTTCTCCGGAAAGGTGGGAATCCACAGGAGAGGCTTATCTAGGGGTCAGAAAGGAGGAGGGAGTACAGGCCGCCACTGGTTTCCAACAGTTAAGCTCCGAGGCTAGTTGAGTCCTGTCCTCCTGAATCAGGGTCTGAAACACTGCTTGGATATCGGCCTGAGGCTGCTGTGGAGGCAGAGGCTGAGGTTGAGGAGGAGGTGGTGGAGGAGGAGGAGGCTGGTATAATGGACAGCCCAGCATCTGATATTGGGGGTATCCATGAGCCTGATAGGAGTAGGGAAAAGTCAGAAGGAGCATACCCTTGATTAGACATAGCCTGGCATCTGGTACCCCGGTACATAATGGGGTTGATGACCAGGAGTTGGATACCTCAACAAAGGGTACATTGGGTGTTGTGGGGGCGGACAGCCTGGAACATTGCCCATAGGTCCAGCCAGAGGTGGAGCTGAAGGCCTGGCAGGAGGTGGGGCCAAAGGCCTGGCAGAAGGTCCAGAAGGACCAGGCATTGGCCCCGTAGGGACATTCAAAGGGGCTGGCACTGGATCAGGCACAGGAATGTCCGGCACTGGAAGATTCTGTGCCTGTGGGCCTGATGGAAGCCCATCCAGCATTTGAGGAATGGCCACAGTGCCAGATATACCCTGACCTGGCGAAGGGTCACTTGGCATCGGGGTATGAGTAGAACCCAACGGAAGACCCGCCGTTGTCTGGGGAGCCAGAGTCCAAGATGATGGAACCTGGTTGTCCAAGAGGGCTTGGGTTGAAGAGGTCCTGACGGAAGGTCCCCGGAGGGATTAACAATAGGGCCAGTTGGCGAATCAGGGAGAGACTGACCCAGCGAAGGAGGGGGAACCTCCAGATTAGTGTCCACCTCCGGCTCTTGATCTTCAGGCAAGCCTGGAGGGTCTGGTTGTATTAGTGGGAGTGAAGGACCCTCAAAAGACTGTTGCATGTCCAGCTGCTGGCTCAACTTGACGTCGGGGTTATACTGCAACCCCGACAGGAAAGCCCCAGCTGTGCAGTCCCCAGAGGAACTGGGAAGCGACATATCGGCTGTGGCAGTGCAGACATCAGAAGAGCTAACGTCCGACATATCAGCCTGGGCCATGCAGACAACAGTGGAGCTGGAGTCCAGCTTACAGACTGTGACCGTGTGCTCCTCGGTGGAGCTGGGGAGTGACTTATTGACCTGGCTGCTGGAGATAGACCCTGAAGAAGATATGGGCCTAAGGAGCACAATAGCAGTTCCGTCGTCCAAGAAGAGCCCTGACTTCACCATGAGTAAAGCAGGTAGGGAGGCTATGGTCTGATCCACCTGAGCAGTAGGAGACCTGGCTGTAGGGGTACTTACTGAAGTGGAGGCCCCTCCGATGTCAGTGGTGCCCAATGGTCGCTGCCAAGTGGATGGAATCTTGGTGCCTCTTCTTGTCCTTTTTCTTCTTTTTGGGTTCTGACATTGAAGAAGATGTTTTTTTTCCCCACAGATTCTGCAGCTCCTTTTCCATCAAAGCTAGGCACTTCTCCAGCAAGTGGGCTTCAAGCTTTTTCTGGTGCCTAATCCATGTGGCCTGGCTGAAGGATTGGCAGGGCACACAATCCTTGACCCAGTGTTTGGGGCCGAGGCAGATCATGCAGTGGGAATGCTCATCAGCATGCAGGATCTGGGTGCTGCAGGACTTGTACTTTTTGACGCATCACCCAACTGTTCATGTTCCTGAATTGTACCTCCAGCTATATCTCATACTGTAAATTTGTCACCGTTATTTATTTGCTTCCCCTTTCTTCTGTATATCCCTCAAGATCTCTGTATTAGACCTGTTTATGTTAGACCTGTTTATACTGTGTTTTACTAAGTAATTGTCTGACCAGGTGTTCTGTTCTCTTTTTATGCTAAACTGGACATGTGTGTAAATGGGCATTTTTGCTCACATACCTTTCAGTATGAAATAAACACTGATTGATTACAAACTGGACTGACAGACCTGAACCATAGCAGTTCTGTAAAAATCCAGACTGGCCATACTAGGTGCAACTTGCACAAATACTGCTGGTCCGGTCACTCTGGTTGCACTGTTCAGGCCGACTGTTATGTATCTGGTCCGCTGCTGGAAGTCTGTTTTTCAACCCTTCCTTGACATGATTGAAAACGGAACCATCAGGACCGGACCAGACTAGATAAGTAAAAGCCAGACCAGAGCATCTGGAGAGAGTGGATCTGCAATATTTGCACAAGCTGTGCCCAGTCCAGATTTTACAGCTCTGGTCCAGGTCTGGCAATCTGGTTTTTACCCATACCTCACTGCATGTGGCTTAGTGACATACTGTACAGATGGATGCAGAGTCTAACCCACTGAAGGCTAAAGTTTCGAAAACCATTATGCTAAAAATGGCAAGACTCACTCCCCAACCCCCAAGTCATACTTAATCCTTTAGAAAAGTCATGCTTAAATATTGGTGCCTCTACATTGACACCATTAAGCCTTTAATGCCATCATGCCTCTTCTGCTGCCATGATCTTCCCCATCCATGAAGTCCCATTCTGCTTGTGGCAGCCCCCCAAAACCAGGTAATCTGCCAGGGAACAGCTCTTTATACCACATAAACTAAATTACTGCTAAACTCCTTATTTTTAAACATTTTGTTGATAAATGTTTGTTTTAGTATATCCATGGTCAGGAAAAATGAATCTGTAAAAGAAACCAAAGCCCCCATTTATCAGTTAATTTAATCACAATACAACATGTTATGAACTGATCAGATTCTATTAAAAATTAGACACACACATTCCTACCTATTTGCAAGTGAAGCAAATGTGGTTACTATCATTCAGTTGTAAACACCTATAGTCACAAATTGCAGGTTAAGACCATTCAGCAGAATATAAACAGTAGCCCAGAACTGCCTGCCTGAGAAAATGAAGTTGGTGTATTATTTGGAAATAGGCAACACTGGGACTCTTGCTATGGAATGTCCTGCAACAGAATGGCTGCTCTTATGATGGTAGTGTCAAATGGCTTGTCGGACAGCAGAGCATATTTGTCATGCAGAAAGCTCCAGGAAGTGTTTAACCCATTCTACTTCCAATAGCTTTCTATGATGTCTGTACTATCCATCGGTAATCTGACACAGAATGACAGAAGATAATGAGTTAACTTTCTGTGGGCTCAAGCCAGAGGAAAAATAGTGCTTTACAGCTTCCTATACACACGGACAGTGTAGTAATGAGGCTTCAGTGGAGGAATCTATTTTTAACACTCTATCATGTTATTTGGTAGTAAAAATGACATCAGCCCTTTTCTGAATACAAAACACGTGCTTGGCTATGCCCACAGTCATAAAAAGCCATAACCAGGAAATAGCTGGTACTGGAGGACCCAACTATTGACCAATGGCATGACCTAATGATAGGGGTATACAAGATGGGAAGATTAACTGCTTTAGTTAACAAACATAAAGACCAATTTGAACTGCTTTGGAGGTGTTGGATACTGTACATAATGCATCACAAACCAGAATTCATACCATAGAGTTGATTCATGACCCACAATATTATCATGGATCCTGTTTTCTGCCCCCCACATCTTGAATGCTGTACCTTTGACCCTTTACCTGAATGGTACAAGTTCTTTTGTCACCTTAAATATTGGAGTCTGGCTTTCCTGATTCAGATGTTTTTTGTTTCATTACTTGGCAGTTCCCAGTGACCACAAATCACTCCTGACAGTGATTCTTGCTACTTTCTTTTTAGATTCTATATGATCATGAAATGTCAAGTGTATTTGTTTCTCTTTTATGTACACTCTTTTTTTATTGTTTATCTGTTTTATAGTGTAACGGTTGTCACTATATATTTGTTGGTGACTGATTGCATTGATGTATTTGATATTCTAAAATATGTTATAAATAACGTTTAAAAAAAAAAAGGGCAACTTTCTGACCCCTCCATGTATCGACCAATCAGTCTGCTTGACATCAATCTTAAAATATTTTCTAAAGTCTTATTACGAAGACTAAGGGTGCAAGCAGATTTAACAGGGGGCCTGTAGAGGATTTAGGGCAAACTATTCTACCTTAGATAATGTGTTTATTCTAAGACATTTTATTAAGAAATATGTGTTTCTGTGGAAACAAATGCTTTATGATGTTTTTGTTGACTACTCGTCCACTTTTGATTCCATATCCAGAAATATATTGTGGAAACAGCTCTTGAATAGAGGCATTGACAGGAATTTGGTCTCTATAACTGCCAGTCTATATCGAGACACCTGGGCTAAAGTCAGATTGGGTGTTAGTGGTGAACTATCATATCCCAAACAGGGGTGTTAAGCAGGGTTACGTTTTAGCACCTCTTTTGTTTTCCCTTTATGTGGGTAGCATGCTGAGGGATTTTGACCTAATTCCCTCTGACTCATCTAAGATTAAGAACTCATCCTGTGCAGCCCTTGCTTACGTTGATGACATTGTTTTATTTTCATTGTCAAAACAAGGCCTCCAGAAAAAGCTGGATTATTTGAATAAAAGTTATGAGGAGCTCCATTTGAAAATTAACTAACAAAACTAAAATTGTTATATATCAAGACAAAATATCTATTGGCAGCTGGCTCCTAGGACAACAGAGGGTTGATGTCGTCTCTAACTGTACTTATTTAGGGATTAGCTTGTCTGTGAATTGTCTTTGGAATTCCCAAATTGAGCTAGTCCTGGAAAAAAAAGGAAACAGTAGGAGGCCTGACAAGATTTAATCATAGCTATAGTGGCTTTACCATTAAGGGTCTAATTCAGGCAGTAAAAGCAAAATGTGAATCCCAATTTGTATATGGGGTGGAGATTTGGGATTCCAAAGACAAACAGATTTAACAGTTCCCCTTTTTAAGATGTTTAGAAATACTTTTATGCTTGATCATTCCTGTTCCGCAGCCTATATCAGAGCCAAACTTGGCTTAACTAACATTAACACACTGGCAGAAATTTGTAAATTAAATTTGTGGTTACGGTTGAGAAAACTGCCCGATTTATCATTATCAAAGCAATGTTTAGTTGAAAAAGAAACTTGTCATGCACTTGGTTATAAAAGCAAATTATGGTTCACTGCATTGATGTCACTACTAAGCAAGCACAAGTTAACTTCTCTGAAGAAAGCAGCCGAGAATGGAATTATGCTAAGTCACTCTTGTGGTGGAGTGGCTAAGGCACTTGCTACTGCAGTGGAGGAAACCTGGGGACCAGGGTTTGTTTTGACAAAGGTAATGGACCAAGGTGGAGCGGTGGGCATCACCTACCTAGATTTTAGCAAAGCTATCCATACCTTTCCACACAGAAGGTTGGTAAACAAGCTGGGTAGTCTGGGGTTGGGCCAAAAGGTGGTGAACTGGGTTATTAACTAGCTGAGGGACAGGAAGTAGAGGGTGGTAGTAAATGGAACACAGTCTGAGGAAACAGAGGTGACAAGGGAGTACCCCAGGGTTCAGTTTTGGGGCCAGTCCTCTTCAATGAGGAAATGGAGGTGACAAGTAGAGTACCCCAGAGTTCAGTTTTGGGGCCAGTCCTCTTCAATGCCTTTATCAGTGACATTGCAGAAGGGCTGGAGGGGAAGGTTTGCCTGTTTGCAGACGACACCAAAAATCTGCAACAGGGTTGATGCCCCACAAGGAGTGGAAAGGATGAGAAGAGACCTTGTGAAGTTGTAAAGCTGGTCTGAGGTGTGGCAACTTCAATTTAATGCAAAAAAATGTAAGATCATGCATGTGGAGAGTGGAAACCTGGGAGAGAGAGCTACAGGATGGGGGCGAGCTGCTGTCAGTCACCAAGGTAGAATGGGATCTGGGGGTCATCATCACAGATTATCTGAAGACCACCAAGCAGGCAGCAAAGGTGTGGGGAAGGCCAGTGGGATGCTCTGTTGTATAGGAAGAGGTATCACAAGTCAGAGAAGGGAAGTACTGGTTCCACTGTACAAAACGTTGGTGAGGCCTCATCTGGAGTACTCCATGCAGTTCTGGAGGTCGCACCTTCCGAAGGACATAGACAGGATGGAGGCAGTGCAGAGGAGGGCAACTAAGATGGTGCAGGGATTACAGCATAAGACATATGAGGATAGGTTAAAGGACCTCAATATGTACACACTGGAACAGAGGAGAGAACGGGGGGACATGATTGAAACGTTCAAGTATCTCAAGGGCATAAACAAGGTGACAGGAGAAAGCATATTCCAGTATAAAAAGAATACTAGAACAAGGGGTCATGACATGAGATTAGAGGGGGGCTGCATATGAGGAAACAGAAGGAAGTTCTTTTTCACTGACAGGTTGGTGGATGCATGGCATGGCCTGCCCCTGGGGGGTGGTGGGAGCAAGCAATGTGGCAGGATTTAAACATGCATGGGATAGGAATAAGGGGGCTATAGAGTTAGGAAGAAATGGCTAAAGCAGGTGAACAACTATTGGCACCAGCTGCCATTATAGGTAGGGAAAACAGGCAGACTAGATGGGCATGGCGGTCCTTTTCTGCTGACAACTTCTCTGTTTCTATGTAACTACTTGGTACAGAAAATATAGTTATTTATTTATTAAATTTGGGTGACCGGGTAGGCCCACTGAGCCCCAGAGGTCCCTTTCTCAGGGGCGACCCGGGATCACATGGTATAATAGGATATACAGAGAGAGTACAATAAATAAGTCATAGCAGTTGACACACATCGTAGCAGTAACATGTTATGTAAAAGATTTAAGATTTTAAAACATTTCTAAAAGTGAGAAACAAGACAGATACATGAGCAACGCTCAGAATTTGAGTGAAGTGAATGACATAGAGCATTTTACAACAACATAGAAACATAGAATTTGATGGCAGATAAGGACTGCTTGGTCCACCCAGTCTGCCCATTTCCCTACCTAATGGATAAGCTGCAGATCCTAGTTAACCAGCAGCCTACTTCTTTCAACCCCCACTCCCTAGAATTGCCTTATGGCTGTCCCATGCATGCTTGAATTCAACCACTGATTTTGACTCCATAACCTCCTCCAGAAGGCTGTTCCATGCAGCCACAACCCTCTGTGTGAAAAAATACTTCTTACATTACCTCGGAGCGCCCCCATCTTCAAATTGTGCCTCTTGTTCTTGCACACCTCTCTTTTGAAAGATGCTACCCTTGGACTTTGCTGATTCCCTTGAGGTACTTGAAAGTTTCTATCATGTCCCCTCTCCTCCTTTCCTCAAAGCTATACATATTAAGCTCCTTTAGTCTCTCTTCATATGTCTTCGGCAGACCCTGCACCATTTTAGTTGCCTCCTCTGGACAGCTTCCATCCTGTCTATGTCCTTGCGGAGACTGGGTCTCCAGAACTGCACACAGTACTCCAGATCGGGTCTCACCAGCTGTCTGTAGAGAGGGATAACAACTTCCTGTTTTCTACTGGTGATGCCTCTCCCTTTGTATCCCAGTATCCCCTCAGCCCTCCTTACTACCCTCTCTCATTGCTTGCCCACCTTTAAGTCATCTGATATGACTACCCCCAGGTCCCTTTCCATTTTTGTTGTTGTTAGTATCTCACCCCCCCATTGTGTACTCTTCCCCTGGGTTTTTGTTTCCCAGGTGCATTACCTTGCACTTCTTAGCATTGAATCTAAGCTGTCATACATAAGACCATTCCTCTAACCCTGCCAAGTCCCTTCTTATCCTTTCCACCCCACCTTGTGCATCAACTCTGTTGCAGATCTTTGTGTCATCTGCAAAGAGACATACGGTTACAATAACAACGGTTACTAATACTGGGAATAAAGCAGATTTGGAAGCTATAACCAATACTCAGTACTCTGATTTGCGAAGGAACAACTTTTGCTTTGGTTACAAGGCTTATTTAGACATCTTTACTAATCTGGAGCTTCGCCAAGCCTTTATTAGTTACACATTTGAGTGTTTCCAAAGCAATGTTCTTCTATATCAACACAACAAAACTACGCCTGATTCAGGAATCTGTATTTGCTCAGTAGAAGAAAAGGAAGACTTGATGCATGTAATGTGGGCGTGTCCCTGGTATCACAAAGAAAGAATGTTTACAAACCCTTTTTCAGTTTACGACTAGTCTCTGTATGGCTTTGACCAGTCCAATCTACAGTATTGTACCAACCCTTTTTCAGTCTTGGCTCACCACGGCACCCTCCACTGTACGTGGCTTCCCTCTCAACAGTGATTTAAAAATGGCACCTTCCTGGAGAAGCACACCAACAATGTCTTGCCTCTGTCCTCCATCTTCTTCCCCAGTGCATAGGGCCAGTGAACCTGGTGCCTTACAGCCCAGAATGCATGCTCTGATGTGACTTGCAATGATGTTTGAAACATCCCTCTGCTTCCCAGTTTCCATTTTAGTTTCCCCGATTAGTGTTTACTGCTTTCACATCAGCCCCCCTCCCCCACTCAGACCCCCAAGTGATTAAGTGATAGAGGGAGAGAGAGGCAGCTGCAATTCACAAAGAGCATGCTCATACAATCATGTTAGTGAAAAGGAAATCCACGATTTAATGGATGTACAACCCCCTTGCACACATTTACAAACCCCTACACAGTAATTATTCTCTGCAGCAATTCTGGAAGAGAACGCTCGCTCAATCAAGTTAATGCAAAAGGCAGCCTACAATTTAACAGTTCAACAAACCGCTTGAATAAGTTTACAACTAGTCTCTGTATGGCTTTGACCAGCCCAAGCTGCATGTATTGTACAAATCCCTCTTCAGTCTCAGCTCACCACCGCACCCCTTCCGCTGTACGCAACTTCCCTCTCAACAGTGATTTATAAATGGCACCTTCCCAGAGAATAAAGACGACAAAGTCTCACCTCAGTCCTCTATCATCTTCTCTCCCAGAGTGCTTAGGGCTAGTGAACCTGGTGCCTTTCAGCCCAGAATGCATGCCCTGATGTGGCTTGCAGTGATGTTTAAATCCCCCCTCTGCTTCACGGTTTCTGCTTTACCTTCCCTGATTGGTGTTTCCCTAGACACCACTACAGACCAGACTCTGAAATGACCATCCAAAGACCCATAGCTGCCATTACTGGCAAGTGGTGGGGTCTCCCAATTCTTCACAATGGACCACACAGGTCAATGCCATACATGCAGTCCCACCATTATCCCACATAGCATGTCCTTCCATCCTACAAACAATACTTTGGAGCATGTCAAAATATATCATTTGAAAAGCTACAAACAGGCATTTCTGGGGTGCATAGATCCTAAAATAGAGGTGGTAGAGCTTCATGCCTGGGTATTTTTTCCCCTGGGCTGATGAAACAACAATGTTTAAAAAATAGCCTGTTATCGTTCAGGCAGAGCAGATTAATATCGATATGTTTGTGCCTGGTATATAATCAAAAATGCTACAAAGTTGTTTGTTTCATAAGCCCCCCCCCCAAAAAAAAATCTTGTTATTGTTGGGGCAGAGCATATTAATATCAATATGTTTGTACCTGGTATATATAAATAAAAATGCTGCACATTTTTTTTGTTTCATAAATCCTAGATTTTGTTTTACCCCCCACCTCCAAAAAGACATTCTGAATCTGCCCCTGGCTCACTTGACACTGTACGAAAACTTCCAGAAGTGCAGGTCTCTTGTTTATCACAGGGTGGAGGCTGACTATCTTTCTCACCCAGAATATGCTCATTCCCCTGTGGGTAGGGGAAAGCGTAGTGGGGTCCATGATGTTGGCTATTGTATGTGCAGAGCTAGGGCTGCTTCACTGAACATTAGCTGTTGTGTGATCCTCTGGTTCAGTGGATGGGGTTGCAGAAAAGGAAGGAGGGACCATAGTATAAAACAGGGGGGGCACACTGTGTGTGATTGCATGGTTTCTTTTTTTTTTTTTTTGCTAGGGCAGGAAGCAATGTGAGAACTGTAACTTCAATGGCAACAGACTGTGATATCACAAATACAGCAACTGCAAGGCTCTTTTTTTTCCTTTTTTTGGGGGGGGGTACAATTAGAGGCTTTTGAAACATACAAAATAAATACTGTTTGGCCTGGCAGTGTAGCCTAGAGCTTAGAGTAATGAGCTGTGAATGAGCTTGGTACATTCGACAGACCTGGGTTTGATTCCCACAACCTCCCCTTGTATATGGTGTTAGTCTGAGCAAGTCACTTAGCCTCCCCAGTGCTCCCAGGTCACCCCTGAAAACAGACACTTGTGCCTAATGGGCCTTACCTGGTTACCAAAGAATAAAAAAAAGTGCACAAATCAGAATATTTTTTGGCTTGCATTGTTCCTGTGTAAGTGATCAAAACCCACCACTGTAATTGTGGACCAGTGTATCCATCTGGGGGATAGTGCAATTTTGAATCAATTTTTCCTGCTGGTTAGTGTAAAAAAAGTACAAAGAGCACTTGACTAGAGTTGCACCTCTACCCAGTGCCTGGTGCTGCTGTCTGCCCTTGTTGCCGGAGAACTATTAATATACTTTTTTTTTCCAATTGTTTAACCAGGTGAGACACACTAAGCTGAAAGTTTGTTTACAGGTGCAATCTGGGAGCACAGGGAAGTTAAGTAACTTGCTCAGGGTCACACAGTACGCAAGTGGGGGCTGTGGGATTCAAACCCAGGTCCCCAGATTTGCAGCTCAGAGCCTTAAACCACTGCGCTATACTGCCTCCCTAAATATTATTAAGGTATGGTTTTGTTAATTTATTTGATTTAATGAATTCCCCCCCCCCCCCCCCACATGCCCAGTGTTCCCACCGATTTTTAGCTGCTGGCCATCTGAATGGTGGATGACATCATATGCAGGGTTACTGACAGGAGACATGAGCGGTAACTGATGTGTGTATGTCTCCATTCACTAGCTGGATCTCCACACAGCTGTGTTGTTTTTCTTTGCATTGGCAGTCTGTTCTATTGTCAGTGGGAACAAGCGATTTACAAGAAAATGGTATATCAACCGATATTCTGTAATTTGTGAGGCGAGTGCTGGTCCGTGGTGATTTGGCGTGGTGAGACGCCTCCTCTCTTACCCTCAGTCTGTGGTGAGCTGCTTGCTTGACACTATACTTACTGATGAAGTAGAAACATAAAATTTGATGGCAGGTAAGGACCGCTTGGCCCACCCAGTCTGCCCATTTCCCTACCTGATGGATAAGCTGCAGATTCTAGTTAATCAACAGCTTACTTCCTCCTGCCCCCACTAGAATTGCCTTATGCCTGTCCCATGCATTCTTGAATTCTCCCACTGTTCCTGACTCCACAACCTCCTCAGGAAGGCTGTTCCATGCATCTACACCTCTCTCTGTAAAAAAATACTTTCTAACATTACCTCTGAGCCGTCCCTCCCATCTTCAAATTGTGCCCGCTTGTTCTTGCACATCTCTTCTTCTGAAAGATACCACCCTCTTGTACCTTGTTAATTCCCTTGAGATACTTGAAAGTTTCTATCATGTCCCCCCTCTCCCTCCTTTCCTCAAGGGTATACATATTAAGCTGCTTTAGTCTCTCCTCGTATGTCTTCTGGTGTAGACCTTGCACCATTTTGGTTGCCCTCCTCTGAACAGCCTCCACTCTGTCTATGTCTTTGTGGAGATGGGGTCTCCAGAATTGCACACAGTACTCCAGATGGGGTCTCACTGACTGTCTGTAGAGAGGGATAACAACTTCCTGTTTTCTACTGTTGATGCCGCTCCCTATGCATCCCAGTATCCCCCCAGCCCTCCTTACTGCCTTCTCACATTGATTACCCACCTTTAGGTCATCTGATATAATTACTCCTAGGTCTCTTTCGATTTTTGTTGTTGTTATTAACTCACCCCCCATTGTGTACTCTTCCCCTGGGTTTTTGTTTCCCAGATGCATCACCTTGCACTTTTTTGCAATGAATCTGAACTGCCACATATTTCATTTCATTTCATTTTTATTAAATGGGTTAGACCATTGAGTAAAACTCATTTAAAATGGTGGCCCTTGGTTATACAAAATTATAGTTATAACAATTACAAAAATACAAGCATACAAAATACATACATTAACATACAATAACAATAGTTGACAATTTAACCACAGCATCCCTCCAACCTTGCCAAGTCCCTTTTCATTCTTTCCACCCCACCTTGTGTATCAACCCTGTTGCAGATCTTTGTGTCATCTGCAAAGAGGCATACCTTTCCTTCCAACTGCTCTCCAATGTCACTTATAAAGATATTAAAGAGGACCGGTCCCACTACTGAACCCTGCGGCACCCTGCTAGTTACCCTCCTTTCTTCACTGTGGACTCCGTTTACTATTACCCTTTGTGTCCTGTTGTCCAGCCAGTTTTTTATACAGGCTACCCCCTCGGGACCCACTCCAAGGCTGGCTAATTTCTATATTAATCTTTTGTGTGAGACTGTGTTGAATGCCTTGCTAAAATCTAGGTGACTGTGTTGAATGCCTTGCTAAAATCTAGGTAGGCCATATCCACAGCCCCTCCCTGGTCTACTACTCTGGTCACCCAGTCAAAGAAATCTATTAGGTTCGTCTGACGTGACCTTCCTGCTGTGAAACCATGCTGCCTTGGGTCCTGTGCCCCACTGGCCTCTAGGTACTCAACAATTCTTTCCTTCAGAAGTGATTCCATCATTTTCCCTACCACTGAAGTCAAACTAACTGGTCTGTAGTTTCCTGCTTCTGCCCTGCTCCCACTTTTGTGAAGTGGAATCACATTTGCCCTCCTCCAGTCCTCAGGTACCACTCCATCCTCCCATGATTTGTTAGAGAGTAGTCAGTGGAGTTACTAGTTCTACCCTTAGTTCTTTTAGTATTCTTGGGTGAATCCCATCAGGACCCATTGCTTTGTCCACCCTCAGTTTCAAGAGTTCTTTCAAAACCCTTTCTTCTGTGAATGGACTGGTATCGACCCCCCTATTCAGAATTTCTCCCATGTTTGGTTTAGGCACCTCTCTCTCTCTCATCTGTTGTGAATACTGAGCAGAAATATTCGTTTAGTATCCCTGCTTTTTCACTGTCACCCTCTGCCCACATTCCTTCCCCTTTATTAAGTCTCTGTATCCCTCCCTTGGTCTTTCTTCACTCCCTAATGTACCTATAAAAGGTTTTATCCCCCTTCTTAACAGAGTTGGCTGTCTTTTCCTCGGTTTGGGCCTTTGCTGTTCTGACTGCCTTCCCTGCCTCCTTCTGCTTTAACTGATAAAGTTCTCTGTCCTGCTCCTTCTGTGTTTCCTTATTTCCTGAATGCTATCCTTTTCTCCTTGACCATCCCTGCCACCTCTTTTGAGAACCATAGTGTTTTTTTCCTTCGTTTTGTTTTATTGATTTGCTTCACACAAAGGCTTGTTGCCTTTGCGATGGCTGTTCTGATTATTCCCCATTGTTCCTCTACCCCTCTTTCTTGCCCATTTGCTAGTGCTTTTCTAAGGCACTCTCATTTTCCCAAAGTCAGCCTTCCTAAAGTCCAATACCCTTGTTTTTGTATGGCTTGACTCTATGGCTGTGTTGATTGTGAACCACACTGTTTGGTGGTCACTTGTTCCCAGATGGCTACCCGCTTCTAAATCTGAGATCCTTTCTCCTTCCTCATTCGAGAGTACCAGGTCTAAGATTGCTCCCTCCCGAGTGGGTTCCAACACTAGCTGTCTGAGGCATACCCCCTGTAGGGCATCAAGAATGACCCTGCTCTTGGATGTGCCTGCAGCAAAGGTACTCCAGTTAACATCTGGCATATTCAGGTCCCCCATCAACAATATCTCCCCTTTTTCTGCCATTTTAAGGATGCCTTCTATCATTTCCTTGTCTATTTCCTCCCCCTGAGATCGGGGTCTGTACACAACCCCCATGCGGATTGTGGTGCCATTTCCTGTCTCCAGGGTGACCTATAGTGACTCATCAACTTCCTGTTTACTCTTTAGTTCTGTTGCTTTAATCTCTTCCCTTATATAGAGAGAGATACTCCTCCTCCTCTTTTACCCACCCTGGCCCTCCTGTAGACTGTGTATCCTGGTATGTTGACTTCCCACTCATGGTTCTCTGTGTACCATGTTTCTGTGACTGCCACAATATCCAGGCATCCCTCTTCCATCAAGGCCACTAGTTCAGGGAGCTTGTTGCACAGACTGCAGGCATTGGTACTCATCACCTTCCATTTATTTTTTATGGCCTTACCCCTTTTAGCCCTATCCCTGTCCTTAACACCTTTTTCTGCATTCATCCCTGTCCTGCTCCCTACTGACTTCTCTGCCTTAGTGTTTACCTCTCTAACTACTGCACTTTGTGGGGGGAGGCAGGGATTTCCCTGTTCCTTTTCAGTGCCTCCCCCCTTGGCTAGTTTAAATGCTTGCCAATGAAGCATTTAAACCAGTCACCTAGGATCCTGGACCCCCCCCCCCGGACAGATGCAGACCATCGCGCCAGTATAAGCGTGCATCCCTCCAGGTGGCTCCCCAGTCCCCAATGAAGCCAAAACCCTGAGCTCCACACCAGTTTTTCAACCATTCATTGAATCCCATGGTGTGGAATACCCTAGCATCATCCTTGCCATAGACAAGCAGCACCTCAGAGAAGGTTACCGTACATGCTACTTGTCTAAGGCCCCTCCCTAATTACACAAACTCCTCTTGCACCGCTCTGATCCCATTTACAGCCAGGTCATTTGTCCTCAGGTGGACAATGACATCCAGCTCCCTCCCTCGTGCAGCAGCTCCCGCGATCCTGAGGATTCGCTCCTGTCCCTCCAAGCCATGGTGCCAGGCAGGCACCTTACCTCCCTATCCCCTTCTTCCCCCATGTCTACTCCCCTAATGATTGAGTCCCCACCAGGAGTTGTTTCCTTCCCTGTGGGGTCCCATGCCACCCTCCTGTGGGTCTCCTTTGTGGAGGTTCCCAGCATCCTCCTTGGTCTCCACTGCAGGTACCTCCATAGAAGAACCACTCTTTGCCAGAACAGCATATGAATTGTGGAGAGCTACAACTGGAGGGATGAACCTCTATTCCACCACCCTCTCCCTCCCTGAGCCCACCTTGGTCCAACCGCTCCTCTTTCTTGGCAACCTCTGAGGTAATGGTGGTGGCCCTGGTGGTCCCTGGGTGGGGAAAGAGGTTTCACGAATCCTAGCCAGGTCAGTCTGGAGACGGGCAACCTCCTCCCTCAGATCAGAGAGGTGCCTGCAAACAGGGCAGCATCGCAGCCTCCAAACTGTTTCCCGGAACACTGCTGCTCCACAGCCACTGCACTGCACCACTCCCATCTTGACTTATTTTGTGTCCCCTCTCCTGTTGCTTTGTATGCTTATTGTCTCTTCCCTCTATGTATTTTTACACTTACTTTCCTACTGCCTATGTGCCCTTACAACTCTCACCCTTTCTGTTCTGGGACAGGAACTTCCTGTAGTCTTCAGTAGTCTCCTTCTTCCCTGCTTGGATTAACACCTCCAGCAGCCGGGGGGGATAAAGAGTTTTCTTTTTTTTTCATTTGAATCTTTACTAGCCTTCCCCTAGTGCCTGTAAACAGAACAAAATGCAGAGTCAGAAAGACAGTACAGTCGCTGTCGTTTTCAGACACTCCAAATCTACAAAGTCAATCCTGAGTGCAAGTGTAAGTTACAGACTGTAAAGGGATAAAGGGCTAGTACAGATTCAAATGTATCCCAGAGTTGTGCCGGATCACAGAGGCATAAACACAAAGGGGAAAAAAACCCACCACATCAGTTACTTCATCAGTAAGTATAGTGTCAAGCAAGCAGCTCACCACAGACTCAGGATAAAAGAGGACCGTTCCACCGCCCCACATGACGATGGGCCAGCACCCACCTCACAAATTACAGAATATCAGTTGGTATACCTTTTTCTTGTAAATTGCTTGTTCCCACTGACGACAGAACGGACTGCTAATGCAAAAAAAAAAAAAAAACACAGCCATGTGGAGATCCAGCTAGTGAACAGAGACATACAAACACAGCAGTTACCGCTCATGTCTCCCGTCAGTAATCCTACATATGATATCATCCACCAATCAACCAGCCAGCAGCTAAAAATCGGCTGGAACACCGGGCATGTAAGGAGGGGGGAAATAATTGAATCAAATACATTAACAAAACCATACCTTAATAATATTAATAGTTCCCCAGCAACAAGGGCAAACAGCAGCACCAGACACCGGGTAGAGGTCCAGCTCTAGTCAGGTGATCTTTGAGGCTGACCACTGCCTAGGCATCCGTCTACCAGGTCCATCCCCCAAAGAGACTTGGGGAACCCTGACAATCCCACCATGAGGGTATGCCATAGAGGACAGAGTTGGGGCAAGTCCAAGAGAAGCCGGGTGATAGGGCTGGGCATCTGGTAGAAGGGGGCAATTTGGATATGAAAGTAAAGAAAATATGGTCTCTTGCACTGAGTTTTGCTATGGTAAACAAAGCTAAGAAGTGAGAAGGAGCCACAAAAGGGTTTACATAGAAATAGAGAAGTTGTCAGCAAAAAAGGACCTCTTAGTACATCTTGTCTGCCCTAAAATTCCCTACCTAATGTGCTGCCGTAGACACTACTTGATTTCCAGCCTTTACTCCCCCCCCCCAGTCCTAGTATTAAGGTCCCCTTGTGTCTATCCCATGCTTGCTTGAATTCTACCACCGTTTTAGCACCCACAACCTCTGCTGGGAGTCTGCTCCAGATGCCCACCACCCTTTGCATGAAGAAGTACTTCCTCACATTCCCTCTGAGCCACCCAGCCTCTTATTATCTCCCCTTGCCCTTGAGCATCTCTTTCTCCAAAAAATACCACCCTCCTGTACCATATTTATAGCTTTGAGGTATATAAACATTTCTAGCATGTCTCCCCTTTCCCTCCTCTCCTGTAGAGAGTACACCTGGGGTGCCCACCTGGGGCTCGCACCTCGCTGCCAGAGGAAAAGCTCCAAGCTTGTCCTGGGAAGTAACCCACGATTCTGCTACTGCAAATTAGCAGACCCTAAGGCTTTCTTCCCCTGTTGAAACTGCCGCCCGGGATCCTCTGAATTCTGGTTCGTTGCAGGGCCCAGAAATCTACAGAAACAGCCAAAAGCCATATACCCCCTCAGGTACGTTGGTATTTGGTGCCTTTGGACATTCTGAATTTTCAGTGCCAGCACTCTGATTGGAGGATCTCAGCCTCACTGACTTCTTCCTGCTGGTCTCCATTTTACTTTGCTTCATTAGAGATGTTTATCAGTGCTGCTGACCCTGGGTCTATCCTTTTTTGTAAAGCAAGAATTTCATTTTTTTCTTTTTTTTTTGTACAGAAATTGTTCTGTTTTGTAAAGCTAGTATGGCATGAAAGCCCCTTCCCCCCACTGTTTCTCTCCTCATCTATCCAGTTTAGGCCATTCCGTGTTACACTGCCATTGTTTAAAGTGATTTACCTGCTCTGAATGCACTGTGATTACACCCCTCTTTAAAATTAATTCTCAGCGAAAGGCTGAAGAGTTCTAAGATGACCTTTTAATGCACTCCTTAATATCCTCAAACTACAGCCTAATCCTTGTTATTATTAATTCTGAGTGTAAAACTGTAGTCTTCAGATTATTATACCTGTACTGCACTATCTATTATTCTAAGTGATCAGTTGAATCCTTTTTAGAATTAATTTCTGTATAAAGTTGTAGTTTTAAATTGACCAGACTTTTCAGTGTACTGCCTAGCATTCTAAATTTAAAGCCCAATCCTTGCCTCTCACTTTGACACCTGTCTGCCCTCTAACCCACTTACGTCTCCTCCCTGTTTCTATTTCCCACTTTGTAGTTTAGCCTCCTCCTTCCAAATAATAGTGACCACCCTGTTTCTTTGTTTGAGTTACCCACACATACCCTGACTGCCCCTACTTAATCCATCTCCTTTCCTCTCCCCCACAGGTGTGTCGTGCCCACCTGGGGCTCGCACCTTGCTGCCAGAGGAAAAGCTCCAAGCCTGTCCTGGGAAGCAACCCACGATTCTGCTACTGCAAATTAGCAGACCTTGAGGCTTTCTTCCCCTCTTGAAACTGACGCCCGGGATCCTCCGAACTCCGGTTCGTTGCAGGGCCCAGAAATCTACAGAAACAGCCAAAAGCCATATACCCCAACAGACACGTTGGTATTTGGTGTCTTTGGCAATTCTGAATTTTCAGCGCCAACACTCTGATTGGAGGATCTCAGCCTCACTGACTTCTTTCTGCTGGTCTCCATTTTACCTTGCTTCATTAGAAACGTTTATCAGCACTGCTGACCCTGGGACTATCCTTTTTTGTAAAGCAAGAATTTCATTTTTTTTTTTTGTCAACTTTCTCATTTGCAAATTATACTACATAGCCACTAGTGGGCTACAACAGCTGTCTTTTCTGTTAAAGAGGAAACGCATTATATTTTCTACTTCCTCTTCTGCTCTAGTGGACCTGGGATACCTCTTTTTCAGAGGACCATCCCCGGGGTTTTTCTGCCTGTTTCTCGGGCCGAACCATGCTCATCCACTAAGTCTGCAAGACTTGAACGCCTGTCCCCACTCCCATTCTGTACTGGTGGAGCAGGGCCAGAAACAGAAACGAAAGCTACAGACCAATCTTGCCACACTGGATTGTAGCCTTGAACCACCTCACTGGCTTAGCTGCAAAGAGTTGCCCCACAGGTACGTTGAGCGCCAAAACCGTCTCTCAGCCAACAAAAGGATTTTTAACTTATGACACCTGATCGCCGTTTGGTCTAGGCTTCTAGTGACTTTTACTGCCGGCTGTTGTGGCGTTTAGATCTACCATGGGACGTTACAGCTGGTTCCTCTGTGTGTCACTAGCTTTACTAGCGCTCAGCTCAATTCTTTAGAACCCTCATCCCTCCCTAAAGTGGAATGACCCTTGTGCTTCTCCCTGTCCTGTGTCCAACAGCTCCTTTCAGGTAGTCATTCTGGATGACTGGGCTTCTCAGCTGTCTCTGCCGGGGAGTGGGACATCTCCCGAGCTGCCTCTGCAGATTACTCCCCATCCAGACTCGAGACGCCCCACTCACGGCAAATTCCTGCCAGGACACTAGCGGCTGCAACACTAGGCCAGTATAACACCAGGAGGGGTACAGCCACCCATCAACACCGCCTCTATCGCCCAAAAAATAGTGTTTACAAATTACAGTTCGCTGCCTTAAAAAGAATCCTGCTTCTTTTACTATTGTGCTCAGGCAATTTCAAACTCAACCCAGGACCATTAGACACCCTTGCTTTTCCATCAGACCTGGCAGGTATCAAAGGAATGTCTTTTATGCATCTTAATGTCCGTAGTTTGCTGAAAAAGTTCACCCATATCCAGGCTTGGGTGAGCCACACCCTACCTGACATCCTAGTGATCACTGAGACCTGGCTTAGGCCAGCCACCGCAGACAATGAAATCAATATCCCAAATTATTTACTCTTCTGAGCAGATAGGCAATCAAGAGGAGGTGGGGTGGCAATTTAAGTAAGGGACAAATACTCAGCCGCATGCATAGACGCATCATCTTCCCCCAAAGAATTTGAGTGCTTGACCATAAAGATCGAACTTTCTCCTTCCAGTGCACTCTTGTGTAATAGGCTGCTACAGGCCCCCTTCTGCTGGGCCTCATCTCCTGTCTCACCTCAGTTCCATACTGGGGCTCAGTTCTTTGGAAACCATTATTCTTGGTGACCTGAACTACGATTGGCTATCAAGTGCATCAGCTCCCCTTGAAATCCTTCTGTGACACTCTAGGGCTGGTGCAACTCACTGGCGAGCCTACTCACCCAAATAAAAAGAACCTTAACAACAGCTCCCTCTTAGATGTAGTTTTGGTTAGCAAGCCACATCTGTTCTCTCATGTCGGACCATTTTTCTCAGACATTAGCTATCATTGTATAATCACCACCAATAGATTCATGCACAACCCACAGTTTGTGGCAAAGTTCTCTATCAAGAGGTGCAAATGCAACTTCGATTTGTTTGCATACATCCACGACTTGAAACATTCACCATGATGGCAGGAATTCTTCCTAACCAAAACGGTTAACAGGGCATATACTATTTTTTTACAATAGTTTAAGTGAGGCTTTAAATAAGCATGCACCCTTGGTTAAGGTGTGGGTCAGGAGCAGTACCTGCCATTGGTTCTTGTCTGAGCTCAAAGCTTCCCTGTTAGAAAGGGATACTTTATGGAAAAAGCCTGAAGAAGCAAGAATGACTTGGATTGGTGTCTTTTAAGAGCATGTAACAAGTGCACCAAGTTGGTCAGAGCAGCAAGGCTGCCTACTATCATTCAGAGCTAGCCTCTGCCTCAAGAAATCCTTCAAGCTCTGGAAAACATTAAAAGACATGTCTGGACACACACCTGGTAATTCCATTCCAGCAAAAATTAAGTCCGGTGGCAGCGTTATCTCTAACCGATCGGAGATATTGGGAAGCCCTCAATAACCATTTTGCAACGCCAGGGCTAGCATTTGATACTTCCCCTGCCAATGACCTCTGCACAGCTCAGGGCC
Source organism: Neoceratodus forsteri (assembly GCA_016271365.2). Classification (NCBI taxonomy): domain Eukaryota; kingdom Metazoa; phylum Chordata; order Ceratodontiformes; family Ceratodontidae; genus Neoceratodus; species Neoceratodus forsteri. The sequence continues at coordinate 571,894,969 of CM057452.1, forward strand.
CACCAACCCACGAGTCCCCCTCTACCGAGGAGATCTTCTCCCGCCTGTCTGTCTCTCTAAAAGAAGTGGAAGACCTACTGCTGCAACTGGACACCAGGAAGGGAGCAGGCTCCGACTTCATAGAGAAACTCTATCTGAAACGTGCCTACCATGTGCTTGCAGTGCCAATCACCTACCTATTCAACATGTCACTCTCCCAGGGTAGCCTCCCCCTTCAATGGAAAATAGCCCATGTCATCCCTCTATTAAAAGCAGGTGACCCCTGCGATCTAAATAATTACAGACCGATCTCCCTCCTCCCTATCCTGTCTAAATTACTAGAAAAAATAGTGTGTGGCCAACTAGGGGTATACTTAGAATCCAGAAGCCTATTAAACCCGGTTCAGTCTGGATTCAGAGCAAAGCACAGCACCATAACAGCCCTAGCTAAGGTGACCAATGATTGGCTCCTAGACCTTGACAACAAGAAGCATGTCTGTGCCGTTTTCTTGGATCTTAGTAAGGCATTCGACACAGTTGATCACAGCCTGCTTCTTTCCTCCCTAAGCACTTTAGGCCTGGACCATAAATCTATGTGCTGGTTTGCAGACTACCTTGGAGAACGGAAACAGCAGGTTAAAGCTGAAGGTGATCTTTCTCCATTAAAACCTATGCTGAGGGGCGTGCCCCAGGGCTCTATCCTTGGTCCCCTCCTCTTTGCAGTCTACATTAACAACATCAATGACCCTATCAAAAAAGCCAACATCAACTTTTTCGCAGTTGACACTGTACTGTACTTGAGTTGTCCCATGCCGGAAGCAGCCTGTGAACACCTCCAAGCTGAATTTAACCTTCTACAATACCAGCTCATAAACAAAAAGCTTTTGCTCAATGCGAAAAAGGCAAAAGCCATGCTAATCTCCCCCTCCTTGCATGCGGCAATTCCTGCTGGGGGGGGGGCTATCCCACAAATTACCACTGTTCTTGGAGAAACACTAGAGTATGTAGATAAATTCAAATATCTAGGAGTTTGGCTCGATCATAAACTTTCCTTCGCCGACCATCTCAAAGAACTACAGAAATAGCTAAGGCAAAGATTAGGACTATTCTACAGAATTAACCACCTGTTCACAAAGGAGGCCAAGATTCAACTGGTTCAAGCTACCTACCTATCTTTAATAGATTACGTGGACCTGCTCTACAGCCACTGCACTGCCTCTGCACTGGCTAAGTTGGACACCCTCTACCACAGAGCTATCTGGTTCATTACTGGCCTTCCACTTTCCACAACCACTGCTCCCTGTACTCATCGTTAGGTTGGACTTCCCTTCACTATAGAAGAAATAGAAACGCCGCCCTATGGGCCTACAGAGCGGTGACCAACAAGCTCCCCTCATATGTCTCAGATTGTATTCCCCGGAGTGTGTTAGGCACCTACGCTCTAAGGAGCTATTCCCTAATTTCCCTCCAAGTTCCAAGGGTCAACACTCGTTTCGGAAAAGCTGCTCTAAGCTTCTCTTTACCCATATTGTGGAACGGTTTACAAAGGAACTTGAAGCTGAGCTGCCCTGTTAGCCTGAATATCTTCAAGGTGCTCTACGATCGCTACATGAAAGCACCTTGAAAATGTTTTCCTCACCGCTAGCCCACTAATTCCGCAACTCTCCCTTTCCATCCTGACGCTCCTCATGTTTCTACCCCTGGCTCTCACTCTTTCCCTATTAACTCTTCCTGCTGCACCCACCCTTTCCTGTCCACTCCAGCCTGGCTAAAGTCCCACCCCATCCATAGTTGCATCCCAATTACCTACCCCTCCTCCATCATTATCATAATAAAAAAGTACACGACAGCCATCATCACTTTCTGTGGTTTTAGCCCAATTTTTCCCTCAGTCGTCGGTAATATATCCCTCCTCTTCTTTACCTCTCTAACCTGCCACCCCATATATGGCCTCTTTCTCCTATATGTGTAGTTGCCAGCTGCCTCACTCAAAAGATCTCTGCTTATAACCCTTGTATGCCTATGGTTGATTGTATATCTGCTGACTTCTTCAATTGTAAACTAATGCTGTTTTTTTTTTATTTATTTCAGCCTTGTACTGTACTGTATACACTGTATATACTTTTTCTTTCTTGTATATTATTGCTTTTTGTATACCTGCTTCTGTACTGTACTTTGATGTATTCATGACCAGGTCCACCTTGCAAATGAGCCTTGCTCAATGGTGCCCGCCTGGATAAATAAAGATTTTGATTGATTGATTGATATTTAATTCCCTGAACCTTTCCTTGTCGGGCTTCTGATACAGGCAATACACCATTTTAGTTGCCCAAAGCTTTAAGGGCACATACCACCAACATATGCTACAATGGCAGCATTACGGGGAACACCCTTACTAGAGGTGTGCATGGCAGCCACATGGTCTACAGCACATAGCTTCATTGCTCACTTTTGTCTGGACATCTAAATTAGAAGGGATGCCAGCTTTGGTACTTCTGTACTTTAGAATCTTTTTCCTAAATAGGTTCTACACCCTGCCTCCCAAGTACTACTCGGAGTCTGCAATTTGTATGACGTCACAAACTTTTGTTGCTAGAATAGAAAACTAAAAATGCCATAGTAATGTTTCTTCTAGAGGGTGCATTTGTAAGTCACACAAGCCCTCCCTATTTCTTCTTCTAAAACCTGCATAAAATGTGTTCTTCAGGCCCAGTAAGATGACATGTTTTAAAAATGTTCTTGCTTGAGCATTTTACAATGTTAAATTTTGCAGTTTTACAATGTTCTCATATTATGATTTTTCATTTCTTGTTGCATTTACATTTTTAATACACAGCATTAGTCAGCTGAGTGAGCAATGCTCTCTTCTGCTTTTCATTTACAAGTCTGCCACTGGAATATCAGGAAGCATGACCACACTATCCAGTTTGAAACTCAATATGCTAAAGTTTTATCTCCTGGTAACAATTCAGGGCTGAGATGCTACTATTTGTAGGACTCACAAATACACCCTCTAGAAGAAACATCATCAATATGAGTATTTTTTCTTATTGACCTAGGGTAGTCAAGATGAGATGCAATATCTAATTTTCAGTGGCATCCTGCATCTACAGATTCTTATAGCTGGGTGGACCGAGACACTGAGAGGTAAATGACTTGCTCATAGGTCACAGTGTGGCAGTGCCTCCAACGGGATTTGAACCAGGGTTTCATGTGTTTCCTGGTTAAAAACCCTGGGCACTAGCCACTATACCATGCTGCCTCTTCAGGATTCATACCCACACTACCTGTCAAAGTGCACAAATGCCCATGTAACGTAATTAACATGTTGGTCAAATAAAAGGCATTAAAGAGTCAGCCGGTGCGTCGCCAATTTGGGGCTCAAACCCAGGATCTTGAACACCAGTGCGGGGGATCTAGTAGTCAGATCTTGGTGTCACAGATGCACGAAGTTGTAACTGACTAGACATTTGAGTTCACAGCCAGTCAAAGAGAAAAGGCATGCCTGCACTAGTGTAACCTTGCAATGTTGTTTGAGTCCCAACTGTTAAATAGCACCAGATCAGAGGGTGACCCTTGTGCATTTTGCAGCAGTCAGAGTGTTCACTGTTCAGCTTCTAACCCAGAATCACAACAGTCACTTCCACCAGCGCTGCACTGCTCTAAGCCCCAGTGGTCTGAAAACACTGCACCCATTGAACCGTCTGTCTCACTTACCTAGCCATTCCACATTCATTGCTGATACTATTATCCTCTGAAAAGCCAGCCCACTTTCGGTGGGTTTCTCTGGAGTGTGCGACTGAGCTTTTACCAGTTTGTTCAGACAAGAGTGCCAGATATCAGCCACCTGTAAGCCAAAACAGTGTTAATTAGAGATGCCATTGTCTTACTGTAGACTCAATTATCTAGGACATAGTTTGACAGTAACAGTAGTCAGGCGGAGGAAGTAGGGATCACCATAGGAGGTGGAGTAGGACAGCATGAGTATTCAAACCAATTTTGTTAAAACATGGACTGGTACAATATGGTATCATCTTAGGCTACAAACTCAGTGTCACTAAATCAAAGATCCTGCCACTAAAGAATATGACATACAAACAGCTGACCCACTTTGGGATGATCTGGCAGCCAAAAATGGTCCAATACGGGATCCGTACGATTGACAGACTATCAGAAGACCAACAATGGTTTGCCTGTATCCTTATTCCCAACTTGGTTAACTGACCGACAGTAAAAAGACAGAGTGCTATAATTCTGACAAACCGCGCTTGAATGTGGAATGCCAGAATGCTCCTAAGATGGTGCTATCTACCAGCTTTAACGGGGATTGCGAGACCATGGCATCCAGATTTGTGTCTTTCATAGCACCAATAGAATAGGTCACCCCTCTCTCTCTCTTTAAAATATAAGTAGCCATCCACACTAAGTGTGTCATGGCCCTTTTGTGAGGGCACTAGCTTACACAGTGCCACCATAACTGATGCCATGTTTTTGTTTAATAAAAGGTCAAAGATCCACTCTATTTATACCAAACATCATTCTACTAGTTACAGCCTGCACCGTGTCAATTTGCTCCAGCTGGTGGTCATTTGAGCTTGCGTACTGCTTCGGGTCAGTTTTTTTAAGGGAAAACAACAAGGAAATCGGTTTCACTCAGGTAACAAAATTCAGATGCTGACAGTCTTTTGTTGTTCGGGAAAATCGGGTGTTGGGCAGTGGTATGTCGGTCAGTAGAGCGTCAGTTATTTGACAAAGTTGGGAATCTGGACACAGGATTTTAAGCATCAGGCAACTGGGAGTCAGTTAGCAGTGTCAGTGGCTCAGTAGGTAGCACACTCGCCTCTGAGGCCGGGAGATCAGAGGGCTGTGGGTTCAGTTCCCACATCTGGCACTTGGGTTAATATCCCAGTACTGACACTGTAATGCAGCGTGAGAGGGGTGCTGCATTTCTGAGGTGCCGTCTTTCGGATGAGACGTTAAACCGAGGTCCCATCTGCCTGGATTGGTGGTAGTTCAGGTGGATGTTAAAGATCCCATGGCACTTATTGAAAGAGTAGGGAATTTCCCCGGTGTCCTGGCCAAATTTCCCTCATTCACTAAAAATACCACCAACAGCTTAATCTGGTTCAAGGTCAGTTGGAATTCATCTGTATCCCCCTCCCCCGGGTCGTGGCTGAAAATAGGCAGGATTTGTCTAGTGCACTTACCCGGTCAACAAAAGCTAAATAAATAAAAATAAATAAATAAATGCACCATACCCTCCAATACTTAGGAGTCTGAGTGTGCCTCAAGCCAAAAGACACAATGGAGGTGAAGACCAGAGAGTTATACAAGGCCCTGCAAGTGGACTTACTTAGATGGCACAAGATGACCTTATCCATGGGGCAGAGAATCACAGCCATTAAAATGAACATGCTTCCCAGGGCACTTTTCACAATGTCGATGCTGCATACTGCCATTCCAAAGATGTGGATCAAAAGCATATAACACCTTTTTTTGGAATTTATATGGTCCCATAAGACAAGGAGCTCCCTAGCCAGAATGGCCACACTACCAATCAAAGGTGGTCTCAAAATGCCAGGCATACAACTATATTACTGGGCCTCCCAACTTCTGAGTGCTAACCACTGGTGCAAAACAGATACAAATGCAGACCCCCATGACTATACCCCAGAATGGGCCATCCTCAAACAACATTTATGCCAACACAAAGGATTCAATCTTAATGCACTACCATATGGTCCAAGCCTCTCTGCCCTATCGGACACACCCATTGGTAACATGCACAAAATACTGCATACACTGCTACAAAGACCAAATGCACCTTCTGCAGATCTTTAGATCAACCTATACTGAACAATGGGAACCTCACCATTAGTGGGCAAAAAATAAGGTATCCAGCATGGCAGAGTATGGAGAAGCTAACTGTCAAAGGTTTCATGTCAGGAGCATTTGCCTCTTTAAGAGCACTGCGGGCCACATACAACCTACTTCCCAGGGCTTCATATGAATACATGCAAATACAGCATTCCATCCGGGCACACTGGAAATGACAAACACCCAACGACTCCAGTTCGCCATGGAAAATGTAACTAAGTTCTCTGTTCCAAAACATCACTGCACACAATATCAGCACCACTCAAGGATGTCACTGTAAAAAAGCTTTATTAAAATGCATACCAAAAATCAGTTCCACATGAACAGGATGAAGCAGCAATGACCCCGACCAGTTTCGCAACTCAGTGCATCATCAGGGGGATGATCTAAATCACATAACAAGCAGTCTTGAGAATATGGCAGTTAAAGTGGCAGTGCACACACGTGTAAAGAGTCTTCAAGTGCTCAGTGCCAAAAAGTGCAATGATACAATTTATTCTCACATAAATACACTATCCCAACAGTAAAGCCACCCATTTAAAACCCTTAAAATTGATGCTGCAGGAAAATATTTAGAAACTACATATATCCATACACAAACACACACAAATGATAGGTGGATATGAATGGAGCCTACAAACATCCTGCACACTCTTTTGTGGCTGAGCTGTTCTGCTGTTAGTTGTTACTACATTTTACTTGCTTGCTGCAGGGCGTCAGTTTAAGCTAATTGTTTTACATACCACACTGTAATTCCACTGCTCCGCTTTTTCCACTCTGCCTTTTGAAAATGGGTGAAGACACTGGCGTTTGGGGTTAGCTGGCTCCAAGTAAACACATACTAGTGGAAACAGCCTAACATTGCTGGTTTGTCTTTTGAAAAATTTGCCGTACAACTTGGAGTGGGTTTCCCCGACATGTCCTCCATATTTGAAGGCATCCAACTGGGAGAGGAGGCAGGTTATTTTACAGCATACGTTTTTGCTGCTGCAGGGGAGGAAGAGTTGCTCACAGAAAGGGCAGGAGCTGCAACCAGTAATAACAGGGAGCAACCTAACTCTGGACCACAGCCTGGTTTGCCCAGAACAGCAGACATAAAAACGGCATTCACTGAGCTGGAGAGAGTAATTGTGAGAGGTAGGAGACATTATTTGGGGAAGATGACTCTAGAAGCTATCTAAAAGTTGGCTGTTCATCCAGAGACCTACGTATGACCCGAACACCTGGCTGTGGTTGGGACAGAGACTTTTTCAGGAGCGCCTCTCTTCAATTAGACACAGACACCTTGATTGAAACTGATCAGGGACTGCCAGTCACAACAATCTCACATGACAAACGATATACAGGCCAAAGAAACTGTAGTACTGATCTATAAAGATCATCCTCATTTTAATCATTTTGAGAAAAAACTTAAGGACGCTGTGCAAAAGGAGGAAAGGAAGATTAAACAAACCAAGCTCCACAAATTTGAGCGAGATAGACAGGACTACTTGCTGGACTGCCTTCAACTGGAATAAAAAGAACAACAGAAATAAGGGTTGGAATAAAAATTACAAACAGCAAGCACAACAACCACTTCGCTCAATTCTAAAAAACGAAGCCAGTCACCCAACTATAATACATCAAACAGTGAGTCTGAAGATGACTCTTTTTTAGAGGAAGGACCAGAGGACCAACTGGACTGCAGGAAGAATGATCAAGTAGTACAATTCTAGGAATCACCATGAGAGGTGTGACTACTGAGGGTCTAAGTTCAAGTCACACCATCACCACTACAGGCTACAGAAAACAGACCACAAGGGGAGGGAGGAAACACCGGAAGCAAATACCATGGCAAAAGGATCAAGTGAACCGGAATATGGAGAATATTATTTCTAACATCTCAGGAGTGAATTTATCAGAGGATCAGCTTGGATCTGCATAGATTCACCCGCAACCTTAACCTGAAGGCACATTTTGAAAAAGTTAGGATGTGCAGTGGAATGCAACACGGGGTAGAACCGGATGGGGAGGCCACGTCTACAACACAGGAGGTAAGGTCCTTTAAACCACCTTCAACTTTCATGCCACAATACGAGACAGAGTATATGAAAGCATGTAAGACTGGCATTAAGACATTACTGGCACAGAACAACAGACCCAAGTTTGTAACTATAACTAAGGAGGAGTCTGTGGCTTTAAAAGAATTTGAAAATAACAAAAACTTGACAATTGAGCCAGCACACAAAGAAGGGTTCATTGTGATAATGTCTACTATGCAGTGCATGGCAGAAATCAATAGACAGTAGTCTGATGTGGTGTTCTATAAGAAATTGAAAAGTGATCCAGCTGTAAAGTTTAAAACTGAAATAGATTTTTTTTTATTTTGTGCTGCATCAGAAGGCATTACAGATCAAAATGAAATGTTGTATCTTACTGTATCACATCCAATTAGGGCCAGTATATGTCTTGCCCAAGATTCACAAAGATATGCAGAATCCTCCATGGCACCCAATAGTGGCTGGCACAGGCTCATTAACTGAGCCTTTGTCAAGATTTGTGGATGCACGGGGGGCTAGAGAGCCACGTTTGAAACAGTAAACATCTTCACGAAACTCTGTATCTCATGCTGCCAAATAGCTATAAAATCACAAATTATTGAAATATAACTAGAAATCAGTTTACAGAACTCAATGGCTTAGGAGCCAGTGAACACAACGATATTTAATCAGATATGGGAAGGGAGAAAGGAACAGCCGCCGGTTCAAATCAAAAATCTGCACCTCAACCAGCACAGAAAAAGCATGGTGGGCCACAGCAGCCCGCAAGCTCAAGTGGAATGAAAGACGCACTGCCCAGGGAAACGGTCCTAAGCACAGTCACAGAAATGGACTGAAAATTAGAACGAGTCCTGGAACATTTTGGGGCACAAGACACTAAGATTTTTTTTTTTACAACTCTATTTGTGGCACTACAGACCCTGGAACTCTCTTGGGCTACCCAGCGACTGGCCGCTTCTACCGCCCACTATGACTCCACCTCTTCAAGGACATTATTTTCTCCTCAGTGGACCTTCTCCAGCTAGGGCCCGCGAGGAGATCAAAGGGGGTGGAGGTATCGGGCGTGTGGTGGCTGGTGCTGGGAGCCATCACCTATCCAGGCTGGAGGGGATTTTCTGGCATTACGCCCCAGACGTAGGGCATGCAATGCCACCTAGCCCGTGACGTGGATGCTCCCACACACGTCCAGAAGGCAGCTGTCCAACATCTTCCCCATCCCTTGCAAGCCCCTGTGCATCGCAGTGCTGCCGGTCTCCACCAGGGGCCACTGCTATGCCGGGCTACCCCTGGATCCCTCCCAGAGAGAGGAGAGCAGTCCTCTGGATGCTTGATCCTCTCTCCCCTGCCGACCCCTAGCAGTCTGGGCTCACTGCCGAATCCGGGTCACCGGCGAGGTGTAGCATCTAGTGCCTCAACTCTCATCGCCACCGGGCCAGCTCAAGACGCTAAGATCGAGAGAGTGACATAAACAGCACAAGAGGCTGAGGATCGCTCCCAACAGACTCTGGCTGCATTTGTGAAATCAACTAAAGAAATCAACCACTTAACAGCCTGCATGGAAATGATGGAGAACTCAACAAGGGTGATGAACTTAAGGCTGGTAGGGGTTCCAGAAGGTACAGAGGGGGTCGACCTGCTAGGATATTTAAAGAGATGGTTATTGGACTGTTTGCCCCCTGAGCTACAAGTAGAAGGGGACTCTTTGAAACAAGCTTTTAGGATCAACTTCCACAGGGCTCAAATGAACAGAGACACCCCACACACTATAATGCTGATCACTGATGGCTCTACTACAAGAGATTGAGTCCTGCAATGGGTGAGAGTTAACTACCCAGTCGCAATAGAGGGCCAAGATGTAAAGATTTTTCCAGACTGGTCCTTTGCTACATGCACAAGAAGAAAGCTGTTTGATCCACTCCAAAAGCAGTTGAGGAGCCTGGGGGTGGCCCATTCCCTGTTAGCACCAGCACGTCTATGCCTGACTTATGGTGGCAAAACCTACCAATTTAATTACCCCAAAGAAGCCACAAAAAGGGTTAATTGTGAGAGAATTTCAGAAGAAACTCCTGGAGACCCAAGGCCTGCCATCTGAATCTGAAGGTGAAGAGGATTAACTGAAAGCCGGTAACATGACTTTGTTCTTTATTCTGATCTGTTCACGTTACTCCACACTGATTAGGTCAGTCGGCATTGGGACTTTTTGAACTCGGTAACATGCTTACTCCCTGAACGAATGGCTATCCTATAATGTTCTTTCTCCCAAGAATAGGGAGATTGTTTTGTTTAATACAGAGGAGTTCGAGTCTCAAGCCAATTTCTCAACCAATAAGATTAATTACTTGCTAATCAGCTTGTACGGTTGAATGTAATAAAGGGAACCGACCACAAGGTCGCTTGCCATGTTTCAGGCTAGTGCAAGGTTGCCAGTAAGCATTTAGCAAGAGGCTGGTAATTATTGTTTTAAAAAAATACTAACAGAAATGTTGTTATACTTGCTTCCTTAGCCTTCCAGGGTGGGGTAAGGGGCCCTTTGCCTTAAGGGAACTGTTTTTTGGTTTCTGCTAAGTTGTGACATTTAACCTGGAATAGCACACTAAGCTGAAAGGTTGTTTATAGGTGAGACCTGGGAGCACAGGGAAGTTAAGCGACTTGCTCAGGGTCACACAGTATGCAAGTGAGGGTAGTGGGATTCAAACCCAGGTCTCCAGATTTGCAGGTCAGAGCCATAAGCCACTGCGCTATGCTGCCTCCTTTAGTCACCATTCCGAAGATGTCTGGTGGGAGGAGATGTCACAGCGAAGGGGAGATTTGATATACCTTAAATAGGCAGATAATCTATGTGGGGACAGTGTCTAGAGGGGTCACGGAATATATACCTTAAGGATCTCACCTAACTTCGCTTTCACTCCACAAGTTTAATGTGGCTAGCCATTCTAAGTGTTATATTTTGAATACAGAATACTGCTAAGAATGTACCCCCACATGTTGCTTCACATGACAGAGGACTACTAAAACTGATGTTAATATGTTTGTATTGCACCTAATGATGGAGCAGATGTAAACCAGCTCCAATGTCTGTAATGCTTTCTATGAGCTCATTGAAAAATGAATAAAAGAAAGTTTAAAAAAAATGTGTGGATGCACATATAAAGGAGTATGTTACACTATTGCCTTTATACATTTGAGATACCACCCAGATATTGAGCGTCCTGAAGGATGGGCAACCTGAGTCTGACTGGTTACTTGTGTCTATAGACATAAGTTCTTTGCATACTAACATTCCTCACAAAGAAGGCCTGGAAGCATTAAGGTTTTGGTATGATGTAGATGTGACCCTTGACCCTAGTAAGAAAAATTTTTTACTTGCGTGTTCTGAACATGTCCTCACAAAAAACTGCTTTCTCTTTAATGATGAATTCTATTTGCAACTCAAAGGGACAGCTATGGGGGCTACTTTTGCCCCAGATTACGCAAATCTCTACCTGGGCAGGTGGGAAAAGGAAACCGTCTGACAGCTAGGTCGATCCTTTTTTTTGACAGGACCGACATCTGGCGTCGCGTTATAGATGACATCTTTATGGTGTGGCAGCAGGGAGGAATTAGGGGATTTTATCTTCTATTTAGAAAATAGTAATGAGAAGCTGAGGTTTTCAGTTCAATGTTATGTTGAGTCCGTCTCCTTCCTGGACCTTAAAATCATAAAAAGGGAGGATGGCACATTCCAGACAGATCTCTTCAAGAAGGGGACAGATCGCAACTCACTTCTTCATACTACCAGCTGCCACCTATATCATATGATAAATAATATACTCAAAGCCCAGATGTTGAGGGTGCGACAAAACTGTAGTGAGGATGTAGATTATATCATCAATGGGTCAGAACTTTGTCTTCACTTTTTGGGTAGGGGTATACTAGTGGCACAGTCATAAGGGCACTAAGTGAAGTTTTTGAAACCAATAAGGAGGAACTACTGACAGAAATAGAGAGGAGGGTAACCCCAGAATGAACTTCGTCACCAGGTACTGTACACAAGACATGCAAAAGGTATTCAAAAAATTCTCTTGGGTAACTGGAGTATACTGGAAACAGATCCACTCCTCAAAGAGGCTAAGAAAGAAAAAAACAAGAGTGGTTTACAAAACAAATACCAATCTTAAGGATCGATTGGTACATAGCTACCAGAGGGGTGGGATACCACAAAACAACATGGGTAACTGGCTGCCACCACTGCAACATGATAATCTTCAATGTGACAACTGTAAGTTTTGCACTTCAGTACCAAGAACCAGCACATTCAGTTCATGCAATAACACTAGAGTACGAAATGAAAAGCTTTTTTAATTGCAATACTGAAAATATTGTGTATCTTTTATTTATTTATTTAGTTTTTGTTTACCAGGTAGGTGCACTAGCTAACAATATGACTATTTTCAGGCAAGACCCGAGAGAGTACAAAACATGATGAAAACAAGTACAGAACATTTCAAACAGAATGTGAAACAAACCTTACACTTTTAGGTGGCAGTACACTGTACATTGATGCAGAGAGTTAAATGGTAAAACATAATCACAGCAGAAAAGCACAGGGCAGCATTACACTTTCCGAGGTATTGACATCTTACCAATGGTACAACATAAGGAGAACTGGAGAAATAACAGTAGACAAGAACACAGCTAGCATAATAAGTTATATAAGTAAGTCATACAATGATACAAGTTAAATACAGTAATGGGAGATGCAGGTAGCAACTTTACAGCTGCAGTTGGAATTATACAAGGGGGAAGGAGTTAGGCAGAAAGAATACAGAAAGGTGGCTCGGTGAGGTGGGGCAGGTAGAGCAGTTTTAAGCTGTGCAAAGTAGGGGAGGATGAAGATGGGGAAGGTAGAGGGAATAGGAAGGCAAGAGGAGAAACTACATATAGGAGAGAGTGGCTAAAGGAAACTTAAAACTTACATATAGAAGTTAGGAAAGAGGAAGGTAGGAGGAGCAGTCTGGGCTTTTGTGGTCATGGCGATTAAACAAGATCCATTAAGTGGGATCGAGACAAGTGCCAGGGGCAGAGGAGCAAGGGGCAGTGAGGTAGGGGAGCCTACAAGTCAGTTACAGTGGGTCAAAACAAGTACAAGGTTCAGCCTGCAGAAGATATCGCCAAAGCACAGCCTGCAGAAGATATTGCCAAAGCACAGCCTGCAGTAGATATTGCCAAAGCACAGCTACGTATGAATGTGGCTCGTTTTATGTAGGCAAAACTATAAGACAGCTGAAAACTAGAGTAGGGGAACATTTGAGGTCTATTCTAGCAAATGATACTGGAAATGCCTTGGCGAATCATTGTAGAGTGATGGGCAGAACGGGTCATACTTTTAAGTTTTGTGGCATAGAGAAAGTTACTTTGGGCCCCAGGGGGGTGACCTTGATGAGAAACTTAAACAAAGAGAATCCTTTTGAATTTTTACACTGGGGGCCATGATGCCCCAGGACTAAATGATGGGATTGAACTCCTGTCCTGTATAAGAAAATAACATACTTCTTTCCAACTTGATGTATGTATTGTCTTTATTATTGTTACTACAAGCTATAATGGTAATATCCTAACATTACAGTTTGAATCACTAGCACTCCAGAGCCAGGAGTTAGTGGGTAAGCCCAATGCCTGGGGGCATCTGGGTGTCATGGAACACTGCTCTTGTGGTTACATATCAATTTTTGTTTGAGAAACTGTCTGAAATGAATTACTGTATCCACATCAAATCTACCTGTGAGTACTTCCACTGAGGTTACCCACTAGCTCCTGGCTCTGGAGTGCTGGTGTTTTGGGCTGTGTTGTTATACTACAAGGGTGGAAACCCCACACCAGCATCCTGCCTGGTCCGTTGAGCGCAGCACCTTTCCTTGAATCTGGCACTGCTAATTTCCTAACATGTCTGCGTATTTTTTTTCCAGATCCCTAAGGAACAAGAATATAATGCCTCATACACTGGAATTAGAATATGGACGCAGGTCCTATGTTTGTGGGCTTCATTCATATCCACATATCTTTTGTGTATGTTTGTGTAGGGATATATTTAGTTTCTAAATATTTTCCTGCAGTATCAATTTTAATGGTTTTAAATGGGTGGTTTTACTGTTGGGATAGTGTATTATGTAAGAATAAATTGTATCATTGCACTTTTTGGCACTGAGCACTTTAAGACTCATTACACGTATGTGCACTGCCACTTCATTTATTTATTTAGCTTTTGTTGACCGGGTAAGTGCACTAGACAAATTCTGCCTATTTTCATGCATGACACTGGGGAGGGGGATACAGATGAATGCCAACTAACCTTGAACCAGATTAAGCTGTTGGCGGTATTTTTAGTGAATGCCATATTCTTAAGACGGCTTGTTATGTGTTAAGACCGTCCCCCTTATGACGCACTGAGTTGAGAAACTGGTTGGGCTTATTGCTGCTTCGTCCTGTTCACGTGGAACTGATTTTTGGTATGCATTTTAAAATACTTTAATAAAGCTTTTTTATACTGACATCCTTGAGTGGTGCTGATATTGTGTGCAGTGGATTTTCTGTTTCTGTCCTGCACACCCTTTTGCAGCTGAGCTGTTTTGCTGTTGTCTGTTCCAAAACAACAGTTCAGTCACTCATTGGTACCAAGCCACAGTAGGGCAAATACACGGAGAAGCTAGTGAAATGAAGGAGTGGTGGGCAAAAGCTCTGGGCAGGAATACCACTTTCTGGAACTGGCTGAGAATATGGCAATTTCCCAAACAAACAACTTTGATTGTGGATCTCAAAATCCAACAATTTAAAATCCTGACAAATCTTTACTATAACCCCCCCCCCCCACAAGATGTACAAGATGGGCATCATCCCAACAGCATTATGCTATATATGCAACTACCCAGAAGCCTCATTTCTACATCTCCTATGGACCTGTCCCTTTATCCAAATATTCTCATGTAAAATAAAATCCAAACTCATCTCCCTCCTGGGCCTAAATAACCATTTTGAGCCAGACATTTCCATTACTGGCAACATGGGCAACTCAAGAGTAGCCATCTATACACAACATACAAAGGCCCTCACTGCGAATACAACTAAACGCCAAATACCGAAGCTGTGGCTTGATAAAATGCTGCCAACCAATGTAGAATGGCTCGTGAATTCCATGAAATAAAGGTTAAAGCAGTTAGCCCATAACCTGCGTAACGCACCGCAGGCCTGTTTGAGAAAATTTGCTCCATTGGATGCCCTCATCACAATCCCTAATGAGACCGAGTAAACAGGACTAAATCTCTAATTGTAAATTTCACTTTCCCTAATCTCACTCCTTGATTCCTACTATGTAGATCCTAAATCAGAAATGTCCCATATACCATTTATTATCAACAGTAATTACCATACACGCAACAGGTACAAGAGTAAGAAATGCTCTTTACAAATGAATTTCAACTAATCCTCTTAATTTGATCTAAGGTTCACTGTTATATGTGTTCAGTGTAATTATGTGTTATTCACCAAGTGTTAAAGCAAATAAAAAGCATGTAGCCAGTGAGCAGGAATTCTGAAACTCTCATGATATGCCCATCTCCTTCACATGCCCATCTCTATGGTTGTTGGGTGTACAACCAGGACTAAAGAACATGGGGGTCCCACAGAAATTAGCCCCCTGCCCCCTGAAACTGTACTTGGCCCCACTCCCAAAGACATGTTCATACTCATGGGATTCAATGACTGGTTGAAAAGCTGGTGCAGAGATCAGGGATTTGGCTTCATTGGGAACTGGGGCTCCACCTGGAGGGATGCAGGTCTATACAGGCATGATGGTCTGCATCTATCCTGGAGGGGAACCAGGATCCTAGGTGATAGGTTTAAATGCTTCAGTGGTAAGCATTTCAATTAGCCAAGGGGGGAGACACTGAAGAGGAGAAGGGGAATCCTAGCCCCTCCAAAAAGCAGGGTAATTAGTGAGGTAAACACCAAAATAGAGCAGTCGATAGGGAGAAGGGCAGGGGTAAATGGAGAAAAAGACAAAGGCAGTAGGGACAGGGATGGGGCAAAAAGAAATAAAACCATAAAAAAATGGAGGGTAATGAGTACCAATGCCCGTAGTCTAGGTAAAAAGCTCCCTGAAATGGTGGCCTTGATGGAAGAGGGATGCCTGGATATTGTGGCAGTCACAGAAACATGGTACACAGAGAACCATGACTGGGATGTCAACATACCAGGGTACACAATCTATAGGAGGGACAGGAAGGGAAGAAGAGGAGGAGGAGGAGGAGTAGCTCTCTATGTAAGGGAAGGGATAAAAGCAACAGAGCTAAAGGGTAAACAGGGAGGCGAGGATTCACTGTGGGTCACCCTGGAGACTGGAAATGGCTCCACAGTCCGCACAGGGGTTGTATACAGACCCCCGTCTCAGGGGGAGGAAATGGACAAGGAAATGATAGAAGGCATCCTTGGGATGGCAGAGAAAGGGGAGAAATTGCTGATGGGGGACCTGAATATGCCAGATGTTGACTGGAGCACCTTTGCTGCAACCACATTCAAGAGCAGGCTCATTCTCGATGCCCTACAGGGGGTATGCCTCAGACAGCTAGTTTTGGAACCCACTCGGGTGAGAGCAATCTTAGATCTGGTACTCTCAAATGGGGATGGAGAGAGGATCTCTAATCTTGAAGTGGGTAGACATCTGGGAACAAGCAACCACCAAACAGTGTGGTTCACGATAAACTTAACTGTAGAGTCAAGCCACACAAAAGTGAAGGTACTGGACTTCAGGAGGGCTGATTTTGTCAAAATGGGAGTGTGCCTCAGAAAAGCACTAGCAAATAGGCAAGAAGGTGGAGTGGAGCAACAATGGGGAAACATCAGAACTGCCATCACAGAGGCAACAAGTCTTTGTGTGAAGCAAATAAACAAATCAAAATGAAAGAAAAAAACACTATGGTTCTCAAAAGAAGTGCCGGGGAAGAAAAAAATTACTCACCTTAGTAATGTTGTTTCTTCTAATGGAGTCTTGCTATATTATAGACATTAGCAGTTTGTTCCAGCTCTAGAACTGCCCCGGAGTGAAAAGGTCAAAACCATTCCAAAATAGAATTTTGGCACGAGAGCAACTCTATCTGTGTCATTTCAAACTTGAACTGTCAGATCTTTTCGAGCCAAACTCACTAAGGTCTGTGTGGAAGCTGTAACCTAAACTAGCCAAATGGCTACCTAAATAATAACAACCATTGATGGTCCCAACACCCAAGACTCAAGTCAGGGACCAGAAATACTAACACCATTCTAATAATATGAAAATGGAACATAATATAAAAACACACACACGTCACACATACACACACCCAAAGTCCCAAAGGGACAAAATGCTAACAGGACATAAGTAGTGCCCACACTAAGTTGCCCGCACCCCACCAAGTACAGGTTCTGAGAGGGGCAGGTTGGGGGTGAGGTCTATAATATAGCAAGACTCCATTAGAAGAAACAACATTACTAAGGTGAGTAATTTTTTCTTCAAACAACATGAAGTCTTGCTATATTATAGACATTAGCAGAAAACACAGCAGTACCTCCATGGAGGAGGGGCAGAACCTACTTAGGGAATAGGCTCTGAAGAACAGCTGTGTCAAA
The DNA here is from genome assembly GCA_016271365.2 of Neoceratodus forsteri. Lineage (NCBI taxonomy): Eukaryota > Metazoa > Chordata > Ceratodontiformes > Ceratodontidae > Neoceratodus > Neoceratodus forsteri. The sequence goes on from CM057452.1 coordinate 571,912,500, forward strand.
GCGAGCATCTCTCCTGGCCTGGACATCCAGGGAGTAATGCTTGGTAAAAGTGTGTACCGTTTTCCAAGTAGCAGCCTGGCAAATCTCTAATAAAGGGATATGTCTGGCAGCAGCTAGAGACGCAGCTGTACCCCTGGTAGAATGAGCCCTCAAACTGGGGGCTCTGCCCACTTTCTGATAACAAAATTGGATACAAGAGACAATCCACCTGGCTATTGATCTCTTAGTGGCAGGTTTGCCTTTCCCAGCTTCACCATAGGTAAGGAAAAGTTGGAGGGATTCGAACCTGTGACCTTTGGTACGCTCTATATAATAACTAAGAGCTCTCTTAACATCCAGGCTGTGCAACCTTCTCTCACCCGAAGAGAAGTGATCAGTGAAAAATACTGGAAGGGAGATAGATTGATTAAGATGGAAATCTGAAACCACCTTAGGCAAAACTCCTATTAGTCCTAAGGACTACCTTATCCCTGTGGAAAGAAATAAAGTCACTCTCCACTGACAAGGCTTGCAATTCACTTATTGCCTGGCAGAAGTGATAGCCACTAGAAAACAGTTTTCCAAGTTAGGTACTTAAGCTCTGCAGAAGACAGAGGTTCAAAAGGGGTTGCATTAACTGGGCAATGCAAACATTAAGGTCCCAAGCAGGGCCGGTTCCCAAAAAGGAGGATTAGTATGAGTAATCCCTTAAAAACTTGGAAAACACAGGATGAGAGGAAAGAGGGATGACTTTCCTGCTGACACAAAAGCAGACACAGCTGCCAAATGAACTCTCAGGGTAGCTGGTCTGAGACCCAAGGAATTAAGATGTACCATGTAATCTAACAAAATGGGCAATTCAGCAGATTCTGGGGAAATATTTTCCTAGCACACCAAATGGAAAACCTTTTCCATTTAGAACTATAAGTAGTTCTAGTGGAAGGCTTTCTGGAAGCCTTTAGGATCTCAAGAACACCCTGAGAGAGGTGTAAATCAGCAACTTTAACTCCTCAAGAGCCAGGCCTTGAGGTTGAGGGATTTGAGGTCCGGATACCAAACCCTTCCCTGGGCACAAGTCAACAGATTGTGATTCCTGGGAGGCACAGGGGAAGATGGACTGTCAGAGACAGAAGGAGTGGTACCAGGGCTGCCTGGCCCAATCCGGGGCAATCAGAATCACCCTGCAAGGCTGAGATCTGATTTTGACTAGTACTTTGAATAGAAGAGGAAAGGGGGGGAAAGCATAATGGAACTTCCCCTCCCAATCCAGAAGAAGGGCATCCAGGGGAACTGAGCCCAGTACTGGAGGCCTGCAACAGAACAGAGGAAGTTTGTGATTGTCTGGGGCTGCAAAAGATCTATCTGAGGGATGCCCCACCTGGCAAAAACTATCCCCAGCACTTGAGGATCCAGGGACCATTCGTGATGGCCCTGGGAAATCCTGCTGAGGGCATCCGCTTAGACATTGTTCTTCCCTGGAAGATGAACTGCTATGAGGGAAGTGTTCAGGAATAGGCCAGAGACCACAACTTCATTGCCTCGGTGCACAAGGTCAAGACCGAGTGCCCCCTGTTTGTTGATGTACCACATTGTTGTGGTGTTGTCTGTTCTGACTTGTATCACCTTGTTGTGGACAGATGCAGAAAAGCTTGAAGAGCTAAAAGACAGCTCTGAGTTCCAGCAAATTGATGTGGAGCAGAGATTCCTGGGGACCAAACTCCTGAGTGGAAAGGTCGCCCATGTGGGCTCCCCAACCCAGAAGGGAAGCATCTGTAGTGAGAGTCAAGTCGTGAGAAGGGGAAATGAAGGGACCCCCGCTCTAAATTGCTCTGATCCTGCCACCACTGGAGAGCTAGGATCAAGGTTCGAGTCACTGGGACCAACTTGGAAAGGGGGTCTCTCTCTGAGACCAAAAGGTTCTCAAGTGAAACTGAATGTCTCTCATCTGAAATCTGGCTCCTGCACAACAGCTGTGGATGCAGCCATGTGCCCCAGGAGCTGCAGAAAGTGTTTTGCTGGTCGAGAGACCTGCAGAGTGAAGGAAGAGGCCAGAGCCACTAAATTCCTTAACCTTTCTGGGGGAAGAAAGGCTCTGGCTAGCTTTGTGTCCAATTCTGCCCCTATAAAGGTGAGTACCTGGACTGGTTCCAGAACCGACTTTGGTAGGTTTAGCAGAAAACCCAGGGAGGTGAGAAGCTGCTGGGTGACCTGCAGGTGAGATTTTACCTGTTCTGGGGACTGGCCTACAATGAGCCAGTCGTCTAGATAGGGAAAACAGCAACCTCTGCCTCCTTAAATGGGCCACTGCCACTGCTAGACACTTATGAATACCCTTGGAGCAGAGGTAAGGCCGAAGGGCATTGCTCTGAACTGGTAATGACCTGAGGGCAGTTCGAATCTGAGGTACTTTCGATGGGATCTTCTGATTAGGACATGGAAATAGGCATCCTTGAGGTCCAGGGAGGCTAAGCCAGTCCCCTGGCCTTAGGGAAGGTAAAATCATTGCCAGAGTTACCATTTTGAACTTCGGTTTCAAAAGATGCTTGTTCAGATATCTGAGATCTAAAATGGGCCGCCATTCTCCTGTCTTTTGGGGTAAGGAAGTATCTGAATACAGACCCCTGCCCTGATGCAGGAGGAACCCTTTCACTGCTCTGAGAGCTAACAGAGATGAGACCTCTGTTTCCAGAGCGAGGGTCTCTGAAGCACTTGCAGGTAGAAAAGTCTGCTTCTCAACTTGGGAAACTTTTTGAAGCTGAGAACCAGACCCTGGCTTACTACTTCCAGAACCCACTTGTCTGAGGTTAAAGAAGCCCAATTCTGACTGAAGTAAGCCAGCCTGCCCCCCAATGGTACAGGAGAATCGGCCCTGGGCACCCCATCAGGGTGCCTGTTTCGCAGGAGCTTTAGGCTGGGGGGTGGGAGCAGGTCTGCCCACCCCTCGTCTGCCCCTGCCTCTGAAGAAGCCCCTCTGAGCATAGGCAGAGGAGGCCTGAGTCTGGTAGAAAGGCCTGTGAAAAGGCCTACCCCTACCCCTGGGGCATGCCTTTGAGGAGTGGCTTGCCGCCTCCCAGCCTGGGCACTCTTGTAAGTAGTCCTATATTCATCCATCTTCTTCATGTAATTCTCTGTCTACTCTCCAAACAGAGAATTTCCCACCACAGGAAAATCCATAGCCTTAGTCTGGGTATCCTGTGACAAACTAGTACACCTGAGTCAGGCCAACCTACGAAAAGCTACAGATGTGGCCATGACCCTAGAGCAATAGTTCTCAGACTTTGTCACAGTGAGCCTCCCCAGATCCATGGAAAATATTTTGAGCCTCCCCCAAAAATTGAATCCCTTCCCAAAGAAAATTAACATACTGTACTTTGCACAGTACACCATGAATAAATTGAAACCCCTCTGAGTACTTGGCTCACATTCAGTTCTTTGTCTTATACTGATGTGGAACCGTTGAAAAAGAGCGCCTGTGCTCAAAGGTGTTATCTAAATAACAAATAAAATAAACAAATATTATTATTCAGCTTATTGTAACTCCCTCCCAGGCCAACCTACATACTCTGCTATTTTCATTCTTGAACCATTGTTACCCCTTGTTGCAGTACCTTCATGGGTCAGACTACTTTCTCTGTTTCTTCTCTATATGAAATAACCTTCCTACATACTTTGCCTCTCCCCATCCTTCCCTGCTTATAAACAACTTCTCTGGGATTACTTTGTTCCTTCTTGCTATTGCTCTTAGTACTTCTATGCTGAACCCTTGTATTTGGGCTGTTCTGCCATCAGGCTACAAATTGATCAATTACCACCACTCATTATTAGTTTATTGTTCATATTTGTTTGCACTATTGTTCATTGTGTATTTCTTGATTGTTTTGCAGTTACCTTTTTGAAATGTATTCACTCCCAACCCTTCCCCAGGTACACCTGAAATGAGCCTTGGCTCATTCACCTTTCCTTGTCACCTATTGGTAAATAAATACTTAAAATTCACCTACTATTGTCCTCTTTCAGTTTGCTTCATCTCTTCACACAAAATATATAAAACTCACAATTTAAATACAGTACTTCTTCAGACTTGCTTGAGCCTCCCTTGGAACAGGTTGAGGCCTCCCAAGGGAGGCTGGCCTCACCATTTGAGAACCCCTGCCCTAGAGGAAACATCATTAACATCCACAGCAGCATGAAACTGAACCTTAGAGGCTTCAATGCCATCAGCAGCCACCTGTTCTAGTTCACTAGCCAGCTGGCCATGGGCCTGCTTGGCCAATTGCATACCAGTATCCCATCTAGATTTCTGATACCTAGCTACATAAGCCATATAATTTGCTTGCCTGAGTCCCAGAGAGGCTGCCATATACTGTTTTTGCCATGGCATCAATCTTCCTGGAATCCTTGTCAGGAGGATGTGAGCCAAGGAATATTAGTTTTATCACAGGCAGCAGCCTGAACTACCCCAACATGACTGCATTGTTGAGAAACGAATTCTGTATCAGGGCCTGACAATGTATACCTTCTGTCCATCTTTTATCTACAGGAGGCACAGAATTAGGAGCTTTTAAAATTTTAATTGTTTGTTTCCTAAAGACTTATGTAAAGGAATAGACAATCTCTAGACTCTGGAATATCCATAATTTCTACAAAATCAGGCTCCTCTTGCTCATCCACAGCTTCTTCCAAGGGAAGCTGGAGGTTTCAGCAACTTTTTGTAAAACATAAAATGAGATGGGGACTCAGACAGCATAGGGGAGATTCTAAAGGTCTGTCTGGGGAGATGTCCAGTTCAATGGGCACACCCAGACCTTCCCAGCCACATTCATACTGTTCATAATCCTTCTCCCCTCCTCTGGTTCATAAAATTCCTCAATATCATAATCCTGAACCACTGGGACCGACGAACCGACCTTTACCAGATAGTGGTGGTTCGGACGGACCCTGAGACAGTGACTGGACAATTTGTATGGCTTTTGTTATCTCTGCAGCAGTTGGAGAAGGAATTTTGGACTCCAGACCTGCTGATTTTCTTGTTTTCTTTACTGGAATTGGTTCCTCAGAACCAGCTTTTCTTGCCCGAGGAAGTCTGGCCCTGGTCAGAGGGCACTCCCTCTGGTTAGGTTGTACCCGAACGGGCTGTCCCATCCGGGTCAGCGGACTTTTGACCTCTCGTTCCCTGAGCCTGCCCAATCTTTTCCAGGGTGGCTGCAGGGAAATTCTTACATACCTGGCAGTCTGACTGGAGGTGGTCAAACCCAGACAATAAACACATGTGGTGTGTGGGTCAGCCTTGGCAAAGACTTCCCCACAAACATCACAGTGTTGAAACCAGATGGCTGTTTTCTTTTGGGTTTCTCAGACATAATGCCAGCCTAACCAAAAACTTGCCCTTTTAACGGCAGTGCCAGGCAAGACACCCTTATCGGTTCCTAACCGTGTCACGGGTATTGGAAAAAAACGTAATAAATCCGGTTTTTTTAGAACCGATAAGAACCGGAAACCGCACTCTAAAATAGTAACTTTTAGTTTTAAATGAGCTTGAACCGAACGGTTTTGCGGTTAAAATAAAACTATTCTCGGTTAAATCCAACCGAGAAAACACTTTTTAAACCGAGAAATGAACCGAGCAGAAGGAGAAATCTCCGGAGCGACTGTTCACTGAGGCGGAGTAAAGAATCTGACAGTTCAAGTTTGAAATGACACAGATAGAGCTGCTCTCGTGCCAAAATTCTATTTTGGAATGGTTTTGACCATTTCCTCGGGGGCAGTTCTAGAGCTGGAACAAACTGCTGATGTCTATAATATAGCAAGACTTCATGTTGTTTGAAGGTAAGGAAAGAAAGATAGCATTCAGGAAGTATAAGGAAACACAGAAGAAGCAGGACAGAGAACTGTACCAGTTAAAGCAGAAATGGCGGGTAAGGCAGTCAGAATAGCAAAGGCCCAAACCAAGGAAAAGATAGCCAACTCTGTTAAGAAGGGGGATAAAACCTTTTATAGGCACATTAGGGAGCAAAGAAAGATTAAGGCAGGGATACTGAGGCTGAACAAAGAGGAAGGTGGTTGGGCAGAAAGCGACACTGAAAAAGCAGGGATCCTGAATGAATACTTCTGCTCAGTATTCACAATGGAAAAGCAGAGGTAAATACCTAATCCGGTCAACAGAAGCACTCTGGAGAGGGGGGTTGATATTAGTCCTTTCACAGAAGAAAGGGTTCTGAAAGAACTCTTAAAACTGAAGGTGGATAAAGCAATGGGGCCTGATGGGATTCACCCCAGAATTTTAAAAGAACTAAGGGAAGAACTAGTAACACCACTGACTACCCTTTTTAATAAATCATGGGAGGATGGGGTGGTACCTGAGGACTGGAGGAGGGCGGATTTGAGTCCCCTTCACAAAAGTGGGAGCAAGACAGAGGCAGGAAACTACAGACCTGTCAGTTTGACCTCAGTGGTAGGGAAAATGATGGAATCACTTCTGAAGGAAAGAACTGTTGAGTACCTAGAGGCTAGTGGGGCACAGGACCCAAGGCAGCATGGATTCACAGCAGGAGGGTCATGTCAGACAAATCTAATTGATTTTTCTGACTGGGTGACCAAAGCAGTAGACCAGGAAGGGGCTGTGGACATGACCTACCTAGACTTTAGCAAGCCATTTGACACAGTCCCGCACAAAAGATTAATAAACAAATTAGCCAGCCTGGGAGTGGACCATAGGGTGGTAGCCTGGGTAAAACACTGGTTGGACAACAGGACACTGTGGGTAATAGTAAATGGAGTCCACAGTGAAGAAGAAAAAATTACTCACCTTAGTATTTGTGTTTCTTCTAATGGAGTCTTGCTGTCTTCTGACTATCTGCAGTTAGCTCCAGCCTTTAAACTGCCCCGGAGAACAAAGGGTTAACTTTCTATGCAGGGCATAAAATGCTGAGCTCGAGCTCAGTTGAGGTCTCTGTCTGCAGCCTTTTGAAACCCAACCGTCAGATTCTTACGAGCAAAAACTCACTAACCATCCTATGTGGAAACTGTAAAATGTTTACTAGCCAAGTAGCAACAAGAGTTTTGGATTCCCAAGGAAGACTCAAGTCAGGAAACCCAAAACCAAAAACCAATCCAAAAAAGGATAACAATACAACAAAAACACCCAAACAAAAAGGAGGAAGGGTGTGAAGAAGCACCTCTGGAGTGCAACACTGCACCTGCCCACCCACTTCCCAAAAACCAGGTTCTGAGAGGGGAGGCAGGGAGGGAGGGAGGTCAGGATACAGCAAGACTCCATTAGAAGAAAGACAATTACTGAGGTGAGTAATTTTTTCTTCAAACAACATGAAGTCTTGCTGTATTCTGACTATCTGCAGACTACCAAGCAGTACCTCCATGGAGGAGAGAGAAAACCTACTTTGGGAATAGGCTCTGAAGTACTGCTGTGCCAAACCGAGCATCACTCCTAGCCTGGATATCCAGAGAGTAATGCTTGGTAAAGGTATGGACTGTTTTCCAGGTGTATGCTTGACAAATTTCTAAGAGAGGGATATCCCTGGCAGCAGCCAAGGAAGCAGCTGTACCTCTTGTAGAGTGAGCCCTCAGGCCTGAGGGTGGAATCTTTCCCAGTTTCTCATAGCAGAATTGTATACAAGACACAATCCACCCGGCAATAGTTCTCTTGGTGGCAGGTTTGCCCTTTCCCACTTCTCCATAAGTGAGGAACAGCGGGAGGGAATCAAACCTGTGACCCTTGGTACGCTCTAGGTAGTAACCAGCAGTTCTTTTAACATCTAAACTGTGTAGCCTCCTCTCTCCTGAGGAAGAATGATCTGTGAAGAAGACAGGAAGAGACATAGACTGATTCAAGTGGAAGACTGAAACCACTTTGGGCAAGAACCTTCTATTTCTAAGGACCACTTTATCCCTATGAAAGGATATAAAATCAGGTTCCACTGACAGGGCTTGCAATCCACTGATAGGTCTGGCAGAGGTAATGTCTACCAAAAACAGTTTTCCAAGTCAAGTACTTTAGCTCTGCTGAGGACATAGGCTCAAAAAGAGGTTGCATAAGTGGAGCAATGTAAACATTTAAGTCCCAGGCAGGGGCAGGATCCAAAAGGGAGGATTGGTATGAAGCAGTCCTTTGAAAAATTTACAGAACACAGGATGAGATGATAGTGAGGAAGACTTCCTCACTGACAGAAAAACAGAAACAGCTGACAAGTGTGCCTTGAGAGTAGCTGGTCTGAGGCCTAGGCCATTCAGATGGACCATATAATCCAGAACTGTAGGCAATTCAGCAGCGTTTGGAGAGAGATGCTTCTTGGAACACCAAATGCTAAATCTCTTCCATTTGGAATTATAGGTCTTTTTGGTGGCGGGCTTTCAAGAGGCTTTGAGAATATCCAGGACCCCCAGACACAGATGCAAATCTCCATACTCTAACTCTTTAAGAGCCATGCCTTGAGGTTGAGAGACCGAAGATTGGGGTACCAAATCCTCCCCTGAGAGGAGGTTAACAGGTTGTAATTCCAGGGGAAGATAGACTGCTAGAGACAGCAACAGGGGGTACCATGGCTGTCTGGCCCAGTCTGGAGCAATCAGAATCACTTTGCAAGGTTGTGACCTTATCTTGACTAGAACTTTGAACAGTAGAGGAAATGGAGGGAAGGCATACAGAAATTTCTCTTCCCAGTTCAGAATCAGAGCATCCAGAGGGACTGAGCCCAAGACTGGGGGTCTGTAACAAAAGAGAGGAAGTTGGTGGTTGTCTGGGGCTGCAAAGAGATCTATCTCTGGAGTGCTCCACCTTGAAAAAATCACTTTCAACACCAGAGGATCCAGGGACCATTCGTGATGGCCCTGGGAGATCCTGGTCAGTGCATCTGCTAGCACACTGTCCTTCCCTGGGAGGTGGACTGCTATCAGAGAGGTTTGCAGAGAATAAGCCAGGGATCACGGTTTCATGGCTTCCGTGCACACGGCCGTGGACCAAGTGCCTTCCTGCTTGTTGATGTACCACATGGTGGTGGTATTGTCTGTTCTGACCTATACCACCTTGTTTTGCACTGACTGAGAGAAAGCTTGCAGGGCCAGAAAAACTGCCCTGAGTTCCAGGAGATTGATATGGAGAAGGGATTCCTGAGGGGACCACAGTCCCTGGGCAGTGAGGGCCCCCAGATGGCCTCCCCAGCCCAGAAGGGAAGCATCCGTGGTAAGGACCACCGAATGAGACTGAGTGACAATTGGGACCCCTTGCCTTAGATTGCCCTGATGCTGCCACCACTGAAGAGCTTGGATCAGAGTCTGAGTCACTGGAATCAGTTTGGTAAGGGGATCTTTCCTTTAGGACCAAAAGGCCCTCAGATGGAACTGAATGTCCCTCATCTGGAATCTTGCCCCTTGGACCACTGCTGTAGAAGCTGCCATGTAGCCCAAGAGCTGAAGGAAATGCCTTGCTGGTCGGGATACCTGAAGGCTGAAGGAAGAAGCCAGTTCTATAAGAACTCTTGCCTTTTCCAGGGGAAGAAAGGCTCTTGCTTTGACAGTATCCAGCTCTGCCCTTATGAAGGTAAGAAGCGGCACTGGTTTGAGAACTGACTTGGGGAGGTTGAGAAGAAATCCTAGAGAAGTGAGCACTTGCTGAGTCACTTGCAAGTCTGACTTGACTTGGTCTGGAGATTGACACACTATGAGCCAGTCGTCCAGATATGGAAAAATGGAAATATTTTGCCTTCTTAAAAAGGCAACAACTACTTCCAGGCACTTTGTGAAAACCCTTGGGGCTGATGTTAGACCAAAGGGCATTGCTTTGAACTGATAATGGCCTGAGGGCAACTTGAACCTGAGGTACTTTCTGTGGGAGCACCTCACGGGAATGTGAAAGTAGGCATCTTTGAGGTCCAGGGAAGCTAGCCAGTCCCCTGGCCTTAGAGAGGGAAGAATTATTCCCAGAGTCATCATCTTGAACTTTGGTTTTAAAAGATGTTTGTTCAGGTATCTTAGCTCTAGGATGGGTCACCACTCCCCTGTCTTTTTTGGGGTAAGAAAGTACCTGGAGTACAGACCTTTGCCCCAGTGTAGGGTAGGTACTCTCCCTATGGCTCTTAAAGCCAGCAGAGATGAAACCTTTGCCTCTAGGACAAGGGTTTCTGAGAGACCTGCAGGTGGAAAAGATCTGGCTCTCATCTTCAGAAATTTGTTGAAGCTGAGAACGAGTCCCTGGCTTACTACTTCCAGGACCCGCCTGCCTGAGGTAATAGACATCCAGTCCTGGACAAAGTAAGCCAGCCTGCCCCCTACAGGAATAGTCGACCTGGGCAGACCCATCAGGGTGTCTGCTTGGCAGGAGGCTTAGGCTGAGGAGTGGATGCAGCCCTGCTCATCCCCCTTCTGCCTCTCCCTCTGAAGAACCCCCTCTGTGAAAAGGGAGAAGAGGCCTGTGCTTGGTAAAAAGGCCTGCCCCTAGATTGCCGCCTTTGAGGAGTTGCCTGCCTCTCCTTGGCCTGAGCACTCCTATAAGTGGTCCTGTACTCATCCATTTTCTTCATGTAATTCTCTGTCTGCTCCCCAAACAGAGAATTACCCACCACAGGAAAATCCATGGCCTTAGCCTGGGTGTCCTGTGAGAGGCTAGTACATTTGAGCCAAGCCATCCTCTGAAGAGCCGCAGATGTAGCCATGACTTTTGATGACACATCATTGGAGTCCACAGCAGCATGAAATTGTACCTTTGATGCCTCAGTCCCATCAGCAGCCACCTCCTCCAGCTCCTTGGCCAGCTGGGGGGAGGCCTGTTTAGCCAGTGCCAGTACAGTGTCCCACCTGGACTTCTGGTACCTGGCTGTATAGGCCATATAGTTCGCCTGCCTAAGTCCCAAGGAAGATGCCATGTACTGCTTTTTTGCCATGGCATCAATCTTCCTAGAGTCTTTGTCTGGGAGGTGTGAAGCCAAGGGAATATTTGCCTTGTCACAGGCAGCAGCCTGCATTACCCCAACATGGCTGCATTGTTGGTATAAAAACTCCGTATCTGAGCCTGATAGTGTGTACCTCTTGTCCATCCTTCTGTCAATAGGAGGTACAGAATTGGGAGACTTTAGGATTTTCTGTGTCTGCTTCCCAAAGGATTTGTGAAGGGGAATAAACAAACAGTCTCCTGGACTCTGGGATGTCCATCATGTCCACATAATCAGGCTCCTCTTGATCCTCCATTGCCTCCTCCATAGGAACCTGGAGGGTTTCAGCCATCTTTTCTGTAAAACAGATAGTGAGGAGGGGACTCAGAAAGCCGAGGAGGGGAAACAGCAGAAGGTCTGTCTGGAGAGATGTCCGGTTCCATAGGCACATCCAGACTTTCGCCATCATCACCATCATCTTCGAACTCCCCCTCCTCCTCAAACTCCGGTTCATAAAAATATTCAGGGATATAATCTTGAACCGGGGGAACCAACCGAACCAAACCCCTGCCAAATGGTGCCGGAACGGTCGGAACCGGGCGAAGCGATTCCACAATCGGAATCACTCTGGCTATTTCCTCGGCAGTCGGAACATGAACCTCTGGATCTGAACCGGTCAATTTCTCTTTGCATTTTCTTTTTGTAGGAACTGACTCCTCAGGATCATATTTCCTCTTGCCCGAAGAAGTATCGCCCTGATCAGAGAGTACTCCTCCTGGTTCGGTCGGAACCGAACCGGATTGGCCATTCGGGTCAACGGACTTCTTGGCCTCCTTTTCCCTAAGTCTACCTAATCTCTTCTCAAGGGTAGATTTAGGAAAATTTTTACAAATTTGGCAGTCTGTATCGAGGTATTCAAACCCCAGACAATAAACACAGGTGGTGTGGGGATCGGTCTTAGCAAAGACCTCCCCTCACTCACTGCAGTGTTGAAACCCAGTGGGCCTGGTTTTCTCCTTGGGTTTCTCAGACATGGCCAACCTAACCAAACTTGCCCTTTTTGTGGCAACTGCCAGGCCAGACTCCCTTATCGGTTACTACCCGTGTCACGGGTATTGTAAAAAAATGTTCAAAACATGTTTTCTTTAGAACCGATAAGGACCGGTAACCACACTCTAAAGTAAAATATTAAAATTCACTAAAAGTGATCGGTTCAGCCGAACTGATCAAACAAGTTTACAATTTCCACACAGAATTCAGACAAAACCTATCTAGTACTCACGGTACCGCAGACAGACACTGAACCGACTATGCGGAACAAATTCAGCTTAAAACCAGCAATTTTAACCAACACTATAACCGACTTTCGAACCGAGCTGAAGGAGAACTCTCCGGAGTGACTGTTCAGTGAGGCGGAGTAAAGAATCTGACGGTTGGGTTTCAAAGGGCTGCAGACAGAGACCTCAACCGAGCTCGAGCTCAGCATTCTATGCACTGCATAGAAAGTTAACCCTTTGTTCTCCGGTGGCAGTTTAAAGGCTGGAGCTAACTGCAGATTGTCAGAATACAGCAAGACTTCATGTTGTTTGAAAGGAGGGTTACTAGTGGGGTACCACAGGGTTCAGTACTGGGGCCAGTCCTTTTTAATGTCTTTATAAGTGACATTGCAGAGGGACTGGAAGGAAAAGTATGTCTCTCTGTAGATGACACAAAGATCTGTAACAGGGTTGGTACACAGAGTGGGGTGGAAAGGATGAAAAGGGACTTGGCAAGGTTGGAGGAATGGTCAAATGTATGGCAGCTTAGATTCAATGCAAAGAAGTGCAAAGTAATGCACCTGGGAAACAAAAACCCAGGGGAAGAGTACACGGGGGAGATACTGACAACAACAAAAATGGAAAGGGACCTGGGGGTAGTCATATCAGACGACCTAAAGGTGGGTCAGCAATGTGAGAAGGCAGTAAGGAGGGCTGGGGGGATACTAGGATGCATAGGGAGAGGCATCACCAGTAGAAAACAGGAAGTTGGCCCTCTGTACAGACAGTTGGTAAGACCACATCTGGAGTACTATGTACAGTTCTGGAGACCCCATCTCCACAAAGACACAGACAGGGTGAAGGCTGTCCAGAGGTGGGCAACCAAAATGATGCAGGGTCTGCATCAGAAGACATATGAAGAAAGACTAAAGAAACAAAAGATGCATAGCCTTGAGGAAAGGAGGGAGAGGGGGGACATGATAGAAACTTTCAAATACCTCAAGGGAATCAACAAAGTCCAAGAGGGTAGCAGCTTTCAGAAAAAGAGATGTGCAAAAACAAGGGGGCACAATTTGAAGATGGAGGGGGATGGCTCAGAGGTAATGTGAGGAAGTATTTCTTCACAGAGAGGGTTGTGGATACATGGAACAGCCTTCCTGAGGAGGTCGTAGAGTCAAAAACAGTGGGGGAATTCAAGAATGCATGGGACAGACATAAGGAAATTCTAGTGGGGGGTAGGAGGAAGTAGGCTGTTGGTTAACTAGGATCTGCAACTTATCCGTTAGGTAGGGAAATGGGCAGACTAGGTGGGCCAAGCGGTCCTTATCTGCCGTCAAATTCTATGTTTCTATGTTTCTATACTCAAGGGTTGTACAACCACGCAGTGATAGGGAGATAGGGGGCCCAATTCCAAAAGGGGGATGCAGGGCTTGATATAAGCCCTGCATCCGCCCTGCCGTGACCCACAAATGCATCAATGCGCTTGGACATGACCCAGCGCTATTCCAGAAGCGTTGACGCAGTTTGCGACACTTTCGCCGCTTTATGGCAGCTTGCCTCATCGTGGGGACCCCCCCATGGACACAACGTTAGACCATTGGTGACATGGTCTAGCAGTTGCGTCGTTGGAAACCTGTGGCACTGATTTCTGGAATCAGGTGCCTGATGCAAGTCGGGACTTGCATCAGACATTGTGCCGCAAGTCCCTTGCGTCGGATGGAACATGACTCAGAATCAGGCCCAGGGTCTCAAGACTCCAGGTACTTCACTGAAGTTCCTGGTAAATGGAGAATTATAATGTGTGACGTTATGTGGATGTTTTTACTGTTTGTAATGTACTGTTTGTTATGTTGCAGAAATCAATAAAATATAAGTCTTAAAAAAAGGACTGGTAATTTTGAAAAGGTTTTCTCTCAGGGATGTCGATTTAGCATACAAGGGCCAGGATTTGAAAACTCCTATCCCACCTCTACGAGTCTGAAGTAAATTCTCTCTGACAAGTTGTGTCGGAGTTAGGCTACACCCTCGGCTGTGACTGAGGGACCACTTTTCTATCTATTTCCTAGCTAATAAACAGGATTCAGAAGCCATATAAAACAATAATAATTTCATGATCAGTACAGTTATAAGAAGCCCTTAAGGTATTTTCATAAATTCACATTATAACCCTATTACTGTATTTAAAAGTGCTTAGTCACTGTGGATCAGAGAGACAGAGTCAATATCTGTGGAGATATACACTGTACCTTTAACTGAACCAGGAAGTCCCCTGAAACAAAAAAAACCTTGGTTCTGAAACAACATATCCAGACATGTAAATAGAAAGGGCTCAGTCAAGTGACCCCACCAAAATATATAAAAAATCTCTTCACTGAGTTCACTTCAGTTCAGTTCAATGGGGCTCAGCCCTGAGAGAAGAGAGAGGTTCTACTCTTTGTGCAGACAAGCTGTTGAATGCATATGAGAAGGGTCTTAGGAGCTCTAAGATCCAGGACTGTATTATGTGAGAAACTACTGATGTTAAGTAGTGATTTTCTTTAGAATTTTTTTTGTTTTCATTTATTATTTTTCTAACTTTTGAAAAATAAATATTGCACCATGGTGTGTTTTAAACCTGTAAATTTGCCTTGTCTAAAGTTTATTCCCACACACTGTGACAAACTTGGTGTCAGCAAGGGGGAGACCAGAACCCAGATACCAGCCCTGGTATCCAGACATGGGGGCAAAGAGCAGGATGGCGTACTTCTGGGCTCTCGTGGATGCTAAGGATCTACTGAAGGAGGAGGAGCAGCTTACTGGTGTATATACCAGAGCTCAGGTGAGAAGAACTGGATTGGAGTTCGATGGAATGCCGGAGAGAGGCGGAGCACCACTGCCAGATGCTGATGGAGGGTTCCCAACTGGAGGATTTCGTGGCGTAGGCAGAGGACCAGAACCCATGGGTTATAGAGGAGAAGGACCCCCCTGATGGAACAGTTGTTGCCAGCCACTTTTAAGATCCTGTTGCCCATTTTTCCGGGCTGTTACTTGGTATAGGACAGTGACCAGGAAGATGAGACTCTAGGTAAGACTATTGCTAGGGATACTGTATTGGAGTGGAAACCTTCAAGCAAGAAAAAGCCGCTGTTGAGGCTGAAGGGACCTTTTCTTGTTCTGTTACAACTGAACTATCAACAGTATTTACAGAACTGACTGGGGTAGATTGGTATTGGGGATCGGGGTGATATGGGATGAAATGTGTGAAACATGTAATGTTTAAAATGAATGTAGCTGTTAAGGCTGGTGCTGAGTACAGTCAGTTGAGGGTACCAGAACGGTGTAAGGACTGAAAGGAAACCTCTGGTATGTTATAAATAAAAGTTGAAAGGAAACCCCAGATATGTTACAAATAAGGGTTAAAAGGAGACCCCAAAGGTTTTGGAGTTAGGAACTGGCTGGTTGATGTTTAGCATGAGAAGGTTCCTTGTCTACCAGAAAATATATGAAAGGGAAATGGATAAATTAAATGATTACAAGAAATGTATAACATAAAAGAAATGTCTATACTGTGTGATATAAAATGAGGAACCTAGGGTCATGGAGAATCTACAGTAGGTATGGGGTGGAACCTATGATTGGGCCCCTGAGTGGAAACAATGTGTTAGAATGGGGTTAGAGCTGGGTACAACACGCCCCAGGGAAAGTTGTGGTACAGGCCTGTACGGCCGCCCTGATAGCTAGATGGAGAAAGCTAGAAGTCAGCATAAAACTGCTATGTATTACTTCCTCTTTTTTAATATACTGATGAAGGTACGATAGTGGGTGAACAGGGCTGAAATTATGCCAAATGATGGGTTCTGAAACAATGCCAAGTGATGGATTCTGAAGCGATGCCAAGTGATGGGTATGGAGGAAGCTAGGTGTCATACGAACATACGAAAGTGCCAGCAGAACAGACCTACTGGTCTATCAAAGTCTGCTCGACTGTGCAGCTAGCTCCATATCAGGCAGCTGCCCCTCACCCCATTCTCCTTGCCCCCCCTTCACTGACCTCCTTGCCCACCCCTGTATTCTGTCCCATGCATTCTTAAAGCCAACCACATTTTTGCTCGATATCACCCCTTCTGGCAGTGCGTTCCACTTTGCAACTACTCTCTCTGTGAAGTAATGCCTCCGCATCTCCCTTCAGAATCTCCCTCCCTCTATTCTTAGCCCATGCCCCCTAGTTTCCCTCCCACTCCTTAGTTTAAACACCCCCTCCACCCCCCTCCCTTGTTGATACCCTTCAGGTACTTGAAGGTTTCGATCGTGCCCCTTCCCTCCAGTGCATACATATTCAGCTCCTTTAGCCTCATCTCATAGTCCATCTCCTCCATCCCCCGAATCATCCTCATTGCCCTTGGCTGCACTTCCTCCAGCAGCTTGACATTCCGCCTCAAGTACAGCCTCCAGAACTGGACACAGTACTCCTAAGTGCGGCCTGACCACTGCCCTGTAGAGGGGCAAGATCACATCCCTGCGCCTGGATGTAAATTCCCGTGCTATGCACCCTAGCATCTTGCTTGCTTTCACCGCCGCTCTCCTGCATTGGGCAGTATTGTTCATGCTCGCTGTTATCAAAACCCACAGGTCCTTTTCCTCCTCACTGCTCCCCAGCTTGATCCCCCCTAGCCAGTAATCCCTCCTTGGGTTTCTAGCCCCAAAATGCAACACATTGCATCTTTTCACATTGAACCCCAGCTGCCACTTCCCTGACCATTCCTCCAGCTTGATCAAGTCCCTCTGTAGGTGCATCAATCCCTCCTCATCGTATACTACTGCCCCCATTTTGGTGTCATCGGTGAACAGGCTAATCCTGCTCACCTCCCCCTGCGCAATGTCCGAGATGAATAGCCCGAACAGCACCGGGCCCAGCACCAAGCTCTGTGGCTCCCCGCTAGTCACAGCTCTAGGCTCCAAGACTTCTCCCCCCGCCATCACCCTTTGTAACCTACCCTGTTGCCAGTTTGATATCCAACATGCTATCTTCATCCCCACTCCCACCCCAGACAACTTCACCCCTAGTCACCCATGGGACACTGAATCGAAGGCCTTGCTGAAATCCAAGTACAGCACATCCACAGTATGGCCCCCCCATCTAGCATAAAACTGCTGTGTATTACTTTCTCTTTTTTAATGTACTGATGAAGGTGCGATATTGGGTCACAGGACTGCAACAATGCCAAGTGATGGGTTCTGAAACAATGCCAAATGATGGGTGCTGAAACAATGCCTATTGATGGGTGCCTGATATTACATATGAAATGTCGGAGTTGTAGTAACCAGAGTGAAATAGTTAAGGGATAGTCAGTCACTACAGACTGAAGTACTCTGAGAGCATAGATGGGTACTGTGCTGAACTGTATGACAGCCCCAGGGTAATGTTGTAAAAGTAATGCAGTAACTCTGTCTTTCGGATGAGACGTTAAACCGAGGTCCCATCTGCCTGTTCTGGTGGTAGTTTAGGTGGATGTTAAAGATCCCATGGCACTCCTCAAAAAGAGTAGGGGAGATTTCATTGTAAAAACACATACAACAATTTCTGTGGTAACATCATATACATCAGTGAATCCACAGTAAACTTGCAATATCGCCACAAAACTTCATACATCATCCAAAATTACCTTTTGATATGACTTATTTCCCTTCAAACCTCTTTCTAGGACTTCCGGTGATGTCATGCTCCCTGGCACATCGTAGATAAGGACCTCCCACTGTGATCGACATTAAAACCTCCAAATTTCAGCTTCTTGAATAAAAACTAAGCTATCCAAAACATACGGAGGACACAAAATGCTGCAAGCAAGGGACCGAACAAAAATTAAAGCGATTGCAATGCCAAATGAAGAGGGATTGTCAGAGGGCAGCTCAGAAAGTGAGGGCTCCCGGGCCTCATTGGCCTTGTGCCGTAGCGCCACTACATGTAACCACGTCCCAGCAGACACTCTTCAGCGACAAATGGCACAGCTGCTCGCCGAGCTTCGGGATTTTCATAAAGAAATGCGGTCTACTCTCTCAGGCCTTCGCACGGACATTACTAAACTGGAGAAGTGGCAAGAAACCACTGAGACACAGGTCACTGAAACAGATTGCAGGGTGGATTGCACTGAGAGAGCTATCGTGCAGCTACATCACAGCGTAGAACAGCACCAAGACAGGGCCGAAGATGTGGAGAGCAGGAATCGCTAACATCCGGATTGCTGGCATACCTGAAGGAGCCAAGGGCTCGGATATCATCCAATTCCTCCAGAACACCCTCCATGAAGTGCTTACCCTCCCACCTCACTACAGCCTGGAGTTAGAGAGTGTTCATCGCACCCTAGGCCCAAGACTCACCCCTGGAGCACGGCCGAGAGTGATTTTAGCCAAAGTCCTACATTTTCAGGAGAAGGAGCATGTGTTACATGCGGCATGGAAGAAGGGAGTGGTACTCCTCAACAATCAGCAGTTGTATTTTGAAAATGATTTCACCCCAGAGGTTATGTTAAGACAGAGGGCCTACATCCCCATCATGAAAGTACTCAAAAATGCAGGCATTCGATTCAGGACACCATATCCAGCGAAGATGACAATTTACTTCAAGGATGGTACCCTCACCTTCGATTCAGCAACTGCAGCACTGGTGGCTTTGAAAAAGATAGATAGATAGATGTCTCCCAGCAGAGATCCAGAGCCAATGCAGCTGGCCCCTCGATTGCAGCAAGACTGTCCCAGAAGATGTGGAGTGGTGGCCAGCGCGATGCAAGGCGTCGTCAGGGAGCAGAGGCAATACTGGACACTGAGTGCCTTGAAGGCATGACACTCCGCCCCTGTCCCTGATCGTTTGGAGTCCTCAGACGCCCCCTTATGAGGCTAGAGCTGGCTGTCTGGAACAGCAAGCATTCTCTCTGAAACACACTATTACTAGTATAAATATACCACTGTCTAATTAATTTGTTATGGTTAAACTCAGGGATTCCTGGGGGCACAACCCGCACTGGTATAACCATATAAACTACAATTCTGGGGGTCTGTGGGGCCTTGTGTGGCTGATGCTCCCTGCCGGCCATGTGTGGCTGGTGCTCGGCCCTCACCTTCTCCTTGCTCCCCTGAAACTGCCTTGGGAGCGAATGGTGCGCATCCCAGAGTGCTTTTTCTTTACCTCCCCTGGTGTTCTTTGCTCTCCCTCCCCTCCACCTAGGTCTTTGATCTCGCAATGATGTCTGGACCGGGAAACTGTTGATAGGGCTTGCCCCCCCCCCCGGGGGGCGGGGCACAGTATCGATGCTTCCTGATGGCTTGGCTTTTCTCTCAGTGATGGGCTTGGTGCTGTGCGCTGCAACGCACATGCTCGCCAGGCCTAGAAGAGACGAGTAGAGAGAGTGACATCGATCAGACTAAGGGCTTTGCCCATATGAGATGAGGTGAGCTCCTCATTGCTGAGCATATTCACATATCTCGAGAATGGAGTGTGCGAGGCCTGCCATGGCCTAAGCTCTACTGCTTCAAATTACTAACTCTATTTGGGAAATGGGGGGTGGGCCTTCTGCTCCCGTAAGAGAGTGTTGGGGACAGAGAGACACCTCTGTTTCCCATATGTTCATTTTTTTATTTTTCTCTGGGTCACTTTGAAGCTGGCCGGGGCGAGGGGGAGGGGAAGAGATGAATTCAGACCCGGGCACGCTGCAGCGCACAGTGTCCTGCCCCTTATCAGTTGAGTTGTATATTTACATCCCAATTTTAATATAAGCAGACAATGCTGACTACTGCTCATAGTTAAGTATGTTATTACAGTCAGCTACTGGGATGCGAGTTAAGTGATCGATTGGGGGTTGGGGGGCTGAGCGATTGGCGCACTGCCCTTCAATAATTGACCTGACCTCTCGACTGGGGGCATTACTGTGTGCTGTATAAGCCCTGATGATAATGGATAATGACATGCTGTGGAGGTGGGTGTCGGTTAATGTGTGCTGTCTACTCGTCACAGGTGCCCCGAAACTGGTTGGGCCATGGGGGTCAGTGTGGCTGGGTTTGGGTTGGATAGGTGGCTGATTTTCTGACACCTCTGCCTGCCCCTCCCCCCACGGGAGCCGCTGCGCCTGTGCTGATGGAGTGCCATTTAACTACATAAGTTAATTCCTCTTCACTCTCTGTTAGAGTGGAATGATTGGACCTACCTACGCAAGATAATGACAGAGGAGGGCCCATGCTCTCCCCTTACTTGCTAAGTGGGACTGGGGGACTAGGGGATACAGGTGGTTCCTGCCCTCTTCCTCCTAGCTGGTAGCCCTAGTTTGGACCCCTTGCTTAAGGCTACCCTTTTACCTATTACATCCTCTCAAAGGTCGATCACTGCCTTTCCATATGGCGTCTTGTATTTTTCCCCTTTTTCATTTTTTTTCCCCTGTATCCTATTTAGACACTATAGATGTCTGAAGGACCCCTATCAAAGGGAAGACTCCTCCTCAGAAGGAGATTTCTCTCTTCAGGGTGTAGAAATGACCCTGCTCCATGGAAGCACTAGTTTCTGTTGTGCCGACGTAGTGGCCCAGTTGGCCGCATGTTGGAGCTTGTTACAAGTTAGGTTTTTAGTACTAGTAAATGTTGATTCCCTGTTGCAAGTTGACTTCTTACATGAAGTATCTGTTGTGAAAGGATTGTATGAATATCAAACTTGTTGTTCTAATAATCTAGTAGACTATTACTATGTAAAGGGATCTAGAAAACCTTTGACAGAGGACCTCTGAGATGATCTGCTTGTACCGGGGGAGGAGTCGGGACCCCTTGACAGCGTCTCACCCCAGTTCACCTCATGACCTCTCCGCACTTGAAACTGCTATCCCATAACATAAATGGCTTAACCTCCCCAGTCAAGAGATCCCGAGTCCTAGCATACTTGAGGAAAAGTAGATCTGATTTGATCTACCTACAAGAAACCCATCTAAACTCTACAGAACATGCCAAGTTGACACGGCTAAGTCATGGTGAGGTTTTTAACTCCTCTAGTGGTAGAGGCAGACGTAGAGGAGTGGCAATTATAATACCCCCACACACCCCCTTTAATCTGGGACTGCGATGGGCTGACCCTGAGGGTAGACTTATTATTGTACAAGGCACGATTGGTACTAGCCAGGTTACCCTGGCGAATGCGTATTTTCCCCCGGGTCTCCCTGTCTCTCAACTGAAAACACTCCTGGATAAAATAGTTCAAATGACCAGAGGGATCCTCCTGTTGGCAGAAGATTTTAACCTCCTTCCAGACACTGTTTTGGACTCCTCCAATCCATGCCCCCCCACAAGGCAAACAGCTAACCAAAAACTCTTCAAGAGGTTTACACAGGAGGTGGGCTAGTGCGATGTTTGGCGCCATGCACATCCTCAAGCATGAAACTACTCCCACTATTCTTTGGTACACCGTACTTCTTCACGCATAGACCCAACCTATACCCAGACTGAGAACCTAAGCATATTATAAGATGCACGGATGGGTGACATAGCCCTTTCTGATCATGCCCCCTTAGTTACCACCTGGGACATGGGATTACAACCCAAAAATAACCGATGGAAACTCAACCCTTACTACCTCCGGTCCAAGCAATTTCAAGAATACCTTTTAGACAAAATTAAGGAAATTGTAGGAAATAACCCCCCAGAAGAATCAGCCCCTGCAATACACTGGGACACAGTGAAATCTGTCCCCCATGGGCATATAATTCAGCACACAGCGGAACTAAACAAACAAAGAAGGGAACAGAAGTCCAAATTAGAGGACACATTACACTTTTTGCAAATGGTTCACAAACAAGGGGATACTTCAGTTTTCCCTCAATTACAACAAATCAGTCAGACCTTGATCACTTAGCCTTTCAACAAACAGAGATTGCCTTAACCTTCTTAAGACAAAGATACTACGAAGTAGGGCCTAGAGCAACAAGGTTATTAGCCTGTCAGACCCGAAAACAAAAGAAGTCCTCAGTTATAACTACTATCAGACACCCTTCACATGGCCAACTGTTAACTAAGTTGCACAACATTACGGAGGCATTCACTTCCTACTACTCCACTTTATATACTCCAGAACAAACCCCTACTGTCCAGCAAATAGGTCATTATTTCCATCCTATTACCATGCCTAAACTCTCGTACCCACAGAGGGAAACCCTAACCACTCCGATTACAGATATTGAGCTGATCAATGCCTCAGCCAGAGCAAACACCCTTAAGGCCCCTTGACCAGATGGGTATGGAATAGAGTTCTACAGGGCAACTAAATCCCAGGTATACCATAAACTTTTGAGGCTATTCAATTCTATCCTGGAGGGAGACTTGCCCCCATCCTCATGGTCATATGCGACTGTCTCAGTCATCCCTAAACCAAGAAGAAAAAAAAACAACTCTGTGGCTCCTATAGACCAATCTCGGTTCTAAATACTGACTACAAGCTATTTATGTCTATCCTGGCCCACCGCCTAGATTCTTTTCTCCCCCAACTTATAGATAGGGATCAAACTGGCTTTGTGAGTACCCGATCCACCACTAATAATATTAAGCGCACCCTCCATTTGACTCATAAGATGCACTCTGCTAACACCCCCTCAGTCTTAATCAGTCTTGACGTTGAAAAGGCGTTCGATATGGTGGCTTGGCCATTCCTATATCAGGTTCTCTACAAAACTGGGATCCCACGAACCCTAATTAGGGTCATACAAAATATATATGCGACCCCCCAGGCTTGTGTAAAGATAGATGGACACCACTCTGGGTATTTCCGGCTGGGCAGAGGGACCAGGCAAGGCTGTCCCCTCTCCCTGCTCTTATTCGCTTTATTCATCAAATCCTTCGCACAGTATATTCGGGACTCACAGAACCTCACTGGAGTCACTCTGGGAGGCAAGGAGCACCGAGTTGCGTTGCATGCAGATGACATGCTACTTTACCTCCAGAACCCGGAAAAATCACTCCCAGCAATAAGGCAGCTTTTGGACGAGTTTGGACAGGTATCTGGATACAAGCTTAACCTTACCAAGACTAAGATCCTCACATTCCACTACTCCCCGTCCTCCAACGTACAAAACCTATTTCCCTACAACTGGACCCTGACTAAACTGAAATACCTAGGTATCCAATTATCCCAATCTCCAGCAGACTACTATAAAAATAACTATGCCCCTTTCACCTCTCAACTTAAAACTGACTTGGCCACATGGAACACACTGCCACTAAGCCTCTCCAGAAGAATAGAGCTAGTTAGAATGGTAATCCTCCCCAGTGCCCTCTATTTATTCCAGAACATCCCCATTCCACTCACGGACAAAACATTCCAGATATGGAATCACTCCATCTCAAGATTCATCTGGGCAGGGCAGAGACCTAGAGTTCGCCTTACGGTGCTCACTCTCCCAAGATCGGAAGGGGGGATTTCACTTCCTGAGCTCCGGCTTTATCATAATGCAGCTCTGCTTACACACCTGATGGCAAGGCAGAACAGCATAGCGAGCCCACACTGGGCAGAAATTGAAATGTCTCTTCAAAAGAGTGCGACCTACAAAATAAATCGGTCAGGAAAGTCAGGTAAGCCCCCCAAATAATGCAGCCGAACAGCGTTGTGTCTTTTAGCTTGATGTACAGGGGGTTGAAAGCATGCAGCATAAGTTTTAGGGGATGAAGCAGTAGAAGTAGCAGGAACTGGATGAGACACAGGGTCCCGAAGAGTCCGTTGTTCTTGAGGCGTCGAGGAAGCAGGACCAAATTGCAAAGTCGGGTTCTGAGTCAGAAGAAGTTCAGTTGGCAAAGAAAGATCAAGAAAAGTAGCAGAGTCTTTCAAAACAGGAGAGGCCAGCAGTTTGTCAGGTGGCCTAGTACAGATCGGGGAAGAACCAGAACGCCAAGTCCCAACCGTAGGATCCTTCTCCCACCCAGCCGCTTCCAGGGCCGACTCAACAGACCAGTCCGTTGTGTGCAAGGCATCAGGGAGAGCAGAAGCAGGCACCTGTACAGAAGAAATTTCTGGAGAAAGCTGAGCAAGAGGTGCAGTCAGTACAGGCAGTAGGGAGTGAAGAGGGTCCGTAGCAACAGGCAAAGAATGCGGAAGTGTCAGAATCGGTGAAGAGACAGTAAAACAATCTTTCCCAGACGGTGAGTCAGTAGCAGCAGGTACAAACCAGACTGAGGCTTAAGGGCTAACAAACGCTGTCTAGCAGTGAAATAACGCTGTTCCTCAATTTTAAGTAACATATCTACATCCATAGAAACAGGAGGAGAAGACTCACGTATATTCATAGTAGCAGGGCTAGAAGACATTGTAAGCACAGTTTGGGGAATAAATGAAGGATCCACAGGCAAACACTGCACACAAGAATCCACAACAGCAGCAGGGGAAGTATCCAAAGGCACAGAAGAACCATATTCAGTAGATTGCAGCACAATAGGCATAGAAGATGGGGTCTCTCTCAGAACAGAGACAGGGGAAGAGACCAGCTCCACTGCCTCCAACACCTCCATGTCCTCCACAGCATGTCCAGCGGCAGCCATCTTGGTCCCACATGAAAATGGGACCCCTCTGCTTCCAGGAAACAGAGTAGGGGAATTTCCCTGGTGCCCTGGCTAAATTTCCCCCTATTCGCTAAAAATACCATCAACAGCTTAATCTGGTTCAAGGTCATTCAAGGTCAGTTGGCATTCATCTGTATCCCCTTCCCCTGGGTCGTGCCTGAAAATAGGCAGAATTTGTCTAGTGTACTTACCTGGTCAACAAAAACTAAATAAAAAAATAAACTTGGTATGGTGGACAATACTAAAAATAGCTGAATTAAGGTATCCTAGGGTGAAGCTCTCATAGTGGGTGAGAGAACATTTCAACCAACTCCCATACTACAGTTTTGGTAGAATATTTATGACAGAGGGGGTTCTTGAAAAACCAGTATAGTTTTGAGAACTGCTTTTTACTTAAGGAGAGAGGTGTGTGTTACGCTACACCCTTGGCTGTGACTGATGGACCACTTTTCTATCTCCTTATTTCCTAGCTACCAAACCTTCTGTTGCGCAACAGTTAATGCTTTTCTCTCTGCTTTTCTTCTCCTACCCACCCTAGGCAGGTCACCTAGCGTAGCTCTTTACTATCCCCACTAAACTTCCTGTTAGTTCTCTCTCTTCATTCTTTTTCCATTTCAATACATCCAGTACCTAGAATGATACCAAACATCCAGAGAGGTGTTGTGAAAAGTGCATAAGTGCACTTTGTGCACAAAAATATGAAGGCTATTTTAAATAGGAATACATACAGTTAATAAAGCCTTTTTAAATCAAAATGATTCAGAAGCTATCTAAAACAATAATGATTTCATGATTAGTACAGTTATAAGAAATCCTTAAGGTATTTTCATAAATTCACACTATAAACCTGTTACTGTATATAAAAGTACTTGGTCACTGTGGGTCAGAGATATAGAGTCAATATCTGTGGAGATATACAGTACACTGTACCTTTAAGTGAACCAGGAAGTCTCATGAAACAAAACACCCCCTTGGTTTTGAAACAACATATCCAGACATGTAAATGATAGTAAAACTAGAAACAGAGAGCAATGTAGAATTCCAATCCAAATTTGTAAAGTTGTAGGGACCTGCAAGGCTCTGAAAGCATCTCTGCTACAACAAAGACGTACAATATTTATGCTTCACCCCCACTGTAGCACTGACCTCTGTGTACAGTGACTCTGCAATGTTCATCTTGTTTTGGCGAAAGAAAACATTAGCCATGTGGAAATATCCGCCTGAAGTGTGAATATCGCTGGTACCAAACACTTCACTGGCATAATAAATCTAAAGAAAACATGACAATTTTAGTTAATTTCTCACTTTGTACATTGCTTAAGTAATGACATCATTCTCATATAGCTTCCATTGTCAGATAATGCCAGGGATTCAGGTGCCTGACACCAACTAAGGTCATTATAGCAACAGCACTTGTTAGTCACCAAGAATATCATACTTTGTTTCTTAGCAATAATATATTATTGACATTCTTAGATTTCTATTTGGGAGCTTTCAAGTCATGAAACTATTTTTTTTGTTTTGAAGCCTTTATTACATTTTAAGAAAACTAATCTAAACTAACGCAAAGATATCAGAAATTAATGACTTATAAATAAATAAAACTGAAACGGTGACACTATTAATTGAAATAAACTTTGACTATTAGGCCTGGAGAAGGACTTCAAGCAACTGCTCTCTTCAGGGGAGAAACAAATCTGATGTTATGCCACCAGGGGAAGCATGACCACGGTACACAGTTTGAACAGAATTCTAAATTCCCTCACCAGCATTCAGTGTGAGCCCCATGGCAACATCTCTAGATGGAGATGATGCAAATGAATATGACATTATTGGATACCTGTTGTTTGAAATAAGTTGTTGCCTTCAATAATAACATGTACAGTAGGTTCACTTTGGAATGTAATAAAAGCACTCACCTCTGCCAGGTATATGACATTTATGTCTCTTCTTCCCCCCTTCCTGACAAGAGAAGGAAACTCAAATGGCCCACCCTTGTATATAAGTGCGTACATCTGCTCTACCTTACCTACCTCAGTGACCTAGTATCCAAATCTGTACTGTACAATTGATCTCAGATCAGGTACCTTCTTCATATACTGTACTCAAAGTCTGCAAAACACTGGGAGAAAATATAGGTTACTCACCTGTAACAGGAGTTCTAGGAATGGTATATGTTGTTCATCCACACTGTCTGGCAGGTTCCTTGCCGCTTTAAATCTTGCCGGAAGGTCTTCAAGCTGGCTCCTCCCACCCACCCGGGTGGTAAAACTCTCAGCTCCGCCCCATGATGCCAGATCTAGCCCGCTGGAAGCCAGGTTGTGCGTCGAAGCCGGGGAGGTCGGGTGGGTAGTGTGGATGAACAACATATACCATTCCTAGAACTCCTGTTACAGGTGAGTAACCTGTATTTCTAGGGACATAGATATGTTGTTCATCCACACTGTCTGGCAGACTCCTAGCGGTTTTCCGGGAGGAGGGAGGCAAGGCGCACACCCCCTACTTAGGGAATAAAGACTGGAGAACCGAGGTCCCAAAACCAGCATCCCAGCGTGACTCAAGGTCAATGTGGTAATGGGTAATAAAGGTGTGTGCTGACTTCCAGGTAGCAGCCCTGCAGATTTCCTGGATAGGGAAGTCCCTGGAAGCAGCCACCGAAGCAGCGGTATGGCAGGTAGAATGAGCTCTTATCCCTTTGGGAGGCTCCATGCCCGCCAACCTGTAGCAGAGATCTATGCATGAGGTGACCCACCTGCCTATCGTCCGCTTGGCTGGCAGGTCTGCCAGGTGCGGCTTCAGCGTAGGTGACAAACAGCTGGCGAACCTCTCCCCGAATGTCATTCGTCCGCTCCTTATAATAAGAGAGCGCTCTTCTAGGGTCCAGAGTATGTAGCCTATATTTGGCCTCCGAGGTGTGATTGGGGCAGAACACAGGCAGAGTCAACACCTGGTTAAGGTGAAACTCCGACACCACCTTCGGAAGGAATTTCGGGTGGGGGCGCAGGACAACCTTGTCCCTGTGGAAGACCAGATAGGGAGACTCGATGGAAAGTGGCTGGAGCTCTCCCATCCTTCTGGCTGACATGATAGCCACCAAGAAGGCAGTCTTCCATGACAGGTGAGAGATGTCACACCTGTGCATCGGTTCGAATGGCTTGCCCATGAGCTTAGCCAATACCAGCAGTAGATCCCATGGAGGTGGAGGTTCTTGCACCGGAGGGGATATGTGATCAAGGCCTTTGAAAAAGTGCCCAACCACCTTCTCCTGCACCACCGACTGTTTCCTGGCCCGTGCCCGGTAAGCAGAGATGGCTGCCAGGTGCACCTTAAGGGTTGTCGACCAAAGCCCTAGCTGAGAATGCTTGCCAAGGAACAGGAGGAAGGGTCCAGCCCCTTGCCCTGACACCAAATGGAAAATCTCTTCCATTTAAAGGCATAGCATTTCCTGGTCGACTCCTTACAGGATGCCTCAACAATGTTGAGGACCTCATCGGAAAGACCCAAGGCCTGGAACTCTAGCCACTCAGGAACCAGGCTGTCAGGTGCAGGGATTGACGGTCTGGATGGAATACCTTCCCTGGTTGACTGAGATCAGGTCCGGGTGGGCTGGAAGCCGCCTCGGGAGCCTGGAGCTGAGGCTGAGGAGATCTGGATACCAGAACTGGTGGGGCCAGTCTGGGGCTACCAGAATCACCTGCGCCTTGTCCCTCCTCGCCTTGAGAAGCACCTTGTGGATCAAGGGAAATGGGGGAAATGCGAGAAGAGGCCGGGGTCCACGGCCTCGAGAAGGCATCCCCTGCAGCGAGCCCTGCTGAGGGGGGCAGGCATGAAACAGCCTCAGCTTCGCATTCTCCTTGGAGGCAAACAGGTCCACCTGAGGCATGCCCCAGTGGGAGAACAGATCTTGTACTACCTCTGGCAGGACAGACCACTCGTGGGACGCAGCTCCTATCTGGCTTAGGGCATCGGCCAGAATGTTGGAGGCTCCTGCCACATGGATGGCAAGGAGATCCGCCTATAGGCTGCGCACAAGGGACCAAGTGCGGAGAGCTTCCCTGCGCAGAGGGATGGAGCGCGTCCTGCCCTGGCGGTTTAGGTAGTACATGGTCGTGGTATTGTCCATCTGGACCTGGACCACTTGACCCCATACAAATGGAGTGAAGGCGGTGAGGGCTAGACGAACCGCTCGAAGCTCCAGCAGGTTGATGTGGCATCGGGACTCCCGAGGGGACCAGAGGCCATGCGCTCTGTGTCCCCCAGATGGGCACCCCAACCCATCAGAGAGGAATCAGTCGATAGAGAGACCGTCAGCTCGGGATGGACAAACAGGATGCCCTCCTGCAGATGAGCTGGAACGATCCACCACTGGAGAGCGTTCCACATCTCCTGGGTCACTGTCACTGGCTGATCCAAAGGACCAGAGCGCTGTGACCATTGGCTGACCAGTCCCTATTGTAGGGGACGCATGTGCCAACGGGCCCAGCGGACCACACTGGTGCAGGATGCCATGAGGCCCAGGAGGCGCAGGAAGTCCCGGGCAGGGCACAATTGCCCAACCTGAAATGATTGGGCAAAGGAGGAAAGAACCTCGGCCCTGTCCGCCGGGAGCTGTGCTCTGGCTGGCAGAGAGTCTAGTTCTGCCCCGATGAATTGGATCACCTGCTTTGGCATGAGTTCCGACTTGGCCTCACTGATGAGGAGGCCAACTTGAGAGCAAATCTGGAGGGCCAGATCCCTGGACCACTCCACCTCCGGTCTGGAGGAGGCCGCAATCAGTCAGTGGTCCAGGTAGGGGTACACCCGGACCCTTCGGCGCCGCAGAAATGCTGTTACCACTGCCATGCATTTGGTGAAGACCCTGGGAGCTAGAGAAAGGCCGAAGGGCATGGCCCGGAACTCGTACAGGGACCCCTCTGCTCTGAAGCGGAGGAATCGCTGGTGGGACGGACGGATTGGGACATGAAAGAACGCGTCCTGGACGTCCAGAGAACAGAACCATACGCCTCGTTCCAAGGATGGAATGATCTGTGCCAGAGTGACCATCCTGAAGGTTTGAGACCTTAGAAACCTGTTCAGGTCGTGCAGGTCTAGAATGGGGCACCAGCCCCCCGTCCGTCTCGGGACCAGGAAGTACCTGGACACAAACCCTGGGTCTGGTGGAGGATCCGTCACCTTCCTGATCACCTCCTTCTGGAGGAGCAGAGCAATGTCGGCTCGACGGGCCGACAGAGAGAAGCGGACCCCGTAACCCCCCGTGGGGTGATGGCTCAGAAGGGCGGAGCCTGCTCGAACTCCAGAGGCAGACCCCTTCCTAACACCTCCAACACCCAGCGGTCCATGGTGATAGTGGACCAGGCGGAAAGAAAGTGGTGGAGCCGACCCCCCACGGGGGGAACCCAGGGGGAAGCGACGCGGCTGGGGGTGACACCCCTCAACCTGTCACTGGGCAGGCTTGGAGGAAGGACTGGCCGAGGGACCTCCTGGGCCTTTTCCTCCCGGCTTCCTGCTGGAGGAAGCTGCAGGCTTGGCTTTGGGGTGCCAAGTGCGAGCCTGCTGGCCCTGATGCTGGTGTTGCTGGGCCGGACGTGCGGCAGGGGCAGAAGGGCGAAAGGACTTATGCTGCTGCCAGCGGCCTTTGTCCTTCTGGGCAGACGTGACCGAGTCCAAGGTGGCATTGGACTTCTCAATTCTCTGGAGGTGGCCTTCCACCCCAGGCCCGAACAAGTCAGTACCCAGGAAGGGGACATCTGCCAACTTGTGCTGGGTATCCGCCATGAAGGTGGAGATCCACAGCCAAGCTCTGCGGCGCATGGCCACTGCAGCCGCTACTGACCGGGCACAGGAGTCTCCAATATCGAGAGCCATTTGGAGCTGCTGTTTCGCCACTGCTCTTCCCTGATCCTGCACCTGCTTGACCATAGTCTGCAGGTCAGCCGGGAGATGAGGGATCACCTCATCCAGGGAGCCCATAACGGCATGGGAGAAGTGTGCCATCAGTATGGCAGAACTGGCCTGACGGAGGCCGAGGAAGGACACAGCATACACTTTATGCCCGGCATAGTCCAGCGTTTTGGACTCCTTGTCAGGGGGCTTGTCCACGTCCCTAGCATTCTCGGAACGCCAGAAGACGCTATCGGTAACCAACCCCTCCGCAGAGGGGTGCTCCGAGAAACCAGACAGTGACCCGGTAGAGACCGCGTACTTCCTGGCCATCCTGGCCGAAGGAGCAGGACAAGAAGCGGGCCGCTGCCATAACTCCAAGGCTGGGCCAACAATGACTTCAGCCACCGGAAAGGCCTCCGTGGGAGAATCCCCTTGGTCCAGTATCTCCATGAGGGAATACTTGGCCCGCTTGGATACAGGCTCGAGCTGCATCCCGGTGGACTCCGAGATGAGTCGAAGCAAACCCATGAACGAGGATGGGCTCTCGTCCATCGACTGTCCTCTGGAGGACTCCAGGTCAAGGGTCCTGGAGAACAGGGAAGAGTCATCATCGTCAGACTCCGAGGAGTCTGCGAACAGCTGTCTAGGGCCTGAGCCACCCTTCACCTGCCGAGGACGGTTGGGAGTGAGGGTGACCGACAACCGGTAGGGCAGTCCCTGACCCGACCGAGAATCCTTGGTTGGAGCCCCCGATTTCGGTTGTGGAGGCGGGGGTTCCACCACAATCAGTGGGGCAGCTGGTTTGGCGAACAACCCGGCCGGTTTGGGCACCTCAGACCACCATGAGGGTTGTTTTGGCCTTCCGGTGACAACCACTAATGGCGGGGAAGGTGGCGTCAACATTTCCGGTCAGGAAGAGCTGCTGCCACATTAAGTCCTAGTAGACACAATTTGGCGAGCCTCTCCTCCTCCGAGGAGGAAGACGAGAACATGAGTGGAGTCGCCGCTTTCCTCGGAGCGAGACCGGTGTCGGGCGGATCGGCTGGACCGAGAAGAGGTCAGAGACCAAGACCATTGGTGTTTCTGAGGGTGGGTCTGGGAGGGAGCAGGAGAAACCTGTTCCTCCCTCGGCTCGGGAGCCTTAACCGGGGACTCTGGCACAGGAGGCGCAGGCAAGTCCTCGGTTTCCACCAGGGAACCGGTGAAGAAGGGTTGCTGGCTTAGAAAAAGAAAGAAAACCATCATCTCCAGTGTGTAAAATTTGTGTCTAAAGTTTGGTTTGTCACTCTTCCTTCATATCTTGCTTCCTCACTTCCTACCCTCCCCCCTCCTACTCATACCCTTAGATCATTTGACTCACGCTAATGGTTGTCCGTCATCGCCAGACTTCCGTTGGTCAGTTGGCTTTCTTGCACCATTTCCCCAAACTCTGGAACACACTTCCCATTCAGATACTCCACTCTTCCTCCCCTTACTCTAGCTCAGCTGCACTGCAAAACTTCCTCTCGGTAAATTGCACCTGTGACTAACCCCTGTTCCTGTCTCCTTCCCAATTGATCTCCCCAACTCTTCAATTACTGTATACCACGCCCATCTGGCCTCCAATACTTTCCTTTCACTCTTCACCTGTCCTGTATCTAATTTCTCCTGCAGCCCTTCTGGAAGCTGTCTGTATGTTACACCACATTCAGTAAGTTTAGCGCACCATCAGTAGTACTTTCTGTTCACAGCTGTGACTCAGAATTAACTCATTCCTCTGCAGCACTTATCTAGACATTTAATATCATTGTTATGTACTCATGCCTAATGTACTCTTTGTTATGCCCTAGTGACTAAATGTACACTGATCTTTTCACTTTACTTTAGTGCATAACTGTTTGTTTTGTCTGTATGCTACTGCCCTTGTAACCACCCCCCCTCCCGGTTTCACAGTGAGACAAGCAACTTGTTGTTCAGTGTGCCCTCCTGGCGAAACACTTCGATAAATAAATAAAGGGAAACTCCCCTTAGCCTATTTTCTGTATACCTGTGTAGTTTGTAGGCATGAACAATGATTCCCTCTATTGCATCCCCGTAATGCCATCCTTTTTTTTTTTTTTTTAATTCAAGTTTATTGTAAGTTTATGCACAGGTCAAAATTACATCAATCTTTCCACAAGGTTCATCTTACAACAAGTTCATGTTTTCATATCTAGATTTCTACTTCACATTCGATTCTATAAGAGTTACAAACGTTACACTTCCGAGATGGTACAGGTATCTCTTTATTTTATCCCATTATATTTTACATTTTATTAATCTCTCCTGCGCCTGCCTGCCCACATCTAACACCCATCTCTTTGCTCTTCTCTTTCCATCATGTGGGTGTCTTCCCACACCACCCATTGAACAGCAGATAAAGGCCTACAGGTCTATCAAGACTGCTCGAATGTGCAGCTAGGACCCCTTATTCTTGCAGCTGCCCTTCCCTTCCACCCTTCCCCTACATTGACCCTCCCCCTTGTCCTGTCCCATCCCCTTTTGAAGCAGTCCACTGTTCTACTAGATACCACTTCTGCAGGTAATGCATTCCACCCAGCTACTACCCTCTCTGTAAAAAGGTGTCTCCTCATCTCCCTCCTGAACCTTCCTCCCTCCAGTCTCATATCATGGCCCCTGGTGTCCCTCCCCTCCCTTACTTTGAATAGCCCTTCTGTACCCATCTTGTTTATTCTTTTCATATACTTAAAGGTTTCAATCATGTACCCCCGTCCCTCCTCTCCTCCAGCAAGTACATGTTCAATTCCCTCAGCCTCCTCTCGTATGATAAGTCCCCCAGCCCCTTGATCATCTTTGTCACCCTGCGCTGCACCCTCTCCAGTAACTTAATGTCCCTCTTCAGATATGGGCGCCAGTACTGCATGCAGTACTCCAGGTGCGGTCTAACCAATGACCTATACAGTGGCAGAATCACCTCCTCCCTCCTCGAGGATATACCCCTTGCAATGCAACCCAGCATTTTGTTGGCCTTTGCAGCTGCCTTCCTACATTGTGCCGAGTTGTTCATTTACCCTGTAATGAGCACCCTCAGATCCTTTTCCTCCTCCTCTGTCTGGGCTAGCTGCATTCCCCCCAGCTGGTAACTCCTCCTTGGATTCTTCATCCCAAAATGCAGCACCTTGCACTTTTTGGCATTAAACCCCAGTTGCCAGGTGTCTGACCAGATTTCAAGCTTTGTCAGATCATCCTGCAACCCCTGCCATCCCCCTAGGTTGTCCACCACCACTCCTACCTTGGTATCATCTGCAAACAGACTGATCTTGCTCTTGATGTTCAATGATATGTCTGCAAAGAATATCCCAAACAACACTGGTCCCTACACCAAGCCTGTAGAACACCGCTCGTCACTACCCTTCGGTGTGAGTGCTCCCCACCCACCACCACCCTCTCTTGCCTTCCCTGAAGCCAGTTTCCTACCCATCTCACTAGCTTTGCACCCACCCCTGTGCCTTCTAACTTACTTCCCAGCCTTCCATGTGGCACCAAGTCGAATGCCTTATTGAAGTCCAGATACAGGACATCCACTTCATGGCCCCTGTCCAGTTGCCTAGTTACCCAGTCATAGAACTCCACCAGGTCGGTTTGGCAGGATCTGCCACGTATGAAGCCATGCTGTCTGCTGTCCTGTAGTCCTTTGGCCTCTAGGAGGGCCACCAGCCTCTGCTTCAGGATAGTCTCCATTAGCTTATCCACGATAGATGTGAGGCTCACTGGTCTGTAGTTCCACGGTTCATTCTTGGGTCCACTCTTGTGGAGAGGCACCACATGAGCCATCCTCCAGTCCTGAGGTACACACCCTGAGTGTAGTGAAGCATTAAATAGGTCTGCCAAAGGTACCACAAGGATCTCTGCCAGCTCCTTCAGTACCCTGAGGTGGATGCCATCTGGGCCTGGCGCCTTGTCCACCCTCAGTGCCTTCAAACCCTCCCAAACTCTGTCCTCCATGATTTCCCCATCTGTCACCCCCTCCCCCGGTTTCCACCATTCCTCCCCTTGGGTGTCACCCCCCTTCTCCTTACTAAATACCAAGCAGAAGTAATCATTTAGTGCTTCTGCCTTATAGTCCCTACTTCCACCCAACCCCTCCTTCCTAGTCCTTACAGCTCCTTTTCTCCCTGATACACCTAAAGAAGTCCTTCTCCCCCTTCTTAATGCCTTGTGCCAGCCTGAGCTCCGTAGATGCCTTGGCTCCCCTTACTGCCCAAGTCACCTCCTTCGATTCAGTCAAGTACTCCTCCTTGTCCTCCCCCTTCCCTGTTTTCTTGTACCTTCTAAAGGCAGCTCTTTTCCTCCTTTCCTTTTCCATGACCTCCTTGCTCAACCAGCTTGGTTTCTTAGCCCTAGCCTTCTTGCTCTGGGCCTTGCACCAGGTTTTGGTTGCCTCCACTATCCCCAGCTTTATGAGCTCCCACCTCTGGTTAGTGTCCATACTAGGTTGAATTCCAGCCAGGTACCCTTTTACCACTTCCCCCATCCTCCCAAAGTTGGCCCTCCTGAAGTCCAGCACTCTTGTGCCAGATTCCACTCCTTCCTTGCCCATATCCAATGTGAGCCATACTAAGTGGTGGTCACTCCCTGACAGCGGTTCTTCCACCGTAACTTCTCTCATAAAGTCCCCATTTGCCAGCAGAAGGTCAAGGGTATTCCCTAACCTGGTTGGTTCACTGACCATTTGCAGCAGGAAGCTGTCCTGGAAGGCATCCAGCAGTACCTGCTCCCTTCTGTTCCTGGTTGTTGGGGTACTACAGTCCACTCCTGGCATGTTGAAGTCCCTCACAATCACCACACTACCCTTCTCACAGGTCCTCCTGATCTGTCCTGCTAGTTCCCTGTCTAACTCCTCCATCTGAGATGGTGGCCTGTACACCACTCCCATTCTGAGAATCCTATTCTTGGAATCCTGGATTTGCATCCAAAGTGACTCCGTACTACCCTCCTCCCCTTCCTCCCTTACACACTTCAGTCATTCCTTCACATATAGTGCCACCCCCCCCCCCACTTTCCCAATCACCCTGTCCCTACGAAATAACCCGAACCCTGGTACAGACAGGTTCCAGTCATTGTATTGGGTGGTCCATGTTTCTGTGATGGCTGCAATGTCCTCCTCTCCCTTTGCCATGAGCACCTGTAACTCTGCAGTTTTCCTTCCAAGGCTCCTAGCATTAAGGGTAACCACCTTCCACCCTTTCCCCCCTCCCATCCTGCCCTCCTTTCCTGGCATCACCAATAGTACTTGCCATTTGTCCTTTGTCACTGTTATAGGAGGTAAGCTCATATGGTTTCCCAACCTGTGGTCTCTGCATGTCTCTTGCCCACTTGCTACCTAGTTTAAATTCCCAACTTCCTCTATATACTCCTCCATCCTCTGTTTCAACACTTTCTTTCCCTCCTCACTCAAATGTAGTCTGTCCATGGCATAGATACCAACTGTCCTCCCAGGTCCCTCCCACCCCCACCCCCAACAGCCCATACCCTTTAGCACAACACCAGTTTCTTAGCCATCTGTTAAATTCCTCTATTCTCAGTTTTCTTGTTGTGCTTGCCTTGGGCGCTGAAAGTATCTCTGAAAAAGTTGTTGATCTTCCTGCCCCCTCACATAATTGTCCTAGTTCCGCAGACCTCCTCTGGACTATACCTACTGTCATGTCAGCCAGGTTGTTTGTCCCAAGATGTATAATTAAATGAGGCTGGTCCCCCTACCCCTTCTAGCATATTTCAGAACGGATTGTTCCACCCTTTCCGCTGTCATTCCTGGCATGGCCTCCACCCAAATGCGACTATGCCTCTCCCCCTTGCTACTCCCACCTGACTCCTCTTAGTATTGAGTCCCCCAGCACTAAGATTCCACCCCTCATACTCCCTGCTTGCTTCCATTCATCTCCAGCTCTCATTTCCGGCTCCTCTTCTTCCTCCTGCACATTATTTCCCCCTTTTGCCCCTGTTGCAATTCTCCCAGCAGAACTTCCCCCCGCACCGGTTTGGTCCAGGCATTTATCAATTACTCCTCCAATTGCATCATTTCCCTCCTCCTTCTTCTGCTCTAGCAGTGCAAAACTATTGTCTGAAGACCCTTCACAAATGCCCACTCCCTCTCTCTTCATAGTGACCTGTTCTCTCCTTTCCACTCCATGACTTTTGCCACCTCTTCTCCTCCCCTCACAAGTCCCTATCTCCTCCCTCCATTTGTCTTTCATCTCCTGACCTGGTCCATTTATAGACAAAGGTCTGTGCCCAGGAGTTAATCAAGTGTGTTAGCTCTTCTATCTTCTGTATGTCTTGTACCATCTCTATCCAGTGCTGGAGGGTGGGAGGCTCAGGACCCAGTTATTTTCTGGTAACTGTTTTATGTGCGGCTGCTATAAGTATGTTCCAGAGATAAAGTTTATCAATCCCCTTAGGCGGTAGTCCCAGGACCACATGCTTTGGCGCAGTGTCCTCTGCCACTGTTAGAATTTCCCTCAGTGCCTGGTTGATTTGATCCCAGAAATGAGTCAAACCTGGGCATTGCCAAAACACATGGAGATGAGAATGCCTTGGTTCTTGGCATCCCCTCCAACATGATGAGGAGTGATTTCCATCCCACTTGTTCTTCATCACCGGCGTGATAAAGAAACGTGTCGTGACCTTCCACTCGAACTCTCTCCATCATGGGGAATATGTGGTTTTATTTGCTTGTATGAATATTGTTTCCCATTCTCTGTCTGTCAACCTTTCCCCAGTCTCCTCTTCCCATCGCTTTTTGAGAGGTTCTGAGTGGTTGGCCCCCTTTTCTCTGAAGGCTCCATATAGGGCAGAGACATGGCCCTTAACACTTTGGTTTGTGAGAAACTCTCCCATGACATTCATCAGGCTGCCCAGGGTTGGGCTTCGGGTCTCTTGGGCTCTTAGTGCATGTATATAAGTTCTGATTTGTAAAAATCTAAAATGGTCAATTCGTCTCAGGCTGAATTTTCCTTTAAGTTGATCAAATGTCAATACGTTATCCCCGTCCATGAATTGTTTAAGGGTAGTTAAGCCCAGCCTTTCTGAAAGTCAGGTCCTGAGTTGATGGGGTAAAATCTGGGTCCAATGCAAACCACTGCAGTGGCCACAATTCATTTCTGAGTTTATATTTGGCCCCCAGTCTCCCCATCACCCAGAGTGTGTTTCTCACTGCCCCATGCGATATAGTATTGTTGTGACAGTTTAGGATTAACAGCCCTGGCCCCCAATGGGGTGTCCCCTGAGCTTACTATGTCTATATTTTTCCAGTGGGCTGTATAATCCTGTGCTGACCACAGGAGGGCATTCCTTAGGTGGACTGCGAGGTAGTAATCCTCTAGGTTTGGCAGTGCCCTTCCCCCATGCTTTTTATTAATGAGCATGGTCGCTCGCTTAATTCTGGGTCTTTTGTTTGCCTAGACAAATGTCATGATAGTTCTTTGCCAAATTTGTAGGCGGTTGTGATACATTTTAACAGGGAGCTACTGAAAGAGATATAAATATTTTGGTAGGATATTCATTATAACTTTGAATCCTATCATAGAGGAGTAGGTTAAGGAGTTCCCATCCCTCCATGTCCTTCTTAATATGGCTCACCAAAGGGTCAAAATTATTTGCAAATAATGTAGCTGTATTTTTAGTGAAAGCGGTGCCAAGGTATCTTAACTTCAGAGAGTTCCATTTCAAAGGGACCAGTTGGTTAATCTCTGAGGGAGGGGTCATAGTAGAATTTTAGTACTTCTGTTTTTTGTTTATTAAGGGCATATCCTAAGTAGCAGCCAAAGAAGTCCAAGAGCTTCCACAAGTTGGGGAGGGACTCATCAGGTCTGGTAATATACAGCTGAACATCATCCACGTAAAGGGAGGCCTTGTGCTCCATATCTCCAACCCTCACCCCACGAATCCCCAGATCCTCTCTGATGGCTTGGGCCAAGGGCTCAATGTAGATGGCAAAGAGGAGCGGTGAGAGTGGACACCCCTGGCGAGTGCCCCTCCCAAGCCTGAACCTCTGAGAGAGTGTCCCCTGTTGACCCTGACATAGGCCTGTGCGGATGCATATAGAGCTTTAATGGTCTCTACGAATGTCTGGGGAAAATTCAGTCGTTCTAGGACAGCAAACAGGAAGTTCCAAATAATCCAGTCAAATGCCTTTTCAACGTCTAGACTCATGATGCAGGAAGGGGTGTGCTGTCTGTTGATTACGTCTATTATGTTAATAGTTCGTCTGACCTCTATGAAGCCTGTTTGATCCAGGTGTATTAAACCTGGTAGCATGGGGTTTAGATGGGCTGTTATAATAGCTGTGAAGATCTTATCATCTACATTTAATAATGAGATAGGCCTATATGAACTACAATCTTTAGGGTCTTTCCCCTCTTTATGTATAATTGAAATTGTGGTGTAATTCCAGGATGGGGGGACCGCCTCTCCTTCTAGCCAAATCAGGTTAAAGGCATTCTGTAGTAGGGGTATTGTTTCTGTGTGGAATGTTTTATAAAATTTGCTGCAGAAGCCATCAGGGCCTGGGCATTTCCCCACCTTTAAGTTCTTTATGATGGATCCTATTTCTGCCCCCAAAATCGGTGTCACGAGAGTATGTTGTTGCTCCTGAATACGTTTGGGAGCCTTAATTGACTAAGGAAGTGATTGGCTTCCTCTGGGTATGTTTCTTTCTGCAGATGGTATAGAGTCTTATAGCAGGTGACAAAAGATTCAGCAATCATTTCCCACTTATGGGATATGTTTCCTAGGGTAGGGTGTCTTATAGCTGTAACATTGGCTCAGGCTGCCCTTTAAGTCTGTAGGCCAGTATCTTGGTTGCCCTAGACCCACCTTCATAAAACGATTGTTTTAGATATTGGAGGGCTTTCCCTGTTTCAATTTTGTGAATGTTCTGTATTTTATTTTTAATGTTCTTTATCTCTGTTTCTCTGTCTATACGCCATGTCTGTTTTTGTAATCCTTCAGTCATTCTAAATAGGTCATGTAGGCTATCCAGCTGTTTCTTCCTTTCTCTCTTTTTATATGTGGCTATAGATATTATTTTCTCCCTTACCATTATTTTTATTGTATCCCATAATGTCTGGGCTGATGTCCCTGGCCTGTCATTCATCTCGATTATTTGTTTGATAACATTCTTAATTTCTTCCTGAACTTCCTTGTCCCTTAGCAAACTAGAACTTAGTCACCATTGTGTTGGTTTCTTTGGAAGCTCCAATTCAACCTCTACCACCACCGGATAATGGTCTGACAGTGTGGCTGTGCCCACTTGCATTGAACTGAACAGAGATATATCTCTGCTGTAAGTAAAAAAAAACATATCCAGCCTTGAATATATTTTGTGTCTATCAGAATAGTATGTATAGTGTCTTGCTAATAGATAGTTGGCCCTCCATATGTCTGTCATTCCCATATCCCTCAAAGCCCTGAAAAGTCTCCTGGCCACTCTGCCCTCCGCTGTGGGTATACCCAACATGGTGTGTAGCTTCCTATTAAAAATTACATTCCAATCCCCCCCCTCCAACAATGACAACACCTCTGGCTTTCTCAGCTATAGTTTTAAGGCGGCCTACATAAAAATCGATAGGGGAGCCCGGAGGGGCGTAAATGTTGATCAGGGTGACCTGAACAACCTGTATCATCCCCAGGATCAAAACATATCGAGCCCCAGGGTCTGTCACCACCTCAGTTTTCTCGAAGGGTATGGAGGCTGATAACAAAATTGCTACCCCCCTTTTTCTGCCTTTCTCCAATGAGGCATGATATAGTTTAGGGTACCCTACAGTTTTTAGTTTTAGGACCTCTGTTGGGTTCAAGTGGGTTTTCTGGATAAAATTAATATCACATCTCTGTTCCTTAACAAAGTTCTGTAACTGTTTCCTCTTGATTGGGTGATTAATCCCATTAATGTTGTAGGATAATACTTTGGTGTTAACTTGGTCCATTATGGCTTCCATAAATGCTTCCTTGTGATCTAACCGACTGCTCTAGTTTGTGACAGAAACTCACCCACCCCTCTGAGACACTCACAACATCTCTTGGTAAAGTATTAGAATCTAGCCAAATAAATCCTTCCCTCCCATACAGATCCATTTCCTTGTGTACATGTATTTGAAAAGATATCCTATGCTTCCAATCCTGAAGCATCATTCTAACATTATACACAAATTGAACTGTAAACTGATTAACACTGGTAACAATTTCCCAACTTTCCCCCGCAGTGGGGGGCATAACCATGTCCAAACTGTTTAACCTTATTCCAGATTCTTGAAAGAAACAACAGTACAAGTAAATTGGAAAACTTAGGTGGCACAGAGTTGAGATCTGATTGCCCTCCAGTCTCGAGAGTAATTTCCGATCCCAGCTTGGCAAGGCTTATAAACCTTTCTTAAGGAGTACTCTGATGTAAAAATTAGCACATTCAGATTTCCCTGTTCATGACCCCAAGTAAACAAACTATCCACCTTGGTACTTCCTAGGTCAGCCCATTTTTGTGCCACTGGGCTGGTTGCAGTGGTGGTATCGGGCTTGCCCAATCAAAGGAAAGTTATTAGAGTAATACCCTTTTCCCCTGGGCATGGCTAACATCAGCAGCACGGCTACAGCTAAATGAAACACAGACATCATGTGAGAATTCCCTCATCTCCCACCCTCTCTACTGTTTCCTTCCGGGGGGGGCCCAGCCATCTCAAGGGGGTCCAATCCCCTCCCCCATATAGAACAGGGTATCCACTTTTGCTGTTATATAGTTCGACCCTCCAACGGAAGTGGCCACCAGCACAGGACCCATCTCCTTCAACAAAATTTCACATTCTCTCCCTTCCCCTCGCTATTATTCGGTTAGTGCATTTATTTATGTGGTGTTCTCATTTCTTGCCAGCCGCCACCCCCATCTGGAAGCTACATCCCCCTGACCTTAATATTATCTTAGGTCTCTGTTGCCCAAACAGTCGCTATTTTCTATTTAGCAAGGACTTTTAAACTGTATTGGCTTAGCACTAAACAATACCAATATTTCTGCTCTTCCCTCCCCCAAGGAAAATCAACCCTGACATCACAATGATTTAACAAAACTAGACAGCCCAGTAGATTTATTCACAGATATTCCTGGTCCTTTAAAGTCAAAAAGCAGTCCATGGAGATTCCACTGATTCTGTTAGTAAATTTGAGCAGACAGCTCCCCAGAAATCCACAGACTGGCTTAGGACAGGCCCTTCGAGACGGGCATTTTCCCAACCTCCCCCCCCCCACAAGTGCCGGTGGTTAACCCTCACTATCGAGAGGGCCTTGATGTTACAAAATTTTACCTTTAGTCCGGCTTACACAGTTCCCGCGGAGGGGGGAAGAAGAGGTCACTATAACTTAAAATTTCAAGCTTACATGATGATTCATTGTCCCGAGTCCCGTGTATCACATTCCATCTCCTCTTGGGAGTCTGCCACATCTTGAGTGTCCCTCGAAGTGATCCCATCTATAAGGACTGGCGACCCATATTTCTTCAGGGTAGAGCAAATGTCAGCCCTCAGTGTAATAACTTGTGCTGATCTGGAATGCTGCTGCTTCGGGGCATCCTTTCGTGCCACCGCTCAGGCTGACTGCAGTAACTTCTTCTCGAGGTGCTCTTTGACGAGATGCAGGACTGTGACATCTACACCCTCCAGAAATCATGCCGCTGCAACCAGGTCCTCATAGATCTTAATACCCTGGCCCGTTTCCACCTTTAAGCAAGCCAGGTATAGAATTTAGGCTTTCACATTCTTGACTTTCAATTGCTTTAATATAAGCCACATAGCACGTCTGCTCTCCTGCACTGTCGTAGTGTAATCGTTGTTGATGGTAATACGTTGGCCTTCAAAAGAAAGTGTTTGCATCCTCCAGGCTCATTGGAGGATCTCCTCCTTCACGTTGTATGATGTCAGCTTGGCGGTAATTGACCTGGGGCGAGCCCCCGGACTGTTGGGCCACTGCACTAATGATCGATGGGCCCTATCCATGGAGACATCAAAATCTGGGGGGAGTTTTAGTGTTTCTCTTAAAACTTCCTGCAGGTAGGAATTCCTCTCCTGAGCTCCTGATTCTGCACCCTTGGGCACACCATGCACTCAGATATTCTGGCGCCTACTCGTGCCCTCCAAGTCGTCCAACTTGCTCTTCAGTTCTCTTTCTCTTGTGAGAAGGAATAGCAGGAGTCTATCATGTTTGTCAGCTTGGTCTGTGACATTTGTTAGACCCAGCTCTATTTGATCGGCTCTGTGCTCGATTTTGCCAAGGTCTGCTTTCAGTTCTGTGAGCGTGGTATCTATTTTTGACATGGTCTTGGCCGTCTGAAGTATTGAGGCCATCAGTTGTGAGCAGTCTTCATCAAACGTGGTCAGAAGCGCCATGCGGGCCTCATTTTCCCCAGGGTCGAGCATTATAGCTGATATTTCCACTTGTAGCATCTGCTGCAGCTTTTGTGCTGAAGTGTGAGCGTTCCTGGTAAGCAGAACCTTCGATCTCATTGATTTTGCAGCTGATTGCATAGTAAATGGCCGGTGGATGCTTGTAGATTGTACTTATGGGCTTGGCAGAGAGAAGAGTTAAGCCGCCGTTGCACTGCTGACGTCACCAGAAGTCCCCCCAATGCCATCCTAATCTAAACTTAGATGAGGTTGCATCCCTCTGTTTTGCCCTGGTATGAAAACCTGTTTGTCTCTGTTCCAAAGGTCAAAGCCCACCTCATGCAAGGCATTATGGGAGATGATGATGCGTACCTGCACAAGCCAGCAGAAGTTATACTCTCATTCAGCTCTGTTACCTGTCTTGTGAAGCCCAAGTATTCTCTAAAAGCATTTTTTTTCAAATTCAGACATACTTTCAATTACAGAAAACAGCAGGGCATTTACTATGCCTTGAAAAGTTTCATGGCCAGCATAAGACAAGAACACAAGTACTGCAGAGGGCAGCAACAGCACTGACTAATACAGTGTAACTACTGTGGGCATTTATTTATTTAATTTTGGTAACCGGGTAGGCCCACTGAGACCAGAGGTCCCTTTTTCTGGGGCAACCCGGAGTTTATTACAGGTAACACTGGCACCCAATATCATAAAATTCCAGGATGCTTTACGTGAGTCAGGTCATGACCTTTGCAAAGCAGTCAAGCAGCTTTTCACACCAGACTGAAGTACCTTCATTTAAATTTAAAATTTTGATGAAATTAAGAGTATGCAACAGAGGCAATCATTGTGCATGCCTGCAAACTACACAGGGAAACAGAATAAAATGCTGAGGGGACTTTCTCTTTAAAGCACTAGTACCAACTGTAAACATGCAACCATAATTCACTCCCTGAAGCGCAACCACACCTAACTAGTGAAATTATCCAGGTGCAATCTGATCTCTGCTACATATTTAATATATGCTCATGCCCTAAAACTGCCCCTT
The DNA here is from genome assembly GCA_016271365.2 of Neoceratodus forsteri. NCBI lineage: Eukaryota > Metazoa > Chordata > Ceratodontiformes > Ceratodontidae > Neoceratodus > Neoceratodus forsteri. The sequence goes on from CM057452.1 coordinate 571,956,493, forward strand.
TAAACATACAGCACCGAATTACAGCACTACTGCACTGCTATACAAGCAACATTACTAAGCATTTTATAAGTGCAATTCCATCAGGGGATTACATTTGTCAGTGTACCTCCTAGTTGTTGGAAGTCGATCGCCCTTCACGCTTGGGACTCCAACCCACCAGTCAGTATATGAACATGGCATAATCACTCCTTTATCATGCCTTATTCTTTACTTATGTTATCTTCTTGGACCACTGGCATACAACTATACTCTTACGGTGCACACATATTCATTAATGCTGAAATACTGTTTGTTAATTACTGTGTGATGATTAATTTGTAAAATTTATTTACTTTGCTGTATCTTTTGTTGCTACCTCCCACCTCGAGAATGTCTTGTACCCCACACTGGGAACTTGGGATAACTCTCAATACTGACACTGTAGTGCATCATGAGGGGGGTGTTGCACTTCTGAGGTGCCATCATTCGGATGAGACATTAAACCGAGGTCTCATCTGCCTGTTCTGGTGGTTGTTCAGGTGAACATTAAAGATCCTACAGCACTTCTCAAAAAGAGTAGGAGAATTTTTATTGAAAAAGGACTACAAACAAAATATAGACAAAAATCCAAAAACTATACATACAAAAAATAAGGAAATATTAACAGAGGAGTATAAACAAGATATTAACTCGGTAATCTGATATCGACTCAAGGAGGTTTAGTTTACTGTTCACAAAAAATCCATAACAGTTTAACTTTCTCAGAATCATATTTTTCCAATCAAACACCATACTTTCTGTAGAGAGATCTGAATATTCTTCAAAATTTCAACATAATGAGCCAGCTTTTACTGAGTCACCCTTACACAACGAGATTGCCATATATAATATCTAATTATGGCTATAACGATGTACAATGTTTCCGCATACTATTTGTCCCACCCTCATTACTGACACTATAAATCAGAGTTGAGTATGTTAAGGAAGAAACAAGTGGCTCATCCCATTTTTTTGCCAGATAAGTCCAAAATGGCCAAACATATGCACAGTCCAAAAATAAATTGTTCTTGCATTTCCAGTATTTGAACACAAGAGTTTCTTATACAGTATCTATCCTGTAACTGTTTGTGCTTGTTGTTGTTCCTAACGTTTAACCTACCATATAGTCCAAACCATACTGAGTCCCAAACAAATTCAGATAACCTCTTGGATGATAACATATTGATGTTAGGTTGGAGCTTATCATGAGGGCATTCAGGAAAAGAAATATTTTCTTTATATTCTTTTTGGAGAATTTCTGTATACTGTATATACTTTTTCTGTAATTTGTCTGTATCTGAGAACTGAAAATGCACCATTCAATTAGGTTCTTAATCTGCTCCAATCCATGCTTGGGTAAACCCGGGATTCTATGGAGTGTCCCTGTATTTCCCTGAGACCAGACTGTTAAACAGAGGGTAAACCAGGTCAGAACATGTGGTTCCCAGACTGCATTTCCTGGCTTCAGAGTATAACCAAAATTATATATGTTAAAAATATACTACAATAAAAAGCAACCGGATTTACCATGTCCAGCCCCCCTTCCTGTATCTTTCTGTAGGTACACTCCCTCTTAATGGGGTTCAATCTACTGCCCCACAGGGCTTGGACGAAAACACTAAATAAGCAAACAAAAATAGCCTGAGGAGGGGGAAAAACATAGCGTAAATATAAGAACACAGGTAAAAGAAGTGTCTTAATTAGAAAGACTTTTTTTTTTTTTTTTTAAACCTGTTGCCCCTTCCATGTAAAAACTAACCTGTTTGCTCTTTGCAAGCATAAGTCCCAGTTATGTTTGGACATATCTTCTCCTCCAAAGACAACACTTAATATAGAAATTGTAACTTTAGTAATGGGTATCCCTGCAAACGCTGTGTTGTCAACCATAGGGATGTTACAAAATGCAACTCCCAGACTTTTGGCAAAATTAATTTTAGAACCAGACTAATGAGCAACATTATAGCAGGCCTCAGTCAAAGCATTAGCATTTGTGGACGTGGCTAGGCAAATGACTAGATCGTCTGCATAAGTAAGTATTTTTACTGGGGGAGAAGTTGAGTTGACTGCCAGACCCTGTACTAGATCATGCTGATCTATCTTCCTTAAAAAATGTCAATACAAAATACATATAAGAGAGGGTTGAGAGGACAGCCCTGTCTTACACCCCTTTTAACCATAATTTCTTTCCCTGTCCAACCACTGATATTTGGAATAATTATAGCATTCTTGTACATGGTGTATAACCAACCGATGAAATTATTAGATATCCCAAAAGCCTTAATTACCTTAAATAAATATTCATGAGAGATTCCATCAAAAGCTTTTTCCTGGTCAATTCCCAGGACATAGCCCAGCAGTTCATTTTCTGAAGCTCTATGAAAAATGTCTCTAAGCATGATCAGATTGTCATATTGATACTTATTAGGTATCACACAAGTCTGATAGGGGCTAATTATTTTATCAGCAACTGTAGTGAGTCTAATCAATAAGTCTTTACTTAAAATGTTCAGGTCTGTGTTAAAGGGATACTGTCACCCCCTTAGGTTTCAAAGTGTCCCTAGTTTAAAAAACACATTTCAAGATTGCCAACATTCTGTAAAGATTGCTGATGTAGCTGGTAGTTTGATTCTGATTCTTATTTTCTTTAAAAAAGTGAAAAACAGACTGCCCACCATACTGGTGTTATCACACAAACACAGGTTTGTTTATATTCCCCGGTCAGCTCCAACTGCATCTTTCCTGGACTTCGGAACACCCTCAACACAGTCTAGCCCTTCATGATGTACTGGGGGTTTAGGAGGCTACTGCTTCATGAGTGACTGCACTGTTTGGGTGTGTTTCTAATGCTCAGGAAGTATGCAGTAAGAACAGATTAATTATTGTAAACAAAACAAGGTTGTTTATAAATATACATTAGCATGCATTTCAGTTCTACTAAACAAGGAGACAGACAAAACAAACAGCAACATCAATGAATGTTAGAGAAGGTAAGCAATCATAAAATGCAGGTTTTTAACTAGAAATAATATGATAAAAAACAGGCTGACAGTGTCCCTTTAAGCAGACTTGGTGGTCTCCAGTTTCTTAGTTCCTCCCGGGCACCCTTTTTAAAAATCAAAATTAAAAACACTTGGTCCATAGTTTTAGATAGGCCATCTTCATGTAGCATACAATTAAAGACTACCTCCAGTGCAGGTGCAATTTCACCAGCAAAGATTTTATACAATTCTGCATCTATACCATCCGTAACAGGGGCTGAGTCACTTTTAAGTGTGGCAATTGCTGCCTTTACTTCCACGGTAGTGACAGAAGAGGTTAAAACCCCTCTATCATCAGTCTGTATTTGTGGAAGGTCCAAATCACCTAAGTTAAGAATGCCTATCAATTGTGCTTCACCAAACAAGGAATTCAGATATTTATCCACTTGATCCAATATACCTTCAGGGGAAGAAATGATTTGTCCTGAATCAGAAACAGCTTTGGTGATGACCCTATGGTAAATTCTATTCTTGCATCCTTTCATTTTATTTATTTATTTATTTATTTATTTATTTATCAAGTCTAGGATTACAAATACCTTTGAGCCTTGGCTCTTTTACAAAGGTTCCACATCAGAGAAATACAAATTATGGGGAACATCAAGACAGACATTAAAACAATGTGGACATTGCAAACAGAATACAGATTAATACAATTCAAGGGTAGCATTGTAACAATGCAGCCAGCGGCATTTGTCAGAGAAAACAGACAACAGATAAGAAGTGCCAGAGTCATAGGGAGAGGGAAGAGGGGAGGGGGGAGAAGGAATGTAGGAAGGGTGGGGAGAGGGTGAAAAGTGCAGCACTGGGTATACCAAGATGTGAGGGTAGAATCCAGTGAGGAGGGGAGGGGGGGACCACCACAGCAGAAAGGGAAGTGGAGAAACAAGGTTAAGTTGGGCAGTCACAGGAGCTGTTGGTAGTGAGATAGTCCTGGAGCCTAGTTTTAAACATACCAATTGTTGGGGCAGAGGAGATGGTTGGGCTGAGGCCACTGAACCAGAGTGGCGCTCGATAAGCAAAAGAGCGTTGTCCCTGTGAAGTGTGACAGTAGGGGACTTTCAGTAGCCGTAGCATGGATCTCCTAAGGCACCATTTGTTAATTCAGTGTTGTAACAGAGTTGAGACCCCAGAAGGTGCAAAGCCAAGATAGATTTTTTTCACCATGGGGCAGGTGAGAAACTTTTTGTGGTTTGATAGTTGGAGCCAGCCAGTCTGAGTGTACAGGTCACAAGTGTGCGTGAGACGGTGAACACCAGTGATGAGCCAACATGCCTTATTTAAGGCAGTTGAGAGGCGTCTAAGGGTTGTGGTTGTGGCCGAGCCATAAATGATGAGACCATAGTCTATTACAGAGATCACAGAGCTCAGAACTGCAACCTTCAAAGCTTCTGGCATGAGGTGTGGTCTGTGTTTGTAGAGGAGACCAAGCCGTGTATTGGCAGCTCTAGCTGCATTATCTACATGAAGTCCATAGGAGAGATTAGGGTCAAGCTGTATCCCTAAGTATTTGAAGGACCCGGCCTGATCTAGAGTGTTCCCCTGGGTGGTGGATATAGCCAAGTGGTGTAGCTTGTGTGGGTTATGAGAGCTGCAGAAGAGCATAGATTTGATTTTCTTGTCATTGAGGACCAGTTTATGATTAAGAAACCATGTCTCTACAGAACTGAAACCAAGTTGAAGGTTGTGTTGAAGAGTTGCAGGATCTTTGTGAGTGGAGAATACAACAGCATCATCGGCATATAGTATGATCTGCTCAGAGCAGTGGTAAAGGAGGAGTTTAAAAAGGCTAAAGGAGGGGCCCAGTATGGACCCCTGTGGGACACCCGAGTGAACAGGCAGGGTGTCAGAAAGAGCGTCTGCAATTTTTACTCTCTGCGACCGGTTTTCTAAGTAGCTTTTAAACCAGAGACAAGAGTCAGGTGATAGCCCGGCATTCAGTAGTTGGTGTATTTGTAGTCCATGGTGCACTGTATCGAAGGACTTGGAGAGGTCGATGAAAATGGCCCCTGTGAGAAGGCCGTTGTCAAGGAATTTGTGCAAAGCTCCAGTGAACTCAAGAAGGGCTGTGGTGATGCTGTGACCTTTCCAGAAGCCGTGTTGTTGTGGACAAGGTATATTGCATTTATCCAAGTGGTCGGTAAGGTGATCAGCCACGATGCGCTCGAGTGCCTTAGAAAGTAGGGGCAGTATGGAGATAGGGCAATAATTTGAGTGATTCGTCTTATCCCCACTTTTATGGAGGGGTGTCACGGTGGCTGTTTTCCATAGGTCCAGGAATTTTCCACAGCTGAGAGAGAGATTTAGGATTTTTGTTAATGGATGAATTACCTCATCGAAGGTGAGCAACAGAAGCTTAAGGTCCAGGGTGTCGCTACTAGATATAGATTTAGAGATAGCTGCAGTAATATAGCGGTGAGCTTCATTCAGCCTTACCTCCCTGAAGTAGAAGAGGGGATGGTTAGACTGAAGGGCTGAGGTATTTGGGGAGTAGGCCCTGTTTTCAAAAAAGTCATGGGGTAGAACAGCACTAAGGTCTGAAAAAGCCGTGTTAAAGATGTTTGCGATCACCTTGGGATCGAGGGTTGAGGATCCATCAACTATTAACATGGCCAGAGAGGTTTTTGGCTGCTTGCCTGTGACATCCTTGATATTGTCCCAGAAAGCACGACCATTTCCCCATGTTTTGGTGAGAGCGTCTTTGTAATAGGTGGATTTCATTAGCTGTATGGCTTTAGTGCAGGTATTTCGTGCTTGTTTGTAATTTTGGATGTCCAGTTGTTTGCCAGAGGCTGTGGCAACTGCCCAGAGGTGATCCCTTAGTTTCAGCTGTGAGAGAAGAGCCACGTTGATCCATTGGTTAGAGAGAGATTTTTTGTTTTGCACCTTTTAGCAGGGGCAAAGAGGTTGCAGGCTTTGTTGAAAATTGAGGTGAAGCGATCAAGAGCAAAGTTAACATCTGTTGCTTCATAGATGGGTAGCCAGTCTTGTAGAAGCAGGTGTTGTTTGAGATGTGGAAATTTTCCACGAGGAAGGACTCTGCTAGCGACAATTTTGGGAGCCAGCTTAAGGAATTTGTTATACCATGCATACATGACTGGGGAGTGGTCACTGAGAGAGTCTGGGAGAATGGTCGTACGAGAAATCCTTGTGGGGTGAGTGGTGAGGACCTAATCCAAGAGGGTACTGGTGCCAGTCTTGTAGTTAATGCTAGCAGGGGGAGTTTACCATTTGCGTGAGGTTAGCAGCTGAGATGGAGTCTTTACAGGCACTGGCGCTCAATGCTAACCAGTTTATGTTGAAATCCCCTAATAGAATAAGTTCAGCTTTGGGAGGATGAGAGTTGATAAAGTTTAGGATGTCATTGAATCTATATTTAGGGTCCCTGGGCGGGATGTATACGGAGACAATAGTCAGGGCTTTATGGTTGGGACCTAGGACGATTTTTATTGGCAGAATCTGGGCCGAGGCAGAAAGTGATGAAATTGCTACAGGGTGCCAAGACAGGGAGTCTTTGATATAGACTGCGCAACCACCACCTTTTTTTGGATATCCAGTCCAACCTGTGGACATTGTAGCCCTGTATTGTTACTGCTGAGTCAGGAACTTTAGGTGTCAGCCAAGTTTCCACTACTGCAAGGATGTCAGGGTTGTGTTCACATATGAAGGCTTAGAGCACATCCAGCTTTGGTAGTAGGCTGCAGATATTAATGGTTGCAAGGATAAGGACACCTGGAGTTTGTGTGTGGCCTGAGCTTCTAGGGCCAGGATTGGGATGGACGCTGCCTGAGATGAGTAGGAGGAGGAGTAGGAGTTTTAAGCAGCAGAGTCGCAGCTCTTTGAGAGATAGTTTTGATCATTGTTTCCGGGAGCAGAGGTTGCAAGGTTCCAGGCGGTATCCCATATGGACTACAAGGTGGTACAGCGTAGAGAGGTGGCCACACTTGTTGAGAGTAGTGATCAGGCTAAGTAATCAGGAATATCCAAACAGTGTACCAAGCACAAGTTTCAAGTGGAAGTGGAGAGTTCCCTTGGAGCAGCAGTTTAAATGGGTTCATAGAACCCTTTTTCATGTTACTGCCAAATCTGAGCTACTGCTCAAGGGAGTTTGCCCTCTTATACTGCATAGTAAAAATTTGTTTTTTTATTACCATGACTTGGGGTCCATAATTGAGCTTGTTGGTTTCAGAAAGGGAAATTAATTTTTGTAACTGACTCCTTATCTGTAGATAGATGAGGTAATCCGTATTTGCTGCTACCATAGCTTTATTCTGAAAAAAACTCCTTCCATGCTAGTTTGGTTTCATCCCACCAAGAAACAGCATTGTTATACATTCCTGCAACTGACAATCTTGCTTGGCAATCTCTTTTCCAAGCTATCCTAATTTTTTTATCAATAAGAAGGGAACTATTTAGCAGCCACATATATATTTTTTTACATCTAGGGGATTAATTCCAATGTATACTTGTAGTGAGGGATCTGTGGTCAGAGAATTCCCATACTTTCAGTTTAATATTTGTAAGTTTTAAAACAGCAAACACAAATATAAAATCAATCCTGGTGGACAGAGAGCACCTGAAGTATGTGCTGCCCCCTGTGGGGAATGAATACCTATATGTGTCTATTAGATTTGCAGTTGTGGTAATGCTTTGGAGAGCTAAGGTGTCACAAAAAAGTTTATCTGTCCTATTCCTCTATCAGGCCTCTCCATTCTGCAATTAAATTCTCCAGCCCAAACAACCAATCTTAATGTATGAAGATATGGTTGGATTTGTTTAAACAAAGAAACTCTAAGAGCTTTAGACTGAGGGGCATAAATAGTAAGTAACCTAAAGCGTTCTGCACAGAGAGTAAAATCCAAAAGCAGGGCCCTTCCCGGTGAGCTGTCTACTAGTCTAGAAACTCTTATTTTTGCATTATTAAATAATATGCCCACCCCATTACAAAGCTACTCTCCAACAGACCAAAGGGAGGGGCCTTCAGTCCAGTACTTAGAGGTTTGTTGTAATTCAAATGGGGTTTTAAGTCTGGTGTCCTGGATACAGTAAATATCACTTTTACCCTCCTGTAACATACCAAGAACAGTAATCATTATTTTATGGCTTTTGATGCTATTGACATTAATGAGGGAGCCCATTATGGAAAAAAGTAAGTAGGGGGGGGGGAGAAAACAAAACCTCATGTAACATCAAGGGATCTTCTGCGCCTAGTGCAACGGGAAATGTGATCACCCCTTCCCCTTCCTTATCTGAAGTGACCTCTGTGGTGCTGGAAGCTGCAGAAGAGGAATTTGATTCCTCTCCTTGAGTCCTTGTCCTGTTTATCTGAGGAAAGTGCAGCATACTTTTTCCCTGCTTTCTAGGGTTCTACTGGGTTTTATAGAAACAAAATGAGTGTGCACAAGGTTGCCTTTGGTGAAATAAAAAATGGAAGTTTTGAAGTCAGGACTTTGCCTTGAATTTCTGTGTCCCTCTTTTGAGTTTATGTGTGCCTGAAACCTTTTCTTTTGCTTCCACTGGGTTTTCCTCACCTCTTGAACTACCTTTAGGTTTGCTGACCAAAGCTTTTCCTGGCCTGTTCCTGTTTTTCAAGTAGCTTTCTTAAAAGGTTGGTCTTGACTAGGAGGGGGTGAGGCATGTCCCCATCTCCAGATCTACTTGAGGAAGTGTCCTCCAGGCCAGTGGTAACAGTGGTTTCAGCGATATTATCAGTAACTAGAGGCTCTTCAGGCAAAACAGTAGAGCTTTATTCAGTTGAGTCTTGCCTAGAAGACCTAGTACTTTCTTGGGGAGAAGGAACAGAGTTTAGGACTGGTACAGCTGCTGCATCTAGGATTGCAATTCTTTGAGCCTGCATTTGCTGGGCTTTATTTATTAGTCCTTTGTGAGAGGGTCAGTCATCCAGATTGTGGGAAGCCCAGGGGCATTTACCATATCCATGGGCAGTGTTTTCACAAAGGTTGCACTTAAACAAATTTACACAGTTGGCAGAGAAGTGTCCATAATCTAAGTAGTGGCTGCACCTAGGGGTGTCGCAAGCAGAGCTTACGTGCGTACGTGAATGGCAGGACTTGGGCTGTCCTATATAAAATAACACACCTCTGTCCTTCCCAAGATAAAAAGTTCTAAGTAGCTACACTGGGCCATTATTTGTGGCAAACAACTTTACCTTACTCTTCCATCCCCATTCCAAATTTGCTCACTGTCTAGAATGGGGGAGGGTCTATCCAGCACCTTGCATCTCTGACGAAGCCAAAAGAGGATGTCCTCAACATTGATGTCCTAATTACAAAACATACTAGTAATATTTTTAACAGCAGGTTTCTTAAGAGGGATAGCCATGTAAGGAATCCAGATCAGACTGTTCTTCAGAGTTTGGTACTGTGACCAAAACCTATCTAGACTTGACACAGTTTTAAAGCTCACATCAAAGTTCCCATTTCCCAAATGTATTAGTGCAAAGATCTCCGATGAAAAACATTTCATGGAGCCTTTTAAAAGTTGCTTTGCCACATACAGCCTATCAGGAGGATTTTCTAGTCCACCTTTAAATACAAGACAAACTGCATTTTTATGCAGAGCTAGCTCACCCATATTTTAAAATAAATCAGCTGAATGAAACATTGGGTTAAGCCAAGTCCGTCTGGTAGGGTCTTATAACATATTATCTGAGGGACACATTTTTTATTAGAATCCAAGGTCTCCAGGGCAGTTCTAGAGGTGGAGGCCTGTTGTGAAGCAGCATCCAGAATCCATACTTACGTCAGGGCCCTTAGAAGTTGCAAGCACAGGTATAGTAAGTTCTGGTACCAGATTTGTATTTGTAACATCTGCAGTATTAAATGCAGTACCTGAAGAGGTAACTGCTGTAATTGCTTGCTCTTGATATCTTTGCACATCCATATCCTCTGGGTTGGGAAGCCACTGTCTGTCGCTGGCTTGAATCCAGCCTGCACTCTCCAAAGCATGAGCAGGCGACCAGGATCCTTCTGTCAAATTAAGGTTAGTGTTGGGGACATTGCCAGTTCGGGAGCTGTTATCAGACTCACTGGTAGAAGGGGCATTTCATGAATCAATCTGTGTAGCGGCTACGGGGGGGGGGGAGGAGGTTTAACAACAGGAATGGTGATCTCCTTAGAGAAAGTCTTAGTTCTAGCAATGGCACCGGAAGAGTGCTGAACACCAAGTCGTCGCCATTTATCTAAAGGGCCAGGAATTTGTGTCTTTAAAGTCTTTTTTGGCTTTTGTCTGATTCAATTTGCACTCTGTATTATTAGCTTTTTTAACTGTTTATTCTGTCATTTATATGTATTTTAATTATGTAAAGCACTTTGGTTCTAGAATTGCACTATAAAAGTAAAGTATTATTATTTTGTCACCCAACAGAAAGTTGATGCAAGCTGCCAGCTGATACAGGGTTTTGACAAGTTTCTGCATGCATCAAGTTTTCGGCCACCTTTGTTGTGACCACGTCACTGCTCATCTGTTCAGGGAGAGACTGAATCAGTGGACCAAGCTGTCTGAGGCACGGTATGCAGAGCTGACAGTTCAGCCTGCAGTGCTTCTCTCTGGGTTTTGCAGTGTAGCTCTTCTTCAGTCAATAGCACAATAACCACTCTTTATCCGAAATAACAGCTTCAACATTATCTTTAGCGGTCTATACCTAGGCATTTGCAGCGTTTTCCACATCATGTGACCATTCCTTGTCAGTTTTGAAAAATTCCTCAGGGACATCAGTTTCAGTAGCTTCCGCCTCTAGCATAGAAAGGGCAGAGGAGGACGCTAGCTCTCCTGCCTCTGTAGCACATGTCCTTCCTCCTGGAACCACCGAAGCGGCCATCTTGGAAGATGGCCAAGAGTTCCTCCTACTGATGAGCAGGGGAAGGTTTTTATTAATAAATAGAATAGTATAACAGCAAACAGCAATACAACACAGAACCAAAGGTACAACTAATAAAACATAGCAAAGGAAATAACAGTAATAGTCAACAACCCAACACAGAGAAAGTAAATCATCCTATCTTGTCTTTCAGAAAAGGAACTGCTTTCCACCTCATAATCCATACATTGTTGGGCAAATATTTGCGTTCAGAATAACATTGTAACAACAAGTCATGTTCAATATGTTGAAGAACATCAATTGGAGAGTGATATAACTGTCTCAGCGTAAGGTGACATCTTACTTGCCATAAATGAAACTTCAACATGGCAAACAAAAGCTGTAAGACACTAGCATCCAGAAAAGTAAAATGAAGTAAACCCCCCCCACAACGTCTACATATGTAACATCCCGCTAAAAAGGCTGGTTCCAACGAGCAGAAAGGGTTGACCAGAATTCTTGCACAAAGGGACAGGAAATAAAAAAATGGGACATTGATTCCTCCTGATCCATACAAGTATCCCTCGGACAATTCCTTTCAGTAACCATTTTATGCTTTAAATTCCCTCTAACATTGAGACGTCCATGACAATTAAGCCATAAGACATCCCACAATCTAGATGGAATCAGTTTATCAATCAAACTTTTAAGGATACTATCAACATAACAATCAAGAATATCTTTAAAAACAGGGACAATGGAATGTGCCGTAGTTTGCAGGACACCGTAAATATATTTATTAGGTTTGCACAACACTTGAACCGGAAGTATCTTCCATCTATTAAGCTTCGTTATTGCAGGTCTGATATAAACTGGATAGGTGGAAGTATGTATATTTTTCAGGCTCAAGCTTGGCCAATCTGAAAATAATCGAGGTAACCAATTATGTGCATAAATCACCCATAGTACAGTTTGGGGATGACTAAGATCAATCAAATTTCAATGAAAAAAAATACTGTAATACAAAGTGATAGGATTTACACAATTCAAACCACCTTGTGCAAGAGGAAGATACAACACATCTCTTTTAATGGGATACAGATGACTCCCTCATATAATTTGAAAAAAAAAGACCTGATAAAGTGGCTTCCAGAACAGAAGGACTGGGGTATACAGCACTGAGATACAAAAAATGAGGGAGAAGCAAAGTTTTGGCAATAATAACTTTTTCCTTTTTAGTCTGTTGCCATGATTTCCATAATGCAACTCTTGACTTTACTGCATCAATCTCAGCAGACCAATTAATAAATGCATTATCACCTTTACCAAAATCAATGCCTAAGACTCGAACTGGGCCCAGTAAAATAGGACTACCTTGTAAATCCATGACCTCAGGAATTCTATTATGCAGTGGATATAAAAAACTCTTTACTTTATTAAGAGAAGAACCCGCAACAACCGAAAAATTACAAAAATGGTGCAACACCTTATCACCAGAGGGCATGTCAGCAACAAAAACACAGAATCATCTGCATAAGCCGAAATCTTAGCCTCAAGGGTACCATGAGGGGGAACACCACCAAAAATCTGTACATCTTGGGCAATAGTACGTAAAAGCGGATCTAAACTAAAAACACAGAGTAAAGGGCTCAGAGGGCAGCCCTGTCTCACCCCCCTACGGATAGGGATATATGTACCCAAGTAACCATTCACCAAGGGCAAGGCATAAGCATGGCTATAAAGCAAAGTGAGCCAGGTTACAAAGCGATCAGGAACACCACAGGTTTGTAAAACCTGAAACAAATAACAATGCGGTACTCAGTCAAAAGCCCTTTCCAGATCTAAGGACATAAGAAAACCCAGTATAACATCAGCTTTACCAAGTTCAACTAATTCCCTCAGCAAGAGGAGGTTAGTATATATGGACCTACCCGGAACTGAACAGGACTGGTGAAGGGAAATCAAGACAGGAGCTATGGACATTAATCTGGTATTCAATATCTTCATTAATATTTTAAAATCCGTATTAAGGAGACTTAGAGGCCTCCAATTTGAAAGTACAGTCCCACTGCCTTTTTTATATAACAAAATCTGAATTGAAGTACAGAAATGAAAATCAAGGGATTGTTGTTGCGAGGCCCAATTAAACACAACTGTGAGTATTTCACAAATCAAAGGACAACAGGATTTATAAAATTCTGCAGGTAAACCATCAATACCAGGTGCAGTGTTATTTCGTAAATGAGAAATTTCTCTTTTAACTTCATCTGTACTGATATGAGCACTTAAAGCCTGTAACAGTACATTTGAACAAGGGGCAATATGTAGAGAGGAAAGAAAATTCCCTACGCCAGAGCTATCCACTGATGATGCAGAATATAAATCCAAAAAATGAGAGGAGACCGCCTGCAAAATATCCTTGAATGCAGTATAACTTTTACCATCAGTGCTCACAACCACTGTTATAAGGTAATCTGCAGATCGCTTACGACTGCAATCCAACACATCCCCTAAACCAGATTCATTAGCAGAACAGAACCTATGTTCATGCAAAAGGGAGGTAGCTCTTGTATAATGTAAAGCTGCCATTTCTTTTTTAACATTCTGCACCTGTGCCATCAAATGTAAACCCTGTGAGTGTATAGCAGAATATAAAGTTTCCAACTGCATTCTTAAAAGACAACGGCCTTCTGGAGGAGGTTGTGGAGTCAAAAACAGTGGTCGAATTCAAGCATGCATGGGACAGTCATAAGGCAATTCTTGGGGGGGCAGAAAGAAGTAGGCTGCTGGTTAACTAGGATCTGCAGCTTATCCATTAGGTAGGGAAATGGGCAGACTGGGTGGGCCAGGCGGTCCTTACCTGCCATCAGATTCTATGTTTCTATATTTAGTCACTGCAGCATATTTAGACACCCTTTTAGCTAGGGAAGAGATTTCAGACTTAGTGATAAGCCACCAAGTTAACAAGTCATCTGAAAGTCCAGACAGTGACATACGAGCCTTCAACAAATCTTGTACTTGGGCCAGAAACCTGGTATCATGCAATAGTAAAGAATTAAGTTTCCAATATCCCAGTCCCATTTTAGTATGAGGGCCTACCCCTACTGTGGCAGTTACCACCACGTGGTCCGAAGTCTCCACCAGAACAGTTCAAGCCTTAATTACCCGTAGTGCTGTAGTGGCAAAAAGAAAATCAATCCTAGTAGATAAGGAGCCTTTAAAAAAAGTACACCCATCAGTAGGATGACAAACTCTATAAACATCCTGAAGATGACCCTGAGCAATAATGTGATTGAGACAATTAGAATCACAAAAATCTTTGTCAGTCAGTGCCCCTCTGTCTGACTTATGCACTACACAATTAAAATCACCACCCCAGATGAGAAAGCGAGACGTGAACAAAAAGGGCTGCACTGCATGAAAGAGTTCCCTTAGTAACTGGTGCATAAATCACAATTAACCTCCAAGTTGTATTTAAATAGACAAAATCCAATAACAAGGCTCGTCCCATAACTAGCTCAACTAGTTTTGTGACATGAAAGCCATCACCCCGAAACAACACCCCAACACCGCTTCTAGGTTTCCAACCCTAAAGAACAAAAGGAGGGACCCCTAGCATCCAAAGCTTCTTGGCCATAGAAACCAAAGAAAGGGTACTGAGGCGGGTATCTTGAATAAGGCAAATATCACATGTCAAATCATGCAAAAATTGAAAAGTAAGAAGGCGCCTACAAGCATTTTTAACACTGTTTACATTGAGGGTGGCAACAGTGAGGTGAAATGCCGTGGCCATTAAAGAGGACTAGAAAAAGGAAAAAGGAAAAAACAACAATCAGGTAACCCTTCCCGATCTAGCACTCCTGCGGGGTCAAAACCCCGGCCATAAGGGCCGACTATCTTGGGGCAACTCCTTTGATTTATCACTTTCAGAATGAGGACACACTACAGGTTGTGAGGAGGCATCAGAATTGGCTTCCATATCTGAAGATTGAGTGTGTCAGGATAGTACCCCAAATTTATTACTTAAGGGAACAGAGCCACCAGGAGAAGATGCCTTAGCCAACTTGGCTCTACTTTTAGTTTGTTTTTGTGCCCGCTTTTTTGCCTGAACACTATGCTCAGCAGGAGGCATTATAATATTATCAAGATCCGTGTTAGGGACAAGCATAGGTTCAGCAGGGCCCTGGGCTACAATAGGAGGAGGGGGAGGATGCAGCGGAAGGGTCCTGGACAACAGGCTGAGGCACGTCCTGTAAAGGAGGCTCAGGGGAAGACCTAGACAATAAAGAAACATCCTTGGGAGCAGGGACAGTAACATCTGGGAACAAAGGGGGACTGGAAGCCACCATTACTGGTGATATAGGGGATTTCGCAGCAGTGATATCCTTCTTCTGGGCACTGAGAAGGATCAAATCTTGGTCTGGGCAGTCCTCACGATTGTGGGAAGCCCAGGGACAGGATCTAAAACCATGACCCAATTCCTCACACAGGTTACACTTGAGCTCAGAAGTACAATCTGTACTAGCATGACCAAAAGATAGACAAAGGGAACACCTTAGTCTATCCCAGGCTATACTGAGATGGGAAGGGGAGCCACGCTTATAGCAGGTACGAGGTTGCCCCACATAGAAGCAGTGACCTTGTTCCTGTCCCAAAAACAAACTATTCGGCAAGTGTATCGGACCAACATTGGCATGCCTAAGTCTCACTTTATATTGCCAACCACTAGTCCACAAATGCTCGGAGTCAAATATAGGCTGAGGTAACCCCACAAAGTCACAGCATTGTTTCAACTAATTTGTGATATCACAAGCTGCCACATTCTCATTGCAAAACAAAATTGTAACATTTTTAATAGATGGCCTGGTAAGTGGGATAGCTCGAAATGGAAGCCATAATGCAGAGTATTTGAGTGCATCATGCTTTGTCCAAAAACAGTCTAACCCCTGAGGGGTCTTAAAACTGATATCATATAAGGAAGAACCAGATACATGGATCAGTGCAAAAATCTCATTTGTGAAGAAGTCCAACAAGCCTTTTAAAAGATTCTTTCCCACATAGAGACAGTTGGGAACAACGTCCAGACCCCAAACATACTGAAGTCGGACTGCATTCCGACACTGAAGTGGAGGGGGAGGTCCTAAATGCATCTCATTTCCAAAATTCCTCCCAAGTTGATTTAGCCTTTCCCCCAGGGTCAGGAGAAGGGTCAGGGAGCGGGACATCCGTGTCCATTTGATTACCCAAAGCAGGGCCCTGAGTGCTAGGGCCTTCATCAGCCGAAGAGAAGGGAGGCAAGGAAGGAATTTTAGTAAGTAATGTAGTGTTCATGACAGGATGTTACACATCCTCAGCATGTAAATCCAAATCCAAGTTAACAGGAGTAAGTGTAGGTAAATCCGCTAAGGGAGACTGCTGCCCACCACTGCCAGGTATCTGGCTATGGGCAGGGTCAGGTATCCAATGTCCAGAATTGCCCGGTTTCCAGCCCGCATTGCACAGGGAGGCCTCCAAAGAGCTAGGTAGGGGGCTGGTACAGGGAATTATTGCAGGAGTAGGCGTGGTAGGCAAAACAAGCGGTGCACTAGTAGGAGATACAGAAGGACAAGAAAGCACAGTACTCACAGAGAAGAGAGGTGAAACAGCTGCCAAAGTAAACAGTAGAGAAGCTGCAGCCAAATCCAGAGCAGGAGGAGTCGCAAACTCCGACACAGCGCGGTGCAATGCTAGCGTGTCAGGTGCAACAGGAGACATCCGCCAATTCAGTACCACTGATGAGCCAGAAGGTACAGCGGCTGGAGACAATTCAGGATGTGTCGCTACATGATCCAATACAGGCTCCAGAGTCCGTGACCCAGGAGAGGAAGACTCAACAGGACTAACAGCATCAATCACTGCCAGTACCTGATTCCGATGAGAAGCAAGGAGAGATTTCAAACAGAGTTCGTCAGCAGGCAGAAATTCAGATGAAGCAGCTGAAGACAGGGCAGGTGAAGACAAGACAGGTGCGTCGGGAGCCACAGACATGGCATGCACACCTCCAGACACTCGCAACAAAGTAGGCTCCAAAGCTGGACCTGCAGGAGCGGAGCTCTGCTCTCCTGCAGGTATACCAGCAGAATGACTGGGTCCCACGGACGAATCCATGGTCCAACAGTGCCCCCACACAGAGTAGAGGAATTTCCCCAGTGTCCTGAACAAATTCCCCCCCATTCACTAAAATACTACCAAAAACTTAATCTGGTTCTGTATGTCAGTTTACATTTGTATCTTCTCACTCTCCCCTGGGACGAGGCTAAAAATAGGCAGAACTGCCTAGTCCTTCTTTCCTGGTCAACAAAAACTAAATAAATAAATGCTTCACCTAAACAAGGCTATCCTGGTGTGCTAAATTGAATAAATAAATAAATAAATACAAAGAATAGAAAACTCAGTCTCCCATTTCCTAAGCCTGTGCTCTAACCATTGAACTACACTGTACCCCGCGAAAAGGGCAGCCCCAGCACTGTTTTAACTTTCTATGTATTATTTTATGTCAAACACAGATACAAACAATCCAGACAAGAGACCATACAGACTGTTATATACACACCAGACAGTCCCTGTCTCGTCTATCTCTGCAGACCCTGCCTGTTTACTGTTTTTGACTTCATCACTTCTGCTGACAGTCTGTTCCAGGTGTTTAGCACTCATTCACTGAAGAAATACTTTCTCACATCCCTCCTGAACTTCTCGAAGTGTGAATCTCACAGTCACAGCTTAGTGAAATGACACTGACAAATATATTAACAGTGCACCTAGCCCCAAGCAATTTTTTTAAGTTTTTACAAAAAAGCAAAAATGAAAGCCACACTCCAAGGCACTGGTGCTCTGATCTCAGTATCTAATTGTATCAGGTAAGAACAAAAAACACAAGAGGCACTGGGGTTTTTGTGCGTAAGTGCAGATTTTTTTTTATATATAAAAGTCAGGCACAGGAAGCACTTTCCTGAACAACAACTTTACATAAATAAATAAACAAATACATATATATATATATATATATGTTTTTTTTTTAATTTGTTAACGGGGTAAGGCCCCCTAGGCATAGCTGCCTGTTTTCAGGAGCGACCCAGGAGCACTGGGAAGGTTAAATGGCTACCACATATCAGCTAAACTCTTCAGACTCCTCCCTGGCCAATTAAGAAGCAAACTAACAGGCCAAGAAGGCACTCATCCAGCAGTGGTTATCTGCCTCCCCTCCCACAATTTCTCAGTGGCAGGATATTTCAATAGGTATCTATAAAATGGAAAAACTAACTGCTTACATTAATCACTGGCCTGAGGCATTTGAGATATTCTGGAGGAGATGGGCGATTTATATCATGGCTGTAAGAAAGGATTTTGTCCCATGAGCTGAACCTTTGGCCCTCCTGCTTTTTACCTGTTTGTTCTCTGTTTCTACGAAGTCATGCTGACTACCTTAATGGAGTCATATTATCCTACTGGAAACTAGGTTTGGAGAAGGTTAAGAGTTGTTGTTTTGTGCTCTCGCCGTCTTCCCTCTTCCACCCCCAGTAAGCCATCTCAAGCCTATCTAAATAGAAGGGTATTTAATAAACTCAAATGGTAGGCTGTAAGACCAGCTGTTTGAGATGGACATACATCAATTGAACCCGTACACACCTCTTATGTTACGTGTTACTGATATTACTGTTTCTATCTTGTCTTAAATATTACTTTTAGTATCAGTATGTTGTTGCTGTATGTTTATAAGTTCAGGGAGTACAAACCTAAGTTTACTGAACAGTTATACACTTTACAATATACTGTGAAGATTGTGATATGTACACTACTGAGGACATTTCCTTAATAAAGATCTAAAGTTTAAAAAAAAGAAGTAAACTAATAGAACTTGTACTTGATCTTATTACCATTATTACCAACCCCTGCACTCCACACCCTGGACATTTAGGAAGGCTACACCCTTGGGGCAGTATCAGAATGGTTCAAACAATGTTCAATGTTTTTTTTATTACAACAGTCATATAATCATACCTTATAGGCTAAGTACTCTACCTCTGATCAAGTGATCCCACATGCTCCCAAAACCTGACTTCCACTCATCCATCATGCAGTCTAGCCCAAACTGATTCTTGTCTGATAGCATTCAAGAAGGGGAACAACAATATGAATCAACAGAAGAAACAATGGAGGTGATCATTATGTTCATCCTGGGAGAAAAGGAGACTGAGGGGGACATGAAGATCTCAGTTCCTGCATACTCAAAGGTATTGACACAGTGGAACAGCCTGAGATGTCTGATATGAAATTTCTGCTTACAAATGGAGTCACACTGTACCCTGGGTAGTAGGGTAGGAAGAGAATTCCTATAAATTAGTACCGTACAAATTTGCGCAGCATACTTATTTATCCCTGCCTATGAGTGATGGTCCGACCTGAAGGACCTAGAATCCTTCAATTACTGTTAGTACATGTTACTTTGTTACTATGAATTAAGTGGTTAATACTGCTGCAACACTACTTCATGAGTCATCTCTTGTTAAATGGCTCAAACTTATCTTTAATATGTAGCTTAGCTGTTTTTAGCCCTAGTCCCTGTCTGTGAACTCAGCTACCCCCAACCTATTTACACTTTATTCACTCAGTGAATTCTCAAATAATCATGCAGTGCTGAAGACTCTCTCTGCATCACCAACCCCCACACGCTGCAAGCATCTTGGATCAGTTCATTTTTTAAATGTCTGGTGCTTCCTTTACCAGACTGAATGTCATCTAAATTGCTGTACCTAAACTGCACACAAGATGGATTCTTCACACGTTGCTTCTTGACTGATCTCAAACTTGGCTGCAATCCAGTGTGTTTTAATGCTGCCGCAACTAAAGACAAAGGCATTAAAATATCAGCACTGTGAGTCATGGCAGGACTTCAGATCTTAGCATCAGGCTTAAAACCGGTCCAAAGTGCAATGCAAACACAAGAGAAATACTGCATGATGTGGGCCGTCTATTGCCCAGTGCCAGTAGATCACACTGCTGCTCTGGTGACCTGGGTTCAGGAGCGGACTCTGGGTGGGTGGGAAAGACTGGGAGACAGTGCTTCTTTTTTTTCTAACTTTCTTTATACTAATTTTAAAAGAATCTTTGAAAACAATATTCATAGTAGATACATAGAGAAATAACATGACAATACATTCTTATAGTAGGATACTGTACAGTATCACCTAGGTTGTAGCATCATGTGAGGGGTAAGAAAATGCCTAAGCCATATCCAAATATACTGTATATGGTTAGCATAAGCCTACATTTGCCATTACAGCAGTGGACCCATTTCACGGCTGCACACCCCATATAGTCACTGGCCTGATTATCACAGCCATTTGGTCCCAAACATATTAGGTAAACTCATGCAACATATTTAAATATAACCCAAACTTCCTCCTGTGGAGAATTTATCCAGCGGAACTACCCAGTTCTTTCTTTAGGTGCACTAGAAATAACCATTTAACCCTTAAATAGTGACATTACCAAACTAATGATAAACATTTTTGCCAGCCCGGTGGCACTGAGGGTTGAGGCGCTACATGCCACACCTTGCACCATGCTGGTGACCTGGGTTCAGGAACGGACTCGGGTTGCCGGGTGTCAGCCGGGAGGAGAGAGGATTGAGCGTCCTGATGCAGTTCTCCTCTCCCGGGGAGGGTTGTGGACTCTACTCGGCTCCTTGGCAGTCGCCGATAGAGATCAGGGGCTCTACAGGAGCCAGCACAATCAAGGGGGAGGAGCAGAAGAAAAAATTACTCACCTTAGTAATGTTGTTTCTTCTAATGGAGTCTTGCTATATTATGACAATTGCAGTTTGTCCCACCATTAGAACTGCTCCAGAGGTGAAAGAGTTAACTCCCATTCAAAGAATGGAACTTGGAGCGCGAGCTCGGTTAGAGAAGCTCTGTCTGGGTTATTTCAAACCTAAACTGTCAGATCTTCTGAGCAAAACTCACTAAGGTCTGTGTGGAAGCTGTAACCTACACTAGCCAACTGGCTACCTGACTATTAAGACATACTCCTGGTCCCAACACAAAGACTCAAGTCAGGGGACCAGAAGTAATAATATAATATAATTAATAATATGACATAAAATAAAACATCACACCCCAAAACCCCAAGAAGGGGTGGAAAACATATAATGGGCATAACTAGCGCCCACACTAGGCTGCCCACCCCATACCCAAGTAGAAGTTCTGAGAGGGGCAGGCTGGGGGGGAGGTCATAATATAGCAAGACTCCATTAGAAGAAACAACATTACTAAGGTAAGTAATTTTTCTTCAAACAACATGAAGTCTTGCTATATTATGACAATTACAGAATACACAGCAGTACCTCCATGGAGGAGGGACAGAACCTACTTAGAATAGGCTCTGAAGCACAGCTGTGCCAAACCGAGCATCCCTCCTGGCCTGGACATCCAGGAGTAATGCTTGGTGAAAGTATGCCGTTTTCCAGGTAGCTGCTTGACATATCTCTAAGATAGGGATGTCTCTGGCAGCAGCTAGAGACACAGCTGTACCTCTGGTAGAATGAGCCCTCAGGCCTGAAGGGGAACTTTCCCCAGTTTTGATAACAAAATTAGATACAAGAGACAATCCACCTGGCAATGGATCTCTTAGTGGCAGGTTTCCTTTTCGACCTCACCATAAGTGAGAAAAGTTGGAGGATTCGAACCTGTGACCCTTGTGCGCTCTATATAGTAACTAGGGCCCTCTTAACATCTAAACTGTGCAATCTCCTCTCACCAGAGGAAGAATGGTCAGTGAAAACACTGGAAGGGAGATAGATTGATTAAGATGGAAATCTGAAACCACCTTAGGCAAAAACTTCCTGTTAGTCCTGAGGACTACCTTATCCCTGTGGAAAGAAATAAAGTCAGTTTCTACTGACAGGGCTTGCAACTCACTTATGCACCTGGCAGAAGTGATAGCCACTAGGAAAACAGTTTTCCAAGTTAAGTACTTAAGCTCTGCAGAAGACAGGGGTTCAAAAGGAGGTTGCATTAACTGGGCAATGCAAACATTAAGGTCCCAGGCAGGGGCCGGATCCCTAAAAGGTGGATTAGAATGAAGTAATCCTTTAAAAAACTTGGAAAATACAGGGTGAGCGGAAAGAGAGGAGGGCCTTCCTGCTGAAACAAAAAGCAGAGACAGCTGCCAAATGTACTTTCAGGGTAGCTGGTCTCAGTCCCAAGGAATTAAGGTGGACCATATAGTCCAAAACAATGGGCAAATCAGCAGATTCCGGGGAAATATGTTTCCCAGAACACCAAATGGAAAACCTTTTCCACTTAGAATTGTAAGTAGCCATAGTGGAAGGCTTCCTAGAAGCCTTTAGGATTTCAAGAACACCCTGAGAAAGGTGTAGGTCAGCAAATTCTAACTCCTCAAGAGCCAGGCCTTGAGGTTGAGGGATTTGAGGTTCGGATACCAAACTCTCCCCTGTGCACAGGTTAACAGGTTGTGATTCCTGGGGAGGCACAGGGGAAGATGGACTGCTAGTGACAGAAGGAGTGGGTACCAGGGCTGCCTGGCCCAATCTGGGGCAATCAGAATCATCCTGCAAAGCTGGGATCTGATTTTGACTAGCACCTTGAATAGGAGAGGGAAGGGGGGAAAGGCATAAAGAAACTTCCCTTCCCAATCTAGGAGAAAGGCATCCAGGGGGATTGAGCCCAACACTGGGGGCCTGCAACAGAACAGTGGAAGTTGGTGATTGTCTGCGGCTGAAAAAGATCTATCTGAGGGTGCCCCATCTGGCAAAAACTATCCCCAGTACTTGAGGATCCAGAGACCATTAGTGATGGCCCTGGAAATCCTGCTGAGAGCATCTGCTAAGACATTGTCCTTTCCTGGAAGGTGAACTGCTATGAGAAGTGTTCAGGAATAGGCCAGAGACCACAACTTCATTGCCTCGGTGCACAAGGCCGAAGACCGAGTGCCCCCTGCTGATTGATGTACCACATTGTTGTGGTGTTGTCTGTTCTGACTTGCACCACTTTGTTCAACAGACACAGAAAACACTTGAAGTGCTAAAAGACAGCTCTGAGTTCCAGAAAATTGATGTGGAGCAGAGATTCCTGAGGGGACCACACTCCCTGAGTGGAGAGGTCACCCATGTGGGCTCCCACCCCAGGAGGGAAGCATCTGTAGTGAGGGTCAAGGAGTGAGACAGAGGAATGAAGGGACCCCAGTCTTAAATTGCTCTGATCCTGCCACCACTGGAGGGCCTGGATCAGGTTCGGGTCACTGGGACCAACTTGGAAAGGGGGTCTCTTCTCTGAGACCAAAAGGCTCTCAAGTGAAACTGAATGTCCCTCATCTGAAATCTTGCTCCTTGCACTACGGCTGTGGATGCAGCCATGTGCCTCAGGAGCGGCAAAAAGTGTCTTGCTGGTCGAGAGACCTGCAGAGTGAAGGAGGAGACCAGAGCCACCAAGTTCCTTACCCTCTCTAAGGGTAGGAAGCTCTGGCCTGCTTTGTGTCCAATTCTGCACCTATGAAGGTGAGCACCTGAACTGGTTCCAGAACTGATTTTGGAAGATTGAGCAAGAAGCCCAGGGAGGAGAGCAGCTGCTGGGTAACTTGCAGGTGAGATCTTACCTGTTCTGGGGACTGGCCTACAATGAGCCAGTCGTCCAGATAGGAAAGACAGCAATCCTTTGCCTTCTTAAATGAGCCACTGCTACTGCCAGACATTTTGTGAAT
The DNA here is from genome assembly GCA_016271365.2 of Neoceratodus forsteri. Taxonomy (NCBI): domain Eukaryota; kingdom Metazoa; phylum Chordata; order Ceratodontiformes; family Ceratodontidae; genus Neoceratodus; species Neoceratodus forsteri. The sequence goes on from CM057452.1 coordinate 571,980,124, forward strand.
ACCCTTGGGGCAGAGGTGAGGCCGAAGGGCATTGCTCTGAACTGTAGTGACCTGAGGGCAGTTCGAATCTGAGGTACTTTGGTGGGAGCTTCAGATGGGAGCGTGAAAATAGGCATCCTTGAGGTCCGGGAGGCTAGCCAGTCCCCTGGCCTTAGAGAGGTAAAATCATTGCCAGAGTTACCATTTTGAACTTTGGTTTCAAAGGTGTTTGTTCAGATATCTCAGGTCTAAAATGGGCGCCATTCTCCTATCTTTTTGGGGTAAGGAAATATCTGGAGTACAGACCCCTTGCCCTGGTGTAGGGAGAAACCTTTCTACAGCTCTGAGAGCCAGGAGTTGAGACCTCTGTTTCTAAAGTAAAGGTCTCTAAAGAGTTTGCAGGTGGGAAAGACCTGATTCTCATCTTTGGGAACTTTTGAAGCTGAGAACCAGAGCCTGGCTTACTACTTCCAGGACCCACTTGTCTGAAGTTAGAGACACCCAGTTCTGAACAAGCAAGCCAACCTGCCCCTACAGATAAAGGAGAATCGGCCCTGGGCACCCCATCAGGGTGTCTGTTTGGCAGGTGCTTTAGGCTGAGGGTGGGAGCAGGCCTGCCCACACCCGTCTGCCTCTCCTCTGAAGAACCCCTCTGAGCATAAGCAGAGGAGGCCTGGGTTTGGTAAAAGGCCTGTGAAAGGCCTACCTCTACCCCTGGGGCCTGCCTCTGAGGAGTGGCTTGCGCTCCTTAGCCTGAACACTCTTATAGGTAGTCCTATATTCATCCATTTTCTTCATATAATTCTCTGTCTGCTCCCCAAACAGAGAATTTCCAACCACAGGAAAATCCATAGCCTTAGTCTGGGTATCCTGTGACAAGCTAGTACACCTGAGCCAGGCCAACCTGCGAAAAGCTACAGATGTAGCCATGAATCTAGAGGATACATCATTAAAATCCACAGCAGCATGAAACTGCACCTTAGATGCCTCAATGCCATCAGCAGCCACCTGTTCCAGCTCACTAGCAAGCTGGCCAGAGGCCTGTTTGGCCAAGGCCATGACAGTGTCCCATCTAGATTTCTGATACCTTGCTACATAAGCCATGTAATTTGCTTGCCTGAGTCCCAAGGACGCTGCCATGTATTGTTTTTTAGCCATGGCATCAATCTTCCTGGAATCCTTGTCAGGAGGATGTGAAGCCAAAGGAATATTAGCTTTATCACAGGCTGTAGCCTGAACCACACCAACGTGGCTGCATTGCTGTGAAAGGAATTCTGTATCAGGATCTGACAGAGTGTACCTCCTGTCCATCTTTTTGTCCACAGGAGGCACAGAATTAGGAGTTTTAAAATCTTTATTGTCTGTTTCCTAAATGATTTATGCAAGGAACAGACAATCCTCTAGACTCTGGAATATCCATCATTTCTACAAAATCAGGTTCCTCTCGTTCATCCACAGCTTCCTCCAATGGAAGCTGGAGGGTTCAGCAACTTTTTGTAAAACATAAAGTGAGAGGGACTCAGAAAGCAAAGGGGGAGATTCTAAAGGTCTGTCTGGGGAGATGTCTGGTTCAATGGGCACACCCAGACCCTCAAAGTCACATTCATACTGTTCATAATCATCCTCCCCCTCCTCTGGTTCATAAAATTCTTCAACAACATATTCCTGAACCGGTGGAACCGACCGAACCGACCTTTTATCAGACAGTGGTGGTTCGGACGGAACCGGAGAAAGTGACTGGACAATCTGAATAGCTCTTGCTATCTCTGCAGCAGTTGGAGAAGGAATTTTGGGCTCCACTCCTGCTGATTTTCTTGTTTTCTTTACTGGAACTGGCTCCTCCGGGCCAGCTTTACGTCTGCCCGAGGAAGTCTCGCCCTGGTCAGAGGGCACTCCCTCTGGTTGGCACCGAACCGGGCTGGCCATCCGGGTCAGCGGACTTTTTGGCCTCTCGTTCCCTGAGCCTGCCAACTCTCTTATCCAGGGTGGCTGCAGGAAAATTTTTACAAATCTGGCAGTCTGAATTGAGGTGGTCAAACCCCAGACAATATACACATGTGGTGTGTGGGTCAGCCTTGGCAAAGCTTCCCCACAGGCATCACAGTGTTGAAACCAGTGGGCCGGTTTTTCTTTTGGGTTTTCAGACATAATGCCAGCCTAACCAAAAACTTGCCCTTTTAAACGGCAGTGCCAGGCAAGACACCCTTATCGGTTCCTAACCGTGTCACGGGTCTTGGAAAAAAACGTAATGAAATCCGTTTTTTTTAGAACCAATAAGAACCAGGAACCGCACTCTAAAACCTTCAATTCAAGTTTTAAAACAAGTTGATCGGTTCAAAACCGAACTGATAACATTTACAAGTTCCACACAGAAAATAAACTTAAATTACTTACGATACCACAGACAGAGCTTGAACCGAACGGTTTTGTGGTTAAAATAATAATATTCTCGGTTGATTTGAACCGAGAAAACACTGTTTAAACCGAGAAATGAACCGAGCAGTAGGAGAAATCTCCGGAGCGACTGTTCAGTGAGGCAGATAAAGAATCTGACAGTTTAGGTTTGAAATAACCCAGACAGAGCTTCTCTAACTGAGCTCGCGCTCCAAGTTCCATTCTTTGAATGGGAGTTAACTCTTTCACCTCTGGAGCAGTTCTAATGGTGGGACAAACTGCAATTGTCATAATATAGCAAGACTTCATGTTGTTTGAAGTGGATGTCCACAGCATGCCTGTGCAGACATCATTGCACATCCACGCTCCTGGGGAAACCTCAACAAAAATATGCTGTAGGTTCAGCAGAAATGAAGGAGACCCAAGGGACCTGCCCACATCCCGCTGCCGGACCTTCCCTCTTTGGATGTCCTGATCTGAGGCACAATCTCATGGCCATACCTCTAATTTCAGAAAGGCCACCGAGGGAGAGCGGGCCTCTCCTGGGGGGTGATCTGGGAGTGGCTGGATGGACCATGGACTGAGTGGGAGACTGAGGGAAGGGAGTTTCAGGCTGGGAGTAGAGGCAGCAGTCAAGTGTGTACTCTGGAAGGATGCCCTGGACCTCTGGAGCAAAAATAGAGTCTAAAAAAAACAAGAAAGCTAAACATTTTAAGTCCTGGTAAAGTCCATGCCCTGAAAAGAGAAGTGGTCAGACAGAAAAATAGGTTGCACACCTGTAAGTGTAGTTCTAAGAGTGGTATTCAGTTCACATCCACACAATGGTAATCTTTCTGAAGACAGCTGAGTCATCAGAATGTGTTCAAGCTAAGCTCTTCCCACCATCTGGGTGGTATATTTTCTGGCTCCACCCCATGATGGCTGATCTTGCATGCTGGAAACAGAGATCTGGATGCCACACTACCAGGGGAGGCTGGGTGGGTGTTGTGGACCTGATCTCAATACCACTATTAGAACTACAGTTAAAGGTGAGTAACCTATATTCTAAAGGCGTGGATTCAATTCACTGGCCACACAATGGCAGCCTCCTAGAAGTCCTCCATAAAGAGGGTGCAAGTCATGCACTCTTATTTGCCTAATGGAGACTGGAGGGCTAAAGCCTCAAAAGTAGCATCCCAAAGACTTATTACATTGATTTAAGGTCTGCACTTTAGACCACATTGTAGCCCTGCAGCCACTGAGGTAATGGTATGCCTGGTGGAATAAGTACTAAGCCCCTCGGGTTACTCCCTACAAGCAAACTTGTAGAAGAGGTCAGTGCAAGATGTAATCTACCTGCCAGTCATCTGCTTTGCTGCCAGTCTGCCAGGGGAAGCTTCAGCATAGGTGACAAATAGCTGGTGTGCCCCTCCCCGAACTCCAGCCATGCACTCCTTATAATAAGAGAGTGCCCTTTGCAGGTCCAAGTAATGGAGCCTGCGATCAGAATCCGAGGTCAGATTGGTGGAATACATCAGAAATTTAACCACCTGATCAAGGTGGAACTCCAACAGGACCTTTGGGAGGAACTTTGGGTTGGTGTGAAGGACCACTCTGTTCTTATAGAAGACCAAATATGAAGACTCCACCAAGAGCACCTGGAGCTCATGGATCCTTCTGGCTGATGTGATAGCCACCAAGAAGGCAGTCTTCTCTGATAAGTGTGACATCTCACACTTATGCATAGGCTCAAATGGCTTGCCCATAGGCACAGCCAGCAGCAGTAGTAGGTCCCACGGAGGTGGTGGTTCACGCACCAGAGGGGAACAGGTGATCCAGGCCTTTGAAAAAGCACCCAACCACCTTCTCTTGTGCCACCACTGGCATACCAGCCCACATCTGTTATGTAGAGATGGCTGCCAGGTGCACCTTCAAAGCCATTGCTTGCAGTCCTGTTAGAGACATGGACCAGAGGTAATCAAGAATACTTGAAACGGGGCAGGCATGGGGATTAAGCCCCTTGGCCTGGCACTAGATCGAAATCTGCTCCACTTAAATGCATAGCATTTATGAGTTGACTCCTTATGGGATGCGGTTACTACATGGAGACTGTCTTCTGAAATACCCAAAGCCTGTAATTCTAGCCCTCAGAAGCCAGGCTCAGAGGTGCAAGGACTGAAGGTCTGGGTTCAGAACCATCCCCCGATGTCTGGTAAGCAAGTTGGGGAAGAGAGGCAACTTCTATGGAGGCCTGCTGCTGAGGCTGAGACTGAGGTGAGCCAGGTACCAGAACTGTCTGGGCCTGCCTAGAGCTATCAGAATTATCTGTGCTTTGTCCTTCTGGGCCTTAATCACTACATTTGAACCAAGGGGAATGAGAGGGGATGCATACAGAAGGCCCAGGGTCCAGGGCCTGTAGAAGGCATCCCCCTGCAGTATCCAAGACAGAGGGGGGTAGGCACAGAACAGCCAGTTTTCTGTTCCCCCACGAGGCAAACAGATCTGCCAGATGGGTGCCCCACTGGGAGAACATGGTCTACCACCTCCTGATTTAGAGACCACTCTTGCGATGACTCTTCAACCCAACCAAAGTTTCCACCAGCTGGCTGTTCTCTCCGATGACGTGGATTGCCAGGAGATCTTCTTACAGGCTGTGCATGAGGACCCAGGTGTGGAGAGCCTCCAGACACAAAGGAAAGGAATGCATCCCACCCTGCCTCTTAAGGTAGAACATGGAGGTCATGTTGTCCCTCTGGACATGGAAGACCTGACCCTGAATCAATGGAGCAAATTTTGTCAAAGCCATATGCACTGCATGGAGTTCCAGCAGGTTGATATGGTATCAGGACTCCCAAAGTGACCAGAACCCCATGGCCCCTGTAGACTCCCAAATGAGTTCCATATCCCACCAGAGATGCATCTGTCATGAGTGTGATGGACAGTTCTGCATGGACAAATGGGATTCCCTCTTCCAAGTTCTGTGGGCACAGCCACCACTTGATGGCATCCCACACTGGCTGTGTCATCAAAACTGGCTGGTTCAGGTGACCTAAGCACTGAGACCACTGCCGGCTCAACTCCCACTGCAGAGGATGCATCCTCCAGTGGGGGCCATAGGACCATGCTGGTAGAAGCTGCCATCGGCCCCAGCAGCTGAAGGAAGTCCAGGGCAGAGTGTGAGCACCCAACCTGAAATGATTCCGCAAAGGAGGTAAGGTCCAATGAGCAGTCTACTGGGAGACATCCAGATGGCCTTGGACAGGAGAACATCAGTGAGTGCCATATTTGTGGACCTTTCCACAGCTTTTGATACTTTGGACCATGATGTCCTCCTGTCCAGGCTGGTCTCGATGGGCATGGCAGGGGACATTATTGTATGGCTCTGTTCCTATCTCAGGGAAGGCAACAATTGGTCTCTATAGGGAATTATACATCTAAATTGGCACCCATTATTTCTGGAGTCCCACAGGGCTCTATATTGTTGTTTAATGTCTATGTAAATGACCTGTGGTTCATGGACCCTTCAATTTCATATCACCTTTATGCAGATGACACAATCATCTATACATCTGATAGCTCTATAGATAAAACACAAATTAAATTACAGTGGGTTAAGGAATTACAAATATTTTTTGAAAATCGTACGTTAGTTCTTAACCCAAAAAAGACTCAAGCTATGGTATTTACCCAAAATAATAAAAGAACAAAAGAAATGATTATGGATATTAACACAATTGAGGATACCGTGATTAAACAAGTTCACGCATATAGATATTTAGGAATATGTCTAGATAGTCACCTGAGGTGAGATGTGCATATAGATCATTTGCTAAAAAGTGTTGGTAAACGACTGGGTGCCCTGTATTGGGTAAAACTGTGTATGCACCACAAGACCAGGAAGCAGGTAATAAATATCATGATCTTACCAGGTTTTGATTACAGGGATATTCTGTATTCAGCCGGAACTAAGAAGGACCGGACAAGGCTCGATGTTTGTTACAAAAGACTTGCCAGATTCATACTTAGTGCCCCCCATATGACACACAGTTGTCAGCTGTATGACAATCTTGGTTGGCGGAGTCTGATCGATCATAGATGTGAACATATGTTGGCATTTATTTATAAGGGGATTGGGGCAACTTCCAAATTACATATCTACCAACATTGTTCACAGGACAAAAAAAAAGTTCTTTAAGATCTGCAACAGGCTTGGATTTAATGGTCTCCAACTGTAAACTAGATATAGGAAGAAGCACAGTCTTCTTTGTGGGATCAATGGCTTGGAATAGCACTTCCTCACACTTTGAGAAGGGAAGATTAGATGGAATGAAATAAGAATGTGGTTGGATAGTAAAGCAGAAGAATCCTGTGTATGCTGCTTGACAAAATAACACTGTCCAATTTTGTATTATATTATTTTTACTGCTTTATATTTTATATTTTAATTACTTTATTGTGAAGTGTTGTTTGTAGTTGTTTTGTATAATATGGAATTGTAACTTGATATTACCTTGTATTGTGGGACCTCATTGTAAATGGGCCTTGGCTCAATCAAGTAAATCTCTGTTCATAACTTCTATGAATAAAACATTTTACTGCTACTACTAGGCAGGCCTTGGCCACAAGGGAGTCGAGTTCTGCCCCGATGAACTTAATCACCTGCAATGGGATGATTTCTGACTTGACTGGGTTGACCAGAAGGCCCAAGTCTTGGCAGGTCTGGAGGGCCAGATCCCTGGACCACTCCACAGCCTCTCCTTGGATGGCCCGGCTAGCATACAGTCATCCAGATATGGTTATACACTGATGTCTTAGTGCCGCAGGATGGTCAACACCACTGCCATACTCTTGGTGAAGACCCTAGGTGTGGAAGAGAGGCCGAAAGGCATGACCTGAAACTAGTAGAGCACCCCCTCTGTAGAGAACCGAAGGTACTGGCAATGAGATGGACGGACTGGGATGTGGAAGAATGCAGGTCCAGGGAGCATAATCACATGCCCTGCTCAGATGGTATGGTCTGGTTCAGCACTGCCATCTGGAACTTGTGCTTCCACATGAACATGTTCAGATCATGCAAGTCCAGTATGGGGTGCCAGCCTGCCAATCCATTTCAGAACCAGGAACTGCCTGGACACATATCCTTAGTGGGCAGGTCATCTGGGAAATGAGCTATCGCCCCCGCTCTAGGACTGAGCTATGAAGGCTAGTAGCATGGATGTGTCTTTTGACACCCTGGACTTCTGGGAAGCCTGGAGTTGGTATGGCAAGAGGACCTCAAAGTCCAGAGGCAACCCCTTACCCACCGTTTCTAGGACACACCTGTCCAAGGTAACAAGGGACCACTGTGGCAAGAAGTGGCACAACTGATCCCCAGCTGGGAGCTTGGACAATGACTGGACAGGAGGGGCACCCCATAACCCGTCAGCAGCCTTGAAGGGGGATACGGCAGATGGGTCCCTGTAGGCACCTCCACCTCGGCTCCCAATTCCCTCTATTTTGCCCTTGGCCACTGAACTTAGGCTTTGGATGCTAGTCTGGAAACTGTCCCTGCTGGGGCTGCTGCTGAGGCTGCTGTGGCTGAAAGGCTCGAAAATGAAAAGCTTTCTTCTTAGGTTTGGAAGCAGTTGGAGCCTTCTGGGACATAGCCACAGAAACCAAGGTGGCATCAAACTTTTCGTGTGAGCAAGATTTCTTCCACCCAGGGCCAGAGAGGTCAGTGCCCAAAAAAGGGATGTCTGCCACCTTGTGCTAAGTATCTCTAGTGAAGGTGGATAATCTCAGCCAGGCCCTGTGATGTATCGCGATGATGGTAGCTATGGCATGGGCACAGGAATCACCCATGTCCAAGGTCGTCTGTAGCTGGTGTTTAGCCAGTGACTTTCCCTAATCTCAGAGCATCTGGGTCACCTGCTGCTGGTCAGCAGGGAGCAGTGGGAAGAGAAACCCAACAAGGGAATGACCAAAATTAAAAGTAGCTGGCCTACTGGAGACCAAGGGAGGTGACTGTGTATATCTTTTTAGCCACATTGTCTAACTTATTAGACTCCTTGTTGGGAGATTTGTTCATGTCTCCCTGGTCTTTTGACTTGAGGAAGGCAGAGTCTGACATTGGCCCTTCAGCTGAGGGGTGGTCAGAAAACCCCGAAAGGATGCCTGTGGGTCTGCATACTTGCAAACCATCTGGGCATGGGTTGCTGGGCTGCTGGATGCTGCCAAAGCTCAAGGGCCTGTCCTAAATGACCTCAGCCAAAGGGAAGGTGACCCCTTGGGGACTTTTCCCTATCCAGGAGATGGGTGAATGGGTATATAACCAGCTTCTGCACCAGTTGCAAGGGCACTTTCATGGATTCTGACTTCAGCTGGAGCAAAGGCCCAAAAGATGGTGACCCCTCAGCTACCAATCGATCCTTCAAGGATTCTTGGTCGAACTGCTGAGTCCTGGTCAAGACCATCGATGATGCAGCTACCAAGTCTGAAGATTTTTCAGAGATGGTCCTTGACCATTTTCCACTTTGAACCACCTGAGTATCTTTGTCCTGGGTGATCTTCACAGACAGCTGGCCTGGCAAGCTGGTGGCAGGGTGGGACTCCTCGGTCAGAGCCCTAAACTTTGGTTGTGGTTTAGGGGCCTCCACCCGAAGTGGAGGTGAAGCAGATGCTGTGGTCTGTGGAGTCTGCCTGGTCAGCACAAGAACGGCCAAAGGAGACTAAAGGACCATCTGCCCTGGGGGTACAGCCCTACCCCTACCCCTCTCTGCAATGGCCCACTGTTGCCAGGTGAGCTCCTAGTAGCATTGATGCCATTGATGCCTCTCCTCTCCAGCGGATGAGGAGCACTGATGGGGATGCCTCCTAGTCAAGTGAGAGCACAAGCGGTGCCTCGGCTGTTGGTCCAAGGGCAATGACGAGTGTCCTTTAGAGGGGCAGTATTGACCACCTGCTTGGGCAGTGACACCAAAGAGGTCTATGAGGCATGACCGCCAGTGGAGACAGCTCCCAAAGCAACTGGGCCGGGGGTTCTAACCATCCCTTATTTTCCTGGGTGAGGACAGCGAGCACTAGGATCTGGGAGATCCAACTCCTCATTGATCTCTGACGACAGTTGGTCGACCAGCTTGAGAAAAATTATGACTGCTTGGTCGACCGGAGTTAAGGTCAACAGGCCCTACAGGGTTACCATGGAGCCTTTGACCATCCCCCTGACCTGATGATGCTCAACCATAATTGAGTGGTCAGGGGAGTCAAAGAAGTGGGAAGAGCGTGATCGTTCCCAGTCCCATTACCTGCGGTGACAATGCTTCTTGTGCTTCTTGCTGCGATGGAAAGTACTCTCCCCAAAGGTCTGGAGGGTTATGCACATTTCTCTAAAATCATCAGAGAATGAACCATTGACATTGACCCCAGCTTGAAACAATGCAAAGACCCACTATGTCCCAGCCATGACTACAAGCTGTGCAACCGACCTGGCAGCCACCAAGACCAACTTGTGGTCCTTAGGCCTACCCAGGACCAACTTGACTTTCTGTACCTCGATGGACGCTGGCAGCATGGCTTGGTAATTATTGCAGTTGTTCTCCTGATAGTCTAGGCAGTAAATGTACATGTTATGTGGATTCTTGGCCGACACTTTCTGATTTCACCGGGTACAGAACTTAAACCACATTTTTTGCCTCTCCATTGTGATCATCAGTCGACAAAGAAGCGGGAGCAACTTTTAACTTGAAAGTGGATTTTATTAGTCAGGATTAAATGAAGAAAAACACTTTTTTTTTTTTTTTTACACTAGAGCCATCTATACAGGCAGAGCTGTGAAGTAGCAGGAGACCTGCCACTGCCAGCAGAAAGAAAGATTTGACAACACGGGGTAGAGCTGGAGGATATACCACCCAGGTGGTGGGAGAAGTTTTGCTTGAACACATTTAATGACTCAGTTGTCGCCGGGAAGACTGCCATTGTGTGGACAGTGAACTGAATCCATGCCTTTGGAATAAACCATTTTTAAAGTCTGCATTAAAATGCAAGCAGTGTTTTCCAAGTATCTATGTAGAGCGGTGAAATGAGATGGCCACAAGGGGAAAGGGGAAGAAAGAGACCCAATGTGGATCTTAGGGCAGACTAGATGGGCCAAGAGGTCCTTTTCTGCAGACAGCTTCTATGTTTCTATGTTTATCTAAAAGCATCAAAAACTTCTCTGCGGTCCAGGGTGGCAAAACTCAGGCTGGGGTAGATTGAAAGTTTAGTTCCATCTTCCAGTACAGTAGGTCCTTTTCTTCTGGCCACGTCCAGAACTCTGTTCCTTTCATGTGAGCCTACCAGGGTGATTAGGAAACTTCATGGGCTCAAAACTTCTTCCCTCCTCTTCCTCGGAGTAATCTGATAAGCCCGATGTAACACTGTGATCAGATCCAGCCTTAAAGTCTCACCCAGCCATTGTCCTACAAATCTCATCGGCTCCACTCCCCCCATGGCCTCAAGCAGGCCCTGCACATGGATGCAGACTGCTTCTCCTGATGGCCTAGCTGAGAAAAGGAATGGACGCTTGATCCAGGAGCTCAGGGCCCATCCATTGTTAATCGGTGCCATTCTACAGTACATTCTCAGCACATCAAGTCTAAAACAAGAGAAAACTACTACTCAGTATGGCTGCAGTTAAAAAACTAAGAAAAAAGCAAGCTCAACTAAATTTCCAGCCAGTGGTGACCAAAAAACTGAGAAAAAAGCAAGCTCAACTAAATTTCCAGCTGTCAGTGACCAACAACGCTACAGGCCTGGAGCCCTCATCTGCCTGAGGGGCCTCTCCTACAACCAGTGCCAAGATGCAACAAACAGATACCCGCAGTGCTGCTCAGCAATCCACCCAGGGCTGTACTCAAGGCTTAATTCAAACCCTACAATTTGACCTGACTCACCAAATGCGGTCGGGTTTTGAAAACATCGGAGCCCAACTCACTCACTTGCAGCAGATGGTAAATACCTTGAGGGATACGGTGGAGAGCCACCCGACTAGACTGGATGAACTGGAGCAGCGGGCTAGCGACAGAGAAGATACTCACACTCAGCTAGAGAGCTCCTGCAATCTGCTCTGTGAGAGACAGAATTTCTCAAAGCCACACTCGATAACCACGAAAATTGAGAGTGGCGATGCAATGTGTGTCTAGTGGGACTTCCAGAAGGCACTGAAGGAAGAAACTGTGGGGCTTTTATGGGGCCCTTGCTAGTCAAAACACTGAAATTACCTGATACAGTTACCCTGGAGATCCAGAGAGCACATCGTTCACTGGGCCGCCACCCGGGTCCCAAGAAAAGGCCCCACCATGTGATTATTAAGTTCCTTCGTTACCAGGACAGGCAGGCCATTTTGGATGTAGCTAAAAACGTGGATCTGATCATGGTGCAGGGCAGAAAAGTCAGTATCTGCCCAGATTACTCGAGGAGACTACAAACAGAACGTCAGGCATTCACTGCTGTTAAAAAGAAGCTCCACGGCCCGTCGGCGCAGCGGTTGGATTTCCACTTGCGACACCAGCGACCTGGGTTCGGGAACGGATCCGGGTCATCGGAGGGCCGGCCGGGGGGAATAGGATCGGCGTCCGACGGACGGCTCTCCTATTCCGGGGGGAGGGCGTGGGTAAGCCTCGGTGTGTTGGAGACCCCTGGTGGAGACCGGGGGTTCCATGCAAGCCGGCGCTCAACAAGGGTGGGGATGGAGGCGGGGCGGACGCTGGCGTCATTGCACGTCCCGCCTCCTCTGGGGAAAAAACCGGCGGGAAAAAGATGGAGGGCAGGACCACCGATTAATGAAGCCCTCCCTGGAGAGCCTCCACACAGCCACCGCCATGCAGGACCCCGACTAGTTACAGTTCTGGGGCCACGTGGTGGCAGCCGCCCCTCGAGGGGCAAGCCGGGGTGACCGAGGGTCCTCAGCAGCAATTGACGGCGGTAGAGGTCTCCGGGGGCCGTGACCAGGGTGGATGGCTCCGGTGGTCCTGCCAGGGAGAAAGAGGAAAAATAAAAAAAAAAAAAAAAGAAGCTCCATGCACTTGAGTGCCCTTTTGCCGTGGTCTGCCCTGCCTGACTGATTATTTGGCCTCTGAACCAGGAATCCAAGTCTTTTATGGATCCGGATGCTGCGATGCAGTACATCACCCAAGTCCTAACAAAGAAGTCAAAACAGCCAGGTCCCCACCCTAGCAACACCTGAGCAACACCATGAGGTACTGCACAAGCTAAAAACTTTCCTTTATTGAGGCGACTGTGTTGCCCAAAGGGAAGGGGGTCTTTTTTCCTTAGACCCGTAATGGAGTCATCCAGCCTACCATGGCTGGGCCAGGAAGGCCTCATCCCCGATCCTGAGCTGCAGTTTGCTGCCTGGGAACTCTCCTGCTCAGCTGGGGTGGGTAAACTGGCTCAGGCAGGGCACATATTGAAGTGTTTACATCTGAAATAAAACGGGACCGCATAGAGACCTTTTATTTTCTTGGACCATCCTGTAACAAAGAACTGAGCAATATGAACTGGACTAAGCAATTGAAATAAGACTCATTTTCTTTTTTTGGTTTGTAGCTCAGCTCAATTATTAAGCTCTATCTCCTATGCGAGGTCAGGGGAGTGAATTAACTCCTCTTTTATTAAGTACAGCCGGATAAAGAAATATACGAGACTGGACCTCCTGACAGCAAAAGCAGTGGCTGTAGCCACCACTTCACTTTTGTTAAGTTTGTACACATATAATAGCTGGTTTGCTTCTTTGGGATGGAAGATGAGCAGTGTTGTTTTGCTGAGAGAATGAGAAATTGCAGTGGAGGGTTGGGGGGACTTAAGATTTATAGGGTCTGGATGGCAGATGGAAATGTGCAGCACAACCTTCTTAGATGAGGAGCCTCAACATGCCTCGGACATTTGAGCAATCAGAAGTTAAGCTGTTATGTACATTGAGGGTATAGTGCGGACGATCCAGGGACCTCACTCTAGAGGCCTGTGGGGGCTGTCTTAGCACTTTGCTAAGGGGCCCACCTGCTGGGAGGGGCAGTTTGGAGGTTGTCTATTTACACACCCAGATTGGACCAGTGGGACAGTGCATGAAACTCCTGAAACAGCAGGCCGCACGGGTGGGGGGGCCCCTCCTACCCTTTTACCACCAAAGTAATGAGAGAAACACTATATAAGGCACTACACGGATGGGACCCATTGGCTCATCCATGAAAAGTAGAGGGACATGGGGGACAATCTGGTACAAAAAATGGGGGAGGGGGGGTATTGCTTCATGTGTAGACCAGAAAAGTTTTTTTCAGTTTATTGTTATTGTTTTTCAGGGGCTGCCTCAGTTCATGGGCCACAAAAGTTATGTTCGCACTAATCTTGGGAGGGAGGGAGCTCTAATGGGGGGCATGGGAAGTTACTGGGTTTTTGGTTTAAAGATCTAAATAGGAATGTTCAAAAAGTTTATTGTTATGAAATAGGTAGTTTTGTTTAATTTTTTTTTAAAGTTCGTTATATAATTGTGACTGTGTGGATTGAAACTCAAAAGTCAGCAATCAGCATGTGGACATTCGAAAAAGGGGGTTAAGTAAATTCTAAGGCACAGCAGGTAAAATATACACAGGAAAATTTTAGATAGGTTCTTTAACATGTATAACCTGGAATGTTAAGGGTTTAAAAACAGTGGTTAAAAGGAAAAGGGTCTGGAGCTATACGAACAAACAAAGGGGGATGTTAGTTTCCTACAAGAAATCCACTTAACCAGGGAAGAAGCAGACAAACTGGCTGGCTTCTGGGGGAGGCACTCTTCTGGTCTCCCCATTTACATCCAGGGCCAAGGGGGTGGCAATATGGCTGCATCTGTGCCTGTGGGCTGAGATTCACAGAACCATTTTAAATCCCAGGGCAGATACTTAGTGGTGGATGCCACAACAGAAGGTAGCAGATACACATTGGTCTCGATATATGGTCCAAACTTAGATGATCTGGAATTTTTCTACTATTTCGCGGTAGTACTGGCACCTTTCCCGGACAATATCATCACTGGGGGAGACTTTAATACCTACTGGGACCACAACATGGATCACTCAGGGATTAGGGTAAGACCCCCCAAAGAGCTCAATAGCCCTTCAGGAGGTAGCCTGAGGGAGGTATGAAGACACACCCACCCACATCAAAGGGATTAATACTCTTTTTACTCTCACATGCATAAGATATACACCAGAACTGACTACTTCCTAGTCTCTCCAAATATACTGAGGGGTGACATCTCAGCGGAGTATGGGCCCATCTGTATCTCTGACCATGCCCCACTGGGGTTTACATTCCCCATCTGGGCAGGCAACTACCTTTGGTAAGCAATGGAGACTGGGCCCCACTCTCCTGACTAGTCAGGGGTATAAGTCCCACATATCAGGAGTCATTCAGGAGTTCTTAATGAAGAACAGGGTGGTGGATACTTCAGCCTCGAATACATGGGAAACCTTAAAGGCTTTCATTCGGGGACACAATATTCTACGCCTCACACCATGCAGAGAGGCTATGAGGCAAGAGGAGGCCCTGGGTGCACAAATAGTGGACCTGAAGAAACAGATAATGGAGGGAAGGGAACATAACAAAATAGGGTTACTAAAACAGCTAAAAGGGAGACTAAACCAATTATCTCCCCATCATATTGAGAGAGACATTCTAAAAGCTGGGGCAGGAACAAACTTTGAGGGAGACAGGGCAGGCAAATGGCTAGTGTGGAAGGTTAAGAAAAAGCAGGTTGACTTCTGGTGATGTCAGCAGCCTGAATGGCAGCATAAATCAGTGAGTCTCCTAGCCCAAATCAAATTGATCATCATCTACAGTGCTTAAACATGCAATCGCCAGCAAAAATCACCAGATCGAAAGCAGGGTCTATCAGGAATGCTCCGACCCCGGCTCAGAAGCTGCAGCTTTTGTTACAAGGAGAAAAAACATCTCGAAACTCGGGGCCTACTGATGATGAAGACATCGTGGTAGTGGAGACCGAGTCAGAAGAGGAATATCCTCAACTAATCGCCTCGATACTACAGACGGCTAAAACTGTGCAAAAAATAGACACTTCATTGACAGAGTTATGATCAGATATTGGAAAGATCGAATACAGAGCAGATAAATTAGAACTGGGACTCACAACAGTCCTGGAACAAGTGGACCAACACGACCACCTTTTGTTGATCCTGATGGCCAGAGAGAGGGAACTGAGGGCCAAGATAGATGATATCGAGGGACGGACCAGACAAAAAAACCTTCGGATTTATGGCATTCCGGAGGGAGCTGAAGAGGAAACATCAGATGTGATTTCTTTTATACAGAAGCTATTAAGGGACCTATTAAAGTTACCTCCTGAGTTGGATGTTGCCATGGATCGGGTTCACCGTGTCCCTCGGGTCCTGACTCCCACCCGCGCTCCTTTGTGGTTCGGATGTCCAGCTACGCTCCTAAAGAGGAGATCCTTAAAAGAGCATGGAAGCTAAAGAAAATTATGCTAGGGCCCCACCGGATTACAACTGACAATGATTACACTGCAGGAGTTCAGGAGGCATGTCACACCATGTGGCCCATCCTGAAGCAGCTCAGGGCCCGAAATTTAAAGGCGCAGATGTTATTTCCCGCACCTTCGAGTGGAGACCAGACAGGGCACTAAGGTATATGAAGATCTGCTTGAAGCTAAGGCCTTGCTTGAAGAATCCGGCATCCCAGTTCCAGGATTGGAGAAAGAGAAAATGGAAAAAGAGCTGCAGCGCTCCACATGGTCGGTAGCGCGGAAGGGACTGACTCGCCACTCGCACCCCCATATGACGAATCTGCGGGCAGACATTTCTGCACTTCTCAGGCCTTACATCTCGGCAGTACAGCTGGCTGGGTTGGCCCCGCAAGATGCTCCTGTAAGCGGGGTACAAGACAGGGTGCAGGCTTCTACTTCCGACAAAGCCTCGGTGGACTGAAAGGTGACTTGTAGGCTCAGGCACAAGGTGATGGAGTGACCAGGCATGGTTGAAGACATGCTACATAAGGCGCAACCGATGAACTGGGCAACTTGGGATAAGTAATTAATTTTGGGGTTTTCAATTAGAAGAAAGGAGAGGTGGGAGCTATAGAAATAAAGTGGCCTGGTTTGGGCCTTGTGGAAACAAAACTGACTCGGGGGCCTTCGTTACTACCCGCATATATTTGTAGTGAAGCCTTGGTACAAGCCCTGCGACGAATTAGCTAAGAGTAAATTTGGATGGCATTGGGGGGCCTGCCTCCTCGCACATCCGCCCGATTGAGATGGGGATCTATGTGTGGAGATTCGGACATGTTATGCGGGTGGATGTGGGTGGGGATCTACTTTCCTCTAATGTGGGTTCTGAATGGGGTCACAAAAGATTGTTACTGGGAATTGAGCGCATTTAATATGAATGCTTTTGGGGTGGGCTCTTCCTTCATTACAAATGTGTTCTGATGGTTGTTCAGACGTAAGTATCATAAATATTGAGATCAAAAGACAATAAAGGAGCACTAGAGGGGTGGAGTAGAGGTTTCACTTCTTAATGTAAAAGGGAAATTCGGGACAGAGGGTGGAGGAGACGGGGTTTAGAAAAAGGAATAATGGGAAACCAAATCAAAAGGTACAAGAATAGTGTACTTGTTTGAATAGATAGGACCCATGCATTCAAATAATTGAAGGGTAATAACTCTGCTGGTTAATTTTCTCTTTCCTTCTCGAACCGCCTCCTATGGGGGGGGAGAAAGATTTAAGGATGAGTGCCTAATTCTCCAACAGATTGGGGAGAGGTGGACCTCTCCACGCTGAATTTAAATAAGGGTCTTGGGGGGAGATGTACGGAGAGTCTGGGTTATCAAATGAATACTGCTTGCCTATTGATCCTGCTGACGTCAGTAATACCTCTGAGCACTGGGCTGAGACCCAATAATAATGCTCCAAAGAGGTTTAGCCAAGGTCACCATACAGGGCTAAGTGTCCCAAATGGGGCACAAACTGGTTCAACTGTTTGGAGTTGGACAGGCCTAGGAAGTTGGGGTCTTCAGTTTAGACCTACTAAGCCCCTCCTGAGCTATATTCCTCGAAAAAAAAGAATACTCAAGGAAAAGAAGATAAAGGAAGGGATATTTTCCAATTGGTTCAAAATGTTTACCTACACGTTTTTGAAATTTGCAGTTCATGAGTTAAAGTTTTCAAGGTTTTACACTGTTAAGAAGATTGTATCCCCCTTTGGAAGGGGATGGAGTTTTCAGCGTGCTTAATTGTAAACAGATTGGCTGGCGGTTTAAAACCAGCACTTTTTTTATTAAATAGATACCATGTATGGCACAGGGATGGCTGCAGAGAGGTACATACAATGATTAAAGGGGAGAAGACAGAACATAGAGTGATTTTGAAGCAGAAAGGGGTGGGAGGTCTGGGGAGGGGAAGACTGCGGACACAGAAAATAAACAGGAGCATAGAACATTAAGAAGGGCTGAGAACTTCAAAAATGGATAAAGTTAAATCTACAATAGTATCTCTAAATGTCAATGGAATAAATCACCCTATTAGAAGAAAACAGCTTCAAAAATTCTTAAAGAGAAAAAAATGTGAAATCCAATTTCTACAGGAGACACATCTGTCCCCTAAGGAAGCCCAAAAGTTAAAAAGTAGGGGTTTCCCGACTATCTATCACGCATCTCTCATGAACGGGAAAAAGAGGGGTGTGATGACACTACTCTCGGCCTCACTTCCATTTGTGGAGGAGGAAGTGATAGTGGATGCAGGAGCCCGATATGTGTTGGTTGTGGGACGAATTCAGGATCTGCAGGTCACGCTATTAAATGTATATGCTCCCCCGGGAACACACATAGCTTTCTTTGCAGACCTATTCATGCTACTAGCAGAAAAGGCAAAGGGAACAGTGATCGCAGGGGGGGACTGGAATGTCGTTATGAATAGGTCCTTGGCTACGACCTCAAATATTCTGGCCCCTAGCGAAAGGGTCTCCAAACCATTGAAAAGGCTCATGAGGGATACAGGTTTGACAGACGTCTGGAGGGAAAAGTACCCCATAGCAAGGGACTATACTTATTACTCCCCAAGATAAAAAATCTATTCAAGATTAGATATGTTCCTCACATATGGGAGGGACCTGTCGGTCTTCGATTCTATATGGGTGGGATCCGAAAGCATATCTGACCATAAACCAGTGTATGCACGGGTTGATCTACAACTTCCAAGAAAGCCAACACAATGGAGGTTAAACGTTAGCCTGCTCAGGCATGAAAAGGTGAAGGAGGAAATCCGGGAAATAATAAAACAGACTATGCAATCGAATGAGGGTCCAGACATCACACCCCAAATTCTCTGGGACACAGTTAAGACAATGATTAGGGGGAGGCTGATTTCAATTGCCACATATAAAAAAAGGGAGAGGGGTAAACAAAGGGAGCGACTAATCCAGGAACTGAAGGACCTGGAAGCGCAGCAGAAATTAAAATTTTCCAGAGAAAGTGTAAGGGAAATAGGGGAGCTGAAATGACGGCTCCAGAGGCTGCAGCTTTTGGAGACTGAGAAGGCCGTCCTATACACAAAGCAGAATTATTATGAAGGGGACCCAAGGGCCACTCGTTTCTTGGCGTACCACTTGAAACAACAATTGGCCAGGGCAAATGTCACTGGTCTCCGAAATCCGAACGCTGGAAGGGTTCTTTATGGGTGGGAACAGATAACTGAAACATTCGTCACTTACTACAAAGAGCTGTATCATCCCAAGCCAGATACATGCCCAGAGGAAGCTGAGAGATTCCTAGAGACCTTAAAGCTACCTAGGCTTACTGAAACTCAGAGGCATATTTTAGAAAGGCCAATCACACACCAAGAGATTGTAGGCACAGTGGGGGACCTTAAGGTAGGTAAGTGTCCGGGCCCCGATGGGTTCGGAGGTGAGTTATATAAAACATTTGTGGTGGATCTGACACCCATACTGAACATGGTATATAATCAGGTCTGGCTGGTGGGGGACGTGGTTCCTCCGCCATGGAATTATACCACCATAACAGTGCTTCCAAAAGAAGGCAAGGACCCGAAAGATTGTGGATCCTATAGAACAATTTCCCTCCTTAACGTAGACTATAAAATCTTCACGGCGATAATAGCCAAGAGACTTCAATCTCTCCTTGCAGGTTTAATTGACCCAGATCAAACAGGTTTTGTTGAGGGCAGGCAGGCCCCCGAAGGGGTAAGAAGAACCATCAACATAATTGATATCCTTAATCAAAAATGTATCCCCGCCTGTCTTATGAGCCTGGACACTGAAAAAGCGTTTGATAAAGTTAGTTAGAATTTCCTCTTTCTAGTCCTTAAAAGAATGGGTTTTCCACCAATATTTATGGAAGCGATTAAAGCTTTATACGCTTCACCACAGGCTTTCGTGAAGGTAAATGGGGGCATTTTGCGGAGGTTTGACCTTGGGAGGGGTACAAGGCAGGGCTGCCCACTATCGCTCCTCGTTTTTGACTTATATATAGAACCCTTAGCCCAGGTGATAACAGAGGCAGAGAGGGTGAGGGGGGTGGACGTGGAAGGGGAAGAACATAAAATATCCCTTTACGCGGATGACGTCGTCCTCCTATACATTACCAATCCGGACATATCCATCCCTAAAATCTGGTCCCTTATAGACAAATTTAGTCAATATTCAGGATATACACTAAATAAAAACAAAACAGAAGTTCTTAAACTGCACTACAATCCATCTCACAACATAATGCAGACCCTGGAGGTAAACTGGAATGGGGGAAAATAAAACATCTGGGCACCCAAATTCCAAAAAACTTATCAGTGCTATACTCTGTTAACTTTGAACCAATAATAGCCCAGATTAGGCAAGATATTAAAAGATGGGAAGCTCTAAACCTACCCCTATATTCGAGGATACAGTCAGTATCAATGAACATTCTCCCTAAATATTTGTACCTGTTCCAATGTCTCCCAATAAAGATCCATAAAAATCAATTTCAAATCTGGCAAAGGATGCTTTCACGATACATCTGGAACAATAGAAGACCTAGAATTAAGAACACAGTTCTGCAGATAAACAAGAAACATGGGGGTCGAAATGTCCCTAATCTGGAGGACTACTTTTTAGCCACACAGTTAAGATGGGCCTTCCTGTGGTCGGTTAAAACACATAAGGCTAGATGGAAGGCAATTGAGGAGGATCTGACAGAGGGGGTGCCATTAGGAGCGAGAGTGGCGACACCGGAGACCCAGGTGATACACGGGAATATCTCATTGATGTCCGTAAGAAATACAGCGAGAACATTAAGTCATCTATGGACTAAACATAGATTAGATGAAGAGGTCTGGCCACTAAGATGGTTTGCCTGGGACCCAGGATTTTCCCCACCCAGGCAGGATCTCACTTTTAAGAACTGGGGCAGTCTGGGTTTATACTCCCTGAATCAGTTTCTAGATGGAGACACTGTTGTGGAATTTGCCCAGATTAGAGAGGAATATTCTTTAAGACGAGCAGATTATTTCAGATATCTGCAAATAAGAACCTATATGCACACTCTGCAAACTTGGTATAAACATACCAAATTCTCAGCACGGTTGTTGGGTACCATAGTTGAAATACTGAGTTCAACAAAAGTCAAAGGGCTGGTCTCCGCCATATATGGAGCCTTGAGGGACAGAGGAGGAAACAAGACTACCCAAATTAAGAATAGGTGGGAGAGGGAAATGGGGGAATGTTTTGAGGATGGGGAGTGGACCTCTGCTCTGGCAATGGCTCTTAGAACCACATCCTCCCCATTGTGGAGGGAGTTTGAGTGGAAAGTAAGAATGAGATTCTTTATTACACCAATGACTCAGAGCAAATGGAATAGGAACTGCTCTGGGGGGTGCTGGCGGGGGTGTGGGACAACTCAAGCAGATTACTTGCAAGTGTTCTGGTCATGCCCGACTCTTACCATCTACTGGATAGAAGTAAAGCAGAAAATAAGGCAGGTATTCTCCATACAGTCAGTATTGGGTCCCAAGAATCTGATACTGGGTATGAAACTGGATGAAATTAAGGGAACAAACAAAATATATCTCTGGGGCATCCTCCTTGCGGCATCTCACAAGGCTATAACTGGAAGGTGGCTTTCTCCATGTTTGCCGACAAGCCAAGACTGACTTTCAATTATAAATGAAATTAAAGACATGGAGGAAATCACATATAGAATAAACTTGAGGACGCAGAGTGTCATTGGAAGGAGGACTCCTTGGATGATGCTACCAGAGACGGGAATGGCGGAGTAATGGAGAAGGGGCGGAGAAGGGGTACAAAGAAGGGAGACTCTGATTATAAGAATATTAGAGAACTAAAACTTCCAGATTGCTCTCTGTCAAGCAAAATAAAGCAAAATAAATTTTATTTAGAGAAAAGAGTTTTAGAGGAAATGAAGATATACACTAAAACACTCGCAGTGTAAATGTATGTATGTACTTTTTAACTCAAATGTGTTGGAAAGAACTCTTGACTATCGTAACCTGTGCCAAAATATGCAATAAACTTGAATTAAAAAAAAAAAAAGCAGGCTGATAGGGTGATCCTGACCATGGAGGACAGGGACGGGAAATATTATTTTCTTTAACAGGACCAGTCAATGTTGTAGCAGCCCACAGGGCCAAGCCTTCTGCCTCCTTTGCCTCGGTAAGTGGAATTAAGGACTGAGTTTCAAATACAATGAGATGAGGGTTAAATTGCTATACCTTCTAATGCCAGCAACCCAAGGTCCAATACTCTGACTGCCTGCATCACATCACTGACCCTAAATTCTGGTTCTATCTACTACCGGCCAGTAGCAGCCTTTCCAGTGCCACTAGGCCCAGCCTCTTGCCATCCTTACCTTTTGACACCATCACCCACTGCCTTTTTTGGATTACCCATTCTGAAAAATCACCACCCACTACAGCATATGCTGGTACCTATATCTCGAAAAACAAGGTAGGAAACTACAGGCCAATTTCTTTTCTTGCCCTCCTCTCCAAGATATTGGAAAAAGTAGCACATTCTCAGCCACCTCCTTTCTCAACAGCTCTAACACCCTCACAAATGCCCAACATGGTTTCAGAGCCGCTCACAGCACTGAGACTGCCTTAGTTAGGTTCACCAGGGATATCTATTGAGCCATAGACAATGGCCTTTACACAGGCTCTATTTTCATGGACCTGACTAAGGCTTGTGATCTTGTCGACCATGATATGCTTTTGAACACCCTATCCAATCTCCATTTCTCGAATAACGCAGTTAATTGGGTTGGAAACTATCTCTC
Source organism: Neoceratodus forsteri (assembly GCA_016271365.2). Taxonomy (NCBI): domain Eukaryota; kingdom Metazoa; phylum Chordata; order Ceratodontiformes; family Ceratodontidae; genus Neoceratodus; species Neoceratodus forsteri. Next base: position 572,002,780 of record CM057452.1, read on the forward strand.
CTACAGAACACAGATGACCACAATCGATGGGCAGTTCTCCTCTGAATGCCCTAGTAAATACAGGATTCCCCAGGGCTCTATTCCTGGGCACCCTTTTTATCAATAAGCTCCCAAAAGTCTGTAGCAACAGCAAAATGGTCCTCTATGCGGATGATGCTGTGCTGTACTGCAGCAACAAAAATGTGGACATGATGCTCGCCAGCCTACAATCTGACTTCAAAAATCTGCATTCATGGTTCACCAATAAAGGCATGGTCCTTAACTCTAAAAAAACTAAATTCATGGTCTTTTCTAAACCCAGGAAAACCTACAACCTAAAACAAACCCTCTCTGATAACCATGGAAATTTCATAGAATAAGTCTCTGAATTTAAATATCTTGGTCTCCTGCTTGATCCCCACCTGCCCTTCCACCTTCACGTCTCTAACATCATAAATAAGGTTCACATGAGGCTGGGGCTCCTATACAGGATACGTAAATTTTTAATCCCTGAATCTAGACTCCGTCTAGCAAGCTCCATTCTCATACTCTCAGCATGTGGGGGAGCCTACTAGGCAGGATTGGATCCTGGACATTGTCCTAGCAGATAGTGACCAGATAAGGGGCCTGGAGGTGAGCAGCCCATTGGCAGGCAGTGACCATGCCATGGTCTGGTTTCTTATGTTCCTAGGGGGAGAGGAAATTTGCACTAACACCGAAGTAATAGATTTCATGGGGGCGGACTTTGAGGGCAAGGGAAGGATTCTTAAAGGGTGCTTGGATGAGATAAGGCCAGACTTGGATGCTGGTAGCTTGTGGGAGACCATTAAGAAGGGGGTGCAGGAGGCTTCAAGGGCCTGCACAAAGGTAAGGTGCAAGCAATGTAGCGCCAGTAAGCCATGTTGGTGGACCCGGGAGGCGCAGGAGGCAGTGAGGGAGAAAAAGGCTGCCTATTTGCGCTTAAAGTGCTCAAGGGGGGCTAGGGAGAGGGGAGAGTATCATTTCCTGGCTAAGAGGGTCACCAGGGTGGTAAGGGGGGCCAAGGCGAAGAAGGAGCTTAACCTGACCAGGGATATCCACAGGGGGAAAGGGGTTCTATAGATACATAGGGGAGAAAAGCAAACTGAGGGCACAGATCAGCAGGATTAGAACTGGGGAGGGGATGGGTGCAGGAAGCTGGGAAACAAGCAGAGGTGCTAAATGAGTACTTTGCCTCTGTCTTTACTAGGGGAGGTGGGGGATCTTTCCAACCCAATGGGAGGGTAGAGGAGCCCACTGAACCAGGAGGTCAGTTGGAGACTGAAGGACTGGATGAAACTAGGGCAGGGGATGAGTCGTATCTAGAAGGGGAGGAGAAGATGCATGAGGAGAGGGGATGGGAGGGCAAAATCACAGTGGATAGGGTGAGAGAGGCCCCCCGGTCACTAAAGGCTGAGAAGGTGCCAGGGCCAGATTGGCTGCATCCAAGGGTGCTGAAGGAACTGGCAGATTTGCTGGCTGCTCCACTGGCCTCACTCTTCAACATCTCCCTGGTGACAGGGTGGGTGCCTCAAGATTGGAAGGTGGCTCATGTGGTGCCTATCCACAAGGAGGGGGGTCCAGAGAGGAGATAGGGAATTATAGGCCCGTTAGCCTAACGTCTGTGGTAGGCAAGGTTATGGAGGGCATTATCAAGGAGAGGCTGGGGGGGGCAGCTGGAAGGGCTGGGGCACCTGGATGGCAGGCAGTATGGTTTTGTTCCGGGGAGGTCATGCCTGACTAACCTGGTGGAGTTTTATGACTGGGTGACGGGTGCCCTGGGCTGACACAGGCCGGTGGACGTCCTTTATCTGGATTTCAGTAAGGTGTTCGATTCGGTACCCCACAATGGCCTACTAACAAAGTTGGGGGGATGGGGATGAGGGCAGTTGCTCAGGTGGGTGGAAAACTGGCTTACGGGGCGAATATAGCGAGTGGTGGTTGGAGGGATAGTCTCCTCCCCCCAGGAGGGTCATCAGTGGGTTCCCCCAAGGTTCAGTCCTGGGGCCACTCTTGTTCAATTCCTATGTCTCGGACATAGGGTGGGGTGTTAGGAGTAGGTTGAGTCTCTTTGCGGATGACTCAAAACTGGGAGTACTGGCAGATGGGGAAGAGGGGAGAGGGGTCTTGCAGAGGGATCTGGATACCCTGGGGGGTGGGCAAGGAAGAGGGGGTTGAAGTTCAATGCAGGGAAATGTAGGGTGCTGCATCTGGGGGTCAGAAATCCAGGACATGCAGACATCCTGGGGGGGGGGGCACACTGCAAGTCACATCATGCGAGAGGGACTTAGGGATAGTGGTGGACAACAAAATTAATAACACAGAGAATTGTCGAAGAGCTGCAGCAAAAGCAAACAGGATATTGGGCTGCATAACCAGGGGGATTACCTCCAGGAGAAGGGAGGTGATCCTCCCTCTGTATAATGCCCTGGTTAAGAGGGACATAGCGCTGCTGGAGAGGGTCCAGAGGAGGGCGACCAGGATGATTCAGGGCATGGAGGGTAGGACCCATGAGGAGAGACTAGATGAACTCAATCTGTATGCACTGGAGGAGAGGAGGGACAGAGGGGACATGATAGAGACATTCAAGTGTGTAAAGGGAATAAATAAGGGCGGAGCCAGGGAAGTGTTCAGGCTTAAGAAGGGGAGAACTACTGGGGGTACAAGTGGAAGCTGGAAGGGGGTGGAAGTATGGGGGGGCGCAGGAGACACTTCTTCACAGAGAGGGTGGTGGAACCATTGAACGCACTGCCCAGGAGTTAGGTGGAAGAGACCACAGTGGAAGGATTCAAGATGGGTTGGAACAGGTACAGGGGGAAGCTGAGGCCAGGGAGAGCCACCTCTGGGGCTGGTGGGGGTGGAGGAGCGAGCTCCCAGTAGGGGGTTAGCTTCTGAGCAGACACGATAGACCATGGGACCTATTCTGCCGGCTTTTACTATGATACTATGATACCCCTTTTGGACTATGGGTCCATTGTTTATGCCCCCTCCCCCACTTCTCAACTCTTCTATAAACTTGGATCTAGCTACAATAATATCATCCGCTTTGTCACCGGACTTTCCTGGACAGCACACCACTGTACCCTATACAATGCTATGTATTGGCTCCCTTTTGAGGGGCGTTTCACCCTCAAAAAAATCTTTCTTTTCTCCATAAAGTTCACCTAAATAAACTTCCTCTGAGCGTGACATCACTATTCCCCAAATCTGCTCCTGCCCAGCAAACCAGAGGAGCCTCTATCAATGTTTTCAGCACCACACTTGCACAAAACTCCATTGCTTATAAGGGCACAAAACAGTACAACTTGCTCCCACCAGACTACCTTGCCTGCAGCACTATAAATGCCTTTCAAAAGACCCTCAAGAGTCACCTCCCAAGAAAAATTGGCTTGCACTTGTTCTCCTACTTCCGGCTGAATCTAACCCCCTTTTACTCTCCCCCCTTCCAATCCACCCCTTCTCTCCCCTACTGTTTTTTCCTCATCCGTCCCCCTCAACCCCTTCTTCTTCCCTATTACCCCCTCCCTCTTTACTTCTTTTGGTTATCTAGTGTATGTAAATGACTCTTAACGCTTATATAAATTATGTCCTGTAAATAATTATTTTACCTGCACATTCATTCTCTCATGCCTGTAAATAAGTTTCTGTTTATAATACATTACCTTAGCCTTTATGTTAGATGTATACTGTAAACGTGCCTCTGTATCTTTGTAATTTCATGTACAACTGGACGTTTGGGGAAAATGGGCATTTCTGCTCACAAACTCTCCAGTATAAAATAAAATTGATTGATTGATTGATATATCTGACTGCCCCAAAACTTTTAGGCAAAAAGAAAATGCTAAAAGGGTTTATTTATTCTTTTAAACAGTTCCTCGTGGGAAAGCTAAAGGAGAACATGTCTTCCTTCAATGGCTGTTGGCTCTGTCCCCCCAAGACAATACTTCTGAGGGCAATGTTTCCCAGTCCAGGGTGGGGACATTGACATGTCTAACACAACAGCAAACCCCTGTGGAGGATGATGAAGTTTGTTCTCTCCTCTTCTAGGGAACTGCGGTGGTGTCAGGGGCCACAACGTGGATTTTTGACACCAACATGCATGTGAGGGATGGAAAAGGAGGTAGAAAACCAGAAAGACCACAAGGCCACCAGGAGGTCAGTCTTAGAAGCCTTTCAGTCCAGTGCCATAGGGGCCTCCACCAGAGGGACGGTGAGGTAGCAGCAGATGGCAACCCATGATCCAAGAATGAGGTGTGAGGCTTTGGAGGACAAAAAACTATATGAAAAAAATACTGCACATGAAACAAAATAAATAAATGCGGCACCATGCTTCAACATAAAAACAAATCTCATTGGACCATTGGTCTTTTTCTGCTATCATTGTCCATATTTTTATGTTTCTAAATCTCAGTCATTTTAGGAGTCTTTTGGCTCATAGATTTCATTTCACTCTATTTGAACCCAAAGGGCCAAAGACTCCACAAATGACTTTCAGATTTGCTTCCAAAACCTACAAATGCAAAACAAGTACGCAGCTGATAACATACACCAAAAATGTGGTTTGGGGCACTCTGTTACCTGCTCACACCATGTTTTCTGGCTCTCAGAGTGACTTATACCATGTTTCCTGCTCTCAGACCCACTTATGCCAGGTTTCCTGTTCTCCAATACACTCATGCCACATTTTCCTGCTCTTAGTCCCACTTATGCCTTGTGTCCTGCTCTCTGATTCACTCATGCCATGTTTCTGGCTCTCAGACCCACTCTTCCCATGGTTTCCTGTTCTTAGACCCACTTGTGCCATTGTTTCCTGCTCTCAGACCCACTCATGCCATGGTTTCCTGCTCTCAGACCCAGTTAATGCCATAGTTTCCTTCTCTCAGACCCAATTATGCCATGGTTTCCTGCTCTCAGACCCAGTTAATGCCATGGTTCCCTGCTCTCAGACCCACTCATGCCGTGGTTTCCTGCTCTCAGACCCACTCATGCCATGGTTTCCTGCTCTCAGACCCAGTTAATGCCATAGTTTCCTGCTCTCAGACCCAATCATGCCATGGTTTGCTGCTCTCAGACCCAATCATGCCATGGTTTCCTGCTCTCACACCCAGTTAATGCCATGATTTCCTGCTCTCATACCCACTCGTACCATGGTTTCCTGCTCTCTGACCCACTATGCCATGTTAGCCTGCTTTCAGACCCACTCATGCCATGGGTTCCTGCTGTCAGACACACTCACGCCACGGTTTCCTGCTCTCTAACACACTATGCCATGTTATCCCACTCTCAGACCCACTCGTGCCATGGTTTCCTGCATTTGGGCCCACTCATGCCATGGTTTACTGCTATTAGACCCACTCATGCCGCTTCTTCCTGCTCTTGGACCCACTCATGCTATGGTTTTCTGCTCTCCGACCCACTCAGGCCATGTTTTCCTATTCTTGAACCCACTCATGCCACTTTCACAGGCACAATGACAGACAGCTCTGCTGATTACTTGCAAGGCACTATGTTTGAGCGTGAAACAGCTGACTGCAAGATGCTACAGCAACACCCTCTGGTGGCTGTGTATGGTGCTGACTAGGATATTATCTCGGAAGTGCTCTCCTAGCAGAGCTGTTTTGTTTAGAATTTTTATTTATCCTTATTCTACCAGGAAAATATCACTTTTAACACAAATGTTCAAAAAATGTGATTACTCTGTCAACTGATTACTCTGACTCCCCCGACCTCCAGGCCACCACAAAGCAGTCAGGTAACAGTAAGAGCTACTGATCTTGCCGGCCCGCTGGCACAGCGGTTGGATTTCCTCTTGCAACGCTGATGACCCAGGTTCAGAAATGGACCTGGGATTGGGAGGGCCAGCCTGGGGGAGAAGGATCGAGCATCCTTGGACTGCTCTCCTTCTCTGGGGGAAGGGGGGAAGAGTGTCTGGTGCTTTACAGACCCCAGGCAGAGACTGGGGATACCAATGCAGCCAGCGCCATTACCTTCGGGGGAGCGGGTGGACACTGGACTTCACTGCATGTCCCGCTAGGGATCCAACAAAATAGTAGCGGCCACCACGATGAAAGAGTCCAACTTCTCTGACGCCCCGTCCATCCCGGCACTCCCACCATAGTGACCTATTCACCGTCTTTTCTGCTCAGCTGACCCCACGCACCTCCCTGGGGCGAAGCCAGAGGGTGATGTCAGTAGGCACCCCTACCAGTATCCTACTCCCATCGCCGTGGCTCGCGCTTGTCAGGGTGGCCCCCACCCTGGGGAGCAACTAGGGGGTATTGTGTGCTGGAGGCAAGTCCCAGGGCGAGGGGGGACTGAAGGGGAGGTGTGGGCTGAGCTGCAAAAACGGGTGGCCGCAAATAAAGCATACTAAATAAAAAAAAAAAAAAAAAAAAAAAAGAGCTACAGATCCTCTCCAAGGTAGATGCTGAGCTCTATGTATCAGCTTTTGTATTGGTCAACTTGAGTCTGAAAAAAAAAAAAAAAAACAAACAGAGAAAGAAAGAAAGAAAGAGAAATAGATGAAGCTAAGAAAACTAGACAGAGTACTGAGACAGCTTGTACTGCAGAGCTGTCCCACACAACTGGAGTCCACATTAGAACAAGCAAAGCACTGCTAGTCAGTAGGGATGTGAAGGTCCTGAATATCCGTTCCAGAATACCAGGCATATAAGACATCCTGAGTACCTGGCCGAACAACAAATCATTTTTCATTATGTATATTCAGGCACAGGTAAAGTATTTGGGAATTCATACATAAAAATAATGTAAACGATCTCTGGTCGGAGCTGGTACAGCTGTTCAGAGCAGCAAGACCGAGTAAAGGAATACTCAGAGCGCTTGCCGTGCCTAACTCCCGTAACTCAATGAAATAAAATCTTCCAAGAAAGGGACGATGACTCTGCCACCTGAAGGCCCAGGGCCAATATCATTATCAGCAGCAGAAATGGGCAAGCTTGGAAGAACAGTTACTGAACAAGTTTTAGAAGCCTTAAATCCCAAGCTTGATAAACTAGAGGGCAAGCCGGAAGAAATGTCATCCCAATATGCAGCACACTTGAAGAAGCTGGGTGAAGTGGAGCAGGGAGTATCTCAGCTGGAGGATGCCACCAGCTCTCTTATGTAGAAAGTGGTGTGGCCTGATCAGAATTGGAAGACCTAAGGGAGCTCCTCAGTTACCAAGAGAATTATAACTAGCGAAATAATCTCTGGTTACGAGGGCTCCCAGGTAAAGAAGGTACCAGCACTGTGGAATTTTGTGTTGTCACGCTACCTAAATTACTGGGCATGTCTCCAAAAGGTGAGAGAGTAAAGACTGAGGGGGCACATAGGGCCCTCGCACTATGGTCCTCGGAAGACTAGCTGCCTAGACAGATTATCCTTCTCTACACCATTTTAACGACAAGCAGGTGCAGACAATGTTGGCTGCATACTGGAACTTGAAAGAGCTCACAATCGAAGGAACAAAGCTGTACCTGCACCAAGATTTTCCCCCAAGATTCCAAAAGAAGCAGAAGATATTTAACCCCATTCTAGATATGCTGTGGGAGCAGCAGCTAGACTTCATCTTGTCCTAGCCCACTGTTCTCAAGATCCGCGATGAGGGAGCCACCTTTACCTTTTGGGACGCAGAGAAGACTCAGGTATCCATGAAAGAATTGGCTAAAAAACAAGGGTGACTCTTGCTATGGACTTAACTCATTGTTTAATAATGTTTCCATATTTTATCAACACCCTACTGCTGTGAAGTGTGACTGATCTGTGCTACAGTATCCCTGGGAGACCATGCTGCCTAGTTACCTGGATTCCTTCACATTAGTGGTCGCGGGGAATGTACTTGGATGGACCTTATTGGTGAATGAACCTGGACTTATGAGCACAGACTGAATTGGCCCGCTCGCTCCCCGAAGGAATGCCAACCAGACCTTTTTTAATTGGGTATAGTCAGAACTGTGAATTTGTACTGTGCTGGCATGATACATGCTGCAGACTGGGCCCTGTTATGGCTGCAGCCATGAGGTCTTACAACAAAAGGCCACCTTACCACTAAAGTCAGCAATATGGCGACAGACACCTCAGTGAGCACACTGTGCAGGTAAGGGAAGCTTTGAGGGGGATGGCAGGTGAGATGCCGCGTGTTGTGAATAGGGATGATGCAGTTTTTCTCTCGCTTCACCTTCTGGGCTATCTTGGAATTTGGCAGCATGGACACAAATACGGACAGCTCTAATTTATAAGGAACAGAAATGCTTGCTGTATCCATTGTGTTATGCAAGGGATGGTGGAATGGGGCAGAAAATGAGTGTGTGAGTAGTGTGGGTCTAGGAATGGGGGGGGGGCGCAAGGGAACCACAACAGATGGAGCATTTAACAATAAGCGTCATAAATGGCTGACTCCGGGAAGCTGGGGGGTGAACTGTGACTTGGTTTTCCTACACCTTGGAGGTGCCGCTTGGTGCCCAGGAGGGGGGGGGGGGGAGAGATGACAACTACTGAGGCTTTGGGGAGAGGCTCCATTTCTTAATAGGAATAGATGCAAAAATGGGACATTAAGTGATTTCCCAAGGAACTGACTTGAATATAGTTTTGCTGTCCCAGGTTAATGTCCTACACCCGATATAAATCATTGATAAATGAAATCATAGCCTCCTCATACTTAACAAGCATTTGTCAATGCCGAATGTTTGCTTGCTGGCATTGGCACTGGTAGTGTAGGAGTTACAGAGCTGCATAATAGGAATGGCAGTGAAGTATTGAACTGAAGCCAACCCCACCACCACCCTGCAGATAGTGACAGGCATTGGGGTGTGCCTTTGGGTCATCAGGCATAACGGCCATGCCATTTCACCACACCCTACAGTGCAGACACCGATAAGTGTCACGGTGTGCCTTGGGGTCTTTGGCCCTAATGCGCACCCCATTCCATCAGGAAATATTGTGAGAAGGGTGCAGTATAGGAGAATGGGGTGAACTTTGGCGCCGAAGAGTCCGAGGCACACCTCGATGCCTCTCAGTGGCTGCAGGGTGTGGGTGGGGGTGGAATGGTATGAGCATTGCAGGTGACAATCCCAAGTCAAAGCCCTGATGCCTGTCATTCTCTACAGGGTGGGGTGTTATGGTCAGAAACCCTACCACCTCAGGCATTCGTTGGTATTTTCACTCCAAATTTTCAACATGGGTTTTTTGTGACCCCCACCTCATGAACAGTGGCAATATCAGTTTGTTAGCTGAAAGCTGCTTTTGACAGCGACTATGGCATTTGTCACCACAGGTGCAAAAACACATTCTGAACAGGATGTGAAAAATGGCAGCTGTACTGTTCACGGGGAGGTGTAAAAAATGGTAATGTTGAAAATCTGCAGTGAAAATATAAAAAAAACTGGTGAAGTCACGAGCGTGCGTAGAAACTGTGCAACGTGTACCCGTAATGTAATTAGTTTGGGAATTGTTTACAGCAGATTGTCAACATAGGCATTTTGGGACCTCCGGTCATGAACAGTGTCACTGTGATTTTATCTGTCCCGAACAGTGATTTCCCACAGCGACCACACATTTCTGTGCTGAAAGTGTGAAAACACATTTTGGCCATGTTGTGAAAAATGACAGCTGTACTGTTCATAAGGAAGTGTGGAAAAATGCCACTGGTGAAAATCTGGACTGAAAATATAGATTCATGAACTTACGAGGGTGCGTGGAAACTGCGCAATGCTCACTCGTAACACAGTCATTTTTAGGAATTTTTTCACCAAATTTTCAAAATAGCCATTTTAAGACCTCTGCTCATGAACAGTGTCACTGTGATTTTCTTAATGTGTCCCATACATTGATTTCATACACCGACTACCATTATGCGCTACATGGGCGGAAACATGTTTTGGGTGAGATGTGAAAAATGACAGCTGTACTGCTCATAAGAAGGTGTGGTGAAATGGCAATGTTGAAAATCTGGAGTGAAAATATTGAAAATTTGCGAACTTATGCGCGTGCATAGGATCAGTGCAACAAACGCTCGTAAAACAGTAATTTTTGGGAATCTTTTCACCAAATTTTTAACATAGCCATTTTAACACTTCTGCTCATGAACGGTGTGATTGTGACTTTCTTAATGTGGCCCATACATTGAGTTCGCACACCAACTGCGCCATTGTGCGCTACATGCGAGGAAACACATTTTGGGTGAGAAGTGAGAAATGACAGCTATACTGTTCATAAGGAGGTGTGGCAAAATGGCAATGTTGAAAATCTGGAGTGAAAATATTGAAAATTCGTGACCTACAAGCGCATGAGGAACAGCGAACGCATGTCGAAAATAGTCATTTTCGGAATTTTTTTCACCAAATTTTAAAATAGCCATTTTAACACCTCTGCTCATGAACAGTGTCACTGTGATTTTCTTAATGTGTCCCTAACATCGATTTTGTACACTGGATCGTCGCCATTGTGCGCTACATGCGCCGGAAACACATTTTGGGTGAGATGTGAAAATGACAGCTGTACTGCTCATAAGGAAGGTGTGGTCAAATGGCAATGTTGAAAATCTGGAGAAAATATTGAAAATTACGCGAACTTCTGGCGTGTGCGTGAACACATAGCATGCGATTGTACAACAGTCATTTTGGAATGTTTCCACCAAATTTTCAACATAGGCTTTTGACAGCTCCACCTTATGAACGACTGGCACTGTCATTTCGTTAATCGGTCCTGAAAGGTGATTTCGCGCAGTGACCGCGAAATCACCCTTCGGGCCCGATTATCGCCATGACAGTGACAGAATTCATGAGGAGGGGTCCCAAAGCCCCCATGTTGAAAATTTGGTGCCAAAATTCCAAAAAATGCCTGAGATATGAAGCAAAGTTGAAAAAATCCCTATTCATTACATTATACAGCTTACTGGCATTTCCTCAGTTCATGGTCGGCTTTGAAGAGTGCAGACGTGTTCCTGGTCCATCAAGATCGTCGCACTGAGCTCTGGAGGTAAGTATGGGGTGAGGTGTGGGAGTGGGAGACAGGGAGCGCAGTGGGTGGGCGCGGTGGGAGGGAGGTGAAGACAGCAGCGAGGTAAGGTTTTTTCTTTCAGGTTTTTTTTTTATTTGACTATGGGACGCTTTGCCACGCTGGGGTGGGCGCCCAGCGTGGCAGCTGGAAGGCTGTAGGGTGGGCAGTGGAGCCGATGAGGGATTGGGCACCCCTTGGCCATAGGACCTGTTGCCCAGCGTGGCATCCAATAGTCTAGGGGGCAGTAGAGCCGGCGGGGGGATTGGGAACCCCGTCGACCCTTACAGACTGCGGGGGGACAAAGTAGAGCTGACGGGGGACTGGGCACGGTACCCCCCATCAGCCATACAGTGTATGCGTGGGAGAGGTAGAAGCGCATGAGCACGCAATGTGTGTGCACGCGTGTCTGTGTGGGGAGGGGGAGCGCTGATCACTCAAGCGGTGCTCTTCCTTTCAACTGTACGGCGCTGCATTTTGGATCGTTGCACTATGTTTCTTGCACATGCATGCAAGCAAACATAAAAACTATAGATTAGCAGCTGCAAATTTTGCATTTCATACCAAAGGGTCTCCCAGATAAAGCCCACTGAAGGTTTAAGAAGTGGCAGACTCACCCCAATAACAGCCTCATATAAAAATTAAACGCACTTTGGGTGGTGTGGGAGGGATCCTGAGATGACAGGGTAGTAAATTAGGTTAGGTTATTTACAAAGTGAATGGAATTTAATTTTGTTGCTTATCTGGGGGGCAGAAGGAGGGTGTCCAAGCACAGTGGGTAGGATGCTATTCATTCTCCAACACTGACCAGAGGGTGAGTCGGATGGTTCTTAGCACATGATTTATTTCGCATGTCAAGGGCTACAATATGGGTTGCAAGAATTGGTAATTTATTGTATTTCTTGCTTGTTCAAAAACAAGTTTGTTATAGTATATGGTTAGGGCTAACTGTAGATGAAAATCAGTGGCTTTCTAAATCTTGTTGTATGACAGTTCAAAGGTCAAAAGAGTTTTTGTACCATCGTTCTGACATCACATCAATGGTACAACAACTTTTTAGCCTTGTCCTGCCACCTGACTGGCTCACTCAAGGTAGACTTACTGGGAAACACAGTGTAAACATGGCGGCATGATTTACTGAGCGCTGAGCAGCGCACACACACCTAAAAACACATGAAAAGCCACATTGGTCTTTGTGTCCCAAAAAGGATTTTTTTTTTTCATTTTAAAAATAAACCCCATGGCCACAGGCAGACGTAACCACCACACAGGAGTTCTTTGGACCGACACAGTCCAACTGAGAAGTCGGAGCGAGGGCAGCATGAACATCTCTAGAAAACAGAAGGTTACTTTAAACCTAAAAAGAAAAAACAAAACAGAGGGCAGCCATATACCATAAAAAAAAGTGGATGGGAGACCATCCAAAACTAAGGCTGTTTATTATTGTATGGTTAAATGTTTGCTGTTCTATGTTTGATATTTTTTCCATTCCACATACTAATGATTCATGGGAAATTAATATGGGCTGGGAGTTTTTCGATGCCACATGAAGGGACTATATGAAGGCAGCAGAGAAAAGTATTGACCATAATGGGAACAAGATCTGACATGACAATAGTTACTTGGAATGTGTGGGGTTCCTCTTCCCCCATTAAAATACAGAAGGTGTTGGCTGCACTTAAACATCAGCACACCAATGGCTCTCCTACAGGAGACCCACCTCACAGCATCAGAGCATGCCAAATTAGTAGGAAGATAGGTGGGAGCTTGTAATTGGGCCTCATATTCTTCACATAAACGAGGGGTTGCAATACTTGTAAATAAACATCTTCCTTTGAGAGTGCACAGAATGGTAACAATCAATCAATCAGTCAATCTTTATTTTACCAGGTGAAGCGTCATTGAGATAACTCATTTCCAAGATGGACCTGGGCAAGAATACATAATACAATACATAAATACAATATAAAGCAATATCACAAACCAAAACCATTCCAAATACAGATTGGTACGACAGAATTATATACAGTACATTACAATACATAAAAATACAGTGGTGCAGCAGTACAAAATGGGGACAACAATCCATAGGAAATGTAGAGGCAAAGCAATATATGTACAGGGTGTAACAACTCTTGAGGTACAGAGATGGCCAGTTATAAAGTATGGAACAATATAATACAGTGTAGGTAATATACCTTAAAAAACAGGTGCACACCAAAGAATGTATTAGGGGTGTACCTAAGGAGAAAGTAAGGAAGGGTAGGCAGCAGGAATTTAAGAATACTCAGGAGGAGAAATCAGGTGTCATGAAGGCAGTGTGTTAGGAAGTGCAGTTACAGGATTTGGAGAATGCCTGGCCAAATAGCGTCTTAAAGGTTGTAAATTTCACATAGCAGGCTAGTTTCAAGGTCTTTTGCAGATTGTTCCATATAGACGGGAAAGAGTAACTGATGGACGATCTACCGACTCGAGTTCTAAATTTCGGGATTGCAAGAGAGATATACGAGAGGCTCCTCAATGTGTAATTTCCTATAAGGCAGATGGGAAGGCAGTCCGAAATATATTGAGGGAGATTTTTAGTTATAGCAAGGTATGTTCAAAAAGCAGCATTTTTTTGGCATCTGAATTTGAGTGATGACCAACCTACCAGGGTGTATAGAGAGCAGTGGTGCATGGAGTAGGGAGCTCCAGTAATAAATCTTACTGCCCTATGGTATAGGGTATCAAGTTTAGAGAGGACCAAGCTGGTGGATTGCTCATAAAGTACGTCTACATAGTCCAGTAGCTGGAGAAAGGTTGCTTAGACACATTTGGTTTTGGATTCTATGGTGAGTAGGTGTTTAAGACAAACGAAAATGGAGAGTCGCTGTTTAAGTTTTTAGTCAATTCCTCAATGTGGTCATAAAAGGACAATTTTTGGTCGATCCAGATGCCCAGGTACTAACAGACCCAAGGAGGGCTGATACGCGTTTGTAGAAGGAGAACTCCATGGAGAACTGGGAACCTATGGCAGTATATATGCCCCCACGGTCTTTGATGCAGCCTTCTATCAAAAGATATTGGATATTATTAATAGGAAACAACTCCCCAACCTCACTCGGGTTGGGGGGAGGACTTCAGTTGTGTCATAGTGCCACAGCTAGATCACTCAGGAGGGAAAGAATGACACAAGAGCACCATAGCCATGTGGCAACTTGGTACGAATGATCTGGATCTGACTAACAGCTGGAGAAAAGCTAACACAGGGGTGACAGAATATACTTTTATTCAAACCCGCATAGGTCATGGCAAGGGCGCAATATCATAAACTGGTGCAAGTAACAAACAGTCCCATATATATTTCTGATCAGGCAATGGTCATCTTGACCATGACAACCATGGAAGAGGAAGAGGGGGTTCCCACCTGGAAATTTCCAACATACATGTTGGCGAGAGAGGAGTTCAAAACTTATCTTATAGACCAATGGGAGATATATAAGGCCGCAAATCCAGCAAGACCCCCAACAAAAACAGCGTACTGGGAGGCAGAGAAAGCATATGTGCAAGGGGTACTCATCAGCTATTTTGTGCGGGTTAAAATGAAGAGAGGCGAGACAAGCAGAAGGAATTGGAGGGTAAGTCAAAGACATCAGAGAAAAAGATGGTAGATGGGGGTGGGGGTGAGGACAACCTACGAAAGTTAACAGTGGCAAGCGAAACTTTAAACAACGTTTACAAGTAAAGCCAAGACCAATCTGTTCTTTGCTAGGCAAAGAATATTTAAATGGGTAAACAGACCTGGCCCAATGTTAGCGAGGCTAGTGATGGGGAAGAAGAGGAGCTACCCATATTCCAGAAATTAGAGATAGGCAAGTGAATTTGGTACATAAAGGACCCCAGGTTAGTGAGGTCTTCAGGGAATTTTATGACCAGCTGCACAGGGCTGAGTGCCAGGATGAGGCAGCATGAGGGAAAGACTTTCTGGGTGGCATTACACTCCCCACCATCTCAGAGGAGCAGAAAGAAAAGTTGGGGGTGAAAGTATCTAAGGAGGAGTTAATGCAAACCATTGGGGTGTTGAGGAAAGGGAAAGATGGGGGCCAGATGTCTTTATTGCAGAATATTATAAAGAGATGAGAGAAGCCCTGGTTGAACTACTACAAAACCTGATAGAGGAGGCTAGGAAGGCGAGGGGCTACGTAGGACCTGTTATGCGGCCTCTATCTATGTACTGCTAAAGCCAGAAAAGGACCCAAAGGAGTATGCATCATACCACCCTATCGCCCTCCTAAACTGTGACCTTTAAATTACAACTAAGATTATGGACAGGTGTCTTGAACAGGTGCTCCCCAGCATAGTTCATCTGGATCAAACCGTATTTGTTCCAGGCTGTCTATCTTACCACAATATGCATAAGCTACTGAAGGTAGTGCATTGTGGTTCTCGGCACCCTGGTTAAGAGCATGTGCTGTTCATGGATGCTGAGAAAGCCTTTGATCACATAGAATGGAACTACCTGTTTGAGGCCCTGGGAAGATTTGGGTTGGGAGATGAGTCTGCAGGATATGGTGCAGATGCTGTACAAAGCTCTTGTGGTGTGGATTTTGGTGAATGGAGTCCTATTGGAAGAGTTCAGTTTCTATAGAGGTATAAGGCAGAGCTGCCCTCGCTCCCCCTGCTCTTTATGCTTGCCATTGAGGCACTCACCATTAAAATAAGGGAAAATAGAGGCATTAAAGGGGTGAAGGGTAAATCTGGACTATAACATAAAATTAGCTGATGATATATTTTTGTACATTACCGAACTACAATGGTCGAAATTTGCACAAGTCAGTGATGCTTTGTATTGGGGGACCCAGGGGTGCTTCAGCAGAAGCAGCATGGGGGACTCAAGGTAGTCAGTGTATCTCTTACGTATTTGGGGATAAGAATGGGTGGGAACATGGACAGCCTTTACCAATTAAATTATAAACCTTTGTTTACCACCGTCCTTAATGAACTGGAGAGATGGAGGGCACTCCTTATTCCGTGGACAGGGTGCATTAATTTGTTAAAAATGAATATCCTGCCCAGACTGTTAAATGATGTAAATGTTGCCAATGGGACCTACTAGAGTAGATCTTAAGCAACTGGAGCTAGGATTCACTACTTTCTTTTTAAACTTTAAGTTAATTAAGAATTGCAAAAGGCAAATTACACAGATATAATTGTAAAGTGTACCATTACAAAAATGTCTGACAGCACTACTAAATAAATTTATGCAAATTATTTGATAACTTTGGCCTAACATTCACTGTGTGGACATACAAATTGTATCTTGCCATGTCTCTAACCAGTCTGGAACTAAAATAATCAACAGAAATTCTTGTGATTTACAGCAAAAATACAACTAACAAAGTAAACTATTTGTCTGTGTCCTTACTGTACAAAGTTGATTCTGTATGGTTGGTAATAAGTAAGGGCTCAGCTTCTGGTCTCCAAGAGCCTCCTGATAGTTGGACTAGGTTAGAGATATACCTGATACCAGGTCAGGCTCCTCCTCTGCCAATGGAGGGGGTACTGCACAACGCATCTCCCATCTCGACCATTTGGATTCACTATTTTGATTTGACAGGGAAAGCGCCATAAAATTAGTTAACAGAGTTTTTTTTTTTGTAAACTTTATTTTGATGCTTCGCAAGATAACATACATATCAAATCAGTATTTGCTGAGAAATATAATCAACATAGAGAGATCAGTACTACAAAGACAATAGAGTTCCATGTAAAGTGCTTACAGCATTTTCATTGGGATTTTCTCATACTGTATACAAGTCATTACAGCTTAGGTTGGAACGTCATCAGCCTGCTTACACATAACTGGGTAGTAATTTATTCTCTCTGTTATTTCTGTCTCTAGAAAGTAGGGAACCATGGTTGGTGTAGTGTACCCTCTAGGGGACCCCAGATCTTATCATATTGATCCAGCTGGTTTCTGGCTGTATACTGTATATGTTCTATTTTCATGTTATGTAGCAACATCTTGATCCATAAGGTCACAGCTGAAACAACCTCTGACCACCAATGTTGTGCCAGGGTCTGTTTACCTTCTACTATTACAAGTTTTCTCAGCGGGTGGTCATGAGCCCCATGTGGTCCCCCATCCCCAGACAGTCCCAAGAGTACTTCTTTAGCTTGAAATTGCCTACTATCTTCCAGAACCTTGTCAAGCAGGTCCTTAATGGCCTGCCAGAACCTCATCACTTTAGGACAATCCCAAACCATGTGCAAAAAGGTACCTACGGTTGTCTTGCATTTTAGGAAGGCATCCAATTTTCCTGGATCTATCCTATTTGCTAGTTTAGGGGTAAAATAAGTTCTATGAAGGATCTGTAGTGAATTGCACAAAGTCTGTTGCTGACCAAACAATCCATCCCTCTCTTCAGGGTTCTCTTCCATTCCACCTCGATAAGGTTCAGCACTCCCAGGTCAGTTTCCCATCTAGAGCGCAGAGTATCTAAAGGATCCTGTAAGGCCTCCACGAGAATCCTGCAACATGTAGTGAGCAGGCCTGGATCCTTTACTCTCTGGGGCCAAGTAACACTTTCTCTATAGGTGAAAGACGGGCCGGGGGGCACCACTCTATCCCCCCTCTCCCAGTCTGTTTCTGATCTGTAAATAGGTAAAGAAGTTTGTGGGGGGGTAAATTATATTTTTTGTACTAATCCCTGGAGTGCCGTTTCCAGTCGGGATGCTATGATTTTAGCGATAATCTTATAATCTGCATTAAGCAGATATATGGGGCGGTATGAACCACATTTAATGGGGTCTTTACCCAGTTTGGGAAGAACAGTGATAGTGGCTAAGGTTTGGGAAATGGGAAGTCTCCCCCACTTCTGGGGCCTCCTCCACCATTTGGCACATAACCAGGCCTAGGTCCTCACAGAAGTTCTTATAAAACTCCATCGGGAGTCCATCAGGGCCAGGGGCCTTACCTAAACTAGAACTCCACAAGGCTGATCTAACCTCAAGATGAGTTATCAGGCAGTATAGATTCTCTTTCTGGGAGCTATCCAGGATTGGCAAGGAAATTTTCTGCAAGAAGGTGTGGGGGGAAGTGTCCAGAGGGGTACTTCAGAAGTATAGATATAAAGTTTCATAAAAAGTTTGGAAGGCCTGGTTGATAGATTTCTGGTCAGTTAAAATCTCACCCTGTCTGTCTGCTTCTTTTTAACATGCCAGGTTAACCATTTCCCTGCTTTGTCCCCCTCGGAGTAGGCTTTGGTTTTACTTAGAAGAAGGTCCCTCTATCTGCCATGACACTATCTGGTTCAGCTTACCTTTAAGTGTTTTTAGATCTCCTAGTGTTACCCCTTTGTCTCCTGACATTACCCTTTTTTCTAGATTAATCACCTGTAGCTCCAATGCTCTCTCCTCTTGAGTGTCTCTTTTTCTCTTATAAACAGCATAGGAGATGGATATCCCCCTCACATAAGCCTTCGAGGCTTCCCAAATGACTGGTACTGGGATGTTTCCTTTCTTGTTATTTTCCATAAATTCTGCTCTGGCTTTTGACATTTGATCTTTGTAGCTCTGATCACCTAGCAGTGTTGGATCCAGGTGCCATTGTTTAGCAGCCTGTGCCTCCTGAATCACCACCAGATGCACTCTGAGGGGAGTATGATCTGACAGGCATATGGGACCATAACTAGGTTCTGCCCCTCCCCCCAACACCTCTGGGGGGAACCAGAACATAATCAATTTGAGTATAGAGGTGACGTGCATAGGAAAACAAGGAATACTCTTGCCCCTTCGGATTTAAATATTGCCACACTTCTGTTAAGGCCCTTTCCTTTGCAAAGATCTGCAGAACTGCACCCACTTTTCAGTGGTAGGTGGGCCCGGGTCCCAGAGTGGCCCAGAAGAAAAAATTACTCACCTTAGTAATTGCTTTTCTTCTCATGGAGTCTTGCTATATTATAACATTAGCAGTCAGCCACTGCAGCTGAACTGCCCCGGAGAGGAAGGAGTTAACTCCAGAGGATCTGGAGTTCTACAGCGCGAGGGCGCTGTGCCCAAAGCTCTATCTGCAGTTTCAAATGAAACTGTCAGATCTTTACGAAGCTAACATCAAAGAACAGAAAGTCTGTGTGAAAAACTACACTAGCCCATGGCTACCTACTAGTAGTAGTAACAACAATATAAACAACAAAGAAACACCCAGAACCATAATAACAAAAATTGATGGTATTATGGTTCGTTTACCACCCTTGACAAGCACATTATGGAACCCCCCCTTCCCCCCCAAGACTCAAGTCCAGGAAGGGGCAATATAAATAACCTAAATGAAAGCAACCAGATCCCTAACCCAAAGGAAAGAGGGTAAAGGGATAACTACAATGGCATGACACAGTGCTTGCACCAATTCGCCACCCCTACCCAAGTAGAGGTTCTGAGAGGAGCAGGAGGGAGGGTGGTTATAATATAGCAAGACTCCATGAGAAGAAAAGCAATTACTAAGGTGAGTAATTTTTTCTTCAAACACCATGAAGTCTTGCTATATTATAACATTAGCAGATTACACAGCAGTACCTCCATGGAGGAGGTCAGAACCTACTTAGAAATAGGCTCTGAAGCACAGCTGTGCTAAAACCGAGCATCTCTCCTGGACTGGACATCCAGGGAATAATGCTTGGTAAAGGTGTGAACTGTCTTCCAGGTAGCAGCTTGACAAATCTCCAGAATGGGAATGTCCCTAGCAGCCGCTAGAGACGCAGCTGTACCCCTGGTGGAGTGGGCCTCAATCCTGAGGGGGTACTCTACCTAGTTTCTGATAACAGAATTGGATACAAGAAACAATCCACCTTGCAATTGTTCTCTTAGTGGCAGGTTTTCCTTGCCAACCTCGCCATAGGTAAGAAACAGTTGGAGGGATTCAACCCTATGACCTCTGGTGCGCCTAAATAGTAGCTTAAGGCTCTTTTGACATCCAAGCTGTGCAGTCTCCTCTCACCTGAGGAAGAATGCTCAGTGAAAAATACTGGAGAGAGATAGATTGATTCAGGTGGAAATCAGAAACCACCTTAGGCAAAACTTTCTATTAGTCCTAAGGACTACTTATCTCTGTGGAAAGAGATAAAATCTTCTTCCACTGACAGGGCCTGTAACTCACTTATGCGCCTGGCAGAGGTGATAGCTACTAGAAACGGTTTTCCAAGTTAAATACTTGAGCTCTGCTGAAGACAGCGGCTCAAAGGGGGGTTGCATTAACTGAGCAATGCAAATATTCAGGTCCCAGGCGGGAGCTGGTTCCCGAAAAGGAGGGTTAGTATGAAGTAACCCTTTAAAAAACTTGGAGAACACAGGGTGAGAAGAAAGGGAGGCAGGCTTCCCTGCTGACACAAAAGCAGAGACAGCTGCCAGATGAACCTTCAGGGTAGCTGGTCTAAGGCCTAGGGAATTCAGATGGACCAAATATTCCAGAAGAATGGGAAGATCAGCAGAATCTGGGATAATCTGCCTCTCAGAGCACCAGATGGAAAACCTCTTCCACTTAGAATTATAAGTGGCTCTAGTGAAGGCTTCCTAGAAGCCTTTAAATATCCATGACACCTTGAGAAAGGTGTAAGTCAGCAATTTAGCTCCTCAAGAGCCAAGCCTTGAGGTGAAGGGATTTGAGGTCCGATACCACACTCCCTGTGCACAGGCCAGTAAGTCATGGACTCTGCGTAGGCTCAGGGCAGGGTGGACTGCCAAGGACAGAAGCAGAGGGTACCAGGGCTGTCTGGCCCAATCTGGGGCAATCAGAATCACTCTGCAAGGTTGAGATCTGATTTTTACTAGTACCCTGAAAAGAAGAGGAAAGGGAGGAAAGGCATACAGGAACTTCCCTTTCCAGTCCAACAGAAAGGCGTCCAGAGGGACTGAGCCCAGTACTGGAGGCCTGCAACAGAAAAGAGGAAGTTGATGGTTGTCTGGGGCTGCAAAAGATCTATCTGAGGAGTGCCCATCTGGCAAAGACGGACCCAGCACTTGTGGATTCAGAGCCCATCTGTGATGGCCCTGAGAAATTCTGCTGAGGGCGTCCGCCAGGACATTGTCCTTCCCTGGGAGGTGAACCGCTATCAGGGAGGTGTTCAGGAGTAGGCCAGAGACCACAACTCATTTGCTTCGGTGCACAAGGCTGAAGACCGAGTGCCCCTTGCTTGTTGATGTACCACATTGTGGTGGTATTGTCTGTCCTGACTTGAACCACTTTGTTCTGGACAGAATCTGAAAACACCAAGAGCTAAAAGACAGCTCTGAGTTCCAACAGATTGATGTGGAGCAGAGATTCCTGAGGAGACCACACCCCTGGGTGGCAAGATCGCCCAGGTGAGCCCCCACCCTAACAGGGAGGCATCCGTGGTGAGGGTGAGGGAGTGAGAAATGGGAATGAAGGAACCCTTGTCTTAAATTGCTCTGGACCTGCCACCAGTGGAGGGCTAGGATCAGAGTTTGAGTAACTGGAACCAGCTTGGTAAGGGGTCCTTTTGAGACCAATAGGCCCTCAAATGGAACTGAATGTCCCTCATCTGGAATCTTGCTCCCTGCACGACAGCTGTGGAAGCAGCCATGTGCCCAAGGAGTTGCAGAAAATGCCTTGCTGGTCGAGAGACCCGCAGGGTAAAGGAGGATGCCAGGGCGATGAGTCTGTCCACCCTTTCCGAGGGAAAAGCCCTGGCTAACCTTGTGTTCAATTCTGCGCCTATGAAAGTTAGGACCTGAACCAGTTCCAGAACTGACTTTGGTAAGTTTAGCAGGAATCCCAGGGAAGTGAGAAGCTGCTGGGTGACTTGCAAATGGATTTCCACCTGACCTGAGACTGATCCACAATGAGCCAGTCGTCCAGGTAGGGAAACACAGCAACCCCTGCCTTCTTAAGTGAGCCACTACTACAGCGAGACATTTTGTGAATACCCTTGGGGCAGAGGTCAGGCGGGCATTGCCCTGAACTGGTAGTGGCCTGAGGGCAGTTCAACCTGAGGTACCTTCTGTGAGAAGGCCTGATCAGAACATGAAAATAGGCATCCTTGAGGTCCAGGGAAGCTAGCCAGTCCCCTGGCCTTAGGGAAGGCAATATCATTGCCAGAGTCAACATTTTGAACTTTGGTTTCAAAAGATGCTTGTTCAGGTACCTTAAATCTAGAATGGGCCTCCATTCTCCTGTCTTTTGGGTAAGAAAGTATCTTGAATAAAGCCCTTGCCCTGATGGCAAGGAGGAACTTTTCCACTGCTTTGCAGTCCAGAAGAGAAGAAACCTCTGCTTCCAAAGCAAGGGCTTCTGAAGGATTTGCAGGTGGAAAATGTCTGGCTCTCATCTTTGGAAAGTGTTTGAAGCTGAGAACAGACCCTGGCCTATTACCTCCAGAACCCATCTGTCCAGAAGTTAGGGACAGCCAGTTCCGCTGAAATAGGCCAACCTGCCCCTACTGGTACAGGAGAATCGGCCCTGGGCACCCCATCAGGGTGCCTGCTTAGCAGCAGCCTTAGCTGAGGAGGGGACGGTCTACTTGTGCCCCGCTCACCCCTGCCTTCTGAAGAAACCTCTCTGCGAGACAGCAGAGGAGGCTTGAAATTGGTAAAAGGCCTGAAAAGGCCTGCCCCTACCTCTGGAAGCATGCCTTTGTGGCATGGCATGCTTCTCCTTAGCCTGGGCACTTTTGTAGGTAGTTCTGTATTCATCCATCTTTTTCATATAGTTTTCTGTTTGTTCCCCAAACAGAGAATTTCCCACTACAGGAAAATCCATAGCTTTTGACTGGGTATCTTGGGACAGATTAGTGCATCTGAGCCATGCCAACCTACGGAAAGCTACAGAAGTGGCCATGACCCTAGAGGAAACATCATTAACATCAACAGCAGTATGAAATTGAACTTTAGAGGCTTCAATGCCATCAGCAGCCACCTGTTCCAACTCACTAGCCAGCTGGCCATGGGCCTGCTTGGCTAACTGCAATACTGTGTCCCACCTAGATTTCTGATATCTAGCCACAAGCCATATAATTTGCCTGCCTGAGTCCCAAAGAAGCTGTCATATACTGTTTCTTCGCCATGGCATCAATCTTCCTGGAATCCTTATCAGGAGGATGTGAGGCCAGAGGAATATTAGCCTTGTCACAGGCTGCAGCTTGTACCACACCTACATGACTACACTGTTCAGTAAGGAAGTCTGTATCCGAGCCTGACAAAGTATACCTTCTGTCCATTTTTTTATCTACAGGAGGGACAGAATGAGGATTTTTAAAATCTTTGTTGTTTGCTTCCTAAATGACTTATGTAAAGGAATAGACAACCTCCTAGACTCTGGAATATCCATCATTTCCACATAATCAGGCTCCTCTTGCTCATCCACAGCCTCCTCTAAAGGAAGCTGGAGGGTTTCTGCAACCTTTTGTAAAAATAAAGAAAGAAGGGACTCAGACAGAATAGGAGGAGATTCTAAAGGTCTGTCTGGAGAAATGTCCGTTCAATGGGCACGCCCAGACCCCCCAGCCACACATATATTGATCAAATTCCTCCTCCTCCTGTGGTTCATAAAAATCCTCAACTTCAAAATCTCTGAACCACTGGGACTGAAACGAACCAACCTTTTACCAACTGTTGGTGGTTCTACAGATCCCTGAGACAGTGACTGGACAATCTGAATGGCTTTAGCTATCTCTGCAGCAGTTGGAGACACAATTTTGGACCCCAACCCTACTGATTTCTTGTCTTTTACTTGGGACTGGTTCCTCTGAACCAGCCTTCCTTTTCCGAGGAAGTCTCGCCCTGGTCAGAGGGCACTCCCTCTGGTCCAGTGGGTACTGGACGGCTGGCCATCCGGGTCAGCGGACTTTGCAGCCTCTGCTCCTGAGCCGCCCAATCTCTTTTCAGGGTGGCTGCAGGAAATTTTTACACACCTGGCAGTCTGACAGGAGGTGGTCAGCCCCAGACAATAAACACAAGTGGTGTGTGGGTCAGCCTTGGCAAAGACCTCCCCACAGACATCACAGTGTTGAAACCCAGTGGGCCCGGTTTTCTTTTGGTTTCTCAGACATAATGCCAGCCTAACCAAAACTTGCCCTTTTGATGGCAGTGCCAGGCAAGACACCTTATCGGTTCCTAACCGTGTCACGGGTATTTGAAAAACCGTTATAATTCTGGTTTTTTTAGAACCGATAAGAACCGGGAACCGCACTCTAAAACCCACTGTACACTTTTAAAATGTAGAAATAACAAACCGATCGGTTCAAAACCGAACCGATAATTAATTTTCCACACAGACTTAAAATTTAGTACTTACGGTTACCAGATAGAGCTTTAAAACCGAAATGCGGTAAAAATAATGACTTTTGCCGGTTCAAATGAACCGAAAAATACTCGCTTGAACCGAGAATGAACCGAGCTGAAGGAGCTGATCTCCGGAGCGACTGTTCAGTGAAGCGGAGTAAAGAATCTGACAGTTTCATTTGAAACTGCCAGATAGAGCTTTGGGCACAGCGCCCTCGCGCTCTAGAACTCCAGATCCTCTGGAGTTAACTCCTTCCTCTCCGGGGCAGTTCAGCTGCAGTGGCTGACTGCTAATGTTATAATATAGCAAGACTTCATGGTGTTTGAACATTATAACAAAAGGTGTTGAAATCACCCACGATAACTATGTTATCTGGAAAAGGGGCCAGAACAAGAGCCAGGTGGTGAAAAAACACGGGGTCATCAAAGTTAGGTCCATATAAAGAAACTTAGATGAACCGAACCCCCCCAACACTGTAGCATCCACTACTAGGTATCTAACCTTGAGGATCAGATATCCTAGCATGGGTAGTAACCCTAAGCCCTGGGCAAAACCACACTGCGATGCCCCTGGCCTTTGAGATGAATGGAGCCACCAAAAGTGTGCCTCCCCAAGTGTCCGCCAATCTGACTCCTCTTTTGTCAGATGGGTTTCTTGCAATAAGATCACATCTCCTTTTTCTTTTTTAATATAGGACCAGACCCGTTTCCACTTCACCACTGTTTTCAGGCCACTGACGTTCCAAGAAATAATTCTTAATGATCCCATTAGTCAGTTTGTAAGGTATAACTTGCACCGTAATTATACTCAGACATGAAGATTCTCTCTCCACTTGCAAGAATGTAACATGCTGAAATCTTGACTTGCATAAACAAAGAAATAACTTGCTTGCTGAAAGTTTTAAACATTTTATACAGCAAAAACCCAACCACCCCTACCTTCCCTGTTAACACATCAATTATTAACCCCAATTCTTCCCCCCTTCTCCCATCCTCAAAAGATAAGCCCCAACCTTACTGTCCATGACTACCCTTCCTTTTTGCTCTGTAGGACCCATTTTCACTTCCTAACACCCACCCACTCTACTTTCCCCATATTTCCCCTTGACTGGGAAGTACAAACTTTACTCACTTCTCATGGACTGAGCTAGAGGCACTCCCCACCCAGTAGTACAGAGATTAATTTGCACGTGGACATGTAGCATCCTGCCATGGAGTCCAGGGGCCAAGAGGGGAAATGGCCCCACGGGGTCCCAGCCATCACTCCCTGGAATGGGGTGAGCGGAAGGAGTGAGGAGGCTGCCTGTGACACCCAATGTTGGGGCAGTTGCAATATACTAAAGGAAGCGGGGAGAAAACAGGAGGGCAGGGATTGCATCAATCTTCAAAGACACGTGGTCTAGCGTCCCCTGGTGACACTGCCTTACCCAACTATGCAAAGATCAGCTTTTACCATAATAGCTCTTACATTCATGTGCCCTCAGCATGAATTCCCTGGTATGTGTAAATGGCACTAAGATGTGCACCCACTTCCCCTCTTTCATTTACCTCCCCTTTTCTGAGGCAAAGTCCAGATCGCCCTCCATCAAATACTTTACTAAGACTCCCTGAGAGCCCCGAGGGAATGCACACACACCCCTTAATCCCAAAGAAAACAGCATCCCTTGTTAGATATGTGCCATATCCACTAGCGCATCCATAACATTGAAAAATAAGTATAAATTTAACAGGCTTAAAGAAAACATTAGGTACGAGGAGTTCAATTTCACCCCTCTTGCTTCTTGTGAGTTACCCAATCTCATGCTAAAACCATAACCACTATAGTAAAAGGTTAAATGTGAACACCTGCTAGATTTAATTCCTTAGGAGGGCATGGTAAAGAAAATAGCTGTGTAGCTCCAACATTTGAGCCCAGGCTCATTCTGGAAAAACAGTAACAGGAACTCGACTGCCGCTCCAGACAGAATTAAATGAGAAAAGCAACTCTGCCTCCTCTCTTAGCCCCTCTGCTACTAATCAATCTAATTGTGAGAAGGCTCAAGATTAACAAAAGTCTCTTCAAGGGAGAAGGGTACAGTCCCAGGGTGCATTATTTTTTTATCAATACCCGCCAAACAACAGCACTGTTCATTGTTTATAATTCCAGGACGTGGACCGGCAATGTATTCAGGTAAGGGCCCCACTGGGGGCTAATGGAATCCCCTCAATTCCCAGCCCTTTTGCACAGTTCACCAGGGCAGAACCTTGGGCAGCAGGAGGGGATGGGCCCCAGTCAAGGTATTCAGCAGGCCTTAACGAGATTCTTTGAGCTGCCCTCCCCCTCCATGCTCCAATCTCCAGGGGATCAAATCATACTAAAAAAGTATCTCACCAGTCTAAACCAATTCATGTAGCCTGGAGTGCATTCCTGGTATCAGGGCAGTCATTCAGTGCTGCCGCATTGGAGGAGATGTAGGCCAGGGTGGCTTCAGGGTCCGTAAAAGACTTTTGTTCTGCACTCTGACATCTGATAATAAGCCTTGTAGGATAGACTAAAGCAAATGACCAGTTTATCTCATGGAGCCGCTCCTTAACTGCCAGAAAAGCTTGTCATTCACTTTGGAGTTTGTGGGAATAATCAGGGTAAATACTGACCTGGCTACCCTGTATTGTGATGGTACCAATCTTCCTTGCTGCCTCTAACACTTGTTGTCTATCCTGGTACCAGAGAAATTTAACAATTAAGTGCCAGACCAGGGCGCAGGCTAAGCGAGTGATGCACTCTCTGGATTTCAAATGGGGTATCACCTGTCAGTTGGACAGTCTTTTTCAGCCAGGCCTCCATAAAACCGCCACAATCGCAGCCTTCCAGCCCCTCTGGGAGACTAATAATCTAAACACTGCAGTGCCTTAGCAGTTTTCTTGATCATCTAGGATCTTCTTTAGTTGGACAATCTCTTTCAGGGCTTGTTGCAGGGAGGGCTGATTTTTTCCAATTAGTCCTCCTGCTGACTGATGCAAGACTCAGCTTCATTCAATTGGCCACCATATTTCTCGATTGTGTCTCCCATGTTGCTGACTGTCTGTTGTAGGTGGGAGAGTTGGGCGATAATATTTTCAAACCCTGCCCGCATCTGCGTTGTTAATACATATTTTAAATCTTGAAAAATATTTTCCAGAGAGACTTCTGAGGAGGCAATAGTTGCTCCATTTGCTGTGTGGCACTCTGGGTTTCTTCCTGGCCCGATTTGGCCACAGCACGTGTAGCTGGTGTGTCTGGGCCTGCTGACTTTAAAACCTCACCAGTAGATTTAACATTAATTTGCACTTGTTTCTTTGATGATTTAGCAGAGGATGCCATTTGTGAGGTAAGCTTTGCCGTCTTCATTAAAGAGAAGACAGATTAATGGCAGGATGCAAGAGATTTAAGGTGAGTGAACACTAAGCTCTCATCTTAGGCTGCCAACTCGGCGCTCGGTTTGGTCACACCCCCAAGTTTACAAAGATTAAAAACTGAGGTGGATCAGGGTGGCCTCAACTTTCCAAATCTCAAGGGGTATTATCTGGCAATTCAACATTGGTATATCCAAGACTGGGTGAATTGGAGAAGAGCAGCCAGTTGGTTAGACCTGGAGGAGAAAAGCTGCCCTTGGTGCCTTTCTATGTATTTAGCAACTTGGGATAGGAGATCTTATGGGTGCCTAGGCAACTCTAACTCACTAGTTCAATATGGGCTGGAGGCATGGGAACAGGCTAAGAATATAAGAGGGTCTGAAGGAGATCACACACTGCTAGTGCCAGTGACTCACAATCTGGGCTTTCTACCTGGACTGAAGGATGTTGGATTTAAAGAATGGGAAGAAAGACGGGTGAAATGTTTAGGAATTCTATATATTAGTGGTGGGATACATCCATTTGCAGAACTGCAGGAGAAGTGGAGGATTACAAATTCCCATCACTTTAGATATCTACAGATAACGGTATTTGGACGGGAGCTGCATAGAGACCCTGTCGAAGCATTGCTCCTGGCACAAGTGGAACAGGAAGTCTGTGCGCTAGGGTGATGGTATAGGGTTAATACGAAAAATGGCCAGACAAGATAGACTATATCTTTCTAACTTGTTGGAGAAGGCCCTCTGGGAGTGGGACATCAGGACACCCATCACAGATGCAGACTGGAAACCAGTCCTATGATCACATATGGGATTACTGCTATGTAACAAACAAAAGGAATCCCAATACAAACTGACTGTATTGCACCCTCACCCCATCCCCCCAGTGTGGTGCACAAATTTAACCTAGCAGTCTTTTCAAAGTGTAGAAGATGCAGACGAGCACTGGTTACTTATATGCATTACTTTGGGGACTGCCCCATTTTGAGGCAGTTTTCGAGGGCAGTGTCTCAGGACATCACTGCAATGTGGGGCACTCTGTGGACAATACATTGGTTTCCATGCTTCTGGGTATGGGAACCCTACCCAAGATGGGTCAGAGTCTTGTTAATTTTGGCAAGACAGTGTATTCAAAACACATGGGTATAGTGTATCACACGCACCCTGCCACAATGGAAAACACTAGCCATTCAGACTTTAGCCTTGGAATGTTTAGCATACACCCTGAAAGGGAAGGAAAAGTGATTCATTAATAGCTGGGGGGATTCCTAGACTGTCTTCCACCAGCAGAAGCCATGATGTTAAGGGAAGCTCTATACTAGGCTCCACAGAGAGATTATGGTCAAGGCATTATCTCAAAGGTTTTAAGACTGAATACTTAACCATTATGGTACACGTGTGGCAACTACTGCAAAACATTTGCTATTTATCTGTTGTGATATGAAAAGTAGAGTGGAATGTTTGTTTATCATGTATGTAATTCCAGTCCTCCTGTACTTCGGTATACTGTTTTGTAATGTTTAATAAAATTTTAAATTTAATAAAGATATTATACAAAAAAACAAATGTAAAAGAGCCATTCTTCCTCTTCAAATGGCCAGGGAAGCTATGGTAATGAATTTACTGAATAATGTTGACAACTATGAAAGTTTATCAATGGACCCCACACTGGCTTTTAAAAAGGATTTGTTTTTTATTCTAAAAAATGCTTTGAGTAAAGGTGACATTTCAGACAGGGAAAATTACTATTGGTGGCCAGAACATCCTGTTGTCCCGTTTCTACGCTTTACCTAAAATCCACAAAGACCTGAATAATCCCCCAGGCAGACCAACTGTGTCAGGATGTAACAATATCACAAAATGCAGGGGAAATTTGTTGAATGTTTTCTTCAGTTTTTGGTTCAGGATTTGAAATCTGATGTTAAAGATAGTAAAGATCTTTAAAAAAACTGAAGGACTTCACATGGCAATCTAAATTTACCTGGTTAGGTATAGACGTGGAGTCCCTGTATACTTGAACACATCATGATAGAGGCATAGAATACATTAAGTATTGATTAAACAAAATACCAGATACTGGGCACATACCAAAGGAATTGGTCCTACAACTGATAGACTATACTCTCACACATAATTATTTTGAATTTATGGGTCAGTTTTTTAAACAAAGGTGTGGTACTGCCATGGGTGCAGCAATGGCACCAAGTTACGCCAGTTTATTTTTGGATTACTGGGAGGATGCCATTATTTATGACAAAGTAAAAAATCCTTTTCACATGCACATAAGTTGATGGCATCGCTTTATAGATGATATATTGTGTATCTGGGGTGGTGACAGGGACCTTATACCTGAATTTATACAGTGGCTGAATAATAACAACTTTAATTTGAGATTTACACACACCACAGGCATTGAGACACTTGATTTTTTAGATTTTACTATCTCTGGCAATATCCCTAATCACAGTGTGACTTCTAAAGTTATAGAAAGCCAACAGCTACTAACTCCTTATAATGTATGGTAGAATGTTGTTATGGATAGAAATCCATAACTAGAATGGAGTTGTTATGCTGCAGTCGCTATATCATCACAGCTGTTATGCTGCACTAGCTATGTCACTACTGCAGCATAACAACTTAGAATGCTGCCACATAGTTGCTTTCCTCAATCCAGTTAAGCTGGAAATTGCATTTTTGTTTTTAAACTTGAACTTGCAGAAACATCTGCAGCACACTGTGTCAGTTAAAAAAAAAAAGAAAATGTTAAAATTTCTATTCTCTGTTGTCTTATCCAGCTGGTTTTGTGTGATTTTCTATGCTGTGACTGCCCATACTCAATAAAGATTAGTATGAGCAGTCATAATAAACAGTGAAATTATATCTGAGGTTCCTTCATAATAGTACCTCTCGAGCTACGCTCTCGAGGTCATCTGTTACCAAGGAAACCTCTCGATACAAGAATATCCTTGTTATGTATGACTGCTCATACACAATCCTCTATGTTACAAGCAACCAGTGCACACACCCCAAGGTTAAAAAATTTCTATACCTTATGGTCAATTATTACATACTCGAAGAAATTGTAGCAGAGATGATGACTAAAAAATGCAAGCAGATGAACTGATGGAAAGATTTGAAGCAAGGGGTTATAGTAAAAAAACTTTTGAAAGAAACAAGGGACAAAGTTGACAAGGTTTGCAGAGAATCTTTATTAGATGAAAAGGATGAGGCCATGTCAGAACAAACACCATGCACTTTTATTACTGAGCATAATCATGTAGCAGGACGCATTGGCAATGTTATATATCAGAACTGGCCTATCTTACAAAGTGACTCTGAAGTTAGTGTAGCTGTGGGGAACAAACCTTGTGTAACTTTTACTAGAGCTAGAAAAGATAGACTTGTGCACAGCAGAACTGAGAAAGAACAAGCATTTGTCAATGCCAAATGTTGCTTGCTAGTATGTGCTGTTTAGGTATTTGGAAGTGATAGTTCCATGCCTTCCTCCCAAGACATCCACTGTGTCTTTCCGTTCAGTATTCACAGAAGAGTGGGAGGGGCAAGGGCCACAGCAGTACAGCAGTTGCCAAGGGGGTGAAGAGGTGGACACTAGTCCATTCAAAGGCAAAAGAGTCCTGCAGGAGCTCACTAAATTGAAGGTGGACAAAGCGATGGAACCAGATGGCATATGCCCAAGGATATTAAGAGAACTGCGAAGGGAGATAGCAGTACCTCTGGCAGCCATGTTCACGGAGTCATTCAACATGAGTGAATTGGAGGAGGGCACATGTGGTCCCTCTACACAAGTCTAGCAGCAGGGAGGAGGCAAGGAACAATTGGCAGTTCAGCCTCACCTCAGTAGTGGGGAATATCATGGAGACATTGCTTAAAGAAAGGATAGTGGGGCATCTAGAAGCCATCGGAGCCCAGGACCATAGACAACATGGATTCACAGTGGGGACATCATGTCAGACAAATCTGGTTGATTTCTTTGACTGGGTGACAAAATAAGTGAATTAGGGTGGGGCAGTGGACAACGCTAACCTTGATTTCAGCAAAGCCTTTGACACCATCCCATATAGGAGGCTGATAAACTAGTTGGATAGGCTGGGCATGGGGAAAAGGGTGGCAAACTGGGTTAGAAACTGGCTAACAGACAGGAAGCAGAGAGTGGTGGTAAGTGGTGTGCAGTCTAGGGAGATGGGGTGACCAGTGGGGTGCTGCAGGGATCAGTCCTGGGGCCAGTCCTGTTCAATGTCTTCATTAGTAACATTGCAGAATGTCTGAAGGAAATTTTTTCACCAAATTTTCAACACAGCCATTTTAAGACCCCTGCTCATGAACAGTGTCACTGTGATTTTCTTAATGTGTCCCATACATTGATTTCGCACACCAACTGCGCCATTGTGCGCTACATGGGCGGAAACATGTTTTGGGCAAGATGTGAAAAATGACAGCTGTACTGCTCATGAGGAGGTGTGATAAAATGGCAATGTTGAAAATCTGGAGTGAAAATATTGAAAATCCATGAACTTACGAGCGTGCGTAGGATCAGCGCAACAAATGCTCGTAAAACAGTCATTTTGGGGAATTTTTTCACCAAATTTTTAACATAGCCATTTTAACACTTCTGCTCGTGAACAGTGTCACTGTGATTTTCTTAATGTGTCCCAAACATTGATTTTGCACACCGACTGCGCCATTGGGTGCTACATGTACGGAAACACATTTTGGGTGAGATGTGAAAAATGACAGCTGTACTGCTCATAAGGAGGTGTGGTAAAATGGCAATGTTAAAATCCAGAGTACAATATTAAAAATTTGGGAACTTATGAGTGTGGTAGGAACTGACTGCACCAGCTTGCATGCTAAATAAAACAGTCATTTTAGGAATTTTTTCACCAAATTTGCAAATATAGGCTTTTGAGAGGCACCTTATGAACACTGGCACTGTCGCTTCGTTAGTCCTTCCCAAAAGGTGATTTCGCGAGTGACCGCGAAATCACCGTTAGCCCGATTAACGCCATGACAGTGACAGAATTCATGAGGAGGGTCCCAAAACCCCATGTTGAAAATTTGGTGCCAAAATTCCAAAAATGCCTGAGATATGCAGCAAAGTTGAAAAACCCTATCTATCCCATGATACAGCTATCGGCATTTCCTCAGTTCGGGTCAGCTTTGAAGAGTGCAGACAGTCCGGTCCACCTAAGATCATCGCGCCAAGGTCTGGAGGTAAGTATGGGGGTGGGGGGCGGGGAGGCAGGTGCGCAGTGGGTGGGTGCAGGTTGTGGAAGGGGCAGGGAGAAGCGCTGAGGACAGTTTTGTATTTACAGTTTTTTTTTTAATAAGATGACGAGGGACATTTGCCACGCTGGGATGGGCTCCCAGCATGGCAGCTAGAAGTCTGTTTGGGGGGGCTGGAGCTGACAGGGGATTGGGCACCCCCGGCCATAACACATTTTGCCACGCTGGGGTGGGCTCCCAGCATGGCACCTGGAAGCTTTGGGGGTGGGCTCCCAGCATGGCACCTGGAAGCTTTGAAGGGGGTGTGGAGCTGATGGGAGATTGGGCACCCGCGTCGGCCATACAGTGTGTGTGTGTGGAGGGGAAGGGGAAGGCACATGAGCACGCAGTATGTGTGTGTGTGTGTGTGGAGGGGGGGAGCTCTGCTCACTGAAGCGGAGCTCTCCCTTTCAACTGTATGACCACTACATTTTCAACTGCTGTCATAGACAGCTGCAGCAGTGATTGGGGAACTGGGGCCGCGCCTGCAAACACACAGACTGAATTGGAAGACAGGTGCCACACCTCCGAAAACTCGGATAATGGCACTATGTTTCTTGCACATGCGTGCAAGCAACATAAAAAGCACCAGATCAGTCCACTTGGTTACCTAGGTGCTCAGTGGGTTTTTACAAGTGTATGAGGTGCAATGTGTGCAAGCACAGTAACAACACAGCAACTTTTCAACATCCTCATTTAGAGAATGTTCAAATTGATATACGCAGACTTATTACTTGTGACACTACTTATGTGGTCTATGTTCTGTGGTGTAGCTGTAAACTTGTATATGTAGGCAAAACTGTTTGACCTCTGAAACAAAGAATACAAGACCATGTTCGCTCCATTTTACATGGTAGAAAAGACACACCAGTAGGAGCACATTTTGCTAGTACAGTACTCATAATTCTGACCCTAAATGTCTGAAATTTGTGGGGACTGAAATTGTGAAAACACCACAAAATGGTGGAAACAGATCAAATGTGTTGCTCCAACATGAAAGTCAATGAATTTATAAACTTGAGAGTGTTACACCCATAGAAATGAATGACAGACGGGATCTCAAACCATTTTTGGTCAAAAAATGATAAAGTTGTAGTCAAAGTATTTGTTATTTGAAATGACTTTTTGTCTCTCTCTCTCTTTTTCTCTCTCTTCTCTTCCCTTTTTTCAGGTTTTCAACACTAATCCTAGTGCCTAAACCCTCCGGATTTTTTCATCATGTTTTGGACTTAATTACCAGGAATTCCCAGAACGAAAAAATCCCTCATTACAATGAGAGCTGCCTTGTGAACGTGCCACTGTTGCTATGGCTACTTGGAGTGGTTTAGACATGTTTTCTAAGTTTTTCTATCTTTTATATACCAGTAGTAATAATGATGAGCACATTTTTTTCTGAATGATGGTTATAATTGAATCTGTTAATTAGAGCACTGAATGTGATTTACTTATACAGTGCTATGGATTTAGATAAATGTTAACAATGCAATTATTTCTGTATTATGGGGTAATGAAATATAGAAATCTGTGCACTTAAAGTTAAGTGGTAAGACCATGTATTAGCACCACCTAGTGGCTAGAGAAAAGATAGCAGCTGAAGATTTTAATTCTGTATTTCACATTTCATTTTATTGTCTGCACCTGTATTATGGGTAGTTAAGTCTCCCAATAACAAGCAGCTCCACCCCCTGAGGAAGACTCATTTGTGAGTCGAAGCGCTGGGGAGCACATTTGTGTTATCTTGCCGTGACCTATTGTGC
Source organism: Neoceratodus forsteri (assembly GCA_016271365.2). NCBI lineage: Eukaryota > Metazoa > Chordata > Ceratodontiformes > Ceratodontidae > Neoceratodus > Neoceratodus forsteri. The sequence continues at coordinate 572,037,452 of CM057452.1, forward strand.
AGAGTCTGTTTAATAAATTCATTTACTTTTGAATTGGCTCTTGGCACTTGTAATTCTTGTGGTCCGAGTACAGTGGCAGCTTGTGTGTTTTCGATATTGTGTTTGGGGCTAGCCACCCCTGGTTCACTGCACCAGTTATGACAAAGGGGTTGATCTGATCGCAGCACCATTTCCTGGTTTGATTAATTTTCTAGCCACCCTCCTTCCCCTGCCAATCTTTTCCCACCCACCCCCCTTTTTCTGATGTCCCACAAGAAAAGCATTACTCAATGCAGCATTGTTGCTTCTTTTTAAGGGATCTCTTACTCACTATATTTACACTTTATACAGTCATCTCGGCTGAGAGTGACGCCCAGGAGATAGTGTGAGAGGGTAAGCCCTATCTAAGGTAGATACTCATGTGTGAGGTATCCGAATCCCCTCCCCAAATTCCTTTCACTCTGTTTCTGTGGGATGGCCGCTCACGCTGGGAATGAAAATGAAATACGTTTGCTGTATGCTTGTCTATTTTAGGGTGTCACATTTAATGAGTTAATGGAAATAAAAAGAAAAAGATATGATGAGTTCCGAGGGTTGGCAGGAGAAGGGAGAAGAGGAGCACACCCTCGTTCCCCTTATAAAACCCAGTGGAACCCTCATGGACTTACTATCTTATTAAAACTATCTTTTGAGATTAAACAAAATGGAAACATAAAACCCCTTAACCAAGAAAAGAGGAGCTGAGTATAAGCTAGAAAAGATAACATGTATGAACATGTATGTCTTCACTGTTTGATGGGGAACTCCTGAGAATAAGAGGTTTATACTGGTTTAACAAAAAGGGGTGGATCGCCTGACTGTGATGTCATCCATGAAAGGTATAAAAAACCATCACTTGGAGTAACAAAGATAGATAGGGGAATCAGTCGAATACTGAGTATTTTATTTTTTATTTATTTTGATTAGGGTTAATACCTTTGAGTCAAAGACTGAATTTCAAAGGTTCCAAGTCAAGGACAAAAAACAGTACAATACAAATACAATACTATGCAATACAATACAGATAGCAGGGATCACATGGTAGGCATCATGAAATCATTATAGTGTCACATGAGGTTCAAGACTTGCTAGTTTCAGGTATATCTTAACAATACATAAAGTGCATTACATTATTTGTTGCAGGGTAGGGCTATCCTGGTAGGAATGAACATGTCAGCAATATGGCAATGTTAAGTCAGGGGGATGATAGGGGAGGAGGTAAGCAACCAGAGTGGCATTGTCAAAAATGGAAGCGGTATGGTTAGGGAGAAATGAGGAGGGGCAAGGTGGTGGTGGAGGGTGGTAAGTCGATTTATTGGGGGGAATGGGGGGAGCGGGGTAAGAGTGAAAAGAGGGTAAAAAATAAGAGGATCTGTTGATCATAGCTTGCACAGTTACAGGTAGTTACACTCTTACGATGGGACTGTAGCCCCCTTTTGAACTGGTTTAGCTTTCTGCCTCCTGTCAGCATGTCGGGTAGCTCATTAAACCATTTGGGGCCCTTAAAAGTAATGGATTTCTGGGCCAAAGCCGTGTGCTTGAAAGGAACTTGAAGTCCTCCTTTTGCCGCATTTCTGGTTTGTTCTGTATGCACTGCTTTCTTTAATAGACTACTTATGGATTCCAGCATGAGGCCTAGTTGTGCTTTTTTTACGATCAGGCACATTTGGAATTGGGCTCTTAAGTACAGAAGGAGCCAGCCAGTCTCGGAGTAGAGGACACAGGTGTGAGTCCAGCAATCTGCCCCAAGTGTCAGACGACAAGCCCTATTTACAAGTGTTTGTATCCTGCTTAGGGCAGTGTCTGATCCTGCTAAGTATATTGGTTACCCATAATCAATGGATGACAATACAGTGCTGCCCGTGGCTGATCTGAGGGCTGCAGGTGTCAGTGAGTGCTTGTTTCTATGGAGGATGCTCAGTTTCACGTTGGCAGTTTTGACAACTTGATCAACGTGATAGGAGAAATTGAGAGTGTCATCAAGGTAAACACCCAGATATTTAAACGAGGAGACTTGCTCAAGAGTGTCACCTTTAAGGTTCTGAATTTGAAGTGGGCAGAAATTCCTTTTGTTCTGAGGGACCGTGAACACATGCTTTCGTTATTTTTATGGTTTAGTAGCAGTTTGTGTTGGCAGAACCAGGTTTCTAGTTTGTGGAAACTATCAAGTAGGCCTTCCTTGATGGTCAAGTGGTCCCTGCCTGGGACCGATATAATGGCATCATCTGCATATAATATAATGCTTGCTGAGCAGGCTTCAGGGAGGAAGTTAATGAACAGGCTGAAAAGGAGTGGTCTGAGTATAGACCCTTGGGGTACCCCAAGGGTCACTACCCTTGGGTCTAAGAGTGAGTCGCCGATTCTAACTCATTGAGTTCTTTGCGACAGATAGCTGCGAAACCAAGTGACAGTATCAGGGGCCAATCCCACTGAGAGCAGCGTGTTTAGTAATAGCTGGTAGTTAACTGAGTCAAACGCTTTTGTGAGATCAATGAAAACTGACCCCACTGCCATCCCTTGGTCAAGGGTGTTGTAGAGCTGGGTGGTGTAATCTGTCAGTGCGATGATGGTAGAGTGTTTTTTGCGGATGCCATGATGATAGCTGCAGTGTAATTTGCGACTGTCGAGGAAGTCAGTGATCTGTTCAGAGACTATTCTCTCTAGTGCTTTGGAGGATGGAGATTGGCCTATAGTTGGCGGTGAGTGTTTTATTCCCCGATTTGAAAACTGGTGTAACCAGAGCGGATTTCCATGTGTGTGGGAACACACCCGATCTTAGAGAGGCATTAAAAACCTTGGTAATAGGGGCTGCTGATTCATCAAGTGTTAGAGCAACCATCTTCATATCAATTAGATCACTCCCCATTCTGGTCTTTCTGAGGACCCTCTTTACATGCTCGATGGTCTCAGAGATTGTAACTTGCCTAAAATAGAAAAGTGGCAGCCCATCCCTCGCTGAGCAGGGTATGGTGTTGCCATGCAGCTGGTTTTTCAGAGAGTTTAGGAACTCTCTAGGAGGCACCCCTGAGAGATCAGAGAATGTGGCATTGAACTCATTGGCAATCAGTAGGCGTTCCTGGATAGACCCTTTGCCAGTGGTAATCAGGTCGGGTGATACCCTGGAGGTCCTTCCAGTTAGGGATTTTAGTGTGTTCCAAAACCCTTTTGAGGACCCCCATTTTTTGTTAAGGAGATCCTTGAAACAGCTTGCTTTCGATGAGCGAATGAGCCTAGTACCGAAGTTCCTTGCAGCTTTGTATGCAGATACATCATGCAGCTTTCCTGAGGCCTTAGCTTTGTGCCACAGGTTGTCTCTATCTCGCATATGATCTAGGAGTGTGGTATTAAGCCAAGTGGTGTCGGTTTCTTTGACTTTTTTGGTTTTTTGGGGCGAAAATATCGCAAGCTAAGGTAAACGAGTTTCAGAAGAACTCAAGGGCAAGGTTGCCATCAGTTGCAAGGCCAAGCGGTGACCAGTCGATCGGGTATAAGTGGAGTCTGAAATCACTTAATAGCCCAGGTCTCACCACACGATTAGTAGTGACCTTCGTCGGGCACTTTGTAAACTTGTTAGCCCAGGTGCACATGAATAGTGAGTGGTCGCTAAGGCTATCAGGCAAAACCTTCACATCTGATACATAATCAGGATTGGAGCAGAGTAGCCAGTCAATGAGTGTATTGGTGCCTGCTTTGTAGTTTTTCCTTGTGGGAAGGGTAACCATCTGTGTAGGGTAGAGGCCAGCTATTAGGTCTCTGGCTATGGTTTCCTTATTAGAGAGCCAGTTTATGTTGAAATCCCCAACAATTACATGCTCCCATTTTTTCCCCAATTGCTGCAGATTCTCTTCAAAAAGTCTGAGCCCAACAGCCTGCTACCCTGGGGGTATGTAGACTGTTGTTTGCAACAGTACTTTGTTTTGCTGCCCAATGGAAAGTATGAGGTGGAGGATTTGCACCTCACTAGTGTGCAGTGCAGGCTGCAGTCTATCATCTGCACTGCAATGTAGTTTCGGACATAGACTAGGCAGCTGCCACCCCGTTTGGTGAGCCTGTCTTGGTGGAAAGAGTTGTAACCTACCAATGATAAAGATGCGTCTGTGATCTTTGGGGATAGCCAGGTCTCTGTGAAGGCAGTAATAATGTCTGGTTTTAGCTGTACCACACATGCTTGGAACTGGGGGAACTTAGGAAGTAGGCTATTTATATTGAGTGATAAGATTCTCAGCACTCCTTTTAACAAGGGCTGCATTGGGGTAGTCCCAGCATTGGGATGCATACCTCCCTGCCATAGATTGCGGTGGGGAGGGTGGCCCCAGGTTAGGGTAGACATTCCCAGATAGCAGCAAGAAGAAAAGCATGAGCTTGTGGCTTAGGCACGTCCAGGGTTCACTACTAGCATCAGGATGCCTGGGCCCTTGTTGTACTAGAGTAGTTGGGCTAATGTAGCCTGGTCGGCCACACAGTAGAGCTGCTATGGGGTAGGATTAGATTTTAGCCTCCAGGAGTGTAGACAGTGCTTGAGGGACAGTAATCTATCCCCCACATCCAGGGTCATCCCTATTATTAGGGACAGGTTCTGCTCCTGGGTTGCTGGTGTTGTAGGAGGTTCCTGTTCAGGTCCTAGAGTGGTGAAACTTATGCCCACTAGTGGGACCAGAAGCAGCAGGAGAGGCAAGAGCTCTCTCATTGTGTACATTGGACCTGCCATTCTGGTGTATTTAGTGGTTATAGGGGGAAGTATGTTATCCCTGTATCTTTTCTACCTGATTAAGCCAAGGGAGGAGAACCTCAGAAGTGTGTGTTTATTTCCACACTGTTCTTCTGCAAAGGCAGAAGCTAAGCCTCAGGAATTTTTTAAATTAGAAAGTTTGCTGGATACTGGACGTTGAATAACCTTTTGCTTTCTGTATGTTTTATTGTTTTTATTTTTTTATTTTCTAATTTGAATAAAATAACAACACGTTTGCGTTTTTATGCACCTGACTTTTGGTTTGTTGTGTCCATTTTATCCCACACCTTCACAGATAGAACCTTGAAAATTTTAGAATTTGAAATGTAGGTTCAGACACTGCTCCAGTCTGGCCATTGCTCAGATCTGTTTCCAAGCCAGAGTGGAGCAGCAGCTAGTAAAACTAGCTAAAAGGCCACCAAGAAAATTTTGTAACATTTTTTACATAGATTTTTAAAAACACCAAATAAGCTGAAAACATACATGAGAAAGGTTGTCATATAAACCAAAACAACAAACTTACAATTGTAGGAATGCAATAGTAATGTTCAAGCAACCTCAGTGACAAGATAACCGATTCTTATTAACCTATTTCAGATTCTGGAAGGGGAGGTAGTGTTAGGGAGTGTAAACATAGTGAGTGATCCCTTAAGAAGAAACAACATTACTACAGTGACTATTTTTTTTCTTCTAACCCTCACTTAAATGTTTACACTTTATGCAGACCTCAGCAGCAGTAACGTTGGATACTGGGTCCAGAACCTAGTTAGAGAAAAGGTTCTACAAGACAGCAGTTCCAAAGCTGGCATCCCTTTTGGACTGTATGTCCAAACAGCAGTGCTTTGTGAAGGTGTGTATCGTTTTCCATGTAGTTTGTTTGCAAATGTCTAACAATGAGATGTAGTCCACAGGGTGGGTGCTGCGATCAGCGTAGGTGCAGGATAGTGCAGTAGCTACGTGGGCAGCCAGTCCTACACACAGACAAAAAGCAAGGACTGCTACTGCACTCAGGACCATGAAGAAAATACAACAGCCAGGTATATAAATAAATGGTGATTTATTCCAGCAAAATAAAGCAGACCTGACCAACCGGTCAGACAGTGTGATGTTATACCAGCCTCCCCAGCGCTTCAACTAGGAATGAGTCTTCCAACAATGAGATGCCCCTTGAGGATACCATGGAGGCAGAGGTACCCTTTGTGCAGTGTGCCCTTAAGCTTTTTGTTGTCATTTTTTCAGCGTTTTCGTAACAAAACTGCATACAAGAGACTATCCAGTGAGAGATAGATCTATGTAGCTGGTATGCCTTTGCCAACCTCATCATAAGTAACAAAAAGCTGGGTACTCTGTGACCCAACATCTTTTGTCTGGTCCATGTAGATAGTCAGAACTCACTTTAGGTCCAAGCTATGCAACTTTTTCTCACCTGGCCTGGAATGCTCTGGATAGAGTACTGACTGATTCAAGTGGAACTCAGATACCACCCTTTGAAGGAATTTTCTGTTGGTTTCAGAACTACTTTATACTTGTGGGGAATTATGCAATTTGGCACTGTGTGGAAGGCTTGCAGTTCACTTACCCTCCTAGCAGAGGTCACTGCAACCAGGAATATGGTGTTCCATGTGACATACTTCAGGTCGATTTCCAAAGGCTCAAAGGGAGCCTCCATAAGCTGGGCAAGGCATATGTTGAGGTCCCAGGGTGGGACAGGGCCCCTCACTGGGAGGTACAAGTGGTTTAAGCCTTTCAAAAAACTTCTGAAAATGGGCTGTGTGCCCAACAACTTTTCCTTGCCAGCTGATATTTACATGCTGATACTGTTGCTAAGTGCACCTTTATAGTTGAAGGCCATGGGCCTAACAACTGTAGGTGTACTAGGTATTGCAGAATTAGTAAGTAAGTAGGTAAACCTTTATTTATAGAGCACCCATTACCTGGGGCTCAGGTGCTGTGCATAGTTCAAGACAATTCACAATCAAAATATTTCAAAACAAAATAAAACTCATAATAAATAACACTCAACAAATTATATAAATTAAAATAATAGATTCAAATCAAATAAATATTAATAACATACATTCTGAGAAACAGCCAGTGAATCAGAAGCCATTGTCTATAGTTCAACGGCCTCCTTGAAAGGTGCAATTTCAGGCCCCTCTTAAAGGCTTCCAATGAGGGGGGGGCCTACCTCAGGGATCTTGGAAGCGAGTCCCACAGGTCTGGGCCAGCTATCTCAAAGGCCCTGTCACCAAATGATTTCAGCCATGCCCTGAGAACCTCTAGGAGGCCCACCTCAGATGATCTGAGAGGGTGGTGAGTATGATGAGGAGTCAGGAGGTTACACAGATAGCTAGGGCCCCATCCATATAGGGCTTTATAGGTCAGTAAACTAAGCTTGAAGGTAATTCACCACCTCACCGGCAGCCAATGCCGATTACACAGGACTGGAGTAGCATGACAGGACCTCAGAAGGCCTGTCAGCAACCTGGTCATTGCATTTTGTACCAGCTGTAGGTGACCCAGAACCCCTCCATTCACCCCAAGGTACAAAGTGTTGCAGTAGTCAAGTCTGGAGGTCACAAAAGCATTTACTAGTGAGGGCAAGTCATCAAGTGGGATCAAGGCTTTAACCCGGGCGATGTTCCTGAGGTAGTAAAAGCCATTCCTGACAACATATGAACATATGAAGAAGCCTGCAGAGGAAGGCCATTTGGTCTATCAAGTCTGCTTGTATTGCAGGGTACACATCTTGAGCTACTGCCCCTGTCCTCCCTCCCCACACGCCTATGCTCCCTACCCATGATCCTTTTTTTTTTTTTTAAACTTTATGTTTATTGTTATGATAAAAATATACAGTTTCATTCACTTACAGTGGAAATTACATTTTTATATTTTAAAACCAGGAGGGCACCACTCCTCGTAACCCATTTTAATACATCCATCCATCCACCGTAATACGATACGTCATTGGAGGGGTTCCTTATAACATGCAAAAACATAAATTTATAAATTTTAGACTGTGTGGTGAGCCCAGGAGCTGCATAGTATTATATAGTAAATCAAAGTCTTAAGTCCCGGAATTCCTTCCCTTCAAAGAGGGACAGGGAAAGTTCACTATGCTTTTCCAAAGTATATGCACTAAATGTGCCTTCTCGGGTGAAGATAATAATAGCTCCTTCTCCCCAAAGCTCACTTTAAACATAAGTGTGGCTATACTTAAGCCATGTAACTTCAATAAGTTGATCTTATTAAGCCATCGAGTAAATTCCCTTTCTCACATAGAAAAGTGCTTTTAAATTTAAATTCCTTAAACTGAGCTTATGAGCTACTAATAACAGGCAGATTAATAAAGTTTCAAAATGGTGGTTTAACTAAGCATGTCTTCTTAATAAAGCAGGGGAAATTGCAACAAACAGACATTTTCAACTCTCTGGTTATATCCCCTACTATAGCTTTAAATAATGGAAACAGGCTAACATTAGCTAGACGAATTAAATCAGCTATTCACTTCACTCCCCAGACATGTATATTATACCATTCAATAAAAGTATTTTACAGTTCTTTTCAGGTGTGTTCTTCCTCCGAAGAGGATTCTTCTGGTGAGGCAATTTACGATCTTCTGGCAGTATTTCTCCGACACCATTTCATGGCTTCAGCTGGGTCAGGAAAAAACAGAGACTCGACCTCTATGAACTATCTGGAGTTGGGCTGGGAAGACAAGGCCATGTGGGATCCCCGATTCTCTCAACAATGCTCTGGCACCATCAAATTTCTTGCGCTTTTGGCACATCTCAAAACCCAGATCAGGAAACAACCTTATCTGCTGTCCTTCATGAAGTAGCATTTCCTTTTGTTTGGCCATAGAAAGTAGGTAGTCTCTAGATCCCACTCCATCGGTAATGATCACCACAGTTCTTGGGGCTTCTAGGTCATCGGGTCTGCCTCTCGCCGCAACTTTGTTCGCCTTTTGGAAGCGCTTCACTGTAGGGGCTATCTCCTCGCCCAATTGCTGTGCCAGCCATTCTTGGATAAATAGCAACAGGTGATCACCTTCAGCTTCTTCTGCCATCCTTAGAATCCGCAGGTTCTATGTGCGTGCTTGGTTCTCCAAAGTCTCCAGTCTACTTATAAGGTGCGTATTTTCTTTAATAATCTGAGAGACTGCACCCATTGCTGCATCTGCCCTTTTAGTAGCTTCATGGGAGGCTAGAGTGATCGATTCCACCAACGACTCAACAGTGGCTACTCTGTTTGTTAAGGTATCCAATTTATTTGACAGTCCAGTTACTGATGCAATCAGTCTGTTTAGTTTTATTCCCACCATTTGCAAAGTTTCTTCTACTGGAGCATCATCCTGTACTGTGTCCTGATCTTGTATAGCCCTTGTGGCTAGAGTTGCAGGATTTGTTTTTTGTTTAGCTCCATCCCCCATCGCTCTGTCTTTACGAGGGTTGCCCATGTTATTGCTTAAGTCTTTCTTTCTCAGCCTCTGCCAAAAAGGATGCACTTTATTTCGATTTTCTTACAAATTTCTGGTGTAAATGGAGCCAGTGAGATAGAGCTATATCTTTAGGCATCCATTTTGCTCAGTCTCCACAGCGACCCCTCACCCATGATCCTTACCTTCCCCCTATGCCTATTCCAGCCTCTCTTAAAGCTGCCCACTGTCTTAAACGAGATAACCTCTTCTGGCAGCGCATTCCAAGGGTCCACCACCCTCTCTGTGAAGAAGTGCTTCCTGACCTCCCTCCTAAACCTCCCATCCTGCAGCTTAAGACTGTGCCCCCTCATGTTATGGTTGCCACTCAGCTTAAAGAGAGTCTCCTTATCCACCTTATCTATCCCTTTCAAGGACTTGAAGGTCTCAATCATGTTCTCTCTCTCTCGCTCTATCTCACCCGTGTCTTCGTGGGAGAACATGTTAAGTGCCCTCAACCTCTCCTCATATGCCCAACCCTGCTGACCTGCTATCACCTTTGTAGCCCTCCTCTGGACCTACTCCAGCAGGTTAATGTCCTTTTTGAAATGTGGGCACCAGTACTGAACCCCACACTCTAGATGAGACCTTACCATTTTCTCAGAAGAAGCCAGAAGGGGAAGGAAGGAAACATATTCAATTCAGTGCTTTAGAGTAACTGGTAATTGCTATTTTTCTTTTAAACTTAGATTGTGGGCTTTTAGTGACGCTGTACTTTCTTTGTTGTCTTTACTTATAATTGTTTTTTGGGCTGTTGAAAATTTAAAACATACTGGTGGTGTAATTCTGTGCTGTCTTTAATTGCTGCAAATTTTATCTTGGCTTGTCTGACTGCCCAGTAGTTGGGTGAAGGGTGTTAATTGTCTGGCCTCTGACCTCAGCTACATGATAACTGGAGGTGGGGCTTAGTCAGAGTTGAGGTAGCAAGTCGAGTTTTATTTTCTCACAAGAAGCCAGAAGGGGAAGGAAGGAAACAAATTCAATTCAGTGCTTTAGAGTAACTGGTAATTGCTGTTTTTCTTTTAAACTTAGATTGTGGGCTTTTAGTGACACTATACTTTCTTTGTTGTCTTTACTTATAATTGTTTTGGGGCTGTTGAAAATTTAAAACATAGTGGTGGTGTAATTCTGTGCTGTCTTTAATTGCTGCAAATTTTCATCCCCCTTCCCCAACTCTTAATTATATGCCTGTTAAATCTGATTGACAGGAGCTAAACACAGGGGCCGGATATTCAAACTCGCCATTCTGAGGCGCAAGCCCTTCGCGCTGCTCAAAATAGTTGGGTGTGGCGAGGCGATATTCAAGGAGTTGCGCTACTGAGCAACTCCTTTGAATATCACCCCAACCACAGCCACTGTGCGTAAGCGCAGTGGAACTTGTGCCACCGCCAAGTTGTCAGAGTGGAGCATTTAATCGCGGTAGCATAGTACCATTGCGCCTCGCGCAAAATCACGATATTCAAAAGGTGACATGCAAATGGGGCCATAATTCATGCAAGCGCGGGGGGCCATTTGCATCTGATTATAGCCCCATTTGCATGCCATTAGCATGTAGGTGCGCCGATCCCGGACTGCGCCTGGCTGCCCTGCCAGGCAGCAGCCTGAGGACCGGCGCCACCCTGCAGCTTCGATCAATGGGCAGAGCGTGAAAGACCCCCAAACATCTCCCTAATGCCCGATCGCGGGAGCGTGAAAAGAACCCCCCAAACATCTCCCTAATACCCAATGCAGGCAGAATGTAATAGGAACCCCCAACCGAATATCTCCTGGTGGTCCAGTGGACCGTAATGCCCTGTCATGGGCAGAATGTAAAAGAACCCTCCCCAGTGCCCGATCGCGGGCAGAATGTAATAGGAACCCCCCACCCGAATATCTCCCTGGTGGTCCAGTGGACCATAATGCCCGATCGCGGGCAGAATGTATATTGACAACCCCCAAACATCTCCTGGTGTCTAGTGTCCCCACCCCACCCCACCCGAGCCCCACCACCCCGCCTCCCCGCAGCCGCAGCATCCAACCTGCCTGCCGCTTCGCCGCCGCTAAATGATCGGTAAATCAGCGCATTACTGCGAGTCGACACGGGCGCAGTTTCACATTGCGACGATAAACCAGATTTGTGAGACATTCATTCGGCCAAATCTGACCGTCATGTACAGTGGCGGGCTGCATGCCCATTGGCTCTAGCTCTGCACCAACTGGCGGCAGCCCTACCGACAGCCGGTCGCGGGTGGATGCTGCCGCCCACCGCCGCCGGGGAGGGGGTGGTGGGTTTGGGGTAGGTGGGGTGGGGACATCAGGACACCAGGGAGATGTTTGGGGTTGTCAATATACATTCTGCCCACGACTGGCATTACGGGTCCACTGGACCACCAGGGAGATATTCGGTGGGGGTCCTATTGATTCTGCCCACGACCGGCACCGTGGGGTTCTTTTACATTCTGCCCGCGATCGGGCATTAGGGAGATGTTTGGGCGGGGGGTTCTTTTTCACGCTCTGCCCGCGATCGGGCATTAGGGAGATGTTTGGGCGGGGGTTCTTTTCACATTCTTCCCGCGATCGGGCATTAGGGAGATGTTTGGGGGTTCTTTTCACGCTCTGCCTGCGATCGGGCATTAGGGAGATGTTTGGGCAGGGGGTTCTTTTCAAGTTCTGCCCGCGATCGGGCATTAGGGAGATGTTTGGGTGGGGGGTTCTTTTCACATTCTGCCCGCGATCGGGCATTACGGTCCACTGGACCACAAGGGATGTGAACGGAGAAGGGGTACATTGATGCCCGCAATCGGGCTGGTGGGGGGCACAGTGATTGAGTTGGGGGCCAGCCACGGGTGGCAGCTGCTGTGTTGCGCCTTGCACTACAGCAGCTCACCTGTGGGTGGCCCTCAACTTAAGCCTTTTTTTTTTGGCTCAAAGTTGTGCAGGCGCAGGTTGGGGGTTGAGCCTGCACAACTTTGCACAGCCCGACTGAATATCGGGCTGTGCAGTTTATGCATGGTTCCTCCCCCTCCCGTTGAGCATGCATTCATTTGCATTGCGCTGTTGCTCAGCCTGTTTTCAGTGGCGCAACTGCCTCCTGCTGAATATCGCAGAATGGAGCAATGTAGGACTTGAGCATGCGCAACCCTTTTGAATATCCGGGCCAGGGTATAGTAAGGGGTGTGAAGTAGGAGGAGCATAAGGGGGAAGAAGCCCACTCTCAGCACGACAAGTGTTTTGACTCATTTATTTATTTATTGGTTTCTTTTTTTTTTTTTTTAAAGAAAATTTTCTGAGGATCAGTGGCAGGATTTTTAGGACAGTAAATTAATAAAAAGGGAACTAGGAGAGCTTCAGTAGCAGACAAGTAGTGGAATTGCAGTATAATGTGGGGAGTGTGCAATGCAGTGGCTGTGGGCAGACATATTCAGGCAGACCTTCTGGACACTGAGGTGCTGCCCTATCTGCATGCATCTCTCTGACTGCGGATGAGGTAGCCAGACTCAGAGCGAAGTAAACTGGGTCAGGAGTACCATCACCCCTATCCAGAGACCACGAGTCCAATGCAACTGCCTCAAAGGATGCCGAGAACGAGGAGCACTTGGATGACAGTGGGCTCAGGGAGGGTTAGAGCGTCAGGCAGAGGCACATCCCAGATCCTATTCCAACTAAGAACCCAGATGCCACACTGGCAAACGAGGACAATCAAATAGAGGGACCCAGAGAAGTGGAAGGAAAGGATGGAGGTTAGCCAAGGAGGTGACCTCAGCGGGAAAGCAGTGGACCCCAGAGGAGGAGGAAGAATCCTGGTGGGGACTCCATCATCAAGAGGGATCCAGCTAGACACAGGAGGAGGAGGACAGGAGGTGAGGTGCTACCAGGTGCCACGGCATGGAGGGATGGAAGGAAGATCCTGGGGATCACTGGGAAGGCAAGACAGGAGGGTGAGCTGGATGTCATTATCCACCTAGGTACTAATGACCTGGCAAATGGGGAGCCAAAGGAAGTTCAGGAAGAGTTTAGGAAATTGGGGAGGGGTCTCAAGCAAGTAGCTACTTCACTTTCTCAGAAGTACTACTCAGAGAGGCAAGGGAGAGCATAGGAGTGCATGCACCAGAAACTTTAACTCATGGTTGAAGAACTGGTGCTGTGAGGAAGGGTTTGGATTCATTGGTGACTGGGGACTCACCTGGAGGGATGAAGGTTTGTTCAAGTCTGACGGCCTGCATCCATCCTGGAGGGGAATCCAAGCACTCAATGATAAGTTTAAATGCTACATTGACAAGCATTTAAACTAGCAAAGGGGGGTGGCAGGCAAGCAAGGAGGGTACCTACTTGCTCACCTCCCACAGCTAGCAGTGGAACCAGTGAACCAGAGGAGTGGCCATCTCTGCAAAGCAGTGTGCAAAAGATGGAGATTAGTGCCCAAGAGGTGGATAGGCAGAAAAGGGGCAAAATTCATCAGAAGGGCAGACAGCAAGGAGAACCAGGGATAAAGGACAACCAAGGAAGGGGCTGGAGTACAACAGTGAAACAGTCTAGGGAGGTCAAATCATGGAAAGCCATGTGTGCAAATGCCAGGAGCCTTAGCAACAAGATGGAAGATCTGGAGGCTGTCATGGTGCAGTCAGACCTTGACATTGTGGCCATCACTGAAACCTGGTGTAATGATAACCACGACTGGGAGATGGCCATACCTGGCTACAACATATTCAGAAGAGACAGAGCAGGCAGGAAGGGAGGAGGAGTGGCACTGTATGTGAAAAATGACATAAGGGCCACAGAGATCCAGGAGGAACAAAATGGGGAGAGATACTGTGGGTTAAGCTGGAAAGGAAAATGGGAACAGCCATCCGCACAGGTGTGGTCTATAGACCACCAGCCCAGGAGGAAGAAACAGATAGGGAGCTGATGCTAGCCATCCAAAGGATGGCAGACAAGGGTGAGGTTGTAGTGGTTGGAGACTTCAATATTCCAGACGTGGACTGGAGCATCCCAGCAGCAGCATCAACTAGGAGCAGATTTATCCTGAACTCCCTTCAGGGTGCCTTCCTCAAGCAACTGGTCATGGAACCAACTCGGCAGAAGGCAATACTGGACCTTGTGCTCACAAACAGGGACAGAGTGATGGGGGTAACAGTGGGGGAGCACCTGGGGAACAGTGACCACCAGTCATTGTGGTTTGAAATCACAGAAAGATCAGAACCAAACCACACAAAAACACGTATCCTGGATTTTAGGGGGGCAGACTTTGGGAAAATGGGGAGATACTTGAAAGAAGCATTAAGGGGAATTGGACAGGAATCAGGGGTTGAGGAACAGTGGGCAGTATTTAAAATGGGGATTACAAGAACAACAGAATTATGTATTAAGCAGGTTAGCAAAAGGAAAAGGAAGAGGAGACCATTATGGTTTTCCAAAGAGGTAGCAAAGAAAGTGAAAGCCAAAAGATTGCATTCAGGCAATACAAAAAGACACAGGCAGAAGGGATAGGAGAAGTACCAGGAGAAGCAAAGGGAGGCAGGAGGCTGTAAGGGAAGCCAAAGCTCAGACAGAAGAACACACTGCAAAATCAGTGGGTAGAGGGACAAACCTTTTACAGGTACATAAGTGAAAAAAGAAAGACAAAGGGAGGGATAGTGAGACTGAAGGGGGAGGATGGGGCCAGCGTGGAGGATGACAACAGTAAAGCTGACATATTGAACAGGTATTTCTGCTCAGTCTTTACTGAGGAAGAGGAGGGTAATGGGTCTGAAGGAGTACAAGGGTTGAGAATGGTGCAGAAATAGACACAAGTCCCTTTACACGAGAAAGGGTCCTGAAGGAACTGGAAGTAATAAGAGTTGATAAAGCAATGGGGCCAGATGGGGTGCACCCCAGGGTCCTTAAAGAACTAAGAGAGGTGGCTGAACCTCTGGCTATCCTGTTTAGCCGATCACTGGAAACAGGGGAGGTACCCAAAGACTGGAGGACAGCAGATGTAGTCCCCTTATACAAAAGTGGGAACAAAGAGGAAGCAGGGAACTACAGACCAGTCAGCGTCACCTCGGTAGTGGGAAGATCATGGAAGCACTACTGAAGGAGAGATTGGTGGAACATCTGGTTGTCAATGGACTACAGGACCCAAGGCAGCATGGTTTCACCAGGGGGAGGTCATGTCAGACCAACCTCATTGAATTTTTTGACTGGGTGACTAGGGAGGTGGATCAGGGGAGGGCAGTGGACATGGCCTATCTGGACTTCAGCAAGGCCTTTGACACTGTGCCACATAGAAGACTATTACACAAACTGGGGAATATGGGTGGGCAGGACAGTAGTGTGGTGGGTAGGTAACTGGCTGGGTGGCAGGACACAGAGGGTGGTGGTAAATGGCTGTCACTCCACAGAGGGAAGAGGACCAGTGGGTACCACAGGGATCAGTGCTGGGACCGTCCTATTCAACATCTTCATCAGTGACATTGCACAGGACCTAGAAGGCAGAATTTCACTGTTCGCTGATGACACAAAGCTCTGTAACAGAGTAGACACACCAGAGGGTGTAGACAGAATGAGAAGGGACCTGCAGAAACTTGAAGAATGGTCAGGGGTTTGGCAGTTGAAATTCAATGCAAAGTGCAAGGTAATGCATATGGGGCACAAAACCCTGGCACAATATATCAGTTTGGGGGTGAGGATATAGCATGCACCAAGCAGGAAAGGATCTTGGGGTTACATCTCTGATGACCTCAAGGTAGGGAAACAGTGTGACAAGGCAGCAGGTAAAGCAAATAGGATGCTGGGATGTATAGGCAGGGGCATCACCAGCAGGAAAAGGGAGGTCATAATTCCACTATACAAGACACTAGTGAGGCCCCACCTGGAGTACAGTGTACAGTTCTGGAGACCATACCTACGTAAGGACATAGACAGGGTAGAGAAGGTTCAGAGGAGGGCAACAAATATGGTGCATGGATTGCATCACAAGTCCTATGAAGACAGGTTGAAGGAACTGAACATGTACTCCCTGGAGGAGAGGAGGGAGAGAGGGGGGATATCATAGAGACATATAAGTATCTCACAGGGAGGAACAGGGTGCAGGAATACACTATTTTTAAGCGAAAAATATGTTCCAGGACTAGAGGGCATGGGATGAAGTTGGAGGGAGGACGATTCAGAGGAAACATGAGGAAGAATTTCTTCACAGAACGGGTGGTGGACAAGTGGAACACCCTGCCAGAGGAAGAGGTGGGGGGCTGAAACAATCACGGGATTTAAGAATGCATGGGTTAGACATAAAGGAATTCTGGAGGTCAGGGGTAAGGGGCAACAGACTTCTAGAAAAACATAAACTGAACTTACAAGCTCAAATGGGCAGACTGGGTGGGCCATAGGCCCTTACCTGCCGACACAGTCTATGTATCTATGTATCTATGTACCAGTGATCTGTACAAGGGCAGTATAACCTTCTCTCTCCTACTACTGATCCCCCTAGATATGCATCCCAGCATCTTGTTTGCCTTTGCTGCTGCTTTCTTGCACTGTGTGGAGTGCTTCGGGTCACTAGTGACCATCACTCCCAGATCCTTCTCCTCCTCTGATGCAGATATTTGGACTCCACTCAAGTAGTACTCTGTGCTGGGATTCTTGGCTCCAACATGCATAACTTTACATTTCTTGGCATTAAAGCCAAACTGACAGAACCTGGACCACCTCTCCAGCTTTTCCAGACCGTCCTGTATCCCTTCAGCTATGTCCACTCTCCCACAACGCTTGGTGTCATCCACAAATAGGCACATTTTGCCCTTAATGCCATCCCCAATGTCATTAATGAAGACACTGAAGAACACAACGCCTGAGCCTCCAGTGTCAGTCCATTATCCCGTATGACCCTCCCAGATTTCTCACCTTGGCAGAGGAAGTAAGAAGAGAGGAACCAAGCATCAAGTCAGTTGCCTCTCCTGCCAGCTCTGTACCCCGCCAATGACCAGGCTCAATCACCAGCACCTCTGTCTTGTCTGGATTAAGCCTCAGCCAGGAAGAGGATATTCAGTCCTGGATCTCAGCCAAGCATGAATTCAGTACAGCAACCATATCTTACAGTATGTCCTAGGCAAACATGACAAATACAGCTGGGTATCATCTGCATAGCAGTGCAATCCCACGCTGTAACATCCAACGATGTCTCCCAGGGGAAGCATGTACACCACAAACATCATGGGTGAGAGAATCAAACCTTGAGGAACGCCATATGACAGGGGCTTTGGGTGAGAGGAAAAATTCCCCATGACCTCTCTCTGCATCCTGCCTGTGAGAAAGGACTCAACTCAGCTGATGACAGTGCTGGTGAGTCCACAGAGTTCCCTAAGGTGATCCAACAACACACCATGGTCCAAAGTGTCAAATGCCGAGGAGAGGTTGAGTAGAATTAGAACTGACCATTCTCCTCTATCTCTTGCCCTAAGGAGATAATTTTTGCACCCTAACTAATGTGATTTCCATACCGTGCCTGGACCTAAATCCCAACTGGAGAGACTCACAGGTGTCAAAGTCAGTGAGATATGCCTTGGGTTGAACAACCACTATTTGCTCAATAACCTTTCTGAGAAAGGGGAGGTTAGAGACTGGTCTATAATTCGTTAAGTAGTCTGGATCCAGTGAAGGTTTCTTTGGAAGGGGCTTCATCAGCACCTCTTTCAAGGTGCTAGGGAACAACCCCTCTGAAAGCGTGCACCAGACAATCTCAGTGAACACCGGATCTATGGACTGCAAACAGCCCACTAAGAGATGAGCTGGGCCTAGGTCTAGTTCACAACAAGTGGGCTGCAACTTCAAAATCACCTCATTTATCTCCTCCACCCCCACTGACCTAATCTCACTCCAGCGTGCTCCTACTGATAACCATCTCACCACTGCAGAGCCGTGACAGCCCTGTTAGGGCAATCCAAGACCTGATATTGAATAGCTTGGCAGAAGACACCAGGAGAAAGGATTGCTGTGTGACTGGACTTCTCTGCTGGGACTAAAGAAGAAGAATTTTTGTACTTGGGCCTTTAATTTAGGGTAAAAAAAAAATAACAAACAAAAAAAAAGTGTGTGTTTGTCTGAGTTAACTGAACTGAATGGTTATCTGAACAGTTATCTAGGTGTAAATCTCAGGTGACTGAAAGGACTTAATAGCTGTGAGGTTTAAATTACTTGTAGAAAGATCTAGTAAGTAGGGGGAGTGGCTTAGCTAGAAGGAAGATGCATTTAAAGACTGCCTTAGAAAGGTTCTGCTAATAGCTTGGCAGAAGACACCAGGAGAAAGGACTGCTGTGTGACTGGACTTCTCTACTGGGACTATATTGCCCTCCTTCTCTCCCCTCCACCCCCCCACCGAAAGCTAGTTCTATTTTTATAGACACAGGATTTGACTGACAACAGGAACTTCCTGTTTGGGAGCAGGAAGTGAGTGATCACAGAACCACCAAAGACCCACCATCCTAGGAGGGCAAGAGTAGCTCTCCGGCACTCTCTAGCTGCTGGAGGTCTGCCTCTGAGCAAGTAAGGGGTCTACTGAGAAATATAGGATATTCTTGTCTCAGAACAAGACAATCAGGAGCTTAAAGGGTACACAGGCAGAAAGTAAGGAGAGAGAGAAAAAAAAACAGAGGAAAGAGTAAGGATTGCAAACAGTTAAGGGGCCAGAAATAAGACATGATTGGAGTGGTGCAGTGCAGTGGCTGTGGAGCAGCAGTCTTCCGGGAGACGCTCTGGAGGATGCGGTGTTGTCCCATCTGCAGGCACCTCTCTGGGCTGAGGGAGGAGGTTGCTCATCTCCAGGCTGAGTTGGCCAGGATTTGTGGGACCTCCTCTTCCATCCAGGGACCACCAGTGCCACTGCCATTACCTCAGAGGCTGCCAAGAAAGAGGAGCGGTTGGACCACAGTGGGCTCAGGGAGGGTGAGGGTGGTGGAACAGAGGTGCATCCCTCCAGTTATACCTCTCCACAATTCCTATGCCATTCTGGCAAAGTGTGACTCCTCAATGGAGAACAAGGAGGATGCTGGGAACCTCCACAAAGGAGACCCACAGAAGGGTGGCAGGGGACCCTGCAGGGGAAGGAAACAACTCCTGGTGGGGGACTCCATTGTTAGGAAGGTAGAACTGGGGAGAAAGGGAGAGGGAGGTAAGGGGCCTGCCTGGCGCCATGGCTTGGAGGGACAGGGAGCGAATCCTCAGGATTGCCGGAGCAGCTGCACAGGGGAGGGAGCTGGATGTCATTGTCCACCTAGGGACAAATGACCTGGCTAAGAAAGGGATTACAGAAGTGCAGAAAAAGTTTGTGGAATTGGGGAGGGGCCTTTAGTCAAGTAGCACGCACGGTAACCTTCTCGGAGGTGCTGCCCATCTATGGCATAGGGGAGGCTAGGGTGTTCCGCACCATGGGATTCAATCAGTGGTTGAAAAACTGGTGTGGAGCTCAGGGATTTGGCTTCACTGGGGACTGGGGGTCCACCTGGAGTGATGCAAGCCTATACTGGCATGATGGGCTGCATCTGTCCAGGAGGGGAACCAGGATCCTAGGTGATAGGCTTAAATGCTTCATTGGCAAGCATTTAAACTAGCCAAGGGGGGAGGCACTGGAAAGGAGCAGGGAAATCCTAGTCCCCCCAAAAATATCACGGTAGTAAGTGTGGCAAACACCAACATAGAGGTGTCGATAGGGAGAAGGACAGGGGTAAATGGAGAAAGTGACAAAGGCAAAAAGGACAGGGATGGG
This sequence comes from Neoceratodus forsteri, assembly GCA_016271365.2. NCBI lineage: Eukaryota > Metazoa > Chordata > Ceratodontiformes > Ceratodontidae > Neoceratodus > Neoceratodus forsteri. Next base: position 572,057,390 of record CM057452.1, read on the forward strand.
GCAAAAGGGAGTAAGGCCATCAGGAAATGGAGGGTAATGAGTACCAATGCCCATAGTCTGGGCAACAAGCTCCCTGAGCTGGTGGCCTTGATGGAAGAGGGATGCCTGGATATCGTAGCAGTCACAGAAACATGGTACACAGAGAACCATGACTGGGATGTTAACATACCAGGGTACATAACCTACAGGAGAGACAGGCAGGGGAGAAGAGGGGGAGGAGTAGCTCTCTATGTAAAGGAAGGGATAAAAGCAACTGAACAAAAGAGTAAACAGAGAGGAGAGGAGGCACTATGGGGCACCTTGGAGACTGGAAAGGGCACCACAGTCTGCACAGGGGTTGTGTACAGACCCCCATGTCAGGGGGAGGGAATGGACAAGGATATGATAGAAGGCATTCTTAGAATGGCAGAGAAAGGGGAGATACTGTTGATGGGAGACCTGAATATGCCAGATGTTAACTGGAGCACATTTGCTGCAGCCACATCCAAGAGCAGGGCCATTCTTGATGCCCTACAGGTGGCAGGCCTCAGACAGCTAGTTCTGAACCCACTCATGAGGGAGCAATCTTAGACCTCGTATTCAAACGGGGCAGTGAGAGGATCTCAGATCTAGAAGTGGGTTGCCATCTGGGGACAAGTGACCATCAAACAGTGTGGTTCACGTAAACTCAGCTACAGAGTCAAGCCATACAAAAGTGAGGGTACTGGACTTTAGGAGGGCTGACTTTGGCAAGATGGAGAGTGCCTCAGAAAAGCACTAGCAAACAGGCTAGAAGGAGGTGTGGAGCAACAATGGGGAATCATCAAACTGCCATCACAGAGGCAACAAGCCTTTGTGCGAAGCAAATAAACAAATCAAAATGAAAAAAAAAAAGCCACTATGGTTCTCAAAAGAGGTGGCTGTAAAAGTCAGGAAGAAAAAGATAGCATTCCGGAAGTATAAGGAAACACAGAAGGAGAAAGACAGAGAGCTGTACCAGTTAAGGCAGAAGGAAGCAGGGAGGGAAGTCTGAATAGCAAAGGCCCAAACTGAGGAAAAGATAGCCAACTCAGTTAAGAAGGAGATAAAACCTTTTATAGGTACATCAGCGAGCGTAGAAAGACAAAGGGAGGGATAGTGAGGCTGAATAGAATGAACGGTGGGTGGGCAGAGGGGGACAGTGAAAAAGCAGGGATACTGAATGAATATTTCTGCTCAGTATTCACAAAAGAGGAGGGGAAGTGCCTAATCCAATTAACAGAAGCACTCTTGATAGGGGGTCGATCCCAGTCCTTTCACAGAAGAAAGGGTTCTGCAAGAACTCCTAAAACTGAAGTTGGATAAAGCAATGGGTCCTGATGGAATTCACCCCAGAATTCTAAAAGAATTAAGGGAGGAACTAGTGAAACCACTGGCTACTCTTTTTAATAAATCATGGGAGGATGGTGTGGTACCCGAGGATTGGAGGAATGTGGATGTGATTCCCTTCACAAAGTGGGACCAAGACAGAGGCAGGAAACTACAGACCTGTCAGTCTGACCTCTGTGGTAGGGAAAGTGATGGAGTCACTTCTGAAGGAAAGAATAGTTAAGTACCTAGAGGCCAGTGGGGCACAGGACCCAAGGCAGCATGGGTTCACAGCGGGAAGGTCGTGTCAGACGAATCTAATAGATTTCTTTGACTGGGTGACCAAAGTAGTAGACCAGGGAGGGGCTGTGGACATGGCCTACCTAGACTTTAGCAAGGCATTTGACACAGTCCCACACAAAAGATTAATAGTCAAATTAACCAGCCTGGGAGTGGGTCCCAGGGTGGTAGCCTGGTACAACATTGGCTGCACAACAGGACACAGAAGGTAATTGTAAATGGAGTCCACCTGAAGAAAGAGGGGTTACTAGTGGGCACCGTGAGGTTCAGTATTGGTCCAGTCCTTTTAATGTCTTCATCAGTGACATTGCAGAGGGACTGAAGGAAAAGTATGCCTTTTGCAGATGACACAAAGATCTGCAACAGGGTTGATACACAAGAAGGTGTGGAAAGGATGAAAAGGACTTGGCAAGGTTGGAGGAATGGTCGAAGTATGGCAGCTAGGATTCAATGCAAAGAAGTGCAAAATAATGCACCTGGGAAACAAGAACCCAGGAGAAGAATACACAATGGGTGGGAGGTAGTAACAACAACAAAAAGGAAAGGGACCTGGGGTAATCATATCAGATGACCTTAAGGTTAGTAAGCAATGTGAGAAGGCAGTAGGGAGGGCTGGGGTATACTGGGATGTATAGGAGAGGCATCAGCAGCAGAAAACAGGAAGTTGTTATCCCTCTGTACAGACATTTGGTGAGACCCCATGTGGAGTACTCAGTCCAGTTCTGAGACCCCATCTCGCAAGGACATAGACAGGATAGAGGCAGTCCAAAGGAGGGCAACTAAAATGGTGCAGGGTCTGCAAGAGAAGCCATATGAGGAGAGACTAAAGGAGCTTAATATGTATACCCTTGAGGAAAGAAGGAGAAGGGGGACATGATAGAAACTTTAGGTACCTCAAGGGAATCAACAAAGTCCAAGAGGGTAGCATCTTTCAGAAAATAGATGCAAGAATAAGGGACACAATTTAAAGATAGAAGGTGGGCGTACAGGGCAATGTGAGGAAGTATTATTTCACAGAGAGGGTAGTGGATGCATGGAACAGCCTTCCTGAGGAGGTTGGGGTCTAAACTGTGGGAGAATTCAAGAATGCATGGGACAGACATAAGGCAATTCTTGCGGGGGGGGTAGGAAGAAATAAGCTGTTGGTTAACTAGGATCTGCGGCCTATCCTGTAGGTAGGGAAATGGGCAGACTAGATGAGCCAAGCGGACCTTATCTGCCGTCAAAGTCTATGTTTCTATGTTTCTATGATAGAGAACACTCTGTCAGAAAAGAACAGAGCATACTCTTCACACCTGGCAGCTGACACTGATCTAACTAGCTGAAGACAGGCAGAATGAAGCAACCTGTCCATCCTCTGGAAGGGCTGAATTAGTCTGTTCCTCCCTGCAGCAATCTCCCTGGCAGGAATTCTGCCTTCTAACGTGAGACTGTTCTTTGATACGCACTGCAGTGAGTTCTCAAAGTCAGTATATCCTCCTCAGTCTTGGACCTCTGCTAACAATGCTCCATGCTCCTACCCCTGATCTTCATGTCCTTCAGCTCTCCATCAAACCACAGGGATCTCAAGTGAAAAGACCTGGGTCATCTATAAAATGATGTGACAGAGCTGACAGCTGAGGCAATGGCCCTGTTATAAGTTGTCACCGCCTCATCTGAACCTGCCCCACAAGTAACCATCACACCCGAAAGGTCCATCACTGCCTGGAGTCCTACTGGGTACAGCCCCTTTAAAGGGTGGTAGACTACTATCTCCACAGGGGAAGGACTACCGGGGGTAGGGCCCCCAAACAAGAACTTTACTATGCAGTGATCTGACCACATGACTGGATCAATCTCCAGGTTATCTACCTCGAGTCCAAGCAAGAATACCAAGTCCAAGACATGACCATGTCTGTGGGTCACGGTAGTAACAACTTGTACAAGGCCCAGCAAATCCATAGTCTAGAGGAAGTTTTGTCCAAACTGCGACAGTTCATTTTTGATCCAATCATTGAAGTCACCCAAAACCAAACATCTGGGCAACTCCAAAACTCCCTCTGCGACAAAGTCCGCCACCTCCTGCAGAAATTCCCTCTCATGATCTGGAGGCTGGTACACCAGAAGGATTCTGCAACCTGCATATGGACCCCTATGTACGGCTACACAGTCAAACGATGAGGTAGTAGGGGAACAGATAAGGGGAGTAAGGAAGTATTTTACTCCTCGTTTCGCCTAATTTACTACCACTTTCTGATTTTAAGCATTTATTTCCAACCCTGCAAGTTTAAAGTACATTTGCTACATATGCACAGTGTTGGCAGCACCATGCAATGCTAGCAGTCCCTGCATTATGCACTATGAAGAAGCCAGCAAAGAAGGCCATTCAGTCTATCCAGTCCGCTGGTATCGCAGGGTTTTCAGCTTATGCTGACCTTTGCGCCCCCCCCCGTTTCTCCCTTTCTCTCCATCTGCCCCTTCCAAGCTCTATATTTCTCCTATGTCAATCCCAGCTTCTCTGGAAGCCGCTTATTGACTTTGAGACCACATCCTCCGGCACCGCATTCTATCTGGCCACCACCTCTCCATGAAGAAGTACTTCCTAACCTCCCTCCTAAACCTCCCCCCTTCTAACATTAGACTGTCCCTCGTGGTTTGGCTGCCACTTGGCTTGAACTAAAAGAGTGGAAGCATATGTGGTGGAGACAGAAAACAGCATGAGTATAATTTGGTGTTGCAGTACAGGACACAGTGTCAGAAGTTGCTAACTGGTTGGCCAGAAGGGTTGTTGTAACCTGACATGTTAAAAACAAGGCCACTGGCTGGCCCAGTGGTGCTGAGGGTTGAGGCACTGGAACACCACACCTCGCGCCACACCAGCGACCCAGGTTCGGGAACAAGCCAGGGCCACCAGGAGTCAGCAGGGGCGAGAGGAGGATGGAGCGTCCGGTGGACTGCTCTCCTCTCCCGGGGAGGGAGGGCGTATTGTCCCGCCTGTCGATCACCCTCTAGTGGGGACTGGGGGGGGGCAATGCAGGCTAGGGAGGCAAGGAGCCAGCTGGCGTGACATGCACGTGCCCCCACATGCATGTACAGTGTCTTGCATGCCGGAGAGGCACAGAAAATGGAAAATGGCATCTAGGGGCGCTATGAGATCTCCGACCTCATTCCACCGGCTCGCCGTGGCGGTCTCTCATGGATTTGGATTGTGCTCCAGGGAGGGGGTCTCTCCTTCCCAGCCCCACCACAGGGGGTAATCTGTGTGGAGTCTCAGGAGTGGTGTGGTGGGCGGGTTGAGCGGGGACGGAATTCTTGTCCCCACTGCACCCAGGCGGTAAAAATAAGGTGGAGAAAAACAAGGCCACAACACAGTGTAGCATCAGAAAGGTATCTCAAACTCCATGGCAGCACCAGTTAAACAGAGTCGGTGGCTGCAGGTGCCCAGTGGGTTTGGGACTTGGTTTAGAGGCATGGGTTTGAGACTGATCAGCCAGTGGCAGTACTACCATTTAGATTAAAACACTACCAGGCTGAAGAAGCTAGCAGTAAATACTTTACAGTCCCAAATATTATATGGGTCCCTGTGAGGTAAACTCTATTGGGTGCACCAAAATGTTTAGGTGAGATCTAAAACAGATGGCCACAGCCCCACCCTTGCGATACCTTCTCGTGCAGTGCAGCACAGATAATCCGGCCAGGACACATTCCTCCCAAACCAGGCCAGCATCATCACTCATCCAGGTCTCTGTGATGCAAGCCAGATCGACCGAGAAAATAAAATCCACTATACCTGTGGTCTTGTTCTTTATCAATCTGGCAGTGCAAAGTACTGCCTGAAGGGGATAGGTAGAGGTTGCTGGCCTAAAAGCCAACTGCCCACTCAGCCTGGTGGGAGCTCTAGGTATGGTAACCAAACATGTCTGGCCTCTCTCTAGGTCCCATTTCACCCCAGGGCATCTTCTGGTCCTCACCATCCTAATACCACTCTCCTAATCAGCTCTCCCCATACCTGCCGCCTACCCTCCTGCCTCCTCACGATGGCCACCTCCCTACAGTGCCTATATGCCACCACTGGTAGGGGATGGTCATTGAAGGGATGGAGGTCCAGCTGCTGGGATGAGGAATAGCTAAGCCTGAGGGGCCCGACACCCCCACACATAACTACACTGGCCGATCAACAGACCACGATACAATACTCTACTTTTATTGCACGTGCAGTCCTATGCTTAAAAAACCACCATCCCTTCCCCTCTGTCATCCTATGCCCTATACACACAACCAACCACTCACAATGACCTAATGCATTAAAATAAATATTCATGTACAACAACCATCCAACCAGTTAGTTTAATTAAACAAATTAAATCAATCACTGCAACATTCACCAACCTACACCTAACCACAAGACCCAAACCTAACCAATATCCAACAAATTCAACAAAATATACACAATTAACTCATGAGAATCCAAAAATAATCAAATCAGGACAATAAATGTAAATAATAATATAAGTAATAATAATAATGTCCACTTTGGGGTGCCAGCACACACAGATGAAAACAGCTTGTTTTGTGCTTAGCAATCCACACTGTGAGTCTGTAAACTGAAACTTCCTCTGCTCTCACCAGAGGAATTAAACAAGTTTAAATCAGTCTGAAAGAGGGCGCTTTTGCTGCAGTACCACTGCAGTTCATGCAACAAAGCAGTCCTAGTCAAATGACTGGTGATTCAAGGAGGGGAAAAGAAAATGCAAAGATGATTCTATGGGTTCTCTCACCACCCACATCCTCCTGTTTCTAGTCCTGAAGTCAAGATTATGTCCACCACCAGTTCCAGATCTTACTTCCAGTCACTTCACAGCATTAAAAGTCTCAGAATACCATTATAGGCAACCCTGCCTCTATTAGGTTTATTTTTCTGGGGGCACACCAGTAAGAAAACCTTTTCCATTTAGAGGAATGAGCTTTCCTGGTAACGGGTTTCCTTCAAACCCTAAGCACCTTCAGGACTTCTTCTGAGAGATCCAATCTGGAAAATTCTAACTCTTCAAGAACCACGCCCTCGCATGTAGGATACAACAAAAGAGTCAGTGCACACCCTCTCCCACCCCCCAAAAAAAATTGCTATGTCAATAAATTGTTACAATATGCTTTCTGCCTCAAATGCTTACTCACTTATTACATCCTAAAGGGGAGTGGGGGTCTCTTAGTTCTTTAGATCAAAACTCTGGTGTATAAGCAGGCTCAGACGCCAGTCAGCATGGTGGACCTCCCATCAGCTGAGGCCACGATCTAAAATGCAATCGCCAAAGTTGGCCCTTATAAAACATGGTTCACTACTTTATTGTCTCACTTTGAAAAAATGTGCAGTCCTCAGCAACGTACCTGGCACTGCCTTATTGGCTTACTTTAAACAAGGTGCAGTCCCCAAATAATCTACTGGTAATTGGTGGGGAGCCAGCTCATGGAGACAGCCACATACTGTATCTCCCAAAGATGTACAAATGCAAAATTAGCAGCTCAACCAAATCACTTTCACAAACTCTAAATTGCTTTTCTCATTGGGGTGCTACTGATTATGACATACATAAGTTAAAACAACAGAGCCAGGGCACCCCCCCCCAAAATAAAACCTGGTAAGTCAGAAAATTGTTACAATACGTATGCCATAACCAGTAGCACCCTGCTGCTCTTCTGTCTCTAGTGAATCAATGTTGAGGGTATCGACCATTTGTCTGACAAATGAGGAACAGGATGAATAGTCATTATGTCTTGGAGGAGGTTCAAAATCTTGCTCGGGTGCACCCTCTAATTCCATAGGAACACCTTCCATTTGCACATAATCTTCTTTCTTATCATCTGCAGGTATAACGGTTGGAGTCTGAGTTTGGGGGGTGGGGGTAGCAGGTATCTTATTAAAATTTCCCACCGCCTAGATTGCCTGTAAAAACTGCCATTCTTTTTATGCCCTCTGATGTAGGCATTTTATCTGTGCCATCTGTCTGCTCCTTTCTCCATACAGGGGGAGTGGCAGTGACATTCTATTGCTTAAAATGTCCAGTGTCTGCTCTCTTTTATTTATATTTTTGCCATCACTGGATTCAGTGTTCCCCCTTTTGGACACCCTGATGTCTGAACCACCTTTACCAAGCCTATCTGATGGCTGTACAGCTTTATCATTGTTCAGGTACAGCTGCTCCATCTTTGTGGAACTCTCTCCCACCTTACATTCGCGCAGCCACCTTGGTTGAGGCCTTTAAAGCCTCCTTAAAGGCATAGTTGTTTGAAAAAACTTTTAGTTTTATTTGATTATCTGCTTTTATATTTTTTGGAATATTTTATTGTGAAGTGCTCTGAGACCCTGGATAGGGCGCTATATAAATAAAATTTGTCTTGCCTGGTTACCTTTAATACTATTTGCTGGTGAACATTAGGAGATAATTCCTTCAGATGCGAGCTTTCCACCATCACTGGAAACACCCTCAGTGCCTTTTTTTTTATTATTTTTAGGTGACAAAGAGGCAGACTGAGAAGGCATGCTTCATTTAACATTTTTTATCCTTTTTAACTATTTTTTTGGGCAAACAATATAACAAGACTTTCAATTTACAAAGTCATGTTGTGGACCTAGGCACTTTAAACAAAGCTTGTGGCAGTCTGCTCTTGCCAGGAACTGGAAACAATTTTAAAAATGTTTTGATGGTCCGCAATGTCTCTCTGACATAGATACATAGAAACTGTCAGCAGATAAGGACCGCTAGGCCCATCTAGTCTGCCCATAAGCTCTATACTTATATGCAGTCATTGACCCTAAGTGATCAATGGCTTTTCATCACTCCCTCCCCACCCAATGTTCCCTTGTGCCTGTCCCAGGCATGTTTAAACCCTCCACTGTGCTTGCCCCCACCATCTCTTGTGGTAGACTGTTCTAAGCATCCACCACACTCTGTGTAAAAAAAACTTCCTCATGTTATCTCTTAATCTACCCCCCTCCCCAATGTCATATTGTGTCCCCTCATTCTGATATCTTTTCTATATTGGAAAAAATTCCCCACCTGCACCTTGTTTATACCCTTGAGGTACTTGAAAGTTTCTATTATGCACCCCCATCTCTCCTCTCGTCTCCTCCAGAGAGTACACATTGAGGTCTCTTAGTCTCTCCTCATATGTTCTGTGATGCAAGCCATGCACCATCTTTGTCGTCCTTCTCTAGATAGCTTCCACCTTGTCTATGTCTTTACGCATGTGTGGTTTCCAGTACTGGGCGCAGTACTCCAGGTGAGGACTTACCAGTGTTTTATACAACGGAATCACCACCTCCCATCTCCTTCTAGTAATGCCTCTGTCTATGCACCCCAGCATGCCACTGGCCCTCCCTGCCGCCATTGAGCACTGCTATTATACATTAAGGTCATCAGATATGATAACCCCTAGGTACCTTTCCTCTTTGGTGACATGCCAATATGAGAGAACCTTAAATAAAAAAAAAAATAAAAAAAAAGATCCCCAAAAATGCTGCAGTACAAGAGCCAAATTGTCAAAATCATTATTATAGGGCCTATATTCACCTGCTGCCAGATTATTCCTCCCAACTCTGGTTCCCATGTTAAAAAAAGAGATACTGCATGTATCGGGGAGAAAAAAAAAAAGTAACCAAATATGTGTGCAAGGAACCACGAGTCTTAGTTATGATGAGAGACTAAAAAAATTCAGTCTCATGTCATTGGAAATAAGAAGGATGTGTAGTGGCTTCATGTTAACTAGGGAGGTGATTAGAGACCAACACCTCTTAACAGATATGGGTTTAAACTTCAGACAAATAAACATCAACACCAGGGGAAACCCTTTGCAATTAGAAAGAAATGGCTCTGCATCAACCAAAAGGGCCTACTTTTTTTCCACAAAGGGTTAATAAGCCATGGAATTTGTTGCCAACATCTGTGGTTATCTGCAACACAAAGCAGACTTTTAAAGACAGATTAGATAATTTCATTCTTTTGAATTCCACTTTGTGTTATTATGGGTACATGACAGGAGCTTGCTAGGGGCATCTCTGCTCTTCTGCTCCTTTCCCTATCCTTAGTGACCTTGTACTAAGGAAAAACTCTGCCAAAGGTCAAATCACGGCTTCTGTATCAGGAACCGATTAATTAAGGTGAAAGGGCACAGACAGAAATGGAAAGTGAAAGTGCTCCACTCTCGGTGAACTAATTAGTATAAAAATAGTAATTAGGGATGGGCAGGTACTAAAATACGCAACCACCAAGACAACCTGTGGGCACCAGAAAAACCCTGGATGAAAACCGAGTAGTCGGGTAGTCACTACCTGATCCATTCTACTTCCCAATTATCTGACCCTGACCATAACTAAAATCATGTAAAGACTGTTTTATGGGGACTATTACACTGCCTGTTAGGTGCCTCAAGCTGTTATACCCATGAGAACATTGCTAAGGCAGGTACAAGAGTTACAGGCTCTCTTAGCGAGCCTGCTGCCGTTTCCAAAAATTATATCCATGGCAGGCATTGCTGAGTCAGGTATGAGAGGTACAGCTGCTGTGAGTGAGCCAGCTGCTGTTTCCAAAAATTATACCTATGGCGGGCATTGCTGAGGCGAGTACGAGAGGCACAGCTGCTCTGAGTGAGCCTGCTGCTGTTTCCAGAAATTATACCCATGGTGGGCATTGCTGAGGCAGGTATGAGAGGGGCAGCTGCTGTGAGTGAGCCTGCTGCTGTTTCAAAAAATTATACCCATGGTGGGCATTGCTGAGGCAGGTACGAGAGGCGCTGCTGCTCTGAGCAAGCTTGCTGCTGTTTCCAAAAATTATACCCATGGCGGGCATTGCTGAGGTAGGTATGAGAGGTGCAGCTGCTCTGAGTGAGTCTGCTGACTGTTTCAAAAAATTATACCCATGGCAGGCACTGCTGAGGCAGGTATGAGAGGGGCAGCTGCTGTGAGTGAGCCTGCTGCTGTTTCAAAAAATTATACCCATGGTGGGCATTGATCAGACTTACTGTACATAATATAAACTGATGACTGACAAAAGAAAACTAAGAGTAGTACTAGTATGGCACATGTGGCTGGCATGATGGCAGTGGTGTTGGTTCCATTTGTTTCAGGCACAACCTAGGCATCATATTCAGTATCACTGTTTGCAGGCTGTTGTTCATTTTAAGGGTCAGACTCACATAAATCAGTGTTTGTGACAGTTAGGAAACTGTCAGCATTCATTCATTTTGAGAAATGTAAGCTGTTCCACATTTGCAGGTCTTATCAGTGTTCTGTGGTCAGTGACTATTCCTCCAGCTGCACTAAATATGCGTTCTGAATATACACTTGAAGGTGGACAACTGAGGCACATTAGTGCAAGATTTGCTACATCTGGCCATATTGTTCTCTTTTGTTTCCAGTACAATAATGGATTTTTCTCAAGACCAATCACAGTATGATCTGCAAACTACTCCAGGATCATTGTGCTGTGTGTGAGACGGTGACCAGTCTGGCAGACGAACCTGCTGCACTTTCTTTACAGGATGCCAGTCCATGTTGTTGCAAGCAACTCAGAAGTGATTTGCCTTTCTGACCCTGGGCATAGGATCCCCAATACATAGCTATACATGTCCTTTCCCTCGCTGATGACACTGCTAACTGTGAAGAATTGATAGATGTGCTGTTGCCTGCACCAGAGGTGCACAGTGATGGTTCAGGGTTTGACGGCTATACATCAGTTAATGGTGTTTGTAAGGCAATGTCACATTTGGTTAGCTGAAGATCTCTCCGATACTCAATGTCTTCCCCTGCAGAAAGGATGGCTTCAATGTTCCACTTAAAGTGTGGCTCTAGCAATGTAGTCAACACATACTGTAGGTGTATTTCTTAAACGTGGCATTTATTCTCTGATTCTGAATAGTCAACAGTCTGAGACTCAAGTCATCTGGCAGCATAACAGCAGTGGTGTCGTCTTTTGACTGAAAGTCTTTCTTCATGTTATCAAGGAAAATGTGAAGAAATCTGATTTGAGGAAGAATTTGACTCAGAGCTGCACTGTGTGCACTGACATCACATGTGGCAGCCTCAGATGGCTCCAATAAGGTGACCAAAGATTCCAGCAGAGTCCTGCTGCTGGAACCGAACATGATCTCTACTTTACCTATTTGATTCTGCATGGTGTAGTCATGTACAGCTTTTTCCTGTTCAAGAAGTCTTTCCAACATGTAAAATGTTGAATGCCAGCAGGTTGGAACTTCCTGCTTTAATGCATGCAAAGGTAAGTTGTTTGACCTTTGCAGCCCTTTCAGAAGTGTTTGAGCTTTTACAGAGTGGCTGAAATGCCCACATATTTTCCTAGGAAGACCTAACAGGTTTTCAACATTTATGTTTCCATTTAAGAAACTATGGATGAGAAGATTTAAACAATGTGTAAAACAATATATGTGTTGGTAGTTGCCATCTCTAACAGCCTTGACTATGTTGGCACCATTATCTGATACTATGAACCCTGGAGATAAGGAATCCGGAGTAAGCCATTTCTAGAATTGATTTTGCAGCTTCTGCAAAATATTCACAGCAGTGGCAATGCTAAGTCACATGATCGTTCACATCCTGAGGGAGAGAGGCGGAGCAGCAAGATGGCTACAGTGCTGCTCCACTCCTCACTGCTCCATGTCTCGTCTCTGGCAGGGTGTTTATATATTTAAACCTCCTTTATCTTTTTGTACCTTTTAACTACAGTAACGGAATGAAACATGTATGATTTCAGTTTTTTATTTATAGTATTGAGTCTTCCTAAGCACTCTGACGACAAGGAATTCTTGGTCCCCTGCTGGGTATTTGCTACTAGAGTACCTAGCTTTCACACAGCAGCCTCTCACTTGTGGGCTGCTGACAGGGGAACCTTTTGTTGCCCAAGTAATAAGTTTTGTCAGACCTAAAGATTTTAAGAGGGCTGCTGGAGGTAGAGGAGGCAGAGGATAGCATCTTTTTGCCACAAACTGGGAGACCGGCTGAACGGATGTGGAGAAGGAAGATTCCAGGTGCATGATATGTGCAGAAACACCCAAAACATTTTGTTAAAAGGCATGATATTGTTGCCTAGGGCTGGGGGGGTCTTATAATACACTAGAAGCACTGGAGTTGCTCTGCTCAGTGGAGCGTTATTCTCTTTTTTTTTTACGTCAGCTCGATATGCTGGAAATCTCCTCAAGGGTGTCTGTCCCCAATAATTTGAGGAAAGCAGTTCCCGGAGACCATTAGGGAGCAAGCAACACCTGTGTGTCCCAGAAATGCCAAAGGTTTCAACTGATTTCAATGGAATCCTAGCTTTGGAAGAAGGAGCTAAGTTTGCAATTTTATATTGTTTCCTTTGAAACTACTGTTTTACGACCAGTGGAAGTAACAAAATTCCTTAAACATTTTTTATGATATAAAAAGCTTTGCATTTCTTTACCCTGCCATGGACACTGATTTGGCCTTGTGCTCTCGGGTGGGTGATGATGATTATGACATGAATTATTTCTCTGTCGCAGAGGTGTTTTATTTTCATGTTTCACTTATTGACTCCTGTGTTTGAATAGAGCCTCCTTGCTTAAATTAATCAATCAATGTTATCAAAGGCAGACTTCTGCAATTAAATGAAGCCCTTTTTGGTTTGTCCTAGGATTTGTTCCTGAAATTTCAATGAAAATTGTAAATACCTTCATGAGGAGATATAAGTGGAGTCTCTACAAACTTATAAGGCTCATCACGGCTACAGATGTACAATCATTTTGGTCCATTAATAATCTGAACCCAGCCAGCCCAGTGGCACTGAGGGTTGAGGCGCTGGATGCCACACCATGCCAGTGACCTGGGTTCAAGAACGAACTCGGGCCGCCAGGGGTCAGCAGGGGAGGGAAGGGTCTCAGCATCTGGAGTACTGCTCTCCCTTCCTGGGGAGGGATCCGGGGAATGCTCCACTCATGGGCGGCCCCTGACGGTGGTCGGGGGCAGCACAAGGAACAGGTGGCGTTGCAGATGCAGGGCACAGCTGCGGCAGATGTCGGCATGTAGTGCCTTTGACGTCATTGCATGTCTGAGATCCAAGGGGCAACACAAGAAAAATCCCCGCTCGGTCTAGGGAGGTGAAGAGGGCTCCAGTGGCAGACACCTGTATCACCATTGTCGGGCTTTCTCCCTGAAGGCTGGCCGAGCCCCCCACCGGACAGACCCTCTAATTTCAGAAAGGCCACCAGGTAGGAGAGGCAAGCCCTCCCCTGGGGGTGATCCAGGGGGCTGGAAAGTCCGCTTAGGGGGAGCTAGAGGGACAGAGAGCTTCAGGCAGGGGAGTAGAGGTGTCTGGCCAAGAGAGCACATCTAAGAGATGCTCTGACCGAAGCAGAGCACACATAAAGTTTAAAAAAACAAATAATAATCTGAACCCCTGAAGCTGCATATGGGCTAACTATCCTATCAGTATAGCCCTAATTGGTTATTGCAGATGACTGAGGTGATGTTTTTCCTTTTTTCTGAATCAGCAACAGCTCCAAACTGCTCTAAACTGTGTTGGCCTGCGAAGCTATGGAGCCAAACTAAGGATCCCTAGGTATGAATATTAAACTACAAAGCTGGATTTTATAAGGATTATAACCGGAGGAATTTGGAATTTGAAGGTCGTCAGTTCCATTCTACATTATGAACTAGGTTTGATTTTTCTTAAGCACAGCCTGGGACTGCACAGGACATGTGCTGAGTTTCAGATGAGGGTGACTAGATGCTGGTAGAAAGTATTAAATTGTATCCTATTAACTGTTCGCTTTTGTTTCAGACATTTTATATTTAGTTGTATTCAATAACATGATGTTTTGTTAATTGACAATTCATAGTTGTTGTCTTTTTACTTCCTATAATATCATATGTTATTAATATGTTCTTATATTGCTATTTTCTTATTGCTTTATGTATTCTATATAATGTTGTGTTAATTAAGTTCATCCCCATTCGCTGGATAGGCAAATGTGGTCCAATTCTAGTTTAAAACTTCATGACATGCCTATACCTCATGTATCAGGTTTTAAAGGAGCTATTTTTATTTAATGGGTTTCATGTATATCTTGTTTTTAGTATTTACTATACAGTAAATGAAATTTGAATCTGGCTCTAGGACCTGTTCCTGGAAGTAGCTGCCCTGGGTGTAGGGTGTTGGCCCACTACACTAGATTATCAGCTTGGTCCGATGTGATGACAGGACTAGGTGTGACCTCCACCTGACTGGCTAAGGGTCTTAATGCTGGTTCCTCTTGAAGTAGTTTTTGATCTGAGAGGAATATTATTGACCTATACTTCAAGACATGTGTGACCATTTTGGTTGGCTTGTATCGGGGTTGAATTAGTGGACTTATGTCTACCGAAAATGGAGGGTTACCAGACTTTTATGGCACTGGTCAACATGTAGAGGGATAGAACCGGGTCCAGTCCTACTAATATAGGAGCGACGGATATGTCTTGTAAACATGGGACTCACTAAAGCTCAGGGATAGTTGTGCTTTCAGGTTACAGACCTTTTTAACTGAGATCCTAAACAATTAGATGAGCCACCTAAATGGATTGATTTGTTTTCCATTTCTTATCTCATCATTACATTTTTGTGCAAAATTTTTGAATATTTTAGATGAGTTTATAATTTATAACAGGATTCATCAAAAAAGTATTTTGTTTATTTTTACTTGATCTACACTGCACTGTACTAGTTTCATGACAAGAGTTTTATCAACCAGTACTAGTAATGACTATTAACTATGAACCTACAAATCTTGGTACATCTAATATTTATTATTATGCTTACTCTTATTGTAACTTTTGCTGGATGTTTATGTTGTAGAATTGTAAAGGCCTATGGCTGATCAATAAACATGAAACTGAAACTGACCACAGGAGTGTGGTTTTCTTCAAAAGTGGTGACACACACCTCGCACCATGCCAGTGACCTGGGTTCGGGAACAGACTCTGGCTGCCGGGGGTCGGAGGGGTGGAGGAGGATTGAGCATCCCAATGGATGCTCTCCTTCTCCAGGGGTGGGTTCCTAGGGGTGCTTTCCACACCTGATGCACCAGTGCCTGTGGAAGCACGGACATCAGAGCACAAGGCGGTTCTTCGGAATCGGGAAGGGGAGGACGTTGGGGGTACTTGGCGGTGACATGCGCCAGCACGCTGCTTGCCTGGACGTCAAGTCTTGCGTGCCAGCATCCTCAGGGGTAGTGGGACGTAACAGGGGAGTAAATGTGGAAATACCCCACTAGTATCCTAGATGATGACCGACGTAATCTCCCAGTTCACCTCCCGTGAGCAGACTCCATTGTGTGCAGGCACTCTAGGAGGAGGAGGAGGAAGGCAAGGCAGACACAGAAGTGTACCTGACACTCTAGGGGCAGACTCTGTAGGGAGGGTCCACTGAGAATGGTCAGGTCCGAAGGAGTGGGGGCTAATGGACAGTAAGGAGGGATAAAAAAAGTATAAAAAAAAGTGGTGACACATACTATTATAGCCTGCTTCCTACTACTTACGGTAGAGCGGGAATTATTACTTTCTGACTGAAAGCGTGCCCAGTGAGCAGTAAGCTGAAAGCGTGCCCAGTGAGCAGTAAGAGTCATGTAGTTAATTGTTTGGTTGTTGGTCTATATATCCATGGTTATGTGAACCTGCTTCACCTCAGAGAGTTTCAACCTTTTAGTGACCGCACTGCACACTAAATCATACAACTGTGGAACAGCCTTTTTGGAGAAATATGTTTGAGAAGGATTGGTGTACTGTGGTTTAATCCGGTTCATGAACTTGAGGAAACCTTTCTGGGCAACAAAAGCAAAACAGAGCTAACAATCGGCCAACAGCTCTGCAGTGGCTCTATTTAACAGCTGGCATGTTAGATGCTTGCAGATAAATTTTGATGTCCTCGCAACACTTTCTTTTAATGTTAGCTGATGAGAGTGATAAGGTATTTTTAATTTTGGGGGTATTGTACTTTTCACACCTTTTTCAGGTGTAGTAGTACAGTGGGATTTTGCAATACTTGATGGTGTCAGAAGGAAACAATCTATGTTTGTCTGGGAAGACTGCACAGACACATCAAGTGATTCAGTGTCAGTTTCTACTTCCAGTTCATTGTCACAATGGTCACCATCACCACCACCTAGACTACCACTCATACTAACCACACCATCTCTTACCCTGCCCCACTCAATTGGGTGTTTTGCCTTTGCATGTCGTATTATTATTGATGTTCCAAAATGTTCTGCTTTGCCACCACGACTGACACTCTTTTTTTTTTTTTTTTTATTTTCCCTTTTTTCCTGGCGGTACCACCATCTGCCCTCCACCCTGGTCACGGTCCCCGGAGACCTCCACCCCCAGCCTATAGCTGCTGAGGACCCCGGTGACCCCTGGCTTACCCCCCGGAGGGTGGGGCTGCAGGCCACCTTCGTGACTCGAACTGTGACTGGTTGAGTCCCGGTGAGCGGGCGGTGGCAAGCGAGGCTCTCCGGGAGGGCTTCATCCCACGGTGGTCCCGCCTGCCATTTTTCCAATTTTCTCCCGAGGAGGCAGGGACGTGCAATGACGCCAGCGCCTGCCCCGCCTCCCCAACTCCCAAGTCAAGCGTCGGCAGCGCTGAGATCTCCTGGCCTCCGCCAGGAGTCCTCAGCGCCCGAGCGCTACCCGCACCTCCCCGAGTAGGGAGAGCTGTCCGCCGGACACTGATCCTACTACTTCGGCTGGCCCTCCGACAATCCGGGTCCGTTCCCGAACTCGGGTCGCCGGCGTCGCAAGCGGAAATCCCACCGCTGCGCCGACGGGCCGGCCCACGACTGACACTCTGATTGCACATACTGCATACAGTTCGAGAGTTGTCTGCAGGGTCAGCATAAAATAAATTCCACACTAAAGATGTACCCTTTGTGCTTTGTACTGTGGTGCCTGATACTATTTATTGTACAGTTAAGGGACCTGGAGAAAACCCTGTATTGCCTTTTCCTTGTTCACATGAATTTTTCTTATTCATGGTCATCTTCATATTCTTTTACTTAGCATATGATTTTTTTTTTCTGCACTTGCCTCTCATGCCCTACAGCTGCATCCTCTCCTACCCCCTCATCAAAACTACAGACCTCATCATCACAAGATTCAGAAGAACTGGAAGTGCTGTCATCAGCAGATGGGACATAGCCTGGGCTATCCCATTCCCAGTCTCCACTATCACCACCACTTCTACAGCATTCACTACCTCAGCATCTGAGGTTTTATTTGAGGACGCTTTCCCATCCTTGTATGCTGCTTCAGAGCTGGAAGTCTCCTGGCACATGTGGCAAAATATTCAGTACTTCTACAAGTAACTCCTGTCAGTTCTTTCCAAAAACTCTACTATCATTTCATTGGTAAGATGCTTTTTTGGTTCAGGAGGATATTTAAAGCCAGTCCTGGTGATGTTATTGTTATTATTGTCGCTGTGTTCTTCATTAGTGCTAGGATTCATATTGTGATTATTAACCTCATCATTTTCAGTTGCACATGCACCAGCACTGTGCTTCCTTTTAGTAGACTTAGTCTGGGAAATATGAGACATATATGGCTTTTGCTACGCCACAGAGAGACGTCACACATAGTGTAGCTATGACAAGGCTCAGGGCACCTAACAGGCTAACAGAGAGTGTAATACAGCCTAAATGGCTTTCACTATACTGCAGAGGCATACAGAGTTGCTATGTCACAGACAGGGCCAGAACGCCTAACTGACAGTGTGTAATACAGCCCAAATGGCTTTCACTATACTACAGAGACATATAGAGTAGCTATGTCACAGACAGGGCTCAGGGCACCTAACAAACAGTGTTTAATACAGCCTAAATGGCTTTCACTATACTGCAGAGACACACAGAGTAGCTATGTATCACAGACAGAGCACAGGGCACCTAACAAACAGTGTGTAAATGGCTTTCACTATGCTACAGAGACACGCAGAGTAGCTAAAGGGCTCTGGGCATCTAACAGCCAGTGTGTAATACAGCCTAAATGGCTTTCACTATGCTACAGAGAGACACAGAGTAGCTATGTCAAAAGCAGAGGTCGGGGTACCTAACAGACAGTGTGTAATACAGTCTAAAATGGTTTTCATATACTGCAGAGACGAGACACACAGAGTAGCTATGTCACAGACAGGACACCTAACAGACAGTGTGTAAAGGGCTGGCAGTATAGCCTAGAGGTTAGAGTAAAGAGCTGTGAATGAGCTTGGTACATCCAACAGAACTGAGTTTGATTCCTACAACCTCCACTTGCATACTGCGCGACTCTGAACAAATCACTTAACCACCCTAGTGCTCCCGGGTCACCCCCTGAAAGCAGGCACTTGTGCCTAGTGGGTCTTACCTGGTTACCAAAAGAATACAATACAAAACAGCACCTAAATAGCTGCTGCCAGCAGCGAGCACCCCCCCTTCTCTCCCGAGCACTGCACTGGATCCCCTGATTATTCCTCTTCAGTCCCCAACCCTTGCTTCTTTGGACTAAACTTTGTGGTTTCACTGCTTTGTTTTTAAACTTTTTTTTCAGTTTTCACCACGGCTGCAGAGCAAACATAAATTACTCCCTCTCCCGAGGAAATCTGCTTCTATCTGCATGCTCACACAGCAGACAGGGTGCACAGACACCAGCACTGACCAATTGGATTGTCAGGCTAGTGTCATGTGCTTCTTTCTGCTGTCTGAACCCCACAGCTACCCTCTCATGCCTGTTTACAACCTCAGAAGAGTCCCAGGATCCCACTGGCTGCCTGTAATGCCTGTTTTTTTTAAAAGTTACCTGTTACCCAACCCGTTACCCATGTCAACAGTACCCAACCCGTGAACTACATTGATATGTCGGGTATGGGTAGTAAATTACCCGAACTACCCTACCCGCCAAAAAAACTCAGATATCCGAGCTACCCACTCAAGCTATGTGTTGGGTAGCCCATCCTTAATAGTAACCCACTGCTGTTTTAGAGAAAAAGTGGTCTAGAAGCTGATTTTGAGAAAAAATAAAATGGTAGCGAACCAAGATATTCTCTGGTTCCTGGGACTCAATTGGGAACCGAAAAAAATGTAAATCACTGAAAAAACCTAGCTAAATGCAGAGTAATCAAAAAACTAAGAATCAATTTATAAACTACAAAAATATCCTACTGGGAAACCAGCCAATATTGGAGTTCACTATAGGGCAATTGCTGTTTTCAGGGAGAGAAACAGTTCTGTGCAATGGCCAGAGTGCAGCATGGATGCAGAGTTTGAACCTACATTTCAAATTCTAAAATTTGCATAGGTTTTATCTCCGGGGCATCATTCTCGACCAAGATGACTGCATAAAGTGAAAACATTTATGTGAAGGATTCCTGGGGTTAGAAAGACTTTTTTTTCCCTCAATTTGTATTTATCCTCCTGCACCCCAAACGACCTGCCCTCTTCCATTGTTGGCTCCCAGGCCCATCCCCCCCCATCCTCTTACTTGACCACTACAAGTGGGTGCCACAGACAGTGATGCGAGCCTGCAGAATTTAAGAATGCATGGGACAGACATAAAGGAATTCTGGAGGTCAGGTTTAAGGGGCAACAGACTTCTAGGAAAACATAAAGTAAACTTTCAAGCTTAAATGGGCAGACTAGGTGGGCTGTAGGTCCTTCTCTGCCGACACTGTCTATGTATCTCTGTATCTATGGTGTCATAATCCTGCACAGTTCAGCTGATTTTTCCTCCTGTTGCACTCCGTTTCCTGAGGCTGGCACAGGTGCTTTTACAAGGCCATGTGGCATGAAGACACTGTACGCACTCAGTGTCTGCATCTGCCCCTGTAGCGTTGTGGAAAAAAATTACAGTTAGTAAATTATCAATTACAGATACTTATAAAGGAGATGAACGGAGATGAGGCTGATGGCGGAAGAATTTAATGATTATAATAATAATCAAAGCGAGAGATTACACGTGGTACATCCTTCATTCTTCAAACTAACAGTATATGCTGGCTTGCTTATATAGTGGAAGATAGCATCATTATTTCCTATGGTTGTCTATGATTGGTTTATAACAAGTACAAACATCAACTTAAAAGGCAATTTCCTTTTGGTATATGTATGAGCTCATCTTTTGGTCAGCATAAATGTATAGATAGTGTACATTCTATTATTATATATGGCTAGTAACAACTGTCACTATCAGTTACCAAGGTCTAGGAGGAAGAAAATAGGTTTGGACTTAAGAATGTGCATACAAGCATTTTAGCCTGTCCACATAATAATAAACACTAGAGACAGTCAAAGGGTAATTTGAACACTATTCTGTGTTTCTGCTTTGCAATCACTTAAGACACCTGTTTGCTATTTCTTACATGGTCAACACAAATATCAAAAGACACTTTAATATTGCAACTTGTGGTTTAGTTTGTCTTGTGGCTTTACAAGTTTTATATGATCCAGCTTCATAGGCCAATATTTGTTACACAGATACATTATGTTTTAGACCAAAATGAGGTTTGCCCGAAATATTGGGACAAACTTCTTTATCCCTTGTTACAAGCTCCCCTTGGCCCAATATTTTCCAATTATTATTTGTGCGACAATGCAGCTCCTCGAAGCATGTACATCTCACTACGTACTTTACGAATAGTAAGTCTTAAGCGACACAGGCCTATAATTACCAAGAACACTAAGATCACTTGCAACACAAGTAAAGCTTTAAAAGACAGGACTCCTAAGGGTCCCCCCTGCATAGCTATAAATCAAGTGCTCATTATCACTCTCACTGAGCAATTCATTTACAACTGTTTGTGACTTATGGGTAGTATTTTGGATTTGTATCAAATGAGTATCTTTTGTCCTTCAGAAACGCTAGTGTTACTGATAACATTATTAATCATGCCAAACAAATCCGGGTGGTTTGTTTGGTCATGGTAGCAATCACAGAAGAACAAGTGGCTAGCCTTTGCTCTAGTCCACCCCACAGCATACTGAGAGTTTTTAGAATCAAACTCTTTAACATTAGAAGAGGCAAGGTCTTTGGGCATTAAGTTAGTATTTTTTTTTTATTTTAGCTTTTGTTGACCGGGTAAGTGCACTAGACAAATCCTGCCTATTTTCAGGCACGACCCGGGGGAAGGGGATACAGATGAATGCCAACTGACCTTGAACCAGATTAAGCTGTTGGTTGTATTTTTTTTTTTTAGTGAATGCCTTGCCAATACCTCTGGCTGACGGTGCAAGTTTGCCATATCTGACTTTTACTCCTACATTTTAACTGCTCAGATACAGGAGTTAGCACTCTGTAAAGTGTTTTTTTTTTTAGATTTTAAGACATTCACATCTTACAAACATGCTATTTATTAACAGAAGCTGTGTTATAGTTTATATTGCAATCAATAAAAGATAATTATCCCTATCTAAAAGACAAAGGTCTCCCTGTACCTTTACTAACTGTAACTTTAGTTGTTGGTTTTTCTCTTGCAGGGATTCTGGCTCTTGTCTTATTTGCATTTCTAAACTAACTATTTTTGACTGTAGCTGGATTATTACATCTTGGTGCTCATGCAGCTTTCTTCTTTTTTTTTTAAAGTCTCATGTGTTAAAGAATTACCACCTGGCTATATTATCACAGACTTTGTACAGTATTTGCTAGTTTCTCTTTTTTAATTTTTTTTTATTAAAATACTGCTGTGCCTGTTGATCATGGTTTGTATGCTCCCCCCTTTAGGTGTTTCCCTAAGAAACAACCTATTAATGTTTTCATACTTATTTTTCATCTTTGTGCCTGCCTAGCCTTTACAGCCGGGTGCACTCGTGCACTGGTGCCCTGGTCCGTCTGGCTATGTCTTACGGCTCCCCTGTGAGGTCCGGCTTGCAAGTCCCAGCACCTTCACTTACCTACTCTGACCCATGAGTTCCTACAGAGTTAAGCACTACTTTTATTTAAAGAAATTGGAAAGCATACCTCACCTGATTAGCAAGTGGCTAAAACTGTCTGTGTGCACCTTTGTCTCTCGCTTTAAGCCATCAGCACCACGTCTCAGAGCGTCGTCACCTTCTTACTGGGGCCCGCAGACTAACCAACCAGTAGTTAAGCAGCCTCCTCAGCATGCAGCACCAGCGATCCGAGTCTTTAAGGCACCAAATGTAGGCGTTGTGTTATTGTACTTAAATTATCAATTACAAATGAGACGAACGGAGACGAGACTGATGGCGGAAGAATTTAATGATTATAATAATAATCACAGCGAGAGATTACAAGTGGTACATCCTTCATTCTTCAAACTAACAGTATATGCTGGCTTGCTTATATAGTGGAAGATAGCATCATTATTTCCTATGGTTGTCTATGATTGGTTTATAACAAGTACAAACATCAACTTAAAAGGCAATTTCCTTTTTGGTATATGTATGAGCTCATCTTTGGTCAGCACAAATGTATAGATAGTGTACATTCTATTATTATATATGTATAGTAACAACTGTCACTATCAGTTACCAAGGTCTAGGAGGAAGAAAATAGGTTTGGACTTAAGAATGTGCATACAAGCATTTTAGCCTGTCCACATAATAATAAACACTAGAGATAGTCAAAGGGTAATTTGAACACTATTCTGTGTTTCTGCTTTGCAATCACTTAAGACACCTGTTTGCTATTACTTACATGGTCAACACAAATATCAAAATACACTTTAATATTGCAACTTGTGGTTTAGTTTGTCTTGTGGCTTTACAAGTTTTATATGATCCAGCTTCATAGGCCAATATTTGTTACACAGATACATTATGTTTTAGACCAAAATGAGGTTTACCTGAAATATTGGGTCAAACTTCTTTATCCCTCGTTACAGCCCCAGTAGGAGGTATATGCTGCTGCACCACCTAGCCTCAACTAGGTGGCAGCTGAGCAGCAGCATGCACTGTTCCCCTACCCCAAAGGAGAGCCATCGATGGACACTTGATCCTCCTGCCCACAGCTGGCCCCTGTGTGACCCTGGTCCAGTCCCGTACCTAGGTCGCCGGCACAGTGTGGCGTACCTCAGCCCGCTACACCGCCAGGCCAACTTCCCACAGACACTTTAATCAAAGTTTTCAAATTCATGGCTTTGGGAGCGGACAGCTTCTTTTTTATTACCCCTTCACCTTATCCCTGCTGCCTCCATTCCTCCAAATGATTACATCTACTTCATTGCCCTCCCTTGACCCGGATCCTTGATATTAAGGGGGGGCTAGTTCCAATTAAATCTGGCTACTCACTCAGCCCCCTCCGCAGCACACCCAGCCCATGCCGCTCCATAATAAATCAGCTTTATGAATACAGCCAGGGTTTGTTTTGTGTTTTTTTTATAACAAGCTGACCACAAGAAATAAACCATGTTACTATATTTTTTGTTTGGTTATCCTGTCTGCCTGTCTGTCTCCCAAAACCAACAGTTACATTTTAAATCTCCAGACCTAAGCAAAGCCTTATGAACTGCAGTATATAAATCCCCGTGTATGGCAGGCTAACATGGACAGAAACATAGACAATGATGGCAGAAAAAGACATGAGGTCTATCCAGTCTGCCCAAGTTCCCTATAATCCTTGGAACCTTCCAACCTTCCCTTGAACCTATTGTTCCTCCAGGGTACTAACCCTCCCTGTTCCTTCACCATTCTCCTCCCTGGACCTGTCGCCTTGAGCAATCATTATTCCCTTCATTCTATCCCAGGCCTGTTTGAATACCCTGACTGTGTTCACATCCACCACCTCGGCTGACAGACTGTTCCAAGATTCCACCACCCTTTTCATAAAGAAGTATTTCCTCACGTCCCTCATGAACCTCCCTCCTGTTAATTTCCATTCATGTCCACATGATCGCAAGTTGGTATTCAGGCTAAATAATTCCATGCAGTTCACTGTTAATTCCTTTATGAAACTTGAAGGTGTCCTTTATATCAACCCTTTCCTTCTGGTTTCCAGTGAGTACATATTTAGTGCCTAGAGGCGCTCCACATAGGATCTGTTATTCTGGCCCTGAATCTGTTCTGTTACTCTGCGCTGCACTGTCTCCAAACTATCCTTGTCCTTTCTGAGGTGAGGACTCCAGAATTGGGCACAGTACTCCAGGTGAGACCTCACCAGGGATCTGTATAGGGAAGTATTACTTCTTTTCTTCTGCTATAAATACTCCTCCCAATACATCCCAGCATGCTGTTAGCCTTGCTATAGGCCTTGTTGCACTGGCTCATTCATTTAAGGGAGTTACTAATGATAACTCCTAGATGCTGTTCCTCTTCTATAGTGCTAAGTCTCTCCACGCCCATCCAGTACTCCACCATGGGGTTCTTTTTTCCCTAGGTGCATAACCTTGTACTGTTTGGTGTTGAATTTTAACTGCCATACCTTTGACCACCCCTCTAGTATTTGAAGGTCCCTCTGCATCTCTCTTATTCCCTTTTCACTATCCACCCTCCCAAATAGTTTTGTGTCACCTGCAAAAAGACACAGCCTGCCTCGAATCCCTTCACCAATGTAACTAATGAACATGATGAAGAGGACTGGACCTGGGACAGATCCCTGTGGAACCCTGCTCGTAATCTCCCTCTCCTCTGATTAACCCCATTGACCACCACCCTCTGCTGTCTCCCTTCTAGCCAATTACCCATCCAGTTCACTATGGTTTTAGCTGCACACAAGTCTTCCATTTTTTTTAAGCAATCTTTTACGCGGCACCAAATCAAAAGCCTTGCTGAAGTCAAAGTACAGCAAATCCACAGCGTGGCCCTTGTTTACTTCGTCATCCAGTCAAAGAAAACCATCAGATTAGTCTGCCAAGACCCCACAATAGAGGTCAGACAGGTCTGTAGTTTTCTGGTTGCTCCTTATCCCAACCCCCCAGAAGCAGTACAATATCTACCATCTTCCAGTCTCTTGAAACTCCCCCAGACCTAACTGAGCTGTTGAACAACACAGCCAGTGGTTCAGCCAACTCCGCTGCTAATTCTCCAAGTATCCTCAGATGAAACCCATCTACTAGTCCTGTGGCTTGATCTGTCTTAAGGGCTGCCAGCACTTTCAGGACCCTTTCACTAGTAAGCAATGCCTGTCTCATTTCTAGGTCTCCCCTTAGTGGCCGCTTTGATACTACTCTCTGGCATGGACCCGCAGTCCTCCTTAGTGAATACTGAGCAAAAGTAGTCATTCAGGATGGTGGCCTTTTGTCCATCCGCCATTACCCCACCTTCCATAACTAGCCATGCAATTCTCCCCCCCCCCACACACTTTTTCCTTTTTTCACTAATATGCCTAAAAAACTGTTTTTCTCCATTCTTGACCCCCTCTGTGACATGCAGCTGCATGTCTGCTTTCACCTCCCTAATGACCTTCTTTGCCTCCTTATTTTTCTGTACATAATCCTCCCATTCTACCTCCCTCTGCTCTACCTTGTATTTATAAAAGGTCTTCTTTTTGGCCCCAACAGCTTCCCTGACCCTGGCTGATAACCCTACTGGTCTTCTAAACCTGTTTTTCTTTGTTACTGTTCTTATGCATGCCTTTGATGCCTCGAGGATGACTCCCTTTACTGCCCCCTAGCTCTCCTGCACCCCACCTATGTCCTCCTTCCCAACTAACGTATCCCTGACTAGCTCTTTCAACCTATTGAAGTCTACTCTTCTGAAGTCAAGGATTTCAGTTCTGGATTGTGACTTCCCAGCACCGAGAGCCAATTCAAACCACACAGAGTTATGGTTCCTGTTCCCTAGCAACTCCCCTACTGCCACAGCACCCACCGTCTCTCAGTTGGTGAGCACCACATCAAAGACTGCAGTCCGTCTGGTAGGCTCCTTAACTAGCTGCACCAGTAGACAGTCTTGGAAGGCATCTGGCAATGTTTGACTCCTGGCACTCTTGGCCACTGGGACCTCCGAACTTGATGTCAAGTAGTTTC
Source organism: Neoceratodus forsteri (assembly GCA_016271365.2). Classification (NCBI taxonomy): domain Eukaryota; kingdom Metazoa; phylum Chordata; order Ceratodontiformes; family Ceratodontidae; genus Neoceratodus; species Neoceratodus forsteri. The sequence goes on from CM057452.1 coordinate 572,083,939, forward strand.
AGGTCACCCACCACCACCACCACTACTTCCCCCTTTTCTACCCCTCTTTTAAGTTCCTCACTGAGTTCTCTGTCCCTTTCCTCCCCTTGCCCTGGAGGCCTACAGATCACCCCTAAACACACTTCCCTGCCTGAGGATGCCGTGAGTTGCACCCATACTGACTCAGCCTCCTCAGTGCTACCCCTAATGTATCCATCTTCTGCCACTTCAATGCTCTCCTTGACAAAAATGGCAACTCTTCCCCCTCTACCAGTTCTTCTATTCCTCCTGAATAGTGAATATCCAGGGACCATCATCTCCCAGTCATTATTATTTGTGGTCCATATTTCCATGATGGCCACAAGGTCCACGTCAGTGTCTGCTATCAGTGCCCGGAGCTCACTGAGTTTATTATCTAGGCAACTGGCGTTAAGGCATAACCCCTTCCATTTGACCTCTTCTCTAACTCTACTACTGTGCTTCTGCTTTCTGTGTTCCCCCCATTTGTGCTTTTGCCTTTTGTTTTCCTCCTCATTACTGCCCCTCCCCTTGGTCCTGTGAACCTTACTGTGTTCCTTGTACCCTTTTTGCTGCTACTATCCCATGGATGTGGGAGAGTAGTATCTAGAATCCCCTTCTGCTCACCATCCATCATGGATCCTCTAGACTCCAACTCCCCTGAAGTCAGTTTAAATGTCTGATATAGACATCAAACTTCTGCCCCACTGTGCTGGCCCTGTCTCCTCAATAGGCGAAGTCCATCACCCTCGAACAGTCACCTGTCTTAGAACACCCCCAAATCCCCTAGAAAGTGGTACCACATGTCATGACACCACCGCTTAAGACAACTGTTAAACTCCTCTATTTCAGCACTCCTAAGCTTGTCCTGCCTCCCTTACCTGCCCCACACAGGGGGTGCTTCATAAAAGGCCAGGGGGGCTCAGTGCACTGCTAATCTGTGCCCCAGTCTCCAGAAGTTTAGCTTCACCATCTCCCCTGACTGGTTAGCCAGATCGTTGGTACCAGGTGTACCAGCACCTCCAGCACCACCGCCTTCTCCACCATCCTCCTTATCCGGTCTAAATCCCAGTAGGCTGATGCTCCAGATAGGCACTGGACCAACCCCCTCCCATCTGACCCCCCAAAACCCTATCTATCCCCTGATCATTGAGTCCCCAACCACTAGGACCTTCCTGACAACCTTGCCCCCCTGGGTGCCAATGTGTTGTCCTGCCCATTCCCTTCAACAGACCCGGAGTCCCCCCTGCGGGAGTCACGAGCCTGAACTTCCTCCACGGGTGTGAAGTGATTTTCCGTCTGGATGGTACTGGGCTAAACAACCTACTTATGGCTGCCCATCCCTCGCCCTACCACTCTCTACCCCCTGGGAGAGTGGGGGTGAGCTCCTGCTATGCTTAGTGCGCACCTGAGATATCTCTGTCCTTGCTGCTACCAACTGAGCATGGAGCTCTGCTATGGTCCTGCAGAAGGGGCAGTACCCCCTCCTCCCGAGCACACCCCTGGAGAAGAGTGTCCCACAGCCCCCACAACTGAGCGCCTCACCCCTGAACCACATTCTACAAGGAACTGTATTGGTGAGAGAGAAACTTAACTTAATATCAACTTAGTTTAAATCATACTCCATGCCCAAATGGGTGAACCTACCACCAACTAGCTTTTACAGACATTACTGTGTAAGATACAGCAACAGTGTATGATTCAAGCATCACAAATACGACCATGGAGTTCTCAGGCTATACCACACATACAGATGCGAGAATCATCAGAACCAATAGGTTGCCCTAAAACTGTCTTTAATATTTGTTTCAGTGAAGGTGGACAGCAACCAACTACAAACATGGGTTCTTTTTTTATCTATACATTTTTCCCCCAGCACCCACCTCCCTCAAGAGCTTCCTAGGCATACCCTGAACCTCAGCCCCATCTCACATACCAGATCCATCCTCCATGGATCCTTGGTTTATCAAACAGGCAGGATAGACCCCAAACAGGCAGGACAGACACCTGACTGCAGTTGTTCATCAGCAGGGTTGTAGTGGAGGTACGAGGCCCACATATATCAGGGTCTGTCGTCTCGGGTGCCAGGGCCATTTTACTCTCTTTTTCCCCATGTCCCTCTCTTGTGGATGCCTAATGCAAGGATGCAGAGTGTGCTACTGCATGCCATCAGCTAGTGACTTCCCACCCACCATGGCACACTGAATGTACAGCAATACCTGTGGTCACCTAGATGGCACTGCAGTGGTGGCAGTGCTCTGCCTCCTGCACCAGAGAAGGACATGCTCAACCATCTCCCCTGACCTGTGTCTGATAACCGTGGCTCATTCCTGAACCTAGTTTTCTGGTGTTGTGAGCAGTAGCCCTTCCACTGCACAGATGGGTCAGCAGACATGAATTATTCTCTACTTACATCATTGGCCAGGTGCAGCAGAGATTCTTCAAAGTCCCCTTTGGCAGCATAGAGGAGCCCCAGGTTTCGGTGAAGTTTATGGCGAACAGTGTAACTGCAATCTGGCGTCTTCAGCACAGTCCACTGTGCCCGTGTGAGGTATTCCTCTGCCTGTACCAGACGTCCAAGTCCTGCATGAGATAAAAAGTGTCACAGAGGTTTATAAATATGAAGGGGAGTGTTACAAGCAGGAAGAAAAAATACTACTCACAATAGTAATATTGTTTCTTCCAAGGGACCCCTCACTGTACTTAACAACTGCATTAATCCACTGGAATGAGCTGCCCCAGAGCCTAGAATTTTATGCTAATTATGGAATCTTCGAATGAAATTCAAAACTCTGCTGTGTGGTCATGCTCCCCAGTGCCCACTAACATCAAATTTATTTTGGAAGCTAGGGGAACAGCAAGAAAAAATTACTCACCTTAGTAATATTGTTTCTTCCAATGTATTCTTCTATATTCATAACTCTCTGCAGTCTGCCTCCTAAGTAGAACTGCCCGGAGCAAATGGAACTTTTTGCAAATGATGGAACCATCACTGGCTCGTGCCACTTATTCAAACTGCTGCCCTCATCTGCTGCAACGTTCCATCAACATCTTAGATTTCTAAGAAGCCTACAAGGCAATCTATACTACACAACTTAACTACCCTTTATGTAACAGAACTACTAAAGCTGCTTTAAGACAGCATAAACTATATATTAGCACATTAATGCTGATAGCAAAATCAATAATAATAATAATGATAGCAAAATCCCCTTTCTGAAGTGCCAGAATCACCTGGAAAAAGAAAGGACAATTTAAATCCCACCAGGATTAAAGTATGTATGCCTGTGTTTGGGACTAGCAAACAAAAAGACTCATATAGCAATGCACAGGCTCTGGCTCTGGAAGAGGAGGTAGGGAGGGATAGTTATGAGCATAGAAGAATATATCAGAAGACACAATATTACTAAGGTAAGTAATTTTTTCTTCTAACCCTATGAATTCTTCTATATTCTTAACTCTCTGCAGACTTCAAAGCAGTACCTTTGGAGGTGGGCAGCAAACCTATTTAGGAAAGAGACTCTGTAGGACTGCTGTGCCAAACCTGGCATCACTTCAGGACTGTATATCCAAACTGTAATGTTTAATAAAGGTGTGTAAACTGTTCTCTAGGTAGCAGCTTTACATATTTCCACTAAGGGAATATCTCTTGAAGCTGCTAAAGAAGTAGCCGTGCAACTAGTCGAATAGGCCCTGAGACCTGCTGGGGCCTGTTTTCCAGATTTTGAATAGCAAAACAATGCATTGAACTATTCAGCGAGAGACTGATCTCTTGGAAGCTGGGGTGCCTTTTCCCACATCCCCATAAGTGAGAAAAAGTTGTTGTTTGTCACCTCTATGATCCTTGGTATGGGTCAAACAGTAACTTAATGCCCTTTTTACATCCAAAATATGGAGTCTGCGCTCACCTGAACTGGCATGTTCTGTAAAGAAAACTGGCAGTGTTATGGACTGATTTAAGTGGAAATCAGAAACTACCTTGGAAAGAAACCTCCTGTTTGTCCGAAGCACTACCTTGTCATTACAGGGATTTATTTAACTCCAAAAATTGATTAGCGTTTTGGTCATAAAAGTGCTAAAACATCGTGAAAATCCATAGCACTTGCCTCACTGTGTTTAACAAACATAACACTCCTAGAAAACCTATATAAATACTTTCTGTACAGTTAGCATTGTCCCAAGAAAAAAATTGCTAATCAATTATTTAAAACCCCGCATTATGAAAGGAAAGATAGTCCTTCTCCACACAAAGTGCTTGCAGTTCACTTATCCGTCTGGCAGAAGTGAGTGCAATCAAAAACACAGGTTTCCATGTGACATACTGTATATGAGCAGAAGACATAGGCTCAAAAGGAGGTTTCATGAGCTAAGCAATGCAAACATTCAGATCCCACACAGGGACTGGTTCCTTAATAGAAGGGTGCAAATGACACAAACCTTTGAAGAACTTTTTGAAAATGGGATTAGCTACAATGGAAACATTTTTCCCAGCAGAAATGTATGCTGAAATTGATGCCAGATGTACTTTTAGAGATGTGTGCTTCAACCCTTGGGAGTGCAGATATGTGAGGTATTCCAGCATGACTGGGATTTCTGCCAGAGAAGGAGAAGTCTGCTTGGCATCACACTAAATTGAAAATCTTTTCCACTTTGCAGAGTAGGTTTTCTTAGTGGAAGGCTTTCTGTAACCTTTCAGGATATCCAGAGCAGCCTGCGAAAGATTTAAATTTGAGAATTCTAAGTCCTCAACAACCAGGCCTTGAGCCTGAGAGACTTGAGATTTGGATACAGGATTTTCTCTGGTAGGAGGTTAAGAGATTGTGCCTCCTGGGAAGATGTATCGGTTTGTACACGGACATAGACAATGTCTGGGAGTACTATGGTTGTCTGGCCCAATCTGGTGCTATCAGGATCATGGACGCAGGTTGTGACCTGAGCCTGATCAGTACTCTGAAGTTGACAGAAAAAGGAGGGAAGGTGTACAGGTGCCTTCCTGACCAGTCCAGAGCCAGGGCATCCAGTGGGATTGCACCCTTGGCTGGAGGTCTGCAACATAATAGGGGAAGAAGGTGATTCTCGTGAGAGGCAAAGAGATCTACCTCTGGGATGCCCCATCTTCTGAACACTGAGTACAGTACCCGTCTGTTTAGACACCATTCATGATATGCCTGGTTGATTCTGCTTAGAGCATCTGCCAGGGTATTGCCCTTGTCTGGGACATGAATGGCCTGCAGGGAAGCTTTTAGTGAGTAGGCCAATTCCCATATTTTCAGGCCTCTGTGCACAAGGGATCCGACCTTGTTCCACCTTGTTTGTTTATATAGTACATTGTGGTGGTGCTGTCTGTTCTGACCTGCACCACTTTGCCCTGTACCAGGTAAGAGAAACTTTTTAAAGCCAGAAATACTGTTCGAAGTTCCAATAAATTTATGTGAAGGAGTGACTCCATGCTTGACCAAGTACCATGGGTAGTGTGCTCTCCTAAGTGAGCTCCCATCCTAACAGAAAGGCACCTGTTGTAAGGATGACTGATGAATTTTCCCTCTGAAAGGGAATTCCTGCTCTCAGATTGTATGCATCTGTCCACCACTGTAGAGATTGGAGCACAGGTTTTGTTACTGGAATCGATTTTGACATGTTGTCTTTTATTTGGCACCAGTCTGCCCTGAGATGAAACGGAATATCCCTCATTCGATATCTTGCTCCCAAGACAACTCCTGGTGCTGCAGCCATGTGTCCCAAGTATTGCCTTGCTGGACATGGCTTTCCCAACATGAATGAGGTAATCAGTTGCAGGATGCTCTGGACCCTGTCCTTTGGAAGAAAGGTTCTCCCCTTTACAGAGTCCAGTTCTGCTCCAATGAAGTGCAGGACTTGTACTGGATTGAGAATGGATTTTTCCTGGTTTCTCAGAAATCCCAGAGACTGTAACAAACATTTTGCTATTGCCAGCTAGTCTTCCACCTGTTGTGATGACTTTACCACAACTAACCAGTCACTAAAGTAGGGAAAAACTGAAATTCCCAACCTTCTTAGGTATGCCACTACCACTGCTAGACATTTTGTGAACACCCTGGGCGCTGAGATGAGGCCGAAGAGCAGGGCTGAAAACTGGTAGTGCCCTGAAGGAAGTCTGAACCTGAGGTACTTTCTGTGAGACTCCCTTATATGGATGTGGAAATAGGCATCCTTTAAATCCAGAGATGCCAACCAATCTCCTTTTTGAATGACTAGCAAGATCAGAGACAGTGTAACCATTTTGAATCTTGGTTTAACAAGATACTTGTTTAAATGTCTGAGGTCTAGAATAGACCACCACTCCCCATTCTTCTTTTTGGTAAGGAAGTACCAAGACTAAAAACCTCCGCCTCTCTGAACCTTTGGTACAGGCTCCATTGCTTTTATGTGGAACAAGGTTTGAACCTCATTTTCCAAAAGCGGTCTCTCCTGAAGAGAAGCTGGTTTGAACAGTCTTGATTTCAGAGGAGGAAGAGACTTGAAGCTCAGGGACAGTCCCTGACTCACTAATTCCAAAACCCACTTGTCTGTGGTGATAGCCTGCCAGGTCTGGAGAAAAAGTGAGTCAGTCTGCCTCCTACTGGTACCAGGGAGGCGGCCTTGACAATGGAGTCAAGGATTTTGTTTTGGCTGTGCCTGAGCCTGGGTGGAGTGGGAACCTCTTCTGGAGCCCATCCTACCTCTGACCCTATAGTACCCAGTCTGCTGTGGGCAAGGCTACAGCTGTGGAACAGCTTGTGCTTGATAGAAGGACCTGCCATATGGTGTCCTTCCTCTGCCTCCCCTTCCAAAAGGCCTGTATGAGGGAGAAGGCCTTTCTTTGGAAGAGTTACTCTTATAGATGGCTTTGTACTCATCCACCTTTTTCAAATACTCTTCAGTATGTTTACCAAAGAGAGAATAGTCTTGAACAGGAAAATCCATGGCCTTAGGCTGGGTATCCTGTGTTAAATTAGTAGCCCTCAGCCATGCCAGCCTTCTCAGAGCTATGGTTAGAGCCATCCACCTAGCAGCATTATCACTGGCATGTGCTGCCATTTGGAACTGAAATTTGAATGCTTCCAGTCCAAACCTTGCTGTTCCTGCTAGGTCATCAGAGGGGAGGAGGGAACCTTCTCTGACATTGCCAAAACTGACTGCCACAGTGTTTTCTGATACTGTGCAGCATACGCCTGGTAATTAGCTTGTCTGACCCCCAGGGAGGCAGCTAAATAATCTTTCTTTGACATACTGTCCATCTTCCTAGAATCCTTCTCAGGTGGATGAGAGGATAGAGGAACCCTCGCCTTTTCACAGGCTGCCAGCTGGACTATACCCTGATGGTCAGGGTGGGACTAGAGAACTTCAGCCCCTTGCCTGTCCAGCTGATACTTCTTATTCACCTTTTTATCAAGAAGTGGGACAGAAGAAAAAAATATCATAGTAGTGTTGTTTCTTCTAATGGAGTCTTGCTATATTCTGACAATCTGCAGTTAGCCTCAGCACTTGAACTGTCCTGGAGAGGAAGGGTTAACTCTATGCCAAGGCATAGAACGTTGAGCTTGAGCTCGGTTTTCAAACCTCTGCCCCTGGTACACTTCAGTGTAACAGTCAGATTCTTACGAGCACTAATACTAACTCATAGAATAGAAATTCTTTTCATATAAACTTTTAAAAGCCAAAAGGAACAACAAATGGGGTCTGAAAGACTCAGGTCAAGAACCCCAAAAAGAAAACCTTATGTAGAGTGTGATAACCAAACACTGTAATAGAACAAGAGAACCCAATCTAAGCAGAACGGGATCCTAAAGGTACACCTCTGGGGTGCAACACTGCACCTGCCAACCCACAACCCAAAACACAGAGGTTCTAAGACGGGAGGCATGGTGGGAGGTCAGAATACAGCAAGACTCCATTAAAAGAAATAATATTACTATGGTGAGTAATTTTTTTCTTCAAACAACATGAAGTCTTGCTGTATTCTGACAATCTGCAGACTACCAAGCAGTACCTCCATGGAGGAGGGGATTACAGAACCTACTTAGAAAAGAAGCTCTGCAGCACTGCAGTGCAAAACCTAGCATCACTTCTGGCTTGGGTATCCAGACAATAATGATTGGTGAATGTGTGAACAGTTTTCCAGGTGGCTGCTTTACAGATTTCCAGGAGGGTAATGTCCCTAACTGCTGCCAAGGAGGTGGCAGTACCCCTGGTAGAGTGTGCCCTCAGGCCTGAGGGAGGCTTTTTGTCCAATTTAGTATAACAGAACTGGATAAAAGAAACAATCCATCTGGCAATAGTTCTCTTTACCCTTGCCCACATCACCATAAGTGAGAAACAACTGAGAACAGCCACGTCTATGGACCTTGGTATGGTCAATATAATAATTCAATGCCCTTTTTACATCCAGACTGTGCAACCTTCGCTCACCTGAAGAAGAGTGATCAGTGAAAAACACAGGCAGAGACATGGTCTGGTTAAGATGGAAACCTAACAACACTTTAGGAAGAAATGCTCTATTTGTCCTGAGGACCACCTTATCTCTGTGGAAGAAAAAAAAGTCAGGTTCTACTGACAAAGCTTGTAACTCACTGATCCTCCTGGCGGAAGTAATGGCTACCAGGAATACAGTCTTCCAAGTCAAGTACTTTAGCTCAGCTGAAGACAAAGGCTCAAAGGGAGGCTACATAAGCTGTGCAATACAGATATTCAGGTCCCAAGCCACAGTTGGTTCCTTAAAGGGAAGATTGAGATGAACCAGACCCTTGAAAAACTTACTGAACACAGAGTGAGAAGCTAGGGAAGATCTCTTCCCTGCTGAAAGAAAAGCAGAGACAGCTGCTAGGTGAACCTTAAGATTAGCAGGCCTGAGGCTTAAAATGTTCAAATGGACCAAACAGTCCAATGCTGTGGAAATGGCAGCAGAATCTGGCTGTATATTCCTCTGAGAACACCAAATGTTAAACCTCTTCCATTTAGAGTTAAAAGTTTTTCTGGTATAAGGTTTCCTAGAAATCTTCAGACTATCCAAAACACCTTGTGAAAGATGCAATTCTGCATACTGTAACACTTCAAGAGCCAAGTTTTGAGTCGGAGAGACTGGAGATTGGGATACCAAATCCTCCCCTGGGAGGAAGACAGGAGGTTGTGCCTCCTGGGAAGACAAAAAGGGATTGTTACTGCCAATGACAGCAACAGAGGGTACCATGGTTGCCTAGCCCAATCCGGAACCACCAGAATTACTGTGCAGGGTTGAGACCTGATCTTGATCAGTACTCTGAATATCAGAGGGAAAGAAAGGAAGGCATAAAGATGCCTGTTTGTCCAATCCAACAGGAAAGCATCCTGAGGAACAGACCCCAGGATTGGGGGATCTGCAATAGAACAGAGGAAGCTGATGATTGGCTGGGTCTGCAAAGAGATCTATCTCTGGAGTGCTCCATCTCAGAATAATGATCTGCAGGATCTGGCAGTTCAGGGGCCACTTGTGATGACCCTGAGAGATCCTGCTGAGGGCATCTGCTAGCACACTGTCCTTCCCCGGCAGATGCACTGCTACCAGGAAGGCCTGAAGGAAGTACACCAATGACCATATCTTCATGGCTTCTGCGCACAAGGCCATGGATCGAGTGCCTCCCTGCTTGTTTATCTACCACATGGTAGTAGTGTTGTCCGTCTGGACCTGCACCACTTTCCCCTGAACTGAGGCCGAGAATGCTTGAAGGGCCAGAAGCACAGCCCTGAGTTTCAGGAGACTGATGTGGAGAAGAGACTCCTGCTGAGACCAAGTGCCCTGTAAAGTGAGGTTCCCCAAATGAGCTCCCCAACCCAGGAGGGATGCATCTGTTGTGAGAAAAACTGAAGGGACCTGGGGAAGGAAGGGAACTCCCTGTCTGAGGTTTTCCTTGTCTAACCACCACTGGAGAGCCTGGGCAAGAATCTGAGTCACTGGAATCAATTTGGTGAGTGGATCCCTTCTTTGGGACCAAAAAGACCTGAGGTGAAACTGAATGTCTCTCATTTGTAATCTGGCTCCCTGTACCACTGAAGTGGAAGCTGCCATGTGGCCTAGAAGCTGAAGAAAATGCCTGACTGGCTGAGACACTTGAGGTTTGAAAGAGGCTGCCAGGTCTGTGAGGGCCTTCACCCTTGAAAGAGGTAGGAAGGTTTTTGCCTGAATGGTATCCAGCACTACCCCTATGAAGGAAGTAGCTGGACCGGTTCCAGCACTGACTTGGAAAGATTGAGGATAAACCCTAGGGAACCTAGAAGCCTTTGGGTAACAGCCAGAGCTGACGTGACTTGGTCTAAGAACTGATCTACAATGAGTCAGTCATCCAGATAGGGAAATACAAAAATGCCTTGTCTTCTGAGAAAAGCCACTACTACTGCTAGGCACTTCGTACAGACTCTGGGAGCTGAAGTCAGGCCAAAGGGCAGTGCTCTGAACTGGTAATGACCTGAGGGCAACTCGAACCTGATGGTAAGTACACAATTTCCATATCTTCCTGGACTAAGTCTCCATCACTCATTCACACTAGTGGGAGAGTACCGAGCTAAAACCAACAACCCTGAGTAGGGTGGAGGAGATAGGGTTCACTCAGAAAGGACGGCCAAGGCCTGTCCTGCTAATAAAAAGAGGTGTCTTGGAAAGAGCATCTAGAATATAGTGCTTACAAGATAAGGGCTTGAGTTGTAACTCACCACTTTGCAGACGACTGCAATGGACACAAAATGAAACTCTGCCAGGAAGCTGCAACCATTCTAGGAGAGCGGCGAAAACTCAGCCTCACAATTTGGTATAGGACCAAAATTAATAGTGTCAAAGACAAGTACTAATCTAACGCCAAAGGATGTCAGGAGCTGAAAGAGCTGGATGTAAAGTCTACTGGTTCAGGGTAGACCGAAAAACGCAGATGGAAACCTCTACTACCAAGTATGGCTGACCTGTGAAGAACAGGTCCAAGAGCACTTGAACCCCCTACTTGGTGAGCAAAAAGGGGGTCCAGGTGGGGTTAGCCCATCAAGGAGAATGGTTTTCACTTAGTCATTGAAAACTTCCTGATGGAAGGGCAAAGCACAATTTCGAAGCCTCTTATGGTGGTCTAGTAGAACCAGATCCTACCCACTTTATGTTCTAAAAGGAATCATCCTGCCCCTGTGTATACAACCATAGTAGCAGTCTCTGAACTCAGGGAAGAGAGGAAAAGTGTACAGGAGAAGGTGTCCACTGCGGAAAAACATACCGACAGAAAAAATAGGGGCTGGATTTGTAAGGCAAATAGAGGCAGATGTGCGTCGAGGAGGGATGCAGCAGGACCAAGTTAGGGCTAACCATTCGCTGAAAGTGACTGAACAGTGGCAGAAGTGACTCAATGCAGTGAGACACTACTCACTCTAGCCTCCCTGAAGGGAGTAGGAAAAGACTATAGTTTGTTTGCTGAAAAACAAACATCACAGTTCCGTCACACACTCACTGAAATAGTTTTGTGAGCGACTGGCACGAAACCAGTGCACAGGAACTGAAGGTGTGCATATCTGAGAAGTCATCTCAGAAAAAAGACCTACCTGACTTATGGTCAAGAAAGGAGTATATCGTCTGTTAAGTGGAAGCAAGCAAGAAAGTAAGAACCTGAGTTCCGACTCACTGGAGAGTCACTTCTGTTGCTGCGAGGCTCTGCTCAAGAGAAGAAGCCTGATTAAAAAAAAAGGGAATTAACAGACTGAGCAGTCGCCTAGGTCTAGGATATGTCTCTGAATAAAGAAATCTCTCTTGGAAAAGAGATGACCCATACCGTCGCTGGATCGAACTCCCCTTATAGGTAGAAGAAGTCAGGTACTCTTTACCGGATTCTAGAGACGGGCGCCTCAGGGGTCTGAGGCAGAACCTGACCAAAGGGTGGAATCGGGTAATTTTGGCTAGTTCCTGTGCTGTGATAAATTGTCTTTTTTTTTTTTAACCATTAGTCCAAGCCTGACAAGGCCTTTAGGCTGCTATTTAGCAAGGATTGCCCGATACAAATTGAACAAAGATGTCCTCCATCTGAGGTGTTAACCACCTGTGCCGAATAAGCCACCGAAGGGGCAATATCACAAGGGTCTATATACCCCTATCAAAGGAGCGGAAGAGCCTGAGTGGCTCCTGACCATTAAATTAGAATGTTCCACAAAGTGTAATTGTCTTGACGACTGAAAAAGTCTAGACGCAGGAGTGTATGGTCCACAGACGCAGTCTGAAATACTATAGTGGACCCCATTACTGAGGAACTACTGAAAAGATCTTCCTTCACGGACTCTGATGATAGAGAGGACGTGCACTTCAGTATATAAAATGAGTCATCTGCTGTATTACTGACCAGAAGGACAGGGAAAGACCCATCTAGATGCACTTCTACCCCAGAAGGACCTCTAAGGGAGGTCTAGGTCAGATCCACTAGAGACTCCACCACCAGGAAGGATGTCGAGGAGCTTGGTACCACGTAGGGAACAGAGAAAGTGCTGAGCGGAATGAGAGATTCCACTGGCAGAACAGTACAGCAGAGTTCCATCAGCAGAAAACCCCTGGATGACACAAGATCCCACGCAGATTACCACTCACTAAGATGTGTGGAAAAAATAATCCGCAGAACAGGGCTTCATTCTGTGGAAAACATCCTGCCACAAGTTCTGTGGAGAAGAAGTCCGTAAAGGAAAAATGTGTCACTAATTCTGCCAGACAGCACCCACTAGCACCCCTGCGGCACCAGCATCACTCGTGGCACAGGGAGGCATCAAGCAGTGTCTATGCCAACCTGGGCACTACCCAAGGGCATCCACGGCGGTACCTGCAGGCACCCCCGGCACCCTTGCAGCAATGGCACCCGAGGGCACCCCCGACACCCATGGTACCATGGTCCCCATGGCACCATGGTACCCATGACACCCATGGCAAGAATGGCACAGTGGCACCAATGGCACCCGTGGCACCACCCACCGCACCCATGGGTGCTCCTGGCACCATCCATTGCACCCATGGCACCCATGGGTGCCTGTGATGCCACACGTGGCACCCACGGGTGCTTGGCACCACCCACAGCACCCATGGGGACTCGGCACCACCCATAGGTTCTTGGTGCCACCTAGACACCCACAGCACCACTAGCAGCATCGACAAGCAACAGCAACAACAGCACGCTAGAGCAATGGCGCCAATGCGGCGTAACCAAGGCTGCAATGGCCGACCAGGCACCGAGCCATGGCCCCGAGAAGTAAAATGCCAATGGAAATCCTGAGAAGAAGGGGAGAAGGAAAAAGGTGGTGCCGTGCCGGCCCCTGCATGGAAAAGGGAGAGGGGGTAGGCATGAGGGGTCAACACAATGGTGAAGGCCGACATCCAAGCACACTCGACGGTGGGAGAAGTGAGGCGGTTGGAGGGTAGACGCCGAGATAACCTACTCAGGCGTGAGCTAGTCTCATGGAACCGTGCATGTGTGGTCCTGTCTCGGCGCTGACTCTTCTGAAAAATTTTGTCTCCCGCTAGGTCCTAGCACCTCCGGCGCTATCCCATTAGTGTGAATGAGTGATGGAGACTTAGTCCAGGAAGATCATGTGTGTCCCACATTTGCCCATGACAGAAGCCTGAGAAGCATAGGACCTTTATCTGTATCTAATTAAATTAACTCCCTCTTCCTGTCTTTGCCTAGGGGTCAGTCACACACTGAACAGATAACCTGTTGGAAGGTTTTGAAGTTTACGCAGACTGTTGCTTCCGCACCTGTTGCCTAGTTCCACTCCATCCTACCTCACCATCTAGCGCCGTTCCGTCTCTGCTGTCTGTCTCTATGTCCCCTCTCTCTGTGCACTGCACTGGTTCCATGAATACACTCCTTCGTCTCGGCCCGCCCCCTCCACTACTGGCCGCTCGGAATCCCAACAGCAGCAAACCTGTTTAGTCACAGGACCCACCCCATGGGATCCGCATAGGAGTAGTCAACCACTGCCCACATCCACAGAAATTCTAATGCTCCAGCAGTCAACTAGTTTAGTGCCGCTGTCACACCAGATCGGGCTGCTGTCAACTTTCCACATGCGCAACTCGTAAAAACGGTGGACCTGACCACAGCTTGCAAAATGACTGTGCGAGATTGTGTCCTGCCCAGCGCCAAGTGATGGCAACATTACATGTGTTAATAAATATTTGTATAACCCATTTCAGTCTATTGATGCTTTATAGGAGAATTCTTAAATCGACTTATGAGTTGCATTTTTTACCTGATGTCTTGTTATTAATTGCTTTGTCTTTAGAATTCCTCTTTGGGATATGCAAAATATCATCTTGCTGTAGGTGACTGTTACAGATATACATTCATTTTCTAGTACTACTCCCGAGTTCCAATCTCCCATGTGCAATAGATTCACATTTTCAGATTCACTTTTGAAGAATATTAACATTTTTCTCAGGTGTATGCAAACAAATTCATCCTTTTTTTTTTTCCAACTCTAGTTTATCACCACCACAGAGCAGGGGGAACTTCCCCCCAATCTGCCCTATGTGCGGATCCTCAACACACCCACCAACCAGCCTCGGCAGCATTGCGGGGAGGACCATAGCTTGCCCCCTACGGTGGAGGCCCCCCCCAGGGGAGAATGGGGGAGAACCCGAGAGCACCCTGTAGCCCCACCCTGTCTTACACTGGGCTTTGTTTGGCAGTAGGTGTGGTGGCCTATCGGGGGCGTCATGCTGCATGCGTGTGTGGGGCATTTTCTGTGTAAAGTGCCCAGGAAGAGGACGTGCAATGAAGCATGCACGTCAGGTCACATGCTCCTAAGCAACCTACGTAAGCTTCCACACCTCCTCCAATCCCCTCCAAAGTGCTCACGGCTGCATGAACATCCAGCTGCCATTGGGTGTAGCCAAAGCACCGGGATGCACAGGATCCCACCCCAGGGGAGGAGAGCTCACCGATGACAGCTCGATCCTGCGCCTCCTCCCCCCACCCAGCTGATCCCGGAGGCCCAGGCTCACTCCCGAACCCGGTTACGTCAGGGTAGCACGAGGTGTTTTGCATCCAGTGCCTCAACCCTTAGTGCCACTGGGCCAACCAAAACAAATTAATCATTTATTTGTGTCTGAAAACCAGCAGGAATATCTACATTTATAAGGATAATATACTCTAAATGTGCAAGTTACAGCAAGAGACCTGGACAGAAAAAGGGTTGCCACTGTATACTACTTACACCTGCAAATTTAGAGTTGACCTAATTAATAGAACTAAGCCAGCCCTGCGCTTCTTTACTGCATTTGCTTCACCACTGGCACATCATAAGTTATGTATACCCATCCAGGTGGAAACTCAGCCCCACTTTCCTCCAGGTCTGTTGAAGGATGACAAAAATGGCAAGGAAGATTGCATGCTAAGTGATGCAGGCCCTGGGTGCACAGTTGGGTAACCAACCCCAAACAGTACAGACAGACAAGCAGGCTCTGGAAACTCACTCAGTCGATACAATAGATGTTCAAATACAGGTACAACAAAGCTGAAATTTATTGCCGTGCAGACAGTGAAATGTTTAAGGGAAGGCACCTACATAGGTACATAGAATAGGGTAAGCAATTGTGGTTGCCTGTCTCTAAACATTCTGCTTGTGCTGCTTATTACACCGTCTGTAATTTTAACACATTTTTATGTTATTGCCCAAGCAGACACCTACTGTTCTGAGATCTGATACTACTAGGACCTTTTTCTGTAAGCATATGATGTCCCTGTGCAGTCTAGTGTGCTCTTTATTTTTCGATTTAAGTTACTCATTATTAGCCCTTTGGTTTTGACAGGCACACCTGCAGCATGTCATTGTTCTTTACTTGATGATAATTTTCATAGCAGTTTAATTTCTCATCATAGTTTTGATCTACATCAAATATAGTTACAAGAACTTACGATTCTCAGTTTTTGTATTAGGCCCATCTAGTAAGGACTGGGACTGAGCTAAACTGAGAGATGGTCTGTCTGTGCAAAAAAATAAAAAAAATTTTCATAGTTTCCTTTAAGGGAGGAAAGGCATCATAAATCTAGCTGAACTGCCAGTCAGTTGTTCCCTTCCAGTTCTGGTCCGCTGACCCCACCCCTGCACTCAGATGTTTTGTGACATCTTTACCAGGGAGAGCACTGGGGCATGCACCATTAAAGCCTCTGGGGGAGGTTTAAAAAATGTTATCCTTGTTTAAGCTACTTATGATAAAAATGAAAGCGACCGCTCAGCTAATAGGGCCCCTATCAGTTGAGCGATGGCTTTTATTTTTATCAAAGGTGGCTTAAACATTGATAATAACATTTGTAAAACCTCCCCCCATAGACTTCAATGGGATGCTCCCCTGTGCTTTTCCTGGTAAAAAAATAAAGTGTACAGCATGTTGTTTTCGAATGGTAGCGGTTGTTGGTGTGGCTTCCGACCGCTACCATTGGTGCTGTTTTGTGGTGCGGCATTTGTACTTGCCGCTGTTCTTCACGGCGCTGTTATTGACAGTGCTGTTATTGTTGGCACTGTTCAAACCTAGTGCCTTATACCCAGGGCTAGTTATAAAAAGATATCACAGCAAAGGAGAAACATATTTTACGACAAAAAGGGCTGTTTTCAACCTTTTCTGTAACCACGAGTGTAATAAACATAGCAAAAACAAGGGGGTGCTCACATCCAGGGAGTGTTATTTATATTACGCAACACAATATTCAGCAGAGCTGAAGTGGAGGGCACTCAAGTAGAAGCAATAATTACTTTCAGTAAAACCTCTTTTATTTTCAAATATTACTAAAAACAAGAGGAAGCACCTATTGAAGTCCAGAGCACACCAGTACACATAGATTGCTGTGGCACACCTTGGCAAAGAAAAGCATGAAGACACAGACGCTTCCATTGCCTGTAGTACATATAAGAAAAACTGAGGCTCTGAATCAGCTAAGTTACC
Source organism: Neoceratodus forsteri (assembly GCA_016271365.2). Lineage (NCBI taxonomy): Eukaryota > Metazoa > Chordata > Ceratodontiformes > Ceratodontidae > Neoceratodus > Neoceratodus forsteri. The sequence continues at coordinate 572,100,875 of CM057452.1, forward strand.
TTTTAGACTGCCAGCAGCATCTTTGTGCAAAAAATGGCAACAACAGCAAATGGCAGGGCCGTCTGGCACAGCCCCAAAATGACGAGTAGCTTCCTGGTTCCTGGTAGCAAACATGCTTACATTTAGAACATGTGGTTCATTGGGACTGCACCGAATGCCCCTTCCATTTGCTGTTTTGAAAGATAGAGAGTTGGTCAGAGACTATTCTCTCAAGGGCTTTAGAAATGGGTGGGGGGTAGAGATGGGGAGTAATTACTAGGTAAGGTTCTGTCTCCACCCTTGAGAATGGAGGTAACCACAGCACCAAGCAGGAAAGGGATCTTGGGGTTATCATCTCTGATGACCTCAAGGTAGGGAAACAGTGTGACAAGGCAGCAGGTAAAGCAAATAGGATGCTGGGATGTATAGGCAGGGGCATCACCAGCAGGAAAAGGGAGGTCATAATTCCACTATACAAGACACTAGTGAGGCCCCACCTGGAGTACAGTGTACAGTTCTGGAGACCATACCTACGTAAGGACATAGACAGGGTAGAGAAGGTTCAGAGGAGGGCAACAAAGATGGTGCATGGATTGCATCACAAGTCCTATGAAGACAGGTTGAAGGAACTGAACATGTACTCCCTGGAGGAGAGGGAGAGAGAGGATATGATAGAAACATACAAGTATCTTACAGGGAAGAACAGGGTGCAGGAAAACACTATTTTAAGTGAAAAAAGATGTTCCAGGACTAGAGGGCATGGGATGAAGTTGGAGGAGGAGCGATTCAGAGGAAACATGAGAAAGAATTTCTTCACAGAACAGGTGGTGGACAAGTGGAACACCCTGCCAGAGGAAGTGGTGGGGGCTGAAACAATCATGGGATTTAAGAATGCATGGGATAGACATAAAGGAATTCTGGAGGTCAGGGGAATGGGGCAACAGACTTCTAGGAAAACAAACTGAACTTACAAGCTCAAATGGGCAGACTGGGTGGGCCATAGGCCCTTATCTGCCGACACTGTCTATGTATCTATGTATGTATGTATCTTCCACTGTGATGGGAACTGACCTAGACAAAGGGAGAGGTTAATGAGTTTGGTGATGGGGCAAGGACTACATTAAGGGCTAGATGCAGTAGTTTTAGGTCAAGAGAGCCTCCATTGAATCTGGATTTACCCAGGACCCGAGTTAGATACTTTTTTGCTTCATGTGGAGAGACAATCCTGAAGCGGAAAAGAGAAATGCCTGTGGGGGGACTAGAGGTTTTATTGAAAAAGTCTTGGGGGGGACACTACTAAGGTCAGAGAATGCAGTATTAAAGGTATCAGTGATCAGCTGAGGATCCTGGGTGGTAACACCACTGATATTAAGTAAAGAAGGGGGGGAGGAGTTGGGCTTACCCATGAGATCCTTAATGTTGTCCCAAAATGTTCTCCCTTGTCCCCACGTGGATGAGAGGCAATCTTGGAAGTGGGCCGCTTTTGCACGACAGATTTCCCAGGTACATACATTTCTGGCAGCCCTATATTTCTGCCTATCAGCAGGGAGGCCAGATGCAGTGCCTTATGCCTCAGGTTGTCGCAAAAGGACATAAGTCCCAAGAGTACCGGGGAAATCCAGGGAGTGACCAGGCCTTTGGTAGTGCGCTTGGTATAAAGGGGCAAAGATGTCATATGCTGAGTTAAATGTAGAAATGAAGACTGTTAGGGCACAGTCAACGCTGGTGGCTGAGTCTAAGGGGGACCAGTCACAATTTAAGAGGAAGTCCCTGAAATGCCTCGAATGGCCTTTTTGTAAGAGATTGAAGATAAGATGTCTTGGGACAGGGTTTTGGAGTAAGGTTAGACCATCTACAGAGCACTGGAGAGTGGTCACTGAGAAAATCTGGTAAAACCATGACATTCTTAAGTCTCTCCAGTAGGTTAGAGAAATGAGGTCGATCATGGTACTGGTGCTAGACCAGTAATTGGTCCTAGTGAGAGAGGACATGACCTGGACTAGGTTTAGGGCAGCTGCGGCGTCTTTGTGGGCAGCAGCAGAAGGGGCAGATCAGTTTATATTAAAGTCTCCCAGGATGATGACCTCAGCATTGTTAGGCAACTGAGACACATAGTCAAGAATTGATTGAAAGCAGAGTTTTGGGTTACAGGGAGGTATGTAAGTGGACAGGACTGTGAGGGGCTTGCCCTGGTTACCTAAGGATATTTTAATAGCTAGGACCTGTGCATCATTATCTGTGATAGTGGAAATAAGGGAGTACCCTTGGAGGGAGTCTCGAAGGTAGATGGTGCAGCCACCACCCCTCTTCCCCAACTTATCTTGTCTAAACAGCACATATCCATTTAAGGGGACAGCAGAATCATGGATTTTTGGAGTAAGCCAAGTTTAGACCACTGCCAGGAGGTCTTGTTTGTGCTGGGTGGCCCAAACTTGGAGATCAAGTTTCTGCAGAAGACTGCAGATATTTACTGAGCCTAGTATGAGACCATCAACGTGGCGACTAGAGGGGTTTGGCAGGTGAACAGGGCCAGGGTTAGGGTGCATGTTGCCAGAGAGGAGGAGGAGAAAGAGCGACAGCCTATAGAACACACGTTTACGAGTTCTGAGTTAGGTACAGGCCTACTGTAAGAAGGCTTGGTAACCTGGTAGGATATTGGTAGGGATAAGATATGCAATAGTAAGAAATAAGAGGGGAAAATAGGAGGGGGGGAGAAGGTCCAGTCAGCAAGCTGTGGAATAAGAGCACACAGCATGATGACACGCTAGTAGTGGCACCAGGCAGCTCGTGGGTGTTGATGCCAGGCTGGTCTGCAAGGGGTGGTCAGGGAATGGAAGGGGTGGGTGGCTAGTATAAAGAACAGAATGAAGGAGAATAACCTGGACAGAGAGTCCCTAACAGCAGTTTGAATGGCATGGGAAGGGGGAGGCTTGGAGTTTGGCTATGACGACTATCAAGGAGTTTAAGTGCGCCAAGAGGACAGGCAGTGTTAGACATGATAGCGCAGTGGAAGGTTGCTGTATATAGTGTAGCGGGTTAAGGGTTTGATCCCAGGGCAGGAAGAAAGGGAGGGAAGGTAAAATCAAGGCAAAAGGGGGGCTGTTGAGCTGGAAGAGACGGGGAGATAAGCAGACCTGGACAGGAGTTGCACAGAATGGACAGTGTGAGAGGGGGAATTAAGAGGTTGAGGACTGACCCGAGTGGAAAAATTGTATAACCTGCAAATGGAGAAATGCACTTAGTTATAAGTACAAGGGGGACATGTAACAGGCACATGTCTATAAAGCTAGAGACATCCGTGGGTTGATGACTGGGAAGGGTGGGGTAGCCGATGCACAGCGTCAATGGGCTAACACCCCTAACAAACAACCATTAAGCAGGAAAGAATGCAGTTCATGCCTTGCGACCTCTGTACTTGTGGCATGGGCTCCTGAGGCTGGCTCTGCTCCAGAGTGTTGTGTGGAGCAGGAATGGGGGTGGGTTAACAGAGCCTGAAGGGGGGAACAAAAGACAAGGTAAAGGGTGGGCAATTGAACAAAGGACAAGGGCTAGAGGTCACAATGTGCATACGCAACTAGCCCAATTGGAGAGACGCTGAATTGACAAGGTAAGCTAAAAGGTAAGCTCCAGCAGTAAATCCGAATTATCCACAGCCCACACAGTGAAATTAAAGCAAAGTCAGAAACATGCAGAATTAGCAGCACAGAAAACAATCACATGCACTCTGCCAATTAGAAGTAATTAAGGCACAGCCACAAACAGAGGCTAACTCCGGCAGAGTGCGACTAGCTGTAATATTAACATTTTACCTTCTAACACCCCCAACAAACAACCATTAACCAGGAGAGTATGCAATTTGTTTCATGTGACCTCCATACCTGTGGCGTGTGCTCCTGAGGCCGACTCTGCTCCCAAGTGTTGCCTGGAGCAGGAATGGGGGTGGGTTACCACAGCCTGTGGCGTGGGCTCCTGAGGCCAGCTCTGCTCCCGAGTGTTATGTGGAGTAGGAATGGGGCAACACTAAGACTCAAGTCACTAAACCCAATAAAGAAATACCCACAAGTTTCAAACAGCATAGACAGCTGTGTTGCAGTACCTATAGGTTCCAGCAGGGGAGGAAGGGTGGAAGCTCAGAATACGAACATATGAAATTTGCCAGCAGATAAAGGCCTAGAGGTCTATCAAGTCTGCTCAAATGTGCAGCTAGCACCCCTTATTCTGCAGCTGCCCCTCCCTTCCACCCTTCCCCTTCATTAACCCTCCCCCTTGTCCTGTCCCATCCCCTTTTGAAGCAGTCCACTGTTCTACTGCATACCACTTCTGCAGGTAATGCATTCCACCCAGCCACCACCCTCTCTGTAAAAAAGTGTCTCCTCATCTCCCTCCTGAACTTTCCTCCCTCCAGTCTCATATCATGGCCCCTGGTGGCCCTCCCCTCCCTTACTTTGAACAGCCCCTCTGTACCCGTCTTGTTTATTCCTTTCATGTATTTAAAGGTTTCAATCATGTCACCCCTGTCCCTCCTCTTCTCCAGTGAGTACATGTTCAACTCCTTCAACCTCCTCACGTATGATAAGTCCCCCAGCCCCTTGATCATCTTTGTCACCCTGTGCTGCACCCCCCCTCCAGTAACTTAATGTCCCTCTTCAGATACGGGCACCAGTACTGTACGCAGTACTCCAGGTGTGGTCTAACTAATGACCTATACAGTGGCAGAATCACCTCCTCCCTCCTCGAGGATATACTCCTTGCAATACAACCCAGCATTTTGTTGGCCTTTGCAGCTGCCTTCCTACATTGTGCTGAGTTGTTCATTGACCCTGTAATGAGCACACCCAGATCTTTCTCCTCCTCTGTCTGGGCTAGCTGCACTCCCAACTGGTAACTCCTCCTTGGGTTCTTCATCCCAAAATGCAGCACCTTGCACTTTTTGGCATTAAACCCCAGTTGCCAGGTGTCTGACCAGGTTTCAAGCTTTGCCAGATCATTCTGCAACCCCTGCCATCCCCCCTAGGTCATCCACCACCGCACCTACCTTGGTATCATCAGCAAACAGACTGATCTTGCTCTTGATGTCCCATGATATGTCTGCAATGAATATCCCAAACAACACTGGTCCCAACACTGAGCCCTGTGGAACACCGTCCCACTGCCTTGGGTGTGAGAGCTCCCCACCCACCACTCACCCTCTGTTGCCTTCCTGAAGCCAGTTCCCTACCCAGCTCACCAGCTTTGCACCCGCCTGTGCCTACTAACTTCCTTCTCAGCCTTCCATGTGGCACCAAGTCGAATGCCTTCACTGAAGTCCAGATACAGGACATCCACTGTATGGCCCCTGTCCAGTTGCCTAGCTACTCCAGTCATAGAACTCCACCAGGTTAGTTTGGCAGGATCTGCCATGTCTGGAAGCCATGCTGTCTGCTGTCCTGTAGTCCTTTGGCCTCTAGGGAGGGCCACCAGCTTCTCCTTCAGGATAGTCTCCATTAGCTTACCCACGATGGATGTGAGGCTCACTGGTCTGTAGTTTCCGGTTCATCCTTGCGGCCACTCTTGTGGAGGGGCACCACATGAGCCATCCTCAGTCCTTGAGGCACACCCCGAATGTAGTGAGGCATTAAATAGGTCTGCCAAAGGTCCTGCAAGGACCTCTGCCAGTCTTCTTCAGTACCCTGGGGTGGATGCCATCTGGGCCTGGGCGCCTTGTCCACCCTTAGTGCCTTCAAACCTCCCAAACTCTGCCCTCCTTGGATTTCCCCAGCTGTCACCACTTCCCCCTGCTTCTGCCATTTCTCCCACCTTGGGTGTCACCCCTCTTCTCTTTAGTAAATACTGAGCAGAAGTACTCATTTAGTGCTTCTGCCTTATCGCACCCTGCTTCCACCCAACCCCCTCTCCTTCCTGAATACAGTAAGATTCCCTTAGAAGAAACAAGATTACTATGGTAAGTAATTTTTTCTTCAAACCCCAAGAAATCTTACTGTATTCTGACTTCTGCAGACTACCCAAGTAGTACCTTTGGAGGAGGTCAGAGAACCTATTTAGGAAACGGGCTCTGCAGTACTGCTGTGCCAAACCTGGCATCACTTCTGGCCTCGGTATCCAGGCTATAGTGTTTAGTAAAGGTGTGAACTATTTTCCAGGTAGCTGCTTTACAAATTTCCAACAAAGGGATATCTCTTGCAGCTGCTATTGAAGCAGCTGTACTCCTTGTAGAGTGGGGGCTCTTTACCCACTTTGCTGTAGCAAAACTGGATACAGACCACTATCCACTGGGCAATGATCCTCTCTGAGGCAGGTTTGCCCTTCCCAACTCCTCCATAGGTCAGGAACAGCTGGGTTCTATCCTGTCTGTGTCCCTTCATGTGATCCAAGAAGTAGCTTATAGCTTTCTTGACAGCAAGACTATGCAATCTTCGTTCTCCTTAAGTGGAATGATCAGTGAAGAAGACTGGCAAAGTTATGGACTGATTAAGGTGGAAGTCTGAGACCACTTTAGGAAGGAATTTGCTATTGGTCCTAAGGACCACCTTGTCCCTGTGGACTGCTATGTAATCTGGCTCTGTGGACAAGGCCTGGAGTGCACTGATCCTCCTGGCTGAGGTGATGGCTACCAGGAATACTGTTTTCCATGTCACATACTTGCAAGGCAAGGCAAGGCAAATTTTATTTTTCAGACACCCAATCCCAGAGGCTCTGGGCGCCGTACAGTAAATACATCAGAAACAATTAAAACACTATAAATAAAATGTCAACATTCCAATTACATACATAAAATTAGAACATTAAATGGGGGTCTAATTTACCAGTGGAATTCTAATCTTCTATTATAAAAAAATCTCAAACACATTATTTACAGAACAGTGTCTGGGAATGCCCAGCTGAATAAAAAGGTCTTGAGGAGAGCTTTGAATGCCTGAACTGAAGGGACCTCCCTTACTGATGGAGGAAGCGAATTCCACAGGATGGGGCCAGCGACACTAAAGCTCTGTCACCGGCAGTTTTTAACCTCATCCTGGGAATCATAAAGAGGCCCCTAGAGGAGGATTGGAGGGAGCAGACTGGCGCAGCAGGTGTTAGAAGGTCTGACAGGTAGCCAGGGCCCAGTCCATGTAGGGCCTTAAAGGAGAGCAAGCCCACCTTAAAGAGAACCCTCCATCAAACAGGCAGCCACTGCACTTCACGCAGCACCGGGGTGACGTGACAATATTTAGGCTGTCCCGTCAGCAACCTGGCAGCTGCGTTCTTCACTAGCTGAAATCAACAGAGGGCACCTCCAGAGACCCCGAGGTAGAGTGCATTACAGTAGCCAAGCCTAGATGTCACGAATGTATGTACCAAGGTGGGGAGGTCGAGGGGTGGAACCAGGTGTTTGATCCTAGCAATATTCCTCAGGTGGAAAAAGGTGGACCAGACGGCATGGGGTCATAATGTCGCAAGACATTATGCCGCATGGTAAAATCATGCTGCCAATACAGCGTGATTACTGCCATGCAGCATAAGTCTTCTTTCTGTGGGGGGCTCTGTTCCCCACACCCCTCGTTACGGGAGGCTGCACCCCACGAATCCCCCAATAAGGCTTCTCAACCTCGGAGGTGGGGTTTACCTCAGGGAGCGCACAATGTGTGAAAAAAAATAAAATGTCTGGGACCGGGAATCAAACCCGGTCCCAGACGCAGTGCCTGGGTTCCTGCTGCTGTGGCTCAGTCCAGTGAGCCATGGCAGCTGCTCGGTGGAACACACTCCTGGCAGAGGTCTTATCCTCTGCCTGGGATTGTGTGAATGGTGCAATACCGCGTACATCAGTATATGCAGTATTGCACCATTTGCTGTCATAGACAGCGTTGTTTCGGGTTAGCTATAATGTCATACGCTATTACGCGTACGACATTATGACCCAATAGGGGACCAGACAATGGATGACACCCGAGATTCAAATGTCAATCCATTGTCAAGGATAACACCAAGATTGCGCACCCTAGAGGAGGCCTTCAATGACACAGATCCCAGAAACAATCCAGTCTCTGCACCAGAGGCCATCCTATCATACCTCCTGTTCAACTCCACCACCAGTACCTCCATCTTATTGGGGTTCAGTCACAAGCAGAGAGAGGCCATCCAGTCATTAATCTCGGCCAGGCAGTTGTTCAGTATGTCCACTGCAGTGGAAGTCCCAGGGGTAAAGGATAGATACAGCTGGGTATCATTCGCATAGCAATGAAAATCCAGACTGTACTTCCTAATGATCCCACCTAGGGGCAGCATATACACGGCAAGCAACACTGGTGACAAGACCGAACCCTGAGGTACTCCACAAGACAGAAGGCTAGGGGAGGAGGAGAAATTCCCCATCACAACCCTTTGCCTCCTGTTCATGAGACAGGACTCAAACCGGCGGATGACAGTGCTGGCGAGTCCACAAAATTCCCTCAGGCAATCGAGCACACAATGTCCACCGTGTCGAAGCTGGAGAAGAGGACTGATGAGAATGAAAAATTGTCCCCTCCTTGATCTCTGACCCGAGGAGACTATTATGCACCCAAACTAATACGGTTTCATACAGTGCCCGCACGAAACCCAGACTGGAGTGGCTCACAGATATCAAAGGCCACTTAGGTATTCTCCAAGCCGGTACACAGTCTTCTACAACCTTTCAAAAATGGAAGGTTGGAGACAGGATGGTAATTCGCCTTGACGTCAGGGTCTAAAGATGGTTTCTTCAGAAGGGGTCTCACCAGTGCCTCCTTCAACTCATCTGGGAAGACCCCCTCTGACAAAGAACACCAGACAATCAAAGCGAACACCAGGCCTCAACACATCCCATTAAGAAACGAGTTGGCACTAGGTCCAGTTCGCAATATGCGTGCTTCAGCTTCGAGACAACCTCAATGACCTTGGCCACCTCCACTATTTTAAACTCCCCCCAACTAGGCGGAGTGCACGTCGGACAATCCAGACGACCACTGGCAGACACACTGTGGCTCACTGGCGGGATTCTCTGCCTGATGGCGGACATTCTATCTGAGAAGAACCGAGCAAACTCATTGCATAAAGCATCAGAAAACATTTTTTTTCGGCTGTAGACAAGTTGGATGTAATAGCCTGTCCACAGTCCAAAAAAGCATAGCTGGTCGGTTCTTCCCAGTGGCAAACTCCCTGGACAGGAACACTGCCTTCTTTCGGTTGATTGCCCCCTGGTACACCACAGAGTGTGCACACAGGGCCAGTCTGTCCATCTCTAGACCGGTCCTCCGCCAGCAGCATTCCAGCCTCCGACTCTTGATCTTCATCACCTTGAGCTCCCCATCAAACCAAGGGGGCCCTCAAGTGAGAGGATCTGGGTCGTACACGGACCAGTGCAAGGGAGTTGAGTGCCCCAGATACCACCTCACTATAGACGGTGACTGCTTCACCCACACCCCCATGCATGCACTGCCCAAACTAGATAGGTCAACCACCGCCAGAAAAACCTCTGGGGTCAAACCTCTCAAAGGGTGGTAGCTTACGATCTCTGCAGGGAGAGGGCTCATGGGGTGGGGGGCCCTGAGCAAGAACTCCACCATGCAATGATTGGCCCAAATGACCCGATCAGTCTTAGGATTATCAATCTCAAGCCCCAGTGAGAGGACCAAGTCCAACATGTGACCACCCTGGTGAGTCGCAGTTGAAACCTCTTGTGACAGGCCCAGAGATGTCATCATCTGGAGGAAGTGATAACCCAGCCTAGAAGATTCATCATCAGCCCAAACATTGAAGTCCCCCAGAACTAAACACCTGGGGGCCTCCAATGTTTCACCAATGACGGAGTCGGCTACTTCCTGCAGGAACTCTCCTGCTGCCCCGGGGGGCGGTAAATCAGGAGAATCCTGCAACCTGCACCCAGACCACCATGGATGGCCACATATTTGAATGAAGTCGGTGTTCTCACTGGGTGCACGGTGAAACCTAGCTCAGATCTAAAACAGATGGCCACTCCACCGCCTCTGCGTTCCACTCTAGGGCAGTGCACAATGGAGTACCCAGGGGGTTGGGGATGGCAACCTCTAAAACCAGACCAGCATCATCTCCTACCCAGGTCTCCGTAATGTATGCCAGATCAACTGACGAAACCAGATCCGCAATAATTGCGGTCTTATTTCTGATCGATCTGGCATTGCATAGCACCGCCCTCAGGGGATTGGTGGACATACTAACATACTAAAATGCCAGCAGAATAGGCCTAACAGTCTTTAGTGTCTGCTCGTTTGGTTAGCCCCCACCGTACACCAATAGCTGCCCTCAATTTAACTTTTCCTGGATTACTAACCTCCATATTAGCAAACTGTGCTTGTAATCTGATGTTCCTAAAGAATATATTTAAATCTACAAACAACTGAAAATGATTAAGCTTCTTTGTCATAGAATATGAGAGGCAAAAGCCTCATTAGCTATTTTACCTTCGACTGTGTGTTCCCTTTTTCCTTCCCCCCCCCCACCTGTTGGTATAATATTATTTGTTCCATTTACGTTAACATGTATTAACGATAAATGTAGTATTTTAACATGGACACCTCTAAAATGGCATTGGTGAACACACAGCGATATGCAAGGGAAAAGAGATCGACTTGGTTAGCAAGCATGCTATACAATAAGGTGTCCTATGAATGTAAACAAAGCAAGAGATCCCTTTAAATTTCCAGAGTGTAGCGTCTGTTATTATGCCCGTGTGGGAAGAGCCTCACCTGACAGCAATTAGTTGCTAGGTTATAACGTACTTTAACGTTGGTGATTACATCAGAGCTTTCCCACACATGGGCATAAGAGGAGCAGGCCAACGCTAACCTCTTGCTGCCGCATTAAGAATTGAGAGCTGAATATACGCCAACTTTATGTAAGTAGGATCGTTAGCACAAGAGATATATATTGTATTTTAATAAATGAAGTACTAATGGTATTTATCCTTGTATCCTAGGGCAGAACAGGCATAACATACTTGAGGGAATTACCCACATTTAAACTTTTTGGGGACGGAAAGAACCGTGCTGCCCAGGTAAGGTTTATAGTGATTACTGCTATAATAAGAGGAGCCAATCATAATGGCTAGTGTAGCTAACAAGGAGATTTTTACGTTTCCTAGGTAATATAAGCAAGCAGTTGGAATTGTTTTTGGCCGTAGAAGAGCCTTTTAGAGATGAAAAATAGGTGACTATGCACTGGTGTATTAATAAATGACTCTCAAAGGAATGATGTTTAAAAATACACTGCATGTACTGTTTATAAAACGGATAAAAGGTTTTTGAAGTTAGATTAGAAATTTGTTATAATTGTCAGCAAGTTAAAGTTGATTTGTGGCCAGTAAAGTAGGTTTAAGCCATTTTGGCGAGATTTAAGATTAGTTTAACAAAGGCAGAAATGTGGAAATGAAACATAGAAGCTGATAAAAATGATGTTAACATAAAATGAACGTAATAATATATTTTATTTTATGATTTAAATAGTGGTGTTAAACGAAATTTGAAAAACATACTGATTTAAATGTTCATAATTTATTCTCACAAAAATGGCAACAAATGTTTGTTTTTACTTCTGTCTAATAGTCCCCCAGAAAAAGTCAGAGGTTGGTGAAACATTGGGGCATGCTTTAAAATATAAAATAAATATACTGAAATTAATGGAACTGGTTCTTGCATATGTTTTTTTACCAGAGTTGGTGCACCCATAATTTATTGAAGATTTCACAATCTGCCTGAAGGTGGTCAAACCCCAGACAAACACAAACTAAGTGAGGATTAGCTTTAGCAAATGGTTCCCCACACTCTGTACAATGCTGAAAACCCGTTGGGCCGGTTCTTTTCTTGAGTAGTGACACAACCAACAAAACCCCTTAAAAGTGGGTTTTAAGTGAGCCCAAGCACACACAAAAGAATATCTTTCAACTCTTTTAAATATTCACCTCTTTTTTTTTTTTTCGGTCATTTTAGGGACCGAGGAGAGAACCGAGAATTACCACGGTTTCTCTCCAAATGAAATAACGGTCCAAAAAGAGTTCAAAAGTGAAAATTAAACTTAAAATATATAAATAAATGTTCCGTTTCCTCCCGGTTAAACAAACCAAGACGAAAACGAAAAACGAACTGGAATAACACTAGATCTAGACTAATCTGCCTGTAAACTCAAGGACAGTGTGTCAAAAATGAACAGAAATAAAATGTTACTTCAAACAAAAAAATGAAAAAATAAAATTTTAAAGAAAGATGAAGGCGGGCTCTCCGAGGCATCTGTACTAGGTAAGTGGAGTAAAGAATTTGACGGTTGTAGAATGTATACCAGAAACAGTGGTTTGAAAACCGAGCTTCAGCCTAACATTTCACGATTAGTATAGGTTCTATTAACCATTTTGGCTCCAGAGCAGTCTTATGGTGAGACCATACTGCAGAAGTCAGAATACAGTAAGATTTCCTGGAGTTTGAAGCATGACAGAGTCAAAGATTTCAGAGCAAGTTGTAATAAAAAAATAGCATGTTCACTCATGATTAAGTTACTAAATTGTTATTAAATCAAATGTTAATTAATATAGAGCTGTGCATTATCAAGGTCACAGTTACTACATTTAATCAGTCAGTAACCACATAATAACTCTCTCAATACACTTAATTTCTCAGTTCTCTCTAGCACTTTCTGGATTTCAGTACTTCTGGCTGTATACTTCAAGACATTTAATAACACACTGCTCCATCTCACTGATCCACCAGAGTTTGGTTAGCCAACATTGCACTCGAATGGCTTCCCAACTGTGTCACTTCAACTTAGCATTTTTATCCAGCACGACACCACTAATATAGCAGCATCAGTAGCAGCTGAATAAATAAGGCTCTGCACAACAGAAAAGTTTACAAAAATAAATGGCATACCATAGGTAACATAGAAACTTAACATTTGTAGGCAGAAAAATACTCCATGGCTCACCCAGTCTGCCTACATGGTCCCTACCTAGTTGATCTCTGCAGACCCTAACTGGTCTCCAGCCCATTTCCTAATATTCCCTTATGTTTATCCCATGCATGCTTGAAGTCTCCCACTGTTTTCACCTCCACCACTTCTGCTGGCAATCTATTCCATGTGTATGCCACTCTTTCAGTGAAGTTGTACTTCCTCCCATTACGCACACACACACACACACCGAGCTTCATTTCATGTTCTCTGGTCCTGGTGCTATTCCTTACTGAAAGATACTCCCCTCCTGCACCCTGTTCACCCACGTGAGGTACTTATAGGTCTCCATCATGTCCCCTCATGCTCTTCTGTCTTCCGGGTAAGTACAAAAAGGCATATCAAATTGTTTCAGCACCACTGGGTATGAACATATTTATTTATTTACAGGCAGGTAGGTTTTTGTTGGCCAGGAAAGGAGGCTACGCAATGCTGTCTATTTTCAGGGTTGTCTGGGTTGGTGAATGGGAGAATTTGGCAAGGACACCAGGGAAACTCCCCTGGTGTTTAACTTCCTGTTTGGAGGATGGAGGATCCTGGTGGAAGGAAGGAGGACGACGTAGAGCTACTGCAGAATGGGGGTTGGCCCTCAACCCCACTTGCTTGCCTGCATGAGGACAACCTGCCCAAACCAGTGCTGGATGGGAACAGTGGGTCAGTAAAGCCAGAATTATCCTGTAGAGGCATGGAAAAGTTTCTATGGTTTCCTTTCCAAGCATTTTACTAGGACCTAATGAAGTCCATACAGCTGAAAAACAACTAGACGCAGAAATGCAGAGAAGGAAACAGCTTCTTCTTCAAATGAGTATTAGCCCTTTGATTTCAACAGGCACACCTGCATCATGTCAGTCTCCAAAACTGTTATTTCTTTACCTGGGGATAATTTTCATAACAGTTTAATTTCTCATCATAGCTTTGATCTACATCAGATATTAGTTACAAGTAACTTAGGAGTCTCAGTTTTTTGTATTAGGCCCATTTTAGCAAGGACTGGGACTGAGCTACCACATGCATCCCTAGTTTGCTCAGAAATTGTAAAATATTCCCTTCTTTAGTTTTACAGCTTTCACTGTTCAGCCTATTCCTTCTGTACATTGTGTGGTGAGATAGTTAGACTAGATAAGAAAGAATATAAATTATATTGTGAGACTTCAAATAGACAAACACAACACAGCCCTAGGGTAGGAACAGGGCCTACAAAAATTGTTTACTAAATCCATGGGGGGGTCACGTGATCGCTGCATGGCATAGAGACATGTCTCCGCTAGGCTCCACTCCCCGGATCACAATTTATTGAATATTCCACAGAATTCGGGTGAAATTGTGGTAGAAAACCACTTAAATACGTTGCACCTACCATCATGGATGGGTATGTGGTTCCGGTCTCTGGTAAGACGCAATGAACGAGCTCCAAAAATAGCAAGAAGCAGGCTCCGGGCTCACAAGCTGGCGCGATGGGGCCAATCTCGATCTCAGCAGCGGAGATGGCTGCAATTGGGCGCAAACTGAAGGATCGGCTTCTAGAGGCGCTCACTCCTAAATTGGAGTGCCTTGAAGAAAAGATTGATTGTCGACTAAATGATCTGGATGTGCAAGTTACCCAACACCAGGAACGACTCAAGGAGGTAGAGAACCGCATCTTGACTACGGAGGATGTATTGGCTCCACTACCTAAACGCCTGGCAGCATAAGAAAAAGAAGTGGCAGACCTTAGGGAGGCCCTGGACTATCAAGAAAACTATCATCGCAGTCTAACCTGTGGTTACGGGGCTTCCCTGAGGGGAAGGAGGGAGCTAACATTATGGAGTTCCGTGTGAGAAAGTTGCCTGAGTTGCTGGGCCTTTCACTGAAGAAAGGTTTGTACAAGTTGGAGTGTGCACATCGGGCTGACTGTCAAATGCTAATTGGGGATGGAGATAAATTGGATGTACAAACTGTGGAATTAACGGGGGAACGAAAATATGATCTTTGTTGGTCGGGGGGGATGGGAACAGACATACGCAAAACTAACTAGGGAGAACTTTTTATTTGGGTAGTACATACCTGCTTCTTCTTTAAGAATGCTGTATGGTACTTGGGGGGGGGGGTGTAAATAGTTCTAAGTTAAAAGTTAAGTATTTGTTGTATGTTATGTTTGTTAGATTGATCGTATATCAGGGGTCCAGTATATTTCCAAA
This sequence comes from Neoceratodus forsteri, assembly GCA_016271365.2. Classification (NCBI taxonomy): domain Eukaryota; kingdom Metazoa; phylum Chordata; order Ceratodontiformes; family Ceratodontidae; genus Neoceratodus; species Neoceratodus forsteri. Next base: position 572,115,997 of record CM057452.1, read on the forward strand.
GGCAAGATGCTTCGTGGGTGAAGACAGGTGGAGGGCAGTGCCGGGTAGTTCCTTGGATGGGCTATGGAGGGATGTTTTATGTATAAATCATGATGGCTAACAAAGAAAGGATAAATATTGTTTCGTGGAATGTCAGAGGGTTCTCTGCCCCAATTAAGAGGTCATGCATTTTAATGGCTCTAAAGAGAGCACACGCTGAAGTGGCCCTACTCCAGGAGACACATCTTACACCCTCTGAGCACCAGAAGCTGGTACGGACCTGGGTGGGGGCGTGCTATGCTGCCTCCTACTCCTCCCACAAAAGGAGCATGGCAGTCTTAGTGCTTAAGTTCTTGCCCTTTAAACCATCTAGGGTGGTGCAGAATACTAGAGAGGGGAGATGCATTTTTTGTAGAGGGGACAATTCGTGGTACGCCTATCACCTTGGGGAGCATTTATGCACCAGTGATATCTGACCCAGCCTTCTATAATGGTATACTAGTCCTGATAATGAGAGAGCAGTTTAAGGGGCTGGTAATGGGGGGAGACTTCAACTGCACATCAGACCCAGTCTTGGATCACTCGGAGGGCAGGGGCAGGAGAGGTGGATGTATGAGACGCTGGAGGGAGGGAATGGTAGCTCTTGGATTATTAGATGCCTGGAAATCAACAAACCCCACCCAGCGAGAGTATACATTCTTCTCCAACCCTCACAAATCATGGTCCAGAATTGATCATGTATACATAGACAAAACATGGTATGCTAAATTAACTAATATTAAACATGGCCCGATACATATATCGGACCATGCCATGGTCATGGCCACAATTGAGTTAAATTTGGAGTAGACAAGGACCTCCATGTGTCGTTTCCCTACATACCTGCTGGGTTCCCAGGAATTCAGAATGTTCCTTAAGGATCAAATAGCCCTGTATACCGACCTAAATAAAGAATCAGTGTCATCTAGACAGATATTTTGGGATGCAGGGAAGGCATACTTAAGGGAGGCTATCATTAGCTATGTGGCAAAATATAAAAGGGAAAAGTTGAAGCGACAAGAGGAAAGAGGGGGGAGGTACTCCAAATGCTGGCAGTCTCTAGGAAGCATTAAACAACATACTCTCAGAGGAAGCTTGCAGACAATACTTCTTTCTTCGACACAAATTTTTTGAATGGGGCAATAAGCCGGGACCACTTCTGGTGAACTTGATAAAGGGCCGAAAGGGGACATTGTGGCTGCTTGAGGTCCAGGACAAGGAGGGGTCCTTACTTAAAGATCCAAATAGAATAAAAGAAAGATTTGGCCAGTTCTATCAGGAGCTGTACAGAGCAGAATGCGGGGGTACCTTGGATAAGGCAAAGGATTTTTTGGATAGGGTCAAAATACCTAAACTTTCCTCCAAGCAGCAAGAAGAGATGAGTAGGGAAATTCCTAAAGCAGAAATTAGGGTGGCAATATAGCATATGAAAGTGGGCAAAGCGAGTGGCCCTGATGGCCTACCTCTGGAATTTTATAGGGCGACAGGAGAGGGAGGGAGGGAGTGATATCCCATCTGTGGGAGGTCTTTCAGGAGGTGAGGGAGGGGCATCCCTTGCCAACATCTAAGGGAGAGGCAGCCTTCTGTGTGATACCAAAGCCTGGGAGGGACCCACTGGAATGTGCCTCTTCTCAACCGATCTCCTTGCTTAATGCTGATGCCAAAATATATGCCAAACTCCTGGCATCCAGACTGGACAAGGTACTCCAGGCCTTAGTGCACCCGGACCAAACCGGCTTCATTCATGGCAGGCACTCCTACCACAACATTAGGAAGGCCCTCAATGTGATACAGGGATCCACTCGGTGTCCGGGACTACCAGCAGTGCTGTCCCTGGATACCGAGAAAGTATTTGATAGAACTGAATGGGAACACCTGTTTGCAGTGCTAGCTAGGTCTGGACTGGGAGGAAAGTTTCTGGAGTTGGTAAAAGCATTGTATGCTTCCTCCCGGGCTTCGGTGTTAGTGAATGGCTCACTCTCAAAATACTTTCTCTTATTCAGTGGTACAAGGCAGGGATGCCCCTTGTCCCCACTACTCTTTGCTCTGGCAATTGAGCCGCTTGCAATAGCTATCCAGGGTGACCCGGGCATGCAGGGAATTCGAGAGGGTAGTGGGATGCAACATAAACTGTCCCTATATGCAGATGACATGATAGTGTACCTGGGAGACCCGGAACACTCAGTGCCACCCCTCCTGTCCCTTATTTTGAGGTTTGCCAGTTTCTCAGGCTATAAAATTAATATAGATAAATCGGAGATCTTATATTTGGGGCAGGGTGCAGCTCTTGTTAAAGGAAAGTAGGGCCTAAGGGAGGTGGGCACCTCAATTAAATATTTAGGAGTAAATATTGGGAAAAACATTGCTGACTTGTACCATTTAAATTATACCCCTATGATTAAGAACCTGACTGAGGAACTCAAGAGGTGGCAGGCCCTGCCCTTGTTGTGGTTTGGCCGTATCAATCTAATTAAAATGAATGTGCTACCTAGGATACTTTATTTGCTGCAGATGCTCCCTATGGGATTGACTAGGCGAGATATTGAGAAGCAGGAGAAGGCTTTCTCCAGTTTTATGTGGCAAGGAAGGAGGGCTAGGACCAGCCTGAGAAGATTAAAAATGGATACTCAGGGTGTGGGCTAAAGTTTCCTGATTTGAGGAACTACTTTCTGACGGCGCAGATAAGATATACAAGAGACTGGGAGTTCAGACCACCTGAGGCAAGCTGGGTGGATCTGGAAGAGATGGGAATGTGGGGACGACTGTCAGTCTATTTGGCTAAAGGTAGGCAAACAATTCTTGCCTTGATTGCTTATCCCAATCCTCTAGCCCACCAGGTGTTAAGTAACTGGCAGCAGATTAAAAATCTACTGGGAGCCAAGGAGAAAGAAATGAACTTGCTGCCATTAGATAGGAACCCATTCTTTAGACCTAGCATGGAGGAAGCAATATTCAGTGAAAGGGAGGGAAGGGGTATCTCATGTGTTCAAGACCTTTATAGAGGAGGAAACTTGTGCTCCTTTCAAGAATTTAAGGAGGCATTGGGAGTCCCGAAGAGCCATCTATTCAGATATTTCCAGGGGAGGGACTATGATAGATCAATAGGGAGACAGGGGGATGGTGGGTCAGGTCTGGAACACCTTGAGGCCCTAATATGTAGAGCTAGGAGAGACCCTCAGGGTGTTACTAGAAATGCTAATCAGCTCCTCAGAACACATCTGGGTGATGTGACCGCCAGCATGAGGAAACTATGGGAGAGAGATCTGGGGATGCAAATCACCAAGCAGAATTTGGGCCTTGCCATGGCATCACATATGGGTCTGCTCTCCTGCAATAGATTTAAAGAGTCAGCCTACAAATCCATACACAGGCTGTACTGCCCCTCTGTGGTTGCCCATTGGTTTAAGCCAGAGATTCTGGAGACTTCTTGTAGGTGCAAAGTGGACATAGGCACATTCTATCACTGTTTCTGGATGTGTCCAGGACTTAAAATGTACTGGGAGGGAGTGGGACAGGAATTGAGTGCACTCACCAACTCTGGAGTCCTGGTTACACCCTTGGGCCTCCTTTTCGGGGTAGAAGACGCAGAGGAGGGAAAGAGTGGATACTCCAGAGGAGATGAATACAGATCCTCCTGCTTTTGGCTAGACAGGCTATAGTAAACACGTGGGTTTCAGGGGAGACTCCCACAGTCTCACAATGGCGTGCCCCAACAGTGAAAGCCTTGGCCTTTGAAAGGCAGACATATCAGAGAAGGGAAAGAAAAATAACTTCACTAACACCTGGTGAGCATACCTGAATACGTTACGAGTGGATGAGGCACTCGTGATATACTCAGGAGACTGCTGAGCAGCCCTTAAGGTCTGCCCCTCTCCTACTGTCCCCTGGATAGGTAAGAATGAGTTGATATGTTAAGAATAATTCACTCACTAAGGTTTTTATGCTATGAATGGTGCCTTGATTATACATGTTTTTTTTTTTTTCTGGACCATTGTACATAGTCTGATGACATTTTGGTGACTCTGTAATGCTGATATATTGCTGCTCTTTGTTTTGTTTTTTTTGAAAATTTAAATTACAATAAAAAGTTGTTTTTTTTTTTTTAAATATCTTCTTTATTAGATTTTCCAACATATATACATACATGTCATCAGGATCCAGATAGCTTATTTCATTTATATAGTTCTTAACGTCTCAGCAAGAATACATAAAACTTTAGCTTTATAAAAAGGAAAATGATACAAAAGGTTTCTGATTGTACTTATGGGGATTAGGCGACTAGTAGCCTTGTCCATCTTGGCTGTGAATGAAAGTTGTTCCCCAGGTCCTAGGACCCTGTTAGACAGCACCAGAGAAAGAGGCCCATATTGTGGTTCGTGTTGATTTGTGTATAACGCCTCAGGTTAATCTGTAATCAAGTCGTAGCATTTTACAGTCAGTGAAGTTTCAGTCCGCAGCTCCCATTTCGGGTTACAATCTCAGATGATGGGACTGAGTGTTTTTAGACTGTCTGCAGCCCAATATCTCCCTTTACCCACTCCCCAGATCATTCCACCACAGCCTCCATACAGTACTATGTGAATTTTCCCTCAACCAAAGGGTGGGTGGGGGCCTGATGGGGAGGCCCAGAGTGAGTGTTTCATTTGTATCTGCACAGGAGGGGGTTCAATTGGTTTAGATTTTATTTTCCTAGAGGGTGAAAGTAGGGTCTTTTAGCATGCAGTATATCTGCCATCTGGCCCATCTAGTGGTGAACTTCTCTTCTTGATCATTTAGACTGTGCATTATTTTTTCCATGGTATATATCTGTCTTGTGATATTCCACCAATCTTGTATCGTAGGGATTTTAGAAGTCAACCATAGTTTCGTGATTACTTTCTTAGCCGCAGAAATGAGGAGGAGCAAATATCTGGTGTTGGGGCCCCTTAGAGTTTTAGGGAAAATAAGGAATAGAAACATCTCTGATGTCAAATGGAGTTGTGGATCTAGTATTTCTTGTAGATGGGTCTGGAGAAGTGTGAGAAATGGCTCAAGGGTCGGGCAGTTCTGCATGACATGGGTATGGTTTGCCCTGGGCTCTCCGCACAAGCGCCAGCATGTTGCTGAACGGGTTGGAGAAAAGTGGCTTGTGACTGCAGGGGGTTCTGAAGTACCGAACCAGGTTCTTCCACGCAAATTCACGCCACTGGTGCGAGCTGGTCACTCAGGCCAAATAGCCGCAGGCTCGGCGCCATTCCTCTGACGTTATTTGATAGCCCGATTCCTGAATCCATTGTATGCAGATGTTGTTGATGAGAGGGTAACTCTGTGCATTCAATGCTTGATAGTATAGCGATATCAGATGGTCCTGTTTCAATGTTTTGTGGCGATTGATTTGGCTGTGGATTAAGGGTGGGTATTGCTCAAGGTTCCAGATTGTCTGTGGGAGACTATCAGCGTAGTGCCGGAGTTGCAGATACCGGTAGAAATCCCGGTGTGGCAGGTTATATTTCCTTTGGATCTCTGCATATGACCACATCACACCTTAGGACATTATCTGCACCAGGTATTTCAGGCCATATTTTTCCCATTGCTGAAAGCTGTTGTCTAGTTTGTTCGGGGGAAAATCGCCCAGGCTAGAGACTGGGCGTATGAGTGGTAGGAAAGGTGCCAACCGGTGTTTTATTTTGATGGTTTGCCAGTTTCTGAGACAATCCACAAGCCAGGGGTTTGTATGCAGGGGCGCTTCCCTATTATCCGCTTGTTGGTATAGGATTCGGTGGTAATCATGGTCGTTCATCAGGGTTCTTTCTATGTCCAATCAGAGTGGGTTGGATGTTCTGGTTTGCCGAGACATTAAACGCGTCAGTACCGCCACTTGTTGGTAGTGCCAGTCCTCCTTCTTGACGGGGAAGGGTGAGGATCTTTAGGCGAACTCGGGGGTTTTTGTTTAGCCCATATGAATTTTGCAATGAGATGGTTTAATTCTCGAAAAGTCTTTAGTGGGAGATATATGGGGATATTTCGAAATAAATATAGGGCTCTCGGGAGTACTATCATTCTGATGAGGTCTATTTTCTTTGTTAGGCCCAAGGGAAGTGTTGCCCAGGAGATTAGGTCAAATTTCAAATGTGTAATGAAGTGGGTATAGTTATACTTGCAATATGCTGTAGGCGTTTGGGGGATGTGTACGCCTAAATATTTCGATTTTTGTAGGTTCCGTTTGCCAGAGATGCTTTCCTGTATGTTCGGTGGAGGGGAGTAACAAAAAGTGAGTAGTTCTGTTTTGGAAAAGTTCAGCTTATACCCCGACATGGAGCCAAAGGAATCCAGGATTTGTTTTACCGTGGGAAGAGACTGATCAGGGTTTCGAAGGTACAGAAGAATATCGTCTGCGTAAAGGGCAATGCGGTGCTCGTGGTGAATAAAAAAAAAAAGTTAAACCAAAAAAAGAAAATCCATAGAGGGATTAAAATACCAACTCCTCAGGAGCTAACTGTAAGAGTATATTAAAATATTCAATGGCCATGATATTCAAACTCCTGCACTGGGCCTGCAAAATGTTTGTTCCAGGAGAATATTGGTGCCTAGAGCAAACCACAGGAATATTGGAATATGCCGAAGCACACTACGAGTGTGAATGGCATGTTCCATCCAACCAGTTACGCACTACCTTTACTGCATCCACAAACATCAGCCACCTACTGGCCACATAAGGTATGTAGCCAGTAGTGTGCTCCATGGCTTGCAGAAGCAATCTGGCTCTTAGAGCCTGGAAATTGTGGTTGCTCCTCTGCAGCAATCTACATTATTTGTACTCTTATGTGCAAATGAACTCATAGCACAAGCAAGGCACTACAGGATCATTTGCTTCCTATTAGGGCCTCATTACAGGCCTGTCACAAACAGAGTTTGCACCTCCCCCCCCCCCCGGTGCCTGTCCTGCTCCTCGCGATCGAATGGAACCCATGCCCCCCCCTTTGCCTGCTCATATTAACATACATATTTCCTTAGTGTCCAGTGATTTCCCTATCCCCCCCTTAGTACAGTGAAGTAACCCTGGTGGGCTAGCAGACCCTCACCACTGATCTCCCACTCATAGTAGACAAAAGTAACCCTGGTGGTCTAGTGGTCCCCTCACCCCCAGTCTCTTGCCTCTAGTAATGTACCAATTTCCCTGGTGTCCAGTGGTCCCCATTCAGTCACCCTCTGTACTGTACTGTAACACCACTAAACCAATCAAGTGGCAAGAAGTATTGTGGAATAACCTCAGAAATGGAATGGGAGCATGGGAGGAGATGAAATGAGTTTATACTTGACTAATACTTAGAAGTATGAGTTACTAAATCATAAACATAAATCATCACATACATGTAAAGTGGAGCCAGCCATGATGTAACAGCAACCTGTAGTAAATAACATGCCACAAAATGCTGCATAACAAAAGGGTGGAATTGCCATTGAATTGCATTGTTCCCTGCAGTATACTGCAGCTTTTTGTGAAATACTGCAACATTATAGGATTGCATCCTGGCTGGTGCCACTGTATATCTAAGTGTAATATAATGTAATACAAATGATAACTATAGATTTTCACTTACAGAAACCAAACATTTAATTCAAACTGAACTAACAGGATATCTATAAGGGTGGTGAATTTTATAACGATAAATAAATATGTACGATAAGCTCTCAATTTCAAAATATTAGGTAGTTGTTAAACTAAATTGTTGAGTTTTTATTTTATCTTTTGGCCTTTGTAGCCCGTTACACTAATGCAGTGATAGTCTGTCTGAACAAAAAAATAAAACAATTTTTCATAGTTTCCTTTAAGGAAAGGAAGGGATCGTAAATCTGGCTGAATTGCCGGTCAGCTGATCACTTGCAGTTCCTGGTTCGCTGACCCCATCCTTTTTTAAATCCTGAAAAGTTTTGTGGTCCCTGCAAGAAATCACCTTTTGGGAACCAGTTGAAAATGTTCTCTGCCCTTGTTCAGGAGGCGGGGTCATAAGGCCATGTTGAAAATGTGGAGCAAAAATATAAAAAAAACAACCAAGTTATGAGCCCATGTAGAATTTTGTGAACACAGGTTCATAACTTTGGTAATTTATCAATATTTTTACCCCCAAATTTACAACATGGCCATATCTTTACAGCACCTCATGAATGTGACAGCTGTTATTTTTCAAATCCTGGCCAATATGTTTTTTTACATCCCGAAAGGTGATTTTGCGGTCCCTGCACAAAATCACCTTTCAGCTAGGAGTTGAAAATTTCCTCTGCCCTTGTTAATGAGGTGAGGTGATAAGAAGGCTATGTTGGAAATTTTGTGTGAAAACATTAAAAAACAAAAAAGTTATGAGCCAACATTAAGTTTTGTGAACAAAGCCTAGTAAGTTCTGTAATATTCAATATTTTTACCCCATATTTTCAACAGAGCCATTACTTTACAGCACCTCATGAATGTGAGGGCTGCCATTTTTCAAATCCTGCCCAAAATGTGTTTTTGCATCCCAAAAGTTGATTTTCATAGTCCCCTCACAAAAACGCCTTTATAGCAGGAGTTTAACATTCTGTCTGCCCGTCTTCATGAGGCAGGGTCATAACAAAGTTATAATGAAAATCTGGTATAAAAATATTATAAACCAGCACATTTATCAGGAATTTATTTAACTCTAAAAACTGATTAGCGTTTTGCTCATAAAAGTGCTAAATCTTTGTGAAAATGCATAGCTCTTGCCTCACTGTGTTTAACAAACATAGCACTTCTAGAAAATCTATATAAATACTTTCTGTACAGTTAGTATAGTCCCAAGAAAAAAACTGCTAATCAATTATTTAAAACCCTGTTTATGAGCCTACGTTACATTTCACAAATGCATGCTTGTAACTTTGGTAATTTACATAAATTACTCAGCTGCAGCCATATCGGCTCTGGCCAGAGTTTGTTTAGGTATGTAAGTGAAAAAAGGTAGACCAGAGGTGGGATTGTAATGTTAAGTACAGAAGGGGAGAACTGTGCAAAGGGGAAACAGGAAAAGGCAGACATCCTGAACAAATACTTTTGTTCAGTGTTCACAGAGGAAGGAGAAGTTGAGGGGCACAAAAATGTAACAGGAGTACTGTAGGGAGGGAGGTGGACACTAGTCCATTTTTAGGAGGAAAGAGTCCTGAAGGGACTCACAAATCTGAAAGTGGACAAAGCAATGGGGCCAGACAGGGTCCATCCAAAGGTATTCGGGGAAGTACTTGCTGCACCTCTGATGGCCCTATTTAACAGCTCATTGGAAACAGGAGTGGTCCCAGAGGACAGGAGGAGGGCAGTCATAGTCCCACTTCACAAAAGTGGTAGCAGAGAAGAGGCTGGCAATTATAGGCCTGTCAGCCTGACTTCAGTGGTGGGAAAGTTAATACAGTCACTGCTAAAAGAAAGGATAATTTTATATTTTGAATCCAGTGGATTACAAGACCCGAGGCTGCATAGATTCACAAGGGGGAAGTCACGTCAAATGAATCTGACAGAGTTCTTTGACTGCAATGAATTATATTAGGGTAGAGAGCAGTGGACATAGAGTTCAGTAAGGTGTTCGACACCATTCCACACAGGAGACCAGCAAGCAAGCTGGGTAGCATAGAAGAGGGTCCAAAGGTAATAAACTGGGTAAGAAATTGGTTAAGGGATAGGCAGCAGAGGGTGGTGGTAAATGGAGTTCACTCAGAGGAAGGGAAGGTGACCAGTGGGGTGCCTCAGGGATCAGTGTTGGGATTGATCCTCTTTAATGTCTTTATAAGTAACATTGCAGAGCAGCTGAAAGGGAAGGTCTTCCTCTTTGTGGATGACACCAAACTCTGCAATAGGGTGGACATTCCGGGGGGGTGATAGAAAGGATGACCATCAACCTGAGAAAATTCAAGGAGTGGTCAAGAGTACAGTAGCTAGGTTTTTTAATGAGAAAAAGTGCCGAATAATGCACTTGGGGCACAGAAACCTGTGGCAGAGTACAAAATGAGAGGAGGGTGGTACTGACAACCATCAAGCAGAAAAGAGACCTGAGGATGATAATACTGGATGATCTAAAGGTGGCCAGACAGTGCAACAAGGCAGTTGGGAGGGCAAGTGTGATGCTAGGGTGCATAGGGAGCGGTATCACCAGCAGAAAGAGGGAGGTGGTGTTGCCTCAGTATGGATCACTAGTAAGACCCCACCTAGAGTACTGTGTCCAGTTAAAAAAACTAAAAAGTCATGGCACACCTGCACATAAAGTAAAAGGCAGCAAACAAGTGCTTAACCAAAGTCAGTAGTTTATTATTGGCCACCACAACAGTGCCACTTGCCTGAAGAATCACAGCACAAACTTCTACAAGCAATCCTGCTCTTTAACGAAGATAATGTCCCCCAGTGAACACTCTATTTAAATATCAAATTCTGTAGTCACATGATATAACATTTAAAGTGCTAATAGTGCAATTAAAACGATGTGCAACCTTTTAATACTGCATATTCATTTCATAAAACAGTGTGTAAAAACAAGGGTAAACACCAACCACCAATCTCCCTAAAATCAATACACTGGACCAAGGTCCTATAATGCTTTTTTAGGAAAAAAAGTCATTTCTATCTAATGTGTTGCAAACTGCACTTAAAACTGGTGGGGAATCAGGTCCCTAATTACTAACTCTTCCTGGAAGAAAACTTTCTTGCACTCTTCTGAATTTATGTTAGCAACAGGACCAACGCCAAGTACCACCTATAAGAAAGTGTTGAAAATGCAAACTATTTCTAAGAAAAAATAAGAAACAGGGAGAAAAAGAGAGCAAGTTTACAAAACTATATTACTAGTAAAGAAAATCCTTTGGTCATGAAAGAAATTCCCAAAGTTACTTTGTAAAGGTGGTGGGGCTCAAACCAGAATACCACCAGGCCTGCAGCAGAGTAGCAGCTGGTGAAAAAACAACAAATCCAAATTTCCTTCATGACCAAAAGATTTCCTTTACTAGTAATATAGTTTGTTTTTTTTAATATATATTTCCTGTTTTTGCTACTTCTGGCCACCAGTCATCACCCCGGTCATGGACCCCCGCACTTCCACCTCCAATTTCTGCCTGTGCTCTCCGGCACCCCTGGCTTACCCCCCCCCCCCAAGGATGGGGTCATGGAACCAGGCCCTTTAGTGCTGCAATCCTGGTAACTGTCCAGGAACAGCCGGCCTGGAGGCTAATTGAAGCCGGGGGCAGGCTTCATAGAGGCAGCCAGCTGTGAGCTTTTTCCCCTATATGGAGGCAGGGACGTGCAATGATGCCCAGCATCCGCCCTGCCCCCGACATGCTGGTGTCAGTGCTGCAGTACACCCGGCCTCGCCAGGTGTCTGTAGTGTACCGGACACACTACCCACCTTCCCTCCTGGAGAAGGAGAGCAGTCACAGGACGTTCAATCGTTTCCCCCCTGGTCAGCCCTCCGGTAATCCAGGTCCATTCCCGAACCCAGGTCGTCAGCGCAACAGGTCAGCACCATGCCTCTCCGCCAGCAGGCCGGCTTAGTAATATAGTTTTGCTAAAGAGCAAATTGCATGAAATGTTAGAAGTTTGTGCTGTGATTTTTCAAGTGAGTGGCACTGTTGTGGTGGCCAAGAATAAACTACTGACTTTGGTTAAGCACTTGTTTGCTGCCTTTTACTTTATGTGCAGGTGCGCCATAACTGTTTAATTTTTTGGTTGTAATTACTGTCACTGAGCACCCAGTTCCTAGTGCGGCTCTGTTCTGGCCTTGCTACTCTGTCCAGTTCTAGAGATCACATCTCAGAAAAGACATAGAGTGGAAGTGATCCAGAGGAGGACAACTAAAATGGTGCAGGGTCTGCATCAGAAGCCCTATGAGGAGAGATTAAAGGACCTAAATATGTACGCTCTGGAAGAGTGGAGAGAGATTATAGAGACCTTTAAATACCTCACCAGGGTTAACAAGGTACAAGAGGGAAGTATTTTTCAGAAAAAAAGGTGCTCAAGGACAAGGGGGCCTAATAAGAAGCTGGAGGGGTAGGTTCAGGCGAGATGTGAAACTTCTTCACAGAAAGAAAGAGTGGTGGATTCCTGGAACAGTCTTCCACTGGAAGTGGTGGGGGAGAAAACAGTGGTGATGTTCAAGAATGCATGAATAGGTACAAGGGAATCTTAGAGAAAGGGAAGAGGTGGGTGAATGGGCCAGAGATCAAGTAGGATCTCTGGTGATACAATCGTCAGGAAAAAATGGTCAAACTAGGTGTGCTAAGCATTCCTTATCTGCCAGCAAATTCTATGTTTCTAAGTTTCTACTACAAATCCCAGAATCCCCTGCTGCTTACATCAGAGCAGTAGGCAGCAGTGGGATATTCAGCAGCCTGCATTGCATGTTAGATTTTTTATAATCTCCAGTCAGACATTTTCTGGTTTTGCTCTTCTTTAGAGACTAAGTACAGTTCTCTGTGACTGTACTTAGCCCATGAAGGACAGCGGGAACAGCAAACAAAGTAGGGACTCCAATACTGCCCACATTTGCAGAAAAAGATCTTTGGTCCATCCAGAGGAATGAAAAAAGAACAGTGAATACACAATCTTAAAATCCACCAGGGACAAAGTATACAACAGCTTCCAGTATTATGCATAGAAAATATGCCACAAAGCAAATCCAACAAGCAATTTGTAAGCCATATCAATTCATATTAGGAAATACAAACGTCAGAGCATATCCAGTAATCAGCAACTGCTGCTCAGTGGCATGCAACAAAAAAGGTACCCCTAAAGGGTGCAAGATGGCTGCCAGACTGTGCTATCCATCAGTTTGGAGCTCTGTCCTTGAGCTCCTGATTCCTCAAATTATCTCTAATTTATGCCCTAATTTATGCTCTAACACGAATAGTGTAGAGGAGAATCCTGCAGTGATTGAAAGCTTGTCATTTTAGGCTTTCAATATTCAGCCATTTTCAGTTTTGTTTAGTTTTATTACTCAGTAGTGGTGAGCATCTTAGTCAGTGTCTTAAGTATAGGGATTCAGCGATAGTGAGGGCCCAAGAGTGAGTTATAAGTAGGAGTTAGATTTTTTTTATTTTTAGAGAGAGAAAACCCAGTAACAATGTATATAGTCTGTGTGCTTTTAACAACCCGATTTTAACTTGATATTCCTTTTCTGCATTTAGATACAGGAAAAACTTACCGCTGTATTGGTATTCCTTTTCTGCATTTAGATACAGGAAAAACGTACCACTGCATTGCAGTATCTGGTCACAGTACCAAGAGTTGGCAGGTAGTTCAAGTTGGCCAGAGTGAGGATGTACCTGTGGCAGGTTGGTGAACTTGGAAGAACTGTCAGACGAGGCTGTGTAGTGCAGTGGAACAGGGCTCAGTCTGAGCAAAGGAACATTGATATGTTAAACAGGCCTACTTAATAGACTTTTGCTGCTGTGGGATCCAGAGGTTTTGGAGCAGTGACGGTGGGGACCTACAGATCTCACCCGGATTCCGTTGCTCAGGGCAGCAGGACGAAGTGCTGGACTACCACCCCCAACTGTCATTTGCATGGACTACGCAGCTGGTGACTTTAAACAAGGAGGTTGTTTAGACCCCTTGTCACAAACTACTTGGACTGACAGTGGAGCTACTTCATCGTTTGACTGTGTGGCTGTGTGTGGAGGTCCAGGTGCAGGTTGCAGAATCCTTCTCATGTACCAGCCTCTGGGCACAAGACGGAATTTCTTAAGGATATCATGGACTTCACTGCTAAGAAGGCATTGGAATCACTCAGATGGCCGGTTCTGGGTGACTTTAATGCCTGAACCAATGAAGAACTCTCACAGTTTGGTCAAGATTTCCTCTAGTTGATGGAATCACTAGGCCTCGCACAAGTAGTTACTTCAGTGACCCATCAACGCAGACATGCCTTAGATTTAGTAGTCTCACTGGGGTTTGGGATTAACAATTTTGAGATTGATCTGGTCTGCTGGCCGTATCACTGCACAGTGAAGTTCTCATTTGGGGAAATCTTCCATAAGAAGGCATCATTCCTGTCCAGGAAGACTGCTGCAGGGAGGAACAGACTAGAGTAGCTCTTCCGGACTGCAGACAGGTTACTCTACCCTGCCTGTCTACAGTTTACAAGAGTAAGTTCATCCACCAGGTTTGAAGAGTTTGCTCAGCTCTCCTCTGACATACTATTTTCTATCATGTCTGGGATTACCCTTACTGGGCTGTTGCAGCTCAGCAGAGGGGATCTGGTTGTCAACAGCAGCACTTCTACTGTCTGCAGAAAGTATAGGCCGGCATCAGTGGAGGAGGTTTGTGGGGTGATCTAAGAACTACAGCCCACTTTTTGTGAACTGGAACCAGGACCAACACCTTCTAGTGAATTGTGTGGGTTTTTTGTGTCGTGTTTGCTGAGATAGTCTGATGCTCCCCTTTTGGAGGGGTCCTTTCCGAACGCATTGAAAGATGTGCTGGAGATGTCCTTTATGAAGAAACCACTCTGGATTCAGACTACTCAGCAAATGTTAGACTTGTCTCTAGCCTTCCCTTTCTGGGAAAGGTTATTGAGAAGATGGTGGCACTGAAGCTCAAGGCACTATCAATAGCGGGTTTGATTCCTTTTTTAGAACGCAGAGGATGGTGATGGGGAACTTCCCCTTACTCCCAAAGTTCCTTCTCTGTGGTGTACCCCAGGGTTCGACCCTCTCACTTATGCTGTTTGCAGTGTACATGCTACCACAGGGTGAGATCATCCGACGTTACAGTCTGGGTTTCCACTTCTATGTGTATGACACCCAGCTGTATCTGCCATTTGCAACAGGGATGCCTAATGTGATTGAGGTACTTAATCTATACCTAGCAGGGATCGAGGACTGGATGTCCTCCAACTGGCTAAGACTCAGCCGAATAAAATGGAGGTACAGTATTAATGATTCAGCCTGATTGATGGCAGGGTGTGAGGGCTTCGGGGAGATGACTGGTCTGGTGCTTGGACTCTTCAGGCGTGTAGCCTCAACTAAGGTGAAGAATCTGGGAGCCATTCTGAATGAAAGACTGACACTTGAGGTTCAGGTGTCATCTGTAGTCTGGAGTGGCTTTTGCCATCTCAGATATATCATCTGGATTAAAGCCTTGATCCTACCAGATGACTTGCCATCACTGGTACATGGTGTTGTAACTTTAAGACTCATCTATTGTAATGCCCTATGTCTCAGGGTTAGTGGAGGGGTCCTATGAACTCTGAAGCTGGTGCAGAATACAGTGGCCAGGTTAATGATGGACCTTCTGAGGACCTGTCACATAACCACAGTCTTATGTGACCTGTACTGATAGCCAGTAAAATGGTAAATCACCCTCAATGTCAGTTTACTGACCTACAAAGCCCTATATGGACTGGGACCAGGTTATGTAAGTGACCTCCTAACTTCCTACCACACCCCCGCCCTGTCCGCTCCTCTGTGGTGGGCCTGCTAGCAATTCCTATGCTAGGCTAAAGTCATCAGGTGACTGCGCCTTTGAAGTTGCCAGCCCAGCCTGTGGAATTCACTCTCAAGATCCTTGAGGAAGGCCCCCTCTCTGGAGGCCTTTGAAAGAGGCCTTAAATCCTCTTTGTTTAGGGAGGCCTTTGGGATCAGTTAGGGGCCTCCGTCCCGGCAGCTGTTTTATTTATTTCATTTATTTATTTTATTCATTTTAATATGGTTTTGTGATTTTAATTGTGTACTATGGTATTTATTTGTATGTTTTGTTTATGTAAAGGGCACTGAGCCCCAGGGAACGGGTGCTAAATGAATACATTTACTGTTGCTATTAAATAAAACCACTCACCATAACACTAAAGGCAAATAAAGGTAATAGAAAAGACAACTAGAGACCAGTGACAATCAGATAATGTCCCGTTGTCAAGAAATCAAATGCAATGCTAGGATGCATGAAGGAGTAGAAGCAAGTCAAGGGAGGTGAACTTTCCCCTGTTCAAGACTTGGATTCAACCACATTTCGAGTGCTGTGACCAGTTCTGGTTATCACAGTACAGAAAAGACACTGAAGAAATCAAGAGGGTTCAGTACAGGGCCAGCAAGCTGATTAGTGACTTAGAATGCAAAAGCGGCTGGTCCAGAGGGCTGACGCACCGAAGACCTTACCTCCTGCAGTTGAGAATAGACCAGGCTCACTCAGGGCTGGCTGGGGAAGGAGGACTGAGTGTCCATAGATGGCTCTCCTCCTTCAGGAAGGGGGGACAGTGCATGCAGCTGACTGCCAGTCAGTGAAGGTTGGGTGGCACAGTATGCAACCAAATCTCAGATTGCTGAGTGCACGCATAAGAGTACATGCAGAGTCTTCATGCCCTATACAAGTGCATGCACACTGACCTCGAGGACATAAAAGGAAAAAGAGGAACATTGGGGACTATGCAAGCAGAAAGCCCCAGTCATCTGCTCCAGCCCATGGCATTGTCGCAGGACCCTGCCACTGAACTGGATCAGGATCCCAGAGGGAGGACATTCCTCCTTCCCCCAGCACCATCACAGGGGTAAGCCATGGGGGAATCACAAGGCAGGTGAGTTCAGGGGGAGGTGGTTGCCTGTTGGGAAGTAATCAGGGACTAAAGACTCTAACCAGCACCCTGAAGCAAGAAAAAGCACTACAGGAAAAAAGTAGAAGGTAAGAACTATGGGAAGAATTTGGACGTTCACCAATTATTTAGCCAAGAAAAGAGAAAGCTGAGAGGAAACATGGTCATGGTTTTCTGAATACTAAAAGGGATTGATGAGGGTGGAGTATACACAAATGTCTGAGCTGGTGAGTGAAGCAGAACCAGATGACATGCCCTCAAACAGTGGCAACACTGAAAAGAGGAAACATTAGCAATCATTACTTCATACAGGGAGTGTTTAACATGTGGAATAGCCTACCCATTGAGGTTGTGGAGAAAAGCACAGCTTAGACTTTTAAATCAGAACTTGAGAGATTCCTAAGAGAGAATGGCATTGAGGGTTACACAGCATGTGAAGAGGTAATATTATACCTCTTAAGCTTTGCATGTCCATACTTAAATGTAGTATATTCACTACCATGTGGCAGGAGAAGGCAATTTGAAACCTAAGTTGCATCCATCCATCATCATAATGCTGTTACTCTGCATCAGCCAATATCTCCCCATGGTGAATAGAAGGAACTGCATTACTAAAGGTAGGGAGGTAGATGAAACTCAAATAGAAGCCCTGTCCCCTTTCTTTGCTGTTGCTACAAGACTCAATGACACTTACTGATGAAGATAAGCAATGTTGTCTCGTATATCGTGGCTGCACACTCTCTCCTTCCCCAACATGGAACCAGGACTATGATTAATCAAGCACGTACTGGTAGAAACTATGCACTAACCGTTTTTCACAAAAAAGTTTTCACTGGTGATATTGCTGGGGACAGACTCGGGTTGTCAAGTATGGCCAGCAGGTGTTTTTTCCCTGTCCCTGTATGCTCCACCCGCAGATCTCAATGGAATGTGCATAGTAAACAATTTTATTTCTAGAAAGGTAAAATGTTGGTACAAATAACACCATTAGGGTTGAAAAGACCAATTTACAAGGTGGTCCTGTGAGCATACATTTTCAATTACACAAAAATGTAATATGTACTTAGAGTACAGACAACATATTAGACAAATACAAGTACTATAAAACATGTGCAATATAACAGTTTTTAGAGGTCTCATTTTATATAAATGGAGCATGTACTCAATTTCATTTTCACAGCTGTGTTAAATACCTTTGGTATGGATGCCAATTGTTTCATATTTGGATCAACATCATTCCAAAGCTGTGTGACTGCTTGTGAGACTACCATGTCCCCATATCTATTTTTGGACTGGATCTAGCATATTCTCTGTATTTATTAAACCTTAGATTGTGTTCAGTTTTTTTTCAATCCATCTATTAGAGTTGCTGGTTTATTTTGATTTAGATATATTATTAACTAAACCTGTCCAAATCAATTTACTCCTATTTACTATTGCAAGCCAACCCAGCTCTTCATACATGTAAGCAATAAGGCATGACGGGGTGTGCATTATACAGTTCTGATGCACAGTTAGGGGCATTGTGAGGCACTATGCCGCAGGCTGAGTGCGTTCAGTCCCCTAACTGTGCATTAAAACTGTCTACCACACATCCCCGAAGTGGATTATTGCACTTATAAAATGAGTATGTGTACTGTACATGGAGTTTGTAGCTTTAGCCATGCATTGGACACTTCTAATGCACAGCTAACAACCAATCAGATTGCTTGAAAATCCTTTGCCCATTTTATAATGCACAATGATAAATCTTACAGTCGCAACATAATACATATCTGGCTAAATTATTGCAAGTGACTTTTTTCAAACTTGTTCTAGTTACATAACCATAAATATGACATCTATAATTGGAAATAAGAGTTGTGCTGCAATTGTATGCATTAATTTTTTAATACAGAATGCTGTGTGTCTAAATGCTTTTCAACTAACCTTTTTTTGTTACAATATTGATATGTTGGTCAAAATGTAAGTTTTTATCTAAGTATATATATATATTAAAATACTTGTGTTAATTCTGTACCATCCTTTGTAACTAATTTTAACTTTGGTTCACTTCCCCTCCTGCCAGTGGTACCAGTAAGACAGACCATTGCTTGGGACTTCTTGTTATTTAGTACCAAACCTGAATATTCAAACCAAGAATGCAAGTTCCAAAAATCTATCTGTAATTTTTCTTTTACATGTTTGTAGTTATCACCAGATGCAACCAAAAGAAAAAATTACTCACCTTAGTAATGTTGTTTCTTCTAATGGAGTCTTGCTATATTATGACATATGCAGTCAGTCCCAACCTTCGAACTGCTCCGGAGGTGAAAGAGTTAACTTTCCATGCCAGGCATGGAACGCTGAGCTCGAGCTCGGTTGAAAACTCTGTCTGTTGTTCTTCAAACTCAAACTGTCAGATCTTTACGAGCTAAACTCACTAAGGTCCTGTGTGGAAGCTGTAAACCTACACTAGCCAACTGGCTACTAAATATAAGAACACATTTTTTGGTCCCAAACAAAGACTCAAGTCAGGAAACCCAAAAAATTAAAAAACACAACACCCAAACACCCCCAAAAAAGGAAGGGGTGAAAAAACAAGGTGGGCATCTACTAAGTGCCAACACTGCACTGCCCATCCACATCCCAAAAACAGAGGTTCTGAGAGGGGCAGGCAGGGGGGAGGTCATAATATAGCAAGACTCCATTAGAAGAAACAACATTACTAAGGTGAGTAATTTTTTCTTCAAACAACATGAAGTCTTGCTATATTATGACATATGCAGACTACACAGCAGTACCTCCATGGAGGAGGGACAGAACCTACTTAGGAAATAGGCTCTGAAGCACAGCTGTGCCAAACCGAGCATCACTCCTAGCCTGGGTGTCCAGAGAGTAATGCTTGGTAAAAGTGTGAACTGTTTTCCAGGTAGCTGCTTGACAAATCTCTAGAATGAGGATGTCCCTGGCAGCAGCCAGGGAAGCAGCTGTACCTCTGGTAGAGTGAGCCCTCAGGCCTGAGGGAGGAACCTTACCCAGCTTTTCATAACAGAATTGGATACAAGAGACAATCCACCTGGCAATGGATCTTTGGTGGCAGGTTTCTCACCAACCTCACCATAAGTGAGAAACAGTTGGAGGAGTCAAACCTGTGACCCTTGGTACACTCAATGTAGTAACTAAGGCCTCTTCACATCTGTTGTGCAGCCTCCTTGCCAGAGGAGGAATGGTCAGTGAAGTACACTGGAAGAGAAATAGATTGATTAAGGTGGAAATCTGACACGACCTTAGGCAAGAACTTCCTGTTAGTCCTGAGGACCACCTTATCTCTATGAAAGGAGATAAAAATCAGGATCCACTGACAAAGCTTGTAATTCATTTATGCGTCTAGCAGAAGTGATGGCTACCAGAAACACAGTCTTCCAAGTCAAGTACTTAAGCTCTGCTGAAGACAAGGGCTCAAAGGGAGGTTGCATAAGCTGAGCTATGCAAACATTAAGATCCCAGGCAGGAGCAGGGTCCCTGAATGGAGGGTTAGTGTGAAGCAATCCCTTAAAAAACTTAGAGAATACAGGATGAGCTGAAAGAGAAGAGGGTTTACCTGCTGAAATGAAAGCAGACACCGCTGCCAAATGCACCTTTAGGATAGCTGGTCTGAGCCCCCAAAGTGTTTAAATGTACCATATAACCCAGGACTGTGGGTAAATCAGCAGATTCTGGGGAAATATGCTTCCCAGAGCACCATATGGAAAACCTCTTCCATTTGGAATTGTAAGTAGCCCTGGTGGAAGGCTTCCTAGAAGCCTTCAATATATCCATTACACCTTGGGAGAGGTGTAGATTAGCAAACTCTAACTCTTCAAGTGCCAGGCCTTGAGATTGAGAGATTTGTGGTTCAGTACCAAACCCTTCCCTGAGCACAGGTTAACAGATTGTGATTCCTGGGAAGACACAGGGGAAGATGGACTGCTAAGGACAGTAGGAGTGGATACCAGGGTTGTCTGGCCCAATCTGGAGCAATCAGAATCACTTTGCAGCATTGAGATCTGATTTTGACTAACACTTTGAACAGGAGAGGGAAGGGGGGGATAAACAGAGAAACTTCCCTTCCCAATTGAGAACTAAGGCATCCAGAGGGACTGAGCCCAACACTGGGGGCCTGCAGCAAAAAAGGGGAAGTTGGTGATTGTCTGGGGCTGCAAAAAGATCTATCTGCGGGATGCCCCATCTGGCAAATATTATCTCCAAGACCAGAGGATCCAGTGACCATTCGTGATGGCCCTGGGAAATCCTGCTGAGAGCATCTGCCAGGACATTGTCCTTGCCTGGGAGGTGAACTGCCGTAAGGGAGGTGTTCAGGGAGTAAGCCAGAGACCACAACTTCATTGCTTCGGTGCACAAGGCCGTACACCGAGTGCCTCCCTGCTTGTTGATGTACCACATTGTAGTGGTGTTGTCTGTTCTGAACAGATTTGGAAAAAGCTTGAAGTGCTAGAAAAACTGCTCTGAGCTCCAACAGGTTGATGTGGAGCAGAGATTCCTGAGGGGACCACAGTCCCTGGGTAGTGAGGTCGCCCATGTGAGCTCCCCACCCCAAGAGGGATGCAGCTGTAGTAAGGATTAAAGAGTGAGACTTGAGTGACAAAGGGAATTCCTTGTCTCAGATTGCTCTGATCCTGCCACGACTGTAGGGCTTGGATCAGGGTTCGAGTCATTGGGATCAACTTGGTTAGAGGGTCCTTTCTTTGAGACCAAAAGGCTCTCAAATGGAACTGGATGTCCCTCATCTGAAATCTTGCTCCTTGCACTACTGCTGTAGAAGCAGCCATGTGCCCCAGGAGCTGTAGAAAATGCCTTGCTGGTCGAGAGACCTGCAGGGTGAATCAGGAGGCCAGAGAGACCAGGGTCCTTGCCCTGTTCAAAGGAAGGAAGGCTCTGGCTTCCTCTGTGTTCAGTTCTGCGCCTATGAAGGTGAAGAGCTGAACAGGCTCTAGAACTGACTTTGAAAGATTCAGAAGGAAACCTAGAGAAGTAAGCAGTTGCTGAGTTATCTGAAGATGTAACTTGACTTGATCTGGAGACTGGCCTACTATGAGCCAGTCGTCCAGGTAAGGGAAGATGGCAATTTTTTGCCTTCTTAGGTAGGCAACTGCTACTGCCAGGCATTTTGTGAATACCCTTGGAGCAGAGGTGAGGCCAAAGGGCATTGCTCTGAACTGGTAATGGCCTGAGGGCAGCTCGAACCTGAGGTACTTTTGATGGGAGCTTCTGATGAGAATATGGAAGTAGGCATTCTTGAGGTCCCGGGACGCTAGCCAGTCCCCTGGCCTTACAGAGGGTAGAATAATTCCCAGAGTCACCATTTTGAATTTTGGCTTTAAAAGGTGCTTGTTTAAGTATCTGAGATCCAGAATGGGCCGCCATTCTCCTGTCTTTTTTGGGGTAAGGAAGTACCTGGAGTACAATCCTTTGCCCTGGTGTAGGGGTGGAACCCTTTCCACGGCTCTGAGAGCCAGGAGGGTAGAGACTTCTGCCTCTAGGGCAAGTGCTCTGATGGATTTGCAGGTGGAAAGGATCTGGCTCTCATCTTGAAATTTTTAGGTTGAGAACCAGTCCCTGGCTTACTACTTCCAGGACACACTTGTCTGATGTCAGAGACTTCCAGTCCTGGACAAAGTAAGCCAGCCTGCCCCCTACAGGTAGTTGAGAATCGGCCCTGGCCACCCCATCAGGGTGCCTGTTTGGCAGGGGCTTTAGGCTGAGGGGTGGAAGCAGGCCTGCTTGTACCCCCATCTGCCTCTCCCTCTGAAGAACCCCCTCTGGGCATAAGCTGAAGAGGAGGAGGCCTGGGCTTGGTAAAAAGGCCTATGAAAAGGCCTGCCCCTGCCCCTGGAAGGCTGCCTTTGAGGAGTGGCCTGCCTTTCCTTGGCCTGTGCACTCCTATAGCTGGTCCTATACTCATCCATTTTCTTCATGTAATTCTCTGTCTGCTCCCAAAACAGAGAATTACCCACAACAGTAAAATCCATGGCCTTAGTCTGGGTATCCTGTGACAGACTAGTACATCTGAGCCAAGCCATTCTGCGAAGTGCCACATATGTAGCCATGACTCTTGCTGACACATCATTAGAGTCCACTGCAGCATGGAATTGCACCTTAGATGCCTCAATACCATCAGCAGCCACCTGCTCCAGCTCCTGCAAGCTGGCCAGGGACCTGTTTTGCTAGAGCCATAATAGTATCCCATCTGGATTTCTGGTATCTAGCAACATAAGCCATATAATTTGCCTGTCTGAGTCACAAGGATCTGCCATGTACTGCTTCTTTGCCATGGCATCAATCCTCCTGGAGTCCTTGTCAGGGTGTGTGAAGCCAAGGAATATTTGCCTTGTCACAGGCTGCAGCCTGCACTACCCCAACATGGCTGCATTGTTGTGTAAGGAACTCCGATCAGAGCCTGACAATGTGACCTCTTGTCCATTCTCTTATCAACAGGAGGTATAGTGTGAGGAGTTTTAAATTTTACTGTCTGTTTCACAAAAGATTTATGCAAAGGAATAGACAGTCTCCTAGACTCTGGGATATCCATCATTTCCACATAGTCAGGCTCCTCTTGATCATCCACAGCTCTCCATAGGGAGCTGGAGGGTTTCAGCCACTTTTATAAAACATAAAATGAGAAGGGGACTCAGAAAGCCTAGGGGAGTCTCACCTGAAGGTCTGTCTGGGGAGATGTCCGTTCAATGGGCACATCCAGACTTTCAAACCACATTCACTCTCCCATACTCCTCTTCCCTCCTCCAGTTCACAAAATTCTCTAAATCATACTTGAACCGTGGAACTCGCTGAACCGGACGCTTACCTGATGGTGCCGGGTTCGTCGGAACCGGGAAAGCGACTGACAATTTTAATCGCTTTGTTATTTCTTCAGCGGTTGGAGAGGAAAGTTTTGGCTCTACCAGCTGATTTCCTAGTCCTTTGCTGGAACCGCTCCTCCGAGTCGGCTCTCCTTTGCCTGAGGAAGTCTCACCCTGGTCAGAGGGCATTCCTCCAGTTCGGTTGAACCAACCAGGCTGGCCATCCGGTCAGCGGACTTCTTCGCCTTCTCTTTCCCTGAGCCTACCAACTCTCTTATCCAGGGTAGCTGCAGGAAAATTTTTACAAATCTGGCAGTCTGCATTGAGGTGGTCAAACCCCAGACAATAAACACAGGTGGTGTGGGGGTCAGCCTTGGCAAAGGCTTCCCCACACACACTGCAGTGTTGAAACCCAGTGGGCCCGGTTTTTTTTTGGGTTTCTCAGACATAGTGCCAGTCCAAACCAAACTTGCCCGTTTATGGCAATCCGCCAAGCAAGACCCTCTTATCGGTTCCCAACCGTGTCACGGGTCGTGGAAAAAACCGTAATAAAATCCATTTTTGTTAGAACCGATGAGAACCGGTAACCACACTCTGAAAGACAGATTAATGTATTTTAAAACAACCTGATCGGTTCAAACCGAACCGATAACCACTTACAAGTTCCACACAGAAGAAATAAATGTAAACCCTATCTAGTACTTACAATACCACAAACAGAGCTTGAACCGACCGGTTGCTGTTTAAATTCGGTCAAAAAACAGAGAAAATAATACTTTAACTGACAAAATGAACCAAGCAGAAGGAGAAAATCTCTGGAGAGACTGTTCAATGAGGCGGAGTAAAGAATCTGACAGTTTGAGGTTTTTTTTTTTTTTTAGTTGTTTTTTACCAGGTATAGCACACTAAGCTGAAAGCTTTTTTACAGGAGTGACCTGGGAGCACAAGGAGGTTAAGTGACTTGCTCAGGGTCACACAGTATGCAAGTGGAAGCTGTGGGATTCAACCCCAGGTCTGGTCTGCTGGATGTCACCAAATTTGCAGCTTAGAGTCTTAGACCACTGCGCTATACCGCCTCGAAGTTTGAAGAACAACAGACAGAGTTTTTACTGAGTGCTCAGTGTTCATGCCTGGCATGGAAAGTTAATCTTTCATCTCTCGCAGTCAAGGTTGGGACTCACTGCACATGTCATAATATAGTAAGACTTCATGTTGTTTGAAGAAAAAATTACTCACCATAGTAATGTTGTTTCTTCTAATGGAGTCTTGCTGTATTCTGACAATAGCAGTGAGTCCCAACCTTCGAACTGCCCCGGAGATTAAAGAGTTAACTTTCCATGCCAGGCATGGAATGCTGAGCTCGAGCTCGGTTGAGACTCTGTCTGTTGCTGTTTGAACTCAAACCGTGAGATTTTTACGAGCTAAACTCACTGAGGTCCTGTGTGGAAGCTGTAAACCTACACTAGCCAACTGGCTACTAAATATAATAACACATTTTTTGGTCCCAAAACAAAGACTCAAGTCAGGAAACCCAAAAATGAAATAACACAACACCCACTCACCCAAAGAAAAAGGGTGATAATAAAAAGGGTGGGCACCTCCGGAGAGCAACACTGCTACTGCCCACCCATATCCCAAAACAAAGGTTCTGAGAGGAAGGCGGGGGGGTCAGAATACAGCAAGACTCCATTAGAAGAAACAACATTACTAAGGTGAGTAATTTTTCCTCAAACAACATGAAGTCTTGCTGTATTCTGACAATAGCAGACTACCAAGCAGTACCTCCATGGAGAAGGGACAGAACCTACTTAGGAAATAGGCTCTGAAGCTAATAACTGTGTAAACCGAGCATCACCCTAGCCTGGATATCCAGAGAGTAATGCTTGGTAAAAGTGTGAACTGTTTTCCAGGTAGCTGCTTGACATATCTCTAAGATAGGAATATCCCTGGCAGCAGCCAGGGAAGCAGCTGTACCTCTGGTAGAGTGAGCCCTCAGGCCTGGGGGTGGAATCTTACCTAGTTTTTCATAGCAAAATTGAATGCAAGAGACAATCCACCTGGCAATGGATCTTTTAGTAGTGGGTTTTCCTTTACCAACCTCACCATAAGTGAGGAACAGTTGGAGGGAGTCAAACCTGTGACCCTTGGTACGTTCTATGTAGTAGCTAAGGGCTCTTTTCACATCCAAACTGTGCAACCTCCTCTCGCCAGAGGAGGAATGGTCAGAGAAGTACACAGGAAGACACATAGATTGGTTAAGGTGGAAGTCTGAAACCACCTTAGGTAAAAACTTCCTGTTAGTCCTCAGGACCACCTTATCTCTATGGAAAGAGATAAAATCAGGCTCCACTGACAGGGCTTGTAACTCACTTTTGCGCCTGGCAGAAGTGATGGCCACCAGGAACACAGTTTTCCAAGTCAAGTACCTAAGCTCTGCTGAGGACAAAGGCTCAAAAGGGGGTTGCATAAGCTAAGCAATGCAAACGTTAAGGTCCCAAGCAGGGGCAGGGGCCCTGAATGGTGGATTGGTACAAAGCAATCCCTTGAAAAACTTGGAGAATACAGGGTGAGCTGAAAGAGAAGAGGGCTTACCTGCTGAAATAAAAGCAGAGACAGCTGCCAGATGCACCCTTAGTGTGGCTGGTCTGAGTCCCAAGCTATTCAGATGGACCATATAGTCAAGGACTGTGGGCAGGTCAGCAGACTCTGGGAAATATGCTTCCCAGAGCACCATATGGAGAATCTTTTCCATTTGGAATTATAACTAGTTCTGGTGGAAGGCTTCCTAGAAGCCTTTAGAATATCCATAACACCTTGAGAAAGGTGTTAATCAGCAAACTCTTAACTCTTCAAGAGCCAAGCCTTGAGGTTGAGAGATTTGATATTCGGGTACCAACCCCACCCCTGAGCACAGGTTAACAGGTTGTAATTCCTGGGAAGAGACAAGGGAAGGTGGACTGCTAAGGACAACAGGAGAGGGTACCAGGGCTGTCTGGCCCAATCTGGAGCAATCAGAATCACTTTGCAGGGTTGAGACCTGATTTTGACTAGCACTTTGAACAGGAGAGGGAAGGGAGGAAAAGCATACAGGAACTTCCCTTCCCAATTGAGAACCAGGGCATCCAGGGGGACTGAGCCCAACACTGGGGGCCTGCAGCAAAACAGGGAAGCTGGTGATTGTCTGGGGCTGCAAAAAGATCTATCTGTGGGGTGTCCCATCTGGAGAAGATCACCTTCAAAACCAGGGGATCCAGTGACCATTCGTGATGGCCCTGAGATATCCTGCTGAGAGCATCTGCCAGGACATTGTCCTTGCCTGGGAGGTGTACTGCTGTGAGGGAGGTGTTCAGAGAATAGGCCAGAGACCACAACTTCATTGCTTCTGTGCACAAGGCCGTAGGCCGAGTGCCCCCTTGCTTGTTGATATACCACATTGTGGTGGTATTGTATGTCCTGATCTGAATTACTTTGTTCTGAACAGATTTGGAAAAAGCTTGAAGTGCTAGAAACACTGCCCTGAGTTCCAACAGATTGATGTGAAGCAGAGATTCCTGAGGGGACCACAACCCTTGGGTGGTCAGGTCTCCCAAGTGGGCCCCCCACCCCAAGAGGAAGGCATCTGTAGTAAGGATTAAAGAATGAGACTGAGTGACAAAGGGAATTCCCTGTCTTAGATTGCTCTGATCCTGCCACCACTGCAAGGCCTGGATCAGGGTTTGAGTTACTGGTATCAGTTTGGTCAAAGGGTCCTTTTTCTGAGACCAAAAGGCTCTCAGATAGAACTGAATGTCCCTCATCTGAAATCTTGCTCCCTGCATCACTGCTGTAGAAGCAGCCATGTGTCCCAGGAGCTGCAGAAAATACCTTGCTGGTCGAGACACCTGAAGGGTGAATGAAGAGGCCAGTGTGATAAGGGTCCTTGTCCTGTCCAGGGAAAGGAAGGCTCTGGCCTTCTCTGTATCTAACTCTGCACCTATGAAGGTGAGGAGCTGAACAGGCTCTAGAACTGACTTTGAAAGATTCAGAAGGAAACCTAGAGAGGTAAGCAACTGCTGAGTTATCTGTAGGTGTAACTTGACTTGGTCTGGGGACTGGCCTACTATGAGCCAGTTGTCCAGGTATGGAAAGATGGCAATCCTTTGCCTTCTTAGAGAAGCAACTACTACTTGAGGTACTTTCGATGGGAGCTTCTGATGAGAATATGGAAATAGGCATCCTTGAGGTCCAGGGAGACTAGCCAGTCCCCTGGCCTTAGAGAGGGTAGAATTATTCCCAGAGTCACCATTTTGAATTTTGGCTTTAAAAGGTGCTTGTTTAAGTATCTGAGATCCAGGATGGGCCGCCATTCTCCTGTCTTTTTTGGGGTAAGAAAGTACCTGGAGTACGATCCTTTGCCTTGGTGTAGGGGTGGAACCCTTTCCACAGCTCTGAGAGCTAGGAGGGAAGAGACCTCTGCCTCTAGGGCAAGTGCCTCTGAGGGATTTGCAGGTGGAAAGGATCTGGTTCTCAGCTTTGGACATTTTTTGAAGCTGAGAACCAGTCCCTGGCTTACTACTTCCAGGACACACTTGTCTGATGTTAGAGACTTCCAGTCCTGAACAAAGTAAGCCAGCCTGCCCCCTACAGGTGGTGGAGAATCGGCCCTGGCAAACCCATCAGGGTGCCTGTTTGGCAGGGGGTTTAGGCTGAGGGTGGAAGCAGGTCTGCTTGTACCCTCTGCCTCTCCTCTAAAGAACCCTCTGAGCATAGGCAGAAGAGGAGGCCTGGGCTTGGTAGAAAGGCCTATGAAAAGGCCTGCCCTGCCCCTGGGATGCTGCCTCTGAGGAGTGGCTTGCCTTTCCTTGGCCTGGGCACTCCTAGGTGGTCCTGTATTCATCCATTTTTCTTCATGTAATTCTCGTTTTCTCCCAAACAGAGAATTACCCACAACAGGAAAATCCATGGCCTTAGTCTGGGTATCCTGACAGGCTAGTACATCTGAGCCAAGCCATTCTGAAGTGCCACAGATGTAGCCATGACTCTAGATGAAACATCACTGGAGTCCACTGCAGCATGGAATTGCACCTTGGATGCCGCGATACCATCAGCAGCCACCTGCTCCAGCTCCTTGGCAAGCTGGCCAGGGACCTGTTTTGCTAAAGCCATGACAGTATCCCATCTGGATTCTGATACTAGCTGTATAGGCCATATAATTGGCCTGCCTGAGTCCCAAGGATGCTGCCATGTACTGTTTCTTTGCCATGGCATCAATCCTCCTAGAGTCCTTGTCTGGGGGGGGGGGTGAAGCCAAGGTAATATTAGCCTTATCACAGTCTGCAGCCTGCACTACCCCAACATGGCTGCATTGTTGTGCAAGGAACTCCGTATCTGAACCTGACAGAGTATACCTCTTGTCCATTCTTTTATCCACAGGAGGTATAGTATTAGGAGTCTTTAAAATCTTAAATGTCTGTTTCCCAAAAGATTTGTGTAAGGGAATAGACAGCCTCCTAGACTCTGGGATATCCATCATTTCCACATAGTCAGGTTCTTCCTGGTCATCCACAGCTTCTTCCATAGGAAGCTGAAGGGTTTCAGCCACTTTCTTATAAAACATGAAATGGAGGGGACTCAGAAAGCCTAGGAGGAGACACCCTCAAGGTCTGTCTGGGAGATGTCCGTCAATGGGCACATCCAGACTTTCAAAACCACATTCACTTTCCTCATACTCCTCTTCCTCCTCCTCCGGTTCATAATACTCCTCTAAATCATAATCTTGAACCGTGGAACCGTCAACTGAAGCTTTCTCGACGGTGCCGTCTGCTCGAACCGAAAGCGACTGCACAATTTTTATCGCTATATTTCATCAGCGGTTGGAGAAGAAACTTTTGGATCCACACCAGCTGATTTTTCCTTTCTTGTTCTCTTAGCCGGAACCGACTCCTCGGAATCGGTTCTCCTTTTGCCCGAAGAAGTTTCGCCCTGGTCAGAGGGCACTCCTTCTGGTTCGGTTTGAACCGAACCGGGCTGGCCATCCGGGTCAGCGGACTTTTTGGCCGCCCTTTCCCTGAGCCTACCAACTCTCTTCTCCAGGGTAGCTGCAGGAAAATTTTTACAAATCTGGCAGTCTGCATTGAGGTGGTTAAACCCCAGACAATAAACACAGGTGGTGTGGGGGTCAGCCTTAGCAAAGACTTCCCCACACAGACTACAGTGTTGAAACCCAGTGGGCCCGGTTTTTCTTTTGGGTTTCTCAGACATGGTGCCAGTCCTAACCAAACTTACCCTTTTAATGGCAATCCACCAGGCAAGACACTCTTATCGGTTCCTGACCGTGTTAAGGGTCATGGAAAAAAACGTAATAAAATCTGTTTTTTTTAGAACCGATAAGAACCGGTAACCACACTCTAAAAGTAGAAATAAAGATTTTACAACAACTTGATCGGTTCAGACCGAACCGATGAACCATTTACAAGTTCCACACAGAATAGAAAACAATATAAACCTATCTAGTACTCACGAATACCACAGACAGAGACTGAACCGACAGGTTGCGGTTTAATTTCGGTTGAAAACCAAGAAAAGCGGTACATTAACCGACAAAATGAACCGAGCAAAGGAGAAATCTCCGGAGCGACTGTTCAGTGAGGCGGAGTAAAGAATCTGATGGTTTGAGTTCAAACAGCAACAGACAGAGTCTCAACCGAGCTCGAGCTCAGCGTTCCATGTCTGGCATGGAAAGTTAACTCTTTCATCTCCGGGGCAGTTCGAAGGTTGGGACTCACTGCTATTGTCAGAATACAGCAAGACTTCATGTTGTTTGAACCATATTATCAGCAAAAAGAAAAACCTCTGTGGTTTTTATGTAATTTGGTAACCTATTCATGTCTATCAGGAATAATAAAGGGCCCAAAATAGAACCCTGCAGTACTCCTTTGGACACTGTATTTAAACTGGATAACTTAGCCTCTATACCAGCTCTTTGAGTCCTATTTGTAATGTGAGATGTAAACCACATTAGGACTTCCTCTGACATATCTGGTTTTGTTATATTATTGTCTACCACTACCTGTGCTTGTATAATTGTAATGTGATCAATTCTCTGATGTATGTCCACACGGATTGTAATTGATTGTACTTATTTTTATTGTTTCTGAACTGTCCTGTTGTCATACTAACATACTATTTGCCAGCAGATTAGACCTTACGGTCCATCGAGTCTGCTCGAACCTCAGATCCCTAGTTGGGTGCCGAGGCCTTCCCCTCCCTTGTGTTCCAGAAACCCCTATCATCCATCCCCACCCCCCTGGGACAGGCCATCATCTGATACATCCACTTTCTGTGTCTGTCCCACCTCTCTTGAAGCTCTCCACTGTGGATCTCTGAACCAGCTCGCCAGGCAGTGCATTCCAAGGGTCCACCACCATCTCAGTGAAAACCTCCTGCTCTTCCCCCTCACCCTTCCTCCTTCCAACTTCAAACCATGCCCTCTGGTAATACCTCCTGCTTTAGTCTAAAGATCCCTCCATGTTTACCCTATTTATTCCCTTGAGGTACTTGAAGACCTCAATCATGTCCCCCTGTCTCTCCTCTCCTCCAATGAAAACAGGCAGAGCTCCTCAAGTCTGTCCTCATCGTCAAATCCCCTAGCCTCGTATCATCTTAGTTGCCCTCCTCTACCCTCTCCAGAAGCTGTATGTCCCTCTTCAAGTGGGTCTCCAGTACTGCGCACAGTACTCAAGGTGTGGTCTAACCAGTCCATTGTACAGTGGCAAAATCACTTCCTTGCTCCTAGAGGTGAACCCCTCATATGCATTCCAACATCCTGTTTGCCTTGCTAGCTGCTCTCCTGCACTGCTCTAGAGTTATTCATACATGCATCCACCATGACCCCTATGTCTTTTCCCTATTGAGGCCTCCAGCGCCCTCCCCAGGGGTGTACCTGTATTTAGAGTCGCCCAAGATGCAACACCTGCACTTGGTGATATTGAATTTAATTTCCATGTGTGAGCCCAGCTTCCAGGGTGTCCAGGTCCCTTGCAGGGCCAACATCCCTCTTCCCCTCAACTACTGCTCCCATCTCGAGTCATCAGCTAAGAGACTCATTTCACACCTATACCCTCCTGATGTCAGATATGTATGCATTAAACAGGATTGGACCCAGGACCGAGTCTCCTGCGGTACTTACTACCAACCTCTAGGGTTCAGAGCTCCCACAGACCACTACTCCTGGGTGCGCCCAGCTAACCAGTTTTCAATCCATCTGACCATCAAAGGGCCTACTCCTAACCCCATCAGTTTCTCAACCAGACCATTGTGGGGGACAGAGTCAAATGCCTTGCTGAAGTCCAAGAATAATACATCCACAGGCTTTTCCTGTCCAGTTCTGATGTTACCCATTCAGAGAACTCCACAAGATTGGTTTGACATGATCTACCTGGCACAAACCCATGTTGCCACTATCCAGACCTCCCACCTCCTCCAAGTACACCCCCAATCGTTCCTTTAGTATACTCTCCATTAATTTTCCCACCACCGAGGTCAAACTGATGGGTCTATAGTTACCTGGTACTTCCTCAACCCCTTTATGGATTGGCACCACATGTGCCTCTCGCCAATCCCTAGGTACCCTTCCTGTCTCAAGTGACCTGTTGAAGAGCTCCGCCAGGGTGCAGCCAGTGTGTCCGCCACCCCATAGTACTTTCGTTGAATGCCATCCTGCCCAGGAGATTTGTCTTCTTTAGGCCTTGATGGCTAACCACCCTTTGGCGGAGATGGCATCATCCGTCCCTCCACCTTACTGGCCTTTTTATCCTTGTCCAGATGCGACACCCCTGGGGTACCTCTCCCTCCTCTTGCTCCATTTCTGTTGCTCCCCTGATCCCACTCACTGCTGCTTTATCCCCATCGTGCCTTGGCTTTGTAGATATCCCATCCCCCTCCCTAGTGAACACAGAGGCAAAGTACTTGTTAAATACCTCTGCATGGTCCCTCGCCTCTTCCACCCACCCTCCTTCTGATCTCAATCCGCCGAGATGGCCCTTAGATTTTCTCCTCTCCCCAATGTACCAGAAGAACCCCTTTTCCCCTCCATGTATCCCCTGTGCCAGCCACTGCTCTTTACTGGACTTTGCTCCCCTCACCATCCAGGTGACTTTTCTAGATGCAAGATGGTATACTTCCTTATCCCTATCCCCTCTTGTTGTTTTATATTTTTTGTAGGCCGCCTTCTTTTCTCTGACCGCTACCTGTACCTCACTGGACCACCAGCATGATTTATGTGACCTTGCTCCCTTATGTTTCAACTTAGCGCAGATCCTGACTGCCTCATGAAGTCCCCGTTTTATGACCTCCCATCTCCCTTCCACATTTGTCACTGATGTAATCCTCTTCAAGTGATCCTTGAGAATATTTCCCATGCCCACAAAGTCTGCCCCCTGAAGTCCACTGCCAGTGTCCCAGAGCTCACCCCTCCCCCATGCTTATTTGAAACCAGACAGTATTGTGGTCGCTCCCAGTCTGGGGTCTCTACAACCAGGTCCCTCACTAGATCCCCATCTGCCAGAACCACGTCCAGGACATGTCCCTCCCTTGTGGGCTCCATCACATGCTGTGTTAAGAACACATCCTGGAAGCCATCCAGCAGCCTCTGCTCCTGGCCACCTTAGAGGACATGGTTCCCAGTTAGTACCTGGCATATTAAGGTCCCCATCAACACCACTCCTTCCCCTTTTGGTCCAAACTGGGCAATGATGTTGTCCAGCAAACCATCCTCTAGAACATCACTCATCCCGGGGGGCCTATATACTACACATCACTGTATTTTCTATGTTGTACTCTCCCGGGTCATGCCTGAAAATAGGCAGGATTGTTGCCTAGTGTACTTACCCAGCTACCAAAAGCTAATAAATAAATAAATACCCAGTCTTTCTGATTTGCCAAATTGAAAGCTTTTGATAAGTCCACGTACTACTGGCATTCTACCCTTCCAGCTGCTTTTGCTGATCAGTAGTGCATTGCACCCTTCTATCTTCAGAGGAAAGTGATACTCTGACAGCATCCAGTCATGACAGTTACAGGCTCAGTACCCAAATCTGGGTCTCCTGCCTGGTTGTGCAATGCATTACCTCCTGCGCCACAAGCCAACCCTTATCACAATATATTTTGGAAAATGTTGTTTTTCTGTCAACTGACCTGCTCTCATAACAATTTAGGCTGCTGAAAGTCCTGCCTATTACAGAATGACATCATATCAGTCCAAAGTTTTTGTCCTGGGGCTAAGATGATGCAATTCTGTGTGACATCACTAATACAGTCTTGTTGCTAAAAAAACAAATTCCTCAGTACTGTAATGATGTTCTTTCCAGAGGGTGTATTAGTGAGTCTTATAAAACTGCAGCAACTCAGTGTTGAGATGGTGCAGGTTTGTCTGATATCACTAGTACACTCTGTTTGCTAGAAAATCCATAATATTGAGATACTATGATAACCATGATACGTTTTTCAAGGTGAAGCTTTTCATATCGTGATACCTGTAATAAGCAGTGACTGGAATACTAATACATTAATGATTTCTAAACCCGTTAAAAGCAACTTACCAATATTGGCCTCCGCTAGCAGCAGGAATGATGGCACTAAGTGGACGGAGTTCAGACCATGAATATCGATACTGAAACGCAGAGACTGCAGGGCAGCAGGGACTCCTTCCTCATGTTTCCCCTCAAACAGCAGCTTCTGAGCCACTGTGTAGGCTAGATCCACGATATGCTTCTGTGCACCAAAGAAAGAAGGTTATTGTCTCAAGAGCAGCTATCCATTGAA
This sequence comes from Neoceratodus forsteri, assembly GCA_016271365.2. NCBI lineage: Eukaryota > Metazoa > Chordata > Ceratodontiformes > Ceratodontidae > Neoceratodus > Neoceratodus forsteri. Next base: position 572,150,201 of record CM057452.1, read on the forward strand.
AGCTGATGCCAGGGTATCCTGGGACAGAAATCTGGAGCTAGCACTGGCAGAATTTCAATGCCAGCATCTACATATACAAACCAGGGCTTTACATTCTGTCAGAGACATTGTACTAAAACTGTCGGAATAGACACAGGCAGTTCTGTTCACCCCTATCAATGCAACTCACTGTAATGTGTGGACTGGCACCCAGGCTTCTCAATGTAGTCACATAAAAAATAATACTGTCTAAAGTCTACATGGGGGATATGACTGTTTGCAGGTGGCAATCTTAACTCCACCCAAAGTTTTGGAGTGGACAGACTAAGATATTACTGATGATACAATTTCAAACTCTGTTACAAAATCCCCTGTTGTATAGCCCCATTAAAAACAGCCAAACCAGCACACTGCAAGCCTCCTGACTACCCTAAAGTGAACACTGGCAAGCACATTACAGGAGTGTAAGACCCTTGCCCTTGATCCATTTCCATGCCTGTATTTTACAGTATGCACTTTTGTTACCTCCTCTTTCAGTGTGTCTGGGCACTTCTGAAGTCAGAGAGTGGTGGATACATGGAACAGCCTTCCGGAGGAGGTCGTTGGGTCTAAAACAGTGGGAGAATTCAAACATGCATGGGACAGACACAAGGCAATTATAGTTGGGGGTTGCAGGAAGTAAGCTGTTGGTTAACTAGAATCTGCAGCTTATCCAGTAGGTAGGGAAATGGGCAGACTGGGTGGGCCAAGTGGTCCTTATCTGCCGTCAAAGTCTATGTTTCTACGTCCCCCCCATCCTTACAATCATCCAGAGGTGCTACTATTAACATCACTCAAAGCCTCCATGTGACAGTTCTGCCATAGTGGAGCCTGACTGGTCCCTGGTTTTAACCTGCCTGAAGCACATATTTGGTGGTAGAGGTGGAGGTACTGTATCCCTCTAGGATCAGCAGAGAGGCTCCGAAATGGGTGAAATGGGGAGAACATCATTCACTAAGGCCACCCTTTCTTTTTTCAGCTAAGTCATTTCTCCCCTCTCCAACCCAGCTCCCAGAATGAAACATGAAGCCTTGTCACCCTCACATTCACTCTGATGAAACACCAAGAAACCAGCACACACTGCATCCCAGGAGGTTCTAGAGGACAGGGTGGGATGGAGACAGCTGTACAGAATGACACATGATGGATACAATGAATGACATGGGATGACAGTACATAATGACATAGGTAGTCTGTACAGAATGACACAAGATGGCTATGCAGAATGAAATGGGACTGCTGTACAGAATGACATGGGAAATCAGTACAGAATGACAAGATGGCTGTACAGAGTAAAGTGGGATGGCTATACAGAATTACAGTGGATAGTTGTACAGAATGACGTGAGACAACCCTGAATGACAGGCTGGCTGTATCAGTGATTAAGTTGGTGCTTGTCAAATCACATTTTTGTGACAGATTTCAAAATTTAGTGTGTTTTTAAAGTCTAATCGCCAAATCATGATTTACATAATATTGATGCCTGTTTCTTTAACAGCCCCAGCTAGCAGCTGACTCCTGAAATTGCTTTGGTGCACATAATTGTTTGCACAGTCTGAAGAGCCGGTGATTTTTTGTAGATACCCATCTTTTTTAAATACAAAGAATGTGGTTCAGCATGTAAGTGTAGTTTAGCTTAAAGAATTACACTATCATTCTGTTTGATGCTGTCATATCTTCAAACATCAGATGGAATGACAGTGCAATTCTTTAGGTACTGTCACGCTTTATTAGCATCAGTAACCCAGCCTATACTTGATGAGTGCGTGCAAAGGAAAGAAAGAATGCTGTTTTGGTAGATGCTGCGTGTGCTCGATGGGAGTTAGCTGAAGACTAAGGCACCATTTGCAGCTCTTGTGCACAAGAGGGTACATTTGTATTGTTTGCTTTATGTTGTATGAGTCTGCACTTGTTAAACATTATTTTTCCATTTATGGTACCTACAAATCAGTCCGACTCGGGAGTCCAGATAATTTCTAGGACTGGAAAGCATTTACTGTTAGTTTCTTCAATCTAGTAGTTTTTACTGCTAGTTTATTCAGTACTCAGTTTTTCGCCTAAACTGTAGTAATGCCACCTGCAGAGCAGTCTCTCCACACCTCCCATCTCTAAACCAAGCCTGAAACCCGCTACGCATATCTATATCTGGCTCTGCCTGATACAGTCTAAGACACCTCCCCTTGCTATAAAATGTTGTCACCTCATTTTTGCGTTCACTTGCGCTTGTGCAAGGAACGTTTTGGGACAATAACAGGGAGATGAGAGGTGTGTCACTGCCAAGTCAATTACAGCTGAAACTGCAATGGGTGTGGCAGTGCACTCCAATGACCAGGCACTCTGGTCATGACAGCTTTTCAGTGTCCGGCGATGGACTTCTAAGAAATGAACCGCTCCAATGGTAGCGCTTCATTTCTTTCTGTAGCCACAACTACAGTCATGTCATTTGAATGCACACTAATGCACTTAGCCGGAGTTATGGGTACAGCTTTCTCATGCCTGCAGCACTCTCTTGCCCCGGTCCTCACACTTTCACCTCACTCCCCCACCCGCATCTACATTAGCTGTCTCTCTCCCCGGTCCTCTGAACCAACCCCAGCCTTCAACACTAGTCACAGTTACTGTTGCTGCAGGAGGGCAGAAAAGAAAAAAATTACTCACCATAGTAATGTTGTTTCTTCTAATGGAGTCTTGCTGTATTCAGACATAATGCAGTTAGCCCCAGCACTTGAAATGCCCCAGAGAGGAAAGAGTTAACTCTACGCAGAAGTATAGAACATCGAGCTCGGTTTTCAAACCTCTGTCTGTGGTACTTCTCCGTGTAACTGTCAGATTCTTACGAGCACACTAACTAACATGCTATAGTATGGAAATTGTTCAACATATAGCCAAAGGGCAAAAAATTATTTCTGGGCCCAAAAGACTCAAGTCGAGAAACCAAGAAGGAAAGGTAGTGACAATATTTAAGTATAAAACACCAGAAAAATAATAAACAACATCACCCCACCCAAGAGGGAGGGTACATGGTACACCCCTGAGGTGCAACACTGTACCTGCCAGCCGACTTCCCAAAAACCCAGGTTCTGAGAGGGGAGGCAAGGGGGCAGGTCTGAATACAGCAAGACTCCATTAGAAGAAACAACATAACTATGGTGAGTAAGTTTTTCTTCAAACAACATGAAGTCTTGCTGTATTCAATCATAATGCAGACTACCAAGCAGTTCCTTATGGAGGAGGGAATGCAGAAGCTACTTTGGGAAGAGGCTCTGCAGTACTGCTGTGCCAAACCTAGCATCACTCCTAGCCTGGATGTCTCAGGAGTAATGCTTGGTAAAAGTATGTACTGTTTTCCAGATGGGTGCTTTACAGATCTCTAACAAAGGTATATCTCTGGAAGCAGCTAGAGAAGCAACTGTACCCCTAGTCGAATGAGCCCTCAGGCCTGAAGGGGCCGTTCTATCCAACTTGTCATAACAGAATTGTATACAAGAAACAATCCACCTAGCAATAGTTCTTTTAGTGGCAGGCTTACCTTTCCCCACTTCACCATAAGTGAGAAACAATTGAAGACAGTCATTTCTAAGTGCCTTAGTATGCTCAATGTAGTAGCTAAGGGCCCTCTTAATGTCCAGACTGTGTAACCTTCTTGCACCTGAAGAAGAATGATCAGTGAAAAACACAGGAAGAGACATAAACTGGTTCAGATGAAAATCCGATACCACTTTGGACAAGAACCTCTTATTAGTTCTTAGGACCACTTTGTCCCTATGGAAGGAGATGAAGTCAGGTTCAACTGACATAGCCTGCAACTCACTAATCCGCCTGGTAGAAGTAATAGCTACCAGGAACACAGTTTTCCAGGTCAAGTACTTCAATTCAGCCAAAGCCAGAGGTTCAAAGGGTGGCTACATAAGCTGAGCTATGCAGACATTAAGATCCCAAGGCGGAGTGGGCTCCCTAAAGGGAGGGTTAATGTGAACCAGTCCTTTGAAAAACTTTCTGAAAACAGGATGAGATGACAGGGAATAGCCCTTCCCTGCTGAAAGGAATGCAGAGACAGCTGCTAGATGAACCTTCAGAGTGGCAGGCCTAAGGCCTAGACCATTCAGATGAACTAGACAGTCTAAGGTTGTGGAAATGTCTGCAGAATCAGGCAGGATGCCTTTCTGAGAGCACCAAATACTAAACCTTTTCCATTTGGAGTTATAAGTTTTTCTAGTGGAAGGTTTCCTGGAGACGTCACAACATCCAGAACTTCCTGAGAAAGATGTAGTGCTGCATATTCTAACTCTTCAAGAGCCAGGCCTTGAGATTGAGAGACTGGTGATTGGGGTACCATATCCGCCCCTGGGAGGAGGACAGGAGATTGTACGTCCTGGGCAGAGACAGGGGATGTGACACTGACAAGGACAGCAGTAGAGGATACCACAGCTATCTGGCCCAATCTGGAGCCACCAGTATCACTGAGCAGGGTTGAGTTCTGATCTTGATCAGAACTCTGAACAGCAGAGGGAAGGGAGGGAAGGCATAGAGAAACCTGCCCTTCCAGTCCAAAATGAGAGCATCCTGAGGAACCGTCCCCAGGACTGGAGGTCTGCAACAAAACAGAGGAAGTTGATGATTGTCCGGTGCTGCAAAGATATCTATCTCTGGAGTGCCCCACCTGGAGAAGATGGCCTTCAGTATGTGAGGATCCAGGGACCATTCGTGGTGTCCCTGTGAAATTCTGCTCAGAGCATCTGCTAGTACGTTGTCCTTCCCTGGAAGGTGAACTGCTACCAGAGAAGTCTGAAGAGAATAGGCCAGAGACCACAGCTTCATGGCTTCTGTGCACAAGGCCGAGGACTGAGTGCCTCCCTGCTTGTTGATGTACCACATCGTGGTGGTGTTGTTCGTTCTGACTTGGACCACCTTGCCCGTGACTGAATCCGGGAAGCTCTGCAGGGCTAGGAAAACTGCCCTGAGTTCCAGGAGATTGATATGAAGGAGAGACTCTTGTGGGGACTAGACTCCTTGAGCTGTCAGGGCTCCCAGGAGGGCTCCCCAAACTAGGAGAGAAGCATCCATAGTCAGAACTACTGATGGGACTTGAGGGAGAAATGGAACCCCTTGTCTGAGGTTGTCCTGGTCCAGCCACCACTGGAGAGCTTGGACCAGAGTCTGAGTCACTGGGATCAGTTTGGTAAGTGAATCCTTCTTTTGAGACCAAAAAGACCTTAGATGAAACTGAATGTCCCTTATCTGGAACCGTGCTCCCTGCACCACTGCCGTGGAAGCTGCCATGTGGCCCAGGAGCTGGAGGAACGGTCTTGCAGAGCGGGAGACCTGAGGTCAAAAGGAGGAAGCGAGATCCACTAGAGCCTTCACCCTTGCCAGGGGAAGGAAGGCTTTTGCTTATACAGTGTCCAACTCTATGCCTATAAAGGTGAGAAGTTGAACTGGTTCAAGGACAGACTTTGGAAGACTGAGAAGAAACCCCAAGTTGCTGAGTAGGTCCTGGGTAGTCTGAAGAGCTGACTTGACCTGTAAAGGTGACTGACCCACTAAGAGCCAATCATCCAGATAGGGGAAGATGGTGATACCCTGTCTTCTGAGGTAAGCCACCACTACTGCAAGGCACTTTGTGAACACCCTTGGAGCTGATGTTAGGGCGAATGGCATAGCTCTGAATTGGTAATGGCCTGAAGGCAACTCGAACCTGATGTATTTTTTTGTGGGAGCACCTGATAGGAATATAGAAGTAGGTATCCTTGAGATCCAGAGATGCTAACCAATCCCCTGGCCTTAGAGAGGGAAGGATATTTCCCAGAGTTACCATTTTGAATTTGGGCTTTGAAATGTGTTTGTTATACCTTAGATCTAGGATGGGTCGCCACTCCCCTTGTTTTCTTTGGGGTAAGGAAGTACCTGGAGTACAGTCATTTTCCCCTGTGCCGAGTAGAAACCTTCTCTATAGCTCTGAGAGCTAGAAGAGAGGAAACCTCTGCCTCCAGGGCAATGGTTTCTGAGAGTGATGCAGGTGGAAAAGACCTAGCCCTCTTTTTTGGAAATTTTTTGAAGCGGAGGGCCAGTCCGTGGCTTACTACTTCCAGGACCCACTTGTCTGAGGTCATAGACTTCCAGGCCTGGAAGTAGTAAGCCAGCCTGCCTCCTACTGGAAATGGGGAGTCGACCCTGGCTGACACATCAGGGTGTCTGCTTGGCAGGAGCCTTAGACTGAGAGGAGGAGGAAGCAGCTCTGCTTATCCCTCTCCTGCCCCTCCCTCTAAAGAACCCCCTCTGTGGGAAGGGAGAGGAGGCCTGGGCTTGGTAAAAAGGCATTTGAAAGGGTCTGCCCCTGCCCCTAGACTGCTGCTTGTGTGGAGTGGCTTGCCTTTCTTTGGCCTGTGCACTCCTGTATGTGGTCCTGTATTCATCCATTTTCTTCATGTAAGCCTCTGTCTGCTCCCCAAACAGACAGTTACCTACTACAGGAAAATCCATAGCCTTAGTCTGGGTATCCTGTGAAAGGCTAGTACATCTGAGCCAAGCATGTCTTCTGAAAGACACGGATGTAGCCATGACTGTAGATGCCACATCACTGGAGTCCACAGCAGCATGAAACTGCATTTTGGATGCCTCACTTCCATTAGCAGCCACCTCCTCCAGCTCCTTGGCTAGCTGGGGAGAGGCCTGTTTAGCCAGTTCCAGAACCGTATCCCATCTGGATTTCTGGTACCTGGCTGTGTAGGCCATATAAATAGCCTGCCTGAGTCCCAAAGAGGATGCCAAATACTGTTTTTTGGCCATGGCATCCACTTTCCTGGAGTCCTTATCCGGGGTGTGTGAAGCCAACGGAATGTTAGCCCTGTCACAGGCTGCAGCCTGCACTACCCCAACATGGCTGCAATGACTATAAAGGAACTCCGCAGCTGAGCCTGATAACAAATACCTCCTGTCCATTCTCTTAGCCACAGGAGGTATTGAATTAGGGGTTTGTAAAATTTTGTGTGTCTGTTTCCCCAAGGATTTATGAAGAGGGATAGACAATCTTTTGGACTCTGGGATGTCCATCATTTCCACAAAATCAGGCTCTTCATCCTCCTCTGCAACTTCAACCAAGGGAAGCTGCAGGGTTTCTGCCACCTTTTTGTAGAACAAAAAATGTGAAGGGGACTCAGAGAGTCTGGGAGGAGAGACACCTGAGGGCCTGTCTGGGGAGATGTCGGTTCAATGGGCACATCCAGACCCCCCTTGTCATCGACATCATCATCCTCGGGATAGTCTTCATCTCCCTCCCACTCCTCATAAAAAGCGCCTGTATCATAATCCGGAGGAGACGGATCCCACCGAACGGACCGCCTAACCGGCTCTGGCTATTTCGTCCGCGGTTGGAGAGTGCAATCACCAGATATGAACCGGCAGACTTACACTTTTTTTGATGGAACCATCCTCGGGATTGACTTCTTTGCCTGAGGAGGGCTTAGGTCAGTAGGCACCTCCTCAGGTTCGGGTCACAACCAAACTGGGCTGGCCATCTGGACTTATGGACTTCTCAGCCTCCCTTTCCTTCAGCCTACTCAGCCTTCTGTCTAGAGTGGATTTAGGAAAGTTTTTACATATTTGGCAGTCTGACTTGAGGTGGTCAAACCCCAGACAATAAACACAGATGAGGTGGGGGTCAGCATTAGCAAAGGCCTCCCCACACTCAGTACAGTGTTGAAACCCAGTGGTCTGGTTTTCTTCTTAGGTCTCTCAGACATGGCCAAATAACAAATTATCCTATTGCAGCTTTCAAGCCAGGTAATACAATAACCAATCGTATACAAACCGTGTCATGGGCTTTTTAAAAGAACCGGCGAAAAAACTCGGTGCTTTTGAAATCGATTGGTACCGGAACACCACTCTAATCCCAGAAATAAGTTTAAACAGAATGGGTTGGTTCCAAACTGGACCAACCAGAAAGAAACCGAAGAAAATAACAATTTCCAACCTTTTCACAGAATAAAACACAGTCACTACATATCTACACGCTACCTGTACCATAGACAGAGGCTGGAAATCCGAAAATAACAAAAAAATTATACAGTTTAAACCGAATGCTTTACTTTTACCGAACTGAGCAGAGGAAGTCTCCGGAGCGACTTCACTGTTAGGTGGAGTAAAGAATCTGACAGTTACACTGAGAAGTACCACAGACAGAGGTTTGAAAACCAAGCTCGAGCTCAACGTTCTATGCTTCTGCTTAGAATTAACTCTTTCCTCTCCGGGGCAGTTCAAGTGCTGGGGCTAACTGCATTATGTCTGAATACAGCAAGACTTCATGTTGTTTGAATAGGGAGCTGCTCAGCTCTCCAACTCGTGCTTTTCTTTTCTCACACTTATAGCACTGTGTTCTCTGTCTGTCCAATGTGAGACCCATGGCGGGAGAGGGTGACACAATGGGACCAGCTGAAGAGACGAAGAATAGTTGGCTGTGAGGCACAGAAGAGGGAGTGGAGAAGAGTGACAGGCAGCACAGTTGTATGGTGACAGAGTGGGATTGACATGTCTGAGCACAATTTCTGCAATTGTCTCTTCCTCTGTTTCTATGACAGGCAGCACAATTCTGAGAGATGGGGATCATGAGGTAGGTTTGGAGGGATGCAGAATCCAGCATGTAGTGGCCTGGGGTACTGACTGTGGCAGCAGTGTGCGATCCAGAGAGACAGAGAAACAGAGAGCGAGAGAGAGAGACAGATTAGTGGGTAACCACAGCACAGTTGCTGCAATCTGTATATCAGTGTATCTCTTTCTATATATGTCTCTGTCAGTCTACATGAGTACTTAGTACAGAGCAATGTTCCGTGCTTGCAAGAAAGGCAGCATTTCCAAGCAAAACCCAGTCTGCTGTGGAATTACTGTTCCATGACTACTCTGAGTGAGGTGAGAGGGACGCTATGGAAGTGAGAGGGCCAGAAAATCAAAGGAACAGTACTTTTGGTAAACAAAGCACGCAGTAAAGTGCAACAGAACAAAGTTTGTGATTGTAAAGCTTTTTTCCTAAGTGGCAGTCAGGGGAAAAAAACAACTTTATGATCACAAACTGACTGGCTTTTTCTTCGTCATACTTTGAATTCTGTTGCATATTGATTTAGGCTATTCGCATGATTGCTTTCAGAGGTCCAGCAACAGGGAACAATGTTAATAATCAAACTGTGATAATTCAAAAGCACACCCTACACTGGATTTGGAATTAATCAAACTTCAATTATCTTTTGAACTAATTAATCCTCCATAGTTGTTGCTTCTCAGCAGCCCAGTTCCTCCCATCCCTGCTGCCCACAAAGTTTAATTCCACTATAAAGTATTGCACTCACTAAATTGGCCCCTCCCTTGAGGGCAAGCTGGTTACTGTTCTCTCTATGTCTTGCCTACAAGCTTCTACAAACAAATGCCGCCCCCAAGTCTGAGTTGCACCTTAATGCTTTCCTGGAAGAACCTTAGGTCCTCTAATTGGTAACTCCTCTACGTCCCTTGAGTCCGACATGTCAAGGTCTTCAGTCTTTCGTGACCTACATTCTGTCCTCTCTGAATGGCCTTCCTTGTAATCTTCAAGACTGCAGCTCCTTGGGGGCTTTAAAAAGGCCTCAAAACCTACCTATTGGGGCTCAGCCTCTGTGCATGTTACCACTGAGGACCAGTACAGTGGACTACATTTGTAGCTACTGTTACCCGCCTGGCATGCCTTTACTCCATTTTGGACCTTTAACGCTGATGAGACACTTGTAACTGTAATTTCTGTAAAACTGTCCTGTAAGTGAATCATTATCTAACTGTCATTCTTGTGAAACTTTTTACCCTTCATGTTAATCCTCTATTGTACCTAACCTACCTGTGATCGTACAATATGTCCTGATTGTAATGTCTGTATTGCTCAATTTCCCTTGAAGTGTTCCTGCTTTTATTATACTGTTGCTTGTAATTAATCCCGGTCGCCTGAAAAAGGGACCATTATGGTCTCAGTGGGCCTACCGGTTACCAAAATTTAAATAAATAAATCCATTAGGGTATGCTTCGAATCTGATTAAACCTTAAGGAGAGCGACAATGCCACAGTTTGATATTAACACTGTTCCCTCTTGACAGACCTCTGAGAGCTATCATGCAAATAGCCCAAATCAATATGCAACAGACTTCCAAGCATAACGAATGGAAGAAATAAAGCCAGTCAAGAAAAAAACTTTACAACCACAGACTTTTTTCTGTTGCTCTTTGCTCCATGCTTTGTATTACTAAAAGTACCGTTCCTCTTTAAGCTGTGCAGTTACCCCATGTTGGAATGCTCTAAGACTAACTTTACCTAGATGTAATTGTAAGTTTTTTCCTGACTGGCAGTCAGGAAAAACCTTTATGATCATAAACTGACCCAGTATGTGATACCTTTACCCAGATACGGTCTCAGTCAGCATGATTTACTTTCTGAAACTACAAATCATTTGAAGTGTTTCCTTCAACTGCAGGGCTGCAGTATACCTTACTCAATGCTTACTGAGAACAGTGACCATCTGACTCTATGGTGTTGGTTGGTGACGTACAACACATAAATTTGATATGGTTGCTTATGAAATGGGAGGTAGAAAGCAGCATTCTGATTGGCTGCTAGGAGTGTGCTAATATGTCTAATACCCTGGGAAAAGGATCAGGCTGTGCCATGCTATGGCAAGCAGGCATTGATATGGGTGATGCTGCCCACTCAGAACCTTGAGAAATGAAAACGCAGCCATCTTGTTTCTGGTATAAGTGGTGCCAGCTTAACGGCAAAAAAAATGAAATAAATAAATCTGACCTCTTGTTCAGTTGACCTCGGTCTTTGTGGGTTTCTGTTATACATGTAGCATGTCGAAAAGCGGGAAAAAAAACAAAATGCCGCGATCTGTCTCCCAGCCCGCTCTCTCGCTCGCTCTCCAAATAGTAGGGGAAACGCCAATAAAATCCATGGCGACTTGGTTCTTGTAAAGTGCACTCTAAATGCAAAGCACAATTGTGAAAACGTCTTGTACTGATCCTCTCTCCCCCAATACCGCAACAGATAAAGTTCATGTCAGTGACACTCAAGCCCTGAAACTATCAATGTTTAACCCGTATTCCGACCTGCAACTGGTCCTCTTATGAAAAAATACTACTCACAAAGTCTAGCGTACCGGGAAACATGGGACAGTTTCCAAGCTACGAGTAGAGATGATTTACTGGACATTTTTTGTGTTACTGAACGAGAACATTCATTCATTAATTGTTTGGGGGAACTGTACCACTGCATGAAGCAGAGTTCGCCGCCCCACAGCAGCGCACACACCCCCCCTGCAAAGGCAGAGATGGGTCATGGAACTGTGCGCCATTGCAGACCGTAACAGAACAACTGGCTGAAGTTGAGCCAGGATGCCCTGTCCTGCAGATCTGAGCCCACGCAAGAACCCCACCAATATTAACTACCAAAACCCAGCACATTTTCTGCCCCCAAAATCACACTTGGCTTCCCTTTACTCCGATATATTGCATGGCCTGCCCCACTGCCTCTCACCATTGAAATCGCCCGTGTCGGCTACCACCACGGTGTGCTGCTTCAGCTGTTCCAGTACACTGTCCATCTTCACTTGCTTCACCAGAGAGCCAGACGCACTGAGACTGCTTGCACAAGGGGAGTTGGATAGCCGGGGTCGATTAGCTACAGAATCTGCTTCTTTGCGCATGTGTGTGTGTGAATACTGCCATGACAACCAGATGCAACTACAGAAGCCTTTGTAGGACAAAATTCCTTAAGTCAAACAAAAACAGTAGGCGGAGGAACTATTTTATTAAAAATCAAGATAAACAAACTTTTTCACTTTTAAATACTATACACTTTAGCTATCACACACATCTGTATTTTTGATAGCCATTTCATAAGTGCAATAAGCCACTCCAGGGTCTGTGTGTTAGACACTTGAACACACGGCTAGGAGGCTAGACGCACTCAGCCGTGGCCTCGTGCCTCACTACACCTCCTAGCCATGTGTTAAAGTGTCTAACACACACCCTGTCATGCCTTATTGCTTACATATTACATACTGTAAAATAGTTTGGTTGTACTAAATGCAAAACAGTGGAATATTGTTACTTCTGTTTGGGGGATTGCATGCTGTGACCAGTGAGTGAGAAGCGCATACAGAAGACTGGTGGTATGAAAATAAAGCTCTGGAGGGTTGAGAGAGGGGAGAGAGAGATTAATTCAATCAATCAATCAATCAATCAAGTCTTTATTTAACCAGGCAATAACCTTTGAGACAAACTCATTTTCGAGACTGACCTAGACAACATACATGATCCGTACATAGAGTAAGGATTACACAGCAGAAATATACAACTGAACAAGATACAAATCAAGGCTGAAACAATACAATATACAATGAGCAATATACAATGTAGAGGCACAGGTACAGTGGTAGCTACCTATAATTAATATGCAGAGTAAATACATAGTTCAAACTGAATATAATAACATAACAGACTTTGGAAAAACACAGAGGGAAGGGGTTTATAAGCAGTCAAGCTTAAGCATTTAGAGTATGGAACGGGGCATAAGGAGGATTGAATATTTAAAGTGCCGAGGGGGGTCTCCAGTGTTGGGAGCATCTACTGGCTGGGGACATGTGACAACAAACCGGAGGAAACAATTATAAGAGATGGTAATTAAGCACATTAATAATAATTAAGCACAGGAGTTGCTCAGTGTCACACAGTGTAGTTTCCTAAAGCCTGATAAAATGCCCCTTCCAAGAGGCATAAAAGGGTGAGGGGGGTGGTTTTTAGCTCCCCGTTCCACACTCTAGGAAAACTGTTCTAGGGCAGAGGGCCCATCCTCTCTCAGTCCCCTTTCCCCAGCTAGACTGCACAACAGTGGGGATGGGAGGGGGTAGGACTAGGCCAAAGCAGCTCAGGTGAGACATGGCAGGGAAGAGAAGGATAGGGGCTTAAAAACCAGTGCAGAGCAGCATTGTTGCTTCTTTCCTGCTTTTCCTCTGAAAGCCAAGTTGCTAGGGTAGGTTGTCATAACATTTTTAGTATTAGTTGCATGGTTTGTAGTTGTGGCATGCAGCCTTAGGTAAATGGCCTGGGTCATACCTCTCAACTGTCCCTGATTTTCAGGAACGTCCCTGATTTTGCCTCAAAATTTTACTCCGTCCCTCCTAAAATTGTATTTCTGTGACCAAACAGTGGAGTTGCAAGCATAAAATAATGTCAGACATTAAAGCTACAAACTTGTTCTTCCTTAGAAAATGCATTTTACACTAAGCCACTTATTCTACCAGCTTCCTGAGAGGATATCATCAATTTTGAAGATGTGTCCTGATTTTGGTCCTTTGTCCCTGATTTTTTAAGCCTTGTCCCTGGTTTCTGAGGCATGAGGTTGAGAGGTATTGCCTGGGTTTAGAGCCCAGCGGAGTCTTACAATTTCCAAAAACAGCTTGATTGCTGGTTGCAAGCCATGGATAGCAGTACAGAGGGAGGCTTAAAGCCTGCTTTCCGACTGGACCAGCATAATCGTCCTCCAATCATGCTCCAGTGTTGCTAGCAGGGGTCAGAAAACATGGTTGTTTTGAAAAAATAACTCACCATAGTAATGTTGTTTCTTCTAATGGAGTCTTGCTGTATTCTGACTATATGCAGTTAGCCCCAGTGCTTGAACTGCTCCGGAGAGTAAAGGGTTAACTCTATGCAAAGGCCTAGAACGTTGAGCTTGAGCTCGGTTTTCAAACCTCTGTCTGTGGTACTCTGAAGTGTAAGCATCAGATTCTTACGAGCACTAAACTAACTCAAAGGTAGAAATTGTTTCTAAAATTTTAGTGCCAAGTGGCAAAACAAGGTTTTTAGGGTCAAAAGACTCAAGTCGAGAACCCCAAAAAGAACACAAGCAGGTAGTGAACTAACCCAAAAACGTTAATAATAATAACTAGAAGAAACCGACTAATGAGATGGAGGCATGTCCAGTAAACCTCTGGGGTGCAGCACTGTGCCTGCCCCACCACATCCCAAAACTACTAGGCTCCAGGAGGGGAGCAGGGAGGGAGGTCAGAATACAGCAAGACTCCATTAGAAGAAACAACATTACTATAGTGAGTAATTTTTTCTTCAAACAACATAAAGTCTTGCTGTATTCTGACTAAATGCAGACTACCAAGCAGTACCCCCTTGGAGGAGGGAGTCACAGAACTTATTTTGGGAACAGGCTCTGCAGCACAGCCATGCCAAACCTAGCATCACTGCGTGACTGAATGTCCAGAGAGTAATGCTTGGTAAATGTGTGAACAGATTTCCAGGTGGCTGCTTTACAGATGTCCACTAAAGGTACATATCTAGCTGCTGCGACCAAAGCAGCTGTACCTAACATAGAAACATAGCATTTGACGCAGATAAGAACCACTTGGCCCACCCAATCTGCCCATTTCCCTACCTAATGGATAAGCTGCAAATCCTAGTTAACCAACAGCCTACTTCTTCCTACCCCCACCCCTAGAATTGCTTTAAGACTGTCCCATGCATTCTTGAATTCCACCACTGTTTTTGACTCCACAACCTCCTCCAGAAGGCCGTTCCATGCATCCACAACCCTCTCTGTGAAAAAATACTTCCTCACATTACCTCTGAGCTGCTCCGCCCCCACATATCTTCAAATTGTGCACCTCTTTTTCTGAAAGATGCTACCCTCTTGGACTTTGTTGATGCCCTTGAGGTATTTGAAAGTTTCTATCATGTCCCCCCTCTCCCTCCTCTCCTCGAGGCTATACAGATTAAGCTCCTTAAGTCTCTCTTCATATGTCTTCCAGTGCAGACCCTGCACCATTTTAGTTGCCCTCCTCTGGACTGCCTCCATTCTGTTTATGTCTTTTCGGAGATTGGGTCTCCAGAACTGCACGCAGTACTCCAGATGGGGTTTCACCAGCTGTCTGTACAGAGGGATAACAACTTCCTGTTTTCTACTGGTGATGCCTCTCCCTATGCATCCCAATATCCCCCCAGCCCTCCTTACTGCCCTTTCACGTTGCTTGCCCACCTTTTGGTCATCTGATATGACTACCCCCAGGTCTCTTTCCATTTTGTTGTTGTTAGTATCTCACCCCCCAATGTGTACTCTTCCCCTGGGTTTTTGTTTCCCAGGTGCATTACCTTGTACTTCTTAGCACTGAATCTAAGCTGACATACATTTGACCATTCCTCCAACATTGCCAAGTCCCTTCTCATCCTTTCCATCCCACCTTGTGTATTAACTCTGTTGCAGATCTTTGTGTCGTCTGCAAAGATACATACTTTTCCTTCCAGTCCCTCTGCAATGTCACTTATAAAGACACTGAAGAAGACCAGTCCTAGTACTGAATCCTGCGGTACCCCACTAATAACCCCCCTTTCTTCAGAGTTCACTCTGTTTACTACTACCCTCTGTGTCCTGTTCTCCAGCCAATTCTTTACCCAGGCTACCATCCTGGGACCCACTCCCAGGCTGGATAACTTGTATATTAATCTTTTGTGTGGGACTGTGTCAAATGCCTTGCTAAAGTCTAGGTAGGCCATGTCCACAGCCCCTCCCTGATCTACTACTTTGGTCACCCAGTTGAAGAAATCTTTTAGATTCGTCTGACATGACCTTCCTGCTTTGAATCCATGCTGCCTTGGGTCCCAGCCTCTGGCCTCTAGGTACTCGACAATTCTTTCCTTCAGAAGTGATTCCATCATTTTCCCTATCACTGAGGTTAAACTAACAGGTCTGTAGTTTCCTGCTTCTGCCATGCTTCCACTTTTGTGAAGTGGAATCACATCTGCCCTCCTCTAGTCCTCAGGTACCACCACATCCTTCCATGATTTGTTAAAGAGGGTAGTCAGTGGTGTCACTAGTTCTACCCTTAGTTCTTTTAGAATTCTGGGATGAATCTCATCAGGCCCCATTGCTTTGTCCACCTTCAGTTTTAAGAGTTCTTTCAGAACCCTTTCTTCTGTAAATGGGCTGGTATCAACTCCTGTATCCAGAGTGTTTCTATTGTTTGGTTTAGGTACCTCCCCCTTTTCATTTGTGAATACTGAGCAAAAATGTGTGTTTAGTATCTCTGCCTTTTCACAGTCACCCCTTCCCCTTTATTAAGCCTCACTATCCCTCCCTTGGTCTTCCTTCGCTCCCTGATGTACCTATAATAGGTTTTATCCCCTTCTTGAGTTGGCTATCTATCTCTGGTAGAATGAGCCCTCAGGCCTGAGGGAGGTTCTTTCTCAAGCTTTGAATAGCAGAACTGGATACAGGAGACAATCCACCTGGCAACTGTTCTCTTGGTAGCAGGTTTGCCCTTTCCCACTTCCCCGTAAGTGAGAAACAACTGAGAACAGTCATTAATATGGGCCTCTGTATGCTCTACATAGTAACTAAGAGCCCTCTTTACATCAAGACTGTGTAATCTCCTCTCCCCAGGGGAAGAATGGTCAGTGAAAAATACAGGCAATGATAGACTGAGCCAAATGAAAGTCTGATACCACCTTGGGAAGAAACTTTCTGTTGGTTCGAAGGACCACCTTATCTCTGTGAAATGAAATGAAATTAGGTTCCACTGATAAAGCCTGTAATTCACTGATTCTCCTGGCAGAAGTAATGGCTACCAGGAATACAGTTTTCCAAGTCAAGTATTTCAGCTCGGCTGAGGATAAAGGTTCAAAAGCTGGCTGCATAAGCTGTGCAATACAGATATTCAGGTCACAAGAAAGGGTAGGTTCCAAAGGGAGGACTAATATGTACTAAACCCTTGAAAAATTTCTTGAAAACTGGATGGGAAGCTAGGAAGAGCCTTACCAGCAGAAAGAAAAGCAGACACAGCTGCCAAATGTACCTTGAGAGTAGTAAGCTGGAGGCCCAAACTATTAAGATGCACCAAATAGTCCAGTACAGTGGCAATGTCAGCTAACTCTTGCTGAACATGCTTCTGGGAACACCAAAACCCAAACCTCTTCCATTTGGAGTTGTAGGTCTTCCTGGTACCAGGTTTTCTACTACCCATTAAAATGTCCAGGACCGACTGAGAAAGGTGTAGGCTTGCATATTTTAGCTCTTCAAGAGCCAGTTCTTGAGCCTGAGAGTCTGAAGATTGGGGTACAGAATCCTCCCCTGTGAGGAGGTAAGAAGATTGAACTGTCTGGGAAGACACAGAGGCAGTGTTACTGACAGTGATAAGAGGAGAGGGTACCAGGCTGCCTGGCCCAGTCTGGAGCCACTAGAATTACCTTGCAGGGCTGAGCTCTGATTTTGATCAGGACTCTGAATATCAGACAAAAGGAGGAAATGCATAAAAACCTGATTGTCCAATTCAGCAAGAGAGCATCCTGAGGACAGGACCCAAAAGGGGTGGTCTGCAACAAAAGAGAGGGGGTTGATCATTGTCCAGGGCTGCAAAGAGATCTATCTCTGGAGTGCCCCATCTCTTGAAGATGACCTGAAGAACTAGAGGGTTCAGGGTCCATTTGTGGTGGCCTTGGGAGATCCTGCTGAGAGCATCTGCTAGAATGTTGTCCTTTCCTGGGAGATGCACAGGCACCAGGGAAGCCTGAAGGGAATAGGCTAGAGACCATACTTTCATGGCCTCTGTGCCCAAGGCCGAGGACCGAGTGCCTGCTTGCTTGTTGATGTACCACTTGGTTGTGGTATTGTCTGTCCTGATCTGCACCACCTTTCCTTGAATAACAGTGGAGAATGTCTGAAGAGCCAGGAAGACAACTCTCAATTCGAGAAGATTTATGTGTAGAAGGGACTCCTGCCGTGACCGAGTTCCCTGAGCTGTAAGCTGATCTAGGTGAGCCCCCCAACCTAGTAGGGAGGCATCTGTGGTGAGAATTACTGAGGGAGCCCGACTGATAAATGAGACACCTTGTCGAGGCTGCCCTCCTCCAGCCACCACTGGAGGGCCTGGACTGGAGTTCAGACACCGAACCAATTTGGAGAGAGGGTCTTTTTCTGAGATCAATAAGATCTGAGATGAAACTGAATATCTCTCATCTGAAACCTTGCTCCCTGGACCACAGCTATGGAGGCTGCCATGTGGACTAGCAAAGAAAGTGTCTGGCTGGACGAGAAACTAGAGGATGAAAAGAGGAAGCCAGAGAGACCAGGGCCTGTACCCTTGAGGGAGGGAGAAATGCTCTTGCCTGCACAGTGTCTATTTCTACCCCTATGAAAGTAAGAAGCTGGGCTGGTTCCAGAACTGACTTTTCCAGGTTCAGAATGAAGGCGAAGGATTCTAGAAGGTTTTGAGTGACCTCTAAGGCTGACTTGACTTGGTCTGAGGACTGGCCCAGTAGAAGCCAGTTGTCCAGGTATGAGAACAGAAGGATACTGTGTCTCCTGAGGAATGCCACCACTACTGAAAGACACTTGGTGAACACCTTTGGAGCAGATGTTAGGCCGAAAGGCATTGCTCTGAACTGGTAATGGCCTGAGGGCAACTCAAACCTGAGGTACTTTCTGTGGGAATGTCTAATAAGTATGTGGAAGTAGGCATCCTTGAGATCCAGAGAGGCTAGCCAGTCTTCTGGTCTAAGAGAGGAAAATTACTCCCAGAATCACCATCTTGAATTTTGGTTTTGTTAAAGGTTTGTTCAGGTACCTTAAATCTGGGATGAGTCACCACTCCCTGTATTTTGGGGTAAGGAAGTATCTGAATACAGTCCTTTTCCCTGTGACAAAGAGGTACCATCTCTACTGCTTGCAGAAGCAGAAGAGAGGAGACTTCACCTCTAAGGACCTTGTCTCCAAGGGAGAGGGAGGACCAAGGACCTTGCTTCAATTTTGAGAACCTTTTGAAACTGAGAGCAAGTCCCTGGCTCACTACTTCAGGACCCATTTGTCTGAAGTAATAGACTCCCAGGCCTGGGAGTAGTGAGCCAACCGCGCCCTCACTGGGGTTGGGGAGGCGACCTGACCGACACCCTCAGGGTGTCTGTTTGGCAAGGGCTTAGACTGTGTGGATGATGGGGTCGTGGTCATCCCAAGTCTGCCTCTTCCCCAAAGAACCCCCTCTGCTGAAAAGAAGAGGAGGAGGACTGAGCTTGCTAGAAAGGCATTTGGAAAGGCCTGCCCCTGCCAGCCCTAAATTGCTGCCCCTGAGGAGTAGTCTGCTTTTCTTTGGCTGCAGCACTCCTATAGGTGGTCCTGACTCATCCATCTCTTTATGTAATTCTCTATTTGCTCCCAAACAGAGAATTACCAGTAACAGGAAAATCCATGGCTTTAGTCTGGGTATCCTCGAAGGTTGGTATAGCTAAGTAAGCAAACCTTCTCATAGAGATAGATGTAACCATGACTCTAGAATGGACATCATTCGAGTCCACAGCAGCATGAAATTGTACTTTGGATGCCTCTATACCATTCACAGCCACCTGCTCCAGCTCCTTGGCTAGCTGGGGGAGCATTCTTAGCCAGCTCCAGAACCATATCCCACATAGATTTCTGGTATCTGGCTGTATATGCCATGTAGTTAGATTGCCTGAGCCCCAAAGAGGATGCCAAGTACTGTTTCTTGGCCATGGCATCCACTTTCCTGGAATCCTTATCTGGGGGGTGAGATGCCAGGGGAATATTAGCCTTGTCACAGGCTGCAGCTTGCACTACCCCAACATGGCTGCTATGCACTGAAAGGAATTCCATGCCAGGGAACCTGATAATGCATACCTCCTGTCCATTCTTTTGTCCACAGGAGGAATGGAAGTGGGAAATTGCAACAATTTCTGTGTCTGTTTCCCCAGGGATTTATGCAGAGGGATAGACACTTTCCTTGACTCTGGAACATCCATCGTCTCCACGTAATCAGGTTCCTCCTGATCCTGATCAGCTTCTTCCATAGGAAGCTGAAGAGTCTCAGCCACCTTCTTGTAAAACAAGAAGTGGGAGGGGGACTCTGAAAGCCTGGGAGGAGAAACACTGGAAGGCCTGTCTGGGTAGAAGTCAGGCTCTATTGGCTCATCCAGGCCTACCAAATCTTCGTCTTCATCATCTTCTTCCTCCTCCCAATCGCCCTCATAGTAAGCCTCTGGGTCAATATCTGAGGCTACCATTTCCGACCAAACTGATCGCCTTTGAACCGAAGTCAGTTCGTTCAGAACTGGGCAAAGCGATTGCACTATGGAAATCACTTTCGCCACCTCCTCAGTGGTCGAACCATGGGAAGTCAGATCCGAACTGGCTGACTTTCTCTTTCTCTTAGCTGGAACCGAATCCACAGAATCAGCTCTCCATTTGCCCGAGGAGGTATCGCCCAGTCAGTGGGCACCTCTTCAGGTTCAGTCGCAACCGAATCAGGCTGGCCATCTGGGTCAGCAGCCTTCTCAGCCTCCCTCTCCCTCAGCCTACTCAAAAGTTTTTCCACAGCGACTTTGGGAAAGTTCTTACAGATCTAGCAGTCTTCTTTGAGGTGGTCAAACCCCTGACAATACACACAGATGAGGTGAGGATCAGCCTTAGCAAAGGCCTCCTTACACTCAGTACAGTGCTGAAACCCAGTGGGCCGGTTTTCTTTTGGGTTTCTCAGACATGCCTAAATATCAAAAGTCACCCTTGTCAACGTTAAGCCAGGCTATAACAACTTATCAGTTCCAACCAGTAATAGGTCGGTTCAAAAATCCCTAAAATAATCGGATTTTTTAAGAACCGATAAGTACCGGAAAACCACACTACAAATGGGAAAACAACAAATCACAATAAATTTCGGTTCTGAACTGGACCGACCGGCAAAGAACGAAGGTAAAACAATTTGTAACTAAAATAAACACTACCTACCACTTCCACTTACTGTTAACGAGATAGAGGTAAGAATACCGAAAATACAGGAGTTGCGGTTGAAAAACCGACTGATTAAAACTTTTACAGAACCGAGCGCAGGAGGGATCTCCAGAGCGACTTCACAGTTAGGCGGAGTAAGAAATCTGATGGTTACACTTCAGAGTACCACAGACAGAGGTCTGAAAACCGAGCTCGAGCTCAACGTTCTATGCCTTTGCATAGAATTAACATTTTACTCTCCAGAGCAGCTCCAGTGCTGGGGCTAACTGCATATAGTCAGAATATAGCAAGACTTCATGTTGTTTGAAAGTTGCGCACCAGACCAAATGAGTGCTCAAATGTTAATGCCTAGGTCCAGTGCTAGGTGATATAAAAAAGGAAATAACTGTATAAAGAGCATAGCGTGAAGACTAGCAAGGGAGGGAGAGGAGCATCCATAAACTGGGAACCTGTCTGTAAAAATGTGTTGAGAACATGGGGGGCCTACGTAGGCCATGCATCAGCTGCAGGCCTTGCTCATCAGTGTAGGCCCTGTTACCCAATAACCACTCCAGTCAGGACTCACGGAAATTATCAGGGTTTTTGCAGACCAGTGGGAGTTCTTTCAAAAAAGGAGAAACAGAAAGGGTTTGGGGAGCGGAACTGTCGTGGTCAGTCAAGTTTCAAGACTAACTTGATTCAAACAAAAGCGGGCTTCACCAGTGACAAGAAAAACGCAGTGTAACTGTCTTAACAATAATACGAAAACTTTAATTAAGACAAATACATATAGCAACCCCTGTGCACCCTCATCAACGTTTCACGCTGCCCTGGTGCTTTTTCAAGACTGTCATGTTCCCCTAATCCCGCACCTGACTGTACATTAAAAGAAAAGACAACTGGCACAGCCCCCGTCCTCCACGGACAGCTGCCTTTTTCTGAATGAAGCCCCTCGCTCTGGCTTGCTTGCACAGTAAAACCAACTGATCATGTGATCAGCTGGTTTTACTATGCTGGTAAGCACATGTACAAGTGCATTCAGAGGACGGCAGCCAGCCATGGAGGAGGGTGGGCTGTCTCAGTTGCCTCACAAAAACAAAACTGAAGGGTTTTTGTTCATTCACAGTTGCAGAAATTGTTGTTTGAAGTTGGGTAGAACTTTTCTCTGCAGCTTTCCCCATATTTTCTGTTCCCTTAGCAACAGTAATCTGAGTAAGGAGTTCAGACAGAAAGAAAACAGAGAAATGCTGTGAGATATTAACATGGCATGACCAGAGAGGTATGGTTCGAGATCTACTGGTACTGCATATCTGTCTCCTACGTGTCCACATGTCCACTGCTCCTGTTTGTGTAGTCTTTAAAAACAGAGTAAAAATCCTACGGTATGCAAAAGATATGTATTTGATGTATTAAGCTGCATTATGCTTGCTATCTATGCCTATTGACTTTTTGTTCAACTGCTTTTGTGTTATTGCATGTATTTTATAATTACTATGTAATTCCCACTACCCACTCCCCCAGGTCGTACCAGGAGACGAGCAACTTGTTGTTCAGTGTACCTTACCTGGTGAAACTTTTCAATAAATAAATAAATAAAATTTGAAAATACAGCTAAGTGGAATAAAGACGTGTGCTTGCAACCATAACAATCATTCTCATGGTACTGTACAAAATGTTTCTACTTGCAGCAGGTGCTAAATGTCTGAGGCAGCATTTTACACACACACACGGTAAAATAAACAAATCACTCACATTTTACATAGACCAAAACCTCCTTTATTAAAATATGATGAGCAGTGGCAGGCTAATCAGCAAAATGACTTGCCATATACTTGAAAACAATTACAAAGCCTGTCAAATTTGACATGGACACTCACAGATATCAACTAAAGGGCCTCAATGTCTCTTTCAGTTGGGCAGTAAGGGAGCAGTCAAAATTAAACAAAAATTAGATCAAGTCCTAATAAACTGGAGTGAACTACAACTGTCAAAATGATTCCGTTTATGAAATTTTACATTATTAAAATAAATAGCAGTCCTGTTACCTGATCAACTAGCTCTTTAATACTAAAGTGCAGTAAATGCTCGTGCGCAGCCTGACTCCTCCACAAAAAAGTAGGGGTTGAGGGCCTCAGATCCTCATCTATCCTTCACCTTTCACTAATGCTTCCTCCACATTCACCAATAGCCCTACTTGAACTGTGCACAGAATTTGAGTGTGTCCTTTTTTAACATGTGGGTCTTTCTCTGTTGCCATATGTATTAGGCTCCCTTTTGGAGAAGGGGGGGGGGGAGAGAGAGAGAGGGCACAGGGAGCACAACTGTGTGTGACCATTAATTTCTTATCTCCACCCTTTCCTTTGCCTACCTGAACCTGTGGCATTGCTAATAAAGGTCCATTAGACAAGTGCACTTACCCTGCCAATCAATCACTCAAACAAGAAATATGTAGAAGACCCATTTTATACAAGCTTGGTTGCATCACAAAGTCCCACTGTATTTGTAAGCACAAAATTCAAGCAGAAACAGTTCAACCTTGATACAAAGTTTTAATTTAAAAGCTAAACCTTCCAAAATGTATAAGTCCTTAAGGCAATGGTAGTCAAGGGCTATCCAACTGTTTCTTATAAAATGAGTAAGGCATGATCACAATCCTGAGTGATCAAAAGTATCACAACACCCCAGCTGCATAAACTATGCAAGAAAACATTTGCAAATGCTCATTTTATATCTAAGTTGGGTAAGCGTAGCAAAAACTAAATGACTTGGACAGGAGTGGCAGTATTTTACCACAATCCGAGTACAAAGCATCCATCACCATAGGATTTTAATATGATACTATTTTTCATTAGGGGTGCACTTGTAATGGGTATGAAAGCGGCTGCAAAGAAATCAGAATTCTTAGCTGGAGCCCTCGAGTCAACTCCAGCGTTCTGCCAGATGAGATGGAAAGAAATACAACATGTACTTTCTTATAACAAACAAAGCCTGTCTTTTTTTTTTTCTTTTAAAGACCAGAACAAGTTGGGGACTTTGCTCAAGTCTGGTAACAACTTTGGAAAGTATCGTGAAGGGAAATGTTATGGAAACAACAACACATTTATACATAATGTTGTCTAATCTTCATCAGTGAGTCGTGGGAGTGAGTGAGTGAGTGTGTGTGTGTGTGTGTGTGTGTGTGTGTGTGTGTGTGTGTGGTGCGTGTGTGTCTCAGTCCTAAAGGCATTTCCTGATCTGCATTTTTCATATACTGTCTTTGGAAGGTCTAGCTTTGGTCTTTAAAAATAGCAGGTTTATTGGACTCCATGTGATAAATACCTAATGCATTTTAACCCAAATGCAGAGTAGCTACCAAAATACAGTAGTAACATTATCCCAGTGATCCACTTGGTAGTTTCTTTCTGGCTGTTCTATGTTTTTTTTATTGTCGTCAATGCAGTTTTAAAGTTTATTAATGCACTGAAAATATGCAGTACAAACTTTAAGTGTACAGGGATATACCGTGTAATCAAAGCAATACCTTGCAGCACCCAAAGGCCCCCAAAATAAGTATATGCTCAGAGAAATGGGCAAATTCCTGTTATAAATGTGGTTTCTTAGGAAGGAAGGAAGGAAGGAAGGAAGGAAGGAAGGAAGAAAGGAAGAAAGAAAGAAAAGAACTTTAAAACAGTGGCAACAGAAATCCTTCTAATAACCTAACAGACACCTGCTGTGAAATATACAATACAATGCAGCATCACCGCTGACATAAAAATTTATCTTTAATATACTTATTCACTAGGAGTGATGAAATGTACAGTATGTGGGAGGGAGTGGATGGGTCCCACTTAACACAGTATATAGCAGGCCCACCGGCGCAGTGGTTGGATTTCCACTTGCACCAGCGACCCAGGTTCGGGATTAAGCCCGGGCGCTGGAGGGCTGGCGGAGGAGGGGAGGTTTGAGCGTCCTAAGGACAGCTCACCTCCCCGGGGGCGGGTGGGTACTGAACTCGGTGCCTAGGTGACCCTGAGTGGAAACTCGAGGCACAGCAGCCCGAGGAATAAAGGGGTAGGTGTGCCGGACGTCAGTGCTCATAACACCTTGATATCAGGGGCACACAGCATGCACAGAACGGAAAAACACCCACTGCCTCCCAGTAGATGGAGCACCAAGGTCCCAACCTTCAACGCCCCTGCCATCACCGGAGACAGCATCCCGACGATTTCCAACACACGTCGGGGTGAAAGGGCCCTCACCCCATACCCGCCTGGGAGGCAAACCACAGCTCATGGGGATGGACTGCACCGGAGGATGGACAGGTGAGTGAGGGCGAACAGACCACTGTCAACTCCTGAAGAATGGAGAGTGGAGGGAGAGGGGGAAAAAACAGTATATAAACTGACATTTTCACTTTTAACATACAATAACACCATATACTGTACTAAAAAAAAAAAAAAAAAACAAAAAAAAATCAAACATGGGCAACCATGCTGCCCAGCTTGCCTTGTGTGTTTCCACGCCACTCAAGGTTTAGGTAACAAATTCCCCCGCACCTTGGTGGCTCTCCCACCACCGCACTTCTCTCCCCTCTCGGTCCTCACTCCTCAGCCCGCCCCCCCATGGCTTCAACATTAGCCATGGTACGGCTTTCCTTATTGCCGGCTCCTGCCACCCACTGCACTCTCTCTCTCTCCCTGGTCTTCGCTCCTCTGACTACTCCTCCAGACTTCTACAATAGCCACAGTGCAGCAAATGAACGTTCGGAATTGACAAGTGCTTGTTAATGTTTTGTCAGGTCAACTCGACCCTTCCGGCCAGCGGGTGAGCAACTCCTGACACTGGCTCCTATACTTTACAGAGCTGATACTGATACTGATGCTTTTTCTGTGCCCACCCCTACTGTTTCCACTCTGTTAGTGCACTGCTGGGGCTGCCAGCACCACATGGTGTTGCTAATTTCATGCATGTGTGCTAATATAATGTTAGTTTTCTGGGTGGAAAACAAATTCCTAAAATAAGAAAGTGTATCTAAATCATGCAAAAATGGGAGTAGAGTATAACATTTATTTATTTAAAGTTGATAACTGGGAAAGGCACACTGAGCTGAGGCTCATTTCCAGGTGTGACCCGGAGCAGGAGGAGGGCAGCAAACATTAGTTCAACAACCAAATTAGAGCAGTTCATACAGGATGCAATAAACACTTTTATGTTAAGTACAGTAGCCCTATTTACAGAGCAGTTTGCATACAAGTAAATACTGTAAAACAAAAATCTACAAAGCCGTTACGAGCAGTTCATTACAGTTGGTGGGTAAGTGCAGTATATATGCATGATGTCAGAGAACATAGGTGAGAGAAGATATCAGGTGGAACAGCACAGGGCAAACTGGCAAGGGTAAGTAAGGACAAAACAGGGTGCAGGGAGGCGGGTGCGTATCAGTGCAGTAGGTGCATTTGGGATAGGGGATTGACACACACCACAGAAAAGTGACTAGAGGTGGGAGCTAGTGCAGGCACGGGATCTAGAAGGGGAGAGTGTGGGTAGGGGCTGGAAGTGGGATTGAAGGGAGACTAGTGATTGGGGGAGAAAGGGGAGGTGCAAGGAGACTGGTAATTGGGGGGTTGATGACAGAGACTGGTGATTAGGTGGAGAAATGACGGAGACAGGGAGCAGGCATCTGAGGTGGTATTTGATTGCCACCTGCCGATGGCAACTGCGAACAATGAGAAGCAGTGAGTTCCACATGGTGAGGAGTTCCACAAGGTGGGAAGCCAGTAGGCAAAGACTTGCATCCCTGCCTGAGAGTGAGGAGTAGCTAAGGCAAAGGAGTGCAGATCACAGGAATGCAGAGCATAACCAGGGCAGGCAGTAGGAGCTAAGAGTGTTGAGAGGTAAGAGGGGAGAGTGTTGAAACAGAACTTGGAGATGAATGTCACAAATGTGCTAGCTGACGATTTGCTAGGGATGGGAGAGAGACAGCTTGATATAGATGACAGTGATGTGTCCGGTAGGGAAGATTTGTGGCAAAGCAACAGAACGATGGAACAGTGGGTCAAGCTAGCTAGGGTGGATTGTGGTGCTGAACTTTGTTATAATTTCCTTCCTGATGGGAGGGAGGACTGTTTTGTGCCTATACCATGCCCAGTTTAGAGGGAGTTTGTTGTGAATGGAGTCTAGTTGAAGAGAGAAATCCAACCTGGGATCAAGCCATACTCCAGGTACTTATACCCTGTCAACTGCTAGGATTTTGAATCCATCTAGGGCTAAGAAGGAAAGGGGGGGGGCACAGACTGCACAACTTCTGGGCACAGCCAAAGGCCATCGCCACTATTTCTTTGGTGTTGCATTTAAGAGATTTTGCATTGAGCTAACGAAGCAAGTCAAGTCAGACTGAGTATGGATTCAGTTTGTGTTAGGTTAGCCAGAAACAAAAATTACTGAGTCATCAGCATACATTTGTACCTGGGCAGATGGGCAGGCAGACAGGAGTCTGTTTATGAAGATGGAGAAAAGGGTTGGCCAGAGGACTGACCCCTGCAGGATGCCGGCAAGGATGGGGAGGGGATAGATTTGGTGACACCCAACTATACATACTGAAACCTGTCTGAGAGGTTGGCCCTGAACCAAATGATGGAGGGATTGAGAGGCTATCGTTGCAAGGTCATCAATTAGTAATTTGTGGGCCACAGAGTCGAATGCTTTGGCTAAGTCTATGAAGATTGCCAGTGTCAGGTGGCCCTTATAGAGAATTTGACGGCAGATAAGGACCACTTGGCCCACCTAGGCTGCTCATTTCCTACTTAACAGATAAGCTGCAGATCCTAGTTAACCAACAGCCTACTTCCTCCTACCCCCAATAGAATTGCCTTATGTCTGTCCCATGCATTCTTGAATTCCCCCACTGTTTGTGACTCCACAACCTCCTCAGGAAGGCTGTTCCATGTATCCACAACCCTCTCTGTGAAGAAATACTTCCTCACATTACCTCTGAGCTGTCCTCCCTCTATCTTCAAATTGTGCCCCCTTGTTTTTGCACATCTCTTTTCTGAAAGATGCTACCCTCTTGGACTTTGTTGATTCCTTGAGGTATTTGAACGTTTCTGTCATGTCCCCCTCCCCTTTTCCTTGAGGCTATACATCCTTAGTTCCTTTAGTCTTTCTTCATATGTCTTCTGATGCAGACCCTGCATCATTTTGGTTGCCCTCCTCTGGACAGCCTCCACCTTGTCTATGTCTTTGAGGAGATGAGGTCTCCAGAACTGTACACAGTAGTCCAGATGTGGTCTTACCAGCTGTCTGTACAGAGGACCAACAACTTCCTGTTTTCTACTGGTGATGCCTCTCTCTATGCATCCCAGTATCCCCCCAGCCCTCCTTACTGCCTTCTCACTTTACTGGTCCACCTTTAGGTCATCTGATATGACCACCCGAGGTCCCTTACCATTTCTGTTGTTGTCAGTATCTCACCTCCCATTGCGTATTCTCCATCGCCAAGTGGATATGGTTAGTGAGCAGGAGAAGGGAAGAAGTGGAGTGGTTGCACCGAAAGCTGGATGGAAATGGGGTCAGAACATCACTGGAGGCCAGGAAGGAGTTTAGCCTTTTGGAGATCAGGGCTTCTAGTATCTTGGAGAGGAAGAGAGGAGGAGATGGGCCTGAAGCTACTGAGAGTGGGGTCGCCCTTGTGTAAGGGAATGACCTTGCCAATTTCCAGGCTTTGGGTAAGGAGCCAGATGAGAGGGAGAGGTTGAACAGGTGGGTGATTAGAGGACAGTGGCAGGAGCTGAGATTTTCAGAAGACTGGGATTGATTCCATCAGGGCTTTGCTTAGTGGGGTTTAGAGATTTAAGGGTGGATCACTTCTAAGAGTATAATATTCCTTACCCCTTATGTTCTCTGCTCAGATTCGCTGCCGACTATATAAAACAAGAGTTGGCTAGAGACAACAATAGCTACTGTGCAGCAGCTTGATGTGTAAGGTTCAGCTACCACTTGTCATGCTATGTTTTGATTAATATTTCTGCATGTTGCTACACACAGTATGTTTTGAGTAGCCAAATTACTAGTACCTTCCCACAGGCAGCAGATCAAACTGCAAGATTTGGCTATGAGTTTTGTCTTTTGGCTATACAGTTCAGATGTCAGCCAAAAATTATATTGGGTTTTAGGCTTCCAGCTTAAACACAGTTTTCTTTGCTGTATTACTGTGATGTAATTGTGGTGAAAAATTGATTATTAGTAAGTACAACCAATTTTAACAGTAAAGAAAAATGCATTTTTCAAAAGAACATCACACAGCCTGACACAACGTCCATTCACCAAAACAAAAATATTAAGCTGATTTACTTTGAGTGTGATTTCTTGTATTGTAGCTGGTGCCAACAATGCATCAGTGTTGACCCCAAGGCTCTTCCAACACTTCGCACCAAATGGCAAAGTGCATAGAACTGTCATGAAACGTTGGGTGGACTTTGGGATCTGCACTAATGCATTGCTGCTACCAGCTACAATGAAATAATTTATAGCATGAGGTATTGTTCCGCTGTTTGGATAAATTATTGTTTTGGCACCTGGTGACACTTTGCACACTTTAATATAGTTTTCACTCTGTTAAAGAGCTGGTGACACATTTAGATGAACTTTACTAAAACATAATATTTAGACACAGCCCAGCTTGTATTTACCTATTAGTTTTTTATTTCCTCCTCCATTATTTATTACTGAGGTTATTTGCATGAAAATAGGATTACTGCTCCTGAAATGTGTATCTGTTCCAGTTGCTTTCTCCCTACCTGAAGTCATAGAGCACTTTTGTGACCTCACAGTTACTCCCATGGCAACAGACTGTAATGTCACAACAGACTTGGAGTAGAGAGTAGCTATAGAGGCAGATGAACTGAAAATAAACTCTAAGGGACAATGACCATATATTCATATACAGTGCCTTAGTAATAAATTACGGGAAGGAGAACTATATAAAATATAAATGCAATGCAAGCAGAATTGTACCTAATTATTATGTTTTTTAAAGTTTTCTTAGAGGCGTCAGTAGCTTTTTAATGGTGGAGTGTTTTTACTGCCTGACGTCAGTTTGCTAGGCGAAGAACCTTTGCTGCCTAGTATCTTGTTCTGTCCCTGCACCAGCATCCCTGGGTAATGCTTTTCCTCCTAGTACTCTATCAGACAGCCCTTTTGATATGAACAGCACAAACGTCCATATCATGCCTCCAAACAAACCCAGTTGCTTCAATTATCTGATAAGGTTTCCACAACCACAGAAGCTCACATCTTGAAAGCAGACCCTTTCAGACAGCCCTTTTGGTGTGAGCAGCCCGAACTGTCCACTCCATGCCTCTGTCCACTTCCACAAATAGAGATCTACTTATCAGAGAGCTCCTTTGTATAGTAGCCATGAACAGGCTACAGTTCCCTACACACAGCCCTGCCCTAGACAGTTTTCTCGTGTGACCTTTTAACCCTTTCTGACCACCTAGTGCATGTCAATATTGGTAACACTGCTGAGGAACTGGAGGAGGAGGGGAAGGTGTGTCTTTCTGCAGATGACATGAAAATCTGCATTAGGGTGGACACTCATGAGGGAGTGGAGAGGACACAAAGGGATTTAGGGAAATTAGAGAAATGGTCTAGGGAGTGGCATCTGGGATTCAATTCCAAAAAGTGCAAAGTTATGCATCTACGGAGGGGGAGCCCCGGGGCTAAAGACAAGATGGGGGAGGTATATACAGTTTCCAAACAGGAGAGGGCCCCTGGGGTGATCATATCTGATGCGCTTAATGCGACAGGGTAATAGGCATGGCAAGCCGAATTTGGGGTATAGGAACGGGACTTAGCAGGAGTAAGGAGGTGGTGTTGCCTCTGTATCGCTCGCTTGTGAGACCCCACCTAGAGTACAGTATCCAGTTCCAGAGGCCACAGCTCCACAAAGATATAGACATGGTATAAGCAGCCCAGAAGAGGCCTACCAAAATTATGTGGGGGTTGCATGAGAAACCATATGAGGACAGGCTGTGGGAACTCACCATCTACTCCCTGGAGAAGAGGAGAACGAGAGGGTACAAGACTGAGACCTATAAGTACCTCACAGGAGAACAATAAGCAGGAGGGGAGTCTCTTTCACATGAGGAAGAGCGGCAGGACATGGGGGCATAGTATGAAGCTCGAGGGAGGCAGGTTCAAGAGGGATGTGAGGAAAGAAAAAATTACTCACCTTAGTAATTATGATTTTCTAATGGAGTCTTGCTGTATTCTGACCATTACAGTTGGCCCCAGCCTTTAAACTGCCCCAGAAAACAAAGGATTAGCTTTGCAGAGCATAGAAGGCTGAGCTCAGCCCAGCTCGCACTGAGGTCTCTGTCTGGAGCCCTTGAAACTCAACTGTCAGATTCTTACGAGCAAAAACTCACTAACTATCCTATGTGGAAATTGTAACATTTTTACTAGCCAACTGATAATAAAAGTTTTGGATTCCCAAAGGAAGACTCAAGTCAGGAAACCCAAAACCAAAAATCAACCCCAATAAGAATAATAATAAGACAAACACCCAAACAAAAGAAGAGGGTGTAAAGGAGCACACCTGAGGTGCACACTGCACCTGCCCACCCACTCTCCCAAAAACAGGTTCTGAGAGGGGAGGTAGGGAGGTCAGAATACAAGACTGCTAGAAGAAACATCATTACTAAGGTGAGTAGTTTTTTCTTCAAACAACATGAAGTCTTGCTGTATTCTGACTATTATGGACTACAAAGCAGCACCCATGGAGGAGGGACAGAACCTACTTTGGAAATAGGCCTAAGTACTGTTGTGTTAAACCGAGCATCACTCCCAGCCTGGATATCCAGAGAGTAATGCTTGGTAAAGGTATGGACTGTTTTCCAGGTGGTTGCTTGACAAATTTCTAAGAGAGGAATATCCCTGGCAGCAGCAAGGGAAGTAGCTGTACGTCTGGTGGAGTGAGCCCTCAGGCCTGAGGGTGGAATGTTTCCTAGTTTCTCATAGCAGAATTGTATACAAGACACAATCCACCTGGCCATAGTTCTCTTGGTGGCAGGTTTGCCCTTTCCCACTTCTTCATAAGTGAGGAACAACTGGAGGGAATCAAACCTGTAACCCTTGGTATGCTCTATATAGTAGCCAAGGGCCCTTTTAACATCTAAACTGTGTAGCCTCCTCTCTCCTGAAGAAGAATGATTGGTGATGAAAACAGGGAGAGACATAGACTGATTCAAGCGGAAATCTGAAACCACTTTGGGCAAGGACCTCTATTGGTTCTAAGGACCACTTTATCCCTAAGAAAGGAGAGAAAATCAGGTTCCACTGACAGGGCTTGGATTTATTGATACGCCTGGCAGAGGTAATGGCTACTAAAACACAGTTTTCCAAGTCAAGTACTTAAGCTCTGCTGAGGACATAGGTTCAAAGGGAGGTTGCATAAATTGAGCAATGCAAACATTTAAATCTCAGGCAGGGGCAGGGTCTCTAAAAGGAGGATTGGAATGAAGCAATCCTTTAAAAATTTACAGAACACAGGATGAGATGATAATGAGGAAGACTTCCCACTGACAGAAAAGCAGAAACAGCTGACAAGTGCACCTTGAGAGTAGCTGTTCTGAAGCCTAAGCCATTCAGATGGACCATATAATCCAGAACTGTAGGCAATTGAGCAGTGTCTGGGTAAACATGTTTTTGGAACACCAAATGCTGAATCTCTTCCATTTGGAGTTATAGGTTTTCTAGTGATGGGCTTTCTAGAGGCTTTGAGAATATCCAGAACCCCTTAGACAGATGCAATCTGCATACTCTAACTCTTCAAGAGCCATGCCTTGAGATTGAGAGACCAAGATTGGGGTACCAAATCCTCCCGAGAGGAGGTTAACAGGTTGTAATTCCTGGAAGAGACAGGGAAGATGGACTGCTAGGGACAGCAACAGGGGTACCAAGGCTATCTGGCCCAGTCTGGAGCAATCAGAATCACTTTGCAAGGTTGTGACCTTATCTTGACTAAAACATTGAACAGTAGAGGAAAGGAGGAAGACATACAGAAATTTCCTTCCCAGTTCAGAATCCGAGCATCCAGAGGAACTGAGCCCAAGACTGGGGTCTGTAACAAAAGAGGAAGTTGATGATTGTCTGGGGCTGCAAAGAAATCTGTCTCTGAGTGCCCCACCTTGAAAAAATCACATTCAAGACCAGAGGGTCCAGGGACCATTCATGATGGCCCTGTGAGATCCTGCTCAGTGCATCTGCTAGCACACTGTCCTTCCCTGGAAGGTGGACTGCTATCAGAGAGGTTTGCAGGGAATAAGCCAGGGACCACAACTTCATGGCTTCTATGCACAAGGCCGTAGACTGAGTGCCTCCCTGCTTGTTGATGTACCACATGGTGGTGGTGTTGTCTGTTCTGACTTGAACCATCTTGTTCTGCACTGACTGAGAGAAAGCTTGCAGGGCCAGAAAAACTGCCCTGAGTTCTAGGAGACTGATATGGAGAAGGGATTCCTGAGGGGGACCACAGTCCCTGGGCAGTGGGGCCCCAAGATGGGCTCCCCAGCCCAGAAGGGAAGCATCCGTGGTAAGGACCACTGAATGAGACTGAGAGGAAATGGGACCCTTGCCTTAAATTGTCCGGATCCTGCCACCATTGAAGGGCTTGGATCAGTGTCCGAGTCACTGGAATCAGAATGGTAAGGGAATCCTTCCTTTGGGACCAAAAGGTCCCTCAGATGGAACCGAATGTCCCTCATCTGGAATCTTGCCCCTTGGATCACTGCTGTAGAAGCTGCCATGTGGCCCAAGAGCTGGAGGAAATGCCTTGCTGGTTGAGACACCTGAAGGCTGAAAGAAGAAGCCAGTTCTATAAGAACTCTTGCCCTTCCAGGGAAGAAAGGCTCTTTGCTTTGACAGTATCCAGCTCTCCCCTATAATGGTAAGGAGCTGCACTGACTCGAGAACTGACTTGGGAAGGTTGAGAAGAAACCTAGAGAAGTGAGCACTTGCTGGGTCACTTGCAGGTCTGACTTGACTTGGTCTGGAGACTGGCCCACTATCAGCCAGTCATCCAGATATGGAAAAATGGAAATCTTTTGCCTTCTTAGAAAGGCAACGACTACAGCCAGGCACTTTGTGAAAACCCTTGGGGCTGATGTTAGACCAAAGGGCATTGCTTTGAACTGATAGTGGCCTGAGGGCAACTCGAACCTGAGGTACTTTCTGTGGGAGCACCTGATGGAAATGTGAAAATAGGCATCTTTGAGGTCCAGGGAGGCTAGCCAGTCCCCTGGCCTTAGAGAGGGAAGAATTATTGCCAGAGTTACCAACATGAACTTTGGTTTTAAAAGATGTTTGTTCAGGTATCTTAGGTCTAGAATGGATCGCCACTCCCCTGTCTTTTTTGGGGTAAGGAAGTACCTGGAGTACAGACCTTTGCCCCTGTGTAGGGTAGGAACTCTCTCTATGGCTCTTAAGGCCAGAAGAGATGAAACCTCTGCCTCTAGGGCAAGGGTTTCTGAGAGACCTGCAGGTGGAAAAGATCTAGCGCTCATCTTAGGAAATTCTTTGAAGCTGAGAACCAGTCCCTGGCTTACTACTTCCAGGACCCACTTGTCTGAGGTAATAGACATCCAGTCCTGGACAAAGTAAGCCAGCCTGCCCCCTACTGGAATAGGAGAGTCGACCTGAGCAGACCCATCAGGGTGTCTACTTGGCAGGGGCCTTAGGCTGAGGGTGGATGCAGCTCTGCTCATCCCCCTTCTGCCTCTCCCTCTGAAGAACCCCCTCTGTGAAAAGAGAGAAGAGGCCTGTGCTTGTTAAAAAGGCCTATGAAAAGGCCTGCCCCTGCCCCTAGACTGCTGCCTTTGAGGATCTGCCTGCCTCTCCTTGGCCTCAGCACTCCTATAAGTGGTCCTGTACCCATCCATTTTCTTCATGTAATTCTCCGTCTGCTCCCCAAACAGTGAATTACCCACTACAGGAAAATCCATGGCCTTAGCCTGGGTGTCCTGTGAGAGGCCAGTACATCTGAGCCAAACCATTCTCCGAAGAGCCACAGATGTAGCCATGACTCTTGATGACACATCACTGGAGTCCACAGCAGCATGAAACTGTACTTTTGATGCCTCAATCCCATCTGCAGCCACCTCCTCCAGCTCCTTGGTTAGCTGGGGGGAGGCCTGTTTAGCCAGTGCCAGTACAGTGTCCCACCTGGATGTCTGGTACCTGGCTGTATAGGCCATATAATTCGCCTGCCTGAGTCCCAAGGAAGATGCCATCTACTGTTTTTTTGCCATGGCATCAATCTTCCTGGAGTCTTTGGGGGTGTGTGAAGCCAAGGGAATGTTTGCCTTGTCACAGGCAGCAGCCTGCACTACCCCAACATGGCTGCATTGCTGGTATAAAAACTCTGTATCTGAGCCTGATAGCGTGTACCTCTTGTCCATCCTTCTGTCAACAGGAGGTACAGAATTGGGAGACTTCAGGATTTTTTGTGTCTGCTTCCCAAAAGATTTGTGAAGGGGAATAGACAGTCTCCTGGACTCTGGGATGTCCATCATTTCCACATAATCAGGCTCCTCTTGATCCTCCATTGCCTCCTCCATAGGGAGCTGGAGGGTTTCAGCCACTGTTCTGTAAAACAGAAAATGGGAAGGGGACTCAGAAAGCCTAGGAGGGGAAACACCAGAAGGTCCATCTGGGGAGATGTCCGGTTCCACAGGCACATCCAGACCTTCACCATCATCTTCAAACTCCCCCTCCTCCTCAAACTCCGGTTCATAAAAATCTTCAACCAGGGGAACCGACTGAACTGAACCCCTGCCAAAAGGTGCCGGATCGGTCGGAACCGGGCGAAGCGATTCCACAATCCGAATCGCTCTGGCTATCTCCTTGGCGGTTGGAACACGAACCTCTGGATCCGAACCAGTGATTTTTTTATGCTTCCTTTTTGTAGAACCGACCCCTCAGGATCGGCTTTCCTCTTCAGTCAAGTATCACCCTGGTCAGAGGGCACCTTCTGGTTCAGTCAGAACCAACCGGGCTGGCCATCCGGTCAGCGGACTTCTCGCCTCCTTTCCTTCAGTCTACCTAATCTTTTCAAGGGTAGATTTAGGAAAATTTTTACAAATTTGGCAGTCTGTATCGAGGTGTTCAAACCCCAGACAATAAACACAGGTGGTGTGGAGATCGGCCTTAGCAAAGACCTCCCCACACTCACTGCAGTGCTGAAACCCAGTGGGCCCGTTTTTTTTTCTTGGGTTTCTTAGACATGGCCAACCTAACCAAACTTACCTTTTTATGGCAACCACCAGGCAAGACTCCCTTATCGGTTCCTAACCATGTCACGGGTATTGTAAAAACACATTGTTTTTTTTTTTTTTAGAAGCGATATGGACCGGTAACCACACTCTAAAGTGAAACATAAGGATTCATTACAAATGATCGGTTCAGCCGAACTGATCTAACACTTTACAATTTCCACACAGAAAAATGGAACAAAACCTATCTATTACTCACGGTACCACAGACAGAGACTGAACCGAATGTGCAGAAATAAATTCGTTTAAAATCGATAATTTAACGAGACTTTAACAAACTTTCGAACCGAGCTGAAGGAGAAATCTCAGGAGCGACTGTTAAAGAATCTGACGTTGGATTTCAAAGGGCTCCAGACAGAGACCTCAACCGAGCTCGAGCTCAGCATTCTATGCTCTGCATAGAAAGTTAACCCTTTGTTCTCCAGGGCAGTTTAAAGGCTGTGGCTAACTGCAATAGTCAGAATAAAGCAAGACTTCATGTTGTTTGAATACTTCTTCACAGAAAGAGTCATGGATGTCTGAAACAGCCTGCCAGAAGTGGTGGTGGGGTTGAATACAGTGGGGACTTCAGGCATGCGTCAGATGGACCTTGGGATCTGCGTGTGATAGATACATGGATATGATAAACAGTGGCAAGGGAGGAGGGAGAGACACCAGTGAGCAAAGGTGTCCAGGGTGTAGTGTTAGGCAGGGATTAGATGGGTCAGCCAGTCCTGTTTTGGTGACACATTCTATGATTCTATGAATATTCCCCAGCTAGGTCCCATATTTACATTACTAATCTATGTCTTTGCTACAGTTTCAAACCTATATCTGTGTTACATATATCATTTTTGGGTACAGTGTTGGTCCCCATCCTTCCCCCAAACACACACATATACTCACAAAACAGAAGAAGTATTCAGTTAAAAAAGTACCACGTCTTATCCTCACCATGTTATTAGAGCACTGGACAGGTAGGCAAACTCAGTGCCATGCAGTGACATACTTTTCTGATTAATTTTCCCTGCATGATCCTCTGATGTATCCGCAAGAACATCAGGCAGACAGAGAGCGATGAAACTCTGATCAAATCCCCCCCCAACCACCAGTGCTACTTCTAGCATGTTGGGTGGCCACCAGCTGACAATATAAAATGAAAGCCCTGCTCCATGGAGTTGAAGATATGGATTATCCTGCCTGTGCTGCATTCTATGCATCCAACAGGCAAAGTCACCAACTTGAAGGCTACATGCCAAGGCACTAGGGGCTTCTATTCAGGGTGATACACTGAAGTGCTGGGTGAATTTTCACTGAATAAATTGTAGTACTGTTATCAGTACACTTATAGCATAGTTTCAGTGTGCTTCTTTTGGTTTTGGAGCGCTGCTTTCTGTGAATGTCATCTAACAGGCAGGTGGCAAGAGAAAAACCCCTCCCTGGTGTCACTTAGCTCGCTGTGTACTCAATCAGACACACCAAACATGTTGGTTGTGACATTCCTGGTGCACTGTAAATGTGCACTTAGCTGTAAGGCTTTCAAGAATAGCAAAGCAAAGAAAAAAATATTTATATAGTGCCTTTCTTGAAATCAAGGTGCTTTACAAGTGAACCATAAAACATATAAACTGATAAAATTACAGATATATACATTAATTAAAATCATCTGGGAAGGCCATCTGAAAAACATAAGTCTTAAATTCTGACTTAAATCTCTCGACGGTCAGGCATTCTCTCAACCGACAAGGCAGAGTATTCTACAGGGTAGGAGCCGCAAAGCAAAAAGCACGAGCACCAGATGTCTTCAAACATACACTGGGACTCTCTAGCAATCCCTGGTCGGCGGAACGGAGAGGGTGGAGGGGGCGGTAGGGAGTCAAGAGATCTTGCAGGTAGTCGGGTCCCAGTTCGTGTAGGGCTTTAAAGGTCAGAAGACTGATCTTAAAGGTGATCCGCCACTGAACAGGCAGCCAGTGCAGTCTGTGGAGCACAGGCATAATATGGCTAGTCCTAGATGTACCAGTCAATAGCCTGGCTGTTGCATCCTGCACTAGCTGCAAGTGGCGGATATCAACCCCAGGAAGCCCTAGGTAGAGGGCATTGCAGTAGTCAAGGCGGGTGGTGAAGAAGGCATGGACCAATGTTGGAAGGTCATCCAGAAGAACCAGGTGTTTCACTCGAGAGATGTTCCTCAGATGGTAGAAAGAGGATTTGACAACGGCAGACACCTGAGGTTTCAGGGTCAAGTCGTCATCAAAAATAACACCCAAGTTACGCACCTGGTCAAAGGTAGTAAGCTGGACACCATCAAGCCATATACCAGACACCTGCCCAGCCCCAAACCTCACCCCAGATGACCAGGGTCCACAACCAACACTTGGTCTTGTCAGGGTTCTGTCTCAGCCAGCTGGTGCTCATCCAGTCCTTGATCTCGTGAGACAGTTGTTAAACACATAGACTGCGCCCCTTGTTCGGTAGAGAGGACAGATACAGTTGAGTATCATCTGCATAGCAGTGGAAACTCAAACAGTATCATCTAATGATATCTCCTAATGGCAGTATTTACACTGCAAACAACATGTGCACCAATATGGGGCCCTGCGGGACACCACAAGACAGGGGAAGGGCATCAGAGGAATACATTCCAGTGACCACCCTCCAAGACCTGCCCAAGAGGAAAGATCGAAACCATTCTAGGACTGTCCCTGACAGTCCACAGAGACACCACAGGCACTCCAATAGCACACCATGGTCCACAGTGTCAAATGCTGCAGAGAGATCGAGACGGACCAAGATGGAACGTGCCTTTCGATCCCTCGCTATTAGAAGGTCATTTAATATTCGGACAAGAGCAGTCTTGCTACTATGTCTCTTCCGAAATTCAGACTGGAAAGCATCATGGACATTGTGGGTCACAAGGTGATCATCCAGTTGCAACGCAGCCACCTTCTCGATAACCTTACCGGCAAAAGGAAGGTTAGAGACAGGCCTATAGTTAGCAGGGCAGTCTGGATCCAAGGATTTATTTTTTGGAATGGTTG
The DNA here is from genome assembly GCA_016271365.2 of Neoceratodus forsteri. Taxonomy (NCBI): domain Eukaryota; kingdom Metazoa; phylum Chordata; order Ceratodontiformes; family Ceratodontidae; genus Neoceratodus; species Neoceratodus forsteri. The sequence continues at coordinate 572,189,322 of CM057452.1, forward strand.
AATGACCGCCTCCTTAAGGAGATCTGGAAAGACACCCCTATCAAAGGATCCCAAGACAATTTTAGCTAGGATCGGGCAGATGACATCTATGCAACCCACTAATAGGAGTGTAGGGTCCGGATCCAAACTACAACTGGTTGGGCGAGTGTTTGGACGATCTGCACAATGTCCATGAATTCCGGCCGCTAAAGTCCACCCCGACAGACAGAGTGTTCATCACCTCTCGCTGACCTCTGCAGTCCTCATAGGGAGTAGGGCCGGTAGCATACCAGATGCTGGCAACCTTATCCGCAAAGAATCAAGCAAATTCCTCACATTTAGCCTGAGAAAATGCCCTGAACAGCCTGGCCACAGACATCTACCTGTAAAAAACTTATTAGAGCTCTCTATGTGTGTTCACTCAGCAACTACAGCGAGAAATAATGAGTAGCACTGAATATGTCAGAACCAAGTTCGGTGCCATTCTCAAGTGCTGCTGTCTGCCAGAGTAGAGTTGTGGCTTAAAGAGAGATGGATAGCAGTGGCAGGGGACCAGAAGAGCTGCAGCTGTTTTCAGCTTAGCTTTCGCCTCTACTGAGGAATCCAGAGGAGCTGCCATAGCCAATCAGAGCTGTACTGTGTGTCCTTCTGTAGCGAGGGAACTAGAGGAGTTGGCACCATTGATTAATCCAGAGCACAATATGTGGTAAATCACCATGCGCTACAGAGCTGCATAGCAGTATTTTGATGTATGGAGCCAAATTCATACGAACATATGAAATTTGCCAGCAGATAAAGGCCTAGAGGTCTATCAAGTCTTTCGAACGCAGCTAGCACCCTTATCCTGCAGCTGCCCCTCCCTTCCACCCTTCCCCTTCATTAACCCTCCCCCTTGTCCTGTCCCATCCCATCCCCTTTTGAAGCAGTCCACTGTTCTACTGGATACCACTTCTGCAGGTAATGCATTCCACCCAGCCACCACCCTCTCTGTAAAAAAGCGTCTCCTCATCTCCCTCCTGAACTTTCCTCACTCCGGTCTCATATCATGGCCCCTGGTGTCCCTCCCTTCCCTTACTTTGAACAGCCCCTCTGTACCCGTCTTGTTTATTCCTTTCATGTATTTAAAGGTTTCAATCATGTCCCCCCTCTCCCTCCTGTCCTCCAGTGAGTAAATGTTCAGCCTCAACCTCCTCTCGTATGATAAGTCCCCCAGCCCCTTGATCATCTTTGTCGCCCCGCCTGCACCCTCCAGTAACTTAATGTCCCTCTTCAGATACGGGCACCAGTACTGCACGAGTACTCCAGGTAGCTCTAACTAATGACCTATACAGTGGCAGAATCACCTCCTCCTCCTCGAGGATATACCCTTGCATACAACCCAGCATTTTGTTGGCCTTTGCAGCCGCTCTTCCTACATTGTGCCGAGTTGTTCATTGACCCTGTAATGAGCACCCCCAGATCCTTCTCCTCCTCTGTCTGGGCTAGCTGCACTCCCCAGCTGGTAACTCCTTGGGTTCTTCATCCAAAATGCAGCACCTTGCACTTTTTTTCATTAAACCCCAGTTGCCAGGTGTCTGACAAGGTTTCAAGCTTTGCCAAATCATCATGCAACCCCTGCCATCCCCCTAGGTCATCCACCACCACTCCTACTTTGGTATCATCAGCAAACAGACTGATCTTGCTCTTGATGTCCCATGATATGTCTGCAATGAATATCCCAAACAACAATGGTCCCAACACCGAGCCCTGTGGAACACCGCTCGTACTACCCTTGGGTGTGAGAGCTCCCGCCCACCACCACCCTCTGTTGCCTTCCTCGAAGCCAGTTTCCTACCCATCTCACCAGCTTTGCACCCACCCCTGTGCCTACTAACTTACTTCCCAGCCTTCCATGTGGCACCGAGTCGAATGCCTTACTGAAGTCCAGATACAGGACATCCACTGCATGGCCCCTGTCCAGTTACCCAGTCATCGAACTCCACCAGGTTGGTTTGGCAGGATCTGCCCCATATGAAGCCATGCTGTCTGCTGTCCTGTAGTCATTTGTCCTCTAGGAGGGCCACCAGCCTCTCCTTCAGGATAGTCTCCATTAGCTTACCCAGTGGATGTGAGGCTCACTGGTCTGTAGTTTCCCGGTTCATCCCTGGGCCACTCTTGTGGAGGGCACCACATGAGCCATCCTCCAGTCCTGAGGTACACATCCCGAATGTAGTGAGGCATTAAATAGGTCTCCAAAGGTCCTGCAAGGACCCCTGCCAGCTCCTTCAGTACCCTGGGGTGGATGTCATCTGGGCCTGGTGCCTTGTCCACCTCAGTGCCTTCAAACCTCCCGAACTCTGCCTCCATGATTTCCCATCTGTCACCCCCATTTCTGCCATTTCCTCCCTTGGGTGTCACCCCTCTTCTTTAGTAAATACTGAGCAGAAGTACTCATTTAGTGCTTCTGCCTTATCGCACCCAGCTTCCACCCAACCCCCCTCCTTCCTAATCCTTACTATGTGGTCCTTACAGGTCCTTTTCTCCCTGATGTACCTAAAGAAGTCCTTCTCCCCCTTCTTAATGCCTTGTGCCAGCCTGAGTTCCTTAGATGCTTTGGCTCCCTTATTGCCCTTGTTACCTCCTTCGATTCTCTGTCAGTACTCCTCCCTGTCCTCCCCACTCCTGTTTTCTTGTACTTCCTAAAGGCAGCTCTTTTTCTCCTTACCTTTCCATGACTGAACATTTGCTCAACCAGCTCGGTTTCTTAGCCCTCGCCTTCTTGCTCTGTGCCTTGCAGCAGGTTTTGGTTGCCTCCACTATCCACAGCTTTATGAGCTCCCACCTCTGGTTAGTGTTCATACTAGACTGAATTCTGGCCAGGTACCCTTTTACTACTTCCCCCCATACTCCCAAAGTCGGCCCTCCTGAAGTCCAGCACTCTTGTGCCCGATTCCACTCCTTCCTTGCCCATATCCAATGTGAGCCATACTGAGTGGTGGTCATTCCCTGAAAGCGGTTCCTCCACTGTAAGTTCTCTCACAAAGTCCCCATTTGCCAGCACAAGGTCAAGGGTATTTCCTAACCTGGTTGGTTTACTGACCATTTGCAGCAGGAAGCTGTCCTGGAAGGCATCCAGCAGTACCTGCTCCCTTCTGTTCCTGGTTGTTGGGGTACTCCAGTCTACTCCTGGCATGTTGAAGTCCCCCCAATATCACCACCCTACCCTTCTCGCATGTCCTCCTGATCTGTTCTGCTAGTTCCCTGTCTAACTCCTTATTCAGCAGACTGTGTTTGGAGCAGAGTTCTAAGAAGAATTGTAATAGAATACTTAATAGAATGTTGTGGTTTGAAGGCACTTGACTGAGGAAGCCGGTGCGCATGAACTTGCAAAGAGATAGTACTGAAATGGATTTAAAAGTGAGGAGGTTATTTGAGGATGGGCAGAGGAAGGGTTAGGTTTAGAAAAGAGCCCTCCTTTAAGGGGGAGGCAGAATGAGGGTTAGGCATGTTGCTACTGCCTGTTACTACCATAATTATTGTAAAGAATCCAAAACATAGTTCTCGCAGTAACTGCGGTAGCAACATTGGTAAAATGCCTCATCTGGTTCCAGTTGGTCTGTTACAGTGATCCCAAGAAGTCTGTCCTAACTACGTCACAGACTGCCAAAGAATACTGCTACTGCAAACTGTGCTCGAAACAAAATCAAAAGACATTCCTGGTCTCTCCTCGACTTTTCCTGAGTATACTGTGTACTAAATGTTCAGTGTGTGTGCATTGTTGCAAATCTGTGCACAAGGTGAGTGTTTTTGGCAGCTTTTTCTTTAGTTTTTAATTGGGGACAACAGCATATAAAATACGGAAATGGTGATTCTGCATTTATTTATTTCAGTGTGTGCAGTCACCCCCATCCCCCCATACACATACACAATAATTATGGGGCATACAATGAGATCTGATTTGCTTATAGGGTTTGTGATTTGACTACAAACATTTGCTATCAAACTGACAAGAACTATAATTTTGTTTTCATTTACAGCTTAAACCCTGTGTACAGAATGAGAAGGTCTGGTTGTACAGAATGATAGGGACGACTGTACAGAATGACAAGGGACAAATGCACAGTGTGACAGAGGCTGGCTGGACAGAATGGCAAGAGCTGGCTGTACAGGATGTCATGGAGAAAGGCACTGACTTAGCACACTCAAAAGCAACAATTTTGAAAATTAAGCACCCCTACTCAAAACAAACCTCTCAAAGAGGACCAAATACAATCATCCTTTTCCGCCTACTGTCAGGCCCTATACTCCTCTCCTTCTTTAACAACTCCGCAGGATAGGACTAGTTTCTTTTCCCGCCTCTCACTTCCTAAGCTCTCAGAAACACAAAGGGCCACTCTGGAATCCCCAACTAGGTCAAACAAGGTTTTAGAACATATACAAGCCCTTTGTACCTTAAAATGCCCAGGCCCAGACAGCCTTCTAGCTGAATGGTACAAATCCTTTGCAGGTTTACTTTTACCTATACTTGTGCCCACCTTTAGAACAGTGGCAGAGGGTGACTCTCCACCTCCTTCTTAGGCTTATGCCGTAATAGCTCCCATCCATAAACCAGATAAAGATACCACAGAGATATCTTCTTGCCGCCCTGTCTCTATCCTAAATGTAGATTACAAAATGTATATGTCCATATGGGCCACAAGATTAGAATGCATTCTCCCTACACTTATTCCACCGGATCAATCAGGCTTTATTAAGCAAAGAAGTACCACTGAAAATATTAGAACAACTATGTTGTTACTGGAATTTATTTATTTATTGAATTTTGATGACCGGGTAGGCCCACTGAGCCCCGAAGGTCCCTTTTTCAGCGGTGACCCAGGAGACAGAAACAGTACAATACAGTCAGGTAGTATAGGGTGCAGAGAAAGTAGACATGACATTCAAGGTTACAATAAAGGCAATATTTCAATATATTGAACATAAGTGCAACAATTGAGGGAGTTGAGGCATGCTTTTGGAGTTATTTTGGGTGAGAAAGGGAGAGGGATTGGTGTAGGATGTGGGACTGCGGTGGCTATCCAATACCCTGACAATGGCATGAGCTTGCCCCAAGCAGGTGGGACTTGAGCCTTGTGCGAAAGCTTAACAGTGATGGGGCTTCCTGTACTAAAGGTGGGAGAATGTTCCACAGCTTAGGGGCAGTGTGAGCGAAGGATTTGCCTCCCATGTTAGTCCTGACTCTGGGATTGCTAGTAGGAACTGACCAGTGGTCCTGAGTATACAAAGGTTAGACTTAGGAATGATTATTCTTGTAGGTTAGGTGGGGCAGCCAGATGCTGCAGTTTGTAAGAAGGCAGAGCAGGAGGTACTGAAGACTTGAGCCTCAAAGGAAGGCCATTGAAGCTGGGCCAATGAGACGCAGGGGTGGCTTCCTGGTGACTCAGTGTCACAAACTTCACCACCTTGTTGTATAGGACCTGAAGCCTGTCGACCCCATGCTTTGACATACCCTGAATTACAGGGGCAGCATACATTAATGTAGGAAGGAGAACATTGGAGGCAATTGCTCGCCTTGCCGCCAGGATAAGTTGTTTTTTTCAGCCGGAACAAGGTGCCAAGTTTGCCGTGGATAGACCTAGTTATCTGGTCTACGTGGGACTTAAAGGTGAGACCTTGGTCAATAGTTAGCCCAAGGTATTTTATGTTGTCTACAATGTCTATACTCCTTCCAGCAAGGGAAGTTAGTTGTAAGGAATTGGTCCTGTCCTGGCCGAAGGATCTAGGGCCGAACAGCAAGGCTTTTGTTTTTGCTGCATTGAGGACAATTCTGTTAGGTGTAAGCCAGGCCTCAAGTGTATGTAGGCCCCCTTGGAGGAGAGGGCCCAAGTCCTGGAGGGTGGAATATATCCACTCGAGACAAATCCCGGCTGCCTTGTTGACTTTAGATGCTGACAAGACATTTGACAGAGTTTCTTGGGACTTTTTGTGGGATACATTGGCTACCTTTTCCTTCCCTGATTCCTTTTTAAAATGGATCCAAAATATATACCACCTCCCCAAGCATATATGCGGATAAACGGAGCTATCACCCCCCATATCCTTATACCAAGGAACCCGACAAGTATGTCCCCTCTTTCCTTTTTTATTTGCCCTGTATATGGAACCATTGGCTAGAGCCCTTAGAAAAGATGAACTTATTGAGGGAATCCTGTTGGGACAAACAACATATAAGGTATCCTTGTTTGCGGACGCTGTCCCCTTGATGGTACTCTCCCCAGAACAGTCTATTTCTGCTATCTGGGAAATACTATTAGAATATGAGAAAATAGCAAATTTTAAATTGAACATAACCAAAACTGAAGTATTACTTCTACATTTTCATCCACCCCAAAGGTTAAAAAAGATGCGCCCCCTAAAACGGCTCTGCACTAAAATTAAATATTTTTGATATTTATATTCCTAAAGACCTCAGGAATTTGGGGTTGGTCAATTACGAGCTCCTTTCTATTCTCACCCAAAATGACCTAAATAAATGGGGCAATCTTATCCTTACCTTTTTTCAATGAATAGAGATTATTCGTATGAATGTCCTCCCATGACTTCTTTACTTGTTCCTAAATATCCCCTTTTCCCCCCGTCTGGATTTTACTTTAAAGGTGACCGGCAAAGGTCCTCAGTACTAGGGCTGTCCTTGTATCATGCACCTTTCTTCTGCGATCCTCATAGGGCTAAGTTTTAAAATCCTGTCATTTGTATTTTAATTTTGAAGAGTTTAGTCGAACGTGGAAGCGGAGGGAGCTCCCTGAGAAGCCCGACTGAGCACTGCTAAGCATTATGAGAAAACTTCCCATTTTAGTGACATTGATCCTGCTATTGCTATACTGCACACAGCAAAGAGCGGGCATTTGTTTTAAGTTTATATAACGCTGGCGTAAAGGTTCATGTTTAAAAGTATACATACAGGTTGGTCTAGATGTAGACTACCTGAACTTATACTTTTAAACATGAACCTTTATGCCAGTGCTATATAAACTTAAAACAAATGCCCGCTCCCTGCTGTGTGCAGTACAGCAATAGCAGGATCAACATCACTAAAATGGGAAGTTTTCCCATAATGCTTAGCAGCGCTCAATCAGGCTTCTCAGTGAGCTCCCTCCGCTTCTGCGTTCGCCGAAACTCTGCAAAATTAAAATACAAATGACAGGCTGTAAAATAAATTTCAAAACACAGCCCTATGAGGACCACAGCGGGAAAGGTATGTAATATTACAGGGACAGCGTTGTATTGAGAATCTTTGCCGGTCACCTTTAAATCATGGAACAGAATAATTTCTAACTTTATATAGGGTGGACAAAGACCCACAATTCGCTTATCTATTCTACAATAATCTCTCTCACAAGAGGGCGCCAATCTTCCAAATCTCATGCTTTATGCTAAAGTGGCCTTTTTGAAAATCCTTTTCTTATGGCTCACCCCCTCTTTCTCTTCCCCCTGGAAAACAATGGAGCTCGTAATTAATGATCTCTATGATATTGAGAAAGAAGCATTCTCTATAGGGCAACAAATACCGTATATTAGAAATTTTACCAAATACACAGCCCAAATATTGAAAATTTGGCACAATATAAAACAAAAAAGCATGAAAGAAACAATGTTCCTGCATCTCTCCTATTGGAAGATAATAAGTTTCTCCCAGCAAAATTTGACGTACCATTTTAGTCATGGAGGCGACTAGGACTTAATTATTTTTACCAGTTTTAACAAAAGCAGGTATCACCCCTTTTCTGCACTACAGGAGGCATTTGACCTCCCAGACAGAGACCTATTTTGTTATACTCAGTGCAAAACTATATATTAAGACGATGAGAAATAGAACCCAAGATACCTACACCTCACCCCTCACTCTGGACTTTACTAACAGACAGACTCCAGGACCACCCCTGGGGCCACCTTATAGGCCAGTTATACAAAATCCTAAGACAGTCCCTTGGTGACTCACCACAGTTGATTCCAGAGAGCTGGAATAAAGACCTGACAATTGATATCCCACTTTCCTTATGGAATGACACTTAATTAAAAGCCATAAAAATAACTTCTTCCCATATTTGGAGGGAGTTTGCTTGGAAGTGCCATACCAGATTCTTTCGCTCACCGGCGGCTCTCACTAAATATCTACTGGCCTCATGTGGACGCTGTTGGAGAGCATGTAACTGTAACCTGGCAGACCTGGGGCATATATTTCGGTGTTGTCCTAAATTGATGCCCATTTGGGTTACCTTACAGTAGGAGCTAAGAGACCGTCTGGGTGAATCAGTTGAACTTGCAACCGAAATGGTGCTCCTATCCATTTTTCCAGAACATCTCCCCCATGGCACAGTACCTTATTACCCCCATATCTCTTAGCAGCAAAAATAGAAATAACTCACAAATGGTTAACACCCAACACACCATTATTGTCGGAATGGCGCCAGATAGTTCGAGAGATTTACAAATTGGAAGCATTAACAGCAGCCATATAGCTGGATTTACTATATGGTTCTGATCGATCCAGAATTAGTTCATAAAACCAATAAGATTAACTAATGGAATTACAATACATTGGGGGGAGGGGGAGACGGCATTGCGAGATTGAAATGCCAATCTGCCATCTCATCATATAAACGATGCTCTGGGGACATACTGACCTACTCTAAGTGACTATGAGGGTGTTCATTAACCTTCTGTGAAATTTGCACAATATTTTAGCATAGATAGGTGACAGGAATTGTTATATCCATCATTTCTAATAGAAGGGACTGATGCTTGTAACTAATGAATCTTCTTGTTATGCCTTCACTCTGTTTGTACCTCACATAATTTTAATGCTATTGTGATTATTAAGTGTAATGAGATATCTCGTATTTATTGTGCTTCTCTTGATAAAAAAAAAAATAAAAAAAACAATCAGGATAAATGCAGTATAAGTATCTTTATTTTTTTAAATATAGTTTTTATTAAAAATTATCTTAAGACACACAAACAACTGTTTTACAGAGTATAATGAAATATAAACACCTATATATCAACAGTTGATAATACAGGTAGCATATCATAGCAGTGACATCCCAAAAGCATATAATCTTAAAATAAGATCAAAATGCAGATGTAAGACATTCTCGCACTTCTGTGTTAACAATATTATTTAGTCCCCAGGTACAGACGTAAGTTTTACCTTGTTACCCAAACATTCTTCCTCCCTCTATAGTAGGAGCAGCACCTCCCCTTGAGCAACAGGACATGCTTTAAGGGAAAAAGTCTGGATCTATTTGTGCCATATACCAAATCCATTTTTTTGCCATTTTGCTGTAAAAGATGGTGTTCGATCACGTATGGCAGCTGCCAGTTTTTCCTAATTGGTAAATATTCAAAATAACTGCTCTCCATTCCAGTATAAGTATTTTTTATTTGCTTAGTGAGAGTAACAGAGAGCCTGGCTAACAAACCCCAGCATTTCTCGTCTCAAACTTGAGGCTTCATCAGGGGGCTCCCTAATTATCCAGTTTATTTTTTTGTTTTGTTTAAGTGCACTGAGTGAGTGATTTTCTGATGTCCTTGGTTTCCGGCAGCACTGTCCTGCTGGGAAGCAGATGCTCGCCAAGCTGTTTTCTCAAAATGTCATGCGATAGCTGTACAGAATGACATTTACGGTGGGGGACTCAGCCATAAACTTATGCATCCCCAACCACAGCATTTATTGAGTCTGGAGCCTCTCACCCACGTAAATGGCAGTAAGTTCCAAACCCTCCTCCTTCAAATGAAGGGCTGGTGGCCCAAGTGCCCAATGATCTGCTGTATCCCTGATCCACTACAGGTGTGGTGCAGGGTAAAAGCTATATGGGCTGCATGGCTCTGACACCCCAGCACCTCCTGTCCACCTTTATTTGGTCTTCAGTGGTCCGTAGGCACCTCAGACTCTGCTGGCAACCCGATTCACCACACCGCCTTCCAATTCGAGGCACCACAGGTCCTTCAACAGCTGCAGACTGGGACTGTCCTTTTCTGAAGGGCTTCCTCCCACCACAAACGGACATGTTTGTGTGTTGTCTGCAACAGTGACTGGGAAAGGGTATGCTTATAGTGGGGGAGATGGCATGGGGTACTTTAGCAGCCATCATCCACCATGCATCTTGTTCCATTTCCTTCCTCCCACTGCCTTTCACACATAAACTCATACACTATAGTAACTTGGAAGTAGTGCCAATGGAAAGTAGTCACTTGCACTGCTAACTACACTGCAGCCACTCTTCCACCAGGTGCCTCTAGTGCAGCGGTGCATACCAACCTCCCCGGCCCAAGAAGAAAGCATCCACATGGATGTTACAGTATGTTGCGCTTTCCACTGGCCTCCTCTTCTTTCAGGCTTGGGGTGTCAACATGCATCACCAGTGTGCTACAGAATTCCTATGTAAGGGAAGGGATCAAAGTAACAGAACTAAAGGGTAAACAGGGAGGAGATGAGGCACTGTGGGTCACCTTGGAGACTGGAAATGGCACCTCAAAGGCACCGTATCTGCACAGGGATTGTATACAGACCCCCATCTCAAGGGGAGGAAATGGACAAGGAAATGACAGAAGGCATCCTTAGGATGGCAGAGAAAGAGGAGATATTGCTGATGGGGACATGAAAATGCCAGATGTTAACTGGAGCACCTTTGCTGCAGCCACATCCAAGAGCAGGGCCATTCTCTATGCCCTACAGGGGGCATGCCTCAGACAGCTAGTTTTGGAACCCACTCGGGAGGAGCAATCTTAGACCTCTATACTATCAAATGGGGACAAAGAGAGGATCTCCGATCTTGAAGTGGGTAGCCATCTGGGAATAAGCGACCACCAAACAGTGTGGTTCATGATAAACTCAGCTGTAGAGTCAAGCCATACAAAAGTGAAGGTACTGGACTTCAGGAGGGCTGATTTTGTCAAAATGGAGAGTGCCTCAGAAATGCACTAACAAACAGGCAAGAAGGTGGGTGGAGCAACAATGGGAAACATCAAAACCGCCATCACAGAGGCAACAAGCCTTTTATGTGAAGCAAATAAACAAACCAAAATGAAAGAAAAATACTATGGTTCTCAAAGAAGTGTGGGGAAGGTTAAGGAGAAAAGATAGCATTCAGGAAGTATAAGGAACACAGAAGGAACTGGACAGAGAACTCTACCAGTTAAAGCAGAAGGAAGCGGGGAAGGCAGTCAGAATAGCAAAGGCCCAAACCGAGGAAAAGATAGCCAACTCGGTTAAGAAGGGGGATAAAACCTTTTATAGGTACATTAAGAAGCAAAGAAAGACTAAGGCAGGGATACTGAGGCTGAATAAAGAGGAAGGTGGTTGGGCAGAGAGCGACAGTGAAAAAGCAGGGATACTGAACGAATACTTCTGCTCAGTATTCAAAATGGAAAAGCAGGGGAAGATACCTAATCCAGTCAATAGAAGCACTCTGGATAGGAGGGTTGATATTAGTCCTTTCACAGAAGAAAGGGTTCTGAAAGAACTCTTAAAACTGAAGGTGGATAAAGCAATGGGGCCTGATGGAATTCACCCCAGAATTCTAAAAGAACTAAGGGAAGAAATAGTAACACCAATGACTACCCTTTTTGGTAAATCATGGGAGGATGGTGTGGTACCTCAGGACTGGAGGAGGGTGGATATGATTCTCCTTCACAAAAGTGAGAGCAAGACAGAGGCAGGAAACTAACAGACCTGTCAGTTTGACCTCGGTGGTAGGGAAAATGATGGAATCACTTCGGAAGGAATGAACTGTTGAGTACCTAGAGGCCAGTGGGGCACAGGACCCAAGGCAGCATGGATTCACAGCAGGAAGGTCATGTCAGACAAATCTAATTGATTTCTTTGACTGGGTGACCAAAGTAGTAGACCAGGGAGGGCTGTGGACATGGCCTATCTAGACTTTAGCAAGGCATTTGACACAGTCCCACACAAAAGATTAATATTATTGATTAGCCACCCTGGGAGTGGGTCCCAGGGTGGTAGCCTGATAAACACTGGTTGGACAACAGGACATGAAGCCGGTAATAGTAAATGGAGTCACAGCCAGAAGAAAGGAAATTTACTAGTGGGGTACATGGGGTTCAAGTACTGGGGCGGTCCTTTTTAATGTCTTTATAAGTAATGGCTACCAGCAGGACTGGAAGAGAAATATGTCTCTTTGCAGATGACACAAAGATCTGCAACAGGGCTGACATGCAAGGTGGGTGGAAAGAATGAAAAGGGACTTGGCAGGGTTGGAGGAATGGTCAGATGTATGGCTGAGATTCAATGCAAAGAAGTGCAAAGTAATGCACCTGGGAACAAAACCAAGGGAAAAGTACACAATGGGGTGAGATACTGACAACAAAAATGGAAAGAGACCTGGGGTAGTCATATCATACGACCTAAGGTGGGCCAACAATGTGAAGGCAGTATGGAGGGCTGGGGGATAATGGGGCGCATAGGAGAGGCATCACCAGTAGAAAACAGGAAGTTGTTGGCCCTCTGTACAGATAGTTGGTGAGACCCCATCTGGAGTACTGTATACAGTTCTGAGACCCAATCTCTGCAAAGACATAGACAGGGTGGAGGCTGTCCAGAGAAGGGCAACAAAATGTTGCAGGGTCTGCACCAGAAGACATATGAAGAAAGACTAAATGGGGTTAAGATGTATAGCCTCAAGGAAAGGAGGAGAGGGGACATGATAGAAACTTTCAAATACCTCAAGGGAATCAACAAAGTCCAAGAGGTAGCATCTTTCAGAAAAATGTGAAAGAACAAGGGGGCACAATTTGAAGATGGGGGCGGATCAGATGTAATGTGAGGAAGTATTTCTTCACAGAGTGGGTTGTAGATGCCTGAAACAGCCTTTCTGAGTAGGTCGTAGAGTCAAAAACAGTGGGGGGAATTCAAGAATGCATGGGACAGACATAAAACAATTCTAGTGGGGGGTAGGAGGAAGTAGGCTGTTGGTTAACAAGGATCTGCAGCTTATCCGTTAGGTAGAGAAATGGGCAGACTAGGTGGGACAAGCGGTCCTTATCTGCCATCAAATTCTATGTTTCTGTTTCCTCTACAGCACAATGCTATGGAGATAGTTGCCCCTGTTTCTTTAGAGGTGCTCTGTGCCTAGAAGAGGGACTGGGGACAGCGCATTCCACTGGTACATGAGCTGGTAGAAACTGGAAAGACAGCCAGCATGGTGCTGAAAGCTACAGTGCTCCAGACTGCCACCTGCGCAATCCCGGATCCCTGCTCCAAGTTAGGGGCCAGTGAAGCTCAGTGCATTATGAAGAGGATACTTTCAGTCTCTATGGGAAGCAAAGACACACTGTCTGCAAAAACAGTCTCTGAATTATGGATACGGTTGCCCTTGAGGAGAAGAGAAATTAAAAGATGAAGAAAGGAATGAGTATTTTTGTAATACTGGCCAATGTTTTCATAAAATTCAAATCTTAATTTTCAAAATGGAAACACAAAAACATAGACTCTGTCGGCAAATAAGGACCATATGGCCCACCTAGTCTGCCCATTTCCCTACTCACGGCTGCAGCCTCGGATCCTATTTGATCTGCGGCTCTTCTGCTCTGCACATCTCCAGGATACCCTTATGTCTATCCCATGTACTCCTGAACCCCCGTGTTTTCACCCACACCACTTCTGCTGAAAGGCTGTTCCACGGCTCCATCACCCTTTCAGTGAAAAAGGACTTCCTAACATTATCCCTGGGCCTTCCACCCTTCAGCCTTATATCATGCCCCCTTGTTCTTGCACAGAGTTTTCTCTGAAATATGCTTTCCACCTGTACTCTGTTTATTCCCCGAAGGTACTTGAAAGTCTCTATCATATCTCCCCTCTCCCTTCTTTCCTCCAGTGAATTTAAGGTCCTCAAGTCTTTCCTCGTAGGGCTTCTTGTGCACTTCATGTACCATCTTCATTGCCCTTCTCTGAACTGCCTCTATTTTATCAATGTCCTTCCAGAGATGTGTCTCCAGAACTGGACACAGTACTTCAGCTGAGGCCTCACCAGTGATCTGTACAGTGGCATCACCACTTCCTTCCTCCTGCTTGTTATGCCCTCCCTATGCACCCAACATTCTGTTTGCTCTCCCACCGCCTTTTCCACTGTTTGGTCACCTTCAGGTCATCAGATATGATAACCACCAGGTCTCTCTCAATTTGTGGTGGCCAGAATTTCCCCACCATCCTGTACTCCTCCTTGGATTCCTGGGACCCAGGTGCATGATCTTGCACTTTTAGCATTGAAACTCAACTGCCAGACACCTGACCACTCCTCTAATAGGCTTAGGTCCTTTCTCATTTTTTCCACTCCCTCAGGTGTGTCCACTCTGTTGCAGATCTTGGTGTCATCTGCGAAGAGGCACACCTTTCCCTCCAGATGCTCTGTAATGTTGCTAATGAAGATACTGAATTGGACTTTCCCCAGCACTGACTCCTGTGGCACCCCACTGGTCACCTCCCTCACGTGAGATTTCATGCCATTTACCATCACCCTCTGAGTCCTGTCCCTTAGCCAGTTCCCAACTCACTTCACCACCATAGGACCCACTCCCAGGCTCCCCAATTTATTTAGCAATCTACTGTGTGGGACAGTGTCAAGGCCTTGTTGAAATCCAGGTAGGCACATCCACCGCCTGCCGCTGATCTACCACCCTGGTTACTCAGTCAAAGAAATCTATAAGCTTCATCTGACAGGACCTTCCCACTGAGAATCCATGCTGCCTTGTATCCTGTGCCCACTATCCTCCAGAAACTTCACAATCCTCTCCTTAAGTAAGGAATCCATAAGTTTACCCACTACTGAGGTCAAGCTTATAGGTCTGTAATTGCCTGCCTCCTCTCTGCTTCCACTCTTGTGGAGAGGGACCACATCTACCCTCCTCCAGTCCTCAGGAACCTCCCCATCTCTAGTGATGCATTGAAAAGGGGCAGCTAGTGGTTCCACCAGCATTTCTCTGAGTTCCTTTAGTATTCTTATTTATTTTTTATTAAATTCTCGGATTACAAATACCTTTGAGCAGAAACTGCTCGTTTACAAAGGTTCCACGTCAAAGGATGAGGGTCAACATACATACAGAGGTAGTAAAATAATGCACAATAAACAACCAAAACAACTAAAAGAAAAAAATAAAGATACTCAGTTATAACATACTTTGAGATAATATTCATAAAATGAGCAGCTTGAGTAGGCAGCTGGCTGCGGTAACAATAAGAGATAGAGGGCACCATAGGCAGTTAGTATTGCAGGCATGCAACCGGGAGAGGAAGTTGGCAGGCTAATGGGCCACTGTCCGATGGTGGTAGAAAATGTCTTGTACCAGTGGAGATGTGAAGCAGGAAAGGAGTCACAAGGAAGGCCCAGTGCCAGAGGGAATGAGATTGGGAAAGGGCGGGCTGTGAGACATGAGTGAGCTGGGAGGTGTTTAGAGAGATCTCTGTTCAGAGAAGCAGTCACACTGAGTGGTAGAGGTGAGATAAAGTTTGAGATTCCTTTGAAGGGTCCAAGTGTAGTAGAGGAAAGTGCTTCTTATTGAGGGAATTGAACCATTGAGCTGCTCTATAGATAAAGGACCACTGACCCATGGAGGTACGACATCTGGGAACCTGAAAGGTTAGAGATTGGACATCACGTGTTTGTTGAGTGCCACTGTAGGTAGTAAGGAGTGAGCTAACACCAGGTGGCATGAGACCAAGGAGAATCTTTTGGTAAGTAAGCAGGTCAGGTATTGTATTCTGATCGGGGGTAGCCAGCTGGCCTGTGCATAGAGGTCACAGGTGGAGTTTGTCGGGCTGCACCTGTCAGTAGCCTACAGGCTTGGTTGAGAGCAACTGAGATATCTGGAGGGCAACTTGTTGAGGCAGAGCCATAGATGGCAAGGCCGTAGTCAATGATAGAGGTGACAGAGCTGTAGATGGCTAGTTTAAGGGCATCTGCAGGCATACAGTGCTTGTGTTTGTGTAGTAGTCCAATCCATATATTGGCGGTCTTGGCAACAGTGTCAATATGCCGAGTGTAGGAGAGGGTACTATCCAGGGTAATACCAAGGTACTTGAACTCCTTGACATGTTCGAGTGGGTTCCCAGCGTGGTTCTTGATGGTGAGGGGACAGAGAGTTGTGCCTGCTCTGTCGGTTACAGAAGGACATGGCTTTAGTCTTGCTGTGGTTCAGGACAAGTTTATGAGAATTGAACCAGTCTTCGATGTGATTGAAGTTGAGCTACAGCTGGGATTCAAGGACTGTAATGTCATGGTGGCTGGAAAACAGGACTGCATCGTCTACATATAGTAATATTTTTTGGTGGCAGGCACTGGGGAGATTGTTGATGAAGAGGGAGAAGAGTAGAGGGCCCAGAATAGACCCCTGGGGGGACTCCGGAGCAGACCAGTTTCTCATCCGAAGAGATCCCTGCAACCCTTACACGTTGGATCCGATTATCAAGGCAGCTGGTGAACCATGGAAGGGCATCGCTGGAGATCCCAATGCAGGACAGTTGCTTGAGCAGTAGGGGGTGGTTACCTGTGTCGAATGCCTTGGTAAGGTCTATAAATACTACCCTCCACAATTCCCTTTGTCAAGCATGGCATGGATGAAGGTTGTAAATTCCAGTAGTGCAGTGGTGGTGCTGTGCCTTTTCAGAAGCCATGCTGCTCTGGGCACTGTACATTGTCTTATCCAGGAATTCAACTAGTTGGTCCGGACACTATTCGCTCCAGCGCTTTGGATAGTGGGGAGGAGTGAGATAGGTCTGTAATTGTGTGCAGTGTCCTATCTCCGCTTTTGTGAACCAGTGTGACAGTGGCTTTCTTCCAGAGAGAGGGGAAATGGCCCAATCTAAGCGAGAGATTAAAGATCTTTGTAAGTGGTTCTAAGATTTCATCGAGGACTTGTGCCAGCAGTTTCAGGTCAAGGGAGTCACCACTGTACCCTTGTTTGCCGATGGCCTTTTGAATGTATTTTCTAGCTACTTGTGGTGGGACCTCCTTAAAAAAAACTTTGGGGTTGTACGTTCTAGTTGGGGGTAACTTGGGAGGAGCTGAGGGAGGTCGCTGAAAACATTTGGTAGAAGGACACTGTCCAGGTTTGTAAATGCATTATTAAAAGTGCTGGTGATGATACCTAGGTCGACTGTAGGAGTGCCATGAAGGTTGAGCATAGTGGGTGGTGCTTTAGGATCATTGCCTGTGAGTTCTTTCATGTTGTTCCAGAATGTGTTTCCCTGGCCCCAAGAGTTGGTCAGAGCCTCTGTGTAATAGCTGCATTTAGCATTCTGTATTCTTTGAGTGCAATCATTTCTGGCTGCTTTGTATAATTGTATGTTTACTTAGGCGGAGTTGCACGAGCACAATGCCAGAGGTGGTCTCTGTGCTTGAGCAGAGTTAAAGATCAGTAGTAACCCAGGGGTTGGTCTGTCCTTTGACCTTCATCTTTGATGCATAGATGTCAGAGGCTTTGTTGAAACGTTTGATAAGTAGGTCCAGAGCTTTGTTGGTGTCATTGAGGAGTCAAGCACTGCCCAGTTCAGCCTGGTTAGATGGGATTTTAACAGCTGGAGGTGCCCTTGTTTGATAACCCTGGCATAGATAAGCTTGGGAGGGCTTGTGGTATTTGTTTGACCAGGAGCAGATGACAGGTAGTGGTCACTTATTGTACCCAGGAGTACAGAAACATTGGAGATGCATTCAGGGCGGTTAGATAGAATCCAGCCTAGAAGCATAAGGGAGCCTGTCCTATAGTTACACCTAGTGGGGCATTGATCAGTTGAGTGAGGTGATGCGCCGCGACTGCATCCTTATAGGTAGCGGCCTCAGTGGAGAGCCAGTTAATGTTAAAATCACCCATGATTATGGTTTCAGAATTATGTTGCTTGGACCCTTAGATATTCCAAAATGCTATGGAAGCCATCAGCCTGGTCTCTTGGGGATAGGTAAACTGAGATGACAGTGAGTTCCTTGTTATGTGCACCAAGGATGATTTTGGTTGTGAGGACCTGAGAGGAGTTGCTCAGGCTAGGGGATGGGATGATGTGACCCATAAGGGTATCCTTAAGATAGATGGCGCAGCCCCCGCACCGTTTAGCAATCCTGTCTTGCCTGAAAATGCAATAGCCAGGGATAGAGACTAAGGTTTCAGGGATTTTAGGGTTTAGCCATGTTTCCACAACTGAGAGGACATCAGGGTTGTGCTGCAGGATCCATGTTTGGAGGGAGTCAAGTTTGTTGAGGATGCTGCAGGCATTGATGGATGCCATGGTGAGTGTCCCTGTCCTTCTGCTTGGTGTCACTGTTGGCTGCCCAGGTGGTCCTGGGTTGGGGTGAACATTTCCTGAGAGCAGGAGCAGCATAAGGAGAATTTGTAGGAGAAAGGATTTCAGCATCTTGTAGATACCTGGTGGTTAAGTCATAAGCCAAAAGAAATTATCAACAGCTGAGGTCCAGAGTCACAGAATGTGTTAGAATTCCTGAAGGTGATGAACTGTGCTGCGATATGCAGGATATGAAACCTTTTGTCTGCATGCTTTGTCATTCAAAGATGTTGTTGAAAAGCCCACGTACAGATCATGGAGCAGGTCAGACGAAAATGTGGATTCAAGCAGACCTAGAGTCACTGAGTTTGTCAGACTTAATTGCTTGACTTATGTTTTGCTTGGGATAGCTTCCAAAAAGTTGATTTTTAAATGAAAAATGCAGATACCTGGTTGTGATGTTTTGCAGAAATTCAGTTCAGGAGACTTTCACGGATGTAGTGAGCAAGAATGGTGTAGTTACTCCAAGCAGAAAACCATGTAAATCCACAAAAACTAAGCTACAGACACAGACAAGCAGCCACTACAAACAAAGAAGGTGGATCTTAGGCGGATCCTGTCACAAATGCACTCAGCAGGTCAGCCATCTACTCCCAAAGTGCCAACCTCCGAGCGCAGTCTTGTGAACAGTTAACAGAAACAGGGTAACCCTCCTGTCTGTTTTGTGGGTTCGAATCAACCTTTGGTCTCAAGTCTTGGAGGGATTCAAACTGTGAACCTCTTGTTAGCATACCCAATGTACAGGCTCTGATAATTCTGCTCTTTGGGGGGGGGCAGATATCTTTTGCCTACGGGCACCTAACCAGGCATACAAAAGGAACCCTTAAAACTCTATTAAAGACCTCAGAATAAACTCTTACCTTTTCCCAGTTTGGTAAAACCAGTAAGCTTTGTGCAGTGTCAGCTTTAACTGTGTATGCCTCCCTTGTCAAGAAAAGAAATTCAAAGGCACACCAAGTAGTCTCTAAAGTAGAGGCTTACTTCAAAATAGATAAAAAAATGTAAAATGTAAATACAGAACCATACATCACAAAACATACAAATCACTTAAACAAAACATGTTTAAAAGTGCAGACAAAATCTCCTATCACAGTATACTTATCTCCTAACAGTGCCTGATGTTGCTTTTTCAGAGTCCAAACATTTGTGTCCAAATGGAAAACAGAATACTGTTTAAAACTGACTTTGCCAACCTCTTTGCGTGAGGTCACCTAGCTCGTCCCTGTCAGAATATAAAAAAATATATCTATGCAAAACAGGATGTCTTATCAAAAGGTAAATTCAAATTTCTGTGACCTCAGCAAAACTCTTTTTCTTTTCAAACGACTTTCTTTGATCTATGAGCAGCTTCTCCTTTCCAGGACATCAAAGGACTTGTTATGTCTCTCTGCCAGATCTCATGGAGGTGCAACATGCTTTGTATCACCATGAAAATTTTACTGTGTTTCCTTTGAACGTTATAAAAGTTTATGATCTATCTTGGCAGTTGGCAAGCTGCAATTAGTCACATAAAAAGGAGATCCTAAATTTTAAGTTTCTTCTAGCCTGTAATTATCTCTTGGCCTTCCAGGTAACACCTATTAGCTAAAACCTGGGGAGGGGGTTGTCATTCCACAGACTGTCAGCATCTCTCATGAGAGACATTCAATAACATTTTTATATTACAAAAAGCATAGGTTAATCAGAACCAGCTGTCCAAGTGTCACAGATCCCATTTGGCCCCATTGCTTTATCTGCTTTTATTCTCCCACCCCACCCAGAGTTCTTCTAGGACTCTTTCCACCGTGAATGGGCTGGTGTCTACCTCCCTCCCCTGAATACCCCTTACCGTCCCCTTCCCTGGTGAATACTGAGCAAAAGTACTTATTCAGTATCTCAGCCTTTTCTAGGTCATCCTCCACCCTTTCTCCTCCTTCCTTCTCCAGCCTATCAATCCCATTTCTGGTCTCGCTAATGTATCTGAAGAAGGTCTTGTTGCCTTTCTTACTAGCCTGGGCTATACCTTCCTCTGTCTGTGCTTTAGCCCTTCTAATTATTTTCCCAGATTCCCTCTGCTTCTCCAGATACTGTTCTCTGTCCTCATCCTTTTGTGTTTCCTTGCATCTTCTGAAGGCTCTTTTCTTTTCCCTAACTTTCTCTGCCACTACCTTCGAGAACCATAATGGCCTTTTCTTTCTTTTACTCTTGCTATGCATTTTGACACAGTGACCTGTTACTTCTGTTATAACTCTCTTGAGTCTAGACCACTCTTTTTCCACATCTCCCCCTGTACCTTCCGCTGCTAGGCCTCTTTTGAGATTTCTATCCAGCTCCTTAATGTTAGCCTTCCTGAAATCTAGGACCTTTATCCTTGTATGGCTAGCCTCCTCCATTGTGGTTACCTTAAACCATACTGTCCTGTGGTCGCTGGCAGCAAGGGAACTTCCCACCTCCACATCTGTGATCCTGTCCCTGTTGGTCAGGACCAAATTCAGTATAGCCTCCTTGCGGGTTGGTTCAGCTACAAGCTGTCTTAAGTTTGCCCCATTCAGGGCTGGCCCACCAGCGCAGAGGCAGTGCATCCGTCTGCAATGCCAATGACCCAGGTTCAGAAATGGACTCGGGACAACAGAGGGTTGCTGGAGGGAGAAGGACAGAGCCTCCTAGAGGCTGCTCTCTTCTCGGGGATGGGCAGTGTGTCCGCACATCACGGACTCCTGGCGGAGGCTGGGGGATACACTGTGCCAGCACCATAACCTGTGGGGGAGGGGCGGGCAGAAGCGGTCATCATTGCACATCCTTGCCACCAGGTACAGCCACACACAAAATCCCAGCCCAGAGATTGAAACCCTGCTCCTGCTGCCAACAGTGTCTGCCGGGTGGGGTCCCACTCCTGTGGCCCCACCTGGGGGGGGGTAAGCCAGGGCACATTATCATGGACCATGAGGAGGGAGTTCCCACCCGGCAGCCCCACCCAGGGGGGTAAGCCTGGGCATGGGGTGGTGGTAAGAGGGCAGGGGCTGAGCTCCCTTCGGTAGTGGGGGAGCTGGACAAAGAAAATTCGGCAGTCATGAAGTCCCTGCATCTTGTTGCACTCCACAGTCTGAGTGCTCCAATCTACCTCAGGCAGGTTGAAGTCCCCATTAGTAGCAGTTCTCCTTTGGCTGCCATTTTGTGGATGGTTTCCACAAGAACTTCATCTGAGACCTCTCCTGTTCTGGAGACCTGTAAATCACTCTAGTGCGAATGGCTGTCCTTTTCCCACCTCCAGGGTGACCCACAGTGCCTCTGCTCCCTCTTCTAAGCCTTGAGCCTCTGTTACTTTAATCCCCTCCGTCACATACACAGCAACCCCCTTCTCCCTTCCCTATCCTTCCTAAAAAGCGTGTATCCTGGTATGGCTATATCCCAGTCATGGTTCCCTGTGTACCATGTTTCAGTATTAGCTACTATATCCAGGTCTGCATCTTCCATTAATGCCATTAGGTCTGGGATTTTGTTCACCGGACTGCAGGCACTTGTGCACATTACTATCCAGCTTGTGCGCCCACCCTTCTTTTTCCTTTTTTTGGCCCTGTGACGTTTTGGGGTTCCATTTCTGTCCTCCCCACAACTGTTTCAAATTTTTTTATTGGGTTTGATAGTGCCTTGTACTAATTGGATTCTCCCTTATTTCAGATATGTTACATGGGGCTACCTTTATCCCTGACTGCTTTTGCCTCCCCTTGGCTAGTTTAAATGCTCGTGGAGGAAGCATTTGAACTTTCAGTGAGGATACCTTTGCCCCCGGATAGATGTAGGCCACCTGGTGAATACAGTCCTTCATCCCTCCAGGTGAGACCCCAGTCCCCAATGAAGCCATACCCTTCCTCTCTGCACCATTTTTTCAGCTATGTGTTCAATTCCATGGTGCAGATGTCTCAACCCCTCTCCTTGCTATGGACAGGTACAACTTCCAAGAAGGTAATACAGTGTGCTACTTGCCCAAGACACAGCCCCAGTTCCCTAAATTCCTCCTGCACTTTTCCTACATCTGTCCCCTCACCTGCCAGGTTATTTGTTCCCATGTGGACAATAATGTCAAGCTCCCCCCTCCTTGCCACCACCCTAGCGATCCCTAGGATCCATCTGCCTCACTCCAGACTGTGCCATCAGGCGGGCACACCACCTTCCTCTCCCCGTTGCAGCCCACTCCAGGCTCTGTCCCTCTAATGATGGAGTTTCCGAACAGGATTCGCTTCCTCTTCCTGTGCATTCTCCTTCCCTTTGCCCTTGGGGCTCCATCATGGATGACCCGCTCATCCCCTTAGTGTCCACCTCTGGAGACTTAATGCAGTCGTCCTGCTCTACCAAGGTGGTATATGAGGTTTGCAGTGGCACTGTCTGGAGGATGTGCCTCCGTCCCACCTTCCTCACCCTCCCTGAGCCCACCGTAGTCCATCCATCCCTCCCCCCTCCTTACTGGCATCCTCTGAGGGAGTGGTGACAGATGTGGTGGTCCTGTGTGGAGGGAAGATTACCTGGATCCTCTCTAACTCCTGCTCGGAGTCCTGCAACCTCCACCCTCAACACAGAAAGGTGCCTGCAGATAAGACAGCACCACAGTGCTTAGAAGGTCCTCCTGAAAACCGCTGCCCTGCAACCACTGCATTGCACGACACTCATCATTTTCCTTAGCCTATCCTTTCCCTTACTTGTCTATCCCCTTTTTTTTTCTTCCTTCTTATTCCCTTTTTACTTTACATAGAAACATAGAAACATAGACTTTGATGGCAGATAAAGACCACTTGGCCCACCCAGTCTGCCCATTTCCCTACCTACTGGTTAAGCTGCAGATTCTAGTTAACCAACAGCCTACTTCCTGCAACCCCCAACTATAATTGCCTTGTGTCTGTCCCATGCATGTTTGAATTCCCCCACTGTTTTAGACCCAACGACCTCCTCAGAAAGGCTGTTCCATGTATCCACCACTCTCTCCGTGAAAAAAATTTCCTCACATTACCCCCGAGCCGTCCCCCCTCTATCTTTAAATTGTGCCCCCTTGTTCTTACACATCTTTTTTTCTGAAAGATGCTACCCTCCTGGACTTTGTTGATTCCCTTGAGGTACTTGAACATTTCTATCATGTCCCCCTGTCCCTCCTTTCATCAAGAGTATACATATTAAGCTCTCTCAATCTCTCTTCATATGGCTTCTGCTGCAGACCCTGCACCATTTTAGTTGCCCTCCTCTGGACTGCTTCCATCCTGTCTATGTCCTTCGTAGATGAGGTCTCCAAACTGCAGCACGTAGTACTCCAGATGGGGTCTCACCAACTGTCTGTACAGAGGGATAACGACTTCCTTTTCTACTTGTGATGCCCTTCCTATGCATCCCAGTATCCCCTGGCTCTCTCTTACCGACTTTTCACATTGCTTACCCGCCTTTAGGTCATCTGATATGACTACCCCAGGTCCCTTTCCATTTTTGTTGTTGTTAGTACCTCCCCTGCTATTGTGTACTCTTCTCCTGGGTTTTTGTTTCCCAGGTGCATTACTTTGCACTTCTTTGTATTGACTCTAAGTTGCCACATGTCTGACCATTCCTCCAACCTTGCCAAGTCCCTTCTCATCTTTTCTACCCCCCCTTGTGTATCAACTCTGTTACAGATCTTGTGTCATCTGCAAAGAGGCATACCTTTCCCTCCAGACCTCTGCAATGTCACCTATAAAGATGTTAAAGAGGACTGGACCCAGTAGTGAGCCCTGAGGTACTCCACTAGTAACCCCTTTCTTCGGAATGTGTTCATTCACTATTACCTTCTATGTCCTGTTGTGCAGCTAGTTTGCTACCCAGGCTACCACCCTGGGACCCACTCCCAGGCTGGCTAACTTGATTATTAATCTTTAAGTGGACTGTGTCAAATGCCTTGTTAAAGTCTAGGTAGGCCATATCCACAGCCCCTCCCTGGTCTATTACTTTGGTCACTCAGTAGAAGAAATCAATTAGATTCGTCTGACATGACCTTCCTGCTGTAAATCCATGCTGCTTTGGGTCCTGTGCCCCGCTGGCCTCTAGGTACTCAACAATTCTTTCTTTCAGAAGTGATTCCATCATTTTCCCTACCACTGAGGTCAAACTTACAGGTCTGTAGTTTCCCGCTTCTGCCTTGCTCCCACTTTTGTGAAGGGGAATCACATCTGCCCTCCTCCAGTCCTCAGGTACCACCCCATCCTGCCATGATCTGTTAAAAAGTGTGGTCAGTGGTGTCACTAGGTCCTCCCTTAGTTCTTTTAGGATTCTGGGGTGAATCACGTTAGGCCCCATTGCTTTGTCCACCTTGAGTTTTAGGAGTTCTTTCAGGACTCTTTCTTCTGTGAATGGACTGGTGTCAACCCCCCTACCCAGAGTGCTTCTATTGTCTGGTTTAGGTAACTCCTCCTCATCTTCTTTTGTGAATACTGAGCAAAAGTATTCATTCAGAATCTCTGCCTTTTCACTGTCCCCTCTGCCCACCTCCCCTCTCCTTTATTAATCTTCACTATCCCTCCCTTAACCTTTCTATGCTCCCTAATGTACCTATAAAAGGTTTTATCCCCCTTCTTAACTGAGTTGGCTATTTTTTCTTTGGTTTGGGCCTTTGCTAGTCTGACTGCCTTCCCACTTCTTTCTGCTTTAATTGATACAGTTCCCTGTCATGCTCCTTCTGTGATTCCTTATACTTTATGAATGCAGCCTTTTTCTCCTTAACCTTCCCTGCAACCTCGTTTGAAAACCATAGTGGTTTTTTACTCCGCTTTGTTTTCTTCATTTGCTTCACACAAAGGCTTGTTGCCTCTATGATGGCAGTTTTGATTTTTCTCCATTGTTCTTCCACCCCTCCTTTTTGGTCATTTGCTAGTGCATTTTTCAGGTATTCACCCATTTTGCCAAAGTCAGCTCTTCTAAAGTCCAGTATCCTTGTTTTTGTATGTCTTATCTCCATGGTTGTGCTCATTGTGAAGCACACTGTGCAGTGGTCGCTTGTTCCCAGATGTCTACTGACTTCTAAATTTGTGATCCTCTCTCCATTTGAGAGTACCAGGTCCAATATTGCTGCCTCCCAAGTGGGTTCCAACACAAGCTGTCTAAGGCCTGACCCCTGCAGGGCATCGAGAATGACTCTGCTCTTGGACGTGGCTGCAGTACCTGTTATCCAGTTAACATCTGGCATATTCAGGTCCCCATCAACGTATCTCCCCTTTTCAGCCATTTTGAGAATGTCCTCTATCATTTTGTTGTCCATTTCTCCCTTGAGACGGGGTCTGTATACAACCCCTGTGCGGATTGTGATCCCATTCCCTGTCTCCAGGTGACCCAGAGTGCCTCTTGTCCTCCCCCCTTACTTTTTAGTTCTGTAGCCACTGGTGACTGATAGAAACAATCAAATACACAACTGCTCCACCGCCCTGGTGAGTACTGCCCTTTATAGTACTTCAACTAACACCACAATTTACTAGACCATGTCTCCTGCACAAATCACTCTACTGAGTCCAGGGATAAAAATTAACTCACTCCTCAGCCAGCAGGACACTTTTAAAATGTTGCAAAAATATCCTTCCAAATCCTAGGTCTCAACCCCAACAATCAAGCAAATTCAGTTGTATCTCACTCCCTCTGGTTATAAAATTACTACACTTTTAATGGAATCCTGCAATTCTCTGCTTAATGCCAATAAGGGAAAAAAATGAAACTTTTTGTAGAAAGCGTAGCTCCCTTTCTGTACAAGTATTATGCCTCACCAGGTTTCCAGGTCCTAAATGGAGTTATAGTTTGTTCTTTGCAGTGTAGCAAGGTTTTCAGCTTCCATAGACAACTCAAAGTCAGACTGACTGACTTCTAACTGTGAAGGATGCCTAAGACAGCAGTGATGAAATCCCACCCAGAGCCAATTGATTGACTAGTGACACCTGTGATGTAAGCAGGCCTTTCAATGTAGGCAGTCTGCTATGTCTGATTTCAATACACAAAATCTTTCAGTGAAACCAGGGATGAAAACTTAACTTCTCAGCCAGCAGGACACTTTTAAAATGTTGCAAAAATATCCTTCCAAATCCTAGGTCTCAACCCCAACAATCAAGCAAATTCAGTTGTATCTCACTCCCTCTGGTTATAAAATTACCACACTTTTAATGGAATCCTGCAATTCTCTGCTTAATGCCAATAAGGAAAAAAAAATTGAAACTTTTTGTAGAAAGCGTAGCTCCCTTTCTGGACAAGTATTATGCCTCACCAGGTTTCCAGGTCCTAAATGGAGTTATAGTTTGTTCTTTGCAGTGTAGCAAGGTTTTCAGCTTCCGCAGACAACTCAAAATCAGACTACAGCTATGTACAATCAATAATCAGTAGTGGTATAATGTATCAAGGTATGTAGATTTACGTCAGGGTGTGGTGCGTGGTCGTGTTGTTGTGTACTGCATTATGATGGCTAACAGTATGCATATGCAGTCAGCTGGTACCATATGATGTGACAGGCTATGGGTATAAAGGAACTGATGCGCTATGGATGGGTGTGGGAGGGTGGGTTGGGCCCTCCAGACCATCAGATACAATCAACTGCACCAGCAAAAATTCCCAGATACAATCAACTGAACCAGCAAAAACTCCCAGGCAGGTACCTTTCCAAAAGAAGCCAAAAACTGATTCCTGCCCCTTCTAGCCTCTTATGAGAAGCCAAAAAGCAACCTACCACCAATCTGACTCAGCCCACCTCCAGTTATCAAGTAGCTGAGGCCCCAGGCCAGACAATTTAGCATCCCTCCCCCAAACTACAGGGCTAGACAAAAAACAGTTCATGCACTATAATGTTAATCGAGCAAAAAAACACAAGATAAGCAGAACAGCAGCACAAGTGAAATCAGCAATAAGCAGTGGAATGCTCTAAACATTCTGTTGACTGTTAGCATGTTTGACTATGAGACAGGCTGACTAGACTTGATATGAGTGCACTAAAGCAGTGCCACTGTAACCACTATTTTCATACCTGTCTTCGCAGCAGCTGCTCTTTGTAATGGTGCCGCTCCTCCGCAGAGCTGAGGAATGGTGATGGGGTACGTAGTGGAATCAGCAACTGGCAGATCTTCTCATGGATTCCCACCCAGTCAGCTTTTTGGTGATCCACATCACTGGCGAACAGGATAATAAAAAACCAAATTAACCACAGCAGCTGGGTTTGAAATACATGGCAATTCAGTGCCCCTGAGCCCCACCTGCTTATTAAATAGGGCCACTGCTAGCCACAGCCTCACTAGCCCTACCTATTCTTATTTTTGTTAGTTATGAGACAACCAGCAGTAATAAAAATGTACTCAGAATAAACACCAGTATTGTTTTGGAACCCAACTCTACTTTTATCAGGGCTAGTCTGCATAGCATACCAGTTCCTACTGGGCTCAAAGTCAGGAAGTGTTTTGCAACTGTCCAAATGAAATGCACTGGGGACTGGGCTACGCCTTTTATTTTTGTCTCAGCGAAAGTGTAATAATGCTATTGCCCTTGCAGCTAACTTTGCTAACTTTCTGTTGGCTGCAAGGAGGAGAATGCATGAGAACCCGCTGAGCAAGTGATGCTACTCTCATGAAACATGCAGATGACCTCGGTGATGCACTGCAGAAGTGCCATAGATAAATGGCACTGTGTTGCAGCGGTATTTGTGGACCTCACCAAGGCTTTCGATCCTGTGGATCATATACTTCTTTTGGACTTGCTAGCCAAGTCACATTTTTCCCCAGATGTTACTAAATGGTTTTCTAATTATCTTGTTGAAAGGAGACATTGAATTTCAATGCAAAGCCATTTGTTAGAGTCACATCTAAATTGACTGTAGGTTGCCCCAGGGCTCAATCCTACCCCCCCCCCCCCCATTTTCTTTATTTTTAAATCGGACACCCACATCCTGTAACTCATCAGAGGTAATACTTTATGCTGATGATGTGATTATATGGTTATATTTAGGGCAGGTCCAGCAAATAAAGGAGGCGATGGACAATGTGCAGGAAGATATCAATTCTTTTCAACACTGGTTACTGCCCAGGAAGTTGGTTCTGAATTATAAGTTGATTTTGAATTAAAAAAAAAAAGTATGCAGTTTGTCGAAATGTATGCAGTTTGTTGGTCATAGCAGTGAAATACCATGTTTCTTTTTGGAACTTGTATTTTATTGAGAGCCAAAGCCCATAAACAATACATTTCATACAGATCTGTTATAAGAGTACTTTCCTATTAATATACTTTTGGTCATTTTTATCAATTTCCTATTACAGATAACAAGAAATCACTGTTTTACCTACAAAACAGCTTAATTATCCTGTTTGTTGTCTTGGTTCTGCAGGTGTCCATCCGATGTTCCGTAGGTACAATGTCCCTCAACTATGATATTCAAGTCCTCTACACATATATCCTTCAAGTCCTCTACAGGTATATCCAAAATACCATGTTTCACCATTTAGAAACTGCAGCTTCTATTACCAGTATATTTTTCTGTTTTCGGCCATGGGGGCAGTTTGTAAACGAGGACAGCTTTAACTAATAACAAGCCATATGCCTTCCTCAGCTCTGTGGTTTGTACTGTTCTTTCTCCCCAATTTATGCAAGTACAGCCACCTAAGTATCCTAAGCAACACAGAAGTAGCATAAAGCCTTTCTTATTCTTATTCGAGTTCTTAGTTCTGAGTATATCCCAAGCAGAATAGTGAACAGAAAATACATGGTGCATACTGATCAGAGAACACCTGAGATGGCTCCTGTTTACTTTATTTTTCTTTACAAAAAAAAAGTTTAAAGTAGTGCCACCAAAACAATAATTGTGCAGGTGCTAATAATACTAATAATGCTGGTTCAGTAGAGACAGAGACAGTCGGACAGAATGTGAGAGATGTCAGTGGGTCCACATGGTTTCGGTGTCTGTGTAAAACCAGTGAGGTATAAATGTACCACATTTCTTACCCTTCTTGTTATCTGCAATCACTTTCTCTGTAACAAGAATCTGAGTGTCAAGGAGGTAGGAAATGCTAATGATTTCACCGTTTTCAAGCCATCCCTTTAGAAGCCATGGCTACAAATTGGGGGCGGCTTCCATTAAAAAAAAATTTTTCTGCTGCAGCTTCTAAATGAGGGCGGCTTCAAAACGGTGATATACAGTAGATGCAGACCGTCCTCCTGTAGACCTGAATGGTGAAGTCATTGAGTCAGAAGAAGCTTTTAAGTATTTAGGGGTTGTACTGGATAGGGCTCTTTCATTTGAACCTCATGATTGCTGGAGAGTGACCTTAAAGGGACACTGTCAACCTGTTTTTCAGCATATTATTTCTAGTTAAAAATCTACATTTTATGATTGCTTACCTTCTCTAAAATTCATTGATGTCACTGTTTGTTTTGTCTGCCTCCTTGTTTAGTAGAACTGAAATGCATGCTAATGTATATATTTATAAACAACCTTGTTTTGTTTACAGTAATGAATCTGTTCTTGCTGCATACTTCCTGAGCACTAGAAACACCCCCAAACACTCCAGTCAGGCATTAGGCAGTAGCCTCCTAAACTCCCACTGCATCACAAGGGGCTAGAATGTTGTGGGTGTTTCCAAGTCCAGGAAAGATACAATTGGAGCTGATCAAGGAATGTAAACAAACCTGTGTTTGTGTGGCAACACTAGCATGATGGGCAGTCTGTTTTCACTTTTTAAGAAAAAAAAGTCAGAATCAAACTACCAGCTACATCAGCAATCTACAGAATGTTAGCAATCATAAAATGCATTTTTTTAAACTAGGGACACTTTGAGACCTAAGGGGGTTGACAGTGTCCCTTTAAATAACTGTGTGTGTTTTCAGAACTTCAGCCAGTTGCTTCAGAATCTTAGCTGTGTTTTTTTTTCACAAAGCACTAGCTGGCTAAACCACAGCATTGGCTAAACCTTACCTGGCTGGCAGATTAAGCATATTGGGGACCGCTGAGTAGAGCTGACTGTTTTTTTTTCTTTACAGTACTTCTTTTCTCTTTAGTTTTTGAAGCAAGGGAACCTCCCACTCACCCTCTCCCATTCCTGCCCTCCCCCGGCTCATTGCCTTATATAGTCCCAGACCCTATACACCTACTTTCTGCCTGGGAAAAGGAAGGGGTGGGGCACAACAAAACAAACAAATTTCTTCTTTATTCTTTCCTTCTAGTTCATCCACTGTATACACAAGAGAAACCAGCCAGGATGGACCTTGTCAACTGCTGGCACTGTGGGACTGCCAACAGGATTGTTATCCAGTGCTTGGGTCACCGTCCTACATGCAGGACACTCAGGGACCTAAGGGCTCAGCTCCAAACAGCATGGGCAGAAATCGCCTGCCTCCATTCCCAGTTGCAGGAAGATGATCACAACAGCAACCGTCCACCACACCTCCAACACCAAATTGGTGCACCTCATCCCCAGAGGGTAACCAGACCTGGGTGTTGGCAGGTGGTTGGGAAAGGCAAGGTGAGCACCCCATCAAACAATCCGCATAGGTTCAACATCTCAAAAAAAAAAAATACCAAGAACAAATAGGTTCCTACCTCTAATATCCAAGCCAAACGCCGAGGTAGAGGATGTAGAAGGTCAGCAGCCACCAAAACAAATAACGACACCCAACAATCAAAACAGATCAAAAAAAGCAAACATAAAAACAAAAAAAGAACTTTTTGATCACAGCAGATTACATGATTCAGGGAGTTGGGACCCATTTACTGCCCAAGGTAGTGGTCAGATGTCTACCAGGATCATCTGTATGGAGGGACACTGACTGCATTGAAAAAACTCATATGGAGCACAGGAGACAATACAAATGTTCTTATCCACCTAGGAACAAACAACCTCACCAATTGGTCAGTAGAGGGGACCAGAATGCCTGTCAGTCAGAGAAATTAGTCAGTCTGGGGCTAGACCTCGGGAAGAGAACATGTCTGCTGTACAGAATAAACCTTTATTCATTATTTTCTGAATCTGTCAGTTATTCACATGGTCCAGCAAGGGGTCCTCACCAGCAGCAAACATATGGGTCTGGCAGACCAGAGAGAAGGTAAGGGTCTCTAGTGGCAGACCAAACCAAAACACCACAACATTTATACATGAGTAATTGCAGCTTTTAACTTTATTTGTAACAAATGAGACCTAGTTGTCCTCCTAGTCGGCAAACAATACCTGTATAAAGCATTTGCATCTGATCTTTAAAACATGACTATTTGTAATTGTTTCCTTAATGTGTTAAACTGTATCGTTAGTGTACCAAAAATGTAACACTGTCTGATGTCCTTACTTGTCTAGTGTATGTCACAGTGTGTAGGGCTTTCATTGAAAACAGAGCTTGCCATAATGAACTTTTCCTGTATAAAAATCAATCTACCTACCGACCTATGTGACACAACAGGGAATGTAAAAGAAAAAATCTATTCCCCTTCCTCCAACTACCTGATGGGTCCTGTGCCCAACCTGGCCCGTGTATTAAAGAGGACAGGAAAGCATTTCTAATTGGTAGCTGTTCATATAGTTCTTATTTCCAGAAATACTATTAATTCCCTGAAATTATCCATATTTAATTACGGTAAAATATGTTTAAATAAATAAATATATATCTGAATGAAAAGTGATATGAAAAACTGTATTTTGCATTATTTTGTTTTTATGGGAAGCATTCTGTTACAGTTTTCTTTTTTTAACTTTATTTTAATAATAGATACAAGGCAATCCAGTTTGAGATAATATTCTGACATTACAAAATATATCCAACCAACCAGTAATAAAATATGGATATTCATATTCCATGTTGTACAGTACTATATGCAGTGGACAGTCTGATACATAATTTATATAGTAATAAACAGCCTTACAAGAAGATCCCTTTAATGTTCCACCCTGTCTGTTTCTACATTATTGTTCCTCTCTGGCTGAAGTTAAATCCGGATAAGACCGAGTGTTGTTTGTGGACCTGGAGTCGACCTGAGGTGCGTCTTAGGGCTGGGCTTCCATCAGGCTTCTGGCTTGATGGCGCTCCAGCTCTTGACCTCAGACCGGTGTGTAACTTGGGCATTACTTTTGATGATGATTTGACCTGAAATTGCAGGTATCTGCCATTGTCAAATCTTCCTTTAATCCTCTTAGGAATATCGGCAGATGAAACACCTGGTTCCTCTGGCTGACCTTCCTGATTGGTCCACTTCTTTGTAACACCCGCCTTGATTACCGCAATGCCCATTACCTAGGGCTTCTGGGGTTGATCTCTGTCGCTTGCAGCTAGTGCAGAATGCGGGGGCCAGGCTTTTGACGGGTACATCCAGGACTAGTCATATTACGCCTGTGCTGCGTGAACTGCACTGGCTGCCGGTTCAGTGGCGGATCACCTTTAAGGTCGGGTTACTGACCTATAAAGCCCTACATGAACAGGGACTCCAGTATCTGCAAGATCTTCTTACTCCTTGCTGCCCCTCCCTCATTCCGATCCACCGACGAGGGATTGCTAGAGATTCCCAGGGTTCGTTAAAGACATCTGGGGCACATGCATTTTCTATGCTGCTCTTTCCTGTGGAATTCCCTACCTCATCGGATAAGAGAATGCCTGACCGTCCTTGAGTTTTAAACCTGAGCTCAAAACCTATTTGTTTTTAAAGCTTTTCTGAAGGTTTTAAAATGTTTATGTAAGTTTATCAAATTGAATGGTTTTATTTCTTGTTGTACAGCGCCTTGGTTTGGAAAGGCGCTTAAAAAATAAAGTTTACTTTACTTACTCTATCTGGATCTTTCCACCTTACAGTGATTATGGCACAAAATCCCTACATTTATTCATTATATGTCTGTTATTAAACAGTTCAAGCTGATGTCACAACTTGTGGGTAAGTTTTTCCTAGGTGATATAACGAGATCGTAAGTTCTCTCCATTGATCTCTATCTGGAGGCGTTTGTGATAACCAGTGGGTAGTAACAGCTTTCTTTGCTGTGGTAAAAGCTATATTAAAAAAAAATATCTCTGGTGTCTATTGAGGAGCTTTGGGGAATAGTCCAACAGCAAGACACACTGTCCAAGGAGGAAAGTTAGGACAGCTGTCACGATTGACGAACATCTGCTTCTAAGTCCGACCAAAACTGATTCAGACTAGGACAGGACCAAAAAATGTGCACTTGGAGAGCAAGCTGGTTGTTGCAGCGTCTCCAACAGTCAGTCTCCAAGGTTCAATTAAATTTATTCAAGACTGTCAGTGTTAAGAAACAGCACGACAGTTTTCCACGTGAATACAATTCTCTCTGTGAAACAAGATATGGAGTTTTAACTATGTCACAGTTTGTGCACAGAACTCCAAGTATGGTTTTAACAGGTCAAAAGCTCACAGTTAGAATTCTGTACACACACTGTGACATAGCTAAAACTCCAAACAACCAGTTCCTTGAAAAGAACTGTGCAGCATGTTGTCCAAAAAAGAAAACACTTGGAAACATGTTTTTTAACATCAGTGTTTGTTCTGGTACAGTTATATATGGATCCTTTGGAAATATAAACAGCAACATTACTAACTGCTGTTAATTAGCACAAATTTCCTGTCCCCTTTAAGCCAAATGGAGAGAGGGAAGAACAGCAGCAAAGCGTCGAGTGAATGGTGGAATAGGCAAAGTAGTAAAAATGAAAATTACTTACATAGAAACATAGAAACGTAGACTTTGACGGCAGATAAAGACCGCTTGGCCCACTTAGTCTGCCCATTTCCCTACCTACAGGATAAGCTGCAGATCCTATTTAACCAACTGCCTATTCTTCCTACCCCCAATAAAACCTCACATTGCCCCACAGCCATACCCTCTTCAAATTGTGTCCCTTGTTCTTGCACATCTCTTTTCTGAAAGATGCTACCCTCTTGGACTTTGTTGATTCCACTGAGGTACTTAAAAGTTTCTATCATGTCCCTCTCCTTCCTTTCCTCAAGGGTATATATATTAAGCTCCTTTAGTCTCTCCTTGTATGGCTTCTCTTGCAGACCCTGCACCATTTTAGTTGCCCTCTCTGACTGCCTCCATTCTGTCTATGTCCTTGTGGAGATGGGGTCTCCAGAACTGCACGCAGTACTCCAGATGGGGTCTCACCAACTGTCTGTACAGAGAGATAACAACTTCCTGTTTTCTGCTGGTGATGCCTGTACCTATTTATTTATTTAAGAGTTTTACCAGGAAGGCAAACTGAGCAGGGTACCACTCGATTCCAGATGCACCCTGGGGGTAAGGGGGAGAGGGAGAATACAGTGGAAATACATGTTTCTATACAGTTATAAAACAAATCTGACAACAGCAATATATACATAATGAGTAGTCACAGCAGGAATAAAACGAAATACAGGTGAAAGCAGCAGTACACGCATATTTACAGAGCAAGCAACAGCATGGGGTATACAAGGTATATACAGGTGGATATACAAACAGCAGTCATCGTGATTGCTCGGGCTTAAAAGTGCAGCTTGCATGAGCAAGTAGGGGCGAAGTGTGTCTTAAGAAGTGCATTGCGGTGCAGAGTGCAGGTGGAATGTCTAAGATCAGCTGGCAAGGAATTCCATAACTTTGGCATCTGGTAGCTGAAAGCTGCCTGGCCAGACCCTGTGGACATGTGGGGGATGTGAAGTAGCCAGGAATCAATGTTTCTGAGTGAGTAAGCCGGCGGGGGTAGAACAGCTAGGGCAGCCGTAAGGTAGGAGGGGAGTGGCTGTGACCAGAATTTCACAATGGTTCTAGCACAGTGTAACAATCTCCGATTGTGGAGGGATGGGAGGTCTAAGGAATGGTAGAGGTCACAATGATGGGTAATGGGAGAGCAGTCTAGGGAGAAATGGCAGAATGAGTGGAAGACAGGATCTAGACTGGTCAAGGAGGAGTACATCCCAGTATCCCCCAAGCCCTCCCTACTGCCTTCTCACATTGCTTGCCAGCCTTAAGGTCATCTGATATGATTACTCCCAGGTCCCTTTCCACTTTTGTTGTTGTTACTACCTCCCCCCAATGTGTAATCTTCCCCTGTTTTTTTCCCCCAGGTGCATTATTTTGCACTTCTTTGCATTGAATCCAAGCTGCCATACTTCTAACCATTCCTCCAACTTTGCCAAGTGCCTTCTCATCCTTTCCACACCTCCTTGTATATCAACCCTGTTGCAGATCTTTGTGTCATCTGCAAAGAGGCATACTTTCCTTCTAGTCCTCTACAATGTCACTTATAAAGACATTAAAAAAGACTGGACCCAGTACTGAACCCTGCGGTACAACACTAGTAACCCCTCTTTCTTCAGAGTGGACTCCATTTACAATTACCTTATGTGTCCTGTTGTCCAGCCAATGTTTTACCCAGGCTACCACCCTGGGACCCACTCCCAGGCTGGTTAATTTAACTATTAATCTTATGTGTGGGACTGTGTCAAATGCCTTGCTAAAGTCTAGGTAGGCCATGTCCACAGCCTTCCCTGGTCTACTACTTTGGTCACCCAGTCGAAGAAATCAATTAGATTAATTTGGCATGACCTTCCCACAGTGAACCCATGCTGCCTTGGGTCCTGTGTCCCCACTTGCCACTAGGTACTCAACAATTCTTTCCTTCAGAAGTGATTCTATCACTTTCCCTACCACAGAGGTCAAACTGACAGGTCTGTAGTTTCCTGCCTCTGTCTTGGTCCCACTTTTGTGAAGGGGAATCACATCCACCTTCTTCCAGTCTTCAGGTACCACACCATCCTCCCATGATTTGTTAAAAAGGGTAGTCAGTGGTGTGACTAATTCTCTCCTTAATTATTTTAGAATTCTGGGGTGAATTCCATCAGGCCCCACTGCTTTGTCCACCTTCAGTTTTAGGAGTTCTTTCAGAACCCTT
The DNA here is from genome assembly GCA_016271365.2 of Neoceratodus forsteri. Lineage (NCBI taxonomy): Eukaryota > Metazoa > Chordata > Ceratodontiformes > Ceratodontidae > Neoceratodus > Neoceratodus forsteri. The sequence goes on from CM057452.1 coordinate 572,225,473, forward strand.
TCTTCTTCGAAAGGACTGGGATTGCCCCCCGCCCCCCCATCCAGAGTGCTTCTGTTAACTGGATTAGGCACCTCCCCCTCCTCCTCTTTTGTGAATACTGAGCAGAAGTATTCGTTCAGTATCCCTACTTTTTCACTGTCCCTCTCTGCCCACCCACCGTCCATTCTATTCAGCCTCACTGTCCCTCCCTTTGTCTTCCTCGCCTCCGATATACCAATAAAAGGTTTATCCCCTTCTTAACCGAGTTGGCTATCTTTTCCTCAGTTTGGGCCTTTGCTATTCTGACTACCCTGCCTGCTTTCTTCTGCCTTAACTGGTACATTTCTCTGTCCTGCTCCTTCTGTGTTTCCTTATACTTCCTAAATGCTATCTTTTTCTCCCTAACCTTCACCGCCACCACTTCTGAGACCCATAGTGGCTTTTTCTTTCGTAATGATTTGTTTATTTGCTTCACACAAAAGCTTGTTGCCTCTGTGATGGCAGTTTTGATGTTTCCCCATTGTTCCTCCACCCCTCCTTCTAGCCTGTTTGCTGGTGCTTTTCTAAGGCACTCTCCCATCTTGCCAAAGTCAGCCCTCCTGAAGTCCAGAACCCTCACTTTTGTATGGCTTGACTCTGTAGTTGAGTTTATCATGAACCACACTGTTTGGTGGTCACTTGCTCCCAGATGGCTACCCACTTCTAGATCTGAGATCCTCTCACTGTCCCCATTTGAGAGTATGAGGTCTAAGATTGCTCCCTCACGAGTGGGGTCCAAAAGTAGCTGTCTGAGGCATGCCACCTGAAGGGCATCGAGAATGGCCCTGCTTTTGAATGTGGCTGCAGCAAAGGTGCTCCAGTTAACATCTGGCATATTAAGATCCCCCATCAACAGTATCTCCCCTTTCTCTGCCATCCTAAGGATGCCTTCTATCATATCATCCTAAGGATGCCTTCTATCATATCCTTGTCCATTCCCTCCCCGTGACGTGGGGGTCTGTATACAATCCCTGTGCGGATAGTAACTGTTAATCTTCCAGAATATCTTCCCCACTGATTCAGATTTATGGGTCTAGGGCCATGACACCAAGACCCTGCAGGGCTTTTCCCTTGAGGAGGGAACAACATCGGCTACATTGATGCGGCTCATGCACCGTATGTACTTACATGGTGCTGATAGGCAACAGTCATCATCGGCTCACTCATGCACCTCATTCTGTTTACCAGAGAGAAACAAAGCGAACAGAATATAAAAGACTAGATAGTAACATGATATACAAAATAAAATAAATTACAGTCAGACCTGGTTAATCTGTCCCTTGTTAATCCATATATCTGACTATCTGAATGAAAAACACTGCATAGAGATTTTTGTTGGGCTATTGACCGCTTTATCATCACTGTCTGGTTACTACATAGATTTGTATTATGTAACAATTAAAAAATGACAACCAACCAACCAACTTAGAGACGAAGGGTTGGGCCTGCTAGGTGGCACAAGGGTAGTGGGTCTAAAAATGAGCCAGAGCCTCTTAACACTAGCCAGACAGAGTGTTGGTAGTGATAGATAAAGAAGGGGCAGAAGCCCTGATCAAATGACCGTTGCAACAAGTAGCAGAAATGAGAAGTCTACTTGAGACCCCCTTGCAAACAAGATGGAAAAAAATGCCAGAAAAGGAAAAAATGACATCTGGACTCCCAAAAATTATAACTCTATGCTTCCCAATAGAATTTGAGTAAACTCAGAAGAGAACTATAACCCCATTTTCTACATGACGGATGAAAAGTAGGGGTAAAAGCATAAGAGAAGTAGGACTAGCAGTGCTCGGGAGGCAAAATGCGGCCATCTCCTCTGGCATGCTCCAGCTGGAGTGGATGAAGCCCAAGCTCTGAGAGAAGTGGCAAGGGATACCAAAAAAAAAATCCCAGCATGAAAGAACAACATGCCCTACTTCTTTCTACAATCATAGGTATATACCCTGTATGAAGCTAGTACATTGATCCAAGCACATGCATAGCACACTTCCACACACTGAGCAGCTGCTCAGTGGGGTTAAACTGGAGATGCCAAAGGCACGCATTGCATATAGCAACCACTGGGATGTTACCCTATGGGATATACCCGGGGAGGGAGAAGAGAGAATTAAAATGTAGGGAAGGTGGCCACTTACCACTCCATGGAAAAAAACAAAAAGATTTTTGTTGGGGGGGTAGGAAGCCATAAAGCTACTCCCTTCTCTCTTTTTTTTTTTCTTTTGTGAGTGTTGACACTGGAGTGTTCAGCTCTCCTCTTTTTTAACAACAAACGATAACTACCAGTAAGAACCATGGCAGAGGAGGTAAGCAGGCATCTTGCTGACAGGAAGGCACTCATCGCAGCGGTGGGTCAGAGCTTTTAGCTGATTGTTTTGTGAGGGCACAGTTTAGGCCCAACGCCTTCCCACCCCTCACCCCATCCACCCCTGGAAATAGTTCCTTTTTACCTGGGGTTCTGACATCATTTCCTCAAGAGTGCAAGGTGCATATCACTGTCATATCCTCTCTAGCACATTGCACTGACAATATAAGCATACCATTGTATAATATATATATTTCTATATAACAAACCAATCACACACACACAAACACAAAAAGTAGATAAACATGTGGGGAGTAGTGCAATGTAATGGCTGTGGGCAGCAGTCTTCCGGAGTCTTTCTGGAGGCTGAGATGCTGCCCTATGTGCAGAACAACTCTGCCCTGAGGAGGAAGTTGCCCGTCTTCAGGCCATACTGGACAGTTGTAAGGAACCTTTCTCCAGGCCATACTGGACAGTAGGAAGGAACCTCCCCATCCAGGGAGCACCAGAGCCACCACCACTACCTCAGAGGTTGCGGAGAAAGCACAGCAGTTGGACCACAGTGGCCTCAGGGAGGGTAAGGATGGTGGAAGAGAGGCACACCAGTCAGTTGTTCCACTCCACAATCCATACACCATTCTGGGGAGCATAGCTCCCTATGGATGCACCCAGAGGAGACTGATGACAACTGTCACAAGGGAGGCCCACAGGAAGGAGGCAGAGGACACCACAGGGAAAGGAAGCAGCTCTGGTGGGGACTCCAGTTATTAGGGGATAGAACTGGGAGAGCAGGGAAAACTGAAGTAAGGTGCCTGCCTGGTGCCATGGCTTGGAGGGACAGGAAGCGCATCCTCAGGATCACGAGAACAGCTGCACAGGAGTCTGAGCTGGACGTCATTGTCCACCTAGGGACAAATGACTTGGCTCATCATGAGATTAGAGCAGTGCAGGAGGACTTTGTAGAGTTGGGGAGGGACCTGAGACAAGTAGCACACACAGTATCCTTCTCAGAGGTGCTGCCTGTCAATGGCATGGGGGAAGCGAGGGTAATTTTCACCATGCAGTTTAATGAATGGTTGAAAAAATGGTGTAGAGCACAGGGGTTTGGCTTCATTGGGGACTGGGGTTCCACCTGGAGGGACACCAGCCTATACTGGCAGGATGGTCTGCATCTGTCCAGGAAGGGAACAAGTCTTTTGAGCAATCGGTTTAAATGCTTCATTGGCAAGCTTTTAAACTAGTCAAAGGGGGAGGCACTGATAAGCAGCAGGAAAATCCCAGCCTCTCCCTATAAAACAGGGTACTACATGAGAAAAAGACCGAGGTAGAAAGGTCAGTGGGGGATGCTGCAACAGAAGGTAAAGCCATCAAAAAATGGAGAGCAATGAGTACCAATGCCCGTAGTCTGGTAACAAGCTTCCTGAATTAGTGGCCTTGATGGAGGAGGAACATCTGGATATCGTGGCAGTCACAGAAACATGGTACACACAAAAACCATGACCGGGACGTAAACATACCAGGATACACTATCTACAGGAGGGACAGGGAGGGTAAAGAGGAGGAGGAGTAGCTCTTTACATAAGGGAAGGAATAACACAGAACAAAAAGGGTAAACAGGAGGAGAAGAAGCACTGTGGGTAAATTTGGAAAGGCAATGGCACCACAATCCACACAGGGTTATACAGACCCTTCTCAGGGAGGAAATGGACAAGGAAATGATAGAAAGTATGCTTAGAATGGCAGAAAAGGGAGATATTGCTGATGGGTGATCTGAATACGCCAGATGTTAACTGAGTGCAGTTACATGCTACTTCGAAGAGTGGGTTCTTCTAGATGCCCTATAGGGGGCATGCCTTGAACAACTAGTATTGGAGCCCACTCGAGAGGAGCAATCTTAGACCTGGTTCTCTCAAATGGAGATGGAGAGAGGATCACAGATGTAGAAGTGGGTAGCCATCTGGGAACTAGCGACCATCGAACAGTATCGTTCACAATAAACACCTTAATAGAGTCAAGCTATACAAAGGCAAAAGTACTGGACTTTAGGAAGGCTGACTTTGCCAAATGGGTGAGCGCCTAAGGAATGCACTAGCAAATGGGCAGGAAGGAGGGTGGAAGAACAATGGGGAATAATAAAACTGCCATCACAGAGGTAACAAGCCTTTGTGTGAAGCAAATAAACAAAACAAAACGATGTAAGAAACCACTATGGTTCTTAAAGGAAGTGGTGAAGGTTCAAGAGAAAAGAAAGCATTCAGGAAGTACAAGGAATCGTAGAAGGAGCAGGACAGAGAACAGTATCAGTTAAAGCAAAAGGAAGCTGGGAAGGCAGTCAGAACAGCAAAGGCCCAAACCGAGGAAAAGATAGCCAACTCAGTTAAGAAGGGGATAAAACCCTTTATAGGTACATCAGGGAGCGAAGGAAGACCAAGGAGGGACAGTGAGGCTTAATAAAGGGGAGGGAGGGTGGGCAGAGGAGACTGTGAAAAGGCAGAGAGATATTAAACAAATATTTTGCTCAGTATTTACAAATGAAGAGGGAGGTACCTAAAACAAACAGTAGAAACACTCTGGATACAGAAGTTGATACCAGCCCATTTACAGAAGAAAGGGTTATGAAAGAACTCTTAAAACTGAAGGTGGACAAAGCAATGGGGCTGATGGGATTCATCCCAGAATTCTAAAAGAACTAAGGGTAGAACTAGTGACACCACTGACTACCCTCTTTAACAAATCATGGGAGGATGGGGTGGTACCCAAGGACTGGAGGAGGGCAGATCATTCCCCTTCACAAAAGTGGGAGCAAGGCAGAAGCAGGAAACTACAGACCTGTTAGTTTAACCTCAGTGATAGGGAAAATGATGGAATCACTTCTGAAGGAAAGAATTGCTCGAGTATCTAGAGGCCAGAGGGCACAGGACCCCAGGCAGCATGGATTCACAGCGGAAGGTCATGCCAGACGAATCTGATAGATTTCTTTGACTGGGTGACCAAAGTAGTAGATCAGGGAGGGCTGTGGACATGGCCTACTTAGACTTTAGCAAGGCATCTGACACAGTCCCACACAAAAGATTAATATACAAGTTAGCCAGCCTGGGAGTGGGTCCCAAGATGATAGCCTGGATAAAGAATTGGCTGGAGAATAGGACACAGAGAGTAACAGTAAATGGAGTCCACTCAGAAGAAAGAAGATTACTAGTGGGGTACCGCAAGGTTCAGTATTAGGACCAGTCCTCTTCAATGTCTTTATAAGCGACATTGCAGAGGGACTGGAAGGAAAAGTATGTCTCTTTGCAGATGACACAAAGATCTGCAACAGAGTTGATGCACAAGGTGGGGTGGAAAGGATGAGAAGGGACTTGGCAAGGTTAGAGGAATGGTCAAATGTAAGGCAGCTTAGATTCAATGCTAAGAAGTGCAAGGTAATGCACCTGGGAAACAAAACCCAGGGAAGAGTACACAATGGGGGTGAGATACTAGCAACAACAAAATGGAAAGGGACCTGGGGTAGCCATATCAGATGACCTAAAGGCGGGCAAGCAATGTGAGAGGGCAGCAAGGAGGGCTGGGGGAATACTGGGATGCATAGGGACAGGCATCACCAGTAGAAAACAGGAAGTTATTATCCCTCTGTACAGACAGCTGGTCAGACCCCATCTGGAGTTCTGCGTGCAGTTCTGGAGACCCAGTCTCTGCAAAGACATAGACAGGATGGAAGCTGTCCAGAGGATGGCAACTAAAATGGTGCAGGGTCTGCACCGGAAGACACATGAAGAGAGACTAAAGGAGCTTAATATGTATAGCCTCGAGGAAAGGAGGGAGAGGGGACATGATAGAAACATTCAAGTACCTCAAGGGAATCAACAAAGTCCAAGAGGGTAGCATCTTTCAAAAAAGAGTGTGCAAGAACAAGGGGCACAATTTGAAGATGGGGGCGGCTCAGAGGCAATTTTAGAAAGTATTTTTCACAGAGAGGGTGTGGATGCATGGAACGGCCTTCCAGAGGAGGTTGTAGAGTCAAAAACAGTGGTGGAATTCAAGCATGCATGGGACAGTCATAAGGCCATTCTAGGGGGTGGGGGGTAGGAAGAAGTAGGCTGCTGGTTAACTAGGATCTGCAGCTTATCCAGTAGGTAGGGAAGTGGGCAGATTGGGTGGGCCAAGCGGTCCTTATCTGCCATCAAATTCTATGTTTCTATGTTTCTAAAATGCTGCCAGCACTCATATGGTGAACTGTTAGAGACCATGGCTCCCACTTGAGCAGGGGATTGTGGGTGGGCATCTGAATTAATAGTAAAGATATTCTGGAAGATCAGCAATTACGGTAAATACATAATTTTCATATCTTATATGAAGCAATCTTCACCATTGATTCATACTTATGGGTCCCAGTACCAAGCTTCCCAAAAAGGGAGGAGCAGGCTCATCCTGAGGATAACAAGTACCCTCAGCCCCCTGCATGGGGGAGAACACCTGAGAGCAGAGGATCCTTACAGGTCTGGTGAGACCCAAGACTGGATCAGATGGATGAGCAGGAGAGTGCTGCAAAAGCTCCTGTCTGACCCTACTGGAAAAGAAGTGAACCCCTTCGAACTGGAAGTTAGGCACCTTTTGCCATGCCATAGGATCAAGTCGAGAGAGGCAAAGCCACATCATCTGCTGAATGCAGACTCTGGTTCCCTCCAACCTGAAGGCCACCTCACTGGCATCATACAATGCCCTTGTCTGGTGCACTTCCAACTCCAGGCCCTTGGCAGAAAGGCAGGTGGCTTGCCCAACTAACTTTGAGTGTGGCATGGCAGCTAGGAGCTGTTCTAGCTGTGTCCACAGGCACTTGTAAACTGCCTGGTGTGCCTGATATGCAGCAATGCACATCACAGTGTAAGCCGAGGAAAACAACTTCCTGCATAAAACATTTGCCTGAACAGAATCAGCTTTGGGAGGCCAGTCATGCTTCGGGTGATGAGGCCGTCTGGGTCTGCATAACCTGATCTCCAAGATGGGGTGAGGTACTGTGCTTGCAGAACCCGCAGAGGATTCTGTGCCCTCTGAGAAGGGCATTGATGGAGAGGAGACATGGGGAATGGAAACAGGGGTGCCAGGGGGCTGAGTTGGAAATGGATGTGGTCAGCATGTCTATGACGATGGCACAAGGCACCAGCCACACTTCCATGCTGAGTCCAGGTGATCATCCCTAGAGGACCTACGACCCTTGGCAGTTCAGGCGCAGGTGGTATATGCCCAAGGTGGAACCTGGAGCCAGAGGCTCTAGGGCTTGTACCTGGGCTACAGGAATGCTCAGTGGACTTTGAATGAGAGGAAGGCCTGGTGAAACTGCCCGAACAAGGTCAACCACTGAAGTGAAACAACCAGGTCAGTGCCCATGGTGGGAGACCCCCAGGAGAGCAGAGCGGAGCCATTCAGTATACTCAAGGTGGCCCTGGCCCACACAAGACCCAGGGTAAGGGACTGACCTGGACATGGTCCCCCTTCCAGGTTCTGTGGCCGGTACCACCCTCAGTGCCAGACCTGGTGCTGGTTCAGATGTCAGCCATGAGCCCATCCCCACCACCAACACCATGAGCCCACGCCACACCCAGTGGTGGACCCAGGACCAGTGCCATGTCCATCAGCAGGGGCAGTGTTGACCCCCCCGGCCACAGGAACTGCTCGGGTGAGAGATCTCCACCCCAGTGCTCATCCCTCTCCTGGTACCGCGAATGGTATCAGGAGGTTGCCTGATGACACAGCCAGCACACCCTGCTCATCAACACAGCAGTCAGTGTCAGGAGGTGGAGCAGCATCAGGCTGCAACACCGCGGTGTCCACCAGCGCAGGCTAAGTGTATAGCTTCGGCCACACCACCGGGGATGTCTGCTGCCCAAGGCAGACAGACTGGAGGGAAAGGTGCTCAGTCAGCTGCCCAGAAGGAGCCAGCTGTCCACCAGACCCACCTGCCAGGGCCTCCAATGTCTTGGTGAGGACAGGTCATGGAGGACCCTGTGCTTCCACAAAACCAGAGGCAGTGGGAAGGGGACTAGGGGAAAGCCCAGAGACCTGGCCTTGGCCTCGCGGATTCGTTGCCTGCCTTCAAAGGTGGTAACTGGATGACCCAACTTCAATGCACGGACATCAAGGGTGCAGCCATCCATGGAGAAGCAGGCATTGCAAAAATCCATATCATGAGTAGGCCCAAGACAGGTCCAGCAGACAAGATGTCAGTCCATCACCATGATTGGTTACCCTCAGGGGCAGCAAAGCATGGGGGGGGTGATGGACATTTTTTGGCCCCTTTCTACTTTTTCTCAGACTTTGACATCTTCAGAAAATAATAAAAAGCAGGTGACACTGCTAACAGGAGGGTTTTTTTTGTGGTGATACAGAAGAAGTTCAAATTGATGACTGTCAAACTGAGGTGCTGTAGCTCCCATGATATGCCCGTGACAGCAGAAGAACAGATCTGAGGTGCGTGAGGGAGCCAATGGGGGTTACTGGCTAGCGCATGGCACCATACAAGGTATGTGTGGTGCACGAGTGGCAACGGTAGCCAATGCTGGATCCCTCCCTAGAGGAAAAAAGCTCCCACAAGGTCCTAGTGCTTCCAGACCTAGATTTATAACTATGAATCAATTGTGAAGATTAATTCTTGGAAGATCGCTGCTTTCCCCATGCCCATTCACTCAGGTCACAGTGAGAGGCACAAACACTGCACGGCAGGCTTGAGGCCACTGCCCCAATACCCCTGCTACCAGCTTGTTCAGACATCTCCATCTCCTCAGGCCTGCAACACACTAGCATGGGAGGCTAAACAGAGAGAATGACGAATGACTCACAATTCGGAGGCTGTAACCCCAAGTGTCAGTGATACCAGCTCCATCACCTGATTTGCCCTTGCTGGCTCTTTTCTTCTCTTGGACCTCAGTCCCAGCACTGCACTCTTCCTAATATGCACAGAGGGATCATACTGCCATGAATGCTCCAACCCAGCCTGCTGCAAAGCAGAATTGTCCAGTGGCCAGCTTGGCCCATCGATGGGTCCAGTGCCCAACCCAGCAGGGAGTAAAAAGAAATCAGCCCCCCTCCCCCAACCGGGTCCTGTGCTCAACATGATCTGCTAGCAAATTAAAAAAATCTGTCTCTCCTCCTTCTCCACCCAACTACCTGATGAGTCCAGGGCCAAGCCAGGACCATCTGGGAATAATAAAAAAATATATCCCCCTCCCCTCCACAACCTAACAAGTCCAAAGCCCAACCTAGCTTGTCAGGGAATAAAAGAAATCCGTCTCCCCCACCCAAACTACCTGACAGGTCTGATGCCCAACCTGACACATCAGGGAATAAAAAAAAACAACTGGCACCCTCCCTCCAAATACCTGACAAATCTGGTGTCCAAACCAGACCATTAGAGGAAAAAAAAAAATAGTGATATGGAGGGGGGCTGTAAGTGAATTTGGTTCTGAAGGAGGAAACCAATTGTCTGAAGTTGGGTGAACTCGAATGACTGTGTACAGTGTTGGGAGCATTACTGAAAAGCAGTGCCACTGCATCAAAGCCCTCCCTGTGGGCACTATATACAAAAAAAATCTGTAAAACTGATGTTGAATGTGATCCTCATAAAACTATAATTATAACAGCAAGACTGGCGAAACAGTAAGGCCTGCTACAAAATGATCAAAGATAAAAACTTAAAAGAGCAAGACCTGCCTTGTTGGTACTAGCCAAATCTTGTTCTTATTTAGTTTTGGTTGATCCCTACTGTTCACATCCACCTGAGCAACAACCAGAAAATGCAGATAAGACCTAGGTTTAAAATCTCATCCAAAGAACAGCACACCCCAACAGTACAGCATCCCGCTAGTACAGCACCCGGGTGCCAACGTTATGATCCCATTTCCGGTGCAGGACTAGAACCCTTCTGGCCCAGAGGCAGATGTGCTACAAACTGAGTCACGCTGACACCTACCTAGACAATGCATACAGGTATTTCAATAAAGGAAGTCCAGGTTGGGCCTGCCCATTGGCACAATGGTCGGGCTACTGCTGGCAATGCTGGCAACCTGGGTTCAGGAATGAGCCTTGGGTGTTTGGGGGGTGGTAGGGAGAGGAGGATCAAGCACCCCAAAGGGTGCTCTCCTCTGGGGGATCAAGCACCCCAGAGGGTGCTCTTCTCCTCTGGGGAGGGAGGGAGGGACACACAAGCTTCACTGCAATATTTCCACCCGGGTGACCACAGGTGACAGCGCAGCAAGGCGTGGTGAGGGAAGGGGAGCAGGCCAGCTGGGGACCCAGGCTGTGTATGCATTGGTACTCCTGTGCACCAGCATCCTAAAGATGAGTGAGGGAGAAAACAAGGAAAACGCCCTAATGTTGGCCTGATAAAACCCAGAGCCCCCACCTCCTCACTGTGCCACCTGACTTCTGGCACCTCTGGGGGTTATAACCCTTCCAACCCATACCCTCTCCAGCTGGTAAGCCAAGGCTCCATGTTACGGTAAATGAGGTAGGTGGGGTCGGGGGGGGGCATGCTGCCAGTGGGATCCAGAAGGAGCCATGCACCAGTGACAAGAAGGGGGCATACAATATCATCTGAAAAAATGAAATCCGGGTTTAAAAAGGTAGAAAGTTTTGAAATGGACCATTAAACGTTTTTTTTTTGTTGTTGTTTTTTTTTTTTTTGAGTATTCTGTTTATTAACAGTTTTCTTGAACAATAAATGAACAACAACTTACACAGACTACAGACAGCGGGATACAAAAAAGGTACAGGATAACAAAGTACATACATTTACATACAAACACACAAAAACCCATACATGTATTCTAACCTACCCTAATCTACTCTAACTGCCCGGTTCTAACTTTAATTTACTTCATCGTGTGATTTCTATAATGTGGTTTTCACAATTTCTCTGGTTCTTACAATTTAATTCTTATAATTTCTATGATTCATATTTATTATTTCCATTTCACAATCATCTAATTTATTGAATATTCACAACCAATGAGGAATCTATGTATTAACCTGTTCAACTGTCCAGGTGCAGACAATTGGGAGTGCAGTCAACCTGAGGTGCAGTCTATTTATTTATTTATTAGCTTTTGGTAACCGGGTAAGTGCGCTAGGCAACAGACCTGCCTATTTTCAGGCACGACCCGGGAGAGCACAGGACATTGGTTACAATATGCAGAAATGCACAGACATAATATAGGTGTACAGGAGCAAAACAAGATATACATTGGGTAGCATAGTAATAGTTACATAAGGGTACATTTTAGGCATAGATCATAATAAGGATGTAAAATAAAGCAATTAGGGTAACCATAAGACAGCTGAGGACAGTAAAGACATCAAGGTTCATAGCCACCTAGACAAACGTATTGCATGGGAGAACATTAGTGTAGTACTCAGGGTCAGACCCGACAGCCTGCAGTGGGACAAAGCAAATTAAGGTGCAGTTTAAGGTGCAATCGAGTATGCAGTAATACCATCCTGCCCAGGCATATATTCATATAGACAGGGCCCCCAGGATGGCCCTCTACTGTTATATGCAATCTTCATGAGAGCCCTCTCCCGTCACTTAACCAACCTTTGATCTCTTGAACTTTTCCGCACCGTTACCTACCCCCTTTAGGCTGTCTTTGGCCTCGCCTAACCCTCATGTACTTGAATCCACTATGTGCACAACCCTGCGGTGAGCATTAGATTTTCTGTGAGACTCAGCGTAGTCAAGAAAAGAGCCCACACCCTCCTAAAAAACCACTTCCCTGTCTCTAACTATCCAGGTTAATCTCTCTAAGGCCAACATACGTATGACTAACTTTCTCCAGTCACTTATCTTGGGTCCCTTTCCCGTGACCCATGTGTTCTGAATACATTGCCTTGCCAATACTAATGAAACCCGCACCCATCTGGGTACTATTTGCCACTCCTCGTCCCCTTCTATTCTTTCTACTCCGAAAAGACAGACTAATGGGTCACGGGTCCACTGCTCTCCCGCACCCTTGTTTACCTCCTGTATGACCTCTTCCCCAATACTTTATTAATACCGGACATGTCCAGAAACAGTGAAAGAAGGTACCTCGACCTGTCCCACATCTTCCACAATTCAGTGAGACAGCCGGTTGCACTTTATTTATTGCTACCGGGGGCCAGTAGACTCTATGTAAAAACTTATAGTAAGCCTCCTTAAATTTGTTACATATCATAATTCCCTCCGGTAACCCCAGCATTAATTTCCAATTCTTTTCTGAGATCTGTGTCCCCAAGTCCCTTTCCCACAGGGCCTTCATAGGGCCCGTCCGGTCTGGCAAGCCTTGTCTATACAAATTGAACAATTCTTCCCACAACCCCTTTCCTACTCCCCCCCCCCCCGGCAAATCATTTGTTCTATTCTATCCACCTGCCCTCCCCCCTTCTCTCCCAGGTTCAAACTGCCTATGTATGTTTTCAGCTGTAAATACCGGAACATATGTGTGTCCCTTACCCCAATATCTTCCCTAACCTTATGGAATTCCTTTAATTTCCCCTTATCCACCAACGTCCCCAAACATACTGCCCCCCACTCTCCCACTCCTTGAATCCTCTGTCCTCCAGCCCCAGAACAAAGAAGGTATTCTTCGCAATCGGAAGCAAAAAAGTCTCCCTCTGGGTCCCTCCTCTTTGTCGTCAGAAATGATACCAGGCGTCCAACGTCTCGTACAAGGGGTTGTTTCCCATATCCCTATATCGCTCTCCTCCCTTTACTGTGCAGATACGCTATGAGTCTCCCTGGATTCCCCTCCTGTTCCAAGCTAATCCACCTAGCCACCTTTGGCTTATGTACCCAGTCCGCTATCGCCTTATAATATATCCCTAGGTCTGGGAAGCCCATTCCCCACTCCCTATCTCCTTGAGCCTAGATAAACTTATCCTGGGCTTTTTCCCTCGCCATATGAATTCTGTAAACCCTCTTTCTAAGTGCTTCACTTCCTTCTGCACCAGACGCAGCTGCAGCATCTGCATCGGATACAGAATTCGTGGGATAATGTTCATTTTAATAAGGTTTATTCTACCCAACCAAGAGACTGGTAACTGCATCCATCTCTTTAGGTCTGCCAATATCCGATTAATCAGGAGTTGAAAATTCAACCCATACAACCCCTCCCATTTTCTCCCCACACGCACCCCTAAGTATTTAAAATCCGACCCCACCACTCTAAATCCCCTCTGTCGCACCTCCGGACCTACTTCTGGGAAACCCATAGCTTCTGATTTCTTCACACTAACCTTATACCCCGACAGCCCCGAAAACTCCTCAATTATATCCATAAGACAGCCTATAGACCCTTCCATATCCCCTAGAAAAAGTAACACGTCATCCGCATAGAGCGCCACTTTATGCTCTCCCCCCTCACCATCCCTTACTCCTACCACCCCCTCCTTTTGTCTGATTATCTCTGCCAGTGGTTCAATCACCAGGGCGAAAAGTAAGGGGATAGCGGACACCCCTGCCTCGCGTCCTTCCCAGGCTAAATTTTGAGGACAGGACCATTCACTAACACTCATGGCCTGCTGATACATAGCTCTGACCCACCAATGAATGGGTCCCCCAGACCAAACCGGGTCAAAACCTCAAACAGGAAATCCCATTCCACCCTATCGAACGCTTTTTCAGCATCTAATGATATCACCCCCATCTTTGAATTGGCCCTCCCCGCTCGCCAAATAATATTAATCAGCCTCCGCACACTGTGATAGGACTGCCTCCCTTTAATAAACCCGGTCTGGTCTGGGTGAACCATCTCTGGTAGAATGTTCTCTAATCGGGCGGCCAGCACCTTAGCCAAGATTTTCATATCCACGTTAAGAAGGGCGATCGGTCTGTAGGAGGAGCAGTCCAGCTCATCCTGTCCTCCTTTCTGGAATAGACATATATTAGCTTCATAGCAAGAATCAGGCAGTACTGGAATCCAGTCCTCCTCCACCCTTTCAAATGCCCTTCCCAAAAGCCCTGCCATTCTCCCCCCTAGTACCTTGTAATATTCGATCGGGAAGCCATCAGGTCCAGCGGCTTTTCCTTCCTGCAACTTCTGAATGGCACTCAAAATTTCCTGTACCGAGATGGGTGAACTTAACCTCTCCTGCTGCTCCCTTGAGATCTTTTTCAGTGTTGTGCCACTCAAGAACTCGCGAATATCATATCTCTGCCCCTTGTATTCCGAGCTGTACAATTTTTCATAAAACTCCCTGAAACGCTCTGCAATCTCCTTAGAGCTTGTTATGATTTGCGCCCCCCCATCCGCAGCACCCTGGTTGGGCATCTACCTCCCTTCATCAGGCGCACCATCATAGGCCCGGGCTTGTTTCCCCACTCGAAGACCCTCCTTTGGCAGAAAAACCACGACCTTCCTGCCTCCTCCCTTAAAAGAGAGTTAAGGGACTCCCTTGCAACTGTTAATAGCTTAGGGGCATCTCCTTTTTCCCCTCCACCTACTCTCTTTTCCAGCTCCTTCACTTGCCTTTCAAGCTCTTCCCTTTTCCCCCTTTTCTGTTTTTTAATCTTGGCAACCTAGGCTATTATTGCCCCCCTCATGTAAGCCTTACCTGCCTCCCACACCACGGCACTTGACACCTCTCCTGTGTCGTTCACTTCTTCAAACAGTTTCCACTGCTCTATTAAGTATTCCTTGAACGCTTGATCCTTAGCCAGGTACGTGGGAAACCTCCAGGACGACGGTCCATCCTGCCCCCTCCTCCCTCCCGCGATGCACAATACCACCATTGCATGATCTGAGAGGAAAATAGGGCTGCGACTTATTTCTTGCACTCGCTCCACCCAATTTCTGGGTATAAAAAAATAATCTAATCGGGACCAGGTCTTATGAGGGTGGGAATAAAATGTATACTCTCGCCCAGACGGGTAAACTGCTCTCCACCCATCCACTAGATCCAAATCCGCTATACCTATTGCCCACTGTCCCATAGCCTCCGTCGCCCTACCCTTACTCTCCGAGTGATCCATTTTTGCATCCATTGTCCAATTAAAATCCCCGCCCATTATGAGTCCCGGAAATTGCTCTCTGGTAAGCAGGCCCAGCAAAGAGGTATAAAACTCAGGGTCATACACAGCCGGTGCGTAAACACACCTGAAAGTAAGTGTCTCTTCCCTCCAAACCCCAGTGACAAAAATATATCTGCCTTCATTAGGGTCCCGTACCACCCACTTAACCTCAAAGAGCAGATTCTTATGCAGTAATATTGCTACTCCCCTTTTATGCGAGGAATAGGAAGCTGCAAAACACTTCCCAACCCAATTTCGCACAAGTTTGGCATGCTCCAACTCTGTCAGGTGTGTCTCTTGTAACATGGCCACCTGTGCCCCCTTACGCCTAAGTGCTGTCAGTAGCGCAGTCCCCTTCACTGGGCTCGCTATTCCCTTCACATTCCAAGAGATCACATTCAGGTCTTTCACATCACCCATCTTTTTTCGGAATACTTTCCATTTTCACATGACATTATCAGCATTTGAGATTGTATTGAACCTGTCCAGCCATCCATAATGCACACATAGCAACATATTATACATTATCCCCCATTGTCTGCACACTCAACTGCTACCCCACATACACCACCGGCCTCTACACAACTAACATAAACACAAACAGTACATTTAATTCTAACAACAAACCTACTCTCTCCCTCCTCTTTCTCTCCACCCCCGTCTCCACTTCTAACAGTTTCACTCCACTCCTTTCTTCCTCCTATAACACTAATTGCTAACATAGCACAAGTGTATGTTTGAACTATTACAACAAAGTCTATCACTCCCCTGAGATGCGCCCCACTGCCCCCCACAGCCAGGTTTCTTGCTTCTGAGTTATCACCCCCCACGACTGCTGACTCCTGTCCTCCCCCATGTACCCCCTGCTTCTATTCCCAAGTGGTACCCGACTCTCTTTCCTACCTTTCAGCCCCATCCGTTCCACTACATTTACTGACCTAATACCCGTAACTCAGCTTTAGCTTCCATCCCCCACCCCCGTGCCCCCCATACAACTCACTACTAAACCTTAACATTCCCAATAGGTTATCCTTCTCTATTAAATACCCACTGCTCCCCACCACTAACCTCCTCATCTCCCTTCCTTTTAATTTAGTCTATCCTAATCCTTCCACTCACCCCGATATCTAAACCCCTTCCCACAACCCTTTCCCACAGCAACATGTTTTATTCGTGCTCCATCCAGTTAACATTAGAGGAGATTATGAGGGGAAGGATGCGGGGCTAGGCTGCGCTATTTCAACTACACGCAGCGCTAGGCCTCCCCCACACCTACCTCCACTGCAGCGAGACTGCTCTCTCAACGATTCGCCTGATTCGCCTCAGAGTCCCTCTTAGGAGAGTGGACTGGCAAATCTCCACCCCTCAATTCAAGTCCATAGCCAACGCCACCGCTCCAACTGGTCGCATCTCCTTGAATTGGGAAAGTCAGATAAAAAATCCACATGCGCAACGGCGCCAACGCCAAAACAAAACACCAACAGCTTCAGCTCAGTGTAATTCCATACCCGCTCTGTATCCCAGCCAATAAACAAAACTATGTCCAGTATAATGTCCCCATCTGAAACAGGAACTCCAGCAACGCTCTTTCATCCTTCCCAGGCTCAGACTCCTTGTCGCTCTTCAACTCACTCTTTTCCTCAGCCCCTTCACAAATTCCTCTGCCTTCTCGAGCTCCCAGAAGGAGTAGGTCACTCCTTCATGTTTTATTCGAAGGGTAGCCGGCTACACTAGGAAGTTTTCAACTTTAAGGCTTCTCAGCTGCGCCATTAGCCCATTAAACGCCTTCCTCTTTCTTAACAAACGTGTGAATAATCCTCACGAGAGAAACAATCTGTGCCTCATATTGCAAAGTCTCTTGAGTTCTGTAAGCTCTTAACAGCGCCTCTCGGTCTTGGAAATTATAAAAACGCATGACTATCTGCCTTGGGGGCTGATCTGCAGCAGGCCGCGGCATAACCGCTCTATGTGCACGCTCCAGTTTAACTTTGCTGTTTTTTATTTTCATTCCAAGCAGTTCAGGCAGGACTTTGCTGCAAAAATAAAGGACATCCTTCCCCTCCATACCTTCCAGTAGCCCTCTGAGCCTTAGATTTAAGCGTCTGTGGTAATTCTCCTGATAATCAAATGCTTCTTTGAACTCCTCCAATTCCTTCTGTAACTCGTGGATTTGGCCTGGGGCCGCCATAAGCTCATCCTCTAATCTTGAGATCCATTCTTCAGCCTCCGCTAGCCGGGAGTTATGTTGTACCTGCTGCTCAATAACCTCCTGCAGCTTCCCGTCAAGTTTATACTCCAATTTTATCAGCCTAGGCTCGAGGGCTGCTATTACTTGCCCTGTTAGTTCTTTCCCCAAGGCAGCCACCTCCGCCGCCGAGAGGGACACCAGGCCCACGTTCTCTCCTCCACCAGGGCCCACCGACCCTTTCTTCACTGCTTTTCCGGTCACTTTCTGGTTTTTCGCTGGCATCGGAGTTAAATACTTGTCCATTGTGCTTTCCTGCACCCAGTAACACCTTTTATTCGCTCCAGGGGGTGAAAAAAATCAATTAATTATTAAAATTATCTGGCTGTGTTGACGGAGCCAGCGGGAAACGTGACTTCTCCGTTAGCTGCTCATTAGCGCCCCGTTTTTTTTTTTTTATTAATTTACTATGCTGTATGCTCTCTTAACACTCAACCTGCCCTATCAGCCTCTCTATCCTTCAGCCCCATCACATACTATCCCTGGCGCTTACCTTCCAACCCTACAAAGCCCAACAGTTTGCCCATTGTAGTGAAGGGGAGCCAGTATAGCATAGTGGTTTAAGGCTCTGAGCTGCATATCTGGTGACATCCAGCACACCAGACCTGGGTTTGAACCCCACAGCTTCCACTTGCATACTGTGTGACCCTGAGCAAGTCACTTAACTACCCTGTGCTCCCAGGTCGCACCTGTAAAAAAGCTTTCAGCTTAGGGTGCTACTCCTGGTTAAACAACTAAAAAAAAAAAAAGCCCCCACCTCCTCCAAGCCCAGGAGGAGTTTAGCTCAGGTGTGGGTCAGATGCCCAGTGAGCGGGTGTGAGATCTGTGAGGAGAGGACACTTCATTCTGCAGGCTTGGGGATTTTCTTATGTTTTCTGTTTCCCTCCCTTGGGCACCTCGTGTGTTACAACTGAAGAAGAAGATCTCTGCATGCTAGCATGCTGACAACCCAGTCGGGGAAGGGGTGCTACCTATCCACCCATCATGGCTCCACTTGCACTGCAGTGGCGCCAGTGCAGCAAAGCACTTGAACTCCTCTTTGAGGAGGAGAGCGTCCTCTGGGATGCTCGATTCTCCTCCCACCCCCACCCCTGCCAGCTCCCATTGACCTGGGCTTGCTTCCAATCCTGGTTGTTGGCATCACAAGCAGTGGTGCTACTGCTGTGCCAATGGGCCAGCCCCACCATCAAACTGTTCTGCGGGCCACTACTTTTTCATGCCCTGTTTCTGAATTGGGAACAGTAAAACACAGTTCTCGGTTCACAACACTCCTTCCAGGTACTCCTCTTCCTTTGGTATTTACCAAGGGGAAACTGTAAATGCCGAACCTCAGGGATAATCTCACTGTTGCCCCCAAATGCACCAATTTATAATTAAGCAAATGATGTTAGCAGGTATGGGTCTTGATATTCAAATGTTTCCACATGCACCACCCAAATCATAGCATCACACATGAAATAGTACACAGCGTGGGGGATATTCTTACAAGCTGCCTACACTATTTGTGGCAGGCTGCCTGGATGAATATTGGGGCTGTGGTGGCATGTGCAAACAGCATATGTGTGGTGCACCACAGCTCTCTGTTTGCAACACAAATGCCCCCAAAACATTAGTGCCTTTGCTCCTGGGTGCCATATTCAGAGGACAGCATGCTAATGCCACATAAAGCATGCAATGTGCCAGCGGGCCATAAGATTAGATCTGTTAAAAACTCAATTGCAGGGGAAGCCAGATGGGCCAACCAGTAGCACGCAGCACTCCCGTGCCCACGACCTGGATCTGGGAATGAACTCAGGAGCTGGGTCAGTCAGCTGAGGGTGCTGAAGTAGTCCTCACTGCCTCCCTGACCTCCTTAGAGAACCAGACTGGACTCTTGTGCCTGTTAATCTTGTTAACCATTGTCAAGCATTGTTTGGTTTCTTTAGCAATGGTCCCTTTAACTTCTCCCCATCTCTCCTCCATAATCCTGATTTTGTCCACTCTAACTTGCACTTGACTAATTCCTTCTTCTGATCAATGCCCTCTCATTTGAAATCCAGAACCACAGCTTTTGAAGAGGTTATACTGATACGCATGGCCAGTACAAACCATATGGTGTTATGGTCACTGGACCCCAGTCAGGGTTTGCTCTGGATTTTGTTTGTGCCACTTTTATTTTTGTGTCACTTTAATTGTTGCCAGTACTGTCATGTGACAATATACAACGGGGTTTCACAGCCAATTTCTCAAAAGCTTTCTGAAATGCAAACATGCAAATTCTGTGTCTGGGGGGTGGGGTCCCTCAATTGATATCATCATTAAAATTATGCAGCGTCTGTGTGTTCAGACAGTTCCTCAGACAAGTCTTAATGAGGTTTTGCTTGCTGAATCTATGTTAGCAATCCACAGTTCATACTGGCATTGCCATTAAAATAGATACAAGAATACGTAAACGGGGTAAACCCCTTCCTCTTCTATGATGATAAATACACACACATCCGTGACAGTTTTCAGCTGATGTTTTTTTTTTCTTTTCTTTTCCATCAGCATTTTAAAATTGCTGTACTCCTGTCTGCATGTTTCTTCAGATCCTGATTGAAGTGATGGGATGAACTCCATTCCAATGAAGTGCTGGCAAACATGCCTGAAAATTGAATATGAAGAAGAAGAAGCTGCAGTATCATCATCAGATGATGAAGAATCATGAGAATCATTACATGATGAAAAGGAACAAGCATCTAGCAAGATGAACTTTGGCCTGAAAAGTTCATTAAGACCCCTCAGGCCTGTTGAACTGCCTGTGTCACTGAACCTTTTATTGGTAGACTGGATAAGTTTCTGAATAAATGATTGATAAACTGAATCAGCATCTGTCCTTTGTTTGCCACTGTTTTTCAGTGTATTACCAGAAAACTCAAATTCAGAACTGGGTTCATGTGGTGTGCAGTCTCTGAACTTCATAATGGACACATTGGGCCCCTGCTTCACGTTCAGAAAGTTTCTGAACAGTGATGGCCATCATGTCATGTATTTTGCCAAAATGGAAGCCTTTTCGCTGGAAAGGTCTATTCACAAATCCAAGCTGGTGGAGAAGAAAAAATGACTCACCTTAGTAATTATGTTTCTTCTAGTGGAGTCTTGCTGTATTCTGACATATGCAGTTAGGTCCTGCCTTTCAACTGCCCCGGAGAACAAAGAGTTAACTTATCTATGCCTTGCATACAACGTTCATCACGAGCTCGGTTGAAGCCCCTGTCTGCTGCTGTTTAAACTGCAACCGTCAGATCTTTACGAGCAAAGACTCACTAGGTGTTCTGTGTGGAAACTGTAAAATTCTTACTAGCCAACTGGCAAATATATAAAATGTTTTTGGTTTCAAAGAAAGACTCAAGTCGGGAAACCCAAAACCAAAAACACATCCAAAACACAACATACCACCCAAACAAAAAAGAGGGTGTAAAAAGGACACCCCTAGGGTGCCAGCACTGCTCCTGCCCACCCACATCTCAAAAACTAGGTTCTGAGAGAGGAGGTAGGGGGGAGGTCAGAATACAGCAAGACTCCATTAGAAGAAACAATTACTAAGGTGAGTAATTTTTTCTTCAAACAACATGAAGTCTTGCTGTATTCTGACATATGCAGACTACCAAGCAGTACCTCCATGGAGGAGGGACAGAACCTACTTTGGGAATAGGCTCTGAAGTACTGCTGTGCCAAACCGAGCATCACTCCTAGCCTGGATATCCAGAGAGTAATGCTTGGTGAAAGTATGGACTGTTTTCCAGGTGGCTGCTTGACAAATTTCTAAGAGAGGAAAATCCCTGGCAGCAGCAAGGGAAGCAGCTGTACCTCTGGTGGAGTGAGCCCTCAGGCCTGAGGGTGGAATGTTTCCTAGTTTCTCATAGCAGAATTGTATACAAGACACAATCCACCTGGCAATAGTTCTCTTGGTGGCAGGTTTGCCTTTACCAATTTCTCCATAAGTAAGGAACAACTGAAGGGATTCAAACCTGTGACCCTTGGTACGCTCTATGTAGTAGCTAAGGGTTCTTTTAACATCCAAACTGTGTAGCCTCCTCTCTCCCGAGAAGGAATGGTCAGTGAAGAAAACAGGGAGAGATACAGACTGGTTGAGGTGGAAATCTGAAACCACTTTAGGTAAGAACTTTCTGTTAGTTCTAAGGACCACTTTATCTCTGTGAAAAGAGATGAAACCAGATTCCACTGACAGGGCTTGCAATTCACTGATACATCTGGCAGAAGTAATGGCTACCAAAAACACAGTTTTCCAAGTCAAGTACTTAAGCTCTGCTGAGGACAAAGGCTCAAAGGGGGGGTTGCATAAGCTGAGCAATGCAAACATTTAGGTCCCAAGCAGGAGCAGGATCCCTAAAGGGGGGATTGATGTGAAGCAATCCCTTGAAAGACTTACAGAATACAGGATGGGATGACAGAGAGGAAGACTTGCCTACTGACAGGAAAGCAGAAACAGCTGCCAAGTGTACTTTGAGGGTAGCTGGTCTGAGGCCTAGGCCATTAAGATAGACCATATAATCCAGAACCGTAGGCAATTCAGCGGAGTCTGGAGAAATATTCTTCTTAGAACACCAAATGCTGAATCTTTTCTATTTGGAGTTGTAAGTCTTCCTGGTGGAAGGCTTTTGAGAAGCCTTAAGGATATCCAGAACCCCTTGGGAAAGATGCAGATCTGCAAACTCTAACTTTTCAAGAGCCAAGCCTTGAGATTGAGAGACTGAAGATTCTGGTACCAAATCCTCCCCCTAGAGGATGTTAACAGGTTGTAATTCCTGGGAAGAGACCGGGGAAGGTGGACTGTTAGGGACAGCAACAAGGGATACCATGGCTGTTTGGCCCAGTCTGGAGCAATCAGAATCACTTTGCATGGTTGTGACCTTATCTTGACTAACACCCTGAACAGGAGAGGGAAGGGGGGAAAAGCATACAGAAATTTCCCTTCCCAGTTCAGAATCAGAGCATCCAGGGTGACTGAGCCCAAGACTGGGATCTGCAACAAAAGAGAGGAAGTTGGTGATTGTCTGGGGCTGCAAAAAGATCCATCTCTGGAGTGCCCCATCTCGAGAAAATCACTTTCAAAACCAGAGGATCCAGGGCCCATTCGTGATGGCCCTGGGATATTCTGCTCAGTGCATCTGCTAGGACATTGTCCTTCCCTGGGAGATGAACTGCTATCAGAGAGGTTTGCAGGGAATAGGCCAGGGACCACAACTTCATTGCTTCTGTGTGCAAGGCCGTAGACCAGTGCCTCCTTGCTTGTTGATGTACCACATGGTGGTGGTGCTGTCTGTTCTGACCTGAACCACCTTGTTCTGTACAGATTTGGAAAAAGCTTGCAGTGCCAGAAACACTGCTCTGAGTTCCAAGAGATTGATGTGAAGCAGAGATTCCTGAGGTGACCACAGTCCTTGGGTGGTAAGATCCCCCAAATGGGCTCCCCAGCCCCTGAATGAGACTGAGTGACAAACGGAACCCCTTGTCTCAAATTGTCCTGATCCTGCCTCCTTTGCAAGGTTTGGATCAGGGTTCAAGTCACTGGAATTAGTTTGGTAAGGGAATCCTTTCTTTAGGACCAAAAGGCTCTTAAGTGGAACTGAATGTCCCTCATTTGTAATCTTGCTCCCTGGACCACTGCTGTGGAGGCTGCCATGTGGCCCAGTAGCTGAAGGAAATGCCTTGCTGGTCGAGACACTTGAAGGGTGAATGAAGAGGCCAGTTCCATAAGGATCCTTGCCCTTTCCAGGGGAAGGAAGGCTCTTGCCTTTACCATATCCAGTTCTGCACCTATGAAGGTGAGGAGCTGCACTGGTTCGAGAACTGACTTTGGTAGGTTGAGAAGGAATCCTAAGGAAGTGAGCGCACTTGCTGGGTCACTTGCAGATGTGACTTGACTTGGTCTGGAGACTGACCTACTATGAGCCAGTCGTCCAAGTATGGGAAAATGGAGATCTTTTGTCTTCTTAGGAAGGCAACAACTACTGCCAGGCACTTTGTGAAAACCCTTGGGGCTGATGTTAGGCCAAAGGGCATTGCTGTGATTTGATAGTGGCCTGAGGGCAACTCGAACCTGAGATACTTTCTGTGGGAGCACCTGATAGGAATGTGAAAGTAGGCATCTTTGAGGTCCAGATAGGCTAGCCAGTCCCCTGGCCTCAGAGAGGGAAGGATAATTCCCAGAGTTACCGTTTTGAACTTTGGCTTTAAAAGATGTTTGTTCAGATATCTTAGGTCCAGGATGGGTCGCCACTCTCCTGCCTTTGAGGAGTTGCTTGCCTTTCTTTGGCCTGAGCACTCCTGTAAGTGGTCCTGTACTCATCCATCTTCTTCATGTAATTCTCTGTCTGCTCCCCAAACAGAGAATTACCAATTACAGGAAAATCCATGGCCTTAGCTTGGGTATCCTGTGAGAGGCTAGTACATCTGAGTCAAGCCATCCTCCGAAGAGCCACAGATGTAGCCATGACTCTTGATGATACATCACTGGAGTCTACAGCAGCATGAAACTGTACTTTCGATGCCTCAATCCCATCCGCAGCCACCTGCTCCAGCTCCTTGGCAAGCTGGTCGGGAGCCTGTTTAGCCAGTGCCAGTACAGTGTCCCACCTGGACTTCTGGTACCTGGCTGTACAGGCCACAGTTAGCCTGCCTGAGTCCCAAAGATGCTGCCATGTATTGTTTCTTTGCCATGGCATCAATCTTCCTGGAGTCCTTGTCTGGGGTGTGATGCCAAGGGAATGTTTGCCTTATCACAGGCAGCAGCCTGCACAACCCCAACATGGCTGCATTGCTGAAAAAGGAACTCCGTGTCTGAGCCTAAGAGAGTGTACCTCTTGTCCATTCGTCTGTCCACAGGAGGTATAGAATTAGGAGATTTAAGAATTTTTTGTGTCTGTTTCCCAAAGGATTTGTGGAGGGGAGTAGACAGTCTCCTGGACTCTGGGATGTCCATCATCTCAACATAATCAGGCTCTTCCTGATCCTCAGCTGCTTCCTCCACAGGAAGCTGGAGGGTATCAGCCACTTTTTTGTAGAACATGTAGTGTGAAGGGGACTCAGAAAGCCTAGGAGGAGAAACACCTGAAGGTCTGTTTGGGGAGATGTCCGGGCCAATAGGAACATCCAGACTTTCACGATCACCATTATCATTCTTATACTGTCCCTCCTCCTCCTCCGGTTCATAAAATTCCTCCAAAGTATAATCCGGATCTGGGGGAACCGACCGAACCGAGCCCCTGCCAGATGGTGCCGGTTCGGTCGGAACCGAACTAAGCGATTGCATAATCCTAATCGCCTTGATTATCTCATCGGTGGTCGGAGTATGAAATTCTGGGTCCGAGCCGGTCGATTTGTCTTTTCTTTTTGTCAGAACCGATTCCTCGGAATTGGCTCTCCTTTTGCCCGAAGAAGTATCGCCTGGTCAGAGGGCATTCCTTCTGGTTCGGTCGGAACCGAACCAGGCTGGCCATCCGGGTCAGCGGACTTCTTGGCCTCCCTTTCCCTCAGTCTACCTAATCTCTTTTCCAGGGTAGATTTGGGAAAATTCTTGCAAATTTGGCAGTCTGAATCGAGGTGGTCAAACCCCAGACAATAAACACTGGTGGTGTGGGGATCAGCCTTAGCAAAGACCTTCCCACACACACTGCAGTGTTGAAACCCAGTGGGCCCGGTTTTTTTCTTGGGTTTCTCAGACATGGCCAATCCTAACCAAAAACTTACCCTTTTTTCGGCAATCCACAGGCAAGACTCCCCTATCGGTTCCTGACCGTGTCATGGGTCTTGGAAAAAAAACGTAATTAAATCCGTTTTTTTTAGAACCGATATGGACCGGTAACCACACTCTAAAGTAAAGCACACGTTTTTTTCCTCAAATTGATCGGTTCAGCAGAACCGATTAACAGTTTACAAGTTCCACACAGAAAACAGAACAAAAACCTATCAAGTACTCACGGTACCACAGACAGAGACTTGAACAGACTATGTGGAAACAACAATTAAGTAGAAACCAACCGAAAACCGACACTTCAACCGACTTTTGATCCGAGCAGCAGAAGAAATCTCCGGAGCGACTGTTCAGTGAGGCAGAGTAAAGAATCTGACAGTTGCAGTTTAAACAACAGCAGACAGGGGCTTCAACCGAGCTCGTGATGAACGTTCTATGCAAGGTATAGATAAGGTAACCCTTTGTTCTCCAGGGCAGTTGAAAGGCAGGACCTAACTGCATATGTCAGAATACAGCAAGACTTCATGTTGTTTGAACATAATAACATAATAATAATTTTTTTTTTTTTGAGCGCCTTTCAAAATATCAAGGCGCCTAACAATTTTAAAACAGACATCAAAAATCTAGATCATAAAATAATAAAAATATATATAAAATATAAAAGGGAGACCCAATACCAAATAATTTACTCACCAAAAGCTTGAACCCACAGGTGTGTTTTTAAAGCTTGCTTAAATCCCTCCACGGTCGTGCACTCCCGTAACCGATGGGGTAGAGAGTTCCAGAGGGATGGGTCCGCGTGCATAAATGCTCGGACCCCAGAAGATTTCGAACACACACTCGGAGTCTTTAGCAACCCCTCATCAGCTGAGCGGAGCAATCATCCAAGGCAGTAGGGGACCAGAAGCTCTTTCAGGTAATCTGGGCCGAGTCCGTTTAGGGCTTTAAAAGTCAGAAGACCGACTTTAAAAGGTGATCCGCCACTGCACCGGCAGCCAGTGCAGTCTACGCAGCACCGGTGTAATATGACAAGATCTAGAAGTTTCTATCAAAAGCTGAGCTGCAGCATTCTGCACTAGCTGCAAGTGGCAGATTTCCACCCCAGGTAGCCCTAGGTAAAGGGAGTTGCAGTAATCAAGGCGCGAGGACTCAAAGGCGTGGACCGGCGTAGGAAGATCACCGAATGGAACAAGGTGCTTAATCCTGTAGATGTTCCTCAGATGGTAAAAAGAGGATTTGACGATGGCTGACACCTGCAAATGCAGAATCAGCCCTTCGTCAAAAATTACCCCCAGGTTTCGCACCCATTCAGAGGTCGGGAGTGATACACCCCCGAGAAAAAGCCCTGAGGGTGAACCCACCCCCTATCTGGCGTGCCGGATCCACAACCAACACCTCAGTCTTTTCAGAGTTCAACTTTAGCCAACTGGAATCCATCCACTCCTGGATTTCTGTGAGGCAGCTATTAAAGACTGAGAGCGCTCCAACTTGTTCGGGTGCAAAAGAAAGGTAGAGCTGGGTATCATCAGCATAGCAGTGAAACCTCAGCCCATACCTTCTTACAATGTCTCTGAGGGGCAGCATGTACACTGCAAACAGCATGGGGGACAGCACTGAGCCCTGAGGAACCCCACAAAACAGAGAAACTGGGTCCGAGGAATAAACCCTGACACCACTCTCTGAGTTCTTCTAGTGAGGAAAGATGTAAACCACCTAAGGACTGTACCCGACAGTCCGCAGAAAAACCTCAGGTGAACAAACAGGACCCCATGGTCCACAGTGTCAAATGTTGATGAGAGATCTAGAAGAACCAAGATGGAGTGGCTCTTCCAATCTCTAGCCATCAGGAGATCACGGAGTACCCGAACCAACGCTGTCTCAGTACTATGTCTCTTTCGAAATCCGGACTGGAGGGGTTCATAGATGTCATGGATGGTCAAATGGTTCTCCAGCTGCACAGCCAATACCTTCTCAATCACCTTCCTAAAAAGGGAAGGTTAGAGATTGGTCTATAGTTTGCATGGCAGTCTGGGTTCAAAGAAGCTTTCTTTAGGAGGGGTGTTACCACCACCTCCTTCAGGGAGCTAGGAAACTCACCTGTTTCCAAGGAGCACCAGACTATCCATGCTAGGACCGGACCAATGGAATCAATACAACCTAAGGTCAGGGAAGTTGGTCCCGGGTCCAGACTACAGCACACAGGGTGAACACCCTGGACAATCCGCATGACATCCATGAAATCCAATCGGTCAAAGGTACTCCAGGAAAGCTGAGACGTAGAGACTCTGAGCCGATCCACAGCAATGCCCATAGAGTGTGCGGGTTGGAGCACCACCCTAATGTCAACCACCTTAGATGCAAAGTATCGAGCAAGTTCATAGCACACTATTTGCGAAAAGGCTTTTCAAACTTACAGACAGGCTGGGTTGCACAGTCTGTCTACCATTCAAAAAAGCTGAGCTGGTCGATTCTGAGTGACCACAATCTCCCCAGACAGGAACTCTGCCTTCTTACGGGTAACTGCAGATTGATAGACTTGATAATGATCTATCAATCTAAGGCAGTCGGCATCAAGAGCAGATTTCCACCAGGAATGCTCTAACTTTCGTCCTAGTCGCTGCATCTCCCTCAAGGTCCCATCAAACCATGGGGATCGAGGGTGAAGGGAGAGAGGGCGAACATGGATGGGAACAATGACATCCAGGTCCACCGAAACAGCCGAGTTATAGGCTGCCACGAGGGTCTCTGGATCACTGCTTGCCACTGAGTGGGACAATAGGTCAAGCACCACTGCCAGGCCTTCAGAGCTTATTCCTCATAAAAGGTGGTACCTGACCATCTCCAAAGCGACAGGCCTACAGAGGGGGAGTGCCAAAACTAAACCCCACGGTGTAGTGATCAGACCATCCGACTGGTTCCACCCCCAAATCGGAGGCGTTGAACCCCAGGAGAAAGACTAAGTCAAGAGAGTGACCATGTTTATGGGTAACAGTGGTAACTATTTGTGTGAGGCCCAGAGATATCATCAACTGGAGGAAGTGTTATCCAAACTGCGAGAGTTCGTCATCGACTCAGGTGTTAAAGTTGCCCAGGACCATCAACCTGGGCGACTCAAACGCCATGTCGATGACAAAGTCCGCGACTTCCTGAAGGAACAGCTTCTCATCTCTAGGCAGACAGTAGAAGAGAGTAATCCTACAACCTACACCTGCTACCACGGTACACTGACTCAGCCTCCTCAGCTGGTACATTTGTGAGGTTAAGTTCGGTCTTGAAACAGACCGCAACCCCCCACCGTGATCCAATCCTGGGCAGTGAATCACCGAGTATCCAGCTGGAGTTAAAGCCTCCAACATAAGACCAGAGTTCTCATCCAGCCAAGTCTCGGTGATGCAGGCCAGGTCAACCATTCCAACAAGATCTGCAATTATTGCAGTCTTGTGTTTAGCCGACCTGGCATTGCATAACATCGCCCGAGTTGAATGAACCTCCCGGGCCGCCCGAACCACTTGCCCACCAAAATTGGTAGTGCTCTTGGGTATGGAAACCAGATATGGTGAACCATGATCCTGGTTCCATTTCGCCCCAGGGCATCTTCTGGATCCTACAACCCCGATACGGCGGCCCCGCTCACTCACCCTCTGCTGTTCGCATACCCCCACCCTCCTTCTCCCCCATGAGCAATACCCAGCGCCCCACAGCGCTGGTATGTTGTAAACTGCAAAGGGGGGGAGGGATGGAGGGCACGGAGAGTAGAGGGTGAGTAGCACACAACCATGGAGGCAGGGCTCCAACACATTCTGGTGACAAAATAAAAAACAACACTCCCTTAGCTAAGTCAGTTATCTACCTAAAACAACAAACAAACAAAAATAGAATTACACAAACCACTAACATCCAACCCCCCAGAATAAAAATGAATATAAATAGATTTTGTTCAGGGATGGGCTCTCACCACCACCCTTATTGTCCAATATTTGTGGTACTCTCACTACCACTACAATACAGAAATAAAAAATATACAATATCTAATTAAAAATAATTTCCAAATTACTACAACATTGAAAAACTCAAACATAGAATATAAATCCAAACTGATGTCCCACAATATTGTACTAATTGAAGTTACAAGAGTCCGAAGTATTATAAATCCAAGAGTTCTGGCTGCAGCCTCCAAACAATATCCGAACAGAAGGACGGCTCTCACCACCTCCTTCTCCCTGCAAACAGTCGAATAATATATCCGATCATACCGAAGCCCTCTCACTGCCTCGAATAAAGAGTAAGAATTAGTTAGCAGAAAGACTTGCAACAGTCCTATAAAGGCAACTCTTACAAGGAGCACAAATAAACGGGCATGCAGCAAGCAACACCGCAATGGGAGGGGGGCAGGGACAAGAACATCAGCTAATAGATACAATATGACCGATAGATTGAAAATCCTTAGTCAAACAAAACCAGGCCCCAAGTCATTGTCTTGACAGCTCCAATTACCAGTGAAGAAATTCCAGGAGATGGGAATTGAGTGCCTCTAGCCACCCCATCAGGAGACCCACTACCCACCCCCCAGACCCGAGACCAGTGGCTACAGATACCCGAAGAGTCAACCTTCAGACTGAACCACCCCCCCAGGCAACTTAGGAAAGCACCCTGCTCCCACGCTGACTCTTCGGCGGTTGGGCAACGGGTACTCCTGCCCCGGACCCAAGCCTAGTATAGGGCCGCGGTCCCCCAGCAAGCGACCGTAGGCCTCACCCCTTAAATCTCAGAAGGTCACTGCAAACTAGATAAATTCGAAAGTAGTCAAAACAAGAAGCTGACAAGTTGCCAAGGCCAAATCGGTGTACTCACGAATCCACATGGATCCACTCCACAGGTCCAGGTCAATCCACGAGCAAACAATTGCCCAACCACGAAACTCAGAGCTCTTCACACCCCTGCCCCGACCTCCCATAGAGACTCACTGAACTAAGCAGCGGTGAAATCAATTCCGACAGTGTAGCAGCACAAGACAGTACAATTCAGGACAATTCGAGACGCTCACACTCACACTCCTCTGAATCTCCGCTTCCCTGGTTCAGGGAATAATCCACTCCCCTGGCTCAGCAAATAATCCAAGAGGGTTTCTGGGCTTCAAGGCATACCACTGGAAAATACACCAAAAGGAGAATTGGACGGAAAAAAAACAAAATAAACAAAATAAATAAAAAACTAAAATATAAACGTAAAACTAAATGGCATTCAACTGGATCTTAGCTCATACTAGCTCAAACTAACAGATGGCAGACCCAGCGTGGCCACCATCTTCCATCAGTTGTTTTATTATTTATTTTATTTATTTAGTTTTTGTTGACCGGGTAAGTGCACTAGACAAATCCTGCCTATTTTCAGGCACGACCCGGGGAAGGGGGATACAGACGAATGCCAACTAACCTTGAACCAGATTAAGCTGTTGGTGGTATTTTTAGTGAACGAGGGAAATTTGGCCAGGACACCGGGGAAATTCCCACTCTTTTCGATAAGTGCCATGGGATCTTTAACATCCACCTGAACTACCACCAATCCAGGCAGATGGGACCTCGGTTTAACGTCTCATCTGAAAGACGGCACCTCAGAAGTGCAGCACCCCTCTCATGCTGCACTACAGTGTCAGTATTGGGATATTAACCCAAGTGCCAGATGTGAGAAATGAACCCATAGCCCTCTGATCTCCCGGCCTCAGAGGCGAGTGTGCTACCTACTGAGCCACTGACACTGACTTTTAATATTTGCTCAGAAAGAAAATCAGAAACATACAGAAATGTATATGTAGGAAATTGATTTTAGCAAGGCATTGACTTTTGCACTTTTCATTCCAGCAGGCATACTGAGCTGACTAGAATAATTCACTAGTAATGTGTCAACAGCTCCTTCCAATGAAAGCCATCTTGTGTGGAAAACTTCAGTAAAAATTTCCGCCATTTCTCATTCAGAACATTCTGAATATCTTTCAAGGCATTAGAGTTTTGGGGTGAATTTTCAAAAAAACTTACAAATGTTGTTAAGCAACTCTTGGTATTTCATGAAATAAGGGATGCTATCAGCGGCATCAGCAGCAACTAGTGTCATTCTGTGTGAAATGCAGCGACATGACAAGATACCTTGATATACCTTCTTTAATCTAGTGACCACTCCAAACTTAACCCGAATCATGGCTGCAGCCTTATCTGTGGCAATACTGCACATCTTGTTGAGGTCTATGTTGTTCTTCTCTTTAAAAACATATAAAAACTGATTCACAATAACCTCTGCAGTAGCACCAGGACGTTGTGCTAGAGACAAAAGAATGTGTTTCAGACAGCCCCAAGTCAACATTTAGAAATCATACATACACAATAAGATCTTGCTCCACTGCAACATCAGTTGATTCATCTAGCAGTACACTAAAACAGGGACTGCGTTTCAGTTTCGTAATGATATCCTCAATCACAGAAGCAGTCAGATCCCTTAAAAGGGCTTGGTTCTGATTTTGTATAATAAACTTGTTATTTTGGAAGACAATGGACTCCAGGATGGGCATCAGCATGGGTTTATCTCGGGCAGATCCTGCTAGACCAACCTCACTGAGTACTACGATTGGATGACAAGGGAACTAGACAAGGACCATGCAGTGGATGTCCTGTATTTGGATTTCAGCAAGGCCTTTGACTCTGTGCCTCACGGCAGGCTGGGGGGAAGCTGGAAGCTGTGGATTATTTCACCGTAAAAAAACATTAATCATACCCTGTATTGGGACAAACTATTTTAAAGGGATAAATAAGTTCAACATGTTTAGGGGAAGAAAAGTGTAGGAAAGATATTCATTTTTACAATACTAACTCTACAGTACCAAAAAGAGAACGAGGGAGTAATTTTCATCTTGTTTCAATCTGATAATTACATTACTCAGATTTAAGTTCACCATTTGAGCTTCTACTTATGATAAACAGATCCCCAAATATTTCATATGATTAGGTGACTATAATAAGCCCAGTTTAGTAATATTTTCCTGAAATAGTCCTATATTTAGTGGTATGATCATTGTTTTATCCTTATTTAACTTATAATTAGATACCCGACTAAAGTTCTTAATCGTATCTAGGGTGGCAAGGATGGAACTAGTTGGATTAGAGACATGTAAAAGCATGTCATCAGCATATGCTGAACGTTTTAGATGAAAAGAGCACACCCTAATTCCTTGAATATTGGAGTTAACATTTAGAAAATGTAAAAACTATTCCAAATAAAAATTAAATAGGGTAAAGTGGGCACCCCTGACGTGTTCCACAAAAAAAGCTTAATAGGGGATGAAAATATATAATTACAAAAATTTTTGCTGTAGGTTTTTAATATATATTTTGCAACAAATCAGTGACTATATTCAGAAATACAGATTTCTTAAGTGTTGCTATAAGAAACTTCAAATTAACCTCATCAAAAGCTTTCTCCGCATCCAGGGACACCACAGCCGAAGGGGATTTGGGTCCCTGGAAGCAGAGAAAACGTAGGACAACTTCCTAATATGGTCAGAAGACTGTCTGGATGACGTAAAGCCCACTTGTTCTCTCCATATCAACGGATTCCAAATGCTTTTAATTCTTTGAACCAATATACAGTAGATATTAAGATTTTAATATTACAGTTTATAAGTGAAGCTGGGCGATAACTGGTGACCTGGGGCCCGATTCCAAGACCGGGTACACTGGCATAAGCCGATACACACCAAACCCCGTGGCATATCTCGCGACTTACGGCAAGCGTTACGCCAGCCCCGACATAAGAGGATTTGTGCTGGCATGGCCAAGTGGCTACTTACAACTCATGGGTTATGCCACCCACTATGCCACAGCCCACAACGCCATGGCGCAAGTGTGGATATGGCAGCAACTACACCCTGTACCAAGAGGGCAGCTGCTGTAACCCGCTGGCGTGATTCCGAAAGCCGCACTGGCGGAGCCAAGTTAGAGCAGCTCAGAGCTGCTCTAAGGGGCATCAGATGGTGCCAGCCATCAGATGCCCACTCCGCAGCGCCACAGCAACCGCGCCGATGTGCCCTGCGGTGCCCCACAAGCACACTCCTGCCCCTAAATGTCAGAACCCCAGGGGTCCGATTCCAGTGCGCCCGGACTTCGTGCTACCTATCCTGTCCTCCATGCCCTGGTGTGTGCTGTGGTGTTCCAGGGGTGGGGCTGCCAGTAGCGGGCCGTGATTTGCAACATGTGGGGCTTCTACGCCATGCCCATGGTGTTAGCCTCCATATGGTGTATCCCACATGTCGCAAGTGCCAGGACCCTGCTGCTCTTGGAATGCGGCATTGGGTCCCTGGCGTAGCGGTGAATGTCATAACTCACATACGCTGGCAAATTGCGATATTCATCCTGGAATCAGGCCCACTATCTCTAGGTTTATCTGGCTTTGGTAACAAAATTATCAAAGCTTCCAGTAATGAACGATCATTAAACCCAGATTTCAAAATGTATGTAAACAAAGCTTGTAATATCGGTCACACAGTATCTTTGAAAATGTTATATAAGTTTTGCATGAACCCATCAGTACAAGGTGATTTATCCAGTTTTAAATTAACTTTATTGCTTCCATAATTTCTAAATTGCTGATGGGTTTGATTAAATCTAATGCCTGCTCAGATCCAAGTTGCAGACATTTAAAATTGCTCAAATAGCCATTAATATCAGACAATGAAGGAGAAATGAGAATCGGTCCATATAGATGCTTATAAAAACCTTCAAATTCCGATACAATCTCATCCCGTCTCTTGACACAATGGCCATAGCCAATATTTTTAAGAATGCCTTTACAGACCTCAGCAGTGTTCTCCCCCTGATTTTTTCATGGTCTCTGCCCCTGCCACCAACCCCCGCCCCCACCGTCTGTGATGCTCAGCAGCAGGCTTCTCTCCCTTTTTACTTCAAAGAGGTTACTAAGCATGAGGCTAGAAAGTACATACACAAAGTATTCGGTAAATCAAGATTCAGTGGGGACAATCTAGATCTCAAATTTCTTGCCCTCACCCTTGAGGAAACTCTTACACCTCTTACCAAGATTCTGAACCTTTCTCTAAGACTTGGGCAGTTCCCCCAAAAATGGAAACAGGCCCTAGTAACTCCAATGCACAAAGGTGGAGATAAGGCACACCACACAAACTACAGGCCAATCTCCATTCAACCTCCTCTATCGAAAGCACTAGAGTGTATAATTGCAGATCAGCTTGTGGAATACCTGGACAAACACAATATTCAATGTCCCCAGCAGCATGGCTTTCGTAAAGGTCATAGTACTACCACTGCACTGTTAGAATTCATTGGTTTCATACGTAACTCACTCAACCAAGGCCATCTGGTAGGGGCTGCCTTTATCGACCTGACGAAGGCATTTGATACTGTAAACCACTCACTGCTACTTGGGCAATTATCGCTCGTAGGGGTGTCGAATGATTCTGTCAGCTGGTTCAAGAGCTACTTAGAAGACCATGTGCAGCAGGTCAAGATAACCAATGTCCTCTCCAAAAGGAAGCAGGTCCATTCTGGAGTGCCTCAGGGATCTATACTAGGCCCCCTTCTCTTCAGTATCTTCTTGAATAACTTCCCACAAGCCTGGCATGAACAGATTCTGCTCTACGCAAATGATGCCGTGATCTACTGTAGTAACCCTGACCCTAAGATCCTTCAGGATAACTTTCAACACAGTTTCTCAGAAGTGGAAAAGTGGTTCAGCACTCAAAAACTGGTGCTAAACTATACAAAGACCAAAGTGATGCTTTTCAACAATGCCCATAAGAAATACAAGTCCAAACCTTTGTTCAACACAAACTGCATTGTCACACCGTTTGAACAAATCCACTCCTTCAAATGTCAAGAGGTCACTGTTGATAGCTCACTCACCTACTCACAACATATTGATAACATAGCTCGAGCAATTTTCAGCTCTGTCATTACCATCATCGATTATGGGCTGGTTGTTTAGAGCTCTGCCTCTGCTACATCCTTTCACAGAATCACTGTTGCTCTTAACGACGCATGCAGGCTCTTTACTGAGGCTGCCCGCCCCACACACACACACACACACACACACACACACACACACACACACACACACATTGTGACCTATATGCTCAGACTGGGTGGCTTCAATTATTCAGTTGGATCCAATATCAAATCTGCTTACTTGCCGAGAAGGCACACCTTGGTTTGCTACCCCTTGGGGTCCAACAGCTCCTTAGCCCTTGTCACAGTACCCAACATACTCGCAGCTCAGCAACTCAGGTCTTTACTGTTCCCAGATGCCGCACCACCTTAGGTCGGTGGTCTTTCACTTATAGAGCCCCCCTTCTGGCTCAACTCCCTGGGTAGGGACATCTCTGCTGAGTCAAAACTCAGCCCTTTCAAACACAAACTCCGGCAGCATCTATTAGCAAACAGTATATGTGACTGCCACCCTTAGCAGCCTTCTGCTAATGTTATCATTGTACTTATACTTTTTGGCACTTTTAACACTTGGTACTACATTTCAATCCTACTCCCAAGCCTTTTCCCCTCCACCCCTCACCCCTGCTTCTTCCCTGCTTACGCATCTTCAAGGTCCTCCCCTGCTACTCCTCACCTTCCCTCTTCCACCTCCCCACCCATTCTCTTATCTCATGCCACCTCTTTTGCAACTTCTTCCCCTCCTTCCCCCTACATTTCTCTCTCTTACCTCTCTCTTGGGTTTTTGACAAGGCCTGCTAGGCTGCCCCCCTCCACTGGCTAAACACCACCTCTTCTCCCTCTACTATTAATTTGTCTTCCTCCCCCTCACTTCGTCAGCACTCCCCCTTCTCTCTGCAGTCGCCCCATGTCCCTCCATCCACCTCCACCTCCCCTCACCTCTATATCCCCATTACCTCCTGTGCAACTCCGCTCTGCCTCCTGTGCAACTCATCTCCTTCTCACTCTTGTTTCTTCCATCCCCCACCTTACACCCCATTACCTTCTCTCCTAGATTTTGACAAGGCCTCCCAGGCTGCTCTCTCTTCTAGCCCACTCTACTGTATATTGAGTAACATTCGGTGCTATTTTGATTGCTTTCGATGTATTTTTTTTTTTTTAAGTAGATTCTTGATGTCTGCTATTTACTTATCTATTGTTTACCTTGTTTTTTTGTACTACTGATGTGGAAACTTTGTAAATGAGTTGTATTGCTCAAAGGTGGTGTAATCTAAGACTCAATAAATAAATAAATAAATAAATAAAAATATGGATCTGTTTTGACTAAGCCATCCACATCAGAGATAACAGAAGCTATATTTTTAGACAATTCCAGATTTTTAGGCCTGTTAGCTAGAAGCCTGCTGGGTTTCTCACCTAGATCAGTATATTTTGCTTTTGTTTTAAAAATGAGAAATTCTGCTCTTTCTTTAGCTAGGGTTTCATACTGATCTTTACATATCTTCAGCTCTTGTGAAATGGATACTGATGGAGAATTAATGGCTTGATTTTCTAAATGTCCAATTCTGGTAACTAAATTTTCTAGTCTTTCATAATTTTGCTTTCTACATTTTGAAGAGATTCTAATAAATTCTCCTCTAATATAACATTTGCAAGCTGCTTAAATTATATCTAATTTAGCCACAGACTTCTGGTTTGTTTCTATGAAGTTTAAAATAAGTTGCTTGATATGATTTACAATACATTGATCTCTAAGAGGCTGGTTATTTAGTCTCCATATAGATTGCCTTTTGTAACTAGTATCAGTTCTGTGCTTAATCCACACCAATGAATTATCTGAAATGACTCTAGCCATAATCACAGAGTCTATAATCTCAGGTATAAGTAATTTACTAATTAGGAAATAATCAATTCTTGAATATGTATTGTGTACAGGTGAAAAAAAGAGAATATTTTAAACTTGGGTTCTTTGTCCTCCAAGGGTCTGCCAGATCATATAACTCTATATAATTTTTTTATATCACTAACATCAGAGTAATTACTATACCCAGACCAATTAGATTTATAGAGATGTGGATCTAGTGGAGTATTTCAACCCCCTGCCCTAGTATTAGTGTATACGTTATAAAGGGTGTTATAACTGTAATTAGATTCATCAAAAAGACTGCAAAGTTCGAATTTGGGCCATAAATAGATCCCAAGGGCCAGATATTCAGACTACACCAGGCAGTGACGCAAGCCTGGGCGAAGCGCAACTGTGATGCGCTGGGGCCAGGTCCAGGTGATATTCGACAGGGATGCGCCATGGTGCAGTACCATTGAATGTGGCAGGGCCAGCACACATATTACGCATGGCGCAGTGGCACTGCACCAGTGCAAGCCACAGCTAGGGAGCACGGGGATGCACCAGCGCAAGTGCAGTTGCGCTAGGCACATCACCCGTGATATTCAGCAGGGGGGCATGCAAATGAGGCCATAATATATGCAAGGCACAAATGGGGCCATTTGCTTGTCATTATGGCCTCGTTTGCATGCCTTGCGCAGGGCAGCCCAGTGCCCTGTGCCTGGCGCCCTGCACAGCATGACGTGTGTTGTGGGGATCCTGGGACATCCCCCGCCCCGTAGCCGCGATCACACGGCAGACATGTAAAATGATATCCCTGGTAGTCTAGTGGAACCCCAGTCCCCGATGAAAAGTAAAAATGACCATCCCTGGTGGTCTAGTGGTCCCCCTTCCCACCCAAGACCCCGATGCCCAGACTCGGGTAATGCTGCCTGTCCCTGGTGGACCTGTGGACCCCCCTGCCCATTGCCATAATTGTGGTAAAGGCATATTCCTACATTCCCTGGTAGTCTAGTGGACCCCCTCCCACCTGAGTCCCCGATCACGGTAAAATGCACACACGGCATTCCATGGTGATCCAGTGGCAACCCCCACCCACCCACACAGGAACCCTTGCCCACCCTGCTCCCCCATCATCAGTGTGTGGCTGCATCCCGCCCGCATACCACCCAGCCGCCCGCCAAATGACAGATACAGTATGGGCTGTAAGCCCATTGGTCCCCTGTGTGGACCAATGAGCTTGCAGGGCATACATTACTACACAGTCCCAAATGCGTGAATGGAACAGTCACATATTTGGGACTGTCTAGTAAAGTATGCCCTGCAAGCCCATTGGTCCACACAGGGGACCAATGGGCTTACAGCCCACACCGTATCTGTCAATCAGTGGGCAGCTGGGCGGTATGAAGGCAGGATGCAGCTGCACACTGATGATGGGGGGAGCGGGGTGGGCAAGGGGTCCTGTGTGGTTGGGGGTGCCACTGGATCACCAGGTAATGCCGTGTATGCATTTTACCACCATTGAGACTCGGGAGGGAGGGGACCACTAGAACACCTAGGATGGTCATATGTTATATGCATCAGGGATGGGGACTGGGGGCCGCTAGCCTACCAGGGTTTCGTTTTATCATGTACCGCATGATCTGGCTTGGGGGGCAGGTACAGTGAGTACGTGTGGACGGTGTTCTGGGTGGGAGGGTGGCCACCCACGGCTGGGCTGCTGTGTTGCGCCCCGCAGTACTGCAGCCCACCTTTGGGTGGCCGGGAGTTGCTCCTACTCTGCAGGGGCTCAACTTTGAACCCCTCTATGTGGCGCACTGCAGGGCTGCACCAGCATATGCGCCACACACCCAGGGCTGAATATCGGGATGTGCCGCATATGCATGGGAACACCCCCTGTATCTGCGCTGCATACCATTACACTGTGCCCTGGCACATCGGAAGTTGCGCTGGCCAGCCAGGCAGCCTTTTCAATATCCTGCTGGGACGCAATGCTGGATTGTACCAGAGCATCCCTGTTGCGCCAGGCACAACCCCTTCAAATATCTGGGCCCAAGAGTACAGGTATGTTATGGACTGTTCCAGTCACTAAAATATAACTCCCATCCAGGTCAGTTATAACTTGATTTTACATACTAACATACTAAAATGCCAGCAGAACAGGCCTAACGGTTTTTCGGGTCTGCTCATTTGGTCAGCCCCCACCCTGGGAGGTGACCTTGCTGCCCCCCTCACCTTCTCTTGCTTCTCCCTTCCCAGTTCCGGATATTCCCGCTGCATTGGATTTTGCCTCCAGAACCCTTCCTCTGTACCTGTCCTACCCCCTCTTGAATCCCTCCACCATCTCTGCCTCCACCAGCCACCTAGGCAGCGCATTCCATGGCTCCACCACCCTCTCAGTGAAGTAGCACCTCCTCCTTTCTCCCCTGAATTTTCCCCTCTCCAGCTTCCACCCATGCCCTCTAGTGACCCCCTCCTCCTTCCTTGGAAGCACCCTGACTGCTTCTCCCCTATTTACCCCCTTCATGTACCTGAAGACCTCTATTATGTCCCCTCGGTCCCTCCTCTCTTCCAATGTGTACATATTTAGCTCTTTGAGACTCTCCTCATAGGTCCAGCCCCCCCAAACCCCAAATCATTTTGGTTGCCCTCCTCTCCAGGAGTTTAATGTCCCTCTTTAAGTGTGGCCTCCAACACTGCATGCAGTACTCGAGGTGCGGCCTCACCAAGCAGTTATACAGAGGGAGTATGACTTCCCTCCTTCTGGAGGTGATCCCCCTAGCGATGCATCCCAGCATCCTGTTTGCCTTGGCTGCTGCCCTCCTACAAGTCTCCGAGTTGATCATCTTGACATACACCACCACCCCCAGGTCCCTCTCAGCCATCGAGACTTGTAGCATCCCCCCCCCAGGGTGTACACTTGGCCCGGGTTTCTGGCCCCCAGGTGCAGTATCTTGCATTTCCCTGCATTGAACCTCAGCTTCCACTTTCTAGACCATCTTTCCAGAGCCTCCAGATCCCCCTGTAGGGCCACCCTCCCCTCCTCCCCATCCACCACCACCCCCAGTTTTGAGTCACCCGCAAAGGGACTCATCTCACTCCTGATACCTGTCCTTATGTCAGAGACGTAGGCGTTGAACAGGAGGGGCCCAAGGACTGATCCTTGTGGGACCCCACTAATGTCCCTCCTTGGGGATGAGACTATCCCGCCAACTATGACCTTCTGGGTCCGGTCCTGGAGCCAATTGCCTATCCATCTGATCATCTGGTTCCCCACCCCCATTTCTCCCAGCTTATCCAACAGGCCCTCGTGAGGAACAGAGTCAAATGCCTTTCCTCCCAACTGGTCCTTCTCCTTACGCTTTCCTCCCTCTTCCCCCTGCCCCTCCTGCTCTGATTCACTGCTCCCCCCATTTTCCTGCATTCCAGGTTCCCCCCTGTTCCTCCTGCTATCTGGCCCTGCCTCCTGCCCCCCACTCCCTTTCCATCTCTAACCACCCCTGTCATGGCTACATCACCCCCCCATCTTCAAGCAGAAGAAGAGAATTGAAGAGGTTACTGAGCGTAAGGTCCGATCCACCTCCCCGCCTTGCTTCCTTCTGTCCAGCCCCAGCCATCTGCCTACTTCCCTGAGAATTTTGAAGAAAGTTAAACTGTTTATTAATCAAAACGGCAACGCACTTTTTAGAGGTAGAGTTGCCAGCTCCATATAACTGTATCGAAATCTAATTTTTGTAATAGATTAATCTCAGTTGACAAAACATGCGTCTCCTGCAGAAAAAGGATTGAACACTTTAAAGATAAAGCATGTTTCAAAATTTGCAACCCTTTTATCTTTGAACAAGATCCTTTTACATTCCACAATGCACATTTAAAAATATTGTTCATAGTAACAAATACAAAGTTTTAAATGAACATATCATCTTTGAGAACATTTACTTCCCAAACTATAATATTCAGATAACATACTAAAATGCCAGCAGAATAGGCCTAACGGTCTTTCGTGTCTGCTCGTTTGGTCAGTCCCCAACCTGGGTGCTGACCTTGCTGTCCCCCTCGCCTTCTCTGGCTTCTCCCTTCCCAGTTCCGGATATTCTTGCTGCATTGGATTTTGCTTCCAGAACCCTTCCCCTGTACCTTTCCCACCCCCTCTTGAACCCCTCCACTGTCTCTGCCTCCACCAGCCCCCTAGGCAGTGCATTCCATGGCTCCACCACCCTCTCAGTGAAGTAGCACCTCCTCCTTTCTCCCTGAATCTTCCCCCTCCAGCTTCCAGCCATGCCTCTAGTGGCCCTTCCTCTTTCCTTCGAAGCACCCCGACTGTTCCTCCCCCATTTACCCTCTTCATGTACCTAAAGACCTCTATCATGTCCCCTCGGTCCCTTCTCTCTTCCAATGTGTACATATTTAGCTCTTCGAGCCTCTCCTCATAGGTCCTGTCCCCCAAGCCCCAAATCATTTTGGTTGCCCTCCTCTGGACCCTCTCCAGGAGGTTAATGTCCCGCTTTAAGATAAGATAAGATACAGAATAACTGGCCTTCCCAAATCCCAAGTCAAACCTACCTAACATAACACTAATAACATCCCTAAATACCTCCTTATCCCCCCCCCCCCCACAAAATAATAAGGAATTACATAAAAATTAAAAACATTAACAAAGGTTTCCAATACTTTATCCCTCGGTCGTAAAGACCGATCTACATTCCTTATTCTGAGCATGATGAAAACTCTCTCAGCGGTTTCACTTTATCCCCAACCCCCATCCCCTTCCAGCCTTATAGACAGCATTTTATCAGCCAGGGAAGGTGACTATGGTAAGCTTTCACCTTCTGAAATAACTACATGACAGTTGTTTCCTAAAATGCCTTAAAGTAAACTGGCATATTTAACAGAGTTAAACTTAATTACTATCAAAAGTTGAAAACGTGGCCGGCCCAGTGGTGCAGAGGTTTGAGGCATCCATGCCTTACCTCCTGCCATGCCAGTGACCCATGTTTGCGGTGCAAGTGGGTCATTGGGGATTAGCCAGGGAGGAGGAGGAGGAATGAGCATCCCTAGGACAGCTCTCCTCCTCCAGGGAGGGGGAGGATGCAGCAGTCAGCATTAGCCTGGCCCCTAGCGGAGGCTGGGGGTTGGCACACTGACACTGCTAAGACCGGGGGCAGATGCTGGGCGTGCAGCATACGGGAGTGTGCATGGCACCATCATTGGGGTCTCTGCACGCCCCCCCTTTGCAGGGAGAAAACAAGGAATAATCTGCAGCCCCATCGCCAGCCAGTTGGACCAGCAGAACCAGATCCTGCATGCGGTGGGGGAGCTCTCCCCGCCCGACCCTGCGGGGGTAAGCCCTGAGGGAAAGACACAGGTGCCAGCAGACATCGGGGAACAGGGCTGGAGTGCCTGCCCAATCAAGGGCCACCGGAGGAGAAAAACATAAGTAAAAAAAAAAAAAAAAGCCGAAAACGTTGTTTCTTAACACCACTAGATGGTAGCTGTTAACAATGAAAGTCAAACAATCCTGTAAAAAGGTTTGATATGGAGGAACAATTGAAATTATGATCCTGAGGAATAGGAAATAAACAAAATGTTGAACGATTCATACCCCCATGCAGAAAATTTAAAAAGGACGATCACATAAACTAATAAGCAGTTTGCCTCCTCCGCTCCCCAATGAGTGAAGAGAAACCAAAAGGTGCCCGAATCCATTCAGGAACACAGATACACCATCCCAAAAAAGAATCAAAAGAAAAAGACTCAAGAAATAATTTAGCTCCTTGTCTCATCATGAGTCTCAGGCAAGTTCAAAAAGACTACCCCAAATGCTATGTGCATAATGCATCCCCACTTCCAAGTCCAATGCAAATTAAAGCCAAGCCAGCCCTCATCAAATGCGACACAAAATATAAGCAGAACTCTCCAACAAAAAGTATAAGCTGGTATAGTTAGCAAATAATACCTGCACAACTCTCCATAACCCTTTCATATATCATATACATTTTAAGCAAAGTACGATCTTTCGCCCTCTCCCCCCCCCCCCCGACTTGGCTGAGGGCATTTTCCTACTTATTATTCTAAAAATATAGATATCGAGATCCAAACATAGTGCCTTAACATTCACCAATACAAGTATATACAGAGACCAATACATTACAAAAAAAAAAAAAAAACATGAAAGAGGCGCTTTGCATTCCGGTAACCAAGGAATTGAAATTAAACTATTGCTTGCATTCTACCAGTTCCTATAAGTCAGCTTTGACTTGCACAGAACTGAGAAGTTAAAAAAACTTTGCATATGGAAAACAAATCGTACAGCAAGTATCAGCATAGACTATTTTAAACCAACAGTTTCTAACCAGAATAAAACTCTACGTTCTGTAAGGTACTTATCAAAAATTTTAGCTTGGACCCAAAACAAGGTACTGACAACTAGAATATATGAGAGTTATCAGTAAACAATGTCTTAAATAAACTAGCTGCCAATAGGCTACATCCATTGAATTATTCTTAAGTCCAATTTGAAGTAGCAGTCTCAAATAATTAAAGTAAGGCTCAACAATTTTGGCATCGAGTACAAGAATCCTTCTTATAAGCTTTACCCTGTACACAGTTCAACCCGATCTGAAGAGATC
Source organism: Neoceratodus forsteri (assembly GCA_016271365.2). NCBI lineage: Eukaryota > Metazoa > Chordata > Ceratodontiformes > Ceratodontidae > Neoceratodus > Neoceratodus forsteri. Next base: position 572,269,240 of record CM057452.1, read on the forward strand.
GGGACAAAGTTGTTTAAGTGATTTTTTTAGTTTGTTCCAGTGATTCGTACAAGTAGGGCTTATTGTCTTTGTACACAGTTAACCTAGCAGGGTATAACATCTTGAATTTTAACCCTGCTGCAATAATTTTAGCTACTATCAGAGCAAATTCTCTTCTTGCGAGTCTTACAGCCTGCAGAAGATCCTGTGCAATTTGTTATTTTCTTTTTGTCCCAGCACAAGTGTTGCGCCATTTTAGCTTTACTCAGAACGTTTTGCCAGTCTAAATAATTCAGAAATTTTATAAAAAAGGGTTCGGCTGCTCATCTTGCTTCGGAGTTGGCCTTAATGCTCGATAAGCACGTTCAATAATATATGTTTGACCATTCAGGGATGTACCAGTTATAGTCTCACATAAAATTTGAACAAAATGATTGGGGTTCAAGCCCTCTGAGGCTTCGGGCAGACCGGATATAATCAAATTATTTTTTTCTGATTCTACCCTCTAAGTCTTCCAGTTTTGATTCCAACCTTGCCACTTTTTGTCTTAATGCAGGAAGTTTGGGTTCAAATCTAAACCACCAATCCTCCACCGATAAGATTTTTGTTTCAGTATCTCCAATCCTCCTGCTTAATTCTTCCAATTTCTCTCCGATGGCTTTAGTGTCTTCTAAAAGTGTAAGTATAGCTTCTTTTATTGGACTTAATTCCTGCATAAATCGTTCTTCAGAATAACAGAAGTAGAGTTAGATGTAGCTTGTTTTGATGGGGCCTACTTGGATTCAGCAGCTCTGTCTGGCATTGGTGGTGGAGTATGCTTTGCTGGTGGATTTTTCATTTCCACTTCCATTCTTCTAGGCAACAGTAATCCAAAATTCCGTAGTACGTAAGTATACACTAAATAGTTTGTAATTCCAGATAAAATAGTCACCTTTATAGAAAATTTATGTAAATTAAAGGCTGTGGAGGACAGAGCTCAGTGAGAACACATCTATTCTGATTGAGTCATCACGTGATCCCTCACCACTGAAGTGCTTGAGTGGCTCAGTAGAGACCACGAGGACCCGCAGTACTTCATAATTTTTATTTTTATTCAGACTGCACTTACAGTTATAAGAATGGACACAGGACAAGTGCTTGAGTGGCTCAGCTGAGACCACAGTGGACCTATAGTAGTCCTTATTTTTTTTTTTTTTTTGTATTTCAGACTGCACTTGCAATTAAGGATGAAAACAGGACAAGTGATTAAGTGGCTCAGCCAAGACCATAAGGACCCACAGCAGTTATTAATTTTTTTTTTTTTAATTTAAACTGTGCTTGCAGTTAAGGACAGTTACAGAACAAGTGCTTGAATGGCTCAGCCGAGACCACAAGGACCCACAGTACTTCTTATATATATATTTTTTTTTTTACTTCAGACTTGCTTGCAGTTAAGGACAGATACAGGACAAGTACTCGGTGGCTCGGCTGAAACAACAAGGACCCAAAGTAGTTCTTAATTTCAGACTAGACTTGCAGTTAAGGACGGACACAGAACAAGTGCCTGAGTGGTTCAGCTGAGACCACAAGGACTCACAGTAGTTCTTGATGTTTTTTTTTTTTTTTTTTTTATTCAGACTGCACTTGCGGTTAAGGACGGATATAAGGCAAATGCTTTAGTAGCTCAGCCAAGACCACAAGGACTCACAATAGTTCTTAACTCTTTTTTTTTATTCAGACTGCACTTGCGGTTAAGGACGGATACAGGGCAAATGCTTTAGTAGCTCAGCCAAGACCACAAGGACTCACAATAGTTCTTAACTCTTTTTTTTTTGTTCAGACTGCACTTGCAGTTAAGGACAGATAGAGGACAAGTGCTTGAGTTACTCAGCTGAGCCCACAAGTAGTTCTTAATTTTTTGTTTTTATCTCACACTGACTGTGTTGCACTTAAGGACGGACACAACACACGCCTCAGTTGAGACCACTCACAAACTGACAGTAGGCCCTAAATTTGGCTCAGCTGAGACCACAAGAAGTCCTCTTGTTTATTTTTTTAATTGCCTTGTCAGTAAAGCACTGAGCAGACAAATCAGACATAGATCATCAGAGCCCACAATGACTTGTTTTTGTTCCTTCCCATGCCCCCTCCCCCCAGCCCACCACTCCTTCGGGCTGCTCAGCACTGGCACCTCACCCACCAGCCATCCCCCATTGCCATCTGTTCATCCTCTTAGTAGGCCCCACATCCCGGTAGACCCAGGGTAACCCTTCCAGGAGGGCCCCCCCATTGGGCACCAGAGATGGGGAGATTATTCCACCATCTCGACCAGGCATGGAAGCAAGGAGGACTGAAAGTCACAGCTGAGCAAGACTACATGGACAGAGGGAACAAGGCGGCCATGATCCGGTAGCTGGGTGGGCACATTTTCTCTTTTTAGGAGCCCCTCCCACCTCCCACTTTGAGTGGCTGCAGCGGCATTCTGGGGGCAGGGATGACTGGCAACATGGGTGGTGCTACACACTGCCTAGATCACCTCCACTAGCCACCAACAGGAGTTGCCAGTCAAGCGGACCAACACTTCCCACTCCCTGGGAGGGAAGCATCCAAAGGACGCTCTAACTCCCTCCCTGCCTCCACTCCGGTCGACTGGACTGGGGCACGAACCCAGGTTGCCAGTGTGCCACAGTGATGCTCCATCGCTTGGTGCCACGGAGCCAGCTACTACAAGGACTTTTATTTAAAGTCTGCAGGGCTGTTTATGGGAACAGCAGAGTAGAGCAGATCTGACTGCTGCAGATCACCAGACCTACAAAATGAGCCCAGAAGGACTGCTGTATGACTCTGAGTTTAATTAAATTTAGGGCTGTTTGGGCACAGCAGGCAGAGATACTGCAGATCACCATAGCCCACAAAACTAGTCCACAACAAGGACTCCTCTGTAAGTCCCTTTTTAAATATTTACTTAAAGTCAGAATGTCTATGGGCACAGCAGGGCAGATCTGACTGTTGCAGATCAGGAGACCCACAAAACGAGCCCATGAGGACTGTACAGTCCCTAGTTATAATTATTTATTTAAATTCAGGGCTTTTCTGGCACAGCAGGCAGATCACCAGAGCCAAAAAAATGAACCAGTACCAAAAGAAGTCTTTAATGACATTGCAACAGAAAGCCCAGTCTTCCAAAAGTCTCCTGTTTCATTTTTCCCCAGCACCCCTTCCCCTTTTAATAACATCGAGCTGCTTAGCTAAAGCTGCTGCAATTTTGTTTTACATGCTGGATTTTTTCCATGTAGCCAAACGCTTACATCTTCCACACATTACAAGTACCGTGATCACAATGACACTCAGTCACTGTGAAATCATACTCAAGAACCCCTCCAGCCTTTCTCCGATTTGATTATCCTCCTGCAAATCATTATGACAACCTGTCTGTTTGGTCCTCTGCAGCAGGGCATCATGTGATAGGCAAGATGCCACTGGCACTGAGGAATACTGTTAAGTCTATCATGTGAGTGCACTCTGCATCTCACCGTGATTGGTCATGCTGCTGTCAAAGACGTTGTGTGTAAGTATGAGTAGGAGGTGGGTAGTTGTTGGCAGTAGCACGATCACGCTCTTGGCTGCAGGAGCATACGACGAGGGAGCAGGTGATCATGTGAGTGCTGGCATTTAAGCAGAAGTGGGGAGTATCATAGGCAGTAGCAAGATTGCGCTGTTGTCTGCAGTAGCGCTCAAGGAGCATGGAAGTACTAGCGACTGTTCTTGGCACCAGGAAATGGTGCTAAAATTAAAAAAAAAAAATCACCTGACTAAAAAAATAAATCTCTTTTTGTACCAAGGACGAGCATCAGCGCGACTCCTGCCAATGGTTCCCAAACCTACATACAAACTACCATTTCCAAGTTGGTGAGCAGCACATCAAGAATTGCAGCCTGGCTGACCCACCGGCGCAGCGGTTGGATTTCCTCTTGCGACGCCAGCGACCCGGGTTCAGGAACGAGCTCGGGTCGCTGGAAGGCTGGCCAGGGGGAGACAACTTGAGCGTCCCACAACTGCTCGTTGTCTCAGGAGGGAGGAGGGCTGCAACCCGGTGTTGGGCGACCGCTGGTGGAGGCCTGGGGTAGGGCAACACGTCAGGGTCATTGCTGGGTGGTGCGTGGCAGACATCGGCTCTTGCCTTGATGTCCAGACGTCACGCACCTCAAGGAAACCAGGAAAAAATTGCTCGCTGGCCGCCGGACGACGGCTCTCTGTTCCCCGAGTGCATCCAGCGCCTTCCCGGGGCCTTCTTCTCCTCGGCAGCATCCCCGGGCCCTAGCAGTATGTGGGGCCATCCCTCTCCCCTCGGTGCCTTCCCCCTCAGAGGAGGGGGACCCGCCCGGCGAAGGGATACACCAGGATATCCCGGGAATCGGCTGCAATACGAGGAACCAGAGGAGGGCTGGGTAAGGACAGTGGGGCGGGGGGGAACTTGGCGGAGCTCCTCAAGGAGTTAGGGGACCAGCAAGCACGGGGCGGACAAAAATAGAATAACCAAAAAAAAAAAAAAAAAAGAATTGCAGCCTGTCTTGTAGATTCCTTACCAGCTGCACCAGCAGGCAGTCCCGTAACATACCTAGCAGTGCCTGACTTCTGGTGCTCTTAGTTGCTAGAGTGTCCTAATTCATATCTGTAGACTGAGATCCCCCACAACCACTACCTCCCCTCTGTGACTCCCTTCTCAATTTCTGCCCCTAGTTCCCTATCCCTCTCATCTGCCTATCCCAGTGGAATACAGACCACTTCCATGCACAGCTGCTTTCTGGATGCTGTCATGAGCTGAACTCACGGAGTTTCTGTCTCACCATTTCCTCCCTGATGGACCCATCCTCTACTGCCTCTATGCCTTCTGTCCTAGAGGCTACCCACCTCCTTATCCCTTACTCCTGTCTCTTATACATTCTATACCCCGGTACTGCCAGGTCCCAGTTGTTATTTCCAGTGGCCCATGTTCCTGTAATGGCTACGATGTCCAATCCCAAATCCATCACTATTGCCTGGAGCTCACTAATTTTGTTTCCGAGGCTCCTGGCATATAGGCAGACTGCCTTCCAGCTTGTGCCTGTGCCATTCCTCCTCTTGTGAGCTCCTCTCCATTTGTCCTCCCCTCTCTTCTTAATGTCCTGTTTTTCTGCTCCCTGCTGGCATAAGGAGCACCCCTCCCCTGGCACCCTTACTTAACTTATTATGGACCTCTGTTTTGCTGCTTTAATCCCCACTACTCCTTGACCCCATTTCTGGGGGAGTCCTAGCTAGATCCACCATTTGAACTCCATCCTCTGTGGTTCCCCCAGTTAAAATGTCCATCTGCCTATTCAATACAATTAATAACAAATACACAAAACATAGAAACATAGATTTTGACGGCAGATAAGGACCGCTTGGCCCACCCAGTCTGCCCATTTCCCTACCTAATGGATAAGCTGCAGATCCTAGTTAACCAGCAGCCTACTTCTTCCTACCCCAACCCCCTAGAATTGCCTTATGACTGTCCCATGCATGCTTGAATTCCACCACTGTTTTTGACTCCAGAACCTCCTCCGGAAGGCCGTTCCATGCATCCACAACCCTCTCTGTGAAAAAATACTTCCTTAAATTACCTCTGAGCCCCCCTTCTAGCTTCAAATTGTGCCCCCTTGTTCTTGCACACCTCTTTTTTTGAAAGATGCTACCCTCTTGGACTTTGTTGATTCCCTTGAGATACTGGAAAGTTTCTATCATGTCCCCCACGCCCTCCTTTCCTCGAGGCTATACATATTCAGCTCCTTAAGTCTCTCTTCATATGTCTTCCGGTGCAGACCCTGCACCATTTTAGTTGCCCTCCTCGGGACAGCCTCCATCCTGTCTATGTCCTTGCGGAGATTGGGTCTCCAGAACTGCATGCAGTACTCCAGATGGGGTCTCACCAACTGTCTGTACAGAGGGATAATAACTTCCTGTTTTCTACTGGTGATGCCTCTCCCTATGCATCCCAGTATCCCCCCAGCCATCCTTGCTGCCCTCTCACATTGCTTGCCCACCTTTAGGTCATCTGATATGACTACCCCCAGGTCCCTTTCCATTTTTGTTGTTGTTAGTATCTCACCCCCATTCTGTACTCTTCCCCTGGGTTTTTGTTTCCCAGGTGCATTACCTTGCACTTCTTAGCATTGAATCTAAGCTGCCATACATTTGACCATTCCTCTAACCTTGCCAAGTCCCTTCTCATCCTTTCCACCCCACCTTGTGCATCAACTCTGTTGCAGATCTTTGTGTCATCTGCAAAGAGACATACTTTTCCTTCCAGTCCCTCTGCAATGTCGCTTATAAAGACATTGAAGAGGACCGATCCTAATACTGAACCCTGCGGTACCCCACTAGTAACCCCCCTTTCTTCAGAGTGGACTCCATTTACTATTACTCTCTGTGTCCTATTCTCCAGCCAATTCTTTACCCAGGCTGTCATCTTGGGACCCACTCCCAGGCTGGCTAACTTGTATATTAATCTTTTGTGTGGGACTGTGTCAAATGCCTTGCTAAAGTCTAGGTAGGCCATGTCCATAGCCCCTCCCTGATCTACTACTTTGGTCACCCAGTCAAAGAAATCTATCAGATTTGTCTGGCATGACCTTCCCGCTGTGAATCCATGCTGCCTTGGGTCCTGAGCCCCTCTGGCCTCTAGATACTCAACAATTCTTTCCTTCAGAAGTGATTCCATCACTTTCCCTACCACTGAGGTTAAACTAACAGGTCTGTAGTTTTCTGCTTCTGCCTTGCTCCCACTTTTGTGAAGGGGAATCACATCTGCCCTTCTCCAGTCCTCGGGTACCACCCCATCCTCCCATGATTTGTTAAAGAGAGTAGTCAGTGGTGTCACTAGTTCTACCCTTAGTTCTTTTAGAATTCTGGGATGAATCCCATCAGGTCCCATTGCTTTGTCCACCTTCAGTTTTAAGAGTTCTTTCAGAACCCTTTCTTCTGTAAATGGGCTGGTATCAACTTCTGTATCCAGAGTGTTTCTACTGTTTGTTTTAGGTACAGTGGCGTGAAAAAGTATTTGCCCCCTTCCTGATTTTCTCTATTATTGCATATTTGTCACACTGGATGTTTTCAGGTCTTTAGAGAAAAAGTAATATTAGATAAAGGGAACCTGAGTGAACAAATAACACTTGTTTTTTTAATTTCACTTATTTAATGAAAAAAAGTTAACCAACACCAACTGGCACTGTGTGAAAAGTAATTGCCCCCTTACACTTAATAACTGGTTATGCCACATTTAGCTGCAATGACTGCAACCAAACACTTCCTATAATTCAATATCAGTCTTTCACATCGCTGTGGAGAATTTTAACCCACTCTTCCTCGTAGAACTGCTTTAATTCAGTAACATTTGGTAGGTTTTCGAGCATGAACTGCTCGTGTCAGGTCCTGCCACAGCATCTCTATTGGGTTTAAGTCTGGACTTTGACTAGGCCACTCCAAAAACTTTAATTTTACTTTTTAGCCATTCTGATGTGGACTTGCTTTTGTGTTTTGGATCATTGTCTTGCTGCATGACCTAACTACGCTTCAGCTTCAGCTGATGAAGGATGACCAGACATTCCCTTAAGAATTTTCTGGTACAGAGCAGAATTCATGGTTCCTTTAATTATGGCAAGTCATCCAGGTCCTTAGGCAGCAAAGCATCCCCACACCATCACACTACCACCACCATGTTTGACTGTTGGTATGGTGTTCTTACTGTGGAATGCTGTGTTTGCTTTACGTGAGACATTATGGGATCCATGTCATCCAAAAAGTTCCACTTTGGACTCATCTGTCCATAGAACATTTTCCCGAAAGGCTTGTGGATCATCCAGGTGCTTCTTGGCAAATGAGAGATGAGCGTTTATGTTCTTCTTGGTTAGCAGTGGTTTCCGCCTTGCTACTCTCACATGAAGCCCATTTTTGCCCAGTCTCTTTCTGATTGTGGAGTCATGAACACTGACGTTAGCTGAGGCAAGAGAAGCCTGCAGTTCTTGGATGTTGTTTTAGGATCCTTTGAGACTTCCTGGATGATTTTACGCTGCGCCCTTGGAGTAATTTTGGCAGGCCGCCCACTCCTGGGAAGATTCACTACTGTTCCAAGTGTTCTCCATTTGGAGATTATGGCTCTCACTGTGGTTCAATGGAGTCCCAGAGCCTCAGAAATAGCTTTGTAATCCTTTTCAGACTGATAGAGGGCTAAATTTTTTTTCTGATCTTTTCAGGAACTTCCTTTGATCATGGCATAATGTGCTTGTTGAATCTTTGTGCTGGCAACATGACTCTGATGGTAAGGGTCAAAATAAGTGAGGTTTATATTGAGCAGGGCTGGCTGTAATCAAGCCTGGCTGTGTTCAATCAGCTGACTCTAATTATCCCTTTAATTGGGTTGATTTAACTAGGGGGCAATTACTTTTTCACACAGTGCCAGTTGGTGTTGGTTAACTTTTTTCATTAAATAAATGAAATAAGTGAAAAAAAAAAGTGTTATTTGTTCACTCAGGTTCCCGTTATCTAATATTATATTTTGTCTAAAGACCTGAAAACATCCAGTGTGACAAATATGCTATAATAGAGAAAATCAGGAAGGGGGCAAATACTTTTTCACGCCACTGTACCTCCCCCACTTCCTTTGTAAATACCGAGCAAAAATATTTGTTTAGTATCTCTGCCTTTTCACAGTCACCCTCTGCCCACCCTCCCTCCTCTTTATTAAGCCTCACTAGACCTCCCTTGGTCTTCCTTTGCTCCCTGATGTACCTATAAATGGTTTTATCCCCCTTCTTAACTGAGTTGGCTATCTTTTCCTCGGTTTGGGCCTTTACTGTTCTGACTGCCTTCCCAGCTTCCTTTTGCTTTAACTGATACAGTTCCCTGTCCTGCTCCTTCTGTGATTCCTTGTACTTCCTGAATGCTTTCTTTTTCTCTTGAACCTTCACTGCCACTTCCTTTGAGAACCATAGTGGTTTCTTACATCGTTTTGTTTTGTTTATTTGCTTCACACAAAGGCTCGTTACCTCTGTGCCCTCACAAAACAATCAGCTAAAAGCTCTGACCCACCACTGCGATGAGTGCCTTCCTGTCAGCAAGATGCCCTACACAACAATTTGACAGAGAAAATATCCTGCTAATCAAACAGAGAAAAATCTACACATCCAAGTCAGACACAGGTAAACCTCCCCAGCCCCAAAACAAGCCTGGTGGTTTGTGCTCTGAAAGCTGTCAGCCCCAAAATAAGTCAGCTGTGCCTTAAACTCTTCCTGCACTGAAAATGTTAAGAATTGTAACAAACAAACGTAAACCTAGATCCACCTCCCTCTGTTGCTTGAAAGACTGTCTTTTCCTGTTTCACACTGCAGGTTTTTCTATGACAACTCCTAACTACAGTAATTTATTTAAAAATAGTTTAACTATCACAAACTCCTACGCACCAGTAAATTACTTAAAAATAGTTTCTGTCCCAAAATCCTAGTAGTCAATCCAGCTACCCCCAAGGGACAACCAAAATGCAGTATTCAAACACTTATGAAGTTACTTCCAAGATAAGCAGAGTTTGCAAGCTTCTTTTTCAACTCCTCAGCCACCTGTAATTTATTTAAAAATAGTTTAACTGTCAGAAAATCCTTGTAGACAATCTAGCTACCTCCAAGGATCTACCCAAATGCAGAATTTAAATCCTTCTGAAGTTACTAACAAGATAAACAGAGTTTGCAAGCCCCTTCTTGGTTAAACACTAAATAAATATGTGAATAAAAAGCAATTACCAAGGGTAGTTAGTTTCACCTCCCACATAATTAAGCAAAAGTGCACGTTTGTTGCAGATATCAAGTGCAATATAGAATTTCTCACACAGCTCGCAGTTGAATAAAGAAGTAGTGTCCTTCCAGGTCCAGAAAATGTGCTTTGAAGAACTTGTAGCATCAAAAATAGCAGGCAGAACATGTTACTGATTTTTAAAAGTGATCAGCTCTTACTTTTTATTTCTGAAGTATTTTTCTTTTTCAATTTATTCCCTATACAGTTGTCTACCTGATAATATTAGGTGTGATGTAAAGAGAGAGTACTTCATCTAAAAGCTGACAAATCTAGCTATGTTCTTGACAACAAGTCAGCTTTGTGTGCTTATACTTATTGTGACATCACAAGTGACCAGTCTGGCAACAGGTGATTGGCTATTATAAAAAAGCTCTGAGAAATTGAGCTTTCTGATTGGCTATAAACATTCTAACAGCCTTATGTTAATCTTTTATTAACATACATGTAGAACTTAACCATATTCTGAACAAGGTTTAACATTGTTTAAAAAATATTTTTATTATAATAGCAATAAGGCACTCCTAGGGATTATGTTAATGATCAGTTAATCGCCCTCTTAGGGGCATGTGGCACTTGGCTATGCCTCGTGCCACATTACACACCTAGAGGGTGATTAATAGACCATTAACATAACCCCTGGTCATGCCTTATTGCTTAATTATTGGTTAGTTTTATGTTACAGACAATTGGGTCATAGGGCTGATTATATATGGGGAGGAACAGAACTAGCTATGGCAGCCATCAGTAAGGTACTGCTGCACACATCACACCAAGTATTATTTGATAAAAAATCTTCTAATTAGCAAAAGGAAAAAGAACATCAAGGATACTGATGGGCAGAGCACTGGATGATGACTGACACAGATCCCCTCCTTACCATCTCAGCTAGCCAACATCTGAATGACATGGGCGAAGTGCACACGTACTGTAGAAAACAGCTGATTATACAATATGTTCATATTTGGACCTTGTCACTTAGATGGCAGCTAGCCAAGGTGGTGAGAGGAGGGTCTGTGCTAGTCACCTTCCACCGCCCTGCCCACCGTCCACATGCTTTGAATAGTGAGTCAGGTGCCTGACAGGAGGTGAGTGTGCTGAGTAGGTGGGCCAAGGAGAGAGGTACAACATTATATAATTATATTAACCATTAGCATTTTAATTTTAAATCAACTTTACATGTACTTTGTAATTGTCTCCACTAATACTGCTGCTCCTGCTACTATCAGGGAATATTCACCCAAACCCTGGACCCCCCTCACTCTAAAATGACTATGCTTAAAGGTCAACTTACTACAGTATCACTAAATATTAACAGTCTCCTGCTAAGTTTGCACAATTCCAGGCATGGGTGCCGGTGATCAACCCAGACATTATAGCACCTACTGAAACCTTGCTTTCCCCAAGAAATAAAAGAAAAATACTTCATCGTATGTCGAGAGGCAAAGTTCAGGATGCATAGGCAAACCAGAAAAGTTATAAAATTTACAAGCAGCACCTCATTATTATTATTAATAACAATAAAATAAAAATAAAGTTGTACAGGATAGCTCTTCAAAAAGGCAGTACAAACCAAAAACACATTCCTGCATCTGAGAGTCTGAGTCTCTTTAAAATCTCCAACTCTCTCTCTCTCTCTCTCTCTCTCTAAACAAAACATTGCTCTCTTTTTATGACATATTTGCCTGGCAGTTTAACCTCTGCATCCTGTTCTTGTAGGCTTTGTCTTCTTTTTTTTTTCCATAAATGCAGCAAGACTTTTTTCACTTACCTTCCTGTGACCTGCCTAAAGAGTACATTAGTCTTCTTAACAGGTGCAGCCAATTAAGACATCCTGTCCTAGAGCAAGTTTCCTGTTAATAATTCTGCAAACCAGCTTATGCAAATCAAAATACAGCTCAGGGTTAAACCCTTGTATTAGAGATGGTCATTTTTAAAATAAACTATTTGTTTTCTGCATTCATTTCAACAGTGTAATTATATACATTTACAAACCAAGAGATCCCAGTTTCACACACAAATTCATATATATATTTTTTTTTTTTTTTAAACACAGAGAAGCAAGGGAAGAAACAATGAACAGAAACAGCAAGTTAAGGAAGAGAGAAAATGGGGGAATTGTGCCACTGTCGGAGTGGCCAATTCCTAGGTGCCACAAGGAAACTTTTATTGCACAACCAGACAGGCAAGAAATAAATAAATGACAGAACAGGAAAGGACAGAATAGATCCTTGCTTTTAACTCTCTGCCTAACAAATGGGACAGGGTTGTATTCAACCCTGTCACAGCATGGAAGTCAGAATATTTAAAAAAATCACATCTGTCAGGTGCAGAAAGAATAAAGTACAGCAGTTAGACCAAACAAAAATATAATTATACCCATTTTTCCACTTTATATCATTCCACAACTGAGATAGAAAACATTTCTTCATACTTACCGTAAAATCATTTTCTGTTAACTCTAACATTGTCAATGGTAATCATAACAACTGGCTACAGAGCACTCCTACCAGGAGAATGGCACAGCCCAAGCTTTAGAATGTTGAGCATATGGCAACTCCCCAGTCACTACTGACCTCGCAGTGCCATAGTAGCTACACATTTGCCTATATTATAACCAATTACTTGTAGGCAACAGCTCTTAGTACTGTGAATAAATGCTGTCTTACCTTCTTAGCAAACATTGAGAAAGACAATGCTATCCATTGGACACAAGGTTTGGATGATTCGGTCCTCCCTGCAGGAAAGGACAATCAAGCAGCAAGGTACGCTCCACACCAGTCATAGATCTGGGAAACTTAAGCTGAAAACACAATGAGGCATAACATCCAGGCAATACTGCATTCAGTGAGACTAGCTGCAACAAGAAACAAAAACCTTAAAGATATAATGAAACCTGTTAATCTGCAGTAGCAGATCGATTGAAAAACGTTTATATATATGTAACCCCCCTGCAAATGGGGGTTCATAAAGGACTTCCGGGAGCTTGCTTGGGTGCTCCAGGCCTGAATGGTGTTTGGCATTTAAGCCATTTGTCAGTGGGTGTTTTTGGAGCCTCTGGTGCTGTCTCTTTGGGAGCTGTCTGCTTGCAGACATAATTAGTTTGTATGGGGGGACTGTGTGCTTCTCTGAGTACCACTCGAGCTGCTGCCGATTCACTTAATTTTTGCAGTCGCTAGGAGTGCAGGGGGAACCTATCTGAAAGATGTGACTGTTTGCCAGAAATTATTTAGAGTGGTAATGAAGTTACAGTTTGTCTGGCCTGCTTTCTTTGCGGTCAGAACTGTGTCTGCTGGTTCCCCGTTCTGGTTTTGAGCTGCTGAGCTGGACCAATCAGTGTGGGGTGGGCTGGCTCTGGAGTGGTGCCTTGGACGAATCAGAACTTGGACTCGTGGTCTGGGCCAGCCACGGGAGGATTGTGTGGGCGGTGACTCTGGGAGATGTGGTTCGGGCTTCGGTGCCTTTTTGGACCAGCAGCGGCAGTCTGTTGTGAGTGGCAGCCGGTCCGGTCGGGAGCTGGGGGGAACTCGGGGGAAGGGCCCGGTTTTGTCGGTTGGAGTTTCAGTTGAGCTTTGGCAGTGAAGAAGGAAGGAGCCCTGTGCTTTTCAGTGTGCAGTTTTAGTCAAAAACGTGTAAGGCCCAGAGTTCGGTCTGCAGCTTGTTAGGACTGAACTGCCCTGTGAAAAGAATCAAAGGATCTCTGAAGAGTAGAAACCAGGCTCACCCTGTAGAAGACTGGAAGAATTGCTGAAAATTGCACTCGGTCTGTCAGGAACTGAATCTGCTGTGTGTTCTCCCGGGTATTGTGCAGTAATTGCGATCGGGATACAGATGCAGCCTGCCTGGTATAGTGCTTTCTTTTATATAAGTGTGTGAAGAGGTTTGTGTACCTCAAGTGAGCCCTGCTGACATTGAAGGACCCTATCTTATTTGGAGGTCGTGAGTACTAATTCAGGGTCGCTCCCTGTTGAATTGCCACATTAAATCCAAATGGAATTACTGTACTGCTGACTGTTTAATTTTCCTTTTCTCTGTGTGAAAGGGCCCCACCAGCTGCCACGGTTTGACTAGCCACTAGGGCTTGGGTACCCAGGGACAGTAACTGATAGGGATAGGCCTGTGCACAGAGCCATAGGTAGATTATTAGAGTGATAAGCTAATTAACCTGATTTCCCCCTGTCCTTGTTATATCCCCCTAAATAAATCAGAGCTGCTTGTTTCAGCAAAGTTATACTGCCTGAGGTATTTGTCTATGTTAAAGTACTGTACTGTGATTGTTGCACTGTATCTCATTTCACAGGAGGTCCCAGTGCCGGAACCAGTCCTGGGGGTAAGTGTATACTGTGAAGGTAATTCTGATATATTGTGTGGGCCACTAGTGGGAAGAAAGGGGTTGCAGTGTCCCAGAGGCTGTGACCAAGTTAGTTTAACTATTGCAAACCCTGACCTCTGGGTGGAGGCACCCGCCATTGGATCCAGGCCCCTCAACCTGTTAGTGGCAAATCAGGCAGGGTAGTAGCCCCTGGGATAGCGCCATCTAGGGGTTACATCTTGAGGCTCACCGCTGGGATTGTGTGTCCTCTAGTGGCCATATTTACGAACCACTGTTAAGAAAAAATGGGTACCCGACAGAAGTGGCTGTGCACCGCTGGTGGAGTGGTGTACTGGGGAGGAGATCGACCCCCAAATGCTATGCTTATCCTGGACATCCCCTGGGTATCAATACGGACACTGTGCAGGAGTACTTTCCAAGGTGGAAGGTTTACAAAACCCTGTGGTGGTGGGTCGGCATGCTAATCTGCTCACCCACACTTTCCTGGCCCTAGTAGAGTTTAAGGATCCCATAGATAGCTCCAAAGTGCCACAGACCATTACCCCAGAGGAGCCCTCACTGCTTGGAGAGTGATAACTAAGGACAGTAAAGACCGGGGAATCAGCCCCACCACTATCTGAAACTTTTGAGGAGAAATTTGCTGAATGGTTGCTGGGAGAGGGAAAACTGTGGAGGACTTGAAGAAACTATTCTTGCCACCTGGGGTGTTCCTCCCAACACCCTCTCCTGCTCCAGTGCCCGTAATGGTGGCTGAACCAATGCAGACTCCTATTTCTGCACCTGCCATTAGTCATGACTCTTACCAAGGTTGAGGATCTTCTCTGGCACCCTCCCCACCCCCAAGGGAGGATGACTGGGAGACCTGGATAGACTATGTTGCCCCCAAGTGCTAGAATGGCAATGCTCGGAAGGCGAAAAGCGAAGAGGGTTAGTGAGAGCCTCCGAGGTCCCTGCCCTGGCTACCATCCGTGCTAAACGGGCCAGTAACCCTGAAGCGACTGCACAGGCCTATCTTGAGGCCTTGGAGAATGTGTATGGGAGCCCAGATTCTGATGAGGACCTATGGTGGAGAGTAAGAAATGCACAACAGTACCAAGGGAGTTGTTGTCTGTGTATGTCTCTCGGCTGGAAAAATTGTTGCAAGAATGCCTCAGAAAGGGTAGTTTGCCAGCGATTGAACTGGACCGAACCAGACTGGACAGAATCCTTAAGTCTGCCCCTTCTCAGAACTGCTGTTGCTTCAGTTACTGGCAAATCGACTGGAATCCCACCCTCCTATGATGAGTTAATGAGAGAAATTCGAGGAGTTGAGAAAAGCGACCTCGGAGGTACCTGCACCAACAGCTGTGGCTACACCCGAGTGACTGAGGGTGACCCATCAAGTGAAGTTCAGGGGCAGAGGTTGACAGTCAATGAGTGCTCTGACAAGGAAAAGATATGCCACAATGGGCGAACTGTTGAGAGAGATCCGAATTCAAAACAGTCCTTTATGAAGGCCACGCCTGCAAGTACGGGCCCTGACCTATATCCGACTGCATCTGCTATGGGGGTGGGGTACCCACCCATGTATCTCCTGCTGATAACAGCTCCAAACTCAATTCCTTGACCATGGAAGTGGAGAAACTGACGAGATGTCTCCAAATGCTTATCACGCCGCAGACAGAGATGGCACCAGGTTTCCAGTTAGTAATACCCCGCCCTGGCTCCCAGTGTGGCGCCTCGGCCAGCTCAAACTCCAGAAAGTATGTTTTGCTATAATTGTGGGAAAGATGGGCACATGAAAGGAATGCCAGTCCCCAAAAGACACTGACAAAGTTGCATATAGGCTACAAGGAGAGCTTCGGAGAAGAAATCAGTGGTTAAGAGGTGCACGACATGATCCCAGTGAGGGCACCAAAAATGCTAATTCACGTCCTTTTGTGGCAAGGTCAGTTGCCCAGGCCCCCACTACCGCCTCTCCAGACTGGTCCAGAATAGTGGGTCCCTCCATGGAGACCACTGTAAAGGTGAATGGAGTGTCTACAAGAGCTGTATTAGACAGTGGCTCCCAAGTGACAATTATGTTCCAGGATTGGTATCAGAAGCATTTGTCAGACGTACCCTTACAACCATTAGAAGGACTGCATGTATGGGGGTTAAGAGAAGGCCTACCCTATTCTGGGTATATCCAATTTGGCTGTCTTTCCCCACCTCCGTGGCTGGAGTGGCCGAACAAGTAGAGACCCTAGCCTTAGTGTGTCCCCCCACTGGACTGTATGATGGTGTCCTTTGTTGATTGGAACAAATGCTCATATGTTCGGAAGGCTGGCACAGTTGTGTTATGAAAACAGGGGTCAAAGACTAGTAGAGCTTTAAGAGTTCCGGCTTTAATTAAGAAGGCCTATGAGGCACAGAGAGATGCTGAAAAACAGAACCAGAGGAACCGTCGGAATTGTATGGAAGAAGGATCCTGAGTCTCTGATCCTGGCGCCAAATGCCCAGTGTACCTTACAGGAGAGGTCCGTATCAGAAAGGATGTTAAGAATAAAATATTAATGTTGGATGCACCAGGCGATGGAAAATTGCCAGAGGGACTGCTGGTCAAGCCTAGTATTTTGCCCGCTAGAGCCCATGCTTATGCCAGAAGGGTAATGGTCCAAGTTCATAATGTGTCTGAAAGAGACATTCGAGTAAACAGAGGTTGCATCCTGGCTAATGTGCATTGTGCAGACACTGCAGTGCTACCCAGCAGCAAGAGTTCAAGGAAGAATGACAGAGTAACGCCTGACTTGTTTGATTTCGGCGACTCCCCGCTGCCAGCTGAATGGAAAGTGAGGATCAGTGAGAAGCTTGCCCAGAGAGACCAGGTGTTTTCTTTAAAGGAATGGGATGTAGGATGCGTGAAGGAGCTGAGCACAATATCCGGCTGCATGACGAAAGACCATTTCGTGAGAGGTCTCGACGCCTGGCACCTGCTGACATAGATGATGTGAGACGGCATCTGCAAGAGATGTTAGCTGCTGGTGTAATACAAGAATCCAGAAGCCCTTATGCTTCCCCCATTGTGGTAGTGAGGAAAAAGAATGGAACAGTAAGGATGTGTGTGGATTATCGCACCTTAAACCGGCGGACTATCCCTGATCAGTACACAATGCCCCGCATTCAGGATGCTTTGGACTGCCTAAGCGGGAGCAAGTGGTTCTCTGTGCTGGATCTCCGCAGTGGGTACTACCAGATCCCGATGGCCCCAGAGGACCGTGAGAAGACTGCCTTTATCTGTCCTGGCTTCTATGAATTCATGAGGATGCCTCAAGGATTTCAGGTGCCCCAGCCACTTTTCAACGATTGATGGAGCGTGCAGTGGGGACATGAACTTACTAGAGTGCCTGGTATACCTAGATGATGTTATTGTGTTTGGCAGCTCACTGGAGGAACATGAAAGCAGATTATTTAAGGTATTGGACCGACTGGAGGACTTTGGCCTTAAACTGTCCATTGATAAGTGTCAATTCTTTCAAACATCAGTAAAGTATGTGGGACACATAGTATCCACCGAGGAATAGAGACCGACCCAAGTAAAGTTGAGGCCTTGACCACCTGGCCACAGCCCAAAAATCTAAAAGAACTGCAAAGATTCCTGGGATTCTGTGGTTATTATCGGCGCTCATCAAGGACTATTCAAGAGTGATCCGCCTTTACTTAACCTTACTCAAGGGTATCCCCAACCCACAAAAATACCAAAAGTCAGCGTCCTCAAGACTGAAAGAGTGTATTTTCATCCAAGTGAAGTATTTGGGGCCCGCTGGACTCCTGATTGTGAGACTGCTTTTCATGAGATCATATATCAACTTACCCATGCTCCAGTGCTGGCCTATGCCGATCCAAGAAAACCTTACGTCCTGCACACTGATGCTAGCTTGCAAGGGTTGGGGGCTGTGTTGTACCAAGAGCACGAGAATGGCCTGAGACCAGTGGCCTTTGCCAGTAGAAGCCTGACCCCATCCGAAAAGAACTATCCTGTACATAAGTTAGAGTTCCTAGCTTTGAAGTGGGCTATTGTTGACCAATTCCATGAGTACTTGTATGGGGCTAAAATACTAGTAAAACTGACAATAATCCTTTGACCTATGTGCAGACCTCAGCTAAGTTGGATGCCACTGGCCATAGGTGGCTTTCTGCATTATCTACATATGACTATGCTCTCGAATACCGAGCAGGTCTGAACCACATAGATGCTGATGCTCTCTCGGAGGCCTGTTCCCCAGAATGATTGGGTCCGATTGGCAGAACCTGACATTCGGGCACTCTGCCGGAAGTTTGACAGGAGGAACAAATGTCCACGGACGCAGTGGACTGCATGGTGGATTGCTTGGGAGCCTCTGAGAATTGCATACCTGCTGCTTATTGCCACTTTTCTGCAATAGACATTGGTGCACTGCCTCAGCTGGACAATGACAGTATTCGGGCTCAATCCACGATCCCATGATCAAAGCAGCTTTAGAAGCCTCTATGCAGGAAAAAGATGTGTCCAAATTACGCTCCACTGATTTGAGAACTGCACTGTTATACAAAGAAGGTCCTAAGTTGAAACTGATCAATAAACTGTTATACAGAGAAACAGTAGACAGAGGGGACAAGTAGACAAACAACAACTAGTGCTGCCCACTGCCTTCGAGACTCAGTACTGAGGTCCTTGCACAACCACATGGGGCACCTTGGTATAGACAGAACACTTGACTTGGTGAGATCCAGATTCTATTGGCCTAAGATGGGGGCTGATGTGGAGCAACACATTCGAACTTGTAGTCGCTTACAGAGGAAAGCTTTGCCCCAGAGGGCTGCCCCTTGTTAACATCACCACCAGTGCACCCATGGAGCTGGTCTGTATTGATTTTCTGAGTTTGGAGTCAGATCAAAGAAATATCAGTAATGTGCTGGTGGTCACTGACCATTTCACGAGATATGCCCAAGCTTTCCCACCAAAGACCAGAAAGCATCCACTGTGGCCAAAGTACTTGTAGAAAACTTTTTGTTCACTATGGGGCTCCACAAAGAATCCATTCTGATCAAGGGAGAGACTTTGAGAGTCGTCTGATCAAAGAGATGCTTTCTCTGTGGGGAGGCGAAAGTCCAGAACCACTCCTTACCACCCCCAGGGGACCCACAGCCTGAACGTTTCAACCGCACTTTGCTAGATATGCTAGGCACCCTGCACCCAAAGGACAAGCCTAGATGGAGCCAACAAATTAGCACCCTGGTACATGCTTATAACTGCACCAAAGTGATGCCACTGGATTCTCCCCTCACCGCCTGATGTTTGGAAGAGAAGCTCGACTACCAGTAGATGTGTGTTTGGGGTCTCTCCTGATGGGGTTCAAGCTGACAACTATTTACAGTATGTGCAAGTTAAAGGCCCAGCTAACTCATGCGTACAACTGGCTCAAACCATGGCTGCCAAAAGAAATCTGGCCAACAAAGAAAGGTATGATAAAAGGGTGAAAGCACAGGAACTCCAGGAGGGAGATCGGGTATTGCTAAGAAATCTGGGACTGCATGGCAAGCACAAGATTGCTGACAGATGGCACCATCTCCTCACATTGTAGTGGGCAAACTAGATGATCTGCCAGTGTACAAAGTAAGGCCTGAGAATAATTCAAAAGATGTAAAAACAATGCATAGAAATCATTTACTGCCCATTGGACAAATCTTAATTGAGTCTGAGCCCCAGAAGATGCCCCTCTGGACCAGTGACTAGAGCTGCTGCTAAGAAAAGATCAAGAAAGTCTGCACCTACAGAAGCAAAGTTAAAGTGTTCTCTCCACAAGTCCCAGTTGAGCATGACTGTCAGTCCATATCGGAAGAAAGTGAGAGTGACTTTGAATACTATCCTTCTTACAACTGAGTCAATTGTTTCGGGCAATCTCCTAGTCAATACTGGAGACAAAGCTGGGCCTTCTGGACTGTCTAAGCCCCAGCTTCATCCCTGGAGCCAATGCTCCCAGAAAGTGAAGTGCAAAGCATCAGATCAGATGAAATGGAATCATTGTGCATGGTTGAACTGTTTGAGCTTTCAGGAGGAAAATGATAGATTGGGGCAGACTGGTGATACACCCAACAAGAAGAGTATTTTGAGTGCCTGACAGTCCACTGCCAGTGTCCGAAGCTCTCCATGCGAGCCAAATGTTGTGGACTCAGAAACTGTAACTCCTGGAGCTGAAAGTGCCCCAAGTTCTAGCCTCTCTACCCCCATGGAGACTCCTGACAAGTGAGGACAATGCTGAAAATGAGGCTCAGAGTGCAGAGACTATAACAGTTCCCCTAGAAAGACTGGTCGAGCTGTAAAGCCTGTGGTGCACCTCAGTTATGATTCCCTTGGGAGGCCTGTGGATTTGCCTCTCAATGTTGTCCATAAAGGAGTGTATGTGTCCCCGAGCTCATTGCCCAAACTGAGCGTCAGTGCTAACTCAAGTTACTTGTGTTGCCCTCTAAGTATGGTGTCCTTGCCCCGTCCAGCCCCAAGGTAACTGATAGGAAGGCCCCTCTTCAGGTTTCATGTACAAGAGGTAATAACTTGAGTTATGGTACAATGTGTGTAATACTGTGTAAAGAGGACGTACTGCAATGTTTCAGAAATGTGTTCTTGGTAAAATGATATATTGACTGATGATTACATGTATGCGAGCCTAATGCAAATGTATATGGTTGCAGTTAAAACTTATGGGGGTACTTGCTTGACGCGGACGTCAAGCTTTCCCAGGCCAGGAAGGGTGTAACCCCCCTGCAAATGGGGGTTCATAAAGGACTTCCGGGAGCTTGCTTGGGTGCTCCAGGCCTGAATGGTGTTTGGCATTTAAGCCATTTGTCAGTGGGTGTTTTTGGAGCCTCTGGTGCTGTCTCTTTGGGAGCTGTCTGCTTGCAGACATAATTAGTTTGTATGGGGGGACTGTGTGCTTCTCTGAGTACCACTCGAGCTGCTGCCGATTCACTTAATTTTTGCAGTCGCTAGGAGTGCAGGGGGAACCTATCTGAAAGATGTGACTGTTTGCCAGAAATTATTTAGAGTGGTAATGAAGTTACAGTTTGTCTGGCCTGCTTTCTTTGCGGTCAGAACTGTGTCTGCTGGTTCCCGTTCTGGTTTTGAGCTGCTGAGCTGGACCAATCAGTGTGGGGTGGGCTGGCTCTGGAGTGGTGCCTGGACGAATCAGAACTTGGACTCGTGGTCTGGGCCAGCCACGGAGGATTGTGTGGCGTGACTCTGGGAGATGTGGTTCGGCTTGGTGCCTTTTGGACCAGCAGCGCAGTCTGTTGTGAGTGGCAGCCGGTCCGGTCGGGAGCTGGGGGGAACTCGGGGGAAGGGCCCGGTTTTGTCGGTTGGAGTTTCAGTTGAGCTTTGGCAGTGAAGAAGGAAGGAGCCCTGTGCTTTTTCAGTGTGCAGTTTTAGTCAAAAAACGTGTGTAAGGCCCAGAGTTCCGGTCTGCAGCTTGTTAGGACTGAATCCGTCCTGTGAAAAGAATCAAAGGATCTCTGAAGAGTAGAAACCAGGCTCACCCTGTAGAAGACTGGAAGAATTGCTGAAAATTGCACTCGGTCTGTCAGGAACTGAATCTGCTGTGTGTTCTCCCGGGTATTGTGCAGTAATTGCGATCGGGATACAGATGCAGCCTGCCTGGTATAGTGCTTTCTTTTATATAAATGTGTGAAGAGGTTTTGTACCTCAAGTGAGCCCTGCTGACATTGAAGGACCCTATCTTATTTGGAGGTCGTGAGTACTAATTCAGGGTCGCTCCCTGTTGAATTGCCACATTAAATCCAAATGGAATTACTGTACTGCTGACTGTTTAATTTTCCTTTTCTCTGTGTGTGAAAGGCCCCTACCAGCTGCCACGGTTTGGACTAGCCACTAGGGCTTGGGTACCCAGGGACAGTAACTGATAGGGATAGGCCTGCACAGAGCCATAAGTAGATTATTAGAGTGATAAGCTAATTAACCTGATTTCCCTGTCCTTGTTATATCCCCTAAATAAATCAGAGCTGCTTGTTTCAGCAAAGTTATACTGCCTGAGGTATTTGTCTATGTTAAAGTACTGTACTGTGATTGTTGCACTGTATCTCATTTCACAGGAGGTCCCAGTGCCGGAACCAGTCCTGGGGGTAAGTGTATACTGTGAAGGTAATTTGATATATTGTGTGGGCCACTAGTGGGAAGAAAGGGGTTGCAGTGTCCCAGAGGGCTGTGACCAAGTTAGTTTAACTATTGCAAACCCTGACCTCTGGGTGGAGGCACCCGCCATTGGATCCAGGCCCCTCAACCTGTTAGTGGCAAATCAGGCAGGGTAGTAGCCCCTGGGATAGCGCCATCTAGGGTTACTATATATATATATATATATATATATATCTATATACATACATACATACACACACAGAACACAGCGCAGCAGAATAGAGAGGTGTTCGAAAGTAGGGGATTTTATCAAATAGGACATCCCTTCTAGCATACCGGATAAGATTCTCCTGCAGGAGCTAGGCTCCTGGGTGGGCCCCATTGACAATGATGGAGCTAACAGAAATAGAAATGACGGTAAGTATGAAGAAATTTCTTCTTTCTGTAGCACTCCACATTATCAATGGGTATTCTCAACAACTGGGTTCTAAGAAGCAGTACCCAAAACAGCCAGTGGGGGGGGATATCCTATATGCCAGAGGCAGGCACCAAGAATTACTTGCGAACTGCTGCCTGCAGTACTCTGCAACCAAAAGCTGCGTCAGCAGAACTCTGAATATCCAATTTGTAATATTTCGTGAACACGTGGACAGAAGACCACGTAGCTGCCTTGCATGGCTCTAAACCAAGGTTTCACCACTCTCCCCCCTGGATGTGGCCATCGCCCTGATGGAGTGAGCCTTGATGAGAGCTGGAGGCCTCTTCTTTTCCGCAACATAGGCCTTAGCAACACAAGACCGCTCTCACCGAGCCAGGGTGGCTTCCGAGGCTTTTTGATCCTGTTTGGCTGCTCCAAAAAGAAGAAACAGACTATCTGACTTTCAAAATTCAGTTGTCCATTTAAGATAGATCATAACTGCCTGTTGCAAATCTAACTTGTGCAGTTCCTTTTCCTTGGGGTGAGAAGGTTGTGGGCAGAAGGATGGAAGGCATATTTCCTAGTTCACATGGAAGGCCATGCGGCACTTTAGGGACGAAAGACAGGACCGTCCTGAGTACCACTTGTCTTTATGCATAATAAGGTATAGCTCCTTGTGAGACAAGGCCTGGAGTTCACCAGCCTCTCCTGGCTGAACACATGGCCTCTAGGAAACACACCTTTGTAGGACAACACATCCAACGATATGGATGACAGTGGCTTGAAAGGCTCCACACAGACAGCATTCAAAACCAAATTAAGATCCACGGGGAACAGCTACAAAAAACACCGGTCAGCTCCTGCCAACCGTGTGTAAAAAATGAATAACCTCTCATTAGTTTCTTGGGAGAACCCCAAGGATGCTCTGAGAGTGGAAACTTGACCTCTCAGCATGTTCAATCCCAGCACCTTCTCCACGCCTTCCTGTAGGAAATCTAAAATCTGTGGAATTGAGGTCTTGGAAGGCTTAAAATCCTTCCCTCTGGCCCAAGATGAAAAGGTGCCCCATACTCGAGCATAAGCTGCGAACATAGAAGTTTGTCTGGAAGCTGCCAAGGTTTTAGCTACATTCTTGGAGAAACCCAGTTTTAGAAGCCTCCTCCTTTCAGAAGCCAGGCCGCGAGCTGCATCACTCCTCGATTTGGGTGAAGAATGGGACCCTGTAATAGAGGTCTCTTCTTACTGGAAGACAGAAGGGAACTTGCCGAGCTAGATTCACGGGTCCGAGAACCACAGTCTTCCCACCCACTCTGGAGCTATTAGAAGGAAGCTTTCTCTTGAGTGTCTTATTTTTTGTAAGACCTGTGAAAGAAGAGGCAGTGGAGAAGAGACATATGCTCCGCTGAAGGTTCACTCTTGAGTCAGAGCGTCCACTGCCTCTGCCTGTGGACACCAAAAATGAATGAAGAACCTCTGGATCCAAGCATTGTGGCTGGATGTGAACAGATCCATCTGCAGTCAACCAAACCGGTTCCTCAGGAGTTCGAATACCTCAGAGCTCAACTACCACTCTCCGGGTGAACATTTTCGTGACTTAGCCAGTCTGCCTGAATGCTCAACTTCCCTGCCAGATGTACTGCCAAGAGAGAGAAGATACTCCTCTGCCCAACTCAGGAGTTCGGAGGCCTCTTAAAGCATCTCCCTGCTTTTCGTGCCTCCCTGATTGTTTATGTATGCCATGGTGATGGCATTGTCTAACCGCACCTTTACTACGTCGTTTTTCAGCACGGTCTGAAACCAAAGAAGAGCTAAGCGGACCACCCGCATCTCCAGAACATTTATATGGAGATGTTGTTCCTGTACTGACCAAGTCCCCTGAATGGGAAGTTGGTTCAGGACTGCCCCCCACCCATGCAGACTGGCATCTGTTGTGAGAATTAACTCTGGGGGAGGATCCAGTGGAACCCCCTTGCTGAGATTCTGCACATTGACCCACCAACTCAGGGAGTGACAAAGGTAAGGGGAACTCTGGCCAGATAATCCTCCAGTGATGGATTCCAGGCTATCAACAAACCCACTTGAAGAGGCCATGTATGGAAGTGAGCCCACGGGACTAAGTCTATCGCTGCCACCATGAGGCCTAGAATTCACAGCAGACTGTGGGCAGAGGCCAATGACTGATTCCTGAGCCACTGGACATCCGACAATAATGTCTCTTTCCAGAAAGGTAAAAAAAAAAATAAACCTTCCCTAGTTTTGTGTTGTAGACTGCCCTCAGATGTTCCAAGGCCTGAGATGGCTTGAGAGAGTTCTTCTCCTGGTTCACCACCCAGCCATGTGACTCCAGGATCTCCAGAGTCCTGAGCACCGATCTCTTTGCCAGAGGTGTCGATGCATAAATTAGCAAGTCGTCCAGATAAGGATAGACATGATGCCCTTTCTGCCAAAGTTGAGCCACCAGGACTATTAACACCTTTAAGAAAACTCAGAGGGCTATTGCCAGGCCAAACAGAAGTACCCTGTACTGAAAATACAGGCCAGTATCGAGATCTGAGATACTTCTGGTGGGACTGATGGATGGGGATGTGAAAGTATGCATCTGTCAGATCTATTGAGGCTAAGAAGTTCCCTGGCTGAATGGCCTGGGTTATTGACCTCAGGGACTCCATCTTGAAAGTTTTTTGGTGTGCAAACTTGTTCAGATGCTTCAAATCCAGAACTGGTCTGAAACCACCTGACTTCTTGGGAACTACAAAATAAGTTGAGTAGAACCCTTGATCTTGCTCACTTGGTGGTACCGAAACAATGGCCCTGATTTGAACGAGGTGGATCAGGGTCTCTGATATCACCTGGCATTTTGCCACGAGCTTGGAAACCGGGGATGATAGAAAGCATCCCCTTGAGGGAACCGTTAATAATTCCACAGCATAACCCAGTTGAAAGATTTCCAGAACTCAAGCATCTGGCGTTGACTGA
The DNA here is from genome assembly GCA_016271365.2 of Neoceratodus forsteri. NCBI lineage: Eukaryota > Metazoa > Chordata > Ceratodontiformes > Ceratodontidae > Neoceratodus > Neoceratodus forsteri. The sequence continues at coordinate 572,294,923 of CM057452.1, forward strand.
GCCCATCTTGAGAAGAACTCTGAAGTCTTCCACCAAGGAAAGGGGGCATGGATGGGCCCACCATGTACCTTCATTGAGAGGCTTGTCCTCCTCCACAGCGCCTGGCAATTGTTACCTGAATAGGCTCTTGCATTTCTCTGGTTACCAAAGTTCTGAAAGGGATGAAACCCCCCTCAGGACTGCCTGCACTGGCTATCGCCTTGACCCCTTTGGGCTACTGAGACTCTCTAGGCTTCACCCCCTATCCTCCTTCCATACCATTGATGGGGCTACCCTCGAGGACACCTCCTCTTTCAGATACCTTGGGGTCTGGCTGGACCTACACCTCAGCTTCTCTGGACATACTGATGCCATTCTGAAAAAACTGTGCCCCAAGCTTGGCGCCCTATCTAGAAACCATGGTTGTATCCCTCCTATGGTATGGGCGAACTAGTCCAGAAGATGATCCTCCCTATTTTTGACTACTGCGATGTAGTCTGTGGCGCCGCCCCAAATCCCCTGACCAAACTGGACTCTCTCTTAACTCCTTCTGTCACTCTGCCCTGGATGCTCCACCATGTACTCACCACTGCAACTTATACCATGCCTGCCTTTTCCCCTCTGGCTAACAGGTGCCTCGACCACTGTGCCAAACTCACTTCTAAATTCTGACTAGGGGAACTTCCTTCCTACCTCTTATGCTCCCTCTCCTCTCCTCTTCCTCCCTCCCACTCACTCAGATCTGCTGACACTCGTACTCTGATGATCCCGTCGTACCACCCTTATCAGTCAATCAGGCTTTTCCCATTGCTTTCCTAAAATCTGGAACTCCCCTCCCCCAATACGACATTCCTTCTCCTCCATTCCTAGCCTCTGCTATACATAACCTTCTTTTTCTGTCAACTGCTCCCATTTTAACCCTTCCTAATAAAGTTCCCCAACTAAATACCCCTTCTTGCCTACTCTGCTAATCACTCACTAGTCTCCCCTTTCTTTCAACTGTTTCCCCCCATCCTACTACCTCTAAGCTTTCCGGGTTTCAGCCCCTGGCAGGGTTCTCTACAGCCTGGAGGCGCTAGCTATAGGCCATCCCCCCCCCTTCCCAATTCTCCCCTCTTGACTCCTTACATCTCAGCACTTAAATAGGTATCAGTTAACTTAGACCTGAACAACTTGCACTTTCAATCCTGTCTGGGAAGTGCATATCACTGTATGCATATATTCTCAGCCATGTTTAAAAATTTAATTCTGTAAACAACTCTTCAAATGCATAAATTTGTGCCATTTTAACTGCTAATGTTTGTACTTTTACACACTGCTGTCAAATGATGTTGTATGTCATCATTTTCACATCCTACTGTAACCCCCCCAGGTGCACCAGAGATGAGCAACTTGTTGTTCAGTGTGCCTTCCGTGAAACATTTCAATAAATAAAAATAAAAATACTGTGGGCTTATGCTGTTGTTTAGACAAAGGAAAGTGGCTCTTCTTGTCCTGAAGACCCTTCAAGATAGAATCCAGGCCGGAACCACACAATAAGCCTCCCTCAAAGGGAAGGTTAAATAGTTTCGCTTTTGAAGCTTGATCAGCGGCCCAATGTCAGAGCCACATGCCCCTCATGGCCGAAGCAATCTGATAGGCCAAATGGGCTGATGGGTGCAAATTCTCCACTTTGGAATAACCAAAAAAGTGGAGGCCATGGCCACTAACTGCTAAATGCTCGCTCCTATCGAGTACGGTGGAACGAAACTGGCCAGAGCAGTGACCCAAATGCTTAAAGCTCTGGTAACAATAAATGAAGCATAACATGTATAAATGTTCATTCCATTAGAGACGAAAGCACTGCTGTATGTGGTATCCACCCGCTTGTCATGTGAATCTGCTAGGGCCAGAGAGCCTTCAATAGGCAGGGTGGTGTGTTTGACTGAATTATAAACAGCCTTGTCTGCCAGTGGAGGAGCTTCCCATTTGCAAGACCTTTCCTCCAAAAAAGGATAATTCTGTAATTTTGGTTTGGGAAGATACTTTCTCTGATCCACAACAGCCCATTCTTGCTCAATAATTTGGTCACAGTGAATAAAACCTGGGAAACATTCTGGAGCAGAGGAGGATACAGACAGACCTGGATTGATATCCATCGCCCCCATGAGCTCCTCCTTAAACTGTAGAGATCTACAAGCCTCAGATATCAAAAAGAACAAGGACTTATTGTCAAATAGGGGGGAAATCGGTATCCTTGACTTGGGCTCCATCCACTCCCCTTTCTCTTCCTCCTCTGCAGAGAGGACGTCCTCCTCCTCCTCCTCATCAGAGAGCAATTTTTTAGGTCAAGAGCTTCCCCAAGATCCCCAAAATCCTCATCCTGGCCTTCTAAGAAGTTAGGAATAGGGTCTCCTGAAAATCTGATTCAGTAACCTTTTCTTGCTGCGACACACCTGGATGTGCCTGTGCAAGGGCCCCCCCCCCCCGACCTGAAGGGTCGGGTGTATCTGCTGGGATGTCCTGCGGAACACTGGGGCCCAAAAGCTCACCCAAGAGCAACAAAAATGATTTTCACAATTCTACTTTGCCACTGCCCATAGAAGGACCAGGTGCCCCCTCCCCAGCTGGGAGGACCCGTTAAGAGAAATATTATGCTGAGCAACACAATAAGTGCAATAGGAACCAATGGGGAGGTCCTCATCACCCTTTTGCAGGTCTTACATCATTTCATAATGAATGGTCTCTGATAAGCCATTGTGCCAGGAATAGAAGTTACCACAGAAAAACCCAGGTAAAATATATTAAACAGTAATAATTAGCCCTATAGCTTGCTGGGCTCAAAAACTCCACTGAGCCTAATACAGTAATTAGTGTGCCAAAAGCGCTAAATAGACATGCTGCGCTCTCTAATGAGTGTGCTGCAGGACATCAGTGCGCTAACATGGGCATGCATGCACCAGTAAGTCATAAGCGTAACAGTGCAATGTAATTAATAGGCAACTCCGTAATGTGCTAACGCGGTCGCGTACCACGTGGAACGACACACCATGAGTGCACGCTTAAAAAACAAAGCCGAAATGGCCTGAAGAAGCGCTACCAGCCCTAATGAGGCTGCTGGGGCAACAGAAAATAGAGGTCTGTGGGGAAAACCACCAAAAACCCTAAGGTACACAAAACTCACACAATAGCTACAAAAATACACAAAACACAGAACCTGAGAGGAGGGCAATGCCAGAGCCAAGAAACATAGAAACATAGAACATAGATTTTGACGGCAGATAAGGACCGCTTGGCCCACCCAGTCTGCCCATTTCCCTACCTAATGGATAAGCTGCAGATCCTAGTTAACCAGCAGCCTACTTCTTCCTACCCCCTAGAATTGCCTTATGACTGTCCCATGCATGCTTGAATTCCACCACTGTTTTTGACTCTACAACCTCCTCCGGAAGGCCGTTCCATGCATCCACAACCCTCTCTGTGAAAAAATACTTCCTTAAATTACCTCTGAGCCCCCTTCTATCTTCAAATTGTGCCCCCTTGTTCTTGCACACCTCTTTTTTTGAAAGATGCTACCCTCTTGGACTTTGTTGATTCCCTTGAGGTACTTGAAAGTTTCTATCATGTCCCCCCTCTCCCTCCTTTCCTCGAGGCTATACATATTCAGCTCCTTAAGTCTCTCTTCATAGGTCCTCCGGTGCAGACCCTGCACCATTTTAGTTGCCCTCCTCGGGACAGCCTCCATCCTGTCTATGTCTTTGCGGAGATTGGGTCTCCAGAACTGCACGCAGTACTCCAGATGGGGTCTCACCAACTGACTGCACAGAGGGATAATAACTTCCTGTTTTCTACTGGTGATGCCTCTCCCTATGCATCCCAGTATCCCCCCAGCCCTCCTTGCTACCCTCTCACATTGCTTGCCCACCTTTAGGTCATCTGATATGACTACCCCCAGGTCCCTTTCCATTTTTGTTGTTGTTAGTATCTCACCCCCCATTCTGTACTCTTCCCCTGGGTTTTGGTTTCCCAGGTGCATTACCTTGCACTTCTTAGCATTGAATCTAAGCTGCCATACATTTGACCATTCCTCTAACCCCTGCAGAGTCCCTTCTCATCCTTTCACCCCACCTTGTGCATCAACTCTGTTGCAGATCTTTGTGTCATCTGCAAGAGACATACTTTTCCTTCCAGTCCCTCTGCAATGTCGCTTATAAAGACATTGAAGAGGACGTCTAATACTGAACCCTCGCGGTACCCCACTAGTAACCCCCCTTTCTTCAGAGTGGACTCCATTTACTATTACTCTCTGTGTCCTATTCTCCAGCCAATTCTTTGCCCAGGCTGTTATCTTGGGAGCCACTCCCAGGCTAAGCTAACCTGTATATTAATCTTTGTGTGGGACTGTGTCAAATGTCTTGCTAAAGTTCAGGTAGGCCATGTCCACAGCCCCTCCTGATCTACTACTTTGGTCACCCAGTCAAAGAAATCTATCAGATTTGTCTGGCATGACCTTCCGCTGTGAATCCATGCTGCCTTGGGTCCTGAGCCCTCTGGCCTCTAGATACTCAACAATTCTTTCCTTCAGAAGTGATTCCATCATTTTCCCTACCGAGGTTAAACTAACAGGTCTGTAGTTTCTGCTTCTGCCTTGCTCCCACTTTTGTGAAGGAATCACACCTGCCCTTCTCCAGTCCTCGGGTACCACCCCATCCTCCCATGATTTGTTAAGAGGGTAATCGGTGGTGTCACTAGTTCTACCCTTAGTTCTTTTGGAATTCTGGGATGAATCCCATCAGGCCCATTGCTTTGTCCACCTTCAGTTTTAAGAGTTCTTTCAGAACCCTTTCTTCTGTAAATGGGCAGGTATCAACTTCTGTATCTAGAGTGCTTCTACGTTTGTTTTAGGTACCTCCCCCACTTCCTTTGTAAATACTGAGCAAAAATATTTGTTTAGTATCTCTGCCTTTTCACAGTCACCTCCACACCCTCCTCCTCTTTATTAAGCCTCACTAACACTTCCTTGGTCTTCCTTCGCTCCCTGATGTACCTATAAAAGGTTTTATCTCCCTTCTTAACTGAGTTGGCTATCTTTTCCTCGGTTTGGGCCTTTGCTGTTCTGACTGCCTTCCCAGCTTCCTTTTGCTTTAACTGATACAGTTCTCTGTCCTGCTCCTTCTGTGATTCCTTGTACTTCCTGAATGCTTTCTTTTTCTCTTGAACCTTCACTGCCACTTCCTTTGAGAACCCCCACAGAGACCCTACACTCCCAGAAACAAATACAATTTGTACCTACCTGTGCCACCTTTTTTCTTTTCTTTAATGGAGACCATTAAAAAACCCGAACAAGGCAGAAGTGACTCCCAATCCACACAGGGAATGGGAAAAAAGGCAAGTTATTCAATTTGAAAGCCACAGCTTAACAAGCACAATTTTAATTTAGGAGTGCACCCTGGAACAGGCAGCCCCAACCTGCTATGCAGAATTGCAGCCCCAAAAGAAGTCTTGAAATCCTGAAACTTGAAAATCTTTAGAGAAGATGAAAGTAACTGTCCCTTTCAAATGGCACAGCTAAACTGGACAGCTGCTGCTACTTGGAATCCTCATATGCCCAACATTCTAAAGTTTGGGCTGTGCAATTCCCTTGGTAGGGATGCACTATACCCAGTTGTTAGGATTACCCATTGACAATGTGGAACGCTACAGAAATCGTATGTGTTTAAGTTTATTAATATTCTTACTTCCATGCTACATCCAGCTATCCTCTTGGCATGGTGCTGTATTGTTTAACATTAGAAAAATGGGCGATGGTGTAGAATATCGGGTACATCTAGGAAGCTTGCCGTAAAAGCTTCCTCAATACAGCGCTGCTTTGATCACGTTCCTGCCAGGTTGTCAGTTTATTTAAGTTGGGGGGCTTTGCCCCTCACACCTCCCTTTTTTGTTTTACAGGGTGGTAGGAGGGCAAACCCAAACCCAAATAAACTAATAAAAAGTAAAAGACCAGGTGACTGTACAAAATAGCGTAACTTGAGCGCTACGCTAAAAACGTAGGTCCTACCCATACCCGATATACTACACTATCACCAAAAAATGAATGTCCTAGCACCATCATGATGCACCCACAATCCAACCAGGTCTGGGACTACACAAAAAAACTGTGTCCACCACCTTTGGTGCCAGCCAGAAACAAGCCAGACTTCCTACTCTGCCTGTCTTCTCCACCTTTGATGACTGTCCTCTATAAGTGATTCAATCCTTCAAGTACCTCAGTGTGTGGCTAGACCGCAAGCTTGACTTCTCTGCCTACACTGGCACCATCCATACCAAGCTCCTCCCTAAACTTGATGCCTTGTACTGCAATAAGGAGTTTGTCTCCACAGGTCCACTAAGAGCTTGCTACCGAAACGGCACTGCCGGTCTTCAACTATGTGTATGACAACACCCCCTCCACCTCCCTGGCAAGACTGGATACCTACTGCATCTTCTTTTTCTGCTTTGCTACCAACTCCCCCACCCACCATATTCATCATTGCTCACTTTCCTCTTCCTTATCCATGATCCCCTACCCTCACATCGTCAGATCCACTGTGCCTTCTTCATATTCAAATATTGGTTTGGGACCATTCCCTCTTCCTTTCTTCACTCCTCTCCTTCATTGCCTCTGTTCCTGCTCCCACTGCTCCATGGATAGAAACATAGAAGCAGAGACTTTGACGGCAGATGAGGACCTCTTTGCCCACCCAGTCTGCCCATTTCCCTACCTATTGGATAAGCTGCAGATTCTAGTTAACCAACAGCCTACTTCCTGCAACCCCCCACTATAATTGCCTTATGTCTGTCCCATGCATGTTTGAACTCCCCCACTGTTTTAGACCCTACAACCTCTCCAGGAAGGCGGTTCCACGCGTCCACCACTCTCTCCATGAAAAGAATTTCCTCACATTACCCCGAGCCGTCCCCTCTAACTTTAAATTGTGCCCCCTTGTTCTTACACATCTCTTTTTCTGAAAGATGCTACCCTCCTGGACTTTGTTGATTCCCTTGAGGTACTTAAAAGTTTCTATCATGTCCCCCGTCCCTCCTTTCATCAAGGGTATACATATTAAGCTCTCTCAGTCTCTCTTCATATGGTTTCCTGGTGTAGACCCTGCACCATTTTAGTTCACCTCCTGGACTGCTTCCATCCTGTCTATGTGCCTTCCGAGATGGGGTCTCCAAAACTGCCACGCAGTACTCAGATGGGGTCTCACCAACTGTCTGTATAGAGGGATAACCACTTCCCTTTTTCTACTTGTGATGCCCTCCCTATGCATCCCAGTATCCCCTGGCTCTCCTTACTGACTTCTCACATTGCTTACCCACCTTTAGGTCATCTGATATGACTACACCCAGATCCCTTTCCATTATTGTTGTCAGTTAGTACCTCCCCTGCTATTGTGTACTCTTCTCCTGGATTTTTATTTCCCAGGTGCATTCTTGGCACTTCTTTGCATTGAATCTAAGTTGCCATATGTCTGACCATTCCTCCAACCTTGCGATCCCTTCTCATCCTTTCTACCCCCCCGTGTATCAACTCTGTTACAGATCTTGTGTCATCCGCAAAGAGGTATACCTTTCCTTCCAACCCTCCCGGCACGTCACCTATAAAGACGTTGAAGAGACTGGACCCAGTACTGAGCCTGAGGTACTCCACTAGTAACCCTCTTTCTTCAGAATGTGTTCCATTCACTATCTACTTTGTCCTGTTGTGCAGCCAGTTTGCTACCCAGGTTACCACGCTGGGACCCACTCCCAGGCTGGCTAACTTGATTATTAATCTTTGTGCGGGACTGTGTCAAATGCCTTGCTAAAGTCTAGGTAGGCCATATCCACAGCCCCTCCCTGGTCTATTACTTTGGTCACCCAGTCAAGAAATCTATTAGATTCGTCTGACATGACCTTCCTGCTGTGAATCCATGCTGCTTTGGGTCCTGTGCCTCTGGCCTCTAGGTACTCAACAATTCTTTCTTTCAGAATGATTCCATCATTTTCCCCCACCACTGGGGACAAACTAACAGGTCTGTGGTTTCCTGCTTCTGCCTTGCTCCCACTTTTGTGGGGGATCACATCTGCCCTCTCCAGTCCTCAGGTACCACCCCATCTTCCCATGATTTGTCAAAAGGTGTGGTTAGTGGTGTCACTAGGGTCCTCCCTTAGCTCTTTTAGGATTCTAGGGTGAATCCCGTCAGGCCCCATTGCTTTGTCCACACTTGAGTTTTAGGAGTTCTTTCAGTACTCTTTCTTCTGTAATGGACTGGTGTCAACCCCACTATCCAGAGTGCTTCTACTGTTTGGTTTAGGTAACTCCTCCTCTTCTGCTTTTGTGAATACTGAGCAAAAGTATTCATTCAGTATCTCTGCCTTTCACTGTCTCCCTCTGCCACCTCCCTCTCCTTTATTAATCTTCACTATCCCTCCTTAACCTTTCTATGCTCCCTAATGTACCTATAAAAGGTTTTATCCCTTCTTAACTGAGTTGGCTATCTTTTCCTCAGTTTGGGCCTTTGCTTTTCTGACTACCTTCCCACTTCTTTCTGCTTTAATTGATACAGTTCTACTGCATTACTCGTCTGTGATTCCTTATACTTTTGAATGCAGCCTTTTCTCCTTAACCTTCCCTGACACCTCTTTTGAGAGCCATAGTGGTTTTTATTCCGCTTTGTTTCTTTATTTGTTTCACACAAAGGCTTGTTGCCTCCATGATGGTAGTTTTGATTTTCTCCATTGTTCTTCCACCCCTCCTTTCTGGCCATTTGCTAATGCATTCCTCAGGTATTCATACCATTATGCCAAAGTCAGCCCTTCTAAAAGTCCAGCATCCTTGTCTTTGTGTGGCTTGTCTCCATGGTTGTGTTTATTGTGAAGCACACTGTGTAGTGGCTTGTTCCCAGATGACTACTGACTTCTAAGTTTGTGATCCTCTCCATTTGAGAGTATCAGGTCTAATATTGCTCCCTCCCGAGTGGGTTCCACCACTAGCTGTCTAAGGCATGCTCTCTGTAGGGCATCGAGAATTACCCTGCTCTTGGATGTGGCTGCAGTCCATGTTGCCCAGTTAACATCTAGCATATTCAGGTCCCCCATCAACAGTATCTCCCCTTTTTCAGCCATTTTGAGAATGTCCTCTATCATTTTCTTGTCCATTTCCTCCCCTTGAGATGGGGGTCTGTATACAACCCCTGTGCAGATTGTGATGCCATTCCCTGTCTCCAAGGTGACCCAGAGTTCCTCTTGTCCTCCCCCTTTACTTTTTAGTTCTGTAGCTTTGATCCCTTCCCTTATGTAGAGAGCTACTCCACCTCCTCTTTTACCCTCCCTGTCCCTTCTGTAGATTGTGTACCCTGGTATGTTGACATCCCAGTCATGGTTCTCCATGTACCATGTTTCTGTGACTGCCACAATATCCAAGTGTTCCTCTTCCATCAGGACTACTAGCTCTGGGCTTGTTTCCCAGACTACGGGCATTGGTACTCATTGCTCTCCATTTAATGTTGGCTTTATCCTTTTTTACCCCATCCCTGCTCTTACGAACATACAAACATACGAAATTTGCCAGCAGATAAAGGCCTAGAGGTATATCAAGTCTACTTGAATATGCAGCTAGCACCCCTTATTTTGCAGCTGCCCTTCCCTTCCACCCTTCCCCTTCATTAACCCTCCCCCTTGTCCTGTCCCATCCTCGTTTGAAGCAGTCCACTGTTCTACTGCATACCACTTCAGCAGGTAGCATTCCACCCAGCCACCACCCTCTCTGTAAAAAGTGTCTCCTCATCTCCTCCACATGAACCTTCCTCGCTCCAGTCTCATATCATGGTCCCTGGTGGCCCTCCCTCTCTTACTTTGAACAGCCCTCTGTACCCGTCTTGTTTATTCCTTTCATGTGACTTAAAGGTTTCAATCATGTCACCCCTGTCTCTCCTCTCCTCCAGTGGGTACATGTTCAACTCCTCAACCTCCTCTCGTATGATAAGTCCCCAGCCCTTGATCATCTTTGTTTCTGCTGCTGCACCCTCCAGTAACTTAATGTCCTCTTCAGATCGGACGCCAGTACTGCACGCAGTACTCCAGGTGTGATCTAACTAATGACCTATACAGTGGCAGAATCACTCCTCCTTCTCGAGGATATACCCTTGCAATACAACCCAGCATTTTGTTGGCCTTGCAGCTGCCTTCCTACATTGTGCCGAGTTGTTCATTGACCCAGTAATAGAGCACACCCAGATCCTTCTCCTCCTCTGTCTGGGCTAGCTGCACTCCCCAGCTGGTAACTCCTCCTTGGGTTCTTCATCCCAAAATTGTACTGCTCTTATTGCCCTTGTCCATTTCCATTTGCCCCTATCCTGCCCTCTGTCAAGCTCTGTACCTCAGTGTTTACCCCTACCTGCCATGTTTTGTAGAGAGGCTTGGACTTTCCTGTTTCCTCAGCACCTCCCCTTGGCTAGTTTAAAGCTTGCCAAGAAGCCTTTAAACCTGTCACCTAGGGCGTGTTTCTCTTCCTGGACAGATGCAGACCATCATGCCAGTATAGACCTTCATCTCTCCAGGTGGACCTGCAGTCCCAATGAAGCCAAAGCCCTGTGCTCTGCACCAGTTTTGCAACCATTCATTAAACTGTATGGTGTGCAGTACCCTAGCCTCATCCCTGCCATAGACTGGCAGCACCGCTGAGAAGGTTACCGTGCTTGCTACCTGCCTGAGGCCCCTCTTCAACTCCACAAATTCATCCTGCACTGCACTAATCTCATGCCTAGCTAGGTCATTTGTCCCGAGGTGGACAATGATATCCAGTTTCCTCTCCTGTGATGCTGCTTCTGCAATCCTGAGGATTCGCTTCCTGTCCCTCCAAGCCATGGCACCAGGCAGGCACCTTACTTCCCTCTCCTCTCCCTTCCCCAGGTCTACACCCCTAACAATTGAGTCCCCTATCAGAAGCGGTTTCTTTCCCCAGTGGTGTCCTTGCCACTCTTTGTGGGTCTCCCTTGTGGATGTCCCAGCATTTTCTTGGTCTCAATGAGGTGTCATCATAGAGGAACCTTGATTTGCCAGGCTGACATATGATTTGTGTAGAGGTGCAACTCGGGGCCTCGCCTCTCTTCACCACCCTCACCTCCCCAGACCTACTGTGGTCCATCTGCTCTTCACACATGGCAAACTCTGAGGCAGTGGTTGTGGAACTGGTGCTCTTTGGGTGGGGGAGGCCTCCTTAGTCCTTGCCAGTTCAGCCTGGAGGTGGGCAACCTCCTCCCTCAGAGCTGACAGTTGCCTGCAAATAGGGCAGCAACGCAGGTTCCAGAATGTCTCCCGGAAAATTGCTGCCCCACAGCCAGTGCATTGCACCACTCCCCACATGTCCCTCTTCCTTATAATATACAATGAGTAATATATAATTTTTTTGTTTTGTTTGTTTTTTGTGTGTACTTACCCTGTATGCACTGTGCTGGGTAATTAAGAATATGACAGTTCTGCTCCAAGACCTGTTGAGGAAGTGATGTCAGAACCTTGGCTATAAAGGAGATGCCACAACCACTAATGACTGTTAGAAACAATCAAATATACCACTGCTCCACCACCCTGGTGAGTACTGCCCTTTATAGTAAGTCAACCAACACCACAATGTACTAGACCACTGCTCCTACACAAACCACTCTACTGAGTCCAGGGATAAAAAATGAACTCACTGTTCAGCCAGCAGGACACTTCTAAAATATTGCACACATATCCTTCCAAATCCTATGTGTCTAGCACAGAAATCAAGCAACTTCAGTTGTATTTTCACCCCTCTGCTTATAAAATTACTACACTTTAATGGAATCCTGCAATTCTTAATGCCAATAAGAAAATAATGAAACTTTCTGTAGAAAGTGTAGTAGCTTACCTTCCTAGTCCCCTACAATATTATGTTTTACCAAGTTCCCAGTTCCTCAAATGCGTTCTAGTTTGTTCTCTGCAGTATAGCAAGTTTCTCAGCTTCCAACAGGAGCAGGCAAGTCTTTTCTCATCCTTGTACCTTTGCCATTCCTCATCCCCATTCCTCTGCCGGGCAATCAGCCTTTTCCTATCATCTTTCCACACCCTGGAACCAGCTCCCCACGTCCCTCTGCTTCATTGCCTCCCTTGGCTCCCTCAGGTATCAGCTGAAACTTCTTCCCTCCCCACACTTCTGGCTTCCTCTCCTTTATAATTCATCTGCAATCACTATCCTATCCTGGTATAGGTGTGGCTGAGACATTTAATTAGTGTTTTTGCCTAGCTGATTGATGCTGCACTTAAACCCGAACTTATCATGTTATTCTAATTACACTTTATTGTCACTGTGAACTATATCTGTGCTATGTATTTTGTGTCCCCTGTCCCCTTCCCCCAGATCGCACCTGGAAACACGCCTTGGCTCAGCGTGCCTTTCCCTATCACCAATTTTCAAATAAATGCAATAAAAATAAACAAACACTTTTCACAATACTATGTGTGTGGATTGAGCAAATGACATCACAGAAAGCCCAGAAAATATGTGAACAAAAAAAAAAGTGAATGGCTTTGCAACATTAAAAAAGTAATATAAAACATTGTTCTCAATGAAACAGCTAAAACGTGTTGGAATATTGAATATCATGAAATAATATAACATCATGTTCTTAAACAGCTAAAACGTGTTGGAATATTTAATATCATGGAATGAAGAAATAAAAGAGAGTGTTTTAAGATAGTGGACTATATAAATCTTTACTCACCAGTAGTAGCTGACCCTGCACTTAGTGCATTGAATGAAGGCCGGACTTTGGCACAGTTCACATAACAGCTTCACCCCTTTGGGGCTTGAGAGAGGGTTCACACTCATGGTGTTGTATTGGTTTTAGCCAGAGAGTTTTGTTCCACGTTCTCTCTCCCGGCACCTCGGGCCATCACCTACTTTTTTCCAAGCTCGGCCGTTTCTATGACGCCCAGATCGGTTGTTATGGGGGCTGACCTCTGACCTTTCCTTGCACTACAAATTTCCCCCTTCATCTTCCGGTGATAGTGGCGTATATACGACGGGTTGCAGACAGTTCAATACTAAAAAAAAAAATAATAATAATAATCTCTGCAGCACGCTGTGCTTAGCGGAGGGAAGGTGTTGGCGCGCTTTTGGGGACCAGTGGGGTTACACACCGTGCAATCGACTTTCATTTACTTTATCTGCAGCAGGGTAGCGTCACCGAGCTTGATCCACCGAGTTGCAAAGGGTGTAACAGAACTCTGTGGGAAAGCAATGCGGCCGTGTGTGCCTTTCTGGTGAAACATTGCAATAAATAATATCTATGCGGCTACATCATTGGTTTCCATGCACACAGCAGATAGACGCAGAACCCTCCGGCATTGGGTTCTCCTCGGATAGGTTTGACGGTGACACCAGCGCGCGGAACTCTTTTTTCCGTGACGATGAGTAGGTTCTCGTCGGATAGGGTTCGGCGGCGGAACGAGTCCGGGTGGGGTGCTCAGAGAGATGTGTTGATGCTGTGTGAGAGTGTGAATCAATCCGCACTTACTGGTTACGGTTGCTTCGTCCGATAGATGCTCGATGGATCCCGAGCCCCCGGGGGGTTCGGAGCTCGCGGCCGGTCGCCTGGAGACGGAGTTCGCGGTGCCGGCGGAGGTAGAGGCCGCGGGCCGGCGAATGTCTGAATTCGCCCGGCTGCGTGCCGCCCAGGGCCGGCGGGTTATCCTGGTGACGTCGGGGGGCACGAAGGTGCCGTTGGAGTCCCATACCGTGCGCTTCCTTGATAACTTCAGCAGCGGTACGCGGGGTGCCTCTTCAGCCGAGCTGTTCCTGGAGGCGGGCTACGCTGTCATCTTTCTGTACCGCCACCGTTCGCTGTTTCCTTTCGCTCGCCGCTACGATCTCCTCAACCTGCTCGATGTGCTGCGGCTCAAGGAGAGCGGTGGGTCTGAGGAGCCCCGGGTGGAGCCAGACCTGGCCGCCCTCCCCGACATTGTGTCCGTGCTGCGGCGCTATGAGGCCGTAAAGCGGGACGGCCTACTGCTCCCCGTCGAGTTCAGCACCCTGTCCGAGTACTTGCACTTGCTCAGGGCGGCCGCTCAGGTGCTCGGCACTCTTGGTAGGTAGAAGCGAATCGGCCAACGTCAGGCTGTCTGCCATACATACGGTGATTTTATTTTGGGAATTCCAGGATCTACATGGATTGTATGTTGAAGTTAAAAATTTGTATTGTTTAAATAAGTAAAGGTACATGCATACATACATCAGATATGACCGGCATAGCTACATCAGATATAAACTTGGATTATAGCTTAATTACCATACAATTCATAATGAATAGATTAAAATACAACATTTCTTGTAGTCTTACATCCTAAAGTTGGACGGAGACAGCATACTGTTGTGTTATTTTATCAAATAAGGGATTGTATGTTACAGAATAACTGAACAGATGGCTGGGAAACGTAGTACAATAGCTAGCCTCTCACCTGGTTAAATGTTGGGAAGGACGTCTTACACTTGATCACTCGGAAAAGAACAGTGTGCTTTAAAGGGCAAAGGGGGTACTTCCTGATGTGGAACAATTAAATATGAATGGGGTGTCCTTTAATGTGGTACATTTAAGAGTTATGGACAGAGATTCTGGGCCTTAAAGACTATGGCCCAGATATTCAAAGCGGTTGTGCCGACATGCGCCTCGGGGCAGTATTCAAAGGGGCCATGTGCCTGGGTGCATAGTTAATATGTGCAGTGCATCCCCAGGTTGCATGCCCATGCATGTGTGGCACATCCTGATATTCAGCCCAGGATGTGCGGTGCATATGCTGGCACAACCTTGAGATGCACCGCATACCAGGGCACAGAGTTGAGACTGAAAAAGAAGGCTCAAATGATAGCCACCCACAGGTGGGTCGCTGGAGTGCAGGGCGCAACACAGCGGCTGCTTGCCGTGGGTGGCTCTCACCCCCCAGAACCCGTTCTCAAGCACCCACAAATCACCCTGGTGGTCCAGTGGTACTCCCCTCTGTGCCAGTTGCCCGATCGCCATTATAGGAATCTGATATTATTCCTGGTAGTCTAGTGGTACCCCTCAACTTCCCAGTCGCCCGATCACTGTAAAAGCCCTTGTAAATGTGTCTCTGGTAGTCTAGCGGTACCCCCACCTCGCCCCAAACCCTGATCCAATGCGCCGTACTGAAATAACTCTGGTGGTCCAGTGGCATCCCCCCCACCCTCACAGGACCCCCTGCCCACCAGGCTCTTCTCCTCCCCGCATTGACGGGCAGCAGCAACCCACCCGCATACCACGCAGCTGCATGGGCTACAGCTGATACTGTAAGCTGTCATTTGCATGGCAGCCGGGCGGTGCGCGGGTGGGTTGCTGCTGCCTGCCAATGACGGGGGAGCTGGGTAGGCAGGGGGTCCTGTGAGGTGTGGGGATGCCACTGACCACCAGAGAGTCATTCCTATCGGATCAGGGTTAGGGGCGTGGGGTACCAGTAGACTACCAGACACATTTACAAGGGCTTTATGGCAATTAGCGACTGTCAGGAGGGGGGTACCACTAGACTACCAGGGAATAATGTCAGATTCCTATTATGGTGATTGGGTGACTGGCAGGAAGGGGGTACAACTGGGCTACAAGGGAATAATGTCAGATTCCTATTACGGCAATCTGGCAACTCGTCGGGGGTACCAGTAGATTACCAGGTGTTCTTTCTATGTTTATGTATAGCGATCGTGGCTACAGGGAGGGAGGGGGTACCACTAGACTGCCAGGGAATATTTTTAACTTCTACGGGTGCTCACAGCTATGGGGGGGGTGCCACTAGCACCCTCCGGCGGCACCACATGCTGTGCAGGCGCCATGCACAGTTCGCTGGCCAGCCCTGCATAGCTCTGGCAAATGGGGCCATAATGACATGCAAATGGTCCGTTTGCACCTTGTATACCTTATGGCTCCATTTGCATATTGCTGGCTGAATATCAGGAATTTGCGCCCAGTGTAACTCTGCGCTGACGCTGTTCCCTTTCCTGGTATTGGGGAGGGGGGGTGCGCCAGTGCATCCTAGTTGCGCAGTGCACATTTCCTGATATATTCAGAGGAGACGCGCCATTGCTTATCTCTTTGAATATATCCTGGAGTTTGTTGCGCTGTGCCACCACATGCGCCATTGCCGGGCGCAACTCTGAATATCTGGCCCAATGTCTTTTGTAATATGGAGTAGACAGGGTTTCTAAGGGGCAGATTGCAGGACATCCTAGTATGATACAGTTAAGTATGGACAGAGTGGTTCTGCAGGATGAAATAATGGGTGTTCTGAGCATAAGTTTCAACTGTCCTACATTACGAGGGATATCCCGCATTTTAATTCAGTTCACTTTATTTACCAGGTAAGACAGCTGGGCCAAGACCCTTTTTCAGTATTGACCTGGTGCTTCGAACCGTGAAGCAAGACGTCAACAATAAAAACATAATACAAAACCAGTACAAAATATTTGAGCAGTAAACAGAATACTAGACACATTTAAATACTACAAGTGATTGCAGGTAACAATACAAAGATTTTTTTTCAAATTTCCTGCTTAACAGTAATTTAGTAATCAGGAAGTATGTTCCAAAAACAAAACATTGCACTGAGAAGGCTCTCATACAAGTGTTTATCTTAGGAGATCGTAAACGTAACACATTTGAAGAGCGTAAAGCTCTAACATCCTCCTTCAGATTCATTAACCTGTAAAAAGGTGATTTACAGCCATGCAAAAGAATAACATTAGTCAAACAACCAAGCTTATAAAGGTAAGCCAATTTGGGAGGAAGCCAGTTAAATTCATTATATAAAATACAGTGGTGTATGTTATAAGGTTTTGCCAGGACAAATGTACAAATAGTTAAAATAGTTATTTAATATGTCCAAATCTTTGGAAGCTAATTTAGCAAACAGAAAAATTATATTGCAGGATGGAGAGTAACACACTTTTCAATATAATTTCTCTTGCTTCTCGAGTTAGGCAATCCTTAATACGATATAATGCACCCAATTTTTGATTTACAGACTTCACTATATATTTAATATGCATTGAAAAGGTTAGACTAGCATCAAGTATTATTCCTAAGTACTTTGTCTCAGTTATCTGTCTAATCATATTACCCGCCAAATCATTTAGAGCCAACGGTTTAGCATTACGAACCTTTGGTACAAAACCAAACAATACACGTTCAGTTTTTATAGAATTCAACACTAAACAATGACCCTGCAACCACTTATTCAATGCTAAAAAATCATGTTGAAGGGAATTAATAATCTCATTAATTTTAGTAGAACTGGAAAGCAATGTGATGTCATCAGCATACAACAGTAACTTGGAAAAGTGTGGAGTTCCAACAATAGGATCAGTAAAATCAGAGAACAGGGGCCCCAAAATGGACCCCTGCAGTACCCCATGATATAACTCGCACAGTGCCAATTCTACACCACCAATTTTTTACCCTGACCGGACGAGCAGTTAAATAACTGGAAAACCACTCACAAATAGGAACAGAAAGCCCAAGGTGTTCCAGTCTCTGGTGCAGCATGGAGTGATTAACTAAATCGAAAGCTTTAGATAAATCAGTAAATAAAGCACCAGTCAACTGACCCACATCCATTGGTGTTAAAGAATGATTAGTAAAACAAGCCAGTGCTGATCCTATACTATAATGCCTTTTAAAAGCCATGCTGCTCCAGAGAGCGAAGACCCTTGTCCTCCAAATAGGCCTCCAGTTGACAATTAACTAATTTTTCAAAGATCTTATTTAATGGCGAGAGTATAGATATGGGCCAATAATTTTCAATTTCATAATGTTGATCTGATTTAAATATAGTTTTAATAATAGTTTGTTTCCAAACCATAGGGAATAAACCAGTAGAAAGTGATAGATTGAAAATGGTAGTTAAAGGTTCATATAAAATTCGAAACAATTTTTTAGAAACCGTGGTTCCAGTCCATCTGCTCCTGCACTTTTGTTAATGGACATTTGTCTAAGTAGTTTAAGTACTTCCTGGGGATGTATGGTACTGAAACAGTGGGAATTCTGAAAGAATTAAATCTAGATCCATAATCATTCAAAGAAGAGGAATCAGAATCATTCAGATATTTAGATAAATCTGTAAATTTTTTCAAAAATGATCAGAAATTTCTGTAGGATCAAAACAGCAACCCCATTTATAGTAATAGTGCTAATACCTTTTCCTTTAGATGGATCTGTCAATTTTTAATAGACTCCCAACATTTTTGAATCTCCCAAAGAATTTAATTGATTCTTCTGATAATAGTCGGACTTATTCTTGCGAATCAACAATTTACATTTGTTTCTCAAAAAACGATACTGGTTATAGGCCTCAGTACTATTAAGAGCTTTGTAAACTTTCCAGTATTTATCTCTTTCATTAATGAAAACAGTGCTTCTCAAAATCCCAGTATCCATACTTGGTCAACTGTCCTTCATTAGCAGGGAAGTAGCTTGTTTTCTCCTCAGAACCATTTTATCCATAAGTACCTCTCAAGTGTCCCACAGGAGGAATATTGTCTCTCGTGTTACCCCTTTGAACTCCTTTGTTTAATATCTCAACTGTCCTACATTAGCAGGGACATCCCGTGTATTATTCCTTTATGAAGAAGCAGGGTACCTTGAAGTGCAGGAGTTCCAGTCTGAGTTGCACTTAAATGTTATTAATAGAATAGTATGACTATATGTCTCATTATGCCAGGTCTTTTTTTTTTTTTTGTTTTGCACATCCCTTGTGTTACCCTTCAGAACCCCTCTGGCCTTGCCACTCCACTATCCCACATTAGGATGCGTGCCCCTCATTTCCTCCTTAGAA
This sequence comes from Neoceratodus forsteri, assembly GCA_016271365.2. Lineage (NCBI taxonomy): Eukaryota > Metazoa > Chordata > Ceratodontiformes > Ceratodontidae > Neoceratodus > Neoceratodus forsteri. The sequence goes on from CM057452.1 coordinate 572,313,760, forward strand.
CCCTTTTGTCCATACATCTCAGCTGCCCCCTATTAGGAAGGATATCCCCCATCTTACTCTTTAAATCTCTCTGTCTCTATTTGTTTAATACTGGATGGCATGTCCCTTGTGGGACAATATAAGTTACGAGTCATCATGATATAAAAAAAAAAAAAAATGGAAGCTGTAAAATTGATTGACTGATTTTCCACAAGTTGAGGTGATAAGCTTCACAAAATCTGAGAACAAGCTAGCAATTTAATTTTTTATTGACCAGGTAAGCACACTAGACAAATGCCTATTTTAGGTATGACCTGAAGGTTACAATAAGGATAGTAAAAACAAGATGAAATTACAGTACATAAGATAACAGGATCAAAATAGTTAGAAGGAGGCCATATCAGATATATAAAAATCTATACAGTGAGAAAAGACAACATAAAATTGCACAGGAATAGCGGCTCACGACCTGAGGTAACAGCAGATGATCTTCGAGGCAATCTCAGCAGCAGGTTGTAACGATGGGAATTCAGTCAGAGGCGCCATTTCCTCAGATGGCTTCTCAACAGTCAACCCTGGGACCTCCCTGAATATATGCTTGGCAGATATAAAAGGGAGGTCCCAACTACTACTCAGTTCTTTTCAACTGTGACCTGCATGCAACAAGTCTTCCTTCGGAGCTCTGCTTACCAGTCGTCGACCGGAAAAAATCTGTTCGTGACCTTGGCCCCGTTCACGGCACCCAGGATTGTGCCTCTAAACGGATTAACATAGAACCTCCATCGGGGTCTCACTGCTCTGAAAAACTACCAAAAAAGATAAGTATCTGAGAGGTAGTTGCTGTTATGTCATCTTCTACACAGTCAACGACTGCTGGCTCCTCTCTTTCCACCGTCGATGGCAGTTCAGGAGTACCTGAGATGATGGCAGCTTTTATGTTGTTTCTACACTGTCGATGACTGCTGGCTCCTCTCACCACCGTCGATGTTGCGTTAAGGGGTACCTGAGATGGTAACCACTGTTCTGTCATCTTCTCCACCGTCTACAACTGCTGGCTCTTTTTTTTTTTTACCTCCTCCGGTGAGTTCAGGGATGAAATTACAGCTTCCAAGAGCTGCCTCCCCTTCAGTGCTGTCTAGCCATTGTCCGTCAACGATGGCTTCAGACCCGTCAACGATTCTATTGTCGTCAACCTTGCCTTATGGCCCGTCGACAATTCCTGGCACTTAGATTATGTCGACGGCAAGGGCTTTAGGCCTGTCGACGACTGGACTTGCCTCACATGGCTTAATGCTGGCACCCTCGTCACTGATCCTGGGGTCCTATATACACCCCTCGTCATCAGCTACATGTTTGGTTCCACTGCCTGCTCCTATTCTGTCAGTGATTCTACTGCACTCTGTCTAGTTAGCCACGGCTACTTCCTCTGACAGATGGCCATGATCAATGTCCAGACTTGTAATACCACCCTGGAGCTGACTCAGACCCTGCACCCCCAGAGAGGGTAGGTTCTGGTCTCTGCCCCTCTAGGCCTCCAGCCCTAGCGGAAGGCCAGCTCTTCCCTGTCTCCCAGAGCCTGTACTCACGGGATGTGGACATGGAGGACCCTTCCTGCAGGACTGGGATCTGGAGGACGTGGATGGCATGGACCATGAGGAATCCCCTCTGCCGCCACCTCTGTTCAAGAGGAACCTATCCCTGAACTCCCTTGTTCTCCGCCAGATGACCCAATTTTTTTGGACATTATAATCCATCTCCAGAAAACATCTAGATTCCAGGGCACTGAGCACGATGCTTAGAGGAAGAAATTGGCTCAGTACCTGGGTGTGCCAGAATGCCCCAATCTGGATCCCCCCCCACCCCGGTGGATGCCTTTGATAAGGCTACCATTGTTGCATGGAAACAGTCTTTCAAGATTCCCTCCAATCCACATAAGGCTGATAGGACTTATCAGGCTCCAGTAGATCACCCCTATTTCATGTCTCCGTCTCAGGCGGACTCGGTGGTGATCAGTGCCGCACATGATAGGTCCTGTAGGCCTCAACACATAAGTGCTCAGCCCCCGGATACGGAATCCAAGAAATTGTATGTCATAGGAAAACGTTTTTTTCCTCAGCCATCTTGTCTCTGTGTATACGTAATGAACATGGGACATCTCCTGAAATATCGGGAGGAAATACTACAGGCCTCCCAGGCGACAGTCCAGTCCCTCTCATCGGGTTATGTCCAGGAGGAGCTGACAGTGGAAATGGCGGCAGTATGCCGCCACTTGCTGAGGGCCATTTTATGATGCCATTGATATTACGGCTTATGTCCTCTGCAGGAGTCTGTCTTAGACGATATGTCTGGCTCAGGGTGTCAGAATATTCACAGGACGTACAGCAATCTATCCTGAATGCTCCCTTTAAAGGAGTTCAGCTGTTCGGTCCACAGACCCAAGACATCTTGACAGATTTACAGGCCTTCGGTAATGCCCTTCAATTTGTGCAGACCCTTTACCATCCAAAAGTCAAAACAGCCTTCAGAGGCTCCTTGAGGGGCCACCCTTACAAGGGCCATACCTCAGCTCAAAGGCAACCTGCCAATAAGAGAAAAACCTCAGTTACAATTGCCGGGTCCTAGAAATACTCAGAAACCCTGTTACGTCCCTGCTGCCCCCTAGCAGGGCCAGTCTTCCGTCAGAAGGTCTTCCTCCGGTCGTGGGACAGGAGACCCTACCCATGGCCATCGAGGGCAGGGATTTCCTGCACCTGCAGGGTGTGAGCTATCTCCTCTGACCAGTGGCTCCTGCAACTGATCAAGACAGGACAAACACTGGAGTTCATGGAGATGCCTCTTCCTGTACCACCCAGCTTCTCTCACTACCTCCCAAACCAGGCATTGTCCTACAGACCAGAGATAGATGCCTTGCTTTTGAAAAAGGCCATTGAACCAGTTCTCCTTCCTCAGAAGAGAGGGATTTACTCCCATTTTTCCTGGTTCCCAGATGGACAGGGGACTTGTGCTCCATTTTGTATCTGAGGTGTCTCAACCTCAACATCACTTACCAAAAGTTCCGCATGGTGTCTCTTCTGACACTTCTCCCTTTACTGAACATGGGAGATTGGCTCTGCTCTCTAGATATGAAGGATGCATACCTCCGTATCATGATGGACCCAGCTTTCAGACGGTTTCTCCGTTTCATGTTCGGGGCCCTCACTTTCGGACTTTCCTCGACCCTGAGGGTATTTGCAAAATGCCTAGCGGTGGTCGCAGCGTCTCGCCAAAGGGAAAGCCTCTATGTCTTTCCCTACCTGGATGACTGGCTCCTGAAAGTTTCCTTCAGCCAACAGCTGTCTCTCTCACTTTCTCGAACCCTACAGTTCGCCCAAGTGGGGATTGCAGTAAATTATCCATAGTCCAAGATGGACTCTACACAATGCCTCCAATGTATTAGAACTGTGTTAGACACCTCTGTGGGGTTGGCATATCAGCCCATAGCTCGGGCAGACGCCCTGATTACTATGGCATGCAGATTAGAGTCCAGCAGATTAGTCTCCAGACGAGACTACTTCCGCCTCCTGGGACATTTGGCGGCCACAATACCGACGGTCCCCAATGCCAGGTTAAATATGAGGGTCCTTCAGTGGTCCCTCAGAGTCCAGTGGGACAAGAAAGAGGACTATTTCAATGCCCCGGTCCTGATGTCTTCCCCGGCTCTTCGAGTTCTACAGTGGTAGAAGACCAGAGACACTAATGTTAGGCATGACATTTCAATCTCCATCCAGAGTCTCATTCTGACTACAGTTGCCTCCTTGACAGGGTGTGGTGCTCATCTCTAGCAAGTCCGGTCACAAGGATCTTAGACGTCAGTGGAGGCCTGCCTCCACATCAGTGTCTTGGAGATGAGGGCAGTTCTCTATGCATTACAGGCGTTCGAGACTCACCTCCCCCAGGTTGCCTACAAATGCAATCAGACAGTTCTACAAGTGGTTCACTACCTAAACAAACGAGGCACCCATTCATACCCTCTCTGCAGAGAATCGATGAGGGTGTGGTATTGGGTGATCCAGAGAAATATTAATCTTCTGGCAGTACACATCCCAGGGGTGTCCAACACCCTGGCGGATACCCTGAGCAGATCCACTGCCCAGGCACACGAGTAGGAAATCTTATCTAGACGACGTTCTAAACAAAGTCTTCCACTTGGGCCAACCGGAGTTGAACCTGTTTGGCTGTCTGCAAAACTGCCGCTTTATTGCTCGCTCGTGTGAGGTCCTGAAACTGTGGTGGGACACATTATCTCTTTCCTTGACAGGAAGATTTCTGTATGCCTTTCTGCTCGTTCAGAGTACTACTCAAACTGGTTCAGGATGGGGCGTCTATGATTCTCATGGCAGCCATTCTGACTCAAGACAGATTTGGTTCTCTACCTCTACAGCTCTAAGCCAACTGGATCCCATACCTCTGCCAATTTGCCAGGCTTTATTGTCCCAGGCCAGGCTTCCTGCTGCACCCGGACCGTCGCTCGTGCCACCTGCATGCCTGGCTCCTGAGGACATAGTCCTCTCGCACTTCCGGGTGTCCCTAAAGGTGGTGGAAGTTCTCTGGGCTGCTAGGAAACAGTCTACTCTGTCTTCCTATTCCATGAATCAGTCAGGTTTATTTATATGGTGCCTTTCCAATACCAAGGTGCCTTGCATACAATTAAAACAGCATTCAATATGAAATTACAAATATTAAAACAGAATAAAATATATATATATATATATATATATATATATATATATATATATATATATAAAAACAGTCAATAAAATGGAGCTAAACTCCAAATGCACGGCTCCATGAAACAGTTTTGAGTGCCTTTTAAATCCCTCACAGTCGGGCACTCGCATATCTGCCGGGAGAATTTGAAGAATAAAATGCAATTGAAAAATTAAACCCTGGTATCTCTAGCAACCTCATCAGTCGTGAGCGCCACCCTGGGTAGTAAGGAACCAGTAGATGTTTCAGGTGGTCTGAGCCCTGTCCGTGTAGGGCTTTATAAGTCAGAAGTTCGACTTTAAAGGTGATTCGCCACTGAATTTGGCAGCCAGTGTAGTTTCGCATACGGTGAAATATGGCAGGACCGAGAGGTTCCCGTCCAGTAGCCGGGCACTGCATCCTGCACCAACATGCAGGCGGTGAATATCAGTCCCAGGAAGCCCTAGGTAAAGGGCATTGTAATAATCCAGGTGAGAGGACACAAAGGCATGGATCAGTGTAGGAAGGTCCCCGAACGGAGCTAGGTGCTTAGCTCTGGAGTTATTCCTCGGGTGATAGAAAGAGGATTTGACAATGGCTGACACCTGCAAGTGCAGTGTCAGACCCTTAAAAAATTACCCCCAGGTTTCGCACCCATTCAGAGGTCGGGAGTGGGAGACCCCCAAGAACAAGTCCCAAAGGTAACCCCACCCCCAACCCCTCTATCCGGGGACTCTGATCCAACACCTCAGTCTTTGCTGAGTTCAACCTCAACCAGCTTGAAGCCATCCACTCTTGGATTTCTGCAAGGCAGTTATTAAATACTGAGAGAGCTCTATTCTGATCAGGCGCAAAAGAAAGGTAGCGCTGGGTATCATCGGCATAGCAATGAAACCTCAGCCCATACCTTCTTACAATGTCACTGAGGGGTAGATATACACTGCAAACAACATGGGGGGGACAGTACCAATCCCTGAGGAACCCCACATGACAAAGGGACTGAGTCAGAGGAATAAATCGCCGACACCGCCCTTTGAGTTCTTCTTGTGAGGAAAGATGAAAACCACCTGAGGACCGTACCTGACAGCCCGCAGATGAACCTCAGACGATTGAGCGGGACCCCATGGTCCACAGTGTCAGACACTGAGGAGAGATTGAGATGGAATGGTTCTTCTGATCCCTAGCATCAGGAGATCCGTTGCGCACCCGAACCAGCGCCATCTCAGTATTATGCCTCTTGCGAAAACCGAACTGGAGAGGCTCGTAGATATCAGGGAAGGTCAAATAGTTATCCAGTTATATGGCCGCTACCTTATCGATCAACTTGCCCAGAAAAGGGAGGTTTGAGATTGGTCTGTAGTTCGCATGGCAGTCTGGGTCCAAGGAATCTTTCTTTAGGAGGGGTGTCACCACCGCCTCCTTCAGGGAGCCAGGAAACACACCTGTTTCCAAGGTGCACCAGACTATCCATGCAAGGACCGGGCCAAGAATGTCACCACAACCCAAAATCAGGGTAGTTGGACCCGGATCCAAACTACAACATGTAGGGCGCATACCCTGGACAATCCTCATGATGTCCCCGAGCTCCGACTGGCTGAAGGTACTCCAGGAAAACCAAGGAGCAGTGTCCAAATGCCAGTCCAGAGCAACGCCAGAGTGTGCCGGTAGGAGTTCCGCCCTGATGTCAGCCACCTTAGCCGCGAAGAATCGAACCAGCTCCACACACTCATCTTGCGAAAAAGCCCTTCGAACCTGTACACAGGCTGGGTTGCACAGTCTGTCCACGGTTCAAAAAAGCTGGGCTGGTTGGTTCCGAGCGGCCTCAATCTCCCCGGACAGGAACTCTGCCTTCTTACGGGTGATTGCGGATTGATAGGCTTGATAATGGTTCATCAGTCTGAGGTGATCGGCATTCAGGGCAGATCTCCGCCAGCAAAGATCTAACCTTCGTCCTTGTTGCCGCATCTCCCTCAAAGATCCATCAAACCAGTCCAGTCCTTTTTAATGTCTTCATCAGTGGCATTGCAGAGGGACTGGAAGGAAAAGTATGCCTTTTTGCAGATGACGCAAAGATCTGCAACAGGGTTGATACAAGGAGGCGTGGAAAGGATGAAAAGGGACTTGGCAAGGTTGGAGGAATGGTCTGACGTGATGGCAGCTAGGGATTCAGTGCAAAAAGTGCAAAATAATGCACCTGGGAAACAAGAACCCAGGGAAGAATACACAATGGTGTGGGAGGTAGTAACAACAACAACACAGGAAAGGGACCTGGGGATAATCATATCAGATGACCTTAAGGTTAGCAAGCAATGTGAGAAGGCAGTAGGGAGGGCCGGGTATACTGGGATGTATAGGAGAGGCATCAGCAGAAAACAGGAAGTTGTTATCCCTCTGTACAGACAGTTGGTGAGACCCCATCTGGAATAGTGTCCAGTTCTGGAGACCCCATCTCCATAAGGACATAGACAGGATAGAGGCAGTCAGAGAGGGCAACTAAAATGGTGCAGGTCTGCAAGAGAAGCCGTATGAGGAGAGACTAAAGGAGCTTAATATGTATACCCTTGAGGAAAGAGAGGGAGGGACATGATAGAAACTTTCAAGTACCTCAAGGAATCAAAGTCCAAGAGGGTAGCATCTTTCAGAAAGAGACTTGCAAGAACAAGGGGACACAATTTCAAGATAGAAGGAGGCGGTTCAGGGCAATGTGAGGAAGTATTATTTCACAGAGAGGGTAGTGGATGCATGGAACAGCCTTCCTGAGGAAGTTGTGGAGTCTAAAACTGTGGGAGAATTCAAGAATGCATGGGACAGACATGAGGCAATTCTTGTGGGGGGGCAGGAAGATATAGGCTGTTGGTTAAATAGGATCTGCGGCCTATCCTGTAGGTAGGGAAATGGGCAGACTAGATGGGCCTAGCGGTCCTTATCTGCCGTCAAATCTATGTTTCTATGTTAAACCAGGTGGACCAAGGGCGAAGGGAGAGAGGATGAACACAGACAGGAGCAATGACATCCAGAGCCGAAGCTACGGCCTGATTATAAGCTGCAACTAGGGCTTCTGGGTCACTGGTTGCCAGTGGAAGAACCAGTAGATCGAGCACCACCGCCAGGCCTTCAGAACTAACATCTCATAAAGGGCGGTACCTGATCATCTCCACAGGGGCAGGCCTATGAAGGGGGATGCAAAAACTGAAACGCACGGTGTAGTGGTCGGCCCATCTGACTGGTTCCACCCCCAGATCGGAGGCTTTGACCCCCAGGAGGAAAACCAAGTCAAGAGAATGACCGTGTTTATGAGTAGCAGTAGAAATGATCTGTGTAAGGCCCAGAGATGACATTAACTGGAGGAAGTGCCAACCAACTTGTGAGAGTTCTTCATTGACCCATGCGTTAGTCACCCAGGACCATCAGCCTGAGCGACTCAAACACCATGTCGATAACTAAGTCCACCATTTCCTGAAGGAACCACTTCTCATCTCCGGGTGGATGACAGATGAGGGCAATCCTACAGCCTGCACCTGCTACCACAGTACATTCAAATGACTGGGTATCCTCAACTGGTACACTTGAGGCCCAATTCGGTGTGGAAACAGACTGCAAACACCCCCCCCCCCGGCACGTGATCCGATCTCGAGTGATGAATAACCAAGTACCTGACCAGAGTTGCAGCCTCCAACACAGGGCCAGAGTTCTCGTCCAGCCAGGTCTTGGTAATGCATGCCAGGTCCACCGTACTAACAAGAGCTGCCATAATTGCAGTCTTGTTTTTAATGGACCTGGCATTACATAACACCGTACAAGTTGGTTGGGCTTCCAGGGTCATCCGGGCCACCTGCCCACTAAAATTGGTGGTGCCCTTGGGTATGGAAACCAGACATGGAGGACCACGATCTGGGTTCCATTTCACCCCAGGGTGTTTCCTGGATCTCACAGCCCCAATGTGGTGGCTTCGCTCGTTCACCCTGCGCTGTTGGCCCCCCCGACTCCTCTCCCTCCACGGTGAGCAATACCCAGTGCACTACAAGTGAAGTGGAAACTCTTCTCTATTTGGGCATCTACACTGGACTTGGATCCTTATAAGTGTTCCCCTAAGCGCATTTTAGATTATTTGCTCTCCTTGTCGGAGGGTGGACTGAAATATTCCTCTGTGAAAGCCCACCTTTCATCCATTGCCACATTTCATTTACCTGTGGACAACATCCCCTTGTCCCAGTTACCTTTGATTCGAACCTTTTTAAAAGGTGTTCTGCACCTGCATCCCCTTATGTGGGATTTGCTTGAAAAATTGACTACAAGTCCATTTGAGCCCGCTGAATCCAGCGACCTCCGTTATCTTTCTTGGAAAACTATGTTTTTAGTTGCCATTACGTCAGGCAAACATGTGTAAGAGTTATACGCACTAATGTACAAACCTCTATATCTGCAGTTTCATAATGACTGGGTGTCATTACGCTAACCGTTGCTTTTGCCAAAGGTCGTTTCTAGGTTTGCTTTTGAATCGGACCATTCAATTACTAGTGTACTGCGGAGCCTCTGAATCCAGGGAAACCCTGCTTCATATTCTCAATGTGCATAGAACATTGAGCATTTACCTCTCTGCACTTCACAGTTGTGAAAACTGAGCAACTTTTGTTTCTTTTGCTCCTGGAAACCAGGGTGTTAGCGTTTCAAAGCAGTGCTTGTCCACATGGTTGGCCAACTGCATTACGTTTATCTATGCAAAACACGATAAATTTCTCACGGGGTTGTAAAACCCATTTTACAGGAGGTATGGCTGCCTCTATGGTGTTTTCCAGGGCGTTTCTGCCTTTGGATATTTCTTGAAACATCACGTGGTCTACTGTACATACCTTCACCAAGCATTACAGTCTAGACATTGCTTCTAAGAGGTGAACTGTTTTTGGACGGGCTATCCTACAAGGCCTCTTCTCCCAAGTCCTAATTTGCTTCCTCCTCCCATGGGGTATAACTGCTTGGGAATCTTCCCATATGTTATGACCTGTTGCAAGAGATTGCCTCGAAGATTGTATGGTTGCATAAGAACTTACCGTAACAGTAGCTCTTTGAAAGTATCTCTTGCAGCAAGTCATGCAGCACCACCCTCCCCCCCCCTGCTGTTACTTCAGAAGGATGCCTTGCTCCTGTCTTTAACGATTCCAAGAGCTGCTGCCTTGATTTCCCTCCTCTGTTCCCATCAGAGGGTTAGGATATGTTTTTTCATTTGATCGCCAGGATGGGAAAGATCTAAGGAGTAGCTGGGACCTTCCCATTTTGTACCTGCCAGGTAGACACCATGTGGTAGGGCAGGGGGAGGTCCCAGGGTCGACTGCTGAGAAATCATCGGGAGGAAGTGACGCCTGTGGCTATAATCCCATGCATTATGACCTACTGCAAGAGATACTCTTGAAGATCTGCTGTTACAGTAAATTCTTATGCAACCGTACTATTCACATGGCATGAGGAGCATAGCAAATCCTGATAGGGAAAACCAGGCAGAATACTGTGGCCCACAGTCATTAGGCTATGGGATGGTATCGTTACCCCGGGCAAGTGCAGGCAGAGGAGTCGTAGAGGCAGTGAGAGGAGGCACCCAAAACAGATAGCAGTAGGGAGTTCCAGAGCCTAGGTGCATAAGCAGCAAAGGCCTGATGTCTCCTAGCAGTGCAAGTTTTTTTGGGACAGCAAGCAGAGACCTGTCACAGGATCTTAAAGTGGTAACCAGATTAGTAGCCCTTAGCTGCTTGGCCAGGATGGGATGGGTGGTGGTCCAGAGCACATTAACAACAAAACAGCCTAGGACAGAAGCATGTCTGTGGGGGAAGGGGATCTATGGGGGAAGGGGAATAGCCATCCAGGTCTGTCATAGATCTCACAATGGTGTGTGAGACTGGCTGAATGGAGAGCGAAACGACATACATTGTTATACACTACATCCTGTTTGGACAGAAGGGATTTAGCACCATTGGTGTAGATGAGCCCATAATTAAGGGAGGTAGAAGCAGAGCACTCCTTAGCAAGAGCCAGACGCAGCAGGAATAGGGAAATGTTTTGCTCTGTAAGCCATGCCAGTCTTGTTAACAGCCCTGCATACATTAGAGATGTGCAAGGAGAGATCCAGTTTTTTGGGGGGTTCGAGGATGACTCCAAGGTACTTGAAGGAATGGGCAGTAGTCAGGGCAAACAATCAGCATGGACACTACCAGGGACTCTGGGCATGACCTGATTTTTGATTGAAAGTTGAAAACAGGAACTAAAATAAGGGTGTTGAGTGCTAATTTGCACTTTAATTTCAGTAATTAGTGCCTGCTGCAAGTGGTGGGAGGCAGAGATTGTGTGAGCATGTGATGCGCAGGGCTGTCGACTGCAAGAACAGAGCAGGAGGGTAATCTTAGACGTTGACAGCAGTCACGAAAACATTGCTCCTTCTCCACTTATTGGTGCTTACAGGCTGCGGTGCTGTTTTTTTGGGGGGAAGATTGAGTGTCACTGCATGTATGGTGATTACATGACACGGATGCTGCCAGCACCATTTTGAGGCACAAGTCCGAATCTAGTGGCGGCTATGTTTTGAGGCACTGAGCAAATCGGGGGCTAAACAGCACCAACTGCAAATGCTACACTTGGATTCGGGACTCCCTCATTTACTGGTATGTACCACAAGTACCAGTAAAGCCCTTAAGCATTAGGAAGAGAATGATGCAGCTGCTTCTGCACTGTGCACTTCATTTTGAGTTCAGCACCTCAAGAGCAAATTGTGCCTTAGCCTTACCCTTTATAAATGTTGCTAAAAGTGTTCAAACTGAAATCCTAGATGCTACTGAATAATGTGCTCAACTGTTACAAAATCTGCAAACTGGAAGCTAGTGCTTTGTGTGCAAAATTTTATATTGCTCTGCATGTTGTTCTAAAGAGTTTGTAGCACCTTCTGTGTGGGTAGCACCTTTTTGCCATGTGCGGCAGATGTAGCACAGAGTAACTAGGAGGTGAAAAATAAGAGATGCCTCCCATGTAGGACAGCTGAGAGGTAGGTTGTATTGACCTGTGTGGCACTGGGCTTGGGAGTGATTGGGGCATTTTAGTGAGACTGTTTGCTTTTAATGTTTCCACAACAGGACAAGCAAAGTGTCACGGTAAAACAAGTTGTTTTAAATGCTGGAATCTTTTTATTTTATTCCACAATGCAATATTCAGTTCAGTTTAAAACATAATGAAATAGATTTATTTCTTTTATAAAGTGCAGTGCACTCTATCCAGAGGTGCACAGTGCAAGGAAGCATCCTCAGTTTCTCTAATCAAGGTCTCTCACAGCTGACCTCACAACTTGCCTTGCAGTGACTTTGCTTTTTAATACCGAGGTTAAAGAGCTCCATGTCATGGCAAGTCTGCAAGCAGAGAGCCAGGGCTGGTTGCATGGTCTGCAGTGTGCACATATTTGCCTTTAATGTCTGTGCCTGGGTTGGTAGAGTAGCTCCTGGTTAGTCGGAATATGCTGACACCCAGGAACTATTTTTGGCTCTTAACTGCAAAATCCTTATTTTGGCCCCTGGAAAAGCATACTGAGTTTTCTTTAGGTTTACACCAACTTATTTGCAGGTAGCTAGGACTGAATTAGTTGGAAGTCCTTGTTTAGTTGGGAATTGATGACCTTTATATCCTGGGAGCTAGCCAAGAGCTCCAGATTATCCACATATAGGGTGGAACTACAGTTAACAGGTATACTAGGGAGATAATAAATGGCAAAAAAAAAAAAATGTGACCCAGGATAGACCATTGAGGGACGTCAACGGAGGCAGGAGTCCGTTTCAAGAGAGCTCTGTTAAACCTGACCATCTGCTGTCTGTCAAGTAGGTAGTTGGCAAACCAGGCAAGCGTATGGTCAGCCAGAGCAAAGGAATGCAACTTGGTACAGAGAAGTCTGTGATCCACCAAATCAGAAGTTTTGGAGAGATCAACAAAGATTGCTCCAGTTAACTCACTCTGATCCATAGTCCCCCTTATCTCAGAGTTGACCTTTGTAAGGGCAGTGGAGGTGTTATGCACCCTCTGGAACCCGTGCAACAGGTCATGTGTATAGAGAGATTCATTAAGTTGGGAAGTGACTGTTTTCTCCAGAAGTTTGTGAGGAGCGGACAGGATGGCTATGAGGCGATCATTTTTTGTTAGACAAGTCCCCTTTGCCTTGCAGCTACCATATATCTTCTAACTGAAACTTTACTTCTGTTATACTTTTTTGTAAATATAATATTTATTGAACTTTTTCATGTCTGTTACATCAACAGTATGACAAAATAAAACAGTAAATACAACTCTGTGTGTGGTCTGAGTCATTGTACATAGTCATCCTAGGTATACAGGCTAGTTCTGTGTATTAAGCCCCTCCATCCACTAAATTCCAGTGTGTGGGGGAGAGATCTGCTTATCAGATTATTTAAAAATAGCCTTTACCAAGAACTTGCATCTGTACTGAGTTACTTAACAGGGACATGTGTGAACCGAGGGCAGGCTGGCTGGCGAACCTGGACCCGCGGAGCTGGAGGGAGAACAACTCCAGACCAGTGTATGTGGCGAGTTAGTCATCATGGGTCTTTATTGTTTATACTAGGGCTCTGCTTGTAGGGGAGGCATGCCATGTTATATTTTAGGGAACTTTGGTACAAACTACAGGTCCCTAAGCATCATATGCAGTATCCACCCAGTCCACCTAGAGGGACAAAATTGAGATCTGTCATTTTAATGAGTGGGTAATTTTCTCCATTCTATAAATAGGGGATACATGATGTGCGAGTGTGGAAGATGGGGAAATATTTGCATTCGTGCATAGTGGCCTCAAATAATGTCACAAGTGGCGTAGCGGAGCAATGAGTGATATTGTCTGAGGTCACTTTGCACGAATGCAGATATTTCCCTTATTCCACACTCGCGCATCATGTGTACGATTTATACAATAGGGGGCTTACTGTACTTTGTTGTATGTATTTTTAGTTTTTCAGTGCGTTTATTTTTTATTTCTGGTGGTTTATTTTATGTTGTGTTACTCCTCGTGGTACTGTTCCGAGTTTCTGTCATGTGTGCTGTTTTGTTGTTTGATTGGATGGTGTATTTTTGTGCTGCTTGTTTTACCTAGTTTCTAGTTATGTAATTTGGTGTAGCATGATTGGTTTATGTCGGGTTTGGGGCGCGGTTATGCAGTGTTTGAGTTATCGGTGGGGGGTCATAGCGATGTAGTGTCTGGGTGTTTTTATTTTATTTTTCGAGAGGTGCTATGTACTTTATTTTATTCTTGTGGGATTTATTTTACACATTTGTGGATTTATCTTTGCAGTCTTGGATTTATTTCCATACTACAGTATGTCGAGTATGTTTTTGTATCCTGCTTTCTGCGTAATGAACTCTATATGTGCTTAGCATGTGTGGGGTTTCATTTATTGAGATGGTTAACATCATTCTTATGTCTTTAAAGCCGAAGTATCTTTTTTTGCAAGAGTATTGTGTCTGGTCATATATGTTCTTCGTCACTGCTGTGATTGCTGCTCTGTTTCTGTTAGTCCGAGTCACTTTCAGTGTCGACAACTCTTGTTCTTTACAGTGGCTTGCTGCTCAGGTGTGTTTTACTTTTTTTTTTTTTCCTAAGTAGTTCGGTGGCTACCTGCTTCTGACGTATCTGCAGTGGTTTATTTAGTTTGTGATGTATCCATAGTGCAGTTTATTTCAGGTTATTTCACTGTGGATACGTCACTGCATATTCACACAATGGGGGTGAATTTACAGCTATATCTGTGATACCATATACTCTCACCCATTGTATAAATCTGGTTAACTTCTGCCCTTCAGGCAGCAATGTTGGGGCATTGGGGTGTAAGCCAAGATCTAGTAATGACCTTTTTTGCTGCAGTGAGGAGGATGCCTAAAAGGTAACACAAGCAATATTCTCACGTACTTCTTGGGAATATTAGAAGGAGGAACATTTCAGCTGACAGATGTACTGGTCTGAAATACAGCTTCTCCAGTTCATCTTGAAGCGCCAGAAAAAAAGTGTGTGGGACTGGACAGGCCCACATCATGTGTGTATGATGGATGTACTTGCGATTTGCCACAAATCCTGCAGCAGCATCCTGGGTGGTGGGATAGTGAGCAGTGATGCAGGGGGTACAGAAGAATCTGATTTGTTGTTTCCAGGCATATTCTCCCCTCCCCACTAGTGGAAACTAGTAACTTGGAAGTGATTTAACATGTTTTGTCCCAAGTGTCAGGAATGACAGGCCTGTCCATCTCCCCTGCCATTTTGGAGGATACAGTCAGTGGAATCGGCCATGGAGTCCCCAGTGGCTTTGTACAAGAAGCAGATCTTGCGATCAGAGTTCCCAGTATGCATTAGAAATGAGAGGCTAATAATAGCCAGTGGGACTCTGGGTTACGGGCTCGGAGGTAACTCTTAATTTTTTAAGTGCGGCTTCTGTTGGAAGGCAGCTTCTGTTTAAATCTGCCCTCAGCTGCGTGCATGTGCAGCTGTCTTTCCAGTGCTGTCATCTTGTTGGAACCCAGAAGTGTCAAAGCGCAAATTCTACAACCTTGACTTCAAGGCTGTGGTTATTCAGAGTGCCGAAGCTGAGGGGAAAACTGCCATTGGCTGCCCCAGTGAAATTAGATGAGAAGCAGATAAGAGAATGGAGAAAGAAAAAAATAATAAAACTGAAAACTCTGTCCTCTGTTGCAGGTGGCAGTGGTATCTGGAGGGGGCCAGTTGTAGGTACTAGCAGCATTCAAAAAGTGAGCGCGAGCTGGCTTCTAGGATCTCATTACAAAGAGAGCAACATTTGTAGATCACAGGAGAGCAGCTACTATTAGAAGATGTACCTTACTTCATAGAAACATAGAAGTTGACGGCAGATAAGGACCTCAAGGCCCATCTAGTCTGCCCATTTCTTTTTCTACCTTATAAATGTGCCATCGGCCTTTGCTCTGTCAGTGGCCTGTCTATTCATACTCATCTGTATTGCCTCTCTATGCCTATCCCATGCCTGTTTGAAGCCCTGCACTGTGTTCATAGCCACCACTTCCTGAGGAGGCGTTCCATGCATCCACCACCCTTTCTGTGAAAATAATTTCCTCACATTCCCCTTAATCAGCCTCCTCTAATCTCATGCTGTGTCCTCTTCTCTTGCTATTTTCTTATATTTAAACATGTTATATGCTTTCACCTTGTCAGTGCCCTTAAGGTGTTTGAATGTTTCGATCATATCACCTGTCTCCCTCCTTTGCTCAAGGGTATACATATTGAGCTCCGTTAATCTGTCCTCATATGTCTTCTGATGCAGTCCCTGTACCATTGTAGTTGTCCTTCTCTGGACTGCCTCAATTTGGTTAATGTCCTTGTGAAGGTGTGGCCTCCAGTACTGCACGCAGTACTCCAGATGGGGCTAACTAGTGTCTTGTAATGAGGGATTATTACCTCCCTCTTACGACTTGTGATACCCCTACTAATACACCCTAACATCCCCCAGCCTTACCTACTGCTTTAGAGGTCTGCTTGTATGATTTCAGGTCATTGGTGATGATGATGCCCAATTCTCTTTCTTCCTTTGTGACTGCCAGCAACTCCCCTCCCAGCCTATAGGTGGCTTCAGGTTTTCTTCCCTATGTGCATGATCTTGCACTTCTTTGCATTAAATCCCAGTTGCCACTCTTCTGACCATTTTGCTAGTTTATCCAGATCTCTTCTCATTCTGCCCACCCCATCTGGATCATCTACTCTGTTGCAGATCTTGATGTCATCTGCAAACAGACAAGCCTTACCCTCTAGTCCATCTGCAATGTCACTAATGAAGATATTGAAGAGGACTGGCCCCAGGACTGATCCCTGAGGTACCCAACTCGTGACTTGCATCTCTTCTGACTGTATACCATTTACCACCACTCTCTTGTTTTCTGCCCGTCAACCAGTTTGCCACCCAGTTGACCAACTTCTGACCCACCCCAAGCCTTCCCAGCTTATTTATCAGTCTTCTGTGTGGAACAGTGTCGAAAGCTTTGGTGAAGTCAAAGTAGGGGACATCAACTGCTCCCCCTTGGTCCACCACTCTGGTTACCCAGTCAAAGAAATCTATGAGATTAGTTTGATAGGACCTTCCTTTTGTAAACCCATGCTGTCTTCGATCCTGTGCCCCTATGAATTCCAGGTGTTGCACTATCCTTTCCTTAAGGAATGCCTCCATATTCTTGCCCACTACTGAGGTAATAGTGACTGGTGTGTAGTTCCCTGCCTCCTCCCTGCTACCACTCTTGTGGAATGGGATCACATGAGCCCTTCTCCAGTCTTCTGGGACCTCTCCTGTGCTCAAGAGACTCACTAAATAGTTCTGCTAATGGCTCTGCTAGTTCCACCTTTAGCTCCTTAAGTACCCTGGGATGTATGCCATCAGGTCCCATTGCCTTGTCCACCCTGAGCTTAGCGAGCTCTTGTAGGACCCTTTCTTTTGTGAAGGTAGTGTGCACCTCCTTCCCCCCTGTGTCCATGGTGCTGAGCTGTGGGCCCTGCCCTACCTTCTCTTCAGTAAATACTGAGCAAAGGTATCTATTTAGGATGGATGTTTTTACAGGGTCCTCCTCCTGACATGCCCCCTTTTCTCCTTTGAGCTTAGCAATACCCCCTCTGGACTTTATCCTTTCACTAATGTATCTATAGAAAGTCCTGTCACCTTCTTTTACTGTTCGTGCTAGTGTTTCTTTAGGTTGGGACTTTGCCTGCCTTACTGCCTTCCCTGCTTCCCTTAGGGCAGTTTAGTAGCCTCCCTATCTTCATCCCGCTGTGTTCCCTTATATTTCCTGAAGGCCAGCCTTTTGGCCCTGACCTTTTCTGCTACTGTATTTGAGAACCAATGTGGTTTCCTTCTTCTTTTGCACTTCCTTTTCTGTCTAACACAATGGGATGTTACTTCAAGTATTGCATCCTTAATGCTTGCCCACTTTGCCTGTACTCCCCTCGCCTGTGTTTCTTTTTGCCAGGGCTAGCTTAACTCTGTTGGCCATCTTATCAAAGTCAGATCCTCTGAAGTCCCATATTTTTGCCTTGGAATGGGATGATTTAGATGTAGTGGACAAATTGAACCATACCATGTGATGGTCACTAGCCCCCAGGTGACCTTCTACCTGGAGATCTGTGATTCCTTCCCTGTTAGTCAGTACTAGATCTAGGATAGCCCTATCTCTTGTGAGTTGTTGTACCAGTTGTTTGAGGCCCTCCCCCTGCAGGAAATCCACCATGTGTTTAGTTCTGGCAGATATTCCTGCTGGTATTGACCAATCTGTATCCAGCATGTTGAAGTCTCCCATTACCAGAACCTCCCCTTTAGCTGTCATGTTTTGTATTATCTTCTAACAGTAATGCGTCTATGTCCTCCCCCTGGTCTGGGGGCCTGTAGACAACCCCAGTTCTTATGGCTGTCCCATTTCCTGTTTCCAGGGTGACCCACAGTTCTTCTGGCTCCTTATGTGTATTCTGAATTTCTGTAGCTTTGATATTTTCATTGACACACAGGGCCACTCCATCCCCCCCCCCCCCTTTTTGCACCTTAGTCTCTTCTGAACAGTACATAGCCAGGTACTGAAGTCTCCCAAGTGTGGTTACTGGTAAACCACATCTCACTAATTGCTACTATGTCCAGTTTAACCTCTGACATTATTGCCTGCAGGTCTGGGATCTTATTTCAGTTGCACAGCATTGATAACTCTGTACAAGGGA
Source organism: Neoceratodus forsteri (assembly GCA_016271365.2). Taxonomy (NCBI): domain Eukaryota; kingdom Metazoa; phylum Chordata; order Ceratodontiformes; family Ceratodontidae; genus Neoceratodus; species Neoceratodus forsteri. The sequence goes on from CM057452.1 coordinate 572,332,202, forward strand.
TTCCCGAGTTCATTCTTCTGCAGTACAACTATATTCCTCTGGCTGCCGTGTGAAAAGCAGAGTTGTAGCCACCAATGATTATATACAGTTATTTTTTGGCAACATTAGGTGTTTTCAAACAACATGAAGTCTTGCTGTATTCTGACAATTGCAGTGATTCCCAACCTTTGAACTGCCCCGGAGAACAAAGAGTTAACTTTATATGCAGCGCATAGAATGCTGAGCTCGAGCTCGAGTGAAGTGTCTGTCTGGAGTGATTCAAACCTAAGCCGTCAGATTCTTTACTCTGCCTCACTAAACGGGCGCTCCGGAGATTTCTCCTTCAGCTCGGTTCGAAAGTCGGTAAAAGTTTGTTTTCGTCAGTTTTTAAACCTAAAAAGTTTTTGAATAGTTGGTTCAGTCTCTGTCTGTGGTGCCATGAGTACTAGATAGGAATTGTTCTGTTTTTCTGTGTCGAACTTGTAAAAGTGCGGCTCGGTTCAGCTGAACCGGCCATTTGATAGTGGAATTTGTGTGTTTACTTAGTGTGTGGTTACCGGTTCTTATCGGTTCTAAAAAATCACGTGTTTTAAACGTTTTTTTCCAACACCTGTGACACGGTTAGGAACTGATAAGGGAGTCTTGCCTAGCAGTTGCAGAAAAAGAGTTAGTTTGGTTAGGTTGGCCATGTCTGAGAAACACAAGAAAAAAAAACAGGTCCACTGGGTTTCAACACTGCAGTGAGTGTGGGGAGGTCTTTGCTAAGGCCGATCCCCATACCACCTGTGTTTATTGTCTGGGGTTTGACCACCTCGATTCAGACTGCCAAATATGTTAAAAACTTTCCCAAATCTACCCTTGAGAAGAGATTAGGTAGACTGAGGGAAAGGGGCCGAGAAGTCCGCTGACTGGATGCCATCCCGGTTCGGTTTCGACCGAACCAGGAGGAGTGCCCTCTGACCAGGCGATACTTCTTAGGGCAAAGGAGAGCAGATTCCGAGGATCTGTTCCAAAAAAAAAGCAAGATAGAAAATTCGACCAGTTTGGATACAGAGGTTCATGTTCCAACCGCCGAAGAGATAACCAGAGCGATTCAGATTATGGAATCGCTCCGTCCGGTTCCGACCGATCCGGCTCCTTCTGGCAGGAGTTCGGTTCAGTTGGTTCCCCTGGTTCAAGATTATGCCCTTGAAGATTTTTAGGAACCGGAATTTGAAGAGGAAGGGGAATTTGAGGACGATGATGTAAGTGAGGGTCTGGATGTGCCTGTGGAAGTTTACATTTCCCCAGACAGACCTTCAGGTGTTTCCCCTGCTAGGCTTTCTGAGTCCCCTTCTCACTTTATGTTTTACAGAAAGGTGGCTGAAACCCTCCAGCTTCCTATGGAGGAGGCTGTGGAAGATCAAGAGGAGCCTGATTATGTAGAGATGACGGACATCCCAGAGCCCAGGAGACTGTCTATTCCCTCCATAAATCTTTGGGAAACGGACACAAAAATCTTAGTCTCTAACACTATACCTCCTGTGGATAGAAAAATGGACAAGAGTTATACACTTTCAGGCTCAGACACGGAGTTCTTATCAGCAATGCAGCCATGTTGGATAGTGCAGGCTGCTGCCTGTGACAATGCAAATATTCCCTTGGCTTCACACCCCCCCTGACAAGTACTCCAGGAAGATTGATGCCATGGCAAAGAAGCAGTACATGGCATCTTCTTTGGGACTCAGGCAGGCGAATTACATGGCTCTAGCTGGGTACCAGAAGTCCAGGTGGGACACTTTACTGACACTGGCTAAACAGGCCTCCCCCAGCTAGCCAAGGAACTGGAGGCAGTGGCTGCAGATGGGATTGAGGCATCTAAGGTTCAGTTTCATGCTGCTGTGGACTCTAATGATGTGTCATCAAAGTCATGCTACATCTGTGGCTCTTGAGGATGGCAGCTCAGATGTACTAGCCTCTACGGAGACACCCAGGCTAAGGCCATGGATTTTCCTGTGTAGTGGGTAATTTCTGTTTGGGGCAGACAGAGAATTACTTGAAGAAAATTGATGAGTACAGGACCACTTACAGGAGTGCTCAGGCCAAGGAAGTGAAGGCAGCTCCTCAAAGGCTGCAGTCTAGGGGCAGGGGCAGGCCTTTTCAAAGGCCTTTTTACCAAGCACATGCCTCTTCTTCCTTTTCTCAGAGGGGGTTCTTCAGAGGGAGAGGCAGAAGGGGGATGAGCAGGGCTGCATCCAGTCCTTAGCCTAAAGCCTCTGCCAAGCAGACACCCTGATGGGCCTGCCCGGGTCGACTCTCCTATTCCAGTAGGGGGCAGGCTCGCTTACTTTGTCCAGGACTGGATGTCTATTGCTTCAGACAAGTGGGTCCTGGAAGTAGTAAACCAGGGACTGGTTCTCGGCTTCAGAACATTTCCAAAGATGATAGCCAGATCTTTTCCACCTGCAAATCTCTCGGAAACCCTTGCCCTAGAGGCAGAGGTTTCTTCTCTCCTAGCTTTAAGAGCCATAGAGAGAGTACCTACCCTACACTGGGGCAAAGGACTGTACTCCAGGTACTTCCTGACCCCCCAAAAAGACAGGGGAGTGGCGACCCATCCTAGCCCTAAGATATCTAAACAAACATCTTTTAAAACCAAAGTTCAAGATGATAACTCTGGGAATAATCCTTCCCTCTTTAAGGCCAGGGGACTGGCTAGACTTCCTGGACCTCAAAGATGCCTACTTTCACATTCCCATCAGGTGCTCCCACAGAAAATACTTCAGGTTCGAGTTGCCCTCAGGTCATTATCAGTTCAGAGCAATGCCCTTTGGCCTAACCTCAGCCACAAGGGTTTTCACAAAGTGTCTGGCAGTAGTAGTTGCCTTTCTAAGAAAACAAAAGATTTCGATTTTTCCATATCTGGACAATTGGCTAATAGTGGGTCAGTCTCCAGACCAAGTCAAGTCTCACCTGCAAGTGACCCAGCAAGTGCTCACTTCTACTAACATACTAAAATGCCAGCAGAATAGGCCTAATGGTCTTTCGTGTCTGCTCGTTTGGTCAGCCCCCAACCTGGGTGCTGACCTTGCTGTCCCCCTCGCCTTCTCTGGCTTCTCCCTTCCCAGTTCCGGATATTCTTGCTGCATTGGATTTTGCTTCCAGAACCCTTCCCCTGTACCTGTCCCACCCCCTCTTGAACCCCTCCACTGTCTCTGCCTCCACCAGTCCCCTAGGCAGTGCATTCCATGGCTCCACCACCCTCTCAGTGAGTAGCACCTCCTTTCTCCCCTGAATCTTCCCTCCAGCTTCCACCCATGCCCTCTAGTGGCCCCTTCTCGTCCTTCCCTTCAAGCACCCTGACTGTTCCTCCCTATTTACCCTCTTCATGTACCTAAAGACCTCTATCATGTCCCCCGGTCCTCTCTCTTCCAATGTGTACATATTTAGCTCTTCAGGCTCCTCATAGGTCCTGTCCCCCAAGCCCCAAATCATTTTGGTTGCCCTCCTCTGGACCTCTCCAGGAGGTTAATGTCCCGCTTTAAGTGTGGCCTCCAAAACTGCACGCAGTACTCAAGGTGCGGCCTCACCAAGCAGTTATACAGAGGAGTATCACTTCCTTCTTCTGGAGGTGATGCCCTAGCGATGCATCCCAGCATCCCTATTGGCCTTGGCTGCTGCCCTCCTACAAGTCTGGGTTGTTCATCTTGACATCCACCACCACCCCAGGTCCCTCTCAGCCATCGAGACTAGTAGCATCCCCAGGGTGTACTTAGCCTGGGTTTCTGCCCCAGGTGGAGTACCTTGCATTTCCTGCATTGAACCTCAGCTTCCACTTTCTAGACCATCTTTCCAGAGCCTCAGGTCCCCTGTAGACCACCCTCCCTCCTCCCCATCCACCACCTCCCCCAGTTTCGAGTCATCTGCAAAGAGACTCATCTCACTCCTGATTCCTGTCCTTATGTCAGATCATTAGGCGTTGAACAGAAGGGGCCCAAGGACTGATCCCTGTGGATCCCACCACCGACCCTCCTGGGGATGAGACTATCCACCAACTACAACCTCTGGGTCCGTTCCTGGAGCCAATTGCTCATCCATCTGATCATCTGGTTCCCACCCCCATTTCTCCCAGCTTATCCAACAGGCCCACATGAGGAACAGAGTCAAATGCCTTGCTGAAGTCTAGAAAGAGGACATCCACTGGTCTACCCAGGTCCAAGGCACTTGTCACCCAGTCATAGAACTCCACCAGGTTTGTCTGACACGATTTCCCCAGGACGAATCCATGCTGTCTATCGTCCAGGCACCCTGACTTATCCAGGTCCCCCCCTAGCCTCTCCTTGACAATGCCCTCCATCATCTTGCCCACCACCGATGTCAGGCTGACAGGCCTGTAGTTCCCTGCCACCTCCCTTGATCCCCCCTTGTGGATAGGCACTATATGTGCCACCTTCCAGTCTTGGGGCACCCACCCTGTCCTCAGAGAGATGGTGAAAAGCTCTGCCAGGGTTTTGCCAGACATCTGCAAGTTCCTCAGCACCTGGGATGTAATTTATCCGGCCCTGGTGCTTTCTCCGTCTTAAGGGAGCTGAGGCTTCCTCACTTCTGCTGTGATTTCACCTCCGTACCCCTTCTCCCTGCTTAGCCCCCCACCTGCCAGTGATGCCTCCCCTCTCCCCAGACCTGCCGATCAGTGGGAGCCCCCCTCCTCAGTATCTCTGTCTCCTCCCATGTATGACTTGGCACCCCATTTTCCCTGGTGAAAACTGAGGTGGAAGTACTCATTTAGTACCTCAGCCTGCCCCGGGTCTTGTGCCCATCTCTCCCTGATTTAATCCTGCTAATCTGCCCTTCGCCATGGTTTTTGCCAATGTATCTAAAGAACCCTTGTTCCTCTCCTAATTTCCCTGGCCAGGTTCTGCTCCTTCCTTGCCTTAGCCACCCTCACCACTCTAGTGGCCCTTCTAGCCATCAGCCTGCACTCCCGATCCCTTTCACCCTTGGAGCACTTGAATTGCTTATAGGCTGCTTTCTTTCCCTCGCACCACCTCCTGGACCTCCCTGGTCCACCAACAGGTTTTTGGGCCCTACCGCATTTTCATCTTACTCTTTTGCACAGGTGCTGGTAACATCCTGCACCCCTCTCTGATGATTTCCCACCTACTGTCAGCGCCCATGTCTGACCCAATCCCATCCAAATGCTCCTTAAGGATCCTTCCCATTTCCAAAATCCGCCTCTGAAGTCCGGTTACTCTGCCTTGTGCAGCCTTCTACCCTCCTAGGTCCAGGCAGAACCAGACCGTGGCATGGTCACTCCCCCGCCAATGGGTCCCTTACCTCCAGGCCCCAATCTGGTCACTGTCTGCCAGGACCCATCCAGTACCCGTGCCTCCTGGTCGGTTCCCCTCACGCTGAATTAGAACTGCGTCTTGAGACATCCAACAACCTCTGTTCCCTGGTCACAGAGGATGTCATAGTCTCCCAGTCTGTTCCTGCCATGTTTAAGTCCCCAACACCACCACCGTTCCTCTGCCCAGTCTGCAATGTCTCCCAACATCTGCCACCAGACTGTCCTCCAGCTCTTCCCGCCAGGGCAGGGGTCTATACACCACCCTATTTTTACTCTTTGCTCCTTGTTACTTAAGGTGACCCAGATCGCTTCCACGGTTCCCCTCCGCCTCTACTCCCCTATGCCAATGCAGTTTTGACTATCATTGCTACTCTCCTCCCTTCCCTCCCCTTGTCCTTCCTGAACATAGTGTATCCCTCCAGGTTCAGGTCCCAGTCATGTCTTGCAGTGGCCCAAGTCTCAGTGACCGCTGCCACATCCACTGCTCCTCTGTTAGCATCGCCTGAGCTCAGGCATTTTATTGCCCAAGCTCCTGGCATTTAGCAGGACCACCTTCCACCCTTTCCTATAGTTCCATTTCCCCTGCTCAGGTTCCCATGGGGATTCTGTTTTCCCTGGTCTGCACTTTGCCAGTTGGCCTTTTCCTGCAATCCTCCTGGTCCCCAGGGGTGGAGACAGAGTCCCTCCTCTATCGGCACCCCTTGACAGCCTTTTCTCCCATCCCACCCCCTCACAAGTTTAAACCCCACTTTTCACCAATGAACCCCTATTTTCAACTTATGATTCTCCAATTGAGATGTAGTCCATCTCAGCATACAGCTCCTTATCCTCCCAGGTCTCCCCCAATCCCCATCAACCCATACCCTCTGGCCTCACACTCACCCCTGAGCCACTGGTTTATCTCCCTAATTTTCCTTTTGTGTTCCCCACTAGCCCTTGGCACTGGCAGGATTTCTGAGAAGGAAACTGTGCATCCTATGTCATGACAGACCCTGGCGAGCTCCTGAATCTTGCCTGTATCTCTAGCTGCTATTTTCCCTCAATGTCATTTGTACCCAGGTGGACCAGTATGTCTGGGAACCCCACAATCCTTTGCCAGCTGATATACCTGGTGCTTAGCCCTGTGCACGTTCAAGTCCAGGGAAGCATCTTGTTCTAACTGGCCAGGCTTCTCCTCCCTATCCCATTTGATACCCCTGATCATAGAATCCCCAGCAGGAGCACTCTGACCACCCTTTCCTCCATTCCCCCCTTCCATGTCCCTCATCTTTCTACAGGCCCTCCACCCAGCTGGCTCTGTGTTCTCCTCATCTGGGTGCCACATGCCACCCCTCCTTATTTACATGACCACCCCTCCCTCCAATCCTATGCCTCCTCCTCCTCCTGAGTATCCTTCTGTTCCTTGCTAATTCCCTCCTCACTGCTTGCAACTGGTCCTTCTCCCCATCTCTAAACTAGCCTGGCTCATCCTCCCTTCCTTCCTGTCTCCATTTAGTTCCTCCTTGCTAGTCATGTGCTCCCTGGCCTATAACCCTCAGCTCCCTTTACTGAATCCTCCTTGTACTTCTGGTCCTTCTCCTTTACCTTTCCTCCCAACTGGTCCTTCTCCTTGCGCTTTCCTCCCTCTTCCCCTGCCCCTCCTGCTCTGATTCACTGCTCCCATTCTCCTGCATTCCAGGTCCCCCCTGTTCTTCCTGCTATCTGGCCCCTGCCTCCTGCCTCCCACTCCTTTCCATCTCTAACCACCCCTGTCGTGGCTACATCACCCCCCTCATCCTTGAGCAGAAGAAGAGAATTGAAGCGGTTACTGAGTGTAAGGTCTGATCTATCTCCCCGCCTTGCTTCCTTCTGGCCAGCCTGGCCATCTGCCTACTTCCTGAGAATGTTGTCCCTCCGTCCCCCCTTTGTGAGGGCCCCCAGTTACCTGCCTGCTTCCTTGGTAGTGTCCTTTTGGACCCCCTCTGCCAGGTTCCCTATGTGACCCCTGAGTATTCTCCTGCACTCCTTTCCCTATGCCCCCACCCCCAGTGCTTGGTGCAACCCTGTGGGAGATTCCCAGCCCCCTTCCCCAACCATACCACCCCACTTCCCCCAGCTTTCTCCTAATCCCTGCAACCTCCTCCCTAAGCTGTGCTAGCTGGTAGCACACTGGGCAACCACCGAACTTCCAAGCCCAGTCCAGTATCATGGCTGCTCCACACCCTGTGCACCCCACCACCCTCCCAAAGATGCCGGCCCTAATGATGTGTGGTTCCATCCCCTTCCAAATAGGTTTCCTTGGGTGAGCCACCAGGTTCCCCCAGTCCAAGATACCTCTACTGCCTCAATCAGGTCACCCACTAATCTTAGAGACAGTCCCACTGTCACACCAGTAACTCTGTCACTAGGTGCAGTACAACACATTAAACTTATAAGGGAAATGAACAACTCCCAAAGCTCCTCTCTCCCAGCCTTTAAATCCTACCCCCAGTGGCTAGAACTACATGAGCTGCACCTGCAGCCTTTTCCTCCAGTTGCAGGGCAGGTGTTCCCCTATAAATTTGCAGACTTCTGGGTGGGGAAGGGTAGGTCTTGGGCAGACACCTGACTCGAGAGAGAGTGTATCAGCCCTGTGTCTCCCCTCCAAGCCCAGCAGCCAAAGAACCAGGCCCAAGCAAATCCCACCAAATAGGTTTTAAATCAGAATAAATTGGCCTCTACCAGCGCAGCCTGTTACACAGTGAAACATCCACAAAATGAGCCCCACTTACAGCCACCAAATCAGTTTACAAACATCCAGCAGCACCCAAAACAATACTCTGCTAGCCCCTTAGAAGTAAGAAAGAAAAGAACTAACCTACCAAGTAAAATCCACAAGAATCCTGTGAAAACAACAGCAGCAGCTACTGTCCTGGAACACAACTGATCCTGTCCCCTTCCAGTTCTCTCTGAGAAGACAAAGCAGCTAACACCTCCACCTGATTCAGCTCTGCCTCCAGTCAATTGGCTGTGAGACCTGGTCAGACCATTAACACCCCTCCCCCACTATGCAGTAACCTTTACAGCTAATGGAGTCAGCACAAGGAGTCAAAATTCAAGTCAAAGCCCCCAAAATATGTTTGCTGCCAAAGGAAACAGGACTCCAATTTAATCAGCTTCACTAACAACACATCAAAATAGGCTTGAAATTAACAGATATAGGTCTCCAATTCAAATAACCATCTCCAAGCAAATCCCACCAAATAGGTTTTAAATCAGAAGAATTAGGCCTCTACCAGCGCAGCCTGTTACACAGTGAAACATCCACAAAATGAGCCCCACTTACAGCCACCAACTCAGTTTACAAACATCCAGCAGCACCCAAAACAATACCCTGCTAGCCCCTTAGAAGTAAGAAAGAAAAGAACTAACCTACCAAGTAAAATCCACAAGAATCCTGTGAAAACAACAGCAGCAGCTACTGTCCTGGAACACAACTGATCCTGTCCCCTTCCAGTTCTTTCTCTAGGATTTCTTCTCAGCCTTCCCAAGTCAGTTCTCGAACCAGTCCAACTTCTTACCTTTATAGGGGCAGAACTGGAGACACTCAGAGCAAGAGCCTTTCTTCCTCTAGAAAGGGCAAGGGTTCTTATGGAACTAGCTTCTTCCTACAGCCTTCGGGTATCTCGACCAGCAAGGCATTTCCTCCAGCTCTTGGGCCACATGGCAGCTTCAACAGCAGTGGTCCAAGGGGCAAGATTCCAGATGAGGGATATTCAGTTCCACCTGAGAGCTTTCTGGTCTCAGAGGAAGGATTCCCTTACCAAACTGATCCCAGTGACTCTGACCTTGATCCAAGCCCTCCAATGGTGGCAGGATCAGGACAATTTAAGACAAGGTGTTCCTTTTGTTACTCAGCCTTGTTCAGTGGTTCTCACCAGGGATGCTTCTCTCCTGAGCTGGGGAGCACATCTGGGGTCCCTTACTGCCCAGGGACTGTGGTCCCCCCAAGAATCCCTTCTCCACATCAGTCTTCTAGAGCTCAGAGCAGTTTTTCTGGCTCTAAAAGCTTTCTCACAGTCAGTACAGAACAAGGCGGTTCAAGTCAGAACAGACACCACCAACACCATGTGGTACATCAACAAGTAGGGAGGCACTCGGTCCATGGTCTTGTGCACAGAAGCCATGAAGTTGTGGTCCCTGGCTTATTCCCTGCAAGCCTCTCTTGTAGTAGTTCATCTTCCAGGCAAGGACAATGTGCTAGCAGATGCATTGAGCAGGATTTCTCAGGGTCATCACGAATGGTCCCTGGACCCTCAGGTGTTGAAAGTGATTTTTTTCAAGGTGGGGCACTCCAGAGATAGATCTCTTTGCAGCCCCAGACAATCACCAACTCCCTCTCTTTTGTTGCAGACCTCCAGTCTTGGGCTCAGTCCCTCTGGACGCTCTGATCCTGAATTGGGAAGGGAAGTTTCTGTATGCCTTTCCCCTCTTCCCACTCAAAGTGTTGGTAAAAATAAGGTCTCAACCTTGCAAGGTGATTCTGATTGTTCCAGATTGGGCCAGACAGCCCTGGTACCCCCTGTTACTGTCCCTAGCCGTCCATCTTCCCTTGTCTCTTCCCAGGAATTACAACCTGTTAACATTCTCTCGGGGAAGGATTTGGTACCCCAGTCTTCAGTCTCTCAATCTCAGAGCATGGCTCTTGAAGAGTTAGAGTTTGCAGATCTGCATCTTTCCCAAGGGGTTCTGGATATCCTCAAGGCTTCTCGAAAGCCCTCCACCAGAAAGACTTACAACTCCAAATGGAAAAGATTCAGCATTTGGTGTTCTAAGAAGCACATTTCTCCAGACACTGCTGGATTGCCTACGATTCTGGATTATATGGTCCGTCTTAATGGCCTAGGCCTCAGACCAGCTACTCTCAAAGTACACTTGTCAGCTGTTTCTGCATTTTTGTTTGTGGGGAAATCTTCCTCACTATCTTCCCATCCTGTGTTCTGTAAATTTTTTTAAAGTATTGCTTCACACCAGTCCTCCTTTTAGAGACCCTGCTCCTGCCTGGGATTTGAATCTTTGCATTGCTCAACTTATGCAGCCCCCCTTTGAGCCTGTGTCTTCAGCAGAGCTTAAGTACTTGACTTGGAAAACTGTGTTCCTGGTAGACATTACCTCTGCCAGGCGTATCAGTGAGTTGCAAGCCCTGTCAGTGGAACCTGATTTTATCTCATTTCGCAGGGAAAAAAATGGTCTTTATAACCAGTAGAAGGTTCTTGCCCAAAGTGGTTTCAGACTTCCATTTAACCAGTCTGTGTGTCTCCCTGTTTTCTTCACTGGTCATTCTTCCTCAGGAGAGAGGAGGCTACACAGTTTAGATGTCAAAAGAGCCTTTAGTTACTACATAGAGCGTACCAAGGGTCACAGGTTTGACTCCCTCCAGTTGTTCCTCACTTATGTAGAAGTGGGAAAGTGCAAACCTGCCACCAAAAATCTATTGCCAGGTGGATTGTGTCTTGTATACAATTCTGCTATGAAAAACTGGGAAAAACTTCACCCTCAGGCCTGAGGGCTCATCCCACAAGAGGTACAGCTGCTTCCCTGGCTGCTGCCAGGGATATCCCTCTCTTAGAAATTTGTCAAGCAGCCACCTGGAAAACAGTCCATACCTTTACCAAGCATTACTCTCTGGATAGCTAGGCTAGGAGTGATGCTCGGTTTGGCACAGCAGTACTTCAGAGCCTGTTCCCAAAGTAGGTTCTGTCCCTCCTCCTTGGAGGTAATGCTTGGTAGTCTGCAGTTGTTGGAATACAGCAAGACTTCATGTTGTTTGAAGAAAAAGTTACTCACCTTAGTAATTATGTTTCTTCTAATGGAGTCTTGCTATGTTCTGACCTCCCTCCCTGCCTCCCTTCTCAGAACCTGTTTTTGGGAAGTGGGTAGGCAGGTGCAGTGTTGCACCCCAGGGGTGTTTTTTGTTTGCCCCTTCCTCCTTTTTTGTTTGGGTGCTGATTTATTATTGTTATTTATAGTAGATTGTTTTTTGGGTTTCCTGACTTGTCTTCCTTGGGAATCCAAAACTTTTTTCAGCCAGTTGACTAGTAAGAATTTTTACAATTTCCACATAGAATTTTTAGTTTAGTTGGGCTCGTAAGAATCTGACGGTTTAGGTTTGAAACACTCCAGACAGAGACTTCAACCGAGCTCGAGCTCAGCATTCTATGCCCTGCATCGAAAGTTAACTCTTTGTTCTCCGGGGCATTTCAAAGGTTGGGAATCACTACCATTGTCAGAATACAGCAAGACTCCATTAGAAAAAACATTAATTACTAAGGTGAGCAATTTTTTCTTCTCACTCAGTTCGTGAACATAAATCACTCTATATATTTTTCCTTTTTATTTATTTTGTTTTTTGGATGAATGCTTACATCATCTCATGAGTACGCAGTAAACATAGATTTAAAGCACTAATTATTCTATGGAATTTATTAAGATGTTTTACTTTATGTATTCATGTTGGGTTTTTTTGTGCGATTGCGGAGAAGCCGTCGCCATGTTAACTGAAACGAGACACCACCAGACAGTGCAGCTGTAATTGGCTGCTGCAGTCAGGGAGCATCCCGCAAACACAGCTGATCGTGATGGGTCGCTCCCTGATTGCAGTTGTCAATCTCTTTGTGCATAGTGGCATGCTCATTAACTGTCGCTACTGGAAGCAAGGTGTTTCCTGCACGTGCAAGCAAACACAAAAAGTGCACAAAATACAAAATAGCCAGGTACAGATACTAGTACCCAGTTTTATACTTCAGCTATGCTGCACGTAGTAACTTGCAGTGAGGACAATAGGCACTGAATCTGAGAGTACCTATATAACTAATAATACTGAGAAATACTATGAGTCATTTTTTTTTCTACTAGTGGTTAAATGGCTATTCATAGATGCATAGAAATTGTCAGCAGATGAGGACCGCTACTTGTAGGCCCATTTAGTCTGCCCATAAGCCCTAAACTTGTATGCAGTCACCAGATCTGGCGCTGAGGGCCATAAAATGAGGATTGTTTTGTTTTGTTTTTTTCAGTTGGTCCTTTTTCTCCCCGACCCCCAGTCTGCCTACCTTGACTTCCTGGCATCCCTTCGGTCTTTCAGGCCACCATCCCGAAGATCCAGTCAGCTCCCATGTAGGTCCCATGGCCACTACCCCCGCGGCAGGGCAGCAGAGAGCCCCCCCCCCCATGCTCCCTGGAGCCGACTGATCCTCCCCTGAGATGGCCATCATGCAACTGGAGCCATTTTCACTTGTTCGATCCCCCAGTGTGAGCTTGGTGCGTGCAATGATGCCAATGGAGGGGGGCGCGCACGCGTCCCCATGCGCTCCCTCCCAGCGTCATGCCCCAAGCTCACCCCTTCTCTTGTAGCGTCAACGCACAGATCCCAAGCCTCCGCTAGAGGTCGCTGATACGCCGACCACTAATGTCCCCTCTTCCCCAGAAAGGGAGAGCAGTCTACAGACACTGAATCCCTCTCAGCCCCTGCCGACCCCTGGCAGCCTGAGTCCATTCCTGAACCCGGGTCGCCAGCGTGGAGTGAGGTGTGGCATCCAGCGCCTCAACTCTTAGCACCCCCGGGCTGACTAAAATGAGGATTGTTAAATGATTTTATTAAAATATTTTGATGGCTGCCATACACAGCATCAGTTCTATAAGGTAGGAAAGTCAAGTTACTACATACACAGGATCACTGTTTACTTCTAATATAGGTTTCAAGTTTATTTGCAGGAAAACACCATTGAACACACTCATTTACAAGGAGGTCCCTCCTCATTTAATAATGTGATATAAGCCCTTATGTGACTTATTTTGACATCTGAAGTCTCTAGATGTAGCCAATATGTGATTGTGTCAGATGTAGTATTATTAGGGATTAACTTTTCTGCCTATGTTTCTAAGAAACAATTACTTACAAGCATTGCGTACTACAACAAATTTACATTTTTCACAATTCCAGTAGGGCAGTACCTGTACTGATCAATGCCTCGTAGGACTTTCCCCAATTTGTAGAAGATCATTTTCAGTTTCCCACTGCAGAGGTATAGTAAAAGAATTCCAGACTCCTCTTAACTTTTCCACCAGCTGACTGCATATAGAGCTTCCTTTTGAGTATAACTTCTCTGTCAAGTCAGTGGGTGGAAATGAAAAAAAAAAAAAAAAAATTCCTGAAGCCATAATGATCTGTACTGATTGGTCCAGCTGATCAACTGTCTGTACTTTGTGCATGTGAGACACATGAGTGGAGTGCTGGACCACTTAGTAATTAAAATGAGAATTGCAGATCTCTGGCTCTGTCAGTTCAGAGCTAAGCCCCACTGTCACAGTCCTGACCTCCTGCTATCTTTACAACATACAGCTGGTATACATCTCATCTCCCCTGCTCCTCTCTGAATCAGCATGGGAAGATTAACCCCTTCACACCTGAATTCTTTCAGCTTGAAAGACACATTCATGGCTCTTTTTCCGATCACTTCTATATAATTCTGGTGAGGAGGGGTTAAAAAGGGCAGTCTACTTTAGCCAAAGAAACACGAGTGGCAGCAGCTCCCCCTCGCTTCCCTGGTTCCGTGGCCTCTGGGCTGTCTGTTACATAGCCGGATGCGGTGTCCATTCTTTAAGTATGGTATTGTACCTCCGGCAAGGAATGCAGCTGTAATTGGCTGCACAGTCAGGGACCGCCCTGCAAACACAGCTGATTGTGACGTCAAGTTTCTTTGCGCATAGTGGCATGCTCATTAACTGCCTCCTACTGAAGCGAGGTGTTTCTTGTGCATGTGCAAGCAAACACAAACATGTACTGGAGGGCAGTGGCTTTTTTCTTAAGTAGTTTTGCACCTCGTCATAGCTTTTTTCAGGGTGTGTCACCTAATTTTTATGAGGGTATGGGGAGTGCTTTACAGCAGCAGAGATATTGTAGACATTATGAAATTGAGGTAAAAATGCAGAGTTTTTATATGGGGTCAAATATGCACAAGCATAATTAGTATGTACACAACCATTGCAATCTAAGCAAAACCAAATACAAAGTTTATTTCAAACCCCAGGAATCACTCAAGTGTTTACACTTTATGATCTGTTTATCCACCTGAAGACAGCAGTCCCACTGTAGCTGGTTCTCTAGCTGTTTTTGTAGTTTATTTCAAATTTGTATCTTAGTTTTTGATTACTCTGCATTCATCTAAGGTTTTTAAACTCACGGTTTCTCCGTTCCGATTGATTCCCAGGAACTGGAGAATATCATAGCTGCTATCATTTGTGTTGTTGTTCATTCTTGGCTACTGAATCGCTTCTGTATTGCAGTTAGCAGTGGTTTCATTTTTTTTTTTTTTAATCCAATTATTTAACCAGGAGTGGCACACTAAGCTGAAAACTTGTTTACAGGTGCGACCTGGGAGCACAGGAGTTGTGACTTGCTCAGGGTCACACAGTATGCAAGTGTGGGCTTTGGGATTCAAACCCAGGTCACCTAGATTTGCAGCTCAGAGCCTTAAACCACTGCGTATACTGCCTCCCTTATAATACTTTTAAATTATCCAGTTTACAGAGAATGGAGCGCTTTCACTTTTCGATTCTGTCGCTGCCCTTTCATCAGTTCTGTTCCAGGGGCACAGTTTGACCTTTGGCACAGTTTCCTTAGTACAAGAGTCATTTTACATTTACTTGCATGCATGTGCAAGAAACATAGTGCCACCATACGAGAATTTGAAAGTGTGCTTCCCCACTTCCAATGCCCTGCTGCCTTTTTGCAGGCGGCCGCCCACCAGTGAATGTAGGAGCTGTCTATGACAGCCGTTCAGATGCAGTGGCATACAGTTGAAGCAAAAATGCTGCAGTCATGGTAGTAACGCAGGCACTTTGCAGGCAGTATGCAAAGTGCCCACATCGCTACACAGACTGAAAACAGCTGTCATAGACAGCTCCATCCCCCTGCAACAAGTAGCACTCTGGGAGCCCACCCCAGCATGCTCATGCACTCACACACACACACACACACTATGGGTGTATGGCCAACAGAGATGCCCAGTCCCCCATCTGCTCTGTTGCACTCCCCAACAGAGTTCGGGTGCTATGCTGGGAGCCCACCCCAGCGTGGCAACAGTCCGATGGCCAGGGTGCCCAATCCCCGTTGGCTCCACTGCCCCCTCAAACAGCCTTCCAGCTGCCACGCTGAGAGCCCACTAGCGTGGCAAAAGTCCAGCGTCGTCTTAAAAAAAAAAAATGCCATGTAAGAAAAAGCGGTTCCTTGCTGACTGTCTTGACTCCCCGGGCGCCCACTCTCTGCGCCCCTGCCTCCCCAGACCACCACCTCACCCCATGCTTACCTCCTGGAGTCCAGCGCAGCGATCTTCGGTGGACCGGGAACCGTCTGCACTCTTAAAACCGACCACGAACCGAGGAAATGCCAGTAAGCTGTATAATGGAATAAATAGGGTTTTTCAACTTTAATGCATATCTCATGCATTTTGGGAATTTTTCACCAAATATTCAACATGAGTTCTTGGGACCCCACCTCATGAATTCTGGCACTGTCATTTTGTTACTCAGTCCAAAGGTGATTTCGCAGTCAATGCTCAGAACCACTTTTCGGGACCAAATTCTAAACGACAGTGTCACAGTTCATGAGGTGCCTAAAACCTATATTGAAAATTTGGTGAAAAAATTCCAAAATGATTGTATTACGGCAAGTGCTTTGGCAGTTCCTACCATCAGCCATAAGTTCACAAAATTTAATATTTTCAATTAGATTTTCAACATTGCCATTTTACCGCACCTCCTTATGAGCAGTACAGCTGTCATTTTTCACATCTCGCCTAAAATGTTTCTCAGCATGTAGCTTACTTCTATTACGCAGTCGTGTGCAAAATCAATGTTCAGGACAGATTAAGAAAATCACAGTGACACTGTTCATGAGCAGAGGTCTTAAAATGGCTATGTTAAAAATTTGGTGACAAAAGTCCATAAAATGACTGTGTTACGAGCGAGCATTGCGCAGTTTCCATGCACCCTTGTAAGTTCATGAATTTGTAATAGTTTCAGTCCAGATTTTCACCACTGGCATTTTTCTACACTTCCTTATGAACAGTACAGCTGTCATTTTTCACAACATGGCTGAAATGTGTTTTCACACTTTCAGTGCAGAAATGTGTGGTCGCTGTGGGAAATCATTGTTCGGGACAGATAAAGAAAATCACAGTGACATTGTTCATGAGCGGAGGTCCCAAAATGCCTATGTTGGCAATCTGCTGTAAAAAAAAAAAAAAAAAAAAAGCCCCAGACTAATTACATTACGGTGTCGTTCCGCAGTTTCTCACATTTGCCATGACTTCACCAGTTTTTTAATATTTTCACTGCAGATTTTCAATATGCCATTTTTACATCTTCCTATGAATAGTACAGCCATCATTTTCACATCCTGTTCGAAATGTGTTTCGCACCTGTGGTGCCAAATGGCGAGTCGCTGTGCAAAATCATCTTCGGCTAACAAACTGATATTGCCACTGTTCATAAAGTGGGGTCACAAAACCCATGTTGAAAATTTGGAGTGAAAATACTAACTAACGCCTAAGGCATTAGGGCTTTACGGCTATAATGTCTTACTCATGTAGAGACTGACAGGCATCAGGGTGTGACTGGGATTGTCGCCTGTAATGCTCATACCATTCCACCCCCCCCACACCCTGCAGCCAGTGAGAGGCATCGAGGTGTGCCTTGGACTCTTCGCCCCAAAGTTCACCCCATTCTCCTATACTGCACCCATCTCACCGTATTTCCTGATGGAATGGGGTGAGCATAAGGGCCAAAGACCCCAAGGCACACTGTGACACTTGCGGTGTCTGCAGGGTAGGGTGTCGGTGAAATGGCGTGGTCAAGTATGCCAGATGACTCCAGAGGCACACCCAATGCCTGTCAGTCTCTGCAGGGTGGTGGTGGTTGGTTTCAGTTCAATACTTCACTGCCATTCCTAATATGTAGCTCTATATCTCCTACACTACCAGTGCCAGCAAGCAAACATTCGGCATTGACAAATGCTTGTTATGTTTGCTTGCGCGCATGCGCAAGAAACATTATGTGGCAGCTTAGGAGAGAAGCAGATTGTGGAGGCCCGGCACTGTGGCAGCCAACTGAGGCATTGCATTTGGGGGCTTGGCACTGGTGGACCAATGGGTGCACAGTGTGCTGATGACACTGGCTTCCAAAAGTGCCACCAAGCTGTAACATTATCAACGCAGCAGTTGGGGGCCGACTCGTCATTGCAGCATCAGCCATTCCGCTGCAATGAGGGAGCAACCTGTCATTGCACGGCGGAACGTTGCCTAGTCTAATATTGTTTGTGAACGCAGCAGCAAGCCACGGCCATGTTCACAACCAATATTCCTGACAGCCCCTGATGCTGAGGGGGTGCTGAATCCCCTTTGGCATCAGTCCTCTCCTTCCCAGTTTAATTTTCCGACAGGGTAGCCTCACCTCATATAAAGAGTAGTGTCCCCTCCCAAAAAAAGTTGCTTTGTGCCAAGGGGGCCCAATCTACAGATTTTCAACATTGCCATTTTTCTGCACCTCATTATGAACAGTATCGCTGTAATTTTCACATCCTAGCGAAATGTGTTTTGCACTTCTGGCACAGAATAAGCCTTGGTCGCTTTGGAAATCAGTGTTCGGGGTACATTAAGAAAATCACAGTGACACTGTTCATGAGCAGAGGTCCTAAAATGCTTATGTTGAAAATTTTGTGACAAAAGTCCATAGAATGACTGTGTTACGAGTGTGCGTTGCACAATTTCCACGCACACTCGTAACTTTGCAAATTTGTAATATTTTCACTCCAGATTTTCAACATTGCCATTTTCCCACACCTCCTTATGAACAGTACAGCTGTCAGTTTTCACATCCTGGCCGGAATGTGTTTTTGCACTTCCAGCACAGAATAGCGTGGTCCCTGTGGGAAATCAGTGTTTGGGACACATTAAGAAAATCACAGTGACACTGTTCATGAGCAGGGGTCCTGAAATGCCTATGTTGAAAATTTGGTGATGAAAGTCCCTAAAATGACTGTGTTATGCGCATGCATTACGCAGTTTCCACGTATGCACGGAAGTGCGAGCATTTTTAATATTCCCTCTACAGATTTTCAACATTGCCATCTCTTCACAACTCCCTGTGGATTGTACAGCTGTCATTCTTCACATTCTGCCCGATCTGTGTTTTCATACATGTGGCGCAGAATGGCACGGTCGCTGTTGAAACTCAGAGTTTGGGACACATTGACAAACTCACACTGCCACTCTTCATGAGAAGAGGTCCCAAATGCTTTCATGAGGTGGGGTCGGAAAAAGGCCATGTTGAAAATTTGTGGTGCAAATACCAACAAACTCCTAGGGTGTTACAGTTTCTAACCATAACGTTCCACCCTGTACAGACTGACAGGCATTGGGGTGTGCCTTTGGATTGCTGACTGTACTGCTCATGCCATCCCACCCCCAGCCACTGACAGGCATCGAGGTGTGCCTTGGACTCTTCAGCCCCAGACTTCACCCATTCTGCTATGGTGCACCCATTTCAACGTATGTCCTATGGAATGGGGTGACTGTAAAGCCAAATATCCCAAGGCACACCTCAAAACATGTCGGTGTCTGCAGAATAGGGTGAGGTGACGTGGCATGACCGTCATGGGCGAAGACCCAAACACTTACCCCAATGCTTGTCCGTCTTTACAGGATGGAGGTGGGGTTGGCGTGAAGTTCAATACTTCACTTCCATTCCTATTCTGCATCTGTCTAACTCCTACATTTCCAGCAAGCAAACATTTGGCATTGACAAATGCTTGTTTAACTACTGGGATCTTGTACTTTTGCTGTTTCTTGGTAATCTTTTTTTTAATTTTACATTTTAAGATTCTCATAGTGTGGCTGTCTCAAATTGGTATGTGAGAGACCGATGGACCTTCAGGATTATAAAATTGTGAAAAAAAATAGTTTCCGGCTCCTGGCAAGGGCAGACTGTAATGTTGTGAGCTTTGTTTAATGTATCTAGGTCCAGACCACAACTTTATAAATTGTAAATCTTGTCATATATTTTGCCTAGAAACCTCATGCAAAGGGGTAAAAAAAAGTTAAAAAGAAGTATGCCTTCTCAGTCTGCCTCTCTCACCCAAAAATAATAAAATAGGCTCTGAGGGAGTTCCCAACGATGGTGAAAAGCACACATCAGAAAGGTCCATCTCCTCTTGAACGGCAGCGAATAATGTAAAAAATAGGAAGAAAAAAGTTAAAGCTGCACAACCTTCAGAAAGGCTTGGTAATAGCCAGCGTGGTGGTGCAGAGGCTGAGGTGCTATATAGCACCTTACCGCTCCACCATGCCAGCGACCAAGTTCAGGAAGAGGTTGAGCAGCTGTCTGCAATTCTCCCGGACTGGGATGGTGGATTGACCGGCCCTTGGCTGCCACCAGGTGGAGGCTTGGCCGTTGTGGAATGTATTCGCGACTCCACGTGCATGCATCTTCCATGCTACAGCGGCTCTGGGGCATAACATGCTGGAATCCAGCAACTGGATGGGGATCTCTGGGTGAGGGGAGAATGGCCCTCCCCCGGTGGGCAGGAGGAGCAATCCATGGGGATCTAAGGGACCCGACTGAGTTGAGGCAGAATGGCAGGCAGAGGGGCAGGGATGGGACTGACAAGCCCAGAAGACCACAGGGAGAAAAACCTTGATGTAAGGTGAAGCCCTGGAAATGGTGTTTGCCAGAAAGAAATTTTTAAGAAAAAATGTCACCGCCGCCACTCCTGAATGGAGAAAAGGGCAGGCAGATGGCACAGAGGAAATGGCCCCCCTCCTCTCACCAGAGGACATATCAGTTATGTGGTGATTCTCTCTCCTCCCCCCCACCACCCCAGGTTATCTATGCCATGGGAAATTTTTTATAAAATACCTGTTGATCCCCATCCAGGCTCAGGCTGCAGCCTATCTGACTACAGAGGAGAAAGAATACTATGTACAAATGAAGGAAGGTGACCCCATGGAATTAAGAGTGTGAAGCTGAGCAGGGTTTCAGCCCCTTCCAAGGTATAATGAGGACTACTACTCTTTTTTTCCTCATTTGTCAGACTGATAGTTGATACCTCATCATCGCCTCCCACAAAAACAGAAGAGGATGCTGGATATATGGACATGATGTGAGTAGCACCACCAAGAAGAATGCTGGTTCCCATACAGAAATCACTTAAAGGTCATACCAAAACTCATGTCTGCACCTACTTCAGTTGGCAGTCATTGATAAGAAAACTGAAATAAAATATCGGGTGGACAAGCAGTGTGTGCAATATCTGTATGCCCGTTCTGATCATCAAGGTGTAATCCAGGTTGCTGCTTGTGAGAGAGCAAAAATCACGGTTATCTGCACAGCCTCCTGAAAAGGACTTCAGAAAAAGTGGATGCTATCAGAAAGGTTTATACCACAGCTTTGCTGCTTATGCGGCACATATAGCACAGTACCAGAAAGCAATTTGGAGCACATTTCTGGCACTTGCTGAAAGAGCAGATTGTGAACTGGTACAGGACTGATTACCACAGCAAGATCGGCCTTGAATGCCACCAGATATCGTTTTCACACAGTGGTGGACATTTTATTTTTTTTGTAAAACTTTATTTACCATTTTGCAGAGTACATATCCATTGGTCAACAGACGTTTAATAGAAACATAGAACATAGAAGTTGACGGCAGATAAGGACCGCAAGGCCCATCCAGTCTGCCCATTTCTTTTTCTACCTTATAAATGTGCCATCGGCCTTTGCGATGTCAGTGACCTATCTATTCATAGTCATTTGTATTGCTCCCTTATGCCTATCCCATGCCTGTTTGAAGCCCTGCACTGTATTCATAGCCACTACTTTGGTAAGCCATTCCATGCATCTACCACCCTTTCTGTGAAAAAGAATTTCTCACATTCCCCCTTAATCGGCCTCCCTCTAATCTCATGCTGTGTCCTCTTGTCCTGCTATTTTCTTATATTTAAACATGTTAGACTCTTTCACCTTGTTTATGCCCTTAAGGTGTTTAAATGTCTCGATCATATCACCTCTCTCCCTCTTTGCTCAAGGGTATACATATTGAGCTCCGTTAATCTGTCCTCATATGTCTTCTGATGCAGTCCCTGCACCATTTTGGTTGCCCTTCTCTGGACTGCCTCAATTTGGTTAATGTCCTTGTGAAGGTGTGGCCTCCAATACTGCACGCAGTACTCCAGATGGGGCCTAACCAATGTCTTGTACAGAGGGATTATTACCTCCCTCTTACGACTTGTGATACCCCTACTAATACACCCTAACACCCCTAGCCTTACCTACTGCTTTAGAGGTCTGCTTGGATGATTTCAGGTCATCAGTGATGATGATGCCCAAGTCTCTTTCTTCCTTTGTGACTGCTAGCAACTCCCTCCCAGCCTATAAGTGGCTTCAGGGTTCTCTTCCCTATGTGCATGATTTTGCACTTCTTTGCATTAAATCCAGTTGCCACTCTTCTGACCATTCTGCTAGTTTATCCAGATCTCTTCTCATTCTGCCCACCCCATCTGGATCATCTACTCTGTTGCAGATCTTGGTGTCATCTGCAAACAGACAAGCCTTCCCTCTAGTCCATCTGCTAGGTCACTAATGAAGATGTTGAATAGGACTGGCCCCAGGACTGATCCCTGAGGTACCCCATTGTGACTTGCATCTCTTCTGACTGTATACCATTTACCACCACTCTGTTTTCTGCCCGTCAACCAGTTTGCCACCCAGTTGACCAACTTCTCACCCACCCCGAGCCTACCCAGCTTATTTATCAATCTTCTATGTGGAACAGTGTCAAAAGCTTTGCTGAAGTCAAGGTAGGCGACATCAACTGCTCCCCCTTGGTCCACCACTCTGGTTACCCAGTCAAAGAAATCTATGAGATTAGTTTGACAGGACCTTCCTTTGTAAACCCATGCTGTCTTGGATCCTGTGCCCTATGGATTCCAGGTGTTGCACTTATCCTTTCCTTAAGGAGTGCTTCCATAATCTTGCCCACTACTGAGGTAAGACTGACCGTCTGTAGTTCCCCGCCTCCTCCCTGCTACCACTCTTGTGGAGTGGGATCACATGAGCCCTTCTCCAGTCTTCTGGGACCTCTCCTGTGCTCAGAGACTCACTAAACAATTCTGCTAATGGCTCTGCTAGTTCCTCCTTTAGCTCCTTAAGTACCCTGGGATGTATGCCATCAGGTCCCATTGCCTTATCCACCCTGAGCTTAGCAAGCTCTTGTAGGACCCTTTCTTTTGTGAAGGAGTAGTGCTCACCTCCCTCCCCTGTGTCCATGATGCTGAGCTGTGGGCCCTGCCCTACCTTCTCTTCAGTGAATACTGAGCAAAAGTATCTATTTAGGATAGATGCCTTTACAGGGTCCTCCTCCTCACATGCTCCCTTTTCTCCATTAAGCTTAGCAATACCCCCTCTGGACTTTCTCCTTTCACTAATGTATCTATAGAAAGTCTTGTCACCTTCTTTTACTGTTTGTGCTAGTGTTTCCTCAGTTTGGGACTTTGCCTGCCTTACTGCCTTACCTGCTTCCCTTAGGGCAGTTTGGTATGCCCCCTATCTTCATCCCGCTGTGTTCCCTTATATTTTCTGAAGGCCAGCCTTTTGGCTCTGACCTTTTCTGCTACTGTATTTGAGAACCAAAGTGGTTTCCTTCTTCTTTGCACTTCCTTTTCTGTCTAACACAATGGGATGTTGCTTCAAGTATTGTATCCTTAATGCTTGCCCACTTTGCCTGTACCTCCTCACCTGTGTTTCTTTTGCCAGGGCTAGCTTAACTCTGTTGGCCATCTTATCAAAGTCAGCTCCTCTGAAGTCCCATATTTTTGCCTTGGAATGGGATGATTTAGATGTAGTAGCCAAATTGAACCATACCATGTGATGGTCACTGGCCCCAGGTGACCTTCTACCTGGAGATCTGTGATCCCTTCTTTGTTAGTCAGTACTAGATCTAGGATAGCCCTGTCTCTTGTGGGTTGCTGTACCAGTTGTTTGAGGCCCTCCCCTGCAGGGAATCCACTATGAGTCTAGTTCTGGCAGATGTTCCTGCTGGTATTGACCAATCTGTATCTGGCATGTTGAAGTCTCCCATTATCAGAACCTCCCTTTAGCTGTCATGTTTTGTATATCTTCTAACAGTAATGTGTCTATGTCCTCCTCTGGTCTGGGGCCTGTAGACAACCCCAGTTCTTATGGCTGTCCCATTTCCTGTTTCCAGGGTGACCCACAGTTCTTCTGGCTCCTTATGTGTATTCTGAATTTCTGTAGCTTTGATGTTTTCATTAACATACAGGGCCCTCCTCCCCCCTTTTGCACTTGGTCTCTTCTGAACAATACATAGCCAGGTACTGAAGTCTCCCAAGTGTGGTTACTGGTAAACCACGTCTCACTAATTGCTACTATGTCCAGTTTAGCCTCTGACATTATTGCCTGCAGGTCTGGGATCTTATTTCCCAGGCTGTGAGCATTGTGTACATGATTTTCCATTGGCCAGATTTTGGTGTGTTAGTTGTTGGGTGAGGTTTGGCATTACCCTGTGCATCGTGTGGGAGACAAACCTTTTTCTTACCTGGTGATGCAAATGAATGGCAAACACACTGAATTCCAGTTTGACCACTAGCTGAGGGGAGGGTGTGTTCTTCCCATTCAACGTATGGGTGCTGCACCCTCCTCCCATTTGCTAGTTTAAATATTCTGCAAAGACGTCAAACTTCTGCCCCAATGCACTGACTCCCTCTTTAGTCAGATGCAGTCCATCAAATTTAAAGAACTTTCGCTCCCAGAACTGTTGCCAGTTCCTCACAAATCTGTGTCCTTTTCCTGGCACCAGTCCTTGAGCCACGTGTTTAGCTCCCTATCTCCCCTTCTCTGACCTTCCGTCCATCTGCTCCCTTCTCCCAGACTGGCAGGATCTCAGAGAAGGAGATGCAGACGAAATAGATGATAGTTTGTCACCCAGCCTAGTCAGGTGTTCCTTGGTCTCCACAACTGACCGGCTGGCGAGATCGATTAGTCCCTATGTGTACTAGGACATCAGTGTTTTCTCCTGCTTTGTGAACAATTTTAGCAATGCGGTCAGTGTCTCTCCATGCTGATGTACCTGGGAGACATCTGACCATCACCCTGGCTGGAGATGGGTATCAACTCCCGAATCATGGAGTCTCCTATGATCAGAAGTTTTTGGATTTCCTTTGTGCTAGTTTAGTTTTGGTTCCTGATTTGGGTGAGTATTGTTGTGCTAGCTCCTGTGCCGCAGTGTCCTGCTCTGCAGTGTCTTCTGCCTCTTTATTTGATTTCAGAGATAGAGGCAGATACCTGTTTGTAGTGTTTATATGGTTTTGGAGGTAATGTTGGAGAGCAGAGAGTGATGGGGCACCTGATTTGTTCCTCCTAACCACCTGCCAACCTCCTGGACCAACTACCCTCTGCGGTTGAGGTTTTCTGTTGGATGCTGGGGAAATGGCGGGTGGTTCTTATAATGTATTTCCTCTTCAATATGAAATTTGAGGCGTGCAATCTCTGCCCATGCTGCCCGGAGCTGAGACCTAAGATCTCCAAAGGCCCAGCATGTAGGACAGTGTCCTAAATCCTGTAAGAATGTCCTTCTGAAAATTGTTCCACAGTACCTGCAGTTAATGAAATCCATTCCAAATAAGTTGCTGGGTTTGTAACCTAGTCAGAGTAATTAGAAGGAAAAAAAATGCAAGTAATGGTTTAATTGTGCTTTGTTTAACTTGTTATAACAAGTTAAATTACTAGTGCCCTGTAAATGAGATCATTTGTGGAGGCCTCACTGATCTGCCCTTCCTGCTCTGCCACAGGAAATGTCACAACTGTGGTACCCTATAAAAGGAGTGTAGCGTGGGGTGGTTGGGGATGGGGGTGGGTGGCTGGGCCCTTCCCCTGCCTAAAAAGAAGAACCACGGACGAAAGAACAAGGAGGTAAGAGCAGAAACAATCAGTCAACAACAAATGCAGTAACCCTGAAAGCTTATCCTAATGTTAGATAAAACTGTAAAACCTGTAAAGCACCACCTGTAATAATTTCAGAGAAGATATACCCTGTAAGAAACACTTTGCTCCAGAGAAAAATAAAGCAGTAACAGAAGATATACCTTGCAAAGACAATTTGAATCAGAAGATTACAGCAGTAATCTGTTAGCACACACCTGTAGGCACACCTTGTAATAATGCAGAAGAAGGTATACCAGCAACAACAATTTGAATCAGAGAAAAATAAAGCAATGAAATGTTAGCAACAAACAGTAGCAATCCTGTGAATAAAAAATAAAACACCACCACACAGTAAATCTGCTTAGCCAAACTAAGTCTTAATCCTTCTTCCTTGCTCTGGTAAGTTTTTCTACTCTGCCTTTCAAGCAGTCTTAGAAGGAAAGAGCTCAGGTGAAGCTAGGTGCCTTGGCCAGCAAACCAAGTCTTCTACCTCCAAGATATCAACTAACCTGACTTTTAACCCTTCTTTCTGTTGGAAATTACTGACAGTTTGCCAGCTCCACCCCACATACACACCTAATCCTTTGGAAGAGCTGTGGGAGGAAAGCAATTAGCTCCTTCAATGTGAGAAGGAGACTGAAACACCTCATGCACAACAAACCTTTTCAACAAACAAGAATAAAATAAAACACAGTGTCAAACAGTAATTTTGCTTAGCCCAATGATAAAAAAGTCACAAAAATGTAAGCTCCACCTGTAATACAGTAATTTCAGAGAAGATATACCCTGTAAGAAACACTTTGCTCCAGAGAAAAATAAAGCAGTAACAGAAGATATACCTTGCAAAAGACAATTTGAATCAGAAGATTACAGCAGTAATCTGTTAGCACACACCTGTAGGCACACCTTGTAATAATGCAGAAGAAGGTATACCAGCAACAACAATTTTTGCTCTAGTTCCATTTATCAAATTAGTCACATCAATCTAACCTTACAGAAGTTAGATTATCATTCTTGTACATTCAGAAGTCCCCAGCTTTCTAAGAATAAGAAGTAGCAGGTTTGTGTAACTTATATGTTATATACATAATTCCATACACTGTACATATTTCCAGAGACTAGGATGTACATGTAAATAAGATCCCCCAAAAAGGTTAGGAACGTATTTAAGGCCCCCATGTGGTCCTATCTACCCAAGTAACCAAAATCCATTTCACAGCTTTTGTCCTAGACATGTCTCTTCCCTCCCAGGTACTTAAAACATAGGGAACCAGGTCTGGGTGATGGCTTGTTCTAACTGACCCCACATTTTTTGGTACTTATCCATCTGATTTCTTACATTATATTGGATTCTTTCCATTTTCATACATTCTAAGAGGGAATTCAACCAAAAAGCTAACGTGGGGACCTCATTCGACGTCCAGTACAGTAAAATACATTTAATTGCTACTACCACTCCTAGTCTGCAGAGATCCTCATATGGCCTAGTCCGACCTCCATGGCCCACATAAAGTCCCAGGAGACTCTTCACCGGATCCAACCCCACTGGGCACCCCAGCACATTTGCCAAGATTTCCACAACCCCACCCTAGAAAGTCTGAATCCTCTGACAACTCCATATCATATGAAAAGAAGATCCTGAGTGGACACATCTGGGACAAAGGTCCGTTGTCTGGGGATCTTTTCTTTTTGCCAGTTCCAGGGTAAAATATGCTCTAGCAAAAATATTATACTGGATCATCCGGAGTTTATTATTGACTGAACACTTTAATAAATGTTTTATCTGCAACCAGTCCCTCTCCCCCCACCCCGTCAGTCCATCTGGTAAAAAATCTTGCTCCCATTTTGCCTTTATTGGTCTCATGGGATCCTGACAGCCCCCCCATAAGTATTCTATAACAGCTTCATATGGGTTTAAAATTCTCATTCTCTTTCCCCTACAAATAATTCCTGTATAGGAGACCATCAGCTTCTGATTCCTAGCCCTCTAGAGCACATTTTCCCCTAAGCCTAACCCACAAGAAGTAGTGAAGCATTCAGGTTAAAGTTTCTAACCAGAAAGTTAAAATGGACTGCTTGTTCATCTTGCCACAGTTGACCCACTTTATATAAACCCTTTGTTTGCCATATTTGAGAGTGTTAAGATCCTGTCTATTCTTAACAGGGTCATCTAGCAGTAAGGCAGAGAGTTCTAGGTCTGGCGAAGAGATCTAGGATGCTGGAGCATAGTATGGACTTCTTTCTAGGCTGTAAGAGTCTAGTTTGAATAGGGGTTTGGTAATTTGACATGTTCACCAGTGTACAGAAATGTAATCATATTGTAATAATAAAGAGATCCTCTCCCTCCGTCTTCAAACTCCATCGAACCCGGGCGTGCTGGTTTCTCCTTTATCAGGTATAGAGTATGGGCCAGTTGCGTAGCGACATAATAGTGCTTGACACTCGGGAGGCCGAACACCCCTTTATCAATTGGAAGCCATAATATTTCTTTTTTAATTCTAGCTCGTTTCCCCTGCCAAAGAAGTTGTGTGATGGCGCCCTCTATTGAGTTAATGTATTTCTTAAGTGTACACAATGGAAGTGTCTAAAAAAATATATAGGAATTGTGGCAGAACACTCATTTTAACAAGATTCACCCACCCCAGAAGGGTAAGAGGTAGAGCCCTCCAGACAGTGCATTGTTCTTTTATTTTTTGAATCACCGGAAGGAGATTAGCTTTAGCCATATGGGACATTTTTATCGTCAGTTTTATACCCAGGTACTTAAGTGAGGTAGAAGGAGGGATCCTCGCATCTCCCAGGGAGAGGGGTGGTTTCAGATTTCCCCATGGGCATTCACTCACATTTGGACCAATTTATCTTATGTCCTGATAATGGACCATAGGTTTGAAAAATGTTATACAGAATGGGCATTGCCTTGTCTGAATTTTTAAGAAGAGCAGAATATTATTCGCAAATAACGAAATCACGTTTTTGTTTCCTTTCCAAATAAGACCCTTGATCTGTTCTTCACTTCTAATTGTGTCAGCCAGTGCTTCATTTGTAAGAACATAGATCAGGGGAGAAAGAGGGCACCCTTGCCTAGTTCCTCGGGACAGGGCAAATGGAGTCGATGTTATGTTATTTAAGATTTGAGCTTTAGGGCTCCTATATAATGCCCGGATCCATCCCATAATCCCTTCCCCAAACCCGAACTTGCGCAGAACTGCCATCATAAAAGGCCATTCTACACGATCAAAGGCCTTTTCTCCATCAAGTGCCAAAAAGCTTTCTCCTTTCCCTCCCCTCCATCTATGCATTATGTTTAGGGTTCTTCTTAAGTTATGTCTGGCTTGCCTACCCTTTACAAATCCCTCCCCCCCCAGGTCCATATGAATCAATTTAGGTAGATATTTTTCCAATCTGGAAGCAGTAAGCTTTGCTATCACCTTATAATCCGAATTAAGTAAAGATATTGGACGGTAAGAGCCACATTTATTGGGATCTTTCCCTGGTTTAGGCAGCACCGTGATTGTAGCTAGTGTTAGGGAGGGGGGGCTCCCTCGTTTCCAAAGCATTCTCTATCATCTGAAACATCAGAGGGCCAATTAGGTCCCACATCACTTTATAAAATTCTGCTGGGATTCCATCAGGCCCAGGTGCCCTACCTCCTTTTGCCTTCCAAACTGCCCATTTTACCTCCTCCAAAGAAATTGGAGAGTCTGTGGTTGCCAATTCCTGAGACCCCAGAGATGGCATCTGAATACCATTTAGAATAGAGGAAGCATCACCCCCTAATGGAAATTCCGAGGTATAAAGGGAGGAATAAAACGATTTAAAGGTAGTATTAATTTCTTGCTGGTCATAAGTAATATTCCCTGCCGTATTTTCAATAGAGAATTGTTCTATCTGCTCTTTTCCTCTTAATTAGACTGGCAAGCCACTTTTCTCCCTTATCACCTTCAAAATAGTTTTGTGATTTTATTATTAAATTCCATTCTATTTTTAGAGAGGTCCATTGTGATAGCCGCCCCTTAAGGCGTCTCAACTCTCTTGAGGTGCCTAATGAATGATTTTTCTTATTTGCCCTCTCCAACCTTCCTGTCTCGCTGTCCAGTTCCCTTTCCTCCTTGATCGAATTCTTACTCCTGAATGTTGCATACGAAATAGTCTCCCCTCTTATAAAGGCCTTAAAACAGTCCCATACATTATTAATACCTGTGTCTTCTGGGAGGTTAAACTCCACAAATTCCTCTATTTTACTCCTAATCTGTTTAATATATGAGGGATCCTTCAGCAATGTCGGGTCCATGCGCCACTGAGTTTCTGCTTTATGGCCTTTTGGTATTAAAATAGTTATTTGCAATGGGGCATGATCCGAGACCACCAGGGGGCCATATGATGCCTCACTAATACCTCCCAGTAGGTCTGGAGGAGGGAACATAATAGTCCAATCTGGTGTATAGCCCATGGGCATGGGAGTAGAATGAATATTCCCACTCCCCTGAATGCATACATCTCCAAGCCTCCTGTAGTGCTCTACCGGCTGCTGAGCTCTTGGGAGGGGTCCCGTCCTTCCCTAAGAATGGTCCCATTCCTGGTCCAAGTAAGTATTAAAGTCCCCAGCTAAAATTATCTCATCGGGAAAGGTCCTAGCGTAATCCTAATCTTGTTAAAAAAAAAAAAATCTGGGAGTCAAATTTGGCCCATAAATGGAACCCAAAGTAAGCCTCATAGACCACAGTTCCACCTCAGCCAACACATATCTGCCCTGGGTATCAGAGAGAGTAGAGAGTACTTTATGGGGGATCCCAGGCCTGATCCTTATGGCTACCCCCCTAGCTTTGGACGTAAAAGGGGACACCAGCAGAGAACCCCCACCCCCAAAAGAGGCTGCCAGTTTTGAAGCCTCCACTTTATCCATATGAATTTCCTGCAAAAAATTCTTCATCTTTTAATAGTTGTTCATATTTTTTCTGCTTAACCACAGTTTTAAGACCATTAACATTCCATGATAAAAATGTAACCGATCCATAAAGTATCCTTGATGTTCTTATACATATCCTTCTGTGTAACAGGCATAATGGTATATGTGACTGTGAATGAAAAACAGAAAAACTGAACATTCCCCAAGATATCACCCCTTAACCTCTCAACTGTAACATTATAACCATACAAAAGTCTCTCCAACGGGAGAATATATAACTTTAGAACAGTTACCTACCTTACACTTTTAATCGTCCCCTCCCTCCACCCCACATTCCATTAGTGTACAACCTTTAACTTTAGTGGACAGAGCTTTCAATCCATCAAAACCATTATTTACCCGGTATTTGGTATTTCCAGGGCTCAGTAATCCAGAGCCCTCTATACCTCTTTCCCTTCCATCCCATAAGCCCTCCCCCGACTGGCGGGAGAAAATATCCCCATCCTTGGAGACGAGAAGAAACAAAAAGCAGAGGGGTTGCTTGAAGATGACCCTCAACCACCCAAAGCTGAAAGAACACCCCGTGGCCAGGATGAACAGGGCTCCCCCCCTTCGTATCCACTACCGCCCTTCTAGTCCCTCTCCGAGCCATTGCCCCCCATCTGAGTTTCCCAGGAGGGTGAAATGACCCATTTACAATGCTTCACACAGTTTAAAATCAATATTGCTCCAATGACCACATTTATATTTTAAAAGAGATAAATCAGTATTGTCCAACATTACCCGAGCCCTCATACAACCCCTTCGCCTGCCCTCCAGAGACGGTTCCCATCAACAGTAGCATCTTTTGTCCGCTCATACCCTCCCCGTGTATGAGATATTTAAACACCAACTCTCTCTTCCCACCAGCCAGGGGGTATTTAGAAAGAAAAATAAATTTGTTGGTTCTCTGACCATTTCTTTTATTTTAAAGCCCCTCAGTTTAATTTACATATAGCAGAGCAAAGATCGCCCTACTACCTCCTGTGCCCAATCTGGTTAAGGGGTCCACAATATTCCACACATCTAGACCAGTAGTACTGTATTTATATTTCATCCCTTCATTCACACACATACTAGGGCTAATCCTGAAAATAACTCCATAATAAGCGATGTACCAGTGTTTCCCAAAGGTCACTGGTAACTTAGGTCCAGTATGAGTCATGGTCCATGTATATTCCACAAGACTTTCACCCCTTATCAATTGGGCCTAATAAAATATAACATAAACTTCTGTCTGATTTGCCGCTTGCTCTCCCCAGCTGCTACACTGATTAAAATAGGCTCTAATGCAGTACAGTTCAACTCTGCGTCCCTGCCTTTGTAGGCCCCTTCTCGGAGTTACGGGACAAAGGGAGAAGACAAAGCCTTGAACAGTCATTTGCTAGGAATCCACCAGCTCTGCATTAATCCCAGCTGTAGGTACCATTTTACTCACTTTCTGGTCCTTGTATTAGCAGTAAATTTCTTTAGGGCTCTCTGCGCCTTCTCTCTTCCTCCAGATCCCCCACGAACTGCAGGGCCTCCTCCACCGAGGTGAACAAACACGGTGGTTTTCCTTGAGGCCTTACAACAAGGCGGGCAGGGTAAATCGGAGAAAACTGACAATTTATGGCGTGCAGTCTTCTCTTCGCCTCTGCAAACGCCTGTCTCTGTTGCTGCAATTGAAAGGAGTAATCGGGGGAAATACTCACTCGGCTCTGCTGCACCATTAAGGGACCGTGGGCTCTGGCTTTTTCTAGCACTCTCTGTTGGTCCAAGTACCTAAGAAATGTTACTATCATGTGGCGTGGCCTCTGATCCGAAGCGAGTTTGGCCCCAGGTGATCGATGAGCTCGTTGGATCTCCAGTTTTATCTCAAGTGGGAGAGTCAGTCTTGTTTCAACCACTTTTGGATATAACTTCACGATCTTGACCTTCCACAGATTCAGGCAGGCCCACTATTCTTGTATTACAGCGCCTTTCCCTGTTTTCACATGATCGATGTTTTGTTTCAACCTTTCAATATCTTTCAGTGCTTTTTTAAATCAGTATGCATTACATTATAGCGCCTTGCTGAGAACTCACTCTGGCCTCCATTTCCTCAGTCCAGAGCTTAGAGCATCTGTAGTCTCAGACAAAACATTGACGCTTTGTTGAAGATGCTGTAATTGGGATGTTACATTCTCAAATCCTGTTTCCATCGAGTCCCTAAATCATGTTTTAAGTCTTGTATCAGTCTCTCGATTGATCTGTAGTGCTCTGCCATCATTTGTTCTGAGTGTAGTTCCTGCTGATTAGCGTGTTTCCAGCAGAGGTCCCAGGCGAGTCCTTGGATCAGTTAGTCCTGCAGAACAAGACAGGCCCTTGTTGGTTAGCTGAGAGTTAGATCTGTTAAATGAAATCATTTTGTTTTTTTGGAAGTTTTGACATTATTAGGCATTTTTCTTCCCTTTAGCTACTATTATTTAGTCAAAGAACCAGTAATTACTGCAGGATGGAAGAGATATTTGATGGATTGAACCAGAGCTCAAGATTAAGCTTCCATTCTGCTCTGTAGCTTGGCCACGCCCACAGCGGTGGACATTAATGACACAGATGCTAAAGTACTAGCTCATGCAAGTATAGGCAGTGCAGGGCATTGGCGATAGCCCGTAGGGGAGGGAAACGCAGATTCGTGGAGTCTGGTGTGGGGAATATAGTGGGGAATGCGATTGGGGTGGTGGGAATTAGAGGCACCCTGGGGCAAATGGCCCAGAAAAGGGGTCCTCCCGTCTGGTGCCATACCCAAGGGCTCCACAGTTAGTGGGCAGATAGTCAGACCAGCCTCATCTACATATCCTTTTCAGGCAGTGTTATGCAATGCCAGATCCATTAAGAACAAGAAAGCAGTTATTGCTGATCTTGTCTCAACATCTGATCTGGCTTGCATCACCAAGACTTGGCTGAATGACAGTGCCGGTCCAGTATTGACATTGGCTATTCCAGCTGGGTGGTCAGTGATGCACTGCCCGAGAAAAGATCATACAGAGGGGGTGTGGTAATTTGCTTCAGATCGGACCTGAACCTTGCAGCCGTCCCAGTGGGAACACCGAGGTCCTTTGAATGTGTGGCTATTCAAGGGTTTCAGGTGTAGGTTGCACGATCCTTCTTGTCTGCCGTCCTCCGGGGATAAGAAGTAATTCTTGCAGGAAATAGCGGACTTCATCGTCGAACTGGTGTGGGAGTTGCATAGTTGGATTATTCTGGGTGACTTCAGTGCCTGGGTTGATAATGAACTCTTACAATTTGGTCAAGACTTCCACTAACAAATGTGTTCATTGGGCCTGACACAGGTTGTTTCCTCTGCAACCCATATACATGGTCACTCATTGGACCTCTTCTTCCTGCTGGGAATGGAAGTCGTCGACCTAATTGTGGAACCGGTCGCTTGGTTGAACCACCATACTGTGAGGTTCTTGTTCGAGGCCTCCCAATAGACCTTCCCCTATGGAGATGGTCCAGTACTGCCCTTTAGGGGTTTGACCACAGGGTCTGTCAGCAGTGCTGGACCTGTCAGGCTTGATGAGTGCATGTGAGAGCCAGGGGAATTGGTTCTGACCTATAACAGGGTTATTACCAAGGCCCTTGACTCTATCGCAACTGTCCGTGTTCGACCTTTCACCTCACACCAAGGATCCCTTGGTTTGATGGGACTCTTAAAGAGATGAGGATGAGGGGTCAAAGGTTTGAGTGGCTCCGGTGGAGAGCCTATTTGGTGGAGGACAAGCTTATATTGATGTTTCATTATAGAGATTATCGATCAGCAATCTCTTGTAAGAAGGCAGAATTCCTGTCCAGGAAGATTGCTGCAGCAACTAACAGACTAGACTGCTCTTCTGCACTATTGATAGGCTCTGTAATCCTGCCTGTCTTCAGTCTGGGGGAGCTTTTTCACAAGTAAGGTGAGATGAGTTAGCTGTGTTTTTTGCTGATAAGATTGCCTCCATCAGATCGAAAATTATCTTTGTGCCCTCTAATGGGGCATGTAGTGATGGGCCTGAGGTCACAGGATTGTCTGTCTGGTCCGACTCACCAGTTAGCAGTCATGAAGGTCATCCAGGAGTTACAACCAACCTACTGTAGCTTGGCTTCGGACCAACACGCCTCTTGGTGGGGTGTGTTGATGTCATCAGCCTGGTCCTAGCCAAGATAGTGCGGTGTTGTTTAGTGACTGGTATTTCCTGGACCTCAGAAGGAGGCGGTTGTGAGGCCACCCTGGAAAAAGTTTCAGTAGACTGACTGCCTTGCTAACTACAGGCCTGTCTCTAACCTTCCCTTCGATGTAAGGTTATTGAGAAGGGGTGGCCATTCAACTGGAGACCTATTTAAAAACTCACAACATCTACGACCCTCTCCAGTCAGTTTCAGGAAAAGGCACAGCACCAGGACTGCCCTTGTTCCAGTGCTAAATGATCTCCTGGCGACGAGGGATCGAGGAAGACGTTCCATCCTTATTTTCCTCAATCTCTCGGTGGCATTTGACACCGTGGACCATGGGGTGCTGATGGACCACCTGCGGGTTTGTTGTCGACTGATTGACACAGTCCTAAACTGGTTTCAATCTTTCCTCACTGGGAGGACTCGGTGGGTAGTATCTGTGATTTATTCGTCGGCACTTCTGCCATGTGGGATCCCACAGGGCTCCGTTTTGTCCCCCATGTTGTTCACAGTGTATATGCTACCGCTAGTGGACATAAGACGGTATGGGCTGAGTTTCCACTGTTATGCAGATGATACTCAGCTATACAGTAAATGTCTTTTGTGCCCGAGCAGCAAGAGATGGTCTCAGTATTCAGTCGTTGCCTTGCTGAGATCCAAGACTGGATGAGGGCCAACTTGTTGAGGCTGAACCTTGACAAGGCCGAAGTACTAGTGGTGGAATCTGGGGGCAAGGGTGCAGTCTGATTGAGTCTCAGGGCTGAGGCTAGGGAACTCTCAGTTGCTCACCTCTGATTGGGTGAAAAGTCTTGGCATTGTTCTGGACTGTGGTCTGACACTGAAATCACCAGTGTCCGCCGTGGTCCAGACCTCATTTTACCATCTGAGTAACATCGCCAGGGTAAAACATCTGATACCCCCAGGCGATCTGCCAACACTGGTCCATGGCTTTGTGACTTTGTACCTTGATTACTGCAACGCCCTGTACCTGGGTCTAGTGGGGGTTGATCACCGCCGACTGCAGCTAGTGCAGAATGCAGCGGCCAGGTTGCTGACTGGCCTTCCTAGGTTGTGCCATATTACACCTGCGTTGCATTCTTTGCACTTGCTGCCAATTAGCTGGTGGATCTCCTTCAAGGTCGGTTTGCTGACCTGTAAGGCCCTGCACGGCCAGGGATCCGGCTACCTGCAAGACCTCCTTCAGCCCTTTTGCCCTTGTCGCTTCCTTCCTTCATTCAGCAGACGAGGGACTCCTGGAGGTTCCTAAGGTGCTTCTTAAATCTAATGGGGACTGTGCTTTCTTTTTTGTGGCCCCTACCCTGTGGAACTCCCCTCCTCGTCCTATGCAGAGATCCCACATTGGAGCTATTTAAATGGGAGCTTAAAACATTCTTATTTAGGCAGGCATTCTCTCTGAGTTTGTTTTGTTGTTTTAATTTAGTAAACAATTATTTATTTGTTTGATATGTATTTTACATGTTTTTAGAATGTTTTATGTACATCACCTTGAGTTGAAATGAGAGAGTGCACTTTATTAAATAAAATATGAATGAATGAGGTTATTCGTTTTCTGCATGCGGTTAGCCAGAGTTGCCCTGTGTTCTGATCCCCGGTTTTTCCATGGGATCCAAATCTGGTTCTGAATGCTCTTTGTAAGGAGCCTTTTGAACTGCTGTCATCCATCTCGCTGGATGTGTTGTCTTACAAGGTGTGTTTTTTTGGTTGCTGTGTGCTCGGCCATGAAGATTGGCGAGCTCCAGGCCTTATCCCACAAGGAGCCATACCTTGTCATGCATAAGGACAAGGGTGGTACTCAGAACGGTTCTGTCTTGCGTCCCAAAAGTGCCCACGGCTTTCCATGTGAACCAGGTGCCTTCCATCCTTCTGTCCGCGACCATTTCACCCAAGAAAGAAGTTGCACAAGTTGGATTTGCGACAGGCTGTTGGGATATACCTTAAATGGACAGCTGAGTTCTGGAATCCGATAACCTGTTTGTTCTTTTCAGAGCATCCAAGCAGGGTGATAAAGCCTCCAAGGCCACCCTAGCTAGGTGGGTGAGGGCCCGCATTGCTAAGGCTTATGTCGCAGAAAAGAGGAGGCCTCCAGCCCTCATTAAAGCTCACTCCATCAGGACTATGGCCACGACCTGGGCAGAGAGAGGCGAAGCATTGATTTTAGTTATGCAAGGCAGCTACATGGTTGTACATCCACATGTTCACGAAACACTACAGATTGGATCTTCCGAGTTCTGCTGATGCAGCTTTTGGTCACAGAGTGTTGCAGGCAGCAATTCACAAGTAATCTCTTCTGTACTTTTTTTTTGGCATATGAGATAATATCCTCCCTCCCCCCGGCTGTTCTGGGTACTGCTGCTTAGAACACAGTTCTTGTGAATACTCATTGACAATGTGGAGTGCTACAGAAAGAAGAAATTTCTTCATGCTTACTGTAATTTCCTTTTCTGTTAGCCCCAACATTGTCAGTGGAGCCCACCCAGGAGCCTTGCTCCTGTGGGGAGAATATTAACCGGTATTCCAGTGGAGGGTGTCCTTTGTTTAATCAAACCCTTATGACTTTGCTGGGGCATCCTCTATTTACCCTGCTTTGCTGTATTCCTGTATGTGTGTGTGTGTGTGTATGTATATATATGTATGTATATATATATATATATATATATATATATATATATATATATATGTATATATATATGTATATTATATATATATATATGTATATATATATATATATATATATATATATATATATATATATATATATATATATATATATATATATATATATATATATATATATATATATATATATATATATATGTATGTATGTGTATATATATATATATATATATGTATGTATATATATATATATATGTTTTCAATTAGATTGTGTACGCATGTTCAGTTGTATATCAGTAAGGGTGTTTTCCTTGTTCCGGGTAGTCTCACTGCATACAGTTTTGCCTGCCAGAGTTCATTGTTCTGTTTATCAGCATCAGATTTCCAGAAGATTTGCTGGTGCAGGACGTTCTTATTGGCTGTTCACCTTGTCCACAAAGAGGACTGACGCGACCAAGCCTTATATCCAGTGTGTAGTAAGCCTTCTTTCGGAGGTCTGCCTATAAGGTAATAGTTCTACTTAGTGCAGAACTAATGTTACATATAAGTAATTAGTTAATTGCTTTCTTATAAAAATAGGCAGATAGGTAGTTTATTGAAGCACTGCGAGGTCAGTAGTGACTGGGGAGTTGCTGCTGGAATCTTTATATGCCCAATGTTCTAAAGCTTGTTGTGCCATTCCCTGGTAGGGTGCACTATGCCCAGTTGTGAATACCCATTGACAACGTTGGAGCTAACAGAAAAGGAAATTATGGTTAAGTAGGAAAGGGTTTTCTTCCGCTCGTACTAATGGGGGCATCTCACTAAATTTATCTTGTATAGGGACGAGGCAGGGCTGCCACCTTCTCACCTTCTTCTTTGCCCTATACGTTAAACCAGTGGCAAAAATCATTAAAGATAACCACAAAATAGAGGTGGGAGGCTTACCGCGAAAAAATCTTCATACATGGTTGACGCCTTATTATACTTGGCTAACCTTGAGGCCTCCATACTTTAGGTATGGTGGGTCCTGGAGAAATGTGGACAACATGCAGGATACCCTTAACAAAACCAAATGGAGGTCATTAAATTTCATTACAAATAACACAGTAGCTGCCTGTAAAGTGGAACATGACACAGATCAAGTACCTTGGAATTGACATTCCTAAAAACCTAACCAAACTATTGGAAATAAATTTTACCCCGCTCACCAAGAAGGTTCATTATGTACTCTAGGATTCATTCTATAATCATGAATATCCTGCCGAGGTACTGCTACCTCTTTCGGTGTATCCCAATTGTTATCCACTCAGCATTTTTTCAGAAATGACAACGCACTATCCCTAAATACATTTGGGCCTCGAAATGTCCTAGAATTAGATATAAACTTTTATAGAGGGACAAGGCATCAGGGGTAGAACACTTGCAGAGCTTGAGGACTGCTACCTCGCCACACACCTAACAGCAGCAACAAGAACAGAAAAAACACTCCTCAGGGGCCATTCCAGTGGACTCCGCCAACTGGAAGCTGATGGAATGGAGGGAGGGACAGCCCACCTCAGGCAGCCTGAGCCATGGACCTGACCTTCAGGAAGAAAAATGGAGACTTGTCCCTATTAACTGTGCGTAGTACTCTAAATGGGGTATACCGAACATGGGACAGATTCAATATAGGGAGCATGATCTGGCACTTCAGATGGTTTGCATGGGATGACTCTCTCCATCCATCCCAAGTAGACCTAACCTTGCAGAGATGGTTCTGATTAGGCCTCAGCTTTCCAAAGCAGATTATGCGAGGGGACATTGTCTTTCACAATATTAAACAGACCTACCAACTGTCTAACTCAGACTATTTCAGATATCTCCAGCTGTGAACTTACATACAAGGTTGTGGCAACATATTTTCAGACA
Organism: Neoceratodus forsteri; assembly: GCA_016271365.2. NCBI lineage: Eukaryota > Metazoa > Chordata > Ceratodontiformes > Ceratodontidae > Neoceratodus > Neoceratodus forsteri. The sequence goes on from CM057452.1 coordinate 572,371,171, forward strand.
GGCCCTCTGCAAAACTTCTGTTAGATATCATGCAAGCCATCCTGACACAAGATGTTACAAAGGGATTAATTTTGGCCCTATAAAGCACTTAGATCTCTGCATGGAGATCCACATTAAATATAAAATAGAAATGGCTACACGAAATGACCTAGATCTTATGGGCAGTGATTGGTCCAGGATCTTTGGCTCGGTATGAAATCCACAGGCTCTTCCTTGTAGCAGGAATTTGCCTGGAAAATCAAGACTTGTTTTTCTGCATGCCTGTCATATAAGGAAAGTGGACACCCATCTTCCCAAGCCTGCTGGAGAAAGTTTGGGGAGACCCGGGCACACATCTCGCACATTTTCTGGGCATGCCTGTCCCTGACTGGCTCCTGGCGACAAATCCAGACTGCACTACATGCGCTGTTCCCAATTGAAGCCCTGCTCACCTCCGCGCACACAATTTTGGGCCTTCCCCCAGCGGATATCGTAGACTCAAGTAAGATACATCTGTGGAACATTTTAATAGTAGCAGTGCATAAGGCCATCACTTGAAAGTGACTTAAAGATGACCCCCAACGTACTAGGAATGATTAGACATAGTATGGGAAATTCAGGATATGGAAGAACTAACCCACAAAGTGAATCTCAGAACTCTTACTGTCAGAGATGGGTATGCTGGGCATACCTCTCAACTGTCCCTGAATTTCAGGGAAGTCCCTGACTTGGCCTCAAAAATTTGACTCTGTCCTTCCTAAAATTGTGTTTCCATGACCAAATAATGGGAGTTGTATGCACAAAATAATGTCAGACATTAAAGTTACAGACTCGCTCTTCCTTAAAAATGCATTTTACACTAGGCACCTTATTATACCTGCTTCCTGAGTGGATATCTCCCATTTTGAAGATGTGTCCCTGATTTTTTTTTTTTTTTTTTTTTTTTTTAAGCCTTGTGCCTGATTTATGAGGCAGGAGGTTGAGAGGTATGATGCTGGGTGATGTATGGATACACACAGACACCTCAGACCTAACCTCAGCTTATAGCAGGTGGGGGGGGGCATACCCCATTTTTTCTCCTCCTCCCGACAGAGGGAACAAGGGATGATTGGCACATTATGTCACTCCTTGGCCCTCGAAAATTGGAACTCCCTCTGATGTTACTGGGTTGTTTTGCCATGATTAACTAGCATGGGATCTGTAAGTTGTATATCGATTTTCTTTTTACACTGACTGCTGAAACTTACAGCTGATTATGTATTATGCAGTTTGTACCCAACTTTTTCAGTAAAGATGAATTAAAAAGAACACAACTCTGACACAACCTCCAGTGCTACTGCAGAGGTTATCTTGAGTCAACTTTTAGATGTTTTGAAACAGAAGTGCCATACAGATCTCTCGATAGTGGTAGTGTTGCCACAGCTGGGGTTGTAGCCATGACTGGTGTTAAGTCAGAGTAGTCACTAGGCCAAAGAACATATACCATATCAAGGTATCTTGTCATGTCACTGCATTTCACACAGAATGGCATTAGTTGCTGCAGATGCTGCTGATAGTATCCTACATCTAGTGAATTATTAGAAGTTGCTCAACAGCATTTACACATTTTTGAAATTTCACCAAAAATACTAATGCTTTGAAAGAAATTCTGAATGTTCTGAATGAAAACAGCCAATATTTGGTGAAGTTTACCAGACAAGATGGCCATCATTTGAAGGAACATTTGGTGTATTCTGGTGATTCTAGTCTGCTCAGCATGCTTGTTGCTGTTAAAAGTGCCAGAGCCAATGGCTCGCTAAAGTCAGTTTCCACATATACATTCCCGTGTGCTTCTCATTTTCTTTCTGATGTTCTCCTGCAGCTTGGATTTATAAATAGGGCTTTCCAGCAAAAAGACTTCCATTTTGGCAAAATGCTTAACACTATGGCCATCACTGTTCAGAAACTTTCTGAACTCGAAGCAGGGACTGGTGTGCTCATTACAATGTTTAGAGGCTGCACACCACAGGAAGTAGGATCTGAGTTTGAGTTTTCTGGTAACATACTGAAAGACTGTTACAAAGGACAGAAGCCACTTCAGCCTGCAGATCATTTGTTCAGGAGCTCATTCAGTCCATCAGCAAAAGGTTCAGTGAAATAGACAGTTCAAAAGTTCTGAGCGGCCTTAATGAGGTTTTCATGCCAAAGTTCGACTTGCTATATTGTTCTTCATCATGTCACGAGTCTCACTAGTCTTCATCTGACGATATTACAGATTCTTCTATCTCCTCATCTTCAAGGTTCAGGCGGTTTGACAGCACTTTATTGGAATGGAGTTCATGCCAGCATTTGTCAAGTTTTGAAGAAATATGCAGATAGTACAGCCACTTCAGAACACTAATGGAGATGAGACATCAGTTGGAACCTGTCACAAATGTATGCACTTTTATCATCACAAAAGGGGAAGGGGGTTACCCCTGTTTATGTATTGTTGCATCTGTTTTCATGGCAATTCCAGTGTCAACTGCCAATTGCAAATAGGATTCAGCCAGAAAAACTCATTAAGACTCATCTAGGAACTGTCTGAACACAGAGACACTGCATAATTTAATGATGATATCAACTGAGTGGACCCCCAGAAACAGAATTTTCATTTCACGAAACATTTGAGAACTGGGCTGTGAAACCCCATTGTATATTGTCATGCGACAGTACTGGTGACCAATCAAAGGTGCACAAAGAAAAACGTGGTGCAAGTTGTGGTGCACAGAAGCCTGCCCTGGTGTCGAAGTCCTAAAGTTTTCTTGGAGGTGTTGAAGTTCCATAAAATTGCTTCCTTGATTTAAGATAGAAACATGGATTAAGTTCTATCTGGACTGCTGACACCTCTGATAAGTCCAGTACCTCGTTCCCAAAGAGCTCTTCGGGACTTTCAGACTTTTAAGGACCGTGCATTCCAGGCCACAATATAACCATTCCAGGTCACAGTACAGCCATTTTCCTGGTCACAATATATATTTTTTATATTTTGTTTTTATTAAAACTATAAAATGGTGTCCGGTTAATTCTGCGTCCTCATTGGTTAAATTATAAAATGGTGTCTGATTAATTCTGACTCCTTATTGGTTAAAAAACAATAGCATGGGGCTGCATTTTCCTGTAGATAACTCTGTGCTAGAAATAAAGGTCATGCTGCTGCTATTCCAGGTAAAAAATGTCACAGTGTAGCCATTCCACGTCACAGTACAGTAATTTCTATATCACAACATAGCCATCCCTGGTCACAGTGTATGCATTCCAGGTCAATATATATATATATTTTATCAAAACATTTTCATTAACGATACAATTGTACAATCAGCAGATGATACAATCAATCAAAATCTTTATTTATCCAGGTGAGCAACATTGAGCAAAGCTCATTTTCAAGATGGACCTGAGTAAAACAAGATCAGTGTACAGTACATTTACACAAAAAGAAAATAGGTTCACAGTAATTACAGGATTCAAGGAGACTAGCAGAGACAGTAGCACAGTTAAACATACAAGCACGTTTCAGAACATTTCAGTAGTTGGAGGCAGTGTTACACACAGTAAGTCTGAGTAGAGTTAACATAAGTACAAGGTTAACAAAATTCAGTGGATAGTAAACAATATATACACACACAACAAGCTAGAGCAAATCCAGCAAGGCTAGGGAATTTCAAGACAGGGTGGGGTACCAGAAGGACTAGAGAGGAGGTGGGGGGGGAGAAGGATTAATTTGGGGATGATAAGGATGGAGAACAACAAAGGGGAATAAAAGGCATCGAGCAAGGGATACATGTCTTGACAAAGGGAGAAAGTGCAACTCCTGCCTCATAATGGGAGAGGAAGGCAATCAAGGGGTGCTGGTGAGAGTTGATAATGGAGGGAGTGTCTGGTGCAGTATCCAAGCAATGGGAGTATAGAGGGGGTACTGGGTGAAAATGGGGGGATGAGAACCAAGTGACCAAGTAAGGATATGGAGAGCCAGACGGGATTAGGGAGGGCACTGCGAGAGCAGTGGCTAATTGGGGATGAGGGAAGCAATTACAGGATTCCTTAAAGGAATAAGCATGTGTTTTGAAGACAGCCAGGTTGATAGGGATGATCAGTTTCAAAGTTTTTTGCAGTTTATTCCACAATGAGAGGAGCACAAAGCTTATGGAAGCCCTACCAAAGTGTGATTTGACCTTAGGTACTTTCAAGGAAATACAGGGTACTTCTCAGTGCATAATTGCTTAACTGGAGACAGAGATGTATTGGGGCAGTGTTTTGGTGATTGCCTGAAGGTCCAGAGTACAGTATTTCTGTGCGCTATAGTGGAGGGATGACCACCCCACAGCTGTGTACTGGGAACAGTGATGTGTGATAAGGGAAGACCAGTAATAAACCTTAGGACTCTATGATAAAGCATATCAAGCTTTGCAAGAGACGTGGCAGGACCCTGGCTATATAGGAAGTCTCGTAATCTAATAGGGAAAGAAAGGTTATTTGGACCAATCTCAATTTAGCATCTTTAGTAAGAAAATGGTTGCTTCTAAAAAGAGACCCAAGCCTCTAAGTTTTTGTTAATTCCTCAATATGATCCATGAAGGAGAGTCTATGGTCAGTCCACATGCCCCAAGTATTTGAATTTCGCTACAAATTCCAACTGTTCATCTAAGATTGTGGTAATCTGTGGAATTGATCCGAGCTAGCCGGGTTCAAACCATGAATAAAGGGAGAAAAGCATCACTTTTATTTTTTTTGGGGGGCATTTAGGAGTAGCTTTTGGTTTAGAAGCTGAAGCTGCAGCTGATTGAATTCAGCTTGAGGTTACCACAAGCAGCTTGGCGTGGGTCTGCTTAGGTAGAGCATCGTGTCGTCTGCAAACAGGTGTATATTAGCCTTTTTATGCTTGCATCAATATTATTGATGTAATTGCAAACAGCAGGGGACCCAGGATGGATCCCTCGTGCACACCCTAGAAGAGGTTTAAGTGGTGAAGATTCACCTTCTGCCTTAACCTGCTGTAGCCAGCCTGTAAGGTAATGAGCAAACCATCTCAAGGATAGTTGGTCCAGGCCTATGCTCCAAAGGGAGGAGAGGAGCAGGCCGTGGTCAGCAGTATCAAAGGCCTTGCTTAGGTCCAGAAATACTGCGCAAAGTTTCAGTTATCCAGGTCACACTGCCAATCATTGGTCACTTTAGTGAGTGCCGAGATTGCACTGTGTTGGGCTCTGAAGCCAGATTGCAATGGATTTAATAGATTTCATGAACTCTTAAGTAAATTCTTAGTTGGGTACTCACAATTTTCTCTAGTAATTTAGACAATATAGGGAGAAGGGAAATCGGCCTGTAATTGTTTAGGTCACAGGGGTCACCAGATTTAAACGTGGATAACATGGGATGTTTTCCATAGAGGTGGGAGGACACCAAGAGATAGAGAGAGGTTGAATAGATGCGTAATTGGCACAGCTAAAACTTGGTAACCAATCTTTAGGAAGTATGGGTCTAGGAGGTCAGCTCCAGCACTTTTCTTGGTATCAGGCTGTAACAAAAGGTCTTCAACCTCTTTCAGGGATGCAGGCTGGAGGGAGAAAGCAGAGTTGGGGACAAGGGTTTCATGATTTTGTATGCCAAATTGGGAACGTAGAGAACGCTCAGGGGAGTTGTCGAAGGCAAGCTCTGCGGTGGCGAAGTGGTTGTTGAGGGAATCAAGGATTAAACAAAGAAACATAGACTTTGATGGCAGATAAGGACCGCTTGGCCCACCTAGTCTGCCCATTTCCCTACCTACTGGATAAGCTGCAGATCCTAGTTAACCAACAGCCACTATCTCTGCCATTCTGGCAGAGATATTGGCATTACCAGAATTAAGCTTTGCTGGTAGGGAGTTTCCTGACGTGTAACCAGACATGTCCTTAATTGTTCTTCAAAATTTGGATGAGCTTTTAGAGGCAGAGTCAAGTTCAGAACAATAAAATATGGCCTTTGCCTCTCTGACCATCTTAGTGCAGATGTTCCGTGCCTTCCCAAATAAGCACCAATCCGTTAGTCTTAGTTTTGCACGCATTTTTCCAAAGCATGTCCCATTCCAACATTGCGGCCTTCAGCTCCGGAGTAAACCATCAGTAAGTGTTATTCCTCACACGTACTTCTTTTACAGAGGTGCATGTTTATTTAGTGCCCCACACTATTTCATGGAAAATGTCACACGCCTTTGTTCAAAGTATTTGCCAAGTAGAAGTCCTAAGCAACTCAGTGAGTTTCTTAACTCAGCAATGTAGGCAAGGAGATCGAAGTTGCGTTAGAAACATAGAATTTGACGGCAGTTAAGGACCGCTTGGCCCACCCAGTCTGCCCGTTTTCCTACCTGACAGGTAAGCTGCAGATCCTAGTTAACCAACAGCTTACTTCCTCCTATCCCCCACTAGGACTGCCTTATGCCTGTCCCATGCATTCTTGAATTCCCCCACTGTTCTTGACTCCACAACCTCCTCAGGGAGGCTGTTCCATGCATCCACATAAGAAAATGTGGATGCAGGTGGTGGCTTGGAAACTGATCTTACACAAGCAATAAAACAGTGATCACTGACATCAGTGAAAAAAAAGTACCAGCATGGGAAAGTAAGTGGGGTTTACTCACCAAAATAATATCCAACAATTAATGGTATTGTTTGTTCAAATATAGAACATAAGATTAGTTTGTACACTGATGATTCCTTGTTTTACTTATCAGATGTTCAAAAGTCATGGGAAATATTGGACAAAATCATGGAATCCTTTGGTCAAGTATCAGGTTACACAGTTAATTGGCAAAAATCGTATCTCATTTCATCTAAAGAAGGGAGTAAAGAAAACTCTAGCTTTCCATAAATGTAATGTTAAACAGAATGTTTCACATTGAGGGATAAATATCTTTCTGATTTAAATCAAATCAACAGAATTATGACCTTTGTTATTAAATATGGAAACTGAATTAAAAAGATGGAATACTCTACCATTAACAAATCTTGGTCGCATTAATGTTATGAAAATGAACGTTTTGCCAAAATTCTTATACTTATTCCAGAATATTCCATTACATCTTCCAGAAATTTGCTTCTCAGAGATTAGAAGATAGTAACTAGATTTATATGGTTAAATAAGCACCTGAGAGTTGCTATATATTACATTAACAAAGTCTAAATTCAAGGGGTATGGCACTCCCAGACTTCTATAAATATTATATAGCTACTCAATGCTCAATAATTTGTCTGTGGATGAAAGATCCTGAGGGATCAATTGCTACAAATGGAACAAGGATCTTGCAAGATTAAGCTTATAAACACTTTATTCATTCCTGATAACAAGCGAATTAAAGTAACTAAAAAATACATAAAGAATCAAACTACAGTTATTGCAATTAATGCATGGTATAATGTACATAAAATAATTAAATATAAGATAAAGATATCACAAAATACACCAATATACGGTAACCCATCACATGATGTTTATAAGTGATACATTTTTCAAACAATTTTTTAGTATTAACACACTTTCATCAGTTATTTAATAAGGATAAAATGAAAATGTTTAATCAATTAAAGCAAGAATATCAATTGAAGGAAATTTCTTTTAACATTTACAGCTTAAAACTTACTTGAAACATAAATGGTTCATATCGTTATTTGATAACTCGCCTTTTTTGATATGCTTCACAGTACGTTAAGTAATAGGAAATTAGTAGCTGCAACTTGTGGAATATTAAATAATTATACAGATGATCACATGAAGAAATTGAAAATAAATGGCAGCAAAAGTTAGGGATTAATATAACTGATACTTTATGGTTAGATATTCTGAAATCTCCATTCATTAATATAAAACATCTAAAATGCAGCAGATACAATATAATACAATTCAGAGTTTATTTCAGTCCATCAAAATTACATGCAATTAATTCTATAATCAGTCCTAGTTGTCCACAGTGCGGATCTACATCAGGTACTTTAATACATTTAATTCATGCATGTCCCGACCTGTCAGATTTTTGGCCAGAAATTTTTGAATGTTTAAATAAATGTAGCAAACAATGTGCAGTTTACACCAATGGCAATTTTAATGCTAGTATTTAATTTTGAAAGAACTTCAGTAAACTATTTAAGAATATTCTGTACAGCTGCAATGATTATTGTGCGGAAATGTATCCTACTTAAGTGGAAAGATTCCAGCCCCCCTATGGTATATACATGGATTAATTTTATGAATGTTGCAATGGCATTGGAATATATATATTATATGAGAAATTATCAGAAAGATATATTTGATTTAATATGGTCCCCCTTTCAGGATGCAATAAATTTATGTAAGATTTAGTAAGTGAGTAGGAATAAATTGTCAATTAGTCTAACTTTTGGGCCCTAAGGGAGGTAGGAAGGTATGTCATATGATGAGGGGGATTCAGCAAGTTCCATATCTGTGCCATTTATGGAAGATTCTAGCTGAAATTACCTTACTGAGTCATACCAAAAAAAAAAAAATTTTTAAAAGACGAGAAAAAGAAAAAAATAATAATATCCAACAGGGTACTATTACATACTAAAATGCCAGCAAAATAGGCCTAATGGTCTCTCGAGTCTGCTCGATTTTCAGCACCCACACTGAGGGACGATTTTGGTGTCCTCCCTTCCCCCTTGGGTTATACTGTCCCCAGTCCCAGATGTTCCACTTGTATTGGGCCTGGTGAGATTTACCCTCCCCGCACTCTGTCCCATCCCTCTTAAACCCATCCACAGTCTCCACCTCTACCAGCTCCCTGGGCAATGCATTCCATGGCTCCACCACCCTTTCAGTGAAATAACATCTCTTCCTCACTCCTCTGAGTCTGCTCCCTTTAAGCTTACAGCCGTGACCTCTTGTTGCCCCACCTCTTTCCTTTGGAGCACCCTGACTGGGTCTCCTTTATTGATCCCTTTCATGTACTTAAACACCTCTGTCATGTCCCCCCATCCCTCCTCTCCTCCAGGGTGTACATGTTGAGCTCCTTGAGCCTCTCCTCATAGGTCCTCTGCCCCAGGCCCCAGACCATTTTGGTTGACCTCCTTTGGACCTTCTCTAGGAGTGTAATGTCCCCCTTTAAATGTGGTCTCCAAAACTGTACACAATACTCAAGGTGTGGCCTAATCAAGCAGTTGTACAGTGGAAGGATCACTTCCGCCTTTCTGGAGGTAATCCCCCTCGCAATGCATCCCAGCATCCTATTTGCCCTTGCCGCTGCTCTCCTACAGGTCTCTGAGTTGTTCATTTTGACATCTACCACTACCCTTCTTTTTGTTAGGACGCGTTGCTTCATCATTAAGTTCTAACAACCTGAGGGAAATCGGAGCGATTTGAGTGGTGTTGAGGCATTGGGAGAACCAATCTAAATTGAGGTCCCCTAATAGATTCTAGGGAACCGGGTCCCAGAATATTGCTTAAATGCTTCAGAAGCTGTAGACCAGCTGACAGGGGCCTATAACACCCTACCACACAAAGTAAGACAGAGGTAGAGATCTCAACCTTGAGAGACACCTTCATATTCATTTGGGACAGAGGTTGAGTCGATAGTTGATATGGAAAGTTTGTCCTTGACATAAATGGCCACATCACCACCACTGTCCTGCCTGTCAGTTCTAAACAGGGAGTGGCTGGGGATGTTCACTATCAGAGGTACCTGGTCTGAGCCATGACTCGCCCAGAACATCCTGTGAGATATGACTAATCCAAGCCTGGATCAAGGCAACCCCCCTTTTTTTTTTTTCCGATTCTATTTATCTCACCTGAGTGCCGGAACTCTCTCAGGCAGTCCACTCACCCCACTGCTTCTACCGCCCACTGTAACCATCTACCCCCTCAAAGTCATTAGCGCTCCCTGCAGGCCATGCCCTCAAATCCACGGGGAGATCAAGGGGTGGAGGCAGAGGCCCAGTGTTGGGCATGTGGCGGTCAGGGCACTGGGATGCCATCGCCTATCTGGCCCTCAGGGGTATTTTCCCCTTTGTTGCTGTGGTTACTCCTCCCGTGCCTGGGCACGCCCCGACGCTGTGGTGCACGGCATCCCTGCCAGCGTCGGCCACGCTGTTACGTACTGCCCTGGCTTGCTGCAGTACCCTTGGTCTCAACTGGGGGTCACTGGCTCGCTGGCCTACCCCAACCCCTGTAAGCCGGGGAGGAGAGCTCCACATGGGCGCTCAGTCCTCAACCCTTTCCCCTGCCGACCCCACGGCGTCCGAGGTTTGTTCCTCGAACCGGTCACCATGAAGGCGAGGTGTGGCGCCCAGTGCCTCAACCTCAGCGCCACCCGGCCAGCAAGGCAACCTTTTTAATAGGCTGCATACATTAACATGCATAAAGCTCATTCCTTTAAGGCTTGGTAAATTGGATGGAGATGCAGTGACTTCGGGGGGACCAGGGTTGAGCTCAACATTACCAGAGCACAGCAGTAAGAGGAGCAGAAGCTTCCTTATGGCACCAAAAGACAATTTGTATTCTCTTGCCCTTACACATCTACAAGGATTGTTTGAAAGGGTTGGTGAGGTCCCACATCTAAAACTTTGCTGGCCAAAAGCTGAATAAATTAAAACCCTGACTGCAAAGGATATGTGGGACTGATTGTCAAGGGAAGAGGGAAGCATCCCCTGTAAGGGCAATCCGGAACAAGTTTCATCACCATGAAGTAGCTGTGTAGAGGGCCACAGGTCGGGAAGCTTGAAGACGCATAGATACTGGAGGAGGAGGAGTTAGAGAACACATGGCAGTCCACTGAAGTATCATACTCCCCACAAGGAGAAAACTGAAGGAGCTGGAATAGTCCAAAAGGGACAAGTAACAGAAGGGTGAAATAGGAAAGTCAACATACTTCCCTGCATCATGAAGGTTGTCGCAACATGCCCAGTAACATCTGGTTGGCACGGTGCTTGTAACCAAGTAACATAGAATTTGACGGCAGATAAGGACCACTTGGCCCACCCAGTCTGCCCATTTCCCTACCTAATGGATAAGCTGCAGATCCTAGTTAACCAGCAGCCTACTTTTCCTACCCCCACCCCCTAGAATTGCCTTATGACTGTCCCATGCATGCTTGAATTCTACCACTGTTTTTGACTCCACAACCTCCTCTGGAAGGCCGTTCAATGCATCCACAAGCCTCTCTGTGAAAAAAAACTTCCTTACATTACCTCTGAGCCGCCCCTCCATCTTCAAATTGTGCCCCCTTGTTCTTGCACACCTCTTTTTCTGAAAGATGCTACCCTCTTGGACTTTGTTGATTCCCTTGAGGTACTTGAAAGTTTCTATCATGTCCCCCTCCTCCTCCTTTCCTCGAGGCTATACATATTAAGCTCCTTAAATCTCTCTTATGTCTTCCCGGTGCAGACCCTGCACCATTTTAGTTACCCTCCTCTGGACAGCTTCCATCCTGTCTATGTCTTTGTGGAGATTGGGTCTCCAGAACTGCACACAGTACTCCAGATGGGGTCTCACCAGCTGTCTGTACAGAGGGATAACAACTTCCTGTTTTCTACTGGTTGATGCCCCTCCCTATGCATCCCAGTATCCCCCCAGCCCTCCATACTGCCCTCTCACATTGCTTGCCCACCTTTAGGTCATCTGATATGACTACCCCCAGGTCCCTTTCCATTTTTGTTGTTAGTATCTTACTCCCCATTGTGTACTCTTCCCCTGGGTTTTTGTTTCCCAGGTGCATTACCTTGCACTTCTTAGCATTGAATCTAAGCTGCCATACATTTGACCATTCCTCTAACCTTGCCAAGTCCCTTCTCATCCTTTCTACCCCACCTTGTGCATCAACTCTGTTGCAGATCTTTGTGTCGTCTGCAGAGAGACATACTTTTCCTTCCAGTCCCACTGCAATGTCACTTATAAAGACATTGAAGAGGACCAATCCTAATACTGAACCTTGCGGTACCCCACTAGTAACCCTCTTTCCTCAGAGTGGACTCCATTTACTATTCCCTCTGTGTCCTATTCTCCAGTCAATTCTTTACAGGCTATCATCTTGGGACCCACTCCCAGGCTGGCTAACTTGTATATTAATCTTTTGTGTGGGACTGTGTCAGATACCTTGCTAAAGTCTAGGTAGGCCATGTCCACAGCCCCTCCCTGATCTACTACTTTGGTCACCTAGTCAAAGAAATCTATTAGATTCAGTCTGGCATGACCTCCCGCTGTGAATCCATGCTGCCTTGGGTCCTGTGCCCTCTGGCCTCTAGGTACTGACAATTCTTTCCTTCAGAAGTGATTCCATCATTTTCCTATCGCTAAGGTTAAACTAACAGGTCTGTAGTTTCCACTTCTGCCCTGCTCCCACTTTTGTGAAGTGGAATCGCATCTGCCCTACTCCAGTCCTCAGGTACCACCCCATCCTTCCATGATTTTTAAAGAGGGTAGTCAGTGGTGTCACTAGTTCTACCCTTAGTTCTTTTAGAATTCTGGGATGAATCCCATCAGGCCCCATTGCTTTGTCCACCTTCAGTTTTAAGAGTTCTTTCAGAACCCTTTCTTCTGTAAATGGGCTGGCATCAACTTCTGTATCCAGAGTGTTTCATTGCTTAGTTTAGGTACCTCCCCTCTTCATTTGTAAATACTGAGCAAAAATATTTGTGTAGTATCTCTTCCTTTCACTGTCACCCTCTGCCCACCCCTCCCTTTATTAAGCCTCACTATCCTCCCTTGGTCTTCCTACGCTCCTGATGTATCTATAAAAGGTTTTATCTCCTTCTTAACTGAGTTGGCTATCTTTTCCTCAGTTTGGGCCTTTGCTGTTCTGACTGCCTTCCCAGCTTCCTTTTGCTTTAACTGATACAATTCTCTGTCCTGCTCCTTCTGTGATTCCTTGTACTTCCTGAATGCTTTCTTTTTCTCTTGAACCTTGGCTGCCACCTCCTTTGAGAACCATAGTGGTTTCTTGCATCGTTTTGTTTTATTTGCTTCACACAAAGGTTTGTTACCTCTGTGATGGCAGTTTTTATTATTCCCCATTGTTGTTCCACCCCTCCTTCCTGCCCATTTGCTAGTGCATTCCTTAGGCACTCATCCATTTTGGCAAAGTCAGCCCTCCTGAAGTCCAGTACTTTTGCCTTTGTGTAGCTGACTCTACAGCTGTGTTTTATTGTGAACCATACTGTTAGATGGTCGCTAGTTCCCAGATGGCTACCCACTTCTACATCTGTGATCCTCTCTCCATCTCCATTTGAGAGGACCAGGTCTAAGATTGCTCCCTCTCGAGTGGGTTCTAATACTAGTTGTCTAAGGCATGCCCCTGTAGGGCATCTAGAATAACCCCACTCTTAGAAGTGGCTGCTACAACTGCACTCCAGTTAACATCTGGCATATTCAGATCACCCATCAGCAATATCTCCCCTTTTTCTGCCATTCTAAGTATACTTTCTATCATTTCCTTGTCCATTTCCTCCCCCGGGGTCTGTATACAACTCCTGTGTGGATTGTGGTGTCATTGCCTGTGTCCAAGTTGACCCACAGTGCTGCTTCTCCTCCCTGTTTATCCTTTTGTTCTGTTGCTTTGATTTCTTCCCTTATGTAGAGAGCTACTCCTCCTCCTCCTCCTCCTCCTCTTTTATCCTTCCTGTCCCTCCTGTAGATAGTGTATCCTGGTATGTTTATGTACCAGTCATGGTTCTGTGTGTACTATGTTTCTGTGACTGCCACGATATCCAAATGTTCCTCCTCCATCAAGGCCACTAATTCAGGAAGCTTGTTACCCAGGCTACGGGCATTGGTATGCATTGCTCTCCATTTTTTGACGGCTTTACCTTTTGTAGCAGTATCCCCCACTGTCCTTTCTACCGTGGTCTTTTTCTCATTTAGTACCCTCTTTTGTAGGGGGGAGGCTGGAAATTTCCTGCTGCTTATCAGTGCCTTCCCCCTTGACCAGTTTAAAAGCTTAGGGAACTATAACAATCCTGACTAATTCCCTTGCTTCCGGGCAGTAAGGGCTACAGTCTAATGCCCAAGATAGGTTCCCTAACTACGTATCAATATCCAAGTAGGGGCTATGTACCAATGCCCAAGATAGGATCCTAGCTCCTGGCTAATATGCAATAGTTTAGTAGCCGATAGGTAACTTCATCTAGTGAACAATTCACAAACTAGGAGCTGCCCCTTCACTGTATGAGACTAAATAGAAAGTGCCAACAAGGATTAGTTTAAGTGAGAAGACCTATGAGGAAGGATAAATGAGCCAGCAACAAAGGGCCCCCAATGAGGATTAGTTTGAGAGAATACTAGAGAAATGTGAGCGAAAGCCATCCAGTATGGATCAGTTTTAGGTGAGTGGGCGTGGTTTCAGAGCATTTAAGGTGGCCTAGGGAAGGGACAAAATTCTGGGTTCAGGGTCCACTCTAGCCAAGGAGGAGCCAGGCAGTGTTCAGATCCGTACCTGCTGCTATGTCCAGTTGTTCCAGAGCTTGCCGCTGCTCACGGTGGGAAGCCCAAACAGCTGAAAGGGCGCCCGTAGCAAAAGATACGCATCAGAGGTTTCCAGAATAAAATTATTACAGGAATATATCAGTAGCATATCATTGTCAACTTGGAAAGTCGTGTCTCTGGGGGTACCATAGACAGATCCTATGACTAAAGGTTAGTGTGCTCAGTTTTGAAGTTTCTAGACATCAAGGAACAAACCTTGCATTTTTTGTCTTGTAATACCATGCATGGGGTTGCAATTTCTCATAAAATTGGGAGTCTCACAGATCACAGCATAGCCATTCCAAAGCAGAGTATAACCATTCCTTGCAACATCGCAATAATATTTTTTTCTGAGAACACTCAAGCATTGGTTGAAACACATCACCTGACCATGTTTCAGCCATGCATTAATTCCTTAGAAATGCCCTGCCATGCAATTCCAAGTCCAGCCAGATGTATAGAAGTGTATTTCAAATCCCCACCCACCCAGTGGACACTGTTGATCTCGTAGTGAGTTGTTTTTTTTGTAGGAGAAACGCACACACACCTTATAGTGATTGAAGCACAGCAGGGTGATCGAGAGCAACAGACAGGAGAAAAACACGTAAGCATTATGTGTGTGTGTTTCTCCATGTAAGTGTCACAGCCCAAATGTTAAAAAAATGTTCAGAAGTACGCACCGTTTAAAACTGCCGAGCCACACAGTGAACACACATCAGGAAAGTGAGCGGCTACTGTCGGCGGCACCAGTATCTTCCCGTGGACTGTAGCCTCAAGCAATGTTAGGTCGTAGTACAGGCCTGCGGTAACAATATGTGTACTTAGAGAGCGAAGCCATCAGCAGACACCGGCACATTTGATATTTGCTGGCACTGCTTACACCAACTTTTAACATGGGAATGCTAAATAAAATGTGGACCTTTATTTTATTTTCGGGCTATGCAAATGACAGGACAGGGACCATAATGCAGCATGTTTAGGAATGAAATCTCAAAAAGAAATGTGAGACACGTATGTGGAAAACAGTCAAACATTTCACAAGTAGGATTTTTTTTTTATGCTTAAATGTATTTTTCTACTAAATGTAAGATATAGAGCTGTATTATATTGAGGCAGTTGTGAGGCACAACATAAATGTATAGTATTGAACGTGCACATGCACGTTTCCAGCTACATACAGCAGGTGATAGGCACAGATTTAACAATGTTTTGTATAAGTGAATGATTGTTTTAAGTGATGTTAATTAACATTTTACATAAACTCTATTTAAAGAATAGCTTGCACTTGCCATGTTACAAGTGCATTAATCCCCCTGAAAGGAGGCATTTACTAGGAATGAACGCATGGTTGGGTGGTGGGAAGCCCCCCCAACCATGTATTTACAGAGGGACTCTGGCCAAAAGTGCTACATTGCAGAATTGGAATAAGCTTACCCCTAGTACATCTCATACCAAACATAAGATTTCTGTGTTACTTCATTTTAAAGTTATGCGCTATTTTGTAACCAAGTTCACTGCCTGTTTAAAAAAAGCCAGTTTCAGTGAAGAGGTGCTGATGATGTCATCTCCTGAACTCGCAGTGTAGCCCTCCCTGTCAGCAAGCTTACAGGACCAGCTTCTCCAGAGTTAAGATCATTCAGCACCATTCTAAAAACTGCTATAGAATCTGTGTTTCAGGTTTTGTAACAAAGTTGTCAAATTTGTATTTTAATGCCTTTTTGGTGGGGTTCATTTCTGCAGAGTTATAGGATGGTGAATCAGCATGCCTCCAGGCTGCTGATACCATGTGAAGTGCTACTTTGCAGTGCCTGTCTGGAAGTTGTGTTGTTAAAAGTGTTGTAATGTTGATAACCGTATTGCTGTTTCAGTGTCTGCTTTACAATAAGTTTTCATAGGGGCCTTATATGTGTTAATTCCTACTAGGGGTGGAAGTGTTAGCCCTGGTAAAACAATCACTGTAATGTGAAGTACAACGAGATGAGCCTGAACATAGCCTCGAGTAACAGCCTGTCAATGATAAAACAGAAATGAGCTCTGCTCAACTGAGCATCCCATTCATTCATTTATACTTTGATGATGAATAAAATATTGATTTGATTGAGTGATTACATTGAGCTGGCTACTGCATAGCAACTCGTAGTAAGGTTTCAAAACCAGACTACCCTCTCCCACTTCATTAACAGGGTGATGGAATAATTGATTTAAAGTGCCATCCTGAGAAATCTCCTCAACTGAATGATAGGTGTGAATGATCACAGCCTTTCACCACATCTGAGATATCCAGTCTGCAAATATCATAGTAGTGTGTGCTGTAACTTAGAATCCAGCAACCCAGGAGAAAAGGACCACAACAAAAAGCACCAAAAACAAAAATATGAATTTGTCAACTTTGTTACAAAACCTGAAACACACATAGGTTTTAAAGCAAAGTTTACTAAATGGTGCTGCCTGTTTTACTGGAGAAAACCATTTGCACATAGTTTTAAACTTTGGAGAAGCAGGTTCTGCAAGTTTGCTGACAGGGAGGGCTAGACTGTGAGTTCAGGAGATGACATCATCAGCACCTCTTCACTGAAACTGGCTTGTTTTGAACAGGCAGAGAATTTAGGGTTGTAAAATGATTTGTAACTTTTAAACAAAGTACCCGAGGGATCTCAGTTTTGGCATGAGGGTGTTTGGAGCTATGCTGATCCACATTCTGCATTTATTGATGCCAGTAATTTGTGACCATAGTCCCTGTTTAATTCCTAGTAAATGCCTCCTTTCTCAGGGATTAATGCTTACTTGTCACAGTGTAGCTGTTCCTGATCATAGTATAACCATTCGTGATCACAGTGTAACCATTTCAGGTTGTGGTATAACCATTCTAGGTCACGGTATAGTCGTTCTAGCTTACAATGCAGTCATTCCAGTTCACTGTATATAATTCTAGTTCATGGTATAAAATCATTCCATTTCACAGTATATACCCATTACAGGTCGTGGTATTTATCTTTTCCAGGTCACAGTATACCCATTTCAGGTTGCAGTGTAACCATTTTAATGTGTCTGTGTGGTAGCACATTCGCTTCTGGATCAGAAGGTCATGTGTTCTAGTCCCACACCGGGATATGGCTCATATCGTAAACACTGGCACCTGAGTGCACTACTTAAGGGGATGTCTTACTGTTTGGTTGTGCCATCCTTTCGATGAGATATTAAACCAAGGTCCCATCTGCATGTGTTGGTTGTTGTACAAGTAAACAGAGTTCCCATGGCACGCCTCAAAGAGTAGGGAATTACCCCAGTATCCTGGCCAGATTTTCCCATTTCATTAAAAATACCTGCAACAGCCTAATCTGATTTAATTTTAGTTGGTATGCACCTGTATTCCACCCTCCACCTTGGGACAAGGCTGAAAATAGGCAGTATTGTTAGCCCTTCTTTCCGGTCAAAAACAACTAAATAAATATAAATAGTACAGGTCACAGTATAGTAGTCAGTGTAACCATCCCAGGTTACAAAGGTCACTATATAAATGTAATAACCACATGACAACCCCAAACTGTGGCTTCATTTATGGTTGCAACTACGCATAAATGGAAAAGCACACCTAGACAAGGAATTGAAGTGTTTAGTAACATTCCTCCTGGAGATTGAAATCCACGACTGAAGAGTTTGTATGGTACTGTACAAGAACTCCCTGTGTGCTGTGGGAGGTTAGAGGACCTGTTGAATGGTCTGATGAGGTCAGGAAATTGTGCTGAGATAATGAGGGCAAGGAAGTTTCAATTTTTGATATTTTTAAGCTGTATGTATGAAGCCACAAGTTACTTTCATGTGCCTCTGTTCCCAGGCCCGAACGCCATGTTTTATCTGGCAGCTGCTGTATCAGACTTCTACATTCCAGCCTCAGAGATGCCGCAACACAAAATTCAGTCCTCCAGTGGCCCCTTGCAGGTAAGATAGTTGAATGGGGTTTGGCTTCTGGCACATTTGACCACAGCGAGTCACCCTTTCTATATCATTCTACATTTTCAGTGGGGAAGGTATTTATATATGAGTAATGTGCACCCCTACCAAGGAATAGTTCTACTGTCTCAAAGTTAGATTGTTCTAGTAGCACAGAACTCTAGGCACATGAACATTCCGAAAGAGGCAGTTACTTCAGTCCTTCTGTACCACTTCCTGGGGACGGTAGAACGTTGTAGAGCTCTCTGAAGAATTCGTGTTACTTCATTTTTATTCATATATCTGGATAGTGTGATTTCCAGAGTAGGAACCTGGTGACAGGTGACACCTGAAATGTAGAAAATCTGTGCCTGTTAACCTAAAGCTTTCAAATTGTCTAATCTGTTATTTATGAATCTCACAGCAGCCTAAAGTGCCTGAATACACACCACTTGCCAAATTTTGGGTATCAAAGCCTCTTTGGGTCTGCTGTTAGTATTAGCTTGGTGCCATAAGGTAAGAAGGTAGTTGTGGGTTTGTTGTTTTTTTGTTATTATTATTCTTGTCAGAATTTGACAGTCCTCTTCTGTCCCCCCCCCCCCCTACACCACCTGGGCTCGTTCCCCAACCTGGGTCACTGCATGACACGAGGTGTAGCGACCAGCAGCCCTCAGCCTCCAGCACCACTGGGCCAGCCCAGGGAGATCACTTCTTCTGGCAGTGTGTTCCACTTGGCCACCACCCTGTCAATGAAAAAGTGCCTCCTTATCTCCCTTCTGAATCTTCCTCCTGCCAGCTTTAGGCTGTGCAGCCTAGTGGACCTGCTTCTGCTAATGCTGAAGAAGCTCTCGGTGATCACCCTGTTGATACTTTTAAGGTAGGAATGTCTCAGTCATGTCCCCCCTCGTGTCTGTCCTGCAGGGAGTACATGTTGAGCCCCTTGAGCCTTTCTTCGTATGTTTTGCCCTGATGTCCGTGCATCATCTTGGTTACCCTTTTCTGGACTGTTTCCAGCAGGCTGATCTCCTTCCTTAGATAAGGGCACCAGTACTGCACACTGTACCCCAGGTGCGGTCTCACCAGTGATCTGTACAATGGTAGTATGACCTCCTGCCTGTCTGCTGGTTATATCCATGGCTAGTCAATACAGCATCTGATTAACTTTGGCTGCTGCTCTTGTAGTGTGCCAAGCACTTAAGGTCACTTTAGATGATTACTTTCAGGTCCTTCTCCACTGACCTGGTTACCTGCACTCCATCCAACCAGTATTTGGTCTTCGCTCCGGTGCATTCTCTTAAACTTTAGCGTTGAACCCTAGTTGCCAAATACCAGACCACTTCTTTAGCTTAACTAGGTCTTCACTGAGTTCCTGCTCCCTTTCTCCTTGTCCACCATCCCACAGAGCTTCATGTCATCTGCCAGTTGGCAGATTTTACCATTGATCCCATCCGCGATATCACTGATGAATATGTTCCTCCATCACTTGGCAGCAGTCAGCAGGCTCAAGGGACAAAAGACTACAAGTTGGCCCTTTTTGTAGTCCTCTTGCAGCTCAGCCCCTATTGGGCTTCTTCTGTCACATGGTCTGGCATTCCAGCCACTTTCTTTGTCGTGCCCAGTTTAGCTCCCTCCCACTACATCATTCATCTTAGATTCCCAGGCCCACAGTCACAGATCTCGCAGCATTTTCCCCCGACTTAGCCTCAGTTAAATTGCCCAAACACAGTAATTCAATTAACAAACAAAAAAAGTACTGCACTTAGCTCCACTCCCTTCCTCTGTCGCTCAGCAGTGAACAGCAGGCTCAGCATCTTCTTTAAAGAGCAGCTAACACCTTTAGAAAACGAAGTATTCAGACACAAACTGGTTTATGTTGATTGTTTTGCGTGCTTCTTACATACCCTCAAATGTCCCGATTCTATTATTGTATATGAATTTTTGATCTTTTAATAAAAAATTATGATTGGACAGAGGAGGAGAAGGACCTGGGGGGTATTCATTACAGGGTCAATGAACAACTCTGCACAATGTAGGAAGGCAGCTGCAAAGGCCAACAGAATGCTGGGTTGTATTGCAAGGGGTATATCCTCGAGGAGGGAGGAGGTGATTCTGCCACTGTATAGGTCATTAGTTAGACAGCACCTGGAGTACTGCATGCAGTACTGGCGCCCGTATCTGAAGAGGGACATTAAGTTACTGGAGGGGTGCAGCGAAGGGCGACAAAGATGATCAACGGGCTGGGGGACTTATCATACAAGAGGAGGCTGAGGGAATTGAACATGTATTCACTGGAGGAGAGGAGGGATGGGGGGACATGATTGAAACCTTTAAGTACATGAAAGGAATAAACAAGATGGGTACAGAGGGGCTGTTCAAAGTAAGGGAGGGGAGGCACACCAGGGGCCATGATATGAGAATGGAGGGAGGAAGGTTCAGGAGGGAAATGAGGAGACACTTTTTTACAGAGAGGGTGGTGGCTGGGTGGAATGTGTTACCTGCAGAAGTGGTATCCAGTAGAACAGTGGACTGCTTCAAAAGGGGATGGGACAGGACAAGGGGGAGGCTCAAAGAAGGGGAAGGGTGGAAGGGAGGGGCAGCTGCAGAATAAGGGGTGCTAGCTGCACATTCGAGCAGACTTGATAGACCTCTAGGCCTTTATCTGCTGGCAAATTTCGTATGTTTCGTATATAAGTACAAAAAAAGTTTATCTGCCTCTTATAGCTTATTCCCTACTTAAAATAATAATGCTGTGTTGTGACATTAGTCTGTTGCCATGAGAATAACTGTAATGTGTCAAGCTGAGTATTATGACAGGTTGGGGAAAAAACAATAGGAGCAGATGAACCCTCAAGCAACAACTGTCCAGTTTTTAAGCATAAGACCTTAGTAATAAATAATGGAGATAAATACAAAACTGAGAATTGTAACATGGCACAAATGTAAGAACGGTGAGGAGCAGTGGAGATAGGACAGAAGGTCACGCGATATACAGGAGCAACACGGCATCATGAGACGATAATGCCGTGTTGCTTCTGAACTACAGAAAGCAGCCACCAGAATGAAATTAGCAGTGTTTCCAGTTGTGACCATTAAAAAGAAGAGCAAGACAGTAGGATAGATAGGCAGGGGAGAAATAGAGCGAGGACATAGCTCAAGGGAGGCACAGAGGCGGGACATCCGGCAACGCATTTAACTTTTAACAGTTTCACCGTCCACGGCACAGCAAACCTCAGCTACGGAGGAGGAATGACACACCCAAACCATACCACAGACACGGGATAACTCGCAAAAGGTAAAGAAACCAGTAGTGGGGAAGAGAGACCGAGCAGGATAGAAATAGAAATTTGAGTGAGCAAATGACTCTGCCCTTATGCAAATGAGACACGCACACACTGTGCAAAGAGCGAACCCAGCACAATCACAGTCATCCTAACTCAGATATTAATTAAACACCCACACAGAAACTGTTCAAATGTGCAGCAATCGTAAAGAAACAAAGAACACTTCAGTGGATCGAAAAACAAGAATAAGCACATACAGTATGTATGTAACAGAGTACTGTTCAAAAATGTGAAAGTAACATTAAAAATCACAGCAGACCATATCACTCTCGTATTCTTTTCTGTTGTATGAGTAGCAAGATGTGTAGTCCATACTAACCATGCTGATGTCCATGTTACAAGCGCATTAATCCCCTCTGAAGGTGGCATCTAATGGGGAGTTAATGCATGGTTGGACCGTTGTGCGCACTCTGCCTCCAGTCTCGTGCCACAACGGTCCCAACCATGCATTAACTCCCCATTAGATGCCACCTTCATCGGTGATTAATGCTTACATGTAAGCTGCTTTATATCCAAATATGTGTTTCAGAGTTTTTTCTCGAGGCATTGATGGCCCTTTAAAGAGGTAAGAGACTGACCTCGAAATATTACTGAGATCAAAGAAAAAAATTTTTGGAAACTTTGCATGGCCCATTGCAGCTCCAGTCCTTTTTAATTGGTGTGTACCAAGAAGGTGAGCTCCCAGAGCATTTAGCCTGCCCTTTCTGTATACCATCTTGCCCTCTTCCCCCGATACTGGCAGCAATCAAATCAAGACAGAGCAACCAAATTAAATCAAGAGAACCTAAAATTGTTACATTTACCTCCTCATATCCATACCTGTCAACATACACTCAAAACATGAGTAACCAGACTTCTGGTCTAGCTGCTCATGTAGCAACAACTGAAAGCGGGGAGCTGTAGGTGGCGTGTTGTGTAAGCGTCTCACATTTCAGAACTGAAGGATAATTCAGTACCATTTGCAACCAGAGGTGTTCACTTGATATGGGCAGTACAAAGAATAAAAATAATCACAAAACCAGCTACTGCCTTGCTACAGCAGCTGGTTTCATTGGGCAGCCCTACTTTGCCCCAGACAAGCAAGGAGATGCCGTTGAGCAGTGATGCTTGTGACACACTTTCAGACCAAACTAATATGAATATCCTTTTGGAACTTTGGTTGTTCCGAGATGAAATCAAAGAGCATCAAAACAGTTTCAGCACAGATTTGGCAAAGATGTAGAAAGAAAAAAACAAATGCAGGGAGCGCTCAGTGAGGTAGAGCACTGCAATAAAATGACAGATTTACTCTTAGCCCTATACAGTAGATCCCGCTTAAACGCATACCCTCAGGATGGGATAAAAGTATGCATTTAAGCGGGCTGTGTGGTCCAGTATACTTTGCATTGTGCAGCTTTTTTTGGTTTTTCTACCGCTTACATCAGGAATCAGTGTTTCTTAATACATTGTGAGGTGATACAGGGTGATATGTGTGTTCTTATCTGGGAAACACAATACGGTACATTACTGTATCTTGTATGTTTTGCTTTTATTTTTTTGTTGGTTTGTTAATGGGAGGGAGGGTAGGACTTGTGGTGATACAGAAACCTTTGTGGGAGCACAGCCACCCATTGCTTGGTTCAGACTCTGGTTTCCCTAACACCTCTGTGCTAGTTTTTGGCTTTAGCGTTCTTTGGGCTAGGGGAAATGGGACAGGAGTTTGATGTGGCCATTGTTAACATCTGAGGGGCCGCTTAACACAAAGGGTAATGTAGCACAAGCAATTAAGCCTAAAGAGGTTAAACGGCAACTCCGCCCTGGAATCACACCTGCCCTGCTTTGTTATGACAATGAGGTAATTGACAGGATTTTACACATTCAGTCAGGCACAGAGGGAGAGTAAGTGATACAAAAACACTGTCTTTTGCCAGAAAAAAGTATGCGCTTAAACGGAAGTTATGCGTTTAAGAGGGCTTTTTAACATGGACTGTATGGTAAAAAAATCGGGACTTTGAAATCTTATGTGTTTAAGTAGGCTCCACAATACCACAGATTGCTCCAACTTGAGAAGGCATGCAGCCTTCAGAGACGACTGGATCAGAACAATATAAGGATTTTTGGCTTGACTGAAGGAAGGGAAGGCCGAATATTTCCCAGTACATTGACCACCTTCCACATCAATCAATCAATCACTTTATTTAACCAGGCATAAACACCATTGAGCAAGCTCATTTTCAAGGTGGTCCTGGGCATTAATACAATACAGTACACTTCATAAGATTACAATTACAGTGGACAACAGTGCCAAAAAAAAAAAAAAGAAAAGAAAAAACATTGTGAAGGTGCCGGTCAATATGGGCCTATACATACGGTCAACATAATTAACATGCAAAGGTACATAATGATAGCTTTACTGAAATGAGAAGAGACAATAATCCCATATAGTCTTCGCTAGTAAGAGCTCATACCTAAATAATAAAAATAAGGAGGTATTAAGGAATAGGGTAGAAATTGGGGTGAAAGAGTAGGCAGCCAAAAGGGAGGCCAGAATAGGTAAAAGGTAGAGAATAGGCAGGGCCATCTTGGATTAAGGAACTAGGCTTGTAGGTCCTGAGGTTTCTGTTGTTAGGAATGTGGGTGGATGAGATACTTAGCGTAGGATTTGAGAGTGGCATCTGGGGCTTAGGGGTCATCGCATCTGAAACAGTTGCATGATTAGAAACAGAGAAACATAGAATTTGACGGCAGATAAGGACCGCTTGGCCCACCCAGTCTGCCCATTTCCCTACCTAATGGATAAGCTGCAGATCCTAGTTAACCAGCAGCCTACTTCTTTCTACCCCAACCCCCAGAATTGCCTTATGACTGTCCCATGCATGCTTGAATTCAACCACTGTTTTTGACTCCACAACCCCCTCCGGAAGGCCGTTCCATGCATCCACAACCTTCACTGTGAAAAAATACTTCTTACATTACCTCTAAGCCGCCTCAATCTTCAAATTGTACCCCCTTGTTCTTGCACACCTCTTTTTCTGAAAGATGCTACCCTCTTGGACTGTGCTGATTCCCTTGAGGTACTTGAAAGTTTCTATCATGTCCCTCCTCTCCTTCCTTTCCTCGAGGCTATACATATTAAGCTCCTTTAGTCTCTCTTCATATGTCTTCTGGTGCAGACCCTGCACCATTTTAGTTGCCCTCCTCTGGACAGCTTCCGTCTTGTCTATGTCCTTGCGGAGATTGGGTCTCCAGAACTGCACACAGTACTCCAGATGGGGTCTCACCAGCTGTCTGTAAAGAGGGATAACAACTTCCTGTTTTCTACTGGTGATGCCTCCCTATGCATCCCAGTATCACCCCAGCCCTCCTTACTGCCCTCTCACATTGCTTGCCCACCTTTAAGTCATCTGATATGACTACCCCAGGTCCCTTTCCATTTTTGTTGTTGTTAGTATCTCACCCCCATTGTGTACTCTTCCCCTGGGTTTTTGTTTCCCAGGTGCATTACCTTGCACTTCTTAGCATTGAATCTAAGCTGCCATACATTTGACCATTCCTCTAACCTTGCCAAGTCCCTTCTCATCCTTTCCACCCCACCTTGTGCATCAACTCTGTTGCAGATCTTTGTGTCATCTGCAAAGAGACATACTTTTCCTTCCAGTCCCTCTGCAATGTCACTTATAAAGACATTGAAGAGAACCGGTCCTAATACTGAACCCTCATGGACCACTAGTTAACTCCCTTTCTTCAAAGTGGACTCCATTTACTATTACTCTGTGTCCTATTCTCCAGCCAATTCTTTACCCAGGCTGGCTAACTTGTATATTAATCTTTTGTGTGGGACTGAGTCAAATGCCTTGCTAAAGTCTAGGTGGGCCATGTCCACAGCCCTCCCTGATCTTCTACTTTGGTCACCCAGTCAAAGAAATCTATTAGATTAGTCTGGCATGACCTTCCGCTGTGAATCCATGCTGCTTTGGGTCCTGTGCCCTCTGGCCTCTAGGTACTAGACAGTTCTTTCCTTCAGAAGTGATTCCATCATTTTCCCTATCACTGAGGTTAAACTAACAGGTCTGTAGTTTCCTGCTTCTGCCCTGCTCCCACTTTTGTGAAGGGGAATCGCATCTGCCCTCCTCCAGTCCTCAGGTACCACCCCATCCTCCCATGATTTGTTAAAGAGTGTAGTCAGTGGTGTCGCTAGTTCTACCCTTAGTTCTTTTAGAATTCTGGGATGAATCCCATCAGGCCCCATTGCTTTGTCCACCTTCAGTTTTAAGAGTTCTTTCAGAACCCTTTCTTCTGTAAATGGGCTGGTATCAACTTCTCTATCCAGAGTGTTTCTTTTGTTTGTTTTAGGTACCTCCCTCATCATTTGTAAATACTGAGCAAAATATTTGTTTAGTATCTTTGCCTTTTCACCTTCACGCCTGCCCACCCCTCCCTTTATTAAGCTTCACTATTCCTCCTTAGTCTTCCTTCGCCTCCCTGATGTACCTAAAAAGGTTTATCCTTCTTAACTGAGTTGGCTATCTTTCCTCGGTTCGGCCTTTGCTGTTCTGACTGCCTTCCCAGCTTCCTTTGCTTTAACTGATACAATTCTCTGTCCTGCTGTGATTCCTTGTACTTATGCTTTTTTTCTCTTGAACCTTCACTGCCACCTCCTTTGAGAACCATAGTGGTTTCTTACAGCTTTTGATTCCTTCAGATAATCCGTTAATAGAGCTTTGAATGTGAAAATACTTGGAAGTGAGGATAATTTTAATGAGTCTTGCATAGTGTTCCAAAGTGATGGAAGTGAGAAGTTGATTGCTGCTGCAGGTAGTTTTCACTCTAGGAATCTGGAAGCAGATTAAGGAGAAGCATCTCAGCCCATAGGAACCTTTAGCCCGTTTGAAGATGTTAGAGATGTATGCAGGGAGGTTATCAGATAATGCTCTAAAAAACCACAGGAGAGCATTCCTTTTTCTTCTAGTTGAGAGTGAGGTCCATCCTGAAACCTGGTATAGACAGTGATGTGTACTGTGGGGTAGATTTAAGATAAATCTTAAAGCCCGGTGGTAAAGGGTGTCCAGTTTGTTTAGCATCGTTGATGGGCAATGACTGAAAAGGAAGTCAGCGTAGTCCAGTATAGGTAGGAATGTAGTTTGTACTAGTCTCATTCTGGCTTCTAACGTGAGTAGGTGTTTAATGTGATAGAATAAACCTAATCGCTGTTTTAGTTTCTTTGAGGTTTCATTTAAGTGGCACAGAAAGTTGAGCATGTTATCGAGCCAGAACCATAGGTATTTAAAGGTATCAACTACTTCAAGGGATTCATCTATGAGTGTTCGGATCTGTGTGATATGTGGACATCCGGAAGTAGACTTTAGTGAGAGAATCATTGCTTTAGTCTTTTTGGCGTTGAGGAGGAGCTTATAAGTGAGAAGGTTGTATTGGAGGGTGACAAAGTCTTTCTGCAAGTACTCATGGGCCAGATCCAAGGATGAATTTGTGGTATAGAGTATAGTATCATCTGCGAATAAGTGCACATTTGCTGTGTCCAGCTGCGAGTCCAGATTATTGATGTATATTGCAGAGAGGATAGGGCCCAGGATGGAGCCTTGTGGGACTCCTCGTAACAAGGATTTTTTTGTGGGGACAGATCTCCTATGGCTTTGACTTGTTGTAACCTATTGGTTAGGTAGCTGGTGAACCATTTAATGGCAGAACTATCAAGTCCGATATTACTCAGTGCAGTAAGCATGATGGTATGATCCACAGTATCGAAGGCCTTACTTAGGTCAAGGAAGAGGGCAAATACATGCTTCTTAGAATCCAAGGCCATTTGCCAGTCTGTAGTTACTTTGGCAAGAGCCGATACTGTACTGTGTTTTGCTCTGAAGCCGGACTGAGCCGGGTTTAGCAACTTTTGTGAATCCAAATGTTCTCTAAGTTGGATGTTGACAATTTTTTCAAGTAATTTAGAGAGGACGGATAGTATAGAAATAGGCCGGTAATTGTTCAGATCACTGGGATCCCCAGTCTTGAATAATGGTAGGATGTGGGCAGTTTCCACAAGACAGGTAGCTCACCTTGAATCAGAGGTGTTGAATAAGTGTAATGGGGCGGTCAGATAGGTATGGCCAAGTTTTAGGAAGTCACGGTTCATTATTATCTGCACCCACACTCTTTTTTTATCCAGAGAAAGGAGGAGGTCCTCCACTTGCTTGAACGTAATTGTGAGGAAGCTGAAGGGGTGGGATGCGGTTGGTTATGGTTGTGATTATCAGTGAAGCCAACAGTGTAATCTCCTGCCGGGTGAAGTTTGCTGATAGGTGAGGTGTCAAAGGCAAGCCCTGCAGTGGCAAAGTGATCATTAAGCTTCTTTAGTATATCAGCTTTGTCTGTATAGGAGGTACCATCAGACACAGTTTTGTTTGGGAGGGGTGTTGCAGTGGACTGGCCTTCGACTTCTTTGAGGATGTTCCAACATTTGGCAGAGCTGTTTTTATTGTCTTCTAGTTCTTTTTGGAAGTACCTAGCTTTTTCTGACCTAATTAGCTTGGTACAAACATTCCTAGTGGTACGGAATGCTAACCAATCCGCCTCCAGGTGGGATTTCCTTGCTTTTTTCCACCAGTAGTCCCTATCCCTAAGTGCTTTCTTCAGGATGGGAGAGAACCAGCCAGGAAACATAGAAACATAGACTTTGATGGCAGATAAGGACCGCTTGGCCCATCTAGTCTGCCCATTTCCCTACCTATGATAGGCCGCAGATCCTAGTTAACCAACAGCCTATTTCTTCCTACCCCCCACAAGAATTGCCTTATGTCTGTCCCATGCATTCTTGAATTCTCCCACAGTTTTAGACCCCACAACCTCCTCAGGAAGGCTGTTCCATGCATTCACTACCCTCTCTGTGAAATAATACTTCCTCACATTGCCCATGAACCGCCCCCCCCCCCATCTTTAAATTGCGTCCCCTTGTTCTTGCACGTCTCTTTTTCTGAAAGATGCTACCCTCTTGGACTTACTTGATTCACTGAGGTACTTAAAAGTTTCTATCATGTACCCCTTCTGCCTTCTTTCCTCAAGGGTATACATATTAAGCTCCTTTAGTCTCTCCTCATACGGCTTCTCTTGCAGACCCTGCACCATTTTAGTTGCCCTCCTCTGGACTGCTTCTATCCTGTCTATGTCCCTGCGAAGATGGGGTCTCCAGAACTGGATACAGTACTCCAGATGGGGTCTCGCCAACTGTCTGTACAGAGGGATAACAACTTCCTGTTTTCTGCTGCTGATGCCTCTCCCTATGCATCCCAGTATACCCCCGGCCCTCCCTACTACCTTCTCACATTGCTTGCTAACCTTAAGGTCATCTGATATGATTACCCCAGGTCCCTTTCCTTTTTGTTGTTGTTACCACCCCCACCCCCCATTGTGTATTCTTCCCTGGTTCTTGTTTCCCAGGTGCATTATTTTGCACTTCTTTGCATTGAATCCTAGCTACCATACTTCTCACCATTCCTCCAACTTGCCAAGTCCTTCTCATCCTTTCCACGCCTCCTTGTGTATCACCCCTGTTGCAGATCTTTGTGTCATCTGCAAAGAGGCATACTTTTCCTTCCAGTCCCTCTGCAATGTCACTTATGAAGACATTAAAAAGGACTGGACCTAATACTGAACCCTGAGGTACCCCACTAGTAACCCCTCTTTCTTCAGAGTGGACTCCATTTACAATTACCTTCTGTGTCCTGTTGTCCAGCCAGTGTTTTACCCAGGCTACCACCCTGGGACCCACTCCCAGCCTGGTTAATTTGACTATTAATCTTTTGTGTGGGACTGTGTCAAATGCCTTGCTAAAGTCTAGGTAGGCCATGTCCACAGCCCCTCCCTGGTCTAATACTTTGGTCACCCAGTCAGAGAAATCTATTAGATTTGTCTGACATTACCCTCCCGCTGTGAACCCATGCTGGCTTGGGTCCTGTGCCCCACTGGCCTTTAGGTACTCAACTATTCTTTCCTTCAGAAGTGACTCCATCACTTTCCCTACCACAGAGGTCAGACTGAGAGGTCTGTAGTTTCCTGCCTCTGTCTTGGTCCCACTTTTGTGAAGGGGAATCACATTCACCTTCCTCCAGTCCTTGAGTACCACACCATCCTCCCATGATTAAAAAGAGTAGCCAGTGGTTTCACTAGTTCCCCCTTTAATTCTTTTAGAATTCTAGGGTGAATTCCATCAAGTCCCATTGCTTTGTCCACCTTCAGTTTTAGGAGTTCTTGCAGAACTTTTTCTTCTGTGAAAGGACTGGAATCGACCCCCCTATCAAGAGTGCTTCTGTTAATTGTATTAGGCGCTTCCCCCTCCTCTTTTGTGAATACTTAGCAGAAATATTCGTTCAGCATCCCTGCTTTTTCACTGTCCCCCTCTGCCCACCAACCGCTGATTCTATTCAGCCTCACTATCCCTTCCTTTGTCTTTCCTATCGCTGATGTACCTATAAAGGTTTTATCCCCTTCTTAACCGAGTTGGCTATCTTTTCCTCAGTTTGGGCTTTTACTATTCTGCCTTAACTGGTACAGCTGTCTGTCCTGCACCTTCTGTGTTTC
This sequence comes from Neoceratodus forsteri, assembly GCA_016271365.2. Classification (NCBI taxonomy): domain Eukaryota; kingdom Metazoa; phylum Chordata; order Ceratodontiformes; family Ceratodontidae; genus Neoceratodus; species Neoceratodus forsteri. The sequence continues at coordinate 572,401,440 of CM057452.1, forward strand.
CTTATACTTCCGGAATGCTATCTTTTTCTTCCTGACTTTCACAGCCACCTCTTTTGAGGACCATAGTGGCTTTTTCTTTCATTTTGATTTGTTTATTTGCTTCACATAAAGGCTTGTTGCCTCTGTGATGGCAGTTTTGATTCCCCATTGTTGCTCCAGACCTCCTTCTAGCCTGTTTGCTAGTGCTTTTCTGAGGCACTCTCCCATCTTACCAAAGTCAGCCTCCTGAAGTCCAGTAACCTCACTTTTGTATGGCTTGACTCTGTAGCTGAGTTTAACGTGAACCACACTGTTTGATGGTCACTTGTTCCCAGATGGCAACCCACTTCTAGATCTGAGATCCTCTCACTGCCCCTGTTTGAGAGTACGAGGTCTAAGATTGCTCCCTCACGAGTTGGTTCTGAAACTAGCTGTCTGAGGCCTGCCACCTGTAGGGCATCAAGAATGGCCCTGCTCTTGGATGTGGCTGCAGCAAATGTGCTCCAGTTAACATCTGGCATATTCAGGTCTCCCATCAACAGTATCTCCTTTCTCTGCCATTCTAGAATGCCTTCTATCATATCCTTGTCCATTCCCCCGACATGGGGTCTGTACCAACCCTTGCGGATTGTGGTGCCTTTCCAGTCTCCAGGTGACCCACAGTGCCTCCTCTCCTCCCTGTTTACTCTTTTGTTCAGTTGCTTTTATCCTTCCTTTACATGAGAGCTACTCCTCCCCTCTTCTCCCTGCCTGTCTCTCCTGTAGGTTATGTACCCTGGTATGTTAACATCCCAGTCATGCTTCTCTGTGTACCATGTTTCTGTGACTGCTACGATATCCAGGCATCCCTCTTCCATGAAGGCAACCAGCTCAGGGAACTTGTTGCCCAGACTACGGGCATTGGTACTCATTACCCTCCATTTCCTGATGGCCTTACTCCTTTTTGCCCCATCCCTGTCCTCCTTGCCTTTGTCACTTTCTCCATTTACCCCTGCCCTTCTCCCTATCGACACCTCTATATTGGTGTTTACCACACTTACTACCATGATTTTTTGGGGGCTAGGATTTCCCTGCTCCTTTCCAGTGCCTCTCCCCTTGGCTAGTTTAAATGCTTGCCAATGAAGCATTTAAACCTATCACCTAGGATCCTGGTTCCCCTCCTGGACAGATGCAGCCCATCATGCCAGTATAGGCTTGCATCACTCCAGGTGGACCCCAGTCCCCAGTGAGCGAATCCCTGAGCTCCACACCAGTTTTCACCACTGATTGAATCCATGGTGTGGAACACCTAACCTCTCCGCCATAGATGGGCAGCACCTCCGAGAAGGTTACCATGCGTGCTGCTTGTCTAAGGCCCCTCCTCAATTCCACAAACTCTTCCTGCACTTCTCTAATCCCTTTCTTAGCCAGGTCAGTTGTCCCTAGGTGGACAATGACATCCAGCTCCCTCCCCTGTGCAGCTGCTCTGGCAATCCTGAGAGATTCGCTCCCTGTCCCTCCAAGCCATGGCGCCAGGCAGGCACCTTACCTCCCTCTCCCCTTCCTACCCCAGTTCTACCTTCCTAACAATGGAGTCCCCCACCAGAAGTTGTTTCCTTCCTCTGCGGGGTCCCCCGCCACCCTTCTGTGGGTCTCCTTTTGGAGGTTCCCAGCATCCTCCTTGGTCTCACTGCAGGTGCCTCCATAGAGGAACCACACTTTGCCAGAATGGCATAGGAATTGTGAGAGGTACAACTGGAGGATGTGCCTCTGTTCCACCACCCTCACCCTCCCTGAGCCCACTGTGGTCCTACCGCTCCTCTTTCTTGGCAACCTCTGAGGCAAGCAATGGCACTGGGGTCCCTGGATGGAAGAGGAGGTCCCACAAATCCTGGCCAACTCAGCCTGGAGATGAGCAACCTCCTCCCTCAGTCCAGAGAGGTGCCTGCAGATGGGACAACACCGCATCCTCCAGAAGCGTCTCCCGGAAGACTGCTGCTCCACAGCCACTGCACTGCACCACTCCCATCATGCCTTATTTCTGGCCCCTTAACTGTTTGCAATCCTTACTCTTTCCTCTTTTTTTTCTCTCTCTCTCTCTCCTTACTTTCTGTCTGTGTGCCCTTTAAAGCGATTTACCAAGTTTGGATATATGAACACATATACTGCAAGGTGACTGCATATAGAACTGATTTGCGATGTATTTTGATAGATTTATAGCCTATTTTAGCAAATTAAATCAGGTTTTCACCCTCACAAACCAGGAAGTGTCATTTTGTGTATTGGAGCCTGTATTAGGGGAACTTTGACACTCATTACCTATGCAATGTCACCACAGGGAGATTTGTGCTCTGCAATTAAAATTAGTTCTTGGTCACAGCAATTCTGCTTTATAACAGAGCTCTTTGGTGCAGCATGCACTGACAATGGCAATGTCAAACGCGTTCATTTCAGGGTACGATGATGAAAGCATTATGTTGTCCTGCACTAACAGTGATCTTTCGGACACTGACATAGTGCCACAGTGTGACAGCCGCTGCATAGTAGATCCCCATAGGGATGACCCTATGACAGCAGCGAGAATAATGTGGGCAGTAGCTCAGGCAGTCACAACAGTAGTCCTGATCCATTCCAGTACAGCAGCGAGAGCAGACTTAGTAGCAGGGACTTTTAATATTATATTTTGCTACTTAGTGCTACGGTTTGGTTCCCGTCATTGCTGTCATTTTACTGTGCAAAATCGAGGTATGGTGTGTGTTTTGTTACTCCCAGCATCGATCTGCCCACACAAATGCTAGTGATAGTACCCTGGGTTTTTATATTTCTTTTTTGGGGGATTGCTTTCCATATGTGAATGAGTTGTTGGCCACTCCAACTTGACACTGGAGCACGCGGCTCGATCTGGTGGCATTGCTGAGCAGGATAAATGGCTCACAATTTGTCCAAATTCCTCACCTGGTACTAGTTAGTAGTGACCTCCCACCAATTGCTTTATCATTTGCTCACTCTGATGGAGCACAGGGTAGAAATTATAAGCAGGCATATTGTACCCCAACCACTCCAAACCCCCCAGCTGCACACATACACTTAGAAAAATGTTGCAGCAAAGAACTTTTATTATCTGTAAATTATTTATACCGTTTGGGTCTGTCTTTGCCCTAGTGCCAACTGGTCTATGCTATAACTTTCTTCTCTTTGTATGTTTGTGTTTGGGGGTGGGGGGCCTGCTTGTACTTTCCCCTTTAGAGGTATCAGTGATTAAGTAATGTGTTGAAGTCACCAGTTCCCCTGTTTACGGCATGTTATAAATTTAAAACTACAAATTATTGCACCAGCTTTGTGTTACCTCTAAGCGCTCAGGAACTATACAGACTGCAGCTGTCATTAGTGTCTGCATAAGCATCTGTAATACCATCCTGGCATTGGCTTATTTCCGCTACATGTGTGCCTCCAGGTGCATTATGAATTGAGCAAAAAATACACAGTACAGTTGGTGATCGTCCCCAACCCCCCAAGGTTAAAAATGACACTGCCAATACCCTTCTCATGGAGAAAGAGACTGCATTTATGTTTAGATAGCTGAAGTACCGTTTGATTGGTCCACTACAAAAAGGGACATATCCTTGCTGTAGGTACTCAAGTGTTAGACTGTATTTGAACCACCCTCCTCACTTATGTCACCATACTTCATTACCACTCGGTCTGTGTCAAGCCATTTGTGTTTTCCCATTTTTCTATTACAGTGGATCTCTATTTGCATATCGTAAAGTGTACAGCAAATACAACAGATGCTGCACTATACTGTCTCCCATGCCTTACCGATGTCATGGTGCATTGTGTAGACTCCCTGCATTCATTGCTGTGTAGCCCATATTTTGGTTCAGACATTATTCCCTTAGTATGCCGAACTGACTAGCACACTTTGCAATATAACACCATAGAAGCTGTACATTGGTACCACAGTGTCGAGAGAGGGTGGCAACTGCAGTCTCCTCTTCTGCTGATGCTCCAGAGCACATACAATGATGCTATAATCCTAATTATAAATAAAGACTGTATGTTAAAATGTTAAAAAACTAAGTGTTTAATTTTGAGATACACTGTAAACTATGTACAGTATAACTATGTACAGTATATAACTGATTTTATTGCATTCATTTATAAACTTAGCGAGGAGCTGGCAAGCTGAATAAACTATTTGGTACACCATGTCCCTTTATTCATGCACATCTAAGCATACTTTGGTGATCAGTGTTATGGTGCTTGCATGAGAACAACAAATGAGCCCAAGAAAACACAGGAGCACAAGAAAAATTATAAACTGTCTATAATGATGGTGACAATCAGAAATGCAATAGCAAAGGCAGTTTACTGAAGCAATCACACTAGAAGCAGCACTTGCCAAAAATACACAGTTTATTGCACTGTTCTCCTGGGATTGGACTGTGCAGCTCATTGCTATACCCTTACTGCATATTACAATTCTGAACTGCTGAAAAGTCATCCATTTAACACAGACCTCTATGTACCAATACTGAAAAGCTTACTGCAATTTATAGATCTGCCCAGTTCAAAAGTCATCCTTTGTGTCCCAATATGCTACAGATTACAGCTCCACTCAGTTAAAAAATTTATTTTTTATACAGACTTGTTGTTATAATTATGTACTTGCAGCACTTACTAAAACTGTAACACTGTACTCAAGTACACATTGATGTTCCTAGAACCGATGGACCTAGGACATAAAGCTTAGATGAGTAAAATTGAAAATCAGGAGAAATTACCACTTCTGCAATCCCAAAAGCAAGTATCCGCCTCAGCTACCAATATAACAAACAGTTTCAGTCATCAGTGCTGTAATTTTTGCCAGTTCAGTTTTGGATCTGAACTCACTGAGACTGGGTCCAGGAAAGATGAAGGAACAAGCAGTGAGAAGGGTGCAGTGGGAACACCTTCCCTGTGCTGATGTCACTCATGCATGTGGATGCACTGCTCATGTGCGAACTTCAAACAAAGAAAAAAAACATGCAGAGACAACTGTGGCACAAAAATGTTAAAAAACTAAGCATCTGAATATATTTAATACTTAACTTCAGGGCAGCTGAGCTTTGTATCACTCAATGAAGGGAAGGTGATCTGCAAACATGACATCGGGGGAAGTTGGTAAATCACTTTAAGCTCCTGATTGTCCTGTTCTGAGACAAGAATATCCTATATTTCTCAGTAGACCCCTTACTTGCTCAGAGGCAGACCTCCAGCAGCTAGAGGGGGCCGGAGAGCTACTCTTGCCCTTCTAGGATGGTGGGTCTTTGGTGGCTCTGTGATCACTCACTTCCTGCTCCCAAACAGGAAGTTCCTGTTGTCAGTCAAATTCTGTGCCTATAAAAGTAGAACTAGCTGAGGGTGGAGGGCAATATAGTCCCAGTAGAGAAGTCCAGTCACACAGCAGTCCTTTCTCCTGGTGTCTTCTGCCAAGCTACTAGCAAACTCTTTCTAATGCAGTCTTTAAATGTAGCTTCCTTCTAGCTAAGCCACTCCCCCTACTTACTAGATCTTTCTACAAGTAATTTAAACCTCACAGCTATCAAGTCCTTTCAATCACCTGAGATTTACACCTAGATAACTGTTCAGATAACCATTTGCTTCAGTTAACTCGGACAAACACACACTTTTTTTTTGTCTTGTTTGTTAGTTGTTTTTTACCCTAAATTAAAGTTCCAAGTACAAGAGTTCTACTTCTTTAGTCCCAGCAGAGAAGTCCAGTCACACAGCAGTCCTTTTTATTTTTTGATTTGATCAGTCTTAGTGGGGCGTGTTTGTCTATTAGCCCCAGTAAGAAGCTGTGAAAGATGTTAAATGCCTCGTTAAAGGTGGGGGCTAGATAGAAATCCTGCCAACGAATGTTGCTTAGATCTTTCAGGAAAGTGTACTGGCAGAACTTTTTCAGGCATCTTTTCAGTTTGAATTTGGAGCCCTTTTTATTTGGGAAGGATGTCTGATGCAGGTAGTAGCGCTAATGGTGGCTTATATCGTTTGAAGAATACTCCAGTATGAGACTAGTGAGGTTTGTTTATAGCATAAGGTCAGGAGGGTGCTGCGCCAGGGTTTTTTCTGTTAGGTCTGGTTATAGCAGTCGCCATTTGTAACAGACCATTAACATCGATAGATCCTTCAATTTCTTAGAGCTGTCATCATTCCAATTTAGATTGAAATCCCCATGAGAATACACTCAGTATTAGCAGAGTCAAGAAGGTTTTGAAGGTGTGGCAGAAGTGCCCAGCCACCAGACGGTGGTCGGTAGCATGCTGCCATAAGGAGTGATTTCTCACTGGAAAGTGATAATTTTAGAGCAAGGCATTCAAATTCCTTAGCCTTTGAGGTACAGTCAAAGACTGTGACTGTGAATTTGCTTTTGACATATATTGCAACCCCTCCCCCTTTAGTCGGTCTGTCACAGCGGTAGATGATATATCTGGGTACGTTGATAGATTTGTCCGGGGTCGAGGGTGTGAGCAAGGCTTCAGTTATCCTGAAGAAATCGGGAGATGCATGTAGAGCCCAGGTCTGTATAGAGTCAATCTTCTTTAGCAAACTACAGACATTGATATGGAGAAAGCTGATCCCTTTATATTGAGGGAGGTCCGAAGGGGCGTCCAGAGAAATAGGTGGACCTGGGTTTAATTCAACATTTCCCGAACAGAGTAGAAGCAGTAGTAGTTTTTTAAGGTGGTGTCTTAGCCTGCTAAATATTCTTTTGTTACTCCTCCTAGCGTACATTGGTTTAGCGGTGGCTGTGTTAAGGGCAGGATTGCTATTTGCTAGGGGTAAAACATAGAGAACTGATAGAGCCGACATCATCCTTGGGAATTGCACATGTTCTATACTTATGGCCTGGTGGGAGGAGGGGCATGACCACAGAGGAGACGTCCCTGATGTAGGATGCCATGGTTTAATGTGGGAGGCTATATCTTGGTAGATGATAGAGGAGGGAAACTGGCCTTTGTCCGAGTTGCAAACTGAAATTTTGGGTAGAGTATAACAAAGTAATATAAGGCAACTATAGAGAAGGATAGGCTAGATGGCATTCTTAACGTGGATATATTTCCTTTACCAGTATAGACACAGGATTTGCAATAGTTCCTTGAGAGGGCCAAGGAAATGAGTGGATCTTGTGGGAGGATGGGGTACCAATGAAAAATTAAGGCCTAGATAACTAATGAGGCATGGCTGGCAATAGTCAGTAGGAGTGAGCTAGAAGGCGAGGTGTGGTTATGTGTATTTAATCAGGACTGGGGTGAGTGGGTGGGCGAAAAATTGGCAGCTAGGGCTCCCTTCCTGGAGGTAATCAGTCCCTGAGGGTAAGTCCGCACTCTGCTTTCTGTGAGGGGCTGGTGGTTTGAGACCTGGACTGTGGGTGGCAGTCTGGTAGGTCGGTTCATCAGGAGAACCACGGCTGTGGCTCTCAGACTACCTGGAAGGAGAAGGTAGAAGAGAATTAAATAAGAAAGTCAGAGGGGGTGGGGCTGCTCATGGAGCTAAAAATAAATGCAGACTGGCTTAAACAGGGGGGTTGTTGCAGACCAAAATGTTAGGCAAGGTGCCTCCAAGTCTGCGTGGGCAATAACGGGGCTATTTAAAACACAATACTAGCGTAAAAAGGTGAAGGGGGTTCAAAGGCCTGAGCTGAGATGGCTACTGGTCTAATGAGGAACACAATACAGGCATTTACATTAAATCAGAAAACTTCAGCTATAAAATACAAACAAGACAGTTTTAACAGAAACATAATCTAGCACAATATAGTCAAACATTAACAGTGCAGAGCTATATGGAGCCAATTGGAGTGCTCCTGGGGCTGACTGCAGCCAGTGGGCCACAGCAGTAAAATACTCTGGATTTAAACCCAGAGACAACTGTCCTCATGTAAAGAAAGCAAAAAATTTGGCAGCAAGGGCTCCCTTCCTGGAGGTAATCAGTCCCTGAGGGCAAGTCTGTACCTGCGTTTCTGTGAGGGGCTGGTGGCTTCAGACCTGGACTGCGGGTGGCAATCTGGCAGGTCGGGTTTGTCAGAGAACCACGGCTGTAGCTCATTGAGCCTCCCCACTGACATAGCCCTTAATACTGAGAGGGTGCATAGACTTAATCAGGTACCTAAGGGAACAAGGGTGTGTTATGTGGAGGAGCTGTAGGAGACCCGGCAGTTGGGGGCTATTGTACCCCTGTTGCTCTCACCATTATAGACCTCGCTATATACTATTATAGGCTTTTGGTTTCTTTGTTTTTCTAAAAGAGGTGGCCGGGGACCCCTTGGCTAGTGAAACTCATAGGCACTTGACTGTTGGGAGCTTGCCTCGCTCTTCACCTCAATGTCTGTGCTTGGCGACATACAATTTTGAGACCCATTGTGTAACTGTTATTTGGAATGAGATAAAGCTATGTGACTAGGAGGCTTTGGCTGGGGTCTAGGGACCTGGTATGACTGGGTGGCCTTCCCCATGCTGACCCCATTATGTAACAGGGAGATCAAGTAAACAGAAGCAAGAGGCATAGAGCTGCTACAGTGGGACCCTCTGGAAGAGGGTGACTTCTGTAGCTGCCAGGTGCTACCGAATGTTGCTGTGCTCTGCCAATAATAACCCATCACACTACTTCCATAACTGCTATGAGTAATTTTTTTTTTTTTTATTTTAATTCTTTGTTCTGCCACACACTCCGGGCATCCTTCCAGGGTATACCCTCGACTGCTACCTCTACTCCCTTGCGTGAACCCACCCCTACCATACCGGAGGAACTCCCACCACCCAGGTAGACCTAGCCCCCGTCCTCCCCTGATGGCCTTTCTGTAATTAGAGAGGTCCTACCTTGGGTGGTGTGGGAGCCTGGAGTCCTCCGGTTATGGGGCCAGCAGTTGCATACATAGATACATAGACAGTGTCGGTAGATAAGGCCTAAGTGGCCCACCCAGTCTGCCCATTGGAGCTCGTGAGTTCAGTTTATGTTTTCCTAGAAGTCTGTTGCCCTTACCCTGACCTCCAGAATTCCTTTATGTCTATCCCATGCATTCTTAAATCCGTGATTGTTTCAGCCTCCACCACTTCCTCTGGCAGGGTGTTCCACTTGTCCACCACCCGTTCTGTGAAGAAATTCTTCCTCATGTTTCCTCTGAATCGTCCTCCCCAACTTCATCCATGCCCTCTAGTCCTGGAACATCTTTTCGCTTAAAAATAGTGTATTCCTGCACCTTGTTCCTCCTGTAAGATACTTGTATGTCTCTATCATATCCCTCTCTCCTCCTCCCTCCAGGAGTACGTGTTCAGTTCCTTCAACCTGTCTTCATAGGACTTGTGATGCAATCTATGCACCATCTTTGTTGCCCTCCTCTGACCCTTCTCTACCCTGTCTATATCCTTACGTAGGTAAGGTCTCCAGAACTGTACACTGTACTCCAGGTGGGGCCTCACTAGTGTCTTGTATAGCAGAATTATGACCTCCTTTTCCTGCTGGTGATGCCCTGCCTGTACATCCCAGCATCCTATTTGCTTTACCTGCTACCTTGTCACACTGTTTCCTACCTTGAGGTCATCAGAGATGATAACCCCAAGATCCCTTTCCTGCTTGGTGCATTCTATATCCTCACCCCCAACTGATATATTGTGCCAGGGTTTTTGTGCCCCATATGCATTATCTTGCACTTCCTTGCATTGAATTTCAACTGCCAAACCCCTGACCATTCTTCAAGTTTCTGCAGGTCCCTTCTCATTCTGTCTACACCCTCTGGTGTATCTACTCTGATCTTCCTGGACATAAGTCTCCACCACTCATTCACACTATTGGGATCTGCGCCAGAGGCACTAGGACCCATCGGGAGCAAACTTTTTTGCCGGAGGGTCGGCGCCAGAGATGGAGCAGCGAGGAATGGCGCCGTGAGCCCCAGCTCGCGCGGCAGTAACTATCTCGGCGTCGACCTTCCAACCGCCTCAGTTCCTTTTTCCCCGCCGTCGAGTGCGCTTCAGTGACGACGTCGCCCGCCGGGAGTCAAACTTCAAACTAGCAGCATAGTTTTCAGTTTTGTTATTTTGTAGTATTATCTCGATAAAGTATCGCTTAGTTTACTTTTATTCTAAAAATAAAGAAGTCTCAGCCTACTTTGACGGAGTCGACCATGAGCAGGTCAGGTGACGGTAGGGAGACTTCGTATGAAAGCTGTTCAGTCAGTCGGGCTGGGTCCGGTCCGCCGCCTTCTCCGGAAGGGGGGTCTGACAGCGGTCAGTCCAATGCCCGGGGGAATTGGCGGTCCCCCCGGAAGCATAAAAATAAACTGTCGCATTCTCGGCACCGTTCGGCCTCGAGCTCTTCTTCGGCAACGCAGGTCTAAAAAGAGAAGGCATCACTCGAGGTCGCCCTCTGATATGTCTGTGCCTAGACGTTCGGTTATCGGGGCTAGTTGCCGGTCTCCTCCTTCGAGGTCGCCAACAGCTTTGACATTGGAGCCCTACCCCGCCCGCAGGTAGGTCTTCAGATGAGCAGTTTCATCAGTGGGCCGCTCTTATGGAGCAATGGGCTCGGAGGTTGGTCCAACTACCTGGCTCGGTCCTCGCGACGCTGGGCTCATTAGAGACCGGTAGGCGGTTGATTTTCCTGGTCGCTGCACTTTCTTCGGTGCCGCCGACTCCATGCTTAGGTGTTTCCCCTCACATGGCTGCGGCGCAGGGTGCCACACCGATGCCTTTATCTCTTGCTCTTCTTCCTTCAAAACCTGTTTTTCGGAGTCTGGGGTGTTTCAGTGCCTTCGGCGCTGAGTCGGCGACCATCAAGGCATCTCGGCGCCGGTGGTGCGCTTCGGCGCTGTCCTCGCGCCTGCAGTGGCTTCTCAGCGCCTGCTGTGCTGTGTATGGTATTCGGGCGTTGTTTTCAGTGCAGCGTGGTTCTCGGCGTCGTCTCGGTGTTGTGCACCCTCCGGCCAGGGCCTCGGGCCCTCTGCTTTTCAGGACTCCTCTTTTCTCGCTTCTTCTTCCCACTCTTCTGATTTTCATTCCTTTCCTGTCCATGCAGTCCCTCCAGGAGATGACATTGAGTTCTGACCCAGACCTTCGTTGGGTGATGAAGTGGACAAAGCAGGATCTATTTCTGCTACAGAGCCTGTGGTCGAGGACCTGTCATTCAAGTCTTGGTTGAAAATCTGAGTTCCACTTTCTTCCAGACTACAGACATCGATCCTGGAAATTGTTAAGACTCCAGTACCTTCATGCCCCGAGATCCCTACGGATTTGACTCCTCCGGTTCAGCCTTCCTTTGAGATGCTGTCTCAAATGGTATGGAATAATCCTGCTCTCACCCCTTCGGTGGCTAAATCCATAGACAGGAAATATTCAGCCCCCAAGGATCGTCCCATTTTGGCGTCTCAAGCCTTTGCAGACCCTATTGTAGTTCTGGCAGAGAATGATAAGGTCGTTCTTCCTCAGACTACTACAGCTTGACCTATTAACAAAGAATCTCGTAAGATAAACACCTTAGGTAAGAGAGTCTTTGCTGCTTCTACTCTAAGTATGCATATTGCTAGATCTTCCCTTGTCAATCTTCACCATTCATTACTTCCTGGGTGTAACCGAGGCACGACCCGCCATGGAGCTTTTTTTTTTTTGTTAGCCTAACGGCGCGCTGGCCGAGACCGACGTCATGCGCAGGCCGTTAGTAGCTACCGCTCCTCCTCCAACTCAGTTCTATTTCTCCTGCCGTCGAGGCAGCACCTGCTTTCGCTGGAGCATTTTCAGCTGCGTAGTTTTCGGGCGACTCCTCCATTTTGTATCGCACTCGACGCCATACCGGTAAGACTGTTCCTTTTCTATTTGTACGGCGTCGGGTGTGTTTCCTACTGTGTTTTTTCCTCAATAGTTTCGCGTTATGTCCGGTTCTGGAGCGAAGTGTTTTCCGAAGACGGGCGGGGCCCCTATGCGTCGGTGCTCCTGTGGCCGGCATTTCTCCGTCTCGGACCGGCATGACGTGTGTCTTCGTTGCCTGGGACCCAACCATGATATGGATTCGTGCGATGCCTGCTTTTCCATGGACCGTCAGGCCCTGAAGTCCGCGCTCAAGCTCGGCAAGGCCCGCCGACTGGAGGGCGGGGCGCTCACGGGACTCCCAGGTAAGGTCTCTAGGCCCGTCCCCCGGGTCCCCTCCCGGGCCTATACGGTCCGAGGAGGAGGGGGCTTCCTCATCTCTTCTTGCCGAAGAGGAGGTCCCTTCTGCGGTGTCGGGGGAGCGTCGCGGTCCCTTCTGGGGCCGCGGCGCCGACACCGCCTCAGCAGTCACCTCCTCGGAGGTGCAGGCTCCCCCAGTGTCGAGGCCCTCGATTTCTGGGCCAGGCACCGGCAGACCCTCGATGCCACCTTTCGGCGCCGCCGGATCCCGCGTCGCCGTGCAGTGCCAGTGATCGAGGTGGTGCTGCTCAAGCAGGCCAGTCTGGATCCCGGCGCTGTTCGTGGCGCCTGGTGATCGTGACGGTGCCGTTGGCGGCACCGCTTTGGATCCTGGTGCCGCGCGGCGCGCTTTGCCCCAGCGCCCGCTGGCCTGATTTCACCTCCCGCGCGCCGCTCGGTTTCGATGCGGGAGCGGTGCCGTTGGCCCCGTTGGCGCCATGGAGGATCTGGGATCGAGTCTGGCTGTTGCCAGCGTTCGGGGGGGCGAGCGGCGCCGCCTCTGGTACCGGTGCCGTTCACGGCCCCGTTGCCTCTGGGACCCCCGGGGTAGCCAGCATTGAGGTCCTGCTGATCTCGTCCTCTTCGGAGGCCGATGACTCGGACGTGGACCCATCCTGGCACCCCCACTCTTCGGAGTCGGGGTCCCCTGTGGCTCGAGGTACCAGGCGGCGCAGCGGGCCTCTCCCTCTGTCCCCCCTTCCGTCCTCTCCTGAGGGCTCCTGGCTGGGGGTGGCCGTGGGTCCCAGGAGGGAGGCGTGGGGGTGACTGAGGGGGAGGCTCCCCCCTCTGGGGGACCGGTGGCAGCTACCATTCAGGGTGCTGTTGCTCCCTCTGGAGGGGTGGGAACGCTGCAGTCGAGGAGGAGGGCTCTCTCGGAGTCCGAGGGGTTGAGGGGCAGGGGAACAGGCCCTCTGTCTTCTTTGACCACCTCGGGGGGGTAGCCAGGAGCCAGAGTGCCGAACCCCGCCCTTCCCTCCGGGGCTCTAGGGTGCCCTCGTGGTGCTTGTTGCGGCTGCCTCTTCTGGATCCATGCAGTCCCGACTTTGCCGCAGGGAGTGTCCTCCTGAGCTTTTCCAGGCTCCGCTCTCCCAGGGTTCCGTCTTGCGGCCTGGTTTGCTGTCCGGGACCCCCAGCTCGGGGCTCCGTTCCCCGGATTCCAGAGCCCTGGCAGAGATCTGTTGCCTCCTCGTAGGTGACCCTCTCCCATCTCTCTGCCTCCTCCACCCCCACTCCCGGGCCATGTCGGTCCTACGGGTCCGTTATCCTGGGAGCAGTTCAGAGGTTCTGCGTCGGCCTTCCCCTCATATGTTAAATATATGCATGAGCGGGTCTTTCGACTCTCCCCACCGCCGCAGGAGTCTTCTGGGCATTCCAGTTCCCCATCATCCTCGTCTCCCTCCTCTGAGGGGGAGGAACCCCCTGCTCATCTCTCCTCCGATGCTGATTTTACGGAATATCAGCGATTCCTTTTGAGGATGGTGAGGGACCTTCGGATCTCCTATATTCAAGAGACAATACTGAGACGAGATGGTGAATCTTGGGGAATTCAGTGCCCAACATTTGGTGGTACCTTCCTGGCCTATCCCCTTCCAGGAGGCGTCTATCCGGTCCTGGCAGTCACCAGCCGCTTCTTCTCCAGCCCCGGCTGACTGTCAGCGTAGGTATTGTGCCCCCTCGGAGTCTCTAGGTACCCTTCCCAACCCCCCTTCTGGTTTGGTCTACCTTGACACTCCTTCTGGGCGCCGCTGCCTGGCGCATGACCGCCCACCGGATCCGGACTCTCTTCAAGTTCGACCGTTGGGGGCGAAGAGTGTTCTCTTCTTCTCGTGCGGCTGCTTGTATAGCATCACATCAGGCTCACCACGCTGCCTACAGCCGGCATCTGTGGTCGATGCTTTCTCAACTCCTAGCGTCGATGCCTGATACAGAGCAAACCAGACAAGCTGTTGCCCTTGCCTGGTGTCTTGCCAGCTCCAGGCCTACAGCGGAGAGGGCATCTTATGACGCCGATGAGGTGGCTTCCAGGCTTGCGGGGACAGCGATCTGCATTAGGCGGACGGCATGGCTTCGTGTCTCAAGGTTGTCACCCCTGGCCCGGCGTAGGGTGATTCGCTCCGCCTTCCGGGACCGTCTCTTTTCCTCTAGAGCTAGGAGACTTTGCAGGCTTTCTGTCTCCCGTCCTCGGGAGGCACCTCCTAGCTCTTCTCCCACTTAGACTTCTGTGAATTAGCCACGGTCTTCCCTTCTGTTTCTCACCAACAGGAGGCTGGGGGTATTGTTCCTCAGGGTCTTTACCCTTCCCCTTCTGGGGAAGAGAGCTTGTACTCACCCAGAAGTAATGAATGGTGAAGATTGACAAGGGAAGATATGAAAATTACGTACCTACCGTAATTCTTGATCTTCTCTTGTATCTTCACCATTCATTACTGACTCCCTCCCACCATCCCCTCAGTGGCCTCCTTCTGTGGCGTCTCCCCCTCCCGTCTCATTCCTCCCTCTTGCTCAAAATTTCTAAAAAAAAAAAAAAAAAAGGGGGAATCTTTCTGTCCTTTCCTGTTTTCCAAAAAAAAAAAATCCAGGAAAATTATTTACTCTAAGATTCATGGGCTTTTGTTGCAGGAGTGCTGAGTTGTGAGTAAGCTACACGACTATCCCTCCGCCATATTCTCTGGCGAGGCACTCCTAGGGACCTTGCCTGACTCTGTCTGTGCAGTTTGATCCCTCAATATTCTGCTAATCAATTACTAAGCCCTAGAATCAACCCCCTTTTTTGTCTTTTTCTTGCAGAGCAGGAGGAACGGGTACGGTTATTTCCCTTCTCTTTAAAACTGAGGGAACTCTCTCCGACTGCTTGAAGGCAACCCCTGGCTTCTCAGGTCATGTTTTCTCTCATAAGCCTGCGAGTTATGCTCTGTCTTGAAATTTTTCCCTTTTCAAGGGTCCTTCTGCGACAGTGTTGCAGAAAGCAGTGCCAACCATGACCGGTTCTTGCCAGCTTCAAGTCTCTCTTGCCTTGCCATAGTAAGTCCGGTTGAGTTCCATTATATTATCTACAAACCGCCTGGAAAGGCTAAAATTTTCTTCCTAAATCCTTGAGCGGCTCTTACATGCTGCCTGGGAATTATCCTTTTCTAGCCGGGTGTCCTCCAGGCGAAGGCCTGCCTCTCCGGCCAGGAGCCAGCGGCTAGATCAAGGACCATGGCTGTTTGAGGTCAAGACTATGCCCTCCTTAGGTCTGTCTAGCGGGTTGGTGAACCTTCTATTCAGCTCTGCCAGTGGGGATTCTTGCTCCTTATTAAATCGAGCCTTAAGCCTCTCGGCTAACTATGCTCGTTTAGCATTCTGGTCTCCCGACATCCCATCTTTCTTCTTCTTCTCTTTTCTTCATTCTTTCTCCTTCCCTTTCTATCTACTCCTCCTAGAGTCGCGCCGGTAAGGAGGCCCCGATCCCTAGGGCAGGAATATACTCTCCTCTGTCTATTCTCCATCGGCTTATTCCTTTTCAGTTCATTCTTCCTTACTTTGCTATCCCTTGGCTATCTTGCCTCACTTTCTCTTTTCCATAATTTAAGTTTTTGCCTCCAGCTCACAGAACTGAGTTGGAGGAGGTCAGTCAACTTCTGCGCGCCCCTCGGCATGGCATGGCGTCGGGTCTCGGGGCGCCCAGTTAAACTAGCTTTAAAAAAAAAAAAAACTCGTGGCTGGTCGCGCGCCTCCGGCTTACACCCAGGAAGTAATGAATGGTGAAGATACAAGAGAAGATCAAGAATTACGGGAGGTATGTAATTTTCATTTACCAAGGCTATTTCTCCCAGTATGAGTATATCCTGTGGCACTCTATCAAGCAGATGGTTGAAGCTCTTCCGGAGTCGGATGCAAAGCCAGAGCTTCTTCAAACCATTACCAGAGGTATCGAAACTAACAACCAGCAAGTTAAAGCAGCCATGGATGCTTTCGACACTGCTTCCCGTTCAGCGGCTGCTGGTATTTGCACCCGCCGTCATTCCTGGCTGCGTACTTCGGGCTTCACGAATGACGCTCAGCAGCAGGTAATGGCGTTGCCCTTTGATGGTGCATATCTTTTTGGTCCTCAGGTAGAGCAAGCTCTAGAAGCTACTCAAAATACTAGGTCAGCCATTAAGTTGGCTCGACCCCCTCCTGCCCCCTTTCGAGGGCATGTCAATAAACGTCCGTTTCATAATCGTCAGTCCTTTCGAGGCAGAGGTAGAGGAGTTTTCCGTAAAAACCAACCTGCCCAACCTCAGAAGAAGGCACAACAGAAAGCGCAAGGGCCCAAAGCGCCCAGCGCTACCTTATGGATTGCTGGCCCAAGTCCCATCTCAGCTGCCTGAGGTGGACTTTTCCTCTCCGGTGGGAGGTCGTCTGATGCGCTTCTACAATCAGTGGAAGTCCATAACCTCAGACAAATGGGTCCTTCGGATAATTCGCGAGGGGTATTCACTCAATCTTCTGGAGACCCCTCCGGATCGTCCTCCCAAGCGGCAGCCCAGGCTGTCGACCCTTCAGTCAGACCTTCTCACCGCGAGATTCAGGGCCTTCTAAACAACAGGGCAGTAGAAGTGGTGCCGCTGCATCAGCGAACACGGGTTCTACTCCCCATTACTTTCTGGTTCCAAGAAGTCCGGGGGAATGCGCCCCATTCTAGATCTCAGAAAGCTAAACAAATTTCTCCCCAGGGAGAAATTCAAAATGATTTCACTAGGAACCCTGTTGCCTTTGCTTCATCAACATGACTGGCTAGCCTCCCTGGATATGCAGGATGCTTACCAGCACATTCCTATTCACCCGAGGCATCAAAAATTCCTGAGGTTTGTGGCTCTGGGACAACATTATCAGTTCAGAGTCCTGCCCTTTGGGCTATCCTCGGCGCCTCGGGTTTTTACAAAGTGTTGTGCAGTTCTCGCAGCGCACCTCAGAAAGGTCAGGATACAGGTGTTCCCTTTATCAGGACGATTGGCTTCTAGCAAGCCCTTCCAGGCAAGGGACTCTGGATGCTGTAGAGCGACCTCTCCGCCTCCTTACGTCCATAGGAGTCCTGCTGAACCTCAAGAAGTCGCAGCTGCAGCCCTCCCAGAGGCCCCTTTTATAAGGACTCTTCTGGACACCTCCTGTGCGAAGGCTTTTCTTCCAGAAGACGGAAGGAACGATATCCTTCAAATGGCCCGTCACATCGGGGAGAACAGCTCAGTTACAGCTCTCTCGATGCAACGAATGCTAGGCCTCATGGCATCCTCAGTGTTCACTGTACCCCTAGCACGTCTGCATATGAGAACCACTCAGTGGATGCTCAGTACTCAGTGGTCCCCAGCCTTGCACCCGCAGTCCTATCCCATCAAGGTGACAGAACCTTTAAAGAGATCACTCACCTGGTGGTCTCAAGAGAGCAATCTCCTGGTCGGATATCCTTTTGCTCCTCTGGACCATCAGATCTCCATTACCACGGACGCATCCCTAATGGGGTGGGGAGCTCACTGTCAGGCTCTCCACACTCAAGGTGTGTGGACTCAAGTCGAGTCCCAGCTTCACATAAACGTCCTAGAAATGAGAGCCGTCCTTTTTGCGGTCCGAGCGTTGAAGGACATTCTCTGTCACAAGAACATTCTCCTTCAAACGGACAACAAAGCAGTGATGTATTACATCAACAAGCAGGGCAGTGCTCATTCTTACCCCTTATGCAGGGAAGCAATGGAGGTATGGAAATGGTGCTTGGAGCACAAGGCTCTAATTCAAGCGATCTACCTACTGGGAATACCAAACGAGCTGGCAGACTGTCTCAGCAGAACAGAGACAGATCCTCATGAGTGGTCTCTCGACTTAACCATAGTTCAGTCACAATTCGAAGAGTGGGGAACTCCAGACCTGGACCTTTTTGCATCCCCACTCAACGCAAAACTGCCTCTCTTCTGCTCCAGAAATCCAGGGCCTGGCATTTTCTGTCAGGATGCGTTCAGGCTGCGGTGGACAAAAGCAGCTTTCTATCGCCTTTCTACCTCTTCCTCTAATTCAGAGGTACTCCTCAAGTTCGAGTCCCAGGGGACAAGATGATACTGTATGCTCCTCCTGGCCTCGGCAGCTGTGGTTTCCACTACTCAACAAGATGTTGGCAGTTCCTCCGAGACCACTTCCCTGCAGATGAACCTTTTGACTCAGGGGCTGGTGGTCCATCCCACCTGAGATCGCTTCACCTTCACGCTTGGCTCCTGGAGCGGTAGAAGTAAACTGGTTCAATGTCTCTCGGAGGGTTTCAGATATTCTTCTGGCTGCGCGGAAGCCAGCCACTCGGAAAACTTGCACAGCCAAATGGAAGCGTTTTTCACTCTGGTGTGCAAAGTCCTCTTTGAATCCCTTTTTCCTGCCCACCAGATAAGGTTCTGGAGTACCTCCTGGACCTCTCCAATTCAGGTCTGCAGTACTCCACAGTCAAAGTTCACCTTCATGCCATTTCAGCGTATCATGAGCCAGTTTCTTCCTTAACACTGTCTCAGTTACCTGTGGTTAAGAGATTTCTTAAAGGAATTCTGCATACCAGACCTCCTACAAGACCTCCAGTTGCAGCCTGGGACATTAATCTTGTGCTAGACATGCTCACTCGGAAACCTTTCGAACCTCTAGCTACCTGTGAGCTAAAATTTCTCACCTGGAAGACTGCCTTCTTAGTGGCCATTACCTCAGCCCGCAGGGTCTCTGAGATACATGCCCTGGTCACAGACCCTCCGTATACTGTGTTCCATAAGGACAAAGTAGTCCTTCGGACACATCCTAAATTTCTTCCTAAGGTTGTGTCAGAATTTCATCTAAACCAACCTTTGGTCCTTCCCTCTTACTGCGGACTTCCAAAATGAAGGAGCGATCTCTCATTCTTTGGATGTGAAGAGGAGCTTGCGTTTCTATCTAGATAGAACCAAGGACTTTCAAGACCAGCAACTGTTTGTTTCCTTCAGTGAGACCGGCTGGGTCAGCCTGTCGCTATCAGATGTGTCTCAGCATGGTTGAGTGGCATGCCTTCAGCACTGCTACTCCATGGCGCAGGTTAAGGTTAGAGGGTAGGGTTTACGCTTACTCTACTAGGCGTTTCCATGACATCCTATAGCGGAATTACATGCGTGCCCATTGCAGATATTTGCAACGTGGCCACCTGGGCTCAGTGCATGCTGGGTTAAGCACTATGCACTGGATGTCCCGCAGGCGACATTCCTCCTTTGGCAGGGCAATCTTCAATGGACTTCTGTCCTAGAAGCGTGACTCTTGGTCTTTCCTGCCGCCCTCTCGGGGATTATTAGCTCGGTACTCTCCAATAGTGTGAATGAGTGGGTGGAGACTTATGTCCAGGAAGATATAAAAATTCGTTACCTACGTAATTCTTGATCTTCTTGGACGAGTCTCCACACTCATTCCTACCCTCTCAATCCCCAGAGCTCACCTCTCTTGTTGGTCTTCACTCCCTCAAATCTTTAGGCTATGAAGAGTGCTTTGTTGACCCTTCTTATACGGGTCACCCGGACTATCTTATGTCCGGTCTTTAGGGTAGGCTACCCTTCTAGGTTAGTTTCGCTGCACCTCCTTGGTAAAAAAAAAAAAAAGGTACTGAGGCGGTTGGAGGGTCGACGCCAAGATAGTCATTGCCACACGAGCTGGGGCTCGCAGCGCCATTCCTTGCGGCTCCATCTCTGGCGCGGACCCTCCGGCAAAAAAGTTTGCTCCCGATGGGTCCTAGTACCTCCAGTGGAGACTCGTCCAAGAAGATCAAGAATTACGGTAGGTACGTAATTTTCATTTACAGAGCTTTGTCATCAGCGAACAGTGAAATTCTGCCTGCTATGTCCTGCGCAATGTCACTGATGAAGATGTTGAATAAGACCGGTCCCAGCACTGATCCCTGTGGTACCCCACTGGTCACTGTTCCCTCTGTGGAGTGACAGCCATTTACCACCACCCTCTGTGTCCTGCCACCCAGCCAGTTACCTACCCACCACACTACTGTCCTGCCCACACCCATATTCCCCAGTTTGTGTAATAGTCTTCTATGTGGCACAGTGTCAAAGGCCTTGCTGATGTCCAGATAGACCATATCCACTGCCCTCCCTGATCCACCTCCTAGTCAGCCAGTCAAAAATTCAGTGCGGTTGGTCTGACGCGGCCTCCCCTGATGAAACCATGCTGCCTTGGGTCCTGTAGTCCATTGACAACCAGATGTTCCACCAATCTCTCCTTCAGTAGTGCTTCCATGATCTTCCCCACTACGAGGTGAGGCTGACTGGTCTGTAGTTCCCCGCTTCTCTTTGTTCCCACTTTTTTTATAAGGGGACTACATCTGCTGTCCTCAGTCTTTGGTACCTCCCCTGTTTCCAGTGATTGGCTAAACAGGATAGCCAGAGGTTCAGCCACCACCTCTCTTAGTTCTTTAAGGACCCTGGGTTTACCCCATCTGGCCCCATTGCTTTATCAGCTCTTATTACTTCCAGTTCCTTCAGGACCCTTTCTCTTGTAAAGGGACTTGTGTCCATTTTGCACCATTCTCACCCTTGTACTCCCATCAGACCCATTACCCTCCTCTTCCTCAGTAAAGACTGAGCAGAAATACCTGTTCAATATGTCAGCTTTACTGTTGTCATCCTCCCTGCCCCATCCTCCCCTTCAGTCTCACTATCCCTCCCTTTGTCTTTCTTTTTCACTTATGTACTTGTAAAGGTTTTGTCCCTCTACCCACTGATTTTTAATGTGTTCTTCTGTCTGAGCTTTGGCTTCCCTTACTGACCTCCCTGCCTCCCTTTGCTTCTCCTGGTACTTCTCCCTACCCCTTCTGCCTGTGTCTTTTTGTATTGCCTGAATGAAATCTTTTTGGCTTTCACTTTCTTTGCTACCTCTTTGGAAAACCATAATGGTCTCCTCTTCCTTTTCCTCTTGCTAACCTGCTTAATGCATAATTCTGTTGTTCTTGTAATCCCCATTTTAAATACTGCCCACTGTTCCTCAACGCCTGATTCCTGTCCCATTCCCCTTAATGCCTCTTTCAAGTATCTCCCCATTTTCCCAAAGTCTGCCCCCCTAAAATCCAGGATACATGTTTTTGTGTGGTTTGGTTCTGCTCTTTCTGTGATTTCAAACCACAATGACTGGTGGTCACTGTTTCCAGGTGCTCCCCACTGTTACCCCCATCACACTGTCCCTGTTTGCAGCACAAGGTCCAGTATTGCCTTCTGCCGAGTTGGTTCCATGACCAGTTGCTTGAGGAAGGCACCCTGAAGGGAGTCCAGGATAAATCTGCTCCCTAGTTGATGCTGCTGCTGGGATGCTCCAGTCCACGTCTGGAATATTGAAGTCTCCAACCAGTACTACCTCACCCTTGTCTGCCATCCTTTGGATGGCTAGCATCAACTCCTATCTGTTTCTTCCTCCTGGGCTGGTGGTCTATAGACCACACCTGTGCGGATGGCTGTCCCCATTTTCCTTTCCAGCTTAACCCACAGTATCTCTCCCCCATTTTGTTCCTCCTGGATCTCTGTGGCCCTTATGTCATTTTTCACATACAGTGCCACTCCTCCTCCCTTCCTGCCTGCTCTGTCTTTTCTGAACATGTTGTGGCCAGGTATGGCCATCTCCCAGTCGTGGTTATCATTACACCAGGTTTCAGTGATGTAATGTTGGGATGTAAGTGGCGTCCCTTGTACCCCCATCATCTCCACGGAGGGTGGCGGTGGTTTTTCTAATGCATTTTTCTGTTTCCCCTGCGGAACCCGGCCAGCAAGGTGACATAGCGCCGTGACTCCGCCCCCAGGCATCTGCCGCGCCCCCTACGTATGGCGGCCCCCAGCCACCGCCAGAGGTTGCTCAGTGAGCGGACGCATCCCTGAACCCACCCCAGGAAGAGAGAGCAGTCCTCTGGATGCTCAATCTCTTCCTTCCCCTGCTGTCCCCTAGTCACCCGGGTCGCCGGCATGACACGGTGTGGCGTCCAGCGCCTCAACCCTCAAGCGCCACATAGGCCCGGCCTGCTATGAATAGTTTAATTGTAGGTGGAGCAGAGGGACATACTGTATGCAGAGGCAGTCCCTTCTTAATCGGTATACAAGGTGCCATTTGGATCCACTGGTTGGGGGCCTCAGGAGATCGGGTACTTTAACCAGAACCTAAAATTTCATACCACAGAGACCCGTGTGGTGGGGTGATAGGGACCCCCCTCAACCCTAGTATGGGGCCCAACATACCCATATTAGTGGGCTGAATTTTGTACACAACTCTCTTCACTTGGATAAGGTTCATCCCTTGATCACACTGGGGCCACAGAAAACCCTATTGTATGTGGACTTTCCTTACCTAGCTCATACCACAACTTCGGGCCATGCAAACTGACATCTGCTTTGGACTTTCTGCATGGACTAAAGGGACTAGTAACAGAAGTGATTCTGCAGTTTATTTCTTGTTGTATAACTCCTGTGAGATGTTTTTATGCCCCAGGAAATCTTACTGTAACCTGACAAATGCAGTATGGTCTCACCATAGGACTGCCTTGGAGCCGAAATAGTTAATAGAACCCATGCGGATAGTGGAATGCTAGGCTCGACGTCGGTTTTCAAACCACTGTCCAAGGTTGCACTTCCTGCAACCGTCAGATTTTTTATTCTGCTTGCCTCAGTTAGACGCCTCCAGAGAGCTCTCCTTCACTTGCTTGAAGAAAATTTATCTTCATCGGTTTTTGATAGCACCGTTTATTTCTTTCAATTTTTAAAGCACTGTCCATGGTACACAGGTAGGCTTAGTCTAGATTTAGTGTTTATCAGGTAAGTTCTCTGTTCCTTTTCAGTCCCTCGCAACTGGGAGGGAACCAGTATCTGTTACTTTTTTCTGAAGTGAACTTCAGTAGTTTTTGTCTATTTAGACTTGTCTGGTAAATTGCATTGATTGAAATATTATTTAACCGGGGTAACTCTCTGTTCTTTCGGTTTTAAACCAACCGAAAAGAAAAAAAACAAAAAAAAAAAACTAGCAAGAGGATTTTTCTTGGCTAGATGTCACAGAAAACCAAGAAAAAGAATGGGCCCTACAGGTTTTCAGCATTGTACCGTGTGTGGGGAACGGTTTACTAAAACTGATCCTCACTTGATTTGTGTATTCTGCCTAAGGTTTGACCACCTGGAGGCAGACTGTGAGATTTGTAAACATTTTCCACAGTCTGCACTTGAGAGGCGGCTTAAAAGACTGCAGGAAAAGATGTCTGAAAAGGCTGCTGACCCGACGTCAGACAAACCGGCTCCTCCCCTAAAGGAATCGGAGGAACAGCCCTCTAACAAGGTCAATAGTTTCTAAGGAAGAAAACGCACTGCAGATACAGCCGCTGAACCAGCAACCGCAGGGAAGAGAAAGAAAAGGGAAAAACATACAGCGCAGGAACTGCAGCTGAGAAAAACCTCAGTTCAACCGCTGAAGAGATTGCGAATGCAATCAGAATCATACGGTCACTGCAACCTGGGACTACGGTTCCGTTGAAAAGCAACTGCAGGCACAGACACTGGTTCAACCTCGGTTCCCAGTTCATTGGAATAGAGTGCAGAATTCTATGAGGAGGATGAAGAGGAGGCTAAAGATGAGGATAAGGATTATGGAGAGCCCATTGAACTGATATCTGTCCTGATCTCCACCGTGCTGGTTCCCCTGACAAGGGATCTGAGGACTATGCATCCTACTTTTGCTTTTTTGAAGCAAAATGGCTCAAACCCTGGACTTCCCCACTCAGGAGTCCACTGAGGAGGAGAAGGAACAGGACTACATGGAGATGATGGACATCCCAGTCTCAAAAAGACTATTATTTCTTATCAATAAGTCCCTGAAGAAACAAGTCAATAAAATATTGCAGACACCCACTTCTGTGCTACCAGTGGATAAAAAGCTGGATACAAAGTACTGGATAGCCAAAGGAGGGGCAGAATTCCCTTTTGGGCACCCCAGCCATGAGGGGGTGGTACAGGCTGCAGCTTGTAATAAAGCTGGCATCTCACTGGCATCACGTCCCCTCGATAAGGACTCCTGAAAAATAGACTCCATGACTAAGAAAGCATTAGACAAGCCTGTACAGCCAGGCAGATGGCAAATCCAGTGTCTCTTAGACGGTTTGCTTGGCTCAGGACTACTAACCTGACCCAGGGCACACAAACAAAGGCTTTGTATTTTCCATGCAAGCCCACATCTCTGTTCAGAGAGCAAACAGAGGCTTACATGAAGAAAATGGATGATTACAAAACTGCTTACAAGAGTGCTGTTGCCAAAGAAAGGCCATCCACACCCCAGAAGCACCAAGCTAGAGGTGGTAGGGGCAGGGCCCATTACATGCCATTGTTTCAGCCTCAAGCTTTGCCCCAGTGCCAGCAGCAGAGGGGGTATTTTAGAAGCAGGGGCAGAAGAGGCAGTGGCCATACTAGCCCCAGCACACAGCAGCTCAAACCAAGCGGACACCCTAAGGTGTCTGTTTGGGTTGCCTACCCAACCCCAGTAGGGGGCAGGCTAGCCCAATATCTCCAGGAATGGCAAGCCATCACCACAGACAAGTGGGTGGTCCTAGAGGTAGTGGGCCAGGGTCTTGCTCTCAGCTTTAAGTTCATGCCAAAGCTGAGTGCAAGGGTCTTCAGACCTTCTACCCCATTGGAAACAGCTCTGTTAGAGGAGGAAGTATCCAACCTTCCGTCACAAAGGCAGTAGAGCCAGTTCCTTTGCACAAAGGGAAAAGACCTGTACTCAAGATACCTCCTCACAACAAAGAAAACTGGGAGTGGCAACCCATACTGGATCTCCACATCTAAACAGACATCTGTCAGAACCAAAGTTCAAAATGGTGACTCTGGCAACCTTCCTCCCAATACTAGGGCAGGGAGATTTGTTAGCATCTCTGGACCTAAAGAATGTTTATTTCCACATCCCTATCAGGCAATCCCACAGAAAGTATCTCAGATTCAGATTGCCATCAGGCCAGTATCAGTTCAAGGAAATGCCCTTCAGACTGACTTCTGCTCCAAGAGTGTTCACAAAGTGCTTGGTCGTAGTCGTAGCACACCTAAGGAGGCAGAGAGTGGCAGTGTTTTCCTACCTGGATGACTGGCTAGTCGTAGGTCAATCACCTCATCAGGTTAGGGATGCTCTAGCAGTCACACAGGATACTCTGAAATCCTTAGGGTTCCTAGTGAACTTTAAAAAGTCAGTGCTAGAACCAGTTCAGCTCCTGGAGTTCGTAGGAGCTGAGCTGGACACTGTAGAGGGGAAGGGCGTTCCAGCCACAGGGAAGAGTGGACAGCCTGATGCAGCTAGCCAGCTCTCTTCAAGCTGTACACCCCAAGACCAGCAAGGCATTTTCTACAGTTGCTGGGCCGTATAGTAGCTTCAACAGCAACAGTTTCGGGCCAGGTTTCAAATTAGACATTCAGTTTTTTCTTCGGTCACACCGGTATCAAAAAAAGATTCATTGTCATAGTTAGCGCCAGTTACATGAACTCTCCTTCAGACACTACAGTGGTGGCAGGAGCGGGACAGCCTCAGACAGGGTGTACCATTCCTGCAGGAAAACCCCTCTTTGGTGCTAACCACAGATACCTCACTCCTGGGATGGGGAGCACATCTGGGGCAGCACACTGCTCACTGTACATGGCTTAAGCAGGAGTAGTTACACATAAATCTGCTGGAACTCAGAGCAGTCTTCCTGGGCATCCAGTCCTTTGCCAACGTGCTGCAGGGACAGGTGGCGAGGTCAGGACAGACAACATAACCACTATCTACTACAGAAACAAACAGGGAGGCACGAGGTCAACTCCACTGTGCACAGAAGCCATGAAATTTGGAGTCAGGCATACTCCTGAGATCTCTCTCTCTCTCTGACTCTGCAGTCCACCTCCCAGGGAAGGACAAAGTCCTGGCAGATGCTCTCAGCAGAATCAACCAGAGCCCCCACAAGTGGACACTCAACAAGCGGGTCTTGCAGATTGTTTTCAAGAGATGGGGCACTCCAGAAGTGGATCTCTTTGCAGCACCAGACAACAGTCAGCTACCTCAGTTTTTCTGTAGACCTCCTCTGAGGGGCACAATCCCACTGGATGCACTGCTGCTGGATTGGACAGGGAAGTTCCTGTATGCCTTCCTTCCATTTCCATTGTTGCTAAGGGTACTGAGCAAGCTCAGATCTTAACCAGCAGCAATGATCCTCATTGCTCCAGACTGGGCCAGGCAGCCCTGGCATTTCTTTATTCTCTCCTGTCAGTAGCCAAACCAGTCAGCCTCCCAGGAGGCACAACCTACTGTCATCCTCTCAGGGCAGGATCCTATATCCCAACCTCCAGTCCCTCAGGCTGAAAGCTTGGCTTTTGAGGACTTGGAATATGTCAGCTTGACTCTCTGAGAAGGAGTCATGGAGGTCCTCAGAGTCTCTAGAAAGTCTTCCACCAGAAAAACCTACACATCTAAGTGGAAAAGGTTTTCCATCTGGTGTCAGACAAAATACATAGATCTCCAGTCAGGTGGGCTTGCCAGATGTTCTGTATTACCTGACCCACCTTCATTCCCTTGATCTAAGACCATCCACTCTTAAGGTGCACCTGGCAGCTGTTTCTGCTTACTTATCAGCAGGCAGGGTCTCATCCCTGGCTTTGAACCCAGTATTCAGAAAGTTTTTCAAGGGGCTGCTGCACGTGCATCCTGCACCAGTGTGGGATCTTAATATATGTATTGCCCAGCTCATGAAGCCTCCTTTCGAGCCCATGTCCTTGGCAGATCTCAAGTATGTGACCTGGAAAACGGTGTTTCTCGTAGCAGTCACCTCTGCTAGGCGAATTAGTGTGCTCCAGCCCTTGTCCACAGAGCCTGACTACATTGCATTCCATAGGGACAAGGTCATCCTCAGGACTAATGAGAAGTTTCTTCCTAAGGTGGTATCTGACTTCCACCTCAATCAGTCCATTACACTGCCTGTCTTTTTCACTGACCATTCCACTTCAGGGGAGCGTAGACTGCATAGCCTAGATGTTAAGAGCTATCGGCTACTACCTGGACCACACAAAGGGCCACAGGCATGACAATACTCGGCTCTTCCTGACCTATGAAGAAGTAAGAAAAGGCAAACCAGCCACAAAAAGGTCCATTGCATGCTGAATTGTTGCCTGCATTCAGTTCTGCTACAGCAGGTGGGCAAACAGCCCCTTGAACTCTGGGGGGCAGTCACACCGGGAGCGGTCACTTCCATAGCAGCTGTAAGAGACATTCCTGTGCTGGAAATCTGTAAAGCAGCTACCTAGAAAACTGTTCACAGATTTACCGAGCACAACTGCTTGGATACCCAGGCCAGAAGTGATGCCACGTATGGCACAGCAGTACTGCAGAGCCTGTTACCTAAATAGGTTCTCTGCCCACCTCCAAAGGTACTGCTTGGGTAGTCTGCATTTGTCAGACTACAGTAAGATTTCCTGAGCGTGAAGAAAAAATTACTATAGTAATCTAGTTTCTTCCAAGGGAATCTTACTGTATTCTGAGCTCTTCCCCTACTAGAACCTAATGGGCACTGCATTCCAGCTGTCCATATCCCACTGCAAACCTCTTGGTATGATTGTTTTCTTGGGCATCTGTGACTTGAGTCTTAAGGATGCCCCTGTTGTTTAAAAGAGGGGTTGGGCTTTAGGGGGGAATTGGTTTTATATTAGGATAGTTTAGTTTAATGCATGCTTCATAAGAATCTGATGGTTGCAGGAAGTGCAACCAGGGACAGTGGTTTGAAAATCGAGCTTGAGCCTAGCATTCCACTATTTGCATAGGTTCTGTTAACCATTTCGGCTCGGGGCAGTCCTATGGTGAGGCTGTACTGCATTTGTTAGAATACAGTAAGATTCCCTTGGAAGAAACAAGATTACTATAGTAAGTAATTTTTCTTCTAGATAATAAACTTTATTTATATAGCGCTCTTCGCAAAGTATCAAAGTGCTGCACAATAGACAAAACCATAAAATATTAAAATACAGTTCAGTAATCAGAATTTCAGTAACAGTCAGTTACAGAGCAACATCAAATGCAAGCTGAAATAAATAAGTCTTTAAGGCAGTCTTAAAGCGCTCCACTGTCAGGCACTCCCGTATCAAGTGAGGCAGAGAATTCCGCAGGGTAGGGGCCGCAAATGAAAATGCCCTCGATCTAGATGTTTTTAACCATACCCTGGGAATCTCCAGCAGTCCCTCGTCAGTCAGGCGAAGCAGTCGGAGGGGGCAGTAAGAATGCAAGAGATCTTGCAGGTAGCTCAGTCCCTGTCCATGTAGGGCTTTATAAGTCAGTAAGCTGTCCTTGAAGGTGATCCGCCACTGAACTGGCAGCCAGTGCAGTTCGCGCAGCACAAGTGTAATATGGCTGGATCAAGATGACCCAGACAACAGCCTGGCCGCAGCGTTCTGCACCAGCTGCAGGCAGCGGATATCAGCCCCTGGAAGCTCTAGGTAAAGGGAGTTACAGTAGTTAATGCGTGAAGTCATAAAGGCGTGGATCAGACTTGTTAGGTCGCTGGACAGAACTAGGTGTTTAGTCCGGGCAATATTCCTCAGATGGAAAAGATGACTTAACCACGGCCGACACTTGAGAATGAAGTGTCAAACCATCGTCAAGAATTACCCCAGATTTCGCACCTGTTCAGAAGTCTGTAACTGGAACCCCCCAAGCCACAGTCCTGAGGGATATCCCATCCCCTCTATCCAGCGACCAGGATCTACCACCAGCACCTCAGTCTTGACCGAACTGAGCTTTAACCAGCTGGTATTCATCCAGTCCTGGACTTCTACAGGGCAGTTATTAAAGACCGAGAGCGCACTATCCTGGTCGGGTGCAAAAGACAGGTAGAGCTGTGTATCATTTGTGTAACAGTGAAACCTCAGCCCATACCATCTCACAATGTCTCCTAACAGCAGCATATACGCTGCGAACAACATGGGGGGGTAGCACGGAACCCTGTGGTACCCCACAGTGCAGAGAGAAAGCCTCAGAGGAATAAACTCCGGAGACAGCGCTCTGTGATCTACTGGTGAGGAATGAATGAAACCATCTGAGGACTGTACCAGACAGGCCGCAGGTGGCATGCAGGCGATTCAGCGGCACCCCATGGTCTACAGTGTCGAAAGCTGACGAGAGATCAAGAAATACCAAGATGGTACGGGATCTCTGGTCTCTCGTGATTAGGAGATCATTGAGCACCCAAACCAGAGCAGTCTCTGTACTATGCCTTTACGAAAACCAGACTGGAGAAGATCATAGATGTCATGGATGGTAAGATGGTTCTCTGATTGTAGCGCCACGACCTTCTCAGTAACCTTCCCCAAAGGAAGATTAGAGATCAATCGGTAGTTGCGGGACAGTCTGGGTCAAGTGACGATTTCTTGAGAAAGGGGATACCAGTGCTTCCTTCAGGGAGCAAGGGAACTCGCCTCATCTCCAGTGAGCACCAGACTTGCAAGGACGGGCCGATGACATCAGTACAGCCTAATAAAAGGCAAGTGGGGCCCGGTTCAAACTACAACTGGTCGGGCGATATTTTTGAGAATCAGCATGACATCCTCGATCCCCAAGTGCTCAAACTCCATCCAGCAAAGCCAAGATGGGGTGACATTTTGCCGACCACCATCTCCCCAACAGAACGGGCCGAATGGATCTCTGATCTGATGTTGGCACAGATTGATGTATTATGGATGGTTTACGTGCTCTGGAGCAATGTTGCCACCTACTGTTGCTTATGTAGAATTCTACACATTGTGGTCCTAGGAAGTCCCTGACCTCTCCAACAGTGCTAGAGCATCATATGGCACTGCAGAGGAGTGGGCTTCAGCTGTACTCCCCACCTAGGGAGTTGCACTGTTTTATGTTCTCCCGAGTCAACCGGGTGCTGCCCAGTTGGCATCCTGCTCCTGCTCTTAGCACGAAGCAGGTCCCTTTCCATGGTGGATTCCACTGGGGATGGAGGCTGTTTCCACTGGTCTGTCGAGTGTGGGAGATGGTCGGTATCATGTTGGCATGGTGTCAAGAGTACCAGTTTTCATACTGCTCACACCGGAGCTTTCTTTAATTTCTGTCAGCCTCACAGGACACTGACAAGGGGGCCATGTGCATGCAGATGTGTGCCCTCGCATAACAACCAACACCATCCTGTCTCCAGCTACCAACTCTGATTGCACTGCAGCGTGTGGTTACCCAGTTAGTATCGCAGCAGAGCCTAGAGAGACCAGTCATACCTGAGGAGATTTGGACTGTACAGTGTCAAAAGAAGAACAGACGTGCATACGAGACTGTTGGGCATCTAAAGTTCCAGCAGGGTCCTATTGCCTGGTGATTGAGGATCAAAATGTAAGGCTCTGTGGAGCAACTTGTTCTTAAAAATGGGGATGGGGGGGGTAGGGATGTCATGATAACATGATATGACAGTATATCACGATAATTACCACTGGCGATAATTTATCATTGTAAAAAAAAAAAAAAACAGTATTGCAATTTTCGTGCGGCACAATGTACCACAATATACAGCGATAAAGCACCTCAGCTTGTTTTTCCAGCAGTGCATCCCTTTCCAGGTGCAAACATGATTCCTGATTCCCCACCATCCTCCTATCAGATTTTTGTTATTTTTCCTTAAAATAAGAAATGCAGTGCTGGCCATGTGGCGTGGAGTTTTCAGGGCCTGGGCACCTCACCTGTCATCATGCTGGTAAACCAGGTTCAGGAATAGACTTGGGTCACTCAAGGGTGGACTGCATGAAGGAGGATGGAGTATCCATTGACAGCTGTCCTTCTTTGAGGTGGGGGGACATTGATCACCATCTAGCAAAGGCAGGATGATGCAGCAGTAACAGCCTTCTGACTGGGTGCAGGGGCCGAGTACATGTGACATCTTTACATCACACACTTGCACCATCGCACGTGTGCCAGCCTGAGGGATGGGGAAAAAGAAATTGGGGGGGAGGTATGTGCACCAGTCAACTTACATAGAAACATGGAAACTGATGGCAGATAAGGACCACTTGGCCCACCTAGTCTACAGGGATTTTCCCTACCTCCTGTAATCATAATCATCAAACTTTATTTTTAAAAAGCGTCCTTCCAGAGCTCAGGGCACCCTTACAATATTAAAATACATAAAATCTTCAATTATAAAATCCACACTATTGGATATATTACTCATTTAACATATATTAAAACAAATCTTCCAATTAGATTTTATATTCAGCAGAAATACTATCAATCAAGGCCTGATTAAATAAGTACATTTTAAGGACATTTTAAAACCTTCCACAGTCAGGTTGTTACATATCCGACAAGGTAGAGAATTCCACAATGTCGGAGCCATATAGGCAAATGCTGTTCCTCCTGAAGTTTTCAGACTCTGGGAATCTCTAGCAATCCCTGGTCGGAGGATCAGAGTTGGTGGGAGGTGAAGTAAGAGAGAAAAGGTCTTGCAGGTATTTCAGTCCCTGGTTGTGTAGGGCTTTATAGGTCAGCAATGCGACCTTGAAGGTTATCCGCCACTGTACAGGCAGCCAGTGGAGTTCACACAGTACAGGTGCTCTATGCCTGGATCTAGGGGCTCCAATTAACAACATGGCTGTCATGTTCTGCACCAGCTGCAGTCTGCGGATATCAACCACTATAATAATCAAGATGGGTGGTGACAAAGGCGTGGACCAGGGTTGGAAGATCTTCGGTCGGAACCAGGTATGTCACCCGAGCTGTTTCTAAGATGGTAAAAGGACAATTTGACTACAGCCAACACTTGAGCCTTCAAGGTCAGGCTTTCATCAAAAATCACACTGAGGTTCCACACCTGGTTCGAGACAGTTAGTGGTGTTCTTCCCAGCTCTAATCCAGAAGGCTGTCCCACTAACGTCCTGGCCGACCTATGGTCTGGGTCCACGACCAATACCTCTGTTTTCTCCAGGTTCAGCCTCAGCCAGCTAGCACTCATCTAGTCCTGAATCTCAGTCAGACAGCTGTTAAACACCGGGATCACACTCCTGGCTGGGCACAAAAGACAGGTATAGCTGAGTATCATCTGCATAGCAGTGAAAACTCAGACCATACTGTCTTATAATGTCTCCTAATGGTAGCATATATACTGTGAACAACATGGAGGACAGCACCAAGCCCCTTGGCACCCCACAGGGCAGCTCATAGGGGACCAAGGAATTAATCCCCGACACCACCCTCTTGAGATCTGCCCTCGAGGAACAGTCGAAATCAATTGAGGACTGCCCCCCCAGTCCACAGAAGATCCGCAGGTGCTCAAGCAGCACCCCATAGTCCACAGTATCAGACTCTGCCGAGAGATCAAGGAGAACCAAGATGGTACGGGATCTCCAATCTCTGGCCATCAGGAGCTCATTAAGTACTCGAATCAGGGCCGTCTCGGTGCTCTGTCTTTTCCTGAAACCTGACCGGAGAGGGTCATAGATATTGTGGCTGATCGAATGATCCTCCAGCTGCAGAGCGACCACCTTCTCAGTAACTTTACCTGTAAAAGGCAAGTTAGAGACTGGTAGTAGATCAGGGAGGGGCTGTGGACATTGCCTACCTAGACTTTAGCAAGGCATTTGACACAGTCCCACACAAAAGATTAATATACAAGTTAGCCAGCCTGGGAGTGGGTCCCAAGATGACAGCCTGGGTAAAAGAATTGGCTGGAGAATAGGACACAGAGGTAATAGTAAATGGAGTCCACTGTGAAGAAAGGGGTTACTAGTGGGACACATGAGGTTCAGTATTAGGACCGGTCCTCTTCAATGTCTTTATAAGCGACATTGCAGAGGGACTGGAAGGAAAGTATGTCTCTTTGCAGATGACACAAAGATCTGCAACAGATTTGATGCACAAAGTGGGGTGGAAAGGATGAGAAGGACTTGGCAAAGTTAGAGGAATGGTCAAATGTATGGCAGCTTAGATTCAATGCTAAGAAGTGCAAGGTAATGCACCTGGGAAACAAAAACCCAGGGGAAGAGTACACAGTGGGGGGTGAGATACTAACAACAACAAAAATGGAAAGGGACCTGGGGGTAGTCATATCAGATGACCTAAAGGTGGGCAAGCAATGTGAGAGGGCAGCAAGGAGGGCTGGGGGGATACTGGGATGCATAGGGAGAGGCATCACCAGTAGAAAGCAGGAAGTTATTATCCCTCTGTACAGACAGCTGGTGAGACCCCATCTGGAGTACTGCGTGCAGTTCTGGAGACCCAATCTCCACAAAGACATAGACAGGATGGAAGCTGTCCAGAGGAGGGCAACTAAAATGGTGCAGGGTCTGCACTGGAAGACATATGAAGAGAGACTTAAGGAGCTTAATATGTATAGCCTCGAGGAAAGGAGGAGAGGGGGGACATGATAGAAACTTTCAAGTACCTCAAGGGAATCAACAAAGAGTCCAAGAGGTAGCATCTTTCAAAAGGAAGTGTGCAAGAACAAGGGGCACAATTTGAAGATGGGGGCGGCGCAGAGGTAATTTAAGAAGTATTTTTCATAGAGAGGGTTGTGGATGCATGGAGCGGCCTTCCGGAAGGTTGTGGAGTCAAAAACAGTGGTAGAATTCAAGCATGCATGGGACAGTCATAAGGCAATTCTAGGGGGTGGGGGTAGGAAGAAGTAGGCTGCTGGTTAACTAGGATCTGCAGCTTATCCATTAGGTAGGGAAATGGGCAGACTGGGTGGGCCAAGTGTTCCTTATCTGCCGTCAAATTCTATGTTTCTGTAGTTAGCTGGGCAGTCCGGGTCTAAGGAGGCCTTTTTGAAGAAGGGTCGGACAACTGCCTCTTTAAGGGGGTCCGGAAATATCCCCCTCTCCAAAGAACTCCTCACTGTCCCAGCCAGGACCAGGCTGTTAACCTCAACACACCCTACCAGAAGGTGAGTTGGGCCCAGATCCTAACTACAGCAAGTTGGCAGCAGAGTCTGGGCGATCCTTACAATATCAAGTAACTACCGGCAGGCTGAAGCTGGACCAAGTCACCGGGTAACGTGTACACTCTATTGATCAATGCAAGGACCAATGGGGAGGCACTGGATGATCTCTTTCCTGATGGAGGCAACCTTATCCGCAAAAATTGCGCAAACTCATCACACTTTCCTTGTGACAATGTTTGACCAGATTCAGACAGGCTGGATTGCACAGTCTGTCCACAGTCTGGAAGAACTGAGCTGGCCTGTTTTTACTGCATCAATCTCCTTGGATAGGAATACTGCCTTCTTATTGAAATTGCTGATTGGTAGACTTTATAATGGCCTAGCAACCTAAGCCTGCCCTCCTCTAGGTGAGTTTTCTGCCAGTGTCCCTCCAACCTTCGCCCTGCCTCTTCAACTCCCGCAGGGTCCCATCATACCATGGGGCCGGGGCGAGGGATCAGGGACAGACACGAACTGGAGCAATAATGTCCAGGGCCCCTTCTATCACCTTATTATAGGCAAGAACAAGGGGGCCTGGGTCACTGCTATCGGTCAGAATTCCCAAAAGATCCACTACTGCCATTAGGCCCTCTGAGGTAACTCCTCTTAAAGGGCTGTACTGCACCATTTCCCTGGGGGCAGGCCTACTAAGGGGAGTTGCAAAACTGAACCTCCGACCATGATGATCAGAACATCCGACTGGATCCACCACCATGTCCGTGATCTCCATCCCCAGGAGAAATACCAAGTGCAACGAGTGTCCCCCCGTGGGAGGTGGCGGTAACCACCCGTGTCAGGCCCAGTGATTACATCGACTGGAGGAGATTTTGCCTAAATGATGAGAGTTCATCGTCGACCCAGGCATTGAAGTCCTCCAGAATCAACCACCTGGGGAACTCCCACGCCAGTCCAGCGATGAGCTCTTTTACCTCCTGCAGGAAAGCCCTCCCATCACCTGGTGGATGGTAAATGAGAAGGATCCTGCAGCCTGCACCTGCCCCCACAATACACTCGGAGTTGGTAATCCCACTGGGACCTTCCTGAAATCCAGATCTGATGTAAAACAGATCGCAACTCCCCGCTACCGGTCCACTCAGGCGGTGTTACACCAAGAACCCTCACGTATATAGCGGAAGCCAGAATGGGTTCCATTTTATCCAGCCAGGTCTCGTGATGCAAGCCAGATCTGCAGAGGCTACCATATCAGCCACCAGTCCCTTCTTGGTCTCTGGCTTTACTCTCCCTTTCCTAACCAATAAAGTTCCCTTAGGCCTATCCTTTGCATTCTTAAATCCTCTTATAGTTTTTGCCATGACCACCTCCACTGGAAGGCTTTTCCAGGTATCCACCACTCTTTCTGTAAAGAAGTACTTCCTCAAATTTCCCCTGAATCTACCCCCCTCCAGCATCACAGCATGACCCCTTTTTCTTGAGCATCTTTTTTTTCTGAAAAATGCTTCCCTCTCGTACCCTGTTTATACCCGTGAGGTATTTGAAAAGTCTCTGTCGTATACCCCACCTCCTTTTCTCCAGGGTATACATACTAGAGGTTCTTTAGCCTCTCCTCATAGGGCTTTTGATGCAGGCTCTGCACCATTTTAGTTGCACTCCTCTGAACTGCTTTTACTCATCCTTCTGGAGATGTGATCTCCAGAACTGGACGTAGTACTCTAGGCGAGGTCTCACCAGTGATTTATACTGCGGTATCACCACCTCTCTCTTTCTGCTGGTGATACCCCTCCCTGTGCACCCTAGCATCCCACTAGCTCTCTCCACCGCCTTGTCACGCTGTTTGGCCACCTTTAGGTTGTCGGATACGATTACCCCAAGTCTCTCTCCTGCTTGGTGGTCATCAGTACCACCCCCCATCTTTTACTCCACCCTGGGTTCTTTGGCCCAAATGCATGATTTTGCACTTCTTAGTATAGAATCTTAGTTGCCACACTTTTGACCACTCCTCAAGCTTTTTTTCTACACACCTCCCCTAGAGTGTCTACCCTATTGCATATCTTTGTCATCTGCAAAAAGGCATACCTTCCCTTCTAGCCCCTCTGCAGTGTTGCTAATAAAAGACATTAAAAAGAGGACCAGCCCAGTACTGATCCTTGTGGCACCCCACTGGTTACCCGCTCTTCCTTGGAGTGAGCACTGTTTACCACCACTCTCTATCTCCCAACCAGTTTCTTACCCAGTTTACTACCTTTGGACCCACTCCCAGGCTGCCCAGCTTGTTTGAGTCTCCTATGTGGAATGGTGTTGGAGGCCTAACTGAAATCTAGGCAGGTTACATTCAAGGTTCCACCCTGATCTAACAAAAGTAACAAGGCTCGTCTTACTTGAATACTGACTCCGATTTGTACTACAAGTTGGGTTAAAATCGTAAAAATAACTTTTAAAATGCCACCCCATAGACATGTATGGAGCTCATCCCCGCACTAGGCATATAATGACCTCACAAAACAAGGGAGCGCGGGGATGGCATCTGGGATCAGGAAGTTGAAGGGATCAAGCAAATAACCCCCCTCGGGGTCAAATACTATCCCTTCCCTTCCTTAGGGGGCTAAAGAGAAAATTTTTCCAACTACTATGGAGGAACTCCCAGTCAGGTAAGGGAGTCTCCTGATGATTTTGCAGGCAAGGAGAAAAATCCGAGAAAGGTGCTCTTTAAACAAGCAAGTAAAAATATTTGCTCATTCACATTTTAAAATGTATTGTACTCTGTGGCTGGGATATTCAAAGAGGCGCAACCCCACATTGCACCCCAGCGGGATATTGAGAAGGCTGCCTGGCGCAGCACAAATCCCGATTTGCCGGGGCGCAATGTAATTGTTAGCAGCACAGATGTAGGGGGCGTGCCCATGCATATGCGGCACATCCAGATATTCAGTCCGGGATGGGCGGTGCTTATGCTGGTAAAACTCTGCAGTGTGCTGCATAGGAGGGCTCAGAGATGAACCCATGAAGAGTGTGAGCAACTCCAGGCCACCCACAGGCGGGCCGCTGTATTGCAGGGCGCAACACAGCTGCCAGTCGTGGGTGGCCACCCGCTCACCCTGAACACTGTCCACAAGCACATGGCTCCCTGGTAGTCTAGTGCCCCGCCCATTGCCGCAATCGCAGGTAAATGTATATGATACCATACCCTGGTGGACTAGTGTCTCTCCCCCCCCCGTTGCCATAATTGCGGTACAGTGCCAGATCAGACTTCCCTGGTGATCCGGTGGCACCTCCACCCACACAGATCCCCTTGCTGCCCTCCCCTGGTAGTTGGCGGGCTGTAACCCGCCATATACTGCCCGGCCTCCCGCTGAATGTCGGGTACAGTATGGGCTTACCTGTCATTATGCTGGTGGGTTGCAGCCACGCTGATGACGGGGTGGGGAGCGGGTGAGTAAGGGATCTGTGTGGGTGGGGGGTGCTACTGGATCACCAGGGAAGTCTGATCTGGCACTGTACCGCGATCACGGACAATGGGCGGGGGGTACCACTAGTCCACCAGGGCTTTATTCAACAGGGCTTTACCACAGTCAAGGATTCAGGAGGAAGGGGGGTCCAGTAGGCTACCAGGGATTGTTGCAATATACAGTTACCGCAATCACGGCAGCAAGGGGGGGACCACTGGACTACCACGGACTGTCTTATGTTACCTTTCCCCACGACAATGGGTTATGAGGCGGGGATGCCTCGATCTCACTGTACACGTCACTCTGTGCAGGGCGCCAGTGCAGTTCGCTGGCTGCCATGCTAAGGCATGCTAATGGGGCCATAATGACATGCAAATGGCCCCATTTGTCTATTGCATATATTATGGCCTCATTTGCATGCCCACAGCTGGATATCGTGGGTGTTGTCGCCTAAGCCTTACTGCACTTGTGCTGGTGCATCCCCGTGCTCCCTATCTGTGGCTTGCACTGGTGCAGTGTGTGCACCAACCTTGCCATATTCAGCGGTGCTGCGCCCAGGCTTCGCCTCTGCCCAGCTAGTCTGAATATCTGGGCCTGTGTGTATAACACATGTATTAATTGTGTATTTGAATTATGTAAAAAAAAAAAAATGCAAGTAGTTTTATAAAGTTCAGAGATTTTAATGTGAAAATAATTTTTTTTATATTTTATTTTAATTTACAACAGACTTCAGAATAATGTGCATAAATGCATAGCATTGCTTGAAAAAGAGTCAGATATGTAAATTATGTAAAAAAAATTTAATTGAAATAGTTTTTCTAACATTGTTGCACAAGTGGCAAAATTATCATTTTCATCACGGTTATATCATTAAAATGTTTTCGTGACACCCCAAGTGTGGGGTATAAAATGAGTCTAAAGAAACAAATGCTTATCTTTGGTCCTTTCAAAATACTGGTGGGGCATCTATGGCACCTAATGCTGTTTAAAAAAATAATACATGTTTTTATAGCGTACTTATTTATACCTGCTTATGAAGCAAAGAGTGGACATGATGGAACTAGAGTTTTTTAAGGTACTATTTTAACCTTTTTAGCCTCAAACATAGCAGTTTTAAGCTTCTTGCACAGCAAAACTAGAAGTGTTGCACATGCAGTTTGATTACTGCACCAAATGATGAAGCATTTGGGACAGAACGTTACCTGGAACATTTCTTGAAATATCATCGTTTTCTGTTTTGGAATTTGCTTGAGCAGTGAAGTTGCATGTCTGCATTTTGAAAATGTACACCTAAGGCTTTTGCTTTTGTTGTACCTTGCAGATCTCCATGAAGATGGTACCGAAGATACTTTCCCCATTAGTGAAGGACTGGGCACCTAAAGCTTACATCATCTCTTTCAAGCTGGAGACAGATCCTTGCATTCTTGTAGACCGGGCACGCAAAGCTCTGGAGATCTATCACCATCAGGCTGTTGTGGCAAATGTCCTTGACACACGGAGGAGCAGCGTAACCATAGTAACCAAGGGACTCCCAGGTTGAACTGCGTCTTTCTGATGAAGAGCATACGTAGCGTGGAATTAGAGGAAAAGATTGTGAGTTACCTGCAGGACTGCCACACCAATTTTATTAATCAGCAAAACCATGGCTCCTAATACTGTATGATAATTGTATGGGACTGCCCTGTTATTTATGATTTGTCCGGCGAGGTGGTGGGATGTTCGTGAAAAATTACCCGTGAATTTTCAGGACAATACTAGGTGAATGGTCACTCTGAATTGCCCAAAAATAATCTCCACAGTTTTATCCTTCAGTTCATAATTCTGTCATATTTGTGATTGCCCTGCTATTAATTAGATTGTGTAGCAGGGTGGTAAGATGTTTCTGTTATGTAAAAAAAAGTTGAATTGTTAGGGTTAAACTAAGCAAATGGTCACTCTGAAGTGCTCAACAAATAGTATCAGGTGTTCCAGATAAAACTAGTCCTCTTGGGGTGGGTTGCATGTGAGTGCTGCATCCATAGCAGACCGAAGCCGATCCCTGCCTTCATCTCAGTAGGAATAGTGTCACAATAGGTTGGCGGAACTGGCTCAGAATCCTTTAGTAAAGCAGTCAGTATGCTGATATATAGATCCTTAATAACCTCAGTAACTTCATACATAGTAACCCAGTAAAGTCAGTAGGGACTCTTGGTCCAACAACTATGCTGTTCAGATGTGCACTCATTTATAGGGTCTTTCCACTCACACTACTGCTTAGGGTACCCTGTAATTCCTTTGGCAAACAGGAATTTGTCCAGGCTTCCCTTGAAGGAACTGCAATGTCCTCATGTTCATTGTCTTTGCTGACAGACTGTTCCTTGGTGCAGGACCCATGTGAGAACAAAGTACCTCCCAATGTAACACCTGAATTTAGCTGCTTTGATCCTCAGCATGTGCCTCCCCACCCAAAAAAAGAAACACTGCTCTCACCCCATTCTAGTGTTACTGCATTACAGGTAAGGAATCACTCAAATAAGCTGATATGTGGTTAAACAAATCCTTTATTTATTCTATATGGGTGTTTGCCCCGCAGTCCATCCCTCAGAGGACTCTGTCTCTGGCACACCGCTCCCGGCCTGACACCCCCCCATGGCTGGGATGGGGTAAAGGGGCACAGGCTTACCCCCACCCGTGGAGCAAAATCCAGACTTCACGGGGACAGCCGGATCACTGGTGCGGCCATCATGGAGCCTGCCAGCTCCTCTTACTGTTTTCTCCCTTCCCTCCTCCCCACCAATGTAAGGACGCCAGCGTGTGCCCTCCCCGACTCGTACTGCCCTCCAGCTGTTGCTAGAGAGCAGTCAGCGATCAGGATGGGAAACTTCCTTCCCCCAAGAGAGGAGAACAGTTCTCTGGATGCTTGATCCTCTCCTGCCCCTGCCGGTCGCTGGCATGGTGTGGCGTCCAGCGCCTCAACCCTCAGCGCCACCGGGCCGGCCACAAAGTTGATTCATAGCAGCAGAAATGCAGGTGGCCGAATCACTCAATGTTGCATGTCGGCCACTTTTTCACGAGTCTTGAAAAAGTGGTTGACTTGAAACATTGATGTCAAAATAATTGTTGCCATATTGGTCCTTGTACAACAAAATAGGTGATTTGATACCTTTTATTGGACCAACATAGATTGCAAACCTACGAAACTGCCAGCAAAAACAGGCCTCATGGTCTATCAAGTCTGCTTCTGAATGTGCAGCTAGCACCCTACTTGCAGCTGCCACACCCCCCCCCTTACCTTTAGCCCCCCCACCCAGTCCCATCCCCTTTTGAAACTACCCACTGTCTTACAGGATACCACGTCCTCTGGCAGAGTGTTCCATTGCGCCACAACCCTCTCCGTGAAAAAGTGCCTCCTAATTTCCCTTTTATATCTTCCCCCTCCAGTCTAAGACCATTACCTCTCGTGTCCCTCCCCCTTCTTAGCATAAATATTCCTTCTGTACCTGTCTTGTTTATCCCCTTAAGTACTTAAAGGCCTCAGTTATATCTCCCCGATCCCATCTCTCCTACAAGGAGTACAAATTCAGCTTACTCAGCGCTGTCCTCATGCAGGATAACATTAAGGTTTCAAGCCTATGAGGTCCTTCTTCAGGAAGAAAATGGCACGTTTCTTAAGGGCTCACTTCTGGGTATTTTAACGTGAACTCTTAAGAAACCTGCCATTTTCTTTCTGAAGAAGAACCACGTAGGGTCGAATGCTAAAAGCTTTCCTGTAAATCTTTGTTGGTCCAATAAAGGTATCTGATCACCTGTTTTCTGCATCTGAAAACATTGAGTAATTTATTAGAATTAATGTGATGACATTGGAGTGAGGGTGATGCACTGTTTGGAGTGAACATGTTTTAAACAAAAGCACTACTGCATGGGTGCCCCCCCCCCCAGGTAAGCATATGTCCCTTCATCCTGCTGGAGCACACCTTGGACTGTACTGATACCCTTCAGTATGTGGAAGGCTGAGTTCATGTCCACATTCAACCTCCACTTCTCCAGGGTGAAAATGTTATGGGTCTTCTGTCACTCATAGCAGTTATTCTGCATTATTGTGATAATTTTACCCCTTCTGCTGCCTCATTGTCCTTTAAATATTGGGGAGCCCAAAACTATACTCCTGCTCCTGTCCCATCTCCTTGGTCATCCCTTTCATTTGGCACAGTCTGGCCCACATAAAGCCATGCTGATAGAGATTGAAAACCAAGGCCCGCCCCATTTAACACATAATCCTTGTCCTTAATAATGGAACCCAGGACCTTGCCTAGCATCAGTGTCAGTCTGGCAGGCTTATAATTTCTTAGGTCTGACCGTGCTTTCTTGGATATAGGGACCACGTTGAGCACTTTTCAGTGCTCCAGTACCGCAACTTTATGGATACTCATAAATAACTATCGCTATTGGCCTCTCCACTTGTTCCTTTAGGTCCATGATGATTCTAGGATGTATCCCCTCTGCCTCTTGGAATTTGCCTGGCTGGATCTTTGCCGGATAGTCTGCCACCAAGATAATTGTTATATCAGCAGCTTGCAACATGGTTTCCCTTGATGCTATGGTCATCCAAATGAGCATTGTCCACTCCCCCCCCCCCCCGGGTCCTTTGGAGAACACAGAAGAGTATTCATTCATTATCTCATCCATTGCCCCTGGCTCATGCAGTGGTTCCTCCCTCACCCTTACGCCTTTTCCTGTCCTTCACCTTACTCTTTCCATTTTATGAAATGGAATGTGGTTTTGCAGCTCCTACTGCTACCCTGGTTGTCAGACCCTCTTCGGTTTCCTTAGTTTTATTATTGTAATCCTTCATTGCTGTGCTGCACTCCTCTCTTACCTGGAGGCAGTGTGGACATTTCCAGCAGTCCTACATCCCCTTTAGTAGGATCAGCTGCCTTAGAACCCTCTTGAGCCAGGGAGAACCACTTGACCCTTTTTCCTTTATTGCTTAGAGGACTCCAGACCTCTGCAGATGCTTTTAGCACCTTAATCAGCACACCTGACATGTGTTGTGCATTACCAGCCTTGTGCAGCTTTTCCATACCTTTGGCCACCAAATCCCCCCGTCTTGGCAAAGTCTGTCTTTCTAAAGTTCTGAGTCCTGACTGATCTGTCTATATATTTTCTTGAGTTTACGTGCACAGCAAGAAATGCAGATTCTGCAACTCACAGTTGATTTGTGCAGTACAGATAACAAAAGCAATAAATGAGTATCCATAGAGTACTGTACAATAAATAAAATTGAAACAGTTAAAACAGTCTTGATGGAACAGTGTCCTGTCTTTCTTTGTAATATCAGTGTCCAATGGATATTTATATTCTGCTCTGCCTGAGTTGTTAACCAAGGAGTGTTTTCTGTGGGGGCATCCTCTAGGTGGCTATCAGTAGTCGTCCCAGATGGAGTTAGACATTATATGATCATTCTTCGAGTTGGAGCTCATGCAGCAGGCTACACAGTTAGGACTATGCCACCAGGCACTATGACCCCACAGAAAAATTCTAACCAGCAGTACCCAGCAGGGACCTCCCCTGACATCAGGGACAGGGAGGGTAGAAGGGAGGAGTAGGAGCCTCTCACGTAAAGGAAGGGATCAAAGCAGTGGAACTAAAGGGTAAACAGGGGAAGAGGAGGCACTGTGGGTTACCCTGGAGACCAGAAATGGCACCACAGTCCACCCAGAGGTTGTATACAGACCCCCATCTCGGGAGGAAATGGACAAGGAATGATAGAAG
The DNA here is from genome assembly GCA_016271365.2 of Neoceratodus forsteri. Lineage (NCBI taxonomy): Eukaryota > Metazoa > Chordata > Ceratodontiformes > Ceratodontidae > Neoceratodus > Neoceratodus forsteri. The sequence goes on from CM057452.1 coordinate 572,444,687, forward strand.
GCATCCTTAGGATGGCAGAGAAAGGAGAGATAGTGTTGATGGGGGACCTGAATATGCCAGATGTTAACTGGAGCATCTTTGCTGCAGCCACATCCAAGAGCAGGGTCATTCTCATGCCGGCCACGTCGAGGCGCAGCAGATGGATTTCACGTCTTGGCTGGCGGCCGGGTTGAGGCAGACCTGGTCACTGGAGGGCCCGGCGGGGAGAAGGATAGAGTGTCCTATGGACTGATCTCCTTCTCCGGGGGTGGGTGGAGAAGTGTCCAGCACGAGACAGAACCCTGGCGGAGGCCAGGAGTCATGCAGCTACCGGCACTAGCATGGACTGAAGGCGGGACGGATGCTGGTTGTCATTGCACATCCCCGTCTCCCAGAGGAAAAATGGAAAATGGGGGAGGGGGGTCCTCCGTCTAAGTGAAGCCCTCCCCGGGCTTCAGTTAGCAACCATCGCCAGCAGCACTCCCAACTAAATACTGGTTCCATGGCACTGGAATTAGGGGAACCAGTGCCACGGCCCCGCCCTCCGGGAGGCAAGCCAGGGGTGACCGGGAGAATGCGGCAATTGACAGTTGGTGGAAGCCTTGGGGCCGTGACCAGGGCAGAAGGCCGATGGATGGACCTGCCAGAAAAAGGAAAAACAAAATAAGCAGGGTCATTCTCGATGCCCTACAGGGGGCATGCCTCAGTCAGCTAGTGTTGGAACCTACTCGGGAGGGAGCAGTCTTAGACCTGGCACTCTCAAACAGGGATGGAGAGAGGATCTCTGATCTAGAAGTGGGTAGCCATCTGGGAACAAGTAACCACCAAACAGTGTGGTTCACGATAAACACAGCTGCAGAGTCGAGCCATAAAAACATGAGGGTACTGGACTTTAGGGAGGGCTGACTTTGTCAAATGGGAGCCTGCCTCAGAAAAGCATTAGCAAACAGGCAAGAAGGAGGGTGGAGGAACAATGGGAAACATCAAAACTGCCATCACAGATGCAACAAGCCTTTGTATGAAGCAAATCAATCAAAACGAAAGAAAAACACTGTGCTTCTCAAAAGAGGTGGCGGGGAAGGTTAGGGAGAAAAGATAGCATTCAGGAAGTATAAGGAAACACAGAAGGAGCAGGACAAAGAACTGTACCAGTTAAAGCAGAAGAAAGCGGGGAAGGCAGTCAGAATAGCAAAGGCCCAAACTGAGGAAAAGATAGCCAACTCGTTAAGGAGGGAGATGCAACGCTTTATAGGTACATTAGGGAGCGAAGAAAGACCAAGGGGAGGGAGGTGGCAGAGAGGGACAGTGAAAAAGCAGGGATACTGAATGAATACTTCTGCTGAGTATTCACAAAAGAAGGGGGGGGGTACCGAATCCAGTCAGTAGAAGCACTCTGGATAGGGTGGTCGATACCAGTCCTTTCACAGAAGAAAGGGTTCTGAAGAACTAAAACTGAAGGTAGACAAAGCAATGGGGCCTGACAGTATTCACTCCAGAATTCTAAAGAACTAAGGGGAGAACTAGTGACACCACTGACTACCCTTTTTAAAAAATCGTGGGAGGATGGTGTGCTACCTAAGGACTGGAGGAGGTGGATGTGATTCCCCTTCACAAAAGTGGGAGCAAAGCAGAGGTAGGAAACTCCAGACTTCAGTGGTAGGAAAATGATGGAATCACTTCTGAAAGAAAGAATTGTTGAGTACCTAGAGGCCAGCGGGGCACAGGACCCAAGGCAGCATGAATTCACAGCGGGAAGGTCACGTCAAACAAATCTAATAGATTTCTTTGATTGGGTGACCAAAGTAGTAGACCAGGGAGGGGATATGGACATGGCCTACCTAGACTTTAGCAAGGCATTTGACACAGTCCCACAGAAAAGATTAATAAACAAATTAGCCAGCCTGGGACTGGGTCCCAGGGTGGTAGCCTGGGTAAAACATTGGCTGGACAACAGGACACAGAGGGTAATAGTAAATGGAGTCCACTCCGAAGAAAGGGGGTTACTAGTGGGTGCCACTGGGTCCGGGAGTTGTTTTAATGTCTTTATAAGTGACATTGCAGAGGGACTGGAAGGAAAAGTATGCCTCTTTGCAGACAATACAAAGATCTGCAACAGGGTTGATACACAAGGGGGGTGTGTGAAAAGGATGAGAAGGGACCTGGTAAGTTTGGAGGAATGGTCAAAAGTATAGCAGCTTGGATTCAATGCAAGTAATGCACCTGGGAAACAAAACCCAGGGAAGAGTACACAGTGGGGAGGTAGTAACAACAACAAAAAATGGAAAGGGACGTGGGGGTAGTCATATCAGATGACCTAAAGGTAAGCAAGCAATGTGAGAAGGCAGTAGGGATGGCTGGGGGTATACTGGGATGAATCAAATAAATCTTTATTTTTATAGCGCCTTTCAAGACCAAGGCATTGTACAAATTGTAATTTACAATATAAAAGCAGAGAATATAATAACTTTAAAATCAATTCAATTAAACCAGGAAGGCCAAAGAAAATAAATGTTTTCAGCATAGATTTGAAATTGCTGACTGTCAGGCATTCTCTTAACCGACGAGGTAGAGAATTCCACAGGGTCGGTGCTGCAAATGAAAAAGCACGAGCTCCAGATGTTTTAAGACAAACCCTGGGAATCTCTAGCAATCCCTTGTCGGCTGATCGGAGAGGGCGACTGGGGGAGTAGGGAGTCAGGAGATCTTTGAGGTAGTTGGGGAGAGGCATCACCAGTAGAAAACAGGAAGTTGTTATCCGTCTGTACAGACAGTTGGTGAGACACCATCTGGAGTACTGCATGCAATTCTGGAGACCCCAGCTCCACAAGGACATAGAATGGAGGCAGTCCAGAGGAAGGCAACTAAAATGGTGCAGGGTCTGGCAGAAGCCATATGAAGAGACTAAAGGAGCTTAATATGTATAGCCTTGAGGAAAGGAGTGAGAGGGGACATGATAGAAACTTCTAAGTACCTCAAGGGAATCGGCAAAGTCCAAGAGAGTAGCATCTTCAGAAAAGAGATGTGAGCAACAAGGGGCACAATTTAAAGATGGGGGCGACTCTGGCAATGTGAGGAAGTATTTTTCCACAGAGAGAGTGGTGGACGCATGGAACAGCCTTCCTGAGGAGGTCGTGGGGTCAAAAACAGTGGGGGAATTCAAGAATGCATGGGACAAACATAAGGCAGTTCTGATGGGGGGGGGTAGGAAGAAGTAGGCTGTTCGTTAACTAGGATCTGCAGCTTATCCAATAGGTAGGGCGATGGGCAGACTAGGTGGGCCAAGCGATCCTTATCTGCTGTCAAAGTCTATGTTTGTCTGCCCCCATCTGCCAATGGTATAAAGTGGGCAGTCCCCAGCCCCACCTCAGTCCTTTTCCCACCGTCGACCCGTGCACATCGACTCCTCAGACGTCTCGTAACTACTATCGACTGCCATTTTGTTATAGGCTTTGTGTACCCTGTACCGATTCTTTTTACAGTGATTACCGCTTTATGTGTTCACCTTGACTACAGCAGAGGGGTGGAAATCTAGGCACACCTGCAGCAAACAGATCCCGCCATTCGGCATGCCTTTTCTGGCTGGGGCCTACCCCACCTACACGGACGCCTGCCCACACTGCCAAAATTCATCCGCACCAGGATATGCCGCTTGAAGACCTACCTCATGGAGCAACAACTCTCCGCTTCCAGCAGAAACCAGTGGGCTCCTCCTCTTCTTCGCCCACAGGTCTCCATCTTCCCTCAAGGACCTGCTGGAAGCACCACTTTAGGGAGAAGGAGAAATGTAGGTCCAAATCCTGCTCCCTGTCTCCTCACCAGAAGGGTAGATCCTCGAGTTCACACCCCCACGGGAGAGCTGACTCTGCCCCACTCCCTGGCAGGCCTCTCTTCTTAGGGCTTGCTGCTGATGAAGGCCCCACCCTTGTCCAGATGTCGGGTGGGGTCCTTCGGCCATGGACCTTGGGTCCTTCCCTGAGCCTTCGGCCCTTCCAGCAGGTCGCAGGGACCAAGGCCAGGGACACAGCCGAGACTTACTCCAGCAAGAAGTCTGCCATTCGTCCAGCTGGGATGCCACTGTCATCTGGCATGTCCTCAGGACCTGACAGATGTGGGCATCAGGAGAACTCACCATTCCAGAGATAGTTCCCCTAAGAAGCAGTCGTTGGACTCCAAGAATCTGACTCTGTCATACGCTTCTTCTTCTGAATCCACTCAGGTGACGCCTCCCCCAAAGCAACCGACTGAGTATTCAGAAGAGTCCCAGGCACAAGTGGGTCATACGCTGGCTTTGCCTACACCCCCACCTCGCTCGCAAGAGGACCAGATGCCAGCTAAGCTGGCGTCCCCAACCCAGACGCCAGAGGGGAGGTCGTCAGCGGTCCCAGACACACCAGACCTGCCAACCGGCCTAATGCCCCCAAGCCATCCATCAGGGGACCTGATGACGGGGGATTCTCAGGTGCTGGATGAAACACCAGGGCCCAGTACTTCCTGAGGAACCAGAGCATCTGCAGCCCTCTTTAGTCTCCCTAGCTGAGGTAGGGACGCTGTTTAATGCATGGTAGAACACAGTTAAAGGGGACCTTTTTACCAAGGAAAGGCCTCCTGCACCAGTGGCACCGCCCATGGCTCCGGTGCCTCCACCTCTGCCACCTCCCACAGGGCAACCACCCACCCCAAGGAGCCCCTCACCCCAAAGGAGGGTATAGATGAGGAAGTACCTCACCGAAGGGGTCGCAGAAGGTCTTCCTTCTCAAGATCTTCTAGTCGTCCCAAGACCGGCATAGACCCAGAAGGATGGTTTCCAGATCCCCTCCTTGGATTACTCAGGAAGAAGATTGTCGTCCATTGTTGGACGAATGTTCCCCCACCCAGAGAATCATAGGGACTTGCCGAGGTCCCTCCAGATGACCCAACTTCTATGGACATGATGTGCCATATTAAGTTCCTCAATCAGTGGGATATTGAAGAGTTGGACCCAGAGAGGCGCAGGCTTGCTAACTTTCTGGGTATGAGTGACCCCAAACCTGTGGTAGTCCCTCCTTTAGTCCCATCTTTCCAAGACATGACTAAACTAGCATGGAAACACCGGTCTAGGGCCACGGCTGTCCCGAAAAAGGCAGATCGGCTCTATAAATCTCCCAAGAATGAGCCTTTCAAACAACATGAAGTCTTGCTATATTATGACAGTAGCAGCAGTTTGTCCCACCACTAGAACTGCTCCGGAGGTGAAATAGTTAATTCCATTCTAAAATGGAACTTTGAGCACGAGCTCTAAGAAGCAGCTCTGTCTGTGTAATTTCAAACCTGAACTGTCAGATTCTTTACTCACCTCAGTGAACAGTCTCCGGAGATTTTCTCCTACTGCTCGGTTCATTTCTGGTTTAAACAGTGTTTTCTCGGTCCGATTCAACCGAGAATAGTTTTATTTAACTGCAAACCGTTCGTTCAAGCTCTGTCTGTGGTATCGTAAGTAATTTTAAAAGTTTTGTGTGTGGAACTTGTAAGTTTATCGGTTCGGTTTTGAACCGATCAGCGGGTTTAAAACTTATTAAATTCAAAAGTTTATCATTTTAGAGTGCGGTTCCCGGTTCTTATCGGTTCTAAAAACGCATTTTATTACGTTTTTCCAATACCCATGACACGGTTAGGAACCGATAAGGGTGTCTTGCCTGGCACTGCCGTTCAAAGGGCAAGTTTTTCTGGTTAGGCTGGCATTATGTCTGAGAAACCCAAAAGAAAAACCGGGCCCACTGGGTTTCAACACTGTGATGTCTGTGGGGAAGTCTTTGCCAAGGCTGACCCACACACCACATGTGTTTATTGTCTGGGGTTTGACCACCTCCAGTCAGACTGCCAGATATGTAAGAATTTCCCTGCAGCCACCCTGGAAAAGAGATTGGGCAGGGTCGGAACGAGAGGCCAAAAAGTCCGCTGACCCGGATGGCCAGCCCGGTTCGGTGCCAACCGAACCAGAGGGAGTGCCCTCTGACCAGGGTGAGACTTCCTCGGGCAAAGAAAAGCTGGTTCTGAGGACCACTTCCAGTGAAGAAACAAGAAAGTCAGCAGGTTTGGAGTCAAAATCCCTTCTCCAACTGCTGCAGAGATAGCAAAAGCCATCCAAATTGTCCAGTCACTGTCTCAGGTTCCGTCCGAACCGCCACTATCTGGCAAAAGGTCAGTTCGTCCGGTTCCAGTGGTTCAGGAATATGATGTTGAGGAGTTTTATGAACCAGAGGAGGGGGAGGATGATTATGAACAGTATGAATGTGGCTGGGAAGGTCTGGGTGTGCCCATTGAACCGGACATTTCCCCAGACAGACCTTTAGAATCTCCCCCTATGCTGTCTGAGTCCCCATCTCATTTATGTTTTACAAAAGTTGTTGAAACCCTCCAGCTTCCCTTGGAAGAAGCTGTGGATGAGCAAGAGGAGCCTGATTTTGTAGAAATGATGGATATTCCAGAGTCTAGGAGATTGTCTATTCCTCTGCATAGTCTTTTAGAAGAAAACAATAAAAATTTTAAAAACTCCTAATTCTGTGCCTCCTGTAGATAAAAAGATGGACAGAAGGTACACAGTGTCAGGTCCTGATACAGAATTCCTTTCTCAGCAATGCAGTCATGTTGGGGTAGTTCAGGCTGCAGCCTATGATAAAGCTAATATTCCCCTGGTTTCACATCCTCCTGACAAGGATTCCAGGAAGATTGATGCCATGGCAAAAAAATAGTATATGGCAGCCTCCTTGGGACTCAGGCAAGCAAATTATATGGCTTATGTAGCTAGGTATCAGAAATCTAGATGGGATACTGTTCTGGAATTAGCCAAACAAGCCCATGGCCAGCTGGCTAGCGAACTAGAACAGGTGGCTGCTGATGGCATTGAGGCTTCTAAGGTGCAGTTTCATGCTGCTGTGGATGTTAATGATGTTTCCTCTAGGGTCATGGCCACATCTGTAGCTTTTCTGGGTTGGCCTGGCTCAGGTGTACTAGCCTCTCACAGGATACCCAGACTAAGGCTATGGATTTTCCTGTGTGGGAAATTCTCTGTTTGGGGAGCAGACAGAGAATTACATGAAAAGATGGATGAATATAGGACTACTACAAAGTGCCCAAGCTAAGGAGGCGGCAAGCCACTCCCCAGAGGCATACCCCCAGGCGTAGGGTAGGCCTTTCTGAGGCCTTTTTATCAGACTCAGGCCTCCTCTGCTTATGCTCAGAGGGCTTCTTCAGAGGCAGAGGCAGACGGGGGTGGGCAGGCCTGCTCCCACCCCTCAGCCTAAAGCACCTGCTAAGCAGGCACCCTGATGAGGGTGCCGGGGCGGATCTCCTTTACCTGTAGGGCAGGTTGGCTTACTTCAGTCAGAACTGCGCTCTTTAACTTCAGCAAGTGGGTTCTGGAAGTAGTAAGCCAGGGCCTGGTTCTCAGCTTCAAAAGTTTCCCAAGATGAGAACCAGGTTTTTCTACTGCAAGTTCTTCAGAGACCCCTTGCTCTAGAAGCAGAGGTCTCAACCCTGTTGGCTCTCAGAGCAGTAGAAAGGGTTCCTCCCTGCACCAGGGCAGGGGTCTGTATTCAGATACTTCCTTACCCCAAAAAGACAGGAGAATGGCGGCCCATATTAGACCTCAGATATCTGAACAAGCATCTTTTGAAACCAAAGTTCAAAATGGTAACTCTGGCAATGATTTTACCCTCCCTAAGGCCAGGGACTGGCTAGCTTCCCTGGACCTCAAGGATGCCTATTTTCACGTCCTAATCAGAAGCTCCCATCCGAAGTACCTCAGATTGAGAACTACCTCAGGTCATTACCAGTTCAGAGCAATGCCCTTCGGCCTTACCTCTGCCCCAAAGGTATTCACAAAGTGTCTGGCAGTAGCAGTGGCTCACTTAAGGAGGCAAGAATTGCTGTTTTCCCTATCTAGACGATTGGCTCATTGAGGCCAGTCCTCAGAACAGGTAAAATCTCACCTGCAAGTCACCCAGCAGCTTCTCACCTCCTGGGCTTTCTGCTAAATCTACCAAAGTCGGTTCTGGAACCAGTCCAGGTACTCACCTTTATAGGGGCAGAATTGGACACAAAGCTAGCCAGAGCTTTTCTTCCCTTAGAAAGGGTAAGGAATTTAGTGGCTCTGGCCTCCTCCTTCACTCTGCAGGTCTCTTGACCAGCAAGACACTTCTGCAGCTCCTGGGGCACATGGCTGCATCCACAGCTGTTGTGCAGGGAGCAAGATTTCAGATGAGAGACATTCAGTTTCACTTGAGAACCTATTGGTCTCAGAGAAGAGACCCCTTTCCAAGTTGGTCCCAGTGACTCGAACCTTGATCCAGGCCCTCCAGTGGTGGCAGGATCAGAGCAATTTAAGATTGGGGTCCCTTCATTCCCCCTGCTCACAATTTGACTCTCACTACAGATGCTTCCCTTCTGGGTTGGGGAGCCCACATGGGCGACCTTTCCACTCAGGGAGTGTGGTCCCCCCAGGAATCTCTGCTCCACATCAATTTGCTGGAACTCAGAGCTGTCTTTTTAGCTCTTCAAGCGTTTTCTGCATCTGTCCACAACAAGGTGGTACAAGTCAGAACAGACAATACCACAACAATGTGGTACATCAACAAACAGGGGGGCACTCTGTCTTCTGCCTTGTGCACCGAGGCAATGAAGTTGTGGTCTCTGGCCTATTCCCTGAACACTTCCCTCATAGCAGTTCACCTTCCAGGGAAGGACAATGTCCTAGCGGATGCCCTCAGCAGGATTTCCCAGGGCTATCACGAATGGTCCCTGGATCCTCAGGTACTGGGGATAGTCTTTGCCAGATGGGGCACTCCTCAGATAGATCTTTTTGCAGCCCCAGACAATTACCAACTTCCTCTGTTCTGTTGCAGGCCTCCAGTGTTGGGCTCAGTCCCCCTGGACGCCCTTCTCCTGGATTGGGAAGGGAAGTTTCTTTATGCTTTCCCCCCCTTCCCTCTCCTATTCAAAGTACTAGTCAAAATCAGATCTCAGCCTTGCAAGGTGATTCTGATTGCCCCGGATTGGGCCAGGCAGTCATGATGCCCACTCCTTCTCTCACTGATAATCCATCTTCCCCTTTGTCTCCCCAGGAATCACAATCTATTAACTTGTGCCCAGGGAAGAGTTTGGTATCCGGACCTCAAATCCCTCAACCTCAAGGCCTGGCTCTTGAGGAGTTAGAGTTTGCTGATTTACACCTCTCTCACGGTGTTCTTGAAATCCTGAAGGCTTCCAGGAAGCCTTCCACTAGGGCTACTTATAGTTCTAAATGGAAGAGGTTTCCATTTGGTGTGCTGGGAAAATATTTCCCCAGAATCTGCTGATTTGCCCATTGTATTAGACTACATGGTCCATCTTAATTCCTTGGGCCTCAGACCAGCTACCCTGAGAGTTTATTTGGCAGCTGTCTCTGCTTTTGTTTCAGCAGGAAAGTCATCCCCTCTTTACACTCACCCTGTGTTTTCCAAGTTTTTAAGGATTACTCCATACTTAATCCACCCTTTGAACCGCCCCTGCCTGGGACCTTAATGTGTGCATTGCCCAGTTAATGCAACCCCCTTTTGAACCTCTGTTTTCTGCAGAGCTTAAGTATCTAACTTGGAAAACTGTTTTTCTGGTGGCTATCACTTCTGCTAGACGCATAAGTGAGTTGCAAGCCTTGTCAGTAGAAACTGACTTTATTTCTTTCCACAGGGATAAGGTAGTCCTTAGGACTAATAGGAAATTTTGCCTAAGGTGGTTTCAGATTTCCATCTTAACCAATCTATCTCCCTTCCAGTATTTTTCACTGATCACTCCTCTTCTGGTGAGAGAGGTTGCACAGCCTGGATGTTAAGAGGGCCCTTAGTTACTATATAGAGCGTACCAAAGGTCACAGGTTCAATCCTCCAACTTTCCTCACCTATGGTGAAGTTGGGAAAGGCAAACCGGCCACTAAGAGGTCAATTGCAAGGTGGATTGTCTCTTGTATCCAATTTTGTTATCAGAAAATGGGCAGAGATCCCCCCTCTGGCTTGAGGGCTCATTCTACCAGGGGTACAGCCGCGTCTCTAGCTGCTGCTAGAGACATCCCTCTATTAGACATATGCCAGGCTGCTACTTGGAAAACGTTACACACTTTCACCAAGCATTACTCCCTGGATGTCCAGGCCAGGAGAGATGCTCGGTTTGGCACAGCTGTTCTTCAGAGCCTATTCCCTAAGTGGGTTCTGTCCCTCCTCCATGGAGGTACTGCTGTGTAGTCTGCTACTGTCATAATATAGCAAGCCTTCATGTTGTTTGAAGAAAAAATTACTCACCTTAGTAATGTTGTTTCTTCTAATGGAGTCTTGCTGTATTATGACCTCCCCCCCAGCCTGCCCCTCTCAGAACCTCTACTTGGGTGGGGTGCGGGCAACTTAGTGTGGGCACTATTTTATGCCCTTTAACGCTTTCTTCCCTTTGGGGGTTTGGGGTGTGTGTTTTATTATCTTGTTGTTTTATTCTCTTGTTAAAATTGTATTACTAGTTCTGGTCCCTGACTTGAGTCTTGGGTGTTGGGACCAGCAATGGTTGTTAATATTTAGGTAGCCATTTGGCTGGTGTAGGTTACAGCTTCCACAAGACTTTAGTGAGTTTTTGTCAGAAGATCTGACAGTTCAGGTTTGAAATTACACAGACAGAGCTGCTTCTTAGAGTTCGTGCTCAAAGTTCCATTTTAGAATGGAATTAACTATTTCACCTCGAGCAGTTCTAGTGGTGGACAACTGCTGCCACTGTCATAATATAGCAAGACTCCATTAGAAGAAACAACATTACTAAGGTGAGTAATTTTTCTTCTTGGGAGAACCCCAAAACGGACTCTTTGGTCCTCACGGCAGCACATGGGGAGCCAAACAGCCCAAATATGTAAGTTAGCAACCACCCAACAAAGAATCCAAGAGATTGGACACTTTAGGAAGGAAGGTTTTCTCTTCAGCCACTTGCACCATTCGGTCCCTAAATTTTTTTGCCCATATGGTGCAATACCAAAAATCTCTGTGGAAAAAGGCTGTGGAGCTCGCCCAAAGACAGCCGAATACCCCCAACAAAATCGAACTCCTAGATATTCTACAGTCAGGACTTGATGTAGGAAAGCATGTCGTACGGGCTTCTTATGACTCAGCCGACATGACCGCTCACACTGCGGCAACTGTAGTCTGTCTCAGATGCCACTCTTGGTTGAGGTTGTCGGGGTTCCGGCAGGACCTCCAGGCTGCTATCCTGGACATGCCCTTCATTGGATCTGTCGTGTTCAGGGAAGACGCACAGAAGATTATCACAGACCTGCAGGACTCTGGCAAAGCTGACCAGTCAGTCCACCAAATGTACCGGTCTGAGCCCTTTTGCAAAGAAAAGGCCCTGCTTTGGTGTCTGAACTCCCAAACGCTCTAAGGGCAGCAGCACAGAGGCCCTTTCAAGTGAAAGGCTTTTTCCCAGCCCTCTGGTGCCATGGGACCTAGAAGTGCAAAATTCTCCTGCCCACCTCAGGGACCCATGCCTGACTCCTTGCCCACCCCCTCCCCAGCAGAGTCCATAGGGAGGCGGTAGGGGGAGGTCTCCTTTACCTAAAAGGGTGGACCAGCATCACCTCCGATTCTTGGGTCTTAGACATCATAGAGAAGGGACACGCCCTGGAGTTTGTAGAAATTCCTCCTGACAAAACCCCAGTTCCTTCACGGTGCTCCTAATACCACGCAGCTCTCATCTCAGACGAGATTCAAGCCTTGCTGTCCAAGAGGGCTATAGAGCTCATACCTCCGTCTCAGAGAGGGACAGGATTATACTCCCACTTCTTCTTGGTTCCCAATAAGACAGGAACCTGTACCCCATCTTGGACCTCAGCCAGTTCATCGAATATAAGAGGATCTTACTTCGAGAGGGTTCTTTCAGTAGGTCATCACATATAGGACTGGCGCCACCCAGCATTGGGCTGCACGGCAGACTTTTCTAGCAATCCCTGACAGGGGAATGCCCACCCGATGTCACGTGACTGATGTCAGCGTGACTGTATATAGTGGGCGGTCCCCACGCCCCCCCCCAGTTCTTTCCCGCTGTCGCCTCGTGTCAGTCGCTCCGCAGACTTCCATTTGCGATCGTCGAGAAAGTTCATCGCATCGGTAATCCCTCGCTACTTTATTCTTCAAAACTCTGTACTTTTTTATGTCTTCTCCTAAGAAGAAGTGCTCATCGTGTGTCACCCAGATCCCACACAAAGACAGACATCCAAAGTGCGTCATCTGCCTAGGCCCAAACCATCCAGTCTCCTCTTGCCCTGAGTGCCAATCCTTCAACCAGGCCACAAAAAAACAGAGACAGCAGGCTTTGGAGGCCCACCTGCTCAAAGCCCGCCTAGTTTCTCTAGAGAAAAAGATGGATTGGCTTAGGGACTTGTCTGAAAAATCTTCCCCTTCCAAAAAACACAAGGAGAAGTCTAAGGAGCGGGCTCGCTCCACGGATGACGTCAGACCCTCGACTAGTAAGGCCCAGCTGCCTCCCAGGAAACCGGACGGTAATTCAGATAAAACTCCAGCGGATAAGTTGATGTCGGCTCCTCCAGCGAGCGCCCCTTAGCGAGCCAAGTCTGCCCTGCCCGGCTGAGCAGGGCCCGGCTTCAGTCGATAAGTTGGCCGGGGTTCCACCCCTGACCGCCCGACTCCGCCTGCTAAGTCTGCCATCTCTGACGACCGCACAGGCTCGGTTCCCCCATCGGGGCCTAACAGCGCCACACCTGACATCCGGTGGGACTAGAGGGAGAAAGTCCCTCTCCCTCCCCCTCCTCCTCCTTCACCCGTGTCCTCGCATTCTCCCTCGGACATGGCGACGGAGACGCCCTTGAACTTGTTGATATGTTGGGTTCCTCTCCGTGCTCCCCTGCCGGGGTCCAGGTGCAGGAGGCTCCTCCTTGGCTGGATGGCCTTTCTGTGGAGGCCCCTCTGCAGCCTAACGGTGGACTGCCAGCCCCTCCTCAGACGCTGGCAATCCTGACGACATTCCCTCTGCCGGGACCAGCTCTCCGGCCTCTACCTTTAGCTAATGCCAGACCCGACTCCTATGTCAAGAGCCCCTTCGTCCGGTACCGCGCCAGATTGGGTGGCGCGTGCCGATGTCAGTTCCTCTGGCATGGACTGTCCTGACTGTGGACCCTCCTCTGATTTATACTATGGCGGGTCCGACGTGGGTTCCCCCGACGTCAGGGCTGACAACGGGGATTTACACTCTACCCCGAACTGTCATCCATTACCAATATGGGTATCCTGGGGATCCTTACCCGGGGGTTCCACTCCCGATTGGAGTCATCTGGGACAGTTCTACCCGGGATTTAACCCCTATTCCCACTACATGGGACCCCAGGGTTATTATCCCCAACCGGTCACCCCTTCCTCCTCCTCCTCCCCCCCCAGTTGTTCCGGATTTCAAGACCCTAATACAGTCTTGGTGGCAGGAGGCTAAGTCGGAGCGGGTTTCGGACCTGGAAACTAGACTCCCACAACTGCAGCTTCCTAGGTCTCCTTCCCGAGCAGCTCGCTTCCAACTGTCCACATCTCGGGAAGACTCAGCAGGACTTTTCCTTCCAAATTTTTCTCGTTGTCCTGACAAGGAGGCAGATGATGACAGCTCAAACGGGAGGGAAGATTCCTTGGAGGAGGAGATCCTGGAGGACCCTGAGGAACCGAAAGGTAAGGCCTCGCCGAAATCACCGCTGGAGGACCCTTCCTTCAAACAACATGAAGTCTTGCTGTATTCTGACAATAGCAGTGAGTCCCAACCTTCGAACTGCCCCGGAGATGAAAGAGTTAACTTTCCATGCCAGGCATGGAACGCTGAGCTCAAGCTCGGTTGAGACTCTGTCTGTTGCTGTTTGAACTCAAACCATCAGATTCTTTACTCCGCCTCACTGAACAGTCGCTCTGGAGATTTCTCCTTCTGCTCGGTTCAATTTGTCGGTTAAAGTACCGCTTTTCTCGGTTTTCAACCGAATTTAAACCGTAACCTGTCTGTTCACTCTCTGTCTGTGGTATTCGTGAGTACTAGATAGGTTATATTGTTTTCTATTCTGTGTGGAACTTGTAAATGGTTCATCGGTTCGGTTTGAACCGATAAAGTTGTTGTAAAATCTTTATCTGTACTTTTAGAGTGTGGTTACCGGTTCTTATCGGTTCTAAAAAAATCCGATTTTATTACGTATTTTTCCACGACCCGTGACACGGTCAGGAACCGATAAGTGTCTTGCCTGGCGGATTGCCATTAAAAGGGTAAGTTTGGTTAGGACTGGCACAATGTCTGAGAAACCCAAAGGAAAAACCGGACCCACTGGGTTTCAACACTGCAGTGTGTGTGGGGAAGCCTTTACTAAGGCTGACCCCCACACCACCTGTGTTTATTGTCTGGGGTTTGACCACCTCAATGCAAACTGCCAGATTTGTAAAAATTTTCCTGCAACTACCCTAGAGAAGAGAGTTGGTAGGCTCAGGGAAAGGGAGGCCAAAAAGTCCGCTGAACCGGATGGCCAGCCCGGTTCGGTTCAAACCGAACCAGAAGGAGTGCCCTCTGACCAGGGCAAGACTTCTTCAGGCAAAAGGAGAACCGATTCCGAGGAGTTGGTTCCGCCTAAGAGAACAAGAAAGGAAAAATCAGCTGGTGTGGATCCAAAAGTTTCTTCTCCAACCGCTGAGGAAATAGCCAAAGCGATAAAAATTGTGCAGTCGCTTTCTCCGGTTCCGACCGAACCGGCACCATCAGGAAGGCGCTCGGTTCGGCTGGTTCCACCTGTTCAAGATTATGATTTAGAGGAATATTATGAACCGGAGGAGGAGGAAGAGGAGTATGAGGAAAGTGAATGTGGTTTTGAAAGTCTGGATGTGCCCATTGACCTGGACATCTCCCCAGACAGACCTTCAGGATTGTCTCCTCCTAGGCTTTCTAAGTCCCCCTCCCATTTCATGTTTTATAAGAAAGTGGCCGAAACCCTTCAGCTTCCTATGGAAGAAGCTGTGGATGACCAGGAAGAGCCTGACAATGTGGAAATGATGGATATCCCAGAGTCTAGGAGGCTGTCTATTCCCTTACACAAATCTTTTGGGAAACAGACATTTAAGATTTTAAAGATTCCTAATACTATACCTCCTGTGGATAAGAGAATAGACAAGAGGTATACTCTGTCAGGCTCTGATACAGAGTTCCTTACACAACAATGCAGCCATGTTGGGGTAGTGCAGGCTGCAGCCTGTGATAAGGCAAATATTCCCTTGGCTTCACACCCCCCAGACAAGGACTCCAGGAGGATTGATGCCATGGCAAAGAAACAGTACATGGCAGTATCCTTGGGACTCAGACAGGCCAACTATATGGCCTATACTGCTAGGTATCAGAAATATAGATGCGACACTGTCATGGCTTTAGCAAAACAGGTCCCTGGCCAGCTTGCCAAGGAGCTGGAGCAGGTGGCTGTTGATGGTATCGAGGCATCCAAGGTGCAATTCCATGCTGCAGTGGACTCAATGATGTTTCATCTAGAGTCATGGCTATATCTGTGGCACTTTGTAGAATGGCTTGGCTCAGATGTACTAGCCTGTCACAGGATACCCAGACTAAGGCCATGGATTTTCCTGTTGTAGTAATTCTGTTTGGGGAGCAAACAGAGAATTACATGAAGAAAATGGATGAATATAGGACCAACCTATAGGAGTGCCCAGGCCAAGGAAAGGCAAGCCACTCCTCAAAGGCAGCATCCAGGGGCAGGGCAGGCCTTTCATAGGCCTTTCTACCAAGCCCAGGCCTCCTCTTCTGCTTATGCTCAGAGGGGTTCTTTAGAAGGAGAGGCAGAAGGGGTACAAGCAGGCCTGCTTCACCCCTCAGCCTAAACCCCCTGCCAAACAGGCACCCTGATGGGTTTGCCAGGGCCGATTCTCCACTACCTGTAGGGGGCAGGCTGGCTTACTTTGTCCAGGACTGGAAGTCTCTAACATCAGACAAGTGGGTCCTGGAAGTAGTAAGCCAGGGACTGGTTCTCAGCTTCAAAAAATTTCCAAAGCTGAGAGCCAGATCCTTTCCACCTGCAAATCCTTCAGAGGCATTTGCCCTAGAGGCAGAGGTCTCTTCCCTCCTGGCTCTCAGAGCTGTGGAAAGGGTTCCACCCCTACACCAGGGCAAAGGATTGTACTCCAGGTACTTCCTTACCCCCAAAAAGACAGGAGAATGGCGGCCCATCCTGGATCTCAGATACTTAAACAAGCACCTTTAAAGCCAAAATTCAAAATGGTGACTCTGGGAATAATTCTGCCTTCTCTAAGGCCAGGGGACTGGCTAGTCTCCCTGGACCTCAAGGATGCATATTTTCATATTCTCATCAGAAGCTCCCATCGAAAGTACCTCGGGTTCGAGCTACCCTCAGGCCATTACCAATTCAGAGCAATGCCCTTCGGTCTAACCTCTGCTCCAAGGGCGTTCACAAAATGCCTGGCAGTAGTAGTTGCTTCTCTAAGAAGGCAAAGGATTGCCATCTTCCCATACCTGGACGACTGACTCATAGTAGGCCAGTCCCCAGACCAAGTCAAGTTACACCTACAGATAACTCAGCAACTGCTCACTTCTCTAGGTTTCCTTCTGAATCTTTCAAAGTCAGTTCTAGAGCCTGTTCAACTCCTCACCTTCATAGGCACAGAGCTAGATACAGAAAAGACCAAGAGCCTTCCTTCCCTGGACAGGCAAGGACCCTTGTCACACGAGCCTCCTCATTCACCCTTCAGGTGTCTCGTCCAGCAAGGCATTTTCTGCAGCTCCTGGGGCACATGGCTGCTTCTACAGCAGTGGTGCAGGGAGCAAGATTTCAGATAAGGGAGATTCAGTTCCACTTGAGAGCCTTTTGATCTCAGAAAAAGGACCCTCTGACCAAACTGATCCCAGTGACTCGAACCCTGATCTAGGCCTTGCAGTGGTGGCAGGATCAGAACACTCTAAGACAGAGTTCCCTTTGTCTCTCAGTCTCACTCTTTAATCCTTACTACAGATGCCTCCCTCTTGGGGTGGGGGGCCCACTTGGGAGATCTGACCACTCAAGGGTTGTGGTCCCCTCAGGAATCTCTGCTTCACATCAATCTGTTGGAACTCAGAGCAGTTTTTCTAGCACTTCAAGCCTATTCGAAGTCTGTTCAGAACAGTTATTCAGATCAGAACAGACAATACCACCACAATGTGGTATATCAACAAGCAAGGAGGCACCTGGGTCTCACGGCCTTGTGCAGAAGCAATGACGTTGTGGTCTCTGGCTTATTCCCTGAACACTTCCCTCACAGCAGTACACCTCCCAGGCAAGGACAATGTCCTGGCAGATGCTCTCAGCAGGATATCCCAGGGCCATCACGAATGGTCACTGGATCCCCTGGTTTTGGAGGTGATAATCTTCTCTTGTCAATCTTCACCATTCATTACTTCCTGGGTGTAAGCGGATGGCGCACCGTCCAGGAACTTTTTTTAAAAAAGTTGCCCTAAACCCGCCCTCGAGGCGGCGTCCATCGTCATGCAGCAGTGACCGATAGTTTGACTTACTCCTCCTCCAACTCAGTTCTGTTTCTCCCTACGTCCGAGGCAGCACCTGTTCGCGCGTGCCGCTGGTATTTGTAGAGTTTGCTCTATTCTTTTTTCCTCATACTCGACGTCCTATCGGTAAGACCGTTTTTATTTCTAAAGCGGCGCCCGGTGTGCTTTTCCTACTGTTTTTTCTTGTTGATTTCGCATGTATGTCCGTCCGAGCTAAACGTGGTTCAAGACGGGTCACTTCTATGCGCCGGTGTGTTACTGTGGCTGCATTTCTCCGCCTCGACCGGCATGACGCTTGTCTGCGTTGCCTGGGACCCAAATCCATGACATGGATCTGCGTCGGCTCTTGTTTCTCCATGGACCGCCATGTCCTCAAGTCCGCTGTTCAAGCTTCGGCAGCCCCGCCGACCTCTCAGGGACGGCGCTCGCTCAAAAGGGATTCTCAGGTAAGGTCTCTAGAGCGCTTCCGGGTCCCCTCCAGGGCCTACTCACGGTCCTGAGGAGGAGGGGTCCCCGCCTTTTTCTTGCCGAGGAGGAGGCCCCTTCCGATGTGTCGGGGAGCGTCGTAGTCCTCCCGGGTCAAGGGCGCCGACACCGGCCTCGGCAGCCTCCCCTCGAGGTGCAGGCTCTCGTGGCGCAGGCCCTCGACTTTTTGGGCCTGGCTCGGTGGGACTCGACGCCACCCTTCGCGCCGCTTTCGATCCTGGCGCCGTCATGTGCCGGTGATCGGCGGCGCGCTGCTTTCCGCGCGCGAGCGGAGTCCCGCGCTGCTCAGGGCGCTGGTGGATTGAGCGGCGCTGCGGCGCTGCGATTCTCGGCGCCGCTTCACGGCGCCGTGATCGGGCGGTGCCGCGATGTGCCGCTTGGGCCTCGTGCTGCTCGCCAGGGCGCCTGGCGGACAAGGCGCCATCGGGCGGTGCCGCCGCTTCAACGCGCCCGCGCTGCGGGCCTTTGTCCTTCTCCAGGCGGTGCGCCGGGCTTGCCGGCGCCCGCTGGGGGTGTGGAGCCAGGCCTGGCTACCGCATGAAGGAGGCGAGCGGGCGCCCCTTAGCCGGGCCGCTCGCTGCCTCGCAGGCCTCAGGGACCCTTGGGGTGGCCAGCATGAGGTCCTGCTGATCTCGCCCTCCTCGGAGGGCGGCGATTCAGACGTGACCCATCCTGGCACCCCCTCCTCGGAGTCTGGGTCCCGGTGGCTAGAGGTGCCAGGCGGCGCAGCGGGCCCCTCCTCTGTCCCCTCTTCCGCTTGCCTCCTGAGGGTTCCTGCTGGCAGTGGCTGGAGCCCGGGGCAGCGTGGGGGTGACGTAGGGGAGGCTCTCTGAGGCCCGGGACAGCTACTCCTTACGGGTGCTGTTGCCTCTCTAGGGACAGGGGGACGCTGTGGTCGAGGAGGAGGGCCCTCTCGGAGTCCGGGAGGGTTTGGGGGTCTGCTGCTCGGTTCTTCTTTGGCCACCTGGGGGTGGCCAGGAGCCGCGTGCAGAGCCCCCTCCCTCTCTCCAGGGTTCTAGGGTGTCCTCCGCGGCGAGCTTTGTGCGGACTGCCCTTCTGGATCCATGCAGTCCCGAAGGCCATGGGGAGGTTCTCCCAGGGCTCTTCCAGGCTCCGCTTCCCAGAGTTCCGTTCTGCGGCCTGGTCTGATATCCGGGATCCTCTTTCCAGGGCCCCTTTCCCTGGATTCAGAGCCCTCTCAGAGAGCAGTTACCTCCGCTGAGGTGCCCCTCTCCATCTCTCTGCCTTCACCACCCCGCCTCCCAGGCTGTCGGTCCCACGGGTCCGTTATCCTGGGGGCAGTTCTAGGGGTCTCCATGCTGCCTCCCTCATATGTTAGATACATGCATGAGCGGGTCTTTCGACTCTCCCCACCGCCGAGGAATCCTCTTCACATTCCAGTTCCCCATCATCCTCGCCTCCTCCTCCGAGGAGAGAGAACCCCTGCTCATCTGTCCTCCGATGCTGATTTCACAGAATATCAGCGCTTCTCTCCTCGAGGATGGTGAGGGATCTCCGGATTTCCTCACGCTCAAGAGACAATAATACCGGGAGACGCCGTGAATTCCTTTGGCTGACTCTAGTGCCCGGCATCTGGTGGTACCTTCCTGGCCTATCCCCTTCCAGGAGTATGCTTATCCGTCATGGCAGTCCCCGCCGCTTTTCCCCAGCCCCGGCGGACCGCCAGCGAGGTATTGTGCCCCTCTGAGTCTCTAGGTTCCCTTCCAGCCGGCCTCAGGTTTGGTATACCTGGATACTCTTCTGGGCGCCGTTGCCTGGCGCGCGACCGCCCCACGGTTCGGACTCTCCAGTTCGACCGTTGGGGGCGAAGAGTGTTCTCTTCTTCCGAGGCGGTGCATGTATTGCATCACATCAGGCTCACTACGCTGCCTACAACCGGCATCTGTGGTCGATGATGTCCCAGCTGCTGGCATCTATGCCTGATACGGAGCAAACCAGACAAGCCGCTGTCTCTCCGGGTAGGCCTGGAGCTGGCAAGACACCAAGCAAGGGCATCTTATGACGACAATGAGGTGGCTTCCAGGCTTGCGGGGGACGGCGATCTGCATCAGGCGGGCCGGCATGGCTTCGTCTTTCCAGGTTGTCACCCCTGGCCGGGCGTGGGGTAGTTCGCTCCGCTTCTCCGGGACCAGTCTTTTTCTCCAGAGCTAGGAGACTTTTAAGGGGCCCCTCCGCCTCCTCGTCCTCGGAGGCACCTCCCAGCTCTTCTCCCACTTAGGCTTTCTGAATAAGCCAGGGTCTTCTCCTTCTGTTTCTCACCAACAGAAGGCTGGGGGTCTTGTTCCCTCAGGGTATGGCCTCTTCCCCCTCCAGGGGAAGAGGAGCTTGGTACTCACCCAGGAGTAATGAATGGTGAAGATTGACAAGGAAGATAGGAAATTACGCACCTACCGTAATTTTTGATCTTCTCTTGTATCTTCACCATTCATTACTACACCCGCCACCATCCCCTCAGTGGCCTCTTCCTGTGGCTTCTCCACCTCCCGCTCCTTCCTCTCTGCATTTATATATAAATATAGGAAAATTGCTTCATTTTCCAAAAAAAAAAAAAATAACAAAAGTAAAAAAAAAAATCTTCTTGGGGGGTTTAAAATCCAGAAAAATTATTTACTCTAAGATTCATGGGCCATCGTGGATTGCATTGGCGATCAGACTGCACAACTATCTTCTTGCTATTCTTATGGCAAGATACCTCGGGGTTGTTTGGCCTGGCTCAGGCTATTCAGTTTTGATCCTGCAATCCCTGTTCAGATAGTTGCCCTGAAATCTAATCCCCACTCTATTCTTGCCTTGCAGAGCAGAGGAACGTAAATGCTGTTCCTTTCTCTTCTAAAAAAAAAAAAAAAAAATGCTGAGGGAACTCTCTCCGACTGCTATAGGCATCTTGGTATCTGGGTCATGCATCTAGTAAAAAAAAAAAAAAAAAAAAAAAGGAAAAGGAGAAATCAAACAAGAAGGCAAATGAGAAGGTAGGCTATCCTTCTCGCTGTTTTGCTAAGTGGTTTCTCCCTTTAAGTGTCCTCCTGGACAATTTTTACAGTAGAGCTCTACTGACCATATCCAATCTTAGCCAGCCTAAGCCTTGGCCGGCCTTAGCCAGTCAGTCTGGGTCCCGTTTCTTTCTTGGAACGCCTGAAAGGCTTACATTTTCCATTTCTAAACCCCTGAGCAGCGCTCTCATGCTGCGGGGGTTTTATTCTTCCCTCCTCGGCTGTCCTCCAGTTAAAGGCCTTCCACGGCCAGGAGCCCGAGGTGTGTCAAGAACAATGGCATGTTGAAGATGAGGACTATGCCCTTCTGAGTCTGTCTAGCGGGTTCGGTGAACCTTCTCTTCAGCTCTATCTCCGGGGATTTCTTCCCTTTAGTCGAGCCTTCAGCTACAAGCTAACTATGCTCAGTTGGGCATTCTGGTGCCTTCAACATCCCATCTCTCTCTTCTCTTTCTTCTTCTTCTTCTATTTTCTCATTTCTTACTCATCTCTCCTCCCAGAGTCGCCCAGGTAAGGAGGCCCTGCACTCCCAGGCTAGGATGTTTTACCTCCTCTGTCCTTCCTCCATCGGCTTATTCCCTTTTTCAGTTCATTCTTCCTTGCTTTTGCTATCCTCGCTATCTTGCCTCGCTATCTATATTTTCTGCTTTCATTTTTGCCTCTCCGAGCTCACTGAACTGAGTTGGAGGAGGAGATCGTCCTTCAGCCGCCGCCTCGCGCATGACGCCGTCGCTCTGGGGCAGTAGAACTGTAAGGCAACTTAAAAAAAAAAAAGCCTTCGTGACGGAAGTGCGCGCCTGGCTTACACCCAGGAAGTAATGAATGGTGAAGATACAAGAGAAGATCAAGAATTACGGTAGGTACGTACTTTCCTTTCTCCAGATGGGGCACCCCACAGATAGATCTTTTTGCAGCCCCAGACAGTCACCAACTTCCCCTGTTTTGCTGCAGGCCCCCAGTGTTGGGCTCAGTCCCCCTGGATGCCTTAGTTCTCAGTTGGGAAGGGAAGTTCCTGTATGCTTTTCCCCCCTTCCCTCTCCTATTCAAAGTGCTAGTCAAGATCAAGTCTCAACCTTACAAGGTGATCCTGATTGCTCCAGACTGGGCCAGACAGCCCTGGTATCCTCTCCTATTGTCTTTAGCAGTCTACCTTCCCCTGTCTCTTCCCAGGAATTACAACCTGTTAACCTGTGCTCAGGGGAGGGTCTGGTACCCAATCTCAAACCTCTCAATCTCAAGGCCTGGTTCTTGAAGAGTTAGGGTTGCTGATTTACACTCTCCCAAGGTGTTATGGATATTCTAAAGGCTTCTAGGAAGCCTTCCACCAGAACTACTTATAATTCCAAGCGGAAAAGATTTTCCATATGGTGCTCTGGGAGGCATATTTCCCCAGAGTCTGCTGATCTGCCCACAGTCCTTGACTATATGGTCCATCTGAATAGCTTGGGATTCAGACCAGCTACACTAAGGGTTCATCTGGCAGCTGTCTCTGCTTTCATTTCAGCTGGTAAGCCCTCTTCCCTTTCAGCTCACCCTGTATTCTCCACATTTTTCAAGGGATTGCTTCACACCAACCCACCATTCAGGGACCCTGCCCCTGCTTGGGACCTTAACGTTTGCATTGCTCAGCTTATGCAACCCCTTTGAGCCTTTGTCCTCAGCAGAGCTTAAGTACTTGACTTGGAAAACTGTGTTCCTGGTGGTTATCACTCACTTGCCAGGTGCATAAGTGAGTTACAAGCCCTGTCAGTGGAGTTTGATTTTATCTCTTTCCATAGAGATAAGGTGGTCCTTAGGACTAACAGGAAGTTTTTACCTAAGGTGGCTTCAGACTTCCACCTTAACCAATCTGTGTCCCTTCCTCTGTTCTTCACTGACCATTCCTCCTCTGGTGAGAGGAGGCTGCACAGTTTAGATGTGAAAAGAGCCCTTAGCTACCACATAGAATGTACCAAGGGTCACAGGTTTGACTCCCTCCAACTGTTCCTAACTTGTGAGGTTGGTAAAGGAAAACCTGCCACTAAAAGATCCATTGCCAGGTGGATTGTCTCTTGCATTCAATTTTGCTATGAAAAACTAGGTAAGGTTCCACCCTCAGGCCTGAGGGCTCACTCTACCAGAGGTGCAGCTGCTTCCCTGGCTGCTGCCAGGGATATTCCTATCTTAGAGATATGTCAAGCAGCTACCTGGAAAACAGTTCACACTTTTACCAAGCATTACTCCCTGGATATCCAGGCAAGGAGTGATGCTCAGTTTGGCACAGCTGTGCTTCAGAGCCTATTCCCTAAGTAGCTTCTGTCTCTCCTCCATGAATGTCCTGCTTGGTAGTCTGCTATTGTCAGAATACAGCAAGACTTCATGTTGTTTGAAGAAAAAATTACTCACCTTAGTAATGTTGTTTCTTCTAATGGAGTCTTGCTGTATTCTGACCTCCCCCGCCTTCCCCTCTCAGAACCTTGTTTTTGGGATGTGGGTGGGCAGTAGCAGTGCTGGCACTCAAGAGGTGCCCCACCCTTTTCTGTTATCACCCCTTTTTCTTGGGTGAATGGGTGTTGTGTTTATTTCATTTTTTGGGTTTCCTGACTTGAGTTTTTGTTTTGGGACCAAAAAATCTGTTTTTATGTTAGTAGCCAGTTGGCTAGTGTAGGTTTACAGCTTCCACACAGGACCTCAGTGAGTTTAGCTCAAAGATCTGACGGTTTGAGTTCAAACAGCAACAGACAGAGTCTCAACCGAGCTTGAGCTCAGCTGCCCATGCCTGGCATGGAAAGTTAACTCTTTCATCTCCTGGGCTGTCTAAGGTTGGGACTCACTGCTATTGTCAGAATACAGCAAGACTCCATTAGAAGAAACAACATTACTAAGGTGAGTAATTTTTTCTTCTTGGACTTGTTGAGGGCCTTGAGAGACTGCTTCGACTGGGAGTCAGAGGAACAGGACCCGATGAGACATAGACTCTGGAACAACTGGACTTGATTCTCTGTCGCTTATCCCAGTTCCTCGTGGATGGGCCCCATCAAGACCTCACCACGACCATCTGACAGATGCCTCAATCTATTCTGACTGTCCCCAAATGGGGGACAGACTCTCCCGGACGCCTAAGGATGCCCTTTCTTAAAAATCTCATCCTAAGGCTGACTGTAGTAATTTCAGCGGCTCATGATCGCCTCCCTCGCTCCCAAGCACATGAGCACTACTCCTCCGGACAAGGAGTGAAGGCAGATGGACCAGTTTGGGGACAAAGGTCTACTCCTCAGCCACATGCACCCTTCGCTTCCTCAGTTACATGGCCCACATGGTGTCCCACCAAAAAGCAACTATGGCCAGGTTGGAGATGAAGGTCCAATCCATGGATCCTTCACCTCTCAAGGAGGAACTTGCCAAGGATCTCTGCCTCTCCAAGATCTCCTGCAGGCATGCTCTGCGGGCCACTTACGATTCTGTTGACACTGTGGCCCGTACCTCGGCAACTGTCTTTGCCCTTAGACGGCACGTCTGGCTTCGCCTTTCGGGCCTCGCTAACGAGGTCCAGTTGGCGACTCAAGATGCCCCTTTCAGGGACTCTGTCCTTTTTGGAGGGGACACCAAAGATATCATAACGGACCTACAGGTCAAAGGAGTCGCTCTTAGGTCTGTTAGGTCTATGTACCAATCGGGCGCTCAACAACAACAGCAGCAGCCCTTTCAGAAAAAGACCTGGAGGCAGAGAAAGAACGCCTGGCGCCGCAAAGGGAAGTGTAAGGCCATGTACAGCCACCCTCCTGCTTGCCAAGAATCAGAGATGTTCAGGAGGCCTCCCCTGAACGTCCCGGCCACTTCTTGACTCCGGCCCCACTGCCTCCTCAGTCTTGCTACGGGAGCAGGTGGGGAGGTTCACCCGCCATGCGCAGGAGTGGAGGGTAACCTATCGGCGAGTGGGTCCTGCAACTAGTGTCCATCGGGCACACCATAGAGCTCCTGGAGTTTCCCCGGAAATCCTCTGCAGAAGTCCTCGTACTCTTAGGACCAGGCACTTCGGTTCAAGGAGGTAAATGCTTTTGCTCAAAAAGCGATCAAACGCATCCCTCAGGGCAAAGGGAAAGGGAATCTACCCCATTTTTTCTTGGTTCCAAAAAGACTGGGGACTTCTGACCATACTCGATCTGAGTCAGCTCAACCAGTTTGTCGAGTACAAAAATTTTGAATGCTGACTCTCCAGAGCCTCCTTCCTCTCCTCATGGAGAACCACTGGCTCTCGCCTGGATATGCAGGATGCCTACCACATATCCCTATTTTCTCCCCAGCCTCCGCCGGTTCCTGCGTTTCCATTTCCAAGGGGTACACTTCCAGTTCTGGTTGCTCCCCTTTGGTCTGTCTTCGGCACCACTGGTTATTACCAAGTGCCTGGCGGTGGTCACGGCGTTCCTGCACCACCGGGGTATTGCGGTATTCCCTTACCTGGACGACTGGCTGATTGCAGCCCCGTCCAGGGATTCCTTGCTGGAGGCTCTTTCCTTTACACTGGACTTGTTCAGTCAGTTAGGGATCACGGTCAACGTGCCCAAGTCATCCCTTATCCCTGCCCAGAAACTCCAGTTTATCGGGGCAGTCCTGGATACAGTCCAGTGCAGAGCCTTTCTCCCTCCAGACAGGGTGGAGACCATTATCCATCAGGCCTCCAAAGTGGCTTCCAACAGGACTATCCCGGCCCGGGAAGTCCTCTGCCTTTTGGGCCTGATGGCGGCCTCCATCACTACCGTTCCCCTAGCAAGGCTCCACATGAGGATCACTCAGTGGTCCTTGCAGGTGCAGTGGGACCAGCTTCTGGACGATCTGGACCATCCAGTCCTGATCTCCTCAGTGGTTCAGAAGGATTTGCAATGGTGGATGTATTCCGGCAATCTTTCCTTGGGACTTCCTTTTCGGAACCCTACACCAGCAGCTACCCTCACCACGGATGCCTCGAACAAGGAATGGGGTCCTCACCTAGGGGAACATCAAGCCCAGGGACTTTGGTCTGGCTTGGAGATTTCTCTCCACATCAGTGTTCTGGAGCTCAGGGCAGTCCTGTACGTGTTATAGGCCTTTCAGACCCTCCTTCTGAAGAGAACACTGCTGATCCAAATGGACAGTATGTCGGTAGTTTGGTACATCAACAAACAAGGAGGAACCCAGTCGTACCCTCTTTTCAGGTAGGCGACCAGGGTGTGGAACTGGGCAGTCCAGCACCATCTGGCTGTAGTGGCCGTGCATGTGCCGGGCGTTCTCAATGTCCTGGCAGACAGTCTCAGCAGATCTCGGATCCTAGATCATGAGTGGGAACTGCATCAGGAAGTGGCGGAATCCATCTTTCGAAGTTGGGGACGTCCAGAAATCGACCTCTTCGCCTCCCAATCCAACATAGCGCTTCCAAGTTTGCTCGCTCGTTCCAGAGCAAAGTGTTTTCTGGGCAGCATTGTCTCTATCTTGGGCAGGGAAATTTTTGTACGCTTTCCCTCCATTTCCCATTCTGCAGAGGGTTCTTCTCAAGCTTCAGGCGGAGAGGGGAAGGATGATCCTCACCGCCCCTCTCTGGCCCAGACAGATCTGGTTCCCACTGCTTCAGTAGCTTTCCAGAGAACCACCGGCTCCACTTCCAGTGACTCACGACCTCCTTACTCAGGATCAAGGCCGTCTGGTTCACCCGGGGCTCAGGACCCTGCATCTTCATGCATGGCTCCTGCAGATATAGCAATATCCCGTTTCGGGGTTTCCTCTCGGGTTGCACAGGTCCTAATTGAGGACAGAAAACCTTCTACCCGTTCCACTTACGCCATGAAGTGGGCGGTTTTCCATAGGCGACGCAAGGGCTGGAACCCTTCTCTTGCTTGGCCCATGAGTCATGGAATACCTCCTTCACTTGTCAGACTCCGGTATGTCCTACTCTTCCTTAAAGGTACATATATCCGCTATTTCAGCATACCACGAGCTAGTGGATGGTAAACCCATGGTTCAGTTGGATGTCTAAAACCTTTCTGAAAGGGATTCTCCATCTGAAACCCTGCCATCCACATCCCAACTCCACCTTGGGACTTGAACTTCGTCTGGGAAAAGCTCACCCTTCCTCCTTTCGAGCCGACTATGAGCTGTGATCTGCGCTTCCTGTCTTGGAAGGCGTTTTTTCTGGTAGACATCACATCAGCCCTAAGACTCTGAGCGTCACACTCTAGTCTGCAAGGAGCCTTACTTGAGTTTCCATCGGGACCGGGCGGTCCTTAGAACCCATCCGAGGTTCCTCCCAAAGGTGGTGTCGGAAGCCATGCTGAACCAATCGGTAGAGCTTCCGGTGTATTACCCGTCCCCCTCTAATATGTGATGACCTGCTGAAGGAACCCTCTCGAAGTAAGATAGTACAATTACGTAAGAACTTACCGTATCAGTAGATCTTCGAGAGAGGTTCCTTCAATAGGTCATATTTTTCCTTTCTCCCTCCCTCCCCTCATTTTATGTTTTACAGGGTCTCCAAATCCTGTTCGGCCCTGCTGTCAGGCTTCTTCCTGGCTCCAGAGGAGAACTAGAGGGAGCGTGGGACCGCCCTCTATATACAGTCACGTGGATGTCAGTCACGTGATGTCGGTGGGGGTCCCCTGTCAGGATTGCTAGAAAGTCTGCCGTATCGGCCCGACGCTGGGTGGTGCCAGTCCTATATGTGATGACCTACTGAAGAACCTCTCTCAAAGATCTACTGTTACGGTAAGTTCTTGCATAACTGTACTTTCAGGACGGTGACGTTGCCAGGCCTAATCCCCATGCTGCATCTAGGGGACTGGCTTTGTTCCCTGGACATGCAGGATGCTTACCTGCACATCTCGATCCTTCCAGCTCGCCAAAGGTTCCTTTGGTTTGCTTTCCAGGGGGAGCATTTTCAATTCAGAGCCTTGCCCTTCGGCTTCTTTTCAGCGCCACGAGTCTTCACGAAATGACTCACGGTAGTGGCTGTGCCTTGGGACACCAGGGCCATTTTGTCTACCCTTACCTAGACCATTGGCTTCTGACTACCCTTCCAGAGCACGACTCCTGTCTACTCTGTCAGACACCTTCGGGATGTTTCAGTCTCTGGACATCACGCTGAATATCCCCAAATCATATCCTTGACCCTCACAACGTCTTCAGTACATTGGGGCCATTCTGGACCCACAGAAAGGGAGAGCCTTCCTTCCATCAGATAGGTGCTCGGCTTCAGAACCTGGCCCTTTGGGTCTCCTCTACCTAGGTTTGGCTCAACCATGCTCCATCTGCTCAATCACATAGCGGCTGCCATAATGACAGTCCACCTAGCACGCTTGCACATGCACATACCTCAGTGGACCCTCAGGACTCAATGGGATCAAAGGTCGGACAACCTAGAGCAACCCATTTGAATCTCAAGAACTGTGTCACAGACTCTGTCCTGGTGGCAGACGTCTCCCAACATAACGTCGGGGTTCCTTTTCAGACTGCTTCACCGCAACAGGTTCTAACCACCTATGCCTCGGGTGGGGAGCTCACTTCCAAGATCGTCGAATGCAGGGCGCATGGTCAGCTCTGGAGTTGATATTACACATCAGCATCCTAAAGATGCAAGCGGTCGTCTACGCCCTTCAGGTCTTTCAGACGGATCCTGCCCAGGGACCATTGCATGTACAAATGGACAACATGTCTGTAGTAGTCTGCATAAGCAAGGAGGGACGTATTCGTGCCCTCTATGCTGAGAGGCGAGGAGGGTGTGGTACTGCACCATAGAGCATGGTCTCACCTTGACCGCGGTCCATGTTCCAGGGGACCAAAGCATCTTAGCTGACAGACTCAGCAGATCCTGGTCCAGAAAACACAAGTGGAAACTACTTCAGGAAGTGGCAGATGACCTCTTCGAAAGGTGGGGTCATTCAGAACTGGACCTATTTGCATCTCCATGCAACACCATACTGCCCATTTTCTGCCCTCTTTGCATCTCCGTGCAACGCCACACTACCCATTTTCTGCTTGTTAGATCCAGGGCCTGGTGTTTTCTGGTGAGATGCTTGGTCTCTCTGTTGAACTGGGAGATTCCTCTATGCCTTTCCTCCTTTTCTCCCTTCTCCAACAGGTGCTGTTGAAGCTGCAGGAGGAAGGGGCAGAGATGATTCTGATCGCCCCACTGTGGCTGCTCCTGATTTGGGTTCCTCCTACTCCAGTAGCTAGTGGTGAAACCACCACTTCCCCTTTCCCTGTCCTCATGATTGCTCTCCCAGGAGCAGGACACCCTAGTCCACCCAGACCTCAAATCCCTGCATCTACATGCATGGCTCCTACAGACCTAATGGTTTCCCGCTATGGGGTCTCTGCAAGAGTCGTGGAGGTCCTGGTAGAGGCTCGTAAACCTTCCACTCACACTACGTACACCATGAAGTGGAAACGTTTTAGCTTACGTGCATCAGCTCATTCCCTGGAACCCTTTTCCCTGTCCAGTGAACTCTGTTCTGGAATATCTGCTGTCCCTTTCGGACACAGGACTCCAATATTCCTCCACCAAGGTGCACCTTTCTGCCATCTCAGCTTATCATGCACCGGTGAAGGAAGGGCTATTGCCCAATTGTTGGATTTGTGCCATACATTCTTATGAGAGATACTGCACATTAAACCTCCCATTAGGGACCTTGCCCCCACCACCTGGGACCTTTTGTTCATTCTAGAGAAGGTCACGTTGCCTACCTTCAAACCTGCCACGGAATGCGAGCTACGCTTCCTTTAATGGAAAGCGTTATTTTTAGTTGCAGTTACTTCTGCTCATAGGATTTCCGAGCACCTGGCTCTCGTGTAAGGAGCCTTTTATAGTTTTTCATAGAGAAAGGGTGTCTGAAAACTAATCCTAAGTTTCTTCTAAAGGTGGTGTCTGAGCTGACCCTGAACCAGGACATCAACCTTCCTGTTTACTACTACGAGTATTCGAATTGGGGGGAGGGGGAGAAGAGGCACTTCTTTATACTCTAGATGTTCACAGGGTGCTCAGGTATTACATAGACTGCACCCGTTCGGTCCGCAGAACCAATCAGTTGTTTGTTGCCTTTGCTCACAGATCCCAGGGAGCATCTGTTACTAAGCAAACTTTATCCAAATGGTTGGTTAATTGCATTACGTTCTGTTATGAAAAGTATAAGAAACCCTTATCAGGCTCGATGAAGGGACACTGCGCCATGGGGGTGGCCGCCTCTTTTGCAACATTATGAAATGCCTCGGCAGCTGACATTTGCGCCGTGGCAACTTGGAACTCGGTGCACACCATTGTGAAGCACTACAGTTTGAACATAGCTTCCAGGAGGAGACCGGGATTCGGCCTAGCCGTTCTTCAAGGCCTCCTTTCATGAGACTCTGATAGTTTTCCCTTCCTCCCTACCTACTGTAATTTACTTTTGGCACTGCTTGGGAATCGGTCCTAATTGTGTAGCCTGCTGCAAGAGCTCTGGCTCGAAGAATCATAATACAGTTACATAAGAACTTACCGTAACAGTAGATCTTTGAGAAGAGTTCTCACAGCAGGTGCTGCTTTCCCTCCTTCCTTCCCCCTGGTCCTATCTTCTCCTTCTTGGGAACTTTCTGATCCTGCTCGGTTCTCTTTTTCATCCATCTGCTGGGTCTCCGGCGGGAGAACTGACGTGGGGTTGGGGACCGCCCCCTTTATACCATTGGCAGATGTCGGGCAGACCCCGATGGGTACTGCTGGTTAGTATTTTTCCATGGAGTCCTAATGCCTGGCGGCATAGTCCTAATTGTGTAGCATGCTGCAAGAGCTCTTCTCGAAGATCTGCTGTTAAGGTAAGTTCTCACTTAACTGTACTTTCTTCAGATGGTGCCCATACATTATCATAGGTATGCTTTCTCTCCCTTGCTCTATAAGTTATTCTTTCCATTGACAATAAGTCATGGCTCTGTGCCACAGCAACTTACTGCAGTTGGTGAGGTAGCTTGTTTCTAATTTGTCAGTATTCCAAATGTGGCTGTTGTGG
This sequence comes from Neoceratodus forsteri, assembly GCA_016271365.2. Lineage (NCBI taxonomy): Eukaryota > Metazoa > Chordata > Ceratodontiformes > Ceratodontidae > Neoceratodus > Neoceratodus forsteri. Next base: position 572,475,708 of record CM057452.1, read on the forward strand.
TGGCCAGAAAGTAATTATGCTGTCCGATCTGTAGACTTTCCATCCAGTCCCCAGTAGAATAGCTGTGGGAGTAATGGTAATGTGCTGTGCAAGAATCTCAGAGACTATTCCACAGAATTTCAAAACCCCTGAAGTTTAGGGCAGCTATACATCATGTGCAGCATGTCTGCCTTGTGCACTTCCCATCATAGTAGTCTGTGAATTTTTGAAGTCTGGCAGGAATATAATATGTTCTCTGTGTAGTCATAAATTGGATTGATGATAACATTTTATATTTATACAGGATACAAATTGTTGGGGTGTCACCCCCATTTTCAACAATGTCTTGTGGTTACAGCATAAAAAAATAATTCACAGGTTACATACTGAACATTTTACATATAACACAATAATACAGGTATTCATGAATTCACCTAAAACAGGTACAGCTGGAATGTTAGTGTCTTATTTAAAAATAATCTAAAAGTAGAATGTTTTTGTATGGACTTCGTCATTAGGTAATTCATTCCAGTGGCTTGCTAGACTTTTCTGCAGAGTAATATCTCCAAGCTATTATAAGATCTGCATGTGGGGACATTTAGACTATTATTAAAGACAACTTGTCAGAACAACTGTCAGTACTGGATTCTAGCCAACATGGCTTTGTAAAAGGTCATGCAAACAACTTGAAGTCTTGCTGTATTCTGACAAGTGCAGTTAGCCCCAGCCTTTAAACTGCCCCGGAGAACAAAGGGTTAAACTTTCTATGCAGAGCATAGAATGCTGAGCTCGAGCTTGGCTGATGTCTCTGTTTCCCTTCGAAATCTAACCGTCAGATTCTTTACTCTGCCTCACTGAACAGTCACTCCAGAGATTTCTCCTGCAGCTTGGTTTGAAAGTCGGTTGAAGTGTCGTTTTTTTGTCGGTTTTTAACCGCAAAATTATTCCGCATAGTCGGTTCAGTCTCTGTCTGTGGTACCGTGAGTACTAGATAGGTTTTGTACTGTGTTTTCTATGTGGAACTTGTAAAAGTGTGGATCGGTTTAGCTGAACCGATCATTTGTTAATTCTTGTGTTTAGTGTGTGGTTACCGGTCCTTATCGGTTCTAAAAAAAACATGTTTTGGTACGGTTTTTTCAAGACCCGTGACATGGTTAGGGACTGATAAGGGAGTCTTGCCTGGCGGTTGATGAAAAAAGGGTAAGTCTGGTTAGGTTGGCCATGTCTGAGAAACACAAGAAAAAACACGGGCCCACTGGGTTTCAACACTGCAGTGAGTGTGGGGAGGTCTTTACTAAGGCTGATCCCCACACCACCTTTGTTTATTGTCTGGGGACTGAACACCTCAATTCAGACTGCCAAATTTGTAAAAACTTTCCCAAATCTACCCTTGAAAAGAGATTAGGTAGACTGAGGGGAAAAGGAGGCCGAGAAGTCCGCTGACCCGGATGGCCAGCTCGGTTCGGTTCCGACTGAACCAGAAGGAGCATCCTCTGACCAGGGCGATACTTCTTTGGGCAAAAGGAGAGCCGATCCTGAGGGGTTGGTTCCGACAAAAAGAAAACACAAAGAAAAATCGTCTGGTCTGGATCCAGAAGTCCATGTTCCGACCACCGAAGAAATAGAGCGATTCGGATTGTGGAATTGCTTCGCCCGGTTCCGACCGATCCGGCACCTTTTGGCAGGGGCTCAGTTTAGTCAGTTCCCCCCGTTCACGACTATACCCCTGAAGAATTTTATGAACCGGAGTTTGAGGAGGAAGGGGAGTTTGAAGATGATGATGGTGATGGTGAAAGTCTAGATGTGCCTGTGGAACCGGACATCTCCCCAGACAGACCTTCAGGTGTATCCCCTTACTACTTTATGTTCTACAGAAAGGTGGCTGAGACCCTCCAGCTTCCTATGGAAGAGGCAATGGAGGATCAGGAGGAGCCTGATTTTGTAGAAATGATGGACATCCCAGAGTCCAGGAGACTGTCTATTCCCCTCCACAAATCTTTTGGGAAACGGACACAAAAAATTCTGAGGTCTCCCAATTCTATACCTCCTGTGGACAGAAGAATGGACAAGAGGTATACACTTTCAGGCTCGGATACGGAGTTTTTATATCAGCAATGCAGCCATGTTGGGGTTGTGCAGGCTGCTGCCTGTGATAAGGCAAGCATTCCCTTGGCTTCACACCCCCCAGACAAAGACTCCAGGAAGACTGATTCCATGGCAAAAAAGCTGTACATGACATCTTCCTTGGGACTCAGACAGGCTAATTATATGGCCTATGCAGCCAGGTACCAGACGTCCAGGTGGGACACTGTACTGGCACTGGCTAAACAGGCCTCCCCCCTACTAGCCAAGGAGCTGGAGGGGGTGGCTGCAGATGGGATTGAGGCATCAAAAGTTCAGTTTCATGCTGCTGTTGACTCCAGTGATGTGTCATCAAGAGTCGTGGCTACATCTGTGACTCTTCGGAGAATGGCTTGGCTCAGATGTACTAGCCTCTCGCAGGATACTCTGGCTAAGGCCATGGATTTTCCTGTAGTGGGTAATTCTCTGTTTGGGGAGCAGACAGAGAATTACATGAAGAAAATGGATGAGTACAGGACCACTTACAGGAGTGCTCAGGCCAAGGAGAGGCAGGCAACTCCTCAAAGGCAGCAGTCTAGGGGCAGGGACAGGCCTTTTCATAGGCCTTTTTACCAAGCACAGACCTCTTCTCCCTTTTTACAAATGGGGTTCTTCAGAGGGAGAGGCAGAAGGGGGATGAGCAGGGCTGCATCCACTCCTCAGCCTAAGGCCCCTGCCAAGCAGACACCCTGATGGGCCTGCCCGGGTCGACTCTCCTATTCCAGTAGGGGGCTGGCTGGCTTACTTTGTCCAGGATTGGATGTCTATTACATCAGACAAGTGGGTCCTGGAAGTAGTAAGCCAGGGACTGGTTCTCAGCTTCAAGAAATTTCCAAAGATGAGAGCCAGATCTTTTCCACCGGCAACTCTCTTGGAAACTCTTGCCCTAGAGGCAGAGGTTTCATCTCTGCTGGCCTTAAGAGCCATAGAGAGAGCACCTACCCTACACTGGGGCAAAGGTCTGTACTCCAGGTACTTCCTTACCCCAAAAAAGACAGGAGAGAGGCGACCCATCCTAGACCTAAGATACCTAAACACACGTCTTTTAAAACCAAAGTTCAAGATGGTAACTCTGGGAATAGTTCTTCCCTCTCTAAGGCCAGGGGACTGACTAGCCTCCCTGGACCTCAAAGATGCCTACTTTCGCATTCCCATCAGGTGCTCCCACAGAAAGTACCTCAGGTTTGAGTTGCCCTCAGGCCACTATCAGTTCAGAGCAATGCCCTTTGGCCTAACTTCAGCCCCAAGGGTTTTCACAAAGTGCCTGGCAGTAGTAGTTGCCTTTCCAAGAAGGGAAAAGATTTCCATTTTTCCATATCTGGATGATTGGCTAATAGTGGGCCAGTCTCCAGACCAAGTCAAGTCACACCTGCAAGTGACCCAGCAAGTGCTCACATCTATGGGATTTCTTCTCAGCCTTCCCAAGTCAGTTCTCGAACCAGTCCAGCTTCTTACCTTTGTAGGGGCAGAACTGGATATGGTCAGAGCAAGAGCCTTTCTTCCCCTGGAAAGGGCAAGGGTTCTTATAGAACTAGCCTCTTCCTTCAGCCTTCAGGTATCTCGACCAGCAAGGCATTTCCTCCAGCTCTTGTGCCACACGGCAGCTTCAACAGCAGTGGTCCAAGGGTCAAGATTCCAGATGAGGGATATTCAGTTCCATCTGAGGGCTTTTTGGTCTCAGAGGAAGGATTCCCTTACCAAACTGATCCCAGTGACTCTGACCTTGATCCAAGCCCTTCAGTGGTGGCAGAATAAGGACAGTTTAAGACAAGGGGTCCCATTTGCCACTCAGTCTCATTAAGTGGTCCTTACCATGGCTGCTTCCCTTCTGGGCTGGGGAGCCCATCTGGGGGCCCTCACTGCCCAGGGACTGTGGTCCCCCCAGGAATCCCTTCTCCATATCAGTCTCCTAGAACTCGGCAGTTTTTCCTGGCCCTGGAAGCTTTCTCTCAGTCAGTGCAGAACAAGGTGGTTCAGATCAGAACAGACAACACCACCACCATGTGGTACATCAACAAGCAGGGAGGCACTCAGTCCATGGCCTTGTGCACAGAAGCCATGAAATTGTGGTCCCTGGCTTATTCCCTGCAAACCTCTCTGATAGCAGTTCACCTTCCAGGGAAGGACAGTGTGCTAGCAGATGCAGTGAGCAGGATCTCTCAGGGCCATCACTTAATGGTCCGTGGGACCCTCAGGTGTTGAAAGTGATTTTTCAAGGTGGGGCACTCCAGAGATAGATCTTTTTGCAGCCCCAGACAATCACCAACTCCCTCTCTTTTGTTGCAGACCCCCCAGTCTTGGGCTCAGTCCCCCTGGATGCTCTGATTCTGAACTGGGAAGGGAAATTTCTGTATGCCTTACCACTTCTGTTCAATGTTTTAGTCAAGATAAGGTCTCAACCTTGCAAAGTGATTCTGATTGCTCCAGATTGGGCCAGACAGCCTTGGTACCCCCTGTTGTTGTCCCTAGCAGTCCATCTTCCCCTGTCTCTTCCCACGAATTACAACCTGTTAGCATCCTCTCAGGGGAAGATTTGGTACCCCAATCTTCAATCTCTCAATCTCAAGGCATGGCTCATAGAGTTTGCAGATTTGCATCTTTCTCAGAGGGTTCTGGATATTCTCAAAGCTTCTCAAAAGCCCTCCACCAGAAAGACTTATAACTCCAAATGGAAGAGATTCAGCATTTGGTGTTCTAAGAAGCATATTTCTCCAGATACTGCTGAATTGCCTATGGTTCTGGATTATATGGTCTATCTTAACGGCCTAGGCCTCAGACCAGCTACTCTAAAGGTACACTTGTCAGCTGTTTCTGCCTTTCTGTCAGTGGGGAAGTCTTCCTCACTATCCTCTCATCCTGTGTTCTGTAAATGTTTTAAAGGATTGCTTCACACCAATCCCCCCTTTAGAGACCCTGCCCCTGCCTGGGATTTGAATGTTTGCATTGCTCAACTTATGCAACCTCCTTCTGAGCCTATATCCTCAGCAGAGCTTAAGTACTTGACTTGGAAAACTGTGTTCTTCGTAGCCATTACCTCTGCCAGGCATATCAGTGAATTGCAAGCCCTGTCAGTGGAACCTGATTTTATCTCCTTTCACAGGGATAAAGTGGTCCTTAGAACCAATAGAAGGTTCTTGCCCAAAGTGGTTTCAGACTTCCATTTGAATCAGTCTGTGTCTCTCCCTGTTTTCTTCACTGATCATTCTTTCTCAGGAGAGAGGAGGCTACACAGTTTAGATGTTAAAAGAGCCCTTAGTTACTACACAGAGCGTACCAAGGGTCACAGGTTTGACTCCCTGCAGTTGTTCCTCACTTATGGAGAAGTAGAAAAGGGCAAACCTGCCACCAAGAGAACTATTGCCAGGTGGATTGTGTCTTGTATACAATTCTGCTATGAAAAACTGGGAAAGATTCCACCCTCAGGCCTAAGGGCTCACTCTACAAGAGGTACAGCTGCTTCCCTGGCTGCTGCCAGGGATATCCCTCTCTTAGAAATTTGTCAGGCAGCCACCTGGAAAACAGTTCATACCTTCACCAAGCATTACTCTCTGGATATCCATACTAGGAGTGATGCTCGGTTTGGCACAGCAGTACTTCAGAGCCTATTCCCAAAGTAGGTTATGTCCCTCCTCCATGGAGGTACTGCTTGGTAGTCTGCATTTGTCAGAATACAGCAAGACTTCAAGTTGTTTGAAGAAGAAATTATTCACCTTAGTAATTATGTTTCTTCTATTGGAGTCTTGCTGTATTCCGACCTCCCTCCCTGCCTCCCCTCTCAGAACCTGGTTTTGGGAAGTGGGTAGGCAGGTGCAGTTTTGCACCTCAGGGGTGCTCCTTTTACACCCTCATCTTGTTGGGTGTTTATTTTATTCTATTCCTGTTTGGTTTGGTTTTGAGTTTTGGGTTTCCTGACTTGAGTCTTCCTTTGGTAATCCAAAACTTTTTGTGGCCTGTTGGCTATTGAAAATTATTTTACAATTTCCACATAGAATAGCTATTAGAGTTTTGCTCGTAAGAATCTGACGGTTAGATTTTGAAGGGAAACAGACATCAACCGAGCTCGAGCTCAGCACTCTATGCTCTGCATAGAAAGTTTAATCCTTTGTTCTCTGGGGCAGTTTAAAGGCTGGGGCTAACTGCACTTGTCAGAATACAGCAAGACTCCAATAGAAGAAACATAATTACTAATGTGAGTAATTTTTTCTTCTTGCACTACCAATCTTATAAGTTTTTATGATTACATTAGTATGAATTTGGACAAAAAAGTGCCTTGCGTGGTCATTCTGTTCGACTTTCTCAAAGCGTTCGATTCTGCTCTCCATTGGGCACTAATACATAAATTACAACCATGTAATATTAATCCCTTGTACTCTCACTGGATAACAAATTGGTTGGATAACAGAAGTCAAAGAGTAATAATTGATGGCTACAAATCATCATGGATAAAGGTAGAAAGTGGCGTCCATCAGGGATCAGTATTGGCACCAGTTATTTTCAAATATTAATTTCAGATTTGTCAAAAGATATCCAAAGTCAAATTGTTAAATATGCAGATGACCGCAAGATTGCTAATATCTGCAGGAATAAAGAAGACTCAGAAAATTTTCCAAAGGATCTCAACTTGCTAGAAGCTTGGTCTATTAAATGGAATCTAAAATTTAACACGGCTAAATGTAGTGTTCTTCATTTTGGCAAACACAATAAAAGAAGACAATATTTTCTCTATAATAACATAATTCTAGAGAAAAATAGTGAAAAAGATCTCGGTATTAATTTTGACATAGATCTTAGATTCGATTTACATATTACTCAAATTATTTCTAAAGCAAATTCTATATGGTGGGCAATTAAACATAATTTTATAACTTGAGATCCCTCGATACTTCTATCTTTATATCGAGCCTACATTAGGCCTCATTTTGATTTCGGATCCCAAATATGGAGTCCTTATAACAAAGTAGACATAGGCAGATTAGAAAGGGTTCAACATAGGATAACAAAATCATTCCTGTATTACAAATTTCTCTCTTATAATGAAAGACTTGGTGCTTTGAATCTTATGTCCTTAGTCCAGAGGCGACTTAGGGGAGACCTACTGTTTGTAAGATACATAATTATGGATGCACTCTTAATGAATGTGGACTGCAATTTAAACAAATAGCAATCAATACTTGTGGTCATCCACTTCAGCTTGAGAGGTAAAAATGTAATACAAAAAAAAAACTCATTTTTTTTCTCGTCGAATAATTGGAATATGGAATAAACTACCCCTATCTGTTGTTATAGCAGAAAGTAAATCCACCTACAAAAAAGATTGGAAATTTTTCTCCAGTGTGGAAATACTAAATAATTTCTTCAGTTGTATGTAAGTTTGGGAGTTCTATGGGCTAGTTGCCTTTTACTCCTTTTTCATCCTTAGTATATCTCAGATTGACTTTCTTTACGCAAGATGGCTCTAATATTATAGAGTTACTTGGAGGAATGTTTTTCTTGGGAATATATTAGTTTGTGGCACCAAACAACCATAGGTATTTTCTTTTCATATCAGGTTGTAACCAGCTCAACCTATTATAAATTTTACAATGGTGTGTTCCATGTTTGCTTTTAAGAGAAAACTTCCCTAATCTATAGTACATCTGATCTATTATTTTTCAAGGACTACTGTGTTGAGTTCATATACAAATGAGAGCCATACTCTTAAGACTGGAATCAGTAATTGTCTCTCCAGTTTTTCCCTTGTTTCTGTTGTGAGACAACCGGATACTCTTCTTAACACTCCCAGTCTTTGATTTACCCTTTTTACCTGTGAGGATATGTGATCTGAATGTTACTCTTGAGTCAACCAAGACTCCAAAATACTTGTAGTTTTTAAAGGAAAACTGCACCCTCATATCTTCTAAATGTCATTTGCTTCCATGTCAACAGACAACTCTTTTCATGTAGCTGTTAAAGATGTATGCAACTGCTTCTGTTAGTTTTCACACTTCATACTAGGCACTGTCACTCTCTTGGGAGGGTCCATTTCATGGTTGTTGAAATCTCATTGTCCCTGAAGAAAAAATTACTTACCATAGTAATCTTCTTTCTTCACAGTGATGTTCAGACATTCATAACGTTGTGCAGTCATCCTGATGGGTTGGACTGCCCAGAGAGATGGAACACATGCAAATGATGGAACTCTTTGCACGTGAGCATCTTTCAAATACTGCCTCTACCAACTGTAGTGTTCTAAACCCTTCAGATTTGTAAGAAGCCTGGAAGTCAGGCAACATGGAAAAATCTGACATCTAATTAATAAAAAATTTTCTTAGGATTAGCCTAATAAAAACTTGCTACCAAAAAACCTCAAAGGGAGGAACTATATCTATATATAATAATGATGTTCACCAAACAGTGAGAAAAACTATTAAGAGAGACAGAAAACTCTGTTAAAATTTATCAAGCATAGAGAAAATGTATCCAGAAGGAATGGCTAAGTGGCACTAGCATGCTGAATGCAGAGGCTGAAGTTCTGGAAGGGGAGGATGGGAGGGAGTTTTGAATGTCTGAGCATCACTGGGAAGAAAGAAGATTACTATGGTAATTCTTTCTTCTAACTCTAGTAATGCTCAGACCATTCATAACTTTGTGCAGACTACCAAGCAGTACCCCCTGGTGGTGGGCACAGAACTTATTTTGGAAACAGACTTTGCAGGACTGCTGTGCCAAATTTGGCGTCACTTCTAGACAAAATATCCAAATTATAATGCTTTGTAAAGGTGTGTACCAATTTCCAAGTAGCTGCTTTACAAATGTCCAACAATGGCACCTCCCTAGCAGCTGCAATAGTGGCAGCTGTTCCTCTTGTTGAATGAGCCCTCAGCCCCGCTGGGGACTCTCTACCTGCTTTAGTGTAGCAGAATTGAATACACTGGACAATCCACCGAGAAATGGATCTTTTTGAGGCTGGTTTGCCCATTCCAACATCCCCATATGTAAGGAAAAGTTGTTTCCTGTCTTGCCTATGGCCTTTAATAGCTGTCATGTAGTAGCTGATAGCTCTTTTCACATCCAGGCTGTGAAGTCTTCTTTCACCAGAGCTGGCATGATCTGTGCAAAAGACAGGCAAAGTGATTGATTGGTTCAGATGGAAGTCTGAAACCACTTTGGGAAGGAATCGTCTGTTTGTTCTGAGGACTACTTTGTCCCTGTGGAAGGAAATGTAGTCCTGGTCAACACAGAGAGCCTGAAGCTCACTAATTCTTCTTGCTGAAGTAATTGCTACCAGGAAAACTGTTTTCCAGGTAACATACTTAAATGGGCTCAGCCACACTCAAAAGGAGTCCTAGATCAACCTTGTTATACATACATTAAGATCCCAAGCAGGCAGTGGTGCCCTGTGAGGGGGGTGCAAATGCATTAGGCCTTTGAAAATCTTTTGAAAATGGGATCTGATGCTACAGATACCCTTGTCCTAGCAGACAGGTATGCAGATACTGCTGCAAGGTGAACTCTTAAGGAACTGGGTTGCAGATCTTGTGAATACAAATGAGTTAGATAATCCAACACCACTGAAACCCCTGCATCATTTGGGGTGAAGTTTCTAGTAGAGCACCAGAAAGAGAATCTTTTCCACTTAGCAGAATAAGTTTTCTTAGTTGAAGGCTTCCTGTAACCTTTAAAGATGTTTAATACAGCTTCAGAAAGGTTCAAGCCTGCATATTCTAACTCCTCAAGAGCCATGCTTTGAGGTGAAGAGACTTGAGATTTGGGAACAGCACTGTTCCCTGATTGGAGGTTAGAAGATTGTGCCTGAGAGGCAAGCTTATTGGCCTGCTCACTGCCATGGAGAGCAGAAGAGAGTACCATGGCTGCCTGGGCCAATCTGGAGCTATCAATATCAGAGAAGCTGAGTGGGATCTGAGTTTCAGTAGTACCCTGAAAACTAGAGGAAAAGGGGGAAATGCATAGAGAAACTTGCCCGACCAATCCAGTACCAAGGCGTCCAGAGGGATTGTGCCTTGGGCTGGTGGCCTGCAACAGTACTGAGGCAACTGGTGGTTCTGGTGGGATGCGAACAAGTCTATGTCTGGAACGCCCCACCTGCTGAAAATTACCTGTACCTCCTGCTTGTTCAATGTCCATTCGTGATGGGACTGATTGATCCAACTCAGTGTGTCTGCCAAGATATTGTCCTTTCCTGGCAGATGGATGGCTTGAAGGGACACCTTTAGGTAATATGCCAGAGCCCATATTCTCATGGCTTCTGTGCATAGGGGACCTGATCTGGTGCCACCCTGCTTGTTTATGTAATACATAGTGGTGGTATTGTCTGTTCTGACCTGTACCACCTTGCCCATTACCAGTGTAGAGAAAACTTTTAGTGCCAGCGGCACTGCTCTGAGTTCCAGCAGATTTATATGCTGGAGGGACTCTGCTTCTGACCAGGTACCCTGAGTTGTGTGCTCCCCTAGATGGGCACCCCATCCCAGCAGGGATGCATCTGTTGTGAGGACTAGTGAAGGATCCTCCTTCTGGAAGGGGACTCCCTGTCTTAGGTTGGATTCCTTTTTCCACCACAAGAGGGCTTGTAACAGGGGCCTTGTCACTGGAATGAGTTTTGAAAAGGGATCTTTTTTCTGACTCCAGTGAGTCCTGAGGTGAAACTGGATGTGTCTCATGCGAAACCTGGAACCCTGCACTGTGCCTGTGGATGCAGCCATATGACCCAAGAGCTGCAGAAATTGCCTGGCTGTTTTTCGACTGTGCAATCTGAAGGAGTTTGCTATGGTCTGAAGACTTTGCACCCTGTCTAGTGGTAAAAAGGCCCTGGCCTGTAGGGTGTTGATTTCTGCCCCTATGAACTGTAAAGTCTGTGTAGGGGTGAAGACAGATTTTTTCTGGTTTACTATGAAACCCAGGGACTCCAAAAGATCCTGTGTGAGCCTTAGAGAGGTTGTGACCTGCTCTGGTGATTTGCCCACTACTAGCCAGTCGCCCAGGTATGGAAAGACAGTCACTCCCTGTCTTCGAAGAAATGCCACTACAGCTGTTAGGCATTTTGTAAACACCCTTGGTGCCGAGGAAAGGCTGAAGGGTAGGGTTGCAAACTGATAATGACCTGATGGGAGTCTGAATCTGAGATATTTTCTGTAAGATTCCTTTATGGGGATGTGGAAATAGGCGTCCTGTAAGTCCAGAGATGCCAGCCAGTCCCCTTTTTGGATTGTTGGCAGAATCCGAGCCAAAGTGACCATTTTGAACTTTGGCTTTTTTAGGTGCTTGTTTAAAGCTCTGAGATCCAAAATTGGCCGCCACTCCCCATTTTTCTTTGTTGTTAGGAAGTATCTGGAGTAAAAATCTCTTCCTCTCAGGGTTGTAGGGACTTCCTCCACTGCTTTGAGCTGAAGCAGCTTCTGAACCTCTGCCTCTAGCAACAAAATTTGTGCTAGGGGTGGGAAAGTGGAAACCCTGGGGTGTTTTCGAGGAGGAAATTTGAACTGCAGAGACAGACCTTTGCCCACTACCTCCAATACCCACTTGTCTGTGGTGATGGTTAACCAGAGGGGGAGGAAATGGGACAGTCTGCCTCCAACAGGAAGGGAGGAGGCGGCTTACATCTCAGGGGTTCTGTTTAGGCTGGGGTTGAGGTTGTGGCTGAGCCCCTCGCCTAGAGCCCCTTCTACCCCTACCCCTTGAGTAGCCCTGTGGGGGGTACTGCTGGTATTGGGGAATTGCTGCTGGCTGGAAAAAGGGTCTTGATAAAAAGGAATGACCCCTAGCCCCCCTTCCATAGGGCCTAGTGGATGAGGAAGCTCTGTCTCTAGCAGAGTTACTTCTATAAGTAGCCTTATATTCATCCACTTTTTTCATATAGGCCACTGTGGACTCCCCAAAAAGGGCATTTCCCTCTAATAGGAAATCCAGGGCCTTTGACTGGGTGTCCTGAGTGAGGTTTGCAGCCCTAAGCCAAGCAAACCTCCTCTGAGCCACTGTATTAGCCATCCATCTGGCTGCAGTGTCATTCAGGTCAGCAGCCATCTGGAACTGGTACTTGGCCGCCTCTAGCCCAAACCTGGCAGTTTCAGCCAGGTCATCTGACAAGGGTGGGGTGGCCTTCATGGACATTGCCAGTACCGACTGCCACAGGGATTTCTGATACTGGCAGCATAAGCTTGAAAAGTGGCGGTCTCATAGCCAGCGAGGCTGATAACAGCCTTTTGGCCATACTGTCCAATTTTCTGGAGTCCTTGTCCGTGGGTGGAGGACAGAGGGACTTTAGCCCTATCACAGGCAGCTTGCTGTATCACCCCTTGATGATCAGGGTGGGGAAAAAAGGAAGTCAGCTCCCTCCCTGTCGAGCTGGTATTTTTTATCTATTTGCTTGTCAATAGGAGGAATAGAATTTGGGGTTTGGAGAAGCTTCATAGCATCCTTTTTCAAGAATTTGTACACTGGGAGGAGGAGGGCCTTTGTGGGTGTTAAACCCATCATATTGAGGTACTCAGTCTCGTCCTCATCCTCAACCTGCTCTGTTGTGGCAATATCCAGAGCATCTGCCATTTTCCTTACAAAAGAAAAATGAGAGGAAAAATCCTCAGACACTCTGGGAGGCGAGCCAAATTCCTGCTCAGGGAAAACCTCTGGGGGAATAGGTTCGTCCTCCTCCTCGTAAAGCTCAACCTCTTCAAAATAGTGTTGCTCCGGATCAGGGGGCAACACAGTAGCAGCAACCTGGGGACCCTGGGAAGGGGCAGGAGGCTGAGGGATGATGCTCTGCAGAGCCTGAGTAATTTTAAATGCCTGGGCTATGTCCTGAGCCGAAGGCATTACAGGCTGCTGCGCAGAAGTCCCTGGTTTAGCAGGAGAGGGTTCTGCATGTTTCAGCTTTTTTAATTTCTTTGAGGGAACTGGAGAGTCAGCCAGTTCTTTCCCTCTTTTTGCCCCTTTTTTGCCTGTATCAGGGGCAGGGGTAGAAGCACTGGTTAATTCAACCACAACAGACTGGGGTGTCAGCTGGTCAGAGCCTGAGGGACCCCTTGGAAACTTTTTATTAAGCCTTTCAAAGGCTTCTCAACAGTTTTTCTGGGAATGTTTTACATATATCACATTCCTGGTCCAACAAATTGAAACCAGACAAGCCACCACATAAGGTGTGCTTGTCTGCCTTGCAAACACATCTCCACACTTCAAACAGTTTTTAAAACCAGGCTCCCCGGTTCTCTTTTTAGGTTTCTCAGTCATGGTGAAAGATAAAGTGAAAAACCTCCAACCGCTAAAAACCAAAGCTAATGCGGTAATTTAAACAGCTTTTGCCTTTTTTTTTTTTTTTGCGGTCGGTTCTTGAACCGATAAGGAACCGATGGAACCAAGAAAGGAGATGAAAAAATGAACCGGTTCAGCGGTTCTGTAACTGATAAAAAGCAATTACAAATAAAAACTTTTAGGACCAGATTTTAGTGATAATGAACAGGTTCTTTAATCAGAGAACCAAAACTAAGTTACAACTAACTCGGATCCCTCACGGTTATACCGAACCGCGAGGAACCGAGAAAACAATAATTTAAACAATAATAACTAACAATTAATAGAGGCAGTAAAAGAAAACTAAAAATACTTATGGTTTTTATGACTTTTCTTTCTTCTTTCACGCGAAAGAGGGCGACAGAGACTCCGAGCGACCAGACTTTCAGGCAGAGAGAAAAATCTGAAGGGTTTAGAACACTACAGTTGGTAGAGGCAGTATTTGAAAGATGCTCACGTGCAAAGAATTCCATCATTTGCATGTGTTCCATCTCTCCGGGCAGTCCAACCCATCAGGATGACTGCACAAAGTTATGAATGGTCTGAGCATTACTGGGGTTAGAAATTAAAGCATTCCGGGGAGAGACCCAAAATGAATTCCAAACCCTGTGCCAGCAACTTAAGATAGTGGAGGAGCGACTTGATGAATCGGAAGGCTGCATCACCTCCCTAAAAATGGAAACACAGCAACTACACACAGCAGTGGACTTTCTAGTAGATATTCAGGAGGCTATGCAGGCAAAGCTCACTGACCTGGAGGCTAGATCAAGAAGGGGGAATATACGAATTTACAGACTCCTGGAGGGTGCAGAAATGGGAAAGATGACAGAGCTCCTAGAAGACCTTCTCTGCGATGTTTTAGACCTCCCAGGAACCTTCCATTTCAAAATAAAGCATGCACATCGACCGCTAGCACCAAGACCATTGGGCCCTAATGCCAGACCATGATCAATTGTCCTTAAGTTATCCAGTTTCAAGGATCAGGAGGAACTTTTAAAAGTGGCAACGCAGAAAAAAATGGTCAAATATAACATGGATCGCTTGATCTTTGACCATGATTACCCCCTCGAAATACCAAAACAACAAATGGCCTACTCTGCAATATTGAAAGAACTATGAGCCCACAACCTGCATTTCCAGACCCCCTTTCTGGCCAAGCTGAAATTTTTTGGAACTCTGGTACAATTACCTACCATAGCCCAGAGGAGGCAGCTGATGCTTTAAGAGACAGAAGCTGGAAGATAACCGCAGCGACACCACAGGATTAGCACCCTAAACCTCCTCAATCAACCTGGTTAACAGGAGAGGCACACCACCATAGAAAAATGATGAAGAAAGCAGCACCATTGACCCTGCAGGACATTTGGAACATTCTTCGAGCACTTCACAAAAAGCAATCGGAAGCAGGAGAAATGAGAAACAGAGAAACTTGATTTGAAAGTGGTCGGTGTTTTTTATGATTTATTGCATCTATCCCTGGGGTACTTGGGGTGGGAGGGAGAAAACCACAGCTGAAGAGGATATGGTGCAGACTTTAGACTGAGCCCCCTTATTCCACAGTGATGCATATTGTCTAGCCGGGCCCTAGGCTGGAGCCCCCCTCTATTAATTAGGCTATACACATCATTCAAAATAAGTGATGATTTAAGCCTTTGGTATGAGCCCCCCTCCTGAAAAGGACAAACCGAGACTCAGTGTATTTCAGAGGAAACCCCACGAGGCCCTGGGATACATCAGGGATTTACCCGTTGCTTAATAGCCAGACATGATTGGGCCAACTCGAATGTTAAAGGACCTGAAAGGCAAAACAGAAAGAAGAGTAAGATCACCCTTCTATGGCCCAATAAATAAACTAAGACACAATGACTAATGATCAAGACTCCTGGCTACCAGGAAATTTGGACTCTAACTGGGAACTTGAAATTTGAATGGGGTACTATGAGCCTTGCTCTTATGTTTGTTTTTCTGAGACCTACCTCTGAATTACAGGCTTTAATTGGGGGGGGGGAGGGGAGATGTAGTGCTATAAATATGACCATATACAGTCAGGGCTCTGAAATTTATCCCTCTGCCGCTGGAGGTTCTAGAGGTGACAAGTTCTCTTTCAGCTATCACAAATGCTTGGCATACAATTTAGGGGTAATCGGGAAAGAATATAAGCTCGTCTTGGATTAACGATGTATAACCGTAGGGATAGAGATCCCATGGGGAGCACCCACAATACCCACAGGGTGATGATAGAGTTTTTACTTTTACATCGACTCTTGAAAGGGTTCGGTCTTATCCAAAACCCAGGGAGCCTGGTGGAGGATACCACCACAATACCCCCATTGGATGCGAGGATTCTTTTTAGTTTCTTCACGCCCATACATAGAGGGTGCTGCTTTAGACCATCCTGCCTTGGAAGCAATGTTGTACACAGTTCATGTAAAGTTTTAAAGGTTATTTGTTTATGTGTTTTATGTGTTTGCAATATACAGACTGCCTGGATTGATTATTGCCTGGGTCAACAGATTTGGTGGGGAGATAGAACTCACTTGACAAACCTAGCCACTAGGATGAAAAGGGAGAGGGGTGAGAACAGGGAAGAAAATGAGTGGGATGATTACATGCCCGAGAAGAAAGGAGAAAAATGGAACTTTGAATTATTCTCGATGAAGGATCATGACAACATCATATTTAATTGGCCATGTCAGTAACAAAGGGAAAGGTTAAAATATGCTCACAAAACATTAATGGGATGAACAACCCAGAAAAGAGGCATAGAGTGCTTTCTGCCCTAAAGAAACACAAACCTGATTTTATCTTGCTACAAGAAACACATCTGGGAAAGGAGGAGCACATAAAGTTGCAGCGATTTGGGTTATCTCAGGTAATTGCATCCTCATATAAGGGTGGGAAAATGAGGGGTACAGCGACTCTGATCCCTAGATTCTAACCCCAGTAATGCTCAGGATATTCATAACTTTGTGCAGTAAGCCTGGAGGGTTTGACTGCCCGGAGAGATGGAACACATGCAAATGGGTAGAATTCTTTGCATGTGAGCATCTTTCAAATACTGCCTCTACCAACTGTAGTGTTCTAACTTACTCAGATTTTTCTCTCCGCCTGAAAGTCTTGTTGCTCGGAGGTTTCTGTCGTCCTCTTTCGCGTGAAGAAAGTTCAAAATCGTCAAAACCATAAGTATTTTCAAAATATCTTGGCATACGCATTCCCCATAATCTTCAGGTAATTGAATTAATCAATTACGAACCTATTTCCATCAAGATCAAGAAAGACCTGGATAGATGGACTCACCTTCCACTCTCCCTGTTCCAATGCATTGAAACTATTAGAATGAACGTCTTACCCCGCCTACTGTACTTGTTCCAAAACATTACATATTCCCATCTCAATCCTATTTTAAGTCATGGGATAACATGATATCAATGTTTATTTGGAACAAACAAAAACCACGAATCTGTCTTTCAATACTAAAACTATCATTTGCTCAGGGTGGTACTAACCTCCCGGACTTCAAAAAATAAGCAGAAGCCGCAATTCTTAAAATTCTTCTTTTATGGCTCTCTGAACAGTTTGATTCCCTATGGAAGAAACTGGAGTTTCACCTAAATAATATGTATGACATAAAAAAATAAATAATTTTTTCTTCTTCAGAGAGGACCCCTCCTTTAAGAGACTTTACTGATATCACTTCACAGGTCTTAAAAATATGGTTTAAAATGAGAGATAAAGAGCCACTTCAATTAATCAATGAGTACTGTAAGATTATTTCAGAGGATGACCTTTTCATTCCATCCCATAATGACCTAATTTTTTCCCGCTGGCGTAGATTAGGATTGGAGCAGGTGTTCCAATTCTTAGGTCCAAATAGGATCCTACCATTTGAAGAACTAAAACTTAAATTTAACCTACCAAATGTTGATCATTTTAGATACCTCCAAATCAGAAACCACCAACTACGCAACAGAATTATTTAGGTCAAACTGACCCCTCCTTTTCCTCCCCTCTTAAAACTATTTTTTGACCACTCCTAGGGACAACATTGGAATCATTTAATTGGAAATCTATACAAAATGATGCAAGATCAAACTAAAGAATCAACAAACTCAATACTAATAAGTTGTAACAACGATTTAGACCTTGTTGTATCTAAAGAAGAGTGGTTCTCTTCATCTCTGTGAGCGGTCAAAATCACCCAATCGCATATTTGGAGAGCATACTCATGGAAATATAGATCTAGGTTTTTCTGGTCACCGGCAAGTCTGACTAAATACCTTCCGATTGAATTTGGGGCTTGTTGGAGGGAGTGTGGAGCCAAGATGGCAGACCTGGCACATATAATGTGGCAATGTCCACGCTTGATGCCTTTCTGGATATGTATACAAAAAGAAATCCGTGAAGGCCT
This sequence comes from Neoceratodus forsteri, assembly GCA_016271365.2. NCBI lineage: Eukaryota > Metazoa > Chordata > Ceratodontiformes > Ceratodontidae > Neoceratodus > Neoceratodus forsteri. The sequence continues at coordinate 572,493,499 of CM057452.1, forward strand.
TGGGGAGAGCTTTGAGCTCACAGCCGAAGTGGTGCTTATGGCAGTCTACCCGTATCGTTCCCTCACATGGACAAAAACCCTACTACCCATTCTGTTGTTGGCTGCAAAAAAATCCTTAACAAGGAAATGGATGACTAAAGAAATCCTGACCATACAAGACTGGAGGTGAATAGTGAAATCTATATACCAGATGGAAAATATCACTGCAAAATTTAATAACCAAATGGATAAGTTCGCCACTCTCTGGCAGAGATGGTCAATTTATCATGCACGGGTCAATCCTGATTTTTGCCCATAACATGTGGGAATCAGGGGGGAGAAGAAATAAGACTAGAATGGTGTCCCAGAATTATTCGATTTTAGCAAAGAATATGAATCATTTATTTTAATGCTAAACTGTATCAAATGTAAAAGATCTCCATGCATAAATGAATAATGTAAAACTGTTTTAAGCACAGAAAAAATTCTGATTATAAAATGTCTCCTGACTTAAAAGAAAAAAATGCAATAAAAACATTTAAAAAAAAAAAACAGAAGCATTTTCAATTTCTTTTACTGCCTCTACTTATTGATAGTTTAAAATCTTCTTTATTGCTTAAGTTAGTTATTTTTCTCGGTTCCTCGCGGTTCGGGATAATCGTGAGGGATCCGATTTAGTTTAGGTTTATTTTCGGTTCTCCGATTAAAGAACCTGTTATTTTTGCTTTCAATTTGGTCCTTTTTAAAAGTTTTCGTAACCGTTTTTCTTCGGTTACAGAACCGCTGAACCTGTTCATTTGGGCTTCACCCAGTTCAGTTCCTACGGTTCCTATCAGTTCCACAACCGACCACAAAAAAAAAGAAAAAGCGTTTGTTTAAAAAAACAAACAAAAAAAAAACATTTTGCCTTGTTAGTGGTTGGTGTTTATTTTGTATTACCATGCCAGAGAACCCGGTTTCAAAAATTGTTTAAAATGTGGAGATGTTTTTGCCAAGGCAGACATGCACACCTTATTGTAGCTTGTCTGGGATTTGAACATTTGGACCAGGAGTGTGAAGTTTGCAAAACTTTTCCTGAGAAAACTTTGGAAAAATGCCTTGAAAGGCTAAATAAGAAATTTCCTAGGGGTCCCTCCGGCTCTGACCAGCTGACACCCCAGTCTACTGTGACTGAACCCACAACTTTGCCTAACCCTGCCCCTGATACAGGCGATAAAGGGACAAAAAGAAGGAAAGAACTGGGTGACTCCCCAGTTCCCTCAAAAAAGCTGAAAAAGACTAAGCATGCAGAATCTTCCTCTGCTAAACTAGGACTTCTACGCAGATGCCGGCAATGCCTTTGGCTCAAGAGATAGCCCAGGCTTTTAAAATTATACGGGCACTGCAGAACATTGTCCCACAGCAGCCTGCCCATATTCAGGGTTCCCAGGCCAGCAGTAGTAATTTTCCTCCTTTTCAGGAAGAGCAATATTTTGAGGAGGGGGATGAACTCTCTCAGGACAATGACCCAATTCCTCCAGAGGGATCTCCTGAACAAGATTTTGGTTCTTCCCCCAGGGTGTCGGAGGATTATTCCTCCCATTTCTCATTTGTACGGAAAATGGCAGATGCTCTGGACATTGCTACTACAGAGCAGATAGAGGATGAGGAGGAGACTGAATATTTAAATATGATGGGATTAACACCCTCAAAAGCTCTCCTTTTGCCAGTGTACACATTTTTTAAGAAAGACACCCTGAAACTTTTACAGACCCATAACTCTGTTCCTCCTATTGATAGGAGAATAGATAAGAAGTACCAGTTGGACAGGATGGGAGCTGATTTTCTTTTTTCCCATACAGCAGGCAGCCTGTGATAAGGCCAGAGTCCCCCTGTCCTCCCACCCTCCGGACAAGGACTCCAGAAAAATAAACAGCATGGCAAAAAAAGGCTATTTATCAGCTTCCTTGGCCATGAGACAGGCTACTTCCCAAGCTTATGCTGCCCAGTATCAAAAATCCCTGTGGCAGTCAGTACTGGACATGTCCATCAAAGCCCCCTCACCCCTGTCCAAAGACCTGGCTGAAACTGCCAGGTTTGGGTTGGAGGCGGCTAAGTACCAATTCCAGATGGCTGCTGATTCTAATGACACTGCAGCCAGATGGATGGCTAACACTGTGGCACAGAGAAGGTTTGCTTGGCTCAGGGCCACTAACCTTACTCAGGACACTCAATCCAAGGCTCTGGATTTTCCCCTAGAGGAAAACTCTCTCTTTGGGGAATCCATGGTTGCATACATGAAAAAAGTGGATGAATACAAGGCAACCTATAGAAGCAACTCTGCTAAAGAGCGTGCTTCACCATTCACTAGACCCTATGGAAGGGGGGGTAGAGGAAGGTCTTTTATGACCAGACCTTTTTTCCAGCCAGTAGCTGTGCCCCAGTACCTGCAGTATCCACAGCAGGGATACTCTAGGGGAAGGGGTAGAAGGGGCTCCAAGAGGGGTTCTCAAACCCAACCTCGACCCCAACCAAAGCAAAATCCCTGAGGATCAGGCTGTCTCCTCCCTCCCTGTCAGAGGCAGACTATCCCACTTCCTCCAGGCTTGGCTAAGCATTACCACAGATAAGTGGGTGCTGGAGGTAGTGGGTCAGGGTCTGTCTTTGGACTTCAAATCTTTTTCTCCTCAGAAAACCAGGGTTTACTGCTCACCTCCTCTAGCAGAGAGGGCATTGCTAGAAGCAGCGGTCCAAAAGTTGCTACATCTCAGAGCAGTGGAATTAGTCCCTACCACCCTGAGAGGAAGAGGTTTTTACTCCAGATACTTCCTAACAACAAAGGAAAGTGGGGAGTGGCAGCCAATACTGGATCTCAGAGCTTTGAACAAGCATCTGAAAAAAACAAAGTTCAAAATGGTCACTTTGGCACTAATATTGCCAACAATCCAAAAAGGGGACTGGCTGGCATCACTGGACTTGAAAGACACCTATTTCCACATCCCCATAAAGGAATCTTTCAGAAAATACCTCAGATTCAGGCTCCCTTCAGGCCACTATCAGTTTTCAACTCTTCCTTTCGGTCTCTCCTCAGCACCAAGGGTGTTCACAAAGTGCCTAGTTGCTGTAGTGGCATATCCAAGAAGACAAGGAGTGACTGTTTTCCCTTATCTAGATGACTGGCTGGTGGTGGGAAACTCACCAAACCAGGTAAGGAACTCACTAAAAATCATCCAAGTCCTCCTAGAGTCCATGGGTTTCATCATAAACCAAAAGAAATCAGTCCTAACCCCTGCTCAAATTCTGCAGTTTATAGGGGCAGAAATCAACACACTTCAGGGCAGAGCCTTTTTACCCTTAGACAGGGTGCAAAGTCTGCAGTCAATAGCAAATTTCTTTGTCCTGAACAGCTCAAAAACTGCACGAGTTTCTACAACTACTGGGTCATATGGCTGCATCCACAGGCACAGTCCAGGGATTCAGATTCCATATACGAGCCATCCAGTTTCACCTGAGGGCTCACTGGAGTCAGAAAAAAGACCCTTTTTCAAAGATTATACCTGTGACAGGCCCACTATTAAGGGCCCTCTTGTGGTGGAAACAGGAATCCAATTTAAGGCAAGCAGTGCCTTTCCAGAAAGAAACACCCTCTTTGGTACTCACAACAGATGCATCCCTATTGGGTTGGGGTGCCCATTTAGGAATGCACACGACCCAAGGAATCTGGTCAGCAGCAGAGTCCCTTCAGCACATAAACTTACTGGAACTAAGAGCAGTGTTACTAGCCCTAAAGGCTTTTTCTTCACTGATCATGGGCAGAGTGGTTCAGATCAGAACAGAAAATACCACCACAATGTATTACATAAACAAACAGGGAGGCACCAGGTTAGGCCTCCTCTGCACAGAGTCCATGAAGATTTGGACACTGGCTTACTCTCTGATGGTCTCTTTACAGGCAATTCACTTGCCAGGAAAGGACAATACTTTGGCAGATGCACTAAGTCGCATCAACCAGGTCCATCACGAATGGACTCTTAACAAGCAGGTGGTACAAGTCATTTTCAGAAGGTGGGGCACTCCAGAGATAGACTTGTTTGCGTCCCACCAGAACCACCAACTCCCGCAATATTGCTGCAGACCACCAGTACAGGGCACAGTTCCTCTGGACGCCCTGGTTCTGGACTGGACAGGCAGGCACCTATATGCTTTTCCCCCTTTCCCACTGGTCTTCAGGGTGTTACTGAAGCTAAAGTCCCTCTCAGCATCGTTGATCTTGATAGCTCTGGATTGGCCCAGGCAGCCATGGTATTCTCTTCTGCTCTCCATGTCTGTCAGCAAACTGATACAGTTGCCCCTCAAACACAATCTCCTGACTTCCAATCAGGGAACATTGTTGTACCCCAATCTCAAGTCTTTTCATCTCAAGGCATGGCTCTTGAAGAATTACAGTATGTAGATTTAAATCTTTCAGAAGCTGTCCTAAATATTTTGAAGGGTTATAGAAAACCCTCCACACAAAAATCTTATTCGTCCAAATGGAAGATTCTCTTTCTGGTGTTCTAGTATGAACCTTATACCACGAAACACTGGAGTTTCAGTAGTCCTGGACTATCTCACTCATTTGCATTCACTAGGCTTGCAACCCAGTTTACTTAAGGTTCATTTAGCAGCAGTATCTGCCTACCTTTCTGTGGGCACCAAGGTATCAGTGGCATCTGATAAACCTTTCAAAAGATTTTTTTACAGCACTAATGCATTTACACCCACCTCACAGGGCACCAGTGCCTGCTTGGGATTTGAATGTGTGTATATCCAAGCTCATGGGCCTTCCCTTTGAACCCATGGCTACTGCCCACTTGAAATACCTTACTTGGAAAACAGTCTTCCTAGTGGCTATTACTTCTGCAAAGAGAATTAGCAAGCTCCAGGCTCTCTGCATTGACCAGGATTATCTCTCATTTCATAGAGATAAGGTAGTCCTCAAGACAGTTTCTCCCTAAAGTGGTTTCAGATTTTCATCTGAACCAGTCAATCACTCTGTCTTTTTCACAGACCACACCAGTTCTGGTGAAAGAAGATTGCACAGTCTGGATGTGAAAAGGGCACTCAGCTACTACATGAAAGCCACTAAAGATCTTAGGAAAAATGGAAAACAACTTTTCCTTACATATGGGGATGTAGGAAAGGGTAAACCCGCCTCAAAAAGATCCATTTCATGGTGGATAGTCCAGTGTATTCAGTTTTGCTACACTAAGGCAGGTAAAGAGCCCCCAACAGGATTGAGGGCACATTCAACAAGAGGAACAGCTGCTACCCTTGCAGCTGCCAGGGAGGTTCCCTTGGTGGACATTTGCAAAGCAGCTACCTGGAAAATAGTATACACCTTTACAAACACTATAACCTGGATATTTTATCCAGGGTGATGCTAGGTTTGCACAGCAGTCCTTACAGAGCCTGTTTCGAAATACAAGTTCTGTGCCCACCTCAGTGGTACTGCTTGGTAGTCTGCACAAAGTTATGAATATCCTGAGCATTACTGGGGTTAGAAGAAAGAATTACTTTCATAGTAATCTTATTTCTTCCCAGTGGTGCTCAGGAGTCCTACTTCCTCCTTTCAGAACTTCAGCCTCTGCACTCCATGCTGGTGCCATTAAGCCATATTATATGTTGCCTTTTCCTGTTTTAATCATTTTAAACTGGAGTTTTCAATGTTTTCTTTACAGTTTTATTGATGTGGTTTTTATTAGAGTCAATCTCCCTTTGGGGGTTTATTCTAAATTTATGCTTTGATTAGGGAAAACCCCTCTCTTATAGATTTTAATTATATTAGTTTCCTAATGCCTGACTTCCAGGCTTCTCACAAATCTGAGTAGGTTAGAACACTACAGTTGGTAGAGGCAGTATTTGAAAGATGCTCACGTGCAAAGAATTCTACCCATTTGCATGTGTTCCATCTCTCTGGGCAGTCCAACCCTCCAGGCTTACTGCACAAAGTTATGATTTCCTGAGCATCACTGGGAAGAAATAAGATTACTATGGTAAGTAATTTTTTCTACTCTACCCTACAAGTGACCTCAACATACAGTGATCTGATGGGACTGGCAGTTGTGGTGGGGCGATATGAGGGAACAGAACTTACTTTAGCAAGTTTATACATTCCCCCTGGCTCAGACACTGAGGCAATGAGACACTTATTTAAAAAATTACGGAATACCATAGGGGTGTACTGATCCTTGGAGGAGATCATAATTTCACATACAGCCATTTGGATACAACAAACCCCAACCCACCCCAGAGAACAGGGGTCCAAAAGGCGGCCCAGATGTACCTAAGAGAAATGGAATGGGCAGACACCTGGCGGACTTTGCACCCCTCGGGGAAATCATATACCCACTATGCAGCACACCATAAAACATATGCTAGGATTGATTTTATACACATAACCAAGGAACATATTCCTTTACTATATGATAGTGACAGTGCCACCCACTCTCTCAGACCATTCCCTCCTACTTTTAATCTTGAGCTGGGAACAACCTAAGAAAACAACCTTCTGGAAATTAAACAATTTTCTTCTGAACGTTCCAGAATTCAAGACCCTTATTAAAGATTCGAGCCCCCCTCCCCCCGAGGAGCCGGAGGTCACGAGGGCTGCTGTACTGCCCTCCCTGCCAGGATTTCACCCCTCCCTCAAGGACCAGGAGGTCGCAAGGGCCAGACCGAAAAGCCTCCCTGCCCAGAACGCAGAGATCTGAGCCCTCCCCCAAGGAGCCAGGAGGCCCGCGAGGGCTGCTGTACTGCCCTCCCTGCCAGGATTTCACCCTCCCCATGAGACCAGGAGGTCACGAGGGCCAGACCGAAAGCCTCCCTGCCCAGAATCAAAGAAGATCGAGCCCTCCCCCGAGGGAGCCGAGGTCGCAGGGCTGCTGTACTGCCCTCCTGCCAGGATTTCACCCTCCCTAAGGACCAGGAGGTCGCGAGGGCCAGACCGAAAAGCCCTCCCTGCCCAGAACGCAAGATTCGAGCCCCCCTCCCCCCGAGGAGCCGGAGGTCGCGAGGGCTGCTGTACTGCCCTCCCTGCCAGGATTTCACCCCCCCATAAGGACCAGGTCGTGAGGGCCAGACCGAAAGTCTCCTGCCCAGAATGCAAGGTAATTTTACACTCAAGTGCCTGCTGCAGTCGCGATCGGATTAACCTGCACTCTGCTGTATCTGGGATTTGGCGCTTTCCCAGGCTCGCTCCAATCGCCTCTCCTTCAATGCCAGGACTTTTACTGTAATTGCCCTATGCCTTCTTAGCTAACCTGTTTAACTAATTTTAAAGTAACAAGTACATTTGAATCCAGGAAAGAGGTTTTGTGTTTAGCCTGTTGTAGGTGTTGCATTTTCTCTTAGTCTTCTGCTGCTGCTACACTATTGTTTCTCTCTCCCAAGACTGCCCCCTTCTGCTAATCCCCTGTTACCTGCCTACTTAACCTTGCTCTTCTCCCTCTCCACAGATTCGAGCCCTCCCCCGAGGAGCCGGAGGTCGCGAGGGCTGCTGTACTGCCCTCCCTGCCAGGATTTCACCCCCCTCCCCCTAAGGACCAGGAGGTCGCGAGGGCCAGACCGAAAAGCCCTCCCTGCCCAGAATGCAAGGTAATTTTACACTCAAGTGCCCTGCTGCAGTCGCGATCGGACTAACCTGCACTCTGCTGTATCTGGGGATTTGGCGCTTTCCCAGGCTCATCGCTCCAATCGCCTCCTTCAATGCCAGGTGAAGCCGCCAGCCCGCCCCCACCACCACCACACCTTGGTCGGCTCTCCCTTTATAGAGCTACCATGGGAATCCAGAACCAATCAGTTGACTTTCCCATTTGCTGGTTATACCATTCCAGCACTAGAGGAGCCTGCACTCAGTTCCCTCTCTCATATGTTGTATCGTCCACTAGTGTGATCCTTGTTGTCCTGGTACTCCTCCCATCTAGAAACCCACTGTTCTTCCCGACCCCTTCTACCCCCATCTGATCTGCCCCCTCTGTACCACTATCCCCACTCCCACTTCCCTGTCTTTCCCTCTGCTTTTTGCACAACTACCCCTGTCCATCCCCTTTTCCTTCCTGTACCCTGTACAACTGTACCATTCCCTAAATCCATCCCAACCCTCGACTACCACTTAACCCCCACCCACCCACCCCTGTGCGCTATCCCCAGTACCATGCACCCTTCCACAAGTGGTCAATCCCTTCGCTGGCATGTCCGGCTCTCTTCTCTCTTCCCATCCCTTGCACATCCCCGGTGAGGTCTCGGCTCCTGCATATGCACCCACCCCTCACCAACCTCCACCCTGCAAGGCGCCTAATCTTACTGCTACTCTTGCTCTCCGGCAACGTGCACCCTAATCCTGGGCCTGCATATGCTGCCACGCCTAAGCCCACCTGTGGTAGCGGTCTCCGAATTGCGTTCATGAACATATGCAGTCTTCCCAAAAAAATACCTGCCCTCCAATGCTGGGTTACACAACACTCCCCAGACATCCTCATGCTAGCAGAGACCTGGCTCTCCCCACTTATTCCTGACTCTGCTGTCTCCCTACCAGGCTTTTCCCTGTTCAGGGATGACAGACTGTGCAGGCGGGGAGGGGTGCTATCATTTGCGTGACTTGGTCCTGGGCCATGCCCTCCCTACCCCGTGCTCAACCATGGGGCGCAAGCCATTACCCTCAAATCACTCCGTTCCTGGTCGTGGCCCCTCTACCAAACCCACGGTTTACATACCCCCGAATACAAAAAACTAGCGGCTTCCTCCCTCCTTGACTATCTATCCTCCTACCCGGAAGGCTGAACAACTTATATTGGGTGACTTAAACCCAACTGGCTCTGCTCCTCATCTGATAATATAAAGGATGAGCTCGCAGCCCTTGACCTGTCTCAATTGGTCACTCAGCCCACTGCCTTAACAAAGCAACGGGAACCTGCTCCCTTGGACGTAATCCTCTCCAACCGCCACATAAAGTGGCTTCCATACTTGTCCTCGCGGACTCTCTCAGCGACCACTCCCCGCATCTGCCATTGGTCCTCTCTACCCTCAGCCCAATGTACTGCTCCACCCTCATCGCAGGTTTCTCCCCAGGGGTCTTGACAACCTCAAAGCGCCACCTTGCACAAGTCAATTGGACCCTGTGGCCTGTGCTCCTGACATAAACCTGCTCTAACCTACCTCACTACTGCCTCTCCCTCGCCTGTGATCTGTTTGCCCCTTCTCCACAACTAGGAAAAAAAGGTCAGCTGCTTGGATATCCCCTGCTCTAATCCAGCAACTAAAAAGCGATAATCTCTGGCACATTGCAAATGACTCTGGAAAGAGTGGCTGACAGACATGCCTCACAGGGCTGCCCTGAACCAGTGCACCTGGGCCATCACAGGCAAAAGCTAAATACTATCAGGCCGCATTGACGCCCAGCTGGGGCTCATCCAGAGCCTTCTGGGACAACATTAAAGAACTGAATGGTAAAACCCGCCCCCCGCCTGGCCTCAGATGGACATAAATGGGGCTGCCTCGACTGACCTAATATCTATTGCTGACTGCCTTAAAACCTTCACGGACTTAAGCGCTGTCCTCCTGCCCACTTTTTCGACCCGCTACCACGTCCACCCTCATACATCTCAAGGCCACTTTTCTGCTTCCAGACGATCTCACCCTGTGATGCCAAACCTTTTCTCATAAAGTCCTCACCTCCCATAACCCTAGTAATGACCCTCTTGACTCCAAGATACTCCGCCTTACTCTGGATGTCATGCTAATTCCCTCACGCTTATCTTAAACAAATCCTTATGTTTAGGTCAATTCCTCGGATGCTTGAAGCACGCTGAGTAATCCCCATCCATAAGTCTGGGATCGCATGCTACCAAACAATTACAGGCCCATTTCCATCCTCCCCCCCATCCAAAGCCTTAGAAAAAATAGTATCTACACAGCTCTTAGAATACCTATCTAAGTACAACCTTTTATGTCTGGAGCAACATGGGTTTCGCCCTGGCCACAGCACTACCACCGCCCTTCTGGAATTCTCCCACTACTTACACTCCGCACTTGACAAGGGTTGTCTTGTAGGGGCAGTATTCATAGACCTAGCTAAGGCTTTCCTACGGTGTGCCACCCCCTGCTGTTAAACTCCCTATCCCAACTAGGACTCTCATCTGGCCCAATGAAGTGGTTTTCTAGCTACCTGCAAAACAGGTCCCAAAGAGTTAAACTAAATGGGACTCTCTCCTCCAACCTGCCGGTTCTCTCTGGGGTACCTGAAGGTTCCATCCTCGGACCCACCCTCTTCAGTCTATTCCTAAACTCTCTCCCAATCTCCTGCTCCAGCAAAATACTGCTCTATGCTGATGATGCAGTAATCCTAGCATCTCACCCTGACCCGCTCCTACTCCGAGGCACACTGCAAGCGCTTTCCTCCAAGCTGAAAATTGGTTCAATAATCATCGACTTGTCATGAACCTGAAGAAAACTAAGTCCATGCTGTTTCACACCGCAAAACAGTGCTAAGAACACCCTTCTCATCAGCACCAGCAAGCTCCTCACTCTAGAACAGGTAGTATCCTATAAGTACCTGGGCATCCTTTGACCCGGCCTTACATTCCACGCCCACTTAAAAACCCTGTCATCTGCCATGAACTCCAGGATCAGGCTCCTTTACCCGACACAAAGATTGCCTCCCAGAATCTGCGCTAAAATTAGCCATTACCTCCTGGTACTGTCTCTGGCCGATCACGGTCTTCCTTATTTACGCCATGGGCTGACCCCACCTCCTTATCTAAGGTTCAGACCTCTGTTAACAAAGCCTGCAGGCTCCTTACAAGTGCCAACAGCAGAATCACACCTGCCTGCTATACTCTACATCCAATTTACTCAATCTTGATGAAAGACTAATATACCATACCCGCCTACTGGCTAAAAAACTTGTCAGGCTTTGCTCACCAGGGGTCTTGCTCCACTGCAGCTGGCTGTCCGTCCCCTGCCTACCCGTAACTCCATCACAGACACTTTCATAGTTCCCAGGGCTAGGACCTCTCGCTGTCAAAGATCCTTCCATCATAAAGCCCCCTTTGGTTCAATTCCTCCCTAGGCTATCTCTAAGATCCCGGGATTGGTGGGTTCAAAACTGCCTCCGTCAACACATTATTGACAGTCGATGCTGCAAATGTCGATAGATGACCTAACCCAGCCTTTTGCCCTGTTTCCCCTGGCTCCTCTTAGATGACTGGGCTCTGTCTAAAACTATGTTGTTTTAAATTATTGATGCGTAATATGATGTATATATGAATTAACATATGTATATTACTGAACTTATGATTGTACTTGTATAGTTGCCGCCTGTAACTCCAGGTGTTTTGTATCTCACCTGTTTGTAATTCCATGTCCTATAACCTCACTATTTGTTGTCTCCCCTCCCCTTCTCGATGAGGTACCTTTGTAAACGAGTCGCTGACTCAAAGGTTGTAAAACTGATTCCTCATTAAATAAAATAAATAAATAAACAAAGATAGAATCCCCCAAATACTACAAGAAAATAGGGCTCAGGAGATTAGTACCAGGACCATGTGGGATACTTATAAGGTTGTTCTGAGAGGAGATATAAAATTTGCTTCCCAATATAAACAAAGGCAGGCCTCTTAGTTAAATGCCTTCCAGGTGCAGCTCAAAACATTACAAACACAACATGCAAATGGAGACAATGCAGTCCTCCCTTTATTAGAGGCCACTAGGCAGAGAGTTCAGCAGATAATAGATGTGAAAACCGAACAGGCCCTACAATCCTTAAAACAAAAATATTATGAAGGGGGACCCAGGGACTCCCGCCTCCTGGCACACCATCTCAGGAAAAGGATTAATCAGCTCTGGATAACTCAAATCAAGTCCCCAGAATCAGGCAAGATGGAACGGATTTCATCCCAAATAATGATGGTGTTCACTAATTACTATCAAACACTGTATACCCCGGAGTGAGTGGTAGATCCCCTTAAGATGCAGGCCTTTTTACTCATCTAAGGCTCCCAACCCTCTCCCAAGAACAAAAAATATCTTTGATGAATCCAATTAGTCCGACAGAGCTGATGGAAGCCACTAAAAAACTAAAAACATATAAAAGCCCTGGTCTGGACAGATACACGGGAATTTTACAAAATGTTTAGGGAACAGTGGCTGCCCACCCTTTACTTGGCCTGTCAGGGAGTACTGGAGGGAGAGGGGGCCCTGAACTCATGGGGATATGCCACCATATCAAGCATATTGAAGCCGGAGAAAGACCAGACATCTTGTACCTCCTATAGGCCAATGTTAGTATTGAACATAGAATATAACATTTTTACGGGTGTGATGGCCAGGAGGCTGGAGTTTCTCCTTCCAGAGCTGATAGACCAGGACCAATACAGGTTTATAACCACCAGGCAGGCCCAGGATAACATCAAACAAACCTTGCACTTGCTTCATAGCTCCACTGGTCAAATTCCCCTTTTCTGCTCCTAAGTTTGGATGCGGAGAAGGCCTTTGACTGGGTGGAGTGGCCTTTTCTGATGGCTGCCCTTCAGAAATGTGGATTCCCTGGTGATTTTCTAACACTAATTATGTCATTATATAACCATCCTAAGGCATATATAAAAATAAATGGATCCTCATCTACCCCAATTATCTTATCCCGTGACACCAGACAGGGATGCCCATTATCACCTCTGCTATTTGCCACATAGTTGGAGCCTTTGGCCCACGCAATAAGGCAGACAAGTGGCATAGAAGGACTGGAGGCTGGTGGAGCACAACACAAACTTGCACTCTACACAGATGATCTGCTACTATACATTGCCAAACCTGATCAGTGCTTACCACAGATTTGGGATCTGCTGACTGAATTTGGCAGGCTACAAGACAAATCCCACAAAAACCAGAACCCTCAGACTACAGTATACCCCATCACCAGATATATGACAGAGGTTTCCCTTCCACTGGATCTTCCCTCCCTTAAGTATTTAGGAGTGCACCTAGCAGGAAATCATGATCAACTTGCTGACCTTAACTACGTTCCCCTAATGAACCAGGCCATACTAGACCTAGAAAGATGGAGAGTGAGCCTTCTACCATTAATCCAATGGATTGACGCAGTGAGGATAAATCTCCTACCTTGTTTTCTCTATTTGGCTCAGACACTTCCTATTCCCCTACCCCCAAAGAACACTCAGGAATTTAATACAAAGGTCTCGAGGTATATTTGGGATTCACGACGCCCACGAATTAGGTACACCCTGTTGCCACTCCCTAAAAAAAACTAGGAGGACTAGCACTCCCTGATCTGGGGACATACTTCTAGGCAGCACAATTAAGAACCATAATATATTGGTTATATCCAAACTACCAGACTAAGTGGTATGACCTGGAGATGCAAGAGGAGGACATAACCAGCCTAAATAGAGTGCTGTTACAGAGACCTTATCCACCCCTAACAGAGAACAGATAATTCCTACACTATAAACACAGTGAAAACCTGGAGACTGGTAATAGATTTGAATCTTCTTGCACCATATAAACACTTGATATATTCTCTTCCGTATTGTCAGCTGCTTGGACCAGCAAAATTAGACCATGGTTTTAGACACTGGGAAAGGATGGGATTACATATAGTGTCCCACTTCATTAAAGAAGGGAACCTACTTCCCTTTGAAGTGATAAGTACCACATATGGTCTTAGACAACAAGACCACTACAGAGTCCTACAGGTTCATAATTTTATTAAATCACTGAAAAGATCAACCAAGATGTTTTCTCCACCTAAAATAGTAACAATAATACAACAAGCGATAGATGGAAACCTCCCTCTAGCACACATCATATCATACCTATACCAGAACCTGATGGAACTCAAAAGGGACTCTGTAAAAACAGTTAAACGGGCATGGGAAACAGATCTAGGGATTGATATAGCAGAAGATGTTTGGGATACTCACCTTAAATTTTTACACTATGCATCAACCTCTCTGACCTGGAAGGAATTTTTGTGGAAAGTCACACTGAGGTACTTTAAAATACCAGCCATCCAAGCTAAGTATTTGGAGAGGGAAGACTCTTCCTGCTGGAGACAATGTGGCCATCATCCGGCTACGTATGGTCATATTTTTGGGAAATGCCAGAAGATTCAACCTTTCTTAACAGATCTCTTTAAGGCTCTAAATGAGATGTTCCCTGACTTTCCCCCTTAGTCTTCACTTATATTCCTTTTTAACTCATACCTGAAGGGATATAGAGATCCTAAAACTAGAAGGCTGCTAAACATATGTTTATTGACGGCTAAGAAAGTTATGACTAGAAATTGGATTTAACCAGCACAGCTATCTGGTCAGTCTTGGCATGATCTGATGATACAGGTTTATAAAATGGAACCTTTAACAGCTTTAATTAACAAAAAACAGGAGACATTTGAGTTGATCTGGAGGAGGTGGGTGGTATTTTATCGCTGCCATCAGACCAGATTTTGTTCCCTAAAGATTAAATTTAGACTCTGTATGCTCCCGGCCCTACCCACCTTCTACACCCATGACGGGACCATCCTGGAGGACACCTCCTCATTTAGATATCTGGGGGTTTGGCTGGACCAGCACCTCAATTTCTCTGTGCATATCGACGCTATCCTGAAGAAACTGCGCCCCAAGCTTGGTGCTTTGTACAGGAATCGTAGTTGCATCCCACTGACTGCGAGGCTCAAAATTGTCCAGAAGATGATACTCCCCATCTTTGGCTACTGTGACGAAGTCTATGGTGCTGCTCCCAAATCTTCCCTGACCAAGCTGGACACTCTTTAACTCCTTCTGCCGCTTTGCTCTCGACTCCCCTTCCTGCTCCCACCACTGTGAACTCTTATCGCTCTCTAACCTTCCTTCCACTATCTCACAGACATCTCACATTGTGCCAAACTAACCTCCAAATTCTGGTTAGGAGTGCTCCCCTCCTATCTCTCATCCTCTCTTTCCATTCAACCTCCCCCCACCCACTCTCTCAGATCTAATGACACCCACACCTTGACGTCTCTCGCCGCTCCACCCTCATCGGTCAGACTGGTTTCGCCTATCGCTTCCATAAAAATCTGGAATTCCCTCCCGCCTTAAATACAACACTCTTCCTCCAACTGCTCCCTTACCTCTGCCCTACACAATTACTCTCCCTCAGCTGTTACTGCTTTAACCCTCCTTAATACCTATCCACAGTTTCTGCCTTCCTACCCTTACACCCCCCCGGCAGGGTTCTCAACATCCTGAAGGGAGAATCAGGAAAATGGCTACCCCTTCTCCTCATAGTCAGTTCTTGCCTCTCCCCCTCTTCTCCACCTGCCCTTCTGGGTCACCCGTGTGTGCAACCTACCCCATCCTTTTTACTTCAACAGCACTTTCCTACTACCTCGAGCCTGCTCCTGGTACACTCATGCACTATAAATGGTTTTGTCGCATTATTACTGTTTTGTATGTTCACATGTTCTTTTGTACGATTTTGGACATGTAATTTACCCAGTGTTCCATTCCACTACTGTTTATTGTACAATACCTTGTGTTCCAACTGTTGCATAATCTTACAATGTTGTATTGTTTGTACTACCCACATACGATTGTAACTGATCATCCTTCACAACCCTATGTAACTCCCTCCCCCCAGGTCGCATCGTGAGATGAGCAACTTGTTGTTCAGAGTGTCCTCTTGGTGAAACATTTCAATAAATAAATAAATCCCATCAATGATTCCTAATACTAACAAGAGCCATGTACAGGACCGGAGTAAAGTGGCTCCACACAGAAACGTTTTAAGATACTATTAGATCGTGGGATAGCTAGATTGATATCTGACAAAGTCTTCCTCTAAATTGTTTACATGTGATCAAGGTAGTGAACTAGGAGACCCAGATTTAGACTGGCTAAACTTAATTCAATGGCAGAGTAACTACTGTATTTATGTTTATGTCTGTTAAAGTCTTGATGTTTACGTATTGTTGCTGTTTTGACATTTTTAGATGTACGGAATCTGTAAGACAATGTTTGTCACATGTCACCTTGTGCATACTAATTGTACCACAAAAACTTAAAAAAGTTTTTAAAAAAAATCAGTAAACTCACTTGGCTCCCACCACGCCATCATCGGAGCTTCGTCCTAGGGTGTTTCACTGACAATGTTGTCAGAACGGCCACTCCTTCTATCCTGGCAGAGCTCCCTAAACCTGCCCACTTCTCTCATTCCCTAAGGTTGTATGGTTGTGCAATATTTCAGGTTCCCAATACCCACACCCAAATGGGTGACAGAGCATTTGCTATATGTGCTCCTAGACTATGGAATTCCCTTCCTGTCCATGTTCGTACTACCCCCTCCTACACTGGTTTCCAAAACTCCCTCTGGGATCGCTTGCTGCTCTCCTCAGCATGTAATTGCACTTAAGACGCTACTGGTCCTTCCAGCTAGTGTCACACTTGATACTTTGGTCCTCCTTGCAGGGCACTTTCCTGAGCTCTGCGTTTGGTTGTCCTCCTGGCCATACCAGCTCACAGCATTTCTTGGGTATGTATTTTATGTTATTTTGAATTGTCCCTCTGTCTCATCTTGCAATGCCTGTATATGGTTTACCTTTTCCTGTTTGTAATTTGCTTCTTTATTTCCTTGTAACCTCCCGGGTCGCACCTGAAAATTGGCATCTGTTTTTGTCTAGTGTGCTTACCTGGTTAACAAAAGCTAAATAAATAAAATCTAAAGTATGGAGCAATGCTTCTCCTGGATTGGCATGTTTCAGGTAGTACACAGGCAGGTAGATGGCTTAATTTAGGGTAAACTCAGACACCACCTTTAGTAAAAACGGAGGGTTGGTATGCAAAGACACCCTGTCTTTGCGAAAAACCAAATAGAAGACTCACACATTATGGCCTGAAGCTTGGAAATCCTTTGAGTAGAAGTAATAGCAACTAAAAATAACACTTTCCATGACAGAAAGAAAAAATTACTCACCTTAGTAATGTTGTTTCTTCTAATGGAGTCTTGCTATATTATGACATATGCAGTGAGTCCCAACCTTCGAACTGCTCCGGAGGTGAAAGAGTTAACTTTCCATGCCAGGCATGGAATCTTGAGCACGAGCTCGGTTGAAAGCTCTGTCTGTTGTTCTTCAAACACAAACTGTCAGATCTTTACGAGCAAAACTCACTAAGGTTCTGTGTGGAAGCTGTAAATCTACACTAACCAACTAGCTACTAAATATATGAACACATTTTTTGGTCCCAAAACAAAGACTCAAGTCAGGGGATCCAAAAGATAAAAACACAACACCCAAACACCCCAAAAAGGAGGGGTGAAACAAACAAGGTGGGCATCTACTAAGTGCCAACACTGCACTGCCCACCCACATCCCAAAAGCAGAGGTTCTGAGAGGGGCAGGCAGGGAGGTCATAATATAGCAAGACTCCATTAGAAGAAACAACATTACTAAGGTGAGTAATTTTTTCTTCAAACAACATGAAGTCTTGCTATATTATGACATATGCAGACTACACAGCAGTACCTCCATGGAGGAGGAACAGAACCTACTTAGGAAATAGGCTCTGAAGCACAGCTGTGCCAAACTGAGCATCACTCTTAGCCTGGATGTCCAGGGAGTAATGCATGGTAAAAGTGTGAACTGTTTTCCAGGTAGCTGCTTGACATATCTCTAAGATAGGGATGTCCCTGGCAGCAGCCAGAGACGCAGCTGTACCTCTGGTAGAGTGAGCCCTCAGGCCTGAGGGAGGAACCTTACCCAGTTTTTCATAGCAAAATTGGATACAAGAGACGATCCACCTGGCAATGGATCTTTTAGTGGCAGGTTTCCCTTTACCAACCTCACCATAAGTGAGGAACAGTTGGAGGGAGTCAAACCTGTGACCCTTGGTACGTTCTATGTAGTAACTAAGGGCTCATTTGACATCTAAACTGTGCAGTCTCCTCTCGCCAGAGGAGGAATGGTCAGTGAAGTACACAGGGAGAGACACAGATTGATTAAGGTGGAAGTCTGAAACCACCTTAGGCAAGAACTTTCTATTAGTCCTGAGGACCACCTTATCTCTATGAAAGGAGATAAAATCAGGCTCCACTGACAATGCTTGTAATTCACTTATGCGCCTGGCAGAAGTGATAGCTACCAAAAATACAGGTTACTCACCTGTAACAGGAGTTCTAGGAATGGTATATGTTGTTCATCCACACTCATTGGCAGGTATCCTTGCCGCTTTAAATCTTGCCGGAAGGTCTTCAAGCTTGCTCCTCCCACCCACCGGGTGGTATAACTCGGCTCCGCCCCATGACGCCAGATCTGGCCCGCTGGAAGCTCAGGGTTTGTCGCAGCCGGTCGGGTGGTGTCAGGATGAACAACATATACCATTCCTAGAACTCCTGTTACAGGTGAGTAACCTGTATTTCTAGGGACATGGATATGTTGTTCATCCACACTCATTGGCAGACTCCTAGCAGTTCTCCGGGAGGAGGGAGGCAAGACGACACCCCAATACTTACTTGGGAAAGAGAGACTGAGAACCGAGGCCCCAAAACCAGCATCCCAGTGACTCAAGGTCGATGTGGTAATGGGTAATGAAGGGCGTTTGCTGACTTCCAGGTAGCAGCCTTGCAGATTTCCTGGATAGGGACGCCCTGAAGCAGCCACCGCTGCAGCAGTATGACGGGTAGAATGAGCTTTTATCCTCTGGGAGGCTCCATGCCCGCCCAACTTATAGCAGAGATCTATGCAGGAGGTTACCCACCTGCTTATCGTCCGCTTGGCTGCAGGTCTGCCAGATCTCGCGACTTCAGCGTGGTGACAAACGGCTGGCCGAACCTCTCGAATTTCAGCCGTGCGCTCCTTATAATAGCGGCCCTTCTAGGGTCAGAGTATGGAGCCTATATTCGAGCCTCCGAGGTGTGATTGGGGTAGAACACCGCAGAGTCAACACCTGGTTAAGGTGAAACCCGGCCACCACCTTCGGAAGGAATTTCGGTGGGGGCTGAGGACAACCTTGTCCCTGTGGAAGACCAGGTAAGGAGACTCGATGGAAGCGCCTGGAGCCTCCCATCCTTCTGGCTGACGGATAGCCACCAAGAAGGCGGTCTTCCACGACAGGTGAGAGAGAGCACACCTGTGCATAGGTTCGAATGGCTTGCCCATGAGCTTTGCCAGTACCAGCAGTAGATCCCACGGAGGTGGGGGTTCCCGCACTGGAGGGGAAATGTGATCAAGGCCTTTGAAAAAGCGCCAGACCACCTTCTCCTGCGCCACCGACTGCTTCCCGCCCGCCACCGTGTAAGCAGAGATGGCTGCCAGGTGCACCCCTTAGGTCGCGACCTAAGCCCTTGACTAGAAAGGGACCATAAATAGTCCAAGATGCTTGCCAAGGAACAGGAGGAAGGGTCCAAGCCCTTGCCTGACACCAAATGGAAAACCTTTCCATTTGAAGGCATAGTATTTTCTGGTCGACTTCTTACGGGACGCCTCAACGACATTGAGGACCTCGTCGGAAAGACCCAAGGCCTGGAACTCTAGCCAGCCAGGAACCAGGCCGTCAGGTGCAGGGATTGAAGGTCCGGATGGAACACCTTCCCTGATTGACTGAGAGCAGGTCCGGCGTAGCTGGAGCTGCCCGAGTCCTGGAGCTGAGACTGAGGAGATCTGGGTACCAGAACTGGCGAGGCCAGTCTGGGGCTATCAGAATCACCGCGCCTTGTCCCTCCTCGCCTTGAGAAGCACCTTGTGGATCAAGGAAATGGGGAAAGGCGAAAGAGGCCGGGGTCCATTGCCTCGAGAAGGCATCCCCTGCAGCGAGCCCCGCTGAGGGGCAGGCATGGAACAGACTCAGCCTCGGCCTCCATGGAGGCAAACAGGTCCACCTGAGGTGTGCCCCAAAGGGAGAACAGATGCTGCTACCTCCGGCAGGAGAGACCACTCGTGGGATGCAGCCCTATCCGCTCAGGGCATCGGCCAGGGTGTTGGAGGCTCCTGCCACGTGGATGGCTGGGAGATCCGCCTCCAGGCTGCGCTCAGGTGACCAAATGCGGAGAGCTTCCTTGCATAGAGCATGGAGCGGCCCCGCCCTGGCGGTTTAGATAGTACATGGTCGTGGTATTGTCCGTCCTGACTCGGACCACTTGACCCCGGAGGAACGACGTAAGGGCGGGTGAGAGCTCAGGGGCGGACCGCCCCGGAGCTCCAGCAGGTTGGATGTGGCATCGGGACTCAGCGGGGACCAGAGGCCATGAGCCCGGTGTTCCCCAGATGGGCACCCCAACCCATCAGAGAGGCATCGGTCGACTAGAGAGACCGGCCGGCTCGGGGCGGACGAACAGGATGCCCTCCTGCAAATGATCTGGAACGGTCCACCACTGAGAGCTTTCCACATCCCCTCGTGTCACCGAGCTAAGCTGGTCCAAGGGATCGCATGCCAGGACCACTGGCTGGCCAGTCCCCACTGAAGGACGATGCCCAGCGGCCCAACGGACCACGCTGGTGCAGGCCGCCATGAGACCCAGGAGGCGAGGAAGTCCCGGGTAGGGCGCACTGCCCAACCAGAAATGATCGGGCAAAGGAGGAAAGAACTCCTCGCCCTGTCCGCCGAGCCGCGCCTGGCTCAAGAGAGTCGAAGCTGCGCCTCGATGAATAGAATCACCTGCTTCGCTCGAGTTCTGACTTGGCCTCGCTGATAAGGAGGCCCAGTTGAGAGCAGACCTGGAGGCCAGATCTCTGGACCACTCCGCCTCCTTCCTGGAGGAGCTGCTATCAGCCAGTCGTCCAGGTAAGGGTACCCGACCCTCGCGCCGCTAGGGAATGCTGTCACCACTGCCATGCATTTGGTGAAGACCCTGGGAGCTGGAGACAAGCCGCAGGGCATGGCTTGGAACTCGAAGAGGATCCTTCCGCTCGGCGAAGGAATCTCTGGTGAGACGGACGGATAGGGACGTGAAAACGCATCCTGCAAGTCAGAGAGCAGAACCACAGCGCCCGTTCAGGATGGTATTATCTGAGCCAGAGTGACCATCCTGAAGGTTCGAGACCTTAGGAACTTGTTTAGGTCGTGTAGGTCGAGAACGGGGCGCCAGCCCCTCCCGTCCGTTTCGGAACCAGGAAGTACCTGGACACAAACCCTGGGTCTGAAGGAGGGTCCACCACTCTTACCACCTCCTTCTGGAGGAGGGAGCGATGCGTCGGCTCGACGAGCCGCCAGTGAGGCTGGGGATCCCGAAGCCTCCGGGGCGACGGCCTGAAGGGTGGTGCCTGCTCGAATTCCAGAGGCAGGCCTCTTCCCACCACCTCTAAGACCCACCTGTCCGTGGTAACAGCGGACCAGGCGGGCAGAGTGCCGGAGCCGTCCCCGGGGGGACCTAGGGGTGGAGTGGCGGGGATGGGGCGACACCCCTCAGCCCGTCCACTGGGCAGGCTTGGAGGAGGGACCGCCGAGGACCTCCTGGGCCCTTTCCTGCTTCCCTCCTGTTAGAGGAAGCCGGGCGGTTTGGGTTTGGGATGCCAAGGCCGAGCCTGGGTTGGCCCTGGCGGTGCTGGGCCGGCGCGCCTGGGGCACAGGAAGGACGAAAGCGGCTTAGGCTGTGGTTTGCGGCCTTTGTCCTTCTGAGCGGAAGAGACCGAGTCCAAGGTGGCATTGGACTTCTATCCTCTGCAGACCTTCCACCCCAGGGCCGAAGAGGTCAGTCCCCAAAAAGGAACATCCGCCAACTTGTGCTGGGTATCCGAAGTAAAGGTGGATATCCTCAGCCAAGCCCGCCGACGCATAGCCACTGCGGCCGCCACCGATCTGGCACATGAGTCCCCTATATCCAAAGCAGTCTGGAGCTGCTGTTTGGCCACTGTCCTGCCCTGGTCCCGCACCTGCTTAACCGTAGTCTGCAGATCGGCGGGAAGATGAGGGATGACCTCATCCAGGGAGCCCAACAGGGCATGAGAAAATGTGCCATGAGGACGCCGAACTGGCCTGACGAAGGCCAGAGAGAGGACGAGCGTGACTTTTTCGCCCGACATAGTCCATTTTTGGACTCCTTGTCAGGAGGTTTGTCCACATCCTGGCGTTGCCGGCGCCTGAAACGCTGTCGGTAACCAACCCTCAGCAGAGGGGTGTTCCAAAACCGACAAGGAACCGTAGGGACCGACATTTCTGGCCATCCTGGTCGAAGGCGCAGGGCAGGAAGCAGGGCGCTGCCAAAGCTCCAGTGCTTGACTCCACTATGGCCTCGGCCACTGGAAAGGCCTCCGCCGGAGAATCCCCTCGGTCCAGAATCTCCGTGAGGGATGCCTGGCCTGCTTTGAACGGGTTCGAGCTCCATCCCGTAGACTGCGAGATGAGCCAAGAGTCCCAGGAAGGACGCACGGCTATCGTCCATTGACTGACCTCCTGAAGACTCCAAGTCCAGTCGCTTGGAGAAAAGGAGGAATCTACCTGGACTCGGAAGAGACTCTCAAGAGCTGCCTCTGGCTCCGAGCCACCCTTCACCCGCCGAGGTCGGGTCGGGAGTGAGGGTAACTGACAGCCGATGGGGTAGACCTCAGACACCGAGAATCCTTGGTCGAGCCCCAATTGGTGGCTGTGGAGGCGGAGGTTCCACCGGAATCGTGGAGCAGCTGGTTTTGGCCGAACAACTGGCCTGGGTATAGGCTCCTCGGATAAGTCGAGGGTTGTGTCGGCCGCTCGGTGACAGTCAATTTCTTAATGGCGGGGAAGGCGGCGGGTCGGCTTATTCCTCGCCAGGAGGAGCTGTTGCAACATAAGGTCCTCGTACTGTTGCGTAATTTTACGCCTCCCTCATCCGAGGAGGAGGAGCGAGGACGACGCGGCGACGCCATACATGATGCCGAGACCCGAGACCGCCTGCGGTGGGATCGGCTGGACCGCGAAGAGTCCGAGACCGAGACCGAGAGTCGGAATTTCGGGGTCGGTGCGGAGGTGTCGGCGGAACCGGCACTCCTTCGCTCGGATGGTCCATCCGGAAGCTCGGAACCGGAGGCACAGGCGAGGCCGACGGGATCCTCAACTCCTCCCGGGAACTGGGAGAGGGAATTCGGCTGCTGAAGGCGACAGCCCTGTCAATGGGTCGAGAAAAATCTCGACTTCATCGGTCGGGAGTCTCGGTCAACTGACCTGACGGGACACCGTGAGGCTAGTGGCCGAGCGGTTTAGTGTCGACCGGCGTCTGTCGCACGGCCCGGGAGAGGGACCCTTTCCGGCCCCAAGAGCGCCGACGGAGGGGATTACCCCGTCCCTCTTGGACCGAGAAAAGTCCAGCAGACGCAGGCCCTTCTCCTTTAGTGGAGGGACAGACAAAGCTCCTTAAAAGAAGCCTGCAGGAAGAACCCAGAGAGGCGGGATAAATGCATGGTCCGAGAAGATCCTGCCCGCCTCCCTCTTGAGGCGACCATCCGCTCGAGTGATCCCTGACCGCCGCCCGCCGGACACCGTAACCGGGCCTCCTTGGACTCACGGAGGGAAGCGCTTCTCGGGGCGGCCCAGTTGCAATCGGGCAGCACGGTCTTGAGGCGTGGGCGAAAGATGAGCACAGGTCGCAAGCCTGCGGGTCGTGCTCAAGGCCTAAGCAGTAGACACCGTGGAGTGTGGATCCGTCCGAGACATCTTCTGCCCGCATGGGCATCTCGAAACTGGAGTCGATTTGTCCGCCCGCGGCGCGAGGATAGAAGACGCTGAAGTCTTTTGCAAAATTTATTTTTAAATCCATAGCGGAGAAATAGGACCAGTCACAAGCGCAGAGGCGTTGAGAGGAACCTGAGCTTCCAGCGGTAAGGAAGATCTAGGCGTCATGGGGCGGGCAGGGGTTATACCACCGGGTGGGTGGAGGAGTAAGCTTGAAGACCTTCGCAAGATTTAAAGCGGCAAGGATACCTGCCAATGAGTGTGGATGAACAACATATCCATGTCCCTAGAAACACAGTTTTCCAAGTCAAGTACTTAAGCTCTGCTGAAGACAAGGGCTCAAGGGGTTGCATAAGCTGGGCAATGCAAATATTAAGATCCCAGGCAGGGGCAGGGTCCCTGAATGGTTGGTGTGAAGCAACCCCTTGAAAAACTTGGAGAATACAGGATGAGCTGAAAGAGAAGAGGGTTTACCTGCTGATAAAAAAGCAGACACGTCTGCCAGGTGCACCTTCAGGGTAGCTGGTCTCAGCCCCGAAGTATTCAAATGCACCATATAATCCAGGACTGTGGGTAAGTCAGCAGATTCTGGGGAAATGTGCTTGCCAGAGCACCATATGGAAAACCTCTTCCATTTGGAATTATAAGTAGCCCTGGTGGAAGGCTTCCTAGAAGCCTTCGGGATATCCAGTACACCTTGGGAAAGGTGTAGGTCAGCAAACTCTAACAGAGCCAGGCCTTGAAATTGAAAGATTTGAGGTTCGGGTACCAAACTCTCCCCTGAGCACAGGTTAACAGGTTGTGATTCCTGGGAAGGTACAGGGGAAGGTGGACTGCTAAGGACATAAGGAGTGGGTACCAGGGCTGTCTGGCCCAATCTGGAGCAATCAGGATCATCTTGCAGGGTGGAGATCTGATTTTGACTAGCACCTTGAACAGAAGAGGGAAGGGGGGAAAAGCATAGAGAAACTTCCCTTCCCAACTGAGAAGGAAGGCATCCAGAGGGACTGAGCCCAACACCGGAGGCCTGCAACAAAAAAGGGGAAGTTGGTGATTGTCTGGGGCTGCAAAAAGATTTATCTGTGGGGTGCCCCATCTGGCAAATACTACCTCCAGTACTAGGGGATCCAGTGACCATTCGTGATGGTCCTGGGAAATCCTGCTGAGAGCATCTTCCAGGACATTGTCCTTGCCTGGAAGGTGAACTGCCATAAGGGAGGTGTTCAGGGAATAAGCCAGAGACCACAACTTCATTGCTTTGGTGCACAAGGCCATAGACCGAGTGCCTCCTTGCTTGTTGATGTACCACATTGTAGTGGTGTTGTCTGTTCTGACCTGTACAACTTTGTTCTGAACAGATGTGGAAAAAACTTGAAGTGCTAGAAAAACTGCTCTGAGTTCCAACAGGTTGATGTGGAGCAGAGATTCCCGAGGGGACCACAATCCCTGGGTAATGAGGTCTCCCATGTGAGCTCCCCACCCCAAGAGGGATGCATCTGTAGTAAGGATTAAGGAGTGAGACTGAGGGGTGAAGGGGACCCCCTGTCTCAGATTGCTCTGGTCCTGCCACCACTGAAGGGCTTGGATCAGGGTTTGAGTCACTGGGATCAATTTGGTTAGAGGGTCTCTCCTTTGAGACAAAAAGCTCTCAAATGGAACTGGATGTCCCTCATCTGAAATCTTGCTCCCTGCACCACTGCTGTAGAAGCAGCCATGTGCCCCAGGAGCTGCAGAAAATGCCTTGCTGGTTGAGAGACCTGCAGGGTGAAGGAGGAGGCCAGAGAGACCAGGGTCCTTGCTCTTTCCAGAGGAAGGAAGGCTCTGGCCTCTTTGTGTTCAGTTCTGCACTATGAAGGTGAGAAGCTGGACAGGCTCTAGAACTGACTTTGGAAGATTGAGAAGGAAACCTAGAGATGTGAGCAGTTGCTGAGTTACCTGAAGGTGTAGTTTGACTTGGTCTGGAGACTGGCCTACTATGAGCCAGTCGTCCAGGTAAGGAAAGATGGCAATCCTTTGCCTTCTTAAGTGGGCAACTGCTACTGCCAGGCATTTTGTGAATACCCTCGGGGCAGAGGTGAGACCGAAGGGCATTGCTCTGAACTGGTAATGGCCTGAGGGCAGTTCAAATCTGAGGTACTTTCAATGGGAGCTTCTGATAAGAACATGGAAGTAGGCATCCTTGAGGTCCAGGGAGGCTAGCCAGTCCCCTGGCCTTAGAGAGGGTAAAATAATTCCCAGAGTCACCATTTTGAATTTTGGTTTTAAAAGGTGCTTGTTTAGGTATCTGAGATCCAGGATGGGCCACCATTCTCCTGTCTTTTTTGGGGTAAGGAAGTACCTGGAGTACAACCCTTTGCCCTGGTGTAGGGGTGGAACCCTTTCCACAGCAATGAGAGCCAGGAGGGTAGAAACTTCTGTTTCTAGGGCAAGTGCCTCTGATGGATTTGCAGGTGGAAAGGACCTCGTTCTCATCTTTGGAAATTTTTTGAAGCTGAGAACCAGTCCCTGGCTTACTACTTCCAGGACCCACTTGTCTGATGTTAAAGACTTCCAGTCCTGGACAAAGTAAGCCAGCCTGCCCCCTACAGGTAGTGGAGAATCGGCCCTGGGCACCTCATCAGGGTGTCTGCTTGGCAGGAGCTTTAGGCTGAGGGGTGGAAGCAGGTCTGCTTGTACCCCGTCTGCCTCTCCCTCTAAAGAACCCCTTCTGGGCATAAGCTGAAGAGGAGGCCTGGGCTTGGTAAAAAGGCCTATGAAAAGGTCTGCCCCTGCCCCTGGAAGTCTGCCTTTGAGGAGTGGCCTGCCTTTCCTTAGCCTGTGCACTCCTATAGGTGGTCCTATACTCATCCATTTTCTTCATGTAATTCTCTGTCTGCTCCCCAAACAGAGAATTACCCACAATGGGAAAATCCATGGCCTTAGTCTGGGTATCCTGTGACAAACTAGTACATCTGAGCCAAGCCATTCTGCAAAGTGCCACAGATGTAGCCATGACTCTTGATGACACATCATTAGAGTTCACTGCAGCATGGAATTGCACCTTGGATGCCTCAATACCATCAGCAGCCACCTGCTCCAGCTCCTTGGCAAGCTGGCCAGGGACCTGTTTTGGTAGAGCCATAACAGTATCCCATCTGGATTTCTGATATCCAGCAACATAAGCCATATCATTTGCCTGTCTGAGTCCCAAAGATGCTGCCATGTACTGTTTCTTTGCCATAGCATCAATCCTCCTGGAGTCCTTGTCAGGGGGGTGTGAAGCCAAGGGAATATTTGCCTTGTCACAGGCTGCAGCCTGCACTACCCAACATGGCTGCATTGTGTGTAAGGAACTCCGTGTTAGAGCTGACAATGTGTACCTCTTGTCCATTCTTTTATCTACAGGAGGTATAGTGTGAGAAGTTTTAGAATTTTTACTGTCTGTTTCCCAAAGATTTATGCAAAGGAATAGACAGTCTCCTGACTCTGGGATATCCATCATTTCTACATAGTCAGGCTCCTCCTGATCATCCACAGCTTCCTCCATAGGGAGCTGGAGGGTTTCAACCACTTTTTATAAAACATAAAATGAGAGGGGACTCAGAAAGCCTAGGGGAGACACTCTGAAGGTCTGTCTGGGGAGATGTCCGGTTCAATAGGCACATCCAGACTTTCAAATCCACATTCACTCTCCTCATACTCCTCTTCCCCCTCCTCCGGTTCATAAAATTCTTCTAAATCATATTCTTGAACCGGTGGAACCGACCGAACTGTACGCTTACCTGATGGTGCCGGTTCGGTCGGAACCGGGGAAAGCGACTGGACAATTTTAATCGCTTTGGCTATTTCTTCAGCGGTTGGAGATGGAAATTTTGGCTCCACATCTGCTGATTTTCTAGTCCTTTTTGCTGGAACCGACTCCTCCGAGTCGGCTCTCCTTTTGCCCGAGGAAGTCTCGCCCTGGTCAGAGGGCACTCCCTCTGGTTCGGTTACAACCGAACTGGGCTGGCCATCTGGGTCAGTGGACTTCTTGGCCTCTCCTTCCCTGAGCCTACCAACTCTCTTATCCAGGGTAGCTGCAGGAAAATTTTTGCAAATCTGGCAGTCTGCATTGAGGTGGTCAAACCCCAGACAATAAACACAGGTGGTGTGGGGGTCAGCCTTGGCAAAGGCTTCCCCACAAACACTGCAGTGTTGAAACCCAGTGGGCCCGGTTTTTCTTTTGGGTTTCTCAGACATAATGCCAGCCTAACCAAAACTTGCCCGTTTATGGCAATCCACCAAGCAAGACCCTCTTATCGGTTCCCAACCGTGTCACGGGTCGTGGAAAAAAACATAATGAAATCCGTTTTTTTTAGAACCGATAAGAACTGGGAACTGCACTCTAAAAGACAGATTTAATGAATTTTACAACAACCTGATTGGTTCAAACCGAACCGATAATACCGTTTACAAGTTCCACACAGAAAATAATGTAAAACCTATCTAGTACTTACGGCACCACAGACAGAGCTTGAACCGACTGGTTGCAGTTTAAATTCGGTTAAAAACCGAAAACTTAATACTTTAACCGACAAAATGAACCGAGCAGAAGGAGAAATCTCCGGAGCGACTGTTCAGTGAGGCGGAGTAAAGAATCTGACAGTTTGTGTTTGAAGAACAACAGACAGAGCTTTCAACCAAGCTCGTGCTCAAGATTCCATGCCTGGCATGGAAAGTTAACTCTTTCACCTCCGGAGCAGTTCGAAGGTTGGGACTCACTGCATATGTCATAACATAGCAAGACTTCATGTTTGAAGCGTAGCATGCATGTTGCGGCCGGCTCAAAAGGAGCTTCTCCAACACAAAAGTTAAGTTTCAAGGTGGTACTGGATTGTGGATGGAAGGCTTCAGATGAATAATGCCTCTCCAAAATGTATGGGACACCTCTGATTGTGCCACAGTAGGGCCATCAACAGGCACATGGAAGGCTGAAATAGCAGCCAGGTGTACTTTAATGGAGGAGTATTGCAAGTCAGAATCTGAGAAGGACATACGGAAATGCCAGCAGAAGCAGGCCTTACAGTCTATCGAGTCTACTCGATTGTGCAGCTAACCTCTTAACTTGCAGCTGCCCCACCTTCCCCACTCCTCTTCATCACAAACCTCCCCCCATCCCAACTCCTCTTAAAGCCACCCACCGTTCTACAGGATACGACCTTCTCAAGCAGAGCATTCCACCTGTTCAGTGAAAAAATATCTCCTGATTTCCCTCTTGACTCTTCCCCCCTCCAATCTCAGCTGATGCCCTCTCGTATCTCTCCCTCTTCTAAGCTGGGGAATCCCTACTGTATTAGCCTTATTCAGCCCCTCAAGGCATTTAAAGGTTTCAGTCACAAACCCCTATCTCTCCCTCCTCCAGGGAGTACATGTTCAGCTCACCCAATCTATCCCTCCAATCCCTGGATCATCTTGGTCACCCTACGTTGCACCCCTTCCAACAATTTGATATCTTTCTTCAGGAATGGGCACCAGTACTGCACGCAGTACTCCAGGTGCAGCCTGACCAGAGATGTGTACAAGGGAAGGATCACCTCCCTATTTCTTGAGGAGATTCCCCTCGCTATACACCGCAGCATCCTGTTGGCTTTTGCTGCCGTCTTTCTGCACTGAGCAGAGTTGTTCATGCTGCCCGTTATAAGCACCCCCAGATTTCTCTTCCTCCTCGGTGCTTTCCAGCTGCATCCCTCCCAGCTTATAGCTCCTCCAATGGTTCCTAGCTCCAAAATGCAGTACCTTGCATTTCTTGGCGTTTAACCCCAGCTGCCATGTTTCTGACCACTCCTGTAGTTTTGTCAGCTCCTCTCCTCCTGCAGTCCCCTTCCACCCTTCGATGTCATCTACCACAACTCCCATCTTTGTATCGTCAGCGAACAGACTGATCCTACTCCATTTCCCATGTGAGATATCAGATATGTATACCTCAAACAGCACTGGTCCCAGTACCGAGCCCTGTGGCACCCCACTCATCACTTCCTTGGTGATGAGGGTTCCCCACCACCACCCTGTGCTGCTTTCCATTCAGCCAACTGACGATCCACCTGGACAGCAAGTATTCAGAATCTGATTCACTGGATAAGTGACTGGATTAAATTATGGGAAGCTGCCTACACAGCAAAGCGCGCCCACTTCATGGAATAAGTGGCCCTGGTGCAATACTTCCTAGCAGCCACCAGAACCTCAGCCACCTTCTGGGATACCCCAAATCTAGCCATGGTTATGTCTTCAGGAGCCATGCATGAAGATGTAGTGACTTGAGGCCTGTATGAACCAGGGTGCCCTGCTCCTGTGAGAGTAAACCTTTGCACAGTGACGGGGAAATGGAGGTTCTGCTGCCAACTGCTGCAATAAAGAGTGCCGGATCTGACGAGGCCAGAAGGGAGCAACAAGGATCATAGTCGCTCCTCCCATCTGAAGCTTGATCTGCATCCTCTGAATTAGTGGGAAGGCGTAAAGGAACCTCCCTTTCCAAGAGGGGGACAATGCATCTCGCCAGAAAACTTCAGGCTCTGCAGCGAGTGAGCAGAAAAGTGGCAGTTTTGCACTTAGTGGGGCTGCAAAAAGATCCAACTGTAAATGACCCCCGCCTGTTGAACAGGTCTTCTATGTCCGAGGTCAGCAGTTCCCACTTGTGCATCCTGGACTGTGACCTGCTTAGCCTCTCTGCCAAGATGTTTTGGGTGCCTGGAACATGGACAACCAAAAGTTCTAGACTGTGGTCTAGAGCCCAATACCAGACCCTCACCGCTTCTTTGCACAGGGGTATGAATGGGCCTCCTTGCTTGTTGTTCAAGTGCACTACACTGATGTCCGTCTGCACTAGCAGAGGTCCTGAGGACAGGTAGTCCTGGAAGATTTGTAGGCTGTACAGAATGGCCCTCATCTCTAGAATGTTTGTGTGGAGGGAACTCTCCACTGCGGTTAAAACACCTTGGGTCTGATGACGGCCCAGATGTGCTCCCAGCCCATCCCCAAAGCATCCGTGGTGAGGATCTGATAAGGAGAGGCTATCAGGAATGGGACCCCTTTGAGCAGATTGCTGGGTTCCAGCCATCACAGGAGCACTTCTTTACTTGAGAAGTTACTAGAACCATCTGTTCTAGGTCATCAGTGCACTGATCCCACTGGACTTTCAGAGTCCACTGAGGGATCTGCATGTGTAACTTCATCAGGGGAACCATGACAATGGCTGCAGTCATCAAGCCAAGCAGCCACAGGAATATCCTAGCTGTGACATACTGGGTGCTGTAAAGCAACCGGGCCTCTTCCCTCAGGTGCTCCGCCCTGTCTTGGGGCAAGAAGGCCACACCCTGAGCAGTGTCCAGTATAACCCCTATATACTGAAGGCACTGACAAGGGGTCAAGACTGACTTGGGCAGGTTGACCGTGACCCCAATGCATGGAACAGC
The DNA here is from genome assembly GCA_016271365.2 of Neoceratodus forsteri. Lineage (NCBI taxonomy): Eukaryota > Metazoa > Chordata > Ceratodontiformes > Ceratodontidae > Neoceratodus > Neoceratodus forsteri. The sequence continues at coordinate 572,524,550 of CM057452.1, forward strand.
TGCCTGGTGCATGCTAGGGTGCAGAACAGTTGTTCTTGGGACTGAGCTTTGAGCAACCAGTTGTCCAGGTAAGGGAAGACGTACAGTCCCTTCCTCCTGAGGGTTGCCATTACCACCACCAAACATTTGGCAAAGACCCATGGCACAAAAGATAAGCCAAAAAGCAAGGCCCTGAACTGACAGTGCTCCCCCTGGAACCTGAGGTACTGCCTGTGGGGGGCACAAATCTTTATGTGCAAGTATGCATCCTGCATGTCTAGGGTGCATATCCAGTCTCCCTTGTTTAGTAGAGGCAGCAGGCCTTGTAAGGTCACCATTCTGCACTGAATGTAAAAATTCAGGTTTCTCAGATCTAGGATCCACTGTGGATTTGCGGACTAGAAAGAAGTGGGACTAGGACCCTCTATTCCTCTGACCCTCGGTAACTGGCTCTATGGCCTTTTTCTGCAGCAGCATGTGAAATTCCTCCAGCAGCACTGGAATGTGATTTGGAGGGTAGCTTGAATGAACTGGAGGTAGATCTGGAGGTCACTCCAGAAGCTCTAGTGAGTGACCTTCCTCTATGAGCTGCAGGACCCCAGCATCTGTTGTGATCTCCCTCCAACTGTCCAGATGGAGGAGGAAGAAGAGATCCCCTACCACTGCTTCCTGCAGTATTGGTGGGTGGGTGTCTGGCAAAGAGTCACATTGATGTCAGGCCCCCGGCTGGGGCCGCACCTCCACCTATAGGGGCCTTCCCGGTGGTGGAGGTAGAGCTGTCACTGTTTGGCACTTGCCTGACTGTTGGGTACCCAGCTTGTGTTTATGGGAAGCTCAACGAAAAGGCATCATCTGTCCACTTCTTGACTATGCTAAAGTGAGTGAACTGACTGCAGGGTCCTCCCCGAGGCCTGTAGGTGTGACAGGATGTCCTGTAAATCTGCCTCACAGAGCTTGTAACCTCTGAAGGGGTGAGTCAGAATGTGCTGTTGCACATCAGTAGCAAAAACGGGCACCCTGAACCAAGAATGTCTCCTTAGATGGATGCCAACCACAGCTGATCTAGCAGAGGCATTGGAGACATCACAGGCAGCCCTCAAGAGGTGCTTGCCCACATCTGTCCTAGACAAGAGGGCTTTAAGCAGCTCCTGCCTCTGGGGATCCCCTGTAACAGCCTTAGCTGCAGCTTTCGCTTTTCTCCAGAGGGTAATCTAGTACTTGACCATAGGGGCTATGCAGTTAATTCTGGGATCCAGCGTGACTGACACATTGACCCTCTTGCCCATAAGATCCAGCTTTCTGGACTCCTTATGGGGGGGGGGCTAAGGTCTCTTGGACCTATCATGGGTAGTATGTATTACCACTGAATCTACCATAGGTTGCTCAGCGAAGAAGGGCTTCCCTGAGGGAGCCTCGCACAATTTGTCTGCCTTTCTGGGCATTGCCAGGATCATATTTAGCCTGAACCAGGCATCCATGGTGGCATCCTGAAATGCAGCCAGCAGAGGAGGAATAACCAAGGGGGGATCTGCCAACTCAAAATATTCCACAAGATTTCTCCTGGTAACATCCTGCTCCTCAGCATCAAACCCCATAGCTGCTTGCAGCTGCTTCATCACAGAGATAAAAGAGGGGTCACTGGGGGACGATGACTGTTGGGGTATACTTGGAGGAGTCCTCACCCTGAGGAAACAGTGGAGACCTATCCGGTGGAAGGAGGTCAGGATGGTACTCATCAGGGCACAGACGACGTCGATGACCACCAGCATGCACAGCGTTTCACAGAAACAGAGAATTTGATGGCAGATAAGGACGGCTTGGCCAACCCAGTCTGCCCATGTTCCCTACCTACTGTCACACTGTAGACCCTACATGCTCTTCGGCTTTGCCCCCGTGCCCCTCCCTTTCTTTGCTTCTAAAGTTCCCCTTATACCTATCCCATGTCTTCTTAAATTCCATTATAGTTTTGCTTCCACCACTTCCTCAGGGAGGTTGTTCCAGGCATCCACCACCCCTTCTGTGAAGAAGTGTTTCCTTACATTTCCCCTGATGATCCCCCCAGCTTCATTGCATCACCCCTTCAGCGTTTTAAATAAGCAGAAAAAACTGATAGGCAGTTTGATGCATAAACGTGCTAATCAGTTGTGAAAATGCACAGCAATTGGCACAGATTGGCAAAATTTTAAGAAATTATGTAGTTTTATTAATGTTGTGTACTGTGTCATGGATTCACTCAAAAAATGGTTAGCAGTTTACTATTAAGTATTTCTGAAAATGGTTAGCATTATCCCATTTTGCCATGCTAGACCAGATATTTTAGCAGTGTTGGTGGCTCAGCAGGTGGCACACTCACCTCTGAGGCTGGGATATCAGAAGGCTGTGGGTTTTATCTCCACATCAGGCACTTGGGTTAATATCCCAATACTGACACTGCAGTGCAGCATGAGGGGGGTGCTGCACTCTGGAGGTGCTGCCATTCGGTTGAGATATTAAACTGAGGTCCCATCTGCCTGTTCAGGTGGATGCTCCCATGGCACTTCTCGAAAAAAGTGTGTGTGGGGGGTATTTATTTATTTAGCTTTTGTTTACCGGGTAAGTACACTAGACAAGTATTATGCCTATTTTCAGGAACGACCCGGGAGAGTACAACATGAGGAACAACAGTCAAGGAGACATGGCAAAGAGAGTACAGTTTTTTGTCACAGTAAACAAATGTGGGAAATACATCAACAGTGATACAAACATTACAGAAAAATCAACACATACAATAAAATTCACACAGCCACTATATACAATATATTAACAAACTTGTTATCCCAAAGTTATCACTTCTATTTTACTATGAAAGAAAAACATTTCCCACCACATTTCTACTAGATCCTTTGGGTGTGCTTGCAAGTCCTTAGTGTAAACCTTCTGTAACGGGGGATTCACATTCTTGAGCTACGGTTATAAATGTTCTTTGTTGATGTAAGACAAACTGGCATCTCACCTGCCACAGATAATACTTAATGCAAGCGAAAAACACAGTCAGTGTCTCTTTATTATACCTTCTTAGATACTCAGGAAAATCTCCTAAAGCTATAATGCTACAGGTGCATCATGTCAGCCAGGGAAATTTCCATCTAAGAGCCAAGAAAGACCACATCTGTTTAGCAAAGTTATATTCCAGTAAAAAAATGTGCCATAGTTTCTCCAGTTTGTCCACACTCCATAAAAGGACAATAACGTTCATTAATAGATTTATGCTTATTGTCCTCTTTTACTGGGAGTCTACCATAAGTACACAGCCAAAGCGTGTCCCATACTCTCCTTTGTACTCTAACATTCTGAAGCTGGTGAATGGCTATCTGCGTTTTATGTGGAGGACAATCCTTAAAGATTGGTTCTTGAGGTCCGGTTTCTTTGAGAATTTTTTTTTGTATAGTTGTTTTCTAGTTGTAGACATAATTACTAATTTTGATAGATTCCATTTAAGGATTTTTTGAATTGTGGACTTCATAAATTCAGGAGAGGCTAAATTTTTTTCATATTTTACTGGCTGTTCTGTCCATTTATTCAGCCAAATATGAATTGCTGTTAGCATCCGAGTTTTCATTAGACTATGTTCTGGTTGTAAAACTAATGTAATGTTATTTGATATAAAAAGAGTATGAAAAAACATAATGGGAGATCATGCCCAATCCACCTTTTTGTTTCTCAAAATATGTAAAATCCCATTTAATCGGATTCGATCTACTGCCCTAAAGCATTCTGAAAAAAATACTGTAGAGTTTTGTTTCACACTGTGTGGGTAATGGTAATATCATACTAAGGTGTAAGAAACCAGGGATGAGAAACTGCTTAATAATGTGAATCCTTCTGAACTTAGAAAATTTCCAGTTTTTCCATATTTCTACTTTTCTTTCATAGATTTGCAGGGCTGAATCCCAATTATGTATTTCTGGGTTGTCCACCTCAAAGGTGATACCTAGAATTTTTATAGGGTTCTTAGTAACCAAAATACCTACCATATTGTCTGGTAGTGGGTTTTGGAAATTTCCAATCGGCAAGATTTTACTTTTACTAAGGTTCAACGAAGCACCTGAGACTATGGCAGATTTGTCCATCTCCTGTAAAGTTATAGTAACTCTCTCCCTTGTAGATGCTAAGACACACAAGTCGTCGGCATAAGCTACCATTTTACAGGAGTCCCCTAGGGAAAAACAGGTTACTCACCTGTAACAGTAGTTCTAGGAGTGGTATATGTTGTTCATCCACACTTGTTGGCAAGTCTTTTCCTTTAAGAATCTTGCGGAAGGTCTAAAGCTGGCTCCTCCACCCACCCACCCACCCGGTGGTATATTCTCGCTCCGCCCCATGATGCCAGATCTTTGCCAGCTGGAAGCAGAGGGTTGTGCTTTGAAGCCAGGGAGATCGGTGGGTTCGTGTGGATGAACAACATACACCACTCCCAGAACTACCGTTACAAGTGAGTAACCTATTTTCTAGGATCGTGGCTATGTTGTTCTAGCCACACTTGTTGGCAGACTCCTAGCAATTCTTCGGGAGGAGGGAGGCAAGGTGCACACCCCCTACTTGGGAAACAGACATTGGAGAAATGAGGCCCCAAAACCAGCATCCCAGCGTGACTCTAGGTTGATGTGGTAGTGGGAAGCTTGTACTCTTGCCTCCGAGGTGTAACTGGGGTAATACACCGGCAGAGTCAACACCTGGTTAAGGTGAAACACCGACACCACCTTTGGAAGGAATTTCGGGTGGAGGCGCAGGACAACCTTGTCCCTGTGGAAGACCAGGTAAGCAGACTCGACATAGAGCGCTTGTAGCTCCCCAGTCCTTCTGGCTGACGTGACAGCCACCAAAAAGGCAGTCTTCCATGACAGATGTGACATCTCACACCTGTGCATCGGTTCAAATGGCTTGCCCATGAGCTTTGCCAGTACCAGCAGTAGATCTCACGATGGTGGTGGTTCATGCACCGGAGGGTGGTCGAGGCCTTTAAAGAAGCACCAAACCACCTTCTCCTGTGCCGTCTGTTGACTGGCCTATGCCCGGTAAGCAGAGATGGCTGCCAGGTGCACCTTAAGGGTTGTAGACTGAAGACCCCCTTTGGACAGGGACCAAAGGTAGTCAAGGATGCTGGCTATTGGACAGGACAAAAGGTCCAGGCCCTTATTCTGGCACAAAAACAGGCTGTGTACTATCTCTGGATGGAGATACCACTCGAGTGCCGCATCGCCCACACGGCTGAGAGCATCCGCCAGTTGATTTGAGGCTCCTGTGACACGGACAGCTAGGAGATCTGCCTCCAGTCGGCTCACAAGAATCCAGATGCAAAGCGCTTCCCAGCACAGAGACCGGGAGTGTGTGCTGCCCTGCTTGTTGAGATAGTCCATAGTCATGGTATTGTCCATCTAGACTTGCACCACCTGACCCCGAAGGAGTGGAACGAATGCTTACAGTGCCAGCCAGACTGCTCTGAGCTCCAGCAGGTTGATATGACATCAGGATTCCTTGGGGGTCCAGAGTCCGTGGACTCTCTGATTTCCCATGTGGGCACCCCAGCCCATAAGAGAGGCATCGGTCATGAGAATGACCATCGGCTCGGGACAGGCAAACGGGATCCCTTCCTGCAACTGTGCTAGGATGGTCCACCACTGGAGAGAGTCCCACATCTTCTGAATGACAGTGACCAGCCGGTTGAAGTGACCATGTCGCTGACTCCACTGGCTGGCCAGCTTCCATTGAAGGGGGCGCATATGCCATCAGGCCGCCATGTACCCCAGAAGGCGCAGGAAGTCCTGGGCAGGGCGCAAGTGCCCAACCAGAAATGATTCGGCAAAGTAGGATAGAACCTCCACCCTGTCCGTCAGAAGCCTGGCTCTGGCTTGGCTAGACTCGAGCTCTGCCCTGATGAAGCAGATCACCTGCGAAGGTATGAGTTTTGACTTGGTCTCGTTGACCAGGAGACCAAGTTTGATGCAGGTCTGGAGGACCAGATCCCTGGACTTCACCTCCCATCTGGAGGAACTCACTATGAGCCAGTCATCGAGATAGGGGTACACTCTGACCCCTCGATGCTGAAGATGGGCCGCCACCACTGCAATGCATTTGGTGAAGACCCGGGGGGGGGGGTCGATGACAGGCCGAACAGCATGGCTCGGAACTTGAAGAGGGCTCCCTCCGCTCAAAAATGGAGGAACCTGTGGTGAAATGGACAGATCGGGACGTGAAAGAACGCATCCTGGAGATCCAAAGAGCAAAACCACATGTTCTGCTCAAGAGATGGTATGATCTGAGACAGAGTTACCATCCTGAATGTGCAGGACCTGAGCAATTGGTTCAGATTGTGCAGATCTAGAATGGGGCGCCAGCCCCCCGTCCATTTTGGGACCAGGAAATACCTGGAAACTTGACAGGGTGATCCACAAATCTGGCCACTACCTCCTTGTGGAGGAGTTGGGCAATGTCATCTCGGAGAGCTGACTGAGTGTGCACGGACACCATATCCTGTCGGGTGCGGGCTCGGCTTGGTGGGTACTACTCGAATTCCAGAGGCAGTCCCTGGCTGACTACTTCCAAAACCAACCTGTCCGTTGTAACAGTGGATCAGGTGGAATGGAAGTGGCAGAGCCGGCACCCCCCATGGGAGGACCCAGAGCTGGTGTGATGGGTATGAGGTTGGCGCAAAACCGGTCGGGGTATTTTTTTTGCTAGCAATGATTGCAGCCTGCAGAAGCTTGGTATGCTTTTTAAATAATGGAATAAAAGTTTTGTATTGTCTGCGAGCTGTGCTGTGTTTCCTCTTCGCCTGTACTTTTCTACCACTTACACGCTCTGTGCAGTTGAGCTCCTTTGTCCGTATTTACAAATTACCTGAGCGCCTGAACATAGATTCAGTCACCAATCCCTCAGCTGAGGGGTGCTCTGTGAATCCCGAAAGGGAACCAATGGGTACCACATACTTGCAGGCCATTCGGGCTGAGGGCGCGGAGCAGGAGGCAGGGTGCTGACACAGCTCCAAAGCCGGACCAACAATGACCTCGGCCACTGGAAGGCTTCCATTGGTGAATCTCCTTGTTTTGAGGATATCAGTGAGGGGGTATTAGGCCCATTTCTGAATGGGTTCTAAGGGCATCCCATGGATTCAGAGATTAGACAGAGGATGCCCATAAAGGAAGTAGGGCCTTCCTCCACTGAAAAACTCCCGATGGATTCCTCGTCCAGGGGGTGAGAATGTAGGTCAGAGTCCTCTGACTCCGGATAGACTGGCCGGCCACCAGAGTCACCCTCCACCCACCTAGGACAGTCGGGAGTGAGGGTGCTTGATAGCCTATGCGGGAGGCCTGGAATGGGCTGAGACTCCTTAGAAGGAGCCCCGAAGGAGGCTGCTTAGGTGGCGGCCCCACCACAATCAGTGGAGATGCCAGTTTTGGCTGAGCCAGAATGGTTTTGATTGGCTCCACAGGCGGAGGAACGATACAGACCGGCTCCTGAGGAGTCGACGTTGGCCTAGAGGGCGACAGACAAGTAATGGCTGGGGTAGAAGCGGAAGTTGACTTCTGGCTGGACATAATCAGCTGCTGCCACATCAAATCCTCATAGCGTCAAACCAGTTTTCATCAAAGCCTCTCCTCATCTGAGGACGACGAGGAAGAATGGCGGCAGCGCCACTTTTTGGAGCGCTTATGCATCTTCTTTGGCTTGTCAGTGGAAGGTGTCCAAGACCTCGACTTGGACCATCGGGGGGACCGACAGGGTCGTTTGGAAGGAGCCGGGGAGAACCGCGGCTCTTCCTGGTCAGGAACCAAGACCACAAGGGGTTTCCCAGCAGGCTGGGTCTCCTCCTCCTCCTCGGTGGGAGCAGGCAGGACTGGGGTCCTGAATAAGGAGTTGTCAGCCTCATCGAGCAACAATGGGTTGACGGGGTCAAGAATAATCTCGACCGGGTCATCGGCCCACGTCTTAGCCGGCTGGCCTGATGGGGGTACGGCCGAGGCTGCAACCTCGACTGAAGTTGAGACAGAAGATTCCTGGGACAGAGATCTCTCACGGTCCCAAGAACATCATCGGCGAGACAATCCTTGTGTTTCTTGTCCTTTTTATGGGACAGAGAGACATGTGTGCCCCAGGGGCCCTTTCCCTTGGTAGGGAGAGACTGACACATCTCCCGAAATGAGCCTGAGAAGGTGGAGCCCAGACTGAGTGGGATGAAGATCAACATAGAAGAGGACCGATCAGCGGCCCAAGCCACCTCCTCTTTGAAGGCCTTCATCTGTTCCAGCTGCTCAGTGGCCCCTGCAGCCATGAAGACCACCCAACAGGCTTCTTTGGATTTGAGCAGTGGGCTGTTTCTCCGGTCTGCCCAACTGCAGTCGTGCAAGATGATCGTCCAAAACATTTGGATGAAATGCGCAACACATTTTGCACGCCTGGGTGTCATGATCGTGACCCAGGCAATAAACGCACAAGGCATGCGGGTCAGTCTGAGACATCTTTTGCCTGCATGGGCAGCGGCAGAAACCTGGCAAGGACTTGTCCTCCATCATGGACGAGATCGTGAAGCGATTAGGAGGAAGTCTAACGAGTCTAAGTTTGGGTAAATCCATAGATTTATGTACCTGGACCTATAGTAACCTGCGAGTCGATAAGGAGGGAACCTGAATCTTCCAGCACAAAGGAAGATCTGGAGTCATGGGGCAGAGCCGAGGGATATACCACCCAGGTGGGTGGGAGGAGCCAGCTTTTAGACCTTCCGGCAAGATTCTTAAAGGGAAAGGACATGTCAACAAGTTAGAATAACATGTCCACGATCCTAGAATTACCTGTTATACACAAAATAGAACTATTTCACTACATTTTCCTAATGAGAGGGTTGATAGCAAAGGTATATAATAAGGGGCTTAATGGGCATCCCTGTCTAACCCCTGAACATACTGGTAGTTTTATTTGGGGAAGGGCAAGAACATTACAGGTAATATTAGTCACCTTGTATAAGGCCTGAATCCACTGTATAAGCTTTGGTTGTACTCTATACACATGCAAGACTTGAAACAAATAGGCATGACTGACTTTATGAAAAGCCTTATTTTGATCTGAGGATACTACATATCCTGTTACACTCTGTTGTTTACAATATTCTATAATATCCCTAATTAAAAAAAAAAAAGACTGTGCTGTATTTCCTGTTTGGTAATGCACATGTTTGGGAGATATGGATTTTAGTTTCAGCATATTTCTGTAGCCATACCTGTAATATTAAAAATAAGATCTTAAAATCAATTTTTGAGCAAACAGATGGGCCTCCAATTTTGTAAAAGAGTCTTATCACCTTTTTTATACAGAAATATGATTCCTTCAGCGAAAGAGGTATTTAAGCTTTGTCTGTTTAGCATGTCATTAAACACCATGCTGAGAATGTGCGATAGCTCTCTTCGTATGCATTTATAAAATTCATTAGTTAACCCATCTCTACCAGGTAGTGTGTTGAATTCACTTTACCTACTATATGGTGAACCTCTTCTCGTGTTATGGGAGGGATGGGTTGAAAGTTAGTCTGAAAACCCTCTGTTGTATCCAAAATATCAGTTAAATATCTCTATCTCTTCCAGAGAGGTATTCATATTATTACTATATTGCTGCAAAAATTCCTCTACCACCTGTCTGATATGGCGCAAAGAACTCCTGATTCCAGTAGTATCCTGTAACTGAGAGAGGACCGAATTATTTTTTCTAGTTTTGCATGCCTCACAGGGATCAAAGAAAGGAGTCTTCTGAGTGCCATATGCAAGCTCTGCATATAATGTATCTGCTCTGTTACACTGCACTGCTTTCATTTCTTGTTTAATTCTATGTAGCTGAGCGGAGAGGTTTAATTTAGAGGAATATACTAAAGTTTGTAAGTGCAGTAGTTGTTGCCATAATTGAATATACTGAAAGAATTGATTTTTTGCCTTAAGCCATCCCTGCTTTTTTAATCAATCCGTAAGTTCTTTTTTAGTGTCTTCACACCACGCTCCTAAATCCTCATAGAACTCTAGGACTGATGCATAGATTTTAAGTAAGTATTTTAAATAATTCACTACTGACAAATCCTGCAGAGACTGATTTTTAAGTTTTCATCAATTTGTCTTTTTGACTTTTGAAGAATTTATTTATAATAGGGTTTTAATCAATAAATGATCCGACAAGTCCATGAGTATAAAATGACAATTACGTACCTACCGTAATTCTTGATCTTTCTGTGCATCTTCCCCATTCATCACTGCTGGGTTCTGGCCAGAGGAGCAGGACCCCACGGGAGCATTTTGTTTTTCTAAAGGGGAGGAGCGGGTGCCATGGTCGGCACCACCCTTGAGGCCGATGCACTGTGTGATGCTCACAGGTTGGCCAGTAAACGACACCAACTCCCAGTTCTGCACGCCGAAGAGTGAAGTAAGGAAAAGAGAAAAGAAAGAGGGCAGGGCAAGGGAGCCCAACAGATAGGAAAAGGAAAGGATATAAACAGAAGAAGAGATAATGCCGGCTAAGAGGACAGAAGGGTGAACCTAAGGGTCTGGGATAGGGGTCCCCAAACCTCTGAGCAGGCAAGGGAGGGATAGAGTAAGGGAGGGAGGGAGAATAAGAGGATGTGCAAGAAGGAAAGATAAAGAAGAGAGGAAAAGGGAGACACTGCCACCCCTGCAGAGGTCCAGAGGACTATCTGGGGCTCCGGGGAGAAGGGCACCATTGTCTTAAGCCACATCTAAGTTTTTTCATATCTCCACTGAAAGGGAGCAGGAGACAAAACCCCCAGGTTTGAGGAAAACTGGGAGGGGGGCTAACTGGACAGCAGCCCAGAAGACAGAAGCAAGCCGGGGCACCAGACTTGAAGTGCCCTCTCTGCCAGCCCCAAAGAGGTGTAGAGGGTGGCAAGAATCTCCCACTCCTGTCTTTAAAAACATCCTGGGGTAGCTGGCCCGCCGCCGCAGCGGTTGGATTTCTGCTTGTGATGCCGGCGACCACGGTTCGGGAGTGGACCCGGGGAACAGGAGGGCTGGCCAGAGGGGGAGAAGGACTGAGCACCCCTAGGGCTACTCTTCTTCTCTAAGGGAAGGGCTGGGTGTATGTCTGGCGTTTGAGGGACTCCTGGCAGAGGCCGAGGGAACCACAAACAACCGGCACCTAGTTTCAAGAGGGGCGGGGTGGACGCAGGACGTCATTGCATGTCCCCGCCCTTGGGGAAGTCCAGAAAATCTCATTGGCTGCCATGGATGACGTGCGCCTGGCACCAGGCTTTAATGGCTCCAGCCTCCCCGCTGACCGATTACAGCTCCGATGCACTGACCAGCCCAGAACTCCACCCTGAGGGGGAAACCAGGGAGGCAATGCTGGTCATTACTGGCACCTTTCCTGTCGGAGAAGAGCTGGATCTGGGCATTGGCCCCACCCTGAGGGGTAAGTCAGGACATGTCAGTTAGGTGTAAGGCTCAAGAGCGAGGTAGTGGTGTGCAGGATTGAGCCGAGGGCTAGGTGGCTGGCGGTAAAAAGAAGAGAAAATAAAAGAAAACATCCTGGGGTGGGGACAGGACCTATGCTGCTGCACGGACCCCTGTAGAAAGATTCCCCCCACAGAGGGTTTAGAGATGATGCACCCCCGGAAACAGAAGGGGGAAAGAGGGTGCCAGGAGGAGAACATCTCAAGACATATATCTTCCAATCCAGAGGGGGACCCTGCATAGGAAAAGTCATCTGGAACCAGCGGGGGAAAAAAGGGAGTCACAGCCCCTGAAAGGAAGGGTTCTAGGGGTCTCTAAGGCCCTCCCAATACGAAAGTCCCGAGGAAGATCCCATTGGGTCGAGAAATCAGAGCTGGTGAATTGAACCCTCAGAGAGGTTCAGACCAAGCCGGAGGAGGGGTTCTCATCCGGAACGCATGAAAGGGCCCCGGTGAGCCCTCATCATGAAGGGACAAGTGCCCCTGCTTGCCCTCCTCCAACAGTGAACCTCTGTCTCCTTCACTAGAAGGAACGGAGAGCTCAGAGGTACCAGCAGGTCTAGGCCCACAATTCGCCTCAATTGTGGAAAAGCAAGCAGGGAGGAGGCACTGCCCAGAGTCTGAGGCCCAAGAGTGGAAGGAGGGCGGAAAGCAGTGATGAATGGTGAAGATACACAGAAAGATCAAGAATTACAGTCGGTACGTAATTTTCATATCTTATCTGTGTCAATCTTCATTCATCACTGGTGAGCGATTACCAAGCCTCCCCAAAGGGGACTTGGTACCTCCCTGAGGGAAGAATGTCCCTAAGCCTCCTGTGGGGGAGACACAGAAGGGGGAGACCCTTACAGGTCTAGTTAGGCCTGGGACTGGTCAGGGTGAGGTGGGATCTCCCTCTGCCTGGGAGAAGGAAGTCACCCCATAAGTTCACACCACACTCTGCGGGGAAAAAAGGCGGGTTCCTCAGAAGGAGGAGGAAGAGGCAATCACCCTTCACCGGGCCATGGGTGATAACCGGGAAAAATGAAACCATGCCATCAGCCTGATGCAGATCGCTGTCCCTACTAGCCTGGACGCCACCTCACTGGCGTCACACGATGCCCTTGCTTGGTGCCTCGCAAGCTCCAGGTCACGTGTGGAGAGGGCAATAGCTTGTCTGGTTGCCTCCATATCAGGCACCGATGCTAGGATCTGTCCTAGCAAAGACCATAAATGCCTGTTGTAGACAGCATGATGGGCCTGATGCGCTGCAATGGAGAGAGAGAGAGAGAGAGAAAGAGAGAGAGCGAGAGATATGCCGAGGAAAAAAACTCTCCTCCCCTAGGAGTCCAACTCTGTGGAGTCCGCATCCAGAGGCTGATTGTGTCTCGGGCTTCTATGCCCGGAGAGAGTGTCCAGGAGCATCACACCTGAAGAGGGAGGAGGTAGGTCTCCCGGAGATCCCTGTTGTGTGCAATACCTGTGCCGGCAGTCCATCGGGGCTGGGAAGGGGACTGATGGATGCTGCCAAGCACAGTACGACACCTCCCAAAAGGGAGAGGGCCAGGCGGGTACCACAAGGTTGCCTGCACTGTATTCGCTTAAAAAAATGAGCGTCACCCGCTCAGGATTGTGTCTTGCCAATCTCAATATGTGGAAATTGTCTATCAACCTTGAAAGGAAATGCTGATAGGTCTGATCAGTGTCCGAGGATAGGTGGACAGAAGGATCGTCTTCCTCATGTGAGGAAGACAAGGAAGCTGATGAGTCCGGGGAATCAGAGTCCGGCTGCTACAGGGGTGAGTGGTGAAACACCTGCTCATCCATGGATCTAACGCAGGCAGGGAAATAGGCAGCCATGGCTCTAAACTGCTCCCAAGTTAGAAGCCCAGTAGAACCAGAGTGGCCCGGGAGAAGGTTAGAGGAAAGCAGAGGTAAAGGGGCCAAACGCCTCTGAGGGAGAGAACTACCTCTGCCAGGGCTCAGGGACCGAACAAGCGAACCAACACCCTGGAAGGATCCATCAGTTGAAGCAGTCACCAGCCGTTCAACCATTCTGAAACAGTCAGGACTGAGCCTTGAAGGGGATTCTCCCCTGCGAGGTGACTGGGGCCACGTGGGTCCAGAAGGGTGGCCCCTAACCTCAAAAGATGAGATCCCCCGAGGGAGAAGAAAGGGCCGGCACTGCTGCTCCTACCCAAACCCTTGTGGGCTACCAGGGAAGGATGCTGCTCCTGACGCTGTCCCCTCAACCCATTAGACTAAGAGAGGTACCTCTTCCTCAGGACCAACTGAGGAAGCACAACCTCACCCGCCAAATCCAAAGGGGCAGCAGATGAGGGAACCTTAACCCTGTCACAGACGTCCTAGCAGGTTCAGAAATGGGTCCAGCGTGGACACCTAAAATGGGGGGGTACTCACCTCCTGCAAGTCCAGAGGCCCCATCAGCTCCCGTGAACCTTCCAGTGCCACCCCTGGCACTGGAAGATCCGTTGGAGCTGCAAGCAGCACCGACACTGGAGCTGGTAGAAACCACCGGTTCCGAAGGAGGGGGTTAGACAGGCACCGAAGTGCTGGAAGGGGGAAGAATCCGGAAGCCAGTCCGGATCCGCCTCCGAATCATCATCCCCCAGAGGAGGAACGGATCCGCAAGACCTCTCAAACTCTCCCGCTCCAGGCACTGCAAGCGGCACCGCAAGCCGGCCCAGCACTGCCAACGACACCGCCCTGATCACTGGCGCCGGGATCAGAGTTGGCGCTGACAGGTGGCACTGAGGAAACCACCAGGCCAGGCCTGGCAGACACAGGCTACGATGCCGGGGAAGCCTTCACCTCCGAAGAGGTGACTGCCAAAATGGTGCCTCCGGCCCAACCTCCGGAGGAATTGGACCGGGCCTCCAGCACCATGAGAGAGGCCTCTGCCGTGGCAAGGCTAGAAATGGTGGAAGCCCCCTCCTCCGTGGCCCATATAGAAGTGGGAAAGGACCCAGAGGAAGGGTCTAGGGACCCAAGTCTGGCATCTCTAGTGTGTGCCTGTCCTCCAAAAGTCAGTGACGTGCAGACTATTTTAAATGCGCAGTGCTCCAAGACTCTACAGTCCATGGAAAAACAGGTGATGCAACGGTCCATATTGTGGTTAGGGCCCAGGCAGGTCAGGCAACGATCATGCCGGTCCGATACAGAATTAAAGCGGGCCACAGGGAAACCTCCACATTGGGGGCCGGTCCGCCTTCGAATGTGTATTTTTCTTGTCCCCGGGATGAGACATGATCAGATGGAAAATCAATAACAAACAGCAAAAAGGTCTTGGTGCCAAAGAAAAATAAGGAAAGATCCTACCGGTGTCAATGGCGTCGAGAACGCAACAGCTCCTGCAGAACTAGGACGATATTCAAATGGACTAGGCTGCAATGTCGCAGTATCAAAACGCTCTTTTCACAAGCTCATGCTTGTGGCGGAGTTAGGCTATACCCTCAGCTGTGACTGAAGGACCACTTTTCTATCTCTTTATTTCCTAGCTACCAAAACTTCTGTTGCGCAACAGTTAACACTTTTCTCTTTGCTTTTCTTCTTTTTTCCCCCTACCCTAGGTTGGCCACCTAGCGTAGCTCTTTCCTATCCCTACTAAACTTTCTACTAGTTCTCTCTTTTCATTCTTTTTCCATTTCCATCCATCCAGTCCCTGGAATGATGCCAAACACCCGGAGAGGTGTTGTGTAAAGTGCATAAGTGCATTTTGTGTACAAAAAGCATGAAGGCTGTTTTAAATAGGAATAAATACAGTTAATAATGCCTTTTTAAATAAAAAGAATTCAGAAGTCATTTAAAAACAATAAATTTCATGAGTAGTACAGTTATAAGAAATCCTTAAGGTATTTTTATAAATTCACACTATAAATCTGTTACTGTATAAAGTTCTATGAATGAGGCTGAAGAAAAGAATGTGGTATGCTTTATAAAAGTGCTTAGTCACTGTGGATCAGAGATATAGAGCCAATATCTGTGGAAATATACACAGGACCTTTAACTGAACCAGGAAGTCCCCTGAAACAAAAACAAAAAACAAACAAAAAAAAAACACCTTGGTTTTGAAATATGTTCAGACATGAAACAGCATCTCCAGACTTGTAAATAGAAAGGGCTCAGTCAGGTGACCCCACCAAAAGATATAAAACCTCTTCACTGAGGGCAGTTCAGTGGGGTTCAGCCCTGAGAGAGGAGAAGAGAGGTTCTACTGTTTGCGCAGACAAGCTGTTGAATGCAGATGAGAAGGGTTTTAGGAACTCTAAGATCCAGGACTGTATTATGCGAGAAACTACTGATGTCAAGTAGTGATTTTCTTAGAAATTTTTTTGCTTTCATTTATTTTCCGAACTTTTGAAAAATAAATATCACACCACAGTGTGTTTTTAAATTTGCCTTGTCTGAAGTTTATTCCCACATGCTATGACAGTGCTCACTCGACAGCGGGAGAAGCAGAACTGGGATGGAGGAAGATTCTGTGTTAGTTACTGGCCAACCTGAGAGCGACACGCAGTGCATTGGCCTCGAGGGTGGCACCGGCTCCTCCCCCTTTAGAGGAAAAAAATGCTCTGCGGGGTCCTGCTCCTCCAGCCAGAACCCACTAGTGATGAATGGTGAAGATTGACACAGATAAGATCTTCTGTACCCTGACTGTGTACCTGGGAGGAAAGGAACAAATAATCAATTTGAGTAAAGTTCCCTTCTGAGACTTCCAGTTCCGGTTGCCTAGAGAATGGAAGCCTAACTTCAGACGCTCCGACTCAATCAAAAATCCATTGGAATCTAAAACTATATTATCAGCATCCTGACGAAAAAACGCAGTATCAATGAATACATGATGCCTCCTAAACCACGAAATAAAGAGGGAGCGAGTGGATCTTATCCTAAACTAAAATTTCCTAGTCACGGCCCTCAACAACAGGCCACACTTCGCGCTGAAATAGCCAACCTAATCTCTCAAACTCCCGGAACTTCAGACGAAATGGAGCAAAACTTCACGATCACCTCTAAAACGTTATGCAGTACCTTACAACAGATAAATGAGACCCTGTTTAGACTGGAACAAAAAGCCATGGAAGACAGGCAACATTTAACAGAGTTGGATGACCGTACAGCCAAGCTAGAGGATGCCGTATCGGAATATACTGCAATTTCAGACATCCACAACGCTGCTTTGAGAGACCTACATAAAAGAGAGATGCTTTTACAACAACAACTGGAAGACCTGGAAAACCGTAACCGACAGAACAACTTGCGCATACATGGCCTTCATGAAGGGACAGAGACCAGTCTTATGCCACAATTTATGAACAGTTTCCTGAAGGAAATCCTAAATTTGGAAGGTGACAAGAGACCTGGGGATCATTCGAGCTCACAGATCCCTCATTGCAAAGCCCAAGGACCCTAAGGCGTGACCACGCTCAGTCATCATGGCCTTCGTGGCACGGGTCACGTGATGCAGTGGTGCTGAGAGGCTGCCTGTTTCGGAGCTCCCGTCTCTCCCTGCTTAAAACTCATTTCTGGTCACACTAAAGCTGCCAATCTGCCACCAAACGCAGTCTAAACATCATTACTACCCCAAGAATTGACTTTGGGAAGAATTAGAAGTGTTTTTTGTCTTCTGGAACATCGTGATGTCAGAAGTGGAAATGAAGGCCTCAGGAGCCAGGCACACTCCACCCACGGCCGAGAGAAAGCCTCTAAGAAAGCTAAAAATTAGGAAGTAATGTTTCCACAAGCAGCAAAGCTTTAAATCCGGAGGTCTTAATGTTGCAGGAGGTACTACTTTGACTGAAGAACGTTTTTGGAGGAACTTTCACCTTTTAAAACACACTGCAAGAGATCTCCAGGAAATCAAATCAATGAGGCAAGATTATGCAGAGTTGTCAAGGCGGATGGGGACTCAGAAGCCAGAGTAGGTTCAATGGAGAGATGGCAAATGAAAATAGACCCAGAGATAATAAGATTACGTCAGCAAATACAAAACTGCAATCAAAACGAAGATCTGGAAGGCCGCAGCAGAAGGAACAATGTTCTGATTTTGGGTCTTCAGAATTAGAAGAAGGAGGGACACTGTTAAGTTTGTCCAGCATTTTTGCATAAGGTCGTGGGTCCTTCTCCGTCCATCAGCAATATCATGTGGAGCAGGCTCATAGATCTCTCTGACAGTCTCCCGAATGCTCCTCCCAGGCCTCTGATTATCAAGTTCTTGAGCTATCTGGATAGACAACATGTTTTGGACAAAGTTAAGCAATTAGAAGCAGTCCTATGGAATGGTGCCAAATTGAGGATCACCCAAGATTTACCTAAAGAGGCCCGTCTGAAACGTTCTGCCTTCCATCCGATAGTAAGCAAGTTAATTGCTGCTGGGAAGCCTTTCCGCATGATCTACCCTGCTAAACTCTCTGTGCAAATCGGAGAGGTCCGGCACTCTTATGAAGATCCAGAAGAAGCCTAACCGAACTATCCACCTTGTTGCCTGACCTATTCAAGGGACTGATATCTAAATGACTGTTTTAGGGTTGTGTTCGGTTGCAGAATAACAGTTCAAAATGTTAAATTGTTCATTTTATTGTTATTTGGTTGGTTATGTGGTTAATCTGAGCTAGCTCAGTACTTGCAGGTCTCTCGCTAAGCTCTCAGAGGGCGATGGTTAATCCTGGGGCGGACTGTCCCTGCATTTGGTGGGGGTTCCTCCGGGTCCCTCGTGGCGATGGATCGGGTGGTTTTAGGCTGTGAGGCCTAGTCGGCCTGCCTCGAGTGCTCCCTTAGGTCCCTGCCTCTCGTAGTAGTAGAAGGAACCATTAGAAGGGGTGCGGCTTCCGGAGGGCCTGGTTCCGGTCGGACCCTTCGGTCCGTCAACCGCTTGGTCCCTGTGCGATTTCCCCCTTCATTTCCTGGGTCTTTGGAGAGATGGCGTTGAGGGACCGGGGAAGATAGGAATTCCCCTCAGGTAAGGCTGTTTATGGCCTTTTCCTTCGTTCCTTGTGAAGGGGGAGCACGGACTCTTAATTGATGGTGGCAGGTATCTACAATGGGCGGGGAGGGCGGCGGGTAGGCAGCTCACGATTGTACCATGCCTTGCTGCCAGGTTGGGAAGTTTGGGATACCTATTGGAGGCCTCATCGCTGAGTTGTACTTCTTATTACTGGGGGAAACAGCGATATGGTGGGCCAGTGTTTCGGGGTTAGGGGCTCGGAAGAGCTCGAGCAGTAAATGGTTCAGGGAGAGGTATTCCGGGGTGGAGGGGGGTTTGGCTGGATTCGGTTCGGTGCTCACTATTATTCTAACTGTTTTGTGGGACTGGGTATTATGGATATGTTGGGAGGCGGGGTGGGGGAGGAGGGGGGGGTGGGGGGCTCTGTTCATATTTCTAATGAGGTCTGGATTGCTTACCTCTGGTTTTATGTTTGCATTCTCCAAAAGATTTGTTTGTGGGGGGGGAACTATTCCTTTAGGGGCAATAAGAATTGTTTGGGGGGGTTGCCTTTTGACCTTGCTGATTGGCTGGACCTGAAGCTGACAACTGGTGAAGGGCAGCTCATTAGGGTCACGGAGGCTGAGGTTTCATTGTTATTTTGTGGGGAATGGGGGGGGATGCGGGAGGGCTTTGAGGATGTCGTCATTGCTGGGTTTGAAAGGAGAAGCATGGATTTCACGGATGCCATATTGCCTTTTGTCCTGAAATATGGCTGGTGGTATTGCTAAAATTATCAGCTGGAATGTGAGAGGGATGAGAGACGGTAAAGGAAAATTACGTACCTACCGTAATTCTTGATCTTCTCTTGTATCTTCACCATCCGGCTTACACCCGTCATGGGAGCTTTTTTTTTTTTAAAGTTAGCTTAATCTATTCCCCAGAGCGACGCTGCTGCGTGAGGGGCAGGTACATCACCTCCTCCAATCAGTTCTGTGAGCCGGAGAGGCAAAAGTGAAAGCAGAAAATATAGATAGCGAGGCAAGATAGCGAGGGATAGCAAAAGCAAGGAAGAATGAACTGAAAAGGAATAAGCCGATGGAGGAAGGACAGAGGAGATAAGAACATCCCTAGCCTAGGGACTGCAGGGCCTCCTTACCTGGGCGACTCTAGGAGGAGAGATGAGTAAGGAAATGAGAAAATAGAAGAAGAAGGAGAAAGAGAAGAGAGAGATGGGATGTTGAAGGGACCAGAATGCCCAACGAGCATAGTTAGCTTGTAGCTGAAGGCTCGACTAAAGGGGAAGCAAGAATCCCCGGAGATAGAGCTGAAGAGAAGGTTCACCGAACCCGCTAGACAGACTCAGGAGGGCACAGTCCTCATCTTCAACATGCCATTGTTCTTGATACCCACTCGGGCTGCTGGCGCGGAAGGCCTTTAACTGGAGGACAGCCGAGGAGGAAGAATAACCCAGGCAGCATGAGGCGTGCTCAGGGGTTTAGAAATGGAAAATGTAAGCCTTTCAGGCGTTTCAAGATAGAAATGGGACTCAGACTGACTGGCTAAGGCAAGTCAAGGCTTAGGCTGGCTAGGATTGGATATGGTCAGCAATGTTCTACTGTAAAAATTGTCCAAGAGGACACTTAAAGGGAGAAACCAATAGCAAAACAGCGAGAAGGATAGCCTACCTTCTCATTTGCCTTCTTGTTTGTTTTCCCTTTTTTTTTTTTTACAGATAAAATTTTTTTTTTTTTAACTAGATGCATGACCCAGATACCAAGATGCCTATAGCAGTCGAAGAGAGTTCCCTCAGCATTTTTTTTTTTTTGCAAAAAGAAGAAAGGAATAGACGTACTCGTTCCTCTGCTCTGTAAGGCAAGAATAGAGGGGGGGATTAGATTCCAGGGCAACTATCTGGACACGGGATTGCAGGATCAAAACTGAATAGCCTGAGCCAGGCCAAAAAACCCCAGAGGTATCTTGCCAGAAGAATAGCAAGAGATAGTTGTGCAGTCTGATCGCCAATGCAATCCACGAGATGGCCCATGAATCTTAGAGTAAGTAATTTCTCTGGAAATTTAGAACCCCCCCAAGAAAGATCTTTTTTTTTTTTTTTTTTTTGGAAAAATTAGGCAATTTTTCCTATATTTTATATAAATGCAGAGAGAGGAAGGAGAGGGGAGGTGGAGAAGCCACAGGAAGAGGCCACTGAGGGGATGGTGGGCGGGTGTAAGTAAGAATGGTGAAGATACAAGAAGATCAAGAATTACAGTGAGTACGTAATTTTCCTATCTTCCTTGTCAATCTTCACCATTCATTACTTCCTGGGTGAGTGTTAAGTCTTCCCTGGAGGGGAAGAGGCCATACCCTGAGGGAACAAGACCCCAGCCTTCTGCTGGTGAGAAACAGAAGGGAAGACCTGGCTTATTCAGAAAGCCTAAGAGGGAGAAGAGCTAGGAGGTGCCTCCCGAGGACGAGGGAGGAGGGAGCCCCTGTAAAAGTCTCCTAGCTCTGGAAGAGAAAAGACGGGTCCCCCGGAAGGCGGAGCAAATCACCCTATGCCGGGCCAGGGGTGACAACCTGGAAAGACGAAGCCATGCCGTCCGCCTGATGCAGATCGCTGTCCCCGCAAGCCTGGAAGCCACCTCATTGGTGTCATAAGATGCCCTTGCTTGGTGTCTTGCCAGCTCCAGGCCTACTGCGGAGAGGGCAACAGCTTGTCTGGTTTGCTCCGTATCAGGCATAGATGCCAGCAGCTGGGACATCATCGACCACAGATGCCGGTTGTAGGCAGCGTGGTGAGCCTGATGTGATGCAATACATGCACTCGCACGAAAAGAAGAGAACACTCTTCGCCCCCAATGGTCGAACTGGAGAGAGTCCGAATCCAGTGGGCGGTCATGCGCCAGGCAGCGGTGCCCAGAAGGAGTATCCAGGTATACCAAACCTGAGGACGGGTTGGGAAGGGAACCTAGAGACTCAGAGGGGCACAATACCCTACGCTGGCAGTCGCGGGGCTGGGAAGAAGCGGCAGGGGACTGCCATGACGGATAGACGCCTCCTGGAAGGATAGGCCAGGAAGGTACCACCAGATGCTAGGCACTGAATTCACCAAGGAATTCATGTCTCCGTTCGGTATTGTCTCTTGAGCGTAGGAAATCCGGAGATCCTCACCATCCTCGAGAGGAACGCTGATATTCTGTGAAATCAGCATCGGAGGACAGATGAGCAGGGGTTCCTCTCCCTCGGAGGAGGGAGATGAGGATGATGGGAACTGGAATGCCCAGAGATTCCTCGGCGGTGGGAGAGTCGAAAGACCCGCTCATGCATGTATCTAACATATGAGGGGAAGGCCGCCACAGAACCCCTGAACTGCCCCCAGGATAACGGACCCGTAGGACCGACATGGCCTGGGAGCGGGGGTGGTGAAGGCAGAGAGATGGGAGAGGGGCACCTCCGCGGAGGCAACTGCTCTCTGCGAGGGCTCTGGAATCCGGGGAAAGGAGCCCTGGAAAGAGGGATCCCGGATATCAGACCAGGCCGCAGAACGGAACTCTGGGGAAGCGGAGCCTGGAAGAGCCCTGGGAGAACCTCCCCTGTGGCGGCCTTGGACTGCATGGATCCAGAAGGGCAGTCCTGGCGCGCCCGGAGGACACCTAGAACCCTGGAGGAGGGCAAGGCTCTGCACTGGCTCTGGCCACCCCTGGGGTGGCCAAAGACTGAGCAGCAGACCCCTGCCCCTCAACCCTCAGACTTCGAGAGGCCCTCTCCTCGACCACAGCGTCCCCTGTCCCTAGAGGGCAACAGCACCCGTAAGGTAGCTGTCACGGACCTCAGAGGAGCCTCCCCTCCGTCACCCCAGCCGGGAACCCTCAGGAGGCGGCGGAAGGGGGACAGAGGAGGGGCCGCGCGACACCTGGCACCTCTAGCCACGGGGACCCAGACTCCGAAGAGTGGGGGTGCCAGGATGGGTCACGTCTGAATCATCGCCCGAGGAGGACGAGACCAGCAGGACCTCAATGCTGGCCACCCAGGGGTCCCCGAGGCTACGGGCTGCAAACGCCCCGTACCAAGGGAGGCGCCCGCTGCCTCCTCACGCCGGTAGCAGCCAGGCCTAGCTCACACACCCCACAGGCGCCCGGCAAGGCAGCGCACCGCCTGAGGAAGGACAGGGCCCTGGCGCCGGCGCGTCGGAAGGCGGGCACCGCGGCAGGCGCCATCGCTCGTCCGGCACCGTGAGCAGGCGCCGAGGCCCAAGCGGCACCATCGGTGCCGCCCGATCTGGCGCCGCAAGCGGCGCAGGATCTAGCGCCCGCGAACAGTGCGGGAGTCAAAGCAGGCGCCGGGAATGGCGCGCATCGATCACCGGCACAAGCGAGCGCCAGGATCAGCAGGCGCTGAAAGGCGGCGTCGAGGTCCACCGAGCCAGGCAAAGTCGAGGCCTGCCGCCACGGGGGAGCCTGCACCTCGAAGAGGTGACTGCCGAGGCGGTGTGTCGGGCGCGCTGACCCGGAAGGGACTACGACTCCCCGACACCGCAGAAGGGCCTCCTCCTCGGCAAGAAAAGACGAGAGCCCCTCCTCCTCAGACCGTATAGGCCGGGAGGGACCCGGGAAGGCCTAGAGACCTTACCTGAGAAGTCCCTTGATGACGTCATCCCGGTCGGTAGGGGCTTTGCCGAGCTTGAGCATGTGAGGACTTGAGACACGGCGGTCCATGGAGAAAACAAGCGTCGCCTGAATCCATGTCATGGTTGGGTCCCACGCAGCGAGACAAGCGTCATGCCGGTCCGAGGCGGAGAAATGCCGGCCACAGTAACACCGGCACTGAGGCGCGGCCCGTCTTGAAACACGTTAGCTCGGACCCGGACATAGCAATCAACAAAAAACAGTAGGAAAGCACCAGCCGCTTTAGAAAGAAAAAGAACGGTCTTTATGACTGGCGTCGAGTGTGCGGGAAGAGAGTCGCTGGCGCAGTCAAAATATGGGACAGCTCGAGCAGGTGCTGCCTCGGCGTGGGAGAAACAGAACTGAGTTGGAGGAGGAGTCGTGCTTCTATGGCCACCCCTCGCGCATGGCGCATGGCCGTCGCCTCGGGCGGGCCGTGCTAACTTTTAAAAAAAAAAAAGCTCCTGGGACGGGTGCGCGCCTCCGGCTTACACCCAGGAAGTAATGAATGGTGAAGATTGACAAGGGAAGATCAAGAGAGCCCGTATTTTGACCAACTGCTCGATGTTGGGGGATGACATATTGTGCTTGCAGGAAACCCACATTACTGTACCTGAAAGTAATCTGCTGCGAGTCAAAGGCTTTTCACGAGTGTTTGAGGCCAGTGACTTGCCGGATTCTAGGGGAGTAGCGGTTATGATCAAGAAAAACATACCGTTTAATCCAGTTAAGGTGGTTAGGGATGCAGAAGGCAGATATATTTTAGTGTTCGGCTCCCTCTATAACTCCCATATTGTCCTGGGTTCGGTTTATGGCCCAGTGGGTGGGAATGTGCCCTTTATTATGCGGCTCATTGATAAACTGGGTTCCCTCCTACCTGCCACCATGGTTCTTGGAGGAGACTGGAACGTTGCTCCAACTCAAGAACTAGATAGAACCTTTAGACCATTGAGACCGTTGTTTCCGCCGCAATTAGCGATGAGAGATATGGGTAACATGTTGGGGTTGGTAGACCCCTGGAGAACTCTTAACCCCCTCAGTAAAAGTTATACCTTTTTTACGCCCTTACACAATTCTTGGTCACGGATAGATTACTTTTAATATCCACCTCCCTTATGAATAAGGTCTCCATGGCGGGATCGACCCGATAGTTATTTCGGATCATGCTTGTCTGGTTAAAGTTTCTTTCAATCTGTAGTCTCCGGGATACAGTCTTAAACTTAATACCCAATTATTAAGGAGGAGAAATCTCTCGCTCAAATCAGATCCAGTATTCATTTTTCTGGATACCAATAGGAATTCGGTGAATAGGTGGACATTTTCTGGTGCTCTTTAAAATGCTTTTTGAGGAGAGCTTATTAAGATTTCTTCTAGGAGAAAGAGGGTTAGACTGCAAAATCTTGTTAAGCTCTCAAATCAAATTAAAGGGCAGAGAGTGCGCTGGCTACTTCTGGCTTGGTGGGGAACGTAGAACATCTCCATAAACTTAAAAATGAATATGAAGGCTTGATCAGGGAGAAGATGGAGTTTGCTCTATTGAAGACCAGGGCTAGATATCTGGATCAGGGGGATAAACCAGGTAGACTCTTAGCACTGAAGTTGAAGGAAATAGAAAATTCCAGGTTAATCCCCGCTTTAAGGGATCGGGATGGGGCTATTAAAACAGAATCTAGGGATATAGCAGCAATTTTTAGAGAATATTATCAAAACCTATATTGCTCGGATACACCCCCTCCCCCCCAGTGGAGATTGGAGGAGTTCTTCCAATCATTGATGCTTCCTTGTATCTCCGAGGATCAGACAGCCTTTCTCTCTTCTCCTTTGTCCCATGAGGAAGTGGTACAAGCTATCCACAGTTTGTCATCTGATAGAGCCCGGGTCGGATGGGTTCCCAGCTAATTTTATAAGGTCTTCTGCGCGAACTAGCCCTCTGCTTCTGGAACTTTATAATTATTGCTGTCTGCGGATGATTCAGATCCTTCCCTGTTGGAGGCCATTATTGTACTGATTCCCAAGACTGATGTACCCTCTCAGAACCCAACTAATTATAGGCCGATCTCGCTCCTTAATTGTGATATTAAGATTCTGTCCAAGATTTTAGCTTCCCGTGTCAAACAGGTGTGGGTTCCGTTATTGAGTAAGGAGCAAGTGAGTTTTGTGCAGGGGAGATCGGTGATGGACCACATTAGATCGCTTTCTCATGTGTTCAGGGTAGCACGAACCTCTCAAATTCCGATGGCGTTGGCGGCCCTGGATGCGGAGAAGGCGTTCGACCGGGTTAACTGGGAATTTCTGTGGTACACCATGTCTCAGTTTGGCTTTCCGAAGGAGTTTATTAAGTGGATTAGAGTTTTATATCGATCACCTATGGCTGAGGTTTACTGCAATGGGGTCCTTTCACCCTTATCACGGCTTCACTCTGGAACCCGACAGGGTTGTCCCTGTCTCCTTTTTATTTAACCTATACTTAGAACCACTGTTGAGGAGTATTAAAGGGGCCCTGAGATCCAGGGATGCCGGTCCTTGTCATACTCTTAAGATTTCAGTTTATCGGATGATATTTTGTTACAATTGGCCAACCGGTTGATTCTTTGCGGTGGTAATGAAGTTAATTGCACAATTTGGGGAGTTATCCAATTATAAACTTAATTTAGCAAAGACTGAAATTTTTCCACTTAATCTACATTTTACTCAGGCTTCGGTATCCCACTTGGGCATGAAGTGGACTCAGGGATATTTGAAATACCTCGGAGTCTACTTGGCGCAAGATTTCTCCTTGGTCAAGAAGCTTAATCTCGATGACTTACTGGATAGAGTTAAGGCTGATTTGCAAAGGTGGGGGAAACTACTGTTGTCTGTAGGAGCCCGAATAAGTATTATCAAAATGAATATTCTTCCTAGATTATTTTATCCCTTGAACCTTTTAGATATTTGGCTGCTCAAGGTCTTTTTCCAAAAAATCCACTCTACCTTAATGGATTTTATTTGGAACCACAAATCGCCAAGGCAAGCCTTCAATAAAATGTGCCTTCCCAGGGAGATGGGGGGTCTTAGGTTGCCGAATTTCGAATTTTATTACTGGGCCAGTCACCTTATTAAAGCAGGTAAATGGCTGGGGGATGCGGAGGGGGTCTGCCTTCCAACTTGGCTAGATTTGGATCTGGAGCTTATAACTGCCATAATATCAATCCCTGTAGCCTATTTTACTGTGGTTTGCATCTCTTCCTCAGGGAATTCAAGACTGCCTGTGGGTATTACTGTTAGGTGCTTAATCAACTCTTTTCCTCTATAAGGATCCGTTGCAATAAGGATGTGGTCAACCTCTGATGGGTAACCTAATATTCGGATTGGGGGTGAATGCTAGTCCCCAACTGGTTGCCTCCTATTCAGGAGTTGTTAGTGGAGGACTTCTATGTGCAAGGTAAACTAGGTCTAGTGGCGGACTTATTACTGGTTCTGAATATTCCCATTAAGGCCTTGTTTAAAATACTTCAAGTGAGGCACTTATTGGATAGAGAGTTTGGTTCAACAGCACCTCCTCAGTAATCAAGCCGCTATTGGAGGAAGTTAAAGAAGTGCAGTGAGCGCATACGGGGTGTCCAAGTTGTATGCCTGTCTTATGAAGCTTGCCCATCCAACTCCGCTACGGTTCCAAAATTTGGGAATTAGTCTCTTCCAAACCCCAGGTCCCATGGGGTCAAATATGGAGGGATGTTATGTCTATAATACTTTGGACAGGAACAGAATGACCCAGTATTTTATACTGAATAATATGTACTATACACCTATGAGGAAGTCAAAATTTAGCTCGTCAGCCCCTCAGAATGTTTTAGGTGTGGGGAGGGGCAGGGGATCTTCCTCATATTTTTGTATTGTCCTAAGGTGGCTCCTCTCTGGGAATCAATTAAGGACAAGTTAGACCCCTAGCTTGGTTTAACACAGCATCTGGCGCTAGAATCCTGTATCATAGGGGATTATTCAGCTATTGAGGTCAAAGAAAGAAAGTACCACATAGCAATTGCTATGGCGGTTAAAAGACTGGTCCTTGCACTGGACAGACAGTCTTGTGATTTCATATCAGGATTGGGTGGATGAGGTTTCCCAATGTTTTAAGGTGGAGAGACTGATTGCTAATTTCCGCTCCTCCCCAAGACCTTTCAAAGAAATGGGGCAAATTATATGCCTTGTATCTTCACTGATCAGGTTTTTTTTTTTTTACTTATAAGGTATTGGGCGATAGAGCTTTATTTATGAGATATGTATTTTCTTGCTTTTGGGTACCCTCAGGTGGCAATAATATAACCTCTCACTCTGGGTTTTTGTTGTCCACAGTCTACCGGTATGTCTCTTTTCTTATTCTTGCATGTCTAAAGTGGTTGATTACTTAACTTTGCTTCTCTAATAGTGTCCTCAGTGAGCGTCATCCTCATGGGGGAGGAGGGAGGGGGGTTGTTTTAGGTTCTTCAGAAGCTGTTTCTGGATTCTTGTTGGGGTTATTGTTTTATTTTCCTTCTTATGTTATGGAATGTGTTGTGTTAGGTTCTGTAATTACTGTCTCAATTCCCGTTTGTATACTGTAAAATGTTAATAAAAAGAAAATTTCAAAAAAAAAAAATCATGGCCTTCGTAGACTACAGGGTAAAGGAGGAAATCCTACATACAGCTTGGAAAAAAAAAACAAGTCCTTTTCGGAGATGTCCGGCTTTTTTTCGACCAAGACTACGCCCCCCCAAACTCTAGCCCGTAGGCAGAAGGCGTACATGGTAGTGAAGGCAGTGAGACAAGCTGGCCACCAAGCCCAACTAGAATATCCAGTCAGAATAAAGGTACATACCGCAGAGGGTTGGTAACGGTTTCCTGAGGTAGCTCAAGCAGTAGAATGGGCCAAGAAACATGGAGTATCTATCCCAGCAGATGGCGCTATGGCAGAGGTGCCCTTCCTGAAACAGAAATGGCAAACAAAGGGACTAAAAAACACCCGTGCAGCATGTAGAAGGGAAGTCACTGCGGTGTGGGACAGAGTAACCTCAAAGGAAGTTACCCCGAGATCCGAGCAACAGACGAATCCATTATCGATCTCCATCCCAACAGAGACCATGACTTGAGCTGAACTGGATGAGTACTCATTCCTTAAGTTTTAATGAGCAGATTTGGCTGTGAACTCCCTCCCGGACCTTTAATGCACTTATCCTTGCGAGCTGCCTGTGCATAGTGGGCAGAGGCCAGCGAAAGGGTCGGGAAACTGTGAGTTACAGACAATACTTTTCATCAGGAGCGCATTTTTTGTTGTTAATATTGAGGCTTGCTGAGGTTTTCTGAAAAGCTTAGATACGTATTGTATAAGTTTTAAGTTAATGATTGTTGGCGAGAGGGTGGGAGGAGAAGCAAGAGGGACAAAACAGCAAGTCCCAAAATGATTAGTACTCCTTGTGTTAAAAGCAATCCTCCTCCTCAGACCAACAGTTTTATTTCATGAAAGTACTAAGTAACATTGTTGGATCCAATGGATGTAAATATTGAAGGGGGGTGGGGCATTGGGCTGGAGACCCTACACCCTTCCTCCGGGGCGGGTGGACCCTGGGGGAGATGGGCACTGGCGGGACTGTCGAAGAAGTCAGACCTACTGAACCTGAAGATCAGAGCCATCATGCCACCCTGATGACGTGAGATCAACCTGGCTTCACACAGCCCAGATCTCCCACGGGGGGACATAACGGACTTTTAGAGGTGTATAAGACAAAACAAAATAAAGCAACCATGAGTGCGGGTGATGGGGAACGGCTTGGGAGGTGTAGTTTAGAGGTTGCAATAACGTGCATAGCGCATAGTAGAATTTTTCTCCTTAGGTCTTGGTATCCAATGCAGGTGGGCTTATGCTCGCGGTTAACATAAGACATGGCAGGAGGAAAGCTACTTTAAAATGCACCCTCTCTATGGCGCCTCACAAATCTGGTTGCAGTGGGTAACCGACGCACATGTCGAAGCTGAGAGACATGGGTTCTGGGCGTTTGGAGTGGACAGGGCCGCCGATGGGACCTGTGTGCATCCTTAATGGAGGGTGCCCCACACAGAGAGTAAAATAATTGAGTTAGTTCAAGCGCCTCTCCCTCACCTCTTGAGAGCTGGGCCCAGTGGGCCGGGGGGGAGGGGGAGTCTCCGGATGAGCCTGGTTCCCACTCTACTGAGATGGGAATTTGCCAGCCTACCATATTTTTCTTTTTAAATGAGTCAGACTCCAGGTGGGAGTCACTGTCAACTCTTAGGTGACCAGCAACAACCCAGTCGGGACACGCCACATTTAAGTAGGTCTGTCCTGACAAGGAGACTAGATATATAGTCTCCTACCTCATCTCATAGAATAGTTCCTGAGATGAGGATTAGGGCATATCAACACCGTGAAGCTCCACTAATGTATAATTTGCTATTGTTATGGCAGCATATAAATAGTTATGAGCAGTTGATTGTTCATTGTTTTAAGTTTATATTGTTGAAAAGGTTATTTCAGGCACCTCCATTCTGTCATATATCACATCCTATGAAACAACTGTTAATATGGCGGACCTACAAATAATATCCTGGAACATTAGAGGGGTTAACAGCCCTATTAAAAGGGCTCGAATTATAAAGAATTACAGCGGAAACAGGCAACAATGGCTTTTTTGCAGGAGACACACAAATTCAGAAGAGCACAAAAAGCTACACAGGGGCTGGGTGGGGGAAGTATATGCAGCAGAATACAAGCAAGATACGAACAAGAGAGGTGTGGCAATACTTATAAGAAGGGATACTCCCCTTCTAATTTCTCAAGTTGAAACTGACCCAGCGGGGAGGTTAAGTGAGTAAGAGAATACAAAGGTCAGAAATGTATTTTTAGAACTTATATGCTCCAAACAAGGGCAGGAAAGATTCCATTCCTGACTAAGGTCATCTCAGAATCTGTCTCGGACTATCAGAGCCTTGTGGTTATTGG
Organism: Neoceratodus forsteri; assembly: GCA_016271365.2. Taxonomy (NCBI): domain Eukaryota; kingdom Metazoa; phylum Chordata; order Ceratodontiformes; family Ceratodontidae; genus Neoceratodus; species Neoceratodus forsteri. Next base: position 572,554,561 of record CM057452.1, read on the forward strand.
AGGACTTTAACTCAATACTAGACTTGCAGATGGACAGAGTAGGCTCCAAGTCAAAAGGTCCCACCAGAGCTAGCAAAGTGCTCTCTAGATTATGTCTGGAATCATCTCTGGTCAATGCTTGGCGGTTTGCGAGACCTCGAGAACGAGACTATACATATTACTCGCCCAAGTACAAATCATATTCCAGAATCGACAAGTTTTTAATATCGGCCAATGCCCTACAATACACACACGGGGCGGAGATAGGTAACATCTCTCTCTCTGACCATGCTTTAATTTTGCTGGACATGAGCTTGTCCCCTAGATCTCTGGAGTCTGTCTGGCGACTTAATGTCAGCTTACTGAACCAGGAAACTTTTAGAGCTCTAATCCAGAGTTCAACAAAGGACTTCCTAGATACAAACCCACAGGGGGAGACGGAAGACAATGTGAGATGGGATGCCCTAAAATGTTATTTAAGGGGAATCATTATCAAATATGCTTCCCAAAATAAAAAAGCTAGAATGAGGGAAAGATGTGAATTGGAACAAAAAATCTCCCAACTCGAACTAACCCACCAGGGAATATTAGATCAGGAAACAAAATTGGAATTGGACAACTTAAAACTTACACTAAATAAAATTTTAGATACACAAATAGAGGGGCAGCTTCGATACTCCCAGCAAAAAATATCATGAACAAGGGAATAGGGCGGGGAGGCTATTAGCCTGGCAGCTCTGTAAAGATAGAGCCACCAGGGCTGTAGACTACAAACCGCAGAAAATAATTCTCTGATAACATTCCCCAACCTTATCACGGCCCAGTTCCAGAAATATTATAAGACCCTCTACCAAGAGGAGAGAAGCCCCAGACACCTAGAAAGTACACAGTCTTATCTAGACAAAATTCAGCTACCCAAACTATCAGAAGAACAGAGGCTGGGGTTAGAAGCTCCGATTTCTAGTACTGAGATCATAAACAAAATTAAACAACTCAAAAGCGGAAAGGCGGTATGGATGGCTACATGGCTGAATTCTACAAAGAATTCATGAAAATGTTGTTGCCACCTTTGGGGGGTGCTTTTAATGAGGTGCTGGGGGGGGAGAGGGGGCGGCTCCTGCATCCTGGAGGCAGGCTCAGATCTCAGTAATCCTGAGACCGGGAAAGGATCCGGAGGACTGCAGATCATACCGGCCAATCTCCCTACTCCCAGTGGACCTAAAAATCTTTACAGGGATTATGGCCTATCAATTACAAGGGGAGGTCAGGGACTTAGTGCATAGAGACCAAACAGGTTTCATTTCTGGTAGATTCTTACAAGATAATATACGTAGACTGTTAAATATTACATCAGCCCAGAAGACCAAAAAAAATTTTCAATTAGCCATTAGTATGGAGGCTGAAAAAGCGTTCGACAGGGTAGACTGGGAATTCTTGATCGAAACCCTTGGTTGTTTTGGCCTGGGAGATAAATTCATAACAATGATCAAGGCCCTCTACCCCCCCCCGGAGGCCAGGATCAAGGTAAATGGCTACCTATCAGACAGGTTTTCATTATTAAGGGGCACGAGGCAGGGCTGCCCCCTCTCCCCACTGCTCTTTGTACTATCTTTGGAGCCATTAGCGGCGACCATTAGAGCACACCCTCTCATAGAAAGGGTCACAGGAGAAGGTCATATCCAAAAAATTGCACTATACGCAGACAATTCCTTATTTTTTTATCTCTAACCCAGAGACCTCAGTTCCTGCCCTTATTAGACCACTGGAGGAATATGGCGACTTAGCAGGTTATAAAATTAGCCAAGGGAAATCTGAGGCTTTAGTGCTGAGCGGTGCCACCCCCCCTCAGGAATTCACTGCAACCTTTCCCTTTGCCTGGGCTCATAAAAATATCATTCGATACCTTGATATAGTAATACCAGCAGATCTTTCTCAGCTTTACAAGAATAATTACCTAAAATTATTCCAAACCTTGCAGGCAGACGTAGCAAGGTGGCAGTTACTATCGTTGACTCTATACGGAAGGGCACAAACTATCAAGACGAATGTTCTCCCTAGGCTGCTATTCCTTTTCCAAACCCTGCCATTACAACCACCTCGGGACTTCTGGGTCTTATTGAACAAGATGACACAGAGGTTCCTATGGATTAACAGGCGCCCTAGAATAGCCATGAACAGTCTACAGGCCCTGAGGGAGAAAGGAGGTACAGCCCTCCCACAGTTCTATTTTTATTTTTTGGCAGCCAGAGATCACAGCTATGCACCTGGGCCAACCATAGAGAGGACTCAGGATGGTACTGTCTAGAAGAAGAATCCCTTAGGGACTGGGCTCTGTGGGCCTTACCGACCAACACCATACCAGACATAACACAAAGTGGGTTGACGAACCCATGGGTTTCTAACTCCATCAAAATTCTGAAAAAAATAAGGAAAATCACCCACACTCCAGAGGGCCCTGGACTCCTTTCATTAATTCGATTTGAGCCCTCCTTTGTCCCACCTAGATCGGACTCCGGCTTCCAATATTGGGCCATGAGGTGCCTACCCACCTTTGCACAGTGTATTGCCAATGGGAAATGTCATTCATTCGCCCAACTAGCGGACAAGTTCCAACTTTGGGTGGCAGATCAATTCAGATATTTACAAGTTCAACACTACATTTCCTCTAACAGGAAACAAATGTTTACTAGAGAAAGAACAGAACTAGAAAACTTTTTCTATTTTAATATAATAATTAAGGGCAAAACTCGCCCTCTTTCTCAGCTGTATAGTCTGTTACTTAAAAATAACCCTCAGGGACAGAAAGGGTAAAATTGAGATGGGAAGGAGAGCTCTCATTCATGATCACACAGCAGGTTTGGAACAGGAGAATGAGTAGAGACTGGCAGGTGACCAGCTCTCCAACTTGGAGAGAATTCCATTGGAAAATTGTTATGAGGTATTTCCTCACTCCCTCCACTGTGAGGCATTTTGGACGGCACCAGTCTGAATTGTGCTGGAGGGGATGTGGTGAAGTAGCAATGCAAATACATATGTTCTGGGCATGCCCAAGGCTTACACCATTTTGGAGTAGGGTACATTCCCTGATACAAAGTATTACCAAACTGCAGATTCCCTTTATGGGATCAGACCTGGTGTTAGGTCTCCCGACCCTACTTTTTGGGCCAAGGCGACCCTCTAAACTAGCCCAGATAATGAGGGTAGCTGCACTGAAGTGCATTACTTCGAGGTGGCTGTCCCCGCATCCCCCCATGGAACAAGAATGGCTGTCCAGGATGGCTCAATTGGAAACTATGGAGCAGGTAACAAGTTCTCTGAGGTTGCAAGGAGAAAATTTTACCCAGATGTGGTCACACTGGCACCAATACTTGCAAGGGCAGAGGGATACCCCTACTTGAGAGGTGAAGAAAGGAAAATGATCCCCATAATATATATTGACAGATATAAGAAAATGGAGGTAGTGTCTGAATTAAGAAGTTCAATCTTTATTTTTCTTACTTTCAAGTTTAATAGAAATGTTATGTGACTGGGGTGGACAATAAAATGAGATAAGCAATGTAAGGATTAGAAACTAAAAAGGAGCCCCTATGTTCATGTGAAATGGGATGTAAAGCAAAGATGACGATATACCATAGATAAATTTTGCATGGTCACAAGTTCAGAACCGTACTGTATATGTTAGGTTTGTTTTTAATTTTTACTTTCTTTTTATGGTTAAGAAAAGTACCGACAATCAGATGAATGTACTGTATTATATGCTAATGTAAAAAGTGAATTATCTGATACTAAATAAAATTTGAAGTTAAAAAAAAAATAAGTTCCCTTCTGAAAGGAAGGCAAGGCAAAATTTATTTAAAAATGCCCATCCCGGAGGCTCTGGGTGCTGTACAAACAGTAAATACATCTTCAGAAATAGAATCATTAGATACAAAATAATCAACAACCCAGAAGAAGAATAATACAACATATAAAAATTAATAATCTAATCAGATCCATAAATTAACCATTCAGTCCAGAAATGCCTGAGGTAAAATCCAGACCTGTACGTAGGGAGGAAAACAGTTGGCTAGTTCTGCTGTAAGAATGCAGTTTTGTAAAGCAGATTTTTTGGTTTTTTGTTGTCTTAATTCCCCACAAATTGGTGTGTAGCTCGATGTCATGCATTGCTAATAAGAGCCTGAATGTGAACCTGATTTCTACTCCTGTATACTGTTGCTGATGTGTATTTGTGTAACTAATGTAACTACTGTAAATAATACTTCTATATGTCTTTTTCTGTAACTAATTCCGGGTCGCCCCTGAAAAAGGGATCTCTGGTCTCAGTGGGTTTACCCGGTTACCAAAATCCAAATAAATAGATTCATCACAATAAATCTTCTTCCCTATTCCTTTTTCTTGTCTATCTGAAGGCTGCAATTAAAATCCCCAATAACACTATCCTGGCTGTAGCAAGAAAAGGTTGTATTAATTATAATGTTTTTACCCTTCTAGGCTTAGTTTGGGGATTACAGGTATTGATGAGACAAATGGGACAAATGTTCCATGTCCCATCTAGAATCAGGATGCATCCTGGGACCAAATCGATAAGCCTGTATAAATGGAACCTAGTACCCATAAATAAAATCCCTACCCCATCTACCGTCTCCTGGTCACAGGACCAAAAAGACAGACTCCAAACCCAGTCTGTTTGACACTGTTTAATTTCCCCTGTAGATTTAATCCAGGTTTCCTGTAGGAAAATAATATCCAAAGCTAGGTTTTTAAGTAGATGAAACAGGCTTTTCCATTTGGATCCATTCTGGATTCTGTGCACATTAAGCGTCGCCAAAGCCCAAGAAGTCATCTTTGCAGTGCTAGGGAAACAAAAACATTAAATAATTTTTTCCTCCTTTTCTTTATCCCTGTACTTTTTGCCTTTGCACTAGAAGCATCAGGCACAGCATTTGAAGTATCAATCTCTTCGGACTCTAAATCACTCCAGTTTTTGGGTGCCAGTGCCTCGTAGAGATTATCCAGCTCCATTTGAGATTCAGCATTGCCTGCTGACAGTCTAGCAGATCTCCTTCTGGACTGTACGGTCACTTAGGTCTTAGGTGGGGGCATGGGAGCCGGGCCTTCAGCATCTTCAGAATATTGTACTGGGCATAACAGAGGATTACTCTCCTCCAATGTTTCCATAATCGAATCGTCAGGTTCTTCCCTGAGGACCTCATCTTGTAATGATGTAGATCTGTCCTTATCAGGTTTAGGCAGCGTTTGGTCCTGCAGTTTGATATTAGCCAGAGTTTTTTTTTGGGGGGGGCATACCTTCGTGAGCATCCGCTGCCTGCTGTGCCTTCTGAATCAGGTCATCTTAAATCAATTTATTTAATTTATTGTGAGCTGCCCAAGTGCATTGTTGAAATGTATGCTCAGACTCATCACATAGGTTGCATTTAGGCCTATAAGTGCAATGATGACTGACATGGCCAAAATCCCCACATATGTTGCATTTAGGTTGATTGTATACATTACCACCTATTTGCCAGGTCACCTCAAATCCATCTTAATCGGTGGAACACGGCATATAATGATATCTGTCGGTTTGCACTTGCTGCTCCCAAACTCACCCACCGATGTGAGCTCTATGACAAACTCAGCTGGCTCCCCCCAGCGGAATTCCTGATCCTTGGTGTGGAAACTTCACCAGGAAAGTGCTTGCCGCGGGCATACCATCGGGACTGGCGCATCTCCTCCCAAAACTGGGCGCCATCCCTACCAGCTCCAGGTCACGAACCGCCCGAGTTGTAAAGTTCCCCTACTTCGGACCCTTATGGGGATCGTGACTTTGCCGCTTTTGTGCCTAGGCTCTGGAACTCCATTCGGACTCTGTTCGCTCTGCCCCTTCCATGGGACCTTTCGCTCCTCCTGTGGTCCCACCTAAAACAAACAACAAGATGTGACTGCTCCTAGTCTCTGTAATGTAATACTCTGCAGTCCACTATTGTCCACTCTGAGTCCATGATGGTCTATGAAATATGTATTCAGTGATTCTAATGTCTATGTCCTGTAACAATTTGTACTATGTGTGGTAGTATCTCTGCCCTTATACAAGCGTTGTTATAGCTGTTTTTTACTGTATCATGCTGTTTCTCCAATGTTGCCATGTATGTACACTGTATGTTTTGTGCTCTCCTGGGTCATTCCTGAAAATAGGCATACTACTTGTCTAGTGTACTTACCCGGTAAACAAAAGCTAAATAAATAAATTAGCCAAGTGTACTTTGTAGCCACATTTATAACAAGCCCTGGGTTGTTCAGGATAAAAACAAACTCTTCTGTCTTTGCCCAAAAATAAACTATTGGGTATATGTTGGATCCCTTCCTCAGTTTGTTTCGCCACCCCCCATCCAAAACTTCTCCGAATCCAAGATAGCCTCAGGGAAGCTTAATACCTCACATCTTTGTGAGAGCCAGTATGTTATGTCTTCCACATGAACGCCTTCGTTTCTGAACATAACAGTTACTGCTTTCACCAACGGTATAATTAGAGGGACTGCAAGGAAAGGGGACAACAAAGGAGAAAATCTGACAGCATTATATCTCCACCAGAACTTTTCTAGAAGCTGAGGAGAGCGGAAACTAATACCATAGTTATCTTCCCCGGAAATATGTATAAAAGCAAAGACATCAGCTGGAGAAAACCCCAAAGATTCCTTGATGAGTTTTTTGCCGATGTAAGTTCTGTCAGGCTGTGTTTCTAATCCTCCTATTTACCACAATCTAATGGCGCTTCTCTGAGGAGCAGGCTCAGTTTTATCAAAGAGATCTGCAAAACGGGGTCTATCTTGTTGGGGGGGGGGCAAGCTTTGAGGCACAGAAAGCAAGGGTACTGAGGTAGTTCCCTGTGTATGACCGCTCTGCTGTATAGCATTACTCCGCGGCACACTGTCAGTTTCAGTGTGCAAATTCAAGGAAGCCCGTGTCTTTTTTTTTTTTTCTTAACCAATTATTTTACCAGGTTTTGCCTTACATCTGAGGGTATGACCCTCAAAACCTCCGTGTTTGTATTATCGGCAATATCAGACACAGACTCTGTATTTTGAACTTCAGGTTCCTGTTTACCATCTATTTGATCTGGATTTTAACAACAGCAGCTGTTTCAATAGTTACTAAAGAAGTATGTACCTGGGCAGTGGTTGTGATTTGGTGTCTTTCCTCCGACAGTTCCGTTGTTCACTTTTGCAGGGACCAATTCGAATCTGCTACCCATTTCCCCTTGATGAATTGCCAGCTGGCTCCTCTCAGTACTTTTCCTGGAGACCAGCTGCTAGAACCGGGGACATCTGAAAGGTTGATATCATCAAAGGCCTCGCTGCAGGCAGATGCTGGCATACTTTTCTCTATCAGCTGTTTGTGCTGTCACGTCTGCAGGGGCGCCGCCCTGTTTAGCAGCTGCATGCACAGTGAATCTTTTAGAAATTGCTTTATCCCTTTCGTGTTTTTGTCTCAGTTCAGCCTTTTTTCTGCGATACTGCTGTTCATCCTCCGCTAAACATTTCAAAAGTGCAGTTTTCTTCACTGATAATTCAGAATCCAAAAGTTTTTCAGCTCTCAAAAACTCCAAATCACTGTCCACCTTATCAAAGGCTTCAGAAGTATTTTTTGTATCAATATCCACTGCACATATCTCAATGTCCTCCTCCTGCTACCAGCTAGATTGGAGGACCGATCCTTAGCCTCCTGCAATGCTCCCTGCTCAGCAGGCACCTGGTCCCCCATCTTGGGTAACAGCAGCTTCCCCTAACACAGAGTAGTGGAATTTCCCCGGTGTCCTGACCAAATTTTCCCCATTCACTAAAAATACCACCAACAGCTTTAGCTGATTCAGTGTCAGTTGGCATCCACCTGTATCCCCTTCCCCCCGGACGAGGCTGAAAATAGGCAGAATTGTCTAGTCTTCCTTTCCCAGTCAACAAAAAATAAATTTAAAACCTTGTTCTTGTGCATCCTTTTCTCTGAAAAAGGCTTCCCTCTTGAACCTTATTTATACCCTTGAGATATCTGAAAGTTTCTTTCATATCCCCCTTCTTCCTCCACTCTGTAACTTCTGTCACTTCTTTACTAGTGTCGATGAGAGAGTTTGTGGCGTGGGGGCAACCCAGCAGATCCCGGCATCAATCAGCCCAGAAGAGGAACAAGGCGGTCAATAAACTCCCAAAAGGAGGAGAGCATAGTCTGGATGTTGATGGTCATTGGCATTGCTGGAGCACCTGGTGGCGCCAACAGGAGGGGCGGGGAGGGCTGGTTCCCCAGTACTGGCCCAGGTAGACGACGGGGGAGGCAGAAAATGAAAATTACGTACCTACCGTAATTCTTGATCTTCTTGGACGAGTCTCCACCACTCATTCACACTAGTGGGATTAGCGCCGGAGGCACTAGGACCCATCGGGAGCAAACTTTTTGCTGGAGGGTCGGCGCGAGAGATGGCGCCGCGAGGCATGGCGCCGCGAGCAGCGGCTCGAGCAGCAATGACCATCTCAGCGACGACCCTCCAACCGCCTCAGTACCTTTTTTACCAAGGAGGTGCAGCGCAACTAACGTAAAGAGTAAATCTAACCTTAAAAGACGGACATAAGATAGTCCGTACGACCCGTGTAAGAAGGGTCAGCAAAGAAGTCCTCACGGCCTAAAGATTTGAGGGAGTGAAGACCAACACAGCGGTGAGCTCGGGGGATGGAGGGGTGGGCGTGTGAATGAGTGGTGAGCCGTCCAAGAAGATCAAGAATTACAGGCAGAGTGCGTGATTTTCATATCTTCCTGGACATAAGTCTCCACCACTCATTCACACTAGTGGGAGAGTACCAAGCTGATAATCCCTCAAAAGGGCGGCAGGAGAGCCAGAGCTCACGCATCTAAGATAGAAGACCATTAAGGATAGTTCTGCCGAATGCGGAATGTCGCCTGGCATGAACATCCAGTGCATAATGCTTAACGAAGGTATGCACTGAGCTCCAGGTGGCGGCGTTGCAGATATCCGCAATTGGAACATTGCGAATCTCCGCTAAAGATGCCGCGACCGCCCTAGTAGAGTGAGCGTACACTCTACCCTCCAATTTAACTTGAGCCATGGAGTAGCAATGTCGAAGGCATGCCACTAACCACGATGAGATGCATCTAATAGCGACGGGTTGACCCAGCCGGGTGTCGCTGAAAGAAACAAACAGTTGCTGAGTCTTACGAAAATTCTTGGTTCTATCTAAATAGAACCGCAAGGCTCTCTTAACATCCAAGGAATGAAGAGATCGTTCCCCTTCATTTTGGAAATTAGCGAAGTAAGAGGGAAGTACCAGAGGTTGGTTTAGATGGAACTCTGACACAACCTTGGGAAGAAATTTAGGATGAGTACGGAGAACTACCTTGTCTTTATGGAATACAGTATACGGAGGGTCCGTCACCAAGGCATGAATCTCCGAGACCCTGCGGGCTGAGGTAATGGCCACCAGGAAGGCAGTCTTCCAGGTAAGAAATTTTAGCTCACAGGTAGCTAAGGGCTCGAAAGGCTTCCGAGTGAGCATGTCCAGCACCAGGTTAATGTCCCAGGTTGCAACTGGACGCCTAACAGGGGTCTGGTATGAAGAATCCTTAAGAAATCTCTTCACCATAGGAAGCTGAGCCAGAGTCAAGGAAGAAACCGGCTCATGGAACGCTGAGATGGCACTAAGGTGAACTTTAACTGTGGAGTACTGGAGACCTGAGTTTGATAGGTCCAAAAGATACTCCAGAACCTTGTCAGGACAGGAAAAGGGATTCCAAGAGGACTTTGCACACCAGAGAGAAAAGCGTTTCCATTTGGAAGCGTACGTTTTCCGGGTGGCTGGCTTCCGCGCAGCTAGAAGGATGTCCGAGACTCTACGAGAGACGTTGAATCGATTCACTTCTACCTCTTCAGGAGCCAAGCATGAAGGTGAAGTGATTTCAGGTTGGGATGGACCAACGAACCCTGAGTCAAAAGGTTGATTTGCAAGGGAAGTGGTCTCGGAGAGGCTGCCAACATACTGTTGAGCAGAGGAAACCATAGTTGCGAGGCCAGGAGGGAGCAATGAGAATCATTTTGGTCCCCTGAGACTCGAACTTGAGGAGAACTCTCTGGATTAGAAGGATCGGTGGAAAGGCGTAAAGAAAACGTTTTGTCCACCGCAGCCTGAACGCATCCTGACAGAAAATGCCAGGCCCTGGATTTCTGGAGCAGAAGAGAGGCAGTTTTGCGTTGAGTGGGGATGCAAAAAGGTCCAGGTCTGGAGTCCCCCACTCTTTGAATAGTGACCGAGCTACGGCTGGATCGAGAGACCACTCGTGAGGGTCTGCCTCCGTTCTGCTGAGGTGATCTGCTAGATCGTTTTGTATACCTGGCAGATAAACCGCCTGAATCAGAGACTTGTGCTCCAAGCACCACTCCACACCTCATTGCTTCCCTGCAAAGGGTAAGAATAGACCGCCTTGCTTGTTGATGTAATACATCACAGCTTTGTTGTCCGTTTGAAGGAGAATGTTCTTGTGACAAAGGATATCCTTCAGAGCTCGGATCGTAGAGGACCGCTCTCATCTCCAGGACATTTATGTGGAGAAGAGTTCGAACTGAGTCCATACACCTTGAGTGTGGAGGAGCGACAGTGAGCTCCCATCTCATTAGCGATCGTCTGTGGTGATGGAGGTCTGATGATCCGGGGAGCAAAGGGGAACCCTTCCAGGAGATTGCTCTCTTGAGTCCACCAGGTGAGAGACCTTCGAAGGGGCTCCGTCACCTTGATGGGATAAGACTGGGGGTGAGAGGTCGGAGACCACTGAGTGGAGAGCATCCATTGGGTGGTTCTCATGTGCAACCGGGCCAGGGGTACAGTGAACACCGAGGACGCCATGAGACCCAACATGCGTTGCAGCGAGAGAGCTGTAACCGATTGGTTCTCCCCGATGTAACGGGCCATCCGAAGGATGTCGAGTCTTCTGTCCTCTGGAAGGAAAGCCTTCGCGGAAGAGGTGTCTAGAAGCGTCCCTATGAAAAGGAGCCTCTGGGAGGGCTGCAGTTGTGATTTTTTCAAATTCAGCAGAATTCCCATGGACGTAAGAAGACGAGAAGTCGTTTGCACGGCTTCCAAAGTCCCTTGGCTGGAAGGGCTTGCTAGAAGCCAATCGTCCAGGTAGGGAAACACTCGGAGTCCGATTTTCCTGAGATGCGCTGCGAGAACTGCACAACACTTTGTAAAGACTCGCGGCGCCAAGGATAGCCCAAAGGGCAGGACTCTGAACTGATAATGCTGACCCAGAGCTACAAACCTGAGGAACTTGCGATGTGGGTCGGGTGGATGAGGATATGCTGGTAGCGTCCTGCATATCCAGGGAGGCCAGCCAGTCGTGCTGATGCAGCAAGGGTAACAGGGTACCTAGAAATCATTTGAATTTCTCCTGGGGAGAAATTTGTTTAACTTTCTGAGGTCTAGAATGGGCGCATTCCCCCAGACTACTTTGGAACCAGGAAGTAACGGGAGTAGAACCCTGTGCTCCGCAGATGTGGGGGCACCAGTTCTATTGCCCTGTTGCTTAGAAGGCCCTGGATCTCGGCGGTGAGGAGGTCTGACTGAGAGGCCGACAACCTGGGTTGTCGTCTGGGAGGACAATCCGGGGGGGTTTCCAAAAAATTGAGAGAATAACCCTCGCAAATTATCCGAAGGACCCATTTGTCCGAAGTTATGGACTTCACTGGTTGTAGAAGTACATCAAAGCGACTTCCACGGAGAGAAAGTTCCACCTCGGGCAATGTGGATGGAACTTGGGCCAGCAATTCATAAAGGTGGTGCTGGGGGCTTTAGGCCCCTCACGCTCTGCTGTGCTTTCTTTTGAGGTTGGGCAGGTTGGCTTTTATGGGAGCTTCCCTGCCTCTGCCTCGGAAAGACGACTATGAAGCAGGCGATCTGTTCACATGCCCCGAGAGGGAGCAGAGCGAGGCTGGCCAACAATGGCCGACCTGAGTCTTCTGAGTGGCCTCTAAGGCTTGTTCCACCTGAGGGCCGAAAGAAAAGAGCCATCAAAGGCAGTGCCATTACCTGCTGCTGAGCATCATTCGTGAAGCCAGAAGTACGCAGCCAGGAATGGCGCCGGTACAAATACCTGCGGCTGCTGAGGCGAGAAGCAGTGTCGAAGCGTCCATGACGGCTTTGACCTGTTGGTTATTGGACTCAATACCCTAATAGCGGTCAGAAGAAGCTCTGACTTGGAGTCCGAATCCGAGGCTTCAACCATTCTTTTCAAAGAGTGCCACAGGATATACTCATACTGAGAAAAACAGCCTTGATATACTTTGTCACATACTTAGAGTGGAGGCAGCAAGACTCTCTTACCTAATGTATCAATCTTCTGAGACTCTTTGTTAATAGGTCGAGCTGTAGTAGTTGAGGAAGAACGACCTTATCATTCTCTGCCAGGACTACAATAGGATCCATAAAGGCTTGGGATGCCAAAATGGGGCGATCCTTGGGAGCTGAATACTTCTTATCAATGGATTTAGCCACTGGGGAATAAGAGCAGGATTATTCCATACCATTTGAGACAGCATCTCGAGAAGGAGGGTTGGATCGGAGGGGTCAAATCCGTAGGGATCTCCGAGCATGAAGGTACTGGAGTCTTAATATCTTCCCAGGATCGATGCCTGTAGTCTGGAGAAAAGTGGATCTCAGGTTCTTCAACAGAGACTTAAAGGACAGGTCCTCGACCACAGGCTCTGTAGCAAAGAAGATCCTGTTCCTCCACTTCATCACCCAACCGAAGGTCTGGGTCAGGCTCAACATCATCTCCTGATGGTCCAGAAAGGACTGATTGGACAGGAAAGGTGAAAAATTGGAGAGGAGGAAATAGCAGAGAAACAAGGAGAATCCCGAGGGCCCCAGGCGCCAAGAAGGCAAAATGGGTTGAAAAGGCACCGCAGAGGGAGCCTGGCGCGAGAGCACGGCGGCACATAAGCGGGCGCCGCGGACAAGCGGCGCCTGCTGGCGCCGCCCGAACCAAGCGGCGCCGCCCGGCCAGCGCCAGATATAACAAGCGCTGCGGATGGCGCCCGCAAGGCAGCGACACTGAAAGCGGCACCAACAAGCCAACAGACCCATGGAAGCGCCGGAAACGCCCAGGAACCTGGAAAGCTAGAGAAGGAAAAAAAACAGGAGATAAGGGCATCGGTGTGGTGCCCTGCGCCGCAGCCATGTGAGGGGGGAACACCTAAGCGCGGAGTCACCGGCACCGAAGAAGGCGCCGCGCGACTAGGAAGGTCCAACCACCCTACCCGATCACTGGAGGAGCCCGGGGGCTCCGTGGCAACCGAGCCAGGCAGGAGAACCAACCTCCGAGCCCATCGCTCCATAAGAGCGGCCCACTGATGAAACTGCTCATCTGGAGCCCTACCTACAGGCGGGAAGGGGCTCCGATGTCGAGGACGATGGTCACCAGCAGTTGGCGACTCCGAAGAAGGAGAACGGCAACTAGCTACGATAACCGACCGTCGACGCGCAGACATACCAGAGGGCGACCTCGAGTGATGCCTTCTCTTTTTTGACCTGTGGGCCGAAGAAGAGCTCAAGGCGAACGGTGCTGAATGCGACTGCTTATTTTATGCTGACGGGGACCGCCCATCCCCCCGGGCATCGGACTGACCGTTGTCGGAACCCCGCTGAGGAGAAGGAGGCTGACCGGACCCAGCCCGGCTGACTGAACAGCTTTCATACGAAGTCTCCCTACCCTCACCTGACCTGCTCATGGTCGACTCCGTCCAGTAGGCCGAGACTTCTTCAAGTAAGTTAAATTTAAAATATTAGAAAATAGAATAAAATTAAGCGATACTACTATCGAGATAATGTTACAAAAAATAAACTGAAAACTATCGCTAGTTTGAAGTTTGACTCCCGATAGTGACGACGTCGTCACTAGGCGCACTCGGCGAGCGGGAAAAAAAGAACTGAAGGCGGTTGGAAGGTCGTCACCGAGATGGTCATTACGCCGAGCCGCTGCTCAAGGGCGCCATGCCTCAAGGGCGCCATCTCTCACCGACCTCCAGCAAAAGTTTGCTCCCGATGGGTCCTAGTGCCTCCGGCGCTAATCCCACTAGTGTGAATGAGTGGTGGAGACTTATGTCCAGGAAGATCTACAATGTTGATGGGCCAGTGCCTGCTGAAGTAGGGCCGGAGGAACTCTCTGACTATTGCCTCCGAGTAAAAAGGGGTCTGAATGGCAGGGGCTCCTAAGGTGTCGATGGGGAAGGCTGGATGCTTGGCGTCAACGGGAGAGATAGAAATTCCAATGTTGACAGGCCAGAGCCAGCCAAAGCAGGTCCGGTAGAGTGCCCTGTTGCCTTTGAGTCAGACGGGATCTAAGCAATGGGTTGCAGCATCATGGGGGGTGTCAAGAGGCCCGATGTCGACAAGCCATTGCCGGCTAAGGAAGAACTGGTGGAAAGCCCTGCCAAGGCTGCCCTGTGGATGAGAGCAAGTCGATGGCAGTGGGGGTCGCCACTGAGACAGTGGTGCTGGAAGTGGTGACCAACAGCGCAAAGAGAGGATTTCTCTTTACTCCACTCCCTTTCCCGGTGCTTGTTTGCCAGACAACTTGCCCTGGGCCTTGGAGGAGTGGGAGCCTGTGGACGGAGCTGGCGAGGTGGAGGAGCTTCATTTTTTTTCAACTCTATTTGCTCACTTGCCATTCAGGGCATCTCTCAGGCTGTACTCGCTTGACCTGCAGCCCCTAACCACCCGCCTGAATCATTTCCCCCGACAGTAACGTCGGTATCAGGATCCCAGTCTCTCCCGGACCCCTTGGAGAGGCCAAGGATCCCCAGTGGTAGAGTCAGAGTTGTGGCTGGCGATGGGCGTGCGGAGCCTTGGTCCCCGGAGGTCGCCATCGCCTCACCCGGCTGGCAGGTATTTTCCTTTTTGTCCGAACCCCTAGGCTCGGATGTGCAATGCGTCCAGCACAGGCACGCATGCTCCTGTGTGTCCCCATAGAATTGCCGCCGCAGCCAATCCTCCTTGGTTGCTGGATCTCAGGCTTGCTGTGCCCCCGACTGCTGCCAGGAGCCACCAGAGCCTGGGATCGAGACCCCTTCCCTCCCTCCCAGGACAGGAGAGCAGTCCTCCAGACGCTCAATCCTGTCTTCCCCTGCCGACCCCCGATGGCCCGAGCTCACTCCTGAACCCAAGTCACCGATGTGGCGAGAGGTGTGGCGTCCAGCGCCTCAACCCTCAGTGCCACCGGGCTACGGAGGAGCTTCTTGCCTGGAACTCCCTCTGCATTTGGGCGACCTTCTGTTCCAGGAGGAAGGCTTCTAAGGCCTTCTGACTCCACCGCCGTGTAGCCTGGCTGAATCCGCGGCAAACCCCACAGGCCTTAATATCGTGGTCAGTGCCGAGACAGCTGACGTAGGCATTGTGGTCGTCTATATCATAGATCTTCTTACCGCATCCACAGTGTCTGAAGAGTTTCTCAGAGTCAGTCAACATAAATGGTGATGGAAATCACTGTAAAAAAAAAAAATAAGGTGATTTACAAACTAGGGTGAGAAAATTGATGATCGACTGAAGTGGCATTGTCTCTGTGGAGTCCGATGTGCGATAGTCGATGGCAAGAAAAGAACTGAGGAAGGTGCAGGGCCGTCGACACTGATACAGGGAAGACATCAGCATCTGATGTTGTCGTGGGTGGCCCCAACTAGACTGCTAGCTAAAAAGTTTCCGTGTGGTCCTACTGCCTGGTGGCTATAGTTCCATAGGTGTGGTCTGATGCAAGAGATATCCTCGATAAAGATCACAAGTTCCTGGGAGGGAAGTATCTGCACACCCTGTCAGCACACTCAGAAAGCCTTAACTTTTGGAGTGATGACACTGAAATATGAGGCCCTGCAGGAGACAAGTCAGTTTGGGTTGAGCCTGCCCTATGATGGGGCACATGTTTCTCAAAAATGACTGCTCTAGGATCACAGCTTTACCTGTTGTCCTGGTATGTGTATTCTAGCCCTGCTGGGTGGGTATGAGTGCACCACAGGATATTGTTAGTGTAGTGGAAGTGAGAGGGTGAGATCCAGAACATTGAGTAAATACAAATAAAGAATGGCACAGTTGACCTTATATCTGGCATGTACATGAAGCTCTTCATGGAAAAAAACACTGTGAGTGTTCTAGCACAAATGGTACAAACTATTAAACAAAGTTAACAAGTTTCTCTTAGCAAAAATACATGAATTCACTTTTAAAGATCGTTGTTATACTGTACTGGTGAAAAGCAGCTGTATATAAAATGTTGGCTACTCTCAAGACACTGTATAACCCTTTCTCTTCTGTTTGAAGCCACAACTTTGAATAAACAGCTGTGAACTGTAAGTTGCTATATATAAAGGCCCTGCTCCCAAAGTACCTGAAAGGTAAGTGCTATTTTTCTTTAAGTAGGTTTGTCATTCTTACCAATTCCTGTAGTGCACATAGAGATTGTCCGAACGCAGGAACGAGAATTGTTTCTGTTGCATTCATCTTTTTTTCTCCCTCTGACTCAGTATATCTGTACTTGCTGCAAATCACAGATAGCCTTTGGCTTGTTCCCCATAACAGGAGCGCTCCTAGGGTCAAAGACAGCCCATACTCTCCTTTATCCTTCCTACTGCTCCTATTTTCTCCTCTTTATTAAAACTCCACCCTACAGGTATCCCCTCACCCCCTCCACACATGAGGTTGTGCTGTCTGTTCCTCATGGTAACCATACAATATCTCCACCACCCACTCTTGTAGAGAATAGGTTGCATACCCATATGCCGACCGCACGACAAAACATCCTCAGCGAAGACCATTACAGCAACAGAAATCGACAGGTTGCTGTTATGGTCCCTGCTGACACCGGCAGTGCATCTCCCAGTGTTTCGCCCCCTCCACGAGACAACTCCGACTCGGTACCGGTGACAAGGTACCTTTGTAAATGAGCCTATGGCTCAAAGGTTTTCCAAACTGCTGTTTAAATAAAATAAAAATAAAAAATAAAAATTAAATACTGGGGGTGTGGGGGGCAGAGCCCCCCGAACAAAACGCACAGACATCTCCGAAAGCACAATGCTGACACTCTGCATTGTGTCAGTCGATGTCTGTGGCGTTGCTGTCGCCGCAGTATATGTAAACCCAGATACCAACCTCTAGCCAGCAGTTAGCCTCTGTTCTGGTCTCCAGACAAGAATATGGGCCTCCCACATGGCCAGCGGCAGCACTGTCACTGAGCCATTGTTCTTGGTACCCCAGTCCCCCCCCCCACCAAATAACAAACTTCAAAGTAACAAGTCCAGCTGACCCATCAGTACAGCGGCAATGCAGACACTCGCGGCGCATGTGACCCAGCTTTGGGAACGAGCCTGGAAAGTTACATGGCTGACAGAGAGGAGAGGCTTGAGCATCCCATAGGATACACAACTCTACTGGGGTGGGTTGTGGTCCACGTTCACCACTTGAGGGCTTCCCAGGGGAGGAGAGGTGGTGGCGTCATGAGAGTGAGCCATACTGAGAACCCTGCACGATGATGTGAGCCATATGCAGACCTCCTTCTTGCCTCTGGATTCCAATCTCAAAAAGGGGTTTGTGGTGCCACCGATGGCCCCATATGGGGGCTTCTTGGGACAGAAGCAAGGGGTAAGTCCCAAAGATGACTCCTACAACTTCCCCTCCATCCCCTTTCTCCCTCTGTCTTCCATGACAATGCCTGACTTCGGCAGCCCTACCCGTGGATTATTAACATGAATAAATGCCTCCTGGGCCCCAAGGAATTACCTACCTACCAAGTTTCTCAACTGTACCCTCCCTTCTACCACTTCTCCAGTCTTGCCCTTCTGCCAATTCTCCAATCTCCTAAGAACATGTTCTTCCTGCTTTTGCATTTTATAACCATATGTATATTATTATATACCATCCTTATTGTTCCTTCATCCAATGTTTAACCTTAACAGGTCATATCTGTTGTGTAATGTTGTATTGTAAATGTACCTGTCCTGATGTGGAACCTTTGAAAAAGACTATTTTGCTCAAAGGTCTTTTCCGAAGAATAAAAAAATTAAAAAATATGACACGTGATGGGGTTAGGGCAGTTCATGGAAGTGGGAGAGATGAGCATGTTGGTTGCATAAAGGCAAAAAAAAAGTCTAGTTGCACTATGATTTGGTGATTTAGTAATAGTGCGAGACCGACATTATATGTATATGTTTTGCTGCACAATACTGAAGTTCCCATTGCTTTATTCAAATGTTTTCCTTGTGTAACTTGTTCTGTCAGTCATGGATTCATGGACAATGTGGAGGTTAGAGTCTAGGAAGGCAATACATACTTCCCTTTAAATATCCACTCAGCTTAAGACAGTCACAGCAGAGGCATCAAATACATTTTTATTACACTGAAATAAAATAACATCTTCAGTTAATACAAAACTGTTCAGGCTTCTCTTATTTAAAACACAATAAACAAAATAGCACTATGCAAACTGAAACATTAAAGGGACTTTCCAATATCTAGGAGAATGTTTCTAAATATATCGAGCCACACTTCATCTTTCTTGACTCGTATTCTATATGCCCCATCGTGTTTTTTTTTTTTTTTTTACAGAGAACATTTACATGAAAACAGGAACTCTGAGTCTCAGACTCAATGCCACCCTCCCATCCCTAATCATAATCCTTTGTAGGTGACATCACACAATTTCCACAGCAAAAGACTGTGATGTCACAAACAATTATGACTTCAGTGGGGGAAAATCAAAAGGATGAGATGAAGTCTGGGAGACAGATAATACAGAAATTAATGAATTACTACTCAAATAATGTCTTGCTATTGTATTTTAAAATGTTTTCCTGGATCCTGAAACAATGCTTTAAAGAACTGCAGAGTTATTTGGTGCACCAGCGGGACTGTGAGTGCCCTCTGCTGCTGTAAGGGATAGGGCATTACAATGCTTGCACCACCGGCCAGGTTAGGATTAAGGTGTAGGAACTGCTGAATTCCAGGTTCCCCACCTAGAAGCAAAGGACCAGTGCTCACACACCAACCTCCCCATGTCGAAGTGTGGAGTCCATGATCACATAGCACCTTACCCTGGATGCACACAGGAAGAGGGCTTGAATGCGTGTCAGCAAAGCCGCTGTGATGCTTGTGGTATTGTGAGCCTGGTCAGCACTAATGGGACAATGAAATGAAGGGGGTGGGGCACTGTACCCTTCTGCCAATTAGAGGGCGAGAATAAAATGTAGGGAATAAAATATTGGGGAGGTCTGAGTGATGCACACCAAACAGTATCGGAAACAAATTGGGTTGCTGAAATACCAACAGACATCACTTAAGCTTGATGCTTTTCTTGACTCCAGCACGAATACCAGACAGCTCGCCATCGTATCTGTGCTCTTCCACCCGAACTTCACGCACCTAGAAAGAAATGAGCAATTTACCAGTGTATCATCTTAACAGAATGTCAAGGAAAACCCCAAACATAAGGTTTATGCTCTTAAAAGCTCATCTGACTAAACTGGATTTCCTTGATTTAGAGTTTGAAGGGGGCTACATTACCAGTGATGAGAACCAATGGTATTTGTGTGTGTGTGTGTGTGGGGTGTGTGGGTGGGGCAGAATAGGAAATCAAAGAAGAAACACCCTAGTTTAGAAAGTTATAGAAAACAACCCTCTGGGAATGCCTGCCCACCCCCTCACCATGTTAATGCTGGTTGTATTGTTATGTCCCACTGTGACTATGAGAGGCTGGGGGTCACTGACACTGCACCAAGTTCCACTCGTAATAATTCAACTACTATAGGTGTTAAAAGAGCTGGCAGTATCCAGTGCTCCCTGATCATGCCCATCACAGTGATGTGCCCAGCCTCAGCAAACCCAGTGAGTGATTATCAAAGCTGAGTCAATCACGAGGCAAGTAACAAGCTGCTCTTGAGCCAAGTCGGCCTAAAGTGAGCAGCCAAATATCTGTAACAACAGTCAGTCAAGGATGTGTTTATCATAGAAACAATCACAGTTTTAGTTCTTTCTCCAGTAAAGAATCAAGGCGAGGGGATGTGTACTGGGACCGGAAACCTGTCCATTTTATAAGATTAAGGGGTCAAAGTTGACACTTAATTCTTTGGTACATTTTTTCTTGGATTATTTAATGAGCAACAGACTTGTGACTATATGTAGTAGTGCAGATAGTTTGAGTTACCATGTTGCTGGTGTGTAAATGCTTTCCCTGACTCGAGGAAATTATGGAAAGCCCCTCACCCCCATAAAAACAATTTGTGAGGTGCCAGGGTGCTAGGTACCAGCTGCAGATTGTTCAGCAGGTTAGAGAGAAACAGTGAAGGAAAGTGCAGTGCAGTCATGTGGCTCCTATGGTATATTTCTATAGAGTCATACAAGTATCCCAGAATGCTTTACAACAAGTTAAATGTTACAGGGAGGGGTTATCAAGAAAAAGGATGAGCGTTTTAGTCTACCTATGGGGCTAAGACCTGGTAATATGTATACTTGCATATTAAAGAAGCATCTGGCTTGAGGCTGATTGAAAGATGGCGGCCACGCTGGGCTGCCGTCTGTGAGCTCTTGATTTTGGCTCGAACTGTTTTCATAATTTCGTTATAATTGTATCGTTTTTATCGTTTTGTATTATTTCATATCGTTTTTATTATTTATCGTTTTGTCTTTAGTTCTAAGCTATACTGCTGTTCATTATTGCAGTCGTTATAATTGATCATTGTTACTGCTCTGCTATTCAGCTGTTTAAAAAACTGAGTCGTTTTTTGACAAACCCAAAGAAAGACTAGAGAGACTAGAGGGACTGGCCTGAGTGGAGTTCCTGGTTTGCTGGCGTGTGGTTTTGCTGTAGGCTGCTCGTCGTGAGCGGTGTATCGGGTGATAATCTCCGATCTACGCCATGGAGGATTCGGTGGCTGGCAGCCTGGAGGCTCAGCAGCTGCTCTGCGTGGTGTAGGAATCAGAAGGAACGGTCAGTGGTGGAGTAACGACGGAGTACCAGTTTCGACTCGGGGGTACAACTCAGCCGGACGGCAGGAGAAGAGGTTGCCGGTTCCATATTGCGAGTGGACCTACTGGAAAGAGGAAGTGTTTCAAACAACATGAAGTCTCGCTATATTATGACATATGCAGTGAGTCCCAACCTTCGAACTGCTCTGGAGGTGAAAGAGTTAACTTTCCATGCCAGGCATGGAACTTTGAGCACGAGCTTGGTTGAAAACTTTGTCTGTTGTTCTTCAAACTCAAACTGTCAGATTCTTTACTCCGCCTCACTGAACAGTCGCTCCGGAGATTTCTCCTTCTGCTCGGTTCATTTTGTCGGTTAAAGTATTAATTTTTCGTTTTTTTAACTGAATTTAAACTGCAACCGGTCGGTTCAAGCTCTGTCTGTGGTATCGTAAGTACTAGATAGGTTTTACATTTTACTTTCTGTGTGGAACTTGTAAATGGTATTATCGGTTCAGTTTGAACCGATCAGGTTGTTGTAAATACATTAAATCTGTCTTTTAGAGTGCGGTTCCTGGTTCTTATCGGTACTAAAAAGAACGGATTTCATTACAGTTTTTTCCACGACCCGTGACACGTTTGGGAACCGATAAGAGAGTCTTGCTTGGCGGATTGCCATAAACGGGCAAGTTCTGGTTAGGCTGGCACTATGTCTGAGAAACCCAAAAGAAAAACCGGGCCCACTGGGTTTCAACACTGCAGTGTTTGTGGGGAAGCCTTTGCCAAGGCTGACCCCCACACCACCTGTGTTTATTGTCTGGGGTTTGACCACCTCAATGCAGACTGCCAGATTTGCAAAAATTTTCCTGCAGCTACCCCGGATAAGAGAGTTGCTAGGCTCAGGGAAAGAGAGGCCAAGAAGTCCGCTGACCCGGATGGCCAGCCCGGTTTGGTTGTAACCGAACCGGAGGGAGTGCCCTCTGACCAGGGCGAGACTTCCTCGGGCAAAAGGACTCGGAGGAGTCGGTTCCAGCAAAAAGGACTAGAAAATCATCAGCTGTGGAGCCAAAATTTCCATCTCCAACCGCTGAAGAAATAGCCAAAGCGATTAAAATTGTCCAGTCGCTTTCCACGGTTCCGACCGAACCGGCACCATCAGGTAAGCGTACGATTTGGTCGGTTCCACCGGTTCAAGAATATGATTTAGAGGAATTTTATGAACCGGAGGAGGGGGAAGAGGAGTATGAGGAGAGTGAATGTGGATTTGAAAGTCTGGATGTGCCCACTGAACCGGACATCTCCCCAGACAGACCTTCAGGAGTGTCTCCCCCTAGGCTTTCTGAGTCCCCCTCTCATTTTATGTTTTATAAAAAAGTGGATGAAACCCTCCAGCTCCCTATGGAGGAAGCTGTGGATGATCAAGAGGAGCCTGACTATGTAGAAATGATGGATATCCCAGAGTCTAGGAGACTGTCTATTCCTTTGCATAAATCTTTGGGAAACAGACAGTAAAATTCTAAAACTCCTCACACTATACCTCCTGTGGATAAAAAATGGACAAGAGGTACACATTGTCAGGCTCTGATATGGAGTTCCTTACACAACAATGCAGCCATGTTGGGTAGTGCAGGTTGCAGCCTGTGACAAGGCAAATATTCCCTTGTTTCATACCCCCTGACAAGGACTCCAGGAGGATTGATGCCATGGCAAAGAAACAGTACATGGCAGCATCCTTGGGACTCAGACAGGCAAATTATATGGCTTATGTTGCTAGATATCAGAAATCCAGATGGGATACTGTTATGGCTCTAGCAAAACAGGTCCCTGAGAATTGACCCGCGGCGCGGTGGTTGGTTCGCTTGCGATGCCCGGTGACCTGGGTTGGGAACGAGCTCAGGTCGCCGGAGGGCCGGGCTGGGGAGAAGGATCGAAAGTCCCACGACTGCTCTCCTTCTCCGGGGGTAGGGCGCGGGATGTCACCGATGCATGGGGACACCTGGTGGAGGCCAGGAGTACCTCAACATACAGGACAGAAAAGCTCCAAGGGGCGGGACGGACGCTGGCGTCATTGCACGCTCCCGCCCCTCTAAAGGGGAGAAAACAGCCCGCCTCTCGCCGCCTAGATGATGCCTGCCCCTCGAGCTGCTATCAGCTCCCCAGGCCGACTCCCGCCCTATCCCGTTGTTTGTGGCACCCAAAAGGGGATGGGTGCCACATCTCAGCCTGGGGGTAATCAGGGTCCCGGAGTGATGTCATGTGGGATGCCAGGCCGAGGGGTCCGTGACCGGCAGACGACCAGGCGGAGAGGAGGAGGCACAAAAGTGTAAGTAAAAACAAAAACAGGTCCCTGGCCAGCTTGCCAAGGAGCTGGAGCAGGTGGCTGCTGATGGTATTGAGGCATCCAAGGTGCAATTCCATGCTGCAGTGGACTCTAATGATGTGTCATCAAGAGTCATGGCTACATCTGTGGCACTTTGCAGAATGGCTTGGCTCAGATGTACTAGCCTGTCACAGGATACCCAGACTAAGGCCATGGATTTTCCTGTTGTGGGTAATTCTCTGTTTGGGGAGCAGATAGAGAATTACATGAAGAAAATGGATAAGTATAGGACCACCTATAGGAGTGCACAGGCCAAGGAAAGGTAGGCCACTCCTCAAAGGCAGACTTCCAGGGGCAGGGGCAGACCTTTTCATAGGCCTTTTTACCAAGCCCAGGCCTCCTCTTCAGCTTATGCCCAGAGGGGGTTCTTTAGAGGGAGAGGCAGACGGGGTACAAGCAGACCTGCTTCCACCCCTGAGCCTAAAGCCCCTGCCAAGCAGGCACCCTGATGGGGTGGCCAGGGCTGATTCTCCACTACCTGTAGGAGGCAG
Organism: Neoceratodus forsteri; assembly: GCA_016271365.2. Classification (NCBI taxonomy): domain Eukaryota; kingdom Metazoa; phylum Chordata; order Ceratodontiformes; family Ceratodontidae; genus Neoceratodus; species Neoceratodus forsteri. The sequence goes on from CM057452.1 coordinate 572,578,401, forward strand.
GTTGGCTTACTTTGTCCAGGACTGGAAGTCTTTAACATCAGACAAGTGGGTCTTGGAAGTAGTAAGCCAGGGACTGGTTCTCAGCTTCAAAAAATTTCCAAAGATGAGAACCAGGTCCTTTCCACCTGCAAATCCATCAGAGGCACTTGCCCTAGAAACAGAAGTTTCTACCCTCTTGGCTCTCAGAGCTGTGGAAAGGGTTCCTCCACTACACCAGGGCAAAGGGTTGCATTCCAGGTACTTCCTTACCCCAAAAAAGACAGGAGAATGGCGGCCCATCCTGGATCTCAGATACCTAAACAAGCACCTATTAAAACCAAAATTCAAAATGGTGACTCTGGGAATTATTTTACCCTCTCTAAGGCCAGGGGACTGGCTAGCATTCCTGGACCTCAAGGATGCCTACTTCCATGTTCTTATTAGAAGCTCCCATCGAAAGTACCTCAGATTCGAACTGCCCTCAGGCCATTACCAGTTCAGAGCAATGCCCTTCGGCCTCACCTCTGCCCCGAGGGTATTCACAAAATGCCTGGCAGTAGCAGTTGCCCACTTAAGAAGGCAAAAGATTGCCATCTTTCCTTACCTGGATGACTGGCTCATAGTAGGCCAGTCTCCAGACCAAGTCAAACTACACCTTCAGGTAACTCAGCAACTGCTCACATCTCTAGGTTTCATTCTCAATCTTCCAAAGTCAGTCCTAGAGCCTGTCCAGCTTCTCACCTTTATAGGTGCAGAACTGAACACAAAAGAGGCCAGAGCCTTCCTTCCTCTGGAAAGAGCAAGGACCCTGGTCTCTCTGGCCTCCTCCTTCACCCTGCAGGTCTCTGACCAGCAAGGCATTTTCTGCAGCTCCTGGGGCACATGGCTGCTTCTACAGCAGTAGTGCAGGGAGCAAGATTTCAGATGAGGGACATCCAGTTCCATTTGAGAGCCTTTTGGTCTCAAAGGAGAGACCCTCTAACCAAATTGATCCCAGTGACTCGAACCCTGATCCAAGCCCTTCAGTGGTGGCAGGACCAGAGCAATCTGAGACAGGGGGTCCCCTTCACCCATCAGTCTCACTCCTTAATCCTTACTACAGATGCATCCCTTTGGGGTGGGGGAGCTCACATGGGCGACCTCACTACCCGGGATTGTGGTCCCCTCAGGAATCTCTGCTCCACATCAATCTGTTGGAACTCAGAGCAGTTTTTCTAGCACTTCAAGTTTTTTTCCACATCTGTTCAGAACAAAGTTGTACAGGTCAGAACAGACAACACCACTGCAATGTGGTACATCAACAAGCAAGGAAGCACTCGGTCTACGGCCTTGTGCACCGAAGCAATGAAGTTGTGGTCTCTGGCTTATTCCTTGAACACCTCCCTTACGGCAGTTCACCTCCCAGGCAAGGACAATGCCCTGGCAGATGCTCTCAGCAGGATTTCCCAGGGCCATCATGAATGGTCACTGGATCCCCTAGTACTGGAGGTAGTATTTGCCAGATGGGGCACCCACAGATGGATCTTTTTACAGCCCCAGACAATCACCAACTTCCCCTTTTTTGCTGCAGGCCCCCAGTGTTGGGCTCAGTCCCTCTGGATGCCTTCCTTCTCAGTTGGGAAGGGAAGTTTCTCTATGCTTTCCCCCCTTCCTTCTTCTGTTCAAGGTGCTAGTCAAAATCAGATCTCAACCCTGCAAGATGATCCTGATTGCTCCAGATTGGGCCAGACAGCCCTGGTAACCACTCCTTATGTCCTTAGCAGTCCACCTTCCCCTGTGTCTTCCCAGGAATCACAACCTGTTAACCTGTGCTCAGGGGAGAGTTTGGAACCCGAATCTCAAATCTCTCAATCTCAAGGCCTGGCTCTTGAAGAGTTAGAGTTTGCTGACCCACACCTCTCCCAAGGTGTATTGATATCTTGAAGGCTTCTAGGAAGCCTTCCACCAGGGCTTACTATAATTCCAAATGGAAGAGATTTTCCATATGGTGTTCTGGCAAGCATATTTCCCCAGAATCTGCTGACTTACCCTCAGTCCTGGATTATATGGTGCATTTGAATACTTTGGGGCTGAGACCAGCTACCCTGAAAGTGCACCTGGCAGCCGTGTCTGCTTTCTTATCAGCAGGTAAACCCACTTCTCTTTCAGCTCATCCTGTATTCTCCAAGTTTTTCAAGGGGTTGCTTCACACCAACCCTCCATTCAGGGACCCTGCCCCTGCCTGGGATCTTAATATTTGCATTGCCCAGCTTATGCAACCCCCTTTTGAGCCCTTGTCTTCAGCAGAGTTTAAGTACTTGACTTGGAAAACTTGTGTTTTTGTAGCCATCACTTGCCAGGCACATAAGTGAATTACAAGCATTGTCAGTGGAGCCTGATTTATCTCCTTTCATAGAGATAAGGTGGTCCTCAGGACTAACAGCAAGTTCTTGCCTAAGGTGGTTTCAGACTTCCACCTTAATCAATCTATGTCTCCCCTGTGTACTTCACTGACCATTCCTCCTCTGGCGAGAGGAGACTGCACAGTTTAGATGTCAAAAGAGCCCTTAGTTACTACACAGAATGTACCAAGGGTCACAGGTTTGACTCCCTCCAACTGTTCCTCACTTATGGTGAGACTGGTAAAGGGAAACCTGCCACTAAAAGATCCATTGCCAGGTGGATTGTCTCTTGTATCCAATTTTGCTATGAAAAACTGGGTAAGGTTCCTCCCTCAGGCCTGAGGGCTCACTCTATCAGAGGTACAGCTGCGTCTCTGGCTGCTGCCAGGGACATCCCTATCCTAGAGATATGTCAAGCAGCTACCTGGAAAACAGTTCACACTTTTACCAAGCATTACTCTCTGGACATCCAGGCTAGGAGTGATGCTCGGTTTGGCACAGCCGTGCTTCACAGCCTATTTCCTAAGTAGGTTCTGTCCCTCCTCCATGGAGGTACTGCTGTGTAGTCTGCATATGTCATAATATAGCAAGACTTCATGTTGTTTTAAGAAAAAATTACTCACCTTAGTAATGTTGTTTCTTCTAACGGAGTCTTGCTATATTATGACCTCCCTGCCTGCCCTCTCAGAACCTCTGCTTTTGGGATGTGGGTGGGCAGTGCAGTGTTGGCACTTAGTAGATGCCCACCTTGTTTTTTCACCCTCCTTTTGGGGTGTTTGGGTGTTAGTTTTCATTTTTGGATCCCTGACTTGAGTCTTTGTTTTGGGACCAAAAATGTGTTCTTATATTTAGTAGCCAGTTGGCTAGTGTAGGTTTACAGCTTCCACACAGAACCTTAGTGAGTTTTGCTCGTAAAGATTTGACAGTTTGAGTTTGAAGAACAACAAACAGAGTTTTCAACCGAGCTCGTGCTCAAAGTTCCATGCCTGGCATGGAAAGTTAACTCTTTCACCTCCGGAGCAGTTTGAAGGTTGGGACTCACTGCATATGTCATAATATAGCAAGACTCCATTAGAAGAAACAACATTACTAAGGTGAGTAATTTTTTCTTGCGGGATAGCAGGCAGTGAAGATCGCTGATTAATCTCTTCTACAATATGAAGGTTCCGATTCCCTGATCCAGACAGGGAAACGGGTTTCTCTGCCTCCGGAGGTTGGTGGGGTTTACTCTGCTCCCTGGGTGAGGCAGGAGCACCACCGGAGGGTGGTCCTGCCTGCCTCACCGCAGCGAGGGTCGGGTGGAGTTGGAACTTGCAGTGGAGGTACATTTGGTGTTTGTCTGCTTGTTGCCTGCAGGACTCTGGTTTCTGGTCACTGGGAAACCTAAATATCTGGATGGAAGCTGGAACTGTGTAGACCGCGATGTGGACTGCTGAACTGGTGAAGTATATCTGAACTCTTTTTGCTATTGCCAGCATGTGATAATTATTGGGAAACTATTGGGAAATCTAAAACGGAGTTCATTCATAACTGTTTCAGTCTTGTGAGAGGAGACTGATTAAAGTTTGGGCCATGCTGAAGTGGTGAGAGCACATAAGTGTGGACATAAAAAGACCTTGAACTCCTGTTTTGTGTTTGTTTTGGGTAAATGAGGGTATTGGTTTTAGGACTACAGGATTTTTAAAGTTATGAGCCAATTTTTATGTTAGGGGGTTTTGTATAGGTGGAAAGCTCCTTCCCTCGCAGTGGTGAGAGCACTGTGGTTGGGGGTAGATGGATAAAGTGTTCTGATAAATTTAAAGCACAAATCTTGACACATTGATAGGGTATAATTTTGTTTATAATTGTTATATTTATATTTTGATATTTGAGTGCTGTGTTTTAGTTTTATTTAGAATTTTGTTATTTATATAAGTTTGTGGGGTTTATTATTGTTGATTGTGGTGTTAACTATGTGCTGGAATGAAAATAGGATGGTTGGATATTATTCCCCCTCTAGGCTCAGGGACCTTCGTCCTTTCTCCTGTCCCCCCCGTCACTGGGAGTCTATAGAAGATTTAGGGCTCTGGGGATTGTGAGGGGGAGGAGGAGGGCTGGAGATGGGCCGGGGAGGGGGAATGGAAAGGAGCGGGCGGATAGGGATAGTGAGGTCAAGGAGATGCCCTGGGGTGAAATGGGCACAGGAAAGTGGTTCTCCCTGTTTGGTGCCCACACCCAAGGGTTCTGATTACGATCAGCAGGTAAGGCGGTCATCTTCGGAGGCTCATCCTACTCGGGCGGTGTTGTGCAATGCTAGGTCTATTAAAAACAAGACGGCCATTATAGCCTATCTTGTTGGGTCAGCTGACCTGGCGTGCATCACCGAGACGTGGCTGGATGAAAATGCTGGGCCAGTTTTAGCAGCAGCAGTTCCGGCCGGGTACTCGGTGATACACTGCCCGAGGCAGGATCATAGGGCCGGGGGTGTTGCCATTTGTTTTAAGTCAGAACTGGGCCTGGTGGAGGTACCAGTGGGAGTCACCAGATCCTTTGAGTGTGTTCTTGGCGAGGGTGTGGGGTGCAGGATACTTCTCGTATACCGTCCACCAGGTGACGAGAATGTTTTCCTGCAGGAAGTCACAGACTTCATTGTCGACCTGACATTGGGATCCCCCAGATGGTTGGTTCTGGGGGACTTCAATGCTTGGGTCGACGATGAACTCTCACATTTTGGTCAAGACTTCCTCCAGTTGATGATCTCACTGGTCTTCACACAGGTTGTTTCCTCCTCGACCCATATTGGTGGACACTCATTGGACCTGGTGTTTCTTCTGGGGATGGGGATATCTGATTTGGTGGTGGAACCACTCGGATGGTCCGACCATCACTCCATTAGGATCAGTTTTGAGGCCACCCCTATTAGGTCAGCCCCTTCGGAGATGGTCCGGTACTGCCCTTTAACAGGTGTGTCCCCAGATGACCTGATGGCTGTACTGGACCTATCGGGCCTAACGATAGATTGCTTGGATCCAGGTGACCTAGTACATGCCTATAATAAAGCGGTGACACGGGCCCTGGATTCTATTGCACCTGTTCGTGTTCGTCCTCTCACTCTTCGCCCCATGTCTCCATGGTTTGATGAGATCGTGAGGGAGTTGAGGAGGGTTGGATGAAGGCTGGAGAGGCGTTGTCGGAAGTCCGGTCTGGATGATGACAAACTTAGTTTGATGGACCATTATATGGCCTATCAATCCGCAATCTCTCGTAAGAAGGCAGAATTCCTGTCCAGAGAGATAGCGGCTGCACAGAATAAACCAGCTCAGCTCTTTCGGACTGTGGACAGACTGTGCAATCCAGTCTGTCTTCAGCCCAGAAGAGCCTTTTCTCCAGAATGGTGTGAGGAGTTTGCTCTCTTCTTTGCAGATAAGGCTGCCAAAATCAGATCAGATGTCCGTTCTTCCCTCTCCAACGGGAGTGGTGATAGTCGGCAGGAGATGTTGAACACTCAGTTTGCATGGTCTGACTTCAGCCTCCCCACAATCGATGATATTGTGATGGTCATCTGAGCGTTGCGACCAACCAACTGTGATTTGGACCCTGGCCGCACATGCCTTTTAGTGGATTGTGTGGATAAAACCGGCCTAGTCCTGGCTTTGATAGTCTGGAAGTCTTTGGAGAGGGGGATCTTTCCAGATCCCCTTAAACAGGCTATAGTTAAGCCTCTTTTAAAGAAGTTCTCCTTAGACCCAGACTGTCTAGCAAATTACAGACCAGTCTCTAACTTACCCTTTGTGGGTAAAGTTATTGAGAAGGTGGTCGCAGTGCAGTTGGATGATCATCTGACCAACAACAATATCTATGACTCTCTCCAGTCCGGATTTAGGAAAAGGCATAGTACCGAGACAGCACTTGTTCGGGTACTAAATGACCTCCTAATAGCGACAGATCATAGGACCCGTTCTATCTTGGTACTTCTCGATCTCTCTGCAGCATTTGACACTGTTGACCATGGTGTAGTGTTAGAATGTCTGCGGTCCATCTGTGGATTATCTGGTATGGTCCTCAGGTGGTTTCGATCTTACCTCGAGGGTAGGACTCAGAGGGTGGTGTCGGGAATTTCTTCCTCGGCATCAGTCTCCCTATCCTGCGGGGTACCGCAGGGTACTATTTTAGCGCCTATGTTGTTTGCGGTGTATATGCTGCCGTTGGGAGTGATTATAAGACGATACGGTCTGGGTTTTCATTGCTATGCTGATGATACCCAGCTGTATATGTCTTTTGTGCCCGGCCAGGATGCTGCCTTGTCGGTATTTAATAACTGCCTTGCCGAAATCCAAGACTGGATGAATGGGAGTTGGTTGAGGTTAAACCCGGAGAAAACGGAGGTGTTGGTCGTGAACAAGGGTCGCTGTGAGGCGGGTTTGCCGGATGGATCGCCCTCAGGCTTATGGCTTGGGGGCGTTCAGCTGACGACCTCAGATCAGGTGCGGAATCTTGGCGTAATAATTGACGACCACTTGACGCTTAAATCTCAGGTGTCAGCGGTGGTCAAAACCTCCTTTTTCCATCTGAGGAACATCGCCAGGGTGAAGCACCTGGTTCCTCCAGAGGATCTTCCAACGTTGATCCACGCTTTCGTTACCTCCCGCCTTGACTATTCCAACTCCCTATACCTAGGGCTATCGGGGGTTGAACTTCGCCATCTGCAGCTAGTGCAGAATGCGTTGGCCAGGTTACTGACTGGATCTTCCAGATCCAGCCATATAATGCCTGTGCTCCGCGGACTGCACTGGCTGCCAGTGTTTTGGCTTAATCACCTTCAAGGTCGGTTTGCTGACCTATAAAGCCCCATACCCACCAGGGACCCACTTACCTGAAAGAGCCCCTTGCCCCTACTGTCCTTCCCGCCCCTCCGATCCACTGACAAGGATTGCTTGAAAACTCAGGGCTAGATCATTTAGTTTTATGGCCCCGACCCTGTGGAATTCTCTACCTCGTCAGGTGCGAAATAGCCAGACTGTCCTAAGCTTTAAAGGAGCTCTGAAGACCCACCTTTTTAGTATAGCTTTTAATGATTTATAATATTTTTAAATCTGGTTTATTTATTGTTTTATGAAACTGTACAGGCGCTTTGGTTTGAGAAAAGAGCCTTTTAAAAATAAAGTTTTGATTGATTGATTTTGATCTGCAGTGGCTCCACTATCATAAATTCCAGCTAACTGATGAGGTTACACACACTTCTCCACATACCTGACCCTTCCTGCGAACTTTGGCCCGTCGGTACTTCTCCCGGTGTTTGACTCGCGGGTTCCGATCAATCTTCTTTCTCTTGGGGGTGAGGCCTTTGTTCTTAGCAATCTGTGGAGAACAGTAACAGAGAAGGTACAATGTCAAGACTTGAGGGAAGTGGCAGCATTATGAAAAAGGAAATTTTTGCAGGCACACACCGGACAAGACATGGTGGTGTGTTTGTGTTCCACCAACTTGAGTGTGTGCCCTCTGGTTTCGTGGCACATATTAAGAGCTCCTCGAAAGGAGGCCGAAAACTTAACATGCATGTAAGACTGAAATGGCACCTAGTTACAGCAGGGAATAGCACAACCTAAAAGAAAGCATCCCCACTTTTGAAACAAGGAACAGTATGGGTGTACATGCACTAGATTACCAAACAGTGCCTGGACAGTTTTGTCCTGTTCTACATATACAGTGTTTCAACACAAGCACTTTGCTTCCCTTCACTGTAACCATGTACCTAATTCATACAACCAAGAGTTCAAAAATAATTGCACATTAAGGCACAACCAGTATACTTCCAGAGCCATCATCTAGCAGTATTAAAGAGCTACTGACATCGTTGGACACCGGAAAAATATATATATATATTTTTATTTTTTTTTTTAGAGACTACTGTTGATAGTTCACATATTTTGGGTATTTAGCTTCCCAGTGATCTTTATAACTGTGTATATTAACATGAAAACAAAATCACTGTCCCCTACACTTCTATCTGCTTCGGCTGCTTGTCTACACCTGACATCATAAACTGCTTCAGGCATCACAAGCTGTTGACGTGAAAATCAGCAAGATATCCTCTACAAAGGGTTATGATATCAGATGCAGACATGCAGCCAGAGTAGAAGTCTAGGGGATAATGATCCAGTTTCTGCGTGACTATATATAGTTATAATGAGCAAGGGAAAATTAAATAGAGAATATATGAAAGATAAGCCTGTACCCTCTACTGAACTTTGTATCTCACTCAGTGTAAGCTGCACTACATTACGATATACATTTCATACTTGTCTTATGCAGTATGTTGTATTATTCACTGTATTGTTGTACAGTTTCATTGTATATGTTCCTGATGCAGAACTTTTGTAAAAGAGCACCCATGCCAAAAGGCCTTTTCCTAGTAATAATACAATAAGAAAAAAAAGCCAACATTTTTAAAGCCATGCACACAGGAAGAATAAAGATTGCATCTCGTACAGTATGACTGGAAGCGTCTGTGATAGCACTGCATGGATCTTCCCATCTGCTGCCAGAGAAAATAAAATTTGGGAGGAAACTAGAAAAGAAGGTTAGATTACAGACTGACTGTGAGGTCTGTTTTGGGAATGATCTACAAACAATTAAGTAGGTTCATAGGTAATTTACAAGCTCAGTAGGCAAAATTGCCTTTTTTGAACTCGCCACCATATTTAATGATGGAAATGGAATTTTTTACCACCCATATATATGTCCAATCTACTTTTAAATTCACCAACTTTATCACTATTTACAATAATCCCAGGCAGAGCATTCCACGTGGATATAACCCTTTGCATATACCACTGATTTTTTCTATTAGTTTTGTTTTGTGTACCCATTAATTTTTTCTTATGTGACCTTGTATTAGCTGTGGATGGATTTATACTCAATCCTATGGTTTCAAAAGTTGTTTTATCATTAGTAGCTTTATAAACTAAAATTAGGTCTCCCCTTAATCTTCTATATTGCATCGAATATAGCGCAAGTTTTTTAAACATAAATCGTAATTCATACTCCTCACAGCTTTAATTTTCTTAGTAGCTCTTGGTTGAATGTTTTCTATGAGTTTAACTCCTCTAACTGAGGTTGGGGCACATACTGATGAGCAGTACTCTAAATGTGGTCTTACTAGGCTAGAAAAAAGAGGGATTAAGACCTTACCACTTCTGCTTTTAATGTTTCTTAATATGCAACCCAGGATCTGATTTCTCTTTTTAATAATATTAGTTGTATGAAAATCAAAAGACGTGTTTTTGGAAAATGTAACACCGAAGTCTTTTTCGTTTTCAATTTCCAATAAAGTCGTATTGTATTATTTATATTTGAACCCAGAGTTATGTCTACCAAGATGCAAAACTTTGCACTTTTGTACACTAAATAGTAATTTATTTGCAATTGACCATTCTTCCAAGTGTGTAAGATTTTTTTGTATTTCTTGTGCAGAAAGATAATCTGTAATAATACCACCAAGCTTACAATCATCAGCATATTTAACCAACCAACAATGATTGTTCATAGGGAGCATTGCTGATATCAATATATTAAAAAGTACTGGCCCCAGAACCGAACCCTGTGGAACCCCACTAGTAACATTCTCCCAAGTAGATAAATGGCCCCTTAGGGATACTCTTTGTTTCCTATCAGTTAGCCAGCTCACAATCCAGTTTATTATTGATTGATGTATTTTAGCTTTTGTTAGATGTTTAATCAAAATATCATATGATACCCTATCAAAGGCTTTTGCAAAATCCATAAATATTATATCCACAGATAAGCCTTGGTCCAAGGCCTCACTTACTGGTTCAAAAAAATTCAGATTAGTTTGACATGATCTACCCTTTACAAATCTATGCTGAGTATGATCTGTCAGCCCTTTATCAACTAGGTGTTCCATTATTTTAATTTTTTAAAAGTCTCTCCATTAATTTACAAAAAATAGCAGTAAGGCTAATACGACAATAATTTTGCGCCAAATTTCTGTTTCCATTTTTGTGTAGTGGAATTACTATAGCCTGCTTCCAAATTGGTAAAATAGTTCCTAATTTGAGCGAAACATTGAAAATATAGGTCAATGGATCCACAAGTTGGTTTGCAGTATTTATAATAAAAATAGAGGGTATGCCATCTGGTCCTGCAGAACTATTAGGTTTTATGACCTTTATAACATCCATCACTTCTTTATGAGAGAAAGATATAGTGTCATCAGATATCATTGAAGACAGCGGTAAAGATTTACTTGTCGGATTAAATACACTTGTAAAGCATTTATTGAGCTCATTTGCTATTTCAACCTCATCTGTAATCAATCCCCGAGTTGTTTCTAATGGTCCAATTGTAGGACTACTATTTTTCGAGGAACCTATATAATTAAAGAAATTTTTTTTATTGTCCCTTACAGATGAAGCTAATTTTTCTTCACAGAATTTTTTTTGATTTCCTTATTATGTTTTTACTTTCATTAACAGCTTTCTTATATAAATCCCAGTTACTTTTTGTAGTAGTTTTTTTTATATCTCCTATATAATTTCTTTTTCCTACTTAGGTTCTTTTTGCTGTTATTATTCCACCATAAAGGGATTCTTTTACTATTACCTGCATTGAATTGATGTCTATTAGGCATCCATTGATTAATACAATATTGAATTTTATCATAAAACTTCAACCATATGCTACTCAAATCACAGTCTTTTAAGTCAACGATCCAATCCCAAGTTCTTAAATAATTGATTATTTGTACATAATCAGCTTTGTAAAAGTTATGGATTTTTGTGCCGCCTTTACATACATTTTTTTCTTTTTAATTTACTGTTATTTGTACCATATTATGGTCACTGTTTGATAATGGATGCTTCACTCTGACTTTAATAACATCCTCTGGCAAATTAGTTAGAAACAAATCTAGGATATTAATTTCTCTTGTAGGTTCTCTAACTAGTTGTTCCATGTTTTTAGAGACCATACAGTCCATAAATCTCGCTTCTAATTCTGTTGAACATATTCCCTGCACCCAATCAATATTAGGGAGATTAAAATCGCCCAGTAAAATATGATTTTGATCCATAACCCTATTTTCAATATTTCTCAAAAATTGATTATTTCCATCACCATTTAAACTGGGGGATCGATATCCTAATCCCATAGTTATACTGTAGTCTTTTGCAATCAATATTTTAGTCCAGACCAGTTCTACATCGTCTTGTTCTTGAGGCTCGCAACTTAAAAGACAACATTTGAAACTATTAGATATGTAAAGGATCACGCCTCCACCTCTTTTATTTATCTGGTTTTTATCTAATCTGGTGTACCCTGTTATATCCATACCCCGATCATTTTGATTGAACCAAGTCTCAGAGACCCCGCATATACCAAAATTATCTGTTATTATATAAGCCTTTAGTTCTTCCATTTTATTGTTTAGGCTTCTAGCATTAACTAATAATATCTGTAACATTTTGTCATCTTTCTTGTCAGTTTGATTTTTATTGTTTGATATCATTTTTACTCTTATAGCTTGACTGCCATTATTAGTATATACTTTAACAAAACCAGTTTCTTTACCCATATTTTCTTTTTCTTTTTCCTTTCCCAAGTTCAGAGATTCCAGATTATTAGGACTCTTCCCCCCTTAAATCTAGTTTAAATTTAGGTTTATGAATGCATTAATATGCTTGCCTAAAATCACATTTCCTTTCCTGTTCAAATGTAGGCCATCCCATGAGAACTGTTCATGCCTGTCATCAAATTCCTCCCAATGCATGATGCAACCTATTTGTTGTTTTAAACACTAGCCACGCAGCCAATTGTTTAACTTTTTGATTTTATCATAAATTGATCTTGACGCTCTAGGAATAGGAAGTATCTCTGAAAATGCTGTTTTACAATTAAACAGTGCAAGTTTGTCATTGCTACAATATCCTGTTTTATTTTATATAGCAGCTCCCTTTAAATATTGCTAGCCCCTGCATGTATTATTACCATTGATTCACATGTTTTTGTTATAATATCATTAAGCATCATGGTCAAATCATTTAATCTTGCTCCCCCCCAAAGGAAGACAAGGTCCTGAATTCCTTGTTTCCACTTTCCGTTACATATAGCACGGTTCAAATGCTTAATTATAGAATCTCCAAGTACATAAATAGGTTGCTGTTCAGATTGGAAATTCATAAGATTCACTTCATCAATGTGAGGTGCACCCATACTTTGTATCTGTGGTTGCTTACAATTAGTTCTTTCAGTACACAAGGAGCTTGGGGTTGAAATCAGATCATTATTGTTTGTAAGGTTCCCTGTATCCACCCTATTACTAGATAATATTTCAGGAATTAGTGAAAACTCTTGGTCCTCTCTATTTGTTCCATGCTGATTTGAAAAATCTTCAGGACAACTAAATATATCATAACAATTAGACAGAGGTAACTCAAAAGTTCCTGCTTTGCGACCTTTCTTTGGTGCTTTAGCACTCTGGACACTAAACCATTCAACATCTGTACTAATATCGATCTCCTTAGTTCTTTTCTTATAATTAGTTTTTTCCTGACTGTACTTTTCTATATTATTTTCTTGCCTTTGCTTGTGAAGTATACATTTTAAGTTTAGATCTGTATTATTTTCTGTAGTATCCTGCTTGTAACGTCTTATTTATATTATCATGTACCTATAAGACAGTAGTTTCATTTAAATTAAAACGTGCTGCCATCTGTATGACTTGCTTCTAGATTGTTTAATCTACTATTAAAGCAAGAGATCTCCTTTTTCATATCATTCTCCTGGCATTTTGCACATTTAAACTGTGCTCCGGATTCCAAAGCTGTAGTAACAATGTCATACATGTTACAGTCTATACATCTCACCCCCATTAAGCCATTCACAGTCATTATATAATCAGACATTCCTATATCCTGGCGCTAACTTAGCATGACCCTAAACAGACATGATGATTTCAGTAATCTTACCGGTTTTATTAGTACTTGGGAAAAGTCCGTCGTACAGCTGAAAGCACCTCGCAACTTACAAACATGCATAAACATGTGCAGACGCACGTCTTCATGTGCTGCTCGCACTTGCGCTGCTTGTTCCCAGCTGCTTAAAAGCCCCAGATGACCCGGAAATAAAGCGTACGGGTCAACTAACTCAGCTTCAACAGTTTAAAAAATAAAACTTTAAAATAACACTTAATTGCTGGCAAAAACCGTTCATGCATGGCTCTGGCAAGCACAAGGTAATCAGACAGTGCCCCCAAAAAATAAAAAAGGAGAGTATCCCAAACTGTAGTTCCAAACTGCTACAAAAGAACTACATTTTCCTATTCCTGAAACCTTTGCAGGTCACAGGGCTCAAGTCCACCAATTATGTGCTTTTCCCAGCAAAACTACAAGATGCAGCTTTAATAATGCATCTATAGTTTGTATTAGAACCGTGTTTCCACAGGACTGCAGATGTCATACACAATTACAGTAGCAGTCTCTGTAGAACATTTAGTAGTATTTATTTATTTGAAAACTAGTGACATGGAAAGGCACACTGAGCCAAGGTTTGTTTCCATATGCGACCCGGAGGAAGAGCGAAGGGAGAAAGGGATACAAAATACATAGCACAGACACTCATTTGCAGTTACAGTAAAGTGCATTCAGAGACATGATTAATACAAATGTAACAGCAAAATAAAACATGAGCAACAAAAGTGTATATATATTAGTATCAGGCAAGTTGAGTTTTAATAAGAAACAAGTTCTCAGTCATAGTGCTCAGCTTTACCCTTTCCAACCAGTACTCTGCCCTGGGGTCCTCTGTTCCCTAGGTGTATCACACTGCACTTTTTTTGGTGCCGAATTTCAACTGCCAAATCTTATACCACCTCTTTAACCTTTGTAAGCCACTCAGCAGTCATTCTGGAGCTCCCTTATTCCCGTAGCTATCTACCATCACACAGAGGTTAGTGTCATCTGCAGAGACACAACTTGCCCTGGATTCCTTCTCAAAATGTCACTGATGAACCTAATAAAGAGGACAGAACCCAGGACAGATTCCCTGTGGTACTCGACTTGTGTCCTCCCTCTGTTCTGATTGGACACCATTACTCACAAACATCAGCTGCCTCCTTCAACCAACTTCCTATCTATCTTGCTATGTCCTTTGCCACACCCAGATCTTCCATCTTCAGCAGTTTTCTATGAGGCACCGAGCAGAAAGCCTTGCTGAAGTTGAAGCAGAGTAAATACACAGTATGGCACTTATCTACTACCTTTGTTATCCAGTCAGAGAAAACTATCAGGGTTGTTCTGACAAGACCTCCCTGCCATGAACCCATGCTGTTTACTATCCTGGAGCCTGCTGCTCTCCAGGTAGTTCACAAGGTCCTCTCTGACCAATGACTCCATCAGTTTACCCACAATAGAGGTAAGACTGACAAATCTGTAGTTACTCACTTGGCTCCTTGTTCCCCTCTCCATATGGGGTGGAACTACATCTGTTACCCTTCTGTCTTTTGGAACTGCTCCTGTCTGTAATAAGCTACTGAATAGCCCCACCAGAAGTTCAGGCAGCTCTGCTGCCAGTTCCTCAGGTTTCCCTTAGATGAATCCCATCAGGCCCTTGGGCCTTTTCTATCTTTAGGGCTGCTAGCCCTTTCTGGACCCTTTTGCTGGTAAATACTGGCTGCCCTATCTCCAGGATCCTCTTTAGGGCTGCCTTGATACAACTTTCTGCAGGGACTCATGTCTTCCCTTGTGAAGACAGAGCAAAAGCAGTCATTAAGGATGACTGCTTTCTGCATGTCCTCCTCTAGTTCCCAACCTCCCTCAGATAAACCAACAATTCCCCTCCTTTCCCCCCCCAATATACCTTAAGAACTGTTTTTCCCCACCCGTGACCCAGCCCACTATACCCAGCTGAGTGCTTTTGCCTTCCTAACGGCCCCCGTTTCCTTATTTTTCAACTGGTATTCTCCCCATTCTTCCTCCCCCAGCATTTTCTTGTACCCGGGGAAGGCCTTTCTTTGGCCCTCACTGCTTCCCTGACCCTTTCTGAGAACCATATTGGTCTCTTGTACCAGTTTATTTTGGTTATGGTTCTCATGCATAATTTCGATGCCTCGAGAATAGTCCTCTTAATTGGAACCTGTCTCTGCTCCACACCTCCGATGCGGTCTACCCAAACTAACTTGTCCTGGACCAACTCCTTTATTATGCTGAAGTCTGCCCTTCTAAAATCAAGGATGTCAGCCCTTGATTTGAGCTTTCCGATCCCAAGGGCCAGCTCAAACCAGAGTTTGACTCTCAACCCTAGCAGCTCCCCTACCCACCCACCTCTTACCACCTCGGAGATGGTGAGCACCACATCAAGAAATGCAACCTGCCTGGTGCATTCCTTAACCAGCTGCAATAGCATGGTCCTGGAATGCATCCAGCAGGGCCCAATTTCTGGTGCTCTTGGCAGCCTTAACGTCCTACTCAATATCTGGCAGATTGGGATCACACTCACCACCACTACCTCCCCCTTTGATACTCTCCTTCCTAGTTCTTCCCCAAGTTCAGATCCTCTTTTTCTCTCATCCTGGTGGTCTAGAGATCACCCCTAACTGTAGTTTCTTGCTTGAGGCCACCGTGAGCTGCACCCATAACGACTCTGCCTCCCCATTACTTCCCCTGATGTATTCACCTTTCACAGCCTTGATGCCTTCTCTGACACATAGGGCTACACCCCTTTATCTTTTCCTCTGTCCCTCCTAAACATTGTGTAACCAGGGACCATCAGGTCCCAACTGTTATTTTCTGAGGCCTAAGTTTCTGTGATGTCTATAAGGTCCATCTCAGTGCCTGCCATCACTGCCTGGAGCTCACTGATTTTATTACCCAGACTCCTGGCGTTAAGGCAGACCTCCTTCCATCTAACTCCCGATCACATTTTGCTTTATATCTGTCTTTCTCCCTTATTCTTCCCTAGTCTCCTTAACTTCTTTTTTTCATGTTGACTGCAGGCTTTATAAGCCCTACATCCTTGGTCCACTGTCCTAGCCCAGTTTGAACCTCAACGTTATTACTGCCCACTGTGCTGATACAAGCCCCCAGATTAGGGGGCATACTAGCAAGGTTCCCTTTCTCCTCTCCTATCACTTAGGTTCCTCTAGCCTCATTCTCTTTTGCAATCAATTTAGCTGTCCAATGAAGACATCAAACTTCTGTACCAGCACACTGGCCCCCTCTCATCAGGTGAAGACCATCACCCTTGACGTCTCCTGTCCCCAAAGTCTCCCCAGCCTGCCACAAAGTGGTACCCCATCTGCTGACACGACCCCTTGGTTTTACCATCCATTAAACTCCTCAATCTCCTCTCTCCATATTCTATCCTCCCCCCCCCACTCCAAAAAGGGAAGACCTTGGAAAAGGCCAGAATGGTCAACTGTGCCTTCAATCTCTTCCCCAGTCTGCAGAATTTCTGCTTCACCATTTTCATAGGCTCGTTCGCTAGATCACTGGTACCCAAGTGTAACACCAGCACCAGCTCCCACCCTCCCTTACCTGTCTATATCTCAGATGACTTGATGCACAAGGAAGGCACCTGACCATCTCCCACCCATCCAAGCACCCTCCCACCACACTCTCTGCCCCCTAATTTCTCAGTCCCCAACCACTAAGATTCTCCTGGCTGATGTCTTCCTGCTTGTTCCCTTGGGTACTATGAAGTTGTCTTCCCATAACCCCTAACTGACTCAGAGGCCCCCCCCCCCAGCGAAGTCAGGTACTTGGGTCTCCTCTGGGGGTGCAAACTGATTTGTAGTCTGTATGATGTGGGGATGGTCAGCCTCCTTGTGACTATCCTTGCCTCCCTTCACCCTCCCCTTCCTCCCCATTTGCCACCACCCTGGACCAGTGGGCCTCTGGGATAATGGGGGAGTGGGCTCCAGCTGAGCCGGTGATGCAGCTCATATAGCTCTTCTCTTGCTGATACCCTAGAGAAGAGCATCTCACAGCTGCTACAACTGACTGCTCCCCACTGTACCTCATCTCCATACTGAACCTATGATAACCCTAGACCACTGATGATAACCTGTATTCCCTTAACTGCCTTGTGCCTTTCAACTAGAACCAGCCTTGTCACTACCTGTCCTCGTTTGCTACCTGTTTGTCCTTCCTAGATTACTACCTTGTTCCTCTATCCTATACAGACAGTTTGGGTCTGGAAGCAACCTGCCACAAAAACTCAGTGTCTCTCAGTACTACATCTCTAGCACAGCCCCTGTATGCCTACCCTATACAGGTATTTGGCCAGGGATTCCAATTTGTTTCAGAGGATACAATACCCCAATCTTACAGCAGTTATTACACTACAATGTCATATATTAGAGGTGACTTACTCAGATGCTGAGGATCACTGGATATTTAGATTTACCCCAGAAAGGGAGTTGCAGGGTCCCTTTTTTCTTCTGTTCCCCTACACATGGTTGCAACTCTCAAATCGCATAAAGTACCTTACCTGCTTGATGGCAAAAAAAATCTACCATGGGCCTCACTCCACCGTATATCCAAGACCTGCTATGCCCGAATACCAGCACCCGTTTCACCAGAAGTTCGGAACATCAGCCTCTCCAGGTCCCCCGATGCCGGACCACTCAGGGCCAAAGATCCTTTGCCTATCGTGCCCCCAGCTGGTTCAATGCCCTCAGCACTCACATCACCTCCTCCACCTCCCTAGGAGTTTTCAAATCTAGGCTATATTCTAACCTCACAGCCTCTAGCTCCTGTGACTGCCTCGATTAAATTTTTTTCCCTCCTGGCTGTTCTATTGTTTTCATCTACCACCTCTGCTTCATTTCTTCACAAAGGCATCTGAGTAGCTCTAATCTCTCTATGTTTGTTCCCCCCATCTCCTCTTACCCCTTCCATTTGTTCATTTCTTTAACGTTTTCCTCAAATCAGCTTGTTCTGTGTATGCTAAGTATTTTTTTTTTCTCTTTCTTGCTTGAAGTTTTGACATTAATGTACTGCATTATACTGGCTTATTGCCACTTCATAACTTGTTTGCCATCCTATGTAACTTGACTTGTTTGTACACAGTCGACGTGGAACCTTTGTAAAAGAGCCATGGCTCAAAGGTAATAATTCCTAGAACAATAAACTAAACTAAACATTTTTACTGCTGCTGTCTAGATTTGTTACCTGCCTGCTGGATGTTACAGTGACAGTAGATAGTTTAGGTTTCACCTTTTACCTTTTCTGGCATCTTATCTCCAGACTCCTCTGCAGACCTGTGAATGCCCTACAGACATCGGCATGTCAGATGCTCCAGTCCTGCTCTGTCCCTCTCAAATGATGGGACATGAGCATGATGGGACACGCTGCACGAGGTTCCAAATTTATTCACATAGTGCACTTTCTCCACACAAGAGTAAAGTTTAAATGCCTATCATCCTACTGACTGGAATGGACACCATAGTAATAATAATAACATTTAAAAACAATGCCATTTTAATATCCAAACAGAGAAGGATATACTTGAATTACATTCGGATTAGGTGAGAAGGACACTATTGCCCATCGGGCCTGTTCTCCTCTATTCGGTGGTTACATCCAGTGAAGACCTTCACTTACAAGCTTGTTGAATTTCTTCTTAAACTGACCTAGGGTTTCTGATTCACCTTCTCCTCTTGGAAGACCATTCCATACACCCACCACCCTTTGTGTGAAAAAAATATCTTCTATTATTTTTCTTAAATCAGATTTGTTACCAACTGATGGTTGTGACCCCCGAAGGTTACGTACATGTATTGTAAGTCATGCCTAGTTCTTCCAATCACCACATGCATGGGCCAGAAGGCATTCTCTTCAGCTGCACCCAAACTGTGGAGCAGCCTATCTGCATCCCTACAGAACTCTGGACTCACACCCCCCTATTCAAGGCCCACTTTAAAGAGCTCCTGACGCAGTTAGAAAAACTTGGAAAAAACGTGAGATTTAGACAGTTCACGTCATATTTCATGTATTTTCTATAATTATTTACCTTTTTTCTTTATTACTGAGGACAGCTGTATGAAAGAGGCTTACTTTCCCTTAGACGTTATCTGCTCTTTCTGCTATCCTACATATGACATCATAATCCGGGTTGCACCTGGAAACTAGCTTCTGTTCATGGTGCTTTTCCTGGTTATCAACTTTTAAATAAATAAATAAATAAAAGAAATAATCCCCCCCATTTATTGCATTGTAATTATCCCCACAGCAACAGATTGTGATGTCATAAACTGAACTGTGATGTCAGATGTAGGCAAGCAGCCAGAACAGATAGGGCAGCGATCCTGTTTACTTGCAAATGTCCTTAGTAATAAAGAAGAATGAGAAATACAGAAACAATATTAAAATATAAGCTGACTTGTGCTAAACATTACGTTTTCTCAAAGTTGTCACAACGGTGTCAGGGGCTCTTTAAGACTTCCCTTGTGGCAACAGTCACCTGTACCTCCCCCGTCAGTTGATTGTCAGACCCTGCCCAAGGGTCGCCGGACTGCCCAAATAGACTCTGGAAATAGTTGCTTTTGGTGTACTGTATCTTAAGCTGCTGCTACTTGATTGTTTGATGTGGGCACTGTGCTGCCACTGTATGTCTGTGCACTTGACTCGTTTGTACTGTGTTCTCTTTATGCATAATTTTGCACAAAACTGCTCCATTTGTGTAGTATTACTTAGTGTGTTCACCTGTATATTGCAACTACTCGTAGCCACCTTACCTTTTTGTACCAGTTTGCGTTGTACTGTGTTATTCTGCATGGCCCGGGTCGTGCCTGAAAATGGTCCCTTGGATCAGTGCACCCACCCAGTTAACAAATAAATAAATAAAATCAGCGTTTTATCATTTATAACTTTTATTAACAGATCACCCCTTAATATCCCTTCTTCCACTAAGAATAGCCCCCGTTTCCCCAAGTCTGCACTCATATGGCTTATCTGTTAGTCTCGGGTAAAGTTTCATTACCCAGTATTGTTTTTTTCCCCAAAAATCTCAATGTATTTTAAATAAAGACCCCAAAAAGGTGAACAGAAATCTAGGCAGGGTATGATGTGGGATCTCTACAAGGGGATATTAACCTGTTCAAACTTACTATAAAGGAGTTCTTTATACAATTGACTGTTCTTCTCGTTTTGGCAGATCTCACTTTGAGGGGGCTCTTGCAGCAGGTTACACCATAAGGACTGAAGCCAGCAGGCGCCAGGACCCCACAGAAAACTTTTAGCTAGCACTCTATAGCAGGGGACAGCCTCCTGACATCGGCCTGCCTCCGATGGCTCTTGTGGTATAAAAGGGGCAGTCCCCCAGCACCACCTCAGTTCTTTTCCCCCTGCAATCGATCCGCATAAGCTGGACCTCCATAGATGCCGTCTGCTCAAGTCGACTGCCATTTTACCGTGTTACCCGTGTTTTATTTTTGTCTTTTCTTTTAGTATTTTTGTGCACGTCTTCTCCTTCTTTGCCTGTTGAACAGTGGCAAACGAAGTGCGCTTGTGGCGAGCAGCTACCCCACATGGATGGCCATTCAGCGTGTTTATTCTGCCTAGGCCTGAATCATGACATTGAGGCCTGCCAGCACTGCAGAGTCTTCAATTAACGCACTCGGCTTCAACCTTAGAATCCTTACTGTTGCAGCAGAAACTTCTTTCGATGGACAAGGAGCTTCATCACAGTACCTCCTCTTCCCTGGTCTCCAGGGCCTCCATTTCTTCGGAAATCTTCAGTAAAGCACAAGCACCAGGAGAAGCACAGAGAGAAACACTGGTCTACTTTCCACTCCAGGTCCCTGTACAAATCGGGCACCAACCTTGGGTCTTCCTCCCACGGGAGGTCGGCCCTCTCCACTCAGTCAGCCCTCTCTCCCTCCGGGCTGCCAGTGGTCAAACCACCCATTCTGGTTTCTGTCGTGAGTGGTGGTTCCTTGGGACTTGGGTCTTCAACCTCAGTCTCTCAGCCCTTGAAGCTCAGTCCCATCCTGAACACAGGTACTCAGCCAGGTGGCTCGACTGGGTCTTCTGCTTCGGGTAGTAGGTCCTTGCCCATCACCCTCCCGGTCAAGGCATCTGCGAAGTCAGTTCAGAAGTCGGGGACCAATGTCAACTTACGATGCCCGGGGCATGCAGTCACCTTTCTGGGGAGGGAGGGAGATACCTCTGCCCCACTCAGGAGCCAGCTCCCATATTCGAGCTTCTCTCTCCAGGCTGGTGCCGGCTGCATACCCACACTGGCATCAGCCAACACTTGTCCCGTCAATGTCAGCTTCACTGGTGCAGACTCCGGCAGCACTGCAAAGTACAGTTACATAAGAACTTACCGTAACAGTAGATCTTCGAGAGAGGCTCTTGCAGTAGGTAATTACATATAGGACTGATGCCGGCAGGCGTCAGGACCCCACGGAAAAATTTCTAGCTAGCAGTCTCTGGCGGGGGACCGCCCCACATCTGGTGACAGACGTCAGTATAAAGGGGTGGTCCCCCACGCCTGCCTTCCAGTTCTTTACAGCCAAAGGCCAAGAGGCGAGACAAGAGAGAAGTGGATATTTCCCATCCCGGAAAAGGAGCTGAAAAAGCTTAGGGGGATGGAGGGCGGGAAGGTATCACCTACTGCAAGAGCCTCTCTCGAAGTTCTACTGTTACGGTAAGTTCTTACGTAACTGTACTATCTTACTTCGAGAGGGCTCTTGCAGTAGGTAATCACATATAGGACTGAGTCCCAAGCAGTCTGGAACAAGGACAAGCAAACGGGAGGAGGAAAACTACTCAGGAGTAGACCCTCTGGCTGTGAAGGCCTTAGGAAAGAAGGCCTTGCAGGACAGCCAACCCAAAGCCTGCTCTGCGGTGAGAGGCAATGCCCAAACTGTAATATTTCGTAAAGGTATGGACAGAAGTCCAAGTTGCGGCTGTACAAATGTCAGCCTCTGACACATTCTTGAAACAAGCAGCAGAGGCAGCGACCCCTCTGGTGGAGTAGCCTCTGACTTGACCTAGCAGGGTCTTGTTGTACTTGTCATAACAGAAAGTGATACAATTAGCCAACCATTTAGACAGGCATTGCTTAGAAACAGCATTGCCTTCTCTTTTATGAGCAAAAGAGACAAACGGTTGATCAGTCTTTCTGAGATCCTTAGTCCTGTTGGTGTAGTATGTCAGAATCCGGTGAACATCCACAGTATGCAGGAGGTACTCTCCTTGACTGGAGTGCTGCGTAAAGAAAGCAGGTAACTTTATGGATTGATTCGGCGTAGATTCCGCTACAACCTTGGGGAGAAACTTAGGGTTGGTACGCAGAGCCACACGTTCCTTGTGAAAAATCAAATACGGGATTTTACATTAGAGGGCCTGGAGCTCGGAAATCCTTCGAGCAGAAGTAATGGCCACAAGAAAGAGAGTCTTCCACGAGAGGAACTTCAGGTCTGCTGAGGCTGCTGGCTCGAAAGGAGGCAGAGTAAGCTTCTCGAGAATAAAATTCAGATCCCAAGGAGGAGTGGAGGACCCCTCTGAGAAAGGCCTTCGAGACCTCCAGCTGAGCAAATGTCCTGTCTGCGAAAGGGACATGGTAGGCCGAAATGGTCGCCATATAAACCTTCAAGGACGAATGACTGAGACCCAGACCGAAGAGGTGCCACAAGTAATCCAGAAGCTGCCCAACAGAGCATGAGAAAGGCTCGAAAGATTTGGAGGTGGCCCAAATAGTGAACCGTTTCCACTTCATGGCATAAGTAGATCTGGTGGAAGGCTTCCTGGCCTCAATCAGAATCTCAGCTACTTGGGGGAGACCCCCAAGTCTGGCTTGAGCTACATCTGCAGGAGCCACGCATGCAACTGAAGGGACTTGAGGCCTGGATGGACCAGGGTTCCCTGATCCTGGGTCAGTAAAAGTTGTGACAGAGGAAGAGGAGGTTCCTCTGAGTACTGTTGCAGAAGAGAGAGAATCAAACTTGCCTGGGCCAGAAAGGAGCGATCAGAATCATTCAAGCGCCTTCTTAACTGAGTTTCTGTAAGACCCTCGGAAACAATGGAATCGGGGGGGGGGTGCATAGATGAATCTGCCCTTCCAGTCTAGAGACAGAGCATCTCTCCAAAAAATGTCGTGCCCTGGAGCGAGCAGAAGTCGGGAAGTTTTGCGTTGAGAGGGAATGCAAACATGTCTACCTGTGGTGTTCCCCAACGTAGGAAGATATCATCTACAACCACCTGATCCAGTTCCCGCTCATAAGCGTCAGCAGTCGACCGACTGAGATGGACAGCCAACGTGTTCTCGACCCCCGGGACGTGAATTGCCAGGAGGTGAATGTTGTGCTGCACTGCCCAATCCCAAACTCGCATCGCCTCCCTGCAAAGAGGGTAAGAACAAGTTCCTCCTTGTTTGTTGATGTACCAGACGACACACATATTGTCCGTCTGGACAGCAAAGTGTCCGGGAAGCAGATGCACAGCCTGAGAAGCGTACAGCACAGCCCGCAGCTCGAGCACAATGATGTGGAGAGATTTCTCCAGCTTGGACCAGGAACCCTGGGTACTGTGAGGCCTGAGGTGGGCTCCCCAACCCTTGCCCGAGGCGTCCGTAGTCAGTGTCTGGGGGGGGGGAGACAGAAGGGAACTCCCTGGCAAAGGTTCTCTTGAACCGTCCACCATTGCAAGTCCCGAGCCATAGGAGTGGAGACCAGGACGAGTTGATCTAGGTCGTCCACCAGCTGATCCCATTGAGACCAAAGCATCCACTGAGAAATTCTCATGTGGAGCCAAGCGCGAGGGACTGTCGGAATCGCAGCCACCATGAGCCCGAGGAGGCAAAGGACTGACCTTGTGCTGACCCGCCTGCGGCTGGACAACAGGCTGACCTGAGCCTGTAGAGTGGCCGCCCTGTCCAGTGGCAGGAAGGCCATGCTGGAGGTTGTGTCCAGGATCGCCCCGATAAACTGGAGCCTCTGGGACGGGATCAAGCAGGACTTGGTCTGGTTGACGTTAATACCCAGGCAGGCAAAAAACCTGTAGGGTAAGGGAGAGGAAGCGCAGGAGTTCCTCCCTGGATGGGGCCGCCAGGAGCCAGTCGTCCAGGTATGGGAAAACCTGCACCCTTGGGTACGCAGGTAGGCTGCTACCACCGACAGACATTTGGTGAACACTCGGGGCGCCAAGGAGAGACCGAATGGGAGGGCCTTGAACTGGTAGTGGTCCTCCTGGAATGCAAAACGTAGGTATTTGCGGTGGGAAGGGCGAATAGGGATATGCAGGTAAGCATACTACATATCCAGAGCGCACAGCCACTGTCCCAGCCGAAGAAGAGGCAGGAGACCCTGCAGGGAGAGCATCCTGAACCTTTCGAACTCCACAAACAAGTTCAAGGAGCTGAGGTCGAGAATCGGCCTCACGTCTCCTGACTTCTTCAGGACCAGGAAGAAATGGGAATAGTACCCTGTCCCCTGAAGAGGAAGGGGGACGGGCTCTATCGCCTCCTTTAAGAGAACGGAGGAAATCTTTTCCTGAACCAGAAGATGATGTTCTTGTGAGTACGATGACCTGGGGGGGTGGTTTTTGAGGAGGTTTCCGAAGAAACTATACTGAGTGTCCTTCTGCGATCAGCTGGAGCACCCAAGTATCTGAAGTTATCCTCTCCCAACCTGGAAGATGGAGGGAGAACCTCCCTCCCACCAGTTCCCCTGGGAACCCCAGAGGCTGTGGGAAAGGAAAGGAGTCAGGTGGTGTGAGGCAGCATTGCGGCTGAAGCCCCCACTGCTTTTTTGGGTGGGGGGGGGCTTGGCAGCTGGAGGGGCCCGACGTTTATTGGCCCGCTTTCCCTGAGGTTTCGCCTTCTGCCGATTACGTCTGCGAAAGGGACGACACTGTGTCTGAGGGGGTTTGTACATGGAATCCACAGACTTATGCAGTCCCCTTCTCCTGCAGATCGGTGATGATGTCCTTGACATCGCCACCGAACAGCACCGAACCCCTGAGAGGCGCATCCTGGATAGCGGGCTGCACTTCCGGGACCAATCCTGACACACGGAGCCAGGCATGACGCCGTAAACCCCTGGCGAAAGCCAAGCTCCTACCAGCAGCGTTCACTGCATCGTACATGGCACAAAGAATGCGTTGACTGGCCGAACGTGCAGAGCGGACAAGACCAGCTACTTCCTGCTTGACCTGAGATTCAGGAAGGGAGTCCAACCTGGATTCCACCTCATTAAGAATCGCCTTCTGGTAATCCCCCATATGACCGACATAATTCAGGGCCCTGATACCAAGAGTGGAAGAAGCGTAGACCTTCTTCCCATACTGGTCCAGAAGGCAAGATTCCTTGTCAGGTGGCAACAAGCTCAAGTGTTTCGGGTTAGCTGACCGGCCGTAAGCAGCACTAATAACGACCGAGTCAGCTCAAGGGTGAGAATTAAGAGAGTCAACACCCTTGGGAGCCTGGTATAGCCTGTCTGACTTCCTAGGAAGAGGGGCTATTGCTGACGGTTGCTTCCAAATAGTGAAAACAAGGTCGGCATGAGGCTCAGTCCAGGGTGGCACCATGGTCGGAGCGGTCTCGGGCAGATCTAGATGCACAGCGAGTTTTTTACGCTGTGGATCCGGCTCCAAGGAGCATCACTGATGAAATTCCTGGATTTTGCGCAGCAACTCCGTGAAAGAAGGATCCTCTGGAGGAGACTTCGGAGAAGTCCTCGGCCTGGGCTTATCCGGAGAGCGAGGCTCGTCATACGGGTCGGAACTACCATCAGAGTCATCCGAGGTGTTCGAGGAGGAAGACGACTCCACCTCCCGGTGCGGGGGAGGAACAGACCCCTTGGGAAGCCATCAGGGAAGCATATCCTGCCCCGTCCTGGAACCGAAGGGCTCGCCTCTGGTATCCGGAGGTGGGGAGGGAGTCTCTCGTCTCGGTCGTACGGGGACCAGAACCGGTACCGTCGATGGGAGATGACTCTCCACCTCCCTGGTGAGCTGAGCCTTGGCCTCAGCCCACCAGGCGGCTAGAGCCTCATTCAAATCCACCGGCGGCTGAGGGGGTGGTGGAGGAGGAGGAGGAAGGGAGGGTACAGATATTGGGCATATCCGTTCTGCGCATATCCATAACCCGACGGCGGGAAGCCCGGCATCGGGTAATGAGGCACCGTGTACTGCGGAGTTGGATAGGCCGGCGTTGGGTACTGGGGTGCCGGATACTGTGGACCTGGATATGACAGCGTTGAATACGACGGGGTCGGATACCCAGGAACCGGGGGGTCTGCCTGGGCAGATGGCCCCGGAGGGTGCCCAGCAGGCAGGCCTGCAATCGGAGGCCTGGCGGGCAGCAATCCCGGTGTGGGGGCAGCATCCGGGAGAGGAAGAAGGATGTCGCCCGGCGACAGGAGGACCGGCGTCGGAGCCCGCGTCCAAGGAACCGACGTCAGGTTGTCCGGCCCAGCAGGAGGGAGACCTGACAGGAGCATAGTAAGATCCCCGGCATTGCCTGGAGAAGGAGGTGAGAAATCCCCGGGGTCAGGCCAAGGAGACGCTGGGTCCCCGGAGGGCAGCGAATGCTGCGGGGAGCCGGGAACGGCGGACAAATTGGGGTCCGGCGTCGACTCTGATGCCGTGAGAGTGTTGGAAGGCCCGACGTCCGACTTACCGGCGGAGTCCGGGTGGGCGTTGGAGGAGTCGACGTCCGACTTAGCGGAACCTTCGTCTGAGGCAGGCGGTGGGGTGTGGTCTGGTCGGGCGAACAGGGCCCCGCGCTGCCCGAAGGGTCAAGCGCTTAGTGGCCTTCCCTCGGGAGGGCACCAGAGGAGCCGACGTCCGATGTACTGGAGCCACTTGCACCAGTAGGCCGCGCGGCGGTGGCGGTCTTACTGGGAGTGGAGGCCTCCTTTAGCCTGGAGGCACCCGAAGAGTCCAAGCGTGAGCCAAACGGGTGGGCCGACGCCGACTTGGAAGCCTCCAAGATGGCTGTCGCGGAGCGGTCCCCCGGTGGGGACATTACCTTCAACACAGCGACTCCAGCCGAAGTCGCAGTGGACAAGGAGTCCCGGTCCCGGTGCTTCTCCTTATCTTTCTTCTTACGATGGCCTTCAGGGGAAGTAAAAGCCTGACGGGGCTTTTTCAGCTCCTTCTCCATGGAGGTCATTTTCTTTTTAAGGATGTGGGCCTCCCGGGACTGCTGCCTCTGTCTGTGGGTGGCGGCGTTGAACTTCAGGCAATGCTGGCACTTCTCCACTTGGTCATCCGGGCCCAGACAGAAGAGGCACTGGGAGTGACTGTCCTTGTGCGGGAGTTGGGCGCTGCATGAGTCGCACTTATTCTTGTGCTCGGAGGGTGTAGTGGACAACGTACACCACCGAAAAGCTGACTAAAAGTCAAATTAAATTGAAAAAAAAAAACGACGTTCGAACTACCGATGACAGACTGACGAGCAGTGAACTTTACCATGAGGCGCTGTCACGAGCTAATGGCGGGAAAGAACTGGAAGGCAGGCGTGGGGAACCGCCCCTTTATACTGACGTCGCATGATGTTGGTCACCTGACGTTGGGGTGGTCCCCCACCACAGACTGCTAGCTAGAAATTTTTCCGTGGGGTCCTGCCGCCTGCCGGCATCAGTCCTATGTGTAATTACCTATTGCAAGAGCCCTCTCAAAGTAAGATCCATTGTTCTCTGACCTCATCCAGCAGACGCCAGTGGGACCGATGCCCAACCTTTCGACCCCAGTCACACCGACACCAGGGGGTTCTTTACTTTGGGACTAGATGCCAGTTAACCTGATGCCAGTGGAGCCAATGCCAGGGTTACCTCAAGCTGATGAACTGACACCAGGGCCTTTTAAGCCTACCCCACAGATGCCGGTTACACTGACCTCGCCCCAGTTCCTTGGTAGGCATATTTTAAAGACAAGGAAGCCCCAAGGGAGCCCCCAACTCCTCAGGCCCCTTCTAAGAAAGCTCAGACACCAACTCCTAGGGAACCTACACCACAGTCAGATACTGGTCATTCTAGGCCTCATAAGCCTAAGCCTCGGTGCTCACCCTCTCCCTCACCGGATTCAGGTGAGTCAGGGGAAATACTCTTCCTCCTCCTCCCTCCTTTCGCGATGACTCTGGAGATTCAGATATTCCATCAGAGCTGGAGGAGCCCAAGGACAACCTACAGTCTCCCCCAGAGGACCCAATGTTCATGGATGTGATGAGGCACATCCAGGCCCTTATGGGATAGGACGCTGAGGAATTGGACCCCGAGCGACGTTGGTTAGCCACTTTCCTTCATAAAAGGAGATTTTGCCTCTTGTGGTTTCCCCTCTCATAAACTCCTTCAAGGATGTCAACAGGGTGACTTGGAAATGCCTGTCCTCTACAACGGTGACGTCCAAAAAGGTGGATCGCTTGTGTAACACCCCAAGGGGATGAATCCTTCTATGGGGAGCACCCGGAGGCTAATTCTGTCGTAATTAATGTGGCTCATGACCGTTCAAAACAACCCCGACACCTCGGTACTCAGCCTCCCAATAAGTACTCTAGGCAGATAAGACTATTTCAGCAAAAGGGGATCAGATGGGGCAGCAAGGGAGAGAGGCACAGTTGGATATGGGTGGAGTCCATACCAGGATTAAAGGCAGACAAGACAGGACAGGCAATCCTAAGATGCACAAGGAGGGGTAGGAAGAAACCGCACATTGTGGTACATGTGGGGACAAATGACCTAGCAGGGGAAACGGTGGAGGTAACAAGGGAGAGGTTTGAGGAAATGGGAAGGTTGTGCAAGGAGTCCGGGGAGTCTGTGGCCTTCTCGGAGGTGCTCCCAGTACCCAGCGCAAGCACAGTGAGAAAGCAGAGGATTGGGGGGTTGAGCGCATGGTTGGTAGAACAAAGGGGTGCATGGTAGAACCATGGTTGGTGTCGAACAAAGGGATACGGGGTTGTGGACGCCTGGGGCAGTACCTGGGACAATAACAATCTGTTTTCAAGGGACAGGCTGCACCTGAGCGGAGAGGGGAAGGAGGTATTAAAGCAAAGACTGGGGAAGTACCGCAACAAAGGTGGATTTGACTAGTTGCGGGGGTGGCAAGTGGACAGCAGGTAGGCAGGGATCTTATAGAGCGGAGTCACAGCCTACCCCCCCAGGCTAGCAGGGAGAGATTTGGGGTGGCCAAAAACAGAGGGAGTAGAAAGGAAGAGATGGAGGGTGATGAAGGGAAGGGGGCAGGATGGAGAGAGGTCTCGCTGAATGCGAGAAGCTTAGGCAACAAATCAGCTGAGCTACATGCACTCTTGGCAGTGTGGAGGGTGGATATTGCGGCTGTCACGGAAATGTGGGCAACCGAGCACCGGGACTGGGATCTGGCAATCCCAGGGTACAAATTATACAGGAAGGACTGTGAAGGGGGGTGGGGTAGCAGTCTATGTGAGGGACGGGATCAAATGCACAAGGGACGACAGGGAGGAAAGGAGAACAGAGGCAATCTGGCTGCCGCTCCTAGACTCAAGAGGTAGGAAACTGAAGTTTGGGGTGGTATACAGGCCACCATCCCAGTCTGAAGCGCTTGACAGGGAATTAGCAGGACAAATCAGAAAGGTATGTAGAAAAGGGAAGGTGGACATCATGGGGGATTTCAACTTGCCGGGGGTTGACTGGAGCATTTTGGTCACCTCCAGTGCTAGGGAGCAAGTGCTCCTGGACGCGATCCAGGAGGGTCTCCTGATGCAGTTGGTCAGTGGACCTACTAGGCTAAAGAACACTTTAGATCTGGTACTGTCGAATGGGGAGGCAGTAAGGGAAATAAGGATGGAGGACCTACTAGCCAACAGCGATCACCAAATGGTGTGGTTTAATATCATGATGTGCAAGGAGCCAGAGAACTCAGTAACCCGAGTGGTAAACTTCAGGGGGGTAGACCTTGGGAGGATGCGGGAAATACTGAAAGGGAAACTGGAGGGCATAAGGCAAGAGATGGATGCAGAGCAGAAATGATATATTATTAAACAGGGGATTACAGCGGCAACAGAAGCCTGCACCAAGACAGAGTAAGAGGAGCAGAGCAAGGAAACCATGCTGGTTGAACAGCGAGGTAGTAGAGGAGGTGAGGGCAAAATGAGAGGCGCACCAGAGGTACAGGAAGATGGTGAAGGGAGGAGTATGCAAGATGTTCCAGGGAGGTGACCAGAAAATAGAGAGAAGCCAAGGCCCAGAGGGAGCTGAGATTAGCACAGGAATTAAGGGGAAGACTTTTTCAGATATATCAGGAGAAAACGAGTGCAAGGAGACAATAGTGGGGATACAAAAGGGTGGGAATGGATGGAAAAGGGAGGAACAGGCGAAGCACTTAATGAATACTTTTGCTCAGTGTTCACGGGAAAAAGTGGGACCACTACCACCATGGGCTGGGAGGTGGGGACAGGGAGACAGATGGAAGAATTGAGGAAGGCAGAGTCCTAGACGGACTGAGGGCACTAAGGGTATACAAGGCACCAGGGCCGGATGGGATCCACCCCAGGGTGCTGAGGGAGATGGCGGCGGTGTTGGTAGAGCTGCTTGCAGATCTGTACAGCACCTCACTGGAGTCGGGATGTGTGCCATTGGACTGGAGGATGGCACATATAGTGCCGTTACACAAGAGTGGACCAAGGGACAAACCGGGTAATTATTGTCCGGTAAGTCTCACCTCCATAGTGTGCAAACTCATGGAAACGATACTAAAGGAAAGACTGGTGTCGTACCTGGAGGACAACGGCCTCCAGGATGTGAGGCAGCATGGGTTCATTTCAGGGAAGTCTTGTCAAACCAACCTGATACAATATTATGACTGGGTGATAGGTGAGCTGGATAAGGGTCATTCGGTGGATGCTCTTTACTTGGACTTCAGCAAGGCCTTCATTTCGGTGCCTCATGGGCGGCTTGGGGGGAAGCTACCTGGTGGAGGGGTAGGGGCAAAAATGACGAACTGAATTACAAGCTGGCTGAGTGGGAGGCTGCTGGGGTGCATAGTGAGGGGGGTTTCATTCAGGTGAAGAGAGGTGATCTTGCCCCTCTACAGGTCACTGGTAAGGCCGCACTTGGAGTATTGTGTGCAGTTCAGGAGGCCATACCTGAAGCGTGACATCAGGCTACTGGAGGGGGTGTGCAGAGGAGGGCAACGAAGATGATATGTGGAATGGAAGGGAGAATCTATGAGAGCAGGCTGGGAGACGTGAATATGTACACCCTGGAGGACAGAAGGGAAGGGGGGACGTGATAGAGACATTCAAGTATCTGAGGGGAATCAATAAGGATGGGGCAGATGGGGTCTTTAAGCTAAGGAGGGGGCGGGACACCAGGGGACATGGGCTAAGAATAGAGGGGGGAAGATTTAGGAGGGAAGTGAGGAGACACTATTTCATGGAGAGGGTGGTTGCAAAATGGAACGCACTACCAGAATGGGTGGTGGTATGTAAATCTGTGAACAGCTTTAGAAGGGCATGGGACAGGGAACAGGGGAGCGCGAGGGTGGGGAAGGCGGCAGTGGGATGACAAAGGGGAGGGGTGGTAGGGCAGCTGCAAACTAGGGGTGCTAGCTGCACACTCGAGCAGACTTAGATAGACCGGGTGGTCTGTTTTTGCTGGCACATTCATATGTTTGTAGATCCAGGGCCTGGTGTTTTCTGGTGAGATGTGCTGCCCCTCTCTTGGACAGGGAGGTTTCTATATGCCTTTCCATTGCTGCAGAGTCCTGCTCAAATTGCAGTCAGAAGAGGCAGAGATGATTCTAATAGCCCCCTTATGGCCACAGCAGATCTGGTTTCCACTTCTTCAACCGCTTGCAGTGGAACCTCCCATCCCCCTGCCTCTGTGTTCTGATCTCTCACAGGAGCAGGGCACCCTGGCCCATCCGAATCTAAAGTCTCTGCACCTTCATGCATGGCTCCTGCAGAATTTGCAATTGCCCATTTTGGGGTGTCCCACCAGGTGACCGAGGTTCTAGTGGCTGCCAGAAAACCCTCCACTAGATCTACTTATGCCATGAAGTGGACACGGTTCTGCATATGGGCCAACGCTTGCTGTCTGGATCCCTTTACTTGTCCGGAGAATCTCATTCTAGAGTATCTCCTTTCTTTATCTACCTCAAGCCTGAGTTACTCATCCATTACGGTGCACCCCTTAGTCATTTCTGCATACCAGGCACCTACAGATGGCAAGACCCTTGCCCAGCTTGACTTATCCCTCACTTTTTTGTAGGGTATCCTGCATCTAAAGCCTCCCAGAAGGGACCCTGTCCCTCCTTGGGATCTGTTATTTTTAGTTGCTATTAATTCTACTTGAAGGATTTCTGAGCTCCAGGCTCTAATGTGTGAAGAGCCTTATTTAGTTTTTCACAAGGACAGGGTGTCCTTGAGAACCAATCCTAAGTTCCTTCCTAAGGTGGTGTCAGAGTTTACTCTGAATAAGAACATCCATCTTCCTGTGTATTATCCAGAGTATTGTAACTTAGGGGAGACCTTACTACATACTCTGGATGTTTACTGGGTGCTTCGTTATTATTTGGACCGCACCCAACCCTGCAGAAAAACTGATCAGTTGTTAGTTTCCTTCACCATGAGAAAAGAAAGGGCTTCAGTTTCTAAACAATGTTTGTCCAAATGGTTGGTTAATTGCATTGTTTACTGCTACTGCAATTACGACAAGCCTTTACCGGGCTCAGTTAAAGGCCATTCTATCAGGGTGTAGTTGCTTAATTTGCAGCTTTCAGAAATGTGTCCATTGCTGACATCTGTGCAGCGATCACTTGGGAGTTCTGTCCACACCTTCATCCGTCATTACGGTCAGGACATTGCCTCTAGGCATAGGGCAGGTTTTGAAATGGCTGTCCTTCATGGGCCTGCTCTCTTGAGATCCTTACTCTGACCTCTTCCTCCTCCCTGCTGACTGGCGTCAGTCCTCTCTCTGTCTGGGACTTAGTCCTTATGGCGTAACCCACTGCAAAAGCCCCCTCAAAGTGAGATAGTACAGTTAAGTAAGAACTTACTGTAACAGTAGATCTTTGAGAGGAGCTCTTGCAGCAGGGGCTGCTTTCCCCTCCCGCCATTCCCCTGGTGATTGCTTCTCCATCTTTTTTCCTCAGTTTCAGAAGAACACCTTGGTTCTCCATTTTCTATGCTTGCCGAGGTCTCCAGTGGGAGAACTGAGGTGGTGCTGGGGGACTGCCCCTTTTATACCACAAGGGACGTTGGAGGGGGCCGAAATCAGGGGGCGGTCCCCCACTACAGACTGCTAGCTAGAAGTTTTCCGTGGGGTCCTGGCACCTGCCAACTTCAGTACTTAAGGTGTAACCTGTTGTAAGAGCTCCTCTCGAAGATCTACTGTTACAGCAAGTTCTTACGTAATTGTACTGTATTTTACAACGTCTACCACTTTTGAGGTCATTGCTAAACATAAAGAATAGTTCCGTAAGAACTTACCGTAACAGTGGATTTTTTGAGAGAATCTCTTTCATCAGGTCACACCTTTGGAACTTTACCCGCGTCAGCACTAGGATCACAATGAAACTTTTGCAAGCAGTCAATCAGGGGCCGCCCATGACAACGTCACGCGTCAGCATCTGCATAAACGTGGGCGGCCTCTCCTCAGCTCCCTGTAGGAGATCATGCTCAGAGAACCTCCCTCTAGAGAACCAGGAGAGATCCCAGCACTCCATATACCAGGAGAGACAGAGTGCTGGAAAAGACAAAATGTAGACAACAGTACAAAGATCCTTTGTCACAACCCCTAAGGGAAGGTGGGTGGGAGGGAGGCATGGCCTCTGATGAATGAGATCCTCTTGAATATCTACTGTTATGGTAAGTTCTTACATAACTGTTCTATTTTCTTTGAGGATATCACTTTCGTTAGGCCACACCTGTGGAACAAGTCCCAAGCAGTACCAAAAATGAACAGTCTGGGCAGATGGAGCCTATGGGCTTGTGAGAGTAGGCCTTGTAAAACAGCTAGGCCAAACCCTGCTCTTCTACAAGAGACAATGACCAGACTGTAATGCTTTGTGAAGGTGTGGACAGTGCTCCATGTGGCAGTTGTACACATTTCTGCAGTGGAAACATTCCTGAAACAAGTAACAGAAGTGGTCATACCAAAGGGTGTAGGTAGGCATGCTCACCGAACACATTCGCGTGCAGTTTTTTCCCTACCTGTCCAAACATATGCCTTTTTGTTACTATTATCATTCTAATCTGGAATATTTGAGTTAGTGTAGGCTACTGAGTAGTGTCTGTGTACACTTCTGTTGTTTAGGATATAGATATGTGTACAACTTGTTAGAGATAAGATGAGTAATCTGGCAACTACCTAATATGTTTTGTAATGGGGAGGGACAGAGCCGGTCTTAGACTCAGCGGGGCCCAGGGTAGAGGTAAAACATGGGGCCCCCATCACCAGCAACTGGCAGTCGGGTTGGGGATTTGGATGCTCCCCAAGCCAGACATGCTGTCCTCTCAAACCAACTTCCACCCCAGTCCACACCAGCAGGTCCTTCAGTCCCCAAGCCACACCACTGGGACCGTCATCCCCTGCCACCCCCAAGACAGACCAGAAAGCTCACTGCTTCAAATCCCCCACCCTCAAAAGCACACCAACAGGCCAGATCCCCAAGGCAGGGCAACATCTTGAATGAAAAGGCCTTGTGGGCTGGGGATTTGGATGCTTTCCTAGCCAGACATGCAGTCCTGTCGATCCAATCCCCCCCGACAGCCAGCCACACCAGCAGGCCCTTTGCTGCAAAGCCCTTCCCCCCCCCATGGCTCCAGTCCTCCCATCAATCACAAAAAAAACTGCATTTAAAGCTGTCCTCTCAACCTTCTCTCAGACCACACCACACACATAAGATCATTCAATGGTTGAGTATTTTTGGGGAGGCCGTAAGTCCAGGACTTAGGTTCTTTTTGTTACTAAGTCCATGGCAGGTGTTAATAAGTCACATTGTTTTTTTTCACATTAATTTTTACTAAAGGTTCCATTGTTGCCTTTATGTTCCTAATTTGTGCTGTGCACCTAATTCAGTTAAACTACACAGGTCTGCATGTTTTTTTCCCCTTTTTCTTTTATGGTTTATACAGGCAGAGTGATCAAGGTCCTTACATAGAGGGTCAAAGGCTCAGACTGAGCATTAACCAAAATCAATTAAAGCAGACCTTTCCCTGTATTTTTTTTAATAATATTACACAAAGTCAGTCTGACCCACTGAGACTTATCACAACCACAGTTGTGACAGATTACTACAGTCTTGTCTTATTTGTTCTCACAGTTGGTAGCTAATTATCTCTTCCAAAGTGTCCGGGTTGAATCATTTTAAACTAATAGGCATCCTGTATTTTTTTGTCCCCAGTGGTCCGCCAGCCAGACACCTTGACCAAGCACGGCTGACTGTATGGCCTGCCTGCTTGCACAGACTCTTATCACACAGCCTGCCTGCGGTTACGGATTTCCTTCTTTTTTTTTTTTAATCAGTTCTCAAAACAACACACTTTTACTTATTTATTTAGTTTTTGTTTACCGGGTAGGTGCACTAGACAGAGACCGTCTATTTTCAGGCAGGACCCAGGAGAGTTACAAAGCAATATGAAGGCAAGTTACAAGAGATAAGTAATGTTCCCCTGCCTCACTACCACCAGAGACTAATTCAATAGCAGATCAAGACAAGCATGTGACTCTTGGATGGTGTTGATTTCCCAGATTTCCCCTCCCATACATGAGTTGTAACTTTTGAATTATCTGCCAGAACCGTACTGCCTTGAGTCACAATTTTGAATTACCTGCCAGAACTGTACTGCCTTGAGTCGAACTTAAGTCACCTTCTGCAGCATTGTGGTGGGCTCCTCGATCTTGATGCAGTGTCCCTGGTGCTTCTCCTTTCCAGCTGGTTCTCTTGACCACTGGCTGGTTGAGCACTATGCATGAGACAACTGCCCCCCTGTGGTGCACTTCAATGTGCAGAGACATCAGTGCAGGCGGAAAGATGTAACCTTAAAAAAAAAAAAATCACCTCCGCTCCGACTCTGCCACAACGAGGTACGCACTCCCGGCAAGGCGGGGGCTGCTGCTGAGACTGGCTCCTGGCGGTTCGGCTGATGCGATTGGCTCCCAGGGGGTGGAGAACAGGAGGATCACTTGCATTGTTGTCCACAGTGCAGCCTTGCAGTCCCCCTAATCAGCACACCTCTGCGGATGTGCGGCTACAAGGCTGCAACAGGCAAGCCGTTGGACTGAAAAGGGCTATGAAACTCAAGTTTGGCAG
This sequence comes from Neoceratodus forsteri, assembly GCA_016271365.2. Classification (NCBI taxonomy): domain Eukaryota; kingdom Metazoa; phylum Chordata; order Ceratodontiformes; family Ceratodontidae; genus Neoceratodus; species Neoceratodus forsteri. The sequence continues at coordinate 572,614,996 of CM057452.1, forward strand.
CAGTTTGCAAGGGTCATGGACCTCGAACTTGGGGATTTTTCATCCACTGTTATTTTTAAACTCCCACCCCCAAACAAGCAGCATTTCAATTCGGCCCCCTCCTTGCTCCCCCAGACAAATAGTATAAGAGTCCCCCAGCTACACCAGCAGGCCCTTTGCTGGAAAGCTCCCCTGGAGGCCCATGGCTGCATGGCATTTTAGCATTTTTGGCAAAAGAAAATGCCACTGAAAATGTTCAGTGCAATAGGTTAATGAATAAGTGGGAGTATGCTGTCTTTAGTGAAACAGTGATATTGTCTGAGCGTGACATCTTTTGAGTGTGAAATCATTAACTAGTGATATCTCGACTATGTCATCATTAACAAGAAATACCTTGATACCTTTTAAGTACATGATATCACTTGTTATCAGTGTTTTTTACATCTCCACCAGTGTTGTATACATATGAGTGCTGTTGGCCCCAAAGGTTCTGGTTCCTGGTGGATCCTAGTTCCTAGTCCACCTGAAGACCACAGTAGGGCTCTATGGAGAAGATTATCTCTAAGAAGGGGATCTATTTTCACTGCTCTGTAATACTTCCCAACACAAGTTGAGCACTATGAAAGCAAATGATGTTTATGTGACCACCTATCACACAGAACATGGCAACGCACACGCAGCTCAGTGTGCACATTATTCAGTACCGGAGATGTTATGGCAGTGTAGCCACAGCTCGGTACCTGATATGTTATGGCAATATGCCTGCAGCTTGACACATGATATGTTATAGCAGTATGCACACAGCTCAGTACCTGATGCCATATGATACTGCAGTGTGCACACAGCTCGGTACCCGATATGTTATGGCAGTGTGCCTGCAGCTTGGCACCCAATACGTTATAGCAGTATGCACACAGCTCAGTACCTGACACTGTATGATACTGCAGTGTGCCACACAGCTCAGTACCTGATATGTTATGGCAGTGTGCACACAACTCGGTACCTGATACCTTACTGCAGCATGCACACAGCTCAGTTTCTGAAATGTTATGGCAGGAAGCAAACAACTCGGTACCCGATAAGTATGGCAGCATGCACACAGTTTGGAATCGGATATGTTATGGCATCACGCACACAGCTGAGTACCTGATGCACTATGGCAGCATGCACACAGCTGAGTACCTGATGCACTATGGCAGCGTGCACACAACTCAGCACCTGATGCACTATGGCAGCATGCACACAGCTGAGTACCTGATGCACTATGGCAGCATGCACACAGCTCAGTACCTGATGCACTATGGCAGCATACACACAGCTCAGTACCTGATGTACTATGGCAGTATGCACACAGCTCAGTACCTGATGCACTATGGCAGTATGCACACAGCTCAGTACCTGATGCACTATGGCAGCATGCACACAGCTCAGTACCTGATGCACTATGGCATCATGCACACAGCTCAGTACCTGATGCACTATGGCAGCGTGCACACAGCTCAGTACCTGACGCACCATGGCAGCGTGCACACAGCTCAGTACCTGACGCACTATGGCAGCATGCACACAGCTCAGTACCTGATGCACTATGGCAGCGTGCACACAGCTCAGTACCTGATGCACTACGGAAGCATGCACACAGCTCAGTACCTGATGCACTATGGAAGCATGCATACAGCTCAGTACCTGATGCACTATGGCAGCGTGCACACAGCTCAGTATCTGATGCACTACGGCAGCGTGCACACAGCTCAATATCTGATGCACTATGGCAGCGTGCACACAACTTGGTACCTGATGCAATATGGCAGTGTGCACACAGCTCAGTATCTGATGCACTATGGCAGCATGTGCACAGCTCAGTATCTGATACACTATGGCAGCATGCACACAGCTTGGCACCTGATGCACTATGGCAGTGTGCACAGAGCTCAGTATCCGATGCACTGTGGTAGCGTGCACACAGCTCAGTATCTGATGCACTACGGTAGCGTGCACACAGCTCAGTATCTGATGCATTATGGCAGCGTGCACACACCTCAGTATCTGATGCACTATGGCAGTGTGCACACAGCTTGGTACCTGATGCACTATGGCAGTGTGCACACAGCTTGGTACCTGATGCACTATGGCAGCGTGCACACAACTTGGCACCTGATACACTTTGGCAGTGTGCATACAGCTCAGTACTTGACACATTAAGGCAGCAAGCACACAGCTCAGTACCTGATGCACTATGGCAGTGTGCACACAGCTTGGTACCCTTGTGGCAGCATACACACAGCTTGGTACCCCTCTGGCAGCATACACACATCTTGGTACCGGATACATTACAGCAGTGTACACACACAGCTAAGTATCCTTGTGGCAGTGTATGCACAACTTGGTAACTGACCTGTTATGGCAGTCTACATGCAGCTTGGTACCTGAAATGTTATGACTCTCTCTGCATTAAATTATTTAAACTTGATGACCTATCACACAGTACAAGGCAGCCTGCATACAGTACAGTACCTGATATGTTATGGCTCTCTTGGCATCTGGATCAACTTCTTCTTCCACAGCCTCTTCTTCATCACTGAAAGAGAGGGCACCAAACTGTTTACCTCACAGGCTTAAAGCATTCTGTCAGATATATTTTTTTAGATTATATCAGAATTATAGTAAACCCTATAGTATGAGGAGAATATTTTTGTATGTTATTTACAATGTAATCAATTATATGATGTTTATAATCCAAGTACGAGATTTTGTAGCCAACTGTTTAAATTTGGCATCCAGATAGAGGGACAGATAGGACGGTGAGGTCTGTCATGTATCCTGTGCGTTGTGTATAAAGTTTTGCTTATTAAAGTGGCCATATCTCACTCTCTGACATGCTGCTCTGTTTATACAAGTTTTCAGAAAGAAAAAACGAGATCTCGTTAGCTGATGTCATTACGCTGAACTGCCGGAGAGCTTTATCGAGATAACTAGCTGCAGAACAGGACAGGTCACCCCCTCGAAATGAGCTGTGGCTCAGTGTGCCTATCCTGGCCACAAAAATCTTAAATATATTTCAGGGGTTGGTTCTGAAGCCCACATGACCTATATAACAAATCTAAGTTATAATACATATATCACCTAGCTGAGGGTGAGATAGGGAATTCATCCCATGAGAACAAAACCAGAGACAGTACTACAAAGTGAGCTAAATACCCGGTGGCTATGGGGTAGCATGTTGCACTACTATGTGGAAGACATGGGTTCATATTACGATCCCAACTCTCATCCTGGGAATAAGTGTATTCTTGTTTAAACTCTGGATGGAGACCCCAGCACACCCTGCAGCTTGAGTGCATCCTGAGGCAGGTTGTAGGAGGTGAACACACTATATCAGGCTCCCTCTGCTATCAAGTCAGGCATCACAGTGATGGTCCTTGAGAGGTGGAAGGAGGGAGGGCCTTCAATAGAGGGGGGATTGGTGATGGTGTGGCAGTGTGAAGCCTGCCATCCGCCATGTTTTGTTTTTTTTGAGCCATGGCCTCTTATCCTCCCTTTGGAGGTCTGCCTGTGCTCCATCTGCGTCTTCCCTTTGCCCAGGCTTACCCTCTGGGCGGGGCCTCTCCCCTCTCCCAACGGTAACTGTGGGCTAGCCCCAGATTGCTCCCCCGGATCGGGGCCATGGGAGGGGGATCCCCCCAGCAGACATGTAAGGCAGTGAAGGACAGCGGTGAGGCAGGGGCATCATGTCAGGGGTCGGGGACATGCAATGACAAGTGTCAACCCCACTCCCCCAACGTGCTGGTGCCGGCCATGCAGCACCCCCAGCGGCCAAAAAAGCACCAGACACTCTCTCCCCCCCCCAGAGAAGGAGAACAGTCCCATGGACGCTCGATCCTTCTCCCTCCAGCCGGCCCTCTGACTCCTGGGTCTGTTCCCAAACCTGGGTCATTAGCGTTGCAAGCAGAAATTCCACTGCTGTGCCAGCAGGCGTCTGCCATCCTTCCCACACCCCACTGGCGCAGAAGACCCTCCCCCCCATGGATCTCACTGTGGTGTCAGTGCTGTTGGGGGGGGGGGGGGCCTAGAACAGGGATACAAAGAGGTCTCACTGAAGCAAAACAAGCAAGCTTTGCAGTATCAGACTCAGGGCAGGTAGCTGGACCGCATATAGAGAAGAAAGCATACACACCGGGAAGACAAAAAAGGTGATGCAAAAATATAAGGGGAGGCCAAATACTCCCTCTTCCTCTGAAGTGAGCATTCTGTTTATACAGTGATGTGTGAGCGTGTGTGTGTGACAATATGCTGCAGAGTGCGCAAAGTTCTTTGAAGGAATACTCCTGTAGACCACATAAGGTTAAGTTTGTTCGTTTCCTATTTTTCCTTTATTACCTGGTGGGTCTGACTGTATGTCAGTTCATCCATAATACCTGGATGCAACACCTTCTTTTTTTTATCATATTACAGTTTAACACCTGCTGCGGCGACTTACAGGTAGCAGGATTCCCCCTCCCCCCAGTCTGAAACTGTGTATTCCTACCCACATGACCATCTCCTTGGGCCACCAGGGGGCAACTTTATTTTTAAACACACATTTTATTGCCACCCGGGGGCAACTGTGTAACTTAAAGGGAAACACTGGAAAAAGCACAGCTTTACCCAGATGCTACAAAAATTCTTGATTAGTGATTTCAGACAGTAAAATAAAAAAAAATACCTCTAATTGCTTTTTTAGTGATTTAAACAGTGGCCTTCAACTTTCATTTTTTATTACTGAGAGCCACCATCTCATGCGCAGCAGAGAGCTTCCTGAGCTTACTTTATACTAATATGTCCTGCCGACCAATAAGAGAGGTCAAACAGACATATTAGCATACAGTGAGCTCAGGAATCTCACTGCTGCTCATGAGATGGTGGCTGCCAGCAACAGAAAGTGGAAGTTGTGGGTAGCTGTTTTAAATCATTAAAAAAAGTTGTTACTGTCTGAAAACACTATTTGAGAGTTTATGTAGTGTCTGAGGAAAGCTGTGTTTTTTCCAGTGTTTTCCTTTAAGGAGCCAACCACCCTCCTCAAGGCCAGAGGCATCTGAGATGGACACTTAGCACTGCCTCCATCATCCAATGTCTGTGACTGCCTGGACTTGATTATGAAAAAAAGGACGTCAGCACTGTAAATCACATCAGGCCATCCGGCATTATCGCCCCCCCTACTACCACCACCACCACCAAATTCATAACAGAAACTGTTTGGCTCTCCGCAATAAAATAAATGTATGGGTACAAGTGTGTAATGGGTGTTTGTTATTTGATTATACACCGTTTATGCAGGTATCAACAAGTTAGATATCGGTACCATGTTTTAGTTTTTATAAATACTGATTTTTCTTTTCACCTGTTCAGAGGTTCACAAGTTACAGCTTCTCCGCATCAAGCAGCAGGGAGTGCAGTGCGAGAAAGTGATCTCCATTATACACCAATGTAACATCAGTAATGTATAACCAAGAAGAACACACACTGGTTTCAGTGTAAACTGTAGTTAAAGACCCCCAGTAATTAAATTCAAATAATGCACTGGTTCACTGATGCAGGAGAGAGATTCTGTTCTAGCAGTTTACACTGCCAATAAATTCCCCTTACTTTAAAACAGATCAGGGCTTCCAGGTTATTCCAGAGTAAAAAAAACATTAATAAAGAAAATAAAGACACTGAAAATGGCTCCATTGAAACCAATAGTTTGTCATTTAAAAAACAAAATGCTGGAAGCCATATTCAGTGTGATGTCAGAGACAAACAGGTTACTCACCTGTAACAGTAGTTCTAGGGGCGGTATATGTTGTTTATCCACACTTCTTGGCATGTCCCTTTCCCCTTTAATTCTTGCCGGAAGGTCTTAAAGCTGGCTCCTCCCTCCCACCAGGGTGGTCTAACCCTCGGCTCCACCCCATGACACCAGATCTTAGCCCGCTGGAAGCCAGGTTTGTGCGCCGTAGCCAGGGAGGTCAGGTGGGTCAGTGTGAATGAACAACATATACTACTCCTAGAACTACTGTTACAGGTGAGTAACCTGTTTTTCTAGGGACGTGGATATGTTACTCATCCACACTTCTTGGCAGACTCCAAGCAGTTCTCCGGAAGAAGGGAGGTAAGGCGCACACCCCCTACTTGGGAAACAGATTGGAGAACTGAGGCCCCAAAACCAGCATCCCGGTGTGACTCAAAGTCGATGTGGTAGCGGGTGATGAAGGTGTTTGCTGTCTTCCAGGTAGCAGCCCGACAGATTTCCTGGATAGGGATGTCCCTGGAAGCAGCCACCGATTCAGCGGTATGGCGGGTGGAATGAGCCCTTAGCCCTATGGAGGCTCCCAACCAGCCAACCTATAGCAGAGATCAATGCAGGAAGTGATCCACCTGCCAATCTTCCGCTTTGCTGCAGGTCTGCCAGGTGCGGTTTCAGCGTAGGGGACAAACAGCTGGCGAACCTCTCCCCGAACTGCCGCTGTTCTCTCCTTGTAACAGGAGAGAGCTTATCTCAGGTCCAGAGTATGGAGCCTGTACTCAGCATTCGAGGTGTAGTTCGGGTAGAACACAGGCAGAGTCAACACCTGATTAAGGTGGAACTCCGACACCACCTTCGGAAGGAATTTCGGGTGAGGAGGCAGGGCAACCTTGTCCTTGTGGAAGACCAGGAAAGGAGACTCCACCAAGAGCGCCTGGAGCTCCCCAGTCCTTCTGGCTGACGTAATAGCCACCAGGAAGTTGGTCTTCCACGACAAGTGTGACATCTCACACTTGTGCATCGGTTCGAATGGCTTGCCCATGAGTTTTGCCAAAACCAGCAGTAAATCCCACAGAGGTGGAGGTTCTCACACCGAAGGGGATATGTGATCTAGGCCCTTGAAAAAGTGCCAGACCACCTTTTCCTGTCCCACCGTCTGCTGATCAGCCCATGCCCAGTAAGCAGAGATGGCTGCCACGTGCACCATAAGGGTTGTAGACTGAAGACCCCCTTTGGACAGAGACCAAAGGTAGTCTAAGATGCTAGCCACCAGACAGGACAGAGGGTCCAGGCCCTTGCCTTGACACCAAAGGCATAACACCTTCTGGTCGACTCTTTTCTGGATGTTTCCACTACTGTGAGTACATCCTCAGAGAGGCCCAAAGCCTGGAATTCTAGTCACTCAGGTACCAGGCTGTCAGGTGCAGGGATTGAAGGTCTGGATGGAATACCTTCCCCTGACTGACTGAAATCAGGTACAGGGGCGTGCTGGAAGACGCCTCGGGAGCCTGTTGCTGAGGTTGAGGAGATGTGGATACCAGAACTGGTGTGGCCAGTCTTGGACTACCAGGATCACCTGCGCTTTGTCCCTCCTCACCTTGAGAAGTACCCTGTGGATCAAGGGAATTGGAGGGAAGGCCTAGAAGGGGCCTGCGGTCCACGGCCTTGAGAAGGCATCCCCCCGCAGCAAGCCCTACTAAGGGGGTCAGGCATGAAACAGACTCAGCTTGGTGTTTTCCCTGGAGGCAAACAGGTCCGCCCCAGTGTGAGAATAGGCTGTGAGCTACCTTTGGGTGGAGAGACCACTTGTGGGATGCCTCACCTATCTGGCTGAGGGCATTCGCCAGTTGATTTGAGGCTCCTGCCACATGGATGGCTAGGAGATGTGCCTCCAGTCAGCTCACGAGTGTCCAGATGTGGAGCGCTTCCCTGCACAGTAGTCGGAAGTGCGTGCCGCCCTGTTTGTTGAAGTAGTACATGGTCATGGTGTTGTCCGTCTGGACTTGAACCACTTGACCCTGAAGCTGCTGAGCAAATGCTGACAGCACCAGTCTGACCGCTCTGAGCTCCAGCAGGTTGATATGGTATCGGTATTCCTCAGGGGTCCAGAACCTGTGGGCCCTGTGTGTCCCCCGTGTTGGCTCCCCAGCCCGTGAGAGAGGCATCGGTCATGAGGACGACCGTCGGCTCGGGGTGGACAAACGGGATCCCTTTCTGCAGATGATTCAGGACGGTTCACCACTGAAGAGTGTCCCACATCTTCTGGGTCACAGTGATCAGCTGGTCAAAATGACCTTGGCGCTAAGTCCACTGGGCGGCCAGCTCCCACTGAAGGACGCGCAGATGCCACTGGGCCCATCGGACCATGGTGGTGCAGGCTGCCATGTACCCCAGAAGGTGCAGAAAGTCCCGGGCAGGGCACAAGTGCCCAACCAGAAATGACTGGGCAAAAGAGAAGAGAACCTCTGCCCTGTCCACCAGGAGCTGGGCTCTGCCCTGATGAAGCATATCACCTGCGAGGGCACGAGCTCTGACTTGGCCTCATTGATCAGGAGGTCAAGCTGAGAGCAGGTTTGGAAGGCCAGGTCCCTGGACCTCTCCAGCTCTTGCTGGGTGGAACCCGCTAAAAGCCAATCATCAAGGTAGGGGAATATTCTGACCCCATGACACCTGAGGTGGGCTGCCACCACTGCAATGCATTTGGTGAAGACCTGCGGGGCCGATGACAGACCGAATGGCATTACTCGGAACTCGTAAAGGGTTCCTTCTGCTCGAAAGTGGAGGAACCTCTGATGAGACAGACTGATTGGGACATGGAAAAATGCATCCTGGAGATCCAGTGAGCAGAGCCACATGTTCTGCTCCAGAGATGGTATGATCTCGGACAGAGTTACCATCCTGAAGGTGCGTGGCCTGAGAAACTGGTTCAGGTCATGCAGATCTAAAATTGGGTGCCAGCCCCCCGTCCACTTCGGGACCAGGAAGTACATGGAAACGAACCCTGGGTTGACTGGGGGATTGGTCACTCGGGCCGCTGCTTCCTTGAGAAGGAGTTGGGCTATGTCGTCTCTCAGAGCCGACTGAGTGTGGACTGATACCCTTTCCTCCCGTGGGGCGCGGGCTCGGCTGGGAGGGTACTGCTTGAATTCCAGAGGTTTACCCTGGCCGACCACTTCTAGAACCCACTTGTCCATGGTAACAGCGGACCAGGCGGAAAGAAAGTGGCGGAGCCGGCCCTCCCACAGGAGGACCCAGAGCTGCTGTGACGGGAATAGGGGTGGCAGCCCCAATCTCGTTACTGGGCAGGTATGGAGGAAGAGAGTCCAGATTGGAAACCACCTGAAACTCGACCTCCTCTGCAAGCCGCTGGAGACCCGTATTTGGGCTGAGGGCGCCAAGCCTGTGCCTGCTGTTGCTGCCCACCCTGGAAGGAGGGCTGCTTGGCCGCAGGAGCAGGGTGCCGAAATGGCATCTTCTTCTGCTGTTTCTTGGCGCCAGGGGCGTCTGAGCAGAAGTAGCTGAATCTAAGGTGGCAATGGACTACTCCACTTGCTGAAGGTGACCATCCACACCTGGGCCGAAGAGACAGTTGCCCAGGAAAGGAACATCAGTGAGTTTGTACTAGGTATCTGCCATGAAGGTGGAAAGTCTCAGCCAAGCCCTGCGGCGCATGGCAACCGCAGTTGCCACCGGACGGGCACATGAATCCCCGAGGTCCATGGCCGTCTGAAGTTGCTGCTTGGCAACGGCCCGGCCCTGATCCCAGACCTGCCTGACCATAGTCTGAAGATCCATGGGGAGGTGCGGGAGAACCTCATCCAAGGAGCCCAACAGGGCATGAGAGAAGTGCGCCATGACGACAGCCGAGCTTGCCTGACGGAGGCCCAGTGAGGAGGCGGCATAAACCTTCCTGGCAGAGTTGTCCAATTTTTTTGGACTCCTTGTCCGGAGGTTTGTCGGTGTCAGCAGAACTGCCTGGGTGTCTGAACATAGAAGAGGTCACCAGCCCCTCAGCCAAGGGGTGTCCCGTGAACCCCAAGCGGGACCCAGTGGGCACCGCATACTTGCAGGCCATCCGGGCAGATGACGCTGGGCAGGAGGCAGGGTGCTGCCAAAGCTCCAAAGCCGGATCAACAACGGCCTCAGCCACTGGGAAAGCTTCCGCAGTGGTATCCCCTCTCTCAAGAATATCTGTAAGAGGGTACTCCGCCCATTTCTGGACAGGCTCCAGGGGCATCCCTGTGGATTTGGAGATGAGGCGGAGAATCCCCAAAAAGGACGCAGGACCTTCCTCTGTCGACAGACTGCCCACTGACTCATCATCAAGTGGACAAGAGTGTAGATCGGAGTCATCAGAATCTGAAGTATCCAGATAAATCAGCAGGCCACCAAGGTCCCCTTCTACATGCCTGGGGCGGTCAGGTGTTAGGGTGATCGAAATCCTGCAGGGAAGACACAAACAGTCCAAGCTTCCTTCAAAGAAGCCCCTCCTGTGGGCTGTTTAGGTGGTGGCTCAACCACTATCAGTAGAGAGATTGATTTTGGCCGAACCGGGGCGGGTTCTACCAGCTCCGCAGGCAGAGGAACCGAGATGATCGGTTTCAATGGAGCCGGCTTTGGCCTAACAAGGTGAAAGCCAGGTAATGGCCCGGTAAAGAAACTGAAGCCGGTTTCTGGCCAGACAAAATCAGCTGTTGCTGATGCTTCGTAGCATTGATGGAGTTTCCGTCGAAGCCTCTCCTCATCCGAGGAGGACGAAGACTAATGTTGGCATCGCCTTTTCTTTGAGCGCTTATGCGCCTTCCTTGGCCTATCGGTCGAGGTGGTCCAAGACCTCGACTGGACTAGCCGACTGTGTCGCTTGGGAGACACCGGGGGAACTGGTGATTTTCCCAGATAAGGGACCGGTTCCGCGATGGGATTGCCAGCAGGCTGGGTCGGTCTCCTCCTCATCGGGAAGAAACAGAACAGGGGTCCTGTTAAAGAGAGTTGTTGGCCTTGTCGGGCGACAACAGCTCGACAGGGTCGACAGTGATCTCAACTACGTCATCGACGAGACCTTGGTCGGCTGACCAGATGGCGGGACGGAGAAGCTGGTGGCTGAAGTTGTAATCGCAATCGAGGTTGAGACTGGAGATTCCTGGGACCGAGATCGCTCTCGATCCCAAGAACATCTTCACCAAGAGAAAAGAATCTCTCGGTTCCATGTCCTTTTTACGGCACCATGAGACATGCACGCCCAAAGGCCCCTAGCCCTTAGTGGGGAGAGACTGGCACATCTCCCGAAAGGAGCCCGAGAAGGTGGAGCCCAGATTGAGTGGAACAAAAATCGTTCCGAGAGTTCCACAGTTTGTGCTGCTTCTGCCTCAAACACCTGCATTTGCTCTAACTGCTTGGCAGACCCCGCAGCCGCAGAGACCGCCGACCGGGCCTCCTTTGATTTCAACAGAGGATTCCGTTTTTCAGGCCTGCCCAGCTTGAGTCGTGCGAGATGATTGTCAAGGACGTTTGGGTGGAACGCGAGACAAATCTCGCAGGCCTGGGTGTCATGGCCGACACCCAACAGTAGATGCACGTGGATCTGTGTGCAACATTTTCTGGCCGCACGGGCACTGGCGGAAACCGGGGGGAAGATTTATCTTCCATGATCAAGAAACAATGATCGAAGTCGCTAGCTCGAACAAGCTTAATCTTCAAAGAATCCGAAGGAAATGAAGCCAGGGCATACAGAACATGGGAGCGGGAGGCAACCTGTATCTTCCAGCGGAAAGGAACAACTGGCGTCATGGGGCGGAGCCGAGGGTTATACCACCCGGGTGGGTGGGAGGAGACAGCTTTAAGACCTTCCAGCAAGAATTAAAGGGGAAAGGACATGCCAAGAAGTGTGGATGAAAGTACAGTTACGTAGGAACTTACCGTAACATTAGATCTTCGAGAGAGGTTCCTTCAGTAGGTCATTACATATAGGACTGGCGCCACCTGGTGTCAGGCCACACGGCAGACTTTTCTAGCAATCCTTGATTGGGGACCACCCACCCGTCACGTGACCGACATAGAAACACAGAATTTAACAGCAGATAAGGACCGCTTGGCCCACCTAGTCTGCACATTTCCCTACCTAATGGATAAGCTGCAGATCCTAGTTAACCAACAGCCTACTTCCTCCTACCCCCCCACTAGAATTGCACTATGTCTGTCCCACGCATTCTTGAATTCCCCCACTACCTCCTCAGGAAGGCTGTTCCATGTATCCACAACCATCTCTGTGAAGAAATAATTCCTCACATTACCTCTGAGCCGTCCCCCCTCTATCTTCAAATTGTGCCCCCTTGTTTTTGCACATCTCTTTTTCAGCGTGGTCGTATATAGTGGGCGTTCCCCACTCCCACCCTCCAGTTCTCTCGCCAGAGCCAGGAAGAAGCTTGACAGCAGGAGCGAACAGGATTTGGAGTCCATGTAAGAAATAAAAAGAGGGTAAGGAGGAAGGGAAAAATATGACCTACTGAAGGAACCTTTCTCGAAGATCTACTGTTATGGTAAGTTCTTACATAACTGTACTATCTTACTTTGAGAGGGTTTCTTCAGTAGGTCATTACATATAGGACAGAATCCCAAGCAGTCCCTCCAAAGAGAGACTGAGAGAAACCGGGGAGGAGGAGGAAAATAGCTCCAACAGAAACTGGGAACCAGAACGGATCCAGCCTAGGACAGAAGGCCCTAGCCAACCCTCTGCCTAGAAGCAATGTCCAGACTGTAGTGTTTGGTAAAGGTATGGACAGAACTCCAAGTGGCTGCGGTACAGATATCAGCCACAGAGATGTTCCTCAAAAAGGCAGCAGAAGCAGTCATGCCCCTAGTCGAATGACCTCTGATGGGACCCGGCAGAGGTTTTTCATACTTTTGGTAACAATACCGAATACAGTTGCCTAAGCATTTGGAAAGGCACTGCTTGGAAACCGCTTTACCCTTAGACCTGGGGGCAAAAGAAACAAAAAGCTGATCCCAGTTACGGAAATCCTTGATCTGGTATGTGTAGCACTGAAGGATCCGATGGATGCCCACGGTATGCAGGAGTGCCTCACCTCTATTGGAAGGGGACGGAAAGTAAACAGGAAGCTCTACTGATTGGTTCAGTGTGGCTTCTGACACCACCTTGGGAAGAAAATACAGGTTACACACCTGTAACAGTTCTAGGAGTGGTATATGTTGTTCATCCACACTTTGTAGCAGGTTCCTTGCCACTTTAAATCTTGCCGGAAGGTCTTCAAGCTGGCTCCTCCCACCCACCCGGGTGGTAAAACCCTCGGCTCCGCCCCATGACGCCAGATCTAGCCCGTTGGAAGCCAGGTTGAGAGTCGAAGCTGGGGAGGTCGGGTGGGTCATGTGGATGAACAACATATACCACTCCTAGAACTCCTGTTACAGGTGAGTAACCTGTATTTCTAGGGGCGTGGATATGTTTTTCAATCCACACTTTGTGGCAGACTCCTAGCAGTTCTCCGGGAGGAGGGAGGCAAAGTGCACACCCCCTACTTAGGGAATAAGGACTGGAGAACCAAGATCCCAAAACCAGCATCCCGGCGTGACTCAAGGTCAATGTGGTAATGGGAAATAAAGGTGTGTGCTGACTTCCAGGTAGCAGCCCTGCAGATTTCCTGGATAGGGACGTCACTAGAAGCAGCCACGGAAGCAGCGGTATGGCGGGTAGAATGAGCTCTTATCCCTTTGGGAGGCTCCATGCTCGCCAGCCTATAGCAGAGATCTATGCAGGAGGTGACTCACCTGCTTATCATCCGCTTGGCTGCAGGTCTGCCAGGTGCGGCTTCAGCGTAGGTGACAAACAGCTGGCGAACCTCTCCCCGAACTTCAGCCGTCCGCTCCTTATAATAAGTGAGCGCTTTTCTAGGGTCCAGAGTATGGAGCCTATATTCAGCCTCCAAGATGTGACTGGGGTAGAACACTGGCAGAGTCAACACCTGGTTAAGGTGAAACTCCGACACCACCTTCGGAAGGAATTTCGGGTGGGGGCGCAGGACAACCTTGTCCCTGTGGAAGACCAGATAAGGAGACTCGATGGAAAGCACCGGAGCTCTCCCATCCTTCTGGCTGACGTTATAGCCACCAAGAAGGTGGTCTTCCACGACAGGTGGGAGATATCGCACCTGTGTATCAGTTCGAATGGCTTGCCCATGAGCTTAGCCAATACCAGCAGTAGATCCCACGGATGTGGAGGTTCTTGCACCGGAGGGGATATGTGATCAAGGCCTTTGAAAAAGTGTCCAACCACCTTCTACTGCGTCACCGACTGCTTGCCGGCCTGCGCCCAGTAAGCAGAGATGGCTGCCAGGTGCATCATAAGGGTCGTCGACCGAAGCCCTAGCTGAGAAAGGGACCACAGGTAGTCCAAAATGCTAGCCACCGTACAGGACGAAGGGTCCAACCCCTTGTCCTGACACCAAATGGAGAATCTCTTCCATTTAAAGGCATAGCATTTTCTGGTTGACTCCTTACAGGACGCCTCAACGACGTTGAGGACCTCGTCGGAAAGATCTAAGGCCTGGAACTCTAGCCACTCAGGAACCAGGCCGTCAGATGCAAAGGTTGAAGGTCCAGATGGAGAACCTTCCCCTTGTTGACTAAGATCAGATCCGGGCGGGCTGGAAGCCACCTCGGAGGCCTGGAGCTGAGGCTGAGGAGATCTGGGCAACAGAACTGGCGGGGCCAGTCTGAGGCTAACAGAATCACCTGCGCCTTGTCCCTCTTTGCCTTGAGAAGCACCTTGTGGATCAAGAGAAATGGAGGGAAGGTGTAGAAGAGGCCCGAGGTCCACGGCCTCGAGAAGGCATCCCCCTGCAGCGAGCCCTGCTGAGGGGGGTGGGCATGAAACAGTCTCGGTTTCGCATTCTCCCCGGAGGCGAACAGGTCCACCTGAGGGGTGCCCCAATAGGAGAACAGGTCTTGTACTACCTCTGGCAGGAGAGAACACTTGTGAGATGCAACGCCTATCCGGCTGAGGGCATCAGCCAGACTGTTGGAGGCTCCTGCCACATGGATGGCTAGAAGATCTGCATCCAGGCTGATCACGAGAGACCAAGTGCGGACAGCCTCCTTGCAAAGAGGCAAGGAGTGTGTCCCACCCTGTCGGTTGAGGTAGTACATGGTCGTGGTGTTGTCCGTCTGGACCTGAACCACTTAACCCTGTACAAACAGAGCGAAGGTGGTGAGGGCTAGACGCACCACTCGGAGCTCCAGCAGTTTAATGTGGCATCGAGATTCCTGAGGGGACCAGAGGCCATAGGCCCTGAGCTCCCCCAGATGGGCACCCCAACTCATCAGAGAGGCGTCGGTCGTGAGAGTGACAGTCGGCCCGGGGCGGACAAACGGGATACCCTCCTGCAGATGAGCTGGGACGAGCCACCACTGCAGGCCATCCCACATCTCCTGGGTCACCGTCACTGGCTGGTCCAGAGGACCGGAGTGCTATGACCATTGTCTGGCCAGCCCCCATTGCAGAGGACGCATGTGCCAGCGGGCCCAATGGACCATGTTGGTGCAGGCCACCATGAGGCCCAGAAGGCGCAGGAAGTCCCGGACAGGGCACAACTGCCCAACCAGAAATGACTGGGCAAAGGAGGAAAGGACTTCGGCCCTGTCCACCAGGAGCCGGGCTCTGGCTCGAAGAGAGTCAAGCTCTGCCCCGATGAACTGAATCACCTGCGATGGCATGAGTTCCGACTTGGCCTCGTTGATGAGGAGGCCAATCTGAGAGCAGACCTGGAGGGCCAGATCCCTGGACTGCTCCACCTCCAACCTGGAGGGGGCTGCAATCAGCCAGTCATCCAGGTAAGAGTACACCTGGACCCCTCGGTGCCGCAGGAATGCTGTCACCACTACCATGCATTTGGTGAAGACCCTGGGAGCTGGAGAGAGGCTGAACGGCATGGCCCGGAACTCGTAAAGAGATCCCTCTGCTCGGAAGTGGAGGAATCGCTGATGAGATGGACGGATTGGGACGTGAAAGAATGCGTCCTGAAGGTCCAGAGAACAAAACCACATGCCTAGTTCCAAGGATGGAATGATCTGAGCCAGAGTGACCATCCTGAAAGTGCGCTGCCTTAGGAACTTGTTCAGGTCGTGCAGGTCGAGAATGGGGCGCCAGCCCCCCATCTGTTTTGGGACCAGGAAGTACCTGGACACAAACCCTGGGTCTAAAGGAGGGTCCGCCACCTCGCTGATCACCTTCTTCTGGAGGACCAGGGCAATGTCGGCTCAATGAGCCGACAGAGAGGCTGCAGAACCCGTTGCATCCCGTGGGGCGACGGCTCAACAGAGAAGGAACTGCTCGAATTCCAGAGGCAGACCCCTGCCTACCACTTTTAGCACCCAGTGGTCCGTGGTGATAGCGGACCAGGCAGAAAAAAAATGGCGGAGCCATCCCCCTTCGGGGGGAACCCGGGGAGGAGTGACAAGGTTGGGGGCGACACCCCTCAACCCGTCACTGGGCAGGCTTGGAGGAAGGGCCTGCTGAAGGACCTCCTGGACCCTTGCCTCCAGGCTTCATACTGGAGAAAGCGGCAGACTTGGCCTTAGGGCGCCAAGTGTGTGCCTGCTGGCCCTGGTGCTGGTGCTGCTGGGCCAGACGTGCCGCAGGGGCAGAAGGGCGAAAGGGCTTACGCTGCTGCTGGCGACCTTTGTCCTTCTGGGCAAACATGACCGAGTCCAAGGTGGCATTGGACTTCTCGATCCTCTGGAGATGGCCTTCCACCCCCGGCCCGAACAAGTCAGTGCCCAGGAAGGGAACATCTGCCAGCTTGTGCTGCGTGTCTGCCGTAAAGGTGGAGATCCGCAGCCAAGCTCTGCAGCGCATGGCCACTGCGGCCGCTACTGATCGGGCACAAGAATCACTTATGTCCAACGAAGTTTGGAGCTGCTGTTCTGCCACTGCCCTTCCCTAATCCCACACTTGCTTGACCGTCGTCTGAAGGTCAGCCAGGAGATGAGGAATCACCTCATCCAGGGAACCCATAAGGGCGTGTGAGAAATGTGCCATCAGAACTGCCCAGCTAGCCTGAAGAAGACCTAGGGAGGAAGCAGCGTAAACCTTCCGCCCTGCGTAATCCAGCTTTTTGAATTCCTTATCAGGCAGTTTGTCCACGTCCCGAGCATTCCCGGAGCACCAGAAAACACTATCGGTCACTAACCCCTCTGCAGAGGGGTGCTCCGAGAAACCAGAGAGTGAGCCGGTGGGGACTGCGTACTTTGGAGCCATCCTGGCCGAAGGCACGAGACAAGATGCTAGCCGCTGCCACAACTTCAGGGCCGGGCCAACAACGCCTTCGGCCACAAGAAAGGCCTCTGTAGGGGAATCCCCTTGGTCCAGTATCTCCATGAGGGGATACTTGGCCCATTTTGAAATGGGTTCGAGCTGCATCCCGGTGGACTCCGAGATGAGCCGAAGCAAACCTAAAAACGAGGATGGGCTCTCGTCCACCGACTGGCCCCGTGCAGACTCCAGGTCAAGCGGCCTGGAGAACAGGGAGGAGTCGTCGTCAGACTCCAAGGAGTCTGCAAACAGCTGCCAGGCGCCTGAGCCACCCTCCACCTGCCGAGGTCGATCGGGAGTGAGGGTGACTGACAACATGTGGGGCAAGCCCTGACCCGACTGAGAATCCTTGGTCGGGGCCCCAGTCTTCGGTTGTGGAGGCGGAGGTTCCACCACAATGGGTGGAGCAGCCAGCTTCGGTCGAACAACCGGTGCTGGGGTCGGCTCCTCGACCACTACAAGGGGTTGTTTCGGCCACTCCGGTGACAGCCACTTAATGACCGGAGAAGGCGACTGAGTCGGCTTATTCACGGACAATAAGAGCTGCTGCCACATTAAATCCTCGTAGCGCCGACGCAACTTGCACCAGAGCCTATCCTCCGAAGAGGACGACGAGGATGAGCGGTGACACCGCTTTCCCTGGTGCCGAGACCGCCGACGTCGGTGGGGCCGGCTGGACCTGGAAGAGGACTGAGACCTTCAGGGGTTCCGAGGGTAGGTCAGAGAGGAGACGGGGAGAACCAGCTCCTCCCTCGGTGCAGGGACCTTAACCGGGGACTCCGGCACAGGAGGCACAGGCAAGTCCTCAGTTTCCACCGGGGGAACCAGTGAAGTAGGGTTGTCGGCTTCTCCAGTCGACAAACCGTCCAACATGTCGAGAAAATTCTTGACTGCGTCGACGGATGTCTTGGCCAGCTGACCTGACAGGGGCACCGTGAAGCCAGTGGCCGCAGCCTCAACCGAAGTCGAGAGTCGACGGTCTGGTGAAGGGGATCTCTCCCGGTCCAACGAACGTCGACGGTGGGACTTACCCTTAGAGTCCTTCTTCTTGGACCGACTGGAACATCCCAATGGCCCTTCTCCCTTGGTGGAGAGGGACTGGCAAAGCTCCTTAAATGAAGCCGTGTAGGAGGAGCCCAATGAGAGCGGGAAAAATGCCACGGCCGAGGAGGAAGAAGAAGTGGTGGCCTCGGCCGCCTCCTCCTCGGGGGCAATCAATTGCTCCAACTGTTCCGTGGAGCCCGCCCATGGACACTGCCGACGCCTCCTGAGACTTGACGCGTGGATACCGTTTTAGAGGTCGCCGGGAAGAAGTCTGGGCCGCGGTCCCTCCAAGACCGAAGCCAAGCCAAGCCCCAGGCAGCAGGCGCACATGGAGTCTTGGATCGGTCCAGACATCTTCTGCCCACAGGCATCGACGCAAGCTGGGAGTCTATTTGTCCATCGAAGACCGAAGTCTTGTAAATTTTAAAATAAGTTTTGGAAATTCCAAAGAGTGTGGATCCAGGCCTAAAACGCAGAGCACTAAGGAGGGAAAGTACAGTTACGTAAGAACTTACCGTAAGAGCAGATCTTCGAGAACAGCTCTTGCAGCAGGTTACACCATTAGGACTGAAGCTGGCAGGCGCCAGGACCCCACGGAAATTTTCTAGCTAGCAGTATTCAGTGGGGACCGCCCCCAATGTCAGTCCCGCCCCCGTCAGGCATCCTACAAAAGGGGGCGGTCCCCTAGAATCCCCAATTCTCCCGCCGGAGACTCCCGGCTGCTAGATGACATCAGAAGTGGAGACTGAGGATCCGCAATCAAAAGATCATCAGAGCGGTGTTAGAAACACCTAATCCAAGGAGAAGGATATCGAACAACTCTACCTCCAGAGGGATGGTGGGAGGAAACTACCTGCTGCAAGAGCTGTTCCTGAAGATCTACTGTTCTAGGTAAGTTCTTACAAACTGTTCTATCTTACTTAGAGAACAGCTCTTGACAGTTTACTAAATGAGGACTGATTCCCCAAAACAATGCACAAATCCCTCACAGGTGGAGGAGGCAAGGTAGAGATCGCGAGTTGGACCGAAGCCTAGGATAGAAGTCCCTGAAGGACTGCTAGACCAAAACCAGCTCTTTGCCTTGATGCAATGTCCAGGCTATGATGCCTGATAAAGGTGTGCACAGTGCTCCAAGTAGATGCTGCACAGATGGCTGAAGTGGAGACATTCTTCATGGCCTCAAAGGAGGTAGCCACCCCCTCTTGTGGAATGACCCTTAACCGAGCCTGGTAAGGGTTTGTTATGCTTCTGGTAGCAGAGCGTGATACAATGAATGAGCCACCTGGACAGCGATTGTTTAGAACAGGGAGCTCCCATAATCCTGTGGTCGAAGGAGACGAAAAGCTGGTCAGATTTTCGGTGGTGTCTGGTTCTGGTCAGGTAGTATCTAAGACACCTATGCACATCTAAAGTGTGCAACAGGGCCTCTCCTCTATTAGAGTATTTAGGAAAGTACACTGGTAAGTCTATGTCCTGATTAAGGGTGAGAGCTGAGACCACCTTGGGTAGAAACTTCGGATTTTTCCATAGGGACACCCTGTCCTGGTAAAAAATCAAATAAGGTTCTTTGCACATCAGTGCATGAAGCTCAGAAATTCTTCTGACCGAAGTAACGGCAACCAAAAATAACGTCTTCCATGTAAGGAGACGTAGCTCGCAATCTGCGGCTGGTTCAGAAGGTGGCAGCATAAGATGCTCCAGGACACAGGGTAAATCCCATGGAGGAACAGAATCCTTAATCGGAGGTCTAAGGTGGAGAACACCTCTCAGGAAGGCTCGTGCTGTGTCCAACTGAGTTATGGGACATTGGTCTATAGGTGTGTGATAGGCTAAGATGGCACAAAGGTGTACTTTAATAGAGGAGTAGGCCAAGCCTGCCTGAAAGAGAGAGACAGGAGGTAGTCCAGGACTGATCTTTCTGGACAATTCATTGGGGAAAATCCCCGTGCCTGAGCCCAGAGGCAAAATCTGCGTCATTTCATGGCGTATGTAACGTGAGTGGCCGGTTTTCTAGCAGCCGCTAGAATATCTGCTACCTCTTGCGAGACCCCATACCGCATGATGGCTATGTCTCTAGGAGTCAGGCGTGCAGGTTGAGAGAGCAAAGGTCCGGGTGGACCAAAGTGCCTGCCTCCTGAGACAATAAGTGGGAGCTGACTGGCAGAGGCACCAGAGGTTCCTGGAACAGCTGGTGTAGCAGAGGGGAACCAAATCTGTCTGGGCCAAAACGGCGCGATAAATATCAGCGTCGCTTGCTCTCTGTGGAGTTTCAGAAGGATCCTCTGGATCAACGGGAAGGGAGGAAAAGCATACAGGAATCTGCCCGTCCAGGAGAGGGACAACGCGTCTTGCCAGAAAACACCAGGCCCTGGATCTAGCGAGCAGAAATTGGGCAGTTTTGCGTTGTATGGGGACGTGAAAAGGTCTAACTCTGGTGTGTCCCATCTGTGAAAAAGATCCTCTACTACCTCCTGGAGTAGTTCCCACTTGTGGACTCTGGCCTGAGAGCGGCTCAGGCTGTCTGCGATGAGGTTGTCCACTCCTGGAACATGAACAGCAATGAGGTTTGCGCCGTGCTGTAGTACCCAATCCCACACCCTCATGGCCTCCCTGCAAAGTGGGTAGGAATGGGTGCCTCCTTGTTTGCTGAGGTAATACATCACCACGGTATTGTCCGTTTGTAACAGAAGAGAGTACCCAGTGGGATCTCCGATTGGAAAGCCTGCAGGGCATAAAGAACTGCTCTCATTTCCAAGATATTTATGTGGAGATGAGCTTCCTGGGGTGTCCATAAGCCCTGAGACCTGACCCCGTCGAGGTGTGCTCCCCAACCGAACCCTGAGGCGTCCGTGGAGAGCGTCACGATTGGAGATGATGCAATGAAGGGGACCCCCGCTAACAGGTTCTTTGAATCTAGTCACCATTGCCAATCCCAGATTACGGCATTCATGATCCGAATTGGGAGCTGCAAATGGTCTTGCTTCTGATCCCACTGAACCCGTAGCATCCACTGGGTCACCCGCATGTGGAGACGGGCTAGCGGGACTGTTGCAATGACTGCAGCCATATGTCCGAGCAGGCAAAGGACCAGTCTGGCTGGGATGGTCTTCTTTGCCAAGATGTCCCTGATGAGGGATCTGATGTGTTCCGCTCGGTCCTGGGGCAGAAAAGCTTTCCCTTGGACAGTGTCCAGAACTGTGCCTATGAACTGCAGATTCTGTGACGGAACCAGGCGTGACTTCTCTTGATTGATAATGATGCCCACCGTCTCGAAGAGAGACTGAGTACAGTGAATGGCGGACATCAGGGCCTCCCGAGAGGGTGCCATGAGAAGCCAGTCCAGGTAGGGGAACACGTAGTGGCCTTGTCTCCTTAGAGCCGCCGCTAAGACTGCCATGCACTTCGTAAACACCCGAGGTGCCGATGACAGTCTGAAGGGAAGGGCTCAGAACTGATAATGGCAACCTAGAAATTCGAAGTGCAAGAACCTCCTGTGCGCTCAAGCAATGGGTATGTGCAGGTAAGCATCCTGCATGTCCAAGGATGCTAGGAAGGTGCCCTGCTTGAGCATGGGCATCAGACCGGGAAGGGTCACCATGCGGAAGCGTTTGTAGAGTACCGAAGCGTTGAGATCGCTGAGATCCAGTATTGGACGGAGGTCCCCTGTCTTTTTGGGAACCAGAAAGAAGTGGGAATAGTAACCTGCACCTCTCTGGTTCCTCGGTAAGTGTTCTATAGCTTCCTTTCCTAGAAGCACGAGCACCTCCTGCTGTATGAGCAGTGCGTTCTGACCTGAATAACGGGAAAGCAGGGGAGGTCTTGATGGTGGGTGGTCGAGGAATTCGATAAAGTGACCTCTCTTGACCATTTGAAGTACCCATCGGTCGGCGGTAATCGACTGCCACCCTGACAAGTGGCGAGCGATGCTACCCCCGACCTTTTCTGCCCGTTGATCCAGAGAAGGGGTGGAGGCTGGGAAGGAGTCATGCTGTGGCAGCGTTGGTTCCCACAGGCTGGGCCGGTTTGGTATACCGCTGACCTCTGCCTGGGGAAGATCTGGACTGGGCTTTACGATGGAAAGTGCCCCTCTGTTGCTGGCTGGAATGTGGCTGCTGTCGTTGCTGCCGGCCGCGAAAACGGTTCTGGTTCCTACAAAAGGAACCAGATTTGGATCTGTACATGGCCTGCACAGACCTTACTGCCTTCCCGGCGTCCTGAAGCTTGGTGATAACCTTTTCCGAGTGTTCACCAAACAGGACTTCTCCGTTGTACGGGACATCAAGAATATTCTTCTGTATGTCCGGGGTAAAACCGGAGACATGGAGCCAGGCGTCTCTGGAGACAGACGCCTGAAGCTGCGCCTCTGGCGGACGAGTCTGCAGAATTGTATGTGGCTCATAGCACTTGGGTCCCCACATCTGACCCTGTGCGGAGGAGGTTCAAGAGCTCCACCTTCTGTTTGCCATCCGGTAGCTTACCAACTAGGTCCTGACCCTGTTCCCACAGGGCATTCTGAAACTGAACCATATGAGACAGATCGTTCAGGGACCTGATGGAGCATGTAGCAGCCGCATACATGCGCCTCCCCAGGGCATCCAAATGCTTGGATTCCTGGTCCGGTGGCTGTGTGCTCAGATGCTGTGGTCACTGGGACCTGTCATGAGAGGCTGTAATGACCAGGGAGTCAGCCAGAGGTTGTTGCGCCAAGTACTCGTCGTCTTTCGGGGCCTTGTACAGGCAGTCAGCTTTCTTCGGCACAGCGGCAGTGGAGTGCGGATACTTCCACGCAGCCTTGGTGACGTCTGCGAAAGTGTCCACCAAGGATGGCACTACCACAGGCTTAGGATCCTTCTGCCGAAGATAACGAGCAAGGCGCTGTCTCTCGGGGTCAAGATCTTCTGAATCCCATCCCATGTTCTCCTGGATGTGCCTCATAATCTCAGAAAAGGAGGGATCATCCGGAGGAGACCTGGGCAGGTCCTGTGGGTCAGGTGATGGGATGCTGAGTGGAGAAGGAGACCTGGAGGTGTCTGAAGAGTCCGGTCTAGAATCCTCCCCTGGTGGAGTGGACCGTCGGCATCTGGGTCGCTTAGGGCTGGGAGACCCTGAGGGAGATCTTGAGGGAGGCCTTCTCCATTCCTTTGATCTTCCCCTAGGAGGTGGAGTGTGCTCCTTGGGGGTCGGTGGTCGTCCTGCTGGCCCCTGCGGTGGAGTAGGAGGTGAAGGAGTAGGAGGAGGAGGAGGTTTAACTGGGATCAGATCTTTCTTTATTGTGTCCCACCAGAAAGTGAAGAGATCTTTGACCTCTTGGATGTTCATACCTGACGGACCTGGCGCGGTGGTCTGTCGCGGTGTCGAGTCGAGGCGTCTCTGGGATGGCGAGGCTCCTGCAAGCCAGGCGTCCTCACTATTGCCTGTCTGGTCCTCAGGCAATGTCAGATCCTCCTCTGTGGAGTCCGGTGACCGGTGTCCACTGGTGATTGGGGAGTCTTCAGCTCCGCGAGCGTGTCACCGACGTCGGGTCTTGGCCGGCGTCTTTGGTTCTGGCGAGCGCCTGACTGGCGTCAGGTGTTTCGCCGATATCTTCAACTCGGTGACGTCTATCCAACCGGATGTTTGGTCGACGTCGGGTCAGGTCGTCCGCTTTAGGGACGTCGGGTCCTTAGTCTTCCTAGGCGGAACACAGAAACATAGAATTTGACGGCAGATGAGGACCGCTTGGCCCACCCAGTCTGCCCATTTCCCTACCTACTGGATAAGCTGCAGATCCTAGTTAACCAGCAGCCTACTTCGTCCTACCCCCACCCCCAGAATTGCCTTATGACTATCCCATGCATGCTTGAATTCCACCACTGATTTTGACTCCACAACCTCCTCCGGAAGGCCGTTCCATGCATCCACAACCCTCTCTGTGAAAAAATACTTCCTTAAATTACCTCTGAGCTGCCCCCCCCCCAGCTTCAAATTGTGCCCTCTTGTTCTTGCACACCTCTTTTTTTGAAAGATGCTACCCTCTTGGACTTTGTTGATTCCCTTGAGGTACTTGAATGTTTCTATCATGTCCCCCCTCTCCCTCCTTTCCTCGAGGCTATACATATTAAGCTCCTTAAGTCTCTCTTCATATGTCTTCGGTGCAGACCCTGCACCATTTAGTGCCCTCCTGTGGACAGCTTCCATCCTGTCTATGTCTTTGCGGATTGGGTCTCCAGAACTGCACACAGTACTCCAGATGGGGTCTCACCAGCTGTCTGTACAGAGGATAATAACTTCCTGTTTTCTACTGGTGATGCCTCTCCTATGCATCCCAGTATCCCCCAGCCCTCCTTGCTGCCCTCTCACATTGCTTGCCCATCTTTAGGTCATCTGATCGACTACCCCAGGTCCCTTTCCATTCTTGTTGTTGTTAGTATCTCACCCCCCATTGTGTACTCTTCCCCTGGGTTTTTGTTTCCCAGGTGCATTACCTTGCACTTCTTAGCACTGACTCTAAGCTGCCATACATTTGACCATTCCTCCAACCTTGCCAAGTCCCTTCTCATCCTTTCCACCCCACCCTGTGCATCAACTCTGTTGCAGATCTTAGTGTCATCTGCAAAGAGACATACTTTTCCTTCCAGTCCTTCTGCAATGTCGCTTATAAAGACATTGAAGAGGACCGGTCCTAATACTGAACCCTGCGGTACCCCACTAGTAACCCTCCTTTCTTCTGAGTGGACTCTATTTATTATAACTCTCTGTGTCCTATTCTTCAGCCAATTCTTTACCCAGGCTGTCATCTTGGGACCCACTCCCAGGCTGGCTAACTTGTATATTAATCTTTTGTGTGGGACTGTGTCAAATGCCTTGCTAAAGTCTAGGTAGGCCATGTCCACAGCCCCTCCCTGATCTACTACTTTGGTCACCCAGTCAAAGAAATCTATCAGATTAGTCTGGCATGACCTTCCGCTGTGAATCCATGCTGCCTAGGGTCCTGTGCCCCTCTGGCCTCTAGATACTCGACAATTCTTTCCTTTAGAAGTGATTCCATCATTTTCCCTATCACTGAGGTTAAACTAACAGGTCTATAGTTTCCTGCTTCTGCCTTGCTCCCACTTTTGTGAAGGGGAATCACATCTGCCCTCCTCCAGTCCTCGGGTACCACCCCATCCTCCCATGATTTGTTAAAAAGGGTAGTCAGTGGCGTCACTAGTTCTACCCTTAGTTCTTTTAGAATTCTGGGATGAATCCCATCAGACCCCATTGCTTTGTCCACCTTTAGTTTTAAGAGTTCTTTCAGAACCCTTTCTTCTGTAAATGGGCCAGTATCAACTTCTGTATCCAGAGTGTTACTACTGTTTGTTTTATGTACCTCCCCCTCTTCCTTTATAAATACTGAGCAAAAATATTTGTTTAGTATCTCTGCCTTTTCAAAGTCTCCCTCTGCCCACCCTCCCTCCCCTTTATTAAGCCTCACTATCCCTCTGTTGGTCTTCCTTCGCTCCCTGATGTACCTATAAAAGGTTTTATCCCCCTTCTTAACTGAGTTGGCTATCTTTTCCTCGGTTTGGGCCTTTGCCGTTCTGACTGCCTTCCCAGCCTCCTTTTGCTTTAACTGATACAGTTCTCTGTCCTGCTCCTTCTGCGATTTCTTGTACTTCCTGAATGCTTTCTTTTTCTCTTGAACCTTCACTGCCACTTCCTTTGAGAACCATAGTGGTTTCTTACATCGTCTTGTTTTGTTTATTTGCTTCACACAAAGGCTCGTTACATCTGTGATGGCAGTTTTTATTATTCCCCATTGTTCTTCCACCCCTCCTTCCTGCCCATTTGCTAGTGCATTCCTTAGGCACTCACCCATTATGGCAAAGTCAGCCCTCCTAAAGTCCAGTACTTTTGTCTTTGTATGGCTTGACTCTATTACTGTGTTTATTGTGAACCATACTGTTCGATGGTCGCTAGTTCCCAGATGGCTACCCACTTCTACATCTGTGATCCTCTCTCCATCTCCATTTGAGAGTATCAAGTCTAATATTGCTCCCTCTCGAGTGGGCTCCAGTACTAGTTGTCTAAGGCATGCCCCTGTAGGGCATCTAGAATAACTGCACTCTTGAGTGGCAGCTGCAACTGCACTCAGTTAACATCTGGCATATTCAGATCACCCATCAGCAATATCTCCCCTTTTTCTGCCATTCTAAGTATACTTTCTATCATTTCCTTGTCCATTTCCTCCCCCTGAGAAGGGGGTCTGTATACAACCCCTGTGCGGATTGTGGTGCCATTGCCCATCTCCAAATTTACCCACAGTGCTTCTTCTCCTCCCTGTTTACCCTTTTGTTCTGTTGCTTTTATTCCTTCCCTTATGTAAAGAACTACTCCTCCTCCTCTTTTACCCTCCCTGTCCCTCCTGTAGATAGTGTACCCTGGTATGTTTACGTCCCAGTCATGGTTTTGTGTGTACCATGTTTCTGTGACTGCCACGATATCCAGATGTTCCTCCTCCATCAAGGCCACTAATTCAGGAAGCTTGTTACCTAGACTACGGGCATTGGTACTCATTGCTCTCCATTTTTTGATGGCTTTACCTTCTGTTGCAGCATCCCCCACTGACCGTTCTACCTTGGTCTTTTTCTCATTTAGTACCCTGTTTTGTAGGGAGAGGCTGGGATTTTTCTGCTGCTTGTCAGTGCCTCCCCCTTTGACTAGTTTAAAAGCTTGCCAATGAAGCATTTAAACCGATTGCTCAAAAGACTTGTTCCCTTCCTGGACAGATGCAGACCATCCTGTCAGTATAGGCTGTTGTCCCTCCAGGTGGAACCCCAGTCCCCAATGAAGCCAAACCCCTGTGCTCCGCACCATTTTTTCAACCATTCATTAAACTGCATGCTGCCAATTACCCTCGCCTCACCCATGCCTTTGACAGGCAGCACCTCTGAGAAGGATACTGTGTGTGCTACTTGTCTTAGGCCCCTCCCCAACTCTGCAATGTCCTCCTGCACTGCTCTAACCTCATGATGAGCCAAGTCATTTGTCCCTAGGTGGACAATTACGTCCAGCTCAGAATCCCTTGCAGCTGTTGTTGTGATCCTCAGGATGCTTCCTGTCCCCTCAAGCCATGGCACCAGGCAGGCACCTTACTTCAGTTTTCCCAGCTCCTCCCAGTTCTATCCCCTGATAATTGGGTCCCCACCAGGAGCTGCTTCCTTTCCTTGTGGTGTCCTCTGCCTCCTTCCTCGGGCCTCCTTGTGACAGCTGTCCTCAGCCTCCTTAGTCTCCTCTGTGGGTGCATCCATGGGGAGCTATGCTCCCAGAATGGTGTATGGATTGTGGAGTGGAACAACTGACTGGGTGTGCCTCTGTTCCACCATCCTCACCCTTCCTGAGCCCACTGTGGTCCAACTGCTGTGTTTTCTTAGCAATCTCTGAGGTAGTGGTGGTGGCTGTGGTGCTCCCTGGATGGGGTGGTTCCTTCCTACTGTCCAGTGTGGCCTGGGGGAAGGTCCCCGTACTACTGTCCAGTGTGGCCTGACGGGCAACTTCCTCCCTCAGGGCAGAGAGTTGTCTGCAAATAGGGCAGCATCTCAGCCTCCAGAAAGACTCCCGGAAGACTGCTGCCCCACAGCCATTACGTTGCACTACTCCCCACATTTTTTTTTTTTTGTGTGTGATTGGTTTGTAATATAGAAATATATATTTATAATATACAATGTGGATCCGGACCCCTGGAAGACTGGGAGACCGATCTGGAGTCGGGGTCCCAGCGACGGTCTGAGGAAGAAGACTTGGCCTGGTGACGGTCTGAAGACTTCGAAGAGGCCCAGGAAGGAGTTGAGGAAGCCAAAGGCCTGGAAGTCTTGATAGGGTGCAGAGAAGCCGAAGAGCTGCCTGAAGCCTTAATCTTCACCGGAGGGGGCTGAGAGCGAGCCCTGGAGGGAGAGCAGTCTGAGCACATGGAGCCTGAGCTGGTCCGTGAGTCCAGGGCCTGGTTAGGGGATCTGGACCTGGCCCTCTCCCGATGCTTGTCCCAGTGTTTGTGGGCCTTTGAGGTACAGCCGTGGCCAAAAATATTGGCGGCCTTGCACTTTTTTCTAATAATGCACCATTCCTTCCAGAAAATTGTTGAAATTGAAAAATATTTTGGTATCCACATATGTATTTCTTTGGTTTGCAGTGGAATAAAACACAAAAAGCAGAAAAATTTACTAAGTCTTAGCTTATTCCACACAGAAATCCTTAAATGGCCTGGACAAATTATTGGCACCTTTTAGAAGTAGTTAGAAATAATTAGATTTCAAGCAGGTGATTCTCCTTCACTTTGGAATTGAACTCACCTGTGGTGAGTTGCAGGTGCCTGCAATATAAAATCACTCATTCAACCAGTTTGAATAGAGAAAAGACTCATTCTCCTGTTTTGTGTCACTGTGTGTACCTAATAAGCATGGAGAAAGAAAGACAGCCAGAAAATTGTCTGAGGAGGTCAGACAGAAGATTGTAGCCAAGCATGGACAATCTCAAGGCTACAAATCAATCTCCAGGGACCTTGATTCCTGTTTCCACTGCACTAATGTTATCAGGATGTTTAAGGCCCATGGCA
Source organism: Neoceratodus forsteri (assembly GCA_016271365.2). NCBI lineage: Eukaryota > Metazoa > Chordata > Ceratodontiformes > Ceratodontidae > Neoceratodus > Neoceratodus forsteri. The sequence continues at coordinate 572,643,673 of CM057452.1, forward strand.
CTTTAGCCAACCTCCCTGGATGTGGCCGCAAGAGAAAACTTGATCAAAGATTGCAGTGCAGGATTGTTCGAATGGTGGAGAAAGCACCTCGATCAACTGCCAGATTCAAGCTGACCTTCAGACACAAGGTACGACAGTTTCAACTCGCACCATCCGTCGCCAACTCAATGAAAGGGGGTTATATGGTAGGAGGCCCAGGAGGACCCCACTGCTGAGAGAGAGACATAAGAAAGCCCGACTGGGGTTTGCCAAAAACACACCTGAACAAGCCAAAATCCTTCTGCGAGAATGTCCTGTGGAGAGATGAGACCAAATTAGAGCTTTCTGGTAAAGCCCATCATCTCTGTGTTTACAGAAAACAAAATGAAGCCTTCAAAGAAAAGAACACCTTCCCTAGTCAAACATGGAGGTGGTTCAGTGATGTTTTGGGGTTGCTGTGCTGCCTCTGGCACTGGGTGCCTTGAACGTGTGCATGGCATCATGAAATCTGGAGATTACCAGGCCATTTTGGAGCGCAATGTTGAACCCAGTGTCAGAAAGCTGGGTCTCCGTCGATCGTCATGGGTCTTCCAGCAGGACAATGACCTCAAACACACTTCAAAAAGCACCCAGGAATGGTTCAAGACAAGACGCTGGACTGTTCTGAAGTGGCCAGCAATGAGTCCAGATCTATATCCCATTGAAAACCTGTGGAGAGATCTGAAAACAGTGGTTGGGAGAAGCACCCTTCAAATCTGGGAGAGCTAGAGCAGTTTGCACAAGAAGAGTGGGCCAAACTGCCAGTAGAGAACTGCAGGAAGCTCATCCATGGCTATAGGAAGCGGTTGATTGCAGTTATTTTGACCAAAGGCTGTGCTACCAAATATTAAGTCTAGGGTGTCAATAATTTTGTCAATGCCATTTCTTTTCATTTTCTGATTTAAAAGGATATATTAAATTCTGAATCAAAAACAAAGGTTCTGTAATATTAACAGAGAAATAAAGAATTGTGGAGACCAAATACTGTACTGTTGTTAATTTCAACTTATGTTTAGAGGACTTCTGAGTTATTTGAAAAAGTGCAAGGGTGCCAATATTTTTGGCCACGACTGTCGATTCACCTCTGGAGGAAGGTTCCTTATCCATACTATGAAGTTTTCCTTCCAAGAGGAACCCCTGAAGTGCCTTCTGGCGGCGGATCCTGGTGCGACTATTAAACCCCTGACAGAAGGAGCAGGCCTTGGTGTCGTGGTCCGGGCCTAAGCACCGCAGGCAGGACGAATGAGGATCCTTGAAAGGGATCTGCTTGCCGCAGGCACACTTGGAAGGATGTCCTTCTGAAGGAGGAGTTGGAGATGCCAACATTTAGTGTTGGAAACTGTAAATTTCTTAGTCATCGTGCGCTAGAGTGGGACTGTGAGGTCGATGCTGGCGAATTGACGGCAGGAAAAGAACTGGGGATTCTAGGGGACCGCCCCCTTTTGTAGGATGCCTGACGTCAGGGGCGGGACCGACATCGGGAGCGGTCCTGAATACAGCTAGCTAGAAAATTTCTGTGGGGTCCTGTCGCCAGCCGGCTTCAGTCCTAATGGTGTAACCTGCTGCAAGAGCGGTTTCTCGAAGTAAGATCCTGAGCTTCCAAGCGGTAAGGAAGATCTGGTGTCATGGGGCGGAGCAGAGGGTTTTACCACCTGGGTGGGAGGATCCAGCTTGAAGACCTTCCGGCAAGATTTAAAGCGGCAAGGAACCTGCCACAAGGTGTGGATTGAACAACATATCCACGTCCCTAGAACTTAGGATTTATCCTGAGGACCGCCTGGTCCTTATGGAAAACAAGATATGGGCTCTTTACAGACCAGAGCGTGAAGCTCCAAAATCCGTCAGGCTGACGTGATCGCGACTAAAAATAACGTCCTCCAAGAAAGGAAGCGCAATTCACAGCTCATGGCCGGCTCAAATGGGGGAACAGTAAGCTTCTCCAACAGAAAGTTCAAATCCCAGGGTGGAGTTGGGCTGCGGATGGGGGGTTTCACATGGAGGATCCCTTTCAGAAAGGTTTTTGAGACTTCCAACTAAGCCACTGGTTTACCATCCACCAGCTCGTGGTACGCTGAAATTGTGGAAAGGTGGACCTTCAAAGAAGAATATGACAGACCAGAGTCTGACAGATTAAGGAGGTATTCCATGATTTGAGGTGCAGAAGAAGAAAGGGGTTCCAATTCTTGGAAGTCGCCCAGATGGAAAAACGTTTCCACTTCATGGTGTAAGTGAACCGAGTAGAGGGTTTTCTAGCCTCTATAAAGACTTGAGCAACTTGAGAGGAGACCCAGAAGAGAGAAATCGCTATGTCTGCAGAAGTCATGCATGAAGATGCAGTGTCCTGAGCCCTGGATGTACAAGATGACCTTACTCCTGGGTCAAGAGGTCGTGGGTCACTGGAAGTGGAACCGCTGCTTCCCTGGATAGCTGTTTTAACAGCGGAAACCAAATTTGTCTCTGCCAGAGAGGAGCGATGAGAATCATCCTCGCCTTCTCTGCCTAAAGCTTGAGAAGTACCCTGTGGAGCATGGGACACGGAGGGAAGGCATACAAAAATGTCCCTGTCCAGGACAGAGACAGCGCGTCATGCCAGAAAGCACTATGCCCTGGAACGAGGGCAAAAACTGGGAAGTTTTACGTTGTACTGTGAGATGAAAAGGTCGATTTCTGGACAACCCCGATTTAGGAAGAGAGATTCTGCCATTTCCTCATGTAATTCCCACTCATGAGCTAGGGTCCGAGACCTGCTGAAACTGTATGCCAGGACATTTAGAACACCTGGAACGTGCCCGGCCATAAGAGCCAGATTGTGCTGGACCGCCCAGTTCCACACCCGCATCGCCTCCCTGCACAGGGAGTATGATCAGGTTCCTCCTTGTTTGTTGAGGTACCAGACTACCGACATATTGTCTGTTTGGACCAGCAGTGATCCCTTGGGAAGGAGGGTCTGGAAGGCTTGCAAGACTTACAAGACCGCTCTCATCTCCAGAACGCTGATGTGCAAAGGTGCTTCCCAGCTGGACCACAGTTCTTGAACTTGGTGCTCCCCATCCCATGTTCGAAGCGTCTGTAGTTAGGGATGCCAGAGGAGCAGGGCTCCTGAAAGTGAAACCTAAGGAAAGGTTGCAGGGGTCCCTCCACCAAAGCAATTCTTTCTGAACCGCTGCAGAGACCAGTACCGGATGGTCCAGGTCGTCCAGGAGTTGGTCCCACTACATGCACAAGGACCACTGAGTAACTCTCATGTGAAGCCTCGCCAGGAGAACAGTAGTGATGGAGGCTGCCATCAGGCCAAGAAGGTGGAGGATCTCCCGGGCCGAGATGGTCCTGGATGAAGCCACTCATGAAGCCTGACGGATCACAGTCTCCACCCTGTCTGGAGGACCATATCCAAGACTGCTCCAATGAACTTTAGTCTCTGGGACAGGATCATGGATGACTTGGGAATATTGATAGTAATCCCTAGTCTGCCAAAGAGGTCCAAGGTGAAAGAAAGAGCCTCCAGTAAAGAGTCCCTGGACGGGGCTGAGATCAGCCAGTCATCCAGGTAAGGGAAAACTACAATACCCTGGCGGCGTAAGGAAGCCACCACCTCCAGACACTTGGTAAAGACCCAGGGTGCTGAGAACAGACCAAAAGGGAGCACCCGAAATTGGAAGTGTTCCCCTTGGAATTGGAACCACAGGAAACGGAGGTGGCTGGGGAAGATCAGGATGTGCAGGTAAGCATTCTGCATGTCCAGAGTGCACAGCCAATGATCCTCCAGAAGGAGTGAGAGGAGACTCTGCAGCATCAACATTCGAAACTTTCTGTACTCGACAAACTGATTGAGGTTGCCGTCTTTTTTGGAACCAGGAAAAAATGGGAGTAAAACCCCCTGCCCCTTTGCCAGAGGAGAACGCGCTCTATTGCTTCCTTGAGCAAGAGGCTTTGAACTTCTTCTTGGACGAGAAAAGCCTGATCTCTGCAGTAAGACGACCTTTTTGGTGGAGATTCTGGAGGAAGTTCCAGAAACTCTATGGTGTGTCCCGATGGACACTAGTTGCAGGACCCATGCGTCGCAGGTTATTGCCTTCCATTCCTGCGCACGGCGGGTGAACCTCCCCCTACCTGCTCCTCGTCGTGAGACTGAGGAAGTAATGGGGATAGTGAGTCAGGAAGTGACAGGACATTTAGGGGGAGGGCCCCCTGTGCATCTCTGGTTCTTGGAGGCCGGAGAAGTGGCAGAACCCATGGACTTGCGCTTGACCTGGCGACAACTCGGGGCTTGCTTCCTGTGCCTCCAGGTCTTTTTCCGAAAGGGCTGCTGCTGCTGTAGAGTGCCCGATCGGTACATGGACCTCCTGATCTGAGGGTGAGGCCTCTGTCCTAGAGATAGTGATGATATCTTTGGTGTCCCCACCAAAAAGCACCGAGCCCCGGAAGGGGGCATCCTAAATCGCCGACTGTACCTCGTTGGCAAGGCCAGAGATGAGAAGCCAGGAATGCCGACTTAGGGCAATGGCAGTTGCCAAGATGCAAGCTACAGAGTCGACGGAGTCGTGTGTAGCCTGCAAGGCATGCCTACATGAAAAACAAGAGGCTCGAAGGTCCTTGGCAAGCTCCTCTTTGAGGCTCGAGGGTTCCATAGACTGGACATGAGCCTCTAACCTGGTCAGAGTAGTCTTTTGGTGGAACACCATGTGGACCACATAGTTAAGGGATCTAAGCGCGCATGTGGCCGAGGTGTAAACTCTTCTACTGAACTGGTCCATCTGCCTCGACTCTGTCTGGAGGAGAGGTGCTCATGTGCTTGGGTGCAGCGAAGCAGTCATGAGCAGCTGAGATAACAACAGAGTCCACCTTAGGATGTGTCTTTAGGAATGGAGCGTCCTTCAGCACACGGTAAATCCTGTCCGCCCTCTTGGGGACAGCTGGGAGGGAATGAGGCATCTGCCAGACCGTAGAGGTGAGGTCCGATCCAGGGAGGAATGGGGACCGGAGACACAGACTCTAAGTCCAGGTGTTCGGCTAGCCTCTGTCTCATCGGGTCTTGTTCCTCTGACTCCCAGTCAAAGAAATCCTTCATGGACCTCAGAGGATCCGAGAAGGCAGGGTCCTCTAGGGGGGACTTGGGGGAAACCTTTCCTTTCAGACCCTCAGGCTCCTCCAAGGCGTCCTCCGTCGACTCGTCGGCATCATCATCATCATCTGCCCCCTCGTCAGGAAGATTACAGATGTTGGGAAGGGTAATGTCCTGACGAGCCACCGCCGAGACATGTACTGTGGACGGAGAAGAGCCTCTCGGGATGCAGACCTAGGAGACTGCGGAAGAGGGAGTCTTGTCTCCAGGTCTGAAACCAACTCCGAGCGAGCCCCCCACCACCAAGACTGGATGAGGGTCTTAAAATCTGGCGTAGCCGGAGGAGGTTGTGGCTGAGGGGGAGAAGGAGGAGGCATATCCTGTGGGGGCAGGTAATGGAAACCCTGGTATCCCTGGTAATGGTGGTAGGGGTTATAACCAGAGTAGTACTGCCCACAAGAGCTCCATTCAGGAGGAGGCCAGTTGGGAAGTGGTCCCCAGGATACCCCAAAGGGTAATGTGGGACAGTCCGGGGTCTTGTATAAATCCCCGTCGTCCGATCTGATGGAGGGGGTACATACGTCGGACCAGCTGTAGTATAAATCGGCAGGGGGTCCAGCGTCAGGATAGCCAATGTCAGGGGGACCGACGTCAGGACCGGCACCACCCGATCCGGTGCCAGAAGAGGATCCAGTGTTAGGGGGGCTGGCGTCAGGGGGCCCGACGGCGGGACCGAGTCTGGTGCCGGAGCTGAAGACTGGGGCAGACCACAGGGTCCTGGCTGTGGAAAAGTCGTCGGAATATCCAGCGTCAGAATGGGATTCACCGGATCTGACAGTGGGATCGGGGCTGGGATAATTGTCGGCTCTGAAGGGATCCCACCTGAAGGAGGAGGAGGGGCCTCCGCTGGAAGGCCAGACGGCTGAGGAGAAGCCTCCTTCTCCGTGACCCCGTCAGGACAGCGCAGGACAGACCCCATGGAGTCTACCACAGAGGGGTTCTGCGTGGTCTTCGCCTGAAGTACCCACCTGAGATGGGGAGGCTAAAGGTGAAGGAGGAGTGGGGAGAGGGGGGCGCCACTAGGCCCCGATTGGAGAACCATGCCTGAGTGGCCATCGGAGATGGGCGTCTTATCAGGCGAAGCCGGGCGGGGAGGAGCCCTCGGCTGACAAACCGACTGGTGCCGGGCGGGTCCCCGAAGGCTGGGGAACCGTCTTACCGGTGGCTGTGTGGTCCCCAGAGGAGCCAGGGACTGGCTTAGCGGCCGCAGCGGTGCGGTCATCAGAGAAGCAGATGTTCGACTGACCCACTGAAGATTTGCCAGACTTACCGTCCGAGGTCTTCTTAGGCGGTGGCTGGGCCTTGCTCGTCGAGGGCCGTGAGGTCTCATCTGTGGAGCATTCCCACTCCCAAGATTTCTCCTTATGGTGTTTCTTTGAGGGAGAAGATTTCTCAGAAGAGGACTCTAATGCGGTCCATTTGCTTTTCTAAATAAGCTAAGCGGACCTTTAAAAAGTGGGCCTCCAAAACCTGCTGTCTCCACTATTTGGTGGCCTGATTAAAAGTTTGGCACTCCAAGCAGGAGGAGACAGGGTGGTCTGGTCCAAACAGATCAAGTACTTTAGGTGACCATCCTTATGAGGGATCTGCGCGCCACATAACGAGCACTTCTTCTTGGGTGAAGACATCAAGTAAAGGAATATCGAAAATAAAGATTTGGCGAAGAAAAAATCTGATGCAAGAACTAACACGACGATCGCTGTATGGCAGTCTGCAATGCAACTGACATGAGGTGACGGCGGGAAAGAAATGGAGGGTGGGCGTGGGGACTGCCCACTATATACGACCATGCTGACGTCAGTCACGTGACGTCGGGTGGGCGGTCCCCCGTCAGGGATTGCTAGAAAAGTCTGCCGTGCGGCCCGACGCCAGGTGGCACCAGTCCTATATGTAATGACCTACTGAAGGAACCCTCTCGAAGTAAGATCAACATATCCATGTCCCTAGAATCTACATTCTCACTAGCGGATTTTCTTATGAGCTGAAATACGTACTGGATATTAGACTCTTCTCTGTCTGATGTGGATTCTGTTTTAAAGGAAAAGTGCCCACCTTGAAAGTCAGATTCCCTCGCTGCCTGAGCAAACCTGGCCAGTTTTCTAGTCATCTTGCCTCAACAGCCAAGTGGGAATTTTACAGCCACACTGTGAGACTGCATGGTTTCCCTATGAGTTTGGTCAAACCTTTTCCTTATAGAAACAGTAACAAGCCTGCAAAGTAAAATACCTAGCCTCATATTTCCCTTTCTTCCTTTTCAGCTTCATCTTTTCCTCCATTTTCCTGTAGTACCGCAAGGCAGCTTCCTCATCCAAGTCTGAATCATCCGTGGGAACAATGGCTTCCACATGAGCATTGTCCACCTGAAATGAAAAACAACAACTTATCATTAAATAGTAACACAAATGTTTTAAAACAAAATGAAAGATTTAAAAGTTGTGAACCAAAACAATGTCCCTAGAAGAACACGATAACAGTATGCTATGCATGAAGCTTTGTTGCAGTTATGAAGCTTCCAAGCAACATGCATGCAACCCATACGATCTCACAGCTATAAAAAAAAACATAAAATGAAATAAGAAGATGCCTTCCAAGGCCTATCGCTCATAGACTCTGCCTAGCCTGACCAAATCAGAGTTTTGCTATAGAGATTTGTGGGGAGAGCATGCATGCATTTAAAAAAAAAAAAAAAAATAGTATAGCCATCCAATGGATCTAGCTGTTTTCTGCTACCCTATCATGAAATGATACTGATACGCTTCTAGTGACCTCACTGTACTGGCACGCTTCCACCGCACTGAGATCCCACTATACTGGTACGCTTCCAGTGAACTGTAATCCCACTGTACGAAAACACTGCCAGTGCAATGTGATCCCACCTTGCCAGCATGCTTCAAGTGTACTGCGATCCCACCATATTGGCCTGTTTCCAGCGCTTTGCAGCTTATTGTGCCGGCATGCTTCTGGTGCATTGTGGTCCCGCCATACTGGCACAATTCCAGTACCCTGCAATTATTGGCATAGTGGTATGCTTCCAGTCAGTTACAATCCCACCATATTATATAAGCATGCTTCCACTGCACAACTGTTTCGCTGTTTCGGCACGCTTCCAGCAAACTGCTTTCCCATCATATCTGCACACTTCCAGTGCACTGTGATGCAAATGTAACAGCAAACATCTGGTGCACTGCGATTGCACCCTACCAGCTTGCTTCCAATGCACTGCTATCCTAGCATACTTACATGCTTCCAGTTTACTTCCATCCCATAGTACTGGCACGCTTCCAGTACACAGAAATCCACTGGTCCCAACAAGCTTCTAGTGTAATGCCATCTAATGGTACAGTTGAGCTACAGTGCACTGCCATATAACAGTACAGGTCAGCTTCGATACACAGCTTTCTATCGGTATGGATGCAATTGGTGCACTGCCATCTAATGGTCTGGGTGAGCTTTGCTGCACTGCCATCAAATGGTATGGGTGCACTGCCATCTTATGGAATGGGTACACTGCCATCTTATGGTATGGGTGCACTTCAGTGCACTGCAATCTTATGGTATGGGTGCATTTTGGTGCACTGCCATCTTATGGTATGGGTGCACTTCAGTGCACAGCTGTCTCTCAGTATGGGTGCGATTGGTGCACTGCTGTCTAATGGTCTGGGTGAGCTTTGATGCACTGCCATCTAGCGGAACTGATGCTCTTAAGGGCACTGCCACTTAGTTGTATGGGTGCACTTTGGTACACTGCTATCTAATGGTATGGGGCCACTTTGGTGCACTCCCATGATATGGTATGGGTGCTCTTTGATGCACTACTGTCTAACAGTATGGGTGCACTTTGGTGCGGTGCCCTCTTACAGTACAGCTGCACTTCAGTAGTCTACCATCTAATGGTACAGATGCACTTCGGTGTACTACTATCTAAAAGTATGGTTGCACTTCACTGCACTGCCATCTAATGGTATGGGTACACTTCGGTGCAATGCCATCTAACAGTATCAGTGCATTTTGGCGCGCTGCCATCTGACAGTATGGAAGCACTTCAGTGCTATCTGACAGTATGGAAGCACTTCAGTGCCATCTGACAGTATGGGAGCACTTCAGTGCCATCTGACAGTATGGGAGCACTTCAGTGCATTGCTATTTAATGGTATGTGTGCACGTTGATGCATTGACATCTCACAGTATGGGTGCCTTTTGGTGCACTGCCATCTAGTGGTACAGATACACTTTAGTGCACTGCTATCTAATGGTATGGGTGTGCTTCAGTACACTGCCATCTAATAGCATAAGTACACTTTGGTGCACTGCCATCTAATGGTACCAGTGAGCTTTGGTGTACTGCCACCTCATGGTACATGTGAGCTTTAATACACTGCTAACAGTAGGGGTGAGCTTTAGTGCGTTGCCATCTAATGGTATGGGTGCGCTTTGGTGCAATGTCTAATGGTAAAGGTGCCCTTCGGTGCACTGCCATCTAATGGCATAAGTAGGCTTTGGTACACTGCCATCTAGTGGTACAGGTACACTTCAGTGCACTGCTGTCTAATTGTATGGGTGTGCTTCAGTACACTGCCATCTAACAGCATAGGTACACTTTGGTGCACTGCCATCTAATGGTACCAGTGAGCTTTGGTGTACTGCCACCTCATGGTACATGCAAGCTTTAATACACTGCTAACAGTAGGGGTGAGCTTTAGTGCATTGCCATCTAATGGTATGGGTGGGCTTTGGTGCAATGTCTAATGGTAAAGGTGCCCTTCGGTGCACTGCCATCTAATGGCATAAGTAGGCTTTGGTACACTGCCATCTAATCGATGGGGTGAGCTCTGATGCACGGTCAACTAATATCACAGGTGAGTTTTGATGCACTGCCATGTATTGGTATGAGTGCGCTTTAGAGCACTGCCATCTTTTGAAACTGGTGAGCTTTGGTGCACTGCCATCTTGCACTCTGGTGTGCTGCCATCTAACTGTATGGGTGCACTCTGGTGCACTGCCATCTAATGGGATGGGTGCATTTTGATACACTGCCATCTAATGGTATGGCTGCACTTCAGTGTACTGCCAAGTAATGGTATGGGTGCACTTTGGTGCACTACCATGTAAAGGTAAACAGTATGGGTGCAGCTCAGTGCACTGCCATCACATGGTATGGGTGCGCTATGGTAAACATCACTGAATGGTATGGGTGCACTTTGGTACAATGCCATCCAATGGTATGGGTGCACTTTGGTGCACTGCTATCAAATTGTATGGGTGAACTTTGATGCATTGCCATCTAATGGTATGGGTGCATTGCCATCTAACGGTAGGGGTGCACTTCAGTACATTGTCAGCTAATGGTATTGGTGTGCTTTGGTGCAGTGTCATCTAACGGTATGGGTGCACTATTATCAAATGGTATGGGTAAGCTTCGATGCACTACCAGCACCCATTATGGGTGTACTTCAGTGCTCTTCCATCTAACAGTATGGGTAGGCTTTGGTGTACTACAGTCTAATGGTATAGGTGACCGTTCATACACTACCTCCTAATGGTATGGGTGCACTTTAATACACTGCCATCTAATGGTATGAATGCACTTTGCTGCACTCCCATATAATGGTATGGGAAAACTGCAATACACTGCCATCTAACAGTATGAATGTGCTCCAGTGCACTGCCATGTAACAGTATGGGTGAGCTCTGATGCACTACCACCTAATGTTATGGGTGTACTTCGGAGTCCTGACACCTAACAATATGGGTGTTCTTTTTTGCACTGCCATCTAACAGCATGAGTGCATTCAGTGCACTGCCATCTAGTTGTAAGGGCGCACTGCCATCTAACAGTATTGGTGCACTTCAGCACGGGGTGCACTATGGTGCACTGCCATCTTATGATATGGGTGCACTTCTGTGCACTGCCACCTTATGGTGTGGGTGCACTTCAGTACATTAATATCTAAAGATATGGGTGAGCTTTGGTACACTGCTATCTAATATTATGGGTAAGCTTCAATGCACTACCACCTAACAGTATAAGTGAGCTTCAAAGCACTACCATCTAACAGTATGGGTGTGCTGCGGTGCACAGCAACCTATCAGTATGAGTGTACTTTAGTGCACTGTCATCTAATGGTTTCAGTAAACTATGGTGTACTGTCATCTAGCAGTATGGATGCACTTTGGTACAGTGCTATCCAATAGTATGGGTGCACTTTGGCGCACTGTTATGGTATGGGTGTGTTTCAGTGCACTAACAGTATGGGTGCACTACCACATAACAGTATGGGTGCACTTTCATGCTGTGCCGTCTTTCAGTATAGGTGCACTTCGGTGCTCTACCATCTAATGATATGAGTGCACTTCAGGGCACTGCCATCTAACAGTATGGGTGTGCTTTGGTGCACTGCCATCTAATGGTTTGAGTGCGTATCAGTGCATTGCCATTCTAATGGCACAGGTGTACTTCTGTGCACTGCTATCTAATGGTACAGATGCGCTTCTGTGCACCACCATCTTGTTAAGGGTGCACTTCAGTACACCGACATCTAACGGTACAGATGCGCTTCAATGCACTGCCATCTAAAGGTACTAGTGCTCTTTGGTGCACTGCCATCTAATAATATTGAGCTTCGGTGTACTGTCATCCAATGGTGAGCTTCGGTGCACATCCACATTATGTTATTGGTGAGTTTCGGTATAGTGCCACCTCATGGTACACATGAGCTTCAGTGCACTGCTAACAGTACGGGTGAGTTTCAGTGCACTGTCATCTAATGGTATGGGAGCACTTTGGTACACTACCTAATGGTAAACGTGCACTGCCATCTAATGCCATGAGCAAGCTTTGATGCATTGCCATCTAAGGGTATGGGTGAGCTTTGGTGCACTGCCACCTAGCAGTATGGATGCACTGCCATATAATGATATGGGTGCACTTTAGTGTGCTGCCATCTTAAAGTACAGTTATGTATGAACTTCCCGTAACAGTAAATCTTTAAGAGAGGATCTTGCAGTATGTACTCACAAATAGGACTAAGCCACCAGGCACTAGGATCACATGGAAAACTTCTAGCTAGCAGTGTCTGTCGGGGAACCGCCTCTGACATCAAGTGACCAACGTCAGCGTGGTGCTATAAAGGGAGCGGTCCCCATGCCCGCCCTCCAGCTCTCCCACCGGAGACCTAGAAAGGTGCGACAGGAGAGTAGGAGTGGGCTCCTGGGGCTAAAAGTTATTACAGGAGAAAGAGTAGAAGAAACCCAGGGTGTAGGTGAGAGGGAAAGCAGTACCTATTGCAAGAGCCTCTCTTGAAGATCTACAGTTACGTTCTGTAAGTTCTTATGTAACTGTACTATCTTACTTCGAGAAGGCTCTTGCAGTAGGTACTCACAAATAGGACTGAGTCCCAAGCAGTAACATGAGACAAGTCTGAGACATGGGAGGTAGGAACAGGTTTGCAGAAAAAAAACAGGGTACTCATGATAAGAGACCCTGCAGAACAGCAAAGCCAAAGCCCGCTCTGCGTCTTGAAACAATGTCCAAACTGTAATGTTTTGGGTAAAAGTACGGACAGAACTCCAAGTTGCAGCTGCACAAATGTCTGCAGCTGAAACGTTCCTGAAGCTATCAGTAGAAACAGCCATGCCTCTGCTTGAATGTCCTTTGACCTCCCCAGTTGTAGTTCTTGTAACAGAAGGTAATGCAGTTTGCCAGCCATTTGGACAAACGCTGTTTTGAAACAGCAGTGCCCTCTCTTTTGGACGCAAAGGAAACAAATAATTGGTCAGTTTTATGGAAAGGCTTCATCCTGTTCGTTTAGTACCAAAGAATTCTGTGTACATCCAGAGTGTGCAGAAGTGCTTCGCTCTGGTTGGTGTGCTCCGGGGTAGTACACATAGAAATACAGAAGTTGATGGCAGATAAGGACCGCAAGGCCCATTCAGTCTGCCCATTTTTTCTACCTTATGAATGTACCATAGGCCTGTACTCTGTCAATGGCCTACTATTCATACTCATATGTAGGGGTACCAGATTTTGGGGTGCCAAAAAAAGACACATAGTCCTTCCCCCAATAAGCCCTTGTGCCAGACTACCCACTCCTAACAGTTCCTCCCCCCCAGGTACCAAACCTTGCAACAGGGCTCGCTGCTACACCTGCAAATTTATTTCCAGTGTAACTGAGATTCGGGGGCCTACAGGTGTTTTTCACATCACCAAGGAGTTCTCATGCACCTCCACTAATGTAGTGTACTGTATTCTTTGCAGGAGGTGTTCAGCTATTTACATCGGAGAAACTGGTAGGCCTTGCTGACGCTTCAGGAACATTACAGAGCGGTCAGGAATGGTGAAACTGCTAAACCCATTGTATCCCACTTTATCTCCAGGGACCACAATGTCAATGACCTTTCTGTTTGTGTCCTTCAGCAGGGCTTCCGGGATCCTAACCATAGAAAAAACATGGAAGCCAATCTGATCATCCGCCTTGGCTCCCAGCAGCCCTCTGGTTTAAATGATAGACTTATTTTCCACTAACATCTTTCAGCCTCCCCTTTTTTTCCTTAAAGTCAATTTGTTTTTGTACCGATTTATTTTTCATTTTCACCACGTCTCCATTTCTGTCTCCTCACACGTTTGTCACTTTTCAGCCTTCTTACAAGGCCCTGTTAATCAGTCTCTACCTGGGAACTTCCCCAGCTCTTTCTCTCCCATTATGTTTTATCTTTCCCATCATCACCTTTTTGTTTCACAGATTCTCTCTTAATCTTACCTTTTATCACTTCTTCTCCCTTAGCCTCCCCCTTCTTCTTTCTCCACATATATATCTCTCTCATTTTACCTCTCCTCTACACTAACTGTTTTTTTTTCTCTTTTAGATATTTCCTGAAGAAGAACTAAGGTCGAAACGTAGATTTTTAACTCTATTTTCTATTTTCAGCGTGCATTTAATATAACCATTTTGTTTTGCTTTTAGACCACATGCTGACGCAGCACCTTGTCTTTGTTTTTTTACAACTTGTGCCAGACACCGAGTAAATAGGTTTAAAGTCTCCACCACTTTCACAGCTCATTTACAAGGAGGTCCTGGGTAGAAGAGAGTAAAAAAATATAAAAATAATAACACAACAGGATATAGAAGGTGCATGAAGAATATCTGGCAGCTGGAAAAGAGGACATGTCTTCCCCTATGCCTATCCCATGTCTGTTTGAAACCCTGCACTGTATTCATATCCACCACTTCTTAAGGTAGGCTGTTTCATGCATCTACCACCCTTTCTGTGAAAAAGAACTTCCTCACATTACCCCTTAATCGACCTCCCTCTTATCTCATGCCGTGTCCTTTTGTCATGCTATTTTTCTTATATTGAAACATGTTAGACTCTTTCAGCTTGTTAATGCTCTTATGATGTTTGAATGTTTCGATCATATCACCTCTCTACCTCCTTTGCTCTAGGGTATACATACTGAGCTCTGTTAATCTGTCCTCATGTGTTTTCTGATGCAGTCCCTGCACCATTTTCATTTCCCTTCTCTGGACTGCCTCCATTTTGTTAATAGCCTTGTGCAGGTGCAGCCTCCAGTACTGTGCGCAGTACTCCAGATGGGGCCTACCCAGTGTCTTGTAAAAAGGGGTTATTACTTCCCTCTTATGACGTTCGATACCCCTACTAATACACCCCAACAGCCTTACCTACTGCTTTAGTGGTCTGCTTGGATGATTTCAGGTCACCTGTGATGAAGATGCCCAAGTCTCTTTCTTCCCTTGTGATTGCCAGCAACTCCCCTCCCAACCTATAGGTAGCTTCAGGGTTTTGCTTCCCTATGTGCATGATCTTGCACTTCTTTGCGTTAAACCCCATTTGCCACTCTTCCGACCATTTTGCCAGTTTATCCAGATTTCTTCTCATTCTGCCCACCCCATCTGGATCATTTACTCAGTTGCAGATCTTGGTGTCATCTGCAAACATACAAACCTTACCCTCCGGTCCATCTGCAATGTCACTGATGAAGATGTTGAAGAGGACTGGCCCCAGGACTGATCCCTGAGGTAACCCACTTGTGACTTGCATCTCTTCTGACTACACCGTTTACCATTACTCTCTGTTTTCTGCCCGCCAACCAGTTTGCCACCCAGTTGACCAACTTCTGACCCACCCCGAGCCTACCCAGCTTATTAATCAATCTTCTATGTGGAACAGTATTGAAAGCTTTGCTGAAGTCAAGGTAGGTGACATCAACTGCTCCCCCTTGGTCCACCACTCTGGTTACCCAGTCAAAGAACTCTAGGAGATAAGTCTGACAGGACCTTCATTTTGTAAACCCATGCTGTCTTGGATCCTGTGCTCCTATGGATTCCAGGTGTTGCACTATCCTTTCCTTAAGGAGTGTCTCCATAATCTTGCCCACTACTGAGGTAAGACTGACTGGTCTATAGTTCCCTGCCTCCTCCCTGCTACCACTCTTGTGGAGCGGGTTCACTTGAACCCTTCTCCAGTTTTCTGGGACCTCTCCTGTGCTCAGAGACTCACTAAACAGTTCTGATAATGGCTCTGCTAGTTCCACCCTTAGCTCCTTTAGTACCCTGGGATGTATGCCATCCAGTCCCATTGCCTTGTCCACCCTGAGCTTAGCGAGCTATGTAGGACCTTTCTTTTGCGAAAGGACTAGTGCACACCTCCCTCCCCCCTGTGTCCGTGGTGCTGAGCTGTGGGCCCTGCCCTACCTTCTCCTCAGTAAATACTGAGCAGAAGTATCCATTTAGGATAGATGCTTTTCCTTGGTCCTCCTCCTCACACTCCTCCTTATCCCCTTTGATTTTAGCAATATCCCCTCTGGACTTTCTCCTTTCACTAATGTATCTATAGAAAGTCTTATCACCTTCTTTTACTGTTCGTGCTAGCGTTTCCTCAGTTTTGGGCCTCTGTCTGCCTTACTGCTTTCCCTGCTTCCCTTAGGGAAGTTTGGTATGCCTCCCTATCTTCATCCCGCTGCGTTCCCTTATATTTCCTGAAGGTCAGCCTTTTGGCTCTGAACTTTTCTGCTACTGTTTTTGAGAACCAAAGTGGTTTCCTCCTTCTTTTACTCTTGCTTTTCTCTCTAACACAATGGGATGTTGCTTCAAGTATTGCATTCTTAATGCTTGCCCACTTTGCCTGTACCCTCACCTATATTTCTTCTTGCCAGGGCTAGCTTAACTCTGTTGGCCATCTTATCAAAGTCAGCTCCTCTGAAGTCCCATATTTTTGCTTTGGAATGGGATGATTTAGTTCCAGTGGCCAAACTGAACCATACCATGTGATGGTCACTGGCCCCCAGGTGACCTTCTACCTGGAGATCTGTGATCCTTTCCCAGTTAGTCAGTACTAGATCTAGGATAGCCCCGTCTCTTGTGGGTTGTTCTACCAGTTGTTTGAGGCCCTCCCCCTGCAGGGAATCCAATATGTGCCCAGTTCTGGCGGATGTTCCTGCTGGTATTGACCAATCTGTATCTGGCATGTTGAAGTCTCCCATTATCAGACCCTCCCCTTTAGCTGTCATGTTTTGTATGTCTTCTAACAGTAATGTGTCTATGTCCTCCCCCGGTCTGGAGGCCTGTAGACAACCACAGTTCGTATTGCTGTCCCATTTCCTGTTTCCAGGGTGACTCTCAGTTCTTCTGGCTTCTTATGTGTATTCTGAATTTCTGTAGCTTTGATATTTCATTGACATAAGGGCCCTCCACCCCCCCCTTTTTTTGCACCTCGGTCTCTTCTGAGACAGTACATGGCGGTACTGAAGTCCCCCAAGTGTGGTTACTGGTGAACCATGTCTTGCTAATGGCTACTATGTCCAGTTTATTATTTATTTATTCAATTTTGGCGACCGAGTAGGCCCACTGAGACCCCGAGATCCCTTTTTCAGGGGCGACCTGGGTTAAGTTACAGAGGTTAGGCATACTAATGGTTTACAAGATGATAGCATAGTACATATTTTAAGGCAAACATAGTGTTTTATAAGATGATAGCACAGTACATATTATTAGATATTGCAATACAAGTTCAAAACAAAGATTAAGATAAGTTCATAGTTTGCAAAACAAGATTTGTTCAGTTGTTGACAGTAGGGGGTACAGAGGCTCTGTCACTGTTGCCTGCAGGTCTGGGGATCTTGTTTCCAAGACTGCAAGCATTTGTGTATGATTTTCTATTGGCCAGACTTCAGTGCGTTAGTTGTTGGGTGAGGTTCAGCATTTCCCCTGTGCGTCGTATAGGGATACGGACCATTTTCCTTACCTGGTGATGCAAATGAACTACAAACATGCTGAACTCCTGTTTGATCACTAGCTGAGGGGGGGAGGGGTGTTCTTCCCATTTGATGTATTGGATGCTGCACCTCTCCCCATTTGCTAGTTTAAATATTCTGCAAATACATCAAACCCCTACAGGGGGCATGCCTCAGACAGCTAGTATTGGAACCCACTTGAGAGGGAGCAATCTTAGACCTGGTACTCTCAAATGGGGACGGAGACAGAATCTCAGATTTAGAAGTGGGTAGCCATCAGGGAACAAGCGACCACCAAACAGTGTGGTTAACGATAAACACAGCCATACAGTCAAGCCATACAAAAGCAAGAGTACTGGACTTTAGGAGGGCTGACTTTGGGAAAATGGGTGAGTGCCTCAGAAAACTAGCAAACAGGCAAGAAGGAGGGGTGGAGGAACAATGGGGAGTAATCAAAACAGCCATCGAGCAGCCCACGGTTGGATTTCTGCTTGGCGCCAGCGACCCGGGTTGAGAGCAGGCCGGGAAGCTGGGGGACAGGGCTTGGCGTCCCAAGGACTGCTCGTCCTCTTCGGGGGGAGGGGGGAACCAGAGCTTGGCTCTTGTCTGATCTCGGGTGGAGACCCGAGGTATAATAAGACCGATGGCTAACAAGGGGGGCGATGTGCCAGACGTCGGCACTTAGCGCCTTGACGTCAGGGGACACGGCACATCGCGAGAGAACACCAGAAAAACACCTCACGGCCTGCTGGTAGACGGAGCACCAGGCCCCGACCCTCAATGCCCCTACCTGCCCAGAGACAGCATCCCGATGAAAGATAGACGTCTCGGGGTGCATGGGCCCCCACCCCATACCCCGCCTGGGCAGATAACCATGGCTCCATGGGGGATGGACTGCACTGGTCACCAGGTAGGTGAGCGAGAGCTGAAAAGGCCGTAGAGTGTCTCCCGAAGAGAAGGGGCTCGTGAGGAGAGGTTAAAAAAACAGCCATCTGAGAGGCAGCAAGCCTTTGTGTAAAGCAAATCAACAAAACACAACGAAGGAAAAAAACGCTATGGTTCTCAAAAGAGGTGGCAGGGCAGGTTAAGGAGAAAAGGATAGCATTCAGGAAATATAAGGAAACACAGAAGGAGCAGGACAGATAACTTTATCAGTTAAAGCAGAAAGAGGCTGGGAAGGCAGTCAGAATAGCAAAGGCCCAAACCGAGGAAAGGATAGCCAACTCTGTTAAGAAGGGGGATAAGACCTTTTATAGGTATGTTAGGGAGCAAAGAAAGACCAAAGCAGGGATACTGAGGCTTAATAAAGGGGAGGGAGTGTGGGTAGAGGGTGACAGTGAAAAAGCAGGGATACTGAACAAATATTTCTGCTCAGTATTCACAAAGGAAGAGGAGGGGGAGGTACCTAAACCAAACAAGAGAAACACTCTGAAGATGAGGGTCGATACCAGTCCATTTACAGAAGAAAGGGTTCTGAAAGAACTAATAAAATTGAAGGTGGACAAAGCAATGGGGCCTGATGGGATTCACTCATGAATTCTAAAAGAACTAATGACACTGCAGACTACTCTCTTTAACAAATCATGGGAGGATGGGGTGGTACCTGAGGACTGGATGACGGCAGATGTGATTCCTCTTCACAAAAGTGGGAGCAGGACAGAGGCAGGAAACTACAGACCAGTTAGTTTGACCTCAGTGGTAGGGAAAATGATGGAATCACTTCTGAAGGAAAGACCTGTTGAGTACCTAGAGGCCAGTGGGGCACAGGACCCAAGGCAGCATGGATTCACGATGGGAAGGTCATGTCAGACAAATCTAATAGATTTCTTTGTCGGGGTGACCAAAGTAGTTGACCAGGGAGGGGCTGTGGACATAGCCTACCTCGATTTTAGCAAGGCATTTGATACAGTCCCACACAAAAGATTAATACACAGGTTAGCCAGCCTTGGAGTGGGTCCCAAGGTGGTAGCCTGGATAAAAAAATCGGCTAGACAACAGGACGCAAAGGGTAGTAGTAAATGGAGTACACAGTGAAGAAAGGAGGGTTACTAGCAGGGTACTGCAGGGTTCAGTCCTGGGACCGGTCCTTTTTAATGTCTTTATAAGTGACATTGCAGAGGAACTGGAAGGAAAAGTATGTCTCTTTGCAGACGACATAAAGATTTGCAACAGGGTTGATACACAAGATGGAGTGGAAAGGATGAGAAGGGACTTGGCAAGATTGGAGGAATGGTCAAAAGTATGACAGCTCAGATTCAATGCAAAGAAGTGCAAGGTAATGCACCTGGGAAACAAAAACCCAGGGGAAGAGTACACAATGAGGGGTGAGATACTGACAACAGTAAAAATGGAAAGGGACCTGGGGGTAATTATATCAGATGACCTAAAGGTGGGCAAACAATGTCAAAAGGCAGTAAGGAAGACTGGGGGGATACTGGGATGCATAGGGAGAAGCATCAATAGTAGAAAACAGGAAGTTGTTATCCCTCTATACAGACAGTTGGCGAGACCCCATCTGGAGTACTGTGTGCAGTTCTAGAGACCCCATCTCCACAAAGACATAGACAGAGTGGAGGCTGTCCAGAGGAGGGCAACCAAAATGGTGCAGGGTCTGCACCAGAAGACATACGAAGAAAGACTAAAGGAGCTTAATATGTATACCCTTGAGGGAAAGAAGGGAGAGAGGGGACATGATAGAAACTTTCAAGTACCTCAAGGGAATCAACAAAGTCCAAGAGGGTAGCATCTTTCAGAAAAATAGATGTGCAAGAACAAGGGCACAATTTGAAGATAGAGGGGATGGCTCAGAGGTAATGTGAGGAAGTATTTTTTCACAGAGAGGGTTGTGGATGCATGGAACAGCCTCCCTGAGGAGGTCGTGGAGTCAAGAACAGTGGGGGAGTTCAAGAATGCATGGGACAGACATAAGGCAGTCCTGGGGGGGGGGTAGGAGGAAGTAAGCTGTTGGTTAACTAGGATATGCAGCTTATCTGTTAGGTAGGAAAATGGGCAGACTAGGTGGGCCAAGCGGTCCTTATCTGCCGTCAAATTCTATGTTTCTGCCCCAATGCACTGACTCCTTCCTTAGTTAGATGCAGTCCATCGAATTTAAAGAACTTTTGCTCCCAAAACTGTTGCCAGTTACCTACAAATTTGTGTCCTTTTTCCTGGCACCAGTCCTTGAGCCACAATGGCAAGTCAAGTGACTGATTCAAGGTGGATTCTGATACCACCTTAGGCAAGAACTTCGGATTGGTTTGTAGAGCCACCTGGTATCTGTGAAAAATTAAGTAAGGTATCTTACACATTAGGGCATGAAGCTCGGAAATCCTTCGAGCTGAAGTGATGGCCACTAGGAAGAGCGCTTTCCAGGAAAGGTAGCGCATGTCAGAACTCGCTGCTGGCTCAAAAGGAGGCAGTGTGAGTTTCTCCAGGATGAAATTCAAGTCCCTGGGTGAAGCAGGGTTCTGTACTGGTGGTTTTAAATGGAGGATCCCCTTTAAGAAGGTTTTGGATACCTCCAGCTGGGACAGAGTCTTGCTTCCCACAGGGATGTGGTAGGCAGAAATGGCAGATAAATGGACTTTTAAAGTTGAGTAACTAAGACCCAGGTCACAGAGATGCAGCATGTAATCTAAGATGTGTGTGACTGAACAGGAGAAAGGTTCTAGCCCCTTCGAGTCTGCCCATATGGAAAACCTTTTCCATTTCATGGCATAAGTGGCTCTAGTGCAAGGCTTTCTGGCCTCCACCAGAATCTGTGCTACTCTCGGGGAGACCCCAAAATGTGCAGCAGCTATGTCAGTAGGTGCCATGCATGCAGATGAAGGGACCCAAGACCTGGACGTACCAGTGTCCCCTGCTCCTGTGTCAAGAGATCTTGAGAGACTGGTAGTGGAAATGGAGGATCCACTGACAGTTGTTGCAGCAGAGAGAAAGTACAGTTACGTAAGAACTTACCGTAACAGTAGATCTTCGAGAACAGCTCTTGCAGCAGGTTATACCATTAGGACTGAAGCCGGCAGGTGCCAGGACCCCACGGAAATTTTCTATCTAGCAGTCTTCAGCGGGGACCGCCTCCGACGGCGGTCCCGCCATAATCCTCAGTTCTCCCGCCGGAGACTCCCGGCCGCTGGATGACATCAGAAGAGGAGACCGAGGATCCACCACCAGATGGCAAAGACTAGTGAATAGTAATGTCCCATCCCATAAGATGGGTGCTTGACTACGACCTACCTCCAAAAAGGGGGATGGTGGGCGGGAAGGTACCTGCTGCAAGAGCTGTTCTCGAATATCTATTGTTACGGTAAGTTCTTACGTAACTGTACTATCTTACTTCGAGATACAGCTCTTGCAGCAGGTTACACCATTAGGACTGATTTCCAAGCAATAGTGGCAATCATGCACCACTGGGAGGAGGAAAGGTAGAGATCTCGATATTTCTCGAGCCTAGGACAGAAGTCCCTGAAGGACGGCTAGACCAAACCCCGCTCTTCGCCTTGATGCAATGTCCAGAGTGTAATGCCTGATAAAGGTATGCACAGAGCTCCAAGTAGCGGCAGCGCAAATAGCTGAGGTGGAGACGTTCTTTAACGCCGCAAAAGAGGTAGCCACCCCTCTTGTGGAATGACCCTTGACCGTGCCGGGTAAGGGTTTATTGCGCTTGTCATAACAGAAAGTGATGCACTGAATGAGCCACCTCGAGAGTGACTGTTTAGAGACAGGAGCTCCTTTCATCCTGTGAGCAAAGGAGATGAAAAGTTGGTCCGACTTTCGGAACTGTTTGGTTCTGGTCAGATAGTATCTGAGGCACCTATGCACGTCGAGGGTGTGCAGAAGGGCTTCTCCTCGATTAGTGTACCTTGGGAAGTACACTGGTAGATCAATATCCTGGTTATGGGTGAGGGCTGAAACCACCTTAGGCAAAAACTTTGGGTTTGTCCTTAGGGATACCCTGTCCTGATGGAAAACCAAATAAGGCTCTTTGCACATAAGAGCATGCAATTCCGAGATCCTTTCAGCCGAAGTAACAGCAGCTAAAAATAACGTTTTCCAAGAGAGAAAATGTGTCTCGCAATCCGCGGCTGGTTGAAAAGGTGGCAGCTTAAGCTGCTCCAGGACGAAAAGTAAGTCCCAAGGAGGGATTGGATCTTTGATGGGCGGCCTAAGGTGGAGGACTCCCCTTAAGAAGGCACGAGTAGTGTCCAGCTGGGCCACCGTCCGATGGCCTACGGGGCATGGTAAGCAGAAATTGCACAAAGGTGCACTTTAATCGAGGAGTAAGCCAGTCCGGAGTGGAAGAGGGAAAGCAGGTAGTCCAGAACCAGCTTTTCAGGACAGTCTAACGGTGAAAAATCCGCGCTTGAGCCCACAAACAGAATCTATGCCATTTCATGGCGTACGTTGTGTGGGTTGCCGGTTTTCTGGCAGCAGAGAGTACATCTGCCACTTCTTGCGAGACCCCATATCGCATCATGGCTATGTCTCTAGGAGCCAAGCGTGCAGGTTCAATGAACGCAAGTCTGGGTGGACCAGTGAACCCGCCTCCTGAGACAATAGATGGGAGCTGACTGGCAAAGGAACTGGAGGTTCCCAGGATAGCTGGTGCAGAAGAGGGAACCAAATCTGTCTGGGCCAGAAGGGCGTGATCAAAATGAGCATCGCTTGCTCCCTGCGAAGTTTTAAGAGAACTCTCTGGATCAACGGGAAAGGAGGGAAGGCATAGAGGAATCTGCCCGCCCAGGAGAGGGACAATGCGTCTCGCCAGAAAACACCAGGCCCTGGATCTAGCGAGCAAAAATTGGGCAGTTTTGCGTTGGATGGGGACGTGAGAAGGTCTAACTCTGGAGTGCCCCATCTGTGAAACAGATCCTCTGCCACCTCCTGTAGAAGTTCCCACTCGTGGACTCTGGCCTGAGAGCGGCTCAGACTGTCTGCGATGGTGTTGTCCACTCCCGGGACATGTACTGCAATTAGGTTTGCGCCGTGTTGCAATATCCACTCCCACACTCTCATGGCCTCCCTGCAAAGCGGGTAGGAGTGAGTACCTCCTTGTTTGTTGAGGTAATATATCACCGCGGTATTGTCTGTTTGTAACAGGAGTGTACCTGGTGGAATCTCCGACTGGAAGGCTTGCAGAGCGTAAAGGACTGCCCTCATTTCCAGAATGTTGATGTGGAGATGAGACTCCTGAGCTGTCCACAGGCCCTGAGACCGAACCCCGTTGAGGTGTGCTCCCCACCCGAGCCCTGAGGCGTCTGTGGAGAGACGCCGCCCTGAGGCGTCTGTGGAGAGGGTCACAGTCAGAGACGGCGCTGCGAAGGAAACCCTCGCAAAGAGGTTCCCAGGATTTAGCCACCATTGCCAATCCCGAATTACGGCATTCGTGATTCGGATTGAATGCTGCAGATGGTCTTGCCTTTGGTCCCATTGCACCCTTAGCATCCACTGGGTTACCCGCATGTGGAGACGTGCCAGCGGGACTGTTGCAATGGCCGCAGCCATGTGTCCGAGCAGGCGAAGGACCGATCTGGCCGGGACGGTCTTCCTCACCAAGTCCCTGATGAGGGATCTGATGTGTTCTGCTCTGTCCGAGGGAAGAAAAGCTTTCCCTCCGACAGTGTCCAGAACTGCTCCTATAAACTGCAGTTTCTGGGACGGCACCAGGAGTGACTTCTCGTAGTTGATGAGAATACCCAGTGACTGAAAAGGTGACTGGGTGCAGTGAATGGCCATCATCAGTGCCTCCCTCGAGGGCGCCATGAGAAGCCAGTCGTCCAGGTATAGGAACACGTAGTGGCGTCTCCTCAGAGCGCCGCTCGCACGCTTTTCATGTACTTGCCTCGTGAATATGCGAGGTGCCGATGACAGCCCCGGAGGAAGAGCTCGGAACTGGCAATGGCGCTCTGAAACTCAAGCGCAGGAACCTCCCGCGGCGCTTGAGCAATCTGAATATGCAGGTAGGCGTCCTGCATGTCCAAAGATGCCAAAAAGGTGTCTTGCTTCAGCATGGGAATTAGGCCCAGAAGGGTCACCATGCGGAAGCGTTTGTACCGAAAGGTTGAAGTCGCTGAGGTCCAGTATTGGACGGAGGTCCCCTGTTTTCTTTGGAACCAGGAAGAAGTGAGAATAGTACCCTATTCCTCTCTGGAACGTGCTCTAAGGCTTCCTTTTCCAGAAGTGCGAGCACCACCTGCTGTATGAGCAGGGCATGCTGACCCGCGAATATCGGGAGAGCAGGGGAGGTCTTGTGGGTGGACTGCCTACAAATTCTATATAGTGGCCTTTTTTGACCAGTTGCAGAACCCACCTGTCAGTGGTGATCGACTGCCACCCTGGCAAGTGGCATGTGATGCGACCCCCGACTTTCTTTTCCCGTTGATCCTGAGGAGGGGCGGGGGCCGGGAAGGAGTCATGCTGTGGCAGTGTTTGATCCGGCAGGCTGTGCCGACTTTGCAAATCGTTGGCCTCTGCGTGGGGATGACTTGGCCTGGGCCTTGCGGGTGAAAGTGCCCCTCTGCTGTTGGCTGGAACGTGGCTGTTGCCTTTGTAGCCGGCCACAGAAGCGGCTCTGGTTCCTACGAAAAGAAACTGGGCCGAGACCTGTACATGGCCTGTACAGATCGGACTGCCTTCCCTGTGTCCTGAAGTTTGGTGATTACTCTCTCAGAGGCTTCTCCAAATAGGACCTCGCCGTTATAAGGGACATCTAAGATGTTCTTCTGGACGTCCGGGGTAAAACCGGAGACACGAAGCCAAGAGTGTCTCTGGAGACACACGCCTGAGGCTACAGCTCTGGCTGAAGAGTCCGCAGAATCATATGCGGCTCTGAGCACCTGGGTCCCCACATCCGAACCCGTGCAGAGGAGGTTAAAGAGCTCCTCCTTTTGGTCACCATCGTGCATCTTCTCAACCAGGTCCTGTCCCTGTTCCCACAGTGCGTTCTGGAATTGAACCATGTGGGTGAGGTAATTCAGTGACCTGATGGCGCAAGTCGCAGCCGCGTACGTGCGCCTACCCAGGACATCCAATTGCTTGGATTCCTAGTCCAGTGGCTGTGTGCTCAAATGCTGAGGTCTCTGAGACTGGTCATGCAAAGCAGTGATGACCAGGGAGTCAACCAGAGGATGGTTCGCCAGATACTGGTCCTCCCTAGGGGCTTGTATAGGCGGTCAGCCTTCTTTGGCACTGCTGCAGTGGAATGCGGACGTTTCCAGGCGGCCTTGGTGACATCCGCAAAGGTATCCACTAAGGGCGGCACTGCCACAGGCTTCGGATCTTTCTGCCGAAGGTAGCAAGCAAGGTATTGTCTCTCGGGGTCAAGTTCTTCAGCATCCCACCCCATATTCTCCTGGATGTGCCTCATGATCTCCGCGAAAGAGGGATCATCCGGAGGAGACCTAGGTAGGTCGTGTGGGTCCGGAGAGGGAATGCTGATGGGAGAAGGAGATCTGGAGCGCCCTGAGGTGTCAGATCTGGAATCTTCCCCAGACGGGGTGTACCGGCATCATCTGGGTTTCTTGGGACTGGGTGACCCTGAGGTAGATCTGGAGGGAGGTCTTCTCCTTTCTGATGATCTGCCCCGAGGAGGTGGTGTCTGCTCCTTGGGGGTTGGCGACCGTCCTACAAGCCCCTTGGGTGGAGGAGGGGGCATAGGCGGTGAAGGAGTAGGAGGAGGCGGAGTCGGAATAGGAGGAGGATGTGTGGCGACCACATCTTTTCTGATGGTGTCCCACCAGAAGGTAATGAGTTCCTTTACCTCTGCCAAATTCATGCCCGATGTCGGGCCTGGCGCCAGTGGCCTGTCGCCGGGGTCGGGCGTCGGGTCCCCGGGGGTCTCCCGCTCTGGGGAAGGTTCCCATGGGAGCCTGGCGTCTCCGGTGTCGCCCGCCTGGTCCTCGGGCTGTGTGGTATCCTCCTCCGAGGAGTCCTTCTGACCGGCGTCCACCGGCGACTGTGGTGCGGTCCTCTTCTCTAGGGTAGCCGACATCGGTCCCCTGGCCGACGCCCTCGGAGGCGAACGCCTGGCCGGTGACAGGTGTTTTGGTGTCACCAGCTCCTGGGAGCGCCAGTGATGCTTGGCCGATGCCGGGTGGTCCGACGTCCATTTGAGGGACGTCAGGTCCTTGGTCTTGCGAGGAACCGGATCCGACCCACGTGGAGGCTGGGAAACTGACCTAGTGTCGGAGTCCCGCCAGCGGGAAGAAGATTTATGGTGCTCCCCGGACTTCGACGAGGCCTTAGATGGAGTGGAAGAGGCCGACGGCCTGGAAGTCTTCAGGGGCTGCAAAGAAGAGGAACCGCTGGAGGATCTGACCTGAACCGGGGGAGGTTGCGATTGAGCCCTGGAGGGAAAGCGGTCCGATCACGAGCCGGAGCTTCGGGAGTCCGAGGCCCTCGCAGGGGACCTAGGCCTTTCCTTTTCCCGGTGTTTGTCCCGGTGCTTGTGGGTTTTACCCGACAACTCCCCCTGGAGGAAGGTTCTTTATCCATGGTTTTCAGTTTCTCCTCCAAGAGAAATGCTTGAAGGGCCTTCTGGAGGCGGATCCTGGTGCGACTGTTGAAGCCCTGGCAGAAGGAGCAGGCCTTGGTGTCGTGTTCCGGGCCTAGGTAGCGCATGCAGGCCGAATGTGGATCCTTGAAGGGGATCTGTTTGCCGCAGGCACACTTCGATTGGTGAGCCTCAAGAGAAGTAGTTGGAGAGGACATCAGTTGAATCCAAAGTCGTGAAGGAAGACGAAATCGTCGTAGTTCTAAAGGTCGTCGCACGCTAGAAAAGAGACCAAGAGGCCGACGGCGGGAAAAGAACTGAGGATTATGGGGGGGACCGCCTCCTTATGTACTATGCCTGACGTCGGGGGAGGGACCGACGTCGGAGGCGGTCCCCGCTGAAGACTGCTAGCTAGAAAATTTCCGTGGGGTCCTGGCGCCTGCCGGCTTCAGTCCTAATGGTGTAACCTGCTGCAATAGCTGTATCTCGAAGTAAGATCCATATTTGTCTTGGCCAGAAGAGAGTGATGAGAATCATTCATGCTCCTTCTGCCTGGAGTTTCATTAGTACTCACTGAATCAATGGAAGGTGAGGGAAGGCATACACGAACCTCCCCTTCCAGCATAGAGACAGCGCGTCTCGCCAGAAAACACCATGCCCTGGAGTGAGCGAGCACAAAACTGGTAGTTTTGCATTGAGTGGGGAGGCGAATAGGTCTATTTGTGGCCTTCCCCACCTTCCGAAGATGTTGTCTACCACTGACTGAGTTCCCACTCATGTGCACTGGCTTGTGTGCGGCTGAGTGTGTCTGCCAGGCCATTTTGAACACCTGGCATGTGGACTGCTGTCAAATGAAGGTTGTGGTTGGCTGCCCAGCACCATACTCTCACTGCTTCCCAACAGAGGGAATAAGAGCATGTTCCACCCGGTTTGTTCGTGTACCAGACTACACACAGGTTGTCTGTCTGAATCGTGAACTGACCCAGTTGGATGAGGTGTTGGAAAGCTTTTAGGGCATTCAACAATGCCTTCATCTCGAGTACATTGATATGAAGGGACAATTCATTGTGGGACCAAGGACCCTGTGTCCTGTGATTTCCCAGGTGCACTCCCCATCCCCGGCCTGAGGCATCCGTCATTAGGGTTTGGGAGGGAACATCTGAGTGGAATGGAACACCCTTGGAGAGGTTGTCCTGGTTCTGCCACCACAAAAGGTCCTGAGCCATCGGGTCTGAGACCAGGATCTCGTGGTTTAGATCATCTGATCTCTGGTCCCACTGTACTCCGAGGGTCCACTGGGAGACTCTCATGTGCAGTCTAGCTAAGGGGATCAATGAGCCCGAGCAGTCGAAGGATTGACCTGGCTGGTATCCTTCTCTGCGAGGCCACTAGGTGTGCCTGTTGCTGCAATGTTGTCATCCTGTCCTGCGGCAGGAAGGTCTTGCCCTGGACTGTGTCCACTACTGCTCCAATAAATTAGAGCTGTTGGGTAGGGAAAAGGTGGGATTTGGCATGGCTGACTGTAATGCCCACCAAAATATCAAGGGTAAGGCCCAAAGAGCTGGCCAGAATGTCTCTTGGCGGAGCTGAAATCAGCCAATAGTCGAGGTATGGGAAAACCTGTACCCCCTGTCTACGTAGAAAGGCTGCCACCACTGCTAAGCACTTCGTGAACACTCTGGGTGCCGATGAAAGGCCAAAGGGAAGAGCTCTGAACTGAAAATGCTCTCCCTGAAAACAAAACCGGAGGAATTTGTGGTGTGGCTGAAAAATTGGGATATGCAGGTAGGCATCCTGCATGTCCAGAGTGCAGAGCCAATGACCCTTCAGTAATAGAGGAAGTAGGCTGGGGAGAGACAACATTCTGAACCTCTTGTACTCCACACAGAGGTTCAGAGAGCTCAGATCAAGAATGGGTCTGAGATCGCCTGTCTTCTTGGGTACCAGGATGAAGAGCGAATAGTACCCGATCCTGTGATGTTGTTTTGGAACTGGCTCTATTGCTGCCTTTTCCAGCAGGGCGTTTATTTCCTCTCTTACCGAGGGTATGTGGTGAGGTGGGTAGAATGAGTGACCTGGGAGATTTTCTGGTGGTCTCTCTGTGAATTCTACTGTGTGGCCTTTTGCCACCAACTGCAGCACCCATGAGTCTGTTGTGATTTTCTCCCACTCCGGTAGGTGGAGGGAGAATCTTTCCCCTACTGGTTCCTCTGGAAAGAGATATAGTGGAGGTGGGAGGGTTACAGAGTCATGAAGCAGTGGGCAGGGCAGAGGCCGGAGCGTCCAAGGCCTTCTGAGATTTGGCGGGAGGGGCTCTATCAGCCTAAGGTGCCCGATGTGTGTTCTTTTTTTTTTTTTTTTTTTGTAATACTTGTTTATTGAATTGACGAGCTGCTTACAATACATCAAGGTAAAAAGCATCAATCATAAACCAGACAAGTACATTGATATTCAGTATAAATAACCGAACTGATGTTTGTTCGGACGTCAGTTTTGAGGCCATCTTTGTTGACGACGTTGTCTCTGAAATGGCTACTTTTGTTTTTGGGGTGGCTTGTACATAAATTGTACAGAGCGCAAGGCTTTGCCCTTGTCCTGTAAGTCAGTGATGATGTCCTTGACATCTCCCCTGAATAGAACTGAGCCTCTAAAGGGGTCATCCTGTATGGCTGTCTGGACTTCAGGTGCCAACATAGAAACATAGAAGTTGACGGCAGATAAGGACTGCAAGGCCCATCCAGTCTGCCCATTTCTTTTTCTACCTTATAAATGTGCCATCGGCCTTTGCTCTGTCAGTGACCTATCTATTCATAGTCATTTATATTGCTCCCTTATGCCTATCCCATGCCTGTTTGAAGCCCTGCACTGTATTCATAGCCACCACTTCTTGTGGTAAGCCATTCCATGCATCTACCACCCTTTCTGTGAAAAAGAATTTCCTCACATTCCCCCTTAATCGGCCTCCCTCTAATCTCATGCTGTGTCCTCTTGTCCTGCTATTTTCTTATATTTAAACATGTTAGACTCTTTCACCTTGTTTATGCCCTTAAGGTGTTTGAATGCCTCGATCATATCACCTCTCTCCCTCCTTTGCTCAAGGGTATACATATTGAGCTCCGTTAATCTGTCCTCATATGTCTTCTGATGCAGTCACTCACCATTTTGGTTGCCCTTCTCTGGACTGCCTCAATTTGGCTAATGTCCTTGTGAAGGTGTGCTCTCAATACTGCACGCAGTACTCCAGATGGGGCTCAACCAATGTCTTGTACAGAGGGATTATTACCTCCCTCTCACGACTTGTGATACCCCTACTAATACACCCTAACACCCCCTAGCTCTACCTACTGCTTTAGAGGTCTGTTGGATGATTTTAGGTCATCAGTGATGATGATGCCCAAGTCTCTTTCTTCCTTTGTGACTGCTAGCAACTCCCTCCCAGCCTATAAGTGGCTTCAGGGTTTCTCTTCCTATGTGCATGATTTTGCACTTCTTTGCATTAAATCCAGTTGCCACTCTTCTGACCATTCTGCTAGTTTATCCAGATCTCTTCTCATTCTGCCCACCCATCTGGATCATCTACTCTGTTGCAGATCTTGGTGTCATCTGCAAACAGACAAGCCTTACCCTCTAGTCCATCTGCAAGGTCACTAATGAAGATGTTGAATAGGACTGGCCCCAGGACTGATCCTAAGGTACCCACTTGTGACTTGCATCTCTTCTGACTGTATACCATTTACCACCACTCTCTGTTTTCTGCCAGTCAACCAGTTTGCCACCCAGTTGACCAACTTCTGACCACCCGAGCCTACCCAGCTTATTTATTAATCTTCTATGTGGAACAGTGTCAAAAGCTTTGCTGAAGTCAAGGTAGGCGACATCAACTGCTCCCCTTGTCCACCACTCTGGTTACTCAGTCAAAGAAATCTATGAGATTAGTTTGAGAGACCTTCCTTTGTAAACCCATGCTGTCTTGGATCCTGTGCCCTATGGATTCCAGGTGTTGCACTATCCTTTCCTTAAGGAGTGCCTCCATAATCTTGCCCACTACTGAAGTAAGACTGACGGTCTGCAGTTCCCCGCCTCCTCCCTGCTACCACTCTTGTGGAGCGGGATCACATGAGCCCTTCTCCAGTCTTCTGGGACCTCTCCTGTGCTCAGGACTCACTAAACAATTCTGCTAATGGCTCTGCTAGTTCCTCCTTTAGCTCCTTAAGTACCCTGGGATGTATGCCATCAGGTCCATTGCCTTATCCACCCTGAGCTTGCAAGCTCTTGTGGACCTTTCTTTTGTGAAGGGGTAGTGCTCACCTCCTCCCCTGTGTCCATGATGCTGAGCTGTGGCCCTGCCTGCCTTCTCTTCAGTAAATACTGAGCAAAAGTATCTATTTAGGATAGATGCCTTTACAGGGTCCTCCTCCTCATGCTCCCTTTTCTCCATTAAGCTTAGCAATACCCCTCTGGACTTTCTCCTTTCACTAATGTATCTATAGAAAGTCTTGTCACCTTCTTTTACTGTTCGTGCTAGTGTTTCCTCAGTTTGGGACTTTGCCTGCCTTACTGCCTTCCCTGCTTCCCTTAGGGCAGTTTGGTATGCCTCCCTATCTTCATCCGCTGTGTTCCTTATATTTCCTGAAGGCCAGCCTTTTGGCTCTGACCTTTTCTGCTACTGTATTTGAGAACCAAAGTGGTTTCCTTCTTCTTTTGCACTTCCTTTTCTGTCTAACACAATGGGATGTTGCTTCAAGTATTGCATCTATTACTTGCCCACTTTGCCTGTACCCCTCACCTGTGTTTCTTTTTGCCAGGGCTAGCTTAACTCTGTTGGCCATCTTATCAAAGTCAGCTCCTCTGAAGTCCCATATTTTGCCTTGGAATGGATGATTTAGATGTAGTAGCCAAATTGAACCATACCATGTGATGGTCACTGGCCCCAGGTGACCTTCTACCTGGAGATCTGTGATCCTTCTTTGTTAGTCAGTACTAGATCTAGGATAGCCCTGTCTCTTGTGGGTTACTGTACCAGTTGTTTGAGGCCCTCCTGCAGGAATCCACTATGAGTCTAGTTCTGGCAGATGTTCCTGCTGGTATTGACCAATCTGTATCTGGCATGTTGAAGTCTCCCATTATCAGAACCTCCCCTTTAGCTGTCATGTTTTGTAGATCTTCTAACAGTAATGTGTCTATGTCCTCCCTCTGGTCTGGGGGCCTGTAGACAACCCCAGTTCTTATGGCTGTCCCATTTCCTGTTTCCAGGGTGACCCACAGTTCTTCTGGCTCCTTATGTGTATTCTGAATTTCTGTAGCTTTGATATTTTCATTAACATACAGGGCCACTCCTCCCCCCCTCTGCCAAGACTGAGATCCTAAGCCATGCGTGGCATCGGAGGCTAATGGCTGACACTGAGCCTTTACCTCTATCACATCATAGGAAGCTCTTAACATATGTCTGCACGCAGACCTAGCAGACCTGAACAGATCTGCCATTTCTCCTTTAAGGGTATTGTCTTGGAGGGAATCTGTCTTGGACTCCAGTTGTCCTAAGACTGATTTTTGGTAATCCCCCATGTGGGCAACATAATTTTAATGCCCTAATTCCCAGGGTGGAAGAAGAGTGATCTTTTTCCCATACTGGTCGAGAACCTTAGACTTTGTTGGGAGGAGAAGCACTAAGGTGTTTTGGTTTTGCAGACCTGTCATGGGCCGCACCGATGACCACAGAGTCAGCCTTCAGATGGAGGCTGAGGTGGTCCTTGCCCTGTGGGGTCTGGTAAAGCCTATCTGCCTTCCTGGCCACCGGAGCCAGGAAGGAAGGTTATTTCCAAACTGCTGTATCCAAACCCTCATGTGGCTCTATCCAGGGTGGAAGGAGGGTTGGTGAGGTATCTACCAAATCCAGGTGAGCAGCCAATCTCTGTCTCTGCAGATCCTGTGCGACCGTACACCAGTCGGATGCTGCTTGTATCTTCCTGAGGAGCTCCAAAAAGGAAGGGTCCTCAGGTGGGGATTTAGGAGATTCTTTCGGTCCACGGACTTCCAATGTAGGGGACTCAAAGTCAGAGCCAGAGGGATCTGAATCACTGTCCAAGTCTGACAATCGGCCTTCGTCGGGTGAGCTGATTGTAGGAGGTGCAATATCCATTGGCCTTGAAAAGTCAGATGGCCGGGAAATGTCCAGAGGCCACGGATTAGGCACCAATGACTCCATTCTTCTGTCCGACTTTGGGGTCCGGGTGCCCAACGGCAGAGGTGGCGACGAAGAAAGAGGCCTAGGAGCCGGCATGGGGGCCGTCAGTGGCTGGCGTTTCTCAAGCTCCGATGTGAGCTGTGATTTGGCTTTCATCCACCAAGATTTAAGGACTGCCTGCAAATCCACTTGTGGTTGTGGGGGCGGTGGGTTATGAAATCCGTAGCTTGGGTACCCATAGTAAGGGTAATAAAGCTCGACGGAGGATAATCTCGGCATTCTTCCGCGGGGTAGTGCGGCGTCGGATAACCAGTGTCGGGAACCCAATGGGGTTGCCAGACGGTCTCAGCGTAGGACCTCGACAGAGGGGATGAGAGGCCCGGTGTTGGTCCGGACGGTGGCATTGAAGGGTCCGGAGAACGCCTCGATGGGGGTGCAGAGGGCCCCGACAGCGGATCTGGAAGCGGGGTAGGAAACCCCGAGGGTTCCAATGGTCCAGGTGTCAGGCCCAATGGCGGTCCTTGAGGAACCGACAGGCCTGAGGGACCTTCGTCTGGTTTGACAGCGTCTCAGGTGTTTGAGGCTCCAGCGTAGGGGGTGGCAAGGCCCCCAATGGTGGGTGGTCTCCGCACTCCATATCCCCTGTTGGGGGAGCCGGAGGTACCGTCTTGATTGGCGGTAAAGAAGTCGTCGGAGTAACCTCCGTCGTCAGCTGCGTATTGAACGTCAGCTGGTCAGTCACCCCATTGTCAGGCCTGTTATCAGGGCCTGGCGGAGGATTCGGGGCTGTGTGGCTGTCAGAGGAACCGGCATTCGACTTACTGGTCCCACTCGTACTGCTAGGCCTCTGAATCTTTGAGGCCTTAGAGGAGGTGGGTGCCTCCTGATCCCCGGAGACTCCCATCAGGCCCGAGCCCGGGCCAGACGGGGGTGGGGGGCTGACGCCCGTTTGGTAGCCACCAACACGGCTGTCAAAGATGGATCCCCGGAGGGGAAGTTACCTTCAGGGCTGCGACTCCGGCAGGCAGTGGCAGGTTTGATGGGGACTCTTCCCGGTCCCTATGTCTCTCCTTGTCCTTTTTCTTCTTATGATGGCCCACCGGAGAGGAAGAAGAGTGCCTGAGTTTCTTCAGCTCCTTTTCCATATTGGCCATCTTTTGTTTCAAAAGATGAGCTTCCAGGGAATGCTGACAGCGTTTACGTGTGGCCAGATTGAATTTCTGGCAGTGATCACACCCCTCGATCTTATGGCCTGGGTCCAGGCAAAGAAGATAGAAGGAATGGCCGTCCTTGTGAGGGAGCCAAGTTCCACAGGAGTCTCACTTGTTCTTATGCGATTCTGAAGGCGTCGGAGATGACATCATGATCGATAATATATATTTTTTTAACATGGTTTGAGGAACAAAGATTAGTTATGAACTATAAGAAGACCAAATCCATGATCTTTGCTGGACCTCATAACAAATCTCAAAAAGCCCAACTACTCATCTACAACAACATCGGCACAACACTTGAACAGGTATCCAGTTTTAAGTACTTGGGCATCACTCTAGACACCACTCTCTCCTATCAAGAGCACATTACGAACATCTCCAAAACAGCCAATATCAGACTTGGCCTCCTCTATAGGCACTGGCACTGCATGACCCAAGAGGCATTACGCCTTGCCATGGCCAGCTCCATACTGTCAATCATCGATTATGGCCTTGTTTTCTATGGCGCTGCCTCTGCCACTGCCCTCAGAATGATTGGGGTCACCCTTAACAAAGCCTGCAGGCTACTTACTGGTGCTAGTCGAGACACTCAC
Source organism: Neoceratodus forsteri (assembly GCA_016271365.2). Taxonomy (NCBI): domain Eukaryota; kingdom Metazoa; phylum Chordata; order Ceratodontiformes; family Ceratodontidae; genus Neoceratodus; species Neoceratodus forsteri. Next base: position 572,678,541 of record CM057452.1, read on the forward strand.
ACCTGCAACCTGTATGCACAAACAAATTGGCTCAACCTTCATAACAGAATCCACTACCACACCTGTCTCTTGGCCAAAAAGATCTCCTTAGGGTTAGCACCCCATCTATCCAGCAGCATCTAAAGAGGGCCCCAGCTAACATTCGCGGTACTAGAAGCTCGCCAAATCAAACTCTCCAGATTCCGCTATGCAGAACTTCCCAAGGGCAAAGAGCATTTATGTACAGAGCACCATTCTGGTTTAACAGCCTTCCAGTACATATCCAATCCTCGTCCAATATCGGCCCCATCAAAAACAGTCTTCGACAACACCTAGTCAACCTTAGCAACTCTGACTGTCACATCTAGCCCTTATAACCCACACAGTGCACAACTATACAGCCCCCCACTGACGATGCCCCTTGGGCTGCTACTCTGTGCAACCTCTGAGTCTCTGGTCCCCTCACCCTCCCATACTATACAGATAATTAATACCACCCTCACTCTAACAAGGGAGCCTCCCACTCCTGCTTTACCACCCTCAACTCCCTCCAGTACTGCCCTATAACCCCCTCTCTCCTTTCTCCTACTAGCATACTATTACTCAGGCCTCTTCTGCCTTTAACCCTTCCACTAACCTATGAATTTCTCTCCTATGTTAAACTGTAGATTTAGTAGTTGCCGTATTGGTCCTTGCAAGAATAGATCCAGAAGCAAATGATTTGATACCTTTTCATGGACCAACATAGATGTAACAAGAACAAAGTGCTCTAGCTTTCGGACCAACCAGTCCTTCTTCAGAAGCTCATGGCAGTTGTTTGGAAAATACAATACTTATAACAGCTAGATAATGCAGAGAAAAACAGAAAAAAATCCCCATTGGTTTAAAATACTCATTAAAAAACAGATGATGTCAGACAAGTTTAACAGTACAATACTGCCCTCAGTCGAATGAACCTTGAGTTCCAGATGTTCCTGGTGCAAGACACATATAAGGAATCCTACTGCACATAAATTTAATTGACATAAGATAACACTGCAGAAGCAGATAACTCCCAAATCAAGCCATAGGTGCCACAGTCAGTATAAGGATGTGATTACTGAAAAGGCAACCCCCACCCAGCTTAAAGACAGACTGAGATAGTTATAGGGCTCATGAAATTACAATGTATGCATTAAAGACAAGAATTACCAGTAAAGTTGTCTAAAAAACATCAGTGCTCACTGTGTGATGTGTAAAACCTAGCTGGACTTGCCACCCAGCTGTATTCTCAAGCTAAATAGAAGGCCCAAGAGATTACAAAAACCTCAGGACTATATACATGATAATTAAAATATAAATAGATAATATTAGTGTTAAGCAAAAAACTCTAGTCGAGGAACCTCAAGGAGTTCAGACCATGCAGCCTGATATGTACTGATGTCAATATATACTGAGAATGTAGCAACTTCATGTACCACAAGTGTCTAGGAATCTGAAAAAGAGATAAAAATGTAATTTATCTCCTCCTGTTCATACAAACAATACAACCTAACCCACCCACATCACAATAATGTGGGTGAGGGAGATACATAGCTTAAACGAGATGTAGTCTCTCTCTCTCTATCCCCACCCTCCTTTCTCTCTCTCTCTCTCTCCCACAGACAGACCCACACACACACACACACACACACACTCTCAATCCCTCTCCTAGTGAACCTATATTAACTAGTCGCTGTAATTGTTCCCCAAAGGAATGCAACTTGTCATGAAATCCTGAGTAAAGTACTATAATATAAGCCTAATGTAAAAGATATGTGCAGGACCCCAAGCAAATGAGATCACACATCCCAATATGTACAGAGTTACAAAATTATATATAACAGTATAAGATAACACTCCTGTATGTACACTAGCAGGCTGGGTAATCTGAATATGGTGCAATGGAATCAACCCCCACAGGCAAAGATAAAAAGTAAGAAGAAATTCTTTATGTGTGTGAAATAAAAATAGTAACACATTATAACTCCATATAGCTAAATAGAGACTTACCTCAATGTGACAGCAAGCCCCACATCTGTTATATCACATACTTTAGCGCATACCCACACACATGCATACATACATGCATCCACATCTCACATATGCTGAAGTCCTATAATATGTCAGTTTGAAGAAGAAAAGGTCTGTGAATGTTAGTTTCTGTAGTGTCCCATAAAGCCAATATCCAAGTTCATCCCATCTGCTACCATATTGAGATGTAAGATAAGTTTAATCTCAAAAGCTCGTCTCTGTTGTGTGTTTTGAGATTTCCTTTTAAGACCATTACTGACATATCTGAGACTTAGTGGTCAGGCTGGGAGAAGTGATGCCCACTGGTTTGTCAGTCTTCCTTGCTGTAATAGTATGTCTGTGTGAGTTCATCCTAGTGCGGAGCTGTTGGGTGTCTCTCTACATAACCTGTTTGTGGACATCTCTTGCACTGAATGAAATAAACAACATATGTGACTTGCATGTATAACTCCATGCACCTGGAATTGTCTGTTTTGAGATGTAACCACACAGTCTGAGGTGAAATGAGCCTACAAGTCTTGCAGGGCGTTGATTGCAGGGTCGTGTGCCATTGTGTGACATGGTATTCTGTTCCGTGAAAGTTTGCTCCTAATAATTAGGCTGGATAAATTTGGCGGTTGTTTAAAAGATAGTAGTGGAGTTCCTGAAAATACAATTAAGGGTGTCATCCTCACTAAATATTGGGTGGAGATCTTTAATAATCTTACGAGACGTTCAAGGTCTGGATGATATGTGACTACCAAGGGTATTCTTTCTGTAGCTGTCTTTTCTTTATATTGAAGTAGTTGTTGTCTTGGTACTTGCGTTGCCGTTCTGTTATCCTGTCAATTTCCCTGGAAGAGTGTCCCTGCTCCATAAAGGTGTTTTCAACATAGCCAAATGTGTATCTCTGTCATCCTCATTTGAACAAATACGTTGACAACGAAGGGCTTGACTGTATATGAGACAGATTTTTGTATGGTTAGGGTGATTACTTTTCCTGTCAGGTATCTCTGTCTGTCTGTTGGCTTCCTGTAAATACATGTATGTAAGGTTCCATCCTTAATGATGACTGTGGTGTCCAGAAAGTTAACCTTGGTGGTAGAGTACTCCAAGGTAAGCTTTATAGTAGGGTGGAGATTATTAAGTTTGTGATGAAAATCTTTGAGTGCATCTGTGCCTTCCGTCCAGATGATAAACAAATCATCAATGTAACGGAAATAAGCCAGTGGTTTGTGGGGATACTGCCTTAAAAAATCCTCCTCCAAGTCAGCCATAAAGAGGTTAGCATACTGTGGAGCCATTTGGTGCCCATTGCTGTTCCCATAGTTTGAACATAATGTTTACCATTGAAGTTGAAGTTGTTATGTGTCAAAATGAATTCCATAAGTTCCCCACCACTCCAGGGTTGATGTTTTGGTCAGGTCCTTTCTCATGTATGTATTTAAGGCATGCTGCAATGCCATCTGTGTGTGGAATATTAGTGTAGAGGGATGTTACATCCATTGTCACTAAATGGCATCAGGTGGTAAATCCTTATAACCAGAAAGTACACGCAACAAGTGTGTAGTGTCCTGGATATAACTGTCTCTTTCCATAACCAGCGGTTTCAAAATGGTCTCTACAAACCCTGAGATCCCTCAGTCAGGGTACCATTACCAGAGACTATGGGTCTCCTGGATTGCCAGGTTTATGTATTTTAGGCAGCATGTAGAATGTCCCTGGCTTTGGTTCAGCAGGAATGAGGTGAACTAGTTTATTTTGGACATGGTCAGGAAAAGTTTTAATTAAGTCACATAGTTCATCTTTATATCTTGTAGTGGGGTCACTCTCAGTTCTCTGTAGTATGTAAGATCTGTTAGCTGTCTATTAGCTTCAGTAATATAATCCTCTCTGTTTAAAATCACCACTGCAGAACCTTTATCAGCTTTTTGATGACAATGTTGTGGTTTGATTTCAGTGTCCCTATAGTTCGCCGTTCTAGTGGAGAGAGGTTATAATGGGTTTGTTTTGCCTGGTAAGGATCTGACCACTGACTTGTTGGCGAAACAATTAATATAATTGTCTAGTTTTTATTACGCCCACTTGAGGGGTAAAATCAGATTCCTTTTCTTATCCATTACATTATTGCTGTTTGCACTGTCTTCACTACCAGTGATTTCTTCCCTGCCATGAAAGAATTCTTTAAGTCTCAATCTCGGAAGTACTCCTCTGTTCACTACAAAACAGTATGTTATCCAGTGGTTTTGTTGGGCAGAAAGTGAGGCCCTTTGAAAGTACATTCAGTTCTCCAGTAGTCAGTGTGTGGTTGGACAAATTAACAACTGAAAGGTGCCCATCAGTATTGTGTAGTTGTTCAGTGACTCCATTGTGTGCTTCATGGTTGTTAGGAAGTATGGTATGTTGAAGGGCATCTAATTTCCTATTTTTCACAAGCATGGCTTTTCTTAAGGTCCTTTGGTAGTTAATGTGTATCTCTCATAAGATGTCTTGAATAGGTTCCCCAGACACCCTTTCCAGAGTGGTTACAATTTCAGCAAACTCTTTGTTAAGAACAACTTTTGAGCATATGACATGTGAATCCTGTGATTTCTCAGTTTCTCAGAGGTCCTATGACAAAGTTGTTCTGCATAAATAAATTGTTTGTATTTCTTAATGGATTCCAAATAGTAAGACCTTTAGGGATAATGTTTCTCCTCTTGCACTGGGTTAGAAAATAGATGTCACTGTCTAGCCGTGCAATTTCTTCTTGATGTTATGTAACTGCCATATTCTACGGCGAATTCGGTATCTTCCATGTTGAACTGTAGATTTAGTAGTTGCCGATTGGTCCTTGCAAGAATAGATCCAGAAGCAAATGATTTGATACCTTTTAATGGACCAACATAGATGTAACAAGAACAAAGTGCTCTAGCTTTCGGACCAACCAGTCCTTCTTCAGAAGCTCATGGCAGTTGTTTGGAAAATACAATACTTATAACAGCTAGATAATGCAGGTTATGTAGGAGAGACACGCCAACAGCTCCGCACTAGGATGAACTCACACAGACATACTATTACAGCAAGGAAGACTGACAAACCAGTGGGGCATCACTTCTCCCAGCCTGACCACTCAGTCTCAGATATGTCAGTAATGGTCTTAAAGGAAATCTCAAAACACACAACAGAGACGAGCTTTTGAGATTAAACTTATCTTACATCTCAATATGGTAGCAGATGGGATGAACTTGGATATTGGCTTTATGGGACACTACAGAAACTAACATTCACAGACCTTTTCTTCTTCAAACTGACATATTATAGGACTTCAGCATATGTGAGATGTGGATGCATGTATGTATATGCATGTGTGTGGGTATGCTGTAGTATGTGATATAACAGATCACGGGGCTTGCTGTCACATTGAGGTAAGTCTCTATTTAGCTATATGGAGTTATAATGTGTTACTATTTTATTTCACACACATAAAAATTTCTTCTTACTTTTTATCGTTGCCTGTGGGGGGATTGATTCCATTGCACATATTCAGATTACCCAGCCTGCTAGTGTACATACAGGAGTGTTATCTTATACTGTTATATATAATTTTTGTAACTCTGTACATATTGGGATGTGTGATCTCATTTGCTTGGGGTCCTGCACATATCTTTTTACATTAGGCTTATATTATAGTACTTACTCAAGTTTCATGACAAGTTGCATTCCTTTGGGGAACAATTACAGCGACTGAAGTTAATATAGGTTCACTAGGAGAGGGATTGAGGTGTGTGTGTGTGTGTGTGTGTGTGTATGTGTGGGTCTGTCTGTGGGAGAGAGAGAGAGAGAGAGAGAGAGAAAAGGAGGGTGGGGATAGAGAGAGAGACTACATCTCGTTTAGCTATGTATCTCCCTCACCCACATTATTGTGATGTGGGGTGGGTTAGGTTTATTGTTTGTATGAACAGGAGGAGATAAATTACATTTTATCTCTTTCAGATTCCCTAGACACTTGTGGTACATGAAGTTGCTACATTCTCAGTATATATTGACATCAGTACATATCAGGCTGCATGGTCTGAACTCCTTGAGGTTCCTCGACTAGAGTTTTGCTTAACACTAATATTATCTATTTATATTTTAATTATCATGTATATAGTCCTGAGGTTTTGTAATCTCTTGGGCCTTCTATTTAGCTTGAGAATACAGCTGGGTGGCAAGTCCAGCTAGGTTTCCACATCACACAGTGAGCACTGATGTTTTTGACAACTTTACTGGTAATTCTTGTCTTTAATGCATACATTGTAATTTCATGAGCCCTATAACTATCTCAGTCTGTCTTTAAGCTGGGTGGGGTTGCCTTTCAGTAATCACATCCTTATACTGACTGTGGCACTCATAGCTTGATTTGGGAGTTATCTGCTTCTGCAGTGTTATCTTATGTCAATTAAATTTATGTGCAGTAGGATTCCTTATATGTGTCTTGCACGGAACATCTAGACCCAGAGTTCATTCGGACTGAGGCAGTATTGTACTATTAAACTTGTCTGACATCATCTGTTTTTTTAATGAGTATTTTAAACCAATGGGGATTTTTTTCTGTTTTTCTCTGCATTATCTAGCTGTTATAAGTATTGTATTTTCCAAACAACTGCCATGAGCTTCTGAAGAAGGACTGGTTGGTCCGAAAGCTAGAGCACTTTGTTCTTGTTACATCTATGTTGGTCCATTAAAAGGTATCAAATCATTTGCTTCTGGATCTCCTATGTTAAGCATCTACTATAACTTGTTAAAGTTAGTACAATTGTCTGTTGTTCAGGTTTCTTATGTATAGCACTTATAATTTGTTAAAGTCAGTACAGAATTATGTTGTTCAATTATCTTCTTCATCTTGTTGTGTCTCACCATGCCCGTTTATATTGTGCCCACTGTACCGGTGTTTTCCATCCTCTCTATAATTCAATTTTGGATGTGGAGCCTTTGTAAATGAGCCCTTGGTTCAAAGGTCTTAATTCCGAGATTCAATAAAATAAAAAATAAACAAGAAAAATGATGGGAAACAGCAATTTAAACACTAAGTTTACATGATACTCATCCAAAGATGACGTCGACAGTATCAACGATCTTCCTCGAGGTCCAACGTGTGCAGGTCGACAGCGGAAAAGAACTGGTGGGTGGGCGTGGGGACCACTCCCTTTATAGTGCCATGCTGACATCAGTCACGTGACGTTGGGGGCAGTCCCCCACCAGACACTGCTAGCTAGAAGTTTTCCATGTGGTCCTAGTGCCTGACAGCTTAGTCCTATTTGTGAGTACTTACTGCAAGAGCCCTCTCGAAGTAAGATCTGTATGTGTGCACTTTGATGCACTGCTTAATGGTACACATGAACTGCCATCTAATGGCATGAGTAAGCTTTGGTGCACTGCCATCTAACGGTACCGCTGAGCTTTTGTGTACTGCCAACTAATGGTAAAGCTAAGCTTTGGTGCACTGCCATCTAATGGTATGGATGTGCTTTGCTGCAATGCCACTTAATGGTGTAGCTGTGCTTCAGCACACTACCATCTAATTCTATCATTGAGCTTTGGTGCACTGCCATCTGATGGTATGGGTAAACTTCTGTACACTGCCATCTATCAGTGTGGGTGTGCTTTGGTGCACTGCCATCTAATGGTATGAGTGTGCTTTGGTGCACTGCCATCTAATGATATGGAAGTGCTTCGGTGCACTGCCATCCAACGGTATGGGTGTGCTTTGGTGCACTGCCATCTGATGGTATGGGTAAACTTCTGTACACTGCCATCTATCAGTGTGGGCGTGCTTCGGTGCACTGACATCCAACGGTATGGGTGTACTTTGGTGCACTGCCATCTGATGGTATGGGTAAACTTCTGTACACTGCCATCTATCAGTGTGGGTGTGCTTTGGTGCACTGCCATCTAATGGTATGGGTGTGCTTTGGTGCACTGCCATTTAATGGTGTAGCTGTGCTTCAGCACACTGCCATCTAATCCTACCATTGAGCTTTGGTGCACTGCCATCTGAACAGTATAGGCGAAGTTCCGTACACTGCCATCTAAACAATATTGGTACGTTTCGGTGCACTGCCAACAGACGGTACCAGCATGATCCTGGTGCTCTGGAATCCGAACATAGTGGCAGTCTTCCAGTGCTTTGCTACAGGTGGTAACTGCATGTTCTGGGTGACAGCAATTCAATCATAGAAGCTTGCTTATGCTATAGTAAGATACAACCTTAACACATCCTTAACAGCATGCTTACAGTGCACTGTGATTGAACCATAGAGGCATCTGGTGCACTGCGATCCAATCACAGCAACATGCTTCCAATACACTGTGATCTATCCAGAGCAACATGCTTCTGGTGCACTGTGATTGAACCATAGCAACATGCTTCCAGTGCACTGTGACTGAACCACAGCAACATACTTCTGGTGCACTGTGGTCTAATCACAGCAACATACTTCCGCTACACTGTGATCTATCCAGAGCAACATGCTTCTTGTGCACTGTGATTGAACCACAGCAACATGCTTCTGGTGCACTGTGGCTGAACCGCAGCAACATACTTCCAGTACACTGTGGTCTAACCACAGCAACATGCTTCCTGTACACTGTAATCTATCCAGAGCAACATGCTTCTGGTGCACTGTGATTGAACCATAGCAACATGCTTCCAGTGCACTGTGACTGAACCACAGCAACATACTTCTGGTGCACTGTGGTCTAATCACAGCAACATACTTCCGGTACACTGTGATCTATCCAGAGCAACATGCTTCTTGTGCACTGTGGTTGAACCACAGCAACATGCTTCTGCTGCACTGTGACTGAACTGCAGCAACATACTTCCAGTACATTGTGGTCTAACCACAGCAACATGCTTCCTGTACACTGTAATCTATCCAGAGCAATATGCTTCTGGTGCATTGTGATTGAACCATAGCAACATTCTTCCGGTGCCCTGTAACTGAAGCATAGCAACATACTTCCAGTGCACGGTGATCCAACCACAGAAACATGCTTCAGGTGTACTGTGAACCATAGCAACATGTTTCCAGTGCACTGTGATCTGACCATAGCAACATGCTTCAGGTGCAGTGTGACTGAACCACAGCAACATGCTTCAGGTGCAGTGTGATTGAGCCACAGCAACATGCTTCGGGTGCACTGTAACTGAACCACAGCAACATGCTTCAGGTGCACTGTAACTGAACCACAGCAACATGCTTCAGGTGCACTGTAACTGAACCACAGCAACATGCTTCAGGTGCACTGTAACTGAACCACAGCAACATGCTTCAGGTGCACTGTGACTACAATATTGCTTATGGTGCACTACAGTCAGACAGTACCAATTTACTTCTAGTTCACTATGATTAGATAGTACCATCACACTCTGGGCTATCCCAAAACCATATTACAATGTGGGTATGAACCGAGTCCGTTTTGGTTAGCAGCAAGGGAGCTGATGTGGTAACTTTGTTATAAATGTATGGATGGGGCATCTCCCACACAAATCCTGTCTTTCATAAACAGTGGAATACAGTTAAATGTGTGTTATGAATACTGCATGTTAAGGATGTTAGGGACACTTCTTGTGGTCCCAAGTGCAACTTTTTTAAGTTCTGTGCAACCTGCACATTAAGAGCACCTTGGTACTAAGAACAGATTCCTCTGCCCTAGTAAGGTCCTTATCAGACAAGTAAGCATTAAGCCACGACGAAGGTGGCATCTAATGCTGGATTGATGCATGGTTGGGAGGGTTGTGGCCCGAGGCCGAAGGCGAACAACGCTTAACCATGCATCAATCGCGTTAGATGCCGCTTGAGTAACTTAATCTTCAGTAACATGGGCTGCGTGACGGTGGCGTCGCCAGGAGCCTGCCTAGTGTGCGTTGAACAACAAAACACAGGGAGTCGGGGCTGTGAGGAAAGAGTTTTACTGCACTTTCACATCTTCGTACAAAACAACATTTACATACTGATGCGGTCAACATAATGAGTAGGTGTAAGTAAACAAGATAGTGCGGCTCACATCACAGTCCCGAAATTCTGTTGTTCTGTGCGGGTATTATCTTCATACCTGGCGCTGGAGGTCTCCGGTGCACTGCTCACTCGCAGTGTGTGCGATCGCATCAAGTGCATGGGCCCGGTCACTTCCCTTGCCTCTCGCTGACTCGGCCGTCTTGCACTGTGCTATCTCTCAGTTCTATGCGCCGCTGGTTCTTGTCCCCCTTCCCCGTTTCCGTCAGCGTCTAGCTGGTCTGCCTGTCGCTGTGCCAGTCTTGCGCCTGTTAAACTTCTTTGCCAAACAATCTACTCAGCCCAACTCTGAAATCAGCTGACAAATTCTCCCCAAAATGTTGTTGCTTCAGACATCACTGCTGCTTCCGTAGCCTCCTTAAAGTTACTGACATGCATCTACAGTAGTTTATAGAATTTTTTTTATATGCATGCTAAAAATAGAAAATAAGAGTTAACATTGATGTTTCAACCTTATGTCTTCTTCAGGAATTATCCAAATGAAAAAAAGCAAAGTTTTCTTTTAGATAATTTCTGAAGACCTAAGGTTGAAACAAAAATTTTAACTCTTATTTTCTATTTTCAGCGTGTATTTAATATTACCATTTTGTTTTGTTTTCAGACCACATGCTGACACATTGGCTCATTTTTTTTCCATATGATTTTTGGATCCATTTTTAACACTGGCAACCAAAACATTATCAGAATGCTATTGTACCTCAGAGTGTACTAAATGCCCAATTCCCTTGGGTCTGACTTGGTACCTGGCTAAGACAATGATCGCACTACCCTGAGGAGTCCCAATAGGACAAAACATGTGTCTGTAGGTTGTCATTATCGGCCTATACTGGATCAGATTTACAAACTTGTTTAAAAGGAAATGTTTGATCTGACAAAGCCTTGTGAACCTGCCTCGCACAAGGATCTACATATCCATGATACTAACTGCCCAATAATGAGGCTAATAAAACCATTTCGGGATTCTGCTTCACTCGAGGAGTTTATGATGTCACCAGAGCCCCAAGATGGAATTCCGTAAGGAACCTACCACGCATGTACATAATAAGGACATAAAGCAGCTGAGTGGTTTATAGTTGTCACCAGAACCATTATATTATGGGGTTGTATGAACGAGTATAACCTTAGCAACATTCAGTGATTATATCACATCTTGAAATCACCGTCAAGATAGATTGGCCAAGTGAGGGGGTGGGTGCCTAGTCTACCTGAGCAACAATATCAGAGGTCAAATCATGCCTAATAATGTAAACTCTAAAGAAGCACAAATACTCTATCAAACTCTCAATTGGCCACCAATGTAAGACACTGATAATGACTACTGTCTACAAAACCCCCGGAAAACAAGGTCCAGGACTTGACCAATTTCATGATCACTATAGCCAGGTTAAACAGGGGTGGGAACAGGTCATACTAGGGGACTTTAACACCAACTGGTTAGCATAGGATTCGTATCTACAAGAGACAAAATCCATGGCCATTATCTTACACGGATGGTCACCCAGGCAACCAGGATGAATTACCGCACTGGTACCAGCACCCTACATCAACTGGCTTCTCACCACCTGCCCAGAGCATATCACAGATGCTTCTGTTCTACCCGACACATTAAGTGACCACTCTCCAGCAGTCTGTTATTGACCAACGTCCCAAAAGTCCCCCGCTCGCCAAAACCGCTCCCTCAAAAAGGCCTGGAGCATTTCAAAACTATCTGAAAGGTGCAGACTGTACCCCTTAGGCGACTGTAATGAAACTAATAAGGCTCTCTATTACCTCATCTCTATTTTCAACAAGGCCTGTGATTTATTTGGCCCTGTACAAACTACCAAAGTCAGAGGGCCATAAATCCTTGGCTCTCTGGCCCCTTCATTCAGAAAATGAAAATACAAGCCAACCTCTAGCACATAGCAAGAGCGACCGGTAGTCAGGCTGATATTATTGCATACAAAGTTGCCAGAAATAAGTGTACTAGGCTAGTGAGAAACGCAAAGGCCTCCTACTACAAGGAGCAACTGGAAAGGAACTGGAGAAATGGGAGGGAGTTTTGGAATAACATTAAATCCCTGACTGGTAAGGAATCCAGAGCGCCACCTGACCTAATTGTAACTCCTACTGGCCCATTACAGCAACCAATGGACCTGGCAAATGCCTTTAATAATGCCTTCACGGATCTAAGCTCTGTTCTACCACCTATATATCTCAAAACCATGCCCACTATGGGGCCCCACTACAACAACCCTCCCACCACCCTTAACACCAGACAACCTCTGTTCTACTTCAAACAAATTACTAGGTCACAATCCATCAAATATGTCAAAAGGATCCTAGGCAAAACCAGGCTCAGCAGTGACATGCTAGATATGAAGCTACTAGCTCTCGCTCAGGAAGAACTAGCTCTTCCAAGTACCAAATTATTTAACATATCCCTTAGGACAGGAATATTCCCTGACAGGTGGAAGACCGTCCTTGTAACCCCGGTATTCAAAAATGGGGACAGAACTAGTTTGGGAAATTATCGCCCGATCTCCATACTACCCCCCCCCCCCAAAGCACTAGAAAGCTGTTTCAGACCAACTCACAGAATATCTGAACAAATACAATCTGCTTTGCCTTCAGCAGCACGGGTTTCGTCAAAGTCACAGCACTATAGTAATTGACTACACCTCTCACTTATACGAAGCTCTTGACGCTAGAAAGACGGTGGGGTCTATATTTATAGACCTCACCAAAGCTTTTGACACCGTGAATCACCAGATCCTGTTCAACCGCCTTATTACCCTAGGCCTGTCCATAGATACTGTTTCTTGGTTTCATAGTTACCTTTCCCACAGGTCGCAGTGTGTGAGGATAAGTGGGGTAAACTCAGACCCTAGAAAGGTAACTTTGGGGTTCCCCCAAGAAGTGATCTTAGGACTACTCTTCAATTTAATTATAAATTCCCTCCCTAACGCATGCCCTGCCAAGATGCTGCTCTATGTAGATGATGCAGTAATCTCTGTACAAGGTAATCATCCGGCAGAAATAACAACCCTACAACATATATTCACTAAGCTCGAGTCCTGGTTCTCTCAAAACATACTCCTACTAAACTATAAAAAAAAAAAAAAAAAATCATGCATTTCACCATGCCACACACAAAAAAGAATATTGAACCTATTGAACCTTTGACCATCTTAAGCCAAAAAGGAGACGTCATTGAACAGGTTTCAACCTTCAAATATATCGGAATCCACTTAAAGACGACACCCTTACCTTCACCCCCCCATACAGTCCACGTTATCAAATCTGCAAACATTAAACTTGGGATCCTACATCATCATAGGCAAGCCATGATCCCTGAGGCCCTAAACCTTGTCACTCGGAACTCAATACTGGCAGTCATAGACTACAGTCTAGTTATTTACAGTGCTGCCACTGAAACTGAGCTAAAACGTGTAAAACTACTAATTAACAAGGCCTGCCATCTAGTCGTAGGAGGAAAACATCTTACTCACACTTGTAGCCTCTATTCCTCTATTGGTTGGCTCCCTCTGCACCTTAGGACCAGGTATCAGGCTTGCCTGATTGGTTAAAAAAAAAGCTGTATTAGGTCATACACCCGAATCTACTGCAGCTTTGTTCTAGCGCAACCTAACCCCAAAAGTCACCAGAAGCTCGGCAAAGGGAATACTCCATGTCCCCTTCAAACGAACCTCCTTTGGCACAACGGTCACTCTCCTATCGTAGACCCAATGGTTAAATGACTTCCCCACTACCCCCCTGCAGCACATCAACTTTGGCCTTTTTAAAAGAGACCTGTGAATCCTCCTGGCCCAAAATAACCAATGTGATTGCTACTCCTAAACGCAGGCTACCCCTTACACCTCCCTCTACTCCTCTTCCTAATCCCACTACCTACCCCCCTCTTGCCTCTCTTGCTTGAGGATGCCCTCTCTGGCTGCTTCCTTGGCAAAGCCCTCTCTGGCTGCTACCTCCTCAATATCTTGCACTTAGCAGCTAAACTGTTTCACAATGATTATCACTGTTTTTAATATTATTAGAATTGTAACGTTCATTACCTGCACTTATGTATTCATGTAATCTAATCCATTCTGTATCAATTTACCTGCCAACTTGTTAGATCTTTCACTATATGTTTTGTACTGTTATGTTTATGTTTAGAGATATGGAACCTTTGTAAAAGTGCCATCTTGACTCAAAGGTATTTAATCTGAATCTGAAATAGATAAAAATCACTGAATGTAGATTTAAGAACTACATAAGCACAAGACCCTAAACTCCTATATTTTATGCAGCTAATATACTGCAGTTCACCAAATATTATATGAAGCATAATACAAGGGTATCTGTTAATAACAAGGTGGTAATTTCATTGAGTGAAGCTGGTGACAGTACCAAGTGTTTTTCGTGACACTAGCTTCACCAGATGAAATGACCTCTGAGCGGTTCACAGGCATCCATCTGTTGTTTATATTATATGGCTGAGGTTTTTTCCATGCTGAAATGTTAGCTGCATGCCATTATTTATGGGTGAACCAACTTTACTCATAGATATGATGACATACTTGCGACTAATGACAGCTCATTCCATGAATAAAAGTCAGTGAATTATATCTGGCAAGCATATAATTTAACAATGCTCTACATGGCTGCTTACTTACTATTATGAAATCCAAAAAGCTGGTTGGTTGAAGCATAGCCTTAATATAGCATTATGGCTCAGAATGAATTGCCAAGATTAGCTATGTCCCATTGTGGGCTATTGCAATACACTAAAGGAATAGCACACTCCAGGCTGTGCATTACCTGGATAATAACACATGGCAGGGTGTGCACTCACTGGGAAATACAGGCACTTACCTAGTGCCTTAGCTTACACAGGAGGAGTGCCTATATCTCCCTGCCAATGCTGCACCCTGAAGTGTGTCACTGCAGTTATAAAACTAAAACATTTGTCTTAGAAAATGCAAGACTGAGCATTCTTGTGTATGTGTAAGCATGGCAATTGACCTGGTTTGTCCAGTTAGAGAGCAGTATTTGTGGTAGTTATCTTGACCCATTTCATAAAGGGATTTGGAAAACACATTTGAATTGCCTTTTTAATTTAAATGTTGCTTTGAAGCACTGCCCCTTTTACCTTTTTCTTCCTTTCAGTTGATTCTTTGCCAGGGCGAACAGCTGGATTCTTAATCCTGGGGCAGGCTTCCTCTTTACCCGACCCATTTGTCTTGTCGTTCTGAATTTTGGTGAGGAGTAAGCGGAGTTCTGATGATAACTTCATGTCCACAGTTCTTAAGTCATTGATCAACTGTGAGGATAGCAAGCAAACTTTCAATATAAGACAGGTTAAGGAAGATTTCTGGTTGGTGCTCGTGAACAAGTTAATATCTGTGCTAGCTTTGACCCTCCCAAGGGACAGGACATCTTGACCCCCCCCTCACTCTTAAATGTCTCTCCCCATCACATTTACTCCTCAGTTAATCATCGAGGCGTACTATCCCTCCCAGTCAGCCCCAGAGAGGGATTCTGGTGTTCACATGGGAAAGAATAGTTACATAAGAACTTACCATAACAGTAGATCTTCGAGGGGATCCCAGTCATCAAGTTACACTATAGGAACCTCCGCCGTCGGTGAAGGGGAATCCACATGGAAGATTTTCAGCAGTACAACTGGGCCACCCGCGCCATCGACATCAGCAACCCTATATAGGCGTGAGCATCCCCACTCCCTCCTCATTCCTTTCTCCCCAGAGATGAAGGGAGTTATGCCCCTGCCCAGGGGAAACGAGAAGAGAAAGAGGCACCCAGACCTGATAAAAACTGGATACAGTAGATAGCCAGTTCCTTCACAGGCGCCCTTAGAAGGGGGATGGTGGGAGGGAAATATACCTGATGAATGAGATGTCCTCGAAGATCTACTGTTATGGTAAGTTCTTACGTAACTGTTCTTTCTTCTTTGGGGGTATCTCTGTCATCAAGTAACACTGTAGGAATGAGTACCAAGCAGTGACAAGAGGAAACAGATAGTCTGGGAGGCTGAATCTCTATAAGCATAAGACAGGAGTCCTTGTAGCACAGCCCTGCCAAATCCTGCATGGGCTCTTGAGGCAATGTCCAGACTGCAATGCTTGGTGAAAGTGTAGACTGTACTCCAGGTGGCAGCTGCACAAATGTCAGCAGCCGTGACCCCTTTGCTACAAGCCACCAGGGTAGCCATGCCTCTGGTAGAATGAGCTTTGACAGCACCAGGCAATTCTTTGCCGTACTTGTAGCAGAATACAATGCAATTTGCCAACCATTTGGACAAACATTGCTTAGAAACCGAAGCGCCCTCTCTACCTGGGATGAAGGAAACAAACAACTGCTTTGACTTCCTGGACTCCTTAGTTTGAAGCAGACAGTACTTCAAAGTTCTGTGCACATCTAATGTATGGTGCAGTGCTTCCCCTGGATTAGCACGCTCAGGAAAATAAACAGAAAGATGCATAGACTGATTTAGTGTGAACTCAAAACCACCCTGGGTTGAAACAGGATTTGTGCACAAAGATACCATGTTTTTGTGAAAAATCAAATAAGGCTCCTCGCACCATAGGGCCTGCAGTTCTGAAATTCTTCAGGCAGAAGTAATTGCAACTAAAAATACCGCTTTTCAAGAGAGAAAGTGCAAGCCACGATTTGCTCAAAAAGAGAGAGGATCAACTTCTCCAAAATAAAATTCAGGTCCCAGGCTGGGACAGGGGAATGGATTGGGGAGTTCAGGTGCAGTGTGCCTATGCAGAAATTACGGGAGACATCCAGCTGAGCAATCGTGCGGTCATCCACAGGCTCATGAAAAGCAGAAATAGCCGAAAGGTGGACCCTGAGTGAGGAATACTGGAGGCCTGAGTCAGACAAAGAGTTTAGGAAGTCCAGGATATGATTAACCAAACAGGTGAAAGGGTCCAGGGCATGTTTGGCAGCCCAAATGGCAAACTGCTTCCACTTCATGGCACAGGTGGCTCGAGTGGAAGGTTTCCAAGCAGCCACCAGGACATCCACTACCCTGTTAGAGACCCCAGACCTGGCGATGTCTACGTTCTCAGAAGCCAGGCATGCAGAAGAAGGGACCTGAGGTAGCAATGGACCAGAGTCCCCTGATCCTGCGTCAGCAGATTCCTGCAAAGAGGAAGAGGGACCGGGGGTTCCTCTGCTATCTGCTGAAGTAGACGGAACCATATCTAGCGAGGCCAGAATGGAGCTGCCAGAATCATGCTGGCCCTCTCCATCTGTAACTTGATTAGCACTCTCTGTATCAGAGGAAATGGTGGGAATGCGTACAGAAACCTCTCGCTCCAAGAGAGGGACAACGCGTCTTGCCAGAAAACCCGAGGCCCTGGATCTAGCGAGCAGAAATTGGGCACTTCTGCGATGGATGAGATAAGTTCCAATTCATGTATGCTGGACTGAGTCCTGCTGAGACTGTGCACCAGGGTGTTCAGGACGCCCAGCACATGGACTGCAGAGAATGTCAGACTGTGCTCCAGTGCCCAGTACCACACTCTTATGGCCTCCCTGCAAAGGATGCTTGAATGAGTCCTGCCCTGTTTGTTGATGTAGTAGGCTATACTCAAATTGTCCGACTGCACTAGAAGTTGGCTCAGAGCGAGATGCTCTTGAAAGGCCTCTCATGTCCAGCACACTGAAATGCAGGGTGGCTTCCCACTGGGACCATGAGCCCTGGGTTTGGAAGGGGCCCAGGTGTGCTCCCCAGCCCATACCTGAAGCATCTGTGGTTAAGATCTGATGCGGGGGAGAAATCTGGAAGGGAACACCTTGAAGTAGATTCAAGGGGTTCATCCACCACTGCAGTACCTTGTGTACTGGAGAAGAGACCAGGAACAGTTGGTCCAACTCGTCTGTGCACTGGTCCCACTGTACCCGGAGGGTCCACTGAATGGTATGCATGTGAAGCCTGGCTAGCGGGACGGTGGTAATGGCCGCTGTCATTAGGCCCAACAATCTGAGGTACACCCTGGCAGGAATGTACTGACTCTGAGTGACTTCCTGAGCTTGGGCTATGAGGCACTCCACCCTGTTTTGGGGGTGGGGAGGTCTTCTCCTTCGCAGAGTCCAGAACCACCCCTATATACTGCAGCCTTTGGGATAATACTAGAACCGACTTGGCCAGGTTGACCGTAATGTCCAGGGAGTGGAAAAGCTGGAGAGTGCACTCCAGAGACAGCAAAAGCTGTTCCCTGAATAGGGCTTTCAGAAGTCAATCATCCAGGTAAGGGAAGACATACAGTTCCTCTCTTCTGAGAGCAGCTGCGACCACTGTTAAGCACTTGGTAAAGACTCCCAGCACAGAGGCTAAGCCAACGGGCAGCAGTTTGAACTGATAATGCTCGCCCTGAAAGGCAAAATGAAGAAACCTCCTTTGAGGAGAAAAGACCGTGATGTGCAGGTAAGCATCCTGCATGTTCAGTGAACAGAGTCAGTCCCCAGTCTTGATGAGGGGCATCAGGCCTGACAAAGTTACCATCCAGAAAGTACAGTTATGTAAGAACTTACCGTAACAGTAGATCTTTGAGAGGAGCTCTTGCAGCCGGCTACACCATAAGGACTATGCCACCAGGCACTAGGACCCCACAAAAAATTCTTAGCTAGCAGTACCCAGTGGGGACTGCTCCCTGATGTTGGACTGCCTCCGACGTCTGCCAATGGTATAAAGGGGGCGAATTCACTGGGATGTTTCTTGAAGCATGCGACAGGTTTGCACCAAAAGAGGTAGTTAAAATCAGATCTCCTCGACCCCCATGGTTAGGACACAAAATAGGTAAATTGATTAGACTAAAAAAGCAACTATGGAAGAAAGCAAATAAATCTTTGAGTCCAGATACCTGGGCCAAACTTAAAACAATAAGGAACAGAGTTGCTACTGCTATTAGAAACACCAAAGCTTTTTACTACAAACAAAAAATACAGAACACAAAAAATCCCAGGGACTATTGGTTACTAATAAATAGGTTAAGGACTCCTGTTACAAATAATCTGGTGGCACAATTAAAGAAAAATGGGATACTGCAGCAGATGGATTCTACTGCAGATTTGTTAAACCACTATTTTATAGACCTTCCTGATATTGAAATGGTGGGTATAAACAACGAACAGAAATCATTTTTTGAAGAAGAAGGTGGCAAAGGTAGTCCTAATTTTAGGTTTAGTAAAATTACTATTAAAGAGGTTATAATTATGATAGACAAATGGCAAACACAAAAAGCTAGTGGTATTGATGGAATAGAAAACTATTTCCTAAAAGAATCAGTGTCTGAGATAGCACCTATTTTGATCAGCTTGTTTAACTGGTGTTTGAGTGAGGAGATTTTTCCTGTAAATTGGAAATTAACAAAGATTGTCCCTCTTGCTAAAGGAGGTGACCCCACTACCCCTACAGACTATCGTCCTATTGCCTTATTGTCTACTGTTTCCAAAATATTGGAGATAATAGTCCATAGGCAATTAATGGACTACTTAGGAAAATATAAGAAGTTGTCTCCACTTCAGCCTGGTTTTAGAAGGGGCAGGTCCATAGCCACCGCGCTCATGGACCTGTTTGCTATCCCTTTGGGAGAAGCAAGGTATGTGGGTGCGGTGTACGTGGACCTGTTGAAAGCTTTTGATCTTGTCAACCATGACATTTTGTTGAACCTACTGGGAAAAATGGGGTGGCAAAGCAGCCATGTCAGTGGTTCCATTCTTATTTGGAAAATAGGTCTCAGATTGTTAGCATAAATGGAATTAGTTCTAAGCCACTACATGTTACCCGAGGGGTACCGCAAGGATCTATATTAGGTCCCCTTTTATTCATTGTATACATTAATAATTTACCTGATTGTTTAAGAAATACCTCTGTTTGCTAATATGCGGATGACACCGTATTGATTGCAGAAGGGAATCATTATAAGGAAGTAGAGGGAAAATTACAAAAAGATTTTTTGATTATGCAGAATTATTTTCCCGATTTAGGGTTAACAATAAATAGTAAAAAAAAACTCAAACAATGCTGTTTTCTTCTAAACAAGATAAAGAACACCTGAACTCCAAGTTACTTGTTAGAACTAGGGAAGGGAATATTTTAGGACAAACTGAGGTATATAAATACCTAGGAGTTCTTATAGATCAGCATTTAAGATCTGATCACCACATAAGTTAATTGGGGAAAAAAGTTAATATGAGACTAGGGGCAGAAAGACGGTTATCATACTGCACAACCAGGAAAGTACGTCAAACTATGGTAAATCAATTAATATTGCCCATCCTGGATTACGGAAGTCATATTTACTGTCACGCAAACAAACAGCAAATGGTAAAATTAGATTTGGTCCAAAACAGGTTTGCCAGATTTGTACTGAAGTGTGATTTTAATACCCACCATTGTGCCATGTTTTGCTCCCTTGGCTGGAGCCCACTAGAGACCAGAAGAAAACGGGCATGAGCCCTACAAGTTCACGGAATTTAAAAAAAATAATTTCATGTGTGGGTTAATAGAAAAGTTAGAAAAACCAAAACATGGTTGTAATTTGAGGAAAAAAAATGGCTAGAGAGTTAGTAGTTCCCAAATATAAAAATAAATTTACATCCATGACTTTTCAGTATTAAGCAGCTGTTTGTTGGCATCAACTTCCCCTGTATTTTAAAGACCCACACGTGAAATCTGATGCTTTTAAAATTGCTGTCTATAGGGAATTTGAGTATTGTTGTACATGTAATAGATAGTCTAAATTGTATAGGTGCATATAAGGTGATTGGTACGACAGAATACATGGTAATGTAATAGTGTGTATTTTTTCGCTGTATTTGTCTACCCCTCCCTTGAATGCAATTTGTCTGAATTGAGATCTGTTTGTTTTTTGTATTTTGTATTTTTGTATTATGTATATGTGTTTTATGCTATTGTAACTTGATACTTTAAACAGGTGCACCTTGTGAAAAGGGCCTATATAGCCCTAATGGTAGTATCACTGTATAAATACATTTTATCTACTACTACTCTCCAGTTCTCCCACTGGAGACCCGGCTGACAAATCATAGAGAACTGAGGTTAGTGGAAAACCCCGCCAAGGGTAAGGAAAGAAAGGAGAAAGGACCGGGGGAAGGTGGAAATAATACCCACTGCAGAGCTCCTCTCGAAGATCTACTGTTACAATGATTCTTACGTAACTGTACTATCTTCCTTCGAGTGGGAGCTCTTGCAGCAGGCTACACCATAAGGACGAAGTACCAAGCAGTACTAAACATGATCCCGAATGGACTAGGAGGTGGAAAACTGAGAAGCGGGAGAAGCTTCAAGACAATAGGCTTTGAAGTACCTCCAACCCAAATCCAGCTCTCTGAAGGGAAGCAATGTCCAGGCTGTAGTGCTTCACAAAGATGCGCACTGAGCTCCAAGTAGCTGCTGCACAGATATCTGCCACAGAAACGTTTCGAGATGCCACAAAGGAGACAGAAACACCCCTGATGGAATGACCCTTAACCAAGCCCAGTAAGGGTTTGTTGTACTTATTGTAGCAGAAGGTGATGCAATGGACTAGCCATCTGGACAGAGTCTGCCTTGCCACGGGTACCCCCACAGTTCTCGGGGCAAAGGAAACAAAAAGTTGGCCAGATTTTCTCAAAGTCTGAGTATGGTTGATGTAGTATCTAAGAACTCTGTAACATTCAGAGTGTGAAGTAGAGCCTCACCACGATAAGTATGCTACAGGTAAAATACACCAGAAGGTTGATGACCTGATTAAGGGTAAACTGAGACACTACCTTAGGTAGGAACTTAGAATCAGTCCACAAGGACACCCTGTCCTTCTAGAAAATTAAATATGGCTCTTTAGTCATCAGAGCCTGAAGCTCAGAAATCCTTCGAGCAGAAGTAATGGCAACTAAAAACAATGCTTTCCATGACGGAAAACGTAGCTCGCAATCCACGGCTGGTTTGAAGGGAGGCAGCGGGAGTTTTTCTAACAAAAACAAAAGATCCCAAGGAGGGATGGTGTCCCTAATGGGAGGTTTAAGATGAAGCATTCCCCTCAAAAATGTTCGGGCCAGATCCGTCTGAGCAACATATTTGCTGCACGATAGACAGAGATTGATGACAGCTGTACCTTGATGGAGAAATATCGGAGGCCCGAATCTGACAGGGAGAGGAGATACTCAAGGACAGCATTCAGAGGGCACCAGATGGGGTCAAGACTCCGATTGGAGTCCCACAAGCAAAAGCGCTTCCACTTCATGGCGTAGGTAGCCTTAGTGGAAGGTTTTCTAGCTGCAACCAAGACCTCCGCCACTCTGGGAGATACTCCAAAAATGTGCCGTGGTTACGTCTGCAGGTGCCAGGTATGCAGATGTAGGGACTAGAGGTCTGGGTGAACCAACCTGCCCTGCTCTTGATACAGTAACCAGGAAGACAAGGACAGGGGAAATGGACGTTCCACTGCTAGCTGCTGCAGTAGCGGGAACCATATTTGATGAGGCCAAAGCAGAGCTACGAGAATCACCTCCGCTCCTTCCGCTTGGAGTTTGAGCAGAACTCTTTGCAGGAGAGGAAAGGGAGGGAAGACATACAGAAACCTCCCTGTCCAACAGAGGGACAATGTGTCTCACCAGAAAACACCAGGCCCATGATCGAGCGAGCAGAAACTGGGCAGTTTTCTGTTGCACGGGGACGCAAAGAGGTCCAGCTCTGGGCAACCCCATTTTTGGAGGAGGTTGTCCATTACCGACTGCAGGATTTCCCATTCATAAGTCTTTGATGAGACTGGCTTAGGGCATTGGTCAAGACGTTTTGGACCCCTGGAACATGCACTGCCGTGAGCAATAGGCCACGATCTAGAGCCCAGATCCACACCCTTATTGCCTCTCGACAAAGAGGATAGGTGTGAGTTCCTCCCTGCTTGTTGATGTAGTAAACATCTATCATGTCAGTCTGTACCAACAGGGGGCCTGGACGAAGATCCAGGAGAAACGCTTGTAGAGAGTACAGAATCATCCTCATCTCCAGAATATTGATGCGAAGGGTCAATTCTAGAGAAGACCATGCACCTTGAGTCTGATGGTTCTGAAAATGAGCTCCCCAACCCAGGCCTGAGGCATCGGTTGTGAGAACCTGTAACAGAGCTTCTCTCTGAAGAGAGACTCCGGACTCTAAATTCTGTGGAGAGAGCCACCAAGAGAGAGTCTGTACTACTGCACTGGAGATCGAGATCATCCTCTCTCTGATCCCACTACACTCCGAGAGTCCACTGAGGAACTCTCATAAAGAGACGTGCTGAGGGAACAGTCACTATGGCCGCGGCCACATGGCATAGGAGCTGCAGTATGATTCGAGCTGGGACCTGGTAAACAGCTGAGATTTTGTGGGCCAAAGTGCGAAGGCATATTGCCCTGTTTGGCAGGAGGAAGGCCTTCCCTTGCTCTGTGTCCATGATTGTCCCTATGTATTGAAGCCTCTGACCTGTATTCCTGTATGGAATAAAACTGATAATGAGATCACTTCTGTTCAGAAAATATTTAGTATTTTTGGTGAACTGTATATTAATTGTATTTTGTCATGACTTTAAAACTAGAGGTTACTTGAGTGCAAATATCTGAGCCTTTTGCAGTGGCTGTGGGGACCTCAGGAAGCTCTCTGTGTTCTAGCAGATCCTGCCTGATATTTACGAGAACAGAAATTTTTTTTGCAAGAACAGGATGCTTGCTAAGGATAGTGGTTGAGAAGCCTTATAAAATAGTTAAACTGCAAGGTCTTAGGGTTAGAGGTTTATTTTGGAAGAACAAGATATTTTTTTTTTTTGAAATTTCTTTTTATCCTCCTGGTCGCCCTTGTCACTCTACTCCTTTGGGCTAGCTCAATGCCCTCCAGTCCCCACTAGGTCTGCCCCTAGAGTGCCTCTTTACCTGCCTCCTTCACCTTGCACAGGGGGGTCTGCCCGTGGTTGCAGACTGGGTGGCTGGAGCGGCCGTCATCCAGAGTGCCTCGGGTTGTTTCCGTTTTTCTTGTCCCTCCCTCCCTCCACTGAGGGGCCCGGCTCGGGCAGGCGATGCTTCGCCGCCTGCCAAGTGCCGAATAAGCGTCCCCTCCTCGACTCCCCAATGGGAGCGCCCGCTGCCCCAGGCCGGTGCTTCCACGGCTCTCCAGGCGTCGGTGTATAGAAACACCCGGTGTCCCTCCCGAAGGAGAGGCATCCGTTGGGACGCTCGATCCTCCTTCCCCCCTGCCGACCCCCAACGACCCGAGTCCGTTCCCGAACCCGGGTCACCGGTGTGGCGCGAGGTGTGGCGTCCAGCGCCTCAGCCCTCAGCACCACCGGGCCGGCTAGGGCAAGAGATTTTACAAGAAATATTTTTTTTGCCTCTGTACATAGTTATTATAAACAAGTTTATATTTTTTTGTTACTGGAACTACAAATAAACAGTTTAGTTGAATTTTACAACTGCTCCTGGTTTTCCCTATGCTTCCTGACCTGTGCTTCAACGACACCAGGGTAGAGCGCAGATACAGAGTTTGAACCTACATTCTAAAATCTGCATAGCTTCTGTCTCTGGGGCATTACTCTCTGCTGAGATGACTGCATGAAGTGTAAACATTTACATGAGAGATTCCTGGAGTTAGAACGAGGTATTTGTGCTATACTGGAAGATGGCGTTGATGGGAGCTGACTGCCGGTACCACCCTTTGACGATAACACAGGCTATACAGGTAAGCCTGGTAGTATAAGAAATATCTCTGGAAATTATGCCAGTACGAGTGTCAATGACACCCTGGCGAGGGACTGTGATCACTTAAGTTGATGACAGGCCAGGACCCGTTGACGACAGTGATGTACCATCCTCAGCAGATATGGCAGTGCCTGAGTCAAGCCCTGACATTGGTGTCTCACTGACGGTTTGGTGGGGGGGCTGGCCTCAGCACCGCCGAAGTAATCAATGACATTTTTAGTACCTGAAGGCCGCAACAGCAACCGGGACCTTGCTGGGGAAGAGGATCTCTTTATCCCTGTGCTTGTGCTTATGGCCCAATGATGAAGGGGGTTGGGATGACGACTGATCCCCTCTCCTGGTCCTTAGACTTCGTCAGCCATGATGCAGTCGACAGAGTAGGCAACGCAGATTTCTGGCTTTGGGCTTTCTCCACGGCTGCCAAAGTTTTCTCTAGCAGAAATTTTTCTTGCGCTTTCCTTCAGAGTCGCCTAGTAGCTTGGTTAAAGCTTCGGCAGATCTCATAGGTTTGGATGTTGTGAGAGAGGCCTAGGCAGCAGACACACACCTCGTGTGTGTCATCTTCGAAAATTTTCTCTCTGCACTCACAGTACTGAAATAATGCTCTGAATTTCGGCGGCATGCAGAGATGACGATGTAACACTTTAATGTAAAATAAATCAAAAGAAAGAACATGACGATGGCTAGTTGGTCGATGCTTCCGCAGCAGGTCCAACAAGAATGATCGACGGCAGGAAAGGAACTGAGGAGAGATGGGGCCACTCATGTTTATGTAGACATGATGCATGATGTCATCATAGGCGGCCCCCGGCTAGCAAAAGTTTCTGTGTGGTCCTAGCGCTGATGTGGGTATATTTCCAAAGGTGTGGTCTGATGGAAGAGATATCCTCAAAGAAGATCCCCTTTTGCTACTACTGTTTTTAATAGTTTCTCACACAAGAGGTTCCTTTGCACATTTTTTTACATTTTGACACTTGGGTATTTTGTTTCTTGCTGACTGGCTGTGTGTTGTATGGTGCCTTTCTAAATACTTCGTATGTACAGCTTTAAGAAATGAACTATAAAGGCTACCTGTTTGTATGTTTGTATTCTGGTTCGGGGGGGCTCCCTTCCTATCTCTCATCCTGTCTCTCCACTCCACCTTTCCCCCCAACCCACTCTCTCTGATCAAATGACGCCCACACTTTGACGGCCCCTGCCGCTCCACCCTCATCGGTCAGATTGGTTTCGCCCATCGTTTCGGTAAAATCTGGAATTCCCTCCCCCCTGAAATACGACACTCTTCCTCCAACTACTCCCTTACCTCTGCCCTACACAATTACCTTTCCCTCCGCTGTCCCTGCTTTAACTTCATAATACCCATCCCCAGTTTCTGCCTTCCTCCAGACCCCCCTGGCAGGGTTCTCAACATCCTGAAGGGGTAAATCAGGAAATGGCTACCCCTTCTCCTCATATTCAGTTCTTGTCTCTCCCCCCTCTCTTCTCCACCTGCCCTGCTGGGTCACCAGTGTGCACAACCTAACCCCATCCTTTTTATTCCAACAGCACTTGCGTACTACCTTGAGCCTGCTCCTGGTACACTCATGCATTATAAATGGTTATATCGCATTATTTACTGTTTTGCACGTTCATATGTTCTTTTGTATGATCTTGGACATGTATTGTAATTTACCCAATGTTCCACTACTGTTTACTGCACAATACCTCGTGTTTCAACTGTTGCACAATCTTACAATTTTGTATTGTTTGTACTATCCACATACTATTGTAACTGATCATCCTTCTCAACCCTATGTAACCCCTTCCCCCCCAGGTCGCACCGTGAGATGAGCATCTTGTTGTTCAGTGTGCCCTCCTGGTGAAACATTTCAATAAATAAATAGTGTTTAGCCATGCCCCTGAGGAAGGATTACATCAGATCCAAAGCATTGGGGTTTAGCACTGCACTCACAGAAAAGTACAGTTACGTAAGAACTTACCGTAACAGTAGATCTTCGAGAGAGGCTCTTGCAGTAGGTAATTACATATAGGACTGACACCGGCTGTGGCAGGACCTGGAAAATTTCTAGCTAGTAGTCCTGCTAGGGACCGCCCCATGTCAGGTGACCGCGGCCATATGACATCGGTATAAAGGCGGTCCGGACGCTTCCAATTCTTTCCCACCACAGGCTGAAAGAGGCCGGACGAGAGGAGCGGATATTTTCCTAAATGGAAAAGGAGCTGAAAAGCCTAGGGGATGGAGGCGGGAAGGTATTACCACTGCAGAGCCTCTCTCGAAGATCTACTGTTCGGTGAGTTCTTACGTAACTGTACTATCTTACTTCAAAAGGACTCTTGCAGTAGGCAATTACAGTACATATAGGACAGAATCCCAAGCAGTCTGGAACAGGGCAGGCACCGGAAGGAGGAAAACTACTCCAATAAGTAACTTTAGCCATGCAAGCCTCAAGACAGGAGGCCTTGCAAAACAGCTAGCCCGAAGCCTGCTCTACGGCGAGAGGCAACGTCCAAACTAGTGTTTTGTAAAGGTGTGGACGGAAGTCCAGGTGGCAGCAGCGCAGATGTCTGCTGCGGAAACATTCTTGAAACAAGCCGCTGAGGCCGCTACTCCTCTCGTGGAGTGGTCTTTGACTTGACCCGGAAGGGTCTTGTTGTACTTGTCATAACAGAAAGTGATACAATGAGCCAACCACTTAGACAGGCATTGCTTGGAAACAGCATTGCCTTCCCTTTTGTGAGCAAAAGAAACGAACAACTGGTCAGTTTTTCTGAGATCCTTCGTCCTGTTGGTGTAGTATCTCAGAATCCGGTGAACATCCATAGCATGGAGTAAGTACTCCCCCTGGTTAGAGTGCTGCGTAAAAAAGGCAGGTAGCGCTATGGACTGATTCAAGGTAGACTCTGCTACTACTTTAGGTAGAAACTTAGGATTCGTGCGAAGAGCAACTCGTTCTTTGTGGAAAATCAAGTAGGGGATTTTGCACATCGGTGCCTGAAGCTCGGAAATTCTCCTAGCCGAGGTAATGGCCACCAAGAAGAGCGTCTTCCACGAAAGAAATTTCAAATCTGCAGAAGCTGTAGGTTCGAAGGGAGGAAGAGTAAGTTTCTCGAGGACAAAATTCAGGTCCCAAGGGGGAGCAGGAATACGAATGGGGGGCCTCAGATGGAGGACCCCTCTGAGAAAGGTCTTGGAGACCTCCAGTTGAGTGAAAGCTTTACCTGCGAAGGGGACATGGTAGGCTGAGATAGCCACCATGTGAACCTTCAAGGATGAATGGCTGAGACCCAGATCGAATAAATGGCACGGGTACTCCAGCAGAAAAGCCACTGAACAGGAGAAAGGCTCCACATTCTTAGA
Organism: Neoceratodus forsteri; assembly: GCA_016271365.2. NCBI lineage: Eukaryota > Metazoa > Chordata > Ceratodontiformes > Ceratodontidae > Neoceratodus > Neoceratodus forsteri. Next base: position 572,706,696 of record CM057452.1, read on the forward strand.
GGCTGCCCAAATGAGAATTTCTTCCATTTCATGGCATAAGTAGACCTGGTGGATGGCTTTCTAGCCTCCACCAAAATTTCCGCCACTTTTGGAGAGACTCCAAAACGAGACTGGGCTAGGTCTGCAGGAGCCATGCATGGAGTTGAAGGGATTTGAGTCCTGGATGAACCAGGGTCCCCTGGTCCTGGGTCAGCAACCCCCGAGATAGAGGAAGAGTAAGAGGAGGATCCTCTGAATATTGTTGTAGAAGAGAGAACCAGATTTGCCTGGGCCAGAAAGGAGCGATCAGAATCATTCTGGCTCCTTCTGTAGCTAGTTTCTGCAATACTTGTGGGATCAGAGGATTGGGAAAGCATAGGCAGATCTGTCCTTCCAGTCTAGAGATAGGCGTCGTTCGAAAGCGCCTCGCTCTGGAGCAGCGAGCAAAAGATGGGAAGTTTTGCATTTTGGGGGGAAGCGAACAGGTCCAGCTGCGGAGTCCCCAAAGCTGAAAGATGGTCTAGTACCCCTTGATCCAGTTCCCACTCGTGAGCTAGGGCAGAGGCGGCTCAACTTGTCTGCCAGAGTGTTGTCGACTCCTGGGATGTGAATCGCGTTAGGTGAAGGTCGTGCTGTGTGCCCAATCCCAAATCCTCACTGCCTCCCTGCAAGAGGTAGGACCGAGTTCCTCCCTGTTTGTTGATATACCACACTACGCACATGTTGTCCGTCTGAGCGGCTAGGTGGCCAGGAAGAATGTATTGGTGAAGGGCTTAGGGCGTACAACACAGCCGAGCTCTAACACATTGATGTGGAGAGCTTGTTCCAACTTGGACCAGGAGCCCTGGGTCCGATGAGGTCCTAAATGGGCTCCCCACCCTTCGCCTGACGCGTTCGTAGTCAGAGTCTGGGAGGGGGGAGGATGAAAGAAGGGGAGGGGACCCCCCGAAACAGATTCTCTCGGACCATCCACCATTGCAAGTCTCGTACCATCGGCAATGAGATCAGGACTAACTGATCTAGGTCATCCGTAAGTTGATCCCATTGAGAGCGAAGAGTCCACTGGGAGATCCTCATGTGGAGTCGAGCTTGGGGGATCGTCGGGATGTCGGCCGCCATAAGCCCCAGAAGACGGAGGACCGATCTCGCCGAGATTCTCCTCGTTCCAATAGCAGGAAATCTGGGATTGAAGAGGGCTGCCCTGTCCGGAGGCAGGAAAGCCTTGCTGACAGTCGTGTCGAGGATGGCCCTGATGAACTGTGTCTCTGGGAAGGATCCAGATGAGACTTGGAATGGTTGATGGTAATACCCAGGCAGGTAAATGCCTGCTGGGTAAGGAAAGCATGAGAGTTCCTCCTGGGCCGGGGGCCACCAGGAGCCAGTCGTCCAGGTAAGGAACACCTGAACTCCATTGTATGGAGGTGGGCTGCTACCACAGACAGGCATTTGGTAAATACTTGGGGGGTGAGGATAGACCAAAAGGGAGTGCCTTGGATTGGTAGTGGTCCCCCTGAAACGCAAAGCGAAGATACTTGCGGTGAGAAAGGCGAATGGGGATGTGCAGATAGGCATCCTGCATATCCAGGGCACAAAGCCATTGACCTGGCTAAAGGAGGGGCAGAAGGCTCTGCAGAGAGATCATCCTGAACCTTTTGTATTCGACATAAAGATTCAGGGAACTGAGATCTAGAATTGGTCTGAGAACTCCCGTCTTCTTCTGGACCAGGAAGAAATGGGAATAGTAACCTGTTTCCTGAAGATGCAGGGGGACGGGTTCTATCGCTTGCTTCGAAAGAAGAGCCAAGATTTCTTCCCAGACCAAAGGAAGGTGTTCCCTTGAGTAGGTCAACTTCAGAAGTGGGTGGCGGGGTGGTTTCTGAAGAAAGTCTATGGAGTGCCCTTCCGCTATGAGCTGGAGCACCCAAGAATCCGTAGTTATCCTCTCCCATCCCGGAAGGTGGAGGGAGAACCTCCCTCTACCGGTTCCTCTGGAAAGTCAGGGCGGTGGGAGAGAAAGATCAGGTGGTGTGGGGCAGCGCCGCACACAAAGCACCCACTGCTTTTTTGGGTGGGGGGGGCTTGGCGGCTGCGGGGTCCCCAACGTTTGGTGGCCCGCCTTCCCTGAGGTTTCACTTTTGGCCGAATCCGTCTGCGAAAGGGACAGCGCTGCTGTTGATGGGGATGGTACATGGAATCCATGGATTTCAGAGCCGTCCCCTTCTCCTGCAAATCGGAGATGATGTCCTTGACATCACCCCCGAAAAGGTGCTTCCTGAATAGCAGATTGCACCTCCGGGACCAAACCTGACACACGGAGCCAGGCATGAAGCCGTAGTCCCACGGCGAAAGCGGAGCTCCGTCCGGCAGTGTCCACTGCATCGTATGTCGTCCGCAAAATGTGGCGACTGGCCGAACGAGCAGAACGGACGAGCTTGGCTAACTCCTGTTTGACCTGGGAGTCAGACAAGGAGTCCAGCTTGGATTCCACCTGGGTAAGGATAGCCTTCTGGCAATCCCCCATGTGGGCGACGTAATTCAAGGCCCGAATTCCCAGTGTGGAAGAGGCGCAAATCTTTCTTCCATACTGGTCCAGAAGGCGAGATTCCTTATCCGGAGGAGACGAGCTTAGATGCTTTGGATGTGCCGACCGGCCATGAGCGGCGCAAATCACAACTGAGTCGGCACGAGGGTGAGAATCGAGATAATCTACACCCTCAGGAGCCTGGTATAGCCTATTAGACTTCCTGGGAAGTGGGGCTAACGCCGATGGTTGTTTCCAAATCATGGAGACAAGGTGGGCGTGAGGCTCTATCCAGGGTGGCACTAGGGTTGGAGCTGTCACGGGCAGGTCCAGATGCTCGGCGAGTTTAACCCGCTGAGGGTCTGGTTCCAAAGAGCGCCACTGGTGAACTTGCTGGATTTTTCTAAGCAACTCCGTGAAGGATGGGTCCTCCGGAGGAGACTTCAGAGGGGTCCTCAGCCGGGGCTTAGACGGAGAGCGGGGCTCATCGTCTTTCTCAGAGCATCCGTCGGAAGAGTCCGAGAAGGAAGAAGAAGAAGAAGCAGAAGAAGAAAAAGACTCCCTGACACAACTAGGGGGAGGAACGGGTTCCTTGGGTGGTACCCGGGAACGCGTGTCTTGCCCCTCTCGGTATCCAGAGGGAAGAACCCTGGAATCCGGAGGTGGTGAGGGAGTGTGCCGCCTCGGACGTACGGGAGCCGGTAGCGGCACCGTTGTCCTAAGGCAGCTCTCTACCTCCTTGGTGAGTTGAGCCTTGGCCTCGGCCCACCAAGAGGCCAGAGTCTCCTGCAGATCCACCGGCGGCCGTAGGGGCAGTGGAGGTGGAGGAGGAGGGGAAGCGTCTGGGATGTACCCGTGGGTGAGTATCAAAACCGGCTGCGGAAACCCGGCGTTAGGTATTGTGGCGTCGGGTACTGCAGCGTCGGAGAACGGCATCAAGTGCTGGCGGCGCTGAGATACTGCGGTCCAGGTATGCCAGGCGGGTACCCGGGGCAGGCGAGCTGCGGAGCAGATGGCGGTCGGCGGCCTCTGGCGGGTCCATAATAAGGGGCCGGAGGGCCCGACGGAAGGGGGATATCCCCTGCCGGCGTCGGAGGGACCGGTGTCGGCAGTGCCGGCGTTGGAGGGACCGGCGTTGGCGGTGCAGGCGTCGGTGGTACTGGCATCGGCGGTACCAGTGTCAGAGCCGGCATCCGGGGGTCCGACATCAGATCCGGTTCCATCAGAGGAGGGTCTGACGGAGGAGGAAGATCCCCCGCATCACCCAGGGATGGAGGGGAGAAATCCCCGGGGTCAGGCTGGGGTGACTCAGGCTCCCAGACGGCAGCAGCTGCGCGGGAACAGAATGCGACAGACATGGGGGTCCGTCGTCGGTTGATCAGCCAGCGCACGTCCGGAGGAGCCGACGTGTGGCATAGGGCCAATTCCCAGCGGGCGCCGGTATCCGGCTTACGTGATCCTCTCCGGAGGCGGACTGAGGGAAGGATCGGTCCAGTCTGTGGGAGGTGGTCGTGCGCTGCCCGAAGGGTCGGCGTCTTATCGACCCTCTCCATGCGGACGTCGGGAGGGCCGGCGTCCGACTTAGTGGAGTCGCCCACCCAGTAGGCCGCCAAGCCTGCGGCCGAATCGAGATAGAGCCTCCTTTGCCTGGGCGCCCGCAAAGCCCGAGCGAGCCAGGCGGGCGGGCGGCGCCTCCTCAAAACTGGAGGCTGCTGTCGAACGGTCCCTGGGGGGGACGTTACCTGAGTCGCGTCTCCAGCGGGAGACGCGGTAGAGGAGGACTTCTCCCGGTGCCTCTCCTTGTCCTTCTTTTTCCGATGTCCCTTGGGGGAAGTGGACGCCTGCCTCACCTTTTTCAACTCTTTCTCCATCGAAGACATCTTTTTCTTAAGGAGATGGGCTTCCAGGGACTGTTGGCGCCGTTTACGGGTAGCCGCGTTGAAGTTGAGGCAATGCTGGCACTTGTCGACCAGGTGATCGAGGCCTAAGGCAGAAGAGGCACTGGGAATGGCGTCCTTGTGTATGAGTTGGGCGCCGCCTGCAGTCGCACTTCTTTTTGTGCTCGGAGGGTGTGAGGGCGACATACACCGAGCGATATCCTGACGTTTGAAAAAATAATAACTGTTTTTCGGTAAAGAACGACGAAAGGCAGGGCTGACGAAGCACAAACTTTACCATGAGGCGCTGCATGAGCTAACGGTGGGAAAGAACTGGAAGGCGGGCGTCCGGGACCACCCCTTTATATCGACGTTGTCCGACGCCAGTCACCTGACGTGGGGGCGGTCCCTCGCCAGGGACTGCTAGCTAGAAATATTTCCGTGGGGTCCTGCCACCGGCCGGCGTCAGTCCTATATGTAATTACCTACTGCAAGAGCCCTCTCGAAGTAAGATCACAGAATTTGACAGCAGATAAGGATCATTTTGCCTATACAATCTGCTCATTTCTCTCTACTTACACTAGTATATCAGATTGTACCTGATCTACAGCTCTTTCTCCCTCTTCCCTTTCTTTCCATTATGATTCTTTTGTGTTTATCCCATGCATTCTTGAACCCCACCAGTTTTTGCCCTCATCACCTCTGCTGGAAGGCTGTTCCAGGAATCCACCACTCTCTGTGAAGACATACTTCCTCACATCTCTCCTGAACCTACCCCTCTCCAGCTTCCTAGCATGTGCCATTGTTCTCGAGTACCTTCTCTTCTGAAAAATACTCCCCTCCTGTACCTTATTTACCCCCGTGAGGTATCTAAAGGTCTCTATCATATCTCCCCTCTCCCTCCTCTGTTCCAGAAAGTACCTATTGAGATCCTGTAGTCTCTCCCCACAGGGCTTTTGATGCAGACCCTGCACCATTTTAGTTGCCCATCTCTGGACTGCCACCATGATGTCAATGTCCTTCTGGAGATGTGGTCACCAGAACTGGACACAATACTGTAGGTGGGGTCTTTCCAGCGATCAATGGATAGGAAACACCACCTCCCTCTTCCTTCTGGTGATACCCCCCATGCACTCCAGCATCTCACTTGCCCTCCCTAATGTGTTGTCACACTACCTGGCCACCTTTAGGTCATCAGATATGATTACCCCCAGATCTCTTTCCTGCTTGGTGGTCATCAATACCACTCCACCCATTTTGTACTCCACCCCTGGGTTTCTGTGCCCTAAGTGCAATATTTCACACTTTTTCGCATTGAAACCCAGCTGCCATACCCTTGACCACTCTAGTTTTCTTAGGTCTCTGCTCATCCTTTTCCACCCCCCGAGTGTCCACCTTATTGCAGATTTTAGTGTCATCCACAAAGATGCAGACCTTCCTTCCAGCTCCTCTGCAATGTCACTTATAAAGACATTAAAGAAGACTGGTCCCAACACTGATCCTTGAGGCACCCCACTGGTCACCCTCCCTAGGTAGGCCATGTCCACCACTCCACCCAGATCTAGTTCTTTGGTCACCCAGTCAAAGAAATCTATCAGATTCATTTGACATGACCTCCCCCTTGTGAAACTATGCTGCCATGAGTCTTGTAACCCACTGGATTCAAGATATTCCACAATCCTTTCCTACAGCAGTGATTCCATTAACATTCCCACCACCGATGTCAGGCTGACTGGCCTGTAATTGCCAGCCTCCTCCCTGCTACCACTTTTGTGTAGTGGGACTACATCTGCCCTCCACCAGTCCTCCAGAATTACTCCTGTTTCCAGTGAGCTGTTAAATAGAACTGTCAGAGGTGCAGCCAGTATTTCCCTGAGCTCCCTCAATATCCTTGGATGTACTCCATCTGGCCCTATTGCTTTATCCATTTTCAGATTAGCAAGTGCCTTCAGCACTCTCTCCTCCAAAAAACGGACTGGAAGAGTAGTCAAGGGTATGGCAGCTGGGTTTTAGTGCAAAACAATGCACTTGGGCCATAGAAACCCGGGAACAGAGTACAAAAGGGGCAGAGTGATACGACAAAGACCAAGCAGGAAAGAGATCTGGGGTAATCACATTGGATGACCTAAAGATGGTCAGGCAGTGTGACAAGGCAGTCACATGGGCTAGCGGGATACTGGGGTGTACAGAAAGGGGTACTGCCAGCAGAAAGAGGGAGGTGGTGCTGCCCCAAAAACAGATTGCTGTAAAACCCCACACCGTAAGTACTGAGTCCAGTTCTGGACAACATCTCAATAAGGATGTAGACAGAGTGGAGGTGGCCCAGAAGATGACTACAAAAATGGTGCAGGGTCTGCATCAAAAGCACTATGAGAAGAAGATAAAGGGGTTAAATATGTACACCCTAGAGGAGAGGAGGGAAAGAGGGGATATGACAGAGACCTTTAAATACCTCACGGGGGTGAATAAACACAGAGAAACAGGTTACTCACCTATAACAGTAGTTCTAGGAGTGGTATATGGTGTTCATCCACACTTTCTGGCAGTTGTCTTTCCCTTCAATTCTGGCTGGAACGTTTACAAGCTGGCTCCTCTCTCCCACCCAGGTGGTAACTCCCTTGGCTCCGCCCCATGACGCCAGATCTTACCCGCTGGAAGCAATGCTGTGCGGCAAAGCCAGGGGAGGTCGAGTGGGTCCATGTGGATGAACATCATATATCACTTCTAGAACTGCAGTTACAGGTGAGTAACCTATTTTTCTAGGGACATGGATATGATGTGCTATCCACACTTTCTGGCAGACTCCTAGCAGTTCCCCCGGGAGGAGGGAGGCAAGGCCCACACTCCCTACTTAGGGAACAGAGATTGGAGAACTAAGACCCCAAAACCAGTATCCCAGCGTGACTCAATGTTGATGTGGTAATGGAAAATGAAGGTGTTTGCTGACCTCCGGGTAGCAGCCCTGCAGATTTCCTGGATAGGGATGTCCTTGGAAGCAGCCACTGAGGCAGCAGTATGATGGGTGGAATAAGCCCTTAGCCCTACGGGAAGCTCCCTACCCGCCAACCTATAGCAAAGGTCGATGCAGGATACAGTCCACCTGCCAATCGTCCGCTTGGCTGCCGGTCTGCCACGTGTGGCTTCAGGGTAGGTGACAAACAACTGGCGAACCTCTCCCTGAACTCCAGCCATGTGTTCTTTGTAATAAGCGAGCACTCGCCTCAGGTCCAGAGTATGGAGCCTGTGCTCAGCCTCCGAGGTGTGACTGGTGAAGTACACCACGAGATTAATCACCTGGTTAAGGTGAAACTCAGACACAACCTTCGGGTTGGGACAAAGGACAGCCTTATCCCTGTGGAATGCCAGGTCAGGAGACTCCACCAAAAGCACCTGGAGTTCACTGATCCTTCTGACTGATGTGATAGCCACCAAGAAGGCAGTCTTCCATGAGAGGTGAGACATTTCACACCTATGCATCGGTTCAAATGGCTTGCCCGTGAGCTTTGCCAAAACTAGCGGCAGATCCCAAGGTGGTGGTGGTTCACGCATCGGAGGGGAAATGTGGTCAAGGCCCTTGAAAAAGCACCAGACCACCTTCTCCTGCACCGACTGCTGACCAGCCTGTGCCCGGTAAGCAGATATGGCTGCCAGGTGCACCCTGAGGGTCGTCGGCCGAAGGCCTGACTTAAAGAAGGACCACAGGTAGTCAAGAATGCTAGCAACTGGACAGAAGAAGGGGTCCAATCCCTTGCCCTGACAATAAATGGAGAACCTCTTCCACCTGAAGGCATAGCATTTCCTGGTTGACTCCTTCCGAGATGCATCCACCACATTGAGGACATTTTCAGAGAAACCCAAAGCCTGGAACTCTAGCCACTTAGGAACCAGGCTGTCAAATGCAGGGACTGAAGATCTAGATGGAGTACCTTCTCCTGATGGATGAAGAGCGGGCAGGGCGGAGAGGAAGATGCCCTGGGAGCCTGCTGCTGAGGCTGAGGAGATCGGGGTACCAAAACTGGCGTGGCCAGTCTGGAGCCACCAGTATCACCTCAGCCTTGTCCCTCCTGGCCTTGAGAAGCACCTTGTGGATCAAGGGAAGTGGAGGGAAGGCACAGAAGAGGCCTGGGTCCAGGGCCTTGAGAAGGCATCCCCCTGCAGTGTTCCCTGCTGAGGGGGGTGGGCACAACACATCCTCAGCTTTGCGTTCTCCCTGAAGGTGAATAGGTCCACCTGAGGGGTGCCCCACTGGAAGAACAGGCTGTGTACTACCTCTGCGTGGAGAGACCGCTCGAAACAGGCCTCAGCCATACGGCTAAGGGCGTACGCCAGCTGGTTGGAGACCCCTGCCACATGGATGGCTAGGAGATTGGCCTCCATGCTGTGCAGGATGGACCACACATGCAGAGCTTCCCTGCACAGTTGCAGGGAGTGCATCCTGCTCTGTTTGTTGAGGTAGTACATGGTCGTGGTACCTGGACTACCTGACCCTGAACGTGAGAAGCAAAGGCAGTCAACACTAGCAGAACTGCTTGGAGCTCCAGCAGGTTGATATGGCATTGGGACTCCTCAGGGGTCCAGAGACCATGGACTCTGTATTCCCCCAGGTGGGCACCCCAGCCCATGAGAGATGCATCGGTCATTAGGATGACTGTCCGCTCTTGGCAGACAAACGGGATCCTTTCCTGCAGATGCTCTGGGACCAGCCACTACTGAAGGGCGTCCCACATCTGCTGGGTCACAGTGACCAGCTGATCGAAATGACCCCTGTGCCTGGCCAGATCCCAATGCAGGGAGCACATTCTCCAGCAGGCCCATCGGATGACACTGGTGCAGGCCACCATGCAACCCAGCAGGCACAGGAAGTCCCGGGCAGGGTGCAATTGCCCAACTCGAAATGATCAGGCAAAGGAGGAGAGAGCCTCTGCCCTGTCCGCTGGGAGCCGGGCTCTGGCTCTGCAAGAGTTGAGCTCCGCCCAGGTGTAGCTGATCACCTGCGAAGGCATGAGTTCCAACCTGGCCTCGTTGACTAGGAGGCCAAGGGAGACACAGGTCTGGAGGGCCCAGTCCCTGGACAGTTCCACCTCCTGCCTGGAGGGACCTGCCAGCAGTCAGTCATCCAGGTAGGGGTAAACCTGGACCCCATGGCACCTCAGGTAAGCTGCCACCACTGCAATGAACTTGGTGAAGACCCTGGGGGCCGAGGACTAATCAAATGGCATGACCTGGAACTCGTAGAGGGCTCCCTCTGCTCGGACGTGGAGGAACCTTCGGTGAGACGGACGGATCAGTAAGTGAAAGAACACATCCTGCGGATTCAGTGAGCAAAACCATATGTTTTGCTCCAGAGATGGTATGATCTGAGACAGAGTTACTATCCTGAAGATGCGTGACTTGAGAAACTTGTTCAGGTCACGCAGATCTACAATGAAGTGCCAGCCCCCCTGTCTGTTTTGGCACAAGGACGTACCTGGAGACAAACCCTGGGTGTTCCAGAGGATCTGCGACAGGAACCACGACCTCCTTGCAGAGGAGCTGGGCAATATCGTCCCGAAGAGCCGACAGGATGTCTGTGGATACCTAGTCCTCCCATGGGGCAGGGGCTTGGAAAAGAGGGTACTGCTCGAATTCTAGAGGCAGACCCTGACCCACCACCTCAAGGATCCACCTGTCCATGGTGACAGCAGACCAAGCGGAAATGAAGTGGTGGAGCCGGCCCCCCACGGGAGGCCCCAGAGGAGATGTCACGGGCATGAGAGAGGCACCCCCTCATCCCGTCACTGGTCAGGCTTGGAGGAGGAGGAGGAGGGTCCGGCTGAAGAGCCACTGGAGCCTCTCCGCCTAGGCTTACAGACAACCGAGGCCACTGACTTTGGCCAAGGTCGCCAGGCCTGGGCCTGCTGACCAGTCTGGGGCTGGGCTGGTTTGGCTGCAGGGGTAGAAGTGGACCAAAAGGGCTTCCTTTTCTGCTGCTGCTTAGAGTCCTTGGGGTCCTTTTTGGCAGATGTCATGGAGTCCAAGGTGGGATTGGACTTCTCGATGCGGGTGAGGTGGCCCCTCGACCCCAAACAAGTCGGTGCCCAGGAAAGGAACACAGAAACATAGAATTTGATGGCAGATAAAGACCACTTGGCCCACCTAGTCTGCCCATTTCCCTACCTAATGGATAAGCTGCAAATCCTAGTTAACCAACAGCCTACTTCTGCCAGCTTGTGCTGAGTGTCGCCGTGAAGGTCGAGATCCTCAGCCAAGCCCTACGGCGCATGGCCACTGTGGCTGCCACAGAGCGGGCACAGGAGTTCCCAGTGTCCATGCCTGTCTGGAGCTGTTGCTTAGCTACAGTCCAGCTCTGGTCCCGGACCTGTTTGACCGTGGTCTGGAGGTCTGCCAGCAGATGAGGAAGCACCTCATCTAGGGTGCCCAGTAGGGCATGGGAGAAGTGGGCCATAAGGAGGGCCGAGCTCACCTGGCGAAGACCAAGCGAGGAGGCAGCACAGACCTTCTTAGCCGCATGGTCCAACTTCTTGGACTCTTTGTCGGGTAGTTTGTCAACGTCCCCAGCGTTGCCAGAGCGCCTGATCACAGAATCAGGCGCTAGCCCCTCAGACGAGGAGTGTTCTGTGAATTTTGACAAAGAACCGGTAGGCACTGCATACTTGCGTGCCATCCAGGCAGAGAGCACAAGGCAGGAGGCGGGGTGCTGCCAAAGCTCCACGGCAGGACCAAGGATGGCCTCTGGCACCAGGAAGGCCTCCCCAGGGTATCTCCCCAGTCCTGGATCTCCAGCCTGTTTCTGGACAGGCTCCATTTTCACACCAGTGGACTCCGAGATCAGGTGGAGAAGGCCCAGAAAGGAGGTAAGGGCTTCGTCCATCTAGAGACCCCCAACCGACTCCACATCGACCAGACGGCAGTGCAACGAGGAACTCTCAGACTCAGAGGAGTCGTTAAAGAGGGGTTGACTGCCAGAGTCCCTGCTGACCCTTTGCGGACTGGTCAGGGGCAATGGCAACTGACTGCCAATGGGGGAGCCCCTTGATCAGCCAAGACTGCCTGGTTGGAGCACCGGTTTTTGGCTGTACAGGTGATGGCTCCATGGGAATCAGTGGAGATGCCAGGAGCAGCCAAGCTGAGACTGTCTTGGTCGGCTCCTTAGGTGGAGAAGGCATCGGCCATTGAGGAGAGAGGCAAGTGATGGCCATGTGGGAGCTGATGGGCCATGCCGGAGAACACCAGCTGTTGCAACGAGATCCTCATAGCGTCGACACAACCTGCGCCGAAGCCTCTCCTCACCCGAGGAGGACAAGGATGAAGAGTAGTGGCATTACCGCTTCCCATGGTGTCGAGAGTGGGAATGCTAACGTTGGCAGGAACCGCTTGACCCCCGGGAACAGGATCGAGATCTCGACCATGACCACTGGGGGAACCAGCAGTGGGGCTTGGAGGGAGTCAGCGGGCACCAAGGCTTCTCCGGGTCTTGGTCAGTGACCAGAGGCGACGGTTCAACAGACTGATCTGCCCCTCCAACGGTCTGGGTCAGGACCGGAGTCCTGGAAAGAGAAGTGTCGGCCTCTTCAGTCGACAACTGGTTGACCAGCTAGAGAAAAAAATGAGCCAGAATATCAACCAGCATCTCGGCCAACTGGTTCAATGTGGTTACCATGGAGCTGGCTGCCTGGGCCAAAGATTCGACTGAAGTCAGATCAGGAGAAACATGGGAATCAGAAGCCCTCGACCAAGAGCATTCCCGATCCCACGATCAACATCCAAGCCATTTTTCTGGTCTGTTTTTTAGATTTGGACGTGTGCCCTGAGGATGGGCCCTCACCGTGGGTTAGCAAGGACTGGCACAAGTCCTTGACGGATCCTGAGAAGGAGGCGCCCAGGGAAAGCAGAATGAAGGCCGAAGCCAAGGAGGTATGTGCCGTGGCCTGGGCTGCTGCCTCCTCGAACTCTGCAAGCTGGTCAGCAGATCCCTCAGCCGCAGAGACCACCCCGTGAGCATCCTTAGATTTGACCGGCAGGTCCCAATCATCCGGTCGGCTGAGAACAAGGCAGGCATAGCGGTCCTCGAGAACAGAGGGATAGAAGGAACAACATGTGTTGCAGGCCTGAGGATTGTGCTCGTGGCCTAAACAGTAGACGCTGTTCGGGACATCTTATGCCCACAAAGGTACCAGTGGAACCCCGGAGTGGACTTGTCATCGCTCATCACGGTTGTCATCGAAGACTGAGCCTGAATACAAAGTTTTTTGAAGGTCTAGAAGTAAATCTGAAGATTTAGAGCAAAAGGGCATACTCAGCATTGACAGCGGTGAGGGAACCTGCTTCTTCCAGCGGAAAGGAAGATCTGACGTCATGGGGTGGAGCTGAGGGAGTTACCACCCGGGTGGGTAGGAAGAGCCAGCTTGAAGACATCCTGGCCAGAATTAAAGGGAAAGACAGCTGATAGAAAGTGTGGATAGAACATCATATCCATGTCCCTAGAAAGGGTTTTTTTTTACAGAAAAAGGTGCTCTAGAATAAGAGCATGATATAAAGCTGGAGGGTGGTAAATTCAAGAGGGATGTGAGGAAGTACTTCTTCACAGAAAGGGTGTTGGACACCTGGAACAGCCTTCCTGCGAAGGTGGTCGGGGCAAAAACAGTTATGGGATTCAAAAAAGCCTGGGCTAGGCACAAGGGAATCATAGGGGGAAGGTGGGGGGAGACTGCGCCATACATCAAGTAGGGTCTGCAGCAAAAAATGAAGGTTAACAAAAATGAGCAGATTGGGTGGGACCAGCCACCCTTATCTGCCGTCACATTCTATGTTTCTATGACCATTGACATCTTAAGGCCAGTCACATACTTCCCTCACTCTCTCTATGCTAATGTGTCTTGCTGGACAATGGTGGAGTCAGAAGGGCACATTAGCACACAGCTGACCAAGATGCTGGCAGTCAACCTTACCTTTGACATGTAAGTTACAGAGGACCGTTTAAAAGATATCAGAAAGGATTGTAAGATACTTAAAAAGTATTTTGTAACATAAAAATGCAAATTGAGGGGTTTGTAAACACTGGAGAAGGGTTCTTTTATTTATGCTCTGCTTTAACTTCCACCTGGACAACAACCGGAGATGGGCAGAAGGAACCTCAGTTCAGTGTCTCACCTGAAGGACAAGACAACCAACCACACTGTAGCCGTCTTGTGCTTTTGTTACATATTACCACACCATTGGGAGTCTTGGCAGATTATTTTGGACTTCAAAAACCAGGATACTTACATTTCTATAGGTAACTAGTCTCTCAATTACTGGGTGGTTGTGGACTGGAATCCTCTTTGCTTTCAGCGTTAAATAGAAACTAATATTTATGCAGTAACTGAAAAAGAAACAAAAAATGCATCACTTAATAAAGTAGCTGCTGTTGCAGCACTGATGAAACAATGGGACAAAAAGACAACTTACTTTAGATACAAATGGGTCTTCATTTCCAGGTAGTCAGCTCCCTGAAAAGACAGATGGATGGCCAGAGTAAGTGGTGTGATACCTTCCACTGGACCGAGATATCAATTACAGTACACAACCTTTTGGGCTGACACCAAACAGTTCTTCGGATCACCACTCAGTGGTACACTTATGTACTCCTACTAAGAGGAAATAACCCTGCCATTTTACAAGACTCTAGTCAGGCCCCCACCTGGAGTACTGCACATAGTTCTGGGCGACACAATACAAAAAAAGGACATTGTGGCAGCAGAGAGCGTGTAATGCAGGGCTACCAAAATTATTAGGTGTACGGTGGACAAAAACTTATGATGAGAGACTGGAGGCCCTAAAATGTGCAGGCACATACAACAAAAGAACTGGGCACCAACATTATCAGATTGAGCAGATATACTGATCACACAAGCTATGTGATGATAAAGTGCAAGTCTGAGAAAGCTCAGAGTACATGAGTTAAACGCTGGGACTTTGTAGGTGTATTTTTTGCTTGTCTGTTATCCTTATTTTGGCAATCAACTTGTACTTTATCACCACATATCTTGTGTGGTCATTATATCCGCTCAGTTAGGAGATGTGGATGCCCAGTTCTCATGTTGTATATATTGCTGTTTTGCTGTGAGCACTGCTTCCTTAGAGTAGCTTTTCTTCTCATTTTGACTGCCTTAACATGTTTACCTTAGAGAAAAGAACCTGAAGGGGGACATGATTGCGGTCTTCTGCATACTCAAAGGTAATGACAAGGTTGACAAGTTTGATCTGGTTTGCTCCAGCAGGATGAGAAGACATGCCCCGAATCTCAGAGGTGGTAAATTTCAGGCTACTGTTAGCAGACCCTTCTAAAGGGTGATGATCCTATGGAACAGCCTACCAGCATAAGCAGCAGATATGAAGACAGTACAGGTCTTCCAGGTAAGCCTGGACAAAGTTCTGCTTACCAAAGGAATCAGAGCCTATGGCCAGCCCAGTGGTGCTGAGGGCAGAGGCATCCACCTTACCTAGCGCCATCAGTTCAGGAGCAAGCTCTGGGCCGCTGGAGGTCGGACGGGGAGGAGAGGAATGAGCATCCGAAGGATTGCTCTCCTCTCCTGGGAGGGAGGGAGGGGGGCATGGATCTGTGGCATCTAGTGGCTCCCAGTGGAGACTGGAAGCGCTGCAGTCGGGGACACCTAGATGGGGTGAAGGCATCAGCGGACATTCTCTGGGTGGGTGCGGGAGAGTGCCTGCCGCCCGCTGGAAGTCACTGCACGTTCGTGCCTCCGAGGGGGAAAAGTCTGGCACCTGGGAGGATGACAGTGAGCCTTCCAATGGCTCCACACCCAATGCCAAACTTGGCCTGATCGGACCCCGATATCCTCCACCTCCAGCCAGACAACCAGATTGATGGAGTGCCAAGGTAGGTGGTGGTGGCCCTGCCTCGGGGGTACAAAGCCGGGGGATTTAATGTCAAGTACTAGGCATAGGACAGGAGCTTAGGAGGAGGACTCAACTGAGGTCTCAGGCAGGGCAGGAATCAGCCAACAGAAGTGGCTACACACCTGCGGGACGTCTCCGTGTCGGTGACCAGAAGGAAAAACAGAACTGAAAAAAATAAAAAAGATCACAGGGGTATCCTGAGCAGTAGCGTAGGTTAAGGAGCCTTTAAATTAGTATGAACTTTTCTCCAGCACACACTTGTTGGTCCTGCTTCTGAAGCAGGGGTTGGGAGTAGATATGATGCCCTAAATTCCCTTAAATCTTTAAACTTCTATGCTACTATGTAAATAGTGAAGACATTTCCACTAATCAGTTCAGATTTTCTGTGGAAATGCACTATGGCTCTGAACTCGAGCTCTTTGGTATATTCAACTGTTTCCCTTGACTCTCCTCTCAGACAGTCTTCTACTTTCCCCAGATGCCCTAGCAAACCACACCTCTAGAGGGGTAACATCTAACCCCAGGTCACTATTCCCCACTCCATCCAGCCCCTGGATGTGTCCCTTTCCAGGTTTGGCTTTTACTGTCTTGTCACACCACTTATAGAACAGTCCTCCATTAGGAGTGGGGGGGGGGGCGCACAAGACTGAAGCTCTCAACTGTGTGATCAGTGGAAGGGTAGCTCCATCTCCTGGATGGAGCAAAGCCTTTTTCCTGTTTTTTCTCCCCCTTGTCCCACCTTCTAGAAAGCAGTCGTGTCCAAGTGTGTGCATTTAAATGCACCAGACATGTGTACCCTCTCCTGGCAATCACAGCCTCAGCTGCAATGCCAAAACCGCAGCAGGAAGCACTACCTTCCCTCCCTGGAGGAAAGTGTCCTCTGCAATTCTCGATTCTCTTCCTGCTGGTCTAGGCTCGGGATGCAAACCTAGGCCACCGTTGTGTCAGTGGGCAGCTCCAAGGGTCACAGTTCTGCTCTTTTCACTACCTGAAGTATCCTATTTCCCTCCTCATCACTAGGATATATCACCCATGTAGTATTAAGACACATACACTTATTACGTGATGACAGACACCTGCTGCACAATTAACAGAGGCACTATGATTCACAGCTCAGCAGGACCAGTGAAGGCTATTTCCCCTTGCACTCTGGTAGCGCTCTTGCATTCTGGCTGACTGACTAGCCAACAGCCCTGCAGGACTGCATCAGCTAGGGCTCCTCACCTTTCCAGGAGATATCCTTCCATCCTTTACCATGTCCACCAGAGGCTGCAATTCATCTTTCAGTTCTGTTAACTGATTTAGGGAGATCAAGAGAAACAAGGTTAAAAGTTGCTGGTATTATTTTCATTCGTGGAAAGAAAAATGAATGCAGCATACAGTGTTTTAAGTAAGTTAAGTCTCACATACAATTGTTTTTCTTAAAAATTAAAAAAAGGATAAATAAATGCCACTTGGTGAATGCTTGTACAACTAATATTTCTGATCTATCTAAATACATGGGAAGCCACAAGGTAGTCTATAATCTATCTTCACCAACTGCCCTCTGTAAAGGTTCCCATATTAACTTGGAAGCCTCCAAATGTTTAACCATGGAATAATAATTGTTTTCCAACCTCATACAATCTAATAATAAACATCTCAAAAGGTCCCCTGTTGGTGGAAGATGATATAAACATAGAAACACATAATTTAACAGAAGACAAGAGCCACTTGGCCCACCCAGTCTGCCTCCTTTTCCCTATCTGCAGTGTCACCATGGACTGTACTTGATCTTCTGCTCTTTCTACCTCCCATTCCTTTCCACTGAGATTCCCTTATGCCTAACCCATGCATTCTTGAACCCACCCACTGTTTTGCCCCCACTGCCTCCACTGGAAGACTGTTCCCGCCATCCACCCCTCTTTCTGTGAAGAAGTACTTACTCACATCCCTCCCAAATTTACACACCAAGCTTCACTGCATGTCCCCTTGTTCTTGAGCATCTTTTTTCTGAAATTCTCCCCTCTTGTACCTTATTTACACTCTTAGGATTCATTTAAACATCTCTATCATGTACCCCCTCTCTCGCGTCTCTTCCAGAGTGTACATACTGAGGTCCTTAGTCTCTCCTCGTAGGGCTTCTGATGCAGACCCTGCACCATTTTAGCTGCCCTCCTCTAGACAACCTCTACTCCATCTACGTCCTTCTGGAGATGTGGTCTCCAGAACTGGACACAGTACTCTAGGTGGGATCTCACCAGTGATCTATACAAAGGCAACACCACCTCCATTTGCACCTCAGCATCCCACTGTCCCTCCCAACTGCTTGGCCACCTTTAGGTCATCAGATATGATTACTCCCTGGTCTCTTTCTCATTTGGTGGTTGTCACTACTTCTCCCATTTTGTACTCTGCCCTAAGTGCATGATTCTGCACTTTTCCACACTGAAACCCAGCTGTCACGTCCTTGACCAATCCTTGAGTTCTCTCAGGTCTCTGCACATTCCTTCCACACACTCCAAACCTCCACCCCATGTCAAAGAGGCAGACCTTCCCATCCAGCTCCTCTGCAATGTCACTTATAAAAGACATTAATGAGGACCGGTCCCAGTACTGATCCTTGAGGCACACCGCTGGTCACCCTTCCTTCTTTGGCGTGAACTCTGTTTACCACCACCCTCTGTTGCCTATCCCTTAACCAATTTCTTAGCCAGTTTACCACAGTTGGACCCACCCCTACGCTGCCCAGTTTCCTTACAAGTCTCCACTGTGGAACATCTATCAGAGCTGTCTGATGTGACACCCCACACACCCCGTGAATTCATGCCGCCTCCGGTCTTGTAACCCGCTGGATTCAAGATATTCCACAATCCTTTTCTTCAGTAGTGTCTCCATTAACTTTCCCACTACCAATGTCAGGCTAACTGGCCTGTAGCTGCCATCCTCCTCCCTGCTACCACTTTTGTGAAGTGGGACTACATTTTCCCTCCTCCAGGCCACTAGAACCACTTCTGTTGCCAGTGAGCTGTTAAATAGGACTGTCTGAGGTGCAGCTAGTACCTCCCTGAGCTTCCTCAATACCTTGGATCCCCCCGTCTGGTGCTGGCACTCTGGCGCTGTCGCTTTCTCCACTTTCAGGTTTGCAAGTTCCTTCAGGACTCTTTCCACTGAAAAAAGGACCAGTGTCCACCTCCCTCTCTCCAATACTCCTGTACCTTTTGTGGTCTCTCTTCTTCTTCTCCTTCCTCTGTGAACAGTGAACAAAAGTATTTGTTCAGGATGTTTGCAGTTTCCTGGTCCTCCTCAGCACAGCCCTCCCCCTTTTATTCTTAACCTTACAATTCCTCTGCTATCGTCTTCTTTTTACTTATACCTAAAGAATGTCTTGTCCCCTTTCGTTATCTCTTGGACTATTCTCTGCTCAGTTTGTGGCATCACACTCCTTACTGCTTTACCTGCCTCCCTCCGTTTCTCCTGATACACCCCCATCCTCCTCCTCCCTCTGCTGTCTCCTTATATCTTCTGAATGCTATCCTGTTAGCCTTTACCTCCTCTGCCACTTCTTTTGAGAACCACAGTGGTCTCTTTTTCTTCTTGTTTTTATTCACTTATTTTGTACAGAGGTTTGTTGCCTTTGCTTTGCCCTCCTTTTGCTTTGCCCACTGTTCCTCCACTCCACCCAGGTCATCCACCCCAGCCAGTTCATCCCATAGGCATTCACCCATCTTTTTAAAATCTGACCTCATGAAGTCCAGGACCTTCGCCCTTCTGTGGTTCGATTCCACTACTGTCCTTGTGTTGAACCACCCTGTACAGTAATCAATGGTCTCCAGCTGACCTCCCACCTGGACGTCTGCAATACTGTCCCTGTTAATGAACACCAGGTCCTGTATAGCTCCATCATGAGTTGGCTCCCTGAATAGTTGCCTGAGGAACACCCCCTGAAGAGAGTCCAGGATGTCCTAGCTTTTAGCTGAGGCTGCAGCTGGGAGGCTTCAATCTACATCTGGAAGACTGAGGCCCCCCCCAACAGCAGCACCTCCCCCTTTTCTGTCATTCTGCCAATGGCTTTCACCAGTACCTTTTCTAAATCCTCCCCGCGCTAGAGGTCTGCAGATCATGACGGTGTGAATGGTAGTTCTGTTTCCCCGTCTCCAGGGTGACTCACTGTACAACCCCCCTCCCCCCAGATTCCCTATATCTCTGTCGCTTATATGCTTTCCCTTACATAAAGCACCACCACCACTCTTTTCTTCCCATCCTGTCTTTCCTGAACTGAGTACAGCCTGGTATGGCCATGTTCTAGTCATAGTTTTCAGTACACCATGACTTTGTAATGGCCACAGTATCCAGGTCAGCCTCTGCCATAATAGCCTCTAGGTCCGGAATTTTATTTCCTAGACTTCTTGCTACCCCTTTTTTTCCTTTCTGCCCTCCCACCTTACCCCTCTCTTTCTCATGCTCTTGAAAGGGGTCTGAAGTCTCACCTTTTCAAAGCAGCGTTTAATTTATCCTAGCATCTTGGTTACAAAATCTTATTTTAGGGGAAAGGGGAAATTGTTTAACCAGGAAAGGCACACTAAGCTGGAGCTTGCTTCCAGGTACACCCTGGGAGCACAAGGATGTTAAGTGACTTGCTCAGGTTCACACAGTATGCAAGTGGAAGCTGTGGGATTCAAACCCAAGTCTAGTCTGCTGGATGTCACCAGATTTGCAGCTCAGAGCCTTAGGCCACTGCGCTATACTGCCTCCTTTTACTGCTACTTTACTAATTATTACATTGTATTTCAATTATTCTAGTTGTTTTGATAGTCTGACTATGGTAATACAGTCAACTCCACTTATATCATCCTCGGATATCACGGGCAATTGGTTATTGCAGGCAAATTCTCTTTACCATTTCCCATAGGAGTACTGATTACATTCTATGGCTATAAAGACTTAACGGCGCCTGCTATTTCGAGCTGCAGCAATGATCTGGAGTGAGAATTCTGCCAATAAACACATAAATTCACACCTCAAGCGTGATCTGAATCGCGTTAATGGTCACGGCATCTCGAGCTGCGGTACAATAGAGCCAAATAACCAAATAATCTTTGAAAAGGACCACTTAACAGTATGTGTCTCTAGTGTGCATAGTAAATATAGTTGAATCACACAGCGGGGCAAGCCACAATCACATGCCACACTCGCAAACCACAACTGCAAGCCGCACTTGAAAAGCACAGTCGCAAGCTACATTCCTACAGCTATGACGACTTTCATTTGAAGGACATGAGTTCTTTAAATGTTACTTCACCTTATGACTATTCAGTTGTGCACTTTAAAATCATATCTTTCAATCAGCGACTGGAGCAGCAAGAGCATTCATTCCGCAGGGCTGCAGGCAAGAAGTCCTGAGACTGCAACAGTACTGTACTAGATTTATGGTAGGTTCATATGTATTGCATCTTTATTAGCCTGCAGTACAGAGCACAGTGCAAAGTGCAATAAAGTACTGTATGTTGCATGGTGTTTTAATAAAAAACATTGCTTTTCGATATAGTGACCACTAGCTGTAACGGGCAGAATCTGCTTACACAGATGTGCCCATTATAAGCGGCTTAGACTGTATTCTGATTTATGAATTTTCGAGGTTGTATGTTTCATTGCTCTCATATATTGTACAGCACTCAGAGCCCAAGAGAATGAGCGCTTTATAAAGTTTTGCTTGCTTGTTCCCATCCCCCTTCGTTTCTGCCATCCTGCTTCTTTTGTTAATTTGCACCTTGGGGGATTCATCTCCGTTCGGACCCTCCCTCCTTGATTCCTTCTGCCATCCCCCTTGGCTAGTTTAAATGTTCATTGAAGTAACATTTTAACTGTCCACTGAGGACTTTGGTTCCCTTCCCCGATGGATGCAGATCATCACCCCTGTACAATCCCTTATCCCTCCAGGTTGGTATCCAGTCACCAGTGTAGCCAAATGTTTATGGGCTCACTCATGTTGCCCCCGAGCATCCATGCTGCATACATCAAGTGAGTGCCTGGTCTCCCCACCCCCAATTGTCCATTCTTTTTTTTGTAATTCTTTTTGTAACCAGGCAAGACCCACTAGGCACAATGCCAGTTTTCAGGGGTGACCCAGGAGCACTAAGTAGGTTAAGTGACTTGCTAAGAGTTAAGTGACTTGCTAAGAGTTAAGTGACTTGCTAAGAGTTAAGTGACTTGCTAAGAGTTAAGTGACTTGCTAAGAGTCACACAGCAGGCAAGTGAAGGTTGTAGGAATCAAACCCAGGTCTGCTGGATGTACCAAGCTCATTCACAGCTCATTACTCTAACCTCAGGGCTCAGTACTGGGTCCAGCCCTCTTTAACGTCTTTATAGATGACATTGCGGAGGGTCTGGAAGGAAAGGTATGCCTCTTTGTGGATGACACAAAGATCTGTAAAAGAGTTGATACACAAGGGGGGGGGTAGAAAGGATGAGAAGGGACTTGACAAGGTTGGAGGAATGGTCAGACATATGGCAACTTAGATTCAATGCAAAGAAGTGCAAAGTAATGCACCTGGGAAACAAAAATCCAGGAGAAGAGTAAACAATAGCAGGGGAGGTACTAATGACAGCAATAATGGAAAGAGATCTGGGTGTAGTCATATCAGATGACCTAAAGGTGGGTAAGCAATGTGAGAAGTCAGTAAGGAGAGCCAGGGGATACTGGGATGCATAGGGAGGGGCATCACAAGTAGAAAAAGGGAAGTGGTTATCCCTCTGTACAGACAGTTGGTGAGACCCCATCTGGAGTACTGTGTGCAGTTTTGGAGACCTCATCTACGCAAGGACATAGACAGGATGGAAGCAGTCCAGAGGAAGGCAACTAAAATGGTGCACGGTCTACATCAGAAACCGTATGAAGAGAGACTGAGAGAGCTTAACATGTATACCCTTGATGAAAGGAGGGACAGGGGGACATGATAGAAACTTTTAAGTACCTCAAGGGAATCAACAAAGTCCAGGAGGGTAGCATCTTTCAGAAAAATAGATGTGTAAGAACAAGGGGGCACAATTTAAAGTTAGAGGGGGAAGGCTAGGGGTAATGTGAGGAAATCTTTTTCACGGAGAGAGTGGTGGACGATGGAACCGCTTTCCTGAGAGGTTGTGGGGTCTAAAACAGTGGGGGAATTCAAACATGCATGGGACAGACATAAGGCAATTATAGTGGGGGGGTTGCAGGAAGTAGGCTGTTGGTTAACTAGAATCTGCAGCTTATCCAATAGGAAGGGAAATGGGCAGACTGGGCAGGCCAAGTGGTCCTTATCTGCTGTCAAAGTCTATGTTTCTACGTTTCTCTTGGCAATACTGCCTTGATCTTTCCATAACACATTGTCAGCTCACTTTCCCATCTGCATGTTATACTGACTGTCCACTAGGAGTCAGTGTTGTACCTCCCTTCTTCCGAAATTTTCTCTGCCTCTGAGCCTTGATCTACCTCTCTTCCCTCTCTAACCCTGCTGTCCCTGTGCACTTCTAAGGTACTACCCTAGCTGGAATCAAACCTTGTACCATCTGCACCTAAAGTGGGCACCTTTCCTCCATAGTGTCTGCCCTACTATTCCACCCTCCTATCTATCCTATAATGTTACTTCACTCACTCTCCACTACGGGCTGCCTACCATGCCTTCTTTTTCTAGTATGTAGCTTTCCAGCTACCCTTATGCCACTCCCAAGTCTGCCT
The DNA here is from genome assembly GCA_016271365.2 of Neoceratodus forsteri. NCBI lineage: Eukaryota > Metazoa > Chordata > Ceratodontiformes > Ceratodontidae > Neoceratodus > Neoceratodus forsteri. Next base: position 572,729,668 of record CM057452.1, read on the forward strand.
ATAAATGAACCTTCAACTGCCCGCAGCTATGCAGCTCTCAGCACCGCTAGCCACCCTCCTGTGTCAGCTGTCCTTACCCCATTGTCTCTCTGTCCCCTTCTCTCCTCTCCTCTCCTCATAGCCTCCACTGTTCTCCCCCCCCCACACCTTGCTCCATTAAACTCCTTAGAACATCCCTCCTGCAACATGCTCTCTTCCTACTCCTTCTATCTGGGAACGTACACCCCAGTCCTAGCCCAACTGAGTCCCACCCCCCCCAGGTAAGAACCTTGATGGTCTACTTACTGCCTCAATGAATATCCATAGCCTGCTGAACAAAATGACCCCCCCTCCAGGCCTGAATTGCTCAACACTCCCCTGATATCATAGCCCTGACTGAAACCTGGCTGTCACAAGGTACCCCAGACTCCACAGTGTCTATAGACGGTTATTCAATTTTCAGAGCTGACAGGCTAGGTAAAAAAGGTTGTGTCTGCGCTATTTATATAAAGAACCCCCTGCAGGCCCTCCCGGTCTCCCTCTCACCCCTTACTCATGGCGCCAAGTCCCTTGCTGTCAAAATATAGATAGGCAATCAAAAAAAAAAAAAGCATAAATTGTGTGGTCTCCTATATTCCCCCCTGGGATCAGAAGCCAGCCTTCGATGAATTCCTATCTGCCCTGGCATCCCTTCCCAACAATGTGGAAACCATCATGGCCGGTGACTTTAACACAGACTGGCTTACTCGGTTGTCCAAAGCTTTCAAGGACTTGGCTACTGCCTTGGATCTCATCCAGCTGGTCCAGTCCCCCACCCGACTAAACGACAAAACTGGTACATCCACCCTGTTGGACCTCGTTTTCACCAACCGCCCCAAACACATCTCCCAGGTCACTGTCCTCTCTGACTCCCTTAGTGACCACTCACCCGTTACATGCCTATGGTCAAATAAGTCCCCCACTTCTCCCCCCACCTACCTCAGATGCTTAAAAAGAGGATCTCTACCCAAACTCAAAGCCTTCCTTCGGTCCTGTGACTAGTCCCCTATGTTCAACGCCACAGATGTGGATGCTGCCCTCTCTCACCTTATCAATATCTTCAACCACGCCTGTGATGTCTTTGCCCCCCCTAAAAAAGCAATACATAAAAAACAAAAGCAATCCCTGTGTCTTCCCAGACCTACTTGAAATGATGCGCCACCGAGACAACCTTTGGCTTAGAGCACTCGAATCCAGGCATCCCCGAGACAGGCAACTCTACCGAGAAGCCAGAAACAAATGTACGTGGTCATTCTGCCAGGCTAATGCCTCACACTATCACCAAGCCCTCTTGGCTACCTGGAGCTCTGGGCGTGATTTTCGGTGTAACATTAAGGAAATCACAGGAAAAGTGGTCCACCTACCCTCCCCACAGCTTTCTATCGATGGTGACCTAGTACAGGACCCACTAGCCATCGCAAACAACCTAAACAAGGCGTTCTCGGATCTCAGCAGAGTATTGCCCCCAAACTTCTTTGATGCCCACCCAACCACCAGCCCTCCTCCAGCTTTATCAACCGCATCCCCCCTTTCCGTCTCAGAGTTATCTCCCCCAGATCTGCTCAAAGACATATCTCTAGCTTCATCAACAAGTCTAGGCATAGTGGTGATACTCTCGACCTAAAACTACTAAGACTCACTCTGGATGAGGTCCCCCCCCCTTATAAAAATCTTTAACCTAGCCCTCTGTCTTGGGCAATTCCCATCTGCCTGGAAGTGTGCTGTCATCACACCATTGCACAAAGGTGGAGACTGCACTGCCCCTAATAATTATCGCCCCATCTCCATTCTGCCCCCCCCTACCAAGGCTCTGGAGAAGGTGGTCTCCGACCAGCTTACTGAGTAGCTCTCCAACCACAGCCTATTCTCTCCTGTCCAGCATTGTTTCTGCAGTGGACACAACACCACTACTGTGCTACTCCAGTACACAACCTTCACACATCGTGCCCTTGACAGCGGACAATTGGTAGGTTCTGTCTATATAGATCTCACCAAAGCGTTCAATGCTGTCAATCAAGCTCTACTGCTCCATTCTCTCTCATCTGTGGGCCTTACCTCAGAGGTAGTGTCCTGGTTAGCCACCTATCTCCCCAACAAGTCAGGATCGGCTCCACCCTCCCCTCTCACTGTCCCGTTCTCTCCAGTGTCCCCCAAGGTTCTATACCTGGTCCCGTCCTTTTTAGCCAGTTCCTAAACCCCCTCCCCCTGTCCTGCTCTGGTAAAATGCTCCTCTATGTGGATGACGCCGTTATCTTCGAATGTCATCCCAATCCCAATACACTCCAAAACATGCTCCAAGGGCGCTTCCATACCATTGAATCCTGGTTCGTTGCCCACAAATTAATTCTCAGTTGCAGCAAAACCAAATCTATGGTCTTTACTCACCGCCAAAACCAACATCGCAATGCATTCCTATCCATCTGTATCTCCACGAATGTCCCCAATGATCACGTCCACTCTTTTAGGTACCGGGTTAACCCTTGACACCCATCTCTCCTTCCATGACCATATCCAAGGCCTCTTGACTGCACTCAACACCAGGATTGACCTACATCATTGGCACAAACACTTCCTGTCCATTGAAGATCTCCACCTGACTGTTTTATCATTTGTCCTCTCCCTAGTTGACTATGGCCTGGTGATATATGGCTCAGCTGATCCACCCTCCCTCTCTCGGGTTAAGAATACCCTGAATAAGGCCTGCAGGTTGGTCACGGGCCACGACAGATTGTCTCACACCTGCAATTTGTCCAAGTCTGCAGGTTGGTTAAACCTGGCTGCCAGACTTAAATATTATACCTGCATCCTTGGAAAGAAAATTTCCCTCAAATACACCCCTCCTGGCCTTGACTCCCTGGTCTCCACAGCACCCATGATCCGAGTCTCCAGAAGTGCCACTAGCTCCTCCCACTCTGTTCCATGGTGCAAAACAGCACTGTGTCAAAGGGCCTTCTTATACCGGGCCCCCTTGTGGCTCAATGAACTCCCAACATCCACCACCCACCGACCCACACTTGGCCCTTTCAAATCGGCCCTCAAGAGCTAGTTTCTCGAGCATTCCAAATGCGAATGCTTCTGACCCATGCCCTTGGCTTTGGTTTTTTGGCCTCTATTCTTCATTTGACCATGATGTCCTGACTACTCTGCTTATAGTTGGTTTATCCTACACTGTATTTGACCTGGGTCACCTTAGCCCAGTAACTGTATGTCAAATGTCTTGCTTGTATGAACTGCTTGTATGACTAGTGCCCACTTACCTGCTTTACCAGATTTATAAAATTGTATACGCCTGTACAAATTTCAGTTGCTGTATAACAATGGCCCCATTTGGCCTGCACTATCACAATGTTCTGCTTATTGTACTCTTATGTCTAGCCTGCTATGTCACTGTGTAATCTCACCAAACCTGTATTCTTACTGTGCATCTGTTGTCCTCATTGTATGTTTGACGTGGAGCCTTTGCAAAAGAGTCCTTGACTCAAAGGTTGTATTCCGAAGCATCAAATAAATAAATAAATAAAAATAAGCACATAATGTAACGTTTTGAATTTGTTAGTGCCAATTGTAAAAATATCAGGTAAGCCGCTACATGCAGAGTTTGCATAAGGCAAACAGATACCCAGTAAACACACAACTGTTTCCAGTTTTAAGTTGGTGTTTAAAATTTTGTTAACTAAAGTAAAAATCCTCTGCCAGAACTGAGACAGGATATGATTACATGGGACAGGCTGCCAGTCCCTTGTTTGCATCTACTGCACAGGTTTGAGATATTTGGGTTAAACTAATCCAGTAAATAGGGGGTATAATGGCCGGCTTGGTGGTGCTGAGGCGCTGGACGCCTTAACTCGCGGCACGCCGGCAACCCGGGTTCGGGAACGAGCCCGGGCCGTCGGAGGTCGGCAGTGGGGGGGGGCGGAGCTGGATGGAGCTGCCAGCAGGCAACTCTCCTCTCTGGGGAGGTGTGGTGGCTACCCTCGGCTAATGGCCGCCTCCTGGTGGAGGCCAGGGACAGCTCAGGCCTAGAGGGTGCTAGGCATTAGGCCAATGGGGTGGGGGACAGGGGTCATTACCGGGGCCGTAAGGCACATGCACGCCTCCACACGCATGTGCGCTTACTCCTGGGGCCCCTGGGAGAAAATGGAAAGGAAAAACAGAAACACACCGGCGGCAGGAGGAAGATCGACTCCCCGCAGGTGCCGCTCCTGGACCGGCGTAAGGCAAGTCCCAGTGATTCCGGGAGTTGGGGCTGGGGGAGTCGATCAGATGGGGGCCGGAGGCAAGGCTCAAAAACAGTCGTGATAAAAGGAGGGCCAAGTCTTTTCCACCTGCAACAGTTTCAGGCCTTTGAAAAACTTCCTGAAAACAGGATGAGATGCCAGGGAAGAGCCCTTCCCTGCCGAGAGGAATGCAGAGACAGCTGCCAGATGAACCTTTAGAGTGGCAGACCTAAAGCCTAGTCTATTCAGATGAGCTAGATAATCTAAGGTTGTGGAAATGCCTGCAGAATCAGGCACAATACCTTTCTGAGGGCACCAAATACTGAACCTCTTCCATTTTTTCTAGTGGAAAGTTTCCTGGAGACCTTCAGAATATTCAGAACTCCCTGAGAGAGATGTAGAGCTGCATATTCTAACTCTTCAAGAGCCAGGCCTTGAGGTTGAGAGACTGGAGATTGGGGTACCAGATCCGCCCCTGGGAGGAGGAGAGAAGATTGCATCTCTTGGGAAGAGACAGGGGACAAGAGACAACCAAGGACAGCAGTAGAGGATACCAGGGTTGTCTGGCCCAATCTGGAGCCACCCGTATCACTGTGCAGGGTTGAGTTCTTATCTTGATCGGAACTCTGAACAGGAGAGGGAAAGGAGGGAAGGCATAGAGAAACCTGCCCTTCCAGTTCAGAATGAGGGCATCCTGGGGAACTGTCCCCAGGACTGGAGATCTGCAGCAAAACAGAGAAGTTGATGATTGTCTGGTGCTGCAAATAGATCTATTTCTGGAATGCCCCACTTGGAGAAAATGATCCTCAGAATGTGAGGATTCAAGGACCATTCGTGATGCCCCTGTGAAATCCTGCTCAGGGCATCTGCCAGCACATTGTCCTTCCCTGGAAGATGAACTGCTACCAGGGAAGTCTGAAGGGAACAGGCCAGAGACCAAATCTTCATGGCCTCTGTGCACAAGGCCGTGGACTGAGTGCCTCCCTGCTTGTTGATGTACCACATTGTGGTAGTGTTGTCTGTCCTGACTTGGACCACCTTGCCTTTGTCTGAATCCGAAAAGGTCTGAAGGGCTAGAAAAACTGCCCTGAGTTCCAGGAGACTGATATGAAGAAGAGACTCCTCCTCGGACCAGATCCCCTGAGCTGTTAGGGCTCCCAGGTGGGCTCCCCAGCCTAGGAGAGAAGCATCCGTAGTCAGTACTACTGATGGAAGTTGAGGGAGAAATGGAACCCCTTGTCTGAGGTTGTCCTGGTCCAGCCACCACTGGAGAGCCTGGACCAGAGTTCGGGTCACTGGAATCAGTTTGGTGAGAGAATCTGTTCTCTGTGACCAAAAGGACCTTAGATGGAACTGAATGTCCCGCATCTGAAATCTGGCTCCTTGAACCACTGCAGTGGAGGCTGCCATGTGGCCCAGGAGTTGGAGGAACTGTCTCTCTGGAAGAGAAACCTGAGGCCGAAAGGAGGAAGTGAGGTCTACTAAGGCCTTCACCCTTGCCAGAGGAAGGAAAACTTTTGCTTGGGTAGTATCCAATTCCAACCCTATGAAGGTGAGAAGCTGTACTGGTTCGAGGACAGATTTTGGCAGATTGAGAAGAAACCCCAGGGAATTGAGCAAGTCCTGAATGGTTTGCAGAGCTGACCTGACCTGGTCTGAAGACTGCTCTACTAGGAGCCAGATATGGAAAAATGGTGATACCCTGTCTTCTGAGGTAAGCCACCACTACTGCAAGGCACTTTGTGAACACCCTTGGAGCTGATGTTAGGCCAAAAGGCATGGCCTTGAACTGATAATGGCCTGAAGGCAACTCGAACCCGAGGTATTTTCTGTGGGAGCACCTTATAGGGATATGGAAGTAGGCATCCTTGAGGTCCAGTGATGCTAGCCAATTTCCTGGCCTTAAAGAGGGAAGGATTATTCCCAGAGTTACCATTTTGAATTTGGGTTTTGAAATGTGTTTGTTCAGATACCTTAGATCCAGGATGGGTCGGCATTCCCCTGTTTTCTTTGGGGTGAGGAAGTACCTGGAGTACAGGCCTTTTCCCCTGTGTTGAGTAGGAACCTTCTCTATGGCTCTGAGAGCCAGGAGAGAGGAAACCTCTGCCTCTAGGCCAAGGGGTTCTGAAACTGATGCAGGTGGAAAAGACTTGGCCCTCCTTTTTGGGTACCTTTTGAAGCTGAGGCTAGTCCTGGCTTACTACTTCCAGGACCCACTTGTCTGAGGTAACAGACTTCCAGGCCTGAAGTAGTAAGCCAGCCTGCCTCCTACTGGGATTGAGAGTCGACCTGGGCTGACACCTTAGGGTGTCTGCTTGGCAGGAGCCTTAGATTGGGAGGAAGAAGCAGCCCTGCTCATCCCCCTTCTACCCTCCTCGGAAAACACCCTTTGTGGGTAAGACGAGGAGGCCTGGGCTTGTTAAAAAGGCCTGTGAAAAGGCCTGCCCCTGCCCCTGGACTGCTGCTTCTGAGGAGTGGCTTGCCTTTCCTTGGCCTGTGCACTCCTGTAAGTGGTTCTATATTCGTCCATTTTCTTCATGTGAGCCTCTGTCTGCTCCCCAAACAGAGAGTTACCACCTACAGGAAAATCCATAGCCTTAGACTGGGTGTCCTGTGATAGGCTAGTACATCTGAGCCAAGCATGCCTTCTGAGAGACACAGATGTAGCTATGGCTCTGGATGCCACATTGTTGGAGTCGACAGCAGCGTGAAATTGTACTTTGGATGCCTCAATTCCATCTGCAGCCACCTCCTCCAGCTCTCTGGCTAGCTGGGGAGGCCTTTTAGCCAGTTCCAGAACCGTATCCCACCTGGACTTCTGGTACCTGGCTGTGTAGGCCATATAATTTGCCTGCCTGAGTCCCAAAGAGGATGCCAAGTATAGTTTTGGCCATGGCATCGACTTTTCTGGAGTCCTTGTCTGGGGGGTGTGAAACCAAAGGAATGTTTGCCCTGTCACAGGCTGCAGCCTGCACTACCCCAACATGGCTGCAATGTAAATAAAGGAACTCCGGAGCTGAGCCTGACAACATGCATCTCCTGTCCATTCTTTTATCTACAGGAGGTAAAGAATTAGGAGTCTGTAGAATCTTTTGTGTCTGTTTCCCCAAGGACTTGTGAAGGGGATTAGACAACCTTTTGGACTCTGGGATGTCCATCATCTCCACAAAATCAGGCTCTTCTTCCTCCTCAGCAGCTTCAACCAAAGGGAGCTGGAGGGTTTCCGCCACCTTCTTGTAAAACAAGAAGTGAGAAGGGGACTCAGAAAGCCTGGGAGGGGAGACATCAGTGGGTCTGTCTGGGGAGATGTCCGGTTCAATGGGCACATCCAGACCCCCACCGTTGTAGTCATCATCGTCGGGATCGTTTTCGTCTCCCTCCCACTCCTCATAGAAAGCATCCGGATCATAAACGGAAGAAGCCGGTTCCAACCGAACCAACCACCTAACCGGCGGCATCGGTTTGGATGGAACCAGACAAAGCGACTGGACAATACTAATCGCTTTGGCTAGCTCGTCCGCGGTTGGAGTAAGCAGTACTGGATCCGAACCGGCGGACTTCCGTTTCTTTTTTGACGGAACTGACCCCTCAGAGTCGGCTCTCCTTTTGCCCAAGGAGGTATCACCTAGGTCAGTAGGCACCTCCTCAGGTTCGGCCGTAACCGAACTGGGCTGGTCATCCGGGTCTACGGACTTCTCGGCCTCCCTTTCCTTCAACCTACTCAGTCTTTTTTCTAGAGTGGTTTTGGGAAAGTTTTTGTAAATTTGGCAGTCTGACTGGAGGTGGTCAAACCCCAGACAAATACAGATGAGGTGGGGGTCGGCCTTGGCAAAGGCCTCCCCACACTCAGTACAGTGTTGAAACTCAGTGAGACCGGTTTCCTTTTTGGGTTTCTCAGACATGGCCAACCTACCAAAATTACCCTATAGACGTGTTCAAGCCAGGTAGTACCAACCGATCAGTAACAACCATGTCACGGGTTTGGAAAAGAACCGAGAAAATGCCTGGTTCTTTTGAAACCGATCGGTACCGGAACACCACTCTAAAATAACAAATTTAAAATCAGAAGGAAACAAGGTCGGTTCCTAACCGGACGGACCAGGAAGAAACCAAAGAAACCAACAATTTCCACAAGTTATTTAAAATAAAATACAGTCACTACCTATCTACCACACTACCTGTACCGTAGACAGAGGCTGGAAATCCGAAAAAACAATGAAGAACAAGTTTTAAACCGAACGCTTTACTTTTACCGAACCGAGCAGAGGAATCTCTGGAGCGACTTCACTGTTAGGCGAAGTAAAGAATCTGACGGTTACACCGAGCTCGAGCTCAACATTCCATGCTTCTGCATGGAGTTAACTCTTTCCTCTCCGGGGCAGTTCAAGTGCTGGGGCTAACTGCATTATGTCTGAATACAGCAAGACTTCATGTTGTTTGAAACATTTATTTTTGTGCAAATAAGTAACATTTTATTTTGAAGTAGACCCATGAAGGTGGTTCCAAACAAAACCATTCCTTCATAGGTTCTAAAACAGCTACATAGTGGTACAGGGCCAAATCTGGGTTTTTAAGACCGACAGAAGTTATATGGAGCAGTTATTTTTTAATCTGGGTCTTTCATCTTTCCATATGAAATTAGAAAGAAGTTTATTAAGGTTCTTAAAAGTACAAGCGTGGAATACATAGTAGAATCAACTGAAACAGCTGGCATCATTACTGAAGGAGGGGTAACACTAGCAAGTCTAATGAATTATCTATAAAGCAACTAGTCATTAATTTGTATTTACCCAGCGCAGCTGAAAGACAACGTCTTATGTACTGTTGAGTCCTGCTTCTATACAGTGTTGCAGCCAGGAAAAATTAAACATAACACACACACACTGGAGCGTTTTGCTTTGATTATAAAATGCAGTAAAAGAAATGTTTACGCTCCCCATGGGTCCCCAATGATCCACTCCTTCATGCCTCCAGGTGTCCCCAGTAGTGCTCCAGACTTGCATTCTGCACTTGGACATCCAACTCCTGCAGTAGTCCAGTCCCCCTGTATTTCAAGTTTATCCCTGCCATGAGGCCCCCTCCTGATGCCTGGCCATCAGCATCTGGCAGGAAGAAGTGCCTTTGAATGCTGGAGAAAATGGTGGGGGTGGGGTAGGTAGGGGTGGAGCCAGAGGAGGGAAGGGCCTGGTAAAGACTGGAGGTAGCTGCTATCCAAGGTTTCGGTCTGGTTAACTTTCCTGTGTTCTTCAGGCCCCTCCCACGTGTGCACATGCTGCAGCATCCTGGGATCAGTGCAAGCAAAACATGTAGACACTCAAATTTGGGAATCCACTTTTTTTAAAATAAATGCAGCATCTCCCAAAATGCAACATGTTGCTCTACCCTGCTTCTACCAGACAACTCCGTGACACAGTGTGGGAATCCAGTTTCGGAAATAAACTATTTCTCCCACAAGGTAACATGTCACTCAACCCCACTCCACCCAGAGAACTCCACTGGTCTAGCGTGGGAATCTATTTTGAGAAGTAAACCTAGATCTCCCACAAGGTGGCATGTTGTTCGAACCCCAACTCCAGAGACCTGCACTGGCCAAGTATAGGAACCCAGGGAGTCTCCCACAAGGTAACATGTTGCTGGACCCCACCCCCACCGGAAAACTCCACCAATCCAGTGTGGGAATCCAGTTTGAGACATAAACCCCGCTCTCCCACCACAGGGTAACATGTTGCTCTACCCCCTACCCCCTCCCACCAGAGAACCCCACTGGTTTAGTGTGAGAATCTGTTTTGAGAAGTAAACCCAACCTGAAGACATCTAGGGTCCGGGAAATCTAAAATCCTGTGTTATTTACGAATAGGCCAGGACTATTTACTTAGTAACTTCCCTCCCTTAGGTTTTGCACCCAATCTGAATTATTTCTTGGATCTTCCAGCTATTTGTTGTCATGAACTCTATACCTGCACTGAAACTGTATATGTATATTTGCATGAAATTAATCTTATTGATCTGGATGACTTGTCTGTAAATATGTTGTAAAACTTCAATAAAAATGAAAAAAAAAAAAGAAGTAAACCCAGGTCTCTCACAGGTAACAGGTCACTCTACCCCCCACCACCATCTGTACTAGAGAACTCCACTGGCCCAGTTTGGGAGATATACCAGGTCTCCTACAAGGTAATATGTAATTCACCCCACAAAGAACTACACTGGTGCACTATGAGAATCTAGTGTAGTAAAGAAATCCAGATCTCCCACAAGGTAACATGTTTCTCTGCCACCCAACTCCACTACAGAACTCCACTGACCCAGTGCTGGAAACCAGTTTGGGATGTAAACCCAGGTCTCCCACTAGGTAGCATGTCACTGTACCCACCACCCCATTCCTACCACAGAACTCCTCTGGCCCAGTGGGGGAATCCAGTTTGGGATGTAAACCCAGGTCTCCCACAAGGCAGCGAGTCATTCAACCTCCGTCCCCACCAAAAGAACTCCACTAGACCAGTCTGGGAATGCAGCTCAAAACATAGCCCAAGCTCCCCAGTCTGCTGCCAATTGCTGACACTGACGCCGTCAGTGGGGGTGTTATGCAGTGATAAACACACCATTCTTCCCCAAGAACTGAACATATAGCTTCCACAAAATGCTAGTCCTTCAGCTGTCTGGGAAGCAAGACAGCAGAGTCCGCTCCCAAACCAAGACCTACCCCCTAGCTACAGCTGATGTCTCGTCCTCAAAACCAGGACATGCTACAGTCTCTCCAACATCACTGACCTTGGCTTCAAAGTCCTGAATAAGCTCCATGAACTCAGGTGATTCCTTCTTGAGCAGTTTCAGTTTTTCTTTCTGTGACATTTTCTTCAGGTCCTTTCGGATCTTTTGTTCTTTTTCAGACTCTTTTTCCACATCTTGTTGCTTGGCAAAGGCCTGAAAAAAAGAAAATAATGTTTTTCTAAATCTGTACTTTTGTCCTGCTAGCCATGCTCCTTATCTGCCCCAGGAAGAACCTAGCTCCTTCACCACTCCCTGTGGCTCTTTTCCCAACCTTATGGCTTACCCCCCTTTGGAGAACTGAGATACAGAGGGGTATGGAAGGCTGTGCAGGGCCAGTGTGTCATCCTGTATCATCCTGCAGGTCAAGGTGTTTTTTCCCCAAGTTTTCTCCTCCACCCCCAGGATGGTCATGGCTAGGGCTCTAATATACATGTGCAGCTAGGGGCATGCAGACATGCGGAGCAAGCTGATGTCCACCTTTTCTTGCTGCTCCAGCCTGCACTTTCACCTGTGGTCACCCATGTGGCAGTACTGTGATGGAGATGGGCGACTACCCTCCCCAGAGAGGGAAAGTGTCCTATGGTACACTTAATCCTTCTTAACCCCGGCAGCCTGCCAAAGATTCAGGCTCGCTCCCAGATATGGGTCATTAGCACTGTGGGCAGATCATAGCCTGCTTGAAAACAATAGCATAATTAAGCCGGCACATCAGTGTAGCGGTAGACACATTGCTCGACGCCAGTAACCTGGGATGGTGGGGTCTGGCAGGGCGAATTAAGGATCTCTCTGAGGAGTGAAGGCTGGCGATATAGCCTAGAGGTTAGAATAACAAGCTTTGAATGAGCTTAGTACATCCAGCAGACCTGGGTTTGATTCCCACAACCTCCACATGCATACTGTGTGACCCTGAGTAAGTCGCTTAACCACCCAGTGCTCCCAGGTCACCCCTGAAAACAGGCACTTGTGCCTAGTGGGCCTAACCCGATTACCAAAAGAATAAATAAAAGGCAGCAGGCTCTGCTGCAATATTGCCACCTGGGTGACAACAGGGGGCACTGCAAGTGAAGCAGCTAGTGGGAGGAAGGATGCCGGCTGGTGCCATGTGCAGCCATGCAAATGCATGCAGATATGCACATGGCACTCTTACCAACATCTGATGGAGATGGGAGAAACAAGGAGAAAACACCCTGCAGCGATCAGATGATGCTGTCTCCCAGGCCCCAATGAACCTACTATCTGGTCCTCACTCCACACTTAGCAGACCAGAGGGAGTATGCCTCCTACCCCCTGGGGAATCCACCACAGCAGTAGAAGCTGCATGCTGTGGACCCTATGGGCGAGGATGCAGGCACTAGTGATGGTATGAATGGGGCTGGGATGGCAGGTGAGTAGATGTGGCAGCACCGAAGATGAATAAACAGAATAAAATGAGAACATAATTAAATATCAGCAAACAAATCAAGTCAGTTATCCTGCCAAGCTTCTCACTAAACAAGTGAAGTATTAAACTACCACTACCATTACATTTATAGCAGTAAAAAAATGTTTTAAGTCCCTTCCCCCAACTTTATGGCCCTCTGATATGAATAAGACAGAAAATATGACAGGGTATGCAATAATGGTAAATTATAGCACATCCTCCTAGAGTGTGTTACAGCACTTACCAAATGGTCCACAATCATATAAATACATAACTTTCTTTTATTAAGATGTTTATACCTTAGAAAGGTACACCGCAACACTAGCAATCTCATTACCAAGTAAGTCCTGGTTAGGGAACAAGTGGCAGCAGCATAAACAGAGAAAGGTAAACATTTATACAAACTAATTTAGCAGTTGCAATTATATGTCTAGTCATGTTTTTTTAGGGCAGAAGGTAGTGTATACCTCTGAGCCGGCAGCTGTCGCATCTACAGGAATAAGGCTGCAGTACCACTGGACAAATCCCTGAGCAAGTACAGGGTTTGAAATAATTGATTAGCAGTTTTTTTCTTGGGACAATGCTAAATGTACAGAAAGTATTTATATAGGTTTTCTAGAAGTGTTATGCTTGTTAAACACAGTGTGGCAAATGCTACGCATTTTCACAATGTTTTAGCACTTTTATAAGCAAAACGCTAATCAATTTTTGGAGTTAAATAAAACCCTGATTAGTAGCGGTCATACCTACAGGAATAAGACTGCAGTGCTGAAAAACAGATGGCAGTCCACATCTCTAAGCAGGCAGCATAACCAACTGAGAGAAAGTGCACACCTCTGAGCCAGCAGCTGTCACATCTACAGGAATAAGGCTGCAGTACTAGTGGACGGATGACAGCGCACACCTCTGAGCAAGCAGCTGTCACATTTGTAGAAATAATTTATGGGAATAATTTGTTTAGTTACAGTGGGGGCAAGGAACAAGTGGGGCAGGCACAAAGCTTCCCCAGGTAAAGTGGGCAGAAGAGGGAGGTCAAGATTAAAGTATACAATTCAGGATCAGACAAATACAGGAACAAGTGAGAGAGATAATTATAGCAAAGTAGGAGACACCCTGTCTAGGATAAGGTTATGAAATAGTTTCAGGGAAGAAGAGGGGTGAGGTAGTAGTAACACAGCAGAAGGAAGGGGTATAAAGGAAAACCGCACTTGCATAGTCACTAAGCAAAGAAAATTAACTATCACTTAATGTAATGTACTAAGGTGTAACAATGAATCACTTCTTCGTTACTGTGGTGGTAATAAACAAGTGGGATAGGAACAAAGCTTCCCCAGGTAAAGTGGGTAGAACAGGGAGGTCAGGATTAAAGTTTATAACACAGAATCAGACATGAATAGGAACAGGTACGCCGGCCCGCAGACGCAGCAGTAGAGCTACAACTCGCAATACCGATGACCGGGTTCGAGCGAGTCTGGGTTATCAGAAGGCTGGCCGGGTGGAGGAGACTAGAACATTTCAAGGACTGCTCTCTTCCTTCCGGGGGTGACCGCTGCTTGACTAGCCCTTGTGGAGGCAAGAGGTCTGGCAGCAGGAGCTTGGTAGTTTGGGGAGGTGGGGCAGATGTAGGCATGCACACAGCAATGTCACTGCATTCCGCGCCTCGCAGGGGAGAAAATGGGAAAAATACTGTGACCGCACAGGATGCTGCTGCCACTCCATCACAGGTCCCGTACCGCCGTCTGGACTACCTCTCCCCGACTGACACTCAAGTCTGCTCATAACTCATTCACTCCGGTAAACATCTATAGTTGGCAACAGAGAACACCCCCCTACTTTCAGTCTGGTAGACTTCTGCAGTTTTCGGCAACTCACTCACTGTCACTCTGGGAGACGTGGGATGTATATATTTAGATACAAACAAACAACTTGGGCACTCACCACCAGAAATTGCTGACAATATATATATATATATATATATATATATATGTTTTAATTAATAAAATCTTTTTATATTTTATATATACACACACACACACACACAGTGTTAGCAATTTCTGGTGGTGAGTGCCTAAGTTCTCTGTTTGTATTTGATGATTTTTACTTGAGAGCACCACTTTCCTGGTGCACAACCTTTATGTGTTTATGTATATATTTAACCAGTCAATCAAGTTTGGGCTTATTTAAGTATGACTAGGGGTACTTCACTACCTGTTTATCATGTATGAATACATAATTTGGTGTTGGTATGTTATATGTTTTCCACAAAAAAAGGATTTATGTTGCCTTTTTTATGTTTAAAAAAAATCATTTTTGGGTGTATTTCGGCTAGTATAAAAAAATAAACAAATTGCTTAGAACTGATTGCATACCACTGTTTGAAATGTAATTTTGTGCTGAACAGCTTTGCCACTCATACTTTGTGTGTAGAAGTTACAGTTCATGAGGTACTCACATGTGTTTATGGTATGGTGTGTACTTTTTTTTTTTTTTAATTTACTCTATTTATGGTCCCTGCTCTGGCGGCGTGGCCACATTCAGGTGGGCACCCCAGCCCCATCCCTGATATCCACCGTGACTCGCATCAGCCTTTCTGCCCCCAGTGCTTGCACACCCTCCAATAAAGCTTTTTCTGCTGTGGGGCAGAGGGCCGGCTGTCAGCCGAGTCCTCTCTCTCTCTCTGACCTTCACCTACCTCCCCCAAACACTGGGAGTCCCCCGTGGACTGCCCACCGCGGTGGGGCGGGGGGGGGGTCCATTCCAACTACCCTGACACAAGCAGATCCAGATACACTAATCAGGTGGCTGATCGAGCTGGAGAGGAGTAGATTCGGCTTCATGAAGCCTGTCTGTGCCCCCATTTCCGTTTTCTGGTTCCTCCTTCCCTGTAGCTGGATGTGCATGTTGGCCCATGCATGTGGAGACATACACGCTTTGAAGAAATTGCGCAGCTCCCTCCCTCCCTTCCATGCTGCTCCCAGACCCTGTCCTACTACCAGGCCTCCACCTGGTGGCAGTCACACAGCTGAGCCAGCAACCCTTCCCTCCTCTGGAGAAGAGAGCAGTCCAGCGGATACTCTATCCTCTTTCCCACTCCCCTAGCTGGCCCACAGCAATCCAAAATTGCTCCCAATCCCAGGTCGCCGGTGTGGTGGGCGGTAATGCTACCGACACCACTGGGCATGCCCATGATGTATCAGTTTTTGGGGAAATCTTCTGGAGACTGACGTGCTGCCCCACATGTACTCATTTGTCTGGGCTGCAGGCACAGGTTGTTGGACTCTGGGCCGAACTGGCCAGGGTAGAGCGGACCTTCTGCCCCACCCAGGGGCCACCAAGTATGCCGCCACTCACAGAGAGGATGCCTAGACAAGGCAAAGCAAATGGACCATGGTGGGCTCCAGAGTGCATGCTCCTCCATCTATACTACCACATACAACCTTCACCTTACTTGCTGAAAGGAGCAGCCAAGAGAAGGTACCCATCACAGTGGAAAGGGAGGAGATGGGAGTTCTCAGATGTGGAGACCACAAGGAATGATTGAGAGTGGGGAACTCAACTGTGAAGGGGATAGACTTGGGAGTGGAGAGGGGGAGAATATAGGGAGGTGAGGTGCTTGAGGGATGCCTCAGCTGAGAGAGATGGAAAGCGGCTCCTACAGATCACTAGGGCAGCGGGAGCTAAAAGGGGGCTGAATGTTACTGTCCATACTGTGACAAATGATACAGTATGGGAGAAGGTAGGAGTAGTGAAGGGAACTTTCAGATAAGTGGGGAGCAGCCTCAAGGAAGCAGCAAGGATGGAGGATTTTATTTTTTTTGAGGTGCTACCTGTGTACAGCCAGGCAGAGGCAAGGAAACTCCAAACACACACATGCTAGCACATAAAGGCCTTATGGTCTGTCTTGTCTGCTCTACTGTGCAGGTCCCCCCTCCCCAATCCCTCTGTCTCCCCTCAGTTCCCCCTCCCCCCAGTAACTTTCCCCTTCATTCTGTCCCATCCTCTCTTGAAGCTATCCGTTTTCAGGAAGATCACCTCCTCTGGCAACTCGTTCCACTTGGCCACCACTCTCCCTCTCTCTCTCTCTCTCTCTCTCTGTGTGAAAAGTGCCTCCTCATCTCATCTCTCTCTCTCTCTCTTGAATCTTCTCCCTACCAGCTTTAGGCTATGCCCCCTAGTGGACTTGTTCCCACTAAGACTGAAGAGGCCCTCCATATTCACCCTATTAATATCTTCGAAGTACTTGAAGGTCTCGATCATAGTCCCCCTCTCCCTTCTGTCCTCAAGGGAGTACATGTTAAGCCCCTTAAGCCTCTCCTCTTAGGCATTGCCCTGCTGGCCCTGGATAATCTTTGTCGCCCTTCTCTGGATTGTCTCCAGTAAGCGGACATCCTTCTTAAGATAAGGCAACAGTACTGCACACTGTACTCTTGGTGCAGTTTTTGCAGTATCCTGTAAAGCAGCAGTATGACCTTTGCCTTCCTCCTGGTAATGCCCTTGGCTATGCAGACCAGCATCTGATTTGCTTTTGCTGCTGCTCTCCTGCAGTGTACCGAGTGCTTCAGGTTATTCTTGGTGATAACCCATGGTCCATATCTTCCCCAGAGTTGGTGTCCTGCACACTACTCAAGCAGTTTTTTGTCTCTGGGTTCCTTGCCCCAAGTGCATAACTGCACTTTTTAGCGCTGAACCCTAGTTGCCAAATGCTAGACCACTTCTCTAACCAAAAAATATCATTGGACATCAAGAGCAAGATCAGTCTGTTTGCTGATGATACCAAGATGGGAGCGGTGGTGGATGACCTAGGGGGATGACAAGGGTTGCAGGATGATCTGGCAAAGCTTGAAATCTGGTCAGACACCTGGCAACTGGGGTTTAATGCCAAAAAGTGCAAGGTGCTGCATTTTGGGGTGAAGAACCCAAGGAGGAGTTACCAGCTGGGGGAAGTGCAGCTAGCCCAGACAGAGGAGGAGACAGATCTGGGGTGCTCATTACAGGGGCAATGAACAACTCGGCACAATGTAGGAAGGCAGCTGCAAAGGACAACAAAATGCTGGGTTGCACTGCAAAGGGGTATATCCTCAAGGAAGGAGGAGGTGATTCTGTCACTGTATAGGTCATTAGTTAGACCGCACCTGGAGTACTGCGTGCAGTACTTGTGCCCATATCTGAAGAGGGACATTAAGTTATTGGAGGGAGTGCAGTGCAGGGCGACAAAGATGATCAAGGGGCTGGGGGACTTATATGAGAGGAGGCTGAGGGAGTTGAACATGTACTCACTGGAGGAGAGGAGGGACCGGGGGGAGATGACTGAAACCTTTAAGTACATGAAAGGAATAAACAAGACAGGTACAGAGGAGCTGTTCAAAGTAAGAGAGGAGATGGACACCAGGGGCCATGACATCAGACTGGAGTGAGGAAGGTTCAGGAGGGAGATGAGGAGACACTTTTTTATAGAGGGGGTGGTAGCTGGGTGGAATGCATTACCTGCAGAAGTAGTATCCAGTAGAACAGTGGACTGCTTCAAAAGGGGATGAGACAGGACAAGGGGGAGGGTCGATGGAAGGGAAGGGTGGAAGGAAGGGGCAGCTGCAGAATAAGGGGTGCTAGCTGCACATTCGAGCAGACTTGATAGGCCTCTAGGCCTTTATCTGCTGGCAAATTTTGTATGTTTGTAAACAAATCCAAACAGTTGTCAATGCACTCCGCTAACACCCAGGGGTGTTCCCAAGGGACGGCCTGTCCCAAATAAGCTTGCAAGGTCCAAAGTGGTAGCACTCCAAAGGAAAACTCCAGGCTGTTGATTTCCATTCCAATATGTTTTATTTGGCCAATACATGCATTTGCTTGCCAGTCACCTCAGTGATACGACGACGACCACCATCATGGACTTGACTGGCTAGCAGATGTATGTATTAACCAAATAAATGGTTTTGGAATCGAAATCAACAACCTTGCGTTTTAACTTCTCTGACCTAACCAGGTCTTCCCTTAGTTCCTGTCTCCCCTGCTCTATGTCCTCCCTTCCTAACAGCTTTGTGTCATCCGCAAAGAGGCAGATTTTACCCATGATCCAATCTACTATGTCACTGATACAAATGTTAATACTGGCCTGAGCACTACCCTAGTCATCAGTCTAGCTTCTGAGAATCCCCCCCCCCCGACCACCACTTTTTAACTTCTGTCCTTCAACTAGTTTTTGACCCATCTGGCGAGCTTGGCCCCCACCCCCAGATCCTCCAGCTTCCTGATGTCCTTCTTCTTCACTCGTCTTCCTGAGCTACAGAGTCAAAGGCCTTGTTGAAGTCAACTGCTTGGCCCCTGCCCACTGTCTTGGTCACAGGAGCTCCATGACACAAACCCATGCTGCCTCTTGTATTGCAGCCCGTTTTCCTCAAGAATGCCCACCACTCTCTCCTTCAGGATAGTCTCCATCAGTTTTCCCACTAATGAGGTCAGACTAGCTGGCCTGTAATTCCCTGGTTCATCCCTAGGACTGCTTTTATAGAGAGGCACTACATGTGCAGTTCTCCAGTCTCCAGAGAGGTATTAAACAGGTCTGCCAGCCCCTCCGCCAGTCCCCTTAGGACCCTTGGGTGCACTGTCTGGTCCTAGGGATCTGTCAACCATCAGGGCATTTAGACCTTTTTGCACCCTGCCCACATCTACTTTTTTATGTATTTATTGAAAAGTTTCACCAGAAAGGCACAATGAACAACGAGTTGCTCGCCTCATGGTGCATCCTGGGGGAAGGGTAATATGGAGACATAGGTACATAGAACATTCAAAATGCAAACTGGATAAGCAATTCCTTGGCAAATAGTGAAACATTCAAGAGAAACTGGGTAACAATTGCCTACAGTAAACAGATTTGTGCAGACATTGGATTTCGTGACAGTGATACATTATCAAAGCTTACATGGCACATATGGTTACGATGTGGTACAAAAATGCTTGAACACAAATTCGGAACGACTTAAAGTACAAACAGTATTTTTTTTTAACCGGGAGAGACACACTAAGCTGAAAGCTTGTTTACAGGTGTGACCTGGGAGCCCAAGGAAGTTAAGTGACTTGCTCAGGGTCACACAGTATGCAAGTGAGGGCTGTGGGATTCAAACCCAGGTCTCCAGGTTTGCAGCTCAGAGCCTTAAACCACTGTGCTATACTGCCTCCTTAAAGTGCTAGGGGGCAGCTACTGCTGAGTCGCAGTAGCAGCCATGAGGCAATGAGTGCAAGGAAATTAGTTGGGCACAACTAGGGGCATGAGCAGTTTGAGGAGTAGTAATTTACGAGGGCTAAGGAGATGGAGTGAGGGGATGATGATTGTCTAATTCGAGGTGGCAACGAGTTCCAGAGCTTAGGGAAGTTGTGAGAGAAGGCAGACTGACCAGCAGTAGTGAATCTACGAGGGACAACCAGCGTCCTAGCATCAGTGGATCTGAGTGAGCTACTATGCTGTCGGTGACTCCCTTCCCGCCCCAACCCCCCATAACCTGAAAATTTAATCTTTAATATCTTCCTTCCAACTTTACTCCCTGTACCAGCCGTACATCCCTAGCAACCTTTGTCTCTCTAACCACTCTGCTTGCCACCCATAATTTAGCATAAACCTCCCTATCCTCCTCATTCTGAGTATGTTTGTACTTCTGAAAGACTGCCTTCTTTTCCCTTATCGTATCTGCCATTTTCTTTCTGAACCAGCTGGGCTTTTTGGCCTTACATTTCTTACATTTGATTTTGGCACACACACTAGTGGCCTTCATCAGTCCCGCCTTTATTATGGCCCATTTCTGTTCCACCTCCATTGGCATACTGATTCCAGCAAAGTAGCCCACCAGAATTTCTCCCATCTTATTAAAGTATGCCTTCCTGAAATCCAAATCCCTCATCTTGGTCCTGACCATCCCTCTGCCCATGTCCAGGTGGAACCACACAATGTGGTGGTGGCTCCCTGCAAGTGGCACTTCCACCTTACATCTTGGACATATCCACTATTGGATAGGACCCGGTCCAGTACGGTGCTCTCCCTAATGGGCTTCATGACACCCTGTGTCAGCAATCCACCCTGGAATGTGTCAGGCAGTACCTGCTCTCTGCTGCTGGAGGTAGCCAGGATTTCCCAATCCATCCCAGGTAGACTGAAATCTCCCACTATTACTATTCCCCCCCCTTGCCTGCCAAGGGACCCGAAGAAATTCTAGACACATGTAAAATCCGTCCTGGGCTCAAACCAGTCTCAACACACGAATGATATGGTCCTCAATGGTATGTACTGTAATGACCCCACCACCATTGCAAATTCTTTCAACAAATACTTTACTGATCTCACCAAATACACTGCCTCTTTCACAGCAAATTGCATCCTGACGCCCGTTATTCACATAAACGTGCCCATATATCCGTCCTTCTATTTTAAGGCTATTCAAAATGCTGATGTTCTAAAACTACTAAATTCAATCTCTGATAGTACTAGTGTAGGCTCCGAATACCTAGAGCCTAAACTCCTGAAGCTGGCTGCTCCTTTTATTGCAGCCCCAATGGCTAAAATCTTTACACTGTCTCTCTGCCATGATCATGTTCCAGACATATGGAAATTGGCAAAAGTCACCCCAGTCTTTAAGAAAGGTGACAAGAAGGACATAGCTAATTATAGGCCCATAGCCATTCTCTCAGTACTAAACAAAATACTCGAGAAATTAGTGACTATACAGGTCACCAAGTTCCTCTCTAAATATACCCTCCTATAACCTGCTCAACATGGTTTCCGCAAGGGGCACAGCACCTCTACTGCTCTGATACAATTTACAAATGATGCCCTTACTGCTTTGGCTCACGGTCTCATGACTGGTACAGTGTTCATTGACCTCTCAAAGGCATTTGATCTTGTAGAGCACCCTCATCTGCTTGATTGTCTTAGCTTCACTGGTTTCTCAGAGCAAGCCACAAACTGGTTCCAGAACTACTTAAGCAATATAAGACAACAGGTAAAATTTAACTCTGCAGTGTCAGACTCTGCGCCTATCAATGTTTGTGTTCCTCCATCTTGGGGCCTCTTCTCTTCTCCATTTTTATAAATGACATATCTTCTAACACCCCTTGGTGCTCAACAATCTTGTATGCAGATGATCTGGTGCTCTACACCTCCTCTGCTAACACAGAAGAAATAATTAGCTGACTAACATCTACATTTCTCATAGTGCAAGAATGGATCCACAACAAAAGGCTTGTCCTAAACATAAGTAAAACTCAGGGCATGCTCTTCGGATCTGCAACCAAACTTAGAACAAACTGCAACTTTTTCAACGTCTCCTGTGCAAATGGCTCCCCCCTTAACAAAGTAACCTCATTCAAGTATTTAGGTGTCCTGCTTGATGAAACTAACTCCAAACTCGAAATAGCTTACAGGACTAGTCGTATGCTTACCCCCTGAGCTATACTGGCTATTTCTAGGGATATCCTACTTCCATCTCTTGCGTATGGTGCTGTTACCTACATAAATGCTCCGAAAACCACCCTAAGTAAATGGGATACAACGTACAACAGTATCTGTCATTATGCCTCGGCTTCCCCACGTTTAAAGCACCATTGCTTGCTATATGCAGACCTTAGATGGCCTTCTCCATCTGCCAATCAACTCCTTGCCCTTGGTACTCTTCGGGACAACACCATCAGAACTAATCTACCTACCTCTCTTGCAGGCATGCTGGTGCCTCTGTCCTCCACCTATGGCCTCTGCCCTACTGGACTCTCTCTATTATATACCCCTAGGTGCAGAACCCTAAAAGGAACCTCAGCTTTCTCCTGCCTGGCCCCAAAATATTGGAATTCCCTACCTCTTGATGTTTGCTCTGTACCTAGTCATATTGCTTTTAAAAATATGCATCACACTCTCCTCATCAAACATACCCTATGTTCCTGTTTTAAATCCCCATAGGGTGCTTGACATCCCCTTCCTCAGTTCTCAAAATGTTCACTTTTGCTCTGACCCCTTGTTACTGTCATATGTAGCACTTAGCATGGATTATGTGTTAAAACTCTACTGCACTATGATTGTATGCTTATTATGTTTTGTACTATTGTGTATTTTCCTGCCATTGTCTCTGTCATATTAGCAATACTGTTTACGTCACAGAACATCATGTAGAGTTTTCCTTGTACGGTTGATTACCTCTGAACTATACCTGTTATTTGTTTTGTTTGCCAATTTTGTATTGTACCCTCCCAGGTTGTGTCTCAAAATAGTCATATTTTGTGGCTACAACACCTTACCCGGTAAACAAAAACTAAAATAAAAAACACAAATTTCCATGACTTGGGACCCCAGTACCTTGTCCAAGTCCTCATCCTGTGAAGGTGTTCTGTAAACTACCCTATTCTTAGTTTCCTCCCCTTACTGGTTTGGACCTACACCAATAATGCTTCTGTCTTTCCATCAGCCCCTTCCTCTAGGGTACAGGTTACCCCTCTTTCACATACGGAGCCAATCCCTCCCCCATATCTGTCTCCCTATCCTTCCTATACATGCTGTAGCTGGGGACTGAGAGGTCCCAGTCGTGGTTTGGTGTGGCCCATGTCTTTGTGATAGCCGCTATGTCCACCCTTCCTTCAGCCATTAGCGTCTGCATCTCAACCATTTTTTTTTTCAGGCTTCTGGCATTCAGAGACACTATCCTCTATCTCGACTCTGCCCCCAACCCCCCACCCATGTCCCATCACCTCCTCCACCCCCCACTAGTTCCTCTGGTCCTCCCTTATCCCCGATCCGCCTCCCCTCCTCCCCCCTCCACTAATTCCTCCCTATTCTGTCCTGATTGGCGGGAGGCCTACTGGCCTCCACCACCAGGTGACAGAGTATTTTGCACCCTGCTGCCCCCCCTTATCAGTCTGAATTGAAGTCTTTCCCCATGAATTCCACCAGCTTGGCCTTCAGGACCCTTGTACCCTTTTCACTTAGATGTAGCTTGTTTGGTGCATGCAGGTCTTTATTCTCTCAGGTCCCTTCCCAGTTACCAATTATCTCATACCCCTCCGCCTCACACCAACCTCTGAGCCATACAGTGAATTCCTCAATTCTAACTTTCCTCGCAGTACTGGCGCTTGGGACTGTTAGCACCTCTGAGAAGGCTACTGTACTCCCCATATTGTTGCAGATTTTCCACACCTCCCTGAACATCTCCTGCACCACCCACCACCTAGCAATATGCAAGGTTGTCCATACCCAGATGTACTATTACGAGAGGTTTCCCATCCTCGTGCCCTATGTGCTTTTCTACCAGACAGGCCACTCTCCTTGCTGTCATCTCTGGTATTACTGTACCCTCCTACTCTTTGCTCTCGACAGGCAGGGACTTTGAACAAACCAGATAGCTACACATTCAATAGACTGTGATTTTAAAATCCATAAGGAAAGAATGGGTTTTGGGCTTCCACAGCCTTTACCTGGATGAAATCAAGCCCATAATCTTCCTCACTCAGGTTTCCAACCAAGCGCTTTTGAATGTTCTGTGCCTCTTCCTCCTCCTCCTTAGCCTCAGCATCCAGCTCCTCTTTAGGTTTACTTTCTGTACACAAAAACACAATTTTTTTATTTTCAGAAACTGATATTTCCACTCATTTCAGCATAATCAGTTTTCGGGCTTTCTCCAGCTCTAGTGTTTCTCCTTTCCTGAGATAACCTAGATCGCCTTACTCAACACCCCCAGACCTCCCGAAACCCCAGACGTCCTTAATGGATACCCTCAGACCTTATTCAAGTTCATTACAGCTCCTTACCCAAGACCCCCAGACCTCCAAATCTGAGATCCCCACACCGCCTTACACGAGACTGCCACACCTCTGCTTACCTAAGACCCCCAAGTCTCACCAGAGACCACCAGAGCTCCTTATCCATGACCCTCACACCTCCTTACCTGAGACACCCACACCTCCTTACTCAAGACACCCTTTAGTAGAGGATGTGGGATTTCAAAACACCAGACATAGGCAGACAACTTTTTGGTGCATAAAAAATGCCAGATGGCATTTGTCCTTTTATCGTTTGCATAAAATGAGCAAAAAATATTTACAGAAAGCAAGAAAACTTCAAAATAAATGTTAGCTACTGGATTCTCAGCAAACAGGCCACTGCTTTGCCCAGCAGTGCTAAGGCTTCTCCCAGCCTCACTTGCGGGAAGAAAACAAAACAGTGTGGAGACCCACATTCTCAAGAGGTCCAGCACCCCTCTCAGTCAGTTCTCCACTGACTCCCTATCTACCTTTATGCCCCTAGTGGTAGGCTTTTATACTTTTCTTTGGGTGACATCACATACAAGGGATCCACCCACTTTACGCCCTTTAACTAAAAGGTATCCCTCAGCGGCTTATAACACAGCCTATAGAAAAACAAAGGGTTATTTCTAAACCTATGTTAAAGAGGGTTCCTGACAACACAGAAATAATAGGTGTTTTGTAATGTGGGCCAGATTCATTTTCAACAGGAGCTTCATTACTTCTAGCTCCTCCTCTTGGCAGTGACCTCATATTTTATTTCATTTCATCATAAAAACAGGCCATTAGGAGCCGCTGTCTCCCTATAGGAACCCATTCCTTCTGCTCCTGGCTACAGGTAAGCCTTACACAGGTCTATGACTAGAGTACAGATAAGCAGATGTTTCCCACAAGATTTAAAATAAAGTAGTAGGAAGTTCAAATGTTTTAAATTCAGTATAAAATGTTCAGAAGCCTTTGCTCAATTTCCCTGCTCAGAGCACAGCTACAATATCTGGCTCTTGTACCTCTTGTTGTTAACATAAAAAGAAAACATTGCATTTATATGCCCCTATTCCTGTTTGCACGTTCCAAGGTTTGTTTTTTCTTTCTGCGACAGGGGCTATAACGGGAGACAGAGAGAAGGAAGGTAAGCTTTCCTCTTCCTACAAAAACATCCAGGAAAATGTTCATTCTGGATATTTTTTTAAATATCTACTGTAATTTATTCCAGCCTCTCCTTGTGTACCACATCAAGTATTTCCCTTCTTAGGGTATCTTCTGGGCACTGGTCAAGCAGCAACCTAATTTCTGTCAGATGGCAAGTATCAGCTGTCGGGAAACTTTTCATTTTGGCCCATTTGTCATTTTTTCCTTTCGTCCGTCAGCCGAACATTCTATTTATTTTCCTTTTCAGCCACTATATTTGCTTTGCAACACTTCAGGACCCAGGCAACTACAGGGCCAGTAACTTGTCTTTATTAGACAGGGCTTCCCAGTCCCTTTACTAGAATTTGCTTATTTACCGCACAGTGCGCACTGCGTACTTTTACTCTGAAGCACATGCCACCATTTATTTCTCTACAGCAACCAGACACTATTATGCAGGGACGTACCTGTCCCTTTTTACAGTTCAAGGCTCTCACTTGCCTTTGTTTAAGCAGCACAGGGCGGTGTTGTGAGCAAAAGCAAAAGTCTTTGCTGCCCCACTAAACCTGCTCTCCAAGCACACAAGTGAGAGAGAGAAAGAGCGAGCAGCGTACGTGCTCCCAATCCCATTTCCAAATCGTCTCTCTTTACTGCCTACATTTCTTTTTAGACCCGGCAGGGTGTTTTCTACAAGAAGGGGCACCAGGAAAGAAAATTAGAGACACAGAGTGGTGGCAGGGAAAAGTAAACATATCAGCTGCTCTGTGGCAGTCCTGAATCAATTCAGGATTTGCTCCGTTTAGCATCGGAGCAGCTTCTACTTTTAAAAACGGAGCAGCTCTTTGGCTGCACATAGTTTTCTGCTGACTCCTCCATGGCTTAGCTGGCCAAAACATTAATTTCTTCACAGTGCCAGCAGCCGGGAGTCTTTCCTACAATGAAGTTGAAAGGAAGGGACTTTAAAGAGCGTGTACCGAGTGGTGGCAAAAGTGAAAGATTTAGCTGCTCGGTATCTACACATCCTGCTTCAATGCAGGTTTATTTTTTAGTTTTCACTATGGAGCGATGACCTGAATTAAATAAAGAAAGGACAGCTGTCGCTCCGTTGGACCAATATTTTGAATACAATAAGGGACAAACGTGGTTTTTTTTAGAGCTGATCATCTGATCCTTAAGATCATCTTTTAAAACAACCCCTTATTAATTTTTATTCTATTCCTTATTCATATCTTTCCAAGTACTGCAGTACCTTTATGCCTTTAAAGCACAAAATGAGGTTGGGGTAAGGGAAGACCCTTGTCTCTCTACCGGGACACCCACCCATGACAGGGGTCACCCTGTCACACACCCAAATCTTACCTGAGACCCTCTCAACCTCCTTATCCAAGACCCCATTCATCCTCCTTACCTGATATCCCCTCAACCTCCTTACCCGAGACCCCTTCAGGCTCCTTACACGAGACTCCCCCATCCTCCTTACCCAACACCCTCCAGACCACATTACCAGATACCCCGCAGACCTCCTTACTAAAAACCACCACCTTACTGAAACCTCACAGACTTCCTTACCCGAGACACCCACATGCCTCCTTATGTGAGACCCCCAAGATCCATAGAAACACAGAATGGGTCAGCAGATGGGGTCCACGTGGACCATCTAGTCTGCCCATGTATACTACCCCCCCAAAAAAATCAGGCTGCTGTGTTAAGTTTTCCACACTGTCTGTCCCATGCCAACTTGAATTCTCTGACTGTCTTTGACTCCACCACCTGTAGGGGGAGGCCATTCCAAGGCTCCACCACCCTTTCTGAAAAGAACTTCCTTGTGTTGCTCCAGAACTAGACCCCCTTTAGGTGCATTTCATGACTTCTGGTCTGGGTTCAGCTGTTTACCTGAAGGAGATCCTGTGCCTGTATCTTGTTGATACCCTTCAGGTATTTAAACGTCTCTGTCACGTCTCCCCATCCCTTCTTTGTTCCAGTGAGTACATGTTGAGCTGTTTTAGCCTTGCATCATATGGCTCATAATGCAGACATTGCACTATCTTTGCTGCCCTTCTTTGTATAGTCTCTACTCTTTCTATGTCTTTCCTAAGGTGAGGCCTCCATAATTGGACACAGTACTCCAGGTGAGGCCCCCCAGAGTCTCAGGTAAGGAGAAGTGGGGGTATCTCCCTTACTGATGGGATGAAGGACAGCCCCCTGCTGGCCTGGCACAACCGAATGAGCACCTATTTGGATTCTGCTTCGGAAGGGCAAGGGCAAGCCTCTCTGACCCTGTCACAAGGGGTAAGATATGGGGAGAAACAGAAGTAAATCCCACACATGGTGGGTGACTGCGCAGTGTGGCAGCAGATGTGCTCAGGCAAAGAGCAAGGTGGCTACAAATTCAATAGTAGCAATAAATAAATATGGATGCTAGATTTACAGAAACTCATAGGAAGACCTGGGTTTGAGTCTCGATCCAGATTCCTAGCTCTGGGGAGGGACAAATGGTTAATTCGCTATGCCAGCACCCTCTAGCAACTGAGATTCATTTGCCCTCCACATCTGACATGGTAATGTAAGTGCTGACAGCAGAAGAGATAGAGTGGGCAAAGCAACCTCAACAGAAGGGATGGGGCGGAGTGGTGGAGGAAATCCTTGCAGTCAGTGTTGATGGCTCCTGGGTGGCCTCCAACTTCCTGTTGCAACAAAAAAGGATCAGGATCCTGTGAAGACCTGACTGAGGAGGGTAAGCCAGATAGACTAGGAGCAGAACAAGTGAAAAGGGATGACTCAGGGATCTGATGGGGGATGCTGAATAGGGTATAAAAAAAAAATTTGAAACAAATAAACAAAAACATAAAAAAAAAAAAAAAAAGGACATCACCAAAAAACAACTGGCAGGTTCAATATGCCTTAAGGCATAAGGGCAATGTACCTCTTAATTTTGAATAAATTAACCAAGAAGACAACGTGAGATGCCTCCCGGGACAAGGAGCACCCATCCACTTCGACTTGGCAGCTGAATGAAGCTCACATTATTACCCATCACTGAACTTTTAAGGTTTGAGCCCTGGCTAGGTGTGAGTAATTTCTGTGTTTAGAGACTGGTAATGCTATGTGAATCAAACGTTGCCCCCATGTATTAGTTTGCATTATTTTCATGTCACTAAACATTGGGATAGCAACATCTGACTTTAGGGCCTCCTCTCTCTGTACTCCCTGCTACATTAGCTGTGGCGGAATGTAGCTGTGGGTGCCCTCTGTCTGCCTCTCTCATAGGGCTATGACCAGGCAAGACAGGGACACAGAGCACTAGGGCGTGGAGGGCCTATATGGGAATGTCTTTTGCCCTTCCTTCCTTTAGGAGGGCGCCATGTGGGCTGTACATTCAGGTTACATTTTGACCTGAAACTGACTGGGGGAAGGGGGGCACCATGAGACAGACTTGCCAAAGGCTGGTAGAAGATACTTTTGCTGTGTTGCCTTTTCTTGCTACATATTATAATTCACAGCCTGCAATGTTGGTGGACCTGGGAAGCAGTATGCCTCCCCTTGACAGATATTAGGAACAATGACCTTGGTAACCGTCCTAGGAGGCTTGCAGAGGGAGACAGGTACTCTACCCTAGCAATCAGAAGGATGGAAGAGAGCAAATAACGTGCTGGGTTTTTCCCCTCGATGAGAGGCGAGTGGTAATGCTGGCAATTATCAGGTGGTGAGGAGGAAACAGCAACCGAAAAAATAAATTAACTACCTGTTTTGAATATTTCCTCAAGACCAATCTCTGCAACACAAGAAAGGGTTTTGGCCAAAGGACGTTTGTTTGTAACATCTCGAAATATTGATAAATTTGCAATATAAGTAAACATTTTTAAACTTTTGAGAAATCAGATTTGAAATATTTCTGTTATAAGCAACAGCAATTAAGAAAGGTTCTAGCGCTATGGGTTTGGATACTTCTGATGGGCCCATTTGGACCCCATGAGTCCAGAAGCAAATTTAGACATGGCTATTGATTTAGTGTCTGCTAATTAACTAAATGACAGCATGGAAATTTTTGAAAAGGACAGTAGCTGCATTGTACCAGATGTCAATCTGTTGTTATTTTTATAGGAGGGTGATGACCAGTAGGTGACTGGATCTGCGAAGGGGGCTGTGAAATGACTAGAAGTAATATGAATCCAACAGGAGTAATTTCTGACCTAAAAATACAGTTTGCCCTAATGAACCTAGCAACCACACTATTAAGTTATTTGAGATGATGAGTAAAGTTGATATTGACAAGGTTTTTGAGTTAAACAAGAGTAGCTATGCGAACATGTGTGCTGCTGAAAAGGCTGCATTAAGAGAATTGCAAAACATGCCTGAAATTATGATTCATAATGCAGATAAGGGAGGCATGGTGGTTATTCAAGGTACTTCTAATTATATCAAGGAGATATTTATTTAATGAATTAATTCTTGGATTGCAATACCTTTGAGCTGGAAGCTTGTTTACAAAGGTTCCACATCATAAATACAACAATCGACAAACAATACAAATAAAGAGAATCGAAAAATTTGTCATACAGAGGAATAGGCATATTTTTCTGAACATGACAGGCAGAAGTAAATCAGTCTGAGCTGACCTTGTCTGGTTTCAAAAAATACAACAGAACATCAGATAAACTGGTGCACAGAGATTCAATCAAAGTGAGCAGCATTTGCACATTATTACAGCACTGTTTCAAGTAGGAGAGAATCAGTCAGAGTTGACCTAGTCTGGGTAAGGGGTGGTGGGTGACGGAGGGGAGGTAAGACATGGAGGCAAGAGAAGAGGGTAGTGAAGGAGTGGGGGGTGATGGGGCAGGGGGTAACAGGGGTGTTGGAAGCAAATGGCAGCAGGAGGGGATGGGGGGGCGGAGACAGAAAAACAATTAGCAGATGAGAATTGCTACAGAAGGCTGACTTTTAATCCCACAGTGCCTTTCAAAGCGGAGATAGAGGAGCTGGTAGAAAGAGCTAGAATAGGGGATATATATCAGCTCAAGTGGCAGCATTTTTAAAAACTGAAAATCTGGTGACACCTATGCTCCATACTTTGCCCAAAGTCCGTAAGTCTGTCAGTGACTCCCCGGGTGACCTTGTTTCTGGTTTGGGGTCAGTCAGTAAGGGTCCCTCCAGAAGTGTAAACCAGTATTTAAAACAGATTGTGGCAAAGATCCCTGGTTACATAAGGGATTATACAACCATTATTAATAAACTAGAAGGGTTTCAGTGGCAAGAAAATTACTGTTGGGTCACTACTGACATATGCTCTCTTTATAAAATGGTCAAAGGAATTCAAGCAATCTGATTGGTTGTTAGCCGTGCATTAGATATGTCTAATGCACAGCTAAAACTAGAACCCCCATTTAGAATACACAAGTCCATTTTATAAGCGCAATAAGCCACTCCGGGGATGTGCATTAGACAATACTAATGCACGCGTTGGACTGGACGCCCGCCTGTGGCCTCGTGCCTCACTACGTCCCCCTAGCCGTGCATTAGAACTGTCTAATGCACACCCCATCGTGTCTTATTGCTTACTTATACGTGCACTGTACATGACTACAGTGTTGGGGCCTGCAAAGATTGTATGGCTGCAGACTTTACTTTAAGAGATGCACCACAAAAATTCATCCTGGATTTGTTAAAATTTGTATTAACATACAATTACATACATTATGTTCTGTTTAACATCAACGTTTATTTGCAATTGAGAGGTGTGGCTATGGGGGTGGCATTAGGCAAGACAAGGCAAATTTTATTTTAAGGGCGCCCAATCCCGGAGGCTGTGGGCGCCTAACAATAAAAACAATTAAGAGACATAAAAAAAAAAATACATATATTATAAAATCAGTAAAAAAATAAATGGTTCAAAAAAGCCAATAAATAACTCAAAGTGGCATAACTGTCCCAGATTAGATAATCACATCCGGGAAACCAAGAGAAAACAGGTGGTCTTTAGCCAGCACTTAAAACACCTCAACTGACGGGGCCTCCTTGATATTAGCCCCCTCATATGCCTATATTTTCATGGCATGGTGGGAGGATCAGATCGCATTAGATGAAAACAACCCCCATCTCAGACACATTGTTAAATGGCATTGCTTTATCAATGGCATCATATGTATCTGGGTTGGGGGTGAGGACACAGTGTCCGATTTTATTAACTGGCTTAATTTAAACTCTAAGAACATCACATGCACTCACAATAATAATGCTAGAGAGATAGCATTTTTGCATTTGAAGTTTAAGGTAGGCGCAGGAGAACAAGTAATCTGTGAAACCTACAGAAAGTCTGTCTTCAGGAATAGTTTTAAGAGCACAGAGTGCACATCTAAGGGGCCTGGTTGACAGCATCCCATGCAGACAGTTTTTACGTAAAAAGCAAAACTGCACTTCAGAGGAGACCTACAAAAAAGCTGGGATGCTGTCAACCAGGTTCCTCCAAAGAGGTTGTTCATTAAAGGCAGTGCATAATGCTGAAAAGAAAAGCAGAATTAATACCCGGAAGTTATTTGTTAGTACCTCAGAAAAGAGGAGAGAATGACAAGAAACCCAGGGTGAATTTTATTTTGGATTATGCAATAGGTACACATAGCAGGAATTGTTAGAAAAAGGTGGAACATTTTGACATCAGAACCTGAATTGGATAAGGTGCCCAGAATATCTTACTGTGGAAATAAAAACCTGAAAGATTTACTTACTAGTAGTCACTCTGAATAGACCACTGACTTAAACGGAACAAAAAAATGGATTTTTTATCTGCCATAATTGCAATGTGTGTACATTTGCAGTGAGAGGTCCAGGGCAATGTTCCTGTGTTTTCCTGTAGATTACATTATTTCCTATGGAAACCAAATTGCTTTGTTTTCCCATATAACCAATGCAAGCCTATGGGAAAAATTTCCCTGTAAAATATAGGAATCCCTGTAGATCTGGGAGCCCTGCCAGTGTTTCAACACCCCAAAACCAGAGAGAGGTTTACAACTGGATTCAATATGAATTGTCACACCAGATCTTTGGTTTATGTGGGGTGATGCACCTGTGGCAAGATGTATGTGGGGAGAACCATAAGGTGTGCCAAGGAATCAGTCCAGGAGCATGTAAGAGCAATACTGCAAGCTAATTTAGAAAATGCTCTTGGGGCACATTTTGGAGCTTGTCATGGGTGCACCACCTCTGCTTTCTCCTTTAGGTTACTGGATCATGTACCCCAAAATGAAAGAGGAGGTGACAGGGAGAATAAATTATTGAGAAAGAAAGCAGAATGGATTTGTTGTCTTGGATCATTTCACCCATAGGGTCCGAACACAGAATTTGATTTGAAGCCCTTCCTGAAATGATTTCTTCATCCTCAATTATAAATACTCTAATTAGAAGTTGTTATAAATGAATGCTTTTAATATATTCTTTGTGTAATTCTTCATATGTGTTTCACTGGAATGCACTTCATTGTAAGGTGTGTATTTACAACAGTAGTGTATAGAGCAATATTTATTTAAAAGTTTCACCAGGCATATTGAGCTAGTGTTCATTTCCAGATGCATCCTAGGGGGGAGGGACAGTAGGATAATAAACAACAGCAGAATATATCAAGAGTACAAAAGCCATACAAAGTATCATAGAAGGGTACAATTCCATTGATACATACATGATTCAGTATATGACGAGATTGCAATTCTAACATAGCATAACAATTTTAGCTCAATATTTATCTCAAGTATAAATGTTTTAAAAAGTTTTTTTGACTTGGAACAATATGGAGCTTCAATGGCACTTACTCCTGCATTTTGGATGTGACTGACTTCTCTACCCTTGAGATGTGGACCCTGTCGAACCAGCTGGTACTGAATGCCAAAAAAAGAAAGGCTGTTCTGTTTGGCTCCAGAAACCTAGGCCCTGATAGGTCTCCTCGACTCCCTCTTGCAACCTCCTCTGGCATGCCTGTTGAGGTTATGGACTCAAATATGTTGGAGTGATTCTTGACCAAGCCCTCACCTTTAAGCCACATGTGGTTCAGGTCACCCGCTCAATCCACCAAAAACTATGACTCCTATACAGATCAAACAGCCACCTCCTCCAGGAGTCTAGAACAGCTATAGCAAACAGTGTACTATTACCTAAGCTCACATATGCTGCCCGTCCTGCAGTCCTTTGGCAAATCTGGGAGTAATAGGTTGCAACTACTGTATAGCAAAATAGGCCGATTCGTCACGATGATCCATCCTAGGAAGCACCACTGTGAGGTGCTGGCCTCCCTAAACTGGCCGTCCTTACCCACCGGCTACAGTACTCAGTACTACATACAAACTCATTTTCACTTACCAGCCTCCCAGTCTGGTAGGTCTACTTGTCCCCAAGCACTCCAACAGAATGCTGTGAACCTTCAGCAAAAAACTGCTCAAGGTGCCTAGGATCAAGACCTCAATGGGGAGCAATTCACTCGCCTTCTTGGCTCCCAATCTTTGGAATGTCCTCCCGGAATCCTTGTGTAACCCCCTTGTTCCCTGGGGTTACTAGAATACCACTTAGAACCAGTGGCAGGCAGGGAAAGGCAGCTTGTGAGACACCAGTTAAATGGGTTTCACACTGTCTCACTCTGTCCTCAGTCTCAGCTGAGCTGGAGGGATGACATCACCATAGAATTCTCACAGCAGCATAAGCCACATTGGAATGCTGGCTGCAGGGGTCAGCTGTAGAACGTTGGGGAATTCAAGTCAGTCTTGAGGAGAGTCTTTTGGAGTGAGCAGTGAGAGGAAGAGGTGTGCTGCAGTTGACAAACCCTCAGAGCCTAGCTCTACTTTAGAGCTACATCAGAAAGTGGGTTGTGTGTTCT
The DNA here is from genome assembly GCA_016271365.2 of Neoceratodus forsteri. NCBI lineage: Eukaryota > Metazoa > Chordata > Ceratodontiformes > Ceratodontidae > Neoceratodus > Neoceratodus forsteri. The sequence continues at coordinate 572,763,839 of CM057452.1, forward strand.
CACCCTAGAGAGGAACACAGAAGAGACCAGAAGGAAGGGGTAGAGACCGTTCCTAGTGTTGTTCCAGTCCCCCATCCCCGGAAGGATGGGGAGGAATTCCAGCATTTCAGGGGCAATCCCCTGACCCTGCCTGGAAAGGGAAAAGCTGCCTGAAAGTGAAGTTGTACAGAGTACCAGAGAATTTGTTGTTTCCTTAGAAAGAAGCCCTGGGGCACCTGCATACCGTGGTGAGTCTGCTCTGATATATAGCCTATGTTCACTAAGACAGAGAGTTGTGTAAAAGTATCTGCCTACTGTGGGGTCAAGAGAAGACTTGCAAGTACAGTACTTTTAATTTGTGTATGGCTTGGAAGCATCTGAAACAGTGGGGGTCTAGGGTATGGACATAGCCACTTAGAGAACTTTTTAAGTCAGGACACCACCTGAATACAGTGTAGAATGTTAAATGTGGCAAACATTTAGAGATAGCGTCTACAACCAGTAGTTCAAAGAAAGGTGTTGTATCCAAATGAATAGCCGAGTATAGATTTGGGAACAAGAGGTGGGAAACCCCCATCTGGAGTAACCAGGTTTACCTTTACGGGTTCAGTTTGGGCAACTATAGCTTTCTCCCAGGCACTTGGCCAGTGTCTGCAGAAAGTACCCAGACGTGGGATTAAGGATAGTTTCTCCCTTTAGAGCTAGAAAGTGCTCATGGGTGGTTTAGGGAGCCACCATCAAACTCCATGCTATATGGAAAAGTGTCAAGGTACTGGCCCTGGGTGCCATGTCAAGGAATCAAAGTAGAAGAGTACCAGTTCGGGCTGTGTGAGCCCAGAGTGGTTCAGAACCTGACGGTTTTCGTGTAGTGAAGAAGATGTGCTCTGACCTCTGTAATCTGCATGACCAGTGAGTGTAGCCCTGTGGGGATCCATCTTTGCTTTGTTATTCCTGTGTTGATGTGAATAAAAGCCACACCCTAGAATCCGGGAGAAGGTTCAGAGGAGGGCAACAAAGATGGTGCATGGGTTGCATCACAAGTCCTATGAAGACAGGTTGAAGGAACTGAACATGTACTCCCTGGAGGAGAGGAGGGAGACAGGGGATATGATAGAGACATACAAGTATCTTACAGGGAGGAACAGGGTGCAGGAAAACACTATTTTTAAGCTAAAAAGATGTTTCAGGACTAGAGGGCATGGGATGAAGCTGGAGGAGGACGATTCAGAGGAAACATGAGAAAGAATTCTTCACAGAACGGGTGGTGGACAAGTGGAACACCCTGCCAGAGGAAGTGGTGGGGGCTGAAACAATCACGGGATTTAAGAATGCATGGGCTAGACATAAAGGAATTCTAGAGGGCAGGGGTAAGGGGAAACAGACTTCTAGGAGAACAAACTGAACTTACAAGCTCAAATGGGCAGACTAGGTGGGCCATAGGCCCTTATCTGCCGACACTGTCTATGTATCTATAGTTTGGACATTTCAGTTATTGCTTCCTTTGTCCAGATTTACTTGGGCACCACTGCCAGAAGTACCAACCTAGCATAATGCTGAGCAAATAGATTTTCTCCCCGAACCTAGGGGTTACACTTGCAAATGGCAAATTCCATACATATCTTCAAAAAGGTGTTAAAAGTTTACTATCTAGAAAAATGTCTCTGTACATGCTATCGTTGATCGACCTCTCTCAGTCAACATAATGTACGTGCTATGCCTGCATCATGTAGCGTGTTGTATCATTGTTACTGACTTCTGTGACAAGGCAAGCTGTTGCCTTCATGTAAACTGTTATTAACTCATGTTGAACTTCTCACTCCCTTTATGTAATAGCGCTTACTGTGACTGTTTTGATTGTCTTAGTCATCTGATATGAAATGTTGCTATAATTGTATACCTGTTATTAATTCCAGGTCGCCCCTGAAAAAGGGACCTTGGTCTCAGTGGGCTCACCTGGTTACCAAAATTAAATAAATAAATAAATGACATGGAGAAGGTTAGTTTATACTAAAGGAACAATGCCCGGCAGGGTGGTGGTTAGGCTGGGATAACATCCCACCATGGATGGTTGGCCAAAGGCCGCAGGCTGAAGGCATCCAACACTCAAGAAGGGATGTTATCCCAGCATAACACCCAACCTGGAGAGCATTATTCCTAGTGCAATGGCTTGTTGTTATACACAGAATAAAAAAAAATAATTTTAAAGAGTGCATTTGTTTGTGTGTAAAAATATTTTTGTTTCTTAAGAGAAGATGCAAACAATGCAAATGCAAAGGCAAACAATCAGCTGGGATGTTATGCCAGGATAACATCCTTGCTGTGGTGGCCAACTAACCAGTCAGAAGCCAGGATTCTTTCTTGCCATTGTATAATAGGAAATGAGGACAGATGGGCCACTAAGGGTAGTCTATGAAGTATATGATCATTCTCTGCCATTCACGCCACATGTTTCATTTAAGACATGTGCCCCTTTCAATTTGTGCTTGTTTTTAATCATGATTGCACTCTATGGATACGTGGTGATTTAAGTATTGCACTTGACTGGTTTATGGTACTTCACTGGTATGACACCTTCATTTATGCAGCAATTAATTCTCTGACATGGACTTAAATAAGGGGTGATTGTTAATTCTGTTTCTTAATGTGGATGAGCACAAGATTTAGCTGAAATATGTTGACTGGTAATTATATAATATGCATAAATATGTGCTTCCCACATTCAAACACTGCCCCCTGACGAAGTCTCTGTTGTGAGGGGCTACATAGGGGTGTTTGCTGTCACACGGTGTATGTTTGCAAATGAAACAGTGGCTTTATTTGGTGGTGTGTGCGCCCTTTTGTTTCTTTTTTTTTTATAATTTTTATTTTTCTATTTAGACATACAAACATAGCCATACATATATAGTACAGGGAAATACATCTTATGCACTCAGTACATAGCATAAATAACAGTGATAATAGTAAAAAAGTTGTTATCAGATGTGGAGAGGAAGCAATTCCTTTACCTTCGGGTACAATCAAGTTTATCAACTGTGACCAGTAGAAATCCAGTAAGGACCACTTAACCTGTCCCATTAATATTGTTTCTATTAAAACTCGGGACCTCTTCTTGAGCATAAAATTATCTAATAACTGGATTTGGGTCAGGATACGGTGTAGTAAATCATCATGAAAATATACTGCCCTCGTGGAACAAATTCAGGATAATGCTCCAGTTGATTAGAGGTCCAAAGCCTACAGTTATTATTGAAATTTTTCTTTCTACTGTTCAAGCTGGCTGAGGTACGTTCCAGATTATATACCTCATAAATTAGGTTATTGCACGCCTCTTTAGTAAGAATTTTATCTGTGAGCCTGAGTCTAGTGAGCACTTTCTTGGCTACCAAAATTAAGAGTGTAACCATTTTATATTGTTTCCAATTTAATTTAATTCCAGCTGGAGGAGTGGCGGTCAGGACAAAAGATGGTGTACACCATTCTAATACCCCAAAGATTTCTGCCAGTTCTGATATTTGTCAGTGTCAGTGGCTCAGTAAGTAGCACACTCACCTCTGAGGCCGGGAGATCAGAGGGCTGTGGGTTCAGTTCCCACATCTGGCACTTGCATTAATATCCCAATACTGACACTGTAGTGCAGCATGAGAGGGGTGCTGCACTTCTGAGGTGCTGTCTTTTGGATGAGACGTTAAACCGAGGTCCCATCTGCCTGGATTGGTGGTAGTTCAGATGGATGTTAAAGATCCCATGGCACTTATCGAAAAGAGTAGGGAATTTCCCCGTGTCCTGGCCAAATTTCCCTCATTCACTAAAAATACCACCAACAGCTTAATCTGGTTCAAGGTCAGTTGGCATTCATCTGTATCCCCTTCCCCCAGGTCGTGCCTGAAAATAGGCAGGATTTGTCTAGTGCACTTACCCGGTCAACAAAAGCTAAATAAAAATTAAAAAAATAAATAAATAAAATATCATTTCATTCCAGTATCCCTTAAGCTTAGGACAATACCAAAATATGTTGGCATGGCCTGCTCTCTTGCATCCACATTTTCTCCAGCATGACCCTGCTCTGGCCTCTTGAATCTTTTAGCAGAAATATCCGGTGTTAAAGAAGTGAGCCTGATCGCCCACGTGACACTGCCTCCAATATGTTGTAGAGGTAATTGTAGAATAAGGGAGAGTCGCTTGTTGCCATCTCTCTTCCTCGATCACGGAGTCTAAATCTTTAACCCATCGCTGTCTAACCACCTCTAAATCATCTCTTTTGGATTGCTGTAGTGCTTTATATATGCGCCCTTTTGTTTCTTTGACTGTGTTCTGATTTAAGGGCAGTTCCTTTAGTTGTTACGAAGTGACCTTTTTTTTTTTTTATTTCTGCCTTTTTCCTCCCAATGACACAGGAACATTTTTCTTTTTTTTTTTTTAAGGTGGCTATATGCCCCATGGAAGGTGGCTGTCACCCCAATCCTGCCCCAAACAAAGAGAGACTTAGCTACTTATTTCCATGCTACCAGTATTTGTTTGGGAGGCAAATCTCTAACCTGGGCTGGCAGAATAGCCCAGAGGTTAGAGTAACGAGCAGCAAATGAGCTTGGTACATCCAGCAGACCTGGGTTCGATTCCCACAACTTCCACCTGCATACCGTGAGACTCTGAGCAAGTCTCTTAACCTCCCCAGTGCTCCCAAGTTGCTCCTGAAAAACAAGCAAATGTGCTTAGTGGGCCTTAAAAAAATAAATAAAGCCTCCACCCAGGCGACTGGTCTTGTCTTGTCTGGGTTGGGGGGAAGAGATCTGTTCCGGATAGGACATGTTACCTTGGGGGGGGGGGGCCTGTGAATATTAATGGATCCTACATGTCGTTGCCCTAATGCAATTTGCTTTGGGCCTTGCAGTATTTTCCTTTTTATTTTCTCTAAGAGACTACACTGGTAACTACAGAGTGAAATCACTTATGAAACTATTTCAGAAGCCACCGGACTCTAGAAAGACCATGGTGCAGAGTGCTATTTCCTGCAAATTGGTGACCCTTTGACTAGATCCCCATGCCACATTCCACAAGTTCACCTTTTAGTGGGTGTGGCCTAGGTGGTTAACCTTAAAGTGCAGCATTTCTTGTATTACTGTTAATAACACCTGGATGAATGTTCAGTGGTTTCTGGTTGCCTGTTGTAGCTCAATTATGGTTTACCTAATGAAAATTTAATTTACCATAAGCCTCACTGACAATTCAGCTATGTGGAGAGTATGCTGCACAGGACATTCCCCCCCACCCCATTTCCGTAATGGAAGATCTAAAAATGGTCACTTATAATGTCAAGGATGTTAATAATCCTATTAAAAGAGCCACAGAACTATGATAGATACATGTGACAACAATGAGCAGATCTCTTCTGTTTTTAGTAGGCAGATTCCTAGCACTACAGTGTGTAATACTTTAACAACTTTTATCTTAAATAAAGAATAAAAAAAAAATAGACATCATGATCAATATTCAAAGCTATGCAAGGTGAGTTACTTCCTAGAAATATTTCCCATGCAAGGCTGGAGCAAGTTCAGGTGTACAGTTTCCAAGATTCACCTTTCTCCAGTATAGCCAATTACAATTACAATTCTTGACTACGCTGCTGTTGTGTGTAGTGCTGCTCCCCAGTCATCCCTTGCCAGACTAGATCCACTATAGCACACCTTCTATCGGTTCGCAACAAACCTCCCCTATCAAACTCATCACAGTACCCTGTACTCAGCTCTATCCCTCACCGCTCTGGCTGACCGCTGCCATGCCTACTGCGCCTCCTTCATCGAAAAATTCTGGTTCTGGACTCTACCCTCCTACCTTTCCAGTTTCCTGTCCCCCTTCATCTGACCCTTGCTACTCTCTTCACTCTCATGTTCCCCGCTCCTTCTCCCTCCCCTTGCCATGCTCACAATCAGGCAAGTTAGCCTTCTCCTATAGGCTCCCTGCCCTATGGAACCATCTCACCCAATTGACCCGCCTTTTGCCCACCACTGCATCCTTCAAAAGATACCCAAAACCCCTCCCCTCCCCTTGTGCTCGTTTCCATCCTCACCCTCCCTGAACCCCCTCCTTCCCCTGTGCTTCCTCCTATTCTCTTCCTCCCTGAATCCACTTTCTCCTCAGCTTGCTCCTCCACCCACCACATTCTCCTCCCCTCCTCTCTCTCTGGCTTCCGGGGCACCCCTCCCCCAACCTCGACCACTCAAATGCGACTCCTTCCTTCCACCCCAGTTACTTTTGCCACAGGGTACACACTGATCTTTCAGTGCAACGTTTGCTGTACTCTGCTACTTTATTGTATATAGTTATAAATCTATGAATTTTGTTTTATCATCACTAGTGTCAGGCAATTACCTTTGTACTAGCAGCAGGGTTCCACCTATATACATACTCGTATTTATTGAATATATGGTATATTCCTATTCTATTTGTGTACACACTGATCTTTCAGTGCAACTTTTGCCCATGTGGCTCACTTCTGCCATACTCCGCTACCCGACTGTATATAGTTATAAATCTATGAATTTTATTTTATCTTCACTAGCATCAGGCAATTACCTTTGGGAGTGGGCAGGACAGTAGTGCTGTGGGTAGGTAATTGGCTGGTCGGCAGGACACAGAGGGTGGTGGTAAATGGCTGTCACTTCACAGAGAGAAGAGTGACCAGTGGGGTACCATAGGGATCAGTGCTGGGACCGGTCCTATTCAACATCTTCGTCAGTGACATTACGCAGGACCTAGAAGGCAGAATTTCCCTGTTTGCTGAGAACACAAAGCTCTGTAACATAGTGAACACGCCAGAGGGTGTAGACAGAATGAGGAAAGACCTGCACAAGCTTGAAGAATGGTCAAGGGTTTGGCAGCTGAAATTCAATGCAAAGAAGTGCAAGATAATGCATATGGGGCACAAAAACCCTGGAACAACATATCAGTTGGGGTGATGAGGATATAGCATGCACCAAGCAGGAAAGGGATCTTGGGGTTATCATCTCTGATGACCTCAAGGTAGGGAAACAGTGTGACAAGGCAGCAGGTAAAGCAAATAGGATGCTGGGATGCATAGGCAGGGGCAAGACTAGTAGGAAAAGGGAGATCATAATTCCTCTATACACTAGTGAGGCCCCACCTGGAGTACAGTGTACAGTTCTGGAGACCATACCTATGTAAGGACATAGACAAGGTAGAGAAGGTTCAGAGGAGGGCAACAAAGATGGTACAGGGACTGCATCACAAGTCCTATGAGGACGGGGTGAAGGACTTGAAAAAGATGTTGCAGGACTAGAGGGCATGGGATGAAGTTGGAGGGAGGGCGAGTCAGAGGAAACGTGAGGAAGAATTTCTTCACAGAAAGGGTGGTGCACAAGTGGAACACCCTGCCAGAGGAAGTGGTGGGGACTGAAAAAATCATGGGATTTAACAATGCATGGGATAGACATAAGGGAATTGTGGAGGTCAGGGGTAAGGGGCAACAGACTTCTAGAAAAACATAACGTGAACTTACAAGCTCAAATGGGCAGACGGGGTGGGCCATAGGCCCCTATCTGCCGACAGTGTCTATGTATCTATGTACTAGTGCCAGAGTTCCATCTATGTACATACTCACTTGTATTTATTAAATGTATGGTATATTCCTAATCTATTTCTGTATAGTATTGTATTCACCATGTTATTATAGTACATGTGCTGTGTATCTCGTATGTCTACTTATGTATTTTCTCCACCTCCCCCATCCCCAGGACGAACCTGGAAACATGCCTCGGCTCAGCATGCCTTTCCCAGTTACCACATTTTTAAATAAAAATAAATAAATACACGAGAAGAAAAAGCAGTTTATTATTTCCAAGCTTCTGACACCCAAAGGAAGTGGTACAAAGTTATGTCAATACCACGTTTGAGTATGAAAAATGTGGTTCTCACAGTACGTTTCCGATTATAGTTGGAAACCCACATATCCAATTTGGATCAATCTAGATTTGGACATTCCTTGGTACCACTTCTGGAGGGTATCCGAATCTTGGTTGACCTAATAGTGCAATAGTTCTGGCTTGTAAACACTGGTAGGTGTTTAACAGCCAATCACAAGTCAGAACACACCTTACTTAAATCAATCATGGTTTGGGCCTGCAAATGTGGAGGTCTGTGTGCTACATGACAACAGTGGGGTGCAGCACTCAATCCTTTGGGAAGCTAAACAAATACAGCACTCCCTTTAAAACTGATTGCCTGATTGACTTTAGGATTCTGCAACTGGTTGTTTTTGACTTAACGTTTACTATCATTTGTAGCCCAACCAGACTTTTGGGTGCCAGTCTGTAGGTAGAGGAAGAGGAGCAAGGGGTCTGCACGCATTTACAGCAGCTTCATCAGTGACTGGCTGAGCAGCATGATCAGTGGATAGCTACAACCTGTTGCTTGGCGAGAAAGAGTGGCACCAATATTCTCAAGATAAAGAAAAACACTAATTTGGCAAAAACAAAGAATGCTAGCCTGACCCCTGAAACACATTAAATGCAGCTAAAGCTCCCTCTATAAAAATCAGAGAAAATGACACTTACTCTTACGTTCGACCACATAATCAGTGTCATAGAACATCTTCTTTTTACGACCCCAGGCCAGCTCATTTGGAAGATCTGTCAAAAAACAATTACAATGTCAATACAAAATGGACAAAAATAACTTTGCACATGGTTTCACATCATAAAAACAGTCCCTAAAAACTAAGTCTTTAAAATGCTCCTTAATGACAAATATCAATTTACAGAAGAGTGCTTAGTTCAATATAAACTGCATTGTCCTGCCATGTAGACCATTATTTAGGTGCTATCCTACTCATAAGTGCAGCCATGAAAGGCCACCATCTTAAACAGTAAGTAGTTACTAAAATAAAAGGCAGAAAACAATATTTAAAACAAATATTTTTAACATTAGGGTTTTATTGTAGGTTTTTTTTCTCTTGTTATTGGTCTATTTCAGATAATGCTGTACTTGTTTCACTTTCTTTCAAAAAGACACTGACTGTACACAACAGATCTCACAATTGCTGTTTGTGACATCACAGTATGTTGCCATGGTAAGCATTATATCAAACAAAAGGCACTACAAAGTCAATTAGGAAGTCAAAAGCTTTTTATGCACACTTTTTAGATGGGTCACCAAGATGCATTCCAAACACTGGGAAGGAAATCTGGAAAAAAAAAAAGTATTTTCTAAGGAATTGTAAAAACTGAAACATTATATTAATGAAAGTAAATGCAGAAGTGCAAAGTTCTTTTCAGTAGGGCACTTTGGAGACGACATTCTACAACAATAGCTTAGAAAAGCTAGTACAGCTCTTGCATCACCTCCACCTGTGGAATGGTGTCCCAGAAGTTGCAATGTTTTTTAAAGGGACAACTTCCTTTCTCTCTATGAGCTGGTCTCGTGCAGACAGCCTTTCCCTAACAGATCTTTAATTTCTGATGAAGAGAGTGGTTGCCCCGACAGTCTTAGTTTTACTTATTCATAATAGTTTTCAGTTTATTTAATATCGGTTATTTCTCTCTCATTTCTGTGTTTTAGCAGACATTTTTGCTAAAAATCGCTATTTTCTCAGTTCTCTTCCAGTTCCCCAGAATTGAGAAAATAATCCCATTTTACAGACAGTGCCAGAGTTAGCTGTAAAAAATAGTTAAAACATTTGGTTCACATTTCTGGGATTCCAGTTGAAAAATACTGTACTATTTTCCTGTTTTTCATACTTTTAACTTGAGGCCTAGTATGGGAACAGTCAGTGGCTCATGACGATTGTGGTCGGTCTCTGAGTGTTCTACCAAAATCTAAAGCACTCAATTTCACCGCGGGAGTGAAATTTACAAGCCTGCTCACACAGTAACATAAACAATGATAGCAGAAACAGACCACAGGTCCATCTAGTCTGCCCAGAGTTCTCTATCTGCCTTGGGATTTGTCGTCCCATGCAGGGTTTTATCCCTCCCGGTCTACCCCTCGCTCCCCTCCCTACTACCAACCTGAGCAAACACCAAACCCTTCACTTCATCCCAGCTATGCGTTAAACAATTTATGATCTTGGTGCCCACTACCTCTGCTGGCAGACCTTCCCATGGCTCCACCACACCTTCCATACAACAGAACTTCCTCACATCCCTCTTAAGCCTTCCCCCTGCCAGTTTCCAGTCATGACCCTGGGTTCTTGACTCAATACTCATGCTAAATAGTTCCCTGCAATTCACCTTTTTTTATTCTCTTCAGGAACTTGAAGGTCTCTGTTGCATTTCCCCACTCTCGCCTGGTCTCCAGAGAGTACATGCTCAGTGCCTTGATATAATCCTCGTAAGATCTGCACTGCTGGCCCTGAATCATCCTGGTTACCCTGTGTTGCACTGTCGCCAGTCTATCTCTGTCCTTCCTTAGGTGAGGACTCCTCACCTGTGCACCGTATTCCAGGTGCAGTCTCACCAGTGACCCTTCTAGAGGTCGTAGTACACTCTATTTCCTGCAGTCACTACCCCATGCGATACACCCCAACATCCCATCAGCCTTACTACAGGCCTTGTTACACTGGCTTTAAAAAAAAAAAAAAAAAATTTACTGTTTATTAAAACAAAGCACAGGGTCAAGGTATACATTCAAAAGCATACTCACTACTTCAAAGTATACTGTGCATTTCCTCAGATCATACGGTTACCAGCTTAGCTGCAGTAAAATAGAGTCTGTTGGTCACTTTCATATCTTGTATGGAAGGACTTGGCTGTTCAAGTATACGATGAATATTCCGTCTTTTCAAGATACCAGATGATCAAGTATTAACAAATATTACTCTTGTATTCTTCCTGTCTTGTATAGGCTTAAGATTCCTCATTATGTTTTTTTGTCTTATAAAGAGGTATCCCGGGCAGCTCAACTTTGTACTATGTAGCAAATCATCTCCAGCTTTATATTCACCAACATTTCAAGGAACAAAACTCTTTTCTAGTATCAGCTATATGCATTATACACCCTGCCACCTGTTATTACATAAATCCGTTTGTTGATGCATTTTGTGCGCCATTTTTTTTCCATTAAGTAGATTTGCTTCATTATATTTTTCCACTGATCAGTGGTGGGAGGGAGGGGCTGCAGCCAGTGTTTAGTGAAGACCTTTTCAGTTGCTTGCTAATGCTATATTTAAGGCACAGAGGCATTATGTTGCGGTCGAAACTGCACACGTCAAACCTGCACATGGAAAACAGCGTGCGGCAACAGAAATGGCGGACACCTTAATGGGATCATCGTTTTTGCGGGAGGCTTTGCCCCACCCCGCGCCCCCACCCCCAGAACTATTATAATCAATTCGGAGGGGGTGTGGACACAGGGACAAGAAGAATAGCCCGATCGGCACTTGTCCTCGGTACACAAACAAACAAACAAAAAAAAAAAGGTAAAAAGGTTCCCTAGCAGGGAATCAAACCCTGGCCCTCCCCACATTTCCACTGCTGGGTCAGGTGCTCTTGCCATGCCACCACAGGAGCGGCTCGACCGGGCACCTGACCAGCAGTGGTTACATCCACTTTCCCTTCCTGTGCAGAGTGACAGGGTTAGTGATACTTGCGTATTGCTCATACACCCCTGTGGCTCTGAAGCACTACCCGCTATAGACCATGCGGTTCTTCATGCATGACTTAGTCCGTGACATACTGACCCGGTACCTATATTTACAAAATATTTTTGGAGTTTGTTAAAAACTCCAGATGATAAATACAAAAAGCGTCAATTTGGGGGTCAGAGAACTGCTGCAATTCCCTTTCTATGGCTACTCAGTAGTTTTACAAGACAGGGCACTGCAAGAAGACAATGAGAATGCATTGCTAGAACTTCTCCAGATGTCCTCCAGCAAGCTGCGGTACCTCCTCTTCCAAATTTCACAAAAATGCTTGGGGTTCTGAAAATACGAATTGTAAGCTGGCCCAGTGGTGCAGAGGGTTGAGGTGCTGGATGCCACATCTCATGCCATGCCGGTGACCCGGCTTTGGGAATGACCTCGGGTCGTCGGGGGTGCCAGTGTGGGGGGGAAGGGCGGAGCAGGATCAAGCACCTAACGGCAGCTCTCCTCTCCTGGGGTGTTTGTAGTTCTGCTGCCACTGGGTGGAGGTCCAGTGGCAGCGCAGGTGGGAGGGGGCGGCAAGTTGGGAGGGCATCTCGAAACACAGTGCATGCGTGCCTCCATATGTGTGTGTCTGGGACTGGGGGAGGCCAAAAACGGGGGAAAAGCACATAAAATACATAATGGAAAATAAAAATACGAATTGTAACCTTCCACTGGAATTTTTTCGACTGCAGTGTTGCAGAGATTGCAGGAGGACCTGGCAAGGCTCAAGGCACGGTCTGACAAATGGCAGCTCGGGTTCAACGCAAAGAAATGCAAAGTGCTGCATTTTGTAACAAAGAATCCAAGGAGAAGCTACCATCTGGGGGGGGGTGCAGCAAGAAGTCACTGAGGAGGAGAAGGATCTAGGGTTGCTCATTATAGGAGCTATGAATAATTCCACACAATGCAGGAGAGCAGCAGCAATGGCCAACAGAATGCTGGGGTGCACTGCAAGGAACAAGTGTGACTCTGAGCAAGTCATTTAACTGCCCAGTGCTCCCAGGTCGCCCCTGAAAACAGGCACTTGTGCCTAGTGGGCCTTACCCAGTTACCAAAAGACTAAAATAACCTCGATAAGGGAGGTGATTCTGCCATTATACAGATCATTGGTTAGACCCCACCTGGAGTACTGCATGCAGTACTGGCACCCGTACCTACAGAGGGACATTAGTCTGCTGGAGGGGGTGCAACGTAGGGCAACAAAAATGATTCAGGGTCTGGAGGAGTTGCCATATGAGGGCAATGAACATGTACTCACTAGAGGAAAGGAGAGACTGGGGACATGATTGAGACCTTCAAATATATGAAAGAGATTATCAAGACAGACACAGAGGATCTTTTCAAGAGGAAGGTGGGGAGAGACACTAGGGGCCATGACATGAGATTGGAGGGGAGGAAGCATTTCTTTACGGAAAGGGTGGTGGCAAAGTAGAATGCACTACCAGTAGAGGTTGTGGCATGTAACACTGTAGAATGCTTCAAAAAGGGGTGAGATAGGGCAAAAGGGAGGGTCAAGAAAGGGGAGGGGCAGCTGCTGAATTGGGGGAGCTAGCTGCAAACTTAAGCAGACTTGACAGGCCGTGATGGCCTTTTCTGCTGGCAATTTTCGTATGTCCATATGTTCGTATTGTTGCATGTAAATACATTCCCAATGTTTGTCTGAAATGGGAGAGTTTAGTTCTGAGGACCACTGCTGTTCCTTTTTTTTTTTTTTTTTTTTTTTTTTAATAGTATATGAAGCACAGTATTTAAGGGATATGTTAAGGTTTGATAGCCAACGGAAATTAAGTGTAGCAGCATTCCGGCTAGTTTAGAATGCAGCATGTGGTGGATCTGATCTTTTGTTTTGTCCCATATAATATCAAAAAAGTTATGGGTTTGGGGAAACCTAAAATAATCCCCAATTGGCAGTGAATATTGCTGCTTTAATTGTGCAAAAAGGGGTGTGCATCCATTTAAAAATCAGTACAGATGAGTTGAGCTTTGTTGTTCCCAGTGAGGAAACCAAGGGTCTATCAGTGCTAAATAAAATGTGATATCAAAGGCTAAAGTTCTCCATGGAATCAGGGGCGTGCAGAATTTTTGGTCTTGCCAAATTCTGTGCCATTGGAAAAGGACTACTCTACAAAATACATTCTCAGTTGTGTCTGCCAGTTGCAGAGCTGGAAAAGGAAATAGTATCTTGGAAAGTGATCCACTAAGATCTGTAAGGTCCAGCATTTTCCAATGGGCATGATAACCGGGACCAAGCTATGCACTGATATGTCAGAGTTGGGCCACCTGGTAATATCAATATAAATGTGGGTGTGCTTCTCCCCCTTTTTGTTTTGGAAGATGCAGTTTTGGATATGCATTGTCACAGAAATATAGAATTTGATGGCAGATAAGAAAAAAATTACCATAGTAATCTTGTTTCTTCCAGGGGATATTCCAGTATTCCTTTAAGCCAGATCTGCCCGGAGAGGCAACATTATGCTAATGATGGAATCACTGGCTCTTGACACTTTTTCAAATGCTGCCACCTATCAACTGCCTACATTCTTTTTTTTTTTTTACAACTCTGTTTCTGCACCACTCCTGGGAAACTCTCTCCAGCATCCTCCAGCTTTTTCCGGGCTCTATCTCCCACCTGAGACTCTCACTGCTGTCCCTCGCTTCGACTGACGCAACCCCCAGATCTGAACCCCCCCCGGGGAGGGGAAGGGGCTGCCTCCGCTCAGGGTGCTCTATCTTGTAGTGTAGAGTGTCGGTCTTTGTGAGTTGGGCCATAGAAGAGAAGACCCAGTGTTGGGAGTGTGGTCCAGAGACGGAGGTGCCTTCGCCTATCCCCAGGAGCAGGGATTTTTCTTACTTTACCCCTCCGCGATTGCGGATGTGCACTGATGTCCAGCACAACGTGGGCCCACTCCCGCACCCGGTTGCAGGACATCTGCTGACACTCCCTACCCCTTGTATGCGCTCCACGCATGCTGCGACGGCCAGCCTCTGCCAGGGGTGGCTGTAGCTGCATGAAGCAGCAATCTCCCTCCCCAGGAGAGGAGAGCAGTCCTCTGGATGCACGATCCTCTACTGTCCCCTGCTAACCCCCAGTGCCCGAGTCTGCTCCCGAACCTGGGTTGCTGGTGTGGTGTGAGGTTGGCGACCAGCACCTCAACCCTCAGCACCACCATCCGGCAACTGCCTACATTCTAACCCTCAGATTTCGTGGACGCCTGACAAGACAGGGCTCAAGAGGAATTTAATAATTAACATTATAAAATGGGCTAAAAAATTCCACCATCCTGATTGGCTACTACATTATCTGAGCCGTGTCCTTATCAGATGATATAGTAGCCAACCGGCACTACCCTCCAGTCCCGAGCCCCACAACACCACAAAAATCAGTGAGCTGTGCCAGCCAAAAACAGAAACACAAAGTGGCACAGCTCACAGCGCGACAGCCCTGTGACCAAGTAACCGAGCTCCGTCTAACAGCCAACTCCTCCTTCACAAACCCGACCCCCGGTACACAGCTAAGTCACCCTCATCCTGGCCAAACTTCTGCCAACACAGATTTATCAGGAATACTGATTAAATTATACCTGTATTTTTGTCTCCATAGCTGCCATTTGTCACGCCCTCCATTCAGCCACTTCAATTTTTCTGCTCCTTATTCCCCACGGTTTTCATTCCTTGCCATTCCCTCTCCCTTAGCATTGCTGCTCAGTTCCAGACATCCACAATGTTTAAATAAGTAATTAAAAACAAAACAGCAAACAAAAAGGCATCGACGGCATCCCACTCGCGCTCATATTGTACAGCCGTAATAGTGCGTAGTTGAAAAGCGCTAACAACGGCAGCTGCAGTAGGACATGTTCGCTTCCAGTAAAACCGGCCAGTCACCCTGAAAAGATACAGCTCCAGTTATGGTAGCCACTCAGCAAAGAAAAAAAAACAAACAGCAGAAAATACTCAAAGGAAAAAACTCAGCTACCTGTACATAAAAAAGACAACAATTTTCTGTGCGTGTGTGTGTGTGTGTGTGTGTGTGTGTGTGTGTGTGTGTGTGTGTGTCAGGGGGAGGGCAGCAGGGCTGGACAAAAACCAATAGACAGAAACAGGCACTAGTAAACAAAACATACAGTAAAATAAATA
This sequence comes from Neoceratodus forsteri, assembly GCA_016271365.2. NCBI lineage: Eukaryota > Metazoa > Chordata > Ceratodontiformes > Ceratodontidae > Neoceratodus > Neoceratodus forsteri. The sequence continues at coordinate 572,779,587 of CM057452.1, forward strand.
GGAATATGTCACTGATTAGCACTTTGTGTGTAGACTTGTAGGGGTGAGAGAGACAGATCACATTGTACAGTAACAGAGACTATTTTCTTTAAAACTCGAAAGAGAAAAAAATGCCATTTTACTTTTAAAAGTTTATTAACTTCTTCAAAACCAGTTCTATAAATCTTCTGCCCATTTTATAAGCGCAATAAGACACTCCGAGGTGTGGGTTATCTCCTGATAACAGCACGCCCAGGTGCATAAGGCACTCGGCGCAAGCGCCTCATGCCTAACAACGCACCTGGGCGTGCTCTTATCAGGAGATAACCCACACCTCGTCGTGTCTTATTGCTTGCCTATAATAACAACAATAATAAAACACCTAAAAAACCTCCAACAGGAGGGGAAAAAATCTACCAAAACATCCCCCAAAGTCAGAATCACCTGAAGAGGGGACTTCCGGTGGCGCCATGGAGTAGAAATCAGCACGAGTTAGTGAACTCTGCTTTATACTTAAATTAATTTAAAAAAGCTTGCCAACAGCGTTTTCTACGGACAAAACAACAGCCAACCACCAACTAAAGCCCACACTTCACTTTATGAATCTACAAGGGGCTGTTCAGAACCGCTTCTGGATCCTTAATTCTTACGGAGGACAGCGATAACTCCATCGACGACGGAGTGATGGCGGCTTCGGAGGAAAATAAACATACTCGCCAGAGTAACAAAAACCCACCGGGCAAGGCACCCTCAGAGTCCATCCTGCAAGCTATACGGGATTTTCGAATCGAAGTAAAACAGACCCTCTCCGACCTTCGCATGGACCTCGGACAACTACGGGGCTGCCTGGATGAGGCCAATCTGCAGAACACCTCAAACGCTGAACGCCTGGATGCCCTTGAAACCTCCATTAAGGATCTGGCACTTTTATGACTCCAAACAGTAAACAGACAACAAGATGCGGAGAACTGTGCACGCAGGAAAAACCTACGATGTTACGGCACACCTGAGGGCGAGAAGGTACAGACATCCAGGCCTTTCTCGACCACCTTCTGCGCTCCACGCTCGACTTAGGCCCTGACTTTGCCACAGATACAGAGAAGGCTTACTGAGTGTTAGGCCCCAGACCGCCATCAGGAGCTCCTCCATGCTCGATCATTGCATGGTTTCTAAATTATGATGTAAAGGAAACACCGATCCAGAAAGCCTGGGCACAGAAATCAATACTATATGAAAATAAAAGAATCTTCATAGATAATGATTATGCCCCTACAACTCAGCAGTTTAGAAGAGAATACACTCCCCTTTCCCCTTGTCTTTGGGCAAACAAACTGAAGTTCAAAACACCTTACCCAGCCAGAATGGTCGTTTTTTTCTCCACTGGTCCCCAATCTTATTCATCAGCAGAAGAAGCAAAGAGAGATTTAATTGCTAGAGGCCTGCCGAAAGACCACAAGGCCAGACAGCCGAGGAAGGGGAATTGCTCTGTACAGAAGGCTCTTAAAGGGACACCAATGCTTGGAACAGATCAGACGCTACAAGGGATCATACAGGCCATTCAGCAATTTCGTCATGGGGCTGCTCTGGATTGATTCGTAATGACTCTTTTACAGTAACCCCTTTACCAGCAGATGTGGATATGGTGAGTCCCTTTTTTGGGGGTGGATTTGGGGCTAGATATGGGACCCTATGGCCACATTAGAGCTCCTGAGATTGTTGCAATGGACTTGAAAGGTTTCTCGATGGCGGACAGCTGGTCTGTCCGTAAACCTCACTAAATTACATCCTCTACTTAGTCGGAGCTTCATGGTTGGGGTTCCCTGTCTGTTTCATTGTCTTATGTTCCCCGCTTGATGTTCTCCCTCCTCTTCCTCCCAAACACCCACCTTAAAATTTTCTTCTTGGAACAAAGAGCACCCCCTTCGGAGGACATACTCACCATTTGAATTAATGAGCGATCCTTTCTTGACTATGGTGGCCTGGCCATGGACAAAACTCTATGCTGGCTCTCAGTAGAAGAAGGATAAAGAGGCAGAACTCTATTTATTTCACTGAACAATGGACAATCGGACTGGCAGGAGTTAGACAGTGGGGGTCTAGGAAAGTAGATGGGAAGGGGTCCTTAGTTCCCAGTTTGGATGGTCGGACAGCCCCCGGGTCCCTCATGTCTCCCATTGTCATCCCTTGTGATGGCACGGTCTCTGGGCCAGGCTGCAAGGGAGGAATAGGTGTGTGGGACCCCCTGTGGGACATCTGGTTTTATCCATGGTGCCTTTTCTTCTCTCTGTCCTCCTGGGACCCCCCACATTCCCCGCCAACCCAAGGGGCAACATTCAAGAGAACTTTTCTGATATGAAACCAGGACTAAGATTCAGGCTCAAGATATCGGAGCCCCCCTCAAACCTTTTTCCCTATACCTTTTCCTCTCTCATCCCTTCCCTTTCCCCTCCCTTCTCCCCTATACTGTTCCTATACCCCTCCCCTCTTTTTTTTTTGTAACTATCCCCTTTTACCATATTTCCCTCTGTCTCTTTCCTTTCCCCTCCCCTTTTTTTTATTATTTGAATGTGCTTCTTGTTTTTTGCTATAATATATCACTATTAATGTGCACTATGTTGGAAAGCTATGGGTGGGATTGCTTCGAATAGGAAATTTATGTGATCGAGTCTTGACATAAAAAGAAACAGCTTAACACCCTATGTTAGCAACACCACTTAGTTCCGGGTCAGAAACAGATGGATGTTTCCTCCCTTTTGCGTAGGGATTTTTTTTTTTCTTTTAAGGGTCCTCCTAGCAGAGAGATGGTGGACATCATTTTAGGTGCCCTGGCATCAACCTGACTAGAGAATTCCCCACTACAAATATTATTTGTTTTTCCCTTTCCTAGGAAGGCCTTTATTAGTTTACTGCTTTCAAGAGTTAGAGGGCCATATTAAGACAAATCAATTTATGGCCCTTGACAGCAATTAAAGAGGCATATACCACTAGACAAAACCAGAACCTCTTATTAAAAATGTTTGGACCAGATATAAGTAGGTGAGCATCCTCTAGGTTGGGGGCGGGGGCTGAGTTTTACAATTATCTCTACAATGCCATCTAACGACTACACTTTGAAAATGAGTTGCTCTAGTAGAGAAGATACCAGGCAGGTTACCTACAAGAATATTACTCCCTGGGCGACCTGGCCCTCCCAGACACCTAAGCCTTATCTAAATGAGAGGGTATGCATGAACCCTTAACTCATTTGAGGAAATATTAATCTCCGGCCTTCAATATGATGGCTTTGACACTGGCACTGGAGGGGGAAGCTCGCTTTTGAGACTCCCACAGGAAGCCATCATAGTTAACCTTGATTACCATATTGGTAATGTTCCCTTTCATTCGGAACAGCCCAGGTTCCAAAAGAGCTTTCTGGGCTACGTTTGTGGCTCTCGCCCTTTTGGTCAGGGACACCCTTAACTAAGAGTTTTCCCCGAACCCTTTAGGAGGTGGTTGAAGACTCCCACTTCCGAACTGGAAGCCAACCTGTACATCATTCTTTTTATAATGATTTTTCTCTACAGTTAAAAACTAGTTCTACTGTCTACAACTCTTTTTTCAACTCCTCAGGTTACAGAGGAGCGTATTATTTTTGGAAGTTTTTTCTCCCCCCATGGCTCTAACTTTTTTAGTGGAGCCCATTTTGAACACTTATTTAAGTTTGTTAATAGGGCCGAAGTATGGCCCAGGAATAATGTTTTTGTGCTGATTCAGACTAAAAAATAGAAAAAAAGGACACACTCGCACCAAAGATTTTAAAATGCTTTATTATATCATGAGGTTTTGTTATCCCACTTACCTGTACTTATGAGAGATAGCGGTTAATCCGGTAAAGATATTCTCAATGAATGTAAATGGGCTACACAGCCCAATTAAGAGATCCCACCCCATGCAATACCTAAATAAGCCGGCGGCGGACTTTTTTACAGGAGACCCATTTATCCCACTTAGAACACCAGAAGTTAAGGTGGAGAGGACACCGATATGAAATATATGTATCCTCTCACCCTAGTGCCCGTAGGCGCGGGGCTGCTATTTTAATACCCTCCTCCACACCTCTGGAGGTACGGGAGGTTATCACGGATACCAAGGGAAGATATGTTATCTTAACAGGCGTATTGTACTCCCAGGAGGTTACCTTAGTGAATACCTATTTACCCCCCCGAATCATCACCTGGAGTAATTCGTACTTTCCTTCAGAAAGTCCTAACTGTTCACCAAGGCATCCTAATAATGGGGGGAGACTTTAACTTAGCTCTTTTACTTCAATAAGGTACCTCTACATTATGATCCTATAGATCTTTCCCCACCCTTAAATACTTTAGATCAACACTTTCTTACCTGGGCATTGAGGACATCTGGAGGAGGCTTTTTCTTTCAGACCCTGGTTTTTCTTATTATTCTCCTCGCTTTCAAACATATTCACGCCTGGACTATTTTTTTGTCTCGTGTGAACATTTCTCCCTCGTCCAGGACTTAACCATAAGTCCACGAATTTTATCTGACCATCACCCCCTAATTTTGAAAATACATCTGGATAAACCTCCAAAACTAAAATTGTGGTGTCTTAATCCAGCCCTATTGAGGGATCAAGAGTACACAGAATATATTACTACTTGGCTCCCCCATTTCCTTAATGACAATTCTGGAGGGAAAACCTGTGATCCCATAGTGTGGGATGCTTTGAAAGCAGCCGTAAGAGGAGAGACGATAGCCTTTTCTTCTCGCAAAAAGCAGAAGGCAGAGGCTTTATACAAATATTACACTGAACAACTGCAAACTTACCAATTGCTGTATAGGGAGGGGGATAAAGCAATACAGCAAAAAATAAGGGAAGTTAAAAAAGAAATACAGAACGTAATGGATTCTAAGCTAATTCAGACCTTGACTTACTTAAAGCAGGCCAACTATTAAGGGGGAGTTACGGCAACTCATCTTGTAGCTCGTAAATTAAGAAACAGGAAGCACACTGTAACTATTCTAAAAATTAAGTACCCAGTAACAAAACAAATCTCTCATTCAGACGAACACATTAGGTCGTCCTTTCTTGAATTTTATTAAGCTCTCTACACACCCACTCCGGTCTCCTTGGACTCAGGAGTCAGACCAGAGTTCCTATCCAAACGATCTTTTCCAAAATTATCAGATACACAACATGCTGCCCTTGAAGCTCCCATAAGCCCAGATAAGATTCGAACCCATATATATACCCTCAAGCCTCTCAAATGCCCAGGACCAGATGGTTTTACGGCTGAATGGTACAAAGAATTTGCTGGTAGTCTTCTTCCTACGCTTTTGTCTTCTTACAGAGCGGTGGCGGAAGGGGAACCTCCACCGTCCTCTTGGCATTATTCAGTCATTACCCCTCTCCCTAAACCTAATAAAGATGTAACAGACCCGGCTTCGTATTGACCCATCTCTATTCTTAATGTAGACTACAAGATCTATATGGCAATGGCTACCAGACTCGAGACACTTCTTCCCTCTCTTATCCACCCTGATCAATCAGGATTTATCAAGCATCGCAGTACAATGGATATCAGGCGCACTATGCTATTGTTAGAATATTTACACTCTAGACATATCCCTTCGGCTCTCCTTAGTTTCGATGCTGAGAAGGCATTTGATAGGGTTTCATGGAATTTTCTTTGGGAAACCCTCAGATGTTTTTCTTTCCCTGATAGGTTTCTTCTTTGGCTTCAAAATATATACTCTCAACCTAAGGTTTATATTTGTTTAAATGGAGCTATGTCCCCTCCTATACATTTGCAACAGGGAACCTGACAGGGATGTCCTCTCTCTCCCATTATCTTTTTGCCCTGTACATGGAACCTCTAGCTATGACCATAAGACAGGATCCTCATATAGAGGGTATTCCCCAGGTCAAAAAGTCTACAAAATATCTGTATTTGCGGATGATATCCTTTTAACAATTCTGTCCCCCAAAACTTCAATACCTGCAGTCTGGGAAACTCTTAAGACCTACAAAAAGGTGGTGAATTTTAAACTAAACATAACCAAATCAGAGGCTATGATACTCTACTTTGCACCAACACAATCTCTTAAAAATTCCTTACCTTTAAAATGGTGATGTACCAAATTCACATACTTGGGTATTCACATACTATTAAACTTCGAACATTTGGAACTAGTGAACTACGAACCAATTTCTCTTCTTATTCAAGATGATTTATCTAGCTGGAGTAATCTAAAATGGATATTCTCTCAACGTATAGAAACTATACGAATGAATATACTCTCTAGACTGTCTTACCTATTTCAAAACATCCCGACCTATCCGTCAACTTTCTACTTTAAATCTTGGAACAAGATGCTTTCTTCCTTTATCTGGGATGACCGAGAATTCGTCGTTCTTTACAATCCTTTCCTGTGGAGCAAGGGGGTATAAACCTCCCAGATCTGAAAATGTATGCAAAGGCAGATTTTCTAAAAACGTTCTTTCTTTGGCTCTCTTCAACATACGAGTTGGCCTGGAAAGAAATAGAGTTTCTAATAAAAAATCTCCATGACATTGAAAAATCTGCCTTTTCTACTCCTGGATCACTCCTTCCGTTCAGCGATGTCTCTAATTTTACAGCCCAAGTTTTAAAAGATATGGAACAATTTTAAATATATAAAAAACCTTAAACAGGGCATCTTCTTCTTTACACTAATTTCTGGCGATGAGAAATTCTATCTGTCCCTTCTTGATACATCATTTGAGTCCTGGCGTAGATTAGGACTTCGCTACTACTACTACCACCAATTGGTTAATAACTCCGGTGTCCTCTCCTTTCTGAATTTACAACAAAAATATGCTCTCCCTGATCAGGATAGGTACCGTTATGTCCAGGTGAGAATCAACATCTTAAGACAAATGGATTTTCCGACTTGCTGTCCATCTCCCTTGCCCAACACTTTGGATCCTGCTGAGGGACACCCTCACTGGAAGCCCTTGGGGGAAATTAATAGGTCACTTATACAGAATAATACGAGATAATCTGGGAGATTCAGCCCATTCAATATTAGAGGCCTGGAACAAGGACCTAGAACTAGAAATTCCCTTCCCGCTCTGGAAAGAAGCAACACTAAAGGCAATCACAATCACCTCTTCAGGAGTGTGGCGGGAATTTGCATGGAAATCCCACTCTAGACAGTTTCGCTCCCCAGCAGTACTAGCTAAATATCTGCCAGCCTCCTATGGTAATTGTTGGAGAAACTGCAGTTGTAAACTAGAGGACTTGGGACGCATTTTCTGGCAATGACCAAGCTTGATGCCCTTTTGGTGCACTTAACAGACAGAGTTGGAGAACAGTCTGGGAGTGACAATTGAATTAACGGCAGAGATGGTTCTGCTATCCATCCCCCAAACAGACCAAGGTGTACTAGTAGCAAAAAAAGCCATCACCCATAGATGGATGTCCCCCACGATCCCAGTAGTCTCAGACTGGCACAAGATAGTGTTGGATATCTACAGATTAGAATACTTGACAGCTAGATTTCATAATGAACTGGAGGTCTTCACGAGGAAATGGCAAACATGGAAACTTTATTTTGCCCAGGTTGACCCAGAATTTGTCCCCTAGAGAGGGAGTGAGGGTGAGTATCCCCATCTTCTGGGGGGGTGGGGGGCACCCCACCTCCTCCACCCCTTAAGCTGTAATTGGTGGTGGGTGGGTGGGACCCTTCTCGTGCTCCTCCTCCTCCCAAACTTTAAAACCTTTAAAAAAAATGGATTGAGGTCCTGACGCCTTCTTAAAGCTACCCGGGGTATCTTCTCCCCATGGGTGATTGTATAAGAACTGAGGTGTGTTTACTGTAATATTCTTTTATGTACTGTACTATAATCCTAACATTAAGCATGACTCAATCTGAACTGTACACCTATGCAAAGTTACTCTAAAGTTGGGTATTGTAAGAAGCTGTATGTTTGATGTCTCTGCTAATAAAAATGAAATAAAAAAAAAAAAATCACCTGAAGAGGGTAAAACCAATGAGAACACAGTTCCAAATATAAAAGCCAGAGTGTGATACCCATACACCTGGTAATACAGCATGGTGTGCAGAGGCCACTGGTTCAAGCAGGGGAGGAAGGGTGGGAGAGTTATGAATATTGGAGTATCCCTTGGAAAAACAAGATTACTACAGTAAGTCATTTTTTTCTTTACACCCCAGGAATACTCCAATATTCCTAACTCTTATGCAGACTAAGAAGCAGTACATTTGGAGGTGGGTACAGAACCTACTTTGGAAATTGACTATGCAGGACAGCTGTGCCAGACCTGGCATGACCCCTAGCCTGTGTGTCCAGGCTGTAATACTTAGTAAAGGTGTGCACTGTTCTCCATGTAGCTGCTTTAAAGATGCCCCCAAGAGGACATCCCTGGAAGCTGCTATAGTAGCAGGTGTACCCCTTGTGGAATGGGCTCTCAGTCCTGCTGGAGCCGGATTCCCAGCTTTTGAACAGCAAAACTGAATACACTGGACTATCCAGTGAGAAATGGACATCGCAGATGCTGGATTTCCTTTCCCCACATCCCCATAAGTCATGAACAGTTGTTTCCTGTCTTATCTACGGGCCTTGGTGACTGTCATGTAGTAGCTAAGAGCTTGCTTGACATCAAAACTGTGCAGTCCACGCTTCCTAGAGCTTGAATGCTCAGTAAAGAAGTCGGGTAAGGTGATGGACTGGTTCAATTGAAAGTCCGAGACCACCTTTGGAAGAAATTTTCTGTTAGTTCTCAGGACCACTTTGTCCCTATGGAATGAAATGTAGTCCTGTTTAATGCAGGGAGCCTGAAGCTCATGGATCCTTCCAGCAGAAGTGATTGCCACTAGGAAAACTGTTTTCCATGTGACATATTTCAAAGCAGCAGAAGAAATGGGTTCAAAAGGGGAACCCATGTGCTTGGCAATACACACATTTAGATCCCAGGCTGGCACCGGTTCCCTGTGAGGGGGGTGCAAGTGAGCTAGACCCTTAAAGAACCTTTTGAAAATAGGGCTTGATGCCATAAGGGCATTCTCCCCAGCTGAAGTGTAACAGGCCCAGTGAATGTAAATAAGGTAATCCAGCACAGCTGGAACTCCTGCCTGAGCTGGCACCATATCCCTGGTGGTGCACCTGCTGGAAAACCTTCTCCATTTAGAGGCGTAGGTTTTCTTGGTGGAAAGTTTCCTGTACCCCCTTAAAATATCCAGAACACTTTCGGAGATGCAAGCTTGCAAACTCTAGATCCTCAAGAGCCATGCTCTGAGTCTGAGTGACTTGAGGTTTAGCTACAGGAGTCTCCACTAACTGGAGGTTAGCATGTTGTGCATCCGAAGAAGGTGTATTGGTTCGGCTACAGACATGGAGAGCAGTAGAGAGTACCAGGGTTGCCTGGCCTAGTCTGGAGCTATCAAGATCATTGAAGCTGGCTGGGACCTGAGCTCGAGTAGCACTCTGTACACCAGAGGAAATATGGGGGAACGACACAGGTATCATAAGTAAAATACCGAGAAAGAAGACTTATGCCCATGGTGCTCGCCGTTTATTTAAATTGGGCTCTGATTCTTAAAAGTGTCAAGCTTCAATTTGAAACTTTCCATAGTGGAGCACCCTACCACCTCCAGTGGTAGCTCATTCCAGGATGACACCACCGTTTGATTGTACCACATTTTCCTCCTCCGTGTTCTGCAATTCTCATTTTTTAATTGCAGTGAATGTGCCCTAGTGGAATAATGTTGGTCACATAGTTCTAAACCTAGTCTCTCCCAAAGATCTTGATCAGTAAGTGCTCTGAAAATCGTACATATGTCCCCCTCCATCTTCTGTACTCCAAGGTGAACAAACCCAGTTCACCAAGCCTCTGGTCATATTCCTTGTTCTCCATACCTTTAACAGATCTTGTCACTCTTCTTTGTATCCTCTCTATACCAGTCCAGAACCAGAGCATCCAGAAGTATTGTTCCCTGAGCTGGGGGTCTGCAACAATACTTTGGCAGGTGATGACTATCGTGGGATGCAAAGAGATCCATCTCTGGGGTGCTCCACCTCCGGAAAATCACTTCCACCACCTGTCTGTTCAAGGTACATTCGTGATGGGTCTGGTTTATCCGACTCAGGGCATCTGCGAGGGTATTGTCCTTGCCTGGCAGATGAATGGCCTGAAGAGAAACTCCCTGGGAGTAGGCTAGAGTCCAGATCTCATAGCTTCTGTGCAGAGAGGATCCGACCTTGTTCCTCCTTGCTTGTTTACGTAATACATTGTGGTGGTATTGTCTGTTCTGACCTGTACCACCTTTCCCTGAACTAGTGGTGTGAAGGCTTGGAGTGCCAGGAACACTGCCCTCAGCTCCAGCTGGTTTATGTGCTGGAGAGACTCTGCACTGGACCAAGTGCCATGAGTAGTGTGATCCTCTAGGTGGGCACCCCACCCTAGTAGTGATGCATCTGTTGTGAGGATCACTGACAGAGGCTCTTTTTGAAAGGGAACCCCTTCTCTGAGGTTGGCTTCCTCTTTCCACCACTGAAGGGCCAGGAGTAACGTTTGTGTTACTGGGACTAGCTTTGAGAGAGAATCCTCTCTTTGACACCAATGAGCCCTTAGATGGAACTGGATGTCTCTCATCTGGAACCTGGAACCCAGGACTGTGCCAGTGGCAGCTGCCATGTGGCCCAGTAACTGTAGAAAATGTCTTGCAGTTTTTGGTTTGTTCAAGCTGAAAGAGCCTGCCATCTGCAGGATACTTTTTACCCTGTCCAGAGGTAGGTAAGCCCTGCCCTCCTGGGTATTTAGTTCTGCTCCCATGAACTGCAGCACTTGTGCAGGGAGAAAGACTGACATTTTTAGATGTACTAGGAATCCCACAGACTCCAAGAGTCCTTGGGTTAGCTACAGATGTTCCTCTACTTGCTGAGGTGATTTTCCCACTACCAACCAGTCATTCAGATAGGGGAACACTGCGACATCTTGCATTCACAGGTGTGCCATGACCACTGCCAGGCACTTTGTGAACTCTCTTGGAGCTGAAGTGAGACCGAAAGGCAGGTTTGAAAACTAGTAATGACTTGAGGGGAGTCTGAACCCGAGGTACTTTCTGTGAGACTCCCTTATGGGGATGTGGAAATAAGCATCTTTTAGGTCCAGAGATGCAAATCAATCTCCTTTTTGGAGACTGGCAGAATCAGTGACAAGGTTACCATTTTGCACCTTGGCTTTAGTAAGTGCCTGTTTAGCACCCTTAGGTCTAGGATAGACTGCCACTCCCCATTTTTCTTTGTTGTGAGGAAGTATCTTGAGTAATAACCCTTTCCCTTTTGCTGTGGAAGCCCAGGTTCCACTGCTTTTGCCAACAACAGGTTTTGAACCTCCCTTTCTAACAGCTTTCTTCCTGCATTGGAACCTAGTTTGAACACTCTGGTTCTTAGAGAGGGAAGGGATTTGAAGCTTAGGGACAAACCCCGACTCACTACTTCCAGGACCCACTTGTCTGTGGTGATGTGTTTCCAAGTCTGGAAATAGTGAGTCAGTCTGCTCCCTAATGGAACTGGCGAGGTGGCCTGGGAAAACATGTCAGGGGTCTTGCTTTGCCTGGGGCTTAGAATGGGAACCACGCCTGGAACCCCTTCTGCCTCTGCCCCTGAAGTACCCTTGCTGAGGGTACTGTTGCACTTGGGGTATGGCCAGGGCCTGAAAAAAAGGCCGAGAATGAAACTGTCTGTCCCTGCCTTCTCTTCCATAAGGTCTAGTGGATGGGGAAACCTTTTCCTCAGCCAAGTTGCATCTCCTCACCTCCCACAGCAGTAAATGCCCTTAGCTACTGTCCACCCCTCTCGTCTCTAGGTCACTAGCTTGCTAGTGGCAGTGGCCCACCACCTGACAAGGGACATCTGTCCTGCCTACATTGCCCTACATGGTTCTCCCCCCTCCCATGGCCTGTATATAACCCCACTATCCTTTGTTTGATTCTTATGTTCTACCACAGCTATTCATCTGGCGTTGAAAATTGTTGTGTCTACCTTAGCTACTTGCCTGTATAGGAAATTTTAATTTGTGTTGTATGTCTATTCCTTAGCAGTATCTTATTCACTTGTAACCTACTCTGATGTGAATGGAGCCTTTGTAAAAGAGTCTATGACTCAAAGGTTTGTAATTCTGATGAAATTAATAAATAAATAAAAAATAAGTATGTGGCCTTGTACTCATCCACTTTTTTCATATAGGCCTCGGTGTGTGTTCCAAAGAGGGAATTACTCTCAACTGGGAAATCTAGAGCCTTATCCTATGTGTCCTGAGTAAGGTTTGTGGCTCTTAACCAGGCAAACCTTCTCTGGGCAACTGTATTGGCCATCCACCTGGCAACAATGTTTGTGTCTGTTGCCATCTGAAATTGGTATTTGGCAGCTTCTAAGCCAAATCTGGCAGTCTCCGCAAGGTTGGCTGAAAGACCGGAGGGAGCTTTATCTGCCATAGCCATGACAGATTGCCAGAGGGATTTCTGATACTGGGCTGCATAAGCCTGGAAATTTGCCTGTCTTAACAGAATTAACAGAAGCACTCTTGACAGCGAGGTCGATCCCAGTCCTTTCACAGAAGAAAGGGTTCTGCAAGAACTCCTAAAACTGAAGGTGGACAAAGCAATGGGTCCTGATGGAATTCACCCCAGAATTCTAAAAGAATTAAGGAAGGAACTAGTGAAACCACTGGCTACTCTTTTTAATAAATCATGGGAGGATGGTGTGGTACCCGAGGACTGGAGGAAGGCGGATGTGATTCCCCTTCACAAAAGTGGGACCAAGACAGAGGCAGGAAACTACAGACCTGTCAGTCTGACCTCTGTGTAGGGAAAGTGATGGAGTCACTCTGAAGGAAAGAATAGTTGAGTACCTAGAGGTCAGTGGAGCACAGGATCCAAGGCAGCATGGGTTCACAGCGGGAAGGTCATGTCAGATGAATCTAATAGATTTCTTTGACTGGGTGACCAAAGCAGTAGACCAGGGAGGGGCTGTGAACATGGCCTACCTAGACTTTAGCAAGGCATTTGACACAGTCCCACACAAAAGATTATTAGTCAAATTAACCAGCCTGGGAGTGGGTCCCAGGGTGGTAGCCTGGGTAAAACATTGGCTGGACAACAGGACACAGAAGGTAATTGTAAATGGAGTCCACTCTGAAGAAAGGGCGGTTACTAGTGGGGTACTGCAGGGTTCAGTATTGGGTCCAGTCCTTTTTAATGTCTTCATCAGTGACATTGCAGAGGGACTGGAAGGAAAAGTATGCCTTTTTGCAGATGACACAAAGATCTACAACAGGGTTGATACACAAGGAGGCGTGGAAAGGATGAAAAGGGACTTGGCAAGGTTGGAGGAATGGTCAGATGTATGGCAGCTAGGATTCAATGCAAAAAGTGCAAATAATGCACCTGGGAAACAAGAACCCAGGGAAGAATACACAATGGGTGGGAGGTAGTAACAACAACAAAACAGGAAAGGGACCTGGGGGTAATCATATCAGATGACTTATGGGTTAGTAAGCAATGTGAGAAGGCAGTAGGGAGGGCCGGGGTATACTGGGATGTATAGGAGAGGCATCAGCAGCAGAAAACAGGAAGTTGTTATCCTCTGTACAGACAGTTGGTGAGACCCCATCTGAATACTGTGTCCAGTTCTGGAGACCCCATCTCCACAAGGACATAGACAGAATAGAGGCAGTCCAGAGGAGGGCAACTAAAATGGTGCAGGTCTGCAAGAGAAGTCGATGAGGAGAGACTAAAGGAGTTTAATATGTATACCCTTCAGGAAAGAAGGGAGAGGGGACATGATAGAAACTTTCAAGTACCCTCAAGGAATCAACAAAGTCCAAGAGGGTAGCATCTTTCAGAAAGAGAGACTTGCAAGAACAAGGGACACAATTTAAAGATAGAAGGAGGGCGGTTCAGGGCAATGTGAGGAAGTATTATTTCACAGAGAGGGTAGTGGATGCATGGAACAGCCTTCCTGAGAAGTTCTGAGGTCTAAAACTGCGGGAGAATTCAAGAATGCATGGGACAGACATAAGGCAATTCTTGTGGGGGGCAGGAAGATATAGGCTGTTGGTTAACTAGGATCTGCGGCCTATCCTGTAGGTAGGGAAATGGGCAGACTAGATGGGCCTAGCGGTCCTTATCTGCCGTCAAAGTCTATGTTTCTATGTTTCTTATGGCCAAAGAAGCTGATAAATAGCCCTTTGTGGCCATACTGTATCTTTCTGGAATCCTTCTCTGGTGGATGGGAAGCGAGAGGAACTTTTGCCTTGTCACAGGCTGCAGCCTGTACCAACCACACCCTGGCAGTCAGAGTGAGAGAATAAAAATTCAGCCCCTTCCCTATCTAGCTGGTACTTCTTGTCCAATCTTTTATCCAAAGGAGGGACAGACCCAGGTGTCTGGAGGAGTTCTGTCACATATTTTTTAAAGAACTTATTTATGGGAAGCAGTAACTTTTTGGTGGGTGTTACCCCCATCATTTCCAGGTATTCTGCTTCCTCCTCATCTTCTAATCACCTCAGTGGTAGAGATGTCCAGAGCATCCACCACTTTCTGGACAAAAGTAAAATGAGATGAATAATCCTGTGATGCCCTGCAAGGTGAACCAAATTCCTGATCAGGAGAGACTTCAGGCTCTATAGGCTCCCCCTCATCCTCCTCTTCATATTCCCCATAATCTTCCCTGACATCATGCAGGGAGGACTGCGTTGATTCAGCAGGGGTCTGAACTGCTGACTGCTGTCCAGCAGGCAGCATCCCCTGTAAGGCTTTCAAGACCTTAAAAGCCTGAGCAATCTCCAGTGGAGTATGCATATTTACAGCCACATCAGAAGTCCCCAGGCGCTGATCAGCAGGGGGTTCTGTGTGCTTAGTTTTCTTTGTCTTTTTCAATGGAACCGGAAACCTAGTCAGTGCAGCAGGACTTTTTGTAATGGCCTTTGCACCTGTATCAGGGGTAGAAGTTGTGGTTTCTGTGGTTTCACCCACAGCCACTGAGGGAGTCAGCTGGTCAGAGCCTGAGGGACCCTTAGGTGGAGGCAATTTCTTTTTAAGCCTTTCCAAACATTTTTCACATGTTTTTTCAGGAAAGGTCTTGCAAATTTCATAATTAGTTTTCAAATGATCATAGCCAAGGCTGGCAATACAAGAAGTGTGTTTGTCTGCCTTGGCAAAAACTTCTCCACTCTGTGTAGTTTTTAAAACCGGGTTCACCGGTCTTTTTCTTTGTATTTTACAAAATGTCTGAAAAACCAATCAAAACCGCAACCGCGAATAAATTTAAACTTTTTAAAATAAAACTATCGGTTGCTGTCGGTTCAAGAACTGATCGGGGAACCAATCAGAACCGGGAACCAAAGGAAAAAGGAACCGGGATTAGTGGTTCAGTAACTGATACTAGCGGTTACAGAAAAACAGTTTCAATAAAAAGATGTACTTTAAAATAAAGGAGCTTCAGTAAGAAAACTCAGCTAAAGACTAAAAAATCCTCGGTTCCCCACCGGTTATCCCGAACTGGGAGAAACCGAGAAAAGTAAGCAATTTAACTAAAATAAAGTGAAATGTTAACTACAAACAAAAGATAAGGGCAGCAGATGAAAATAAAATAATATTTGTATCTATTTTATAAGTTTCACAGCGAGATGATGAGGAGAGGATCTCTGAGCGTCTAGTCTTGACAGACGGAGAGAGAAATCTGAGGGTTAGCATGTAGGCAGTTGATAGGTGGCAGCATTTGAAAAAGTGGCACGAGCTAGTGATTCCATCACTGGCATAATGTTCCACCTCCGGGCAGATCTGACTTAAAGGCATACTGCTTAAGAGTTAGGAACACTAGAGTATTCCTAGGGTGAGAAGGACTGCTTGGACCATCCAGTCTGCCCATTTCTTCCTACCTACACTAATGCATCTACAGCTCTTCCTCCCCCCTTTCCTTTCCACTATGATTCCCTTGTGCTTATCCCATGCATTCTTGAACCCCACCATTGTTTTCGCCCCCATCACCTCTGATGGAAGGCTGTTCTAGGAATCTACCACTCTTTCTGTGAAGAACTTTCTTGCATCTCTCCTGAATCTACCCCCCTCAAGTTTCATAACATGCTCCCTTGTTCTTCAGCACCTTTTCTTCTGAAAAATATTTCCCTCCTGTACCTTATTTACCTCTGTGAAGTATTTAAAAGGTCTCTATCATATCCCAACCCCCTTCATCTGTTCCAGGGTGTACATACCGAGATCCTTCATTCTCTCCTTGTACGGCTTTTGATGCTAACCCTGCACCGTTTTAGCTGCCCTCCTCTGGACCACCTCCACTCTGTCCATGTCCTTCCAGAGATGAGGTCTCCAGAACTGGAAACAGTACTCTACGTGGGCTCTTGCCAGCAACCTATACAGAGGCAACACCACCTCTCTTTCTCTGCTGGTAATACCCCTCCCTATGCGCTCCAGCATCCCACTAGCTCTCCCTACTGCCTTCTCGTACTGCCTGGCCACCGTTAGATCATCCAGTATCATTACCGCCAGTTCTCTTTCCTGTTTGGTGGTTGTCAAAACCACTTCACACATTTTTCACTACTCCCCTGGGTTTCTGTGCCCTAAGAGCAGCACTCCAGCAAGTTGGGCCCCCCAACACCCAAGCATACCTTGCTCACAGACCCACTGCGGAGCTCCACCAATGGGTAGCAGCACTCCAGCAAGCTGAGCCCCCCACCACCCAAGCATACCTTGCTCAAGGCCCCGCCATAAAGCTCCACCAACGGGCAGAAGCACTCCAGCAAGTTGGGCCCCCCACCACCCGAGCATATCTTGCTTACAGACCCACCGCGGAGCTCCACCAACAGGCAGCAGCACTCCAGCAAGAAGCTGAGCCCTTCACCACCCAAGCATACCCTGCTCATGGAACTGCTGTGGAGCTCCGCCAATGGGCAGCAGCACTCCAGCAAGTAGCTGAACCCCCTACCACCAGAGCATACTTTGCTCACAGACCTGCTATGGAGCTCCACCAATGGCAACAGCACTCCAGCAAGGTATGCAGCACTCGGACCTCTTACAGCCCAGTCCTCCCTTGAATTTCAACTTGGTGCCTTTTTTTTTGCACTGTCTGTATGGCTGGTGACCTGCCCAGCTCGTGCTTAGTCCCGATTTGTTTCATTTTTTTTTTTTTTTTTTTAGATTTTTCTTGGGTTTTCTCCTGTCATCCCCCCCCACCCAGAGCCAAGGCACGCATGCACACTGGAAGCCAGCTCGGCCCCTTCCACCCACCTGTACTGCTGCCCTGCCTGCCTACGTTACCCCACTGGACCTCCATAAAGTAGGGAATGGGACTACAGGAAGGTCGACAACCCAACTCCACCACACCCGGGAGAGGAGAGCAGCCTAACGGCATGCTCAATCCCGCTCCTCCCACCCCTCCCCATGCCGGGACCCCAACGACCCGAGGTTGTTCCCGAACCTGGGTCGCCCATGTAGTGAGAGGTGTGGCATCCAGTGCCTCAATCCTCAGTGCCAACGGCAAGCTTGATTTGTTTCAGTCTGCATTTACTTTGCCCTACACTTATTTTCCTTCATTTTCCCCTGCATTTCTAGAGTTTAAGTTTGTGAATTTTTTTTACACGTTTAGCAATTCAAATTTGTATTAGTAAACTGTGAAGTCCGTATAGTTAAAAGTAATTGTATATCAAACCCTTGCAGTTTAAACAGTTTAAGCTAATATTTCATGCTGATTGTTAGAAAAGCTGATTTTGTGTAAAACCCCTGTGGAAAGACCCAACAGTTAAAATGATTTTACTCTGATGATTTCTCCAGGGCTCCTGCCTTGTAATCGGAGTAGATCTTTACCCACCCCCACCTGCATATACCGTGTCCCACCCCCACTTGCTGCTGCTTAACCCCCGTTCTTTTCTTTTCCATTCTTTCGGCAGCTGAACCACCCACCACCAGAGTATACCATGCTCACGGACCCATCGCAGAGCTCCATCAATGGGCAGCAGCACTCCAGAAAGGAACGCAGCACTCTGATCTCTTACAGTCTGGTCCTTCTTTGAGTCCCACTGCCGCGTAAGCGCGACAGTTCCCTGCCCACCTCACCCCCCACCTTTGGCTAATTCTACTTTTATAGAGGTCGCAGGGTCATGTGATTTTCTATTTTCTGTCAGTTAGTATTTCTATCTGCTCCTTATCATAATACGCCACTATGTGTCAATAAATTGTACAACTGTCTTTAGTAAATCACACTGAATGTCCCACCTTCCATTGGATCTAAACTTTCAAAAGTGCTGCTCTGTAACCCACCAATCCCTCTTTCTGCCCCCATTCCTTGTCTCCTTTGGTCCCAACTGGGTATTGCTATCTGGAATCTACTTTCTAATCCCTGACTCTGCAGTACATCTAAATCACATATAGCATGCTGTGTTGCAACTTAAGCTGTATTTTTTTTGTATATGTGCTGTCAATTGCCCTGACACTAAATGACCCCTCAGTTAAGACTGGCAAGGGCAACAGGACAATGCCCATCGTGCATGTATCGTCCACCAATATCATTGGATCAACGGGTTCCCCTCTTAACAATAACCCTAATAACAAAAATCAGACCAGTTGCCGTAACAGCCAACTCCCCCACTAGTGCATGCCTGTCCAACCAAAATTCTGCTCTATGCAGATGACACAGCCATTTTCTCCAGCAGTCCCCACATCAACCTACTCAACAATGAGCTGCAGCATAGTTTCACCATTATAGAGGAATGGTTCAGCCAGCACAAACTTCTCATGAATTATAAAAAGACCAAAGTAATGTTATTCTCCAAACCTCACAACAAAAATAAATCCAGCTCACTAACAATAGTTAATTGCAAGTGCGAATCCCTCGAACAGGTATCTACATTGAAGTACCTTGGAATCACACTTGACAGCACCCTCTCCTATGTCCACCACATTGATCACATAGTAAAAACTGTAAACACAAGAACTGGCCTGCTCTACAGACACAGATACTGCCTAATGACTGAAGCCCTATCCCTTGCTGTCAACAGCTCTATATTCTCCATCACTGACTATGGGCTAATCATGTACAGCACGGCCACTGTAACCGCACTGAATAGGATAAAAAAAAAAATGTCCTTAACAAAGCCTGTAGGCTGGTTCTAGGTGCAGGTAGCTGTACTCACACATGCGACCTCTATGCACAGACTAAGTGGCTAAACCTTCAGGGAAGAATAAAATACCCTGTCTGCCTAATTGGAAAAAAAACCTCCTGGGTTTAACCCCCAATTCCATCCAATTGTTCCTCAAACCAGCCCCACTCTCGCACCAGACTAGAGGCAAGACTAAGCAGACGCTTCACATTCCCCTTCGCCACACAGTTCTGGCCCAACAGTCCTTCTCCTATAAGGCACCTCTGTGGTTAAACAAACTGCCCCCTGTTGGCCACTCAGTTGTTACTAGGGGAAATACATAAAACTGCCTCTTTCCAAGAACCAGTTGGCTGAAATGTAAACCAAAGGAAAATGTTATGTGCTAGGATGTACTATTGGTATATAGTCTCCACTATAAGATAATTGTCTATTTTTTTACATAAGGAAGGTCCTGTCAAACTAATCTCATAGATTTCTTTGACTGGGTAACCAGAGTGGTGGACCAAGGGGGAGCAGTTGATGTCGCCTACCTTGACTTCAGCAAAGCTTTCGATACTGTTCCACATAGAAGACTGATTAATAAGCTGGGTAGGTCCGGGGTGGGTCAGAAGTTGGTCAACTGGGTGGCGAACTGGTTGACAGGCAGAAAACAGAGAGTGGGTGGTAAACGGTATACAGTCAGAAGAGATGCAAGTCACAACTGGGGTACCTTAGGGATCAGTCCTGGGGCCAGTCCTCTTCAATATCTTCATCAGTGACACTGCAGATGGACTGGAGGGTAAGGTTTGTCTGTTGGCAGATGACATCAAGATCTGCAACAGAGTAGATGATCCAGATGGGGTGGGCAGAATGAGAAGAGATCTGGATAAGCTAGCAAAATGGTCGGAAGAGTGGCAACTGGGGTTTAATGCAAAGAAGTGCAAGATCATGCATATAGGGAAGAGAAACCCTGAAGCCACCTATAGGCTGGGAGGGGAGTTGCTGGCAGTCACAAGGGAAGAGAGAGACTTGGGCATCATCATCACTGATGACCTGAAATCATCCAAGCAGACCTCTAAAGCAGTAGGGAAGGTTAGGGGGATGTTAGGGTGTATTAGTAGGGGTATCACAAGTCATAAGAGGGAGGTAATAATCCCTCTTTACAAGACACTGGTTAGGCCCCATCTGGAGTACTGCATGCAGTACTGGAGGCCACTTCTTCACAAGGACATTAACCAAATTGAGGCAGTCCAGAGAAGGGCAACCAAAATGGTGCAGGAACTGCATCAGAAAACATATGAAGGACAGATTAACGGATCTCAATATGTATACCCTAGAGCAAAGGAGGGAGAGAGGTGATATGATCGAAACATTCAAACACCTTAAGGGCATTAACAAGGTGAAAGAGTCTAACATGTTTCAACATAAGAAAAATAGCAGGACAGCAGGACAAGAGGACACAGCATGAGATTAGAGGGAGGCCGATTAAGAGGTAATGTGAGGAAGTTGTTTTTCACATAAAGGGTGGTGGATGCATGGAACGGCCTACCTCAGGAAGTGGTGGATATGAATACAGTGCAGGGCTTCAAACAGGCATGAGATAGGCATAAGGGAGCAATATAGATGAGTATGAATAGATAGGCCATTGACAGAGCAAAGGCCGAAGGCACATTTATAAGGTAGAAAAAGAAATGGGCAGACTGGATGGCTCTTGCGATACTTATCTGCCATCAACTTCTGTGTTTCTATGTTTTGACAAATGAAGCTTGGAACACATTCCTAAGTAATGTTGTACAAAAAAAAAAATTTCACGGTGAATGATTAATGTGGCGATATTAAGATATGATGATATGGAAAACAAATGTATGAAATGACTCAATAAAGCAGAGTTCCAAAACAAACAAACAAAAAAAAAACTGCCCCTGGAGTCACAAACACTCCTAAGCTAGGTCCTTTCAAATGAGAACTAACATTATACATGTCTGCTCAAAGAGAGTGTGACTGCTAGTCTAATCTCCCAATGTCCCATAACCTTGCCGCCACCCCCCCCCATTTTCCCCACTCTCGTAAACTCATCTCCTCCCCCTTCTCCTTCCCCGACTCCCCGTTAGCCTTCCTAACCTATGCACTTCCTTGACAAATGCCATTATTCTGGCTGCTCACTGACCTTTGTAATCATATAAATATCTGTCAATACAGGATCTTAAGAAATACCTGGTTGTAACTTATGTTGTACAGTCTAATGGTTTTTTGCCACCGATATCATGTCTGTATACAGCTTATTCTGAACTCTGTATGTAGTTCATGTCTCATTGTGCTTGTTCTAATTCATGTAACTGACGTGGAACCTTTGTAAATGAGCTCCCAACTCAAAGGTTGTAATCCTAGACAATTAATAAATAAATAAAATAAGTGCATTATTTTGCACTAAAACCCAGTTGCCATACTCTTGACCACTGCTCTAGTTTTCTGAGGTCTCTGTTCATCCTTTCTGTCTCCCGTGAGTGTCCACCCTGTTGCAGATTTTGGTTTCATCTGCAAAGAGGCAGACCTTCCCTTCCAGTTGCTCTGCAATGTCACTTATAAAGACATTAAAAATTACCAGTCCCAGCACTGATCCCTGAGGCACCCTGCTGATCAGCCTCACTTCCTCAAAGTGAACTCTGTTTACACCCACTCTCTGTCACCCATCCCCAACCAATTTCTTATCCAATTTACACCTTTGGATCCACTCCAAAGCTACCCAGCTTGCTTACTAGTCTCTTATGTGGCACGGTGTTGAAAGCCTTACTAAACTCTTGGTAGGCCACGTCCAGTGCTCCACCATGATCTAAATCCTTTGTCACCCAGTCAAAGAAACCTATTAGATTTGTTTGACGTGGCCTCCCCCTGTGAACCTATGCTGCTTCAGGTCTTGTAACCCACTGAATTCAAGATATTCCACAACCCTTTCCTTCAGCAGGGATTCCCTTAACTTCCCCACCACTGATGTCAGGCCAACTGGCCTGTAATGTCAGCCTCCTCCAAGCTACCACGTTTGTGTGCAGTGGGATTACCTCCTTCCTCCTCCAGGCTTCTGGAACCTGTTTCCAATGAGCTATTAAACAGGACTGTGAGAGGTGCAGCCAGTATTTCCCTCTGTTCCCTTGGATGAACTCCATCTGGCCCCACTGATTTGTCCACCCTTAGATAAGCAATTCCCTTCAGGACTCTTGCCTCCAAAAAAAGACCAGTGTCCACTCAACTCCCTTCAAAGCTTCCGTTATTTTTTTTTTTTGTGGCCCCTCCTCTTCCCTTCCCCTCCCTCTGTGAATACTGAACAAAAAAGTATTTGTTCAGGATATCTGCATTTTCCTGTTCCCTTTTAACCTTACAATCACCCCTGGTCTTCATCTTTTCACTTACATACCTAAAAAAAAAATATCTTGTCCTCTTTCATTACCTCCTGGGCTATTCTCTCTTCATTTTGCACCTTTGCGCTCCTTACTGCTTTCCCTCTTTCCTTTTGTTTCCCCTGATGCACCTCCCTATCCTCTTCCCTCTGCATCTCCTTATACCTTCTGAAGCTACCCTTCTAGCCTTTACCATGTCACCTCTTTCAAGAACCATAGCAGTCTCTTTTTCCTCTTGCTTTTACTCACTTGTTTGACACAAGAGGTTTGTTGCCTTTACTATGCTCCCTTTTATCTTTGCCCACTGTTCCTCTACCCCATCCAGTCCAGCCCCTCCACCAGGTCAACCTGAGGCATTCACCCTTATAAAATCTGCCCTCCTGAAGTCTAGGACCCTTGCCCCTGTGTGGTTTGATTCTGCAGCCATCCTTACATTGAACCACATCATATGGTGATCACTGGTCCCCAGGTGATCACCATATGTGGAAACTCTGTCTACCCCTGCACTTAATTCACCAGATAACGGCACCTGCCTTATTTCCGCCCCTGCCTTATTGTTAACCCTATGCCTCCTACTACTATCCCCTTCACTGCCAACCCCTTGCCGCTCCCCTGCACCCTTGCCTCATCCTCCACTGCCCCTCTAACCTTGTTATATTCCTCCCCCCACCACCCTGACAAGGTCAACATTTACTGCTCATATACTGTTCACTATATTATACTTACCTATTTTGTCTTAATTGTAATTGAAAATTGTTAAAGGTTACACCGGCCGAAATGTGAAAGGCTGCCTTTTTTGTACATTGTCCTTCTTACTTATTTTCAGAATTGGATTGTCTAATATTTGTCTCTTTATGTACGTTCTACCTGTATCTCTGACATGGAACATTTGTAAACAAGCTCACAGCTCAAAGGGACTGAATCCAAAAATTTAATAACTAAATAAATAAAAAAATAAAGTGGCCTCCCACCTTGACGTCTGCAATACTGTCCCTGTTAGTGAGTATTAGGTCCAGTATTGCCCCATCATGAGTGGGTTCACTGACTAGTTGCCTGAGGAATGCTCCCCCTGCTGAGAGTCCAGGATTTCCCTGCTTCTAGCTGAAGCTGCTGTTAGGAGGCTCCAATCTACATCTGGCAGGTTGAATTCCCCTACCAGCAGCATCTTCCCCTTTTCTGCCATCTTGCTAATAACTTCCACCAGCATCTTATCTAATTCCTTCCTCTGTGCTGGAGGTCTGTAGATCACTCTGGTGCGAATGGTGGCTCAAGTACCTCTATCTCCCTGTATTCGCAGTATCTACATCGCTTTTATGCTTTCTCTCATATAAAGCACCACACCCCCTCCTTTACTTCCCACCTGGTCCCTCTTGAAGAGAGTATAGCCTAGTATGGCCATGTCCCAGTCATGGTTGTCAGTGCTCCATGACTTGGTAATGGCCACAATATCCAGGCTGGCCTCTAGGTCCAGAATCTTCTTTCCTAGACTTCTAGCATTTGCAGACATGGCCTTCCAGATTTTGTTTCCACTCTGCTTGTTGCCCCTTCCCCTTTTCCTTTTGGCCCTCCCTCCACCCCTTCTCTTTTTAATGCTTCCATTCCATTCCCCCTTTATCGTCAACACCCTGCTTTCTTTATTAATTTGCACCCTGGGGGATTCCTCTCCCCTTGGGTTCTCCTTATTCTCTACTTCAGTCTGTGGTGGGGATTCTGACTCCCTGATTCCTTCCACCACCACCCTTGGCTAGTTTAAATGTTCACTGAAGTAACCTGGTGTGGAGATCCTTCTCCTGTCCTCTGTTGTAGACAGGCAGCACCTCAGCGAAAGCCACTGAGCAAGCTACCTGTCTAAGGTTGACAATGACATTCAGCTCTCTCTCCCATCCTGCTGCTGTAGCAATCCTCAGGATCCACATCCCATCCCTCTGGGCTGTGGCACTGGGTAGACACGGAACATGCCTCTCCCCTCTCTTTCCTATTTCCAAATCTATCCCCCTCACAATCGAGTCCCCTACCAGAAGGTGCTTCCCTCTCCTCTGGGGTTTTCTATCACCCTCTTTGGGGTCTCCACTATGGAGGGCCCCCACATCCTCTATGGTCACTACAGCAGGTGCCTCCTCTTGGCAGTCCTGCTCCATGAGAACAGCATAGGAATTATGCAGTGGTACAAGTTGAGGAATGTGCCTCTGTCCCATCACACCCACCCACACCCTTCCAGAGCCCACTATAGTCCAACCACTCCTCCTCCCTGGCATCCCCGGGTTGGGGTTGGGGAGTGGCACTCTATGTGAAAGAACACATAAAGGCCACAGAGATTCAGGGGGAACAAGGCGGGGGAGAGATATTGTGGGTTAAGCTGGAAAGAGGGACCGGTCAGCCATCTGCACAGGGGTAATTTACAGACCACCAGCCCAAGGGGAGGAGATGGACCGGGAGATGATGTTGGCTATCCAAAGGCTGGCGCACAAGGTGGAGGTAGTGTTAGTTGACGACTTCAATATTCCAGACGTGGACTGGAGCCTCCCAGCAGCAGCATCAAAGAAAAGCAGGTTGATACTGGACTCCCTACAGGGAGCCTTCCTTAAGCAACTGGTCGTGGAACCCACACGACAGACGGAAATACTGGACCTGGTGTTCACGAATGGGGACAGTGTGACGGGGATCACAGTGGGGGAGCACCTGGGTAACAGCAACCACTGGTCAGTGTGGTTTGACATAACTGAAGGGGCAGAACCCAGCCACACAAAAACATGAACCCTAGACTTCAGGAGGGTGGATTTTGGAAGAATGGGTAAATGCTTGGAAGAGGCACTAGCTGGAATAGGAAGCAAATTCGGGGTGGAGGAACAGTGGGCATTATTCAAATCAGGGATAACAGGAGCAACACAATGTGTGAAGTAGATTAGCAAGGGGAAAAGGAAGAGGAGGCCATTATGGTATTCCAAGGTGTTAGCTGAGAAAATCAAAGCCAAAAAAGTTGCCTTTTCGCAGAAAAAAAAAAAAAAAAACACAGGCAGAGGGGGACAGGGAAAGGTACCAGGAGAAACAAAGGGAGGCAGTGAGGGAAGCCAAAGCACAGACAGAGGAACGAATCATGAAATCAGTAGTTAGAATGGACAGAACTTTTTACAGGTACATCAGTAAAAAAAGGAAGGCAAAGGGAGGGATAGTGAGGCTGACAGGGGAGGATGGGAGTGGAGGATGATGACCACAAGGCAGACATACTGAACAGAAACTTCTGCTCAGTCTTTACAGAGGAGGGGACAGGCAATAGGCCAGATGAGACTAGAACGTGAGGGAAGGGCACAGAATTGATACAAGTCCCTTTCCACAGGATCTGCAGCTTATCCAGTAGGTAGGGAAATGGGCAGACTGGGTGGGTCAAGCGGTCCTTATCTGCCGTCAAATTCTATGTTTCTATGTTCTATGAAAGGGTCCTGAAGGAACTGGAAGGAATAAGAGAGTAGATAAAGCTATGGGGCCAGATGGGGTGCTGAGGGAGCTAAGGGAGGTGGTGGCTGAACCTCTGGCAAACCTGCTCAGCTGGTCACTGGAAATAGGAGAGGTACCTAAAGACTGGAGGACAGCTGATGTGGTCCCCCTTTACAAAAGCAGGAACAGAGAGGAAGCGGGAAACTACAGGTCAGTCAGCCTGACCTCATCAGTGGGGAAGATCATGGAAACACTACTGAAGGAAACAATAGTGAACACCTGGTTGCCAATGGTCTACAGGACTCAAGACAACATGGTTTTACTGGAGGGAGGTCATGCCAGACTAACCTCATTGAATTCTTCGACTGGGTAACAAGGGAGGTGGATTGGAGGGGGGCAGTGGATGTGGCCTACCTGGACTTCAGAAAGGTCTTTGACACTATGCTGCACAAAAGGCTGTTGAACAAGCTGGGAAATAAAGGAATGGGTAGGACAGTGGTGTGGTGGGTGGAGAATTGACTGGATAGCAGGACACAGAGGGTGGTGGTAAATGGCTGTCACTAAGTAGAGGGAAATGTTACCAGTGGGGTGCCAAAGGGATCAGTGCTGGGTCTAGTCCTCTTTAACGTCTTTATCAATAATATTACAATGACCTAGTGGGGAGAATTTTCCTGTTCGCTGATGACACAAAGCTCTGCAACAGGGTGGACATGCTGGAGGGTGTGGATAGAATGAGGAGAGATCTGCAGAAGCTTCAGGACTGGTCAAGGAACTGGCAGTTGAGATTTGATGCAAAGAAGTGCAAAATAATGCACATGGGGCACAAGAACCCTGGAACAGCGTATCTGTCGGGGGTGGGTTGGGGAGGATACAGAATGCTCCAAGCAGGAAAGGGACCTAGGGGTTATCATCTCTGCTGACCTCAAGTTGGGGAGTCAGTGTGATAAGGCAGCAGGAAAAGCAAACAGGATGCTGTGATGCACAGGCAGGGGTTTCACCAGGAGGAAAAAGGAGGTCACAGTTCCACTATACAGGACTTTGGTGAGGCCACATCTAAAGTACAGTGTCCAGTTCTGGAGACCTTACCTACGAAACAACATAGACAAGGTGGAGGCAGTTTGAAGGACGGCAACCGAGATGGTGCAGGGATTACATCACAAAACCTACAAGGACAGACTGAAAGACTTACATATGTACTCCCTGGAAGAGAGGAGAGAGTCGGGGGATATGATTGAGACATATAAGTACATGACAGGGAGGAACAAGGTGCTGGAGAACACAGTTTTTCATAGAAAAAGGTGTTCCAAGCGTAGGGGACATGGGATGAAACTGGAGGGTGGGAGGTTCAGGGAGAATGTGAGGAAGTACTTCTTCATAGAGAGGGTGGTGGACAACTGGAATGCCCTGACAGAGGAGGTGGTGGGGGCAGAAAAGATTATAGGATCTAAGAAGACATGGGATAGGCAAAAGGGATCCTAGTATTCAGGGGAAGGGGATAACCTACTTCTACGGAAGCTTGAAGAAGCACATTTACGTGCACAAAAGGGCAGACTGGGTGGCCTGTAGGCCCTTCTCTGCCGTCAACATCTATGTATCCTCTGAGGTAACGGTTTCAGGCTTGGTAACTCCTGGGTAGGAAAGAGGTCCCCCAAATCCTAGCCAACTCGGTCTGGAGTCTAGTGATCACCTCCTTCAACCGCACCAGTCCCTTTTCCCAACTTCCGTTCTTCCTGTGTTGCCTGGAAACTTCTCGGACTAAACTAGGAACTTCTATTTTCCTTGTGTCACCTGGAAGGCCTCGGTCTCTTTCCAGTCCAAACAAACTGTAAAATCATTTCATCCCAGTGGTTAAAATCCGTGAAGTCTACACAGATTGGTAGAGTTTGAAAAGTACACAACAACCTAGGGAGAATATTCACAGGAATGACCTCTGTCCAGTTACAAAGGGATAGAGGAAATATTGTCCAGGGCTTAATATCTGCTTGAAGAGCTGTTGTCAGGGGACAATAATTTAACGAGTAAAGTTCATGCAGATTTTGTGGGATATACATCCCAAGATACTTATTAGTGTTCCCTTTAAAATGGAAGTTATCTTTAATCGCTTGGGTTGGGTCATAATTCAGATGGAGGGCTGTTGTCTTATTTTCATTTAATTTATAGCCAGAAAGATGCCATACGACACCAAGATGGGAGCGGTGGTGGACGACCTAGGGGGATGGCTGGGATTGCAGGATGATCTGGCAAAGCTGGAAATGTGGTTGGACACCTGGCAACTGGGGTTCAATGCCAAAAAGTGCAAGGTGCTGCAGTTTGGGGTGAAAAACCCAAGGACGCGTTACCAGCTGGGGGGGAGTGCAGCTAGCCGAGACAGAGGAGGAGAAGGATCTAGGGGTGCTCATTACGGGGTCAATGAAAAACTCAGCACAATGTAGGAAGGTAGCTGCAAAGGCCAACAAAATGCTGGGTTGCATTGCAAGGTGTATATCCTTGAGGAGGGGGGAGGTGATTCTGCCACTGTATAGATCATTAGTTAGACCACACCTGGAGTACTGCGTGCAGTACTTGCGCCCATATCTGAAGAGAGACATTAAGTTACTGGAGGGGGTGCAGCGCAGGGTGACAAACATGATCAAGGAGCTAGAGGACTTACCACATGAGAGGAGGCCGAGGGAGTTGAACATGTAGTCACTGGAGGAGAGGAGGGACAGGGGGATATGACTGAAACCTTCAAGTACGTGAAAGGAATAAACAAGACAGGTATGGAGGGACTGTTCAAAGTAGGGGAGGGGAGGGACACTCAGGGCCATAATATGAGACTGGAGGGAGTAGGGTTCAGGAGGGAGATGAGGAGACACTTTTTTACGGAGAGGGTGGTGGCTACGTGGAATGCATTACCGGCAGAAGTGGTATCCAGTAGAACAGTGGACTGCCTCAAAAGGGGCTGGGACAGGGCAAGGGAGGGGAAGGGCAGCTGCAGAATAAGGGGTGCTAGCTGCACATTCAAGCAGACTTGATAGACCACTAGACCTTTGTCTGCTGGCAAATTTCGTATGTTCGTAAAGAGGTCCATATGTTGCAAGGGCTTCCCATAAGCGTGGGAGGGACTTGGAAGGTTCTGTAAAGTATTATCAGGAGATCATCTGCTCAAATTGTTGCACTAGCATAACTGAGGGAGTCATTAATGATGACTCCCAGGTGCCTTTTCTCTGCCACAGTGCTCAGTTTAAATCCTCCCATCCAGTACTCTCTCTTGTTTTGTTTTTTTTCCCCTTAAGTGCATAACCTTGCATTACTGGACGCTGATTTTCAAATGCCAAACTTTAGACCACCTCTCTAGCCTTTGCAGATCCCTCTGCATCTCCCTGATCCTTTCATCACTATCTACCCTACTGCAGAGAGTCAGCTGCGAAAAGACACAGTTTGCCCTAGATGCCCTCTGCAATGTCGCTTATGAACATACTGAAGAGGACAAGACCCAGGAGAGATCCATGCAGTACCCCACTCATGATCTCCCTCTCTTCCAGTCTGACCCCATTTACCACCACCCTCTGCTGTCTCTCCTTCAGTCAGTTTCCTATCCATCTATGTCCCTAGCCGCATTCAGGTCCTCCAGCTTCTTCAGCAATCTTCTGTGTGGCAATGACTTGAAAGCCTTTCTGAAATTGAAGTACAGTAAATCCACAGCATGGCACCACTACCTTTGTTACCCAGTCAAATAAAACTATCAGGTTAGTGTGACAAGATCACAAGATATCCCTGCCACAAACACATGCTGTTTACTAGCCTGCAGACCACTGCGCTCTAGGTAGTCCACAAGGTCCACTTTGATCAGCGACTCCATCAATTTACCTACAACATAGGTAAGGCGGACAGATCTGTAATTCCCCAGCTGCTCCTCGTCCCCCCCCCCTCCAATTGTAGTTGGACTACATTTGCCACTGTAACCTCTTTTTTTTTTTTTTTAATTTTATTTATTTATTATGCTTTTTGCCCCTGGATGCTCGCTCATCTGTCTCACTCCTGCACCTGTCTCACTCCCCCATTACCACCATCTGCCACTGATACTCCCTGGCTTACCCCCCAGGGTGAGGCCACTTGCACCACGACCCACCCGTCTGAGACGGGTAAGGTGTCAGCAAGCCAACATTGCCTCCCTGGCTTCTCCCCCAGGGTGGGGTTCAGGGCTGCAGTGATGCCTGTGGAACTGGGACTAAGTCAGTGGCAGCACAGCGAGGAGCAATGGAGACCAGGCGCCGGAGCGGTGTCATTCAGAACACCCTAGAGAGATTTTTCTGTGTTTTTCTGGGAGGCAGGGACGTGCAATGACCTCCAGCATCTGCCTCGCCTCCTGAAACAAGACTGACGCTGGTTGCTGTGGGACTCCCAGCCTCCGCCAGGGGTCTATTACACATCCAGCGTATGTCCCACCCTCCCCCAGGAGAAGGAGAGCTATCCACAGGACGCTCCATCCTTCTCCTCCCGATGACCCAGGTCCGTTCCTGAACCCAGGTCGCTGGCATCGCAAGCGGAAATCCAACCGCTACGCCGACAGTCCGGCATTACTGTAATCTCGCTGACAAAATGGGGGCTTACCTGCAGCACTGTAGCTCCTGTTCCTGTTCACCCTCAGGCACCTGCTGTTAGCCTGCAGATTTTTTTTTTTTTTTATATAGTCCTGCGCAAGTCCTTCTGTGCCACTGGTGCCCCAGTTTTAGACCCAAAAGCAGCCTGAAGAAGTAATTCCAGCCCTCCGGGGCTCAAGAAGCACAACCACAATCCTCCACTCAAAACAGGCACTCCAGTGCAGCAGGGATCGCGCAGGTGCGAGTGGCGCCATTGATCTAGTGACCGCTTTCCTTACAGTCTAACTGGAGAATAGTTTGGTGAACAGTAGGGCACGTTGACCACAGACAAGGCAATCAGAGCCCGCTGTTAAGAAAAATAAGAGCTCCACAACGTGATTTCGATCGGGGCTCATGAATATTAATGAGCCAGAGCCCCGATTACATAAATATTCATGAGGGTAGGCCTTAGGGAAGCTTGTTCTCGCTCGGCCAGGTAAAAGAAGGAAAAAAAAAGTTTTTGAAATAAATATTGAAACTTCAATATGTGTTTGGGAAAATGTTGCAAATGGGGAGATGTATTAAAAAGTAAATAGATGCTTAATCCTGGCTGCACTGGTCTATTTGGGACTCAGATAAAGACAGCCTGCCTGCTGCAATAGGTGGGGTTGCAGTGACAGGCTAACGGACTGAGCCATTTACAAGATCTGTGCAGCGACAGAAAGTACACATCCAGAGCCATGGAACTAAGGTGCATTTGGGCAAATAATCATTTTATTCTGGCTGCACCAGAACTTTAACTTGAGACTGTACCTAATCTGCTTAAAAGACTGTGTGCTTCAGCAGCCATTACAAGCAGCCACAGCCAATCAGACAGCCAGGATAACAAAGCCTGGACTTGTGGGACATTAGCCAAAGCACATGGGAAAATACCAAGTACTCATGGGGAACTGCAGCGACCTAATTTCAGGTGCCAAAACAGCAAACCAACTGTGCATCGAGTGAGGTTCATGCATAATTCATTTTGATTGACAGGCCCTTCTGCCAATGGAAGGCCATCCACCCAAGGGCTTCAGCCAATCAGGAGCCTCAGGACAGCCCTATAAGAGAATGTGTTTTCCAGCCTTTTGCCAGATTCGAGCAGGAACCCCCCACGGGGTGGGGGCTCTGGCCCCAGCCATGCAGCCAAGCCTGGAGATCCAGCTAATCCCCTCCATCCTGGAGGGGGTATTTGCCTTCTTAGTAGTTAAAGTTAAAGTTATTTAGTTTCTGTAGTACTTGCTAGCCTCAGGGTTGCCAGAATGTCCCCCAGGTGCTAGCCCTCCCTTCCAAGTTGGGGAAGGACATGGACCTGCAACTTGATGACATTAAGCCAGCTGTGAGACAGCTGAAATTCTGCCTCAGTTGTGAGAGAACCGAAGAACATCAGGAACCTTAACTGCGGAAAATCTACTGTGAGGAGCCTCAGTGAGTACTCTTCTACCCCCCGGTGCAAGAAAGAAAGTAACCGTGTTGAATTGCTCAATTGGGGCAGCCTGGCCCAAGTGACTGCGCTATGTGAGATCGTTCTTTGGTTTGCTCCCTGCTCTGCTGCGCATAACCAGCCCAGCATGGGTGGACCTCTATTGAACAATTTTGCTGATCGTGACTGTTCTGGGGGTACCCATAGTGAGTCCAGGACAGCGTAATAATGTACTGATGTGTGATGTCTGCTGGAGCCTACAGGACTGGAAGGGGAGCACTCAGTAAGGTACTTAACCTGATTTTGCCTGGGAGGTCCAGCACTGTGCTACTGTAGCAGGTCAAGATGTCCAGTGGAGTCACCAGCCACAGCCGCAAGCCACATAACGGACTGAGACCCCGAAGTAAAAATGTGATTTTTCTTTGTAACCTGGAAATGACAGTTTTTCTCTAAGTGATCTAACCTGATCAGCCCTCTGGCCCCTGGTTGAAGGCACTATCCCTTCAGTTACATACCGGATACGTCTGAAATATAAATGTACTGAAATGTTCTAAATCATATAAATGTGCTGAGTGTTTCAAATCATGCAGCTGTGCTGAGTGTTTCAAGATCATATAAATGTGTTAAACAGTCAGGAGGAAATGTTCAGCTTTCAAATCTGATGTGACCGGCTGGTTACATCCAACCCAAAGGTCTAACTGCAACATTCAGGGCAATCCCTGCTCTCACTTTAAGGATTACAAATTGTTGTTTTATTAGATTGCTCTCAAGCCAACGCAGAGCTGCACCGTCCACCAGGCCTGCAACCATCTAAGGGACTTTGGTAACTGGGTACCCAGAGTAACAGTGTGAGATTGTGGGGTTTCATGCTGAGTCTGGGGAACAGGTATCAGTGGTGGGAGAAATGAAATGTGTTCCATCTGATTTTAAGGCAACTAGATAGCCAGGGCTCTGGGTATTAAGTGTTGGTGTAATGTGATTAACATAGAAACGTGACAACAGAAAAGGACAGCCAGGCCTACCCAGTCTGCCCAGGTTGCTTAGACCAATGCTAGGACTTAACTGTAACACCCCCCCCCCCTTGCCAACAGGCCCCTGTGCCTGTCCCACACCTCTTTGAACTCTCCCACTGCCCTGTCTCCGACCACCTCTTCCGGAAACCTATTCCATTTATCCACCACCCTTTCTGTGAAAAAGTGTTTCCTAATGTTTCTTCTGAACTTCCCCCCTACAATTTGCAAATCGTGGCCCCTTGTCTTCGATTGCCTCTTTAGTTGGAATATGCTCCCTGCTGCCACTTTGTTAATACCCTGTAAGTATCTGAATTTATTTTTATTTTTATTTATTTATTTACTGAAATTCGGAATTACAAACCTTTGAGTCAAAGACTCTTTTGCAAAGGCTCCACGTCGGTTACAAAGGGTGGAGGGGGGAACACGAGTTGGGGGAAGACAGACGGAACAGGCCAGGCAAGTTATATACAAGCACAAATTATTTACAGTTTTATGTACAATCACATTTTAGTAACATTAGCTCTCCGGTGGTTACAGAGGGTGGAGAGACATATGACAGAAAGGCAATGGAAGGCAACCTTCAATGCATAATAAACAAGTGGTATTACTGAGTTAATTGTTGGTATCATGGCAGACGGACTTTTTATTTATTTATTTTTTTTTCTCTGGTTTGGGCAGGTAGGAGACATACCTTCGACCCCTGGGTTGAGCATGGGGGGGTTAGAAAGGTCAGAAGGGCCCCTGTGTGGGTGTGTGGGGGAGGGGAGAGGAGACAGGTAGGCCAACGTAGCATTCACATTTTGAGCTACCCAGTAGGAAGGTTTTAGGCCTGCTTTGAAGAGATGGATGCTTGCGGGATTGGGAGAGGAGGCGGAAGAGTGTTTAGCCAATTGGGGCACGTGGCGGAGGGATCTCATGCTAGGGGCGTTCGACATGGGGGAACCACATGAAGGATGTGGAAGCCGAGAGTCTGGTAATATGCCTGAGAGGGCCGGTTTGATGATGTGGTGAAGGGCGGTTGGCGCTAGCTGGAGGTGGATCTTTTTGCTAGAATGCAGGTGTGGTACTTGAGCCTTTGTGGAAATTAAGCCAGCCAGTCAGTTGGTATAGGTGCAGGTGTGGGTGAGTCTGTCACAACCGAGACAAGGCGAGCATGCTTTGTTTAGCGCAGTGGTTATGCAGCTTAGGGTGGAGTTATCAGCAGTGCCGTGGATTACAATCCCGTGATCGATTAGGGAGAGGATGGAGGATGTGACAGCTATCTGCATGGCATGTGCGGGCAGACTGTTTTTGATTCTGTACAGGGTACCCATTCTCGAGTTGATTGCTGCCGAGAGGAGGCATACATGTCTGTGGTAGGAGAGGGAGGTATCCAGGGTGACCCCCAGGTATTTGAAGTGATTGACGCGCTCCAGCAGGGAACCATCCGCGTTGGAAATGTGAAGAGCCATCTGGCTGTGCGGGCTTTGGCGGTGAGCAAAGGTCATGGTCTTGGTTTTGGAATAATTAATGATCAGTCGGTGGTCAGCGAACCAATTTTCCAGCTCCCGGAAGTATTCCTGGAGGGTGTGCTGGAGTACGTACGGTTGGGGATGTTTCCAGTAGAGAACCGCATCATCGGCATAGAGTAAGAGATGACCACTGCAGGCTTTGGGAGAGAATTAAGGAAGAGAGTGAAAAGCAGTGGGCCTAAGATTGACCCTCCTGGAACACGGAGCGAACGGGCTTGGGAGTGGAGATGGTGGAGTTTATTCTTACTTGCTCTGACGTTCTGTGAGGTAGTCCTTTAGCCAGGCAGCGCCTCGGAGACTACATTTAGTTGCGGCAGGACTTGAAGGAGTAATTCGTGGCTGACCGTGTCGAAGGCCTTAGTTAAGTCTATAAAGATAGCCCTGCTAGTGACCCTTGGTCGGCGCCTCATGGATGAATGTTGTGAGCTCAGCGAGAGCCGTGATGGTGCTGTGGCCAGCTCTGAACCCATGCTGTTCCTTGCTGAGCAGGTTGTGTTTTGTTAGATGCTCAGTAAGTTGGTCAGAGACTATTTTTCCAGGGCTTTGGAGAGAGGAGGAGTATAGAGATTGGTCTATAATTCCGGGAGGGTGGGATCCCGCTCTTTAAGATAGGGGTGATCACGGCTTTTTCCAGGTAGTGGGGAATTGCCGAGGCACAGCGAGAGGTTTAGGATATGTGTGAGATGGGTTATGGTGATATCAAGGTAAGCCTTATGAGTTTTAGGTCCAGGGAGTCGTTGCTGAAGCGAGTTAGTGATTGCTTTGGAGATGTAACAGCTTGGCTAAGGAGCAGGGGATGGTACGGAAGCGGAAAGGGAGGAGGGCTGTTCTCGCCATAAGTGGAGTAGAGGGGTTTGGGGGGTGGAAGAAGTTAGGGCGGGAGGATATGTGAGAGGTCTGAGAAAGTTTCATTGAGGGCTTCAGTGATTTTAGCAGGATCTTGGGTAACGTTCCGTTCAGACTTAGTTGGGTAGGGGTGGGGAACGGATTTGCCGCTAATTTCTTGTATGTTACTCCAGAACTTTCTCCATCTCCCAGGAGGAGGAGGGTGTGCTGATAGTAATCAGCCTTGGCCTGCCGTGTGGCCCAGGTGCATTTATTTCGAGCCTCCTGTAGAGTTGTCTGTCCTGGGAGCGTTGGGGTCTATGGCCCTGTGCCAGAGGTTGTCCCTGTGTTGCATGAGTTTTAGGAGGAGGGTGTTATCCATGGTGTAGACCTGGTTTCACGACCCCTAGTGAGGGAGCATATATATCACAGGCTTTGTTAAAGGTAGCTATAAAATTAGGCGAGCGGCATCAACTGATTGTGCGTAATATAAGGAAGCCAGTAACTATTGGCTAGGTATTCTTGAGGTTATTTATGCCTCCTTTTTGATTTTTCGGTGCCATGTGGTTTTGGGTGGTGCAGTGGGCAGTTTGCCCGACCACCAGCAGATAACCGGGGAGTGGTCACTGATAGAGTCAGGGAGCACTGAAGCCTGGGTAATATTTTTTGGCCTGTTGGTAAAGATGAGATCTAGTAGTGAGGATGTCCCGGTTCTTGTGTCGCGCCTCGTTGGGGATGTGATAATTTGGGAGAGACCGATAGCCTGGGCAGCATCTCTGAAGACGGAGGAGGATGGGGATGCCCAGTCGATGTTGAAGTCACCCATTAATATGGTTTCATTAGTATTTGGGAGGTGTGAGACAGTGTGGAGGATGGATTCAAATGCGGGTTTCTGGTTTCTCGGGGGGATATAGGCTGAGATGATGATGATTGTTTTAGAGCCCAATCTAATTTTGACTGCGAGAGTCTGGGCCTCATGTTTGGGGGGAGGGGTATCAACGATGGTGGCGCAGAGTGTTGATTTAATGTATATTGCGCAGCCTCCACCTCGCTTACCGGATCTATCCGCCCTAAGGAGGTTATAGTTGCTTAGGGAAACAGCATCATTGGGGATTTTATTTGATAGCCAGGTTTCTGAGAGGGTTAGGATGTCTGGGGCATGTTGGGCAATCCAACCCTGCAGTAGGGTGTGTTTCTTGGGAAGGCTACAGATATTAAGTGATGCCAGCAGTAGTCTTCCCTGTGGTTTGTTTGGGGAGGTTTTTGTTGAGGGGGGACCAGGGTTGGGGTGAATGTTTCCAGAAAGGAGGAGTAGAAGGAATGCGTGTCGCAGCAGGGAGAGCCTGGAGAGTTTAAGAGACTCATGCTGTGAGCGCAATGGAGAATGTTTTGTCTTTTTGTTGTGGGTGGGCACTGGTAAGCTAGAGATGTCGCCGGAAGAAGGGAGGAGCGATGGGAGAAGTAGCAATAAGTCATTGTAGCTGGGAGGGCTGGGTTATAAGTTGGGGAAAAACTGTGGTACAGTGTTTACCCAGTTGAAGTGAGGGTGTGAGCAAGGGTATAGGCAAAGAAAGGTGAGTTAGTACTAGAGGGCATTGGCTTTGCGTTGGGATGGTTGGGCGTAATTGTCAGAGAAAGCTAAGGGAACAGGGTTCGTGGTGGAGTCATGGGGGAGGAGCCACTGGGGGTTGATGAGCAAGGAGAGTGAGCCTGCTGGTTATTAGCATTGTAAATAGGGTGAAATACATAGTGGGTCTACCAAGTGAGACAGCGGCCTCTAGGGCTGGATTTCTATAACCTGCAGCTGGAGAAGTGGGCTGATAGGTTTATTTTACCTGTCACCTGACCTACTACAGGGTATATATTCAAGAGCCAAGCAAGGGTGGTGGTGGGGGCGGCGGGGCTATAGCTGCTGAACTCTGGTTTTCCAGTTCCCTGAAGCAGCTGTTCGCATCCAGAAATCCGCTTTGGATTTGGCCGAGGAGACGAGCGGCAGGGCTGTGTCCAGGCAGCCATTGGAAAAGGCGCCAAAATACAGGTGGGCTATTCAATTACCTGGGTCGGCTGGGCTTCTGGGCAGGGAGGGCTTCGAGACTGGCCCTCGCAACCTCCTTTCTCCACAGGGGAGGGGGGTGGTGTTCTGGGGAGAGAAAGAGGGAGACAGTTCGTTTTAAGTAGGCAGAAAGGGAGGCGATTAGGCTGAGACTGGCTGGTGCAGCATGTAATTGGAGCTGGATAATGCTGCAGGGATCAGGGGTCTGCGAGCGCCTGGCCTCGAGAACTCAGAGGCTCTGCACAGCAAGTACCTGCCCAATTTCCCACTGCGAGTCCCTAGTGCACTTAACTGCCCAGGTCCCGTATGGTTTAGCAGCAATCAGTCCCCCGCAGCCCGTGTTGCGTTGCCCTGAGTCACTCAATTACAACCGGGTCCAGCAGCAGTCCCACACAATCCCCCTGCTTTACGTACAGTGTTGCACCTTACTTTAAATTAATTCAAGTCCCGTAGGAAAACAAAAATTAACAGCTTTTTCCCTCTACATTAATTGGCAAGCACTGATAACAGAAATATGCAGCTTTTTACAATCTGTGTTAGCAGGCAGGCTTATCAGAAGCTGCTGAACTCTGGTTTTCCAGTTCCCTGAAGCAGCTGTTCGCATCCAGAAATCCGCTTTGGATTTGGCCGAGGAGACGAGCGGCAGGGCTGTGTCCAGGCAGCCGTTGGAAAAGGCGCCAAAATACAGGTGGGCTATTCAATTACCTGGGTTGGCTGGGCTTCTGGGCAGGGAGGGCTTCGAGACTGGCCCTCGCGACCTCCTTTCTCCACGGGGGAGGGGGGTGGTGTTCTGGGTTGGCTGGGCTTCTGGGCAGGGAGGGCTTCGAGACTGGCCCTCGTGACCTCCTTTCTCCACGGGGGGGGTGGTGTTCTGGGTCGGCTGGGCTTCTGGGCAGGGAGGGCTTCGAGACTGGCCCTCGTGACCTCCTTTCTCCACGGGGGAGGGGGGTGGTGTTCTGGGTCGGCTGGGCTTCTGGGCAGGGAGGGCTTCGAGACTGGCCCTCGCGACCTCCTTTCTCCACGGGGGAGGGGGGTGGTGTTCTGGGGATTGAATGTCTCAATCACGCCCCCCCCCGCCTTTGTTCCAGGGAGTACATGTTTAGGACCCTCAGTCTCTCCTCGTATGTTAAGTGACTGATTCCCTTAACCATCTTTGTCGCCCTCCTCTGGACACGCTCAACCCTTTCCATGTCCTTCTTGAGATATGGACTCCAGAACTGGACACCATACTCCAGATGTGGCCTAACCAGCAGGGTGTACAAGGGCATTAAGACCTCCCTCCTCCTACTAGTGATCCCCCTCCCAATGCAACCTAGCATTCTGCTGATCTTGTCACTGCCTTCTCACAATGTGTTGCTACTTTCAGGTCCTGTGCATCCCATCTAGTCCTGGGCTCTATCTACCTTGAGGACTTCAAGCCCCTTCTGGACTCTTTCTCTGGTAAATACTGGCTGCTTTTGTTCTATTTTGATAACTGGTATCTAACCAGCTGGAGTGTTTTCACCAGCATCAACAAAAATCCAATCTAATCATTTGTAAATATGTAAATAATAATCACTGCATAACCACTATTCCTCCAGTTTCCCCTTTCCTAACTCTCATGTCCCCCTAAATAAATACTGTTTTCCTTTTTTGCAAATGGTTGTTATGGGCATATAATTAGAGAGAGTCTTTAATTCCAGAAATGTCAGAAATGTCTGAACTGTCAGGAAATGCTACTGGGTCATGTGTTGGCATGGCAAAAGGCAATAGTGGGTGGTATGAAATCCCAGAGGGTTGTACCAGGTAGCCCACTTAAAAGGGAAACTCTGGGTAGAGGCACTGCGCATTATGTAACAGCATGGAAAAGTACCAGTTTAATGTAGGTTTGGGAACCCAGGCTCCTCAACCTATGTCCTGGGTAGTAGGCAGGGGTAGTAGCCCTTGGAGTAGCACAGCTTAGGGGTTACAATACCCTCCAGTCTTTCAGAACTACCCCTGTCTGAAATGAGCAATTGAACAGCACTTGTAGGGATTGAGCCAGTTCTGCAGCCAATTCCTTGAGCACCCTTGGGTGTATCCCATCTGGTCCTGGGCTCTATCTACCTTTAGGACCTCAAGCCCCTTCTGGACTCTTTCTCTGGTAAATACTGGCTGCCTCATTTTAGGTATGCCCCCGACAGCCACCTTGATGCAACTTTCAGGCAGGGACATGCTGTCTTCCTTGTGATGACAGAGCAAAAATAATCTTAATAACGGCTGCTTTTTGTTCATCTTCCTCTAGTACTTCCCCCCGCCATAGCCTAACAATACCCCCCCTCCCTTCTTCCTTTAATATATCGGAAAAACTGCTTTCCCCACCCTAGACGCTCTCTGCAATACGCAGCTCCACATCTCCATTTGCCTCTCTGATGGCTCTCTTTGCTTCCCTAGTTTTTATTTGGTACTTTCCCCATTCCTCCTCCCCCTGCTTTTCCTTGTACCTCGTGAAAGCCTTTTTCTTGGCCCTCCCTGCTTCTCTGACCCTTTCTGAGAACCATATTGGTCTCTTTTACCTATTTCATTTTGTAACAATTCTTGTGCATGATGTTGTTGCCTTAAGAATGGTCCCCTTGATTGCACCCCCAATATTTCTTTTATTCTTCAGATGCTGTCCACCCAAGTCAGGTTGTCTTGGACAAGCTCCCTCATCCAGCTGAAGTCTGCCGTTCTGAAATCTAGGACTTCAGTTTTTGATAAGGGCATTCTAGTGCTCAGGGGCAGCCTGAATCAACTGCATTTATGATTGCTGGACCCCAGTGGCTCCCCTACACTCAACTCCACCCACCATCTCCGAGTTGGTGAGCAACAAATTGAGAATGGCTGTCTGGCTAGTGGTTTCCTTAACCAGCAGGCATTCCTGCAATGCATCTAATAGGAACTGACTTCTGGTGCAACTGGCTGGTGGAATGTCACAGTCGACATCTGGCAGGTTCGGATCACATACCACCACCACCACCAACACCACCACCACCACTCCCATTGCCAGCTCTTCACCAAGAACTGTGAACAAGGACTGTGGTCAACATTAAACTGTTTCTCAAGGACTAAGGTTAGACTGTTTACAGAGGTGCCCTGACCTGGGAATGACCAATAAAAAGATTGGGCCCACTGGTTTTAAAAGGTGTACTCAGTGTGGTACCAGTTTGCTTAGGCAGATAGGCATACAGAGCGCTATGGGTGTTTAAGCAATGCTCACAACTGGGAAAACTACAAGTTCTGCAGTGTTTAGTCCTAAAACACAAAACAGAAAACAGGGAAATTGCTGTCTCTGTCAGCTCCTGCCTCTCTGTCCCGCTCCAAAGAGTGTTCCCCTGTAAAGGTTGCAAACCCTTTGGTTATAATATCAGCTAAATCTACTTGCCCTAAAGACAGTCTGTAAGGCAGAATCCTCAAGGAAGCACTCAAAGGACCCAAAATCCACATCTGATGTTATGTACACACGAACATGTCAGCAGATAACGGCCTTACAGTCTATCTAATCTGCTCAAGTGTGCAGATGAGGTTCATTTACATTAGGATAAAAAAGACAAGAAACAACATGTTGATATTCCGGTGTCAGCTACCAGTCTAAAGAAAGTAAGAAAGGAGAAGCACACTGAACCTGACCCAAAGGAAAAAGTGGTGCCTTCTCTCTAAACCCCTGTGCCATCTATGGAAGAATTCAAACAAATGTGGTAACTTTTCTAAAACATGAAGCAACAGGCAGATGGACTGCCTCCAGGATTTTTATTCTCTAGGTGCACTTAACACCAACTGCCATACTTTCACCACTCCTCAAGTTTCCCAAAATCCGTGAGCATTCTCCTCATCACCTTCCGACTGTCCACCTTACTGCAGACATTAGTATCATCTGCAAAAAGGCATACCTTCCCTTCCAGTTC
Source organism: Neoceratodus forsteri (assembly GCA_016271365.2). Lineage (NCBI taxonomy): Eukaryota > Metazoa > Chordata > Ceratodontiformes > Ceratodontidae > Neoceratodus > Neoceratodus forsteri. The sequence continues at coordinate 572,820,869 of CM057452.1, forward strand.
TTCTGTGATGTCCCATATGAAGACACTGAAGAGGACTGGCCCCAGAACCTAGCCCTGTGGTACCCCACTGGTCACTCACCCCTTCTCATGAGTGCCACGAACAATCAAAAGCAAAAGATTTGTTAGGGTAAGGCTGTTGATGTGAGCCTAGAACAGAGAGAGTTTTCATTTAGAAAAAAAAAACATTCTACGTTCCGGGGCTGCATTTCACAGGTGGAGGTGATGCAAAATTTGTATTAGCTGTTCTAATTATTTAGAAGAAAGGTAGATATCACAGTGAGTGTCCTTTCTTAATTGTGTGCCCCTGTATAATCTAGATTGATGTGCATGCTGCAGGCTAGGGACAGGGCAACTGAGCTAGCCTTAATAACTACTACATGTGAGTCTCTCAAATCGTGATTGGGGGTTGTGGTCAAACATCTAAACTTGATTAAAAAAAACAAAAAACTGAGGTTTGTCTTAGCGGAAAACCACCTGCATCTTCTGAAATACCAGAGTCATATACTGTACTAGCCCTTAAAAGGACCCTGTCAATCTTTTTTGCCCCGACCTCTGAAGTTAAAGTCCTTCTCGAGGACCGATCCACGGAACAGCAAGGGTCCACACTACGGCACCTCTCAAAACCTGGCCGGGCTCTGGTGAGGGCACGCTGCACCACACCCTGACTCCTCAACCCCTCAGAGTCCGAGAGGGACCTCGTCCTCATAGCCACCAGCCTAGGCAGCTGACAACGCTGGGTAGACTCCGAAGAGTCCACCCAGGGAACAGTACCCTCCCCTTTCCTGGCGTGCCCCGGGCTGTCCCAAACTTGGACTATCCAAACGCACCAGGGAAGGGGGTGCCCCAGTCTGAGGAGCAGACTTGTCAGTGGCACCAGGTTGCCCAGCAGTGGCCACAAGGACCATTGCTGGCTGGTCAGTATTAATGACCCCAGAGCCTACCGGCAACAACTGACCCCTAGAGGGAGGCCGAGTGGGGGCCGAGGTGCTGGACACAGAGGGATCGGAGGATTCCGAAGAATCCAGGACCCAGTCCGGATCAGACCCGGAGTCTTCCCAGGAGGAAGTAGACCCCGAGGTCCGATGCCAGATCACCCCTCGATCCCCGCCAGTTCCCGGACCACCTTCAACCCTGGCACTGCAGGCGGCACCGCAGCCAAGCACGGTACCGCGCCCGTCACCAGAGTCGGGCGCGCCACCGAGCGTGGCACCGTGCTCACCCGGCGCCACCCCATCCCCGGCGGTGTGAACAGCACCAGAGTCGGGAGTGCCAACTCTAGTCCCAGCGCCGTGCACAGTGCCAGAACCAAAAACAGATCCAGAAACTGCAGCAGCACTTCTCCAGTGCCGTCGACATCTCCGGTGCTGCGAACGGCACCAGGAGCAATAGCGGCACCAAGGGATGGTCCACGGGCGCCAACCCACGACACCACCTCCAGCCTCCGGTAGCTGCAGATAGCACCGGGATCAAGGGCGGCACCGCCAGTCGACACCGAGGACAGTGCCGGTCCGGGAGAACAAGACACTGAGGGGTCTTCACCTCCAAAGAGGCGACTGCCATAGTGGTGCCTCCCATCTGCCGCCTGAGAGGGGCAGACTGGGCCTCCTGCACCATGGAAGGAGTCCTGTAAGGCTGAGAGAGGTGGAGGCCCCCTCCTCGCTGGGCCATACAGGACTGGGAGACCTGGAAGAAGGGCCGAGAATTCTAGCCTTGGCCCACTGACTGCAAACCCGCCCCCCAAAAGTCAGCGGTGCACGTCCGACTTTAAACGAGTGGCTCTCAAGAACTCAACAGTCCATAGAGAAGCAGGCATCACAGTTGTCCATGTCATGGGCTGGGCTGAGGCAGGAGAGGCAACGGTCATGCTGGTCCATCATGGAATAAAGGTGGCCACAGGGGCACAGTCGCATAGGTGGCCGCCCCACCTTCGACGATTTTTGGCCCCCGGGACAAAACATGACCGTACGGCAAACAATAAATAAAAACAGTACTCTACATCGCCTCAAAGTAATGAAACGGTCTTACCGGCAGAAGCGACATCGAGCAGGGCAAAACAGAACCGAGACACATACAAGGCCGCGACAAAACTAGGCCGCATACACAGTTTGACTGAAGAGTCTCCACACAAGGTCTACACTCGATGGCGGGAGAAGAACTGGGGCTGGGGTGGAGTCGACGACAGATAATGGCCTACCCTCGAGCGCCATGTAGAACTGCGGCCTCGAGGGTGGTGCTGGTCCTGCATCGACTCCGCACATAGGAAAAAAATAAAAGTCTCCCGTAGGGTCCTAGCTCCAGCGCTATACCCACTAGTGATGAACGGTAAAGACTGACACACATAAGATTAAGGAAAGAGCCCTGGCTCCATGATAGACAACATCGACCCACCATCGGATCCTGCCCTCCTAGGTCCCAATGCCTGCCGATTTTCACCTCCGCCCTCAGGTAATTAGAGTCATGTATGGGCCCACCAAAGAGCCGAAGGTGGCCCCATCTCAGGGTTAGCAATCCGGGGGTTGCCCAAGGGTGTGTCGTGGGCGGATCGTCAGGGCCCGAGTATTCCCAAGGCAGGGAGGATCTCGGACTAGGAAGGAACAGCTGAGGAACTAATGGAGTTCCTGAAGCCGGCGACCGGAGGGAAAAAGAATTAAAAAAAAAAAAAAAAGATAACCAATTTGTGACCTGTCTTAAATCAGGACTACTACAGAGGTGGTGTACCTCATGGCAACTTTCCTTTGTTGTGCCTTGGAAAATAATTTAGGGTGGACACAAGCTCTAAGCAAACTGAAGGCATAAAAATTCAGCACATGGATTGCTTGAAGGGGAGAGACACATTGTGCACAGTTTACAGACATTAACAGAAACATGTAGTATTTCACCATCTACTCACTGCTCTTCATGTCTATCACAGCTATAAACTAACCATCATCTTTTTTTTCTTCTAGGTCACTCTCCATGTCAGTATCCTCTTCTTCCTCCTCCTCCTCCTCATCTTCTGAGTCAGAAACATTTAGAGCCATAACCTCCTGCAGGATAAATACAATATACAGTTACAATGAAGGCATAATCACTGGCATAAACCAGCCTGCTCTTGTGGCCAGATTTTACCTTGGCACTTGAAAATGATTATATAGCCATTAAAGTGAAACAAAAAATGACAGACCATCATCAAAAACAGTAACCTGGCAGGCATTTGTTTTAAAACTATTTTTTTATCCCTGTGGTTCTACAGATCCAGACTTCTTTTGGCATCAACTAGGAGCAGATTTATTCTGGACTCCCTTCAGGGTTCCTTCCTCAAGCAACTGGTCATGGAACCAACTTGGCAGAAGGCAATACTGGACCTAGTGCTCACAAACAGGGACAGTGTGATGGGGGTAATGGTGGGAGAGCACCTGGGGAACACTGACCACCAGTCATTGTGATTTGAAATCACAGGAGCAGAACCAAACCACACAAAAACACGCATCCTGGATTTTAGGGGGGCAGACTTTGGGAAAATGGGGAGATGCTTGAAAGAGGCATTAAGGGGAATGGGGAAGGAATCTGGGGTTGAGGAACAGTGGGCAGTACTTAAAACGGGGATTACAAGAGCAACAGAATTATGCATTAAGCAGGTTAGCAAGGGAAAAGGAAGAGGAGGCCACTATGGTTTTCCAAGGAGGTAGCAGAGAAAATGAAAGCCAAAAAGATTGCATTCAGGCAATACAAAAATACACTGGCAGAAGGTGATAGGGAGAAGTACCAGGAGAAGCAAAGGGAGGCAAGGAGGTCAGTAAGGGAAGCCAAAGCTCAGACAGAACAGCACATTGCAAAATCAGTGGGTAGAGGGGACAAAACCTTTTACAAGTACATAAATGAAAAAAGAAATTCAAAGGGAGGGATAGTGAGACTGAAGGGGGAGGATGGGGGCCACGTGGAGGATGACAACAGTAAAGCTGACATATTGAACAGGTATTTCTGCTCAGTTTTTACTGAGGAAGAGGAGGGTAATGGGTCTGAAGGGAGTACAAGGAGTGGGAATGGTGCAGAAATGGACACAAGTCCCTTTACATGAGAAAGGGTCCTGAAGTAACTGGAAGTAATAAGAGTTGAGAAAGCAATGGGGCCAGGTTGGGTGCACCTCAGGGTCCTTAAAGAACTAAGAGAGGTGGTGGCTGAACCTCTGGCAATCCTGTTTAGCCGATCACTGGAAACAGGGGAGGTACCCAAAGACTGGAGGACAGCAGATGTAGTCCCCTTATACAAAAGTGGGAACAAAGAGGAAGCGGGAAACTACAGACCAGTCAGCCTCACCTCGATAGTGGGGAAGATCATGGAAGCACTACTGAAGGAGAGACTGGTGGAACATCTGGTTGTCAATGGACTACAGGACCCAAGGCAGCATGGTTTCAACAGGGGGAGGTCATGTCAGACCAACCTTGTTGAAATTTTCGACTGGGTGACTAGGGAGGTGGATCAGGGGAGTGCAGTGGACATGGCCTATCTGGACTTTAGCAAGACCTTTGACAAAGTGCCAAATAGAAGACTATTACACAAACTGAGGAATATGGGTGTGGGCAGAACAGTAGTGTGGTGGGTAGGTAACTGGCTGGGTGGCAGGACACAGAGGGTGGTGGTAAATGGCTGTCACTCCACAGAGGGAAAAGTGACCAGTGGGGTACCACAGGGATCAGTGCTGGGACCGGTCCTATTCAACATCTTCATCAGTGACACTGCGCAAGACCTAGAAGGCAGAATTTCCATGTTCGCTGATAACACAAAGATCTGTAACAGAGTAGCCACACCAGAGGGTGTAGACAGAATGAAAAGGGACCTGCAGAAACTTGAAGAGTGGTCAGGGGTTTGGCAGTTGAAATTCAATGCAAAGAAGTGCAAGATAATGCATATGGGGCACAAAAACCCTGGCACAATATATCAGTTTGGGGGTGAGGATACAGCATGCACCAAGCAGGAAAGGGATCTTGGGGTTATCATCTCTGATGACCTCAAGGTAGGAAAATAGTGTGACAAGGCAGCAGGTAAAGCAAATAGGATGCTGGGATGCATAGGCAGGGGCATCACCAGCAGGAAAAGGGAGGTCATAATTCCACTATACAAGACGCTAGTGAGGCCCCACCTGGAGTACAGTGTACAGTTCTGGAGACCTTACTTACGTAAGGACATAGAAAGGGTAGAGAAGGTTCAGAGGAGGGCAACAAAGATGGTACATGGATTGTATCACAAGTCCTATGAGGACAGGCTGAAGGAATTGAATATGTACTCCCTGGAGGAGAGGAGGGAGAGAGGGGATATGATAGAAAAATACAAGTATCTTACAGGGAGGAACAGGGTGCAGGAATACACTATTTTAAGTGAAAAAGATGTTCCAGGACTAGAGGGCATGGGATGAAGTTGGAAGAAGGGCGATTCAGAGGAAATGTGAGGAAGAATTTCTTCACAGAACAGGTGGTGGACAAGTGGAACACCCTGCCAGAGGAAGCGGTGGGGGCTGAAACAACCACGGGATTTAAGAATGCATGGGATAGACATAAAGGAATTCTGGAGGTCAGGGTTAAGGGGCAACAGACTTCTAGGAACACATAAAGTGAACTTACAAGCTCAAATGGGCAGACTGGGTGGGCCGTAGGCCCTTATCTGCCGATACTGTCTATGTATCTATGTACTGCCAGGCCTGTCCATACGGCTACTTCCAACAGACTCTCTGGGGACCCTACACCCTGTGGCAGCCCCCCTCCCCCAAAAAACGGCCAAGGTCCTCCCTTCCAAGTCCATGGCAGATGCCACCCAAAATCCAGTTACCATCAGGGGATATGAGCATTTTATTTATTTACGAGTTTTACCAGGAAAACAAACTGAGCAACATGCTCGATTCCAGATGCGACCTGGGGGCCGAGACCCACTTACATAAATGGATATACAATTAGACAGTACAGAAAAGGTAAAGATTATACAATGGCAATTTAAAAGTGTTTGGGAGAAAAGCAATAGCAGGCAGGGTAGGATACAAACATACAGTGGAAGGAGTTTCTTTAGTTGAAACAGCATGTGATGGATATGCAGGGGTGGGCAGAGTATCAAGTGCCCAGCCAGCTGTCATATTCTCCATCTTTTTTCCTTTTTACAATTTTTTCTGGAGCGGGCAGGTGGCTTCAGCCCTTCTATGAGGGCTTGTTCTCTGGTCCCAGGCGCCCAGGCCATCATGGAGCCTTCCTGCTCCCTTTTTCACATTTTTCTCTCAGGCCCCACAGGCGTGCAATGGGTGGAGCGGCTGGGTTCCGCCTCCACGGAGACAGCCTTGCACCCTGGATGTGGGCCCTCCCAGTTCTGGCGGCATGTATGTGCTGACACCCAGCCGCTGCTGGGTGCCAGTCAAACAGTGCACCACACTGCCCCCAGGAAGGAGAGCCACCTACAGACGCTCGATCCTTCCTCACCCCTGCCAGCTCCCTAGTGACCAGAATCCATTCTCGAACCTGGGTCGCTGGCATGGTACAAGGTGTGGTGTCCAGCGCTTCAACCCTCAGAGCCACCAGGCCGGCCTTCTCCATCATTTCTAAATGCTGAGAATATGTTCATGCCTTGGTGCTAGCAAGCCTGACACACCCTTGCATGCACCCTCCCCTTGCTGTGCACATCTTGAAAGCATCTGCCGCGGCACCTCCGCTTGTGGACACCTCGGTGACTGAAGCGTAACAGGAAGCGTTCCCCTCCTTCCCTAAAGAGCTTCTTGTGGGATACTCACTCTGACTCCTGCCGGTCCTCCTGGTGACCAGCTACTGGAGAGTAAACCCAGGTCACCAGCATCGCAAGCAGCAAGGTTGCCAGTGTAACAGCCAATTGCAATAGTTCATCTTTTACAAGTAACACTATGTTGTTCATGCAACTGTTTCTGCATATTACTCACTTGGCTTCAACACGTCCTCACTGTAGGCCCGGTGGCAGTAAGGGTTGAGGTGCTGGACGCCACACCTCACGCTATGCCAGCGACCCACATTCGGGAGTGAGCTCGGGCCATTGGGAGTCGGCCGACGGGGCGGGTGGACTTGGACTGAGGTGCCGGCAGGCAGCTTTCCTTTCCCGGGGGAGGGTCGGTTGCATCGCGCAGCTCTGGCAGCTCTTGGTGGTAACTGGGGGATGTGGCTCATGCAGTGCACGTTACAGGGGTATGGGAGCTGTGGAGGATGTCCTGCAGGCCGGTGCAGGAGTGCACTGGATGTCACTGCACATCCACGCCCAAGGGAACACAGAAAACACATAAAAAGCCCCATCCCTTGGTAGGCAAAGGTGGGTCCTGTGGCCGACCTCCAAGCCCAATGACAGGTCCTTCAGCCTGCCTCTAATGCTCCCTTCGTTCCCTGGTCGCCTGTCATAGAAACATAGAATCTGAAGGCAGATAAGGACCGCTTGGGCCACCCTGTCTGCTCATTTTCCTACCTAACGGATAAGCTGCAGATCCTAGTTAACCAACAGCCTACTTCCTCCTACCCCCCCACTAGAATTGCCTGATGTCTGTCCCATGCATTCTTGAATTCCCCCACTGTTTTTGACTCTACGACTTCCTCAGGAAGGATGTTCCATGCATCTACAACCCTCTCTGTGAAGAAGTACTTCCTCACATAACCTCTGAGCCGTCCCACCTATATCTTCAAATTGTGCCCCCTTGTTCTTGCACATTTCTTTTTCTGAAAGATGATACCCTCTTGGACTTTGTTGATTTCCTTGAGGTATTTGAACATTTCTATCATGTCCCACTCTCCCTCCTTTCCTCGAGGCTATACATCTTAAGCTCCTTTAGACTTTCTTCATATCTCTTCTGGTGCAAACCCTGCACCATTTTGGTTGCCCTCCTCTGGACAGCCTCCACCCTGTCTATGTCTTTGTGGAGATGGGGTCTCCAGAACTGTACACAGTACTCCAGATGTGGTCTTACTAACTGTCTGTACAGAGGGCCAACAACTTTCTGTTTTCTACTGGTGATGCCTTTCCCTATGCATCCAAGTATCCCCCCAGTCATCCTGACTGCCTTCTCACATTGCTGGCCCATCTTTAGTTCGTCTGCTATGACTACCCCCAGGTCCCTTTCCATTGTTGTCAGTATCTCACCCCCCATTGTGTACTCTTCCCCTGGGTTTTTGTTTCCCAGATGCATTACTTTGCACTTCTTTGTGTTGAATCTAAGCTGCCATACATTTAACCATTCCTCCAACCTTGCCAAGTCCCTTTTCATCCTTTCCACCCCACCTATCGTATCAACCCTGTTGCAGATCTTTGTGTCATCTGCAAAGAGACACACTTTCCCTTCCAATTCCTCTGTAATGTCACTTATAAAGACATTAAAAAGGACCGGCCCCAGTACTGAACCCTGCGGTACCCCACTAGTAACCCCTCTTTCTTTACTGTGTACTGCATTTACTGTTACCCACTGTGTCCTGTTGTCCAGCCAGTGTTTTACCCAGGCTACAACCCTGGGACCCATTCCCAGGCTGGCTAATTTGTTTATTAATCTTTTGTGTGGGACTGTGTCAAATGCCTTGCTGAAGTTTAGCTAGGCCATGTCAACAGCCCCTCCCTGGTCTACTACTTTGGTCACCCGGTCAAAGAAGTCAATTAGATTTGTCTGACATGACCTTCCCGCTGTGAATCCATGCTGCCTTGGGTCCTGTGCTCCACTGGCCTCTAGGTACTCAACAACTCTTTCCTTCAGAAGTGATTCCATCATTTTCCCTACCACTGAGGTCAAACTGACAGGTCTGTAGTTTCCTGCCTCTGTCTTGCTTCCACTTTTGTGAAGAGGAACCACATCCACCCTCCTCCAGTCCTCAAGTACCACACCATCCTCCCATGATTTATTAAAAAGGGTAGTCAGTGGTGTTACTAGTTCTTCCCTTAGTTCTTTCAGAATTCTGGGGTGAATCCCATCAGGCCCCACTGCTTTATCCACCTTCAGTTTTAAGAGTTCTTTCAGAACCAATTCTTCTGTGAAAGGACTAATATCAACCCCCCTATCCAGAATGCTTCTATTGACTGGATTAGGTATCTCCCCCGCTTTTCCATTGTGAATACTGAGCAGAAGTATTCGTTCAGTGTCCCTGCTTTTTCACTGTTACTCTCTGCCCAACCACCTTCCTCTTTATTCAGCCTCAGTATCCCTGCCTTAGTCTTTCTTTGCTCCCTAATATACGTATAAAAAGTTTTATCCCCCTTCTTAACCGAGTTGCCTATCTTTTCCTCGGTTTGGGCCTTTGCTATTCTGACTGCCTTCCCAGCTTTCCTCTGCTTTCACTGGTACAGTTCTCTGTCCTGCTCCTTCTGTGTTTCCTTATACTTCCTGAATGCTATCTTTTTCTCCCTTACCTTCCCTGCCACTTCTTTTGAGAACCATAGGGTTTTTTTCTTTCGTTTTGATTCATTTGCTTCACACAAAGGCTTGCTGCCTCTGTGATGGCGGTTTTGATGTTTCCCCACTGTTGCTCCACCCCATCTTCTTGCCTGTTTGCTAGTGCTTTTCTGAGGCACTAGCCCATTTTGACAAAATCAGCCCTCCTGAAGTCCAGTACCTTCACTTTTGTGTGGCTTGACTCTACAGCTAAGTTTATTGTGAACCACACTGTTTAGTGGTTGCTTGTTCCCAGATGGCTACCCACTTCAAGATCAGAGATCCTCTCCCCATCCCCATTTGAGAGTACCAGGTCTAAGATTGCTCCCTCCCGAGTGGGTTCCAAAACTAGCTGTCTGAGGCATGCCCCCTGTAGGGCATAGAGAATGGCCCTGCTCTTGGATGTGGCTGCAGCAAAGGTGCTCCAGTTAACATCTGGCATATTCAGGTCCCCATCAGCAATATTTCCCCTTTCTCTACCATCCCAAGGATGTCTTCCATCATTTCCTTGTCCATTTCCTCCCCAAGACGGGGGTCTGTATACAACCCCTGTGCGGCTTGTGGAGCCATTTCCAGTCCCCAGAGTGACCCACAGTGCCTCCTCTCCTCCCTGTTTATCCTTTAGTTCTGTTGCTTTGATGCCTTCCCTTACATAGAGAGCTACTCCTCCTCCTCTTCTTCCCTCCCTCTCCCTGCTGTAGATTGTGTACCCTGGTATGTTGACATCCCAGTCATGGTTCTCTGTGTACTATGTTTCTGTGACTCAACGATAACCAGGCATCCCTTTTCCATCAAGGCCACCATTTTGGGGAACTTTTTACCAAGACTACGGGCACTGGTACTCATTACCCTCCATTTTTTATGGCTTTCTTTCTTTTCATCCCATCCCTGTCCTGACTGCCTTTGTCTTTTTCTCCATTTATCAATGGCCTTCTCCCTATCGACTGCACTATCTTGGTGTTTACCTCACTAACTACCCTGATTTCTTTGGGGTGGGCTAGTATTTCCATTCTCCTTTTCAGTGCCTCCCCCCTTTGCTAGTTTAAATGCTTGTCAATTAAGCATTTAAACCTATCACCTAGGATCCTGGTTCCCCTCCAATAGATGCAGACCATTGCGCCTGTATAGGCCTGCATCCCTCCAGGTGGAGCTCCAGTCCCCAATGAAGCCAAATCCCTGAGCTCTGCACCAGTTTTTCAACCAGTCATTGAATCCTATGGTGCAGAGTACCCTAGCCTCATCCATGCCATAGACAGGTAGTACGTCTGAGAAAGTTACCGTGTGTGCTACTTGTCTAAGGCCCCTCCCCAACTCCACAAACTCCTGTTGCACTGCTCTGATCCCATTCTCAGCCAGGTCATTCGTCCCTAGGTGGATAATGACATCCAGCTCCCCATGCAGCTGCTCCCACGATCCTGAGGATTCGTTTCCTGTCCCTCCAAGCCATAGCGCCGGGCAGACACCTTACCTCCCTTTCCCCTCTCTCCCCCAGTTCTACCCCCCTAACAACTGAGTCCCACACTAGGAGTTGTTTCCTTCCCATGTGGGGTCCTGTGTCACCCTCCTGTGGGTCTCCATTGTGGAGGTTCCCAGCATCCTCCTTGGTCTCCACTGCGGGTGCCTCCATAGAGGAACCATGCTCTGCCAGAGTGGCAAATTAATTGTGGAGAGGCACAACTGGAGGGATGCACCTCTGTTCCACTACCCTCACCCTCTCTGAGCCCACCGTGGTCCAACCACTCCTCTTTCTTGGCAACCTCTGAGGTAGTGGCAGTGGCCTGGGTGGGGGAGCAGGTTTCCTGAATCCTTGCCAGGACAGCATGGAGACGAACAACCTCCTCCCTCAGACCAGAGAGGTGCCTGCAAATAGGGCTGCAACGCATTCTCCAGAATGTCTCCTGGAAGACTGCTGCTCCACAGCCAGTGCATTGCACCACTCCCCACACGTCTTGTGTCCCTTCCTGTTATAGTGAGCTAGAGATACAGGCAAGGTTCAGGGAGCTTGCCAGGGTCTGTCATGACATAGGATGTGCAATTCCCTTCTCGGAAATCCTGCCGGTGCCAAGGGCTAGTGTAGAACACAAAAGGAAGATTAGGGAGATAAACCAGTGGCTCAGGGAGTGGTGTGGGGCCAGAGGGTATGGATTGATGGGGGATTGGGGGGAAGCCTGGGAGGATAAGGGGCTATATGCTAAAGATAGGCTCCATCTCAATTTGGAGGGGAGGGAAATCCTTAAGTTGAAAATAGAGGGGTTCGTTGGTGAAAGGTGGGGTTTAAACTTGTGAAAGGGTTAGGAACAGGAGAGAATGCTGTTGAGGGGGGTCCGATAAAGGAGGGACTCGGTCCCCCACCCCACTGGGGAGTTGGAGGAATGTGGGAAAAGGCCGACAGGTAAGGTGCTGAATGGGGGAAGATGGAATCCCCATGGGAACAAGAGCAGGGGAAATGGAAGTATACAGAAAGGGTGGAAGTTAGTCCTGCTAAATGCCAGGAGCTTGGGCAATAAAATGCCTGAGCTCCAGGCGATGCTAACTGAGGGAGAGGTGGATGTGGCAGTGGTCACTGAGACCTGGGCCACCGCAGGGCACGACTGGGACCTGAATCTGGAAGGTTACACCATGTTCAGGAAGGACGGGGGAAGGGGAGGAGGGGTAGCAATAATAGTCAAAAACTGCATTGGCATAGGAGGAGGGGAGGAGGCGGAAGGAACTGTGGAGGTGATTTGGGTCACCTTGATAACAAATGGGGCAAGAGAGTAAAAATAGGCGTGGTGGAGGAGAGTCTGGTGGCAGATGTTGGGAGACACTGCAAATTGGGTAGGGGAAGGGTGGTGGTGTTGGGGGACTTAAACATGCCAGGAACGGACTGGGAGACTATGACATCCTCGGTGGCCAGGGAACAGAGGTTTTGGATGTCTTTTAGGAAGCGTTCCTAACTCAGCAGGTGGGGGAACTGACCAGGGAGGCGCAGATACTGGATGTGGTCCTGGCAGACAGTGACCAGATTGGGGGCCTGGAAGTAAGGGACCCATTGGCGGGGAGCGACCACGCCACGGTCTGGTTCTGCCTGGACCTAGGAGGGATAGAAGGCTGCACAAAGACAGAGGTAACCGACTTCAGGGGGGCGGATTTCAAGGAAATGGGAAGGATCCTTAAGAAGCATTTGGATGGGATTGGGCCAGACATGGACGCTGACAGTAGACTGGAAATCATCAGGAGGGGGGTGCAGGATGCTACCAGCACCTGTGCAAGAGTAAGACGAAAATGTGGTAGGGCCCGTAAATCCTGCTGGTGGACCAGGGAAGTTCAGGAGGTGGTGAGGGAAAAGAAGGCAGCTTATAGGCATTTCAAGTGCTCAAGGAGTGAAAGGGATAGAGGAGAGTAGGAGCTGATGGCCAGAAGGTCCACTAGGGTGGTGAAGGCAGCTAAGGCAAGGAAGGAGCAGAACCTGGCCAGGGAAATTAGGAGAGGGAATAAGGGGTTCTTTAGATACATTGGGGAAAAACGAAGGGTGAAGGGGCACATTAGCAGGATTAAAACAGGGGAGGGATGGGCACAAGATCCGGGGGAGCAGGCTGAGGTACTAAATGAGTACTTTGCCTCAGTTTTCACCAAGGAAAATGGGGGGGCTGCATCATACATGGAAGGAGATGGTGAAACTGAGGTGGGGGGACCCTTGCCAATCGTCGGGTCTGGGGAGAGGATGGGCCATCACTGGCAGGATGGGGGAAGGCAAGGCAGGGGGACGAGGTAGCGGATGTGGAAATCATGGCAGAGAGAGTGAGGGAAGCCCTCAGGTCCCTTAAGACGGAGAAAGCACCAGGGTCAGATAAATTACAACCCAGAGTGCTGAAGGAACTGGCGGATGTCCTGGCGAAACCCCTGGTGGAACTTTTCAGCATCTCTCTGAGGACAGGGTGGATGCCCCAGGACTGGAAGGTGGCGCATATAGTGCCCATCCACAAGGGGGGATCAAGGGAGGTGGCAGGGAACTACAGACCCGTCAGCCTGACATCGGTGGTGGGCAAGGTGATGGAGGGCATTGTCAAGGAGAGGCTGGGGGGACCTGGAAAAGTCGTGGTGCCTGGACAATAGCATGGATTCGTCCCAGGGAAATCATGTCAGACAAACCTTGTGGAGTTCTATGACTGGTTGACGAGAGCCTTGGACCTGGGTAGACCGGTGGATGTCCTCTATCTTGACTTCAGCAAGGCGTTTGACTCTGTTCCTCACGGGGGCCTGTTGAATAAGCTGGGAGAAATGGGGTTGGGGAATCAGATGGATAGGCAATTGGCTCCAGGACTGGAGGTTGGTGTGATAGTCTCATCCCCAAGCAGGGTGATTATTGGGGTCCCTCAGGGATCAGTCCTTGGGCCCCTTCTGTTCAACACCTATGTCTCTGACATAAGGAAGAGTATCAGGAGTGAGATGAGTCTCTTTGCGGATGACTCAAAACTGGGGGCTGTGGTGGATGGGGAGGAGGGAGGTGGCCCTACAGGGAGACCTGGAGGCTCTGGAAAGGTGGTCTAGAAAGTGAAAGCTGAGGTTTAATGCAAGGAAATGCAAGGTACTGCATCTGGGAGCCAGAAACCTGGGCCAAGAGTGGACCTGGGGGTGGTGGTGGATGTCAAGATGAACAACTCTGAGACTTGTAGGAGGGCAGCGGCCAAGGCCAACAAGATGATGGGATGCATCGCTAGGGGGATCACCTCCAGAAGGAGGGAAGTGATACTCCCCCTGTATAACTGCTTGGTGAGGCCGCACCTCGAGTACTCTGTGCAGTTTTGGAGCCACACTTAAAGAGGGACACTGAACTCCTGAAGAGGGTCCAGAGGAGGGCAACCAAAATGATCTGGGGCTTGGGGGACAGGACCTGTAGGGAGAGGCTCCAAGAGCTAACTATGTACACACTGGAAAAGAGAAGAACTGGGGGGATATGATAGAGGTCTTCAAGTACATGAAGGGGTTAGATAGGGGAGAAGCAGTCAAGGTGCTCCGAAGGAAGGAGGGGGGGCAACTAAAGGACATGGGTGGAAGCTGGAGGGGGGGAGAGATTCAGGAGAGACAGGAGGAGGTGCTACTTCACTGAGAGGGTGGTGGAGCCATGGAATGCGCTGCCCAGGGGGCTGGTGGAGGCAGAGACGGTGGAGGGGTTCAAGAGGAGGTGGGACAGGGGAAGGGTTCTGAATGCAAAGTCCTGCGCAGTGGGAATATCCTGTACTGGGAAGGGAGAAGCCAGAGAGGACGAGGGGGGCAGCAAGGTCAGCTCCCAGGGTAGGGGCTGACTAAATGAGCAGACACGAAAGACCGTCAGGCCTATTCTGCTGGTATTTTAGTATGTTAGATGCTTTTCTTTTTTTGTTTGTTTTTGTTCTTGTTTTAGTGTGTGCAAGCTTGTGAGTGTTTCTACTCCCTATTCAGTGTGCTGTGCCTTTAAGGATATGAACAGGTGTATGTTGTGGCAGGACGTGATGTTAGAACCCCTGCTATAAAAGAAGTTATGTGCTTGGGGCAGGTGGGGTGAGGGGAAGGGTGGGAGGGAGTAAACCTATGCTGTCCAGAAACAATCAAATACAACTCTGACCCTCCACCCTGGGGAGTGCCTTCCTTCCTTTCAGACACCTGTTTCACAGAGGATAAGTAACAGGTCTAGTTACAAATGACTGCAAATATCTCCCAGCTACAGTTCCTCCCTGGCAAATTAAAGTTAAAACTAAGAAAAGTCAACCCCTAAAACAGAATTAATACTAGTTACTTACACAGGTCCAAAAAGTAATAATTCATTTCAGTGTAGTCTAGAAAATAACCTCCTTGATTTAAGGAAGCTGTGGCCGCTTTCTCTCTCTCTCTGTCTCAGCAGACAGAGTCCACAAACAACAACTGTTTTAAATCTACAGTTCAACTAGGCCCCTTTCAGCGCCTCCCCTTAACATACACCTATTTCACAGAGGTTAAGTAACAGGTCTAGTCACAAATTATGCAAATATGTCCCAGCTGCAGTTCCTCCCTGGCAGATTAAAGTTAAAACTAAGAAAAGTCAACCCCTAAAACAGAATTAATACTAGTTACTTACACAGGTCCAAAAAGTAATAATTCATTTCAGTGTAGTCTAGAAAATAACCTCCTTGATTTAAGGAAGCTGTGGCTGCTTTCTCTCTCTATATATCTCAGCAGCTAGATTGCCAGAAAGGTTGCCAGAGGAGTCGGTGGGTCCCTCTCCAGGGGGCTTAGATCAGGGGGCTCCGGGACCAGAGCAGCGAACAGGGGATTCCGCCTCCCCAATGGAAGGTAAGGCTGGGGGCTTCAGGCAGGGTGGGATAAGTTTGCGCCAAGTGACGACACCAGAGAGAGTCCTGGGGTGGGAGAGGAGTAGGATATAGAGAGAGTTAAGTTCTCACTGCAAACTTTTTTTTATCTGAGCTAAAGCTTGTTTTCAGGTACATCTCAGGCTCTGAGCCACACAGTATGCCAAGGGAAAGTTGTGGACATTGAACTCAGGTCTGCTGGATGAACTCTAATCTCTAGGCTATATTGCCAGCCCAACAAGGAAAAGTAAAGCTAGAAAAAGCATAGATGGCACATACAAAGATCCAACTGGAGAATTCTATTTTACTGCAAAAAGCTGAAAAAAAAATTGTGCTTAAAAGGAAGCTACTCACCTACAGACAGCTAACTCCTGACGTTTTGCATCATGGTAACACTTCATTACCCCCGTCATCTGGAAGCATATGCACCCAGAGACAAGTTTAACTATCTGATGCTTTGCATCACTTTGACACTTACATTGGGGCCCCAATCATCATTTGCTTTTCCTGAGTTCGGATGGTAGTCTTCTGTGATGACAACACCCTTGGATATTGGTAGCATGCTCCTTTTCCTGGCTTGTTGTAAATTAGCACTTTTGCTAATTATGGGTTAAAGGTCATGTTTTACATTTAAAAATATATCTTGGGCCAAGCAGCATGCTTATTTTGGCTTCATGCTAGAGCCTCCTATTCTGGCATCTACGAAGGATACCTGTTATCACAATAATGGCAACAAGTGAAGTGTCACGTGAAAAATTGTAATTTGCCAAAAATCATTCATTTCTTTAAATCTGATCATAGTAAAAGGGCCACCAGTTGCACTCTTATGGTTATGGGTGGTCTCTTCAGCATCCTTAGGGTGTCAAACACTCAGCTTCATCACAGATCTTGCTCCATAAAAATGTAGAAGAAAACACTTTTACATGTATAGGCATGCTACTGGGGCCTCCATTACCACAGGTAATAAATCTGATCCAACTTACCTCTTCCTCAGGCTCTGCTTCATCCTCATCCTCACTGCCGTATTTCACTCCATCTGAGATCAGCTTCTGCATTACAAATACAACAGAATAAAATGTTCAAATCTTTTAATTTGTTGGTGAGGTACAAGACAAATCAAAAATGTAACTTAAAATAAGCTACTTTACAGTGACCCCAGTCTAGCCTGCCAGCCACTATCCTCCCAGGAGCAACACCCTTTCCCCCATGGGGAAAAGGCCCTGGTAGCGAGGTGGTGGCGATCAGCCTGTCATCTGCATTATCTTCTATGCAGTGTGCATGCTTCTGAGAAGCTGCATCATGGGCTCCTAGCCACCCAAACGTCTCACCCGGTGGTCTCGCAACCCACTAGAGGTGCACAGCTTTCACTGGAAAGGAGGTGGGGATACATGTGTCTGAAGTCTTCCAGTGTCCCTTAGCAGGGGTTGATGTGGGTGTTTCATACCATCCCCCAGATACAGAGCAGTACTAACAGCTATACCTTGTCTCTTATGCTGCCAGACAGAAAGAGACCTGAGCTTTCTCCTGAACCCGGTCATCCGCATGGTAGTGAAACCCACAACAGCTGGACAGGCCCCACGTCTATATTCAATGGTATTTCCTCAAGGAACAATATTAGTTACACCTTACCCAGAATTAGTTATAACATTTATTTTGGGGCAAGGGATGGGTTCCCCAGACTTTCAGAGCCAGCTGTCAATAATGCCATTTTCCGTTATATAAGAGAATTAGTGATTTTAATAGAAAATATATGGTAATTTTGTACTCAAAGATATATAAGGGTGCATTATATAATACTTGCTCTTTTTACAGGAAGAAGAAATTAACTTCATACTCACCATAATTTCCTTTTCCGTAGCGCTCCACATTGTCAATGGATAATCAAAACAACTGGGTATAATGTACCCCTACCAGGGGAATGGCACAGCCCAAGCTTTAGAATGTTGGGTTCATGAGGATTCCAAGCAGCAGCAACTCCCCAGTCACTACTGACCCCGCAGTACCATAGTAGCTACAGATTTCCATATATTATATCCAATATATCCGTTTAACTCTGACTCTTGATATTGTCTACCCTCCTCTTACTACTATTTTGATTTCTAGATACCTAGTGTAGTCCTATGGAATTACCTGCATATTACACCCCTTGTGTTTAGGCCTGTTGTTACTTGTACTGTGTGTTACTGGTAACGAATAAGAGATGAATCTCGATGTATGATGTGCCTATAATTGCTCACAGTGCTCATATTGTCTATCACTGTTCCCTAAACTACACTGTATACCGATGTACCCTCGGTATTAACCCCGGGTTGCCACTGAAAAAGGGACCCCTGGTCCCAGTTCGCCTACCTGGTTACCAAAATTAAATAAATTATCTACATGCAACATTCGTTAATAGTGTAAATAATCCTGTCTTACTTTCCTGGCAGACATCCGAGGAAGACAAAAACAACTCTTCATTGGACTCAAGGTGTGGATGATTCAGTCCTTTTTGCAGGAAGAATATTCAGGCAAACTGGAAGGATCCAGTCAGTCGGTTATCTGGTAATTGAGGCTGTCCACACACTAAGGTATAACTTCCAGTCAACAAGTGAATGCAGTGAGATTAACTGTAACAAGGATACATTAAGCTCTTTGGGAGAGTGGACACAGCTGAAGGGATACAGGACCTACAGGAAGATCTGGAAAAGCTGGGAGAGGTGGTCCAGGATCTGTCAGCTTGCCTTCAATGCCAAGAAATGCAAAGTTATGCATACTGGAGCCAAGACTTCCAGGACAGAGTACTACCTGGGTGGAGTCTAAGCATTTGCATCAGAGGAGGAGAAGGACCTGGGAGTGACGATCACTAGTGACCTGAAGCACTCCAAGCTGTGCAAGAAAACAGCAGCAAAGGCAAACAAGATGCTGGGATGCATATCTAGTGGGATCAGTAGTAGGAGAGAGGAGGTTATACTGCCCTTATACAGGTCACTGGTAAGGCTGCATCTAGAGCATGGAGTTCAGTACTGGTGCCCCAAACTCAAAAAGAACAGTAACCTGCTGGAGAAGGTCCACAGGAGGGCTACAAAGATGATAGTGGGTCAGCAGGGTAAGGCATACGATGAGAGGTTGAGGGCAGTGAACATGTACTCCCTGGAAGACAGGAGAGAGAGAGAGCGAGGGGACATGATTGGGACCTTCAAGTACTTGAAAGGGTAAATAAGGTTGATAAGGAGAGTCTCTTTAAGCCAAGTGGCAACTATAACACGAGGGGGCACAGTTTTAAGCTGGAGGATGGGAGGTTTAGGAGGGGGGTCAGGAATCACTTTTTCACAGAGAGGGTGGAGGACACTTGGGATGCACTGCCAGAAAAGGTCTTCTCACTGAAGACAGTGGGCAGCTTTAAAAGAGGCTGGGATAGGCACAGGGGGAAAGTAAGGATCATGGGTAGGGAGGAGTTGGGAAGGAGAGCAGGGACAGTAGCTCAAGCTGTGGACCCTGCAATACGAGCAGACTTGATAGTCCAAATGACCTTCTTCTGCTGGCTTCTTTGTATGTTCGTATGTTAAGAGTCATCAATAAAGCTGTTAACTGGCAGTTGCAGACTGAATGACAGTAATACTCTATTATTTTTCTAATCAGGAGTACAGTGCAGCAAACAAAAGAGGGATGTCCGAAAACTAGTAGGGGATTTTCACAAACAGGACATCCCTCCTAGCATACTGGATAAAATCTCCCACAGGAGCTAGCCTCCTGGGTGGGCCCCACTGACAATGTTGGAGCTAACAGAAAAGGAAATTATGGTAAGTATGAAGTTAATTTATTCTTTCTGTAGTGCTCCATATTGTCAATGGTAATCAAAACAACCGGGTTCTAAGAAGCAGAACCCAGAAAAATTGGGAGGGGGAGAATATTATCCCATACACCAGGAACAACAGAGAAATTACTTGCGAACTGCTGCCTGTAACGCTCGACGACAAAAAAACTGTGTCAGCAGAGCTCTGCACGTCCAAGGTGTAATGCTTAGTGAAAGTGCAGACGTAAGACCATGTAGCTGCCTTGCATAGCTCTTAAACTGATGCTTTGCCTCTCTCCGCCCAGAAAGTTGCCATCACCTTGTTGGAGTGAGCCTAGAAGAGAGCCGGAGGCCTCTCTTTTTGTGACATAGGCCTTTGCAATGCAGGCCCGCACCCACCTAGCTACGGTGGCCTTAAAGGCTTTTTACCCTACTTGGCTGCTCCGAAAGAAGAAAAAGACTATCTGAAATTTTTTTTTTTTCAATTATTTCTGTATTCTCCTCGGCTGGGGGGTTTGTACCTATGGTCCCCCCCCACATCCAGCTGTATCCTCGGTCCTGCCCTGGCTGCAGCCAGAGCTCTTCACCCCTATGTTTGCCCCATCCCAGCCACATCATGGTGGGTACGTACTCTGTTCACCGCGGAAGGCCAGGGGGCAGACACCAGGGTAGCTACCTGGGGTGCATCCGGCGCAGCGCCGCTGGATCTGCCGTCACTGTGCACGGGAGGATTTTTTCGATGTGACCCCCCTCCCCTCGGTGCAGGTGTGCAATGACGCCAATGATGCTGTCATGCAGGCATCCACATACGGCACATCCAACATCGTCTACGCCACCCCACTGCTTAACCACGGTATGCATCGCCCCACAGCCACCGCCAGGAGCCAGTGTGACCGTGGTATTCCCTCCCCACCTGCCCCGGAGAGCAGTCCCTGCGACGCTCGATCCTTCTCTCCTGGCCTGCCCTCCAGCACCCGAGGTGGCTCCCAACCCCGGGTCGCTGGCATGGCGCAAGGTGTGGCGTCCAGCACCTCAGCACCACTGGGCCGACTATCTGACTTTCGAAAGTCATTCATCCGATTGAGGTACATACTAACTGCCCATCGCAAATCCAAGTTGTGCAATTCCTTCTCCATGGAGTGAGAAGGTTGAGGGCGGAAGACAGAAGACACATTTCCTGGTTCATCTGGAAAGCCATGAACACTTTAGGGATGAAAGACGATACCATCCAGAGTACCACTTTGTTTTTATGCATAATAAGGCATGGCTCCTTGTGAGACAAGACCTGGAGGTCACCTACTCTCCTGGCTGAACACATGGCCACTAAGAACACACCTTGTAGGGCCATGCACCCAGCGATATGGATGATGGCAGCTCAAAAAACTCCTTACAGAGAGCATTCAAAACCAGATTAAGATCCCATGGGGGAACCAGGGATCAAAACACCAGTTGGCTCCTTCCAACCACGTGTAAAAAAGACTAATAACTTCTCTATTAGTTCCTAGGAAGAACCCCAAGGATGCTCCAAGAGCGAAACCTGACCTCCCAGTGTACTCAATGCTGGCCCCTTCTCCACGCCTTCCTGTAAGAAAACCAAACATCCGTGGAATTGAGGTCTTGAAAGGTTTAAAATCCTTCCCTCTGGTCCAGGATGAAAAGGCAATCCATATTTGAGCATAAGCTGTGGACATAGAAGCGTTTCTGGCAGCCATCAAGGTTTTAACTACTTTTGTGGCAAAACCTAGTTTTTAAGAGCCTTCTCTTTTCAGGAGCTGGGTCGCGAGCTGCATAACTCCTGGATTTGTGTGGAGAAAAAAAAATTACTCACCTTAGTAATGCTGTTTCTTCTAATGGAGTCTTGCTATATTATGACAATTGCAGTGAGTCCCCATCTTCGAACTGCCCCGGAGGTGAAATAGTTAACTTTTCCATGAAGCATGGAACTTTGATCGCGAGCTCGGTTAGAAAGATCTGTCTGTTGTGCTTCAAACATAAACTGTCAGATCTTTATGACCTAAAACTCACTAAGGTTCTGTGTGGAAGCTGTAAACCTACACTAGCCAACTGGCTACTAACCTAAACACACATTTCCTGGTCTCAAACAAAGACTCAAGTCAGGAGACCTAGAAAAAGAAAAACACAACACCAATTCACCCCAAGAAGAGGGTGTAAAAACCAACAAGGTGGGCATAAATGAGTGCCAACCCTGTAAGGCCCAGCCATACCCCAAAACGGAGGTTCTGAGAGGGGCAGGCAGGGAGGGAGGTCATAATATAGCAAGACTCCATTAGAAGAAACAACATTACTAAGGTGAGTAATTTTTTCTTCAAACAACATGAAGTCTTGCTATATTATGACAATTGCAGACTACACAGCAGTATCCCCATGGAGGAGGGACAGAACCTACTTAGGGAATAGGCTCTGAAGAACAGCTGTGCCAAACCGAGCATCACTCCTAGCCTAGATGTCCAGGAAGTAATGCTTAGTAAAAGTGTGAACTGTTTTCCAGGTAGCTGCTTGACATATTTCTAGAATAGGAATGTCTCTGGCAGCAGCCAGAGAAGCAGCTGTACCTCTGGTAGAGTGAGCCCTCAGGCGGGAACTTTACCCAACTTTTCGTAACAGAATTGGATACAAGAGACAATCCACCTGGCAATGGACCTTTTAGTAGCTGGCTTCCCTTTACCAACCTCGCCGTAAGTGAGGAACAGTTGGAGGGAGTCAAACCTGTGACCCTGGGTACGCTCTATGTAGTAACTAAGGGCTCTCTTCACATCTAAGCTGTGCAGCCTCCTCTCACCAGAGGAGGGTGGTCAGTGAAGTACACTGGAAGAGAAATAGATTGATTAAGGTGGAAATCTGAAACCACCTTAGGAAGGAACTTCCTGTTAGTCCGAAGACCACCTTATCTCTGTGAAAGGAGATAAACCGGCTCCACTGACAACGCTTGTAATTCACTGCGCCTGGCAGAGGTGATGGCTACCAGGAACACAGTCTTCCAAGTCAAGTACTTAAGCTCAGCTGAAGACAAGGGCTCAAGGGGCTGCATAAGCTGAGCAATGCAAACATTAAGATCCCAGGCAGGGCAGGGGCTCTGAATGGAGGGTTGTGAAACAACCCTTAAAAACTTGGAAAATACAGGATGAGCTGAAAGAGAAGAGGATTTACCTGCTGAAATAAAAGCAGACACAGCTGCCAAATGCACCTTCAGGGTAGCTGGTCTGAGCCCCAGAGAATTCAGATGGACCATATAATCCAGGACTGTGGGTAGATCAGCAGAGCCTGGGGAAATATGCTTTTTCGAGCGCCATATGGAAAACCTTTTCCATTTGGAATTGTAAGTAGCCCTGGTGGAAGGTTTCCTTGCGGCCTTCAATATATCCATTACACCTTGGGAAAGGTGTAAATCAGCAAACTCTAACTCTTCAAGAACCAAGCCTTGAGATTGAGAGATTTGAGATTCGGATACCAAACCCGTCCCTGGGCACAGGTTAACAGACTGTGATTCCTGGGAAGGCACAGGGGAGGATGGACTGCTAAGGACAGTAGGAGTGGATACCAGGGTTGTCTGGCCCAATCCGCAGCTATCAGAATGACTTTGCAGGATTGGGATCTGATTTTGACTAACACTTTGAACAGGAGAGGGAAGGGAGGGAAGGCATAGAGGAACTTCCCTTCCCAACTGAGGGCTAAGGCATCCAGGGGGAGTGACCCAACACTGGGGGCCTACAGCACAAAGGGAAGTTGGCGATTGTCTGGGGCTGCAAAAAGATCTATCTGCAGGGTGCTCCATCTGGCAAATACTACTCCCAAGACCAGGGATCCAGTGACCATTCGTGATGGCCCTGAGAAATCCTGCTGAGAGCATCTGCCAGGACATTGTCCTTGCCTGGCAGGTGGACTGCCGTAAAGAGGTATTCAGGGAAGTAAGCCAAGACCACAACATCGCTTGACGGTGCACAAGGCGTGAACCCGAGTGTCCCTTGCTTGTTGATGTACCACATTGTGAGTGGTGTTGTCTGTTCTGACCTGTACAATCTTGTTCTGAACAGACTTGGAAAAAACTTGAAGTGCTAGAAAAACTGCTCTGAGCTCCAACAGGTTGATGTGAAGCAGAGATTCCTGGGGAGACCACAGACCCTGGGTGGTGAGGTTGCCCATGTGAGCTCCCCAACCCAAGAGGGATGCATCTGTAGTAAGGATTAGGGAGTGAGACTGAGTGACAAAAGGAACCCCTTGTCTCAGGTTGCTCTGATCCTGCCACCACTGTAGGGCCTGGATCAGGGTTCAAGTTACTGGGATCAGCTTGGTCAGAGGATCCTTTCTTTGGGACCAAAAAGCTCTCAAATGGAACTGGATGTCCCTCATCTGAAATCTTGCTCCCTGCACAACTGCTGTGGAAGCAGCCATGTGACCTAGGAGCTGCAGAAAATGCCTTGCTGGTCGAGAGACCTGCAGGGTGAATGAGGAGGCCAGGGAGACTAGGGTTTTTGCCCTGTCCAGAGGAAGGAAGGCCCTGGCCTCCTGTGTGTTCAGTTCTGCGCCTATGAAGGTAAGAAGCTGGACAAGGCTCTAGAACTGACTTCGAGATTCAGAAGGAAACCTAGAGGTAAGCAGTTGCTCGTTATCTGAAGATGTAAAGTGACCTGTTCTGGGATTGGCCTACTATGAGCCAATCGTCCAGGTAAGAAAGATGGCAATCTTTTGCCTTCTTAGGTAGGCAACTGCTACTGCCAGGCATTTGGTGAATACCCTTGGAGCAGAAGTGAGGCCGAAGGGCATTGCTCTGAACTGGTAATGGCCTGAGGGCAGCTCGAACCTGAGGTACTTTCGATGGGAGCTTCTGATGGGAATATGGAAGTAGGCATCCTTGAGGTCCAGGGAAGCTAGCCAGTCCCCTGGCCTTAGAGAGGGTAAGATAATCCCCAGAGTCACCATTTTGAACCTTGGTTTTAAAAGGTGCTTGTTTAAGTATCTGAGATCCAGGATGGGCTGCCATTCTCCTGTCTTTTTTGGGGTAAGGAAGTACCTGGAGTATAAACCTTTGCCCTGATGTAGGGGAGGAACCCTTTCTACGGCTCTGAGAGCCAGGAGAGTAGAGACCTCTGCCTCTAGGGCGAGTGCCTCTGATGGAGATGCAGGTGGAAAAGATCTGGTTCTCAGCTTTGAAAATTTTTTGAAGCTGAGAACCAGTCCCTGGCTTACTACTTCCAGGACCCACTTGTCTGACGTTAGAGACTTCCAGTCCTGGACAAAGTAAGCCAGCCTGCCCCCTACAGGTAGAGAAGAATCGACCCTGGCAACCCCATCAGGGTGCCTGCTTGGCAGGGGCTTTGGGCTGAGGGGTGGGAGCAGGCCTGCTTGTACCCCGTCTGCCTCTCCCTCTAAAGAATCCCCTCTGGGCATAGGCGGAAGAGGAAGCTTGGGTTTGGTAAAATGGCCTACGAAAAGGCCTGCCTCTGCCTTTAGGAAGCTGCTTTTGAGGAGTGGCCTGCCTTTCCTTGGCCTGTGCACTCCTATAGGTGGTCCTATATTCATCCATTTTCTTCATGTAATTCTCTGTTTGCTCCCCAAACAGAAAATTGCCCACAACAGGAAAATCCATGGCCTTAGACTGGGTATCCTGAGACAGGGTAGTACATCTGAGCCAGGCCATCCTGCGAAGAGCCACAGATGTAGCCATGACTCTTGATGAAACATCATTAGAGTCCACTGCAGCATGAAATTGCACCTTGAATGCCTCAATACCATCCATAGCCACCTGTTCCAGTTCCCTGGCAAACTGGTCAGGGACTTGTTTTGCTAGAGCCAGCACAGTATCCCATCTGGATTTCTGGTACCTAGCAGCATACGCCATATAATTCGCCTGTCTGAGTCCCAAAGATGCTGCCATGTACTGTTTCTTTGCCATAGCATCAATCTTCCTGGAGTCCTTCTCAGGGGGGGTGTGAAGCTAGGGGAATATTAGCCTTGTCACAGGCTGCAGCCTGCACTACCCCCACATGGCTGCACTGCTGAGTGAGGAAATCAGTGTCGGAACCTGATAAGGTATACCTCTTGTCCATCCTTTTATCCACAAGAGGTATAGTGTGAGGAGTTTTTAAAACTTTTACTGTCTGTTTCCGAAAAGATTTGTGTAAAGGAATAGACAGTCTCCTAGACTCTGGAATATCCATCATTTCTACATAGTCAGGCTCCGCTTGGTCATCAACAGCTTCCTCAACAGGGAGCTGCAGAGTATCAGCAACTTTCTTATAAAAAATGAAATGAGAAGGGGACTCAGAAAGCCTGGGAGGAGAAACCCCTACGGATCTATCTGGAGAGATGTCCGGTTCAATGGGCACATCCAGATCTTCAAAACCATATTCACTCTCCTCATATTCCCCTTCCCCTTCCTCCGGTTCATAAAAATCCTCACAATCATAACCTTGAACCGGTGGAACCGGCCGAACCGAATGCCTACCTGATGGTAACGGCTCGGTCGGATGGGAAAGAGACTGGACAATTTGAATTGCTTTAGCTATTTCTTCAGCAGTTGGGGAGAGAACTTTTGGCTCTACGCTAGCTGACTTTCTAGTCCTTTTTGCTGGAACCGGCTCCTCAGAACCGCTCTTCGTTTGCCCGAGGAAGTATTGCCCTGGTCAGAGGGCACCCCCTCCGGTTTGGTTGGTACCGAACCGGCTGGCCATCCGGTCAGCGGACTTTTGCCTCCCTTTCCTGAGCCTACCAACTCTCTTTTCTATGGTGGCAGCAGGGAAATTCTTACAAATCTAGCAATCTGAATTGAGGTGGTCAAACCCCAGACAACAGACATGTGGTGTGTGGGTCAGCCTTAACAAAAGCTTCCCCACAAACACTACAGTGCTGAAACCCAGTGGGTCCGGTTTTTCTTTTGGGTTTCTCAGACATAATGCCAGCCTAACCAAACTTGCCCTTTTATGGCAATCCACCAAGCAAGACACCCTTATCGGTTCCCAAACGTGTCACGGGCCGTGGAAAAAACCGTAATGAAACCCGTTGTTTTTAGAACTGATAAAGACCGGGAACCGCACTCTAAAAAAGGACTAGCAATTTTTCAAACAACCTGATCGGTTCAAACCGAACCGATAATGTGTACAAGTTCCACACAGAAATTTCAACGTAAAACCTATCTATTACTTACGTTACCACAGACAGAGCTTGAACCGACCAGTTGCAGTTTAATTTCGGTTAATTTTCACTAAAAACCGATAAAATAACACTTTTTAAACCGACAAATGAACCGAGCAGAAGGAGGAATCTCCGGAGCGACTGTTCAGTGAGGCGGAGTAAAGAATCTAACAGTTTATGTTTGAAGCACAACAGACAGAGCTTTCTAACCGAGCTCATGCTCAGAGTTCCATGCTTCATGGAAAAGTTAACTATTTCACCTCCGGGGCAGTTCGAAGATGGGGACTCACTTCAATTGTCATAATACAGCAAGACTTCATGTTGTTTGAATATGACCCTGTAACTGAAAGTCTCTTCTCATCAGAAGATGGAAAAGAACTGGCTGAGCTAGACTCACCAGGTCCAAGAACCATGGCCTTCTTGGCCACTCTGGAGCTATTAAAAGGAAGCTTCCTCTTGAATGTCTTATTTTTTTAAGACCCTTGGAAGAAGAGGCAGTGGGGAAAAAAGCATACGCAGTACTGAACAACCACTCTTGCGACAGAGTGCCCCATTGCCTCTGCCTATGGACACCTAAAAAATGACTGAAGAACTTTTGGATCTGAGCATTGAGGCCTGATGCTATCAGATCAATCTCAGGTAGACCAAACCAGTTGCACAGGGGTTTGAAAATATGAGTTCAACCTCCCCTCCACAGGGTAAGCATTTTTGCGACTTAGCCAGTCCGCCCAAGGATTCAACTCCCCTGCCAGGTGCACTTCCAACAGATCGGCGACCTCTCTAAACATCTCCATGCTTGTGCCACCTTAATGTTTAATTATGCCATGCTTAGCAGCATAACTGAACTGAAGGGGAGCTAGGCGGACCATCTCCATCTCCCTAACACTGATGTGGAAATGTCGCTAGGTGGACCAAGTTCTCAGAGTGGGAAGCTGGCTCCGGCCGGCCCCCATCCATGAAAACTGACATCTGTTGTGAGAATTAACTCTGGGGAAGTTCCAGTGGAACCCTTGCTCAGATCCTGCACATCCACTCACCAACTCAGGGAGTGACGTTCCTAAGGGGTGAAAGGAAACCTGGCTGATAATCCTCCAATGTGGGATCACAGGCCATCAGCAAACCTACTGAACAGGCTGCATACGGAAGCAAGCCCACAGAAATAAATCTATCGCTGCCTGTCCTGAGGCCAGGAATCACAGCAGACAGAGGGCAGATGCCGGTGACCATGTCCTGAACCCCTGGACCTCTGTCAATAAGGTTTCCTTCCAGGAAGGCGATAAAGACCATCCCTGGTTTTGTGCCGAAAAATACCACTAGGTACACCAAGGTCTGAGACGGCTTGAGAGAGCTTTTCTCCCGGTTCATCCCTAGTCATGCGACTCTAGCATCTCTAGAGTCCTAAGTACCGACCTCTTGTCAGGGACAACATCGGTACACGAATAGGCAGGTTGTTCTATAAGGACAGACATGATGCCCTTCCTGTCAAAACTATCGCCACTTTCAAGGAATTCAGGGGGCTGATGCACTGCTGAATAGGAGTGCCCTGTACTGGAAGGTTGGCCCAGTATCAAGAACCTGAGATACTCTAGGTAAGATTGATGGATGGGAATGTGGAGGTAGGCATCCGTCAGATGTATTGAAGCTTAAGGAAACCCCGTGGCTGAGTAGCCCAGGTAACTGACCTCAGTGACTCCCTCTTGAAAGGTCTGTGGCACGCAAACTTGTTCAGGTGCTTCAAATCCAAAATGGGCCTGAAAACCCCAGCTTCTTGGGAACTATGAAATAGAGCCAGTAGGACCCCTGACCTTGTTCGATTAGTAGGACCTGTACTATGGTCCTGAATGAATTACTGGGTCAGGGTCTCTGACAACCACTGCCTTTGCAATGTTCTTGAAATCGGGTTGGAGAAAACATCCCCTAATAAGACGTCTGACACTGTGTTTGGCCCATCTTGAGGAAAACTCCTGTAGCCTTCCACTAAAGAAAAAGAGTCAGGGATGGGCCCGTATGCCTTCTTGAGAGGCACCAGGCTTTGGTACTGGGCCTCCTGCATGGCAACTGGCCATGGCTCCTCTGATACTGTAACCTTGTTACCTGAGTAGGCTCCTCTATTCTCTGAAGCCAAAATTTCAAAGGGAGGACCCCCCCCCCGAACTGTCTGCGCCAGCTGTTACCGCGACCCCTTGGGTTACAGTAGTCTTGCACTGTTGTTTGACACTGAGAAATCACTTTTTACCACACTATCCTTTAAAACAGTATCCAGATCAGAATCAAACCATAAGCCTACCTCAAGGGGAGGTCAAGAGCTTAGCCTATGAAGCTTGATTGGTGACCCAGTGACTAAGCCACATGGCCCTCTTGGCCGAAAACAATGAAGTAGGCCGAGTGGGCTGATATGAGCAATTCTCCAGTGTATAACCACCTAGAAGGTGGTGGCCATGGCCATCAAGTGAAAAAAGCTTGCAACTTCAGACAGGCGGAACGAAGCTGGCCGGAGTAGTGACCCATACATCTAAGGCTCTGGCAACAATAAAGAAAGCAGAAGACATACTAATGTTTTGCACTGATAAAGGCGAAACCCTCCTGCATGCAGAGTCCACCTGCTTGACATGAGAATCTGCTAGTGCCAGAGAGCCTTTGATAGGCAGGCCGGTGTTTTTTTAAATGTTTTTATTACAGAAATACAAAATGGCCTTGTCTTTGGGCAGAGGAGCTTCCAACCCGTGAAACCCTTTTCCTTGAAAATGGAAGATCTGTAACTTAGGTTGAGAAGACACTTTTTCTGATCAACACCTGCCCATTGTTTCTCATTAATTTAGGTCACACAGTAGCTGAAAAGGATGCAGACAGAGCCAGATTGACAACCACCATCTCCACAAACAGTAGTAACACTCTGGATACAGAAGTTGATACCGGCCCATTTACAGAACAAAGGGTTCTGAAAGAACTCTTAAAACTGAAGGTGGACAAAGCAATGGGGCCTGATGGGATTCATCCCAGAATTCTAAAAGAACTAAGGGTAGAACTAGTGACACCACTGACTACCCTTTTTAACAAATCATGGGAGGATGGGGTGGTACCCGAGGACTGGAGGAGGGCAGATGTGATTCCCCTTCACAAAAGTGGGGCAAGGCAGAAGCAGGAAACTATAGACCTGTTAGTTTAACCTCAGTGATAGGGAAAATGATGGAATCACTTCTAAAGGAAAGAATTGTTCGAGTATCTAGAGGCCAGAGGGCACAGGACCCTAGGCAGCATGGATTCACAGCGGGAAGGTCATGCCAGACGAATCTGATAGATTTCTTTGACTGGGTGACCAAAGTAGTAGATCAGGGAGGGGCTGTGGACATGGCCTACCTAGACTTTAGCAAGGCATTTGACACAGTCCCACACAAAAGATTAATATGCAAGTTAGCCAGCCTGGGAGTGGGTCCCAAGATGACAGCCTGGGTAAAGAATTGGCTGGAGAATAGGACACAGAGAGTAATAGTAAATGGAGTCCACTCAGAAGAAAGGAGGTTACTAGTGGGTGCACGGGTTCAGTATTGGACAGATCCTCTTCAATGTCTTTATGTTTACATTGCAGAAGGACTGGAAGGAAAAGTATGTCTCTTTGCAGATGACACTAAGATCTGCAACAGAGTTGATGCACAGGGTGGGGTGGAAAGGATGAGAAAGGACTTGGCAAGGTTAGAGGAATGGTCAAATGTATGGCAGCTTAGATTCAATGCTAAGAAGTGCAGGTAATGCACCTGGAAACAAAAACCCAGGGAAGAGTACACAATGGGGGGTGAGATACTAACAACAACAAAAATGGAAAGGGACCTGGGGTAGTCATATCAGATGACCTAAAGACGGGCAAGCAATGTGAGAGGGCAGCAAGGAGGGCTGGGGGGATACTGGGATGCATAGGGAGAGGCATCACCAGTAGAAAACAGGAAGTTATTATCCCTCTGTACAGACAGCTGGTGAGACCCCATCTGGAGTATTGTGTGCAGTTCTGGAGACCCAATCTCCGCAAAGACATAGACAGGATGGAAGCTGTCCAGAGGAGGGCAACTAAAATGGTGCAGGGTCTGCACGGAAGACATATGAAGAGACTTAAGGAGCTTAATATGTATAGCCTCGAGGAAAGAAGGAGAGGGGACATGATAGAAGCGTTCAAGTACCTCAAGGGAATCAACAAAGTCCAAGGGGTAGCATCTTTCAAAAAGAGGTGTGCAAGAACAAGAGGGCACAATTTGAAAATAGAGGCGACTCAGAGAATTGAGTATTTTTTACAGAGAGGTTGTGGATGCATGGAGCGGCCTTCCGAAGGAGGTTGTGGAGTCAAAATCAGTGGTGGAATTCAAGCATGCATGGGATAGTCATAAGGCAGTTCTGGGGGATGGGGGTAGGAAGAAGTAGGCTGCTGGTTAACTAGGATCTGCAGCTTATCCAGTAGGTAGGGAAATGGGCAGACTGGGTGGGCCAAGCGGTCCTTATCTGCCGTCAAATTCTATGTTTCTATGTTTCCACGGATTGTACCTCCTGAGATGAAGGAGTTATATGCCTCAGCTATCGAAAAAGACAAGGACTTATTTTAAAAAAAAGGGAGGAAAGGAATTGACTGGGACTCTGTTCACTCCCATTCCTCTTCATCTTCATCTTCCGCAGAGGGAAGGGAACATCCTCCTCATCTGAGAGAATCTTCAATTTAAATTTTTTTTTCATATACAGTTTTTCTTAATTTTTTCTTTACTCCCTACTCCCCCTGGGGCCAAGGCATACACATGTGTGGAGGTGCACGTACACACCAGGATCCAGTGGCCCCTTCCGCCCCTCCCCTGACTTTTGTCGCCGCCCATTACCACCTATGCACCCACCGGACCTGGAAGTAGGACTATGGATGGGCAGGCATCCACCCCACTAGAGGGGAGAGCCATAGCTCAATCCTGCTCCAGCCCCCCAAGCCAGCACCCCGGCAACCCGAGGTCATTCCTGAACCCGGGTCGCCGGTGTAGCGTGAGGTAAGGCGCCAGTGCCTCAGCCCTCTGTGCCACCTGGCCGGCATCTTTAACTTAATTTAAGGTCAGGAACTTCCCCAAGATCCCCATAATCTTTATCCTGGCCTTCAAGGAAGGCATAGTCAGGATCTGCTTGCACATCTGTTATAACAGCCTAAGCTCACTGAGTCGCACCTGGACGTGCCTGGATGGGGCCCCTCCTGACCTGAGGGGCCTGACTGGGGTTGGGTGTATCTGCTAGGATGTCCTGTGGGACATCAGGGCTCAAGCTCACTCTGGAGCCACAAAAGTGATTTTTTTTTTCCGCAATTCTGCTGCCACTGCCAACTGAAGAATCAGGTGCTCCCCCTCCCCAGGCCAGAGGACCGGCTGGGGGGTGCTAAGCAACACAATGAGGGCAAAAGGACTCATGGGGAAGGGCCTCATCACCCTTTTGACGGTCTTACATAATTTCCTGATTAACGGTCCCCAATGAGTAATGGTGCCAGAGACAGATATAATTGTGTGCCAAATAATTTCTGAGGTAAAATACGATACTTCACCCTGACAGCAGGACCTGGGCTAATGTCTTTTTATGCTGAGGTAATAAACAGAATTAGCACAGAAAAAGCCCCAGGTAAAATGTATAAAAACAATAATTATTAGCCCTATAGCTTGCTGGGCTAAAAATCTCACCAATGATCTGTGGACTGTATTAGTGCGTCAAAAGGGCTCATTACTAACTGCGCTGCCCAAATGCTCCTAGAGCTGCACAAACTCACGCACCAGGGGCACACGCCTAAAACAATGGTGGGAAGACTGCTGAAGAAGGAACGAGCGCCCAGACCTAATGGGGCCGCGCAAACAGAAAAATGGAGGTCTGTGGTGGCAAAATCACCAAAACACCTCTAACATGTACCAAATTCACACATTAGCTGCATAAAGGTACCAAACAAAAAACCTGAGACTTGGGGAAGGGGGGAGGAACTGACGTCAGAGCTGGAGTACCCCCAGAGATCCTACACTCCCAGAACAAATAAAATTTGTACCTACCTGTCGCACATTTAACGTGTCTTGGTTTAACCTGGTAATGTAGGACAAAAGAAGGCTAGAAACCCATCGAGATCATCCCCCACATTATTTGGGCTACTGATCCCTTGCTAGGTTTGTTGTTAACCAGATGTCTAGACCCTTTTTGAATGAATTAAAGCTCCCAGTATCACCCAATCCTTGGGACAGGGTATGCCAAACTCTAGGTGCTCTTATGGAAAAAATGTTTTCCCTTTTGTTTGTTTTTGTTTGCATAACCTCAAGCTGTTTGTTGTGCAACCTAGGGACAATGCGTCTCTGAGAAGTCTGCACTGATGCACGAGTTCTGGAGATTGTACTATTTTATGCAAGAAGAGAATATCTCCCCTACACCTTCTGATGCACAGTGAGTGAAGGACCGTTTCCTGTAATCTGCAAGGACAGTTTTTGGATTCTAAACGTGGGAACATTTTCATGGCATGCCTCTGTATTTGTTTGAGACGTGTAGGGGAGACCCATAGTCTGCTTAAGGACCAACATAAACCCTGTACAGGGGAATTAAACATTGCACCATCATGGTTACAAAGGTTCGGTGAATCTGTTTAAGTAACCCGTTAGACATACAAGCGACTTTCGCACAGTGATCTGTGGAAGATTGTCTATTGTTCACAAGGATGCCAAGACCTCGCTCGCTGCTTGATGCATTGAGTGGGGTGTTATTAAGTTGGTAGATATTATTTTTTTTTTTCTCCCAAAGTGCAAGACAGCACACTTAGCAACATTAAAGAACATGCTATTGCAATGTGCCCAATACTCAACAGATCTTAAGTCAGAAGCTAATATTGCAGTGTTACAAGAGCTATCCACTCTCCCTCCCAGTTTAGTATGATCAGCAAATTTAGAGAGCACATTGTGTGATCCTATTTGCATGTCACCAATAAATATGTTAAACAGTGTGGGTCCCCGGACTGAGCCCTGGGGCACCCCACTAGTGACCAATCCTGAGTTAGATAGAGTACCACTAATTCTTACTCTTTGAGATCTATTGGAGAGCCATTTCTTAACCCAATTGATTAGTCAGGTGGAAAAACCTAGTGATGTTAATTTATTAATTAGCTTACCATGAGAGACTTTATCGAAAGCACAGCTATAATCCAACAGAATTACTTTCATAAGGATGTTGCTGTCAAGACCCTGACTTATATGATTATAGAAGGCTGTAAGATTAGTTGTGCATGAGTATCCTGGCCTAAATCTATGTTGGGTAGGGTCTAAGATGTTAAGTGCTACCATTTCTTTTTCCAAATAGGATTTGATAATTATTTCCACTAGTTTATAAATGATGGAAGTTAAACTAATTGGGTGGTAGTTTTGGACGTTAGATCTATTTATTGCCATTCTTGAATATAAATGTTACTGTCTCTTGAAGCCAATCTAAAGGAATTGTGTTCTCATTTAGAGCTGTATTAAAGATTATTGATAAAGGAAGGGCTATTGATTCAGTAGTTTCAATTAGGAATCTAGAATCGATATCATCTGGACCTGGACTAGATGTCTTTTTTAAAGTTTTTAAAGCTAAGACAATATCAGAAGTCGTAATAGTATATATGAAATTAGGGGCTTTAACTGAGGAATGGGAGGGACTAGGGGTATCTTTTTTAGAAAAAAAACAGAAGTAATCATTGAAGTGGTCTGCTGTGTCCACATCTGTTTTTAAGTTGACACCATTATGGGCTAGAGTACCAATTTTCCTACAGTTACCCTTCTTGTTATTTAAGTAAGAAAATAAAGACTCATGGTAGTCTTTTGAGTGAGCTAACCTACATTCTAAGTTACTTTTAGAATGCTTGATCATATGTTTCAAGGTTGTAACTGCTGTTTCATATTTTGTGTGAATCATATTTCTGTCCTTGGTACCATAGGATTTAAGCTTTGTGTGTTGTTTTTTTTTTTAAAGTTGATTTGAGATTTCATTGATTTATTTAACCAGATGGGGATCTTTCATTTCTTGTTATATTTTTTTTTTTTAATTGGTACATAGGTTTCTTCAAGTTTATGAATAATTGTTTTGAGTTTGGTCCAAGCTTCTTCAATGGTAAGATGGGACAGTGTATTTTCCCAATGAATCCTGGACAAGAAAGAATTTATTTCATCAAAATTGTCTTTATCATAGTTTTTGTATGTTGAATGATTTGTTGGGTATTTCTGTTCATACGCTATATTATACTAAAGAGAATGGAATTGTGATCGCTACTGTCCAGTGGTTCCATAATTTGGAGACTGGAGATTTTATGCTCTATGTTGGTAATGAGGAGATCTAGATTATTATTACTCCTAGTTGGTTCATAAATCAGCTGATCAAGACCTGCATCAGTGAGATTTGAGGCCAGGCACGTGTCCTGCTTGCTACTGCCTGTTAAGGTGTTCCAATTAATGTTGGGCATGTTGAAATCACCCAAAATTATAACGTTCCCTTTGTCAGA
Source organism: Neoceratodus forsteri (assembly GCA_016271365.2). Lineage (NCBI taxonomy): Eukaryota > Metazoa > Chordata > Ceratodontiformes > Ceratodontidae > Neoceratodus > Neoceratodus forsteri. Next base: position 572,855,974 of record CM057452.1, read on the forward strand.
TAGGTCTGAAGTATCAAGTAGGTGGGTAGATGTGTATCCTAAGTCAGCCGATGGAGGTCTGTAAAAGTTTCCTATAGTAATCTGAGGCTGCCCTTTGAACTGCACATTCACGCATATGCTTTCTGTGGGAGTTAAGTGTTGAAGTTCATAGGAAGGTATATCCTGGCTGACATATATACAAACCCTGCCCCCTAATGAGTCTGTTCTAGCTTTATGATAGAGTTTACATCCTGGGATCTCCCTGAACCAGGAAGAGGTTGAGTCCCACCATGTTTCAGTGACCGCTATTATACCAAAATCTGAGCTTATGCATTTTGCCTCAAGTTCTGCCATTTTAACGAGGTTTAATGATCTAGCATTTAATGCAAGTAATTTACAAGGAGTTGGTTTATTTAAAGTGGACACCAAAGTTAGAGACTTGGGTACATTCCCATTCTCCCCCTTTTTATTTAGCTTAAATGTTGATTGATATATGATTTGAACAGTCTACCATGTAGGGTACTGCCCCTCCTGCTGAAGTGGAGGCCATCCCAGCAGTATAGAGAACTTCTGTCCTGGAACTTTTCCCAATGAGTAATGCATGTTATAGCCTGTTTAAGGCACCATTTTCTAAGCCATTAGTTGAATAATCTGATATTGCGAGTTACTGAGTCGCTGGATCTAGGTACGGGCAAAATTTCTGAGAAGCAAACGGTACTTCCCCGTTCTACCAATAAATTGTTCAAGGCCACAAAATCCTGTTTCACTTGGTCCGGATCAGTATGACTAATATCATTAGTACCTGAATGAATAATGACTAGGGGATTTGGTCCTACATTTTTTAGGTATGTTTTTAACTATTGCTGTAATCTCAGCAACCCTTGCCCCTCTAATGCTTGAAATGGTTTGATTTACCTTGTCAGTGTTGCAGATGATTCTATCAATATGCTTGGTGATAGAGTCTCCTAGCACAAACACTTGCCTAGATGAAACTGATGGGTTATGTACTGGGTTTGAGTTAGGAACTATGCAGGGGGAGGGCTGATAAACTTGAAATCTGTCATCATCTGCCGCTTAATGTACAGTATTCCCTTGGTTATTTTCAGGTTGATTAGGGCATTTTTATTAAATGGAGATCATTAAAAAACACCCTAACAAGGCAGAAGTAGCTCCCAATCCACACAAAGAATGCAAAAAGGCAGGTTATTCTATTTGAAAGCCGCAGCTTAACAGGCACAATTTTAATTTAGGGGTGTTCCCTGAAAAACAGGTAGCCCCAAAGAAGTCTTGAAATTCTGAAACTTGAAAATCCCGAGAAAAGATAAAAGTAGCTCTGTCCCCTTCAAATGGCACAGTTAAACTGGGGAGTTGCTACTGCTTGGAACCCTCATGAGCCCAACATTCCAAAGCTTGGACTGTGCCATTCCCCTGGTAGGGGTGTACTACACCCAGTTGTTTTGATTACCTATTGACAATGTGGAGCGCTACAGAAAATAAAGATTTCCTGCAGTTTTCCCAGGGACAATATAAAATATAATTTAGCATGTTGAACTCTAAAGTATGATGGGTTCAGAAATAATACCGGGGGGGGGGGAGTTAAGAGCCTGATGGAATCTGTTCTCGTTTGTAAGTCCTCCATCTATGAGGAAGGTTTAAATAAGTTTTATATGTTCACAAATGGAGCTCTACTGGAGAGCGGGGAGAGAATATGATTTAAGGCTCACACCTGTACTACTGCACAGCCTTACTAGTGCTAAGAGATTCTGTAATCAGTGTTAACGAATTATGATACAAAGTTTTGAATTTTACTGTTGTTGGCTAATTTACCAAGTATTGTTGCCTATCTACTTAATGAGGGAAAGCTTCTTAAGGGTCTAATTGTGGGTTTATTTTCACTATACCAGGTTTAAACAGCAATCATTGGATTGTGTTATACTACGTAATAATACTACCTACAGAAAATACCTTTCTCATTTGAAAAGGCTGGCAATGCATTAGGAATTCTGTCAGACAATAGCTCTGTTTCTTTACAGCTTTGTTAGGGAACCCTCAGCTCCTACTGTACAAGATTATAAGACTTACAAAATACTGTTTATTAACTGTGCCTACTGAAATTTTATGTATTACCTTGTATGAGGAATACTTTTGTAAATTGTTTATTGATGAAAACCTAATAAACAGATTTCCTAGTAATATAGTCAAATCAAGACTGAATCAGGAAAACAAGAAAGGGTGTTTACAGCCATTGGTTTGCATGTTTTCCATCCCAAGTTGTATGAAGTGGAGATCAATCTGAAGGTCTTCCAGACATGAACCTCACAGCATTGTGCTACCAAGCCCTACCCACTTAGGCTTTTTAGGTTAATCGATTCTAGCCTTCAGGATGGGTTAGTTCAACTGTAGGTCTTGTATACCACCCAAAACTCTGCAGCAAAGAGTATGGAGTAGGCTGAGGTAATGGAAGCAAGCATATATATCTTTCCAGCCTCCCCTGGCTAATAGTAGTGGTTCCATTTATGTTCCCTAACCTCAGTCCCCACCCGAGAACCCACAGTGCTTGGGGATAGAGTGGGCTGAGCCTGGGAGTGTATAAACATGTTGGGGCTATGGTTAACCCTTACAATCCCACATGCCCTCTGCTGGCCCATGCTGGAAGGCACATATATGTTTTGGGACTTGCCCCCACTATGTGACTGAAAAATTTGATGCTGCTTTATGTGACCACACTCGCTCCCTTACCCAAATACAGAATATCACACAATACCATACAACAGAGACAGCACATTCCTACAGCCACATGCTCAGTCTAGTGGATGGAAAACTGGCATAATTTTCTGGGGGTATTTTGGTGCTGAATCGTGACAGATGCCTACCTTGAACTTCCTTTCATGAAAGTCATCCACGTCATCATTGTGATACGAGGTCGAGTTCTGCAAGAAAAAAAAAGACCTGTATAAAGACTCAGTGATGATCCCTAAGAAGGTGGCTGAACAAATGTATAAGGTCTAGGAATAGTTGGGTGCTTTGAGAGTACTGGTTATCAAAATGGGTATTGTCAATGCTGTGTGGAAGGAGGGGAGGATGAGATGAACCCAAAGTCCATTCCAGCACCCCAACACATCAAATAATACATGGATAACCACACACAATGAGGCTATGTTTCCATCAAGGAGTTGAGATGACATCATATGACATTATCTTGTAAATGAAAAGGTTTCATCTGAATATTTGTTATGTCCGAACATACATTTTTATGGACAATAGTGTTACTGGAAAAACCATGAGAAAAACTAAAATTTACCGTCAATCACTATTAGCGAAGTATGTAGCCTGAAGCCCTTCCAGATCTATTTCCATCCGACAGTTTGTCTATGTACATAATATGTGTTCTTCCGGATGAAATGTGTGACTCTTTGTAATCTTTTTCTCTAAACTTTATTTTATTCATTTTGCGATTAATCATTCACAAATAAAACAAAATTTCTCGGGCAACCAACTTGTACAGACTCATAAATCATAGGTGTACAGTACATATACTGCATTTAACCTAGTGTTACCGCCTACAGAGGGGAATAATCCACAATAATTGCAAAATCACAAATAGTCTAAAATGTTCAAGGACGAGTCTATGCAGCATGACACTGAACCAAGTGACAAGAAGGCATAATAAAGCAAATATAGTCCCTTTAATCGCAGCTCTATAAATCTGAGCTGTGTTACACGAGGTCCCTACACCTTAACTGGTACCCCCACAGGTACACCGTAGACAGTTAGCATTTAGGTATATGTTATACTAACATATAGGGCTAAGGGCATCTACCGTATAAGAGCAGATGTCAGGATATGTATGCACATTATTGTTGTACGCTTTACTTTCTAATACACATATGTATTTCTTGCTTGCAAGATGTTAGGACACCTGTGTCCTTGTAATGATTATGATATATGAGTTGGCACTGCCATCTTCTGATGATTTGTATTATTACACTGCTATATGCAAACTGTACTCATTTGTCTTTACAAAGTGATGACTACTACAAAGGTGTATAATGTTATCTTGGACTGAGGAGCCACCTCTAATTTAGCCAATAGGGCTCATCTCTGTAACTAGAAATGTTTCTATCTTACAGTAACTATGGTAATTATCGTAGGTATATAATGTAAGACATTACGTCTTCTACCTCGGAGACCCCAAGAGACACAGAGAATCCTCGAGGGATAAGGAATGCTTAGCATTGACTCCCAGTTCGTACTGGTAAGAACTGCTTACGGTAACTGTGATTATCCTTTTGGTAGTAATAAACAAGTTTGTTACTCTTATGCAACATGTCTGTGATTCCTTGCATGGCCATTATTGACAAGAACCTGAGAGTGAGGTTTAGACCTCCTGACAATTGGCGATCTCGTGCAGGCAATATATGGTGTTTGCAAAATTTCACTTTTTGCTTACAACTTTTCCCCTTCCCAATGGGGACTGTAGGTGTGCATTTCTGCATCACCTCTCCTGATTTACGACCACTTTGTAATAACCTGCAAAGTCTGGCTGCTTTCTGGGTGTGGTCGATGCTGACTCAACTTACCCCACAGCAGTTCATAATTGCAAGCTTACATGTCTACAGTAGCCCGACTGTGAACAAGTGTACCTGTTGAGGATCGATACACAGCACGGCACCTTTTCACGGTTTGATTTTCTGTTCCCTCCAACACAATGGTCACCGTATCAAATATCTGTGCAGAACTGAGACTCAATGTCTCAAACTTCCTTGCCTCCCATGAAGGCTGGGCTGACTTCGCGCGGGACGCAAGTCAATCTGAAAACCCTGTACTGGGGATTTCAACCCAGTACTCAAGAGATGAGAAAAACAGCCAGAAAGCGAGAAGCTAAAGAGCTGTTGGTCGAGGCTCTTTATGCTGCTCTGGAAGCCTCCAAAGCGAGGTTTTGAACCCTTGAACTGCAAATCTCATTTCTTAAGCAGGAGATGGGGTTGCAGGAAACTGAATGTGTAAGACATGAGCAGGATTTGGAGTCAGAGCTCCAAAAACTGCAAAATTAAAAGAATTCCCTTTTGCATCATTCTGCACAGGCAGGTGAGCAGGAACTTTGTATGTTGAAGAAGGAGTGTGAAAGTTTGAGACAGGATAAGGGTCAGGCTTTGTAAATGAATGACTTGTTAAGCAGAACGAATGAACAATTGAGTGAGGAGTTGGGAGAGATACAGGACGAGATAAACCAGGTACGTAATGACTTAGGAGTGGTTACTAGGGACAAGCGCGAATTGAGCACCGTGTATAGAATGTTACAAAAACAGATGCAGGATGAGGTGGAAGTGAATGTTGCAAATGTGAATCATGCAGAATGTGAATCTAAGATGGCGAAACTGCGCCATCAGCAATAGGTGTTGGCTGGACATGTCAAGGCGATGGGAGGCGTAGCCCCTGCCTTGACAACGTCATCTGAAGGGGGGAAGGTATCATATGATGACATCTCGCAGTACAACACCCAGTCACACCCCTACCATGGCCCAAACCCCACCCTGCCTTCCACAACATGGCGGACACCCGTCACACATAACTCGTGTCATACATCATCAGTGTCATTACGCACATCGTGGGCGACGCCAACATGGTGACCCCCATGATGGGGGGGGGGGAGCAGGCCCAGGCCTAGTCCCGACGGCACCACCGGTAGCCGTTATTAATGCGGAAGACCGATAGGAGATAGAGACGATGGTCGAAACTGCAGTAAGCGCTGTGCCCATCTCTGAAAGAAATAAATGGGTCCTCAAGACCCAAATTAGGCAGCTTCTACATGAGGCTGGGACACAGGATGGCATAGTTCAGTCAGTGGCAACAGCCGCTGCCCAGGCAGCCCTGGATGGCACTCGAGGCAACCTACCTCTGCCTGATCGGCTCAATAATCCCCTACAAATGGTCTACTCTGTTCAGCAAATAGCGGACAGCATCGGTCGGATGAGCCCGTCTGACAATCTCAGCTGCCACTTGGAAAAGGTGCGTACTAAATGTGAAATGCTTAGTCTCGCTGCAGACTACCAGGTCCAGATCCTACACCAGACCATTGATCCTGGACTGTGGTCAAAACTCCACGATACCATCCACCAAGATAGTACCGCCACCTTTAACGAAGTAGCAGCTGAACTCATTTCTGCACAGAGCCCAGGTGTAGTAGGAGTGATGCTCGCATATCCTGTAAAACAGAATGTGAAAGAAAGTCCAGCGACTTTCCACCAAAGGCTCTGGATGGCCTACCAAGCAGGGAAGCATCTTGCACAAGAAGCCGCAGATGTGGACCATATCGAGTATAAAACCTTGTTCCTTATGAACATGATCCCTGCAATAAGAGAGAAGGTAGAGCTAACCACCTATCCCACCACGGAGAGGTTTGTCGACATTCTTCAGAAAACCGAGAGAGTATATCAACTCTACATCCGTGATCTGGGCTCTGGTTCCAAGAAAGTTGCTGCCGTGGAGACTACTGCAGAGGCCACAATGCACTACACAGTGGAAGGGCAGGCCCAAGAGAAACAGCCCTCTTATAGACAACCAACACCCCTAGCAGGCCCAACAACAACAATAATAATCCTGGGGGTGGTAACCGGAATTACCACAAAAACAAGAAACACCATACGAATAATAAGGGCAAACCACAAAGATCAGGCCCTTCATATAGGGAAATAGCTGATGAGAACCAGAAATTCCGAGAACTTCTCGGGCAAGTGCGCTCTGTAGCGGATGCTGTTCCCACTCGGGCCCTTGCTGCCATACAACCGGAAGAACAGGCCTCAACAGGCCACAGGGATATCGGAAGTCAAGGCTCCCAGGCCCTCTCAGGCCTGAATCCGGAAGCGGCTCCCTATATAGCATCAGTGCAGCATGGTGAAGTGTTCACAGAAACCAGGCCCAGATGCTCCACGAGCTTCCCCATGCCTCCATGGGTACAGATTGACAATTACTGGCCCCAGTCCGTATGTAAACAAGCTAATCTTGGATACAAATGGAAGGCCCTGCACTGAGGCCAAAGTCAGGGGCCACATACTGACAGTACTACTGGATACAGGCGCAGCTGTGTCTGTATTACACGATGATCATCCAGATACATCCACTTGGTCCACTGGGCGGAGGACCACTATGTCGGGAGTAGATGGAACTAGGTTGCCTGCATTCAGTTTCCTGCTACCACCTGTGGAACTGGGACACCTGAATGCCTATCACACCTTTCAGCTGATGGTACTGCATGATCAACCTAGTATAATTGGAATGGACTTCCTAGCACCACACGGCTGTGTGGTAGACCTAGCCAACATGTTACTGATACAGATTCAGGGACAATACCACACCATCATGATCCCTGATTCACACGTGGTGGCGACAATTTCTGCAAACAATAAAGAATATGACGTCCAAGAGTTGTTCAAGAATAATGAGCTTTTCCCAAAGCTCCTCCCCATTCTACAAAGGCATTTGCCGCCAACAAGCATGACTGTGGCAGGATACACTCTGTTATTTAAGTGACAGGCCCAACACATGAGAGGCAACAGCAATACCCCTTTCCATCTGAGGCATTGCCTTCTCTTAGGGAAACAATAAAATCACTCCTTAAGCAAGGTGTGATCAGGACATGTGTTTCCACTGCCAATTCCCCAGTGTGGCCTGTGAAGAAACCCACAGATGCCTGGAGACTTACTATTGACTACAGGAGACTGAACCAGGTCACCCCAAGTTGTGCCCCAACTGTGGCATCAGCAACTGATGTGCTGCGACTTCTGACCCCTGACCAAAAATGGTTCGGTGCCCTGGACATCTCTAATGGTTTCTGGTCATTGCCATTGGCCCCCCAAGAGTCAAGTCAATATAAGTTTCCCTTCACCTTTGAAGGCAGGCAGTACACATGGACCTGCTTACCACAGGGATTCCATAACAGCCCCTCCCTGTTCCATTTACACATGATGGGAGGCCCTTGAGAGTTTCTCTACACCCCAGCATCTCTTGCAGTATGTGGATGACCTGTTGTTGGCAACAGCCACACAGGAACAATACCTGGATCTCTTGGACGAACTACTGACCCTCATTCAGAGAGCAAGCCTCAAATGTAACCCAGCAAAAGCACAACTATGTCAGAAAGAAGTACTCTTTCTGGGCCTGAGGATCACAGATCAAGGCTGAAGCCCTGCCTGGAAGAAGATACAAGGGTTGCAAGATTTGCCACTGCCCACCAGTGTGGCTATTCGTCAAAGGTTTCTAGGTATGGTAAACTATTCCAGAGATTTTATTTGCGATTTTGCTCAGAAGGCCGCCCCTCTGTACGAATTACTGAAAAAGGATGTGCCCTGGAATTGGGGCTCTATTCACACCCAAGCTGTGACATCACTGAAACAGGCCTTGTCCTCAGCTCTAGCTTTGGTGAACCCCAATCTAGCCCTGCCATTCCATCTGGAATGTGCCACTTCTGACATTGCCATGTCTGCCGTGTTGGCCCAAAAGGTCCATGGCACCCTGAGACCCACTGCATATGCATCACAGCTCTTGACCCCAGTGGAACAGAAGTATAGCCCTTGTGAAAGGAACCTTCAGGCCACCTACTGTACCGTCAAGCACTTTCTGTATATCACTGGGTACTCCCCACTGATTATCAACACAAACCACACCCCTACAGCCTTTTTGCTATCGGACAGAATGAAGTATGGGTCAGTCTCCAACACCAAACTGACACACTGGTCCCTCCTTCTCCAGGATAGAGATATCAAGGTCCACCCAACCAAAATGCTATCCATGCTGGCGCATGGCCTCCTTTTTCAAGAAGAACCCCAAGACTGTACACTGCAGACACCTGATCTTCCAGATCCAGGTCCTTTCCTCCCTGCTACTCCACAAATACTGGAAAACACCTCACTATGTCGTGTCTTTACTGATGGTTCAGTCTCTTATTATCAGGGAGAACAGATTGCAGGGATGGGCATATTAGTCATCTACCCTTATGGTAATACTGTGAAAATTGTTGCAGTGTAGCATCATCACAGTATGCTGAGATGGCAGCGGTGGCCTGTGCCATCGAGTTCATCCAGCATAGAACTGAGGATACTATCATTTTTACAGACTCTAACTGGGTTTGTTTTTCCCTTACAGAATTTCTTCCCTTCTGGCAGAAGAACTCCTTCCTCTCCTCTGATGGCAGCCAAGTGAAACACAAGGAACTGGTAATATACATTCATTCACTGGCACAGAAGTTTGCACACAAGATCTATGTACACAAGGGTAAGGCTCACTCCATCCATGACCACTATCATGCCTTCAATGACACTGCTGACACCCTTGCAAAGGAAGGGGCCCGAGAGGGGGACACCTGGATGATGGACCATCCAGAGGCCAGAGCAGCCATACACATTGCAGCAGTCAGGAAGAAACCTGAACCCTTCCCCCCTTGGACCCATCAGAAGCACAGCATGCTGACTCTGAACTCAAAGATGTGTTCAGATTCCTTGACAAAGGTACTGAGAAGAACCTACCTACCCACAACCCTTACCGAAGGCATGAAGGTAAGTTACACCTATCCCCTGATGACAAGTTCATCTGGTACCAACCAGATGACACCCCCACCAAATTGTGGGTGGTTCCCGGCCATCTTAGGCGCAAATCTCTGCAACAAGTGCATGATATCCCCACTGGTGGACACCAGGGAGTGGAGAACACACTCCAAAGACTTAAGACCACCGCCTGGTGTCACTAAGGATGGCAAACAGTACATAGACAATTGTCTTGTTTGTGTGCAAAATAACCCTATCGCTACCAAACGAAATGCCAAGTTGCTACCATAGAGGCACTCCGGCCCTTGGCATGCCATTCAGATTGACTTCATTGGTCCTTTGACCAATACTAGCAGAAACAACAATTGCATGCCCATTATTGCCAAGAACCTGAGAGTGAGGTTTAAACCTCCTGACAGCTGAAAGGTTCAGGTACTTAATGGTAATGTTATAACCTTCAGAGAAAAGACTGCTCCCTATTGTGCATGCCACATAAACCATCAAACATGTCCAAATCAAACTTGCATTGCAAACTGATGTACAAGTATATTATTTTATATAGAATTAATACTTGGAAGTCTGTAAACAGAACTCACCATCACAGACCTGATGACAAAGGATAATTTTCCCCAGCAGACTGCCAAGTGTTGCACTGTCAGCGCTCATGACTCCTGCTCTCTTCGCTCTCGCAGTGAGTGCAAAAAGAGCTATGAAGCCACCACCATCTTACGCTATACAATGCTGGACACAAGATGCTTGGGTTACCAGGGGAAACTGCACTTTCCGTTTCTTATATCCTTGGGACCTGCCCCCTGTGGCCACTGCAGTCCAACACATCCAGTATTCAGATGTTTTATTTAAAATCCGCCCCAACTTTTCGCCCTCAATGGGCTTCACTGGGGGGGGGGGGGACTTAATTTCTTGCCCCTTGTTATGTTCTATTCTGAATGATAGAGAGTGTAAAAGATTCTGGATAATGTCAATTCTGACTGCCTGCTGTCAGTTCAAAGTACTTTTGCTCTGTTTTTCTAAGGCAGATGTCTCTTTCTCAGGTTTCTGTTTTGAAGCATCTTGGTGTGCAGTCCGTGCTAGATCCTGCCAACCGTCACTCTTAAGTTAGTTAAATATCTGCATATTAAAAAATGAGCAACACTCATTGGTTATTAAAATCTAACTTTCAACTTTTTTTTTGGCACCTCCATGCCCACCTGCACCCCTCTCATTCAGACTGCTTAATGCCACGGCCTACATGCCAGACTCACCCTTGCATCTTCAGCCACCACCAAATTCCTCCTGCAACCTTCTGTGCCACGGGCCAGCCTGTCCCTGCTGGGGGCCTCCTCCGTTGGTCGTCGAGGGGAAAGACACCTGGAGCCTCCAACCTTCCTTCAACTGGCCATCCTGTCCCTGCTGGGGGCTTCCCAGTCAGCTAGAGGAGGAACGAATGAGCTGGGTTGAGGGGTGATGTGGTGCTGACGCATTGGGGGGTGGTTGGCGTGGGAGGAACTATACGGCAGTCATGTGGCATGCCATTGGTGTGGCTCTTTTTCCCTCCTTTTTGCCCTAGCCACCATCCATATGGATGTGTATGCTCTGGCTGACCTGGAGAGGGGTGCTTGTTGGAGTGAATTCACCTGCGCTGTCAATGGCACCACCACAGGCCTCCATCAGGAGCCGCAGCAGAGCAATGCAGTGTCCACCCTCCACCCCCCTTGCGGGAGGGAAGTGCCCACTGGATGCTCTGGATCCTCCCTGTTGGCCCCTGCTCCGGACGTCCTGGGTCAGCAACATGTCAGAGCGATCCACCATCATTCTGTGCCATGGAGCTGGCTATTTAACCGATTTGATGGTGCAAGCTGTAAATCAAACAGTGTGACATTACACTTGTGCAAACTGGATTCAAAACAATATTTAGGTGAACAGTTACGAAACATAAGCTTGCTCCATCAGTCCTCCGTGTCTACTCTTTTGCAATTCATTACTTTATTCTACAAAAGTCTATTTACTGTTAAATCTACTGTCAAATATGGTTTTGTCCTTTTTTTGTAAAAAGGTAGTATCAATATTGCCTGATGAAATGTTAAGTATTTTTTCTTCTCTTGTAATGTAGCTTCAATCAGTTCTTTGGAATTGGTTGCAATTGTGGCTTTTAAATAAGTTCACATTCAAATTCATATGGACCTCGAGAGCAAAGCTCGAGAGGTCCTCGATATCATCTCAACCCTGATGTGGAAACACAAGCCGAGTTGGGCATAACTGCCCATGCTTTTTTTTTTGCTGTTGTTGTCGTTGCTATTATAGTTTTTGGTTTTACATTATGTCAAAAGTAAAAATTCCAGTTTATATACAGTAGTAAGCATGACCCAGCTGCTCCCCTCTCACCTGACTTTCATTGCTTAGTAACTATATTGAAGATAAATGATGTTGTCAATGGGGAGGCATAACAGGAGACAACCATACACAGCAGCATTCTGTGACGTTTGAACTGTGTACAGACACTTATGACCTCTGAACTGTGCACAAATACTTTTGCCCATGCACAACAAGGATTCTGAGTGTACTGAAATCCATACACAACAACCATATACTGTGTTACTATGTCTGCTGGCCAAGGTGCTGCAGGTCAGGCTTTGGTTCTTAGTTCTTCAAGACACAGCTACTACAAATCAAGCAGTCTCAGTGCAGATCGTACCGGAACAGAGGTCTCCACCACAAAACCACCTCTCAACAGACCCTAGAACGGAAGAGCATGGAAAAAGATTGACTTCATCTGCCTTCTGTGCCCATATTTAGCAGGTTTCAGTCTCCAGTGGTCTCTGTTACTCACCTTACACAAGCACTAAATAATAATCAGTCAAACAACAAAAATGTAGAATTTCACCTTGTCCGGGTCAGGTATGTTTCTGTACTTGCTGGAATCGTCACTATCATATTCTTCCTCCTTTTTTGGCTGGTGGGATTTTTTAGTCCTTCATGGAAAAGAAGTTCAGAAGAAAATATTTAGCATAAATCGCATTATTGCATTTTTACTATTTTATTGGTGTATGACCAGGAAACATTTTATTAAATAATGTTCATGCAGCAATTGCATGGTTATAAAACAATCTGACTAGCGACATGCGTAATGTTTTCAGGTAATCTTATGTAAAGCAGCCGTACAAACACTTTTTTGGTGAACACATCCAGTATGTAGCAAGTGACTGTTATACATAAAACATTTTGGGCCAGATATTCAAAACTTTGCGCCGGGCAAAAACAGTTTGCGCAGGTTTAGTGTGGGATTAGCGCAGGTCTGCTATATTCAAAAGGCCAAATAGTGCGGGCAAACTGCTTTAGCGCCGGGCAAAATTAAAATGTATGCAAGGGGCAAACTGACATGAATACAGGCGCAATGCTATATTCAGCAACTAGCACCGCGCTAAGTGGTTTTGCGTGACTTAGCGCGACACTTAGCGCGGTGCACATTACCACCCAGGAAAAGCTTGTCTTAACCGTGGGCAATCAGCTCTGCGCAACACTATGGCTTTGCGTGGTGTTTGCGCGGGTTTTGCGCGACCCTAACAAATAAATATGACACATAGATAAAGCCAAACATAGAGGAAGCATGCTGCTAACTGATGGCATCACAATGATGCCATCATCTGCCACCAGTCCCAGCCATGCCAGGCAGTAAGTGGTGACCCTGTCACCAGTGGACAGCACGGCAGTGTGGCCATACAGCACACATCTGCAGACCGCACTTCTGTGGACACCAAAAGATGTCAGCACACACATGCAGCACTGAGGGCATGGAGGATGTTGAGGGGAGCATGTATGGGTGGCGAGGCTGTGCTACAGACCAGGTGTGTCCACAAGGCTGGGACACATCATGCAGTGTACATGGGCCAGTATTGGGAATACCCCAACACCAGTGTGCCTTTCGGATAATATATGCCCCCCCGCACATACCGCACAGCTGTACAACTGCCATAGCACACAAAGCCAGAAATGTACATGTCACTGTGAGCATCCATGCCACAGGTGCAGCATCTGTGGGTCACACAACAGCGTAACAGTAATGTCCAGTGTCAGTAAACACCCGCAGGTTGGGCCTCTCACTGGGTATAGTGCAGTCATCATCACTGCCCTACACACCATAGGCATTGCTGTGTCCACACACTACTGCCCCCCTTGCTACTGTAGTTTCTGCTGTGCACTGTAGCATGCCCTACAGTGTGACAGTTGCATGCAGCACCACCACCATCTGTGCCTATGCTGTCTTGTCCCCTGGGGTACAATATGCTATGCTGTACTGTTTACATGTAGCCTGCAGCTATCATCGTGCACTGCCAGACTGTCCTACAGGTGGAGCTGTGGTTGGACCTGGTCAGCCCCTCTACTTCCAGACTGACCTACAGGTGGCTCTGTGGGACCCTGCAGTAATGCTGGGCAAACTGCATGCAAATCAGGGTATAATGAGATACTAATCTGGTTGTTTGCCCAGAGACTACCTAAGTAGGCTCATTTGCATGAGCACTTTTAATATGGCACATTTTACCTCGAACGAAAGCGTGTTTGCACGAGCTAACTTGGCACCAGCCTGGCGGTAATAGTGCGGGGAATATTATACAGTTTTGATCACTGTTCTTTCACATCTGCTGATTCCTGCAGCTGTACTGAGTCCATGCATTTGCTGGCACACACATTGGCCACATAGTTCGTCTGTACCTGCCCTCACGTTGCTGTGCACTGTGTTGTTGTTGTGGGTTGCACTTCCTGGTAGCTTTATTCAGTGCTGTCTAATTCCAGGGCTATGTCTGCCCTGCACTCCCAGCCCAGTTTGCATGGCCTCATTACCACGCTGTATTCGGAAGCTGTTTGCCCTGGGCTATTCCTTTTGAATATAGCTTGCTCTGTGCTCCGGGCTAAGTTTGCCCGCCGGGCAGTGCTAATTTTGCCTCGGAGCAAAGTTTTAAATATCTGGCCCTTTGTATAGCACTTGATGAAAATTGTGTAGGCTTTTGCTATGCTATAGCAGGTAAAATGCCAGCTATAGAGGAAATGGAAGGGAACCATTACTGTGTACTTCCCTGTACAACTGTCCATTTACCACACCAATTAAAGCTGCATGCCTCCCAATTAAAGCTGCATACCTCAGCACTAAAACCTGTATATTGTGAGGAAACTAAAATAACCATATGCCAACATTATGACAACGAAAACAAACAACTTAATGACCTATTAAATCCATTAACAAATCAGTTAACACAACAATTCCCATTATCATTAACACACACAGGACCCCCACCCCCCAAACCCATACAAAAGCCTACAGCACAAATAAATACTGTGCACTATCTGAATACAGAACAAATGATCAGCAGTTAGTAGCACTCAGGGCAGACTAGATGGATCTTTGGTCTCCATCTGCATTTCTACGTTTCTATGCAACTGCAAAATACCCATCGAGGGGGCTAATTAGGGTATAAGCCATAAGCCTGAAGGGAAGAGGGACATTACTGCCCTAATTAGCCCCTGAGATGGGTATGCTGATTTGGATGCCACAGTTGCCTATCATTTATTTTTTATAATACATTAGAATGGCCTGATTTCATACCTTTTTGTGCACTGGCATCTGTTCTGTGGTCAGGGCCATATTACGGATTGTCACCCAGGAGTAGCATTGCCAGAAGGAGCAGACGCCAGAGGAGTGGCCTGTAGGTGGCATTCTGAGGATGGTGTTGTCAGGAACGGCCTGTCAGCAGCATGGCACTGTGTAGAGATACTGCCTTCTTTACCACTGAAGCATGGTGTCTGAGAGACAATTCTGTTTGGGCTGAGACGGGGGGTATTTCTTGTTGTTCAGGTGGATTTGCTACTGTGTTATTTAAGGCTTTTTTTATGGTTCAGACAGTGTATCTGTTCATGCCGTAGGCTTCTGTGTAGGTTTGGTGGGGGTCCTGTGTGTCTTAATGAGTGTGGAAATTAATTGGTTTGTGTGTTAATTGATTTGTTAATTAGTTTAAATGGTCAACAAGTTGTGTGGTGGTCATAATGTTGGTCTATGGGTGTTTTTTTCATAGTATACAGGTTTTGGTGCAGAGCTAAACAGCTTTAATGGGCTTTAATGGGAGGTATAAAGATTGAGGTATACAGGGAAATACATGATAATAGTTCCTGTGAGGAAAAATTCCATCCATATATACATGTATTGATATTTTGTTTTTTTGTGAAAAAATTGCATCAGTGCAGTTGTTTGGGTTCAAGTTAATGCCATAAAGGTAGAGAAATGTGGCATTAACCCTAATTCCCCACTCCCCCAAGAAAAAAAAAAAAAAGGAAAAAAAAATTAGGGTCTTGGGTCTCCAGAATCTTGTCGAATCAGTGGTGGGATCTTCCTTGGAGTTGTCAACCCTAATGCTCACCCTTCCCCCCAGCCTGTAGCCTCCTGTATGAAGCACCAGGTATAGCTCCAAGCCAGTGCCTCATAGTGATACACTCTTCAAAGGTAGAGAAGTATGTCTCGGCATACGTTGCCAACACAATGTGTTGTAGCTTTCTTCACACAGGGCCCATAGGAGATCACATCTGACGCGGTTTGCTCAGGGAACAGGGTGGGCATTAGGAATGACAACCCCAAGGAAGATTCCACCACTGATTTGCCAAGACTCTGAAGACCAAAAACCCTAATGTTTTTTCCTTTTGCTGCTTGAGGGTTGGGGGAGTTAGGATTGGAAACTCTAATGCCACATTTCCCTACTTTTGTGGCATGAACTTGAACCCTAAGTGGTGCATTAATGCAGTTTTTGCAAAGAACGTCCTTTCATTTTGAGATAGTAGAATTGTATTCTCATTCATGCAAGCTCCCAACATATGCAGACATGCAGGGTGCTCTGAGCCCTGTGTCAAGGGAAGACTCCATCCACCTATGGAACTGCAGGGCCAATGTGGCCAGAGATACAGATGCACAGGGCAAAAAGTACATCTCTCAGCTGAATCACAGTGCCCTCTGCCACCAATGGGTGCAGAGGTACAGGGCTCCGTGCCAAGAAAAGAGCTGTCTTCACTCTATGGTACCTGGGTCTGTGCAGGTGACCCTGCACCTTTCATTCCCTAGCTTAAGGGGGTGTCGCATAACAGCGCCATCCCACTGAGGTCATCCCTGAACTCAGCCCACCGCCACGGGATCACAATGCATACCCGCTAGGATAAAGACTGTCACTACACCAAGTTTTAAAACAATTGTATATGTATTTAATTTTCACTCCACAATTTCAAGATTGTCGCTTTATGTCTCCTCTTATAAAACCTCACATGTGACATTTATAGCACACTGACTGACGCATCATTTCACACCAGAAGTGTGAAAACAAGTCCTGTTCAGGATTTTAAAAATTATACCTGCCATGTTTATGAGGTGGTGTGAAGAAATGGCTATTTTGAACATTTGGGGTCAAAATATTGAAAATTAGTAAAGTTATTAATAAAAGTGGAAATACTGCAACATTCACTCATAACTTGATCATTTTACCATACCTGTATACCAAATTTTCAGCGTAGCCTTCTTATGACCCCACCTCATGAACCCAGTACGTGAACATTTTCAAATCCCCCTGAAACGTCATTCTGTGCCACAGGTGCGAAAACACATTTTGGCAGAGATCTGAAAAATGACAGCTGTCACATTCATGAGGTGGTGCAAAAACATGTCTCTGTTTAAAATTTGGGGTCAAAATATTGAAAAGTACCAAAGTTATGAACGAGTGTAAAAAATGTCAATGTGCACTAATAACTTTGTTGTTTTTCAATATTTTGACTCCAAATTTTCAATACAGCCTTCTTAGGACCCCACTTCATGAAAAAGGGTGGTGAAAATTTTCAAATCTCGCCTGAAAGGTGATTTTACAAAGTGACCGCAAAATCGCCTTTCTGGTCTGATTTGCATAACTCTACCACCCTTGGTCATGAGGTGAGGTCCCAAAAAGGTCATGGTGAAAATGTGGTGTAAAAATACTAAAAAAATGAAAAAGTTATGAATAAAAGTTTAAATCCCACTGAAATACATTAGACCAGTCTTACCTCTGGATCCAGTAGCAAGATGCGTCTGCCATCAGAGAGTGGATCTACATCGTGAGACATGTTCCAAGTGAGTGAGGGTGTGTGGGGTGGTGGGTGCTGAGTGGGTTGCCCATTGTGGGGTGTCAAATCGGCAAGGCACCCTTTTCTTATCTACAGGGTTATAAAAAAAGACATTGAGGGACTTTTTAATTTTTTATTTTATTTTTTTTAAGATTTACAACTTTAATAGAGCCCGCCATCTAACACTGGGGACCCCAGTGTCAGCTTAAATCTACTGTGGCACTAGGGGTGGGTACCCTGTTGTCATCATTTATTCACCGGTGTGGGGGTGTAAAAAAGGGAATTAAAGGCAAAGAATATAGGCAGCGATCTGGTAGTAGACTTGCTTCTTATTATGTTATCTAGCAGAACATTGAAAAAAAAGAGTGCTTTTTAGGTGATACCGTTATTTTCTACCTCTGCTAGCTCTTTCATCTCCCTGCCAAAAACTTGTAGAAACTTAATAATGCATTAAAACACGGATAGTGCTTTAAACATTTTTCTGTAATTTTGAATATTACTTTCTTTTTGAGACCAAGATCACCCTTTACATTCTTTGCCGTTAAGTGAAATAATATATTATAATCATTAACAAGGTACTGAATATAACATTTTTTTCGTGGCAGTGGCTTGAACTACAAAATCTTTGGGACACCATTAATTCTGTAAAGGTTTGGTTTATGCCAAGCCTGTAGCATGGACAGTTCTCTACGCCTGGTATCTAGGTTCTACAACCTTGGAGCTGGTTAAGTAAGGGGAGGGTGCAGGGCGCAAAGCCCCCCCCCCACAGAAAAGCATCTGTCCCTGTTAATGCGCTCTCCAATATGTACCATTGCTGTTTCTGAAGTCGCCAAAGTGTCATCGCTGTTATTAAGCTTGTCCATTCTGAGTCGCCCTTTTGACATGGAACCCGCCTGGTATCTCAACAAAAGGGCAAGCCAAAATGGGTGAGCCCAATAACAGTGATGCCACTTCAGCGACTTCAAAAATGGCGACAATACATATCAGCGATGCGTGCTGATGACAAATACTCCCGAGGTGCTACGACATAGGAGCTGGTTATTTAAGTAAGGGAGATGCGGGGGCAAAGACCCACACAATGGGCAGTGTAGGGGGCAAAGCCCCCCACAGAAAAGCATTTGTCACCGTTAATGCCCTCACCGATATGTACCATTGCTGTTTTTGAAGTTGCCACAGTGCAGCCGCTGTTATTAGGCTCACCCATTTTGAGTCGCCCTTCTGACATGGAACCCCTCCGCCCCTTTTCTCCAGATTCCCTATCTCGTTTTTCTATCTGCCCTTTTGAACCTGTTCTTTTTGTTTTGCTGGATTGTTACAGTCTCAAAAACTTTAAAGGAGAACTGTGCTAAATCTATCAGTCATGTTTCCCACTAGAAGCTGTTTTGTTAAATACTGGTCCAAATTCTGTTATTGCTCTAGCCATCCAGGGCTTTTAGTTATCCTAGAGGGTGTTTCTGATTTACATCTTGCTTGCAAGACCATTTTAGAACTGTGTGATGCAGTTTATTGTCTCTGTTCTACTCTTCTATTGTTGGCAAAATGCACTGATGTTCTACTATAGAACTCTGAGGTTGTTTGGGACATTAACTATATCACACAGTTCTAAAATGGTACTTACCATGCGACTGTAAAAGCAGAAACTCTTACTACGGCTATTAAGAAGCCTGCATAGATGGAACAATAAAACATTTTTTAGCCAGCACTTGCAAACAGCTTCTACTGGGAAAAATTACTTATAGGTTCAGCGCAGTTCTCGTTTAACTGAATAAAAGATCGAATGATTTGCTAACAATAGTTTCATTACATGCATCTCTGAACTGTGTTAACCTGCCATTACTTTTTTAATCAATCTGGTCAGTTTAGTCAAACTGGACCGGGAACCACTACCTTGCACTTCAGCTTTAACTGTGAAATAATTTGTATGGTTCAAATCCTACATGTGCAATACAGGATAACAACTGCTATATTACAGCTTACATGGGCAGACTAGATGGTCCACATAGACCCTGTCTGCCAATATAGTCTATGTTTCTATGTACTGGGCGAGTGCCAAGGTCTAAAAACTGTTAGCCATTGTGGCTGAAATGCACCTAATATGTTTTAGCCACATGTGAACTGGGATAGCCACTGTATCAGGTTAACTGAACTGTAACAAAAAAAAAGTCAGAATGCCCAAGAACCTTAGCCAAAGTGGCAACTGTAACATAAAAGTTAGCCAAATTATAATTTATTGTATCCATTGGCAATAGTGGTGATCTTTAGTGCACACCCATAGAGATGTATACACACACACGTGTGTGTGTATATATATAAATAAATACACACACACACACACACACACACACACACACACACAACATATTATGCAATAGGAGTGGACACAAAAATCACTGTATAAATAGGGGATACATGATGCCCAGGAGTGTGATATGGAAAATATCTTCACTCCTGCAGAGTGAGCTCTGGATACTCATGAGTGCCGAAGGCATGAGTTAGAGTATCCAGAGCTCACGATGTAGGAGTGAAGATATTTTCCATAGCACACAATCTGCACATCATGTGTTCGATTTATACAATAGGGGTACGAGTTTCAGAAGTATTGTTATGATTTTTTGTGTTCTGTTGCTGTTTCTGTGTTTGCTGTTTCTGTGTGAGATTTTCTGAATGGGCTGGCAGTGTTACAAACTCTGTGGGAAAAGCGGAGTGTGTTTTGTAATGTTAAGTAAGTTAGCTTCAGGCAGCGGTGAGAAAGAAAATGTTTTGTGAAGGTGTCTGTTTTAGAATTCTGGTTGCAGTCAAGCCGAGAGGATCACAGCACGGGGTTGGGAGTGATAGTACAGGAAACACCTGAGAATGTTTTGCCATGGTAACTGAGTGGGCTGCAGGCAGCAGTGAAATATCACTCACAGTGGTGATGTCACAACATGATTTATCTCAAGCTGTGATGTCACAACATGAAATATCTCATTTGGTTATGTCACCACAGTGAAGATGCATGTTTTTATCACACTCATTTATCCTTCGCCCCTATTGTATAAATCTGTTTATCTGGACTACTGTATGTATAAATCTAAAATCTAAAAAGTTTATTATACCTACAGTAAATTTGTCATGACTAAGACACCTCCCCAAAGCCAACTGCCACTAATGTTTTAATTTAATTTCGATAAATACTCAAAAAGGACAGTTTTCCATCATAGAACTCATCACTGAGGCCCCAAACCGTATTTTCTTTTTTGCAGCTTGTCATGCCCTTTCTTTTGTTTATATATAAACATCAGATCCACATTTCCTCTTTCACTTACACTCGCTCGCTATATGACAACCATAACTGCAAACTAAATTCATTTTGTCATTCAACCTGCCTGCCTGTCTCCCCCCCCATTCCAGGGTATCATTCTACTCAAAAGTAATGTGCAGCATCTGGAGTCCCAGAAAACAGTTTCACAGACACTTCATTTTTGTAGGTTTTTCCTGGTATGTGCCCATCCACATTCTGGGGCATGCGCACGCCACATACCGAGCCCTCCCAACTTGCCGCCCCCTCCCACCTACGCTGCAACTGGACCTCCACCCGGTAGCAGTGGAGCTACAATGGGTAATGACCTCCCTCTGGAGAGGAGAGCTACCATTAGGCTGCTCAATCCTGCCCCCCCCCCATGCCGGCACCCCAATGACTCGAGGTCCTTCCCAAACCCAGTTTGCCGGCACAGCACAAGGTAAGGCATAGCGCCTCAACCCTCTGCGCCACCAGGCCAGCTCACAGGCACTTTTGAAAAATACCTTACTCCACTTTTTCCATGACTACCGGTATTTTAGCTGGCTGTACCTCTGGTAAGTGGCAACTGCACTCTGATGGCAGTCCTGCTCACTCCAGTTGTGCTGGCAGTCCCGCTCACTTGAGTTGTGCGTGCACTCTCCAGCTGCTGCTATTTTTTTTTTTTATTTACTTTACAAAACACCAGTTCTCAAATTGCAGCCACTTTCAATTTAGAAAGGGGGAAACCCGCCCACTTGCTCCTCACAAACAAATCTGGAGCCATAAATCATGGCCAGCAACCTTTTGTTAAGTGGCACCACCATGTTTTACTCTTAATTATTCATAAAAATGTCTTCCAACCAATTGCAGAGCACTCCGGAAGCATTAGCAGCATTGGGACACTGAGGCATTCCTAGCAATCCCTGCAACCTCAAAATAAAGCAGAGATATACAAGTTTGCTCACCAAAAGTCTTTAAAAATGTATTTAATAAAAATTTTTTTTTTTTTTTTATTTTAGCTTTTGTTGACCGGGTAAGTGCACTAACAAATCCTGCCTATTTTCAGGCACGACCTGGGGAAGGGGGATACAGATGAATGCCAACTGACCTTGAACCACATTAAGCTGTTGGTGGTATTTTTAGTGAATGAGGGTAATTTAGCCAGGACACCGGGGAAATTCCCCTACTCTTTCGATAAATGCCATGGGATCTTTAACATCCACCTGAACTACCACCAATCCAGGCAGATGGGACCTCGGTTTAACGTCTCATCCGAAAGACGGCACCTCAGAAGTGCAGCACCCCTCTCATGCTGCACTACAGTGTCAGTACTGGGATATTAACCCAAGTGCCAGATGTGGGAACTGAACCCACAGCCCTCTGATCTCCCGGCCTCAGAAGAGAGTGTGCTACCTACTGAGCCACTGACACCGACAATAAACATTTTAAAACAAAATCTCACACCTCTATTAGGAATAGCCCCTATTACATTAACGGTTCATAGGTGAATTACACGATCAAGGGACAAGCCCATTAGGATCATGCCACCTAAGCTAGGTGGGATACAAATTTTAAATCATTCATATGTACATCAAGTTTATTTTTAAATTGAGCCAAGTTATCACAGTATACTACCTCATATAGGAATGAGTTCCATATTGGAACTATTCTCAGAGTATAAAATTGACTCCTCTTCATAGTTCTATTAGTGGATGTAGTTAGTTTCAAATTATGTGAACGAGTATGGACAGGAGTAGGATTCCATGTCAAATGTAATGTGTTAAATAAGTATTCATCTTTAGTTGCTTTATAAAGCAAACAAAGATCCCGCGCATAGATCTATATTCCATACTATACAGATTCAATTTCTTCAGTCTTTCCTCATATGTCAAGGGACCCATACCAGTTATATTTTTAACAAATCTTTTTTGGACTTTCTCTCTGGATAATCTATCTCCCCCCTGAGTTGGAGCACTAAATAAATGAACAATAATCAAAGTTAGATCTTATAATGCTAGTATACAGTGGGATCATTATAGATGGCTCTCTACTTTTTATATTCTTAAATAAGCAATTACTAAATCTGGAACATTTTTAACCGTAGAATTTAAGTGATCTGTGAATTTTAAATTATTAGTAGTAATAACACCCAGATCTCTCTCAGAGGTGATGACACTTAATGTGTTATTGCCTATATAATAGTTAGCACACCTATTATTCAAACCAAAATGCATAACCTTACATTTATTTATATTAAAGTTTAATTTGTGACTGATAACCCACTCAGAAATTAGATTCAAGTTATCCTGTAGAATGGATATGGATTTCAAGTTGTTAACAATCCCACCTAGTTTAGCATCATCTGCATACTTGGTAATCCAAATACCATTACTAGTATTCATACTAGCTATAAGGATGTTAAATAACATGGGGCCCAGAACCGATCCCTGAGGTACTCCACTGCTAACTGCAGTCCACGTGGAAGAATAACCCCTCAATGATACTCGCTGTCTTCTATTGGATAACCATTGCATTATCCATTTAGTTAAATATTTATTAAGGTCTAATTTTATTAAACAATCAAGTAATATACCATATGAAACAGAATCAAAGGCCTTTTCAAAATCCAAGTAAATAACATCCACCAGCATACCAAGGTCCGAAGCTTCACTTACCGGTTCAAAAAAATCAACCAAATTAGTCTGACATGATCTACCCGGTTGAAAGCCATGTTGGAAAATATCAGTCTGTCCATTTTCTAATATGTGTACACTAATTTAACATGCAGTGGAAAGCTTATGTGGTACCCGATTTATATATCCTCATGCTCTTTGACCTCGCACACCTCACTTGGTTACCTGAGGTCAAACAGTACTTGTATATCAGGTATAGACGTATAGTACAGTTACGCAAGAACTTACAGTAACAGCAGATCTTCTAGAGAATCTCTTGCAGCAGGCCATCACGGACAGGACTAAGCCATCAGGCACCAGGATCACACAGAAACGTTTCTAGCTAGCAGTCTACCAGAGGGGGAAGCCCACCTCTGATGTCAGTGACTGACATCAGCCAACCCTATAACAGGCGGGCGGCTCCCATACCCATCTCAGTTCTCCCATCAGAGACCATAAGCAGGATGCTGGAAGTGGGGGAAATGAGGAGGATTCCAAGGTAACCCAATAACAAAAAGAGAATAAAAACAGAAGGCTTGCCCCTATGGAAGGGGAGAGAGACACAGGAGAAGGGAGAGGGAGTGAATGCAGGGCCTGCTGCACGAGATCCTCTCGAAGATCTACTGTTACGATAAGTTCTTACGTAATGGTACTATCTTACTTTGAGGGTATCTCTTGCAGCAGGCCATCACCTGTAGGATTAAGTCCCAGGCAGTACTGGCACTACAGACAGGCAGCCCGGGCGGTAGGCAAGATAAATAGCATTCTAAGAAAGCAGGCCTTGGAGGACAGCTAGTCTGAAGTTGGCCCTACGCAGAGAGGTGATGCCCTGTCTGTAATGCTTGATAATGGTGTGGACAGTACTCCAGGTGGCAGCAGCACAAATGTCAGCAGCTAACATATTATGGAAGCAGGTCACTGATGCAGCCATACCTCCTCTGGAATGGCCCTTAAACCCTCCAGGAAGATCCTATTTAGAGATTCGCTCTTGCAGCAGGTAACACCTTTAGGACTGAGGCCGGCAGGTGCCAGGACCCCACGGAAAACTTCTAGCTAGCAGTATCCAGTGGGGGACCACCTCCAACATCACGTACAGTATAAAAGGGGCACTCTGCCAGCCCATGCCCAGTTCTTTTCCCGCCATCGTCCATGCAAGTCAGACCTCCACGGACTCCTTCAGCTTGTCAACCGCAATTTTTACGTGCGAATCTGCGTTTGTTAATTTTATCCGAAACCAGTGATTCTACAACAATTTCTTGCATGTCGTCATCTTCTCCATCCTCTTCAAATCGAGAGGCAGCAATCCAAGTGTGTATGTGGAAAGCAGATTCCCCATAAGGACGTCCATTTGGCCTGCCTTTTCTGGCTAGGCCTGGACCACAACAGTCAGGCCTGCCAGCATTGCCAAGACTTTAATCTATGCATCAGGCTTCGCCACCAGAAGACCCTTGAAGCCTTCCTGCTGTCCAAGAAGATATCTAAAATGAAGAAGGAGCTTCACTGCAAGAGTTCTTCATACTCTCCGGCCTCGGGGGGCCTCCACATCTTCTTCTCATAAAGAAAAGAAATCAAAGGGCAAACACAAGCACTGGGAAAAACACAAGGGGAGATCCCAGGCAGAAGATCGCTCATGGTCCCGGATGAAGTCGGCGACTGCTTCAGGCTCGTCCCCTCGTGGAGGGTCAACCTCCATCACCGGGGATGCCCTTTCTCCCTCCGGGTTCCTAGTGACCAAACCTCCCTCATCTCTGTAGCGGGAGAAGGTTCTTTGGGGTGCTGGAAGCCTTCCCCTGCCCTTCAGATGCTGAACCTTATGCCCATCGTTCCTGGATGCTATAAGCAGAGTGGTTCGGACAGTGGCTCTTCGGAAAGCAGGCTTTTGCCTGTCGCCCTCCCGGCCAGGATGTCTGCCGAGTTCACCCTGACATCAGGGGCAGACACTACCAGGCAACACCCGGGATCATTGCCATCCTCCTCCAGGAAAGAGGGGCATCTGTCCCACTCGGGAGTTCGCTCCCCTATTCAGTCGACTCTGCCCAGGCGGCCGCCGGATAAGTCTCCAGCTCAGCCTCTGCCTACATTAGTCTTCTTGATGCCGGCTTCCCCAACGCCTCCTCGGGTGACTCCGTTGCCAGATACTCTGAAGTCGCTAGCAGGGCCAGATGCCCATCATCAGCCGACACACAAGAGCCAGACGATCGGACACTGGATCCAGCTCGTCCGACACCAGATAGTACTATCCCTCTGGGTCTGACACCAGATAACCCGGATCAGCCTACACCGATGCCAGAGTTACCTCAACCTGATGACCAGATGCCAGGGCCCTCCAAACCCAACCCTCTCAATGCCAGACACACCGGACTTGCCACAGAATTTGCCACAGGGCCTAAACAAGCTTTTGTGGCCTGGTGAGCCTATTTTAAAGATAAAGAGACACCCAAGGCATCTCCTCAGCCGACCCCCACCCCCCAGGGGCCGCCTCTGGAACCAGTCCGCTCTTCTACTCCCCCTTCTGGGGGGATTACCCCAACGCTGTATGTGGATGATACCCCCCTTCCTAAAGGTTGGTCGCATATGCACCCACATTCGCCCTCCCCTTCCCCAGATTCAGGGGGATTCGGATGGGTATTCCTTTTCTTCTTCCAGCCGAGGGGACTCTGACCTGCCATTGGAGCCCAAAGGAAGGCAAAGATGCCCAGAGTTCCCCACCTGATGACCCAACATTATGGATGTAATGCATCACATCCAACAACTGAATGGCTGGGATATAGAAGAGTTGGACCCAGAGCAAAAGCGTCCAGCCATCTTTTAAAATACACCTTGCCTATGGTTGTCCCTTCTATGGTTGAGTCTTATAAGGACGTTAACAAGATTGCTTGGAAGCATCCTTTTTTTTTTTTACACCAGCAGCGTCTAAAAAATCTGACCGACTGCATACACAGGGAAGACCCTTTTTATGGGGAACAACCAGAAGCAGACTCAGTCTGATTAATGCTGCCCACGACTGCTCCAGATGCCCTTGACATCTCAGTACACAGCCACCAAATAAAGACTTGAAGCAGTTTGACTATCTGGCTAGAAAGGTGTACTCATCAGCTATGTGTGCCATACGCTCCCAGAACTTCCTTGCCCACATGGTTCAGTACCAAAGGGCCTTGTGGGACAAGGCAGTGGAGGTTGCCCAACCCATGCCAGATTGCCCAGGGTGGGCAGAACTGATGGCTATACTGAAGTCAGGCTCGGACATCGGTAATCACATCCTCAGGGCATCCTATGACACCGTAGACTCCGCAGGTAGGGCCGCTGCTTCTGCAGTGTGAATCTGCCAATATTCCTGGCTGAGAGTATCCAGATTCGCCCAGGACATTCAGTCCAAGATTATGGATACCCCCTTTAGAGGGCCAGTCCTGTTTGGTGAGGATTCACAGAATATCATCACCTGTTTACAGGAATCTGTGAAAGCCATTTGTTCTGTACATACAATGAGGAATTGCTAGTGATTCCCAGGGTTCGTTTACAAACATCTGAGGCAAGGTCATTTAGTTTTGTGGCCCCG
This sequence comes from Neoceratodus forsteri, assembly GCA_016271365.2. Lineage (NCBI taxonomy): Eukaryota > Metazoa > Chordata > Ceratodontiformes > Ceratodontidae > Neoceratodus > Neoceratodus forsteri. The sequence goes on from CM057452.1 coordinate 572,883,097, forward strand.
ACCCTGTGAAATTCTCTACCTCATCAGGTGCGAGATAGCCTCACCGTCCAGAGATTTAAAGCTGCCTTGGAAACGTATCTTTTTAGTTTGGCATTTTCAAATTATTAAAGCTGCTATTGTATTTATTAGTTTTTTAATTTTATTTTATTAATATGCTTGGTTTTATTGTACAGGCGCCTTGGTTTTGGAAAGGTGCCTTTTTATAAATAAAGAATTGATAGACTGATTGAACCCAAGCTGCATTCCAAGCAGTCCTTTTGGAGGAATGCTAGGCAGCAGCCAAGGGGGCAGCAGCAGAGAGCAGGCTTTAAGTGTAAGGCCTCCACTCCTGCCTCTGGAGGTTCTTTTTTTTGTTACTATATTCTTTATTCAAAATTTTCAACAATTAATGGGGGGGGGGGGGTACAGGCATAATGTCACAGTTCATTTAAGTAGATCATACTAACATACTAAAATGCCAGCAGAATAGGCCTAATGGTCTTTCATGTCTGCTCGTTTGGTCAGCCCCCACCCTGGGTGCTGACCTTGCTGCCCCCCTCGCCTTCTCTGGCTTCTCCCTTCCCAGTTCTGGATATTCTTTCTGCATTGGATTTTGCTTCCAGAACCCTTCCCCTGTACCTGTCCCACCCCCTCTTGAACCCCTCCACGGTCTCTGCCTCCACCAGCCCCCTAGGCAGTGCATTCCATGGCTCCACCACCCTCTCAGTGAAGTAGCACCTCCTCCTTCCTCCCCTGAATCTTCCCCCCTCCAGCTTCCACCCATGCCCTCTAGTGGCCCCTCCTCCTTCCTTCGAAGCACCCCGACTGTTCCTCCCCTATTTACCCTCTTCATGTACCTGAAGACCTCTATCATGTCCCCCCGGTCCCTTCTCTCTTCCAATGTGTACATATTTAGCCCTTCGAGCCTCTCCTCATAGGTCCTGTCCCCCAAGCCCCAAATCATTTTGGTTGCTCTTCTCTGGACCCTCTCCAGGAGTTTAATGTCCCTCTTTAAGTGGGGCCTCCAAAACTGCACGCAGTACTCAAGGTGCGGCCTCACCAAGCAGTTATACAGAGGGAGTATCACTTCCCTCCTTCTGGAGGTGAGCCCCCTAGTGATGCATCCCAGCATCCTGTTGACCTTGGCTGCTGCCCTCCTACAAGTCTCAGAGTTGTTCATCTTGAAATCCACCACCACCCCCCCAGGTCCCTCTCAGCCACTGAGACTTGCAGCATTCTCCCCCCCCAGGGTGTACACTTGGCCTGGGTTTCTGGCCCCCAGGTGGAGTACCTTGCATTTCCCTGCATTGAACCTCAGCTTCCACTTTCTAGACCATCTTTCCAGAGCCTCTAGGTTCCCCTGTAGGGCCACCCCCCTCCCTCCTCCCACCACTGCCCCCAGTTTTGAGTCACCTGCAAAGAGACTCATCTCACTCTTGATTCCTGTCCTTATGTCAAAGACGTAGATGTTGAACAGAGGGGCCCAAGGACTGATCCCTGTGGGACCCCACTAATGACCCTCCTTGGGGATGAGACTATCTCACTAACCACGACCTCTGGGTCCAGTCCTGAGCCAACTGCTCATCCATCTGATCATCTGGTTCCCCACCCCCATTTCTCCCAGCTTATCCAACAGGCCCACATGAGGAACAGAGTCAAATACCTTGCTGAAGTCTAGAAAGGGGACGCCCACTGGTCTACCCAGGTCCAAGGCATCGTCACCCAGTCGTAGAAACTCACAAGGTTTGTCTGACACGATTTTCCCGGGATGAATCCATGCTGTCTATCATCCAGGCACCCTGACTTTTCCAGGTCCCCCCCAGGCTCTCCTTGACAATGCCCTCCATCACCTTGCCCACCACCGATGTCAGGCTGACAGGCCTGTAGTTCCCTGCCACCTCCCTTGATCGCCCCTTGTGGACAGGCACTATATGAGCCACCTTCCAGTCCTGGGGCACCCACCCTGTCCTCAGAGATGGTGAAAAGCTCCACCAGGGGTTTTGCCAGGACATCCGCAAGTTCCTTCAGCACTCTGGAATGTAATTTATCCGGCCCTGGTGCTTTCTCCATCTTAAGGGAGCCGAGGGCTTCCCTCACTCTCTCTGCTGTGATTTCCACTTCCGGTACCTCTTCTCCCTGCTTAGCCTTCCCCCCTCCTGCCAGTGATGCCTCCCCCTCTCCCCACACCTGCCGATCAGTAAGGGTCCCCCCCTCCTCAGTATCTCTGTCTCCTCCCATGTATGATGCAGCACCCCCATTTTCCTTGGTGAAAACTGAGGTGAAGTACTCATTTAGTACCTCAGCCTGCTTCCCCGGGTCTTGTGCCCATCTCGCCCCTGATTTAATCCTGCTAATCTGCCCCTTCACCCTTCATTTTTCCCCAGTGTATCTAAAGAACCCCTTGTTCCCTCTCCTAATTTCCCTGGCCAGGTTCTGCTCCTTCCTTGCTTAGCCCGCCTCACCACCCTAGTGGCCCTTCTAGCCATCAGCTCATACTCCCTCGATCCTTTTACTCCTTCAGCACTTGAATTGCCCATAGGCTGCCTTCTTTCCGCACCACCTCCTGGACCTCCCTGGTCCACCAGCAGGGTTTTCAGGCCCTATCGCATTTTCGTCTTGCTCTTGCACAGGTGCTGGTAGCATCCTGTACCCCTCTCCTCATGATTTCCCACCTACTGTCAGCGTCCATGTCTGACTCAATCACATCCAAATCCTCCTTAAGGATCCTTCCCATTTCCTTAAAATCCGTCCCCCTGAAGTCAGTTACCTCCGTCTTTGAGCAGCCTTCTAGCCCTCCTAGGTCCAGGCAGAACCAGACCGTGGCATGGTCACTCCCCGCCAATGGGTCCCTTACCTCCAGGCCCCCAATCTGGTCACTGTCTACCAGGACCATATCCAGTACCGCGCCTCCCTGGTTGGTTCCCCACCTGCTGAGTTAGGAACGTCTTGAAGACATCCAACAACCTCTGTTCCCTGGTCACAGAGGATGTCATAGTCTCCCAGTCTGTTCCTGGCATGTTTAGTCCCCCAACACCACCACGTTCCTCTGCCCAGTCTGCAGTGTCTCCCAACATCTGCCACCAGACTCTCCTCCAGCTCCTCCGCCAGGGCAGGGGTCTATACACCACTCCTATTTTTACCTCTTGCCCCCTTGTTATCAAGGTGACCCAAATCGCCCCACAGTTCCCTCCACCTCCTCTACTCCCCCTATGCCAATGCAGTTTTTGACTATGATTGCTACCCTCCTCCCTTCCTTCCCCTGTCCTTCCGGAACATAGTGTAACCCTCCAGGTTCAGGTCCCAGTCGTGTCCTGCAATGGCCCAGGTTTCACTGACTGCTGCCACATCCACTGCTCCCTCAGTTAGCATCGCCTGGAGCTCAGGCATTTTATTGCCCAAGCTCCTGGCATTTAGCAGGACTACCTTCCACCCTTTCCCTATACTTCCATTTCCCCTGCTTGTGTTCCCATGGGATTCTGTTTTCCCCTGGTCTGCACTTTACCAGTCGGCCTTTTCCCACAATCCTCCAGCTCCCCGGGGTGGAGACAGAGTCCCTCCTTTATCGGCACCCCTGACAGCCTTTCCCATCCTCCCCTTCACAAGTTTAAACCCCACTTTTCACCAATGAACCCTCTATTTTCAACTTAAGGATTCCTCCTCCAAATTGAGATGAGTCATCTCTAGCATATAGCTGCTTATCCTCCCAGGTCTCCCCCCAATCCCCCATCAACCCATACCCTCTGGCCTCACACCACTCCCTGAGCCACTGGTTTATCTCCCTAATCTTCCTTTGTGCTCCCCACTAGCCCTTGGCACCGGCAGGATTTCTGAGAAGGAAACGTGCATCCTATGTCATGACGGACCTGGCAAGCTCCCTGAATCTTGCCTGTATCTCTAGCTCGCTATTCCTCAATGTCATTTGTACCCAGGTGGACCAGTATGTCCGGGAACCCCACAATCCTTTGCCAGCTGATATACTGTGGCTTAGCCTCAGCACCCTTAGTCCAGGGAAGCATTTGTTCTAACTGGCCAGCCTTCTTCCTCCCTATCCAATTTGATACCCTGATCCTAGATCTCTCAACAGGGCACTCTGACTGTCTTCCTCCATTCCCCCTTCCATGTCCCTCATCCTTTCCGCCCCTCCACCCAGCCGGCTCCTTGTTCCTCCCCTCATCTGGGAGCCACATGCCACCCTCCTTATTTACCCTGGCCACCCCTCCTCCAATCCTATGCCTCCTCCTCCCGAGTATCCTTCTGTACCTTGCTAACTCCCTCACTGCTCACGACTGGTCCTTCTCCCATCTGCTAAACTAGCCTGGCTCGTCCTCCCTTCTTTCCTGTCTCCATTTAGTCCCTCCTTGCTTGCGTGCTCCCTGGCCTAAACCCTCAGCCCCTTTACTGAATCCTCCTTGTACTTCTAGTCCTTCTCCTTACCTTTCCTCCCAACTGATCCTTCTCCTTGCACTTTCCTCCTCTTCCCCTGCCCCTCCTGCTCTGATTCACTGCTCCCCATTTTCCTGCATTCCAGGTTCCCCCTGTTCTTCCTGTTATCCGCCCCTGCCTCCTGCCCCCACTCCTTTCCATCTCTAACCACCCCTGACGGGCTACATCACCCCCTCATCCTTGAGCAGAAGAGAGAATTGAGTGGTTACTGGTGTAAGGTCTGATCCACCTCCCGCCTTGCTTCCTTCTGTCCAGCCCTGGCCATCTGCCTACTTCCTGAGAATGTTGTCCCTCTGTCCCTCCTTTGTGAGGGTCCCAGTTACCTGCCTGCTTCCTTGGTAGTGTCCTTTGGACCCCTCTGCCAGGGTCCCTATGTGACCCTGAGTATTCTCCTGCACTCCTATCCCCTATACCCCCCTCCCCAGTGCTTGGTGCAACCCGTGGAGATCCCTGCCCCTTCCCCAACCACACCTCCCCTTCCCCAGCTGTCTCCTAATTCCCGCAACCTCCTCCCTAAGCTGTGCCAGCTGGTAGCACACTGGTCAGTCACCGAACTTCCAAGCCCAGTCCAGTATCATGGCTGCTCCACACCCTGTGCACCCCACCACCCTCCCAAAGATGCCGGCCCTAATGACGTGTGGTTCCATCCCATTCCAAGTAGGTTTCCTTGGGTGAGCCACCAGGTTCCCCCCTAGTCCAAGATACACCCCTACTGCCTAATCAGGTCACCCACTAATCTTAGATACAGTCCCACAGTACACTGGTAACCCTGTTACTAAGTGCAGCGCAACACAGTAAACTTATAAGGGAAATGAACAACTCCCTAAGCTCCTCTCTCACTGCCTTTAAATCCAACCCCCAGTGGCTAGAACTACATGAGCTGCACCTGCAGCCTTTTCCTCCAATTGCAGGGCAGATGTTCCCCTATAAATTACATACTAACATACTAAAATGCCAGCAGAATAGGCCTAATGGTCTTTCGTGTCTGCTCGTTTGGTCAGTCCCCAACCTGGGTGCTGACCTTGCTGTCCCCCTCGCCTTCTCTGGCTTCTCCCTTCCCAGTTCCGGATATTCTTGCTGCATTGGATTTTGCTTCCTGAACCCTTCCCCTGTACCTGTCCCACCCCCTCTTGAACCCCTCCACTGTCTCTGCCTCCACCAGCCCCCTAGGCAGTGCATTCCATGGCTCCACCACCCTCTCAGTGAAGTAGCCTCCTCCTTTCTCCCTGAATCTTCCCCTCCAGCTTCCAGCCATGCCTCTAGTGGCCCCTTCCTCCTTCCTTCAAGCACCTGACTGTTCCTCCCCTATTTACCCTCTTCATGTACCTGAAGACCTCTATCATGTCCCCCGGTCCCTTCTCTCTTCCAATGTGTACATATTTAGCTCTTGAGCCTCTCCTCATAGGTCCTGTCCCCAAGCCCCAAATCATTTGGTTGCCCTCCTCTGGACCCTCTCCAGGAGGTTAATGTCCCGCTTTAAGTGTGGCCTCCAAAACTGCACGCAGTACTCCAGGTGCGGCCTCACCAAGCAGTTATACAGAGGGAGTATCACTTCCCTCCTTCTGGAGGTGATCCCCCTAGTGATGCATCCCAGCATCCTGTTGGCCTTGGCTGCTGCCCTCCTACAAGTCTCAGAGTTGTTCATCTTGACATCCACCACCACCCCCAGGTCCCTCTCAGCCATCGAGACTTGTAACATCCCCCCCCCAGGGTGTACACTTGACCTGGGTTCTGGCCCCCAGGTGGAGTACCTTGCATTTCCCTGCATTGAACCTCAGCTTCCACTTTCTAGACCATCTTTCCAGAGCCTCCAGGTCCCTTGTAGGCCACCCTCCCTCCTCCCATCCACCACCTCCAGTTTCGAGTCATCCGCAAAGAGACTCATCTCACTCCTGCAGAACTCTGGGGAAGGAGGGTGGGGAGGGGTCTTGGGCAGACACCTAACTCGAGAGAGAGTGTATCAGCCCTGTGTCTCCCCTCCAAGCCCAGCAGCCAAAGAACCAGGCCCAAGCAAATCCCACCAAATAGGTTTTAAATCAGAAGAAATAGGCCTCCACCAGCACAGCCTGTTACACAGTGAAACATCCAACAAATGAGCCCACTTACAGCCACCAAACCAGTTTTCAAACTTCCAACAGTCCCCAAAACAATACTCTGCTAGCCCCTTAGAAGAAAGAAAGAAAAGAAATAACCTTCTACCAAGTAAAATCCACAAGACAAGAACCCTGTGAAAACAACAAGATGCAGCTACTGTCCTGGAACACAACTGACCCTGTCCCCTTCCAGTTCCTTCTGAGAAGACAAAGCACCTAACACCACAAACCTGATTCAGCTCTGCTTCTAGTCAATTAGCTGAGTGAGACTTGGCCAGACCATTAACACCCTTCCCCCACTATGCAGTAATCTTTGCAGCTACTGAAGTCAGCAACAAGGAATCAAAATTCAACTCAAAGCCCCCCAAAATATGTTTGCTGCCAAAGAAAACAGGTCTCCAATTTAATCAGCTTCACTAACAACACATCAAAATAGGCTTGAAATTAACAGATATAGGTCTCCAATTCAAATAACCAGGCCCAAGCAAATCCCACCAAATAGGTTTTAAATCCGAAGGAATAGGCCTCCACCAGCGCAGCCTGTTACACAATGAAACATCCAACAAATGAGCCCACTTACAGCCACCAAACCAGTTTTCAAACTTCTAGCAGCCCCCAAAACAATACCCTGCTAGCCCCTTAGAAGAAAGAAAGAAAAAAAATAACCTTCTACCAAGTAAAATCCACAAGAACCCTGTGAAAACAACAAGATGCAGCTACTGTCCTGGAACACAACTGATCCTGTCCCCTTCCAGTTCCTTCAGATCATACAGAAAAATATAAAGAAGATATATAAATTATATTTTTTACTCTCTATAGCAGCAAGTTTCTGAAATCAGATGGCATGGCAGTCCTTCATTTAGAGTTCCAGGTTCAGTTGACAATAAGCGTGCATATTATTTCAAAAGAAGAAGTTCCTTATTGTCTGACACAAAAATTATTTTCCTCTAGGGTTACACAGAGATTTTATGGTCTGCTATTTTCCCTTTTCCCAGGTGTCCCACTCCTTCATTCCCATGGGTTATACCCTGGTCATCCTCTCTTAACAGTTTACCTCATTCAAAATAATAAGGTTTAATTTCCTAATTTGTTTAAAATGCTGTTCATGGAATAAAGGATGGGTATTTTAAACTTAAATAGAAAATCCATCTGGACCATTTCATAGTACAGAGGTCTAACTTGTCATTTAGACGATATGACATTTTTTTTGATCTGTATATGTTAATCAATTATCTCCCTCTACTCCACCCTGGTAGGGACCTTAGGGGTTAATTAGCATTGTGTTAGGGCTTTTTTAGCTGCTAGTAGGGCAATTCCCAGCAAGTATCTCAGATTTGAGTCTGCCATGCCTTGTGGGAAATTATGTAGGATGAATAAATCTATGGTCAGATTAATTGGCATATTACAAAGTTCCGTCAATTCACTTTGTAAGGAATTCTTAAAGGGTTGTAATTTGGGACATTGCCAGAATATATGGGCATGATGTGCCAAAGATTCTCCACACTGTTGCCAGCATTTCCCAAGACCTGCGGGTGTAAAATGTGCTGTTATAATTGGTGTTCGAAAATATCTAATCAGAATCTGCCATGCAAACAGTCTCCAACTATGTGAGTAAGTGAGCCTAGACAATGATAGGCATCATCTATCCCATTGTTGTGGGGAGAGGTTCAGTCCGCATTCCTGACCCCAGTCTTGTGTTTATCTTGGTGGTATCTAGGCCTCGGGTCTCGACCAATGCTGTGTATATGGCTGAGATCGTATGTGGTATCCCTCCAGCGACAATCCCTTGCTGCATGAGTACCACCAAGGGAGGGGTAGCCTCACTGCAGCGTTTCTCTTTTGAAATTGAGTAGTAAAAATGTCATTTGTAGAAACCGGAAGAAATCCTGATTTCTCAGCCCATATGACCTACACATATCTTGGAAAGGTCTACATTCTCCAGCAATGAGGAAGTGTGCAATATTAAAAGGCCCTACCATTTCCCAGGTAGCAAATGTGTGGTCTAGTCTGGCCGGGAGAAACCCCTCAAGCATAGCTATTGGGGTCAGTCTCCATAGATGTGGGGCGAGGGTAAAATGTCTTTTAATTGCCTTCCAGGTTTTCAATTGGTGGGAGATCCATGGATTTTTGGGTTCTTTTTCCAGGACAGGGAAGGGGGAATAATACGTAGCTGTATCAATTAGGCTCCGAGTGGAGAAAAGGCCCTCTTCAATTGCATTCCAATGCATGATTTTACCCCGATCAGTCGTTTCAACATAAGAGTTATATGTGTCGCCCACTGGTAGTAATTAAGGTCAGAGAGGGCCAGTCCTCCTAGTTTCTTGGGAAGGGTCAAGGTGAGAAAACAAATCTACTAATAAATTTATTCCAGCAATGGACTGTCTTGGCTGGGATATACATGGGGATATTTTGAAATATATATAGGGCTCTGGTAAGAATTACCATCCTAACGACCTCTATTCTCTGAGAGAGGTTTAGCGGGAGTACTTTCCATCTTTCCAGGTCTGATTGGAGTTGGGTATAAAACTGGGTAAAGTTAATCCTCTCCATATCCCTCGCCTTATGTGTAAGGTAGACACCTAAATATTTTAGTTTGGTTAAGTCCCAGCGAAAGGCATAAGCCTGTATAAAGGTCGTTGGAGAGGAAAAATTAAAAGTTAATGCCCCAGTTTTAGTGGTATTCAATTTGCATCCTGAGCAAGCTCCAAATTGTTCCAATATTCTAAAAACAGTTGGGGTCGATTGTTCCGGGTTGGAAAGAAAAAGCAACAAATCGTCTGCATATAGGGCTACTCAATGCTCTGACCCTCTCGCCTGTATCCCTTCTATTTGGGAAGAACTCCTGATGCCTTGGGCCAATGGCTCAATGAAGAGAGCGAATTAGCCTGGTAACATAGGGCAGCCCTGCCTTGTACCTCTAAAAAGGGGAAAAGTATAAAGAATGATGTCCTGAGACCTTTACACAGGCATAAGGGTTGGAATACACATTTTTAATTAGGGAGATAAATGCTACAGGGAACCCCATCTTCGCCATGGCGGAATACAGAAAGGGCCATGAAACCCCATTGAAAGCCTTCTCAGCATCAAGGCCGAGAAGGACTGAGGGGGTTGGTTTTGACTGCATATCATGCACCAGAAGGAACTGGAAGGGGACAGGATCAGTTGTGTTCCAGGACAGTAGCTGCTTCTTGTTGTTTTTACAGGGTTCTTGTGGATTTTTCTTGGTAGAAGGTTATTTCTTTTCTTTCTTTCTTCTAAGGGGCTAGCAGGGTATTGTTTTGGGGGCTGTTGAAAGTTTGAAAACTGGTTTGGTGGCTGTAAGTGGGCTCATTTGTTGGATGTTTCACTGTGTAACAGGCTGCACTGGTGGAGGCCTATTTCTTCTGATTTAAAACCTATTTGGTGGGATTTGCTTGGGCCTGGTTCTTTGGCTGCTGGGCTTGGAGGGGAGACACAGGGCTGATACACTCTCTCTCGAGTCGGGTGTCTGCCCAAGACCCACCCTCCCCAGAGTTCTGCTAATTTTTAGGGGAACACCTGCCCTGCAATTGGAGGAAAAGGCTGCAGGTGCAGCTCATGTAGTTCTAGCCACTGGGGGTTGGATTTAAAGGCTGGGAGAGAGGAGCTTAGGGAGTTGTTCATTTCCCTTATAAGTTTACTGTGTTGTGCTATGCTTAGTAACAGGGTTACCGGTGTACTATGGGACTGTATCTAAGATTAGTGGGTGACCTGATTAGGCAGTAGGGGTGTATCTTGGACTGGGGGGAACCTGGTGGCTCAACCAAGGAAACCTACTTGGAAGGGGATGGAACCACACATCATTAGGGCCGCATCTTGGGAGGGTGGTGGGTGCACAGGGTGTGGAGCAGCCATGATACTGGACTTGGCTTGAAGTTCGGTGGTTGCCCAGTGTGCTACCAGCTGGCACAGCTTAGGGAGGGGGCGGGATTAGGAGATAGCTGGGGAAGGGGTGGGGATCTCCACAGGCTGCACCAGCAATTAGGGGCGGGGCATAGGGAAAGGAGGCAGGAGAATATTCAGGGTCACATAGGGACCCTGGCAGAGGGGGTCCAAAAGGACACTACCAAGGAAGCAGGCAGGTAACTGAGGACCCTCACAAAGGAGGGACAACATTCTCAGGGAAGTAGGCAGATGGCCAGGGCTGGATAGAAGGCAGCAAGGCGGGGAGGTGGATCAGACCTTACATTCAGTAACCGCTTCAATTCTCTTCCTCTGCTCGAGGAGGAGGGGGATGATGTAGCCACGACAGGGGTGGTTAGAGATGGAAAGGGAGGGGCAGGAGGCAGGGGCCGGATAGCAGGAAGAACAGGGGGGAACCTGGAATGCAGGAAAATGGGGGGAGCAGTGAATCGAAGCAGGAGGGGCAGAGGGAAGAGGGAGGAAAGCGCAAGGAGAAGGACCAGTTGGGAGGAAAGGTAAAGGAGAAGGACCAGAAGTACAAGGAGGATTCAGTAAAGGGAGCTGAGGGTTTAGGTCAGGGGAGCACGACAAGCAATGAGGGACTAAATGGAGACAGGAAAGAAGGGAGGACGAGCCAGGCTAGTTTAGCAGATGGGGGAGAAGGACCAGTCGCGAGCAGTGAGTGGGGGAGTTAGCAAGGTACAGAAGCATACTCAGGAGGAGGAGAGGCATAGGATTGAAGGGAGGGGTGGCCAGGGTAAATAAGGAGGGGGTGGCATGTGGCACCCAGATAGGGGAGGGAACAAAAAGTCGGCTGGGTGGAGGGGCCGGTAGAAAGGATGAGGAACATGGAAGGGGGAATGGAGGAAAGAGAGCAGTCAGAGTGCTCCTGTTGGGATTCTATGATCAGGGGTATCAAATGGGATAGGAGGAAAAGCCTGACCAGTTAGAACAAAATGCTTCCCTGGACTAATGGTGACAGGGCCAAGCACGGTATATCAGCTGGCAAAGGATTGTGGGGTTCCCCGGACATACTGGTCCACCTGGGTACAAAATGACATTGAGGGAAATAGCGAGCTAGAGATACAGGCAAGATTCAGGGAGCTTGCCAGGGTCCGTAATGACATAGGATGCACAGTTTCCTTCTCAGAAATCCTGCCAGTGCCAAGAGCTAGTGGGGAACACAAAAGGAAGATAAACCAGTGGCTCAGGGAGTGGTGTGAGGCCAGAGGGTATGGGTTGATGGAGGATTGGGGGGAGACCTAGGAGGATAAGGAGCTGTATGCTAGAGATAGACTCCATCTCAATTTAGAGGGGAGAGGAATCCTTAAGTTGAAAATAGAGGGGTTCATTGGTGAAAAGTGGGGTTTAAACTTGTGAAGGGGGGAAGGATGGGAGAAAAGGCTGTCAAGGGGGTGCAGGTAAAGGAAGGACTCTGTCTCCACCCCCGGGAGCTGGAGGATTGCAGGAAAAGGCCGACTGGTAAAGTGCAGACCAGGGGAAAACAGAATCCCCATGGGAACACGAGCAGGGAAAATGGAAGTATAGGGAAAGGGTGGAAGGTAGTCCTGCTAAATGCCAGGAGCTTGGGCAATAAAATGCCTGAGCTCCAGGCGATGCTAACTGAGGGAGCAGTGGATGTGGCAGCGGTCACTGAGACCTGGGCCACTGCAAGACATGACTGGGACCTGAACCTGGAGGGATACACTATGTTCAGGAAGGACGGGGGAGGGGAGGAGGGGTAGCAATGATAGTCAAAAACTGCACTGGCATAGGGGAGTAGAGGAGGCGGAGGGAACCGTGGAGGCAATTTGGGTCACCTTGATAACAAGGGGGGCAAGAGAGTAAAAATAGGAGTGGTGTATAGACCCCCTGCCATGGCGGAGGAGCTGGAGGAGAGTTTGGTGGCAGATGTTGGGAGACACTGCAGACTGGGCAGAGGAACGGAACAGACTGGGAGACTATGACATCCTCTGTGACCAGGGAACAGAGGTTGTTGGATGTCTTTCAAGACGCGTTCCTAACTCAGCAGGTGGGGGAGCCGACCAGGGAGACGCGGGTACTAGATGTGGTCCTGGCAGACAGTGACCAGATTGGGGGCCTGGAGGTAAGGGACCCGTTGGCGGGGAGTGACCATGCCACGGTCTGGTTCTGCCTGGACCTAGGAGGGGTAGAAGGCTGCACAAAGACGGAGGTAACTGACTTCAGGGGGGCGGATTTTAGAGAAATGGAAAGGATCCTTAAGGAGCATTTGGATATGATTGGCTCAGACATGGATGCTGACAGTAGGTGGGAAATAATCAGGAGAGGGGTGCAGGATGCTACCAGCACCTGTGCAAGAGTAAGACGAACATGCGGAAGGGCCGGAAAACCCTGCTGGTGGACCAGGGAGGTCCAGGAGGTGGTGCGGGGAAAGAAGGCAGCCTATAGGCAATTCAAGTGCTCAAGGAGTGAAAGGGATCGAGGGGAGTACGAGCTGATGGCTAGAAGGGCCACTAGGGTAGTGAGGGCGGCTAAGGCAAGGAAGGAGCAGAACCTGGCCAGGGAAATTAGGAGAGGGAACAAGGGATTCTTTAGATACACTGGGGAAAAACGAAGGGTGAAGGGGCAGATTAGCAGGATTAAATCAGGGGAGAGATGGGCACAAGACCCGGGGAGCAGGCTGAGGTACTAAATGTTTTCACCAAGGAAACTGGGGGTGCTGCATCATACATGGGAGGAGACAGAGATACTGAGGAGGGGGGACTTCACCGATCGGGCAGGTCTGGGAAGAGGGGAGGCATCACTGGCAGGGGGAGGGCTAATCAGGGAGAAGAGGTACCGGAAGTGGAAATCACAGCAGAGAGAGTGAGGAAAGCCCTCAGCTCCCTTAAGACGGAAAAAGCACCGGGGCCAGATAAATTACATCCCAGAGTGCTGAAAGAACTTGCAGATGTCCTGGTGAAACCCCTGTCGGAGCTTTTCACCATCTCTCTGAGGACAGGGTGGGTGCCCCAGGACTGGAAGGTGGCGCATATAGTGCCTATCCACAAGGGGGGGATCAAGGAAGGTGGCAGAGAACTATAGGCCTGTCAGCCTGACATTGGTGGTGGGCAAGGTGATGGAGGGCATTGTCAAGGAGAGGCTGGGGGGGGACCTGGAAAAGTCAGGGTGCCTGGACGATAGACGGCATGGATTCATCCCGGGGAAATCATGTCAGACAAACCTTGTGGAGTTCTATGACTGGGTGAAGAGTGCCTTGGACCTGGGTAGACCAGTGGACGTCCTCTTTCTGGACTTCAGCAAGGCATTTGACTCTGTTCCTCATGTGGGCCTGTTGGATAAGCTGGGAGAAATGGGAGTGGGGAACCAGATGATCAGATGGATAGGCAATTGGCTCCAGGACCGGACCCAGAGGGTCATAGTTGGCGAGATAGCCTCATCCCAAGGAGGGTCATTAGTGGGGTCCCACAGGGATCAGTCCTTGGGCCCCTTCTGTTCAACGCCTACGTCTCTGACACAAGGATAGAATCAGGAGTGAGATGAGCTCTTTATGGATGACTCAAACTGGGGGCGTGGGTGGATGGGGAGATGGGAAGGGGGACCTGGAGGCCCTGGAAAGATGGTCTAGAAAGTGGAAGCTGAGGTTCAATGCAGGGAAATGCAAGGTACTCCACCTGGGGGCCAAGTGTACACCCTTGGGGGGGAAAATGCTACAAGTCTTGATGGCTGAGAGGGACCTGAGGGGAGTGGTGGTGGATGTCAAGATGAACAACTCGGAGACTTGTAGGAGGGCAGCAGCCAAGGCCAACAGGATGCCGAGATGCATCGCTAGGGGGATCACCTCCAGAAGGAGGGAAGTGATACTCCCTCTGTATAACTGCTTGGTGAGGCCGCACCTTGAGTACTGCGTGCAGTTTTGGAGGCCCCACTTAAAGAGGGACATTAAACTCCTGGAGAGGGTCCAGAGGAGGGTAACCAAAATGATTTGGGGCTTGGGGGACAGGACCTATGAGGAGAGGCTCGAAGAGCTAAATATGTACACATTGGAAGAGAGAAGGGACCGGGGACATGCTAGAGGTCTTCAGGTACATGAAGAGGGTAAATAGGGGAGGAACAGTCAGGGTGCTTCGAAGGAAGGAGGAGGAGGGGGGCCACTAGAGGGCATGGGTGGAAGCTGGAGGGGGGAAGATTCAGGGGAGAAAGGAGGAGGTGCTACTTCACTGAGAGGTGGTGGAGCCATGGAATGCGCTGCCTAGGGGCTGGTGGAGGCAGAGACGGTGGAGGGGTTCAAGAGGGGGTGGGACAGGTACAGGGGAAGGGTTCTGGAAGCAAAATCCAATGCAGCAAAAATATCGGGAACTGGGAAGGGAGAAGCCAGAGAAGGCGAGGGGGCAGCAAGGTTAGCACCCAGGGTGGGGGCTGACCAAACGAGCAGACATGAAAGACCGTTAGGCCTATTCTGCTGGCATTTTAGTATGTTAGGTGCAGTGCTCTTCTTATATTGTCCGTAGTGGATCGGGCACTTACAAATCCAGTTTGGTCTATGTTAATTATGTCTGGTAGTACTGCGTCCAATCGTTTGGCCAGAATAGACATGAAAAGTTTATAGTCCATATTTAAGACTAAAATGGGTGGTAAGAAGAGCACTGCTGGGGGTCTTTGCTGGATTTAGGGATCAGGGACATTACCACATATGACCAACTAGGTTGGGGTCTATCTGTCCTTGGAGAATTCCATTGTAGGCCTCGAAAAGAAGTGGGGCGACCTGCAGTCTAAATTTTTTGTAGAATTCAGCCCCATACCCATCTGGGCCTCGAGCCTTCATGGTTTTTGATCTAGAGTTGAATAACATTATATATGTGTTGGAGATTGGGGAAACCAGGGCCTCCTGCTGGTCATTAGTTTCGGGAGTTTCAGGGGTGCAAGAAATACACTGATGTCCCTAGGATCTGAGGGGTGATCCAGAAAATATAATTTTTTATAATAATAACAAAAAGCCTGGGAAATTTGGTTGGTTTTCAAGTATTGGGATCTAGTGTTTGGGTCCTTAATTACGGCTATAGTGGTAAGGCGCTTCTGTTTGCGTAGTCTATACGCCAGCAGGCGTGTGGCTCTGGGGCCTGTTTCCCCATATCTTTGCCTGAGAAAAGCTAACGCGATCTCGGTGTTTTGAGTTACTAAGGCATCTAACTCCTGTCTAGTCCTTTTTAGCTGTGGCAGTATTGAGTCGTCCCCCTGCTGATGTACCAGTTGAAGTAAGCTGAGTAGCTGCTCTAAGTGGGTTTGTTTTTAATTGCGTTGTTTTTTCAACGTTGCCGTGTACTTGATTAGGTGGCCACGGAGTACCGTTTTCACGGTATCCCATAACATTGAAGGGGAAATCTCGGGGGCAGAGTAATCCTGAAGGCTCTCCTGAAATTTTTCTTCTATAAACTCCTTAAAGTGGGAGTCTCTGAGGTAAAATGGATTAAACCTCCAAATCGTATTCCTCTTCTCCATACCCAATTCCCATTTTGTAATCACCGGGGCATGATCTGAGCCCACTATATCTCCCACAGTAGCTTCAACTATGATCTCTAGATTTTCTTTTTGTGTATAACAGCGATCCAATCTAGAATAGGATTCATGTACTGTGGAATAAAAAGAATACCCTCCGAGTCTAGGGTGGAGGGTGCACCATAAGTCAGTCCAGCCCATCACTTGCACAAATCGTCTGAAAAATTTATATGGAGATAGTTGTTTACCTTTTGCTCCTTCAGTGGTGTCTAGGTGTGAATTAATGTGGATATTAAAGTCACCAGCCAAAATAAGGGTGCCTTTAGTCAGCTGGACCACTTTGTTTAATAAGAGTCTAATTGTTTGCAGGGTGGATCCCGGTGGAAAATAGGCATTAGCCAGGGTAATTACTTTGTCTTGTAGAAGACCTTGCACTATTACCAAACGTCCTTCTGAGTCTGCCCATTCATGGGTAGGTTGAATGGGAGTATGGGCAGAAATTAGTATGGCGACCCCTTTTTCCGCCCTTTTGCACAGGCAGAGGAAAACACCTGTGTATACCCCCCCAGCTAGTTTCATGTGCTCACATGCATTCATATGTGTCTCCTGCATATATACTATTCCAGCTTGTGCCTTCTTGAACCTAGAAATAATTCTAGCCCTCTTTATTGGACTGTCTAGTCCGTTGATATTCAAAGAAAAAATCTGGAGAGGTATTTTGGTCATCAGACAAGATCATTCATTAACATAAATAAAACAGGCCATTCCTGACCTTCCATTCTTTTAAAATACTGTCTGAACTCCTTCTCCCTTGTGTGAAATGTGACTGCCTGTATATAAAATAGTGAGGAACGATTCCTTCTAGCTAGGTATAATCAACTTTTAACATTAATCGAAACATTCTACTATTGTAGTCCATTGCTAACAGGGCAAGGACTACCAAACTTCTATGGGCTTACATGGAGCTGGTGGCAACTAAGTCGTCAGTTCCCAAAGGTGCCACAGTGTGGCAGTGTCTATCCTTTGATAGACTACGTATCAAACGTTATCATTTGGGTAGGGGTAGTAAGGGGTAGGTGGTCATGGCCCTTACTCCACCAAGGCCATGTATAAAAGTAGTGAGACCTCTTTATTATCCTCAGCAATATGAGGCAGTTAAGATGGGTATGAGTAGACTAAGAGTATCCTTGATAGCTAAATTATGTTTCATCAGTCCCATTTCCACCACCCCAAAAAGGGGAACGCCCCCACTAGGCATTTACTCCGCCGAGTCAGCCAGTGGTGGGGTCCTGCCCATGGTATGGCGTTAAGTTAAAACTTGCTTCTAGGTAATTAATAACACCACCACCACCAAAGGGGGTTCACCCAGATAGCATCTTAATAGCATCTTCAGTTCTGCCTGGTTATCCAAAGAGCATAGTGTGACCACACTCCAATGTAGCCTCACTTGGTGCTATTGGGAGGCGGAAGGGGGGGAAGCTCCACAGAAACACATGAGCGGATTTGGCCTAGAAAACTGGGGGAGGGCAAGGGTCAGCCAAAGGAAGTCTCCCCATTAATTTCGGCATCCCAACAACCCAAAGGAATATCAAAAGATTACGAAAAAGTAAGATACATATCATAACAACCATTTAGCCACTGATTCCCTGGGTTGAGTATTCTCAGTTTGTGATCTGGTCTTTTTCATGCCCTCGATGATCTGTTGAATTGCAAAGGCTCCCTCTCTGTGATTCTGTTCCAGGCTCTCTGCGCCAGTTTTGCTGCTAATGAAGCAGCAGGCTGTTTCTGTTCCAGAGTTACTTCTAAGCCATTTTTAGAGAGGTCTGAAACTGCCTCCTCCGCCATTTTCTATGACTTGGAGCCATCCTCAAAAAGAACCAGCAGTCTCGAGGGATAGGGTATCCTGAATTTGATTTTCACTTCCTTCAGCTTTTTTAGAATCGGCGCGTAGGCCCTGCGTCTTGCTGCAATTGCAATGGGGTAATCCTTGTCGATGTAAATCCTATGTCCTGAGAAAGTCAGATCTCCTTGTTGCCATGACTTGTGTAGCACTAGTTCCTTCTGATAGCACAAGAATCTCACCACGATTGCTTGAGGCCTGTTAGATTGTGGACCTAACGTGCGATGCACTCTATCCATCTCGAGTGTGCATGACTCTGGCAGGTCTAACTGTGACTTAAAGAATTGTATGAAGGCAATCGGGTCTTTACTTTCAGTGCCCTCAGGGAATCTCTTGATCCGTAGGTTATTTTGCCTGCTTCTCGGCGCGGCATCTTCAGCCTGGTCTTGTAGGTCGTTAATAGTTTGGTGAATCTGAACAACGGCTCGTTCGGTTGTATCTACTCGAGAGTCGGTGACCATGGCCTGCTCCTCCACACTTTCGAGTCGTTTTTCCATTTTCCCCAAATCAGTCCTAAGTGCTATTAAGGTAAAGCGTGTTTCCTTCCTAAAATCTCTCAATTTTTGCAATACAATATCCTTTTGTCTGGATGGCTGTTATTTTCACTCCATCTCCTCTTAATCATTCGCTTCTTTCCGAAAATTTCGAGCTATTGCTGTCGGAGCCGCCTCCATCCATTTCTACTCCTTGTATTTGCATTTGCACTTTCTGAGGGTCGGGTTTTTCCCCCTAGGCATTCCAAAGTTATTCCACTGTTAACCGAGTAGAAGTGAGGTCTATAATTGTTTATTGGTGTGTTTTAGGCCTTGGTGGAGATGGAGCTAGAGGTCCAGACGGCTCCTTAGGGCATGACGTCACCGGAAGTCCTGCCTCTGGAGGATCAACCCCCCCCCTCCGGACACCCAGAACCTCCGAGACCACGCTCCCTCTCCCCAGCTCCTCAGCCTGACTCGTTGCCCGACCCCCCTCCCCCAGCCAAGGCCTTAGGGGAGGCAGTGGGGTGCCATTTTTCCTTGTACATAGAAGGGTGGCATCGCATAACCACAGACTGGTGGGTTCTGCAACTTATCGAGAGGGGTCACACTCTCGAGTTCACAGAGGTTCCTCTGGACAACCCTCCTATCCAGTCCCATTACTCCCAGGCCCACAGTGCTCTCATCGCAGAGGAAATCCAGACTCTCCTACTCAAAAGGGCCATACAGCCTGCCCCCGTGGCACAACAAGGGAAAGGGTTTTATTCCAATTTCTTCCTGGTGCCCAAGAAAACGGGGGATGTACGTCCGATCCTAGACCTCAGCCACCTGAATCAGTACATCGAGTACAAAAAATTCAGGATGGTTACCCTGATAGGTCTGTTTCCGCTGCTCCTTCAAGGAGACTGGTTATGCTCCCTGGACATGCAGAATGCATACCTCAGCACCCAGAGTATTCACTAAATGCCTCACAGTAGTGGCCACATCACTCAGGAGGCAGGGGCAGTATATCTTCCCCTACCTCGACAACTGGCTCCTAACCACTACCACCAGGGACCAGCTACTGGACACCATGCAGGCCACTTTTTCCCTATTTCAGGACCTAGGGATCACCTTAATTCTCCCCAAGTCCTCCACTTGGTGAAGTTAGCAGCTTCAATACATAGGGACAGTTTTGGACACCATTCAAGGCAAAGCCATTCTCCCCAGGACAGAGCACAGCACCTCCAGTCGCATGCTCAACAGCTCTTCTCCACTTGTCAAGTCCCGGCCAGGGCTGTCCTCACACTCTTGGGGCATATGGCATCTGCCATCACCACGTCCCTTTGGCCAGACTATACATGAGAGTGATCCAGTGGACCATGAGAGTTCAATGGGACCAACGATCAGACAACCTGTACCAGCCAGTCCTGGTGTCCAGCCCAGTCAAACAAACCCTGACATGATGGTTGAATTCCTCCAACCTTTCCAGAGGAGTTTATTTCTGGAAGGAAACCCCAGCGCAGATCCTGACCACAGATGCATCAGGTCAAGGGTGGGGAGCTCACATGGGATATCGCCAGACTCAAGGATCCTGGGATCAGCAAAAGCTTCCTATCCCCTCTGCAGGGAAGCCATGCGAGTGTGGGCATGGGCTGTGGACCACTGCCTGGAATTATCAGCAGTCCACATCCTGGGCATCCAAAACACCCTGGCCAATAGCCTAAGTCTGTCCCGATCCAGGGCCCACAATTGGGAGCTGCATCCCTCCGTGGCAGAAGATCTTTTCAACAGATGGGGTCACCCAGCACTGAATCTATTTGCTTCCCCATCCAACGCAAACCTGCCCAATTTTTGCTCACTAGATTCAGGGCCTGGTGTTTTCTGGTAAGACAAGTTGCCTCTCTCCTGGACGGGGAGGTTACTTTATGCCTTTCCCACCTTCCCCCTACTGCAGCAGGTCCTCCTCAAGCTGCAATTGAATGGTGCAGAGATGATCCTGGTGGTTCCTTTCTAGACACACCAGATTTGGTTTCCATTGCTTCGGCAACTGGCAATGGAACCTCTGATTTCCCTGCCACCACAATCAGACTTGCTCTCAGAGGAACAGGGAACCTTGGTCCACCGGGATCTCAGATCTCTGCATGTTCATCCATGCATGGCTCCTGCAGCCCTAGCCATCTCCAGATTTGGGGTTTCATCCAGAGTAGTGGATTTCCTAGTGGCAGCCAGGAAACCCTCCACTAGGGCAACTTATGCTATGAAATGGAAGCGGTACTGTGTCTGGGTCACTGCTCGGCATCTGGACACATTCACTTGCCTGGTGAACTTGGTATTAGAGTACGTCCTCTCTTTATCTGATGCAGGACTCAGTTACTCTTCGTTCGAGGTGCACTTGTCTGCCATTTCAGCCTATCATGTACCGATTGAGGGCAAGGCTATTACCCAGCTGGACCTTACCCATGCCTTCCTACAGGGCATTCTGCACTTGAAGCCTCCCATCTAAGATCCTGTCCCGCCATGGGATCATTTGTTTGTTTTAGAAAAGCTCTCATTGCCTCCCATTGAACCTGCTGCAAGATGTGAGCTACGCTTTTTTCCTTGGAAGGTGTTATTTTTAGTTGCTATTACCTCTGCTCAAAGGATTTCTGAGCTTCAGACCCTGATGTATAAGGAGCATTATTTAGTTTTTCACAAGGACAGGGTGTCCTTGAGAAATAATCCTAAATTTCTTCCGAAGGTGGTATCAGAGTTTACTTTGAATCAGGACATCCACCTTCCAGCCTATTACCCAGAGTACTCAAACTGTGGGGAGACATTACTGCATACTCTGGATGTTCATAGGGTGCTTCGTTATTATTTGGAGCGCACCCAAGGCATTAGAAAGTCTCACTAGTTGTTTGTCTCTTTCACCCCCAGAATAGAAGGGGCTCCGGTTTCTAAGCAGTGTTTATCCAAATGGTTGGTTAACTGCATTGTTTTCTGCTACAACAAGTATGACAAACCTTTACCAGGCTCAGTAAAGAGTCATTCTACCAGGGGCATGGCTGCTTCTTTTGCTTGTTTGAGGAACATGTCAGCTGCTGACATTTGCGCAGCAGCTACAAGGGAGTTCTGTCCATACCTCTGTTAAGCACTACAGTTTGGACATTGCATCTCGACGCAGAGCAGGCTTTGGACTGGCTGTCCTTCAGGGCCTCCTGTCTTAATTTTCATAGGGAGACTTCTACCTCCGTCCTTCTGACTGGGGTCTCTCTTTTACTTCTTGGGACTCAGTCCTAAAGGTGTTACATGTTGCAAGAGTGAATCTCGAAGTAAGACAGTACAGTTATGTAAGACCTTACTGTAACAGCAGATCTTTGAGAAGAGCTCTTGCAGCAGGTGCTGTTATTTACCTCCCACCTTTCCACCTGGTAGTTGCTTCTCTATCTCGGATACCTTCGTTCCTCAGTTCTCATTTTTCACCTGCTTGCCAGGTCTCCAGTGAGAGAACTAGGGATTGGCTGGGGGATCGCCCATTTGATACCATACCCATACATGATGACGGAGGCAGGCTGACGTTGGGAGTGATCCCCCGCTGGATACTGCTAGCTAGAAGAAGTTTTCCGTTGGGTCCTGGGACCTGCCGGCTTCAGTCCTAAAGGTGTTACTTGTTGCAAGAGCTCCTCTTGAAGATCTACTGTTATGGTAAGTTCTTATGTGTATGTACTTTCCTTGCCGTACTTCTGGTAACAATAGCCGATACACTTGGCTAACCATTTAGACAAACACTGTTTGGACACTGGGGCGCCGTCTTTCCCAGGGCGAATGAAACAAACAACTGATTGGACTTATGAGAGTCCTTGGTCCGGTGTGTACAGTACCTCAGGATTCTATGCACATCCAAAGTATGGAGCAATGCCTCCCTTTGATTGGAATGTTCCGGAAAATAAACAGGCAGGTGGATGGATTTAATCAAAGTGAAATCCCACACCACCTTAGGCAGAAATTTAGGATTTGTACGCAGACACCCTGTCTTCATGAGAAACCAAATAAAGCTCCTTACACATTGGGGCTGAAGCTTGGAAATCCTTAGGCAAAATGCTGACAGCAAAAATAACACTCCTGTGAGCGTGGCTTCCATAAGGCGTGGAAGGAGGCAGCATAAGCCTTTCTAATACAAAATTAAGGTCCCAAGGTGGGACAGGGTTCTTGTTTGGGGGCTTCAAATGCAAAATGCCCCACAAGAATGTGCAGAACACATCGAGCTGGGCCGCTGAGCACCCATCCACAGGTATGGAATATGCATAGATGACAGAGAGATGTAGCAGTACCGCAAACCCGAGTCTGAAAGGGACAGAAGGTACTCCAAAATCTGATCCACTGCACAGGTGAAGAGATCTAAATGGTGCGATGCAGCCCAAAGAGCGAAGCACTTCCATTTAATTAAGTAAGTGGCTTTGGTGGAGGGTTTCCTGGCTGTCACCAAGACATCCACCACTCCGGGGGAGACACCAAATCTGGCATTGGCTATGTCCTCAGGAGCCATGCATGGAGATAAAGAGACTTGAGGTCCGAATGGACCAGGGTGCCCTGTTCCTGGGAAAGCAAGCCTGTGCTCAGGGGCAGGGACAGTGGAGGTTCCACTGCCAATTGCTGCTGTAAGGGAAACCAGATTTGACGAGGCCTGAAGGGAGCGATGAGGATCACTGAAGCCCCCTCCATCTGGAGTTTGACCAGAACTCGTTGAAGGAGTGGGGGGGGGGGGCACCATACTGAAACCTCCCTGTCCAGGAGAGGAACAATGTGTCTCACCAGAAAATTCCAGGCCCTGGATCTAGTGTGCAGAAAAGTGGCAGTTCTGCATTGTGTGGGGATGCAAAAAGGTCCAACTCTGGCCAACCGCATCTGTCAAACAGGTCTTCTACCACTGAGGTCAGAAGCTCCCACTTGTGGGCTCTGGACCACGAGTGACTTAGGCTGTCTGCCAGGATGTTTTAGTCGCCGGGAACATGGACGGCCGAAAGTTCCAGGCCATTCTTGATGGCCCAGTACCAGACTCTTATCGCTTCCCTGCACAGGGGATAAGAATGAGTTCCCCCCTGCTTGTTTATGTAATAAACTACATACACGTTGTTCGTCTGAAGCAAGAGTGGACCCGGGGATAGAGACGTCTGGAAGGCCTGCAGCAAGTAAAGGACTGCCAGCATCTCCAGGACATTTATGTTGAGATCCCTCTCCATCTTGGACCTTGTCCCTTGAGTTTGGTGGGTCCTCATGCGGGCTACCCAACCTAGATCAGAGGCATCTGTCATAAGGATCTGCTGAGGGGGAGGTATGGAAAAGGGAACTTCCCAAAGCAGGTTGCTCGGCTCCAACCACTACAACAGTAGCCTCTTGACTGGATCCAACACCAAGACCGGTTGATCCAGGGCATCCATGCACTGGTCCCACTGGACCGGAAGTGTCCATTAAGAAATTTGCATATGTAGCCTGGCCAGGGGAACTGTGACAATGGCTATGGCCATGAGGCCTAGGATCCTCAAGAAGACCTTCACTAGAATGTGACAGCTGGAGTAAAGAGACGGGCCTGGTTCATCAAGTGCTCTGCTCTTTCCAGGGGCAAGAAGGCCTTTCCCGGGTGGTATCCAGCACTGCCCTTATGTACAGGAGGCACTGGCAAGGGGTCAAGAAAGACTTCGGGAGGTTGACAGTAATGCCCAAAGCCTGTAACAGGTGTGAGAAAGAGTTTGCAAGAGACGGTCCCTGGATGGGGCCGCTAACAGTCAATCGTCCAGGTAGGGAACGACGTGGAACCCCTGCTATCTCAAGGCAGTTGCCACCACCACCAGGCATTTGATAAAGACCCTGGGGGCTGAGGACAAGCCAAAGGGCAAAGCTCAGAACTGATAGTGTGTTCTCTGTAAGTGGAAGAAGTGCTAGTGGGAGGCAAAAACCTTGATATGCAGGTAGGCATCTTGCACATTCAGGGAATAAAGCCAGCCCCCCTGATGAAGGAGAAGCAGCAAACCCTGAAGGGTAATCATCCTGAACCATCTGTACTCTATAAACAGGTTCAGCTGGCTTAGGTCCAGGATAGGCTGAAGGTCTCCCATCTGCTTGGGGACCAGGAAGAAGTGGGACTAGAACCCCTTCCCTGCTGACACCTTGGAACTGGCTCTAAGGCCTTTTTTCAAAGTAAGGCCGGGATTTCCTCCTGGATGAGAGGAGCATGGCCCTAAGAATTAGTGCAGATTATATAGAATACTTCTTTTCATATCTGTTTAAGTAAGAAGATGGGGAACAGGCTGCATGATGGACCTAGAGTCTTTTTTTGCTCTTAAATTATTGTGTTATTTTCAAGTGTCATACATAAATGCCCCTCATTTTACCATTCAACCGCCTCTAATCTGGAGTGACGACCTTCTTATTTTACCACTCGGATACCCTGTGCCCATACCTCTCAAGTGTCCCAAATTAGGAGGAATGTCCATTTTACCACTCAGAATTCCTCTCTCCACACTCAACTCTGAGCCTCTGATCAGCTGTTTCTGCTTGGCAACGTGCAAGTATAGCTGCTGGAACTTTTAGGAACCAACTGGGTTCCTCTGGGTTGTAATTTTTGTTGTTTTCTTTGTCTTGCAATTTGCAGGCTGGACTAATTACTCTGAGGTGCTCTGTATTTCTGATTTGTCTCGGCCCCTTCACTCTGATCAGGAGCCTGTTTTGAGAGTGAAAGTGGCCTGACTACAGTTAGCATTTCAGGCAGTCCTCTGCTGTGGTCCACAGCCAAAGGGCCAAAGTTCAAGTGTGTCACACTGTGGGCCACAGCGCAAGGGCATGACACTGTGGGCCACAGCGCAAGGGCATGACACTGTGGACCACAGCGCAAGGGCATGACACTGTGACCACAGCGCATAAGCATGACACTGTGGGCCCCAGCGCACAAGTATGACACTGTGGGCCCCAGCGCAAGGGCATGACACTGTGGGCCCCAGCTCAAAGGTATGACACTGTGGACCACAGCGCAAGGACATTACACTGTGGGCCATAGCACAAGGGCATCACACTGTGGGGTTCAGCGGAGGGGTGGCAAGAGACTCTGCAGCCCTGATGTAATGCTCTTTGCTACAGTATTATTATGAAATGCTGTGTTAGAAAATACATAATGGCACTGTAGTATCACCCTAATCATTTCCAGAGGTACTGCCAGTTTGATCCAAGGGAGAAAGTGGGAAAACTAGAATTTCATGCTTTAAAATCTGGCTAAATAAGTGGTGAGTAGAAGAAGGTGGCTTTGGATACATAGAAAATTGGGGAAAATTTTGGAATGACTAAAGAGCTGTACAAAAAGAAACTTTGGGCAAAGGTTTAATGTATTTAACAACATTTAAACTAATGGAGGGGAGACTGTGGCTGAGAGAGGTCAGAGTTTATGGTCAGCTGCAGGAAGCCAAACAGCCACTCCCCTCACAGAAGTGATAAAAATACTTTTGTAGATAGAAAAAAAATAATTGTACATAAAAGGACGAAAAAGAATATAAAAAAGGAATAAAGACAACATAAACAGAAATAAGCAAAAAGTGAAATGAAGTTGTGTGTGTATTTTATTTAGTTACTGAAATGTTTCACCAGGAAGACAAGTTGCTCATCTCCCAGTGTGACCTGGGGGTAGGAAACAATGGGATAGAATACAGAGAAATGTTACAATGTTGGAATACAATTTGCTTACTTGCATACAATGAGAGCTGGAGGATGAATAACATTGGCTAACAATGCAACAGTTATGTATAGTAGATATGAAGACACATATAGCAAATTGGCAACAGTTGGTAACACTGGAACACATACAATAACTTGGCAACAGTATGTAGCACTAGATGGCAAGGTGACCCAATACTAATTGTTAGCCATTAGTGTAATGTAGATATTCAACATTTACACTGACTGGAGTAAAGAGAGGAAGCATAGAAGGAGGGAACAAAAAACTGCAGAGGGTAGAATGGAAGAAGGGAAAGGAAATTTACTGAGAGACGCAGACAGAACACGATTTCTGAGGCAAACAGAGAAGACAGGGCAGACTAAAGTGCATATAAAAGAGGGGAACAGGAGTAGGTTATAAGTGTTTAATTGAGTGTAGGGGTAGGCCAGTGTTAGGCTATGTTAACTGGAAGGGGGTAGGAGGAGAGGAGAGGTAAGAGTGTGGCAGGGTGATGAGAGAGCAGTATTGTAGATGGGGTTATCTGGGAGGGGGTTGAAATTCAACAGTGTCCTGTTATCCCTATCTGGGCAGGGTGGTGGACAGCCCTACTGGTAGTACAACGTTATAGACGATGAGAGTTATTTATATAGTGATGTGAGTGGGGGGTTGGGGAGGGATGTTGTGGGAGGGTATCAGAGGTCAACTATAGTAGGGTGGGTAGTACCCCACCAGTGTGCTAGGTGACCCTGCCTGCACAAGGCAGTGATCTAGCAGTGACTGAGGGATACCATAAAAGGATAAATAGGAGAAAGGGATAAATAGATTTTTCCCACCCACCCCAGTTCTCTCCTCCCCTTAAATTCACAGCCAGCCCGCCCACTAATTCTAAGAGGCCAACAGAGTGGGCTGTGACACATACTAGGTGGAGCTTCAGTAGACTCATCACCAAAACAAGCTCCTCCATACAGATGCTTTACTGCCAAGTCATTGCCGTACGAGCCAGTACACCTGCTCCCAGGTGCTTGAATCTGATCGCCTACAAATGATCCTTGCCTTTGAACTTGTTTGATTTGCATCCTAACAGACAGTAATCTGACTTTTCTTGATTGTGCTGCCCTAATTTGATGCTAGCGTGACAAATGTAACATATGACATAGTGTATTCCTATGTGATTTAAGCCTAGTGATAACACAGATATAGTGAGGGCTGCTTTTGATAGCTGCTGTTGTTGTTAGGAAGTTAATTGGGGTAAACCTGTGCGCTCCTCTAGCACAAAGGCAATCTTGTCCTGTACCTCGCTCTGTTTCTCTCCTGGTGATCTTTGCCCGGTGACTGTCCCCCTGAGGAAACTGCATTAGATCTGACTGTTCCACTGCCAGGTTAAGGCATGAAACCACAGCGTCTGTACCCTGACGCAAGGATGCCTAGCCAGACATCAACGTGGATTGGCAAGCTGTGCTTCTGCAAACCAAACAGAGGTTTCCTCCTCGCTATCACCTACATTCTTGCTGTACTCTGGGTAGACTGGTTCGCTAGCCTACATGACCCAACCACCTATGGCCCACAGGGACCTGCTACCTACCCCACCAGCCACTACTACTCTCCCTCCCCTGCGAGCACTATCTCCCTCCAAGTTGCCTACGAATTCACAAGAAACGGGATTTGCTACAGGTCACGTCTCCAAACCAGGAGTATACCCAGCAAAGTGAGGCTCCCCTCTCTTACACTAATCCTACGTCTCTTGCTAACAACTCTGTTGCTTCTTGCGGGCGATATCCAACTGAACCTGGGCCCTGGAATTGCAAACCTCTCAATATTTTCCCCCCAGGACCAGACCTGTCTGTCCTCGAAGGGGCTGCGGTTCTCTCATATGAATATATGCAGCCTTCGGCCAAAGATACACGAAGTTCAAGCGTGGCTTGCCCTACATAAACCAGACGTGCTGGCAGTCTCAGAGATCTGGCTAAAACTCCATGTCCTTGAGCACGAAGTAGCTGCCTCAGGGTACGTCCACTATACAAAACACAGAATAACTAGAAGGGAGAGTAGGGTGCTCATCTATGCGAAGGACACCCTAATCTCCTCCCAGATCAGCATGCTGCACAGCACATGCCCTGAGAATGAATCTGTCTTTATACGGTTCACCCTAGGCAGTGCCAAGCACCTTACCATTGGGTGCATATATAGCCCCCCAAGAATGCTCTCCAATCCCTGGAGACACTCACTAAAGCCCTAGCCAATGACGTCCCATCTGAACTCCTCATACTGGGGGACTTTAACCTGAACTGGGCCCAGGAGGCAAAGTCATCTATCAATGGCCTGCTACATGAGGTAAATCTTGCCCAGATAATCACTGAACCCACCAGAATAAATCACAGAACGGGAAGGTACTCAACCATTGACTAGGCTCTGGTGTCAAACCCAAAGAATATTCAGTCAGCAGGCACTATGGCCGATGCCCTGAGTGACCACTCACCCATCTTCTGTGTCTGGAAGAACAGGGCAGACAGGATTCAACCTAGAATCCTCACAATGCGGGACCACTCTAAATTTTCACCTGAGCAATATAATACCTTTCTCAATAACATTGACTGGAGCCTGCTACGACGCCTCTCTACCCTGGACCAGGCCGTCGCCTTCTTCCAGAAATCCCTCATGAGGGCCGCTGACCTCTTGGCTCCGTTGAAGACCCATCGAGTTAAAGACAGTTGCTGTAAGTGGATAACTCCCCCCCAAAGGCCCTGATGATCCGCCGCGACAAAGCCTGGAAAAAATTCAAGAGCTCCTCACTCCTAGCTGACCTTGAGACCTACAAAGCTCTTAGAAATCAAAGTAAGCATGAAGTCAAACTGGCAAAAAGGGCATACATCAATCATCTCCAGAAAACTAACCTAGGCAACCCGAGGTTATTCTGGTCTCACATCAATGAGCTGATAAAGGGAAAAAGCAAGGCCCTATCGAAGCCAATGGGCAGTTACTGAATGATGGGACCCTCATTGCTACGGCCCTCAATCGCCACTTCATGAACCTTGACGATTACAAGGCTGGGCTCCCAGTGACTAACAACAAGTCCCACATACTGGAACCTCCTAATCTTGACCATCCATCCTTTCATCTGAGGTTAGCGAAGTTTAAAGAAGTCCTCACCCTCCTAAAGTTCCTGAAAACCAGAGAATCAGGTGGGCCTGACGGTATCCAAGCCAGACTACTCAAGGACGGTGCTCCAGCACTCGCAAGGCCTCTTACCTGGCTCATAAACCGGTCCCTTCTAGAAGGGACTGTCCTAGAGCTGTGGAAACATGCTCATGTGGTCCCCATTTACAAGGGCGGGCCAGTGGAACCCACTGGCAACTATAGGCCAATCTCCCTAATTTGCACCCTAGCAAAAATCCAGGAAAAACTGGTGTACATTCAACTCTGTAAATACTTAAGAGGCACACCAGCTTCTTTCCCTGGCCCAACATGTGGTTTGAAATCACAGAAAGAGCAGAACCAAACCACACAAAAACACGTATCCTGGATTTTAGGGGGGCAGACTTTGGGAAAATGGGGAGATACTTGAAAGAGGCATTAAGGGGAATGGGACAGGAATCAGGGGTTGAGGAACAGTGGGCAGTATTTAAAATGGGGATTACAAGAACAACAGAATTATGCATTAGCAGGTTAGCAAGAGGAAAAGGAAGAGGAGACCATTATGGTTTTCCAAAGAGGTAGCAAAGAAAGTGAAAGCAAAAAGATTGCATTCAGGCAATACAAAAAGACACAGGCAGAAGGGGATAGGAGAAGTACCAGAGAAGCAAAGGGAGGCAGGGAGGTCAGTAAGAGAAGCCAAAGCTCAGACAGAAGAGCACATTGCAAAATCAGTGGGTAGAGGGGACAAAACCTTTTACAGGTACATAAGTGAAAAAGAAAG
Source organism: Neoceratodus forsteri (assembly GCA_016271365.2). Classification (NCBI taxonomy): domain Eukaryota; kingdom Metazoa; phylum Chordata; order Ceratodontiformes; family Ceratodontidae; genus Neoceratodus; species Neoceratodus forsteri. Next base: position 572,912,957 of record CM057452.1, read on the forward strand.
ACAAAGGGAGGGATAGTGAGACTGAAGGGGAGGATGGGGCCACGTGGAGGATGACAACAGTAAAGCTGACATATTGAACAGGTATTTCTGCTCAGTCTTTACTGAGGAAGAGGAGGGTAATGGGTCTGAAGGAGTACAAGGGTGAGAATGGTGCAGAAATGGACACAAGTCCCTTTACACGAGAAAGGGTCCTGAAGGAACTGGAAGTAATAAGAGTTGATAAAGCTAATGGCTAGATGGGGTGCACCCTAGGGTCCTTAAAGAATTAAGAGAGGTGGTGGCTGAACCTCTGGCTATCCTGTTTAGCCGATCACTGGAAACAGGGGAGGTACCCAAAGATTGGAGGACAGCAGATGTAGTCCCCTTATACAAAAGTGGGAACAAAGAGGAAGAAGGAAACTACAGACCAGTCAGCCTCACCTCGGTAGTGGGGAAGATCATGGAAGCACTACTGAAGGAGAGATTGGTAGAACATCTGGTTGTCAATGGACTACAGGACCCAAGGCAGCATGGTTTCACCAGGGGAGGTCATGTCAGACCAACCTCGTTGAATTTTTGACTGGGTGACTAGGAGGTGGATCAGGGAGGGCGGTGGACATGGCTATCTGGACTTCAGCAAGGCCTTGACACTGTGCCACATAGAGACTATTACACAAACTGGGGAATATGGGTGTGGGCAGGACAGTAGTGTGGTGGGTAGGTAACTGGCTGGGTGGCAGGACACAGAGGGTGGTGGTCAATGGCTGTCACTCCACAGAGGAAGAGTGACCAGTGGGGTACCACAGGGATCAGTGCTGGGACCGGTCCTATTCAACATCTTCATCAGTGACATTGCGCAGGACCTAGAAGGCAGAATTTCACTATTCGCTGATGACACAAAGCTCTGTAACAGAGTTGATACACCAGAGGATGTAGACAGAATGAGAAGCGACCTGCAGAAACTTGAAGAATGGTCAGGGGTTTGGCAGTTGAAATTCAATGCAAAGAAGTGCAAGATAATGCATATGGGGCACAAAAACCCTGGCACAATATATCAGTTGGGGGGTGAGGATATAGCATGCACCAAGCAGGAAAGAGATCTTGGGGTTATCATCTCTGATGACCTCAAGGTAGGGAAACAGTGTGACAAGGCAGCAGGTACAGCAAATAGGATGCTGGGATGTATAGGCAGGGGCATCACCAGCAGGAAAAGGGAGGTCATAATTCCGCTATACAAGACACTAGTGAGGCCCCACCTGGAGTACAGTGTACAGTTCTGGAGACCATACCTACATAAGGACAGACAGGGTAGAGAAGGTTCAGAGGAGGGCAACAAAGATGGTGCATGGATTGCATCACAAGTCCTATGAAGATAGGTTGAAGGAACTGAACATGTACTCCCTGGAGGAGAGGAGGGAGACAGGGGACATGATAGAGACATACAAGTATCTTACAAGGAGGAACAGGGTGCAGGAAAACACTATTTTAAGCGAAAAGATGTTCCAGGACTAGAGGGCATGGGATGAAGTTGAGGGAGGACGATTCAGAGGAAACATGAGAAAGAATTTCTTCACAGAATGGGTGGTGGACAAGTGGAACACCCTGCCAGAGGAAGTGGTGGGGGCTGAAACAATCACGGGATTTAAGAATGCATGGGATAGACATAAAGGAATTCTGGAGGTCTGGGGTAACCGGGCAACAGACTTCTAGGAAAACAAACTGAACTTACAAGCTCAAATGGGCAGACTGGGTGGGCCATAGGCCCTTATCTGCTGACACTGTCTATGTATCTATGTATCTATGTAACATGGGTTCAGAGCTAAGCATGGGACAGACACTGCTCTAAGTTCTCAGCAGATGTGCTTAGGGAACTTGACTCGGGGTCCAACACAGGAGTGGTTTTCATAACCACCGACTCCTACATCACAAATTGTATAACATAGGCCTGGACACTCATGCTCTCGGGTGGTCTGAAAGCTACCTTACTGGTCATTCTCAGAGGGTCAAGTGGAAGGACAAGATCTCTGATCCACTGCCCCTAAAGGAGGGAGTACCACAAGGGTCCATACTCGGTCTCCTCCTGTTCTTCTTGTTTATAAATGATCTGCACAACCACTTCGGGAGCAGTACTGTCATTCAGTACACTGATGACGCTGTGATTTACAGATCCTCCGACAACCTGGGTGACCTAGGTCCATCACTCCAAGAGGACCTACTCACTATGGCGGTCTGGCTTACTAAGAATAAAATGGTCCTTAATACTACCAAAACCAAGGCCATATTGTTTGGACCTAGATCCCTTGGCCTAAACAGAACATAACACCTGCAATTCACTTCCAGGACGTGTAACAAACTAGAAGTGGTTGCCTCCACAAAATACCTTGGCCTTACTTTGGACCAAGGTTTCACTCTAAAACAACACGTTGACCATGTCACCAAAGTCATTCATGGTAAACTTGGTACACTTTATCGCCTCAAGGATCAGCTGATCCCAGAAGCCAGGACTGCCATTGCCTCATGTGTCCTCCTCCCAACACTCACCTACGCTGCCCCAATACTTCAGGGAATGGCCAAGCTTGAGTCCAATAAGTTACAGGTCTTGTACAACAAGGTGGCCTGCTTCGCCACTCAGTCCCACTCTAGGAGCCACCACTGTGATTCTCTAGCACTTATAAGCTGGCCTTCGTTCGAAGCCTGTCTCAGGTACCCAGTGCTCTGCCTAGCTCATAAGCTAATTAGCTCAGCACCTCCCCCAAGCCTCTCAGGGCTCATAACTGCCAAGCAAAATCCTTGCAACCTACAGACCTCAGGCCAAACTCTTCTCGAAGTCCCAAGGGTAAGGACCAAGGCAGGGGGCATGTCCTTTTCCCACACTGCCCCTTCCCTATGGAACAACCTTCCTCCTGAGGTTCGGGAAGCTCCATCACCTGCGAGCTTCCGAACAAGACTCAAGCCACACACGCTTGCCAAGAGTCAATGCTATGTTACCTGACACGTCCACACTACCCTCCTGCCCAAGCACTTACCTCACACCTACTAAAGCTGGGAGCCCTAATCCTTCTCTACTGACTCTCCTCCTAAAATACTCTACTCAGGTAATTGCGACTCAGGTGTTGCTCTGGCTCTCCTCCATTGTTTCACTTTTTCTAATCACTGTAACCTGTTATGTAATATGTCATTGCTATATGTTCACATGCACATGCTATAACCTACATCTGTACTAATTGGGTATCCAACTAGTCCTGTAACTCCTGGGTCACCTCTGAAAAAGGGACCTCCGGGGCCCAGTGGGCCTACCCAGTCATCAAAATTCAATAAATAAATAAATAAAAATTGTTGCCCACCGTGCGCTATGGATCCTGCCTGCACAAGGCAGTGATCAAGCTCACAGGAAGGAGATGGATTAAGGGTAGAGAAAGACAGGGAGGAACACTTTAGGAGGAGGGAGAGAAGGGGACAAGGAGGAGCACGATCAGAGGGAAATAGGAGTGGTGGGGAGAAGACATATGGTAATATGGGCTTAGGGGAGATGGTGGGGGGTTAGGGAGGGTCATGGCAGGCACAGGAAGGGACAAGGAAGTTCTTGGGGGCAGAGTTAATGGAGTAGCAGGAGGATGGGTGGTGAATCTGAGGGGGAAAGAGAATTCCAGATTTTTGGGAGGCGATAAGAATAATCCCATTGGCAAATAAGGGTGGAGCAGCGTGGGACCACCAGGGTTCATGAGTCAGTAGATCTTAGGGAGTGGGAATGGAGGGGTGGTTGTAAAGACAGGGGAGAGAGACAGGAGGGAAGTTCATCAAGCCAGTGCTTGGAGGTGAATTTTACGCAGTGAGAGAGAGACGTCGGTTTGTCAGGGAAGGGAAGGCTAGGGCATGGTAGAGATCACAATGATGAGTGTGAAGGGGGGCGTCAAGGGCAAAACGGCAAAAGGAGTTGAAAAGGGCATCTAGTCTGGCCACGGAGGACTTAGGGGCAGCACTGTAGACTATGTCATAGTAGTCGAAGATAGGTAGGATCACCTTCTGGACAAGCTCACTCCTAGCCATGGGTGGGATGCAGGCACGGTTCCTGAATAAGGCACTGAGCTTAGGACGCAATTTTTTCTGAATGGAGTCGATATGGCCAGAGAAGTTCAGGTATTGATCCAGCCAGACACCTAAATACCTGAAGGAAGATGTGTCCTCCAATAAAGTCCCGTCAAGCCTGCAGAAGAAGGGAAGAGAGGGAAAACTGGTAAGTCTCTGCCTCGTATCTATGCCAGAAGTTTAGGATATAAAATAAAACAACAGTAAGACAAAAAAAAGACACTGGCAGTGAGAAGGTTAAATAAAAGTTCTATTTTACGGAAAGCTTGGTGGAGCTGTGGAATGGTCTGCCAGCGGATGTGCTGGGCGCCAAGACCGTAAATGGTGTCAAGCATGGATGGGAAAAAGTGATAGGTCTGGTGGTTACTCAGCTCGGTAGCAGTAGGGAGGGGAACCGGGGGGTGGACCGAGAAGAATAAAATCCCATACGGACAATAGGTCCCTGGGCAGCCGGAGAACTTAGGGCAGACTAGATGGACTTTTGGTCTTTTTCTGCCGTCAATGTCCAAATTTCTAGATGATCTACAGGCATTAGTGACAGTCAGCAAATTGGATATAAAAACAGTGGCGGAAACACGGGCCACAACCGCACTCACAGTTGTACCCTTTATGTACTCACCAACTGGTTAACTTTACCCAGCAGAATAAAGCTCCAGATCTGTCAGCTAGCCAAAAAGGTGGTCCTGGGCCTAACAATTACTGCTTTAACAAACTGCTTCCACACCATCTCCAACCAATACAACACCAAGAACATGGTCAAGAATGCCCTTAAGCCTCCTTTCCAGCGTACTCAGTTGCTGTCAGGGCCACTAAACGGCTAAGCAAACTGCTCGATATACTACTGAATCTCCCCAAGTTTAATCAACTTAAGAAATATTTGAGGTCAAATGCAATTGTATTGTTAAACAGTTATATTTAGTTTCTCAATGTACATGACTCTCATGTATTGTACACACCATTGCTCCCTTTACTCCTTAGTGGGTTGGTCTTCCCTTAAATTCAGAAAGCAAAGAAATGCTGCCCTCTGGACCTTCCGGGCAAGCACTAAGAAGCTTGCACAGTACATTTCAGGTTGTTTACCCTGTTGTACGTTAGGTAGTTATGCTCAAAGAAGCTCCTCTCACATTTCCCTAACTAGCCCGAAAGTCAAGTTACACTTTGGCAGGGCCTCAATAAGTTATGCACTTCTCAACTCCAGAATAAAGTCCAAAGAACCATGAAAATAGCCTGCCATATTAATCTGTCAACGTTCAAATCACTATATGCATGTTCCATTAAGGAGTCCTGCAATTACATAATTACATACTAACATACTAAACAGCCAACAGATTAGGCTCTATGGTCTATCGAGTCTGCTCGGGGATCAGTGCCTATCCTGGGCACCGTTATAGCACCCCCACCCTCCCTACAAGATCACCTACCCCCAACCCTGATGGGGCTCTGGTATGAACTCTCCTACTATACCTATCCCAGCCCTTCCTGAACCCCTTCACAGTTGTAACAGCCACAGCTCCTCGGGCAGTGCATTCCAGAGCTTCACCACCCTCTCAGTGAAGCAGCATCGCCTTGTTTCCCCCCCTTAGCCTCCCCCGACCAGCCTTAATGAGTGTCCCATGGTGGTCCCTTCCTCCCTCAGCTGAAGCACCCTCTCTCCGTTTACCCCATTTATTCCCTTGAGATATTTAAAAACCTTGATCATATCCCCTCTGTTCCTCCTCTCCTCCAATGAGTACAGGTTGAGCTCCTCCAGTCTCTCCTCATAGAGCTTTTCCCCTAGACCTATCATCATCCTGGTCACCCTCCTCTGGACTCCCTCCAGAAGAGCAATATCCCTCTTTAAGTAAGGATGCCAAAACTGCACACAGTATTCAAGGTGCGGTCTAACCAGGCAATTATACAGCGGAAAGAATCTCTGTCGGTTCCTTGAGGTTATCCCCCTGGCTATGCACCCCAGCATTTTATTTGCTAGGGCCGCAGCTCTTCTACACTGCTGCAAGTTATTCATTTTGGCATCATCCACCACCCCTAGGTCCTTCTTCACCCCAGAAGCCTGCAATGCCTCCCCCTCAGGGTGTATACAGGAGCCAGGTTTTTGATCCCCAGGTGAAGCACCCTGTATTTCCCAGTGTTAAACTTTAGTTTCCAGGCACGTGACCACCTCCCCAGAGCTTCCAGATCCTCCTGGAGAGCCAACTTTCCCTACTCCCCATCAACCACCGCCCACAGTTTCGAGTCATCTGCAAAGAGGCTCATTCCACTCCTGATATAGCTTCTGATGTCTGAGATACAGACAAACAGGAGTGGGCCCAGTACTGATTCCTGTTGGACCTGCTAATTACTCTCCTGGGGGATGACACCTCCCCCCCAACCATCGCCTTCTGTACACGCCCCGTTAGCCAGTTTCCAATCCACCCGACCATCCGTTCTCCTACCCCATATCTGCTCCAGCAGCCTGGGATGTGGCACTGGGTCAAACGCCCCACTGGAGTCTAGAAAGAGGACATCCACTGGTCTGCCCTGATCCAGCGCTCTAGTCACCCCTTCACAGAACCCCACCACGTTGGTCTTACACAATCTACCCTTAACAAAGCCATGCTGGTGGCCCCATGCCTTCAGAACCCCCTCCAGCCTCTCTTTCATAACTATCTCCATCACCTTGCCCACTACTGACGTCAGGCTAACCGGCCTATAGTTTCCTGGGTCCTCTTGTGAACCACCCTTATGAACTGGCACGATCTGGGCCATCCTCCAGTCTTGAGGCACACACCCTGTCTGAAGGGACGAGTTACAAAGGTCCGCCAGCGGTGCAGCCAGGGGATCAGCCAGTTCCTTAAGCACCCTAGGATGGATCCCATCTGGGCCCAGTGCTTTATCTGCTCTTAGGGCTTTGAAAGCTTCCCACTCCCTCCCTGTGGGGATTTCACTATCCAATGCCCCCTCTTCATCTGCTGGTCCCCCATCCTCCTTGGTGAAGATCAATGCAAAAAAATTATTTAGTACCTCCGCCTGTTCCCCCACCTTCTCCACCCACCCATTCCCTATCCACAGCCTACTAATGTTCCCCTTCCCTTTTGTTCTTTCTCTGATACAACTGAAGAACCCTCCCCCCTTCTAATCCCCATGCACCAATCTCAGTTCTGCCTCCACCTTGGTTGACCTCCCACCACCCGGTTACCCTCTGGGCTGTCATACCATATTCCCCTTGGATAAACCCCCCTCCCCGAGAATGTCTGTACCGGCTATCAGCAGCCTTTTCTCCTTATCGCATCCTGAACCTCTCTTGACCACCAGCTCGGCCTCATTGCTTTGCCCCACTTGCGTTTCTTCTTCGTGCAGGCCTTGGTAGCCTCCAGGAGCCCCTTTTTAATAATTTCCCACTGGGCCTCAGTGCCCATATCTGGCCCAATCTCCTCTAGGTGGCCCCTAAGGATCCACTCCATCCCACCAAAGTCCGCTCCTCTAAAATCAACCACTGTCGTTTTATGTGATCCCCCCCCCCACACAGATCTGGGGAGAACCAGACTGTGGTGTGATCATTTCCCGCCAGCGAGTCTCCAACAACTATGTCCCTGATGAGCTCACTGTCTGCCAGGACCACATCCAGGACGTGCCCCTTCCTCGCTGGATCAGTTACCAGCTTGAGCAAGAAACGCATCCTGCAATACATCCAGCAGACACTGCTCTCTACCTGATGAGGACACCAGTTTCTCAGTCTGTTCCTGGCATATTCAGATCACCCAGCACCACTAGGCCCTCCTCCTGCTCCTCCCCCTGCCTGGGTGGTCTGTATACTACCCCTGTCTTCACCCGCTTCCCCCTGGAGCCTGCAGGACGACCCATAAAGCCTCTACTTGGTCCCCCGCTTCCTCAACCTTGTTTATCCCTATGCCATCCCTAATGATAAAAGCTACTCTCCATTCCCTCTGCCCTATCCCTTCTGCATGTGGTGTATCCAGGTAGGTTTAGGTCTCAGTCATGCCTGGAAGTGGCCCAATTCTCAGTGACAGCTGCCACATCTACCCCACCCTCCACTAACAGCGACTGAAGCTCTGGCATCTTGTTCCCCATGCTCCTGGCATTAATCAGGACCACCCTCCAACATGTCCCCTGGCCCCCTTTCCCCTGCCCTGCGGGCTCCCTGGTCTCTGCTTACAAGAACCCCCTCATGCATTATCAGGAGCTTCTAGCTTGCACCCCCTCCCCCTTGCTTGTGGGGGAAGACCACTGCCGCCAAGGCTTGGCCTGCCAGGACGCCCCTTCCCCCCCCACAAGTTTAAACCCCACCTGGAATGGATGAATTCTCCCAGTCTAAGCTGCAAGATCTCCTTCCCCTCTGAGCTAAGGTGAAGCCTGTCCCTTGCATACAGTTCCTTGTCCTCCCAGGATGCACCCCAGTCCCCCACCCTCCCATATCCCCTGGCCTTGCACCATCACTGAGCTGATGCTGGTCCATCCCACATTTCCCCCTGGATCAAGGGCCCCCCCCTTCTCCCAGGTCTTCATCCTCACCAACCTATCCACCTCCACCCCTTCTTCCTCTACTGCTCCGGGTCAATCCCTGTGTACCACACAGGGACAAGGGCCCCCCCTTGCCCCAGGCTCTTTCTCCCTCACAGGCCTGTCTCCACAACCCGATCCTCACTCTACTGCACCCAGACCTTACTCTGTATTTCTCCAGGGATGGGACCCCTGCCCCACAAGGAATGCACCGCCCCCACCCGCGCCTTTCTCTGTCCTCCCTGCATAACTTCCCCCTCAGATCATAACCATTTCCCTACTGGGTCCCCCTTGCTCCCCCCAGCCTCCCTACCCAAGCCCCACTTCCTTGACAACTCCTCCCTTACCCTCAGCATCCTGCCTCTCCTCCCTCCTGCTGGTGCTCGCACATCCTCCCTGGTGCTTGCACATCCTCCATATCCTGCTCCCCCCCGGAGATCCTATGTCTGGGAGTATCCCCCTTTCCCCATCTACTGGGCCTGTTGCCATCCCCCCACTTACCTGCCTCCAGAACAGTCTCCTCCATTCCCAATTCCATCCCCTCGCTAGACTATGCCAGGGGTGAGAATCTGTTGTTGTGCTTGAAGCCAAATTTCCTAGCTCCTCCTGTCACCTCAGCCCCCCAAACAGTTTTTCTTTGCCCATACCCCTGCCCTCTACTCCTAGCCACTTGCCAGGCCCCCCATGTCCCTATTCAGCTCAGGGCCACCCTAAACCATGCCCTCTGGTGCTCCCCTCCTACCTCTATGGTCCACTCCCACACCTCCCTTGTGATAGCATGGTCCAATGCACCCGTGCCATCCTTCTACTGTCTGTTCACTCCCATTTTGTGTGCCTCTCCAGAAACCACTATCATATTGCCATTCCCCCCCCACTGCCCTCCTGCCAACCCACCCCCATGCCGCTTTCCTTATCACCCCCCCACCCAACACCTATCTTAGCCACTTGACTGCCTCCCTAAGCTGTGCCAACCATTGGTACACCATACAATCCCCCATCCTCCAGGCCAGGGCCAGCACCATGGCCTACCCACACCCTACACACCCCGCTACCCTTCCAAAAATACCAGCCCTCGTGATTTATGGCCCCTGCCCCATTTCCCGCCATGGTCAGCTGCCTAATACCAATTTGTCCTAGCCGAGCCAGAGTACATCTGCCCCCCCACTCCCACCGTTGCCCATTGGGCCAGCTACCAAAAACAAACTTCTCTTACAGAAGGTATTTAGAGAACTAACCATGCATCAGCTAAGCACAGATACAGGCCCACAATGAAGTAACAACTCCCACTCGACTGCACCAAGGGTTTCTGCCCTACCCCCAGAGTTCATTCCCCCTAGTCGTAGCCACAACCCAGCCCTGGCCCGCTTCCTAGCAGCCGGAAAAGGTGCTCTGCTTGCTCCCCCTGTAGCCCTGGCCTAGTTCCTAGCAGCCGGGATGGACTCCTTTTGTGGCCCTAAAAGCTGCCGCTCATCTGCCCCTCACAGAGCTGGGTGTCTTTTAAAGCCCGGGCGGCCTTTCAAACAACGCGCCTCAGGCACCGATTGGAGCGCCAGGCCTCTCCACTGATTGGTCCCACAACAAACTCCCAGTCACTACAGCTCCACTTCGAGCGCTTCTGATGTTCCGCTCCTATGTGGCTGGGAAAGATGCTCGTTGCAGCCCTGGCCCGTTTCCTAGTGGCCGAGAAAGGTGCTTCGCTTGCTCCCCCTGTAGCCCTGGCCCACTTCCTAGCGGCTGGGAAGGACTCCTTTTGCGGCCCAGAGAGCCGCAGCGGCGGCAAAATTGCTTTCCTTGATTTTTGGCTAAAGGTATACTGACCTCAGACACTGTACCCTCTTTTGACCTCCACTGACCCCCCAATGTGATTTTACTCACACTTATCCTCCTCCCTCCCTTCTCCACCTTAGTTGTTCCAAGTAACCATTGTCCTTCTCTGCATGGTTGCCCACAGCGCCTGTGTTATGCTGGTATGTTCAATGCATATACTGCTATTTGACTGCTGTCTATAAGTATTCTCTTAGTGTACATATTTACGAATGTATCTTATTCTACTGTATGTAATGCTTTAATTTCAATTTTTGTAATATTATTCTGTGTTTGATCATGTACATGTCCAGGTCCATCTTGTAAATGAGTTTACTCAATGGTGTTTTGCCTGGTAAAATAAAGATTTTTGATTGATTGATAACGTGACTTTTTATATAACAGTCTATCATTTTTTTTCAAAACTGTATGCAATTTTTCTGTCTTATGTGCTTGGAGCCTGACTCGACTGCATTTCCACTGGAAAAGCTTTATTCTACTTGTAATGTTTTTTGTGACTATGTATTTGATGTGGAACCTTTGTAAACGAGCACTCATGCTCAAAGCTAATGTTTGGACTTTTTCAATAAAAAAATAAATAAATGATTGGGAGTTATGATCTCCAGAATACTCATTGTTCAAAAAAGATGGAAAATATGAGAAAGGGGAAGGGTTGGCATTATACATAAAAGAGAACATGCAGACAACATAAATTGTTGATAGCCAAAATAAAGCAACGACTGAAATGTTACAGGTACAATTAATTGCAATTAGGGTGGGCGTGGTACAAAGACCACCCTCTTAGAAGGATGAAGTAGAAAAGAAATGATGGACAGGATTAAAAAGTTTGCAGATAAAGGGGAAGTACTATTTTAATGGATATTTATTTATTTTATTTTATTTTCCCCCTTACACTTTTCTCTTTATACGCCCCCTGCACTGCACCATTGGGAATCACCTATGGCATCTGCCTCCTTTCTCCCCCTTACCTGGAGCCCATGAGTGGTCCCCCACGGAGCTTTGGTTTTACCCCCAGGTGGGGACAAGGTGGGGCCTGTACACCCCAAGCTTCTTGTTTCTTCGGGCCACACCAACCAGGACAGGCAGGGAGAGCTGTGGATGTCTGTGCTGGGCACTCCATCTTCCCGGTGCCCAGGGAGCTGTTTTTCCACTGTTCTGGTGGTGGGCGTGACGTGCGCCCAGATGTCAACACGCAATCGCCAACGTCGGTCGCGCCCCTACCCCTCTGTGTAGCTTGGTGCTTGCTGTGTCTCCAGCCTCCGCCAGAGGTCAGTCAAGCACCGAGCCTCATCCCCTCCTCCCCAGAGAAGGCGAGTAGTCCTTGATGTTCAGGCTCCCATCTCCTGAGAGATGTTTCTCAACCCCTGTCATGGCATCGCAAGCAGTAGCTTACTGCTGTGTTGGCAGGTCAGCTCAATGACAGATTTTAACATGCCTGATGTCAACTGCGTAATCTCTTCAACTTAAATGAAAGAAACCATGGAATTGTAGAAAAGATGCAGTATGCATCCTCCTTTTTTTAATAAGGATACTTTATTGAATTTTTAATAAAATAAAAAAAAAAAGTTATAACCACACAAGACAAACCAAAACACAATAACCCCAGAAGAAAAATGATACAATGTGATGAAGCTTCACAGTAGATACAAAGATACAAACAAAAGAACAAAAAAATAAAAATCTCCCCTATTACCAATTTCTCCCATCTATCTGCCTTAGCTCATTCAGGAGGAATGGGACCACATCAGGGTGTACGGCATTATACACAGGTGCAAATCAGAACTTGTACAGTCAGTAGAAGCACACTCTGTCAATGGCATGTCAAGGGGCAGATACAATTTCTAACATGGTATAAAGCAAGTGGTGTTGCATGAATGCCAGCATCCTCTCCATACAGAGGGCTTGCAAGATCTCGGTGTGCCATTCTGAGGATGTTGGGGTTTCCTGGTCCTTTCAATGCCTCAAAATAGTTTTCTTGACCATCATGGTAATTAGTATGAAGTGATAGCATCATTGCACCATAAATCTATCCACACTCAGTTCCAGAAGGCATCCCTCAAGGGTGAAGGCATCCTGCAGACCAAGGGGCAGATCCAGGAAATCATGTACCAGCTGCAACAGAGAATGTGTCTTCGGTCAATCCCACGGGACATGTTTTAGCATTTCAAGGACTGTACCACATTTTGTACAGGGGGAAGAGCCTAGGAAGTGCAAAGCACGTAGTGTTTCAGGCATACTAACATACTAAAAAGCCAGCAGAATAGGCAAAATGGTCTGTCTTGTCTGCTCGAAAGCCAGCAACCTGGTGGCTGCTCGCCTTACCATCCCCCCAGCCCCCAAGAGGGTCTTCTTTAGTTTCAGTTTCCCCTTGTACCTGTCCCACCCCTTCTTGAATCCCTCCACTGTGCCCTCCTTCACCAGCCTCCCAGGCAGCGCATTCCACGGCTCCACCACCCTGTCAGTGAAATAAAATGCTTCCTACACCCCCCCGAAGTTCCCCCCTCCAGCTTCCACTCATGGCCCCTGGTTGTTCCCCCCTTCTTTAGCCTAAAAAGCTCATTGGTTCCACTCCTGGTTATTCCTTTTACATACTTGAAAACCTCTATCATATCTTCCCTGTTCCTCCTCTCCTCCAGTGAGTAAAGCCCAAGCTCTTCCAGTCTCTCCACATAAGGCTTCCCCTCCATGCCCTGAATCATCCTGGTCGCTGTCCTCTGGACCCTCTCCAGCAGTGCTATGTCCTTCTTCAGATGAGGTCTCCAGAACAGTACACAGTATTCGAGCTGCAGCCTGACCAAGGCATTATAGCCTAGAGGTTAGAGGAACGAGATGTGAACAAGCTTGATACATCCGGCAGACCAGACCCGAGTTTGATTCTCACAACCTCCACTTACAAACTGTATGACTCTGAGCAAGTCACTTAACCACCCAGTGCTCCCAGATTGCCCCTGAAAACAGACACTTGTGCCTAGTGGGCCTTACCCAGTTACCAAAAGACTAAAAAAAATAGAGGAAGGATCACCTCCCTCCTTCTGGACGTAATTCCCCTGGCTATGCAGCCCAGTATCCTGTTTGCTTTGGCTGCAGTTCTACAATTTTCAGGAGTTATTCATTTTGACGTATATCACCACCCCTAAATCCCTTTCTCCCAATGTGGCTTGCAGTGTGACACCACCCCCCGGGTGTATTCATGGCCTGGGTTTTTTTACCCCCAAATGAAGTACCTTACATTTCCCGGCATTAAATTTCAGTCCACACCTCCTTGACCATCCCTCTAGGGTATCCAGATCCCCCTGGACCGCCTCCCTCGCTTCTTCACAATCCACCAGTGCTCCCAGTTTTGAATCGTCTGCAAAGAGACTCAACCTATTCCTAACCCTCCCTCTCTATATCCGAGACATAGGCACTGAAAAAGAGTGGCCCCAATACCGAACCCTGAAGGATCCCATCGATTACCTTCCTGGGAGAGGAGAGTATTCCACCCACCACTACCCTCTGTAAATGCCCCAAGAGCCAATTTTCAACCCAATTGAGCTCCTGTCCTCCCACCCCTTTCTCCCCCAACTTTATACATCAGCCCATAATGTGGTACTGAATCAAACGCCTTGTTGAAATCTAGGTATAGGACAGCCACCGGCCTATGTCTGTCCAAGGCCCCGTCACCCAATCATAAAACTCTATGAGGTTGGAATGACATGATCTCCCTGGAACGAAGCCATACTGTTTATCATCCTGGTGCCCTAACCATTCCAGCTGCCTCTCAATCCTCTCCTTACATACTAACATACTAAAATGCCAGCAGAATAGGCCTAACGGTCTTTCGTGTCTGCTCGTTTAGTCAGTCCCCAACCTGGGTGCTGACCTTGCTGCCCCCCTCGCCTTCTCTGGCTTCTCCCTTCCCAGTTCCGGATATTCTTGCTGCATTGGATTTTGCTTCCAGAACCCTTCCCCTGTACCTGTCCCACCCCCTCTTGAACCCCTCCACTGTCTCTGCCTCCACCAGCCCCCTAGGCAGTGCATTCCATGGCTCCACCACCCTCTCAGTGAAGTAGCACCTCCTCCTTTCTCCCTGAATCTTCCCCGTCCAGCTTCCAGCCATGCCCTCTAGTGGCCCCTTCCTCCTTCCTTCAAGCACCTGACTGTTCCTCCCTATTTACCCTCTTCATGTACCTAAAGACCTCTATCATGTCCCCCGGTCCCTTCTCTCTTCCAATGTGTACATATTTAGCTCTTCGAGCCTCTCCTCATAGGTCCTGTCCCCAAGCCCCAAATCATTTTGGTTGCCCTCCCTGGACCCTCTCCAGGAGGTTAATGTCCCGCTTATGTGGCCTCCGAACTGCACGCAGTACTCAAGGTGCGGCCTCACCAAGCAGTTATACAGGGAGTATCACTTCTCCTTCTGAGGTGATCCTCTAGCGATGCATCCCAGCATCCTGTTGGCCTTGGCTGCTGCCTCCTACAAGTCTCAGAGTTGTTCATCTTGACATCCACCACCACCCCAGGTCCCTCTCAGCCATCGAGACTTGCAGCATTTCCCCAGGGTGTACACTTGACCTGGGTTTCTGGCCCCAGGTGGAGTACCTTGCATTTCCTGCATTGAACCCTCAGCTTCCACTTTCTAGACCATCTTCCAGAGCCTCCAGGTCCCCTGTAGGGCCACCTCCCTCCTCCCCATCCACCACCGCCCCCGTTTGAGTCATCCGCCGAGACTCATCTCACTCCTGATTCCTGTCCTTATGTCAGATACATGGCGTTGGAACAGAAGGGGCCCAAGGACTGATCCCTGTGGGACCCCATTAATGACCCTCCTTGGGATGAGACTATCTCACCAACTACGACCCTCTGGGTCCGGGTCCTGAGCCAATTGCTCATCCATCTGATCATCTGTTCCCCACCCCATTTCTCCCAGCTTATCCAACAGGCCCACGTGAGGAACAGAGTCAAATGCCTTGCTGAAGTCCAGAAAGAGGACATCCACTGGTCTACCCAGGTCCAAGGCACTTGTCACCCAGTCATAGAACTCCACCAGGTTTGTCTGACACGATTTCCCCGGGATGAATCCATGCTGTCCATCGTCCAGGCACCCTGACTTATCCAGGTCCCCCCCATGCCTCTCCTTGACAATGCCCTCCAACACCTTGCCCACCACCGAGGTCAGGCTGACAGGCCTGTAGTTCCCTGCCACCTCCCTTGATCCCCCCTTGTGGATAGGCACTATATGCGCCACCTTCCAGTCTTGGGGCACCCACCCTGTCCTCAGAGAGATGGTGAAAAGCTCTGCCAGGGTTTTGCCAGGACATCTGCAAGTTCCTTCAGCACTCTGGGATGTAATTTATCCGCCCCGGTGCTTTCTCTTGTCTTATGAGCTGAGGGCTTCCTCACCTCTCAGCTGTGATTTCCACCTCCTGCACCCCCTTCTCCCTGCTTAGCCCTCCCCACCTGCCAGTGATGCCTCCCCTCCCCAGACCTGCCGATCGGTAAGGGTCCCCCTCCTCAGTATCTCTGTCTCCTCCCATGTATATGCAGCACCCCATTTTCCTGGTGAAAACTGAGGTGAAGTACTCATTTAGTACCTCAGCCTGCTCCCGGGTCTTGTGCCCATCCCTCCTGATTTAATCCTGCTAATCTGCCCCTTCACCCTTCGTTTTTCCCAATGTATCTAAAGAACCCTTGTTCCTCTCCTAATTTCCTGGCCAGGTTCTGCTCCTTCCTTGCCTTAGCCGCCTCACCACTCTAGTGGCCCTTCTAGCCATCAGCTTGTACTCCCTCGATCCTTTCACTCCTTGAGCACTTGAATTGCTTATAGGCTGCTTTCTTTCCTCAAGACCACCTCCTGGACCTCCTGGTCCACCAACAGGGTTTTTTGGGCCCCACCGCATTTTGCCTTACTTTGCACAGGTGCTGGTAGCATCCTGCACCCCTCCTGATGATTTCCCACCTACTATCAGCCCATGTCTGACCCAATCCCATCCAAATGCTCCTTAAGGATCCTTCCCATTTCCTTAAAATCTGCCCCTGAAGTCGGTTACTCCGCCTTTGTGCAGCCTTCACTCCTCCTAGGTCCAGGCAGAACCAGACCGTGGCATGGTCACTCCCGCCAATGGGTCCCTTACCTCCAGACCCCAATCTGGTCACTGTCTGCCAGGACCACATCCAGTACCATTGTTCTCCCTGGTCGGTTCCCTCACCTGCTGAGTTAGGAACGCTCTTGAAAGACATCCAACAACCTCTGTTCCTGGGCACAGAGGATGTCATAGTCTCCAGTCTGTTCCTGGCATGTTTAAGTCCCCAACACCACCACTGCCTCTGCCCAGTCTGCAGTGTCTCCTAACATCTGCCACCAGACTGTCCTCCAGCTCCTCCGCCAGGGCAGGGGTCATACACCACTCCTATTTTTACTCTCTTGCCCCCTTGTTATCAAGGTGACCCAAATCGCCTCCACGGTTCCCTCCGCCTCTACTCCCCATGCCAATGCAGTTTTTGACTATCATTGCTACCCTCCTCCCTTCCCTCCCCCTGTCCTTCCTGAACATAGTGTATCCTCCAGGTTCAGGTCCCAGTCATGTCTGTAGTGGCTCAAGTCTCAGTGATCGCTGCCACATCCACTGCTCCTCAGTTAGCATTGCCTGGAGCTCAGGCATTTTATTGCCCAAGCTCCTGGCATTTAGCAGGACTACCTTCCACCTTTCCTGTAGTTCCATTTCCTGCCTCATATTCCCATGGGATTCTGTTTTCCCTGGTCTGCACTTCTGCCAGCTGGCCTTTTCCTGCAATCCTCCTGGTCCTCAGGGGTGGAGACAGAGTCCCTCCTTTATTGGCACCCCTTGACAGCCTTTTCTCCCATCCCACCCCCTTCACAAGTTTAAACCCCACTTTTCACCAATGAACCCTCTATTTTCAACTTAAGGATTCCTCCTCCAAATTGAGATGTAGTCTATCTCAGCATACAGCTCCTTATCCTCCCAGGTCTCCCCACCCCATCAACCCATACCCTCTGGCCTCACACCACCCCCTGAGCCACTGGTTTATCTCCTAATTTTCCTTTGTGTTCCCACTCAGCCCTTGGCACTGGCAGGATTTCTGAGAAGGAAACTGTGCATCCTATGTCATGACAGACCCTGGCGAGCTCCTGAATCTTGCCTGTATCTCTAGCTCGCTATTTCCTCAATGTCATTTGTACCCAGGTGGACAGTATGTCTGGGGAACCCCACAATCCTTTTGCCAGCTGATATACCTCGTGCTTAGCCCTGTGCAACCGTTAGTCCAGGGAAGCATCTTGTTCTAACTGGCCAGGCTTCCCTCCCTATCCCATTTGATACCCTGATCATAGAATCCCCCAGCAGGAGCACTCTGACCACTCCTTTTCCTCCATTCCCCCCCCTTCCATGTCCCTCATCCTTTCTACAGGCCCCTCCACCCAGCTGGCTCCGTGTTCCTCCCTCTTTCTGGGTGCCACATGCCACCCCCTCCTCTCCAATCCTATGCCTCTCAACATAGAAACATAGAATGTAACAGCAGATAAGGACCGCTTGGGCCCACCTAATCTGCCCATTTTCCTACCTAACAGATAAGCTGCAGATCCTAATTAACCAACAGCTTACTTCCTCCTACCCCCCCACTAAGACTGCCTTATGTCTGTCCCATGCATTCTTGAATTCCCCCACTGTTCTTGACTCCACGACCTCCTCAGGGAGGCTGTTCCATGCATCCACAACCCTCTCTGTGAAAAAATATTTCCTCACATTACCTCTGAGCCGTCCCCCCTCTATCTGCAAATTGTGCCCCCCTTGTTCTTGCACATCTCTTTTTCTGAAAGATGCCACCCTCTTGGACTTTGTTGATTCCCTTGAGGTACTTGAAAGTTTCTATCTAAGCCACTGGTTTACCCCTCTAAGTTTTAGTTTGCTCTCCCCGGATGCTCTTGATACTGGCAGAATCTCAGAGAAGGAAATTTTACTTCCTATACAGTGACAAACCCTTGCCAGTTCCCAGAACCTAGCCTGTATTTCTAGCTCACTGTTCCCTTCCAAGTCATTTGTCCCCAGATGTACTAGGAAGTCCGGCCTTACATAGAAACATAGACTTTGACTGCAGATAAGGACCACTTGGCCCACCCAGTCTGCCCATTTCCCTACCTACTGGATAAGCTGCAGATTCTAGTTAACCAACAGCCTACTTCTTGCCACCCCCCACTACAATTGCCTTGTGTCTGTCCCATGCATGTTTGAATTCCCCCACTGTTTTAGCCCCAACAACCTCCCCAGGAAGGCAGTTCCACGCATCCACCACTCTCTCCGTGAAAAAAGATTTCCTCACATTACCCCTGAGCCGTCCCCCCTCTATCTTTAAATTGGGTCCCCTTGTTCTTACACATCTCTTTTTCTTAAGATGATGCTACCCTCCTGGACTTTGTTGATTCCTTTGAGGTACTTGAACATTTCTATCATGTCCCCCCATCCCTCCTTTCATCAAAGGTATACATATTAAGCTCTCAATCTCTCCTCATACAATTTCTGATGCAGACCCTGCACCATTTTAGTTGCCCTCCTCTGGACTGCTTCCATCCTGTCTATGTCCTTGTGTAGATGAGGTCTCCAAAACTGCACACAGTACTCCAGATGGGGTCTCACCAACTGTCTGTACAGAGAGATAACCACTTACCTTTTTCTACTTGTGATGCCCCTTCCTATGCATCCCAATATCCCCAGGCTCTCCTTACTGACTTCTCACATTGCTTACCCACCTTTAGATCATCTGATATGACTACCCCCAAGTCCTGTTCCATTTTTGTTGTTGTTAGTACCTCCCCTGCTATTGTGTACTCTTCTCCTGGGTTTTTGTTTCTCAGGTGCATTACTTTGCACTTCTTTGCATTGAATCTAAGTTGCCATATGTCTGACCATTCCTCCAACCTTGCCAAGTCCCTTCTCATCCTTTCTACACCCCCTTGTGTATCAACTCTGTTACAGATCTACTAGTGATCCCCCTTTCTTTGGAATGTGTTCCCCCACATTCCAGTGCTATCGAGTATAGGTGGAATCTGGCCTTGTGTACGAATAATCCTGGCATACATTTAGCCTTGACTGGGTTGCTTTTATTGGCCCCCTCCCACTGGATATCCCGGTCATGGAATCCCCCAGCAGTATCACCTTCACCCCACCAGGGCTCGAAATAATGGTCTCGAGGATACATTTCCTCTGGAAATGTAGGAGGTGCAGATTACATTTCCAGGGGACATGGTACATTTCCACATAGAAAATAATACTTATTTTAGAAAGCATAGTAGGGCAGTGTAGGAACACAAGTTACACAGAAACATAGAAGCTGACAGCAGATAAGGACCGCAAGGCCCATCCAGTCTGCCCATTTCTTTTTCTACCTTATAAATGTGCCATCGGCCTTTGCTCTGTCAGTGCTCCTCTATTCATACTCATCTGTATTGCTCCCTTATGCCTATCCCATGCCTGTTTGAAGCCCCGCACTGTATTCATAGCCACCACTTCCTGAGGTAGGCCGTTCCATGCATCCACCACTCTTTCTGTGAAAAAGAATTTCTTCACATTCCCCCTTAATCGGTCTCCCTCTAATCTCATGCTGTGTCCTCTTGTCCTGCTATTTTTCTTATACTTAAACATGTTACTCTTTCACCTTGTTAATGCCCTTAAGGTGTTTGAATGTTTCAATCATATCACCTCTCTCCCTCCTTTGCCCAAGAGTATACATACTGAGATCTGTTAATCTGTCCTCATATGTCTTCTGATGCAGTCCCTGCACCATTTTGGTTGCTCTTCTCTGGACTGCCTCAATTTGGTTAATGTCCTTGTGAAGGTGTGGCCTCCAATACTGCACGCAGTACTCCAGATGGGGCCAACCAGTGTCTTGAAAGAGATTATTACCTCCCTCTTACGACTTGTGATACCCCTACTAATACACCCTAACACCCCCCTAGCTTTACCTACTGCTTTAGTGGTCTTCGTGGATGATTTCAGGTCACCGGTGATGATGATGCCCAAGTCTCTTTCTTTCTTTGTGACTGCCAGCAACTCCCCTCACAGCCTACAGGTGGCTTCAGGGTTTCTCTTCCCTATGTGCATGATCTTGCACTCCTTGTATTAAAGGGGCACTGTTAGCTTTGCCCATCGGTTTATTTTCACTTCGCAAATGATAATTTGTGGGCACAAACGAAAGCACTAAATATGCTCGGAATTGTCTTCGTATGAAAGTAAAAGTACCCAGTTTAATTCTGTTTTTTTTTTATATTTTCAACTTGTTTCTTTCAGTCATCCCGACTGAACCTCGCCATCCCCCGGAAGCAGATACCGCACTGAGAATGCTCCGGGAACGCACGTCTGCTGTGCTGAGGTGCAAATTTTAGCAAACATGTCGCAGCAGACATATAATCCAGCAAAACTAGTAAAATTAAAATGCTGCTGGTATGTTTCACAGTAAAACGAGTGCTGCATTAACTGCAAATCACTACCGGAGTCTGGTGCCGAAATCCCGCGCATGTGCACTTGCAGTCAGAGGAAAGATCTCGCGCATGCGTGAGAATGTGCCACTAGTGCGCATGCGCGGGATTTTCTTCATCCTCTTCCGGACCTGCACTTCCCACCCCATCAGCTGAAATTTTCCCTACCCTACTCTCCACCTCTTCCGATTATTCTTGTCTCGAATCTGACTTCTCTACTGCCCCCCCCCCCCCGATTGTCTTCCCCAACCTGGACACCGCCTGACCACATTTCAGCCACCTTCCACCCTGTCCTCACTCAGTGCCCCCATCTACCATATTTCCCCAACCTAGGCTCCTGTCCCCCCATCCTTTCCTATGGTTCCAGCACCTCCTCTGTCTCCCACCCCTCAGCTTACTGACCAAACCCTCCCTGTCCTCTTGCTCTCCCCACCATCAGCCTCCTCCCACATCATCCCGGATATAATAGGGTGAAACGGTTTGTAAGTGTGATGCTTGCCTCCGTTTTGCTCTCTTCTATCCCTCCTTCACTCTTTTGCTCCCTCCGAGCAGCCCCCTCCCTACAGAGCGCTCCCGATGTTGCTTGTTCCGCCCCCCCCTCACCTCCAGAGTGACCATATGGTCCACCTATCCCCCGAGACGTGCCCTTTTTGCCTATACCACTTGCCCTTTGAGACATGCCATTTTGACCACGTCTAGTCACATATGATCCATACCCCACCTTACCACCCCATCCTGCCCCAATCCCCCATTCCAGCTGCCTTCTGATCCCTTGATCTCCTCCCTAAGACCCTCCAGTTGAAAACACACTGGGCACCCTGCAAACCTCCATGTCCAATTTAATATTATGGCTGCCCCACACCCCGTACACCTTATCGCCCTGCCAAAGATGCCCACTCTGACTGCCCCCAAGCCCCCCCTCATTTTAGTTATGAGCAATATGTCCCCCTACCTGCAATAATATACTGTCAAACTTACACAGCCCCCCACCAGTGATTACAACACACACACACACACACACACACGAGATACCCAGCAATAGACAATTTTCACCAATGTGCCCCCTTATTAATCAGCAAGCCCAACACAATACCCCTCAATGTGCCCTCAGTTATACACCATCAAAGCCCAGCAAGATCCCAAGAATTAATCTGCAATCCCCACAGTAACCACTATGCCCAAGCCAGCATAGTATATGATAAGAAGCATATGCCCATCCCCCTCCAGCCAGCAACAAATCCAAGCTCCCTAAATCTCAGTCGCAGCCAGTCACACCATGTTCTCCCCCAATGACCACCCCCTCAGACCATTTAATAGAGGTCGGGGTTGGAGTGGGTGGTGTGGGACACAATTACAGCTCCTTAATGGGTGGTGAGGTGGCTGGGCCCTTATCAACCCCAGCTGCAAATTGAAATTGGTGCCCTCACTCCTGATTGGTCCTTCAAGTTCAGCTGTTCCCTCTCAAGCCTGGCCCATTGACGATTTCAGCCGCTGGAAGTCTTTTCCGGTGCCCTCGCCTCACAGCTCAGTGCCCTCTAGCCCTGGCCCACTGCTGAATGCAGCCGTCGGGAGTCCGCTCCGTCACCCGCTGATGCCTTCTTCAGCTGCCAATTGCAGCCCCTACTCCTCCCGCCTTCCGATGCCAGCAATTACAGCTCCTTAATGGGTGGTGAAGTGGCTGGTCCCTTATCTAGCCCAGCCGCAAATTGAAATTGGCACCCTCACTCCCGATTGGTCCTTCAAGTTCAGCTGCTCCCTCTCAAGCCCTGGCCCGCTGAGTATTTCAGCCGCTGGAAGTCTTCTCCGGTGCCCTCTCCTCACAGCTCAGTGCCCTCTAGCCCTGGCCCACTGCCACTGCATGTAGTACATGTCTTGAAATATTTTAGTTTGCATCAACCTGTAGCAATAATTTTTAAACATACCTGTGTGTATTAACCCAAATTGTTGCCCAGGCCTCATCCATGGCTTCCCAGGAGAGGGTGTCAGCCCCATATTTTGTGGACTTGCTGAACCTCTGAGGAAGCAGATTTCTTATAGTTCTATAGAGCAGAGATACTGAGTGAGGTTCTGATACCTGCTGAATTAACTGAGGCGTGCCCTACACCAGCCCGCCTAGGAGCTTCCATACCGGCTCACAGAGCCCCTGATCGGGCTACCGCCACACGCACTTGAGGTGCCGTGGCAGGAGAAGCTAGCTGGCCACGCGCCCTACACCTGCCCGCCTAGGAGCTTCCATACCAGGTAAGCCTGCTCTCAGCCTCGGGGAATACCTTGGTGCCCCGATTGGACAGTAATTCTCTGCCTCACCAACGACTGGCTGCTGCTACTACAGCTCTGCCTGGGATTGGCTGCCTAGCGACTCCGCTCTACATGGCTCTTTTTCAAACCTGCTTCTTGCTTTGGGCGCCTCTGCCCACTCGCTCTCTATATGTTTCTTGTGAATTTTCTTCCCACACCTCCCGCCCCGACCCCAGTCTCTATTAAATACTCTTACTCTAACAGCTAGGCCAACGCTCTACTTGCCTACTGGACCAAGTACATTCAGCCACGCCCAGTGTCTAGCCCCAACCCCTAGATAACCCTGCCTTTTAAGAAGCTGTTACTGACTGGCCCTGCTAAACTCATGCATGATACGAATACTAACCTTATATAACGAAACTGTTGCTGACCAATCCTGACAACCTCTGCATGATACCAGTACAAAGAGATAATTCCCTGTTAAAAATGCTTTTTTCGGATACTCTCCTATATAGTTGTCTCATTCTACTGACTTATGCCCCAATCAAAATTTTGGTTTCTAACTCGCACCAAGGCCAAAACCTCTCCTTTAACATCTACCAAGATATACCCTCTTTTATTAGGCCATGGTATCACACAACAGGGATGACTCCATCATGTTCATGCCCCTCCTCTCACCAGACATTGACTAAAGAACAGGTGTGAATGCCTTTGACGTTAATCAGCCTTAACAGCCATCATTGCGATACAGCCCATAAAATAGCTGCCACTAAAACAATGTATGCCAGAAGGAGTAACAAAAGACTACTTAGTAGACCAAGACATTACCTTAAAAAATTACTACTGCTTCTCCTACTCTGCTTGGGAAATATGAACTAAACTCCAGGCCCACCTACTTCTCTGGACACCCCTGCAGACCTCCCACAATATAAAGGTATTAGCTTTCTCCACGTTAATGTCTGTAGTTTACTTAAGAAGCTTGACCCTTCTCAGACCTGGGCTCTACATGCATCACCTGATTTCTTCATGATAACTGAATCCTGGCTCATGCCCTCGACCCCAGACAAATCTACCTAAATACCAGGATACAATACCTACCGATGTGATAGACCGACTAGAAGAGGAGGGGTTGTAATATATGTCAAGAGCAAATTCACAGCCACAGTCTTTGATTGTACTTCAAAGGCTAAAGAATTTGAATGCTTGGCTCTAGAATTATCCCTTTCCAACGAGAAGTCACTCCTTATTGCAGCATGCTACCGACCGCCTTCTGGTGGCATGGCACTCCTGCCACATCTCCAAAGCCTACTTGACTTGGCTAACACTGAGTGTATTCTAATGGAGGATTTCAATCAAAACTGGAATGATGACAGCTCAAAGAAGCTGAAGGATCTTTGTGATGCAAATGGACTGGTACAAATGACGACTGCAGTCACCAGACCCAACAGAAACAATCCTGAGCGTAGTTCCCTTCTAGACCTCATGTTAGTAAACAAGCCACATAACATCTCGCATACCAGAGTATTCTACAATGACATAAGTGACCACTGCGCTACTGCTTGTATCAGACATTCTCCCCAAATTAAACCCGCCAATAAACTTAGATTGAAAAAATGCCTGAAAAATTTCTGTCAGAACACTTTCCTGAAAGACTTAAGCAACATCAGATGGCAGGACTTCTACCTAGCCCCCCACCTTTAATGAGGCTTTTAATATCTTTCATAGCCTCCTAATGGGGCTAATATACAAACACGTCCCACTAAGACTGATCAGATCTAAAAAATATACCTCCCTGCTGGTTCTCTCCCATCCTGAAGAAAGCACTTAAGGACAGGGACTACTGGTGGAAAAAGGCAAGAAAATCTCACCTGGAGGCAGACTGGCTAGCATTTCGCACCTCTAGAAATGCCTGTACCAAACTAATTAGGTCTGAAAAAGCTAGATATTTCCAAACTGAACTAGAAGACAACAAAAACAACTCTGCCAAATTTTATAACATGCTTAAGGAGGTTGAAGGTCAGTGTACTGACTCACCCCTCCCAGCCAAAATTGTGTCCGCAGGAACTACCTACACGGACAGAGCTGCTATATTAGAGCAGCTCAACGAACCCTTTGCCACTGCAGGGCTTGCCTTTGACACCTCACCCATTAACAAACAGCCTGCCAGGGGATTCCAGTGCTAACCTCAACCCAACCGTATCCTCCCCTTCAGCTTTCTTATAGTCACGTTTAAACAAGCAGAGGACCTCCTCCTGTCTCTGTACACTAAAAAGAGTGCCGGTGCAGACAATATCGAACCTTACTTCCTAAAACTTGGCCATTTCTACTTGGCTGCCCCCATTACCCATTTATTCAACACCTCACTGAAACAGGGCAAAGCACCTGTGTCATGGAAAACTGCCCACATCTTACCCTTATTCAAATCTGGGGATCCGAGTGATCTGAACAATTACCAGCCTATTTCTATTCTATCCATCCTCTCAAAACTACTTCAAAAAATTGTCAACGTCCAAATTAGAGAACATCTGAATTTGCAAAAATTGCTTAACCCGGCTCAGTCCAGCTTCAGAGCCAAACATAGCACTGAATCGGCCCTTGCAAAAGTAACCACTGATTGGCAAATTGCCCTGGATTCCAAGAAGTATGCAGTTGCCCTCTTCCTGGATGTTAGTAAGGCCTTCGATACTGTGGATCATAACATCAAGCTTACTGCACTGAGTAATATCGGTCTCAATAGTTCTGCCATTAAATGATTCACCAGCTACCTAACCAACAGGTTACAGCAAGTCAAAGCTATAGGTGATCTGTCTCCACAAAAATCTCTTTTACGAAGTGTCCTACAAGGCTCCATCCTGGGCCCACTCCTCTTTGCAATCTATATCAATATCCTGGACTCGCATCTGTGCACAGCCAATGTGCACTTATTTGCAGATGATACTGTATTCTACAGTCCAAACTCATCCTTGGACTTGACCCACAAGAAGCTTTGTCAAACACAGACCTGAAGATCCCTTATATATTGCTAGCCCTTAGGCTAAATTAGCCTGCTAGCTTTATGGTAGTTTTACAACCCTTGGGATCTCCATTTCAGCTAAGTTTATTGCTTTTCTTGTACCTACAATGCATCCTGTCTCATGTCACAGTGATGTAGCTGAGCCCATAGATTCAGCAACAAGCACTGCTTTACAATACAACAGCAGAGATGGCTATATTTTAAAAACTATAGAAAGTTTAACTTAGTGACTACCCTCATTGTAAAGGTCTTTTTGTTGTGAACAATTCTGACACTGGTTGTGTATGTGTAACTTGTATGGTTTTCAAGATATTTACATTTGTTTGGCAAGTATACTTGAGTGTTCACTCGGAGAGAAAAAAAGCAACTGCTGTTTGTAAGCACATCTGCACACATGCCAAACAAATATTCAAACAGTATAGGTACAGTTGAATACATGCAATTACAGAGAAACGATGCCTATACATGTGGTAGCTAAGCAGTGACATGAACTTGCTGGGTGGGCAGAGAGTAGACCTATACAGTTGGTAGCTAAATAAGTATACCGTGTGTAGACAAAAGAGATGACCAATACAATTATTGATAACAGGCATCAAACCTAATTAGAAGTACTATCTATTTAATGGTGAGCAGCCCACCAGGGCTTTGTCTGAGGAATAATATACTAGACGTTAGACAGAGTCCGAGTTTAGTGAAAGTTAGGGGATTACTAGGGCAAGGCTGAGAGCCACGAGTAACTAAGGCGTTGGTAACTTGGGGCCAGTGACTAAGGCAGGTAAGCAATAAGTGGTAGTCAGGTAGGGCCAGGAGGAGGTTGGCGGTTGCATAGGGAGTTCCGAGGAGACGATATGTGTTCTTAGTGCTTTTTTAAATGCATCTAATTTGGTGATGGATGTGATGGTGGGAGGGAGGGCACTGTACCAGGATGGGGTTCTAAACAGGAAGAATCACTAGGCTAGTGAGAGCCTGGCTCTGGGGACCTTCCATATAGTGTTAAAGGCTGCACATGTCGAGGCAGTGTGGGTGGCAGACTTAAGGAAGGCCATGACTCCAATGGGGGTTAGGCCCATACGGATTTTTTTGGTGAGGAGATGGACTGGTATAAAAGCCTTGCTTCAAGCGAGAGAACATTGGTAAGAGCGTAGAGGGTGCAGGTGTGTGTACTGCAGTTGGCACCAGAGAGGAGCCGGCAGGCCTTGTTGATGACTATTTGGATGTGGTGCAGAGCAGTAGGGTCGGCAGCAGCATAGATAGTAAGACTGTAGTCTACCAAAGATAAGATGATGGAAGTGACAGCCAGGTGGCGTGCTTCTGGTGTCAGGCAGTCCCTGTGTCTGTAGAGAAGACCCACACAGACACTGGCTGCAGAGGTGAGAATTTTGACGTGCTCGTGAAATGAGACAGTGGTGTCGAAGGTGACACCCAGGTATTTATATGTCTGGACCTATTCCAGGGTGAGGCTGGTGCTGGAGTGGATTGTCAGGGGGAAATCTTTTGCTCTTGATTGGCAGTGGGCGAAGAGCATAGTCTTTGTTTTTTTTTTATATTGACAACCAGTCTGTGGTCAGCAAACCAGTGCTCAATCTGAAGGAAGGAGCTTTGTAGGGCACTCTGAAGTGTGGAGGGGGTTGGGTGTGAGGCGTAAAGAACAGCATCATCCGCGTAAAGAAGTAGATTCCGAGAGCAGGCTTTAGGCAGGGTGTTGAGATATACGTTGAAAAGCAGGGGACCCAGGAACCCTGGGAACGCCAGAGTGGACCGGAAGCATGGTAGAGAGGGTATTACTGATTCTTACACACTGTGATCTGGAGAAAAGGTAGCAGGAGAACCAGGAGAGGGGACCTTGGGAGATCCCGATTTGCTGTAGTGTGTTAAGAAGGAGGAGGTGGGAGACCATATCAAAGGCCTTTGAGAGGTGTATGAACACAGCCTCTGCAAGGTGACTTTTGTTGAGCGCAGTATGGAGTGAGTTGGAGAATTCTGTTAGGGCGGTTGTGGTGCTATGCCCAGCTCTGAAGCCATGCTGCTCCCTGCATAGGAGAGTGTGGGAGAGGAGGTAGCTGGTCAGATACAATTTTTTTCAAGGGCTTTGGAGGGGGGGGGGAGAATAGAGATGGGGTGATACTTATTTGGAGAGGCGCTGTCGCCATTTTTTAGGATTGGAGTTATGGTGGCCATTTTCCATTGGGCCGGGAACTGGCCCCTGCAAAGGGACAAGATTAGGAGATCAGTGAGAGGGAAGAGAACCGAGTCAAGCACGCGGTATAGTATGTGCATGTCAAAAGTGTCTTCGCAGAAGTTAGAGCCCTGTAGAGTCTTTGACTTCATAAGAGGCTATAGTTCTGCGGTAGAATGGAGGATGCTGGAGGAACGGGGGAGTGGAGGGAGGAATGGGGTCAAAGAAGTTGCTGGGGAGGACTGTGCTAAGGTCTGAGAAAGTGGAGTTGAGGCAGTTGGCAATGTATTCTCCTGGGCGTACCTGAAAATAGGCATGTCTAAGTGTATCTAACTTTGTTAAAAACTAAATAATGTGTGTCAATACCACAGGTGACGTCAATATAAATTGTGTACTATGTTTTTTTTTTGTTAGTTTTGCTATTCAACCACTAGCAAGTGCTACGCATTTTCAAAAATTAGCAAAGTTCAGCACAAAACTGCTAACAGTCTTTTTTTTTTACTTAAATACCATGTATTTAATATGGTAAATATTGTACCCTATTATTGGACTGAATTCATTTTACAATTAAGACTGCACGTTTGCGATTTCGCACATGTTCGTGGATGCCACTATAAATAAGCCTAGCTTAGCGATTTTCCAATTGTTTTCTAAATAAACATAACGAATGACTAGCTCTCAACTGTGCGCCCCCCCCCCCCCAAGTCATCATCCCCATCCCCATATTAGGGATTTCCCTCATTTTTAACCCTCAGAATTATTTTTGCTAGGCGAACACTGTACTGTATTTCTATATTAAAACATTAATAGTAGCTTGGGGAACATCAAACTTTTGACCATATTATGAAAGCTCATATTTCCAATTCGATCCGAGATCCGATGTGGGGAGCGATTACAAACACAGCGAGTCGTAGGAAAAGGCAGGTGAAATGTCGTACAAAGTTTCAGACCGTAGCAGAGAAGCTCAGTAAAACATTTATAATTCTTATTACTCACCTCCTCGCTTTCCCCATCTTTGCACGGTACAGTCTGCTCAAACGCGTTTCCGGTCCGACCTCAACTCCCGTCCGTGCGGGAACAGAAAACATCTGCCAGGCAGCGGCGCCTAGAGCTAAACCGACAAACCACCTTCCAGTATTCCAATGATTGTGTGCTGTAAATCGTCCCGAATACTCTGTGAGGCGAGAGATAATGTTTGTTTTCAAGTGAAACCCGGGCGTGAAGCAAAGTATTCTTCAGTCAAGTTTTACATAGGAAAAAGTTTCTGGCGATGGACCAGCAAGCAGGATAACTATGCCATTTATACATTGGGGGGTGCATTTGTCCAAGTTCAATGATTTTAAGACAAGATAGCTGTTTATGTACGTCTTAACTTACTGAACAACAAATATCACCTTGTATACAAATCCAGGCGCTGATTACTTTCCAAGTTATTCATATGGGTTCTGGCATCCCTTGTTTGACTTAATGTTCTTCCCCCCTAGACGTTGGCCTGATGGTGCGAGCCGTTGCCTGGGCTCCCTGCGGCCTCAAGCAACCTCCTGTACGCGACCGGCTGGGATAACTTCGGGTGAAGATTGAAGATATAGCGGACTATTCAAGGGACTACGGGCATAATAACGGCCGGGGTGCGCACAGTGAAGGACAGTACGACTGGTCTTGGGTGGCAGTGGTGCGCGCGCGGATAAAGTGACCCGGTAAGAAGAAGGGGTCGTGTGAGCCAAGGATAGAACGGGCAGTGCGAGGGAGCAACAAGCGCGCAGACAGAAGCACTGACCATTGTGAGGGGTCAGTTCGTGGACTAAGGCCCGTGTGAGTGGTCAAGGTGCATCCGCTCGAGATCACCAATCTCTCCTCTTCAGCAGTTTGAAAAAGCCAAAGAAGTTTCTCTCCGCACCCGACCCTGGGCAAAAGCCTCATTTGGTCAAGTAGTGCCGCCAGCCAGCCAACCATTAAAAAAAACAACGCGCTACCTTATTCACGGGTGCTTTGCCTAAGCCAAATGAAGCACAAAGAATGCATTACGATAGATTCGGATTAAAGAAAAAAAAACTGCGAAAGAGATTTACTGTTACAATACTGACTTTTATTTAGTAAGACCAGTAGTGAGCAGCAAACTGTACCAGTCCGACACCCCTCTCCTCAACCGTCCTGCAGAGCAGCCCCCGCACTTCATCACAGTCTTGGACAAAGACCCTTAGGTCCCGGCAAAGACACCCTCGGTTCTGGTCACTCCCTCTATCAACCCCAGCGATTTCCCTGTGGTCATACCTCTCAAGTGCTCTGAATTTCCCACTCAGATTTATCCTTGCTCCACAATGGTTTACTGATGTTCCAAATAATGTCAGAGCTATTTCTGGTTTAAAAGCTATTAAACGCCGAACTAACTTATTACATTCCTTATTACACTAAGCATGTAGTGACCACTGTTGTTAGACTTGTTCTTTTAAAAAAATAAGACAGTACTACACGTTCTGACAATTTACTATGAATTTTGAATGCCAGTGCTATGTATCTTAATGCTGAGAGGTTCAGAGGTATGCCTGTGCTTCTATAGAGCAGTACTCCGTCAAGCAACCCACTTACACGCTTTGGTCTGGGCAGCACCCCACCTCCGTCAAACTGCCTTGTGCAGCAGGAAGATCCACATGTTGTCTGTTCAGTGACTGGTTGGTGTGAGGAATGAGTTGTGCTTTTGTGGTCTCCAGGCTCAGATTGATCAGTCACTGATGCCCCAAGAGTGGCTGTGGACAGGGGGAAATGCACTGCCACAGGATGAACATGTTCCTGGCAGTGGCAGGTGGTTCACTGCCATTCTTCGAGTGAGGCCACCCTGGGGATGGGAGTGGAGACCTGCTGAACCCCCGGCATATGCCAATGCAGATCAGCCCCTGCAGTGGCAGCACTTTGCCAGCTGACTGTGGGCATGGGAGATTACTTAACTGAAAACGGTGGGTTCCTTCTCATTCAGACTGATTTTTTTTTTTTTTATGACTGTGTAAAGCTATCCTCACCTTCTCAGACAGACTGGTGCAGTAGCTACATTTGTTGTCTCCCCATCCTAACTCCTGTTAGCAGGGACTAGTGCAGTCATTACATTTGTTCCTACCCCCTACACACACACACACACACACACACACACACACAATTAGTGCACTCTCAGTGCAGAGACCAGTGAATTCACTACATTTTGTTACTCTACCACCTCCATTCTGACCCCTCATAGCAGCGACTGTTGCACTCACTACATTTGTTGCCCCCATCCTTACCCCTCAGCAGAGAGACCAGTGCAGTTGCTGCGTTTCTTGCCCCCCCAACCCATTGGAGCAGAGACTGGTGTGCTCACTACATGTTACCCCCTCCTAATTCTCATTTCCTCGGAGCAGAGACTGCAGCACCACTCCATTCGCTGCAACTACCCAGAGGGGCTATGCATGGCTGGATCACACTAGATGAGTTAAACTGAACTGAGATTTGCAGGTCTGGTCACTGCAGAGGAAAGGGGCTCTCGCTCCCCCTTCCCATCACCGTTCATTATATTCTTTCCCTGGCAATCCCTGCTAGATTATAAGAACTGTGTTCTGAAAAACAGACCTGGGACGGCACCGTGCAGAGATATCACCTCTCAAAGGGGATGGCAGTCCTTGCCCTGCCTTCTGCTGCTACTGACCTCTTCAGCAGTTGAGGGATTTGTGGATCTTTATTTCCAAGATGGCAGACTCTACACCATCACACCCAGTCACTTGGAAAAAGTTATTTGGTACAATTGGTTGAACACTGTGCTGATATTTATTTGGGAGTTACTTGGTGAGTTCATAAGGCATTGCATCCCAGCACTAGAATATCTCTTGGAGAGCCCTGTACAGTACCTTGGGACATGGAAGAGACCACTCAGGTGAGATGATATGTGTTTCACAAGTAGGACAAGCAGAGAAAAAGTTTTCGTTAGTGTTCCACACTTTCACATCTTTTTAAAATTACTTTTTTTTTTTTTTTCATTTCCTAGGATCTGGTGCTGGTGTTATTTTGGTCTGTTATGTAAAATTATTGTTGTTTTAGATAATGTATGATCTAAATTTGTTAACTATGTTTCTTCTCCAGCTTGCTCTGCCTCGTGGTAGAAGCCCTCCTAAAGCATTGTGTGTGAGCTGTTTCACCGTTAGGATATTTAGTGAGCCAGTTGCCAGTGGTAAAATGCACTGTTGGGGCCATAGAAACAAAGGCAATGCTAGACCAAAGTAATAGAACACAGGCCTATCATAAGGGTCAATATTAAGTTTTCAAACCACTAAGGAAGGGGCAGAGACTTTTTTGTTTTTCTCTTTGCACTTCCCATGGATTCACCCCCCCCCCTCGACATATACAGGTGTGTGCCCAGTCACTGGTGTGGGGCCTGCAGTAGGTTGGAGGATCATGCAGCCGGCAGTAGCCCTACTGAGACATAGACACTTAAAATTTGATGGCAGATGAGAACCACTTAGCCCACCCAATCTGCCCATTTTTCCCTACCAACAGTTATCACCACAGACCTTAATTGATTTCCGGCTCTTTCTCCCTCTCCTTTCCACTAAAATTTCCTTATCCCTGTTCCATACATTCTGAAACTACACCACCCTCCAGTGGAAAGCTGTTCCAGGAATCCACTAGTCTTTCTCTGAGGGAGTATTTCCTCATATCTCTTCTTAATCTACCCTTTCCAGCTTCATAGCATGTCCCCTTGTTCTTGAGCTCCTTTTTATTCAGAAAAAAATACTTCCCTCCTGTATCCTATTTACTCTGTGAGGTATGTTGCGGTGTCCCTGTGGGTGAGACAGTCTCCCTCAGCCCACTGAAGGGATTGCTACAGAGGCAGAATCAGTGCACCTTCCAACCCAGTGGGGAGCACTGCTGTGTAGCAGCACCAACTCAACCCTCAGCTGCCCAATCCAAACATCCCGGGTCTGCTCCTGAACCCGGGTTGCTGGTACAAAAACATAGTGCTTCAGCTGGGCCATCGGGTGGCCCCAAGAATTTATTTTTGTATAGCGCCTTTCATAGGAACTGTCCAAAAATTGTTTGCAATCCATGAGAGGGACAGCAGAGAATGTTGCTATAATTAGATGCATGGGGAGGTTCAAACGGTTCCAGGCGTGCACCACTCTTTCAGTGAAGTAGTACTTCTTCCCATCCCTCTTAACCCCCCCCCCCCAGCTTCATTGCATAGCGTCTGGTCCTGGTGATTTTTCTCATTTGAAAGAGATTCCCCTCCTGCACCCTGTTTACTCTGTGAAGTACTTGTAGGTCTCTATCATGCTCCCTCTCCTCTCTTCCAGGGTGTATACGTTGTGTTCCTTCAGTCTCTCTTCATTGGGCTTTTGATGCAACCCCTGCACCATTTTCATTGCCCTCTTCTGGACTACCTCCTCCCTATGACTTTTTTGAGGTGCAGCCTACAGAACTGGACACAATACTCTAGGTGGGGTTTCACAAGTGAGTGGTACAGTGGAAACTTTGTC
This sequence comes from Neoceratodus forsteri, assembly GCA_016271365.2. Lineage (NCBI taxonomy): Eukaryota > Metazoa > Chordata > Ceratodontiformes > Ceratodontidae > Neoceratodus > Neoceratodus forsteri. Next base: position 572,946,733 of record CM057452.1, read on the forward strand.
TCCCTTCTCCCTCCTCCTGCTGGAGATATCTATCTATGCATCCCAGAATCCCCGCCCACAGAACTGGCCCTACCCACTGCTCTGTCACACTGCCCTGCCATTTTGAAGTCCTCAGATTTGATAACCTTAAGGTCCCTTAAACCTACTTAGAGAAATTCACTACCACCCCCATCCTGTACTCTGCTCCTGTGCACTAGGTATATAATTTTGTTCTTCTTGGTACTGAACGCCAGCTGCATGCTGTTGACCTCTCCATGAGTTTGCCGAGGTCCGTACACATTCTCTCCACCCTCTCTTGAGTGTCCACCGTGTTACAAATATTGGTGTAATCTGCAAAAAGGCTTGCCTTCTCATGCAGTTCTTCTGCAATGTCACTTATGAAGACATTGAAGAGGACTGATCCACGTATTTGCTTATAAGCTCATCCTCAACACTAAAAAGACACAAGCCATGCTACTTGGCACTGCCCCCAAACTTAGGGCCTGCAAGGAACCCCTCCTAGTCCATGACTTTGGGGGGAGGGTCTCTCATCGACTATGTCACATCCTTTAAATACCTGGGAGTCCTCCTTGATAAATCCCTTGATTTCAGTCAGCACATACAGTCAACATGCAAAGCTACAAATGCCAAACTTGGAATCGCCTACAAGACTAGTCACCTGCTAACATCATCCGCTAAACGGGCTATTGCCAAGGGTATTCTGCTTCCAGCGCTGACATATGGTGTCTCCACTTTTGCTAATGCCCATAAGACTGCTCTCCATAAATGGGATGTCGCATATAACAACATATGTCTGTATGCCTCCTCTTCACATCGCCTCAAGCACCACTGCACACTGTATAACGAACTGGGCTGGCTCTCCCCCCCTGGCTACCGACTTTACTCCCTAGGGACCTTCACAGACTCTGTAATCCGAAACCAAACACTCTCCTCCCTTGCAGCTCTACTTGTTCCACTGACACCTGCTCGCGGACTACACTCTGCAACTAAATTTCTACTTACCGTACCCAGGTGTCTTACTTCTAAAGGCTCTGGAGTGTTTCACTGCACTGCCCTGGCCACCTGGAACTCCCTCCCATCTGCCCTAAGACAGGCAAACTCCCACCCAATTTTCAAAAAAGAACTATATCACCACCTATCCCGGGACCCTTGCACATGCTTTGATCCCACTTGAGGCCTCACAGCTAGCCACCCTACCTCGCCCAGGGCACTGCTGCACTTCTGAACAATCTTTGCCTTATTTTTGTCTTAATAGCTGCCACTTAGCCCAGTCTCAGTTGTTATTTGCTTGTACTACTGTCACCTTGTGTCATCTCTGCCTAGCCGTATGTGTAATCTCTAGTACGGTCTGAATTGATCTGTATTCTTACCTACATGTACTATATACTATGTAATCATATACTATGTAATTGTATAATCTCATCTCTTTTATGTATGTATTCTTCCGAGTCATGCCTGAAAATAGTCAACTCTTGGCTAGTGCACCTAACCCGGTTAACAAAAACTAAATATATTTGCCCAACCCAGGAAGAGGGGAGGATTGGCCTTCCCCTGCCTTAGGTCATACTGTCCAGCAAGGCAGGCTGCCTTGTGGGAACTTGGGTGAAACAGAGACACGAATCAGGGTTATATGGTATTGAGGAGACTGATTCCCCTGATATAGCCTTATGGACTGTCCCAACTCGTGAACTGCCACTGCATTTTCCTAGTACTCATAGAAACATAGACTTTGACGGCAGATAAGAACCGCTTGGCCCTGCTGGTCTGCCCATTTCCCTACCTACTGGATAATCTGCAGATCCTAGTTAACCAACAGCCTATTTCTTCCTACCCCCCACAAGAATTGCCTTATGTCTGTCCCATGCATTCTTGAATTCTCCCACAGTTTTAGACCCCACAACCTCCTCAGGAAGGCGGTTCCATGCGTCCACTAGCCTCTCTGTGAAGAAATACTTCCTCACATTGCCCCTGTGCCGTCCCCCCCCCATTGTCTTCAGATTGCGTCTCCTTGTTCTTGCACATCTCTTTTTCTGAAAGATGATACTCTCTTGGACTTTGTTGATTCCACTAAGGTACTTAAAAGTTTCTATCATGTTCCCCCTCTCCCTCCTTTTCTCAAGAGTATAAATATTAAGCTCCTTTAGTCTCCCTTCCTATGGCTTCTCTTGCAGACCCTGCACCATTTTAGTTGCCCTCCTCTGGACTGCCTCCATCCTGTCTATGTCCTTGTGGAGATGGGGTCTCCAGAACTGGACACAGTACTCCAGATGGGGTCTCACCAACTGTCTGTACAGAGGCATAACAACTTCCTGTTTTCTGCTGGTAATGCCTCTCCCTATACATCCCAGTATCCTCCAGCCCTCCCTACTGCCTTCTCACATTGCTTGCCAATCTTAAGGTCATCTGATATGATTACCCCCCAGGGAATCTGTGGTCTCGACACACTGCAAAGATCCTTTTAAAAATTAGAAAAGTCATTGCCCCCATAACACACTCTGCCCCCTCACTCTGATTAGACTCCATAGCTGCTTTCTTCCACCCCCAGCTGGATCCAGGATTTACCTATTGGGAAAACATGGGCCTAATGCAGTTCAAACAATGCTTCTCAGGTAATGTTTGCCTCTGCTTTCATGACATTAAGGAAAAATGTAATCTGAGGAATGAAGATCGCTTTCAATTTCTGCAGATAAGGCACTTTATATTACATCGACAAATTCTAACGCATACAGCCCCAGTCTGACCAAGAACAGTTCTTCTGCTGGTTAGTAGTCCTTAAAGCCAAGGCCAGATTAATAACTGTGTCAGTGACTCAGCAGCTAGCACACTTGCCTCTGAGGCTGGGAGATCAGAAGGCTGTGGGTTGTAGCCCCACACCAGGCACTTGGGTTAATAACCCAGTACTAACACTGCAGTGCAGCGTGAGGGGGATGCAGCACTCCTGAGGTGCCATCTTTCTGATGAGATGTTAAACCGAGGTCCCATCTTCCTGTTCTGGTGGTAGTTCAGGTGGATGTTAAAGATCCCATGGCACTTCTCGAAAAAAGAAGGGGACATTTTTATTAGGATAACAAAAACAGTCATAGAGAATTACATCAAATACAACATAATATCATACATATACATACAAAAAAATAGTAACCAATGCCACATAAAACCATTGTTGCCACCATATTCAAAAAACATAAAATAACCTCCCACCAACATCCTAAAATATAACCTAACACATCCCCACCACCAAATCTCCTATCCTGTCCAAATATATACATAAAAAATATATATATTTAAGAAGAATATCTTAAAATTCATACATATATCTGTTAGCCTACCCACACAACATTTTTCCATAATACAGAACATAAGACTCGCCCTAGAGTGCGCTGTTCATACCCATACACTTTCTTCCTGTATTTTAAACAGCACCTCATTCATCTGAACCTCCATATTTCTCAGGAATCTAAAACATCTCCCCTGCTGTATGGACCACTTTATGCAAGCGAGGATTACATACACAGTACTACTGTGCCAATTCTGCCATGCTAATGGTAATTGACCTAAAATTAAGATCTCAAAAGTCATGTTCTGAAATATTACTCCCCCCCCCCCATAAAGCTGCTAACATCTGCCAGAAACTTTGTATATATTCACACTCAAAAAATAAGTGTTGCATTGTTTCCAGTTGTCCCAGGCAATCCTGATTTCCACAACCTCTTTCGCCCAACTGCTTGTGCTTCTGGTTATTTCTAATATTAAGTTTTTGATGACCACAAAGTCAGTTCTTCAGTGGGATCCTGGGTTCTACTCTATACTAGTCAACAAGTGTACTGTGTTAATACTGGACACCACCTGAAATACTGGGTCCTCAAAACAATGTTTCTCCACAATACTTTAAAAATGCTTCTTATCCTTACTTAAAAACCAGTGTAACTCTATTTTTCACATTCAAATATATTTTAACGTGGTTTGTAAATACATAGGGAGGTTTTTGTCAGAAACATGCAATTTCCCCCTCCCCAAAGCCTGTAAAAAAGGTGTGCCCCATAATGACATGCAAAGTGTACCCATAGCTGATTCCTCCATCAAAAAGGATTTTATCGAACTGTAAAAGAAATTACCAAACAGAAACACCAAAGGATGAATCATGTTCAAACCCCCATCTTTCCAGGCTCTATAGGTTTGGGCTCTTTTAACGGGCTTTAATCTACTCCTCCAAAGTAGAAGGAAAAAAAAGACTCATAACTTTGGCATGCGTGTTAAATGGCAAAGGAAAAATTTGAGAAACATACAGAAAAACTGGGGCTATGTATGCTCGAAGTAGGAAAACCCGTTTCCGCCTAGTCATTTTCCAGGTTTGCCATGATGTCACTTCCTCTGATGCAACATCAAAAACATTCTCCCAGTTAACACTCTCTGCTCCCATCGTACCAAAATAAAGATCTAAAATTGAACTTTCTCTCTGGTCATACTTATGGGAAAAGTGTCCACCTCCTGGGCCGAACCTACAATCAAAACCTTACTCTTTCCCCGATTAATTCCAGTACGCGTTCATCTTTGTTAATTGTCCTATCATCTGCAGGACCTTTTTCCCTGAATCCAAATCTGCTACTGTAAATATGCAATCGTCCGCATATGCTGTAATTTTATTAAAAAACACCCCTGCTAAATTCCAAATAGGTAAGATATCCCTATCAGATTTTATTAACTGTAAAATTGAGTCTAATCCAAAGACATATAAAAGAGGGCTCATAGGACAGCCTTGTGAAACCCCATCCCTAACCAGAATCGGAACCCCAAGATGTCCATTGATCAAGGGTGTGACCTGTGCATCTAAATATAATGTTTTTATCAAATTTATTAGATGACTAGGTATACCATAATGTCACTGTACTGCCCAAACATACTCCTGTCTAATAGCATCAAAGGCAGTCTCCAGGTCATTGGACAACAGGTACCCATCCAACCTCAACCCCGATCCACAATCTCTTGTATAGTGACTAAATTATGCACAATATTCTTTCCTGGAATCTCACAAGTTTGGGCTGGTATTATCACTGTTTGTGCCAATCTGGCCAACCTAACTGTTAAAATCTTTGTTAATATTTTATAATCTGATGTAAGGAGAGTGAAAGATCTCTAATTTTTGATGATATGGGATCTCCTTTTTTATACAGAAAGGTCATGACCCCCTGTTTCATACTAGGAACTAATCTCTTCTCCTGCCACATAGCCACATACACCTGCTCTAACCAAGGTGCTAAAATATCAATAAAGAGTTTATAAAAAATAATTCGGGATACCATCCCAGCCTGGTGTAGTTCGAGCAGATAACGTGCTTACTGCCACCCTAATTTTCTCCTCTGTGATAGGAGCAACCACCATTAAGGTCTCCGCTGATGACAATGGAGGAATCTCTAAATGTTCAAAAAAAGAGTGCGTTTGTTCTAGTCCCTGTACCTGGAATTTTGCCTGAATGTGTGCCTGTGCTATCTGCTGTACCCCATTTGTCTTGTATTAAAGCACCATTATCAGTCTTTAATCCAGCAAAAAACATTTTCCCTTTTTCCACCAGTTCCACATCACACTTTTCTTTTGTTCCTCTGGTCTGGAATTGCTGTTGCTTATCTACCTTATATCCTTTCTCTTTGTGAAAAGCATACATCTTTTCTTTAAGTAATTTTAAGTTGTTCCAAGGTATCACTCCCCCATCATAGGTTTGTTACAGTAGCCTTAAATATCGAGCCCTCCATCCTAAATATTGCACATACTTAGATCGAGCCCTAGCCCCTGACCTTTGAATAAACCAATCTTTAAGATCTCACTTGGTATCCTCCCACCAATCAATGGGGCTGTCATACAAAAAGGTAATGTCAGCTCTTACTTTAAGGAGTTCTCTAACAGCTTGTTGGAAGTCTGTCATTTGTAGTAGTTTCACATTTAGTTTCCAAAACCCCCCTCCCAATGTGTAGTCTTTGTTGCTACCCCATAGCTACTTGGACCACCATATGATCCAGTGTTTCCAATAGGAACACCAAAATCACCTGTGCTAGTAATTCTATCTGACACAAACCAAATATCTATCATAGAGGAGAGTTGGCCTTTATAAAAGGTGTGTCATGGTTCAACTTTCAGTAAATCATAAATATCTCACAATTTATTTTGATCTATAATTTTTTTTAGAGTGTTAGTGTTAGTGTTCCTAAAAACTTTTTGTGTCTGCCTCCCCCAATCTCTATTAGTAAGTCCACAATTAAAATCACCCCCCACCCATAACACCAGTTTCGAGGTATGCAGATATTGCCCAAACTCCTTAAAAAGGGTTGAACGAGCTGGCCCCGTGGTGCTGAGGGTTGAGGCATGGATGCCACACCTCGCTCCACGCCCGGCCGGTTCGGGAGCGGTCTCGGGTCGCTGGTGGGTCGGCCGTGGGGAGATGGGCTTGAGCGTCCCACGACAGCTCGCCTACTCCAGGGAGGGTTGAGGCCACAGCCTGCACACTTGTCTAACTCTGAGTGGTGGCTTGGAGTACTACAAGCCCCTAATGGTACGAGACGGGTGGCTGCTATACAGCGTGATGTCGGCACTCAATGCCTTGACATCAGGGGTCTCACGCTGTAGGGGAGGGAGAAAAAGGGGAAAATAGCTTGCCATTGCTGGGAAGATGGAGCTCTGGAGATGTGCCCTCAGTGTGTCTTCGCCCGCCCGATGGCCCCAGACCAGCGAAACGTAAGTGATGGGGCATAGGGGCTCTGCCCCATCCCTGCTTGGGGGGTAAGTTGTAGCTCCATGGGTCGTTTCGGCAGGGTGGAAGGCAGAGGCATGTCTGCCTTGGAGCTCCTGATGGTTCAGGGATGGCAGGCTGGGAAGGTGGAATAAATAGAAATGGAAAAAAAAAAAGGGGGCTGAATGTTCTGCCTTTGTTTGAGGACTATAAATGTTAATTAATCGATATGCAGTGTTGTTCAAGACCACATCAACTATAAAGGCCCGACCAAGATGAATATCTAAGACTTGTAAGATTTTATTGTCAATTCCCTTAAACAAAAAAACTATTCCCGATCTTCAAATGACCATATAGAAGACCCCCACCTCCAGTCCTTCTATGCCATTTTGATGTCCACCAAAGTATGTAGTCTTATGTCTTGTATAAAGAAAATCTGCCCTTTACTGGCAGCTAAGCATGCAAAGGTCTCTTTCCTTTTCTCTGTTGATTTAATACTATTTACATTAGTAGTCATAACGGAAAAACAATTTTAAACATAAGAAAACTTAGTATGTCAACAACATCATTTCTGCTTTTTTCTCTTTTTAGGTTTGGGTTTATCCCCAACCCCTGCTGCCTGCATCCCCTCAGGCTACGAAGAGGCAATAGACGAAATATCAGATTCCATACCCTCATCCTCTACCCCTTGTTCAAACAGGGCAGCATATGAATTTCCTAATGGGACAGGGTCTGATTCAGCATGAACACATTGGTTTTCCCCCATATGCTTCCCTGACGTAGATCTGGTAACACATTGAAAAGGGAGGTCTTGTGTTGCTTCTGATGGTGGCATGACATTATCAGCTACATCTGTCTCCCCAGGATTCTTCTCTCCCACCTGACGGGACCCTTCCTGTACAGATACTCCTTGAGGAAGAAGAGGTGGAGAGGAGGCTGGTCTACAATCACACCATCTCTGTGTACGTTGTATCTTCCTCCACTGTGTTGGGGTCTATTCTAGGGGCAGATTGGTTTCCTACCAAGACCTCAGAATTAGGGACAGATTTTCTTTCCCTGGTTACCCTTTGTGGTTTCGGACCAGTGGAGCTAAAGTCATCATCGATTCTTTAGTAGGCATCTGTTCCTTTTGTGCAGTGGCTACGTACACATCCTGCTCTCCCCTTAGGGCTTGGGCTAAACTATTGTGAGATGCTTGCAGCTTTGCACCTGACGTGTGCCCATGCTCGTCGCATAGATTACACCTCATTGGTTGTGACAACAATGTGCACCAGTGTGACCCACTTCCCCACACAAACCACATTTTGTTTGTCACAAACATTACTAAGTGCCCCACATCTCCACATTTAAAACATGCACATGGCTTGTCCAGGATAAAAATCACCCCTGTCGCTTCCCCAAAAAAAACAATTCCAGCAGGTGTTGTGTTTGACTTGCTCCATTTTCAAAGTTACTTGGTATTTCCAGCCCCCTGTCCATAACTGTTCATCATCTAGGATTGGCTCTGGATAACCTTTCACCACACAGTGTTGTTGTAACCAGTACATGATGTCCGCAATGCTGACCCCTTCGTTGCGAAATAGAATAGTTATTTTCTTTGTTAAAGGCTTTGTCAGTGGTATGGCCAAGAAAGGCTTCCATAGGGGAGTGTGCTTCAGAATTTGGTACTGCTTCCAAAATCTGTCTAACCCTGCTGGATGTTTAAAGCTTATGTCAAACAAAGCATCTCCTGGTACATGGATTAGAGCGTAAACCTCATATGCATAGTACTTCATGCTTCCCTTCAATAACTCCCTGCCCACAAAATGCCTGTCTGGGACCTCTATTTCTCCACGAAATTTCAGCTGGACAGCATTTCGCCTAGCTGACTGCTCTGATACACGCTGTACTTCTTCAGAGAAGAGCTGCTCATTTGTTCTCCCATGCCAAACCTTTTTAGGTGGGATAGATTCTTTTATAGGTTCTACCTGAGCTTGCAGGGCCTTTACTTCCAACAGGTTTCTTTAGAAATTGGTAATCCTCACTCCCATGGGGGGGGAGGCAACTTCCAACAAAGGGGTATCACCTTCTAAACCCCTAATCTCGGTAAGAACTGGATTCTGGTCTGAAAGATCTGTCAGTATTGTCATAGATGCTGGGGAGCATTGTCCTGGTGTTCTATCAGGTGCAGATGACTGTTCAGTCATGGATGACCTGTCAGCGCCCTGTGTTATAAACTTTGATAAGGAACCACCTTCTTCAAACCTCAAAGATTTGCATCCCACCCAGCACCAGTTAAACCTTTAACCCATTCAGCTGCTTCTAAAGCTGAGGTCACCCAGCTTTCTGGCGTGGATGAAGGGCCAGCAATTGGAGCAGAAATTTCTTGTTTTGCCCGAGAAGGAGAGCTGCAACCTGATTCTGAAAGTACAGTTTTTCATTTCCTGCTCTCATCCTTCCCTTCCCCTTTACAACCCCCTCCACTAGGTATAACTCCAATGTTAAAATAAAATGAACTTGTACATCTGATGCTCCCTTACTCCCGTCATCCACATTTCCATCAGTAATGCTATTGCTAAGGTTTCTATCGTGATGAACCTCCCCTTGCTGTACAACTTTAAACAGAGCTTCCTCTGTAAGCATTACCTCCTCTCTCCCATCCGAGACTGCCACCGTATTTTTAATTACCTGCACACTCTGAGAGCTAATCGGATTTACAGCGGTGACCTCCACAGCTTGTTCTGCTTCTCTCCGGCCTTCTTGCTGTTTGTTTTCTTCAGCCCTTAATCACATCGCTTCTGATGAAACCACTTGCTCTGAGGCTGCTTGCCGCTGCAAGAGCTCTTATGCAAGATGTTCTCTCAACAAATCCAGTTTAGATTCCTCCTCCCGAATCGTACGAGAGGTTTCATCCTCCAAGGCCAAAGAAGAGACACATTAGGCCGTCAGAAGTATCCTCAGAACTCTCATCGCATCTTCCACGTGCCCATTTGCCAATTCATATTCATCATCCTGACCGATATCCATCCTGCTCCTGGTCTCTAAAGAATGGAGGGCCAAGGAGGACACCAGCTCTTCAGCCTCCTAGACGTCCTGCTCCTTTGCTAATCTTAGCACTCTGGCTGCCAAATTCTCAAGCACAGCGCCCTCTAGCAAAGAGTAGGGGGATTTAGCCAGTGTCCTGGCCAAATTTCCCCCATTCGGTAAAAATACCGCCAACAGCTTAATCTGGTTCAGTTTCAGGTGGTTACCATCTGTATTCCCCTTCCCCCCGGTTGCCCCTGAAAAAGGGACTTCTAGTCTCAGTGGGCCTACCGAGTCAACAAAATTCAATAAATAATAACTGAACTATTTAGGCTAATTACTAACTGGTAATCGCCCCCACTGGAACAGATTAGAGCACAGTGGGATGTGAAGAGCAGGGTAACCATAGCTGATAGGCGTGGGAAGAAGAGGTTACTGACAGGCTGGGAGGTTACCTCCTCACTAACCTGGCGAGGATTGAATTGGAAGATATTAACTACATTCTTTCGAACCCCAACTGTTACAAGCCACTTCCAGACTACAAATACAGATGCGTGCTAGAGGAATTGTAGAAGGTTGCGCTCCCGCTAGCCTGTATTTTGGGACTGCCCTTCGGTAAGGTCATTCTGGATTGAGAGCACTAGAGAAATACAGGCACTGGGACTGGGGCAGATACCAAACACTTTTCCAGGATATGGTCTTGGGACTCCCCACAGTTTTAAAGGACCCCAGGAACAAATGGAAACTGTCTCAGGTGCTATGAGTAGCGGCGCTTAGATGCATTACACTCAACTGGTCGACCCCCCACCACCACCACCACCACCACCACTCTCCCAGGCTAGCACAGTGGAAGGTTAGGAAAGGAGAAATAGAACTCATGGAACGTATAACAGCTTTGTTCCAACACTGGCTACCTAAGCACCTAGAAATCTGGCAGCCTCGGCACCTTAGCCAAGCTTAACCAAGATCAACTCTAAATAAGACAATCAGAATAATAAAATGGCCATCTCTTTATCAATTACTAACGTGGAACGTATAACACTTTGTACTTGGATTCTAAGTAATAGTCCTTTGTATTCATAGACTGCCCAAGGTAGAAGAGTTATATAAGGATTCATCACATTCTAAGCTGTCATTGGACCAAAGGTTTGTATTTCTATGTTCATCACCCTTAATATCTTGAACATCAGTAAATATGAAGTTGCAAAAGAAGAGGACTGGTCCCAGTACTGAGCCCTGTGGCACCCTGCTTGTCAGTCTCCCCTTATTTTAGGACACCTGCTTTTTCTTGATCCTGTTCTGCACGGTCTCCCCCTGCCACTCTCCTTATCCTCACTATCCCTTCCCTCTTCTCACTTATGTATCTGAGGAAAGTCTTATCCCCTTTGGCTATACTTTCATCTGCACCTTTGCTCCCCTTACTGCTTTTCCTGGTTCCCTCTGTTTTTACTTGGTATGCTTCCCTGTCTTCCTCACTCTGCATTTCCTTATACCTCCTGAATGCCACCCTTTTTTTCTCTCTCCAGCTTGGTCACTTCCATAGAGAACCATAACGGTAATTGTTTTTCTTCTACTTTTACTCACTTCCTTCAGGCAGCGGTTGGTTGCCTTAATTATGCCCTCCCTTATTTTTCTCACAGTGCATCTACCCCTCTTTGGCAGTCTCCCCCCACCCCTTACAAGGCAGTTTCTGAGGCAGTCTCCCATTTCCTTAAAATCCGCCTCCTAAATTCCAGGCCCCTCGTCCTCATATGGTTTGCCTTTCTTCCCATCTTAATGTTAAAATCACTCTGTACGGTAATCGCTTATCTAGGGAACTGCCCACTAGGGCCTCAGCAGTGCCATCCCAGTTTAAAACCAGGTGCAGCACTGCTGCATCCCTAGTGGGTTCCTTGACTAGCTGCCTGAGAAAAGTTCCTTGTTAGGAGTGGATGGCCCTGCTCTTTGCTGAAGCTGCAGTTGGAAGGCTACAGTCCACATCTGGCAGATTGAAATCTTCGGCTGGCACCCCCCCCGCTTGCTGTCCTCAAGTGCCTTATCCAGCTCCTCTCCCTATGCTGGAAGTCTGCATACCACCCCTGCATAGATAGCAACCCCAGTACTGGTTTGCAGGATGACCCACAGTACCTTTAGCCCTTCTTTCTCCTCCAGGTGACCATGTACTTTCTTGGCCTTCATTCATTCCCTTACAAATAGTACAACCCTCCTGCCCTGCTCCCTTCTCTCTCTCTCTCTCTCTCTCTCCCCCGAACAGACAGTAGCCTGGTATAGCCATGTCCCATTCATGATGGTCAGTGCACCACAACTCCATTATGGCCATCAAATCCAGGCTACCTCCACCATGATGGCCTCCAGGTTCAAATTTTATTTCCCAGATTCCTTGCATTGGCTTGCGTGACTTTCCATACCTTACTCCCTCCTGCCTGCTTCTCTGCATCTCCCCCACTTGTGGTGTTCCTAAGCTTCCCCAACCCCCTTCCCTTGTTACCTTCTCCATGACCGGTCTCCTTTACTGCTTTCTTCCTGCTTTCCTGATTTATACCTCCTTGTCCTCTGCCTTGTCCCCACCTCTGTCTTATTGCACCCCTTCTGTGGGGGAACTTAGTCCCTTTGGACTTCCCTCCCTGCTACTTCATCTTCTTGGTGGGGAGGGCAGTTGTTTCCTCCCTTGGTTTTACAGCCTCTCCCCTGACTAGTTTAAATGCTTTTCCAAGTAGCATTTAAAACTCCCACTAAGGACTGTGGTCCCATTCCTGGATACGTGCAGGCTGTCTCTCCTATAAAGGCCCGTATCCTTCCATATTGGTCCTCAGTCTCCTATGCAGCAGAAACCCTCCTCTGTGCACCATACCTTCAACCAGGGCTACAGATCAGATTTTTTGGGATGAGTAGCTGTACTCCTCATTTTGAAAGTGAGGTGAGTAAAACGAAATTCAGATGTGTACAAATGTCTTGCTAGAGTGGACTGAGTAGTACATTTATTTAAAAAAAAAATGTAGGTTTTTTTTCCTAGATAAGAATTTCAGGTGCCAACAATGCTCCAAATAATGTTCGCAGGTAGGAGTTTACTTACCAGTTTTACAACATAGTGAGTAAAACAAAAGTGGGATGCATACATGTGCTGTAAATCTGGCAAAAAATGTTCCTTTTGAATCACCAGTTATGTTATGAAGCAGTGTTCTTTGGCGTGTGGAGTATTTACAAATGTTGGGTGAGTACTGGTACTCATTAAAAAAAATTTCTGAAGAGTATTTCCTAAAATGAGGTGAGTAAAATAGGCCGGTACACACCTTATCTGGAGCCTTGCCTTCAACCGATTGCTAAAAGTCCTGGTGCGAAGTGTCCTATCTTTTTCCTGGCTGTATACAGGTAACACTTCTGCAAAAACCACTGTGTGTGCCAACCGCTTGAGGCCCCTCCCCAGTTCCCTGATATCTCCCTGCACTACCCCTACCCTGTCCCTTGCAAGCTCATTTGTCCACAGGTGGGCAGTGACATTTAGCTTCCTCCCATCTCCTGCTGCCCTAGTGATTCCCTGGATCTGCTTTCCATCCCTCCAAGCTGAATCACCAGGGAGGCACTTCATCTCCCTCTTCTTTCTCCCCCTGCTGCCTGTTCTCTTCCCCTACCAGTAGAGTCCTCCACCAGCAGCTGCTTCCCCCACTTCCCCCTTCCCTCAGTTACGCATGCTTCCTACCGGCTGCCCCATCCTGCCAGTACAGCAGAGAAATTGTGCTGTGGTATAGGCTGAGGAGTGTGTAACCTTCCCACCTCACCCACACTCCCAGAGCCCAGCGAAGTCCAATCACTGCTATTGCCTTGGCCTTTAGCAGTTGCATGTTAAATTTTCACATCTTGCAGCTTTACAGTTTAAAACAGCATCTGTTACATGTTTGAAAAGTAGTGTTTATCCATTTTCCAGCTGACATACAAGAACTTTAATGATTAGCCAGCTGAACTCAGGGGCACGTACACCTATGCACTCCCGACCAGCTATCATTTTGACAAGGGTTCTGAGAAAGACATTGGATAACATCCCAACATTATCTGATGTGTCCCTCACAGCCTTCATTGTTTATCTGGATCATTGTTGAACCTAAGTGGTAGGTTCAAAATAAAGTAAGTGAGCCAGCCTGCCACTGCAGTGGTAGCACTACTACATGCGGCACGATGACCTGGGTTCCGGAATGAACTCAGACAATCAGAGAATTGGCCAGGGGGAGGAGGACTGAGCATCCAACAGACTGCTCTTCTCCTTCAGAGAGTGGGTGGTGTGAAGCCTGGTGTTAGTGGCCTCTAGTGGTAGCTGGGTGTAGGGCACAAGGACTGTAAAAAGCAGCTGTGGAGCGACAGGTGTCTACACCATGTATGGAAGCATTATTGCTGCCATTGCATGCATACTCTGTCGCTGAAATAGGGAGGGAAGAAACAAGAAACTCCCCATTGGCAGGATGACTTCCGGCCACTCCACAGGCCCTTGTGCGACCAGACACTGTTCCAAACTGGATCAGTTCGATTGGGGTTAGGAACAGTTGCCCTTGCTTGGGTTGGGGGAATATGCAGATAAGCGTAAGTCCTGCAGATGTCAGGATGATCAGGGGTGGCTGGCACGAAGGGGTCACCCAATGCTTGGGATAAAAGCACTAACTTTTTAAAAAAATTAAAAAAATAAAAAATTAAGAAAGCAAGAAGCTTTATTACAAGAGTTGGCTGTACAGTTTTTTTTCCATATTCTCTTTCTGCTCCTGTTCACCCCATAGACCCTTGTTCTGCCCCCCCCTCAACAGGACTGTGGTGTGTGCCCTGCCACCTGGTGCGGCGCCTGTGGGGGATCGGTCATCATCCTGTCTCGGGGGGTTTTCTCTGTTTGTTTTTTGTTTTGCCCTTACTCCCCAAGGACCCAGCAACACGGTAGTGCATGCATGTGGAGGCATGCTTGCATGCCGGAACCAGCACTGACCTCTATCCACTCACCCGACCTAGTGCCAGGCCCCTCCCCATTTGCCCGGCACTGCCATCGAGCCTCCACTCGGTGGCAGGCAAGGGCTGGGAAAGCCCACCTCCCCAGTCTGGGAGAGGAGAGCTGTCTGACAGCCGTTTAATCCACTCCCAGTCCCTTTTCTCCCCCCCCCGGCCGACCTCCGGTGACCCGAGGTCGTTCCCGACCATGGGTCACCAGCGTAGAAGAGGCGATACACCAGTGTCTCTGCCCTCTGCACCACTAGGCCGGCTGGCTGTACAATTTTTTAAATTGCTGCTCTGTGCCTGTGTTGGTTTGAACCAAGAGGGCCTGTACCTTCCGCTGTTTTTGATCACATTTTCCTCAGGAATGAATGCATACATACAGAAGTCGTACTCCATTATGAGGCTGAAATTCTCTCTCTCTCTCTCTCTCTCTTTTTGAGGATTTTTATGGTGTGGTACAAAAATCTGCCAGCATTTGGCTACTAGGCAGTACCCTGACTATGAAAATATATGTTTTTAAAAAGTAATCTCTTTTCTGAAAGCAGTCATTATAATGCTCAGTGGCATCCTTTAGAGATTTTGCTAAGGCCATTGCAGTTAGAAAATTTTATCAGTGATCTGGAAGCTTGGGTTTCAAGCAGGCTGCTTACTATAAGTTCACCGATGACACTGAGCTGACCAGGGTTGTGGACTCCCATGAGACTGGGGACAGTCTTCAGAAGATCTGAACAAACTGGGCAGTTAGATTCCCAGAGTCTTAAATGCAGTGTAAACAAATGCAATGAAGAGTTCAACGGGGGGGGGGAGACTAAAATGGAACTGGAATACCCCCGACATCTCCTTCTGGAAACCCCTGCGGTAGTCACTATGGTGGACATTCATGCAGGCTGTAACTACAGTGACATTCAGGCTGGGAGGGCATTCTGGATTTGGAACATATTCTGGTTCTGGGCGCATTCTGGTTCTAAACTAGAATGCACCACAAATCCAGAACTGTTTCCCCAAACTGAATGTCCTCTCCTGAGTTATTGCCCCCCACATTGTTACTGCCCCTGCATGAATGCTCCCATAATGATTGCCTCAGGGGCATTCTGACCAGGGATTTGGGAGTAGTCTGGTTCTGAATGTGTCCTCTTTTTTTCCAAGTCCCCTCTTTTTTTTTTTTTTTTTTTTAAATAAACTCTGTTTCCATCTGGTCACCATTGACTGGACACCCAGCCTGCTCCCGCCCTGCCTGAAACCCTCCCTACCTGTGGCCCTGGTCCTGCAACTCGTGTATGACATACATGCAAGCAACCCGTGGCTTGCACACCACCACCCTCGGTGGGGCCGCCTTCTGCTATTCAGTGCATCTTTACAAACATCCAGTGGCCTGCAGGCAGAGGTGAAGATCGAGGGTGGCAGGACACAGGAGCCTGGGATCCGCAGTGGAAGTGGGGCTGTGGAGCGACATCGCCCATCCAGCCAATGGGGTTTTTCTGTTCTGTCAGCATCCCCCCGCCCCATTTGATGGGAGCGGACATGCCATGACTTCAAGGGGAGGTGTGCATGCTCCTGTGCAAGCCACACCAACATCTGCTGCTTCCCACCACCCCTTTGTGCTGAGGGCTATTGGATCTATACCCCCTAGCTGCCAGGAGGTATCACATTGCCAGAGCCCTTCACTCCCCCACCTGCGGAGAAGGTGAGCAGTCCATTGGATGCTCAAGCCTTTTCTTCCCTCCCCACCCCCCTGGCCGACCTTCCAATACTCTAGGCTTGATTCTGAACCTGGGTCATTGGCACCACAAGCAGTAATGCTACTGCTGTACCAGTGGACTGGCTCACCATGTCCCGTCTTGGGAAGAAAGAACAGCATTTGGGCACACCATGTGAGGCTCTTCCTGCTGCAGAAAATACAGGAAAAGACCTGGGGGTCATAACAGAAATGTGGCTGAAGCATGACTAGCAATGTGCGCAGACACTGCCAAGAGGTCTGCAAGATTGCTTTAGTGCATCAAAAAGAAGGTGGCAGGCAGAGCAGGTGAAGTAATCCTGCCACTCTACAAGACCATGGTCAGGCCCTATCAGGAGTACTTAGTGCTGTTCTGGATGCCTCAGTATAACAGGGACATTGAGGCAGTCGAAGGTGCAATGCCAGGCCACCAAAATGAACAAGGGGGTGGAGGACAAAAGCTTTCAGGAGTGGTGGAAGGCCCTTAACATGTTCAACCTTGAGAAAAGGAGGCTGAAGGGAGGAATTTCCCAGCCTTCTGCATACTTAAGGGTATCAGTTAGACTGAATAGATAGAGATGTTTAATCTTGTGCCCTCCAGCAAAATGCAGGGACATTCCTTGAAGCCTAGAGAGATGTTGAATTCAGGGCTGCCCTTAATGGGCACATCTTCTACGAGAGGATGGTGAACATAAGGGCACTTGTACTAGAGGATGGTGAACATGTGGAACAGCCCATCAGATGTGCCAGCTGATAGTAAGACAGTACCAGCCTTCAAAGTAAATCTGGATGGATGTCTGATTAATAAGGGGAATCCCAAGATTTCCTGGGTAGTATGGTGAGTGGATCATCTACCATGATTTATACCAGTCAGCACACAGAGCTACTGTATCTCTTATCCTTTGTACAGTGTGCTCTCGTGTGGGAGTATTTGGAGGGAGCGCTCTACTTCAGCACCAGGGGAAGGACGGCACAGAAAAAAATGAAACAGAAGGAACTGGAAGGGGGACAGGATCAGTTGTGTTCCAGGACAGTAGCTGCTTCTTGTTGTTTTTACAGGGTTCTTGTGGATTTTACTTGGTAGAAGGTTATTTCTTTTCTTTCTTACTTCTAAGAGGCTAGCAGGGTATTGTTTTGGGGGCTGTTGGAAGTTTGAAAACTGATTTGGTGGCTGTAAGTGGGCTCATTTGTTGGATGTTTCACTGTGTAACAGGCTGCGCTGGTGGAGGCCTATTTCTTCTGATTTAAAACCTATTTGGTGGGATTTGCTTGGGCTTGGTTCTTTGGCTGCTGGGCTTGGAGGGGAGACACAGGGCTGATACACTCTCTCTCGAGTCGGGTGTCTGCCCAAGACCCACCCTCCCAACCCCTCCCTCCCCAGAGTTCTGCTAATTTATAGGGGAACACCTGCCCTGCAATTGGAGGAAAAGGCTGCAGGTGCAGCTCATGTAGTTCTAGCCGCTGGGGGTTGGATTTAAAGGCTGGGAGAGAGGAGCTTAGGGAGTTGTTCATTTCCTTTATATGTTTACTGTGTTGTACTGCACCTAGTAACAGGGTTACCGGTGTACTGTGGGACTATATCTAAGATTAGTGGGTGACCTGATTAGGCAGTAGGGGTGTATCTTGGACTGGGGGGAACCTGGTGGCTCACCCAAGGAAACCTACTTGGAAGGGGATGGAACCACACGGTATTAGGGCCGGCATCTTTGGGAGGGTAGTGGGGTGCACAGGGTGTGGAGCAGCCATGATACTGGACTGGGCTTGAAGTTTGGTGGTTGCCCAGTGTGCTACCAGCTGGCACAGCTTAGGGAGGAGGTTGGGGATTAGGAGGCGGATGGGGGAGGGGGGTATGGTTGGGAAAGGGGCAGGGATCTCCCACGGGTTGCACCAAGCACTGGGGCAGCGGCATAGGGAAAGGAGTGCAGGAGAATACTCAGGGTCACATGGGACCCTGGCAGAGGGGTCCAAAAGGACACTACCAAGGAAGCAGGCAGGTAACTGGGGACCCTCACAAAGGAGGGACAGAGGGACAACATTCTCAGGGAAGTAGGCAGATGGCCAGGGCTGGACAGAAGGAAGCAAGGCAGGGAGATGGATCAGACCTTGCACTCAGTAACCGCTTCAATTCTCTTCTTCTGTTCGAGGATGAGGGGGGTGATGTAGCCACGACAGGGGTGGTTAGAGATGGAAAGGAAGTGGGGGCAGGAGGCAGGGGCCAGATAGCAGGAAGAACAGGGGAAACCTGGAATGCAGGAAAATGGGGAGCAGTGAATCAGAGCAGGAGGGGCAGGGGAAGAGGGAGGAAAGCGCAAGGAGAAGGACCAGTTGGGAGGAAAGGTAAAGGAGAAGGACCAGAAGTACAGGAGGATTCAGTAAAGGAAGCTGAGGTTTAGGCCAGGGAGCATGACAAGCAGGAGGGACTAAATGGAGACAGCAAGGAAGGAGGGACGAGCCAGGCTAGTTTAGCAGATGGGGAGAAGGACCAGTTGTGAGCAGTGAGGGGAATTAGCAAGGTACAGAAGGATACTCAGGAGGAGGAGGCATAGAGTTGGAGGGAGGGTGGCATGTGGCACCCAGATAGGGGAGGAACAAGGAGCCGGCTGGGTGGAGGGCGGTGAAAGGATGAGGGACATGGAAGGGGGAATGGAGGAAAAGGAGTAGTCAGAGTGCTCCTGTTGGGGATTCTATGATCAGGGGTATCAAATGGGATAGGGAGGAGAGCCTGGCCAGTTAGAACAAAATGCTTCCCTGGACTAACAGTTGCTGATTCTAAGCACGAGGTATATCAGCTGGCAAAGATTGTGGGGTCCCCGGACATACTGGTCCACCTGGGTAAAATGACATTGAGGGAAATAGCGAGCTAGAGATACAGGCAAGATTCAGGAGCTTGCCAGGGTCTGTCATGACATAGGATGCACAGTTTCCTTCTCAGAAATCCTGCCGGTGCCAAGGGCTAGTGGGGAACACAAAGAAGATTAGGAGATAAACCAGTGGCTCAGGGGTGGTGTGAGGCCAGAGGGTATGGGTTGATGGGGATTTGGGGAGACCTGGGAGGATAAGGAGCTGTATGCTAGAGGTAGACTCCATCTCAATTTGGAGGGGAGGGGAATCCTTAAGTTGAAAATAGAGGGGTTCATTGATGAAAAGTGGGGTTTAAACTTGTGAAGGGGGAGGAATAGGAGAAAAGGCTGTCAAGGGGGTGCCGATAAAGGAGGGACTCTGTCTTCACCCCCCTGGGGAGCTGGAGGATTGCGGGAAAAGGCCAACTGGTAAAGTGCAGACCAGGGGAAAACAGAATCCCCATGGGAACACGAGCAGGGGAAATGGAAGTATAGGGAAAGGGTGGAAGGTAGTCCTGCTAAATGCCAGGAGCTTGGGAAATAAAATGCCTGAGCTCCGGGCAATGCTAACTGAGGGAGCAGTGGATGTGGCAGCGGTCACTGTGACCTGGGCCACTGCAGGACACGACTGGGACCTGAACCTTGAGGGTTACACTATGTTCAGGAAGGACAGGGGGGAGGGAAGGAGGGAGGGTAGCAATGATAGTCAAAAACTACATTGGCATAGGGGGAGTAGAGGAGGCGGAGGAAACCGTGGAAGCGATTTGGGTCACCTTGATAACAAGGGGGCAAGAGAGTAAAAATAGGAGTGGTGTATAGACCCCTGCCCTGGCGGAGGAGCTGGAGGAGAGTCTGGTGGCAGATGTTGGGAGACACTGCAGACTGGGCAGAGGACGGTGGTGGTGTTGGGGACTTAAACATGCCAGGAACAGACTGGGAGACTATGACATCCTCTGTGACCAGGGAACAGAGGTTGTTGGATGTCTTTCAAGGCGCGTTCCTAACTCAGCAGGTGGGGGCAAACCAGGAGGTGCTGGTACTGGATGTGGTCCTGGCAGACAGTGACCAGATTAGGGCCTGGAGTAAGGGACCCATTGAGGTGTGACCATGCACGGTCTGGTTCTGCCTGGACCTAGGAGGGCTAGAAGGCTGCACAAAGACGGAGGTAACTGACTTCAGGGGAACGGATTTAAGGAAATGGGAAGGATCCTAAGGAGCATTTGGATGTGATTGGGTCCAGACATGGGCCCTGATAGTAGGTGGAAATCATCAGGAGAGGTTGCAAGATGCTACCAGCACCTGTGCAAGGTAAACAAAATGCGGTAGGGCCCGAAAACCCTGCTGGTGGACCAGGGAGGTCCAGGAGGTGGTTCGGGGAAAGAAGGCAGCCTATAGGCAATTCAAGTGTTCAAGGAGTGAAAGGGATCGAGGGGAGTATGCGCTGATGGCTAGAAGGGCCACTAGGGTGGTGAGGGTGGCTAAGGCAAGGAAGGAGCAGAACCTGGCCAGGGAAATTAAGAGAGGGAACAAGGGGTTCTTTAGATACATTGGGGAAAAACGAAGGGTGAAGGGGCAGATTAGCAGGATTAAATCAGGGGAGAGATGGGCACAAGACCCGGGGGAGCAGGCTGAGGTACTAAATGAGTACTTCACCTCAGTTTTCACCAAGGAAAATGGGGGTGCTGCATCATACATGGGAGGAGACAGAGATACTGAGGAGGGGGGGACCCTTACCGATCGGCGGGTCTGGGGAGAGGAGGAGGCATCACTGGCAGGAGGGGGGAGGGCTAAGCAGGGAGAAGAGGTACCAGAAGTGGAAATCACAGCAGAGAGAGTGAGGGAAGCCCTCAGCTCCCTTAAGACGGAGAAAGCTCCGGGGCCGGATAAATTACATCCCAGAGTGCTGAAGGAACTTGCGGATGTCCTGGCGAAACCCCTGGCGGAGCTTTTCACCATCTCTCTGAGGACAGGGTGGGTGCCCCTGCACTGGAAGGTGGCGCATATAGTGCCTATCCACAAGGGGGGATCAAGGGAGGTGGCAGGGTATTACAGGCCTGTCAGTCTGACATCGGTGGTGGGCAAGGTGATGGAGGGCATTGTCAAGGAGAGGCTAGGGGGGGACCTGGAAAAGTCAGGGTGCCTGGACGATGGACAGCATGGATTCGTCCCGGGGAAATCGTGTCAGACAAACCTTGTGGAGTTCTATGACTGGGTGATGAGTGCCTTGGACCTGGGTAGACCAGTGGACGTCCTCTTTCTAGACTTCAGCAAGGCATTTGACTCTGTTCCTCACGTGGGCCTGTTGGATAAGCTGGGAGAAATGGGGGTGGGGAACCAGATGATCAGATGGATATGCAGTTGGCTCCAGGACCGGACCCAGAGGGTCGTAGTTGGCGGGATAGTCTCATCCCCAAGGAGGGTCATTAGTTGTGTCCCACAGGGATCAGTCCTTGGGCCCCTCCTGTTCAACGCCTATGTCTCTGACATAAGGACAGGAATCAGGAGTGAGATGAGTCTCTTTGCAGATGACTCAAAACTGGGGGCGGTGGTGGATGGGTAGGAGGAGGGTGGCCTACAGGGGACCTGGAGGCTCTGGAAGATGGTCTAGAAGTGGAAGCTGAGAGTTCAATGCAGAAGGGAGTGCGGGGTACTCACTTGGGGCCCAGAAACCCAGGCCAAGTGTACACCCTGGGGATGCTACAAGTCTCAGTGGCTAAGAGGGACCGGGGTGGTGGTGGATGTCAAGATGAACAACTCGGAGACTTGTAGGAGGGCAGCAGCCAAGGCCAACAGGATGCTGGGATGCATCGCTGAGGATCACCTCCAGAAGGAGAGTGATGCTCCCTCTGTATAACTGCTTGGTGAGGCCACACCTTGAGTACTGCGTGCAGTTTTGGAGGCCACTTAAAGAGGACATTAAACTCCTGGAGAGGGTCCAGAGGAGGCAACCAAAATGATTTGGGGCTTGGGGACAGGACCTATGAGAAGAGGCTTGAAGAGCTAAATATGTACACATTGGAAGAGAGAAGGGACCGGGGGGACATGATCGAGGTCTTCAGGTACATGAAGAGGGTAAATAGGGGAGGAACAGTCAGGGTGCTTCGAAGGAAGGAGGAGGGGGCCACTAAAGGGCAAGGGTGGAAGCTGGAGGGGGAAAGATTCAGGGGAGAAAGGAGGAGGTGCTACTTCACTGGGAGGGTGGTGGAGCCATGGAATGCACTGCCTAGGTGGCTGGTGGAGGCAGAGACGGTGGAGGGGTTCAAGAGGGGGTGGAACAGGTACAGGGGAAGGGTTCTGGAAGCAAAATCCAGTGCAGTTAGAATATCCAGAACTGGGAAGGGAGAAGCCAGAGAAGGCAAGGGGGGCAGCAAGGTCAGCACCCAGGCTGGGGGCTGCCCAATCGAGCAGACTTGAAAGACCGTTAGGCCTATTCTGCTGGCATTTTAGTATGTTAGTATGTAGTATAAATTGCTCAGCTTGAGAGGTCCTTGGGAATCATACCCAAAGGTGGCAGAACACACTGGCTCTGCATTGGTTTGCCCATCCTGTATTTTATATAGTGTATGGTGCCCCTGTAATTATTGCCTTTTTTGGGGGTTTAACATATTTTTTCATGGAAAAAAAATTGTCTCCATTGGAGTATTCAGGAGCTATGTGGCTTATTCTATGGTGAGCTGTGTGGTTGCTAGGGACTGGGCGTCCCTACATTAGCTTGGCACACCTCCCTTTGGGTGTTGCTTGAGAGTGAAAGGGATTTAAAAAAAAAAAAAAAAAAGAAATAAAAAATTGCAGCCGGACCTCTCGCTTAGCAAGTGAACACAGGACCGGAGGCATAAACTTCTTAGTTAAGTACTTTGTTTCTTATCAAATCTGGTTGATCCTGCATTTTGAGCTGTGCCCTTGTG
Source organism: Neoceratodus forsteri (assembly GCA_016271365.2). Taxonomy (NCBI): domain Eukaryota; kingdom Metazoa; phylum Chordata; order Ceratodontiformes; family Ceratodontidae; genus Neoceratodus; species Neoceratodus forsteri. Next base: position 572,969,875 of record CM057452.1, read on the forward strand.
AAAAAAAAAAACCCACCATGGCAATCATCAGTGATGTAAATAAAATTGCCGTGCAGTGGTTTACTGGTGCAACTTTCAAAGCATGGCTCGCTCTTTTCATTCAAAATGAGCATAGCAAAATAAGGCTAGTGATTGGCTAGGAAAGCAGTGCCATATATGTATTATACATAGGGAAAAAAAGTACAGGCAAAGAAATCAATGCCCCTAAATGGAATGTTCAGAGCTAGGCTTAGAATGTTTGTTTTTTTAAAGGCCACCATTGTTTTAGCACCATGGCAGATCACCGAAGCTTTGGAGCCACTTGCTCTTCATTTTTTTTCTCAACGGACTGTAGCAAAACCTGCAAGTACTAAAAAAATGAGGGTGCTTCAATCAGTGCCTCCCATACCACACTGGCTGTTTTACTTTCACGAATACTCCCACCCGCACGGAGCAGGCCGCAGCCTGAGCTCCGTATGGGCTGGGAATTTCAAGTGCCCACAGAAACAGTCACCGGACCGGGATTCAAACAGTAGGGCACGGCACCAGTCGGATTTTCCCCTGCTCAGCATCCCTCAGATTCAGTTCCCCAGTCTGAGCTCGCTCCTATTAAAAAAAAAAAAAAAACTATAAGAAGTATACAAAAGCACTGGGGTAGTGCAACAAAATAAAATCAATAGTACCACTCTCGACTACATAATGACGTCACTTTTAAATACGCGTAAGGGCTATTTTATCATATATTAACAATTTTTTTTTGTACATATAAACATACTTTTTTATCTAAACTTTTATAAGATAAAAAAGTTGCCCGTTTTATAAGCGCAATAAGACACTCCAAGGTGTGTGTTGAACAGATATTACCACACTTCCAGGGGCTGAAGACACTCGGCCGGTGGCCTCGTGCCATACTACAGCCTCTGGGCGTGCAGTAATATCTGTTCAACACACACCCTGTCGTGTCTTATTGCTTACATATAAGTATACAATGGTCGGTCCTCCTATCTGCTTTCAAAGCAAATGTTGCCAGCCTGTGGTACATAATTCCGACCCTTTTTATTACAGAGACCCTGGCAAACATATAAATATGTATTCCATATTCTAATACTGGTACCAGCATATGGTTTATTATGGACTTCCTCATAGATTCATTTATACAATGACCTGTTCTACGCAGGGCCCTAAGTCTTCCATTCAATTTATTTACCTTCTCATTGATGTGATATGCAAAGGTCAGTCTCTGGTCTATCCAAAAGCCTAAATATTTATATTCACTCACTTGTTCTAACTCCTTACCATCCTTAAATATAATTTTCAAGTTCACCATCTCCTTAACTTTCTGGGTGAGAAACATGATCTTTGATTTTCCACTGTTCAAAACTAGACTGGACCTCCCAAACCATTCCTGAACGCTATCAAAATCTGCTTGCAATTCTGTTTGTATTTGGTAAACATCTTTACCTTTAACTATTAAAACAGTGTCGTCTGCGTGTAGATGAATATCTGAAACTTTTACTGTTTGGACTACTGGATTTGAATAGACCAGAAACAAGAGGGCCCAGGATCGATCCCTGGGGCACCCCTCGTTTCACCTCTGCTTTTATTGATAAAGTTTTACCCACCACAGTCAGTTGTGTTCGGTCTGTTAAATAAGACCAGAACCATCTCCTTACATCTTCCAAAACTCCTGCATTTTGGAGTCTTCTCATCAGTATTTGATAATGCGCTGTATCAAAGGCCTTTGACAAATCCATGAACACTGCACCCATCGACGTCCCCCCATCAGAGGAAGAAACCAAGATGTCAGTTATGTCGGTGAGTGCAGTGCTCATGGAATGCCCTTTTCTGAACCCATACTGGTACCCAGACAGCTGACAACATCTCTCCATGTAGTCATAAAGCTAACCCAGTTGATCCAGGAACCTACCCGACTAAACCCCAAAACTAATAATCACGCCCTCATGGACTGGACCCTTACTGTGCACCCTCATAGGATTGTACAGTTTGGCCTCCTGCCAGATGCCTTCAGTGATCATCATATGATCTACTTGGTGTGCAAAATCCACAGACACAAAGTCCCTCACAAATCTTGTTTACTCGATCCTGCAAGTCTCTTGACCAAACCCCCCTACTACACGAATTGCAGAGACAAATGTCTTTACCTCCTGGAACTGTCATGCCCCCTAAAAAGAACCTGAGTTAGAGAAATCACCTGCCATGGGTAACCCCTGAACTCCTGGCTTGCAAAGGGCATGTGATCTGGCATGGAGGAAGCACAAATCCTCCAGTCAGCCTTGTAACCTCCAAATGGTACCATGCACTTCGCAGTGCATGCAACAAGGCTATCTGTTTAGCTAAAGCTGAACACTTCCACTCAAATTTCCTGTCTAACATAAATAATCCTTCCAAATTCTGAAAGGTGGTATATGCCCTTTTCTCACCTCTCTCCCAGCCTCTATCATCAAACAAAATGACACTCTTACTGTATATCTATTATGTCTGTCACCGAGTGTTTCAACTCCCATTTTACGTCATGTCTCTCTGACCTCCTTTCATCTCTCCAACCATTCTCACCGCTTTCACCCTGCTCCAACCTCACTACCTGTGAGCACCCTGCTATGATCTCTTAACAGTCTTCCTTCTCACCTGTGACTCCATCAGACACCTTAAGTGCACTCCTGGCCCTTAACCCATCTAAGGGCAGCTCACCTGATGGCCTTGATCCTAAACTGCTCTTCTCTGCTGCAGCAATCTCTTACTCTCTGTCTATCATATCAAATCTCTCCTTTGTGACTGCCTTCATCCGTTTTGCCTGGAAACATGCTGTCACCCCCCCCTCCTCAAGGGAGGCGATCCAACTTCCCCAGGTAACTATCAACCTATTTTTCTGCTCCCTACCCTTGCTAAACTTCCAGAACACTTGGTCTTTTCTCAGATCTCCACCTTTCTTACTGACACCTCCTTCTTCGCTCCATTCCAATCTGGGTTTAGGAAGAATCATTCCGCCACCACTTTCCCACTTAGGCTTATTGATTCCATCTTCTCAGGGATAGTCAGAGGCCAAGTTACATCCGCAGTCTTTGTCGACCTTGCAAAGGCCTTCGACACAGTCTCCAGCACCCTACTCCTTAACAACCTCACCTCAGCTGGCCTCTCCACATCAGCCACAAACTGGTTCAGAGTCTACTTGTCAGGCAGGATGCAATCAGTTCGAATTGCTGACTCCATCTCAGCTCCACTCCCTATTAGCACTGGTGTCCCTCAGGGCTCCATGCTTGGCCCCCTGCTTTTCTCTGTTTTTCTTAATGATCTCCCCACGGTCTGCACATCCTGCTCCATACACGTGTGTGGATGACACTGTCTTATTTACCTCTGGCCAGTCCCGCTCTGATGTAACTGCAGACTTCAGCAAGACTTCAATAAGATCCAGCTCTGGCTTAGCTCTCATCAACTCTTTCTCAATGCCAAGAAGACTGTCTCCATGATCTTTGGCACTAGGCAGAGACTTTCGAGGCTAACCTCCGTGTCCTCCTTCCACACCCTTGATGGGACAAATTTGAGGACACCACCTTGTTTATATACCTTGGGGTTTGGCTTGACCAACACCGCAACTTCTCTGGACATGCCGACGCTATCCTAAAAAAACTTGCCTCAAGTTAGGCGCCTTATACAGGAACCGTAGTTGCATCCCACTGCCGGCAAGGCATGTGATTGTCCAGAAGATGATCCTCCCCATCTTTGACTATTGCGACACAAGGTACAGTGCTGCTCCCATGACCTCCCTAACCAGTTTGGACGCCCTTTTTAACTCCTTTTTTGTCACTTTGCTCTGGACTCTTCCCCCAGTTACTCATCATTGTGACCTATATCTCTCTCTCTCCTTTCCCTCGCTCACCAACAGACATACCTCCCACTGCACAAAATTCATTTCCAAATTTTGGTTTGTTGCACTCCCCACCTACTTATCCTCCTCTCTAGCCATTCCTCCTCCATCCTCCTACGCTGTTAGATCAAATGACTGTGGGACTCTGTCTCTCGTTGTGCTACAAGTGTAGGTCAGTATGCATTCTCTCACCAATTCCCTAAACTGTGGAACCCCCACCAACTTTGGCACTCATCCTCCAGCTCTTCAATTTCTGCTGCCCTACACAACTTTCTGTCCACTAACTGTTCATGCCCCTGACCACCCTTCTATTTTTTCCTAAACTAAACTTTTTTCCCCACGTGTCAATCCGCTACTCCTGTTCTTTTTAACTGTTCCACTTGATCTGTCCTGTTTACCTATAGAGCACTTATGTACATATTTTCTTGTCTGCCGAGCGCTTTGATGCTTGTTGCTGTTATCTGTTGCAACCTGCCTGTACATAATTCCTTGCTTGTACTGACTTTGTATTGTTCTATTGTGTATTGTTCAGGTATCACTATTATCCCCAGTTCCCCTTCCCCCAGCATGTACCATGAGACGAGCAACTTGTTGCTCAGTGTGTCTTTCCTGGTGAAACATTTCAATAAATAAACCATGATACAAGGCCGGTTATTCCACAAGCCAACCAATTACAAGTTTTTGCTGTTCAACTACTATAGTCTTGACCTATTAACAGGTCTGTCAGCAGTTCCTTATGCCTTTCAGGATGACTGACTCTCTTCTCATTGTAATGAAGTGACAGTGTCCATTACCATTGAAAGAGAAGAGAGTCATCCTGAAAGGCACAAGAAACTGATCTTACTTCGAGAGGGCTCTTGCAGTAGGTAATTACACATAGGATTGATGCCGGCTGGTGTCAGGACCCAACGGAAACATTTCTAGCTAGCAGTCTCTGGCGGGGGACCGCACCCACGTCAGGTGACCGACGTCATGCGGTGTCAATATAAAGGGGCGGTCCCCCATGCCCGCCTTCCAGTTCTTTCCCACTGTTAGCTCGTGTCAGCGCCTCACGGTAAAGTTCAACGCTCGTCAGCTCTGTCACCGGTAGTATTTACCGTCATTTTTTCGAATTATTAGACTTAATCGTCAGCCTTTCTTGGTATTACTTATTACTTGGTATTACTTGGTATGAAAGAACAGAAGGCCAGAGCCCATCGAGACATTCCCCATACTATGTGGGACATTATTTATCTGTTATCCCTCAACCAAACATCTGATTTGCTTTTAAAGACAGTGGCACTAGTTGCGTCTACCAATCTCCCGGGTCGCACCTGAAAATAGGCACTTGGCTGTCTAGTGTGACTTAACCGGTCAACAAAAGCAAATAAATAAATAAATTCTTGTGGCAAGGTGTTCCATACATTGGATGCTCTTATTGGAAAAAAAGTTTCCACTTTTGCTGGTTTTATAAGTTTTTACTTCCGGCTGTTTATTATGCAGGCTCAGAACATGTCTCATTTTGGAAAGTGTTAGACCACATTTTTCCATTAGATCTTTATTTTATTTATTTTTATTTGTTCTAGGATTAGAAATACCTTTGAGCCTAGGCTCTTTTACAAAGGTTCCATGTCATTGGCACAATTGAGACAATCATAAGCAAAGATAACAGTTTATAAAATTAAAAAAAAATTAAATAAAACACATAGTCTTGTAGATGAAAAAAGAACAATAAGGTGAATCTTCGGGGAGGGGAAAGGGAAAGGAGGAGGGTGAAATCAGGGAGACTAAGTGGATGGGAGAAAAGGGGAGGTAGGTTGGGGGGGACAGAGAGAGGAGAGGTGGAAGGCGGATAAGAATAGAGGTAGTGCAGCGGGTGGCATTTGTCATGGGCCAGCAGGGAGGTGAAGATAGGGCGGGGGTGCTGGCAAAGTGCAGGAGTAGATGTGGATCCAAAGGCATCTTCAGCTATGGAACCAAAAGACATGTTTAGCCACAACAGTCACAGAGGTTGGAGGCAGTGAGTGTTAGACGGAGACGAGTCTTAAAAGTGCTGAGCGATAGTGAGGATGAGATGTCGCTGGGAAGACCGTTGTACCAGCTAGTGGCCCGGTAAGCAAAGGATCTTTGGCCTTGTGTTGTGCGGCACTGCGGGATTTGCAGAAGCTGAGGTTTCGATCCCCTGGTATGTCGGGTGTAGATTCTCGGTTGTATGAGGGCACAGACTCCAGGGGGGGCAAGGCCCAGCAAGATTTTCTTAGTAGTAATACAAGTTTGGTGTTTTATTCGATTGGCAAGATTCAACCATCCAGTTTGAGAATAGAGGTTACAGGTGTGAGTTAGGCGTTGGGAGCCAGTGACAAGTCGACAGGCCTTGTTGAGGGCAGTGGATACACGTTTGAGTGCGGTGGTTGTAGCAGAGCTGTAAATGATAATGCCATAATCAATGATGGATATGATGGAGCTCTGGACAGTGACAGCGAGGGGCTTCGGGTGTCAGGTGTTTCCTATGATGGAATAGCAGGCCTAGCTGTGAGTTAGCGGCTTTGGCGACATGGTCAATGTGGGCAGTGTAGGAGAGGTGAGGGTCAAGGGTGATCCCGAGGTATTTAAAGTTTTTGACCTGTTCCAGTGCGGCACCTTGTCTGGTGATAACGGAGAGTTGGAAGTGCTTATGTTTATTATGGGAGCTGCTGAAGATCATGGCCTTTGTTGTTTTTTTTTTTTTTGGTTAAGGATCCGTTTGTGCTTTGTGAGCCAATTCTCAACCGAGGAGAAGCCGAGTTGGAGATTTTCTTGCAATTTCTTCGGGTCCTGGTGTGTGGCAAGGATTACTGCATCATCGGCATACAGGGTGATATGTTCAGTGCAGGAGTCCGGTAGGGTGTTAAGGAACAGGCTGAAGAGTAGGGGGCCCAGTATTGAACCTTGGGGGACTCCAGAGAGGACAGGTTTGGAATCAGAGTGCACATCTCCAATTTTTACACGCTGGGTGCGGTTTTCAAGATAGCTTTTGAACCAAGAGATTGAATCATTGGAGAGACCAGCATTTTTTAGTTGGCTCAGCAGGAGGGAGTGGTGGACAGTATCAAAGGCTTTGGTCAGGTCGATGAAAATAGCACCAGTTAGTTGTCCATTGTCGAGGGAGCTGTGAATTCGAGTAAGGCAGAGGATGTACTATGACCTTTTCTAAAGCCATGTTGCTGTTTACAGAGAATATTATAATTGTCCAGATGCTCGGTAAGTTGGTCCGCTACTATACATTCCAGCGCCTTCGATAGGGGAGGCAGAATGGAGATAGGGCGGAAGTTTGCATGGTCAGCCTTATCACCACTTTTGTGAATCGGGGTAACAGTGGCCATTTTCCATTTGTCTGGGAATTGGCTAGAGGAAAGAGAGAGATTAAAGATCTTGGTGAGTGGCCCAAGTACCTCGTCAAGCGTTAGGGCCAGTAGCTCGAGGTCAAGTGTGTTATTGCTTGTTCTAGATTTGCTGATGGCTTTGGCAATGTAGTTTCAGACTTGATGTTTCTTTAGTGCTTTAAAGTAGAAAGGTGGGTGACAGGCGTGGGTGGAGGAGTTGGGGGGGATGGGAGTTGACACATCTTGGAAGAAGTCGGAGAGGAGAACACTGCTAAGGTCAGTGAAAGCGATGTTGAAAGTGTTCTCAATAGTTTGAGTTGAGTATAGTGTGCCCATTTATGTTGAGTATGTTCGTCGAAGATTTTGACTGCTTCCCAGTGACATCTTTAATGTTTTTCCAGAAATCCCTCCCATTTCCCCAGGAGTTAGTGAGGGCATTTTCATAGTAGTCAGCTTTCTGTTGCCGAATGGATTTGGTGCAGTCGTTCCGTGCCCGTTTATAATTCTGGATGTCTAGTTGCTTACCGGAGTTTCTAGCCAGTTCCCAGAGGTGGTCCCTGGATTTAATTTTTTTAGGAGGTCTCCTGATAGCCAAGGGTTACTGAGCAATTTAACTTTACGCTTTTCGAGGGGGGCAAATTAATTACAGGCTTCATTGAAAATGTGAATAAATTGCTCCAGTGCAGTATTAGTATCTGTTACCTTGAAGATGGGGGACCAGTCCAGCAGACTGAGGTGCGATTTGAGGTGGGGTAGCTGACCACGGGGTAGGACTCTGCTGGTGATGATTTTTGGAGGGGACTTATAGAATTTGTTTGACCAGGTACAGCTGACGGGAGAGTGGTCACTGAGTGAGTCATGGAGGACTGAGGTTTTCGTGATCAGAGAGGGGTGGTTGGTTAGGATCCAGTTGAGTAGGGTACAAGTCCCAGTTCTGTAGTTCTTTCTGGTTGCATAGTCAACCATTTGAGTCAGGTTAGCTGATATACCGGAGTCCTTAAATGATCTACCTTCAGCTGAGAGCCAATTAATGTTAAAGTCACCAAGAAGGATGATTTCGGAGTCCGATGGGTAGGATTTGACAAAGTCAAGGACAGCGGTTAGACCAGGTCCCTGTTCCTTAGGAGGTATGTAAACAGTGACAACTGTGAGGGCCTTATTGTGGGCGCCTAATAGGAGTCTGATGGGAAGAATCTGAGCAGGTGTTGCTGGAAGATTGGAATCAATGGGGTGTCCTCGGAAAGTGTCTTTCACATATAAGGCACACCCTCCACCACTTTTGAACTTACGATCAACCCGGAAGACATTTTAGCCAGGAAGGGTGATTGCCTGGTCAGGAATCTTTGGGGTGAGCCAAGTTTCAACTACTGACAGAATATCTGGGTTGTGTTGGGTGGTAAAGGCTTGCAGTGCATCAAGCTTAGGAAGTAAACTGCAGATGTTCAGGCACGATTGAGAGAGTGCCTGCTGGTTTGTTTTGGTTGGAGGTGTTTGGTCCAGGGTTAAAGTGAACAGTCCCTGAAAGCAGCAGCAGGAGGAGGAGGAGCACAAGTTTCAGGGTGCATAGGCGGAGTTCAGTCAGAGAGAGGTTGCGTTTCTTTTTTGAACAGTAGTATGCCAGGTGGTAATGTCGAAAATGCAACATTGGAATAGTTGTATACAATGTGGCTAGATGTGCCCAAGGCTCACACATGAGCAGGGACAGATCAATTTCGGTGGTGTGCCTCCAGGGGGAGGATTTGCCCCATTGCCAAATGATGTAAAATAATCAAATCCACAGGAAAATGACCAGTAAACTGTTCGATCTACGGTAACAAGACAAAGGATGTGTTAAATTCCTGGAACACTGGCCTGGGGCATATGCAGGAAGTTAAAACCCTTTGTCAGTGTCTTCCCTTTGTTTAAATAGTTGTGAATGGTTCTCAGAGACATGCAGTTCCCTTTAGCAACAAAGTAGACGGAAATGTGGATTCAGTTTGCACTCCCCAGGTCAGAGCTTGTAGAATTTGTTAGCTGTAATTACTTTGATTGTGATGGCTTCCAAAAAAGTTGATTTATAATGAGAATCCCAATATCTGCTGGTGATGTTTTCCAATTTCTTAGTCCAGGAAACTTTCATAGATCACATATCCAAGAATGGTGTAGTTCATCCAAGCCAAAACACATGAAAATCCACAAAACTAAACTATTGACAGAGACAAACACAAACACCCAGCCACACAGCCCAAGTAGGCGGAGAAAAAATCTGGTGAATTTATTAAATTAAAAACCATAAGCATATCGCGTCTTAATCTTCTAGTTTGAAGAGAGAAGAGACCAGTAGCTTTAATCTGTTCTGATAATCCAAGTTTGTTAATCTTGGAATCATTTTAGTTACTCTCCTTTGAACCTGTTCAAGAATTGCTGTCTTTTTTTTTGGTTTGGATTCCAGAAAGGGGAGCCATAATCTAGATATGGTCTAATGTGTGCCTTATACAATGGAATAAGGCATTGTTCAGTGCGATTAACAAAAGTGTGTTTTATTTGCCTCAAAAGTCTGTTGGTCATGCAAGCAGTTCTAACACAGTGATCATTTAATGTAAGTTTATTAACATATATTCCTAAATCTTTTTCACAACTTGATGAGTGAAGTGGTAGTCCGTTTATATAATATATCGTTTTTGGATGATTTACACCAAAATGCACTACTAAACATTTGTCTTGATTAAACTGCATATGATTTTCATTTGCCCAAAGTGTTAATTTTTCCAAATCCTTCTTTAATGCAGAAATATTTTCGTGATGATTAACCTTGCCCCCCAATTTAGTATTGTCTGCAAATTTAACCATGAAGTTATTTGGCCCTGTTTGTAAATCACTGATAAAGAGATTAAACAATGTTGGTCCCAAGACTGACCCCTGTGGTACACCACTTGTCACACTACCTGAATCAGACAAGATATCATTAATTCTGACTCTTTGAGAACAATTTGTCAACCAGTTTAAAATCCAGTTGAAAATATCAGGTGACAAACCCAGATTGTGCATTTTAGTAATGAGTTTTTCACGTGAGACTTTATCGAAAGCTCTACTGAAGTCCAAAAGAATTACATCAGTAGGGATACCCACATCTAGTAGAGTACTTACATTATTGTAAAAAGATATCAGATTGGTGGTGCAGGAATACTTGGGAGTAAACCCATGCTGATTTGAATAATAAATTCCTAATTTTTTACAATCTTGATCTATTAGAGACTTAATTACTCATTCTTTTAATTTACCAGCCACTGAGGTCAGGCTAATTGGACGATAATTTTGTACAGAACCTCTATTGCCTTTTTTAAATATGGGAGTAACTATTGCTAAACGCCAATCATTTGGTACAATGCCTTCTTGTAAGGATTTGTTGAAGATAATTGACAAAGGTATAGAAATATTTATAGAGGTTTCGATCAGAAACCATGGATGAATACCGTTTGGGCCGGACTAGTATTTTTTTTAGTTTTTGATAGCCTGTATAATGTCAGTTGGATAGAACCTATGATAATCTATGTGGTGAACTTTAAATGTACTAATAGGTGATTTTGAGAGAAGACAGAACAAAAGTACTTATTAAAGAGATTCGAGGTTTCTATATCAGATAGAGAAGAGCCATTGGTTATAATGGGACCAATGGTCCTTGATGCACCTTTTTTACTACTTATATAGGAGAAAAGAGATTTGTGACAGTCTTTTGTGTGAGCTAGTTTAAATTCTAGCTTATTTTTTGCTGATTTAATAGAATTATTTAAGTTTTTCACAGATACTCTGTTTTTATTTAATAGAGTAGTTTTAAATGGAACAGAACTATTCTTAAGTTTCCTAAAAAGTTTAATTTTTATTTCAATCTGATTTTTTTTTTTTCCATAAACCTTTTATTAGTTTGTCTTATTCAAACCAAAACAAAAGCAACAGCTCTCATCTCAGCAGACACATAACATTATTTTCCTAGAACTTGGAGGTCTCTCTCTTTTTACATCTATTATGCTTTATCAGTTAATTTCAATATTATTATTACAGACCTTTTACATACATCTCATATCAAGTACATGCATCTATTATTTAACTTTTAAATACTACAGTATTAGGAGAGAGGAAAGAATATAAAGAAAAGAGAAAAAAAAGGGAACTCCCCAACCCTCCAAGTCCTCCCTCCAACCCCTATATAAACCCTCCCTCCTCCCCACCCCTCCCCCAGTTAATCGAAATTCACTTCATCTACTGTGTATATCAATACATTCTTCTATAGCATCTGATAAATTGCTCCTTAAGTTTTCTTTTCCCTTTTATTACTTCTTAGCCACAGCTTCCCTTAAAATAGAGATGGCATCAAACATTCCATGGGCTCCCCTTACTGTTTTATAGCATCCTATTATTAATCTCCCTACTCTCTAGTTCTTTTAACCTTTTTACATCATCTTAATACTTCCTGCTCCGTGAGATTCATAGAAACATTGACTTTGATGGCAGATAAGGACCGCTTGGCCCATCTAGTCTGCCCATTTCCCTCCCTACAGGATAGGCCGCAGATCCTAGTTAACCAACAGCCTATTTCTTCCTACCCCCCACAAGAATTGCCTTATGTCTGTCCCATGCATTCTTGAATTCTCCCACAGTTTTAGACCCCACAGCCTCCACAGGAAGGCTGTTCCATGCATCCACTACCCTCTCTGTGAAATAATACTTCCTCACATTGCCCCTGAACCGCCATCCTTCTATCTTTAAATTGTGTCCCCTTGTTCTTGCACATCTCTTTCTGAAAGATGCTACCCTCTTGGACTTTGTTGATTCCACTGAGGTACTTAAAAGTTTCTATCATGTCCCCCCCTCTCCCTTCTTTCCTCAAGGGTATACATATTAAGCTCCTTTAGTCTCTCCTCATACGGCTTCTCTTGCAGACCCTGCACCATTTTAGTTGCCTCCTCTGGACTACCTCTATCCTGTCTATGTCCTTGCGGAGATGGGGTCTCCAGAACTGGACACAGTACCAGATGGGGTCTCACCAACTGTCTGTACAGAGGGATAACAACTTCCTGTTTTCTGCTACTGATGCCTCTCCCTATACATCCCAGTATACTCCCAGCCCTCCCTACTGCCTTCTCACATTGTTTGCTAACCTTAAGGTCATCTGATATGATTACCCCCAGGTCCCTTTCCTTTTTTGTTGTTGTTACTACCTCCCCACCCATTGTGTATTCTTCCCCTGGGTTCTTGAATCCCAGCCGCCATACTTCCGACCATTCCTCCAACCTTGCCAAGTCCCTTCTCATCCTTTCCAAGCCTCCTTGTGTATCAACCCTGTTGCAGATCTTTGTGTCATCTGCAAAAAGGTATACTTTTCCTTCCAGTCCCTCTGCAATGTCACTGATGTGTGCCAATAAGGTGCCCACATATTCATAAACTGATTTTCACGCTCCTTAGCTTTGTATGTTAAGCTTTCAAGCTCAGTGCATACCATGCTAAGTTCCTCCATTGCCTAATTGTAGGTTTATCTCCAGACACCCATGTGTTTAGGATACATTGCTTTGCCAACACCAGGAGTATTCTCACCCATCTCTCCAACACTTCCCATTCATCCTGGTGCATACCATCTATACCAAATAACATTAAAAGTGGGTCCACTCTAATGTGATGCCCTTTCATATTTGCCAATTCTTTCGCCACCTCCTCCCAAAAGGATTGGAGCATCAGGCATGTCCAAAATGAATGCATATAAGTACCTAAGGCTGTACCACACCTCTGACAAATAGCCGATACTGCTGGGTTATATCTATTAACTGCCACTGGTGGGGTGTACAACTTGTGCACAAATTTATATGCTGCCTCTTTATATTTATTACATAGTAGAAGCCCCTGATGTATCCCTTTCATTAAGGTCCATTGCTCCTCTGTCAATGCTTTTCCCAAGTCCCTCTCCCAGAGGTACTTAGTTTTAGCTGTCATATCTGGCCATTGGAGTCGCAGAAGGGATGTAGCCTTCCTTATAATACCTCCAGGCTTCTGCTTGATTTGCTGCAGCAACTCTTCGAGGACATGAACCTTAGATCCCGGCTCTCTCTGTTTCTCAATATCTTGCACATGTTTCCTCACCTGGAAATATCTGAACAGATAATGAGCTGGTAAGCCCAGTCCTTCTCTAAGCTCGTTGAATGGATAGACCCCCCACACTCTTTCTGATATCATTAAGATACAATATTCCTCTTTCTTCCCAAATCCGAAATGAAGGGTCTCCTACCCCCGGAATAAAGAATGGGTTCCCAACTAGTGGTAATATAAATGATTCACCTTTTTGGTGCCCCATCATCTTTTTAATTTGTTCCCAGCTATTCATTACACCATTCACTAAAATATTAGAATCCCTCTTTTCCCACAGCACCCTTCTACCTCCTTCAACTAATAAGGAAGAAATCCAGACCCCGTATCCTTTCTCCTCCAGATCCATCCAACTGGCCACCTGCGGTCTATACACCCAGTCCTTAATGATCTTCATTTGCGTGGCCCAAAAGTATAGCTTCATGTCTGGGTAGTTTAGCCTTCCCCTAGCTTGATCGGCTTTCAATTTATTTACTCTAGCCCTTGGCTTCTTTCCTTGCCAAATGAATTTAGAACAATCTTTTTCAAATTTTTTTATATCTTTCCCTGTTAGCCCTGTGTGCAACATCTGCAGTGGGTATAACACTCTGGGAAGAGCATTCATTTTAAGTAGATTACTACGTCCTAGCCATGATATAGGCGAGTTCCTCCATCTACCCAAGTCTTCTCTCACTGACCTCACTAATGAGCTATGGTTTTGTTTATATAGTGATCTGAGGTCCCTTCCTATCTTGATCCCCCAAGTAAGTAAAATGTGTACCTACCCTCCGCAGTCCCCATGTATTTCCTCCTTCCCCTCCCTTCACCTAGAAACATAATTTCAGACTTTCCCAAATTCAGTTTGTATCCAGAGAACACAGCAAATTGTGAGATAACCTCCAGCAGAGCTGGCATGGACTGGGGCAACCTCGTCAAGTATAGCATCATATCGTCAGCATACAGTGTGATTTTATGCTGCCTTCCACTTTTCTCTTTCACCCCTTACATTCTTGGGTCTTCTCTAATAGTTATGGCCAGTGGTTCTACCGCCATTGTGGATAACAAAGGGGAGAGAGGGCATCCTTGCCTCGTCCCCCTATGCAGTGTAAACTGTTCTGTTAGGTTCCCGTTGACCAGCACTGCAGCTTTAGGTGCCCGGTACAATACTCTCACCATTCTAATAAAGCTTCCTCCTAGTCCAAAGCGTTCTAGTATTTCAAACAGGTATGGCCATTCAATCCTGTCGAATGCTTTTTCGGCGTCCATAGACAGAACGGCTGCCCCCGTCTTTTAGCTTGCTCTAGGACGTTAAGGACCTTTCTGATGTTATGATAGGAATGCCTGCCTTTTATAAACCCGGTTTGATCCGGATGGATCAAGTCAGGAAGGATGCCCTCCAATCTGGTGGCCAAAATTTTAGAATACACCTTGGCATCACAATTTAGAAGGGATATGGGTCTATACGATGCACATTCCATTAGGTCTTTATTTGGCTTGGGAATCACACACACCATAGCTCTACCACACGTATCAGGTAGCTCTCCACTCTCTTTTCCCTCCCTAAATAGCTCCCACATAGCCTCCTTTACCTCTTCCTTCAGCAATCTGTAATACTCTGCAGGCAGTCCGTCTGGGCCACAGGCTTTCCTAGGCTTCATTGTATTAATAGCCCCGAATAATTTCCTCTTTGATAATCTCCTTGTCTAACATCTCTTGTTGCTGTTTTGTTATTTGGGGCAATCTTTACTTATCCAGGAATTCTCGCATATCTACTTCCCTTCCCTCCCCATCTGTTCTATACAGATCTTCATAATTCTTAAATATCTCCCTTATCTCCTCATATTTAGTAGCAACCTACCCTTTTCTATTTTTGATGCCCAAGATATGCACCGCACTCTTTCTACCCTTCACAAGGTTTACCAACAATGGTCCTGGCTTATTTCCCCACTCATATATTCTATGTTTCAGATAGTATAGTTTCTTTTGAGCCTCGTCCAACAAAAGAGTGTTTAATGTCTGTCTGGTTGTTACTAACTCCTGCCTCATTTCCTCACCCCCCCCCCTTCCCCTTGCCACCCTCCCTTCCAATATCCTCAGCTTTTGCTGAAGGGCTTTCTGCTTTTCCCAATCTGTTCTTTTTGTATTTTGCCATAAAGCCTATAATTGCTCCTCTCATATAAGCTTTACCAGCATCCCACAGGGTTTGTGTGGAAGTGGCAGTTGGTGCATTTGTATCCATATAGAATTTAAATTGTTCCTTCACATAATCCTGAAATTTGCGAACCTAACATATAAGTAGGGAATCTCCATGTCTGTGTTTCCCCCCTCTCACTCGGAGATTGAAAGGACGCCACCACCCCTGCATGATCTGAGATCTGTATGGGCCCATGTGCCACCTTTCTGAGCTTTTCATACCAGCGCAGCGCTACATAAACATGATCAATCCTCGACCACGTTTTGTGTGGGTTGGAATAAAAAGTAAATTCTTTATCATGTGGGTACGCCGTCCTCCAGGCATCCACCATATTCAATTCTGCTATTCCCTCCCACCATTTTCTAATACATGGATCCCTGCATCCCTTTCCCTCTGAGTGATCAAGGGTAGCATCAGGTGTACAGTTGAAATCCCCCCCCCCCATAATTAAGTTTTCAAATTGTTCTTTCACTAATATAGTCAGGATGGTGTTATAAAATTCTGGATCTAAATTAGTTGGTGCGTATATACTCCCGAATGTGACTTTCACGCCATGGAGAGTCCCAGTTACAAAGACATATCTGCCCTCCCTTGAATCCATAAGTACTTTCGTAACCTGTAAAGACAGATTTTTATGTACCAAAACCGCCACTCCCTGCTTTCGAGAGTTAAAAGAAGATGCATAGCAGGCACCCACCCAGCCCCTTTTAAGTTTCCCATGCTCTACCGATGTCAAGTGCGTTTCCTGCAGGACAGCCACCTGCACTTGTGCCCTCCTTAAAGCTGTTAAAACGGCGCTCCGCTTAACCGGGGAGGAGAGACCCCACACATTCCAAGACTGTACCACCATATCATTTCTCACCATTATCTCTCTTCATTTTCCCTTTTCCCATTCTTTCCCAAAAGTTTCTCAAGCTCGCCCTTCCCCTTAGTACCCGTTTATGCTTCGACATAGTCCCCTCCATCCATGACCATGACCGTTGCAGCACCCATATCAGAAGCTTTTAATTCCTTACAAACCTTTTTACTCCTGTCCCTTGTTTGTAAATCTCGATTACTCTTATCTTTACCCCCCATACCATTACCCCTTTGCTCTCCCTTCCCAGCGTTATTCATACTACTAAACTCTTTATACCTTACCCTCTCCAACCCCCCACGATCTTCGTTCACCAATTCCTCTATCTGCCATCATGGCAGCACCTCCCGTTCTTTGCTGATTGAGCAGCTGCCTCCCCTCACCCCCCCCCACGAGACCACGTTACCTATGGCTGACTCAGGCCCATCTCTTTTGTGGTATAATGAAGTGCCATATATGAAACATAGAAAAAAACCTCTTGTAACATAATTATGCCTTCTTGCTACTTAAGTCAAGCTCCTAACAGTCTGCTCTGACCCTCTCTAATTATTGTCCACGGCCAAATCGTACCCCCCTCCCATCACTTATCAGCCCTCACAGTCCAAATAAATTGTGGAGCTTCCATTCAATGACTGGCCCGGTCAGAGGTTAGTGGAGTAGGTCGCGTGATTAAAAAAAACACACACGCTAGGCCTGAGCCACCATACACTCCTCCCGGCCTGCCTTTCAGGCGGCAGTCTTCCGATGCCTTTCCACGCTTTTTCAGCCTTCCTCTTCCATGCTTCCATGACTCCAGCGTGGGTTCTTTTATAAAGTTCCCATTCAGCCACCAACGTAGGCCGAGTTAGCCACAGCTCTAGCAGATTCATGTACGTTAACACTGAACATTTGTAACACAAATTGAACATGGGATAACACCCCCAACCAGAGAAATTGTTAGTGTCTCTAGTCCCTCTTACTCCCTCCAGCAGATCACCATCATCCTATTTTCTTTTTAAACTCATTTATAAAGACGTTTGCCTTCTCTACCTCCCAAAACGAATATACTGCTCCTTCATGTTTTATCTTCAGGGTTGCTGGATAAATCATAAAGTGCTCCACTTGCATCTCTCTCAGCTGAGCCATCGCAGCACCAAATACTCGCCGTTTCTTGAGAAGCCTGTTCGAATAATCTTGTGTGACATGGACTCTCGCCCCATTTATTTCAACTGGCTGGTTTAACTTAAAGGCTTTGATCACTGCTTCCCAATCCTGGAAGTTATGGTACCGGATCACAATGCTTCTAGGGGGCTGGCCCGGCCCTGGCTTTGGCAGTACAACTCTGAACACCCTTTCAATCTTGTGCTTCCCCCTTTAGGCTGCAACTTCAGCACTTTTGGTAGTTGTTCAGCACAGAATTTCATTATATCCGGTCCTTCCTGCCCTTCAGAGAGCCCTCGTAACAGCAGGTTAGTACGCCTAAAATAATTTTCTTGGTAGTCGAGGGCCTCTCTTAAGTCTTCCAACTCCCTCTCCAGGGCGACTGTCTTCTCCGGCAACGGCTGCACCAAGTCCTCCACTCTAGATGTGCGGTCCTCCACCTCCGTTAATCTTTCCCCATGTGCTGCGGCTCTCTCAGCAATTTCTTGCAGCTTCGCTTCTGTTTTATTCTCCAGCTTTTCAAAATGGGGATTCAGTGCAGCCAGGACCTGTGCTGTCACCTCCTGCCCCAATACTGTAAGTTCTGCTGCCGAGAAGGATATTGGGCCTGTACCTTTTTGACGTGGGCCCAGTCGGCTGTTTCTTTGGGTTCTTCCCAGCATTTCTTGTGGGTTTTCCGGATGCACTAGAGAGGTAATCATCCTTCATTTTGCGGCACAGAACACTTATATTGCAGAATCCAGCGGTTTTAACCTTTAGTTTAGTGAAAAAATATTTTATTTGGGTCTCCGGGGTGCGGAGGTCGAGGAGTACATGTCCTACTTCTTAGCTGCTCATTGCACCCTTCAAACTGATTAATTGTCTTGTTGAACCAAGGGAATTTTTCCTTCCTCCTAGATGGAATAAAGGTACTTTCCAAATAATATACAATGTTTTTAAAAAAGTCCCAAGCTTGTTGTGTTGTACAGTTAAGAAGGTTAAATTCCCAGTTTGTTTTGTAAGTATTCATTGTTTAGAAAAATTTGCTTTATTATAATTTTTTGTACAGTATAACTTCCTTTGTGTAGTTTTAAACTGTTGAATTTCAAAATGAATAGATGAATGATCACTGGTCCCAAGTGGATCCCAAATTTGTAAATTGCTAATTTGTTGCTCTATGTTAGTAAATAATAGATCCAAAATATTAGAACCTCGAGTGGGTTCAGTAACAATTTGTTGTAATCCAGTACTAACTACCACATCAATTAGCATAGGACTGTCCTGAGAATGAGTCCCAGTTAATATGAGGGAGGTTAAAGTCACCAAATATTACAGTATCTTGAGATTCTGAAAAATGTGTAATTTCTTTAAACATATCAGTTGTGTAATCTGAATTTGCAGATGGAGGCCGTTAGATGTTATCAATAGTTGTATAGGACTGCTCCTTCAATAAGATTTTAACCCATATACTTTCCAAAGGAAAGGGAGAACACACTACAAAAGAAGGAATATCATTTCGTATGTACATATAAACTCCGCCACCTTGCTTAACTAATCTGTTTTTATGATATAACTTATAAGCTGGAATTTCTCTGGACCAAATTGAGGATGCGTCCCACCAAGTTTCATTTACTCCCACCACACCTATATTTAAAGTTTTACATTTGGCTTCGAGTTCTGCTAATTTGAGTTGGTTTAAAGATCTTGCATTCAAAGCTAGGAATTTACATTTAGTTGTAATAATATTTTGGTAAGAAACATAGAATTTGACGGCAGATAAGGACCGCTTGGCCCACCCAGTCTGCCCATTTCCCTACCTGATGGATAAGCTGCAGATCCTAGTTAACCAGCAGCCTACTTCTTCCTACCCCAACCCCCTAGAATTGCCTTATGACTGTCCCATGCATGCTTGAATTCCAGCACTGTTTGGGACTCCACAACCTCCTCTGGAAGGCCATTCCATACATCCACCACCTCTCTATGAAAAATACTTCTTAACTACCTCTTGGTCATTCCCCTTCTATCTTCAAATTGTCCTCTTGTTCTTGCACACCTCTTTTTTGAAAGATGCTACCCTCTTGGACTTTGTTGATTCCCTTGAGGTACTTGAAAGTTTCTATCATGTCCCCCTCTCCTCCTTTCCTCGAGGGCTATACATATTAAGCTCCTTAAGTCTCTCTTCATATGTCTTCCGGTGCAGACCCTGCACCATTTTAGTTGCCCTCCTCTGGACAGCTTCCATCCTGTCTATGTCTTTGCGAAGATGGTCTCCAGAACTGCACGAGTACTTCAGATGGGGTCTCACTAGCTGTCTGTACAGAGGATAATAACTTCCTGTTTTCTACTAGTGATGCCTCTCCTATGCATCCCAGTATCCCCCAGCCTCCTTGCTGCCCTCTCACATTGCTTGCCCACCTTTAGGTCATCTGATATGACTATCCCCAGGTCCCTTTCCATTTTGTTGTTGTTAGTATCTCACCCCATTGTGTACTCTTCCCTGGGTTTTGTTTCCCAGGTGCATTACCTTGCACTTCTTAGCATTGAATCTAAGCTGCCATACTTTTGACCATTCCTCTAACCTTGCCAGTCCCTTCTCATCCTTTCCACTCCACCTTGTGCATCAACTCTGTTGCAGATCTTTGTGTCATCTGCAAAGAGACATACTTTCTTGAGGTCCCTCTGCAATGTCACTTATAAAGACATTAAGAGAGGACTGAGTCCTGTCGAACCTGCGGTGCCCACTACTAACCCCCTTTTTTCAGAGTGGACTCCATTTACTATTACTCTCTGTGTCCTATTCTCCAGCCAATTCTTTACCCAGGCTGTCATCGTGGACCCACTCCCAGGCTGGCTAACTTGTATATTAATCTTTTGTGTGGGACTGTGTCAAATGCCTTGCTAAAGTTTAGGTAGGCCATGTCCACAGCCCCTCCTGATCAACTACTTTGGTCACCCAGTCAAAGAAATCCATCAGATTTGTCTGGCATGACCTTCCGCTGTGAATCCATGCTGCCTTGGGTCCTGTGCCCTCTGGCCTCTAGATATTTAACAATTCTTTCCTTCAGAAGTGATTCCATCATTTTCCCTACACTGAGAGTTAAACTAACAGGTCTGTAGTCTCCTGCTTCTGCCTTGCTCCCACTTTTTGTGAAGGGAATCACATCTGCCCTCCCCAGTCCTCGGGTACCACCCATCCTCCCATGATTTGTTAAAGAGGGTAGTCAGTGGTGTCACTAGTTCTACCCTTAGTTCTTTAGAATTCAGGATGACTCCCATCAGGCCCCATTGCTTTGTCCACCTTCAGTTTTAAGAGTTCTTTCAGAACCCTTTCTTCTGTAAATGGGCTGGTATCAACTTCTGTATCCAGAGTGTTTCTGCTGTTTGTTTTAGGTACCTCCCCTCTTCCTTTGTAAATACTGAGCAAAAATATTTGTTTAGTATCTCTGCCTTTCACAGTCACCGTCTGCCCACCCTCCCTCCCTTTATTAAGCCTCACTATCCCTCCCTTGGTCTTCCTTCGCTCCTGATGGACCTATAAAGGTTTTATCCCCTTCTTAACTGAGTTGGCTATCTTTTCTCGGTTTGGGCCTTTGCTGTTCTGACTGCCTTCCCAGCTTCCTTTTGCTTTAACTGATACAGTTCTCTGTCCTGTTCCTTCTGTGATTCCTTGTACTTCCTGAATGCTTTCTTTTCTCTTGAACCTTCACTGACACTTCCTTTGAGAACCGTAGTGGTTTCTTACCTCGTTTCGTTTTGTTTATTTGCTTTACACAAAGGCTTGATACCTCTGTGATGGCAGTTTTTATTATTCCCCATTGTTCTTTCACCCCTCCTTCCTGCCCATTTGCTAGTGCATTCCTTAGGCACTCACCCATTTTGACAAAGTCAGCTCTCCTAAAATCCAGTACCTTTGTCTTTTGTATGGCTTGACTCTATTGCTGTGTTTATTGTGAACCATACTGTTCGATGGTCGCTAGTTCCCAGATGGCTACCCACTTCTACATCTGTGATCCTCTCTTCACCTCCATTTGAGAGAACCAGGTCTAAGATTGCTCCCTCTCGAGTGGGCTCCAATACTAGTTGTCTAAGGCATGCCCCTGTAGGGCATCTAGAATAACCCCACTCTTAGAAGTGGCTGCTGCAACTGCACTCCAGTTAACATCTGGCATATTCAGATCACCCATCAGCAATATCTCCCCTTTTTCTGCCATTCTAAGTATACTTTCTATCATTTCCTTGTCCATTTCCTCCCCCTGAGAAGGGGGTCTGTATACAACCCCAGTACTCAGAGACTTGGGAATAGACCCATTCTCCCCCATTGTTTTTAGTTTAAACAATGATTTATGATTTTAGTGATACGTTTCCCCATAAGTGTACTACCCCTACAACTGAGATGTGAACCTTCCCAGCAAAACAAGGAAGAACGATCTGAAAATGATTCCCAATGGGTAATACTGGGTATATCCTGCTTAAAACACCACTTTCTTAGCTATTCATTTAGGGCTTTGATTTTCTGCGTCATGGTAGATGTTGCTCTCTGGACAGGTAGAATTTCAGATATACATACATAGCATCCCCTATCAAGTTACAGGTTACATAACGCCACATAGTCCTGTTGTAACTAATTAAATGGGGCGTTGTTTATATCATTAACACTGGCATGTATGATAACCAGTGGATTTTCCCCCACATTTTGTAAAATTTTAGGCATCATGGAGGTAATGTCAGATACCCTGGCCCCACGGAAGCTAGAACAAGTGCGGTTGCTCTTGTCACTATTGCATACCGCCCTGTCAATATGCTTAATGATTGAATCTCCCAGGACTAACACTTGTTTTGAGTCAGGGTAATACATGTCATCAACGCTCCCCAGCCCCGTAATGGACGCACCATCTGCTCCTGTGCAGCTGGTGTATGTAAATGGTGGGTGCAGGTAAATAAAACAAAGCAGTCCCTGGTGTGTCCGGGCACTTCATCGCTGGTACCCCTGGTCCAAGTACTCCCTGGCATCTGGTGGCCCCTCTGCAGCACCAAACACCCACCCAAGCACCCCTCACTAGATTTGTCGGTGCCGAGGGAGTGCATTCAGTGAACGGTGCAGTTCTCTGCACGCCTCCTCTGCCTGCCGCTGTACATTCAGGCAGGGAGTGCACGTCTTATTTGTAGGACAGGGTGACACACCCTGTCCTATAAATATGACATGCACTTCTTGCCTGCACATACGATGGCTGGCCAAGGAGGTGTGTGGAGGGCTGCACCAGTTGCCGTATGCACTCCCGTGGCACTGAAAGAGTCTGGTAAAAGGAAGGGAGGGGTTTGGTGCCATGGGGGGTACCAGATGCCATTGAGTACTGTCAGTGCAGGGGTGGTACCGCCATTGGGGGCAGTTGCCTGACACACCAGGACTAGTTTATTTTCCTGCACCTTACTGTACCAGGGATTAGTACTGCCATAGGCACAGGTACAATGATCGGGTGGGGAAACCACTAGCCCAGAGAATCATTGACTGCCAGGCACAATGGATGGTGATTGTAAGGAGGGGGACCACTGTGCACCAGGGAATACTTCTGTGGGCATGGGAAAAGTGATCAGAGAGAGGGGGAATCCAATAGGCACCAGGAAGCTTTATTTCTATGTTATGGGCTGGTGGACAGGAGGGAGGGAATGCTAGGCACCGGGGAGGGTTTGTTTTATTGTACGAGCTGATCAGAGGGTGGGGGAGCCACTAGGCACCAGGGAGGTTTTGGGTCACATACAGGTTGGCGGATAGTGGGAGTGGGGACCACTAGGCACCAGGGCTAACTGCACTGTGCATGGGAACAGTGTTTTTTTTTTGGGGGGGGGACATGGACCACGGGGGGGGGCTGCTTCCCCACTGACAACTGGGTACTTTGCTGCAGTACCTCTTGCAGCCAATAGGGTTGCCCAGATTAAGTCGGGGGGTTTGTTCGGCAGTATTTGCGCTGCACAAATGGATTGTGCTAAGCACTTTTGCACAGCACAAATGTGCTGAATATGGGGTTGGGCAGATATTCTTGTCCCTGCCCCTTCCTTTGCCCACCCGGTTACATTATGTTTTGTGTGGGCGCTAACCCTGTTTGCCCGTGCAACCACCCCTTTTGAATATCACACTCCAGTGCAAACCCCGATTCGGGCAGGCAAACACCCGTTAGAGCCCACGCAAAATTTTGAATATCTGGGCCCCTGATTGGAGATTATAAAAGCTCTAATATGCACTGCAAGCTATTGAATCTCCCACTGCTGCCTACTGCTCTGACGTCACTTACAGGGGATTTGTAATAAAAGAAGATGTTAGCCTACAAGTAACCAAAATTAATCTCATATACTTTACTATACCGCAGTAAACAGTAAGTAAACCAAAATGTTTTTGCCCACAAAGTACACATTGGGGCCAGTCCCACACTTAAGTGTAGGGTTCTTCGTGCAAACTGTTCCCCTTTAAAGCAGCAACATTTGTTAGTTGGCAAAAAATGTCATCTTTAGATTTTTGAGTAACAATAATACAAATGTGTGGGAGGAACTGTCTTGTCTCCTCCATAATTTTTTCCAGTGTATTCTATGCTTTTGTTTTTATTCTGTCCCTTTTTATGACTGCCACATCACTAATGATGATGCCCCTAAGCTAACATTTTTTTTTGTCCTGTGCCCCCTATCCTCGAATCTGCTCTGCCCACCACCCCCATGCACAGGCTTGCCCCCCTGGGTTGGACGGCTGGAGGGCTCCCCCTCCCAATGGACACTGTTGGCAAGCCCCGGCTTACCCTCCCCAGGTTGGGGCCGTGGGAGCAGGACCTCCCCCGACGGACATCAGAGGCTGTGGATGACGGGGTAGAGCGGATCATCATGCTAGGGGGGCAGGATTTTGTCCATGCTTGCTCCCTGGGGGCGGGGATGTGCAGTGACATCCAGCATCTTCTCCGCCCCCCCAACCTCATGGCACCGGTCACGGTGGTACCCCTAACCTCCGCCAGGGGTTCGTAAAGTGCTGGACACTCTTCCCCTCCCTCCCACCGGAGAAGGAGAGCAGTCCCCAGGATGCTCAATCCTTCTCCCCCGGCCAGCCCTCTGACTCCCAGGTCCATTCCCGAACTTGGGTCTACATTGGCGCAAGCGGAAATCCAACCACTGCGCTGGCAGGTCAGCCCCTAAGCCAACATGTAAGGCAGTCCCAAGTCATAGTGCAACATGTTACTTCTGGTTTATTATCGAACAAGAAGTCCCTAATTTTATCTTTTATTTTAATGATAAAATCTTCTTTGCTGATTAAAGAATTGTTGTGTTAAAATGCCACCTAGGCGTGCCATCCACTTTCCCACTTCTTTGAATATCATAGTAACTGGAGAGTGGTCCAAGATTACCTGCACACAGATTTCAGCAGAACATGCTCTATCATACTTTCGGGAACATAAATTTGATTTAAATGAAGATCCACGTTTGAAACTTAAGTGGGGGCTAATATCTAGGAAACAAGTCCGTCACAAATTTTAAAACACTCAAAATACTGCCCAGAAAGGCAATGGTAGCTAAACATGCTAAGAAAGTTTGCCCTGACTGTGTGTTTTGTAACTTGCTGTGGACACTGGTCACACTGGAGCCTGCAGGCTATTGGGGCAAAAAGTAGCCCTCCATTTTTTAAACACTCAAAATACTGCCTAGTAATGGCAATGAAAGCCGAACGGTTAATATTCTTTGTGTATGTGTAACTTGTGGTCACACAGGCCTACAGCCCAAAAATCCAGAAAAGTAAATCAAGTACAGAAAGGGCAATGAGAGCTGCTCACACTGACTAGTAGACACATGTTGCAGACTGTGGACAGTATGGTCAGGTGCATACTCTTGTCAGTTTAAACTGAATACATTTTAACATGAACTGCAACCAAGGCTTGGGGACAGAGGCATTTAAAAAAATAGATTTTCTGGCAGAAAAACAATGAGAACCCGTTTTTTAATTAAGCATAGATGGCAACAGATTAAATTTGGACCTTCTGACCAAAAAAAAAAAATCAATGAAACTAGCTTTAGGTTGAAAATAAATTTAGTTCACTACAGATTGCTGAGTCGGAGGGTTTAGAACACAGAACTCATACAAGGGTTTTTACAGCTGACGAGAACTGCAGCAGGTACAATAAAAAAAATTGTGCAGAAGATAAAACATTGTCCTCTAAGCCCAAAAGTACAGCTTAATGATTTTAAAATAAGTCTGCTGTGTTTTCAAAAAATCTCTTTAGCTCCTATGGAGAGCAGGTGAAAATCATGCTTCACTGTTGTCACTCTGTAGACAAATTTGCAGAATATCCTGGGTTTTTTTCCTGCCTAACTTTTGATCTGTATTCTCTTACCTTATCCTGTTTTTTTTTTTTCCTGCCTTTCTGTATTCTCTCACCTCACATGAATGTCTTTCCCTCACTAGCTTCGCTAATGAACTGCACCAACATGTAATGAGACCTGGAGCTTTCTCCTTGATCTCCATCCATACCAATAACCAATTTACTGTTAGACAGTGTTGGACAGTAAGTAGCCCGTACTGTGACGAGTACTGTCAGAGATGAAAATTGCTTCTCATTGGCTGGCACACTTCAGAGGTCATATGATTCCTGAAGTGCCGTGCCGTGACAAACTGCTGTCTCACAGGAGCTCTGTGGTTCTGATAATTACTGCTTCCACTAACAAGAAGTCACCCATGTTCCGACCTGTGTTTAGAGACCCTTCCCTTCAGCCACGCTATTGTCATCCTCCATCCTTCAGCCAGAGGTAATTGAAGTTGACCACATAGAAGCGGCAGGAACACTTGGGGAGGGGAGGTAAACACAAATCCATTCACAGGGGAAAGAGTCCTGAGAAGACTTGTAAATCTGAAAGTGGATAAGGCTATAGGGCTGGACAGGGTACACCCAAGTGTGCTGGAGGGAGCTCAGGGAGGTACTAGCTGCACCTCTGACAGCCCTATTCAACAACTCACTGGAAACAGGAGTGGTTATAGAGGACTGGAGGAGGGAAGATGTAGTCCCACTTCATAAAAACAGTAGCAGGGAGGCGGCTGTCAACTATAGGCCAGTCAGTCTAACAACAGTGGTGTGGAAGTTATTGGAGACACTTTTAAAAGAAAGGCTAGAGGAGTATCTTGAATCCAGCAGGTTACAAGACCTGAGGCAGCATTGGGGGGGGGGGGGATGTCACATTAACCTGATAGATTTCTTCAACAGGGTGAGGCAGTGGATGTTGCTTACTTAGACATCAGCAAGGCCTTCAACACCATACCTCATAGGAGGCTTATAAGGAAACTGGGGAGTTTGGGGTGGGACCCAAGGTGGTAAACTGGATATGGAACTGGTTGATGGGTAGGCAACAGAGGGTGGTGACAAATGGCATTGACTCTAATGAGGGAAGAGTGACCAGCAGGGTACCTCAGGGTCAGTACTGGTACCAGTCATCTTCAGTGTCCTCATAAATGACTTTGTAGTAGGGCTGGAAGGAATGGTTTGCCTCTTTGCAGATGACGACAACATCTGCAATAGGATAGATACTTCAGAGGGAGTGGAGAGAATGAATAGAGACCTGAGAGAACTTGAGGAGTGGTCAAGAGTTTGACAACTGGGTTTGGATGTGAAAAAGTGCAAAATCATGCACCTAGGGCACAGAAACCCAGGGGCAGTGTATAAAATGAGGGAAGAGGTATTAATGGTCAGTAAACAGAAAAGTGACCTAAGGGTTATCGTAGCTGATGACCTCAAGGTAGCAAGGCAGGAAGCAGGACCAGCATGATACTGAGGTGCATATGGAGGGGCATCATCAGTAGAAGGAGGGAGATGGTATTACCACTGTGCTGATCGTTGGTGAGACCCAACCTGGAGTGCTGTGTCCAGTTCTGCAGACCACATCTCAGGAACGATGTACATATGGTAGAGGCTGTCCAGAAGAAGAGGAGGGCAATTAAAAGGGTGCAGAGGCTGCATCATAAGCCCCATGAAGACAGACTGAGGGAGCTTCGGCGTGAATAAGGTACAGGAGGGGGTATTTTGCGGAAGACAAGATACACGAGAACAAAGGGCATGCAGTGAAGCTGAAAGGGGGGAATTTAGGAGGAATGTGAGGAAGCACTTCACTGAAAGAGTGGCAGACGCCTGAAACAGTCTTCCAGCAGAGGTGGTAGGGCGAAAATAGTGGTGGGCTTCAAGCATCTATGGGATAGGAACAAAGGAATCTTGATAGGAAAGCGGGGGAGTAGTGGGGAAGTGGAGATTAAGTAGAGTCTGTGGTGACACTATAGGCAGGGATGAAATGGGCGGACTGGGTGGGCCAAGCAGTCCTTATCTGCTAACAAATTATGATTTCTGTGAAATTCAGAACTGACTCAGTTGTGGCAATTGTGTTATGAAAGCAAAATTGTGTCTGAGTTGCTTGCTGTTCACCCCATCTGACCTCAAGCTCCTAGTAAAAAAAAAAAAAAAAGCGCCTCTGCATCTTTATTATAGAGTGTTGCAGGCACTAATTATGTAAACTTTGGTTTGAATAAGTACCGCGTGCCCCCTGTTTCAGTCCCTGGGTACTGTTTTTGCTCAATGTTACGTCTGGGAGGACTGAAGAACCGGGAGTTAAGTGTGTTTTTTTTTTTGTTGTTGTTAGTGTTACCAAGCATCTTGACTTACCATGGAGAAATGTGATCTAGTGGTCTGATGGCTTCCTAGCAGTTATTGTTTTTAAAGAGCCCCTGGCACCAATGAAGAACATTGAAACATAAAACATTTTGACACAATGTAGTTTATACTTTGTATATTTTCTTTAATTCTTCCCCCTTATTCTTCATAATCTGAGCACACGTGCATGAAAACAAGATCACGCTCCACTAGGCTTTATCTGCTGTCACTGCTTGTCTACTTTGACATCATTAGAATCCCCAGTTTATGACATATAATTATATCCACAGCAACAGATTGTGATGTCATAAACAGAATTTGGATGTCAGTTGTAGACAAGCAACCTGAGCAGATGGACTGGAGATTGTTTTCACACAAATGTCTGTGATCATGAAGAAATAAGGGTAAAAGATAATGATAAAAAAATGAAATATAAGCTGAACTGTGTCTAAATATAATTTTTTTAAGCTGTCTCAGCTGCACCAGGAGGGTGGTGTGTGTGTGTGTGTGTGTGTGTGTGTGTGTGTGTGTGTGTGTGCATGCATTTGACCTTGCTGTTTTATGTAAACTTGAAGATTAGGTAGTTTACTAAAGACACTATTCCATGGAGTGTGGTATTATAATGCTTACTGCGTTTCTTGAGTGGTTGAAGGCTTTCTGCTCTGCCTCGTGCCTCACAACCAACCAAGATGTGTTTTAATTCTACCTTTTAGCCTTTTGCCATTTGCTGCTGGTGGATGTGGTGACATGAGTCTTAATGCATTGTTAAACCCCTGTAAATGCAGGACCCCCACCGACTGGGCAGACTGGATGGGCCTTGCGGTCCTTCAAACAACATGAAGTCTTGCTGTATTCAGACATAATGCAGTTAACCCCAGCACTTGAACTGCCCCAGAGAGGAAAGAGTTAACTCTATGCAGAAGCATAGAACATTGAGGCCAAGCTTGGTTTTCAAACCTCTGTCTGTGGTACTTCCCAGTGTACCCGTCAGATTCTTTACTCCGCCTAACAGTGAATTCGCTCTGGAGATTTCCTCTGCTTGGTTTGGTAAAAGAAAAATAAAGCGTTCGGTTTAAACCACATATTTTTTTTTATTTTCGGATTTCCAGCCTCTGTCTACGGTACAGGTAGAAGGTAGATAGGTAGTGACTGTGTTTTATTTTGCTAAAAAGAGTGGAAATTGTCTTTCTTCGGTTTTTTTCCGGTCGGTCCGGTTTGGAACCGACTTTGTAAAATTTTTCTCTCTTTCTGGGATTTGTGTGGTGTCCTGGTACTAATTGGTTTCAAAAAAACTGGACTTTTGCGGGTTCTTTTAAAAAGCCTGTGACATGATTTGTAACCGATCGGTTGCTTTATTACCTGGCTTGAAAGCTTCTATAGGATAATTTGTTAGGCTGGCCATGTCTGAGAAACCCAAGAAGAAAACCAGTTCCACTGGGTTTCAACAGTGTACTGAGTGTGGGGAGGCCTTTGCTAAGGCCGACCCCCTCCTCATCTGTGTTTATTGTCTGGGGTTTGACCACCTCATGTCAGACTGCCAAATCTGTAAACTTTCCTAAAACCACTCTAGATAAAAGACTGAGTGGGCTGAAGGAAAGGGAGGCCGAGAAGTCCGTAGATCCAGATGGCCAGCCCGGTTCGGTTGCGGACGAACCTGAGGAGGTGCCTACTGACCTAGGCGATACCTCCTCGAGCAAAAGGAGAGCCGACCCCGAGGGGTCGGTTCCGTGAAAGAAAAAGCGCAAGTCTGCCGGTTCGGATCCTGTATTCCACTCTCCAACCTTGGACGAAATAGCCAAAGCGATTAGTATTGTCCATTCGCTTAGACCGGTTCCGTCTGAACCAATACCGCCGGTTCGGTCGGATACATCTCCTCCAGATTATGACCCAGATGCTTATTATGAGGAGTGGGAGGGGGACGAAGACTATCCCGGTGATGACGGTGATGATGACGATGAAGGGGATCTGGATGTGCCCATTGAACCGGACGTCTCCCCAGACAGGCCCTGAGGTGTCTCTCCTCCCAGGCTGTCTGAGTCCCCTTCACACTTTTTTTTCTATAAAAAGGTGGCACAAAACCTGCAGCTTCCCTTGGTTGAAGCAGCAGAGGAGGAGGATTAAGAGCCTGATTTTGTGGAAATGATGGACATCCCAGAGTCCAAAAAGCTGTCTATCCCTCTTCATAAATCTTTGGGGAAACAGACACACAAAATGTTACAAACCCCTAATTCAGTACCTCCAGTGGATAAGAGAATGGACAGGAGGTATTTGTTATCAGGCTTATCTGCGGAGTTCCTTTATAGTCATTGCAGCCATGTTGGGGTAGTGCAGGCTGCTACAGCCTGTGGCAGGGCTAACATTCCTTTGGCTTCACACCGCCCTGATAAGGACTCCAGGAAAGTGGATGCCATGGCCAAAAAACAGTATTTGGCATCCTCTTTGGGACTCAGGCAGGCTACTCATATGGCCTACACAGCCAGGTACCAGAAATTCAGATGGGACACGGTTCTGGAACTGGCTAAACAGGCCTCTCCCCCAGCTAGCCAAGGAGCTGGAGCTGGTGGCTGCTGATGGAATTGAGGCATCCAAAATGCAATTTCATTTTGCTGTGGACTCCAATGATGTGGCATCTAGAGTCATGGCTACATCTGTGTCTCTCAGAAGACATGCTTGGCTCAGATGTACTAGCCTTTCACATGATACCCAGACTAAGGCCATGGATTTTCCTGTAGTAGGTAACTCTCTGTTTGGAGAGCAGACAGAGGCTTACATGAAGAAAATGGATGAATATAGGACCACGTACAGGAGTGCACAGGCCAAGGAAAGGCAGGTCACTCCGCACAAGCAGCAGTCTGGGGGCAGGGGCAGGCCCTTTCAAGGCCTTTTTACCAAGCCCAGGCCTCCTCTCCCTTTCCACAGAGGGGGTTCCTCAGAGGGAGGGGCAGGAGGGGGATGAGCAGAGCTGCTCCCTCCTCCTCTCAGTCTAAGGCTTCTGCCAAGCAGACACCCTGATGTGTCAGCCCAGGTCGACTCCCCATTTCCAGTAGGAGGCAGGCTGGCTTACTACTTCCAGGCCTGGAAGTCTGTGACCTCAGACAAGTGGGTCCTGGAAGTAGTACACAAGGGACTGGCCCTCAACTTCAAAAGATTTCCAAGAAGAAGGGCCAAGTCTTCTCCACCTGCATCAGTCTCAGAAACCCTTGCCCTAGAGGCAGAGGTTTCCTCTCTTCTAGCTCTCAGAGCTATAGAGAAGGTTCCTACTCAGCACAAGGGAAAATGACTGTATTCCAGGTACTTCCTTACCCTAAAGAAAACAGGGGAGTGGCGACCCATCCTAGACTTAAGGTATCTGAACAAACACATTTTAAAGCCCAAATTCAAAATTCTAACTCTGGGAGTAATCCTTCCCTCTCTAAGACCAGGGGATTAGCTAGCCTCAAGGATGCCTGCTTCCATATTCCTATCAGGTGCTCCCACAGAAAATACCTCGGGTTCGAGTTGCCTTCAGGCCATTTCCAATTCAGAGTCATGCCATTTGGTCTAACATCAGCTCCAAGGGTGTTCACAAAGTGTCTTGCAGTAGTGGTGGCTTACCTCAGAAGACAGGGTATCACCATCTTTCCGTATCTGGACGACTGGCTGTTAGTGGGTCATTCTCATTTACAGGTCAAGTCAGCTCTTCAAACTACACAGGACCTACTCGGCTCCTTGGGTTTTCTTCTCAATCTTCTAAAGTCTGTCCTTGAACCAATTCAACTTCTCACCTTTATAGGCATAGAGTTGGACACTGTACAAGCAAAAGCATTCCTTCCCCAGGCGAGGGTAAAGGCCCTAGTGGATCTTGCTTCCTCCTTTCAACCTTAGGGCTCCTGCCCAGAAAGACAGTTCCTTCAGCTCCTGGGCCACATGGCAGCTTCCACAGCAGTGGTGCAGGGAGCAAGGTTCCAGATGAGGGACATTCAGTTTCATCTGAGGTGTTTTTGGTCTCAAAAGAAGGATTCACTTACCAAACTGATTCCAGTGACTCAGACTCTGGTCCAAGCTCTCCAGTGGTGGCTGGACCAGGACAACCTCAGACAAGGGGTTCCATTTCTCCCTCAAGTCCCATCAGTAGTTCTAACTACGGATTCTTCTCCCCTAGTGTGGGGAGCTCACCTGGGAGCCCTGACAGCTCAAGGGCTCTGGTCTCTACAGGAGTCTCTCCTTCATATCAGTCTTCTGGAACTCAGGGCAGTTTTCTTGGCCCTGCAGAGCTTCTCGGATTCAGTCAAGGGCAAGGTGGTCCAAGTCAGAACGGACAACACCACCACAGTGTGGTACATCAACAAGCAGGGAGGCACTCGATCCTCTGCCTTGTGCACAGAAGCCATGAAGCTGTGGTCTCTGGCCTATTCTCTTCAGACTTCTCTGGTAGCAGTTCACCTTCCAGGGAAGGACAACATACTAGCAGATGCTCTGAGCAGAATTTCACAGGGACACCACGAATGGTCCCTGGATCCTCACATACTGAAGGTCATCTTCTCCAGGTGGGGCACTCCAGAGATGGATCTCTTTGCAGCACTGGACAATCATCAACTTCCTCTGTTTTGTTGCAGACCTCCAGTCCTGGGGACGGTTCCCCAGGATGCTCTCTTTTTGGACTGGAAGGGCAGGTTTCTCTATGCCTCCCCCCTTCCCTCTGCTGTTCAAAGTTCTGATCAAGATCAGGACTCAGCCCTGCACAGTGATACTGGTGGCTCCAGATTGGGCCAGACAGCCTTGGTATCCTCTACTGCTGTCCTTGTCAGTGTCGTGTCCCCTGTCTCTGCCCAGGACATACAATCTCCTGTCCTCTTCCCAGGGGCGGATCAGGTACCGCAATCTCCAGTCTCTTCATCTCAAGGCCTAGCTCTTGAAGAGTTAGAATATGCAGCTCTACATCTTTCTCAGGGAGTTCTGGATATTCTGAAGGTCTCTAGGAAACCTTCCACTAGAAAATCTTAAAATTCCAAATGGAAAAGGTTCAGTATTTGGTGCTCTTGGAAAGGCATCCTGCCTGATTATGCAGACATTTCCACAACCTTAGACTATCTAGTTCATCTGAATGGTTTAGGCCTTAGGCCTGCCACTCTGAAGGTTCATCTAGCAGCTGTCTCTGCATTCCTCTCAGCAGGGAAGGGCTCTTCCCTGGCATCTCATCCTGTTTTCAGAAAGTTTTTCAAAGGTCTGGTTCACATTAACCCTCCCTTTAGGGAGCCTACTCTGCCTTGGGATCTTAATGTCTGCATAGCTCAGCTAATGCAGCCACCCTTTGAACCTCTGGCTTCAGCCGAATTGAAGTACTTGACCTGGAAAACTGTGTTCCCGGTAGCTATTTCTTCTGCTAGGTGTATTAGTGAGTTACAGGCTCCGTCAGTGGGACCTGACTTCATCTTCTTCCATAGGGACAAAGTTGTCCTCAGAACCAATAGGAGGTTCTTGCCCAAAGTGGTTTCAGATTTTCATCTGAACCAGTCTGTATCTGTCCCTGTGTTTTTCACTGACCGTTCTTCTTCAGGTGAAAGAAGGTTACACAGTCTGGAAGTTAAGAGGGCCCTTACCTACTACATTGAGCATACTAAGGCGCATAGAAATGACTTTCTTCTGTCAGCTCACATCTGATGCTCTTGACACGATGAACCAAGGCTCCCTCACTGGAGCCCTATTTATTGACCTATGAAAAGCTTTTGACTTAGTCAACCACAGCCTGCTGCTCGCCAAACTTCACCTCCTTGGTCTAGATGGCCTCTCCTACTCCTGTTTTGAGAGCTACCTACTAAACAGAAGTCAAAAAGTCACCTGGATGGGAACGCAGTCCACCGTCCATCCAGTGGTCTCAGGGTACCCCAGGGCTCAATCCTGGGCCCCTTGCTCTTTACTCTCTTTGTCAATGACATAGAGTTGGCTCATGGGCCGAGCAATCTTATCCTTTATGCTGATGACACTATTGTCTACTACAGTGACCCGGTACCCAGTGTCATCACTGCTAAACTCCAGTCTAGTCTCACTACACTTGAAGCCTGGTTCTCCGCCAACTCTCTACTACTGAATGAGGAGAAAAACGAAGGTTGTCCTGTTTGGGCCCAGGCGCCTCGGCCCGGATAGGGGTGACCTTCTCCAGCTTAAACTGAACCAGGGAAAGCAGGTCGAGGTCCTCGACAGGATCAAATACCTGGGGATACTTCTTGACCATTAACTGTCCTACAAGCACCACATCGACTCAATAACCAAGTCCATCCACCAGAGACTCGGACTTCTCTACTGACTGGAAAACTCCCTCACTGACTGGGCTCGGCGTGCAATCTCAAACTGCACACTCCTGCCCTACCTCTTCTACGGGGCCCCCTACTGCAGTTCCTATGAGAAGGGGAACTCAAAAAAATAACGGTACTTTACCACAGAGTTGCACGCTTTGCCACAAACTCTCCTCCTAGGAGACATCACTGTGAGGTCCTTGCAGACCTCTACTGGCCGACCTTACGCCATAAACTGGCCTACTCTACCTTCTACCTGACTCATAAGCTCACCACTCTCAACCCTCCTCCTCACTTCCGTTGGCTGCTAAACCCCAGAGTACAAAGCAGAGAAATTAGGTCTTTGTCCAGCCGGCCCCTAACCATCCCCCGAATACGCACCAACTCGGGTAAGCGCTCTTTCTTTTACGCTGCCCCATAGCTGTGGAATACGCTCCCGGCTAATCTGGTCGAGAGACCCTCTCTTCAAGGATTCAAGGCCGGCCTTAAGGTCTACCTGTTGGAACTTAGCCTATGTGGCTGCACTCGCTAGTCCTCCGTTCTCCTACCAGACCTAATGTTTCTTTCATGCCGTGTTGTCAAATGGCTGAACTATGACCTCTACTAACTCTGTATTGTTACAATTGTTCCACTGGATTTGTCTACCTATAATTACTGTCTCTCCAGTTGATGCTGTCTCACTTCTACTCCTTGTACTACTGTCTGATGTATGTAATATTGGTGTATGTAATTACTACTGTCTGATGTATGTAATATTGGTGTATGTAATTTAACCCCGGGTCGCCCCTGAAAAAGGGACCAGTGGTCTCAGTGGGTTTACCCGGTCATGAAAATATAAATAAATAAATTTGTTTCTCACTTATGGTGAAGTGGGAAAGGGTAAGCCTGCCACTAAGAGAACTATTGCCAGGTGGATTGTTTCTTGTATACAATTTTGTTATGACAAGTTGGGTAGGATGCCCCCTTAAGGCCTGACGGCTCACTCGACCAGGGGTACAGCTGTTTCTTTAGCTGCAGCCAGAGATATACCTTTGTTAGAGATCTGTAAAGCAGCCACCTGGAAAGCAGTACATACTTTCACCAAGCATTACTCCCTGGACATCCAGGCTAGGAGTGATGCTAGGTTTGGTACAGCAGTACTGCAGAGCCTCTTCCCAAAGTAGGTTCTGCATTCCCTCCTCTATATGGAACTGCTTGGTAGTCTGCATTATGTCTGAATATAGCAATACTTCATGTTGTTTGAAAAAAAATTACTCACCATAGTAATGTTTCTTCTAATGGAGTCTTGTTGTATTCAGACCTCCCACCCCGCCTCCCCTCTCTGAACCTGGTTTTGGGAAGTGGGCTGGCAGGTACAGTGTTGCACCTGAGGGGTGTACCTTGTACCCTCCCTCTTGGGTGGGGTACATGTTGTTGTTGTTGTTATTTTTTCTGGTGTTTTACTAAATATTGTCACTACCTTTCCTTCTTGGGTTCTCGACTTGAGTCTTTTGGGGCACAAGAAGATATATTTTGCCCTTTGGCTATATTTGAACTCTTTTCATACTTTAGTTACTAGTTAGTTAGCTCATAAGAATCTGACGGTTACACTGGGAAGTACCACAGACAGAGGTTTGAAAACTGAGCTCGAGCTCAACGTTCTATGCTTCTGCATAGAGTTAACTCTTTCCTCTCCAGGGCAGTTCATGTGCTGGGACTAACTGCATTATGTCTGAATACAGCATGACTCCATTAGAAGAAACAACATTACTATGATGAGTAATTTTTTCTTGTCTGCCGTCAACTTTAACTTCTATGAGATGTTGCACCTTAGATGGGCTACCTGGGACATAAATTGTGACAAGAAGAGAGAGAGAAAAAACTTAATCAGAAGATGAAACAAAAAGAAGAATCAAGAAAGAGAGATGAAGTAGAAGAAAACATGGAATAACAGAAGAAGAAATAAAACAGAAAGATTATAAAAAGATAAAGTAGATAAAACAGGAGGCAGTCTAAGGTAATACCTCTGATGTAGTGGACCAGATGTCTTTTTTCATTTCAGTTTTCATCTTTTTTTATACTGGGGAGCAAGACGTGTTGCATGGCCCTTTTTCACACGTGACCAGTTACGCAGTATTAACACAGAGGACAGAACTGATGAAACTGTAAAAATTACACAAGCTGACTTAGAAACTATTGGGACATAACACAATTAAGACAGTTAGAAACAATCACAGTGCAAATTGTCCTCCAAAAGTTGGTGGAGCCTGGAGCTGAAAACTGGAATGTAATTACCCCTATGAGTCCAGAGGGTAGGAAGTTGTATGGGCCAATAGCTTGGTAGGAAAATGTCATCCATCCAGCGGCAGTGGCTTTCTTTCCTAAAATCTTTGTTGCTTTTTCATATTATTGTGTTAGGAAAACCTGTAAGCTCAAAAGCCCTCTTTTAAAGGTGTCCAAGTCAAACAGGTTATAAGCAGCAGCAGCAACAATGGAGACATCTAGAAGATACATAGGCAAAAGAACAAGTGCAGCTGTTTGGTAAAATCACAATCAAGCTTTGAACTATATGCAGTTACATTTAGGTTTCTGGAAAAGGAAAGCAGTAGCTTGTGCCTTCCATGCTTTGACAGCTGTGGACACAAAATATCATTCACCAAGGGCTATTTTCCTGAATGGCATGCTCAATTAACTATACCCCATGGACCAAGTACCATAATTGTTGTCAGTCAGTGTTTAGTGGTTGCAAACACGAGGGGACAATTGGCCAAGTAGAGCTCTTTTATATAGATGGGGTGAGTCTGATTTTAAAATCTTCAAGTATGGTTAAAGCAGCACATAGTCTTTCAAAGACCGCATTAGTGGCAGACTACATCGCTGAACTATAGTCAATGACCAAGCTGAACAGGCATGAAACTAGTAGTTTCAGTCTTGCATTCATAAAAGTGAAAAATGAAAATTAAGGTGCAGAATTCCTGTTTTTAGGTAACTAAAATGTTTTTTGTATTCCCTCTACATGTTTGGGATCTCCTTCATTTGTAAAGATATCCATCCCCGGACACGATAACAAATAATAGTCGCGGTGACTGTTACTTTAACTTATCAGTTTGTGTGCACTCCTTTACAGGCATGTTTCATATGACTTTTTACGAGACACACACTTACTGTTTTTGGAAACCAACTACATTAGTGTCTCAACTTGTTTTAGTAAATTGTGGGCCAGCCTCGGTGCTGCCAGGCTCTGCAAGGAAATGTTTAGCTGGTCTCATCATGTTCTTAGATACTGCAAAATTTGAATTACACTGCAGTAACCCTCTTCCTCATTAGTATTATAGCAATGAGTGTGATGGGAGGGCTCAGCTTAATTGGCCTTCCCAGCTTTACATACTGTACCTAGTGCTTGTTAGCTGGCAAACTGGTTTGTCGCTGTGGTCATTGTGTTTTCCACTTAGTTTCTACTACTGTGGTTGTATTCTGTCAGCTGGTTGACATCAACATATCTGTACCTGCCTGTACTTGTTAATACCTTTGTTCCCTTCCCCTAGGCTGTGCCTGGAAACAAGTCTTGGCTCAGTTTGCCTTCCCAGTTGCCTGTTTTCAAATGAATAATAAGTAATTAACAATAAACCAAACTTTTTACTTTTACTGGCCACTCACCTGCTTTTCCCAGTTTATTTTCATTGTAATAGCTACCTTTGCAACAAGTGTGAACTAATGTGCAGTGGTCTACTGCAGTTTTAATGAACTTGTCTGGCTATTTTAATAAAGAAATTTCAGCCTCAGCCTCATCTGTGAAGTACAAAGATAACAGGCATTATGTTGATGCCCTTAATAAAATATTAATACAGCTGAAATTCTATCTTTTGGCGAATGTAGTCAGTGCATTTTGGGATGACGCCAACTGTGAATTTTTTTTTTTTTTTTGCATCATTTATTAGGTTTTCCAGCATATTGACTGACAAACAAACATGTATGAGTACAGACAAGACATACAACAACATGACAAATTCATAACTTATGTACATCAAGATCCATTTCCATTATTGATCACATATCACAAACCAATCAGAAAAAAAGGAATTATTTAAGCACCAGTCTTGTTGATGAGGTCATGGTATCCTTTGTACCTACGTCAAGGCCTATTAGCCTTATATACTAGATGGTCTGACTTTAAAGCCATCCTTCTCCTAACATTATGTTGTCCGCTGCTGACAGGGAGGTTAAGTAGGACTGCCAAACTCTGTGAAAGAGCTACCCCTTGTCTTTTATAACATAAACTAAGCATTCCAGGGTAAGGGCTTAGAGAATCCACACTTTCCATTGGGGTATGGTGGGGTTTACAGCAGACACCCACGTATTAAGGATACAATATCTGGCCATGACCAGTATGACTCTAAGCCATCTCTGAAGGGGAGTCCACTCCTCTTCCCCAGTATCTTCTACCCCAAACAACAACACTAGAGGAGAGAGTGGTATCTGCTTTCCTATAACAGGTTGCACCTCTTTCACCACCTCACCCCAAAATTCTTGTAGGACTGGGCAAGCCCAAAAGTAATGGTAGTAGGGTGCTAGATTATTGTTACATCTAGGACAAATAGGGGATACTGTGGGATTATATTTATGAACAATCGATGGTGGACAGTATAATTTGACACAAAACTTAAAATAAGATTCCTTGTATTACATAACAATATCCCCTGGTGGAGCTGTGATATTATTTTCCAATTATCCTCTGGAATGGGGGTCGCTAGATCCCGCTCCCAAAGCAGCCTAGTTTTCTATGTCCTATCTGGAAGCAATGATTCACCTCCCTAGCATTCTACGAATGGTGCCCTTAGGATTTTTCTGTCCAGGCAATATTACCTGCTCCAATGGGTCCCAAGAAGAATCCGAGCCCTGCATCCTACCAGTAGATGTACTATATGCTCTAACTTGTAAGTATCGGAAGAAGTGTTGATGCCGCAGTCCAGTCCTGGCCTGCAGGTTCTCAAACGAACAGAGTCCTGTTTTGGTAAAGAGATTCTTTAATCAAAGGATTCCTCATTCTTCCCACTCTCTGTATCCCAGGTCCTCTAATCTTGGCAGGAAGAACGGGTTTCCCACCAAAGGTAGGAGCAACGTATCTCCCTGTTCTAAGCCTCTCTGTTTGGTCATTACCCTCTGGCTCTCCAACACCGCTGGAACCAAGGGGTTCAGTTCAGGTAAACTAAGATACGTCCTCCAACCTCTTACTGAGAGGTAGGCAGATACTCTCCCTGGACATCCTCTCTCCTCGGAGTCCAACTATCCTGCCTCTTTTGGTCTGCCTATCTAGTCCTGCATGTACCGACATTGGATGGCCATATGATAATTCCCCAGATCTGGAAATTGGAGCCAACCCCTCTTGGCTGAGGCCTTTAGTCTGACCAGAGCCATCCATGGATGCTTCCCCTGCCATATAAAATCTGAAAAAGCTTTCTCTAATTTCTTGATATCAGATCTCCTTAACCCTATATGCAGCATCTGCAACCCATAACGTATCCTAGGGAGGACATTAATTTTGATTAAATTTATTCTACCCAACCATGTGATATGGAGCTTATGCCATCTGGCTAGGTCTGTCATTATGGTTTGAAAGAGTGGGGTGTAATTAAGATTATATAATGTTCCGAAGTTCTTGCCAACCCTAATACCTAGATATGTAAAGGCTTCCCTAACTCTCTTCAGGCCCCATTCCGAATCCTGAGTTCCTTCACTCTCTTCAGAACCACCTACTCTCATCTCTTCTGATTTATTTAAATTTAACTTTTATCCTGAAAATTTAGAGAATTGGTCAGTCATTTCTAATAACACAGGCATAGATTGGTGAGGGACAACAACATATAATAGCATATCATCAGCATAAAGTGATAATTTACTCTCCTCTCCTTTCCTGTCTTACCTATAACTCCCGAGATATCAGGGTGTACACGGATGTCTATAGCCAGGGATTCGAGTACTAGGGCAAAGAGGAGGGGCAACAGCAGGCAGCCCTGTCTGGAACCTCGGCCTAGCTGAAAGCTGTCAGAGAGATTACCATTAATTAAAACTCATGCCCTGGGACCTCTGTACATTTGTTGAACCAGTCTGATAAATTCTCCACCCAGACCAAACCAGGCCAGGACTTCATTAGAAATGGCCACTCCACTCTATCAAACGCCTTTTCTGCGTCCATTGATAAAATATGTACTGGTTCTTGTCCATTCATTGCCCCCCAAATCACATTTAATAGGGCTCTCATATTATGGTAAGAGTATCTGTCCCATATGAACCTGGTTTGGTCTGGGTGGATCAGCCCTGGCAAGAATTTATCCAACCTACTTGCTAGTATCTTGGCCAGTATTTTAGAATCGCAGTTTAGATGGGGAATTGGCCTAAAAGGAGGCACATTCAAGTACATCTTTACCTG
The DNA here is from genome assembly GCA_016271365.2 of Neoceratodus forsteri. NCBI lineage: Eukaryota > Metazoa > Chordata > Ceratodontiformes > Ceratodontidae > Neoceratodus > Neoceratodus forsteri. Next base: position 573,010,670 of record CM057452.1, read on the forward strand.
CCTTTGGGATCAGACAAATAGTGGCTTCTCCCCAAGTGCTTGGCAACTCCCCGCTTCTTCTCTAGCTTCTTTAAATATCGCTTCAAAGAGTTCTGTTAACTGGGGCTGCATCGCCTTGTAGTATTCGGCTGGAAAGCCGTCAGGCCCACTCATCTTCCCTCGTTTAAGGGCTTCAATAGCTGTAGAGATCTCTTCTCTCTTTATTATGGAACCAAGCCAGGTTCTCTGTGATTTGTGGGAATGTGAGTTTATTTAAAAATCCATGCATTTCCCTCGCCCACCAGTCTGTGTCCAGTAGAGTTCCTGGTAAAATCTCCTAAACCTATCCCCAATAGCTTTTTTTATCTTTCTAAAGCTCTCCATCTGCCCCTTTTATTGCTGAGATCAAATGTGTCCCTCGCATCAGGTTAGTCAACATAGTTCCAGGCCTGTTTCCCCCATTCATAACAGTGTTTCCTGACAGAGGCATTTTTCCCTCGTCTCCCCCACCAATAAGTTATGTAGGGCTTCCCTAGTCGTCATCAGTAGATGGTGAACATTTGCTCCCCCCGTTCCTCAGGCAGCTTTCCTTTCTAGAGCCCTAAGTCTCGGTTCCAGGTTCCCCCTCCGTTCCTTGACTTTCTTTTTATGATGGGTTACATAACTAATTATAGCTCCCCTCATAAATACTTTTCCCGCATCCCAGAAAATAGCTTTGGATGGGGCCATCTCTAAATTAGCTTGTACATAACAGGGCTGGCCTTAATCATTCTGGGCCCCTGTGCAGCCCCCTACCACTCCATTCCCTGTGGGCCCTCTCCCCCTCCCACACATCCAACATTTACACCTAACTAACCCTCCTGTCCTGTATTAATAAAGTTAATAGCAGGTCTGCTAGTTTAACCAGCATCTTTTAATTAGTGCCATTGACTGCATTGAATTATTTGACTTTACCATTTGAAATGAATCTGACTGAGCCTGGAGCCTATGGTACTACTGCCGTATTCCGTACTCCTACTAATGCCGTAGGAGGCAGTATGGCGCAGTGGGTAAAGGCTCTGAGCTGCAAATCTGGAGACCTGGGTTTGAATCCCAGAGCCCCGTAGGTGCATACTGTGTGACCCTGAGCAAGTCACTTAACTTCCTTGTGCTCCCAGATTGCACCTGCAAACAAGCTTTCAGCTTAGTGTGTCTCACCTGGTAAAAATAATTGGTATTCATTTCTGTAAGGACAGGGACATCATCACTGGACACTCACACCTCAGTTACTCTGATTTGCAAAAAAGTTAAACAACATAGCTTTTCTGGAGGTGTGAGAGAGAATAGAGGGGATTATCATAGCAGACTGTATAGCGCAGTGGTTTAAGGCTCTGTGCTGCAAACCTGGGTTTGAATCCCACAGCCCCCACTTGCATAGTGTGTGGCCCTGAGCAAGTCACTTAACTTCCTTGTCCTCCGAGGTTGCACCTGTAAACAAGCTTTCAGCTTATTGTCTCTCCTGGTAAAAAAATTAATAAAATCACAGGACTCCTTGTAAGGTGGCCATCTGTCAGGTTTTTTTACCTGGTGATCAGGTTTTCAGGGTCCCTATCAGGAAATCCAATTTTGCTCTGTACTGGTCAGGTTTTTGAGCCATTGTGAGCAGGGGTAAACCATAAAAAATAAACGTTTGCACTAGCTAGCAGGGCAAGTTGATTCAAAATTGCACTAGTCCGTAGAAGGTTGCACTAGCCCTCAATTATAATGGTAAATTTTGATCACTTATACAGGAAACAATGCAAGGCAAGAAGTACTTTGATTACACATTTATTCTGCTCCCCAGCAGAAAAAAAAGACTGCTGTGCCATCTCACACAGTGAGACCCCCCCCCCCATTGTTTTGTACCATGGCTTTCTCTCTTCATCTCCTCTTTCTGCCCACAGACACACCCCAAACCAGTGGATATCACAACAGCAAATGTTCAGTCAAGCAGACCCAGCTTTGTGCACACACACAATAGCTGACATCATCATGCACCTCACCACACTGTCACCACCACCCACAGGGCAATAAACAGAGTCAGGCAGAGAAAGACACTCTCAGCCCCCACCCTATAGTCAACTGGAGACCTGCACTTCTGGAAGTTTTTGTACCGTCTCAAGTGAGCCAGGAGCACATCTAAGATTTCTTTGGGGTTGGGGGTTACATAAACCTAAGGGGCTTGAGAAATAGAAAATGATGACATTTTTTATTTTTAAAAGCATTGATTTTAATATACTCTGCACCAACAATTACAAATTGTTTCTTTAACATTGTCCTTTCATCAGCCATGGGGAAATAGTACACAGCCATAATGTTATACTATCTCTGTTTCTATATAAGATGATCTGTGTAACCCAGGAATGCCTATTTTAAGCTTTCAAATGATGTATTTTATTAAAGTTTATTTTTGTACCATACATTATCCAAAGTTTTGTTTTTAGGATGAAAGGACATGCTGGGTAGGATATGGGTGGGATTGTATGGATATTGATGGCTGGCATGGTCCATTTAGAAGAGCTGGGGATCCCCCACACTTGCCGGTAATGGCAGCTATGGATCTGTGGATGGTCATTTCAGAGTCTGGTCTGTAGTGGTGTCCAGGGAAAGAACAGAGTTAAGAGATTTGGAAGGGAGAGGGACATAATGGTTTGGCTAGTATAAAACCCACCACTTGCAGGGCCGACCCTGTATATCTCCTCGCATTTTGTCACTGGAATGTTGGATACAGACACTCAAAATGTAGGGAAATGAGGGGCACTGGTCTTAATAATATGAGACAATATTTTAGACAGACACATTCAGAAAACCGGAAGCTGGTGACTTAACAGCACTCTACCATTGATCACACCCTGGACACTAGCCGAAAGTCCTAACAGTGGAGTGATAATGACTCACATTGAGTCTTTTGTGGGATCCCCCTCTTTAACTGCCAGATAATTGCACCTCTTAATGAGCTGTTAACCATACCAGGCCATCTGGAACATTGAGAGAGAGATTAGCATGAAGACTAGAGCCTGCTACAGTAAAGACTTTTTTAACTTCATTAACAGCCATGAAAACCTACAGTAGTCGAGATGAACAAGTAGAGAGTTTATTTATTTGCTTTTGTTAACCGGGTAAGCACAGTAGACAGCCAAGTGCCTATTTTCAGGAGCGACCCGGGAGATTACAAGGTACATACATGAACATCAGGCAAATGCAAGTGGAGGATTACATTACATAGAATTAGCACAACAGGGACTTTACAAGCATCAGATTTCATCAGGCAAATAGTAGTGAAGAGTTAATATAAAGTGACCAGAACACAGGGACATTGTAAGACAACAATACCAAAAACAGGTATTATAATACAGTATTAAACATTGCAGTCAGTAGAAGTAAGTGCAGTGTGAATTCATCGCTCCAGGCAGCAAGTTGTAAGGCTAGCAGTTAGAATAAGTTGGAGTCACAGTTGGGATAGAGTGGGCCCAGTGCGAGAGAAAGGAGTGCACAGTTATAGTGCTCACCCTGTTTTGCTGGTGGGCCTAAATGGTCCATTTTAATGTTTGCTTGCACGCATGTGCAAGAAACATAGTGCCATCATCGGAGATCTCGGAGGTGTGTCACCTCCTCCTCCAATTCAGGCAGCGAGCTGGCAGGCGCGGCCCTTGTAAGCCAATGCATTTTGGAGCTGTCTGTGACACGCTCCAAAATGCAGTGGCATACAGTTGAAAGGGGGAGCTACGCTTGAGTGAGCAGCGATAAGAAGCTGCTCACGCCAGCAGCTTCCCCCCAGCCGCAGGCGCAGCGCACTTCTGCACGCAGCGTATAGCCGACGGGTGCCCGATCCCCGCCGGCTGAGCTGCACGTCTCCTCCCCTTCCCAGTGCTGGTGCCACACTGGGAGCCCACCCCGCGTGGCAATCAATAATTTGCCGACGGGGTGCCCAATCCCGCCGGCTGAACGCCCTCCCCCAGTCCTTGGCACGCTGGGAGCTCACCCAGCGTGGCAAACGCCCCACGAGGTTTTTATATATTTTGCCGACGGGGTGCTCAATTTCGCCGCTGAACGCCTCTAAAGTCAAGTAGCACGCTGAGCCCACCCAGCGTGGCAAGCGGTCCCATCGACGCCTTTTTTTGTTTTAACCTGTAAAACAAAAACGGTCCTGCTGGGCGCGCCTCCGAACCCTCCCACAACCCGCACTCCAGCCTCCCACGCCCACCCCATACCATCTCCGACTCGCATCACAATTCGTGACCGGAACACGCTCAGACTCTTCAAAGCTGACCGCGAACTGAGGAAATGCCGTAAGCTGTATAATGGGCTAGATAGGAGGGTTCAACTTTATTGCATATCTCAGGCATTTTTGGATTTTACCAATTTTCAACATGGGTTTTGGGACCCTTCTTCAGATGTCACTGTCATGGTGTTATCGGGCTGGGTGATTTCGCGCAGTGACCGCCATGACAGTGACATCATTCATGAGAAGGGGCCAAAACCCCATGTTGAAAATTTGTGCCAAAATTCAAAAAAATGACTGTTTAACGTAGTGCTGCTATGCGCAGTTCCCACGCAGGCTCGTAAGTTCGCTGAATTTCAATATTTTCATCCAGATTTTCAACATTGCCATTTCACCACACCATCTTATGAGCAGTACAGCTGTCATTTTCACATCTCACCCAAAATGTGTTTCCGCCCTTGTAGCGCAGAATGGCGCAGTCGGTGTGCGAAATCAATGTACGGGACAAATTAAGAAAATCACAGTGACACTGTTCATGAGCAGAGGTCTTGAAATGGCTATGTTGAAAATTTGGTGAAAAATTCCTAAAATTACTGTTTTACGGCGTGTGTTGCTGGTCTCATGCGCTCATAGGTTTCTTAATTTTCAATATTTCCTCCAGATTTTCAACATTGCCATTTTTCCACACCTTCTTATGAGTAGTACAGCTGTCATTTTTCACATCTCACCCAAAACGTGTTTCCGCCCGTGTAGCGCACAATGGCACAGTCGTGCGAACTCAGTGTATGGGACACATTAAGGAAATCACAGTGTCACTGTTCATGAGCAGAGATATTAAAATGGCAATGTTGAAAATTTGGTGACAGAATTCCTAAAAATGACTGTTTTACGAGTGTGCGTTGCACAGTTCCCACGCACACTCGTAGGTTTGCGAATTTTCAATATTTCCACTCCAGATTTCCAACATTGCCATTTTTCCACACCTCCTTATGAGCAGTACAGCTGTCATTTTTCACATCCTGCCCAAAACGTGTTTCCGCCCATGTAGCGCACAATGGCGCAGTCGGTGTGCAAGCTCAATGTATGGGACACATTAACAAAACTACAGTGACACTGTTCATGAGCAGAGGTCTTAAAATGGCTATGTTGAAAACTTGATGAAAAAATGCCTAAAAATGACTTTTACGAGCGTGCGTTGCACAGTTCCTATGCATGCTCGTAAGTTTGCAAATTTAATATTTTCACTCTAGATTTTCAACATGTCCATTTTGTTAAACTTCCTTATGAACAGTACAGCTGCAATTTTTCATATGTCACCCAAAATGTGTTATCGCACATGTAGCGCACAATGGTGCTGTTGGTGTGCGAAAGCAATGTTTAGGACAGATTAAGAAAATCACAGTTACACTGTTCATGAGCAGAGGTCTTAAAATGGCTATGTTGAAAATTTGGTGTCAAAAGTCCATAAAATGACTGTGTTATGAGTGAGCATTGTGCAGTTTCCACGCATCCTCGTTAGTTCATGACTTTGTAATATTTTCAGTCCAGATTTTCACTAGTGGCATTTTTCAACACTTCCTTATGAACAGTACAGCTGCCATTTTCACAACATGGCCGAGTGTGTTTTCACACTTTCAGTGCAGAGATGTGTGGTCGCTGTGGAAATCATTGTTCGGCACAGATAAAGAAAATCACAGTGACACTGTTCATGATCGGAGGCACCAAAATGCCTGAGTTGACAATCTGCTATAAAATATCCCCAACCTACTTATATAACGGGTGTCAATTTTTGCAGTTTCTATCTTGGCTAATGACTTCACCATTTTTTAAATATTTTATACACATTGCAACATAGCCATTTTACACCTCCCCATGAAAGAGTACAGCTGTCATTTTTACAGCCTGTTTTGAATATTTTTGCACCTGTGGAGCTAAATCCGTAGTCACTGTGCATAAGCAGCTTCGCTACCAAACTGATATTCCCCTGTTCATGAGGTGGGTCACAAAACAAACATGTTGAAAATTTGGAGTTAAAATACCAACGAATGCCTGAGGTATTAGGCTTTTCAACTAAATCGCCCAACCCTATAGAGAATGACAGGAATCAGGGGTGTGACTTGGGATTCTTGCCTGTGATGCTCATACCATTCCACACCCTGCAGTCACTGAGAGGCATCGAGGTATGCCTTGGACTCTTCGGCCCCAAACTTCACCCCATTCTCCTATATTGCACCCATCTCACCATATTTCCTAATGAAATGGGGTGTACATAAGGGCAAAAGACCCCAAGGAACACGTGACACTTGTCAGTCTCTGCAGAGTGGGGTGTGGTGAAATGGCGCGGCCGTTATGCCTGACGACCCAAATGCACACCCCAATGCCTGTCACTCTCTGCAGGGTGGTGGTGGGTTGGCTTCAGTTCAATACTTCACTGCCATTCCTATTACGCAGCTCTGTAACTTCTACACTACCACTGCCAATGCCAGTAAGCAAACATTCGGCATTGACAAATGCTTGTTATATATGCTGTGAGAACAGGAGGAGTATGAGCACAGTTGTGCTCTGCCCAGCTGCATTGGCCCTAGACAATTCGCACCAGTGTTTGGGCTAGTAAAACAATGTTAAGATAGATCCCTGATATTGAGTGCTCACATACTTTTGAAACATATTTTGTCATATCATTCATTGTTTCAGCTACATGTCCAGGTTACAAACAGGTTCTCTTGTCAATATAGCCCTTTGTTTGTGAAAGCAGTCAACCTGGGAGGTGTAAAGTATGGCCATTAACACCATTAGCACTTATTTATTTATTTATTTGCTTTTGTTTACCGGGTAAGTCACACTAGACATCCATGTGCCTATTTTCAGGTGCGACCCGGGAGAGTTACAGACTTGAATTTTTACTTAACCTAATCTTTTCAACTGCAGCAAAGCTGCCTCCACCTTTTGTAGCAAAGTAGTCTTCCACTTTGATTTGCTGGTAAACATTTTCATTTATAACACAATTTAGACGTTTTCAAATGTATTAAATAATGTTTGCTTCCTCAAGATAAAAGTATGGGCCCCCATGATGCAGGGGCACAGTTTGCACCTAGCTAAGACTGGCCCTGTGTACATAGCCAGCTGTGATTTTATGTATTTATTTATTTATTGTATTCTGAGCCATTCTATTTTCCTCTATCTTATTCTCCTCAATTGTCACACACCTAGTCCTCAGGCCTGGCTGGGGTACTCACTGCAATGGTCCCAACCCCATCATCTGCAGGTACAGGGCCCAAGGATATTGCTGGCTGTCATCCTGGTGACAATGCATTTTTTATCCTTCTCTTTCTTTTCTCCCAGCAACCTGGCATTAAGCATCAGCCTTGCCAGATGCAGCATAACATATACATACATACGCCTTGTGAGGGAGCAGCCTCCCCACTGGCCCACCACAAGGGTTTGCTCTGCTCATGGTTTCTGATGTTGCCCTCTTGGGCTGGAGTGCACTACTCTCAGCAGCACCCCCCCCCCAACTCTGGCTATACCCAGTCCTGAGGTAGGAGAGAAGGCGCTGATTGTGTGGGTCGAGGAGGGTGGTGGTGTTATTCATACTTTCTTTTTGTAGGATGGAGGGGGAGGGAGGATGGGGTGTTATACTTACCATGCATGACAGTTCTGAAGAAGCTGTGATGTAATCCCAATGAAACAGCAGCTGTTGTGTGCATGTATTTAGTCCACATATTCTTGTAAGTCGCCCAGTTATCCACCATGTCGGGAGCATTCAGGTCTGTCAGTTTGCTGCCTGTTTAAGTTGCAAGCTAAAGGGATAACTACATTGCTGCAGGACTGATGCGGAATCGGAAGCTTCACTGTACTTGTCTCTTCTCACTACCTCAGTCAGCCACCATCTGAATGAATGGGAGTGCCATTCATAGTAATCAGCTGATATCTTATGAGCATGTGCTACATCATCCTGCAGTGGTTCCCGGTGGTGGCTTGTGGAGATGCTGGTGATGGTGTGGGTGATCACGCATCATCAGATACCACCCCAGGCCAGCCACAAGTGCATGTGCAAATAAGGGAGGGGTGGGTGGGGACAGAACAGGGAACATGGCACTTCGGTATGCTGGATGTAGTCCTCTCTGCCCCTCCCCTCTCCAAGGGCCCTCCTCTGGGCACTCGATGGGCACACAGTGCAGCCTCTGGCAGGGACAAGCCAACAAATTGGACAGGATGGTCAGGTGCTCTCAGGAGATGAAACGCAATGACTGCTAGGAGAAACCCTTGGCAGGGACAAGACAGCCATCATGGCTGTGGAGGTCTGGGTAGGAACATGTCGTGGAACAGTGACCCAGAGGGGTGAGTCTTTCAGGAAAGGAAGGGCGGTGTGGTGCCTGAAGGAGTGGGGTGCTGGTGGGCACAGCAAGAGCAAGAAAAATAAAACCCAAAACATTAAGCTAATGGCAAGCTGAAGCAACCTTTGAGGACTGTCATGAGTGGAGCCAGATATTTCAGTTTTGTACACACTGCCATTACATATGAATTAAAAAAAAAAAAAAATCAGATTGTTGCCAGAGGACTCATCTTTTCTCAGAATAGGTTGTAGGCTAGTAGTATATCATTGCATAAATTAAAACAGTTTAATCAAATATTACAGTGGTGGAGGAGTGTACCAAAAAGTGGGGGGATCAGAATTGCGTAGAACACCTCGGCCCAAGGCACTGTTCAGTTCAATGTCTGACCCTTCAGCTTCAAAAGTGCGGGGTCGCCTGACCCTTCCCCTGACTCCGCCGCCATACAGACACTACTTATGTCCTACAGTAAATCAAATACTCTGAATTAGAGAAGAGGGCATATGGTTTGGGACAGGTAATTAGAAATGTATACAGAAATGTGTACGGCGAGTATAATTGTCTACACCTTTGTGGGCTGTAGCCAACTCTTTTTCATACAGAAACTTAAATTCAATCCCCAGTAATCCCTCATTTATGCTTAACTACTGCAGTCTTTCCACTAGAATGAGCTGCCCTGGAGCCTTGAATTTTATGCTGATTAGAGAATCTTAGAATGGAATTCAAAACTCTGCTGTGTGATCACACTCATGCCTGTTTTTTAATGACAGATTTATTTTTCCACCTGAAGAAAGCAGTCGTCCCAAAGTCTTCTCTTCAACCAATTATGGGTTATTATTTTACTGATATGTGTAGAATAATGCATGGGGAAGTGTTATTAATGAGGATTTTATGCACACTGGAGGTGTGTGATGCCCCATAAACCCCGAAGACGAAGCCCGAGGGGTGTATTTGGACACCGTACACAGAGGGTGTGCATAAAATCCTAATTTCTAACCCCAGTAATACTCAGGTAATTCATAACTTTATGCAGTAAGCCTTCTAAGCAGAACTACCCGGAGAGATGGAACATCTGCAAATGATGGAATCTTTTGCATGAGCCAGTTTTCCAAATGCTGCATTCTGCTAACTGCCTTTGCTCTAAACCCATCAGATTTTACTCTCCGCTTGTCAAGACTAGATGCTTGTAGATCCTTTCCTCATCATCTTGTTCAGACATGAGAAAAATTATAAAATATATATATAAGTATTCTTTACATTTCATTTGCCACCTTTTACGTTTTGTAATTTTAAGTAAACCCATAGTTTTAGTGTTTAAATTGTACGTTTTCTCGGTTTCTCCCAGTTCGGTATAACTGGGGGGAACGGAGGTTTATTTTACATTTATTTGAGTTTTCTGACTAAAAAACTCAGTTAGTTATGTTTAATTTTATTTAATTTGGCCTGTTTTAAGAACTGCTAATACCGGTTCCTGAACTGATAGCCTTGGTTCATTTACTTTGGTTTCTGGTTCCCGATCAGTTCCTCATCAGTTCTGGGACCGACCACAAATGTTAAATACAGTTTAAATAAATCCAATTTTTAGCAGTTAAAATTTTTGTCATTTTTATATGGAAAATGTCAGAAAAATTAAGAAAGAAGACTGGTGATCCCGGTTTTGAATCACGTGCTGAGAGTGGTGATATTTTGCTAAGGCAAACGGTCTTTGTTTGTCTCTCTGGGCATGTACATTTCCAAGTAGAGTAAAATCTGCATTACATGTCCTGAGAAAGCTATTGAAAAATGCCTGGATAAGGCTAAAGAAAAAAGTTATCACCCCCTAAGGTTCCATCTAGCTCTGACCAGCAGACACCCTAAATTACTGTGGCTGAAACCACAAAAATTATTGTAACTGATACCCCTGAGACGGGTATACAAGCAGTACCTAAAAGACTTGCTGAACCGTCTCACTCCCTTATTCTCTGTCAAAGAAATCAAACACAGAACCTCCTGCTGGACAGCATTTGCGGACTTCTGTGCCTGCTATAAAGCCTAACAACTCCTATTGAAATTGTAAAACTTTCAAGGAGAAAAGGTGGAAAAACGTCTGGAATGGCTAAAAAATGTTAGGCTTGCAAGGGCTGGCTGTTTCTCAGCACCAGACCACTGCAAAGCAGTCTGTCTCCTCTGCTCAGTTTTCCTATTAAGAGGAAGAATATGTGTTTATGATTAAACAGAAGAAAGGGGAACCTATTAAACTGAGGTTTTCCCTGAACAGGAATTGGGCTATTCCCACAGAGCATTTGAGGATTATTCCTCACTTTTCATATTGTGAGAAATGTTTGGGCTGATACCCACTAAAAAGCTTCTCCTTCCTGTAAATACATTCTTCAGGGAAGATACTTTAAAGATTCTACAAATTACAAGCTCTTGTTTCCCCTCTTGAAAAGAGGCTGGATAAGAAATATCAGCTGGACAGGGAGGGAGCTGAATTTTTATTCTCCCACCCTGTCCACGAAGGAGTAGTACAAGTGACAGCCTGTAACAAGGCAAAGATACCCCTGGTATCCCATCCTCCTATCAAGGATTCCAGAAAAATTGACTGCATGACTTTCAAGCCTTTGATGCTCAATACCAAAAGTCACTATGGCAGTCTGTCCTTGCTATGGCAGTCAAGGCTCAGACTTCCTTGTCAGATGATCTAGCTGAAACAGTTAAGTTGGGTTTGGGAGCAGCCCAATACCAGTCATATGGCTGCTGCCTTTCTGGCACTGCTGCCAGATGAATTGCAGATGAAGTGGCTCAGAGGAGGTTTGCCTGGCTGAGAGTCACAAACCTCATTCAGGATACCCAAACCAGGGCTATGTATTTTGCATTCGAGGGTAATTCTCTCTTGGAGGAAAGATAAAGGCTTACATGACAAAGGTGGATGTATACAAAACCGCCTATAGTAGCAATTCTGCAAAAGAAAACTTCCCCTCCACTAAAACATATGGAAGGGGAGGCAGAGACAGATCATTTCACACCACGCCTTTCTTTTATCAGGCCAGAGTTGTGCCTCAGTATCAGCAGTACCCAGAGCAGGGGTACTTCAGGCACCACAGTGAGTTACGGATTTTCTCAGAGTTCAAATCCCTTCCAGCAGTTTAAAAACAAAAAAGGGGGTTTAATACCATCTACAGATGTAAGGATAAAACTCCTGGAAAAACATAGAAACATAGAATTTGACGGCAGATAAGGATCGCTTGGCCCACCTAGTCTGCCCATTTTCCTACCTAACAGATAAGCTGCAGATCCTAGTTAACTAACAGCTTACTTCCTCCTACCCCCCACTAGGACTGCCTTATGCCTGTCCCATGCATTCTTGAAGTCCCCCACTGTTCTTGACTCCACAACCTCCTCAGGGAGGCTGTTCCATGCATCCACAACCCTCTCAGTGAAAAAATACTTCCTCACATTACCTCTGAGCCGTCCCTCCTCTATCTTCAAATTGTGCCCCTTGTTCTTGCACATCTCTTTTTCTGGAAGATGCTACCCTCTTGGACTTTGTTAATTCCCTTGAGGTACTTGAAAGTTTCTATCATGTCCCCTCTCTCCCTTTTTTCCTCAAGGGTATACATATTAAGCTCCTTTAGTCTTTCTTCGTATGTCTTCTGGTGCAGACCCTGCACCATTTTGGTTGCCCTCCTCTGGACAGCCTCCACTCTGTCTATGTCTTTGCGGAGATGGGGTCTCCAGAACTGCACACAGTACTCCAGAGGGTCTCACCAACTGTCTGTACAGAGGGATAACAACTTTGATCTTCCCTTGTCAGTCTTCACCATTCATTACTTCCTGGGTGTAAGCCGGAGGCGCGCACCGTCACGAGGAACTTGCTTTTTTTTAAAACTTTGGCTACTGGCACTGCCCTCGAGTAGCGTCATGTGTCATCGTGTGAGGGCCGTTAGTAGCGACCGACTCCTCCTCCAACTCAGTTCTGTTTCTCCGCCCGTCGAGGCAGCACCTGCTCGGCGTGTGAGCGTTCAGTCCGTAACTGCGTAGTAGTGTACCGACTCCTGTTTTTCTTCGCACTCGACGCCGATCCGGTAAGACTGTTCCTTTTTCTATCTAACAGCGCGGGTGTGTTTCCTACTGTGTTTTAGCCTTAATAGTTTCGCGTTATGTCCGGTTCGGGAGCTGAGCGCTTTTCTAAGACGGGCCGCGCCCCTATGCGTCGGTGCTCCTGTGGCCGGCATTTCTCCGTCTCGGACCGGCATGACGTTTGCCTTCGTTGCCTGGGACCCAACCATGATATGGATTCGTGCGACGCCTGTTTCTCGATGGACCGTCGCGTCCTCGAAATCCGCGCGTTTAAGCTCGGCAAGGCCCCGCCGACCTTGAGGGACGACGCCGCTCGGCTTGGGCAAGGTCGTTAGGCCCTCCCCGGTCCCCTCCCGGCCTATACGGTCCGAGGAGGAGGGGCCTCGTGCCTAATCTTGCCGAGGAGGAGGCCCTTCTGCGGTGTTGGGGAGCGTCGTGAGTCCCTCCGGGCCGCGGCGCCGACACCGCCTCGGCAGTCACCTCTCGGAGGTGCAGGCTCCCCCATGTCGAGGCCTCGGCTTTTGGGCCTGGCTCGGGTGGACCTCGACCCTCTTCGGCGCCGTTTTGATCCCGCACCGTCTGCGCGCGGTGATCGGCGCGACGCCGCTTCCAGCGCTGCTTGGATCCCGCGCCGTCACAAGCGCTGTTTTGGGCCCCGCGCCGGCGGCATGGCGGGCGCCACAGGTGCCGCCGCCTCGACACGCGGCGCGAGTGGCGCTGTCATGTCCTTCCTCCAGGTGGTGCTTACCTGCGCGCCTGCTAGGTGTGGAGTTAGCCTGGTGCACCGGCGTGGGGCGAGGGGCGCCACCCTTGGTACTGGGGGCTCAGGGCTCTGCGGGCTTCAGGGACTCTTGGGTGGCCAGCATTGAGGTCCTGTTGGTCTCTGCCCTCCTCGAGGCGCTGACTGACATGGACTCCATCCTGGCACCCCACTCTTCGGGTCTGGGTCCCGTGGCTAGGGGTACCAGGCGTGCAGCCGGCCCCTCCCTTCGCCCCTACCGTCTGCTCCTGAGGGTTCCCCGGCTGGGGTGGCTGGAGCGCTGGGGCAGGCGTGGTGACGGAGGGAGGCTCCTCTGGAGGCTGTGACAGCTACCCCGTTGCTGTTGCCCTCTAGGGACAGGGGATGCTGTGGTCGAGGAGGGGCCTCTCGAGTCCGAGGGGCTGAGGGGCGGCCCGCCATCTTTCTTTTGGCCACCCGGGGGCTGGCCGTAGTGCAGAGCCTCGCCCTCCCTCCAGGGTTCTAGGGTGTCCTCCGGGCGGCGCGCAGTGACTGCCCTCTGGATCCATGCAGTCCCGTGTCGCCACAGGGGAGGTTCTCCCAGGCTCTTCCAGGCTCCGCCTCAGAGTTCCGCTCTGCGGCCTGGTCTGATATCCGGGATCCTCCTTCTAGGGCTCCTTTCCCGGATTCAGAGCCTCTCAGAGAGCAGTTGCCTCCTGAGGTGCCCCTCCCCATCTCTGCCTTCACCACCCCCGCTTCCCAGGCCATGTCGGTCCCACGGGTCCGTTATCCTGGGAGCAGTTCAGGGGTTCTCGGCGCCTCCCTCATATGTTAGATACATGCATGAGCGGGTCTTTCGACCTCCCCACCGATCACAGGAACTTCTGGACATTCCAGCTCCCATCATCATCGTCTCCTCCTCTGAGGGAGAGGAACCCCTGCTCATCTTTCCTCCGGTGCTGATTTCACAGAATATCAGCGCTTCTCTCGAGGATGGTGAGGATCTTCGATTTCCTATGTTCGAGAGACACCACCGAACGGGAGACGCTGTGGAATTCTTGGTGAATCTAGTGCCCAGCATTTGTGCTACCTTCCTGGCCTCATCCTCTTCCAGGAGGCGTCTATCCTCAACCTGGCAGTCCCCTGCCGCTTTTCTCCAGCCCCGCCGACTGTCAGCGTAGGGTATTGTGCCCCCTCACAGAGTCTCTAGGTTCCCTTCCCAACCTGCCCCTGGTTTGGTTTACTAGATACTCCTTCTGGGCGCTGTTGCCTGGCACACGACTCGCCCACTGGATTCGGACTCTCTCCAGTTCGACGTTGGGGTGAAAGTGTTCTCTTCTTCTCGTGCAAGTGCCTGTATTGTATAGCATCAGGCTCACCACGCTGCCTACAACCGGCATTTGTGGTCGATGATGTCCCAGCTGCTGGCATCAATGCCTGACACGGAGCAAACCAGACAAGCCGTTGCCCTCTCCGCGGTAGGCCTGGAGCTGGCAAGACACCAGGCATGGGCATCTTGTGACGCCAGTGAGGTGGCTTCCAGGCTTGCGGGACAGCGATTCTGCATCAGGTGGACGGCATGTATTGCCTTCTTCCAGAGTTGTCACCCTGGCCGGTGTAGGTGATTCGGCCCGCCTCCTGGGACCCGCTCTTTTCTCCTCTAGAGCTAGGAGACTTCTACAGGGCTCCTCCGTCTCCTCATCCTCGGGAGGTACCTCCTAGCTCTTCCCCACTTAGGCTTTCTGAATAAGCCAGGGTCTTCTCCTTCTGTTTCTCACCAGCAGAAGGCTGGGGGTCTTGTTCCCTCAGGGTATGGCCTCTTCCCCCTCCTGGGGAAGAGGAGCTTGGTACTCACCCAGGAAGTAATAGATGGTGGTGAAGATTGACAAGGAAGATATGAAAGTGCGATACCTACCCGTAATTCTTGATCTTCTTGTATCTTCACCATTCATTACTTACACCTGCCCACCATCCCCTCAGTGGCCTCTTCCTGTGGCTTCTCCACCTCCTCGCCTCCTTCTCTCTCTGCAAAAAAAAAAAAAAAACTATAAAAGATAGGAAGAATTGCTCAGTTTTTCCAAAAAAAAAAAAAATGTATATCTTTGGGGGTTCTATTTTCCAGAAAAATTATTTACTCTAAGATTCTTGGGCCATCTCGTGGATTTGCATTGGCGATCAAACTGCACAACTATCGTCGTACCATTCCTCGGGCGAGATACCTCTGGGGTGTTAGCCTGGCTCAGGCTATTCAGTTTTGATCCTGCAATCCCTGCTCCAGCTGTTTCGCCCTAGAATCAAACCCTCCCTCCTCTAATTCTTGCCTTGCAGGCGGAGGCAGACAGTCTGTTTTTTTTTCAAAAAAAAAAAAAAAAAGAGGAAAAAATGCTGAGGGAACTCTCTTCACTGCTATAGGCATTCTTGGTATTGGGGTCATGCTCCTAGCCTGCAAATTATTATCTGTAAAAAAAGGAAAACAAACAAGAGGGAGATGAGAGGGCAGGCAACCCTTCTCTGAGATTTTGATAATTGGTTTTTCTTTCAAGTGTCCTCCTGGACAGTTTACAGAAAAACGGTGCTGACCATAACCAATCCCAGCCAGCCCTAAGCCTCTGGCCTGCCTTGGCCAGTCCGGCCTGAGTCCCTTCTGTGCTTAAAGCCTGAAAGGCTTATTTTCCATTTTAAACCCCAGCAGCTCTCATGCTGCCCAGGCTTTATTCTCCTCCTCGGGTGTCCTCCGTTCAAGGCCTTCGCGCCAGGAGCTCAAGGGGTATCAACAATGGCATGTTGAAGATGAGGACTATGCCCTCCTGAGTCTGTCTAGCGGGTTTGGTGAACCTTCTCTTCAGCTCTGTCTCCGAGGATTCTTGCTTCCCTGTTGAGTCGAGCCTTCAGCTATAAGCTAACTATGCTCGTTGGGCATTCTGGTCCCTTCAACATCCATCTCCTTCTCTTCTTCTTTCTTCATCTTTCTCATTTCCTTCCTTTTCTCTCCTCCTAGAGTCGCCCAGGTAAGGAGGCCCTGCAGTCCCTAGGTTGGGATATTTTATCTCCTCTGTCCTTCCTCCATCGGCTTATTCCTTTTCAGTTCATTCTTCCTTGCTTTGCTATCCCTTGGCCATCTTGCCTCGCTATTCTATTCTTGCTTCGCTTGCCTCTCCGGCTCACAGAACTGAGTTGGAGGAGGAGTCGTCGCTACTTGACGCCGGCGCGCAGTGACGAGACGTCGCTACCTCGAGGGTGGTGTCATAGCTAAAGTTTAAAAAAAAAAAAAGCTCTCGACGGTGTGCGCCTGGTTACACCCAGTAAGTAATGAATGGTGAAGATACAAGAGAAGATCAAGAATTACGGTAGGTACTGTACTTTTCATTTTCTACTATTGATGCCTCTTCCTATGCATCCCAGTATCCCCCAGCCTTCCTTACTGCCTTCTCACATTGTTGCCCACCTTTAGGTCATCTGATATAATTACCCCCAGGTCCCTTTCTATTTTGCTGTTGTCAATATCTCACCCCCATTGTGATGCTTCCCGGGTTTTGTTTCCATGTGCATTACCTTGCACTTCTTTGCATTGAATCTGAGCTGCCACATTTGACCATTCTCCAACCTTGCCAAGTCCCTTCTCATCCTTTCCACTCAATCTTGTGTATCAACCCTGTTGCAGATCTTTGTGTCATCTGCAGAGAGACATACTTTTCCTTCAGTTTCTCTGCATGTCACTTATAAAACATTAAAAGGACCGGTCCCAGTACTGAACCTCGGGTACCGCTAGTAACCCTCCTTTCTTTCACTGTGTACTCCATTTATTACTACCCTTGCGTCCTGTTGTCTAGCTAATTTTCTATCCAGGCTACCACCTGGGGACCCACCCAAGGCTGGCTATCTTGTGAATTAATCTTTGTGGGACTGTATCAAATGCCTTGCTAAAATCTAGTAGCCATGTCCACAGCCCTCTCCTGGTCTACTACTTTGGTCACCCAGTCAAAGAAATCTATTAGATTGGCCTGACACGACCTTCCCATTGTGAATCCATGCTGCCTTGGGTCCTGTGCCCCACTGGCCTCTAGGCACTCAACAATTCTTTTTTCCTTCAGAAGTGATTCCATCATTTTCCCTACCACTGAGGTCAAACTAACTGGTCTGTAGTTTCCTGCCTCTGTCCTGCTCCCTTTGTGAAGAGGAATCACATCTGCCCTCCTCCAGTCCTCGGGTACCACCCCATCCTCCCATGATTTGTTAAAGAGAGTAGTCACTGTGTCACTAGTTCTACCCTTAGTTCTTTTAGAATTCTTGGGTGAATCCTATCAGGCCCCATTGCTTTGTCCACCCTCAATTTTATTAGTTCTTTCAGAACCCTTCTTCTGTAAATGGACTGGTATCGACCCTGTCTTCAGAGTGTTTCTCTTGTTTGTTTAGGTAACTCCCTCCTCTTCCTTTGTGAATACTGAGCAGAAATATTCGTTCAGTATCCCAGCTTTTTCACTGTCACCCTCTACCCACATTCCTTCCCCTTTATTAAGCTTCAGTATCCCTCCTTTGGTCTTTCTTCACTCCCTAATGTACCTATAAAAGGTCTTATCCCCCTTCTTAACAGAATTGGCTATCCTTTCCTCGGTTTGGGCCTTTGCTAGTCTGACTGCCTTCCCAGCCTCTTTCTGCTTTAACTGATAAAATTCTCTGTCCTGCTCCTTCTGTGTTTCCTTATATTTCCTGAATGCTGTCCTTTTCTCCTTAACCTTTCCCACCACCTCTTTTGAGAACCATAGCGGTTTTCTCTTGATTGTGTTTATTGATTTGCTTTACACAAAGGCTTGTTGCCTCTGTGATGGCTGTTTGATCACTCCCCATTGTTCCTCCACCCTCCTTCTTGCCTGTTTGTTAGTGCTTTTCGAGCAGCTCTCATTTCCCAAAGTCAGCCTCCTAAAGTCCAGTACTCTTGCTTTTGTATGGCTTGATTGTATGGCTGTGTTTATCGTGAACCACACTGTTTGGTGGTCGCTTGTTCCCAGATAGCTACCCACTTCTAAATCTGAGATTCTTTCTCCATCCCCATTTGAGAGTACCAGGTCTAAGATTGCTCCCTCCCGAGTGGGTTCCAATACTAGCTGTCTGAGGCATACCCCCTGTAGGGCATCAAGAATGGCCCTGCTCTTGGATGTGCCTGCAGCAAAGGTGCTCCAGTTAACATCTGGCATATTCAGGTCCCCATCAACAATATCTCCCCTTTTCTGCCATTCTAAGAAAGCCTTCTATCATTTCCTTGTCCATTCCTCCCTGAGATGGGGGTCTGTATACAACCCCCATGCGGATTGTGGTGCCATTTCCTGTCTCCAGGGTGACCCAAAGTGCCTCATCTGCTCCCTGTTTACTCTTTAGTTCTGTTGCTTTGATCCCTTCCTTTACATAGAGAGCTACTCCTCCTCCTCTTTTACCCTCCCTGTCCCTCCTGTAGATTGTGTATCCTGGTATGTTGACATCCCAGTCATGGTTCTCTGTGTACCATGTTTCTGTGACTGCCACAATATCCAGGCAACCCTCTTCCATCAAGGCCACTAGTTCAGGGAGCTTGTTACACAGACTATGGGCATTGGTACTCATCACCCTCCACTTTTTGATAGCCTTTCCCCTTTTAGCCCCATTTCTGTCCTTACTGCCTGTGCCTTTTTTTACATTTAAATCTGTTCTGCTCCTAATAACTTCTGTACCTTGGTGTTTTACCTCAGCTAATCACCAATGTTTTGTGAGGGGAAGCTCGGATTTCCTGCTCCTTTCAATGCCTCCCCCCTTGGCTAGTTTAAATGCTTGCCAATGAAGCATTTAAACCTCTCACCTAGGATCCTGGTTCCCCCCTGGACAGATGCAGACCATCGCACCAGTATAGGTCTGCATCCCTCCAGGTGGCTCCCCAGTCCCCAATGAAGCCAAACCCTGAGCTCCACACCAGTTTTTCAACCACTCATTGAATTCCCTGGTGAGAAATGCCCTAGCATCTCCCTTGCCATAGACAGGCAGCACCTCCGAGAAGGTTACCGTATGCGCTACTTGTCTAAGGCCCCTTCCCAACTCTTCAAACTCCTCTTGCACTGCTCTGATCCCATTCCTAGCCAGGTCATTTGTCCCTAGGTGGACAATGACATCCAGCTCCCTCCCTCTTGCAGCTCCTCCCACGATTCTGAGGATTCGCTTCCTGTCCCTCCAAGCCATGGCGCCAGGAAGGCACCTTACCTCCCTCTCCCCTTCCTCCCCCATTTCTACCCCCTAATGATTGAGTCCCTCACCAGGAGTTGTTTCCTTCCCCTGTGGGGGTCCCATGCCACCCTCCTGTGGGTCTCCTTTGTGAAGGTTCCCAGCATCCTCCTTGGTCTCCACTGCAGGTGCCTCCATAGAGAAACCACTCTCCACCAGAAGAGCGAATGAATTGTGGAGAGGTACAGCTGGAGGGATGCAACTCTGTTCCACCACCCTTTTCCCTCCTTGAGCCCACCCTGGTCCAGCCTCTCCTCTTTCTTGGCAACCTCTGAGGTAGTGGCATTGGCCCTGGTGGTCGCTGGATGGGGGAGGAGGTTTCACGAATCCTAGCCAGGTCAGCCTGGAGATGGGCAACCTCCTCTCTCAGACCAGAGAGGTGCCTGCAAATAGAGCAGCATCGCAGCCCCTAGAATGTCTCCCGGAACACTGCCGCCCCACAGCCATTGCACTGCACCACTCCTATCATGTCTTATTTTATGTCCTCTCTACTGTTTCTCTGGATGCTTATTCTCTCCTCTCCTTACAACTCTCACCCTTCCTGTTCTGGGACAGCAACTTCCTATCTTCTTCAGTAGCCTCCTCCTTCCTTGCTCAATATCAGACCACCAGCAGCTAGGGGGGAGAGTGAGCTACTTTTTTCCTTTAGGGTTGACAAAACCAATGTTTCTCTATGATCCTTTCTTTCCTAATGCCACACAGGAAGTTCCTGTTGACAGTCAAATCCAGTGGCTATAAAAGTAGAACTGGCTTTGGGTGGGATGGAGGGCAATTAATAAAAAAAAAAAGGCTAGCAAAAGGAAGTTTTAATTTGACTCACCTGCTTTTATAGTGTCTAAACCACACCCCCAGGTAAGCTCTCTTTCCTCCTACTGGTTTAGCAGAGTCAGCTGATTAGTACCCTTCCCTGCACAGAACACACACTGACTTTTTTTTTTCTCTTCTTTTTTAACCCTAAATAAGACCCCTTCTACTTCTAATAAAGTTATCTGTCTACTTTATCTTAACAGACAATGACTCCTGCTGAGATATAAGTTTTAAATTAATAAGAAAATGTAGCTTCTTTTAGTTAGCTGCTTTCTGCTCTACAAGCAAGGCTAGCAACAGGAAGTTGTAATTTGACTCAACTACTTTTATAGTGTCTAAACCACACCCCCAGGTAAGCTCTCTTTCCTCCTACTGGTTTAGCAAAGTCAGCTGATTAGTACCCTTCCCTGCAGAACACACACTGACTTTCTTTCTTTTCTTTCTTTTTTAACCCTAAATAAGACCCCTTCTACTTCTAATAAAGTTATCTGTCTTCTTTATCTTAACAGACACTGACTCCTGCTGAGATATAAGTTTTAAATTAATAAGAAAATGTAGCTTCTTTTAGTTAGCTGCTTTCTGCTCTACAAGCAAGGCTAGCAACAGCAAAAAGAGGTTCAAAACATGTTACTGTCGGACAGTGGAGCCTGTCCAAGTACAGCAAAAGGTATCACAAAGAAAATGGGGAGTGCTGGCCTGTTTTAGACTTCAGGGTACTAAACAGGCATTTTAACAAGGTCAAAGTCCAACATTATAACTCTGTCACTGATTCTGCCAACATTCCAGACAAGGGAATGGTTGGCATCACTGGACTTAAAGGGTGCTTATTACCACACACCCATAAGGGAGTTTCACAGAAAGTACCTCAGGTTCATACTCCCATTAGGTCACTCCCCAAGAATGTGCACAAAGTGCTTGGCAGGGGTTGTGGCACACCTTCGAAGACAAGGTGTCATAGTTTTCCCATACCTAGATGACTGGCTGGGGATTGTAAAATCAACCCAGCATATGGGAGCATCTGCAACTCACCCAGGGGCTTCTAGAGTTTGTAGGGTTCCTGATAAATCTTAAGAAGTTCTGTCCTTCAGCCTGCTTAGGCACTACTGTTCATAGGAGCAGAGCTAGATACCTTGCAAGGCAGGGCCTACCTGCCTCTCGGAAGGGCAAGATGTATTCCACTGAAAGCAGGCTCATTCATCCTGAACAAATTAAAAGCGAAAAGACAGATCTTCCTTCAAGAGGGCTCTTGCAGTAGGTAATTACATATAGGACTGATGCCAGCAGGCGTCAGGACCCCACGGAAAAATTTCTAGCTAGCAGTCTCTGGCGGGTGACCACCCCCACGTCAGGTGACCGACGTCATGCGGTGTCAGTATAAAGGGGCAGTCCCCCACGCCCGCCTTCCAGTTCTTTCCCGCCGTTAGCTCGTGGTAGTGCCTCGCGGTAAAGTTCACTGCTCGTCAGTCTGTCGGTAGTTATACCATAGTTTTTTTTCTCGATTTAATTTGAATTTTAGTCAGTTTTTTGGTGGTGTATGTCGTCCCCTACACCCTCCGAGCACAAGAATAAGTGCGGCTTGTGCGGCGCCCAACTCCCGCACAAGGACGGTCACTCCCAGTGCCTTTTCTCTCTGGGCCCGGATCACCCCGCGAAAAAGTGCAGCCAGCATTGCCTGAAGTTCATCACCGCCACCCGCAGACGGAGGCAGCAGTCCCTGGAGGCCCACATCCTTAAAAAGAAAATTATCTCCATGGAGAAGGAGTTAAAAAAGCTTCGTCAGGCTTCAACTTCCCCGAGGGCCATCGTAAGAAGAAAGATAAGGAGAAGCACTGGGACCGGGGCTCCTCATCCACCGCGACTTTGGCTGGAGTCTCCGTATTGAAGGTAATGTCCCCCCCAGGGACTGCTCCGTAACGGCCATCTTGGAGGCTCTCGAGATGGCATCCGCCCACCCGACTGGCTCGTGCTCGGGCTGTTAGGTGCCTCCGAACTAAAGAGGCCTTCACTCCCAGTAAGACTGCCTTACGCCAGCCTACTGATGCGGTAACTCCAGTAAACGGACATCAGCTCTTCTGGCGTCCGCCTGGAAGGCTGCTAAGTCACTTGACCGCCGGGGCAGTGCATGGCCCTGTTCAGCCCAACCAGACCGCTCCCCCATTGCGGCCCGCCTCAGACGATAGTTCCGTGGACATCGGCTTCTCCGACGCCCGCCCGGACTCTGCTGGTAAGTTGGACATCGGATCTTCCGACGCTCGTGCGGCGTTAGAACTGACGATGGATCCCAAGTTGTCCGCCGTTCCCGACTCCCAGCAGCCTTCGCTGCCCTCCAGGGATCCAGCGTCTCCTCGGCCTGACCCCGGGGATTTCTTCCCTCCTTCCCCAGACGATGCATGGGATCTTACCACTCTACCGTCAGGTCTCCCTCCCGATGGGCTGGATGACCTAACGTTGGTTCCCTGGATGTCAGCTCCGACGCCGGTCCTTCTGTTACTGGCCGACATCCCTCTTCCTCTCTTGGATGCTACCGCCACACCAGGCCTGCCACCCACCAGGCCTCCGCTTCCCAGCCCGCCTGCTGGGTGCCCTCCCAGGCCAGTGGCCTCGGCAGACCCCCCCCCCCGATTCCTGGGTATCTGACCCCATCATATCCGATGCCGTCGTACCCAGGTCCACAATATCCGGCGCCCCAGTACCCGACGCCGGCCTATCTGCCGCCTCAGTACACGGTGCCTCATTACCCAACGCCGGGGTTCCCGCCGTTGGGTTATGGATAAGCGCAGCACGGATATGCCCAATATCCATATCCTCCTTCTTCACCGCCCCCTCGGCTACTGGTGGATTTGAAGGAGACTCCATCCTCCTGGTGGGCTGAGGCTAAGGCTCAGCTCACCAGGGAGGTGGAGAGTCGTTTCCCGATGACGGTACCGGTTCCGGTCCCCGTATGTCCGAGACATGAGACTCCCTCCCCAACTCCGGATACCAGAGGCGAGCCCTCCGGTTCCAGGACAGGGCAGGATACGCTTCCCCGAGGGCTTCCTAAGGGGTCTGTTCCTCCCCCGCACTGGGAGGTGGAGTAGCCTTCCTCCTCGGACACCTCAGATGACTCCGATGGTTGTTCCGACCCAGTTGATGAGCCTCGCTCTCCGAATAAGCCCAGGCTGAGGACTCCTCCGAAGTCTCCTCCGGAGGATCCTTCTTTCATGGAGTTGCTGCGCAAAATCCAGGAGGTTCTTCAGTGGCACTCCTTGGAGCTGGATCCACAGCGTAAAAAACCTGGGCACCTGGATCTGTCCGAGACCGCTCTGACCTTGGTGCCACCCTGGATTGAGCCTCATGCCGAACTTGTTTCCACTATTTGGAAGCAACCATCGGTGATAGCCCCTCTTCCTAGGAAGTCAGACAGGCTATACCAGGCTCCCGAGGATGTTGACTCACTTAATTCTCACCCTCGAGCTGATTCGGTCGTGATTAGTGCTGCTCACGCGCCAGTCAGCTAACCCAAAACACTTGAGCTCGTCGCCACCTGACAAGGAATCCCGCCTTCTGAACCAGTATGGGAAGAAGGTCTACGCTTCTTCCACTCTGGGTATCAGGACACTAAATTATGTTGGTTATATGGGGGATTACCAGAAGGCGATTCTTAGTGAGGTGGAATCCAAGTTGGACTCCCTTTCTGAATCTCAGGTGAAGCAGGAAGTGACTGGTCTTGACCGCTCTGCATGTTCAACCAGTCAGTACATTCTTCATGCCACGTACGATGCAATTGACGCTGCTGGTAGGAGCTCGGCTTTCGCCCTGGGTTTACAATGTCATGCCTGGCTCTGTGTGTCAGGATTGGTTCCGGAAGTGCAGTCCGCTATCCAAGACACGCCTTTCCGGCGTTCGATGCTGTTCAGTGGTGATGTCAAGGACATCATTACCAATCTGCAGGAGAAGGGAACTGCACTGAAGTCTGTGGACTCCATGTACAAACCCCCTCAGACACAGCATCATCTCTTTCGCAGACATAATCAGCAGAAGGCGAAACCTCAGGGAAAGCGGGCCAATAAATGTCGGGCCCCACCAGCTGCCAAGCTCCCCCCCACCCAAAAAAGCAGCAGGGGCTTCAGCGGCGACGCTACCTCACACCACCTGAATCCTTTCCTCTCCCACAGCCTCTGGGGTTCCCAGAGGAACTGGTGTGAGCAAGGTTCTCCCTCCATCTTCCGGGCTGGGTTGAGGATAACTTCAGACATTTGGGTGCCCCAGATGATCGCAGAAGGACACTCAGTAGTTTCTTCGGAAACCTCCTCGAAAACCACCCCCCAGGTCGTCGTACTTATCAGAACATCATCTTCTGGTTCAGGAAGAGATTTCCTCCCTTCTCTTAAAGGAGACAATAGAGCCGGCCCCCTCTTCCTCTTCAGGGGACTGGGTACTATTCCCATTTCTTTCTTGACCCGAAGAAGTCAGGAGACGTGAGGCCGATTCTCGACCTCAGCTCCCTGAACTTGTTCATGGAGTACAAAAGGTTCAAGATGCTCTCTCTGCAGGGTCTCCTGCCCCTCCTTCGGCCGGGACAGTGGCTGTGTGCTCTGGATATGCAGGATGCTTACCCGCGTATCCCTATTCGCCCTTCCCACCACAAATACCTACATTTTGCGTTCAAGGGGGACCACTACCAGTTCAAGGCCCTGCCATTTGGTCTCTCCTCGGTGCCCTGAGTGTTCACCAAATGTCTGTTGGTGGTAGCGGCCTACCTGCATACCCAGGGGGTGCAGGTTTTCCCGTACCTGGACGATTGGCTGCTGGCGGCCCCATCCAGGGAGGAACTCCTGCGCTCGCTCTCCCTTACCCTACGTGTTTTTGCCTGCCTGTGTATTACAGTCAACCAGACCAAGTCCCACTTGATCCCGTCCCAGAGGCTCCAGTTTATCGGGGCGATCCTGGACATGACCTCCGGTATAGCTTTCCTGCCACTGGACAGGGCGGCCACACTCCAGGCTCAGGTCAGCCTGTTGTCCAGCCATAGGCGGGTCACTGCAAGGTCAGTCCTTTGTCTCCTCGGGCTCATGGCGGCTGTGATTCCAGCAGTCCCTCACGCTTGGCTCCACATGAGAATTTCTCAGTGGACGCTTCGGTCTCAGTGGGATCAGCTGGTGGATGACCTAGATCAACTTGTACTGGTCTCCACTCCTATGGCTCGGGACTTGCAATGGTGAATGGTTCAAGAGAACCTTTGCCAGAGAGTTCCCTTTTATCTCTCTTCCACTCTCCCAGACGCTGACTGTGGACGCCTTGGGGCAAGGGTTGGGGAGCCCATCTCTGGCCGCACAGGACCTAGTGCTCCTGGTCCAAGCTCGAGAAATCTCTCCACATCAATGTGCTCGTGCTTCGGGCTGTGCTGTATGCTGTTCAGGCTCTGCATCTGCATCTACTTCCTGGGCATCTGGCTGTCCAGACAAATAACGTGTGTGGTCTGGTACATCAACAAACGGAGGAACTCGTTCTTACCCTCTTTGCAGGGAGGCGATGCGAGTTTGGGATTGGGCTGTGCAGCACAACCTTCTCATGGCTGTTCACGTCCCGGGGGTCGGGAATACGTTGGCAGACTGCCTCAGCCGGTGGTCTGCTCATGCTCACGAGTGGGAACTGGATCAGGGGGTAGCAGACGATATCTTCCTACGTTGGGGAACATAACAGGTAGACCTGTTCACATTCCCTCAAAACGCAAAACATCTCGACTTCTGCTCACTCGTTCCAGGGCGAGACATTTTTTGAAGAGACGCTCTGTCTCTAGACTGGAAGCGCAGATTCGTCTATGCTTTCCCCCTGATTGCCTTGATTCTGAGGGTCTTACAGAAACTCGGCTCAGAAGGAACTTGCATGATTCTGGTCACTCCTTTCTGGCTCAGGCAAGTTTGGTTCTCTCTTCTGCAACAGTACTCAGAGAAACCTCCTCTTCCTCTGTCGCAACTTTTGCTGACCCAGGATCAGGGGACCTTGGTCCACCCAGGCCTCATTTCCCTTCAGTTGCACGCATGGCTCCTGCAGACATAGCTCAAGCCTGGTTCAGGGTCGTGTCCCCCCCCACCGAGTGGCTGAGGTCCTGGTGGAAGCCAGAAAACCCTCCACTAGGTCTACCTATGCCACTATCTGGGCCACTTCTAACAATCTCAAGCCTTTCTCATGCTCTGTGGGGCGGCTTCTGGACTACTTGTGACACCTCTTTGACCTGGGTCTCAGTTTTTCATCCTTGAAGGTCCACTTGGCAGCCATTTTGGCCTACCATGTCCCTTTCGCAGATAGGACATTTGCTCAGCTGGAGGTCGCTAGGACCTTTCTTAGAGGGGTCCTCCATTTGCGACCCCCTATCCGGGTTCCTGCCCCTCCTTGGGATCTGAATTTTATTCTGGAGAAGCTTACTCTTCCTCCTTTCACACCAGCAGCCTCAGCAGACCTGAAGTTCCTCTCGTAGAAGAGACTCTTCCTCGTGGCCATTACTTCTGCTCGAAGGATTTCCGAGCTCCAGGCCCTCATGTGCAAAATCCTGTACTTGATTTTTCACAAGGAACGTGTGGCTCTGCGTACCAACTCTAAGTTTCTCCCCTAGGTGGTAGCGGAATCTATGCTGAATCAATCCATAGAGTTGCCTGCTTTCTTTACGCAGCACTCCAATCAAGGAGAGTACCTCCTGCATACTCTGGATGTTCACTGGATTCTGAGATACTGCACCAATAGGACTAAGGATCTCAGAAAGACTGATCAACTGTATGTTTTGCTCATAAAAGAGAAAGCAATGCTGTTTCTAAGCAATGCCTGTCTAAATGGTTGGTTGAATTGTATCACTTTCTGTTATGACAAATACAACAAGACCCTGCCGGGTCAAGTCAGAGGCCACTCCACCAGAGGGGTCGCTACCTCTGCTGCTTGTTTCAAGAATGTGTCAGCGGCTGACATTTGTGCAGCCGCAACTTGGACTTCTGTCTATTCCTTCTGAGAACATTACAGTTTGGATATTGCCTCTCGGCGTAGAGCAGGCTTCAGGTTGGCTGTTCTGCAAGGCCTTCTTGCCTAAGGCCTTCACAGCCTGAGAGTCTACTCCTGAGTAGTTATCCTCCTCCCGTTTGCTTCTTCTAGTTCCAGACTGCTTGGGACTCAGTCCTATATGTAATTACCTACTGCAAGAGCCCTCTCGAAGTAAGATAGTACAGTTACGTAAGAACTTACTGTAGCAGTAGATCTTCGAGAGAGGCTCTTGTAGTAGGTATTACCTTCCCGCCCTCCATCCCCCTAAGCTTTTTCAGCTTCTTTCCCAGGATGGGAAATATCCTCTTCTCTCTCGTCTCACCTTTTGGCAGGAAAGAACTGGAAGTCTGGCGTGGGGGACCGCCCCTTTATACTGACGCTGCATGATGTCGGTCACCTGACGTGGGGGGCAGTCCCCCGCCAGAGACTGCTAGCTAGAAATTTTTCCATGGGGTCCTGATGCCTGCCGGCATCAGTCCTATATGTAATTCTAGGGACATGGATATGTTGTTCATCCACACTGTCTGGCAGGTTCCTTGCCGCTTTAAATCTTGCTGGAAGGTCTTCAAGCTGGCTCCTCCCACCCACCTGGGTGGTAAAAATCTCGGCTCCGCCCCATGACGCTAGATCTTCCTTACTGCTTGGAAGCTCAGGTTCCCTTCTTAGCGCTCTGCGTTTAGTCTGGCTCCAAACTCTTCGGTTCACCCGAAAATAATTTTAAAGTTTTCTAGACTTCGGTCTACTTATTCCTTCGCGGCTGCGATGGACAAATCGACTCCCGGTTTTCGGCAGTGCCCATGCGGGCAGAAGATGTCTAGGACCGATCCGCACTCCACGTGCGTCTACTGCCTCGGGCTTGACCACGATCCGCAGGCCTGCGAGTTATGCAAGTCTTTTTCGGCAAACATCTTCGAAGACCATGCTGCCTGGCTCCAACTTGGGCACTCCGAGAAACGTTATCTGTCAGTGAAGTCCAAGGAGGCCCGTTGGGCAGTTTCTGCGGCGGCTGGCTCGGCTGAGCAACTCGAGCAGATGATCGCCCTCAAGTAGGAGGCGGCCCAGGCCACGTCTTCATCATCCTCGGTCGCGGCATTTATCCCGCTCTCCTTGGGATCCTCCTACATGGCTTCTTTTAAGGAGCTTTGCCAATCCCTCTCCACGAAAGGTGAGGGGCCATCGGACACTCCACTCGGTCCAGAAGAAGGAGTCAAAGGTAAATCCGTCGGCCGTTCGCGGGAGGGTCCCTTCCCAGACAGTCGACACTCGACTTCGGTCGAGGTTGCAGCTAAGGCAGCTGGCTTCATGGTGTCCCTGTCAGGTCAGTCGGCCGAGACACCCATCGACGCGGTCGAGATTTTGCTTGACCCGTCAGACGGGCTGTCAACTGGAGAAGCCGACAACCTTTCTTCACCGGTTCCCCCGGTGGAAACCGAGGACTTGCCTGCGCCTCCTGTGTCGGAGTCCCCAGTTAAGGCTCCCGAGCCGAGGAAGGAACTGGTTTCCCCCGCTCCCACCCAGACCCACCTCAGAAACACCAACGGTCTCAGTCTCGGACCTCTTCTGGTCCAGCCAATCCTACCGGCACGGTGGTCTCAGTCTCGATGCCGAGGGCGCGGCTGCTCGTCCTCGTCTTCTCCTCCTCTTCCTTGGAGGAGGCTGCTGGCGCAAATGCGATGGCCTCTCGAGGACTTAATGTGGCAGCAGCTCCTTCTGACCGGGAACAAGCTGACGCCGTCGCCTTACCTGGCCATTTAGTGGCTGTCACCCGAAAGGCCGAAACAACCCCTTGCAGTGGTCAAAGTGTCCAAACCAGTGCCGCTTGTTTGGCCGAAACCAGCTGCCCCATCGATTGTGGTGGATCCCCCACTTCCACAACCGAAATCGGGGGCTCCGACCAAGGATTCTCGGTCGGGTCAGGGACTGCACCACTGGTTGTCTGTTACCCTCACTCCCGACCGTCCTCAGCAGGTGGAGGATGGCTCAGGCCCTAGGCAGCTGTTCGCAGACTCCTCGGAGTCTGATGACGACTTCTCCCTGTTCTCCAGTCCCCTTGACCTGGAGTGCTCCGGGGGACAGTCGATGGACGAGAGCCCACCATCGTTCATGGGTCTGCTTTGGCTCATCTCAGAGTCCACCAGGATGCAGCTCGAGCCCGTATCCAAGCGGGCCAAGTATCCCCTCATGGAGATACTGGACTGAGGGAATTCTCCCACGGAGGCCTTTCCGGTGGCTGAAGCCATTGTTGGCCCAGCCTTGGAGTTATGGCAGCGGCTGGCTTCTTGTCCTGCTCCTTCGGCCAGGATGGCCAGGAAGTATGCGCTCCCTACTGGGCCTCTGTCCGGTTTCTAGGAACACCCCTCTGCGGAGGAGTTGGTTACAGATAGCATTTTCTGGCATTTCGGGAACGCTAGGGACGTGGACAAGCCCCCCGACAAAGAGTCCAAAAAGCTGGACTACGCTGGGCATAAAGTATATGATGCGTCCTCCCTCAGCCTCCGTCAGGCCAGTTCGGCCATACTGATGGCGCACTTCTCCCACACCTTTATGGACTCCCTGGATGAGGTGATCCCTCATCTCCCGGCTGATCTGCAGACTATGGTTAAGCAGGTGCGGGATCAGGGAAGGGCTGTGACGAAACAGCAGCTCCAAACGTCTCTCGATATTGGAGACTCCTGTGCCCGGTCAGTAGCGGCCGCAGTGGCCATGCGCCGCAGAGCTTGGCTGAGGATCGCCACCTTTACGGCAGATACCCAGCACAAGTTGGCAGACGTCCCCTTCCTGGGTACCAACTTGTTTGGGCCTGGGGTGGAAGGCCACCTCCGGAGAATTGAAAAGTCCAGTGCCACCTTGGACTCGGTCACGTCTGCCTAGAAGGACAAAGGCCGCCGACAGCAGCATAAGTCCTTTCGCCCTTCTGCCCAAGTGGCACGTCTGGCCCAGCAACACCAGCATCAGGGCCAGCAGGTTGCTTGTACGCCAAAGCCAAGCCTGCAGCTTCCTCCAACAGGAAGCCGGGAGGAAAAGAGCCCAGGAGGTCCCTTGGCTGGTCCTTCCTCCAAGCCTGCCCAGTGGCCGGGTTGTGGGTGTTTCCCCAGCCGTGCCGCTTCCCCAGGTTCCCCCATGGGAGACTGCTCCACCACTTTCTTTCAGCCTGGTCCGCTATCACCACGGACCATTGAGTGTTGGAGGTGGTAGGAAAGGTCTGCCTCTGGAGTTCGAGGCAGGCCCTGCCCTTCCCGAGCACGTCGCCCCATGAGGTGCAGGGGTCTGCAGCCTCTCTGTCGGCCCATCGAGCCGCATTGCCGTGCTCCTCCAAGGAGGTGATCAGGAAGGTGGCGGATCCTCCACCAGACCCAGGGTTTGTGTCCAGGTACTTCCTGGTCCTGAAACGGATGGGGGGCTGGCACCCCATTCTAGACCTGCACAACCTGAACAGGTTCCCAAGGTCTGGAACCTTCAGGATGGTCACTCTGGCTCAGATCATTCCATCCTTGGAACGAGGCATGTGGTTCTGTTCTCTGTACCTCCAGGATGCGTTCTTTCATGTCCCAATCCGTCCATCCTACCAGCGATTCCTCTGCTTTAGAGCAGAAGGGTCCCTCTACGAGTTCCGGGCCGTGCCCTTCGGCCTTTCTCTAGCTCAGGGTCTTCACCAAATGCATGGCAGTGGTGACAGCATTCCCACTGGCGCCGAGAGGGTCCAGGTATACCCCTACCTGGGCGACTGGCTGATCGCGGCCTCACTCAGACCGGAGGTGCAGTCCAGGATCTGGCCCTCAGGTTTTGCTCTCAAGTTGGCCTCCTCATCAGCAAGAGGCCAAGTCGGGATCGTGCCAAAGCAGGTGATCCAATTCCTTCGGGGCCAGAGCTCGACTCTCTGTGAGCCAGAGCATGGCTCGGCCCAGTTTCAGGGCGATGTTCTTTCCTCCTTTGCCCAATCATTTCAGGTTGGGCTATTGCGCCCTGCCTGGGACTTTCTGGGCCTCCTGGGACTCATGGCGGCCTGCACCAGCATGGTCCGTTGGGCCCATTAGCACATGCGTCCCCTACAGTGGGAACTGGCCAGCCAATGGTCACAGTGCTCCGGTCCCTCGGATCAGCCAGTGACAGTGACCCAGGGGATGTGGAATGCTCTCCAGTGGTGGATCATTTCAGCTCATGTGCAGGAGGGCATCACGTTTGTCTGCCCCGGGCCGACGGTCTCTCTATCGACCGACGCCTCTCTGATGGGTTGGGGTGCCCATCTGGGGGAGCACAGAGCGCATGGCCTCTGGTCCCCTCGGGAGTCCCGATGCCACATCAACCTGCTGGAGCTTTGAGCAGTTCGTCTAGCCCTCACCGCCTTCTCTCCGATTGTACGGGGTCAAGTGGTCCAGGTCCAGATGGACAATACCACGACCATGTACTACCTAAACCGCTAGGGCGGGACACGCTCCATGCCTCTGTGCAGGGAAGCTCTCCACACTTGGTCCCTCATGTGCAGCCTGGAGGCAAATCTCCTTGCTATCCATGTGGCAAGAGCCTCCAACATTGTGGCCGATACCCTAAGCCAGATAGGAGCTGCGTCCCACGAGTGGTGTCTCCTGCCGGAGGTAGTACAAGATTTGTTCTCTCACTGGGGCATGCCTCAGGTGGACCTATTGCCTCCAGGAGAATCTGAAGCTGAGACACGTTATGCCTCGCCTTCAGCAGGGGCTCACTGGAGGATGCCTTCCGAGGCAGTGGAACCCTGGCCTCTTCTACCCTTTCCCCATTTCCCTTGTTCCTGAGGTGCTTCTCCAAGGCGAGGAGGACAAAGGTGCAGGTGATTCTAGTGACCCAGCTGGCCCCTTCCAGTTCTACAGTGTCCAGATCTCCTCAGTCTCAGCTCCAGGCTCCCGAGATAGCTTCAGCCCACCCAGACCTGATCTCAGTCAATCAGGGAAGGTATTCCATCGGACCTTCAATCCCTGCCTGATGGCCTGGTTCCTGAAGACTAGAGTTCCAGGCCTTGGGTCTTTCCGACGAGGTCCTCAACGTTGTTGAGGCTTCCTGTAAGGAGTCGACCAGAAAATGCTATGCCTTCAAATGGAGAGATTCTCCATTTGGTGTCAGGGCAAGGGGTTAGACCCTTCCTCCTGTTCCTTGGCAAGCATTCTGGACTACCTGTGGTCCCTGTCTCAGCTAGGGCTTCAGTTGACAACCCTCAGGGTGCACCTAGCAGCCATCTCTGCTTACCGGGCGTGGGCCGGGAAGCAGTCGGTGGCGCAGGAGAAGGTGTTTGGGCACTTTCTCAAAGGCCTTGATCACATATCCCCTCTGGTGCGAAAACCTCCACCTCCATGGGATCTACTGCTGGTATTGGCTAGCTCATGGGCAAGCCATTGAACCGATGCACAGGTGTGACATCTCTCACCTGTCGTGGAGACTGCCTTCTTGGTGGCTATCGTCAGCCAGAAGGATGGGAGCTCCAGGTGCTTTCCATTGATCTCCTTATCTGGTCTTCCACAGGGACAAGGTTGTCCTGCCCCACCGGAAATTCCTTCGAAGGTGATATGAGGAGTTTACCTTAACCAGGTGTTGACTGCGGTGTTCTACCCAATCACCTTGGAGGCGAATAACATCATACTTTGGACCCTAGAAAGAAGCTCTCTTATTATAAGGCGAATGGCTGAGTTCGGGGAAGTTTGCCAGCTGTTTGTCACCTACGCTGAAGCCGCACCTGGCAGACCTGCAGCCAAGCAGGCGATAGGCAGGTGGGTCACCTCCTGCATAGATCTCTGCTACAGGTTGGCGGGCATGGAGCCTCCCAAGGGATGAGGCTCATTCTACCACCCATACTGCTGCATCGGTGGCTGCTTCAGGGCGTCGATCAGGAAATCTGCAGGGCTGCTACCTGGAAGTCAGCACACACCTTCATTACCCATTACCACAAGCGACCTTGAGTCACGCCAGGATGCTGGTTTGGGACCTCGGTTTCCACTCTTTATTCCCTAAGTAGAATAATGCATGTGCCTCCCTCCTCCCGGAGAATTGCTAGGAGTCTGCCAGACAGTGTGGATGAACAACATATCCATGTCCCTAGAAATACAGGTTACTCACCTGTAACAGGAGTTCTAGGAATGGTATATGTTCATCCACCGCGACCCTCGGCCTCCTGGCCTGACGCACAACCTGGCTTCTAGCGGGCTAGATCTGGCATCGTGGGGCGGAGCCGAGAGTTTTACCACGTGGGTGGGTGGGAGGAGCCAGCTTGAAGACCTTCTGGCAAGATTTAAAGTGGCAAGGAACCTGCCAGACAGTGTGGATGAACAACATATACCGTTCCTAGAACTCCTGTTACAGGTGAGTAACCTGTATTTATCTACTGCAAGAACCTCTCTCGAAGATCTACTATTATGGTAAGTTCTTACGTAACTGTACATCTTCCCTTGTCAATCTTCACCATTCATTACTTCCTGGGTGTAAGCGGGCGTGCACCGTCGCAAGACTTTTTTTTTTTTTTTTTTTTTTTAAGAAGTTGCCTGGCCCCGCCTCGGGAAGCGTCATGCGTCATGCGGCGGCCGTTAATAGCGACCAGACTCCTCCTCAACTCAGTTCTGTTTCTCCCGCCGCCGAGGCGCGCACCTGTTGCGGTAGCTAACCAAAAGTGCGTATCCGACTCCTTTTCTACATAAGCCCCTACGGTAAGACTGTTCCTTTTCTTTCCTTTAGCCTGGCGCGGGTGTATTTCCGACTGTTTAATCTTGCTTTATTGGCGTTATGTCGGTTCTGGAAGACGTTCTTCTAGGCAGGCTGTGCCCTATCGTCGGTGCTCCTGCGGCGGCATTTCTCCGTCTCGGACCGGCATGGCGTCTGTCTCGTTGCCTGGACCCAACCATATATGGATTAGGTACAGCGCTTGTTTCTCGATGGACCGTGGCGTCCTCGAAGTCCGGCAGCGTACAAGCTTCGGCCAAGGCCCGCCGACTTCGGGATGGCGTCGCTCGCGGAATCTAGGGCAAGATCACCGGCCTTTCCCGGGTCCCTCCGGGCCTATGATCCGAGGAGGAGGGTCTCCTCTTCCCTTCTTGCCAGCGAGGCCCTTCCGCGGTGTTGGGGGCGTCGTAGCCCCTCCGGGGCATAGCGCTGACACCGCCTCGGCAGTCACCTCTTGGTGCAGTCTCCCCGTGTCGAGGCCCTTGGCTGGGCCCGGCTCGGGTGGACCTCGGCGCCGCCTCGGCGGCGCCGTTTTGGATCGGTGCCGTTGGCGGTGCGGTGATCCAATAAGCGCTGTTCCGGCGCGTTTCAGATCGGTGCCTCGCGTGCGGTGATCGGAAGCGGCGCCGGGTCGGCAACGCCGCTTTGGATCCCAGCGCCCGTTCGCGGCGCCCGGTGATCAGCGGCGCCCGTTGGCGGTGCCGTTTTAACCTCGGCGCGTTCGCAGTGCCGGTAGACCTAGCGGCGCCGCCCGGCAGTGCAGCTTCACCTCCCGGCGGCGGCGGCGTCGGCGGCCTCCCCTCCTCCGGGCGGTGCGGGTCTGCGGGCCGCTGGGGGTGTGGGGCCTTCATGCTGCCCGTGCTGAGGCGGCGGTGTCGCACTCGGTGCGGGGCCGTTCGCTGACCCGTGGCCTCGAGGACCCTGGGGTAGCCAGCATCGAGGTCCTGCTGGTCTCGTCCTCTCGGAGGCGATGACTCAGATGTGGACCCATCCTGGCATCCCCATTCTTGAATCTGGGTCCTCGGTGGCTAGGGGTACCAGGGCTGACAGAGCCCCCTGTCCCACGTCGTCTCCTGAGGTTCCTCGGCTGGGGTGGCCGAGAGTCGGGGGCAGACATGGGGAGGTGCGGAGGGCTCCCCTCTCTGGAGGTCCGGTGACAGCTACCCCGGGTGCTGTTCCTCCTCTGAGGTTAGGGCGTTGCAGTCGGGAGGAGGGCCTCTCGGAATCCGAGGGTTGAGGGGCAGGCGTCCTGCTGCTCGGTCTTCTTTGGCCACCTCAGGGGTGGCCAGGAGCCGTAGCGCAGAGCCCCGCCCTCC
Source organism: Neoceratodus forsteri (assembly GCA_016271365.2). Taxonomy (NCBI): domain Eukaryota; kingdom Metazoa; phylum Chordata; order Ceratodontiformes; family Ceratodontidae; genus Neoceratodus; species Neoceratodus forsteri. The sequence goes on from CM057452.1 coordinate 573,046,052, forward strand.
CAGGGTTCTAGGGTGTCCTCTGGCGGTGTTTGTGTGGACTGCCCTTCTGGATCCATGCAGTCCGGCGTCGTCTGGGGGAGTTTCTCCCCAGGGCTCTTCCAGGTTCCGCTTCCCCAGAGTTCCGTTCCTGCGGCCTGGTTTGATATCCGGGATCCCTCCTACTAGAGCTCCCTTCCCGGATTCCAGAGCCTCGCAGAGAGCAGTTGCCTCCTCGGAGGTGCCCTCTCCCATCTCTGTGCCTTCACCACCCGCTCCCAGGCCATGTCGGTCCCTCACGGGTCCGTTATCCTGGGAGCAGTTCAAGGAGTTCTCATGGCCTCCCTCATATGTTAGTTACATGCATGGCGGGTCTTTCGGCTCTCCCCACCGCGCGAGGAATCCTCTGGACATTCCAGTTCCTCATCATCCTCGTCTCCCTCCTCTGAGGAAGAACCCCTGCTCATCTGTCCTCGATGCTGATTTCACAGAATATCAGCGTTTCCTCTCGAGGATGGTGAGGATCTTGATTTCCTACGTTCGGAGAACAATACCGAGCAGGTGGCGTGAATTCCTTGGTGAATTCAGTGCCCAGCATCTGGTGGTACCTTCCTGGCCTATCCCTTCCAGGAGGCGTCCTATCCGGTCCTGGCAGTTCCCTGCCGTTTCTTCAGCCCGCGGACTGCCAGCGTAGGTATTGTGCCCCTCTGAGTCTCTAGGTTCCTTCCAACCCGTCCTCAGGTTTGGTATACCTGGATACTCCTTCTAGGCGCCGTTGCCTGGCGCCACGGCATACAGTTCGGACTCTCCCAGTTCGACCGTTGGGGCGAAGAGTGTTCTCTTTGGCGTGCGAGTGCATGTATTGCATCACATCAGGCTCACCACGCTGCCTACAGCGGCATCTGTGGTCGATGATGTCCCAGCTGCTGGCATCTATGCCTGACACGGAGCAAACCAGACAAGCCGTTGCCCTCTCCGCGGTAGGCCTGGAGCTGGCAAGACACCAAGCAAGGGCATCTTATGACGCCAGTGAGGTGGCTTCCAGGCTTGCGGGGACAGCGATCTGCATCAGGCGGACGGCATGGCCTCGTCTCTCCAGGTTGTCACCCCTGGCCCGGCGTAGGGTGATGCGCTCCGCCTTCCGGGGGACCCGTCTTTTCTCATCCAGAGCTAGGAGACTTTTACAGGGGCTCCCTCCGTCTCCTCGTCCTCGGGAGGCACCTCCTAGCTCTTCTCCCACTTAGGCTTTCTGAATAAGCCAGGGTCTTCTCCTTCTGTTTCTCACCAGCAGAAGGCTGGGGGTCTTGTTCCCTCAGGGTATGGCCTCTTCCCCCTCCTGGGGAAGAGGAGCTTGGTACTCACCCAGGAGTAATGAATGGTGAAGATTGACAAGGGAAGATAGGAAAGTGCATTACCTACCGTAATTCTTGATCTTCTCTTGTATCTTCACCATTCATTACTTCATCCCGCCCTACATCCCTCAGTGGCCTCTTCCTGTGACTTCTCCACCTCCCGTCTCCTTCCTCTCTCTGCATTATATAAAATATAGGGAAAATTGCTTCATTTTCCGAAAAAAAAAAAACAAAAGTAAAAAAAAAAAAAAAAATCTTCTTGGGGGGTTTAAATCCAGAAAAATTATTTACTCTAAGATTCATGGCCATCTCGCGGATTGCATTGGCGATCAGACTGCACAACTATCTCTTGCTATTCTTATGGCAAGATACCTCTGGAGTTGTTTGGCCTGGCTCAGGCTATTCAGTTTTGATCCTGCAATCCCGTGTTCAAATAGTTGCCCTGAAATCTAATCCCCCTCTATTCTTGCCTTGAGAGCAGAGGAGTAACGATACGCTGTTCCTTTCTCTTCTAAAAAAAAAAAAAAAAAAAAATGCTGAGGAACTCTCTCCGACTGCTATAGGCATCTTGGTATCTGGGTCATGCATCTAGTTAAAAATTTTTTTTCTATCTGTAAAAAAAAAAAAAAAAAGGAATAGGAGAAATCAAACAAGAAGGCAAATGAGAAGGTAGGCTATCCTTCTCACTGTTTTGCTAAGTGGTTTCTCCTTTAAGTATCCTCCTGGACAATTTTTACAGTAAGCTCTGCTGACCATATCCAATCTTAGCCAGCCTAAGCCTTGGCGGCCTTAGCCAGTCAGTCTGAGTCCCGTTTCTATCTTGGAGATGCCTGAAAGCTACATTTTCCATTTCTAAACCCCTGAGCAGCGCTCTCATGCTGCTGGGGTTTTATTCTTCCCTCCTCGGCTGCCCTCCAGTTAAAGGCCTTCCGCGGCCAGGAGCCCGAGGTGGGTGTCAAGAATAATGGCATGTTGAAGATGAGGATTATGCCCTCCTGAGTCTGTCTAGTGGGTTCGGTGAACCTTCTCTTCAGCTGTATCTCCGGGGATTCTTGCTTCCCCTTTAGTCGAGCCTTCAGCTACAAGCTAACTATGCTCGTTGGGCATTCTGGTCCCTTCAACATCCCATCTCTCTCTTCTCTTTCTTCTTCTTCTTCTATTTTCTCATTTCCTTACTCATCTCTCCTCCTAGAGTCGCCCGGGTAAGGAGGCCCTGCACTCCCTAGGCTAGGGATGTTCTTATCTCCTCTGTCCTTCCTCCATCGGCTTATTCCTTTTTCAGTTCATTCTTCCTTGCTTTGCTATCCCTCGGCTATCTTGCCTCGCTATCTATATTTTCTGCTGTCATTTTTGCCTCTCGGCTCACAGAACTGAGTTGGAGGAGGGTGATCGCTACTAGCATGCCGCCCTCGGCATAATGTGGCGTCGCTCGGGCGGGGCGTTAGGCAACTTTAAAAAAAAAAAAGCTCCCGTGACGGGTGCGCGCCCCCGGCTTACACCCAGTAAGTAATGAATGGTGAAGATACAAGAGAAGATCAAGAATTACGGTAGGTAAGTAATTTTCCTTTTTCTTCAGTTGCTGGCCCCATGACACCTGCCACTGGCATAGTCCTGGAATCCAGGTTATAGATGAGGGACATTCAGCTTCACCTCTGGGTTCACTGGGAGAAAGGTCCCTCTTTCAAAACTAATTCTGGTAACAACAAACATTGTTACAGGTCACTCAAAGGTGGAAAGAAAAAACCAGCTTGAGGAAAGGGGTCCCTTTTTTCAGCAAGAGTCCCCATCAGTTGTTCAGTGAACAGATACATCTCTACTAGTGTGGGGTTCTCATCTGGGGGTTCACACCATCCCAGCACAGAGTCAGTTCTGCACACAAACCTGCTGGAGCCAAGATTAGTGTTACTGGCACTAAAGGTTTTCACACCACTAGTACAGGGAAGGTGGTACAGGTCAGAACAGACAATACCACCACAATGTATTGCACAAACAAGCAGGGATGGATAAGGTCAAGCACTCCCTGCACAGGACTCATGATAATATGGAGTCATTCTAGGATGCTCCATGGGGGGGTTCCCCTGCAGGTTATTCATCTGACAGGCAGTGACAATACTTTGGCAGATATCCTGACTCAAATCAGCTAGTCCCATCATGAATGGGACTTGGACAGTCTGGTGGTGCAAGTAATCTTTAGGAGGTGGGGCACCCCAGAGTTATACTTGTTTGTGTCCCACCAGAACCACCACCTGCCATTGTACTATGGCAGACCACCGGATACGGGAACAATCCCTCTGGATTAGTCAGGGAAGCACCTACATGCTCTTCTTCCTTCCATCTGGTGTACAGAGTATTTCTTAAGCTCAGGTGCCAGTCAGTATCAGTGCTCTTGATCAGACCAGACTGGGACAGGTAGCCATGGTACTCTCTGCTACTCTCCATGTCTGGGTCTGAACCAATACACCTTCCTCGGAGGCACAATCTGCTAACCTCCAACCAAGGGAGGAGGCTCCTTTACCCAAAACTCAAGTTCGAGGCATGGCTCTTGAGGTCCTACAATATGTAGGCTTGTATTTTTCTGAAAATGTCTTGAACATTTTAAGTGGTTACAGGAATCCCTCTATTAAGAAAATCAGTGCTTCAAATGGAAAAGTTTTTGGTATTCAACTAGGAACTGGTACCAGCACATGCTGGAGTCCCAGTTGTGCTTGATTATTTTCCTATTTACATTCACTGGACTTGCAGTCCAGCACCCTTAAGATCCACCTAGCTGTAGCATCATCCTGCATATCAGCTAGACAAAATGTTTCATGTCGCTCCAGATCCTATCTCCAAAAGGCTCTTTAAGGGCTTCACCCATAACAGTACAGGATGGTATCCCAGCTGTGCTGGACTATCTTACCTATTGCATTTACTGGACTTACAGTCCAATACCTTAAAAGCATATACTTGTATTTCAGTGGACAGAATGATTCTCTGTTTCTCTGGCCTGAGGCCCTGTCTTCAAAAGGTTCTTTAAAGGCCTATCCCATTTACACACAGCCTCACAGAGAACTGGTGCCAGCATGGTACCTAAATGTGTGTATGGTTAGGCTCATGGGTTTCAGTTTATTTGGGATATGGCACATGAAAATTGTGTTTTCTTTATGGTAAAGACTTCTGTCAGAGAAATCAGTGAGTTCCAGTCTCACTGCATTGAACATGACTACATTTCATTCCACCGAGACAAAGTGGTCCTGAAAACAAACAGGAAGTTCTCTCTCCTGGGCTGGTCTCTGGGCTTCCTTACTGTTGGGCTGCTCCTCCTGATGACAGTGATAGGCAGGTCCAGAACTGCAGCAGGGGGGGCATAAGAAGCCCTCCACTTCGGGATACCACCAGTCTACTTCCTGCCTTTGGTGAAGCAGGTACTCTGCAGCAGAGCCCTGTCACTCATGGCAGGGCTGAAGATTAACTTTTCAGCAAGAATCGAGAGTCATTTGATAACAGACAATCGAACCATTGGACAACCTGTAAGTGAAACTTGCTCAGGGGAGGTAGCCTCGGTGAGATCCAGTCTTAGCCTTGCACGCTACACAGGCTGGTCTCACCTCTCGACGGCCGACAGGCTACCGTTTTTACCCGCGCGCTAGACCCGACAGGACACAGTGCTGGGGGGAGAGGAAAAAAAAAAAGGCGCGATCACTTCAGAGCCCATCACGATCGCTAAAAAGGCTCCAGTGGTACATTTAACAGCCGGTTTTAGCGGTCGGAGCATTGGAAAGACCAATCCTGCTACCTCGTGCTCAGGGGGTTTATTTGTTGGTGCCAAATGAGGCTCAGGTCTAGTGCTTCTGTGCGCTAGGCGGACTTATTCATCCAGACCTCACTTAAACATCAGGACAGCGAGGCTTCATTAAAGGGAACTCCAGGTTCATTGCGACCCCCCCCCCAGCCTCAGCGACTGGAGCAGAAGAGCCAGGCTACAATTAAAGGGGCCATTACCCCCCAGCCAATTAATCTGAAGGTTGGCTTGTGTGTAGAAGACAGGCATTTAAAGGGGCCAGGCTGCAATTAAAGGGGCCATAGCCCCCCCCCCCAGCCAGTTAATCTGAAGGTTGGCTTGTGTGTGTGCTGCACTAGGAAGCAGTCCTGGTTTTGTTAGCGGTCCTGGTTTTGTGTCTTGGAGGGACTTTTACTGCAGCCAGAAGGGACCTTCTCAGCTGCTGAAAAGGGGCTTATAGATCTGTTTATTTACCCGCTCTGACCCCTTAGCAAGGGAAAACCATAGAAGATGGCTTCCGAAAAATCAAGTCGAGGAAAAAAATGCCTGCGCTGCAAGTCCCCTTTCTTGATTACCTTTGCTGGCTCCCTCTGCCTCACATGTGAGAAGGCAGCAGCAGCTAGCGGGGTCGGCACAGCGGACACCAGTTCATTGCAGGCAAATGGACAGGAGAGGTCCGACCGAGCACAATCAAGCATTCCAGAAAGGTCCGACCGGCTTACTGAGCGGGGTGCTATATCCAGGAACCCCCCCATCCCTTGACCACGAGCTCATAGACAGGTTAAACAGAGCCTTTGCTATGAACCCCTCTTCCTTTGAGTGGCACCCTCCGGGGTCACCAGATGCGAGACAACACAAGAAAGCCAGGAGAAAAAGGACCCCCTCCTCATCCTCTTCTGATGGGGGGCCTTCCTCTCGCTGCTCCCACCCCAAGAAAAAGTTTAGAGAAGAGGACAGATATCCATAGGAGGACAGTCACCATAATTCTAGCCACAGGCGCAGAAAAAGGTCTCGTTCAAGGAGCAGAACAAGGGGCGGACATAAGCGCAGACGTCACAGGGGGTACTCCCTGAGCTCCTCAGGCGACAGCTCTTCCACCAAAGAGGGAGAGATAGTAGATTCCTCATCCGATCCTGACGACTCACCGTCCAGAAATTTTGACCTTGACAACCTAGACTTCTTTATCAAGAAGGTCATATCCGAGATTCACCTCGGCCCCCCCCCCCCAACACAGGTCTCTACACAGCCAAAACAAGCTTCCTGCCTGGCGTCTGCCTCTAGACCAGCTTCAGCTTTTCCCATCCCTCCTGCCATTGAGGACTTGCTAAAGGAAGAATGGCAGGGTCTGGAGCGTGCTTTTCCAGTTCCCAAACGGATATCCAAACTTCTGAAGTTTGACAAAAAACAGAGAAGTGACTAGACTGCCCCAGAATTGACCCATTGATTTCCAGTCTGACCAAGAAAACCATCATTCCAGCCGAGGGGGGCTTCGCTAAGAGACCCAGTGGACAGAAAAGTGGACTCATCACTCAAAAGAGCCTTTCAAGCCTTGGCAATGTCCCTTAAGGCCGCGGCGGCAAACCTATTCTCCACCAGAGCTGCCTTATCTTGGGCATCGAATTTAGCTTTTCAGTTCTCAGAAAATCCAGACAAGAATTCTCCCATTAACCAACAACTACAGTTAATGGGGCTGGCCTCCGCCTATGCGGTGGATGTGTCAGAAGCAGCAGTCTGTTGTGCCACACGGACCATGTTTTACCAAACCTCTGCTCGTCGCAACCTATGGCTCTGGGCATGGCACGTGGATGCTTCCTCGAAGAGCCATTTGGTGAATGCACCATATGAAGGCAACCTCCTGTTCGGGTCTGCACTGAAGGAGGCAGTGAAGGAATCTGGTGAAGTCGCGAAGGTGCATACGCCACAGTCTGGGAGCCGGGGCCAGAGGTTTCAACAAGGGTCAGAATTCCAGTTCTTCAGGAAAAAGGCCATGGTTCTCCCAATGCCAGCAATCTTTTAGGGGAGGTGGATCAGGCGGAGGGGGGAATCTCAGGGATACAGGATCCAGCATCAAGAAAGCACAATGAGGAAATGCAGGCTCATCCTCAAGTAGGGGGCAGACTTTCAGATTTTCTCGAGGAATGGGTCCAAACCACGTCGGACAGATGGGTGTTAGACATTATCCGCCAGGGATACTTAATAGAATTTGAGTCCAAGCCCCCATTACCACATGTGGTGCCCTCGCCTACTTCAAACAACTTGTCCAAAAGGCAAGCCACACTGCAGGCCATCACGGATCTTTTGCAAGCCGGGGCTATTGAACAAGTTCCCCCCACAGAGCTCAACCGGGGGGGTCTACTCTCTGTTTTTCATTGTGCCCAAGTGCACAGGGGTTCACAGACCAGTCCTAGACCTCAAGTTCCTAAACCGCTTTGTGCGCTGCAGACCATTCAAGATGGAAACATTGGCCTAGATTATTAAGGAAGTCCTGCAAGGAGACTTTTTAGCATCCATAGACCTACAAGATGCCTATCTGCATATCCCAATTCACAGCAGGCACAGGCAGTACCTGACGTTCAAGCTGGGCAGTCGTTACTTCCAATTCAAGACTCTCCCGTTCGGACTGTCCTCAGCCCCAAGAACCTTCTTGAAGGTCCTGGTAACGGTAATAGCCCACCTACAGAACCGGGGGATCCAGCTATTCCTTAATCTGGACGACATCCTCATCAAGGCTCAACAGCTCGACCAAGCAGTACGGGCAGTGGCAGGCGGTCAGTGCCTCACGACTCGGTTTCTCCATCAACCGGAAGAAGAGCTCCTGAATTCCGAGTCAGAGCCTGAGCCACCTGGGAGCAGAATTCAGGACGCAGATCAACAAGGTATTCAAACAACATGAAGTCTTGCTGTATTCTGACTATTGCAGTGATTGCCAACCCTTGAACTGCCCCGGAGAACAAAGAGTTAACTTTCCGTGCAGGGCATGGAACACTGAGCTTGGGCTCGGTTGAAGCCTCTGTCTGCTGTTGTTTAAACTCCAACCATCAAATCTTTTCGAGCAATACTCACTAGAAGTTCTGTGTGGAAACTGTAAGACTCACACTAGCCAACTCAACAATAAATTTATTAAAAAGGGTTTTTGGTTTCAAAGCAAAGACTCAAGTCGGGAAACCCAAAAAACACAACACACACCCAAAATAAAGGAGGGTGAGAATGGGCACCTCTAGGGTGCCAACACTGCTCCTGCCCACCCACATCCCAAAAACCATGTTCTGAGAGGGGAGGCGGGGGGGGGGGATCAGAAGACTCCATTAGAAGAAACAACATTACTAAGGTGAGTAAATTTTTCTTCAAACAACATGAAGTCTTGCTGTATTCTGACTATTGCAGACTACCAAGCAGTACCTCCATGGAGGAGGACAGAACCTACTTTGGGAATAGGCTCTGAGTACTGCTGTGTCAAACCGAGCATCCTCCTAGTCTGGATATCCAGAGGTAATGCTTGGTGAATGTATGGACTGTTTTCCAGGTGGCTGCTTGACAAATTTCTAAGATAGGAATATCCCTGGCAGCAGCCAGGGAAGCAGCTGTACCTCTAGTAGAGTGAGCCCTCAGGCCTGAGGGTGGCGTTCTACCCAGTTTTTCATAGCAGAATTGTATACAAGAGACAATCCACCTGGCAATAGATCTTTTAGTGGCAGGTTTACCCTTACCGACCTCTCCATAAGTGAGGAACAACTGGAGGGACTCAAACCTGTGACCCTTTGTGCGCTCTATGTAGTAGCTGAGGGCCCTTTTTACATCCAGGCTGTGCAACCTCCTCTCTCCAGAGGAGGAATGGTCAGTGAAGAAAACAGGGAGAGACATAGACTGATTAAGGTGGAAATCTGAAACCACCTTAGGCAAAAAACTTCCTGTTAGTTCTTAGGACCACTTTATCCCTATGGAAAGAGATGAAATCAGGCTACACTGACAGGGCTTGCAATTCACTGATACACTTGGCAGAGGTAATGGCTACCAAAAACACAGTTTTCCAAGTCAAGTACTTAAGCTCTGCAGAGGACAAAGGCTCAAAGGGTGGTTGCATAAGCTGAGCAATGCAAACATTAAGGTCCCAAAGCAGGAGCAGGGTCCCTAAAGGGGATTGGTGTGCAATCCTTGAAGAACTACAAAACACAGGATGGGCTGACAGAGGAGAAGGCTTGCCTGCTGACAAGAAGGCAGAAACAGCCGCCAGATGCACTTTAAGTGTAGCTGGTCTAAGTCCCAAGCCATTAAGATGAACCATATAGTCCAGGACTGTAGGCAACCCAGCAGATTCTGGAGAAATATGTTTATCAGAGCACCAAATAGTGAACCTTTTCCATTTGGAGTTGTAAGTCTTTCTGGTGGAAGGCTTTTGAGAAGCCTTGAGGATATCCAGAACCCCTTGAGAGAGGTGCAGATCAGCAAACTCTAACTCTTCAAGAGCCAGAAGGCATTTACTAAGATGGATGGGCAGTGGATGTTGAGTATCCTCCACAGGACTGACTCGAAAATATCTGGCCTGTAAATGGATTTAAAAAAACTAGAGTCCTGCACCTCAGCTGTAGAAACCCATCTCACCACCCTGCAAAATGAACACATGGCATTTGGGGCTCCCTTGCTCATTTACATTGGAGAGAACATGAACTCACACATAAGGCAGAGGACGCCGAAGCAAGAGCCAGGAGGAATAATATCTGCATATTTGGAATTCCCGAGGGCAGTGAGCAAGTTGATGTCGCAGGGTACCTGGAGTAATGGCTGCAACAAGAACTAGCTCTACTTAAAAACTTTGAATTTGGCATAGAGAGGGCCCACAGGGCGGTGGCCCCAAATCCCAAACCAGGGGGCCCCTCCCAGGTCTATAGTAGTCAAGTTTCTTAAATTCCCAATGAAGGAGAAGATACTGTGCTTGGCCTGGGACAAGAAAGATTTAAACTTGGACAGTCAGAAGGTGTTTGTGAACCAGGGCTTCCCCTTGAATATGATGGCCAAACATAAGAAAGTGCTCCAGGTGGTTAAAATACTGCGGGAGAAGGAGATGAGGGCCTATCTTTGCTGTCCTTCAAGGCTATGGTTACATGATGGTGAGAAGATACAGATCTTTGACAACCTTTTACAGGCAACTCCAGTAGTGGAAAGGCTGGGCATTCTAGTTCCGGATACTAGCTCTGAGCAGGCAGAGGCTGAGATTGAAAGTTTGCTTTGGGGATTAGCTCCTGAAGGAAGGCGTCCCCAGGGAAGAAGAAATGACACTCTCCTACCTCTGCATGCCGATATCACTCGCTGGATTCTCCCTCGATGCCCCCCTCCTTGAGCCTGTGTGACTTGGCAACCTGGATTTTCATTTGGCTTCACTCTGGAACTCCCTGAACATCTAGAAGGTTCGGCAGTATGGGCTTTGGACTTTCATTTGGGCCAGGAGTTGGACTGCACCCTCAGGCAGGTTTGTCTATATTGGTACGGAACTCTAGGGTAATTGCTCCTATTTCTGGTTGGCAGCTCATTAAATGGACGCTTATTCCTGTGCACCCCCTTAAAGAGTCCCTTCCTTTTGACGGGGCCGCTTCTCACAGGCACAGACTGGGAATAGCTGACCACAGAGTGAAGGCTTCGGACTCTGTACCCCCTGTTGGGGTATGTCGTGAGTTTTCTGTTTTGGACCCTCTAATAGAGACTACTAAAAGTTACTGGTTCCATACAAAAACTGTTACTGTTCTCACTGAAATGGAAAATTCCCTTTCTTTCTTTTTTTTTTTTTTTTTGTTTTAGGTACCAAATGTTGCTGCATAGCACAGCTGGGTTCTCATTTGGACCAGAGAGCAAAATTGAATTTAATTTAAACAAAAACACTCTTCACCCTTTCCTCTGTTCTTGTTGTGTTTGGATATGGGGGAAGCGGAGATATGGTCCCCAGTTTACAGCTAATTTCTAAAGAATTTCATGGCCTCTCTTGGTTGCCTCCCTTTCTCCAGTTATTTTGACAGTGGATGGGTGGTTTACAGGGCAGGCTTGGTTATTTTTTTTACAAACTGGGGGATAGATTCTCTAAATATATGATTACTCTGGGTTTAACTCGATGGTTACTGGTTAATTCTTTGGCCCGGGGCCACAGAGTGGGGGCTTTGGATCTGCCTCAGCGGAAGTCTTCTTACAGGAGGGGACAGTGTAGCCCAGTCTGCTCTGCAGGCTGGTATAACCTTTGCACTGAGTGTGTGGAACTCTTCTGCATACTTTTGAGGGCTTTGTGTCCTCAGTTACTGTCCAACGCCCCAGGAGGTCACCTAGGTGCCGCTTTATCAGCTGGCGCCCAAAGGCGGGGTAATCATCTAGCCACCTGCCTTAATTGGATTATTTCCAGTAGTTTGGTTACCTGGCATCTCTAGTTGAGATTGCTAGCGGACCTAAAATGTTTCCAAATAGCATCTTTTCTATGTTTGTCTTTGTGTTTTATTGTAGCTTTACTGTATTATTGGGCTGTGGGCTTGAACTTTGGAGGGAGGGAGGACAGTGATGCATATCACCTCTGTTTTTAAATTTTTTTCTGGATTTAAAATGGGATCACTTAATATTTGTATGGAAAATGTGAAAGGTATTAATAATGTTACTAAACGGGCCAGAATTTTGAAAGAACTCAGACATTTAAAATGTAACATAGCATGTTTACAAGAAACAAAGCTCTCAGCTGGAACATGCCAACTTAAGCAGATCCTGGGTCGGCAGGGTTTTTCCGACTCTCACCCTTCATCTGCAAAAGCTGGCACAGCTATTCTATTAAAGCGGGACCTCCCTTTTCAAACCTGCTCAGTATTGCAGGGGTGGAAGGGTGGGGGTAGCAGATGGGTTCTCCTGTCTGGAGAGCTACGTGGACATCTAATTCATATCTTCTCAATTTATGCCCCCAATCTGGGTCATTTTTTTAGAGAACTTTTCTTGACTGTTGCCAGCCTGGACCCGGGGCATCTTCTGGTGCTAGGTGACTGGAACTGTGTGGAAAACTGCCAGTTGGATAGAAACCCTCCCGGCAACAGAGGTATTGGGGGGGGGGGGGGAAGCTGCATTAGATTGTTATGCACCCTCGTTGCTGAGTCAGGGTTGGTGGATTTGTGGTGCTGACAACACCCTACTGATAGAGATTATACTTTCTACACTCCAGCTGCAAATGCCTACTCAAGGTTAGACAGGATATACTCCTGAAAATCTGAGGCTCATATGCTTTGGAAAGTCCAGGTACATCCTGTCTCCTTTTCAGATCACGCTGTGGTCCAGGTGGAGGCAGTTTGGGAACTGAGGGCCCAGGTGGGTTCTTGGAGGCTTGACCCTGATCTATTATTAGATAAGCCCCTGGTAACTAAGTTAAAAGATAATATCAAATGGTATTTGGAAGAGAACAAGTAATAGACACACCCCTAAAATTCATTTGGGAGCCTTAAGGCATTCCTGTGAGGCAAATTTATCAGCCGTGCAGCCTAAAAGGTCCATAAAGCTAAACTTTCTCAGGCTTTAACTTCTGTTGCCTTCCTAGAGGCGGAACACAAATTGACCCAAGACCCCACCACCTTTCAGAAATTACAAGAAGCCAGGGAAGTTTATAATCAGCTAATGATACACCGTACCATCAGCTCCCTGTGCTTCACAAATCAAAAATATTACGAGGGAGGTGATAGAGTAGGTAAGCTATTGGCCATGTGCCTTCGAAAGCAAGAACTAGATAGATATATTCCAAAAATCAGGGATGTTACGGGGACGGGAGAATTTTTGATCAAACCCTGTTGAGATAGCAAGAGCGTTTGCTGACTTTTACTCCCAGTCATATAAACTAGAGAGGGATCCCAGGCACAGCCAGAACATAGATTTATTCTTGGAGAGGGTGGAACTCCTGGCTCCTACTGCTAAGCAAATTGCTAGTCTGGAACGCCCGTTCACAGAAGAGGAGTTGAGGTTGGTGATAGCATCCCTGAGTTCACGGAAGGCCCCCGGACCAGATGGTTTTATAATACAATTTTATAAAGCATTCAGTAAGGAGATCACCCCAGTCTTGCTCGCAGTTTGTAATGCGGCCCTTGAGCAGGCGGCACTCCTGGGGTCATGGGGGGAGGCCACTATCACAGTATTGCCCAAGGCGGGTAAACATCTGACAGAGTGCGCCAGTTATCGACCTATTTCCTTGTTAAATGTTGATGCCAAAATCTTTGCTAAACTTATTGGGCAGAGACTCAAGGGGATTCTCCCGGATCTGGTGCACCCAGACCAAGCAGGATTCGTCCCCAGTCGGCACATCCAAGACAACATTTGGTTGTTGTTGAATGTGTCATCTTCTGGATCATCTCCCCCTCTTCCGGGGCTCGGGGCTGTGATCTCCTTGGATACCGAAAAGGCATTCGATCACCTGGATTGGTTGTTCTTGAATAAAACCATAGCAAAATTTGGATTTGGGAGCAATTTTTGGGACTGGATAGTTAATTTATACAATGACCCTGGGGCTAAGGTCAGGGTGAACGGGGTGTTCTCTAACAGGTATAGTATTCAGCGAGGGACTAGACAGGGGTGACCGCTGTCCCCCTTGCTGTTTGCATTAAGTTTGGAGCCCTCTGCGGCATCCATCAGACAATCACAATCTTACAAGGATATTCAGGTGGCCGGATCGGAGGTCCGGATTTCCCTCTATGTGGACAATACATTACTATATTTGGCTGACCCAGTAAACACAGCCTCCCAGGTGTTATCCTATATACAGGAGTTTGGGGCCATGTCCGGATTCTGGGTAAATGAATCCAAGACGGAAATGCTTCCCATCTCCAAACTCACATCAGGGGGTCTCCCCTCTGTGCGGCAGTTCTGTTGGGTGAAAGAAGGTTTCTGTTTCTTAGGAATCTGGATCCCTGACAACTTCGATAACTTATGTGCTACTAACTACTTTAAACTGCTCAAAATTATTTAAGGGGACTACAACAGATGGAGGGAGGGAACTCCCACTCTCTTTTTCAGGTCATATAGAAGTGGTCAGGATGAATGTTTTACCCCGTCCTTTTCTTATTTTCATCTCTCCCCTTAAAGCCCCCTTTCGGTTACTGGAGAAGTTTGAAATCAGCCACCTCCAAATTTATTTGGTACCACAAACCTCCCAGGGTCAAATGGTGGATTTTGCAGAGACCCAAATGGTGTGGGGGTCTGGGTCTTCCCAATTTTAATTATTATTATTGGGCCGTCCAGCTCCAGGTGCTCTGCTCTTTATGGCCAGGCACAGATCGGCCACTCTGGACAAAGCCTGAGAAACCTGACATCCCAGGGGCTCAACTGGCAGATATTGTCTATTTAGATCAGACTGGCCTCTCAAAACTTTGGGTTACATACCCTTGGGCAGTGGTTCTTAAGCAAGTGTGTACCTGGGTTGCCAGGTGTGGGGGGGTTCCCCCTTAAACTGTCTTCATGAACTCCTATCAGTGCATGTGTAGATTTCTCCCTGTTACAAAGAAACCTGGGATTTCGTAGATGGGCAAGGACGGGCCTCTGTAGAATTGGACAGCTGTATAGTTCACAGCATTTTAAGTTTTTTTACAATTATCACAGGAGTTCAGGCTTCAGAATAGGGATCACTTTTGATCCTTACAAATACGACACTTCCTGATGAGTAAGGATATAACCTCCCTGGAGTCTCTGATCCCGAACCCCCTAGTGGAGTTTCTTCTCCCAGTTATTTCTAGTGGAGACAAAACTCACCTGGTCTTCCGAATGGTCTCATTTTTTAACACACAAGAACCAGATCTTTTCCAGGGGCTGGAATCCACATGGGAGGGGGAATTGGGATGTCAGTTGGGTACTGAAGATTGGCAGCAGATATGGAGTGGTGTGCACTTGGTCTCATTCTCCCCTTCATGCCAAGGATTTCGTTGGAAGGTTAATATGAGATTTTTTCGTACTCTATTTATTACTGACCACTATGGTTCATCTACCTCAGATTTATGTTGGACTGGATGTGGGGAGAGGGGTACTCAGACCCATATTTTGGGGACTGTCCCCAGACTTAGGGCTTTGGAGTCAGATTGTTCAGGAGTCAGAGAAAATACTTCAGATGCAACTTCCCTCTACCCCTAAGCATTGGGTTTTGGGCCCCCAGGGCTTACCACTAGGGCCCAAAAGTTCTTATTTTATATTTTACTAGCCGCTGCACAAAAAGTATTACAAAAACTGGTTGGAGAAGAATCCTCCATCAATAGATCTGTGGTATTCCATTTGTACACAAATCCAATTAATGGAAAAGTTGACTGCTCAATTAAGATTCCAGATGGAAAAATTCAAGAGTAGATGGCTGACTTTTTTAATTTTTATTACCAGGTGGAGAAGGAAAATAAAACAGTGCTGGAAATAATGGCTCAGTTTTCTTAGGTGGGTGGGTCCCCCCATCTATATACGTATAGCTATACCCCTACATATGCTCTCAATCATATAGAGGTTCACCCTTTTCCTGGGTATATAGTTTCATTGACTGGTTCAATTTCTGACCCTTACCCCAACATTAATTAAATTTTAATTAAATCTTCATTTATCCATGGATTACATAGTTTAGAATCTTCCTAGGTGTTGCTGTACCCCTTCCCCTCCACTCTACGGGTGGTCCAAATGCAATTTAATTTAGAGAGCCATGTCTAACCCTGAGCCATGTGTTATGTTATAGGTTTTGTTTTCCTTCCCCTTTTTCTTTTCTTATCCAACATATATTGCCAGTATCTATCGTATATGTTTATGTGTAATTTCTGTGTTTTTTTTCTTTTCTTTTTGTCTTCTTTATCATATGTCAAAATGGTAATTGTAGCTATCTTGGAAATTTATTAAAATTACTGTTTCCAAAGCTGGATGTCACTTTTGGTTTTCTTCAATGTGTTTTTATTCTCTTGCTGTATGAGTTTTAGTCTGTTGGATTTGGTGCCCACTGTGAAACAAGAGGATGTTGCCATTTTTTTTTTCTTATTTTTTTTTTGGAGGCTTGGAATTTATTTGCAGTATCTTTTGCGGTTTGTTTTCGGCATTGAGGAGAAAGCTGGTCACTGAGGAGGAAGCTGTTTGCTCTATGGCAGTTTTGTGTAGTGCAAGCTGAGAGTGCAAGGGAAGAGAGCTGCAGAGCTTGTCAGCTTACCTCTCACAGGTTCGGACAAGCTTTGCAGTTTTTATTGTAAGTATTTTCCCCCCACTTTTTTTGTGTGTGCGCCACGGAATCAGCCTTTTTTCTTTTTTTTTTTTTGTTGATTGCGGCAAGGAGAGAGCAGGAGGTAAGAGTGCTGGGGAGGCGATCAGATGGCAAGACATGGGCTCGGGCAGGATTTCTTGTGTTAAAAAAAAAAAAAAAAAAAAAAAGTAGTAATTTGGTGCCTGGCTTGAGAGTTTCTGGGATGGAAAATCAGAGCGTGAGCAAGTGCATTAGGTGGCATTTATTTATTTATGACTTTGTTAACCAGGTAGATGTACTGATCCCAGGGACCGTTTTCAGGCACGACCTGGGTCACGTAAGGTGGCACAGAGTAGAAACATTAAAATAACAAGAATATAACATGAGCCGGTAATACATAGTGAAAGGTTACAGTTGTTACATTTGGCAATACAAGGTGGCAGTAGTTGAGGGACAACAAATAACAAAGCAAAGTAAGGCTCATGGTGGTACAGTTTCAGTAAATAAGAGAACCTATTTCGCCCTACCCCTGAAACTTGTTGGAGGGGGGCTAGTCCTTAAAGCAGTGGCAGGTGGATGCCAACAAGAGCCAGTCTTTGAGCAGAGTCTTGAACTGGCGGTGACTGTTTATGGTGCGCAGTTCAGTGGGCAGCTTGTTCCATAGTGTGGGGGCTGCTACATACAGAGCTCTAGTGCCCCTTTGATCGTGGCTACCCTGGGGATTTTCAGGGAGGAGATACTGGAGGAGCATAGGCAGTGGTGTGAGGTTTGGATGGTGAGAAGGGGAGCAAAAGGGGATTTCTGGCCAATACAGATGGCGGAATCAATAAAACTGTACAGTAAAAGGTCAAGGCTGGCTTGCAGTGGGAGCCACCCCAGTGTATTGTAGAGTGTACAGTGGTGTGTGGAGAAAGGGGCCAGCAGGGAGAAGCGACGGGCACTGTTGTATGCTGCTGATAGTTTTGCCATGGTGGATGCGGAGGGACTGGAGTAGATGGGAAAGCAGTAGTCCAGCATAGGTAGCAGGTTTCCCTGGATGATGACACGGTGGGCCTCAGGGATGAGGTATTGCCGGTATCTGTAGGCAGCCCCTAGTTTTTGGCGAAATCTTAGAACCAGGATGTTTATGTGCTCTGTAAAGGAAAGAGAAGGGTCAAGCACAACTGCTAAATATAATCCCTTGGGTAACAGAAGGGTTGTGGGGGGTGCTTGGGTAAACTGTTATTCACGGATCGTTATTCACACGTATGAGTAACGGAGTTTGTCAGCCACTGCCCATAGGTGATGGACATTGACAACTAGTAAATATTAAGAGTTTAGCTATTTGTTTGATAACTCTGCATTAGTTAGGGTTTTAATTTGTGTAAATATATATATTTATTTTTTTTAAATAGCTTCTTTGGCTCCCCATCAGTTTCCAGGAACCAGAGAAAGACCTGTTTGCAGCATGATTCCCACCTTTTGGGAACTACCTAACTTTACTAAATATATTCATAAATTTTTTTTAGAGAGTACCACTTTGCAGTATTTTGTATTTTTATTCCTGGGTCCTTTTCCATCGGAACCGACACTATAATTTGCCCCATTTTTTTTTTTTATTCTTTTACTATTTTTTGCAATTGGTACCCCAGTATTATTGTGGTTCTTCACAAAAAAGGAACCTAACTGCATTTATTTAGTTATTTATTGATTTAAAAGTTTCACCAGGAAAGCATGCTGAGCAAATGGCTCGTTTTCAGATGCGTCCTGGGGGAAGGGTAATGGGGATACATCGTTATCATTGTTATCATTGCACATAGGTATACAGAGGTTACAATAGCGAGTATTTACATTAATAACATTGGTAGCATTTACATTGGTATAAATAATATATAGTAATGAGTATTTCTGATACAGTTAGCAAGTGGCTCAACATATGTGAGATAGCAACATTTTGATTAGGAAGCCTGTTCTTGTTGAAGTAAGTTGACTAGATCAATTAGTAGCATGATTAAAGAGCTAATACTGCATGCAGGGAGGAAAGCGATGTAGAATCTAAAGGCTTCAGGAGAGGAGAGGAAGGTGTAGAACTTGAGGGGTTTTGTAGAAGGTGGGAATGGAGTCAGAGGGTGCTAGGGCAGAGGTAGTTTGGGGCTGACATTTAGTGAGGGTGGTAGGGTCTGAGGTGGTATGGGGCAGGTGCAAGCAGGAGAGGTGTGGGATTTAAGTAAGGAGGAGAGTAAAGTGAGTGATGGAGCGTTTCGGATATTGAGGGGGAAGGAATTCCAAATTTTAGGACACCGGTATGAGAAGGCAGATCGACTAGCTGAAGAGGTTTTACGGGGAGAGCTAGGTCTCTGTGAGTGGTAGAGCGGAGAGAATAGTGTGGCAGTGGTGGGGGTATTGAGTGTAGAGGTGAGATAGGAGGGAAGTGACTCTAACCAGTATTTGACTAGAAAAGTAGCAGACTGGAGGAGACGTCTGGAATTAAGGGAGGGAAGGGAGAGGGATTTATAGAGGTTGCAGTGATGGGTTAGAGGGGGGCAGGACAGAGCGTAATGACAGAAGGAGTGAAAGAGGGAGTCCAGTCTGGCAAAGGTGGATTTGGAAGCAGCATTATAGATGATCAGCATAGTCAAATGTGGGAAGGATAATTTTCTGTACAATAGCATAGCGTGCTGGTATGGGAAGGGAATGCAGTCATGGTTTCTGTGTAGAACACCAAGTTTTGGGTGCAGTGTTTTATGGCTTGCATTCACATGTACAGAAAAGTCCAGGTGCTGGTCTAGCCAGACACCGAGATACTAGAAGGAGGTGACACGTTCTAAGGGTGTACCATCCAAGGTATGGAAAATAGTGGTGGAGAGGGTTCTAGAGAGTCTCTGCCTTGTGCCAAAGGTCAAGGAGGCAGTCTTTTTGGCATTGAGGAACAGCTGGTTGGATTGGAACTACTGCTGTACCCTGTTGAAATCCTGCTGCGGTGTGGTTGCGACTTTTGTTTTGAGAAGTGCCAGCAGTGTATAGTACAGTGTCATATGTGCACATGTGTATTTGTGTTGCAGAACAGTCAGCAGGTAGGTCATTTAAAAATATAGAACTGAGCTCTGAGGGACTCCAGTATTTATGGGGAGAGGGATGTGCCAACCTTGATTAATTGAAACCTACCTTCCAAGTAGGAGCAGAACCAGGCAGTGGCTGAAGTGGATAGATCAGCGGCTGTTAGTTTGTGGAGGATGAGGGTGTGCGATACTGTATTGAAGACCTTAGCAAAGTCGACAGATATCATGGATGTGATCTGCTCCTGATCCATACCTGTGTACATGAAGTCAGTAAGCCGAAGGAGAGAGGTGGTGGAGTGGGACTTACGAAAACCAGACTAGAAAGAGGCGAAGAAGGAAGAGGAGTCGAGATGGGGGTTGAGTTGTGAAAAGGCAATGTGCTCCTGTAGTTTGGCTAGAATGAGAAGAAGGTAGATTGGGTCATTGTTGCTGGGGTGGCCCCCTTTAGGGAGTGGGATGACAGTTTCCATTTAGAAGCTACAGAAGCAAGTGAGAATAATACTGTAGATTTAGGAGGGCAGCCAGGCGGATGAAATAACGGGGGCAGATAGAAGCAGTAGTTTGGAGTCTAGTCCATTTGGTCTGTTGCCTTTGCATGGATTTAGGGCTTAGTAGTGCTTTATGGGGCTTCATCTGGGGAGATGGGTAAAAAGAGAAGGGTGGGGACTGGCTGAGGTTAGAGGGTGGGGGAGGGGTAGGGGTGAGTGGAGGAGGTGGCCAGGAGGATGAGGCGAGGAGGTGAAATAGTTGTTGAAAGATGCTCCAGTGGAGGGTGGGTCAGTCAGGGTGGCATTCCCTTCCCTGAGGAGCATCTGGGGGCATTAGGAGGGGGGTGAGAATAAGGATTGTACAACTTTCCAAAACTTTGATGGGTGGTTTATGTTGTTAAATGAGCTCGCGAAGTATTCAGCCTTGGCATTTCTGGTGGCTCTGGTGCATGCATTTCTGAGATACCAGTATTTGGTTTGGCCATTAGGTGCTTTGCAAGTTTTATAAACTTTCTAGGCATTGTTGCAGGCATGCATGCCAGCCATCGGTTCGGTGTTTACCCAGGGAAGATGAGACCCTCTTACTTTGGTTTGTTATAGGTGGGCATGGTGGTTTCAAATTTGTAGGAATTTGGAGTTGAAGTAGTTGAGTGCGTCATCAGTGGAGGTTGCTGTGAAAATGGGTAACCAATTTGTATGTTGAAATTCTAAGAGAAGGGGGTCTAGATTAATTTTTATTTCCCGGTATTGCTTTTTACCTTTGTTTTTCCATTTTCTTGCTGTACACCCCCTCGGGTGCAGTTCCATGTGAAAGCATGCTGCCATCGCCACGCCCTGCTCTGTGTCTCCAACCTCCGTGCTGCCATCCGCCCTCACTAGGGGCAGCCAAGGAGAGGGATGACAGCCCCCTTCCCAGGAGAGGAGAGCTGTCGATCAGACGCTTGATCCTCTCCTTCCCCTATCGACCCCCAGCAACCCGAGGTCACTCCCAGCCCTGGGTCGCTGGTGTGGTGTGATGTGTAGCATCCAGCGCCTCAACCCTCAGCGCCACCGGGCCAGACATGGGGACTAGATTCAAAGAGCAAAAGGGACATAATAATAGTTTTGGGTGGGCTTTTGTGCGGTGCACTTTGCGGATGTAATAAATCATATGGTGATCGGACACCGAGTCAGGAAGGATGCAAGAGTTAGTCATTCAGTGGGGGGGGGGTGTAGTGAGGGCCCAATCTAAGAGGGTGTGGTTGTGAGTTTTCAGGTTAAGACGTGTTAGCTCTGAGATAAGTTGAGTTAGGTTTAGAGAAGATACTTCTGAGCAAACTGTATTGTTAGTAGGTGAGAGCCAGTCCAGGTTGAAATCACCTAGGATGTATAGCTCACCTGATGAGGCACGTGTAGTTATGTTTGAGATGGGATTGGTATGAGTTGATGAGGGGAGTCCTGGGTGGTAATATGTGCTGGCTATGAATATGGGTAAGGTGTGTGGGAAGGAAAGTTTTATTAGGAGGAGTTCAAAATTTGAGGGTGTGGAGATTGAGAGTACTGGGGAGTATCTGAGGTTGAATGATATGTATATGGTTACACCTCCTCCCACACTGGGTCTGTCCTGTCGTAGTATTGAGTAGCCAGGTATGTGGAGACTTTTATCGGAGAATTTAGTGGAGAGCCAGGTCTCGGATAAAATTAGTACTTCTGGCAGGAGGTCCAAAATGAGAGGTTGGAGCAAGGGTAACTTATTGATTAAGCTTCTGATATTTAGGTGGATGATTTTTAGGCCTTTGAGAAGCTGGGTAGGGAAGGGGGAACTGGGCCAGGATTAAGTTTGATGTCCCCAGCGGAGAGTAGTAGTAAAGTAATGATGAGTCTGTTAAAGGGACACTGTCAACCTGTTTTTCATTATATTATTTATAGTTAAAACCTGCATTTTATGATTGCTTACCTTCTCTAACATTCATTGATGTTGCCGTTTGTTTTGTCTGTCTCCTTGTTCTGATGCTTTATGCGAAGAGTTTGCTCAGTTCTTCTCGGACAGGGTGTCTGCTATCCGGCAAGGAATTCCACTAGTGAGCCACATTGTGGCCGACTGTGGTCGCTGTGGACATCCAGAGAGCACCCTGCCTAGTTGGGACAAGTTTAGACTGATGGAGGTGGCTGAGGTCATTGAGGTTGCTTCCAAGCTGAGGCACACATATTGTGAACTGGACCCAGTGCCGACACGTTTCTTGATGGGATGTGTTGACTCCATTGGCCCAGTGTTTGCCTTGATTTCCGGTGTTCTTTGTCAGAGGGGGTCTTCCCCGATGCCTTGAAGGAGGCATTGGTGAGACCCCTTCTGAAGAAACCATCTCTAGACCCTGATGTCAAGGCAAATTACCATGCCATCTCCAACCTTCCATTTCTGGGCAAGGTTGTAGAGAAGGTTGTGGCACTTCAGCTTGATGAGCACCTCGTGGCCCATGATCTATACGAGCCTCTCCAGTCTGTGTTTCGTGCAAAGCATAGCACAAAAACTGCACTAGTTCGGGTGCATTATGACCTCCTTAGGGTGAAAGATTGAGGAGAGGGGACAGTTCTTGTTCTCCTCAGCATTTGACACGATGGGCCATTGTCTCTTGACAATGGTGACTCTTTTTGAGTGTGGATAGGAAGGATAGGAATATAAAAAGCAGTTGCTCAATATATCTAAACGTGTGCAACAAAGGAGGTAAGGGAAATAAAGAAAATGTTTTGCACTAATAGAGGGGGGAGAGGGAGACTTGGGGAGTGTTTGGCATCCTGCATCTGAAGGGTGGGGGTCGCTGGTAAGCAACGACAGCAATGGGTAGGGTGGTAGGGTGCAACAATCTGTGCACCAATCTTCTAAAATTGCTGGAGTGTGGGAGGATGTTTAGTGTGCAACCACATAGAAAAAACTAGAAAGGAGATTGAGGGTCTGCAGGAGGAACTAAGACAGGCAAGGCAGATTGGGGGTGGGTTTAGCCCAATACTGGAGGGAGGAAGAAGGGGAGATGAGGAAGGGCGATTTAAGCCAACAGTGGTGAGGAGAAGGTCAAAAGAAGGGAAGCCGAGACAAAGGGGCCCAGGCCAGGAAGAACGATTGCCGGGGAAACCAGGTCAGGAGACAAAAGACAAATGGAAGGAGGAGATAGGGACTTGTGAGGGGGGGCGAAGAAGTGGCAAAAGTCATGGAGTGGAAAGGAGAGAACAGGTTACTATGAAGAGAGAGGGAGCGGGCATTTGTGAAGGGTCTTCAGAAAATAGTTTTGCACTACTAGAGAGGAAGAAGGTGGAGGAGGGAAATGATGAAATTAGAGGAGTAATTGATGATAATGCCTGGACCAAACTGGAGTGGGAGGAAGTTCTGCTGGGAGAATTGCAACAGGGGTAAAAGGGGGAAATAATGTGCAGGAGGAAGAAGAGGAGCTGGAAGTGAGAGAGGGAGATGAATGGAAGCAAGCAGGGAGTAAGTGGGTGGAATCTTAGTTCTGGGGGACTCAATACTAAGAGGAGTCAGGTGGGGTAGCAAGGGGGGAGGCATAGTCACATTTGGGTGGAGGCCATGCCAGGAATGACAGCGAAAGGGTGGGACAATCTGTTCTGAAATATGCTAGAAGGGGTAGGGACAAGCCTCATTTAATTATACATCTTGGGACAAACGACCTGGCTGACAAGACAGTAGAGATATAGTCCAGAGGAGGTTTGAGGAACTAGCACAATTATGTGAGGGGGCAGGAAGATCAGTAACTTTTTCAGAGATGCTTCCGGTGCCAAAGGCAAGCACAACAAGAAAGCTGAGAATAGAGGAATTTAACGGATGGCTAAGAACCTGGTGTTGTGCTAAAGGGTATGGGCTGTTGGGGTGGGAGGACCTGGGAGGACAGTAGTCTCTATGCCAAGGACAGACTACACTTGAGTGAGGAGGGAAAGAAAGTGTTGAAACAGAGGATGGAGGAGTACATAGAGGAAGTTGGGAATTTAAACTAGGAGTGGGGGTAGCAGTTGGGAAGAGATATGCAGAGACCACAGGTTGGGAAACCATATGAGCTTCACCCCCATAGCAGTGACAAAGGACAAATGGCAAGTACTATTGATGATGCTGGGAAAGGGCAGGATGGGAGGGGGAAAGGGTGAAGGTGGCTACCCTTAATGCTAGGAGCCTTGGGAGAGAAACTGCAGAGTTACAGGTTCCTCATGGCAGAGGAGAGGTGGACATTGCAGCCATCACAGAAACATGGGCCACCCAATACAATGACTGGGACCTGTCTGTACCAGGGTACAGGTTATTTTGTAGGGACAGGGTGATTGGGAAAGGGGGTGGCACTATATGTGAAGGAAGGACTGAAGTGTAAGGGAGGAAGGGAGGAGGGTAGTACAGAGTCACTTTGGGTGCAAATCCAGGATTCCAAGAATAGGAGTCTTAGAATGGGAGTGGTGTACAGGCCACCATCTCAGACGGAGGAGTTAGACAGGGAACTAGCGGGACAGATCAGGAGGACCTGCGAGAAGGGTAATGTGGTGATTGTGGGGGACTTTAACATGCCAGGAGTGGACTGGAGCACAACAACAACCTGAAACAGAAGGGAGCAGGTACTGCTGGATGCCTTCCAGGACAGCTTCCTGCTGCAAATGGTCAGTGAACCAACCAGGTTAGGGAATACCCTTGACCTTGTGCTGGCAAATGGGGACTTTGTGAGAGAACTTACAGTGGAGGAACCGCTGTCAGGGAGTGACCACCACTCAGTATGGCTCACATTGGATATGGGCAAGGAAGGAGTGGAATCTGGCACAGAGTGCTGGACTTCAGGAGGGCTGACTTTGGGAGGATGGGGGAAGTGGTAAAAGGGTACCTGGCCAGAATTCAATCTAGTATGGACACTAACCAGAGGTGGAGCTCATAAAGCTGGGATAGTGGAGGCAGCAAAACCTGTTGCAAAGCCAAGAGCAAGAAGGCTGGGGCTAAGAAACCGAGCTGGTTGAGCAAGGAGGTCATGGAAAGGGTGAGGAGGAAAAGAGCTGCCTTTAGGAAGTACAAGAAAACAGGGAGGGGGGAGGACAGGGAGGAGTACTTGACAGAATCAAGGAGGGTGACAAGGGCAGTAAGGGGAGCCAAAGCATCTACGGAACTCAGGCTGGCACAAGGCATTAAGAAGGGGGAGAAGGACTTCTTCAAGTACATCAGGGAGAAAAGGAGCTGTAAGGACCACATAGTAAGGATAAGGAAGGAGGGGGGTTGGGTGGAAGCAGGGTGCGATAAGGCAGAAGCACTAAATGAGTACTTCTGCTCAGTATTTACTAAAGAGAAGAGGGGGTGATACAGGTGGGAGAAATGGCAGAGGGGGGGGTGGTGACAGATGGGGAAATCATGGAGGGCAGAGTTCGAGAGGGTTTGAAGGCACTGAGGGTGGACAAGGCACCAGGCCCAGATGGCATCCACCCCAGGGTACTGAAGGGAGCTGGCAGAGGTCCTTGCAGGACCTTTGGCAGACCTATTTAATGCCTCACTACATCTGGGTGTGTATCTCAGGACTGGAGGATGGCTCATGTGGTGCCCTCCACAAGAGTGGCCCCAAGGATGAACCGGGAAACTACAGACCAATGAGCCTCACATCCATCGTGGGTAAGCTAATGGAGACTATCCTGAAGGAGAGGCTGGTGGCCTCCCAGAGGCCAAAGGACTACAGGACAGTAGACAGCATGGCTTCACACGTGGCAGATCCTGCCAAACCAACCTGGTCGAATTCTATGACTGGGTAACTAGGCAACTGGACAGGGCCATGCAGTGGATGTCATGTATCTGGACTTCAGTAAGGCATTCACTCCGGTGCCACATGGAAGGCTGGGAAGGAAGTAGTAGGCACAGGGCGGTGCAAAGCTGGTGAGCTGGGTAGCGATAACTGGCTTCAGGAAGGCAACAGAGGGTGGTGGTGGGTGGGGAGCTCACACCTAAGGACAGTGACGAACGGTGTTCCACAGGGCTCGGTATTGGGACCAGTGTTGTTTGGGATATTCATTGCAGACATATCATGGGACATCAAGAGCAAGATCAGTCTGTTTGCTGATGATACCAAGGTAGGCGCTGTGTGGATGACCTAGGGGATGGCAGGAGTTGCAGGATGATCTGGCAAGCTTGAAACCTGGTCAGACACCTGGCAACTGGGGTTTAATGCCAAAAGTGCAGGTGCTGCATTTTGGGATGAAGAACCCAATGAGGAGTTACCAGCTGGTGGAGTGCAGCTAGCCCAGACAGAGGAGGAGAGGATCTGGTGTGTCATTACAGGGTCAATGAAAACTCAGCACAATGTAGGAAGGCAGCTGCAGAGGCCAACAAAATGCTGGGTTGTATTGCATGGGGTATACTCGAGGAGGAGGAGGTGATTCTGCCACTGTATAGGTCATTAGTTGATCCACACCTGAGTATCGTGCAGTACTGGCACCAGATTCGAAGAGGGACATTAAGTTACTGGAGGGGGCAAGAGTGCAGGGCACAAAGATGATCAAGGGGCTGGGGACTTATCATACGAGAGGAGGTTGAAGGAGTTGAACATGTACTCACTGGAGGAGAGGAGGGACAGGGGTGACATGATTGAAACCTTTAAATACAAGAAAGGAATAAACAAGACGGGTACAGAGGGTCTGTTCAAAGTAAGGGAGGGGAGGGCCACCAGGGGCCATGATATGAGACTGGAGGGAGGAAGGTTCAGGAGGGAGATGGCTGGGTGGAATGCGTTACTTGCAGAAGTGGTATGCAGTAGAACAGTGGACTGCTTCAAAAGGGGATGGGACAGGACAAGGGGGAGGGTTAATGAAGGGGAAGGATGGGGCAGCTGCAGAATAAGGGGTGCTAGCTGCACATTCGAGCAGACTTGATAGACCTCTAGGCCTTTATCTGCTGGCAAATTTCGTATGTTCGTGTGTTACTCGACCACCAGAGGGAATTCTGTGGACTCACCGGCACTGTCATTTGCTGGTTTGAGTCTTTTCTCACCAACAGGAGGCAAAAGGTAGTGATGGGGAATTTCTGCTCCTCTCCTAGCCTCCTGTTGTGCAGAGTACCCCAGGGGTTGGTCTTGTCGCCGATGTTGTTTGCCATGTACGTGTTGCCCCTGGGAGAGCTCATTAGGAAGTACAGATTGGGTTTACATTACTATGTTGATGATACCTAGCTGTACCTCTGCTTGACCCCTGGGACATCAAATGCAGTGCACATGCTAAGCACTTGCCTTGCTGAGATCAATGACTAGATGGCCTCCAGTTGGTTTCGACTGAACCTGACAAGTCGGAAGTACTGGTGGTGGAGTTGAACAGAGGGCGTGATAGGATGGCCTTTGGTGTAGAGATGTTTTTTTTCTTGGATCTGTACCATTGAAGGCCTTCTCTAGGGTGCGTGATCTTGGCGTTATTCTAGACAGTGGATGGACACTTCAATCTCTGGTATTGTCTGTTGTCCATACTAGTTTTTACCATCTGAGGAATATTGCCAGGATAAAGCCCCATGTTCCTCCCCTGGTCCTCCCCACCTTGGTACATGCCTTCGTGACGTTGAGGCTTGACTACTGCAATGCGCTCTATCTTGGGGTCTCTGGGGTTACCCTCTGCCGACTGCAGCTGGTGCAGAACGCAGCTGCCAGGCTGTTGATGGGGCAGTCTAAGTACTGTTACATCACCCTGGTGCTGTGTGAACTGCAATGGCTGCCGATCAGGTGGAGGGTCCTCTTTAAGGTGGGCTTACTCACCTTTAAGGCCCTGGTTACCTGATGCACATTCTTACACCTGTTGTCTCGGTCCACTCTCTCCACTCCTCCTTTAGGGGCCTCCTTGCAATTCCCAGGACAAGGTTAAAAATGGCCGGCTAAAGAGCTTTCAGTGTCGCCAACCCCGTCCTGTGGAATTCACTGCCTCCAGCTGTAAGAGAGGCCCTTTCAGTAGAGGTATTCAAAGCCCGCCTCAAGGCCTTCCTGTATAGTCAGACTTTCCCGGACTTTGTCTTATAATTCTTGTCCTGGCCTGACTTCTGTTATCCAACTTTGTCCCTGGCCACTTATTTAGTTTTTTTTTCTGACTTATCTATTTTAAATTTTATAATTGTGTGATTTAATCTAGTCTTATTTATTATAGTGTTTATTGTATTGTTCGTTTTATTATTGTTTGTTGTTATTATTGATGTTGATTTGTGTATGGCACCCAGAGCCTCAGGGATTGGGCATCTTTTAAGTAAAATTTGCCTTGCCTAAGTGGAAACCAAAACATAATGGGACATGGTCTTAAGTTGAGGGGGATTTTAGGAGGGAGGCTAGAAAGCATTCCTTCACAAAGAGGATGGTGACCAGTTGGAATGTGCTGCCGGAAGAGGTCATCTTGTTGAAGATGTTGGGCAACTTCAAGAGAGGCTGGGATGGACATAAGGGGGAGGTAAGGGTCATGGGAGGGGTGGATGGAAAGGATGAGAGGATTGAGGGGGGAGAAACAGGGTCAGTAGCTTTAAACTGCAAACCCTGCAGTATGAGTAGACTAGATAAACCAAATTACCTTATTCTGCTGGCTTCTGTGTATGTTCAGGATGCCAGTGGACGAAAATAGAATGCCGTCAATAGGGGACATAATTAAGGCATGGCAATTCCTCCATGCTTTCCAGGCTATAGGGAATTTCATGAGCATGCCTGCGCCCCTCCCCCGGCTCCGGTTCCATTCCTAGTGCTTGTGGCAGAAAGGGTCACGATATACTATGAGGAGGAGGACAAAGGAGAACCTTTAGAGCCTGATGACTCTACTGAGCAAGAGTTTGGTCCTGGGCCAGCCTGGTGGCGCTGAGGGTTGAGGCACTGGATGCCACATCGGCGACCTGGGTTCAGTAATGGACTTGGGTAGCTGGGAGTCAGCAGGGGAGGAAGAGGATGGAGCATCTGGAGGACAGCTCTCCTCTCCCTTGGGAGCAATCCAGGGTTGCCCGGTGTTCTGAGGCCCACGATGGAGATTGGGGGCACTACAGGGACACCAAGCTGACGTAAGGGGCGGAATGCAGCAGACGCCAGTAGGGCAGCAGTGTGCAGGTGTCATTGCACACCTCACTCTAGGGGAACCAAGACCAGAAAACCCCTGCCAGCCGGGTGAGGCGACAGCGGTCCTCCAGAGGCTGAAGCCCCACACACCCAGTGCCGGCCATTACTCTGACCCTCCTCCTGAGCCGGGCGTGAGAAGGGGGGGATCCTGACACTGATGCTTCAGTCAATAGTAGTGGTGCGGGGCGTGTTAGTCACGAGCAAGTCCTTAATTTTGAGAAATGCCCCGACTGGCAGGCAAGAAAAAGAGTAAAAAAGTTTTGTCCCCCTCCTCGGCATTTGGATGACTATACCTCACGCTATACCTTTGTGAGGCAAATGATAAAAACCCTCAACCTCTCCTCACAGGAGACTGTAGAGGATGAGGACGAGGTGAAATATATGGACATGATGGGCCTAACTCCCACAAAAAGGTTGTTCTTGCCCATCCATCTAGCTGCACTGTTCAGCGCCTCTCTCCAGAGAGGAAGGGTGCCCCAGGATTGGAGGGTGGCTCATGTGGTGCCTATCCACAAAGGGGGGGTCTAGGGAGGAGATGGGGAAATTACAGGCCTGTCAGCTTAACGTCAGTGGTAGGCAAACTAATGGAGGGCTTCATCAAAGGGATGCTCGGGAGGCAACTAGATAGGCTGGGGCACATGGATGACAAACAGTATGATTTCATCCCCGGGAGAACGTGCCAGACCAACCTCATAGATTTTTATGATTGGGTGACAGGGACCCTGGACAGACAGAGACCAGTGGACATCTTATATCTGGATTTTAGTAAGGCGTTTGACTTGGTACCCCACTTGGTTATTGACAAAGTTTGGGGATGGGGTGAAGACAGTTGCTTAGATGGGTGGAAAACTGGCTTACAGATAGAACACAGAGGGTGGTGGTAGTGGGATTGTCTCCTTCCTAGGAAGGTCTTCAGTGGGGTGCCCAGGGTTCGGTACTGGGACCACTCCTTTTCAATGCCTATGTCTCCGATATAGGGACGGGAGTTAGGAGTAGGATGAGCCTCTTCGCAGATGACTCTAAACTGGGAGCATTGGCCGCCGGGGAGGAAGTGAGGGTGGCAGTCCAGAGGGATCTGGATACCCTGGAGGGTTGATCAAGGAGGTGGGGGCTGAGGTTTAATCCGGAGAAGTGTAGGGTGTTGCATCTGGGGGTCAGAAACCCAGGGCATGTATACACCATGGGAGGGGTCACACTGCAAGCCTCTTCGAGTGAAAGGGACCTCGGTGTGGTGGTAGACACCAGAATGAACAACAGGGAGAACTGCAGAAGAACGGCGGCAAAGGCAAACAAGATACTGGGCTGCATAGCCCGGGGAATAAAGTCCAGGAGGAGCAAGGTGATCCTACCTCTGTACAATGCCTTGGTCAGACCGCATCTTGAGTATTGCGTGCAGTTCTGGAGGCCGCACCTTAAGAAGGACATAGTACTGTTGGAGAGGGTCCAGAGGAGGGCAACCAGGATGATCTGGGGCATGAGTGATAGGACCTATGAGGATAGACTGGAAGCCCTTGGGCTGTATTTGCTGGAGGAGAGGAGAGACGGGGGACATGATAGAGGTTTTCAAATATGTGAAAGGGGTTACCAGGGGTAGAGCCAAAGAAATGTTCAGGCTAAAGCAAAGGGGCACAACCAGAGGGCATGAATGGAAGCTGGAGGGAGGAACAGATAGAGGAGAATGTAGAAGGCATTACTTCACAGAGAAGGTGGTGGAGCCATGGAATGCATTGCCTGGGAGTCTAGTTGAGCAAGGCGCTGTGGAGGGTTTCAAGAGGGGGTGGGACAGATGCAAGGGTGTATTGAAGCCAAGGTTGACCCTCTCGGGGACTGGGGGGGGAGGAGCTATCGCCCAATAGGGGCTGGCTACCTAGCAGACACGAAAGACCATCAGGTCTATTCTGCTGGCTTTTAGTATGTTAGTATCCATAAATCCCTCAAGAAAGTCACCTTTAAAATTATGTCTGCACTCACTTCAGCTGCTGCCATAGATAAGAAAATTGAGAAACAGTATCAGGTGGAGAAGTAGGGTTCTTAACATCTCTGTTCTCACCCTGATTATGAGGGAGTGGCCCAGACTGCCGCTTGTGACAAGCCAATGTACCCCTTTCCTCCTGGCCTTCTGAGAAGGACTCCAGGAAGCTGGATACCATGGGTAAGAAAGTTTATGCTTTGGTGTCTCTGCTCCTAAGGCAAGCAGCCTACTTGGCCTGCACAGCACAGCCCCAGAAAGCCCTCTGGAGCTCCATTTTGGCAATGAGTGAGAAGGCTGATGGTGATCTGGCATAATGGCTTATACTGCAAAGACAGCCATTTATTTATTTAACTTTGTTTACTTGGTGAGTGCACTGGTAACAAATACCTCTTTCAGGCACAACCTGGGTGCAGAAGCACAGACAAACAAGAAAACAAATTACAGTGAATACATACAAATTTACAGCAAGTTGTAGGCAAACATGAGCACATACGGTGCTAATACTTGTCAACATACAATGTAATATGTAATGTGATATACAACGTAATATACAAAAGTGCTTGTGATGTAATAAACAAAGGTAGAACTGTGGACAGAGAAAGGAGGAGGAGAACGAAAAATGTGACCAAGATTGGTTGATGGGTGCGATTAGCTAGTATAAGGTAGGAGGTCATGAAAGGGGGAGGTTATTGGAAGCAAGAGCAGGCTTGGGCTGAGGAGTTGTGTGACTTTAGGAGCTTGGCAAAGGCATAGGGAGAGGAACATGTTTTGACAGAAGGAGGTAGGGAGTTCCAAACTGAAGCTGGCATGATAACTAAGAGTGCTGACCCATATTTGTATGAAACTTCATAGAATCATAGAAATGTGATGGCAGAAAATGACCCTCTTGGCCCATCGAGTCTGCCCCTTACTGTCCCTCCGTACTTGCCCCGTCATCCAGATATCCCCTCCTTTGCGCCCCTTCAACCCCTTGTGTCTGCCCCATGCCCTCTTGAACCCCTCCACCATTTCCACCACCACCACCTCCTCCGGCAAACTGTTCCAGGGCTCCACCACCCTCTCAGTGAAGTAACCCCCTCTTACATTACCCTTAAGCCTTTCCTCCTCCAACCTCAGACCATGGCCCCTGGCTCTAGCACCTTCTTTTCTTGAGAATAAGCTCCCCACTGCCTTATTAATCCCCTTCACGCACTTGAATGTTTTTGTCACGTCCTCCCTCTCCCTTCTGGTCTCCAGCAGGTACAGATCCAACTCCCTCAGCCTCTCCTCATAGGGCTTCCCATTCAACTCATGCACCATCTTAATGGCCCTTCTCTGAACCCTTTCAACCCTTTCTATGTCCTTGCGTAGGTGAGGTCTCCAGAATTGGACCCCGTGCTACAGGTGAGGCCTCAACATGGATTTGTATAGTGGCATCAACATCTCCCTCCTTCTGCTTGTTATACCCCTTCCTGTGCATGCCAAAATTCTAATCGCTTTGCCCACTGCCTTGCTATATTGGGTCCCCACTTTAAGGTTATCTGAAATTATAATCCCCAGATCCTTCTCCTGCTCAGTTGACTTAATTACATCCTCCCTAGTGTGTATTTCACTTGCGGGTTGTTCCTCCCCACTGACGTGGAACCTTTGTAAAAGAGCCTTGGCTCAAAGGTATTGTAATCCTAGACCTTATAAATAAAATAAAATGTGCATTACTGTGCACTTTTTAGCATTGAATTTCAGCTGCCAGGTTTCTGACCACCCCTAGAGTAATCTTAGATCTTTTCTCATAGCTTCCACCCCTTCCGGGATGTCCACCCTATTACAGATCTTCATATCATCTGCAAATAGGCAGACCTTTCCCTGTAGCCCCTCCGCTATGTCATTGATATAGATGTTGGAACAGGATGGGCCCCAGCACCAACTCTTGGGGGACCCTGCTCGTCACCCTTTCCTCCCTGGAATGTACTCCGTTTACCACCACCCTTTGGCTTCTTCCCATCAACCAGTTCTTTACCCACCTTATTATCTTCTGTCCCATCCCCAAACTCTCCAGCTTACTTACCATTCTTCTGTGGGGGAGAGTGTCGAAAGTGTTTCTGAAGTCCAGATAGACCACGTCTACTGCACCCCGATCTACCACCCTCATCACCTAATCGAAAAAACTCTGGTATTGTTATGTTGCGTTTGGTTGCAGAGTGGGAGGAAAGAAAGTTGACAAGAGAGATTTGGTTACTGAGGTAGGCAGGTGTCCCAGTATGCATAGTTTTCTTTACTAGTGTTACAATAGCAAGATTGGATGTCAAGGGGAAACCAATTAAGGGATTTGAGAGCCGTACAGTGGTGATCATTGGACCTGCAACCTAAGGCAAATTTACATATTTTTTTAGTATAGATTGTGTGTTTTGCTGTAGTGTAGATTTACTGGCAGCACCAATTACAACCGATCCATAATCTAATGATGGGACAAGGTTTGCCAGTGCACTACGGGTTGTGGTCTCAGGAGTTAAGAAATGTCAAACACGGTAGAGAGCACCTAGCTTCTGATGTAAGAGAGAGGTGTTATGTTGGATATGGGATTCAAAGGATAACAGAGGATTAAGATGAACTCATAGGTACTTTCTCTTAGCTAGAGGTGTACTGTTGCTAGTAAGGACACAGAAACTGGAGGATACCTTATTTATTCTGTGCCTACTCCCAAATGTCAGTGGCTCAGTAGGTAGCACACTCGCCTCTGAGGCCGGGAGATCAGAGGGCTGTGGGTTCAGTTCCCACATCTGGCACTTGGGTTGATATCCCAGTACTGACACTGTAGTGCAGCATGAGAGGGGTGCTGCACTTCTGAGGTGCCATCTTTCGGATGAGACGTTAAACTAAGGTCCCATCTGCCTGGATTGGTGATAGCTCAGGTGGATGTTAAAGATCCCATGGCACTTATCGAAAAGAGTAGGGGAATTTTTTATTTGAATAACAAAACAAATCAATACAAAACAGTGTTGCCTCACACAAAAGAAAAGTACAAATCATAACAAAAGCAAATGAGTATTACAATCATACATATCAAAAGGATTTGTCTAATACAGAAGTGAAACTCAAATCTAATCCAATGACAAAAGGGAAACCCCCCACAAAAAAGTAGGGAAAATTTTTATCCATAAAATAAAGGAAATAAAATACATACTTAATAGTGTTACTGCACACAAAATCATAAGACAAACTTAAAATAAACAAAAAATAAGCATGTCATCAAGCATACAATACAAACTTTCATTTATAAAATCCCAAAACGGAAAAGCTGAACCTCCCCCCCCCCCACCTAAAAGAGTAGGAGGAAAAAAAAATTTTTTTTCCAAGGAACAAAAGCAAAGTAATACAAAAAACAGTAGTACCTCCCAAAAAGGAAGAAAAAAAATTACAAATCATAACAAAATAAATAAGTAGTACAGTCATACATCAGAAATGTCTGTCTAATACAGAAATACTAACTGGAAACAAATGCACACCATAAAACTACAGAATGGAGATAGGAGAAAATTATATAAATTGTTATGAAACAGAAATGAAAACAGTATTATATACAAAAAAAGACCAATATCCTATTCTTATTTAAAAAAAAAATTATAGAAAGAAAATAATTAACTATCAGGTACAAAGAAAGTATCATGTTCATCCAGTATCCAGCCAAGACATATGTCTCCACCATAATTTATAAAGATCAGGGAGCTGATTGATGCTCATAGTCTCTCCATCTAAAATCTCTTTCTGAACCATCGAAAACACATAAGCACTAGACAATACCTGCTGTCTTAAAGTTAATGCTCAGCGGGCTTGCCATAATTGAAACTTAACATGTCCCATAAATAACAATATCGTTCCAGAGTCAAACTGGACCCGTGCAGCTGGTAAAATGTTCCTAACCCACGCATCCGGATCCTCCCTCTGAAAAGGCCCAGAGACCCAATATACTAACATACTAAAATGCCAGCAGAATAGGCCTAACAGTCTTTCGTGTCTGCTCGTTTGGTCAGCCCCCACCCTGGGTGCTGACCTTGCTGTCCCCCTCGCCTTCTCTGGCTTCTCCCTTCCCAGTTCCGGATATTCTTGCTGCATTGGATTTTGCTTCCTGAACCCTTCCCTGTACCTGTCCCACCCCTCTTGAACCCCTCCACTGTCTCTGCCTCCACCAGCCCCTAGGTAGCGCATTCCATGGCTCCACCACCTCTCAGTGAAGTAGCACCTCCTCCTTTCTCCCTGAATCTTCCCCCTCCAGCTTCCACCCATGCCCTCTAGTGGCCCCTTCCTCCTTCCTTCAAGCACCCTGACTGTTCCTCCCTATTTACCCTCTTCATGTACCTGAAGACCTCTATCA
Source organism: Neoceratodus forsteri (assembly GCA_016271365.2). Lineage (NCBI taxonomy): Eukaryota > Metazoa > Chordata > Ceratodontiformes > Ceratodontidae > Neoceratodus > Neoceratodus forsteri. Next base: position 573,081,221 of record CM057452.1, read on the forward strand.
TGTCCCCGGTCCCTTCTCTCTTCCAATGTGTACATATTTAGCTCTTGAGCCTCTCTCATAGGTCCTGTCCCCAAGCCCCAAATCATTTTGGTTGCCCTCCTCTGGACCCTCTCCAGGAGGTTAATGTCCCTCTTTAAGTGTGGCCTCCAAAACTGCACGCAGTACTCCAAGGTGCAGCCTCACCAAGCAGTTATACAGAGGAGTATCACTTCCCTCCTTCTGGAGGTGATCCCCCTAGTGATGCATCCCAGCATCCTGTTGGCCTTGGCTGCTGCCCTCCTACAAGTCTCAGAGTTGTTCATCTTGACATCCACCACCACCAGGTCCTCTCAGCCATTGAGACTTGTAGTATTTCCCCAGGGTGTACACTTGGCCTGGGTTTCTGGCCCTCAGGTGGAGTACCTTGCATTTCCCTACATTGAACCTCAGCTTCCACTTTCTAGACCATCTTTCCAGAGCCTCCAGGTCCCCTGCAGGGCCACCTCCCTCCTCCCATCACACCGCCCCCAGTTTGAGTCATCTGCAAAGAGACTCATCTCCTCCTGATTCCTGTCCTTATGTCAGATACGTGGGCGTTGAACAGAAGGGGCCAAGGACTGATCCTGTGGGACCCCACTAATGACCCTCCTTGGGGATGAGACTATCCCACCAACTACGACCCTCTGGGTCCGGTCCTGGAGCCAATTGCCTATCCATCTGATCATCTGGTTTCCCACCCCATTTCTCCTAAGCTATCCAACAGGCCACGTGAGGAACAGAGTCAAATGCCTTGCTGAAGTCTAGAAAGAGGACATCCACTGGTCTACCCAGGTCCAAGGCACTTGTCACCCAGTCATAGAACTCCACCAGGTTTGTCTGACACGATTTCCCCAGGATGAATCCATGCTGTCTGTCGTCCAATATCGTCATATTTATGAAAAGAAGTCCAAAATCCAGCCACATAGGGACAATCTATAAACAAATGCTGCATAGCCTCAACCACCCCACTACACGTATCAATTCTATGACACATTCGTTCTACTACACCCTTATGCTTCATGTTCCCTTTTACCCCCAATTTTTGGTGGGTGCAAAGCCATGTAAAATCCCACATAAATGTTGGAATTCGGGGACAACGAAGAAAACTTGTCATAATTTGTATATTAGCTGAGGAAGTATCATAAACCAGGGTTCCTCATGGAACCAGGTTAGCAACAACCAGTCATATACCATTTTCCGAGTGCCAGTAGTCAGATAGCGATAGAGGCAATTCCCAGAGTTTGAGTTTACCCACCACATCCTTCCAACAATTAGCTAAAGAAAATTTTCACCTGTTTAGAAGGGAGCCTGAAGGGCCCACTGTGTTAATAGGGATCAAACTCATCCATAACCAGGGCACCATAATCTAACCTCATTATGAGCCAATGGGACAATATTGTGAAAAGAAAGGTAACATAAAAAATTATTGGATTAATCATTCCCAAGCCTCCCTGGGTGATAGGTAAATAGGTAATCTCTCTTTTAATAGGGTTTAGGCAACTCCCCCAAAGACACTGGAAAAACACACTGTACATTGAAGTTTCCAGTATTTTTGGGATAGGAAATACTGCCGACAAAAATTGAAACAATGGTAACAGATGTGATTTTATCATATATATCCTTTTACGTTTAGGCATACGCCAAGAATTCCATTTTGTTACCAAACCTTGTGCAGTACGAATTTTCTCTTCCCAATTATAAAACTGGGGATCAGGACTACCAAAAAAAATACCCAAAATTCGAATATAGGAGATCACCACTGGAAAATGCCATATTGAACTCCATACTGTACCCTCACAACCAATGGATAAAATACTACATTTCTGGTAGTTGATTACAGAACCAGTTACTTCTGAAAACACTCTCAACTCATCTTGAGCCAAAAAGGCTGATGATTTGTCTGCAATATTAAACACAAATCATCTGCATAAGTAATAGTTTTAATCTGTAAATCTATACTACTCACGGAGAGACCCATTATATCATCCTGTTTATTCAATCTGTATAATAATGGGTCCAGAGACAACAAAATAAAGGAGAGGACTTAGAGGATAACCTGCCTCACCCTCTATTAACTAAATCTACCTCCTATCCATCCATTCATACTAGAAATAAACAAATGTGTTTATAGCATATTTACGACCATAAAATAAACTTATCTGGGAACCCATATTTAGAAAAAACTGCCCACATATAGGTATATTCAACCCTATCAAAAGCTTTAGATTGATCTATACTAACTAAATGTCCTAATAATTCCTGAGTAGTGCCTTTATGCAGAATTTCTCTAATAAGAATCAGGGCATCCTGTATCTTACGTGAGGGTACCCCATTAAACTGTGTGGGGAGAATTATGTCATTTAACGTATTCACCAAATTATTCCCTAATACCTTCATCAAGATTTTACTATTGGTATTTAACAAAGTGATTGGTCTCCAATTTTTTAAATCTTCTTTATTTCCATCCTTGAATAACAGAACTAAAACTCCTTCATGCATACTGGGTGGTAAAACTCCTGTACTAAGAGCATCATTTAACACTACCACAAGTTCATCCCCTAGTACTTCCCATATTACTTTATAAATGGCATGTGATAGGCCATCAGACCCTGGGGATGTTCCTTTAGAAAGGGTCCAAATAACTTGCTTAAGTTCTGCAGCAGTGATAGGAGAAACTAAATTTTGACCACACTCCTCAGAAATATGAGGGAGGTCACATCCCTTCAACCAGTCTGATATTGCAGCCTTTGACAAATCAGTACTTGTACAAATTTTGAAAAATACCTCCCAATTTCATTCAATATAGCTGGGTTGTCTGTGACCTTCATACCATTAAGGAGCTGCCAAGGCCTCCATAATCTCTGTTCGAACCTGAGCCAGGGTGTCAAAGGCAGTATCAGACTTTTTTCAAAAACCGGTACCATTGCTGTTTGATCACCCCCTCACATCAGTTCTTTTTGGAAAACTGACAATTTATTTTTAAGAATCTTAATAGCACCCAAATCACCTTTACCCTCTTCATAGTATTGGACCACCAAAATCCGAAGCTGTGCTCTAAGTTGCCACAAAGTGTGTTTTTTAAAAGAACCATTAAGCCTCCCCACTGACTGGAAATAAGAACGAAAATCATGTTTCGAATCTTCCCACCACTGATTTTTATCCTCACAAAGGAAAAACACAGATTTCCTAGCTTTCATAATATATTGAAACCCTACCTGTACCATGGGTAAATCTAACAAGGAAATATTTAACTTCCAGAACCCTGGACCCGCCTTTGTTCAGGTGAGATTTCCTACTATCAAATCTAACATCGATGGTCAGAAGTTGCCACATCACTAACTTCGACCTATGATGCTAAATCCGGCAGAAATAAAGAAATAATCAATCCATGATGTCACGAAGGCCACAAGCATATGTGTGGGAAGCTCCTATATTACCAGACCCAAACACATCAATGAGACCTACTTCAGAAATGAGTTTCAACAAACAAGAAACATCACAATATTGTTTTTTCCCAAATATATTACTTCCACTCTGAGGGAAAGAGCAATTAATACCCCTCAAAAACAACGGCATACTAGTAAACAAAAGGTTGTATGGTCTTGAAAAAGCTTACCCTTTCATATTTTAATTGGCGTGCATATATGTTTATTAACCTCATGAGTAAATTTTCCAAACAATATCTAACATGAGAACCCTCCTTCCAAAATTTCTAAATGCCTAATTATTTTACGGAGAAAAAACAAATCCCTACCCTGAACACTGTTCAGACCCCTGTGACCAGTAGCTATCCCCCAACCAACCCACAGAGGCCGCCTCAAAGACCTGGAGAATGCAGACTGACGTCTTGAAAAATATACAATCTAAATTAGATTGTAAAAAGCCATATGTAGCCAGCCTTTTAAATTGGACTGGATACTATTTACATTTAAAGATGCGATGTGAAACTGATAACGAAGATCAATCATAAGTCAAAAAAGTGAAAAGAAGACACCTCACTTTATTTTGCTAGAGGCCGGGTAATCCTACCACTAGTTTTAGGCCTGGAGGTACCAACCTGCAGTCCACCTGGATCTAATAAATCCTCCCAGAGCAGACTTCCTGCCACTTCAGTATGTTCTGTCTCCTGATCTGAAGAAACATCCTATACCTATAAGTATTCGCTCTTCCAAAGGTTCAGATGTTTTTTCAAACCCTTTGGCCTAAGACCTTCCCCTCTTTGGATGAACCACAACAAAATCTTGAGAACTAGGTAAAGGATCTGCCAAATAATGGTCCCCCAACTTTTCCTGTGCAGCGGACTGTGCTAAAACACCCTCTGTTTCCAACAACCAAAATTGGGGGGAGGTCCACATTCAGGTATCTCGAGCATATGTCTTTACCAGGAGGTTGAGGCCCAGAAAACACAGTGGAATAACCTCTTTAATATAATAATCCTGAACTCCAAAGTCAGCATTTTCTGTGTTCCTGGCTGCCCAAGGACAATCAGTAAATACATGACCCACCTCCTCACAAAGGTTACATTTGGGGTCTTGAAAACAATGTGCACTAACATGGCTTAATTCCCCACACTACGTACATTTCAATACCTCACATGTAGTACTAATGTGTCTTGTGGATCCACATTTAAAGCACATCCTAGGCTGCCCAGGATAAAACAGAAACCCCTTATCCCGACCTATGAAAAAACAATTAGGCAAATGAATAACATCCTGCTCCATTTGGTGTAATTTAATCCTAAACTTCCAACCCCCAGTCCAAAAACCTTCATCATCCAAAATTGGGGAAGGATTTCCTTGAATAGTACATCGTTTTTCTAACCAGTATACCTCATCAGTTATATTAACCCCCTCATTGTGGAAAGAATAGTAATTACCCTAAAGGTTGTTTAGTCAAGGGTATCACTAGAAAATCTACCCATAAAGGTTAGTTTTAAATTTGAAAATCTACACAGAATTTCTCCAGCAAAGCTGGAGTACAAAAACAACATCAAAAGTACTTTCTCCTGGTGCATGGATTAAGGCATAAACCTCTGAAGGGAAAACCCCATGGACTTTTAAGCAAGATTTTCCCATAGAAAACGATCAGGCGTCGACTCCTTCTGTCCCATATATGACACTTACCATTTGCGTTTGCCAAATCGATAGTTTTATGGAACTGGCTTGCATAAGTTGTGGGCAACAGACGCCTCCAGTTCCCTGGTGACACAGTCCTCGGATCAGATTGTGAAGAATCCAAAGTTACCCCACCCCTGTTGTTTTTCCGAAACCCAGAGGCAACAGTACCTGAAACAGCAAATGTCCTCCTGAATCCATCATAGGAGAGGAAGGCAATGGATTTGTTGATCCTATCAGTTAAACAACCGGGTCTGGCTGCCAGACTCCTTGTGCAGGGGACATCCATCCGGCTGAGAGGCGCTTTCCAGGCGACCAACCCGTCGTCACCCTCGCTCCAGTCGCGTTGGGGCCTTTCTTCCTGGTCTGGAAGTGGATTACCCATGCTCTACAGTCGCCAACACCTTCAAAGGACCCAAAGAGTTGTCCAATAGCGGAGAAACTGCTGAACATTTTCTTTTATGGTCGTCATCTCGCTGTGCTAGCGAATCATCCATCTGCTGTTTAATTCGAACCAATTCCTCTTCTAAACACTGTTTCTTTTGGTGTAAATCAAGTACATCTCCCGACTCTATATTAGAAATGGTATCGCGCAGGTGATAAGCTGGCCACCCCTCGGGTGCTCCCCAGCCACCGCGTCTATAGAGACAGATACTTCAGTTGCAATATCCATTCCAAGCAGCTCCACTGATTCTTCATCCACCAACCTCACTCTTCCAGTCTCCTCCTCCGCTATCTTGGTCCCACCAGAAAATGGGTCCCCCCTGCTCACAGGAAGCAGGAAGTAGGGGAATTTCCCCAGTGTCCTGGCCAAATTTCCCTCATTCACTAAAAAAATATCACCAACAGCTTAATCTGGTTCTAGGTCAGTTGGCGTTCATCTGTATCCCCCTCCCCCGGGTCGTGCCTGAAAATAGGCAGGATTTGTCTAGTGCACTTACCCCGGTCAACAAAAGCTAAATAAATAAAAATAAATAAATAAATAACATGGACTGTGCCTTGGGAAGGTTAAGCCCATATTTTCCATTACAAACCAGCTTTGAAGCCTGGCTAGGCAGGAACTGAGGGAAAGGTTAATGGCATTAATGTCATTACTATGTGTAAAGAGAACTGTGCCATCCACATATAGAAGGGTCCGTACAGGTTTGCAGACTGCAGGCAAATTATTTGTGAAAAGGGTAAATGAGGATGCCAAGAATAGAACCTTGCGGTACACCGCTTGTGACAGTATTAACTCCTGAAAATGGGTTTCCAATCCTGATAGCCCGAGTTCTCAGTCAAGTAGTCTTTGAACCAGGCAAGTGCTCGTAGTCCTAGGCCAACAGCACCTAGCCGATTTATTCGTTTCTTGTGGTCGACCAGATCAAAGGCCTTGGTCAGGTCCACAAACACTGCACCTGTTAGAAGGCTTTTTTTTTTAATATGCCTTTTATTGAAAGAAGAAGCATCACAATCAGCATTTCAGTCATAAAATACAAAGGTATCAGAACATGAAGGACAATCTTGATACAGTGGTGTGCTCCTAACGTAGTAGCTAAAATCACTACTTGGTACCCAAATTACTTATCAGATAACATGAAGAAATAAATATCTGCGCAGAGTACACCATCTATCACAAAAAGTGTCATTAGTATAATATCCCCTATTATTTTAATAAAAGAAATCCCTGTTATCATTTTGTGAGGGTGGCGGCCCCCCTTCCATAAGTCCCCCTGAGGCACAAACTCCGGATCGACCTCTGCTAAACACAGGATCCACCTCTGCCATTTAGTTTGACAAGCAGCCCACTTATCATGAAGAGCAGTTGTCAGACATTCCAACTGATAAATATTAAGAACAGTTACACAGAAACATAGAAACATAGAATTTGATGGCAGATAAGGACCGCTTGGCCCACCTAGTCTGCCCATTTGCCTACCTAACAGATAAGCTGCAGATCCTAGTTAACCAATAGCTTACTTCCTCCTACCCCCCACTAAGACTGCCTTATGTCTGTCCCATGCATTCTTAAACCCCCACTGTTCTTGACTCCACAACCTCCTCAGGGAGGCTGTTCCATGCATCCACAACCCTCTCTGTGAAAAAATACTTCCTCACATTACCTCTGAGCCGTCCCCCCTCTATCTTCAAATTGTGCCCCCTTGTTCTTGCACATCTCTTTTTCTGAAAGATACTACCCTCTTGGACTTTGTTGATTCCCTTGAGGTACTTGAAAGTTTCTATCATGTCCCCTCTCTCCCTTCTTTCCTCAAGGGTATACATATTAAGCTCCTTTAGTCTTTCTTCGTATGTCTTCTGGTGCAGACCCTGCACCATTTTGGTTGCCCTCCTCTGGACAGCCTCCACTCTGTCTGTGTCTTTGCGGAGATGGGGTCTCCAGAACTGCACACAGTACTCCAGATGGGGTCTCACCAACTGTCTGTACAGAGGGATAACAACTTCCTGTTTTCTACTATTGATGCCTCTTCCTCTGCATCCCAGTATCCCCAGCCTTCCTTACTGCCTTCTCACATTGCTTGCCCACCTTAGGTCATCTGATATAATTACCCCAGGTCTCTTTCCATTTTACTGTTGTCAGTATCTACTTCCCCATTGTGTACTCTTCCTGGGTTTTGTTTCCATGTGCATTACCTTGCACTTCTTTGCATTGAATCTGAGCTGCCATACATTTGACCATACCTCCAACCTTGCCAAGTCCCTGCTCATCCTTTCCACTCCATCTTGTGTATCAACCCTGTTGCAGATCTTTGTGTCGTCTGCAAAGAGACATACTTTTCCTTCCAGTTCCTCTGCAATGTCACTTATAAAGACATTTAAAAAGGACCGGTCCCAGTACTGAACCCTGCGGTACCCACTAGTAACCCTCCTTTCTTCACTGTGTACTCCATTTACTACTACCCTTTGCATCCTGTTGTCAGCCAATTTTTATCCAGGCTACCACCTTGGGGCCCACCTAAGCTGGCTAACTTGTGTATTAATCTTTATGTGGGACTGTATCAAATGCCTTGCTAAAATCTAGGTAGGCCATGTCCACAGCCCCTCCCTGGTCTACTACTTTGGTCACCCAGTCAAAGAAATCTATTAGATTCATCTGACACGACCTTCCCATCATGAATCCATGCTGCCTTGGGTCCTGTGCCCCACTGGCCTCTAGGTACTCAACAGTTCTTTCCTTCAGAAGTGATTCCATCATTTTCCCTACCACTGAGGTCAAACTAACTCTCCATTCCACCATTGTAGGTATTTCTTTGGTCATCCATTTACGTGTAATGGTCTTTTCAGCTGCTAACAAGTAAATTGGCAAAAGGGACTTGTGCCAAGGGGGAGAATGGTCTGGGTAAATAGACAAGAGGGTTATTTCCGTAGTAAACTCTAATCTGCTCGCCCAGGCAACTCCTCCTGGAGAGAGCACCAGAATGGCATTAATATTGCGCAGAACCAAAAAATGAGTCTGAAACCTCTCAGCTTGCATTTACAGTCTCTCCAGCAGGAGCCATAGTTATCTAGAAGATATTTTGCCAAAACTGCTGGGGAGCGAAACAACCTATTCCTACATTTCCATGCAAATTCTCTCCAAATATTGGAGGACGCAAGTTTAACAGCCGAGAGGGTGGCTTTCATCAAGGAGACGCTTGACACATCCATATCCAGGTGCTTGTTCCACCCCTTCAAAATTGAGGATGTGGACTCCCCTAAAGTGTCTCTTAGGATTTTATATATTGTACCAATCAAGTGTCCTCATGGGTTACCTGACAAATAAGCCATAAACATTTTCAAGAGAGGGGACAGAGGGGAGGGTAATTTGGAAACTATGGAATATTGTCATAATATATAGTTCTTGACTTGTAGGAACCTAAAAAAATCTTCCTGCCAAAGCCCATAGTTCTGCTTTAATGTGTCAAAGGGGAGAATCCCCACCTGCCCCAGAAATTGGTAAACGTACATCAGGCCAACCCTTCACCATCTAACAAAAGCTAAATCGGCTAGAGCTGGTTCAAAACATTCATCCTCCGAAAGGATCCTGCAGTAAAAAAAAGTTTGCATGAACTTAGAGTGCCGCTTTGTCAAGCGCCACACCTTCAGAACATTAGCTGAGATTTGAGTAGAATGACTCAGTGGGGGAGATCTACCCCTAGTAGCAAATAGAATCTTTTCTGTATTGTATAAATCATTAATAGTAAATTCCATAGTTTTCCATGGGGATGTATAAGCAGTGGACAGCCAGATAAACAGCACCCTAAGGAAAGCTGCTCTAGCATAAAATTCCAGATTTGGTAAATTGGCTCCACCCTGAGCTAGGGACAACTTTAAAATTGAAAGCCGGACTCTGGGTCACTGACCTCTCCAAATAAAATTTGAAATCAGTCTGTTCCTGGACTGAAAATAAAAATGAGCAGGATAATAGGGAATGTTTTGAAAAAGATATAACAGTCTTGGAAGTACATTCATATGAATGATTTCAGGGTGCTGGAAAAAAGTGAGATTAAGCTTTCCCCATTTGTTAAGGTCTGCTCGAATGGTAAGTGTAAGAGATTCAAAATTTATTAATCCAGCGTATTTAAATCTTTGGGAATATGTATCCCAAAGTATTTACTCTTGGTGGAACGCCATTTCAGGGGGTATGCTTGCTTCAAATCTTCCGAAGGGGCAACATTTAATAGGATGACTTCTGTTTTGGAAACGTATGGTTTGAAATTGGCCACGGTTTCAAGTTTATTAAGTACCTCCCAAACGCATGGGATAGACAGTTCCAGAGACAGAGCTGTCAGGAGAACATCGTTTGCAAATAGAGAGCCCCGAAATTCCAGCTGTCCTAAGGGAATGAATACCCTCTTATGAGTCTTTTCTCCATGGCATGGTAAATGGCATTGGTGAATTCTATTAGAGCAGTGTTGATGCTGTGCCCTTTGCGAAAACCATGTGTTCAGCACAAATAAGGTCATATTGCTACAAGTGGTCCACTAGCTGCTGATGCACTATTGTTTCTTGTAGCTTTGCAAGAGCAGGAAGAATTGAGATTGGACAATAGGTTATCAAGAGATGTTTTGTTACCCTTTTTATGAAGTGGGATGACAGGTGAGGATTTCCATAGCATAGGCAGTATCCAAGATGAGAAGGACATGTTGAGATCAGAGTTTGGTGATGGGGACGTGATTTGTGGAGCTGCTAGTTTGAGAAATTTAGGTGATAGACTGTCAGGGCCAGCAGATTGTCCGGTTTTAGTACAGCGAGAAGTTTAAGAACTTCTCGAGCTGTTACCCTGTTTAGATAAAATTGGGGTTAGAAGGGGTTGATTTTGTCAGTGTCTTGGTTAAGAGCGGGAGGGCCATTGGATCGGTGTTTGGACAGGTCGCGGAAAAAGTTGTTAAAAATAGTTGCAGTAGTGTTAGGGTTGGTGTGCCTAGAAGAAAAACATTACTCACCATAGTAATGTTGTTTCTTCTAATCGAGTCTTGCTGTATTCAGACATAATGCATTTAGCCCCAGCACTTGAACTGCCACGGAGAGGAAAGAGTTAACTCTATGCAGAAGCATAGAACATCGAGCTCAAGCTCGATTTTCAGACCTCTGTCTGTGGTACTTCCCAGTGCAACTGTCAGATTCTTACGAGCTAACTAACTAACATACTATAGTATGGAAATTGTTCCAAATATAGCCAAAGGGCAAAATATTTATTTTTCGGCCTCAAAAGACTCAAGTCAAGAACACAAGAAGGAAAGGTAGTGACAATATTTAAGTCAAAACACCAGAAAAATAATAATGACATCTACCCCACCCAAGAGGGAGGGTACAAAGTACACCCCTGAGGTGCAACACTGTACCTGCCAGCCCACTTCCCAAAATCAGGTTCTGAGAGGGGAGGCGGGGGGGGCGGTCTGAATACAGCAAGACTCCATTAGAAGAAACAACATTACTATGGTGAGTAATTTTTTCTTCGAACAACATGAAGTCTTGCTGTATTCAGACATAATGCAGACTACTAAGCAGTTCCCTATGGAGGAGGGAATGCAGAACCTACTTTGGGAAGAGGCTCTGCAGTGCTGCTGTACCAAACCTAGCATCACTCATAGCCTGGATGTCCAGGGAGTAATGCTTGGTGAAAGTATGTACTGTTTTCCAGGTGGCTACTTTACAGATCTCTAACAAAGGTATATCTCTGGCTGTAGCTAGAGAAGCAGCTGTACCCCTAGACAAGTGAGCCCTCAGGCCTGAAGGGGGCATCCTACCCAACTTGTCATAACAAAATTGTATGCAAGAAACAATCCACCTGGCAATAGTTCTCTTAGTGGCGGGCTTACCTTTCCCCACTTCACCATAAGTGAGAAACAATTGAAGACAGTCATTTATATGTGCCTTAGTATGCTCACTATAGTAGCTAAGGGCCCTCTTAACATCCAGACTGTGTAACCTTCTTTCTCCTGAAGAAGAATGGTCAGTGAAAAACACAGGGAGAGATATAGACTGGTTCAGATGAAAATCTGATACCACTTTGGCAAAGCAAGAACCTCCTATTGGTTCTTAGGACGACTTTGTCTCTATGGAAGGAGATAAAGTCAGGTTCCACACTGACAGAGCCTGTAACTCACTAATCCGCCTGGCAGAAGTAATGGCTACCAGGAACACAGTTTTCCAGGTCAAGTACTTCAATAATTCGGCTGAAGCCAGAGGTTCAAAGGGTGGCTGCATTAGCTGACCTATGCAGACATTAAGATCTCACGGTGGAGTGGGCTCCCTAAAGGGAGGGTTAATGTGAACCAGACCTTTGAAAAAACTTTATGAAAACAGGATGAGATGCCAGGGAAGAGCCATTCCCTGCTGAGAGGAATGCAGAGACAGCTGCTAGATGAACCTTCAGAGTGGCAGGCCTAAGACCTAAACCATTGAGATGAACTAGATAGTCTAAGGTTGTGGAAATGTCTGCAGAATCGGGCAGGATGCCTTTCTGAGAGCACCAAATACTGAACATTTTCAATTTGGAGTTGTAAGTTTTTCTAGTGGAAGGTTTCCTGGAGACCTTCAGAATATCCAGAACTCCCTGAGAAGGATGTAGAGCTGCATATTCTAACTCTTCAAGAGCCAGGCCTTGAGATTGAGAGACTGGAGATTGGGGCACCAGATCCACCCCTGGGAGGAGGACAGGAGATTGTATGTCCTGGACAGAGACGGGGGATGTGACATTGACAAGGACAGCAGTAGAGGATACCAAGGCTGTCTCGCCCAATCTGGAGCCACCAGTATCACTGTGCAGGGTTGAGTCCTGATCTTGATGAGAACTCTGAACAGCAGAGGGAAGGGAGGGAAGGCATAGAGAAACCTGCCCTTCCAGTCTAGAAAGAGAGCATCCTGGGGAACCGTCCCCAGGACTGGAGGTCTGCAACAAAACAGAGGAAGTTGATGATTGTCCGGTGCTGCAAAGAGGTCTATCTCTGGAGTGCCCCACCTGGAGAAGATGACCTTCAAGATGTAAGGATCTAGGGACCATTCGTGGTGTCCCTGTGAAATTCTGCTCAGAGCATTTGCTAGTACGTTGTCCTTCCCTGGAAGGTGAACTGCTACCAGAGAAGTCTGAAGAGAATAGGCCAGAGACCACAGCTTCATGGCTTCTGTGCACAAGGCCGACGACCGAGTGCCTCCCTGTTTGTTGATGTACCACATTGTGGCGGTGGTGTCCGTTCTGACTTGGACCACCTTGCCCTTGATTGATCCGAGAAGCTCTGCAGGGCTAGGAAAACTGCCCTGAGTTCCAAGAGATTGATATGAAGGAGAGACTCCTGTGGAGACCAGAGCCCTTGAGCTGTCAGGGCTCCCAGGTGGGCTCCCCACCCTAGGAGAGAAGCATCCATAGTTAGAACTACTGATGGGGGACTTGAGGGAGAAATGGAACCCCTTGTCTGAGGTTGTCCTGGTCCAGCCACCACTGGAGAGCTTGGACCAGAGTCTGAGTCACTGGAATCAGTTTGGTAAGTGAATCCTTCTTTTGAGACCAAAAAGACCTCAGATAAAACTGAATGTCCCTCATCTGGAATCATGTGGCCCAGGAGCTGGAGGAACTGTCTTGCTGGGTGGGAGACCTGAGGTCGAAAGGAGGAAGCGAGATCCACTAGGGCCTTTACCCTTGCCAGGGGAAGGAAAGCTTTTGCTTGTACAGTGTCCAACTCTATGCCAGTAAAGGTGAGAAGTTGAACTGGTTCGAGTACAGACTTCGGAAGATTGAGAAGAAACCCCAGGGAGCTGAGTAGGTCTTAGGTAGTTTGAAGAGCTAACTTGACCTGTAAAGGTGACTGACCCACTAAAACCAGTCGTCCAGATACGGGAAGATGGTGATACCCTGTCTTCTGAGGTGAGCCACCACTACTGCAAGGCACTTTGTGAACACTGTTGGAGCTGATGTTAGGCCTATTGGCATGGCTTTGAATTGGTAATGGCCTGAAGGCAGCTCGAACCTGAGGTATTTTCTGTGGGAGCACCCGATAGGAATATGGAAGTAGGCATCCTTGAGGTCCTGAGATGCTAGCCAATCCCCTGGCCTTAGAGAGGGAAGAATTATTCCCAGAGTTACCATTTTGAATTTGGGCTTTGAAATGTGTTTGTTCAGATACCTTAGGTCTAGGATGGGTCGCCACTCCCCTGTTGTCTTTGGGGTAAGGAAGTACCTGGAGTACAGTCCTTTTCCCTTGTGCTGAGTAGGAACTCTCTCTATAGCTCTGAGAGCTAGAAGAGAGGAAACCTCTGCCTCTAGGGCAAGGATTACTGAGACTGATGCAGGTGAAAAAGACTTGGCCCTCTTTTTTGGAATTTTTTTAAGCTGAGGGCCAGTCTCTGGCTTACTACTTCCAGGACCCACTTGTCTGAGGTCACAGACTTCCAGGCCTGGAAGTAGTAAGCCAGCCTGCCTCCTACTGGAAATGGGGAGTCAAACCGGGCTGACACATCAGGGTGTCTGCTTGGCAGGAGCCTTAGACTGAGAGGAGAAGGGAGCAGCTCTGCTCATCCTCCTCTTACCCCTCCCTCTGAAGAACCCCATGTGTGGGAAGGGAGGGAAGGCCTGGGCTTGGTGAAAAGGCCTTGGAAAGGGCCTGCCCCTGCCCCTAGACTGCTGCTTGTGCGGAGTGGCCTGCCTTTCCTTGGCCTGTGCACTCCTGTACGTGGTCCTGTATTCATCCATTTTCTTTATGTAAGCCTCTGTCTGCTCCCCAAACAGAGAGTTACTTACTACAGGAAAATTCATGGCCTTAGTCTGGGTATCCTGTGAAAGGCTAGTACATCTGAGCAAAGCATGTCTTCTGAGAGACACAGATGTAGCCATGACTCTAGATGCCGCATCATTGGAGTCCACAGCAGCATGCAGTTGCATTTTGGATGCCTCAATTCCATCAGCGGCCACCTCCAGCTCCTTGGCTAGCTGGGGAGAGGCCTGTTTAGCCAGTTCCAGAACCATATCCCATCTGGATTTCTGGTACCTGGCTGTGTAGGCCATATAAGTAGCCTGCCTGAGTCCCAAAGTGGATGCCAAATACTGTTTTTTGGCCATGGCATCCACTTTCCTGGAGTCCTTATCCGGGGGTGTGTGAAGCCAAAGGAATGTTAGCCCTGTCGCAGGCTGCAGCCTGCACTACCCCAACATGGCTGCAGTGACTATAAAGGAACTCCGCAGCTGAGCCTGATAACGAATACCTCTTGTCCATTCTCTTATCCACAGGAGGTATTGAATTAGGGGTTTGTAAAATTTTGTGTGTGTTTCCCCAAGGATTTATGAAGAGGGATAGACGTTTTTTTGGACTCTGGGAAGTCCATCATTTCCACAAAATCAGGCTCTTCATCCTCCTCTGCGGCTTCAGCCAAGGGAAGCTGCAGGGTTTGTGCCACCTTTTTGTAGAACAAAAAGTGTGAAGGGGACTTGGAGAGCCTGGGAGGAGAGACACCTGAGGGCCTGTCTGGGGATATGTCCGGTTCAATGGGCACACCCAGACCCCCTCATCGTCATCATCATTACCAGGATAGTCTTCGTCTCCCTCACACTCCTCATAATAAGCATCTAGGTCATAATCCGGAGGAGATGGATCCGACCGAACCGACCGCCGAACCGGAGGTACTGGTTTGGACGGAACCGGTCTAAGCGTTTGGACAATACTAATTGCTTTGGCTATTTCGTCCATGGTTGGAGAGTGGGATACAGGATCCGAACCGTCAGACTTGAGCTTTTTCTTTGTCGGAACCGACCTCTCGGGGTCGGCTCTCCTTTTGCTTGAGGAGATATCGCCTAGGTCAGTAGGCACCTCCTCAGGTTCGGCCGCAACCGAACCAGGCTGGCCATCCGGATCTACGGATTTCTCGGCCTCCCTTTCCTTCAACCTACTCAGTCTTTTATCTAGAGTGGATTTAGGAAAGTTTTTACATATTTGGCAGTCTGACTTGAGGTGGTCAAACCCCAGACAATAAACACAGATGAGGTGGGGGTCGGTGTTAGCGAAGGCCTCCTCACACTCAGCACAGTGTTGAAATCCAGTGGGACCAGTTTTCTTCTTGGGTTTCTCAGACATGGCCAACCTAACAAATTACCCTATTGCTGCTTTCAAGCCAGGTAATATAACAACTAATTGGTTACAAACCGTGTCACGGGCTTTTTAAAAGAACCAGCAAAAGTCCAGTTCTTTTGAAACCGATCGCTGCCGGAACACCACACAAATCCCAGAAAAGAGAGAAACTAAATTTAATAGTCAGTTCCAAACTGGACCGACCGGGAAGAAACCGAAGAAAAAGACAATTTCCACTTTTTCACCAAAATAAAACACAGTCACTACCTATCTACACACTACCTGTACCGTAGACAGATGCTGGAAATCTGAAAATAAAAAAAATATGTGGTTTAAACTGAACGCTTTACTTTTACCGAACCGAGCAGAAGAAATCTCCGGAGCGACTTCACTGTTAGGCGGAGTAAAGAATCTGACGATTGCACTGGGAAGTACCGCAGACAGAGGTTTGAAAACCGAGCTCGAGCTCAGCGTTGTATGCTTCTGCATAGAGTTAACTCTTTCCTCTCCGGGGCAGTTCAAGTGCTGGGGCTAACTGCATTTTGTCCGAATACAGCAAGACTTCATGTTGTTTGAATCATCAAGGTTAGTGGCGGGGGGTGAGGATTGGGAGTGATTGCTGATTATGGAGTTTACTGATTACCAAAAAGTTATCCAAATAAGTGAACTGTTGTTTTTTTAGATGCTTGGATTTGGCACGAAGAATTTCCCTTTGGCACGCATTTCTCAGGGTCCTATAGTTCTGCCAGTCTGATGCGAGTTGAGACTTTTTGTACTTAGCCCAGAGCGAGTCCATTTTCTGCATGAGTGCAAAGATATTGCTGGTGAGCTAAGGGGATTTCTTTGGTTTGACTCTATGTGTGTGCATAGGGGCGTGTTTGTTGACAACAGACATGAAGGAAGTGATAAAGAGATCTAGTCCAGTGTTAACATCAGTGTCAGCATCCAGGAAAGACCAACTGATAAGAGCCAAGTCATTTAGAAAGGAGTAGGAATAAAAGTTGGAGCAGCTCCCTTAAGAGATGAACCTGGGTAGAGGGTTCTGGGGGACACAGTTTTGCCACTGGCAATAAATAGCCAGGTGGTCACTGACCGAGTCGAAATCAAGTGGACCAGGGAGTAATTGCTAGATTTATGATCGAGTCTGGTAGGGGTACTCAGGATTTGATGCAGCTGGGACATTTCTAGGAGAGACTTGTACTGTGCTTCATTGTCTAGCCAGTTCAAGTTAAGGTTGCCTCATACTGTTAATTCAGATGGAGGGAGATGATTCAGCATAGGAGAAAGGTCAGTTAGGCTGTTCTGTCCTGCTCTGTGAGGTTTGTAGACATAGCAGATTTTTAAATTCTTGGGGCCCATTGAGATGTTGGTGAGTAGACATTCACACTGTGACACTGGGGAGTAGAGAGGTTCATGAATTTCATCTTCTGGGTTGGAGTGGATGTAAAACATTACTCCACCACCCTTTTTGAAGGGTCGGTCCTTTCGTAGGATGGCGTAGTTCTGAAGGGAGATTTCTGAGTCATTAATTGTGATGCCATTTGCCACTGTTGCCACTAAATACCAGTTCCATGTGGCAGGGGATGCTAATGACATTGCTCCAAGGGTCACTGCGCACACAGTGTCCCTGAGAAGGTTTGCTTGGCTTAGAACCACAAACCTTTCTCGGGACACTCAAAAAAGTAGTGGATTTCCCTTGTGAGGGAACCTCTTTGGTGACAAGTCAGAGGCTTAAATGAAGAAGGTGGACAAATACAAGAGCAACACTGAGAAGGAGAAGGCCTCCGCTTCCAACACTACTTCTGGAAAGGGAGGAAGAGGAAGGGGTTATTACTCCATCCTTATGTTTATTTATGACTTCACCCCTCAGAGGAGTTTCTTCAGCAGTAGAGACAGAAGGGGTCCCAGGCGTGTGGATGCAGTGCCAGCTCCCAAAGTTCAAATGAAGCAAAACCCTCAACAAGTCTGCGCCGGTTGTCCAACCAATGTCATTAGGGAGAAGGCTGATTTACTATTTCCAGGAATGGGAAAGAATAATCACAGACAAGTGGGTCTTGGAAATAGTGAGTCAGGGTCTGCTCTTAGAGTTCAAAAAATTTCCCAAACTGCAGAGTCACAAAACCTTCCACCCTCACGCTCCAGCAGAAAAGCTCTTCTCACTCAGGATTTCTTCAGCATCTATTGACAGATGCAGTATTCCAGCTGGGTTCAGCTGTCCCAGAGAGGAGGAGTCAGTGCAAATGAGGAAGGCATTGGCCAATCAGAATACAGTTAGAGTGGAGTGCTGCCTGCAGTCAGCCTGTGGGACCTCAGAACTTTATCTCCGCTGAACTGGCAACACTGCCCCAGAGCTCTCATCTTCAGAGGTCTTCCTGTGCCATTTTCTTTCTGAGTGCTACTTTTAAGGTATTTTGTATATTTTCTTCATTTTATCTATTTTTACCGCATCTGCGCTGGGTTCTGTGCAGTTGCAGGATTTTTTCATGTTTTTCCCACTTTGGCGTTTTTTCTGAAGTAAAATTTTCCCACGTGTGCGATAAATTGCGTCATTTTTATTTGGTTTGTTAATTATTAGTATTTATCAGTGGTTTTCAATGCTTTTGCGCTAAAATCATTGATTTGATTTTTCATGCGCAGTTTTTCCATTGTGCACCAGTGCGAATTTTTGGAACCTTTTTTTCTCTATTTAAATTAAAAATTATTAATATTTGAAGGATAATCCCCTCTCTTTTGGGGTGAGACTGTCTTGTTTGCTGTGCAGTGCGCTTTGTTAAGAGGTGTGGATGTGGTTCTGTTTTTTTCCTCTTTGTGAAAAAAAAAATCTCTTAAAGTTGATTTTGACTTGTTTACGCTTTGGCCTGTCTATTATTATCTGGGCTTTCAGTCTACCTCCCCCTCCTCTAAAAGCGCTGAGGAGGGTACCTCAAGTTAACACAAAAGAAATGGCAAGTTCTCTTGGGACTTCTATTATTACGAGCATACTAAAAGCCTGCAGAATAGGCCAAATGGTCTGTCTTGTCTGCTCGAAAACAACCTAGTGGCTGTTCACCTCACCATTCCCCAGCCCCCAAGAGGGTCTTCTCTAGATTGTTTCCCCTTGTACCTATCCCACCCCTTCTTGAAGCCCTCCACTGTGCCCTCCTCCACCAGCCTCCCGGGCAGCGCATTCCACGGCTCCACCACCCTCTCAGTGAAAAAAATGCTTCCTACGCTCTCCCTGTAATTCCCCCCTCCAGCTTCCACTCATGGCCCCTGGTTGTTCCCCCCTTCTTTAGCCTAAACAGCTCCTTGGTTCCACTCCTGGTTATTCCCTTTACGTACTTGAAAACCTCTATCATGTCTCCCCTGTCCCTCCTTCTCCTCCAGTGAGTAGTGCCCAAGATCTTCCAGTCTCTTCTCATAAGGCCTCCCCTCCATGCCTTGATTCATCCTGGTCACTCTCCTCTGGATCCTCTCCAGCAGCGCTGTGTCCTTCTTTAGATGAGGTCTCCAGAACTGTACACAGTACTCAAGCTGCGGCCTGACCAAGACATTATATAGAGGGAAGATCGCCTCCCTCCTTCTGGATGTAATTCCCCTGGCTATGCAACCCAGTATCCTGTTTGCTTTGGCTGCAGTTCTTCTACAATTTTCAGAGTTATTCATTTTGACATCTACCACCACCCCTAAATCCCTTTCTCCCAATGTGGCATGCAGTGTGACCCACCCCAGGGTGTATACATGGCCCAGGTTTTTGACCCCCAAATGAAGTACCTTACATTTCCCAGCATTAAATTTCAGTCCCCACCTCCTTGACCACCTCTCCAGGGTATCCAGATCCCCCTGGACTGTCTCCCTCGCTTCTTTACAATCCACCAGTGCTCCCAGTTTTGAATCATCCTCAGAGAGACTCAACCTATTCCTAACCCCCCTCCCTATATCCGAGATGTAGGCATTGAACAAGAGTGGCCCCAATACTGAACCTTGAGGGAGCCCACTGATTACCTTCCTAGGGGAGAATAGTATCCCACCCACCAGTACCCTCTATAAACGCCCCAAAAGTCAATTTTCAACCCAATTTAGCTCCTGTCTTCCCACCCCATCTCCCCCATTTTTGCTATCAGTCCATTATGGGGCACTGAATCAAATGCCTAGCTGAAATCTAGGTATAGGATATCCACCAGCATATGTCTATCCAAGGCCCCCGTCATCCAGTCATAAAACTCTGTGAGGTTTTTATTTATTTATTTATTTAGCTTTTGTTGACCAGGTAAGTGCACTAGACAAATCCTGCCTATTTTCAGGCACGACCCGGGGGAGGGGGATACAGATGAATGCCAACTGACCTTGAACCAGATTAAGCTGTTGGTGGTATTTTTAGTGAATGAGGGAAATTTGGCCAGGACACCGGGGAAATTCCCTACTCTTTTCGATAAGTGCCACGGGATCTTTAACATCCACCTGAACTACCACCAATCCAGGCAGATGGGACCTCGGTTTAACGTCTCATCCGAAAGACGGCACCTCAAATGCAGCACCCCTCTCATGCTGCATTACAGTGTCAGTACTGGGATATTAACCCAAGTGCCAGATGTGGGAACTGAACCCACAGCCCTCTGATCTCCCGGCCTCAGAGGCGAGTGTGCTACCTACTGAGCCACTGACACTGACGAAGGTTGGTCTGACACTATCTCCCCGGGACGAAGCCATACAGTTTATCATCCTGGTGTCCTAACCTTTCCAACTGCCTCCCAAGCCTCTCCTTGATAAAGCCCTTTATTACCTTGCCTACCACAGATGTTAGACTGACAGGTCTATAATTCCCCATCTCCTCCCTAGACCCCCTCTTTATATATAGGCACTACATAAGCCACCCTCCAGTCCTGTGGCACCCATTCCATCTGCAGAGAGGTGTTAAAGAGTGCAGCCAGTGGAGCTGCCAGCTCCTCCGCCAGTTCCTTCATAACCCTCGGATGTAGCCCGTCCAGCCCTGGCGCCTTATCAGTTTTTAGTTTCCGAAGGGCCTCCCTCACCCTACCCACTGTGATTTCTCCCCTCAGTCCACTCCCTCATGCAACCTTCCTACTATTCCTTGGTTTGGCCCAGCCTGTACCCTACCCTCTTTCCATCCTCTGGTCTCAGACTGAGACTGACCTCTTGCTTTTGCTGGTTCCTCATCTCTCCCATCAGGCTGTAGGGATCCTTTTTCTCCCTTTGCAGAGACTGAGGCAAAGTACACGTTTAGCACCTCTGCCGGTTCCCCTGCTTCCGGAGACCATTCCCCCCAACAATCTTAATCCTGTTGATCTGTGTCCTCTCTTTTCTCTCCTCTCTTATGTAGCTATAGAATTCCCAGGATATCCTAGCCATGTACATAAGCAAATAAATAACTAAAGTTTACCTCCAAGTGCTGCATTCTCTGTTTTCTCCAGTAGCATGTCAACAGTTTCCACTGCTGACATGCTACTGGAGAAAAACAGAGAATGCAGTACTTGGAAGTAAACTTTAATTATTTATTTACTTATGTACATAGATATATATTTATATGTCTATATCTGCATACATCTATCTCCTTTTATTTATTTATTTTTTTAAACCAACCAAAGAAGGGGTAAAAATTGAACCAAGAAGAAAAGTAACTGAAGAAAAAGGGATTACCAGGAATGAAGCACAAGGTGGGGTGGAAAGGATGAGAAGGGACTTGGCAAGGTTAGAGGAATGGTCAAATGTACGGCAGCTTAGATTCAATGCTAAGAAGTGCAAGGTAATGCACCTGGGAAACAAAAACCCAGGGGAAGAGTACACAATGGGGGGTGAGATACTAACAACAACAAAAATGGAAAGGGACCTGGGGGTAGTCATATCAGATGACCTAAAGGTGGGCAAGCAATGTGAGAGGGCAGCAAGGAGGGCTGGGGGATACTGGGATGCATAGGGAGAGGCATCACCAGCAGAAAACAGGAAGTTATTATCCCTCTGTACAGACAGCTGGTGAGACCCCATCTGGAGTACTGCGTGCAGTTCTGGAGACCCAATCTCCGCAAGGACATAGACAGGATGGAAGCTGTCCAGAGGAGGGCAACTAAAATGGTGCAGGGTCTGCACCGGAAGCATATGAAGACAGACTTAGGAGCAGAATATATAGCCTCGAGGAAAGGAGAGAGGGGACATGATAGAAACTTTCAAGTATCTCAAGGAATCAACAAAGTCCAAGAGGGTAGCATCTTTCAAAAAGGTATGCAGAAACAAGGGGCACAATTTGAAGATAGAAGGGGTCGGCTCAGAGGTAATTTAAGGAAGTATTTTTCACAGAGAGGGTTGTGGATGCATGGAATGGCCTTCCGGAGGAGGTTGTGGAGTCAAAAACAGTGGTGGAATTCAGGCATGCATGGGACAGTCATAAAGCAATTCTAGGGGTTGGGGGTAAGAAGAAGTAGGCTGCTGGTTAACTAGGATCTGCAGCTTATCCAATAGGTAGGGAAATGGGCAGACTGGGTGGGTCAAGCGGTCCTTATCTGCCGTCAAAATCTATGTTTCTATGAAAAGAGCATTTGTGCCTAAACCCCTGGAAAGCTTCACATTTGGAAAATTCAGAATGTGTTGCCTAGAGGTTAGAGTAATGGGCTATGAACAAGCTTGGTACATCCAGCAGCCCAGACCTTGATTTGATTCTCACAAACTCCACTTGCATACTGTGTGACTTTAAGCAAGTCACTTAACCACCCATTGCTCCCAGGTCACCCCTGAAAACAGGCACTTGTGCCTAGTGGGCCTTACCCAGTTACCAAAGACTTAAGAACCTTGTGAGGGTCAAAGTTTTGAAAGGGTTCCCTTCTTCTTGGGAGTTGGACCTTTTTTTTCAGGCTATTACCTGAATTTTAAAGGAAAATAGGGAATAGCAAATCATTATCAACTTTCACAACCTGGTGTCAGGATGCTTCCTTGACTCAGATCTTTCTTTTGCAAATGTAGGGGATTTTCTTGTCTCCCTCGATGCATTCTATGTTCTCAGTTCCTTAGCCTGGGATTTTTCCTCAGGCGGCTACCAGTTTTCTTCCATGCTGTTTATACTGCCTCTAGAGTGTTCTCAGATACAGAGTAAAAAATCAGGCTGTTCTCCAGTATCTGGGTAGGTTGGCGATTCTCACCTGAAGACAGGGAATCTCTGGCTTCCCTTCTCAGAGGCTTGGCCATCCTTAGCCAATTCTCGTTGACTTTGGTTTTCAAACCCTAAGTCCGACATGTTATTTCCTACAGTCTTGGGTTTTTTTTTTGGTACCTACTAGAAAAAAGTTCCCTAACCATCTAAATCGCGGCAGCTCTTAGGGGTAATGCTCATCTCTTGTCAGGGGAAGTTCGTTCCCTGTATATGGTGCATAATTTTGTCACTAGAGTTCCAGGGGCAAGACCTCTAGGTCAAATTCCAAATAAGAGAATTTTTCGTGAAGCATGAACTCTGTTAGAGGCCGGACTGGTGTAAGGAAACCGTGAACTTCACACTTCTCCCCTTCAAATCTTCGGTACAGAGGCTTCCTTCCGGTGAGCACTTCCCTTCAGGGGGTTCCATCATTGGGTCTTGGTTTCTGAGAGAGTCCTTCTTTCATCAGTCCCTGCAATCTCAGAGCATCTCTATCAGGCCTGCATTTTTTTCAGTCCAGAGGTCATTTAGTACAGAGAGCACTGGATGATATTCCTGCCCTGTATCACACCAACGAGCATTTTGGGCACAAGGCTTCTAATCTCTCTGCATTAGCTACGAGTTTTGATCTTTATCTGTCTTCTTTGGAGGTATCTTAGTCACTCATCCTTCTGTCTGGCAAGGACAACACTTTGGCATAGTCAGGACCACAGCAAGTGGGCCCTTTGGCAGATCTTCTAAGCCACATTAGTCAGGGCCACCTCAAGTGAGCCCTCAGCACACAAGTCCTAGCCACATCATTCAGGGGGTGAGGTCAGGTCCAAATCTGAATTTTCGCCTCCATCCCGAACCACCAGTTTTTCCTTTTTTCCTGTTGCAGGCCCCAGGTCGGGGTTCCTTCCAATGGACTTTCTTATCTTAAGACTGGTCGGAGACGTTTTCTCTCTCCCATATATCCCTTGTTTCCTAAGTACCTCTCTAATTAAGGAATCAGCCACCACAATTCCGGTGGCTCTGGACAACCTTGGTACTTTCTGATCAAAAATGTTTCAGTTAAACAGCCATCTGGCTGTTTTTGTTTCCACAAACTAATTCCTTTCTTGCACAGGAGTAGTGTTTCTCAACTCCCAGTCTTTTCTCCTCAAGGCCTGGTTCTTGAGAGGCTAGATCTCCTAGAGTCCCTGTATCCAAACAAGGCCTGGACGTCTATGAAAAAAAAAAAAAAAAAAATTTAGTACCACGAAAACCTCAGTTTCCTAGTGGAAGTGGTTTTTCCTCTTGGTACAAGGACAAGAGCCTAGAGTTTTTCAATCCTCTTTCCTCTTATGACTGGATTATTTAGTTCATATCCAGGCATTACTGTCTTGTACATGGAACTAGTTTGGTCTTTGTGTCTTGTTTCCTGTATGAATATAAAGGTTTTTATTTTCTTACCTACAGTAGGACAGTAGGCCTCTTTTTTGGGAGTACACCTAGCGGTAACTGGGATTCTTTTTCTGTCAGGCAAGAGAAATCTGTCATGTCTCAGACCATTACAGAGAATTCCGCAATGGGCCATTTCACTTCCAGACCCTTCTAGGGACTGGAGTTTTTTCCCATGGAACACAAACCTCTGTATATTCAAGTTCATGGGGTGACCCTTTGAACCTGTGGCAATTCTGTCCTGAAGCGAGTATCATCGAAGACAACCTATCTGCTTGTCTTTTCCTCTGTCAGACAGGTTTCAGAGCTTCAGGTTTTTCTTTTAGGCCTTATCCTCTTAGTGCCTTTAAGAACAATTTAATCCTCTGGACAGATAGGACATCCTTTTCCCAAGTGTTCTACCATTTCCACCTTCATCGACCCTCTTTCTCTGCCTGTACTGCTCTCAGGCAAGTCCTGTCTAGACTGTCTCAAGCTGCTTGGAGGGGGCATGAATTAGTCCTGCCGGTCTGTGTCAACGGTCCTAGCAGTTTAGGTGCTGTCATTATTATCCCTTCCTTTCCTGCATTTTCACAGAAAAGGAGAAACCAGTGACCAAGAGTATTTTCCCACAGGACTGTTTTTTCCCATTTTTCGGGTCTGGTACATCAAGGCTGACATTTAGCCCTTCTTGTGCTTAGGCCCTGCTTCCTGGAGAACAGTTGCCTCTTGGACAGCGTTCAAGGCTATATCCTTACTAGAAGTGTGCAGACCACTTATCTGAAATTTGTTTCTCACATTCAATAAGATCTTTTCTTGGATGTGTAGTCTGATAGGATGCCAAATTTGGCAGGACGGTGCTTCAGAGCCTCCTCTTAAATTAAGTTTCTGTGCCCTCCGCCTAGCTACACTGCTTCGAAGTCTGCATCTGTCAATAGATGCTAAAGAATTCTTGGGGTGAGAAGAAACAGTTACTCACCGAAGTAATATTACTTCTTCCAGGGGATTCTTTAGCATTATTGACACTCCCATCCTTCTTCCCCTGGAAACCTTGTCTAAAGGCTCTGTTAGGGATTTAACCAAATTTGACAACTGTCATTCATGTGATTCATGTGTATGATTTAAAAAAAAAAAAAATTCATAATAGTGGGTTAGAATATATGGTGTTATTGCTAAGTTTTTTTGCCCCTAGCGGGCACCGTTTTTGCTCTTTTGCAACTCTGAAATGCATTATGAAGTCCCTCAGGCTGACTGCAGGCAGCATTGTACTCTAACTGTATCCTGATTGGCCAATGCCTTCCTCATTTGCATTGACTCCTCCTCTCCAGGGCAGCTGAACCCAGCTGGCATACTGCATCTATCAGTAATGCTAAAGAATCCCCTGGAAGAAGTAATATTACTTCGGTGAGTAATTGTTTCTTACTGAAAATAGAGGTAAAAAAGTTGTTGCATACAAATGCAGTGGAGAAAGTCCCCCTTGCACAGTGGGAGAAGGGGGCTTTACTCAAGACACTTCCTGACCCACAAGAAAATGGGGAGTAGAGGCCCATTTTAGACTTGAGATACCTGAACAACAAAGGAAAAGTTCAAGATACTAATACTGGGATCAGTGATTCCACCATTGCAACAAGAAGATTGGCTAGGGTCACTGGATGTGAAAGACACTTACTTACACGTACCAGCAAAGCCCATTAACAGAAAGTACTTCAGATCCAGGGCAGTTAATTACCACTACCAGTTTGCAGCTCTTCTCTTTGCCCTATTCTCAGCACCCAGAATGTTCATAAAGTGCCTAGCCTTAGTGTCGGCACAGTTGAGGAGGCAAGAGATGGTATTTTTTACCTACCTGAATGACTTGCTAGTGTCTGGAAAGTTACACCAGGAGTCCAGGTCCTTCCTTCTCCTCACACAAGGAGCTGGGTTTCCTGATAAATGCTAAAAAGTCACAAACAGAACCAGTTCAGGCCCTGGAATTTATAGGTGCAGAGTTAGATACCATCCAATGGAAGGCATTCCTTCCTTTTTAAAGGGTAGCAAACCTGATTGTAACTGCAAAATCCTTCAAGGTAGGCCAGCCCAGACCTGCAGTGGATTTTCTACAGTTCTGGGGACATGGCTTCATCCACTGCAGTGGTGCCGGGTGCTAGGCTCCAAATGAAAGGCTATCCAGTACCACCCGGGGAGCCACTGGTCCCAGAGGTGGGATCTACTGTCAGAACTAGAACCTGTTGGCTGGCCTGGTGGCGCAGAGGGTTGAGGCATCCAGCCTTACCTCGTGTCATGCTGGCGACCTGGGTTTGGAAACGATCTTGGGTCGTCAGGGAGCTGGCCGGGGGGTGGCGGTGGTGCAGGCAGATAGGGCAACTAGTAGGGTAAGGCACTCAACAGTGCCTGGCATGTGCATGCCTCCACATGCGTACGTTCAGTGCCTCGGACGCACATGGGAAGGGTGAAAAAATGTCACATAGGCACTGGAGTGGTGGAAGGAGGAAGGCAAACTCAGAGGGGTATTTCCCTTCCTTCAGCAATCACCTACAGTAGTACTCCCTACAGATGCCTCCCTCCTGGGCTGGGGTACCCACCTGTAGAAGTACCTCACTGTAGGCGGTACGCGGAGTCCTCAGGAGTCTCAGAAGCACGTAAAGCTTCTGAAGCTCAGGACAGTGTACCTAGCAATGCAAACCTTGTGGGCATCAGGGGTCATTCCGCCTGGATCAGAACAGGCAACACTACTACCATATATTATATGAACAAGCAGGGAGAAATGAGATCTTCAAAACTGTGCACAGAACAATGAAGATCTGGATTCTAGCATACTCCCTGGATGTTCAGCTCTCGGCAGTACACCAGCCAGTGAAAGCCAACATCCTGGCAGATTTCCTAGCTAGAATCAGCCAGGAAAACCACGAATGGACACTGAACAAGCAAGGGCTGGCTACAGTGTTCAGAAGATGGGTTACAACCAGAAATAGACCTGTTTGCATCCTGGAAAAAAAAAACAGCTCCCACTGTCCTTTGGCAGACCCCCTCCGCCCTTTGGTGGGTTACAGTCCCAGAGGATTCCCTAGTCCTCGACTGTTACGGGTCCCACTTTTACTGGGAGTGCTACTAAAACTGAGAAGGGAGTCAGAACTGTAATCCTTATAGCTCTAGAATGAGCCAGCCACAGATTTGGTATTCAGTTCTCCTGTGCCTCTCCATCGGTCATCCCACTCAATCATCCCCTGAGGTATAGTGTACTTACTTTGTTTCAGGGCAGGATAACATTTCTAGATCCAAGAACTCTGCACCTCAGAGCATGGTACTTAAAGAGGTAGAGTTCTCTGGACTAAACCTGTCTGAGAAGTTTTGAGCAGCAACAAGGAAAACCTATGCCTCAAAGTGGAAAATATTTTTTTATTTAGTGCTCTTCTAGACAACTCAGCCCATTTCAGGTGAGCCTTCCTTCAATCTTGGACTGCCTGGTCCACCTGTAGTCCCTGGGCCTTAGGCCCTCAACCTTGAAGGTGCATGTGGCAGCAGAGTCCGTATACATCTCGCTGGCAAGGATAGACTGGTGGCCTCACAGCCCATTTTTAAAAGGTTCATTAAAGGCCTTGCTCACCTGTTCCCGCCAGTATGGAATCCTATGCCCCCCCCCCCAATGGGACCGGAACCTGTGTGTCACTCAGCTGATGGAGGCTCCTTTTGAGCCTATGGCAACTGCTGTCTTGAAGTATGTTACTTGTAAAACAGTTTTCCTGCTGGCACTCACATCTGCCAGAAGGGTAAGCAAGCTTAAAGGCCTTTGTACAGATCCTATGTCATATTCCACAGGGGAAGGTAGTCTTGAGAATTAACATAGAAACATAGAATTTGACGGCAGATAAGGACCGCTTGGCCCACCTAGTCTGCCCATTTTCCTACGTAACAGATAAGCTGCAGATCCTAGTTAACCAACAGCTTACTTCCTCCTACCCCCCACTAGGACTGCCTTATGTCTGTCCCATGTATTCTTGAATTCCCCCACTGTTCTTGACTCCACGACCTCCTCAGGGAGGCTGTTCCATGCATCCACAACCATCTCCGTGAAAAAATACTTCCTCACATTACCTCTGAGCCGTCCCCCCTCTATCTTCAAATTGTGCCCCTTTGTTCTTGCACATCTCTTTTTCTGAAAGATGCTGCCCTCTTGGACTTTGTTGATTCCCTTGAGGTACTTAAAAGTTTCTATCATGTCCCCTTTCTCCCTTCTTTCCTCAAGGGTATACATATTAAACTCCTTTAGTCTTTCTTCGTGTATGTCTTCTGGTGCAGTCCCTGCACCATTTTGAATGCCCTCCTCTGGACAGCCTCCACTCAGTCTGTGTGTCTTGCGGAGATGGGGTCTCCAGAACTGCACACAGTACCCAGATGGGGTCTCACAACTTCTGTACAAAGGGATAACAACTTCCTGTTTTCTACTATTGATGCCTCTTCCTATGCATCCCAGTATCCCCCCAGCCTTCCTTACTGCCTTCTCACATTGCTTGCCCACCTTTAGGTCACCTGATATAATTACCCCCCCCGGTCCCTTTTTACTGTTGTCAGTATCTCACCTTCCATTGTGTACTCTTCCCCTAGGTTTTTGTTTGCCATGTGCATTACCTTGCACTTCTTTGCATTGAATCTGAGCTGCCATA
This sequence comes from Neoceratodus forsteri, assembly GCA_016271365.2. Taxonomy (NCBI): domain Eukaryota; kingdom Metazoa; phylum Chordata; order Ceratodontiformes; family Ceratodontidae; genus Neoceratodus; species Neoceratodus forsteri. Next base: position 573,110,067 of record CM057452.1, read on the forward strand.
CATTTGACCATTCCTCCAACCTTGCAAAATCCCTTCTCATCCTTTCCACTCCATCTTGTGTATCAACCCTGTTGCAGATCTTTGTGTCGTGTGCAAAGAGACATATTTTTCCTTCCAGTTCCTCTGCAATGTCACTTATAACGACATTAAAAAGGACTGGTCCCAGTACTGAACCCTGTGGTACCCCGCTAGTAACCCTCCTTTCTTCACTCTGTACTCCATTTACTACTACCCTTTGCATCCTGTTGTCTAGCCAATTTTTTTTTTCATCCTGGCTACCATCTTGGGGCCCACTCCAAGGCTGGCTAACTTGTGTATTAATCTGTTGTGTGGGACTGTATCAGATGCCTTGCTAAAATCTAGGTAGGCCATGTCCACAGCCCCTCCCTGGTCTACTACTTTGGTCACCCAGTCAAAGAAATCTATTAGATTCGTCTGACATGACCTTCCATCTTCCATCCACAAATCCATGCTGCCTTGGGTCCTGTTCCCCACTGGCCTCTAGGTACTCAACAGTTCTTTCCTTTAGAAGTGATTCCATCATTTTCCCTACCACTGAGGTCAAACTAACTGGTCTGTAGTTTCCTGCCTCTGTCCTGCTTCCACTTTTGTGAAGAGGAATCACATCTGCCCTCCTCAACTAACAGAAAATTCTTCCCCTGAGCGGTGTATGAATTTTTTGTATTAAAAAAAAAAAATACATTTATTGGGGGCAAACAGCTCTATATTTAATGATATATTGCAAGGAAATAATAATGGCAAGGAAAAAATCTGATTTTCTAAGGAACAAACCGTGGGCAAATGGATGTAAAGCTACAATGACATTCCCTGCCAAAATGAAAGGAATCATACAGGATAAACATTTTATTTATAATAATCTAGAGGAAGCTGTCAGATTTAAAAACGAGACTGCCAAATATTTTTTGAAACAAATGTCAGTTTAATGAGGAAGTGATGGGGGAGGGGCAAGAGGGGGTAACATGTGGCTTGGGCCTGTTTTATTAGATAACATTAGTAACTAATGACTTAATGGTAGCATGTGATGGGGGGAGTTGTTCTGAAAGTCTTAAACAGGTTCATGACACTTGGATGATTTATGCCATTGATTACAAGGTTGCTACTGTGGCGAGTTGGCCACTTCAGTAATATTGCAGATATATTTTTCTGTGATTTTGTTTATAGTTAAATTACCAAACAGGGCTGGAGATGAGGTGACAGAAAGATACCCCATGTTTTTTTTTTGTTTTTTTTTATATATATATAGGTTTTTATGGGTTTTCTTTGTAGGTTCCACTTTTCTGCCCGAGGCCCTGGCACACGGCTGTACATGTGTGTGGAGGCACACACGCGCACCATAGCGCCAGTTCAGCCTCTTCCACCCTCCCATTCTTGCTGTCCCCTCCGCCTATGCTGTCCCATAGACCTCCACCCAGTGGGCGCAGAACTACAGGAGGGTGACAATGCACCACCACCCCCAGGAGAGGAGAGCATCCTGCCAGCTCTGCTCATTCTGGCTCCCCCCCCCCACGCCGGCACCGGAAGACCCGAGGTTATTCCCGAACCTGGGTCACCAGCGTGGCGTGAGGTAAGGTGTCCAGTGCCTCAACCCTCAGTGCTACCGGCCAGTATTTCCATATTTTTTATTTGAAAAAAAAAGGGTTATATGGGGATGTGTATCCCACAGTCTGGGAAAGGCAAGTTTGACAAGAAACCTAAAGCTGCATTTCAAAAGGATGGAAGTTCCTGGTAAACTAATCAAAGGGAAATAGAGGTCATAAACTGTCAAGGATATGGGAAAAACTATCCCATCATTAACCTTTAAAATCAAAGAGAAAATGAGTTTTAAGCAGGTGGTGTCAGAAAAGGTTACAACCAGTCTATTTATATTTTAAGTGTCAGGAAGTTGGACTGTGGAAAGAATATAAAAGTTACTAATATTGATTAGCTTAAAACTTGGAAAGCGCAAAGCTAAAAAGATAAGGCCATCAGCTAACCACAGACTGAAGGACCAGGGTATGTAATATATAATAGGAGACTTCAACATGCCGGATACAGATTGGTCAATACCAGCAGGAACATCTGCCAAAACTAGACACATGGTGGATTCCCTGTAGGGGGAGGGCCTCAAACAACTGGTACAACAACCCACAAGAGACAGGGCTATCCTAGATCTAGTACTGACTAACAGGGAAGGGATCACAGATCTCCAGGTAGAAGGTCACCTGGGGGCCAGTGACCATCACATGGTATGGTTCAATTTGGCCACTACATCTAAATCATCCCATTCCAAGGCAAAAATATGGGACTTCAGAGGAGCTGACTTTGATAAGATGGCCAACAGAGTTAAGCTAGCCCTGGTGAAAAGAAACACAGGTGAGGGGGGTACAGGCAAAGTGGGCAAGCATTAAGGATGCAATACTTGAAGCAACATCCCATTGTGTTAGACAGAAAAGGAAGTGCAAAAGAAGAAGGAAACCACTTTGGTTCTCAAATACAGTAGCAGAAAAGGTCAGAGCCAAAAGGCTGGCCTTCAGGAAATGTAAGGGAACACAGCAGGATGAAGATAGGGAGGCATACCAAACTGCCCTAAGGAAAGCAGGAAGGCAGTAAGGTAGGCAAAGTCCCAAACTGAGGAAACACCAGCACGAACAGTAAAAGAAGGTGACACATTTCTATAGATACATTAGTGAAAGGAGAAAGTCCAGAGGGGTATTACACGCCTAAAGGGAGAAAGGGGCATGTGAGGAGGAGGACCCTGTAAAGCATCTATCCTAAATGGTTACTTTTACTCACTATTTACTGAAGAGAAGGTAGGGCAGGGCCCACAGCTCAACATCAGGGACACGGGGGGGGGGGGTGAGCACTACTCTCTTCACAAAGGAAAGGGTCCTATAAGAGCTCGCTGTGCTCAGGGTGGACAAGGCAATGGGACCGGATGGCATATATCCCAGGATACTTAAGGAGCTAAGGGTGGAACTAGCAGAGCCATTAGCAGAACTGTTTAGTGAGTCTCTGAGCACAGGAGAGGTCACAGAAGACTGGAGAAGGGCTTATGTGATCCCGCTACACAAGAGTGGTAGCAGGGCTGAGGCAGGGAACTACAGACCAGTCAGTCTTACCTCAGTAGTGGGCAAGATTATGGAGGCACTCCTTAAGGAAAGGATAGTGCAACTCCTGGAATCCATAGGGGGCACAGGATCCAAGACAGCATGGGTTTACAAAAGGAAGATCCTGTCAAACTAATCTCATAGATTTCTTTGACTGGGTAACCAGAGTGGTGGACCAAAGGGGAGCAGTTGATGTCGCCTACCTTGACTTCAGCAAAGCTTTCGACACTGTTCCACATAGAAGATTGATAAATAAGCTGGGTAGGCTCTGGGTGGGTCAGACGTTGGTCAGCTGGGTGGCAAACTGGTTGATGGGCAGAAAACAGAGAGTGGTGGTAAGTGGGATATAGTCAGAAGAGATGCAAGTCACAAGTGGGGTACCTCAGGGATAAGTCCTGGGGCCAGTCCTCTTCAATATCTTCATTAGTGACATTGCAGATGGACTAGAGGATAAGGCTTGTCTGTTTGCAGATGACACTAAGATCTGCAACAGAGTAGATGATCCAGATGGGTTGGGCAGAATGAGAAGAGATCTGGATAAACTAGCAAAATGGTCAGAAGAGTGGCAACTGGGATTTAATGCAGAGAAGTGCAAGATCATGCACATAGGGAAGAGAAACCCTGAAGCCACCTATAGGCTGGGAGGAGTTGCTGGCAGTCACAAAGGAAGAAAGAGACTTGGGCATCATCATCATCACCGATGACCTGAAATCATCCAAGCAGACCTCTAAAGCAGTGGGTAAGGCTAGGGGAATGTTAGGGTGTATTAGGGGTATCACAAGTTGTAAGAGGGAGGTAATAATCCCTCTTTACAGGACACTGGTTAGGCCCCATCTGGAGTACTGCATGCAGTACTGGAGGCCACACCTTCACAAGGACATTAACCAAATTGAGGCAGTCCAGAGGAGGACAACCAAAATGGTGCAGGGACTGCTTCAGAAGACATATGGGGATAGAGTAACGGAGCTCAATATGTATACCCTTGAGCAGCAAAGGAGGGAGAAAGGTGATATGATTGAAACATTCAAACACCTTAAGGGCATTAACAAGGTGAAAGAGTATAACATGTTTAAATTTAAGAAAAATAGCAGGACAAGAGGACACAACATGAGATTAGAGGGAGGCTGATTAAGGGGGAATGTGAGGAAATTATTTTTCACAGAAAGAGTGGTGGATGCATGGAATGGCTTACAGTGGGAAGTGGTGGCTATGAATACAGTGCAGAGCTTCAAACAGGCATGGGATAGGCATAAGGGAGCAATACAGATGAGTATGAATAGATAGGCCACTGACAGAGCAAAGGCCACTGGCACATTTATACGGTAGAAAAAGAAATGGGCAGACTGGATGGGCCTTGCGGTCCTTATCTGCTGTCAACCTCTATGTTTCTATAATGCAGCTCAAAACCGGAGCTCGGAGCATTGCATTTGACACACTTTCCCGAGAGACACATGAGAAACCAACCTGTCTGATACAGAGTTTTTTAGCTGCAAGTACAGCTCTACTGGTCGGTGGTGCGGTAAAAACATAAATTCAGTCCAACAATAAACCGCACTCACCACTGCAGAAAAAACAGCTTAAATAAATATTTAAAAGTGCGGACAAGTTTTACAAGCACCAATGCTGAACAACAATGACCCCAACTGGTTTCATGTACCTAGCACATCATCATGGGGAGGTAGAAGCAAACTGCCATGGTTACCTGAAATAAGGCCATGTCTTAAAGGTATAGTACATTCTTACTATTCAGTGCATATATTTATTTATTAGCTTTTGGTGACTGGGTAAGTGCGTTAGGCAATTTAACCTGCCTATTTTCAAGCATGACCCGGGAGAGTAAAGAGTACAAAGATACAAAGTAAACAGTAGAAAATGGTACAGTATCCCAAGGCAAGACCTCACACAGGAAGGACAAAAAAAAACAAATCAACATTAACATAGATCACCCATGCAGGGGTGAAACAAACGAAAACAAAATCAAGTTATATCTACATTGGACCCAACCCGAGAAGGTGTGACAGTGTGGATTACATTAGATAAGTAGAGATAGAAGCAAAACATAACAATGTATAGGATATTTAACATAGAAATATCGGACAGGACAAACAAGACAAGAAGGTTAAGAGCATTTGCAGACACCGTGTGTCCTTAGGTAAGAGGAGAGTGCTGTCTTGAATGAGTCATGAGATGTGGAGACCCTGATATGAGGAGGTAGGGAGTTCCAGAATTTGGGGGCAAAGTGGGAGAAAGCTTGTTCACCCATTCTTGTTGAGCAAAGGGGAACAAAGAATAGGAGGAAGGCAGAGGACCTCGGGGAATGAGCATAAGTCACAGGGATTAACATAGCACCAAGAGAGTCAGTTCTGGGGATACGGGTAAGGGAGTCGATGAAGCATCCAAGGGTGTAGGAATGCAAGTCATTAGGAGCAAGCCAGTTTAAAGAGGAGTAGAGGAGACAATGGTGGGTGAGTCTAGGGGCAGACAGGGCAAATCTACAAATATTATTGTATGTTACTTCCCACCCGTGGAGAGCAGTAATACTTGCATGGGACAGGACTGGTAGAGCATATTTAAGCCCTGGAAGAAGGATACTCTAGGCTATGGAAATCCTTGCAGAAGGGGTAAGCAAGTGGTGAACTTTGTAGGCGTCTCCAATCTTCATGTTGATACGCTTGCAGATCTTGTTTATGTGAGAGGAAAAGTTCAGAGACTGGTCAAGTGTCATACCCAAGTATTTGAATGAGTCCGTATTTGATATGGCAGAACCATCAAGGCAACAGACCTGCAGACAGGGGGTAGCTATTAGGACTTTTCTGGGGGATCCGAAGAGCATGGCGTATGTTTTAGGTAGGTTGAGGATGAGCTGATTCAAGGAGAGCCAGGACTGGATGCTTTGGAAGGAGTGGGATAGTTGATCACTTATGTCAGTGACAGAATTAAAGGCAGTGAAGAGGACCAGGTCATCAGCATACATTATAGCCTGGGAGTGAGTAGGAAAGGAAGGAATGTCATTGATGAAGAGAGAAAAGAGCAAGGGGCCTAATATGGAACCCTGAGGGACACCACATGGGAGGACCTCTGAGGAAGAGAGAACTTTATTAAAGGCAACAACTTGTGTACGATTGCTATGGTAGCTGTTAAACCATGATAAGGTGGAGCCTGCCGCTCCAAGCATACAGAGTTTCCTTAGGAGTAGGGGTAGTTGACTATATAAAAGCGCATAGTGGTCCTACTTTAAAGTGACATTTCTCCAGCAAAGTGACAATGCAGATCTAAACAACGTTTAACCAATACATTAAAAAATGTTCTTGTACAGTACATTATTACTTCATTTTACTTCTATGCTGGGGGTACCAAAGTGGCCCCTACATTCCTGTAGTTTCCCTTAACTCTCAAGGTTAGGCAGCCCTTGGGCAATTCCTCCTACAACCTGTAAGGGACATCAAGAGAAGGGCACATTAGTATTTAAAGCAGTCATAGCCAGAAGTAAACAGCACCTTAACCTAAACCTGTAGATTATTTACAGAGTTTTTACAATCTTCACAATCAAAGTTTTTTTCATTAATAAGCATGTCCTAACATTATAGAGCAACATCAGATATTTCATTCATAGTTTAATATCTCCTTTTCATGCAGGAAATTAAATCAATCTTATCATTCAATCTGGGTGGGTGTAGGCCTCCCTAAGATAAAATCCAAAACGACTCCCTTTCTGACAGCTTTGCATCAGTATCACTACCTCTACATCCTGTTACTTTCTCAGTCCCACAGAATTTGAATATGTGCTCCACATCATTCTGTCTACTCTTTCTACAGTGTTTAGACAAGGCACTTCTGTCATCTTGACTCTGTATGGCGCAAACATGTTCCCCTACCCTCACTTAAGTGGCCTAGTGAACTTCCCAATGTAAAAGGCCCTACACTGGCATGTAGCTAAATACACAGTGCTCTCTGTGACACAATTTATCAAATCTCAAATCTCATAACTAGTGCTACTGTTGCATGTTGTAAATGTCTTGCATTTGATGATGTGGCTACAGAATGTACAGTTTCCACAATTAAACGTTCACTTAGGTAGGGGTCTCCTCTGGTCACTTAGTTTCCCTTTCCATTTCTACCTTAGTCTGGTAGCTGTGCAGAAGTCTATCCTTTACGTTGGTGCCCCTTTTGAACACCATTCTTGGCTTTTCTTTTACAGATTCCGTAAGATTGGGGTCGGATTCAAGAATATTCCAATTATATTCCAGGATATTTTGTATTGCTTTTTATGCCAGGAATAGGTAGTGATAAAATTCATTCATTTCATGCTGTCCTTATTCTGTAAGGGGTCCCTCACAGTCAGAAGGTTAGCCCTATCTATTCCTTTGGTGTCATTGTATGCTGCCTCTACAGTCTTCTGTCTGTAGCCACGTGCCTCAAACTTGCTTGCTTGAAATGTTTGATAGATTTGTGTCACGTGGCTACAGACAGGAGTTGAGGACAGAGGAAGGGGTGATGGGCAGGCTGCTTGTCTTTCCCCAGGGGTATCGTGAGAGGCTGCTCAAGATCGCTCATGATATCCCCATGTCTGGACGTCTGAGCATCGTGTGCACCACACAATGATTGGCTCAAAATTTCTATTGACCCAATTTTACCCAGCAGGCGAAGGAATATTGCAGGTCTTGTCACCAGTGCAAACAGATAAGGAAGGCAGGTAGTAAAACAAAAGCTGCGCTAATTCTCTTGCCTATTGTTTCTATTGTGGAGGAGCCATTCCAGAGGGTAGTAATGGATATTGTGGGACTCTTCAATACTCCAAGTTCCTCTGGGAAAAAGTTTATCCTGACGGTGGTCGATTACGCCATCCAGTACCCAGAGGCAGACACCCTCTCCTCACTTAGGACAGACAAAGTGGCAGATGCCTTAAAAGGGATTTCTCCCGTGTCGGGTTTCCACAGGAGGTTATCTCTTTATCAGGGGGGTAGCTTCATGTCGGACCAGATGAAGTGTTTGTGGGAGAAGTGTGGGATGGTGCAGAGACACACGACACCTCATCACCCACAAGCCAATAGGCGCATGGAAAGATTTAATGGTACCCTAAAATGATGCTTCAAGCATTTGCTGAACAGCATGGAAAGGACTGGAAGAAATACCTTCTGCACCTGCATACAGAGAGGTGCCTCAAGAGTCAACAGGGTTTTTCCCCTTCGAACTCTTATATTGATGTAGGGTGCATGGGCCCCTAGACTTCATCTGGGAAGACGAGCATGCCACCCAGGGAATTCCCATAGTGAATTATGTCCTTAAGTTCAGGGAGAAGCTGAAGGAGCTTATGGGGGTGGCCCAAAGCAACCTCTCAGTTGCCCAACAAGCAAAACGTCTAGTATGATCACAGAGCCAGAGCTCACCCGTACAGTGCGGGCTAAGAAGTAATGGTCCTGAAGAATGGTCAGGGGTTTGGCAGTTGAAATTCAATGCAAAGAAGTGCAAGATAATGCATATGGGGCACAAAAACCCTGGCACAATATATCAGTTGGGTGGTGAGGATATAGCATGCACCAAACAGGAAAGGGATCTTGGGGTTATCATCTCTGATGTCCTCAAGGTAGGGAGACAGTGTGACAAGGCAGCAGGTAAGCAAATAGGATGCTGGGATGCATAGGCAGGGGTATCACCAGCAGGAAAAGGAGGTCATAATTCAGCTATACAAGACACTAGTGAGGCCCCACCTGGAGTACAGTGTACAGTTCTGGAGACCATACCTACGTAGGACATAGACAGGGTAGAGAAGGTTCAGAGGAGGCAATGAAGATGGTGCATGGATTGCATCACAAGTCCCTATGAAGACAGGTTGAAGGAACTGAGCATGTACTCCCTGGAGAGGAGAGGAGGGGAGGAGAGAGGGGATATGATAGAGACATACAAGTATCTCACAGGGAGGAACAGGGTGCAGGAATACACTATTTTTAGCGAAAAAGATGTACCAGGACTAGAGGGCATGGGATGAAGTTGAAGGAGGATGATTCAGAGGAAACATGAGGAAGAATTTCTTCACAGAGCGGGTGGTGGACAAGTGGAACACCCTGCCAGAGGAAGTGGTGGGGGCTGAAACAATCATGGGATTTAAGAATGCATGGGATAGACATAAATGAATTCTGGAGGTCAGGTGTAAGGGGCAACAGACTTCTAGGAAAACATAAACTGAACCTACAAGCTCAAATGGGCAGACTGGGTCGGCCATAGGCCCTTATCTGCCGACACTGTCTGTGTATGTGTGTATAATTCCAGTCCTGAAGGACAAACTGCTTGCCAGGTGGGTGGGACCATATAAGGTTGTCCGACAGGTCGATGACGTAAACTATATTGTGGAACTGCCTGACAGGAGACATACCCATAGCATATACCATGTCATTATGATGAAGCCATATGCAAATAAGGCCGACATGGTATTTGCAGTATGTAGTCCTGGAGAGGGGACAGATGAGGAAGACCCCCTCCTAGACTTGCTAGAGGAAAGCAAGTGGGAGTCATCTGTGGAGGCAATCAAACTGTCACCCCAGTTGACCCTAGACCAGACCCAGGAAGTGAGGGAGGTTTTAGAGGACTTTGCCCCTTTGTTTACGGCCAAGCCTGGACGGAACCCCCTTAGCGACACAGGATATGAATACGGGGACATAAGCGTCCATACGGCGGACAGTCTTCCGGGTATCTGAGGTCATCCTAAAGGGCATTAGGAGGGGAGGTGGAGGAGATGTTGGATTTAAGGGTAATCCAGAAATCCCACTGTCCCTGGGCCTTGCCCGGAGTCCTCGTTCCCAAGCTGGATGGGTCTGCTCACTTTTATGCAGACTATCATGAACTCAACGAGGTCACAAAGTCTGAAGCCCACCCAGTGCCATGGACGGAGGAACTACTAGACAAGTTGGGAGGGGTGATACACTTTACCACAGTTGGCTTGATGAAAGGGTACTGGCAGGTGGAGTTAACTGCCTGAGCTAGAGAATGGTCAGCCTTCATCACTCTAATAGGATTATTCGAATTCCAGGTAATACCTTTTGGAATGAAGAACTCCCCCACCGCCACCTTGCAAAGGTTGGTCAGCCAGGTGGTACATGGTACTGAAGAGTACACAGTGGCTTATCTGGATGATATTGCCATCTTTAGTACCAGCTGGAAATAACACCTGTCCTATATGAAGGAAGTATTGGGCAGGATACAGGCGGCAGGGCTCACTGTCAAGGCTGAAATGTGCCAGGTGGCTATGGCGGAGGTGGCATACCTAGGCCATGTAGTGGGGCAGGGGCAGCTTCGACCTACTCAAGCAAAGATTGAGGCAATAGAGGCATGGCCCATGCCTGAAACCCAGAAGCAGGTTAGGAGCTTCCTAGGGACCGCAGCGTACTACTAAAAGTTTGTGGCCAATTACAGTACTCTGGTGGCTCCCCTATCTGGCGTACAGAAGAAAAGACAGCCCAGAAAGGTAAACTGGTAGCCAGCCTGTGAACAAGCCTTCACAAGGCTAAAAGGGACACTGTACAGTACCCCTGTGCTGGCCAGTCCAGATTACACTAGGCAGTTTGTAGTACAGACGGATGCCTCAGACGTGGGGATTGGAGCAATCCTCTGCCAGACATCTAGTCAGGGAAAAGACCACCCAATAGTGTACCTGAGCAAGAAGTTACTTCCCTGGGAGCAGGCATACTCCACTGTTGAAAAGGAATGTCTGGCTCTGATATGGGCCCGGAAGAAGTTAGAGCCGTACCTCTACAGGAGACGCTTCGAGGTACAGACCGATCACAAACTCTTGGTGTGGTTAAATCAGATGGGCAAAACAAATGGATGGCTCCTCAGATGGAGTATTGCCCTGCAGGCCTATGACATGACAACTATGCTAAAGGCTGGGTCAGCCAGCGCAAACACAGTTGACCTGTCTCGCCAGTTAGAACAGTAACAGAATTGTGGGAATCCCTACCATACAGTAGGGGCACGTTCCCACAAATTCAGTCTAAGGAGAGAGGGATTTGGCAAGTTGATCGCTGCTGTAGTATTGCAGACATATTTGTGTTATATTTTTCTGTGATTTTGTTTATAATTAAATTCCCAAACAGGCTTGGAGATGAGGTGACAGAAAGATACTCCATGTTTTTTTTAAAAAAAGGTTATATGGGGATGTGTATTACACAGTCTGGAAATACTAGTATGACAGGAAACCTAAAGTTACATTTTGAAAGGATGGACGTTCCTGGTGAACTAATCAAAGGGAAACGGGGTTCATAAACTGTCAAGGATATGGGAGGAAACTGTCCTCTGTCATAAACCTTTAAAATCAAAGAGAAAATGAGTTTTAAGCAGGAGGTGTCAAAAAAGGTTACCACCAGTCTATGTACATTTTATTAAGTGGCAGGAAGTTAGGCTGTTGAAGGAATATAAAAGTTACACATACTGATTACCTTAAAACTTGGAAAAAGCAAGAGAGACCCCTGCTGGCCTAAAAGCTAAGGCCTTCTGCCAACCAGAGACTGAAGGACTAGGGTATATAAGGCAACTCAAAACTCGAGCTCAGAGCATTGCATTTTACACTCTTTCCCGAGAGACACAAGAGGAACCAACCTGTCTGATGCACACAGTCAAACTGCTTGGCATCCACAAGAAGAAAGGAACATTGCAGACTTCATTTATGTTCAGGACTTTCTGATTCACCACAGTCAAGGTAGAAACTAGATGGTTAAATTTCACAGTGCATTTTGTATTTATGTTTTTTCAAACTTTGTTTTGTTATTCTGTGACCAAAATTTCTGAATCTTTTGTTTGTAGGTCTTGTATGATAATTATTTAGTCATTAGTAAAAGCATTTGCTTATAAAACACTGCCTGGAAGAGATTTTGTGTGTGTATTGTGGGAAGGTTTATTTCAAATCTGAGACTAGCCTGATTTAATGCAAGGTGTCACCATCACTGCCAAACACTAGAATCTTGGAAAGGGAATCTGGGTGCCTAAACTAGGGGAAATACATAGATCTTGGGAGGAGTCTGAAAGGGGAAATCTAGGTTGCTGCACCACTCATGGGAGAAGACACAATCAGGGTTATGAGGGCAAACCCCAAAGAGCTCATATTGCCTGGGTATCCCCCCCCCCCAGTACAGCAACCGAGGAGGGTTTTCGCCTGGTTGCAGACTTGAGACTGTATTTTACCCTTACCCAGATTAGAGAGGAAGCCCTGGGACCTCGTGGCAAGTGTTCAGCTGTGAACTCAGCGAGCACTGTAGGAGGACACATGGAGAGTATTCCTGTTTCCCCCCTGTTACGGACTGCACTTAGGGGTGGGTGCTGTGAGCTCAGTGGACCTGGCCCCCAGGAATGGGTTCATGACAGCTACGGCTAAGATACAGTATGTTCATATAAGATGTAAGTGTTGGTTCAAATGATAAATAGAGCTATCAACATATGTGAACAAAATCTATAAAGTATTGATGGAGTGTATGTATCTAACGTGTTATGGCTTATGCTCAGATTGTTGAAGATATGGTGTACTTAGCCTCACAAATGCAAATATGTGCCAAGACTAAATGATGACTGGAAAGGAAGAAAGGGGGAATGTTAATGCCACATGTAATTGTCGTTCAGAAATGTTCACTACAAATGGACTACAAGCTATAGTGTCAGAAGGAAGCTAGCTATTTGCTGAAGAGACGTAACTGTGCTGACATTAGGCAGACATATATGCCTTGGGGTTTATCTGTGGGTGGGTGAATGAATGAACGATTTGGGCTTTCTGACCAAACAAAATATAAATCCTCTCTACAACTGAGTAAGACTTTTTACAAGCCACATATGGGCCGGGGGGAGAGTTGCAAATGAGGATAATTATGTGAGGGTAGAGGGTAAAAGTAAAGAGGGGGGATGGATGTGGCAAGTAGGCAGACAACTTGCACTTGATCTTGAGCACAAGGGATGGTTTTACTGGTCCACGATTTGGACTGTTTTTGTCTTATGTATAGCATATCGAAGGGATTACCTTTTATTAACTAGTTATTAACTATAGGGACTTAAGAATAAACAAAGTATAACTACTATAGAATGTAAAAGTGGGCAATCTAGAGGCAACTATTTAAGATGGAGGCAAAATTGGAAATTGGGGACTACAAATGGTGTAACAGTGAAAATAAATGGCGAGGAAGGACTAAAAAGTTCTTGCTTATGGATAAGGTGCCTTGAGATAAAAAAAACAATACTATGGCTAGGAATAACATAATTAAAGTCTTATCTCTTAATGTAAATGGTGACAATTCCCCCATTAACGGGACACTGTCAATCTTTTTTGCATCATATTATTTTAGGTAAAACCCCACATTTTATGGTTGCTTACTGTCTCTAATATCCATGGATGTTGCTGATTGTTTGGTCTGTTTCCTTGCTTATTAGAACCAAAATGTATAGTAATGTATATCTATGCCCAGCTTTGTTTTGCTTCAAATCACTGAACTACTCTTAGTGCACACTTCCTGAAAATTAGAAACGCCCTCAAACAGTGCAGCCACTCATGGTACAATAGTTTTCTCTACTCCCACTGCATAATGATTGGCTAGATTGTGTTGGGGGTGTTTCTGAGTCCAGGAAAGATGCAGTGGGAGCTGGTCAAGAAATGTAAACAAACATGTTTTGGTGTGTTAACACTAATATGATGGGCAGTCAATGTTTCACTTTTTAAAAGAAAAAAGGGATCCGAATCAAACTACCAGCTGCATCAACAGTCTTTATAGAATGTGTACAATCATAAAATGCATTTTTTTTAACTAGGGACACTTTGAGGCCTAAGAGGTTGACTGTGTCCCTTTAAGTTTTCCTGTATTCTAACTTATTTAAAAAAACAAAATGCCCATATCATGTGTCTTCAGGAGACCCATTTGGAAGAAAAAGAAATTGTAAAACTAAAACTGAAATGGGTTAGTTCAGCATACTGTAGTACTGGAACCAAAAAAATGGGGTGGTAGTATGGACTCAAAAGGACTGTAACATTGAAGAACCAGTTTTCTGACAGAGAGGGGAGAATAATATTAATAATAACAAAAATAGGGGAACAAGAGTTAATATTTGGTTCACTTTATGCCCCATTTGAAAATCATAACATTTTTAGCAAAAATAACGGAGGGGCTGCAAAAATTACAGTCCACAGAAATAATCCTAACAGGAGATTACGACGCACTACGTAATCCCTTGCAAGACAAATTTACACCATATGCAAAAGGAAACTTGCTTATTTCAAAAACATTGAATGATTTTTTTTAGAATCTGAACAATTAATAGATATTTGGAGTCACTACAACACGAATGTTAAACCATATGCTCGCTGTGATAATAAAAATAATGTATTCACTCAGATTAACATACTAACATGCCAGCAGAATAGGCCTAATAGTCTCTCGAGTCTGCTCGATTTTCAGCACCTGCACTGAGGGTCAATTTTGGTGTCCCCAACCCCTCCCCCTTGGGTTATACTGTCCCCAGTCCCAGATATTCCACCTGTACTTGGCCTGGTCAGATTTACTGTCCCCCTGTACCTGTCCCATCCCCATTTAAACCCGTCGACAGTCTCCACCTCTACCAGCTCCCTGGGCAGTGCATTCCATGGCTTGATTATTTATTTCCAGAAACATTGTACAAAATACTTCTACAGTTGACATAGATTCAATATTCATATCTGACCATACTTTAATATCAATAGAAATTCAAATTATAAACAAAAATAGAAAATTTTCCAAATCATGGACATTTAACAATAACATTAAAAGATCCAGAATTTATTAAAATTACAATGCAAGAATTTTGGAACTACAGTTTCTGTGAACAAATTTCTGTATTATCAACATGGGATGCTTTCAAAGCAACATTACATAGAGCCATAATAGCATACCAAGTTAAAACCAATAAAATATGGAAAAAAGAAAATAAAGAAATTGAATATAGATGAAAACAACTTCATAGCCTAATATTAACAGACTTCAACAAACATAAAAATGAATGATATATGTGTGTGTGTATATATATATATATATATATATATATATATATATATAAAAACAAAACAATCAACAAGAAACAGCTAAACTAGCTGTTGGGATTAAAAAATATAAATATTTTCACACAGATAAATCTGGAAAATTATTAGGATCCGTATTATTATTTTTTTTTCAGATTGAATATACTTTATTAAATTATTAAAACCATAATGAAAGAACAGCTCAGTTTCGACAGCAGTAGAAACTAACAGCAACATACTAAATGTATCTAGCACAGTTGAAAGCATATACAGTGGAACAGATCAAGGTGCTAAATTGTAGTATCGTATATAACAAGTTCAAGTAAAAAGAAAACGCAACAAAACCCCCTCCCCCTCACCAACCCTACTCTCCCCCACCACTGGAGGTGTGAATCTTCAAAACAAGAAAACCTGTATAAACAGAACACAAGATATTGAAGTCCCAACCAGTTATAATGTTAACAGAGTGTGCAGTGTTTTCCAATTTTTCTGATAAGTATGAAAACGGTTCAACAAACTGACTATGATTCATTCTGCCTGCAAGGCAATAAGAATCTCCCAGAACCATTCAGTCGCAGATGAGGTATTTTGATCAAGCCAGTGCCATAGTATAACCTTTTTTGCACAGACAGAGATGAGGGTCATGAGTCGCTGTTGGTTACCAATCACAGTATTCCTGTAGTCCCCCAATACACATATCTCAGGGAGGAACGTATCAGACAACCCCAGAAGTGGGTTTAATCTGTTCCAAATTGCTTCCCAAAAAGGTGTAGCTTTTTCACAGAGTCAAAGAATGTGATGTAGTGTTACAGGAGCTTTATTACATCTGGAGCAAATATTCAAGGGGAGCCAACCCATTCTGTGCAACGTGTCAGGGGTGTAATAGAGGTTGTGCAGCACCTGGAATTGTAGGAGACTGTATCAGTCCCATTTAATGTATTTGTACGTGTGTTTCCAGACTCGCAGTCAGTCATGGAGGGAGTCAGTGGGAGGCAAAGCCTGGCCCCAATAGTAAAACAGCTGGCCTTCCGAGTTGGCCACAAGGGAACCTAGTTGCTGGTACTGTAATAATAGGAGGTAATATGGGAGGACGGTGCTGAAAGAAACATAGAAAGAACCTGTGTCTCATAGGAATTGCTTCAAAAGCCCAAGCCAGAGTGAGACAGGAGCATGTGTGTAAGTTGAATATATTTAAAACAGGATGAGGAGGGCAGCCAGAATTTGGCCTGTGCCTCTTTAAAGGGAAGTAATGTCCGATCTTTGACCAAGTCAGCAACTGTTGTCACTGTAGCGAAAGGCCAAAAGGATGTACTAAGTAGACTACCGCTTATCTTAAGATTGGGATTCCCAACTAAGGGTTGGGAGATATCTCTTAAGTGGTGGAGTGCGCAGTACAGCACACAGCTGTGTATGTACATGTATAGACTCAGCAATGGGAGTGCTGTGTAACGATCTGGGAGCGTTCTTAAAAGGGATATAAAGCAACGTGCAAATATCCAGGCCCAGCTGGAGACAGAGAAACTGTTCAATTTCCAGCCATAGAGACATAGGCCCCTTCATTTTCCTTAGATGGGGACTTGAGCCATTGGGAGAATCTGGCGCAATTGATGGACAAGTAATAGAAATATAAATGAGGTACCTGCAGTCCACTCCATTCCCTAGTACGCTGAAGTTTAAAAAGAACTCTATGGAGGGGGGGGGGTCTTGCCACACCACAGAAAGGAAGATATGATTCTGTCAATATGGAAAAACCAGCATTTCAGAAGAAAATGATTATACATCTGCAACAGACGTTCATTTCCACAGTGTTCAAACGATCTCAGAAGGAAATGGGCAGGAAGGACCAACGACCTAGGTCTTGTTTTGAGGCAGGCAACAACTGTATTAGGATTATATTGCTTCATTTTAGTTGGTGACGAGATGAGGTAATTAGCATCCATATTGAGGACAGAGAAACAAAAAAAGTATAACAATAATAAAAGGTGAAAATTGGGTAACTCCTACAACAGAAGAGGCTATTGCGCACTGTTTCTTTGAAACATATAAAGAAAGATACCATAACTTCATCCCCATTGATAATATAATGGGAAATTTCTTAAATGAAGCACAGATCCATACAAGAAAATTCTCATATATTCCTGTAACACACCAAGAAATTTAAGAGTCAGTAAATTCAGTTAAATGGTCTACCTTACAGGGCACGGGGTAACAGAAAATAAGTCTGAAATAACTATTCAGCACAACTTAGAACAATTAGTCATGGATAATACTCAGGAATATTATTTACTTGTTCAAACAACATGAAGTCTTGCTGTATTCTGACATAATGCAGTTAGCCCCAGCACTTGAACTGCCCCGGAGAGGAAAGAGTTAACTCTATGCAGAAGCATAGAACGTTGAGCGGGAGCTCAGTTTTCAAACCTCTGTCTGTGGTACTTCCCAGTGTAACCGTCAGAGTCTTTCTCTGCTCGGTTCGGTAAAAGTAAAAGCATTCGGTTTTAAACCATATATTTTTGTTAATTGCAGATTTCCAGCCTCTGTCTACGGTACAGGTAGTATGTAGATAAGTAGTGACTGTGTTTTATTTTTCTAAAAAAGTTGGAAATTGTTCTTTTCCTCGGTTTCTTTCCGGTCGGTCCGGTTTGGAACCGACCTTGTTACATTTCTGTTTTAATTTTATTTCTGGGTTTAGAGTGGTGTTCCGGTACTGATCGGTTTCAAAAGAACTGGGCCTTTTGCTGGTTCTTTTAAAAAAACCGTGACATGGTTTGTAACCGATTGGTTATTGTATTACCTGGCTTGAAAGCTGCAATAGGGTAATTTGTTAGTCTGGCCATGTGTGAGAACCCCAAGAAGAAAACCGGTCCCACTGGGTTTCAACACTGTATTGAGTGTGGGGAGGCCTTTGCTAAGGCTGACCCCATCTCATCTGTGTTTATTGTCTGGGGTTTGACCACCTCAAGTCAGACTGCCAAATCTGTAAAAACTTTCCTAAATCCACTCTAGACAAAAGACTGAGTAGGCTGAAGGAAAGACAGGCCGAGAAGTCCATAGATCTGGATGGCCAGCCCGGTTTGGTTGCGGCCGAATCTGAGGAGGTGCCTACTGACCTAAGCGATTACTCCTTGGGCAAAAGGAGAGCCAACCCCGAGGGGTCGGTTTCATCAAAAAAGAAACGTAAGTCTGCCGGTTTGGATCCTATACTGCATTCTCCAACTGTGGATGAAATAGCCAAAGCGATTAGCATTGTTCAATCGCTTAGACTGGTACCGTCAGTTAGGCTGTCAGTTCAGTTGGATACGTCTCCTCCACATTATGATCCAGATGCTTATTATGAGGAGTGGGAGGGAGACGAAGACTATCCTGATGATGATGACGACGACAACCACCACCACCACCAGGGGGGTCTGGGTGCGCACATTGAACCGGACATCTATCCAGACAGGCCCTCGGGTGTCTCTCCTCCCAGGCTCTCTGAGTCCCCTTCACATTTTTTGTTCTACAAAAAGGTGGCAGAAACCCTGCAGCTTCCCTTGGTTGAAGCTGCAGAGAAGGATGAAGAGCCTGATTTTGTGGAAATGATGGACATCCCAGAGTCCAAAGGGCTGTCTATCCCTCTTCATAAATCACTGGGGAAACAGGCACACAAGATTTTACAAACTCCTAATTCAATACCTCCTGTGGACAAGAGAATGGACAGGAGGTATATGATATCAGGCTCAGCTGCGGAGTTCCTTTATAGTCGTAGCAGCCATGTTGGGGTAGTGTAGGCTGCAGCCTTTGACAAGGCTAACATTCCTTTGCTTCACCCCGGATAAGGACTTCAGGAAAGTGGATGCCATGGCCAAAAAACAATATTTGGCATCCTCTTTGGGACTCAGACAGGCTACTTATATGGCCTACACAGCCAGATACCAGAAATCCAGATGGGATATGGTTCTGGAACTGGCTAAACAGGCCTCTCGCCAGCTAGCCAAGGAGCTGGAGGAGGTGGCTGCTGATGGAATTGAGGCATCAAAAATGCTATTTCATGCTGCTGTGGACTCCAGTGATGTGGCATCTGGAGTCATGGCTACATCTTTGTCTCTCAGAAGACATGCTTGGCTCAGATATACTAGCCTTTCACAGGATACCCAAACTTAAGGCTATGGATTTTCCTGTAGTGGGTAACTCTCTGTTTGAGAAGCAAACAGAGGCTTACATGAAGAAAATGGATGAATACAGGACCACGTACAGGAGTGCACAGGCCAACGAAAGGCAAGCCACTCCTCAAAAGCAGCAGTCTTGGGGTAGGGGCAGGCCTTTTTACCAAGCCCTTGCCTCCTCTCCCTTTCCACAGAGGGGGTTCTTCAGAGGGAGGGGCAGGAGGGTGGGGGATGAGCAGGGCTGCTCCCTCCTCCTCTCAGTCTAAGGCTCCTACCAAGCAGATACCCTGATGTGTCAGCCTGGGTCGACTCCCCATTTCCAGTAGGAGGCAGGCTGACTTACTACTTCCAGGCCTGGAAGTCTGTGACTTCTGTAAGCTAGGGACTGGCTCTCAGCTTCAAAAAGTTTCCAAAAAAGAGGGCCAAGTCTTTTCCACCTGCACCAGCCTTAGAAACCATTGCCATAGAGGCAGATGTTTCCTCTTTCTAGCTCTCAGAGCTGTAGAGGAGGTTCCTACTCAACACAGGGGGAAAAGGACTGTACTCCAGGTACTTCCTTACCCCAAAGAAAACAGGGGAGTGGCAACCCATCCGAGACTTAAGGTATTTGAATAAACACATTTTAAAGTCCAAATTCAAAATGGTAACTCTGGGAATAATCCTTCCCTCTTTAAGGCCAGGAGATTGGCTAGCATCTCTGGACCTCAAGGATGCCTACTTCCATATTTCTATCAGGTGCTCCCACAGAAAATACCTCAGGTTTGAGTTGCCTTCAGGCCATTACCAAGTCAGAGCCTTGCCATTCAGCCTAACATCAGCTCCAAGGGTGTTCACAAAGTGCCTTGCAGTAGTGGTGGTTTACCTCAGAATACAGGGTATCACCATCTTTCCATATCTGGACGACTGGCTCATCGTGGGGCAGTCGTCTGTACAGGTCAAGTCAGCTCTACAGACTACCCGGAATCTACTCAGTTCCCTGGGGTTTCTTCTCAATCTTCCAAACTCTGTCCTCGAACCAGTTCAACTTCTCACCTTTTATAGGCATAGAGTTGGACACTGTACAAGCAAAAGCTTTCCTTCCCCTGGCAAGGGTGAAGGCCTTAGTGGATCTTGCTTCATCTTTTCGACCTCAGGTCTCCCGCCCAGCAAGACACTTCCTCCAGCTTCTGGGCCATATGGCAGCTTCCACCGCAGTGGTTTAGGGAGCAAGGTTCCAGATGAGGGACATTCAGTTTCACCTAAAGTCCTTTTGGGCTCAAAGGAAGGATTCACTTACCAAACTAATTCCAGTGACTCAGACTCTAGTCCAAGCTCTCCAGTGGTGACTGGACCAGGACAATCTCAGACAAGGGGTTCCATTTCTCCCTGAAGTCCCATCTGTAGTTCTAACTATGGATGCCTCCCTCCTAGGTTGGGGAGCCCACCAGGGAGCCCTGACAGCTCAAGGGGTCTGGTCTCCACAGGAGTCTCTCCTTCATATCAATCTCCTGGCACTCAGGGCAGTCTTCCTAGCCCTTCAGAACTTCTCAGATTCAGTCAAGGGCAAAGTGGTCAAAGTCAAAACAGACAACACCACCACAATGTGGTACATCAACAAACAAGGAGGCACTCTGTCCTCGGCCTTGTACACAGAAACCATGAAACTGTGGTCTCTGGCCTATTCTCTTCAGACTTCCCTAATAGCAGTTCACCTTCCAGGGAAGGACAGTGTACTGGCAGATGCTCTGAGCAGAATATCCCAGGGACATCACAAATGGTCCCTGAATCCCCTCATATTGCAGATCATCTTCTCCAGATGGGGCACTCCAGAGATAGATCTCTTTGCAGCCCCAGACAATCACCAACTCCCTCTGTTCTGTTGCAGACCTCCACATCTGGGAACTGTGCCCCAGGATGCCCTGATTTTGGATTGGAAGGGCAGGTTCCTCTATGCCTTCTCTCCATTCCCTCTGCTGTTCAGAGTCCTGATCAAGATCAGAACTCAGCCTTGCACAGTGATCCTAGTGGCTCCAGACTGGGCCAGGCAGCCTTGGTACCCTCTGCTCCTGTTCCTGACAGTGTCTCGTCCTCTGTCCCTTCCCAAGAGACACAATATTCTGTCCTGTTCCTAGTGGAGGATCTAGTATCCCAATCTCCAGTCTCTCAATCTCAAGGCCTGGCTCTTGAGGAGCTAAAATTCTCAGACCTGCATCTTTCTCAGGCAATCATGGATATCCTGAAGGTTTCCAAGAAACCAGCTACTAGAAAGACTTATGATTCCAAATGGAAGAGGTTTACCATTTGGTGTTCTCAGAAAGGCATTGTCCCTGATTTTGTGGGCATCTCCACAGCCTTAGATTATCTGGTTCACCTCAATGGCCTAGACCTTAGGCCTGCAACTCTAAAGGTTCACCTAGCAGCAGTTTCTGCTTTCCTTTCAGCAGGGAAGGATTCTTCCCTGGCCTCTCATCATGTGTTTAAAAGGTTCTTTAAGGGTCTGGTTCATACAAACCCTCCATTTAGAGAACCGACCCTTGCTTGGGATCTTAATGTCTGCATTGCACAGCTCATGCAGCCCCACCCCTTTGAACCCATGGCCTTGGCTGAGCTGAAATACTTGACCTGGAAAACCATGTTCCTAGTAGCCATTACTTCAGCCAGGAGGACTAGTGAATTACAGGCCTTGTCAGTAGAACCTGACTTCCTATCGTTCCATAGGGATAAAGTGGTCCTAAGAACCAGTAGGAGGTTCTTGCCCGAAGTGGTATCGGATTTTCATCTGAACCAGTCTGTATCACTCCCTGTGTTTTTCACTGACCATTCTTCTTCAGGAGAAAGAAGATTACACAGTTCAGATGTTAAAAGGGCTCTTAGCTACTACATAGAGCATACAAAGGCACACAGAAATGACTGTCTTCAATTGTTTCTCACTTATGGTGAAGTGGGGGAGGGTAAGCCTGCCACTAAAAGAACTATTGCCAGGTGGATTGTTTCTTGTATACAATTCTGTTATGACAAATTGGGCAGGCCACCCCCTTCGGGTCTGAGGACTCACTCGACTAGGGGTATAGCTGCTTCTCTATCTGCAGCCAGAGATGTACCCTTGTTAGAGATCTGTAAAGCGGCCACCTGGAAAACAGTACATACATTCACTAAGCATTATTTCCTGGACATCCAAGCTAGGACTGATGCTAGGTTTGGCATAGCAGTACTGCAGAGCCTCTTCCTAAAGTAGGTTTTCCATTCCCTCCTCCATAGGGAACTGCTTGGTAGTCTGCATTATGTCAGAATACAGCACGACTTCATGATGTTTGAAGGAAAAATTACTCGCCATAGTAATGTTGTTTCTTCTAATGGAGTCTCGCTATATACTGACCTCCCCGCCTCCACTCACAGAACCTAGTTTTTGGGAAGTGGGCTGGCAGGTACAGTGTTGCACCTTAGGGGTGTACCTTGTACCCTCCATCCAGGGTGGGGTAGCTGTTGTTATTTGTTTCTTGTGTTTTTATAGTTAAATATTGTCACTACCTTTCCTTCTTGGATTCTCGACTTGAGTCTTTTGGACCCAAAAATATTTGCCCTTTGGCTATATGTTTGAACAATTTCCATACTATAGTACTTAGTTAGTTTGCGGGTAAGAATCCGATGGTTACATGGGGAAGTACCACAGACAGAGGTTTGAAAACTGAGCTCGAGCTCAATGTTCTGTGCTTCCGCATAGAGTTAACTCTTTCCTCTCCAGGGCAGTTCAAGTGCTGGGGCTAACTGCATTATGTCAGAATACAGCAAGACTCCATTAGAAGAAGCAACATTACTATGGTGAGTAATTTTTTCATCTTGTCCTAACTAACATTGAAGAAGCCATTGCAGCTCCTATTGTAATGGAGCCTTTGAGTGATAATGATCACAATATGGTCAAATTCAGTATAAACCTGATGAAAAATCATGATTAAGGTATTGCTAAAATAAGAGACTTCAATAAAGCTGATTATGGAAAAATGAAGCTTTACTCTGCTAGCTGGAATTGGGAAATGGATATAAACAACAAAAGCTTAATAACAAGGGGAGGCAAGAGAGTAAAAATAGGAGTGGTGTATAGACCCCCTGCCCTGGCGGAGGAGCTGGAGGAGTGTCTGGTGGCAGATGTTGGGAGACACTGCAGACTGGGCAGAGGAACAGTGGTGGTGTTGGGGGACTTAAACATGCCAGGAACAGACTGGGAGACTATGACATCTTCTGTGACCAGGGAACAGAGGTTGTTGGATGTGTTTCAAGATGCGTTCCTAACTCAGCAGGTGGGAGAACCGACCAGGGAGGCACGGGTACTGGCTGTGGTCCTGGCAGACAGTGACCAGATTAGGGGCCTGGAGGTAAGGGACCCGTTGGCGGGGAGTGACCCTGCCACAGTCTGGTTCTGCCTGGACCTAGGAGGGCTAGAAAGCTGCACAAAGACAGAGGTAACTGACTTCAGGGGAACGGATTTTAAGGAAATGGGAAGGATCCTTAAGGAGCATTTGGATGGGATTGGGTCAGACATGGACACTGATAGTAGGTGGGAAATCATCAGGAGAGAGGTGCGAGATGCTACCAGCACCTGTGCAAGAGTAAGACGAAAATGCGGTAGGGCCCGAAAACCCTGCTGGTGGACCAGGGAGGTCCAGGAGGTGGTGCAGGGAAAGAAGGGAACCTATAGGCAATTCAAGTGCTCAAGGAGTGAAAAGGATTGAGGGGAGTATGAGCTGATGGCTAGAAGGGCCACTAGGGTGGTGAGGGTGGCTAAGGCAAGGAAGGAGCAGAACCTAGCCAGGGAAATCAGGAGAGGGAACAAGGGGTTCTTTAGATACATTGGGGAAAAATGAAGGGTGAAGGGGCAGATTAACAGGATTAAATCAGGGGAGAGATGGGCACAAGACCCGGGGAGCAGGCTGAGGTACTAAATGAGTACATTACCTCAGTTTTCACCATGGAAAATGGGGGTGCTGTATCATACATGGGAGGAGACAGAGATACTGAGGAGGGGGGGACCCTTACCGATTGGCGGGTCTGGAGAGAGGGGGAGGCATCACTGGCAGGAGGGGGGAGGACAAAGCAGGGAGAAGAGGTACTGGAAGTGGAAATCACAGCAGAGAGAGAGAGTGAGGGAAGCCCTCAGCTCCCTTAAGATGGAGAAAGCACCGGGGCCGGATAAATTACATCCCAGAGTGCTGAAGGAACTTGCGGATGTCCTGGCGAAACCCCTGGCAGAGCTTTTCACCATCTCTCTGAGGACAGGGTGGGTGCCCCAGGACTGGAAGGTGGCGCATATAGTGCCTATGTACAAGGGGGGATCAAGGGAGGTGGCAGAGAACTACAGGCCTGTCAGCCTGACATCGGTGGTGGGCAAGGTGATGGAGGGTATTGTCAAGGAGAGGCTAGGGGGGGGACCTGGAAAAGTCAGGGTGCCTGGACGATAGACAGCATGGATTCGTCTCGTGGAAATCGTGTCAGACAAACTCAGAGTGCTCATGACTGGGTGATGAGTGCCTTGGACCTTGCAGACCAGTGGACGCCCTCTTTCTGATTTCAGCAAGGCATTTGACTCTGTTCCTCATATGGGCCTGTTGGATAAGCTGGGAGAAATGGGGGTGGGGAACCAGATGATCAGATGGATAGGCAATTGGCTCCAGGACTGGACCTAGAGGGTCGTAGTTGGGATAGTCTCATCCCCAAAGAGGGTCATTAGTGGGGTCCCACAGGGATCAGTCCTTGCACCCCTCCTGTTCAACGCCTACGTTTCTGACATAAGGACAGGAATCAGGAGTGAGATGGGTTTCTTTGCAGATGACTCAAAACTGGGGGTGGTGGTGGATGTGGAGGAGGGGAGAGTGGCCCTGCAGGGGGACCTGGAGGCTCTGGAAAGATGGTCTAGAAAGTGGAAGCTGAGGTTCCATGCAGGGAAATGCAAGGTACTCCACCTGGGGGCCAGAAACCCGGGCCAAGTGTACACCCTGGGTGGGGAGGAAATGCTACAAGTCTCGATGGCTGAGAGGGACCTGGGGGTGGTGGTGGATGTCAAAATGAACAACTTGGAGACTTGTAGGAGGGCAGCAGCCAAGGCCAACAGGATGCTGGGATGCATCGCTAGGGGGATCACCTCCAGAAGGAGGGAAGTGATGCTCCCTCTGTATAACTGCTTGGTGAGGCCACACCTTGAGTACTGCTTGCAGTTTGGAGGCCACACTAAAGAAGGACATTAAACTCCTGGAGAGGGTCCAGAGGAGGGCAACCAAAATGATTTGGGGCTTGGTGGACAGGACCTATGAGGAGAGGCTCAAGAACTAAATATGTACACATTGGAAGAGAGAAGGGACCTGGGGGACATGATAGAAGTCTTCAAGTACATGAAGAGGGTAAATAGGGGAGGAACAGTCAGGTGCTTCAAGGAAGGAGGGGCCACTAGGGGGCATGGGTGAAGCTGGAGGGGAAGATCTAGGGAGAAAGGAGGAGGTGCAACTTCACTGAGAGGGTGGTGGAGCCATGGAATGCACTGCCTAGGGGGCTGGTGGAGGCAGAGACAGTGGAGGGGTTCAAGAGGGGCTGGGACATGTACAGGGGAAGGGTTCTGGTAGCAGAATCCTATGCAGCAAGAATATCCGGAACTGGGAAGGGAGAAGCCAGAGAAGGCGAGGGGGGCAGCAAGGTCAACAACCAGGGTGGGGGCTGACCAATCGAGCAGACTCGAAAGACCGTTAGGCCTATTCTGCTGGCATTTTAGTATGTTAGTATGTTAATCTCCACCTGGGGCAAGATTTCCCCCAAAATATCTTATTGTATCAATAACTGGGTACCGACCAGAGTACAATATAAAAATGTGCGCAGACTAGAGTCCCACTTTGGTGCAATAAGAAGGTTTAAAAAAAAAACATAAATAAGAAAAAGAAAAGTTGCAGAAAATATAAAAAGTGACCTACAGATACAAATTGGAATTTGTAAAAAAAAAAAAAAGTCTAATCAAGTCAAAATAACAATATGGAAAACCAAGCAAAATTTGGAACTACAGCTGGCTACAAACTCAAAAGACAACAAAAAAAATGTTCTATAACTACGTTGGTTCACTACGAGGCAGCAATTTGGGAGTAGGTCCTCTGGTACTAACTTAGGGAGTAATTCATGAGGAAACTAAGATGGCAGCAGAATTCAATAAGTACTTCATAAGTGTATTTAAACCTACAGAAACATTACCAGATACTACCCATAGTAATAGTGAAGAATGGAGACCTTTCTCTAGGACAGAGTTCATGGAAGTACTTCAAAACTTAATATATAATGGCTCAGCAGGTCCTGATGGAATTCACCCTAAATTAAAAAAAGAACTGTCAAGGGAACTACTAGGTCCACTGACTATTCTTTTTAATGTATCCCTAAATGAGGATGTCATTATCCCAGAGTGGAACGAGGCAGTGGTAACCCCTATTCACAAGGCAGGAAATAGAAAGGATGTGAAAAATTATAGACCCATCAGCCTAACTTTAGTAGTGGGTAAAATTTTGGAAAGACTAATACAAAATTGTATGGAGTCTCACATATTACAGGAAAATCTAGGAGACATTGCACAACACAACTTCCATCTGGATAGATCATGCCTGACTAATCTGCTACATTTATTTGAAAGGGTAAGTGCTGCCCTGGAAAAAGGACTTCCAGTAGATGTAGTATTTTTAGATTATTCAAAAGCATTTGATTTATCCAATACAATATTAATAGGACAACTGATCAAATTCAAATTCCACAGCAATATAATAAATATGGGATATACAGTGGAGAGCTGTCAGATAAATGATTTATCTACACAAGTGTTGTTTGGCCTCCGGTAACCTCATGAGTGGCGTATGCCACAAGTGAGGTGTCCGAGGTCAAACAGCACAAGTGTAGATAAATCATTTATCTGACAGCTCACCATTGTATATTTCATTTATGCAATAGGGATGCTTTCTGTCAGTGCAGGGACATTTGCTTTTGAATGCTTATCTTGTTTTTGCATATGTTTGTCAAAAAAGTGAACAAAAAATTGCATTTTCTGCTCTTTCTTGCTAATTATAAAAAAAATCTATACGGTATCTATAAATGAAACACCACCCATTTTATAGATAATTTTGTGCTGAACAACTTTCATGCTCGCAGTACCATGCTATCTTTTTTCGTTTTAAAGTTATTCACATTTGAATATGGGTCGTACTGCTACTGAGGCTGAACATTCTAAATGAGTTCCAGAGTGATTGTGACATAGCTACTATATGGATAAATTTTATTTATTCAACGACTGTGAAGATAAGTGGATTTATGCAGTAGGCGTGGACATAAATTCTATGTGATAAATCTGAGCTACTATGTGATAAATTCTAAATTTTACATTTATACACCTAATAGATGCATCATCACATATTTATACACATAGTAGATATGTCACAATCACTCCGGAACTTATTTAGAATGTTCAGCCTCAGTACCAGTACTAACTATATTCAAATGCAAATAACTTAAAACCAAAAAAAGATAGCATAGTGCTATGAGCATGAAAGTTGCGGAGCACAAACTTATCTACAAAATGAGTGGTATTTCATTTATAGATACCTTATAGATTTTTTTATAATTAGCAAAAAAGAGCAGAAAATTTTATTTTTGTTCACTTTTTTGACAAACATTAGCAAAAAAAGATAAACAATAAAAAGCAAATGTTTCTGCAGTGACAGAAAGCATCTCTATTGCATAAATGAAATATACAATGGTGAGCTGTCCGATAAATGATTTATCTACACTTGTGCTGTTTGGCCTCGGGACATCTCACTCGTGGCTTATGCCACTCGTGAGGTTACCCGAGGTCAAACAGCACTTGTGTAGATAAATCATTTATCTGACAGCTCACCATTGTATATCCCTTATTTATTCAATGGCTTCTGAGTCCATGCGTATTGCATAAAACCTCATGGTTAACCAATAGAAGACAGAGTAGTTTTATGGGGACATACTTCAATGGGGCCCAGTTATAAGCAGGGTCCCTCAGGGCTCTGTTTTGGGGCCCACACTTTTTAACATTCTGGTATCCTCCATGGAAACCACTGGTAATGCATGGATGGTTAAATATGCTGATGATTTTAAACTGAGATGCATAGTCAGTAACACACAATCAGCTTCAGATCTCCAGGATAATCTAGACAAACTGGAGCACTGGGCTTTAAACAACAAAATGAGTTTTAATGCAGCCAAATGTAAGGTCATGTATCTGAGTCACAATAACATCAGGAATGCCTACAGACTTAATTGTGTACTTCTTCAAGAGGCAATTAATGAAAGGGACTTGTGTGTAACAGTATACAATAAATTAACCTTCGACAGTCAAGAAGTGCCAGCATATTGTTGGCTGCATTCTTAAGAATATTTAAAGTAGAGATCCCAAAGTAATAATCCCTCTTTATTCCAACTTAGTAGCTGGTTAGACCCCATCTGGAGTACTGCGTGCAGTACTGAAGGCCACACCTTCACAAGGACATTAACTAAATTGAGGCAGTCCAGAGAAGGGCAACCAAAATGGTGCAGGGACTGCATCAGAAGACATATGAGGACAGATTAATGGAGCTCAATATGTATACCCTAGAGCAAAGAATGAAGAGAGGTGATATGATCGAAACATTCAAACACTTTAAGGGCATTAACAAGGTGAAAGAGTCTAACATGTTTCAATATAAGAAAAAATAGCAGGACAAGAGGACACAGCATGAGATTAGAGGGAGGCCGATTAAGTGGTAATGTGAGGAAGTTCTTTTTCACAAAAAGGGTGGTGGATGCATGGAATGGCCTACCTCAGGAAGTGGTGGCTATGAATACAGTGCAGGCCTTCAAACAGGCATGGGATAGGCATAAGGGAGCAATACAGATGAGTATGACTAGATAGGCCACTGACAGAGCAAAAGCCGATGGCACATTTATAAGGTAGAAAAAAGAAATGGGCAGACTGGATGGGCCTTGCAGTCCTTGTCTGCCGTCAACTTCTATGTTTCTATGTAGTACGACCCCATCTTGACTATTGTTCTCCTTTCTGTGCACCAACATCAGTAGGAGGTAAAAAGCTAGTTGAGGGGGTTCAAAGAAGAATTACTAAAAAGATAAAGAATGTACAAAATCTGGACTATGAGAAGAGACTAGAAAACCTAGGCCTATAGTCAATACAATACAGGCAACTAAGGGGTAACCTTTGTTTTACTTTCAAGGCCATGCAAGAAGAATATTTGATGGAGACTATAGGATTGGTGAGGCATACCGGAACTACTTATACCAGAACCCATAATCAAAAACTAAAGGGAGAAGTAAATAGGATCAAAAAACGTAATGATTGGTACAGCCAAAGAACTGTCATTTTGGAATGCATTACTAAAAAAGTTAGTAGATAGTGAAGACATGCTGATGTTCAAAAACAGGTTAGATCATTTCATGGGAAATAAAAAGTTACAATATCTTGGTTCAATTTCCATATCCTTTCCACCTGAACACGGGTGGCAAGTTCCAAAGGGTCTATGGTCTCCAGAACTCATAACAACCTATGAAACCATAAAAAAAAAAAAATCCCTAGGGATAGACGGCTTTACAAATGAATTTTTCCAGTGTTTCATTACAGAACTTACCCCTTGATTGAAAAAAATGTGAGGAGAATTACTGGTAAAAGATTTGAATATGGATCTACTCCCATCCATGCATACAGCTTAAAATAATATTGATACCCAAAGAAGATAAACCATGAGATTCAACAGAAGGCTATAGATCTGTTGCAATCTTAAATTCATATTATAAATTATTGGTAAAGCTAATTAATAATAACATTCAACCACATTTAGAAGCATGCATAAAACCAGTATGGATTTACAAAAGGGGAACACTCTGTCAAGCTAACAGAAAAATACAAGCTTTAATTCATCTGATCAACCCACATAAACAAAACCTGAACGATACATATTAAGCGGTAGCAGTAGGCACTAGCAAAGCCTTCAACTTGGTAAGTTGCGACTATATTTATCAAATATTGGAAAACCGGGGTCTACCAACTGAATTAATAACTATAATAAAAATACCATAGTTAAATTTCAGATTAATCAATATCTGACAGACAATTTTAATATGCTAAATGGGGTGCAACAAGGTCGCTCCTTATCGTCAACACTATTCATTTTAGCCCTGGAACCTTTCTTACAAATCATAAGAAATAATAAATATAGAGATGGAATTATGATAGGTAAAGATCAAATTAAATTGAGTGTCTTTGCAGATGACATCCTGTTAATTATTAAAAATATAGACATGTCACTAGATTCTTTTCTAGAGGAAGTCCAAATATTCTCAAAGATTTCAGGATAACAGAGCAATGACAAGAAGTCTGTTATCATAAAATTGTCGAAAAACTCATTGGAATACTTAAATTTGATTAAGAAATCAAAATCTAAAATGTAATTAAATATCTAGGTATACAATTATCTGCAGATCAATCTCAAAGTATCAGAATAAATTACGATAAAGCCAAACAAAAGATCTCATCACTGTTGGAAAACTGGAAATATTTAACACTGTATTTGTGGGGTAAAATTGACACCATCAAAATGATGTCCATACCACATTTTATATTTGTGATACAGACTATGCTAGGCGCCCCAAATACTGCTTTGTTCCAGGAGATGAAAAGAACATTCAGCAAATTTTTATGGAGAGGGGGAAAGCCCAGGATTACATGGTAATGTATTAATTACCTCAACACTGTCAACCTTTTGTTGCATCATAGTGTTTCGCGATGAAAACCCACATTTTATTATTGTTTACCTTCTCTAAAATTCTTTAATGTTGCAGTTTGTTTTATCTGCTTCCTTTCTTAGTAGAAATGAAATGCATGGTAATGGTGTAATATAATATACCCAACCTTGTTTTATAAACTCTTATTGCATACTTTCTGAGCACTAAAAAAAACACCTCCCCAAACAGTGCTGCCACTCATCTTGCAGTAGTCTTCTGTCCTCTCACTGCATCATCATGAGTGGCTGGACTGTGTGGAGGTAGTTCCAAGTTCAGGAAAGATGCAGTGAAAGTTGATCAAGGGATGCAAACAATCATGTTTTGGTAACACCAGTATGGTGGGTAGTCTCTTTTTCGCTTCTAAAAAGAAAAATAGAATCAGAATGAAGCAGCCAGCTACATCAGCAATCTTTACAGAATATGAGCAATCATAATCTGTGTTTTACACTGGGGACATGTTGAGGCCTAAGGGGTTTGACAGTGTCCTTTTAAGTTATATATAAGCTCAAATATTAGCGACCCATTATCAATGATCTTTTTTCCCAGATGGTGATGACCTGTTATACCAAATGTGTATCCTGCCTTTGCCAGCAGATTCAAAATTACAAAATATTTTTCTTAATACAGAATTACATAATTGCAAATCACATTTCTTAATTTCATGGTTCTCCATAGCCAGGAAATTTACCAAACACCCCTTAATCTTACAGTTACTATGGTTATACTTACAACTTGGTAAGACTACGGGGAGGCCATAATTATAACATGTATTTCAATAGTTTGTATGAAGGCAATATTTTAATTTGGAAAGATGTTATATTCAGTGTCCAAACCTGGACCTATATACAGTGAAAAGAAAAAGTAAAAAACAAGAGCTGAAATTTACTCCAGTACTCTACTATTCTGAATAAATTTAAGAAAATGACAAGTATTTACAGTAATAAATCGTCCAGACTTGCGGTACTAATACAACAATAAATAATCTTACAGGCCGGCCCGTCGGCGCAGCGGTAGCGCTATAGCTTGTGACGGCAGCGACCTGGGTTTGGGAATGGGCTTGGGTCGTCGGAGGGCTGGGAAGGGGAGGTTTGAGCGTCTGTAGGACAGCTCATCTCCGGGGGGAGGGAGGAACGTTGGCTCGGTGCATGACCAACCTCTAGCGGAAGCTAGACGTTTAGCATGCCCGAGCACTGAGACCTGGGGTGGAGCAATGCAGACACCTGTGTAAGCCATGGCGTCATGCGCTAGTCATGCTCCTAGGGGAACATGCAGGAAAAAAGCTTGGTCCCGGCACAACACTGGGAAGAAGAGCTGGACTAATGGCTCTCGCCCACTAATGCCCCAATCCACGGAGGAGGACCCTGATGAAATCCAGGGGTACGGCACAGGGGTTGGGGTTGAGCCTGGGGCCCTTCCCCCACTTCATCCCCACCTGGGAGGTAGAGTCATGGCTCCATGAGGAGTCTTCCCATGAGGTTGGGTGCTGGAGGGTAAGCTGGCTGATAGTGTTGATGATCGAGGGGCCAAAAATAGAGCTTACAAAAAATAAAAACAAGAAACAATCTTAATAAATAAAAGGACTTATAAATCATTAGCCAGATTTTACCAATTATTAATATCCAAAAGAATCGATCCTTATAGTAAACTAAATCACAAATGGAATACTGAATCTGAAATAATACACACAAACCACGGTTACTAATAAGGAATCAAAACAACAAATTATACGTCTCAGCAAAAAATAACCTTGGGGTTAGATGCTTTTCATAAACCCCTCGAACTTCGCTTTCGGGGGTTATGTAGCATCTAACCCCTCAGGTGTGTGTAAACTTCTCGTTACACACAGCACCCCATATTTTATTTTATATAATTGCTGGGTCTCCCCTTTTTTGCCACAGCAATTATATAAAATACAGGATGTTCCCCCCGACGTTCTTGTGCTGCCATGCTGTGGTCCGTTTTCTGTCAGCAGCCTGGCAAATTTTTTTTTTGTTTTCAGCTGTTCTGGTGTCCCTCTGTATTTAGAAAAATATCAGTTTTTAAAAAAGAAATAACCTACTGCCAAATTCCTATGGCATGGAGGCTGAGTTTTGCTGAAGAAGGAAGTGGTGAGAGGCAAGCGGCGTGAGGGGACAAACTGGCGGGCGCATGCACAAACCAAGAGAAGCCGTATACGTGTTTGCCATTATGAACACTCCTTTATAATGGCAAATTACGGCACGATCTTCCAATGGGAAAAAGGGGAGACCCATTAATTATGAAACCTATTGCACTGTTTATGGTTATGCCCTAAAATTATTAAGTGGTGGGAAAAGCTCCACCAAATTATTACCACAACTTTGAATTTACAGGGCTGGCCCGTTGGCGCAGCGGTGGGATTTCCGCTTGAGACACCAGTGACCCGGGTTCGGGAACGGACCCAGTTCGTCGGAGGGCCGGCTGGGGGAGAAGGATCGAGCATCCCAAGGACTGCTCTCTTTCTCCGGGGGAGGATGGGGGAAGCGATCGGCGCACTGAGAACTCCTGGCGGAGGCCGGGGGATCTCAGGCGACCGACGCGCACAGCTTTGGGAGGTGGGGCGGACGCTGGCATCATTGCACGTCCCCGCCTCTGTAAGGAAAATGGCAGAAAAAATCGAGGCGGGGCAAGGACCACCGTATACATGAATCCCTCCCGGAAGACCTCGATTCACCACCGTTGCTGCAGGTCCCCCGACCAGACATTGGTTCTGTGGTCACCGAAGAAGGTGGACGCAACCCCGCCCTCCAGGGGGTAAGCCGGGTGTGACTGGGGGACCTAGGCAGCCATAGATGGTGGTGGAGGTTTCAAGGGGCCGTGACCAAGGCTGATTAAAAACAGGGTCCTGCCAGGGAAAAAGATAAAATTGAAAAAAAAACTTTGAATTTACAGATTACGTTTGAGCTGGGCAAATTCTTGTGGAAAAATTTGATGGATGTAGACTGAACTACAACAAAATATTCATGTTGGCAACAATGGCATTAAAACGTCAGTTATTGGAACATCAGAAAAATAAAACCTTTCCTGAATTTGAATTTCATAACTGTTGGTATATTACTCAATGAGACCCAGTCCTTTGAAAAACTAATATATAATTTAGATCCAACAAGTGGTGACCTACTTGGATCTTCTTGGAAAGATATCCAAGACAATATCCCACCTAGTATGAGACTCTAGGGTCTGGCTCCTATTCCCAGTTGCGCTGTTTAAATAAAAAAAAAAAAATTAGATCTGTACCCCAAGTTTGTTTATTTGTACCTCTAAATACTTAGAGAACACTGATATAATAAACTATATTAAGTTGTCTAATAATGTGGAAAAACGGATGTGTGAGAGGGTGAGATGGGGAGTTGATATTTATCATACAGTTCATAAGATATACAGTCGCACAAACTAGATGGCATTATGTTGTGTACAAACTAATGAATGTATTAATGTTTGTGATTATTAATATGAAAACAAAAATATTAAAAAAAAAGAGAGAAAACTGGGGATTGGTGTTCCATTGTCACCTGCCTTTTGCACCGCCCACTCTTTTAAGTGGGTAAAAGATAAAGTCATATATTTAGGAGTGCAGATCTCTACTGACTTCGTAACCTGTATACAGTTAACTATACACTTTTGTAACATGGAAAAAATAACAGTATGGGGAAATAAGGAATACAGTTGGTTGAAGTGGGTCAGCTGGTACAAGAGCAACACGGCATTATGGCACGATAATGCCGTGTTGCTATTGAAGTACCTCAGACAACCGCAGAGCAGAGAGCAGCAGTGTGGAGAAATAGATACAGGGCAGAAGAGGGACTGGAATACAGTGAAATGTAGAGTGGTAGCCAGCAGTGACGCGGACGAGGAGACAGGAGCAGCCGGGGAGAAGTATCCGGAGCAGAACGCACCCTGAGAGGCATGAGAAGGGGGAATGTAGTGTAGTGGAAATGTGGAGGCTCTGTAGTGTAGGAGACAGAGAAGGTAAATTGTAGGTCTGGTAAATGCATGTAGGGCAGTCGGAAGATCTGGAATTGAGTGAGGAAAGCTGCGAAAAAGTCAGAGAATGGCAGGGACAGAATGGGAAATGTAGCGAGATCGGTGCCATGGGGAGACACACACACAGAAGGCCAGATAATATGTAAAATAGAGAGGTGGGCAGATAGCGAAACGGACAAAGCAAGACATAATAGATCAAGCGTTGCAAATAAAATAAAAGCTGGTCAGATTGGGCAAACGTCGTGAAATGTATGTTCAGAGATAGTGTCCTGATAGTTATCGTTGGTGTAGTTTTCACAACATCAGGAAAAAAAAATAGGTGTCTCTTCAGTGTTCACAAAGTGCAAGATACAAATGTAAACAGCGCAAAGTGTGGCTGACTTCTCTTATTCATAGGATCAGAATAACTGTGATAGTACACAGTTTGTCATAGAAGCCATGTTACAAGTGCATTAATCCACTCCAAAGGTGGCATCTAACGAGGAGTTAATGCACAGTTGGTACATTTCAGGCACTTGGCCTGCGGCCGCAGGCCACAACGGTCCCAACCATGCATTAACTTCCCATTAGATGCCACCTTTGTCGTGGATTAATGCTTACTTAAAACAGTGTGTGTATATGCAGCTATTAACAGGTGGCAGGTATTTCTTTTAACTTTCACCACCTGACTATAAACAATAAAAATGAATGTTCTGCTCTGCTTTCTTTTCCTGTATTTAGCTCTGCCAATTCCAAGTGGATACTGGAAAGAATTCAATAAACTATTAGCAGAATTCATTGGGTGTGTGTGTGTGTGTGTGTGTGTGTGTGTGTGTAGAAGATCCCACATAAGGTAGGATGCCCTTACAAAGCGGGGGCTGGATGGGTCTCCCTTGTTTAAAAACATATTATGTGGCAGCTGAGCTGTGGCACATTAGACATTAACATGGACTCTCCAGTTAATGGTTGGACACCCTTAGAACAATGAGCACGTACACATATACCACGAAGATATTTATCCAGGGCGGGGAATGACATTGCACTAAGGGATGTTTCTAACAGGGGGACCAGACACATCCTAGGAATTTGGCAAAGGATCAGTGCCAAGTGGAGCCAGGCAGGCCCAGTATGACAAAGACTCCCTAGTAAGTGGGTGCCCAAGTTCCTTCTAGCTTGACACCACTTGGCATATGCTAGGTGGGGCAGGCAAGGCCTTGCAGTTCTTCACTCAATTCTTGGATGATCAAAATGGTGTGAAAAGTCTTGCACAGCTGCAAACAGAATTTGGTCTACCTGCAACAGATTTGTATAGGTATCTTTAATGCTGAGACTTTATTCTTGAAGGATCAGGTGTCTAGGGACTGACAACTCCTGTACCATTGAGACTGGTACTTACAGCACGCAAGCTCGGGAGGTTATACAAGTCATTCATTTCCAAAATAAATAAATCACTGTATGAGGGATAAAGGTGAAATAGGGGTTCTCAGAATTCAGGAGAAGTGGGCCAGTGAGGCTAATTTAAATATCACTCTGAAACAATAAACCTGTATTTGGGGAAGTATTAATCGCACCACAGCATCAGGTTTATGGAGAGAATTTAGGTGGAAGGTAAACGTGTTTTTTCATAACCCCGAAGATTTCATGTCACTCTGGTAACATTAATACTAATCTGTGCTGGAGGCAGTGTGGTGAGAAAAAGGCACACACATGCATATTTTCTGGAGCAGCCCATCTCCACTCATTTTAGAAGACTGTCTCCCAGCAAATCGTTAGAATACTGAGCCTAGTCAAAACACCAGGCATGGTACACTTGGTCTTGGGCCTTCCTCCCAGGGGGTACATAAAGAGGGACAAAAAATATTTATTTCTAATCCTGATAGCTGCTGCAGCCAAGGCAGTTACACGTTATTTGCTATCACCCACACCTCTGTAAGGTAATCAGTGACATAAAATAATATACTCAATCCGCAGAATGTGGGCTATCACAGCTTTATTACAAGTCCAGAAGGAAAAATAGAGCTGGCTTCCTTATTTTGACCACAGGGAAGATGCTGAAGAAGTGACATAATTAGAGCAATTTTTGTAATGGTGACTGCTGGCTATCACTTTAATATCAGGTAGTTCACTAAGTCTTGTCCTCCAGCGGGGTAACTGCAGAGGGACTGTCCAAGGATACAACATCCACAATCTCCCCTCTGGTGTGTGTATGTGTTTATGTATGTATATATATATATATATATATGTATATGTATGTGTGTGTGTGTGTGTGTGTGTGTGTATGTATATATATATATATATATCTCTTCACCTGTAAGGAAACACAGATGGGAAAACTTGTCAGTTACTATATTTTACATCTTGACTCTTATGTACTCGATGTATTACTTTAAGAGCACAAGGAAAGTCTGTGATGCTTATGGTTCCTGTTTATCTTTTGATGCTTATTTAGGTTGAGATTATTTGTTTCGTCTAATTTACAGTGCCTGATGAATTTGTTAAGGACCCTTTTCCAAAAACGGGACTTGAGAAAGTATCAACACTATGGCTTGAATAGTAGTGGACTAGTATTCGGAGTCTAGCATCAATATTGGAACCTTTAACAGTCTCATGATATAAGCCAACCCTTGGCTCAGTCTTAACGAGGTGCACTACAGTGATTTTAATGTCAGATGGCCTGCATGTTTGTTTTAATAGTTCTTCTCTTGTTTTAGGACACTTTTCCATATACTCAGAAGCTAACTGACATAACTGCAGATCTCACTTCAAGGGGGGGAGCTCTTGCAGCAGGTAATACCATTAGGACTAAAGCCACCAGGCGTTAGCACCCCACGGAAAACTTTTCTAGCCAGCAGTCTGTAGCGGGGTACCGCCCCTGTCAGCTCATCCCCGACGTCAGACGTGGTATAAAAGGGGTGGTCCCTTGGCACCACCTCAGTTCTTTTCCCTCCATTGACCCCCAAACATCGGATCTATGGACACCGTAGTTGCAGTCGACTGCCTTTTTTCTCGCACATCACGCAGTTTTTTTCTTGTTAAAATAACTTTCAACAGCTTTTTCGTCAGTTTCATGTCTTCATCAACACAGCGGCGAAAATCAAAGTGTGCATGCGGGAAGCAGATCCCGACGAAGGATGGCCATTTTGCCTGCCTGATATGCCTAGGCCCAGACCACTGGCCAGATGATTGCCTGCACTGCCTCAAGTTAAACAATAATACCAGGATTCGCTGTGCTAACACCTTGAAGGCCTGTCTTCTCAAGCAGCAAGTAGCCGCCCTGCAGAAAGCCCCATTGGGATACAGTTCATCCTCTTCATCCAGGGAGTCTCCCCCCCCCCCCCCCCCCAAGGAGAAGAGATCAGGAAGGAAACACCACCACCACCAGGAGAAGGAGAGGGCCAGATCGGAGTCCTGCCCAAAGTCATCTCACTTGGCATCTACTACTTCCACCTCCGGCGGGAGGTCAGAAGTGGTCCCCCAGGTACCAAAGCAGCTTCCGGGGACACCCACAAGAAGTTGACCTCCTCTACACATGCGAGAGGTAGGGAGTCTTCATCCCAGGTACAGCCTTCCACCCAGATCCCCTTGTCCCAGTGACCCCACAAACATGGGTTGACCCATGAGAGACATGCATTGGCTTCAGGCAGATCTACAGAATCCGGCACCCGAAAGCTTTCTGGGTAGTCCGAGAAACACAAGAAGTCAGACGAACCCAGCAAATGCTGTGAGGTTGTCCGGTACCAAACGCCTCCTCCACCCGAACACTGGGCGTTGTCTGCCTCCCAGATGACCGGACACTCCAACTCCATGTCGGAAAAGAAGCAAGCGCTTTTGGCAAAAGAAAAGCTGTCAGCCCCGAAGGATTGGCCATTGGCCCCAGCGACAGATTCCCCAGACACGGGGATACCGGACAGCCAACAGCCTCTGTCAAAAGAACTGGACCTCAGGTCACCAGACACTGAGGATCTGACGCCCGACGTACCCATTGACAAAGTGCTGGAGGACCGGTCACCACCACCTCAGAATCAGATGCCCGGACCCTCCGGTGCCTAGAACCAGATGCCCCCACTGCCAGTTGTTCCACTGGCTGAGGTGAGAGCACTATTTAATGCATGGTGGAATATACCATCAAAGGCATCTTCTTCCCAGACCCAGGGATCCACCCCCAGTACATCTTCCACCTAAAGACCTCACTCCTGAGTGGCCTTTACCGCCAAAGGAGCTCCCGCCGCCAGACAAAGAAGACAGGCAGATGCCTGGGTCAGGAGGCCGTAAAAGACACCCATCATCCATCCCATCTTCCAGCAGACGCCCACCACTGTCTTCAGGGGATGATGCAGGGGATTTGTCTTCAGACTAATCATCAGAAGACGAGCTTTCCATTTCGTTTCCAAATCCGAAGGGCTCGCCAAGGTCACTTCTGGATGACTCGTCCTTTTTGGGCATTATGCATCACATTCAAGTGCTATACCAAATGGACACTGAAGAATTGGACCCAGAAAGGTGCAGACTGGACAGATTTTTGGTGGCCACAGACCCTAAGCCATTGGTCATTCCCCCTTTGGTAAACCTTTTCAAAACATTGGCAGGTCCACATGGAGGCATCCAGCCACTACGGCCGCAGTACCTCCTAAGGCTGATTGACTTTATAAAACACCAAAAGGTGAGCCTTTCCTGGGCGAACACCCAAAGGCAGACTTCATGGTCCTAAGAGTTGCCCATGGCAGGGCGCAACAACTGCACCACATGAGTGCCCAGCCACCAGACCCATAATCCAGAAAGTTGCACCAGATGGGATGCAAGGTGTACTCCTTGACAACTTGCACTATTAGGTCACTGAATTTCCTGGCCCACATGGTCACATACCAGAAGTCTTTGTGGCAAAGGCAATGGACCTTGCCAAGGTGCAGCCAGATTCAGAGGGAAGGCGCTTACTGTCATTCAGTTTGGCATGGATGTAGACAAACACGTTTTCAAGAGTTCTTATGGCTCCGTGGGTACAGCAGCAAGAGCATCGGCCACCAGCATTTGCATGCAGAGGTGTGCTTGGTTCAGAGTTTCGGGCTTCTGACAGGATTTTCAGGATGCTATCCTGGATGCTCCTTTTCAAGGACCAGTCCTCTTTGTTCAGGTTACTGAGAAGCTTATCACTGGACTTCAAGAGTCAGGCAAAGCAGTATCGGAAGTCCACAGAATGTACAGGTCAGAGCCACAAGCTACATGTTGCCATCCCTTTCAGAAAAATCAGGGACAGCAAGAAGACACCAGACACAGCACAAGAGAGGCTTTAAAAGAAAAAGCCACCCTGTCCCTTCAAACAACATGAAGTCTTGCTATATTATGTCATATGCAGTATAACCCCAGGTTAGAACTGCTCCGAAGGTGAAAGAGTTAACTTCCATGCAGGGCATGGAATCTTGAGCGCGAGCTCGGTTAAACACTCTGTCTGTTGAAGCTCAAACTTAAACTGTCAGATTCTTTACTCCGCCTCATTGAACAGTCGCTCTGGAGATTCCTCCTGCTGCTCGGTTTGTTTATCGGTTTAAAGTGTAATTCTCGGTTTATTTTACGAAATTTAACCATAATCATCGGTTCAAGCTCTGTCTGTGGTATTGTAAGTAATAGGCTTATTTATTATTATTTTTCTTCTGTGTGGAACTTGTAATGTCTTTTCGGTTCAGTTTGAACCGATCAGAGGAGTTTAAAATTACTTTCTAGCCCTTTGAAGTCGGTTCCGGTTCTTATCGGTTCTAAAAAACCCGATTTTATTATAGTTTTTCCGACCCGTGACACGGTTGGGAACCGATAAGAGTCTTGCTTGGTGGATTGCCATTAACGGGCAAGTTTTGGTTAGGCTGGCACTATGTCTGAGAAACCCAAAAGAAAAACCAGACCCACTGGGTTTCAGCACTGTGGCCTCTGTGGGGAAGCCTTTGCCAAGGCTGACCCACACACCATTTGTGTATATTGTCTGGGGTTTGACCACCTCAATGCAGACTGCCAGATTTGTAAGAATGTTCCTGCTGCCACCGTGGAAAAAGAGTTGGTAGGCTCAGGAAAGGAGGCCAAAAGTCGCTGACCGGATGGCCAGCCCAGTTCGGTTCCAACCGAACCTGAGGAGTGCCCTCTGACCAGAGGCGATGCTTCCTCGGGCAAGCGAAGAGCCAGCTCTGAGGGCCGGTTCCAACTAAAGGGCTAGAAGGTCAGCTAGTTTGGGGCCAAAAGTTCTTTCTCCAACCGCTGAGGAAATAGCCAAAGCTATTCAAATTGTCCAGTCTCTTTCCCCAGTTCCGTCCGAACTGGCACTATTGGGCAAGTGCCCGGTTCGGTCTGTCCCCTCGGTTCAAGATTATGATTTTGAAGATTTTATGAACCAGGGAAGGAGAGGAGGGGTACGAGGAGAGTGAGTGTGATTTTGAAAGTCTGGATGTGCCCATTGAACCGACATCTCTCCAGACAGACCCTCAGGAGTATCCTCCCAGGCTATCTGTGTCCCCTCTCGTTTTTGTTTTACAAGAAAGTTGCTGACACTCTGCAACTCCCTGTTGAGGAAGCTGTTGATGATCAAGAAGAGCCTGATTTTGTGGAAATGATGGATATTCCAGAGTCTAGGAGACTGTCTATTCCCTTGCATAAATCTTTTAGGAAACAGTAAAAATTCTGAAAACTCCTCATTCTATCCTCCCTGTGGATAAAAGGATGGACATGAGGTATACTTTATCAGGCTCTGATACGGAGTTCTTATCCCAGCATTGCAGCCATGTGGGGGTAGTGCAGGCTGCAGCCTGTGACAAGGCTAATATTCCTCTAGCCTCTCACCCTCCTGAAAAGGATTCCAGGAGGATGGATGCCATGGCAAAAAAGCAGTACATGGCAGCATCTTTGGGACTCAGACAGGCAAATTATATGGCTTCACGAGCTAGGTACCAGAAATCCAGGTGGGATACTGTCCTGGCCCTAGCAAAGCAGGCCCCTGTACAGCTTGCCAGGGAGCTGGAGCAGGTGGCTACAGATGGTATTGAGGCATCCAAGGTGCAATTTCATGCTGCTGTAGACTCTAATGATGTTTCATCTAGAGTTATGGCTACAGCTGTGTCTCTTCGCAGAATGGCCTGGCTCAGATGTACTGCCCTGTCACAGGATACCCAGTCTAAGGCTATGAATTTTCCTGTTTTGGGAAATTCTCTGTTTGGGGAGCAGACAGAGAATTATATGAAGAAAATGAATGAGTATAGGACCACCTATAGGAGTGCATAGGCCAAAGAAGTGCAAGTCACTCCTCAAAGGCGGCATGTCAGGGGCAGGGGCAGGCCTTTTCATAGGCCGTTTGACCAAGCCCAGGTCTCCTCTTCTGCTTATGCCCAGAGAGGGTTCTTTAGAGGAAGGGGCAGAAGGGGCTCTAGTAAGCCTGCTTCTACCCCTCAACCCAAAGCCCCTGCAAAACAGGCTCCCTGATGGGGTAGCCAGGGCCGATTCTCCACTACCGATAGGGGGGCAGGCTGGCTTACTTTTTCCAAGACTGGAAGTCTTTAACATCAGACAAGTGGGTCCTGGAAGTAGTAAGCCAGGGACTGGTTCTCAGCTTCAAAAAATTTCCGAAGATGAGAGCCAGGTCTTTTCCACCTGCAAACCCATCAGAGCACTTGCCCTGGAAGCAGAAGTTTCTTCCCTCCTGGCTCTCAGAGCCGTGGAAAGGTTCTACCCATACACCAGGGCAAAGGGTTGTACTCCAGGTACTTCCTTACCCCCAAAAAGACAGGAGAATGGTGGCCCATTCTGGATCTCAGGTATCTAAACAAGCACCTTTTAAAACCAAAATTCAAAATGGTGACCCTGGGGATTATTTTACCCTCTCTAAGGCCAGGCGACTGGCTAGCCTCCCTGGACCTCAAGGATGCCTACTTCCATGTTCTCATCAGAAGCTCCCATCGAAAGTACCTCAGATTCGAACTGCCCTCAGGCCATTACCAGTTCAGAGCAATGCCCTTCGGCCTCTCCTCGGCTCCAAGGGTGTTCACAAAATGCCTGGCAGTAGCAGTTGCTCATTTAAGAAGGCAAAAGATTGCTATCTTTCCTTATCTGGACGACTGGCTCATTGTAGGCCAGTCTCCAGAACAGGTCAAACTGCATTTACAAGTAACCCAGCAGCTGCTTACATCTCTAGGTTTCCTTCTCAATCTTCCAAAGTCAGTTCTGGAGCCTGTGCAGTTTCTCACTTTTATAGGCGCAGAACTGAACACAAAAGAAGCCAGAGCCTTCCTTCCTCTGGAAAGAGCAAGGACCCTGGTGCCTCTGGCCTCCTCTTTCACCCTGCAGGTCTCTCGTCCAGCAAGGCATTTTCTACAGCTCGTGGGGCACATGGCTGCTTATACAGCAGTGGTGCAGGGAGCGAGATTTCAGATGAGGGTCATTCAGTTCCATTTGAGAGCCTTTTGGTCTCAAAGGACAGATCCCCTAACCAAATTGATTCCAGTGACTCGAACCCTGATCCAGGCCCTTCAATGGTGGCAGGATCAGAACAATCTGAGACAGGGGGTTCCCTTCACTCCCCAGTCTCATTCCTTGACCCTTACTACAGATGCGTCCCTCTTGGGGTGGGGGCTCACATGGGCGACCTTTACCCAAGGGCTGTGGTCCCCTCAGGAATCTCTGCTCCACATCAATTTGCTGGAGCTCAGAGCAGTTTTCTAGCACTCCAGGTTTTTCCACATCTGTCCAGAACAAGGTTGTTCAGGTCAGAACAGACAATACCACTACAATGTGGTACATCAACAAGCAAGGGGGCACTCGGTCTGGCCTTGTGCACCGAAGCAATGAAGTTGTGGTCTCTGGCTTATTCTCTGAACGCCTCCCCTTATGGCAGTTCACCTCCCAGGCAAGGACAATGTCCTAGCGGATGCTCTCAGCAGGATTTCCCAGGGCCATCACGAATGGGCACTGGATCCCCTGGTACTGGAGGTAATATTTGCCAGATGGGGCACTCCATAAATAGATCTCTTGCAGTCCCAGACAATCACCAACTTCCCTTTTTTGCTGCAGGCCCCAATGTTGGGCTCAGTCCTCTGGATGCCTTCCTTCTCAGTTGGGAAGGAAGTTTCATGCTTTTCCCCTTCCCCCTTCTTTTCAAAGTGCTAGTCAGAATCAGATCTCTATCCTGCAAGATAATCCTGATTGCTCCAGATTGGGCCAGGCAGCCCTGGTACCCACTCCTCATGTGCCTAGCAGTCCACCCTCCCCTATGTCTTCCCAGGAATCACAACCTGTTATCCTGTGCCCAGGGGAGAGTTTGGTATCCGGACCTCAAATCTCTCAATCTCAAGGCTTGGCTCTTGAAGAGTTAGAGTTTGCTGACCTACACCTTTCTCAAGGTGTATTGGATATCTTGAAGACCTCTAGGAAGCCTTCCACCAGGGCTACCTATAATTCAAAATGGAAGAGATTTTCCATATGGTGTGCTGGTAAACATATTTCCCCAGAATCTGCTGGTGTGCTCACGATCCTGGATTACTTGGTGCATTTGAATTCCTTGGGGCTGAGACCAGCTACCTAAAAGTGCACTTGGCAGCTGTGTCT
This sequence comes from Neoceratodus forsteri, assembly GCA_016271365.2. Taxonomy (NCBI): domain Eukaryota; kingdom Metazoa; phylum Chordata; order Ceratodontiformes; family Ceratodontidae; genus Neoceratodus; species Neoceratodus forsteri. The sequence goes on from CM057452.1 coordinate 573,154,673, forward strand.
GTCTTCTTGTCAGCAGGTAAGCCCTCTTCTTTATCAGCTCACCCTGTGTTCTCCAAGTTTTTTAAAGGGTTGCTTCACACCAACCCCCCGTTCCGGGACCCTGCCCCTGCTTGGGATCTTAATATTTGCATTGCTCAGCTTATGCAACCCCCTATTGAGCCATTGTCTTCAGCACAGCTGAAGTACTTGACTTGGAAAACTGTGTTTCTGGTAGCCATCACCTCTGCCAGGTGCATAAGTGAGCTACAAGCCTTGTCAGTGGTGCCTGATTTTGTCTCCTTTCATAGAGATAAGGTAGTCCTCAGGACTAACAGGAAGTTTTTGCCTAAGGTGGTTTCAGACTTTCACCTTAATCAATCCATGTCTCTTCCTGTATACTTCACTGACCATTCCTCCTCTGGTGAGAGGAGATTGCACAGTTTAGATTTCAAAAGAGCCCTTCAAACAACATGAAGTCTTGCTATATTATGACATATGCAGTATAACCCCAGGTTAGAACTGCTCCGGAGGTGAAAAAGTTAAGTGCATGGAATCTTGAGCACGAGCTCCGTTGAACACTGTCTGTTGTGCTTCAAACCTTACTAACATACTAACATACTAAAATGCCAGCAGAATAGGCCTAATGGCCTTTCGTGTCTGCTCGTTTGGTCAGCCCCCACCCTGGGTGCTGACCTTGCTGTCCCCCTCGCCTTCTCTGGCTTTTCTCTTCCCAGTTCCAGTTTCTTAACTGTCAGATTCTTTACTCCGCCTCACCGAACAGTCGCTCTGGAGATTTCTCCTACTGCTCGGTTCATTTTGTCGGTTTTAAAGTGTTTTTTCTCGGTTTTTAAACCGCATTTGTTTTAAAAATCAAACCGCAACCGGTCGGTTCAAGCTCTGTCTGTGGTATCGTAAGTAAATTAAGGTTTTACATTTATTCTGTGTGGAACTTGTAAACGATATTGGTTCAGTTTTGAACTGATCAGGTTGTTGTAAAATTACTTCAAACTTCATTAGAAGTGCGGTTCCTGGTTCTTATCGGTTCTAAAAAAAACTGATTTCATTATGTTTTTTTCCACGACCCGTGAGACACGTCTGGAACCGATAAGGGTGTCTTGCTTGGCTAAGGTCGTTAACGGGCAAGTTTTCTGGTTAGGCTGGCATTATGTCTGAGAAACCCAAAAGAAAAACCGGGCCCACTGGGTTTCAACACTGTGATGTCTGTGGGGAAGCTTTTGCTAAGGCTGACCCACACACCACATGTGTCTATTGTCTAGGGTTTGACCACCTCAATTCAGACTGCCAGATTTGTGTCAATTTCCCTGCAGCTACCCAGGATAAGAGAGTTGGTAGGCTCAGGGAAAAGGAGGCTAAGAAGTCCGCTGATCCAGATAGCCAGCCCGGTTCGGTGCCAACCGAACTAGAGGGAGTCCCCCCTAAACAAGGTGAGTCTTCCTTGGCCAAAAGGAGAGCTGACTCGGATGAGTCGGTTCCAGTTAAAAGGACTAGGAAGTCAGCAGATTTGGAGCCAAAAATCCCTTCTCCAACTGCTGCAGAAATAGCCAAAGCGATCAAAATTGTCCAGTCACTTTCCTCGGTTCCGACCGAACCGTCACCATGAAGCAGGCGGTCGGTTCCTCCGGTTCAGGAGTATGATGTAGAGGATTTTTATGTACCGGAGGAGGGGGAGGAAGATATTGAAGAGAGTGAATATGATTTTGACAGTCTGGATGTGCCCATTGAACCGGACATTTCTCCAGACAGACCTGTAGAAGTTTCTCCCCCTAGGCTTTCTGACTCTCCTTCTCATTTTATGTTCTATAAAAAAGTGGCTGAAACCCTCCAGCTTCCTATGGAAGAAGCTGTGATGACCAAGAAGAGCCTGACTATGTGGAAATGATGGATATCCCAGAGTCTAGAAGACTGTCTATTCCTATGCACAAATCTTTCAGGAAACAGGCAGTAAAATTTTAACCCCCGTTCTGTACTTCCTGTGGACAAGAAAATGGACAGAAGGTACACTTTGTCAGGCTCTATCACGGAGTTCCTCTCACAACAATGCAGCTATGTTAGTAGTGCAGGCCACAGCCTGTGATAAGCAAATATTCCTTTGGGTTCACACCCCGGATAAGGACTCCAGGAGGATTGATGCCATAAAGAAACAGTACATGGCAGCATCTTTGGGATTCAGACAGGCGAATTATATGGCTTATGTTGCAAGATATCAGAAATTCAGATGGGATACTGTTATGGTTTTGTAAGTAGCTCCTGAACAACTTGCAGGAGCTGGAGCAAGTGGCTGCTGATGGTATTGAGGCATCCAAGGTGCAATTTCATGCTGCAGTGGACTCTAATGATGTATCTTCCAGAGTCATGGCTACATCTGTGGCTCTTCGTAGAATGGCTTGGCTCAGGTGTACTAGCCTGTCACAGGATACCCAGGCTAAGGCCATGGATTTTCCTGTTGTGGATAACTCTCTGTTTGGGGAGCAGACAGAGAATTATATGAAGAAAATGGATGAGTACAGGACTACCAATAGGAGTGCACAGGCCAAGGAAAGGCAGGCCACTCCTCAAAGGCAGTTTTCCAGGGGCAGGGGCAGGCCTCTTCACAGGCCTTTTTACCAAACCCAGGCCTTCTCTTCAGCCTATGCCCAGAGGGGTTCTTCAGAGGGAGAGGCAGACGGGGTGCGAGCAGGTCCACTCCCACCACTCAGCCTAAAGCTCCTGCTAAACAGGCACCCTGATGGGCTGGCCAGGGCCGATTCTCCACTACCTGTAGGGGGCAGGCTGGCTTACTTCTTCCAGGACTGGATGTCTTTAACATCAGACAAGTGGGTCCTGGAAGTAGTAAGCCAGGGACTGGCTCTCAGCTTCAAAAAATTTCCAAGGATGAGAGCCAGATCCTTTCCACCTGCAACTCCTTTAGAGACTCTCACTTTGGAAACAGAAGTCTCAACCCTCCTGGCTCTTAGAGCTGTGGAGAGGGTTCTTCCCCTACACCAGGGCAAAGGGTTGTATTCCAGGTACTTCCTTACCCCAAAAAAGACAGGAGAATGGCGGCCCATCCTGGATCTCAGATACCTAAACAGCACCTTTTAAAACCAAAATTCAAAATGGTGACTCTGGGAGTTATTTTACCCTCTCTACGGCCAGGGGACTGGCTAGCGTCCCTGGACCTCAAGGATGCCTACTTCCATGTCCTCATCAGAAGCTCCCACCGGAAGTACCTCAGATTCGAACTGCCCTCAGGCCATTACCAGTTCAGAGCAATGCCCTTCGGCCTCATCTCTGCCCCAAGGGTATTCACAAAATGCCTGGCAGTAGCAGTTGCTCATTTAAGAAGGCAAAAGATTGCCATCTTTCGTTATCTGGACGACTGGCTCATAGTGGGCCAGTCCCCAGAACAACTCAAAGTACACCTTCAAGTCACCCAGCAGCTGCTCATATCTTTAGGCTTCCTTCTCAATCTTCCAAAGTCAGTTCTACAGCCTGTTCAGTTTCTCACCTTCATAGGTGCAGAACTGAACACACAATAGGCCAGAGCCTTCCTTCCTCTGGAAAGGGCAAAGACCCTGGTTTCTCTGGCCTCATCCTTCACTCTGCAGGTCTCTCGGCCAGCAAGGCATTTTCTGCAGCTCCTAGGGCACATGGCTGCTTCCATGGCAGTAGTGCAGGGAGCAAGATTTCAAATGGGGGACATTCAGTTCCATTTGAGGCCTTCTGGTCTCAAAGGAGATCCCCAACCAAGTTGATCCCAGTAACTCGAACCCTGATCCAGGCCCTACAATGGTGGCAGGATCAGACCAACCTGAGACAAGGGGTACCTTTTATCCCGCAGTCTCATTTCTTGACCCTTACTACAGATGCATCCCTCTTGGGGTGGGGAGCCCACTTGGGCAACCTCACCACTCAGAGATTGTGGTCCCCTCAGGAATCTCTGCTCCACATCAATCTGTTGGAGCAGTTTTTCTAGCACTTCAAGCTTTTTCCACATCTGTTCAGAACAAAGTTGTACAAGTCAGAACAGACAACACCGCTACAATGTGGTACATCAACAAGCAGGGGGGCACTCGGTCTACGGCCTTGTGCACCGAAGCAATGAAGTTGTGGTCTCTGGCTTATTCCCTGAACACCTCCCTTTGGCAGTTCACCTCCCAGGCAAAGACAATGTCCTGGCAGATGCTGTCAGCAGGATTTGTCAGGCCATCACGAATGGACTCTGGATCCCTTGTCCTGGAGGTGGTGTTTGCCAGGTGGGCATTCCTCAGATAGATCTTTTTGCAGCCCCAGACAATCACCAACTTCCTCTTTTCTGTTGCAGGCCCCCAGTGTTGGGCTCAGTCCCTCTGGACGCCTTCCTCCTCAACTGGGAAGGGAAGTTCCCCCCCCTTCCCCCTCCTGTTCAGGGTGCTAGTCAAGATCAGATCTCAACCTTGCAGGATGATCCTGATTGCTCCAGATTGGGCGAGACAACCCTGGTATCCACTTCTGCTATCCCTAGCAGTCCAACTTCCGCTGTGCCTTCCCAGGAATCACAATCTGTTAACCTGTGCACAGGGGAGGGTTTGGTACCCGAATGTCAGATCTCTCAATCTCAAGGCTAGCTCTTGAAGGTTAGAGTTTAACGGCCACCTTTCGCGAGGTGTGCTCAATGTTTTGAAGGCCTCAAGGAAGCCTTCCACCAGAAAGCTACTTATAACTCTAAATGGAAGAGGTTTTCTGTATGGTGTTCTGACAAGGTGGTTCTCTCAGAGTCTGCCGGCTTGCCCGAGTTCTGGATTATATGGTGCATTTAAATGCTTTGGGGCTGAGAACAGCTACCTAAAAGTGCACCTGGCAGCAGTGTGTGCCTTTTATCAGCAGGTAAACCCTCTTCTCTTTCAGCTCATCCGGTGTTCTCCAAGTTTTCAAAGGGTTGCTTCCATCAACCCTCCTTTCAGGGATCCTGCTCCTGCATGGGATCTTAATATTTGCATTGCCCAGCTTATGCAACCTCCCTTTGAACCCATGTCTTCAGCAGAGCTTAAGTACCTGACTTGGAAGACTGTGTTTTTGGTAGCCATCACTTCTGCTAGGCGCATAAGTGAACTACAAGCATTGTCAGTGGAGCCTGATTTTATCTCCTTTCATAGAGATAAAGTGGTCCTCAGGACTAATAGAAAGTTCTTGCCTAGGGTGGTCTCAGACTTTCACCTGAATCAATCTATGTCTCTTCCTGTGTATTTCACTGACCATTCCTCCTCTGGTGAGAAGAGATTGCACAGTCTAGATGTCAAAAGGGCCCTTAGCTACTATATAGAGCGTACCAAGGGTCACAGGTTTGATTCCCTCCAACTCTTCCTCACTTACGGTGAGGTAGGTGAAGGAAACCTGCCACTAAAAGGTCCATTGCCAGGTGGATTGTTTCTTGTATTCAATTTTGTTACCAAAAACTGGTAAGTTCTCCTTCAGGTCTGAGGGCTCATTCTACAGAGCTACAGCTGCCCTTGGCTGCTGCTAGGACATTCCTATCTTAGAGATATGTCAAGCAGCTACTTGGAAAACAGTTCACACTTTCACAAAGCATTACTCCCTGGACACCCAGGCTAGGAGTGATGCTCGGTTTGGCACAGCTGTGCTTCAGAGCCTATTTCCTAAGTAGGTTCTGCCCTCCTCCATGGAGGTACTGCTGTGTAGTCTGCATATGTCATAATATAGCAAGACTTCATGTTGTTTGAAGAAAAAATTACTCACCTTAGTAATGTTGTTTCTTCTAATGGATTCTTGCTATATTATGACCTCCCCCGCTACTTGCCCCTCTCAGAACCTCCTCTTCTTGTTTTTGGGATGTGGGTGGGTAGTGACCTGTTGGCACCTAGTGTTTGCCATTTTGTTTGTTGTTGTATTTCATTCTTTGGTCCCCTGACTTGAGTCTTGTTGTTGGGACCATAAAACGTGTTAGTATTTAGTAGCCAGTTGGCTAGTGTATGTTTACAGCTTCCACACAGAACCTTTAGTGAGCTTTGCTCGTAAAAATCTGACAGTTAAGGTTTGAAGCACAACAGAGTGTTCAACCGAGCTCGTGCTCAAAATTCCATGCACTTAACTCTTTCACTTCCGGAGCAGTTCTAACCTGGGGTTATACTGCATATGTCATAATATAGCAAGACTCCATTAGAAGAAACAACATTACTAAGGTGAGTAATTTTTTCTTAGTTACTATATAGAACGTACCAAGGGTCACAGGTTCAAATCCCTCCAGTTGTTCCTCACTTATGGTGAGGTTGGTAAAGGGAAACCTGCCACTAAAAGATCCATTGCCAGGTGGATTGTCTCTTGTATCCAATTCTGTTACGAAAAACTGGGTAAGGTTCCTCCCTCAGGCCTGAGGGCTCACTCTACCAGAGGTACAGCTGTGTCTCTGGCTGCTGCCAGGGACATTCCTATCCTAGTGATATGTCAAGCAGCTACCTGGAAAACAGTTCACACTTTTACTAAGCATTACCTTGGATATCCAGGCTAGGAGTGATGCTCGATTTAACACAGCTGTGCTTCAGAGCCTATTTCCAAGTAGGTTCTGTCCTCCTCCATGGAGGTACTGCTGTATAGTCTGCATATGTCATAATATAGCAAGACTCCATGTTGTTTGAAGAAAAAATTACTCACCTTAGTAATGTTGTTTTTTCTAATGGAGTCTTGCTATATTATGACCTCCCCCCCCAAGCCTGCCCCTCTCAGAACCTCTGTTTTTGGGATGTGGGTGGGCAGTGCAGTGTTGGCACTTCTTTGATACCCACTTTATTTCACCCTTCTAGGGTGTTTAGGTGTTATGTTTAAATTTTCCTTCTTGAATCCCCCGACTTGAGTCTTTGTTTTGGGATCAAGAACAAAAAGGTGTTTTTGTAGTTAGTAGCCAGTGGCTAGTGTAGGTTTATGGCTTCCACACAGAACCTTAGTGAGTTCTTGCTCGTAAAGATCTGACAGTTTAAGTTTGAGCTTCAACAGACAGTGTTTAACTGAGCTCGCGCTCAAGATTCCATGCCCTGCATGGAAGTTAACTCTTTCACCTCCGGAGCAGTTCTAACCTGGGGTTATACTGCATATGTCATAATATAGCAAGACTCCATCAGAAGAAACAACATTACTAAGGTGAGTAATTCTTTCTTCAGGCACCCAGGGCCCCAAAAACCCCAAGGCACACAGACCTCCCCTACCTACACCCTCCAACACAGCACAACTCCTTACCGACCCCCACAGATAGTGCAGGGCAGGCGGTAGGAGGGAGATCCTCCCTCTACCTATCTGGATGGTCCAATATAACATCAGACCAATGGGTTCTCTAGATAGTAGAAAGGGGATACTTCTTAGAGTTCACTCAATTTCCACCAGACAACCCACCAGTCCCCTCCCACTGCTCACCCTCCCACACACTCCTGAGGGCAGAGACACAGGCTTTACTGGACAGAAGAGAAATATAGGAGGTTCTGTTTGCTCAACAGGGCAAGGGATTCTATTCCCACTTCTTCCTCATCCCCAAAAAGACAGGAGATCTCCATCCCATTCTGGACCTGAGTCATCTGAACACCTTTATCGAATACAAATGGCTCAGAATGGTGACCCTGGTGAGCCTGTTACCAATGCTTCACCAGGGAGACTGGCTTTGCTGTCTAGACATGCAGGGCCTGCCATCCCGGGGTCACTTGACTGCTTAATGGCATAAAGACGTGTCTCCTGCGAGCCCCGACCCCAGTCCAACATTAATTTTGAATATCAGCGGTAATCCGGTTGTTAGTCACCCGTTTAAAGGTTTGGCAGAATCTGTGCGACGAGATGGATGAATATATCTTGGCTTTGGGTGGTAAATCTCAGCCATCGGGCGCCAAGAACGCCAAGAAACAGCCGGCGACGCTCCTGAGTAGCGCGGTGGGGCCCATCTCGCTTTCAGCTGCGGAGATGTCCGCTGTCAGGCGGGAACTAAGAGAGCGATTGATGGAGGTGCTAACTCTACAACTCAATCGGGTGAAGGAGAAAATTGATCGCAGGCTGACAGCTATAGATGCACAAATTGCTCAGCAGCAAGAAAGAGTGGAGGAGGCGGAGGGCCGTATCTCTGCTACTGAAGACCTCGTAGCCCTGCTCCCTTGGCGCATTGAATTACTCGAGAAGGAGGTGGCTGAGCTACAGGAGGCCCTGGATTATCAGGAGAACTATCACAAGAGGTTAAATCTTCATCTAAGGGGCCTTCCAGAAGGGAAAGAAGGTGTCAGTGTTTTGGACATTTGTGCGCGCACTCTGCCTGCCTTGATGGGGCTGAAGCTGAAAGGGGGAAAGTAGAAGCTCGAGCATGCCCATTGCACAGTGTTACCGCGCCCATCACAAGGACAGCCACCATGTCAAGTAATCTTCAGATTCCACAACTTTCAGGACAGACAAGAGATGTGGAATAAATACCGTGGGATGCAGGAGCTAAAGTATGAGGGGGTCAGATTACATCTGGCCCAGGTTCACTCGCCTAGAATTGGAAGGAAGAGGAGGGCCTTTAACGAGGTGATTGCAGAATGCCAGCGGTTGAAGGTCGAGTGGTTTATGATTTTTTCTGTGACACTTTGGATTTAATATGAGGGGGGCTCCTAAAGCTTTTGGGAGGCTGATAAAGCAGCTAGCTTTGTGGCGGATCTCAAGAAGAAGATGGGATGAGGAATGTCCTGAGAAGGCTGATGGCGAGTGGGAGCTAGTGGTATGCCCTGTTTTAGCTGTCTCCCCTGACTGTGTATTTTAGACCGAGTTCGAGGACTTTTGGTGAGTGTCCCAGTGGTACCCTTTTTTGATGGTTCCTCAAGGCGATCAGCTGCTCGTAGAGAGAGGGGCTTGACGCAGCCTTAACTTAACCCCTAGATGGTACGGGACTTTCTGAAGATAGACTGAGTGCTCGGGGACACGAACACTGCTGCAGGCCCTATGAGACTGAGTGGGGTGAAGTTGGAATCGAAACCGGAGTGCCCCAGGCTGGATTGGATTTGTGAGTAGCAGCACACGGGAGGCCCAGGTGGTTTTCAAAGGAAGTGGCAGTGAAGGTTCAAGAGAAAAAGAAAGCATTCAGGAAGTACAAGGAATTGCAGAAGGAGCAGGACAGAGAACTGTATCAGTTAAAGCAAAAGGAGGCTGGGAAGGCAGTCAGAACAGCAAAGGCCCAAACCGAGGAAAAGATAGCCAATTCAGTTAAGAAGGGGGATAAAACCTTTTATAGGTACATCAGGAGCAAAGGAAGACCAAGGGAGGAATAGTGAGGCTTAATAAAGGGAGGGAGGGTGGGCAGAGGTAGAGATACTAAACAAATATTTTTGCTCAGTATTTACAAATGAAGAGGGGAGATACATAAAACAAACAGTAGTAACACTCTGGATACAGAAGTTGATATCAGCCCATTTACAGAAGAAAGGGTTCTGAAAGAACTCTTAAAACTGAAGGTGGACAAAGCAATGGGGCCTGATGGGATTTATCCCAGAATTCTAAAAGAGCTAAGGGTAGAACTAGTGACACCACTGACTACCCTTTTTAACAAATCATGGGAGGATGGGGTGGTACCCGAGGACCGGAGGAGGGCAGATGTGATTCCCCTTCACAAAGTGGGAGCATGGCAGAAGCAGGAAACTACAGACCTGTTAGTTTAACCTCAGTAATAGGAAAATGATGGAATCACTTCTGAAGGAAAGAATTGTCGGTATCTAGAGGCCAGAGGGGCACAGGACCCTAGGCAGCATGGATTCACAGCGGAAGGTCATGCCAGACAAATCTGATAGATTTCTTTGACTGGCTGACCAAAGTAGTAGATCAGGGAGGGCTGTGGACATGGCCTACCTAGACTTTAGCAAGGCATTTGACACAGTCCCACAAAAGATTAATATACAAGTTAGCCAGCCTGGGAGGGTCCCAAGATGACAGCCTGGGTAAAGAATTGGCTGGAGAATAGGACACAGAGAGTAATAGTAAATGGAGTCCACTCAGAAGAAAGGAGGGTTACTAGTGGGCTACCGCAGGGTTCAGTATTAGGACCGGTCCTCTTCAGTGTCTTTATAAGCAACATTGCGGAAGGACTGGAAGGAGAAGTATGTATCTTTGCAGATGGCACTAAGATCTGCAACAGAGTTGATGCACAGGGTGGGGTGGAAAGGATGAGAAGGGACTTGGCAAGGTTAGAGGAATGGTCAAATGTATGGCAGCTTAGATTCAATGCTAAGAAGTGATAATGCACCTGGGAAACAAAACCCAGGGAAGAGTACACAATGGGGGTGAGATACTAACAACAACAAAATGGAAAGGGACCTGGGGGTATATCAGATGACCTAAAGGTGGGCAGGCAATGTGAGAGGGCAGCAAGGGGCTGGGGGATACTGGGATGCATAGGGAGGCATCACCAGTAGAAACAAGAAGTTATTATCCCTCTGTACAGACAGCTGGTGCGACCCCATCTGGAGTACTGTGTGCAGTCTGGAGACCCAATCTCCGCAAAGACATAGACAGGTGGAAGCTGTCCAGAGGAGGGCACTAAAATGGTGCAGGGTCTGCACTGGAAGACATGAAGAGAGACTTAAGGAGCTTAATATGTATAGCCTCGAGGAAAGGAGGAGAGGGGACATGATAGAAACTTCTAAGTACCCTAGGGGAATCAACAAAGTCCAAGAGGGTAGCATCTTTCAAAAAAAAGAGGTGTAAGAACAAGAGGGCAATCGAAGATTGGGGGCTCAGAGGTAATTGAAGTATTTTTCACAGAGAGGGTTGTAGATGCATGGAACGGCCTTCCAGAGGAGGTTGTGGAGTCAAAATCAGTGGTGGAATTCAAGCATGCATGGTACAGTCATAAGGCAATTCTGGGGGTTGGGGGTAAGAAGAAGTAGGCTGCTGGTTAACTAGGATCTGCAGCTTATCCAGTAGGTAGGGAAATGGGCAGACTGGGTGGGCCAAACGGTCCTTATCTGCCGTCAAATTCTATGTTTCTCCTCTCCCAGTAAGAGAACAGCTGTCCTGACTGCCTTACGCAGAGCTGGTGCGCAGGTAGCCTTACTACAGGAAACTCACCTGATGCCGCTAGAACACCAGAAATTGGTGAAGGGATGGTTGGGTGCCTGCTACGCTGCCTCCTTCTCATCCCGTAAAAGGGAGTGGGCGGTGTTAAAACAAGAGAGTACCTTTAAGGTATCTAGAGTGGCAGGGATGGAGGAGGGGATATTCATCTTTGTGGAGGGAACGCTATTTGAGGAGCCCATTACTTTTGGAAGTGTGTATGCTCCCACTGTTTTTGATCCAACATTCTATCAGAATGTGTTGGACTTGCTGGTACAGGAACACTTCCAAGGACTAGTGATGGGAGGAGACTTCAGCTGCACTCCAGATAGAAACCTGGACCACTCAGAGAGGCGAGGGAGGGGAGGAAGTTGTATGTGGAAGTGGCGTCAGGGACTGAATGATTTAGAAGTCATTGATGCTTGGAGGTCGGCAAACCCCAAGGGAAGGGAATTTACCTTCTACTCCTGCCCACACAAGACGTGGTCCCGATTAGATCATGTATATATATATATATATATATATAGCAGGGGATGGTATCCTAAATTGGCAGTCATTAAGCATGGCCCCATATACGTATCTGACCATGCAATGGTCATTTCGTCCCTGGAAATGACCCCCCAACAAATGCGGACTAACACATGGTGCTTTCCGTCCTACTTATGTAGCTCTCAGGAGTTTAGGGAGTTCCTTAAGGAACAGTGGGAACTGTATACTTCCACGAACGCGGCTACCGCCCCATCTATGCAGGTGTTCTGGGATGCAGGGAAGGCATTTATAAGAGGGGCTATCATTGAGTATGTAAGTAGGTACAAAAAAAGTAAGCTTACGGAGCCGGGTAAAGGAGTTGGAATGCCAGATGGCGAGGGGTTGGGGGGAGAAGAGGTGTCCCAGCAGTTGGCAGCCAGCAGGGAAGCACTGAATAAGTCATTAATTTATGAGGTACATATGCAGCTCTTCTTCTGGAAGCATAAATTTTATGAGTGGGGCAATAAACCGGAACCCTTGTTTGTTAACTTAATCAAAGGGAGAAGGGGCTGTAAAAGGATCAGCAAAGTAAAGGATAAACAGGGAGTCCTGCATAAGGATACTCAGGGTATCCTGGGAAGCTTTGCCCGATTTTACCAGGATCTATACAAGTCAGATGGGGGAAACATGCTAGATGGAATGAAGAAATTTTTGGATGGAATTGCGGTACCCGAAATACCTGACTCCTGGAGGGTCTTGATGGATAAGGAGATCTCTAGGGAGGAGATTGCCAAGGCCATCTCATGTTTAAAATTGGGCAGAGCATGTGGACCGGATGGCTTACCTGCTGAATTTTACAAGGCAGCGGGGTGAAGCACCTCTGGGCCCCTGTTCAGGGAGGCTAGGGAGGGAAGGCTGTTGCCTCTCACTATGGGAGAGGTGACTGTTTTGTGTAATTCCGAAGCTCGGGAGGGACCTGCAGGATTGTGCCACATACAGACCCATATCTCTCCTTAATGCCGATGCGAAAATCTTTGCCAAGATTTTGACGTCCAGATTGGATGGACTTCTACTGAGCCCGATACATGTAGATCAGATGGGGTTCATTCGGGGGAGGCATTCATATCACAATGTGAGGAATGTACAAAACGTGGTACAGAACGCCTCGAGGACATGGAGGACTACGGCGATCATATCCCTAGACGGCGAGAAGGCATTCGATCGCATCGAGTGGGAATACCTATTTGAGGTGTTGGAGAGATTTGGCTTCTGTGAGGAATTCAGGGGGATGGTAAAGGCCTTGTATGCTTCTCCTTAGGCTTCGATTCTGATAAATGGGGGTATATCGGAATGGGTCTTCCTGCATAGGGGAACGAGGCAGGGATGCCTGCTATCGCCTGTCCTCTTTGCTTTGGCAATGGAACCCCTAGCTATCGCAGTTAGACAATGCCCGGAGGTCAGAGGGGTGGGGGGGGCAGCATACGCTGTTGCTGTATGCGGACAATATGATCCTCTACCTGAGATACCCAGAGGAATCTGTGCCGGCCCTGCTGAGAATTGTTGCTGATTTTGCAGAGTTTTCGGGGTATAGGATTAATATGAATAAGTCAGAATTGCTACTTGTGGGAGATGCTGGGAATGAAGCAGGAGGAGCAGAGTGGGGTCTGCAGGAGGTGTTTACCTCCTTTAAGTATTTGGGAGTAGTAATAGGGAAACAGATAGAAGACCTGTATCGGTTGAGCTACACCCCCATGATCAGGGTTTTACTTGAGGAGTTGAGGAGGTGGCGTGCCTTACCCTTGTCCTGGATAGGATGCATAAATCTAATTAAAATGAACATCGTGCCACGTGTCCTTTACTTGCTTCAGATGCTTCCAGTGGGCTTTAATAAAAGAGACACCAAAACTCTGGAAAGAGGGTTCGGAGAGTTTTTGTGGCAGGGGAAATGGGCGCAGATGTCTTTGAAAAGGCTGAAAGCGAGTACTGAGGGAGGGGTCTTGAACTTCCTAGATCTGAAACATTTTCTGGCAGCTTAGGTTAGGATTATTACAGACTGGCTCACTGAGGCTGATACTGCTAGCTGGCTAGATCTAGAGGAAAAGGAAGCGGGAGGATGACTGACTACCTATTTGTCTGGCCGAGGTAGGAAAGTGTATACCTCCTTAGGTTGTCTGAATCCCTTGGCGTTCTCAGTATTGGATAGCTGGGCAAACATAAAAGCAGAGTTGGAGAGCAAGGAGCAGGAGACCTTAATATTACCTATCGCTAGGAATCCCTTCTTCAGGCCTAGTATGGATGACATTGGTTTCCAGGAATGGGAGAGGAAGGGGGTGCAGTGTTTAGGGGATTTGTGTAAGGGGGGGATTCTTGATCTCTTTACAGGAGATGCAGGAGAGCTTCGCGATATCGGGCACTCACCTTTTCATATTCTTTCAGGTTAGGAACTTGAGTAGAGAGGTGGGAAGGCAACGCATAGAACCTTCAAGGCTGGAACAGGTGGAGGGGGATAATAGCCATGGCGAGAAGGGATCCCTCTGGAATACTAAGAAAGGCAGTACGCTTGCTGCGGCAGAATATGAAAGAAATGTCGGATAAGACATGGAAGCTGTGGGAAAGGAACATGGGCCTGGTTATATCCCGAGATAACTTGGGGTTGGTATTGGAGTTGCATGTAGGGCTCTTGGCATGTAACAAATATAAAGAAAGCACCTACAGGTTTGTGCACAGACTCTACTGCCCACCGGTGGTGAATCATAGGCTTCATCCAGAGGTCTCAGAGATGTGTGGGAGGTGCAAGATACACAGTGGTACCTATTTCCACTGTTTTTGGGAATGTCTCTCTCTTCGTGAATACTGGGGAAGGGTATGGCGACAGATGAGCGCCATGCTGGGTTTGGAGTTGTCACCTTCTCCCCTTAGTCCACTTTTTGGCATCACGGAGGAAGAGGGGGAAAATTGGATTCCACATCAGAGATGGCTCAGAATACTTCTGGTGCAAGCTAGGCAGGTGATTCTAAACACCTGGGTGTCGGGAGACTGCCCCACGGTGGCACAATGGCGCACCCTATCCATCAAGGCGTTGGCATTGGAGCAGAGATCACACCAACTGCAGAATAAGGAAGATAAATTTATTAACCAGTGGGTACCTTTTATGGGTACACTTTCGTCGGGTGAGCTCATGATTATGAATGCAGGATAGGGGAAGAAGTGTTTGTAGGAGGGAGAGCTGGGTGATAGGCCCTACCCTTCAATATAGATTGGTGGTGGGGAGCCTCATGAATTATCTGATGGTGTTGAATAAATTAATATGTGGCATGTAAAAGACCTTGGTATGTATGTATATAGGTTAAGTAGACTGTATAGTTTAGTATATATATTTTCTTTATAAAGAGTCCTTTTCTTCTCCCTTTTCTTCTTTTCTCCTTCTTCTTTCTTCTCTAAAGAGATAGAATGTTATATGTAGGTTGAGGAATTAATTGACTTAATTGACTATATTGCTGCACGAGTAATGATGCCTTCTGTGTATTGGTTGTATGTTTTTTTAATTTGCTGAGAAAATTCAATAAAAAGAGTTAAAAAAAATTCTGCCATCCCACAGGAAGTACGTACGCTTCGCCTTCCAAGGAGGACACTACCAATTCAGGGTGCTCTCATTCGGCCTATCCTCAGCACCAAGGGTTTTTACCAAGTGCCTAGCACTGGTAGCAGTGGCCCTCAGGAGAAGGGGTCACTTTGTATACCCTTACCTGGATAATTGGCTTCTTAACGCTCCAACAGAAGACCAATTGAACAGAATATTGGAGGAGACACCTATTCCAGACTCTGGGCATTACCCTAAACCTGCGCAAGTCACAACCATGACCAACTCAAAGGCTACAATACATAGGAGCAGTCCTGGACACAGTCCAAGGGAAAGCTTTTCTGCGCACAGACAGGGCATTAAGGCTAAGAGAGGTCGCTCACAGGGTACAGGACTCGAACTTGGTTCCAGCAAGACTGGTTCTACACCTATTAGGTCACATGGCAGCAGCCATTGTCACAGTTCCACTCTCTCGTCTGAACATGAGGTTTCTTTAGTGGCACTTCAGGGTTCAATGGGATCAAGGTACGGATGAGCTAGAGGAGCCCATTTGAATCTCCAGTGCAGTCCAGCAATCCATGATCTGTTGGCTCACCCCAGTCTATTTAAGCATAGGGGTTCCCTTCCAGCGACCCAGTCCACAGCAGACTCTTAACTACCCATGCATCAGGAATGGGAAGGGGAGCACAGCTTGCTTCTCATAAGACAAGGGGTTCATGGAACTCAACAGAGCGAGCTTTTCACATAAACATTGTGGAGATGAGAGCCATTCTGTATGCCCTTCAAGCCTTCCAAGGGGTGCTCCTTCCTGGACCTCTGCTGGTCCAGTTGGACATTACCCCAGTAGTCTTCAGTATCAACAAGCAAGGGGGAACACATTTGTATCCCCTATGCAGAGAGGTGATGAGAGTTTGGTCTCTGGCAGTAGAGCATGAACTGGACATTATGGCAGTACTGTACATATTCCAGGCATTCACAACATCCTCGCAGACAGCATAAGTCACTCTTGGTCTCAGAACCACTAGTGGGAACTGCAGCAAGAAGTCATAGAATACCTATATGAAAGGTGGGGTCAGCCAAAACTAGACCTCTTTGCATCCCCACACAACGCCAAACTAAGCAATTTCTGCTCGCTAGATCCAGGGCCTGGTGTTTTCTTTTTTTTTTGCATTATTTCTTTATCCCCTCCTACATGCCCCAGATCTGCCATTTCCTTCAGGCAGCCATGATCCCCGACATCCACCTACTGTCCTCCCTTGAACCCCTACCTCAGATCTCAGCCGATCCTGGGGTAGCTGTGCATAACCCTTCGCAGAGTGGGTCCCCCTCCTCCAAGAGGGAAGGCACTGGTAAGGCAGCCAGCACACTCTTTCTCTCAGCCCCAGGGCACTGCTGAGGTGGTCAGGTTCCTTGAGAGTTCTTCGGTGGTGTCGGCAGATCGTCTGCCGTCATCCTGGCCAATCCGGGACATTTTTTAGTTTTCCTGGCACCCCTGATGTCGCACCACATCTTGTAGTGCTCCTGGTCTCCCACGGGGTCCACTACAGAGCGAGGCATCACCCTAACCCCACCCCAGGAGGCAGTCCTTTGGGTGGCTCAATCCTCTCCCTTGTACCTCAAACCGAGAGTCTGTTCCCGAACCCGGGTCGCTGGTGTGGCTGGGTCTGGTGTTTTCTGGCAAGACGCATTGTCCCATTCTTGGACAGGGAGGTTTCTATATGCTTTCCCTCCCTTTCCTCTTCTTTAGAGGGTCCTGCTCAATCTGCAGGCAGAAGAAGCCAGAATTATACTGGTAGCACTATTCTGGTCTCGACAGATTTGGTTCCCGCTGTTGCAACAGCTGGCATTGGAACCACCAGTTCTTTTGCCCCTCTCCATTCACTTGCTTTTCCTGGAGCAAGGGACATTGGTCCATCTGGCCTTATGGTCCCTGCATCTGCATGCTTGGCTCCTGTGGACTTAGCCAGGGATAGAGTTCTATTGTCCTTCAGAGTGGTAGAGGTGCTTGTGGCAGCGAGGAAACCCTCTACCAGGGCAACATACGCCATGACATGGAAACACTTCTGCTTGTGGGCGATTCCTCGTTCTCTGAATCCCCTGGGTTGTCTGGTGGAATCTGTGCTGGAGTATCTTCTTCACTTGTCAGACATGGGTCTCAGTTACTCCTCCATTAAGGTGCATCTCTGTGCTTTGTCAGCTTACCATGCACCAATAAATGGGAAAACTCTTTCACAGCTGGACATCTGCAAGACCTTTTTAAGAGGCATCTTGCATATCAGACCCCGCAAGAGAGACCCAATGCCATCCTGGGATCTTCCGTTTGTTTTAGAGAAGCTCATCTTGCCACCCTTAGAGCCAGCTGCAAGTTGCGAGCTCCACCTTCTCTCATGGAAGGCATTTATTTTTAGTTGCCATTACCTCAGCTCGGAGGATTTCCAAGCTGCAGCCTCTGATGTGTAAAGAGCCTTATCTTATTTTTCACAGGGACATGGTAGCCCTGTGTGCAAATCCTAAGTTTCTACCAAAGGTAGTGTCTGAGTTTGCATTGAAGCAGGACATTTAACTACCAGTTTACTACACAAAGTACTCTAACAAAGGGGAGGCATTGTTGCATACTTTGTATTCACATAGAATTTTGCATTACTACCTGGCTAGGACTAATTCCACCAGGAATACAGATGAGTTGTTTGTCTCTTTTGCCCAAAGGAAACTTTGGGCACCAGTCACAAAACAAACTGTTACAAAGTAGCTAGTGCACTGCATCACTTTCTGTTATGAGCACCACAACAAACCCCCTACCTGGACCAGTTAGGGGGTCACTCCACCAGAGGGATAGTGACATCCTTCGCTTCCCTTCTAAATGTTTCATCAGTGTACCTCTGTGCGGCTGCTACTTGGAGTTCAGTGCACACTTTCATGAGGCACTACAGTCTGGACATTGCTTCCAGGAGGAGAGCAGGTTTCGGTCTAGCAGTCCTTCAGGGTCTTCTCTTCTGATTTCCCACAGCCTTTTTGGCCCTCCACCCTTTCCGAGCTGGGTCTCTTCTTGGGCATTGCTTCGGGCTCAGTCCTAATGGTATGACCTTATGCAAGAGCTCCCTCTCGAAGTGAGAAAGTACAGTTACGTAAGAACTTACCATAATAGTAGATCTTTGAGAGGAGCTCTTGCAGCAGGTGGCTTTCCCACTTACCTGCCCCCTGGGGACAAATATTGCATCTTCTCTTTGGGTATAGGGGACCCTTCTCGGTTTTCCATCTGGGTCTCTGGCAGGAGAACTAAGGTGGTGCCAGGGGACCGCCCCCCTTTAGACCACGTCTGAAGTCGGAGTGGAGCTGATGTCGGGGGCGGTCCCCCGCAACAGACTGCTAGCTAGAAAATTTTTCCTTCGAGTCCTAACGCCTGGCGGTCTTAGTCCTAAAGGTGTTACCTGCTGCAAGAGCTCCTCTTGAAGATCTACTGTTACTGTAAGCTGTTACGTTACTGTACTGTTATGTGAATATATGTTACAGATGTACGTGTATGTCATATTGATGTCAATAAACATCAAGTTTCAAAAAAAGGGTGCTTCAAGTAGTAATGGGAGAGGGCCAACTTGACTTTCTAGCTGTAACTGAAATCTGTGTGTCTGATGACAATTACTGGTACCTTGCTGTCCTGGACTACACCAGTTTTAAGAAGGATATGCACAGAGGTAAAGGTAGAGATGCTGCCCTGTACCTTAAAGAAGGCATAGAGGCCACCAAGCATAAATCAGATGGTAAGAAGAGCAAAGTGGAATCGGTCCGTGCAGCTGGCAACAGTAGGAGAGAGGAAAATTAGGATGGCAGTAGTAGACCACCATATCCTAATGAGGATAGGACGGGGGGATACAAAATCAGAAAGGCATCAGCAAAGGGTGACATGATGCTAATGGGAGCCCTTAACTTATTAGACCTGGACTGATTGACCTTGGCAGCCAAGAGTGCTAAGAGTCTGGCATTTGCAGGGCTTCACCAGGATTGTTTTTCTGTGTAGTCGGTCATGGGGCCTATCAGAGAGGAGTTATCTTGAATTTGGTACTCGCCAAGCAGAGGTATCATCAGGGATGTAAGGTTGATGGAACCTCTGGGATCCAGTAACCACAGTTTAGTGTGGTTTCACATAACCCTGGAGGCTCACCACTCCAACTCTAAAACAAGGGTCTTCGATTTCAGAAGGGTGGACTTTGGGAAGATGAGAGATTTATTCAGTGTAAGAGTAGCAGAAATAGTGAGGGCAGAAGGTTTGATGCCAAATGGGAAGTCATTAAGAAGGGGGATGACAGAAGCAACTGTTACCTACATGAGGCAGGTAGGAAAAGATAGGAAGTATAAAAAAAGATGAGATTCTCCAGAGGGTAGGGGAGGCAGTTAAAGCAAGACAGACCGCATTCTGGGAGTACAAGGAGGAGCAGAAGGAGATCTACAGGAAAGAATATTGGAAAAACCTTAAAGAAACCAATAGGATAGTCAGGAAGACTAAGGCAGATACAGAGCTGAGAATTGCAAAAAGGGTCAAGGAGGAAAAAAAACCTTCTTTCTTTAAATTAAGGAAAATCAAAGAGTGGGAATAGTCTGATGGAGAAGCTAGGAGGAAATGTAACAGGAGAAAAGCAGATATCCTGAATACTTTTTTTCAGTCTTTAAGGTGGTCTGCTTCCATAGTGTGGGGTTTAGGCCCTAGGAGTTAATGAAAGGCCAGAGGTGGAGTTGGTATCGGAGTAGAGGCAGCTTAAGGGATTCAAGACCCTGAAAGTAAATTGCTGGGCCTCTTTGGCATTGCATCCTAGGGTGCTGGAGGAGGCAAGTCAGAATCTGGCAGCACATTTTCCTGATCTGTTTAACTGCTCCCTAGCAGCAGCGGTGGTGCCATTGGACTGAAGGGTGGCTACTGTAGTTCTGCTCCACAAAAGTGGTGACAAAAACAGTCCTGGTAACTACAGACCAATAAGTCAGACATCACATGACTGAAGCTTTATTTGCACCCCATTGTGCTTTGTACAGTAATGATCAGATGCTCTCCCTGTGCAGTTACTGAACACATTGTGACTGTGCAGGGAAAAAGAGAAGTCATTGCCATGCAGATGGCCCACAGGACTATTCACAAAGCATGACAACCCTTGCAAACTCTGTCACGAAGTTTTGCAGCACCTTTTGCTTGTAAAGTTACTACAGGTAGGCAATAGGAGTGTTGCAACTCTGCTGCGGTTGAGTTGAAGGGGTGAGGAACAGAGATTGCCATGAGATGTAGTAGTAAATGAAGTTGCACAGAGGAACAGGTCTAGGGATGGGGTTCCACTGGATACCAGTGAATGATTTAGGATTGTAGGAGCAAGTGAGGGTCTGTGAACCAACAGGAAACTCCCCTGATGGATGGGTAATTTTGTGGACTTAGGCCCAAAAGTGGCCTACGGTATGGAGCAGGCTGGGGGCATTGATGGTAGTGCTGGCTCCCCATGCACTATCCTCTTGGCATATTGCCATGTATTACTTATTATTTATTTGTAATTTTTGACAAAAAAAATGGCACACTAAGCCATTATAGCTTGTTTTTAGGTGTGTCTTAGGGGTGTGTGTTGTGTGAACTGTTTTATTGGCAGGGAAATGTTGGCCATGAAACTCCCCTGCTTTTCTTCAGTAAGTGCCATAGAATCTTTTACTTCCACCTGGACATTGACCAGAGATGATCAAAGGGACCTTGGTTTAACGTCTAATCTTAAGGATGGCTCCTCATCAGTGCAGCACCCTCCTCTTGTACTATACTAAAGTGTCAGTTGTGGCTATTACCCCAAGTAGCTGGTGTGGGGCTAGAACCCACAAGCATCCTGTCCTCCTGTCCCAAAGGTTGGCATGCTACCTAATGAGCCACTGACACTGATCACATGTATGTAAATTGTGCTATGCAGTGCAGACACTTCATGGAGGCTGCAAACCAGCAAAAAAGGGGACAGGAAATTCATGCTGATTGGCAGCTGGTTGGGATGTTCATATTTAAAGAAATAAAATCCATACATTCAAAGAATCCATATTTAACTGAACCTGAATAAACACTGATGTGAAAATCTGTGTTTTTAATTGTTTTCGTTTTTTTTGGACAACATTCTGTATAGTTTTTGTCATGGAGCAAGTAATTTGAAGTTTTCAGTATGTCAGTTTTTATACAGCATGTTGAGCATGAACTGACCTATCAGAACGTTATTCAGAGGTCTGTACACGAACCGCAACATAGTCAAAACTGCAAATTACTGGTTCCATGATGAGAACTATACAGATTATTGCTCGTGAGTGCAAAACAATGCACAGTACAGTACAGTTTTTCACATCACATTTTACTCAGGTACAGTTACATATGGATTATGTTGTGGCATGTATATCATTTCTGAATATAGGAACCCTGGAGCCAACTGCCAGTTGGAAATAATGTCCTGTTCTCTTTGAAATACAGCTGCTGTGGAGATGAACAGTAGGCAAGTTGAATCCAGTCTCTGCAGTGTACGCACATGAAGTGGGAAGGAGTGGAGCCAGCAAGGAATGCATGACAAAGAATCTAATTGCAGGAAAATCTCTCTGTCTAGTTAGTAATACAAAATTATCTGTCTATTTTTATTACAAAACCAGTTACATCTCTGCAATGATCAGTTGCAAAATAATAAAATATTCCCTCCCCAAACCAGACACTAAAGATATATATTGCCCATATGTACTACAGCACAGAATAATTGATGGACTGCTTTGTATTACAGTGCTGTAGTCATCAGTGTTTCCATTAAAGCATGGGTGTGGTGCTATGCCTTTGTTTTGCACGCTACAGTGCTCTTGTAACACCTCACCAAGTTTAAAGTACAGCCCTTGCCTTTAATATTATTATAGTTATTGTGTGTTATTTATGTTTCAGTTTATTTACACAGGATAGCCAAGCTACAATGCCAAATCTCATTTTTACTGGGGTCCTACGTTTTACCCAGGCAACAAAAGGCCAATCAGCCTGACGTCATTGCTAGGCAGGGTCCTGGAATTCATTATCAAGAACAGAGTAACACTTGACCGAGGCCAAGGTTCTTTACTCCTGTCAGTATGGCATTGTGAAAGGCAGACCATGCCAAACCAATCTGATGACCTTCTTCAAAGAGGTGACCAGGGAAGTGGACAATGGCAGGGCCATAGACCATCTGTTTGAACTTCTACAGGGCCTTTGACACTATTGCACATGATTATGGTTTGTTTGTTTGTTTACCAGTAACCTCAGATCTTCAGAAGAATCTCCTTTGTACAACCACACACACATTTAAACTGTAAGCCCTTTGGCATTAGGATTTTTTCCATATATATTTTATGCCCATTTTTTTCACCCATCCCCGTACCTCAACAACACGCACACATAAGGAGGCATGCACATGCCATGGCTCGATGCGCCCTTCCACAACTTGAAACCAGCCTCCTGCTTATGCTAGCCACCGGACCTCCACCCAGTGGCAGCAGAACTACGGAGAGGGGGATGACAACCACCTCAAAAGAGGAGAGAGCTGCCTTTTGGCTACTTAATGCCTCCCACCCCCCCACTGGCTCCTTGACAACCCGAGTCCATTCCCAAACCTGGGTCGCCGGTGTGACATGAGGCAAGGCATCCAGCGCCTCAGCCCTCTGCGCCAGCTTTGGCATTAGGATCTTGCGGGAGACTTTTCAGAGTTGGAGCTGCCCAAGTTGACATTCACCCCCATGTATGATGTTGGGTGCTTTGGCCTCACCCTTGTGCCTGGACAGCCCTGGTCAATTGCCACTATTGGTAAATAGAGTTCCAACTTTTTTTTTCCATAGTTTACATTTTCTGCCTCAGTATGACTGACTCTTACTTCCTTCTGATGGGCGCCCTCTCAATCCTATCCTGAACTAATGTGGCACTTACAACCGCCCATTTCTCTCTGGCTTACCCTCCAAACAGGGAGCTCTGGGACAGCTGCATCCTTTCGGATGTTGTCCCTCTGATAGGGGACTCCTCAAGTAGGGAGATGGCCAGTCATTCTTGTCTGATCTGTGTCTGTCTTTGTCCTGCCTAAGGTGAGGCTTTTCTGGTTTGTTTTTTCCCTTCCCCAGGGTGCTGATGTGCAGGAGGCTTCAAGCGCTTGCTAAGCATGCCAACGCATGCCTCATCAGGCATCCTTCATCCCACAACGCCACCTTATGTATTAGCACTCCTGGTCACTCAGGTGGCAGTGCTGTTGTGAAGTTAGTGACCTCTCCCCCCAATAGAAAGAGTGTATTCTCCGGGATGCTAGATTTCTCCTTTCCCTACTGGCCCTCCAGTGGCCTGGTCTTGTTCCTGAACCCATGTGACTGACATTGTGATTAGCAGCCCTGCCAGCATTTACCAACTGGCAGGAACCAGGAATAAATCCCTGGCAAATCATACAGGAGAGGTGGGAAAACAAGATGAGAAGAGCCTGCCGTGAAAACAATCGGGCAGCTGAAAGGTAGACTGTTCAGTGACCTGTAATAAACATTGCAGTTCTCCTCGCCGGGGCTCAGAGGAAGGTAAATTGTTCATTCCAGCAAGTTGGAGGTTTCCTGTCACCCCCAACTTTCCATCTAGGTTGGGGTCTCACAGGGCTCCATCCTGGGTCCTGTTCTCGTCTCCATTTTCCTGAATGACCTCCCTTTTGCCTGTGCCAACTTGCCTTTACATGTATGTAGATGACACTGTCTTCTTCACATCTGGTCCCTCTGCTGCTGCTATGGAAGACCTGCCCCAGCAGGACTTCCACAATGTCCTGCGCTGGTTCCAGTCGAGCCAACTCCAAGTCAACACTAAAAAACAATATCTATGACCTTTGGTACTAGCCAGTAACTGGCCAGACTCCTGTCTGTCACAGTTTTTTTCACATTGGATGGCTCCCCACTTGAAGTGGTGTAGTCCTTCAGGTACCTTGGTGGACTGGATCCACTGCCGTGTCCCACAGCATGGGAAACCATTTCTGTCTGGCCCACAGGGAGGCCACCAGAATCATAGTTGCTGGCTGATTACCAGAATGTGAACAGGACCTGCTAAATGAGCATGAGCAGGACAAAGGCATAGAGGAACTACCCCATCCAGCAGAGGGACAACACACCTCTCCAGAAAACTGCAGAACCTGGAGCGAGCCAGCAAAAATTCAGTAATTTTATATTGTTTGCAGATGCAAAAAGGTCCCCCTCTGGATGCCTGCTCTGGTAGAAGAGAAGTTCTGCCACATCTCCACTGTAGCTCCCATTTATGAAGTCATGCCAGGGAGCGACTGAGAGCATATGCCAGCACATTTTGTATGACAGACTGGTTGCAGCAGTGTGCTTCTTTGCTCTTTGCCTATTTCCACACCCTCATCACTCCCCAACACGGGGGACAGGAGTGTATTCAAACAACATGAAGTCTTGCTGCATTCTGACAATTGCAGTTAGCCCCAGCCTTTAAACTGCCCCAGAGAACAAAGGGTTAACTTTTATATGCATGGCATAGAATGTTCATCTCGAGCTCGGTTGAAGCCTCTGACTGTTGTTATTCGAACTGCAACCGTCAGATTCTTTACTTTGCCTCACTGAGCAGTCGCTCCAGAGATTTCTCCTGCTGCTCGGTTCAAAGTCGGTTGAAGTGTCGGTTTTCGGTCATTTTTTTCTACTGAAATTGTTGTTTCCGCATAGTCGGTTCAAGTCTCTGTCTGTTGTACCGTGAGTACTAGATAGGTTTTGTTCTGCTTTCTGTGTGGAACTTGTAAAAGTGTGGATCGGTTCGGCTGAGCCAATCATTTTCAGGTAAAATTTCTACTTTACTTTAGTTTGTGGTTGCCGGTCCATATCGGTTTTTAAAAAAAAAAACGGGTTTTAGTACGTTTTTTTCCAAGACCCGTGACACAGTCAGGAACTGATAGGGGAGTCTTGCCTGGCGGTTGCCGAAAAAAGGGTATGTTTGGTTAGGTTGGCCGTGTCTGAGAAACCCAAGGAAAAAAATGGGCCCACTTGGTTTCAACACTGCACTGTGTGTGGGGAGGTCTTTTGCTAAGGCCGATCCCCACACCACCTGTGT
Source organism: Neoceratodus forsteri (assembly GCA_016271365.2). NCBI lineage: Eukaryota > Metazoa > Chordata > Ceratodontiformes > Ceratodontidae > Neoceratodus > Neoceratodus forsteri. The sequence goes on from CM057452.1 coordinate 573,179,812, forward strand.
TTATTGTCTGGGGTTTGACCACCTCAATTCAGACTGCCAAATTTGCAAATATTTTCCCAAATCTACCCTGGAAAAGAGATTAGGTAGACTGAGGGAAAGGGAGGCCGAGAAGTCTGCTGACCCGGATGGCCAGCCCAATTCGGTTCCGACCGAACCAGAAGGAGTGCCCTCTGATTAGGGCGATACTTCTTCAGGCAAAAGGAGAGCCGATTCCGAGGAATCGGTTCCAACAAAAAGAAAACGAAAAGACAAGTCGACTGGTTCGGATCCAGAATCTCATACTCCGACCGCTGATGAAATAGCCAAAGCGATTCGTATTGTGGAATCACTTCGATAGGTTTCGACTGATCTGGCAACTTTTGGCAGGGGCTTGGTTCGGTTGGTTCCCCCGGTTCCGGATTATACCCCGGGTGAATTTTATGAACCGGAGTTTGAAGAGGAAGGAAAGTTAGAAGATGATTATGGTGATGGCGGATGTCTGGATGTGCCTATTGACCCGGACATCTCCACAGACAGACCTTCAGGTGTTTCTCCTCCTAGGCTTTCTGAGTCCCCTTCATACTTCATGTTTTACAGAAAGGTGGCTGATACCCTCCAGCTTCCTGTGGAGGAGGCAGTGGAGGATCAGGAAGAGCCTAACTATGTAGAGATGATGGACATCCCAGAGTCCAGGAGACTGTCTATTCCCCTCCACAAATCTTTTGGGAAACGGACACAAAAATTCTCAAGTCTCCCAATTCCATACCTCCTGTGGATAGAAGAATGGACAAAAGGTATACTCTTTCAGGCTCAGATACGGAGTTCCTTTATCAGCAATGCAGCCATGTTGGGGTTGTACAGGCTGCTGCCTGTGATAAGGCAAGCATTCCCTTGGCATCACACCCCCCCAGACAAGGACTCAAGGAAGATTGATGCCATGGCAAAGAAACAGTACATGGCATCATCCTTGGGACTCGGGCAGGCTAATTATATGGCCTTTGCAGCCAGGTACCAGAAGTCCAGGTGGGACACTGTACTGGCACTGGCTAAGCAGGCTTCCCTCCCCAGCTTGCCAAGGAGCTGGAGGAGGTGGCTGCAGATGGGATTGAGGCATCGAAAGTTCAGTTTCATGCTGCTGTAGACTCCAATGATGTATCATCAAGAGTCATGGCTACATCTGTGGCTCTTCGGAGGATGGCTTGGCTCAGATGTACTAGCCTCTCACAGGATACCCAGGCTAAGGTCATGGATTTTTCTGTAGTGAGTAATTCTCTGTTTGGGGAGCAGACAGAGAATTACCTAAAGAAAATGGATGAATACAGGACCACTTACAGGAGTGCTCAGGCCAAGGAAAGGCAAGCAGCTCCTCAAAGGAAGCAGTCCAGGGGCAGGCCTTTCCAAAGGCCTTTTTACCAAGCACAGGCCTCTTCTTCCTTTTCACAGAGGGGATTCTTCAGAGGGAGAGGCAGAAGGGGGATGAGCAGGACTACATCCACCCCTCAGCCTAAAGCCCCTGCCAAGCAGACACTCTGATGGGTCTGCCCGGGTCGATTTTCCTATCCCAGTGGGGGGCAGGCTGGCTTACTTTGTCCAGAACTAGATGTCTGTTACATCAGACAAGTGGGTCCTGGAAGTAGTAAGCCAGGGACTGGTTCTCGGCTTCAAAAAATTTCCCCAAGACGAGAGCCAGATCTTTTCCACCTGCAAATCTCTCAGAAACCCTTGCCCTAGAGGCATAGGTTTGTTCTCTTTTAGCTCTAAGAGCCATAGAGAGTGTGCCTACCCTACACTGGGGCAAAGGATTATACTCCAGGTACTTCCTAACCCTCAAAAAGACAGGAGAGTGGCGACCCATCCTGGACCTAAGATACCTGAACAAACATCTTTTAAAGCCAAAGTTCAAAATGATAACTCTGGGAATTATCCTTCCCTTTCTAAGGCCAGGGGACTGGCTAGCCTCCCTGGACCTCAGAGATGCCTACTTTCACATTCCCATCAGGTGCTCCCACAGAAAGTACCTCAGGTTCAAGTTGCCCTCAGGCCACTATCAGTTCAGAGCAGTGCTCTTTGGCCTAACATCAGCCCCAGGGGTCTTCACGAAGTGCCTGGTAGTAGTTGTTGCCTTCCTAAGAAGACAAAAGGTTTCCATTTTTCCATATTTGGACGACTGGCTCATAGTGGGCCAGTCTCCAGACCAAGTCAAGTCACACCTGCAAGTGACCCAGCAAGTGCTCACTTCATTAGGATTTCTTCTCAGCCTGTCAAAGTCAGTTCTCGAACCAGTGCAGCTCCTCACCTTCATTGGGGCAGAGCTGGATATGGTAAAAGCAAGAGCTTTCCTTCCCCTGGACAGGACAAGGGCTCTCATGGAGCTGGCCTCTTCATTCAGCCTTCAGGTGTCTCAACCAGCAAGTCACTTCCTTCAGCTATTGGGCCACATGACAGCTTCTACAGCAGTGGTCCAAAGCACAAGATTCCAAATGAGGAACATTCAGTTCCACTTAAGAGCTTTTTGGTCCCAAAGAAAGGATTCCCTTATTAAACTAATTGCAGTGACTCGAAATCTGATCCAAGCCCTGCAATGGTGGCAGGATCAGAACAATTTGAGGCAAGGGGTTCCATTTGCCACTCAGTCTCATTCGTGGTCCTCACCACAGATGCTTCCATGCTAAGCTGGGGAGCTCATTTGGGGGAACTTACCACCCAGGGATTGTGGTCGTCCCAGGAATCTCTTCTACACATCAATCTCTTGGAACTCAGGGCAGTGTTTCTGGCACTGCAAGCTTTTTCCAAATCGGTACTGAACAAGGTGGTTCAGGTCAGAACAGACACCACCACCACCACCATGTGGTACATCAACAAGCAAGGAGGCACTCTGTCTCTAGCCTTGTGCACAGAAGCAATGAAGTTACATAGATACATAGACAGTGTCGGCAGATAAGGGCCTATGGCCCACCTAGTCTGCCCATTTGAGCTTGTAAGTTCAGTTTGCTTTTCCTAGAAGTCTATTTCCCCTTACCCCTGACCTCTAGAATTCCTTTATGTCTATCCCATGCATTCTTAAATCCGTGATTGTTTCAGCCCCCACCACTTCCTCTGGCAGGGTGTTCCACTTGTCCACCACCCGTTCTGTGAAGAAATTCTTTCTCATGTTTCCTCTGAATCGTCCCTCCTCCAACTTCATCCCATGCCCTCTAGTCCTGGAACATCTTTTTCGCTTAAAAATAGTGTTTTCCTGCACTCTGTTTCTCCTGTAAGATACTTGTATGTCTCTATCATATCCCCTCTCTCCCTCCTCTCCTCCAGGGAGTACATGTTCAGTTCCTTCAACCTGTCTTCATAGGACTTGTGATGCAATCCATGCACCATCTTTGTTGCCCTCCTCTGAACCTTCTCTACCCTGTCTATGTCCTTACGTAGGTATGGTCTCCAGAACTGTACACTGTACTCCAGGTGGGGCCTCACTAGTGTCTTGTATAGCGGAATTATGACCTCCTTTTCCTGCTGGTGATGCCCCTGCCCATACATCCCAGCATCCTATTTGCTCTACCTGATGCCTTGTCACACTGTTTCCCTACCTTGAGGTCATCAGAGATGACAACCCCAAGATCCCTTTCCTGCTTGGTGCATGCTATATCCTCACCCCCAACTGATATATTGTGCCAGGGTTTTTGTACCCATATGCATTATCTTGCACTTCTTTGCATTGAATTTCAACTGCCAAACCCTTGACCATTCTTCAAGTTTCTGCAGGTCCCTTCTCATTCTGTCTACACCCTCTGGTGTGTCTACTCTGTTACAGAGCTTTGTGTCATCAGCGAACAGTGAAATTCTGCCTTCTAGATCCTCGCAATGTCACTGATGAAGATGTTGAATAGGACCGGTCCCAGCACTGATCCCTGTGGTACCTCACTGGTCACTCTTCTCCTCTGTGGAGTGACAGCCATTTACTACCACCCTCTGTGTCCTGCCACCCAGCCAGTTACCTACCCACCACACTACTGTCCTGCCCACACCCATATTCCCCAGTTTGTGTAATAGTCTTCTATGTGGCACAGTGTCAAAGGCCTTGCTGAAGTCCAGATATGCCATGTCCACTGCCCTCCCCTGATCCACCTCCCTAGTCACCCAGTCAAAAAATTCAATGAGGTTGGTCTGACATGACCTCCCCGGGTGAAACCATGCTGCCTTGGGTCCTGTAGTCCATTGACAACCAGATGTTCCACCAATCTCTCCTTCAGTAGTGCTTCCATGATCTTCCCACTACCGAGGTGAGGCTGACTGGTCTGTAGTTCCTGCTTCCTCTTTGTTCCCACTTTTGTATAAGGGGACTACATCTGCTGTCCTCCAGTCTTTGGGTACCTCCCTGTTTCCAGTGATTGGCTGAACAGGATAGCCAGAGGTTCAGCCACCACCTCTCTTAGTTCTTTAAGGACCCTGGAGTGCACCCCATCTGGCCCCATTGCTTTATCAACTCTTATTACTTCCAGTTCCTTCAGGACCCTTTCCCGTGTAAAGGGACTTGTGCCCATTTCTGCACCATTCTCACCCCTTGTACTCCCTTCAGACCCATTACCCCTCTCTTCCTTAGTAAAGACTGGAGCAGAAATACCTGTTCAATATGTCAGCTTTACTGTTGTCATCCTCCACGCTCCCATCCTCCCCTTCAGTCTCACTATCCTCCCTTTGTCCTTCTTTTTCACTTATGTACCTGTAAAGGTTTTGTCCCTTTAACCACTGATTTTGCAATGTGTTCTTCTGTCTGAGCTTTGGCTTCCTTACTGACTTCCCTGCCTCCTTTGTTTCTCCTGGTACTTCTCCTATCCCCTTCTGCCTGTGTCTTTTTGTATTGCCTGAATGCTATCTTTTTGGCTTTCACTTTCTTTGCTACCTGTTTGGAAAACCATAATGGTCTCCTCTTTCTTTTCCTCTTGTTAACCTGCTGAATGCATAATTCTGTTGTTCTTATAATCCCCATTTTAAATACTGCCCACTGTTCCTCAATCCCTGATTCCTGTCCCATTCCCCTTAATGCCTCTTTCAAGTATTTCCCCATTTTCCCAAAGTCTGCCCCCCTAAAATCCAGGATACGTGTTTTTGTGTGGTTTGGTTCTGCTCTTTCTGTGATTTCAAACCACAATGACTGGTGGTCACTGTTACCCAGGTGCTCCCCCACTGTTACCCCCATCACATTGTCCCTGTTTGTGAGCAGAAGGTCCAGTATTGCCTTCTGCCGAGTTGGTTCCATGACCAGTTGCTTGAGTTGCTCCTGTATGTCTTCCCTCCAGTACCACTGCTTTCCAGAGTTCTGCACAAAGTGGCCCGAGACAGAGCAGAGATTATCCTAGTCTGTCCTCGATGGCTTCGCCATCTTTGGTTCCTGCATCTCATTCAGCTGTCAGTAGGACCGCCTGTACTTTTCCAATTCAGCCCAGACCTTCTCCATTAGGGGCTGGTCCTGCATACCAGTTTGAGCAACCTATCCCTCTCGAGTTGGAGATTGAGCAGGGAACTTTCAAGGAGCTAGGCTACATGGCTCCGGTAATCAAAATGATGGTGAACTCACATCACCCCTCCTCTTCTAGAGTGTGTTATAGATACAGGAGGAAATTCTTGTTCTGTCTTCAATCCAGAGATATACAGGACCAGCCAATATCATTACCTCTGCTACTACAGTTTCTTCAAGAGGGATTTGACAAAGGTCTGCAATCAGCCACTCTTAAGAGTTCAGGTCTCAGCCCTGGGGGCGCTCTTGTTGGTAGACTCGGGAGAATCACTGGGCTCACACCCTAATGTCAGGAGGTTTCTAAGGGTGGCAATGTTAAAACGCCCCCCAGTTAAGCCAACAGTTCCACCTTGGAGACTTAACCTGATTCTCAAAGCCTTGACCAAGGAGCCTTTTGAACCTCTTAAGGAAACTTCCATCATGCATCTCACAATGAAGGTGTTTTTTTTCTGGTAGCTATTGCTTCAGCAAGGAGGATCAGCAAGCTGGGAGCACAGTGCACCAAAGAGCCATATACAGTTTTTCATCAGGACTCTGTGGTTCTTCGTACAGATCCAAGGTTTTTACCCAAAGTTATGTCTCCTTTCCATTGTAACTAAGATCTTATCCTCCTTTCCTGCTGCCCGCATCCCAAAAATGAAAAGGAAAGGGAATTTCATACACTAGACCCGAGAAGAGCATTGAAGATGTATATCAAGAGGACAGAAGATATACGTAAAACGTCAAGCTTGTTCATTTTAATGACAGGCCAAAATATGGGTACAAAAGCACCAAAAGACTCAATAGCCAGATGGATCAGATTAGTCATCACCATGGCTTATGACAAGGCTGGGGTACCTGTGCCTGGCCCTGTCAGAACACATTCCACAGGAGCTATGGCCACTTCATGGGCAAACTTCAGAGAAGCATCTCCAGAAGACTTATGCAGGGTGGCCACTTGGTCATCCATTCACACATTTACAAAATTTTACAAGCTGGAAGTGATGTCCTCGGCAGAGGCATCCTTTGGCTGCCGAGTGCTCCAGGTGGTGGTGGACTGTTAAGGAAAATGGACATTCTTCCCACCCAGGGCATCTGGGGATGTACTGCTTTTGTATATCCCAAGTGTAAGGAAGCCCGGAGACCAGCTTAGGAGAGAGACACTTAAATTTAAATACCTGTGTATTTTTTTTCTCCGGCTAGTCTCTGGGCTTCAGATTCCCTCCCATAATATACATAGTTGGCTGGCCTCAGGGCCATGGTTGCTTTAAACTTTCTTGTGGTTTGTTTCCAAATTCACATAGTAGTGCCACTTCTAACCCCAGGAATCACTCATTATGATTAAACTTAAACTTAATGCAGTCAGCCTCCTGTGTTGAACTGCCCGGAGAGATGGAATTTTATGCAGATTATGGAACTCTCAATTGGCTCATGCCACTTTCAAACTGCTGCCCTAGCAACTGTTGCACTCTGAGTGCTTCAGATTCTTTACTCCGCCTGCCTAGTAAGGATGTCCTGGAGAGCTCTCCTTGAACTGTCTTCAGAATAAAGTTATCTGTGGATAAATACTAATTTTTAGTTTATATTTAAATTGCTGCCTTAGAAACACTGTTGTAGTATAGTTTATTGGTATTTTAGTTGTTTTTTGTCTCTTTTCGCGATTCCCTCACGGTTCCTTGGAACTGAGGGTTCTTCATCTATTTGTGAGGTTTTTACATCAGTTTTCTTTATTTTTACTTATTTAGCAATCGGTTCCTTGAACCGCTTTATTTTTATTTAAATTACTGTAGTTATCAGTTCCTTTTTTTTCAGGAACCGACTAGTGATCGGTTCCAGGAACTGTTTAGCGGTAGTTATTTTAAAGAACCTCCGGTTCCGAGGCGCTTTAAATAGCGGTTTGTTTGTGCAGTAATCTTTTTGCCTATCAATGTCAGAGGTCCATTTAGATAGACCTAAAAAGACGCATGGGACCCACAGGTTTTAAATGTTGTGAGTCTTGTGGGCAACTTATAGCAAAAGCAGATAGACACTCTGTGTATTTCTTGTTTGGGTACAAGTCATATATTTGCCAGCTGTGATATTTGTATGACCTTTTGCCCTACATCATTAAAGAAAAGGTCTAACATTTTAGAGGAAATGGCTTCTGCTTCTATTGTGGATAACTCTGCTTCTTCCTCTTCCCACAAAAAGGATGGAGGTAAAGCCAAGGATCCTGACAGGAGTTCAGATAAATCTGAACAAGGTAAGACAAAAAGGGATGTGGAAACAGGTTCTGAACCTGTTCCATTAAAGAAAAAGTGTAAAGAAAAACATGTCGCTGCGCCTCTGGCCAAGGAGCTCCCAGCAGACAAGCATATTATGCCCTCGGCTGAGGACATTGCTGAGGCACTACAAGTGTTACAAGCCCTACAGGGTGCAATCCTGGTTCCTACACCGACTGCCCCGGTTCCTCCTACAGCCCCAGCAAGACAAGAAGTACTGGAAGTGTATGGGGAGGAGGAGAAGGATGACTATGTAGGGGAACCTATAGATCCAGAGGTTTCCCCTGAGCAACAATTTGGGTCCCCTCCTAGGGGTCCTGAGGAATACTCCTCCCACTATGCTTTTGTTAAGAGCATGGTGGAAACTCTGAACCTTCCTCTTCAGGAAACTGAAGAGGATATGGAGGAGGCAGAGTTTTTGGATATGATGAGGTTAACCCCCATGAAACGTCTGCTTCTGCCCTGCATAAGTCCTTAAAAAAGGCTGCAGTGCAGATTTTTAAAACTCCATCCTCTGTCCCTGGTGTGGATAAGAAAGCTGACAAGAAATATCAGCTGGACAGAACTACAGCTGATTTTCTGTTTACTCATCCTGATCCGGAGGGAGTAGTACAAGCTACTGCCTGTGAAAAGGCCAGGATCCCCTTGGCTACCCATCCACCAGACAAAGATTCAAGAAAAATGGATGCTATGGGAAAGAAAGGGTACAGGGATGCCTCTTTGTTAGTTAGGCAGGCCAATTACATGGCATATTCAATGCAGTACCAAAAAGCTGTATGGAACACTGTTTTAGCTTTGGCTGATAAGGTCCCAGGTGAACTGACTGTAGACTTGCAGGATACAGCAAGGGCTGCACTTGATGCTACCAAGTACCAATTTCATATGGCCGTGGATGCCAATGATACTACATCCAGGTTAAGGCTTTGGCTGTTTCACTCAGGAGGTTTGCGTGGCTTAGAGCCACCAACCTGACTTCAGACACAAAGGCCAAAGCAATGGATTTCCCCCTGGAAAACAACTTGTTTGAGGATAAAACAGAGGCATACATGAAGAAGGTGGAGGAATATAAATCCACCTATTGGAGCAATTCCAAGGATAGACCCTCCACCTCTTATAGACCCCGGAGTAGGGGAGGTAGGGGTAGGGTTTTTTGCCCTAAACCTTTCTTTCAGGTGCAGGCCTCTCAGCCATAGCAGCAGGCCAGAGGCTACTTTAGAGGAAGGGGCAGGAGTGCCATGAGAAGGGCGGCTCCTGCACCACAGGTTCAGGCACAGCCCCCACAGAATCCCTGATGGGCTAGTGCAGGTCACATCCCCTATTACAGGACCACCAGTAGGTGGCAGACTGGCTCATTACCTTCACGCTTGGCATTCCATCACCACAGACAAGTGGGTGTTGGAGGTAGTGAGCCAGGGCCTGGCACTCAGTTTCAAATCATTTCCAAAGCTGAAAACAAGAACCTTTGCTCCAACAACAGCTGCAGACAGGATTCTGTTGGAAGCAGATTTAAAACATCTACTGGCAATCAAAGCAGTAGAGGTAGTGCCTCTAATAAGCAGGGGCAAATGTTTTTATTCCAGGTACTTCCTCATAAGGAAGAAAACCGGGGATTGGCGACCTATTTTGGATCTAAGACTTATGAACAAGCACATTTTGAAACCAAGGTTCAAATGGTCACTCTTGCAATAATCATTCCCTCTTTGCAAAAGGGAGACTGGCTAGCCTCCCTAGATCTCAGGGATTCCCATCAGACCATCTCACAGAACATTCTTGAGATTCAAGCTGGCTTCAGGCCATTATCAGTTTGCAGCTCTCCCTTTTGAGCTAACTTCAGCACCAAGGGTATTTACAAAGTGCCTGTCAGTAGTGGTAGAGTTACCTGGACGACTGGTTGGTAGTAGGACAGTCTCTGCAGCATACAGTACAGTCACTGGCACTAACAAAATCTAAATTAGAGTCCCTGGGATTTCTGATAAACGAAGAAAAATCTCAGCAGGTACCACTCCAGGTGCTGGAGTTTATTGGTCCAAAACTAAACACCAGACAGGGCAGAGTCTTCCTGTCACAAGACAGGGTGACAAGCATTCTGCAAATTGCAAAATCCTTTGTGTCTGGGAGACCCAAGTCAGCAAGAGAATTTCTCAGTCTACTGGGTCACATGGCTTCTGCCAGTGCAGTGGTAATGGATTCCAGGTTGCAAATGAGAGATATCAAAAGTTCCACCTCAGACATTACTGGTCTCAAAAGAAGGATCCTATGTCCAAACTGGTTCCAGTCACAAAAAGTTTAGTCCAGGCTTTACAGGGGTGGCTGGACGAGCACAACCTCAGGGTGGGTGTACCTTTTATAAGGGAACAACCCTCAGTAATCCTCACAACGGATGCCTCTCTTCTAGGTTGGGGGGCACACATGTTAGAGCACACAGCAAGTGGCACAGGATCCCCTCAAGAGTCTCTGTTGCACATAAATCTCTTGGAGCTCAGGGCTATTTACCTGGCTCTAAAAACATTTGCTCCTTACCTGCAAAACAAGTTGGTGCAAGTCAGAGCAGACAACACCGCAACCATATATTACATCAACACACAAGGAGGTAGCAGGTCACATCTGCTGTGCAAAGAAGCAATGAGACTGTGGTCCCTGGTATACTCCATGGGAGTATCCCTGTCAGCCATACACCTTCCAGGGAAGGACAATGTGCTGGCAGACTCTCTAAGCAGGATAAGTCAAGACCACCACGAGTAGTGCCTGAATACTCAGGTACTCAATACAATTTTCAGGAAATGGGGCATTCCAGAGGTGGATCTCTTTACCTCCCCAGAAAACCACCAGCTTCCAATGTACTGTGCAGGCCTCCTTTAAGGGACACAATTCCCCTGGATATCATGGCCTTGGATTAGACAGGGAAGTTTCTTTATGCATTCCCTCCCTTTGCTATGATATTCAGGGCCCTACTGAAACTGAGGTCCCAACCAGCAAAAATGATACTGGTAGCTCTGGATTGGGTGAAGCAACACTGGTACTCCCTTCTGCTGTCACTGTCTGTGGTTCCCCCAATCCATCTGCCCAGGAGGCACCACCTGTTAACCTCCTCTCAGGGCAGGATCCTGTACCCCAATCTCAAATCACTGAGGCGCAAGGTGTGGCTCTTGAGGACTTAGAATTTGCTAACCTAAACCTATCAGAGCAGGTGCTGACAGTGCTTAGGGGTTCCAGGAAGCCTTCTACTAAGAAAACATATTCCTCTAAGTGGAAAATATTTACTTTATGGTGTTCAGGTAAGGGTGTGAGTCCTTTCAGGGCAGATTTGACTGTCCTCCTAGATTACCTTACACATTTACATTCCCTAGGTCTGAAGCCTTCCACCCTCAAGGTCCACTTAGCTTCAGTCTCTGTATATCTATCAGTTGGTAAGGAGAGGTCTATAGCCTCTCATCCAGTATTTAGAAAATATTTTAACGGCCATAATCTTCTGCACCCTCCCCTAAGGGATCCGGTTCTGGCCTGGAATTTACATATTTGCATTGTTAAACTCATGGATGTATCATTCGAACCTATGGCAACTGCAGATTTGAAGTATGTCACTTGGAAAACTGTTTTTTTGGTTGCCATTACTTCAGCCAGAAGGATCAGTGAATTACAAGCCCTGTGCAAAGATGTGGACTACATCTCATTCCACAGGGACAAGGTGGTCCTTAGGACTAACAGAACATTTCTTCCCAAGGTGGTATCTGATTTTCACTTGAATCAGTCTATCATGCTACCTGTCTTTTTTACAGACAATTCCAGTTCTCCAGAAAGGAGACTTACATAGATACAGAGACAGTGTCGGCAGATAAGGGCCTATGGCCCACCCAGTCTGCCCATTTGAGCTTGTAAGTTTAGTTTGTTTTCCTAGAAGTCTGTTGCCCCTTATCCCTGACCTCCAGAATTCCTTTATGTCTATCCCATGCATTCTTAAATCCCGTGATTGTTTCAGCCCCCACCACTTCCTCTGGCAGGGTGTTCCACTTGTCCACCACCTGTTCTGTGAAGAAATTCTTTCTCATGTTTCCTCTGAATCGTCCTCCCTCCAACTTCATCCCATGCCCTCTAGTCCTGGAACATCTTTTTCGCTTAAAATAGTGTTTTCCTGCACCCTGTTCCTCCCTGTAAGATACTTGTATGTCTCTATCATGTCCCCTCTCTCCTTCTCTCTCCAGGGAGTACATGCATCAGTTCCTTCAACCTGTCTTCATAGGACTTGTGATGCAATCCATGCACCATCTTTGTTGCCCTCCTCTGAACCTTCTCTACCCTGTCTATGTCCTCACGTAGGTATGGTCTCCAGAACTGTACACTGTACTCCAGGTGGGGCCTCACTAGTGTCTTGTATAGCGGAATTATGACCTCCTTTTCCTGCTGGTGATGCCCTGCTCATACATCCCAGCATCCTATTTGCTTTACCTGCTGCCTTGTCACACTGTTTCTCTACCTTGAGGTCATCAGAGATGATAACCCCAAGATCCTTTCCTGCTTGGTGCGTGCTATATCCTCACCCCCAACTGATATATTGTGCCAGGGTTTTTGTGCCCCATATGCATTATGTTGCACTTCTTTGCATTGAATTTCAACTGCCAAACCCCTGACCATTCTTCAAGTTTCTGCAGGTCGCTTCTCATTCTGTCTACACCCTGGTGTGTCTACTCTGTTACAGAGCTTTGTGTCATCAGCGAACAGTGAAATTCTGCCTTCTAGGTCCCGCGAATGCCACTGATGAAGATGTTGAATAGGACCGGTCCCAGCACTGATCCCTGTGGTACCCCACTGGTCACTCTTCCCTCTGTGGAGTGACAGCCATTTACCACCACCCTCTGTGTCCTGCCACCCAGCCAGTTACCTACCCACCACACTACAGTCCTGCCCACACCCATATTCCCCAGTTTGTGTAATAGTCTTCTATGTGGCACAGTGTCAAAGGCCTTGCTGAAGTCCAGATAGGCCATGTCCATGGCCATGACTTCATTCTCTTGACATCAAAAGGATACTTGGCCACTACATTGACAGAACCAAGTCTTACAGGACAAGTCAATCACAGCTCTTTCTCACATATGGTGAAGTTGGTAAGGGCAGAGCTGCAACGAAATGTACAATTGCTCGCTGGATAGTGGCATGTATATAGTTTTGTTATAGTAAGGTGGGTAAACGGGTACCTCTGGGCCTGAGAGCACACTCCACCAGGCGCACAGCTGCTTTAGTGGCAGCTTCAAGAGAAATTCCGCTACTAGAAATATGTAAAGCAGCTACATGGAAAACAGTGCACACCTTCGCAAAATATTACAGCCTGGACTTACAGTCCAGAGGTGATGCTAGGTTGGGTACAGCAGTACTGCAGAGCCTGTTTCCAAAATAGGTTCTCTGCCCAACCTCCAAAGGTACTGCTTGGTAGACTGCATTAAGTTTTATCATAATGAGTGATTCCTAGGGTTAGAAGAAAAAAATACCATAGTAATCTTGTTTCTTCAAAGGGATCACTCGTTATGATTAAAGGCCCTCCCTACCTTCACTACTAGAACCTATAGAAGTTGCTTTGCATTCCTGCATTAGGGTTTTTTTCTTTTTCTCATATATAGGTTAAGGTAGAGACTCACTTTCATTTAACCAGTTGGTGTCCAGGTGGTCTCAAAGTTTCTTAGGTTTGTTGGTTATGGATATTTTGACCTGAAAGGGCAAAAATGTTTTTTTAATGTTGTTAATTTTTAGGTAGTGGGTCTTTTACCCAGTTAGGCTCCGTAAGAATCTGAAGCACTCAGAGTGCAACAGTTGCTAGGGCAGCAGTTTTTTTTTTTTTAATTCAAGTTTAACAACAACAAACAGGTACATCATATTAATGCATTCAGTTTAAATCCATTTATGTAGCATCTTAGGAAACCGCTGTTCTCTTGATTTGTACATTCTGTCACATTAATTTTAATTCATCAGAAGATATTATTTTATCTTTATCTTTAGTATCTAAAATTCTCTCCTTATTACAATTCTAGTCAGTTTATCTTCACCTCTTTAGAATTACATCAATTCACATTCCTCTCTTCCCTCCCTGGTCCCCTAACCCAGTCAGGGACCACTCCTGCGGAAGGTGATGTCTCTGATTCTATTACAAGATGGAACAAGGGTTATTCATTAATTTCACTGTTGGGGGTTCGCCAGACCTCCCATCTAGTCCACCTTCTTAAATAAACAGTAGCTCTATTGTTAATTTTGTAGGTGAGTTCCTCCAATTCAGATATGGTAGCCACTACCTTTATCCAGTCTTGTTTAGAAGGAGGGTTAGGGTTTAGCCATCTTTTCGTGATGGCCTTATGTGCCACTGTTACCAGGATGGACCAGAGGTACAGTGAGACGGCATCTCTTAGCTCTGTAGGGGGGTGCCCCAAGATCATTGAAGTTCACCCTAACGGTGGCTGCGAAGAAACTGTAGCTTCAAGCGCCCCTGTAATCTCCCCCCGGAAAGCCTGGAGACCGCTGCAGGACCAGAAAATATGTAGGTGACCCGCTTCTAGTGTTCCGCAGCCCCTCCAACATTGCAATGTGTTGTTTGGATTTCTTTTACTACTTATTTGAGGGGTTAGGAAATATCGGAGCCTGATCCGCCAAATGAATTCCTGCCAATGAGGGGACTTAGTTGTTTTTTTAGCCATATAGAAGATGCGATCCCAGTTGAGTTCCACCGGGTCATGGGGTACCTCTTCCCTCTATTTTGTTTTTATTTTAATAAGTGGGTCCCTTTTTAGTGTAGACAGAGCTTTATATAGGTGTGAAATCATTTCTCTTTGATTATTGGCTCTCCTGTTTTCCTGAATGGCCAAGAGGATCGGCTAGGCCCTCACTGATTCAATGTCCTTTTTTTGTAGTCTGGAAATATAATCCTTAGCCTGTAGGTACTTAAAATTATCTGAAATTTGTAGGCCATATTTATTTCTAAGAGAGCCAAAGTCTAGTAATTTATCACCTTGCCAAAACTGAGACGGGTATCTCGGACCTTTCTTCTCCCATGTGCGGAAAGAGCAGTCCAGGAGTCCCGGGTGAAAGTCTGGGTCCCATGCCAATCTTTTTAAGGGCCATATGGAGGTTTTTAGTTTGTATTTCTGCCATATTCTGTGAACCGATCGAGTTGTGTCTCTGACTGAGGTGAGACCTGGGTGTGGAAATCTATGTGTATTGGTGGTCAGCAATCTAGTTTCGAGTGGGAATGACCCCTCTCCTCTCTCCTCCTATCTTTCCATGAGTTGCCATCCTGAGCAGGCATTGGGATTGGATCATAGTATGGCATTTTTTAGTTGTGCCGCAAGAAAGTAGTCCTCCAAATCTGGGAGGTACTGTCCTTTGTCGCGGTGGGTTTGTAAAATGTTAAAATTTATTCGAGACCTCCTGGAGTTCCAAATGAATTTGGTAAACAGTTTGTTCCATGTTTGAAAAATCAGTTTATGAATATATGATGGTAAGCATTGGAACAGGTATAGAAACCTTGGGAGCACGTTCATTCTCAATGTGTGTATCTTGGGGTGTATAGGTAAGTTTATCAAAGCCCATCTTTCAAAATCTTTTTTCAGGTTGTCTATTAGAGGTATATCATTTGCCATGAAGAGTTGAGAATATTGCTCTGTGATATTGTGATTGTGATTGGGGAGGGAAGGGGAGGAGGGGTAGCAATGATAGTCAAAAACTGCATTGGCATAGGGGGAGTAGAGGAGGCGGAGGGAACCGTGGAGGCGATTTGGGTCACCTTGATAACAAGGGGGGGCAAGAGAGTAAAAATAGGAGTGGTGTATAGACCCCCTGCCCTGGCGGAGGAGCTGGAGGACAGTCTGGTGGCAGATGTTGGGAGGCACTGCAGACTGGGCAGAGGAACGGTGGTGGTGTTGGGGGACTTAAACATGCCAGGAACAGACTGGGAGACTGACATCCTCTGTGACCAGGGAACAGAGGTTGTTGGATGTCTTTCAAGACGCGTTCCTAACTCAGCAGGTGAGGGAACCGACCAGGGAGGCGCGGGTACTGGATGTGGTCCTGGCAGACAGTGACCAGATTGGGGGCCTGGAGGTAAGGGACCCATTGGCGGGGAGTGACCATGCCACAGTCTGGTTCTGCCTGGAACTAGGAGGGGTAGAAGGCTGCACAAAGACGGAAGTAACCGACTTCAGGGGGGCGGATTTTAAGGAAATGGGAAGGATCCTTAAGGAGCATTTGGATGGGATTGGGTCAGACATGGACACTGATAGTAGGTGGGAAATCATCAGGAGAGGGGTGCAGGATGCTACCAGCACCTGTGCAAGAGTAAGACGAAAATG
Organism: Neoceratodus forsteri; assembly: GCA_016271365.2. NCBI lineage: Eukaryota > Metazoa > Chordata > Ceratodontiformes > Ceratodontidae > Neoceratodus > Neoceratodus forsteri. The sequence continues at coordinate 573,195,861 of CM057452.1, forward strand.
CGGTAGGGCCCAAAAACCCTGTTGGTGGACCAAGGAGGTCCAGGAGGTGGTGTGGGGAAAGAAAGCAGCCTATAAGCAATTCAAGTGCTCAAGGAGTGAAAGGGATCGAGGGAGTACGATGATGGCTAGAAGGGCCACTAGGAGTGGTGAGGGCTGCTAGGCAAGGAAGGAGCAGAACCTGGCCAGGGAAATTAGAGAGGGAACAAGGGTTCTTTAGATACATTGGGGAAAACAAAGGGTTAAGGGCAGATTAGCAGGATTAAATCAGGGGAGAGATGGGCACAAGACCCGGGGAGCAGGCTGAGGTACTAAATGAGTACATCACCCTCAGTTTTCACCAAGGAAAATGGGGGTGCTGCATCATACATGGGAGGAGACAGAGATCACTGAGGAGGGGGGACCCTTACCAATCGGGGCGGTCTGGGGAGGGGAGGCATCACTGTCAGGTGGGGAGGGCTAAGCAGGGAGAAGAGGTACCAGAAGTGGAAATCACAGCAGAGAGAGTGAGGGAAGCCCTCAGCCCTTAAGACGGAGAAAGCACTGGGGCCGATAAATTACATCCCAGAGTGCTGAAGGAACTTGCGGATGTCCTGAACTTTTCACCATCTCTCTGAGGACAGGGTAGCCCCAAGACTGGAAGGTGGTATATAGTGCCTATCCACAAGGGGGGATCAAGGGAGGTGGCAGGGAACTACAGGCCTGTCAGCCTGACCTCGGTGGTGGGCAAGGTGATGGAGGGCATTGTCAAGGAGAGGCTGGGGGGACTTGGATAAGTCAGGGTGCCTGGACGATAGACAGCATGGATTCATCCCGGGGAAATCGTGTCAGACAAACCTGGTGGAGTTCTATGACTGGGTGACAAGTGCCTTGGACCTGGGTAGACCAGTGGACGTTCTCTTTCTAGACTTCAGCAAGGCATTTGACTCTGTTCCTCACGTGGGCCTGTTGGATAAGCTGTTAGAAATGGGGGTGGGGAACCAGATGATCAGATGGATAGGCAATTGGCTCCAGGACCGGACCCAGAGGGTCCTAGTTGGTGGGATAGTCTCATCCCCAAGGAGGGTCATTAGTGGAGTCCCACAGGGATCAGTCCTTGGGCCCCTTCTGTTCAACGCCTACGTATCTGACATAAGGACAGGAATCAGGAGTGAGATGAGTCTCTTTGCAGATGACTCAAAACTGGGGGCGGTGGTGGATGTGGAGTAGGGGAGGGTGGCCCTACAGGGGGACCTGGAGGCTCTGGAAAGATGGTCTAGAAAGTGAAAGCTGAGGTTCAATGCAGGGAAATGCAAGGCACTCCACCTGGGGGCCAGAAACCCAGGCCAAGTGTACACCCTGGGGGGGGGAAATGCTACAAGTCTCGATGGCAGAGGGACCTGGGGGTGGTGGTGGATGTCAAGATGAACAACTCTGAGACTTGTAGGAGGGCAGCAGCCAAGGCCAACAGGATGCTGGGATGCATCGTTGGGGATCACCTCCAGAAGGAGGGAGTGATACCCTCTGTAAACTGCTTGGTGAGGCCACACCTGAGTACTGCGTGCAGTTTTGGAGGCCACACTTAAAGAGGGACATTAACCTCCTGGAGAGGGTCCAGAGGAGGGCAGCCAAAATGATTTGGGGCTTGGGGACAGGATCTATGAGGAGAGGCTCAAGAGCTAAATATGTACACATTGGAAGAGAGAAGGGACCGGGGGGACATGATAGAGGTCTTCAGGTACATGAAGAGGGTAAATAGGGGAGGAACAGTCGGGGTGCTTAAGGAAGGAGGAGGGGCCACTAGAGGGCATGGGTGGAAGCTGGAGGGGGAAGATTCAGGGGAGAAAGGAGGAGGTGCTACTTCACTGAGAGGGTGGTGGAGCCATGGAATGCACTGCCTAGGGGGCTGGTGGAGGCAGAGGCAGTGGAGGGGTTCAAGAGGGGGTGGGACAGGTACAGGGGAAGGGTTCTGGAAGCAAAATCCAATGCAGCAAGAATATCCAGAACTAGGAAGGGAGAAGCCAGAGAAGGCGAGGGGGACAGCAAGGTCAGCACCCAGGGTGGGGGCTGACCAAACGAGCAGACACGAAAGACCGTTAGGCCTATTCTGCTGGCATTTTAGTATGTTAGTATATAGGCCCCTAGATATTTCATCTTATGTGCTTTCCAATTCAGGAGACGAAGGGAGCACATCTCCTCTGAGGGTTTATAGAAGAAGGTAAGTACCTCGGTCTTATTTTTATTTAGGGAGTATCTCGTGGGTCTTCCGAATTCTGCCAAGATTGCCCAGACTTGTTTTATGGATTGGTGGGGATGGGTAAGGCTTAACAGCACGTCATCTGCATATAATGAAATTTTTTTATGCAGTTCTTCCACTGTCACTCCCTTCACCCCTTCCACTCTCCACACAGCTTCAGTCAGTGGTTTGATGTAAAGGGCAAACAATAGAGGGGAGAGGGGACAACCCTGACGGGTACATCTGCCCAGGTTAAATCTATCCAATATTCCGCCATTCACCCGAACGTAGGCCTGAGGTCTAGTGTAAAGTGTCTGAATTACATTTTGGAAGGGCTGGGGGAAACCCCTGTGTTCTAAAACCTCAAACAGGAAACTCCAAGAAACCTTATCAAAGACCTTTTCAGCATCTAAGCTCATCAGGTATGCCGGGGTGTCAGATCTTTGAATAATGTCTATTAGGTTTACCACGGACCTGACACTGTCAGGAGCCTGGTGGCCAGTGATAAAGCCCGTCTGATCTTTGTGTATTAATTCGGGTAGAATAGGGTTCAACCTGGAGGCTATTATGGCGGTGAAAATGTTATAATCTATAGTGAGCAGGGATATGGGTCGATAAGATTCATAAAGTGTAGGGTCCTTCCCCTCCTTATGTATGATAGAAAAGTCTCTGTCACTTCTGGAATAAGGGCTACTATGGATCAGGGCAGACTCTCTGGGGCCATCTTTATTGATCTCTCTAAAGCCTTTGGCTTTGTTGACCATGCCTTGCTATGCTCTCAACTTGGGTCTTTGGGCTTATCCCCTCTGGCCCTGAGTTGGTTCTCCAACTACCTTTATGGAAGGCAGTAAATGACCAAATATAGTAAGGTGCTCTCGGATGCCACCCCCGTGTCCTCAGGGGTCAGTCCTTGGGTCCCTGCTTTTTTCCATCTTCATCAATGACCTTCCCTCCTCGGCGGCCTCCTGCAGGGCTGTCCTGTATGCTGATGACCTTGTTATCCTCACTCATTCAAAGGTTATTGGGGTCATTAACCACCAACTGAGTGAGGGTTTCAGGAATGTCCATTCCTTTATATCATCCCATAAGTTGGTCCTAAATCTTAAAAAGACCCGGGCCATGCTGTTCGGTTCCCTGGCCAAGTTAAAGGCCTTCTCTGTTCCTATGTGCATCTTGGGTATTGATTGCACTCCTGTTCTCGCCACCGATTCCGTCAAATACCTTGGGGTGACACTTGACCCGCAGCTCGATCTTGGTCAACATATCCAAAATGCGTGTAGAGTTGTTAACTGGAAATTGGGTCTGGCTTACAAGGCAAAGAATAACCCTACTCTGGCTGCTCTCCTAGCACTGTCTAGAGGGGTGTTTCTACCATCCCTCTGTTATGGACTCCTTTTGTTTGCCAATACCTCCAAGATCCACCTCTCCTAGATGGACCATTGCCTATAATAACATCTGCCATTTTGCTCCTGGAGCCCCTCATCTCACTCACCACTGAGATCTGTACAGTAAGCTCAACTGGATCTCCCCGCCCAATTATTTGAATTTTGTTGTGGATAGTTTCATGGGTAAGGTACTGGGTACTGGCACCCCCACCCCCGGACTGGCGGAGCTCCTTGTGCCAGCAGCCCCGCTACCTATCCCCTAAGGTCACTGGGCCCTGCTATCCTTAAGGTCCCTCCTACTCGTACCAAAATGGGGGACAGGGACTTTGCGTCATGTGCCCCTAGACTGTGGAACTCCTTTCCTGTCCAGGTCCGGACCTTCCCCTAGTCGGGCCTATGCATCTCCCTGTGGAACCACTTGAAGCTCTCGTCAGTATGTGACTGTCTTAACCCTCCCTGATTAGCCTGGTCCTCTGCACAGTATACTTGAGTGTATTCATTCCATGTATCTTGTAAATGTGTAAATTTTATATATATCTGTATATATATTGCTGGTGACGTTGTGTCAGTGACGCTGTACCTTAGTATATTGACTATAATTACTGTCGTGACCTGAGATATCTTACTGTGTATGTTATGCTTCTCCTGACATCTGTGTATCTGCCCTACTTGCTTCAAATTGTACTCTGTATGTTCTTTCATTTCCTGTACTCTCCCGGGTCGTAACTGAAAATAGGCATGTGTTTGTCTAGTGTACTTACCTGGTTAACAAAAGCTAAATAAATAGTAGCATATTGCCATGAAGGAGGGATAGGGTTGGCCTCATCCCAAATGATTGTGAATACCTCCAGAAGGACAGGGGAGATCTCTGGTTCAAAGGTTTTATAGAATTCTGCACCAAATCCGTCTGGTCCTGGGCATTTTGCAGTTTTTAAATTCTTTATTATATGTTTGATCTCTTGTTGTGTAATGGGTCTGATTAAGAGCTTCACAGCATCCTGAGTGGGGGGGGGGCAGGGACTCTAAATATTTATTTCTCTCCCAGGGCGAAGATTCGTCCTGGGGCCACAAAAGCTTCTGCAATTTGAGTGGCTTGGGTGATTTCTTGACCGCTGTGGGGGGGGGGCGACTATTTTGGTGATCGTTGACCTGGCTGCATATTGCCTAAGTCTATAGGCTAGTAATTTAATCTCTCTGGGACCACCTTCATAATATTTTTGTTTCAAGTAGAATAAGGCTTTCTCTATTTCTAGTTTTTGTAGTTGAGTTTTACTTTCGGTTAATTTCTTGTCTCTTTCTGAGTCCCATCTAATTTTCTGGGCTCTTTCCCACTCTTTAATCTGGGCGGTAAGTTCCTGTTGTTTCTGTCTCATCATCCTTTTCTTATGAGTGGCTATGGCTATCAGTTTGCCTCTAATAGTTGTCTTGAGGGTGTCCCATAAAATCTGGGGGGAAACTCCGGGTGTGCTGTTGTCCTCTAAGGATCTTTTAACATGTCTGAGTTTCTTAACAATTTCTTTATCTTGGAGAAGGGAGGTATTCAGCCTCCAGAGGGTTTTTCTCTTAGTCAACCCCAAGTCTATTTCCATAAAAAGTGGTCTGTGGTCTGATAGAATAGTGGTTCCCACCCACATAGAAGTAAAGCAGGAGAGATCCCTTGAGAAGGTAAAGAACGTATCTAGTCTGGAGAAGATATGGAATCTCGGAGAGTAACAGGTGAATTCTTTACTGTTAGGGCATCTCTCCCTCCAAATGTCTGCTATACCCGTTTGTTCCAGTTGCAGTTTGAGGGCTCTGGCTTTATTTAGCTCTGGTCTGGGTATTTGAGATGTGGTATCCAGTTGTCTGTTTAGGATTATGTTCCAATCCCCACCCATTACCAGGACACCCTGGCCTTCTTGGCAATTTTTTGCAGCAGTGCCGCATAAAATGAGATCAGGGACCCAGGAGGAGTAGGGCAGCAGTTTGAAAGTAGCATGAGCCAATTGAGAGCTCCATAATTTGCATAAAATTCCATCTCTCTGGGCAGTTCAACACAGGAGGCTGACTGCATTAAGTTTAAGTTTTATCATAATGAGTGATCTCTTTCAGGGTTTTAAATAATTGATTAGCAGTTTTTTTCTTGGGACTATACTAGCTGTACAGAAAGTATTTATATAGATTTTCTAGAAGTGCTGTGTTTGTTAAACACAGTGAGGCAAGAGCTATGCATTTTCACAAAGATTTAGCACTTTTATGAGCAAAACGCTAATCAATTTTTAGAGTTAAATAAATCCCTGTCTTTGAAGAAACAAGATTACTATGGTGAATAATTTTTTCGTTTGGACTGCTTTTGAAAATACTGGAGGAAGACTGAAGGGGAGTGCTAGATGCCCCTGCTCCAGATCTTTGATTCCTGCCTGATGACCTGCAACAGGAGGTACAGTCCAAATGTAAGGAAGCCTAGAGACCAGTCATTGGAGAAAGAAAATTTACAGGTATTTAAATTTCGACTTTCCCAGTTTGTTCTGATATGTTACTCTGGTTGTCTGTCTATACCAGCAAAGTCTGTTTTGAACCTCTGTGGTCGGTACTTGGAGCCCATACATAACCTCTCTTGTCTCCAGTAAATTTATATGGACATTATGTTCTACTAGGTACCAAACCCCATGAGTTTGGAGGGAACCCGGGGGCACCCCACCCCAAGGTAGGATGCATCCGATGGTAGAGTGACCTAATATGGGTCCCTAAGGAAGCAAGCCCCACCACCAAATACTGCCACCACGGGAGTGCTATCTGCAGAATGGCACAAACCTTCGAGGGCTTGAGAGACTGGTGCATTTCAGACCACTGAGACTGCAGGATCAATTGAAGAATTTGCATATACAAGTGAGCCACGAGAACAATGAGTGTGGATGCTAGAATGAGACCCAATACCTGGAGCATGGATCTGACTGAGACTTTGTCACTTCAGGTCACCAGACTTGCCTGAGCTATCAGGGCAACCTCTTACAGCTGTGGCAAGAAAGCTTTTGCACAAGAGATCTCCAGCACAACTCTGATGTACTGTAACCTCTGACAAGGGATAAGAACCGACTTTAGTATGTTGACTAAACCACCTAGCTGGTCCAGCACTTTCTGTGCCCTGTTCACAATGTGAACCATCAGGTCTAGAGAGGACACCTTCAGGAGCCAATAGTCCAGAGAGGGAAACACACAGACTTCAATATTCCAGACGTGGACTGGAGCTTCCCAGCAGCAGCATCAACCAGGAGCAGATTTATCCTGGACTACCTTCAAAGTGTCTTTCTCAAGCAACTGGTCATGGAACCAACTTGGCAGAAGGCAATACTGGACCTCGTGTTCACAAACTGGGACAGTGTGACAAGGATAACAGTGGGGGAGCACCTGGGGAACAGTGACCACCAGTCACTGTGGTTTGAAATCACAGAAGGAGCAGAACCAAACCGCACAAAAACTTGTATCCTGGACTTTGGGGGGGCAGACTCCCCCCCCCCTCAATTGTTTAACCAGGAGTAGCACACTAAGCTGAAAGCTTGTTTACAGGTGCGACCTGGGAGCACAGGAAAATTAAGTGACTTGCTCAGGGTCACACAGTATGCAAGTGGGGGCTGTGGGATTCAAACCCAGGTCTCCAGATTTGCAGCTCAGAGCCTTAAACCACTGTGCTATACTGCTTCCCACTTTGGGAAAATAGGGAGATGCTTGAAAGAGGCATTAATGGGAATGGGGAGGGAATCGGGTTGAGGAACAGTGGGCAATATTTAAAATGGGATTACAAGAGCAACAGAATTATGCATTAAGCAGGTTAGCAAGGGGCAATGGAAGAGGAGGCCATTATGGTTTTCCAAGGAGGTAGCAGAGAAAATGAAAGCCAAAAAGATTGCACTCAGGCAATACAAAAAGACACGGGCAGAAGGGGATAGGGAGAAGTACCAGGAGAAGCTCAGGAAGGTCAGTAAGGGAAGCCAAAGCTCAGACAGAAGAGCGCATCGCAAAATCAGTGGGTAGAGGGGACAAAACCTTAGGGCACGTAAGTGGAAAAAGAAAGGCAACGGGAGGAATAGTGAGACTGAAGGGGGAGGATGGGGGCCATGTGGAGGATGATAACAGTAAAGCTGACATACTGAACAAGTATTTTCTGCTCAGTCTTTACCGAGGAAGAGGAGGGTAATGGGACAGAATGGAGTACAAGGGTTGGGAATGTCACAGAAAAGGACACAAGTCCCTTTACATGGGACAGGGTCCTGAAGGAACTGGAAGGAATGAAAGTTGATAAAGCAGTGGGGCCAGATGGGGTGCACCCCAGGGTCCTAAAGGAACTAAGAGAGGTGGAGGCTAAACCTGTGGTAATCTTATTTAGCTGATCACTGGAAATAGGGGAGGTACCCAAAGACTGGAGGACAGCAGATGTAGTCCCCTTATATAAAAGCAGGAACAAAGAGGAAGTGGAGAACTACAGACCTGTCAGCCTGACCTCGGTAGTGGGGAAGGTCATGGAAGCACTATAGACGGAGAGACTGGTGGAACATCTGGTTACCAACGGACTACAGGACCCAAGGCAGCATGGTTTCACTGGGGGGAGGTCATGTCAGACCATCCTCATTGAATTTTTCAATTCTAGCCCATTCATTACTATCACCTCCATATTAAGGTTGACTGACTGCATCCTTACCTGGTCTCAAATTGTCTGTATTCATTGATCTCTCTAAAGCTTTCAGTATAGTCTCCAATCCCTTCCCTATTTTCCAAGCTGGCCAGAGCAGGAATGTCAGAGCGGGCTACTTCCTAGTTCATCTCTTACATATCTATTTGTGTGCAATCCATTCATGTCAGTAGATCCTCCTTCTCTCTCACCCCCTATATGTATATGGATTCCGTAAGGTTCAGTCTTCAACCCATCCATTTTCCTCATTGTCCTTCTCCCACGACCTATATCTCCTCCTATATCTACCATGTTAGTAGATTATATAGTGCTTTATGCCAATGACCCCGACATTGGCTGACTTGCATCCAACTACAGCCTGTTTTAGATGTCATTCATTGGTAGTCTTGCTGAAACTAGTTATCATCCACGATTGCAAAAAAAACTGTTTGCAGCATACCAAAACTGACTCAACTCAGCGCCAGCCACAACCTCAGAATCAGTGATGGTTAATACTATGGTCAAAAAAGAGCAAGGGGATCGATGAGACCCATATGAGCTCTTATACTAACCATCAATAGTAGTATTTCAAATTACAGCCTATTAGCATGAACATGTCCAATTTAGATTTAAATTCAGCTTTAGTTTTACTTTTGACTACTACTAAAGGTTGTCTATTCCAGGGGTTAATCACTCTTACTGAATAAAAGAATGTTCTTTTAACATAATTAAACTTTCTTCCCTGTAGTAGGTACAGGTGCCCCCTAGTATCATAGTTGGTATCCTTGAATTCAAGGCGTAAACAGAATATCGTACAGGAGCAGTAAGTCTCCTGTCAAACGTCTTTCCTCTAATGTGAATACATTTAGGTGGAGCATAGCACTTCTTGGTCACAGCTCGTCCTTCAAGTACCTTGGGATCTGGATTGACCAGTCGTGTAAGTTCTCCATCTTCACTAAACTTCGCCCCAGACTTAGTGCGCTCTGCTGAAGCAGTACTTGCCTCACTTCTGCTGCCAAATGGTTGATATCTTTGACTATGGAGGCATTGCAAGTAGCATAGCTTCCAAGTCCTCTGTAGCTAGACTGGATCATCGCTTCCATGTATTCTGTTATTTTGCTCTGAACTGTCCCCTCCACACTCACTACTGGGAACTGTACTTCAGGTTATGTTAACCAAGCCTAGATAGGCAGCGGCACATGCATGATACCCTATTGATCTCCTGAAGATTCTGGACTGACACTCTTTAATTGCCTTTCCTTTTGCCTACCTCTCTCCCTGGTCCCTCTGTCATTATAACTCCTATGCCTTCCTCACTCCAGTAGTTAGACATGCCACAGTCTCTTTGATACTTTCCTCAACTACTTGCATTACCTTGACTGGTGAGTGGCTGTCACAGTGAGTGGTCGGGAGCCTGTAGGGTTACCGGCATCCTAAACTAATGAGTTGTTTTTCCTCCTATTTTTCCCCTGGGTCAGAGCCAGCATGCATGCAGTGCTGTGCATGTACAACATGAAGACAATGCATGCCTCAATGCCCACACCTAGCTTTTCGTCTGAGCGACGGTGCTGTGCCACCTAGGCTCGGCTAGGTGGCAGCCAAGTAGCAGTACGTCTTCTCCCTCCTCCCTAAAGGTGTAGAACAGTCTATGGACTTTCATTCCTTCTTCCCCTGCCAGCCCCCGACTGAGACTGGACTGTTCCTGAACTAGGGTTGCTGGCATGATGTGGGGTGCCTTTGCCCGCTATGCCACTAGGCTGACTAAAAGGATAAATCTTAAATAGACAACGTCATCCTATTTGCATCATATTATTTCTAATAAAAAACCCACGTTTTAAGATTACATACCTCTCCGCTTCACTGATGTGAGCCTGCTCGTTGTCCCTCCATCCAGGCTGAACTTATCTAGGGACAGAGCTTTTGGAGTGGCTGATCCTCTAGTATGGAATGCACTCCCTCTGAATATTCATATGGCCAACATGATGGAGGCCTTTAAAGCCTCTTTTGAAGACTTATTTATTTCAACAAGCATTCATGGATTAACTGTTTTGCCCCTACTTATTGTATTAGTGTTTGATTTTATGCTTATTCTGTGCAGCGCTCAGAGCCATTTTTGACTGGGTACTTTATAAATAAATTTTGCCTTGCCTTACCTTTTTTAAAATTCATAGATGTTGCTGTTTATCTGCTTATTTTTAATAGAACTAAAATGCATGTGAATGATGTAATTAAACCAATCCTTGTTTTGTTCCAAATCCTTATTTTACTCTTATTACAGACTTTCTGAACATTAGGAACATGCATAAACAGTGCAGTCATTTAGGATGCAATAGTCTTCTCTCTTCCGACTGCATCATTAGTGGATACACTGGATAGACTGTGCTGAGGGTGTTCCCAAGTCTAGGAAATATGCCATGGGAGATAGACAGATAGATAGATACTATTTCTATAGTGCCCATCTCCATGGACTCTGGGCTCAGCACAGTATAAAACATACATTTAAACAAAAATATTAGAAAAATACAACTGGGAGCATACAATCATCTATCCATCCCATAAATCCAACTAAATTTAAAACACCATGAAACAAAAAGCTTGCTGGAATAAATATGTTTTGATGCCATTCTTAAAGGCTTCTACCAAGGGGACCTCCTTTAAATAACCAGGCAAAGAGTTCCACAGATTAGGTGCAGCCACCGAAAATGGTCTATCTCCTGAATGCCACAGTCTGACCCTGGGAACTCCCAGGAGGCCTCCCCCGGCACAACGGAGGGCCCGGGCCAGATGACAGGTGACAAGGAGATCTTACAGCTAGACTGGACTGCTTTCGTGCAGGGTTTTATAGGTCAACAGCCCTATCTTGAAGACTGCCATCCACTGGACCGGCAACCAGTGCAGTCCGTGGAGGACTGGGGTTATATTGTCACACCTTTTCACCTCCGTCAGCAATCTCGCCGCTGTGTTCTGCACCAACTGCAGTCTGCGGAGGTTGCCTCCAGATAACCCTAGGTACAGGACATTACAGTAGTCCAACTTGAAAGTGACAAAAGCATGTACCAGTGTGGTCAGATCATCAGGCGGGATCAGAGCTTGAATTCGGTCGATATTCCTGCGATGATAAAACACACTTCTCACCACAGCTGACACCTGAGCATCAGGCGTCAGGCCGTTGTCCAGGATTACTCCAGAATTCTTCACCTGTCTAGAGGGGGCTGGGGCACACCCCCCACACAAGGTCAGGGGTAACACCCCCACCCCGATGACCTGGCTCCACAGCCAGTACCTCAGTCTTGTCTGGGTTAAGCATAAGCCAATTGTGAGTCATCCACAGCTGGATTTGCTCAAGACAGCTATTATATACAGGGTCTGTCACCTGGGTATTGGGCTCACAGGACAGGTACAGCTGGGTATCATCCGCATAGCAGTGAAAACCCAGCCCATACCACCTGGTAATGTCCCCCAATTGCAGCATGGACACCATGAGCAACAGAGGCAACAAGACCAAACCCTACCGAACGCCACAGCACAGGGGCTTTGGGTTAGATGAGGCAGTTCTCATTGTCACCCTCTGCACTCTGTCAGGTATGACCTGAACCAGTTGATAACATTACCAGACAGGCCACACGAGAACTGCAGGCGGTCAAGTCACACCTCGTGGTCCACAGTGTCAAACGCTGCAGAGAGGTCCAGGAGGACCAAGATGTTATGGTCCCTCCTGTCCCTCGCCATCAGGAAACATAGAAACATAGACTTTGACGGCAGATAAAGACCGTTAGGCCCATCTAGTCTGCCCATTTCCCTACCTACAGGATAGGATACAGATCCTAGTTAACTAACAGCCTATTTCTTCCTACCCCCCCACAATAATTGCCTTATGTCTGTCCCATGCATTCTTGAATTCTCCCACAGTTTTAGACCCCACAACCTCCTCAGGAAGGCTGTTCCATGCATCCACTACCCTCTCTGTGAAATAATACTTCCTCACATTGCCCCTGAACCGCCCTCCTTCTATCTTTATATTGTGTCCCCTTGTTCTTGCAAGTCTCTTTTTCTGAAAGATGATAACCTCTTGACTTTGTTGATTCCACTGAGGTACTTAAAGTTTCTATCATGTCCCCTCTCCTTCTTTCCTCAAGGGTATACATTTTAAGCTCCTTTAGTCTCTCCTCATACGGCTTCTCTTGCAGACCCTGCACCATTTTAGTTGCCCTCCTCTGACTGCCTCTATCCTGTCTATGTCCTTGCGGAGATGGGGTCTCCAGAACTGGACACAGTACTCCAGATGGGGTCTCACCAACTGTCTGTACAGAGGGATAACAACTTCCTGTTTTCTGATAATGATGCCTCTCCCTATACATCCCAATATACCCCCAGCCCTCCCTACTGCCTTCTCACATTGCTTGCTAACCTTAAGGTCATCTGATATGATTACCCCCAGGTCCCTTTCCTTTTTACTTGTTGTTACTACCTCCCCACCCATTGTGTATTCTTCCCCTGGGTTCTTGTTTCCCAGGTGCATTATTTTGCACTTCTTTGCATTGAATCCTAGCTGCCATACTTCTGACCATTCCTCCAACCTTGCCAAGTCCCTTTTCATCCTTTCCACGCCTCCTTGTGTATCAACCCTGTTGCAGATCTTTGTGTCATCTGCAAAAAGGAATACTTTTCCTTCCAGTCCCTCTGCAATGTCACTGATGAAGACATTAAAAAGGACTGGACCCAATACTGAACCCTGCGGTACCCCACTAGTAACCCCCCTTTCTTCAGAGTGGACTCCATTTACAATTACCTTCTGTGTCCTGTTGTCCAGCCAATGTTTTTACCCAGGCTACCACCCTGGGTCCCACTCCCAGGCTGGTTAATTTGACTATTAATCTTTTGTGTGGGACTGTGTCAAATGCCTTGCTAAAGTCTAGGTAGGCCAGACAGGCAGGAGGTCATTTAGCACCATCACCAGGGCCATCTCCATACTGTGCCCTGCCCGGAGCCCATATTGAAAAGGCTCATAGGCGGAGAAAGCAGCAAGATGTCTCTCCAGCTATACGGCCACCACCTTTTCTATAACCTTCCCTAAAAATTGGAGGTTCGAGACTGGTCTGTAGTTGCTGAGGCAGTCCTGGTCCAGAGAGGGCTTTTTCAAGAGGAGTCTAACCAAGGCCTCTTTCAGGGCAAATGGGAAGATCCCACTCCTCAATGAATGCCAGACAACCTCAGCAACCACAGGTCCAATCAGGTCCAAACATTCAACCAAAAGATAAATTGGACCTGGGTCTAAATCACAGTGTGTAGGCCACAGCTTTGAGATCATCTCCACCACCTCCCCAGCCCCTATCAGCTCAAACTCATCCCAGACAGGAGGAGTGTTCCGGCACAACTCAGGCCGGACCCTGCATCCCTTTCGAGAGACGCTCAATGAGATTTCAGCCCTGATGGAGGACACATTGTCGGGGAAAAACAGAGTCAGCTCCTTGCACCTAGTGCTAGATCTGTCCCCCTTCCCAGCACGTAGACAGGCTGGATGTAAAAGCCTGTCCATTGTGCGGAAGAGCTGAGCTGGTCTGTTTCTTGCTGCAACAATCTCCCTAGACAGAAATTCTGCCTTCTTTCGGGAGATTGCCCCTTAATAGTCTGTAAAATGTGACTTCAGGGCCAATTTGTCCTCCACCCATCCGGATCTCCCCTAGCACCTCTCTGAGCTCTGCCCCCTAGTCTTTAAACCTCGGAGATCCTCATCATACCAAGGAGGTCTCCGACAAGTAGACAGGGGCTGGACATGCAAAGGTGCGATTGAGTTAAAGGCCGCACCAACAGCCCCATTATAGGCCACCACTGCCTCCTCTGATGCAGTCGCACAAGCTGCCCAACACCTGATGGGTGCAGTGCCACCAACAAGTCCACTGAGGATACCCATCTTAATGGCTGGTTCCAGACCATCTCCACAGGGGCAGGACCATCTGGGAGGGGGGCCCTAAACGTTAGCCCCACAGTGCTATGATCCAACCAAACCACTGGATCTACACTAGGGTCAGTAATATCTAGGCCAGAGGAAAAAAAACAGGTCCAGTGTGTGGCCACCCGACTGTGTCCGATCACCCGAGTTGATCAAGGACTGTAAACAAACACATTTTTGTATGGTAATGCTAGTATGGTGGGTGGTCTCTTTTTGACTTTTAAAAAGAAAAAATGGAATCAAAATCAAACCATCAGCTACATCAACAATCTCTGTAGAATGTAAGTAGTCATAAAATGTGTTTTCAAACTACAGACAATTGGTGGCCTAAGGAGGTAGACCGTGTCCCTTTAAGGGCTAAAATAGCTGTGAACAAGTGAATAAATATATGTTTAGCCAATTATCAAGTGGAACTCTGTGAATTTACATTATGGACAAGGGGAATACCATCTCCGTGCCTCCACTAGTTCTCCTGCAATTTGATCCCTACATTCTTGTCAAAAACTTCAAAGGCTGCACACACACACAATAGAATTGTGTACAGTACCTGCTCCCCCACTGACATTTGAGTACTCAATACTGTGTATGCTAGGCAGCACCCTTCCACATGCCTGAAATACTTTACCAGCAGGTCCTTGTAGTACTATACGTCTTTCATAAGTCTCTGTCACCGAGTTCAGGTGAATTTTTTTTATGCATCACAGATTTTCATACATTTGCAGCTTCTACTGTGTTTTTCATTGTGTGGTTCCATAAGAGTGTATTTGGCATTAAGTTGTGCAAATAGATATATAATGTATGTTAGAACGCTGTTAACCTTAGGAAATCTTCATTTCCTAAGGTTGTTAACCTATCGATGTGACGTAGATATGTTGTTAACCTATCGATCCTACGTCACATCGATAGGTTAACAACAGCGAGTGGTCTGCGCATGTGCGTGCTTTTTTTTTCGACGGGGAATCAACTGAAGGGAAACCGACGGGGAAGGACTGAAGGGCCGTGGCGGTGACTTTTTAAAAAAACGTAAGCCGCTTAATTTTTGATAGTGAGACAATACACTATAAAAAATAATGTATGGTCCCTCTATCGGCAACCGGTCAATTTTACTCGTCTGAGGGTTGCCATGGTGACAGAAACCCCGAGCTTCGCCTTGCATGGCATGGTCGCCTCTGGCAACCTCTCGACTGTTAACTGACCGGGTTAACGATAGAGGACCATACATTATCCTCTATGTATTGCCAGTACTGGAAATTGAAAAAACATTTCACTGGGAGAACCCTTCACCTTTTTGGTACGATCAAACCTACCGGCCAGTGGTCTTGGGAAATGTTTCTCATTATAGGTTGCATTTTTGCATTTTATTTCAATGAATCAATCAATTTTATTAATATGCTGGAAAGTATGTGAGCAAGAATGCCTGTTTTCACAAACGTCCAGTGTAGGAATACAACAAGAAGGTAAAAATAAAAATAACAGCAAATACAAAAAATCTAATCATCAGGGTAGGGATATAATATAATACATCATGGTAAAACAGTTCAGATGATGAAACTGGATGGACAGAAAATAAAGAACCAGAATAGTTTAAGGGGAGTAGGAAAGAAAAGAAATGGAGAAAAATTAGTGCAGAAATGTGGGGGAAGTGTGAGTCGGTTTTAAGCATTTTAGGAGGCATATTTCACACAGGAAAAGTATTTTTCTATTTTGTTTGTGGAACCCAGTCAGACTTATAATTTCACTCCTGAAACTGAGTTTTCTCGGGTTCCTGCCTATTTCCCCTACTGCTTATTTCAGATTTTGAAAATCTTTGACTTTGTCTCCTCCTAGAGCCACTCATGTGGATTTTCAAAGGCACATGCATGTTTTCGGCGTAGCTGCAGTGAACATCTTTACCTCAACTACACCCCATTTTTCATTCTTGGGTGCAGTTGCAACACTTTATTCACTTTATGGCAGCTTGTGCCAAATTTTTGGTGTAAGCCCCATACAATCGGTATCCCAGCTGGTGCAAGCTAGACTGGGGGGAGCTGGTCTAACTAGTGGCAGTTGGTGTTTGGAAGTGAAAACCTTGATCGCTGGCTGGGGGAATGCCACAGGCCCTGTGCGCTGTATGATTGGTGAACCAGGGGCTTGCAGCATTCTTGGGACTTTGAAAATCCAGAGCACTGTCTTTTGTCTTAGGGCTAGAAGCACCATGGGAATCAAAATGTTTGGGACAGCTGGCCTGGTGGCGTGGAGGGCTGAGGTGCTATGCACCTTACCTCCTGCCATGGTGGTGATATGAGTTTGGGAACAAGCGTTGCTGGAGGTCACCCAAGAGGGGAGAGGATTGTTTGGAGGACTGCTTTCCTCTCCTGTGTGGAGAGGCATACTAACTCTGCCCTTGGCTGCCCCCAAGTGGAGAGCTGGGGTAGCACCAGTGTCCAGGCGACACGTAGGGAGGGGCCATGGTTCCATGGTATGCGTGCACACCCGCTTACATGTCACAGTGGCAGGGGACCTAGAGAGAAGAGCAGAAAAGGCAGACTTGGGGTCCATGAAGTTCCCCCTTCTGTCTGGCCCTGCACTGCCCCGTATACTACCAGATCCACACTGGATTTGAATCTCCAGATGGGAAAGGATGGCTGTCCACTTCCTGACCCCGCCATGGGGGTAGTCTGTCTTGGTCTCTGGATCTGGTGGGTACCGGTGGAGGTGGGGATGGAACTGAGGTAAACCTGCCTGAGTCAGCCAAGGAGGGGAAAAAAGGCATTATGGGGGGGTCAAAATAACCACCTGTCTGCCTGTCCTGGACACACAGTTTTCCCCAGAGACAGCTGCTTTCCTTCCTCTGCCTGTCCCTGGGACAGGCACCAAGTGGAAAAGCATTAGCGGGCGCTAGGGCCCAGAAGATGCAACCACCTGTACTGTTGGGCTATGGACGTCCCAGCATCATTGTGTCATATATTGAGAGATGTCCATATAGCCCAACGTCCTGTGACAGGCTCTTTTGTGAGGTCAGCGGTTTTGTTAAGCAACAGAAGTGAAAACAGTGGCACAGTAGACTAGACTGCACATGTGTTCCTCGTCAAAGTGCATGTGCAGCTGCCTGTCTTCCTTTTGCTTTTGGCACTCCATACCTCATTTCTCTGTGTGCTGTACTTGCAGTAGCAGCCCAAGACTAGCTCTTGTTCTTAGGCAGCAGAGTTTTGGGGATGCACATTGAAAACTCTTTTCAGGCCTGTCTACTAACTAAGAGGAGCCTGGGTAAGGATAATTAAGAGCTATTGTAAGGGTTATAAAACTATATATGTAAGCCCTTTTCAGGGCAGATTGTCAAGGCAAAAAGAGGGGAGACTGTATTTAGAGGAGAGGAACTTAAGGGCTGAGACAACCACTTAAAAACCTCTGTCAGGTCAAGAAGTGCTCCAGAGACAGATGGGGAGGCTGGTTAAAAGCCCCTGTCAGGGTTACTAAGTAGTGGAAGACTTTTAGTGTGCAGCATAGGAGCAGAGAAATCTGACTGGCTTGTCAAGGCAGAGTGGAAGGGAGTGAACCAAGGGCCCTTGTCTGGGGTAAGCAGGAGGGGGAAGTAAATCACCAGCCCTTATCAGGGCAGTGAACTGGGGGCACACTTTTTAAGTCCTTTTTAGGGCCATGTACCAGCCAGTGGGTAATGTTTCATAGTGCTGTTATGGGCATCATCAATTGAAACAACCAGGGAGCACACTAGTTATTATTAACTCGTATTCAAAAATAGAAATATAAAATTAGTAACAAAATCAACAGGACAAGTACAAATTCTGTGGGATAGGCAAAATGAATATGGCACCTGTCCAGGGGTGTGCAAATCCCATTGCCCTCTGTCCGGGGCAAGTAAAGTTTCCTTGAAGGGCAAGTACAAAAAAAGAGCTAATTTCATTATAACGAATAGGGGGGTAAGTGAAAATTCAGCTACAGTCATGCCTGGGCAGGTCCTAAAAATTTAGATTTGAATACCCCTGCACTTGTCCGCTGGACAGCCATCCACAAAAAATATTTCTAACCCTGTTGGGGGCAAAACTAATGTGTGGGACAGGCAGCACTGTCCAGTAGTAATGAAATGTGCAGACAGCACGCATCGCTTCTCTTAAAAGGCAGCACCAGCCGTAATTGTCTCAGTTTCTCTTCTCCTGCCATTGAGAGTTTCGATCTTGTGGGAATCATGACTTTATTTGTTAATTTTTGTCATGTTTATAACTTAAAATCTCGTTGTTTCTTTCTCTGGTACTGACAATGTGTAGTTTGTCTAAAAGACCTTGTAGAAATTCCTCTGTTCTGATGGAAGTTAAAGATCCATGGCACTTGCCAGCTCCGTGGCTCAGAGCAAAGGGGTTCGCTTGACATATTGGCAACTCGGGTTCTTGCCTCGAGCCCCTGTATCAGGAGCAAGGACCAGCAGGGAGGGGAGTCAGAGTGTCCATTGGACGCTTCCCTCCCAGAGGTGGGGTGGCAGTTGACAGGGCCTCAGCACCTGGAAGTGGATTGGGCGATGTGCAAGGAGCGTGCAGCCGCAACATACCCCCACACATCCCTGCCTCAGGTTGCCATTCCATGTAGACCCAATCGGGTGAGTGGGAGGGCCAGAAAATGGAAATATTACCCCCCGATTGACCAAATGATGGCCTCTGGTCCCTGTCGTCACAAAGCCCCAGATTGCTTGGACCGACCCATGCAGCACCTGGGTCAATAGAGTTGCCCCTACTGGTGCTTCTCTCTCTCTTGGAAGGGGGGGAACCGTCTGATGAAGGGAAACGTTGGGTTTGTTTCCTGGGGAGCTGCCAATATGAGGGGGTGGATGGCGATGGGGATGGAGAGGCAGTGGGGTGCCCTAGGAGACCTGAAGGAGTGGTCGGTCGGGGGTGCTTGGGAGGAGCAAAAAAAAAAAAAAAAGATCCATGGCACTTATCGCAATTTAGTAGGGGGAATTTTAAATTTATTTATTTATACAGCAGAGTAGATGATCCAGATGGGATGGGCAGAATGAAAAGAGATCTGGAAAGAGTGGCAACTGGGGTTTAATGCAAAGTAGTGCAAGATCATGCACATAGGGAAGAGAAACCCTGAAGCTGCCTATAGGTTGGGAGGGGAGTTGCTGGCAATCACAAGGAAAGAAAGAGACTTGGGCATCATCATCACAGGTGGCCTAAAATCATCCAAGCAGAACACTAAAGCGGTAGGTAAGGCTAGAGGGATGTTGGGGTGTATTAGGGGTATCACAGGTTGTAAGAGAAAAGTAATAATTCCTCTTTACAAAACACTGGTTAGGCCCCATCTGGAGTACTGCTTGCAGTACTGGAGGCCACACCTGCACAAGGACATTAGTAAAATGGAGGCAGTCCAGAGAAGGGCAACTAAAATGGTGCAGGGACTGCATCAGAAAACCTATGAGGACAGATTAACGGAGCTCAGTATGCATACCCAAGAGCAAAGGAGAGAGAGAAAGGTGATATGGTTGAAACATTCAAACATCTTAAGGGCATTAACAAGGTGAAAGAGTCTAACTTGTTTAAATATATGAAAAATAGCAGGACAAGAGGACACAGCATGAGATTAGAGGGAGGCTGATTAAGGGGTAATGTGAGGAAGTTCTTTTTCACAGAAAGGGTGTTGGATGCATGGAACGGCCTACCTCAGGAAGTGGTGGATATGATTATAGTGCAGGGCTTTAAACAGGCAAGGGATAGGCATAAGGGAGCAATACAGGTGAGTATGAATAAATAGACCATTGACAGAATAAAGGCCTATGGCACATTCATAAGGTAGAAAAAATAGGCAGACTGGATGGACCTTGTGGTCCTTATCTGCTGTCAACATCTGTGTTTCAACCAGACAGTTTCTTTCCATAAATCCGCTAGCACCTGGCCTGGAAGAGAAGGCAGTTTTCTCACAAATATTGAATTTGGCTCTGTTTCGATACTGTTTAGGAGGAGGTGTAAGGGGACAGTTTTTTGTTGCAGTACAAACTGGTACCTGTCACAAACCCACTCAGCAGGTCAGCCCTCTGCTCCCAAAGTGCCAATCTCCGAGAGTAGTCTTTTGAACAGTTTAACAGAACAAGGTAATCCTCTTGTCTGTCTTGTGAGTTCGGATCAACCTTTGGTCTCCAGTCTTGAAGGGATTCAAACTGTGAACCTCTTGCTAGCATACTCAATGCACAGGCTCAGGTAATTCTGTCTTTGGGGTCCAGATATCTTTGCCTACGGGCACCTAACCAGGTGTACAGAAATGAACCCTTAAAAACTTTTATAAAGACCTCAGATTTAAAATGCTTCTCGTTCCAGCTTGGTATCACCATTCAAGCTTATGCCTAGTGTCAGCTATAACCATATATACCTGTCTTGCAAATGAAAGAAATTCAAAGACAGACCAAGTATGCTCTAAAAAGAGTTTTACTGAAATAGATAAAAATATGTAAAACACAAAATACAGGACTATTATATCACAAGACATACAAATCTTTTAAAAGAACAAAGTTTTAAACAGTGCAATTCCTACTACAGTAATTTGATTTCTCTCTCTCTCTCTCTCTCTCTCTAAATACCGGATTAAAGTGCTCCAAAGATGTTTATTTGTCAGAATCTAGATAGAAGTGTCTCTGAAGGAAAACAGAATAATATTTAAAAGCTGGTTTTCCCCACCTATTTGCATGAGGTCACCTAGCTCCTCCCTGTCAGAATATATAAAATAATATATATCTATATAAAAACAGGATGTCTGTTTCAAGTGTTAAATTCTGCAAACTCAGCATTACTCCTGTTCTTCAAATGACATTTCTTTGATCTATTGATCTGTTTCCCCTCTCACACAGACATCAGCATTTATGATTTCGCACCAGTTTACTAACCCTAGTTTCCTCCTTTTGAAACGTCATAAAATGGATATACTCAACTCAAGCCTCTTCCAGCCTGTAATTAGCATCAGGCCTTCCAGGTAACACCTTGTATCTAAAACCTGTGTATGTGTTTGTGTTTGTGTGATCTCACATGCTGTTTCAGCATTTTCTCATGGCTTTCATCTTTCAGTTGAAACCTGGGTGGGGGGTGAGCGAGGTCACTCCAAGAGCACCAGATTTCTTGGCATCTCTCATGACAGACAGTCCATAACTCATTTTTATATTACAAAAATGATACAGTGACTAGAACCAGCTGTCCAAGTGTCACAGTACCTGTTTTGCCATATTCATCATTTACACACAGCAAGCATTAGTCTGAAGGTGCCTTGATGGAATTATCCCCCGGCCCTAGTATCGAAACCATGTACTAAAATATCATAAGATGTCATCTGAAAGAGCAGTTAGTTCCATTTTCTACCTGACATGCCCCACAGATTTGTAATGTAGCTGCATTCAAAAAATAAATGTTCCATGGTTTCTAATAGTTGGGGATAGTCTGGATGCAAACAATACCTTTCAGCAATAGCCTTATGCTGCTGATTGTTTTATACATTCATCTTCTTATGGCAACAAACCCACAGAGTATCGCATATCTTCTGCAGTATGCGAGGTTCTGTTTTCTGATCAAGTAAGCATTGCTTGGGTATCATGGGGGGGTAGATCTGAAACAAGGGCTGGCCTCAAAACATCTTTCTAGAATGAAACCATAAAATAGTTTCCTCAAAAGACTCCGTGTTGGTGGTGGAAACTTCCATGCCCCCTGTTTCAAAAAATGGTCTGACAAATATTGCAGGACCCCCAGCTGTCCTCTTCCCATTTTCTTAAAAACGAAAGCACTGCACTTCATAAAAATGGAAGCCATGGCCTAAGTATATGCTTTGTACTACCAGACAGATATTATGTAAAACAAAAATGCAGGGGAAAAAAAAAAAGACGGGGCTCAGCATCGCAAAACCTCCGATCTTAACAGACCTATGTGTGATGTTTCTCCTCACAGGGTTGAGCCTGCTGCCCTATGAAAGTTTGAAAAAAACAATGTTATACAGACGGGCTTCCAGAGACTGAGGAACATTGCTATAAAAGTTTTAATCAAACACTTGTTTCCTTTTGGTCGTAGGCCTTGCCTTCCATCTCTCTACTCTTAAGTCAACCATGGACAATTTTTCTAGCCAATTTTGTCTTGCCAAGACCAGTCCCCCAAAGGTTATTCCTAGGATTTTAACCAGGCCTTTAGAAAAAGGAACTCCACCAGTGCTTGCATACACTAGATCCTCAACATCTCCTAGGGGTATACCCATACATTTTCCAATATTAATCTTACACCCTGAAAGCAAAGAGTATTCCCAAAGAGGCCTTAATGCCTATTCCCCAGAGTCAGTGTCCCGGACAATAAGATATATGTCAACTTCATAAGCGGACATCTTAGGAGAATAGTTTCCTGCCTGGTCACTTACTCCACTCACTGTCTTAATGTGACCTGTCTCCTGTCAGCACATAATATATACAAAATAGGGCTTGACAGGCATCCCTGCCTCACTCCTCTTTTGAGTCCCCCATTAGCCCATTAATATTGGATATAATTGTAGCAGAAGCATACAGTAATTTAATCCAGCTGATAAAGGTGTCTGAGATTCCATAGCATTTTAAAACTGCAAATCAAAAATGATGGGAGACCCTATAGAAGGCCTTCTCCTGATGTAGAGTAAGGAGAAAGCTCAGAATCTGATCCCTATTTCCACATTCAAATAGTTCGCTAAGTAGACATGTGTTATCTTGTGTCTTCTGCCAAGGTACTGTGCAAGATTGGGAAGGCAACAGCAGGGTAAATACAAATTTAGACAATCTGGATCCTAAGATTTCAGTCAGGATTTTCCAACCACTGTTCAAAAGACTAATAGGCCTCTAGTTTTTAAATATCTTCAGAGGAGCTGACTTTGATAAGATGGCCAACAGAGTTAAGCTAGCCCTGGCAGAAAGAAATACAGGAGAGGGGGTACAGGCAAAGTAGGCAAGCATTAAGGATGCAATACTTGAAGTAACATTCCATTGTGTTGGAGAGACAAGGAAGTGCAAAAGAGGAAGGAAACCACTTTGTTTCTCAAAAACAGTAGCAGAAAAGGTCAGAGCCAAAAGGCTGGCCTTCAGGAAATATAAGGGAACGCAGTGGGATGAAGATAGGGAGGTATACCAAACTTCCCTCAGGGAAGGCAGTAAGGCAGGCAAAGACCCAAACCGAGGAAACACTAGCACTAACAGTAAAAGAAGGTGACAGGACTTTCTATAGATATATTAGTGAAAGGAGAAAGTCCAGAGGGGGTATTGCTAAGATCAAAGGAGATAAGGGGGCTTGTGAGGAGAAGCATCTATCCTAAATAGATACTTCTGCTCAGTATTTACTGAAGAGAAGGTAGGGCATGGCCCACAGCTCAGCACCATGGACATGGGGAAGGGAGGAGTGCACTAGTCCCTTCACAGAAGAAAGGGTCCTGCACAAGCTAGATAAGCTAAGGGTGGACAAGGCAATGGGACCTGATGGCGTACATCCCAGGGTACTAAAGGAGCTAAGGTTGGAACTAGCAGAGCCATTATCAGAACTGTTTAGTGAGTGTCATTTGAATGTTGAGCTACCAAAACAAGGAGACCCTTCTACGAAAGGCATGGCAGAAGGGCAAAGTAATGTGAGGCCAACAGCGTTTGCTTTTTGATAATGACTGTGCCACTTGTACCCAGAAACAACACCGGGATTATAGCCTGCTGTTTCCTGCACTTCGGTCCCAAAAGATTAGATTTTGTACCCCCTATCCAGCTAAACTCACAGTATTCCTCTCCACGGTCCAGCTGACTTATACCTCGGCTTCTGAGGTGACGGCAGATCTTTTGGCTTGAGGCATCATCTCGGATAAGACTGCTGAAGCTGTGGAAACATGACAGAACCAGATGGAGAAGATAGAATGATCTAGACACTCACATGCATCATCATTGCCACTTGATGAAATCCTGAAGAAATTGCAGCAGTATAGGAATCCTACTTTACCAACATGAACTGCCCTCCTGGATTGGTATATTTAACAAAATCCCCCATTTGGGGGCTTGATTCTCCTATGCTGGGAATGGGGTTGGAGAGGGAGTGCTCCTAATACAGTCCAGGCATTTAAAAAACTTTTTATATGTATGATTTGGCACTAGAATGCCCTTTGGACTTTTTATCTGTTCTCAGATAGGGGCTAGATCCCGGGCTGGAGTACGGACATGGAAGCTTCCCCCCACTTTTTTTTCCAGCACCTTCATTGGCAGCGTCCCCTCACTTCTGACCTTCTCCCCCTCCCTGCTTAACAGCAGAAAACTATGACTGGGCTGCTATCCATTGGAGGGAGATACTGGACATGATGCTCATACCTCTATTACAAGAGGTGCATATAGAACAATAGTTACTGGACTTTCTTGAGAGACAAGAAATATGGGGTGTTCATTTTGGACATTTTAATCTCCCATGCTTACGTCATTCCACGGTTTTCGATAGAAAGGCGAGCGGCTTGGTTTCCCAGCAACTGAATTGGGGGGGGGGCTGAATAACCTACAGACAGGATTATAATAAAGGTCTGATTGCTATTGTTAAACTTTCTCTCCACAACAAATGTGAATATTGCCAACCTTCTATTAAGGGACTAGGCATATTGCCTCTCCTGGGGTATGTCTGGATGTAGAACCCAGTTATACTGGTTCCATTTCGGAGAGGTATTTACGCTGCTCCATCAAGGGGCTTCTCCGCTAAACTAGGGGATAGTAAACCCTCAGTGTGCTATTGAGGCCCCATATCTTTCCCCTGTCCCAATACCCAAGCCCCAGAAGGACCTCTCGGATCCTAGATGTTATCGACCCAACTCCACATTAAACGTGGACTGTAAAATCTACACGTCCATTTTGGCCTTCAGATTGGAATCTATTATTCCACATATTATACACCCTGACCGCTCTGGATTTATCAAAAACAGGAGTACTATGGATAATATTTGTCAAACAGTAGTTCTCCAAGAATATCTCTGTACCAGGAAAATCCCATCTGTATTTATTAGCCTTGATGCTGAGAAGGCTTTTGACCATGTTTCTTGGTCCTTTTTGTGGGACACGCTAGTGGCATTTCACTTTCCCATCTCATTTATCACAAGTTTAATTAATCTTTATAGGTTTCCAAGGGCTTATATACGAGCCAATGGGGCTCTATCCTCATCGTTCCATTTGAGTAGGGGTACACAGCAGGGTTGCCCTCTGTCTCCCTATCTCTTTGCAATATACCTTCAGCCCCTGGCCTCTGTCTTGAGATCTTCATTCCAGATAGAGGGCATACCCATAGTCAACAGGAATACAAAATTAATGTTTGCAGATGATATATTACTACCATTATTGTCCCGTAATACTTCATTTCCTTCAGTCTGGAAAGTTTTGACCTGATTTGAGAAAATAGCGGGATTCAAACTAAATCTGTCTAAAATGGAAAGTTTTACATTCAGTTTTAAACCTTTTCAGCAACTTAAGGCCTTTTCCTTTAAATGGCATTCCATTAAAATTAAATACCTGGGCCTTCATATACCTAAGGATCCAGCTTTCATGGAAATGATAAATTATGAACCCATCTCATTACAAATCCAGTTTGATCTGGATAGGTGGACTTCTGGTATATTTTCTTTCTATCAGCGATTTGAAATTATTCGTATAAATATTCTTCCTCATCTCCTGTACTTGATCCAAAATGTTCCCTTCTTTCCCTCGACTTTTTACCTTAAATCATGGAATAGAATGATAGCAGGTTTTATATGGGGTAAGGGATGCCCAAGAATAAGATTATCCATCCTTAAGTTATCATTGGCCCAGGGAGGTTTTAATTTGCCAGACTTTAACCTATATGCCAGGGCAGCATTTCTAAGAATTTTGATACTGTGGCTGACGGGATCTTATGTCTCGCCTTGGAAAACTATCGAATTTCACTTAAATGATCTATCTGATATTAATAGCATATTATTTTCCTCTGACGAGAGATCGGTGTCAGCCTCGGCCCTCACGAAGGTTGTCTCTCCAGTTTTTAGACTGTGGAATTGTATGAGAAGGTCCCAACCAATCCATACCATTTATGAGTACTGCAGGTTAATTTCCCAGGATGAAACTTTTGCCCCTGTTCATATGGATAATGCCTTTTCCACTTGGAGACAGATGGGATTATCCCATGTCTTCCAGTTTCTTTCTCCCCGAGGGATTCTTCCCTTTGAAAAACTACAATCTCAATATAGCCTTCGGGGACTCAGATTTATTTAGATACTTCCAAGTCTCTAACTATATACTGTAAAACAGAGACCTTCAGGTTAAAGTGCCCTTCCCTCTTCCTGATTTATTGAAGCTATCAGAGGAAATTTGGGGACTCACATTATAGGACAACTTTACAGGGGGTTGAGGAGTGAGCAGTTAGAATCCACGGCTTCAGTCTTACAAGAATGGAATAAAGATTTGTCTCTAGAGGTTTCTCTTGAGACTTGGCTGGGATCGACAGTACAAGCTATAAAGATTACATCATCTCTTCGTTGGAGGGAATTTGCTTGGAAGTGCCTTTCCTGATTTTTCAGGGCTCTAGCGATTCTCCTAAAGTTTCTGCAAAGAAAATATGGGAGATGCTGGAGAGAGTGCAGGTGTCCTAGGGCCTCATTGGGTCATGTGTTTTGGCTGTGCCCTTTGTTGATGCCCTTTTGGTTCTCTCTTCAGATGGAACTTTCTGTGATATTCAGTGAGCCGGTGGAGTTAACGGCAGAACAGATTATACTAGGGATCTTTCCAGACCACACTCCCCCATGGTATAAGACACTCCTTCCGGTCTGCCTTTTGGCAGCTAAAAAAGCTATAACTCGTAGGTGGATGTCAACTCTGATTCCTACGGTCCAAGAATGGAGAATTATCACGTCTGACATATACTGTTCTGAAAGTTTCAATACTAAAATACAAAATAAGGGTCCATTTTACTTGTTGAAATGGCAGTGGTGGGTTCTTCACCAATCAAAGGTGGACCCCACCTTCTGCCCATAATTCTCCCCTTATTGTGGGTTGTCATACCTGAGTTTCACACCTAGCAGGTAATGGGGTGGGGGGTTAGAGAGGTGTCAAATTGACCTAAATTTCCTCTTATACTTCACCTATATTACGAGGGGAAGGAAATCACAAATACACTCCTTTATACCTTTCTGATTATTTGGATACCTTTTAAAATTATAGGTTTAATCCCCTTTCCTTGACATTACTAATTGGGGCGCAGCATGTAGATGGACTTCTTATTATATATCAATACTTAGTGTATTGATCTCATAGGACAAAGTTTTTTACCCTCAGAGATTAATGATTCTGCTGCAAAAATAATGCTACCTTTGTAAACATTTATAAATTAACTGTAACCTTTTTCTTACTTGCAGTGTGTGTAACAAAAACTTTTAATAAAAAGAAATAAAAAAAAAAAAAAAAAGAACTGTTTAGTGAGTCTCTGAGCACAGGAGAGGTCCCAGAAGACTGGAGAAGGACTCATGATCCCGCTCCACAAGAGTTGTGGCAGGGAGGAGGCAGGGAATTACAGACCAGTCAGTCTTACCTCAGTAGTGGGCAAGATGATGGAGGCGCTCTTTAAGGAAAGGATAGTGCAACACCTGGAATCCATAGGAGCACAGGATCCAAGACAGCATGGGTTTACAAAAGGAAGGTCCTGTCAAACAAATCTCATAGATTTATTTGACTGGATAACCAGAGTGGTGGACCAAGGGGGAGCAGTGGATGTCGCCTACCTTGACTTCAGAAAAGCCTTTGATACTGTTCCACATAAGCTGGGTAGGCTCGGGGTGGGTCAGAAGTTGGTCAGCTGAGTGGCAAACTGGTTGACTGGCAGAAAACAGAGCGTGGTGGTAAACGGTATTCAGTCAGAAGAGATGCAAGTCACAACTGGGGTACCTCACGGATCAGTCCTGGGGCCAGACCTCTTCAATATCTTCATCAGTGACATTGCAGGTGGACTGGAGGGTAAGGTTTGTCTGTTTGCATATGACACCAAGATCTGCAACAGAGTAGATGATCCAGATAGGGTGGGCAGAATGAGAAGAGAGCTGGATAAACTGGCAAAATGGTCAGAAGAGCGTCAACTGGGGTTTAATGCAAAGAAGTGCAAGATCATGCACATAGGGAAGAGAAACCCTGAAGCCACCTATAGGCTGGGAGGGGAGTTGCTGGCAGTCGCAAGTGAAGAAAGAGACTTTGGCATCATCATCACCGATGACCTGAAATCATCTTAGCAGACCACTAAAGCAGTAGGTAAGGCTAGGGGGATGTTGGGGTGTATTAGTAGGGGTATCACAAGTCGTAAGAGGAAGGTAATAATCCCTCTTTACAAGACACTGGTTAGGCCCCACCTGGAATACTGCGTGCAGTGCTGGAGGCCACACCTTCACAAGGACATTAGCCAAATTGAGGCAGTCCAGAGAAGGGCAACCAAAATGGTGCAGGGACTGCATCAGAAAACATATGAGGACAGATTAACGGAGCTCAATATGTATACCCTAGAGCAAAGGAGGGAGAGAGGTGATATGATCGAAACATTCAAACACCTTAAGGGCATTAACAAGGTGGAAGAGTCTAACATGTTTCAATATAAAAAAAAAAATAGGAAAAGAGGACACAGAATGAGATTAGAGGAAAGCTGATTACGGGGTAATGTAAGGAAGTTCTTTTTCACAGAAAGGGCAGTAGATGCATGGAACAGCCTACCTTAAGAAATGGTGGATGTGAATACAGTGCAGGGTTTCAAACAGGCATGGGATAGGCATAAGGGAGCAGTACAGATGGGTATGAATAGAGAGGCCATTGACAGCGCACAGGCCGATGGCACATTTATAAGGTAGAAAAAGAAATGGCAGACTGGATGGGCCTTGTGGTTCTAATCTGCCGTCAACTTCTATGTTTCTATCTGTTTTTGTGCTATTATTATTGTGTAAAAAACTGAGCAAACCCTCTGCATATTTAGGATGTAGTTTTTACTGGTCCAGAAGAAACTTGAATAGGTGCACCATTTCCTGTGCCAATTCCTGCATCAAGATCTTATACAGCACCCCCGTAACCCATCAGGTCCAAGAGCTACCCCAGCATGGAGAGAACTAATCAACTCTAGTAGTTCTAATAGTTCTTCCTTCCTGATAGGGGCACTTAGACCTTCCCATTTTGCCTGCGAAAGGGTTGGAATAGGCAGAGCCTGGATATAGAGAATACTAGATGGTCAACTATGCAGAACCAGTGTGTTCTGCCACATAGGGGGTCCTGATTCCCTCAGACCTCAAGAGCGATGCTCAAGAGGACCATGGGAATCAGAACCCTGAGGTGGCAAAACACATTGGTTCTGCATAGAGTTGCTCATCCTGTATTTTTTATAGTGTATAGTACTGTGAGAAATTTGTGTTTTGTGATTTCTTCTGCGTTCAAAATGAAACTGACTCATACAGTCTCTAGGGGTTCTAGAATGCTGTTCTACCACAGTAGGGTAGAATCACATTCCATAACCTTGGAACTGTGGTAGAACAGCATTTTGAAAGGGACGGAATTCTGCACAGAACAACACTCCACTATAAGAAAATTAAGATTCAAAAGTCCCTCTGGTTTAGTACCAAACAGGCCCTGTACAGATTCAGATACAATCCCTTGAATGGAGTTAATATATTTTTGCTTAATGTCCTGCCCATCTACCATGCTCCCCATATAGTGATTCTCAACCCTTTGCCAGCTTCCTTCATAAGGGTTAACATGTTGTGACTTAACCTGGGTGCCGAATTTCGTTTCCACAAAGAAGTGAGGATGCCCTGTCGTATTGGAAGTTTCTAATTTCCTGTTTTATTACACATGTTTGATCTGAATAATCATTCCCTGTTTAAATATATTTGATCTGAGTAATTCCCTGTTTCCTTTGACTTGGAGTACAAAGCTTGAAGATGCCTATGTAGGCACAAGTATTGTAGATATGCTGTGGTTTTAAGTTATTTTAGTTGTTTGTTGAAATGAAAGATTCAGGTCCTGATTGATATCCCTCCTCCAAGACAAAGGGTTCTCATAACAGGTGTAAATGGATTTCCTAGCTGAAACCGAATGCAACAGTTTATTTATTTAAGAGTTTTACCAGGAAAGCATACTGAGTGGGTTACCGCTCGATTCCAGATGCGTCCTGGGGATAGGGACAAGTGGAACATACAAATCATAAGAACAAAGAAGCGTGTGCAAGAATGCAGTTATATTTACATACAGTAGAGGAAGATTGTACATGTTTACAGTTACACTATGCAGAAAGTTGTTATGAGACCACAAGGGGAGGACAGGAGCATACAAGTAATAAACAGGAAGTGGAAGCACATGCATGCACAGATTACATATTACAAACAGTAGGAGAAATAGTGCATGTAACTATTAACAATATGTAGAATTTGCTATGAAGCAAGCAACGAGGAAAAATAGAGAGTTTATTCACGGTTCTGTGAGAGGACTGCATCTGAAATCCCTACAGTTTGCTCAACAAACGTGTAAGCTATGCAGGGATGGTGGGCTATGAGCACGTCAAGAGGGCCTAAATACGAGTAGGGGACTTGAGGTACCAGCCCCTAGTTGGCCCTATGTGCAGGCGCATGTTGGGGAGAAGTGAGCCTTGAGGAGGTGATTTAGGTGAGACATGTTAGCGAAGTCACGAATGTCTGCTGGGAGTGCATTCCAAAGTTTAGGCATGAGGTAGTTGAACTCCTCTTGGCCCCTTGATGTGGCCATGTGTGGAACATATAGGAGCTGTGAGTTTCTACTCCTGAGGGAGTAGGTGGGTTGTGATGGGACAGAGGACAGATGTAAGGTAAGAGGAAAGGGACTGTGACCAGAATTTCGCTGTGGTCCTGATGCTGTGGATGTGTCTGTGAGTGAGGAGCGATGTTAAATCGAGGGAGCTGCAGAGGTCACAGTGATGAGTCTAAATGGGGCAGTCAAGGGCAAAGCGACAGAAGGAGTGGAAAAGAGGGTCAAGGCTGCTAGGGCAGACTTGGGAGCAGCGCTGTATACTGTATCCTCGTAGTCCAGAATCTGGAGGATAATTTTTGGACGATTTCCTTGTGGGTTGCCAGAGGTAAGCTGCCCTTGTTCCAATATAAGGCTCCTAGTTTTGGGCACAGCTTTTTGTGGATTGAGTTGATGTGAGTGGAAAAGTCAAGATGCTGATCAAGCCAGACCCCGAGGTATTTAAAGGAGGTGCAGGTTTCTAGAGGAGTCCCCTCAGTGGTGAAAAAAGTGGGGGTAGAAAGGAGTCTGGAGAGCCTTTGCCTTGTTCTAAATGTTATGGAGACTGTTTTCTTGGGGTTAAGAGAAAGTTGGTTTGAGCGAAACCAATGCTGTACTGCATTAAAATCTTGCTGGAGAGTAGAGGCCACTTCATCGGGGAGGGGCCTGTTGCATACGATATCATCAGCGTACATGTGTATGGATGTGTGAGTGCAGATTGAGGGAAGTTCATTTAGGAAAATTGAGAAGAGTAATGGGCCGAGGACCGAGCCTGGTGGGACCCCAGTAGTAACGGGGGGGGAGGAGGTGTTAGGTCCAGTTCTTACTGATTGAGATCTACCTGCCAAGTAGGAGTGAAACCAACTGGTGGCATCACCAGAGAGTCCGGCACTAGAGAGTTTGGATAGCAGTAGGGAGTGGGAGACTGTGTTGAAGGCTTTAGTGAGGTCGACGAAAATGGCAGAGGTGGTTTGCCCTTTATCAATGCCCGTGAAGATAGCGTCAGTGAGCCTTAGCAGGGAGGTTATGGTGGAATGCGATTTCCTGAAACCTGATTGGTAGGGTGTAAGAAAGAGGAGGAGTCAAGGAAGGAGGAAAGTTGGGCTAGGACAAGGCGCTCCTGTAGTTTGGCAAGGATGGGGAGTAGGGAGATTGGGCGGTACTTACCCAGTGACGAGGGGTCTCCCCCTTTCGGGGTGGGATGACAGTGGCATGCTTCCAGTCGGATGGTACGTCGGCAAGAGAAAAAGAGAGATTGAACAGCGTGGCCAGCGGGGTGGCAATGGCAGGGGCAGATAGATGTAACATTTGGAATCGAGCCCTGACATACCTCCTTGTATGACAGTTTGGAAAGATTCAGTTTCTAGACCCCAGACCTTCTGGTAGATTTGGAAGTGGGCCAACCCCAATACTCACTAAATTGTGTTCCAATGTTTTTATAGGGAAAATGGTAGCTTATTCAGAAAATTCAAATCGGTATATAGAGTTTTTGTGGTTTCCCACTCTTATCTGATAAGGAAAGACTGCAGTTGAAGTCGTCCCCCCCACCCAATTACTTCTAGCAATAAAGAGGTACGGTTGAATTAACTTTAGAGTGTCAACCCTTGACTACTTTATTTATTTATTTAAATTTTGATAACCTGGTAGGCCCACTAGAACCTTGTGGTCCCTTTTTCAGGGGCGACCTGGGTTTAGTTGCATGTACCTAGAGGGAGGGAAAACCAATGCAAACAAGATGTACAGTGCAGCAAGGCTTACACAGAGTGCGTGAACAATCATTGCAATACAGAAACTGATACAATCAATGCTGTTAGATACAGACTAATTGACAGTTGTAAAACCTATATAAGTGCGAGGGACAATTCTACCGCCAGACTGACAGACCCATCCGTCCATGTCCCACCGTTCTTTAGCAAGGATACCCTGCATTTGGTCCCTTGGCAGGACTCTAAGTGAGGCAGAAGCACTGAGGCCCCTTCCCTAGGTGTGCTTTTAGCCCTTTCTTGAAGCCCTCAATGGCAGGGCTGTCTCGTATCTCTCGGGAGCTCGTTCCAGAGTTTGGGGAGGGCGACCCTGAGCGACCATTGACCTAGGGATGATCTAGCCCTGGGGATTTCTAGGAGTGTCTGATTGGTGGATCTGAGCTCTCATCTCATTGTCTTAGGAATGAGCAGGTCCTGCAACCTGAGAGGGACCCCAGGTTGCTATAACTTATAGGCCATGCACAGGGAGGGATATGCTAATCTTTCCTCCAAGGATGGCCATTCTGGGGCCTGGAACACCTTGCAGTGGTGTTCCATTTTATCTGCCCTGGCGGTGAAATGGCCAACCCTGTGGTAGAGCATGCTTAGCCACTGTCTTTCCATAGCTCTCAGCGACTGGAGCAAGGTTGCTCCATAGAAAAGGGTGGGGAGAATTGTCCCGTTCCCTACCGCCTTCCTGGTTTCCTTGGTTAGAAAGGAGTTAAGTCTATGGAGGAGGCCCAGTTTTTGTGAGGTGGTCGATGTGCTTCCTGAACGAGACCTCCTGGTCAATGTACATTCCCAAGTATTGCATGTTGTCCACAATTTCTATCCCTACTCCATCCCTGGTGGAGAGTGATAGGTGAATGGATCTCCTTTGTCCCAGTCTTTTTTGGGCCAAAGAGCATGGCTTTTGTCTTTTTGCTATTCAGGACCAGCCTATTAATCTGACACCAGGATTCAAAGGCTGCAAGGTCTTGACTCAACTCCTGGTTTAAGGAACCCATGTCTTCTCCTGTCCTGTACAACACTGCGTCACCAGCATAGAGCATGACTTTCGCCCCTCCCTCCGCAGTGCTGGGGGAGGTTGTTTGTGAACAGGAAGAATAGCAGGGGGCCTAAGATTGACCCCTGTGGGACACCTGTGGGTACTGGGCACTCTTCTGATGTAGCGCCATTCCACCGGACCATTTATGTCCTGCCGTTGAGGTAGTCTGTGAACCACTGCAGGACTGTTGTATCCAGACCCAGCCCCCTAAGCCATTCCAGAAGTAGCTGGTGGTCAACCAAGTCAGATGCCTTGGTGAGGTCAATGAAGACCGTGTCAAGCATTTTGTTCTGGTCTAAGGCTTCATACACATCAGTGGTGAAGCTTATTAGGGCTGTTTCGGTCCCATATTTTTTTTTTTCTAAAACCATGCTGATGGTGGGCCTACAGGTTGTGCAGTTCCAGGTGGTGGCTTACCTGTTGGTAGACCACCTTCTCCAGTAGCTTGCTTAAGGTACTTAGAATGGAGATAGGTCTAAAGTCTTCCACATCTCCATGTGGCCCACCTTTCGGGATTGGGGTCACCAGTCCAACCTTCCACAGAGCAGGTATTTTCCCTTCTGTCAGGGACCTGTTAAAGAGCTGAGCTATAGGTCCTGCAATAGCAGGTGCTCCTATTTTCAGCAGCTTGGGTTTTCAGGTTGTCATGCCTGCTGCCCCATCTGGTTTCAGGCCTCTGAGCAACTTCAGGACTTCCCCTGCTGATACCAGCTTAAGGTGGAATTCAGGGCCCTGGTGCGGGTCCTCCGGGTGCCCTTGGCCACCCTGGGGGAGGGTTCTCTGGGTGTGTTTGATGACCCAGGTCTTTGCTGGGATTGCCCATTCTGAACCTCTGCAGGTCTAGAAAGAAGTTGTTGAAGGCGTTAGCCATGTCTGTAGGGGCGGAGAGTTGTGTACTGTTCTTTTATTGGCCCGACCACCTTACTCTTTCCCCCTTCAGCAGGGTGTTAATATGCCCCCAGAATTTCTTTGGGTCTGCCAGGTTCTTGAATTGCAGCGCATGCAGGTCACTCTTATTTGCATTTTTGAGTTCCCTTTTGCAGCTGTTTCTGGCTTCCCAGTATCGCACCCAATCCTGTTGCAGGTTTCAATGCTTGTAATTCCCCCATAGTTTGTCCCTGTCCTTCAGCCCTCAACTTGAGATCAGGGTTGAGCGTCCTGGTATCCTGGCCTTTGACCCTGATCATCTTCCTGGGCACATGCTTGTTGGCTACAGACATAAAATGTCTGGTGAAGCCTTCAAAGGCTCCGTCTGTAGAGGGGTATCAAGAGCCTGAGCCCAGTCAACTTCCGAGAGGGCTTGAAGGAATGAGCCTTCGTTTAGTGCTGCATAATTTCTGGTCCAGAAGGTTCTGGGGGGGTTGCTTGGGGAAGTTATTCCTCCACACCAGAAAGGTAGGTATGTGGTCGCTGAGCAAGTCTGCACATATTCCTACCAGTTTGGCCCTTTCTGGATTAGTCACTAGTATCCAGTCTAGTATGGTATAGTTCCCAGGTTTATGGTTGATGTGTGTGGGCTGGTGCATCAGCTGTGTGAGATTTGCTCCCAGGAGGCTGTTTTTGACCTCCCTGGCTAGCTTGTCCTC
This sequence comes from Neoceratodus forsteri, assembly GCA_016271365.2. Taxonomy (NCBI): domain Eukaryota; kingdom Metazoa; phylum Chordata; order Ceratodontiformes; family Ceratodontidae; genus Neoceratodus; species Neoceratodus forsteri. The sequence goes on from CM057452.1 coordinate 573,231,152, forward strand.
CCAGTTTAGGTTGAAGTCTCCAAGTATTATCTTTTCACAGCTGGGCAGGGCTGGTACGGTGTTTGTCAGTGTTCTCAGGGCTTCCATGGCCTTCCTTGGGGTGTTATAGGTGCACCCTACAAGTAGTGGCTTGTGGTCCCCGACAAGAATTTTTACGAACAGTACTTCGCACCCATCTCCTTCGAGGTCCGTGGTAGAGACCATGGTTGCATTGATTTGGGACCTAACATATATCAGGACTCCCTCATATTTCTTCCCCTTCCTATCCTTTCTAAATGTTTTAAAGCCTTCCAGTTCAACCTCGTGAGGGAGGACATACGGCTTCAGCCAGGTTTCAGAGATGCATATTATATCATGGGAGTAGAGGGTAATCCCAGGCCTTTAGTTCGTGCCTCTTTGGCCTTAGGCTGTTAATATTCATGTGGGCCACCCTCAGCCCCCTAGCTTTGGCCCATTCCAGTGTGCTAGGTGTTAGGTGGGGGATGCTTGTCCCAGGGGGGCCCGGGTTTGGCTCTGTGTCACCCCCCCATTGGAAGCAGGAGGCCCAGGAGGAGGAGTGTCTTAGAACTGGCTTGCATAAGGGTGGGGTATTTTTTATTGTTGTGGGCCCTTATGTACATTACTGCAGCCATAAAAAAAAAAAAAAAAAAAAAACTATTTTTTCCAGTATGTATACAGCCATCGCATAGGTCCTGAAACATGTGTGGTGACACCCTGGTTAAGGTGACCCCCGTCTGGACAGGCTCCGCTGGTGTAGTGCCCAGCCTGGCCTATGGTGACATGATCATTTGCAGCAATTGTCAGTACATATAGGGTTCCCAGCAAGATCCCAACACCCCCCTCATTTGGTGTCCCATCGTGAACCACCACCACATTTCTCAAAAGCCAGTCATAACCCTACTTAGGGATTCCCTGTAAGCCTTCCCAGAGGTGCCTTGGTCATATATGCAGCCTCCCTAGATCAGGAGGTTGTGAAGCGTAAGCTGGAACTAGTGACACCCTGTTCTGGTGGCTGCAAGGGCTATGCTTTGGTCAGATCTAAGACAGAGGTAGACAAGCTAATTTGGCAGCCAAGGTAGGTCAGAAGATGGTTCTGGAGACTGCATAGGCTGGGCAATATATTAACACAGTACGACGATGTGAGCACTGGTACGCTCTTTTCAAAGCAATCAAGCAAGAGACAGATTCTGGGGACTGTGTGGGCTGGACTAAAGAACAGAAATAGACTGGGTGAAATTGGCAAGTGAGATGGATTAGATACAGAAAAACACCCGGTACTGCGATATCAAGCTAGCATGCTCCTTTCCCCGCCGTAATAATAACTTAAAATAGATACAGATTCTGGAGACTGTATAGGCTAGGCTAACGAAGGAGATAGACTAGAAACTGAAACAGTAAAATGGTAAGAACACAGTACTACGACAGCCTTTTTCTATCCTTGGTCCACGGTAGGATAATCCTGTAATTTGTACATGCTAAAGACTCAGGGGTTGAGCAGTGGCTCCAGTCCCTTTAAGCCGCTCCAGATATTGAGCAACTGTTGCAAGTTTTGGATGGGCTGGGCTATCTCTGAAGCCTATATAACTTAAGGCGGTTCTTCGCCACTCCTTTTCCCCTTTGTGTGGTGAGGGTGGGGGGAGGCGCACAGATTGCTGTGCACACTAGCCCCAGGCCAGCCCGAGAAAGTCCTTCAGAAGTCTCCGGTGCAGTGGGAACATGAGTAGTGTCCCCGACGATTTAAATCCCGAGTCAGCAAAAAAGTCTCAGAAGCACAGATTCTCTTTGACTGAGGAGCATGTAAGTTAATAAAGTATAGGTCCTGACCATTTACCATAAAGTATAAAATCAGAACTCTACCAGGGATTAAATCCATCAAGCAGATCACTTTACATTTTCTGGAAGAAAATGAACCCCCCCCCCCACTCCAGAGCAGGAGTTCTTCCTTAGTGACAAAAAAGAGCCTCTCAAGAACCACTCGACAGAAGCTTTGTTCATTTCCTTTCTGGAATGCAAACGGGTATCTTGAAGTAGAAAAATATCACACGGCAGCTGCAAAATTTAGTTGCTCGCCTTTTCTGATTCTTGATACTGTTGCACGTAGCAATTTGTAAGGACATCTCAAACATAAAGAAAATCAGTAGAAGGAAAGCAAATACTATATACCTAGCCATAGTTATTTATTAACCCCGTTCCTTCTTTTCTGCTTAGCCTTCCTCCTCCAGGATGAGCGAGAGTCACCGGAGGCACCCTCGTTGTCTGTGGCTGGGTTAGATTGTAAAGAGGCCACTGAGGAAACATCTGACTCATCCTAAGTGTTCCCCAAGATTTACAAGAAGATAAGGTTTTGTATTTGTTCTCCATGGTGATGCCCTCAGTTCTTTGAAATGTTGATTCTGGTTGTACCCTACCAGTCTTTCTTCTGGCCATCAGCTGCATTTGTTCTGCCACAGGTGTGAATGGGGGGGCATCTTCATCTAGGACCTGCTGAGCCCTCGCTGCTTCCCTTGGACTGTGGATCAGGGGAGGCCTGGTTCTGCTGTGGAGTGGGCATGAAGAAGAGTAGGGACATTTTTTTATTAAAAGAACTTAAAAATACAGAGTTAAATGATAAAAAACAAACAAAAAAAAATGACAGTTAAACTATTCAAATAAAAAAGTGTAAACTAAATAACACAATGAACATGCTAAGACAATCTTCCCTAAACCTTTGCAGATGTTGGGGCAGAGCTGTGAGGATCGCAGGACAGGACTGATAGTGGCCAGTGAAGCCCTGATGTAAAAATCATAGTTGGTTTAAAAAAATAAGAAAGAAAATGAAAATGAAAAACCCAAGATACAGACATATAAGTAACCATCTGAGCTTTTGCAGTTTGCACTCGTACCTAGTTATCATTTCTAGCACTTCGGTTCTGACAAAAAGCAGACAATAGAGGTTCAGGCTGAGCCGCCTACTCCATAGTTCTAATTCTCTTCCATTTTGTCTCAGTACAAATTACTAATCTGCATAACCTTGTACTGTTACTTTATTACTGTATGTGTATTTTTATTTTATTACTGTATGTGTATTTTTATTATTGTCTTATTACTGTATGTGTATTTTTATTTTATTACTGTATGTGTATTTTTATTATTGTCTTATTACTGTATGTGTATTTTTATTCAAGCTTTACTCTGCACCTTTACTTTGATCTGACGTGGAGCCTTTGCAAAAGAGTCTGTGACTCAAAGGATTGTCATTCTGATTCTATTCAATAAATAAATAAATAATGCCAGAATAGGGTATCTTGTTCTGGGAGTACAAATTGGCAGCATGACTGCCAGACCCACCATTATATTCAGTCAAATAACACATTTAAGGTACTGCTACAGTGTATGGTGGAACCTGATTGTGGATGGAAATCCATCCCTAGAATGGTCTTGTTATGCTGCAGTAGCTATGTCATATTGTTGTTGTACTGCATTAGATATGTAACTACTGCAGCACAACTTCGAACTTCAGCACCTGCTTGTTTTACTCAACCTGTGGCTGCGATCGCCAACACCGAGACAAGCCGAAGAGTGTCAGTGATCACGAAAGCCATTTTATTTTTTAAATGTTTAATGCCGACGATCTCAAATCCGCATGTGTTTTCTTAATTGTGTGACCAACAGTTGAGCTGTGGGGGTGAGAGTCGAAAGTTGGAGGCAGAGCAGCTACGGTGGTGAGAGACCAGAGGACATAGTGTAAGTGGCAAAAATAATGGTAAAGCTAAAAGCTGGATCTAAGCGGGGGGTGACATCTTTTAAACATAGGCTTCTTTTAATGGACCATACACTATAAAAGATTGTGAATGGTCACCCATACGTAACAGGTTTGTGTCTGACTCTCAAGCTTGCTGTTGCAACCAGTATACCCCTCAAGCTGCGCTCTCGAGGTCTGCTTGCCAGAGCAACCTCTTGAGTCATACACAAATGTGTTGTGTATGGGTGACCGTACATAGTCCTCCATATTCCTTGTACACCATGGAGTTTTCCTATCCACCAAAATTAAAATGTCATAGTTCATTCTCTAAATTCAGGCAAGCTCCATTTAGTACCCAAATGTTCCCAAAATGGTACAGTATAACTACATTTGACAAATAAGTGATCCATACTTTCCTCCTGGGCTACACACCCCAGTCCTAACACAAAATCTCTCTGTTAACTGCTTACGCTTGGCATTTCCTTTAACATTTATATGCCTGTGTACGCAGTGTCGCATCATGTCCCACATTTCTGTGGCACTTTTCCATCTGTCAGCTGAATTAAGATTACTGAATCTGTTACGCCGTGCTGTAATGAAAATACAGGGGTGAGATAAAAAAAAAAAAAGTAGATAAATCCCAATTAGCAGTTTCTTCCCTGAGTAACTGATTATCAGCTCTTTCTTGGAAGGTGCCATTGCTTTAGTTTCGTAAAGCAGTCTAACATATATATTGGTTCTGTCCTTCCTTTCCCTCTCTCATTCTTAAGCATACCAGATTCCCATAAATGGAATAAGGCTGAACACTTCCTTTGTAGTACGGACAGGCTGGCTAAGGTTGGGTCCTGTAGAGGGGGTCTTAACTCTTAGGCTGACAACAGAATTAGAACATTTAGGAATTGTATGCCTTTCCCAGTTACCAAATTTTAAATAAATAAAATTAAAAATTCACCAGGCAGCTCATCCTCTCCCAGAGCTACCTCACTCTTCGGTTATTTAATTCCCTCTGTTACCTCCTGAGTCAAGATGTCAGCCTTCAATGACTACAAAACTCTATTTGCAAGTGGTGGAACAGCCATCCCCTGAAAAAAACTGTTCTATATCAGAGGGACTTGCATCTCGATTGCCAACATATCACAAACATATGTGTCTACTATATTCAGTATATCAGACTGTAAGGTGCATTCACGTCCTTGGTCATCCCGGAGTGATGGCTTTACTCGATGCATGATTCTATCTGCACAGGTGTCAAAAGGGTTTCCCTGTCCTTTTTTCCTCCGTGTGTCCCAAATTTGTGTTTTGGGATCAAAGTGGCCATTCTTTAGTACTAGTATTTTGCCATTTCGGACCTTATTTGTTCACTTTGGGGTGCATAATTAGAAGATGAGCCTTTCACCAGGTTAAAACTTTCTGCAGTTGGTGACACAGGTCCAGGTACTTTAAATAATCTGTGCATTTCCTTTGCTAAACTGATTAAATTTTAAGTTCAGCTTTGAAACACTCCCACTACTATACCGCAGAATCATGCATCTCAAGAAGTGACAGTTTAGCTCTGATAAACCACTTTTTCCTTAAACTGGGATTCAGTCAGAACGGTCATGTTTAACCCCCACATACCCCAAGATACTGTGGATCTGGGGACCCCCCACTGTGGCCAGAGTGCCTTCTTATAGTTCGGTTTCTCCTGGGAGAAGACAAGCTGCTCTAGAAATAACCTGTGGGAATGTATTCTGGATGTTAGAGAACCTTTATAGAAGGTGCCCTCCTTATCTTATTCTCATGTCTGGCTACAGCTGCAGCCACGAGGAGTGCAGAAGCTATCCTATATGATAGAAGAGAGGAGCCGTGCTAATGTGTTTTCCTATAGTTCCTATGAGTGTCAGCTTGGGAACCACAATTGAAATCTCCCAGTATGATGGCACCGAGCACTGAGAGTAGCTCAAAACACGAAATGTATTACAGTTCTGTATAAAGGCAGTATGTGTGTCTCTGGTGAATGTGAACAAAAAAGAAAAGGCCGCCGGTGTCTCAACCAGTTTTGCTGGTTGCTTTCTTGAGAGTCCTGTATCAAGGAAGTAATACCCTTATAAAAGTGCTGGAATTAAAGTTGCAGTGCATAATTAAAAACACATAGCATACTCAAAAACAGAGTAGGTGCCAACCTAATTATCCGATGCAAACATGAACCTGCTGATACTTCCAGTTAAACACATTCATTAATGAACCATTAAAGAAAAATCCATTAATGAGAAAGTTTTAACAATCCAATCCTGAACCGAGTGCCTCCTTTGTCAGCAGAGCCTCCAGTTGCTATTCTTCTTGGCACCATACATCCTGCTCTTTGCTCTCAACTTGTCCTTGTACCTGGATTACATTGCTGTGTTCAGCTTCATACCCTTTATTGGATACCATTTTGTCTACTTCATCAGGCTTTACAGGTTTACAACATGTGTCCTCTAGGTGTAGGGGAAGAGGGCGTGAGGACTCCTCACCTGTCCCAGGCACCACCTTCCACCTCACTCTCCTACGTCTGATGGGAAACCAGCACTCCCCCCCACAAGAAGAGTAGGGGAGTTTCTCCATTGTCATGGCCAGTATTCTCCCTGTCAGTAAACAGGTCCATGCAACTCCAACCTCCCCCCCCCCGCAACACACTTAGAAATGAGCTGTCACAGTCCAGTGTGACTTTCCTGATCAAAAATTAGAACAAATAAATAAATTTACCCAGGATAGCATAGTTGAGAGGCCACATCTCATTTCCAGTGGGGTTCAGCTTATGTATAGGACACCGTAATGCCTTTCTGTACCATTGCTACTTTATTTCTGTCTTCCTGTGCACTCCTACCCTGATTGTGTTGTTTGGTAAGTGCAAGCATCTTTGCTTTTTGCAGCATAAAGGGTACTTTGTGGTTGTCTTTTTGGGGGCCATACATTTGACTCCTGAAAGAAAAAAAAAATATTTTACCCTGTTGGACTGATAAAACTTGTCTCATCATAGAAACTCTGGGTGGATAGTGTTCACTGCCAACTGTCTGTCTTTGTTGTCTTCATTTATCTGTATTTCATACTTTTGGTTTTTCTCTGCTTTCTCGATTGTCCTGAAATAAACTGAGGCAGTTAGGACTGGTGCTACCTTTTACTGAATGCAGCACATGCTGTCCATGTATGCCAGCACTGTTGGATGGTGCGGCCAGTCCCAAATGTTTTTATATTCATGAGGTCCTAGTGCCTCAGGCCTAAGACCCAAAGGGCATGGCTCTGTTGAGGAGATATTCAAGAAGATCAAAAGTTACGGGTTAGTAACTTTCCTTTCTGTGTTGTTACCTGGTTCAGTTCAAAACAGTTAAGCTTTTAATACAGAACTGTGGCTCATAGCAAAATAAAAACTATTACGGTATATGGCTGCTTACTTCTCCCGTAGGACACAGTAACATCACAGCCTTCTTGTACCCTCAGTGTAATATCTGTGTTGCTTTTGTACCATCATTCTTATATCATCATATAATCATTTCATATCTATCATTGAGGCTGAGGTCAGGAAGCACAGGAAGACCAGAAGCAGTTTCAAAATTCACAAGTAGCATTTTATTTTCTTAATGACAGCAAAATAAAAAACAGTTATTCAGTATAACTGTTTACAAAGGCAGTACAGAGAAAATGATCCTCCTTCTGAGGTATTTTCTTCTCAGTTTCAAATAGTCTCTTGCAAAAAATTGCTGCTCTTTTTGTACAAGTCTTTGCATGGAACTTATTAGAGACAGTGTTTTTTCACAGAATGTTCTTGTCAGTTTCCAGTGTTCTTGTAGATGCAGTAAAAATAACATAATGACCCAGAACTGACCTCTTATAACAGCTATGTAAAGTTTGCACACCAGCATCCCAGTTTAACCTCTTGTGTTTCAAATAGTTTTTTTGCAATCATTTCAACAGTATAACTATATACAGTTTTAAACAAAGGGATCCCAGTATCCATGGCATTTCCACATAAAGATTCACATATGCAGTGGTGTCCCCAAGGATGAAACCCAATTCTGCAGCATTTTGCAGCACTCTGCAGAATGCCAAGATCTGTGTTGAATAGCAATACTAATGATAATTGTCCTTTTTCATTCAGGAAAATGTGACACTGCCAGGACGGGTTAGTGCCACAGTTTCCTGCATGACAAACGGGACTAATTGCTATTGAAATTACATTGCTTTATTCAGTAGGTCTGCTGCAGCATACTCGTAGATTACTTTAAAAGTGGTTTCATCCTGGGGAAACAACTATATTTTTATACCCACAGATATGCGGGGGGGGGGGGGAGAAAAGACAGAAATAGCAAGGGAAAGCAGAGAGATAGTCAGAGGCAAAGAATTACGAAACCATCGGAGTGATCAGTTCCTAGGTCTCACAAGAAAATTTGTTTGCAGAACCAGACAGAGAAGAGGCTAGAACAGACCCTTGTGTTTAAACTCTTTCTGCATAACAAATGGGGCAGGGCCTTATTCAGCCCTGTCGCAATATCATAAAACAACAACACCTGGAAGTCAGATCTCAGCCATATGACTGTTCAGCTAAAACTATCACGTTCAGTGCTTGAAACTAGACAGAATTGGGTGCTTTGTTTTAAGGTCAAGTGACTATTTCCTACGCTTTAAAAATAAATAATCAAATAAAGCACACCAAGGCTGGTCTCTTATCTTAGAAAATCTTGTGACATCAGAGATCATTCAACCTTTACTCATGAGGTCTTTTGGATGTAACAAGGTTCCCTCTATATGAATACAGCCTTACACAGAAACATGGACAGTGACGGTAGTAAAAGACCCATCAGTCCATCTAGTCTGCCCAGCTACAATCTCTCCTACTTCGGAACCTGTTGTCTTAATAGGGTTTTTGTCCTCATTATTTCCCAGTCTTCAGTCTTACTGCTGCCCTTCTAAGTATTAAGCCCTTAACTCTGTCCAAGCTGTGCTTGAAACTGTTTGTTGTTTCTCACCCCAGGAACACTTCAGTATTCCTAACTCTTATGCAGTATGCCTTTAAGCCAGATCTGCCCAGAGATGGAACGTTATGCTAATGATAGAATCATTGGTTCGTGCCACTTTTTCGAATGCTGCCACCTATCGACTACCTACATTCTAATCCTCAGATTTCTCTCTCCACCTGTCAAGACTAGACACTTGGAGATCATCTCCTCATCATCTGGCTGTGAAACTTTAAAAAAATACATATAAGTATTATTTTATTTTCATTTGCTGCCCTTATCTTTTGTTTGTGGTAAAACCGTTAGCTTTATTTTAGTTAAATTGTTTATTTTCTCAGTTTCTCCCGGTTTGGTATAACTGGTGGGGAACTAGGACTTTTTTTAGTCTTAGCAGAGTTTTTCTGACTAAAACTCTTTCATTTGTGGTAAATTATTTGTTTAAACTATATTTTTTGTAACAGCTCATATCTGTTACTGAACCGCTAACCACGGTTCCTTCTCTCTCGGTTCCCATTTCTGATTGGTTCCCCGATCAGTTCCTGAACTGACCACAACTGATAGATTTGTTTTAAAAAGTTTGGATTTAGTCATGGTTGTGATTTTTTTTTTTTGTTAACATTTCTGAAAAACCTAAGAAAAAGACCGGTGAACCCAGTTTCAAAAATTGGACAGGGTGTAGAGAAGTGTTTGCCAAGGCAGATAAACACACTTCTTGTGTTGTTTGCCTTGGTTATGATCATTTGAAGACAGATTGTGAAATCTGTAATACCTTTCCTGAAAAAACGCATGAAAAACATTTGGAAAGGCTTAAAAAGAAATCTCCTCCACCTAAGGGTCCCTCTGGCTCTGACCAGCTGATACCTTCAGTGGCTGTGGGTGAAACCACAGTTTGTACCCTTGTTACGGGTACAAAAAGGCCTGCTAAACTGGCTCCCATGAAAACAACTAAGAAAACAAAACATACTGTATCCCCTGCTGGTCAGCCTATGGGGACTTCTGCTGTGTCTGTAACCATGCCTACTCCTCTTGAAATTGCACAGGCATTTAAGGTTTTACAAGCCTTGCAAGGTTTGCTGCCTGCTGGACAGCAGTCTACAGTTCAGACCCCTGCTGAGTCTACCCAGTCCTTTCTACATGAGGCAAGGGAAGATTATGGGGAATTTGAAGAGGAGGATGAAGGAGAGCCTATAGAGCTTACAGTTTCTCCTGAACAGGAGCTTGGCTGTCCTCCCAGGTCATCAGAATGTTACTCATCTCATTTTTTCTTTGTCAGAAAAATGGTAGATGCACTGGATATCTCTACCACTGAGGTGACAGAGGATGAGGAGGAGGCAAGAGTACTTAGAAATGATGGGGTCAACACCCACCAAAAAGTTATTGCTCCCAATAAATAAGTTTTTTAAAAGGGATGCAATGAAGCTTCTCCAAACACCTGAGTATGTCCCGCATTTGGATAAAAGGCTGGACAAGAAGTACCAGCTTGACAGGGGGTGGTACAAGCTGCAGCCTGTAACAAAGCAAAAGTGCCTCTCGCTTCTCACCCTCCAGAGAAGGATTCGAGAAAAATAGACAGTATGGCCAAAAAGGGCTGTTTATCAGCTTTTTTGGCCATAAGACAAGCTCATTTCCAGGCCTATGTGGCCCAGTACCAAAAATCCTTCTAGCAGTCTGTCATTGCTGTGGCAGACAAGGTGCCTTCTAACCTTGCAGCAGACCTCGCAGAAACTGCCAGATTTGGGGCACTAATGAGCAGACTGGAGTAAAGATGTGTCTTCACCTCGCTCCTCAGAGTCGCCGCTTAAACATTAAAATAAACAGCCTTAGAAGTAACCCAAAGTAAGAATTGAGGGTCTGGAAAGGTATGGAGAAGTGAGATGGATGAATATGTGATTTCAAATGCTGGGAAAAGCTCGAGGATGGCGGCGAAAAACCAAAGGAAGCAACCCCCGGCTTCTCAAGTGGAGAATGCAGGCCACATATTCCTATCAGCTGGTGAGGTCAGTGCAGTAGGCCGCGAGGTGACTCAACAAGTGTTGGCTGCACTAGAACCTAAACTAACCAGTCTGGCTACTAATTTCAATATAAAGCTGCAGGAGCTGGTCGACTTACATGCTACGCAGACTGCCAGAATCAACGAGGCTGAGCAGCGAATTTCAGACTTGGAGGACACTACAGCTCCAATACCTGAGCAAATCATAGCCCTGCAAAGAGAATTGGAGGATCTGAGGGAACTGTTGGACTATCAGGAGAGTTACCATTGATGACTGAATTTAAGATTAAGGGGGTTGCCAGAGGGAATGGAGGGAGCGAGTATAATGGATTTCTGTGCTAAAACTTTGCCAGAACTGTTGGGTATGTTGCCTAAAAATGGGCGTTTGAAATTAGAGAGGGCCCACAGGGCAGTAATACCGAAGTCAGTGCCTAACCAGCCTCCTTGTCAAGTAATCATGAGATTCCACTACTTCCCAGATGGGGAAGCTGTTTTAAAGGCTTATCGAGATAAATCAGAATTGGAGTATGAGGGGCATCGTCTGTTTCTCTCCCAAGACTACTCAGCCTGCCTTTTGAAACGCCGTAGGGCTTTTGCTTCAGTCATGGCGCAGCTACGAGAAGCCAAAATTGATTGTTACATGCTGTACCCCGCAACTCTTAAAATTACACATGAGGGAGTGGTTTATTCTTTCTCGGAAGTTTCAAAGGCGGAGGTGTTCGTGAAGGACTTGGTGAAAAAGTTGGGATAAATTGAAATCAGAGGTGGCTCGCTCGGTTGGAATGATAGCAAGAGTGGCTGACTCGTGGAAAGAAAGATGTTGTCATAAGAAAGCTAAGTGCCTGTTATGACTTTCATTTCCCCTGCTTATCCCTTTGATAAATGCTGCAAAGATGAATAATATACAGCGGGGTTAATTTATATTTTTTTGGAGATGAGATGACCATGACTAGGGGCCCCTCTCATTCCTTTACTTTTTCTGGAGAACTGAGCGTAGGCTTGAAGTCAGACGTTTACCTTATGAAGAGACAGTACATGCTACGTGGCATGTCTGACGACATTTCGAGCGAAGAGACCCTGTGCTGGTGGAGAGTTGCCTCGGGGCCAGAGTTTTAATTGCCCTCATCTTTCTGAAAGGGATTGACGCATGATGGACAAGGGGTGGATGGGGGAGCAGAGTTGCCTTCTCAGGGACTTGGCCTTTCATTACTTGTGACGGGGAGAGGGATATGGCTACATAGAAGGGATTCTTACATGCCACGGGGGGCTATTTCCAGTCCCCTTTAAGGGATGCAATTTATATCTTTGGAGGGATGGGCCCTAATTGAAAGAAGGAAGGGGGGGAGGCATGTGAAGAGGGCACCTTATGGACTTTCAGACCCCTAGGAGATGTTTGGTGTGGCTGGATGAACGAGTTTCATATTGAGAATAAGAGACCTGAATATGCCAGATGTTAACTGGAGCACATTTGCTGCAGCCACATCCAAGAGCAGGGCCATTCTTGATGCCCTACAGGTGGCAGGCATTAGACAGCTAGTTTCGGAACCCACTCGTGAGGGAGTAATCTTAGACCTTGTACTCTCAAACGGGGGCAGTGAGAGGATCTCAGATCTAGAAGTGGGTTGCCATCTGGGGACAAGTGACCATCAAACAGTGTGGTTCATGTTAAACTCAGCTACAGAGTCAAGCCATACAAAAGTGAGGGTACTTGACTTTAGGAGGGCTGACTTTGGCAAGATGGGAGAGTGCCTCAGAAAAGCACTAGCAAACAGGCTAGATGGAGGTGTGGCGCAACAATGGGGAATCATCAAAACTGCCATCACAGAGGCAACAAGCCTTTGTGTGAAGCAAATAAACAAATCAAAAAGAAAGAAAAAGCCACTATGGTTCTCAAAAGAGGTGGCTGGGAAAGTCGGGCAGAAAAAGATAGCATTCCGAAGTATAAGGAAACACAGAAGGAGCAGGACAGAGAGCTGTACCAGTTAAGGCAGAAGGAAGCAGGAAGGGAAGTCAGAATTGCAAAGGCCCAAACTGAGGAAAAGATAGCAACTCAGTTAAGAAGGGGGATAAAACCTTTTATAGGTACATCAGCGAGCGTAGAAAGACAAAGGGAGGGATAGTGAGGCTGAATGGAATGAACGGTGGGTGGGCAGAGGGTGACAGTGAAAAAGCAGGCATACTGAACCAATATTTCTGCTCAGTATTCACAAAAGAGGAGGGGGAAATGTCTAATTCAATTAACAGAAGCACTCTTGATAGGGGGGTCGATCCCAGTCCTTTCACAGAAGAAAGGGTTCTGCAAGAACTCCTAAAACTGAAGGTGGACAAAGCAATGGGTCCTGATGAAATTCACCCCAGAATTCTAAAAGAATTAAGGAGGAACTAGTGAAACCACTGACTACTCTTTTAATAAATCATGGAGGATGGTGTGGTACCGAGGACTGGAGAAAGCAGATGTGATTCCCTTCACAAAAGTGGACCAAGACAGAGGCAGGAAACTACAGACCTGTCAGTCTGACCTCTGTGGTAGGGAAAGTGATGGAGTCACTCTGAAGGAAAGAATAGTTGAGTACCTAGAGGCCAGTGGAGCACAGGACCCAAGGCAGCATGGGTTCACAGCGGGAAGGTCATGTCAGGCTTAATCTAATAGATTTCTTTGACTGGGTGACCAAAGTAGTAGACCAGGGAGGGGCTGTGGACATGGCCTACCTAGACTTTAGCAAGGCATTTGACACAGTCCCACATAAAAGATTAATAGTCAGATTAACCAGCCTGGGAGTGGGTCCCAAGGTGGTAGCCTGGGTAAAACATTGGCTGCACAACAGGACACAGAAGGTAATTGTAAATGGAGTCCACTCTGAAGAAAGAGAGGTTACTAGTGGGCACCGCAGGGTTCAGTATTGGGTCCAGTCCTTTTAATGTCTTCATCAGTGACATTGCAGAGGGACTGAAGGAAAAGTATGCCTTTTGCAGATGACACAAAGATCTGCAACAGGGTTGATACACAAGGAGGCATGGAAAGGATGAAAAGGGACTTGACAAGGTTGAAGGGACGGTCAGAAGTATGGCAACTAGGATTAAATGCAAAGAAGTGCAAAATAATGCACCTGGGAAACAAGAACCCAGGGGAAGAATACACATTGGGCGGGGAGGATGTAACAACAACAAAAAAGGAAAGGGACCTGGGGGTAATCATATCAGATGATCTTAAGGTTAGCAAGCAATGTGAGAAGGCAGTAGGAGGGCTGGGGTATACTGGGATGTATAGGGAGAGCATCAGCAGCAGAAAACAGGAAGTTGTTATCCCTCTGTACAGACAGTTGGTGAGACCCCATCTGGAGTACTGTGTCCAGTTCTGGAGACCCCATCTCCGCAAGGACATAGACAGGATAGAGGTAGTCCAGAGGAGGCAACTAAAATGGTGTAGGGTCTGCAAGAGAAGCCATATGAGGAGAGACTAAAGGGAGCTTAATATGTATACCCTTGAGGAAAGAAGGAGAGGGGGACATGATAGAAATTTTAAGTACCTCAGTGGAATCAACAAAGTCCAAGAGGGTAGCATCTTTCAGAAAAGAGACTTGCAAGAACAAAGGGACACAATTTAAAGATAGAAGGAGGGCGGTTCAGGGGCAATGGAGAAGTATTATTTCACAGAGAGGGTAGTGGATGCATGGAACAGCCTTCCTGAGGAGGTTGTGGGGTCTAAAATCTGGAGAATTCAAGAATGCATGGGACAGACATAACGCAATTTTGTGGGGGTGGAAGAAACAGGCTGTTGGTTAACTAGGATCTGCAACCTATCCTGTAGGTAGGAAATGGCAGCCTAGATGAACGAAGTGTCCTTATCTGTCACAAAGTCTATGTTTCTATGTAATATGGGGGGTGATAATGTTCGACTGGGTGAAAGCTAACAAAAACTTAATGGACAGTGGGCTTGTTTTGTTTTTCTTTTGTTCACAATGACGGCGACCTGGGGGACATTTCTGGACTGCTTCACAGAGGGAAGGGAGAGTAAATGTCTGTGCTATGCAGTTCTTGTTACTTGAGGGGAAGATGTTGGGGGGGGGGGAGATGTGTGGGGGGTGGGGATGTGTATATAGTTATTATGTGTTAAACTTGTTATGGTTAGATGTTAGTTTGCAGATCCATAAAATATGCCATTCAGATATATTGGTGGTGATGGAGTCGGAGCCCAAAGGGGATCTTCTAGGGAGGATAAAGGTACAGGGAAACATTTGGAGGATATGTCCGGAATGCAGGATTTAAATGTGGTATCATGGAATGTAAGGGGAATAGCCACCCCGGTTAAACGAACAATGCTGCTTACAGCTTTAAAAAGACAGAATACCCATGTTGCGTTGTTACAAGAGACGCACCTCACGGAGAGGGAACATGCAAAGTTAAAAAAGGGATGGGTGGAGGAGTGTTATTCGGCTGCTTTTAATGCGCATAAAAGGGGGTGGCTGTTCTCCTGAATAAAAAGCTACCATTTTTAAAATAAAGAGTGATTGCTGACCCTGGTGATGGCTGCTATGTTTTTGTGGTGGGAACCTTGTATGGAGAGAAAATCTCATTTGGAAGTGTATATGCACCTGCTGTGTATGACCCAAATCTTTATGGTAGGATTGTTTCTTTAATAATTGCAGAACTATTCCCGAACTTGATACTGGGGTGGAGGGGACTTGAATTGTTTGATGAATCCTGCCCTGGACCATGCAGAGCATAAGGGGCCCCCTAAAAGTGCCATTCGGGGATGGATGGCAGACATGAATGAATTAGACCTCATAGATGGGTGGCGAACGGCCCATCCTACGACCAGGGAATACGCGTTTTTTTCATACCCCCACCGTACGTGGTCACGGCTGGATTATATGTTCCTGCCCAGGGAGTGGTATTTTCGTATTAGATACATCAAGCATGGTCCTATCCACATCTCTGACCATGCTATGGTTATTATGTCTTTGAATAGAGGGGAAGACGAGGGCAGGTTAAAGGTCTGGAGATTTCGTAATTATTTACTAGCCAAAAAGGAGTTTCAGGAACACTTGTATGAGCAATGGCAGCAGTATGTTCGTAACAACTCAGAGACCGATGTCCCTAATGCAGTTTTTTGGGATGCGGGGAAAGCTTTTATGAGGGGGCCATTATTAGTTATGTTGCTCATCATAAAAAAAAAAAGTCAAGAAAAGGAGAATTAATCTAGAACAGAGGCTTAAGGTGTTGGAGAGAAAGACGGCTTTGGGCACAGGTGGAGAAAATGTGCACCTGTTGTTGACAAGGACCAGGGAGGCGTTAAATAACTTGCTGCTGGAAGAAGCGAGGAAAACAGGGCTATTTATTAGGAAGCATTTTTATGAGTGGAGAAACAAACCGGGAACCATGCTGGCAAACCTCGTATGGGAGAGTAGGGGGGGACATTTAATTCAGGCCGTTCGGGTAGAGGATTGGGTCCTTCTGAAAACTAAAGCAGATATTGGGGAGAGCTTTAGGAGATTCTACCATGCGCTTTACCAAGGTCAAAAGAGGGGGAGGATAGGGGGATGGTGGGATTTTTGAATAGGGTGGAGATACCGCAGATAACAGATGGTCAGAGGGAACGGCTAAATGCGGCTATTACAAAGGAGGAAATCCTTTCTGCTATTGGAGCGCTTAAGAGGGGTAAGACCAGCGGCTCTGATGGCTTCTCAGCCGAATATTATGAAGTTATGAAGTCAAAAATAGTGGGCCATCTGGAAGCAGTTTTTCAGGAGGTGAGAGAGGAGAAAGGAAGGCTACCCCAATCATGGGGAGAAGCTTCGATTTGCCCGATTCCTAAGCTGGGGAAAGACCCTTTAGAATGTGCTTCCTTTAGACCGATTGCCCTCTTGAATTGTGATTCTAAGATTTTAGCCAAAATTATGGCCACCCGACTGGAAGGCCTATTACCGGGGATTATTCACCCAGACCAGACCGGGTTTATTCGGGATAGGTACTCGTATCACAATATGAGGACTCTCCTCAATGTAATCTGGGGAGCAAAGGTTAATAAAGAAGTGGTGCATATATTGTCGATGGATGCAGAAAAAGCATTCGACAGAGTGGAATGGGACTATTTAATGGAGGTTTTGACCTGGTTTGGGCTGGGTGAATGGTTCATAGGGATGCGCCAGATGTACAGAAACCCCAGGGCTAGAGTTTTAACCAATGGGATCCTCTCGGATAGCTTTGACTTGGAAAGAGGCGCAAGACAGGGCTGCCCTCTTTCCCCTCTTCTGTTCGCTTTAGTACTGGAACCCTTGGCCATCGCTATTAGGAAGCATCCAGACATATCAGGAGTTATGGGAAAGGGGGGTAGAGTGGTCAAGCTTTCGCTTTATGCGGATGATGTGTTGATATATGTAACTAAGCCTAATAAGTCCATGCCTGCTCTTCTGAGCCTGATTGACCGGTTCTCACAATTCTTTGGATATAAGCTAAACCTAGACAAATCGGAAGAGCTGAGGGTTGGGGCACAAGAGGGAGGATCTGTTGCACGGAAATCAAGATGGGGTTTCCGGGTAGTTAGGAAGGCTTTCACTTACCTGGGCATCAAAGTGGGAGGAGAGTTGGAGGATTTATATGATTTGAATTATATCCCACTAGTGCAAAACATAGTCATGGATCTAGCTAGATGGAAGAATCTCCCCATAACATGGTTGGGTAGGATAAATCTTATCAAGATGAACCCACTTCCCAGAATACTTTGCAGTTTACAAATGCTCCATATTGGATTGAAAGGAACGGATGTGAGAAAATCGGAAAAAGCTTTCTCGGATTTTATATGGAGAGGGAGACTTCCGAGGATAGGTCTAGCCCAGCTGAAGGCTCCTATAGATAAAGGAGGTTTACTATTCCTGGATTTAATTAATTATCAAAGGGCAATGCAGTGTCGATATATACAGGACTGGATTGATAGACCTAAGGAAGCGGGTTGGTTGGACTTGGAGGAGAGGGGAAGTGTGGGAAGAATTTCAGCGTACCTGTCTCTGGGGGGTCGGAAGGCATACTGGAGACTCCCTAATCCGAACCCTCTGGTCATAGCGGTGTTGGACAGCTGGAGGGACATGTCTAAACTGAGAGGCTCCAGGCAAGAGGATATGCTACTCCTCCTGCTGAGGGGAAACCCTTTTTTAATTCCAGGGTGGGAGGATGGGGGGTATAAAGAGTGGGAAATAAAGAGAATTAATTGCCTTAAGCATCTATTTACACGTGGTGTGCTGGACTCATTCCAGAACATACAAGATAAGACAGGGCTGGGACACCAGCACTTATTTCGTTATTTCCAAGTAAGGGTGTACAATAAATCCATTGGCAGGCTTGGGGATACTATACCACAGTGGGAGGCGCTTAAACAATTAATAATGACAGGACAAAAAAAAAAACCAAGGGTAGCATTCAGAGAATGGCTAAAGAAGGTATCACATGGTTTCTGGATAAAATGCAAAATACTAGAATGCTCTTGGAGAGAGAGAGAAACATAGAAACATAGAAGTTTACGGCAGATAAGGACCGCAAGGCCCATCCAGTCTGCCCATTTCTTTTTCTACCTTATAAATGTGCCATCGGCCTTTGCTCTGTCAGTGGCCTATCTATTCATAGTGTTTTGTATTGCTCCTTATGCCTATCCCATGCCTGTTTGAAGCCCTGCACTGTATTCATAGCCACCACTTCTTGTGGTAGCCATTCCATGCATCCACCTCCCTTTCTGTGAAAAGAATTTCTCACATTCCCCTTAATCAGCCTCCTCTAATCTCATGCTGTGTCCTCTTGTCCTGCTATTTTCTTATATTTAAACATGTTAGACTCTTTCACCTTGTTTATGCCCTTAAGGTGTTTGAATGCCTCGATCATATCACCTCTCCCTCCTTTGCTCAAGGGTATACATATTGAGTCTGCTAATCTGTCCTCATATGTCTCTGATGCAGTCCATGCACCATTTTGGTTGCCCTTCTGGACTGCCTCAATTTGTTAATGTCCTTGTGAAGGTGTGGCCTCAATACTACATGCAGTACTCCAGATGGGGCCTAACCAGTGTCTTGTACAGAGGGATTAATCCTCCTCTTACGACTTGTGATACCCTACTAATACACCCTAACACCCCACTAGCCTTACCTACTGCTTTAGAGGTCTGCTTGATGATTTTAGGTCATCAGTGATGATGATGCCCAAGTCTCTTTCTTCCTTTGTGACTGCTAGCAACTCCTCCCAGCCTATAGGTGGCTTGGGTTTCTCTTCCCTATGTGCATGATTTTGCACTTCTTTGCATTAAATCCCAGTTGCCACTCTTCTGACCATTCTGCTAGTTTATCCAGATCTCTTCTCATTCTGCCCACCCATCTGGATCATCTACTCTGTTGCAGATCTTGGTGTCATCTGCAAACAGACAAGCCTTACCCTCTAGTCCATCTGCAAGGTCACTAATGAAGATGTTGAAGAGGTCTGGCCCCAGGACTGATCCCTGAGGTACCCCACTTGTGACTTGCATCTCTTCTGACTGTATACCATTTACCACCACTCTCTGTTTTCTGCCCGTCAACCAGTTTGCCACCCAGTTGATCAACTTCTGACCCACCCCGAGCCTACCCAGCTTATTTATCAATCTTCTATGTGGAACAGTGTCAAAAGCTTTGCTGAAGTCAAGGTAGGCGACATCAACTGCTCCCCCTTGGTCCACCACTCTGGTTACCCAGTCAAAGAAATCTATGAGATTAGTTTGACAGGACCTTCCTTTTGTAAACCCATGCTGTCTTGGATCCTGTGCCCCTATGGTTCCAGGTGTTGCACTATCCTTTCCTTAAGGAGTGCCTCCATAATCTTGCCCACTACTGAGGTAAGACTGAGCGGGTCTGTAGTTCCCGCCTCCTCCCTGCTACCACTCTTGTGGAGCAGGATCACATAAGCCCTTCTCCAGTCTTCTGTGACCTCTCCTGTGCTCAGAGACTCACTAAACAATTCTGCTAATGGCTCTGCTAGTTCCTCCTTAGCTCCTTAAGTACCCTGGGATGTATGCCATCAGGTCCCATTGCCTTATCCACCCTGAGCTTAGCAAGCCTTGTAGGACCCTTCTTTTGTGAAGGGAGTAGTGCTCACCTCCCTCCCCCTGTGTCCATGATGCTGAGCTGTGGGCCTGCCCTACCTTCTCTTCAGTAAATACTGAGCAAAGTATCTATTTAGGATAGATGCCTTTACAGGGTCCTCCTCCTCACATGCTCCTTTTCTCCATTAAGCTTAGCAATACCCCTCTGGACTTTCTCCTTTCGCTAATGTTCTATAGAAAGTCTTGTCACCTTCTTTTACTGTTCGTTACTAGTGTTTCCTCAGTTTGGGACTTTGCCTGCCTTACTGCCTTATCTGCTTCCCTTAGGGCAGTTTGGTATGCCTCCCTATCTTCATCCCGCTGTGTTCCCTTATATTTCCTGAAGGCCAGCCTTTTGGCTCTGACCTTTTCTGCTACTGTATTTGAGAACCAAAGTGGTTTCCTTCTTCTTTTGCACTTCCTTTTCTATCTAACACAATGGGATGTTGCTTCAAGTATTGCATCCTTAATGCTTGCCCACTGGGGATATGGGGATCACAATCTCCATAGACAATTGGAAAACACTTCTTCAGCTACCTCAGGGTGTCTTGATGTGCAACAGGTATAAAGAGTCCTATTATAAGTTTTGCCATAGGCTATACTATCCACCCCTGGTGATTCATAAGTATAACTCGGCAATTTCTCCCATATGCCCTAGGTGCAATAATAACTTGGCCTCGTATTATCACTATTTTTGGGCCTGTTCAACCTTGCAGATATTTTGGAGAGAGATAGTAGCTGAATTGCGAAGGATTGGAGGCTGGCGGTTTCCCCTGACTCCTCTCTTCATATTTTTTGGGGTGGAGGAAGCGGGGGGAGGACAGTGGACCCCCGGTACGTAAGTGGCTTAGGGTGTTAATAGATATGGCTAGGCACTGTATTCTGAATACCTGGGTAATGGCGGCAAAGCCTACTGTTGCACAATGGAAAACCCTGGTAACACAGGCCATTACTTTGGAGCGATTGACATATGCCACTAGGGGGAAGGAGGAATTGTTTTATAGAACTTGGCAACCGTATCTCTCATCTCTGACTGTAGCAGAAAGCATTATGCTTAATGAAGGCTGGATTTGAAATGATTATATTAGGAGAGGGGTATTTCTGGGAAATAAAATATTATGGGCTTTGACTCCATATCACCCGGGCTAGTAATTTAGAAGAAATGTCTTCTTCTGTTTACTGAATGGAAAGAATAAGAAGTAAAGTGATGAAATGGATCTGGATGTAAATATGTTATGTACCAAGGTTTATGCCGTGTATGTCTGTATGTATGTATGTTGGATGTATGTCCTCTTTTTTTTTTTTCTTTTGTAAAAAAAAAAAAGAAACTACCAGATTTGGTTTGGAAGCTGCCAAATATCAGTTTCAAATGGCAGCAGACACCAGTGACATTGCTGGTAGGTAGATGGCAAATACAGTTGCACATAGGAGGTTTGCCTGGTTAAGAGCCATAAACCTTACTCAAGACACCCACAACACGGCTCTGGATTTCCCATTTGAGGGTAACTCCCTCTTTAGAACTCACACAGAGGTGTACATGAAAAAAGTGGATGAGTACAAGGCCACTTATAGAAGTAACTCTGCCAAAGAGAAGGCTTCCCCATCCACAAGACCATATGGAAGGGAAGGCAGGGGCAGACAATTCCATTTCATGCCTTTTTATCAGGCTATGGCAGTACCCCAAGTACAACAGTATCCTCAACAAGGGTACTTCAGAGGCAGAAGGGGTTCCAGGCGTGGTTCCCAGTCTCAGCCCCAGGCAAAGCAGGACCCCTGACTTGTCCTCCAAGGCCACCTCCCTACTTCAGTGGGGACAGGCTGACTCACTTTTTCCAGGCTTGGAAACAGATCACCCCAGACAAGTGGGTCCTGGAAGTAGTGAGTCAGGGACTGTCTCTAAGCTTTAAGTCCATTTCCTCTCTAAGAACAACAGTGTTCAAACCAGCTTCCATTGTGGAAACAAAGCTGTTGGAAAAGGAGTTTCAAAACTTGTTGCTGTCAAAAGCAGTGAAACCTGTTCCTCCACAGCAAAAGGGAAAATGGTTTTATTCAAGATACTTCCTCACAACAAAGAAGAATGGGGAGTGGCGGCCTATCCTAGACTTAAGCATGCTGAACCGGCACCTACTAAAGCCAGGGTTCAAAATGGTAACCTTGTCACTGATTCTGCCAGCTCTCTAAAAAGGAGACTGACTGGCATCCCTGGACCTAAGTGATGCTTATTTCCACATCCCCATAAGGGAGTCTCACAGAAAGTACCTCTGGTTCAGACTTCCATCAGGTTATTACCAGTTTTCATCCCTGCTATTCAGTCTCACTATAGCTCAAGAGTGTTCACAAGTGCCTGGCAGTGGTTGTGGCACATCTGCGAAGACAGGGTGTCACTGTGTTCCTCTATCTGGACAACTGGTTAGTGGTGGGAAAAAATAGTTGGTGGTAGGTATGAACTTTCTTACCACTAATTACAAAACTTAAGTAAATGGTTCAGCTCATCGACAACAATTCAGAGAGAAGTAAAGACCCAGTGCTTCGATTCCTAACCAGAGTCTTCCTAAAGTAGGTTCTGTGCCCACCTCCAAAGGTACTGCTTCTTAGTCTGCATAAGAGTTAGGAATATTGGAGTATTCCTGGGGTGAGAAGGAAAAATTATTTACCACAGTAATCTTGTTTCTTCCAGGGGATACTGCCAATATTCCTAACTCTCCCACCCTACCTCCCCTGCTAGAACCAGTGGCCTCTGCACTCCATGCTGTAATACCTTGGGTATGTGTGCCTCACTCTAGCTTTTGTATTGGAACTGTGTTTCAGTGGTTTTTTTCTCTCTTCAGGTGATTCTGACATTGGGGGGGTGTTTTGTTAATGCTTTTCCCTCCAGTTGAAGGTGTTTTCTGAGTGTGTTTTTATTACTATTGTTATAGATGATCATTCAGTTCCTCTTGGGCTCTATCTTGTCAGGCATCCACGAAATCCGAGGGTTAGAATGTAGGCAGTTGATAGGTGGCAGCATTTGAAAAAGTGTCACGAGCCAATGATTCCATCATTAACATAACACTTCATCTCCGGGCAGATCTGGCTTAAAGGTATACTGCATAAGAGTTAGGAATATTGGAGTATCCTCTGGAAGAAACAAGATTACTGTGGTAAGTAATTTTTTCTTTTGCACCCACCACCTCCGATGGTAGGCTGTTCTATGGCTCAATGACCCTCTCTGTAAAGTAAAACTTTCTCATGTTTCTCCTGCATCTCCCCCCATAAACTTCCACTCCTGTCCCCATTTTATTGAGTCATCCCTCCTACTTAGTACTTCCTCAGAGTTTACCTTGTTCATTCCTTTTAAGAACCTGAAGGCACCACGCGTGCCCCTCCCCCTCCCTTCTGGCATTCAGTGAGTACATGTTCAAAGCCCTAGACCCATCCTCCCAGACCCCTATGTTTTACCTTGTTGTGCACTGTTGGCCATATATTATTCTGCTGATTACTCAAGCTTCAGTTTTGTGATTTATGATGTCACAAGGTTCATTCGATGAGAACACAGCCTTGTTGAGTCTGTTTGCTCAGTTATTATTTTACTGATTATTGGTGTTTTGTTCTGATGGTTTGTGATGTCACAAGGATCTCCTCACTGGGAACACATCCTCATTGAGCACCTTTGTTCATCTGTGGTTCTTTGTATTGACATCGGCAGAACTTAGGTGCACAGCATTCTGTCCCTTCCCCATCCCCCCCAGAATCTGAATTTTAAGTAATTCTTTCTTTATTTCTAAGGATATTTGCATGACAGCAGGATGTATTGTGTCTTAGAGTTGATCTGAACAAGTGTGAAATTTGTGGAAGGATAGTTTTGTAATGGGCTGTGGTGGGCAGTTTATATTGAGTCAGCAAGGGTGAGAGTGAGGCAAAGTATTTCAGTGAGGGGTAGAAGGGGGTATAATTAAATCTTTGCAGCCACTGGCCAGGAAATTCTCTTTAAATTTAGGGTACCAAGAACTCTAACTCTACGGTCAGTTGGGTGAAGTGTGTGCAAATTGCCAGTGATAAAAAAAACAAACAAAAAAACAGCTGTAATCACTTGCTTGAAACCAGGGCTATTGTGCTGAGAGAACAAGTTTCAATAATGTGTTGGCTGGGGGGTGTGGCTTATTGTGGTGTCTGTCAGACATTGTGGGAGTCTGCTGCAAGTGGTCCCAGCGGTGAATTGTCCTGCGGCAAAGAGTGGAAGTTGGGCTGAATAAAGTGGTCTGGGGGCAATCATTTCTAACAGTGTGGTTTAAAGGGAGGATGAAGTACAGGTGGAGCTGTGCATTGCATGATGTGCACCATCCTACCTGCAAAGGGGTGGGAGGTATTCATGTGCAGTCACCGTGAGCTGGTCGCTGCTCTGGAGAATCTTGTTGCCAGTTTGGAACTGCAGCTGGCTGCACCATAGGGGCACAGGAAAGCAAGATGGCAGCTTGGAGTGTGATAGAAAGACTAGCATTGAGGATACCAGGAGGGAAGCACACTTTATGCACCCCCAGAGCTGTGCAGTATACACTAACCTGCCCATAGAGGACTGAGGGGGAGGCATCTTCAGCCACTGTGGGATGGTCACTCGTAGAAAATACATTGTTAGGCTTCAGTGGCAGTTGGAGGCACCACAGTGGGATGGGAAGGAGAGCAGAGAGCTGAGGAAAATTGGAAGAGGAGACTAGGAACTTAGGCATTTGGCCTGGGGATTGGCAGGGACAGGTAGGGAGCTGGTTGACTAGAATGTGCTCTCTAGTGGAAGCAATGGGGGATGGAGCAGAGTGCAAAAGGGAGATAGCAGGCATCATAAGGGAGCACCATCACCTGTGGGTAACAGAAATAGGTATCAGCTTTTGGCTTGCCATTTTGAGGACTGTGAATGGACGGCTGAGGCTACTGGGAGCAGACGAGGCTCTAGGACTCATGAAATGCCAAGGAAGAAGGAAAAGTCTTGTGGGGATGGGCAGGAAGTTAGTAATCATTGAGGACTGCATTGTCGGGTCAATGGGGGAGTTGTAGGGTATATTGCTGGACCAGAATGGTAACTTGGGCAAGGTATTTTTTTCCCACCTCTTCTTTTTTCCCTCTCCTGTCACATGACCCTTTCCACCAGCCTCCAAGCAACCTCTGAGTTCCATTCTCCCACCAACCTGTTCTCTGCTGTTCCTGCAAGGCTCCCCTATTGCAGGGCCCTAAGGGAAGAGTGTCATCCTTGGATCTGGCCAGGCAGTAGACTACACAGTGGGGGACCTGAATGTAGAGGGGTGGTTGTCATTCAGTAGTTTCTGGGAATTTTCCCCTTTCAGCCTGCCTTTCTTCACCCATTAGATACAGGGGTGTAGCAAGGATTTCAGATTTGTACACCAACCTGCCACACTGCTACCCCTCCCCCACTGTTGTTCATGTCTGCCCCCACCAACCCGAGTCCAAGGTTCCTGGCTCCACTCAGATGATTCTCACACTAGACCTGCTGCCGTTCTGTACCACTAGTGTGGTGCTCGCTGCCCACTAGTAAACGCCACTGACTGCACCATGAGTCCAAGACCACAGCAGAAATTTCTTCTCTGTCCCCCCCGCAGGTAGGCAGATTCACTCCACTTGCTACTCCACATGAACTCTTCATTCTTTTAGCTGGCTCTGAGTCTGTTCTTCTGTCTGCTGCTCCTCAGTTCTTCTACTGCTTCTCTCACTCCGAGTACAACTGAACTAATAGTATGGCTTCTAACTTTGCTGGGGCATTTAAACTCACCGCCCCAGACTTGTCAACCCCCCACTAGATGCTGCAGCCAATCACTATGTAGGCAGACTATGCAGACCTAATTGAGACTTTCAGCTTCAATGTTCACGGTCCACTCTGCCACCTCCCCCCCAACCAAAACAAAGCTAAAAGAGAAAAGAAAAAGCCTGCAAAGCCAAACAAAGGAATCTAAATTCGATGGACTAGAGAGGGCAGAGCAATGTTGGCCAGCTTGTTTGCTACCCCTTGCTATTAAACTTTGTATGCCATGGCTTACTTGGAATAGCAGTAGCTACACCCATGATTAGATATGTAAACAGCCTTACAGTGGCCTCAGAATGCCACAGCAGTGAAGAGAACATGCTCCTTGGCCCTCTAGAGGGGTTGCTGTGGTGCCAGACTCTGTGCCATTCCATCTCCCTGGGATGAGCAGCATTGCTGTTGGCAACTGTATGTTTTAGCCCTGCCACTCCTGCCAACAACAGTAACCTTTGCCCCTGCCAAGAAGGGTAACCACCTTCCTGATGACAGGAAAGACTTGCTGGGCCGCAGCCATCAGGAGCCACCTTTGTGCAGCCGGCTGCAGGTGTCCAAAGGTTTGGAGCAGCTGCATGAAACTGATAATGCAGAGCACATGTGGAGTTTTTTCAAGAGAGTACTTGAAGCAGCGTCACAGATCTGCATTCTGAACAAAAAGAGAGAAGACTATGAGCAGGCCCATCAGTGCAGTGGTAGAGCTAACCACTCACGTGCTGCCTTTGCTGCAATGCTGCAGCCTGGGTGACCAGAGTTGTAGTGTAGCATTTGGCTGAGTGGGAGGGAGAATGTCAATGAGACTGTCGGCCATCGTGCACACCCCTACACTGCGTCCCTAGCATGCCAATGTCGTAGAGGTCTGGGAGAAACATAGAAAATGGCCTCAGCCTCCACAACCAAAGAGCTCTGTTTATCTGGGTCTGTATCACTGCCAACAGCACCTCCTGACAAGAGAAGAGACTCTGGTAAATCCCACCCCACCCCGTCCCCATCTGGGGGATAAGCTATGGCTTAGTGGATGAAGGTGATTGCAGGTAAGAGACCTCCCAATGGAAGAAAAGATCCTAGCGTCCAAGTGGGAAATATCAACAATAACTATTTCTTGGAATGAGTGGTAAATGTATGAAACCTGCACCATAAGTGGCTGGATTAGCTGATAATGCATCTGCCTTTAAACTTAGACTTGACAGGTACATTGAAGAAAATGGGGCAACTTGACGTTTCCATTGAGCACGTGGGGAAAGGAACTTGATGTACCAGTGGTCTTCTCTCCTTCCTAAAATCAAATGTTCATTGGTCTGGGGGCCATTGGGGCCATGGAGGAAAGGCATTCTTCTCCTGGAGAGGGAGAGTGCTGGTGGCCCAAGATCCACACATCACCTGCCTCTGACTAAGGAGCAGCCTTGGTTGCAAAGACTGCCATGGTGGCCTCTGTTGTCATTGTGGTAGAGGTGGGGGGATGGGGGATCCAGAGGTGAAGAAATGTATTTAAAAAAAAACAGTGCGGTTAGGGAGTCTTCGGTGTCATGCACCAACAACCCAAAATACACAGTGTCACTAGAAGGATTTGTTTAGTTGCTAAGTGGCACAGAAGTTCAAAATTCTAAATGTGTCCCTGGGTTTAACCAAAATCTTGCCCAGTTCTAAAGTAATGCTATGCAGAAAAGTGCATCCAGTAGGAACTGACATGACATGATATCGTACTCTTTCCTTTTGTTTCCTCAGTCGTGGTTCCAACCCAGGTACAGTGCCTGTTGATGAGAGAATTTATTGTATTTTTTTTTTTATCTGCTTAGCTACCCAGAACCAAGCCCATTGATGTAGTTCTGTCATTTATGACAGAAAGACTGGAGGTTAACTTGCACATTAGTGCAGGAGCCTTCCTGAAACTGTGTCTGCATTCCTTCACTAGAACAACTGGTGCTCCTTCCCATTGACACCGTCCTCTCCTGAGTGTCTGAAAATGAATGGTTCAGATTTCCATTTGCATGTCAACACCTTGGCTACTGGCCGAAACAGTAGGTCCCCTGGTGTGGAGGTATTACCCAGGTTCTCATGGAAACATGGTGGCTACAACAAGGTACACAGTGCTTCCCTTTAGTAAAAGGATTCATTGCCTGGCACACTTAGCCCTCCCTTCCTGAGCTACTACTATATAATGCAACTAGTGTTCCCAAGGTCTCCAGAAACACTAGCAACAAATGATGGCAAAGACACTTTCTGTAAGTACTGAAAGACACAATGGTTTCAAAAATGTAAACTTTGATTTAGTTGTTGAAAATGTGAGCTGTCATTCAACTCAAGGTCAAAAATATGTATTTTGAATTATTTTAATAACAAATGCAGGTGGTCAAGACATGGGAAAACTTTCAACCTTTTTATTTTTATGCAAGAGAAGTCAGGACCTATTTTCAGGAGCATTCAATGAGCAGGAAGCAGGGCACAATACCAGCAGATGCACAATGAATTATAATAATATATTTATTACGTTTATGTAACATACCTCTGAAGGATTGCTAAGCTAAAGCCAGGAGCACAGTGTCTGAAAGTGGTAATTTTGATTTCATGTTTGTTCCAGCTCACTGCTAGAGCTGGTGATTTGGAATAAAAGCATTTAATTTCAGAAACACTAACCTACTGTGAAACAGGCTTTATTTTGTCTGTGCAAGATGAGGAGTGACCCTGACAACCGAGAACAGTTAAGTGATACTAGTATGCAGGGCGCTATGAATTTGAACAGTTCTCTTTTTATTTGCCAGTTTTTTTATCCCGCCAGAGTTTATGCTGCTGATCATTTTAGGGATGATATCTTTGAATGTTACTTTACAAGCATGGCTTCTTGGTAGGTTGCTCATCAGATTTATTTTCTTGTAGATTGCTCTTCCACAGCATGGGGCACTGCAACTTGTCTGATTATTCACACAACCCCTAAACTCTACATAAACAGCATACAACATATGACATTACATTAAAAAGACATCAACACATCAGCAATCCAAACACTACCCCACATTAATAAATAGAGCAAAAAGAATAGCAGTCCAACCCATCCATGTAGCAGCCTTTACTACTTGCAATGTCAGTGACTCAGATTCAAGTTTGAGCTCCGAGTCATCAGAGGACTGATGGTGAGAGGAGGATTGAGTGGTACCAGAAGATGCTTTCCTTTGGGGAGGGTGGGTTATGCTGCTGCTGCAGTACTGCTACCTTGGTGACCTGGCATGCTTGGATGGGAAGCCCAGGTGAATGAGGGCATGTCACACATGACATTGCCTGATGGTGTAGTGAGCACACACGCTCAAGGGATGGCAAAAATGGGGTAACACAGCTGTGGTCAGGAGGCAGATGAAACCATGCCAGCCCTTACAACAAACACAGATCCCTGCTTCACCATTGTTCCAGTCTGGCTCCCAAGGACACTACAGTAGCAGATCAGGTATGAGGAGAAATACCCACCATGACACTGAAAGGAGTGTGCCAGGGCCCTACCTTGGGATTTGAGGGGAAGGGGGGGAGAGATCTGAGTAACAGAGTCAAGTGATGATATGTGTAGCCTGAGGAGGATTCCAAAATTGTACATACTGCCAATTGACCCAGGAGGAAGGAGGCCCAACTGGCTGGGTCAAAGAGGAAAAACTGTTACAGCAAACAAATAAAGACATCCACAAAAAGCAGCAGATGGATGTAATAATTACATAGTGCCCCAGTAGGTGCTACTCAGACACACCAGGGAGGGTTTGTGAAAACAGTCAGTGCCAGACACCACAGTTGACTAAAATAAGGTGATAGCAAACAAACCCTTATAAACTTTGAGGAGATAACTGAAGATATAGACAAAGGGGAGGCACTGGCACCTCGTCTCCTTGACATTCCCAGCAACTAGCCTACTGTAGAGTAGGATACTGAGGCTCACACGCAAAGCCTAGTCTCCTGGGTGGCCACCACATCGCTAGGCCTGCCCTGCCCTTCTGATTAAATTAGTCTACGAGCTACTGCCAAGTGTTCTTTATGTCTGTTTTCCTCAGGGGCTGACCTAGTACCTAGTTTGACTACATTAGGCATCCTAAATAGACAAAACACAGGTCTGTTGTTTGTTGCTGTCAGTCTTAACTGGAATTATGAAGTGGCATTGACAAATCCACAGATGTGATTGGCTGAAATGTGCCACATGACTGTGCAGTAAAATGCTTTAATGTTAACTCTGTTGATGCTTGCTAAATACTGTATATAATAGTCAGAAATTGTTGGCAGAAAAGGATTGGATCGCTAGGATCACTTAATCTGCCCAATGTTTTCCTACCTGTTGCATCTGTGGAGACCCTTACTGGTCTCTGGCAGACCCTCCCTTTTTCTGTAATATGCCTCTGTCTGTCTCTGTCCCATGCATGCTTTTGAAGCCTCCACAGTTCTAGCCTCCACAACTTCACCTGGCAGTCAGTTCCATGCTTCTACTACCCTTTCTTCTTGCAGAAGTCTAGATAAGCTACATCCGATCCACTGCCTTTTCCTGCTCTATTTTCCTGGTCACCCAGACTAAAGAAACCTATCATCAGATTGGGTTGGTTGACCCCTCCATGAAGCGAACCCGTGCCGCCTGTGATCCTGATCCACTGGCTTCTAGAAAAGCAACTATGTGTCTCTTTTAGTAGGGTTTCCATTAGTTTACCCACCACAGAAGTTAGCCTAACTGGCCTGTAGTTGCTAGATTCCTCCCTGTTGCTACTCGTATGCAGAGAAACTACATTGGCCCTTCTCAAGTCCACCAAAACCACTCCTGTTTACAGTGAACTGTTGAACAAGGCTGTCAGTGGAGCAGCTAGCACTTTCCTGAGCTCCCTCAGTACCCTGTGATGTATCCCACTGGGTCCCATAGCCTTATTCACTTTCAGGAATGCAAGTCCTTTCAGTACTCCTTCCTCTAAAAAAAAGGTATTGTGTCCACCCCTTCCCCAGCTCTGTTCTTACTTTTCTCTGATGGCCTGTATCCCCTCTTGTCTACTGTGAAGATCGAGCAAAAGTATCTGTTGAAAGTATCAGATTTTCCTTGGTCTCCTTCTGCACAGCCTCCCTCCCTCTCACTCCCTTCTTATCTTCAGTCTCCCACCCTTGACTTTTCTCTTCTCGTTGACGTGTCAGAAAAAAGTAATCTCTTTTCATAATTTCCCTTGCAATCCTCTCCTCTGCCTGTGCATTAGCCTTCTAATCACCTTTCCTGCTTCCTTCTGCCTGGCCAGGTACACTTTCCTGTCTTTGTACCTTGCCACCTCCATGGAAAACCAAAATGGTCTTCTTTTCCTCCTGCCTTTTCATACCTCTTTCGCTCAAAGGCTAGTTGTCCTAATGATGCCCTCTCTCATCCCCTTCCACTGCACCTCCATGCCTCCCTGACTACCCCATCCCCAACAAGGCATTTTCTGAGGCAGTCTCCCATCTCTTTGATATCTGCCCTCCTGAAATCCAGGACCCTCGTCTTCATTTGTTTCACCTCAGCTCCTTTTCTTACAGCGAACCAAGCTGTACGGTGATCACTGGTACCCAGGGGACTTCCCACTGTGACATTTGCAGTGGTGTCCCTGTTTGTTAGTACCGAGTCCAACACTGTCCCACCCCTTGTAGATTATTTTACAAGATGCCTGAGAAAAGCTCTCTGTAGGGTGTCTAGGATGGTCCTGCTCCTTGCCGAAGCTGTGCCTGGTAGGTTCCACTAAACATGCGGTACTTTGTAATCCTCAAGTAACAGCACCTTCCCTGCTGTTTTGATGATGGCCTCCCCTAGGGACCATCTCCTAGGTCCATCTTCTCTGCTTATGCTGGCAGTTGGTAAATGGCCTCTGTCTTTTTTTAGCATATAAGTAAGAAGAGGAGGACCAAGAAAGGGATTGTAAGGTTAAAAAAGGAAAGTGGGGGGGGTCTGTACAGTGGTTTACAGAGATGTCCAAGGAAAGGCAGACATCTTGAAAAAATACTTCTGCTTAGTGTTCACAGAGGAGGGGGAGGGACCGTAGAAAAGGATCAGGAGCCTGGGGAAGGGGAGGTGGACACTCGTCCTTTTTCAGAGGACAGAGTCTTGAAGACCCTCAATAATCTGAAGGTGGACAGAGCAATGGGGCCAGACATGGTGCATCCGTGGGTGTTGCGGGAGCTCAGGGAGGTACCACTGATGGCCCTTTTTAACAGATTGCTGGAAACTGGGGTTGATCTGGAGGACTGGAGGAGGGCAGATGTAGTCCCACTTCACAAAAGGATAACAGAAGAGGCTAGAAATTATAGGCCAGTCTGCCTGACATCGGTGATGGGAAAGTTGATGGAAACTCTAGTGAAGGAAAAGACTGTGGAATATCTTGAATCCAGTTGGCTACAGGACCCAAGGCAGCATGGATTCACAGGGTTGGAGGTCGTGTCAGACAAATCTGATAGATTCTTTGACTGGGTTGCCAAGGAATTTGATCAGGGAGGAGCAGTGGATGTAATCTACCTGAATTTCAGTAAGGCATTTGACACCATTCCACATAGAGGACTAGTGGCAAGCTGGGTGGCTTAGGGATGGTAAAAAGATGGTAAACAGGGTAAGAAATCTGTTACGGGATAGGTGACAGAAGGTGGTGGTAAATGGAGTTCATTCTGAGGAAGTGAAGGTGACCAATGGGTTACCTCAGAGATCAGTGCTTGTTCCGGTCCTCTTTAATGTTTTTACAAGTAACATTGCAGAGGAGCTGGATGGGAAGGTGTGCCTCTTTCTGGATGACACCAGGATCTGCAACAAGGTAGTTACTCTAGGGCGGTGGAAAGGATGAGCAAAGACCTGCGTAAATCTGACAAGTGGTCAAGGGCAAGAAAGCAGGATTTCAATGTAAAATAGAACAATATAATGCATGTGGGGCACAGAAATCCAGGAGCAGAGTACACAGTGGGTGGAGTGGTATTGACGACAACCAAGTAGGAAAGAGAACTAGGGTTAATCATACTGGATGACCTAAAGGTGGCCTGGCAGTGTGACAAGGCAGTCAGAGAGCTAGAAGGATGCTTTGCTGAGTTGCATAAGAAGGGGTTTCACTAGCAGAAGGAGGGAGGTGATGTTGCCCCTGTCTAGATTGCTGGTAAGACCCCAGGTTGAATACTGTGTTCAGTTCTGGAGACCACATGTCTGGAAGGATGACGACAAAGTGAAGGCAGTCCAGAGGAGGGCAGCTAAAATAGTGCAGGGTCTGCATCAAAAGCCCTACGAGGAGAGATTAAATGACCTCAATGTGTACACCCTGGAAGAGAGGAGGGAGAGGGGATTTGTGATAGAGACCTTTAAATACCTCACAGGAGTAAGTAAGGTACAGGAAGGAAGTATTTTCCTAAAGGAAAGGTGCTTAGGAACAAAGAAGACATGCTATGATGCTGAAAGGGGGTAGATTCAGGAGAGATGTGAGAAAGTATTTCTTCAAAGAACGAGTATAGGATTCCTGGAACAGCCTTCCAGCAGAGGTGATGGGAGCAAAACTAGTGGATGTGATCCAGTGAGCAGACAGAGGGTGCCTTTTCATCTGGCTAGCAACAGATATCGTTTAATGGCCAGACAGCAGGTTGAGACTAGCAGAGCATGAGTTCTGCTTGCCCCAGGAGCCACCCAGGTGCCCACTCAAAAGCCCCTAAAGGTGGGGGTGAGGCTGGAGCCACAAGATCTAGCTCTGCATGACTCCTTCTTTGACCCCCAGCCACCAATACCTCCAGGGGTGGTTGTAGGGGGTTGCCTCTCCTCCACCTGGACCAGTGGAGGATGGTAACATCAGATGTTTGGGTCCTGCAGATAACAGAACAAGGCCATGCTCTAGAGCTTCTGGAATCTCCTCCAGATCTTCTACCAGTGCATTCCTTCTATCCTCCCAGAGCACATACCATTGCTGCTAGAGGAGATCCATACTTTTCTCCAGAAAAGGACCATATAGTCTGTTCCTTGGGAACAATGGAACTTCTTAGTCCCAAAGTGCACAGGAGATCTGAGGCCCATTCTAGATCTCAGAGATCTTTTATTCAGTACAAGAAGTTCAGAATGGTAACTCTGCAAGGCCTACTCCCACTACTGCAAGTAGGGGGACTGGGTTTGTTCCCTGGATATGCAGGATGCTTACCTGCATATCAAGATTTGCCCCCTCACAGGAAGTGTCTCAGGTTTCTGTTTCAGGGGAACTCTACCAGTTCAGGATATTGCCCTATGGCTTATCATTTGCACCAAGGGTCTTTACCAAATGCTTAGCAGTAGTGGCAGCAGCCCTTAGCAGGGGAAGACTATACATCTTCCTGTACCTGGGCAATTGGCTGCTCAAAGCTCACTCCAAGGAGCAGCATTGTCACACTCTAGCATGCATCAGGCAACTGTTCGATGCTTTACGGCTTACTGTTAATGTACTGTAGGTGGTCTTGACCCTTTGACAGCATCTACAGTACATGGGTCAGTCCTGGACATGGCCCAGGCCTCAGCCTTCCTGCCCCAGGACAGAGCCAAACGTCTGATTGCACAGGCCCAGATTGTATACAGTAACAGGTATGTCATGGCCAGGACATTCCTGAGACTCTTAGGCCTGATCCACTGACCAGACTGCAAATGAGAATCCCAAAATGGACATTAAGAATCCAGTGGGATCAACACACAGATAACGTAGAACAGAAGGTTTTAGTAACCTATACAGTTCAAAAGGTGCTTCAGTGGTGGATGGAACCCCGCCATTCATTGTAGGGGGTACCTTTCCTGATCCCTTCCCCTCATCGGATTCTCACTACAGATGCCTTGAGGATGGGCTGGAGAGCATATCTGATGCCTTATCAAACACAGGGGATGTGGACCAAAGCAGAGAGCACCTTCTACATAAACATCTTAGAAATGAGGGCTGTTCTGTACAGTCTGCAAACCTTCCAGACCCATCTATCTCCAGGACCTCTGTTAATGCAAACAGACAACATCTGCTTGATGCACTGCATCAACAAGCAAGGGGGAACTCGTTCCTACTCCTATGCAGGAGTTGTCGATGGTTTGGTGTTGGATTCTAGAACACAGTCTAGAACTACCAGCAGTACACATTCCAGGTGCTCAAAATGTTTTGGCAGACAGGTTAAGTAGGTCACAGTCCAGGATGCACGAGTGGGAGTTGCTGACCTTGGTGGCAGAAGACCTGTTCAACAGATGGGGGTCATCCACAGTTGGACCTTTTTATTTATTTATTTCATTTTTCTTTACCAGGTAAGTGCACTAGACAAAAGTTTTCCGTATTTTCAGGCACGACCCAGGAGAGTTACAAAGGCATCTCTGCAGACAAAACTGTCGCTTTTCTGCTCGTTTGTTTCAAGGCCTGGAGTTTTCTGACACGACACATTGTCTTTTGGAAGGAAAGGTTCCTCTATGCCTTCCTTCCCTTCCTTCTAATTAGAAGATGCTAATCAAGCTTCAGATGGAGGGGGCAACTCTGATACTCTTTGCTCCATTTGGCCTTGTCAAATCTGATTCCCTTACTCCAGCAACTGGAAGTGGAACCACTAGTACCGCTGCCATTATGCTGGGCCTGCTGTCATAGGAACAGGGAACTCTGGTCCATCTTGACCTCAAGTCACTCCACCTTCATGTATGGCTTCTGAAGGCATAGCCATAGCTCAATTTGGAGTGTCTCAGAAAGTGTCTGCTGTCCTGGTGGCTGCCAGAAAACCCTTCAACAGGGTCACTTATTCCACGAAATGGAAGCAGTTTGCTTTGTGGACCACTTCTTATCATCTAGACATATTTACCTGTCCAGTAAACCAGGTTCTGGAGTATTTGTTGTCCTTGTCAAATGCAGACCTGCAATTCTCTTCTATCAAAATGCAATTGGCTGACTTCCAGTTCTGCCTCTTTCGATGATGGCTGCATAGCGCACTCGCTCTCACGTACCCCAAGCAAAGAATACCTCCATTAGGTCTGATAAAAACATTTTTGGGGGGCTGAGATCAGTGTGTTATTAGGTAGCAATGAGGTACTTACAGCATAGAAGGGCAGCATTTGGCAGTGGGCGAAACAGATGACGGAGATGGGGGACGGCTGTGACTTGGAGGCCTCAGATTGTAATGTCAGCAAAGGCCTAAAGGCCGAAACACCACGCCGAGCATTAACCAAATCCGTATCGAAGAGTAGCAAGGCAAAGGCTAAAAAAATTGAACTAGATACCATATATCAAAAACTGATCTCCTTTCTGGCCAAAATTAAAGACTTATATGGCGAACTACGTAAGGATGTGATGCAACCTGAACAGCGAGCTGATGACCTAGAAAGGCAGGGTACAGCTACAGAAAATTGGATGGATGATCCAGAGATGGAGGTACAAATGTTAAGAGAACAGTGTGAGCATATGGAAGCACGGCAGGAGGACTCGGAGAACCGTGCGAGGAGAAAAAATATACGGA
Organism: Neoceratodus forsteri; assembly: GCA_016271365.2. Taxonomy (NCBI): domain Eukaryota; kingdom Metazoa; phylum Chordata; order Ceratodontiformes; family Ceratodontidae; genus Neoceratodus; species Neoceratodus forsteri. The sequence continues at coordinate 573,267,119 of CM057452.1, forward strand.
TTTACAGCATTCTGGAAGGGTCGGAGGGGAGGCAATATTAAGGAATTCATAGACGCATTGCTACATACTGCATTGGAGTTACCTAAGGACCTAGATCTATGGCTCGAGAGGGTCCACAGAGTGTTAGGGCCTAAATGAGCTAATCAAAATGCGCCCCCGAGGTCCATCATTGCAAGATTCACCAACTATACCAACAAAGAAAATGTTCTCCTTGCAGCATGACGAAAGCAAAAAGTATTCTATGGACAGACACGTTTTTACATGGATCACGATTATGCCCCCAAAACAATGCGTCTCAGAAAAACATACCTTCCATTATTGCCTGTATTAAAAGCAGCTGGTCATAAATTCTCTATACCGTACCCTGCCCGACTCGTGGTACGTTTGCCTGAGGGAAAGAGGGAGTTCACCACAGCATTGAAAGCCAGAGTGGAACTTTCTAAATTGGGGCTGAAATTTCCAGACAAACCGCTGGAGCAGTGGGATCTCTCAATGAGGCCTTCACGTTGGCAGTCTACCCAAAACAAACAGAAGAGACAACAGAACAACCTTGGAGACGTTCAGAAAGCCCTGGATGTCTACCGCAGAAACAATCCTGTTGTAACGACCTAAAGGGAAGAGACGTTTGCAACCTTGTGGACATTTCATGTAATAAACCAGGTGGGTGCTTAGGGGGGTGGGGGTACTCTCGATAGAGTTTTCCTCTGGATCCCTTCCTTGGCGGCTCGACTCTAGGCTAAGAGCGATCTCTCTAATTTTGGGCCTGCATCAAGCTACTTGTCTGTCATTCAGGAAGGAGACCAGGCCACCTCCCCTAGCCATTAAATAAGGCCTATTAAGCTTACTGCATTATTATTTGAGAAGCAGGGGAACAGACATTTTATTTGTCCTGGCTATTTAAAGACACTAATAACTTCAGAGACCTACTACAGACTCTTGCTGCATTTTATGTTTTATAATCTGGGACTATACTGGTAACTGAGCAAGACTATTTCTTTATAGACCCATTTGCCATCTGTTCCCCATTGTAAATAAGTCTTTTTCTGTTTTTTTAGCCCACATGGCAATTATGAAGTAATGGTATTGGGGGAGTGGTGAGAAATGAGATAGGATGTGGAGTGTTTTTAGTTTCGGTTCTTTGCCGGTCGGTCTGGTTTGGAACTGAAACCTATTCTGTTTATATTCTTGTGTTTGACTGTGTGTTTTTTTTCCAGTACTTATCGGTTCCTAAAATATTCCGGTTTAGGATTTTTTTAACCGACCCGTGACTCGGTTGGAACTGATAAGTTTGCAGTCGTCTGGCTTAACCACTGTTTTGGGTGACTTTATATTGGAAGGCATGTCTGAGAATCCCAAAAAGAAAACCGGACCCACTGGGTTTCAGCACTGCACCGAGTATAAGGAGGCCTTTGCTAAGGCCAACCCTCACCTCGTATGTGTGTATTGTCTGGGGTTTGACCACCTCAAGGAAGACTGCCAGATATGTAAGAACTTTCCCAAAGCCACTCTGGAAAAAGATTTGAGTAGGCTAAGGGAGAGGGAGGCTGAGAAGTCTGCTGACCCGGATGGCCAGCCCGGTTGGGTTGCGGCCAAACCTGAGGAAGTGCCCACTGACCTGGGCGATACATCTTCGGGCAAACGGAGAGCCAATTCTACGGAATCGGTTCCGAGCAAAAGAAAAAGGAAATCAGCCGGTTCGGATTCGGCTTTCCATGGTCCAACCGCTGATGAAATAGCTAAAGCGATTTCAGTTGTTCAGCCACTTTGCCCGGTTCCGACCAAACCAGTCTTGGTTCAGAGCTGATCGGTTTGGTCAGAGGTACTTGCTTCAGAATTGGACCCTGAGACATACTATGAGGGCAATTGCGAAGAGGATGAAGTTTATGAAGAGGAACAATGTGAAGGCCTAGATGAGCCAGTAGAGCCTGACATCTCCCCAGACAGGCCATCTCAGGCTCCTCCTCCCAGGCTTTCTGAGTCCCCTTCCCATTTCTTGTTTTACAAGAAAGTCACTGAGACTCTCCAGCTTCTTATGGAAGAGGCTGAACAGGATCAGGAAGAATCTGATTGTCTGGTAATGATGGATGTCCCAGAGTCCAAGAGGGTGTCTGTCCCTTTACACAAATCCTTGGGGAAAAGGACACAGAAAATTCTACAAATTCCTACATCCATTCCTCCTGTGGCAAAAAGAATGGACAGGAGGTATGCCTTGTCAGGTCCTGGGACGGAATTCCTTTCAACTCATAGCAGCCGTGTTGGGATAGTACAAGCTGCAGCCTGTGACAAGGCTAACAGTCCTTTGGCATCTCACCTCCAGATAAGGATTCCAGGAAAGTTGATGCCATGGCAAAAAAGCAGTACTTAGCATCATCTTTGGAACTCGGGCTATCTAATTACATGGCATACACTACCAAGTACTAGAAATCTATGTGGAATACGGTTCTGGAACTGGCTAAGGGTGCCCCTCCCCAGCTGTCTAAGGAGCTGGAGCACGTGGCTGCAAATGGTATAGAGACATCTAAGTTGCAAGTCCACGCTGCTGTTGATTCCAATGATGTTCATTCCAGGGTCATGGCTACATCTATCTCCATGAGGAGATTTGTTTGGCTTAGGTGTACCAACCTCTCTCAGGATACCCAGGCTAAGGCCATGGACTTTCCTGTAACTGGTAATTCTCTGTTTGGGGAACAAACAGAGAACTACATGAAGAAAATGGATGAATACAGGACCACCTGTAGGAATGCTGCAGCCAAAGAGAAGCAGACCACTCTTCAGGGGCAGCAGTTTAGGGGCAGGCCTTTTTACCAAGCTCAGGCCTCCTCCTCTTCTTTCCAGCAGAGGGGGTTCTTTAGGGAAGAGGTAGACGTGGGGTGACCAGGACCCCATCAGCTACTCAGTCTTAAGACCCCTGCCAAGCAGACACCCTGAGGTGTCAGTCAGGGTCACCTCACTAATCCCAGTAGGGGGCAGGCTGGCTCACTACTCCCAGGCCTGGGAGTCTATTCCTTCAGACAAATGGGTCCTGGAAGTAGTGAGCCAGGAACTTGCTCTCGGTTTCAAAAGGGTCCCAAAAATGAGAGCAAAGACTTTCAGTCCTCCTTCCCCCTTGGAGACAAAGGCCCTAGAGGCTGAAGTTTCCTCTGTTCTGCTTCTGCAAGCAATAGAGAAGGTATCTCTTTGTCACAGGGGGAAAGGACTTATTCAAGATACTTCCTTACCCACAAAAAGACAGGGGAGTGGCGACCCATATTGGATTTAAGGTACCTGAACAAACATTTGACAAAACCAAAGTTCAAAATGGTGACTCTGGGAGTGATTCTTTCCTCTCTGAGACCAGGAGACTGGCTAGCTTCTCTGGATCTCAAAGATGCCTACTTCCACATTTCTATCAGACATTCCCACAGAAAGTACCTCAGGTTCCAGTTGCCCTCAGGCCACTACCAATTCAGGGCCATGTCCTTCGGCCTAACATCTGCTCCAAGTGTGTTCACCAAGTGTCTCTCAGTGGTGGTGGCATTCCTCAGGCGGCAGTGCATCCTTCTGTTCCCATATCTGGACAACTGGCTTCTAGTGGGCCAGTCCTCAGACTAAGTCAAGTCAGCTTTAGGGGTCACCCAAAGACTTCTAGAATCCTTGGGCTTCATTCTGAACTTAGAGATGTCTGTTCTAGAGCCAACCCAGCTTCTCACCTTCACAGGAGTTGAAATAGATACAGTTCAAGCAAGAGCATTTCTTCCTCTCTCAAGGGTTCAGTCTCTGGCCTCCTCTTTTCATCCCCTGGTGTTTCGTCCAGCCAGACACTTTCTGCAGCTGCTGGGACACATGGCAGCTTCCATAGCAGTGGTTCAGGGAGCAAGATTTCAAATGAGGGCTATTCAATTTCATCTCAGATCTTTCTGGTCTCAGAAAAAGGACCCTCTCTCCAAATTGCCTTCAGTCTCCAAGACCCTGGTCCAGGCCTTTCAGTGGTGGTTGGACGAGGACAATCTTCGACAAGGGGTCCCCTTCATAAGTCTGGTCCCTTCTGTGATTCTCACTGCAGACGCCTCTCTCTTGGGGGGGGGGAGGGCCACCTAGATCATCTCACAGCTCACGGAACTTGGTCCCACCAGGAGTCCCTGCTGCATATAAATCTACTCTAGTTAAGAGCTGTCTTTCTGGCACTTCAGACATTCTCAACAGTTGTCCAAGGGAAAGTAGTGCAGATCAGAACAGACAATACCACAACCATGTGGTACATCAACAAACAGGGAGGCACTCGGTCCTCGGCCTTGTGCACAGAGGCCATGAAAATTTGGTCTCTAGCTTTTCCCTGCAGGCTTCCTTGATTGCTGTGCACCTCCCAGGGAAGGACAACATTCTAGAAGATGCTCTCAGCAGGATTTCTCAGGGTCACCACGAATGGGCCCTGAATCCTGTCATTCTTCAAGTCATTTTCAGGAGATGGGGCACCCCAGAGATAGATCTTTTTGCAGCCCCAGACAATCATCAGCTCCCTCTGTATTGCTGCAGACCACCCCTACTGGGTTCGGTTCCTCAGGATGCTCTTCTACTAGATTGGACGAACAAGTTTCTGTATGCATTTCCTCCTTTTCCTCTGATATTCAGGGTCCTGTTAAAGATCAGATCCCGGCCCTGCAAGATGATTCTGGTAGCTCCAGACTGGGCCAGACAGCCTTGGTATCCTCTTCTGTTGTCACTGTCAGTAACACTGCCCTTGTGTCTTCCCAGGCAGTACAATCTCCTCACCTCCTCTCAGGCGAGGATTCTGTACCCCATCCTTCAGACTCTCAGGCTCAAGTCCTGGCTCTTGAAGAGCTAGAAAATCCAAGTTTGCATCTGTCCCAATCAGTCTTGGCTATTTTAAAAGTTAGCAGGAAACCTGCCACTAGGAAGACGTACAACTCCAAATGGAAGATGTTTGGTTTCTGGTGTTCCAGTAGGCATATTAAGCCAGTGCTGGCTGGCATTTCCACTGTTCTGGAATATTTGGTGCATCTTAACAGTTTAGGCCTCTGGCCTAATACTCTTAAAGTATACTTGGCAGCTGTGTCTGCTTTTCTTTTGGCTGGTAAGGCCTCTTCCCTAACTTCTCATCCCCTTCAGGGAGCCTACTCCTTCTTGGGATCTGAACATCTGTACTGCACAGCTTATGCAGCCCCCTTTTGAACCTTTATCTTCAGCTGAGCTGAAATATTTGATTTGGAAAACTGTATTTCTGGTAGCCATTACCTCAGCTAGGAGGATCAGTGAACTACAGGCCTTATCAGTGGAACCTGATTTCATTTCCTTTCATAGGGATAAGGTGGTCCATCGTACCAATAGAAAGTTCCTTCCCAAGGTGGTGTCAGACTTTCATCTGAACCAGTCTGTGTCTCTGCCTGTCTTTTTCACTGATCATTCTTCCTCTGGAGAGAGGAGGCTACGCAATCTAGATGGGAAAAGGGCTCTCCGTTACTATATTGAGCATACTAAAACCCATAGGAAGGATTGTTCTCAACTATTTCTCACTTATGTGGAGGTGGGAAAGTGCAAGCCTGCTACCAAGAGGTCTATTGCCAGGGGGATTGTCTCTTGCATTCACTTCTGCTATTCGAAACTTGGGACGGAGCCTCCCTCAGGCCTGAGGGCTCACTCTACCAGAGGTACAGCTGCTTCTATCGCAGCAGCTAGAGATATTCCAGTAGTGGAGATATGTAAAGCAGCTACCTGGAAATCTGTTCACACCTTTACCAAGCATTAGTCTTTGGACATTTTGTCACAAAGTGATGCAAGGTTTAGCATGGCTGTGCTGCAGATCTTGTTCCCAAAATAGGTTCTCTAACTCCCTCCTCCAAGGGGGTACTGCTTGGTAGTCTGCATATAGTCAGAATACAGCAAGACTTAATGTTGTTTGAAGAAGAAATTACTCACCATAGTAATGTTGTTTCTTCTAATGGAGTCTTGCTGTATTCTGACCTCCCTCCCACCCTGCCTCCCTTCCTGGAACCAAGTAGTTTTGGGATGTGGTGGGGCAGGCACAGTGCTGCACCCCAGAGGCGTACTGGTCATGCCTCCATCTCTTAGGGGGTTTCTGTTTGTTTGTTATCAAGTTTTTTGGTAAACCACTACCTGTTGTGTTCTTATTGGGTGTTCTCGACTTGAGTCTTCTGACCCTAAAGCTTTGTGTTGTCATTTGGCACAAAATTTTGGAAACAATTTCTTCCTTTGAGTTGGTTTGTTTAGTGCTCGTAAGAATCTGATGGTTATACTTCAGAGTACCGCAGACAGAGGTTTGAAAATCGAGCTCAACATTCTATGCCTTTGCATAGAGTTAACCCTTTACTCTCCGGGGCAGTTCAAGTGCTGGGGCTAACTGCATGTAGTCAGAATACAGCAAGACTCCATTAGAAGAAACAGCATTACTATGGTGAGTAATTTTTTCATCCTTCCCTAAATATTTTTCTTTTTGGTATGTCCTTATTTTTTGGGATATACTTATTGGGTATCCTGGAGTCCCCAACCAGTTGTGACCTGGGGCTGCCTCCATCTTCAGGAAGAGCTGAACAAATACATGGGGTTCTTCATGAGGGTTCAGGGAGGAACTTGTATACCTCTCCATTTATGGAAGTCTCTGATTCAAGCAATGACAAGGTTTTATTAATCAATGTCATTTATAGTGTAAATCATTTTGTTATATTGAGAGTCAGGTCGTTCCCTGACTTATGGTTATGTGTAAGACTAAGATTACAAGATATATGGGAAATGCATGATCATATCACACACTACAAACAGAGGAGTAATAATTATGAAATACAGGATATTGTTAGAAATACAGCTCTGGCTGGTCAGGGCAGTCTGGCCTTACTGCAGAAGACACCCATTAAAACCCAGATTTCATTAAGAGGCCTTTCTCTTACAAGCCACTACAGGAGATGGCCACCATGCAGCCAGGGCAGGGGATGTCAGATGGTGTCCTGTCCATCAGAGGGAGCCTTTTTTTTTCCGTTTAATCAGCCATGATGGATCCTTCGATAGAGTTTTTATCATTGAACATTAATGGTATTAGTAACCCTATTAAGTGCTCTAGATTGCAGCAGTACCTACGTCAGCAGAGGGTGGATCTTATTTTTTTTTTTTTTTTTTTTTTTTTACAAGAGACACACATGTCTTCTTCAGAACATCAGAAACATTCTGCTGGCCACAGGTACACTGTAATAGCTTCTTCCAGTAAGACCAGCAAGCGCAGGGGCACTGCCATACTAATTTCTGCTGGAACGCCCTTTCTGAGAGAAGCTGAGAGGATTGACTTTAATGGTTGTTTCACTATTGTTCAAGGACGTCTCTGTGACTCTGCTGTTGTTGCAGTGTATATTTCCTCTCAGGGCCTCCGGTCCACATGAAAAGGTTCTTCAACCAGCTTTTGGATATACAGCAGGGTATAATTATAATAGAGGGAGACTTTAATATCACTTTACCCCCCCCAACCTGGATGCCTCTCATCCCCACAAGTATAGGACTAGCCCTTCCCAGAAATATGTCAAAGCCCAGTTGCCTATACTAGGTTTGATAGATGTATGGCATAAATTTTTTCCTGCAGAAGGAGGTTTTACTTATTTTCCCCCCAGGTATCATACCTCCTGTTGCAAAAATTTGAGACATTAGGCTTGGAGCTCATCTCTTATCTGAGCATACCCCAATTATATTAAAAGTAGACACTGCAGCACCTAGGAAGACCACTCTTTGGAGGCTGAACACCTCAATCCTGAAAGACCCAGAGTTTAAGACAATGATGAAGGACCGGCTTCCCCAGATAATTTGAGAAAATCAATCTCCAGAGATTTCCCCAGCAGTGTTGTGGGACACAGTTAAGGCTGTCCTTAGGGGTGAGATAATTTCGTATACAACCTGACAGAGGAGAATTAGGGAAGCCAGATACAGACAATTGCAAGATAAGCTAGCAGAACATCAAAAAGCCAGAGAGGAAGGGCATATAATTCAGCCTACAGAATTGCGGAACGTGCAGGCTGAGCTCCAAAAAATCTTAGACCTGAAGGTACAGGTTGCACTTTTATAGACTAAAAGCACTTTTTATGAGGGAGGACCCAGAGGAGCTAGGCACTTAGCCAGACGAACCAGAATGTTCAAACAGAAAGCTGCAATTAAGGATCCTAGATTTGGTAACCTTGTTCATCGAGGCCCAGAGATAGAACAAGCTTTTCAAAAATTTTATACAGAATTATATTCTGAACCCCCCCCCCCCAAGAGATTAGAACCTTTCTGAGTAATCTATGCATTCCTAAACTTTCTGCGATACAACAAGCCTCATTATTGAGTCCAGTCACTAGACAGGAAATCCAGCTGGCTGTTAAAAAAACTAAAACCATGAAATCACCAAGACCTGATGGCTACTCTGCTGAGTGGTACAAGGCTTTTCCCCTTTATTTATCCCCTTGCTGTTACAGGTTTTCCAGGATGTCCAGAATGGTGAACCACCCCAGATTCTTGGCATACTGCTGTGATGTTGGCCATACCAAAACCAGGAAGGGACCCCCAATCCCCAGAATCAGAGACCTATGTAACCCCCACCCCCATCATTTTGCAAATGACAGGTGGTATGCTGTTTAAATCTGACAGCAGTACCAGGTGGGGACTGGGTTCGGGGAGGAATAGGTCACTTGGCACAAAGGCTAGGTTTGGCTACTCTGCACAGGGGCACCCAAGTAACTCCGAACACAGGAAGCAATAACTGTAATGTCCAATACTAGGAATGGGATTCTAAAGTGTGGCTTTATTCACATCCAAGCACAACAACAAAGCATAGATGGACCCCCACGGGGCTATATTCCTGGCAATGCAGATTAAAAGACTCAAGAACACTTCTTCTACACTTTTAGCCCTCAGGCTCTGAACCCACCGGGCACACAGCCCGGACTTGCATGCTTCTTTGGGTACACAGCCTGAACTTGTACACTGTTCTGGGTTTTCCCTGGCTCGGGTCTCTCGCCGGCCACTCGGACACCTTCCATATGTCATGGAAACATTTACTGGTGGCTGCCTAGACCACCTAAGAGCACCTCAGCTCTATTAGGGAATTGTCATTTTAATCCCATGTCTGGGTACTTTCCTCTGGCACTGGCCAAGTACCTGAGAGAAAGTAAAAGTGCCACAGAGCAAATCCGTAGAGGTGAATTTGGTTACTACTGATGGGGGATCTCCCACCTCTCGCTCCCACAATTCATACTCGGCCATTTCTCTGGACAGTAAACACCTCATACTGTAAAGCTTGGCAATGTAGATTAAGGCTAAATGTATGTCACATTTCCTCTACTTGTCTTGCTTTCCCTTTGTGCTGGACTTGAACTTACTTTTACTTGGCATAGCCCATTGCTCTAGACCCCCCACTGATTAAGCAGTCCAGTCCCCACTTTACTTCGCTGTTTGTGCTGGACTTGAACCTACTTGAGTTAACCGGCAATGTCTATTAAACTAGACCTCCTACAGATTAAGTAGCCCAATCCCCACATTCCAACAGTTCAGGTGAAAAACTTTGGCCTTCTGTCAGAGTGAACTCATCCTTTGGTTGCAGGTACCCCACAGGCAATTCCTCCACAGGAATTTCTCTCTCAGTGCTTCTGGTGCTGCAACACAACTTGAAATAAGCAGCTTCTTCCCTTAGCCGGAACCAGGAGGGTTGCCCCTGGAAGACAGGCAAACCTTTTCTCCCCATCCACTCAGGGAGGAGGCACTTGAACAAGCGACAGCGGTCTCCACCACTTCAGCAATAAGTTTCTGTGTCCCTCTTATGGTGGAAATGCACACCTTCTTAACAGTAGCTCTAAAACAGAGCTTAAAGCTCTGAGAGCCTGCACACAGACTGCTGTGCTGCTGTCTCTCTCCAAGACTGCACATAGACTCTGTTCAAAATCCTCAACATTCTATCCTAACTTCCAACTGCAGCACTCCAGTGTGGCTCATGCAACTGCGAGAGTTCTGTGGTGATGTCATCCCCCAGTCTCAGCTGAGACTGAGAACAGAGTGAGACAGTGTGAAATCCATTTAACTGGAGTTTCACAAGCTGCCTTCCCTGCCTACCACTAGGTCTTACTGGGATTCTAGTAACCCCGGGTAACAGGGAGGTTACACCTAAATCTGTACTCCGTTGTTATTATAAGATATACCTGTCCACATGGGCCCAGTGTCTGGATCATAGATTACCAGAAGTAATTCATATGGACCAGGCAGGCTTCTTGTGACAGAGGCAAACTACAGATAATACTCTCAGAACATTCTGCCTGATGGACCATATGACCAGTAGTTATCTTCCCTCAGTACTAGTGAGTTTAGAAGCCTTCAAGGCTTTTGGTAGGATCTGTTGGGACTTTTGGATTCCCAGAGCAATTTGTTATATGGCTTAGTCACATATATTCGACCCCAAAGCCTTTTTAAAATCAAATGCAGCAATTTCCACCCCAATTCTCTTACAGCGGGGCACCTGTCAGGGATTCCCTCTCTCCCCACTACTATTTGCAATGTATATTGAGCCTTTAGCTGTGACGGTTCGGCAATCAAATGATGTAAAGGGGTAAAGGTGGGAGAGGATACCCTCACAGTAGCCCTATATGCAGATGATGTTCTACTGTCTTTATCAGACCCAGAACCTTCTCTTTAGGCCCTCTGGAAAATTATTATTCAATTTTCATCAATTTCAGGATACAAGATGAATTCTACAAAAACAGAGGTTTTGACTTTCTGCTTTTCCCTTTCTCCATCGCTTCAAGCTCATTTACCTTTTGAGTGGTGAGGGACAAAGCTGAAATATCTGGGTATGTAGTTACCTCAAAATATTGATCACACTGTCCTGATAAACTGTGAACCTTTCACTCAGACAATAGAGAATGACCTTCATACTTGGTCTCGGCTATGTCTCGCCTCCTGTTCAAGGATTGACCTTATTCAAATTAATACATTGCCCAGACTATTGTATTTGTTTCAAACCATTCCTGTCTTGCCCCCCCCACCTTTATATTTTATATCTTGGAATAGGGCTTTAGCTTGATTCGTGTGGGCTGGCAGGAAACCTCATATTCAATGGCCCATCCTACTGCTCCTAAGAGACAAGGGAGGGTTGGGATTACCTGATCTGGGTAAATATGCACAAGCAGCTACACTGGTTAGGGTACTGGGGTGGATTGATCCAAATTATAGAATGCTTTGGAAAAAGCTAGCGATTACACTAAATCATATTCCAGATATTAAAAATGTTCTGTTTGAACTGGGGGAGCCCTCCCAGGGTGGAATGTTTATCATAGGAGAATGCAAAGCAGTGTGACAGTCTGGGCCAGGCTTATAGCCTCTCAGGAACTTGCCCCAGTCTTTTATTTTCTGCAACAACTTACATTGGAGACAAAGAATTTTCAGGTTTCTGGAGGGCTGGGAGGATACTGGGATGCATAGGGAGAAGCATCACCAGTAGAAAACAGGAAGTTGTTGGCCCTCTGTACAGACAGTTGCTAAGACCACATCTGGAGTACTGTGTACAGTTCTGGAGACCCCATCTCGGCAGAGACATAGACAGGGTGGAGGCTGTCCAGAGGAGGGCAACCAAAATGGTGCAAGGTCTGCACCAGAAGACATATGAAGAAAGACTAAAGGAGCTTAAGATGTATAGCCTTGAGGAAAGGAGGGAAAAGGGAGACATGATCGAAACTTTCAAATACCTCAAGGGAATAAACAGAGTCCGAGAGGGTAGCATCTTTTAGAAAAGGAAATGTGCAAGAACAAGGGGGCACAATTTGAAGATGGGGGGACGGCTCAGAGGTAATGTGAGGAAGTATTTCTTCACAGAGAGGGTTGTGGATGCATGGAACAGCCTTCCTGAGGAGGTTGCAGAGTCAATAACAGTGGGGGAATTCAAGAATGCATGGGACAGACACAAGGCAGTTCTAGTGGGGGGTAGGAGGAAGTAGGCTGTTGATTAACTAGGATCTGCAGCTTATCCGTTAGGTAGGGAAGTGGGCAGACTAGGTGGGCCATGCAGTCCTTATCTGCCATCAGATTCTATGTTTCTAGGTTCCACTAACTGAGGCTTTAAATGGCTGGCATAATAGACATTTAACTTTCATTTTTCAGATATTAGACAATCGGGGTATGTCTCCCTTTTCCACATTAAGAGACACCTGTGAGCTACCACCAGAAAGTATTGTAGCTTATCAGCAGATAAAAGCCTATTTGGCAAATAAGGCTCCTCAATGGAACCTTCTCCCATCCCCATCTCCTCAGTTATTGATAGTTATTATAGCTTCCATAAAGGGACCCCCCCCCACCTGATTGGAACACTGTATAAGGGATTGCAGGAGGTTACTAGAGACTCAGCTTGGGGGTCTTGGCTGCTTGGAATCAGGAATTATTGGTACTGGTCTCGGAAGACTTCTGGTTTAAATATATCAGGTTATCTCATGGAATATCTCTAGCACCATACTGGCGGGACTTTGCCTAGAAAGTCAGGCTTAGATGTTTTAATACACAAGCTAAGCTGGTGAAATTTACAGATGGCCCAGTAGGAAACTGCGGAGATCTTGTGGTGAAAAGATGGCTGGACATGTACCCATCTTCTGGTCATGCCCAGTGCTCCAACCTTTTTGGGGAGAGGTGGCGGAAACCCTGTGGGAGTTGGTGGAAGAGGAGGCTGTCCTTACTTCTGAAATGGTGTTGCTTTTATTCAAACAACATGAAGTCTTGCTGTATTCTGACAATTGCAGTGATTCCCAACCTTTGAACTGCCCTGGAGAACAGAGTTAACTTTCCGTGCAGGGCATGGAACGCTGAGCTCGAGCTCAGTTGAAGTCTCTGTCTGGAGTGTTTTGAACTTAAACCGTCAGATTCTTTACTCCGCCTTACTGAACGGTCGCTCCGGTGATTTCTCCTTCAGCTCGGTTCAAAAGTCTGTTAAAGTTTTCATCAGTTTCAAACCGAAAAAAGTATCCACAGTCGGTTCAGCCTCTGTCTGTGGTGCCGTGAGTACTAGATAGGAATTGTTCTATTTTTCTGTGTGGAACTTGTAAAAGTGCGGTCGTTTCGGCTGAACTGGTAATTTGATTGTGAATTTTGTTATACTTAGCGTGTGGTTACTGGTTCTTATCGGTTTAAAAAAATATATATATTTTTAACCATTTTTTTTTCCAATACCCATGACATGGTTAGGAACTAATAAGGGAGTCTTGCCTGTCAGCTGCCAAAAAAAGGGTAAGTTTGGTTTGGTTGGCCATGTCTGAGAAACCCAAGAAAAAAAACGGCCCACTGGTTTCAACACTGCAGTGAGTGTGGGGAGGTCTTTGCTAAGGCCGATCCCCACACCACCTGTGTTGATTGTCTGGGGTTCGACCACCTCGATTCAGACTGCCAAATATGTACAAATTTTCCCAAATCTACCCTTGAGAAGAGATTAGGTAGACTGAGGGAAAAGGAGGCTGAGAAGTCCGCTGACCCGGATGGCCAGCCCGGTTCGGTTTCGACCGAACCAGAAGGAGTGCCCTCTGACCAGGGCGATACTTCTTCAGGCAAAAGGAGAGCTGATTTCAAAGGATCGGTTCTGACAAAAAGAAAGTGCAAAGATAAATCGACCAGTTCGGATCCAGAAGTTCATGTTCTGACCGCCAAAGAGATAGCCTGGGCGATTCAGATTGTGGAATCGTTCCATCCAGTTCCGACCGATCCAGCTCCTTCTGACAGGGGTTCGGTTCATTTGGTTCCCCCAGTTCAAGAGTATACCCTTGAAGATTTTTATGAACCAGAATTTGAAGAGGAAGGGGACTTTGAGGATTATGATGTAAGTGAAGGTCTGGATGTACCTGTGGAACCGGACATCTCCCCAGACAAACCATCAGGTGTTTCCCCTCCTAGGCTTTCTGAGTCCCCTTCTCACTTTATGTTTTACAGAAAGGTGGCTGAAACCCTCCAGCTTCCTATGGAGGAGGCTGTGGAAGATCAAGAGGAGCCTGATTATGTAGAGATGATGGATATCCCAGAGTCCAGGAGATTGTCTATTCCCCTCCATAAATCTTTTGGGAAACAGACACAAAAAATCTTAGTCTCCCAATTCCATACCTCCTGTGGATAGAAGAACGGGCAAGAGGTATACACTTTCAGGCTCAGAAACGGAGTTCTTATATCAACAGTGCAGCCATGTAGGGGTAGTGCAGGCTGCTGCCTGTGACAAGACAAATATTCCCTTGGCTTCACACCCCACTGACAAGGACTCCAGGAAGATTGATGCCATGGCAAAAAAGCAGTACATGGCATCTTCTCTGGGACTCAGGTAGGTGAATTACATGGCCTATACAGCCAGGTACCAGAAGTCCAGGTGGGACACTGTACTGGCACTGGCTAAACAGGCCTTCCTCAGCTAGCCAAGGAGCTGGAGGCAGTGGCTGCATATGGGATTGAGGCATCTAAGATTCAGTTTCATGCTGCTGTGGACTCTAATGATGTTTCATCAAGAGTCATGGCTACATCTGTGGCTCTTGAGAGGATGGCTTGGCTCAGATGCTCTACCTCTCGCAGGACACCCAGGCTAAGGCCATGGATTTTCCTGTAGTGGGTAATTCTCTGTTTGGGGTGCAGACAGAGAATTACGTGAAGAAAATGGACGAGTACAGGACCACTTACAGGAGTGCTCAGGCCAAGGAAAGGCAGGCAACTCCTCAAAGACAGCAGTCTAGGGGCAGGCCTTTTCAAAGGCCTTTTTACCAAGCACAGGCCTCTTCCTTTTCTCAGAGGGGGTACTTCAGAGGGAGAGACAGAAGGGGGTGAGCAGGCCTGCATCCACTTCTCAGCCTAAAGCCCCTGCCAAGCAGACACCCTGATGGGCCTGCCCGGGTCGACTCTCCTATTCCAGTAGGGGGCAGGCTGGCTTACTTTGTCCAGGACTGGATATCTGTTACATCAGACAAGTGGGTCCTGGAAGTAGTAAGCCAGGGACTGGTTCTCAACTTCAAAAAATTTCCAAAGATGAGAGCCAGATCTTTTCCACCTGCAAATCTCTCGGAAACCCTTGCCCTAGTGTCAGAGGTTTCTTCTCTCCTAGCTTTAAGAGCTATAGAGAGAGTACCTACCCTACACTGGGGCAAAGGACTGTACTCCAGGTACTTCCTGACCCCCCAAAAAGACAGGGGAGTGGCAACCCATCCTAGACCTAAGATATCTGAACAAACATCTTTTAAAACCAAAGTTCAAGATGATAACTCTGGGAATAATCCTTCCCTCTGTAAGGCCAGGGGACTGGCTAGCCTCCCTGGACCTCAAAGATGCCTACTTTCACAATCCCATCAGGTGCTCCCACAGAATGTACCTCAGGTTCAAGTTCCCTCAGGCCACTATCAATTCAGAGCAATGCCCTTTGGCCTAACCTCAGCCCCAAGGGTTTTCACAAAGTGCCTGGCAGTAGTAGTTGCCTTTCTAAGAAGGCAAAAGATTTCCATATTTCCTTATCTGGATGATTGGCTAATAGTGGGTCAGTCTCCAGACCAAGTCAGGTCTCACCCGCAAGGTGACCCAGCAAGTGCTCACTTCTCTGGGATTTCTTCTCAACCTTCCCAAGTGAGTTCTTGAACCAGTCCAGCTTCTTACCTTTATAGGGACAGAACTGGACTCGCTGAGATCAAGAGCCTTTCTTCCTCTAGAAAGGGCAAGGGCTCTTATGGAACTAGCTTCTTCCTTCAGCCTTCAGATATCTTAACCAGTAAGGC
Organism: Neoceratodus forsteri; assembly: GCA_016271365.2. Lineage (NCBI taxonomy): Eukaryota > Metazoa > Chordata > Ceratodontiformes > Ceratodontidae > Neoceratodus > Neoceratodus forsteri. Next base: position 573,282,844 of record CM057452.1, read on the forward strand.
ATTTCCTCCAGCTCTTGGGCCACATGGCAGCTTCAACAGCAGTGGACCAAGGGGGCAAGATTCCAGATGAGGAATATTCAGTTCCACCTGAGAGCTTTCTGGTCTCAGAGAAAGGACTCCCTTACCAAATGGATTCCAGTGACTCTGACCTTGATCCAAGCCCTCCAGTGGTGGCAGGATCAGGACAATTTAAGGCAAGGCGTTCCTTTTGTTGCTCAGCCTTGTTCAGTGGTCCTTACCACGGATGCTTCTCTCCTGGGCTGGGGAGCCCACCTGGTGTCCCTTACTGCCCAGGGGCTGTGGTCCCCCCAGGAATCCCTTCTCCACATCAGTCTTCTAGAGCTCAGGGCAGTTTTTCTGGCTCTAAAAGCGTTCTCACAGTCAGATCAGAACATGGTGGTTCAAGTCAGAACAGACACCACCACCACCATGTGGTACATTAACAAGCAGGGAGGCACGCAGTCCACGGTCTTGTGCACAGAAGCCATGAAGTTGTGGTCCCTGGCTTATTCCCTGCAAGCCTCTCTTGTAGCAGTTCACCTTCCAGGCAAGGACAATGTGCTGGCAGATGCACTGAGCAGGATTTCTCAGGGCCATCACGAATGGTCCCTGGACCCTCAGGTTTTGAAAGTTATTTTTTCAAGGTGAGGCACTCCAGAGATAGATCTCTTTGCAGCCCCAGACAATCACCAACTCCCTCTCTTTTGTTGCAGACCTCCAGTCCTGGGCTCTCTCCCTCTGGACACCCTGATCCTCAATTGGAAAGGGGAGTTTCTGTATGCTTTCCCCCTTTCCCTCTCCTGTTCAAAGTTTTGGTAAAAATAAGGTCTCAACCATGCCAGGTGATTCTGATTGCTCCAGATTGGGCCAAACAGCCCTGGTACCCCCTGTTGCTGTCCCTAACAGTCCATCTTCCCCTGTCTCTTCCCAGGAATTACAACCTGCTAACATCCTCTTAGGGAAGGATTTGGTACCCCAATCTTCAGTCTCTCAATCTCAAAACACGGCTCTTGAAGAGTTGGAGTTTGCAGATCTGCATCTTTCCCAAGGGGTTCTGGATATCCTCAAGGCTTCTCGAAAGCCCTCCACCAGAAAGACTTACAACTCCAAATGGAAAAGATTCAGCATTTGGTGTTCTGAGAAGCATATTTCTCCGGACACTGCTGAATTGCCTACGGTTCTAGATTATATGGTCCATCTTAATTGCCTAGGCCTCAGACCAGCTGCTCTCAAGGTACACTTGTCAGCTGTTTCTGCATTTTTGTCTGTGGGGAAGCCTTCCTCACTATCTTCCCATCCTGTGTTCTGTAATTTTTTTTAAAGGATTGTTTCACACCAATCCCCCTTTTAGAGACCCTGCCCCTGCCTGGGATTTGAATGTTTGCATTGCTCAACTTATGCAACCCCCCTTTGATCCTATGTCTTCAGCAGAGCTTAAGTACTTGACTTGGAAAACTGTGTTCTTGGTAGCCATTACCTCTGCCAGGCGTATCAGTGAATTGCAAGCCCTGTCAGTGGAACCTGATTTTATCTCCTTTCACAGGGATAAAGTGGTCCTTAGAACCAATAGAAAGTTCTTGTCCAAAGTGGTTTCTGACTTCCATTTAAACCATTCTTTGTCTTTCCCTGTTTTCTTCACTGATCATTCTTCCTCAGGAGAGAGGAGGCTACATCGATTAGATCTCAAAAGAGCCCTTAGTTACTACATGGAGCATACCAAGGGTCACAGGTTTGACTCCCTCCAGTTGTTCCTCACTTATGGAGAAGTGGGAAAGGGCAAACCTGCCACCGAAAGATCTGTTGCCAGGTGGATTGTGTCTTGTATACAATTCTGCTATGAAATTCTGGGAAAAACTCCACCCTCAGGTCTGATGGTTCATTCCACAATAGGTACAGCTGCTTCCCTGGCTGCGGCCAGGGATATCCCTCTCCTAGAAATTTGTCAAGCAGCCACCTGGAAAACAGTCCATACCTTTACCAAACATTACTCTCTGGATATCCAGGCTAGGAGTGATGCTCGGTTTGGCACAGCAGTACTTCAGAGCCTATTCCCAAAGCAGGTTCTGTCCCTCCTCCTTGAAGGAACTGCTTGGTAGTCTGTAATTGTCAGAATACAGCAAGACTTCATGTTGTTTGAAGAAAAAAAATACTCACCTTTGTAATTATATTTCTTCTAATGGAGTCTTGCTGTATTCTGACCTCCCTTCCTCCCTTCTCAGAACCTATTTTGGGGAAGTGGGTGGGCAGGTGCAGTGTTGCACCCCAGGGGTGTATTTTGCTTGCACCCTCCTCCTTTTTGTTTGGGTGCTTATTTATTATTGTTATTTTTAGTACATTGGGTTTTGTTTTTGGGTTTCCTGACTTGAGTCTTCCTTGGGAATCCAAATTTTTTTTCAGCCAGTTGGCTAATAGAATTTTTTACAATTTCCACATAGAATTTTTAGTTTAGTTGGGCTCGTGTGAATCTGATGGTTTAAGTTCAAAACACTCCAGACAGAGACTTCAACTGAGCTCGAGCTTAGCGTTCCATGCCCTGCATGGAAAGTTAACTCTTTGTTCTCCTGGGCAGTTCAAAGGTTGGGAATCACTGCCTTTGTCAGAATACAGCAAGACTCCATTAGAAGAAATATAATTACTAAGGTGAGTAATTTTTTCATACATCCCATAGGCCTCCGTATTCAGAGGGGCTCTCTCTTGATTACTTATATATTGATAGCTAAGAAAGCAATTACCAGACTATGGGGCCGGACCTCACCTCCGACCAGAAAGGAATGGTTCACGGCCATGGAGGAAGTATACTATCTGGAAAGACTGGTGGCTAGCCATTTAAACAGAAAAGATAAATTTGTACTCCAGTGGAAGAAATGGGTCCTCTTTATGTCAGTACAAGATCCTAATTTTATCCCATAATGAGTGACTAGAGAAGTAACCTGATAAGTGCTTCAGGGGGTGGAAACTGTTTTTTTGTGTTTATCTGTGTGTGCCTTAAAAGGCCATGCCAGACTGTGTTAGGAAGTGCTTACATCATAGCTACTTATCAGCCAATAGCTTTGGAAGAGTCTTACAGACCTGAGAACAACAGTATTATAAGCAAGTGTTTTATAGCAAACTCATCAGAACAGCTGATATTCTTCAGGTGAAGCTACCTCTGGCTGGAAGCTGCAATACTGAACATAGGATTTGCAAGAAAGCGAGTTGTGCTTACAACAGAGGGAGGTGAACCTTACAATTGTCTTTGGTTTGTAGCAGATATTCTGCAGGTGGAGGCTACTTATAAATGAAAGGTGAAGTAAGGAACTTAGAATTATCAGGAAAGACAGTCTTTCAAGCAACAGAGGGAGGTGGATCTAGCTTTACTTTTGTTACAGTTCTTAAGATTTTCAGTGCAGGAAGAGTTTAAAGCACAGCTGACTTATTTTGGGACTGACTGCTTTCAGAGCACAAACCACCAGGCTGTTTTGGGGCTGGGGAGGTTTTCCTGTGTCTGACTTGGATGTCTGGATTTTTCTCTGTTTGATTAGCAGGGTATTTTCTCTGTCAAATTGTTGTGTAGGGCATCTTGCTGACAGGAAGGCACGAATCGCAGCGGTGGGTCAGAGCTTTTAGCCGATTGTTTCGTGAGGGCACCTGAGATGCTGCCCTATTTGCAGACAACTCTCTGCCCTGAGGGAGGAAGGTGCCCGTCTTCAGGCCACACTGGATAGTAGTAAGGGAACCTTCCCCCAGGCCACATTGGACAGTAGGAAGGGAACCTCCCCCATCCAGGGAGCACCAGAGCCACTGCCACTGCCTCAGAGGTTGTGAAGAAAGCACAGCAGTTGGACCACAGTGGGCTCAGGGAGGGTGAGGATGGTGGAACAGAGGCACTCCCAGTCAGTTGTTCCACTCCACAATCCATACACCATTCTGGGGGAGCATAGCTCCCCTGTGGATGCATCCGCAGAGGAGACTAAGGAGGCTGAGGACAACTGTCACAAGGGAGGCCCAAAGGAAGGAGGCAGAGGACACCACAGGGAAAGGAAGCAGCTCCTGGTGGGGGATTCAGTTATTAGGGGGATAGAACTGGGGGGAGCAGGGAAAACTGAAGTAAGGTGCCTGCTTGGTGGCGTGGCTTGGAGGGACAGGAAGCGCATCCTCAGGATCACGAGAACAGCTGCACGGGAGTCTGAGCTGGATGTCATTGTCCACCTAGGGACAAATGACTTGGCTTATCATGAGATTAGAGCAGTGCAGGAGGACTTTGTAGAGTTGGGAAGGGGCCTAAGACAAGCAGCACACACAGTATCCTTCTCAGAGGTGCTGCCTGTCAATGGCATGGGTGAGGCAAGGGTACTTTGCACCATGCAGTTTAATGAATGGTTGAAAAAATGGTGCGGAGCACAGGGGTTTGGCTTCATTGGGGACTGGGGTTCCACCTGGAGGGACACCAGCCTATACTGCCAGGATGGTCTGCATCTCTCCAGGAAGGGAACAAGTCTTTTGAGCAATCAGTTTAAATGCTTCATTGGCAAGCTTTTAAACTAGTCAAGGGGGGAGGCACTGATAAGCTGCAGGAAAATCCCAGCCTCTTCCTACAAAACAGGGTACTAAATGAGAAAAAGACTGAGGTAGAAAGGTCAGTGGGGGATGCTGCAACAGAAGGTAAAGCCATGAAAAAATGGAGAGCAATGAGTACCAATGCCCGTAGTCTGAGCAACAAGCTTCCTGAATTAGTGGCCTTGATGGAGGAGGAACATCTGGATATGTGGCAGTCACAGAAACATGGTACACACAAAACCATGACTGGGACGTAAACATACCAAGATACACTATCTACAGGAGGGACAGGGAGGGTAAAAGAGGAGGAGGAGTTACTCTTTACATAAGGGAAGGAATCAAAGCAACAGAACAAAAGGGTAAACAGGGAGAAGAGGCACTGTGGGTAAATTTGGAGACAGGCAATGGCACCACAATCCGCACAGGGGTTGTATACAGACCCCCTTCTCAGGGGGAGGAAATGGACAAGGAAATGATAGAAAGTATACTTAGAATGGCAGAAAAAGGGGAGATATTGCTGATAGGTGATCTGAATATGCCAGATGTTAACTGGAGTGCAGTTGCAGCAGCCACTTTGAAGAGCAGGGTTATTCTAGATGCCCTACAGGGGGCATGCCTTAGACAACTAGTATTGGAGCCCACTCAAGAGGGAGCAATCTTAGACCTGGTTCTCTCAAATGGAGATGGAGAGAGGAGCACAGATGTAGAAGTGGGTAGCCATCTGGGAACTAGCGACCATCGAACAGTATGGTTCAAATAAACACAGCAATAGAGTCAAGCCTACAAAGGCAAAAGTACTGGACTTTAGGAGGGCTGACTTTAAAATGGTGAGTGCCTAGGAATGCACTAGAAAATGGGCAGGAATGAGGGTGGAAGAACAATGGGAATAATAAAAACTGCCATCACAGAGGTAACAAGCCTTTGTGTGAAGCAAATAAACAAAACAAACGATGTAAGAAACCACTATGGTTCTCAAAGGAAGTGGCAGTGAAGGTTCAAGAGAAAAAGAAAGCATTCAGGAAGTACAAGGAATCACAGAAAGAGCAGGACAGAGAACTGTATCAGTTAAAACAAAAGGAAGCTGGGAAGGCAGTCAGAACAGCAAAGGCCCAGACCGAGGAAAAGATAGCCAACTCAGTTAACTCATTGTTTCCTAGCAGACGCCTGTAGTCGTCAGTAAAAAAAAAACACTGGTGTGTCCTGAGGACGTCTGCAGAAGTCGGCTACTGACTCCCAGTGTGCCCTTGCAACATCTGGAGAAGTCACTTATATATTTTAATAAATAGTGTAACAGAATATAATATATATTTGACTGCATAGCACCGTTGGAAAGATAATTTTATGCTGAACAACTTTGTCACTGATATTTTGTGTATATCATGTATACTTTAGGAGTCATTTGCATTTGTTTATGGCATGGTGTGTATGGCTGACATGTTTTCCATCTAGATTCACCTAAGCAGCTTGAATAAAATTCACTTTTTTGGCACTTCAGCAGGTATAAAATAAAAACCGTATTGATTACAACTGGTTGCATAGCACCACTGGAAAGGCATTTTTTGTGCTCATCAACTTTCATGCTGATACTTTGTGTGTATCATGTATACTTTTGGAGTAATACGCATTTGTTTATGATATGGTGTGTGTGGTTGAGATTTAGCCCTCAAATCTCAAAGCACCTTGACTAAAATGGGGAAAAATTACATTTTATAGTAAAAAGATATATTTTTTAACAAACATAATATTAAAACACCATCTAATGTCTGTATGCTTAATTTGGTGTTGATATTTTTCGTATTTTCCAACAAAAAATGGCTTATGTTGCCCTTTTTTAGTGAAACAAATATTTAGTTTGCTCTTTCAACCAGCATAGAAAAAAAACATAATGACTTATTATTACATGCATGCCACCATTGGAAAGGCAATTTTGTGCTGAATAACTCTGCCACTCATACTTTGTGTCTAGCATGTACAGTTATTGAGCTATTAGCATTTGTTTGCGACATGCTGACTATGGCTTGATTTTGCTTAGAAAGGCCCAGGATTCACTGTTAAAAGTATACAGGAGATCCAGGAGGCAAGTGGTGTAATCTCGGAGTGAGCCTGTGGAGGCAATGAGTTAAGAAGGGGGATAAACCCTTTTATAGGTACATCAGGGAGTGAAGGAAGACCAAGGGAGGGATAGTGAGGCTTAATAAAGGGAGGAGGGTGGGCAGAGGGTGACTGTGAAAGGCAGAGATACTAAACAAATATTTTTGTTCAGTATTTACAAATGAAGAGGGGGAGGTACCTAAAACAAACAGTAAAAACACTCTGGATACAGAAGCTGATACCAGCCCATTTACAGAAGAAAGGGTTCTGAAAGAACTCTTAAAACTGAAGGTGGACATAGCAATGGAGCCTGATGGGATTCATCCCAGAATTCTAAAAGAACTAAGGGTAGAACTAGTGACACCACTGACTACACTCTTTAACAAATCATAGGAGGATGGGGTGGTACCCAAGGACTGGAGGAGGGCAGATGTGATTCCCCTTCACAAAAGTGGGAGCAAGGCAGAAGCAGGAAACTACAGACCTGTTAGTTTAACCTCAGTGATAGGGAAAATGATGGAATCACTTCTGAAGGAAAGAATTGTCGAGTATCTAGAGGCCAGAGGGGCACAGGACCCAAGGCAGCATGGATTCACAGCGGAAGGTCATGCCAGACTAATCTGATAGATTTCTTTGACTGGGTGACCAAAGTAGTAGATCAGGAGGGGCTGTGGACATGGCCTACCTAGACTTTAGCAAGGCATTTGACACAGTGCCACACAAAGATTAATATACAAGTTAGCCAGCCTGGGAGTGGGTCCCAAGATGACAACCTGGGTAAAGAATTGGCTGGAGAGTAGGACACCGAGAGTAATAGTAAATGGAGTCCACTCTGAAGAAAGGGGGTTTACTAGTGGGGTACCGCAGGGTTCAGTATTAGGACCGGTCCTCTTCAATGTCTTTATAAGTGACATTGCAGAGGAACTGGAAGGAAAAGTACTGTATGTCTCTTTGCAGATGACACAAGATCTGCAACAGAGTTGATGCTCAAGGTGGGGTGAAAAGGATGAGAAGGGACTTGGCAAGGTTAGAGGAATGGTCAAATGTATGGCAGCTTAGATTCAATGCTAAGAAGTGCAAGGTAATGCACCTGGGAAACAGAAACCCAGGGGAAGAGTACATAATGGGGGGTGAGATACTAACAACAACAAAAATGGAAAGGGACCTGGGGGTAGTTATATCAGATGACCTAAAGGTGGGCAAGCAATGTGAGAGGGCAGCAAGGAGGGCTGGGGGATACTGGGATGCATAGGGAGAGGCATCACCAGTAGAAAACAGGAAGTTATTATCCTCTGTACAGACAGCTGGTGAGACCCCATCTGGAGTACTGTGTGCAGTTCTGGAGACCCAATCTCCACAAAGATGTAGACAGGATGGAAGCTGTCCAGAGGAGGGCAACTAAAATGGTGCAGGGTCTGCACCGGAAGACATATGAAGAGAGACTTAAGGAGCTTAATATGTATAGCCTTGAGGAAAGGAGGAGAGGGGGACATGATAGAAACTTTCAAGTACCTCAAGGGAATCAACAAAGTCCAAGAGGGTAGCATCTTTCAAAAAAAGAGGTGTGCAAGAACAAGGGGACACAATTTGAAGATGGGATGGGGGCGGCTCAGAGGTAATTTAAGAAAGTATTTTTTCACAGAGAGGATTGTGGGTGCATGGAAAGGCCTTCCGGAGGAGGTTGTGGAGTCAAAAACAGTGGTGGAATTCAAGCATGCATGGGACAGTCATAAGGCAATTCTGGGGGTTGGGGGTAGGAAGAAGTAGGCTGCTGGTTAACTAGGATCTGCAGCTTATCCAGTAGGTAGGGAAATGGGCAGACTGGGTGGGCCAAGTGGTCTTTATCTGCCATCAAATTCTATGTTTCTATATTGAGAAAGGCAGGGGGAGCTGGAGATTTAGGGAGAAGACTTATTTTATTACTGATATACAGGGATCCCTATCAGGATGGATTATCTATGGCTGTACATGAATTATGATCTTGTGCCCATAACTGTAATGCATTGTGAGCTGCTTGAGCTATGCTTGATTGTAGTATGTGATCTCTGTAATGTATTGTATCCCATATGTCTTACATATTTTAAAACAAATAAAAATATAATTAAAAAAAAAAGGCAATTGGCTGCCATTTCAGCTTTCCATGTGCCTACTGATGGTCGTACGGTTACTCAGCTGGAGGTAGACCGTACGTTTTTGAGAGGCATTCTGCACTTGAAACCCCCTGTTTGCAATCCAGTCCCAGCTTGGGACTTGAATTTTGTTTCTGAGAAGCTTACTTTGGCTCTATTTGAGCCAGCCACAACTTGTAGCATATGCTACGTTTTTTGGAAAGTGTCATTTCTAGTTGCCATTACTTCTGCTGAAAGAATTTCAGAGCTTCAGGCTCTAGTGTGTGAGCGTCCTTATTTGATTTTCCACAAAGATAGGGTGTCTTTATGTACCAGTCATGAGTTTCTTCTGAAGGTGGTGTCTGAGTTTACTTTATATCAAACCATCCGCCTGCCAGTTGATTTTCCAGAACATGCCAATCCAAGGGAAGCATTGCTTGATACTTTAGATGTACATAGAATGCTAGTATATTACATAGACAGCATAAAGGACTGCAGGAAGTCCTTACAACTTTTTGTTTCCTTCGCCCCTGGGAAAGATGGCATACCTGTTTCTAAATGGTGCCTGTTGAAATGGTTCACCAACTTTAATACTTTTTGTTATAGGAAGTTCAGTAAGGAACTTTCTGGTGTGGTTTGTGGTCTTTCCACCAGAGGCATGGCCATTTCTGTTGCCTGTTTCAAAAACAAGTTAGCTGCAGAGATCTGTGCAGCTGCCACCTGGAGTACTGTCCACACCTTCACTAAACACTACAGTCTGTATATTGCTTCCTGAAAAAGGCAGGTTTTAGCCTAGCTGTGCTTCAAGGCCTCCTTTCTTAGGCCTGTGGGCTCCAGTCATCCAGACTGTTCACTGTAAGTACTGCTTGCTACTGGTTCCATAGGTGTGGCCCAATGAAAGGGATACCCTCAAGGAAGACGGAACAGTTACATACTTACTGTAACAGTAGATCTTCGAGATAATTTCTTATATCAGGCCATGGCATCCCACCCTCTGTCCCCTTAAGATTTAGAGCTCTGTAACCCCTGTCTCTTTCTCCAGGATGGATTACCTGCTGTTTCATGCCTCACCTGGTAGGCAGAACCATAGATCCTCTCCTGGTTCCCTAGATGGAGGTCCTCTGAGCGTGATCCCCTACGGGGAACTGAGGAGGGAAGGGGCTGCGCACGTTTCTTTGGGAAGTGACGATGTAGGACATCATTGTGGGTGGCCCTTAGCGGACTGCTTGCAAAAATGTTTCCATGTGGTCTTAGTGCCTGGTGGCTATAGTTCCATAGGTGTGGCCTGATGAGAGATTTTCTCAAAGATCTACTGTTATGGTAAGTATGTAGCTTTCTTTTTCTAACTATGTCATTTGACCCAAGATAGACAGTAACATCCAGCTCCCGCTACCCTAGCAATCCATAAGATTTGCTCCCATCCCTTCTTGCAGAGGCACCCTTCAGGCACCTCACCTCTCTATCTTTCTCCATCCTGTCTCCCAGCTCTATGCACTTCACTGTGGAGTCCCCCATCAGCAGCTGCTTTCTTCTTGTCTGGGGCCTCCACCTCCCTCCTTGGTGCCTCCATTCCTGAGGACCCCATCCTCCCTTACCACTGCAAAGGGGACTTAATCTCCATTGTCTCATTCTGCCTGTATGGTGAAGAAGTTCCACAGTGGTATCTTTAGAGGGGTGTACCCCCACCCCTACCCTCCTGGAGCACACCCAGGACAACTGCTCCTTCTTTGTCTGGGTATTGTATGGCAGAGTGGTGGCTGAACTTGTGGCCCCCCGGGTGAGACAGAACATCTTCTGTACTCTTGCAAGCACAGCCCAGAATCCAGCTACCTCTGCCCACTACCCAGAGAGGTGAGTGCAGATGAGACAGCACCTCGGTTTCCAGAAAGTTTCCTGAAAGGCTGCAACTACACGTCTATTACATCCATTATACTGTACCACTCCCATGTTCGACTTGTCCTATAAGCCTGTATTTGAATAGCTCGTGAGGCCTTGTCAACCTACCTTACACAAGAAGCTGCGTACTGCTACCAGTGATGGGTTTGTGGGATTTGAGTGAATGCATGTGACTGGCAGTTAGACACAAAAACTAAACAAATCTAGTTTGGTAACTGGTTGATACTTTCTGCCTCTAATTGGAGTTAATGAACTGGTTCTTTTCATTCAGGAGGAAATTGAACTAGAAGATATTCTGCAAAGGCTGAAGGAAGATGGCCTTGATCCTGGTGCCAATGCAGATGAACGCTTGCGGCACCTGTGGCGCCTTTATCAGCGCAGTGAAGGGTGCATGCGCTCTGCCATGCAGGATCTGGAGGGGCTCAGACACCAGCAGGCAGCAGAGATGAAGGAGGTAAGCATCTCTCTTGGGAAAGATCAACGCTCAGGCCTAGTATCAGTTTAGCATCCTGCTGCCACTTTGATAGTAGAGTGAGGCTCATTTGGTAGTACCCATTCTCTTGGCCAGAAAAATGATTTAAGTACTACACCAGCGCAGACACTGCAATGCTGCACTGCTGATGTCACAATCCTTTTGGATAAGATATTAAACTGAGGTCCAGCCTTCTAGTTTGTAGTGGAAAGTAACAACCCTCTGGCACAATTTCCCAGCCTCACACTGATCACATTATGTAATACACCTCTCTTAACTGGTGTGCCATAACTTATGTAGGTTCGAAAGACAGGAAGATAACTGGTCCAAGTCCTACCCTCACCATCCTGTCAACTCGTGTATCATGGAACCTACCTAAGAATCTACCTTAAGTCCTGAGGCCCCATTAGGCATAGTTGGCACCAGTGTCCCCACACACACACACACATCTTATTGTTCCAGTTAGAAAAGGAAACGTAGCATTGGCCAGGACATATACTTTTCTTTTTGGCATTTCTTTTGTCTTTCATCTTTGCAACAAGCCAACAGGAAGGATGCAGTTACTCAGCCGGCAGCTCACCTGATAGTTTATGAAGCTGATATGGACACCGGAATAGCTGATTGTAATTGTTGCCACCACCACCACTCCCCAAATTGTAGCCACAGGCAAAAACAGAAACTTCAAATTGAAGCCATGGCTGTAATTTGGTGAAATTAATCATACTTGTTGAACAGTGCTTTGGGGTGTTTGTTATAAAGGAATTTTGGGATACAAATGTATAGTTTCAGCAAAAAGGCCAAGCTCAATGGGCATAATCACGATTAAAGCATCAGTTTGTACTGTATTAGAAATGTGTTTTGTCCTCTGATAATAACCACTGTGCAGGGTCTTAGTGCTGTTAAACGCCATGGTAGGGACACAGAATCGGTTTCTGTAAATGGGTTTATGTTTTTTTACTCTGCTTACTTATTCGTACCTGCCTATGAAACATTGTTTGGTGGACATGATGGACCTACGATCCCTTTCGACTTTAAATTACTATGTTACTGTTTTACTCTCTGGTGATGAGGTTTTGAGACTATCATGGAATAGGGACCGGTGTATAGCCAATTCCGGATCATCATCTTATATTATACTACAGAAAACAACATGTAGCCAATGAATTTCCAGAAATAGTGTCCTATTATTCAGCCATAACTGGACAGTGGGTTAAGCAATGGGACTGTATGCTAATCTCATCATTCTGATTTGTAACAACTCGGTAAACTGCTGGTAACTGGCTGCATTCCATCACTCACCTTCACAGAGGAAAATGGCAGGAGCAACTACTCTTTTTCCTGGCCTTCACAAAAAAGAAATTGAGAAACTGTAAAGTATAAATGTCTCAGTTGTCTTACTGTTTTGATTTTGTGTGCAATTTATTGATTTATTTCTAAAGTTTTACCAGGAAAGTCATACTGAGCTGGTAGCAGCTCATTTCCATGTGCGTCCTGGCAAGAGGGAAGAGAAGGGAAGTACAGAACAGATCCAATGTACAAAAATAATATAGAAATAACAATATATACAATTACAAGAAAACAGTTCAAGAATAAAATGGTCATACAGTTAACTACCATAGAGTAAAATTCAAAAATAGACAAAAGAACATTGAACGGTGAGCTACAAAACAATAATAAGGTGCAATGAGTGGCGGCTGGTGAACCTGGGAAGAGAGGCTAAGTTGGTGCCAGTGTAGTGTAGTGGGGAAGTGACAGACATCCTCCCCAGTACCAAAAACAACTGCAGGAGTGAATACAGAAACCATGGAGGAGAGATTTCAGAGCTGGAAGAGAAGGAGCCGAGTGAAGGGGTGGGGAAGGGGAGAGTGCCACATATTTTAGTTTAATTTGTTGCAGTTTTCTTGTTCCTGCTGTATAAATTAGCCACTAAGCATCCTCAGTTACTTTCACTCAATGTCCACAAGCAACGCAGCTGGTGACACATTGATTAGGCTAGAAAAGAAGAAATGATGGGTAAGTGTAGTATACAAGGAAATAAATCCATTTCGGGGGCTAACCATATCATAAGGCCACAAGCAGATTTGGCAAGTGGCTAATGATCTTTTTAGCCCCCCCAAATGGGTTAATTTCCAAGTGTAGCAGATTTACTCTTTTATATTTTATATAATACATTTGGATGGCTACTGTTATTTTTTATTACAACTTTGTTAACAGGGAAAGGGTATACAGGGAAACAACTGGTAACAACTTCACCTGGAAAAAGTCCCATCCATGTATTCTAGTCTTGTAACTTACTTTGCCTGTTTTTATTTTACAGTTAATTTCTTTATCCTTCTCCCAGGTGACTCTCCATCATGCCTGTTCCCCCAGCCCTGTCCCCCACTCGCAGCTTACCTTCCGCTTCCTCCATGGCTTGTCCCCCCTTGATGATTTTTCCTCTTGTATGTGGCTGTATGCACATGCAGAATGGCCATTTGTCGGTTGCCACCATCCCTTCTTCCATCCCCTTCCCCTCATCACTCCTCTTCTTTTTCTGCCCACAATCATCAGGGACCACCCTCACCCCCCTACTTGTTACCATCTCTACCAACTCTGACCCAAGGAAAAAAAAAACAACTTATAATTTTTAAGCCATTTAATTTAGGTTTCTAGTGTACTAAGAAGATAGTTGTTTATTGAAAAACATATGCAGAGGCCGCTATCCTGTGGCGGGGGGGGGGGGACTTGCATCATTACATCTAGCGGCTCTTGGTGGTGGCTGGTGGAGGTGCTGGTAATGGCATGAGTGAGCGTGCGCTGTGAGGAACCCCCCACCCGCAAGCCATGTGTGTGCACAACCAGTGTGAAGGAGGGTGGGCAGGACAAGAACACAGGAAAATGCCACACTGGTATGCCAGATGATGGCCTCTCTTCTCCCCCCATATGCCTGGACCCTCCCCGATGCACTCAGCAGGCATGTCCCTTTGGGCACCGCAACAACGCTTCTCACCTACACTGTGGTGTGGCCTCTGGTGGGACTGGCTGGCCAATGGAGAGGAATAGAATGGAGCTGTCATATGTACGTTCCATGAGGATGGCCAGAGGAGGCTTCCACAGGGACAGGCTCGGCCCTTAGGTGTCCAGAGATCTGGAATGGATGCATATCCCAGTGGAGTTTCATTGGGGGGGGTGAGTGTGCGGGGTATAAGAGGTGGTGCTAGGGGTCCGAAGGAGAGGGGTGCCAGTGGGCACGGAGGAAGCAAAAAAAAAAAAAAGGTAATGCTTTGTGGAGTTTTTTCCCCCTCCCATGGTGTTTTTTTTCAGGGTAACAGCATTAGTGGCAAAGGGAGCTTTCGGCCTTGGTGTTTTATTGGCGTCACAGTACAGTTATTCTCCCATAAACCCAGCTCACTATACCATTATTGTTTACTTATGCTGAAAAAGCTCCCCCTCAGCCTCAGTCAGAATACAGAGCAATACTGTGCTGCTGTTCTGCCATAACAGAACTGCAGACTCAGTAATGGGAAGGTATACTAATCCTTACAGTTTGGTTGGCTAACACTCACAAACTGCTCCTTATTGTCAACATTCTGCCACTAACATCTACAATAAAATTGGCAACAGTAAGATTATTGTAACTTTTTTAAACATTTTTTCCTAAATAACTTTTTTGTAACTGAAATGTCTTTGTCAGAATAATTGCCATAATAGTATAGTGGTAGTGATTCAACTTGGTAATAATAACCATGTCTTAGAGATCATAAACACCTCAGTTTGTGGCCTCTGAGTTTATATAGTCCCAGATGCGGTTATTACTTTATAAACCCCCACCACTGTACTGTTATTGCTATAGCAGTGGTTCCCAAGTCCCAAATCTTTGTGGCCTCAGGGGTCTAAAAGTGCAGCCACGACAACTTACTGGTGGCATCGCTCCTTATTTTTTGCACACCAGACCCCGTTACACCCCCAGATCCTTGATATAATACATTTTGTTTCACACAGTAGACATTAAATCAAGTCTTCAATGAAGTTTTACTTAAAATGGGTCTTCAGTGTTTATTTTAAGGTAAGAAAGTGTCCATTACATTACCTTCTAAAGAGCTCTGTGGCCATAGAAATTGTGCTGGTGGTCATGTGTGGCCACAGTAACCTCATTTGAGAAAGTCTGCACTGTAGTGTAGTATTATTTTGTTTATTTTATTCAGAAAATGGTCTCTTGAGATTGTAAGTGTCCTTGTGTCACCACATGTCTGGACTCCTAGCATAGTGCTAGTACTATACATGTTACAGTCATACAGAGAGCATGAACAAATATGATTGCCCCTTTCTTGTATTGGCCCAGTGGGCATTGTACTTGTGCATGTGTTTGTCAGCTGATGTAAGTGCGTAATTTGAGCCTTTAACAGTACAACATTTACCAAGGTAATTATGCAGTTCTTGGGATGTGGATATGGTGTACTTATCCACACATTCAGGCAGTGTCCTTTCCCCTTTAACAGCTGCTGAAAAGTCTTCAAGCTGGCTCCTCCCTCCCACCCACTTGAGTGGTAACACCCCCAGCACTGCCCCGTGACACCAGTTCTTCCTTTCCGCTGGAAGAAGCAGTTTCCCTCCTTATTGCTCTCGCGTACACCGAGGCCCTTTGCTATGTTGCCAAATTAAAACCCTTACTTGTCTTTAAATTCTTCTCCCCACCACAATGGATGATGCGATGTCCACTCCAGGGTTCCGGAAATGTGGTTGCGGGCAACTTATGTCACGATTGGATCCGCACACCTCGTGCGTTTACTGCCTGGGCCATGAGCGTGATGTCTAGGCCTGCATCCATTTCTGTTTGTTTTTACTGGCAATTCTCAAGGGTCACCAAGCCCGCCTACACCTTGGCTGTTCAGACGACAGGGATTCACCTGTTCATTCTAAGGACACTCATTGGGTGGTTTCTGTGGTGGCGGGGTCTGCCGAGCAACTTACAGCTTTCAAGGAGGCCTCCTTGGCTTTGGCCTTTTTGCTGCTGTCTTTTGGTGCTTCCTTTACAGGAGCGTTCAAGGATTTGTGCCAGTCTCTGCCCACCCTGGAGCAGGGTCCTAAGGGCGCTATGTCAAAGAAATTGAAAAAGGACAAGGAGAAAGCTACCAAGAAACGGTTTTGCCGATGCTTATGGGATCAGGAATGCTCTCAGGCTTCCAATTTCCACACTTCGCCGGAACACCTGCTTCGGCTGGTGCTTCAGATCTGGCCACCGGCTCCATGGTCTTCCCATTGGGCCAGTTGGCTGAGACTCAGGTCAACTTTCTGGCATTTTTCTCGACCCAGTCAACAGTTTGTCTACCGAGAGGTGGATACCTCCTTGTCCAGGACTCCTGTCCTGACCTTCTTGGGGGGGGGGGATGGGGCAGTTTACTGTTCCTCTGCTCCCCATCCTGGAACTCCAGGACCTGGAGAGGACCCAGTCTTCACCGGCCCCCTCTGAGACCCGCCACGGGTCCCCGCAGCAGTCCCAGTCAAGGTCTCGCTCCAGAAGCCCGGACTCATGCAGCCCGTGTCATTCGCGGTGCTCATGCTCCAGGCTCTTGGGGAAGTGGCACCGCTGCTGTTCCGTGTCATCCTCGTCCTCTTCGGGTGAGGAGAGGCACCAGCACAAGATGTGTCTGTGCTATGAGGATTTCATGTGGCAGCAGCTCTGGCTGACCCAGATCAAGCCGATAACGGCTTCCCCGGCCCTTCCTTGGATGCCACTACCAGAGCCGCAGCAGACCCTGCCTCAGCAGGAGCTGGTTCATTTGGTCCCAGCTCAGCCCACGCCGGCCTCTCCGCTGATCCTGGTGGAACTGCCATCCAAACAGCTGCTGTCTGGTGCCCCGACTAAGGCTGCTCGGCTGGACAAAGGATTGCCCCATCGGCTGTTAGTCACCGTCACCACAGACCGCCCTCGCCGGGTGAGTGGGGACTCAGGTGGATGACCGCTTTTTCATGATTCTTTGGAATCTGAGGGGTCCTCCCTACACTCCCGCCTGTTGAACATAGAGTCAGTGGGGGACTTGTCTATGGACCAGGGACCCACTTCCTTTATGGGCCTGCTCGGTTTGATCTTTGAGTCAATGGGTCTCAAGCTTGAGCCTGTCCAAAACCAGAAGCAGTACCCGCTTACCAAGTTCCGTGATGGGGGGAATTCCCCCATGGAGGCCTTCCCGATCCAGGACACCATTCTCAGTCCTGCCCTGGAGCTGTGGTAGCATCCAGCATCTTGTCCTGTGCCGTCTGCCCGGATGGCCCACAAGTATGCAGTCCCTACCGGATCCCTGTTGGGATTTACAGAGCATCCCTTGGCTGAGGGTCTCATTGCTGACTGTTGTGTTCCAGTGCACACCAATGTCAGGGACGTGGACAAGCCCCTTGACAAGGAGTCCAAGAAGTTGGATCACATGGTGAAAAAAGTGAATGCTGCCTCTTCGCTCAGCCTTTGGCAAGCAAGTTCGGTCCTCTTGATGGCCCATTTCTCACATGCCCTCCTGGGTTTCTGGATGAGGTGCTCCCCCACCTCCCTGCTGACCTGCAAACCACTGTCATGCAGGTCCGGGATCAGGGATACGCTGTTGTGAAGCAACAGTTCCAAACAATCTTGGACTTTGGGAACTCTTGCGCTGGTCCATGGCCACGGCAGTTGCCATACACTGCAGGGCTTGGCTACACATCTGCACCTTCACAGCAACACACAACACAAATTGGCAGATGTGCCCTTCTTGGGGACCGAGTTGTTTGGGCCCAGGACGGAGGGGCACCCCCACCAGGACTGAAAAATCCAGTGCCACCTTGGACTCGGTGACTTCTGCCCAGAAGGACTTTAAGAGCTCCAGATCTTCTAAGAAGAAGCCTTTTCAGACCCAAACCTGCCCAGCCCCAGGATGGCCAGCAGCAAGCCTGGTGCCCATGGTCCTGGACGTCAGGAAGCCTGAAGGACGTGGTCCCGGTGATCCCTCAGCAGGGCTGTCCTCCATTTCCAAGCCTGCCCAATGATAGAACGGGGGTGCCCTCCCATGTCCTGTCATGAACCCTCTGGGTTCTCCCCTGGTGGGCCGGCTCTGCCACTTCCTTCCACCTGGTCCACTTTTATGATGGACAGGTGGGTTCTCAAAGTGGTTGGCCAGGGTCTGCCTCTGGAATTCAAGGCCTACCCACCCAGCCGAGCCTGTGTCAGTCGATGTTCAGTCAGCCCTTCAGGATGACATTGCCCACTCCTTCAAAAGGAGGTTGTGGCTTCTGTCCCGGACCCTCCACCTCAGCCAGGGTTCATCTCCAGGTACTTCCTGGTGCCGAAACAGATGGGGGCCTGGCACCCTATCTTAGATCTGCACAACCTGAACAAATTCCTCAGGTCCCTCCCCTTCAGGATGGCAACTCTGTCACAGATCATACCATCTCTTGAACAAAACGTGTGGTTTTGCTCTCTGGATCTCCAGGACATGTCGTTTTACATCCTGATCCATCCGTCTTGCCAGTGGTTCCTCTGCTTTCGAGCAGGGGGAAAACTCTACAATTTCCAGGCCATGCCTTTCGGCCTGTCCTTAGCCCCCAGGGTCTTCACCAAATGCGTAGCAGTGGTGGCTGCCCATCTAAGGTGCCAGGGAGTCCGGATATACCCCTACCTGGATGACTGGCTCATTGCAGGTCCCTCCAGGCAGAAGGTGAAGCGGTCCAAGGACCTGGCTCTCCAGACCTAAATCTCTCTTGGCCTCCTAGCCAACGAGACCAAATCGGCACTCATGGCCTCGCAGGTGTTTGTTTCACTTCATCAGGGCAGAGCTTGACTCTTGCAGAGCCAGGGCTCGGCTCCCGGCAGACAGGGTGAAGGTTTTTACTTCCTTTGCCCGATCTTTTCTGGTTGGGCAGTTGCGCCCTGCATGGGACCTCCTGTGTTTATTGGTATACATGGCGGCCTGCACCAGAGTAGTCTGTTGGGCTTGCTGGAGAATGTGCTTCCTGCAGTGGGAGCTGGCCAGCCAGTAGTCTCAGTGCAGGGATCACTTTGACCTGCTGGTCTCTGTGACCCAGCGGATGTGGGATGCACTGCAGTGGTGGTTAGTCCCGGAGGGTATCTCTTTTGTCCATCTGGAGCTGATGGTCATCCTGATGACCAGTGCCTCTCTCATGGGCTGGAGAGACCACCTGGGGGAACATAGAGTCCAAGGGCTCTGGACCCCCGAGGAGTCCCAGTGTCACATCAACCTGCTGGAGTTCAGGGCAGTTCAGCTGGTGATGACCGCCTTTGCTCTGTATCTCAGGGGTCAGGTGGTTCAGGTCCAGATGGATAATGCCACAACCATGTACTACCTCAACAAGCAGGGCATGCACTCCCTTCTGCTCTGCAGGGAAGCTCTCCATATCTGGACCCTTGTGCGCAGCCTGGAGTCCAATCTCTTGGCCGTTCATGTGGCTGGTGTCTCCAACCAGCTGGTGGATGCTTTCAGCTTGGTGGGTGAGGCATCTCACAAGTGGTTTCTCCATCCAAAAGTAGTGCACAGTCTGTTCTTCCAGTGAGGCACCCCTCTAGTGGACCTGCTTACCTCCAGGGAGAACGCAAAGCTGAAGTTGTATTGTGCCCACCCCACTCAGCAGGTAAAGCTGCAGGAGGATGCCTTCTCCATTCATTTTCCGGCCGGCTTCAGCTCACATAGCAGCTAGCTCAATCTTCTGCAAGCAGTGTTCAACAGGAATTGAACCAATACATATATAGCTTGGGGTGCCTGAGCTCTATCATGGCACCATGTTCTTGTGCTCCTTGCCTGGGTTTCTGGTAACCTGGTGAGGTCTGGTTACTTTCTTTATGGAAGTAAAAGGCTTCCCTATTATATACCCTTATATGTTGATGGGTCTGCTCCCCCCGTCAATGGAGCACTTGGACTATATTTTATCATCGATGGGGCTGTTCCCCCCCGTCGATGGAGCACATGGGTTCTCACCCATCATCGACAGGGCTGCTCCCACCATCGACTGAGCACATGGGTTTTCATCCTTGGTCGACGGGGCTGCTCCCCCATCGACTGAGCCATTTGGTATTCACCCATTATCGACGGGGCTACTCCCTCCATCGTTGGAGCATTTGTATTCCACTCTATTGTCAACGGGATGCATTCCCCCGTTGACGGAGCAAATGGGTTTTCACCCATCGTCGACGGGGCTGCTTCCCCCCATCAACGGAGCCTTTGGGTATTCACCCATCGCCGCCGGGGCCACTTCCCCCATCGACGGAGCATCTATATTTCACTCTGTTGTCAACGGGATGCATTTTCCCATTGACGAAGCCTATGGGTATTCACCCATTGTCGACGGGGCTGCTCCCCCCATCGACGGAGCTTTTGGGTATTCACCCATTGTCGATGGGGCTGCTCCCCCTGTCGACGGAGCATCTATATTTCACTCTGTTGTCGACGGGATGCATTCCCCCATCGACGGAGCCTTTGGGTATTCACCCATTGTCGACGGGGCTGCCCCCCTCCGTCAACGGAGCATCTATGTTTCACTATATTGTCATGAATTACATTCCACCATCAACGGAGCCTATGGGTTTTTCACCCATTGTTGACGGGGTTCCTCCCTCCATCGACAGAGCATCTATGTTTCCCTGTATTGTCAATGTGTTACACTCCCCCATTGACAGAGCATATGGGGTTACCCCCATCGTCGACAGGATGCTTTTCCCCATCGACGGAGCACCTGGGTTCACACCCATCGTCGAAGGGATGCTTTCCTCCGTCAGTGGAGCACCTGATTTTCTTCCATCATCAACAGGATGCTTTTTTCCCATCGATGGATAATTCCTGATCATCTTATCATCAACGGCCACTCTGACGGAGCATATAGGTTACCACCCATTTTTGATGAGGCTGTTCCCCCCAGTCGATGGTGCTCATGGAATTTACTTCCATATGAATGGGATTACTCCCCCATTGACAGGGCTCATGGAATTTACTTCCACATGAATGGGATTACTCTTGCACTCTCCCACTGAAGGTGCTCATGTATTTTACTCATTTATTAATGGGGCTCAGACCCCTCCTGTCGATGACGCTCATGCTTTCTGTGCTGGGCTTTCTCTCAACGGTGCCTGCTTCTTTCTACCCCCCATCAATAGGGAGCTTCTGACATGATGATGGAGCACTCAGTTATGCTCCCCCATTAATGGGCCATGTTTTAATGTTGACGACACAGGCTTTTATCATTGGAAGCTATTTCTCCATCAATGGAGGTTATTGTTTGGATGTCTGCCCCTTGGGGGCCACCTAAATGTGATGACTAGGATGTCTCATTGCTTCCTCTGTTTTGCCCACGAGGATTCCTCCCCATGCAGCGGAGTCCCACCTCATGCACGTGGAGGCACAACAATATATTTTACCCCATGTGTCTGGCATTTTCCAGGGTCATATCACTCCTGTTGCTTTTGTCCAGCTACTCTGAATATTCAGGTACTGAATTATATGATCAACATGCAATATACTAGCATGTTTTGAACGTTTGTCACCTCCTTCGCCTAGGTCAGAGGGTTATAGCGCCCATGTCGTGCCTCATGTGCTCATGTTCGGCCTTTATATACACCATTGCATAAGGAGCTTACACCCCGTTTCCAGGCGATAACCCGTCTAGCACTTTGCACGACTTAATTACCTCAGGTGGACTACTGTAGAGGTTTTGTTTTTCCCTATAAATAATTTGTTAATGCTAAAAGCACATTCACTACCTCAATGCCTTTTGGCCTATGATAATGCCTATACATCTATGATTCCCATGTCTGGTGCTCTACCCTTTCCAGGGGCCCTTCATGATAACCATGGGAGTAGTCTGCCTTTATCACATGCTTTCAAAGGGGTCAAAAGGAGGTTCATGTCTCCAGTACTGGACAGTCTTTAGCGGACACCTTGTACAGGTCTTTCTGACCATCTCATCGGGCTCCCGCATGCCCTTTCAAGGCACACGACCTCTCATCCCAAGTTATACATAGGCCAAGTGGTTTAAACCCACTGCACATTTAAATATATTGCCTTGAATATTGCCATGGGGCCTTTGCCTCCATGCCATTCTGGACTGTTACTCATTTGTCTGTTTCCTTCCAACAGACCCTCAGAGGGATCATCAAATTAATGATATGTGAGATTTCTGATGTGTTGCTATAAAGCACTCATTGACACATTCCCAACCCTGACCAGGTTCTGCATAGGGCGAGTGGTTTAACCCCACTGTGCATTTAAGTCTCTTGCCTTGAATGTTGCCATGTGGCTTTTGCCTCCATGCCATTCTGGACCATTGCTCATTTGTCTGTTTTTTTCCCAACAGGCCTGAGGAGGGATAATCATATTAATGTCATGTGACAATTCTGAAGTGTTGCCATAAAGCAAAAAAAAATAAATAATGACATCCCGACCCTGACCGGGTCTCTGTTTTGATCCTATATCACTAAAAGTCCTTAGGCACAGAGACTTCCAGCTCATGGCTTATATAAAAAATAAATAAATAACTATGTGGTCTGCTTTCCCAAGCTTACTGCTTGAGTAACCCCTTGTGAATGAGATCACTACTACTACTTCCAGTGGCTAAAAGTTTTTCCATTTTGCTGATCCACAGGTTTACCTCCATATATGGATGTGTTTGCATTGTCAGAACTACACCACACACATTTCCAGTGACTTTCCAAGGGTTCATGAGTATTGTTACTAAATGGTTACATTTGTATCTTTTTAAATCATAACTGGCAATTTTATAGCCTTCATGACTGCTACAATGTAATACATCCATTATTAACTGGCTACGTTTTACTTCGTATCTCATAACTCAGCAGACCTCTCTTTGATGCTTTCCTGAGCAGCAGTAATGCTGCAATTTTGAAATGGACCAAAAAAAAAAAATTCCATTTGACTTTCCTTTTCAGCCATGAGCACATTACACATGCTCTTCAGCAATTTCAACTGCTTATTCGCTGCATAAATCAGCTGTTTGTACATTTCTATCATATGTGTAGTAGGATATGGTTGATCAGAATAGTCCTCAGGGACATGTTATATTATTGTTTAGCTTCCTCTTTTTTTTTTCACATGGGGATCTGCCTGCCTTTCAACTAACCTTGATTTCAGAGTCGTCCCTGTATTTGTAAAGTTTACCTCTAATTACTGAGGACAAGGGTTACATGATATGAATCTGACCTTTCCCATTCCATATCCTTGGGCTACAAACCATTGGGATCTTGCCAATCACTCCATTATATAGATATAGCCATTATATGGCCCTACAGGGGGCATGCCTTAGACAACTAGTATTGGAGCTCACTCGAGAGGGAGCAGTCTT
Source organism: Neoceratodus forsteri (assembly GCA_016271365.2). Lineage (NCBI taxonomy): Eukaryota > Metazoa > Chordata > Ceratodontiformes > Ceratodontidae > Neoceratodus > Neoceratodus forsteri. The sequence goes on from CM057452.1 coordinate 573,306,256, forward strand.
AGACCTGGTTCTCTCAAACGGAGATGAAGAGAGGATCACAGATGTAGAAGTGGGTAGCCATCTGGGAACTAGTGACCATCGAACAGTATGGTTCACAATAAACACAGCAATAGAGTCAAGCCATACAAAGACAAAGGTACTGGATTTTAGGAGGGCTGACTTTGCCAAAATGGGTGAGTGCCTAAGGAATGCACTAGCAAATGGGCAGGAAGGAGGGGTGGAAGAACAATGGGGAATAATAAAAACTGCCATCACAGAGGTAACAAGCCTTTGTGTAAAGCAATAAACAAAATGAAACGAGGTAAGAAACCACTATGGTTCTCAAAGGAAGTGGCAGTGAAGGTTCAAGAGAAAAAGAAAGCATTCAGGAAGTACAAGGAATCACAGAAGGAACAGGACAGAGAACTGTATCAGTTAAAGTAAAAGGAAGCTGGAAAGGCAGTCAGAACAGCAAAGGCCCAAACCGAGGAAAAGATAGCCAACTCAGTTAAGAAGGGGGATAAAACCTTTTATAGGTACATCAGGGAGCAAAGGAAGACCAAGGGAGGGATAGTGAGGCTTAATAAAGGGGAGGGAGGGGTGAGCAGAGGGTGACTGTGAAAGGGCAGAGATACTAAACAAATATTTTTGCTCAGTATTTACAAAGGAAGAGGGGGAGGTACCTAAAACAAACAGTAGAAACATTCTGGATACAGAAGTTGATACCAGCCCATTTACAGAAGAAAGGGTTCTGAAAGAGCTCTTAAAACTGAAGGTGGACAAAGCAATGGGGCCTGATGGGATTCATCCCAGAATTCTAAAAGAACTAAGGATAGAACTAGTGACACCACTGACTACCCTCTTTAACAAATCATGGGAGGATGGAGTGGTACCTGAGGACTGGAGGAGGGCAGATGTGATTCCCCTTCACAAAAGTGGGAGCAAGGCAGAAGCAGGAAACTACAGACCTGTTAGTTTAACCTCAGTGGTAGGAAAATGATGGAATCACTTCTGAAGGAAAGAATTGTTAGCATCTAGAGGCCAGAGGGGCACAGGACCCAAGGCAGCATGGATTCACAGCGGGAAGGTCATGCCAGACAAATCTGAAAGATTTCTTGACTGGGTGACCAAAGTAGTAGATCAGGGAGGGGCTGTGGACATGGCCTACCTAGACTTTAGCAAGGCATTTGACACAGTCCCACACAAAAGATTAATATACAAGTTAGCCAGCCTGGGAGTGGGTCCCAAGATGACAGCCTGGGTAAAGAATTGGCTGGAGAATAGGACACAGAGAGTAATAGTAAATGGAGTCCACTCTGAAGAAAGGGGGCTACTAGTGGGGTACCACAGGGTTCAGTATTAGGACCGGTCCTCTTCAATGTCTTTATAAGCGACATTGCAGAGGAACTGGAAGGAAAAGTATGTCTCTTTGCAGATGACACAAAGATCTGCAACAGAGTTGATGCACAAGGTGGGTGGAAAGGATGAGAAGGGACTTGGCAAGGTTAGAGGAATGGTCAAATGTATGGCAGCTTAGATTCAATGCTAAGAAGTGCAAGGTAATGCACCTGGGAAAAAAAAACCAGGGAAGAGTACACAATGGGGGGTGAGATACTAACAACAACAAAAATGGAAAGGGACCTGGGGATAGTCATATCAGATGACCTAAAGGTGGGCAAGCAATGTGAGAGGGCAGCAAGGAGGGCTGGAGGGATACTGGGATGCATAGGGAGAGGCATCACCAGCAGAAAACAAGAAGTTATTATCCCTCTGTACAGACAGCTGGTGAGACCACATCTGGAGTACTGCGTGCAGTTCTGGAGACCCAATCTCCACAAAGACATAGACAGGATGGAAGCTGTCCAGAGGAGGGCAACTAAAATGGTGCAGGGTCTGCACCGGAAGACATATGAAGTGAGACTTAAGGAGCTTAATATGTATAGCCTCGAGGAAAGGAGGGAGAGGGGGGACATGATAGAAACTTTCAAGTACCTCAAGGGAATCAACAAAGTCCAAGAGGGTAGCATCTTTCAAAAAAAGAGGTGTGCAAGAACAAGGGGGCACAATTTGAAGATAGAAGGGGGTGGCTCAGAGGTAATTTAAGGAAGTATTTTTTCACAGAGAGGGTTGTGGATGCATGGAACAGCCTTCCAGAGGAGGTTGTGGAGTCAAAAACAGTGGTGGAATTCAAGCATGCTTGGGACAGTCATAAGGCAATTCTAGGGGGTGGGGGTAGGAAGAAGTAGGCTGCTGGTTAGCTAGGATCTGCAGCTTATCCATCAGGTAGGGAAATGGGCAGACTGGGTGGGCCAAGCGATCCTTATCTGCCGTCAAATTCTATGTTTCTATGTTTCTATTAAGATAATAGATGCAATATACCCTAATTGGGTCTTGTTCGGGTGAACCCCTCGGGAGAACACTACCTACGACCATTTGGCTTGTTGCTAATGCCAAATTTATCATTGACATTATAATGTGGTTGCCTGGTGTACTATCCAAACCTCTACCAGGCCATATAACTATTATACTGCCTTTAGATGCTTCCCGGTCCCTTGACCGCACCACTCTATAAGGCACAATGCCATAGCTGGCCTCCCCACTGGCATATAACTGCTTGGGACTCTCCCAGAAGTAATGACCTACCACAAGAGACCATTCCATGGAAGATAGTTACGCAAAGACTTTTGACGTAACAGTAGATCTTCTAGGAATGTCTCTTGCAGTCGGTAGCCTCCCACTCTCTGTCCCCCTGCCATCTGTAACAGGGAAAACACAAATAGGGTTGGGATAAGATGAGACCGTGGTTCCCCTCGATCCCTCGCCTTTATGAGCTGGAACCAGCGGGGAACGGAGTCGGTCAGGAACCACCCACTTTTATAGGCACAGCCTAGGAAGTGATGTCGTGTGGGTGGTCCCTGTTGTGGAGACTGCTGGAAGAAGCTGCTGAGTGATAGCGCCACCTACTGGGAAATCCCAGAAGTAATGACCAACTGTAAGAGACATTCCTAGAAGATCTACTATTATATCAAAAGTCTTTACGTAACTGACTTTCTGGGAGTGTATGTGGTGTACATCCACACAGACCCTCTTGACCTCCCCTGGCAGTGGCCACAACTCTGCTTCCGGTGGGCAAGAACTGGCATCATGGGGCGTTGCTGAGGGAGTTACTAACCTGGGTTGGTGGGTGGTAGGAGCCAGCTTGAAGGCTCTACAGCAGCTCTTATAGGGGAAAGGATACTGCTAGAATGATTGGATGTACACCATATACCACTCCTAGAAATACTGTTACAGGTGCGTAACCTGTTTTTTTCCTACCACCATCTTTTGTAACTAAATACCCTCTACAACCACTAAAATGTTAATGACCATCATTCATTTTTGTTTACAGTGTGTTCTGGTGGGGACCTGAGTCAGACTTCTGTTTGAATCTTACTAAAACATTTTTAAAGTATCCACTTGGTCAGAAACTGTTCTTTACCTTCGTTGGTCTGCAGGACAAGTGTACTGCTATGGTGCTTTTAAGTAGCAAGAATTCCTGCTTCTGTCTGTTTCATATTCTTTAAAATCTGCCACAGGCATGGTAAACATTTACGCTTCTGAGAAGCTAGGTTATCACATTTCTTATGAGTCCAGAGAGACAGAGTGCATCCCTGGGAATGTGGGTTCTTTCTCTCTTGCTACTTAGCAACCAACTTTCTGTTCTCTGTCTATAACCAAAGGGCCCCCATGAAAGTGAGCTGTCATATCTTATGGGGCTGTCCACCACTTCTAAGAGTTGCACATTTCAAATTGATTTTTCAGTTTCATGCATACTGGAAGAGGACAGGATCAGTTGTGTTCCAGGACAGTCGCTGCTGCTTGTTATTTTTACAGGATTTCTTGTGGATTTTACTTGGTAGAAGGTTATTCCCTTTCTTTCTTACTTCTAAGGGGCTAGCAGGGTATTGTTTTGGGGGCTGTTGGAAGTTTCAAAACTGGTTTGGTGGCTGTAAGTGGGCTCATTTGTTGGATGTTTCACTGTGTAACAGGCTGCACTGGTGGAGGCCTATTTCTTCTGATTTAAAACCTATTTGGTGGGATTTGCTTGGGGCTGGTTCTTTGGCTGCTGGGCTTGGAGGGGCAGACACAGGGCTGATGCACTCTCTCTCGAGAGTCGGGTGTAGGCCCAAGACCCCTCTCCCCACCCTCCCTCCCCAGAGCTCTGCTAATTTATGGGGAACACCTGCCCTGCAATTGGAGGAAAAGGCTGCAGGTGCTGCTCATGTAGTTCTAGCCGCTGGGGTTTGGATTTAAAGGCTGGGGGAGAGGAGCTTAGGGAGTTGTTCATTTCCCTTATAAGTTTAATGTGTTGTACTGCACGTAGTAACAGGGTTACCAGTTTACTGTGGCACTGTATCTAGGATTAGTGGGTGACCTGATTAGGCAGTAAGGGTGTATCTTGGACTAGTGGGGAACCTGGTGGCTCACCCAAGGAAACCTACTTGGAGGGGGATGGGACCACACGTCATTAGGGCTGGCATCTTTGGGAGGGTGGTGGGGTGCACAGGGTGTGGAGCAGCCATGATACTGGACTGGGCTTGGAAGTTCGGTGATTGCCCAGTGTGCTACCAGTTGGCACAGCTTAGGGAGGAGGTTGCAGGGATTAGGAGACAGCAGGGGGAGGGGGAGGTGTGGTTGGGGAAGGAGGCAGGGGATCTCCCACGGGGTTGCACCAAGCACTAGGGGCGGGGCATAGGAAAAGGAGTGCAGGAGAATACTCGGGGGTCACGAGGGACCTTGGCAGAGGGGCCAAAGGAGGACACTACCAAGAAAGCAGACAGGTAACTGGGGACCCTCACAAAGGGGGGCCAGAGGGACAACATTCTCAGGGAAGTAGGCAGATGGCCGGGGCTGGACAGAAGGAAGCAAGACGGGGGGGTCGATCGGACGTTACGCTCAGTAATCGCTTTAATTCTCTTCTTCTGCTTCATACTAACATACTAAAATGCCAGCAGAATAGGCCTAACGGTCTTTCGTGTCTGCTCGTTTGGTCAGCCCCCACCCTGGGTGCTGACCTTGCTGTCCCCCTCGCCTTCTCTGGCTTCTCCCTTCCCAGTTCCGGATATTCTTACTGCATTGGATTTTGCTTCCAGAACCCTTCCCCTGTACCTGTCCCACCCCCTCTTGAACCCCTCCACTGTCTCTGCCTCCACCAGCCCCCTAGGCAGTGCATTCCATGGCTCCACCACCCTCTCAGTGAAGTAGCACCTCCTCCTTCCTCCCCTGAATCTTCCCCCCTCCAGCTTTCACCCATGCTCCCTAGTTGCCCCCTCCTCCTTCCTTGAAGCACCCTGACTGTTCCTCCCTATTTACCCTCTTCATGTACCTCAGAGACCTCTATCATGTCCCCCGGTCCTTTCTCTCTTCCAATGTGTACATATTTGGCTCTTGAGCCTCTCCTCATGGGTCCTGTCCCCCAAGCCCCAAATCATTTTGGTTGCCCTCCTCTGGACCCTCTCCAGGAGGTTAATGTCCCTCTTTAAGTGTGGCCTCAAAACTGCACGCAGTACTCAAGGTGCGGCCTCACCAAGCAGTTATACAGAGGAGTATCACTTCCCTCCTTCTGGAGGTGATCCCCTAGCGATGCATCCCAGCATCCTGTTGGCCTTGGCTGCTGCCTCCCACAAGTCTCCGAGTTGTTCATCTTGACATCCACCACCACCCCAGGTCCCTCTCAGCCATCGAGACTTGTAGCATTCCCCCCAGGGTGTACACTTAGCCTGGGTTTCTGGCCCCAGGTGGAGTGCTTTGCATTTCCTGCATTGAACCTCAGCTTCCACTTTCTAGACCATCTTTCCAGAGCCTCCAGGTCCCCCTGTAGGGCTACCCTCCCCTCTTCCCCATCCACCACCGCCCCCAGTTTCAAGTCATCTGCAAAGAGACTCATCTCACTCCTGATTCCTGTCCTTATGTCAGATACGTAGGCGTTGAACAGAAGGGGCCCAAGGACTGATCCCTGTGGGACCCCACTAATGACCCTCCTTGGGGATGAGACTATCCCACCAACTGTGACCCTCTGGGTCCAGTCCTGGAGCCAATTGCCTATCCATCTGATCATCTGGTTCCCCACCCCCATTTCTCCCAGCTTATCCAACAGGCCCACATGAGGAACAGAGTCAAATGCCTTGCTGAAGTCTAGAAAGAGGTCATCCACTGGTCTACCCAGGTCCAAGGCACTTGTCATCCAGTCATAGAACTCCACCAGGTTTGTCTGACACGATTTCCCGGGATGAATCCATGCTGTCTCATCGTCCAGGCACCCTGACTTATCCAGGTCCCCCCAGCCTCTCCTTGACAATGCCTCCATCACCTTGCCCACCACCGATGTCAGGCTGACAGGCCTGTAGTTCCTGCCACCTCCTTGATCTCCCCTTGTGGATAGGCACTATATGCGCCACCTTCCAGTCTTGGGGCACCCACCCTGTCCTCAGAGAGATGGTGAAACTCCGCCAGAGGTTTCGCCAGGACATCCATAAGTTCCTTCAGCACTCTGGGATGTAATTTATCTGGCCAGTGCTTTCTCTGTCTTAAGGGAGCTGAGGGCTTCTCACTCTCTCTGCTGTGATTTCCACTTCCGCACCTCTTCTCCCTGCTTAGCCCTCCCCCACCTGACAGTGATGCCTCCCCCTCTCCCCAGACCCGCCGATCGGTAAGGGTCCCCCCCTCCTCAGTATCTCTGTCTCCTCCCATGTATGATGCAGCACCCCCATTTTCCTTGGTGAAAACTGAGGTGAAGTACTCATTTAGTACCTCAGCCTGCTCCCCCGGGTCTTGTGCCCATCTCTCCCCTGATTTAATCCTGCTAATCTGCCCCTTCACCCTTCGTTTTTCCCCAATGTATCTAAAGAACCCCTTGTTCCCTCTCCTAATTTCCCTGGCCAGGTTCTGCTCCTTCCTTGCCTTAGCCGCCCTCACCACTCTAGTGGCCCTTCTAGCCATCAGCTCGTACTCCCCTCGATCCCTTTCACTCCTTGAGCACTTGAATTGCTTATAGGCTGCTTTCTTTCCCGCACCACCTCCTGGACCTCCCTGGTCCACCAGCAGGGTTTTTGAGCCCTACCGCATTTTCATCTTACTCTTGCACAGGTGCTGGTAGCATCCTGCACCCCTCTCCTGATGATTTCCCACCTACTATCAGCGTCCATGTCTGACCCAATCCCATCCAAATGCTCCTTAAGGATCCTTCACATTTCTTTAAAATCCGCCCCCCTTAGGTCGGTTACTTCCGTCTTTGTGTAGCCTTCTACCCCTCCTAGGTCCAGGCAGAACCAGACCGTGGCATGGTCACTCCCCGCCAGTGGGTCCCTTAACTCCAGGCCCCCAAGGCATTCCATCCTTTAATTATTAAAGAAATGTGTATGAAAACAGGCTGTTTACCTTTTTTTTGTAACTATATCTTTATTAAACTTTTCAACAGTCTTAAGTGTACAGTTGTGGATCATAATAGCACTGGTTGGTTACATGCTGTGCTTACTGTTCAGCATTGTGCAGTGATACAGAAAAACATTTTGCATTTTCTATGATAGTGTAATAGCATGGTTATTAGGCCAGCCCTATCTAATCTATCCTTTGTCTTGATTGGTAAACTAACCCCTGCTATCACTTGAGCCCTCCTGCCTTTGCGACCCAGGCCCATCCAGGTTTCCCTATGGTTCGAAGTCTAGATTTCTCCCTAGGGAACAAAGTCTGGATCTATAAGCATTACATGAATAATCTGTCTGTTCCACCTAGATGAGCATAGGTCCATAGTATCGTTTAAATTGTGTGTAATTCCCTGATCTGTATATAGTTTACCAACTTTCTCTAGACTGTCAGGGTAGGAGGCTGGTCAGACAGCCAGAGTTTCGTGATTGATTTCTTTACGGCTAAAATGCGGATCCCTAATAAGTTGCGTGTAAGGGGGTCTCTGAGCCCCTGAAGTAAAATGTATAGTAAGGACAATTCCCCGGTTAATGGTACTGAATGGCCATACTGTTCTTCAGGTTCCTCTGCAGGGCCTTAAGGAAGGGTTGTAATTTAGGGCACTGCCAAAAAATGTGTGTGTGGTGTGCACTGATCCCTCCACACTGCCACCAGCAAACAGCTGACCTGGTGTCAAGATACTGGGCAGTGATGGCTGTGTCCGGATGCATCACATTTGATGCTGCCAGGAGAACTACCGCCAGTGAAATGAACTTGTTATCTTAGCAGCTAATTGGCAGGACCTGTGCCATTGTGGCAAGGTGAAATGGAGGTCCAATTCTGTGTTCCATTTATCAAGGATGTATTCAGTTGAGTCCCCAATTGTGTCAGTCAGGGCCATGTAGAAAATTGAGATTGCATGTGTCATTACTTTAGTTTGGAGCACCTTGATAGGGAGTGTTATCACTGGAGGGTGTCTCCCTGGGCAGCGTGTACCAATTGGGAGACTTTCATAATAGTAGCGTAGCTGTAGGTAATGGAAAAAGTCCGCTTGCCTCAGGTTGTGCCCCTGACATATCTGAGTAAAGGATTGATTGACTAGGCCCATCATGAGCTGTGGGAGGTAGTTCAGTTGCAAGTGTTCCCAACTGTGGAATGTAAGATTGGTTTGTGCAGGATGGAAGTTCTCAAGTAGAGCAATAGGGCAGATTAAGCTAAGGAACGGGGTGAGGCCTTGGGATTTTCATGTGGATCTCCAGACCTGTAGCTGTGCCTAAGCCAGAGATTGAATGTCACTCGTCTTTCACGGGGGGGGTCCTGGTATAACATGGCTGATATCAGTTCCCAGATGAGTAATGTGGATTCTTCAATCTCACGCCATCTGGTCAGAGAGGTACCTAGGAAGCGGTGGGTGAGATACGTCAGGTGTGAGGCCCAGTACTATAGTTTTAAGTTTGGTAGGGAAAGCCAACCCCACTCCCTAGGGAGAAACAGAGTGGCTAGTTCTATTCTGGGCCTCTTCCCTGTCCATTCTGATCTGGAGGTTGTTTTGTTCCAGGTTTTAAATATTTGGGAGGGCAGAAAGGTGGTACATTTTGGAAGAGGTATATGGCTGTCGGTCGTATTACCATCCTAATCACGTCTACCCTTTGTGTGATGTTTAGGGGGAGCACATTCCATCTGTCAAGGTCTTGTTGCATTTGTGAGTAAAAGGGGGCATAATTATTCCTCACTGCATCCTCGGAATTGTGCGACAGGGATACCCCTAGGTATTTTAATTTATCTAGGTCCCATCTAAATGGGAATCACTTTTTGATTGTTGTGGGGGGCTTGAGGTGAAACAAGAGAACATCTGTTTTGGAGGAGTTAAGTTGATATCCAGAGACTAAGCCATAGTCTTCTAGGATTCGGAACACAGCAGGGATCAGTTCTGAGGGGTTGTTTAAATAAAGCTGGACATTGTCCGCATATAAGGCTATACAGTGCTCTACTCCATCCCCCTTTATCCCTGTGATTTGGGTGAAGAGTCTGATTGCCTGTGCCAGTGGTTCAGTGAACAGGGCAAATAGTTCTGGGGATGGGGCAGCCCTGTCGCGTGCCCCTGTATAGAGGGAACTAATTGGAGTGATGTCCAGAAATCTTTACGCATGCCTGAGGGGAGGCGTAGAGTCCTTGGATGGTGGCAATGAGGGAGGCGGGGAATCCCACTATGTTCAAGATGGCATACAGAAAATACATGGATGAGATGTAATGTTCTACGCGAGTTGTCCGAGGTTTATCTTGCATTGATAAATTCTGTTTGACCTAAGCTGATCAAGTTAGGCAGTACTGTGTCCAGTCTATGTGCCAGGATAGACATGAGGTATTTATAATCTGTATTTAAGACCAAAATAGGGCGGTAGGAGTCACACGCTTGGGGGTTCTTGCTGGGGTTTTAGAATGGCTGAGACAGCAGCATAAGACCAACTGGGAGGAGGGGGCTCCCACTGGGTGACCTCATTGAATACCCGCAACATCTGAGGCTTAGTGTCTGTGCAGCAGATTTGTAAAATTCTGCTGCATAGCTGTCAGGCCCAGAGTCTTCATGGTTTTAGACCTAGCTATAACTGCAAAGTGCTCCGTCAGGTGATGGGGTTGTCCAGGGACTGCTGCTGTTCTTCTTTCAGGGTTGGGAGTGCCATTCTGGACAGGAAAGAGGAGATAGTCTTAGTGTCTGCCTCGATCCACGGGGTATAGAGTTTCTGATATTTACAGAAAGCATAGGATAGTTCCTGAAGTTTGGTGAGTTGGTTCCCTGAGGTGGGGTCCTTTACTGCTTAACAGGCTGTTTACCAACTAGAAATAATAATTTCCAAAGCTCTGGAGCACTCAGAGACTGAAAAGAGCTATGATGCTACACAGCCAGGTGTGAAACAAAAAAGGAACTGCTCTGAATCTAAGTAAAAAAGTTCCTGAAACCAGAATTGCAAGTGAAACAACCATTTTATTGTGGACTTCTGGCATAGTGAGCAGCACAAAACTCCCCAGTGTTTACTAGTTAGACTTTCAGTAAGCAATAATACACACCTGGGTGGGCAGTGATGAGCTAAACTCATGGAAGTGCCAGCACTTGGCAAATGGGGCAAAAGACCACTTTATTTTTTTTGTGTGTAATATTAAAAAAAATACCCTTCATACCAAGATATACCCTGTTCAGGCTCTGTAAGTTAACATGGAGATAGCTGGGAGTGTTCTTTTTACCCAGATTTTCCCCCTGACCCCACCCTTCACCCCAGTGACATGGACTGTGTCTCTGTCTGCCTCAGTGACATACATCCCTATGATGAGAGGCAAGCCCCTGGCCCAGCTGTAGGGGTTGTCACCCCTTCCTGGCTGAGGCACACTGATGAGCAGCAGCTACCTTAGTTGGCCCCATCCTACGACGTGGCGACCCAGCTCCATCCCAGATCCAGGTCTCGTATGTGGCAGCACAGCATGATGCTGCTGGGACATTGAAACAGCCTATTGGTTGCGGTATTAAGGTAGTATTTAATTTGGTGGTGACTCAGTAAGCTTAAGAGTGGTTTCATTACCAGGAGAGGAGTGAGAAATCACACAGGAGGGGAGAAAATGACAGCAATTAAAAATGGAAAAAGTGTAACCTGCACATTGATATGAGTGATAATGGGGCACGATGACACCGGATTGTGGTTTGTTTTTTTTTGTGATCTCGGTTGTTACATAAATGTGTGGCATTAGAATGCCATAGGAAAACTGAACCCTCATATCTTCTAAATGTCATTTGCTTCCATGTCAACAGACAACTCTTTTCATGTAGCTGTTAAAGATGTATGCAACTGCTTCTGTTAGTTTTCACACTTCATACTAGGCACTGTCACTTTCCTGGGAGGGTCCATTATGTGGTTGTTGAAATCTCATTGTCCCTGAGAGCTGCATTAGCATATGAGAACATGATGTCAGATCGACCATTTATATCATGTATCTCTATGCTAAAATAACAAATACCCTGCAAAAACTCTCTGGAAACTTATAAACCGAATGGAGTTTAAAGGGGAAAAAACTGCATTACAACTCAAATAGCTTGAAAAACTCACTGAAGGTAAATGTGGTATTTCACACCTTCTTGCAGCTTGGTTCTTTTAAAACTACTTAAGCAGACAGGCATACTGGGGAGTTTAAAGGTTGATTACGCATCACATTCTCATATGCTAATGCAGCTCTCAGGGACAATGAGATTTCAACAGCCACGAAATGGGGACCCTCCCAGGAGAATGACAGTGCCTGGTATGAAGTGTTAAAACTAACAGAAGCAGTTGCATACATCTTTAACAGCTACATGAAAAGAGTTGTCTGTTGACATGGAAGCAAATGACATTTAGAAGATATGAGGGTGCAGTTTTCCTTTGTGGGTAATGGTTTCTTTTAATACTTGTATTCTTCCCTAAGGAGCAGTGACAACTTTTCCACTATATTTTTCATGCAGGGAAATGCTGAAATTCTTACAAAGAAATGGATTCCTCATTCCACTGAGTTTTATTAATTGCCCGCAACGTTTTGCCTAGTCCGATGGGCTTATTCATAGGGTCTTTTGGAACTGTCTTTAGACATAAAATTGTACATCATCATTATTACATTTTTTTATACAATTTAAGAATGCATTGTTTATATATATATTTTAATTTAACAATCTGATACCTTACATTATCAATTCACCATACTTTTTTCATTCAATATGTGTGCTAGTGAGACTTAAGTCCAAGTTCGAAACTAGCCTGTAAACAGTACAAACTGCCTCATAAGCATATTCCTTTACTTCAAACACCACCACAGTGCTACCTCCACCTCAGTGTGCAAACACCATTTCCATTATGCAGTTGCGTTAAACCACCATATTAACCAGAGCTAGCACATACCGTTTTGCTAACTTGTTCAGAATAACAACTTTTTTGTATTTTTAACATTTCCATTTAGTCTTTATTACAGAAACCCACTGCGCCATTAATAGCAATTCATTTATGGTTTCATTCACAGTCTGCAAGTAAAATAATGCCCTCAGCTGCCTGCATATCTACAGATTTATTCAAAAATATATTATTGCAATAGTTCAAATATATTTATTTACCTTGCATCTATTGTTTTTATTTCTCTTCTAGCGTTTCTGCAGTGAAGCTCTCCATGTGAACTACTAACGTTACAAGCCGCCTGCTCCTGCATCCTCTCGGACCCATATATGCCTCCCTTTATGTGATGTCCGAACCACCACTCCTGGACGTCATCATCATGTTCTTGCAACTGCAGGACTGGTTGTTAAGCAACCAACAACATCCTCCGTCATGCGGCTTCGGTCAGGAAGCTACCTTACGAGCTCTTCTGTTGTACTCGTGCTGGGAGGTGCACAGTTCACAATTCGTTACATTTGTTGTCCCTTATATATTTCAAAACTTAAACCAACGTACACACTACTCAGATTGCCCTGTCAGATGTCACATACCAAAACACTGGTTCTCAATTCCCATCAGGTCTCATGACTGGGAGCGGTGGTAGTGGTGGGGGGGACATGGCGAACTGTGCTTCACATTTTTGGTTGAACAAATACCAGTGATGCATTAGTGTCAGATTCAGTTGTTAACCTTAATATTATTGCCTCATTTCTTTTTATAAGGTCCTCATTCTCAGATGCCAATGTCTATAATATGTTAACATCTTTTCTTCATTACTGGCCAGACAGTTTTTCAGTAATCTCATCGCTGTAACTCCGAATTTATTTACCTTTTCTACCGGACAGATGTTTATATATTTTTTTTTAATGTATACGGTATATTATGGCTGAGGCGTATGTTTCTGTAGCGCTCCACATTGCCAATGGGTAATCAAAACAACTGGGTATAGTTCACCCCTACTAGAGGAATGGTACAGCCCAAGCTTTAGAATGTTGGGCACATGAGGATTCCATGCAGCAGCAGCAGCAACTCCTCAGTTTACCAGTGCCATTCAAAAGGAACAAAGCTACTTTTCTCTTTTGTCAAGAATATCTGGTTTCAAGATTTCAAGACTTCAGTTGGGGCTAATGTTCTGCTCTGCAGATTGGGGCAACCTGTTTCAGGGAGCACTCCTAAATTTAAATTGTGTCTGTTAAGCTGCAGCTTTCAGACTTGCGGTGACGTAGCTGTAATGGTGGTAGGCTGACTCTTTAGCTCTCAGCACCAAAACAGTAATCGGTTTCAGTCCTCCCTCACATCGGGCTTCTCGACACCTAAAAATGTTCCCTCATTGCGCGATCTATGCCAGGGAAACCACAACACCTGAAAGGGAACAAAAGAAACAATCAAAAACCAACAATGATACAAATGGATATCAGAGGATATGCGGTTACAACTAGGCCTCGCTCGGTCTCAGAGTCCTCGTGGGAGCCCAACGATAATTTAGAGGATGAACAGCAAAGTAAACCTGACAAAGCACTTAACAAAATACTTAAAGCAGTTAACAAGTTAGAAACCTCTATCGCAGACATGAGAATGGACTTTAAAGCGGTAAACTCTAAAATTCAACAGAATGAAAACAAAATCTCGGAACTTACCGAGTCTCAGGACAGCCCCAGTAAGATATTACTCTACCTCCTGCAAAGAGACCGACAAACCCATCACCGATTAGAAGACGCCGAAAATCCATCTAGACGGAATAATTTCCGTATTCACAGAATAAAAGAAGGTTTCGAGGAAAGGTATCCAACAGCAGATTTTATAACTGACATACTGAAAAAAAATCTCTCTTTACCACCCGACATGCCTTTAACCACCGAGAGGGCTCATCGCTCCATTGGTCCAAAGCGCACAGATCCCAAAGCTAGACCACGCTCATGGATAGTGCGAATGCTACATTATCAAACAAAGGAATACATCCTTATGGAAGCATGGAGACATAGGGATTTACAATTTGAGGGCCAAAATATATATTTTGACCACGACTTTTCATCGGAGCTGCAGGCCAAAAGAACACAAATCAGAAGCATTGTGAGAGAAGTCAAAGAAAAGCACAAAATCCAAGCACAACTGAATTTCACTGCCAAAATTAAAATTTTTCTAGATTCAGGAAATAAAATCTTTAACTCACTGGCAGAAGCGGCTCCATATCTGGCGGAACTTAAAATATTGATCCCGAACAAGGAACTGGAGATACTGGAGCAGCAGTTGCAGTCCACAACATGGAGAACCATAAACAAGGGATGCAAGAGACCACTTCCCTGGTTGTTACCTCATGGAATGGCTCCCGAGGTGCAGAAGACACTACGGAGAACGGAGAAAAATTATCATTCTTCCAGCCCTAATGGACTAAAGACTGCTAAACCCCGGTGACTTTGAAAGAGAAAAGCTTACGGTTTTCATTATGTTCACTGATTTTCCGTATGACTGACTTTAACAGATTTCAACAGATGAGCACAATAATGCAACTGTTGCGGGGGCCTGAATATCGCAGTGATTGATTTTGGTTTTAAGTTTAAGTATCCCTAGCTCGACGTGATATTAAAATGGTCAATGACCTTAGATATAGAGGAATTTTATTCTGGAAAATGTCAGAGACTCTTTTCAAAACTGGACATGGCAAACTCATTACTTCGAGCAGGGAAATATATATATACGATGTGGGGGGGGGTCAGAGTAATAGAGAAGTTAAATGGTAATTACTTCTCGAAGGTTGTAAGGTGCCTACGGTTATCACAAATAGAGGAGGATGCTATTTTCTCTTTATAGGCACAAACCTTTTGTTATACAAAGATAAACAGGGTACAGAAGCCCGCTGTGGAGGCTGGAACAGTGAGGGCACCTACACCAGGCACTGGAAGTACTCACATGTGCACAGCACGGTATAAACGCCGAGTATTGATACTAACATTTGAGCTACTGTGGTGGCTGTGGTATCTCACGCTACACCATGTAGTAACATCTATGGTGTTCCATAACTGGGTAATTATACACCAAAGAAGTCTTACACTGACTGCTAACAACAGAATGGGTGGTTGCTTAAGTAAGAAGCAACATAATTTATTTTTTTTTCACGTTACTACAGTTACTAGTTTGATATAATTTTTATAGTTCAATAGTTATCCATCTGTCTGACAACTATCAATGCATACAGACTAATATGCCTTTAAGATTAACACTTGTAAAATATCCTACTGTACCAACCAATGGACAGAAACGGTGCGGTAACCAGACCAAACCTATTTTTAATTGTAATGGGTGACATTAATATAAGAATGTATAATGTTAAGGGGATTCATTCACCTGTCGAACGCTCCAGAATACTGAGTGAACTCAACAGATTACAATGTTCGATTGATTTTTTGCAGGAAACCCATTTGGGCCCACAGAAACATCACAACCTACGCAGAATGTGGGTGGGTAGGGTAGAAGCCGCACATTCATTGAACGGTAGAAGGGCAGAAGTAGCCATTCTCTTTTTACGGGGAATTCCTTTTCTAATAGAATCAGTGGAAGAGGGCTGGGAGGGTCGTTTTTTGAGGGTAACGGGCTCAATCTCAGGTGAAGTAATCCACTTAGTTAGTATATATGCACCCAACGTGCACCCCCAGCGGTTCTTCAAAGAAGTATTCCATAAGGTAGCTGTGTTGCCACTGGGTCAACTGTTAATTGGTGGAGACTTCAATGTGACCCCTTCAGCTACGATAGACAGATCAACCCAAGCAGTGGTGCATGATAGGACAGCAGCCAGAGTCCTTAACTCCATAATAGAGGAGATGAGCATAGTGGAGATCTGGAGACAACAGCATAAAGGGGAGAGAGAGAGATTATACCTTTTTGTCCCCAGCTAAACAATTTTATTCTAGAATCGATCTGTTCTTGACAACAAAAGTGCACATGCATAGAATACTGTCCTCCAGGATCCACAATATTACCTTCTCAGATCATGCACCATTATCCATCAATTGGAGAAACTCATTGGCAAACACAACTAAGTTATAGAGATTGAATGTCTCCCTTTTAAGTGATAAGAATCTCATGGAAAAGGTGGTCAAGTCCATTAAAGAAATCTATGACATTTATCTGGGACAACAGTGCTCACCTATAACCACCTGGGAAGCCTTAAAAGCTGTATGTAGGGGGCAATTTATAGGCATGGCCTCTTTTAAAAGAAATTAGCACAGAAGGCGAAGGATAAACTCCTTAACAAAATACAGGCATTAGAGATCTTACATAAACAGCCCACAAAATAATGTCACAATTAAATCAGGAGAGAGAAGAACTACAGAAATTAGACTCTAGTCAAATTGAAGGGCAACTCAGATTTTTAAACCAAAAGTATAACGATACAGGGGGGCGAGCAGCTAGATTATTAGCATTAAGACTGCAGAAAACTCAGGCCGATAGGTTAGTGACGAAGATTCTTAACCCTTTAGGCACTAACACACCCTGGTGCAGTCCTGTAGATATAGTAGCTCAATTCCAACAATTCTATCAGCAACTATATCAGGAAGAGAAAGCTACCACAGAATTAAAACTAAAACCAAACAGTTTTTACAAGACCTGCCAATACCCCAACTGACAGACTCAGTGAGAGAGGTCTTAAATGCTCCAATCACACCCTTAGAAATTAAGGAAGTAATTATGTCCCTACCCACAGGTAAATCCCCAGGTCCAGATGGCCTCCCCCCTGAGTTTTGTAAACAACTTAAAAATGTCCTAACCACCATCCTGGCCACTGTATTCAGTGCTTGTTTAACTGAGAAATGCATTCCAGATTCATGGAACACAGCTATAATTAGTGTTATTCCTAAACCAGGCAAACCCCTATATAAATGTGAGACGTACAGACCCATCTCATTTTTAAATCGGGATTTAAAATTCCTCTCCAAGATTCTATCCAACAGACTACAGAAATTTATAGAGCTTTTAGTAGGCCCAGATCAAACGGGTTTTATCCCGAATAGACATCTTGCGGATAATATCTGTAAATTGTTGAATATTTTGGCCTGTAGTCCCACTACAAAAACAGTTCAATGTGCCTTGTTTCTGGACACAGAGAAAGCATTTGATCGTTTAAACTGGGACTACCTTTGGGTAGCCCTAGAGAAAATGGGGTTGGGAGAAAAATTCATACAGTGAATTTTTTTATGTTACAATAATCCTACAGCTAAAGTGAGGGTGAATGGGACCACTTCCAAAGAAATAAAGCTTGAAAGAGGGACAAGGCAAGGATGCCCTTTATCTCCCCTCCTCTTTGCATTAAGTTTAGAACCTTTTGCTATTTATATTTGCAAATCCTTAGATATACAGGGCATACAGATGGGACCCAACTGCTGCAAAATATCAGTGTACTCAGATGACACCCTGCTTTTTGTAGAGAACCCCACTATAACCATCCCTAAACTAATCCAATACTTAAAACCAATTTCCCCTTTAAATGGGTTAAAGAGAAAGTCTATTATTTGGGCATATGGATCCCCAGACATTTGAGTAACCTATATAAATATAATTATGGCCTCCTTATCTAACAGGTATACACAGACGTGGGTAGATGGGATAGTTTATCATTGTCACTCCTTAATAGAATCCACACCATAAAAATGAATGTATTACCTAGGTTGCTTTTTCTCTTTATAGCATTACCAGTTCACATCCCCAAGTTTGACTTAAACCAGATACAGCAAAAAATCACAAATTTCATTTGGGGGAAACGGAAGCCCAGAATACTTAACCTGATATTACAGAGAAAGAAAATCAAAGGTGGCCAAAGTCTTCCAAACATACAGAGATACTACTGGGCAGCACGGATGGTCCCTCTGGCCAAAATAATTGCAGGCTCCCACAACACACAGTGGTGCTAGTTAGAAGATGATAGTAACAGGGAGATCCCATTAAAGTTACTACCCTGGCTAATTTTGTCAGGTCAGCTTAACACTGTCAAAAATTGATAGACCAGACACACAATATCAATCTGGTTAAAAATTAGGGAGGTATGGGAAAAAACGAATTATTTATGGCCATATATCCCACTACAATACCTGCCTGATTTTCCAACATCACATAAAGACTTAATTTTACTTAGATGGAAAAAACAGGGTTTACAATTTTTACCACAATTTTTGGGTGAGGGACAGACCAAAAGAATTTAATTTGTTACAGCAGGAGTTTAACATTCCCCACAAAGATTTTTATAAATATTTACAAATAAGACATTATGCCAGCCAAACGCTGGCCACATCTTCCATGGGAGAACAGTTAGAGAAGGGAATAGTTACAATATGGAACAGGGTATGGAGAGGAGACTTGAAACATTTGA
Source organism: Neoceratodus forsteri (assembly GCA_016271365.2). NCBI lineage: Eukaryota > Metazoa > Chordata > Ceratodontiformes > Ceratodontidae > Neoceratodus > Neoceratodus forsteri. The sequence continues at coordinate 573,324,973 of CM057452.1, forward strand.
TATCCTTGTTTTACTTAAAATTGGATGATGATATATTTGAGCTTGCTATTCAGAGGATGCAGAATGGTTGGATGGAGGAGTGCGGGCAGAATATACCAGATGAGGAGTGGTCAAAGATCTGGGCTAATCAGTCCAAAACAACAAACTTGCTAAGTTGGTGAGAATTTCGATGGAAGGTATCAATACGATTCTTTATCACCCCGACTATCTCACAGCACTACTCCAAACATCCCACAAACAGATGTTGGAGAAACTGCGGGCAAAGGGGCAATCACTGTCATATTTTCTGGGCATGTCCTAAAATCAGTCCTTTTGGTCACAAGTTAGGAGGAAAATGCAGAGAATGCTGGAATTGGTTCATGACCTGGAATTTCATCACCTGGTGCTTGCCAGCACTCCTCCAGAAATTAAAACTAAAGGGAAGGAATACTTATTCTTAATATTAATAGTAGCAGCCTGTAAAGTAATCACACAAAACTGGCTGTCACAGAATCGATTGTCAGTTACCCAGTGGCTTAATAACATCAAGCGAATCAGAGATATGGAGGCCATCACAGCCAAACTGTGGTTCATAGTGCAGAGACATAATTCCTGGTGGTACCCCTTTTTTACTTATTTAGAAGAAACTGAGGGATTATCTGTGTTAAGCCAAAAGTTAGGTTGAAACACAAGAGGTAGAGGGGAAGACCCTACTCAAAGAATAAATAAATGGCATATATAAAGAAGGTAGAAGACAACAGAGACGGAGTTTAATGATTTTAATACATTTTATTATTTTTAATAAGTTGATTTTGCTACAGTTGAAAAAGAGAGGCAGTATTAGGTACTGGATACAGTAGAATGTGGAACTCAATTGAGATTGTTGAGCAGGATGATCTGAAATCAAGTTTGATGTCACAAACATATTAATACTGTCTGTAAATGGTTACTCCTCCAGGAATCCTGCAACAAGAAACATATAAAGGTTAATTAATGGATGGTATAATTACAATCAAAGTGTTCTTATGGAATGTAACCAATTTTAAACTGTACCTATTGTCTATCTGTATAAATTATGCCTCTAATTAAATATTTAAGTTAAAAAAAAAAAAAAAAGCTGCAGCTTTCAGATTGAATAACCTGCCTTTTTTTCTCATTCTCTGTGTGGATTGGGAGCCACTTCTGCCTTGCTAGGGTGTTTTTAATGGTCTCATTTTAGACTTTAAAAGAGAAAAGAAAAAGATGCCACATGTAGGTACAGATTTAAATTATTGGGAGTTTATGGTCTCTGGGGGGTTACTTGTCCCCCCCCCCCCACACACACACACACAACTTGAGATTTTCTGTGTTTCTCTGTTTTCTGGCAAAATTGTGGACTTGGGGGACTTGTAAGTTTTTTTGGTGATTTTCCTCCTCAGCCTCCATTTTTACTGTTTGCGCGGCTGCCTTTAGGGCTGGTCATGCACTTAGTCAAATTTAACCTCCTGTGAGTGTCCTGAGCATGTGCCCATGGTGCTGCGCATATGCGCAGTGCTGACAGCTTTGCACAGTGCTAATCTTCATTGACTAGTATTGTGCAAGTGCACACATGCTCCATGAGCCTATGGGGCGCGCACAAACTCAGTTTAGTGCTTTTGAAGCCTACTAGAGCATTTGGCAGTTGGTTTGACTATTGTGTCCACGATATCAGTAATACAGTTTAAAATCGAGCCAGCCCAGTGGCGCTTAGGGTTGAGGCACTGGACGCCACACCTCGTGCCACACCGGTGACCCAGGTTTGGGAGTGAACCTGGGCCGTTGGGGGCCGGTAGGGGAAGGGAGAAGATAGAGTGTCCAGAGGACTGCTCTCCTCTCCCGCGGTGGTTTGTTGGAGGCACCCGGTGCAGTAGCGGCCTCTGGTGGAGACTAGGGGCGGCAAAGACATCGGGCCGCAGAAGGGGGTGGGAACGTCAGCAGGCTCCAGTGGTGTGAGAGCCACGCAGGCCACCATTGCATGTCGCGTCCCAAGGGGAGAAAAACACGCAGAAAAAAATCTAACTTGGCAGTAGGTGATGGTGGGAATCAGTGGCGAGCCCCATGCCCAGTGCTGGGCCTTCCGAGTCGCACTCCCATTCACCCTTCTCCCATCTGGCCACTCCACTTGATTGTAGACAGAGTGCTGGAGGAATTGGTGGCCCCACCCAAGGGGGCTCAGAGCCGGGGGGTGGGGTCGTGCGACCGGATGGGTTTGGGGGTGGGGGTTCAAACTGGAAAATGTGAGCATCGGGGGTTTCAGGCAGGCAACAGAGCACCAGCTGAGAATCCCCACTGGAGAGAGTCTGCCACAGGTAGGTGATAAAGTCTACAAAAAAAAGAAAAAAATACAGTTTAAAATCTTTTTTTCCTGTCACATTTTTCTGTGATTGACACCATGGCTTACAGGAGACCATTAATTATTAAAAGATGTCAGACCTACAGAAGGATGATGAGGCCCTCCCCCTGGGTACATATTTGATTCACGGTACCCCCCCAGCCGGTCCTCCAAGCTGGGGTGGGGGCACCCGGTCTGTCTCTTGGCAGTGGCAAAGCAGAATTGCGAAAATCTCTCTTATTGCTCTTCAGTGAGCTTCTGAGCCCCAATGTCCTGCAGGACATTCCAGCAGATACACCGAACCCCAAACCAGGCCCCTCAAGTCGGGGTGGGGGGCACATAGGCACATCCAGGTGCGACGCAGCATGAGCAGGCTGCAGAATCAGATGTGCAGGCAGACCCTGACCCTGACTTAGATGAAGGCCAGGATGAGGATTACGGGGATTTTGAGGAAACTCCTGATCATAAAAAAATTACTCTCAGAGCCAGCCTGGTGGCTCTGAGGGTTGAGGCGCTAGATTAAAAAAATAATAATAATTTCTCTCAGATGAGGAGGACGTCCCCTCCAAGGAAGAGATAGAAGAAGGAGAGTAGACAGAGCCCAAGACCAGGATTCTGATTCCACCCCTATTTGATAATAAGTCCTTGTCCTTTTTATGTTTGCTTGTGCAAGAAACATTGTGTGGCAGCTTAGGAGAAAAGCAGGTTGTGGAGGTGCGGCACTGTGGCGGCCAATGCCGGCACTGTATTTGTGGGCTTGGCAGTGTTCAACCAATGCAGGCCCACTGTCCTGATGACACTAGTTCTGCAGAAGTGCCACCAACTTAAAACAATTTGGCCACCCGCAGTCAGGGGCCGCCTTGTCATTGCAGCATCATCCATTCCGCTGCAGTGAGGGAGTGACCCGTCATTGCAGGGCAGTACCTTGCCTGGTGTAACAGTTTCATGAACATGGCGCCGGCTATCGCTGTCTGTCTCGGAGCCCCATGAAAGGTGATGGGAGTGCCCAATCCCCCGGTCGGCATGCCCCTGACCCAGTTCATTTGCTAACGGGGAGCCCACTCCCTGTCGGCATAATTCCCCCCCCAATTTGTTGTGTGCCGAGGGGGTGCCCAATCTCCCTCAGCATCATGCCCTCCCCAAACAGTCTTTCTTTGCCAGCAGGGGGCCCAATCCCCGTCGGCTCCAGTCCCCCCTCCCCCAAAATGCAGGTGGCACACTGGGAGCCCACCCCAGTGTGACCAAAGTAAGCCTGAAAACCAAAAACCTTCCTGCAACTTTTTTTTTGTTCTCCCTGAAACCAAGAAAACGGTCCCTCAGAGTGTCTCATGCCCCTTCCCCAACCCACACCCACCCCTCAGCACCCTGTCTCCCCACCCCCCACCCCTTACTTACCTCCAGAGCCCAGCGCAATGATCTTTGGTAGACCGAACATATCTGCACTCTTCAAAGCCAACTGTGAATTGAAGAAATGCCGGTAAGCTGTATAGTGGCATAAATATTTTTTTTTTCAACTTATGTGGATATCTTGGCCATTTTTTTGACTTTTGGCACCAAATTTTCAACATGGGGTTATTGGGACCCCTCCTTATGAATTCAGTCACTGTCATGGCGTTATTCGGTCCTGAAAGGTGATTTCATGGTCACTCGTGGAATCATCTTTCGGGACTGATTAACGAAATGACAGTGCCACTCTTCATGAGGTGGGCTCTCAAAAGTCTGTGTTACAAATTTGGTGACAAAAGTCCATAAAATGACTGTGTTATGAGCGTGCATTGCGCAGTTTCCATGCACCCTCGTAATTTCACGCATTTGTAATATTTTCACTCCAGATTTTCAACATTGGCATTTTTCCACACCTCCTTATGAACAGTACAGCTGTCATTTTTTTTATATCCTGCCCGAAATGTGCGTTTACACATCTGACACAGAATAGTGCGGTTGCTGTAAGAAATCAATGTTTGGGACAGATTAAGAAAATCATTGTGACAGTGTTCATGAGCAGAGGTCACAAAATGCCTGTGTTGAAAATTTGGTGAAATAATTCCACTAAATGACTGCGTTACACGCATGCGTTGCGCAGTTTCCACGTATGCTCGGAAGTTCGAGCATTTTTAATATTTTCACTACAGATTTTCAACATTGCCATCTCTTCACACTCCCTATGAATGGTACAGCTGTCATTCTTCACATCCTGCCCGATCAGAGATTTTCATACATCTGGCACACAATGGCACGATCGCAGTGGGAACTCAAAGTTCGAGACACATTAACAAAGTCACAGTGCCACTGTTCATGAGAAGAGGTCCCAAATGCTTTCATGAGATGGGTTTCACAAAAAGACCATGTTGAAAATCTGTAGTGCAAATACCAGTAAACGCCCGGGGTGTTAGGGTTTCTAACTATAACGTCCCACCCTGTGCAGACTGACAGGCATCAGGGTATGCCTTTGGATTGCCGACTGTAATGCTCATGCCATTCCACCCCCACCCTGCAGCCAGTGACAGGCATCGAGGTGTGTTTTGGACTCTTTGGCCCCAGAGTTCGCCCCATTCTCCTATACTGCACCCATTTCAGCGTATGCCCTTATGGAATGGGGTGACTGTAAAGCCGAACACCCCAAGGCACACCTCAACACTTGTCGGTGTCTGCAGGATAGGGTGAGGTGAAATGGCATGAACGTTATGGGTGATGACCCAAACGCACACCCCAATGCCTTTCTGTCTCTGCAGGGTGGAGGTGGGGTTGGTGTGAAGTTTAGTACTTCACTGCCATTCCTATTCCGCATCTGTCTAACGCCTGCATTTCCGGTGCTAATACCAGCAAGCAAACATTCGGCATTGAGAAATGCTTGTTGATAGCTGAGGCTTGTAGATCCTTACAGCTTAAGGAAAAGCAGTCTGTGGAGACGGTGAATGTTAATCCAGTTCTGTCAGCTTTCCCCCTCTGCTCCAAAGTGTTTCCCAGGTTTTATTCATTGTGACCAAATTATTGAGCAAAAATGGGCAGGTGTGGATCAGAGAAAAAAATCTTTCCAGACCAAAAATGAGGAATTATCCCTTTTTAGGATAAAGGTCTTGCATGTGGGACTATCCCCTCTGGCAGACAAGGCAGTTTACAATTCTGTTAAACACACCTCCATTCCAATCGAAGGTGCTTTGGCCCTATCAGATGCACATGACAAGTGGATGGATACCACATGCAGGAGGCGTTCGCCTCCACAGACACAAACGTTCGTACCTCCTATGCTTCATTTATTGTTGCCGGTGCCTTAAACCTTTGGTTCACTGTGCTGACTGACTTTGTCCCTCCTGATTCAGATGGTGTGAGTATTTTGCAGTTTGTGTCCATGGCCTCTACCTTTCTTGGTGATTTTACAGTGGACAATTTACGCATGTCAGCCCGATTGGCTTACCACATTGTATCGGCCATGTGGCTCAGACATTGGTCTGCTGATCAGACTTTGAAGGCGAAACTGTTCAGCCTTCCATTTGAAGGAAGTTTGTTGTTTGGTTCTGGTCTGGATTCTGTCTTGCTGGACATGCAGGATAAGAAGGGTCACCTCCCAATGTCAAAACAGCAACACAAGGCCACAGCACCCCAGCGGGGTCAGGTCGATGGCCGGCGTAGGCAGTCCCAAGGGGAGGGGGGTTGTCCCTTTCAGATCTTTGGTAACCAGAGACACAAAGGTGCCTACAGAAGGCAATAGGGGTTACAGTAATAGAGGTTCCTTTCCCAGGCGTCATGGAAGAGGACCAGCACAAAAGCCTGGTATCTTACAACAAAGGTATGCAGACCCATCACTGCCCCCCTTCCCTTGGTGGATGGGCCCAAACAACGTCAGATGCCTGGGCTCTGGAAATCCTTCAACTTGGTTATGCCATAGAATTTTTAACAGTTCCCTGAAGGGGACACTTCCTGTCATCCCCAGTTTCAAAGCAAGTGACAAAACACCAAGTGGTATCGGACACGCTGACCCACCTCATTCAGAAAGGGGCCATTGTGCTGGTTCCTTCACACGAGCAAGATCAAGGGTTCTATTCCATCTGTTTCATAGTTCCCAAGAAGTCCGAGGGCTTCCGGTCCATTCTGGATCTGAAGCATCTAAACAAGTTTGTTCTCCACAAAACATTCATGATGGAGTCTCTGAGGTCGATAACTCGGGTTGTTCAGCTGGGAGACTTCTTAACCTGAATAGATCTGACAGATGCTTACCTTCACATCCCCATCCATCAGTCCCACCAGAAGTACAACAGATTTGCGATACTGGGCAAGCTTTTCCAGTACAAGGCACTTCTATTTGGCCTTGAAACAGCCCCTCAAGTTTTCTCGAAGGTGTTGATAGTTCTGGTGGCTCAACTATGACAGGAGGGACATCTTGTCTGGTGGCTCAGCTACGACAGGAGGGACATCATGCCTACCCTTATTTGGATGACCTGTTCATTCGGGCACCGACATTGCCTCTAGCGAGGCGGTTGGTATCCAGGACCCTGGAAATCCTGGAATCACATGGCTGGATAGTCAACAGGGAGACTAGTTCCCTCAAACTATCTCAGTCATTGGAACACCTGGGGGTAGTCTTTGACATGAAAGTAGGGAGGGTGTTTCTGTCGACCTCCCAGGAGGAGATTTTGTTGTCAGAGATACGGTGGCCAAGGAATCAGTCCTCAACATCAGCCCAAAGTCTTCTGTGGATTCTCGGCCTCATGGTGGCAACAATAGACTTAGTTCCTTGGGCCCACTTCCTCATGCAGCCCCTTCAGTCAGGGCTGCTGACTGCCTGGGATCTGTCATCAGAGGACTGTCAAGCCAGGATCCTCCTCACCCCTCGGCTTCATTACTCCCTGAGTTGGTGGCTTAATGTGCAGAATCAAAACAAAGGGGTTCTTTTGGAACTACCGCCAGAAGTGATTCTCACAACAGATGCAAGTCTGCTCTGGTGGGGGGCAGTCCTGGACCAACTTCCCACTCAGGGAGTTTGGTCATTATAGGATCAGCAACTCCATATCAGTGCCCTGGAGATGCGGGCAGTTCACTTACCTCTACTTCAGTTTCAATCTGTACTGAAGAACACTGCAGTAAAAGTACGGTCAGACAATGCCATCACAGTGGTGCACATAAACAACCAAGGAGGCACAAAAAGCAAGGAAATGCTTTGGGAGGCCTCCGAACTCCTGAGTTGGGCAGAGGAGAATCTTCTCTCTCTGTCAGCAGTACATCTCGCAGGGGAATTGAACATTCAGGCAGACTGGCTAAGTTGCGAAAATGCTCATCCCAGAGAGTGGCAGTTGAACCCGGAAGTGTTCTCACTCCTAAGCAATTGATTCGGGCAACCGCAGATAGATCTGTTCATGTCAAGCCACAATGCTCAGACCAAAAAGTTTTTCAGTCTGTACCGGTGTCCACAGGCAGAGGCAGTGGATGCTCTGACTCTAGTGTGGTCCTTCTGGAGAGCGAGTGCCTTCCCTCCACTGCCTTTCCTTCAGAAGGTCTTAAGAAAAATAAGACACTCAAGTGGAAACTTCCTTCTGATAGCCTCGGAGTGGCCAGGAAGACCGTGGTTCTCTGATCTAGTGAATCTAGTTCAGCAAGTACTCTTCCACCTACCGGTTCGAAGGGACCTCCTGCTGCAAGACCCCGTTCTCCACCTGAACCGAGGCACAATGCAACTCGCAGCCTGGGTCCTAAAACTAGGGTTTTCCCTGAAAGTAGTTGAAACCTTGATGGCAGCCAGGAAAACTTATACTTCGGCAGCTTACGCGCAAGTCTGGACAATTTTGTCATCTTGGTCCAGAGGAAAAGGGTTTAAACCTTCAAAAGCCTCCATTCCTTAAGTCCTGGGCTTGCCACAGGAGGGTGTGGAGAAGGGGCTGGCATTGAGCATGCTGAGAGGTCAGGTTTCCACTCTCGGAGCTTCCTCAGGGTTCTTGCTAGGAACGAATAGAGAGGTTATTCATTTTTGCATGTGGTTGGCAGGAGCTGACCGCTGTTTCAATCCACGGTACTCCCGTGTGATCTGAACTTAGTTCTGAATGCTCTCTGTGTTGAACCCTTTGAGCTGCTATCATCCCTATTGTTGGATGTATTGTCCTATAAGGTCTGTTTCCTAGTGGCCATGTGTTCAGCCAGGAGAGTGGGCAAACTCCAAGCCCTGTCTCACAAGAAGCCATACCTTATTATGCATAAGGACAAAGTGGTACTCAGGACGGTTCCATTCTTTATCCCTGAAGTGCCCATGGCCTCTCATGTGAACCAGGAAATTTGCTTTCCATCCTTTTGCCTGCATCCTTCTCACCCCATGGAGGAGGAGGAGTTACATAAACTGGACCTGCAACGGGCAGTTAGGATCTACCTCAAACGTACAGCTGAGTTTTGTACATCAGATAGTCTATTTGTGCTTTCTAACCCTAGGAATCACTCGTTATGATTAAACGAATGCAGTCAGCTTTCAGTGCTGTACTGCCACAGAGAGATGGAATGTATGCAAATGATGGAACTCTTAATTGGCTCATGCCAGTTTCATACTGCTGCCCCTAGTAACTGCTGCACTCTGAGTGCTTCAGATTCTTTACTCCTCCTGACAGTGAAGATGCCTCGGAGAGCTCTCCTCGACTTTCTGTCAGAAACTTAATTAGTCGATAAGTACCATTAATTTTCATTATAGTTCAGTTTGTTGCCCCTATAGTATAGTTATTTAGTATTATTTGGGTTTTTTGATTGTGTTTTTCGGTTCCTCATCAGTTCCATGAAACTGCTGTCTTTAGAGTTTTTTTTACCTCAGAATTTGAATTTTGTCTCCTTTTATACTGGTTCCCTTTGGGTTCCGTATTGTTAATCTTTGTTTTTTAAATTTTGCTTACTTGCGATTCCTTTTTCCTGTCAGGAACCAAGCAGTTGTCGGTTCCATTTTACATTCAGGAACCAATTGCGGTTATTTTTCTTTATTTAATATCAGTTCCAAGGAACTGACCATTTGGTCAGGTAAACTTTAAAACTTTAAATCTGAGACCAATGTCAGAGACTCTTAGGCCAAAGAAAAAGACAGGATGGACTGGATTTAAAACATGCATTAGCTGTGGTCATCTAGTAGTTAAAGCTGATAAACATAATCTCTATATTTTTTGCTTGGATCCCAGTCACATTTTTGCAAACTGTGCTGTGTGTAAAACTTTCTGCCCTAAAACCCTTAAAAAGAGGGCTAAAATATTACAAGAAATGGCCGCTCTTGCTCCTCCTTCAAAAAACCTCTGAAGAGGTAGCCCCCCTCTACCTCTTTTTCTGCTTCTAAAAAAGATTCCACTTGGGTTCGTACCGAAGGGTCTGTGTTGTCTGCTTCACAAATCTCCAAAGATCCAACATACGCGCACCTCATCCACTGAACTGCTACTAGTCCCACGGTGCTGGACCACTCAACATCAACGTGCCTTTGGTAGCAGAGCGCCTTCCTGGTTCAGTGGACTCCCGAATAGTTAAGTACCCTTCCTAAACTTGGAGAGCTCAAACATAAGTTCCGAACTCACCTTCTAACTGAAAAATCCTGTGATTGCTCCACCTAATTTCAAGGTCCCTTTCAGGACCTCCACTAGTCCACCCCCCCTCCTTGGACCTCCCTCACTGACACCTCTATCCCCATCTTACCACCCTCCTCCCTGCCTTCGCCTCTCCCCTCCCTTTCAAAGACTCTTTCCTCCCTCCTATTGTAGTTGCAACTTTGCAAGACTGCTTGGCTGCTCCCCTCCTCTTGGTTCCCCCACACTTTTCTTCACTCTGCCTCTGATCAGGTTTTGCTTAATGTGTATGTAACTGAAGCTTAATTGTCCTATACTATAATGTAAACACATGTACATCTGTTCTGAAATATTCTGTATGACTTGTCTGTTTCCCTGCAACTGTTTGTAACCCTTCCTACTGATGTGGAACCTTTGTAAATGAGCTGCCTGGTGCTCAAAGATATTTGCAATCCTAGAATGAATAAATAAATAAAAAGATAAGGAAAGGCCTAAAGAGTTGGTGGATCCAAAATCCACGGATAAAACTGACTTTGCTAAATCCAAAAGGCTTATGGAATCGGCTTGTCAGCCGTTTCCAGCAAAGAAAAAAGAAAAAGATGTCGCTGCACCTCTGGCTGAGAATGCTAAGGAGCCCTCTGCAGACAGGCCTGTCATGCCCACGACTGAGGACATTGCCAAGGCTCTACAGATTCTGCAGGCACTTCAGGCGGTGGTACTGGTTCCCACACCGGCTCCACCGGTTCCTGCCCAGGTACAAATGGTAAAGGAACCTGCCTATGTATATGACGTCCCAGAACTGGAAGAGGAGGAGGAGGAAGGTGAGCCTATAGAACCTGAGGTGTCTCCTGAACATGAGTTTGGTTCCCCATCTAGGGGTCCAAATGATTATATTTCACATTATTCTTTTGTGAAGCAGATGGTGGACACCTTAAACCTTCCTATTCAGGAAACTGGAGAAGAGGAGGAAGAGGCAGACTTCCTAGAGATGATGGGGTTAGACCCACAAAATGACAATTGCTACCCAGGCACAAGTCATTGAGAAAACGGGTACTAAAAATCCTAAAAACTGCCTACCACTATTCCAGGGGTTGAAAAAAAGATTGATAAAAAGTACCTTTTGGATAGGTCCAGTGCAGCCATTTTATTTAACCACCCCGACCATGAAGGAGTGGTACAGGCAGTAGCCTGTGACAGAGCTAGAATCTCTGTCTTCCCACCCTCCTAATAAGGACTCTGGAAAACTGGACAGTATGGGAAAGAAGGGGTATATGGCAGCCTCACTGCTAGTGAGGCAGGCCAATTATATGGCATACACAGCACAATACCAAAAGGCCTTGTGGAACACTGTTCTGGCACTAACATAAAATTCCAGGTGAAGTGGTGGGACATGGCAGAAACTGCCAGGATAGCATTGGATGCCATTAAGTACCAGTTGCATATGGCTGTGGACGCAAATTACACAGCAGCCAGGCTTATGGCCCTTACTGTCTCCATGAAGTGGTTTGCTTGGCTTAGGACAACAAGTCTGACCCAAGATACGCAGACAAAGGCAATGGATTTTCCCATTTTGGGGACAAGACAGAGGCCTATATGAAAAAAGTGAAGGCGTACAAAACTAAATATAGAAGTAATTCTGCTAAAGAGACCCTCCACTTCTTACAGGCTGCAGTACAGGGGAGGCAGGGGGAGGGGCTCCTACTCCAGACCCTTTTTTCAGGTCCAGGCAACAACAGACTACCAGCAGCCCGGGGGCTGTTTCAGAGGTAGCGGTAGAAGGACCATGAGGTGGTCCGCACAAGTGCCTTAGAAGGACCATGAGGTGGTCCGCAAAAGTGCCTCAAGTTCTGGCCCAGCCAAACAGAATCCCTGATGGGCTGGTGCAGGTCACCTCCCCCCTACCAGTAGGAAGCATATTGGTTCACTTCCTCCAAGCTTGGCATGCCATCACCACTGACAAGTGGGTCTTGGAGGTAGTGAGCCAGTGACTGTCACTGAGGTTTAAATCTCTCCCCAAACTGAGAGCCAGGCATTTTGCCCCAGCAACCTCTGCAGACAAAGGCCTTCTAGAAGCAGAGGTAGCAAACCTACTAAACATCAGAGCAGTAGAACCCATGCTCCTACTCTGGGGGAAAGGGCTTCTATTCAAGATACTTCCTTACTCAAAGGAAAAATGGGGAGGCCGGCCCAGTGGCGCTGATGCACTGGATGCCGAACCTCACATCACGCCGGTGACCTGGGTTTGGGAACAACCTCGGGACGTCAGTTAGCTGGCACGGGGGGGGGGCAGGATCAAGCAGTCGAAAGGCAGCTCTCCTCTCCTGGGGAGGTTGCTTGCCCCTCTGTAGTTCCACTTCCATCGGGTGGAGGCCTGATGGGTAGCATAGGCGGAGAGGGGCGGAAGGGGCCGAGCCGGTACCTGGCATGCGTGTGTGCCTCCACATGCACAGGTGTGTCTGTCGGGGTCCCAGGAGCTAGGGGGAAAATGGGGAAAATCAAAAAAAATTGAAATATAAAAGAAGAAAAGTGGGGACTGGCGACCCATTCTGGATCTGAGGTTCCTAAACAAGCATGTCTCAGAACCAAAGTTCAAAATGGCCACTCTGGCCATGATCATCCTCACACTGCAGAGAGGGGATTGGCTGGCATTCTTAGACCTCAGGGACGCCTACTTCCACATTTCAATATGGCCAAGCCACAGAGAGTACCTGAGGGTCAGACTCCCCTCAAGTCACTATCAATTCATAGCCATTCCCTTCGGCCCAACTTCTGCCCCCAGGACATTCACAAAGTGTCTGACTGTAGTGGTGGCACACCTAAGAAGGCAGGGAGTGACTATATTACCATACCAAGACAACTGACTAGTCGTGAGTCAGTCCCTGCAACATGTCAAGGACTCTCTAGCTCTATCAAAGCACACATTAGAGTCCCTAAGATTTCTGATAAACGTACTGAAGTCCAAAATGCAGCCAGTACAGCTTCTGGACTTCATTGGAGCAGAGTTAGATGCCTGCCAGGGAAGAGTCTTTCTTCCACAGGACAGAGTGGACAACATCCTGCAGCTAGCAGGATCATTCCGGCTGAACAGACGAAAGACAGTAAGAGAGTTCTTGCGACTGCTGGGCCACATGACAGCTTCCACAGCAGTAGTCCCAGGGTCCAGGTTTCAGATAAGGGACACACAGTTTCATTTGCGAGCTCACTGGTCCCAGAAAAGGGATTCCCTAGCCAAGCTGGTGCCAGTTTCAGACACCCTTCTGCAGGCCTGCAGTGGTGGCTGGATCCAGACTATCTCAGGGAAGGAATCCCCTTCCAACAGGAACATCCTTCAGTAGTGCTCACCACAGATGCCTCTCCGCTGGGTTGGGGTGCACATATGCTGGTCCTAACTGCCAACGGAATGTGGTTACCACAGGAATCCCTCCTACACATCAGTCTCCTGGAGCTCAGGGCAGTATACCTGGCTCTGCAGGAATTTTCTCCTCACTTAAAAGGAAAGGTGGTGACTGGCCCGGTGGTGCTGAGGGTTAAGGCGCTGGACGCCACACCTTACGCCACGCCGGCGACCCAGGTTCGGGAACGAGCCTGGGTTGTAAGGGTTGACAGGGGAGGGAGAGGATCGAGTCCGAGGACAGCTCTCCTCTTCCAGGAGAGAGGGAGGGGGGGGTTCCTGCTCGGCTGGCCTCTGGCGGAAGCCAGAGGCTTAGCAAGTGTGCCAGAGTGTAGAAAAAAGGGGGTCGGGAGTGGCCGACATCGCTGGCAACGCCTTGATGTCAGGGTGCTAGCCACTCCCTAGTACAGGAGAAAAAACCCTTCCAGCTCTGGCAGAGATGGATCACCGGAGCTTGCCCTCGATTTGCTGCCGCCCTCCTGGCACCTTCCTGACCGACAAGACAAAGAGGTTCGGGGTGTTGGGGCCCACCCGTCCCCACCCAGGTAACTGCAGCTACATGAGCGAAGGAGAGTCGATCATGTGAGGCAAACTGCAGAGGGATGGCTCCTAGGTGATCCTGAGGAGACCAGAGCTGGGGGGGGGGGGGGAGAGGAGACTAAATAGTAAGTTCCAAAAAAAAAAATAAAGAAAGGTGGTACAGGTCAGGATGGACACCACCACCACCATGTACTACATAAACAAGCAAGGGGGAACCAGGTCCACCCCACTGTGCTCTGAGGCCATGATGGTGTGGGGCTTGGCCTACTCACTACAAGTGTCCTTGTCAACTGTCCACCTCCCAGGAAAGGACAATATATGGGCAGACTCTCTCAGCAGAATCAGCCAGAACCATCACAAATGGTCCCTAAATGCACAAGTGCTCAAGTCGGTATTCAGGAGGTGGGGCACACCAGAGATACATATCTTCACCTTCACAGACAGTTGCCAGCTGCCACAGTTCTGTTGCAGACACCCCCCCCCCCAGCAGGGACACACTCGTGGTGGATGCCTTGACACTAGATTGGTCAGGCAGATTTGTGTATGTGCCCCCCCCCAATTCTCCCTGTTGCTCAGGACTTTGATAAAACTCGGGTCACAACCAGCAACAATGATCCTAGTAGCACCAGATTGGGCGAGACAGCCATGGTATTCACTACTGCTGACCATGTCTGCCTCACAGCCAATCCACGTGCCCCAGAGGCACAACCTTCTGACGTCCTCTTGGGACAGGATCCTGTATCAGAACCTCAGAGCCCTGCAACTTAAGGCATGGCTCTTGAAGACTTAGAGTTTGCCAACTTAAACATCTCTGAAGAAGTTTTGACTGTGCTCTGAGGCTCTAGGAAGCCATCCACCAAGAAAACTTACTCCTCAAAATGGAAAAAATTTTCCATTTGATGTAAGGGAAGAGAGGTGAATCCCTTTGGTGCTAGTATCTCAGTCCTGCTGGACTGTCGGAACTCGTCTACACTCTATGGGCCTTAGACCTTCCACACTGAAGGTCCATTTGACTGCAGTTTCAGCATATGTATCCGCTGGTAAGGATAGGTCCATGGCCTCTTACCCTGTTTTTAATAAATTCTTCAAGGGCCTCAACCACCTTCACCCTCCCCTCAGGGGTCTGGTTTCTGCCTGGAATCTCAATATCTGTATTGCCAAGCTCATGGAGCCCCCCTTCGAGCCCATGATAACTGCAGACTTGAAGTATGTCACATGGAAAACTGTCTTCCTGGTTGCCATCACTTCAGCCAGAAGAATAAGTGAACTGCAGGTCCTGTGCATGGACCAAGACTACATATCAGTCCAAAAGGACAAGGTAGTACTCCGGACCAACAGGAAGTTTCTTCCTAAAGTGGTCTCAGATTTTCATCTGAACCAGTCTATCACTTTACCAGTCTTTTTCACAGAGAATGCCAGCTCATCTGAACGAAAACTGCATAGCCTGGATGTCAAGAGGGCCCTTAGCCACTACCTTGAAAGGACCAAGGCTCATAGGTCTGAGCATACCCAACTGTTCCTCACTTATGGGAAGTGGGTAAAGGCAAACCTGCATCAAAGCAAACCATTGCACACTGGATTGTAGCTTGCATACAGTTATGTTACAGTAAAGTGGGTAAACAAGCACCCCTGGGCCTCAGGGCACATTCTACCAGGGGTACAGCTGCTTCACTAACAGCTGCAAGAGGCATTCCACTGTTGGAAATCTGCAAAGCAGCTACATGGAAAACTGTACACTTTTACCAAGCACTATAGTTTGGATATACAGTCCAGAAGTGATGCCAGATTTGGAACAGCAGTTCTGCAGAACCTGTTCCCTAAATAGGTTCACTGCCCAACCTCCAAAGGTATTGCTTGGTAGTCTACATTTGTTTAATCATAATGAGTGATTCCTGTGGTTAGAAGAAAACATTACTCACCGTAATAATCTTGTTTCTTCTAAGGAATCACTCATTACAATTAAAGCTCCCACCATGCCTCCTCTATCTGAACCTAATAAAGGGAGCAATCCTAGTTTCTGCATCCCTGCTGAGTTTTAGACATGTCTACAGTTAATGTTTCAAGTTCTTTAACCAGTTGGTATTTATTGTTGTCCCTACTTTAGGGATTTTAATGTTTAATGGGATGTGATTAAAAGGGGGATTTAATCCATAGAATTAGACAGAGGGTCTTTACCCTGTTAGGCTGCATAAGAATCTGAAGCACTCAGAGTACAGCAGTTACTAGGGGCAACAGTTTTATATTGGCACGAGCCAATTAAGAGTTCCATCATTTTCATACATTCCATCTCTCCATGGCAGTACAACACTGAAGGCTGATTGCATTTTTTTAATCATAATGAGTGATCCCCTGGATGAAACCAGATTATTATGGTGAGTAATTTTTCCTTTTGAGGCATCCAAACAAGGATAAAAAGCCTCAAAAACCACCCTAGCTGGGTGGGTATGGGCCTTTGTTGATAAGGCCTATGTTGCAAGAAAAAAGAGGCCTTCAGCTCTCATCAAGTCTGTCTTCACCAGGGCGATGGCAACTTCCTGGGCGAAGAGAGGCAAAGCCACAGTTTTAGAACTATGCAAGGCAGCTACCTGATCTTCCATCCACACCTTCACCAAACATTACCAAGTGGATGTTCAGAGTTCTGCTGACGCAGCTTTTGGTTGCAGAGTGTTGCAGGCAGCAGTTCGCAAGTAATTCTGATGCATCTGGTGTATGGGATAATATTCTTCCCCCTCCTGTTTTTTTGCCTGGGTACTGCTTCTTAGAACCCAGTTGTTTTGATTACACATTGACAATGTGAAGAGCTACAGAAAGAAGAAATTAACTTCAGACTTACCGTAATTTCCTTTTTTTTAGCTCCAACATTGTCAGTGGGTCCCATCTAGGAGCTTGTCTCCCGAGGGAGAATCTTGAAATGTGTATTTACAGGCTGATTTGTCAATTATCTGCAACCGCAGTTTAACAGGTTTCGTTAGTTACTTAAGGTGTGTTTCCTGTTGCAGGTTGGTTCTCTGCATTCATTAAAAAAAACAAAAAAAAAACCAAATTGGACAGGACATGTTTCATTGTGTGTTAGCTTCAGTTTCACAGCTTGGTGACTTTTATGAAACATGTTGGCTGTTATATGTTTTCTCTACAAGAAGGACTGGATACTCAAGGCCTCTTGGATGCATGAAAAATGATCCCTTCCCCGAATGTCGGATAGGAAGGTAAGACAGTTTTATTATTACAAGTATATGATTGCTTATAATTTATATGTGTAGCTCTTATGGCACTGCGAGTTAAGTAGTAAATGGGCAGTTGCTACTGCTGCATGGAATCCTCATGAGCCCAACATTCTAAAGGCTGGGCGGTGCCATTCCCTAGGTAGGGGTGCACTATACCCAGTTGTTTTGATCACCCATTGACAACGTTGTAGCTAATAGAAAAGGAAATTACGGTAAGTATGAAGCTAATTCCTGCTATCTAGCACCTACTTCTTTGTCCAGATGTTTGTAACAAATATGCGAAGCACTTCTGCCATGTTCCTATTCCTAATCATGGCATTTACTGCCAGTCTTTCAACTATCTAATACCCTGTTCCTACCTTCATCTGTATATTGGATATTTTGTTTTTGTTCCCACATCAGTATTCAGGGGGTTACTCACCAACATGCTGGCCAATTAGTTTCTACATTCGTTCCCACATTTGGGTTTAATGCCTCCATATTATAAATCCATCTCATTTCTGCTCTATCCAGCATCTTACCATGATCCCCTCCTCTCCCTGGTTGCGGTACCACTTCTAGCCCCCAAAACTTGAGGGACGCCCCTGTGTGTCCTGCCTCCATAAAATGTAATGCAACCTGTGATTTTTCATTCCTGGTGCGTATATCACTTTTGTGCTCCTGGATCTGAATTTTTAGACTCCTTGTGGTTTGTCCCATGTATAGTCTATCACACATACATTGTAATATATAAATGACCCACTGTGTTGTACATGTAATGTGTTGTGTAATTTCAAATATCTTCCCATTATGCAGATGCACAAATACTTGTTTCATGCTGGTATGGCTGCAGACTGAACACCACCCACATGGTACCCTCCCGAGTCTACAAATTCAGATCAAAAGGTAGGGTGGGTAGAGACCAGGGAGACTCTGAATGGAAAAATCAGGGGAGGGATGGAAGGGGGGGCAGCAGTAGTTATCAAACTGTGAACTGCATCTCGAGCAGATGTGATAGACTTCAAGGCTTAATCTGTTGGCATTTTCGTGTGTAATGATGCATTCGTAATATTAATAATTGAATCTGATGCTAAAGCATCACTGGTATTTGTTTAAACAAAAAAGCGAAGCATGGTTCGCCATGTTCCCCCCCCAGCCACCGCTCCCAGTCATGACACCTGATGGGAATCAAGAACCAGTGTTTTGGTATGAGACATCTTACAGGGCGATTTGAGTAGTGTGTATGTTGGTTTTAAGTTTTGAAATGTATAAGGGACAATGAATGTAATGAATTGTGAACTGTGCACCTCCCAGCTCGAGTGCAGCAGAAAGGGCCGTAAGGTAACTTCCTGACCAAAGCCACATGGCGGAGGATGTTATTGGTTGTTTAGCAACCAGTCCTACAGTCGCAGGAGCATGATGACATCTGGGAGTGGTGGTTTGGGCATCACATCAAAGGAGGCAGTAGGCACATATGGGTCTGAGAAGGGTGCAGGTACAAGTGGCTTGTTGCGTTAGTAGTTCAAGTGGAGAGCCCCACTGAAGAATGCCAGAAGAGAAATAAAAGCAATTCACACAAGGTAAATAACTATATTTGAACAATTATAGTGATACTATATTTTTGAATACATTTGTAGTCATGCAGGTAACTGAGGACATTATTTTACTTGCAGAAAGTGAATGAAACCATAAATGAATTGCTATTAATGGTGCAGTGGGCCTTGGTCATGATGATTAAATGGAAATGTTAAAAATGAAAAAAAAAAGTTATTTTGAACAAGTTGGCAAAACGGTATGTACTAGCTCCAGTTAATATGGTGGTTTAACGCAACTGCATAATGGAAATGGTGTTTGCACATTGAGGTGGAGGCAGCACCATGGTGGTGGTGGTGGTGGTTGAACTAATTGAATATGCTTATGAGGTGGTTTGTATTGTTTACAGGCTAGGTCTTAACTCTGAATTAAATAAGTCTTAGTGGCATTCATATTGAATGAAAAAAGTATAGTGAATTGATGATATAAGGTATCAAATTGTTAAAAATATATAAAATTTTTTTTTTTAAATTGTATAAAAAATGAAATGATGATGTATAATTTTATGTCTTAAAACAGTTGCAAAACACCCTATGAGTAAGCTAATTGGACTGAGCGAAACGTCAGGAGCAATTAATAAAAGTTATAAACTCAGTGGAATGAGGAATCCATTTCATTATAAGAATTTCAGTGTTTCCCTCCATGAAAAATATGGTGGAAAAATTAAAGTGCCATTAGCCAGTCGCTGTGCAGTATTTTTTAAATCCATTTTCTAACTGTCTTTGTTACAGTCCCTACCCATAATTCATAATCCTGTGCTTGTGACATCACGGTCATTTGTATGGCAATATATTGTGATAATCCCAAGACTGTGACCTCATAGCAGGTATATGCAACATGTGCAGATGATCCACAGGGAAGAAAGAAATCTATTTTGATGAAAATGTCTTCTGTAATAAAAAAAAAAAAGATTGGAGATTCTGAAATTCAGATTTAAGCAGAATTTGGTGTAAATATGTTCTGTTGATGCCAACAGATGCTTTTGCAGGAAACTGAAAATCCTCTATAGAGTGATGTTTGCCACTTTTTGGAAGACCTTGCAAAACAAGACATTTGGACACAATTTATCTTATAGTTTATAAATGTTCTATATTTCTGTTCTTCATTGCTGGGTATATTTATTGCTAAAAGATCTTTGAGAATATCTCCTCCTTTGGGCCACACCTTTGGCACTACAGCCGTCAGCACTAGGACCGCACGGATACTTTTGCTAGTTGAAGGCCACCCACAATGAAGAGCTAAGTCCATGTGTTTATAAGCGTGGGCTGCCCCATCACTTCTCGATTCTTTTTCCACCGTCAATCATCCTCATTGAACCTGCTGAAGGAAACACCTTCGACTTAGCCATTGCCATTTATTCTTTTACTTATTGTTTATTTCGTCATCTCTGCATGGCGCTGAAGTTGAAAGAGCTTTTATTTCAGTATTGTAAGTGCAGATATAAAATTTACAAAGAAGACACATGTGGTTTGTGTGTGCTGTTTGGGTCTGTCTCACAATGTAAGGACATGTGAGATTTGCTAGAGGTTCAACCAGGCTACAAGGCAATGCCATAAGAAAGCTTCAGAAAACGTTCTTCTTTTCAAGACATTGAAAGCCATGGAGAAGAAACAGGGCCCAAAGTCTGTGTCTTCCTCACCATTGGCCAAAAAGCAGCTGCCAAAGTCAAAGGATCGGGACAGGGAACTGTCATTGTCATGGCCCTCATCCTCGTCTGGCAACAAAATAAACACAGAGAAAAAGAAATTTCTGCTTTGCTGGTGAGCTCCTGGTTACTGTTGAGACAAGGTAAGTCTGTGTCATCACCTGTTCTGGTGGCATTGACTTCAGCCCCCCCCCCAGACCGTCTGTGAGACTCCAAAGTCAGGGCTTGGCTTAGGTGCTGCCATTCCTACAATGGACAGCAGGACGCCATCGTCATCAGGCCAAGGCCCATCAACGCAAGTAGTCCTTGCCTTTTTACAGGGTACTGTTGACTCTGTGGCTGTGCTGGCATGGTTTTCAGAAATGATAAAATGCATTCTACCTGGATTACCAGTGCAGGCAGTTATTCTCGGTACTCAGCTCTTATTGACGTGTTCACCAGCATGCTGCAGAATCCGCCATCTCAGCTGCTACTGATATTGCCACTGCAGCTCATTTTGCAGCTGTCCTCGTTGATTGGGTTGACGATGACCAAGTAGACTACAGTCCTGACCTCATGGATTTATAGTGGAGGAATTAGAGGAGGAATATGAGGGAGAACAATTTGTAGGACCTCAATCTAGTCCTTCCCTCTCATCCTGCAATGAGGATTCAGTGGTTTATACCTTGCGGTCTCCTTCTGAGGATCCAACTTTCCAAGTCATGATGCAGCAAATGCAGTCTGCCGTGGGCTTTGCTGTGGAAGAGGAAGGTTCCACAAAAAGGAATCTAAAGGAAGTTTTGGAGGTGCCCTGCTCCCCCTCCATTATAATTCCACCAATATATCCTGAATTAGAGGATGCTACTTCTGCTGCAAGGTACAGACCAAACTCACTGCCTGTAGTTCCTGGAAAAGCTGATAGACTGTATCCTGCATCATCTGCTAAGCCTTATTATGTTAACCAGCCGGAAACTGACTCTGTAGTTATCATGGCTGCTCATTATAGGTCTAGGACCCTAGACACATGAGTACTTTGCCTCCTGATAAAGAAGCTAGGAGGCTGGATGTGATGGGCAAGCATATTTATGCATCTGTATTATTGGGCCTTAGAATTGCAAACTGCCAGGTCACAGAAACATAGAAGTTGACGGCAGATAAGGACCGCAAGGCCCATCCAGTCTGCCTATTTTTTCTACCTTATGAATGTGCCATAGGCCTGTACTCTGTCAATGGCCTATCTATTCATACTTATCTTTATTCTTCCCTTATGCCTCTCCTATGCCTATTTGAAGCCCCGCACTGTATTCATATCCACCACTTCCTGAGGTAGACCATTCCATGCATCCGCCACCATTTCTGTGATAAAGAACTTACTCACATTCCCCCTTAATTGTCCTCCCTCTAATCTCATGCTGTCTTCTTGTCCTGCTATTTTTCTTATCTTGAAACATGTTAGACTCTTTTACCTTGTTAATACCCTTAAGATGTTTGAATGTTTCGATCATATCACCTCTCTTCCTCCTTTGCTCTAGGGTATACATATTGAGCTCTGTTAATCTGTCCTCATATGTTTTCTAATGCAGTCCCTGCACAATTTTGGTTTCCCTTCTCTGGACTGCCTCCATTTTGTTAATGTCCTTGTGCAGGTGCAGCCTCCAGTACTGCACACAGTACTCCAGATGGGACCTAACCAGTGTCTTTTAAAGAGGGATTATTACCTCCCTCTTTTGACTTGCGATACCCCTACTAATACACCCCAACATCCCTCTAGCCTTACCTACTGCTTTAGTGGTCTGCTTGGATGATTTCAGGTCATCTGTGATGATGATGCCCAAGTCTCTTTCTTCCCTTGTGATTGCCAGCAACTCCCCTCCCAACCTATAGGTGGCTTCAGGGTTTCTCTTCCCTCTGCATGATCTTGCACGTCTTTGTGTTAAACCCCATTTGCCACTCTTCTGACCATTTTGCCAGTTTATCCAGATCTCTTCTCACTCTGCCCACCCCATCTGGATCATCTACTCTGTTGCAGATCTTGGTGTCATCTGCAAACAGACAAACCTTATCCTCCAGTCCATCTGCAATGTCACTGAAGAAGATATTGACGAGGACTGGCCCCAGGACTGATCCTTGAGGTACCCCATTTGTGGCTTACATCTTTTCTGACTGTATATCCACATGATAAAATATCAGCACAGCCTGTGGAAAACTGCTTGTACTGCAGCTCAGGCTTTGCCTGGTGGCTCTGCCAAGAATGGTTTACTTAAAACATTGTCTCCTGGTGTTGAGGTTGGCAAACATCTGCTGCGCTCAGCTTATGATGTCTCAGATGCTTCTGCCAGGGCTGCTGCTTCTGACACATTTGCATAAAGAGATATTCTTGGCTTAGAGTTGCTGGTTTTGCTAATGATGCGCACAGGCAGTTTTGAATGCCCCTTTAAAAGGGACAAAACTAGGAAAACATGACACCCTTTTTAATAGTGTTAGGGTCATCAGGCTCTCATAAGAGATGGTGGAGACCCTGAACGCGCCCATAAACCAGGAGGAAATAGCCTGCACATTCACAGAGTTCAAAACAGGGAGAGCACCAAGCCCAGATGGGTTACTGGCCAAATGTTTTAAAACCTTCAAGGAGGAGCTGGTGCCTATCTTGGGTCAGGTGTATTGGGGGGGTGGCTTCAGGAGGGAGAGAGAGCATCTCCATTTTGGCAGTATGCGCAAATATCAGTTATTCAGAAACCAGGTAAGGATGCCGTGTTGTGTGGCGCATACCAGCCAATCTCACTGCTAGATGTAGACCAGAAAATCTATACATCCATTCTGACTCATAGACTCCAGGATTGTGTTGGAACACTGGTCCATCCAGATCAAACAGGTTTCATCAATGGTAGATTAATCCATGATCATATAAATTGTCTTCTCAATCTCATCTGGTGGCAACAACAGTCACCTGAACCTGCATTGGCAATATTTATGGATGCTGAGAAAGCATTTGAACGGGTGGACTGGAGGTTTCTGCACAGAACCCTGGAGGAAATGGGCATAGGGCCAAAATTCAGGGACAGTGTCAAGGCTGTTTATGCCTCTCCCCAAGTGATAGGGTTTATGAAGTAGTTGCTACCCGATTCCATTTGACCAGAGGCACACGACAGGGCTGTCCCCTGTCCCTCTTGCTCTTTGGGCCTCCCAGGCCAGAACTTTAGACCATCCTCCGAGTCCCCTCCCGGGTCTATATGGCCCGGCAAGGTGGAGGCCTCCTCAACTTCCAGTCTTGCCGCGGAGGAGGCTTCTTTTGTGGCGCTGGAGGAGCAGCATGATTCCTCCTGGAGTTGCACTGCTAGCGCTGCCCCGGCAGTCACATAGATTACATAGATTACATAGACAATACTGAGCATAAAGACATTCGTCCGTGAGCTCGCAAGTAACACCTAATTATATCCTTTTATATTCTTCCTTTCCAAGAATTTATCTAGCTGTGTTTTAAATCCCCTCATTGTACTGCTTTCCACAACCTCTCCTGGTAGCATATTCCAAATTTCTGTTACCCTATTACTTAACAGTATTTCCTTCTATTTGTTTTATATCTATCTTAACCAGTTGGTAACAATGTGCTTTAGTGTCATATATTTGAGCTCTTTTAACCAAGCCCAGTAAGTCCCATAAGTTAGTATCGGTCCATGCCCTATATCAAACACATATTGCCTCTCATTCTCACGATATTCCAGGGAATACAGCTCCAAATCCTGCAGTCTCTGCTCATAACTCAATCCATCCAAGCCCCGTGATTCTCTTTGTAAGTCTCCTCTGTACCCCTCCATCCATTAACATCTCTCCTCTTATCCCGGGCCCAAAACTGGACACAGTACTCTATGTGGGATGTACCAATGCATTATACAGAGGCATCACAACCTGCCTATCTCTACTTTTTATGTGTCTCAATATACAGTGTGTTATACTACCCGCTTTTTAATAGCTGTATTACAGTGTAAGCTGAAGCCAAGATCTTTATTAACCATAACCCCCAAGTCTTTCTCTTCATCCACTACTTTTAGTACAGATCCTCCTAAATTATACTGGAATTTGTTATTTTTCTTTCCAAAGTGCATAACATTACACTTTCTGATGTTGAAAATAGATTGTTTCTGGGAGGCCCATGTGTCTAGCCTGTCCAGAGCTGTTTGTAGGACTTGGTGTTCTTCCCAGTTATTTACTGGACTCCCAACCCTAGTGTCGTCTGCAAATTTAGATAGCCACACATCTGTATGCACCTGCATGGATGAAATATACATATTAAACAAACATGGTCCCATGACCGAGCCCTGTGGGACACCACTAGTCACTCCGACATAATCAGAGTATTCACCTTTTATGCAGACTTTCTGGACTCTGTCAAGTAAGCCAAGCCTTCACACGTTTGTATCCATATGGGTATCTCCAGCTCATAAAGTGCTTTAACAAGCTCCCCATGGGGCACTTTATCAAAGGCTTTGCAAAGTCAGAAAGATCACATCCACTGCATTACCATATCCATAGCCTTGCTAACCTTATCGTAGAATTCTAATAAGTTAGTTTGGCATGATCTTCCTTGCGAATCCGTGCTGGAGTCATGTTATCCTGCCTGTCCTCTCAATATGTTCCATAATACAATCCTTGATTATACCCTCCAGAATCTTCCCAAGAACGGAGGTTAGACTAATAGGTCTATAATTTGAGACGGTCTGCCTACAACCTTTTTTGTATATGGGTACAATCACAGCTTGCCTCCATGCCTCAGGAACCTCACCAATGTTAATACTTTCCTGAAAAAGGTAAGTTACTGGCTCCACTAATAGTGTTGCCATTTCCTTAATCACCCTTGGGTGAATCCCATCTGGCCCCTGTGCTTTATTTTGGTTAACCTTCTGCAATCTAATAAGTACTTCAGCTGGGTCTATCTTTGGGCTCTGTTCTCTATGTCTAATTTTCTTATTATCCCACGAAGTTTGAAGACTTTTGCCAAAGACCGATGAAAAGTATACAGTATATTCCTCCGCAAGAGCCTTATTTTCTGTTATAATATTTCCATCATACGTTTTTAAGGGTCCTATGACTTTACTTTTCCCTTTTTTATTATTTATATATGAATAAAAGGTTTTGTAATTATCTTGGAACCTTAGTTGCTATTGTATACTCATATTCCCTTTTAGCCTGGGCTATAGCTCTTTTTGCTATTTTAAGATTAATCCTATAATATTCCCAGCCTTCTTCCGTATTAGTATGTCTTGCTAGATGGTATGCTTTATTTTTGTTTTTAATTAATCCCATTATAGAATGGGTTATCCAGGGCGCAGTTAGACTTGTAGACCCCTTATATTTGTGCCTGGTTGGTACATATCTAGTAGTTAGGCTGTCTATAGCATTTGTTAGTCTTCCCCACATTTGATCTACTGTCTGGTTTTCAAACTCAGATTTCCAGTCCCATGTTGCCAGGTCCTGTCTCATCTGTTCATAATCTGCAACATTATATCGATGTGTCAATGTAGTACCCCTATTGTCCCCTAGCGTCACGGAGTACTGAAACCCTATTATAGCATGATCGCTTGAACCCAAAGGTGGGAATATCTTACTGTTTATAATATTGTCACCAAGGTCACTTAATATTAGATCCAATATATGATTCCCCCTTGTATTAGCTGTAACACATTGATCTAACCCTCCAAGACTGAAAGTCTCCAAAAATTTATTCTCCTCCGATGTACTTGCCTTTAAAATATCCCACTCAATACCTGGGAGGTTGAAGTCACCAACTAGTATTACATTACCTACTGCTGATAACTGGTTTACAAGATCTAGTATAGTTTCATCCTCTGATATCCTAGCGGATGGTGGCCTATAAATTACTGCTAGATTGATTTTAGCAGCTCTGTGGGGGCTAATCCTTACCCAGATGACTTCAGCATCTGTCCATCTGGTTGTATCTGTACTCTCTGTGGGGATTCCCTCAGCAACATATAGTGCCACCCCTCCACCTCTAGATATGGAAGATCGTTATTATAGAGGTGCAGGCTCCCCTGGTGTCGCGGCCTACAGTTGCTATGCCCGGCACTGGCAGACCCTCAGTGCCTCTGAGCGGTGCTGTTCACGGTGCCAGAGATCGGGACGGCACCATGGGTGATGTCACACCAGGTCTCAGGGGCCATTTGCAGTGCTGGCAACTTGGGCAGTGCCATCGGCGGCGCCGCTCTGGGTTCTGGAGCCGTTTGCGGCACTGGTGACATGGGTGGTGCCATTGGCAGCATTGCTCTGGGTTCCAGAGCTTTTCGCGGCACCGGTGACTAGGGCGGTGCCGTCGGTGGCACTTCTCTGGGTTCCGGGGCCGTTCATGGCACCGGTGACCCGGGCGGTGCCATTGGCGGCACCGCTATGGGCTCCGGGGCCATTGATGGCACCACTAACTCATGTGGTGCCATGTCCCATAGCGGTACCATTTGCAGTGCTATTGCTAGGAGCTCTCCTGGGGTTGCTAGCCTGGAGGTCCTTCTGGTCATCTCCTCTTTGGAGGGGAATGACTCGGAGTTGGATCTGGACTGGTGGCCTGACTCTTCGGAGTCGGAGGACACGTTGGGACGCGGTGTCAAGCAGCCCTATCCCTGAGTCCACAGAGTATGTTGCTGGCGAGGATCCTTTGGCTAGGGGTGGCCTTGGATCCCTTGAGGGCGATGACTCATGGTCTGGGTGTCCCCTTCTGCACAGGTCGTGGCAGCTGCCATTTTTAGTGCTGCTACGGCCCCTTGGGAGGGGACCCCTGCTTCTGTGGCCTCCCTTGATGGGCCTGCGGGACCGGAGACCCCTACACTGGCCTCGAGGAAGTGGGCTGCCTCAGAGTCCAAGGGGTTGAGAGGCCGGGCGGCAACACTTTCTCACCACCCTGCAGGGGGTTGGGGAGGAGTCGCAGCGCTGAGCTCTGCCTTTCCCTCGAGGGCTCAGGGGCACCCTTGGGTGGCAGTGCAGAGGGTTGCCCTTTTGTACTCATGCAACCCCAGACGCGTCACAGGGGAGACTCCCCTTCTGGGCTCTTCCGGAGTTTGCCTTCTCAGACTTCTTCCTTGCAACCCGGTACGATCTCAGGGCCCCCAGTCATGGTGGCGTCATTCCCTGGATCTCAGAACCCTGGCAGAGGCCAGGCACTTTCTCTTAGGTGCCCATCACCCATCCCTCTCCAGACACCTTTCCTTCCCTGGCCAGGTGGGTCCTACTGGGCCCTTAACCTGGGAAACGATCAGGGTCACTGTGGCGGCCTTTTCTTCCTACGATAGGGCCTTGGACGAACAGGTCTTCCGCCTGTCCCACCCGCTGCAGGAGTCCTCTGAACATTTGAGCGCCATCTCCTCCTCGTCTCCCTCTTCTGAGGAAGAGGAACTTTCTGTCCACCTGTCCTCCGATGCTGATTTCACTGAATATCAGTGGATCTTCTTCGAGGTACAGCTCTTGCAGCAGGTTACACCATTGGGACTGAAGCCAGCAGGCGTCAGGACCCCACGGAAATTTTCTAGCTAGCAGTCTTCAGCGGGGACCGCCTCCGGCGTCGGTCCCGCCCCGACATCAGGCGTGTACGCCGGGAGGCGGTTCGCCAGAATCCCAGTTCTTTCGCCCGTCGACTTTGCATGTCTCGACCTCATCGGTTTAGTCTGGCGTCGATGACTAGAAATCTTTTCCAAACTAATCCCTAACCCGGAGGAAATCCATTTTTCAGCCGTTTCTTCGTCTGATGTCCTCCCCAACTTCAGTGGAGGGCCATTCTTCGAAGTGTGCCTGTGGGAAGCAGATCCCTTTCAAAGACCCTCATTCGGCCTGCGTTCGGTGCCTGGGCCCGGATCATGACACCCAGGCTTGCTCCTTCTGCCAGGGCTTTAACAGCCGAATGAGAATCTGCTGACAGAAGGCTCCCCCGGCTTTCCTTCTTGAAGAAAAGCTTAAGGCCATGGAACCTTTCTCCAGAGGGGAATCTTCGGAGAAGTCACACAGGCACCACGAGAAGCACCGGGAGAAGGTGAGACCCAGATCCCCCTCCAGGGCCTCGGACTCCCACAGCTCCGGCTCCAGGTCTGACTGCTCTCCGTCTAGAGCCCACTCTCAGCCTGCCCCGGTCGTGGTCAAATTGGCCAGTGGTTCTTCCACTATGCGGCCTGCCAAGACCTCCAGGCCCGCTTCTTCGGCTAAGGCCTCGTCCAGGTCAGGGGAGTATCACAAATCCTCTTCCCGGCACTCGGCCCCTGACTTCTGGTCAGTCTCCCTGCCGCCGCCTCCCCAACGCAAGACCAAGGAGCTGACCTCCCTTAAGTGGAGGTCGGCCAACCCGACGTGGGCCAAGGTACACAAACACTCCCGGGAACCGGCAGCAGTTCGCCACCCGTCGCCGGTCAGGCATTCACCCACCAGGACGCCGGCGGGGGGACTGACGTCAGATACCGCAGCCAGAAGGACCACACTGCCGCCTACTGACGTCGGTCAGGAGGTGTTGTCGGAGGAGTCTACTCAGCCCGAAGACCAGGCGGGCGATTCCGGACCCGTCGAACTCCCACGGGAGCCCTCTCCAGAACCTGAGACCCTTGGGGAGCTGACGCCCGGCCCCGACGACAGGCCACCAGCACCCAGTCCATTGTCTGGCCTAAACTTGGCAGAACTGAAGGAGCTCTTCACTTTCTGGTGGGACACCATCAAAAAGGATGTGGTCACCACGCACCCGTGGCACCACCGACGCCTGTGCCCCCTCTTTCACCAAAAGGGGCAGCAGGCCAAGCACCTTCCCCCCAGGAGCCAGCCGCACCTCCTAGGGGCAGATCTACAGAAAAGAGAAGGCCTCCATCAAGAGCCTCTTCAGGGTCACCCAGCCCCAAGAGACCCAGAAGACGTTGGTATTCACCATCTACGGAGGATTCCAGATCAGACATCTCTGAATGCTCCAAGTCTCCTTCTCCAATTAGCATCCCCTCTCCGGACCCACGTGACCTCCCTAGGTCTCCTCCGGATGACCCCTCGCTCGCCGAGATAATGAGACACATCCAAGAGAACATGGGATGGGATGCAGAGGAACTCGACCCCGAAAGACTATGCCTTGCCCGCTACCTTCGGTAAAAAGATCCCAAGCCTGTGGTAGTGCCACCCTTGGTGTCCACTTTTGTGGACGTCACCAAGGCAGCGTGGAAGCATCCACATTCAACCCCGGCAATGCTGAAGAAGGCTGACTGCCTGTACAAGGCCCCAAGGGAGGACCAGTACCTGGCTAATCATCCTCTTGCCGACTCCCTGGTCATTACAGCCTCTCATGACCGGTCTCAGAAACCGCAACATCTGAGCACGCAGCCACCGGACCCAGAGTCCAAGCAGTTGGACATGCTGGGCAGGTGCACTTATGCGGCTGCGACTTGCGCCATTAGATCGCTGAGTTACCTGACCCACATGGTTCAGTTCCAGAACGCGCTGTGGGAACAGGGACAGGAACTGGCAGAGAAATTGCCAGACGGTGGCCAAAAGGAGGAACTCCTTCAGCTCCTCCGCACGGGTTCAGACGTGGGGACCCAGGTGCTCTGAGCTGCGTACTACTCCGCGGACTCTTCGGCCAGAGCGGCAGCCTCAGGCGTATGTCTCCGGAGACACTCGTGGCTCCGTGTCTCCGGGTTCACCCCGGACGTCCAGAAAAATATTATGGACGCTCCCATTCATGGCGAAGTTTTGTTTGGTGAAGCCTCGGAAAAGGTCATCACCAAATTACAGGAAGCTGGGAAGGCCATTAGACCCGTCCAGGCCATGTACAGATCTAGACTCAGTTCCTTTCGTAGGAACCAGAGTCAGTTTCGCAGCCAGACTCCGAGGCAACAACCTTGTTCCGGCCAGCAACAGGGGGGTTCCTTCTCCCGGAAAGCCCAGGCCAAGACGTCCTCAGGTAGAGGCCAACGTGCTACCAAGTCGGCCCAACCTGCAGGACCCTCTGCTGACACAGCATGACTCCGTCCTGGCCCGCACCCCTCCTCAGGATCAACAGGAAACAAAGGTCGGGGGCCACATCGCAGACCACCTGCCAGGGTGGCAGTCAATCACCACCGACAGGTGGGTGCTACAGTTGGTTGAAAAAGGCCACTATATAGAATTCCTAGACAAGCCCCCAACAAGGCCTCCTCTGCTCTCCCGTTACCCGGGTCAGCACACTCTGCTCATAAGGCAGGAAGTGCTCACGCTTCTACAGAAAGAAGCTTTGGAGCATGTTCCAGGGAACCAGAGAGGAGCAGGTTATTATTCACACTTCTTCCTGGTTCCAAAGAAAACAGGGGACCTCCGTCCAATCTTGGATCTCAGCGACCTCAATATGTCGGTCGACAAGCGCTTCCGCATGGTGACCCTCCCGGGACTAATCCCCATGCTGAAGAAGGATGCTTTCTTGGCGTCCCTAGACATGCAGAACGCCTACCTGCACATCCCTATCGCTCAGGCGCAGGAGGTTCCTGCGCCCGAGGTTTCTCGGTCGCCACTATCAGTTCCGGCCTTCCTTTCAGGCTGTCATCAATTGCCAGGGTATTCACCAAGTGCATGGCAGTCATGGCAGTGTCTCTGAGGAGACAGGGCCCCTCGTGTTCCGATACCTGGACGACTGGCTTCTCATGGCCTCCTCCAAGGAGGCATTGCTGTTGGCCATTCAGCATACCCAGGCTCTCCTTCAGTCTCTGGGCATCTTAATCAACTACGAGAAGTCTCTCCTGGTACCGTCTCAAGAAACTGCAGTTCATAGGGGCAGTTCTGGACACCGTCAAGGGGAAGGCCTTTCTTCCTGAAGACAGAGCGGAATGCATATGATCCCTCATAAGGGACCTGTCAGCGAGGAAGACCATCCCGGCCAGATTGGTCCTTTGCCTGCTCGGACACATGGCTGCGGCCATTCCAACAGTCCCGATGGCAAGACTCCACATGCGGGTAACCCAGTGGATGTTAAGGGTGCAGTGGGACCAAAGGCAAGACCATCTGCAGCATCCAGTTAGAATCACGAAGACATTGGTTCGGGACTGGCAATGGTGGCTAGATTCGGGAACCCTCTCAATGGGGGATCCTTTCACAGCGCTGTCCCCGGTGATAACTCTCTCCACAGACGCCTCAGGGCTGGGGTGGGGGAGCGCACCTGAATGGGGTGAGGTCTCAGGGAACATGGACTACCCAGGAATCTCATCTCCATATCAACATATTGGAGATGAGGGCGGTCCTTTATGCCCTGCAAGCCTTCCAGTCGGAGATTTCACAGAGTACTCTTCTGTTACAAACAGACAATACTGCGGTGATGTATTACCTCAACAAACAAGGAGGCACACACTCCTACCCCCTTTGCAGGGAGGCCATGAGGGTGTGGGAATGGGTAATAAGACCCGGCGCAAACCTCATTGCAGTTCACGTTCCCGGGGTGGACAACACTGTCGCAGACAGCCTGAGTCGTTCGCAGGTCAGAGTCCATGAGTGGGAACTTCTACAGGAGGTGGCAGAGGATCTGTTCCACAGATGGGGCACTCCAGAATTAGACCTATTCGCCTCCCCATCCAACGCAAAACTGCCCAATTTTTGCTCGCTAGATCCAGGGCCTGGTGTTTTCTGGCGAGACACGTTGTCCCTCTCCTGGGCAGGCAGATTACTTTACGCTTTCCCGTTGATCCAGAGACTCCTTCTCAAACTTCGAAGGGAGCATGCGACGATTATTTTGATAGCGCCTTTTTGGCCCAGGCAGATTTGGTTCCCGCTTCTGAATCAGTTGTCTCTGGAACCTCCGCTTCTGTTGCCAATCAGCTCCCACCTGTTGTCTCAGGAGGCGGGTTCACTAGTCCATCTGGACTTACATTCACTGAACCTGCATGCTTGGCTCCTAGAGACATAGCCATGTTGCGACATGGGGTCTCGCAAGGGGTGGCAGAGGTTCTTTCTGACGCCAAAAAACCAGCGACACACGCAACATACGCCATGAAGTGGCGCAGGTTTTGCCTGTGGTCTCAAGCATGCGGTTTCTCGCCCTTAGTCTGTCCTGAGAAGCTGGTTCTGGAGTACCTGCTTTTCCTCTTTCAATCCGGGCTAGCTTACTCCTCGATCAAAGTGCACCATTGTGCAATCTCAGCTTATCATGCCCCCATAGGCCACCGCATGGTGGCTCAGCTGGATACTACCCGTTCCTTTTTAAGGGGGGGGTCCTCCACCTTAGGCCACCCATTAAGGACCCCACCCCTTTGTGGGATTTACCCTTTGTCCTGGAGCAGCTTACGTTGCCACCTTTTGAACCTGCCGCAGATTGCGAGCTACATTTTCTGTCATAGAAAACATTGTTTTTAGTTGCCATTACTTCGGTGAGAAGAATCTCTGAATTACATGCTCTCTTGTGCAAGGAGCCTTATTTAATTTTTCATCAGGACAGGGTGTCCCTGAGGTCGAATCCTAGGTTCCTGCCTAAGGTGGTTTCAGCCCTTACTCTTAACCAGGACATTGATTTACCAGTGTACTTTCCTAAGTACGCCAATCGAGGAGAAGCACTGCTCCACACTCTGGATGTTCACAGGTGTCTCCGATATTATTTGACCAGATCCAAACAGCACCAGAAAACAGAGCAGCTGTTCGTTTCCTTTGCTGAGAGGATGAAAGGTGCCCCAGTCTCGAAACAGACCCTTTCATGCTGGCTCATTCAGTGTATTTTGTTTTGTTACGACAAACGTAAGAAACCCTTACCAAGAGTAGTCAAGGGCCATTCCACAAGAGGAGTGGCTACCTCCTTTGCAGCACTGAAGAACATGTCTATATCGGCTATATGTGCTGCAGCCACCTGGAGTTCGGTGCATACTTTTATCAGGCATTATAGCCTGGATATCGCCTCAAGGCGAAGAGCTGGTTTCGGCCTAGCCGTTCTTCAGGGACTTCTGTCTTAGGCCCAGGACGGGTCTCATTTTCAGTCTTGCCTCCTCCCGATGGCTTTTCAAAGGCGCCATTGCTTGGGAATCAGTCCTAATGGTGTAACCTGCTGCAAGAGCTGTATCTCGAAGAAGATAGTACAGTTACGTAAGAACTTACCGTAACAGTAGATCTTCGAGAACAGCTCTTGCAGCAGGTACCTTCCCTCCCACCATTCCCCCTTGGAGGAAGTAGGTTCCAGCCTAACACTATCCTTAGGATTGGAAGGGTCGGTTCTTAGTTTTGACCATCTGATGGCGGATCCTCGGTCTCCTCTTCTGATATCATCCAGCGGCCGGAAGTCTCCGGTGGGAGAACTGGGGATTCTGGCAGGACCGCCTCCTTATGTACTATGCCTGACATCGGGGGTGGGACTGACGTCGGAGGCGGTCCCCGCTGAAAACTGCTAGCTAGAAAATTTCCTTGGGGTTCTGACGCCTGCCGGCTTCAGTCCTAATGGTGTAACCTGCTGCAAGAGCTGTTCTCGAAGATCTACTGTTACAGTAAGTTCTTACGTGACTGTACTTTCCTTTCAAGGCTGGTTATGGAGCTCCGCATTTCTTTTGTTCACAGGGACAATACCAAGCGGCATATGTGTGCTTTCCTCAGTGAATTCAGCGCTTGCCACCTCGTGGTGCCTTCCTGGCTCATCCCTTTCCAGGAGCGTCTGTCCGCACCTGGCAGTCTCCAGCTGCCCCTTTTTCAGCCCTGGCAGACTGCAGGAGATGGTATTGTGCCCCCTGGGAGTCCCTAGCTCCCTCCTCACCCACTTTTGGGCCTGTTGTCCCTAGACACTCCCTCCAGGCCTCTGTGCCTGGTGCATGACCAACCCCTGGATCAGGATTCTGTTCGATTCGACCAGTGGGGACAAAGGATTTTCTCTTCGGCTCATGCGTTAATGTGCATAAGTTCGCATCAGGCACACCATGCTGCCTATAACAGGCATCTGTGGTCGATGCTAGCCCAGCCCCTAGCATCGCTGCTTGATATGGAGCAATCTAGACAAGCCTATGCCCTTTCTGCTTGAAGTCTAGAACTGGCAAGGCACCAAACAAGGACATCTTATGACACCAGTGAGGTGGCTTCCAGACTGGCAGGGACAGTGATCTACATTAGGCGGATGGCGTTGCTTTGTCTATCCAAATTGTCACCCATTACCCTGCGTAGGGTGACCTCCTTACCTTCTGGGGGACCCATCTAGTTTCCCATAGGGTAAGGAGGCTTCTTCAGGGGCACCCTCCACACCTCGCTGTCCACAGCCTCAGACTTGCTTAGTCTAATATGGCTAGGGTCTCCCCCTCATGCTTCTCACCAGTAGAGGGCTGAGGGATCTGTTACCTCAGGGTTATACTGGGTCCCCTTTGTGGGGCTTGGTACTCACCCAGCAGTAATGAATGGTGAAGACTGACAAGGGAAGATATGAAAATTAAGTACATACAGTAATTCTTGATCTTCTCTTGTATCTTCACCATTCATTACTGATTCCCACCCACCTTCCCCCCATGGGCCTCAATTCTTGAATGTTTCCTCCACCTTGCTCGCCCACACCCTCCTTGAGACCAATTGGGGTCTGAGTCCCCCTGGTACCTCAGAGCTCTCTGTTCCTTCTCTAAAGTCTCAGAGCGTTCACCCTGGAGGACGGTGAGTAGGGGCTTTTGCCCTCAACCCTTGAAGGGAACTTCCTCTGATTCTCTTACTTCTAGGGTGTCCCCCGTTGAGAGTTGGATCATCCTCTGGCTTGTCGCCCTATAACTGTCATGTCTTCAGTGCAGTTCTGGGAGACTCTGTGGGAGTTTCCTCCCTCTCCTTTTTCCTCTCCTGGTTGTCCCGTGCTTCTCTTCTCTGAAGTGGGGACTATGTCAGTACTCTGTCTGAGTACTGTACCAGATTTTTCCCTACACCTAAATCAAGACTCACTCCTCTTCTGAGTGGAACTGCTTCCCCCCGAGGGGCAGTTCATGAGACCTACACTCTAGGATACATAAGTTTTTGGATAAATGGGTGGGAAGAGAAGTCTGCCTTCTCCAAGCTGGTCAAGGCCTATAGTTCAGCCTTGAATTTTTAACCCTTAACCGGCGGGATCCTTGCTCCCTTGTCTTCAAACCCTGTTGGGAATTTCAAGATTTCAAGCCAGTGATCTTCCAATTTACCTTGGCAGATAGTCCTTCCTTCCCTCCCCTTTATCCCTTTCTGCTTCTTCCTGTCTTTCTTTTCCTATTCCTTACCTCCTCATTCTTTCCCTTAAACCGCCCAAGGCTTGAGGCCCTGTGGCCACTTAGGATAAGGTTCTTTTTTTTTCTGTCTCCTGTTCGGCTTATTCCTTTTTCAGTTTATTTCCTTTTGTTTGTCTATCCCTTGGCTCCCTTGCCTCACTCTCTTTCTATAATCTATTTCTGCCTGTCCGACTACACAAAACTGCGATGGAGGAGGAGTCTGCAGAGCCTAACGGCCACCCTTCGTGCACCCTTATTATTGAATAGTGAAGATACAAGAGAAGATCAAGAATTATGGTAGGTACGTAATTTTCATTTTCTTCCTCTCAAAGGGGAAGAAGTTTCTACTTCAGATACTTCCTAACCTCAAAGAAAAATGGGGAGTGGTGACTCATCCTAGATCTGAGAGCTTTAAACAAGCACCTCATAAAGCCAAAGTTCTGGGTGGTAACCTTTGCAATGATCCTTCCGATACTACAAGAAGGAGACTGGACGGCATCACTGGATTTAAAGGATGCCTATTTCCACATTCCCATAGGGGAATCTCACAGAAAGTACCTAAGGTTCAGACTACCTTCAGGTCATTACCAGTTCATAGCTCTGCCTTTCGGCCTAACCTGTGCCCCCAGGGCATTCACAAAGAGCTTGGCAGTGGTGGTGACACACCTAAGGAGGCAGGGCATATTGGTATTTCCATATCTGGACAACTGGCTAGTTGTGGGCAATCCCCCCAACAGGTAAGAGAATCTCTCAGGATCACCCAGGAGACACTGGAGTCTCTGAGATTCCTCATAAATGTCCAAAAATCTGTGTTACAGCCTGTCCATATTCTGCACATCGAAGCTGCAGAACTGGATACTCTACAGGCATGAGCTGTCCTCCCTCAGGACAGGGTGGACAACATCCTTCATATTGCAGGATTATTTACCCTAAACAAACCAAGGCCAGCAATACATTTCCTGCAGTTGCTGGGACACATGGCTGCAGTCATGGGTACAGTGCAGGGCTGCAGATTCCAAATGAGGGACACCCAGTTCCACCTCAGGGCACACTGGTGCTAAAAAAAAAAAGGGACTCCCTCTCAAAGATGGTGCATGTAACAAGGACTCTTCTACAGGCTTCACAGTGGTGGCAGGACAGAACCAACCTAAGGGAGGGAATTCCATTCAGAAAGGAATCTCCTACCCTGGTACTCACAACAGATGCCTCACTTCTGGGATGGGG
Organism: Neoceratodus forsteri; assembly: GCA_016271365.2. Lineage (NCBI taxonomy): Eukaryota > Metazoa > Chordata > Ceratodontiformes > Ceratodontidae > Neoceratodus > Neoceratodus forsteri. Next base: position 573,361,537 of record CM057452.1, read on the forward strand.
AGCACATCTGGAGGAACACACAGTGCATGGCACTTGGTCTCCCACAGAAGTCACTACTGCACATAAATCTCCTGAACCTCATGGCAGTGTTTTAAGCACTGCAATCCTTTGCAACCCTGATAAGAGACAAAGTGGTACAAGTCAGGACAGACAATACCACCACAATGTATTACATCAACAAGCAGGGAGTGACAAGGTCCAACCTGTTGTGTACAGAAACAAGGAAGACTTGAAGTGTAGCATACTCCTTACTAGCATTACTAGTAGCTGTCCACTTCCCAGGAAAAGACAGCATCCTGGCAGATGCACTCAGCAGAATCGTCCAAAACCACCACAAGTGGTCTGTCAACAGACAAGTACTGGAAGTGGTGTTTCAAAGGTGGGGCACACCAAAGATAGATCTCTTTGCCTCAGAAGAGAATCACCAGTTGCCCGAGTTCTGCTGCAGGCCTCCAGTGAGGGGGATTGTGCCAATGGATGCCATGGTGCTGGACTGGTCAGGGAAAGCACTGTATGCTTTTCCCCCATTTCCTTTGTTGCTCAGGGTCCTAATCAAGCTCAGGTCCCAGTCAACTACAATGATTCTGATAGCTCCAGATTGGGCCAGGCAGCCTTTGTACTCACTGCTGCGCTCTCTGTCAGTGGCCCAGCCCGTACACCTCCCTCAGAGGCACAATCTTCGACCTCCTTCCAGGAGAGGATTCTGTATCCAAGTCTCAGGTCACTCAGGCCCAAAGCATGGCTCTTGAGAACCTAGAATATGATTACTTTCACCTCTCAGAGGGTGTACTCAGGATTCCAAGGGGTTCTAGGAAATCCTCTATGAAGAAGACATATGCTTCCAAATGGAAGAAATTTTCCATATGGTGTGGCATCAGAGATGTGTTACCATCTGAAGCAGGGATACCAGTCTTCTAGACTACCTGACTCACCTGCGTTCAATGGGACTGCAGCCCACTACCCTTAAGGTGCATTTGGCATCAGTGTCTATCTACCTTTTGGCTGGTAAGGGAGTTTATCTGGCAGCTAATTCTATTTTCAAGAAGTATTTCAAGGGATTGGCCCATCTGCACCCCCTCACAGGGAACTAGTGCCTTCATGGAATCTAAATGTCTGTATTGCCAAGCTCATAGAACCCACATTCGAGCCAATGGCCACAACTCACCTAAAATCCATCACCTGGAAGACTATTTTCTTAGTGGCTATCACATCAGCAAGAAGAATAAGTGAGTTACAGGCCCTATGCATGGAGCAGGACTATATCTCATTCCACATGGACAAGGTGGTGCTCAGGACTAATAGGAAATTCCTCCCAAAAGTAGTCTCTGATTTTCACCTTAATCAGTCTGTCACTTTGCCACTCTTCTTAAGTGATCACTGTAGTTCAGGAGAACATAGATTACATAGCCTTGATGTAAAGAGAGCTCTCAAATATTATATTGAGCATAGCAAGACACATAGGCAAGACAAATGGCAGTTGTTCCTGATCTATGGTGATGTGGGAAAAGGACATCGGCTTCAAAAAGGACAATTAATGCTGGATAGTGGCATGCATCCAATACTGCTACAGTAAAACTGGCAAGTAGCCCCCAGTTGGCCTGAGGGCACATTCCACAAGGGGTACAGCTGCTACAGTAGCAGCAGCCAGGGATATCCCATTGCTGGAGATCTACAAAGCAGCTGCATAGAGAACAGTACACACCTTTACAAAGCACTACAGCTTGGCCACTCAAGCCAGGAGTGATGCCAGGTTTGGCACAGCAGTGCTGCAGATCCTGTTCCCTAAATAGGGTTCTGGGACCATCTCCAAAGGTACTGCTTTATAGTTTGCTAGAGTTAGTGATATTGAAGAACCCCTGGGATTAGAAGAAAAAATTACCCACTGTAGTAATCTTGTCTCTTCCAAGGTGTTCTTCGGTATCATTAACTCTCCCACTCTACTGCCCCTTCCAGAACCAGTTAGCCCCTACAAGACAGCTGGTGCTCCTTCAGATCTTTTGGCCTTTCACTGGTGCTGTTAAGTTTAAACCAGGTGGCCTTGTTTTTCTTATTTTTAGCATTTTTGGGGCATTCCCATTGACATGGGGTGAAACAGGGGAGTAATCATTATGTATAATTATTATTATTAATATTTAGTTTACTATTAGAATAGTTTAGTTAGAGGGTCTAGTTGCAGGCTTCAATGAATTTGAGCATTATAGAATGCAGCAGTTAGTAGGGCAGCAGGTTTGAATGGTGGCACAAGCCAATAGGTTCCACTATTTGCATAAAGTTCTGTTCATCTCTGGGGCAGTGCAATCCAGGAGGCTGACTACTAGAGTTAATGATGTATTGAAGAATATCTTGGAAGAAACAAGATTTCTACAGTGAGTAATTTTTTCTTACCAAACATAGGGGTCATGGACCAAGGTGGAGGCCGAGCTGCATATAAATCTCCTGGCAATGAGAGCAGTCCTGTACGCAGTGGTCCAGATAATTTTTAGGACTCAGAAGTATTTACTGCTAGTTTCTTCTACCTGGTAGTATTTTCATCCAAATGGTAGTAATACCTGCTGACCTGTCTTGTACCTCCCACCTCTAAATGAAGTCTCAATCTCACTGGGTGCCTGTAGCCAGTGACTGTCTAATACTGCTGTGTAATTGTACTGTGACCTTATTTTTAACATTGGCATGTTGCAACAGTCCTTCTGACCAGTCAATGAGCAATTCCAGTCCTCACCCCATGGGTTCCAGTGTGGTGACATGGCTGCTAGCATCTCATGGTACTGCCAACTTTGTACATGTGTACAACATATTGTACATTTGAAGGGTGGGAAAAAAATTCCTAAAATCAGAAAATGGGAGTACATCATTCAAAAATAGTAGTAAAATACTCCTTTACTCCCCTTATCTGTTCCCCTGCCTGTACAGCCTCCAGGCATTTGAGAACCATCTCTGTCCTGGTCCTCTGCTAATCCAGATGGACAGTGTTAGTGAGCTGCATTACATCAGCAACCAAGGGGGCACTCATATGCCTTATGTAGGGAAGCAGTGAAAGAATGATATGGGCTCTGTCTCATGGCCTTCAGTTACTGGCTGTGTATCTCCCAGGTCTCCAAAATGTCTTAGCAGACAGGTTAAGCAGATCCCAGGCGATGATTCACAAATGGGAACTGCTGACCTCTATGGTAAATTACCTCTTTGCAAGATGGGGTCATCCAGAGTTGGACATTTTTGCATCCCCACGCAACGTACAACTGCAACATTTCTGCTCACTGGCTCCAGGGCCTGAAATGTTTTGGCAAGATGCATTGTCCCTATTTTGGAAAAGGAAATTTCCTAGAAGCAGTCCCCTATTCCTCTCATTAAGAGTTCTGCTCAAACTGCGGGTGGAGAGTGCCACTTTTATCTTTATTACTCTATTACGACCTTGCCAGGTATGATTTCCACTCCTTCAGTCTCTGGCGGTAGACCTTCTTGTCTCTCTACTTCTGTGTTGAGGTCTGTTGTCAAAGTGGGGACTTCAGGTCCATCCGGACCTGAAGTCCCCACTTCTCTATGCATTGCTCCTGAAGACATAGCCACTGCACGTTTTGGGGGTATCCCCTAAAGTGGCTGATGTCCTGATTGTCACTAGAAAGACTTATAGCAGACATACTTATTTGTTGAAATGCAAGCGGTTCACACTGTAGGCTGCATCCAGGAATTTTGACCCTTTTACTTGTCCTGTAAATGTTGTGTTAGAATACTTGCTTTCCTTGTCTAATTCTGGCCTGCAGTATTCCTTACTTAAATAGGAACTTCCCCAGTCCTTTTGACTTTCATGCATAAATTACGCCTTCTTGCATTGATTCTGGAATTGTATTTCATTACTGTCCGCTGCAGTTAGTTTTTGCACTCTGAGCTGCTAAAAACTGTAGGGTGTACCAGAGCTTCTATAGCAAGCATGGTGTTGCTGTGGGCCCAGGGTTGTACTGCTGACATCGCTATAGGGCAGAGTCAATTTCACAAAAAAAAAAAACATACTGACAAGGCATTTGGATTTTGGCATAATGCATTGCTAACAGGGTGTCTTGGGGAAGAGGAAACACAGTATGTACACTGAATTCTGGTAGTTTTCCCTTGCAACACTGTTGTAACTACATGGTACTACACAGTGTGAGTCACTCTTCTACCCTACAGTGATGTCATCAGGAGCTAGCAGCCCAGCAGCTGAACAGCAAAGGCAAGTGCAGCAGGGCTCACAAACAAATCCAAATTATGGAAGACAGAGTAAACCTCGGCCAAAAATAACAAATGCACACCTTTTCAGGTCTAGTACTACATATAAGACTATAAGTTGTAACTTTTTGGACCATCATGAAAGTTCCTCTTTAAAGTGTATTTGGCTGCTAAGTCAGCCTTCCATGCCCATATTGATGGTTATATTGTTACCCAATTAGAGGTGTCCCATACATTTCTGAGAGGTATTCTGCTTATGAAACCTCCTATCCATAATTCAGACCCACCTTGGGACTTGAATTATATTCTTGAGGAAATTACGTTGGCTCCTTTTGAACCAGCCACAAGTTGTTGGTTATGTTTCCTACCATGGAAAATGTTGTTTTTAGTTGTAAAGACTTCTGCTCAAAGGATTTCCAACCTTCAGACTCTATTGTATGAGCCTCCTTATTTAATTTTCCACAAAGACAGTCTGTCTGCATATGAATCCTAAGTTTCTACTGAAGGTGGTATCTGAGTTTACACTGAATCAAAGGATACACCTTCCTGTATGTTATCATGAGCATGCCAACTGGGGTGAGGCACTGCTCAATACTTTGGATGTACACAGAATACTGCAATACTGCATTACTCCGACCAAAGACAGCAGAAAGTCCTCTCACTTTTTTTCTTTTGTTTGTCCCAGGGAAAGTCCTGTATCTAAACAATGCCTATCCAGGACTGGCACATAGTGTTACATTCTGTTTTAGGAAGTACAGTAAGGAACCTCCTGATACTGTTCATGGTCAATCCACAAGGGGTATAGCCACTTCTGTTGTCTGTTTCAGAAGTGTCCTTGCTGCTCACATATGTGCTGCAGCCACATGGAATACTGTCCGCACTTTCACTGAACATTACAATCTGGACATCTTCTCTTGTATACATGCTGGCTTTGGGCTTGCTTTACTGCAAGGCCTCCTGTCCTGATTATATATGAGACTGTACCATCCTCCCAGTTTACTTTGTACTGCTTGGGAATCATTCCAAAGGTGTGGCCTAATGGAGGAAATATCCTCAAAGATGACAGAGCAGTTACCTAAGAACTTACTGTAACAGTAGATCTTTGAGAGAATCTCCATTATTAGGCCATGCCATCCCTCGCTCCTTCCTCCTTTTGCTTTCAGTGAGGGTTCTGTCTGATACTGTGCCTAAATCCAACTCCATGCATCCTGTATCCTCTCCTTGACTGCCTGGTGCTGGTGTCATCTACTGATTCCCCATGATTGGAGGTCCTCTGATGCTAGTCTCCAGCAGGGAACTGAGGAGTGATGGGGCTGCCCATGCTTATATACGTGTAGACGTGGCACGTCATTATGGGCACCCCTCGGCTGGCAGAGGTTTCCGTATAATCCTAGCATTGATGGCTATAATTCCAAAGGTGTGCCCTAATGGAGGAGATTCTCTTGAAGATCTACTGTTACTGTAAGTTCTTACATAACTGTTCTTATCCTCGTCCCCTGCAGTTGCTCTTCTTTGGCTATTCAGTCCTTTGCTGAAGTCCCAGTCCTTAGTCTGTGACATCATAATCATGTCTACAGCAACAGGATTGTCACAGATGTTTATATAAGCATATGACTTCAGCAAAGGAGACTGCTGTAACTGCTTATTGATGATAATTATTATGTGCTTCATTTATGCCCAAGGTATGAGAATTTACTAAAAGGATGGCTTGCTGAAAAATTAGCAGATTTAGTCTTAACCACATGTGAAAGTGTAACCTTTCTTTTGAATAATGAAATGTGAAGTTAATTAGATTACATAAAACATTGAACAAATCTCATAACTGAACTCCAGTTTACCATGAATTTGTTTTTTGTGGTCCTTGCTCCCCGTACAGTATTTAGTTAACCTGTAAGATATTCTAGATGTTTTTTCGTGCCAGGTTGACAACAGTTGTAAAGCTACAAAAATGGAGGTACTGTAACTAGTAAAAAAAAAATCGCTATGTACAATAATTGTCTGTCACCTTGTTCCTCATCTTTTCACAAAGGTCTTAATTGCTGCTTAGTAACCTCTTTGATCTGTGGAGTCTCTCTGGCTTGCCTATCTTAAAATGAAATAACTGAGGATAAGCAGGAATTTCAAAAACTAAACGACCGAGTTTCTTGAATGGAACAGAGACTTGATGAAGCAGAGCAGCTTATTGGAGTGGTTGAAGATGGCACCATCTAACTCATTCAGGCTATTGACTCCCTTCTAACCTACATGGAAGCATTATGGGACAAATGTGTGGAGCTAGGGCAAGATCTAGGAGGGGCACTTTGCAGTTGACAGGGTTACTGGCAGGTTCTGGAGTCCGTCACGTGTGACTTTCTTGTTGACTTGCTATGAGACATGCCGTCTCTCCCACCGGTGATGCCCTTCCTGATGAGTGGGCGCACAATGCTGTGTTACTCAAGCCATCAGTTCCCCAAGCCAGAGCTCGCCCTATACTAATGAAACATGGTAGCTACAGAGTGAAGGAGGAGGGCTTAGAAGTGGTGTGGCAGCAGAAACAAATAAACTATAATGGGGTATGCTTCTATCTGGATGAAGATTATGCTCCAAAAATCCTCCGTAAGTGCCTCAAATACACTGACATAATCCAGGCCCTCAAGCAGAAACAAATCAGATTTCAGATGCCTTATTCTACACAAATCCTTGTATTCTGGGAGGATGGAACCTGTCTCTGTCACATTCTGGGAGAGGTTGCTCAGGACCTGTGAGACAACGGCATAACCATAGAGCCACATAGCCAGATGTAAGACAATAGACCAGAGCCCAGTGCAGTGACAGGTCTACAGTATGCTGCCACCAGATTAGGGTTACCTGTCAGAAAGCCACCTCCAGCACCATGATGGAGATTAGGGAGTTACTTCAGAAAGTAAAAGGCGTGCCTGTGACGTTCCACCAGAACAGCAGGGATACTAGACCATTCAGACTGTTTTCACCTTGTGTTTACTCCATTCCATACGTCTGATGAATAGCCAGTTGTGTACTGCAGTCATCGCCTTACTAATTTGTTACTCTGTTTTTTTTCCCCAAGCTGCCTGAACTGCTTTTTTAGACTGAGACATACTTAACAATGGGTGGCACATTGGACTTTATTTTGCAATTGGCACACCTACCTGAATCCACCCACCATGAAAAACAATCTCCCACGAACATACGAAATTTGCCAGCAGATAAAGGCCTAGAGGTCTATCAAGTCTGCTCAAATGTGCAGCTAGCACCCCTTATTCTGCAGCTGCCCCTACCTTCCACCCTTCCCCTTCATTGACCCTCCCCCTTGTCCTGTCCCATCCCCTTTTGAAGCAGTCCACTGTTCTACTGGATACCACTTTTGCAGGTAATGCATTTCACCCAGCCACCACCCTCTCTGTAAAAAAAAAAAAAAAAAGTGTCTCCTCATCTCCCTCCTGAACCTTCCTCCCTCCAGTCTCATATCACAGCCCCTGGTGTCCCTCCCTTCCCCTCCCTTACTTTGAACAGCCCCTCTGTACCTGTCTTGTTTATTCCTTTCATATACTTAAAGGTTTCAATCGTGTCCCCCCTGTCCCTCCTCTCCTCCAGTAAGTACATGTTCAACTCCCTCAGCCTCTTCTCGTATGATAAGTCCCCCAGCCCCTTGGTCATCTTTGTCGCTCTGCGCTGCACCTCCTCCAGTAACTTAATGTCCCTCTTCAGATATGGGCGCCAGTACAGCACACAGTGCTCCAGGTGTGGTCTAACTAATGACCTATACAGTAGCAGAATCACCTCCTCCCTCCTCGAGGATATACCCCTTGCAATACAACCCAGCCGGTGGCTTGGAACCACCAACCCTGCTCCTTTAGCCTGCTAGGGCATTGATTATCTAAACTGATTATTTTGGCCATAGATGCTTTTTGCCAATTACATTTTTTATTGTAAGAAGGTAGACATATTCGTCTGATAAAACGGTCAGTAAATAGTTAAGGAACCATCTTTAAAACAAAAATAAAGAAATGAATATTGTACATAGTCATCAGTATTATGACATATTCACTTAAACCAGTAACAGGTTATTAAAATGAAAATTGAATTACAAGTCAGAGAGGTAATTTTCCCCTGTTGCTACAAATCAAATATTGAGAAGTAAATTTACATCTCTTATTCCCCCTTATTATTGAAATGTCTAACTTAACAGTAATAGCTACATATGTAAAAGAATAGTAGGCAAAAAAAGTAAGTGTCTGATAAAGAGAGAAAGGAAGAGGAAAGGAAAGTGGAATAGTAAGAAACAACCCTCATGTAGATGCTATCCTTTGTTTAAGAGTAGTATTGGTATTATCAAGTAGATGTACCCGCAGGTATTTGCGATTGTCAGAAGGTAGTTTTCCATTTATAGATCTATACATTATGCCCCATCTACTGTAAAATGTGTGTCCTTGCTCATGCAGACCTAGGGCTAGTTTTTCCATGCATGGTATCTCTAATAGAAACTGGTTCCACTCTTGTACAGAAGATATTCTGTCATTTAACTAGGCCCGTAGGATCACATTCCTAACTGACACCCCTATTAAATAATAGAGAGTATCTCTGTTCCAGGGTCCATATTTGAAATTCATTGAAATGCCTGATAATGCAGGTCTCCTTACTAATATGACTAGGAAAGTTTGGTAAATATGTAAAATATTTTTTTTAACTTTGTTCCATAAATCCTGCACCAACAGGCATTCCCAAAACATATGCATTTAGGATCCCTTAAACAAGTTACATTTGGAACAAGTAGATGATGCTTGAAGGCCCATTTTATGCATTTGGTGAGGAGTATAATATAGGTTGTGCAATGTTTTGAACTGGATTAATTTTAGATTAACTGCGGTAAAGGCCTTAATGCAAAATATCCACATATTGTTCCAGTTCCATTCTTCAGTTGAAGTATTTATTGCTTCACACCACCATCTTGAGCATTGGAGCAGTTTCTAAAATTCAGTAAAGTATATTCAATTAAAAAAAAGAAAGCTATAAAGAGTGGAAATCTTAGGAGATACACGAACACATCCAAGAAAGTTGTTAGTAGCACTGTTAGAGACTTACCAGTCTCAGCCTGTGCACTTGATATAGTAGGTGCCTTATCTTGGAGACAGCATGTTAATGTGTAATTGTCCCAAAATAATTCTGTGATTAAAATGTAGCACCACTCGTAAAATTCATTTTACCAGGTCCCGAGGACATCCTGGTCTTAAGAGCCGCCGACGCTCCTCAAAGTTGTGACATGGGGAAGAGTGCGGGGACGTGCTGCATTATAGTCTATGGGCGGCAGCTTTCTGATCGTTTTTTTATATTGTAATGGTTACTTGGTGATGAAATGTGGGCACTGGTCGATTAACAAGACCCTTGTTAGTTGACCAGTGCCCACGTTTTCATCACCAAGTGACCATTACAATATAAAAAAAACATCAGAAAGCTGACGCCCATAGACTGTAATGGAGCGCATCCCTGCACTCTCCCTAGCATCATGTCACAACTTTGCTGAGCGCTGGGGCGGAGCGTGGGCAGCTCTTAAGACCAGAAAGTCCTCCGGACCAGGTAAAATTAATTTTATGAGTGGTGCTGCATTTTCATCACAGAATTATTTTGGCACATCTACACATTAACATGCTGTCCCCGAGGTAAGACACCTATATACAGTATATCAGGTGCACAGGCACTTTCTTTTACTTTGGTAGATCTCTTTCAGCAAATCACCTGGTGTCAGTAGGATGGTAACCACAGAAATTATTTTTTTAATTGGCCTCATAGAAACTGACATCCTCTTCAGGTATGTTCTTCTGCTGTACTAGAGTTTAAAAAGTTAGGGAAATTATCTTGTTTTTGTGCATCTTTAAGAATTGTAACATTGTTGTGATCCCACTCTGGTCTCTAATGTTTTATTGTTACAAGTAAAATTAGGGTTGCCCCATAGAGGTTGTAACTTGGACTTATTTGAATGAAGTTTGACCAAGGGAGACCATTATCTGATCTGCTTTAAGGTGTCAGTTACTAGCTTATTAGGTTCTGTTATCTTGGATTTAGAAACAGTAAAGCTTTAATAGTCTCAAGCCATCCCCACAGACTCAAAGGTAGTTTGTTTCACTTAAGTAAGTCATCCTTAGTAAATCATCTTGAGCTTTATTCTTGAATAACTTTAAGTTCTAGGGATGTGGATATGTTCTTATCCACACTTGTTGGCATGTCCCTGTCCCGTTAAATCTTGCCGGAAGGTCTATAAGCAGGCTCCTCCCACCCACCTGGGTGGTATATGCCTTGGCTCCGCCCCATGACACCATACCTTCCTTTCTGCTTGGAAGGTACAGGTTTCCTCCTCACCACTCTGCATTGAGTAGGCCCTGGCACTTAATACTTCAGCTAGCTTTCCAAAATGAAAACTCTTTAGCGTTTCACCACGAAAATTCATGATTGCGACCGCGATGGAGGACAAGTCCTCGCCCGGGTTCCGCCGGTATCCTTGCGGGCAGAAAATGTCTCATACTGATCTGCATGCCATGTGCGTCTGCTGCCTGGACCATGCGCATGACCCTCAGGTCTGCGATCTTTGCCGCGCCTTCCATCAGCAGGTTTTGGATGATCGCCTCACATGCTTACAGCTCGAATGACCAGAAAAACAGCCCCTGCAGGTCAAATCTAAAGATACCCGTCATGTGGTCTCCGTGGCTGCGGGATCCGTGGACCAACTGGAGCATACAAAAGCCTTCGAGGAGGAGGTGGCTCGGGCCACCGAACAGTCCTCTTCCTTATCGGTTTTTGTTCTGCTCAAACTGGGTACTTCCTTCTCTGGATCCTTCAAAGAGATGTGCCAGTCTTGCCCTACAAAAGGAGAGGGCCTGTCCGGTTCGCACACCTCCCAGTCCCGTAAAAAGGACAGAGGTCCGAGAGAAGAGTCTTCACAATGTCGACGCTCTTGGGACAGAGAGAGATCTCTGTCACAGGAGTCTCCTATCTTGATTTCAGTTAAAATTGTGACCTTGGCCGCTGGCTTCATGGTACCTCCATCAGGCTAGCCAGCTTAGACATTAGACAATGACCAGATCAAAATCATTCTCGATCCTGTCAACTATTGATGAGGAGACCCAGCCAACTGGGGCTGCACCCATAGTCATGGTTCCAGGTCTGGAGGAGCCGCAGTTCTCCCTGGCTCCTTCTGAGAAGCCCCATCGGTCCACCCAGCGTCATCTTCTAGATCCTGGACCCCCTTGACCGATAGGCTGAGGAAGTTGTACAAGCGGCGCTTCAAGAGGCGGTGCCGCCACCATTTGTCTTCATTCTCCTCTGGTGAAGAGAGGCTTAAGTGCAAGTTGTGCCATCGCTGTTTGGACCTCATATGGCAGCAGCTCATGCTAACCAGTCCAAAGTCAACCCTGGCTTCTACTCTGGCCATCACTTGGCTGTCATCATCCAGGCCAACGTCGACTCCGCTGGAGCCAGTCGACATCGCCTCTCCGCCACCGGAGCCAGTGAAGACCCTGTCAGCTTGGTCAAAGATGGCCTCTGCACCTATCTTGGTGGAGCTGCCACCTAAGAAGCCCCCCTCAGGGGCTCCTGGCAAGGATTGTCGACTCGATCAGGGTCTCCCGTGCAGGCTGTCAAGTCACCCTTACTCCTGACTGTCCGCGGTGGGTCAAGAGTGACTCTGGTGGTTGGCCTCTCTACCCAGACCCAGGGTCCGAGGATTCAGACCTACATTCGCGTCCGTGTGATGACGATTCCATGAGTCTGGCGACAGAGGAGGGGTCCACATCCTTCATGGACATCCTTTGTCTCATCGCCAAATCAGTGGGGATGCCTCCGGAGCCCGTCAAAAAACAGGCAGAGTACCCCTTGACTGATATCCTCAGGAAAGGGGATTCTTCGTGCGAGGCCTTCCCAGTGGCCAAGGCCCTAGTTGGTCCGACTTTGGAGCTTTTGCAGCATCCAGCCTCCTGCCCTGCGCATTTTGCTCATATGGCCTGCAAGTATATGGTTCCCATTGGCGGCTCCTCAGGGTTTACACAGTAGCCCTCAGCCAAGGAATGGGTGATCAAGTCTGTGTTCTGGCACTTGGGGAACTCAGGAGATATGGATAGACCTCCAGACAAAGAGTTAAAAAAGTTGGCCCATTCAGCCAGGAAGGTCTGTGCTGCCTCATCGCTTGGTGTCCGACAGGCTAGCTCAGCTGTCATCATGGCACACTTTTCCCACGCCCTCCTGGGCTCTCTGAATGAGGTGCTTCCCCATCTCCCCGCGGACCTTCAGACCACGGTCAAGCAGGTCTTTAACAAAGGTTGGGCTGTTGCCAAATAGCAACTCCAGACAGCCCTGGACATCGGGGACTCTTGTGCCCATTCAGTGGCAGCTACAGTCGCCATGCACCGCAGGGCCTGGCTGAGGGTCTTGGCCTTCACAGTAGACACCCAGCACAAACTGGAGAAAGTTCCTTTCAAACAACATGAAGTCTTGCTGTATTCTGACAATAGCAGTAAGTCCCAACCTTCGAACTGCCCCGGAGATGAAAGAGTTAACTTTCCATGCCAGGTATGGAACGCTGAGCTTGAGCTCGATTGAGACACTGTCTGCTGCTGTTTGAACTCATACCATCAGATTCTTTACTCCGCCTCACTGAACAGTCGCTCCGGAGAGTTCTCCTTTGCTCGGTTCCATTTGTCAGTTAAAGTACCGTTTTTCTCGGTTTTCAACCGAATTTAAACCGCAACCTGTCGGTTCAGTCTTTGTCTGTGGTATTCGTGAGTTCTAGATAGGTTTATATTGTTTTCTATTCTGTGTGGAACTTGTAAATGGTTCTTCGGTTCGCTTTGAACCGATCAAGTTTTTAAAAAAATCTTAATCTCTACTTTTAGAGTGTGGTTACCGGTTCTTATCGGTTCTAAAAAAAACGGATTTACTACTTTTTTCCACGACCTACAACACGGTCAGGAACCGATAAGAGGGTCTTGCCTGGCAGATTGCCATTAAAAGGGTAAGTTTGGTTAGGACTGGCACTATGTCTGAGAAACCCAAAAGAAAAACCGGGCCCACTGGGTTTCAACACTGTAGTGTGTGTGGGGAAGTCTTTGCTAAGGCTGATCCCCACACCACCTGTGTTTATTGTCTGAGGTTTGACCACCTCGATTCAGACTGCCAGATTTGTAAAAAATTTCCTGCAGCTACCCTAGAAAAGAGAGTTGGTAGGCTCAGGGAAAGGGAGGCCAAAAAGTCCGCTGACCCGGATGGCCAGCCCGGTTCGGTTCAAACCAAACCAGAAGGAGTGCCCTCTGACCAGGGCGAAACTTCTTCGGGCAAAAGGAGAACCAATTCTGAGGAGTCTGTTCCGGTTAAAAGAACAAGAAGGGAAAAATCAGCTGGTGTGGATCCAAAAGTTTCTTCTCCAACCGCTGATGAGATAGCCAAAGTGATAAAAATTGTGCAGTCGCTTTCCCCGGTTCCCGACCGAACCGGCACCATCAGGGAGGTGCTCGGTTCGGCCGGTTCCGGATTATGAATTAGAAGAATATTATGAACCGGAGGAGGAGGAAGAGGAGTATGAGGAAAGTGAATGTGGTTTTGAAAGTCTGGATGTGCCCATTGACCCGGACATCTCCCCAGAAAGACCTTCAGGGGTGTCTCCTCCTAGGCTCTCTGAGTCCCCCTCCCATTTCATGTTTTACAAGAAAGTGGCCGAAACCCTTCAGCTTCCTATGAAAGAAGCTGTGGATGACCAGGAGGAGCCTGACTATGTGGAAATGATGGATATCCCAGAGTCCAGGAGGCTGTCTATTCCCTTACACAAGTCTTTTGGGAAACAGACATTTAAGATTTTAAAGACTCCTAATTCTATACCTCCTGTGGATAAAAGAATGGACAACAGGTATACTTTGTCAGGCTCAGATACGGAGTTCCTTGCCCAGTAATGCAGTCATGTTGGGGTAGTGCAGGCTGCAGCCTGTGATAAGGCTAATATACCCTTGGCTTCACACCCCCCAGATAAGGACTCCAGGAGGACTGATGCCATGGCAAAGAAACAGTACATGGCAGCATCCTTGGGACTCAGGCAGGCCAATTATATGGCCTATACAGCTAGATTTCAGAAATCTAGATGGGACACTGTCATGGCTTTAGCTAAACAGGTCCCTGGCCAGCTTGCCAAGGAGCTGGAGCAAGTGGTGCTGATGGTATTGAGGCATCCAAGGTGCAATCCATGCTGCAGTGGACTCCAATGATGTTTCATCTAGAGTCATGGCTACATCTGTGGCACTTCGTAGGATGGCTTGGCTCAGATGTACTAGCCTGTCGCAGGATACCCAGACTAAGGCCATGGATTTTCCTGTTGTGGGTAATTCTTTGTTTGGGGAGCAAACAGAGAACTACATGAAGAAAATGGATGAATACTGGACCACCTTATAGGAGTGCTCAGGCCAAGGAAAGGCAAGCCACTCCTCAAAGGCAGCATCCAGGGGGCAGGGCAGGCCTTTCATAGGCCTTTCTCAAGCCAGGCCTCCTCTTGCCCTATGCTCAGAGGGGTTCTTTAGAGGGAGAGGCAGAAGGGGTACAAGCAGGCCCGCTACCACCCCCAGCCTCAAACCCCTCCTGCCAAACAGGCACCCTGATGGGTTTGCCAGGGCCGATTCTCCACCACCTGTAGGGGGCAGGCTGGCTTACTTTGTCCAGGACTGGAAGTCTCTAACATCAGACAAATGGGTCCTGGAAGTAGTAAGCCAGGGACTGGTTCTCAGCTTCAAAAAATTTCCAAAGATGAGAACCAGATCCTTTCCACCTGCAAATCCCTCAGAGACACTTGCCCTAGAGGCAGAGGTCTCTTCCCTCTTGGCTCTTAGAGCTGTGGAAAGGGTTCCACCCCTACACCAAGGGAAAGGGTTGTACTCCAGGTACTTTCTCACCCCCAAATAGACAGGAGAATGACGGCCCATCCTGGATCTCAGATATTTAAACAAGCACCTTTTAAAGCCAAAGTTCAAAATGGTGACTCTGGGAATAATTCTGCCCTCTCTAAGGCCAGGGGACTGGCTAGTCTCCCTGGACCTCAAGGATGCCTACTTCCATATTCTTATCAGAAGCTCCCATCGAAAGTACCTCAGGTTCGAGCTGCCCTCAGGCCATTACCAATTCAGAGCGATGCCCTTCGGCCTAACCTCTGCTCCAAGGGTGTTCACAAAATGCCTGGCAGTAGTAGTTGCTTCTCTAAGAAGGCAAAGGATTGCCATTTTCCCATACCTGGACGACTGGCTCATAGTAGGCCAGTCCCCAGACCAAGTCAAGTTACACCTACAGATAACTCAGCAACTGCTCGCCTCTCTAGGTTTCCTTCTGAATCTTTCAAAGTCAGTTCGAGAGCCTGTTCAGCTCCTCACCTTCATAGGCGCAGAGCTAGATACAGCAAAGGCCAGAGCCTCCCTTCCCCTGGACAGGGCAAGGACCCTTATCACACTGGCCTCTTCATTCACCCTACAGGTGTCTCGACCAGCGAGGCATTTCCTGTAGCTCCTGAGGCACATGGCTGCTTCTACAGCAGTGGTGCAAGGAGCAAGATTTCAGATGAGGGACATTCAGTTCCACTTGAGAGCCTTTTGGTCTCAGAAAAAGGACCCTCTGACCAAACAGATACCAGTGACTCAAACCCTGATCCAGGCCTTGCAGTGGTGGCAGGATCAGAACAATCTAAGACAGGGAGTTCCTTTTGTCACTCAGTCTCACTCTTTAATCCTTACTACAGATGCCTCCCTCTTGGGTTGGAGGGTCCACTTGGGAGACCTGACCACCCAAGGGTTGTGGTCCCCTCAGGAATCTCTGCTTCACATCAATCTCTTAGAACTCAGAGCAGTGTTTCTAGCACTTCTAGCTTTTTCCAAGTCTGTCCAGAACAAAGTTATTCAGATCAGGACAGACAATACCACCGCAATGTGGTATATCAACAAGCAAGGGGGCACTCAGTCTACGGCCTTGTGCACAGAAGCAATGAAGTTGTGGTCTCTGGCGTATTCCCTGAACACCTCCCTCACAGCAGTACATCTCCCAGGCAAGGACAATGTCTTGGGAGATGCTCTCAGCAGGATATCTCAGGGCCATCACGAATGGTCACTGGATCCCCTGGTTTTGGAGGTGATCTTCTCCAGATGGGGCACCCCACAGATAGATCTTTTTGCAGCCCCAGACAATCACCAGCTTCCCCTATTTTGTTGCAGGCCCCTAGTGTTGGGCTCAGTCCCCCTGGATGCCTTAGTTCTCAATTGGGAAGGGAAGTTCCTATATGCTTCCCCCCCTTCCCTCTCCTGTTCAAAGTACTAGTCAAAATCAGGTCTCAGCCTTGCAAAGTGATTCTGATTGCTCCAGACTTGGCCAGACAGCCGTGGTACCCTCTCCTGTTGTCCTTAGCATTCCACCTTCTCTTGTCTCTTCCCAGGAATTACAACCTGTTGACCTGTGCTCAGGGGAGGGTTTGGTACCCGAATCTCAAATCTCTCAATCTCAAGGCCTGGCTCTTGAAGAGTTAGAGTTTGCTGATTTACACCTCTCTCAAGGTGTTATGGATATTCTCAAAGCTGCTAGGAAGCCTTCCACCAGAATTACTTATAATTCCAAATGGAAAAGATTCTCCATATGGTGCTCTGGGAAGCATATTTCCCCAGAGTCTGCTGACCTGCCCACAGTCCTTGACTATATGGTCCATCTGAATAGCTTGGGACTCAGACCAGCTACACTAAGGGTGCATCTGGCAGCTGTCTCTGCTTTTATTTCAGCAGGTAAGCCCTCTTCTCTTTCAGCTCACCCTGTATTCTCCAAGTTTTTCAAGGGATTGGTTCATACCAATCCGCCATTCAAGGACCCTGCCCCTGCTTGGGACCTTAATGTTTGCATTGCTCAGCTTATGGAACCCCCTTTTGAGCCTTTGTCCTCTGCAGAGCTTAAGTACTTGACTTGGAAAACTGTGTTCTTGGTGGTCATCACTTCTGCCAGGCGCATAAGTGAGTTACAAGCCCTGTCAGTGGAGCCTGATTTTATCTCTTTCCATAGAGATAAGGTGGTCCTCAGGACTAACAGGAGGTTTTTGCCTAAGGTGGTTTCAGACTTCCACCTTAACCAATCTATATCTCTTCCCATGTACTTCACTGACCATTCCTCCTCTGGCAAGAGGAGGTTGCACAGTTTGAATGTGAAAAGAGCCCTTAGCTACTACATAGAACGTACCAAGGGTCACAGGTTTGACTCCCTCCAACTGTTCCTCACTTATGATGAGGTAGGTAAAGGAAAACCTGCCACTAAAAGATCCATTGCCAGGTGGATTGTCTCTTGCATTCAATTTTGTTATGAAAAACTGGGTAGGATTCCACCCTCAGGCCTGAGGGCTCACTGTACCAGAGGTACAGCTGCTTCCCTGGCTGCTGCCAGGGATATTCCTATCTTAGAGGTATGTCAAGCAGCTACCTGGAAAACTGTTCACACTTTTACCAAGCATTACTCTCTGGATATCCAGGCTAGGAGTGATGCTCGGTTTGTCACAGCTGTGCTTCAGAGTCTATTTCTTAAGTAGGTTCTGTCCCTCCTCCATGGAGGTACTGCTTGGTAGTCTGCTATTGTCAGAATACAGCAAGACTTCATGTTGTTGGAAGAAAAAATTACTCACCTTAGTAATGTTGTTTCTTCTAATGGAGTCTTGCTGTATTCTGACCTCCCCACCCCCGCCTTCCCCTCTCAGAACCTTTGTTTTTGGGTTGTGGGTGGGTAGTAGCAGTGTTGGCACTCAGGAGGTGCCCCACCTTTTTTTTTTTTTATTACCACCCTCTTTTCTTTGGGTGGGTGGGTGTTGTGTTTATTTCATTTTTTGGGTTTCCTGACTTGAGTCTTTCTTTTGGGACTAAAAAATCTGTTGTTATAATTAGTAGCCAGTTGGCTAGTGTAGGTTTACAGCTTCCACACAGGACCTCAGTGAGTTTAGCTCGTAAAGATCTGATGGTTTGAGTTCAAACAGCAACAGAGCAAATCTCAACCGAGCTCGAGCTCAGCGTTCCATGCCTGGCATGGAAAGTTAACTCTTTCATCTCCGGGGCAGTTCGAAGGTTGGGACTCACTGCTATTGTCAGAATACAGCAAGACTCCATTAGAAGAAACAACATTACTAAGGTGAGTACTTTTTTCTTCCTGTGCACCGCCTTGTTCGGTCCAGGAGTCAGCAGTCACCTCCATCGTATCGAGAAGTTCAGTAGCACCTTGGACTCCATTACTTCCGCTCAGAAAGAACCCCAGGGTTCTAAGAAATCACAGAAGAAGAAGAAGCCCTTTCGGCCTTCCTCCCCTGTGGCCAAGCAGCCCCAGTACCAAACTGGGCAGCAGCAACAGGCTCGGTCTTTGCGCCCTTGGACCAAGTTTGGGGCTTCGGCGAACCATAAGCCCGGAGGGAGGGGTTCTGGCGGCCCTGCTGCTGGCTCTTCATCCTCCAAGCCTGCACAGTGATGGGATCAATCAGTCATTTTATTTGACTGGGCGAGACACCATTGAGCCAAGGTCATTTACAGGGTGGACCTGGGGAGGTCAGCAGTATCAAAAATACACAATTATACAACAGGCAACAAAAAAGCTGTCTCCTGATTGGTTACTGAACAGGATTTACAACATGTAAATCCTGCTAGTACCCAATGGGAAAAAGTGCCAGCTGTACCCCCTTCCCCTCTGCCCTATCACAATCGCTCCAAGACCAACATCAGAGCCATCGGCCGCCCATCTTGCATGCCTTCGCTAAGCCATCACGGTAAATTTTAAAAAGTTAAAAAATGGAATGTTCGTTCAAAATAGTAGACAGTGAGCTTGACCAAATATTTGCTAATATTCCCAACACCGTCCTGCCGAAAAAAATTCAGCCAACTCTCCTAAGCACTTACCTCAGACCTCAGTGCAAGCGTTCGAGCAGCCAGCCTTTTCGAGTACTTCACAGGCGGCACCAATTGCAGCTACTGCCCATCCTCCCATGCAATTTTATGAAGGACTATTTTTTTTCCTTCAAACCAATAAATCAATATATAAATCAGTATATGCTTAAAATTAATAAAACCTCTAATAGCCCAAATTTAATTTAAAAAAAAATCCTAATTGTATAATAGCAGTATCCCACTCGAGGGGGTGGGTGATGCCAGGATTTACTCACGACTGGTGTGTTGCTGGTCCCTCTGCTCCACCTCGGGACCGAACAACACACGAGGCATGGGTAAATCCTGGCATCACCCACCCCCTCTCATGGTATATTGCTTAAGTGTATAAGTAAGGGAGTAACAGAAGGAAACAGATGGAAGGGTCATTGGTGCATACAGTAAATACATAAAAATTGCGTGACAGTGTGTGCAAGGAGAGGAAACCAAGGCAAGAGCAAAAAATGCAATAACTTATCATGAGAGCACACATGGGGAGGAGTGGCAACTCAATATCAGGCAGGGGTAAATTAATTCCCTATGATGAGCACTGGATGCCCAGAGATAGGTGGTGGTAAGAGGTGCAGGGAATGAGGTATTTTGGAATGCTAGGAGATAATCCTGAGATCCTGGGTGGGGGCAGCCACCCCCATGCTCATCACGACCACTCTGGGTCCTCCCATGGGGGCCGGCTCCACCACTTCCTTTCCGCCTGGTCCACTGTCACAATGGACCGGTGGGTCTCAGAGGTGGTCGGCCAGGGTCTGCCTCTGGAATTTGAGCAGCACCCTCCAAGCTGAGCCCGCGCCCCACGGGAGGAAAAGGTATCTGCCCATACTCGGTTGACTCTCAGAGACGACACTGCCGAACTCCTCCGCAAGGAGGTCGTGGTCAGAGTTCTGGACCACCCATCAACCCAGGGTTCATTTCCAGGTACTTCCTGTTCCCAAAAGGGACAGGGGGGCTTGTACCCCATTCTAGATCTGCATGATCTGAATCAGTTCCTCAGATCATGCACCTTATGGATGGTAACTCTGTCGCAGATCATGCCATCCCTTGAGCAGAACATGTGGTTCTGCTCACTGAATCTAGAGGACGCATTCTTCCACATCCCAATCCATCCATCCTATTGGATGTTCCTCTGCTTCAGGGTGGAGGGTCCCCACTACGAGTTCCAAGCCTTGCCATTCAGCCTGTCATCATCCCCCAGAGTATTCACCAGATGCACAGCAGTGGTGGAATCCCATTTTCAGTGTTGAGGAGTCAGAATGTACCCCCATCTCGATGATTGGCTAATAGTGGGTCCCTCCAGGCTGGAGGTGGAGAGGTCCAGGGATCTGACCCTCCACACCTGCTTCAGCCTTGGCCTTCTGGTCAGTGAGGCCAAGTAGGAACTCGTGACCTCCGCAGGTGATTTGCTTCATTGGGACAGAGCTTGACTCTAGCCGAACCAGAGCCCGGCTCCCGGCGGACAAGGCAGAGGTTCTCTCCTCCTTTGCCCAATCATTTCTGGTTAGGCACTCGCGCCTTGCCCGGGACTTCCTGCAACTTTTGGGTTACATGGCGGCCTGCACCACCGTGGTCCAGTGGGCCCAGTGGCATATGCGCCCCCTTCAGTAGGAGCTGGCCAGCTAGTAGTCCCAGCAACACGGTCATTTCGACCAGCTGGTCACTGTGACCCAGAAGATGTCGGACGCTGTCCAGTGGTGGACCATCCAGGAACATCTACAGGGAGGGATCCCATATGTCCACCCCGAGCTGACAGTCGCCCTCCCTACCGAAGCGCCTCGCATGGGCTGGGGAGCCCACATAGGGAATCGGAGTCTACGGCCTCTGAACCCCTGAGGAATCCCGATGCCACATCAACCTACTGGAGCTCTGAGCAGTCCAGCTGGCGCTAGCTGCATTCGCTCCATTCCTTCGGGGTCAAGTGGTTCAAGTCCCAACAGACAACACCACAACCATGTACTGCCTCAACAAGCAGGACAGCACGCACTTCCGGCCCCTGTGCAGGGGAAGTGCTCTGCATCTGGACCCTCATGAGCTGACTGGAGGTAGATCTCCTAGCCATCCATGTGGCAGGAGCCTCAAATCAGTTGGTGGAAGCCCTCAGCCATGTGGGCGAGGTGGCCCACGAGTGGTCTCTCTATCCAGAGGTAGCTCACAGCCTGTTCTCCCAGTGCGGCACCCCTAAGGTGGACCTGTTCACCTCCAGGGAGAACACAAAGCTGAGGCTGTTCCTAGCCCACCCCTTCTCCAGGGCTCACTGCAGGAGGATGCCTTCTCGAAATCATGGACCCCAGGCCTCTTCTATGCCTTCCCCCACTTCCCTTGGTCCTCAAGGTGCTCCTCAAGGTCAGGAGGGATAAGGCAAGGCTGGTCCTGGTAGCCTCAGATTGGCCCCGCCAGTTCTGATATCCAGATCTCCTCAGCACCAGGCTCCCGAGGCATCTTCCAACACACCCGGACCTGCTTTCTGTCAGTCAGGGAAGATTTTTCATCTGAACCTTCAATCCCTGCACCAGACAGCCTGGTTCCAGAGCAGCTAGTGTTCCAGGCTTTGGGTCTCTCCAACGATGTACTCAATGTTGGTGAGGCATCTAGGAGGGAGTTGACCAGGTGCTATGCCTTCAAATGGAAGAGATTCTCCATTTGGTTTCAGGGCAAGGGCCTGGACCCTTCATCCTGTCCAGTGGCCAGCATCCTCAACTACCTTTGGTCTATCTCCAAAAGAGGTCTGCGGTCTTTGACCCTTGAGGTGCACCTGGCAGCTATCTCTGCTTACCCGGCTTGGGCTAGTCAGCTGATGGTGGCACAGGAAAGGGTGGTCTGGCATTTCTTTAAAGGCCTCGACCACATTTCCTCTCTGGTGCATGAACCACCACCTCTGTGGAATTTACTTCTGGTTTTGGCAAAGCTCATTGGCAAGCCATTCGAACAGATGCACAAGTGTGAGATATCACACTTGTCATGGAAGACTGCCTTCTTGGTGGCTATCATGTCAGGCAGAAGGACTGGGGAAATACAGGCGCTCTCTGTTGAGTCTCCCTTTCTAGTCTTCCACAGGGACAAGGTTGTCCTGCACACCCACCTGAAATTCATTCCAAAGGTGGTGTCAGAGTTTCACGTAAACCAGGTGTTGACTCTGCTGGTGTACTACCCTAATTACACCTTGGAGGCTGAGTACAGGCTCCATACTTTGGAACTGAGATGAGCTGTCTTATTATAAGGAGCGAATGGCTGACGTTCAGGGAGAGGTTCGCCAGCTGTTTGTTACCTATGCTGAAGCCGCACCTGGCAGACTTGCAGCCAAGCAGACAATTGGCAAATGGATAACATCCTGCATTGATCTCTGCTATAGGTTGGTGGGCAAGGAACCTCCCAGAGGGATAAGGGCTCATTCTACCCACCATACTGCTGTGTCAGTTGCTGCTTCTAGGGACGGCCCTATCCAGGATATCTGCAAGGCTGTGACTTGGAAGTCTATAAACACGTTCATTACCCATTACCACATCGACCTAGAGCCATGCTGGGATGCTGGTTTTGGGGCCTCAGTTCTTCAGTCTCTATTCCCTAAGTAGGGGGTGTGCGCCTTGCCTCCCTTCTCCCGAAGGACTGCTAGGAGTCTGCCAACAAGTGTGGATAAGAACAACGTATCCACATCCCTAGAGACACAGATTACTCACCTGTAACAGTAGTTCTAGGAGTGATGTATGTTGTTCATCCACACTGACCCACCCAACCTCCCCGGCTTCGACGTACAACCTCTGCCTCTAGCGGGCAAGATCTGGCGTCATGGGGTGGAGCCGAGGCATATACCACCTGGGTGGGTGGGAGGAACCAACTTTCAGAACTTCTGGCAAGACCGGCCCCCCATGCAGCGGTTGGATTTCCGCTTGCAGCGCTGGTGACCCGGGTTTGGGAACGGACCTGGGTCGTCAGAGGGCCAGTCGGGGGGAGAAGGATTGAGCACCCCATGGGCGGCTCTCCTTCTCCGGGGGAAGGGTGGGGCAGTGTCCGGCGCAATGAGGACCCCTGGTGGAGGCTGGGAGTCACTCATGCTACTGGCGCTCGGTATCAGGGAGGTGGGGCGGACGCTGGCATCATAGCACGTCCCCGCCTCTGAGAAAATCAGGAAAAAGATGGCGGGCGTGTCCGCTGTCTATCTGAAGACCTCCCTGGGGCTTCAATTAGCTGCCATCACCGCATCCCCGACCAGATACTAGTTCCGCGGCACGAATGAAGGGGACCGATGTTATTGCCCCGCTCTCCGGGGGGTAAGCTGGGGATAACTGTGGATGGCGGCAGTAGATGGCAGTGGAAGTCCCAGGGGCTGTGACCAGGGCTGATAAAGCGACAGCGGAACCGCAGGATAAAGAAGGAAAAAAAAAAGAACTTCCGGAAAGATTTAAAGGGAAAGGGACATGCCAGCAAGTGTGGATGAACAACATATACCACTCCTAGAACTACTGTTACAGGTGAGTAACCTGTGTTTTTGATGGATTGTTTTTGATACTGTTTTGTATATTTTAATACCCAAATATTCAATGTACTCTTTTATCCATGTTATACCGGAGCCGTATATGTCTTCTTTCTTGCATTTATTATTAATAGCTAGAAAATGTGTCTTAGAGGTATTTAGTTTATACCCAGATATGTCCCTGAAGCTATCAAGGATGTGAAGAGTCTCCAGGAGTGAAGTTCTGGGATTTGTAAGGCAAAGCCATATGTTATCAGCATAAAGGGATATTAGAACCTATCTACCACTGACACTGATACCTTTGATTGAGAAGAGATCCATTTTCTAACCATTGGATCAATTGTTAAAGGAGTAGTCCAGCCAGAATTTGCAAAAACATATGTTGTGCAGAGTGTTTTGATTTGTGTGCGAAGGCCTAGTGCATCCTTCCCTCTGTCTGCTTTTAGAAGTTTTTCCAAAATTAGCCTGGTAGTGTTATGGTAGTTTTATGACCCCTAGGGATCTCCATCTCATTTAAGTTTATTGCATTCCTTGATCTTCTTCGAGGTACAGCTCTTGCAGCAGGTTACACCATTAGGACTGAAGCCGGCTGGCGTCAGGAACCCACGGAAAATTTTCTAGCTAGCAGTCTTCAGCGGGGACTGCCTCGGACGTCGTTCCCGCCCCTGACGTCAGGCGTAGTACATAAGGAGGTGGTCCCGCCAGAATCCCCAGTTCTTTCCCGTCGTCGACTTGCATGTCTCGACCTCTTCGGTTAGTACTAGTGCGCGATGACCAGGAAATCCTTTCCAAAATAGGAAACTTTGGAAGAAATTCTTCTTCAAGACTACCTTTCTTCGTCTGATGTCCTCCCCAACTTCAGTGGAGGGACATCCTTCTAAGTGTGCCTGTGGGAAGCAGATCCCGTTAAAAGACCCTCATTCAGCCTACGTTCGATGCCTGGGCCCGGACCACGACACCCAGGCTTGCTCCTTCTGCCAGGGCTTTAAAAGCCGGACCAGAATCCGCCGACAGAAGGCTCTCTAGGCTTTCCTCCTAGAAGAAAAGCTCAAGGCCATGGAACCTTTCTCCAGGGGGGAACCTTCGGGAAAGTCCCACAGGCACCACGAGAAGCATCGGGAGAAGGTGAGACCTAGATCCCCCTCCTAGGCCTCGGACTCCCACAGCTCCAGCTCCAGGTCGGACCACTCTCCGTCGAGGGCCCACTCTCAGCCTCTCCCAGTTGTGGTCAAATCAGCCAGTGGCTCTTCGACTGTGCGGCCTGCCAAGACCTCCAGGCTCTCTTCTTCTGCTAAGGCCTCGTCCAGGTCAGGGGAGCATCACAAGTCCTCGTCCTGGCACTCGGCCTCTGATGTCCGGTCAGTCTCCTTGCCTCTGCCACCCCAACGCAAGACCAAGGGGCTGACCTCCCTTAAGCGGACGTCATACCCGACATCGGCCAAGGTCCTCAAGCACTCCCGTGAGCCGGCGGCAGTTCGTCACCCATCGCCGGTCAGGCATTCTCCCCCAGGACGCTGGTCGGGGGACCGGCGTCTGCTGCCGCAGACAGAAGAACCACACTGCTGCCTACCGACGTCGGTCAGGAGGCGTTATCGGAGGAGGAGTCCACTCAGCCCGAAGACCAGGTGGGCGACTCTGGACCTGTCGAGCTCCCACGGGAACCCTCCCCAGAACTGGAGACCCCCAGAGAGCGGACAACAGACCACCGGCGCCCGGCCCGTCGTCGGGACTCAACTTGGCAGAAGTGAAGGAGCTCTTCACTTTCTGGTGGGACACCATCAAAAGGATGTGGTCATCCAGCACCCTCCTCCCGCACCCGCACCACTGACACCTGCGCCCCTCCTTCGCCAAAAGGGGCAGCAGGCCGAGCACCTTCCCCCCCCAGGAGCCAGTAGCACCTCCTGGGGCAGATCTACAGAGAAGAGAAGGCCTCCGTCTAGATCTTCTTCAGGGTCACCCAGCCCCAAGAGACCCAGAAGACGTCAGTATTCGCCGTTGACGGAGGACTCCAGATCTGACATCTCTGAATGCTCCAGGTCTCCTTCACCGATCAGCATCCCTTCTCCGGACCCACGCGACCTCCCTAGGTCTCCTCCGGATGACCGCTCATTCTCTGAGATAATGAGACACATCCAAGAGAACATGGGATGGGATGCGGAGGAACTAGACCCGGAAAGACTACGCCATGCCCGTTACCTTCTGCAAAAAGATCCTAAGCCTGTGGTAGTACCACCCTTGGTGGACACCTTCGTGGACGTTACCAAGGCAGCGTGGAGGCGTCCACATTCGACTCGGTTATGCGAAGGCTGACACGCCTGTAAAAGGCCCCAAGGGGAGGACCAGTACCTGGCTAACCATCCTCTGGCTGACTCCCTGGTCATCACAGCCTCTCATGACCGGTCTCAGAAACCGCAACATCTGAGCATGCAGCCACCGGACCCAGAGTCCAAGCAACTGGAGCGTGCTGGGTAGGCGCTCTGTGACGCGACTGCACGCCATCAGATCCCTGAATTACCCTGACCCACATGGTTCAATTTCAGAACGCACTGTGGGAACAGGGGCGGGATCTGGTAGAGAAATTGCCAGATGGTGGCCCAAAGGAGGAACTTCTTCAGCTCCTCTGCACGGGTTCAGACATGGGGACCCAGGTGCTCCGAGCCACGTACGACTCTGTGGACTCTTCGGCCAGAGCGGCAGCCTCAGGTGTATGTCTCGGGAGACACTCATGGCTCCGTGTCTCCGGGTTTACCCCGGACATCCAGAAAAACATTTTGGACTCCCCCTTTCATGGCGAAGTTTTGTTTGGTGAAGCCTTGGAAAAGGTCATCACCAAATTACAGGAAGCCATGAAGGCCGTTAGATCTGTCCAGGCCATGTACAGATCTAGACTCAGTTCCTTTCGTAGGAACCAGAGTCGTTTTCGCAGCTGGACTCAGAGGCAACAACCTCGTTCCGGCCAGCATCAGAGGGGCTCCTTTTCCCGGAAAGCCCAGGTCAAAACGTCCTCAGGTAGGGGCCAACGTGCTACCAAGTCGGCCCAGCCTGCAGGACCCTCTGCTGCCACAGCATGACTCCTTCCCGGCCCCCACCCCTCCTCAGGATCAATGGCAAACAAGGATCGGGGGTCACATCGCAGACCACCTGCCAGGGTGGCGCTCGATCACCACTGACAGGTGGGTGCTACAGCTGGTCGAAAAAGGCAACTTTATAGAATTCCTAGACAAGCCCCCCATGAGGCCTCCTCTGCTCTCCCGTTACTCGGGTCAGCACGCCCTGCTCATAAAGCAGGAAGTGCTCGCGCTTCTGCAGACAGAAGCTGTGGAGCATGTTCCAGGGAGCCAGATAGGAGCAGGCTATTATTCACACTTCTTTCTGGTTCCAAAGAAGACAGGGGACCTCCGTCCAATTTTGGATCTCAGCGACCTCAACAGATCGGTCGTCTACAAGCATTTCCGCATGGTGACCCTCCCGGGACTAATCCCCATGCTGAAGAAGGATGCTTTCTTGGCATCCCTAGACATGCAGGACGCATACCTGCACATCCCCATCGCTCAGGCACACAGGAGGTTCCCGCGCTTCGAGTTTCTCGGTCACCACTACCAGTTCCAAGCACTTCCTTTCGGGCTGTCATCAGCACCAAGGGTATTCACCAAGTGCATGGCAGTTGTGGCAGTGTCTCTGAGGAGACAGGGTCACTACGTGTTCCCATACCTGGATGACTGGCTTCTCATGGCCTCCTCCAAGGAGGCATTGCTGCTGGCCATTCAGACCACCCAGGCTCTCTTTCAGTCTCTGGGCATCTTAATCAACTACGAGAAGTCTCTCCCGGTACCGTCCCAGAAACTGTAGTTCATAGGTGCAGTTCTGGACACAGTCAAAGGGAAAGCCTTTCTTCCCGAAGACAGAGCGGAACGCATACGATTCCTCATAAGGGACATGTCAGCGAAGAAAACCGTCCCGGCCAGGTTGGTCCTTCACCTGCTCGGACACATGGCTGCGGCCATTCCAACAGTCCCGATGGCAAGACTCCACATGCGGGTAACCCAGTGGATGTTAAGGGTGCAGTGGGACCAAAGGCAAGACCATCTGCAGCAGCCAGTCAGAATCACGAGGACCGTGGTTCGGGACTGGCAATGGTGTAGATCCGGGAACCCTCTCATGGGGTTCCTTCACAGTGCCGCCCCGTGTTGACACTTCCACAGACCTCGGGCTGGGGTGGGAGTGCACTTGAACGGGTGAGGTCTCAGGAACGTGGACTACCAGGAATCTCATCTCCATATCAACATATTGGAGATGAGGGGGTTCTTTATGCCCTGCAAGCCTTCCAGTTAGAGATTCCACCCAGTACTTTCCTGTTACAAACAGACAATACTGCGGTGATGTATTACCTCAACAACAAGGAGGCACACACTCCTACCCCTTTTGCAGGGAGGCCATGAGGGTATGGGAATGGGTAATACGACGGTGCAAACCTCATCGCAGTTCACGCCCCGGGTGGACAACACACACCCAGACGGCCTGGAGTCATTCCCAGGCCAGAGTCCACAGTGGGAACTTCTACAGGAAGTGGCAGAGGATCTGTTGCACAGATGGGGTACTCAGAATTGATCTATTCGCCTCCCATCCAACGCAGAAACTGCCCAATTTTGCTCTGCAGATCCAGGGCCTGGTGTTTTCTGGCGAGACGCTGTCCCTCTCCTGGGCGGGCAGATTCCTCTACACCTTCCTCCTTTCCTGCTGATCCAGAGAGTCCTTCTCAAACTTCGCAGGGAGCACGCAATGCTTATTTTGATAGCGCCTTTTTGGCCCAGGCAAATTTGGTTCCCGCTGCTGAATCAGTTGTCCCGGGAACCTCCGCTTGCTTTACCAATCAGCTCCTACCTGTTGTCTCAGGAGGAGGGTTCACTAGTCCACCCGGACTTACGTTCACTGAACCTGCTTGCTTGGCTCCTAGAGACATAGCCATGATGCGACACGTGGTCTCACAAGAGGTGGCGGACGTGCTTTCTGCCGCCAGAAAACCGGTGACACACACAACATACGCCATGAAATGGCTCAGGTTTTGCCTGTGGTCTCAGACTCGTGGTTTCTCGCCCTTAGACTGCCCTGAGAAGCTGGTTCTGGAGTACCTGCTTTTCCTCTTTCAATCCGGGTTAGCTCACTCCTCGATTAAAGTGCACCTTTGTGCAGTCTCAGCTTATCATGCCCCCATAGGCCAACGCATAAGAGGGGTCCTCCACCTTAGGCCGCCCATCAAGGATCCCATCCCTCCTTGGGATTTACCCTTCGTCTTGGAGCAGCTTACGCTGCCAGCCTTTGAACCTGCCTCAGATTGAACTCGTTTTCTGTCGTGGAAACGTTGTTTTGGTGCCGTTACTTGGCGAGAAGAATCTCCGAATTACATACTGTCATGTGCAAGGAGCCTTATTTAATTTTTCATCAGGACAGGGTGTCCCTGAGGACGAATCCTAAGTTCCTGCCTAAGGTGGTCTCAGCCCTTACTCTTAACCAGGACATTGATTTACCAGTGTACTTCCCTAAGTATGCCAATCGAGGAGAAGCACTGCATAACACCCTGGATGTTCACAGGTGTCTCAGATACTATTTGACCAGAACCAAACAGCACCGGAAAGCGGAGCAGCTGTTCATTTCATTCGCTGAGAGGATGAAAGGGGCCTCAGTTTCAAAACAGACCCTTTCACGCTGGCTCATCCAGTGTATTTCCTTTTGCTATGACAAGTGTCAGAAACCCTTACCAGGAGTGGTCAAGGACCATTCGACAAGAGGAGTGGCTACCTCCTTTGCGGCATTAAAGAACGTTTCTACGTCGGTCATATGTGCTGCAGCCACCTGGAGTTTGGTGCATACTTCTATCAGGCATTATAGCCTGGATATCGCCTCAAGGCGAAGAGCGGGTTTTGGCCTTGCTGTCCTTCAGGGCCTCCTGTCCTAGGCTCAGAACGGGTCTGAATCTCTGTATTGCCTCCTCCCGATGGCTTTTCAAGGCGCCATTGCTTGGGAATCAGTCCTAATGGTGTAACCTGCTGCAAGAGCTGTACCTCGAAGAAGATAGTACAGTTATGTAAGAACTTACCGTAACAGTAGATCTTCGAGAACAGCTCTTGCAGCAGGTACTTTCCCGCCCACCATTTCCCCTTGGAGGAAGTAGGTTCCAGCCTAACACTATCCTTAGGATTGGAAAGGTCTGTTCTTGGTCTTGGCCATCTGATGGCGGGTTGTCGGTCTCCTCTTCTGATGTCATCCAGCGGCCGGAAGTCTCCGGCAGGAGAACTGGGGATTCTGGCGGGACCACCTCCTTATATACTACGCCTTACGTCGGGGGCGGGACCGACGTCGGAGACGGTCCCCGCTGAAGACTGCTAGCTAGAAAATTTTCCATGGGGTCCTGACGCTGGCTCATCCAGTGTATTTTCTTTTACTATGACAAGTGTCAGAAACCCTTACCAGGAGTGGTCAAGGGCCATTCAACAAGAGGAGTGGCTACCTCCTTTGCGGCACTGAAGAACGTTTCTACGTCAGCCATATGTGCTGCAGCCACCTGGAGTTCGGTGCACACTTGTACGCCTGACGTCGGGGGGTGGGACCGACGTCGGAGGCGGTCTCCGCTGAAGACTGCTAGCTAGAACATTTTCCGTGGGGTCCTGACGCCGGCCGGCTTCATTCCTAATGGTGTAACCTGCTGCAAGAACTGTTCTCGAAGATCTGCTGTTTACGGTAAGTTCTTACATAACTGTACTTTCCTACAGTGCATTCTGTCTCGTGTGACAGTGATGTAGCCGAGACCATAAATTTAGCAGAATGCACTGCTGTACAATTGGCTCACAACAGTAGAGATGGCTATATTTTAAAAACTATACAGAGTTCAGCTTAGTAACTACCCTCATTGTTAAAGGTCTTTTTGTTGTGAACAATTATGACACTGGTTGTGTATGTGTAACTTGTATAGTTTTCAAGATATTTACATTTGTTTGGCATGTCTGCTAGAGTGTTCTCTCACAGACTCACAGAAAAAAAAAGCGTCTGCTCTTTGCAAGTGAATCTGCACACATGCCTAACAAACCTGAATATCTTGGAAACTTTACTTACTACACAAGAATGGGTTTATTGATGATGAATTTCTTTATTTTTTCTTTGATCTTAGATGTAAATTCTGCATTTTTCTAATACAAAATTATTAAACTTCCATTTTCTCATCCTCCCCTGGTTATGTACTTCTTTGAGGGATAGTGGTACAGAGGCATGGTCAGAAATGACTTGTTGCACTATCTTTATTCTGATAACCCTCGCCACTGCCTCTTTTGGAATGTATATTTCATCTATCAAGGAGCCTGATTGATGACACTTACACCAAAAAGTGAAATCTTTTAACATTAGAGTTCATGGTTCTCCAAGCATCAATCAAGCCCAGATTATCCATGAAATATGACAGGGCCTTATCTGCCTTGGTCAGTGCAGGTGAAACCTGGACCTGTCAAGGATAGAGTTAGTATCCCCAGCTATTATTAAAGTGCTATCTAAATAAGGCTCTAAATTTGCAAAAACTAAGTTAAAAATATCATGGGTGGCAGACGCCGGTCCATATACATTTATGAGGGTTATATATTCTTCTCCTAGTTTTCCGTTTACAGTCAAAAACTGGCCTGCATCATCTTCAGTGGTATTATATACCTGAAAGGATATACCTCTTCTAATTAGGATTAAGACTCCTGCTTTTATCAGAATTGCTACTTACTCCAAATACCTGCCCACCCACTATCTGCGCAGTAGGTCTCAGTGTTCTTTTTTAAGATGGGTTTCTTGAAGGAAGGCTATTGATGGATTCAGCCTATTGAGATGTCTCGGCACTGAATACTCCTTAATCTTATGGTTAAGCCCTCTAACATTCAAGGTAATAAATACAAGCCCACCTAAAGTAGATGTATCTTTAAACCCTTTGTTACATATAGAAAACCACCACCTGAATAAATCTCCATAGCGACAATGTCAGTAAAAATGAGCATGAGGTTAGTTTGATAAGAGGTAAGTAAAAGAATAGAGAAAGGAGAAAAGAAAAAGAGATATTGTAGTGCTGCAGGTAGACCTTGAAACCCTCCAGCCATAAATTTAGAGCCACTGAAATGGATTAAGAACATCCATAGGTAAATCAATTTTACATTAAACACAAAACACGGAACATTACCGCTATCTCCTTCCTTACTCATTCTCGAATGGATAGCGTAAAACAACAAAACCAACTTGCTCCCCCAATTAAGTCAAATATATAATGTTACCCTAAACAGTTACGAACAGACAATGAAAATGTATAGTTTGCATTGGAAAAATCATGTTTTTATCTAATATGTATATTAAACCTGCACCAGCATCTGATTTGTTCTAGGCGTGACATCTTCCTGGTGGGGGTGGCTCTAGACTGTGCCTCAAGCCAACTCACCTCATGACTAATTTATTAGAGCAGAGCATTGCTTACATTGAATAAAAAAACAGTGGAAATAGACAATTTATTTACAGTCATCTGAAGCTCTGAATCACTCTCAGGTTACTGAAGTGACTCACTTAGTATATGGTTCTGGCACCTTTAATGAAGCATAAAAGAAATTCCTTACTTCCACGTCATTTTCTTGTGGGTGGTCTGATGGAAGAAATAGTGATGTGATGCCAGTTCTTGCACTGCAGTCCTGTGAAATCTGGTAGGCTAGCATATATATTTTTTTTTTATTTAGATCTAGGATTACAAATACCTTTGAGCCAAGGCTCTTTTAGAAAGGTTCCACGTCGGAGAAGTACAAATGGAAGACAAAACATTTCAATCGAAAACAAAACATTTCACAGAGTGATAACATTGCAATGGTTACAGACAGTATAGGTATTAGGACTTTTAGTATGACCAACAGTGGCATGGTGGAGAGTGAGACGATGAAGCAGCCAGAGGCATTTGTCGGACAAGATTTGCCAGTAAGCGCTATTTCAAGGGGGGGGGGAGAAGAGGAGGGAGACTGTAGCAGATAGGGAGGAGGGGGTAGGAAGGGAGGAAGAGGAGACAGGGGACGGGGGAAGGAAGTAAGAGCATTAGGGGTACAAGATTTCGAGGTGTGGCAGTTTGGACTGGTCAGTGGGGTGGGTGCTACCAGCTTGCTATGAAAGTGATGCCTCAGTTTAGGGGAAGCAGGAACTGGAGATAGTGAGATGGTGCTGGAGACTGGTTTTGAACAACCCAAGTGTTTTAGCTGAGAGGATGGTGTGGCTGAGGTCATTTAGCCAGAGTGGAGCTTTGTAGGCAAAGGAGCGTTAGCCCAGGCTAGTACGACAGTGGGGAACTTTCAGAAGCAGCTGCTTTGATCTCCTGGAGCTCCATCAATTGGTGCTTTCAGGTAATAGAGCTAGGACTTCAGAGGGTGCAAGGCCGAGGTGGATTTTCTTTGCCATTGTACAAGTGAGGTACTTGATGCAGCTTGATAGTTGGAGCCAACCGGTCTGAGCATACAAGTCACAGGTGTGGGTAAGATGGTTGGCACCAGTAATTAGTCGACAGGCCTTTTAGGGTAACTGCTGTCTGTGTGAGGGTTGTCGTCATGCAGAGCTATAAATGATGAGACCATAGTCGATGACCGAGACCACTGAGTTCTGTATGGCAATCGTCAGGGCCTCAGGGGTAAGATGTTGCTTGTGTTTATAAAGTAGACCAAGTCAGGTATTGGCAGCCCTGGCAACATAGTCAACGTGAGCCACATATGAGAGGCAAGGATCTAATATGATCCCTAAATATTTGAAAGACTGGACCTGATCAAGGGTATTACCATTTGCAGTAGAGATAACCAGCTGATGTTGCTTATGCGGGTTTTGGGGGCTATGAAAGAGCATTGATTTAGTTTTCTTGTGATTTAGCACTACCTTGTGCTTGTGGAACCACGATTCAACGGAGCTGAAATCATGCTGGAGAGTACGTTGCAGTGTTAAGGGGTCTTTGTGAGATGAGAAGACTACTGCATCATCACCGTACAGTAAAATGGGCTCAGAACAGGATTGTGACAGTGAGTTCAAAAAGAGGCTGAAAAATTCAGGGGGCCCAGGATGGAACCCTGTGGAACACCTGAGCGGACAGGCAGGGAATCAGAGAGAGCACTGGCAATTTTTACTTTTTGCTGCCGGCAATCTAGGTAGCTGTTGAACCATAATGCAGAGTCCGGTGATAGGCCAGCGATTAGTAGTTGGTCAATAAGAAGCCTATGGTGGACAGCATCAAAGGCCTTGGATAAGTTGATGAAAATAGCCCCCGTGAGCTGTCCATTGTCAAGGGATTTTTGAACTGCTCCGGTAAGCTCAAGGAGGGCAGTGGTGGTACTGTGACCTTTCTGGAAGCCATGTTGTTTTGCAGTTAAGATATGAGCCTCTCGAGGGCCTTAGAGAGCAGAGGTGGTATTGAGATAGGGTGATAGTTAGAGTAAAAGATAGGGTGATAGTTAGAGTAATTTTGTCTTGTCACCATTTTTGAGGACAGGGGTCACAATCGCAGTTTTCCATCTGACCGGAAATTTACTACTAGTATGGGAGAGATTCAGAATTTTTGTTAAGTGGAAAAGAAGTTCAGCAAGGGTAAGTGACAGAAGCTTAAGGTCCAAGGTATCGCCACTGGTTCTGGATTTGGAGATAGCTGTGGCAATATAGCGGCATGCAACATATGGTCTGACCTCCCTAAAGTAGAAGAGGGGTAGATGAGACTGTGATTGAGGGGGGCTGGAGTTGGAGGTGCTTTGTTCGCAGTAGTCAGGGGGGAGGACTGAGCTGAGGTCTGTAAATGCCTTGTTAAAGGTGTTTGCAATGACAATTGGGTTGAGGGTAGTTGATCCATCGACTACTAGCACGGTCAGAGGGGTTTCAATCTGCTTCCCTGAGAGTTCCTTCGGATTCTCCCAGAAAGCTCATCCATTACCCCAGGTGTTTGTGAGTGCTTCTTTGTAATAGGAGCTTTTCACGAGCCGGATGGCCTTAGTACAGGCATTTCGGGCTTGTTTATATTTTTGAGTGTCAGGTAACTTTCCAGTAATTTGAGCCACAGCCCAGAGGTGGTCCTCCATTTCAATCTCGGGCTAGTAGTCCCGCCCGTGATCCAGGGGTTGCAGGTAGATTTAGCCTTACGCTTCTTAATCGGGACATAGAGGTCACAAGCTTTGTTGAAGGTCGAGATGAGATGGTCAAGAGCAAGGTTGACATCGGTTGCCTGATATATCGGTGACCAGTCTTGAGACTTCAGATATTGTTTGAGGTGGATCAGATTGCCATGAGGTAGGACTCTACTGGAGATGATTTTTTGGGGGGGCTTTACGAATTTGTTTGTCCATTCACAGATGATTGGTGAGTGGTCACTGAGAGATCCTAGCAGGGTGATTGGTGAGTACCCAGTCAAGCAGGGTACTGGTGCCTGTTTTGTAATTAGTCCTGGTAGCAGACGTAACCATCTGTGAGAGGTTAGCAGCTGTAATAGAGTCTTTGTGGGCACTTTCATCAGGTGCAAGCCAGTCAATATTGAAATCTCCTAGCAGAAGAAGTTCAGAGTCTGGGGGCAGAGTGTTTACGAAGCTCATAACATCGTGGAGACCAGGTCTTTGAACTCTAGGTGGAATGTATACAGTGATAATGGTAAGGACTTTTTGATTTGGCCCTGAGAGAAGTTTGATTGGAAAGATCTGGGCCGAGACAGCAGATGAGACGGTATCTACAGGGTGCCACATGAGAGAGTCTTTGATATATATGGCACATCCTCCCCCTTTCTTTGCAGCCTGGTCCAACCTGTGAATGTTGTACTCCTGTATTGTTAAAGCACAATCAGGGACTTTTGTAGTCAGCCAGGTTTCAATAACAGCAAGAATGTCTAGGTTGTGTTGGCAGATGAAGGCTTGGAAGGCATCAATCTTTGGCAGAAGACTGCATATATTAATGGTAACTAGGGTTAGAGTCCATGGGGTTTTTCCAGGGCATGGACAGACAGGGCCAGGATTCAGATGGACATTCCCTGATATAAGTAGAAGGAGGAGAATGAATTTAAGAGAGCAAAGGCGCAGAACCTTAAGGGGCAGTTTACATCGTTGCTTGCAGGTGGGGATATAGGTGGGCACCATTTGACCAAGCCCGTGAGATACAAGTTGGTATAGTGTGGAAAGATGATCCCACATGAGAAAGTTTGTGATGCGGGATGGTATCATGGTATCACTGTGAGGAGGGCCATATGGGGCACACATAGGGTAATGGAGGGTACCCCGGGAGTAACAAAAAGCACTAAGGAGGATGGATGGATGGGGCCAGGGAGAGAGAAGAGAGAGGGCAGAGAAAGGAGCAGGAGAGGAAGGAACAGGTGGGAGAGTGGCACCATCACTGGTGTAGATGTACAGGTGACAGAGGGAAGGAGAAGGCGTATTTGGACAGACAGTGAGAGTGTGTGGATAGATGAGCTGAGATAGTAGATGGCAGAGAGGGTATGAGGAAGATTGAGAGAGCCTGAGAAGGACGATTGGGGGAGGAGGGAGGGAAGTAGGCGTGGGTGATAGAAAAGGTGTCTATAGAAGGAGCCAATGGGTAAAGAAAGGTGGGGTTGAGGTAGTGGGTGGGCGGGATTTAGGTGTATTTAAGTAAGGTAGGAGGGGGGTGGGCCAAAAATTATGGCAAAATCCAATACAAGTCTATGGGCACAGCGCCCAGCGAGCAGAGCAAGGCAGGGAGAACAGAGCCAGCCAATCAGTGGCAGTCCGGGAAGCAGGAGGTCCAATCAGGCACTAGCTGTTGGTGCTGTGACCAATGGCAGCCACTCACGGCTTAACCGACCTAGGGCTGAGGTCTTACCCGTCAGCACTGGTCCGGGAGGCGGGTTGAAGGTGGTGGCAGAAACAGCAGGCTGCAGGAGCCGTGGCCTCGCTAGGCGGAGGTCCAGTGGCCCGAACAGGGGCTGGATCTGAGGGAAGAGAGATGGAGAGAGGGATTAAGACCTGGGGAGGGGAAAACTGCAAAGGTGACGCAGTAGCTAAATCGGTGAGCGGGGAGCCAGGGAAGCAGAGAGCCAGACAAGTGAGAGGAAGAATATGGTTGAGGAGGGCGGGGAGGCAGCCAAAGACAAAGACCAAAATCGGTTTTGAAGATCCTGGTGCCATGGGAGGTGAGGTGCAGGGAAGACCACAGAGTGGAGTTTTTAGATAGGATGGCTAAGGTCAGGGGAGAGAGGGAGAGCTGAGAGAAAAAGCAGAGATGTTCAAGGGGGAAAATCAGGTCGTATACAAAAACCAGTTTCTAGTACAGTTTTAAAAATAAAGCAAATGCAGTAACAATTTAAACACAGTTCCAAACAACTAGTAGTGCAGGGCAAAAATTATGGCAAAATCCAATACAAGTCTATGGGTGCAGTGCCCAGCGAGCAGAGCAGAGCAAGGCAGGGAGAACAGCCAGCCTATCAGCGGCAGTTCGGGAAGCAGGAGGTCCAGTTGGGCACTAGCTGTTGATGCTGTGACCAGTGGCAGCTGCTCACAGCTTAACTGTCCTAGGGCTGAGGTCTCACCCGTTGGTGTTGGTCTGGGAGGCGGGTTGAAGGTGGTGGCAGAAACGGCAGGCTACAGGAGCCACGGCTGCGCTCGGCAGAGGTCCAGTGGCCCGAACAGGGGCTGGATCCGTTGGTGCTGGTCCGGGAGGCAGGTTGAAGGTGGTGTCAAAAGTGGCAGGCTACAGAAGCCACAGCTGTGCTTGGCAGAGGTCTGGTGGCCTGAACAGGGGCTGGATCAGTCAGCGCTGAACCGGGAGGCAGGTTGAAGGTGGCGGCAGAAGCGGCAGGATACAGGAGCCACGGCCGCACTTGGCGGAGGTCCGGTGGCCTGAACAGGGGCTGGATCCGTCGGCGCTGGTCCGGGAGGCAGGTTGAAGGTGGTGGCAGAAGCGGCAGGCTACAGGGGCCGTTGCCACAAGCAGACAACATGAAAAGCATATGAGCAGACAGCATGAAAAGAAAGAATAAACATGTTAGGATGTGAAACACCTTTGTTCGTTTTCTTCTTTCTTAGAGAAAGCATAAAACTGATGGCCAACAAGCATTGGAGTCCTGTTCCAAATGTGGGAGATGCTGAGTGTTTATCATTAGAGTAAAAGGCACTACCATGCTGAGGTGACTGCTGATTGCAAATGAGGTGCGTTTCCTTACTTGGTGTAAAATGTAGTGTTCATTCAACAAGGAGTTCAGTGAGGAAGGCACGTGCAGTAAGCCAGCCCAGTGACAGTGCAGCATGTGAATGAAATTCAAAAGCCATTCTGATTCAGAGTTCTAAACTGACTACTCAACTAACATAGCGTTAAAATGGTGGAAAATTAAAAAAAACATGGCAAGTTCACTCCCATACACGTTATATAGAGTTATGCATTACACATTCACAATGCAGCGATGAGCCATCCCTCACTTAAAATAGTAAAAGTAAAACATGAATGCTCAAAATTAGTTCACAGTCACATTGTGAAGAATCAGAAAATGTCATACCATACAAATATAGACACATGCCCCATTATCAGTTACTTAAAAAAACTCCCCAGATGATGAGAGGGTGCAACCTAAGGTAAATTAATTCATTAGGAAAACTCTCCAACCTGTTTGCATGGAGGGAAGCAGAGTTATCCCCTAACATCTAATGAAAATGCAACCCCTTCATTAGGGCGGGACATCTGACATCATCTCCCATGTTGCCTCTCTTTACATCCGGGCAGACAGAATGGAAGCAACTCCATGTGGGTGGATGGAGTGAGATATGGTAATAAAATGTTTAACGTTTATGTCTGTTTGCGTCCGTATTTTAATTAGAGATGGCAGGTAATGTGTGAGGGGATTTAGAGTATAATGCGTCAGTGTAAATGAGGAATGGACCCATCACCATCATCGCAAGAGCAAAAGGCACCACAGTATGGAAAAGGAAGAAAAACAGGGGTTTAACGCAGGTAAAACAATGCAGTGAGACAGTAGGCTAGCATTGATAAGTAATTTAATTTAAATTGTAAGGCAATGACATTCTTTAAGCATACTGGCACTAGTCACTAGACCTCATATTAAAGTTACTGACTGAAATTAAAGGATGAAAACAAGTCAGGTATAGCTTTCTTAAGGCCAGCTTTTGCTGCATCGAAGCCATTGTACTCTTTAGGTTGTGATTACATCCATACCTTCAGTAGAGTTGGGGATAAAATATTGTAATTTAGTTCTGTCTCTTGCAGGTTCTTTTTTATATGCAAAAAGCCATCCCTTTTTTAATCACCTCAGAAAGAAGATCATTGTAAATGGAAAGCGAGCACCCTTCAAACTTGAGCATCTTTTGGTTTCTTAAAACTCTCTGAATGAGTACCTTTTGTTGGAAATTCAGTATTTTCAGCACAAAAGAATGGGGCCGTGCAGTGATCAAGGGTTTGGGTTTAAGTGAACAATGTGCCCTCTCGAACCCATACAGTTTGTATGGTGGGGGTCCTGCTAGTATTATCAAGAGTCTGTTGGCAAAGGAAATGGAATCATTCCCTTTTATTCCATCACGGAGCCCAAAAATCCTCAGGTTGTTGCATCTGTTTCTACTCTCCAAGTCCTCCACTTTCAGCTCCAGCTTTTCGAATTTTATGTTATTGCTTATTGTTTCTGCATATTCCTTTTCTGCTTTGTCTTCAGTGGTGCTAATTCTTGACACTACATCGCTATTTCTGATTTTATCCTCCGCTAGTGCCTGCCTTATTTCTTTTATGCCTCCTGCCATATCATTTAAAGTAATTTTCATGGAAGCAATTTCAGTCATTATTATGTAAAAATTGGCAACTGTGAATTGTTTCTGAGAAGAGGGAATCTTTGCCTCAGTCCCTCTCTGAACATCTGGGCAATCAGGCAGTGGGCATTTAAGAGGGTTACTTTCTGGTGCCATGTCTATAAGATTGTCCTCCATACTGTTATAATAATGGAACAAAATATTTATTTTTTTTCAAATATTGTTGAGTACTTGCGCTTGATAAGGTGATGGTTTTCTCTTTGTACCCGTTGTTGGGAGTTCTTTCGCCAGCATCGCAGATGTCCACTCTCACACAGCAGCTGTAGTAAAACAGCTGAGCAGTATTTTCAATAAAAATAACTGCGGATTGTAACTAGATACCCATGCAGATCGGTAACATGTTGTAGTTTATCACTATCTAATTATTTAAGCTTACAAAATAAATGAAGAGTTAAAACCGCGATCTTGGGTCTTTCAGGGAGGCGACATTAAGCTTCCTGCTGACTCGCCCTGTCAGTCTGCTGCCATTCAATCAAATCAGTCCTGGCTGCTTAGGACGCCATGCTGATTAGGAGCTAGAGAGTGAGTACAAAACCACAGGGATGTGGGGGCAGGGTTTAATACAGCTTATGGACTCTTGAACTTTTCTGGTAGGCTGGGGGGGCATTTCTAAGGACTCAGAGGCAGGGTACATCGCTATCATCTTCCATAATTACTGCAGTGCAATACTATGATACAGCTGTGGGGTACTGGAGGCTTGTAGAATGTGTTCTTGATTTGTAAAACCCTTCATTTACTTATTGAGGCCCTGCCCTAATTGGTATCCACATTACAATTTCAATAGTAAATGGACCTGGGCAGGGGGCAAAGTATTTACTTTTTGGGAGAAGCAGCCCAATACCGTTGAGTGCATTAATTTTTCTGTCCTCAGGGGGAATACTTCAGAGATGATGGGGAGGGTTGCTTGGGGGGAGGGGATGTAGCTGAGGACTGCCAGGTCAGACCTCCTTGGAAAGGGAGGATGGACATGGACGCCTCCTGCCTATGTATCGTTTGTGGGGCAACTACATCTCACGTCGCTCAGCTACTCTTCCTCTACTTTTGAGGTGCCTACAGTCACTGCCTGTACAGGCTAAAGTGCTACTTGGGTCCTGCTTATATGATGGGTGGGGATTTGCTCCTATGTTACCCTTTGAATATTGCTTATTGAGGCAGAGATCGGGTGCTTATTGGTCCTTGTCTTCTCATTGTGACTGTTCTAGGACACATATTGTGTCTCTCTATTGTTCCTCAGCACTCTTGTTATGCTATTGCATTGCTGCCATTTGTAATTTCAATTGTCTTTGTAACCTCTTGGGTGGTGCCTCAAAATAGTCATTTTCTTGTCTAGCACACCTACCTGGGTAACAAAAACTAAGAAACTGAATAAATCAAACATGGTCCCTATTGCATAGTCAATTCATGCAATAGGCTGGGATGTTATGGGATGAGTTTTTGTAAAATGTGCTTTTTAATTTCCGATATTTAGCAGAGTTTGAGGGTTTATTTGGTAGTTTATTTGGTCCAGTTACTAAGAGTGTAGCTAAGGACATGGCATGTGGACACTGCATCAGTGTACTGGCGTCACCGCTGATCGGTGCAGTGAGCAGCTTTTCAAAATTTTACAGAAAAATTATGGCGGTGGTTAGCAGGTAAGGTGGGTTCAGTGGAGGCATATGCTATAAGAGAGAGGAGGAGAACTAGTTGTGTGAGGGTTTGCTTTTTGTTTTGTTTTGTTACCAGTGATGTGGAATTTCCTTTCTTTATGAGCTGTGGCGCTAGATTTTGGGAGTGTGATGTGCTGTTTTGGGAAAGACTAGGTAGAGGGTGCTGCTGAAGTTGAATGCTACTGTGAGTTGAGCGAGCAGGACAAGGTGCGTGCAACATGGAGGGAGGAGCTTCATTTAAAAAAGTGATTCAAACAACATGAAGTCTTGCTATATTATGACATATGCAGTATAACCCCAGGTTAGAACTGCTCCGGAGGTGAAAGAGTTAACTTTCCATGCAGGGCATGGAATCTTGAGCACGAGCTCGGCTGAACACTCTGTCTGTTGTAGCTCACACTTAAACTGTCAGATTCTTTACTCCGCCTCACTGAACAGTCGCTCCGGAGATTCCTCCTGCTGCTCGGTTCGTTTGTTGGTTTAAAAGTGTAATTCTCAGTTTATTTTACTGAAATTTAACCGCAATCATCGGTTCAAGCTCTGTCTGTGGTATTGTAAGTAATAGATAGGCTTTTGTTTATTTCTTCTGTGTGGAACTTGTAAACGTCTTTTCGGTTCGGTTTGAACCGATCAGATTGGGTTTAAAATTACTTTCTAGTCCTTTAGAGTGCGGTTCCCGGTTCTTATCGGTTCTAAAAAAGATGGATTTTATTACAGTTTTTTCCATGACCCGTGACACTGTTGGGAACCGATAAGAGAGTCTTGCTTGGCGGATTGCCATTAACAGGCAAGTTTTGGTTAGGCTGGCACTATGTCTGAGAAACCCAAAAGAAAAACTGGACCCACTGGGTTTCAGCACTGTGGCCTCTGTGGGGAAGCCTTTGCTAAGGCTGACCCACACACCACTTGTGTATATTGTCTGGGGTTTGACCACCTCAATGCAGACTGCCAGATTTGTAAGAATTTTCCTGCTGCCACTGTGGAAAAGAGAGTTGGTAGGCTCAGGGAAAGGGAGGCCAAAAAGTCCGCTGACCCGGATGGCCAGCCCGGTTCGGTTCCAACCGAACCTGAGGGAGTGCCCTCTGACCAGGGCGATACTTTCTCGGGCAAACGAAGAGCCAGCTCTGAGGAGCCGGTTCCAACTAAAAGGACTAGAAAGTCAGCTAGTTTGGGGCCAAAAGTTCTTTCTCCAACCGCTGAGAAATAGCCAAAGCTATTCAAATTGTCAGTCTCTTTCCCACAGTTCCGTCCGAACCCGACACCATTAGAAACGCGGGATTCTGACGGTTCCCCCGGTTCAAGATTATGATTTTGAGGATTTTTATGAACCGGAGGAAGGGGAGGAGGGGTATGAGGAGAGTGAGTGTGATTTTGAAAGTCTGGATGTGCCCATTGAACTGGACATCTCTCCAGACAGACCCTCAGGGTGTCCCCTCCCAGGCTATCTGAGTCCCCTTCTCATTTTTTGTTTTACAAGAAAGTTGCTGAGACTCTGCAACTCCCTGTTGAGGAAGCTGTTGATGATCAAGAAGAGCCTGATTTTGTGGAAATGATGGATATTCCAGAGTCTAGAAGACTGTCTATTCCCTTGCACAAATCTTTTAGGAAACAGACAGTAAAAATTCTGAAAACTCCTCATTCTATCCTCCCTGTGGATAAAAGGATGGACAAGAGGTATGCTTTATCAGGCTCTGATACGGAGTTCCTCTCCCAGCAGTGCAGCCATGTGGGGGTAGTACAGGCTGCAGCCTGTGACAATGCTAATATTCCTCTAGCCTCTCACCCTCCTGAAAAGGATTCCAGGAGGATGGATGCCATGGCAAAGAAACAGTACATGGCAGCATCTTTGGGACTCAGACAGGCAAATTATATGGCTTATGCAGCTAGGTACCAGAAATCCAGATGGGATACTGTCCTGGCCCTAGCAAAACAGGGCCCCTGACCAGCTTGCCAGGGAGCTGGAGCAGGTGGCTGCGGATGGTATTGAGGCATCCAAGGTGCAATTTCATGCTGCAGTAGACTCTAATGATGTTTCATCAAGAGTCATGGCTACATCTGTGTCTCTTCGCAGAATGGCTCTGGCTCAGATGTACTGCCCTGTCACAGGATACTCAGTCTAAGGCTATGGATTTTCCTGTTGTGGGCAATTCT
The DNA here is from genome assembly GCA_016271365.2 of Neoceratodus forsteri. Classification (NCBI taxonomy): domain Eukaryota; kingdom Metazoa; phylum Chordata; order Ceratodontiformes; family Ceratodontidae; genus Neoceratodus; species Neoceratodus forsteri. The sequence goes on from CM057452.1 coordinate 573,404,780, forward strand.
CTGTTTGGGGAGCAGACAGAGAATTATTTGAAGAAAATGGATGAGTATTGGACCACCTATAGGAGTGCACAGGCCAAAGAAAGGCAAGCCACTCCTCAAAGTCAGCATGTCAGGGGCAGGGGCAGGCCTTTTCATAGGCCTTTTTACCATGCCCAGGCCTCCTTTCTGCTTATGCCCAGAGGGGTTCTTTAGAGGAAGGGCAGAAGGGTTCTAGTAAGCCTGCTTCTACCCTCAACCCAAAGCCCCTGCAAAACAGGCTCCTGATGGGGTGGCCAGGCCGATTCTCCACTACCGTAGGGGCAGGCTGACTTACTTTGTCCAGGACTGGAAGTCTTAACATCAGACAAGTGGGTCCTGGAAGTAGGCAGGGACTGGTTCTCAGCTTCAATAAATTTCCAAGATGAGAGCCAGGTCTTTTCCACCTGCAAACCCAGCAGAGGCACTTGCCCTGGAAGCATAGGTTTCTTCCCTCCTAGCTCTCAGAGCTGTGGAAAGGGTTCCACCCATACACCAGGGCAAAGGGTTGTACTCCAGGTACTTCCTTACCCCAAAAAAGACAGGAGAATGGCGGCCCATCCTGGATCTCAGGTATCTAAACAAGCACCTTTTAAAACCAAAGTTCAAAATGGTGACTCTGGGAATTATTTTACCCTCTCTAAAGACAGGGGACTGGCTAGCCTCCCTGGACCTCAAGGATGCCTACTTCCATGTTCTCATCAGAAGCTCCCATCAAAAGTACCTCAGATTCGAACTGCCCTCAGGCCATTACCAGTTCAGAGCAATGCCCTTCGGCCTCACCTCGGCCCCGAGGGTGTTCACAAAATGCCTGGCAGTAGCAGTTGCTCATTTAAGAAGGCAAAAGATTGCCATCTTTCCTTATCTGTCACGACTGGCTCATTGTAGGCCAGTCTCCAGAACAGGTCAAACTACACTTACAAGTAACCCAGCAACTGCTGACATCCCTAGGTTTCCTTCTCAATCTTCCAAAGTCAGTTCTGGAGCCTGTCCAGCTTCTTACCTTCATAGGCGAGAACTGAACACAAAAGAAGCAGAGCCTTCCTCCTCTGGAAAGAGCAAGGACCTTGGTCTCTCTCTGGCTCCTTTTTCACCCTGCAGGTCTCTCACCAGCAAGGCATTTTCTACAGCTCCTGGGGCACATGGCTGCTTCTACAGCAGTAGTGCAGGGAGCAAGATTTCAGATGAGGGACATCCAGTTCCATTTGAGAGCCTTTGGTCTCAAAGGACAGATCCTCTAACCAAATTGATCCCAGTAACTTGAACCCTGATCCAGGCCCTTCAGTGGTGGCAGGATCAGAGCAATCTGAGACAGGGGGTTCCCTTCACTCCCAAGTCTCACTCCTTGACCCTTACTACAGATGCATCCCTCCTGGGGTAGGGAGCTCACATGGGCGACCTTTCCACCCAAGGGCTGTGGTCCCCTCAGGAATCTCTGCTCCACATCAATTTGCTGGAACTCAGAGCAGTTTTCCTAGCACTCCAGGTTTTTTCCACATCTGTTCAGAACAAGGTTGTTCAGATCAGAAGAGACAATACCACTACAATGTGGTACATCAACCAGCAAGGGGGCACTCGGTCTACGGCATTGTGCACCGAAGCAATGAAGTTGTGGTCTGGCTTATTCTCTGAACGCCTCCCTTATGGCAGTTCACCTCCCAGGCAAGAACAATGTCCTAGCAGACGCTCTCAGCAGGATTTCCAAGGGCCATCACGAATGGGCACTGGATCCCCTAGTACTGGAGGTAGTATTTGCCAGATGGGCACCCGCAGATAGATCTCTTTGCAGCCCCAGACAATCACCAACTTCCTTTTTTGCTGCAGGCCCCCAGTGTTGGGCTCAGTCCCTCTGGATGCCTTCCTACTCAGTTGGGAAGGGGAGTTTCTCTATGCTTTTCCCCCCTTCCCCCTTCTTTTAAAGGTGCTAGTCAGAATCAGATGTCAACCCTGCAAGATGATCCTGATTGCTCCAGATTGGGCCAGGCAGCCCTGGTACCCACTCCTCATGTCCTTAGCAGTCCACCTTCCCCTGTGTCTTCCCAGGAATCACAACCTGTTAACCTGTGCCCAGGGGAGAGTTTGGTATCCGAACCTCAAATCTCAAGGCATGGCTCTTGAAGAGTTAGAGTTTGCTGACCTACACCTTTCCCAAGGTGTATTGGATATATTGAAGGCCTCTAGGAAGCCTTCCACCAGGGCTACTTATAATTCAAAATGGAAAAGATTTTCCATACGGTGTGCTGGTAAGCATATTTCCCCAGAATCTGCTGGCGTGCCCACAATCCTGGATTATTTGGTGCATTTGAATTCCTTGGGCCTGAGACCAGCTACTTTAAAAGTGCACTTGGCAGCTGTGTCTGTCTTCTTATCAGCAGGTAAGCCCTCTTCTTTTTCAGCTCACCCTGTGTTCTCCAAGTTTTTTAAAGGATTGCTTCACACCAACCCTCCATTCAGGGACCCTGCCGCTGCCCCTGCTTGGGATCTTAATATTTGCATTGCTCAGCTTATGCAACCCCCTTTTGAGCCATTGTCTTCAGCAGAGCTTAAGTACTTGACTTGGAAAACTGTGTTTCTGGTAGCCATCACCTCTGCCAGGCGATAAGTGAGCTACAAGCATTGTCAGTGGAGCCTGACTTTATCTCCTTTCATAGAGATAAGGTGGTCCTCAGGACTAACAGGAAGTTTTTGCCTAAGGTGGTTTCAGACTTCCACCTTAATCAATCTATGTCTCTTCCTGTGTACTTCACTGACCATTCCTCCTCTGGCGAGAGGAGATTGCACAGTTTAGATGTGAAAAGAGCCCTTAGTTACTATATAGAACGTACCAAGGGTCACAGGTTTGAATCCCTCCAATCGTTCCTCACTTATGGTGAGGTTGGTAAAGGTAAACCTGCCACTAAAAGATCCGTTGCCAGATGGATTGTCTGTTGTATCCAATTTTGCTATGAAAAACTGGGTAAGATTCCTCCCTCAGGCCTGAGGGCTCACTCTACCAGAGGTACAGCTGCGTCTCTGGCTGCTGCCAGGGACATCCCTATCCTAGAGATATGTCAAGCAGCTACCTGGAAAACAGTTCACACTTTTACTAAGCATTACTCCGTGGATATCCAGGCTAGGAGTGATGCTTGATTTGGCACAGCTGTACTTCAGAGCCTATTTCCTAAGTAGGTTCTGTCCCTCCTCCATGGAGGTACTGCTGTGTAATCTGCATATGTCATAATATAGCAAGACTTCATGTTGTTTGAAGAAAAAAATACTCACCTTAGTAATGTTGTTTCTTCTAATGGAGTCTTGCTATATTATGACCTCCCCCCCAGCCTGCCCCTCTCAGAACCTCTGTTTTTGGGATGTGGGTGGGCAGTGCAATGTTGGCACTTCTTAGGTGCCCGCTTTATTTCACCCTTTCATAGGGTGCTTAGGTGTTATGCTTATTTTTTCTTTCTTGAATCCCCTGACTTGAGTCTTTGTTTTGGGATCAAGAACAAAAATGTGTTTTTTGTAGTTAGTAGCCAGTGACTAGTGTAGGTTTACGGCTTCCACACAGAACCTTAGTGAGTTTTTGCTCGTAAAGATCTGACAGTTTAAGTTTGAGCTACAACAGACAGAGTGTTCAACTGAGCTCGTGCTCAAGATTCCATGCCCTGCATGGAAAGTTAACTCTTTCACCTCCGGAGCAGTTCTAACCTGGGGTTATACTGCATATGTCATAATATAGCAAAACTCCATTAGAAGAAACAACATTACTAAGGTGAGTAATTTTTTCTTTTTGTATTTCTGGGGTAAAATATCTGAATTTCTTTGGTTGGATGGCAGAAACCGACTGTAAAAGATGAGACAGTGGAACTATGGGGGTGGAGTGGCTTTTATTGTGAAAGTAGGAACTGTTGGAAGAAGTGCAGGCAGGCAAGAGGGTGATGACAAACTGTATATACAATCTTTATATATACAGTTTGTCATCATTTCCCCCCACCTGCACTTATAAATGGCTGATGATGAACTTAATTTATGTATAAATGCAGGATTATACTTTTATACACATGGTAGGTCTGATAAATGGTTTCATCAGATGGGATTTATGTTCACACCAATTACATAAACAATCATATACACGTATAAGTATACATATGCACTGTAGATCGCAGGTTATGGATGTACATTCCACCTGCTCATGAAGGAGGCCAAGATTCAACTGGTTCAGGCTACCTTCCTATATTTAATAGATTACGTGGACCTGCTGTACAGCCACTGCACTGGCTAAGTTGGACACCCTCTACCACAGAGCTATCAGGTTCATTACTGGCCTTCCACTTTCCACATACCACTGCTCCCTTTACTCATCGTTAGGCTGGACTTCCCTTCACTATAGAAGGAATAGAAATGCCGCCCTATATGGGCCTTCAGAGCGGTGACCAACAAGCTCCCCTCATATGTCTCAGATTGTATTCCCAGGAGTGTTAGGCACCTAACGCTCGAAGGAGCTATTCCCTAATTTCCCTCCAAGTTCCAAGGGTCAAAACCCGTTTCGGCAAAGCTGCTCTAAGCTTCTCTTTACCCACATTGTGGAACGGTTTACAAAGGAACTTGAAGCTGAGCTGCCCTGTTAGCCTGAATATCTTCAAGGCGCCTCGATCGCTACATGAAAGCACCTTTGCGAATGTTTTCCTCACCGCTAGCCCACTAATTCCGCAATTCCCCCTTTCCATCCTGATGCTCGCCATGTTTCTACCCCTGGCTCTCACTCTTTCCCTATTAACTCTTCCTGCTGCACCCACCCTTCCCTGTCCACTCTAGCCTGACTAAAGTCCCACCCCATCCATAGTAGTGTCCCAATTATCTACCCCTCCTCCATAATTATCATAATAAACAAGTACACAACAGCCATCGTCACTTTCTGTGGTTTTAGCTCAATTTTTTCCTCCAGTCATTGGTAATATATCCCTTCTCTTCTTTATCTCTCTAACCTGCCACCCCATACACGGCCTCTTTCCTCTATATGTGTAGTTGCTGGCTGTCTCACTCAAAAGATCTCTGCTTATAAGCCCTGTATGCCTATGGTTGATTGTACATCTGCTGACTTCTTCAATTGTAAAATAATGCTGTTTTTTTTTTTTTTATTTATTTCAGCCTTGTACTATACTGTATACACTGTATATACTTTTTCTTCCTTGTATATTATTTCTTTTTGTATACCTGCTTCTGTATTGTACTTTGATGTATTCATGACCAGGTCCACCTTGCAAATGAGCCTTGCTCAATGGTGCGCGCCTGGATAAATAAAGATTTTGTTTAATTGATTGACATACCAGAATTAAAGTTAGCTGTACTGTGTGCTACTGAATCAAAGTATGCATTTCCACGGAGAGAAGTGCAAGTTACTGACCAGGAGCACATTCCCTCTGCACCACTGAGCATGTTACCAGCCAAGCCTGCATTCCTAGTCTGTGCCAGAGTATGTATGTCAGTCCAACTGTGCATTTCATCTGTCAGAGTATGCAGTTTACAGTATGAGCACAGCTGCATTGTCTGTTTATTAAAGTGCAATGTTCACAGTATTTCTGAGTTGTTGTCAGGAAGTCTTCCTCATGCACTAGAAACTCTTGCTCTTGAATCTAGTACAGGTAGGTTGGTTGAGCCTGAAATATTTCTGAAAAAAAAATTGTTTTGATAAGTATGTCTTGCTAGCTACATTAATTAATACAATCCATCAAGTGTGTGTGTGTGTGTGTGTGTGTGTGTGCACACGCGTGAGTGTTTTTGTGTATTTGTTGCAACATATGATTTTGTGATTATTATTCTTTTAGGTGGAGAATTATGTAGATCACATCCGTAACCTGTCAGAGGAGCGTGAAGCATTGACAGCTGAATATGAAAGGGAAAATGAAAAGCTCAAAACCGAACTCCAACAACTGCAGCTGGAACAGGGTGAGGCAAAGACTTACGGTTTAACTGCTTTAAAAGGAAGTCTCACTTTTGAGCAGTGTTTTTGTTTGGCAAAGAAAACTATTGTTCCATCATTATCATATTTATACATTTTGATTTTCCCTATTGGGTACAATGTCTCCTACTCTAGTCAGAAGGAGAACTATTAGAGATCTGCTGAAAGTTTTCCATCTACAGTCTTGTGTTCTGTTAGGCCGAAAAACTTGACTTCTAGCTTTTGACTGGGCCAAGGGGAAGTGGCCTTGAGAATCATAGCTTCATATACTGTAATTATATAAAAAAAAATTGATCTTAAAAAAAAAACAAAAAAAAACCTTCTTGGAGGAGAGACCTTTGAGCCCTTAGGGAAAATAGAGCACTTAATGGAAGACCTACACTATTAAAATGAAAGTGAAGGTATCTGCGGAGATGGTGGAGATTATCGGACCACCGATGGACATACGCTATTAGCATAGAGGTCAAGTTGCGTTACTTTCTCAAACCGGCCTTTGGGTAATTTTTTATTAGTTTGAGTTGGGGGGGGGCTTCGGCTCCCACACCCCCGTAAAAATAAAAACAAAAGAAACAAGGGGGGCATAGGGGGTGAAGCCACCCAACTCAAACAAACTGACAAAGCCAAAATTAACTGCAAGCACAAGCATGCACTGTATTCACGAAAGCTTTATGCTACACAAGTAGCGCTGGTCTGATAATTTCCACTATTGTCATATCTGCTAATAAGTGACTTTTTATTTGATAGTAATGTTTTCTATGCTTTTGACATGGTCCTATTTTCTCAAAACTATCACATTCACAAGTTCTGTTTCACAGAGCAGAGTAAAACAATCTAGGAACATCAAGGCAAGGCAGACTCGATGCCCTTAGACATCTATGTATTCACTGTGGGTTTCAAAAACCTCTGACTATCCCCAGCTGTCTTGTGATTTCCAGTCTGTTGTCATGGTGAGAACAGTGATGTCATAACAAGTATGCCCTGTAGTCAGAAAACCCTGATAAATTAATTTTAAGTGGACTTAATGGATAAACCTGCTTAAAATGCATTCATTACAGTCTTCTCTATCTGTACAATGCTGCTGTAACTGCACATGACACAGTTATAATCTCGCTTGTTTGCTGCTTCTGGTCTGAAGTATGCCTCGCTATTCTGTTAACTGTACCTTTAGTGTATCTTCATTGTATTTAATTGACCCTGACATGGAACCTTTGTAAACGAGCACTTGTGCTCAAGGGTGCTTTCTAAATAAACTAATAAATAAAGTTGGCAAAGACATACTGCCAAACCCGTGAAAGATGACTCAAATCTGAAGATGATGTTCTCTGATAATCAGTATAACTGGGTTACCATAGTTGTAACAGTTACTACCCCTGCCTTATGGACTCACATAAAGTTGAAGGGCCTGGATTAGTCTTCTTCTGATTAGGATGTTTTATCTAAAGTTTGCATAATTTGTATGGTGCCTCCGCTCAGAGAAAGGTTTAAGTTGGTCTGGTGTCAGTATGGTGAAACCCTCTGGAATGCAGTACCTCTCCACAGTTACACCCCACTCATGAACCCACAAAGTGCAATAACAAATCTTCGTTGAGGCTATCTCCTTCACATTGGCATCAGGACCACTCTGAAACTTTTGCTAGCCAGGGACTGCCCTCGATGACATGAAGCATAGGCACCTGTATAATCATGGGTGGCTCCATTGCTTCTCAGTTCTGTCTTCCACCGTTGACCGCTCATCAGACCTGCAGAGAAACAGTGCCGTTGTTCATTCGACTTTATTATTTTTTAAAGCTTTACTTTATCAAGGTTGTCTGTTCTGCCGTCGAATAAACCTTTATATAGGTTTTGTGCTTGCGGCTACAAGATCTATAAGGACGACACTCACATGGATAGCGTTTGCTGTTTGGGCTTGTCCCACAATGTCTGAGCCTGCAAGATCTGTCAGGGATTTAATCAGGTCACAAGGAGACACTGAAAGAAGGCTGTGGAAACCTTCATTGTCATCAAGGCCATGGAAGCTCAAGCCAAGGCTACGGGCTCCAAAGCCGGCTTCTCCCTCTCACCTGACTATCTCAGGGAAGAGAACTCCCTGGCTTTCAGCAATGCTGTCACTGCAGCAGTCCTCAAAGAGTAAGGACAAAGACAAGAGTAAGTCGTTGTCGAAGACCCCCTCTTCCGAGGGGCACTGTTGAACACACTTGCTGTAAAGACGCACTTTTTTACAGCTCCACAATCCTGTGGAGTAAAATCAGTATAAACCTCATTTTAAAGTGTATAGACTTGAGACTTCCGGTGACGTCACCAGCTTGATGGCTGCCTAACCCGAAGAGCTCTCCCTCTACGACAGCAAAAAAAACGACTCCACTCATCTAGGAACAAGGAGAATCGCCTAATTATGAAAAGAGGGAATAGTGGAGTCTCAAAAGTGAAACGATCTCGAATGAAAAACCCGAAACATAACTCTGATCATCTCGGATTGGAATTAGCAAGCTCACCTAGCTGTGGCAGAAAATCTCCAGACAGTATGGCGGGAGAAGACACGGAGGCAGAAATGGAAACATTATCACGATCGCGGTTTGAAACTCTGCTATCGGAAATAAAACAATTCCGATCTGAAACAAAAGCAGAATTCAACAAGCTTCACTCTGACCTGAAAGGGCTGGAAACTAGAATGGGTACTGCAGAGGAACGTATTTCAACAGTAGAGGATGATCTAGTGCATATGTCCAGAACCGTGGAGCTTCTAACACAGCAGCAAGAGGCCATATCAGCTAAATGTGTGGACTTGGAAGCACGATCGAGGCGGGATAACTTGAGAATATATGGTCTCCCTGAATCTGCAGAGGTTGGTGAAATGCCTGAGTTTTTGGAGGACCTGTTATGCCATGTATTGGACCTTCCACAAGGGTTTAACTTCAGGATTGAACGGGCACACAGAGCGCTAATGCCTAGGTCTTCATCAAAATTGGCCTGGCCACGATCCATAATTGCCAAATTTGCGAGAAAAAGAAACGATTTTACGCACGGCATGGAGGCAAGGTCAGGTGAAATATAACGGGGCCAGACTGTTTTTTGATCAAGATTACCCTCCGGTGATACAGCAACAACGTCTTTCCTATGCCCCTATCTTGAGAAAGCTGAAGGAGCTGGGAATCAGATTTCAGACACCTTACCCTTCCCGGCTAAGGGTCCATTAGGAATCTGGAGTCGAGCTGTACTATACGTCCAAGGATGCAATGCAGGCGCGCTGAAGATGAAAGGGTATGAGGTTCCAGAGATCCCTCAATGTGCAGACCAACTGAGCAGATCACGAAATGGCGGGCGTTTAGAGAGACACCAGAACGACATACGAGAAGGGAGGTCTGCTCAATCAAATCTACGGGACATTAAAAACATGCTAAATAGGCTCACTCAAGTATCAACTGTAGAAGGGGAAGCTTTGGAGGGAGAAGGAGATACTTGAAACTGAAATCGGAGCATCATGGAATAGCTGTGTGGGGATTTCCCCTCGTGGATGGCCAATTAACGGCTATGGAATGAGTCACTCTAACTTTAGAACTGTGGCTTTGTGAAAAACTTTGCAGTTTTGAAGGTTATCTACCTAAGTTAATTTAAAAAAAAAAAAAAAAACAGGAAGATATGGTAGAGATATAGGTGACCACTGCATATAATTGGTAATTGGGTTCAGTTGTCATGATACTACATACCATGGGCACCCTCTTGTGGTTAATGAGAACACTTTTATTTTCTCCATGGAAGTAAATCAAGAATCTGCAACATTATTATGGACAGATCCTACAGGATTATAATTAATGTCATTCTACTGACTCAAATGAGAAAAGGGCTTATATATATATCTGAGCTATTTGAGATCACAGTGTTATCATTAAATTGCTGTGGGGGGGGGGGGCAAGGCACGTTGGTTCCTTGAACTCTTTAATTACAATTTTAGTGTTGCAGTCTCGCTGTCCTGTGGGACTTATAGTTACATCTCGGTCCCTCTGGAGGGGAACTCCAGGCATGTCGGTGGGCTACACCGCAGAGATCCCACAGGGGACTGACAGCCTCTTAAAGGGGCACGGATCGTATAACAATATGGTCCAGGAGGAACGAGTCAATAAGTTGGCCCCTTCTCCTCCACTTCGAGTCCATGAAACCCGAACTTGTAGGGAACCTTATTTATGGTTCCCCTGTCTTGGAAGTCAATATGTAAATAGTTATTCTTTTTGGGAGAGGTGCGCTCAGTTAGCACCTAACCAAAAGGAGTTTATTGGTTTAAATGTTGTTGAATGTTGAGAAAGGTATGAATGGCATAATGTAATGATGAAAAATATGACTGTACACATATTGATTCAATTTAAACATCAGGAGCGAGAGGTTGAATTACACAGTGAGGAAAGCTGGATAGGAGGGAGGAGAGGGACCGGGGGGCTGAGGGAGGGGGAAGTGAAGCGAGAAGCAAGTAAAAACAAAGTGACATACAAACTGAGACATTTCAACTTTTGCTATAATGGGGGATAAGACCAATAATATTTTAAATATAGTCTCTCACAATGTTAATGGACTAAATAACCCGGTAAAGAGATATAAGGTTATGTCCACTATTAAAAGACAGAGACCCTCTTTTGTGATGTTGCAGGAAACACATCTTAACAAGGCCGAACATCAGAAACTAGGAAGGTTTGGGTATGAACAAGTTACAGCGGCTTCATTTGATAAGGGGAAAAGGAGGGGAGTCGCCATCTTAGTTTCTAGGGGAGTTCAGTTTCAAAAAACAGGTAGTTATATAGACCCTGAGGGCCGTCTAGCCATATTGACGGGTAATCTAGTGGGTGAACCTATTACCTTAGCATCTTTATACGCCCCTCCGGGTTCAACTAAGAAAACCCTGAGATACCTCCTAAACAAAATCACTGAAGTACATGAAGGTGTTTTGGTAATAGGAGGAGATTTCAATCAGGTATGGGAACAGGGAGATACTTCTATGACTCGATCTTTTCAGCAGAATCCCTCGAGTAGAGCTATTAAAGATCACCTGAAAGAGGCCTTTTGGGTAGATGCCTGGAGGCTACATAATAAGGAGACTAAAGAATATACTCATTACTCCTACCCACATGGGTCATATGCCAGAATTGACTATCTACTGATCTCGGGGGAACACCAGAGTCAGGTAGAGAGCTGTACCCATATCCCATCTGTTTTTTCTGATCATTCACAATTACAGCTGAGGTTGAATTGGAGGGTCAGAAAGGGACCCACATTATGGAAATTCAATAATTATATGTTGAATATAAAGGAGTTCACTGAAAAGGCCAAAGCAAGGTTAACACAAATTAGGAGAGAAAATGATACAATCTGCCAGTTACTAGGGCGGGTCTGGGATACTGTAAAGACAGTATTTAGGGAGAAATGTATTAAATATGCATCATATTTCAAACGACAACAGAATAGGCAATTGGAAGAATTACAAGACCAGCTGCGGGACCTACAAAAGAGACATGCTAATGGGGACAGAGGAGCGATAAAGGGTATACAGGGGGTTAAACAAAAGATCCAAAAGTTAATTGATGTTAAAACAGAACATGCACTACAGCACTTGAGACAAAAATATTATGAGTCAGGCCCTAGAGCAACCCGTCTATTAGCACATCGCCTTAGGCAACAGACTGCCAGGTCCACAGTCACTTAGATTCGTGACCCAAAATCCGGAACCTGGCTGAGGTCACCAGAGGACATTAGATTGGGCTTTATGAAATTTTACTCAGAACTCTATAAATCAAAACATACACCTGATAATGCACGAATAGAATCCTACTTAGATAAATTACAATTACCTAAGTTGACCGAGGAGACTAGAGTTATTTTAGACGCCCCAATTACTGCACAAGAACTGGAAGGAGCTATTAAAAAACTGAAAACTAAAAAATCGCCAGGTCCAGATGGATTCACACCTGAGTTTTTCAAATTCTTTATGCCTGAAATCAAAGAACCCCTATGGAAGGCTTGTACTGAGGCACAAATAGGGGAAGCATTTCCCAAAACGTGGAATTATGCAGTTATCTCCAGTATCCCTAAATCTAGTAAGGACATAACGTATTGTAGCTCCTATCGTCCCATTTCAGTCCTTAACATTTACTATAAAATATATACCTCGATACTGGCGAAGAGGTTGGAGGTGGTTCTCCCAAAGTTGGTTGATCAGGACCAAACGGGGTTTGTTCTGGGAAGACAGGCCCAGGACGACATTAAAAGATCACTACACCTGTTGTACCATGCTGCCCGGTCGAAGACTCCGTGTTTATTATTAAGCTTAGATGCTGAGAAGGCCTTCGACCGGGTAGCATGGGGCTTCATGGGAACAATATTAAGGAAGGTTGGTCTCTCTGATACCTTCATTAAGAGTATATCTAATATATACTCAAAACCCAAAGCATACGTGAAGATTAATGGTAGTATCTCTCCCCCAATACAGCTATTCAGAGGTACCAGACAGGGATGCCCACTTTCTCCCCTCCTATTTGCATTATATCTAGAACCATTGGCCCAGGGGATTAGGCAAAATAACTTAATCCAGGAATGGGAGCTGGAGGGGAACGCATAAATTAGCTCTCTACGCAGATGACCTGCTAATATACCTTAAAAACCCGGAACAGTCATTGGGCCCACTCTGGTCTCACCTGACAGAATTTGGCCGTTTAGCAGGGTACAAAGTAAATCTTACCAAAACGGAGATATTAAAATTACAATATAAACCCTCAGAGGAGGCCTTAAAGAAATACCCCTTTAAATGGAACCTTACAAGTATTAAATATTTAGGCATTCAATTGAGTGCACAAGCAGACCAGCTTTTTACTCTTAACTTTACCCCTATACTAAAGGATATCAAAAGAGAACTAGATAGATGGGCCCCTATCCCCATCCCTCTAATTCAGAGGGTAGAAGCAATAAAAATGATAATTCTTCCTAGATTTTTATATCTGGCACAAACTATACCCATCTCATTACCAGAGTCATACTTTAACGCACTGAGCAGAGGAATATCTCGGTTCTTATGGGGATCCCGTAGGCCAAGAGTGCGCCTTACAATATTACAAATATCTAAGACTGAAGGGGGCCTGTCCCTCCCAAATTTTAAATTATACCACCAGGTGGCACAACTTAGAACAGTAATGTATTGGCTAGATTGGACATATATTGCTAGATGGAAATCACTTGAGATGGAGGAGGGGGCTTTGGCAAACCTCGGTTCTGTTCTCTTAAGACAGGGGAAGGGCCTTGCAATCCATACTATAAGTAACCCCTACACTGTGTCAACTTTAAATCTGTGGTTTGAAATGTTAGGGGATAGGAAGGCGAAGAATTGGAGATATCTTTTGTTCGCAGTCCCATACTTGGAGTCCTTCCCTCCTGCCAGGTGGGATATGGGATTCAGAAGGTGGGAGGAGCATGGCCTATATCTCATCTGGCACTTTATGGAAGGTAATGAAATAAAGGAATTTCACACTTTAGTAAATAGGTATGGAATACCGTGGCAGGATAGATTTCGATATTTTCAAATCAGAAGTTATATTAAGAAGCTACAGTCTCAGCTACGATCAGGCTATCTTCCCCCACCACAATTAGCTTGTATCCTTCAAAAAGCAGTGGAAAGAGACCCCCCAAAGGTCCACATTATCTCCACTTTGTACCAAGCCCTTCTTATTTGGAAAGGGGATTCAGTCGACTCAGTTAAAAAAGCTTGGGAAATTGACTTGGGGATTCAAATTACAGAGGGGCTATGGACCCGGGCACAGGGAAGGGTACATTGGGGCCTATCAGCGAATAGCTGGAAAGAGTTCTCATAGAAGATCTTTGTTAGATTCTTTCGGACACCAGCAATTCAAGGGAAGTACTGGGGGACTGAATACATGACATGTTGGAGAAATTGTGGTTATTCTCCAGCAGGTCTAGGGCATATAATGTGGAGCTGCCCGGTGCTTTATCCCTTCTTTCAAGAACTACAGAAGGCTTTACAGAAGGTTATAGACTACAGATTCCAGATTACCCCTGCAGGTTACTTTTTCTTAGATATCCCAAATGAATATAGGAACCCCGGAATAAGTAAATTCTTAAAGATTTCTTTCTTAGTGGCTCAAAAAGTGATAACCAAACGTTGGCTTTCCCCTTTACCTATCACATTACAGCCTTGGCATGATCTTATGATCTCTATATACAGAATGGAAGCACTATCTGCAGCTACAAATAAGAGACTGACACAATTTGAAATTCTGTGGAGACGCTGGGTAATATATATATCTGAGGAGAGACTGGATTTTGTCCCCTGAATGATAAGAAAGGACGGTGATAACTCCACCTAACAGGGAGTACATCTCCTCCTTGATAATCCAGTAATTTTGTACCCTTATAATTAGGCCCCTAGGCTAAATATTCATTAATCAGGACATCCTGACCCTCTGGCTCCCCTCTCCCTCTTTTCCCCGGGAAGACCCTGAAAGATATATATGAATATCTCTTGTCTCCATTAGAGGTATAATATGGAAGATTGATACAGTATAATTAATGGAATGTGAATCAAGATAAACAAAATGTGTACGAATGTTTCCTATGGTTGTGTATAAACTAAATGGAAAATATAAATAAAGTATAAAAAAAAAATAAAGTGTATAGACTTGAAAATGATCAGCAGATACTAATTCATCTTGCGAAGCGGCACAGCCTGATACTGATTTCGAGATGGGGAGACCTAAAGGAATGGGAGGGGAACTGAAGAACCAGCAGCAGCAGCCTCAGCAGCACACTGAGACTTGTGTCACACCATTATCTAGCTCTGAAGTGGAGCCACTGTGGAAGCCACTGATGGCTTTGTTGCAAGCCATCAACAGGAAAGTATAAGCAATTTTGAAGATACTGGGGGAGTAGGATGCCAAAATAGAGGTCACAATGAAACTGCGCCCTCTGCAGAATCCCCAGCTGTCCAAGCCGTAGCAATGACCAGCAAAATGATGCAAAAATATGCCCAACTGAGATACGTTTAGAGGCCCTTGAAAACTCCAACAAGGCCTCCGCCGTGAGGCTGATTGGACTGAAAATAACATTGATTGGACTGATTCTCAAGTTTGAGAAGGACCTGCAGAAACTTGAAGCAATGGTCAGGGTTTGGCAGTTGAAATTAATGCAAGGAAGTGCAAGATAATGCATATGGGGCACAAAAACCCTGGCACAATATATCAGTTGAGGGGTGAGGATATAGCATGCACCAAGCAGGAAAGGGATCTTGGAGTTATCATCTCTGATGACCTCAAGGCAGGGAAACAGTGTGACAAGGCAGCAGGTAAAGCAAATAGGATGCTGGGATGCATAGGCAGGGGCATCACCAGCAGGAAAAGGGAGGTCATAATTCCACTATACAAGACACTAGTGAGGCCACACCTGGAGTACACTGTGCAGTCTCTGAGACCTTACTCACGTAAGGACATAGACAGGGTAGAGAAGGTTCAGAGGAGGCAACAAAGATGGTGCATGGATTGCATCACAAGTCCTATGAGGACAGGTGAAGGCACTGAACATGTACTCCCTGGAGGAGATGAGAGAGAGAGGGGATATGATAGAGACATACAAGTATCTTACAGGGAGGAACAGGGTGCAGGAATTCACTATTTTTAAGCAAAAAAGATGTTCCAGGGCTAGAGGGCATGGGATGAAGTTGGAGGGAGGACGATTCAGAGAAAACGTGAGGAAGAATTTCTTCACAGAATGGGTGGTGGACAAGTGGAACACCCTGCCAGAGGAAGTGGTGGGGGCTGAAACAATCACGGGATTTAAGAATGCATGGGATAGACATAAAGGAATTCTGGAGGTCGGGGTAAGGGGCAACAGACTTCCTGGAAAACATAAACTGAACTTACAAACTTAAATGGGCAGACTGGGTGGGCCATAGGCCCTTATCTGCCGACACTGTCTATGTATCTATGTATCTATGAAAAGGGAGCATAGGCGAACAATTCCTCCAGTTTCTAAAGACCTGGCTGCCAGGGGCACTGGGACTTACCCCAGAAGATACTGCTCTCAGCTTCATTAAAGCCTACTGCATCTGCCCCCATTTAGTCTACCAACTAGGGGACACACTGAGGACTGTATTACTGGTTACAGCTGTGGTAGTGGTGCGGGACTTGTTGCTACAAAGTTAGAAAGATGCCCAAAATGTTAACTTCAGTGGCACCACCCTACACCTGTTCCTCATCCTGTCCTTTGCTACTTGCTTACAGAGAAACAAACCATTTGAGCCCAGTTGAAGAGCTTGGGGATGACACACTCCTTGCTCATGCAAGCACAGCTCCAAATTTTTTTCGTGGGGCATATCTGTCAATTCACTGATGCTGCAGAGGCTGGCAAGAGAGTGGAACGTATTTTCCAAGAGTTTAAACTGGCATCTTCAAGACAGGCCGAAAATCCAGATGGAGAGGTCAAAACCTGAATTTATGCAACCAGTGTCTGCATAAACAGAGTGTGATAAATCCATGTATCTGAGTCACTGTGTACATGAATTTATTTATACACACAGTTGTGATGCCATCAGCTGTTTATACACATAGTTGTGATTTTATCAACCGATTTATCCACACTAACCATATTCAAATGTAAATAACTTTAAAACGAAAAGCAAGAGCATGGTACTGTGATCACGAAAGTTGTTCAGCACAAAAATATCTACAAAATGAGTGGCATTTCATTTATACATACCTTTTAGATTTTTTTATAATTAGCAAAAAAAGCAGAAAATTCCTTTTTTTTTCATTTTGTTTGACAAATGTAAGTAACTGTAAAACGAAAAGTGATTAGCATGGTACTTTGAGTACAGCATTGTTCAGTTCAAAAATATCTAAAAAATGAGATATTTCATTTTTAGACACCTTTTAGATTTTTTATAATCAGCAAAAAATGGCAGAAAATTCTATTTTTATTCTCTTTTTTGACAAACAAATGCCCCCCCCCCCACACCAAAAGCAAAGACAAAAGAATTGTACATAAAACTTTTTCATTATGTACTGGCCATAATGTAAAGTTGGAGCATCCATCGCAACCACTTAGCAACCACTATGCTAAGTAGAGCTACTCTGGGAAAACCACAGAAAGTCCATTTACGTTTACATTAAAAATGAAATAAACAATTTAATACAAAACTCCCTGCACTGACCTAAAGAATCCCTGTTGCATAAATGGAATACATAACAGGGACCGTGTGGAATACATGATTTAGTTTCACTCGAGCTGTTTGACCTTGGCACATCACTCGTGGTTTATGCCACTCATGAGGTTAATTAAGGTCAAACAGCTCGTGTGAAAATAAATCATGTATTACGTAGGTCCCTGATATGTATCCCTTTTAGTGGACTAGGGCCGAGTCATTTTACCTTTAAAAACTTTGTTTTAGTTTGTTTTAATTTAATCCAAAGGACACTTTCTAATGGCTGCGGGGGAGTACTGCAGTGTTAAGTGGTGCCTTCAATGTGGTTACAATCCTTTTTACTATTCAAACGTCTGTCTTTGTTCGGGCGCCATAACTTCTCAGTTCATGATTTTTTATTTGTTCCGGAATCCTTCATCCTAAAAAGTTAAAATGGTGTCCGCTTCATGGTGGGAATGGACTGTTGAGCAGCTCAGACACTTGAGTGTAGGTCTGGACCTTTTAAAATAGTCTGAAACATGACTGGTAGGCCCTGCTGGTGGCACCCCTCTCCTCAAGGACTTGATTTTTGTATAGCATTTTGCTTAATTGATTTCTGCCAAGTACAAAGAAATGTTTATAATTCGTATTACTAGTATAAGAAAACAACAATTAATTCCTATAGTTACAGTGCTATGATTTCTGTAAGCACTAGTTTTAGGAATTGTAGTTTTTGATTTGCTTCTTGGTGGTTGGTTTGTGGGGAGGCTGCTTTTTATGTTTGGGAAAATGCAAAACAATTTGGACTGAGAGCATATCTGGTTTAAAACTGGTAACTTAAAAAAATGTTTGTTCATATATCTATCTAGAAGGCCCTCCCACACTTGCAATGTGTATAGAGAGACGATGCAGAGGAGGGTGACCAAAATGGTGAAGGGATTACATCACAAGCCTTACAATGAGAGAGTGAGGGACTTCAGTTTGTACATGCTGGAACGTAGGAGGGAGAGAGGTGACATGATAGAAACGTTCAGGTACCTCAAGGGCATTAGCAAGGTGGAAGGGAGCAACATATTCCACATTAATAGAAGTGCCAGGACAAGAAGACTAGACATGAGACTGAGGGGTGGCCGCATAAGGGGAAATGTCATGAAGTTCTTTTTTACGGAAATGGTGGAAGGGTGGTGGATGCATGGAATACTCTGCCCCAGGAGGTGGTGGCAGCCCATACAGTGGCGGGCTTCAAACATGCATAGGACAGAAACAAAGCAATAATAGAGAGAGGAAAAAAAGCTAAAGCCAATGACCAGTTAGGTTGACTGGATGCTTCGTTAGGCAGATTAAACGGGCAGACTGGATGGGCCTAGCAGTCCTTATCTGCCAACACCATCTATGTATCTCTGTGGATTACTTTATTAAAAAAAAATGTTAACTGTCTGATATACCCTCATATTCAAAGGCCAGATTGTTTAGGCTGATTTCATTTTTTATTTTTAGCCCCCTTGTACGCTGATTTATTTATGGCATGGTGGGAAGAAAATGTGGTATACAGGGATTCAGATCCCCCCACATCAGACACACGATTCATTGGTATTGTTTTATTGATGATATTACATGTGTCTCGGATGGGGGTTTAGATACGATTCCTCTATTCATAGAATGGTTGAATTCTAACCATCTGAATATTAAATGTACACACCAGTGTGACATTCTGTAGAGTTCCTGGTTATTAGATTGAAGAAGGGTGTTAACAACTTGGTAGAAGTGGAACCATATAGGAAACCTATCTCTGGAAATACCTTGTTAAGGCAGAAATTGCCCATCCAAGATCTCTAGTGAATGGTCAGTTCCTGAGATTGTGGAGGAGAAGACATGTGAGCAAGAGGCAGAGATGCTATTCACTAGATTTAGAGAGAGTGGATATTCAAATACAGTGATTAGTGAAGCTTATATGAAAGTCAAGAGTAGAAACAGAATGGACCTCCTCAAGCGAAGATCTCATAAAGAGGAGAAAAATGATACTAGGATCAATTTTGTAATGGATTGGCATTCAAAATGTAGTAAGAGTAAGGACATTATATATAAAACATGGGAAATACTGAGATTAGATCCAGATTCATGCTCTGTTATAGGTCCTAAACCTAGAATGTCTTATCGAAAATATAATAGTATTGCAGATATGGTAACAAATAGCCATTTTTCTGATGAAAGCAGTAATTTGACTCTTCCAAAAATGCTATGGATGCAATATTTGTAAATATACAGTCCAGGGGCAGATGTCTGTTCACCCTATTAATAAGGAAATGTACTGTTTACATTATTATGTAAACTGTAAAACAACACATGTAGTGTACATAGCATAGTGTAAATGTGGATTAATTTACGTGGGGAAAACCCAAAACAGTTAAGAAGTAGAATCCAGGAACATGTTAGGGCTATCCTTAAAGGTGATACTCAGAATGCCCTTGGTTGACATTACCAGGACAGACATGGCAGTGATCCTAGTAATTTTAAATTTAGACTGTTGGAGCATATACGGAAAATGGAAAAGAGGAAGAGACAGAATAGCAACATTAGACACGAAAGAATTAGCTTGGATCTTTATATTGTCAACACTTTCCCCCTGTGGTCTAAATGAAGTGTTTGATGTTAAACCTTACTCGTAAGATCCTCCCACTCTCTTAATATTTTATATATGTATTTTTTTACTTATGATGGACCTGTATTTTCTAGATATTTGTAGATTTAAAGGTTTGGAAATAAAGTAGCCCCTAATTCATTCATACTAGCCACTATCTGAATCTTGATATCTTGGGCTTTTTAGGTGTAGGTATTATGTACAATGGTGAGTTTTCTGGAACAGTTTAGCTTCTTTAGATGTTAAATATAAAAGTGGATATAATTAATTTAAATGAAACTATCTGTTAATAATTTTACCTTTCCCTGGGGGCTGCTTATAATGTAGATATCTGGGGAATACGATTTAATTGGGTGTTTTAATACTATAAAGGGGGTATTGAAATTGGAGAAGCTCCTGAACAAAGTGTTCATAATGAGACAATGAGCAGTGTTGAAGTTTTTTTTTTATTAGAGAGCGATTTTAAATAGTTGGATTGTTAATTGATTGAACAACCCAGATGAAGCCAGTTTTGTGAGTGAATGTGCATGGGGCAGTATGTAATTTTATATGAGTGGTTGTCTGTAGCAAAATGTTTTTTTGTCTTGACCTCTTGTAGTCTGATATATCCTTTATACATTGAATGTCTCCTGTAAGATGATATTGATGTGTGACATGAGCTATATAACTTGATGTTTTATTTGAAATTAATAAAATCTAAGTTAAATATTAAAGAAGAAAGAAGTCCTCTTCCAGTCATCACCAAAAGCATATGGATAAAGTTCTGCTTTACCACTGAGGTCGAGGTCGCTATTAAAGGAGGGTACGTCCCCATTGTCATCCTCTGGCGTCAGTGACTACAGCTCCAACAGTCGATGAGACACCATGGTCGGGGTCTGGCTTTGGCACTGTCATACTACTGATGGTATGTGCCCCCTGTCATCTGGTTCTACCCCTTCAACATTGGTTGTCCCTGGTCCTTTCAGGATGCCGTTGACTCCCAGGTTGTGCTGGTATCATTCTCTGAACTATTTCAACACCTGTTACCTGACAATGATTACAACTGTACTACTAACTGGGTCTCCCTCATCAGCACTGTCATTGTCAAAGAGACCCAGAAGGGGGCACTGTTGAGCATTCCTACGGGCAAGACACACATCAGACTGGCTCTGCCTATTTTCAAATTTAAATCACTAAAATCGAGATTTTTTTGGAAAGCAAAACCAACAGAATTGTTCCTCCACACAGAGGGTATATTCCAGCATCAATTGAAACCAGCCAAGGCGATGGGTCAAACGCAAAAAGTGGGTCGAAGCAGCCCTAAAAATCCACCAGCTGTAGACACACAGGCTACGACCGCCATGATGACAATTGCCGGGCCTGAGCCCCCATGGTGAGCTTTACAGGCTTCAATGCAAGCGATCGACTTAAAAGTTGAATCGATTCTTCAACAATTTGCAGAACAAGACGCTAAGCTGGAGGTGGTGTCCCAGACTGTGACATCAGCAGAAAAGACTGCCCTCAAGCCCTGGCCACCTCATCTGAACTGGTGCAGTAGAATGCACAACTTCACTACAGGCTGGAGGCCTTGGAAAATGCAAACCAGGCCTCCCTCATGCGGATTATTGGGCTACCTGAAGGCTGTGAGGAGAGTGATCTGCTGGGGTTCTTACAGGAGTGGCTCCCTGCTGCTCTGAATCTCTCTTGGGACACAATTGCAGGCCAAATGTGCAAAGTTTACTGCATTAATCCAAGAGCAGCAGGGCCGAGAGGGGCGGCACCTGGGACCATCCTACTGGTAACAGCCAACTCTGCGATGAGATACATCCTATTACAAGCCATCAGATCGCCGGAGGGCCTAAACTATGATGGGGCCACACTGCACCTGTTTCCAGACCTCTCCTTTGCCACCCATACATGCCGCAAAAAATTAGATGCAGTCAGGGCACAACTGTGAAGTCTGGGGTTACCCACTTCCTTTTGATGCCAGCCCACCTGCGTTTTCACTATGAGGGCTGCACCTTCCAATTTACTGACCCTGTGGATGCAGGGAAGAAGGCAGAAGTCATAACACGAGAGTTTAAATCTGGGGAGGTGCTGCCTGACTGAGTCTGAGGAAGAGACCTGGACTGTGGACATTCTGCCCAAGTAATGGACTATAAAGAACTCCCTTTATTTTTCTCTATAAGTAGAGAGTTTCTTAAATGCTTTAACGACATGTTTTTGGGCTGTGTGGTTTATTTTATCCTGCATTTATGAAAATAGGGGAACTGTATCTTGTTGTGCTAAACCTGATTGCATTGTATAATTTTCAGAACTGGAGTCATATCAAAACTGCGGGCTGAGTTACAAATTTATGGACCTTTACATTTTGGATTTTGACTGCCAAAAGCCTTTGTAGGATGCAGCTATTTGGACTTGCATGGGCCTTTTATGTTTAATTGGGATTTCTCCCACATTCTTATGTCAGACTGTAAAGGTTACCTATTTACTATTACATTGGATGTATATGCTGATACTTTTGATGCCTCGCAGGAGTTGTACTGTATGTATTTGCATATGTCTAAAATGCAATAAACAAAGTTAAAAAAAAAAAGGAGACCCAGAAGCACACCTTTCATTCCTCTATAGCTGCTGCCTTCGTCGCTGGCTCTGTCGATTGCTCCTGCCATTATTCCAGACGAAGATGAGACGGAATACAATCCTCATCTTCTTAATGTGATGGAGAATTTGGTGGATGATGACAGGGATGCAGATTCTTTTGGGGTGGTTGCCTTTCAGCTCTACCCTGTCTTCCTGCAGTGGGGATTCTGTAGTGTACTGTATATCCCCAGATTGCCTCTTTTGGATCCCTCTTTTCAGGCTTTACTCAGACAGATCCAAACTGTCATCGAATTTGAAGCTGAGGAGGAAGACTCCAGTAAGAAAAGTTTACTGGAGTTTTTGGAGGTTGCCACTGCATCTTCCAATCTTATCTGTGTCAATCTTCACCATTCATCACAGATGGGTACTGGCCGGAGATCAGGACCCCGTGGGAGCCTATTTTTTTTTTTTTTTTAAAAGGATAGGGTAGACGCCAGCGTTGGTGCTGCCCTCGAGGCCGACGTACTCGTGGCGCTGAGGATTAACCCGATGAGCACAATATGGAAACTCCTGCCTACCAGTTCTTCCGTCTCCCGCCCGTCGAGGTGGCCTCATGGGAAGCCATCTGAAGAAATTGAAGAGTTTTAGGCCTTAGCCTTTCGTTTATTAGATTCGACCAGTCCGTCGGTCTCCTGCTAGTTCTGGGTTCTGCCTCCCTCGGCGTCGCGGTAAGATCTTTCCATTTATTTTAAAGTACAGCAACGTCAGTCTGTTTTGGTGTTTTCCCGTAGGTCATGTCGCGGTCGGAGGAAAGAAACCTTCTAAGCGACCCCCTATCGTCGGTGCGCCACAAGAATCCGTTACCGACCAGCATGACCGGTGTCTCGCGTGTCTTGGCCCGCTTCATGACATGGATTGTGCGGCGCCTGCTTCTCCATGGACCGCCCGTCCTAGAATGGCCGTTTAAAGTAGGCGTGCTCCGTCGACTTTCCAGGAGTAGGGTTACTTTTCGTCAGGCCAAGCCGCTCTCTCGGCCTTTCCTCCGGGTCCCCTCCCGGTTCTATATGGACCGAGGAGGAGGGAGCCTCGACTTCTTAGCCTAGCCTTGGCCAAGGCTCCTCCAGGGCGCAGGAGGCCGTTCCGCTTCCTCCCGGGAGGCGGGCGGAGGCGCCCGCTAACCAATCGCCCCTTGGGGTGAAGGCTCCCAGTGTCGCTCCCGTGGTCAGAAGGCCGGGTTGCGCCGTCCTCAACCACCGTCGGTCGCTGCCGTCGAGGCCTTCGGTGCCGTTCGCGGTGCCGTGGGCCCTGTCGGTGCCGATGATGGTGCCAACTCGTCTCTTGGCGCCGTGAGCTTTGTTGGCGCCGTTCATGGCGCCGACGCTGCTCGCGGCACCGTGACCCTGGATTTGGCGTCGCCTTTTGCCATGTCTCGTGGAGCACGGTGCCGTGGGGCCTTCAGAGTCGTCTGTCGGTGCCGCTCGCGGCGCCGAGGAGCCTAGCTGTGCCGTGTTCGGCGCCGAGTCCGCCTTCGGAGCCGCTTCGGTCCTCGGTGCCACTCGCAGCGCCGAGGGGCCTGGTGGTGTCGTCGGCGCCGAGGCTGTTGCTGGGGCTGCCGTCGGCACCGTCCCTGTTCCTGGTACCGCCCTCAGTGCCAATGGACTTGACAGCGCCGCAGCTGGCCCTGGCTCAGGACCTTTGGCCCGAGCTGCCCTGCCGCCTTCTGTCAGCCCCGCTTGCGGGGCTGTGGAGGGCACTGGTGCCACCTCGGCCACTGCTTTGACTACTGGGCCTTTTGGTAAGGTTGCCTTCCCTCGCCCTCCTACCGTTTGGCTTAGGGCCTCAGACTCTACCTCTTTGGAGTCGGAGTCGGGCTCGGAGTCGGACAGGCAGTCACATCCTTCGGGGTTGTCTGCAGAGGAGGGTGAGTCGGTGGTCTCCACGACAAGTCACAGCCAGTCCCCTTCTGAGGAGCGTCAGGTTCTCCCCGAGGTTAGGGTCAGTGGTACTGACCAGCAGGCTATGGTGCGTGCCACCATTGCCATGCAACCTGGCCTTGGAGGGTTCCTTGACCCCTCGGCAGTGGTACCCCCTCCAGTAGTGTGTCTCGATCGCCCAACTTTGGGGCCCATCAGGAAGTCTACAGGAGGGAAGGGTGCTGCTCCCTGGGTCTCCCCTTCGGGGGCAGCCCAGAGCTGCCAGCTACCTAGGCTGGCCCTCTCGAGGACCAGGACCCTCTCGGACTCCGAGGGGTGTGGGGTCGGCACGTCGGCCTTTCTCTGGGGTCCCCCCCGGCCCTGGACGAAGCCGAAGTGTGGACTTCCGCCCTTCCCCTTCCGGTTCCTTGAGGGGGTCCCATTCTTTGGAGGCAGAGGACCGCCCTTCTGGATCTATACGGCCCTGGTCGCCTCACTGGGGGGATTCTTCTGGGCGCAGCCTAGGCAGTACCAACGTGGTTGTACAGCTGTTGGCTGCGGAGTCTTCCGGGACACCCTCCTCGGGTGTCCATGATCCACTCCCTAGCCCTGGCAGAGGTCAGACGATTTTTTCTCTCGGCCCTGCCCCTATCCCTCTGCCGCATTCTCCAGCGCTCCCAGGCATTCTTGGTCCTAGCGACCCTCTCACCTGGGAGCAGTTCAGAGCGGTGGCTGCTCGGTTCCCTGCCTACGTTAGGGCCATGGACAGCCAGGTTTTTCACATGGTGACCTCCAGCTCCTCATCCCCCTCTTCTGGGGGAGAGGAACCATCTGTCCATATCTCTCCTGCCGCTGATCTCTCAGAGTATCAGCGTTTCCTCGTGAGGATGATGGAGGACCTTCACCTTTCTCCCCTGTTTGTGAGCAATCCTGAGCATGCGGCGCACGCCTTTCTAGGCGATTTCAGTGCGGCCACCCTTGTGGTGCCGCCCTGGCCTGCTCCCTTTCGGGAGGCATCCATGTGTTTCTGGCAGAGGCTCTTCTCCGGAGTTCCTGCCCCTAGGGACCTCAGCCAGAGGTATTGCGCTCCCCCGGAGTCTCCAGGTTCTATGCCTCATCCGCAGTCCGGATTGACGCACCTGGACACCCCTGACGGGCTTCACGCCCTCCACCGTGATGGGCCCCCAGATCAAGACTCCTTGGATTTTGACTTCTGGGGGAGGAGGACTTTCTACTCGGCACGGTTGCTTCTCTCCATCTCTGCTCATCAGACCCACTATGCAGCCTACAACAGGTTCTTGTGGTCAGTGCTGGGTCAGATCCTAGCTGCTTTGCCTGACTCGGAGCAAACCAGGCAAGCCATCGCACTCTCTGCATGTGGCCTGGAGCTAGCAAGGCAACAAGCAAGGGAATCTTACGACGCCAATGAGGTAGCTACCAGGGTCGTAGGGACAGTGATCTGCACCAGGAGATCGGCGTGGCTTCGCCTTTCCCGGTTGTCACCGTTGGCCCGGTGTAGGGTGATTTGTTCTGCTCACCAGGGAACCTATCTCTTTTCCCGTAGGGCAAGATGACGTTTGTCGGGGCACCTTCCTTCCCCCTCTGGGGGGACCCCATCTCGCTCTCCCCACTCTAGGGCCTCTTCAGGCCCAGAAGGTTCCCACCCTTAGTGTGTCACCCACTGAGGGCTAAGGGACTCTGTCCCTTAGGGTGCAATGAATCAACCCCCTTCGGGGGGCTTGGTACTCACCCATCTGTGATGAATGGTGAAGATTGACACAGATAAGATATAAAAATTATGTACCTACCGTAATTATGATCTTTCTGTGTATCTTCACCATTCATCACAATCCCACCCGCCATCCCCCTGGGGCTTCAGTCTCTGGATCCTCCTCCCTCTGTGCCTACCCCTCTTTTTGAGCGGGATAAAGTTGGGACACATGGGGGGGTAGTTTCTTCCCTAAGGGGTACAGTTCGAGTGGCACTCCTTCTCTACTACATATCTTCACTCCTACGGGGTGAGAGTTGGTGGTTGCACTCCTTCTGTTATCGATCTAACTTTAAAAAAAAAAAAAAAAGGAATTTCCCTTTTTTTCACCAAATATCTTTACAGAGAGAGTACTGAGTCCCTGTACCCTGTCCTTCTCCAGAATAGCCGACTCTGCTTTTGGGGTATTGCCAATTATTCTGTGCCTTGAATTCTGGCAAATGAGCTTTGCTACTCCTTGCAGTGCCTATACAGTCTGGTGACGGACAAGGGTCCTGGATCCGTGTTACCTCTCACTCTCTCCTAAATTCTCTCTCCCCCCCCTTCCTTCCCTTCTTCCTTTTCCAGAGATTGGGGCCCCTACCCAATCCCCTTAGTCTTACTTCTTCTATGCTGTCCTCTCAGTCGTTATTTCTCCTTTTAGTTCAGTTTTTCTCTTCCTTTTTCTGTCCCTTGGACTCTCTTGTCCCACCCTCCATCCCTTCCTCTTACCTCTCCGGTGACTCAGAACTGGTAGGCAGGCAGAGTCGACACAGCTTAATGGCTAATCCTCGAGTGCCACATAGTACATCGGCCTCGGAAGGCGCCGATGCTGTGTTGCTCCGCCTATCCTTTAAAAAAAAAAAGGCTCCCACGGGGTCCTGATCTCCGGCCAGTACCCATCTGTGATGAATGGTGAAGATACACAGAAAGATCATAATTATGGTAGGTACGTAATTTTTATTTGTGGTTCCTCTTGTATAGCCTGCCTTAGAGGATGCTACCTTTGCAGCTTGGCATTGGCCTAATACCTTGCCTTTAATGCTTAGGAAGACTGATAAACAGTATCCTGCTCCGTCTTTTAAGTCTTATTATTCAGTCCCTCCACTGTGGGTGAACTTGATATTAACAGAACAGAAAAGTAACAAGATCATCAACAGAAATGAAAATGTACAAGACCCACGTTATTTTTTTGCTTTTATTGCATGACCAATACCACCAAAAACATCCAGTACACACCAGAAGTATTACAGAAATTCCGGTGTCCCTGTTACTGTAAAACTGAAGTTGGAAAGACTCCATTTAGACCCATATTATGAAAATAAAGACCTGGACAAAGTCCAGTACTCTGAGGTTTTGTGTGTTTACCTTGAACTGTGATTGTCCATCATTGAAACATTTCGGTTGTCTTGACTGTTGTCTGAAAAGAAAGCAAGAGCTAGCAGCCCTGAGTCTGTGAAAGAAAGAAGGGAGATAACAAGTATGCCATGTCACAATATTTAAATATTGATTAATACTGGAAAATGAGGGCTATCTTGATCATTAAATGTAATGAACAATGAAACAAACAGAAAAGCAACAAAAGGGTGACATTCTGTTCCAACCGGTCCTCTATTCCCGTCTACCAGTGGAACAAACCCATGTATCAGACCTCCAAAACTCTTCAATATGCCTGTTGGCATAAAATCATCCTGTTTTCTAATTCTTCAATAAGGTGCATGAAAGGCAACCAGTCCCCTAGCGATTTGTCTGTTTGCATGTGCAGCTCTGCCGTCAGTTTTTCCAGATGGACTCGCATTCAATTGCAGTTCGGACTGCCCTTTTTCCTAATTTTATATTGGAGCAACTAGGCTTAATTTCTTTATCATTTTGCTCCTTATTGTAGATTTCTTAAGGTAAGATGGCTATCTGTTCTAGGGTGGGGGTACTTTCAACTCGTTTTAGATGATCCAGGACAGGCAACTAATATGATTTGGTTTTCTGTACGGTGAGCCATATTTTGGCAATGAGTCATTCCGAAAGTAACAAGCTCCCTGAACTAGTGGCCTTGCTGGAAGAGGGTTGCCTGGATATTGTGGCAGTCACAGAAACATGGTACACAGAGAACCATGACTGGAATGTCAGCATGCCAGGATACACAATCTACAGGAGGGACAGGGAGGGTAAAAGAGGAGGAGGAGTAGCTCTTTATGTAAAGGAAGGGATCAAAGCAACAGAACTAAAGAGTAAACATGGAGCAGATATGAGACTCTGGGTCACCCTGGAGACAGGAAATGGCACCACAATCCGCATGGGGGTTGTATACAGACCCCCATCTCAGGGGAAGGGAATGGACAAGGAAATGATAGAAGGCTTTCTTAGAATGGCAGAAAAAGGGGAGATATTGTTGTTGGGGGACCTGAATATGCCAGATGTTAACTGGAGCACCTTTGCTGCAGGCACATCCAAAACAGGGTCATTCTTGATGCCCTACAGGGGGCATGCCTCAGACAGCTAGTATTGGAACCCACTCGGGAGGGAGCAATCTTAGACCTGGTACTCTCAAATGGGGACGGAGAAAGAATCTCAGATTTAGAAGTGGGTAGCCATCTGGGAACATGCGACCACCAAGCAGTGTGGTTCATGATAAACACAGCCATACAATCAAGCCATACAAAAGCAAGAGTATTGGACTTTAGGAGGGCTGACTTTGGGAAAATGAGAGAGTGCCTCAGAAAAGCACTAGCAAACAGGCAAGAAGGAGGGGTGGAGGAATAATGGAGAGTAATCAAAATAGCCATTACAGAGGCAACAAGCCTTTGTGTAAAGCAAATCAACAAAACACAACGAAGGAAAAAAACGCTATGGTTCTCAAAAGAGGTGGCAGGGAAGGTTAAGGAGGAAAGGATAGCATTCAGGAAATATAAGGAAACACAGAAGGAGAAGGACAGAGAACTTTATCCGTTAAAGCAGAAAGAGGCTGGGAAGGCAGTCAGAATAGCAAAGGCCCAAACCGAAGAAAGGATAGCCAACTCTGTTAAGAAGGGGGATAATATCTTTTATAGGTACATTAGGGAGCAAAGAAAGACCAAAGGAGGGATACTGAGGCTTAATAAAGGGGAGGGAATGTGGGTAGAGGGTGACAATGAAAAAGCAGGGATACTGAACGAATATTTCTGCTCAGTATTCACAAAAAGAAGAGGAGGAAGTACCTAAACCAAACAAGAGAAACACTCTGAAGATGAGGTCGATACCAGTCCATTTACAGAAGAAAGGTTCTGAAAGAACTAATAAAATTGAAGGTGGACAAAGCAATGGGGCCTGATGGGATTCACCCAAGAATTCTAAAAGAACTAAGGGTAGAACTAATGACACCGCTGACTACTCTCTTTAACAAATCATGGGAGGATGGGGTGGTACCTGAGGACTGGAGGAGGGCAGATGTGATTCCTCTTCTCAAAAGTGGGAGCAGGAGAGAGGCAGGAAACTACAGACCAGTTAGTTTGACCTCAGTGGTAGGTAAAATGATGGAATCACTTCTGAAGGAAAGAATTGTTGAGTTCCTAGAGGCCAGTGGGGCACAGGACCCAAGGCAGCATGGATTCACGATGGGAAGGTCGTGTCAGATGAATCTAATAGATTTCTTTGACTGGGTGACCAAAGTAATAGACCAGGGAGGGGCTGTGGACATGGCTTACCTAGATGTTAGCAAGGCATTTGATACAGTCCCACACAAAAGATTAATACACAAGTTAGCCAGCCTTGGAGTGGGTCCCAAGGTGGTAGCCTGGATAAAAAATTGGCTAGACAACAGGACGCAAAGGGTAGTAGTAAATGGAGTCCACAGTGAAGAAAGGAGGGTTACTAGTGGGGTACCGCAGGGTTCAGTACTGGGACCGGTCCTTTTTAATGTCTTTATAAGTGACATTGCAGAGGAACTGGAAGGAAAAGTTTGTCTCTGCAGATGACACAAAGATCTGCAACAGGGTTGATACACCAGATGGAGTGGAAAGGATGAGAATGGACTTGGCAAGGTTGGAAGAATGGTCAAATGTATGGCAGCTCAGATTCAATGCAAAGAAGTGCAAGGTAATGCAGCTGGGAAACAAAAACCCAGGGCAAGAGTACACAATGGGGGGTGAGATACTGACAACAGTAAAAATGGAATGGGACCTGGGGTTAATTATATCAGATGACCTAAAGGTGGGCAAGCAATGTGAGAAGGCAGTAAGGAAGGCTGGGAGATATTGGGATGCATAGGGAGAGGCATCAATAGTAGAAAACAGGAAGTTGTTATCCCTCTGTACAGACAGTTGGTGAGACCCCATCTGGAGTACTGTGTGCAGTTCTGGAGACCCCATCTCTGCAAAGACATAGACAGGATGGAGGCTGTCCAGAGGAGGGCAACCAAAATGGTGCAGGGTCTACACCAGAAGACATACGAAAGAAAGACTAAAGGAGCTTAATATGTATACCCTTGAGGAAAGGAGGAAGACAGGGCATTTGATAGAAACTTTTAAGTACCTCAAGGGAATCAACAAAGTCCAAGAGGGTGGCATCTTTCAGAAAAAGAGATGTGTAAGAACAAGGGGGCACAATTTGAAGATAGAGGGGGGGACGGCTCAGAGGTAATGTGAGGAAGTATTTTTTCCCAGAGAGGGTTGTGGATGCATGGAACAGCCTCCCTGAGGAGGTCGTGGAGTCAAGAACAGTGGGGGACTTCAAGAATGCACGGGACAGGCATAAGGCAGTCCTAGTGGGGGGTAGGAGGAAGTAAGCTGTTGGTTAATTAGGATCTGCAGCTTATCTGTTAGGTAGGAAAATGGGCAGACTAGGTGGGCCAAGCGGTCCTTATCTGCCGTCAAATTCTGTTTCTATGTTTCCAATATTTGTTTACAGTTCTGTACCCAGTGCGCTGTTTTGGGGGGCAGGTTTATCTTTACATTATGCCTTTATTTATTTAATTTTGATAACTGGGTAAGCCCGCTGAGACCATGACAGTCTCTTTTTCGGGGGTGACCCAGAGTTAATTACATACAGTGGAGGCACGATTACAGACAGTGGATAAGTATACAGAGACACATGCTGTTAGTTTCTCACTTTACAACATTCACTTACAGTAACTTTTCACAATCCGATGACAACAGTCATATGTACTTAACATTTGTTAATCCATGTAAAGCAGTTTTGGTTACAGATAATCACAAGTAATTACATCAGGTGTGAGTGGTGATTGAGCTAAGGGTGTCAGCGGTAGCAGCTGCATTGCTTGAGCTCAGAGAGGTGCACCTTGAGTCCCTTTTTAAAACCCCCAAGGGAGGTGCATTTCTGTATATTCTCCGGGAGTGCGTTCCAGAGGGGTGGGATGCTGGCATGAAATTACCTCTGTTCTTGGGCTGATCTGACTTTGGCACATTGAGGAGCTGGTGGCTGGAGGATCTGAGGGTCTTTCTGTTGGGCTTAGCTGATAGTGTTCTGGACAGACTTGGGGGAGCATTTTCCTGCCTAAGTTTGAAGGCCAAACATAGCGATGGGTACTGTAGTCGCCCTTCAAGTGGCAGCCATGAAAGGGCTTGCAGCACCTGGCAGTGATGCTCATGGGGTGGGGCTCCTGATGCAGACCGGCTTACCCGGTGGAATAGGGTTCTAATCTTTTGCATTTCTGCCCCTTTGACAGTGAGTAGAACTGGTGCACCGTAGAACAGGTAGGCAGTAAGGTACCAGATGCCACCTTTAGCCGTGATTCTTGTGTAAGAAAAGGGCTTAGGCGATATAGTAGACCAAGTTTCTGGTTCACAATTTTTGTCAGCTGGTTGGTATGTGCCTTGAAAGTGCAAGTTTGATCTAAAGTTATGCCTAAGTACATGATGGATTTGCCCACCTCAACCTTTGTTCTGTTGGAGAGAGTTGGTTTCAGGATCGATGACCTGTCAGGTCCTAAACTTGTTGGACCAAAGAATACTGCCTTTTTCTTTTGCCATTCAGCACAAGGTTGTTTCTTTCCAACCAGCCCTCAAGGAGTTGTAGGTTATTTGTCAGCTCAAGGTTCAATGTCTCTCTGTTTTTGGAGGACCTGAATAGTACTGCATCATCAGCATACAGGGTTATGTTTGCCCTACCCACAGTAATTTGGCATGCTGTTAATAAACAAGGAGACTAGTAGGGGCCCTAAGATGGACCCTTGGGGGACCCCATCAAGTATTGGGTGTGTGCCAGATTGGACTCACTGCAATCCTACAAGTTGGGTCCTTCCCATAAGGTAGTCAGTGAACCATTGCACTGTCAAACAGTCTAGGCCTATTTGTTTTAGATTCTCTATGAGTAGTTTGTGATCAACCAGGTCGAAAGGCCTTGATGAGGTCGAAGAATACCGCACCAGTTAACTGACCTTTATTGAGAGCTGAGAATATGTCAGAGGTGAGGCTGACTAGTGCAGTGTCTGTTCCATGTTTTTTTCTGAAACCGTGTTGCCTAGACGTGAATATACTATGACTCTCGATGTTGTCTGTTAATTGGTTATAGACCACTCTCTCTAGTACCTTACTCAGGATGGAGAGGAGCGAGATGGGCTGACAATTCTCAACTTTCTAGCATGAACCACCTTTATGGATTGGTGTAACCAGGGCCACATTCCAGAGTGTTGGGACTTTCCCTTCTAGGAAGGATCTGTTAAACAACCATGCAACTGGGACAGCAATAGCTGGGGTAGCGATTTTGAGTAACCTAGGTTCTAACTTTACCATGCCCAGCAGATCCAGGGGTTTTAATTTTCCTGAGTAATTTAAGGACTTCTTGTTTTGATGTGAGCTTAAAATGGAAGTTTGGGGAGGAGGGAGTTGAGTTAGACTTAATTTGCATTGGTAGGGGTGACCCCAGGTGGTAGGTCTTAAATTTGTCTAGATCTTCCGATGTGGAGGTGGGAGCAAGGGTACGTGACCGGGCGGAGGTTCTGGGTGGCTGGCGGCAACAAAGCATAATAAATAATAGTACAAAAAATTTGACTAGATCTATGAAAAAAAGGTTAAATGCATTGGCAGCTTCTGCTGGGTTCTTTAGGTGAGCGACATTTGTAATGCTCTCACATTCATCTTGGGCTGGACGTCCTTTGATGAGAAAATTAATGTGCAACCAGAATTTTTTTGGGTTGGTGAGATTTTTATTTTGGAGGTCTCTGAGGTATTGTTTTTTTGCTTCTTTTAGCTCTTTTTTACATTTATTTCATAACTCCCTGAAAATTTGCCTGTCTTTGGGTAGATTTGTTGTTTTGAAGGTCTTGCAGGCCCTGTCTCTTTCCCTCATGTGTTTTTTTTCTATCTCTGGATAGCCGTCTGGCTTCCTGTCCTTTACCCTAAGTTTTTGCAATGGGACATGTTTATTTGCCGCTGATAGAAAACTGTTAATGAAAAAATCTAGGGCGGTATCCAAGTTTGGTGCGAGTTTGATTTGTGACCAGTTTGCCTCGGCTAGTGTTTCAAGAAAGGATTCCGCATTAAAGTTTGAGTAATTCGGAGCCCAGAATATTCTTGGCGGAGGTGTGCAGAAACTGTTTTTCCATATTCCAAATGTTGGTGAGGGGTCGCTTAGGGAATCGGCAAGGGTTCCTGCCAGTTTGAAGTTGTCGGGTTTTGAGGCCAGGATCCAGTCTAGCTTGGAGTGGTTTCCTATTTTTGTGTTTAGCTTCATAGGTTCCCAAATCAGTTTTGTTAGGTCTGACTCCAACAGGAGATTTTTTTAGTTCTTTATTCATCTGAGACCCGTAGTGTATGTTAACATCACCCAGTATTACTTTGTTCCCCCCTGGGGAGGTCTGGCAGCATGGATAGAAGGGATTTTACTGTGTCTGTTGCAGCCTTGGGAGAGCTGTACATGCATCCTATTGTCAAGGGTTTGGTTCCACCCAAAATCAGGGTTATGAATATAGCTTAACAGCTGGTATTGTCTAAGGCAAGTGTTGGCACCTGAGAAGAGGATCTGACATAGATCAGGACTCCTTCCCCTTTTTCCAGTCCTATGCTACCTAAACGTTTTGAAACCATTAATTTCAACCTCATGATCAAGTATGTCAGGTTTGAGCCAGGTTTCTGAGATGGCTATTGCATCCGGGGAGTAGAGACTCTCCTAGATTTCTATTTCATGTATCTTTTACCTTAGACTGTTTATAGTCATGTGGGTTACCCTTAACCCTCTAGTATTAGCCCAGTCAGACTTTCTGGGGTAGTAATGCGACATTTGCACAGAGGCTCTTATAAAGCATAGTAGTTTGTATAGGTTCCCTCTTTGTTTAAAACCTAGCAGGTTGATTTTTGTGATACAGAGCTCACTTAGGGTGTTGACATTAGGGTATACATGTTGAAGATTGTCAGCTGGCTGCTCAGATTCATGGTGTTTATGTTGCAGGATGTGGTCTGAGCCTAGGACCACCAAGGACGTACGTGGTACCAAAGATCACTCCCCGGACCATTTTTAAATTATTGTGGTGCTGTTTCTGCCAGGAATGGGTAGAGGTGTTCTGTTTCCCTAGTGTAACAGGATTATCCTGATGGTTTTGCTCTCTAGGCCACCCAAGCATACAAGATGTCTGAGATAAGTGGGTAACCCTCTGTGATTAAGCCAGATCAGTTTTTTCACTTCTGACCTTAGCCAACTTATGGACGCAGTAGCCTTCACTTAAATGTAGCTTCAAATTAGGGCATTATTGTTTCAGAAATTATTTTGATAGGGCCCCTTTAAGTGAGGCAGGTAGCCTATGATTTCTCTAAATTGGCTGGGCAGAGCCTTAGCAGAAAGCCCATTTAACAGAGTGCCAAAAATCCTCCTCCAAAGATGCAGCATGAAGTGAAGTTAATGCAGCTCCTAAATAGAAGAATTTCACTGCTGCAGCTCCTAAAATAGAAAATTACGCTACTGGCTTAGAAATGACTGTAATCAGAATATACCAGATCCAGTCACGGCACTCCCCACACACCACAAAATAAAAGTCCAAAGGCTGATAGTTTCATAAACAAGCCTTTACTGAAGCAGCAGCAACACATCCAAAACTTAGACACAGAAAAATCTTCTCACTGGATTTGGTATATTCGGGTATTCTTAGTCACAGAGCACCTGGTGCCCTTGTGTGGTTCTACCTTATTAGTTTGAAAATGACTGTAATCACTAGATGTTCTCTGCAGTATTTTAGAGCTAATAAATTCACTGCAAGCTGACTGGCATTTCAATAGATTTAACAGTAAATCAACTAGTGAATGTCCCTTAGCTGTAAACTGTGGCCAGCGGTTTAGAAAAATGGCGCCAAGTCCAAAAACTTGCTCCAGGTCCAATCAACAACTGGTAGAGCATCTGACTGGAGTCCTGGAGTACCTGCTGTGTGGTGAGTTCCTGGCAGCTTCGTCGGCATCTATTGGTAGCCTTTGGGGTACATAGGGAAAGGCTGGTGTGAGGCGAGCTCCTGGCAGCTTTGTCGGTGTCTCTCAGTAGACTTTGAGGTAGACGTGGGAAAGACTGGTGTGAGGCGAGCTCCTGGCAGCTTCAGTGGCTGCTGCTGTGAGAATCTGGTAAATGAAGAATTTCCCTTTTGTTCTGATCCCTGTAGGTCTAGATTTTGTGGATATAAAGGCTGCTCATGACCACTCTAGAGCCCATGTATTTACAGACCTCCAGCACAGAGAGAGGATTCAGACGAGATATTTGGTGGAAGCCATTGGCAAAATGGCAGAACAGAGGAGGTGCTGCTGGTGGGGGACTTCAATCTGTTGGATAGATTGGAGCCTCCCAGATACAGCTTCATCTAGAAGTAGGGACATCCTGGACTCCCTGCAGGGGTTGTTCCTCAGGTAACTAGTCAGGGAGACCATTTGTGATGGGACAGTACTGGACCTGGTGCTCACTAATAGGGACAGTGTTGCAGACGTCAAAGTGGGAGGCCACCTGGGGACCAGTGATCACCGTACTGTGTGGTGCAATAAAAGGATGGCTGCGGAATCCAACTACACAAGGGCAAGGGTCCTGGACTTCAGGAGGGCAGATTTAAAAAAGATGAGTGAACATCTCGGGTGACCTGGCATGGGTAATGACCTAGGTGGGTTGGGGGAACAGTGGGTGAAGCTAAAGGAGGATATAGTATAGGCAGCAAACTTCTGGGCCAAGAAAGTGAGTAAACGCAAGAGGAAAAAGAAACAGCTATGGTTCTTGAAAGAAGTGGCTGAAAAGTAACGACTAAAAAAGTAGCATTCAGAGGGTATAAGGAAACACAGAGGAGGATAGGGAGGTGAATCACTAGAAACGTCGGAAAGCAGGGAAAACAGTAAGAAGCGTGAAGGCACAAACTGAGGAGAGAATAGCCCAGGTGATAATGAAATGGGACAAGACTTTTTTTAGGTATGTAACTGAAAAGGTGAAGACCAGGGGAGGGACTGTAAGGTTAAGTGGGGGGTGAACTGTGCAGTGGAGGACCAGGAAAAGGCAGATATCCTGAACAAATACTTTAGTTGGAGGAGAGTGTCCTGAAGGATTTGCAAATCTGAAAGTGGACAGAGTAATCGGGCCAGACGGAGTGTATCCAGTTGTATCAAGGGAGCTCAGGAAGGTACTGGCTGCACCTTTGACGGTCCTTTTTAACAACTTACTAAAAACAAGAATGGTTCCCGAGGACTGGAGGAGGGTAGATATAGTCCCACTTCACAAAAATGATAACAGGGAGGAGACTGGCAACTATAGGCCAGTCAGCCTGACATCGGTGGTGGGAAGGTAATGGAAATCACTGCTGAAGGAAAGAATTGTGGAATATCTTGAATCCAGTGGGTTGCAAGACCTGAGGAAGTATGGATTTACGGGGGGTGGGGATTACAGTAAATGAATCTGATAGATTTTTTTGACTGGGTGATCAGGGAATTAGATCTGGGTGAGGCAGTAGACATGGCGTACCTAGATTTCAGTAAGTTTTTCAACACCATTCCACATAGGAGACCTGTAAGGAGAAAGCTGTCCCAAGGAGAGCAACTAAAATGAAGCAGAGCCTTCATCGGAAGCCCTACGAGGAGAGACTAGGGGACCTCAATATGTACACCATGGAAGAGAGGAGGGAGAGGGGAGATATGATAGAGACTTAAAAATGTTATTTATTTAAAAATTAGTAACCGATAGAGGCACACTGAGCCGATGCATACTTCCAGGTAAGACCAAGGGGAAAAGAGGGAAGGAGAGAAGCACAATTAGTAGTAGTAGTAGTAGTATTTATTTGTGGTGCCCTTCCCTGGTGGCTCAGGGTGTCATTACAAAAACAGTCAACATGGAGTATAAAATAGAACACACTCATAACTCTGCTGAATGCAAATAAAATGAATAAATAGAAATTTAAATACTTGTAGCAATATACCTATGTAATCCCCAAATACCTATATGAACAGAAACATTTTCAGACTCCTCTTAGAGGCTTCAACTGAGGGGCCTCTTTCAGAGTCCTTAGCTGAGGTGCCTCCTTCAAAGTCCTTGGCAAGGAATCCCGTAGGATTGGGACAGTGACCTCAAATACCCAATCCCTGGATGATTTTAATCTTGCCCTTGGGACTACCAGGAGGCCTTTCTTGGCTAAGCAGGGATGGCGACTAGGGACATGAGGATGCAGGAGCTGTCACAGTTAGCCCGGGCCCAGCTCATGCAAGGCCTTGTAGGTCAGAAGACCCACTTTAAAGTAGATGTGCCAGTTTACCAGCAGACGGTGCAGTTCGCGCAGCACTAGCAGCACATGGCAAGATTCTGAAAGGCCTGTCAGTAGCCAGACTGATACATTTTGCAACAGCTGCAGATGCTGCAGCACTCCCCCCTTGACCTCAAGGTAAAAAGCATTGCAGTAGTTGAGCTTCGAGGTCACAAATGCGTGGACCAGCGTGGTCAGCTCGTCAGATGGACAAGGGGCTTACTCTGGTTGATATTCTGTAAATGATAAAAATCAGTCTGGATAGCCATTGCCACCAGAGCCACCAGTGTTCGCTTACTATCCAGAATGACTCCCAGATTTTCACCTTGGTGGCGGTTAATAACCTAGAAGGGCCTAGCAAAAGCCCAGTCTCCTTCTCGGTTGCCTCCACTCCTGTCCTTCAACCTGGATCTACTACTAGTGCTTCAGTCTTCTCAGAGTTCAGTCTCAACCAGCTCGATGTCATCCAAGACTAGATCTTAGACAAGCATTCATTTAGCACATTGACTGCACCTTGTGTCCCAGGTGCAAAAGACAGGTAAAGCTGTATGTCATCGGCATAACAATGACACCCTAGTGTACCTTCTAATGATCTCACTCAGTGCAGCATATATGCTGCGCACAACATAGGGAACAAGACCGAACCTTGGGGAACCCCACAGGACAGAACCACCAGGCACGAGTATTCCCACATCACAACCCTCTGAGTCCTGTACTTAATTACAAATAAAATACAGGCAGTCTGGAGATGTAGTCACAGTGATGATGACATAAAGAGCATAAGCTGAGTGCAGTGCAGACAAAATGGCAAAACACTGGATATGGAGGACAAATAAATTAGCATACAAATCATCTGTGCAAACTGGGCAGACTCAAAAAGTGCATAGTGCAAGTGTGAAGGGAGGCTGAGCTGGGGCTGAAATGAGGAGTCAAAATAGGGTGATAAAACTATAACTAGCTTGCCGGAACTATGAGGTTAGGGAAGAGGGAGAGGTATAGGGTGGTCAAAAGCTAGACAAGGGTAAAGAAGGGTATAAAAAGAGGGTTGGCAGGAGCAGGGGGGAGGGAGAAGTTTTAGTTGTCATCTAATGGAGGGAAGGAAGGGGGAGAGAGACAGATGGAGAAGGGTAGCTGGTTCCAGAGGGAGAGGAGGCAGTAGGAGAAAGAAGATTTTCTGTCTGAGGAGGGTGGGGAAGGGAGAAGGTGCACGTGTCCTTTGAGTGCAGGGAATAGGAGGAGGGGATGGGGGAGAGGAGATAGGATAGGTATGAGAGAAGTGACCCAAACCACTGTTTAGGGAATAGGGAATCACAGTGGGACTGGCAACGTGAGATGAGATGGAGGATAAATGGGGAGGAGTAAAGGGAACATTGGTGAGTACGAGAGGGTGAGTTGGTAGCAAAGCAGCAGAAGGTATTGCAGAAGGTGTCCAGTCTGGCAAGGGAGGTGGAGGGGGGTGGTGCCATAAACCACATCCTCATAGTCAAAAACTGGGGGAAACATTTTGGTTACCAGCTTCTGATTAACCTTGGTAGAAAGGCATTCCTGATTACGGTACAAGTTTGGGGCAGAGTTTGGCGTGGATGGCATCAGTGTGAGCAGAGAAGTCAAGTCTTATCTAACCACACACTCCGGTATTGAAAGTTGTGACTGCTTTAAGTGGTGTGCCATCCAGTGTGGAGAAGACGTGGAGGGGTTCGCTGGGCCAGCTTCTGGGTGGTACCAAAGGTCATGCACAATTTTTTTTTTTTTTCTGTTGACCTAGATTCGTGGGTCTGGAACCAGCCTAGAGCACTGTGAAAGTCTTACTGGAGCAAGACTTCCAGAGATGCAGTTGAAGGACTGGAGATGTAGAGAGCTGTGTCGTCTGCATACATGTGAATATGTGAGTTGGCACAGGCAGAGGGAAGTCGGTTTAGGAATATGGAGAAGAGAACTGGACCCTGAATGGAGCCCTATGGGACCCTAACGTGAATAGTAAGGGGGAGGGAGCTGGTACCTCCTACCTGTACTGACCTATGACGGTCTGAGAAGTAGGAGTGGAACCAGTCAACAGCAGGGGCTGAGAGGCCAGCAGAGCTCAATTTATCTAGGAGAAGTGAGAAGAGGAGGGAGAGGGGAGATATGATAGAGACTTAAAAATGCTCTGCTCCATTTTAGTTGCTCTCTTTGGGACAGCTTTCTCCTTACAGGTCTCCTATGTGGAATGGTGTTGAAAAAGTTTTAACCAGATTAAGTGAAAATGGCTGCTATGATTTTCTCCTGATTCGTCCCTGAGATGATGTAGTCAGTGACCCTAAGTAGGGAGGAGATGGTGGAATGATTCTTTCTAAAGCCAGACTGGAAGGGGAAGAGGAAGTTGGAAGAGTGGAGGAAGTTTGCTTGCCATGAGTAGACTAGTTGCTTCTACAGCTTTTCAAGAGGAGGGAGACAGGCCGGAAGTTACCAGAACTGGATGGATCATCCCCTTTGTGGAGGGGGAGAGCCTTGGCAATCTTTCAAGACTGAGGGATAGTGCAAAGGGTGAAGGAGAGATTTAGGAGGTAAGGGGAGGCAATGGAAGGAGCTGACAGATGGAGAAGCATAGGGTTCAAGCCATCTGGGTTAGATTATATTTTTTTATTTCAAAGTTTGATAACCGGGAAAGGCCCGCTGAACCGAGGCTCTTTTCAGTTACAGTCATCAGAAGTGCAATAATGGCAAAAACAAGTGCAAATCTCAAATGGTAACATTGCAGAATAGCAGATATACAAGGGTTGCAAATGATCTAAGAAGCTCACACTACAAATGGGTAGGCAGTACAAAACCTTGTAGATATGATTGAATGAGATTTGAAAAGGCTGAGTGAGGAAAGGGTGAGCTGGGTTTCCTGGGGAATGACAGGGTGGAATCAACCCTTGGGGGGGGTGAGGTAAGGCGGAGATGGGAGAAGGGCGAAAGAACAGGAGCCAGGAGGTAGGTTAGAGCACAGATGGTAAAAAACACTAATTGAAATGCACAGCAAGAGAGAGAGAGGATGAGACATTACTCATGAGGGCTGGGGGTCAAAAAGGGAGTGAATCACCTTCCAGAGTTTGGTTGGTGAATTAAGATTATTCTGGAGGTTGGCCTTGAAGTACAGGGACTTCACAGAATGAACGGCCTTAGTGCAAGAGTTCCTAAATGCACTGTAGGAGAGAAGGTCTGACAGGGAGTGGGACAATTTATACCTGGCCCAGGCTTGGTCAAGGGTCTTGCACAAATCAGTGAGATCAAAGGTGATTCAGGGGTTGTGAGAGGATTTAACCCTGGATTTCCTGATTTTTTTTTTTTGGGGGGGGTATGCTTGTTCCAGACTAAAGTAAATATTGAGTGGAAGGAGAGGACCATATCATTGTCTGAGGCAGTGAGCATGGGGGACCAGTCAGTTGCAATCAAATCGCTCAGTAGAACTTCATTGTTCAGCACCCATAAGAACCTGGAGCAGGAAACAAGCTGGACTTTTCTGATACACAGTGCCATGTAGTGGTCACTGAAGGCATCTGGCAATATACCTGCTGCAACAGTGCGGCGAGAACCCAGTCCAGGAGGGCATGGTTTGATGAGTGGGGACTGAGTCAGGTGGGTCCTGTGACAAGTTGTGAAAGGTTAAAGAGCCCTGATGATATTCCTACGAGTCTGCCGATTTGGCTTCCTTATACTGCATTAATGCTACCCATGAATGATTTGTATTCTAAATGACAATCTTTTCTAGTTGACACAGGTCCCTTAGCAGTACCATGATGTTACCACCATTCTGCATCAGCCGTTGGTTCCATTGGCAGGTGACGTCATAGGTAGTATTACACTGAGTCAAATGGTTCTCACAGCACCAGATCGGCAGGGGAGAGCATTCGGTTACCAGTACCGTGGCATATGGCATAATCTGTTCTCTGATGTACTTTGTATGCCATATTGCCAGTTTCTACCTCG
The DNA here is from genome assembly GCA_016271365.2 of Neoceratodus forsteri. Lineage (NCBI taxonomy): Eukaryota > Metazoa > Chordata > Ceratodontiformes > Ceratodontidae > Neoceratodus > Neoceratodus forsteri. Next base: position 573,446,373 of record CM057452.1, read on the forward strand.
TGTGTGTGTGTGTGTGTGTGGTGCCCTGACTCTAAAAAAAACCTCTGTAACCGACTGGTCAGCACCTCTTGAAATGAATGTGAATGTAATATTTACTCAGCCTACCATAGTTTTATTCAATAATGCACCCAGATAATACAGCAGCTCAGGCAATAAAAATAAAGCAGTCTAGGGCATAAGCTCCATGTCTGTTCATGGTCTATGCTTTTGCTGGAAGCAGTAAGCTGACTTAAAAAAAAATCGCAACTATTGGACCGCGCTAGCAAGCAGTCAAAACGTAATGTGGATCTATTGCCCTGCACTGCTTTATTTTTAATACAAGACACTAGTGAGGTCCCACCTGGAGTACTCTGTACAGTTCTGGAGACCTAACCTACGTAAGGACATAGATGGGGTAGAGAAGGTTCAGAGGAGGGCACAAAGATGGTACAAGGATTACATCACAAGTCCTATGAGGACAGGCTGAAGGATATGAATATGTACTCCCTCGAGGAGAGGAGGGAAAGAGGGGATATGATTGAGACATACAAGTACCTTACAGAGAGGAACAGGGTGCAGGAATACACTATTTTCCAGTGAAAAAGATGTTCCAGGACTAGAGGGCATAGGATGAAGCTGAAGAGAGGGCTAGTCAGAGGAAACGTGAGGAAGAATTTCTTCACAGAAAGGGTGCTGGACAAGTGGAGCACCCTGCCAGAGGAAGTGGTGGGGGCTGAAACAATCGCAGGATTTAAGAATGCATGGGCTAGACATAAGGGAATTCTGGAGGTCTGGGGTAAGGGGCAACTGACTTCTAGAAAAACATAAAGGGAACCTACAAGCTCAAATGGGCAGAGTGGGTAGGCCATAGGCCCTTATATGTCATCAGTGTCTATGTATCTAACTAGAAAAGATTGTCATTTAGAATATAAAATATTCATGGATAGCATTAATGCAGCATAAGGAAGCCAAATCGGCAGACTCGTAGGAATATCATCTGGGGCTCTTTAAGGGATTCAGTCCTGTTGGTGGTCAGCCTGGAGGTCAGGGAAAGCCAATTAATGTTGAAGTCACCCAGGAAGATGAGCCGATCAGCAGAGGAGTGTGACGAGAAAGTGGAGAGTGAGTTGACCGGAGAAGAGAAGGAAATGCTCAGTGAGGCATAGAAAACACCATTTAAAATGGTTAATGAGAAAGGAAAGGAAAATTTGGCTAGCAGAAATTCATGGGAGGAGGGTGCAGCCTCCCTAGGAGTAATAGTGCAGGAGAGGTTCAAGCAGACATATCGAGTAACCCCACCTCTTTGTTTATCCCTGTCCTGCTTAAAGAAGTGGTAGTTTGGAATGGACAAGCTGGAATCAGTAATCCTGAAAGAGAGCCAGCATTCCGTGATACAAAGGAGATCTGGAGAGTGATGAGAGACCCATACTGTGAAGAAATCCAGTTTAGGTAGGAGGCTCCTAGTTTTGTTTAAAAAACAAACACTAAGGCCTCAAGAATGGGGTTGGGGGGAGGGACCACGGTTGTGTTCCATCACTAGCAGTGAGGAGAAGCAGAGTAAGGAAGAAGAGAATGGGGTCAGACTTGCGTCCCCTTGGCCAGGGAGGAGAATAGGTGGAGAAACTGGGAAGGGACAGGATGGAATTGCGGAGGAACTCCAGGTTAAAGCAGGGGAAAGGAAGGAAGGAGACTAGGATGGATGGGGAGAGGAGGGGAAGGGGCAGGGAGGATGGGTGAAGGGGGGAGAGGGGTGGGATAAGAAAGGGTTGGGGGAAGGAAGGGAAGTAGGAGAAAGCAGAGGCATAGAGCAGGGAGCATGGTAAGCAGGTAGACCGAGAATCGAAATGAGCAACTTATTCACACACTAGCAAAAACAGCAGTACATAGGCAATCTTTGACTATCAATCAGTTAAAAATAGCGGGCAGATGGCATTAAAACTAAGCTGAGCAGGCTTAACAGAGATAACAATGAGGATGAACCCTGGCGTGATGTAACATCTACAGTTACCTGAGTTTAGCTGAGTGTCAGAGTAAACAACAAGCAAAAGCAAATAGGCATGCAAATGGTGAAAGCAGTGGAATAAGATGTGCACTAAAGAATTACTGAAGCAAAAATCAGAAATAAGACTATACCCAGATGGTTAGGCAGTATAGCACAGTAGTTTAAGGCTCTGAGCTGCAAATCTGGTGACATTCAGCAGACTAGACCTGGGTTTGAATCCCACAGCTTCCACTTGCAGACTGTGTGACCCTGAGCAAGTGACAACTTCTCGGTGCTCCCAGGTCACACCTGTAAAAAAGCTTTCAGCTTAGTGTGCTTGTCCTGGTTAAACAACTAACAAAAAAAAAAGAAGGGTGTAGCTAAGATATCTGAGTTAGCAAGGTAGCATACAGTCACTTTTGTGGGTGAGGAAGCCTCTTGGTAAAATAAGTTAGTGCAGTCCATGAAGTAAGCCCTGAAAGACACTGGAAGGGACATCACAGTTCTAAGAGTCTCCGCATGAAATGCTTGAGAATGCAGGCTGATCACATGACCCTACAGGGTATCAAACTGTATGAAGTTAGCCAGTGGCAGGGTTGGTTGAGAAGGGGGCTCTTTTTCAGTGCCTGCACCCCTCAGGACACCTATTGCAGGAAATCCAGGATAAAAAGAGCAGTCCAACAGAACCAGTATAGTATAGTATAGTATAGTATAGTATAGTAAAAAAGCTGAATTGAGGTGCTGCCCTGTGAAGGGATAAAGAAACAGACCAGTACCAGGCAACACTGAGGTGTCTCAGTCAGTGGGTAACTGGGTGTGTGGGGATACCCTGCTACTCCCACTCAGTCAAGTGAAGGAGGAAGCACTCTTCTCCCCACTGTAACCCAGGGTAATCCTAGTTAAGACCCCCTAGTGCAATCTGGTGAGGCAGGTGAGTGACCACAGGAGTAAATAAGGTACAGGTGAGGAGTATTTTTCAGGAACAAAAAGATGCTCAAGAACAAGGGGATGTGTAATGAAGCTGTGTGTGTGGGGAGTGTTACTTCAGGACAGATTTGAGGAAGTACTTCTTCACAGAAGGAGTGGTGGATTCCTGGAAAAGTCTTCCAGCGGAGGTGGTTTGGGAAAAACAGTGGTGGATTTCAAGAATGCATGTTACAGGCAGAAGAGAATCTTAGTGGAAAGGAAGGTGTGGGGGGAGAAGGAAAGGGAGATCATGAAGGATTTGCAGTGACACTGTAGGTAGGGAAAAAGAGGCAGACTGGGTGGGCCCAGATGGTCATATCTGCCATCAAATTCTATGGTTCCATGTTTCTGTGAGCACTTTGCCTCCTGACAAAGAATCTAGGAGGCTGGATGTTATGGGCAAAAATAACTTTGGTCTCTGTATCCTTGGGCCTGAGATTTGCAAACTACCAGGCAGTGAAGGCAGGTATTAAATATCAGAGTAGCCTGTGGAAATCTGCTGTACCTGCCATTCAGCCCTCTGCCTGATTATCCTGCCAGGACTGACTTGCTTAAAGCTGTCTCAGCCAGTGTGGATACTGGAAGGCATCTGTTACGCTCTGCATGTGGTGCTTCTGCCAGGGCTGCTGCCTTTGGCATATGTCTTTGGAGGTATTCCTGGCCTGGATTTGCTACTGATGAGCAACAGGCTGTGCTGAATGCTGCTTTTAGAGGTTCCAGGCTGCTTGGGAGTGATATTAAAAATGCTTAACGTGAGCTTCAGTCCGCCAGGATGACATCAAGGTCACTCAAATCTGACTCCTCAACCTGCCAGATGGTGTGGTAGGGGCTCGTTTCATAGGCCTGCTGCCCAGGGTGACCGTGCTTTCTGTCAGCAGCCCCATGCACAGTACTGTGGTGTGGTCCCCTATCCTCCATTGCCCTTTTAAAGGTTACCAAAGGTGTCAGTTAAGGAGGTGTCCCTGCTGCCCCTAGTACCTTTTGCTCCTCACTCCCCCCACCCAACTGTTGCCTGCAGGAGTGCTGGTCGGGAGTGGATCGCCCTTCATCTTTCAAAGTAGAGGGAGATCATGACAGAGGAGTGGGACCAGGAAATAATGGAAAGGGGGCATGCTCTGGTGTTGATGTCTACCCCTCCAGTTCACCCTCCATCTCCTCCTCATTATCCTCCGGGCCACTTGTCCCTTCTGTTAGAGGAGATTCAGTCATTTATAACCAAGCAGACTATTGAAACCATTCATCCCCAAACTATACCTTCATGTCAGGATTCACAAGTGCCACAGATAGTACCTTCATTTCATGCTGGAGGGCAGCTATGATCAGTTCCAAGTCTTGCCCTTTGGCTTATCCTCGAAAAGGCAGGTAATTACCAAATACTGAGCAGCTGCGACAGTGGCCGTCCGTGGGGAAGGGCTTATTATCTTCTCAGATCTGGATAACTGGCTCCCCTTTCTAGGGAAGCCTTTAGGGCTTAGCTCATTGTTTTGTTTTATTTCAGTTATTATTTAGCTTTTAAGTTGGCCAACTAGTTCCTCATCTGCCTGTTATGTACAGTGCCCTGGGCTTCATAGATAGGGCACTTTACAAATGAAACTTTGCTTGCTTGCTAAAATCTCTGTCTAGGAAAGAGATTCTGTACACATTGTCCAAAGCAAGACAACTGTTTGAGGACCCGAGCGTTAGCGTACTGAAATCTGTACGCATTCCTTGTCAGCACCTCAAATATATTGGTGTGGTGCTGTATCCGGTGGTGGGCTGTGCTTTCCTGCCCTCAGACAGGGCATAGGCTCTTGTTGTCCAGGCCCAGCTGATAACACAGGAGTCATTACGTGGGCTCGGCGGCGCCTCCGGCCGTATCCCTGGCCTCTGCCACCACCGCCACTAAATCAACTGGATTTCTGCCATCCTCCTGGTCCCCAACTTCGGCTTCAGCTCAAGACCTGATCGCTAAGCCTCAAGCGGCGCCCGTGGACTCAGCGGTGCCTCCGGCCATATCTCTGGCCACTGCCACCACCGCCGCTAAATTGACTGGATTCCTGCCACCCTTCTGGTCCCCAACTTTGGCTTCGGCTCAAGACCTGATCACTAAGCCTCAAGTGGCGCCTGTGGACTCGGTGGCGCCTCCAGCCGTATCCCTGGCCACTGCCGCCACCGCCGCTAAATCGACTGGATTCCTGCCGCCCTCCTGGTCCCCAACTTCTGCTTCAGCTCAAGATATTGCTACCTAGTCTCGGCTAGCCTATGGCGCCGTTCCGATTGGTGCGACTTTTTCCCATTACCTCCTGATTGGTTGAGAGGTTGCAACTAGGCTCCTGATTGGTGCGCCTGTTGGCTGTTTCTAGTTCACCAGCTACACACTATTAGGCGCGCTTTTTAGGGGCCTGACTGCTCAGTGTAGGTAGTTTTTCTCCGGCCCCCCCACCTACTCCTAGGCCACCTATTAAATACACTAGCTGTCCCCGCCTCTCCCTGGTTACAACATTGCTATTCGCTCGTAGTCTTCCCCCCTCCTGCCACATGGTGTCCACTGTAGCCTTTTGTGTCTAGTAACCACCCTATTTTTTTGCAATCATTTATTGCTTCCCTTCCTATCATTAACCCCTTGCATTATCCTGAAATTATAGTCTCCTACTTACCTGTTTCCTGTCTCTCACTGCCCCTCATTCCATCTGTTCTTTGCTGGTCCTGCTGACTACCTTGGTTTTCTCACATTCTTCTTCTAACCCATCCTGGTTAGGTAATCTTTGGTGCTGTCCCATAGCACACTGATTTCCTTTGCTACCTTCCTTCTCTTGCATTCACGCTCAAACATTTCTGCTCTTCTATTTTTTTTTTCACTATCTCGTCTCGGCCTGTGGAATTCTTCCACATTGCTGCCCACCCCCGCTATTCCAATATGCTCTCTGATCCCTTATTTCAAAAATAGAATAGTAAAATGCTTATACAGAGGTTGCTCTTGCTTCTCCTACTCTCCCTGCCTTTACTATACCTATCTACTATGGGAGGACCCAATACTGATTCTGTTCTCCCACCTACCCCAGATAATGATTTCACTTTCTCCAGTATGTTGGTGACACTGGCTATCCGGTGTGATCCTACCCCCTTACTCCCCAAAAAGGCCTGGATCGATCTGGTTGCTTATGCCCTCAAATGCTGTTCCCCGCGTACTCTCATCCGATCTCCATACCCACATTATAAACTATAGTACCTCATACTACTGGTTATTCTGCTATCAGGGGATGTACAACCTAACCCAGGGTCCCTGGTCCCAAATAATGTTCCCATTTCTACTGCAAAGGGCCTACTGATAATCCACCATATCAGGAGTCTGGAACGGAACTTCTCAGAACTTGAACCCTGGGTCGAGCTCTACAAACCAGACATACTGTGCCTAACTGAAACCTGGCTGAAGCCCTCCATTCCTGACTCTCGTTACTCCCTGCCATCCTACAGTCTGTTGAGGAATGAAAGATCCACTCCCAGAAGAGGGGGAGGCACAGCCATTTATATCAAATCATACCTCCAGCTCTCGGTAATAAGCTCCACCCCCCTAAATTACTGTGAGGCACTCCATGTCCTCCTCTCCCTTGGCTCGAAGAATTTAAATATTTTCTGTTCTTATAATCCCCCTACCCATAGCCTGAAAGGCTTGGAAGAGCTGCTTGACAAATCAGCTACTTATTCCGGTAATAATGAAGTTCTTATATTAGGGGACATTAGTATAAATTGGCTGGGCAAAACACAAGTGTTACTCCTGACTAAACTACAGAGTTTTAACCTACACCAGCTCATCAATGAACCTACTCAAATAGTGCCCTGTTCTAACACAAGTAGCTTGCTAGATTGGATCATGTCTAACCACCCCAGAAATATAGTAGATGCTGGAGTCCTAGCTGACGCCATCTCTGACCACTCCCCTACTTACTGTGCCTGGGGTAAAGGCAGGTTGGAACCGACGAAGCCTCACATAATCACTTTCCACAATTATGCAAACCTTAACGCAGAGGCTTTTCTGTCAGACATGGCCTATATTGACTGGAGTCCTCTCTATAGTGCAACCGATGTTCATACTGCTCTAAACATCTTCTTGTCAAAATTCCTTGCATTACAAGAATCCCACTATCAACTTGTGACCAGGCGGGTTAGAAATAAACGGACCCGCTGGTTAAAGTCTGACTTATTATATAAACTAAGGCTAAGGGATAAGACATGGTTTCGCGATAAGAAATCTGGTTCTCCATCGGACTTTAATGCCTACAGAGCCATGAGAAATGCAAGTATAAAGGAAATCAAACAAGCTAAAAGTTCATACTGTAGAGACCTTCTTACTGACTCCCAGGGTGACCCAAAAAAATTCTGGTCCCATATCAAATTCTTCCTTGGATCTACCCAGTCCTCCACCCCAAATAACATGTCTCTAGATGGCATCCACTGCAACAATCCTCACACCATTGCAAACTTCTTCAAAAGGCAATTTGCTGACCTCACTTCTTACACTGTCTCCTTGTCCACATTACCTGTCCCTGTTTCCCCTGCAAAGGTTACAGGACCTACTCTCCACTTCAAGGCCATACATAAGAGTGAAGTTCTCTGACTTCTAGGAAACATCTCTGAGCATACAGCAGTTGGGTCTGGTAACTTGGAACCAAGGTTCCTAAGACTGGCAGCCCCCTACACTGCCGCTCCCCTGGCTAGGATTTTTACCCTCTCAATGTGAAGAAGCAGTGTCCCAAAGATCTGGAAAACTGCGTATGTCACCCCGGTACACAAAAAGGGAGATCTGCTCGACACATCTAACTACAGACCCATTGCTATCCTCTTTGATTCTCAATAAAATTCTTGAGAAGCTTGTGGCCACCCAAACCACTTCCTTTCTCCAGCAACATGATCTTCTCACTGATGCTCAACATGGTTTCTGCAAGGGTTATAATATGACAACTGCCCTCCTTAAATTCTCGTCTGACAACCTAGTGGCTATGGACTCTAGAAAGCTCCCTGGGGCTGTTTTCATAGATATGACTAAAGCCTTCTATCTAGTTGACCATTCCACTCTATCCTCTACCCTGAACTCTCTAGGCTTCTCACAACATGTCGTAAATTGGTTTGACAGTTACCTGTCTGATAGGTCTCAACACATGAAATTCAACTCTACCCTCTCAGACAAGGTCTCCATAAATAGTGGGGTACCTCAAGGATCCATCTTAGGTCCTTTGCTGTTCTCCATCTTTATCAGTAGCATTACTGCAAATCTCCACAGGACTTCCTCCTTACTTTATGCAGATGACATTGTTATATACTCAAGCTCAAACTGCACTGAGGAAATAAGTGCTAATCTCTCTTGTGACTATCAACTTATCCAACTGTGACTTACAGAACACAAACTTGTTCTAAATAAAACAAAGACCCAAGCCATGCTATTTGGATCTAGTGTCAAGCTCAACCGTGTCCAAACTCAACTAACTGTCTCCTCCCTTGATGGCACATTGGTTGGCGTGGTTACCTCATTTAAATATCTAGGAGTCACCCTAGACCCATGTCTGAGTTTTGACCCTCATGTTCAATCTACCTGCAAGCAGGTAAACTCTAAGCTTGGGATTGCCTTCCGGACCAGTTATGCTCTCGCTTCCTCTTCTAGACTTGCAATTGTCCATGGCATATTACTTCCCTCTTTCACCTATGGAGTCCCTGTATATGCATCAACTAGTTACTCATGTCTTCGTAAGTGGGATGTAAGGTATAACAACATCTGTCACTTTGCCTCCAGCTCCCCCAGCCTGAAACATCACTGCCTTCTTTACTCGGATCTTGGCTGGTTCCCGCCTAAAGAACTAAGGTCTTTTGCACTTGGATCCGTCACTGATAACATTATTAGGTCTCAAACACCCAAACATCTGGCCTGTCTCTTTCCCTACCAGAAAACTAACTATGCACTACGTTCCGCAGAAAATGCTCCTGTCCTTATCCCTAGACACCATACAAAAAACGGCTGTAGTGCCTATGCCCACCATGTGCCCAAATTCTGGGACTCACTCCCTCTAACACTTCGTCAATCGACGTCCCATTACTCCTTTGAGAGAGAACTAAGACACCATCTCATCTCATCCCATATCTGCTGTTTCAAACCACCGTAGTCCCTGCCCCAAAATCCAACCCCTCTCCCTGTTGGCAGGGGTTGGTGGTCCACCCCCTTTGTTGCACTTCCTCTTAGTCTCCTCTCCTATCAATTTCTTCCTCATCCTCTATCTCTCCCTCCCCTTCCCTCTCCAGTACCTTCTTAATCTCTCCCCTCTTCTCAAGCCCCCCTTTCAACATGGTCCTTAATGTCTGCACTGCCATCTCTCCACTCCTCCTACCAATCTCTCTAGCCCCTCTTCATCTCTCTCTGCCTATCGATATTTCTCACCATTAGCACTTTATACTATCTCCTAAAATGTTTGTATTGCCTTAATATCGCCTGATTTATTTGCCTTTTGTAACACTATTGTTGTTTTTAATTTTTGTCTGCGCTGCTTGCCTCCTTTTAAACTTGTTGTCAAAATTTCCATTGTTATGCGAATATTTCCTCATGTAAAAGTTTAGTATTCATGTATATTCTCTTTGAAGTTTTGTATTATTGTGTCTGTACTCTCCCAGAGCGTGCCTGAAAATAGTCTTTCTGGCTAGTGCACTTACCCGGTTAACAAAAAACAAATAAAAGTAAATTACGTTTCAGTTCAGATGATGTTACTTCCCCTGGGGCTGATGGCAGCTGCCATTATTACGGTTCCCTTTGCCTGTCTCCATAGGTGCCTTTCCCATTGAGCTTCTTTTATATCCAAATTCTGGTTCAGCTCCTTTTCCTCTTTCTTAAATCCCTTCTATCCTCTCCACCTTCTTCCTCGTATACACTCTGCAACAATACTTCCTATTCTCTCTCTATCCTTCTAGAAAATCTGCTGTTGGACACTCTGATTTTTCTTACTGATTTTCTAAACTTCGGTCCTCCCATCTCCTTTCTGTTTGTTCTGCCTCTTCTCCTTCCTCCCTAAAGTCTTTTCTTTATGACTTTTACTATCCCACTTGCAACTGTCTATGACCCTGTCCTCCTCTTTTCCCTTTTACTTTACATATAAGAATGTGTTTTATTTTCTAATTGAATGTACTTATTAATTTGCCTCTAATATTTATAATTATGCTTCAAACAACATGAAGTCTTGCTGTATTCTGACATATGCAGTTAGGTCCTGCTTTTCAACTGCCCCAGAGAACAAAGAGTTAAACTTTTCATGGCCAGCATGGAATGTTCACCACGAGCTCGGTTGAAGCCCCTGTCTGCTGTTGTTTAAACTCCAACCGTCAGATTCTTTACTCCGCCTCACTGAACAGTCACTCCGGAGATTTCTCCTTTGCTCGGTTCAATAAAGTCGGTTGAAGTGTTGTTTTTTCGCTCGGTTTCTACCGAATTGCTGTTACCGCTCAGTCGGTTCAAGTCTCTGTCTGTGGTACCGTGAGTACTAGATAGGTTTTCTGTGTAGTTTCTGTGTGGAACTTGTAAATTGTGGATCGGTTCGGCTGAACTGATCAAGTTCAGGTAAAAAAAGTTTGTGATTTATTTAGAGTGTGGTAACCGGTCCGTATCTGTTCAAAAAAACAACAACCGGATTTTATAACGTTTTTTTCCAAGACTCGTGACACGGTCAGGAACCGATAGGGGAGTCTTGCCTGGCAGATTGCCGAAAAAAGGATAAGTTTTGGTTAGGATTGGCCATGTCTGAGAAACCCAAGAAAAAACCGGGGCCCACTGGGTTTCAACACTGCAATGTGTGTGGGGAAGTCTTTGCCAAGGCTGATCCCCCACACCACCTGTGTTTATTGTCTGGGCTTTGACCACCTCGATTCAGACTGCTAAATTTGTAAGAATTTTCCCAAATCTACCCTGGAAAAGAGATTAGTTAGACTGAGGGAAAGGGAGGCCAAGAAGTCCGCTGACCCAGATGGCCAGCTCGGTTCAGTTCTGACCGAACCAAAAGGAGTGCCCTCTGACCAGGGCGATACTTCTTCGGGCAAAGGGTGAGCCGATTCTGAGGGTTCCAGTAAAAAGGAAAAGAAAAGATAAATCGTCCGGTTCAGACCCAGAAATTCATACTCCGACCGCCGATGAGATAGCCAAGGCGATAAGGATAGTGCAATCGCTTACTTCGGTTCCAACCGAACCGGCACCATCTGGCAGGGGTTCGGTTCGGTCGGTTCCCCAGGTTCCGGATTACACTTTGGAAGAATTTTATGAACCGGAGGAGGAGAAAGGAGAGTATGAGGATGATTATGGCGATTATGAAAGTTGGATGTGCCTATTGACCCGGACATCTCCCCAGACAGACCTTCAGGTGTTTCGCCTCCTAGGCTTTCTGTGTCCCCTTCTCACTATATGTTTTACAAAAAAGTGACTGAGACCCTCCAGCTTCCTGTGGAGGAAGCAGTAGAGGATCAGGAGGAGCCTGATTTTGTTGAGATGATGGACATCCCAGAGTCCAGGAGACTGTCTATTCCCCTCCACAAATCCTTTGGGAAACAGACACATAAAATTCTTAAGTCTCCTAATTCCATACCTCCTGTGGACAGACGAATGGGCAAGAGGTATATTCTTTCAGGCTCAGACACGGAGTTCCTTTTCAGCAATGCAGCCATGTTGGGGTAGTGCAGGCTGCTGCCTGTGATAGTGCAAATATCCCCTTGGCATCACACCCCCCAGACAAGGACTCCAGGAAGATTGATGCCATGGCAAAGAAACAGTACATGGCAGCATCTCTGGGACTCAGGCAGGCTAACTATATGGCCTACACAGGTAGATACCAGAAGTCCAGGTGGGACAGTGTGCTGGCTCTGGTTAAACAGGCCCCTGACCAGCTTGTCAAGGAGCTGGAGCAGGTGGCTGCAGATGGGATTGAGGCATCTAAAGTACAGTTTCATGCTGCTGTGGACTCCAATGATGTTTCATCAAGAGTCATGGCTACATCTGTGGCTCTTTGGAGGTTGGCTTGGCTCAGATGTACAAGCCTCTCACAGGATACCCAGGCTAAGGCCATGGATTTCCCTGTTATTGGTAATTCTCTGTTTGGAGAGCAGACAGAGAACTACATGAAAAAGATGGATGAGTACAGGACCACTTACAGGAATGTTCAGGCCAAAGAAAGGCAAGCAACTCCTCAAAGGCAGCAGGGGCAGGCCTTTCCAAAGGCCTTTTTACCAAGCTCAGGCCTCCTCTTCTTTCTCTCAGAGGGGGTTCTTTAGAGGGAGAGGCAGCCGGGGGATGAGCAGGCCTGCATCCACCCCTCAGCCTAAAGCCCCTTCCAAGCAGACACCCTGGTAGGTCTGCCCGGGCCAATTCTCCCATACCAGTAGGGGGCAGGCTGGCTTACTTTATCTAGGACTGGAAGTCTCTAACAACAGACAAGTGGGTCCTGGAAGTAGTAAGCTAGGGGCTGGTTCTCAGCTTCAAAAAATTTTCCAAGATGAGAACCAGATCCTTTCCACCTACAAATCCATCAGAGACCCTTGCCTTAGAGGCAGAGGTTTCTTCTCTCCTAGCTCTCAGAGCTATAGAGAGGGTTCCCACCCTACACAAGGGTAAAGGACTGTACTCCAGGTACTTCCTAACCCCAAAAAAGACAGGAGAATGGCGGCCCATCCTGGACCCAAGATACCTGAACAAACACCTTTAAAGCCAAAGTTCAAAATGGCGACTCTGGGAATAATCCTTCCCTGTCTAAGGCCAGGGGACTGGCTAGCCTCCCTGGACCTCAAAGATGTCTATTTTCACATTCCCATCAGGTGCTCCCACAGAAAGTACCTCAGGTTCGAGTTGCCCTCAGGCCACTATCAATTCAGAGCAATGCCCTTTTGCCTAACATCAGCCCCAAGGGTTTTCACAAAGTGCCTGGCAGTAGTGGTTGCTTTCCTAAGGAGAAAAAAGATCTCCATCTTCTCATACTTGGTCGACTGGCTCATAGTAAGTCAGTCTCCAGACCAAGTCAAGTCACATTTGCAAGTGACCTAGCAAGTGCTCACTTCCTTAGGATTCCTTCTCAACCATTCAAAGTCAGTTCTCGAACCAGTACAGCTCCTCACCTTCATGGAGCAGAGCTGGATTGGAAAGGGCAAGGACCCTCATGAAACTGGCCTCTTTATTCACCCTTCAGGTGTCTCGACCAACAAGGCATTTCCTTCAGCTTCTGGGCCACATGGCAGCTTCCACAGCAGTGATCCAAGGAGCAAGATTCCAGATGAGGGACATTCAGTTCCACTTAAGAGCCTTCTGGTCCCAAAGAAAGGATTCCCTTACCAAACTAGTCCCAGTGACTTGAACCCTGATCCAGGCCTTGCAGTGGTGGCAGGATCAGGACAATTTGAGACAAGGGGTTCCTTTTGTCACTCAGTCTCATTCAGTGATACTCACCACAGATGCTTCCCTGCTGGGCTGGGGAGCCCATTTGGCGGATCTTACCTTCCAAGGACTGTGGTCACCTCAGGAATCTCTGCTTCACATCAATCTCTTGGAACTCAGAGCAGTGTTTCTGGCACTGCAAGCTTTTTCCAAATCTGTGCAGGACAAGGTGGTCCAGGTCAGAACAGACAACTCCACCACCATGTGGTACATCAGCAAGCAGGGAGGCACTCGGTCTACGGCCTTGTGCACAGAAGCAGTGAAGTTGTGGTCCCTGGCCTATTCCCTGCAAACCTCTCTGATATCAGTTCACCTCCCAGGGAAGGACAATGTCCTAGCAGATGCTCTGAGCAGAATATCCCAGGGCTATCACGAATGGACCCTTGGTCCTCTAGTTTTGAAAGTGATTTTCTCGAGATGGGGCACTCCAGAGATGGATCTTTTTGCAGCCCCAGACAATCACCAACTTCCTCTCTTTTGTTGCAGACCCCCAGTCTTGGGCTCAGTCCCCCTGGATGCTCTGATTCTGAATTGGGAAGGGAAATTTCTGTATGCTTTTCCCCCCTTCCCTCTCCTGTTTAAAGTGTTAGTCAAGATAAGGTCACAACCATGCAAAGTGATTCTGATTGCTCCAGACTGGGCCAGACAGCCCTGGTATCCCCTGTTGCTGTCCCTAGCAGTCCACCTTCCCCTGTCTCTTCCCAGGGACTACAACCTGTTGACATCCTCTCATGGGAGGATTTGGTACCCGAAACTTCGGTCTCTCAATCTCAAGGCATGGATCTTGAAGAGTTAGAGTTTGCAGATCTGCATCTTTCCCAGGGGGTTCTGAATATCCTTAAAGCTTCTCGAAAGCCTTTCACCAGAAAGACTTGCAACTCCAAATGGAAAAGATTCAGCATTTGGTGTTCTAAGAAAAATATTTCTCCAGACTCTGCTGAGTTGCCTACGGTTCTGGACTATATAGTCCATCTTAATGACCTAGGCCTCAGGCCAGCTACCTTTAAAGTACATTTGGCAGCTGTTTCTGCTTTCTTGTCAGTAGGCAAGCCTTCCTCTCTATCATCCCATCCTGTGTTTTTGTAAGTTTTTCAAGGGATTGCTTCACACCAATACCCCCTTTAGGGATCCTGCTTTGAACCTTAATGTTTGCATTGCTCAGCTTATGCAACCCCCTTTGAGCCTTTGTCCTCTGCAGAGCTTAAGTACTTGACTTGGAAAACTGTTTTTTTGGTGGACGTTACTTCTGCCAGGCGTATCAGTGAATTGCAAGCCCTGTCAGTGGAACCTGATTTCATCTCTTTCTATGGAGATAAAGTGGTCCTAAGAACTAACAGAAAGTTTTTGCCTAAAGTGGTTTCAGATTTCCACCTCAACCAGTCTATATCTCTCCCTGTTTTCTTCACTGACCATTCCTCCTCTGGAGAGAGGAGGCTACACAGCTTAGATGTTAAAAGGGCCCTGAGCTACTACATAGAGCGCACCGAGGGTTACAGGTTTGAATCCCTCCAGTTGTTCCTCACGTATGGAGAGGTTGGTAAGGGCAAACCTGCCACTAAGAGATCTATTGCCAGGTGGATTGTTTCTTGTATACAATTCTGCTATGAAAACTGGTAGAACTCACCCCTCAGGCCTGAGGGCTCATTCCACTAGAGGTACAGCTGCTTCCCTGGCTGCTGCCAGGGATATTCCTCTCTTAGAAATTTGTCGCAGCCACCTGGAAAACAGTCCATACATTCATCAAGCATTACTCTCTGGATATCCAGGCTAGGAGTGATGCTTGGTTTGGCACAGCAGTACTTCAGATCCTGTTTCCAAAGTAGATTCTGTCCCTCCTCCATGGAGGTACTGCTTGGTAGTCTGCATATGTCAGAATACAGCAAGACTTCATGTTGTTTGAAGAAAAAATTACTCACCTTAGTAATGTTGTTTCTTCTAATGGAGTCTTGCTGTATTCTACTCTCCCTCCTCCCTCTCAGAACCTAGTTTTTGAGATGTGGGTGGGCAGGAGAATGTTGGCACCCTAGGGGTGTCCTTTTTCACCTCTTTTAATTTGGGTGAGTGATTGTGTTTTGGATGTGTTTTTGTTTTTGGGTTTCCTGACTTGAGTCTTCTTTTGAAACCAAAACCCTTTATATAGATGTAGTTGCCAGTTGGCTAGTTTTGAGTTTTACAGTTTCCACACAGAACTTCTAGTGAGTATTGCTCGTAAAGATCTGACGGTTGGAGTTTAAACAACAGCAGACAGGGGCTTCAGCCGAGCTCGTGGTGAACATTCCATGCTGGCCATGGGAAGTTTAACTCTTTGTTCTCCAGGGCAGTTGAAAGGCAGGACCTAACTGCATATGTCAGAATACAGCAAGACTCCATTAGAAGAAACAACATTACTAAGGTGAGTATTTTTTTTTTCTTGTAGTACTATATTATTGTATTTGACTTATTTTCAGTGGTTTTATTGTTTAGCTGAAACAAGCTGCTTTCAGCTCAATATTCTTTCTTGGTTAAACTTTTAAATCAGTCAGTAAGTAAATAAATATGCGCATACTGCATTGGACTGCTCGAGTACGATGGGATCAACTGACAAATGAGTGGGAACAAATGGTCCTCATCACGTTCATGCTTTGCTTTGCTCTAGTGTGGTGAATGAACCACTAAAACCTGTTACTAGGCATTCCAGTCCCCCCCCCCCGACTCCATTACAAGTCCTCACAACAGTGTCTTGGGGTAAGTTTGGGGTGCCCGTCTCCGATCCTATCAGACCCAAGGGAGTCTGCCCTCCACATCAATATTCTGGAGATGTGGGTAGTCATGCTTGGTTTCCAGGAGCACCTCAGCCCTGATCCCTTGCTTACTGAGACAGAAAAGGTCAGTGTCAAGCACTACATAAATGAGCAAGGGGGCAGTCGCTCCTGTGCAGGGAGGTAATGAAGATGTGGTACTGGGCAGTGTTTTATGGCCATCAGCAGTCAGCTGTGTTTCTCTCAGATGTCCCAGATGTCTTGGCAGATGGGCAATGCAGGTTTCACTCCCTGGTGCATGAATGGGAAGTGCTGAACTCCTTGGTAAATGGCCTCTTCGCAAGATGGAGTCGTCCAGAGTAGGACCTTTTTGCATCCTCACATAGTGCAAAATTGCCAAATTTCTGGTCGCTTCCTCCTGGGCCTGGAGTTTTCTGGTGAGACATGTCTCTCTCTTGGAAAGGGAGGTTCCTTTACACCTTTCCTCCAATCCCTCTCATCCTGAGGGTTCTGCTCAAGCTGTGGGCAGAACATGTCACCCTAATACTAGTGGCTCCCTTCTGGCCTCACCAGATATGGTTTCCTCTTCTGCAGCATCTGGCAGTGGCGCCTCTTGTTCAGCTCCCTCTTTGTCGAGGTCTGCTGTCTCAGGCTTAGGGGTCCATGGTTGTTCCAGACCTGCAGTCTCTGCATCTGAATCCTGGTTCCTGAAGACATAGCCATTGCCTGTTTTGGGGTTTCACCCCCCGGGACCGATTTCTTGCTTATTGCTAGAAAGCCTTCTGTAAGGCACACCTACTCTTTGAAATGGATGTACTTTCTCATTTGGTGGGCTTCCTGGTCAGTGGACACATTTGTGTGTTCTGTGAATACTGTACAGGGCTACCTTCCATCCCTCTCTGATTCCCGTCTCAGTACTTGTCTCTTAAAGTGCATTTGGCTGTCATTTTGGCTTTCCATGCCCCTGTTGATAGATGCACTGTGGCACAACTAGAGGTGTCCCATACATTCCTTAAGGGTATTCTGCACATGCGTCCCCTGATTCGTCAACTTGTTCGGCCTTGGAACCTGAATTCCATTCTTAACAAATTGTCTTTGACACTGTTAGAGCCTGCTGTGACCTGTGAGATGTGTTTCCTTTCATGGAAAGTGCTGTTTTTGGTTGCCATGACTTCTGCTCATAGAATTTCCAAGCTTCACGCTATCATAGGTGAGCCTCCTTTTTTTTTTTTTTTTTCAATATTCAATATTTTATTCAAGAAAGACAACTTTGTATTTTTTACACAGAAAACAGTACAGAGTATAGATAATGGTAGTATGGTCAGATAACTTTTTACACACATAGTTACAAGATTGAGCTACACTTGTTGATCAAAAAATCTGTATAACCATTCCTCAGGGTCCCTTGTTTCTTCCCCCACTGCTTTTCCTCTGATAGGAGAACTTTTCGGTTACCATTGTGTTTACAGATCCCCTCGCTCATCCCAGTAGGGATTATTTCCTTCCTTATTAGCTTGATCAGCTTCATGGAACAAATTCCAGATCTACTATCATTTACTATATGACCCACTTGGGCAAGACCTCCTCACTCCTCCCCTGACTACACTGAATGGAGGCTATCAAGGTTTCCATTCTCTGTGTGTGTGTATATATATATATATATATATATATATATATATATATATATATAGCAAAAACTTGTTAATGCACTTAGGATTGTTAGCAAAGTGACAAAAGTAGGGAAATGTGGTGTTAGGGTTTCCAACCCTAACGCCCCACCCTGCAGACATCAACTGGCATGGGGGGTCTTGGGGTCATCAGCCCTAATACTCACCCCATTCCATAAGTAAATAAGCTGACATGGGTACAGTATAGTGGAATGGGGTGAGCGTTAGGCCTTATGACCCTAAGACACCCCCCTCCCTTCCTGATGCCTGTTGGTATCTGCATGGTGGGAGTAGGGTGTTAGGGTTAGAAACCCTAACGCCACATTTCCCTACTTTTGTTGCTTTACTAACAACCCTAACTGATGCATTAACTGCTGTTTTTGACAGAGAACTTTGGTTTCAGAATAAGAGACAGCAGTATAGAACTACAGTTTTTTTACTGATAAATCACTTCTATCTCAGCAGGAGTCAGTACCTGTTTGGATTAAGCAAACATATACTTTATTAGAAGAAGGGGGTCTCATTTAAGTAAAAAAAAAAAAAAAAAGAAGAAGAAGAATGTCACTGTGTTTCTCTGAGGAAGGGGCTGTATCAGCTTAATTTACTAAGAGCAGAGAGTGAATCTTATTGGGGGTGTGGCTTAGCAGTACAAAAGCAGGTGTCTCCAGTTACAGCTTCCTGCTGTTTTTGACAAAGAACTTTGGTTTCAGAACAAGAGACAGCAGTCTAGAACTACAGATTTTTTTACTAATTGCCCTCTTTCCCACCCAAAGCCAGTTCTAGTTTTATAGCCACTGGATTTGACTGACAACAGGAACTTCCTGTTTGGCAGTAGGAAGGGAAGGATCACTGAGACACGTTAGTTTCATCAACCTTGAAGGAACCTAAAAATAACTTTCTCCCCTGCTGCTGGAGGTCTGAATCCAAGCACGAAAGAAGGAGACTACTGAAGACTACAGGAAGTTTCTGTCCCACAACAGAAAGGGCGAGAGTTGTAAGAGCACATAGGCAGTAGGAAAGTAAGTGTAAAAATACATAGAGGGAGGAGACAGTAAGCATACAAAGCAACAGGAGAAGGGACACAAAATAAGTCAAGATGGGAGTGGTGCAGTGCAATGGCTGCGGGCAGCAGTGTTCTGGGAGACATTCTGGAGGCTGCAATGCTGCTCTGTTTGCAGGCATCTCTCTGGTCTGAGGGAGGAGGTTGCCCATCTCCAGACTGACCTGGCTAGGATTCGTGAATCCTCTTCCCCCACCCAGGGACCACCAGGGCCACCACTGTTACCTCAGAGGTTACCAAGAAAGAAGAGCGGTTGGACCAAGGTGGGCTCAGGGAGGGAGAGGGTGATGGAACAGAGGTGTACCCCTCCAGCTGTACCTCTCCACAATTCATATGCTGTTGTGGCAAAGAGTGGTTCCTCTATGGAGGCACCTGCAGTGGAGACCAAGGAGGATGCTAGGAACCTCCACAAAGGAGACCCACAGGAGGGTGGCACGAGACCCCCACATGGGGAAGAAAACAACTCCTGGTGGGGGACTCGATCATTGGGGGGGTAGAAGTGGGGGAGGAAGGGGATAGGAGGGACAGGAAGCGAATCCTTAGGATCGCAGGAGCAGCTACATGAGGGAGGGAGCTGGATGTTATTGTCCACCTAGGGACAAATGACCTGGCTGTGAATGGGATCAGAGTGGTGCAAGAGGAGTTTGTGGAGTTGGGGAGGGGCCTTAGGCAAGTAGCTTGTATGGTAACCTTCTCGGAGGTGTTGCCTGTCTATGGTAAGGATGATGCTAGGGTATTCCACACCATGGGATTCAATGAATGGTTGAAAAGCTGGTGTGGAGCTCTGGGTTTTGGCTTCATTAGGGACTGGGGAGCCACCTGGAGGGATGCAGGCTTATACTGCTGTGATGGTCTGCATCTGTCCAGGGGGGAACCAGGATCCTAGGTGACAGGTTTAAATGCTTCATTAGCAAGCATTTAAACTAGCCAAGGAGGGAGGCACTGAAATGGAGCTGGAAATCCCAGCCCCCCACAAAACACTGTAGTTAGAGAGTAAACACCAAGGTAGAGAAGTCAGTAGGAGCAGGACAGGGATAAATGCAGAAAAGGCAGTAAGGACAGGTATGGGGGGCTAAAGGGTAAGACCATAAAAAATAAATGGAAGGTGATGAGTACCAATGCCTGCAGTCTGTGTAACAAGCTCCCTGAACTAGTGGCCTTGATGGAAGAGAGATGCCTGGATATTGTGGCAGTCACTGAAACATGGTACGCAGAGAACCATGACTGGGATGTCAACATACCAGGATACACAGTCTACAGGAGGGACAGGGTGGGTAAAAGAGGAGGAGAAGTAGCTCTCAGTATAAGGGAAGGGATTAAAGCAACAAAACTAAAGAGTAAACAGGAAGTTGATGAGTCACTGTGGGTCACCCTGGAGACAGGAAGTGGCACCACAGTCCGCAAGGGGGTTGTTTACAGAGCACCATCTCAGGTGAAGGAAATGGGCAAGGAAATGATAGAAGACATCCTTGAAATGGCAAAAAAAAGGGAGATATTGTTGACGGGGGACCTGAATATGCCAGATGTTAACTGGAGTACCTTTGCTGCAGGCACATCCAAGAGCAGGGTCATTCTTGATGCCCTACAGGGGGTATGCCTCAGACAGCTAGTGTTGGAACCCACTCGGGAGGGAGCAGTTTTAAACCTGCTACTCTCAAATGGGGAAGGAGAAAGGATCTCAGCTTTAGAAGTGGGTAGCCATCTGGGAACAAGTGACCAGCAAACAGTGTGGTTCACAATAAATACAGCCATTGAGTCAAGCCATACAAAAACAAGAGTATTGGACTTTAGGAAGGCTGACTTTGG
The DNA here is from genome assembly GCA_016271365.2 of Neoceratodus forsteri. Taxonomy (NCBI): domain Eukaryota; kingdom Metazoa; phylum Chordata; order Ceratodontiformes; family Ceratodontidae; genus Neoceratodus; species Neoceratodus forsteri. The sequence continues at coordinate 573,466,990 of CM057452.1, forward strand.
GGAAAATGAGAGAGTGCCTCAGAAAAGCACTAGCAAACGGGCAAGAAGGAGGGGCGGAGGAATAATGGAGAATAATCAAAACAGCCATTGCAGAGGCAACAAGCCTTTGTGTGAAGCAAATCAACAAAACAAAAAGAAGGAAAAAACACTATGGTTCTCAAAAGAGGTGGCAGGGATGGTTAAGGGAAAAAGGATAGCATTCAGGAAATGTAAGGAAACACAGAAGGAGCAGGACAGAGAACTTTATCAGTCAAAGCAGAAGGAGGCAGGGAAAGCAGTCAGAATAGCAAAGGTACAAACTGAGGAAAAGATAGCCAACTCTGTTAAGAAGGGGGATAAAACCTTTTATAGGTACATTAGGGAGCAAGGGAGGAATACAGAGACTTAATAAAGGGGAGGGAATGTGGGCAGAGGGTGACAGTGAAAAAGCAGGGATACTGAACAAACATTTCTGCTCAGTATTTACAACAGAAGAGGAGGGGTGGTACCTAAACCAGACAAAACAGAAACTATGAATAGGGGGGTCGATACCAGTCCATTCGCAGAAGAAAGGGTTTTGAAATAACTCTTGAAACTGAGAGTGGACAAAGCAATGGGGCCTGATGGGATTCACCCCAGAATTCTAAAAGAACTAAGGGTAGGACTAGTAACACCACTGACTACTCTCTTTAACAAATCATGGGAGGATGGGGTGGTACCTAAGGACTGGAGAAGGGCAAATGTGATTCCACTTCACAAAAGTGGGAGCAGGGCAGAGGCAGGAAACTACAGACCAGTTAGTTTGACTTCAGTGGTAGGGGAAATTATGGAATCACTTCTGAAGGAAAGAATTGTTGAGTACCTAGAGGCCAGTGGGGCACAGGACTCAAGGCACCATGGTTTCACAGCAGGAAGGTCATGTCAGATGAACCTAATAGATTTCTTTGACTGCTGTGACCAGAGTAGTAGACCAGGGAGGGGCTGTGGATATGGTCTACCTAGATTTTAGCAAGGCATTTGACAGTCTCACACAAAAGATTAATATACAAGTTAGCCAGCCTTGGAGTGGATCCCAAGGTGGTAGCCTGGATAAAAAAATGGCTAAACAACAGGACACAAAGGGTAATAGTAATCGGAGCCCACAGTGAACAAAGGAGGGTAAATAGCGGGGTACCGCAGGGTTCAGTACTGGGACCGGTCCTCTTTAATGTCTTTATAAGTGACATTGGAGAGCACCTGGAAGGAAAGGTATGTTTCTTTGCAGATGACACAAAGATCTGCAACAGGGTTGATACACAATGTGGGGTGGAAAGAATGAAAAGGGACTTGGCAAGGTTGGAGGAATGGTCAGATGTATGGCAGCTCAGATTCAATGCAAAGAAGTGCAAGGTAATGCATCTGGGAAACAAAAACCCAGGGGAAGAGTACACGATAGGGGGTGAGTTAATAACAACAACAAAAATCGAAAGGACCTTGGAGTAATTATATCAGATGACCTAAAGATGGGCAAGCAATGTGAGAAAGCAGTAAGGAGGGCTGGGGGGATACTGGGATGCATAGGGAGAGGCATCAACAGTAGAAAACAGGAAGTTGTTATCCCTCTGTACAGACAGTGAGACCCCATCTGAAGTACTGCGTGCAATTCTGGAGACCCCATATCCTCAAAGACATAGACACAGACAGAGTGGAGGCTGTTCAGAGGAGGGCAACCAAAATGGTGCAGGGTCTGCACCAGAAGACATACGAGGAGAAACTAAAGCAGCTTAATATGTATACCCTTGAGGAAAGGAGGGACATGATAGAAACTTTCTAGTATCTCAAGGGAATTAACAAAGTACAAGAGGGTGGGTAGTATCTTTCAGAAGGAGAGATGGGCAAGAACAAGGGGACACAATTTGAAGATGGGGGGGGACAGCTCAGAGGTAATGTTAGAAAGTATTTTTTCACAGAGGGTTGTTGATGCATGGAACAGCCTTCCTGAGGAAGTTGTGGAGTCAGGAACAGTGGGAGAATTCAAGAATGCATGGGGCAGGCATAAGGCAATTCTAGTGGGAGTTAGGAGGAAGTAAGCTGTTGATTAACTAGAATCTGCAGCTTATCCATCAGGTAGGGAAATGGGCAGACTAGGTGGGCCAAGCGGTCCTTATCTGCTGTCAAATTCTATGTTTCTATAACAAAGTTTTTTGCAATGAATTTCCTTACTTTTGAGATAGTTTTACTAGTATTCTTTTTTGCCTGTCCATAACTGTCGTAATGTCAGAGTGGATGTGCTTCCATGCTCCATGATGTTCCTTATTTTACTGTGGGAGTGCAGGGTCCTTTAGACCCTGCGCACCCACCCCTTTGTAGATGCATCACCAAATTATCAACATAGCCATCTTATTACCCGAGCACATGCACCCGATACACAAAATTTTCAAATGCCTGCCAAAACATGATTCTTTGTAAGTGCAGAGCCCTTCTGCGCCACAGGTGCAAAAACACATTTTGGACTGGACTTGAAAAATGACAGCTATGACATACATGAGCTCGAGTAATATGAAGGCTATGTTGAAAATCTGGAGTCAAAATATGTAAAAGTTCCGAACTTACAAGCAGGTGTACTGAAATTGAGACGAATGGTTATAGCTTTGCAATTTTTTCACACTTTGACCCCAAATTTTCATCATAGTCTTCTTGTGAGCTCGCCTCATAAATCCCTTAGGTGAAAATGTTGAAATCCGTGTCAAAACACCATTCCACACCACGGGTGTGAAAACACGTACTGGACAGGATGTGAAAAATGAAAGCTGTACTGTTAATGAGGCAGTGTTAAAACATGGCTGTATTGAAAATTTGGAGTGGAAATAGTAAATGTTACCAAAGTTACTCACGTGCGTAGAAAAATTTCAACGAGCATGCATAACATGCCATTTTTAGGAAGTTTTTCACCAAATTTTCAACATGGGCTTTTAGGGTCCCCACCTCATGAACACTGGCACTATGATCTTTTTCATTAATCGGTTCTGAAAGGTGATTTTGCTGTGCGACTGCTCCATTCTGTGCCAGAGGTGCAGAAACATGTTTCAGGCAGGATGTGAAAAATGACAGCTGGACTGTTCATGTGGTGATGTGAAAAAATGACTATGTTTAAAATTTGGAGTCAAAATATTAAAAATTACCAAAGTTATGCGCATGCGTAGAAACATTTCAACGAGTGCTCTTAACTTGCCCATTTTAAGGAATTTGTCCACCAAATTTTCAAAATGGGCTTTTTGTTACCCCCACCTCATGAACACTGGCATTGTCATTTTGTTAATTGGACCCAAAAGGTGATTTTGCGCAGCGACCGGGAAATAACCTTCTGGGCCTGAGTAACGAAACGACAAGTCACAGTGTTCATGAGGTGGGGTCTCAAAAAGCCCTTGCTGAAAATTTAGTGAAAGAATTCCAACAAATGGCTAAGACATCAACATAAGTTGAAAACGCCATTGAAATGCATTATATTTATTTATTTAATTCTGTTGACCCGGTAGGCCCACTGGGACTAAAAGTCCTTTTTTCAGGGGTGACCGGGGGGGGGGTACAGATGGTAAGCAACTGAAATTGAACTAGATTAAGCTGTTGGTGGTATTTTTTAGTGAATGGGGGAAATTTGGCCAGGACACAAGGGAAATCCCCTACTCTTTTTGATAAGTGCCATGGGATCTTTAACATCCACCTGAACTACCACCAATCCTGGCAGATGGGACCTCGGTTTAACGTCTCATCCGAAAGATGGCACCTCAGAAGTGCAGCAACCCACTCATGCTGCACTACAGTGTCAGTATTGGGATATTAACCCAAGTGCCAGATGTGGGAACTGAACCCACAGCCCTCTGATCTCCTGGCCTCAGAGGCGAGTGTGCTACCTACTGAGCCACTGGCACTGACCTTCATTTCTCAATTTTCGGTTCTGCTTTGTAAAGTGCAGACATGTCCCGGTCCACAGAAGATGACAGCACATCTCCTCCAGTGGTAAGTATAGGGCGGGAGGGTGGGTGGTGGTGGGTGCTCAGTGGGAGGGTTGAGATGAGGGAGGGTGAGGACGGGGCCAATGAGGGACCATTTCCTTTTTTTGCAGGTTAAAAATAATAAAAGGACATCGGATGGGGACGGTTTTCTTCTTTTCAGCAACTAGTAAACATACGTCAGCTGCTGCCGGTCGTGTAGGAGGTTGCGAGGGTCCACACGGAGCTGCCCTTCCCCCAAATTAAGCAGCAGACTTCCAGCTGCTCCCGGTCGTGCAGGCGGTCGCAAGGGTCCACACGGAGCTGCCTTCCCCCCGAATTAAGCAGCAGACTTCCAGGCAGCTGCTCCTGGTCGTGCAGGAGGTTGTGAGGGTCCACACGGAGCTGCCCTCCCCCCGAATTAAGCAGCAGACTTCCAGGCAGCTGCTCCTGGTCATGCAGGAGGTTGTGAGGGTCCACACGGAGCTGCCCTCCCCCCGAATTAAGCAGCAGACTTCCAGGCAGTTACATCTTTCACACTAAACTGGGATCCCAAATGGCCAGCGTTTTCCTGAGTGTGTGGAGGCGGTAGATGTAGCGACCCAACAGCTCTTACATAGAATGCTGTATGAACAAAGGCTGTTGTTTTGGCGCCTTTTCTGTTCAAATAAATTTGGCGTAGGTGTGGAGATAGTTTTTTTACTGTGACTTTCCTCACAGAACACATGGACTTTAAACTGCACTGGATGTTACTTTAATTTACTTACAGTTGTGCTGGCTAATACTTTAGTCTCTGTTTGCTGCCTAGACAGTTACTTTAATTCTGCTGCCTGCTTAGTAAGTGTGCCATTTTAAATTTGTCTTTGCATAGGCAGTTGCTGCTTAGACAGTTAACAGTTACTTTAATTTGCTGCCTAGTTAGTGAGTGTGCCATTTTAAATTAGTCTGTACTTGGGCAGCCAAATAATTATCCACTGTGTACAGCGTAGTTAATCCGGAGTAACCTTAGACCCTCCCCTAGAGTCCTACCTCCCCTTACCTGTATTTAACCCTGTTCTTCCTTTCTCCACCTACAGCTGCTCCCGGTTGTGCAGGAGGTCGCGAGGGTCCACATGGAGCTGCCTTCCCCCCCAATTAAGCAGCAGACTTCCAGGCAGGTACATCTTTCACACTGAACTGGGATCCCGAACGGTCAGCGTTTTCCTGTGTGTGTGGAGGTGGTAGATGTAGCGACCCAATGGCTCTTACATAGAATGCTGTATGCCCAGCCGATGCGTCGAGCCTCCCGACCCCCCTACCACCCTTGGTGAGCATTGCCTTTATAGGAGAGCCAGCGTCTATGGTTGGCTGGAAACTATCAGCCCACTTTCCTACTTGCAGCTTATACGTTCCTGCCACTAGGGGGTCAGTGACTCTTCCCCTTCTCTGATTAAAAAAAAAAAAAAAAAGTCTAACATGAATCACCACTTCCTGGGGCTTCTCACAGTTGCTTCCCTCCTCCCATCACAGCCTCTTCCTCCATCCAGCCTACCACATAATAGGACATGCTACTTGTTCACTGATCCCGGGTACTCCATCTCCCCACCAGACCTCAACATCCCCTGTCCCCCCCCATTACAACTCCACCACATCCACATACATCACCGCCCAGATCCGGTATAGAACCATTATACCAATTGTCTGTGCTGCTCAACATTCCTTACCTTCACTGGTCAGCACCCCCTTACCACTATCAATCACCTCCTTATCCCTTCATATCCCCATATCTGCTAGCACACCACTTGCGTGCTCTTCCTATACTGGTCACCCCTGCAAAAAACTTCCATGCTTTGTTTTCCTCTCACCCCAAACCGAGATTGCTGAGGCTAACAGTGCTCCGGTATGCCCTCTTCCTTCCCCTCCTCCTATCAGGTAATGTGCATCCCAACCTGGGACTGTCAGGACCTGGTCCCACCCTGGGGACAAGACTTGGGAGCCTTCTGCTGGCCTCCATCAACATCCGCAGTCTCCAGAGGAATTTTGCTCCCCTCCAGGGCTGGATCGCACAACACTCTCTGGACATCATAGCATTATCTGAGACCTGGCTATCCAATAACATCCCTGATGGATCTGTCGCCTTAAGTGACTTCACTATTTTTCGTGCTGACAGATTGAGCAAGCGTGGAGGTGGATGTGCCATCTATGTAAGAAACTCACTACATGCCACCCCGGTCTCCCTCCCTAACACTACGCCTGGTGCCCAAGTTCTAACCATCAAACTAAGACTGGGCAATACCAGAAAAACACTATATATCATGGCTGTCTACATCTCTCCAGGTAACCACAAACCTGCCTTTGAATCATTTCCGTCTAACATCGCTCAACTCCCCTCCAAGAGCGAAATCATTATTTTGGGAGATTTCAATGTCAATTGGCTAACCACCGCTCCCTCCCTCTACAAAGAATCCATTCTAGCTTATGACCTTACCCAAGTGGTCCGTACACCAACCAGAGTAGATCCTAAATCTGGTACTTCCACTCTTATTGATCTCATCTTCACAAACTGTCCATACAACCTCACCAAGGTCCAAGTGCTCCCAGACTCACTAAGTGACCACTCCCCAGTCATCTGCTGGTGGTCAAATAAACAGCCCCCTATTTTGCCTAAAGTTCATGCCCACAGGCGCCTCAAAAAAGGATCCCTCCCCTGTCTCAAATCATACCTCAATTCCTGTGACTGGACCCCTCTCCACATTGCTCCCTCCGTGGATGCTGCCCTCACATATTCTATCTCTACCTTTAACTTGGCTTGCGACATCTTCGCCCCCATCACCAAGCATATGGCTAAACAATGGGACACACACTGGATCTCCCAATCATTGCTGGACCAAATGCACCACAGAGACAGTCTCTGGCACAGGGCACTGGATTCGCAACTCCCCCATGACAGACAGCTGTACAGAGAGGCCAGGAACAAATGTACCTGGGCTATACTACGGCAAGCGCAAGCGAAAGCTAATTACTATAGGTAAACCCTAGCCTCCTCCTGGGGCTCCTGGAAAAATTTTTGGGTCAGTATAAAAGAACTCTGTGGGAAAACTGTAGACCCTATTCCAGACCAACTACAAATTGATGGGGTCATCTCCCAGGACCCTGCAGCTATCTCCAACGCTCCCAATCTGGCTTTCTCAGACCTCAGTAACATCCTCACCCATAACTTCTTCAGCCGGAGTCCAAGTCCCACTGCTTACAAACCGGTCACCACTGACCACCCCCCTTTCCGGCTATGGGTCCTCACTTGCAGTGAAACAAAATGCTATCTTACCAAATTCTTGATGAATGCCCGCCATAGCAACGACTCGCTGGACCTCAAACTCCTCCGGCTCACCCTGGATGTGACCCTGCCCCAGCTCACCAAAATAATTAACCTCTCCTTATGTCTCAACCAATTTCCCACATCCTGGAAAAAAAGCAGTTATAACCCCTATTCTCAAGAGTGGTGATCGCACCTCCACTAGCAATTATTGGCCCATCTCGATCCTACCTCCGCTCTCCAAGGCACTTGAAAAAATTGTATTGGACCAACTCACAGAGTACCTAAACAAACATAACCTACTCAGCCGTGAACAACACGGCTTCCGGAGGAGCCACAGCACTACCACTGCCCTCGTCGAATACACATCATACATACATACATGAGGCACTAGAACAAGGCTCCCTTGTTGGGGCAATCTATGTTGATTTAACAAAAGCATTCGATACTGTCAACCACACGCTGCTCCTCCACTCCCTCAGTGCCCTGAACTTCACCCCGGAAGCCACCTCCTGGTTTGAAGACTATCCGGCCACACTCATCAGGTCAAAATAGATACCACTCTCTCGTCCAGTAGACCAGTCCTTGTCGTGGTCCCACAAGGATCCATTCTTGGTCCACTACTTTCCACCCTCTTCCTAAACTCCCTTCCCCAATCCTTCAGTGGTAAAGTACTGCTCTATGCGGATGACGCTGTGGTATTCTGGAAACACCCCCATCCTAACTCCCTCCAGTCCGCCCCGCAAGCTTTCCTTGGGGAACTTGAAGCCTGGTTCTCTGAGCATCGACTATTGCTCAACTACCACAACACAAAGTCTATGATCTTTGCTCACCGTCAGAGTCCTCTGTGTAACACCCCGTTAATTATCATGAACTCACTAGGCACAAAACTTGAACAGGTCTCCTCTTTCAAGTACCTTGGTATTAACCTTGACACTTCTCTCACCTACCATACACATATCCAACACATCTCATCCTCCATTAATACCAGGCTAGGGATCCTATTCTGACATAAGCACTGCCTAACCCCCAGGCCCTCTGACTAGCAGTGTCCTCCTCAGTCCTTTCCTTAGTAGATTATGGCATAGTGATTTATGGGACTGCAGACCAAGCAGCCTTACGATGCATTAACTTAGCTCTCAATAAAGCCTGCCTCATGATCACGGGATGTGAACATTTTACTCACACTTGTGAGCTGTACAATCTAACAAACTGGCTAAACTTCGAAGGCAGGCTCCAATATCGCACTTGCCTCCTTGCAAAAAAGATACTCCAGAAGCAAGCCCCTCAAGGCCCTCACCACCTCATCCAAATAGTTCCTAACAGAAGAGCCCCCAGGCTTTCCCCCAGTAACATCCTCCTGGTCCCTCACTGTAGGACTTCCCTTGGTCATCGATCCTTCCAGTATCTGGCTCCCCTATGGGTAAATAACCTTCCGCCCTACATCTCCATGGCACCCAGTCTTGGCCGATTTAAAACTGGCCTCAAGACCCACCTCCTTGCCTCTACAGCATGCAGCTACACATAATACTCCATCTTCCTACTTTTCATCTCTAGAGGTGGCATAGCTTAATCTCTAGGAGGAATATTTTCATAACTTGTCAGTTTACTTACTTAGGATACACACTGGAAAGGGGGCACCATATCTGTATCTTGTTTGTTTCCCTTATTACTCCTCTCACACTGTGTATGTATTATGACTCAGGGTCCACTTAAGACCCCCTGAAACTGTAACCTACCATATGTAATGACATGGGGTCTACTGTTAATGACCACCACAGCTATAACCTGCCAAATGTGTATGTATTCCCTGTACTGTATTACGTATGTAAGTATCCTGTTGTTATTTGTATATGTGTCTATCTGACGTGGAGCCTTTGCAAAGGAGTCTTTGACTCAACGGATTGTAATTCAGATTTCTCTCTTAAATAAATAAAATAAATACGGAATACAGTGGGCTCCCCAGTGTCCCAAACTGCTGGGGGGTTGGCTACCATTGCTGGCATGGGGTGCTTTTGATGCAGGGAGAAAAAAATTGTAAATGGACTGGGGGCGGCATCTGACACTGGGAGTGGGCTCCCCAGTACCCCAAAGTGCTGGGGGAGTACACATCCCCTGGGATACAGGACAATGGACTTGGGGTGGGACTTGACACCAGGCAAAATGGGTGGCTCAAGGGTGACTGCGGCTGGCAGTATGAGTTCCAGCTGTGGCTGCAGAAGTCAGGAAAACCCTGGTGTTCTCATACATAGAACAGGGGGTAGAAGTGGTCCTCTCGCTAAGCTTGCCACCCGAGATTTCGAGTGGCCAACAAATATGTTTCTGGGCACAGTATATAAAAAAACCCCCATCAGAATATAGCTAAACAGGTTTAGCAAAGTTCAGATTTTTTTTTTATATTACATCTATTTTTTTAACTTGTTTTTGCTTTTGCTAATGAGAAGACAAAATGGCTGACACAACAGAGCTCTGCGAAAGTAAAGCAGACTCTGCGTGACGCTACATGCGGAAAGACAGTGATGTTTGTGAAAAAAATGGCTAAATGTGGCCCTCCATGTCAAAAAAAGTGCAAAAAAAACACCCTTTTTTGCGTGAAAAAAAATTATGTGCTCAAAAAAACAAAAATGTGCAGGAAAGAAAAACTTTCATGCCTGACATATACATTTTCTCATTGGAAATAATGGGAAATTTGAAATTGTAGTAACTTTTGAATGGATTCATATTTTTTCACCAAACCTTCAAAAGGCACATCTGTGACCCAAATGCTTTCTTCCCTGAAAATTTCAGAGCAGAACATAAAACCGTTTCTGAGATACAGGTGGACAAAGAAATGTCAACAAAATGGTAAGTTTAGAATTTTTTTGATGCTCTGTATCTCAGAAACCACAAAACGGATTCATACGTCAAGAGACCTAGAGATTATGCATACCAAATTTTGTGCAAATCCATTGAATGGTTCTCAAGATATTAAGGTTCAAAATTTCGGGTTTAACATAGAAATGTGCACTCAACCCTAACTATAGTGGCGCTACTGCGGCACTATAATATTTATATACAAAAGTAGTCAACCCCCTTGAAAGTTATCAGATTTGTCTGGATTACAAATGAGACTTACATATATTATTCCAGTCAGTATTTTTATTGCAAACTCATATGCTCTAACAGTATATTTTCAAAGTCAAAATGAATTATCCGTCAGCAGATCTTAAAGAAAATTAAAAACTGGAAAATGCTGCTTGCAGAAGTATTCAGCCCCTACACATTAGTATTTGGTAGAGCCACCTTTTGCTGCAATAACAGCTTTAAGTCTTTTGGGGTAAGTATCTACCAGCCTTGCACACTGTTCGGGAGTGATTCTTGCCCATTCTTCGTGGCAGATTTGTTCCAGGTTGTTGGGTTGGTTGGGTGGCGCTTGTGGACGCAATTTTCAAACAGTGCCACAGATTCTCAATGGGATTGAGATCTGGACTTTGACTTAGCCACTGTAGGACATTCACCTTTTGTTGTTTAACCACTCCTGTGTTGCTTTGGCCTTGTGCTTGGGATCATTGTCCTGCTGAAAGGTGAGAGTTTCTCCCAAGCTTCAGTTTTTAGCAGACTGAAGCAGGTTCTCTTGCAGTGTCTCCCTGTATTTTGCTCCATCCATTCTTCCTTCAATTTTAACAAGATGGCCAGTCCTGCTGATGAAAAGCATCCCACAGCATGATGCTGCCACCACCATACTTCATTGTAGGGATGGTGTTTCTCGAGCATGGGCAGTGTTGGGTTTGCGCCACACATAGCGCTTTGAATTTTGGTCAAAATCTCTATCTTGGTCTCATCAGACCACAAAACCTTGTGCCACATCTTAGCTGGGTCCTCTCATGCTTTCTGGCAAACTCAGGCGTGCTTTGATATGGTTCTTTTGAGTAATGGCTTCTTTCTAGCCACCCTCCCATACAGGCCAGTATTATGCAGAGCTCTTGATATGGTTGACTGGTGCACCTTCACTCCACTCTCAGCCACTGAACTCTGTAGCTCCTTCAAAGTGATTGTTGGCCTCTCTGTGGCTTCCCTCACTAGTCTCCTTGTTGTTTCGACGCTGAGTTTTGAGGGATGGCCTTGTCTAAAGTAGTGCCTGGGTGGTGTGATGCCGCTTCCACTTCTTCACTATTGATCCAACAGTGCACACTGGGATATCAAACACTTGGACATTATTTTGTACCCTTTTCCTAATTTATGCATGTCTATTACTTTATCTCTAACTTCCTTAGAATGCTCTTTAGTTTTCATTTCACACCTTCCTTAGATTCACAGTCTGACCAATGGTCATTAAACTGAGGGGAGGGGTTTTATCCAGAAAATGTGAGCTACTTTAGTGTTTCAGAGGTGAGGCCAATTGTAAGCCAATTGTGTCCTCGTTAGGGCAATATTTTTCATCTGTGTAAACTTGGAGCTTCCAGAGCACAGGGGTTGAATACTTATACAAACAGCATATTTCAGTTATTTATTTTTCTTAAAAATATTTTCTAACATAAAACCAATGTCACTTTAAAATAATTATTTTGAGGGTCAGTCTTTTTAAATAAAATATTACATAGAACAAAATCTCAATGTATCATTTGTCATTCAGACAAATCTGACAACTTTCAAGGGGGTTGAATACTTTTGCAAGTCACTGTATATAAAAAATAGTGGCACAATAGTGTCCCTATAGTTATGGTTCAATGGTCAATTCGATGTTAAACCCAATATTTTGCTCTTTAATAACTTTGCAACCATTTGTCCGATTCTCATGAAAATTTGCATGCGCCATTGGGGACCAAAGATCTCTGGATATGGCAAGTTTTGTTGTGGTTGGATGTGCGGATGTGGAGATACAGAATGTCGTAAGTTGTGTAAATGATCATTTTTGTGTAAATTCTTTGTCACGCCGTTTCTCAGAAATGGCTTGGGGGTTTGGTCTGAAATGTTTAGGATATATCGGGCTTGGGTCGCAGATGTTCCATTGAAGGTTTGGTAAAAACATATTAATGTGTTCAAAAGTTATTAAAGTTTAAATTTTTCTATTTTTTCCTATGGGAAAAATTATATGTGCCTTGTGAAACAACTGTTTTGCTGCCGTGAAAGCAATTTTTATTGTCGCAAATGTGGAATGTAGTGTTGAGATTTTGCCATCTTGTTTTCAGTTAGTTGAGGCAAACAAAAATAAATATTTAAAAAAATACTTGCACTTGGTAAATACCCAACAGTTACGTTTACAAAATCAGGGCCCAAGGAGTCAGATTCTCAGTTTTCCCCCAAAATGCCCAGAAATATGTTAATTTTGTCTGCAGATGGATTTGTGCCGCAAATTGCAGCTGTCATTTCACGAAACGAGGGATTTTGTGCCGCAAATTGCAGCAAACTCCTATTGCTTTGCAAAAACAAGGAAGGGTGTTTCATGGAACAGCTGCCACAATTTGCAGCACATATGCCCATGGAAAACATTTAACTAGTTAGGGGCATTTGGGGGGAAAACTGACCCCAGAATCCGATTCCACGGCCCCCGTTTATGTAAACAGTTGATCTTACTTCGAGAGGGTTCCTGCAGTAGGTCTTCATATATAGGACTGCACTTCCTGACGTCGAGTCCTCACGGCAAACTTGTAGCTAGCAATCATCAGCGGGGACCGCCCCCCCCCAATCGTCAGGTGATGCAACGTCAACGTGACTATAAAAGGGGTGGTACCGCGCCTGCCCTCCAGTTCTTTGTTGCCATTGCATCAGTTCGTTCGACAGACAGTGATCAGTTGCCTGCTTAGTATTCAATGAATTAAAGTATCACTATATTCTTTCAGAAAGTACCCATGGTGCATGTCATCTTGACCCAAGAAGAAGTGCTCCAAGTGCAGCGTGCAGATTCCGCATTGGGACGACCATTCTCGCTGCGTCCTCTGCCTGGGGCCTAGGCACAACTTGGCTGAGTGTGCCATTTGCCAGGGGTTCAACCAGGCCATGCGCACCCGTCACAGGAGGACCCTCGAGGCCCGCCTTCATTCCCAGAGACTAGCGTCCATGGAAAAGGAGCTTCAGGAGCTAAGAGAAAGGCTGTCATCGCCAGCCATTGAAAAAAAGGAGGAAGGAGAAGCGCCGGGAGCAGAGCCGTTCTCCTCAGGGAAGACCAGCCAGACATCCGTCGATGATCAGGGTGGACACTCTACTTCTGTGAGTACTATGCCTGCTGGGCCTTTGTTCACTCTGGCAGGCCAAACGCCCCCCCACCCCACCAAGGTGAGTGGGCAGCCAGGGGTCACTTCCTAGAGGTCTCCGTTAGGTCTCCTGTTCAGAGCACCACTGATAAGTTGCCCTCCGGCTGTGCCACTGAGCACCCAGCCCAGGCCGATGAGGCTGACCACGGTCTTTCTGCCACAGTTAGGCCGGCCGTGCCTAGTAAGTCACCCGATGGATCTTCATTTGACCCCATAGACACATCTGCTGTCCCGTCGGGCTTTCTTGTGGACCCCGGGACAAGTGTGCTCACGGGGGAAGCTTCATCCCTGCTGGTCTCTACCCCAAGGGGTTCGCCACCTGTACCCGACTTGTCTCTTCTGTTGGATATGCTTCAGGATCTGTCATTGGGGTCCCTACTGGACCTCCTTCCTTGGCCAGGCTCCATTTCACCACCGGAACCTCCTTCACCCGTGGATCTGTCGCTGGACCTAGGCGGCTCAGGTATGGACTCTCCTCCCTTGGGACCTTTGGGCACTTCACCTGCCCTGCTGCTGCTCCCCAGCGGCCCTTTGATACCTCCCCTGATGGGCCCTTCAGCTCCTTCTATGGCTGTTTTTTCTGGGGCTAGACCCCCACTACCCAACGCCGGGCCATGGTCCGCTGACTCCAGATTACCTGCCCACTCTGGGCTATTCGATGCCAGGCTTCCCAACACTGGGTTACCCGATGCGAGACTATCCGTCGCCGTTTTTTCCGACGCCAGGATACCCTACACCAGGCTACCAGGGGCAGGGCTTGTACCAGTACCCTTACTGGCACCAACCATTCAATTACTTCTCTTTCCCAGGATTCCCGGGGTACCAGCCTCTGCCCCACCTCCTCCACCTCCCGACCATGAGTCCATCCCAGCGTGGTGGAAAGATGCTCGGTCAAAACTCCTGTGGGAGCTTAAGCAACCTCAGCCGTTAGGGGGCCCCCTCCTAGCCCAGCACACTCTGGCCAAGTCTCTGATACTCTTCCTCACGGGGAAACCATTGTTGACCCCTCCCTGCCCAGCAGGCCGGAGTCTTCGGAGTCCGATGAAGATTCGGACTTCGACCAGTCAGAACCCCATTCATCAGTTGAACCTCAACCTGAGGATTCCCTAATTCCCCCCCCCCCAGGACCCCTCATTTGGGGAGCTTTTGAGGACCATTCAGAAGGCTTGTGGCTGGCTGTCCAAGGAACTGGACCCCCCAATGCAAGAGACTAGCCAAGCGTCTGGACCTGGCTAATGTGAATCCCTTCCCCATTCCCCCTTGGCTGGGACCACACGAAGATCTTGCATCCACCATCAGGCAACAGCCCTCATCCATTCCGGCTGTTTCCTGTAAAGCGGATAGAACCTACTTTCCCCTGGAAGGGGTCTCCCACTTGACCACACAACGGAAAGCTGACTCCATGGTCATCACTGTGGCCCATGACAGATCAGCAGAAGCTAAACACTTGAGTGCTTCTCCCCCAGATAAGGACTCCAAACAGCTGGATTAGTTTGGCAGAAAAATCTTTGCCTCATCTACCTGTGCCATCAGGTCATTGATCTAGGTTTCACATATGGTGGCTTTTCAAAAGTCCTCGCTAACAGAACTGGAGAAGGATCTCCAGGAGATCCCTGATGAGCAACTCAGGGCCAAACTCTTGGAGAAAGTTCGGATGAACAAATCATCCTGCCGTCACACTCTCCGAGCCGCCTGTGATTCCGTAGATTCTGTGACTCGGGCAGCAGCCTCAGGGATCTGCCTTAGACGCCTAGCCTGGCTGCTTCTGACAGGTTTGACACAGGATGTGCAACCTTTTAGGGGTCTTGTTCTGTTCAGTGGTGATGCCAAAGATATAATAACTGGGCTGCAGGAGAGCAGCAGGTCCCTCAGAGACCTCCTTTCCATGTACCGTACCAGCCAGAAGACATAACAGCAGCCCTTTCACTGCCAGTGGAAGTGGAACAAGAACCAGGGCAGGCATCAAAAAAAAATGACGTGCCACCGGTTCAGGGGCCCAAACTCCTCAGGTCAAGTTTGCCAAAGCCGCCTCAGGAGGGAAAGTGCCCCTCCCCTCCACATGCTGACTCATTTCCCCTCCTTCCGCTCCCTCCATATCACTAGAGGAACCGGTAGGGGGAATATTCAGCCTTCACCTGGAAGGTGGAAGGCTGTCACCGCAGACGTATAGGTTTTCCGACTCATACAAAGAGGCCACTTGATAGAGTTCCTGGAGAAATCGCCTTCAAATCCTCCAGGAAGGTATTTTTACCTGTCTGGTCCGATCCCTCTGGTCAGACAGGAAGTCAAGGCTCTGCTGCGAAAATAGTAGTAGTAGTAAAATTTTTATTCGGTTGACAAGCAAAAGAATAGGAGACTCGACTGAGACAAACTCATTTCCAGCGAGGTCCTTAACTTGATTACGCCTAGTTACAATATCTAAAGTCAGACACTGACATATTATACAAAAATGTATAAATATCCAGTATACAAAATGGACTAAATTACATAAAATTCACATTACTTAATTACATTTAACTAGTTTGGAAAACTGCTAATATAAATCTACAAAAATAGGACCAAATTCACAATCATCACCTAACATGTGCAAATTCGCAGCTTATATGCTTTATCCTGCCTTGTGTTCATGGTGGATCTATAATCGACCTCTTCATTGTTTAATTTCTAAACCATCGTTTGATTTCACCTATGTGGGGATTACGATTAACTGTCCTAAGAGAAAGTAGCAATGTATTCCATATATGGAGGCCCCCCAAAAAAAAAAGTGAGCTCTGCCCAGGTCTGTCCTTCTCCTAGAAAGGACGTATTCTATTCTCTCAGCTGAGCAAAATCCTTTTTTTCACTATATTTTAAAGTCCATTAGTAATGTATTCAGGAACTTTGCACCTAACGAACTTAACCATATACAATAAAGCATGCAAGGACCTTTCTTTTGGGTACATCCAGTTCAGAGACTGATGGAGCTTACTTCTGTGTGTTCGTTTTGGAACATTTAAGATAAACCTTGCTAGTTTGTTAAAAAGGATGTCTATCTTAGAAAAGTGGGTGGAAATAGTGCCCATATAGACTATGTCTTCGTAGTCCAGGAGTGGTATCACTAAGGTTGTAATTACGTGCTTCCTTACCCTTTGATTCATTTAGTTTCTAATTCTGTATAGTGCACACAAACACCTACCAATTTTATTCGTTACCTGTTCTATATGAATAACCCAATTAAATGATCTGTCTAAATGCATTCCTATATCTATAATATTGCACTTGCTCAAGAGTAATCTTATCTGTAGTTACCATGCTTAATTTTAGCTCAGAGTGAGTTACACCATTCTCCCTTAGAGAATAGTAAAACCTGGGTTTTCTTTGCGTTCAAAACAAGTTTAGACTCCGAGAAAAACATCTGTAACTCATCAAATGCTCCTTGTAAAGGAAGTTCTATTTGCCTTATCGATGTACCTTCAACGTAAATAGTGTCATCAGCATATAAATGACACTGTACATCTGGATGAGTTAAAGTAAGGTTATTCATCTACAAATTAATTAAAATTGGGCCCAAAATGGATCCCCTCGGGCACTGCAGATATAATTGCCCCAAGTCCAGATTCCCAGCCTTTAATGGATACCATTTGTTCCTTCCACATAAATATGCTTCCATCCACTTGACTACATTTGTGGACATAGACAAAACAGGTAGTCTGGACAGGAGGATGTCATGGTTTAGAGTATCAAAGGCCTTTGATGAATCTATGAAGATTGCTCCTACTGACATCCTCTTGTCCAGAGCACCTGTAATGTCCCCAGTTACTTTTAATGGGGCAGAGGTAGTGCCATGTAAGGGTCTAAACCCAGATTGGAATTTATTGATTGTCCCTCTCTTATCCCAAAAATTCTGAAGTTGTCTAGCTACCAGCTTCTCGAACACCTTAGCTACCGTTGGTAACAATGAAATGGGCCTATAATTCTCTAGTAAACATCTTGACCCATTTTTAAAATAGGAATCACTTTAGCAGTTTCCCCACATGTCAGGAACTTCCTCGTACATAAGTGACATGTTAAAAATACTAGTCAAGGGGTACGAGATAACAGGAGCAGCATACTTCAGAAAAATATTAGGGATCTCATCTAAATCCCCAGATTTCCTGATATTTATTCTAAGTAATGCATCTTGTACATCTGATGGTAACACAGATCTGAAGTCAAACTCCTTACCTTTTTCAGTCTCTACTGCTGTAGTTTTTTTGTATTTATTACACTCTGTGATGAGGCCACCATGCCCATTGTTATAAAGTAATTGTTAAAACTATCCACCACTTACAAACCTAATGGAATTTTCTTGTTCTCAATTTCAAATTTATCAGGGTAGTCCAATGACTGTGCTCCCTTAACCTTTTTTATTACTTTCCAAAATTCCCATGTATTGTTAGTCAAGTTGGTAGTTAATTCTCTAGTGTAGTAATCTTGTTTAGTTTTCCTGAGTTCACAATTATAATGATTTCGTAATTGTTTATACTCATCCCAATCTGTGTTGTTTTTTGAAAGTTTGTCCACCTTCCATGCCCTATCTCGTTGTTTCTTCAATTTAAAAATATAAGTATTGTACCAAGAAGCATTTTAGATTCTATTTTCCTCGTTTTGAATGGTGCATACTTATTACATAATGACTAAAAATCATCATGAAATAATGTCCAAGCCTCATTAGCAATAGGGACTAATTCCAGTCTGTCCCAGTTATGATCTTCTAACTCTAGCCTGAATTTTATGTAGTCAAAGTGTTTAAATGATCTATATTGGACTGTTTTCCCCGGCTTTCTTAATTTTTGTTTTCTTGTACTATAAATCATCTGGTGATCTGACAGTGAATTGGGGAACGCCCCACTAGTCACAAACCTCTCTGGGTCTGTAGAAAACATTAAATCCAGAATTGTAGAAGAATTTGGGTATTTAGCATTAACTCTCGTTACATTTGTTAACTGGGTCATACCCAAAATGGTACCCATCTCCACATTAGCATTGACCATTTTCCAATCTACGTTAAAGTCCCCAGTCAAAATAATTTTGTGGCTATTTAGCCGTAGAGCCCGTTCCTCCAGAGAAAACAGAAAAGGGATTCTACTCCCATTTCTTCCTAATTCCAAAGAATACGAGGGATCTAACTAAGACCTATCCTAGATCTCAGCATGCTCAACCTCTTTGTGGAATACAAGAGATTTTGCATGCTGACTCTCTAGGGACTGTTGCCCCAGCTCCTTCCAAACACTTGGCTGTGCTCCCTGGATATGCAGGATGCTTACCTGCATATCCCTATCCTCCTGGCCCACCGCCACTTCCTCAGGTTCTCCTTTTTGGAGAACCAGTTCAAAGCCCTTCCATTTGGCCTGTCTTCAGCACCTTGGGTTTTTGCCAAGTGCTTAGCAGTGGTAGTGGCGTTCCTTCGCTGCAAGGGCATTTATGTGTTCCTGTATCTATACGACTGGCTCTTTTCAGCCCTCTCGCCGGACAGCCTGAAGGAGTCCCTTTCCTTCACCCTGGACCTCTTCTCCAGTCTGGGAATTTCGGTCAACTTACCCAAATCCCAGCTAGTACCCTACCAGTCCCTCCAATTCATTGGAGCAGTGCTGAATACGGTCCAGAGCAAGGCCTTTCTCCCTCTTGATCGAGTGGAGATGCTCGTCTCCCAGGCCACATCAGTGGTGTCCTTTTGGTGGACCACAGCTCTGTCTATCCTTCACCTTTTGGGTTTCATGGCAGCAGCCATACCCACAGTACCCGTGGCCAGGCTGCATATGAGGGTAGCCCAGTGGTCTCTCCGAGTCCAATGGGATCAATGCTCGGGACAACATGGATCAAGAGGTCATGATCGCCAGCAGTTTTCAGAAAGAGCTCCTCTGGTGGCAGGATCCCGCCAATTTGTTTGGGGGGGCTCCCTTCCACTCTCCGGTTACTTCTCAAACCCTTACTTAGGATACCTCGCGCATGGGTTGGTGGCACATCTAAGGGAACACAGAACACACAGGGTTCCTGGTCCCCTATGACGGAGAATCTTCACATCAACATCCTGGAGACGAGAGCAGTTCTCTACACTTTCCAGGTTTTCAGTCGTTTCTTCTCCCGGGAACACTCCTCATCCAGACAGACAGAACGGCCACTGTCTGGTATCTGAACAAACAGGGAGGCACCCGATCATGCCCCCTTTGCAGGGAAGCAATGAGGTTGTGGTATTGGGCGATTCAGCACGGCCTATACTTGACAGCAGTCCATGTGCTGGGAGTTCACAACATCCTGGCAGACAGTCTCAGCTGATCAGTCACCAGGGCTCACGAGTGGGAACTAAAGCAGGAGGGTAGTGGAAGATCTGTTTCTTCCATGGGGTTAGCCAGACCTAGATCACTTTGCCTCCTCATCCAATGCAGAACTACCCAGCATTTGCTCACTCGTTCCTGGGCATGGTGCTTTTTGGCGAGCGCACTGTCTCTATCCTGGACAGGGAGGTTTCTGTATGCTTTCTCTCCCTTTCCTCTAATACAGAAGGTCCTGCTGAAGTTCTAGACAGGAGGGGCTCACATGATTCTCATTGCCCTTCTGTGGCCTCTGCAGATATGGTTCCCATTGTTGCAACAACTGGCTCTGGAACCACCAGCCCTCTGCCCCGCTCTCACGACCTTCTGTCCCAGGAGCAGGGCACCCTGGTCCATCTGAGCTTAGAGTTTCTCCATCTTCATGTGTGGCAGCTGTGGACATAGTGATTTCTCGCTATGGAGTTTCCACCCAGGAAGCTCAGGTCTTGGTGGAAGCCAGGAAGCTTTCAATTAGATCCACCTATGCCATGAAATGGAAGAGATTTTCTATTTGGGGCACCGCAAAAGGCTGGGACCCATTTTCTTGCTCGGCCCCCCAGGTGTTAGAGTACCTCTTACATCTATCAGAGTCGGGCCTCAGCTATTCCTCACTGAAGGTCCATCTCTCTGTGGTGTCGGCCTACCACCTTCCAGTGGAGGGCAAAACCCTAGCTCAGCTAGAGGTTTCTAAGGCTTTTTGAAGGGGATCCTTCATATAAAACTTCCAGTCCGGAATTCTGTTCCTTCCTGGGATCTCAGTTTTATGTTGGAAAGGCTTGCTTTGCCCCCTTTTGAACCGGCAGCAAGCTGTGATGTGCATTTTTTAGCGTGGAAAATGCTCTTTTTAGTTGCTACCACTTCAGCTCGAAGGGCTTCAGAGCTTCAGGCTCTAGTTTGTAGAGAGCCTTATTTAATTTTCCAGAGGGATCAGGTGGTCCTGTGGACTAATCCTTCATTTCTTCCGAAAGTGGTTTCAGAGATGACTCTAAATCAGAGTGTTGAATTGCCGGTGTTTTTCCCTGAGCACTACAACAGGGGAGAATATCTCCTGCACACCCTTGATGTACACAGGATTTTGCGCTATTATACTTCTCTGACTAAAGAGGTTCGTAAGTTGAACCAGCTCTTTGTTGTCTTTGACTCCCAGTGTCAGGGCAAGGTGATCACAAAACAGACTCTGTCTAGCTGGCTGGCTAACTGTATTTATTACACTTACCAGAAGTATGAAAACCCCCTTCTGGGGGCAGTCAAAGGTCACTCCACCAGGAGTGTGGCCACTTCTACCGCCTTTTTCAGGAATGTGTCCACTGAGGATATCTGTGCAGCGGCCACTTGGTCTTTCGTCCACACTTTCACTATGCATTACGGTGTTCCCCATTCACTGTTTTAGCGCGACGGGCCACCACCCTATATTTTTTTGCCACCACCCTATATTTTTTTAATAAAATCCTCCAAACTGGTCTTTTACTAACATTCTTTATAGTATTTCTACCCCTGTTTTGATACTAGTGCTCTATACCTTACCAAAAACCACTTATACACATGCACGGTGCATATAGGTGTCCGTGGATTAATGTATCCTTGGCCCCAAACACCACTGCCACCACCCTATATTCCCAGAGAGTGGGGAACCCTGCATTACAGTCTGGACATTGCTTCTAGGCGTCGAGCTGGCTTCGGCCTTGCAGTTTTGCAATGTCTTCTGTCTTGAACAGAACCTTAGTTGGCAGACATCTTGCTCCTCCCAGTACCTCATCTCCGACTCCTCCTTTTGTGTTATACTGCATGGTATTCAGTCCTATATGTGAAGACCTACTGCAGGAACCCTCTCAAAGTAAGATATAGCAATTATATAAGAACTTACCGTAACAGTAGATCTTCGAGAGAGGTTCCTGCAGTAGGTCTAGTTTCCAACCCACCTTCCCCCTGCTCCTGTAGTTTCCTTATTCTTATCTAGGTCTCTGGCTTTGTCAGGGCACAGAGTACCAGGAGTTGTCACTCCTCTTTTTTACTCCCTTTACTTAGGTCTCCAGTGGAAAAGGACTGGAGGGTGGGTTCGGGACCGCCCCTTTTATAGTCACGCTGACATTGCGTCACCTGACGATGGACCGCCCCGCTGATGATTGCTAACTATGAGTTTGTCGTGCGGACCTGATGCCAGGGGGTGCAGTCCTATATGTGAAGACCTACTGCAGGAACCTCTCTCGAAGATCTACTGTTACGGTTAGTTCTTAGGTAACTGCTGTTTGGTGCTTACCTAATGCAACTATTGTTTGCACATTTAAAAGCCTCTAAGGGGAAGGAGGTGAGGCATGCTAATATAGATTTTCCAACATCGGGGTGCCCAATCCCTTTGTCAGCAGTAGAGGCCCTCCTGCCACTGTGGGACACTTGGGAACCCACTTCCAGTGTCCCATGATATTGTATCCCCCCAGCAGTCTGGACACTGGTAGCCCACTGCCAGTGTCCCGGAGTATGTATTTCTTTAAAACTTGTAAAAAGAAACAGTCCCCCAACGTCTTTTTTCCCTGAAAAAAGCAAACAGTTCCATCGTCCTCCGCCATCCCCTCCCCATCCCGACCCTCCACTGAGCACCCCACCACACACACACCCTTGCCTATACTTACCACCAGAGGTCATTGTCTGTTATCTTCTATGGACTGGGACATGTCTGCACTCTTCAAAGCCGAAACGCGAACTGAGGAATGAAGTGCTGTATAATGTATTTCAGTGGCGTTTTGAAGTTATGCTGATAACTTTGCTATTTTTTGGACTTTTGCAACAAATTTCAACATGGCTTTTAGGATCCCACCTCATGAACACTGTGACTGTCGTTTCGTTAGTTGGGCTGAAGGAGATTTTGCAGTTGCTGCGAAATATCCTTTTGGGCCCGAGTGTGAAATATCACTAACAGTGTTCATGAGGTGGGGAGTCTCTAAACCACCATGTTCAAAATTGGTGAACAAATTCCAAAAAATGCCCGAGTTGTGTGTGTTCATTGCAATTTTTCTACGGACGTGCATAACTTTGGTAATTTTCAATATTTTGCTGCCAAATTTTCAACATAGCCATTTTTTTTCACACCACCTCATGAACAGTGGCATTTTAGCATGGATCTGAACATGTTCCCTTCATGGGGTTTATGAGGTGGGGTCATAAGACATCTGATGAAAATTTGGGGTCAAAATATGAAGAAATGCCGAAGTTATGACAGTTCGTTGCAGCTTTGCTATGCCCGCTTCTAATTTCAGAAATGTTAAATATTTTTACCCCAGATTTTCAACGTAGCCTTCTTATTACCCCACCTCATGTATGTTACAGCTGCTATTTTTTAAATCCTGCCCAAAATGTGTTTTTGCACCTGTGGCGCGGAATGGCATTGCGTTGCAGTTACGCAGAATTATGTTTTTGCAGGGATTCAAAAATTGTCTTTACCGAGTACATGAGGTGGGGTAAAAAGATGGCTATGCTGACAATTTGGTCACTGTTGCCCTGTAAATGGAAGCGCAGGGCCGGAGGGCCCTGCGCTTCCACAGCTACATACATATACTCATCTGTGGAGGGATGGGAGCGTGGGGCCTAGACCACAGCTGCACCAGCAAAACCCCCCAAGCAGGTACCTTTCCAAAAGAAGCCAAAAAGCAACCTGCTACCAAGTGAAATCAACAATAAGCAGTAAAAGAGGCAACAAAATCAGCAGTGAGCAGTCACTTCCCTGAAATGAAATGGATTCCTTCCCCTTCTAGCCTCTTATGAGAAGTCAAAAAGCAACCTGCTATCACCAATCTGACCCAGCCCTGCCTCCAGTTATCAAATAGGTGAGGCCCCAGGCCAGACAATTAACACCCCTCCCCCAAACTACGGGGCTAGACAAAAAAACTGTTCTAACCCCAGTAATGCTCAGAATATTCATAACTTTGTGCAGTCAGCCTGGTGGGTTGGACTGCCCGGAGAGATGGAACACATGCAAATGATGGAATTCTTTGCACGTGAGCATCTTTCAAATACTGCCTCTACCAACTGTAGTGTTCTAAGCCCTTCAGATTTTTCTCTCCGCCTGAAAGTCTGGTCACTCGGAGTCTCTGTCGCCCTCTTCCACGTGAAGAAGATAGAAAAAAATCACAAAACCATAAGTATATTTAGTTTCTTTTACTGCCTCTATTAATTGTTGGTTTATTATTGTTTAAATAGTTGTTTTCTCGGTTCCTCGCGGTTCGGCATAACCGTGAGGGATCCGAGTTAGTTTTAACTTTATTTCGGTTCTCTAACTAAAGAACCTATTCATTATCGCTAATTTTTGGTCCTTAAAAACTTTAGTAGTAACCGCGTTTTATCGGTTACAGAACCGCTGAACCGGTTCACATTTCATCTCCTCTCTCAGTTCCATCAGTTCCCTATTGGTTCCGGAACCGACCGCAAAAAAAAAAAAAAACCCTTTTTAAGCTGTTTAAATAACCACAGCAGCATTTAGCGGTTGGGGTTTTTCATCTTGCTTTTCACCATGACTGAGAAACCTAAGAAGAGAACCGGGGAGCCCGGGTTTAAAAACTGTTTAAAGTGTGGAGATGTGTTTGCCAAGGCAGACAAGCACACTTTGTGTAGCTTGTCTGGGCTTTGAACATTTGGACCAGGAATGTGAAATATGTAAAACTTTCCCAGGAAAAACTGTTGAAAATCGCCTTGAAAGGCTTAATAAAAAGTTTCCTAGGGTCCCTCAGGCTCTGACCAGCTGACACCCCAGTCTGTTGTAGTTGAAGCAACAAGTTCTACTACCCCTGCCCCTGATATGGGCGAAAAGGGGCAAAAAGAGGGAAAAAAAACAGCTGACTCTCCGGTTCCCTCAAAGAAATTAAGGAAACTCAAGCATGCAGAATCCTCCCCTGCTAAACCAGGGACTTCTGCGCAGCTGCCTGTAATGCCTTCAGCTCAGGAGATAGCTCAGGCATTTAAAATTATTCAGGCTCTGCAGGGCATCATCCCTCAGCCTCCTGCCCCTTCTCATGGTCCCCAGGTTGCTACTACTGTGTTGTCCCCTGCTCCGGAGCAACACTATTTCAAAGAGGATGAGGAGCCTTATGAGGAGAATGAATCTATCCCTCCAGAGGTGTCCCCTGAGCAGGAATTTGGCTCGCCTCCCAGGGTGTCTGAGGATTTTTCCTCCTATTTTTGCTTCATAAGGAAAATGGCAGATGCTTTAGATATTGCCACAACAGAACAAGTGGAAGATGAGGAGGAGATTGAGTACCTTAATATGATGTGTCTAACACCCACAAAGGCCCTTCTCCTCCCAGTATATACATTTTTCAAGAAGGATGCTATGAAGCTCCTGCAGACCCCAAATTCTATTCCTCCAATTGACAAGTGAATAGATAAAAAATACCAGCTGGACAGGGAGGGAGCTGTCTTCCTCTTCTCCCATCCTGACCATCAAGGGATAATACTTGGCACTTGGCAGTGTCAGTGGCTCAGTAGGTAGCACACTCGCCTCTGAGGCCGGGAGATCAGAGGGCTGTGGGTTCAGTTCCCACATCTGGCACTTGGGTTAATATCCCAGTACTGACACTGTAATACAGCATGAGAGGGGTACTGCATTTCTGAGGTGCCGTCTTTCGGATGAGACGTGAAACCGAGGTCCCATCTGCCTGGATTGGTGGTAGTTCAGGTGGATGTTAAAGATCCCATGGCACTTATCGAAAAGAGTAGGGGAATTTCCCCGGTGTCCTGGCCAAATTTCCCTCATTCACTAAAAATACCACCAACAGCTTAATCTGGTTCAAGGTCAGTTGGCATTCATCTGTATCCCCCTCCCCCGGGTCGTGCCTGAAAATAGGCAGGATTTGTCTAGTGCACTTACCCGGTCAACAAAAGCTAAATAAAAATACAGCAAGCTGCCTGTGATAAAGCTAAAGTCCCTCTGTCCTCACACCCACCGGACAAGGAATCCAGAAAATTGGACAGTATGGCCAAAAATGGCTATTTGTCAGCCTCATTGGCCATGAGACAGGCTACTTTTCAAGCTTATGCTGCCCAGTATCAGAAATCCCTGTGGCAGTCGGTACTGGCAATGTCCATGAAGGCCACCTCACCTTTGTCAGATGACCTGGCTGAAACTGCCAGATTTGGGCTAGAGGCGGCCAAGTACCAATTCCAAATGGCTGCTGATCTAAATGACACTGCAGCCAGATGGATGGCTAATGCAGTGGCTCAGAGGAGGTTTGCTTGGCTTAGGGCTACAAGCCTCACTCAGGATACCCATTCAAAGGCCCTGGATTTCCCATTAGAAGGAAGTGCCCTGTTTGGGGAGTCCACAGTGGTCTATATGAAAAAGGTGGATGAATATAAGGCTATTTATAGAAGTAACTCTGCTAGAGACAGAGCTTCTTCATCCACCAGGCCCTATGGAAGGGGGGCTAGGGGTCGTTCTTTCTTGTCAAGACCCTTTTTCCAGCCAGTAGCCATGCCCCAATACCAGCAGTACCCCCCACGGGGCTACTCAAGTGGTAGGGGTAGAAGGGGCTCTAGGCGAAGGGCTCAGGCACAACCTCAACCCCAGCCTAAACAGAACCCCTGAGATGCAGGCCACCTCCTCCCTACCTGTTGGAGGCAGACTGTCCCATTTCTTCCCCCTCTGGTCAACCATCACCACAGACAAGTGGGTGTTGGAGGTAGTGGGCAAAGGTCTGTCTCTGGACTTCAAATTTCTTCCTCAAAAAAACCCCCAGGGTTTCCACCTCCCCACCCCTAGCACAAATTTTGTTGCTAGAGGCAGAGGTTCAGAAGCTGCTTCCGCTCAAAGCAGTGGAACTAGTCCCTGCAACCCTGAGAGGAAGAGGTTTTTACTCCAGATACTTCCTAACAACAAAGAAAAATGGGGAGTGGCGGCCAATTTTGGATCTCAGAGCTTTAAACAAGCACCTGAAAAAGCCAAAGTTCAAAATGGTAACTTTGGCTCGGATTCTGCCAACAATCCAAAAAGGGGAGTGGCTGGCATCTGTGGACTTACAGGACACTTATTTCCACATACCCATAAAAGAATCTTTCAGGAAATTTCTCAGATT
Source organism: Neoceratodus forsteri (assembly GCA_016271365.2). NCBI lineage: Eukaryota > Metazoa > Chordata > Ceratodontiformes > Ceratodontidae > Neoceratodus > Neoceratodus forsteri. The sequence continues at coordinate 573,493,846 of CM057452.1, forward strand.
CAGACTCCCATCAGGTCATTATCAGTTTGCAACCCTACCCTTTGGCCTTTCCTCGGCACCAAGGGTGTTTACAAAATGCCTAGCAGCTGTGGTGGCATTTCTTCGAAGACAGGGAGTGACTGTCTTCCCATACCTGGACGACTGGCTGGTGGTGGGCAAATCACCAGAACAAGTCACAACCTCTCTAAAAGCTCACACAGGATCTTTTGGAGTCCTTGGGTTTCATAGTAAACCAGAAAATTCTGTCTTCACCCCTACACAGACTTTACAGTTCATAGGGGCAGAGATCAGTACTCTACAGGCCAGGGCCTTTTTACCACTAGACAGGGTGCAAAGCCTGCAGGCCATAGCAAACTCCTTCAAGTGGCACAGTCAAAAAACAGCCAGGCAATTCCTGCAGCTCTTGGGTCATATGGCTGCATCCACGGGCACAGTGCAGGGTTCCAGGTTTCACATGAGAGACATCCAGTTTCACCTCAGGAAACATTGGAGTCGGAAAAAAGATCCCTTTTCAAAACTCATTCGAATGACAAGGCCTCTGTTACAAGCCCTCTTGTGGTGGAAAAAGGAATCCATCCTAAGGCAGGGAGTCCCCTTCCAGAAGGAGGATCCTTCCCTAGTCCTCACAACAGATGCATCCCTTCTGGGCTGGGGTGCCCATCTAGGGGAGCACACAACTCAGGGTACCTGATCAGGGGCAGAGTCCCTCCAGCATATAAATTTGCTGGAACTCAGAGCAGTGCGGCTGGCCCTAAAAGTTTTCTCTACACTGGTAATGGGCAAGGTGGTACAAGTCAGAACAGACAATACCACCACTATGTATTACATAAACAAGCAGGGTGGCACCAGATCAGGCCTCCTATGCACAGAAGCCATGAAAATTTGGACTCTGGCATATTCTCTAAAGGTGTCCCTGCTTGCCATCCATCTGCCAGGAAAGGACAATATCTTGGCAGACACACTGAGTTGGATCAATCAGTCCCATCACGAATGGACACTGAACAAGCAGGTGGTGCGGGTAATTTTCAGCAGGTGGGGCGTTCCAGAGCTAGACTTGTTCGCATCCCACCAGAACCACCAGTTGCCTCAGTGTTGTTGCAGGCCACCAGCCTAGGACACAATCCCTCTGGACGCCCTGGTACTGGATTGGTCAGGCAAATTTCTCTATGCCTTTCCCCCTGGTTTTCAGGGTACTGCTGAAGCTCAGATCCCTCTCAGCTTCTCTGATCTTGATAGCTCCAGATTGGCCCAGGCAGCCATGGTACTCTCTTCTGCTCTCCATGTCAGTGAGCAAGTCAATAAGCTTGCCTCTCGGGCACAATCTTCTGACCTCCAATCAGGGAACATTGCTGTTCCCAAATCTCAAGTCCCTCCACCTCAAGGCATGGCTCTTGAGGAATTAGAGTATGCAGGATTGAACCTTTCTGAAGCTGTATTAAACATCTTGAAAGGTTATAGGAAGCCTTCCACTAAGAAAACTTATTCTGCTAAGTGGAAAAGATTCTCCTTCTGGTGCTCTGGTAGAAACTTCTCCCCAAATGATGCAGGGATCTCAGTGGTGTTGGATTATCTGACTCACTTACATTCATAAGGTCTACAACCCAGTTCTTTAAGAGTTCACCTTGCAGCAGTATCTGCATACTTTTCTGCTAGGACAAAGGTGTCTGTAGCATCAGATCCCATTTTCAAAAGATTTTTTAAAGGCCTGATGCATTTGCACCCTCCTCACAGGGCACCAGTGCCTGCTTGGGATCTTAATGCATGTATAGCCAGATTGATGCAGGCTCCTTTTGAGCCCATGGCTACAGCCCATTAAAAGTATGTTACCTGGAAAACAGTTTTCCTGGTAGCAATTACCTCAGCAAGAAGAATCAGTGAGCTTCAGGCTCTCTGTGTTGAGCAGGACTACATTTCCTTCCACAGAGATAAGGTAGTCCTCAGAACAAACAGACAATTCCTTCCCAAGGTTGTTTCAGATTTCCATCTGAACCAATCAATTGCTCTGCCTGTCTTCTTCACAGACCATACAAGCTCTGGTGAAAGAAGGCTCCACAGTCTGGATGTGAAAAGAGCTCTCAGCTACTACATGACAGCTACTAAAGGCCATAGGCAAGACAAGAAACAACTTTTCCTTATATATGGGGATGTCGGAATGGGCAACCCAGCCTCAAAAAGATCCATTTCTCGGTGGATTGTCCAGTGTATTCAATTCTGCTACACTGCAGGTAGGGAGTCCCCAGCTGGGATGAGGGCTCACTCAACAAGAGGAACAGCTGTCACTCTTGCAGCTGCTAGGTAGGTGCCATTATTGGACATTTGTAAAACAGCTACTTGGAAATCAGTACACACCTTTACAAAGCATTATAACTTGGATGTTTTGTCCAGAAGTGATGCCAGGTTTGGCACAGCAGTCCTGCAAAGTCTGTTTCCAAAATAAGTTCTGTGCCCACCTCCAGGGGGTACTGCTTAGTAGTCTGCACAAAGTTATGAATATTCTGAGCATTACTGGGGTTAGAAGAAATAATTACTTACCATAGTAATCTTCTTTCTTCCCAGTGATGCTCAGATATTCATAACTCCCTCCCATCCTCCCCTTCCAGAACTTCAGCCTCTGCATTCTGCATGCTAGTGCCACATAGCCATACCCTTTTGGGTACACTTCTGTATGCTAGACAGATTTTAACAGAGTTTTCTATCTCTCTTAATAGTTTTTCTCACTGTCTGGTGAACACCATTATTATATATATATAGTCCCTCCCTTGGAGGTTTTTTGAAGTAAATTGTTTTATTAGGCTAATCCTAAAAAATGTTTTAATTAATTAGTTGTCGGGTTTTTTCATGTTGCCTGACTTCCAGGCTTCTTACAAATCTGAAGGGCTTAGAACAGTACAGTTGGTAGAGGCAGTATTTGAAAGATGCTCACGTGCAAAGAATTCCATCATTTGCATGTGTTCCATCTCTCTGGGCAGTCCAACCCACCAGGCTGACTGCACAAAGTTATGAATATCTGAGCATCACTGGGAAGAAAGAAGATTACTATGGTAAGTAATTTTTTCTTCTGCACTATAATGTAATGGAGTTAAAAAAAAAAAGTCTCATTTCAGATACCTCGGCCTCCTTCTAGACTGTCACCTTACCTTTGAACGTCACATTAATCAGCTCATTAAGAATGCACACCAAAGGCTAGGCATGTTATACAGAGTCAAACTTTTTCTAATCCCAGAATCCAGGGCCCTCCTTGCCAATAGTGTCCTGCTCCCCATCTTTGACTCCGACGTTTTAATCTACTACCTCTCCCTCTCCCTCTCTCAAAAAAATTTCAGTAGGCTAAGGACCACCTATCACAATGTCATCTGGTTTACCACTGGCCTCCCAAGACTGACCCACTACTGTGACCTTTACAAAACAGCCAACTGGCCACTTTTAGAGGACAGGCTAGACAGCAAAATCCTGACCTTTTTCCACAGACTCTTACAGGGACATTTATGGCATTGTCTCCACTTTCCCTAGGTCTGCTCCCACAAGGTCCACTAGATGGTCCTCTTCTCTCTCCTTCTTCCTGCCCTTTTGTCGTATTACCCAAGGTCAGCACGCCATCTCTTACAAGGGTGTGAAATTGTTTAATAGCCTGCCCCCATCCCTTGTGCAATGTCCCTCACTGGCCTCATTCAAGAAAAACTTAAAGGGCTACCTGCCTAGTACTCAGTCTTGTAAATGCTCCCGTCTATGATTGACATGTACATTTTTTCTACACCCTGTAATTACTGCCGACTGTGATTGTTTTGCATACACATTTTTTTCAATTACATCTTGTAAAGTATGTTCCTCAATGTTTATTTAGTGCACCCTTTCTGTACAGTTCCGTCCTAATCTGGAGGAATGGTCAAGAGTGTGGCAGCTAAGATTCAATGCAAAGAAGTGCAAAGTCATGCAGTTGGGATGCAGAAACCCTGGGGAGGTTTACATGATGGGAGGGGGGAGTTATTTGCAGCCACAAAACAGGAACTACTGTAGATTTAGGGGTGATCATATCTGATGACCTAAAGTCGGCCAAACAATGTGTCAAGGCAGCGGGAGAGTCAGTGGGATGCTGGGGTGCATAGGGAGGGGTATTACCAGCAGAAGAAAAGAGGTGGTGATGCCACTGTACAGCTGACTGGTGAGACCTCATTTGGAGTACTGCGTTCGGTTCTGGAGGCCACATCTCTGAAAGGACATAGACAAGGTAGAGGCAGTTCAGAGAAGGGCAACAAAAATGGTGCAGGGACTACACCAAAGGTCATATGAGGAGAGATTGGTGGAACTCAATATGTATACACCGGAGGAGAGGTGGGGATGTGATGGAGACCTTCAAGTACCTAAAGGGAATAAATAATGTACAGGAGGGCAATGTGTTTCAGAAGAAAATATGCTGTAGAACAAGAGGGCATGACATGAGACTGGAAGGGGGTAGACTAAGGGGCAACGTGAGAAAATACTTTTTCATGGAAAGGGTAGTGGAGGCGTGGAAGAACCTCCCAGCAGAGGTGGTGGGGGTAAAGACAGTAGGAGGGTTCAAAACTGCTTGGGATAGGCATAGGGGAACCCTATAGGTTCAAAGAAGTGTTAGCCAGAGACAAAGGGAGATATGTGACACTTCTAGTAGATAGGGAAACTAGGCAGACTGGATGGGCCTCTCGGTCCTTATCTGTTGTCAAAGTCTGTGTTTCTACTGTATGTTAACCTTTATAATGTTTTCTGTTTACAACTGGACACGTGAGAAAATGGGCAGTTTTGCTCACATGCCTTTCCAGTATAAAAAAATAAACTGAAACATAGGTGTGACCTGATGAAAGAGATATCCCCAATGAAGATAGTACAGTCACGCAAGAACTTATGTAACTGTAGATCTTTGAGGGAATTTAGTTCATCAGGTTGTGCCGACCTACCCTCCATCCCCCTTGGATGCCATGCTTCTTAGTTCCTGTCTTCCTATTCAGGGCAGACTATTTGTTGTGCCAGCCCCTCCTGGTAGCTGCCCCTCTCTGCTCTCTCCTTGCTGGCTGGCACCTTGTATTTTTTTCCAGGTCCCAGGACTGTGGCCCCCTGAGCTGGTCTCTCTTGGGGCTTCAGGGGCTTTCTAGCGCTACTCTTTTTCCTTTTACGGGCTCCTCTGCTGTTTTCTGCCTCAGCTGTTTGGCAGCACTACTATCTCTCCTTGCTGCCTACAAGGAGGCCCTCTGCACATGATCCCTCTTGGGATAATAGAGATATTTCTGTCTTGCCCTCCTTTTCCGTCTTTGGGCTTTTCTGTCTTTTCTGATAGGCAGAAACATAGTTCTCTTTTGGTTCCCTATAGGGAGGTCCTCCAAGCTGGATCTATGGTAGGGAACTGAGGAGGATTGGAGCCGTTCACACTTATAAATGGGTATCCATGTCAGACGTCATCATGGGCAGCCCCTAGTGGTACTGATGAGAACTGATGAGAAAAAGTTTCCATGTGGCCTTAGAGCCTGATGGCTTAAATTCCATAGGTGTGACCTGATGAAAGAGATTCCCTTGAAGATCTACTGTTAGGGTAAGTTCTTCCATAACTGTACTTTTTTTTTTATTTGGACGATGAGAGGATTGAATTGGGGCCACGCCATGGATTTTGCTCTATTTTGTCTTCAGCAAGGCTACCCCACAGAGGCTTGCTGAAGAAGATGGAGGATCTGGGTTCAGCTAAGGACATAGTTAACTGGGTAGGAAGCTGGCTAAATGGGAGGCAGCGGAGGGCAGGAAGCTGGCTAAATGGGAGGCAGCAAAAGGCTGCAGTCATCTTGGGTCAAATCAGAAGAGAGGGAGTTCACAAGCAAGGTGCCACAGGGATCTGTCCTGGGTCCGGTCCTCTTCAGTATGTTCATCAGCAACATTGGAGTAGGTATCCGGGACAGGCTGTGTCTCTGCAGATGCCACTAAGCTCTGTGGGAGGGTGGATAGTGACGAGGGAATTGGGGAAATGCAGAGTGACTTACAAAAGCTAGAGGGGTGGTCTGAGGTTTGGCAGTTGAAATTAAGTGGCAAAAATTGCAAGGTAATGCAGCTAAGGAATAAGAACCTCAGGACGGAGTACTGGATGTGTGGGATGAGACTTAGCTCTATGGCTGAGGAGCATGACCTAAGAGTTATCATCTGTGAGGACACCCTCAAGCAATTGAGCCAGTGCAGCCAGGCCTATAATAAGGCAGGTAGGATTCTAGGGTGTATAGGGAGGGCTATTGATAGCAGGAGGAAGGGTGTAGTACTACTACCACTTTATAGATCTTTAGTGAGGCCACATCTGGAGTACTGTGCCCAGTTCTGGAACCCTCACCTCAGGAAGGATAGGGACAGGCTGGAGATGGTGAGCCAGCAGGGCAAGTCCTATGAGGAGTGCCTCAAGGCTCTGAACATGTACTCGCTGGAGACCCGAGGGGAGAGAGGAGATATGATAGAGACCTTCAAGTTCCTGAAAGGAATAAACAAGGTCAACTGTGAGGAAGTATTTAGCTTGAATGCTATTTTGAGGTCATGAGGGCATGAGTGGAAACTGACAGGAGAGAAGTTCAGGAGGGCTATGAGGAAGTATTATTTGACAGAAAGGGTGGCGGAGCCATGGCGCAATCTGCCAGCTGAAGTTTTGTGGCGCCAAAACAGTTGATGGTTTCAAGCATGGGTGGAACAAAGTGAAGGCTGTAGTGGTCATTCGGGTGACAGAATCTGGGAAGAGAATTGGGGAAGGGGGAGAACCCTGGATAGACACTAGGTTCTAGGGTTAGACAGGGGACGTGGGTAGACTGGATGGCCCGTTGGTCATTTTCTGCCATCATTGTCTATGTTTCTTTGTTTTTAAAATGGCATCGGTAAGCTCAGTTTGGAAGTATGGTTGCTACTTTTCAGTATCTGGCAGGTTTCCCTTGTAAATACTGTGTTTTTTTTTTTTTTTTTATTTCTGCAGCTACTCATATTTCTCTCCTGGCACTGGCGGCTTACATCTCTGATCCCCCAGCCCCATCCACTGCTCGCAGCTTATCTCTCAGTATTTCCCCATAGCTATGCCCCCCGTGGCAGGGCGGCAGGACCCCCTCCGCCATCTCTCTTGAATCTGGAGCGGAGGGTTACTGCCCATCGTGAAGGCGGCACCTGCGAGGATCGGATCATTCTGCCCGTCAGTGCCTGCAATTTTTCCTCCATTTTAACCCCCGAGATGCAGCATGCATTGACGCCAAGGAGTGAGCGCACATGCTACTGCATGCGCTCCTCCAAGCATCTGCTGCATCTACTGCTCTTCTTGAGCCTTGATGCACCAGCCCCCAGCCTCCGCTAGGGGCCAGTCATGCACCGAGAGCTGGTGTCCCCCCTTCCTGGAGAAGGAGAGCAGTCCTCGAGATGCTCAATCATTCTCCTCCCCTGCCAACCCCCGATGGCCTGTGCTCGTTCCCGAACATGGGTCACCGGTGGTGCGAGGTAAGGCATCCAGCACCTCAGCCCTCAGTGCCACCAGGCCGGACTGTAAATACTGTGTTTTAGTTTGTAGTTGTTTACTGATGATCACTTACTGGGTCTGAAAATGTTTGTTGCAGATTTTTTATTTTTTTATTTTGTTAGGTTCACTAAAGACTAGATTGGAAGTTGCAGTGTCATTCAACCACAGAGTTTTACATGCAGTAGTGTCAAGGTTAAACCTGTCTTCAGCCCACCCACTGGCTTTTGTATCCCAGCTGTTGTAGCGGTGCACAAGTCCTGTGACCAACACAGAGAGAGAAAACAAAATTTAAATACCAGTAAATGCTGTCTCCAACTACTGGTCACAGGGCTGGCCATTGTCAATTTGTTTATCGTTCACGAGATATCACGTGTTTAACATAGCTAAATAAAAAATGTGGTTATGTGCCACTGACAACTTTTATGCTTTGGAAGAAACTGGCGGAATCTGCAGGTGGTGGCCCTGTACTTCTATGACCAAAGTCTTAACCCTGCCTCTGCAGAAGCCTAGAGGCTAAGAGGCTAGAGCCTAAATACAGTGATATGTAACCCCTGTGACCAGCAGTCAAAGCAAGAACATTTATGCTGTAGTATCATTTTTTCTCTTGCAGAGGCCCAGATGAAGGAGGTGGAGGAGATGCTGGACCAGGAGGGACTGTCTGAGATAGAACACAGTAGTCCCAGTGAGCAGATTGCTTACCTGCTGGTGGAGAGAGCTACGCTGTTAGAGAAGCTAGAGATAGCAGAGAGGAAGTTGGATTCCCAGAGTTACACAGGCAGTTTGCGTGAAGCACAACTTCAGGTATTCTGTAACTGTTTATGGCACTGAGAGTAGTTCTTAAACATAGAAACATAGAATGTTTCAGCAGGAAAGGACCGCCAGGCCCACCCAGGCTGCCCAGTATGCCTAGCAAGCCGCTAGGACTTTGCTATTGCCTCCTGTCCTCCATGCTCTCTGGAACTAACAGCCCCTTGTGCCTATCCCACACTCTTTTAAACCCCCTCCCCCCAGTTTGTACCTCTACCACCTCCATAGGGAGCTTGTTCCAGTTGTCCACCACCCTCTCTGTAAAGAACTTCCTAATGTTCCCCTGTATCTCCCCCACTATCTGCCAGTCGTGCCCTTTGTTTTCAGTTGTTCCCTTAGCTGGAAGATATCCCCTACTGACACCCTGTTTATACCCCTAATGTACTTGAATGTCTCAATCATGTACCCCCTTTCCCTCCTCTGTTCAAGTGTGTACATGCTGAGGTCCTGTGGCCTTTCCACGTACGATAGATGCCTGAGACCACCTACCATTTTTGTTGCCCACCTCTGGATGCGTTCGACCCTATCCATATCCTTCCTGAGGTATGGCCTCCAGAACTGGATCCCATACTCAAGATGGGGCCTGACAAGCTGCCTATAAAAGGGCATTATAACCTCCCCCTTCCTGTTAGCTATACCCCTGCTGATACAACCCAGCATCCTACTGGCCTTCGCCACCGCCTTTTCACTTTGCTTTGCCACCTTCAGGTCCCGTGAAATGTTTATGCCAAGGTCCCTTTCCAATTCAGTAACCTCTAGGGTATGCCCCCATGCTGTATTCTAACCCCAGGAATCCACTAATATTATTACTTCTTGCAGTGCTCCTTTAAGCCAGCAGAGCTCTGGAGCCAAATGGAATGCTGTGCTAATGATGGCATGTTTAGCTCGTGCATCCAATTTCAAAACTGCCTAACTTCTAACCTCAGATTTCTTCTCTCTGCTGCAAAGTTTAGACGCCCTGGAGATCTTCTCTCAATCAAGAGCGATTCCTGAAGTGCATTGAACAAAAAAACTTAAGTAGTTTTGTTTCATTTTTCATTTACTGCCTAGTGTAATTGTCTTTTAGTATTTTACCTCGTAGTTTTAATTTTTAGCATTATATTCCGGTTCCTCGCAGTTCCTGTGAACTGAGGGTAACCAATTCTTTCTCTCTTGAATTGGAACCTTTTTTAAGGGGTTCCGATTATATTTTTCTTTATTTTTTAGAACATTTACCACATCTGAACCGAAGTTTCTCAGTTTCCAGAGCTGCTTCTCGGTTCCGGATCAAATCGGAACCGTTAGATTTTGGGTTTCATTGGTTACTGAACCGATCGCAAATATTCAATCTGTCTTTATTTGTGTCAGTTCCCAGTTCCTTTTTTCTTTAAGATGTCAGATAAACCTAAAAAGAAAACAGGACCTCCTGGTTTTAAAAATTGTCTGAAGTGTTTGCTAAGGCAGACAAACATGACTTATGTTTGTTATGCTTTGATCAACAGCATTTTTCTGCTGATTATGATGTTTGTAAGTTTTTCCATGAAAAAACAGTCGAAAAATGTAAGGAGTGGCTTAAAAGAAAATTAGAAGAGGGGTCCATGAGCTCTAACCAGTCCACCCCCTCTAAACCAGTGGCTATTGCTTCCAGAGCTCCAAATTCACCCCGATATAGGTGATGGCTCTGGTAAGAGAAGTAGTGAACCGGCTGACTCCCTGGTGCCTGCCAAAAAAAACAAAAGAAGACAAAGCACACTGAAACCCCGGCTAAAACGCCTCAAGGGGTCCCTCAGGTGCCTGTACCTGCTCCTTCGCCTGCTGATTTAACCCAGGCTCTAGCCTTACTACAAGTGCTGCAGGGTTTACTACCCCCTAAGCAGCCTGTGGTCACACCTGTTGAAAAAACTCCTGTTTTTGTACCTCTTTTACCCACTAACACAGTGGAATGTGAGGAAGAGTATCAGGCAGAGGAGGGTATTGAACCAAGGTCTCACCAGAACAGGACTTTGGCTGTCCTCCCAGACCCACAGATGACTTTTCATCCCATTTTTCCTTTGTTAGGAAAATGGTAGAAACCCTGGATCTGTAAACTGCAGAAGAGATCCAGGATGAGGAAGAAGCCCAATATATGGAGCTTATGGGGCTGACATCCACCAGAAGGCTCCTTCTGCCTATGTATAAATTCTTGAAGGAGGATGTCCTGGAAATTCCCAAGACTCCAAACACTGTCACACCCACTGATAAAAAGTGTGATTAACAAATACCAACTTGAAAGGTCAGGAGCCGAGTTTTTATTTACTCACCCTGACCATCAAGGTATTGTTCAGCAGGCTGCCTGTGAAAAGGCTAAAACTCCCTTGTCCTCTCACCCCACTGAGAAGGGCTTGAGAAAGATAGACAGCATGGCTAAAAAAGGGTACCTTTCAACTTCCCTGGCAGTTCGCCAAGCCAGTTATCAAGCTTATGCAGCCCTCTACCAGAAGGCTCTTTGGCAGTCCATTTTGAATAATGCTGAGGCTAACCCCTCTCTAACAGTTTCAGAGTTGTTGGATACTGCAAGACTGGGCTTGGAGGCTTCCAAGTACCAGTTCCAAATGTCAGCTGACACGAATGACACAGCTGCTAGATGGATGTCAGGAACTATAGCATTTAGAAGGTTTGCCCGGCTGAGCGCTACTAATCTCACCCAGAGTAAGGCTATGGACTTCCCAGTCGAGGGCCACTCACTTTTTGGTGCCCAGACTGAAGCATACATGAAGAAAGTAAATGAGTACAAGGCTACTTTCCAAAGTAATTCTACTAAAGAGAGAGCTTCTCTCTCCACTTCATCTTTTGGCAGGGGAGGCAGGGGTATGTCCTCTTTTAGGAGGCCTTTCTTTCAAGTGCAGGCTGTGCCCCAGCAGCAGTACCAATCACAGCAGGGTGGCTTCTATAGAGCCAGAGGCAGAAGTGGTTCAAGGAGAGGATCCCCCCCATCTGTACAGCTCCAGCAGCAAGCAAAGCAAAATCCCTGACTTTTCCCTTCAGGCTGCCTCTCCATCTCCTGTGGGGGGCAGACTGACTCATTATTTTCAGGAATGGCTAAAAATCACCACAGACAAGTGGGTTCTGAAAATAGTGAGTCAGGGTCTGTCCCTTTGTGTTAATTCCCTTCCTCCTCCAAGATCAAAACAGTTCACACCAGCTCCTTTCACGGAAAGAAAACTGCTGGAACAGGAGGTGCAGGCTTTACTCCTAGCAAGAGCAGTAGAGCCTGTTCCCCCCAGCCAAAGATGGCAGGGGTTTTATTCAAGATACTTCCTAACAACAAAATAATGGGGAGTGGTGGCCTATACTAGACCTCAGACTGCTAAACAAGTACATGATAAAACCCAGGTTCAAGATGGTCACATTGGCCATGATTCTGCCAACTCTGTAAAAAAGAGACTGGCTAGCCTCCTTAGACCTAAAGGACACATATTTCCATATTCCCATAAAGGAGTCACACAGAAAATATCTGAGATTCAGACTTCCCTCGGGTCACTATCAGTTCTCAACAGTTCCCTTCGGCCTCACCTCTGCACCAAGGGTCTCTACCAAGTGCATGGTAGTAGTGGTGGCACACCTAAGAAGGTTATGTGTTAGTTTTTCCTATCTGGACGATTGGTTTATCATGGGAAAATCTCACCAGCAGGTGACAGAACACCTTCAGGTAACCCAGGATCTGTTGCACTCTTTGGGTTTCCTTCTCAACATCAAGAAGTCAGTCCTGACCCCTCTGCAGGTACTGCAGTTCATAGGTTCAGAACTAAACACTACACTGGGAAGGGCTTCCCTCCCCCAGGAGAGGGCAGAAAGTATTCAGCTTTTGGCAGGCTCATTTGTCCTGAGCAGGCCAAAGCCACCAAGGCAGTTTCTACAACTGTTAGGGCACATGGCCTCAGCAACAAGCACAGTCATAGGTGCCAGGTTTCAGATGAGAGACGTTCAGTTCCACCTCGGAGCACACTGGTGCCAAAGGCGGGACTCCCTATCAAAACCAATACCAGTAACAAAGGTGTTACTACAGGCACTCCAATGGTGGATGTTGCTGGAAAACTTGGGAGAAGGGGTCCCATTCCTTCAGGAGCCCCCTTCACTGGCTCTCACAACAGATGCTTCCCTGTTAGGGTGGGGTGCTCACTTGGGGGAACACACCATTCACAGCACCTGGGAGAGTGCAGACTCACTCCTGCACATAAACCTGCTAGAGTTAAGGGCTGTTTACCTGGTCTTCAAACTGTCTCACACTTAATATAAAGGAAAGGTGGTACAAGTCAAAACAGACAGTACCACAGCATTGTACTACATCAACAAGCAAGGAGGGACAAGGTCCACTCCACTTTGTACAGAGGCAATGAACATATGGAGCCTTGCTTACTCTCTAAACACCTCCCTACAGTCGATCCATCTGCTTGACAAGGACAACACCCTGGCAGATGCCTTGAGCAGGATAAACCAGGCCTATCATGAATGGGCACTGAATAAGCAAGTGGTGAATGTTCTATTCAGGAGGTGGGGCACCCCCAGAAATAGATCTTTTTGCATCCCACCAAAATCACCACTTACCTCTGTATTGTTGCAGGGCCCCTGCCAAGGGGACAGTTCCCCTGGATGCCTTGATTCTGGATTGGACTAGGAGGCATCTTTATGCCTCCCCCCCCTTTCCCCTGATACTCAGGGTGCTAATCAAGCTCGGATCACAGCCAGCTTCAATGATTCTGGTAGACCAGACTGGGCCAGACAGCCTTGGTATTCCCTTCTGCTCTCTATGTAAGTGACCAAACCGATTCACCTTTCACAAAGGTGCAACTTACCGACGTCCTTTCAGGGGGGAGGGTCATGTACCCCAATCTCAGGTCTCAGGCTCAAGGCATGGCTCTTGAGGACTTAGAATACACAGGCTGGCTATCCTCTGAAGGGGTTCTAGAGGTCCTCAGAGGGAATAGGAAACCTTCTACTAGGAAAACCTATGCCTCGAAATGGAAAAGATTCTCTATATGGTGTAATGGTGAAGGTATAGTCCCAGCTCAGGCTGGCATTCCAACCCTGCTGGACTGTTCGACTCACCTGCATTCCCAGGGGTTGCAGCACTCAACCCCAAAAGTGCACCTGGCTTCAGTGTCAGTATACATTTCAACTGGAAAGGATGCCTCCTTAGCATCAAATTCTATCTTCAGGAGGTTCTTTAAGGGACTGTTTCACCTGTTCCCCCTCATAGGGACCAGTACCAGCTTGGGACCTGAACATTTGTATTGCCCAGCTTATGCTTCCTCCCTTTGAGCCTATGGCCTCTGCAGAGCTGAAGTTTGCTACTTGGAAGGTAGTCTTCTTGGTAGCAATCACTTCTGCCAGGAGGATAAGTGAGCTCCAGACCCTCTGCGTGGAAAAAGTGTGTTTCCTTCCACAGGGGCAAGGTAATGTTGAGAACTAATAGGAAGGTGCTCCCCAAGGTGGTCTATGACTTCCATTTGAACCAGGCTATTACCTTGTCAGTTTTCTTCATTGATCACTCTAGCTCAGGGGAGTGCACACTGCACAGCCTTGATGTAAAACGGGCTTTAAGCTACTACATGTCTCATACCAAGGACCATAGGTGGGACAAACAACAGCTGTTCCTCATCTATAGGGAGGTAGGTAAAGGGACACCTACCTCAAAAATAACTATCTCTCAGTGGATAGTTCAGTATATCCAGTTTTGCTGCTCAAAAGCAGGTAAGGTACCCCCTCTGTTTCCTGCCCTCCAGCCAGTTCTTCACCCACCTAACCATGAGCGGCCCCAGCCCAAGGCAACTAATTTTGTGCACTAGTCTTAATGAGATAACTGGGACAAGCTTTGAGACCCATAATCCTCTGTGCAAATTTTTCTGATGTCCCAAGCTGAAGTTTATGATTTTGTCTGTTTAAAGCATTTGTATTAGATGAATGCTGGGAGACAGAGATCCCATATCCATGCGAACATCCTTAGTAATAAAGAATGAAGTAAGAGAAAAATTGACAGTATATAAACTATAAGTTGAACGGTGTCTAAAATGTTTTTCGAAGTTTTGCCTGATGTATCCATGACTCTTTAAGGGCATCAAAGTGCAGGGAATAATGTGGGTTTCTATTTTCACATAGAAAGTGAAAAACTTAGCAAAAAAAATCTCATTTCATGACTTTTTGTATTCTTTACGGAATTATCCGCAAAGTCCAGAGGTGGATTCAGGCTATGAAGTTAATAGTATTCTTAAAAATCACCAAGAGGGGGGATTCAAGGGGATGTGCCCCCTGAAGTGGGGGCCCCGGCCAGAAATTTTTTTCCATGAGTATACTGAAGGTGGGATATTCAAAGGAGTTGTGCATGGTGCAGCAGGGTTGCGCCATGCAAAACCCACCAATGCGCCCTGGCGCGATATTCAAAGGGGCAGGTTGCGCTGCGCAACCTCCGATGCGCCAGGGTGCACCAGTAATGTATGCGGCGCAAGTGCGGGGGGTGTGCCTATGCATGTGTGGCACATCCCGATATTCAGCCCGGGATGTGCGGCACATATTCTGGCACATACTTGCCTTGTGCCTCTCGGGGGGACGCAAAGATGTGCCTGGCAAAACCAGGAGCAAGTCCCGGCGACCCACAGGCGAGCTGCCATATTGCAAGGCGCAACATGGCAGCCACCTGCTGTGGGTGGCCACCCGACCACTCAGGACACAGTCCACATGCCCCCTGCTCGGGTGTCGTGCCCCCCCTCGCCCGTTTGCGGGCATGTGTAAAAGTAATCCCTGGTGGTCCAGTGGACCGCTTTCCATTGCCTGATCATGGGCATAAGTTCAAATAATCCCTGGTGGTCCAGTGGACCGAACCCCATCGCCCGATCACGGACGTACGTTGGAACACCCCCCAGCACCCGATCGCGGGCATACGTTAGAACACCCTGGTGGTCCAGTGGAACCCCCCTCAGTGCCCAATCGTGGGCAGAATGAACGGACACCCTGGTGGTCCAGTGGTACCCCCCTCCCAACCGCCCACTGAGTCCTCTGCCACTCTGCACCCCCCCATCAGCGGTGGGCAGCAGCACCCCGCCTGCAAGCCGCCTGACCACCCGCCAACTGACAGCATACAGTAGGGCTGTACGCCTATTGGTCCACTGCGTGGACCAATGGGCATGCAGACCAAACTGTACTACACAGTCCCGAATTGTGAATGAGCGTTCATTCACATTCCGGGACTGTGTAATACGGTATGGTTTGCACGCCCATTGCACGCAGTGAACAACTGGGCATACAGCCCTACTGTATGCTGTCAGTCGGCGGCGGTGTGGTTGGCGGGCAGGGTGCTGCTGCCTCCCGCTGATAGTGAAGTGGTGGGGACTCAGTGGGCGGTGCGAGGGGTACCACTGACACCAGGGTGTCCAGTGTTCGCTCCACCCGTGATCAGGCACTGGGGGGGGCTTCCACTGGACTGCCAGGGAGTGCTAATGTATGCCCGTGATTGAGCATTGGGGATTAGTCCACTGGACCACCAGGGATTATTTGAACATATGCCTGTGATCAGGCAATGGATAGTGGTCCACTGGACCACCAGGGATTCATTCTACACATGCCCTCGATCGGGTGTATGGGAACGGAGCCCGCCGAGAGTTAGCAGGGCGTCAATCCCCAATGACTGCAGCCTAGCAGGGCGCCAAGCGCAAGTCACCAGGGATCAGCGCACCGCATGCAAATGGGGCCATAATGACATGCAAATGGCCCCATTTGCGCCTTGCATGCAAATTGGCCTCATCTGCATGCCCATGGCTGAATATCGCAGTTGCTGCACCTAGCGCAACTGCACTTGCACTGGCGCAGCCCCCTGCTCCCCTTCTGCCACTTGCACTGGTGCAGTGCCACTATGCCCTCAGTGCCATATTCAGTGGTGCTGAGCCATGGCACAGCACCGTTCAATATCTCCTGGTCCATGCCCTGGCTCATCCCAGTTGCGCTGCACCCAGGCTTACACCCCTGCTTGGCGCAGTCTGAATTTCCCACCCTCAGAGTACATGAGATCGTCATTCTGAGAATCAGAAAGCACACTTATTCCAATGTGCTCAGCTAAGTAAATAGCCCTGTTTAAAATAAAAATTATGGGATTCAATTGATGTTTCCTTTGGCTCAAATGGTTGCCACTTGAGTGGATGACTGTGCCATCACAAATCAGAGATGTTGCTGTATCTTTCCTTTCACCAGAAGAACAAGAGCTGCAGCGGGGTGTACGGGCTGGTTGTGGGACCATGGACTACACTCAAATGCAGACCATTCAGTCTGCTTTTGCTGCCCCTGATTAATGGATCAAGCTCTCAGGTTATGCAAACTTCTCCCCACTGTTTATACATTTTAATATTAGGTATTTACACTCATGACAAAGTGACGTGTTTCTGATTTACTGACTTTGTGATCTAGATCATTATTGACTCCTATCCACATTGTTAATTTGTAATTTATATTGTTGCTAAACTTGTTAATGTTAGTTTTCTGTTAACTTGGAGCAGTTCTTTCACATTCGGTTTGCCATTTCTTTGGGACGGTCCGTGAAAACAATATGCTGCATCAACAAAGGAATCCGAGTTGCCCAAAATCATACTATAAAATCTTTCTAAAATATAAAAAAGTATATTGGTACAATCGAACAAAAGGTATCAAACTATCCAGCAACTCCGTATAAATACATCAAATCTGGCCTGAAACTTGTTTTATTTGCAATAAGTGGACACCAGTCCATTCACAGTAGAGAGAGTTCTGGAGGAACTTACAAAGCTGAAGGTGGATAAAGTCATGGGGCCACACCACATACACCCAAGGATATAAACGAAGCTAAGAAAGGAACTAGCAGTGCCTCTGGCCACCCTGTTCACAGAGTCACTCACCACAGGTGTGGTTCCAGAGGAGCGCACATGTAGTCACACTGCACAAAAGTGGCAGTAAGGGAGGAAGTGGGGAACTACAGGCCAGTCAGCCTCACCTCAGTGGTGGGGAAGATCATGGAGACACTGCTGAAAGAAAGGATAGTGGCACACCTGGAATCCAGTGGTGCACAGGATCTGAGGCAGCATGGATACATAGCAGGAAGGTCTTGTCAAACAAATCTGATGGATTTTTTTGATCGGGTGACTAGGGAATTGAATCAGAGAGGGGCAGTGGACATAGCCTACCTAGATTTCAGCAAAGCCTTCGATACCGTCCCACACAGAAGGCTGGTTAACAAGATGGGTAGTCTAGGCATGGGGCATAAGGTCATACATTGGGTTAGAAACTGGCTGATGGACAGAAGACAGATGGTGGTGGTAAATGTGATCCAATCCGGGAAGAGAAAGGTGACCAGCGGAGTACCACAGGGATCAGTACTGGGACAAGTCCTGTTCAATGTCTTCATTAGTGACATTGCAGAGGGGCTGGAAAGAAAGGTCTGTCTATTTGCAGATGAAACCAAGATCTGTAACAGAGTGGATACTCCAGAAGGGGTGCAGAAAATGAAGAGGGACCTGGAGAAGCTTGAAAGATGGTCGGAGGTGTGGCAACTGAGGTTCAATGCAAAAAAGTTCAAGATAATGCACCTGCGTAGGGGAAACCCTGGGGAGAGCTACAGAATGGGGGAAGGCGCTGACTGTCACCAAAGAGGAAAGGGACCTGGGGTTATCATACCAGATGACCTTAAGGAATCAAAGCAGTGCACAAAGGCAGCAGGGAGGGACAGTGGCATGCTGGGGTGCATAGGCAGAGGCATTACTAGCAGGAGACTGGAGGTGGTGATGCTGTTGTATAAAACACTCATGAGGTCTCACCTGGAGTACTGCGTGCAGTACTGGAGACCACACATGCATAAGGACATAGACAAGGTGGAGGCTATCCAGAGAAGGGCGACAAAGATGGTGTATGGCTTGCATCACAAAACATATGAGGAGAGACTAAGAGACCTCAATATGTACTCACTGGAGGAGAGGAGAGAAAGAGGGGGGCATGATAGAAACTTTAAGTAGCACAAGGGCATAGCAAGTTGCAGGTGGGGGGGGGTCTTTTCCAGTGTAGAAAAGATATCAGAATGAGGGGACACTATATGAAATTGGAGGTGGGTAGATTAAGAGGTAACATGAGGAAATTTTTCTACACAGAGAGGGTGGTAGACATTTGGAACAGTCTGCCACAAGAGGTGCTGGAGGCAAGCACAGTGGAGGGGTTCAGACATGCCTGAGACAGACACAAGAGAACATTGGGTGGGAAGGGAGTGATAAGAAGCCATTGCTCACCTGGGGTCGGTGACTGCATACAAGTATAGGGCTTTTGGGCAGACTAGATGGGTGTAGCGGTCCTTATCTGACGACAGTTTCTATCTATGTAATGCCACAAAAGTAGGGAAATGTATAAAACTGCCTTACAGTAGTGCTTATTCTCTTTGGAGAGGCATGTGTAACTTTACTGGCTAAATTATTTACATTTGCTGGGAAAATAAAGTTTGTGAGTTTTTCAATTATTTAACTAGGAGTGTTTTAATGGTATAACAGCCAAACCAGCAAAAAGGGTTTCCAGCACAGAATCCATACTAAATTGTATCTTTAGCAAATCACCTGGGAAATACTGTCAGTTAGACCTGAAATATGTACTGAGCTGGATGCTGAATAGGTCACATAAAACCTGCCCTGTACTAAAAACTTCTAAAAGGTAAAATGACTGGGAATGAGGTGTTTTTTTTTTCTACTTATTGTTTTTCCCCCGCCTTTTTTCACTGTCCCTCAACCTTCCACTCCTTCGGTCCCCCAAGGAGTATCACCCTCCCAACCCTACCGACACTCGGGGTCTGCCCCTAGAGTACCACACTCACTGCCATCGGACCTCCATTGATGGCCCGGATTACCACCCGGGCGAGGAGAGGTTCCCACCTTACCTCCTCTGTCCTGCAGCGAGCTGTACAGCGAGGTCTGCCCTGATCAGTCAGCGGGTGGTGAGACTGGCTCCGAGGGACGTCATCTAGGCAGGCTGAAGGGCTTTTTCCTCTGATTTTTCCCCGACGTCGGCGTGCAATGAGGCGCAGGCTGCTGGCATGCGTGGGCGCCGCGTCGTGGCGACCCCTCTGCCAACGTCTGCCCTTTTTCGCATCGGCTCTCCTCAACCGCACCAACCACCCTGAGCTTCCCCAACAGGTGGCGGTATCGGCGGAGGCGTGGTCCCCCTCCCGGAGAAGGAGAGCCGTTGGCTCAATCCTTCTCCTCCCTGCACCCCGTCGGCCGGGCTCACTCCTGAACCCGGGTCACCGGTGTAGTACGAGATGTGTCATCCAGCGCCTCAACCCTCAGCGCCTCCGGGACGGCTGAGGTGGGTCTTACCTAGAAAATTTGACTCCTGCTTTGTAAATATCTACCGTATCATTTAAAGGGGCCATTTACTGTAATCATACCATTTAGTTACAGGTTTTGAAGTAATAGGCTTGCCTAACATGAAAAAATGTGCCCAGATTGTACAGTATTCAAATAAAATATCCAACAAAGAATTTTGCAACAAAACAAACCCTAGCAACTGTGACTGGTCTCGAATCAAGTCTTCTTTTATCTAGGGAAATGAAGTTGATTTATTATTTTGGGGGTCTCTTGACAAATCTCCCCATGGAGTGAAAAGTTGGGGTTTAGCATGACAGTTTTTCTTTTCACCAAAGTTCTGTATTCTGCCATACTTAATAAAACACTTTGCGAGGGAGTCACGTGATGAGCTGATCGGGTAAGACGTGTCCCGAGCATCTCCAAGGCCTCGCAGCATAAAGCTTAAGTTTTTTTGCTCCAGGACTGGCAAAAAACATTTAATTTAGCCATTAAGAGCTCCAGAGACGACGTGGGGATACCTCCTGGCCAGACGATATAGGGTCGCGATCTTCTCAAGACCGGCGAGTCTACAATTAACAGGGGCGCATTGGCAAGCTCAGGCCGCGCCTTTGCTGGAAGATGGAAGCTGACCTAGTAGAGCCCCTGGTGGGGCGTGCTCCAGCCACCAAGCGGCCTAAGTCCCAGTCGCCCACTATACTTGAGCAGGGCGAGAATCAGTGAAAGAAGGGCTTGGCACAAATGCAGATGACATTCGAAATCAAGGCACTTTTGCAAGGGCTGGTGTTGGACTTTTCTGAGGTTAAACCGGCGCTTCAGTCTTTGGCACAAAGAATGGGCGATGCTGAGGCCTGGATCTCCTCGCAAGAGAGGAAGGTTTCTGTGCTCGACCAGGAGGTGGGGATGATCCGGAAAAAGCTGAAGAAATTGGAAGAGAGGGTGGAAGATCAGGAATCAAGAAATCGCAGAAACAACTTGATTCTGGCGGGGCTACCAGAGAGGGCTGAAGGCCCCGACTGTGTTTCCTTTATGCAGGAGCTCCTGTTAAAATTGTTAGGCCCTACACCGTTTGGGAAGGGGTATAATTTGGAAAGAGCCCATCGGGCACTACGGGAGATGCCCCACAGCGAGGGCCCAGTCATAATCATGCGATTCCTTAATTATAAAGAAAAATCTCATGTGCTGCTTGCTGCCAGACAAAAGAAGCCTCTGCAATGGAATGGTGCTTCACTATGGTTTTTTCAAGACCAAACGCCAGCGATTAGAGAAAAGCAGAAGGAGTATGCTGATATTAAGAAGAAGCTTTATCTTGCAGGGATAAAATTCCGGCTTCAATTTCCCACTATCTTGGTCATGCGTCTCCAGGCTGGAAAGAAGAAATTCCTCACGGCGAAGGACGCGCTGGAGGGGCTATGGGCTGAGCTCCCAGATTTATTCAAACCCCCAACATGACTGCTTGCGGACAAAGGAGGCTGAGCTTCTTTGAAGGCTGTGATGGAAGGAAAACATGGGTGTTTATACTTTTTAAGGCCGGTGGCTCTACTGCTTTTGGTTAAAATCTGGACGTTCAAGGGACTAGCCAGGACTGGATTTTAGGACCTCGATGGGTCAAAAATGTCAACCCACAAGACTTTAGTGTATTAATTAGTGGTCATGGGGAAGGGGTTCATTAATCATATTATCTGTGTTACCAGACCCAGGAATACCTTCCAGACCCTGGAACACTGGAGGAAGTTGTTAGAAGAGGTGATGAGGGATTTTGTTAATTACAAAAGGGTCAATTAGCTAGGGTTTTACTTGCTAATAGGCGTTTTAGTTATAAAGCGAGCTCGTGCCAGCTTTGGGGAAGGATGGAGAAGGGGAGTGGCCTAAGGGATTTGGACTAAATCAACGCTAGTAAACGGAGGGATATCACTCCGGGGTGTAAGGGAATCTAAAGTGGAGCAGTGTTGGCTCGAGATTTAATTTACCGAGGAGGGCTTTGAGGGGGACCCCCTTAATTTCCTCTTTGTTTACTTTCTCTTTTTACTTATGGGAAATATAAGGGGGCGATGGACTGCAGAGAAGATGGGGCCTTTACGTTCACGTCTCTGGGGGATCTAAGGGCCAGATTCTGGAGTTTGATGCCAGTGGCTGGGACTGAGGGGAGGCAAGGGAATGGGTTCATCCGTGACTCAACATCAGATGGTTGGTCGGTCTAAGGACCGGGGGACAAAGGGGGGGGGCAGGGGTGGAAAGAGAGAGAGTCCAGGTATGGGAACAATAGGAATGCAGACCTTAGAGAGGCACAATATCTGGGTTCATTTGAAAAATTTTGATGTTACTGATGGCATGCCTTAAAATAATTTCTTGGAATGTAAAAGGACTCAGGGTTCGACGTAAGAGAATGATTATTCTTCGGTATATTGAGCAATGAGGGGCGCACATTGTAGCACTACAAGAGACACATTTATTGACTGATGAGTTGGATGGTCTCAGGAAGCGATGGGTGGGACAGGTATATGGAGTGGGAGGGGACAGGGCCTCCGGGGGGGTTGCGATTTTAATCGAGAAATCCTGCCCATATGAAGTGACCCAAGTGTTAACCAGGCAAGACTGTAGGGGGATCTATTTGTCGGGCAATTTGCTTGGTAAGGCAGTCTCAGTTGCATCCATTTATGGGCCAACTCCTCCCGATCCCGAATTTTTTGCCTCAATAGAAGGGGATATAGCTACCCTTCCCTCACACTCACTCATCCTGGCTGGTGATTGGAATATATATTTTGATAACAAGGAGGACAGGATACCTCCACATAGCGGGCCGAAGACCAAGGCCCAGTTAGCCCTGGCTAAGTTTTTGGAGACAGCAGCTTTAGTTGATCCAGTTAAGAATCTTTCAAATAGGGGCCTTAGCATGACATTTTATTCGGCAGCACACAAAAGTTACACTAGAATTGATTTTTTTTTGGTTAATAGAGAGGTTCTCGCAGAGATTAGAGAAGTGCTGACTGAGGGTAGGACCCTCTCAGACCACTCTCTCATCCAGATACAGTGGGAACCAAGACCCACGCCGCCTAGACCTTACAGGTGGAGGCTTCATGATTGGCTTTTAACAGAGGATACGAGAAGGAACGAACTAGAAGGGGCTTTACAGGAAATCATTAGGTCCCAGCTCCCCACACTGAAGGATAAAAGATTAGCTTGGCCTACCTGTAAGTTCTTTTATGCAGAGGCAGCTAGGGCCCTAGCGGCAAGGGACAAGTCGCTTAGAAGGGCCAAAGAGGAATTCCTGGTTGGGGCGATAAACTCATTGTCGCAGCTTGAAGGGTCCTCGGGGGGGAAATAGACACGGAACTTAAAAGTCTGAGAAGGGAATTGTCAGAAATTGTTTATGGGAAAACAGAGTTCTGGTTAAATAAGATTAATGCCAAATTCCTATTGCAGGGTGACTCCCAGGCGCTTTTAGCAGCCAGAATTAAAGAGGGAGGCAAGCAGGACAATTATATCAGTTAAGCATGAAGGGAAGCTGTCACAGATCCGCAAGAAATGGCTGAGGCGTTGCATCTTTTTTCAGAGAAATCTACCAAGCTAGAGACTTGGTGGGGAGAAAGAGGCTAATCGTTATTTAGAAGGAATCCAGTTACCTATTCTGGATTCTGCCCAAGCTAAGGAACTGGAAGCCCCAATTAGAGCATCTGAGATTGTTGAGGTGGTGCGGTCTCTTCCTCTAGGTAAATCACCAGGGCCTGATGGTCTTACTGCTAAATTTTACCAAACCCATATTCAGACCATACTCCCTATACTTCATGAATTTTTCCTCACTATAATGAGGGAAGGAATTCACCATTCACTGCTCTATCAGGCTTATGTTACTTTAATACCCAAGCCAGACAAGCCCAGGGACGTACTAGGTAACTATAGGCCTATAGCGTTAATAAACCAAGACATTAAGATTCTTACCAAAATCTTGGCAAATAGGATTTTGATTATTGCTCCTAGTTTAATTAGCCAGGAGCAAGTAGGCTTTATGCCGGGGAGAAGGGCGAAAGACGCTTTCAGGAAAATTCATCATATTCTAAATTTTGCCCCAGACTCTCGGCTACCCTTGGCCCTGATTTCCCTAGACGCTGAAAAAGCGTTTGACCAGGTCTCACATACATTTCTCTTTGCTACAATGGAGAAAATGGGGTTCCCTGGGGGTCTCCTTAGAGGTATTAGGAATCTATACGCTGGTCCAACGGCTAGGATACTATGTAATGGTTATATCTCGAGGGAATTTCAAGTTAATAATGGGACTCGCCAAGGATGTCCTCTCTCGTCGATACTGTTCAACATCTATTTAGAACCCCTGTTAAGATCTATAAATAGGGATGTTAAGGTCCAGGGGATCAGGATTGGGGGAATGGAGCTAAAACTTTCAGTTTTTGCGGATGATATACTTCTTCATTTACAAGACCCAGTATCCAGCTTTGAGAGCGTAAGAGACTCAATAGACCGTTTCTCTAAGGTCTCTAACTACAAGTTAAATCTTACCAAAACACAAATCCTACCCTTGACTCCACATGTATTTAAGGCAGATTTCTCATCCTTGGGAGTACAGTGGAACACTGACAAATTGAAGTATCTTGGAATTTGGATTACAGTAAACCAGGAGTCCGGGGTTGATGCCAATTTGGGGGGGATCATATCTGCGGTTAAAGCGGACATCACATGGTGGAACAAGCTACCTCTGAACTTTACGGCGCGTCTGGGCCTTATTAAGATGAATGTCCTACCAAGAAGGATATACCCGGTATATTTAGCTCCATATAACATCCCTGTCAAGTGGTTTAGTTTAATCAGATGGCTAATTTCAGGATTCTTATGGAATAACAAACCAGCCAGGATAAAATATAATGTCTTGCGTTTGCCATATGAGGAGGGGGGCGTTAGGTTACCTGACCTCCATGCTTATTATGTGGCAGGCCAGTTAGGCCTGATGGCTTAATGGGCGGGAAGCGCTGAGGGAAATTATATACCTGCATGGTTGCAAATTGAGAAGCAATCGTTACTGAGCTCCGGCTGTACCCCCGAATCGATGCTATATGCCAGGCCCAAAAAAGGTTTATTCAGGGAGGGTATGGGAATCCAATTAGGAAAACCCTGGAGGCCTGGTGGTCCTTTCTCACTCCGTACAAAGGTGCTGTCAAATGAGGTCCAGAGACCAGCCCATACTGGGTAACCCTAACTTGTTATAGGGGTAGGTACTTGGACACCGTGGTCTAATTATTTGGGTGGTTTAAGCTGAATGATACGCAGCAGGAGATAAAATAGTTCTACCACCACAATGTGAAGGTTTGTCCTTTTTCAAAGGTTACAGCTTAAACAAATGTTAGCAGGGTTCCGGAAGGGGTTGGGGGACTTTTCAGATAACTTCCTCTCGTGGGGGAATTTAAGGGAAGCCTTCCGGAAAGCTAACCCACTCTCACGAGTTTATAAACTTCTCTTGGACTTCCTGGGCCCAAATATTTCTACTCAAATCCCTTACTGGGACAAGGTGATGGCTACTAAAAGTCTTAGGTGGGGAACTATTTGGAAGGCCACTAAATACAATGTGATTCCCAAATATAGAAACATGCAGATTTTTGTGGTTCACAACATATACTATACCCCTGTAAAGCTATATGGTAGAGGGTTGAGACACAGATCTGTGTTTCAGGTGTGAGAAAGAAGTGGGTGACCTGTTACATGTAATGTGGGGCTGCAGCAAAATTTCTCCCCTATGGAGGGAGATTAAACGGGGCATGGATCCAATGCTAGACTACACAGCTTTTATAACTCCAGAAGTTTGTGTTTTGGGTGACTTTTCTCAGATTATAGGGACTGCACCCAAATTCCACCTTTCTTTAATGGTGTCGGTAGTCAAGGCGTTCTTAGTTAAGCACTGGAAGGATGATCAGGTCTGTGCATATGAACAATGGGTGAGAGAATTGCTGGGGGTATTGGCCAAGATAAAGAGACACCTATTCTCTGAGGGGAGACAGGAGCTGTATGCTAAAAGATGGGCAATATTAGATGCGATTTATTCCCAGCAGGTCACAAGCAATGGAACTCAGGTCTGTCTGTCTGATGATGATTAGCAAAGGGATATATGCTGGAGTGTTTAATGTCTATATTGTTTTGTGCCTTTTGTACCATGTTTTTTCTTCTTTATTTTCCCCAATATTCTGGGTAATGTCTGGACTCAAAGCTTCATAGGTGGTTAAAATTGGGTCATACCGGGTCTACTACTAAGATAAAAGGGGAATGGTTGTGGTCTGCAGGGGCGCAAGGGGATGGGGACTCTCTCTCTCTTTCCAGGGGACACACTGGGAAGCCGTCCGGGAAGATTCAGGCTCCATGGGGCCGGTAGGATACAACACACTTGCAAGTGGACATATAAGGGAGGACTGAGTTAGTGAGGGGATGGGTCTTTCTAACACTGGACAATGTATTATATTAAAGCACTGTTGATTCTGGATTTGGCCACAATGTGGGGCGGCTCCCCAGTGTATTTGTACATAGGGGTTGTACATAATTTACACAGCCAGTTTTTGGGTTGTGTCCCTGGCATGGCCAGGTATGTGTAATGTGTGTGTGTTTGTTTGTTTGGTCTACTGAAAACGAATAAATGTGATTTAAAAAAATAAATAAATAAAACACTTTGCGTGCTATCATTCTTTAAAATCGTATGTGGTAAGTGCTATTTTTTTTTTGAGTCTGCAAAGTTATCTTGTTTGCACCATGTACCTTTAAGCCACTTCTGGATTTCCTGAGTTTGTCTGATGGCTTGTTTGATTATTTTCATTACTTAATCTTTATTGAAACCAATCATTAGCAAATCACCTGAAATATGACATAAGCCGGATACTGAATAGGTCACATAGAACCTGTCCTGTTCACCAAGCATCAAATGTTTGACATTGACAAATGCGTGTTGCTAAAATTGTGCTGGTGAAAGACAGAAAATGGGCATGCCCTGGAGTGCCTGGCTTTTGCAGACTCCAACATAATATATTATTAGTCAGGCTGAAGGAATCTGTTTGGTAGTGAGGGGAAAAAAAAATCAGTGCAAGGATGGGTGAAAACAAATGTGTGATTTTGCAGTTATTTATTTGAATGACTGCTATGAAAGATCTGAGCTTTTTTTATGTAACGAAAATTGCCCAGTCTACCCTATTGTTAGTCACCTCCCCCCAACACATACACGCGTGTAGTTACAAAAGCATCTGTGCGACCCAAAGTGTTGTTGCTCTTATAGAAGCACGTTCAGATGGGAAGCAAAATCAGATTGGGAATGCACACTAAAAGAAATGTGCTGTTGGTTGATGCGGTGTTTACTAAGCTCCTCTTCCTTGCTTATTTGACTGTTTAGGGGTATGCAGGGGGGACTCACTCCATTACTTGTTTGGGCTTTCATTCTGGATCCCGTTGTCTAACCTGCTAAATACTAAAATGAAGGTTGAAATAAGCATGGAAGCCAGGGTATGGTGCTGGGTTTATCTTTCTGGAGTTGTATGCCGTTATTATTGCCTTTAATTAGCTTTCCACACAAAAAAGGATCAGGTGCTCTATCTCAGCAAATTGTACTGATCACCTAGACGTAAAATATAATCGGAGAATTTCTGAGTATAGTCTGCACCCGTCAGTGCCTAAGGTGACTGCATCTGATACTCCCCCAAAGACAATTTTTTGACTATGCATTTTTTGTTTGTTTCTTTATTAGCTTGTGCCTCAGAGTTCGCAGTAAAGGTGCACTGTTAGATTTTTATTGAATTCTGACTCCTATTTCAAATATAGTCCTGTTAGCCTTCAATAATGTTGTTGCATTATAACATGTTCGGGGCCGGGGGGCATGGAAATTGCAACTGCTGCTGCCTTTTTGTCCCTTGTGCTATTTAAAGTTAGTTGTGGTCAGAGCTGAGTCTGACTGGCAGGTTGGAGTTGTTAGGCCACTTACGGGTCCTGAAGACACCTGCCGATTGCTGGACTGCATCTCTTGGCATGGCCCCCGACTCTATGGTTTACCCAGTGGTCATTCCCCAGTCAGCCATTCCTGACCCACAGAAGAAAGACAGTAGCCAGACTGTCACACCTGAAGACCGATAAAAGCAGCATGAATCTAAAATAACTGTTTTACCTCATTTACGGCACTAGTAACCAGTACACAGCTGATCCGCGGTGTCCTACCTGCAGTGCCGGACAAAATTAAACCTAAAGAGCAGCAGTGAGAGGGATTGATGCTCCAAAATGTCTTAGACCACATTGAAGGTAAGTCCCATGGTCGCAGCTGCGTGTCTTCAGCAGCATCCTTGGTAGATGCAGCCCATGTGGGCAGTGTGAGCAAGGAGAAGGCAGAAGAGCCATTCACTATTATTTACAAGTGGCTGTTCCAGCAGTTACAGAGACTGGTCATGACTCTTGAGAGGCTGGAGGGGAAGTTCACTGAAAACACCAAACAGTAGTATGTTGGAGGAAATCACGGACAAAGAGGCCGCAGCAATTGCAATGTCCATGCCCCATCCCAAGACAACTGACACTGCACCAAATGCAACAGATGCCCAAGCAATGGAACGCAAGACGAGTTTACAGCAAGAGCTAGATGGCATCATAAAGGTGGCGTGGATAATGGCTACTCCAGAAAAAGGTGAAGTACCTTGGAAATATCGGCCAGAGTTGCAGTATGGTCCCTGATTTGACGTTCGGTGATGTTTTTCCATTGTTGTTCTATAATTAACTAGTTCAGATGACCTGCTCCTAGTACGGCCACCCAGTTCTGCGGCATGTGCAGTAATCAGCATGAACCTGGCGTTGGAGCTCAGTTTAAGTCACGCAGGGACCAGATTTAGACATGTTTCATCGTAACAAGCTAGGCACAGCTGAGCTTCCTAATGTAAGTCTCATTTAAAAACAAGCAATATAAACCAGTTAAAACTATAATGTGAATGCCCACAGTCACAGCTTGAAATTTAACTGGATTGTACTGCTAGTGTTTAAAGTAAACTTATATTAGCAAGCTTGGCTCAATTTTTTTTTGTCTGAAACTATGTTTAACTTGAATTGGTTAAAAATGCCTAAACTTGGTCCATCCATCAGTTTATCTGAGTTCCGGTACCATTTATATCAGTGAATGCACTGGAGGATCGGGTGGCCTTATTAAGAGTGGGTCATCTGAATTAGGTGATTTTTAGAAAATGTATAAAAAAAATGAATGACCAAATGTCAAATCGGAGACCATATTACACTACAACAGCTTACTGAAGGCCACATTGGGTATATTTGATATGGGGAGTCAGAATTAAATAAAAAGCTGACAGTGCTCCTTTAACCATAACTGCTTGAATGTGCAGTAAGAGCATATATGGTGAAATGTGCTTGGGGGCATTAGCGACTTTTGTGGTGTCTTTAAAGAAGGGAGCCAAGCCAGTCATCGACCTTTCCCTAAACACTCTCCCACCACCAGTGTCCCCAATTTTGGCAGCAGCCCAGCTGTGGTGGACTAATAGTGGTCCGACTGTTCATGCCCCATTGTCGGGCTCCTCAAATCTCTCTCTCCTTTCAAACAACATGAAGTCTTGCTATATTCTGACTTATTGCAGTTAGCCCCAGCACTTGAACTGCTCTGGAGAGGAAAGAGTTAAATTCTATGCAGAGCATAGAACGTTGAGCTCGAGCTCGGTTCAGACCTCTGTCTGCTGCACTTTGAAGTGTAACCGTCAGATTCTTTACTCCGCCTAACTGAACAGTCGCTCCAGAGATTTCACCTTCACTCTCGGTTCGCGGTTTAAAAATTGTTGGTTTTACCGATATTCTCGCATTTGTTTTTCGGTTCAGATCCTTGTCTGTGGTACAGTAAGTGCATAGGTAGTGGACTTGGCTAGAAAAAGTGTGTGGAAATTGTATACTGAATTTGTGTGACCAGATAGGCTGAACTGGTCTCTGGTTTAGTGATTGTTTTCTTTTTCTTTACAGGGAATTTTAGTGTGAGGTACCAGTCCTTATCGGTTTAAAAAAAAACAACGTGTTTTTGTTTTTTGTTTTTTTTCAAATACCCGTAACATGATTAGAAATCAATAAGAGTGTCTTGCCTGGCGGTTGCCATTAAAAGGGTAAGGGTTTAGTTATGGCTTTGTCTGAGAAACCCAAGAAAAAAAACGGGCCCACTGGGTTTCAGCACTGCAGTGAGTGTGGGGAGGCCTTTGCTAAGGCCGACCCCCACCCATTGTGTTTAGTGTTTGGGTTTTAGTCACCCAGAGTCAGACTGCCAAATCTGTAAAAAAAAAAAAAAATTTCCCAAAGCCACCCTGGATAAAATGTTGGGCAGGCTTAGGGAAAAGGAGGCCAAGAAGTCCGCTGACCTGGATAGCCAGCCCGGTTCGGTTCCGACTGAACCAGAAGGAGCACCCTCTGACCAGGGTGAGACTCCTTCGGGCAAAAGGAGAGCTGATTCTGAGGGATCGGGTCCGTCAAAAGGAAAAGACAAATCGGCCAGTTCGGATCCAGAGCAGCAGCATCCGACCACTGAGGAAATTGCCCGAGCGATTCGTATAGTTGAATCGCTTAGTTCGGTTCCGACTGATCTGGCGCCTTCTGGCAGGCATTCGGTTCAGTCGGTTCCTCCGGTTCAAGAGTTTACCCCTGAAGATTTTTATGAACTGGTCTTGGAGGGGGATGATGATGATGATGAAGGTGATGGAATTGAAGGTCTGGATGAGCCTGTCGAACCGGACATCTCCCCAGACAGGCCTTCTGGTGTTTCCCCTCCTAGGCTTTCTGAGTCCCCATCCCACTTTATGTTCTACAGGAGAGTGGCAGAAACCCTCCAGCTCCCTATGGAGGAAGCTGTTGCGGAACAAGAGGAGCCTGACTTTGTGAAGATGATGGACATCCCAGAGTCCAAAATGTTGTCTATTTCCCTTCACAAGTCTTTTGGGAAACGGACACAAAAGCTGTTAAAAACTCCAAATTCATTACTTCCTGTGGACAGATGGATGGACAAGAGGTACATGCTGTCCGGCTCAGGTACGGAGTACTTGTACCAGCAGTGCAGCCATGTTGGGGTCATGCAGGCTGCAGCCTGTGATAAGGCTAACATTCCCTTGGCTTCACACCCCCCAGATAAAGACTCCAGGAAACTAGATGCCATGGCAAAAAAGCAGTACATGGCATCCTCTTTGGGACTCAGGCAGGCGAATTACATGGCCTATACAGCCAGGTACCAGAAGTCCAGGTGGGACACTGTACTGGCACTGGCTAAGCAGGCCCCTCCCCAGCTTGCCAAGGAGCTGGAGAAATTGGCTGCTGATAGGATTGAGGATCAAAGATTCAATTGCATGCTGCTGTGGACTCCCAACGGTGTTTCATCTAGAGTCATGGCTACATCTGTGTCTCTTTGGAGACTGGCTTGGCTCAGGTGTACTAGCCTTTCTCATGATACCCAGGCTAAGGCTACAGATTTTCTTGTGGTTAATAATTCTCTGTTTGGGGAGCAGACAGAGAATTATATGAAGAAAATGGATGAATACAGGACCACCTGTAGGAGTGCACAGGCCAAGGTAAGGGAGGCAACTCCTCAAAGGCAGCAAGCTAGGGGCAGGCCTTTTCATAGGCCTTTCTACCAAGCACAGGCCTCCTCTCCTTTTTCTCAGAGGGGGTTCTTCAGAGGGAGAGGCAGAAGGGGGATGAGCAGGGCTGCATCCACCTCTCAGTCTAAGGCTCCTGCCAAGCAGACACCCTGAGGTGTTAGCCCGGGTCAACTCCCCCATTCCTGTAGGAGGCAGGCTGGCTTACTGTTTCCAGGACTGGAAGTCTGTTACCTCAGACAAGTGGGTCTTGGAGGTAGTAGGCCAGGGCCTGGCTCTTGGCTTCAAAAAATTCCCAAAGCTGAGAGCCAGATCTTTTCCACCTGCAAACACCTCCAAAACCATTGCCCTGGAGGCAGAGGTTTTATCTCTTCTGGCCTTAAGGGCCATAGAGAGAGTTCCTACAATACACAGGGGAAAAGGTCTGTACTCCAGGTACTTCTTTACCACGAAAAAAACAGGGGAGTGGCGGCCCATCCTAGACTTAAGATACCTAAACAAATATTTGTTAAAGCCAGAGTTCAAAATGGTGACTCGGGGAATAATTCTTCCCTCTCTAAGGCCAGGGGATTGGCTAGCCTCCCTGGACCTAAAGGATGCCTACTTTCGTATTCCCGTCAGGTGCTCCCACAGAAAGTACGACAGGTTCTAACTGCCTTCAGGCCATTACCAGTTCAAAGCAATGCCTTTTGGCCTAACATCGGCTCCAAGGGTGTTCACAAAATGCCTGGCAGTAGTAGTGGCTTTCCTAAGGAGAAAAAATATCTCCATATTCCTGTACCTGGACAACTGACTCTTAGTGGGTCAGTCTCCAGACCAAGTTAAGTTAGATCCAAAAGTGACCCAGCAAGTGCTCACTTCTCTAGGTTTCCTTCTCAATCTTCCCAAGTCAGTTCTCAAGCCAGTACAACTGTTGACTTTCATAGGGGTAGAATTAGACACTGTCGAAGCAAGAGCATTTCTCCCCTTGGTAAGGTTGAAGGCCATCATGGAGCTGGTTTCTCGACCAGCAAGACGCTTTCTTCAGCTGCTGGGCCACTTGGCAGCTTCCACTGCAGTGATCCAGGGGGCCAGATTTCAGATGAGAGACAATCAGTTTCATCTGAGGGCTTTTTGGTCTCAGAAAAAAGATCCTCTGACCAAACTGGTTCCAGTGACTCAGACTCTGATCTAGGCTTTTCAATGGTGGCAGGATCAGGACAATCTCAGGCAAGGGGTCCCATTCATTACTCAGTCTCATTCTATGGTCCTAACCACAGACGCCTCTCTCCTGGGTTGGGGAGCTCACTTGGGGGCTCTCACAGCCCAGGGGATGTGGTCCACTCAGGAGTCTCTTCTCCACATCAGCCTTCTGGAGCTCAGGGCGGTTTACCTGGCCCTGCAAGCTTTCTCACAATCAGTACAGAACAAGGTGGTTCAAGTCAGGACAGACAACACCACCACCATGTGGTATATCAACAAGCAAGGAGACACTCGGTCTATGGCCTTGTGCGCGGAAGCCATGAAAATATGGTCCCTGGCTTATTCTCTATAGACCCCTCTGGTAGCAGTCCACCTCCCAGGAAAGGGCAATGTGATAGCAGATGCATTGAGCAGGATTTCCCAGGGCCTTCATGAATGGTATCTGGATCCCCTAGTGCTAAAGTGATTTTTTCAAGATGGGACACACCAGAGATAGATCTCTTTGCAGCCCCAGACAATCACCAACTTCCTGTCTTCTGTTGCAGTCCCCCAGTCTTGGGCTCAGTCCCTCTGAATGCTCTGATTCTGAATTAGGAAGGGAAATTTCTGTATGCCTTCCCTCCGTTTCCTCTTCTATTCAAGGTCCTGGTCAAGATAAGGTCACAGTCTTGCAAAGTGATTCTGATTGCTCCAGGTTGGGCCAGGCAGCCTTGGTATCCCATATTGCTGTCCTTAACAGTCCATCTTCCCCCATCTCTTCCCAGGATCCACAATCTGTTAACCTCCTCTCAGGGGAGGATCTGGTATCCCAACCTTCGGTCTCTCAATCTCAAGGCATGGCTCTTGAAGAGTTAAGAGTATGCAAATTTGCAGCTGTCTAAAGGGGGTTCTGCACATTCTCAAAGCCTCTCGAAAACATGCCACCAGAAAAACTTATAACTCCAAATGGAAAAGATTCAGCATCTGGTGTTCCAAAAAGCATATATCCCCAGACACTGCTGAATTGTCTACAGTTCTGGATTATATGGTTCATCTCAATGGCCTAGGTCTCAGACCAGCTACCCTCAAAGTACATTTGTCAGCTGTTTCTGCTTTTCTGTCAGTAGGAAAGCCTTCCTCACTGGCAGTTCATCCTGTTTTCTGTAAATTTTTCAAGGGATTGATTCATACCAATCCTCGCTTTAGGGATCCTACCCCTGCTTGGGACCTTAATGTTTGCATTGCCCAGCTTATGCAACTCCCTTTTGAACCTTTGTCTTCGGCAGAACTTAAGTACTTGACTTGGAAGACTGTGTTCCTGGTAGCTTTTACCTCTGCCAGACGTATCAGTGCATTGCAAACTCTGTCAATAGAGCCTGATTTTATCTCATTCCATAGAGATAAGGTGGTCCTTAGAACCAATAGGAGGTTCTTACCTAAAGTAGTTTCAGGTTTTCATATGAGCCAATCCATGTCTCTCCCTGTATTCTTCACTAATCATTCTTCTTCAGGAGAGAGAGAAAATTACACAGCTTGGATGTTAAAAGGGCCAATAGTTACTACATTGAGTGTACTAAGGCACACAGGTTTGACTCCTTCCAGTTGTTCCTCACTTGTGGGGAAGTGGGTAAGGGCAAACCTGCCACTAAGAGAACTATTGCCAGGTCGATTGTCTCTTGTATACAATTCTGCTATGAGAAGTTAGGCAAAATACCACCCTCAGGCCTGAGGGCTCATTCGACTAGAGGTACAGCTGCTTCCCTGGCTGCTGCCAGGGATATTCCCTTACTAGAGATATGCAAAGTAGCCACCTGGAAAACAGTCCATACATTCACCAAGCATTACTCTCTGGATATCCATGCTAGGAGTGTTGCTCGGTTTGGTACAGCAGTACTGCTGAGCCTACTCCCAAAATAGGTTTGAACCCCTCCTCCATGGAGGTACTGCTTGGTAGTCTGCAATAAGTCAGAGTACAGCAAGACTTCATGTTGTTTGAAGAAAAAATTACTCACCAGGGTTTTATTTACCTCTAAAAATTGATTAGCGTTTTGCTCATAAAAGTTCTAAAACATTGTGAAAATGCATAGCACTTGCATCACTGTGTTTAACAAACATAACACTTCTAGAAAATCTATATAAATGCTTTCTGTACAGTTAGTATTGTCCCAAGGAAAAAAAAAAACTGCTAATCAATTATTTAAAACCTTGCTCACCTTAGTAACTGAGTTTCTTCTAATGGAGTCTTGCTGTATTCTGACCTCCCTCCCTGCCTCCCCTCTCAGAACCTGGTTTTTGGGAAGTGGGCTGGCAAGTGCAGTGTTGCACCCCAGGGGTGCATTTGGGCGCTCCCTCTCTTTAGAGAGGGGGAGTGGGTTATGTTTCTTTATTTCAATAGTCATAAGTTGTTCACTACCTGGTTTTTGGATTTCTCAAGTTGAGTCTTTTGGGGATCCAAAATATTTGGTTGCCATTTGGCTAATAAAAATGTTACAATTTCCACATAGTGGGTTAGTTAGTTAGTATTAGCGCATAAGAATCTGATGGTTACACTTCAAAGTGCAGCAGACAGAGGTTTGAACAGAGTTCGAGTTCAACGTTCTATGCTCTGCATAGAATTTAACTCTTTCCTCTCCGGAGCAGTTCGAGTACTGGGGCTAATTGCAATAAGTCAGAATACAGCAAGACTCCATTAGAAGAAACACAGTTACTAAGACGAGTCATTTTTTTCTTCCCACACCACCCCTTAAGCAATGAATGAATGAATGAAATTGCCCAACACTGAGTCAGAGCTCAGTACAACATCAGGGCTGTACTTCCTCTACCATTCTTTAGTCAAAAGGACAAGTGGAATGATTTAGACTGAACAAGTTTCTCTCTCTCTCTCTCTCTCTCTCTCTCTCTCTATATATATATATATATATATATATATATATATAGTGGGTGTCTTGAGTTGATCATCTCCTTTAGGATAATGGGAACACAAGTGATCGCAGCTGCTTGTGAAATAAAGTTGTAAAATGTTATTTTCATTCTTGAGTTTCAGGGAATGAACGCTACATCTTACAGCATTTATTATGTGAAAGAGAAACTGAAAACATACTTGCGGTGCTGTCCACCCTGACTATCAAGATGTTCACAGAGGCGCCGACTGTGCTCGACTATACATCTGCCTGAGTGAGTGGCTACCGGTCCATAGCTGTGGTAACACTGGCTACCCAACTTTAAATTAACTGAACAGTAACACAGATAAGTCATTTGAGTAGACATACTGCTCAAAAAATTTATTTATTCTTCTGTGCTTCATTTGCGTTGCTCCACCTGATGTTCCAGCTGTCCTGGTAGCCATTTTTTGGTAGCTCTGACAAGTACAATTTAAAAATGGCTACCTGGAATGTGCCAGCATTCTGGCTATATTGTGGAATATGTCAGAATACTGTGTAAATCCGCCCCTGAAGTCCCCCTAAAACTTTGTGAAAACTGTGTAAATAATAAGATTCCTCACATTCAAATAAATGATGCACATTGTTTTGCAAATAAGGTGCTAAGTGTCTCAGCAAGACCAGTGTACTGTAGATGTCAAGCACAGAACTGTCCTCCCTTGTGTGGCCTGTCTATTTTCCACTGTTTTGTCTGCCTTAAACACAACACCCCAACACGGGGAGAAGCCTGGACACATGTTCCCTATCCCAACTTTAGAAAAGTCTACCTCTTTGGCAGATACTCCTTTCTGGATGGCATCTATTGCTAGGGAGAGCTGGCACTACACTGCTTCTACCTCCCTAACCAACCTGTGATGTATTTATTTTGTAGACAGGGTTGGTAGTGCAGTGTCACAGTCCCACCACCCCAGTGGTGTGCCGAAAGCCAGCTATGAACGAATTGCTCACAATAGCAAGAGTACTTCAGCAGTGTGTAGAAAGCCTGGTGTGAACAAATTGCTGATACTGACCGGTTTCTCCTAATGGTGTGCATAGAGCCTTGTGTGAACTAATTGCTCACAGGGATGACTTGCAGAGAGCTGGGTGCAAACAATTTGCTGTCGCTGACAGGGGTCCCTTAATTGTGTGCAGACAGCCTAATGTATTGGATGGGAAGGGGGAGACTCAGTACCACGACTGAGGAAAGAGACCTTGGAGTTATCATCAGTGACTCCCTAAAGTAGTTGTCAGTACAACAAGGCTTATAGCAAAGCTAGTAGGATGCCTGGATGTATCGGCAGGGGTACTTATAGCAGAAAATGGGAGATAATACTTCCCCTGTATAGATCCTTGGTGAACCACACATGAAGTACTGTGCCATCAGGATGGATAGAGATCTTGCTGGCCTGCCGGTGCAGAGGCAGAGTGTTGGCCTGCTACACCGACAACCTGGGTTCGGGGATGGACTTGGGACATCAGAGGGTGGACCTGAGGAGAAGGATTGAGCATCCGAGTGCACAAAATCCCGAAATTCAGTGTTGTAAATGTGCTGGCTTTTAACATTTTACTTTTTAATTTTGTGAAAAGGTAAACTTACCAGACAATCACGGTCAGCTAAGCCTATGTCTCCTCATAAATGACATGCTGAAGCCTATGGAACTTACTTGTTGAGTGCTTAATTATATGGGAAGGGTCAGTGAAGAAGATCAGAATGTGTCATGCACAACTG
Source organism: Neoceratodus forsteri (assembly GCA_016271365.2). Classification (NCBI taxonomy): domain Eukaryota; kingdom Metazoa; phylum Chordata; order Ceratodontiformes; family Ceratodontidae; genus Neoceratodus; species Neoceratodus forsteri. The sequence continues at coordinate 573,530,838 of CM057452.1, forward strand.
CCTAAACTGTGTTCCATATTCAGCAGTGTTTTCTGTCCAGTAGGTGTGGCATTTTGCCATGCACTTAGTGCTTCTGTTGTGTACCTGGAGGTTCATTTTAAAATTCCACAGATGCTACTTTTACTCGAGGCTAAAATGGTGCAGATATTGATGATGGTTGGTGGGGGGAAGGAGGAGCGCGGGCTCTTCCATGAGGTGCGCTTGATGTCTGGCTGCCAACAGGCTTGTACAGTGGCTAGCTATAGGGTAGCAGATTGCTCCGGGTTGTGCTGTCCTCCCAGGCTCAGTTCTGTTATCAGGAGGATGCAGGCTGGCATACACAAGGTAACCCAGGGGCTGCCACAGCACAAAAGACACAGCACACGGGAGTCGGGGGACTGGAATCCATTGAGTACGGGGCGTTGTTGGGGGAAGACAGTTTGACAGCTCAGCCAGGTTAATTACATTAATTCTAGCAGATTTCTAGTAGAGCTGTCAGCTCGTCATATTTGCCGACATCTCCAGGTTTCACCCGACACTGCAAATGTCGTGATTTTCATTTTCAGCATTTTAACAGGGTCAGCCTTTTAATTGTCAGGAATTCGGTGTCGGGCAAATGTGTGACGGGATATTTCATGTCTGGCAAATGTACCTAACCTGTGAAATAGGCAGCAAGCCGAGGTGGTGGGTGCAAAAAACTTTAGTGGTTTTAAGCATGGCTGGGACAGAATGAAGGGTATAGTGATTGCTGAGAGCATCAGAAGCAGGGAGGAGAATGGAGGAGGGGTGGGGGGACTAGGACCCTGGAGGAACAGTAAGCCTCAGGGCTAAATAGGGAACTCGGGCAGGCTGATTGGACCTTTATTATTTTTCTTCTGTCATGGTCTATGTAAGCCCCCCTCCTGGATGTGTAGGGGTATGCTTGATGTTAAAGTCCATGGGGAAGGGGGTGTTCACAGCCATAGAAAACACAGACACAGAAATTGCCTTGTTTATGTGGTTCAGTTTGTTGTGTCCATGCGATGTCCCAGACTCAGCCTCAGGGTGCAGGTAGCTGCAGGGGCCAAACTGGCTTAGTGCAAATCAAGATGGCATTATTTCATTTCAAGGTCCACATTGATTTGAGTTCAAAACTGGATTTAATGTAGTCCAACAGTTTAAAACAAACTTCCACTCCGTGGAGTGTTGGTGTTTTGGTGGGTACAGTTAATTTTCAAGGTAGGCGCAAGACCAAGATCACAGTGGCTTGATTGACCAAATAAGATTACCTCACTTCATCCCTCGGGAGCTGAATATGGCTCTTGAAATAATGGCAGCAACATTATTCTGGGCCATGTAGTGCCTCCCTAGAACTGGCAGCTTTCTTACTCCTTCCTGCACCATACCTTGAGTTTCTCCTACGGCTCCATTGCTTCACTTCTTACAACTGTTCTTCTTGCGAGCACCCTCAGATTGCAGCTGGGTAGATATCTGCTGCTCATGGCAGTCTCGCACCTTGGCAGTGATGGGCGATTTTGGCCGGGGGGAACGTCCTTACTGCTGCTAAATTTCCAGACATAAACCGCTAGGACACTCGAGTCAGATGATCAGTGAGCGCACTGGCCAGGGACCCAGGGCTACCCATTAATGTGGCTGCTTGCAAAGGCTGACACCGTGATCCCTTTGTCAGTCTCCAGGCTGTCCCCATCTACTCCAGCTCGGCTCTCCTGGTTAGCACCAGAAACAGTCCCAAATGTGGGTTGACCATGAAGAAGTCTGCCACCCTGCTCCACCAACAATGCAGGCTGTCACCTTTGGCTGTGACCCTGCACTTAGCAGCTAACAGACTGGCTGCCAGGACGGGACCCCTCCATGCCATCCTACCCTGGTAATGGGGGACATGGGGCAGGCTCTCCTACACTTTGGGCCCCAGCTCCCCTCCTTCTTCAGCAGCGTGGAAGTCTATACAGCAGCACTCTAAAGCTGGAAAAGTTCCTTCCCCCCCAAATTGCTCTACTTCCCCCGACCATATGTAGCATCTGGGACGGCAGGCTGTGGTAGCAGTCACCCCACCCCGGCCCCGAACCTTGGCCCCACGGACTGACTTTGCACCTATGCTCCCTACCAGGGATCTTCCCTTATCTGGCGACAAAACCCCCTATTCATACCTTAGAGCACCCAAGACCCGCCTGCTAGCAGGTGGTCCCAGAGAACTACCAAGGTTAAAATCTGTGGGCAATACTAGTAAGCTCCCATAGGGGGCTTACATCTGTATTTCTTTGTTCCAGTTTGAACAAACTGTTCACAATGACAGAGGTCCCTAATGGCACGCATGGAGCCTCCTATGAACAAATTACTCACAATGTCATGGGTCCCCTAACCCTATGTAGAGAACCTAATATGAACAAATTGCTTTCACTGACGGGGGTTTCCTAACAGTAGGCAGAGAGTCTGATGTGACAATTAACTCTCACTGTGAGGGATCCTGTAGAACTGAGAGGATAAACGTGGGATCTTTTTTTAGTAAATAGTAAAATAGCTAAAGCAAAAGTGGGCTACTACCACAACTACTGGGAGAAAGGCAAAACATTACTCACCATAGTAATTTTGTTTTCTTCCAGAGAGATTCCTCACTATGCTTAAGAACTGCATTCATTCCCCTGGATTGAGCTGCCCCAGAGGTTTGAGAATGTTATGCTAGATATGGAACCTAAAATGAAATTCAAACTCTGCTGTGTGGTCCCACTCACTCCTACTACACTCTAATGTCAGATTTATTTCTAAAGCTAGGGTGAGCAGTGACCACTGAAACTTAAGTAAATGACTATCAAAAAATACTAATGACAATTAGATGTGTTGTGGTAAAATTGTTGTAAAATTTTTATTCAAAAATAGCTAAACATGACAGAACCGTTTTAATTTTTATGCAGAGTTAGATGACTGAGACCACTGAACAACAATTGTAGAGGCACTGTAACAAGTAATGCTCAAGCAAATAGAAAGAACTGATTCTTGTTTGAACCTTTTTACCAGGTTCTGGAATGGAAGGCAGGGATTAGGGATGGTTAAGCATAGTGAAGGATACCTTTGGAAGGAACAACATCACCACAATGAATATTTTTTGCTTCAAACCCCAGGAATCCCTCACTTACACTTAACTGCAGACTCAATAGCAATACCTTTGGAGACTGGGTATAGAACCTACGTGCATAGCTAGATAGATATAGCGCCCCTTCCTAGAGGCTTGGAGCGCTTAACAGTATTTAAAAACAATTCATACACAGTACACAACTTCAAAATACAGTGCAGAGTTCAGTATAAAATTCTGTCTATCATTCACTAAGATAATACATATTAAAACAACAGTCCATTTTCTTTTCAGCTTCATTACGAAACATATACAGTATAACAAAAGCCTGATTGAATAAAAATGTTTTCAATCCTTTTTTGAAGGTTTCCACTGAGGGTGCCTACCTTAGATTACATAGGGAAAAGGTTCTGCAAGACAACAGTACCAAAACTGGCATCCCTTCTGGACTGTATTTCCAGACAGTAGTGCTTTGTGAAAGTGTGTACTGTTTTCTAGTTAGCTACTTTACAGATTTCCTGCAGGCAAGGACCTCTTGATGCTGCCACAGAGGCAGAGGTGCCCCTTGTGGAGTGTGCTGTAAGGACATTTGGGTGGTAGCTCGCCAGTTTTTTCATAACAGAACTGTATGCAGGAGACTGTCCAATGAGAAATGGTTCCCTTGGATGCTGGTTTCTCTTTTCCCACTTCACCATAGGTGACAACGAGTGTTAGCTGACCTTGCATCCTTTTTGAGGTCTTAAGTAGTAGCTAAGAGCTCTTTTAACATCCAGACCGTGGAACTTCTGTTCTCCTGAGCTGGATTCTGCTGTAAAGGAAACTGGAAGTGTAACTGACTGATTAAGATGAAATGCAGACACCACTCTGGGGAGGAATTTTCTGTTAGTTCTTAGGGTTACCTTATCCCTATGAAATATGATGTAGTTTGGATTTGTGCAGAGGTCTTTCAGCTTGTTCACCCTTCTGGCAGATGTCACCGCCAGCAGGAAAACTGCTTTCCAGGTGACATCCTTCAAATCAGCAGTTGCCATAGGCTCAAAAAGATCCTCCCTCAGCTGAGCAATGCACATATTCCAGTCCCAAGGAGGGACAAGGGTCTCTTATTGGAGGGTACAGGTTCAAGTTCAGGTTTATTAGCAGGAATAACTCCATTGAGCACACTCATTTACAAGGAAGTTCTGAACGGACAATTTGGTACAAGATATACAACTAGCAAACGGTACAAATACAGAAATATATATATATATTTTTTACATCATTTATACAATTGAAACAGTCACATTAGTCATCATGAGATCGGCTATAATTGCAAGGGTATAAATACTAGACTTTCAGAGGAAAGTACCTTAACCTGAATAATGGGAGCTTTTACAACTAGAGCAGGCAAGGGAGATAGGTATGTTCAGGTAGGAATTTGGTCGTGAGATAGACATGAAGATAGGTGACATGACAGAGGGGATAGACAGAAGGATAGAAGGCGTCAGTATGGGGTGCATACTTATCCTCTTTGTAGAAAGTTGATGCTATTGCTATCTCTAATGAGATGAGGGTGTGATAGTGACATAATTAGGAGGATAAGTATATGATAACGTTATTTTTGAGATTGGCATGTACAGGAGTTGTACAATTTGCTGTTGACAGGGTTTTTAAAAATATTTAGTGAGACAAGATTTTGAAGTTTGAGGGTAGCTTGTGCTTATTCCAAGCAGCTGGAAGGGCACTGGATCTATAGATAGTTGGCCGAAGTGGGAGCGGGTGTGTGGAACATCTGGCAAAATGAGTGAGTTGCTCCGTAGCAGATAGTGACAGGTAGATCACTGAAAAAGGCTGGATATGTAGGATTGGAGTTTTAGCAGGAGGGCTTTGTAGAGTCATGTGAGTGAGTGGATGAGCCGTCTTGTGGACAGGGAAGTCCAGCCCAGGGAAGCGTATAAATCACAGATCTTACTTCGAGATACAGCTCTTGCAGCAGGTTACACCATTAGGACTGAAGCTGGCAGGCGCCAGGACCCCATGGAAATTTTCTAGCTAGCAGTCTTCAGCGGAGACCGCCTCCGATGTCGGTCCTGCCCCCGACGTCGGGTGTAGTACATAAGGAGGTGGTCCCCCCTTAATCCTCAGTTCTTTTCCCGCCGTCGACATTGCCAGTATTGGCCTCTCGGTCTCTTTTTCTAGCGTGCGACGACCTTTAGAACTACGACGATTTTCGTCTTTCTTTCGACTTTGGATCAACTGATGTCCTCTCCAACAACTTCTGTTGAGGGTCACCAATCGGAGTGTGCCTGTGGCAAACAGATCCCCTTCAAGGATCCACATTTGGCCTGCATGCGCTGCCTAGGCCCGGAACACGACACCAAGGCCTGCTCCTTCTGCCAGGGCTTCAACAGTCGCACCAGGATCCGCCGCCAGAAGGCCCTTCAAGCGTTTCTCTTGGAGAAGAAACTGAAAACCATGGATAAAGAACCTTCCTCCCAGGGGGAGTCATCGGGTAAAACCCACAAGCACCAGGACAAACACCGGGAAAAGGAAAGGTCCGGGTCCCCTGCAAGGGCCTTGGACTCCCGAAGCTCCAGCTCGAGATCGGACCGCTCTCCCTCCAGGGCTCGGTCGCAACCTCCCCCTGTTCAGGTCAGATCCTCCAGCGGCTCCTCTTCTCTGCAGCCCCTGAAGACTTCCAGGCCGTCGGCCTCTTCCACTCCATCTAAGGCCTCGTCAAAGTCTGGGGAGCGCCATAAATCTTCTTCCGCCGGCAGGACACCGACGCCAGGTCAGTTTCCCAGCCTCCACGTGGATCGGGTCCAGTTCCTCGTAAGACCAAGGACCTGACGTCCCTCAAACGGACATCGGACCCGAAGTTGGCCCACCCGATGTCAGCCAAGCATCACCGGTGCTCCCAGGAGCTGGCGACACCTAAACACCTGTCGCCGGCCAGGCGTTCGCCTCCAAGGGCGTCTGCCAGGGGACCGACGTTGGCTACTCCAGAGAAGAGACCACCACCGCTGCCGCTGGACGCCGGTCAGAAGAACTCGTCGGAGGAGGATGCCACACAGCCCGAGGACCAGGCGGGCGACACCGGAGACGCCGGGCTCCCACGGGAACCTTACCCAGAGTGGGAGACCCCCGGGGACCCAAGGCCTGACCCCGGCAGCAGGCCACCGGTGCCAGGCCAGTCGGGTATGAATTTGGTAGAGGTAAAGGAACTTTTTACCTTCTGGTGGGACACCATCAAAAAAGATGTGGTCACCAGACGTTGTCCTCCTACTCCAACTCCGCCTCCACCTACTCCTTCACCGCCTATGCCCCCTCCTCTGCCCAAGGGGCCCGTAGGATGGTTACCAACCTCCAAGGAGCAGACACCACTTCCTCGGGGCAGATCCTCGGAAAGGAGAAGACCTCCTTCTAGATCCCCCTCAGGGTCACCCAGTCCCAAGAGACCCAGACGACGCCGGTACACTCCGTCTGGGGAGGATTCCAGATCTGACAATTCAGGGTGCTCCAGATCTCCTTCTCCCATCAACATTCCCTCTCCGGACCACACGACCTACCTAGGTCTCCTCCGGACGATCCCTCTTTCGCGGAGATCATGAGGCACATCCAGGAGAATATGGGGTGGGATGCTGAAGAACTCGACCCCGAGAGACAGTGCCTTGCTCGCTACCTTCAGCAGAAAGATCCGAAGCCTGTGGTAGTGCCGCCCTTGATGGATACCTTTGCGGATGTCACCAAGGCTGCCTGGAAATGTCCACACTCCACTCCCGCAGTGCCGAAGAAGGCTGACCGCCTATACAAGGCCCCTAGGGAGGACCAGTATCTGGCGAACCATCCTCTGGCTGACTCCCTGGTCATCGCTGCTTCACGTGACCAGTCTCAGAGACCTCACCATTTGAGAACACAGCCACCGGACCAGGAATCCAAGCAATTGGACATCCTGGGTAGGCACACGTATGCGGCCGTGCCTTGCGCCATCAGGTCACTGAATGACCTCACCCACATGGTTCAGTTCCAGAACGCACTGTGGGAACAGGGACAGGACCTGGTCGAGAAGATGCCAGATGGCGACCACGAGGAGGAGCTCTTGAACCTCCTTCGCACGGGTTCAGATGTGGGGACCCAGGTGCTCAGAGCCGCATATGATTCTGCGGACTATTCAGTCAGAGCTGCAGCCTCAGGCGTGTGTCTCTGGAGACACTCTTGGCTCCGAGTCTCTGGCTTTACCCCGGATGTCCAGAAGAACATCTTAGACGTCCCTTATAATGGTGAGGTCCTATTTGGTGAAGCCTCTGAGAGAGTAATCACCAAACTTCAGGATGCAGGGAAGGCAGTCCAATCTGTACAAGCTATGTACAGGTCTCTGCCTAGTTCCTTTCGTAGGAACCAGAGCTGTTTCCGTGGCCTGCTACAAAGGCAACAGCCACGTTCTGGCCAACAGCAAAGGGGCACTTTCACCCACAAGGCCCAGGCGAAGTCATCCACAGGCAGAGGCCAAAGATTTGCAAAGTTGGCCCAGCCTGCCAGATCAAATGCTGCCACAGCATGACTCCTTCCCGGCCCCCGCCCCTTCTCAGGATCAATGGGAAAAGAAAGTCGGGGGTCGCATCACATGCCACTTGCCAGGGTGGCAATTGATCAGCACCGACAGGTGGGTTCTGCAGCTGGTCAAAAAAGGCCATTATATAGAATTTGTAGGCAGTCCACCTACAAGATCTCCCCCGCTCTCTCGATATTCGGGTCAGCATGCTCTGCTCATACAGCAGGAAGTGCGCTTCTGGAAAAGGAAGCCTTAGAGCACGTCCCAGAGAACCGGAGAGGACTAGGGTACTATTCTCACTTCTTCCTGGTTCCAAAGAAAATAGAGGACCTCCGTCCAATACTGGACCTCAGTGACCTCAACCTTTCGGTCATTTACAAACGCTTCTGCATGGTGACCCTTCCAGGCCTAATTCCCATGCTGAAGCAGGACGCCCTTCTGGCATCTTTGGACATGCAGGACGCCTACCTGCATATTCCGATTGCTCAAGCGCACCGGAGGTTCCTGCGCTTCGAGTTTCAGAGCTGCCATTATCAGTTCTGAGCTCTTCCCTTCAGGCTGTCATTGGCACCTCGTGTATTCACGAAGTGCATGGCGGTCATAGCAGTGTCTCTCAGGAGACAAGGCCACTACGTGTTCCCATACCTGGACAACTGGCTTCTCATGACACCCTCCAGGGAGGCACTGATGACGGCTATTCACTGCACCCAGTGCCTTTTTCAGTCACTAGATATTCTCATCAACTACGAGAAGTCACTCCTGGTGCCATCCCAGAAACTGCAGTTTATAGGAGCAGTTATGGACACCATCAGAGGAAAAGCTTTTCTTCCCTCGGACCACAGAGCAGAACACATCAGATCCCTCATCAGGGACTTGTCGGTGAAGAAGACCGTCCCAGCCAGACTGGTCCTTCGCCTGCTCGGACACATGGCTGCGGCCATTGCGACAGTCCCACTGGCACGCCTCCACATGCAGGTAACCCAGTGGATGCTACGGGTGCAATGGGACCAAAGGCAAGACCATCTACAGCATCCAGTCCGAATCACGAATGCCATAATTCGGGATTGGCAATGGTGGCTAAACCCAGGGAACCTCTCTGCGGGGGTTCCTTTCACAGCGCTGTCTCTGACTGTGACCCTCTCCACAGATGCCTCAGGGCTCGGGTGAGGAGCACACCTGGACAGTGTTCAATCTCAGGGCCTGTGGCCAGCCCAGGAGTCTCGTCTCCACATCAAGATTTTGGAAATGAGGGCAGTCCTTTACACTCTGCAAGCCTTCCAGTCGGAGATTCCACTGGGCACACTTCTGTTACAAACAGACAATACCACGGTGATGTATTACCTCAACAAACAAAGAGGCACTCACTCCTACCTGCTTTGCAGGGAGGCCATGAGAGTGTGGGATTGGGTACTGCAACACGGCACAAACCTAATTGCAGTACATGTCCCGGGAGTGGACAACACCATCGCAGACAGTCTGAGTCGCTCTCAGGCCAGAGTCCATGAGTGGGAACTTCTGCAGGAGGTGGCAGAGGATCTGTTTCACAGATGGGGTACTCCAGAGTTAGACCTTTTCGCGTCCCCATCCAATGCAAAACTGCCCAATTTTTGCTCGCTAGATCCAGAGCCTGGTGTTTTCTGGCGAGACGCGTTGTCCCTCTCCGGGGCGGGCAGATTCCTCTATGCCTTCCCTCCTTTCCAGTTGATCCAGAGAGTTCTCTTAAAACTTCGCGGGGAGCAAGCGACACTCATTTTGATCGTGCCCTTCTGGCCCAGACAGATTTGGTTCCCTCTTCTGCACCAGCTGTCCCGGGAACCTCCGGTTCCCTTGCCAATCAGCTCCCATCTATTGTCTCAGGAGGCGGATTCATTGGTCCACCCAGACTTACACTCATTAAACCTGCACGCTTGGCTCCTAGAGACATAGCCATGATGCAGTACGGGGTCTTGCAAGAAATGGCAGATGTACTCTCTGCCGCCAGAAAACCGGCAACCCACGGAACGTACGCCATGAAATGGCATAGATTCGGTTTGTGGGCTCAAGCGCATGGCTTTCTGCCATTAGACTGTCCCGAAAAGCTGGTTCTGGACTACCTGCTTTCCCTCTTCCACTCTGGACTGGCTTACTCCTCGATTAAAGTGCACCTCTGTGCAATCTCTGCTTATCATGCCCCCGTAGGCCATCGGACGGTGGCCCAGCTGGAAACTACTCATGCCTTCTTAAGGGGTGTCCTTCACCTTAGGCCACCCATCAAGGATCCAGTCCCTCCTTGGGACTTACCCTTTGTCCTGGAGCAGCTTACGCTGACACCTTTTGAACCAGGCGTGGATTGCGAGCTATGTTTTCTCTCTTGGAAAACTTTTTTTCTAGGGACATGGATATGTTGTTCATCCACACTGTCTGGCAGGTATCCTTGCTGCTTTAATTCTTGCCGGAAGGTCTTCAAGCTGGCTCCTCCCACCCACCCGGGTGGTAAAACTCTCGGCTCCACCCCATGACGCCAGATCTTCCTTACCGCTTGGAAGCTCAGGTTCCCTCCTTAGCGCTTTGCGTTTGAGACTGGATCCTAATCCTTCGGTTCGCTCGAAATTGCTTTTGAAGTTTTCTAAACTTCGGTCTTCTTTTTCCCTCACAGCTGCGATGGAAAAATCTGTTCCCGGCTTTCGGAGGTGCCCCTGTGGGCAGAAAATGTCCAGGATGGATCCGCACTCCACGTGCGTCTACTGCTTAGGCCTAGATCACGACCCGCAGGCTTGTGGGTTGTGCCGTTCCTTTTCGGCCAACTTTCTGGACGATCGCGCTGCCCGTTTGAAGCTTGGGCGCCCCGAGAAACGTTTCCCGCCGGTGAAATCCAAAGAAGCTCGTTGGGCGGTGTCCGCGGTGGCTGGCTTGGCTGAGCAGCTCAAGCAGATGATCGCCCTTGAGGAGGAAGCGGCCCAGGCCGCATCTTCTTCTTCCTCGGCCGCGGCATTTATCCCGCTCTCTCTGAGTTCCTCTTATACAGCTTCATTCAAGGAGCTTTGTCAGTCCCTTTCCATGAAGGGAGAGGGGCCTTCAGGACATTCTTCTCGGCCCAAGAAAAGAGTCTCGAAAGGTAAGTCCCACCGTCGGCATTCCTGGGAGCGGGAAAGGTCCCCCTCCTCGGGTAGCCGACCGTCGACTTCGGTTGAGGTTGCGGCTGAGTCCGCTGGTTTCACGGGTGCCCCGCCAGGGCCAGCCTGCCGAGCTCGACTGGCCGACAGGTCGAGATTTTCTCGATCCGTTGGACAGGCTGTTGACTGGAGAAGCCGACAACCCTATTCACCGGGTTCCTCGGTGGAATCTCGAGGATCTGCTCTGCTCTGGGACCGCAGTCCCTCGCTAAAGTTTCCTAGCCGAGGGAAGACTGGAGATCCCCGCCTTCCCAGACCCACCCTCGGTCCTCCCGGTGTTCCAGTCTCGGTCATGACCTTCGTAGCTGTTCCGGCCGACATCGGGGGTCTCGTCTCGTTATCGGGCGTAAGCGGCGACGCCGCTTCCTCATCCTCCTCGGAGGAGAGAGGCTTCACGCAAGTTGCGCCGTGCTATGAGGATTTGATGGGCAGCAGTTGCTGCTATCCGGCCTACAGCCACCCTGGCCAAGACCCCGCTATCAAGTGGCTGTCGCCGGAACAGCCGAAGCAACCACTGTTCCAGTCGAGTTGCTCTCACCAGGGCTGGTTGCTAAGCCGAAACCAGCTGGTCCACTGGATTGTGGTGGAACCTCCGCCTCCACAACCGGGTCTGGGCACCCGAATTGAGTGCTCTCGGTCGGGTCATGGCCTGCCCCGCAGGTTGTCGGTCACCCTCACTCCCGACCATCCTCGGCAGGTGGAGGGTGGCTCTGGGCCGAGGCAGCTCTTCGCAGACTCTTCGGAATCCAACGATGATTCCTTCCTGTTCTCCAGGCTGTGCAATCTGGAGTCCTCCGGGGGCCAGTCAGTGGACGATAGCCCATTGTCCTTCTTGGGTCTGCTTCAGCTCATCTCGGAGTCCACCGGGATGCAGCTCGAGCCCGTGTCCAAATGGGCTAAGTATCCCCTGACAGAGATTCTGGACCGAGGGGATTCACCTACGGAGGCCTTTCTGGTGGCTGAGGCCATTGTCGGCCCAGCCTTGGAGCTTTGGCAGTGGCCTGCTTCCTGTCCAGCGCCTTCGGCCAGAATGGCCAGGAAGTATGCGGTCCCTACCGGCTCTTTGCCCGGTTTTCGGAACACCCCTCCACAGAGGTTAGTCACCAGCGCCTTTCGCTGCCCGGTAACGCCGGACATGGACAGGCCCCCAACAAGGAATCCAAAAGCTGGACTTTGCTGGCATAAGGTGTGCTAAGGCCCCACTGCCTCCCGACAGGCCAGCTCGGCCGGCATGATGGCACACTTCTCCCACGCCCTTGGGCTCCCTGGATGAGGTCGTTCTCATCTCCCGCCTAACCTGGAGACCATGGTCCGCCAAGGTGCAGGACCAGGCGGTGTGGGCGAGCAGCTCCAGACTGCTCTGTGGACATAAGTGATTCCTGTACCAGGTCAGTAAGCGGCCGCAGCGGCCATGCGACGCAGGGCGTGGCTGAGGATATCCACTTTCACGGTGGATACCCAGCATAAGTTGGCGGACGTCCCCTTCTTGAGGACTGACCTCTTTGGCCCTGGAGTGGAGGGACACCTCCAGCGGATCGAAAAGTCCAATGCCATTCTGGACTCGGTCACCTCCACCCAGAGGGACAAAGGCTGCCATCAGCAGCAGAAGTCCTTTCTTCCTTCTGTCCCTGCTCCTCGACTGGCCCAACAGCACAGCAACAGGGCCAGCAGGCTCGCGCTTGGTGTCCCAAACCCAAGCCGACGGCCTGCTCCAACAGGAAGCAAGGAGGTAAAGGCCCAGGAGGTCCCTCGGCTGGTTCTTCCTCCAAGCCTACACAGTGACGGGTTGAGGGGTGCTGTCCCCAACCTCGTCACTCCCCCCTAGATTCCCCCCCCGTGGGAGGACGGCTCCGCCACTTCCTTTCCGCCTGGTCCGCTATCACCACTGACCGCTGGGTATTGGAGGTGGTAGGAATAGGCCTGCCTCTGGAGTTCGAGCAGGTTCCGCCTTTTTGAGCCGTCGCCCCTCGGGGGTCCATGGGGTCCACAGCCTTGTTGGCCCACTGGGCCGACATTGCCCTGCTCCTCGAAAAAGAGGTAATCAGGAAGGTGGCGGATCCTACTCCAGACCCGGGTTTGTGTCCAGGTACTTCCTGGTCCCAAAGCAGACGGGCTGGCGCCCCATTCTCAACCTGCACGACCTGAACAAGTTCCTAAGGTCTCGAACCTTCAGGATGGTCTCTGGCTCAGATAATCCCATCCTTGAACGAGGCATGTGGTTCTGCTCCCTGGATCTCCAGGACGCCAGTTTTTCAGCGTCCCAACTGTCTAGGTCCCATCAGGAGATTCCTCCGCCTCAGAGCGGGAGGATCCCTTTACGAGTCTCGCGACACTTCGGCTCTCCCTAGCTTCAGTGGTCTTCACCAAATGCATGGCAGTGGTGACAGCATTCCTGTGGCACTGAGGGGTCCGGTGTACCTTACTCTGGACGATTGGCTGATTGCAGCCCTCCAGACAAGAGGTGAGCGGTCCAGAGATCTGGCCCTCCAGGTTTGTTCTCAGGTTTGCCTCCTCATCAATGAGGCCAAGTCATAACTCATGCCAAAGCAGGTGATTCTGTTCATCGGGGCAGAGCTCGACTCTCTGCGAGCCAGAGCACGGCTCCCGGCGGACAGGGCCGAGGTTCTTTCCTCCTTTGCCCAATCTTTTCTGGTTGGGCAATTGCGCCCTGCCTGGGACTTCCTGCACCTCCTGGGCCTCATGGCGGCCTGCACCAGCATGGTCTGTTGGGCTCGCTGGTACATGTGTCCCCTTCAATGGGGACTGGCCAGCCAATGGTCACAACTCCACGATCCGTTGGACCGGCCCGTGACAGTGACCCAGGAGATGTGGAACGCTCTCCACTGGTGGACCGTTCCAGCTCATCTGCAGGAGGGCATCCTGTTCGTCCGCCCCGAGCCAACGGTCTCTCTCTCGACCGACGCATCTCTGATGGGTTGGGGTGCCCATCTGGGGGAACGCTGAGCGCACAGCCTCTGGTCCCCTCGGGAGTCCTGATGCCACATAAACCTGCTGGAGCTCCGAGCGGTCCGTCTAGCTCTCACCGCCTTCGCTCCGTTTCTACGGGGTCAAGTGGTTCAGGTCCAGACGGACAACACCACGCACTATGTACTATCTGAACCGCTTAGGGCGGGACGCGCCTCCCTGCTGTTATGCAAGGAAGCTCTCTGCATTTGGTCCCTAGGTGCGCAGCCTGGAGGCGGATCTCCTAGCCATTTACGTGGCAGGAGCCTCCAACACTCTGGCCGATGCCCTAAGCCGGATAGGGGCTGTGTCTCACAAGTGGTCTCTCCTGCCGGAGGTAGTACAAGATCTCTTCTCCCACTGGGGCATGCCTCATGTGGACCTGTTTGCCTCCAGGGAGAATGCAAAGCTGAGTCTGTTCCATGCCCGCCCCCCTCAGCAGGGCTCGATGCAGGGGATGCCTTCGAGGCTGTGGACTTCGACCTCTCTACGCCTTTTCCCATTTCCCTTGATCCACAAGGTGCTTCTCAAGGCTAGGAGGGACAAGCGAGGTGATTCTGTAGCTCCTGACTGGCCCCGCCAGTTCTGGTATCCAGGATCTCCTCAGCCTCAGCTCCAGGCTCCCAAGGCGGCTTCCAGCCCACCCGGACCTGATCTCAGTGAATCAGGGGAAGATATTCCATCTGGACCTTCAATCTCTGCACCTGACGGCCTGGTTCCTGAGCGGCTAGAGTTCCAGGCCTTGGGTCTTTCTGACGAGGTCCTCAACGTCGTTGAGGCATCCCGTAAGGAGTCTGACCAGAAAATGCTATGCCTTCAAATGGAAGAAGTTTTCCATTTGGTGTCAGGGAAGGGCTTGACCCTTCCGACTGCCCCTTTGCAAGCATTCTGGACTACCTGTGGTCCCTTTCTCAGCAAGGGCTTCTGGTCGACGACCCTTAAGGTGTAATTTGGTAGCCATCTCTGCTTACTGGCGTGGGTCGCAGCAGTCGGTGGCACAGGAGAAGGTGGTCGGCACTTTTCAAAGGTCTTGACCACATTTCCCATCCGTGCGAACCTCCGCCTCCGTGTGATCTACTGCTGGTATTGGCCAAGCTCATGGGCAGTCTATTCGAATCAATGCACAGGTGTGATCTTTCACACCTGTGCGTGGGCAGACTGCCTTCTTGGTGGCTATCACGCCAGCCAGAAGGATGGGAGAGCCCAGGCGCTTCCAGCCGAGTCTCCTACCTGGTCTTCCACAGGGACAAGGTTGTCCCTGCGCCCCCACCAAGTTCCTCCCGAAGGTGGTGTCGGAGTTTCACCTTAACCAGGTGTTGACTCTGCTGGTGTTCTACCCCAATCACACCTCGGAGGCCGAGTATAGGCTCCATACTTTGGTCCCTAGATGAGCGCTCACTTACTACAAGGAGCGGACGGCTGAAGTTCGGGGAGAGGTTCGCCAGCTGTTTGTCACCTATGCTGAAGCCGCACCTGGCAGTCCTGCAGCAAAGCAGACGATAGGCAGGTGGATCACCTCCTGCATAGAGCTGTGCTACAGGTTGGCGGGCATGGAGCCTCCCAGAGGGATAAGAGCTCATTCTACCCGCCATACTGCTGCATCGGTAGCTGCTTCCAGGGACGTCCCTATTCAGGATATCTGCAGGGCTGCTACCTGGAAGTCGGCACATACCTTCATTACCCACTACCACATCGACCTCGAGTCATGCCAGGATGCTGGTTTTGAGGCCTCAGTTCTCCAATCTCTCTTTCCCAAGTAAGTATTGGGGGTGTGCGCCTTGCCTCCCTCCTCCCAGAGAATTGCTAGGAGTCTGCCAGACAGTGTGGATGAACAACATATCCATGTCCCTAGAAATACAGGTTACTCACCTGTAACAGGAGTTCTAGGAATGGTATATGTTGTTCATCCACACGACCCACCCGACCTCCCCAGCTTCGGGATGACAACCTGAGCTTTCAGCGGTCAGATCTCGGCGCATGGGGGGCGAGCGTTTTACCACCGGTGGGTGGGAGGAGCTAGCTTGAAGACCTTCCGCAAGAATTAAAGCGGCAAGGATACCTGCCAGACAGTGTGGATGAACAACATATACCATTCCTAGAACTCCTGTTACAGGTGAGTAACCTGTATTTTTAGTTGCTGTTACTCCGGCTAGAAGGATCTTGGAATTGCATGCTCTTATGTGCAAAGAGCCTTATTTGGTTTTCCACCAGGACAGGGTATCCCTAAGGACAAACCCAAAGTTTTTGCCCAAGGTGGTTTCAGCCCTCACACTAAATCAGGATATTGATCTACCAGTGTATTTCCCAAGGTACACTAATCGAGGAGAAGCCCTTTTGCACACCCTTGATGTGCATTGGTGCCTCAGATACTACCTGACCAGAACCAAACAGCTCCGAAAGTAGGACCAACTTTTCGTCTCCTTTGCTCACAGGATGAAAGGAGCTCCTGTCTCCAAACAGTCACTCTCTAGGTGGCTCATCCAGTGCATCACTTTTCTGTTACGACAAGTGCAGTAAACCCTTACTGGGTGTGGTCAAGGGTCATTCCACAAGAGGGGTGGCTGCTTCATTTGCAGCACTAAAGAACTTCTCCACCTCAGCTATTTACGCTGCAGCTACTTGGAGCTCTGTGCATACCTTTATCAGGCATTACAGCCTAGACATTGCATTGAGGCAAAGAGCGGGGTTCGGTCTAGCCGTCCTTCAGGGACTTCTGTCCTAGGTTCTAGTAATAGCGAGGTCTCTACCTTTCCTCCTCCCTGTGGTGCGTGATTGCCACTATTGCTTGGAAATCAGTCCTAATGGTGTAACCTACTGCAAGAGCTGTATCTCGAAATAAGATAGTACAGTTATGTAAGAACTTACCATAACAGTAGATCTTCGAGAACAGCTCTTGCAGCAGGTACCTTCCCGCCCACCATCCCCTTTTTTGGAGGAAGGTCATAGTCGAGCACCCTTCTTATGGGAGAGAACATTCCTTTTCACTAATCTTTGCTATCTGGTGGCAGATCCTCGGTCTCCTCTTCTCATGTCATCCAGTGGCCGGGAGTCTCCGGCGGGAGAACTGAGGATTATGGGAGGACCGCCTCCTTATGTACTACGCCCGACGTTGGGAGTGGGACCAACGGAGGCAGTCCCCGCTGAAGACTGCTAGCTAGAAAATTTCCGTGGGGTCCTGGCGCCTGCCGGCTTCAGTCCTAATGGTGTAACCTGCTGCAAGAGCTGTTCTCGAAGATCTACTGTTACGGTAAGTTCTTACGTAACTGTACTTTATGTGTGTGATGGTGGGCATTAGTGGTGAATCATATAGATCTATGGTAGAGCACATCAAGCTGTTAAAGCATGGAATCTGAGCAACGTCCATAGAGTACGTTGGTATAATCAAGGAGCGGGATGAACGTGGTCTGTTTCAATCTCAGCCTAGCTTCTGTTAAAAAAAGGGATTTATTCCTAAAAAAGAAACCAAGTCTTTGCCTTAGTTTTTTTGCAAGTGAAGTGATATGGACTGAGAATGTTAGGTTGTGGTCTAATTCACAGCTGAGGTATTTAAATTTGTTGACAGACTCAAGGTTCTCACGAAGGGAAGGGTTTTGATAGGCGGCAAAGAGGAGAGAGAGCTTTTGGAACTGCAGTCAGATGGTTGGAGTGGAAGTACATGACCTTAGTTTTCTTAGCGTTTAGTAGAAGTTTAGACCGTTAAAGATTTTGTTGGAGGAGGTCAAATTCAACCTGAAGCTCCACGCATACTTCGCTCATTGAGGGTTTGGAGATATAGAGGACTGTGTCTTCTGTGAATAGATGTAACTTAGCTATGCCGACATTGGCCCTGATGGAGTTTATGTAAATCATGAGCAGAAGAGGTCCAAGGATTTAGCCTTGCGACACTCCCTGTGTAAGGGGGAAGAGTGAGGAGAGTATACCTTCCACCTTGATCTGCTGCCATCTTCCTGACAGATAGCTGGTGAACCAACTCAACGCGGGTCCAGTAATGCCATGACAATTTAGTAAGTCGAGAAGTAAAGCATGATCAACCCTGTCAAAAGCTTTACTAAGATCCAGGAATATAGCCCCTGTGATCTGTTTCTCGTCCCTGGCAAGGACCAGTCATTTGTAACTGATGCAAGGGCAGTGTTTATACTGTGCACAGGTCTGAAACAGATTGTGTCGGGCTTACTAAGTTTTTCCTATCGAGGTAATCTTTTACTTGGGTATTAACTAGCTTCTCAAGGAGTTTGGAGAGTAGGGGTAGGAGGGAAATTGGGCGTTGGTAGTTCAGGTCCATAGGGTCCCCTGATTTGAATAAAGGTAGCACATGTGCAATTTTCCAGATTTCTGGTACGATACATGAACTAATGGACAAATTGAACAGGTGCAGGATAGGTGCAGTTAGGTACTGGAACCCAGATTTAAGGAAATAAGGTCCTAACCCATCAGCTCTGGCACCTTTATTTACATCCAGGTGAACTAACAGGTCTTCTACCTGTTTAAATTGAAATGGGGCGAAGGTGAAGATATTGTCTGTAGGTGCAGGGTACTGCATAGGTAGGCTGGGGTTTAGGGTGGCAGCTTTTGAGGTGTTGAAAGCTAGCTCTGCAGTAGAGAAATGGATGTTGAAAGAATTTAAGATGTCTGACCTATCGGATAGTGTTATACCCTGGTAGGTGATCTTGTTGGGAAATGTGGAGGCCTGTTTGATGTCCTCTGCTGATTTTACTATACCCCAAAAATGTGCCGGGATTACCCTTGGCAGATTCGAATGCTAAGAGCCATTGGTTTGCTTTGGTGGCCCTAACCAGTTTGGTACACTCATTCTGGCTAGCTCTAAATACTGCCCAGCCTGAAGGGAGTTTGGTCTGCCTGGCCATGAACCAAAGATTGTCCCTTTTGTTTAGTGCAGGCTTTAGCTCAGCCGTGAAACATGGGCAAGAATGCTTCTGGGTTCTACATTTTTTCATTGGGGCATGCCTGTTGATGATACCACTTGGGGTATAATTGAAAAGGGAGGCCGCATCATTGACATTTGAAGCCAGGTAGAAGTCTGTCCAGTTTATACCTCCGAGATCAGCTAAGTAGTCAGATATATTGAATTTGCAGAAGCTCCTTTTCCAAATAAACCTGCTCTTTGACTTGGCTGATGCCAGGCCTCTAATGCAGCACACAGTGCAGTGATCGCTGGCATCATTGTGAAAGACTGCCGCATGGGTGAACTTGTGGGGTCTATTGGTAGGGCTTAGGTTGAGCAACGAACCATTTGTGGAATTTTTGGGGTTTGGATGAGTAATGTCATATATCAGTTGTGTGAAACCTGGTTTGTTGCAAAAATCTCTTAATTGTTTACTTTTGGTGTTGGTGTTTAACCAATCAAGATTTAGGTCACTGAGGATAATTATTTCATTTTGTTTCAAGTCCATTCATTTAGGCAGGTAATTTAGGAGCTCCATGCCACCTGACGGTGGCCTGTAGCAACCTACCACAGATAGTGTCTCAGTCAATGACATTATTAAATTTAGCGCCAGTGACTCGAATTCCTTAGGTGTGGTAACAGCAATGGTGTCTGACACTGTGACTTTGTCTTTGATGTAAATGGCTACACCCCCACCCCTGAAATGCCTAGCACAGCGGTAAATGTTATAGGATGGGAGTGAAATCTCTGTGTCTGGGATTTAGCCATGTCTCTGTTAGAACAAGGATGTCTGGTTTTGTATGGGAAACCCAGGCATGGACAATGTCTGTTTTTTTTTAGAAGACTACACACATTTCTATGCAGACACTTCAGGCCATTTATGACTGCAAAGTCAGAGGGCAAGGCTACTGACATTGGAGGGCCAGGATTTAATTCGACATTTCTGGCACAGATCAGAAGTAAGAAGATCCGAGTCTTGAGCCATCTACATAATAATTTGAATTTAGTATAGTGAATACGCCTGCGTAAGGAGTGCGAGCAAGGCATCTGGATACTGACGCTGGTGAAACAGGAAGGATACACTGTGTAAAGAAGCAGCGATATCCAAGATAAACAAGAGCATTTGGAAGTCAGTTGTGCCACCAGGGAAGCTGTGGTTGTGTCACGAAGGGGAATATTTGGGAGGAGGATTAGTGGCATTGATGCAAGATGATAGTGCTTTAGTGTTTAAAAACATTTTGTCGGCTGGCACAGGACCTAAGGAGGGGGCAATTAGTGGAGGGCTGGGGGTGAAAGAGAGGAGTGAGCTAAAGGATAGCATAATTAGGAGGAAAGGATGCATAGCAGACATTCTGGCAATATGAGTTGGGAAGTTGTCAGAAGACAAATAAGTTGCGTGAGGGGAAGAAAACTCTGGGTGTGTTTACTTTTTTTTAAGAATAATAGAAAGTTTCAGCAGAGGGGCTGAAAATGCGCTAATAGATAGTAACAGTTTCATCAGGGGAGCTGAAAATAAACGATAGGCAAAAGGGGGAACAAAAAGGGAAGATATCGTGATGCCTTTAGTGACCAACTCTTATAATGAACAAATGGAAAATCAGGCAAAAAAAAAAGCTGTGAACAAATAATAAGCACTGAACAAGTCTTTCGGGGCCAGCACTGATAGCAGGGAGCAGTGAAAGCTCACGGAGGAAAAAAGGCGCCAAGATTTAAAAATCTTCGTCCCAGGTGATTAAAGCCTTTGAAAAACCTTTTGATATGCCAGCCCGGTGGTGCTGGAGGTTGAGGCGCTGGTCGTTATACCTTGCGCCACACCGGTGACCCAGGTTCTGGATTGAGCCCGGGCCGCCAGAGGTCAGCAGAGGAGATGGAGGATCGAGCATCCAGACTACTAATCTCCTCTCTTGGGAAGGGAGGGTTTGCTGTCCCACTTGTTGATCGCCCTCTGGCCTCAGCCAGGGGAGATGCGAACCAGGAGGCACGCCGCCCAACGTACTTCATCGGTGGGGTGGGGGGTGGGAATAAAACTGGAGGAAAGGAGCTGGCAGGCCCGATGTCTGGATTTTCGCCTCCGGGTGGAGGAAAAGCCGGCGCTCCTTTGCCTCAGCCCTGCCATGGGGGTGGGGATCCTGTGGGGGATTTAGGGGGTGTTGGACGGGAGAACGGTGCCGCTGGAGACCAAGTTCCCCCCGAGGGAGGGACCGGAGCTGCCTGCCAGGCTCCACAGGAGGATTAAAAAAAACAGAAAAAAAGGAAAAACCTTTTGATAATGTGTTGTGAGACCACTGACCTGTTGTTGCCAACTGAAGTGTAAGCTGACACTGCTGCCAAATGAACCTTTATTAAGCAAGTAATTAACATTTTATTTATATGGTGCCAATCCCAGAGGCTCTGGGCACCTTACAGTAAAATAAATAGAGTGAGCAGACAGCATAGAAATAAACAATTACATAATAAATAAAGGCATGCCCTGCTTTGCAAGGTATCTAGCTGTGCAGCTATAAAGTTCAGAACTTGTACTGGTCTGTTTGTGACTTTTGAACATTTATGAGGAAGCCTAGTTCTGCCAGCACTCCTTGTTTCAGAAGTAGGGAGGACTCTGCTTCTTGGTGTGTTTTCCCTCAGACTAGCCAGTCATCCAGATAAGGAAAAACTATCAACATTTGCCTTCTCAAATGTGCTACTACTTTGTGAACACTCTTGATGCTGAGGAGAGGCCGAAGGGAAAGGTTGTGAACTGGTAGTGGCAGTTCCCTATCCTGAACCTTAGGAGCTTTCTGTGGCTGGGCCTGACTGGTATCTTGAAGCAGGTGTCCTTCAGATTCAGTAACCCTAGCCAGTCTCCTGTTTGCAGAGATGGGATCATTGAGCCCAGTGTTACCATCTTGAATATTTCTTTCTTTCTTTGTTTAGCTATCTCAGGTCTAAAATGAGTCATCACTCCCCATTTTTCTGGTGGGTCAAGAGTAGTACGTGGAATAAAGTCCCTTTCCCCAGTGTGAGGGAGGTACTTTTTCCACTGTATTTGCTTGTAGCAATTTTTCACCTCCATTTCCAACAGGATTCATTCTATTGGGGTGTGAGGGTGGAAACCCTTGTTGTTCTTTAGTTTCGGGAATTTTCTGAACTGAAGGGACAAACCTTGACTCACTATTTCCAGAACTGACTTGTCTGTGGTTATTTTTGTTCATTCCTGAAAATAGTGAGTCAGCCTTCCTCTCACTGGCAATGGGTGGGTTACCTATACAGGCTTGTCAGGGATTTTGTTCAGCTTGGGTTTTGAGACCTGGTGGTGCAGCTGCACGCCTGGTGCCTCTTCTACCCCTACCCCTATAGTAGCCCCTCTGTGGAGGGTAGTCATATTAGATATAAGCATTGGGGAAGTATCCCTACCTCTACTGCCCCTTCCATAAGACCTGTAGGATGTGGAGGCCTTTTCCTTCTCAGTGTTGCTCTTGTGGGTGATTTTGTATCCCTTCACTTTTTCTGTGTAAGTCTTTGTCTCGTCACCAGACGGTGATATTCCCTCACAGGGAAAATGCATCGCTTTTTCTTTGTGTGTCTTGGGATAGATTGGTACGTCTAAGCTAGGCAAACCTTCTTAAGGACACTGCATGGACCATGACCCTAGATGTAGTGTCATTTGTATCTACTGTCATATGTAACTGGTACTTTGTAGCATCTATGGCTGGTCTTGCTGTGTCAGCCATATCCTGTGCTAAGTCCCCAGCAGCCCTTTCACTTAGTGCCAGAATGGAGTGCCATAGGACTCTCTGGCACTGAGCTATGTAGGCCAAGTAAGCTGCCTGCCTTCTCTCTTAAACTTATATGCTTTGTAATTTCTTCACTGTCGACCTGAGCATCTGTTTTTAATATGTTAGATCCTAAATCTAACCCTCATTCATTTCTGCATTCTCATAGTTTTAAATAACAACCATCACTCAACTGTTACTTCTCAGAGGTCTCTCTTCTTCCAGTTCCCCTCAAATTTCCATTTGCTGTATTTCATCTTGTTTTTTAATCTAAAAAAATAAAAATAAGCCATACGCTTATACTCTTTTACTCTTTCTATTGCTCAGTCTCTTCTCTTTTAAAATATTGTGCTCTCTGCTCACCTTTACTCCATGTGTTTCTTGTTTAATGGTAGTCCGCACCTAAGAACACCATCTCCTCCTTTTCAAACTCATGGCTGTACTCACCATGTTAGAGTTTTTATAAGCTCTGATCTCATGTTTGCTGGTCCTGCTGTCCTTCTTGGGCTAAATACAGTCGCAGAAGACAGTACTTAACCCTGGGAGAACAGCAGGACTAGAAAACATTTCACCAGAGCTAATAAAAGCTCTAACAAAGACTACAGCCTTTTGAATCTCCCACTGCTTTAGTCCTGCTCTGTCAGCTGCAGTGGATTATGGGATTTGTAGCTATGAAAAATGTCAGCCTGGAAGTAAGCAAAATTAGTCTGTTATTGTCTACTATACTGCAGTAAACAGTAAGTAAAGAAATGTATCTTCTTTGATGATATCTCTTCAAACGACATGAAGTCTTGCTGTATTCTAATTGCATTTAGCCCCAGCACTTCAACTGCCCCGGAGATGAAAGGGTTAAAGTCTATGCCAGGCATAGAATGTTCATCTCGAGCTCGGTTTTCAAACCTCTGTCCCAGGTACTCTGAAGCGTAACCGTCAGATTCTTTACTCCACCTAACTGAAAAGTCGCTCCGGAGATTCTCTCCTATACTTCGGTTCGGTAGCAGTAAATCGGTCATTTTTTTTGTTAACTGTTTCCTTATTTTGTGGTCTTCAGATCTCTTTCCCGGTACAGTAAGTGTATTGTAGGTAGATGTAATTGTGTAATTGCTGAAAGAAATTGTTTTACGTTTCGGTTCCCCGCTGATTGGTCCAGTCAGGAATCGAAGTAGATAAAAAAAAAAAAGTGTGTGTGTTCCGTACCTACTTGTTCCTGAAAATGTTTTTCGAAGTTTTTTCAACCGACCTTGACTCGGTCGGAACCGATAGGTTTTTGTAGTCGCCTAGCTTAAATGCTGGTAAGGGTGACTTTTTGTCTGAGGCATGTCTGAGAAACCCAAAAAGAAAACTGGACCCACAGGGTTTCAGCACTGCACCGAGTGTGGGGAGGCCTTTGCCAAGGCCCATCCCCACCTCGTCTGTGTCTATTATCTGGGGTTTGACCACCTCAAGGAAGACTGCCAAATTTGCAAAAATTTCCCTAAATCTGCTGCTGAAAAACACTTGAGTAGGCTTGAGGAAAGGGAGGCCAAGAAGTCCGCTGACCCGGATGGCCAGCCTGGTTCGGTTTCGGCTGAATCTGAGGGGGTGCTTACTGAGTGCTTACTGACCTAGGTGATACCCCCTTGGGCAAGAGGAGAGCCGATTCTGCGGAATCAGTTCCTACAAAGAAAAGGCGTAAGTTGGCCGGTTCGGATTCCATTCTCATGTTCGACTGCGACGAAATTGCCAAAGCGATTGCTATAGTGCAGTTGCTTCACCCTGTTCCAACCGAACCAACACCGTCTCGAGGAAGGCAGCATGGGTTCACAGTGGGAAGGTCATGTCAGACAAATCTAATAGATTTCTTTGACTGGGTGACCAAAGTAGTAGACCAGGGAGGGGCTGTGGACATGGCCTACCTAGACTTTAGCAAGGCATTTGACACAGTCCCACACAAAAGATTAATAGTCAAATTAACCAGCCTGGGAGTGGGTCCCAGGGTGGTAGCCTGGGTAAAACATTGGCTGCACAACAGGACACAGAAGGTAATTGTAAATGGAGTCCACTCTGAAGAAAGAGAGGTTACTAGTGGGGTACCGCAGGGTTCAGTATTGGGTCCAGTCCTTTTAATGTCTTCATCAGTGACATTGCAGAGGGACTGAAGGAAAAGTATACCTTTTGCAGATGACATAAAGATCTGCAACAGGGTTGATACACAAGGAGTGTGGAAAGGATGAAAAGGGACTTGGCAAGGTTGGAGGAATGGTCAGAAGTATGGCAGCTAGGATTCAATGCAAAGAAGTGCAAATAATGCACCTGGGAAACAAGAACCCAGGGAAGAATACACAATGGGTGGGAGGTAGCAACAACAACAAAAAGGAAAGGGACCTGGGGTAATCATATCAGATGACCTTAAGGTTAGTAAGCAATTGAGAAGGCAGTAGGGAGGGCTGGGGTATACTGGGATGTATAGGAGAGGCATCAGCAGCAGAAAACAGGAAGTTGTTATCCTCTGTACAGACAGTTGGTGAGACCCCATCTGAGTACTGTGTCCAGTTCTGGAGACCCCATCTCCCAAGGACATAGACAGGATAGAGGTAGTCCAGAGGAGGGCAACTCAAATGGTGCAGGGTCTGCAAGAGAAGCTTGTATGAGGAGAGACTAAAGGGAGCTTAATATGTATACCCTTGAGGAAAGAAGGGGAGGGGGACATGATAGAAACTTTTAAGTACCTCAGTGGAATCAACAAAGTCCATGAGGGTAGCAACTTTCAGAAAAAGAGACTTGCAAGAACAAGGGACACAATTTAAAGATAGAAGGAGGTTGTCTAGGGCAATGTGAGGAAGTATTATTTCACAGAGAGGGTAGTGGATGCATGGAACAGCCTTCCTGAGGAGGTTGTGGGGTCTAAAACTGTGGGAGAATTCAAGAATGCATGGGACAGACATAAGGCAATTCTTGTGGGGGGTAGGAAGAAATAGGCTGTTGGTTAACTAGGATCTACGGCCTATCCTGTAGGTAGGGAAATGGGCAGACTAGATGGGCCAAGCGGTCCTTATCTGCCGTCAAAGTCTTATGTTTCTATGGTTGGTTCGGTCAGGCTTACAAGCTTCTGATTATGACCCTGAAGCTTTTTATGAGGGTCAATGGGAGGGAGAAGAAGAAGATGATGAAGATGAAGATTATGAGGACCTGGATGAGCCTATTGAACTGGACATCTCCCCAGACAGGCCTTCCAGTGTCTCTCCTCCCAGGCTTTCTGAGTCCCCCTCCCACTACCTGTTTTACAGGAAGGTGGCTGACACTCTTCAGCTCCCTATGGAAGAAGCTGAACAGGATCAAGAGGAGCTTGACTATGTTGAGATGATGGACGTCCCAGAAACAGACCCAAAAGATCTTATAAATGCCAACATCCATACCTCCTGTGGATAAAAAGAAGGACAGGAGGTATACTTTGTCAGGCCCTGGGACAGAATTCCTTACTACTCACTGCAGCCATGTTTGGGTAGTGCAAACTGCAGCCTGTGACAAGGCTAATATTCCTCTGGCATCTCACCCCCCAGATAAGGATTCCAGGAATGTGGATGCCATGGCAAAAAAGCAGTACCTGGCTTTCTCTTTGGGATGCGGACAATCAAATTACATGGCATATATGGCCAGATACCAGAAGTCTAGGTGGGATCCGATTCTGGCACTGGCTAAGAATGCCCCTCCCCAGCTAGCCAGTGAGCTGGAGCAGGTGGCTGCAGATGGCATTGAAACTTCCAAGGTACAGTTCCATGTTGCTGTAGACTCGAATGATGTCCATTCTCGGGTTATGGGTACATCTGTTTCCGTGAGGAGATTTGCCTGGCTCAGGTGTACCAACTTGGCTCAGGATACCCAGACCAAGGCCATGGATTTTCCTGTCTCTGGTAACTCTCTGTTTGGGGAACAAACAGGCTTACATGAAAAAGATGGACGAGTACAGGACCTCATATAGAAACATAGATGTTGACAGCAGATAAGGACCGCAAGGCCCATCCAGTCTGCCCATTTATTTTTCTACCTTATAAATGTGCCATTGGCCTTTGCTCTGTCAGTGGCCTATCTATTCATACTCATCTGTATTACTCACTTATGCCTATCCCATGCTTGTTTAAAGCCCTGCACTGTATTCATAGCCACCACTTTCTGAGGTAGGCCATTCCATGCATCCACCACCCTTTCTGTGAAATAGAATGTCCTCACATTCCCCCTTAATCGGCCTCTCTCTAATCTCATGCTGTGTCCTCTTTTCCTTTTTTTTTTGAAATTCCAAATTTTATTGAGTTTAAAGCATAAAAAGAAAAAACATTCACATTGAATATTGAAAATGTAGGCAATTTACAAGATCCAGCCCAATACCCAAATTCCAATTGGAATGTGTCATGTACCTATGATCTAAAGAAATATCAACCCACACCCCCCTCCATCCTAATGCCCCAACCCCCACATCCCTCTAGGATGTGCCTTCTTAGAAAAACTATACAGAGGTAAGCTAAGAGCTAATCAATATACAGTAGCCCACATCAAGGAAAATTTAACACAAAGCAGGCAATCAGAGGTGATCCATATGAAACATTAATGTAAATAAATAGCGTACAATTTGCCCCATCTCCTGTTAAAGGATGTCAAACAGTTCCGTGTACTTGCTATTAATTTCTCAGTCCTAAAACAAAGAGACATTTCTTTGATCCATTCTTCGTATGGTATAACTAATTGGTCCATCCAAAGCCTAAGGACCATTCTTTTCACTGTTATCGAAATTAAAGCCATATGGAATCTGCGTTCCAGAACCTGACTATTAGTGAACTGTCCTAGAATACAAATTTCTATAGTAAACAAATCACTTAATCCCGGAAGAGGGTCCAGCTTGGATTGAATTAAAGACCATAAAGGAGCCACTTTGTCACAGTGCCAAAAAATGTGTACCAGGTTACCTTCAGCAGTACCACACCTTGTACAGGTGTTCGAAGCTAATCTACCTAATCTGGCCAGTTTGACTGGTGTATAATATAAATTATTTAAAATGTGGTATTGAGTAGGCCTGTGTCTATCTTCGATGAGGTATTTATGCATGTCCCCCCAAATCTGACTCCAAATCGCGGAGAGTCTGGCAGAAAAGTGTCCCAGATCTTAGAGCCTTTAAGGGTGTTCGGGTACTTGGCCTCCAGTAAGTAAGAATAT
The DNA here is from genome assembly GCA_016271365.2 of Neoceratodus forsteri. Taxonomy (NCBI): domain Eukaryota; kingdom Metazoa; phylum Chordata; order Ceratodontiformes; family Ceratodontidae; genus Neoceratodus; species Neoceratodus forsteri. Next base: position 573,558,367 of record CM057452.1, read on the forward strand.
ATCTTAGATATACTGTGGGGGTTATTCGCATACTCCCTTATCTGTTCCAGAATGGGCCTAACTTGGGATGGAATAAATGATAGGCCAAAAAAGGAGACCATGAGGTGTCGCAGTTGGAAGACCCTGAAAATAAGTTTCCGAGGTATATTAAACTTAGTCATAATCTCTATCGAGGAAAGAAGGGATTCCTGGGAAAAGAGACTTTCCACACAGCAGTCTTGCAACTGAGGGAGCCAATCTGAAGGAATTGGGGAGCCACCAATCCTGATGTTGGGGTTTAAAGTAAGAGGCTGAGCCATATCCTTTTAACTGAGATATTAAGGAAATTCCAGCACTGAGTCAGCCCTTAATAGAAACCCCTATAACACTACTTTGTAATTGGAGGGGCAGAGCGGAAGAGGCATAATAGAAAACTTTGAATAACTGAAATTTTTGCTTATCCAACATCCTCCTTTCCAACTGCAACCATACAGGAATATATCCATCAGATCGTGCATCATACCACCTTCCCATCTTGGACAAATGGCTCGCCCAATAATATAACATACAATTAGGAAGACGGAGACCCCCTTTTTCTTTGGGTAAGTTAAGTTTGGAGAAGGCTCGCCTAGGATGTTTGCCTCGCCAAATAAATTTAGTGATGGCAGAATGAAGCCTCTAGAAGTAGGATGTGGGAAGATAAATATTCAATATATTTAGCAGGTAAAAAATCTGAGGCAACACATTCATTTTAATAATACTTATACGGCCCCACAGTGATAAGGGAAGGGCGGACCATCTCTGGAAATCTTGCTGTATCCTTGAGACTAGGTCATCCAAGTTAAGTTTCCTGAAGACCTCAGGGTCTCTAGTAAGGTGTATACCTAGGTATTTGAATGAAGAGGAGGACCATTTCATACAAAATTGAGTGAAGTTAATACGAGGTGTGTTATCATTTAGCGGAAAAATAACTGATTTGGCTAAATTAAGCTTGTAATTGGCCACCTTGCCAAATCGAGCAATAATTTGTAAAACGGATTCTAGGGAACACACCGGGTTAGCTAAATGTAAAAGAATATCATCCGCATAGGCCGAAAGGGTCAATATTTGTTGATGTACTGGGCAACCTGTTACCTGGGGGAGCTTTTGATGCTGAGCAAAAGGGGTTCTAAATATAGATTGAACAAGAAAGGGGAGAGAGGACACCCCTGTCTAGTAAACAAAGGAAAATGGGAAGAAAAGACTCCGTTACAGTAAATTCTGGCTGTAGGAGACTTGTACACCATCCAAATCCACTAGATAAACATGTCTGGAAACCCCATTTTCTTAAGGGTAGCCCACAGGAAGTCCCAGTGAACTCTGTCGAAGGCTTTTTCTGCGTCTAATGAGACTAAGACCATGGGAGCTTGGGATTCTTGAGCGGACTCAAAATTGTGTGACAGGGTACGTAGATGGTTGGCCGAGGATCTGCCTTGTACAAACCCCGCTTGTTCGGGACTCAACAGGTTAGCCCAAATCTGCTTAATTCTAAAAGATAGGACTTTAGTTAGAATTTTCATATCATAATTTAGTAATGAGATTGGGTGATAACTGGCTGGTTCATTTTGGGGTTTGTCCGGTTTTAGGATCAAGACAATCGTGGCTTCCAACAGAGAGTGGTCGAGAAGGTCATTACTAAACATATACTCAAACAACTTCAGAAGAAAAGGGGCAATCTCTTTACAAAAAACTTTATAAAAATTAGAAGGAAAACCATCAGGACCTGGAGATTTATCTGGGGCTAATCCTCGGATCACGTCTTCCACCTCTGCCAGAGTAATTGGAGAAACCAAGAACTCACGCTGATAGGCCTGTATGGATGGGAGTTGAAGACCATCGAAAAATTGTTCAATTAGGGCAAGGGAAGGCTGCGAAGGCCCCATACTATAGAGATCTCAATAGAATGATTCAAAAATTTGAGAAATATCTCGAGGAGAAGTCTTAAGCGACCCATCCGAAGAGGACAAAGCAGGAATCCATCTTGAGCCCTCTACCTCACGCAAACGGAGGGCTAGCAACCTGCCTGGTTTGTCCCCTTGATCAAAGTAGCTAGCCTTAGTCTTGAGGATAGCATACTCCACCTTCTCTCTTAACAGATCTGAATATTCGTTCCCAAGTTTCATTAGGGTCTATAAGTCCGTCTGGGTGGATGTCAAGGAAAGGATGTTTCAAACAACATGAAGTCTTGCTATATTATGACTATTGCAGTTTGCCCCAGCCTTAGAACTGCTCTGGAGGTGAAAGAGTTAACTTCCATGCAGAGCATGGAGTTTAGAGCTCGAGCTCGGTTCAGAAGCTCTGTTTGGCTGGTTTCAAACCGAAACCGTCAGATTCTTTACTCCGCCTCACTGAACAGTCGCTCTGGAGATTCCTCCTGTTGCTCGGTTCATTTCTTCGGTTTAAAGTGCTATTTCTCGGTTTAATTTAACCGCGATTTCATTATTTTAACCACAAAACCGATCGGTTCAGGCTCTGTCTATGGTAATCGTAAGTAATAGATAGGGTTTTTTCTGTGTGGAACTTATAAAGTATTATCGGTTCGGTTGAACCGATCGAGTTGTATTTAAATATAAGTTTAAAGCCTTTTAAGGCTTTTTAGAGTGCGGTTCCCGGTTCTTATCGGTTCTAAAAAAAACGGATTTCATTACGGTTTTTTCCACGACCCGTGACACGGTTTGGAACCGATAAGGGTGTCTTGCCTGGCACTGCCATCAAAAGGGCAAGTTGGTTGGTTAGGCTGGCATCATGTCTGAGAAACCCAAAAGAAAAACCGGGCCCACTGGGTTTCAACACTGTAGTGTCTGTGGGGAAGCCTTTGCCAAGGCTGACCCACACACTACATGTGTTCATTGTCTGGGGTTTGACCACCTCAATTCAGACTGCCAGATTTGTAAAATTTCCCTGCAGCCACCCTGGACAAGAGAGTGGGCAGGCTCAGGGAACGAGAGGCCAAAAAGTCCGCTGACCCGGATGGCCAGCCCGGTTCGGTGCCAACTGAACCGGAGGGAGTGCCCTCTGACCAGGGCGAGACTTCCTCGGCCAAACGAAAAGCTGGCTCTGAGGAGCCAGTTCCAGCAAAGAAATCTAAAAAATCAGCAGGTTTGGAGTCCAAAATTCCTTCTCCAACTGCTGCTGAGATAGCCAGGGCAATACAGATTGTCCAGTCCCTGGTCCCGGTTCCCTCTGAACCGCCACTGTCTGGCAAAAGGTCGGTTTGGTCAGTTCCAGTGGTTCAGGATTATGATATAGAAGAGTTCTATGAACCAGAGGAGGGGGATGAGGATTATGATCAGTGTGAATGTGACTTTGAAAGTCTGGATGTGCCCATTGAACCGGACATCTCCCCAGACAGACCTTCAGGTGAGTCTCCCCTAGGCTTTCTGAGTCTCCTTCTCATTTTTGTTTTATAAAAAGTTGCTGAGACCTCCAGCTTCCTTAGAGGAGGCTTTGGATGAGCAAGAGGAGCCTGACTATGTGGAGATGATGGATATCCCAGAGTCCAGGAGGTTGTCCATCCCTTTACATAAATCTTTAGAAAACAAACAATAAAAATTTTAAAAGCTCCTAATTCTGTGCCTCCTGTGGATAAAAAGATGGACAGGAGGTACACTTTGTCAGGTCCTGATATAGATTTTCTTTCACAGCAATGCAGTCATGTTGGGGTAGTTCAGGCTGCAGCCTGTGATAAAGCTAATATTCCACTGGCTTCACATCCTCCTGACAAGGATTCCAGGAAGATTGATGCCATGGCCAAAAAACAATACATGGCAGCATCCTTGGGACTCAGACAAGCTAACTATATGGCTTATGTTGCAAGATACCAGAAATCTAGATGGGATACTGTCATGGCCTTAGCCAAACAGGTCCCTGGCCAGCTTGCAAAGGAGCTGGAGCAGGTGGCTCTTGATGGTATTGAGGCATCTAAGGTGCAATTCCATGCTGCAGTGGATTCTAACGATGTATCCTCTAGAGTCATGGCTACATCTGTGGCTTTTCGGAGATTGGCCTGGCTCAGGTGTACTACTTTGTCACAGGATACCCAGTCTAAGGCTATGGATTTTCCTGTGGTGGAAATTTCTGTTTGGGGAGCAGACAGAGAATTATATGAAGAAATGGATGAATATAGAACTACTTACAGGAGTGCACAAGCCAAGGAGCGACAAGCCACTCCTCAGAGGCAGCCCCAAGGGTAGGGTAGGCTTTTACAGGCCTTTTCCAGACTCAGGCCCCTCCTCTCAGCCTATGTACAGAGGGGTTCTTCAGAGGGAGGCAGATGGGTCTCGAGCAGGCCTGCCCCACCCCTCAGCCTAAAGCCCTGCCAAACAGGCACCCTGATGGGATGCCCAGGGTCGGCTCTCCACTACCTGTAGGGGCAGGTTGGCTCACTTCATCCAGGACTGGCAGTCTTTAACTTCAGACAGGTGGGTCCTGGAAGTAGTGAGCCAGGGTCTGGTTCTCAGCTTCAAGAAATTTCCAAAGATGAGAGCCAGATCTTTCCACCTGCAAACCCTTTAGAGACTCTTGCTTTGGAAACAGAAGTCTCAACCTCCTGGCTCTCAGAGCTGTAGAAAGGGTTTCTCCCCTCACCAGGGCAAGGGTCTGTACTCCAGGTACTTCCTTACCCCAAAAAGACAGGAGAGTGGCGGCTCATCCTGGATCTAAGATATCTAAACAAGCACCTTTTAAAGCCAAAGTTCAAAATGGTGACACTGGAAATGATTTTACCCTCCCTAAGGCCAGGGGACTGGCTAGCCTCCTGGACCTCAAAGATGCCTACTTCCATGTTCTTATCAGAAGCTCCCATCGAAAGTACCTCAGATTCGAACTGCCCTCAGGCCATTATCAGTTCAGAGCAATGCCCTTCGGCCTCACTTCTGCCCCAAGGGTGTTCACAAAGTGTCTGGCAGTAGCAGTCGTCACCTAAGAAGGCAAAGATTGCCATTTTTCCCTACCTGGACGACTGGCTCATTGTGGTCAGTCTCCAGACCAGGTCAAATCACACCTGCAAGTTACCCAGCAGCTGCTTACCTCTCTGGGATTTCTTCTCAATCTTCCAAAGTCAGTTTTGGAACCTGTCCAGGTACTCACCTTTATAGGCGCAGAACTGGATACAAAGCAGGCCAGAGCCTTCCTTCCCTTGGAAAGGGTAAGGACCTTAGTGGCCCTGGCCGCCTCCTTCACTCTGCAGGTCTCTCGACCAGCAAGGCATTTCCTGCAGCTCCTAGGGCACATGGCTGCCTCCACAGCTGTGGTGCAAGGAGCAAGATTTCAGATGAGGGACATTCAGTTCCATTTGAGAGCTTTTGGTCTCAAAGAAGAGATCCTCTATCCAAGTTAATCCCAGTGACCTGAACCCTGATCCAGGCCTCTTCAGTGGTGGCAGGATCAGAGCAATCTGAGACAGGGGTGCCTTTCATCCCTCTGTCCCATTCCTTGACCCTTACTACAGATGCATCCTTCTTGGGATGGGAGCTCACATGGGCGACCTCTCCACCCAGGGATTATGGTCCCCTCAGGAATCTCTGCTCCACATCAATCTGTTGGAACTCAGAGCTGTTTTTCTAGCACTTCAGGTTTTCTCTGCATCTGTTCAGAACAAGGTGGTACAGGTCAGAACAGACAACACCACTACAATGTGGTACATCAACAAACAAGGGGGCACTCGGTCTTCGGCCTTGTGCACCGAGGCGATGAAGTTGTGGTCTCTGGCTTACTCCCTGAACACTTCCCTCATAGCAGTTCACCTCCCAGGCAAGGACAATGTCCTGGCAGATGCCCTCAGCAGGATTTCCCAGGGCCATCACGAATGGTCACTGGATCCCCTAGTACTGGGGATAGTGTTTGCCAGATGGAGCACTCCTCAGATAGATCTTTTCGCAGCCCCAGACAATTATCAACTTCCACTGTTTTGTTGCAGGCCCCAATGATGGGCTCAGTCCCCTGGATGCCTTTCTCCTCGATTGGGAGGAAGTTTCTTTATGCCTCCCCCGTTCAAAGTACTAGTCAAAATCAGGTCTCAGCCCTGCAAAATTATCCTGATTGCTCCAGACTGGGCCAGACAGCCCTGGTACCCACTCCTTCTGTCCTTAGCAGTCCATCTTCCCCTGTGTCTCCCCAGGAACCACAATCTGTTAACCTGTGCTCAGGGGAGAGTTTGGTATCCGAATCTCAAATCCCTCAACCTCAAGGCTTGGCTCTTGAGCAGTTAGAGTTTGCTGATTTGCAACTTTCTCAAAGTGTTCTCGAAATCCTGAAGGCTGCTAGGAAGCCTTCCACCAGGGCTACCTATAACTCCAAGTGGAAAAGGTTTTCCATATGGTGTTCTGGGAAGCATGTTTCCCCAGAATCTGCTGATCTACCCACTGTATTGGACTACATGGTCCATCTTAATTCTTTGGGACTGAGACCAGCCACCCTGAATGTGCACTTGGCTGCTGTCTCTGCCTTCATTTCAGCAGGGAAGCCCTCTCTTTCTGCTCATCCTGTATTTTCCAAGTTTTTAAAGGATTGCTTCACACCAATCCTCCATTCAGGGACCCTGCCCTGCTTGGGATCTTAATGTATGCATTGCTCAGCTGATGCAACCCCTTTGAGCCTCTGTCTTCGGCAGAGCTTAAGTATTTGACTTGGAAAACTGTATTTCTGGTAGCCATCACTTCTGCCAGGCGTATAAGTGAGTTACAGGCTTTATCAGTAGAAACTGACTTTATTTCCTTTCACAGGGATAAAGTGGTCCTCAGGACTAACAGGAAGTTTTTGCCTAAGGTGGTTTCAGATTTCCACCTTAACCAATCTATTTCACTTCCAGTGTTCTTCACTGACCATTCCTCCTCTGGTGAGAGGAGGCTGCACAGCTTAGATGTTAAGAGGGCCCTGTTACTACATAGAGCGTACTAAGGGTCACAGGTTTGACCCTCCAACTGTTTCTCACTTATGGTGAGGTTGGGAAAGGAGACCTGCCACTAAAAGATCCATTGCCAGGTGGATCGTTTCTTGCATCCAATTTTGCTATCAAAAGCTGGGTGGGCTCCCTCAGGCCTGAGGGCTCACTCTACCAGAGGTACAGCGCATCTCTAGCTGCTGCTAGAGACATCCCTATCTTGGAGATATGTCAGGCAGCTACTTGGAAGACAGTACACACTTTCACCAAGCATTACTCCCTGGATATTCAGGCCAGGAGGGATGCTCGGTTTGGCACAGCCGTGCTTCAGAGCCTATTCCCTAAGTAGGTTCTGTCCCTCCTCCATGGAGGTACTGCTGTGTAGTCTGCAATAGTCATAATATAGCAAGACTTCATGTTGTTTGAAGAAAAAATTACTCACCTTAGTAATGTTGTTTCTTCTAATGGAGTCTTGCTATATTATGACCTCCCCCCCAGCCTGCCCCTCTCAGAACTCCTACTTTGGGGTATGGGGTGGGTAGTCCTCTGTTGGCATTTATTTATGCCCTTTTTCATGTTTGGGTGTTGTGTTTATTTATTTATTTTATCTTAATTTTCTGGTCCACTGACTTGAGTCTTTGTGTTGGGACCAGCAAAAATGTGTTAATATATTAGTAGCCAGTTGGCTAGTGTAAGTTACAGCTTCCACACAGAACCTTAGTGAGTTTTGCTCGTAAAGATCTGACGGTTTCGGTTTGAAACCAGCCAAACAGAGCTTCTGAACCGAGCTCGCGCTCTAAACTCCATGCTCTGCATGGAAGTTAACTCTTTCACCTCCGGAGCAGTTCTAAGGCTGGGGCAAACTGCAATAGTCATAATATAGCAAGACTCCATTAGAAGAAACAACATTACTAAGGTGAGTAATTTTTTCTTTTGGCATGTCTGATCTGGCTTAAGAGCACCAGAATTCTGGCCTCTCTCTGTTTTTTCCTCCTAGACGCCAAGTTAATAAATTCTCCCCTAATGAAACACTTAAAGGAGGACCAAATCAGGTCTTCTCGATTGATTGAACCTGAATTGATCGCCATTAAAGACGAAATCAGCGACTTAATATGAGAAACTAAGATCCATGCCACCGAATGATTGGATATTACAATTGGCTCAATTCCCGTCTGTAAAATATCAGACATGAGGGTATTGCTAACCAAAATAAAATTGATTGTGGACCATGACCGATGGACTTGGGAGTAAAAGGAAAAAAGTTGACTGGAGGGGTTAAACAAACGCCATGGGTCGCATAGCCCCAACAGGTCCATGAAATCCCTCAGAGCAAGCTGTGAAGGGGAAGGTGGTTTTAGAGGTCTATATGATCTATCTAAATCTTGAGATGGAGCAGTATTCCAATCCCCTCCGAGTATTATCGGGGAGGGCAGGAAACTACTCAATTTGTCAGCTAGTTTCATAAGAAAATCTGAATCTCCTCCCACAGGGCCGTAGATAGCACCCAATACCACTTTAATATTATTAAGGGTGCCCATAACTATAACAAATCTGCCTTCTTGATCAGTTAGGCACTCTTCTGCCAGAAATGGGACATGTCTTTTCAACAATATGGCAACCCCTCTACTGGCTGATGATCCTACTGAAGCGAAAATCTGAGAATATCCCAGCTGGCGTAGCCCACTGATTTCAGAAGTCATTAAGTGAGTTTCCTGCAACGATAGGATATCGATATTCAAAAGGGCAGAGTTTTTGAGAACCTGGTATCTCTTAGGAATTTCTCTGGCACCTCTGACATTCCACGTGGCAATTTTAAATGACACTATTGCCATTTAATTTATGCTTGAAAGGAACATTTATAATCATCAGTAAAGGAGAAAACCATCCCAAAAGGCACATCCTCCTTCCCCCTTCCAATACTTAAGAAAGGCATATCTAGCTCCCTCCCTCCATCCATACTTGTACCAACTAACTCCTGTACAAATGACTTCAAGTTTACAGTAACTTCTCCCAACCAAGCTACATGAAGGAGAAACATCAATGTCTCGAGACCCCCCTCCCCCCCCAATCCCTTCCAACTATGTACAAATGAAATCCCAACTGGGATCTGAAACCTCAAAAGAACTTTAGTTTTTAAATCGGAAAACCGAAACCCATAGGTACCCTTCCGATGGGAGGCAACTCCTGTGTATAAGCAACACCACCAGTACCCTGAGAGCCTCACCAGACTTAACGTTAGCATCAGAACGCTTCCATTAATGGACCCCCCAGGAAGGTGACCTCCCCCCCACACTCTAGTGCGCGATGCTGACCCTCCAGAGCAAGCTCCATCCCGGAGCTCCCAATCCCCCCAACCCCTTAGGTATAATGACATAGCCCTATTATTCCTACTATTCCATCAAGTGATCAGGGAGCCAGAAGCGAGACAATGTAGATCCTAATATTAAATGTAAACTCTTTATTCTCAGCGATGACCGAGCAGGAGAGGATTATGAAATAACTGCATAACCTACCAGAGAACAAGAGGGTTGATATGGAGGCCTCCAGCTAGAGTTGCCGTATTCGACCCAGATTAGAATTATAGGAAGGGAGCCTCCAAAAACTCCTAATCTATATGATACCTTCCCAGCTATCCCAGGGCCCTCTCCGCTCGTAAAGGAACAGGGAACACAACCGGAGGGGAAATAATCGGGCGGACCCGAATATCCGGTTAATTTAACGGCCCCTGGAAACATCAACGAGGATGAAGGTTCCTCCCCCCTCTCCCGAAAGTACAGCTCGCGCTTTGCTGGACCGGCCCAGGGCCTACCAGGCCACTCCCCGACCTAACCATCCCCGAGAAACCGAAAAAGAGGAACCTTAGCATCAACCAGGTAAAAATTATTACCTCTCCACCAGAAATAACACTTATCAATCTAATAATGTAGTAGCTGGTCAGCCCGCTTTAAACAGATTGGGCAGCTTAAGCTTGAGGTCTTTAGAAGCTTGATCCGGAGCATCGTAGGTGTGCCAGGTCCCATCAATAGACACCTGTAGCCTGGCTGGATAGTTCATTTTGAACCGGATGCAAGAGGCAATCAGCTTGCTGACCAGCGGATGAAAAGCTGCTCGCTTTTGTCTTGTTTCGTAGGGGAGGTCTTGGGTGATGTGAATTTTGGAACCACTCCGCAGAATTGCTTGCAGATCCCTTGCCTTGGTCAAAACATGTTGCTTTTCCAAAATAATTCAGAAATTTGACAATAATGGGTCTTGGAGGCGTGCCAGATGCAGGTCTTGGTCGGAGGGAATGATGAGCTCGCTCTATATGGTATTGGGGGTTTAGGGGAGATGGGCCAACCACCTTGATCAGGAACTTTTAGAGGAAGAGGATCATGTCGGCGCCTTCCTCGGCCTCAGGGAGGCCCAATATCAGTAAGTTATTCCTCCGACTTCTCCCCCCTAAATCTTCCATTTTTTGCTGAAGCCTTGCAATTTGCTGCCTCATCTGAGTGATCTCCGGCTCCGCTTTCTCTTTCCACCTTTCTAGTGAGGAGGTTCTTGCCTCCGAGTCCCCCATTTGGGTCGTTGGCGTTCTGAGATCCCCTTGTAACGACTTTAACTCAGCCGAGATATCTTCCAGAGCCTATTTAAAAGGAAGCAGTTCATGGAGAAAGGAGTCCTCGGTGAGAGGAATCGGGGGAACATTAGACGAGGTTGCTTTAGGAGTGATCCTCGAACTTTGGCTCTTAGTTTTTTTTGTAGATTTTTCAGGAGTTGATGGAGGAGTATGTTTTATGCTGACTGGCTTCATCTCTGCTTCCATCGCCGATACTTGCCAATAAAGATGATTGATTAATCTCAAACAACTACTCTGTGGATGCAGTTAATATAATTAAACCTACAATAACAGTCCTGCTTGTTTTTATCAAGTAGGGAGGGGAAAAAAAACGGTATAAAAAGGGGTTGTGCATGGGAGCTCCACTGAAGTGCTGCTTCTAGCTGCCCTGCATCACGTGACCCCAGTGTCCTCTTGTCCTGCTATGTTTCTTATATTTAAACATGTTAGACTCTTTCACCTTGTTAATGCCCTTAAGGTGTTTGAATGTTTCGATCATATCACCTCTCTCCCTCCTTTGCTCAAGGGTATACATATTGAGCTCCATTAATCTGTCCTTATATGTCTTCTGATGCAGTCCTTGCACCATTTTGGTGCCCTTCTCTGACTGCCTCAATTTGGTTAATGTCCTTGTGAAGGTGGATCTCAATACTGCACGCAGTACTCCAGATGGGCCTAACCAGTGTCTTGTAAAGAGGATTATTACCTCCTCTTACGACTTGTGATACCCCTACTAATACACCCTAACATCCCTTAGCCTTACCTACTGCTTTAGAGGTCTGCTTGATGATTTCAGTCATCAGTGATGATGATGCCCAAGTCTCTTTCTTCCTTTGACTGCTAGCAACTCCTCCCAGCCTATAGGTGGCTTCAGGGTTTCTCTTCCCTATGTGCATGATCTTGCACTTCTTTGCATTAAATCCCAGTTGTCACTCTTCTGACCATTTTGCTAGTTTATCCAGATCTCTTCTCATTCTGCCCACCCCATCTGGATCATCTGCTCTGTTGCAGATCTTGGTGTCATCTGCAAACAAACAAGCCTTACCCTCTAGTCCATCTGCAATATCACTAATGAAGATATTGAAGAGGACTGGCCCTAGAACTGATCCCTGAGGTACCCCACTTGTGACTTGCATCTCTTCTGACTGTATACCATTTACCACCAATCTCTGTTTTCTGCCCGTCAACCAGTTTGCCACCCAGTTGACCAACTTCAGACCCACCCTGAGCCTACCCAGCTTATTTATCAATCTTCTATGTGGAACAGTGTTGAAAGCTTTGCTGAAGTCAAGGTAGGCGACATCAACTGCTCCCCCTTGGTCCACCACTCTGGTTACCCAGTCAAAGAAATCTGTGAGATTAGTTTGACAGGACCTTCCTTTTGTAAACCCATGCTGTCTTGGATCCTCTGTCCCTATGGATTCCAGGTGTTGCACTACCCTTTCCTTAAGGAGTGCCTCCATAATCTTGCCCACTGCTGAGGTAAGACTGACTGGTCTGTAGTTCCCTGCCTCCTCCCTGCTACCACTCTTGTAGAACGGGATCACGTGAGCCCTTCTGCAGTCTTCTTGGACCTCTGCTGTGCTCAGAGACTCACTAAACAGTTCTGTTAATGGCTCTGCTAGTTCCACCCTTAGCTCCTTAAATACCCTGGGATGTGTGCCATCAGATCCCGTTGCCTTGTCCACCCTGAGCTTAATGAGCTCTTGTAGGACCCTTTCTTTTGTGAAGGGGGTAATGCTCACCTCCTTCCCCCCCTGTGTCCATGGTGCTGAGCTGTGGGCCCTGCCTTACCTTCTCTTCAGTAAATACTGAGCAAAAGTATCTATTTAGGATAGATGCCTTACAGGGTCCTCCTCCTCACATGCCCCTTTCTCCTTTGAGCTTAGCAATACCCCCTCTGGACTTTCTCCTTTCACTAATGTATGTATAGAAAGTCTTGTCACCTTCTTTTACCATTCGTGCTAGTGTTTCCTCAGTTTGGGACTTTGCCTGTCTTACTGCCTTTCCTGCTTCCCTTAGGGCAGTTTGGTATGCCTCCCTATCTTCATCCCGCTGTGTTCCCTTATATTTCCTGAAGGCCAGCCTTTTGGCTTTGACCTTTTCTGCTACTGTATTTGAGAACCAAAGTGAATTCCTTCTTCTTTGCACTTCTTTCTGTCTAACACAATGGGATGTTGCTTCAAGTATTGCATCCTTAATGCTTGCCCACTTTGCCTGTACCCTCACCTGTGTTTCTTTTGCCAGGGCTAGCTTAACTCTGTTGGCCATCTTATCATAGTCAGCTTCTCTGAAGTCCCATATTTTTGCCTTGGAATAGGATGATTTAGATGTAGTGGCCAAATTGAACCATACCATGTGATGGTCACTGGCCCCCAGGAGACCTTCTACCTGGAGATGTGTGATCCCTTCCCTGTTAGTCAGTACTACATCTAGGATGGCCCTGTCTCTTGTGGGTTGTTGTACCAGTTGTTTGAGGCCTTCCCCCTGAAGGGAATCCACCATGTGTCTAGTTCTGGCAGATGTTCCTGCTGGTATTGACCAATCTGTATCCGTCATGTTGAAGTCTCCCATTATCAGAACCTCCTCTCTAGCTGTCATGTTTTGTGTATCTTCTAACAGTAATGTGTCTGTATCCTCCCCCTGGTCTGGGGGCCTGTAGACAACCCTAGTTCTTATGGCTATCCCATTTCCTGTTTCCAGGTTGACCCACAGTTGTTCTGGCTCCTTATGCGTATTCTGAATTTCTGTAGCTTTTATATTTTCGTTGACATACAGGGCCACTTCACCCCCCCTTTTTGCACCTCGGTCTCTTCTGAACAGTACATAGCCAGGTACTGAAGTCTCCCAAGTGTGGTTACTGGTAAACCACGTCTTGCTAATTGCTACTATGTCCAGTTTAGCCTCTGACATTATTGCCTGCAGGTCTGGGACCTTATTTCCCAGGCTGTGAGCATTTGTGTACATGATTTTCCGTTGGCCAGATTTCGGTATGTTAGTTGTTGGGTGAGGTTTGGCATTTCCCCTGTGCGTCATATGAGGAGATGGACCTTTTTTCTTACCTGGTGATGCAAATGAACTGCAAACATGCTGAATCCCTGTTTGACCACTAGCTGAGGGGGGAGGGGTGTTCTTCCCATTCGACGTATGGGGTGCTGCACCCCTCTCACCATTTGCTAGTTTAAATATTCTGCAAAGACATCAAACTTCTGCCCCAATGCACTGACTTCTTCCTTAGTCAGATGCAGTCCATCAAATTTAAAGAACTTTCGCTCCCAGAACTGTTGCCAGTTCCCTACAAATCTGTGTCCTTTTTCCTGGCACCAGCCCTTGAGCCACATATTTAGTTCGCTTATCTCCCCTTCTCTGACCTTCCATCCATCTGCCCCCCTTCTCCCAGACCGGCAGGATCTCAGAGAAGGAGATGTCGAACAAAATGGATGATAGTTTGTCACCCAGCCTGGTCAGGTGTTCCTTGGTCTCCACAACTGACCGGCTGGCGAGGTCATTAGTCCCTGTGTGTACAGTGTATAGGAGTGTTGCAGCCAAAGAGAAGCAGACCACTCCTCAAAGGCAGCAATCTAGGTCTGGCAGGGGCAGGCCTTTTCAAAGGTCTTTTTACCAGGCCCAAGCCTGCTCTTCCTTTCAGCAGAGGGGGTTCTTTAGGGGAAGAGGCAGAAGGGGAATGACAAGGGCTGCATCCTCCTATCAGTCTAAGCTCACTGCCAAGCAGACACCATGATGGGTCTGTCACGGTCGCCTCCCCAATCCCTGTAGGGGGCAGGCTGGCTCACTTCTTCCAGGCCTGGAAGTCTATCACTTCAGACAAATGGGTTCTGGAAGTGGTGAGCCAGGGCCTTGCTCTCAGCTTCACCAGGTTCCCAAGGCTGAGGGCAAAGGTCTTTCCCACTTCCTCTTCAGAGGAAGCACAGGCTTTGGAGACAGAGGTCTCATCTCTACTGCTCCTGCGGGCAGTGGAAAAGGTCCCTTTCATTCACAGGGGAAAGGGATTGTACTCCAGGTACTTCCTTACCCTAAAAAAGACAAGGGAGTGGCGACCCATCCTGGATCTACGATACCTAAACAAACACATCTTAAAGCCAAAGTTCAAGTTGGTGACTTTGGGACTAATTCTTCCCTCTCTGAGACCAGGAGACTGGCTACCATCCCTGTATCTCAAAGATATCTATTTTCACGTGCCTATCAGGCACTCCCACAGAAAGTACCTCAGATTCAAACTGCCCTCAGGCCATTACCAGTTCAGAGCAATGCCTTTCGGTTTGACATCTGCTCCAAGGGTATTCACCAAGTGTCTTGCAGTGGTGGTGGTCTTCCTCAGAAAGCAAGGCATCCTGCTGTTCCCTTATCTAGACGACTGGCTCATAGTAGGCCAGTCTCCAGACCAAGTCAGGTCACATCTAAAGGTCACTCAAGATCTTCTGGAATCTTTAGGGTTCATCCTGAATCTGGAAAAGTCAGTTCTCGAGCCTTCCCAGGTTCTCACATTCATAGGCATGGAGCTGGACACTGTGCAGGCCAAGGCCTTTCTTCCTTCCCCAAGGGCCCAATCTCTCATCAGTCTGGTCTCTTCTTTTCATCCACTTGTGTCTTGGCCAGCCAGGCACTTGTTACAGCTGCTGGGCCATATGACAGCATGCACTGCAGTAGTGCAAAGTTTCAGATGAGAGATATTCAGTTTCATCTCAGAGCTTTTTGGTCTCAAAGAAAAGACTCCCTCTCCAAGTTGGTTCCAGTGTCCCTGACTCTGGTTCAGATCCTCCAGTGGTGGTTGGAGGAGGACAATTTGAGGCAAGGGGTTCCCTTCCTCAGTTAAGTGCCCACAGGAATACTCACCACAGATGCTTCCCTACTGGGGTGGGGAGCTCATCTGGATCAGCACACAGCTCAGGGGACTTGGTCCCCTCACGAGTCCCTTCTGCATATAAACCTGCTCAAACTCAGGGCTGTCTTTCTGGCAGTTCAGACATTTTCGAACATGATCCAGGGGAAAGTGGTGCAGATCAGGACAGAAAATACCACAACCATGTGGTACATTAACAAACAGGGGGGCACTCGGTCTTTGTCCCTGTGCACCGAGGCCATGAAAATATGGTCTCTTGCTTATTCTCTGCAAGCTTCCCTGATCGCTGTGTATGTCCCAGGAAAGGACAATGTACTTGTAGATACTTTCAGCAGGATTTCTCAGGCTTACCATGAGTGGTCCCTGGACCCTCTCATTCTTCAAGTCATTTTCAAGAGATTGGGCACTCCAGAGATAGATCTCTTTGCAGCCCCGGACAACCATCAGCTCTCCTTGTTCTGCTGCAGATCCTCTCTTCTGGGGTCTGTTCCTCTGGATGCTCTCCTGTTAGATTGGACCAACAAGTTTCTCTATGCTTTTCCTCCCTTTTCTCTGATATTCAGAGTGCTGGTCAAGATCAGGTCCCAACCTTTTATAGTGATCCTGGAAGCCCCAGACTGGGCCAGGCAACCTTGATATCCTCTTCTGTTGTCACTGTCAGTGACAATACCTCTGTGCCTTCCCAGGTGGTTCAATCTCCTCACTTCTTCTCAGGGGAGGATTCTGTAACCCAGCCTTCACTCTTTCAGACTCAAGGCCTAGCTCTTGAAGAGCTAGAGTATGCAGGTCTCAGTCTTTCCCAGTCATCTCTGGATATCCTTAAGGCTAGTAGAAAGCCTTCCACCAGAAAGACTTACAGCTCCAAATGGAAGAGGTTTGGATTTTGGTGTGCTGAGAGGCACATACAACCGGATTCAGCTGATATTGCCACTGTTCTGGACTATATGGTGCATCTTAGTAGTTTGGGCCTTCGGCCTGCCACCCTCAAGGTGCATTTGGCAGCTGTTTCTGCTTTCATTTAAGCAGGGAAAGTCTCTTCCTTTGCCTCTCATCCAGTTTTTTTTTTTTTTATACTTTCTATTTTATCGCCTCCTCACCCCGGAGCTACGCTTCTTCGGGAGACACCAAGGTACCACCCCGTGACTTGCTTTACCTGAATCCCCAGGAGTTCCCCCATGGAGCCATGGCTATACCCCCCAGGTGGGTACAGGACAGGCCCCCAACCTCCCGATAACTTCAATGTCTCGTCGGATCCCCCGGTGGTCAGGCAGGCAGTTGCCATTAGGGTCAATACCGGTGCTCCATCTACCTGTGCTCCGGCGGTGTATTTTCCTCCTTTCTGAGGAAGTGGCCGGTACCCTGACATCAAGGCGTTCCCGCTGACGTCCACCACTCCCAGCCCTTTTTCTTGCGTGCTTCTGTGCTTGCTATGCCTCCGGCTTCCGCCAGAGGCCAGCCAAGTGCCAAGCAGGTACCCCCCTCCCTCCCGGGAGAGGAGAGCTGTCCATTGGGCGCTCAAACTTCTCCCTCCCTGCCGACCCCCGCAGTCTGGGCTTATTCTCGAACCCGGTCGCGCATGGTCGCCAAGGTGGTATCCAGCGCCTCAACCTCAGTGCCACCCGGCCAGCTCATGCAGTTTTTAAAAGATTTTTCAAAGGGCCGATTCATATCAACCCTCCTTTCAGGAACCTCACCCCCTCTGTGGGACCTGAATATTTGTATTGCACAGCTCATGCAGCCTTCTTTTGAGCCTCTTTTATTTATTTTTTTTTCAGCTGAACTAAAGTACCTGACTTGGAAAACTGTATTCCTGGTGTCTGTCACATCTGCCAGGAGAATCGGTGAATTATAGGCCTTATCAGTGGAACCTGACTTCATTTCATTTCACAGGGATGAGGTGGTCCTTGCACAAATAGGAAGTTCCTTCCCAAGGTAGTGGCAGATTTTCATCTTAACCAATCTATGACTGTGCCTGTATTCTTTACTGACCATTCCTCTTCTGGAGAGAGGAGGTTGCACAGTCTTGATGTCATAAGGGTTTTGAGTTGCTACTTAGAATCCACTAAACCTCACAGAAACGACTGTTCCCAGTTGTTCCTTACTTATGGAGAGGTGGGTAAAGGTAAACCTGCTACTAAGAGAACCATTGCTCGATGGATTGTCTCTTGTATATAGTTCTGCTATTCAAAATTGGGGAAGGAGTCTCCATCAGGCCTGAGGGCTCACTCCACCAAAGGTACAGCTGCCTCGGTGGTAGCTGCCAGGGATATACCCTTAGTGGAAATCTGTAAAGCAGCCGCCTGGAAGACTGTTCACACATTTACCAAGCATTAGTCCCTTGTGATGGTAGGTTTGTCACAGCAGTACTGCAGACCTTGTTCCCAAAATAGGTTCTGTAGTTCCCTCCTCCTGAGGGGTACTGCTTGGTAGTCTGCAATTAGTCAGAATACAGCAAGACTTCATGTTGTTTGAAGACAAAATTACTCACCTTGGTAATGTTGTTTCTTCTAATGGAGTCTTGCTGTATTCTGACCTCCCTCCCTGCCTCTCCTCCTAGAACCTAGCTGTTTTGCGATGTGGGTGGGCAGGTGTAGTGCTGTACCCCATCGGTGCATTGATTGTTTTGTCTTATGGTTATTATTCTCATTATTTAATTGTCTACCTACTGGAATTCTTTTTGGGGGTCTTGACTTGAGTCTTCATACCCTTGTTTACTTATGTATGGCTTTTTGGCAAGCATTTTAAAACAATTTCTGGACTGTTAGCCAGTTAGTTTAGTGCTTATAAGAATCTAACGGTTACGCTTCAGAGTACCTGGGACAAAGGTTTGAAAACCGAGCTCGAGATGAACGTTCTATGCCTGGCATAGACTTTAACCCTTTCACCTCCAGGGCAGTTGAAGTGCTAGGGCTAACTGCAATTAGTCAGAATACAGCAAGACTCCATTAGAAGAAACAACATTACTAAGGTGAGTAATTTTTTCTTTCATTGGGTCATACTTGGGTGTGTTAGTCCTGTACGAGTACTCTATAGTGCACTGCCCGAGGAGGGAATGCTAGGGTGGGAGTGTGGCCATCTGTTTTAGATCTAGCTTGAACTTCTGTGTGCACCTGGTGAGTTCTGCCTTGTCATTTGAATGTGTGGCTGTGCATGGGGGTCCAGGTGCAGGCTGCAGGATTCTACTCGTGTTCCATCCTCCAGGGCACAAGGGAGAATTCCTGCAGGAAGTCACTGACTTTGTTGCCGATGGGGTGTTGGAGTCACCCAGATGGTTGATTCTCGGTGATTTCAATGCCTGGATCAACGATGAACTCTCGCATTTTGGTCATGGCTTCTTCCAAACAGTGGCATCCTGTACCTCGCCACAAACAGTTTTTTCTGCAACTCACCACCATGGCCACGCCTTGGACTTGGTATTCTCACTGGGGCTTGAGGTCACTGACCTCAGCATTGATCTGGTCTCTTGGTCCGATCACTGCATGGTGGAATTCTCATTTGGGGCCCCCGGTAGTCCTCCCCTGTTGAGATGTTCCGCTATCGCCCATTGAGAGTATTATCCCCAGTGGGACTTTTGGCGGTGGTGGACTTTTCTGGTGCAAGTACTGTGTAAGCAGCTGATGTGGGTGAGGTGGTGATGGCCTATAATATCGCTGTCTTCAGTGCGCTTGACGCCATCGCACCAATCCGTATACCACACAGGTCTTCTTACCTGAGATCCATGTGGTTTTTTTGGGGCTCTTGAGATGAAGACCAAGGGTCAGAAGTTGGAGCATTGCTGGTGGAGGACTCGGTCCAAAGAGGATAAAAACTGGCTTTGAGAGTAAACTACAGTGAATCTCAAAGGACAATCAACTGTAAGAAGGCAGAGTTCTTGTCCAGGGAGATTGCTGCAGGGAGGAACAGACCGCCTCTGCTCTTTCGAACTGTAGACAGGCTACTTCACCTGGCCTGTCTGCAGCCGAAAAGAGCATTTCGGTCACTTTGCGCGAGGAGTTTGCTCAGTTCTTCTCTGACAGGGTATCCTCCATTCAGTTTGTGATCTCGCTGGTGGGACATGGTCAGTCCTGCAGTACTGGGCCTTGTGTAGGCGGAGGCACTTCTATTGTGTGGGGTGAGTTTTGGCCGGTGGGGGTGGCTGAGGTCGTTGAAGTAATTCTCAAAGCTTCTGCCCACTTTTTGTGAACTGGATCCGGGCCCTACTTGTCTACTGGTGGGATGTGTTGAGTCCGTTGGTTCACTTTTCACCGAGATTGTCCAGTTTTCACTCTCAGAGGGGTTGTTCCCCAGGGCCTTGAAGGAGGTGCTGGTGAAGCCCGTTCTGAAGAAATCATCACGCGACCCTGACTTTTTGACGAATTATCGACATATCTCCAACCTCCCATTTTTGGGGAAGGTTGTTGAGAAAGTGGTGGCTCTGCAGCTCAAGGCACACCTCAAGGCCTTTGACATCTATGAGCCATTCCAGTCTGGGTTTAGGACAAGGCATAGCACTAAAATGGCGTTGGTCAGGGTGCAAAATAACCTCCTCAGGGTGAAAGATAGAGGAGATTGGTCAATTCTCATTCTTCTTGATCTCTCCTCAGCATCTGACAAAATGGACCACATTGTGCTTCTGGATCACGTTAGAGAGTATTGTTGACTAACCAGTACTGTCATCAGTTGGTGTGAGTCCTTTCTTACTGGCAGGATGCAGTGGATAGTGATGGGGACTTTCTTCTCCTGTCCGAAGCTCCTGCCCAGTGGAGTTTCTCAAGGTTCGATTTTGTTGCTGATGCTGTTCGCGGTGTACATGCTACCCCTGGCTGAGGTCATTAGATGTTACAGTCTGGGTTTTCACTGTTACGCAGCTGATACCCAGTTGTATATGTCTCTTTGCTCCTGGGACAAGTAGCACTGTGGAAGTGCTAAATAAATGCCTAGCCGAGATGCAAGACTGGATGTGCTCTAACTGGCTGAGACTGAACCCTGACAAGATGGAGGTACTTGTGATCGAGCCTGGTCGCCGGCATTATGTGGTTGCTCCAGGTCTGGAACAGGGTTATTTCTGGGCCCTACCCCACTGGTGGCTTGCATTAAGGTGACAAATCTGGGCATCATCCTCGATGACAGTTTGAGGCTTGAAGTTCAGGTGTTATCAGTCATCCAGAGAGGTTTTTACACCTAAGGAATGTCACCCGGATTATATCCCTAATTCCACCTGGCGACCTGCCCGTGCTGGTACATGCCTTTGTCACATCAAGGCCAGATTACTGTAACGTTCTTTACTTCAGGGTCAGTGGAGAGAACCTCTGTCAACTGCAGCTGGTGCAGAACGCAGTGGCCAGGTTGCTGACAGGCCTTCCTATAGACTTTGACGGTAGATAAGGACCGCTTGGCCCACCCAGTCTGCCCATTTCCCTACCTACTGGGTATGTTGCAGATCCTGGTTAACCAACAGCTTACTTCTTCCTACCCCCCCCACCCAGAATTGTCTTCTGTCTGTCCCATGCATTCTTGAATTCCCCCATGGTTTTTGACCCCATGACCTCCTCAGGAAGGCCGTTCCATTCGTCCACCACCCTCTCAGTGAAAAAATACTTCCCCACATTGCCCTTGAGCAGTCCCCCCTCTGTCTTCAAATTGTGCCCCCTTGTTCTTGCGCGCCTCTTTTTCTGAAAGATGCTACCCTCTTGGACTTTGTTGATTCCCTTGAGGTACTTGAAAGTTTCTCTCGTGTCTCCCCCCTTTCCTTGACGGTGCTGTATATATTTTAAGCTCCTTTAGTCTCTCTTCATTATGGCTTCTGGTGAGACCGTGCACCATTTAGTTGCCTCTTTTGGACTCCCTCCATCATGTCCATGTCCTTGCGGAGATGGGATCTCCAGAATTGCAAGCAGTACTCCAGGTGGCGTCTCATCATCTGTCTGTACAGAGGGATAACAGTTTCTTGTTTTCTACTGGTGATACCTCCCCCTATACATCCCAGTATCCCCCCAGTCCTCCTTACTGCTTTCTCGTATTGTTTGCTTACCTTTAGGTCATCTTATATGACTACTCCCAGTTCCCTTTCCATTTTTGTTGTTGTTGTTAGTACCCCCCACCCCCCCGTGTACTCTTTCCCTGGGTTTTTGTTTTCCAGGTTCCTTACTTTGCACTTCTTTGCATTTAATCTAAGCTACCTTACTTTTGACCATTCCTCCAACCTTGCCAAGTCCTTCTCATCCTTTCACACCTCCTTGTGTATCAACCCTGTTGCAGATCTTTGTCATCTGCAAAGAGGCATACTTTCCTTCCAGTCCCACTGCAATGTCACTAAAAGATATTATAAAGGACTGGACCCAGTACTGAACCCTGTGGTGCCCCGCTAGTAACACCCCCTTTCTTCAGAGTGGACTCTGTTTACTATTACCCTCTGTGTCTTGTTGTCCAGCCAGTGTTTTACCCAGGCTACCACCCTGGGTCCCACTCCGATGCTGGCTAATTTGTTAATCTTTTGTGTGAGACTGTGTGAAATGTGTTGCTAAAGTCTACGTAGGCTATGTTCACAGCCACTCCCTGGTGTACTACTTTGGTCATCCAGTCAAATAAATCTATTAGATTCGTCTAACATGACCTTCCCACTGTGAGTCCATGCTGCCTTGGGTCCTGTGCCCTGCTAGCCTCTAGGTAAGAAACATAGAATTTGACGGCAGATAAGGACCGCTTGGCCCACCCAGTCTGCCCATTTCCCTACCTACTGGATAAGCTGCAGATCCTAGTTAACCAGCAGCCTACTTCTTCCTACCCCCACCCCCTAGAATTGCCTTATGACTGTCCCATGCATGCTTGAATTCCACCACTGATTTTGACTCCAGAACTTCTCCGAAGGCCGTCTCCATGCATCCACAACCCTCTCTGTGAAAAATACTTCCTTAAATTACCTCTGAGCCGCCCCCATCTTCAAATTGTGCCCTCTTGTTCTTACCACTCTTTTTGAAAGATGCTACCTCTTGGACTTTGTTGATTCCTTGAGGTACTTGAACGTTTCTATCATGTCCCCCCTCTCCCTCCTTTCCTCGAGGCTATACATATTAAGCTCCTTTCATCTCTCTTCATATGTCTTCCGGTGCAGACCCTGCACCATTTTAGTTGCCCTCCTCTGGACAGCTTCCATCCTGTCTATGTCTTTGCAGAGATTGGGTCTCCAGAACTGCACACAGTACTCCAGATGGGGTCTGACCAGCTGTCTGTACAGAGGGATAATAACTTCCTGTTTTCTACTGGTGATGCCTCTCCCTGCATCCCAGTATCCCCCCAGCCCTCCTTGCTGCCCTCTCACATTGCTTGCCCATCTTTAGGTCATCTGATATGACTACCCCCAGGTCCCTTTCCATTTTTGTTGTTGTTAGTATCTCACCCCCATTGTGTACTCTTCCCTGGGTTTTGTTTCCCAGGTGCATTACTGCACTTCTTAGCATTGAATCTAAGCTGCCATACATTTGACTATTCCTCTAACCTTGCCAAGTCCATTCTCATCCTTTCCACCCCACCCTGTGCATCAACTCTGTTGCAGATCTTTGTGTCATCTGCAAGAGACATGCTTTTCCTTCCAGTCCTTCTGCAATGTCGCTTATAAAGACATTGAAGAGGACCAATCCTAATATTGAACCCTGCGGTACCCAACTAGTAACCCTCCTTTCTTCTGAGTGGACTCCATTTACTATTACTCTCTGTGTCCTATTCTCCAGCCAGTTCTTTACCCAGGCTGTCATCTTGGGACCCACTCCCAGGCTGGCTAACTTGTATATTAATCTTTTGTGTGGGACTGTGTTAAATGCCTTGCTAAAGTCTAGGTAGGCCATGTCCACAGCCCCTCCCTGATCTACTACTTCTTTGGTCACCAAGTCAAAGAAATCTATCAGATTCGTCTGGCATGACCTTCTCGCTGTGAATCCATGCTGCCTAGGGTCCTGTGCCCCTCTGGCCTCTAGATACTCGACAGTTCTTTCCTTCAGAAGTGATTCCATCATTTTCCCCATCACTGAGGTTAAACTAACAGGTCTGTAGTTTCCTGCTTCTGCCTTGCTCTCAACAGTTCTTTCTTTCAGAAGTCATTCCATCATTTTTCCCTACCACTGAGGTCACACTAACTGGTCTGTAGTTTCCCACCTCTGCTTTGCTCCCACTTTTGTGAAGGGGAATCACATCCACCGTCCTCCAGTCCTCAGGTACCACACCATCCTCCCATGATTTGTTAAAAAGGGTAGTCAGCCGGTGCGGTGGTGCAGAGGGCTGAGGTGCTGGTGCCTTACCTCGACGCACACCAGCGACCCAGATTCGGGAACAGACTCGGGAAGCTGGGGGCTGGCAGGGGAAGGAGAGGATCGAGCGTCCATAGGACTGCTTTCCTCTCCTGGGGTGGGTAGTGGGTTGACGTCATGCTGTAGTAGCCTCTGGTGGAGACCAGGAGCACTGCAGATGCATGCAGGAGAGAACACACCAGATAAAGCAGAAATACCGCTGCACATCAGCCGGATGACGGCTGCCCGGCTCTCTGGTGCCATTCATGTCCCTGCCGAGCACTTCATCCCAGCAACACCCCAGGGCCAAGTGTAGTGCTGTCTTGCCCCCCCCGGGGCTGGTGCATTCCCCTTTGGAGGAGGGAGACCCATCCGATGAAGGGTTACGCCGGGTGACCCTGGGGATGGCTGCCGTGTTAGACCAGAGGCTCGGAGGGCAGATAGATCAGAGCAGCCTTGGCGAGCCTGAAGGAGAGATTGAAGTGGAGCACGTAGGAGGTAAAAAAAAAAGATAATACCCCCCCCCCAAAAAAAAGGGTACAGTCGTGTCACTACTTCTCCCCTTAGTTCCTTTAGAATCCTGGGGTGAATCCCATCAGGGCCCATTGCTTTGTCCACCTTCAGTTTTCGGAGTTTTTTCAGAATCCTTTCTTCTGTGAATGGACTACTATTGACCCCCCCCCCAAATCCAGAGTGCTTCTGTTGATTGGATTAGGTACCTTCCCCTCGTCCAGTGTCAGTGGCTCAGTAGGTAGCACACTCGCTCTGAGGCCCAGAGATTGGAGGGCTGTGGGTTCAGTTCCCACATCTAGCACTTGGGTTAATATCCCAGTATTGACACTGTAGTGCAGCATGAAAGGGGTGCTGCACTTCTGAGGTGCCGTCTTTCGGATGAGACGTTAAACCAAGGTCCCATCTGCCTGGATTGGTGGTAGTTCAGGTGGATGTTAAAGATCCCAAGGCACTTATCGAAAAGAGTAGGGGAATTTCCCTGGTGTCCTGGCCAAATTTCCCTTATTCACTAAAAATACCACCAACAGCTTAATCTGGTTCAAGATCAGCTGGCATTCATCTGTATCCCCCTCCCCCGGGTCGTGCCTGAAAATAGGCAGGATTTGTCTAGTGCACTTACCCGGTCAATAAAAACTAACTAACTAACTCCTCATCTTTTGTGAATAGTGAGAAGTATTCATGCTGTCATGCTCCTGCTTGACGTGCACCAGCCACCTGTCAGAGGGAGGATCATCTTCAAGATGGGTTTTCTCACTTATATGGCTCGGGCCCTGGCTACCTGAGTGACTTCCTGACTCATGTCCTCCCGGTGCATCCACTTTGCTCTTCCACTGAGGGCCTCCTAGTGGTTCTGAGGGCTACCCTGAAAACCTTGGGAGATCGTGCATTTGAGGTGGCCAGCCCAACCTTCTGGAACTCGCTCCCCAGATTTCTGAGGGAAGCTCCATTGGGGGAGGTTTTCAAGCGGGGTCTGAAGGCTCACCTTATTAAAGAAGCTTTTTCTTAGTTAGCTACAGCTAGATTTTATTCATATTTATTAGAATTATAACTGGTTATTTGTTTGTATTTATTTGTGCTGACCCTGTATGTAATTTTATTATATGTTTCTTACTGCTCTTGGTAATATTCCCAGAGACTCCGGGATTGGGCGCTTAAGAAATAAAAATGTACTTACTTATACCTTGGGAACTTAAACTGTGTCACCGCTAAGACTACATGGAAACTTTTTCAAGCAGTCAGCCAGGGGCCTGTCATCGAGGCACAGGTCAGGAACCATAGGAAAACCAGGAGCAGTTGTAGAATTCACCAAAAATTCTTTATTTACAGTATCAGTAACATAATAAATAAACTTGTTCAGAATAACTATGTACAGAGGAGGAATGAATTAGTTTTTTCTTTCAGTCTCTGTGTCCTTTTTCTGCTAATCTATCTTGCAGTAGCAGTTTAGCTCTTTCATGAGTCTTTTCAACCCCCATTCTAAACAAACATCTTGTCCTTGTAAGTTTAAGGTGCTGCCAGAATACAGTGTGCTTCTTGAGCTGAGAGGCCCCCTTTTTGCAGCTTTTGAAAAAAGGCCTAAAATATGAACTCTGGTAACCTCTAGTTTACAACAGCCCTCTGCAATATTTTCAAAATATAAATATATATTGTTCAACAGAAACACCGTATATTCTCCAAACAAAAGGGATCCCAATACCAGTCTCATTTCCGTACAATGATTTGCACATATTTTTTATATTAGCTGATATGCGTGTGCAAGGGAGAAAAACAGACAGCAAGAGAAAACTGAGTGGCCGGGACAAAGAACTGTGAGATGTCGGGGTGATCAAATCCAAAGTCTCACAGGAAAATGGGTTGCGCAACCAGACAGACAAATAGATGGGAAAGGAAAGATCCTTACATTTTAAACACTTTCTCTAACAAATGGGACAGGGTCCTATTCCACCCTGTCACAGGGTCACCATGACGACGTCATGTGATCAGTGTCCATGTAAGGCATCGGTGGCCCCCCTCTCACCTCAGTTCTTGTCCCGCCATCGATCACGCTTGTTGGACCCACCAGCGGAAACGAAAATACTTGAAACCTGCCTTTTTCCCTTTTTTCTGTAAGTTTAGCTAAATCCCTATGTTAGTGATTATTGGCTCCCTGCATGCCTCCGAAAACAACACTGAAGTTCTTTTGCTACTGCGATTGTGGGGAGAAAATCTATAAGGATGACGTATATGAGGTGTGCATCTGCTGTCTGGACCTGTCTCATGGCATCAAGACCTGTGAGATCTGCCAAGGGTTGAACTGAGCTACTAGTAAATGCATACACAGAGCCCTTGAGATCTTTCATCTAAGAAAACTGTGGCTGCTATGGAAAAGCAGCTGCAAGAGAGAGAACTGCATCACCTGTTCTGTTGGCTAAACCTTGGTCATTGAAGATCAGAGAGCAGATGTCCTTTTGGGGCCATAAGCACAAAAAACACTGAAGCATAAGGATAAAGCCTCCCCATCCAGGTCCAGCTCGCCATAGCAGCCAGTAAGTACGTTTTCCACATATTCGCTGTCCACCTCAGCTGTGTTGACTCCTGCCTCTCTGACCGTCTTTGACACCTAGGTCAGGGCGTGGCTTAGGTGCTTCTAGGCTTATTACAGCCTGTAGATTGCTGTCATCACTGGGCCTTTGCCTTTCATTGATATGCTGAGGTGCGACCCCAAATGTGGGAGTCATCGACCAGACAGCAAGGTCGGGACTGGGCTCTGGAACTACCGTATCAATCATGGATGATATGTCACTGTCATCGATGTGGTTTCACCCACCGTTGACACTACCTCTCCCTACATCTAATACAGATGTTGTAGGTCGTTCCAAAGCAGCCCACCGGGCCATCAACCAGACATCAAGGCTGGGGAGAGAGTTAGGCACTACTGGGCTTCCCAGGGATGGTAAGTTGCCATCATCACAGGCTTTGCTGTTACTGTTAACACTAACCGCCTTGACTCCTATCGCAGGAAGCAGCGACGCTCAGGCAGTTTTGGGTTCCATTTCTGAAATGATCACTCATATCTTGCCAGGGCTACCACAGTAACCGAGCATCCCGTCAATGAATCTGACTGCTATTAAAAATCCATTAATTGCATCACTGCCTACATTGCCTACCAAACCATCTTCTCTGCCAGTCGTCGATAGCAGCCAGCGATGATCAACTGGCCCATAGTCCTGACCTCAGAATGGAGGTAGATTGGGATGATGAGGAGTATGCTGAGGATAACCAATTCACACATGGCGCCAGCTCTATCCTATCCTCATGTAGTGAAGACTTGGGAGCTCATACACTCAGGTCACCACCAGAGAATCCCTTATTCTTACCCATGATGCAGGCTGCATGGGGTTAAGCCTGGAGGAGCAAGACTCCAAGAAAAGGTTTCTTATGGACTTTTTGGAGATGCCAGAGATTTCATTGGTAATCATTACTCCACTATACCCAGTATTGGAGGACACTACATATGCAGTCTGTTATAGGCCTAGCACAGTACAAATGGTTCCATGAAAGGCAGACAGGATGCACCCTGTCCCATCCAATAAACCTTATAATGCCCACCAGCCAGAGATTAACTCAGTAGTGCGTACAACTGCCCACCATAGTTCAAGGGCATCTAGCCACTGAAGTTCTCTCCCTCCTGTTAAGGAATCCAGAAGACTCTATGCTTTGGCAAACATTCCTGTGCCTCGCCCTCCCTGGGCCTGTGTATTACTTAACTGCCAGGCTCACATGATAAAATATCAAAATACAGTATGGAGGAAGGCACAGGTTGCTGCACGGGCATTACCAGAGGGTGCTGCTGAGCAAGACTTGTTGCAGTCTCTTGAGGTGGGGCAGAAGTGGGCAAACACTAACTCTGCTCAGATTATGATGCCTCAGATGCCTGTGCCAGGGTTGCGGCCTCTAGCATTTGCCTGTGACACTGCTTGTGGCTCAGGGTTGCAGATTTCGCAAGACATGTGCAGCAAATAGTGCTAAATGCCCCTTTCTGAGGCCTCATATTGTTTTGCCATTATGTGAACAAAGCCTTAAAAAGCCTCCAGTCTTTGGGAGTGAAAATTAGGTCGGCCAAATTCCTGTCACATAACCCAAGTAAAGATAAAGACTAGGGACATGCTTGCTTGCTTGCCTGCAACCAAACAAGTGGGCCAAGTCTGTAAACACCAAAGCAAGAGCATGGATATGAGCATCTTGCTAGGCCCAAGTACCCATACAGTAATACCCACAGATGGCAGAGCTGGAGCTGCGGCTACTACAGACTCAGCTTAATCCCTTCCCATTATCAGACTTAAGGGCATTTGTAGGGAGTCATATCACCCTCATGATGAATTAGAGGAGAGAGATCACCTCGGGCAACTGGATACTGTTTCAGTAAGTAATGATCTGGGGCCATGGACATTCCTCCAGATGTATGTCACCTTTTCTATCTATACCAGAGGCACAGGTGCTCACTGTGACAAGGGCCACAGAGAATTGAGGCAAATATAGGTCGTAGCTCCTGTTGCTCCAAATCATGGAGCCATAGGGCTTTAGGCCAGATATTTCTGTGCCCTTCAGCTAGACAAGGCATCCAGAGTTTTTGGTGGTCTCAAGTGCTATATCATCTGCTTTTGCTACTAGTCATAATGCAAACAACATCTGAAGGATCCCCCTTCCCCATTATGGATAGGGGACAGATAACACCCTTAGCAAGGTCAGTGGGCTGCCTTCCTCTGTTGCTTCAGAACCCTCACAGATCATGCCTGGGGTTTCTGCAGGCAGGTGCTCATTATCATTTCAGTTTCCTGGACCTGTACCATGTGGTCTCAGCACAAGGTATTAAACTGGGAACAGGTAGCAGCAACCTTAACAGAAATGGTCTGTACGTCTTCCCTTCTCAGACAGTTGAGTCTTACAGCGCCCCCCCCCCCCCAAGGATAAGGGGCTTCCTGTTCTTTCATGCTGCACAAGATAACATGCTGAAGCCCTGATTGTGAACTTAAAGTTTGTGTAGAAGGCCATTATTCATTTCCTGGCAAAGGCATTTTTCTGTCAACATTCCCTCCATTTTCCTCCTTGTGATAGGTCAAGTGACCCTATCTCAGTTAGAGGATTGTAGTGATGGTTAAAACAGCCCTGCTGCGACAAAGCTTTTCACACGGTGCCAAATTAGGGATATCAAAGACATAAAGTAATCCCTAGAAGTAAAATAAACTTGTATTTACTTTTTCTTTCCTTTATATAAGTCTGTTGTCTACACATTCTTTCCTTTATTTCTCTGTGCTTTGCTAGCTGGCCACTATCAAGGTGTTTTTCTTCTTCTTCTTTCTGATTTTCTTTTCTGTTATGTGACCCCCCTCTCCAATCCTCAGTACAACGGTAAGATAAAGTTTTGAGCAGTAAATCCTGGCAAATATGCTTGTGCAGTTAGTTTGCGGATTTTAGGAGACAGCTGAGGGTGTCTTCCTGTGAAATAAAACATGCTATAAGGAAATATTTGATAGCTTTAGAAAAGGAGATGTGTAAAAACTATATAAACTATAAAACTATGTTCAAGATAATAGTTAAAACAGGTTGGGGTTTTCTCTAGAATTATATACGCTTCTTTTTTTTTAACTATATGTTGATTGATTTACCAAAGCACATGTGTTTGAGGAAATTGCAGACATAGTACATGTGAGATGCATAGAAAAAAAATCTGAGGTGCCACTTCTCTTAATAAAACCATAGGGTGCATCCTATGTCATATAGATATATCATATACAGGGGTACTTCCGAAAAACAAAATAGTTCATAGTAAACAAGTTACAGTCCGAAAAAAAAAAAAAAAAACAGCTGATGGAGTCCATGAGCAGCATGGCAATATAATCCATAAGAGCACAGAATGAAGAATTCAGTCTTTTATCCTCCTTCCTAAGGAAAAAAAGTAGCCATGCTTTACCATAGTAGTACACATACAGTATGTGTATAAGGCACTAATAGTTTTGAGCCCAGTAACCTGAGTAAAGTTTTATAGATGCCGATAAAGCTATAAATGAAACAAAAACACATAGAATTTTAACAGTGACCAGAACCATCCTATTGAAAACTAGGGGTATTAGTATCAATATCCCATTTAAGAATAAAGAAGTAAGGTGAACTTCCCCTCCTCGAAATGGGAGGACTAGATTACAGATTTATTTTAACAAGAACACTAGTAACAACATCCTTAAAGAGTGGGAATATAACTAAGGGCATGAACTTAACCAGGATCAGTCGAATTTTATACAATGAAAAATTGTGTGACCTATTTTGCCAGGCTACAAATGTGCATAAAATTGAAATACAGAGTTAAGATGGGTCAGACATCAAGTCTCTCCATCTGAGGTCAACGTACTCTGATCAACAGGGTCTGGGCAGGGAGTCACATGCTTTTGCACCCATTTAATTACACCTGTGAAATCAGTGAACAAAAATACTTTGCTTCTGTGTATAATCCATAGATGGGCCGGGAATACAGTACCATCCCATGCACAATATCTGCATCTCATAACATTGCCCTGATGTCGTCAGACCTTTTCTTCTTCTGACGCTTGGCATAGCTTAGGTCAGGAACAATCTGAATGGGTATCCCATCTTGCAAAAGCATTTTCTTTCTCCTGGCTAAAGCAAGCACACAATCTTTTCTTCTGATGCCATCAGTGACCACCACTATGGCTTGAGGAGCATCTGGGTTTTCTGGTCTCCCCTGTGGTTAACTCGACAGGCTTTCTGAATTGACACTGGCGTACTCATTTTCTATTTTCTCCAAATTGCTGCTGGAACCAGTTGCCAAGAAATAAGGACAGATGATCCCCCTCACACCCTTCAGGCATGCCAATTATATGCAAATTGGCCGATCATGCCTGATTTTCGAGGGTCTCCATTTGAGTCCGTTGGTATTGATATTCTTTATTTACATTGGCTACAGCTCCCATAGCTGAGTCAGATTGCTTGGTTGTTTCAATAGGGGCAGTTTACCCAACTTCCATCATCATCATCTCTGAGGTGGACACATGGTTTGTAAGTGTCTCAAATTTGTCTGATAGACCTGTTACAGATTTTGCCAGTTATACCTCTCCACAATTCATATGCCATTCTGGCAGAGTGTGGTTCCTCTACGGAAGCACCCACAGTGGAGACCAAGGAGGATGCTGGGAACCTCCACAAAGGAGACCCACAGGAGGGTGGCATGGGACCCCCATAGGGGAAGGAAACAACTCCTGGTGGGGGACTCCATTGTTAGGAGGGTAGAACTGGGAGGGGGAGGGAGGGGAGAGGGAAGTAAGGTGCCTGCCTGGTGCTATGGCTTGGAGGGACAGGGAGCGAATCCTCAGGATCACGGGAGCAGCTGCACGGGGAAGGGAGCTGGATGTCACTGTCCACCTAGGGACAAATGACCTGTCTAGAAAAGGGTTCAGAGCAGTGCAGGAGGAGTTTGTGGAGTTGGGGAGGGGCCCTAGACAAGTAGCATGCACTGTAACCTTCTCAGAGGTGCTACCTGTCTATGGCATGGGTGAGGCTAGGGTGCTCCACACCATGGGATTCAATCAGTGGTTGAAAAACTGGTGCAGAGCACAGGGTTTGGCTTTATTGTGGACTGAGTGTCCACCTGGAGAGATGTAGGCCTATACTGGCACGATGGTCTGAATCTGCTCAGAAGGGGAACCAGGATCCTAGGTGATAGGTTTAAATGCTTCATTGGCAAGCATTTAAACTAGCCAAGGGGGGGAGGCACTGAAAAGGAGCAAGGAAATCCTACCCCCCAAAAAAAAATCAGGGTAGTTAGTGAGGTAAACACCAAAATAAAGAAGTTGATAGGGAGAAATATCACAGCTGCCATCACAGAGGGAACAAGCCTTTGTTTGAAGCAAATAAATCAAAACAAAAGAAAAAAAAACACTATGGTTCTCAAAAGAGGTGGTGGGGAAGGTTAGGGAGAAAAAGACAGCATTCAGGAAGTGTAAGGAAACACAGAAGGATCAGGACAGAGAACTGTACCAGTTAAAGCAGAAGGAAGCAGGGAAGACAGTCAGAATAGCAGAGGCCCAAACCGAGGAAAAGATAGCCAACTCAGTTAAGAAGGGGGATAAAACCTTTTATAGGTACATTAGGGAGCGAAGAAAGACAAAGGGAGAGGGATAGTGATGCTTAATAAAGGCGAGGTTGGGTGTGCAGAGAGGGACAGTGAAAAAGCAGGGCTACCAAATGAATACTTCTGCTCAGTATTCACAAAAGGAGAGGAGGGGGGGGAGATACATAATCCAATTAATAGAAGCCCTCTGGATAGGGGGGTCGATACCAGTCCTTTCACAGAAGAAAGGATTCTGAAAGAACTCCTAAAACTGAAGGTGGACAAAGCAATGGGTCCTGATGGGATTCACCCCAGAATTCTAAAAAGAACTAAGGGGAGAACTAGTGACACCACTGACTGCCCTTTTTAACAAATCATGGAAGGATGATGTGGTACCTGAGGACTGGTGGAGGGTGGATGTGATTCCCCTTCACAAAAGTGGGAGCAAGACAGAGGCAAGAAACTATAGACCTGTCAGTTTGACCTCAGTGGTAGGGAAAATGATGGAATCATTTCTAAAAGAAAGAATTGTTGAATACCTGGAGGCCAGTGGGATACAGGACCCAAGGCAGCATGGATTCACAGCAGGAAGGTCATGTCAGATGAATCTAATCGATTTCTTTGACTGTGTGGCTAAAGTTGTAGATCAGGGAGGTGCTGTGGACATGGCCTGTGTAGACTTTGGCAAGGCATTTGACACAGTCCCACACAAAAGATTAATAAACAAATTAGCCAGCCTGGGAGTGCGTCCCAGTGTGGTAGCCTGGGTAAAATATTGTCTGGACAACAGGACACAGGGGTAATAATAAACGGAGCCCACGCCAAAGAAAGGGTGGTTACTAGTGGGGTACCGCAGGGTTCAGTACTGGGTCCGATCCTTTTTAATGTCTTTATGAGTGACACTGTGGAGGGACTGGAAGGAAAAGTATGCCTCTTTGCAGATGACAGAAAGATCTGCAACATGGTTGATGCAGAAGGGAAGGGGGTGGAAAAGATGAGAAGGGACTTGGCAAGGTTGGAGGAATGGTCAGAAGTATGGCAGCTTAGATTCAATGCAAAGAAGTGCAAAGTATTGTCCCTGGAAACCAAAAACCAAGGGGAGGCATACACAATGGGGCTGAGATAGTAACAACAAGAGCAATCGAAAGGGACCTGGGTGTACTTCTATCAGATGACCTAAAGGTTAGCAAGCAATGTGAGAAAGAAGTAGGAATGGCTGGAGGGATACTGGGATGTATAGGGAGAGGCATCACCAGTAGAAAACAGGAAGTTGTTATCCCTCTGTATAGGCAGTTGGTGAGACCTCATCTGGAGTACTGCATGAAGTTCTGGAGACTTCATCTCTTCAAGGACATAGACAGGATGGAGGCAGTCCAGATGAGGGCAACTATAATGGTGCAAGGTCTGCAACATAAGCCATACGAAGAGAGACTAAAGGAGCTTAATATGTATACCCTTGAAGAAAGGAGGGAGTGGGGGGACATGATAGAAACTTAAGTACATCAAGGGAATCAGCAAAGTCCAAGAGGGTAGCATCTTTCAGAAAAAGAGATGTGCAAGAACAAGGGGACACAATGTGAAGATTGGGGGGGGGGGGACAGCTCAAGGGCAACGTGAGGAAGTATTTTTTCACAGAGAGGGTGATGGACACGTGGAATGGAATTCCTGAGGAGGTCGTGGGGTCAAAAACAGTGGGGGAATTCAAGAATGCATGGGACAGACATAAGGCAATTCTTGTGGGGGATAGGAAGAAGTATTCTGTTGGTTAACTAGGATCTGCAGCTTATTCAATAGGTAGGGAAATGGGCAGACTAGGTGGGCCAAGCAGTCCTAATCTGCTGTCAAAGTCTGTATTTCTCTTTAGTTTTGCATCTAAAGTTTGAAGAGTCTCCAACTCTGATTCTGCCATGGCAGCTGCCGCACAGCTTATGTCCGACCGCGTGCTTGGGGGTTGCAAGAACATTTTTGCTTGTAGCTCTTTCCTGCATTTGTTTTTCTTTCTGAGACTTCCCTATTCTTTAGCTAAGATCTTCAGATACCTGATGTAACACTTTTGGGCCTATGCTGATATATATAAAAAGTTTTTAAAGTGTGTTACAGAGAATTTGGTAGAGCTGAAAACCGCTGCAACGTTTTGCTCCTGGCTCCACAGCCCCACCCCCACCCTTGAATATATGCTTTTTAAAGGAGTTTACTCTGGAAGCTTGGAGTTCAGAAGCTCCTGGGTATGTGTCCTGCTACTGCTGCAACTGCAGCCATTTTTATCAGGGAGCTTCCTTAGGGAAGGGCTGGCTCATAATTGCATTAGTATATAGAGAAGGCTTGGGTTTTGTCCTATCAGGAAATTTCTAGTCTACAGGTAGGAACTTTCTGAAAAGGATATTTCTTTGTATTTTCTTCCATTTGTGCTTATGAAAGGGGTTTAACATTGTGTAATACTTGCCCCTATATATGTCTCCTTGAAAAGAATAGAGCTGTGAGAATTGCAAACCTAGTATTCCTTTAATTGTTTATTTACTATAACGTGAGAGACCGATATGACACCTGAGCAGTATATAAGGGCTATTCAAGTAACCTACAGTCAGTCTGTTCTAGGCTGAGGAGCTGAGAGGAACCTCAGGGAGAAGCAGTGTGGAGCCGGAGAAGCAACCAGCCAAGGTGGGAGAGACAGACATGCCAGTGCTGAGTTACTGAGTTCCTGGTTACCCAAGCGGTGAAGGTGAGACAAGCTTAAGGTGGAGCTCAGGTTGAAAGTCCTGTAAAGCCTAAAAGGAAGGAGGAATCACTGTGGCCAGGGATTGGCCCTGGACCTCTAAAGCTCAGGTTTGGGCTACCTGGTTACTAGAGGTTGCTCACCCAGAATTCACCAAGGAAAGAGGACTCAAGACTGGTATGAAGCTGTAGAAGCCTGAGTGTGCGGATACTCGGGCTGCAGGGGAACTTGAAGAAACCCCTGGGTATTGGCAGGGGTGGCTATACCATGTGATGGGGTAATTTCCTGTTCTCTAGAGGGCATCATAAGGTCCACCTGCAGTGCTATATTGAGAGGTCTGCTAGCGAAGCTCCCAGCCCATCCTATTTATTGTATAGTATCCTGACAAAAGTCTGCATCTGAAAATGTTACCTTTACGTAACTGGCAATAAAACAACACCTTAGGGTGTTTTGCACCATATTTTATGACTCCTGCTGTCTTCCATAACTGAACCCCGTAACACTCCTCACAAGGAGTCTTAGTCATAAGATTAATGAAGGGGGATAACTAAGGTCCTTTTGATCTTTGTTTAGTCAAGGAGCATAGGCCACTGTGGCCACAATAGTTTGGCACTTGAGTCCACTGCCTTTTCGTTGGGGCAGAGGCCTACATGATTCTTAAGGCTGTGGCTCTGCTACATTGGTAGTTTTCACCTAAGGTGGCTACTGCACTGGTACCATCCTGAAAGACGGTCCTTCCACCGTGAATATCTACTGTAAGGACTTGGCAACAGGGAGAATTTGGACAACCTTCCATATCCCCCAGTCTGTTGAACTGGCAGATTCCTGACGATATACCTACAGCACTTTTACACTCTCTGGTTATAGGATTCCTCATTCGAGTTGCATTTGGCCTTTACTGCAGCATCTCATGTCCCTGTTGATCTCAGTATGGTTACCCTAATAGAGGGCAACCCATCATTTTTGGGAGAGGTATATTACATTTAAATTCCTCTCTTGTGCTTTCCACTCTGGGACTTGGGCTTACATCTTGTATTAGTACAGACACTTAAGTTGTCTCTCTGTGAGCTAGCTGTGAGTTGCAGTTTTCATTTCCTGTTTTGGAAGGCTTACTTTTTTGGTTACGTTGTATCTCTAAGGGGATTTGGGAGCTTTTGGCTTTGACATACAGTAGGAGCCTCATCTTGTAATCTACAGCAGGAGTGTCCTCATGTGTGTCACACTACGTTTTTTTTTTTCTGCAAAAGGTGGGGTCAAAGTTTATATTAAACCAAGCCTTCCACCTTCTGAGGTGGATCTAAGAGACTGTCTTACCAAGGGAAGCATTGCTCAGTTTTTTAAATGTGGTTATCAAACAAAGAAGTAAATAATTTCCACTTCTTGTTTCGTTCGCCCAAAGAATACGGGGTGCACCTAGGACTAAACAGTTCCTGTCCCAAGGAAGTACAGTAAGGAACTTATTGGTGATGTTAATGGCCCTTTCACAGGAGGCATGGCTGCATCACTTGTCTTTATTGGTTAGGTTTTTGCTAACACACTGTGAGGAGCTGCTACTTGGCATATAGTCCACCCTATCACTAAACATTACACTCTGGACAATAAACCTTGTAGGAGGATGGGTTTTGCTATCATTGCATTTTTCCTGCCATCTGCCCAAGCTGTTTGCTTTTGGTACTGCTTGGGACTCCTTCCCATGGTGTGATCTGCTGAAAGGACATCCTCAAAGAAGATAGAACAGTTACGTAAGAACTTGCGTAATAGTAGATCTTTGAGAGAATCTCTTTCATCAGGTCATGCCATCTCACGCTCCATCCCCCATATGGGCTCTCACTACAGTTTCCAGGCTGTGCTTCTTTCCATAGCTGCTTCCACAGCACCTTGTGTTACCTGGTAGCTGGGATGCTGGCATGACCTTCTGGTTCCCCAGACAAAAGTTCTTCGAGCATAATCTCCGGCAGGGACCTGAGGAGAGACAGGGGACCACCCATACCTTATATGGACGGTGGTTGCATGACGCATTGTGGGCAGCCCCTGACTGACTGCTTGCAAAAGTTTCTTTGTGGTCCTAAAACTTGCACGGTATAAGTTCCCAAGGTGTGACCTGATGAGAGATTCTCTCGAAAATCTACTGTTACAGTAGGTTCTTACATACTGTATATCTTCGACCAACAGCCACGGCTTATATAACAAAATGCGGTATTTTTGCTGCAGCTTATGATCGAGGGTGGTTTATGCTAGAGGGCAGCTTGTAATACAGATAAACACATTTAACAAGCCGTTTGAAAAAGGAGTTGAGAGTGAGTTTAGAGCAAGTGCTAGCAAACACTAAAGGAAATACCAAACAAAGCTGTCTGAGATCAGTTGTGAACCACAGGCCACAGAGCACTTGTGTGGTACATTATTGTAATGCAGTCCTGAAATTTGAACATGAATGTAGTGGGGTTGGGATAGACAGGATAACAAACCAAGCAGACCAATAATTTAGTGCATAAAAAGCACCAACAAGGCACTTATCATTTTATTTTTCTCAGAACAAGTTGGTTGTTTAAATTAGAGTATATAAAATGCCTATGAAGTGCAATAAGTGCCTATAAGAAAAAGAAGGTGCTTATGGTTTAAATAAAGTACCTTGAAGTTTAAAATACCGAGGCGTACCTCACCGCCTTCGAATGGGTGGCAAGAACGTATGGTTGGCCTCGAGAATAATGGGTGGTACGTCTGGCACCACAGTTGACCAGAAGAGCCCAACTGGTGTATAGCCTGATAGATATCAGGGATGTGGAGGACGATGAAGTGGTAAAAAGGGAACTCCTCCGGTGGTATGACATTAACACTGAGACATACTACCAACGTTTTCGGTACCTTGAGATGGCCTCTACAGATGCACCCCGAGAGGACTATGCATGCTGGAAAGGGGTCTCTTACAAATGGTTGCAACCAGAGACTAAAACCAACACCCAGCTGATGGAGGCAATCATCACTGAACAACTTGTGAAGATATTACCACCAGAGGTGCAAATCCGGGTGAAAGAACATAAGCCTGAAGGTGCTGAACAAATGATCACCCTGGCTGAGAACTTCCTTGCAGCAAGATCCTCCAGATATCCATGGGCAAGTGACAAGCCTGCAGCAACTACATCGGGGTAAGAAAATTTCCTTCTAATGATTCTACTAATTCTGGGAAACCTGATTGGAGGGTAGAAAGAAAAGGAAAAATACCCCTAGCTGAAATCACTTGTCATGGCTGCCAGAAGAAGGGACATTTAATACGAAATTTCCCAAATATAAAGAAGGAATATGGGAACCTGGCATTAGCAAATTGGGGATCTTTTGCTGCCTCTGTAGAAATGGGAGATCAACAAATGCTGGGACTGATAGACTCTGGAAGTCGCCAAACAGTGATCCGGGCAGACCTGATCCCTATGACAAATAAGAAAAGTAATGGAACAGCTGTTCTAGGGACAAGGATATGTTGTTCATCCACACTGTCTGGCAGGTTCCTTGCCACTTTAAATCTTGCCGGAAGGTCTTCAAGCTGGCTCCTCCCACCCACCCAGGTGGCAAACCTCTCGGCTCTGCCCCATGACGCCAGATCTTCCTTACCGCTTGGAAGCTCAGGTTCCCTCCTTAACACTCTGCGTGTAGACTGGATCCTAATTCTTCGGTTCACCTGAAACTTATTTTAAAATTTTCAAGACTTCGGTCAAGTTTCTGCCTCGTGGCTGTGATGGACAAATCGACTTCCGGATCTTGGCGGTGTCCTTGTGGGCAGAAGATGTCCAGGATGGACCCGCACTCCACATGCGTCTACTGCCTTGGCCTAGAACATGACCCGCAGGCCTGTGAGTTATGCCGTTCGTTTTTGGCCAACGTCCTGGAAGACTGTGCTGCCTGGTTATATCTTGGGTGCCCAGAGAAGCGCTACCCACTGGTTAAGTCGAAGGAGGCCTGTTGGGCGGTTACCACGGCGGCTGGCTCGGCTGAGCAACTCGAGCAGATGATTGCCCTCGAACAGGTGGCGGCACAGGCCGCATCATCCTCTTCCTTGGTCGCAGTATTTATCCTGCTCTCACTGGGTACCTCGTATTCAGCTTCTTTCAAGGAGCTTTGCCAGTCCCTTTCCACGAAGGGAGACGGGCCATCGGGACATTCCTCTCGGTCCAAAAAGGAGGACTCAAAGGGTAAGTCCCATCGTCGGCGTTCGTGGGAGCGGGAGAGGTCCCCTTCCCCGGACAGTCGACACTTAACCTCGGTCGAGGTTGCGGCTAAGGCCGCTGGCTTCACGGTGTCCCTGTCAGGCCAGCTGGCCGAGATGCCCGTCGACACGGTCAAGATTTTTCTCGACCCGTCAGATGGGCTGTCGACTGGTGAAGCCGACAACCCTTCTTCACTGGTTCCCCCGGTGGAGACCGAGGACTTGCCTGTGCCTCCAGTGCCACAGTCCCCAGTTAAGGTTTCTGAGCCGAGGGAAGAGCGGGTGTCCCTTGCCCCTTCCCAGGCCTGTGCTCGGAAATGCTGAGGATCTT
Organism: Neoceratodus forsteri; assembly: GCA_016271365.2. Classification (NCBI taxonomy): domain Eukaryota; kingdom Metazoa; phylum Chordata; order Ceratodontiformes; family Ceratodontidae; genus Neoceratodus; species Neoceratodus forsteri. The sequence goes on from CM057452.1 coordinate 573,597,832, forward strand.
GGTCTCAGACATCGTCTTGGTCCAGCCGATCCAGCCGACATCAGCGGTCTTGGTCTCGGCACCGAGGTAAGTGGCACCACCACTCGTCCTTGTCTTCCTCCTCGGAAGAGGAGAGGCTTCGGCGCAAATTGTGTCGACGCTACGAGGACCTGATGTGGCAGCAGTTACTTCTGTCTGGAAACAAGCCAACGTTGTCGCCTTCCCCGGCCATCAAGTGGCTGTCACCCAAGCGGCCGAAACAACCCCTTGCTGTAGCAGAGGTGCCCAAGCCTGGGCCGAGTTGTTCAGCCAGCCAGCTGCCCCACCCGATTGTGATGGAACCTCACGCCTTCACAACGAAATTGAAACACCAACTAGGAACTCGGTCGGGTCACGGCCTGCCCACAGGTTATCGGTCACCCTCACTCCCGACCATCCTCGGCAGGTGGAGGGTGGCTCAGGCCCCAGGCAGCTCTTCACGGACTCCTCGAGTCCGACAACGACTCCTCCCTGTTATCCAGGCCCATTGACTTGGAGTCCTCCGGGGGCCAGTCGATGGATGAAAGCCCATCGTCCTTCATGGGTTTGCTTCAGCTCATCTCGGAGTCCACCGGGATGCAGCTCGAGCCTGTATCCAAGCGGGCCAAGTATCCTCTGATGGAGATACTGGACCGAGGGGATTCACCCACGGAGGCTTTTCCGGTGGCTGAAGCCATTGTTGGCCCAGCCTTGGAGCTCTGGCAGTGGCCTGCTTCCTGTCCTGCACCTTTGGCCAGGATGGCCAGGAAGTATGCGGTCCCTATTGGCTCTTTGCCCGGTTTTTCAGAACACCCCTCTGCCGAGGGGTTGGTCACCGACAGCGTTTTCCGGCGTCCCGGGAACGATAGGGATGTGGACAAGCCCCCCGACAAGGAGTCCAAAAAGCTGAACTATGCCAGGAGCAAGGTGTATGCTGCGCCCAACCTTGGCCTCCGCCAGGCCAGCTTGGCCGCGCTGATGGCACACTTCTCTCACACCCTCATGGGCTCCCTGGATGAGGTGATCCTTCATCTCCCGGCCGACCTGCAGACTACGGTCCAGCAGGTACGGGGCCAGGGTAGGGCAGTGGCTAAGCAGCAGCTCCAAACGGCTCTGGACATCGGAGACTCCCCTGTGCCAGATCGGTTGCGGCCGTGGTGACCATGCACTGCAGAGCATGGCTGAGGATATCCACCTTCGCAGCGGATACCCAGCACAAATTGGCGGATGTCCCCTTCTTGGGGACCGACCTCTTCGGCCCTGGAATGGAAGGTCACCTCAGGCATCAAAAAGTCCAGTGCCACTCTGGACTTGGTCACCTCAGCCCAGAAAGACAAAGGTCGCCGACAGCAGCAGCACAAGTTCTTTCATCCTTCTGCGCCTGCGGCACGTCCGGCCCAACAGCACCAGCACCAGGGCCATCAGGCTTGCCCTTGGCATCCCAAGCCCAAGCCCGCGGCTTCCTCCAACAGGAAGCAGGGAGGTAAAGGCCCAGGAGGTCCCTCGGCCGGTCCCACCTCTAAGCCTGCCCAGTGACGGGTTGAGGGGTGTTGCCCCCAACCTCGTCCTCCCCTGGTTCCCATTAGAGGCAGCTCCGCCGCTTCCTTTCCGCTTGGTCGTTATCACCACGGACTGTTGGGTTTTGGAGGTGGTAGGAAAGGGCCTGCCCCTGGAGTTCAGGCAGGCCCCGCCCTTCCGAGCTGTTGCCCATTAGGGGGCTACGGGGTCCGCATCCTCTTTGTCGGCTCGCTGAGCCGATATTGCTCTGCTCCTTGAAAAAGAGGTGATCAGGAAGGTGGAGGATCCTCCTCCAGACCCGGGGTTTGTGTCCAGGTACTTCCTGGTCCTAAAACGGATGGGGGGCTGACGCCCCATTCTCGACCTGCACGACCTGAACAGGTTCCTAAGGTCTCGGACCTTCGGGATGGTCACTCTGGCTCAGATAATCCCATCCTTGGAACGAGGCATGTGGTTCTGTTCTCTGGACCTTCAGGATGTGTTCTTTCACGTCCCAATCCGTCCGTCCCACCAGAGATTCCTCCGCTTCAGAGCGGAGGGATCCCTTTACGAGTTCTGGGCCATGCCCTTCGGCCTTTCCCTAGCTCCCAGGGTCTTCACCAAATGCATGGCAGTGGTGACAGCATTCCTGCAGCACCGAAGGTTCCGGATGTACCCCTACCTGGATGACTGGCTGATTGCAGCCCTCTCCAGAGCAGAGGTGGAGCAGTCCAGAGGTCTGGCCCTCCAGGTTTGCTCTCAGGTTGGCTTCCTCATCAACGAGGCCAAGTCGGAACTCGTGCCAAAGCAAGTGATGCAATTCAATGGGGCAGAGCTCGACTCTCTACAAGCCAGAGCACGGCTCCCGGCGGACAGGGCCGAGGTTCTTTCCTCCTTTGCCCAATCATTTCAGGTTGGGCAATTGTGCCCTGCCCGGGACTTCCTGTGCCTCCTCGGCCTCATGGCGGCCTGCACCAGCGTGGTCCGTTGGGCCTGCTGGTACATGCGTCCCCTTCAATGGGGGCTGGCCAGCCAATGGTCACAGTGCTTCGATCCGCTGGATCAGCTAGTGACAGTGACCAAGGGGATGTGGAACACTGTCCAGTGGTGGACCGTTCCAGCACATCTGCAGGAGGGCATCCCGTTTGTCCGCCCCGAGCCGATGGTCTCTCTATCGACCGATGCCTCTCTGATGGGTTGGGGTGCCCATCTGGGGGAGCACAGAGCGCATGCCCTCTGGTCCCCTCGGGAGTCCCGATGTCATATCAACCTGCTGGAGCCTAAAGCGGTTCATCTAGCCCTCACCGCCTTCGCTCCATTTCTACGGGGTCAAGTGGTTCAGGTCCAGATGGACAATACCACAACCATGTACTACTTAAACCACCAGGGCGGGACACACTCCATGCCTCTGTGCAGGGAAGCTCTCCGCATTTGGTCACTTGTGCGCAGCCTGGAGGTGGATCTCCTCGCCATTCATGTGGCAGAAGCCTCCTACACCCTGGCCAATGCCCTAAGCCGGATAGGGGCTGCGTCTCACGAGTGGTCTCTCCTGCCGGAGGTAGTACAAGATCTCTTCTCCCACTGGGGCACACCTCAGGTGGACCTGTTTGCCTCCAGGGAGAATGCGAAGCTGAGACTGTTTCATGCCTGCCCCCCTCAGCAGGGCTCGCTGCAGGGGGATGCCTTCTCGAGGCCGTGGATCCCAGGCCTTGTCTACGCCTTTCCCCCATTTCCCTTGATCCACAAGGTGCTTCTCAGGGCGAGGAGGGACAAGGCGCAGGTGATTCTGGTAGCCCTAGACTGGCCCCGCCAGTTCTGGTATCCAGATCTCCTCAGTCTCAGCTCCAGGCTCCCGAGGCGGCTTCCAGCCCACCTGGACCTGATCTCAGTCATTTAGGGGAAGGTATTCCATCCAGACCTTCAGTCCCTGCACCTGACAGCCTGGTTCCTGAGCGCGGCTAGAGTTCCAGGCCTTGGGTCTTTCTGACGAGGTCCTCAACGTCTTTGAGGCATCCCTTAAGGAGTCGACCAGAAAATGCTATGCCTTCAAATGGAAGAGATTCTCCATTTGGTGTCAGGGCAAGGGCCTGGACCCTTCCTCCTGTTCCTTGGCAAGCATTCTGGACTACCTGTGGTTCCTTTCTCAGCAAGGGCTTCAGTCGACGACCCTTAAGGTGCACCTGGCAGCCATCTCTGCTTACCGGGTGCGGGCCGGGAAGCAGTCGGTGGCGCAGGAGAAGGTGGTTGGGTGCTTTTTCAAAGGCCTGGATCACATATCCTTTCCGGTGTGAGAACCTCCACCTCCGTGGGATCTACTGCTGGTATTGGCTAAGCTCATGGGCAAGCCATTAGAACCATTGCACAGGTGTGACATCTCTCACCTGTCGTGGAAGACCGCCTTCTTGGTGGCTATCATGTCAGCCAGAAGGATGAGAGAGCTCCAGGCGCTTTCCATTGAGTCTCCTTATCTGGTCTTCCACAGGGACAAGGTTGTCCTGCGCCCCCACCCGAAATTCCTTCCAAAGGTGGTGTCAGAGTTTCACCTTAACCAGGTGTTGACTCTGCCAGTGTTCTACCCCAATCACACCTCAGAGGCTGAATATAGGCTCCATACTTTGGACCCTAGAAGAGTGCTTGCTTATTACAAGGAGCGGATGGCTGAAGTTCAGGGAGAGGTTCGCCAGCTGTTTGTCACCTATGCTGAATCCACACCTGGCAGACCTGCAGCCAAGCGGACGATAGGCAGGTTGGTCACCTCCTGCATAGATCTCTGCTATAGGCTGGCGGGCATGGAGCCTCCCAAAGGGTAAGAGCTCATTCTACCTGCCATACCGCTGTGTCGGTGGCTGCTTCCAGGGACATCCCTATCCAGGAAATCTGCAGGGCTGCTACCTGGAAGTCAGCACACACCTTCATCACCCACTACCACATCGACCTTGAGTCACGCGGGATGCTGGTTTGGGGCCTCGGTTCTCAGTCTTTATTTCCTAAGTAGGGGGTGTGCCTTGCCTCCCGGAGAACTGCTAGGAGTCTGCCAGACAGTGTGGATGAACAACATATCCATGTCCCTAGAAATATAGGTTACTCACCTGTAACAGGAGTTCTAGGAATGGTATATGTTGTTCATCCACACGACCCACCCGACCTCCCCGGCTTCGACGCACAACCTGCCTTCCAGCAGGCAAGATCTGACATCATGGGGCGGAGCTGAGAGTTTTACCATCCAGGTGGGTGGGAGGAGTCAGCTTGAAGACCTTCCGGCAAGATTTAAAGCAGCAAGGAACCTGCAAGACAGTGTAGATACATATACCATTCCTAGAACTCCTGTTGCAGGTGAGTAACGTGTATTTACTTGTATACATGGGGATGTACATTGCTACCCCACTGCACCTTTACCTGTAACCATACAGGGGCAGACACATATTTTGGAAGTTGGATTGGTACCCCATCTCACCGGTGCCCATGATCATCGGACATTACCATCCAGACTTTACCACTCTAGTACAAGGTGCCTAACACCCCTTAGTAGGAGTTACTACTCAGGCTCAAATGCAACAAGGACATTTACCTGGCTTTTTGCCTTTTGAGGATCACTTGTATGAGAGCCCTGGGAAGACCCAAAAGTCAAGAAGAGGAAAAAGGACTTATAAAAAGGAATGGCAAATTCAGAATGGACAGGGTTTGAATACAATGGGACATGTGTTGGCACCCACTGTTACAATAAATGAACAGAAGGATGATGCAACTCTAAAAACTTGTTTTTTACAGGTTGAAAAGAAGGGTACTGAAGGGGGCCCCTTGTTACATACTAAATGATGGTTTATTATATAGGGAATGTACCAGCCCCAAAATTGAAGAACGGGTAGCCCAATTGGTGGTTCCTCAAAAATATAGGGAGTAAATTATACAACTTGCCCATGAATACCCCTAGCTGGTCACGCTGGTAGAGACAGTATTTTACAGCGAATCCTTGCCAGATTTTATTGCCTACCATCCATAACCAGGTAGCGGAATATATAAAGTGTTGTGCGCCATGTCAAAAGGTGGCTCAAATTGGGCAGAAAGACTATGTACCTCTTCAAACCATCCCTTTGGTTTCTCAGCCATTCGAGAGATTGGCTATGGATATCATGGGGCCCTTAGAAAGAAGTTCTAGGGGAATCGATTGATTTTAGTCCTTTGTGACTATGCAACATGGTATCCAGAACCGATCCCTATGTGGGCTATGTGCTAGGTCCCCACCTAGCAGAAAAACTTGCAAAGATCTTCAGTAGGATGGGGATCCCAAAGGAGATTCTAACAGATAGGGGAGTCTGTTGGAGCTGACTGCCAGAGGTGGTGGATCTCTAAAGTGCACACATTTGTGTGAAACAGGCAAGGAGATAGCCTGGAGGCACTGCTGGGCAGGCAGTGGCCCTTCCTGAGCATATTGCATCTGTTTATTTTTTTTGTTTGTGTGAGTTTGATATCGTGAAAGTGAATGAACTAACCTTATTTCCTGATTTCTGTGAAACCTGATTTCAGCTTTTTCTGAGAAAAATAAAATGAGTGCCTTGTCGGTGCTTTTTATGCACTGAATTTTTGGTCTGCTTGGTTTGTTATCCTGTCTATCCCAACCCCGCTTCAATGAAATTTTGTTTGCTTTATTTTTAATATGATTTTCTAATAAATGAAATGAATGAAAGCATTCTGAAACTGTCTACCTCATTTATGGTACGTCTGATTTCATTCACACACCAACAACAGAGAGCAAGTTTAGAGCAAGTGCTACCAAACACTTTCTTTGTTTTACTGTCATTTGTAAGGGCTTGGGGGTTACAGCACAGGATTCTAAAACATAGAAAACAAGGTACGGTACTTGTTTGCCTAGATGCGGAAGACCCTATGAACGTTGTGGAGCAGACTGTGAACACTGTGCCTTACTTTCTTTGTTTCATTGTAATTCATAAGGGCTTGGGGGTTGCAGCACAGGATTCTTAAACACAGAAAACAAGGTACAGTAACTGTTTGCCTAATAGCAGAACACGCTGTGAACATTGTGACTTACTACATATTACACCTAATGTAGATTGAGGGCGACTTTTAATACAAAAGTTAGTCGCAGAGCACGGCTTATGTTTGAGGGTTGCTTTTATTGGAGTGCGGCTTTAAATTGAAGATATACATTAACTGTTCTTTTTGCACACAAATTGCAAATTGGGACCAGACCCACTCTTGGGTATAGAGCTTTTAGTGCTAACTCTTCCCCTTTCATTTGCTGTACTACTGCCTGTCCTAACCCAGACCTCCTTGTAATTGAGCACGGCTCAAAGAAGCTTTTCCTGGTAAAACAAACACAGATATCAAATTCCTCCCAAAGCATCATCATGTGATCTCACACATTGTTACATCACAAGCCATGCTGCCTGATTTGGTAAATGTGTGACAAGTTACCAGTCAAGCAGCAAGAGACTGGCTCTTGTTGGTTACTTGTGATGTCACAGTCAGTGAGGTGAGAATGCTTATGATTTATAAGGAGGAAAAGACCTTACTATGTCAGTCTCCAGGTACAGTGCTTTTCCACATATCACATGTAGTACTGTCAGGTGAAAAATCTTCTAATTGGTAAAACAGAAAAGAAATAGATACTTCAGAAATAAGAAGTGATAGCTGACTACGTCTGAAAGTTACTATTAATTCCAGGCAGGACACTAGTTCTTTAAAGGATGGGTGATGGAACAGCAACATAATGCCCTCTTCAGTTTGTAAGTAGCACATTCATACTGGTTATATACCTAATCCATAGCCCCTCAGATTATATTGTACATGTTTCTTACCCTGAAGTACATTGTTTCTGCAAAGATCTGTGGATATAATTATCCCAGTGTTTCTCCAGTGATGAGACCAGCCTTACATGGGAGGTCCCAACCTGTTCCAGGTGAGGCTCAAGCTAGCCTGGAAATATACTGTATGTCATTTTTGAGCTTTGAAAGTTTTGTGTAGCGAAACATGGTAAACTGATGACAATGGCAGTAAAATTTGTTTATGTACTATAGAAATTGGTGACCAGGAAAGGCACGCTAAGCCAAAGTTTATTTCTAGGTGTTTGTTTATGTAGAAATTGGTGCTTGGGAAAGGCACACTGAGCCAAGGCTCATTCCCAGGTGTGCCCCAATGCAAGGTACTTGGGGTGAATACAATTCAGGTGTAACTGTGCAAAACAAAGTAACAAAAGTTACTGCTTTAGGAACAGTGTGCACGTAATGAGAGGTAACAACTGACCAGTTAGACTGGTGGCAGAAAGGAAAAATACAAGCTGAGTGTTATTAGGGGCAAGAACAGGTTGGATCAAAATGATCCCTGAGAAGTTGCTTAAGAGCAGGACAAGAGGGGAAGAGGTAGAGGTGGGTAAGAAGGTTGTTCCAGATTTAGGGAAGACAAGCAAGTAAAGTAGTCTGACCGATGCAGGTACTGCAGTGAGGGGTTACAAGAGTGCAACAGTCAGAAGTCAAGAGCGAATAAGATGACCTGGGTTAAGGGGTGGGGGGAGAGAGAGACAATAAGGAGAATACAATGAGAATAAATGTGGGCAACTGGTCAAAGTATTTAATGTTCTTACTACCTTGTGTACTGTGCAAAATATGAATTTCTTTTTTATGGGGAGGCCCAAGATTATGTCATACTGGGGGTGGGCTCAATATCTTTTCTTTGGCTTGGGGAGGCTCACTGTGATAAAGTCTGAAAACTGTCATCCCATATAATCATTCCTGATTAATTGTAATGTTGTTTCTTTTGTACTCTCCTGGGCTGTACCTAAAAGTAGGCATTTTTTGTCTAATGTACCTACCTGGTTAACAAAAGCTAAATAAAAATAGAAATTAATGAGTACATTATAGCTGTTCCCATTCTTGTGCTGCTAGGAGGAACTAGAGCAGATGCATCAGACCTTGGAAGACGAACTGCGACAGCAGCGGGAATCAATGCAGCACACCAAAGAGGCAATGAATAAGGTAACTATGACCCTTTCCATTGGTCCTTTAGTATTTCAAATTTCAAAAAGAGTGGTGCTATCCGAATGGTGTTTCCACTTCATATCACTTGTCGTAAGTGTGCTGACCAGGGATAGTGTTATCTTGCTTATAGTAACTTCAGAAAACTAGTTAGTAAAAAATATTTTTCCAATAGAAAAAAAAATCAACGAATATGGTTAGTGTAAATGTTTATTCGTGGAGACTAATAAACTTTGACCTTTCATCTTTCTCCTATGCATCCATTTTGACTCATTGTAGGGTCCTTTTCCTGATTAACTTTTATTGTGCATGTTTCATTTTAAAGAAGTAATATCTTCTTTGTCTCAATCACATGTCTGAATAGAGGGCAGCGTGATGTAGTATTTAAAAGTACAGGTTTGGAAGCACTGAGTCTTGGGTTCAAATATCATGAAAGCCACTTGGTCACTGATTAACCATGAGCATGATAAATTACTCTCCCAGTACTGTAGTCCCTTCCAACTGAAACACTGGCCACTAGAAAACTTTATGCCTTGAGACTGAGACTATTTTACAGTGGGTACAGTAATTATGCCATCTCCCTACCTACTGTCTCGTTTCTAGGGTTTTGAATAACTTATTGCCCTTGGTATATTTTCCAGGTTAAAAACATCTTCTGTGATGGTCCACCTGACAGCTGTTTGTGCTCACCCATTTTTTTCTTTCAACTCTTGTTTGCTTCTCTGTCCAGCAAGGTACTGTATATGTACCACCTTTCTGGGCATATTGGCCATCATGGTGTGGGATGGAGAGGATTTACCCACTTAGTTGCTCCCTGCTGCTAATCCCTTCCTTGTGATGTCAATGTCAGGGCAGCAGTGCAGCAGAAGCGCATGCATGAGCACACCCCTTCATGCACTCCGCAGTATCCCACCCTGTCTGCTGAATTAACCACCTGTACACCTTCAGGAGGCGGTGACAGAGTGAGGTGATGCACCCTGCCCTCTCTGGAGGAGGAGAGCATCCTCTGGGGCATGCGATCATTCTCCTCTTGGATGACCCCAGACATCCCAGGCTTGTTTTTGAATCAGGGTCGCTAGCATCATGAGTGGCAGTCCTGCTGCTGTGCCAGCTGGGCCAGCATTCTGCTCATAGATTTAAGAATGCCCCTTTCTTAACTTCTGCTCCCACCTTTCATGTAGTTTTAAAGGCTTTGAAGAATTGTATTCTTCTTGGCAGCCCCCCCCCCCAAAACTCTTTATGGGATCCTAATTTGGTTCCTTCAGAACTCCAAGATCCTTTTCTGAACCATTGGATTCCTGTAATTTGAAATTCCTTACACAGTCACCCAGGTGGTTGATAGGGGGTCAAGCTGTGGATGCTCTGTACTTGGGCTTCAGCAGGGCGTTTGATTTGGTCCAACACAGGAGACTGGTGAAAAGCTGAGAAGCCTGGAACTGGGGGACAGATTAGTTAAGTGGATGGGAACAGGTTGGGAGGTAGAACTCAAATGGTGGTTTATAGGTGACAGTTGGGGTACCACAGGGGTCAGTACTTTGACCCGGTACTCTTCAACATATTCATCTGTGACATAAAGAGTGGCAATTCTGGGTAAGATTGGCCTATTCATAGATGGTACAGAGTTACGTGGTAGAGTCGACCCAGAAGAGGGAGTCTGGATTCTGAGGAGTGAACTGGCAAAACTGGAGAAGTGGACTGGGATCTGGCAGCTCAAATTCAGTGCAAAGAAATGCAAGGTTCTGCATATTGGAAACAAGAACCCAAATACTGAGTATTGCATGGGGTTGTCAGAGTACATCAGCCAACTGAAGAGAGTGACCTGAAGGGGATAGTGATAGTTTAAATCAAGTAGCCCTATACAATAGCAGGATTCCCACTTGCCACCTACTGGTGATATTGCTACTTATACAGCAAAGCATGCTGTTGGCCTTCGGATATGCCCTGTTACACTAACAGCGTATGTGAACGCCAGCTACATGCTTTGCTACATAGGTAGCAGCATCACCTGTAGGCGACAGGTGGGGATCCTGCCACTGTATAGGTCCTTGGTGAGGCCACACCAAGAGTAATGTGCACAGTTTTGAAGTTCTTGCCTCAGGAAGGACTGAAACTGCTTAGAGAGGGTCCAGAAAAGGGCCTTTAAAATCATTTGGGGTATGTAGGGGAAGACATGCAAGAAGCGGCTGTCTGGCCTCAACACGTATATTCTCAGAGCAAGACGAGAGGGGGTGACATATGTTTTTATTTTCTTTCTAGACATGGGGTTTTTGCTCCTTCACCATCTGAGTGGCAGATATACCACCAACAGGCCTCTTGGGCTGATGTTAGGCATGGTAGAGGGGATTTGCCCCTTTAGTTTTCCCCCCTTTTTCCCTGTGAGGGCACTGGAATAAAAGGACATGGAGTCCAGGCAGCAGGCAGGCAAACGCAAGCCCCTGCCAAGCACCTAATGGCATTCTCCCTTCTGTACATCATGACTACTGCACCACTACCTGTGCACCCACAGATGGCAATAGCCGAGCAAGGCGTTACAACCCTCCCTGGAGGTGGAGGAGGAGGAGGAGAGCGCCCTTTGGGATGCTTCATCCTCCTCCCCACAGCCGTTCCCCAATGACCCAGGCTTGTTCCTGAACCCGGGTCAGGGATATGTGATTGAGACCTACTAACAGATCCTATGGAGATTGCCCATGTGGAGCGGTGGTAGTGCTGCTGCCCACCATGCTGGCAACCTGGGATCTGCAATGATCTCAGATTGCTGGAGGGCTGCTGGGGGAGAGGACTGACCATCCACTAGACTGATTTCCTCTCCCAGGGAGAGTGAGTTGTTGGCTCCACCAGGTGGAGGCCTGGTGGTAGGACGGGTCAAGGAGCAGCAAAGGAAGGGAGGGAGCTGTGGGACTTTGGCAGTGCGTGCACGCCTCCACATGTATGTGCCGACATCTTGGCGCCCCAGCAGTGGGGATGGAGGAGGGACCTGAAACGGAAAAGGATCTGGGGTGGGCTTTTCCGGACTGTGGATTAGTAGCACGGGCTGGTGGAGGAACACGGGGGCAGTCTGTGGGGGACTTTCTGGTGGTTGGGGAGGTAGGTGACATTCAGTGGCGGGCAGGCGAGGACACAGCTGATGGTTGCCCAACTGGCTAGTGGCAGAAAAACCCTTTATGACACAAAAATAACATCTATTGGGTCAACAGAGGTGACTGGTCAACTCTGTTCAGACACAGTGAAGTGTCAAGCACAAGGGGGCAGGAGTACAAACTGATAGAAGGTACATTTAAAAGTGACATAAAAAAGGAGTACATCATGGAGAGGGTAGTAGACAGGATGGTGGACAAGTGGAACAGACTGCTGAATGAGCTGGTAAGAGCCAACTCTGTCCAAGGGTTTAAGGTGGGCTTGTACAGGTGCAGGGGCATAGTGACTGTGGGCTCAGCGAGTGGCATCGCTGCAGGGGGTCATCATAGTTCACATATGGGCCTTCAGACTAATGTCATTCAACAGTAGGCTGCCGTGAATTTAGATAACACAGTGCAGACTTAATAGACTGCAAGTCTTCTTCTGCCTGCAAAATTTCTGTGATCTTCCTGGACATAAAGTCTCCACCACTCATTCACACTGATGGGATCTACGCCGGAGGTGCTAGGACTCAGTGGGAGCAAACATTTTGCAGGAGGGTCAGCGCCAGAGATGGAACCGCGAGGAGCGGTGCCATGAGCCTCGGCTCATGCGGCAATGACTATCTCGGAGTCGACCCTCCAACCTCCTCAGTTCCTTTTTTCCCCGCTGTCGAGTGCATTACAGTGACATCGCTCACCCTCCGGGAGTCAAACTTCAAACTAGCAGCATAGTTTTCAGTTGTTATTTTATTTTGTAGTATTTCTTGAATAAAGTTCTGCTTACTATAATTTATTACGAGAAAGAAGTCTCAGCCTACATTGACGGAGTCGACCATGAGCGGGTCAGGTGATGGTAGGGAGACTTCGTATGAAAGTTGTTCAGTCAGCCAGGCTAGATCTGGTCCGCCGCCCCCTCTGGGAAGGGGAGGGATCTGACAGTGGACAGTACAATGGCCGAGGGAGGGAGAGTCCTCCCGGAAACATAAAAGAAAGCAGTGCTTTTCGGCACCGTTCGGCCTCAACTCTTCTTGACCAGTAGATCAAGAAAGAGAAAGCATCATTCGAGGTCGCCTTCTGGTATGTCTACGAATCGACGGTAGGTCACTGCGGTCAGTTGCTGGTCTCCTCCAGAGTCGCCGGTTTCTGTCTCTGGTCTCCAACCTCTTCGACATTGGAGCCCTTCCCTGCCTTTTGGTAGAGCTTCAGATGAGCAGTTTCATCAGTGGGCTGCTCTGATGGAGCAATGGCTCGGAGGTTGGTCCAGCTGCCTGGCCCGGTCACTCAGGGCCCTCGGACCCTTTGGGGGATCGGGTAGGGCGGTTGGTCCTCCCTAGTCACGCGGCACCTTCGGTGCTGTCGACTCCGCGCTCAGGTGTTTTCCCCTCTCACATGACTGTGGCACAGGGGGCCACACTGATGCCTCTATCTCCTGGTATTTTTCCTTCTGTTTCCTCAAATCTCAGTTTTCGGGGCCCTGCGTTGGTTTCGGTGCTGTTGGCGTTGATGGGTCACTCGGCGCCATCCTCGGTGTCGATGCATCTGTTGGTGCCATTGGGATTGTCGGTGACACCCTCTGCTCCGTGCTGCCTTTCAGCGCTGCCCTCGGCACCATTGGGCTTGTCGGCGCCGTCCTTGGTGCCCAGGGCTCTGTCCGCGCCGTACGCTGTTATGAGCCAGGTGGCGCTGTGCTCTTCTTCGGGGCCGAGACTTGGCAGGACGTCTTCCAGTCTTCAGGGCTCCTCTACTCTGAACCCTTTTCCCTCCTATTTTCCTTCTGATTTTCACTCCTTTCCTGTCCATACAGTCCCTCCTGGGCTATCAGGAGATGATATTGAGCCTGACCCAGACCTTAGGCTGGATGATGATGTGGCAGGAACAGGATCTAATCCTGCTGCAGAGTCTGTGGTCGAGGACTTGTCTTTTAAGTCTCTGCTGAAAAATTTGAATTACACTCTTTCTTTCCAGACTATGGATATCGATCCTGGGAAGCTTTTAAGACTCCAATAACTTCATGTTCCGGACATTCCTATGGATTTAACTCCCCCGGTACAACCCTCCTTTGAGACACTTTCTCAAATGGTATGGAATAATCCTGCTCTCGTTCCTTCTGTGGCCAAGTCCATAGATAGGAAGTATGCTGCTAGCAAGGATCTACCTATTTTGGCCTCTCAAGCCTTTGCAGACCCTATTGTAGTCTTGGCAGAGAATGATAAGGTTGTCCTTCCTCAGATTACTACACCTAGAACTATAAACAAAGAATCTCGTAAGATAGATACTTTAGGTAAGAGAGTCTTTGCTGCATCCACCCTGGATATGCGTATCGCCAGCTACCAGGGTTATTTCTCTCAATATGAGTATGTTCTTTGGCATTCTCTCAAACAAATGGTTGAAGTTCTACTGGAGTCGGACACTAATTCAGAGCTTCTTCAATCAGGGGTATAGAGTCCAACAACCAACAGATTAAAGCAGCTATGGACGCTTTTGATACTGCCTCTTGAGCGGCGGCGGCGGGCATTGTACCCACCGTCATTCCTGGCTGCACACTTCAATTCACGAATGATGCCCAGCAACAGGTCATGGCGTTGCCCTTCGATGGTGTGTATCTCTTCGGTCCTCAAGTAGAACAAGCTCTAGTGGCCACACAAAAGACCAGATCAGCCATTAAATTGGCTCAACCTGCTCCTGCCCCTTCTTGGGGGGGGGGGTGTTAATAAGCACCAGTTTCACAACTGTCAGTCCTTTCGAGGCAAAGGCAGGGAAGTTTTAATAAAAACCAAGCCCCTCAGCCTCAAAAGAAAACACAACAGAAAACACAAGGGCCCAAAGCGCCCAGTGCCACCTTCTGAGTTTCTGGCCCAAGTCCCACCTCAGCTGCCCGAGGGGAACTCCTCTTTAGCGGTGGGAGGTCGTCTGACTCAATTCTACAACCAGTGGAAGTCCATAACATTGGACAAATGGGTCCTCCGGATAATCCATGAGGGATATTCTCTCAATCTTTCAGAGACCTCTCCGGATTGTCCCCTCAAACTGCAGCCCAAGCTGTCAGTACTTCAGTCAGAGCTTCTCGCCTCCGAGATACAAGGCCTTCTGAATAACAGGGCAGTAGAAATAGTTCAGCTGCATCAACGGAACACAGGGTTCTACTCCCATTACTTTCTAGTTCCAAAGAAGACTGGGGGCATGCGTCCCATTTTGGACCTCAGAAAATTGAACAAATTTCTTCCCAAGGAGAAGTTCAGAATGATATTGCTAGGAACCCTGTTACCTTTGCTTCATCAGCATGACTGGTTAGCCTCCCTGGACATGCAGGATGCTTACCAACATATTCCTATTCACTCAAGGCATCACAAATACCTAAGGTTCGTGGCTTTGGGCCAGCATTATCAGTTCAGAGTCCTGCCCTTTGGGCTATCCTCAGCGCCGCGAGTTTTTACAAAGTGTTGTTCAATTCTCGCAGCGCACCTCAGAAAGATCGGAATACAAGTGCTCCCATATCTGGACGACTGGCTTCTAGCAAGTCCTTCCAGGCACAGAACTCTCAACGCCATATCCACAGCCTCAGACTTTCTCACGTCCATGGGAGTTCTGCTGAATCTCAAGAAATTGCAGTTGCAGCCCTCCCAGAAGCTCCTTTTTATAGGAACTCTTCTGGACATCTTTTGTGCGAAAGTCTTTCTTCCAGAAGACAGAAGGAGTGATATCCTACAGATGGCCCAATACATCAGGGAGAACAGCTCAGTTCGAGCTATCTCGATGCAACAGATGCTGGGTCTCATGGCATCCTCAGTGTTCACTGTACCCCTAGCTCGTCTCCACATGAGGGCCTCTCAATGGATGCTCAGTACTCGGTGGTCCCCAACCGCTCACCCTCAGTCCTTTCTCATCAAGGTGACAGAACCTCTGAAGAGGTCGCTCACCTGGTGGTCACAAGAGAACAACCTTCTGGAAGGGTATTAATTTGCTCCCCTGGATCACCAGATCTCCGTTACCATGGACGCGTCCCTGATGGTGTGGGGAGCCCACTGTCAGGATCTCCACACCCAAGGTACATGGACTCAAGACGAGTCTCAGCTTCACATAAATGTCCTAGAAATGAGAGCCGTCCTTTATGCATTCCGGGCTTTGAAGGACATTCTCTGTCAGAAGAACATCCTCCTTCAAACAGACAACAAAGCAGTGATGTATTACATCAACAAGCAGGGCAGTGCTCACTCTTACCCTTTATGCAGGGAAGCGATGAGGGTGTGGGAAAGGTGCTTGGAGCACCAGGCTTTAATTCAGGTGGTCTACCTGCCGAGAGTGCAGAACGAACTGGCAGACCATCTCAGCAAAACAGAGACAGATCCTCACGAATGGTCTCTCAACTCAATCGTAGTTCAGTCACTATTCTCAGAGTGGGGAACTCCAGACCTGGACCTTTTTGCATCCCCACTCAACACAAAACTGCCTCTCTTCTGCTCCAGAAATCCCGGGCCTGGCATTTTCTGTCAGGATGCGTTCAGGCTACAGTGGACAAAACACTTTCTATACGCCTTTCCTCCTCTTCCTCTAATTCAGAGGGTACTTCTCAAGTTCAAGTCCCAGGGGGACAAAATTAACCTCATTGCTCCCTACTGGCCTCAACAAATATGGTTTCTGTTACTCAACAGTATTTCGAAAACCCCTCCGAAAGCGCTTCCCCTTCAGACGAACCTTCTGACTCAGGGGCCTGTGGTCCATCCCAATCTGAGATCGCTTCACCTTCACACTTGGCTTCTGAAGAGATAGAAGTGAACAGGTTCAATGTCTCGCAGAGTTTCAGATATTCTAATATATTCTTATAAGATATATACTTCTGAGGTGCCGTCTTTCAGATGAGATGTTAAACCAAGGTCCCATCTGCCGGGATTGGTGGTAGTTCAGGGGGATGTTAAAGATCCCATGGCACTTATCGAAAAGAGTATGGAAATTTCCCCGGCATCCTGGACAAATTTCCCTCATTCACTAAAAATACCACCAACAGCTTAATCTGGTTCAAGGTCAGTTGGCATTCATCTGTATCCCCTCCCTGCGTCGTGCCTGAAAATAGGCAGGATTTATCTAGTGCACTTACCCGGTCAACAAAACTAAATAATAAATAAATCGTTCTTCTGGCTCGCATGAAGCCAGTCATAGAAAACTTACGACAGCAAATGGAGCGTTTTCTCTCTGGTGTGCAAAAATCCTCTTTGAATCCTTTTTCCTGCCAACCCAATAAAGTTCTAGAGTACCTTTTAGACCTCTCTAATTCAGGTCTGCAATACTCTACGGTTAAAGTTCACCTTTGTGCCATTTCAGCTTATCATGAGCAAGTACTTTCCTTGTCACTGGCTCAGTTACCTGTGGTTAAGAGGTTTCTTAAGGGAATTCTGCATACCAGACCTCCTAGCAGACGTCCAATCGCAGCCTGTGACATTAATCTTGTACTAGACATGCTCACTCGAAAGCCTTTCGAGCCTCTAGCTAACTGTGAGCTGAAATTTCTTACTTGGAAAAACGGCCTTCCTGGTGGCCATTACTTTGGCCTGCAGAGTTTCTGAGATACATGCCTTGGTCACAGACCCTCCGTATACTGTGTTTCATAAGGACAAAGTAGTTCTTAGGACCCATCCTAAGTTTCAGAATTCCATCTAAACCAACCTTTGGTCCTACCTACTTACTTTGCGAACTTCCAAAATGAAGGAGAGCGTACCCTTCATTCTTTGGATGTCAAAAGAGCTCTGCGTTTCTATTTAGATAAACAAAAGAAATTTGCAAAGCTCAATAACTGTTTGTTTCCTTCAGCGAGACCCAGCTGGGTCAATCTGTTGCTATCAGATGCATCTCAGCATGGTTGGTGGCATGCCTTCACCACTGTTATTCCATGGCGCAGGTGAAGCTGGAGGGCAGAGTGTACGCTCACCCTACTAGAGCAGTCGCGGCATCCCTGGCGGAAATCTGCAACGTGCCTATCGCAGATATTTGCAATGTGGCTACCTGGAGCTCAGTGCATACTTTCATCAAGCACTATGCCCTGGATGTTCATGCCAGGCGATCTATTTCGATTGGCAGAACCATCCTTAATGGACTTCTGTCCTAAATTTGTGAGCTCTTGGTCTCTCCTGCCGCCCTCTCGGGAGATTATTAGCTCGGTACTCTCCCATCAGTGTGAATGAGTGGTGGAGACTTTATGTCCAGGAAGATATGGAAATTACGTACCTACCGTAATTCTTGATCTTCTTGGTCGAAGTCTGCACCACTCATTCCACGCCCACCATCCCAAGCTCACCTCTGCTGTTGGTCTTCACTCCCTCAATCTTTAGGCTGTGAAGACTTCTTTCTTTGACCCTTCTTATACGGGTTTTCCGGACTATCTTATGTCCTTTTTTTTGTTAGGCTATCCTTCTAGGTTAGTTATGCTGCACCTCCTCAGAAAAAAGGTACTGAAGTGGTTGGAGGGTCGACTCCGAGATTGTCATTGCCGCTCGAGCCGAGGCTCGTGCTGCCGCTCCTCACAGTTCCATCTCTGGCGCCGACCCTCCTGCAAAAAGTTTGGTCCCACTGGGTCCTAGTGCCTCCGGCATAGATCCCATCAGTGTGAATGAGTGGTGGAGACTTTGTCCAAGAAGATCAAGAATTACGGTAGGTAAGTAATTTCCATTTTCTACATTTCTGTGTAACATGCTATTTCTGATGGCCTCAGCATCATTCTGGAGAACAAATGAGCTCCAGTTTCTCTGCATAGATCCTGACTACTTAGTCTTCCTTTAGGCTAGAGATGGCCTTAGGACATATTTGAGGTTCCATCAACATCAGTGTTTACATCAGCTTCACAGTATTGCAGACAACCTGATCACCTATACACACACTGCCTTGGGGCGTTTAGGCAGATGTGAACTTAGACTGCTCTTACCTAAGGTGAATCTTCCAGAAGTCAATCTCCACCATTGTTTTCCACTTACTGATCTAGACTAGAGGCACTGTGACCTTACGGGAGCAAAGCTTTGGCCAGAGGGCTGGCAGTGACTACTGGGCATGATACCTGTGCTCCCCTACATGGTGCCACGCACTAGTCAGAAACCATTGCCGGCTCCCTTACCAACCTCAGTTCTGTTCTTCCTGCTGTTGAGAACGCATCATGGGAGCACTCCTCAGTTTGCACATTGTTCCCAAATTACTTTTTTGCTGTGTCACTTTGTATTTTTCATACTTATGCTGTCATCTTTGTTTATTTCTTTTTCTGGACAATGCCGGAATGACGGACTGAAGGGACAGTGTCAAAGAACAAAGTCTGACGGCCACCCATCATGCAAAGTTGCCCCTGTGGGAACAAGATAGCTGCTTTGGACTGGTATCAGATAAGTGCTGCCTACCTTGGACCAGAGCACAACATAGATACTTACAGTGCCTGCTTTTCCATGGACCGCCATACTTTGGGAACCGCGGATTGAAGTGGGGTCACTCGATTTCCACCATCGGAGGCAGGCATGGCATGCGTGCACCGAAGATAGGGTTTCTAGGCCTATTTCCTGGTCCTCTTCCAGGGACCTCTGGTTCCATGGAAGTACAATGTTCTCCTTGACTTCACCATGCTGGTGTTGCCCATGCTGTTGTCACCATTTGCGGTGATGACTTGGCGGTTGACCCTAAGGATGATGCTGGGCCTCCCCTCAACACTTCTTTATGGTGTTGGGGGAGGGACTGGCATTGAGGCTGTTGTCTATCCTGATGCCGATTTGGAGGCTGTCACTGACTGGTGTCACTACTGACACCAAGGAAGGAGATTGCTCTGGACATGGTGATGGCGATGACCATGGTGTCAATACTGAGTCTGGCTCCAAGCGAGGTGCCAGCAGAAATGTCGGCTCACAGGTTGTGCCCAACTCCTTTGCCATCTGTGATACCAAGGAGGGTGGCGGCACCGAGCAGGATGTTGACACTGAACAAGGTGTTGAGGACAGTGCTGATCACGGTGACAGGAGTCTTTCTCTGATGACATCACCAGACCTGAGTACGGTAGTCGGGCGATGACCAGTAGCTGGTTTTCACTGTGGAGCCTCAGGAAGACACCATCGCCGGTGAGTACCAGGGTCACCCTGTGGGACCAGTATGGCTCTGGTCTCCTCACCTGGAGTTCCTGCATATGGGCACTGATTGTGTCACTCTTCAGATGTAGGACACCTTTGGGTGACTCTGCTAGGCCCTACCCTTGGTTGAGGCCTCCTGTGCAGTTTCACATCCCAGACAAATCCTCAAGACCTGAAGTCTCAACCCCTCTTAGAAGGGTGTTACGACTTTCTTGAGAGGATGCCCTCCTTAATCTGTCCTGCAGGGTTGCTAACTCGGAAACAACACCAGGCATGGGTTGGTGCCTTAGGAGACTGGCATAGGGAGTTTGACAGGGCCTAATTCAGGCCCTTCTTCTTGGTGTCAACTCTGCCCGGAGGTGGCACCCCATCTCCATCCATGTTGTCCTTTGAGGACAATGATTCATCCATTCACCTGGCTTCTTCTGCTGAGTACAGCCTGTACCAGCGCTTCTTAATGGAGATGCTTCAGGTGCACAACCTTTCAGCCTACACCAATCGTAGTCCAGCAGCCCTGCCATTGGGACTCCTAGGAGTTCCCAGTATCAACACTGCATTATTTCTTCTTGGCTCAGAGTCATGAAGGAGGCATTCAGAGCCTTGTGCTGCCACTCTAGCCATCCCCAGGGACCTCCTGCTGTTGTATTGTGCATTCTCAGGACCTGCAGGAGAAGTACTACACCCCACTTTAGGGCATCAGGTGCTGTAGACTCCATCGGCACCATGGGGCCTCACGTGTGACCGACCTCCAGATGCTAATTTTGCTCTGAAAGAAGCTCTGGGTAGGAAGGTTTTCACCTCGGCACGTGCTCTTATGTAGGTTTCAGCAGACCAGGCCCATATGATGACCTAGAATCACCACTTATGGTTGCAGCTGCACAGCCTGCTGTCTTCGATGCCAATGAGTGAGGACATCTGGCAAGCCATCGGCTTTTCCACCCAGGGCCTGGAAGTAGCACGGTACCAAGCAAGGGCATCTTGTGGTGCAACTGAGGTGTTCTTTTTTTTTAAATGATTGTTCATGGTGTTGTTTTTTTGTCCATTTTTAACCTTGCCTGCCCGAGGCCCCGGCACACATCTGTGCGTGAATGTGGAGGCAGGCATGCATGCGATGGCGCCAACTCAGCCCCATCCACCCTCCCGTCCTTGCTGCCCCCTCCACCTATGCTTTCCCATAGGACCTCCACCCAGTGGGAGCGGAACTAGAGGAGGGTGAGAACCCACCCCCACCACCCTCAGGAGAGGAGTGCAGCCTACAGGCCCCGCTTGATCCTGCTTCTCCCGGCCCCCCAGCCCAGGTCACTGGTGTAGTGTGAGGTAAGGCGTCCGGTGCCTCAACCCTCCATGCCACCAGGCAGGCACCATTGAGGTGTTCTCCAGACTGGTGGGAACAGCAGTCTGCATTAAGTTGTTTTGCTTGTCCCGACCGGCACCTTAGACCTGGCATAATGTGTTAACTCAGTTTTGCCTGTGCATCCATTTTGTATCAAGGTTAAACATTGGAAAGCTTGGACCTAAAAGCACTAGAGATAGTTAAGACTTAACTTGCATTTCCAGGGGCTCACTTTTTCTCCCCTAGGGTTAAGCAGGAACTGTTGGAGAAACCTCCTGCTCTTGTGCCACAGGAGCCCCCACCTGGCCGGCCCTGATCAGTCTCAGGTCTCACTAGACCTGTGAGGAACCCCCTCCTCCATGCAGAAGGCTGATGGTAGCTCTTACCTTCACAATGAACCAGTTCCTCCCTAAAAAAGGGAAGCTTGGTATTCTGACCCATAAGCGGGAATCAGTGGTAAAGATTGATTTTTTGCATATATATGAAAGTTACTTACTGTAACTGTTGACCTTCCAGAATATCTTCATCATTGATTACCACACCAGTTCACCATCTGCTGCTCTTGCAGAGCCAAGACCTCTGGGCAGCTCATCCTGTTTTTGGCAACACATTGCTTATATGTCTCTTCCCCATGTGCTCCCTTCCCTGTGTGGGGAGTCTGTTTTTCAAAACAAATATGGTCTGGGATCAACTCCAAGGTTCCCGTTTCACTATTCTCCCTTTCCTGCCTCTGTATATTCTTCTCTGTGTGTACATCCCTGTTAGTTGCTAAATGTGGTACTATTGAAATCGAACTCCACTTGATAGTAGCCCAGTCTGCGGGTGTGTGATGATAACTAGATTGATCAACCTGTGCTAATCTTGACACTAGGTACAACCCCTGTTGTTTCTAGCAAAGGCAGGCCATTTTTTTCTACTGTGATTTTCTTCTGGCTCTGCAAGGCAATTCTTCTTGTTGTTGATTGGCATGGTGATCTTACTTCAAGTGGGCTCTTACAATAGGTCTTAACACATAGGACTGCGCCCCCTGGCATCAGGACCACATGGAAACTTTAGCTAGCAATGTCTGGCAGGAGACCGCCCACCGATGTCATGTGACCAACGTCAGCATGACACTATATAGTAGGTGATCCGCAGCCCACCCTCCAGTTCTTTCCCGTCGTTGACCTGTACGTGTCAGACCTCGCAGAGAACGCTGCTACAGTTGACTGCCATTTTGGATGAGTATTTCATAATTTATTTTCTCTAGTTCTTTCTTTTTACTTTTCAGTGTAATTGTCATGCATGTCTTCTCCAGCGTCTTCCAAATCGCATAAGAACAAGTGCGACTCCTGTGGCATGCAACTCCTGCAAAAGGACGGCCATTCCCTCTGTCTTTTCTTCCTGGGGCCAGAGCACAAGACTTGAGGACTGTGCAGCCTGCCAGAGCTTCAACCAGGTCACACGGAAATGCCGCCAGCAGGCGCTGGAAGCCCACATTTTGAAGTTGAAGATGGCTTTCATGGAGAAGGAGTTGCAGAAGCTGCAGGGCTCTTCTTCCTCGGCGGGGGTCTTCTGATTCCTGCAAGAAAGATAAGAAGAAACACTGGGACCAAGATCGGTCTCCTTCCCACCTGTGGCACTCGCCCACTCTGTGGACGTTGGGGAGCCCTCCTCTAACAAGATGAGTGCCCCTCCGTTCAAGCCTTCTCCACCTCCCAAGGAGCAGCCTTTGTACCTCTGCCTGAATTGGATATGGTTCAGGTGGGTGTCTCTGGTCATCCGGAGGCCTCTGCCACTCTTAGACCGCTTAAGGCGCCAGGATCTCAGTCAAGTGGTAAGACTGGTAAGTCGCCCCATGGTTCTACCGTGGAGAGCACAGTCTTGGCTGGTAAGTCGGATGCCATCTCCACTGGAATTCGCACAGCCCTGGCTGATAAGTTGGACACCGGTTCTACCAACATATCCCCAGCCAAGGTGCTTCCATCGGGCCCTGATTCCAGGCCTGACAACACTCTGCACCCGCTGACGCCTCCACTGCAGCCCTCTCCCAAGGTGACCCCTCCACAGGAGTAACCTCCAGATGAGGAGGTACCTCCCGCTTCACCTACATTTTCTGAGCCGGAGGTCCCTGGGGGTCTTCCTGACAAAATCATTTTGCTTCCAACACCAGACCTACCAATGTCTGATCCTATTACTGGGATCTCACTGCCTACTCCACAGGATCCACCGCTGCATCCCCGGACTCCAGCGGGACTTGCCACGGGGCCATTGCCAGACCCTCCTCCAGGTGGTCCGATGCCAGATCTGCCTATTCCAGGCCCCTCTAATGTCCCTCTGGGACCAACGCCAGGGCCTTCGGGATCGACACTGGGTTCTTCAGCAACCCCGTTGGGTCCCTGTACAGGCTACTGTATGCCTACTAATCCGGCAACTCACCACCCTCCTCCTGGGTATCCGATACCGCTTTATCCGATGCTATCCTACCCTTTGCCAGAGTATCCAAAGTCACATTATCATACGCCTAGCTACCTGATGCCAGGCTACCATTTTTCAGTGCTGGGCTACCCGACACCGCTGTATCCAATGCCGGGTTACTCACCAGTGTTACAGCCTCCTCCACTCTGCCTCCTCCTCCACTGCCTCTTCAGCCTCCGGTGGATCTTCAGGCGGCCCTTTGATCTTGTTGGCAGGATGCCCATTCTCAGCTCATTTCTGAGCTGGACCGTCATCAGCCTGTGATGGTCTCGACTCCGGTTTGTTTGGAGCCTGCTCCTAAGCCTCTGACATCAGGGGACTCCCATCCCTCTAGTTCGGGCCAGAATGGTGCTCCCACCGTGGTTGGTGGGCAGGGTGAGATCTTGATGAAGGATTTTCCTCCTCCCAGGGACAGGTCACCAGTCAGAAGTCCAATTCGGATTCAGATTTTGGCCCCTCTTCCTCAGGCTCTGGGTCTGACTCCCCCCTTGGATCCCCTTAAAAGGTAATCTCCCAAATCTCCGGAGGATCCTTCTTTTATGGACCTCTTACATCAGATCCAGGCTGCCAATGCATGGAAGACTGAAGAGGAGGATCCCATGCGTAATGCCTGGCTGAACATCTGGATATGCAGGACGTCACTCCTACACCTATCCCACCATGGATAGCTCCCCACGAAGACCTGGGGTCCACCATTTTGTTTCAGCCTTTGTTGCTTCCAGCAGTCTCCAAGAAGGCTGATCAGCTTTATCATACCCCTGAAGGAGTCAGCCACCTCAGTGCACACCCCAAAGCGGACTCGGTGGTCAACACTGCAGCCCATGACCGCATTGCCAAACCCAAACATATGGGTACCTCACCTCCTGATAAGGAATTGAGGCAACTGGATCATTTCGGATGAAAGCTTTATTCCTCTTCCACTTGAGCTCTCGGATCTCTTAATTATGTTGCCCATATGATATCCTACCAAAAGGCACTTTTGGGCCGGCTAGAAGCCAAATTTAACTCTCTCCCAGACTCTGAACTCGAGTTGAAGATTGCTCAGACGGTTAGGAATACCAAGATTTCCAGCCATCATACCCTTTGGGCTACCTATGATTCTGTAAACTCCACTGCCCGCACTACCGCCACGGCAGTATCTCTTCGGAGGTATTCCTGGCTGAGCATTTCTGGCCTCGACCAGGACAGTTCAGGTTGCCATTCAAGATGCCCCCTTTAGGGAGTCAGTCCTTATGTATAAGCCTAAGCAACATCCCTTTAGTCGCCAAATGCGACATCAGACTAAGCAGCAACAGCCCTCCAGACGTCAGGGCCCCTGCCTCTACTTTCACCCCCCAAGTCCCACAGAGCTGCAGGTGGGGCCCTTCCCAATCCTCCCGCCACCTCCTGACTTGCGGCAGGCTCCCCTCTGGCCTCTTCCACCAGCTTCGGGGGAAGTAATACACCATGCCTACTTGTGCCCGAGGAACGGGTTCTGTGGCCTGCTCAGTAGAAGCCTTCAAGAAGGGCCTCAAAACATATTTATTTTTCTCCAAGCTGCACTTTCTTTCGTGGCCACGGAACCAGTATCTAGTCGGGGGACCCGCAGTGATGGTGGCTGCTCGAGGTCTTCCGGGAGGGCTTTCATTAAGACGGTGGCCCTCGCCCGCCCATGTTTTCTTTACTTTTCCTCACGGAGGTGGGGACGTGCACTGACGCCGGCGTCCGCCCCGCCTCCCAGAGATTGAGCGTCAGCAGTGTGAGATCTCCAGGCCTCCGCCAGGAGTCCTCAGCACTCCGAGTGCTTTGCTCACCCTCCCCCCGGAGAAGGAGAGCAGTCCATATGACGCTCCATCCTTCTCCCCCCGGCCGGCCCTCTGACGACCTGGGTCCGTTCCCGAACCTGGGTTGCCGGCGTCGCAAGCAGAAAACCCACCGCTGCGCCAACGGGCCGGCAACTGCCTAGTGAGTTCTTAATTTGGAGTGCTGTCTGACTGTGTGGGCTTTGGCAATGCGCAAAGATCATGGACTTAGTTTTGCTATAGTTGATGATCAGGTGGTGATCAGTGAACCAGTTCTCTAGTTCCCGGAAAAAACTCTGAAGGGCCAGTTGAAGGGCGCTCGGTTGAGGGTGTTTCCAGTACAGAACCGCATCATCAGCATAGAGTAGAAGATGACTGCTGCATGCTTTTGGGAGAGAGTTTAAGAACAGGGTGAAGAGCAATGGGCCAAGTGTGGACCCCTGTGAGACCTCTGAACAAACTATTTTGGATGTGGAGATGGTGGTGTTAATCCTGACTTGCTGTGACCATCCTGAGAGGTAATCCTTGAACCAGGCAGTGGCCTCAGGGACCACATGTAGTTGAGGAAGGACACAAAGCAGTGGCTCATGACTGACCGTGTCAAATGCCTTGGTCAGATCCACATAGATTGCCCCTTCGATTGAGCCTTGGTCAAGGGCCTCGTGGATGAATGTGGTGAGCTCAGTAAGTGCAGTGATGGTACTTTGGCCAGTCTGGAAACCATGCTGTTCCTGGCTGAGAAGGTTGTGTTTTGTTAGATGTTCTGTTAGCTGGTCCGAGACTATTTTTTTGAGTGCTTTGGAGAGAGGTGAAAGAATTGAAATAGGTCTATAGTTGCTGGTGTTAGTGGGGTCACCATTCTTCAGAATGGGAGTGATTATGGCTTTCTTACAGGTTGAGGGGAACTGGCCGAGGCATAGCAAAAGGTTGAGAATTTTTGTAAGGTGAGGTAGTGTGACATCGAGGGTAAGCCTAATGAGTTTAAGGTCTAGACAGTCATTGCTGTAATGGGTATTGGCGATAGTTTTGGTGATATAGCATTTTGCCTCACTGCAGGGGATGACTCGGAGCTGGAAAGGAGGCGAGTTGACTTTACATGGGGTTTCGGGGGGAGGGGGAGTTGTTGTAGGATGGAAGAAGTTAAGAGGAAGGATATGGGAGAGGTCCGAGAAGGCGGAGTTGAGGGCTTCTGCGATAGTGGTGGGATCTTGAGTGACATCTCCATTTAGATTGAGTTGGGAAGGGTTGGGGGAGCAGGATTTACCACTGAGTTCTTTTATGTTGTTCCAGAATTTTTTTCCGTCTCCCCAGGAGGAGGTAAGGATTTGTTGGTAGTAATTAGCTTTCGCACTGCCGCGCTGCCCATGTACATTTATTACGTGCCTCCCTGTATAGCTGTCTATCCTGGGTGCGTTTGGAGTCTATGGCCTTGTGCCAAAGGTTGTCCCTTTGTTGCATGAGGTTTAGAAGAGAGGGTGTGATCCAGGGGGTGGTTCTGTTTTTCACAACTTGCTTTGTGAGGGGAGCGAATATATCACAGGCTTTGTTGAATGTGGTTATGAAGTGGGTGAGAGCGATGTCAACTGACTGCGTGGTGTATATGGGGAGCCAGTAGCTATTGAATAGGTAGTCTTTGAGGTTCTCTAGGCCTTCCTTTTTGAGTCTCCACTGCCAAGAGGTTTTTGGTGGGGCAGGGGGCAGTTTACCCGACTACCAGCAAGTAACCAGGGAGTGGTCACTGATAGAGTCAGGGAGCACAGTTGCCTGGGAGAGATTTTGTGGCCTGTTGGTGAAAATGAGGTCTAAGAGGGTGGAGGTCCCGGATCTAGAGTCCCGCCTGGTCGGGGAGGTGACAAGTTGGGTGAGATCCAATGCCAGGGCAGTGTCTTTGTAGCTGTGTGCGGCTGGGGATAGCCAGTCGACATTGAAGTCACCCATTAGTATGATTTCACTAGTAGGTAGGTGGAAGATAGTGTAAAGGATTGACTCAAATGCGAGTTTTTGGTTTCTCGGGGGGGATATAGGCCGAGATGATGTGGAGTGTTTTGGAACCCAGACTGAGTTTGACAGTTAGTGTCCGGGCTCCATATTGTGGGGTGGGGGTATGTACTTCGGTGGCATTGAGTGGGGATTTAATATAAATTGTGCAGCCACTGCCTCTCTTGCTGGTTCTATCTGCCCTAAAGATGGTATAATTACTTAAGGAGACAGCATCATTGGGGATTTTATCAGAGAGCCAGGTCTCAGAGAGGGCTAGTATGTCTGGTGCATGTTGAGCAATCCAGCCTTGTAGCGGGGTGTGTTTTTTGGGTAGGCTGCAAATATTAAGTGAGGCTAGCAGCAGTCTCCCCTGGGTTTTTTGTGGAGAGGTTTTTGTGCTGGGAGGTCCTGGGTTGGGGTGGATATTGCCTGATAGTAGTAGAAGTAGGAGGGTGACACGCAGGACGGCCAGCTGCAGAGTTTTGGAGACCAACGCTGGGACTGGTATGGTGACGGTTTTTTTTTTTTGTTGTAGGAGGGTACTGGTAGACTTGCAATGATGCTGGGTAGAAGGGAGAGGGAAGAGAAGGGGACGAATGTTGGGTTAATGTGGGTAGTGGGGGGCTGAGGTCTGAGGCGGGGGAGAGCAGAGGTACAATGCAAACCCTTAGAGAGTGTGGATGTTAACCTGGGTGAGTGGGAGTAAAAGTCTTCGGGATCAATTTGGCTTTCGTGTGAGAAGTTGGAGGGACTGGGCCAGTAGTTATCAGTGATAGCTGAAAGATTAGGGTAGTAGGTATGGTGGTGTGGTATAGGAGCCACGGGGGGGGGGCGGGGTTGAAGAGCCAGTAGTGTAATCCTGAAAGTCAGTAGTGCTGTTATAAATAGGGAATACATTGTGTGGGAATTAAGTGAGAGGAAAATTACAGCGGCCACTAGAGTTAGAATTGTATAACCTGCAGCTGGAAAAGTGGGCTGGTAGGTTATTTTCGCCAGGTCACCTGACTAACCCTGGCTATAAATTCGAGAGCCTCCCAAGTGTGGTGGTGGGGGCGGTGGGGCTCAGCCTGTGCAGCAACTCAAGGAGCTTGTGAGCTTGTTTGTCTAAGATCCGTGCAGCAAGGCGGGGGGCTTGTGGCTGTTGAAAAAAAGGCGCCAAAAGGCCATCGGCCATGGCAGTCAAGGTAATGAATTATCTGGTGAGTTTCGGGTTTGGGCTTCTGCGAGCAGGGAGGGCTTCAGGGTAGGCCCTCACGACCTCCAGTCTCCTTGGGGGGAGGGGGGGTGGTCTCTGTGGGAAAATGAAGAGGAGGGGGTTTAAATAAGCACAAACAGGGAATATATTAACTTGTTGGGGGCGGGCTGGTACTGGGTGTAGGGAGCAGAACAAAAGAGCAGGGCTATCAGGTAACAGAAATGCGATTTAAAAGTAGAAAGGCAATAGATGTTACTTGCTGGGCTAGCTGAACTTCTGAACGCTGCTAATGCACTTTAACTTAACAAAAACAGTCCAAATGAATTTTCCACTGGGTAGGGTTTTAGTAATACGCTGCAAATGCACTTTAAAGTTAACAAAACAGTCCCCAAACGAGTTTTGTACTGGGGGGATATAAGTAAGCACTAATCCTGGGGATGCAGCGAGTCTAAGCTTTCAATACAAATTGTAGGCACCTTCAGAACAGTTATTGCGTGCTCATTTTTAAAATTGTTCAAATTCTGAGACCAAGATTAATGGTACTGCTCCGTTTGAGCCTGTGCAGCAACTCGAGGAGCTTATGAGCTTCTTTGTCCGAGATTCGTGCAGCAAGGCTGGGGGCTTGTGGCCGTTGAGAAAAAAGCGCCAGAAGGCCAAT
Source organism: Neoceratodus forsteri (assembly GCA_016271365.2). Classification (NCBI taxonomy): domain Eukaryota; kingdom Metazoa; phylum Chordata; order Ceratodontiformes; family Ceratodontidae; genus Neoceratodus; species Neoceratodus forsteri. The sequence goes on from CM057452.1 coordinate 573,626,919, forward strand.
GGTCGTGGCAATCAAGGTAATGAATTACCTGGCGAATCTCGGGTTCGGGCTTCTGCGGGCAGGGAGGGCTTCAGGGCAGGCCCTCGTGACCTCCAGTCTCCTCGGGGGAGGGGGTGGTCTCTGGTGAGTCTCGGGTTTGGGCTTCTGCGGGCAGGGAGGGCTTCAGTGCAGGCCCTCGCGACCTCTGGTCTCCTCGGGGGAGAAGGGTGGTCTCTGGTGAGTTTCAGGCTTCTGCAGGCAGGGAGGGCTTCAGGGCAGGCCCTCGCGACCTCCGGTCTCCTCGGGGGAGGGGGGTGGTCTCTGGTGAGTCTCGGGTTCGGGCTTCTGCGGACAGGGAGGGCTTAAGGGCAGGCCCTCGCGACCTCTGGTCTCCTCGGGGGAGGGTGGTGGTCTCTTGGTTCCTTTTCGGTTCCTCGTGACTAGGAAGGAACCAATGTTTTATTCTTTTGTGAAGTAAAAGTTCAGTTGAACTTTAAAATTTTCTGACTTCTTTTATAAGTCGGTTGGTATTTGGTTACTGATTCGCTTGGGTAACTCTCGGTTTCTAGTGGTTATGTTTAAACCGGAAAAAAAAAAAGGTAAGAGGGGTTTTTCTTTTCTAGTTAGATGTCACAGAAAACCAAGAAAAGAATGGGACCTACAGGTTTCCAGCATTGTACAGAGTGTGGGGAACTGTTTGCTAAGGTCGACCCTCATCTGATTTGTATTTTCTGCCTTGGGTTTGACCACCTAAAGGCAGACTGTGATATCTGCAAAAACGTTCCGCAGTCAACGTTTGAGAGGCAACTAAAAAGACTGCAAGATAAAATATTCAAGAAGGCCCCTGACCCGGCTCTGATAAACCGGTGGTTCCTCAGAAAGAACCAGAGGAACAGCCCTCTGAAAGGGGTGAAAGTTTCTCAGGGAGAAAATGAGCCACAGATACAGCCGCTGAACTAGCTACCACAGTAAAAAGAAAGAGAAACACACAGCGCAGGAACTGGAACCAAGTAAAAACGTGGTTCCAGCCACTGAGGAGATTGTGAATGCAATCAGAGTTATTCAGTCTTTACAACCCGAAACCCCAATTCCGGTTGAAAGGTGGTTACAGGTTCAGACACTGGTTCAAACACCTGGTTCCGCCCCAGTTCCCAGTTCTCTGGAGCAGGGTAGTGAATTTTATGAAGAAGAAGAGGAGGACAAGGATAATGGGGATCCTATCGAACCTGATATCTCCCTGGATCCTCACAGTCCTGAATCCCCTGATAAGGGATCTGAGGATTTTACATCCTATTTCTCCTTTACAAAACAGGTTGCTCAGACTCTTGACCTCCCCACTCAGGAATTCACTGAGGAGGAGGAAGAGCAGGACTACATGGAGATAATGGATGTCCCAACATTGGAGAGACTGCTGCTGCCCATCCATAAATCTCTCAAAAAACAGGTTACAAAAATCCTGTAGACACCCACTTCTGTAACCCCAGTAGACAAAAGACTGGATAAGAAGTATTCTGTGGCTAAGGGAGGAGTGGAATTCCTATTTGGGCACCCTAGCCATGAGGGGGTGGTACAGGCTGCAGCTTGTGACAAAGCTGGCATCCCGCTGTCATCTCATCCTCCTGAAAAGGACTCCATCAAAATTGACTCCATGGCAAAGATGATTTATTTCGGGTCCTCTTTGGCCATTAGACAGGCCTCTTATATGGCTTATATCTCCAGGTACCAGAAAACACTCTGGAGTACTGTCCTGGAGATTGCTGAAGCAGTTCCAGCTCCCATGGCAGCTGATCTGGAGGAGGAAGCAAAGAGGGGCATAGAGGCTTCTAAGACACAGTTCAGGATAGGAGTTGATGCCAATAACACTGCGACCAGACAAATGGCAATGTCAGTGTCTCTTAGAAGGTTTGCCTGGCTCAGAACCACCAACCTGACCCAGGATACGCAGATGAAGGCTTTAGACTTCCCATGTGAGCCCACATCACTGTTTGGGGAACAGAGGCTTACATGAAAAAAATTGGTGACTACAAAACTGCCTACAAGAGTGCCATGGCCAAGGAAAGGGCATCCACGCCACAGACTCATCAGGCTAGAGGTGGCAGGGGCAGGGCCCACTACAGACCTTTTTTCCAGCCCCAAGCCTTTCCCAAGTACCAGCAGCAGAGGGGGTACTTCTGGGGCAGAAGGGGCAGTGGCCGCATGCACACAGCCAGCAGCCCAGGCCAAACAGATACCCTGAGGTGTCTGTCTGGGTCACCTCCCCAATCCCAGTAGGGGGCAGGCTCTCCCGCTGCCTCCAGGAGTGGCAGTCCATCACCACAGACAAGTGAGTCCTGGAGGTAGTGGGTCAGGGTCTTGCTCTCGGCTTCAAGATCATGCCAAAGCTAAGAGCAAGAATTTTCAGACTTTCTACTCCATCAGAAACCGCTCTGCTGGAAGAGGCGGTATCCAATCTTCTGTCACAAAAGGCAGCAGAGCCAGTTCACTTGACACAAAGGGGAAGAGGTCTGTACTCAAGCTGCTTCCTCACAGCAAAGAAAACTGGGGAGTGGTGACCCGTACTGGATCTCAGACATCTAAACAGACATTTGTCAAAACCAAAGTTCAAAATGGTGTCTTTGGCAACCATTCTTCCAACACTAAGACAGAGAAACTGGTTAGCATCCCTGAACTTAAAGGATGCTTATTTCCACATCCACATCAGGCAATCTCACAGAAAATATCTCTGGTTCAGATTGCCATCTGGTCATTATCAGTGCAGGGCAGTGCCCTTCGAATTGATCTCTGCCCCAAGGGTGTTCACAGAGTGTCTGGCTGTGGTCGTGGCACACCTAAGGTGGCAGGGGGTGGCAGTGTTCCCCTACCTAGATGACTAGCTCATTGTAGACCAGTCACCACATCGTCAGGGATGCGCTGGCAGCCACACAGGATACCCTGCAATCCTTGGGGTTCCTGGTCAATCACAGAAAGTCAGTACTGGAATCAGTCTAGCTCCTGGAGTTCATAGGAGCTGAATTGGACGCCTTGCAGGGAAAAGCTTTCCTCCCACAGGGAAGAGTGGACAGCCTGTTACAGATAGCCGGCTCTTTTAAGCTGCACGTCCCAAGGCCAGCAAGGCACTTTCTACAGTTGCTGGGCCATATGGCAGCATCAACAGCAACAGTATCAGGGGCCAGATTCCTGATGAGGGACATTCAGTTTCACCTCAGGGCACTCTGGCATCAAAAAAGGGATTCGCTGTCAAAGCTAGTGCCAGTCACAGGAACTCTTCTTCAGGCACTAAAGTGGTACAGGAGAGAGCCGATCTCAGGCAGGGCATGCCTTTCCTGCAGTAAGCCCTTCATTGGTGGTGCTAACCACAGATGTATCCCTCCTGAGATTGGGAGCACATCTGGGGGAGTACACTGCACACAGTGCATGGCTCAATCAGAAGTCATTGCTACACATAAACCTGTTAGAACTAAGAGCAGTTCTCCTAGGCATCCAGTCCTTTGCCAAGTTGCTACAAGGCTAGGTGGTACAAGTGAGGACAGACAACACAACCACCGGGTACTACATGAACTAACAGGGAGGCACAAGGTCAACGCCACTGTGCACAGAGGCCATGAAATATTGGAGCTTGGCATACACCCTGGAGATCTCTCTCTCTCTCTCTCTCTCTCTCTCTTAGCAGTTCACTTTCCAGGGAAGGACAATGTTCTGGCAGATGCCCTCAGCAGAATCAACCAGAATCACCACGAATTATCACTCAGCAAGCAGGTCTTGCAGGTGATTTTCAAGAGATGTTGCATTCCAGAGATGGACCTCTTCGCAGTCCCAGACAATCACCAGCTGCCACAGTTCAGCTGCAGACCTCCTGTGAGGGGCACAATCCCACTGGATGCACTGCTGCTGGATTGGACAAGGAAGTTCCTATATGCCTTCCCTCACTTCCCCTTGCTGCTAAGGGTACTGAACAAGCTCAGATCTCAGCCAGCAATGATGATCCTTATTTGCCCCAGACTGGGCCAGGCAGCCCTGGTATTCTCTGGTTCTCTCCACGTCAGTAGCCAAGCCAATTAGTCTCCCCAGGAGGCACAACCTACTGACATCCTCTCAGGGCAGGATCCTTTACCCCAGCCTCCACTCCCTCAGGCTCAAGGCCTGGCTCTTGACCTAGAGTATGCCATGTCTTCTGCAGAGCTCAAGTATGTAACTTGGAAAACAGTGTTCCTAGTGGCAATTACCTCTGCCAGCAGGATTAGTGAGCTCCAGGCCCTGTCTACAGAACCTGACTATATTGCAGTTCATAGGGACAAGGTTGTACTCAGGACTAGTAGGAAGTTTCTTCCCAAGGTGGTTTCTGAATTCCACCTCAACCAGTCCATTACATTGCCTGTCTTTTTCACTAACCATTCCACTTCAGGGGAACGTAGGCTGCATTGCTTGGATGTTAAAAGGGCTATCAGCTACTACCTAGACCGCACAAAGGGTCACAGGCAGGACCGTACTCAGCTGTTTCTAACCTATGGAGAAGTAAAGAAAAAACAGTTACAGAAAGGTCTATTGCACGCTGGATTGTGGCTTGCATTCAGTTCTGGTACAACAAAGTGGGCAAGCAGCCTCCTATGGGCCTCAGGGCCCACTCTACCAGGGGAACAGCTGCCTCCATTGCAGCTGCTAGGGATATTCCCCTGCTAGAAATCTGCAAAGCAGCTACCTGGAAAACTATCCACACATTTACCAAGCACTACTGCTTGGATACCCAGGCCAGAAGTGATGCCAGGTTTGGCACAGCAGTACTACGGAGTCTGTTCCCTAAGTAGGTTCTGTACCCACCTCCAAAGGTACTGCTTGGGTAGTCTGCATTCGTCCGAATACAGTAAGATTTCCTGAGGCTTGAAGAAAAAATTACTTACCATAGTAATCTTGTTTCTTCCAAGGGAATCTTACTGTATTCTGAGCTCCCTCCTTTGCTCCCCTGTTGGAACCTAATGGGCACTGCACTCCAGCTGTCCATACGTTGTTGCAAACCTGTTGGTATAACTGTTGATCTTACTTGGAGAGGGCTCTTGCAGTAGGTAATTACATACAGGACTGATGCCAGCAGGCGGCAGGACCCCACGGAACAATTTCTAGCTAGCAGTCCCTGGCGAGGGACCGCTCCCACGTCAGGTGACCGGCGTCAGGAGACGTCGGCATAAAGGGGCAGTCCTGGACACCTACCTTCCAGTTCTTTCCGCCGCTAGCTCGTGCAGCTCTTGCAGAAAAGTTTGTGCTTCGTCCAGCCCTACATGCGTCGTTTTTGCAAAAATCTTCTTTTTGGACAAAGCGTCGATCACTAGCGTCGGTGTATGTCATCCCTACACCCTCCGAGCACAAGAATAAGTGCGATTCATGTGGCACCCAACTACCGCACAAAGACGGCCACTCCCTGTGCCTGTTCTGCCTAGGCCTGATCACCCGGTCGAGAAGTGCCAGCACTGTCTCAGTTTCAACGCGGCTACCTGGAAAAGGCAGCAGCAATCCCTGGAAGCCCATATTCTAAAGAAGAAAATGAGTTCTGTGGAGAAGGAGCTCAAAAAACTGAATCAGGCGTCCACTTCCCCCGAAGGCCATCGGAAGAAGAAGAAGGAGAGGCATCGGGACAAGGGCTCCTCCACCGCGTCTCCCTCGGGAGTCGCTGGGATGCAGGTAACATCCCCTCTGGGGGATCACTCCTCGACGGCTGCCTCGGAGGTTTCCGAGGGGGCATCAGCCCGCCCGTCTGGCTCACGCTCGGGCCTTGCGGGTGCCTCCGGGCAGTTGGAGGCCTCCGCCCCTGGTTCGGTCGCAGGCTCGCGGCCTACCACTGTGGGCGACTCCAGTAAGCCAGGCGTTGGCTCCTCTGACGTCTGCCCGGAGAGGGCCGGTAAGGCGTCCGACCCTCCGGGACGACACGCGGCCTCCTCTGCACCGGACCAGGCCAATCATGCTACTTGGCCTGCCTCCGGTAATGGCTCTTGTAAGTCGGACATCGGCTTCTCCGGCGCCCACTGAGAGCTCACCGCTAAGCCTCACATCGGCTCGTCCGACGTCCGGCCGGCAAAGGAACCGACGACGGACCTCCCCACGCCCGGTTCCCCGCAGCCTTCACTGCCGCCTGGGGAACCAGAGTCTCCCCAACCCGGGACTTTTCCTCCGTACCCAAGTGACGTAGGGTCTTCTGCCTCCGTCAGTCCTTCCTCCACCTGGGCGCTTGAGACAGCGTCAGCTCCCCAGCAGCTCCGGCGCCGGCCTCTCCGGCGTCCGGTATCCCGGCGTCAGGGCCTCCGGCGTCTGCCTTACTGACTTCGGGAGATATTCCACTCCCATCCGGCCTCGCGGCTCTCCACTTTGGACCTGCCCATGAGGCCTCCGGCTGGACCGCCTGCTTCGGCAGCCCCAGCTCCCCTCCCGAGTATCCTCCGTCCTATTCGACGCAGGTGTACCCGGGACCACAGTATCCAGCACCACAGTACCCGATGCCGGGCTTCCCGACACTGCAGTACTCGACGCCACAATACCCGACGCCGGGCTACCCGCAGCCGGGTTTTGGATACGCTCCATATGGTTATAACCCGTATCCTCATCCCCCACCTCCTCCTCCTCCACTGCCGTCGCCGCCGCCGGTGGACCTGCAGGAGACTCTGGCCTCCTAGTGGGCTGAGGCCAAGGCTCAGCTCACCAAAGAGGTCGAGAGATGCCTTCCGGCGATGGTGCCATCCCAGGTTCCCGTACGCCCAAGACGGCACACTCCCTCACCACCTCCGGACTCCAGGGTTCTTCTGTCTGGATCCAGAGATGGGCAGGACACGCTTCTGTGGGGACTTCCCAAGGGGTCTGTTCCTCCCCCGGATCGAGAGAGGGAGTCTTTCTCTTCTTCATCCTCCTCTTCACCCTCAGACTCCTTGGACTCTTCCGATGGTTGCTCCGAGAGAGACGACGAGCCTCGCTCTCCATCGAAGCCCAGGCCAAGGACTCCTCCGAAGTCTTCTCCGGAGGATCCTTCTTTTACGGAGTTGCTTAGGAAAATCCAGGAGGTTCATCAGTGGCACTCCCTGAAACCAGATCCTCAGCATCTGAAACTCGCTGAACATCTGAATCTGCCCGTGATAGCTCCTACCTTGGTGCCACCCTGGATAGAGCCTCACACGACCTTGTTACCACAATATGGAAGGTATCAGCCTTAGCCCCACTTCCTAGGAAGTCGAACTGGCTATATCAGGCTCCCGAGGGTGTTGATTTCCTGGATTCTCACCCCCGTGCCAACTCGGTTGTGATTAGCACTGCTCACGGCCGGTCGGCGAACCCCAAACACCTTAGCTCGTCTCCTCCTGATAAGGAATCACGCCTTCTGGACCAGTATGGGAGAAAGATTTATGCTTCCTCCACACTGAGGATCAGGGCCCTGAACTATGTCGGCCATATGGTGGACTACCAGAAGGCCATCCTGACTCAGGCGGAGGCCAAACTGGACTCCTTGCCTGACTCCCAGGTCAAGCAGGAGTTGGCTGATCTCATCCTCTGCTCGTTCGGTCGATCGGCCATGCTCGTCGACATACGATGCAGTGGACACTGCTGGGCGGAGCTCAGCTTTTGCTGTAGGCCTATGGCGTCATGCCAGGCTCCGTGTGTCAGGTTTGGTCCGGGTGCAATCTGCTATCAGGAAGCACCCTTCCGAGGTCGGTGCATTCGGGGTGATGTCAAGGACTTCATCACCGATTTACAAGAGAAGGGGACTGCTCTGAAGTCAGTTGATTCCATGTACCGTCCCCATCAGCAGCAGCACCGTCCCTTTCGCAGACGGAATCGGCCAAAGGCGAAACCCCAGGGAAGGCAGGCCACAAAACACCGGGCTCTGCGCTGCCCTACACCACCTGACTCCTTTCCTCTCCCTCTGCCTCCAGACTCCCTGGAGGAACCCGTAGGAGGGGGGTTTTCCCTCCACCTTCCGGGATGGGAGAGGATAACCACGGATTCTTGGGTGCTTCAGCTCATAGCAGAAGGACACTCCATGGAGTTTCTTCAGAAACCACCCTGCCACCCCCGTCTGAAGTCATCGTATTCACGGGAACATCTTCTCTTGGTCCAGGAGGAAATCTCGGCTCTTCTACTGAAGCAAGTGATAGAGCCTGTCCCCCTTCATCTGCAAGGGACGGGTTACTATTCACATTTCTTCCTGATCCCGAAGAAAGACAGGAGATCTCAGACCAATTTTGGATCTCAGTTCCCTGAATCTTTACGTAGAGTACAAAAGGTTCAGGATGCTCTCCTTGCAGAGCCTTCTGACCCTCCTCCGGCTGGGTCAATGGCTTTGTGCTCTGGATATGCAGGATGCTTATCTGCACATTCCCATTCGCCCATCTTATTGCAGATATCTTCATTTTGTGTTCCAGGGGGACCACTACCAGTTCAAGGCGCTCCCGTTTGGTCTGTCCTCGGCCCCTCTGAGTATTTACCAAATGCCTGGCAGTGGTGGCGGCCCACCTGCGTACCAAGGGAGTGCAGGTTTTCCCGTACCTGGACGACTGGCTCCTGGCGACCTCGTCCAGGGAGGAACTCCTCTGTTTCCTCTCCCTTACCCAGCAGGTTTTTGCCTGCCTGGGTATTTACCATCAACCATTCCAAGTCTCATCTGGACCCATTCCAGAGGCTACAGTTTATTGGGGCAATCCTCAATACGACTATGGGCAAGACCTTCCTGCCTCCAGACAGGGCGTCCACCCGTCAGACCCAAATAAGTCTGTTGTCCGACCGCAGGAGGGTCTCTATGAGGCCGGTTCTTCGCCTTCTCGGGCTCATGGTGGCTGCTATCCCGACGGTATCTCGCGCTCGACTCCACATGAGGATCTCTCAGTGGACTCTACGCTCTCAATGGGATCAGTTAGTGGACGACTTAGATCACTCAGTTCTGATCTCCTCGCCGATGATACGAGACTTGCAATGGTGGATGATTTAAGAGAACCTGTTTCGGGGAGTTCCTTTCTTTCATCCTCCCCCCTCCCAGACTCTAACCACAGATGCCTCAGGTGAAGGTTGGGGAGCCCATCTAGGCCCTCATCGGACCCAGGGCTCCTGGTCCAAGCTAGAGCAAGCTCTCCACATCAATGTGCTCGAGCTTCAGGCAGTGTTGTATGCTCTCCAAGCCCTTCACCAATACATCCTTCCCGGCCACCTAGCCGTCCTGACGGACAACATGTGCGTGGTGTAGTACATCAACAAGCAGGGAGGGACTCGGTCCTACCCTCTATGCAGGGAGGCAATGAGGGTTTGGGATTGGGCAACACAACACGACCTTCACCTCATGGCAGTTCACGTTCCAGGAGTCGACAACACCCTGACAGACAAGCTCAGTCATTCTTCTGCTCTGACTCACGAGTGGGAACTGGACCAAGGGGTCCTAGACAATATCTTCCAACTTTGGAGAACACCACAGGTCGACCTGTTCGCTTCCCCCCTAAACGCAAAGCTTCCCATCTTCTGCTCGCTCGTTCCAGAGTGAGGCGCTTTTTGGATCGACGCTCTGTCTCTAGACTGGAAGGACAGATTTGTCTATGCCTTTCCCCCAATTCCACTTATCCCACGAGTCTTGCAGAAACTAGCTTCAGAAGGAGTGAGAAAGATTCAGATCGCTCCTTTCTGGCCCAGGCAAATCTGGTTCTCTCTCCTACAACAATATTCAGAGGATCCTCCTCTTCCTCTATCTCGAGGTTTGTTGACCCAGGATCAGGGGACCCTGGTCCACCCAGGCCTCAAATCCCTTCAACTGCATGCATGGCTCCTGCAGACCTAGCCCAATCCCATTTTGGAGTGTCTCCCAAAGTAGCGGAGATTTTAGTAGAGGTCAGAAAATCCTCCACCACATCCACTTATGCCATGAAGTGGAAAATATTCACTAGTTGGGCCGCTTCCAAGAACGTGGAACCTTTCTCCTGTTCAGCGGGGCTTCCGCTGGAGTATCTGCACCATCTGTTTGACCTGGGTCTCAGCCATTCCTCTCTGAAGGTACACATGGCAGCCATTTTGGCCTATCATGTTCCCTTCGTGGACAAGGCTTTTGCTCAACTGGAGGTCTCCAAGACCTTTCTTGGAGGGGTCCTCCATCTGAGGCCCCCCATCTGTACTCCTGCTCCCCCTTGGGACTTGAACTTTGTTATCAAGAAACTTACTCTTCCCCCCCTTCGAACCTGCAGCTTCTACGGATTTGAAGTTCCTTTCGTGGAAGACACTCTTCTTGGTGGCCATTACTTTGGCTTGAAGAATCTCCGAGCTCCAGGCCCTGATGTGTAAAATCCCTTACTTGATTTTTCACAAGGAACGAGTTGCTCTTCGCACGAATCCTAAGTTTCTACCTAAAGTAGTAGCAGAGTCTACCTTAAATCAGTCCATAGAGTTACCTGCCTTTTTTACGTAGTAGTCTAATCAAGGGGAGTATTTACTCCATACTATGGATGTTCACCGGATTCTGAGATACTACACCAACAGGACGAAGGATCTCAGAAAGACTGATCAGTTGTTCGTCTCTTTTGCTCACAAAAGGGAAGGCAATGCTGTTTCCAAGCAGTGCCTGTCTAAATGGTTGTCTCATTGCATCACTTTCTGTTATGACAAATACAACAAGACCCTCCCGGGTCAAGTCAGAGGCCACTCCACAAGAGGAGTAGCTGCCTCAGCGGCTTGTTTCAAGAATGTGTCTGTGGCAGACATCTGCGCTGCCGCCACCTGGACTTCCGTCCATACCTTTATGAAATACTACAGTTTAGATGTTGCCTCTCGCCGTAGAGCAGGCTTCGGGCTGGCTGTTTTGCAAGGCCTCCTATCTTGAGACTTGCACAACCAGAACTACCTTTTGGAGTACTTTTTCTTCTCTCGGTGCCTCTCTTTGTTCCAGACTGCTTGGGATTCAGTCGTATGTGTAATTACCTACTGCAAGAGCCCTCTCGAAGTAAGATAGTACAGTTATGTAAGAACTTACCGTAACAGTAGATCTTCGAGAGAGGCTCTTGCAGTAGGTAATATCTTCTCCCTCCTCGATTCCCCCTAGGCTTTTCAGCTCCTTTTCCATTGAGGGAAATATCCGCTTCTCTCTCGTCCGCCCTTTTTGGCATGGCCGGGAAAGAACTGGAAGGCGGCGTCCGGGACGCTTCATACCGGCGACGCCTGATGCGGTCACCTGAGGTGGGGTGGTCCCTCGCCAGGACTGCTAGCTAGAAATTTTTCCTAGGTCCTGCCGCCTGCCGGCGTCAGTCCTATATGTAATCACCTACTGCAAGAGCCTCTCGCGAAGAGCTACTGTTACGGTAAGTTCTTACGTAACTGTACTTTTTTTTGGCATCTCTGACTTGAGTCTTAGGGATGCCTCTGTTTTATGAAGGGGTTTGTCAGTAAAATGGGAGGAATTTGTTTTTGCTAAGAGATATATATATATATATATATATATATATATATATATATAATTTTATTTTTTAACCAGGAGAGGCACATTAAGCTGAAGCTTGTTTACAGGTGCAACCTGGGAGCACAAGGAAGTTAAGTGACCTGTTCAGGGTCGCACAGTATGCAAGTGCGGGCTGTGGGATTCAAACCCAGGTCTCCAGGTTTGCAGCTCAGAGCCTTAAACCACTGCACTATACTGCCTCCATATAGTTTAAGCAGGGTTCATTTTTGGGTAGGGGATTGGGACAATTGGCACACAGTATTTAATTTTGACCCACCATTTCTTCTTCCTTGGGGCAACCTGCTCACTGTTATAGAGGTTTTAAACTGCTGTTCTATGTATCTGGGCTCGGCTGAACAATATGACCCATTTTTTTTTTCATTTGACCCTCACTTTTTTTATCCAGCGGGTCAATGTCCCATATTGATGAATATCTGAAATGAACCCTGTTTAAGTATAGTTTAGTGTAGTTGTCTGTACTTGCTTTGTAAGATTCTGACGGTTGCAGGAAGTACAACCAGGGACAGTGGTTTGAAAACTGAGCTCCAGCCTAGCTTTCCACTATTTTCATAAGTTCTATTAACCGTTTCAGCTTGAGGCAGTCCTATGATGAAGACCATACTGCTTTAGTCAGAATACAGTAAGATTCCCTTGGAAGAAACAAGATTACTATGGTACATATTGTTTTCTTCTCTTGCCCTGATCCTCATGGAGTACTTGTTGCACCTTTCAGACCTTGGCCTTAGCTATTCCACTCTGAAGGTTCATGTGTCTGCTATTTCTGCCTACCATGTGCCGGTGGATGGCAAAACCTTGGCTCAGTTGGAGGTTTCCAAAACCTTTCTGAAAGGAATCCTTCATCTGAAACTCCCGGTTCAGAACCCTGTTCCTCTGTGGGATTTGAATTTCATTCTTGAGAAACTCACTTTGCCTCCCTTTGAGCCGGCTGTGAGTTGCGACCTGCACTATCTTTCTTGGAAAGTGCTCTTCTTAGTTGCTATTACTTCTGCTCGAAGGATTTCCAAGCTTCAGACCCTAATGTGTAAGGAACCTTATTTGATTTTTCACAGAGACTGAGTGGCTCTGTGGACAGATTCTAAGTTTTTACCAAAAGTGGTTTTTGAGTTTACCTTGAATTAGACTATACACCTGCCAATGTATTACCCTGATCATTCTAATCAGGGAGATGCCATTCTGCATTGCATACCTTAGGTGTTCACAGAATTCTGTGTTACTATGCCAATCGGATGTAGTCAGTCTGTTAAACAGATCAGCTTTTTGTTTCTTTTGCACCCAAGAGAGAGGGCGCGTCTGTGTCAAAACTGTTTGTCCAAATGGTTGGCAAACTGCATTTTGTTCTGTTATCCGAAGTACAATAAGCTGCTTTTGGGGGAAGTGAAAGGACACTCAACCAGAGGCATGACTGCTTCTGCTGCTTGTTTCAAAAATGTCTCTGCCGCGGATATTTGTGCGGCAGCGACGCGGAGCTCTGTCCATACCTTTACTAAGTACTACAGTTTGGACATCGCCTCTAGACGCAGGGCCAGCTTTGGACTAGCTGTCCTTCAAGGCCTTCTGTCTTAAAACCCTGCTCTTCAGCAGATCTTTATCTTGCCTCCCATGTTTTAGCCTTTGTCTGACCCATACTGCTTGGGATTCAGTTCTATATGTTAAGACCTACTGCAGGAGACCTCTTGAAGTAAGACAGAACAGCTACGTAAGAACTTACTGTAACAGTAGATCTTTAAGAGAGGCTCCAGCAGTAGGTCACTTTTTCCCTCCCACCTTCCCCCATCTTCTGCTTCTGCTTTTCTTTGAGCTTTGCTCTGTGGTTCCAGGAGCTCACTCCTTTCTTCTGTCACTCTATTCTGAGGGTCTCTGGTGGGAGAACTGGAGGGCGGGCTGGGGACCACCCCCTATATAGTGTCACGCTGACATCGGTCACGTGATGTTGGTGGGTTGTCCCCCACCAGCCATTGCTAGCTAAAGTTTTCCGTGTGGTCCTAATGCCAGGGGCGCAGTCCTATGTGTTAAAGACCTACTGCAGGAGCCTCTCTAGAAGATCTTCTGTTATGGTAAATTCTTACGTAACTACTTTTCTCTCTATGTCAGCTTTGCTGTCAGGTCCAGCAGGCTCAGGGATACCTGGGGAGATGGATGCATCTTGGCTCCTTAGTGCTGAGTAGTCCTGCAATTCTGTTTGCACCAGGGTTTTTCTTCCTGCCCCATTCTCCGGGGGATAGCCTGTGTAAAAGAAAAAGTTCCCTACTGCTGGCATGCTAATTGCTTATTAGGAGTCATTTGCAGTTTTTTGCTACTTGTCACATTTGTGCCATCTTTGTTACAAGGGGAACCCGTTCTTTGTGTGCCCCTTTTTAACTTTACTGTCGGAGCAACACGTTTACATGGCTGCTGCCATGGTTTCACTCCCTTTTTCTGTCTGCTAGTGGTATCTTGAGACTGTGGCCCCATACACAACTACTTATCTGTGCCACCTTATTGCCCCCTTTTGTCTCTGTCTAGAAATTGGTAGTTGGATTTTATTTTGTTGTTTTCTTCATTTCCTATACCCTTTCCTTATCCCTGTAGGCTAGGGAGTTTCTCAAGACCTCTCTCATTTTTTTCCCCACTTTGTTTCTGTCTCCTGGTGAACAACTGAGGTTGGTGAGGGAGCCGGCAGTAATTATTGGCTAGTGCATAGCACCACATGGGGGTAAGCAGGCGCCGTGCCCACTAGCCACTGCTGGCCCCATCGTCAAAGGTTTGCTCCCGTGGGGTCCTAGTGCCTCTAGTCTAGACCCATAAGTGGTGAAGATATTCTGGAAGGTCAACAGTTATGGTAAGTACATAACTTTCATTTCTAGAGTTTCATGTTGAATCGGTTTCATTGCCTGTATTTTGTTACAGGCCCTATTCTAACAAGTGAAAAGACACTTCATAATCTGGACGTGAAGAGGAGACTCTGTTTTTACATCAGTAGAACTGAACTCATTAGCAGAGAAGTCCATTATTTGTTACATTTGAGGTACTTCTCCAGGCCATGTGGTAAAAGAAGAGACCCTTTCCCACTGGATTGTTTTTTTTTTTTTTTTATCCCACATTGGTGTGCCATTGCCTTCGCTCTGTCAATGAAAGACTGCATGCCCACTCAACTAGGGTGTGGCCACTTCTGTGGCAGCCTCTAAGTCCATCTCCTTTGTCAAAATGTGCAGTTTAGCTATCTGGGCATTCATGTCAACGTCCGTTTAGTCTGTGGGGTCTACATTCTCTTAGGAATGTATATTTGGGTTCTGCTATACTGAAAAAAACTGACTCCAGAAATAGTCTTCTTCATGTCCACTCCTCGCACCTCTTCCTCCAGTTCTACTTTTCCAGCACCTTTTTTTTCCTGGGAGAATTGACTGGGAGCCTCTGACAACTGCTGCTAGTGAGGTGGCAGTACAGTGGTGTATGCCTGTCATCCAGGGGTTTAAGTACAGTAGGGAGGCAGTATAGCACAATGGTTTAAGGCTCTGAGCTGCAAATCTGGAGACCTGGGTATGAATCCTACAGCCCCCACTTGCATACTGTGTGACCCTGAGCAAGTCACTTAACTTTCCTGTGCTCCCAGGTTGCACCAGTAAACAAGCTTTCAGCTTAGTGTGTCTCACCTGGTTAAACAATTGGGGGGGGGGGGGAGTCCATCACCTCCATAATTTGCTCTAACCTCCACAGAACCCAAGTCTATTTGTGAACCTGGGGTACTTTGCAGGTCACACTGCAGCATATTGCTTCTGCAGTACTATAAGTGATGGATTTAATTTGCAGTGTAAAACTTCCACTGAACACTGGTTGATCAGTTCAGAGTGCAGAGCTGCTCTCTTTACCTGGTGCTCATGACCAAAAGCTGGCATTTTTGTATGTAATGGTAGGTATTCATTCACCAGAAGCTGGAATATTTTCATCTTTAGTTATTTTAACTTTTGAGAAGTGGTGGAAACATTTCCATGTTTGAGGCGTTTTTTTGGTATGCATTCTTTTTATAACTATATTAGTATGGATTTTATGTATTTACTGCTACAAAGTCAACTTTATCCACCTTGTTTCCCCAAAAGGAGCTGTTGCCTCCTTCCCCGAACCCTTGGAAGAAGCTGTTTGGACTCCGTAAAGCAGCAGACAGCGTCTCTTCAGACGCTTCAGTATGTTTACGTTCTTCTTTGTACATGCTGTCATAATAAACTTTTATCTACTCACCATAGCTTCACAGCACATACAGAACAAGGCAGCAGAACTTATGGACAAGAGACCGTTAATGAATTTTGACCACTGGAGTGGGTAATTTATTCATTCTTTTATTCATTTTTAATAACTGAAAAGGCCCACTTCAACCAGAGAGTCCCGTTTTCAGTGGCGACCTGGAATTAGTTCTGTAAAGAGGTACGTACAAAAATCAAATGTCAGAGGACGGAGGGCCGGCCGGGGGGAGTAGGATTGAGTGCCTGCTGGGCAGCTCTCCTTCTCCGGGGGGAGGGTGTGGGCAGCACTCGGTGCGCTGGGGACCCCTGGCGGAGGCCGGGAGTTCCCACGCAGCCGACGCTTCAAGAATTCCTTGGAGGCAGGGCGGATGGTGGCGTAGCGGTCGGCCCCGCCTCCACAGAAAGCGGAAACAGGAGCAGCCTGCCGCCATGAATGAAGCTCCTTGGCAGCTTCCGATATGCCCCAGGCCAGCCCGACCAGACTACAGTGCCTCGGCATCTGCCTCCCGTGTCGCGGGCCCCCACCGTGGGGGGTAAGCCACGGGGAACTGGGGGGGGTGGCTGATTTGGGGACAGAAGCCGGTGAGCCGTGACCAAGCTGAGGATAGGGCGGCAAGCAGCTCAGGGGGAGTAAAGAGCATAATGGAAAAAAAAAAAATGTCAGAGGACGCATAGTGTAAAATCAAGTTGTGCAAAAAATTTGTGCAGAACATAAAACAGACTAGACCTCACAAACAAGAACCCTTAGAACACTTCTACTTGTCAAAAAACTCGGCCAGAAAACATATTACACAAGGAAAGACTAAGTTCCCAAAAGGGAGTTATAAAAGTGAATAGCAGCTAAATAAATAGGTCTGCTGGATAAGGCACAGTCGAAAACAGGGCCCAGTGTACACAACATTGGAAGCATGTCAGCAGTTACATTTGACTAGTGTGAGGAGATTATCCTTGAGGGCTGATTTGAAGGAGTTAAGTTAAGGATTAACCCACGACAGAGGGTGGGTTACTGGGAATTAATCCATGCCTTGGGTGGGGATTGTCGCACTGCAGGCCATAGGCCAAGTGCGACAACCACCCAGGCGTGGATTAATTCCCCGTGTAACCCATGCTCTGGAATAGGTTAATTCATGTATAACATGGACAGGGAAAATGAAGACTTTGCGGTTACATATGCGGCATAGGGGCAATTTTGCAACAGCAACCTGTATTCAGGAATACAGCACAGAACACTGGAAAGTTTACTCACACTGCGACACACAGCGCGAGTAGTCTGCATGTACTCCAGCTGCTGGGAAGTGCTGCTTTGACTTTGGCTGACAACGAGGGAGTGTATGCTTAAATACACAGACATGGGACATGGCGATCATGCAACTGCAAACTTTTTGAAACACAGAAGAAAACACTGCAGAGTGCCAGTGCTTTCACATGCAACTGTCACATCGTATGAACTTTCAGTAAGGAGGGATGGCTACTGGAACTCGGAGACACACAAGAGGAGGTTAGGAAGGAGCGAGGGTTA
This sequence comes from Neoceratodus forsteri, assembly GCA_016271365.2. Classification (NCBI taxonomy): domain Eukaryota; kingdom Metazoa; phylum Chordata; order Ceratodontiformes; family Ceratodontidae; genus Neoceratodus; species Neoceratodus forsteri. The sequence continues at coordinate 573,644,086 of CM057452.1, forward strand.
CTAGGAGTTGGCGACACAGAATGAGCGGAGTTACCAGGACTCTGCCACACAGAATTGGAGGTGGTGAGGTAGGAATGAGGAGGGAGGGTAGACAGGAGGAGCGAGGTTACCAGGACTCGAGCACTACACACCTCAGCTGGACCACTGTTTGTGAGCTGACTCCCAGTTGCTGTTAACCTGTGCCATTTTTCAGGACTTGCTGAGTAAAGCTTCCAGGTCTGAGGGACACCACTAATAAATACTGCAAGGGTGACGTGATGCCTGGTCAGAAGGAGTTTGTGTGTTTGTGAGCTCCAGGGGGCGTGCTGCGATCGCAGATGCTGTCTTTCAGCTCTGCAGAGAACAACCATAGATTAACTGAGTATTAATCCACGGTCACCTGACAAATGGGATTTGGCCATTTTCCCTGGCCATGTTATAAACTGAATTTCTTTAATAGTGTGTGGAATAAACTCCGTTTATTCTGTAATAGATAGAGTAAACTGTATAACCTACTAATTCAAAACAGTTTTATAGCTCAGCTGAAAATTTATGTAGTGGTGGTGACTCTGAGTTCGACTGTCTTATCCTACCCTTATTGTGATATTTAAATTAATTTTATGTTTTATCCTTGCTGAACTGAGGTCTGATTATTGGTTTTCCAGATAGCTAGTTGGGAGGGAGGCATATACAGAGTCAACGTTCACTTTTAGGTGTAATTCTGACTAAATATATGAGTTTTACTCTAATGATTATTGTTATTGATTGTGTTTGTGTATTGTGTTGTTTTTTTTCCCAACAAAAGTTATTTAAATAAAAGAAAGTAAAAAAAACAAAAAACAAAACAATAATAATAGTGTGTGGAAGGGAAGAGTTCCATAGTGAAGGGACTGTGCTGGCAAAGGACCTCTGCTCCACATCCGTTTTCATGTAGGGAGTTTTAAGAGGTTCACAAGACATCTCAGGTTTCTGGACGAGATTTGTCTAGTCGAGGCTGTGACCAGGGTGGAAGTGGGGGGATAAAACTTCAGGAGTTTAAAGGTTAGGCTTTGCAGAGTCTGTGCAGTACTGTCTTGTTGTTTAACAAAAACATAGGTTTCAGTAGGCAAATTTTCTAACTCAAAGTACAAAATTAAGCAATAAGTCATGACAGGTTGTGCATTATGGTTGTGGCAAAGCAAGCAGTGTCATATGCACCCTAGAGATGCCATTAGCCACACTCGGAGTGCCTTATTGCAATTATAAATGTCTTCCCTGATTTTTTTTATTTTAGAACAGAGTAATAAGATTTAGAAAGTTAGACATTTCTGACCTGCGCTGCTGTGTTGGAAGGTTTCTTGTGCTCATTTTATAATGAGGGTCAAACTAATACTGTACAAGATGAAGTTGGAACCAAATGATACTGTACATAGGTAGTCACTTTTAGAAACTGTTAGCTAAACTCCAAACCTGATTCAGCAAGTAATTTTTTTAAATATTTCCAGGACCTTTCCCCCTGACTTGACTTAATCAGGCTGTAAACTGTCATAAACACTGCTGTCAGTCCTTCATCAATCTGTTTCCACAGTTTTAAAACAGCAGGTGTTTTTGGTCTTTATTTTATACAACTGGGTCAGACTCCATACTGTTGGCTGCCTTGCTCTGTTGAGAATATTTGAACTAACTTTTTATGAAAGTTTAACCTCTGTCCTCCCAGATCTCAGCATGGACTCTAGCAACCTACAATCTGCATGTGAACTACAACTCCCGGACACTAATATTAACACTCTTGTGTCACTGGCTGAAAGATGGGAACTGTCTGTTTTAGGAGAAGGATCGGGAATGGGATTTCTCGGAATTTCACACAACTGCATTTCTTAACCTTGGTCTCTTCTCTCAAGTAGGTCCACATTGCCATCTTCTGTTGTTGAGAACTGACAGTCTGCAATGTTCACATTCCTCAATCTTGGCAGCTTTCTTGATTTCTCATGATGTCTGCAGATGGTGAGCCCTCATGGTCTGGATAAACAAAAGAAATCCATGCTAAACAATGATTAGACTTGGAGCTCAATTTAGTAACACAGAGCTAACTATAATGATCCCCAGCTCCTGTAAATTGGCCACTGAGATTTTGGGTATAGGTGCTTTGGGACAGAAATAAATGCAACAAGATTCACTGGGATGTGTAATAATGGGTCAGTAATCACACACCTCAAGTGTGTTGTTAGGCACAAGGTGCTTTCGCTGATGACAGTTAAACACACAAGAGCAAAGTGTGATCAGTGACCATAGTTACAGATCCCTTAATTGTCTCCATTGTACTTATAACATGTGTTCTACTTAAAGATGTTTTTGAAAGTTTGTTTTATGATTTGTAATCAGAAATTGTTTTCTGTGTGAAATAGGAGTAGACTACAAAAACATAGCTGCAGTTTAGGCATATTAATATGGTCGCTGGACCTGGTGCACATATTAAACAACACTTGTACATGATTTTTAGTCAGTCAGGTGACTAGAATTTTCTTACCCATGTTTTAAGCTACCCTACCACACACAGTCATGATTCACTGGATATAGTTTTGCAGTATTTTGCTCTAATAAAATGTTAACTCCGTTTTATGAACTTTATAAACAAATTGTTTAACTCTTGTTGTACCAGAGTGAGGATTCTGCTATGGCAACCTTCAGTTCCCCTTTGGACTGATGTTTTGGTTCTTTTGGCATCTTAACTTTTTTAACACATTTTCCCTTGAAATGTTCTGCTGGCCCAGTGGTGTAGAGGGTTGAGGTGCTGTAAGCACCTTGCCTCTTGCCATGCTGGTGACTTGAGGTCGGCTGGGGTGGAAGAGAATCGAGTACCCGCTGGCTGCTTTCCTCACCCCAGGGGAGGGGAGGAGGATATGCATGTGCTGCTGAATGACTGCCACCTGGTGGAGGCCATGTGACAGGGTGGGTCAAGGAAGGCAGAAGATGGGAGGCTGCATACCTCCATGCCTGCATGATTACGAGTTCACCATAGCGTGGGGAAGCAACCTAACATTACAGAGGAAAATGGCAGCAGGACAGGTGTAAATTAAGCCTGCTCGCCCGTCCCGCCTGCTGCACCACTGGAGGCGGACGACTGGATGTGTGACTTGGAGGGGGGGAGAAGTGTCCACCCCCTCCTGACCTCGCCAAGGGGGGGGCAATCCATGGGAGTACCTGGCTTCCAGGTGAGTACCAGGGCAGTGTAGGATGGTGGGGGTCTGCGGGGTAGAGCTAAGAGCAGCCCCAGCCTGTCCTGGCTGATGAGAATAAACAATGGATGGAAATTTTCTCTTTTTTTTCATAATTTAATCATTGAATATTTTTCAGTATTTCAATATTTTGCATGACTGTGCTACATATATTTTGTTCACGATATTTCTGTTTTTTTATCTTCCTAGTTCTTTCTTATATTACGGCACTTTGTTTATAGATATTTATTTCTCTTCTTTTTGAATGTATTTTCAGTTTTATCTCTGACTGGTGGTTTATTTTTATAACATTGCTCTGCATCTTCTGTGAGGTGGCTTTTATGGTGTAAGCCAGCTTTGACTTTGATATGGGTCAGGTAACAGCAGGCTGTTCATAGCTTAAAATGTGGTACCTACCTGCAATAACAGATAGTACATCTACAGTTGTCTCCTGCATATCAAATTCAAATCATCTCCTATGAGAAAGGCCCTGGCAGAGTGCTTAGGTGGAAAAATAATTTCTGATGCTTCTATGTTTGTTAATTATAAAATAGTCAGTGAGTGGAACTGGATGGCTCGGTATCGGTAGTGGGTTAAGGGGCCTTTCACCTCTAGGTTTGTCAGTGGCTCAGCAGGTTGCATACTTGCCTTTGAAGACAGAAGATCAGAAGGTTGTAGGTTGTAGCCCCACACGAGAAACTTGTGATAAATTTCAATACCGATACTGTATTGCATCATGAGGGGGATGCTGCACTCCTGAAGTGCCATCTTTCAGATGAGATGTTAAACTGTGGTCCGGTCTGCCTGTTCTGGTGGTTGTTTAGGTGAGCATTAAAATTCCCATGGCACTTCTTAAAAAGATTAGGGGAATTTTCCCAGTGTCCTGGCCAGATTGCCCCCATTCACTGAAAATACCACCAACAGCTTACTCTCATTCAGTATGTTAGTTTGCAAGCCAGCCTGGTGGCACTGAGGGTTGAAGTGCTGGACGTCATGCCTTGTGCCGTGCCAGTGACCTGGTCTTGGGATTGAGCTCGAGTTGCCAGTGGTCGGCATGGGAGGGAGAGAATCGAACGTCCGATGGACTGCTGTCCTCTCCCGGAAGGGAGGGAAGGTAATCCTGCTTCTTGGCTGCCTCCTAGTGGAGGTCGGGGGACAGCACTGGAGTTAGGGAGACACAAAGCGTGGCAACATGATGCACGTGTGCCTCCATGCATGTGCATTCATGGCCACGAGGGGGAGGGACAGAAAATGGAAAAGGGGGAGGCAGCCACAGGCTAAGTGACACCCTGCCTGCTGACCGGCGCCCCACTCTGCTCCTGGATCGCCGGAAGTACCAACTCTGGATATGTACCCTGGGTGGGGGAAGGATGACCCTCCCCTTCCCAGCCCCATCACGGGAAAATCTGTGGGGGACAAGGGGCTCGACGGTACTGGGGAGAAGCAATGGATGGACATAGGCGGCAGAGCGGGGGTGGAGGTACCTGTCTGCGGTCAGATGGAGGAGAAAAGTATATATGAAAAAGTATGTTAGTTTGCATCAGTATCGCCCCCACCGGAGAGGAGTCTGAAAATAGGTAGAATCCCCTAGCCCTCCTTTCCTGGTCAACAAAAATGGAATGAATGAATACATACATACATATACACATCACTCAGTCAATAAATAAGTTAATCATTAGGGTTGCTGGTTCAAATCTAGACCAAGTTGACAGTGACCAAAATCCATTATTACTTGAGGGCTGTTCAATGGCCTGTGTGAAATGAGTTGTAGTGGTCTCAGTCCAGTTTCCAGTGATCAGGTGGCAACATCACAAAGCAACCAACACAATTGGCACTAATCGGCACCCATGTTAGTAGTCTCATATGAGAGACCAAGCATCGAATTGTCATTGAGTTTAAACTAATCTCTCACCTGCATTGTGGTCCCTCCATGACAGGGTTCAGGCAGGGTTGAAAGATTTTGGTGGAGCAGTTTGGGAAACTTGCACTATATTTGCCTGTGCTGTATCTATCATGGGGAAAAAAAAAGGGCTTCAGTTTCCAATGCTGTCAATCTGGCACCTTTCACGAGCACTAAATTCTCACACAAAAAAAATGTAAAAATTAAAATAAAAATGGCTATGAGAATAAATCAACTTGATTGGTTACAAAGATTCTAAAAGGGTTATATTAAAGGCAAGGAATCCATAATCTGTCACCTACTAAGACCAAATGGGTCCTGCACGAAGCTATTTACAACTCTGTCACTTCAAAAGTAAGGAAATTAATTGTAAAAAAAATACTTTAATGCACCATCAAGGTGCATATAAGCACAACAGGAAGGAAATGCAGCATTAGGGTTTAGGGTTTTTTCAACTCTAATGCCAGCCTTTCTCCCTTAGCCTTGTAACCCCGTGCCAAGCTACAGGACTGGGACCCTGTATGACGAAAGTTAGGACAGATCTCTTGCTTTGGGCAGGAGTTTCACAACCCTGCATGAAACAAGTTGTGAATAATCTCCTGAAGAAAGTTATAACTGGTCTCTTTTTTAGCGCAGGGCCCAAAGAAAGTTATGGCTGATCCTGTTGCCCCTACTCGGAGCAGCAGACTTGGGGAGCATGGACCCCAACTTGAAGCTTGAAGCAGCAGGATATGCAATGACCTAACTCCAAATATCTAATTTATCTTTATGTATGCAGAGGCAGGACCATGAATCACAAGTGTAGAGAGCACTACCACTTGCGACATTGATGGGCCAGGTTCAGGAATGAGCTGGAGCATCGGATGGTCTGCTGGGGATGATGATCAAGCATCCCAGGGACTGCCGTCCTCCTCCAGGATGGGTGGGATATGGTGCTTGGTGAAAGTCCGACATCCAGCAATGGTTGAGGATCCATGAGTCAGAGACCACATAGTGCATGGGGATTGGTGAGGAGGCAGACACTGGTGTGTCAGGCGTGGGAGCATGTCTGATGTCACCAGGACATCATTGCACGTTCTTTCCTTCAGGGAACTGGAAAGTGGAAGAACTCTGCTGGCTAGGCAGATGATGCTGCTTCCTAGCATCTCATATGTTCCGTATCTGCTGGGGTGAAACCACATCCCCTCCAACATTTCTCCTGCTTCAGGGTCTGTGTACTTGGCTACAGTGGCTGGAGTCCGAAAGAAACTAATTTTGGTTTTCCATGCATATTCCTTCCAGTAGAAAAGCAAGGCGACTAAGGTGCAGTAAGGAACAATGCCAACAATAAACTGAAATGTACTCACACTAGTAGTCGGCACATGCTTCAGATGCTACTTGTTTTTGGAAGATATTTAATTTTTTATTTTTATACTTGTAAGCAGGATGAGCAAAACTGGCCGTTTTCACCAGCGACAAGTTACAAAACATACTTAAACATACGTAATATTACACACAGACAAAATAATAAACATAGTACAAAAATACAGAAGACAAACAACAATTAACAGTTAATTATTTAACATGAACAGGTGTCATTTTCCATCAACCAATATTTCAGTCTAGTTTTAAAAGACCACATTGTCATACTTTCTATAATATCAACAGGTAATGAATTAAAAAACAAAGGAGCCATATAAAAAGTAGATCTCTGGCCAAAAGCTGATCGAAGCAGCGGAATTTCATAGGTAAATTTAGTCTGGGATCTAGTACCACTAGAATTAAGAAACCTAGGAAATAATGAAACTACAGGAGATATGAGGCCATTTTTTTACCTTAAACATCATAATACCCATTTTATGCAAAATCCTGTTTTTAAGAGAGAAGCTATGAGTATGCTTAAATAAAAAACAATGATGTGTTCGAAAAGGGGCATCAAGCATGAAACGTAAAATAGTTATGTTTCCATAAGTTTGTTGAATAATTGACCAGAGAAAGAGGAGTAAATAGTAATACCATAATCCAGAGCACTCGTCAAAAACTATGTGCAAGTAAGAACCTTGATTCCCTGGTCACAAACTGCTTAACTCTATAAAGTGAACCTAATCTCTGATGATGCTGCTGGACTCCAAGAAGATATAATCCAAAAGCGCTTTATTCATAGTTAAAAACAACCAAAAGCAGGAAAAAACAAGCAAAAATTAACCACAGTGGTGGCCCCTTCCCCATGACTGAGTACTCTCACAGTCTAACGTTTTCGAGGTCTTGCTCTTTCTCAAGACTTGAGAAAGAGCAAGAATATCCTCCAGGGTGGGCAGAATTTGGCTATACTGGACCTTCCAGGGGCTATAGTGCTCTTTGCCTGTGGCGTCTGGCCTCATTACGCCCCTGGTCGGTCTGGTGTAGCCTAATACTACACACCCTGTTGGGTATTATTGCTTACATAACATACACCTTGGAGTGCCTTACTGCTATTACACAGTGGCTCTTTTTTGTTTGTTTATGAAAAAAAAATAATTGGGGCTTTTTGTTTCTCATTTTTTGTGTGTGGAGGTATGTTTTTTTTTTTCCATAGAGCTTTTTCTGGTGGAGCTGGCAGGCAGCTATGGCTCCCCCCCCCCCAACAGGGGAGCTTATCTCTCCAGTCCCAACCCCCCGCACCGATCCTCCCTGGGAAATCCCGTGAGGGGCTACTCCCCACCCCTATTAGGACCGAGGTGAGGAGCATTGGCTTTCTCCTCATTTCCCCAGATAGCCAACATCCAGACCCCAGGGCTTGGTGCAGGCATGGTCGGGGCCATCATGGAGCCTGTCAACTCCATTTTCTCATTTACTCCCATTCCCCCGTCCGACGGTGAACATCATGAGTGCTGTCCAACCCGTATCCCCTCCAGCCATCGCTAGAGGGCATCAGCGGGCAGTATGACAATCCCTCCCTCCCCTGAGAGAGAGAGGCAGTCCTCTGGAAGCTCAATCCTCGCTCATCCCTGCCAACCCCCGGTGGCCCTGGCTTGTTCCCAAACCCAGGTTGCCGGCATGGCGCGAGGTGTGGCATCCAGTGCCTCAACCCTCAGTGCCACTGGGCCGACCCGGAGCTATATGTTTTTTTTTTTTATCTTTGTTTCCCATGTAGTGGATGTGCGCCTTTCCTCCCTCGTCCTGGAGAACTGCTAGGAGTTTGTCAAGACGTGTGGATAAGTACACCATATCCACACCCCTAGAAAAACAGGTTGCTCACCTGTAACAGTAGTGCTAGGAGTGGTATATGGTGTACATGCACACGGACCCACCTGATCTTCCCTGGCAGTGGCGCACAATGCTGCTTCCAGCAGGCAAGAACTGGCATCACAGGGTGGTGCTAGGGGAGTTACCACCCGGGCGGGTGGGAGGAGACAGCTTGAAGACTTTCCAGCAGCTCTTAAAGGGGAAAGGACACTGCCAAGACATGTGGATTACACCATATAACACTCCTAGAACTTCTGTTGCAGGTCAGTAACCTTTTTTTTTTTTGTACTTTAATAACCTGGCAACTGTTCAGGCGATTTGCATAAAATTTGGCATGCCTCATAAAGGACCAAGGATCTCTTTATGTGGCAAGTTTTGTTGAAGTTGGATGTACGACTGTGGAGATATGGAGTCCCAAAATGTTTAAATCACTGTTTTTTGCAAATTCTTTCTTCACTTCTATGTTAAACTGAAAATGTTGTGCTTTAATAACTTTGCAACTGTTCAAGAGATTTGCATGAAAATCGGCAAGCACCATTAGGGACCTAAGATCTCTTGATGTGGCAAGTTTTGTTCCAGTTAGATGAGCAGGTGTGGATATATGGAGTCTCAAAAAATGTGTAAATTACCATTTTTGTCAAATTCATCGTCACCGCGTTGTGCAAAAATGGTGTGGAATTATGGTCTGAAATGTTTATAGTGTATGGTGGCACACTGTTCTGTATAGAAATTCATCCTTTTCAAAATGCTGTTGTAAAACAGTTCAAAGGTCATAGAATGTGATTGTACCCTTCTGTGGTAGAATAGCATTCTAGAACCTCTAGAGACTGTACAAGCCAGTTTCATCGTGAAAGAGGAAAAAAGCAAAATGCAAGTATTTCACATAATACTATACACTATAAAAATACAGGATGAGCAACTTTATGCACAGTGTGTTCTGCCACCTCAGGGTTCTGATTCCCACAGACCTCTCTCTGTGGCAAAACACACTGGTTGTACATTGTTGCCCATCCAGTATTCTCTATAGAGAGTATATAGGTCTTGGGTCACAGTGGTGCCTTTTGAAGGTTTGGTGAAAAAATTTTAATCCGTTCCAAAGTTCTTAAATTTTAAAGTTTCCCTTTATTTCATATGGGAAAATTTGGATGTGAGGCTTAAAACAGGATTCTTGATCTCAATTTGCACTTTAATAACTTCATAACTGTGCAAGTGTTCTGCATGAAATTTGGTATGCACGCTCAGGGACCAAACATCTCTTGACATGACAAGTGTAATTCCAGTTGGATATGCGGGTGCGGAGATATGGAGTCCCAAAGAATGTGTAAATTACCGTTTTTTGTCCGATTCATTTTTTGTCAACACGTTGCCCAAGAACGGTGTGGAATTTTGGTCTGAAATGTTAGGGTATAGGTTTTGGGTCACAGTGGAGCCTTTTGAACGTTTGGTGCAAAAATATTAATCCATTCCAAAGTTATTAAATTTCAAATTTTCCCATTCTTTCCTATGGGAAAATTTAGATGTGAGGCTCGAAACAGGAGTTTTTGATCGCAAAACAGGATTCTTGATCACCAAACAGGATTCTTGATCGCAATTTGCGAAAAAAGAAATTCTGTATAGCTGTTTCTTTGTCACCTCATAGCAAAGAAATGGTTTGGAATTTTGGACTGAAGTTTTGTAACTGCATCCATATTTCTCTCTGTGTATTTGTGTGGTAGGAAATGCTTGCTCCACAGATGTGCCTTTTGCTGATTTTGTGAAATATATTACTTTGGCTTGGAGTTCTTCGGATTTGAATTTTGGTTGATTTCCCATAGGATAACATTGTACTGGGAGGTTTACAGAGCCTTTTGTTTGTCACTATGGTGTTAAGAAACGGTTTGCAATTTGCTCTGAAATGTTTAGGGTACTGAGGGCTTGCCTCACAGATGTGCCTTTTGCTGATTTAGTGAAAATATATTACTTTGCTCTGGAGATCTGCGGCTTCAGATTTTGCTTAATTTCACATAGGATAATATTGCAATGCAAGTATTTATTTGTCACTTCATGCATGGGAATGCAGGGCCCAGAGGGCCCTGCTTGCCGACACAGAAATACGGATACTACTAAGGACTGATGGATGGATAGCAGCCCTGCGCTTCCACACACAAATACACAGAGAGAAATAAGGATGCAGTTACAATCTCTTAAAAAAAGTATGCATGGTTAAGGGAAATATATACAGTCAAGAAAGCTTAGGAGGAGGACTTGCCCCTCCACTTTGTGCAGCTTGATGCACAGGGCAACATATATGTTGACTGACACTTAAGTCCTGGCAGTTTAGGAATTAGGGTTACTGTCATGGTTAAGGGAAATGTATACATTCGGGAAAGGGTGGGGGGGGGGCTTTGACCCCTCCAGTCTATGTGGCTTGCCCCAAAGAGTAACATAAATTTGGGTTTACACTTAACTCCCAGTGGTTTAGGAATTATGGGTAAAAATCTGGTTTCAGGTTTTAAGGGCATAACTCCATCAATTTTCAAGGGCATTCTCTGAACCTTGGTGAGCTTGTAGTCCAAGAGGAGGTACTTGTGTGTGAAGTTTGGTAAAGATCAGCCTTGAATTTTGCATTTGGTGCCATGTTTAATTTTGATGGAAATATCAAGGTGCTGTGGGTACCCTGTGATGACTGTCCTTGGTATGATGCATTAATGTTGTAATACTCAGGTATTTTATTTCATATATAATGTTACAGTTAACTCCAAATATTGAGCGAGCTATGGCCTGTGAAAGTTATAATGTTATTCTATAAGAATTTTTGCTTTCGCAGGGGTTCGGGTTAGGTTGTATATCTGTTAGAGTGAATGGGGGGCATGTATCTGATATTGTTCAGGGTGCTGAGGTACAACTTCTGTTGTGTGTGCCCCTCCCATTAAATATAACTTGTTCCAGAGTTAGATTAGGGTTAGGTTATGTATCTGTTGGAGTTAATTGTGGGTACGTATGTAGTATTGTTCAGGGTGCAGAAGTACGCTTTCTGTTGTGTGTTCGCCCCCATTAAATATTACTTGTTCCGGAGTTAGCGTTAGGGTTCAGGTTTGGGTGCAGGTTAGGTTATATGTCTGTTGGAGTTAAGCGGGGGCATATATTTAATATTGTTCAGGGTGCCGAGGTACACCTTCTGTCCTGTGTACCCCCCATTACATATTACTTGTTTTGGAGTTAGGTTATTGTTAGATTATGTGCCTGTTGGAGTTCAATGGGGGGGCATATATCTGATATTGTTCAGGGTGCTATGGTATACTTTCTGTTGTATGTGCCCCCCCATTAAATATTACTTGTTCTGGAGTTCGGGTTAGAGATAGTTCTTCAGGTTAGTGTTACAAAGATGTTTGTGACTTAGGGTACGAATACTACTAAGCACTGATGCATGGATGTGAGTGCTGCACCTGGAGGGCCCTGCACTCCCACACACAAATGCGGATACTATTAAGGAGTAATGCATGGATGACAGTGCAGGGCCCAGAGGGCCCTGCGCTTCCAAAGAGAAATACAGATACTGCTAGAGACTGATGCATGGATAGCAGTGCAGGGCCCTCTCCTACAGGGAAATATGCAGAGGAGTATGGAGTGATGGGATCGTAGAGCCTGAAGGGCACAGCACTCCCACAGAGAAATAAGGATGCAATTACAGTCTCTTAAAAAAACTATGGAGGGTTGGGAGCACAGGGCCCAGAGTGCCCTGTGCTTCCTCAAGCAAATAAGCCTTTGATTCTGTTTTCTCAAAAAGTAAAGAAATTCTGTACAAAAAACTTTGTTAATGCACCATTAGGGTTCCAGTGTCAGAAGCAGGGAAATTGCATCTTAGGGTTCCCAACCCTAAGACCCCACCATCCTTATCCAAACCTTACACCCCACCTTGCATGCAGGAACAGTGTGCCTTGGGGCTGCGAACCTTAATGCTCTCCCCATCCTCTTATTCTGTACCCATCTTAGCATACTTACTCTTGGAATGGGCTGAGCATTAGGGTTCACAACCTCAGGGCACACCCCTCACTCCTGTTCCTGCATGCAGGGTGGGGGTGGTGTCTTAGGGTTGGGAACCCTAAGATGTAATTTCCCTGCTTTTGGTGCTGGAACCCTAATGGTCCAATAATGACGTTTTCTTGCAGAGACTATGCAAAAAACTATGTTAATGCACCAGTTAGGGTCACTTAAGGCCACAAAAGCAGGGAAATGTGGCATTAGGGTTTCAAACCCTAACTCCCCACACCCACCGCCAAGCAGCAAAAGGAAAAAAAAACATTAGAGTTTTGGGTCTCTGTAGTCTTGGCGAATCAGTGGTGGGGTTTTCCTTGGGGTTCTCAACCCTAATACTTACCCTTCCCCCAAGCCTGTAGCCTCCAATCAGAAGCACAAGGTTCAGCTCCTAGCCAGTGCCTCACAGGGAAACGCTCTTCAACGGCAGAGCAGTACATTTGCCACATGTTGCCAACACAGTTTGTTGTAGCTTTCTTCACACAGGGCCCTACGTGAAGAAACGAGATAATGTGTAACATTGTTTGCTCAGGGAAAATGATGGGCATTAGAGTTGACAAGCCCATGGAAGACCCCACTACTGATTTGCCAAGACTCCGGAGACCCAAAACCCTAATGTTTTTTTCTTTAGCTGCTTGGGGGGGTTTGGAGAGTTAGGACTGGAAACCTTAATGCCACACTTCCCTACTTTTATGGCATTGAGTTACCCTAACTGATGCATTAACAAAGTTTTTGCAAAGAATTTCTTTTCTTTTTGAGATAGTGGAATTGTATCCTCATTCATGCAGATGCCCTGTGCCAAGGGAAGACTCCATCTGCCTTGCGTTCCCTGCACTTCTATGCAGCAATGGATGTGAAGAATTCGTGGGGCTGTCTGGTGGACTGTGGAAGCACAGGGCCTTGTGGTCCCTGTGCTTCCATGTGGCCGCAGCTACACATCCGCTGGACAAAGAGTGCATCTATCAGCCAATGCACAGGACCCTCTGCTACTCATGGTGTATGGTACCTTGGCCCATGTGCCTGCCCACACACCTCAGTCCACATGTATGTGGACAACACTGTGCCGTATACATCTGGCCCCTCTGCCTCAGAGGTTATGACTAGGTTGCAACAAGACATAATAGTGGTCCAGCACTGGCTTTACTCCAATCAACTCCTCCTCAATGCCAAGAAAACAGTCTCAGTAACCTTTGGCACTAGGCAGAGACTGTTGAGGCTCCCCTCTCTGATCACATTTCACACCCTGGATGGAACACCCCTGGGGGTCTGGCTGGACCAACACCTCAACTTCTCTGCCCATGTTGATTCTATAATCAAAAAGCTGCACCCCAGGCTCGGGGCTCTTTACCGCAACTGGGACTGCATTCCTGTCTCTGCCTGCAGGGCCATTGTGCAGAAAATGATCCTCCCCATCTTTGACTACGGGGACATAGTCTACAGTGCCGGTCCTAAGTCCACCCTAGCCAGAATGGACCCTCTTTTCCACTCTTTCTGTCGCTTTGTCCTGAGCTGTCCATACTCCACGCACCACTGTACCCTTTACCGGTCTACCACCTTCCCCTCTCTAGACAACTCAAGGCTGTCCCACTGCGCTAAGCTCACAGCCAAATATTGGTCCCAGCTGCTCCCCTCCTACATCGCCACTGCCCTTGTCAACCCCAGCACCCCAGCATACTCCCTCAGAAACTCTGACTCTAGGTCCCTAGCTGTCCCACATAGGTCCACTGCTGCAGGCCAAGTGGCTGCCAGCTACCGCCTACCACTGTTGTGGAATTCCCTCCCAGCAAACATTCGCTACTTCAAACACCATGAAGTCTTGCTTATATTAGGACTTATGCAGTATGCCCATGGCTTTGAACTGCCCCGGAGATGAAATAGTTAACTCCAGAGTAATCTGGAGTTCCACAGCGAGCTATTCAAAGCTCTATCTGGGTTGTTTGAACCCAAACTGTCAGATTCTTTACTCCGCTTTCACTGAACAGGCGCTCGGAGACCAGCTCCTTCAGTTTGGTTCGTTTTGCGGTTTAAAGTAATTTTATGAGTTCATTGAACCGGAAAGTGTTTAAATTTACGCGGTGTTCGGTTTGAAGCTCTATCTGGTATCCGTAAGTAAAAGAAAATTAGTCTGTGTGGAAACTCATTATCGGTTCACTCTGAACCGATCGGTTTGCTTTAAAACTCATTTTCTTTGCATTTAGAGTGAGGTACCCGGTTCTTATCGGTCCTAAAAAACCTAGTATTTTAAATTGTTTTTTTCCTATACCCGTGACACGGTTAGGGACCGATAAGGGTGTCTTGTCCTGGCAAGGCCGGAAAAAAAGGACAAGTTTGGTTAGGCTGGCATTATGTCTGAGAAACCCAAAAGAAAAACCGGGCCCACTGGGTTTCAACACTGTGATGTCTGTGGGAAGCCTTTGCCAAGCTGACCCACACACCCTGTGTCTATTGTCTGAGGGCTGACCACCTCCTGTCAGACTGCCAGGTGTGTAAGAATTTCCTGCAGCCACCCTGGAAAAGAGATTGGGCAGGCTCAGGGGCGAGGCCAAAAGTCCGCTGACCGGATGGCCAGCCGGTCCAGCTCGGCTGGACAGAGGGGTGTCCTCTGACCAGGGCTTGACTTCCTCGGGCAAAGAAGGCTGGTCCTGAGGAACCAGTCAAAGTAAAAGACAAAGAAATCAGCTAGTGTGGAGTCCAGTTTTGTCTCTCCTTCTGCTGTAGAAATAGCTAAAGCCATACAAATTGTCCAGTCTTTGTCTCAGGGACTTGTTGAACCCTCTCTGGTTGGAAAAGGGGTCTGCTTCAGGTCCAGTGGTTCAGGATTATGATGTTGAGGATTTTATGAACCACAGGAGGGGAGGAGGATTTTGATGATTGTAATTGTGATTGGGAAGGTCTGGAAGTGCCAATAGAACGCACATTTCTCAGACAGACCCTTTGAGTCTCCCCTTTGTTGTCTGAGTCCCCTCTCATTTCAGATTTTATAAGAAAGTAGCAGAAACTCTCCAGCTCCCTTAGAAGAACCTGTGGATGAGCAAGAGGAGCCTGACTATGTGGAAATGATGGATATTCCAGAGGCTAGAAGGTTGTCTATTCCTTTGCATAAGTCATTTAGGAGGCAAACCACTAAGATTTAAAAAAATCCTTTTTCTGTCCCTCCTGTAGATAAAAAAATGGACAGAAGGTATACTTTGTCAGGCCCTAATACAGACTTCCTTACTGAGCAGTGTAGTCATGTATGTGTTGTTCAAGCTGCAGCCTGTGACAAGGCTAATATTCCCCTGGCTTCACATCCTCCTGATAAAGATTCCAGGAAGATTGATGCCATGGCGAAAAAACAGTATGTGGCAGCTTCTTTGGGACTCAGACAAGCTAATTATATGGCTTATGTGGCTAGATATCAGAAATCTAGATGGGACACTATATTGCAGTTGGCCAAGCAGGCTCAGGGCCCGCTGGCTAGTGAGTAGGAACAGGTGGCTGCTGATGGCATTGAAGCCTCTAAAGTTCAATTTCATGCTGCTGTTGATGTTAATGATGTTTCCTCTAGGGTCATGGCCACTTCTGTAGCTCTCCGTAGGTTGGCATGGCTCAGATGCACTAATCTGTCCTAAGATACCCAGTCAAAGGCTATAGATTTTCCTGTGATAGGAAATTCTCTGTTTGGAGAACAAACAGAAAATTACATGAAAAAGATGGATGAATACAGAACTACTTACAAAAGTGCCCAAGCTAAGGAGAGGCATGCCACTCCACAAAGGCATGCCTCCAGGGGTAGGGGCAGGCCCTGACCATAGGCCCTTTGCAATTCAGGCATCCTCTGCTTTTGGCAGAGAGGATTTTTCAGAGGCAGAGGCAGACAGGGCACAGGCAGGCCCTCTCCCTCTCCCAACCTAAAGCTGCTCCTGCCAAGCAGGCACCCTGACGGGGTGTCTGGGGCCGACTCTCCTGTACCGGTGGGGCGAAGACTGGCTTGCTTCTGCCAGAACTGGTTGTCTCTAACCTCGGACAAATGGGTTCTGGAGGTGGTAAGCCAAGGCCTGGTTCTCAGCTTCAAACAGTTTCCCAAGATGAGAGCCAGACACTTTCCCCCTTCAAGTCTTTTAGAAACCCTTGCACTAGAAGCGGAGGTTTCTTCTCTTTTGGACTGCAAAGCAGTGGAAAGGGTCCCCCCTTGCCACCAGGGCAAGGGTCTTTACTCAAGGTACTTCCTGACCCCAAAAAAGACAGGAGACTGGCTGCCCATCTTGGATTTAAGATTTCTGAACAAGCATCTTGTAAAACCAAAGTTCAAAATGCTAACTTTGGCAATGATTTTACCATCCTTGAGACCAGGGGACTGGTTAGCTTCCCTGGACCTCAAGGACGCCTATTTCCATATCCTAATCAGGGCCTCTCACCAAAAGTACCTCAGGTTCGAACTACCCTCTGGCCACTACCAGTTCAGGGCAGTGCCCTTCGGACTCACTTCTGCTCCAAGAGTTTTCACAAAATGTCTAGCTGTAGTAGTGGCCCACCTAAGAAGACAAGGGGTAGCTGTGTTTCCCTACTTGGACGACTGGCTCATTGTGGGTCAGTCACCAGAGCAGGTAAAATCCCACTTGCAAATCACTCAGGAACTCCTCACCTTTCTGGGTTCCTGTTGAATATTCAAAGTCAGTTCTCGAACCAGTTCAGGTACTAACTTTTATAGGTGCAGAGCTGAACACAGTTAGCCAGGGCATTCCTCCTCCAAAGAGTGGACAAAATTATTGCCCTGGCATCATCTTTTCACCCTGCAGGTCTCTCGACCAGCAAGGCACTTTCATTAACTCCTAGGGCACATGGCTGCTTCTACAGCTGTTGTGCCAGGAGCGAGATTTCAGATGAGGGACATTCAGTTCCACTTGAGGTCCTATTGGTCTCAAAGGAGGGACCCCCTTACCAAATTGGTCCCAGTGACCAAGACCTTGATCCTATCTCTTCAATGGTGGCTGGATCAAAGCAACCTGTCCACAGGGGTCCCATTCCAACCTGTTCTTCATTCCCTCTCCCTCACCACGGACACGTCCTTGCAGGGTTGGGGGGCTCACCTGGGCGACCTTTCAACTCAGGGAGTTTGGTCCCTTCAGGAATCTCTGCTTCACATCAATCTACTGGAGCTCAGAGCTGTCTTCCTAGCTCTCCAGGTTTTTTCGGAAACTGTCCAGAACAAGGTTGTTCAAGTCAGGACAGACAATACCACAACAATGTGGTACATCAACAAGCAAGGGGGCACTCGCTCTTCAGCCTTGTGCACCGAGCAATGAGGTTGTGGTCTCTGGCCTACTCCCTGAACACCTCTCTCTTAGCAGTTCACCTCCAGGGAAGGACAATGTCCTAGCGGGACCTCAGCAGGAGTTCTCAGGGCCATCACGAATGGGCTCTGAACCCTCAAGTGCTGGGGTCGGTCTTTGGCCAGTTGGGGCACCCTCAGATAGACCTCTTCGCAGCCCCAGACAACCACCAACTTCCCTGTTTTGCTGCAGGCCCCCAGTTCTGGGATCAGTCCCTCTGGATGCCTTTCAACTGAATTGGGAGGGAAAGTTCCTCTATGCTTTCCCTCCGTTCCCCCTCCTCTTCAGGGTACTGGTGAAAATCAGAACTCAGCCTTGCAGAGTGATTCTGATTGCTCCAGACTGGGCCAGGCAGCCTTGGTACCCTCTTCTTCTGTCCCTCTCATTCCACCCTCCCCTGACCTTGCCCAGGACCCACGACCTACTGACCTGTGCACAGGGGAGAGTGTGGTATCCAGACCTCAATTCCCTCCACCTCAAGGCCTGGTTCTTGAGGAGTTAGAATTTGCTGATTTACACCTTTCTCAAGGTGTCCTGGATATTTTGAAGGCTTCTAGGAAGCCTTCCACTAGAGCCACTTATAATTCTAAATGGAAGAGATTCTCATTTTGGTGTTCTGAGAGGCAGATCACCCAGAATCTGCTGACCTGCCTATTTTGTTGGACTATTTGGTCCACTTAAATTCCTTAGGCCTCAAACCAGCTACCTTGAAGGTTCATTTGGCAGCTGTTTCTGTTTTTATTTCTGCAGGAAACCAGTTTCCCTTCCTCTCACCCTGTGTTTTCCAGTTTTTCAAAGGGTTACTTCATACTAACCCTCCCTTTGGGAACCTACTCCTGCATGGGACCTGAATGTTTGCATTGCCCAGCTAATGCAACCCCTTGAGCCTCTGGTTTTGGCAGACCTCAAGTTTTTAACTTGGAAAACTGTTTTCTAGTGGCTATCACTTCTGCTAGGCGTATAAGTGAATTGCAGGCCTTGTCCAGTGGAAAAGATTTCATTTCTTTCCACAGAGATAAAGTGGTCCTCAGGACTAACAGAAAGTTTTACCTAAAGTGGTTTCAGATTTTCATCTTAACCAATCCATCTCTCTTCCAGTATTTTTACTGAGCACTCTTCTTCTGGTGAGAGAAGGCTGCACAGTTTGGACGTTAAAAGAGCTCTTAGCTACTATTTGAATGTACCAAGGGTCACAGGTTCGAATCCCTCCAGCTCTTCCTTACCTATGGAGATGTGGGTAAGGGAGACCTGCTACTAGGAGGACAATCGCTGGGTGGATTGTCTTGTATCAGTTCTGCTACAAAAACTGGGTGAGAGCCTCCCTCAGGCCTGAGGGCTCATTCCACCAGGGTACAGCTGCATCTCTAGCGGCTGCTAGGAGATATTCCCATTTTGGAAATCTGTCAAGCTGCCACCTGGAAGACAGTCCACACTTTCACTAAGCATTATTCTCTGGACGCCCAGTCCAGGAGAGATGCTCGCTTTGGCACAGCTGTGTTTCAGAGCCTATTCCTAAGTAGGTTCTGACCTCTTCCATGGAGGTACTGCTGTATAATCTGCATAAGTCCTAATATAAGCAAGACTTCATGGTGTTTGAAGAAAAATTACTCACCTTAGTAATTGCTTTTCTTCTCATGGAGTCTTCTATATTAGGACAACCCTCCCTCCTACCCGTCTCAGAATCCTACTTGGGTATGGGGTTGACATTTGATTTAAGCACTGTGTCATGCCTTTAGCTTCTAGTCTCCCCTTTTCTTCTCTTGGGTTAGGAACTAGATAATTTCTGTTTTTGTTAAGTGGTAGCTGGGCCCTCTCTGGACTTGAGTCTTTTGGGCAGAGGGGGCCTAGTAGTGATGGTCAAGGGTTATCCTAACAATAATAGGTAATATTGTTTTCATTATTGTTTGTTGTTGTGTTTTGTGGTTCTACTGTTAGTAGATAGCCAATGGTTAGTGTAGGGTTTTTCCACACAGACTTGCTTTATTAGTTTAGCCTCGTAAAGAACCTGACAGTTTGGGTTCAAACAACCCAGATAGAGCTTTGAATAGCGCCCTCGCGCTGTGGAACTCCAGATTACTCTGGAGTTAACTATTTCATCTCCGGGGCAGTTCAAAGCCATGGGCATACTGCGTAAGTCCTAATATAGCAAGACTCCATGAGAAGAAAAGCAATTACTAAGGTGAGTAATTTTTTCTTCTCTTCTCCCACGCTCCTTAACTCCATGCTCAAATCACATTTCTCAGCTACCTGCTTTTGCGTCTAGTCAGCTTCCGGGTCACAAACTGGCAGGGCCATGCATCCAAGCTGGGCTCTCATTTTGGTATGTCCTACCTGTCTGACTATATTATATGGTACTGATTCTAGTTTATGCCTGTTCTCTTTATCTCAAATCCTTTGTATTTAAACCTGGATCTATTGTGCTAGCAATTATTCCTTTATGTAACCACAATTGTATTATATGTCTGTCTTCAACTATGTATCTGTACCCCTTTCCCCCAGGACGCATCTGGAAACGAGCAGTTGACTGCTCAGCATGCCTTCCTGGTTAAAAGCTTAAATGAATAAATAAATGTGGACAACCCTGCACCTTTCATTCCCTGGTGACGGGGTTGCTTAATAGCACTGTTTCCCTTCCCCCACCCCATCCAGCTGGGTCACTGAGTTCACCCCTGATCTCAGCTGACCGAACTAGAGGGCACACTGTGAAGCTAGAGGGGGGAATTCAGGAGCAACACACATGAGTTATTTTTCACAGAGAGGGTGGTTGATGCACGGAACAGCCTCTCTCAAGGAGTGGCAGAGGCAAAAACGATTGGGGCTTTCAAAAATGCATGGGATAAATACAGTGGTATCATAAGTCTGAGTAGCAGCTGAGGGAGGGAGGTAGGTTCTTGGTTAGACTAGATGGATCTTGTGGTCCCCTTCAGCCATCAGCTTCTGTGTTCCTATGACCGGCACAGGATCATAAAGTATACCCGCTGGGGTCAAGACTGACAGTACACACAAAGTTTGTTACCAGTTATATACTGTAATTTTTTTTAACAATTTTAACCTCAAATTTTCAAGATACTCATTTTATGATTTGTCTTATGGACATGACGTGTACCATTTGTAGTATATTGGCCAAAATATCATTTCGCACCAGAAGTACAAAAACAAATCTTGTCCAGGATTTAAAAAACGATGCGTCATTTTTATAAGGTGGTGTGGAAAAATGGCAATGTGAAAGTTTGGAGACAAAATATTTATTTTATTTATTTATTTTGTTTTTGTTAACCGGGTAGGGTGCACTAGACATAGAAATGCCTATTTTCAGGTATGACCCAGGAGTATACAGGTTGGAATACAAAACACTAACAGTGCATACAGTACAATGAACAGAGGGTACAGTCTGAAAATGACTGAAGTCATGAGTGAACATTGAAATTCTGCAGCATTCATTCACAACCTGGTCATTTTACTATATGTGTACACCAGATCTTCAGCATAGCCTTCTTATTGCCCCACCTCATGAACCCAGTAGGTGAAAATTTTTCAAATCCCCACCAAAAAGTCATTCTGCACCGCAGGAGCAAAAACACATGTTGGCCAGGATTTGAAACACGTCAGCTGTCATGTTTGTGAGGGGGTATGAAAAAATGGCTATGTTGAAAATTTTGGGTCAAAATATTTAAAATTATCTAAGTTACGAGTGTGCATAGAAACATTTCAATGTACACTCATAACGTTACCATTTTTACATATTTTGACCCCAAGTTTTCAAAATAGCCTTCTTATGACCCCACCTCATGAACAAGGGTGGTGACAATGGTCAAATCCTAGCCGAAAGGTGGTTTTGCCAAGCAATCACAAAATAAATCACCTTTCAGGCCTCATTTGCATAATTCCACTGCCACTGATCATGAGGTGGGGTCCCAAAAAGGCATGTTGAAAAATTGGAGCCAAAATATGCAAAATTGACAAAGCTATGCATAAAAGTTCAAAACCCTGTTGAAACGCATTGAACTGCACTTACTTTACTCTCTCATATAGCAGTCGGCGGTCCAGCAGCAAGACATGTCTTCAATTGGAGACTGGATCTACGCCATGGGGCATGTTCAGTGAGTGAGGTTGTGGGGGTGGGGTTCTGAGTGGGAGGTTAGGGTGGGGGGTCAGTTCGAGGACTGTTTTCTTCTTTGCAGGGACAAAAAAACAAACCGAAACAATGAGGGACTGTTTTTTTCTTTACAGGGGATAGTGACACTCCAACACTTTGGACTGGGCATCCCACTGTCGGGCTAGTGTTCAGCACCAGGTGGTGGGCACCCCGGTGCTGCCACGTACAATATGGGAATGGAGGGTTAAGACAAGTGGTACCAGGGGTGGGCACTCTGGTCCACTTATAAAATAATATATAAGGAGGAAGGACTGATGGATAGATAGACAGACACAGATAGAGCAAGTGAGAGACAGAGACAGGCAGACAGAGCAGGGGAATTGGTAGGTCACTTCTCTTACTGCAGCCCACAGCACAACTGTTCATCTGGTGGTTGAGTAGCCAAATCCAGTGCCAGTGTATTACACTGCACCCCCGGTTGCATCTCCTTGACATTGGCCCCCCGGGTTGATGGTCGAGGTGAAGGGGTTTCTCGAGTTCTCAGTCCCACATCTTTGGATGAAGAGAGACTCTACTAGTGAATGTGGTGGTGCTATGAGGAGCTCCTCTGGCAGCAGTGGGCCTTGGAAAGGCTGAGTAGGGCTCTACCCTGACCAGGGTGGGACAAATAGGGTCGCCAACTACGACCTGTTTCCCCATTCTGGCCACTTAATTTTACTTGAAAGTCGCCATTCTGGTGAGTAGTGCTTGTGGAAGCAGCACGCATGAACCTGGAATTAAAGGCATTTTTCCCCTAGTGGAGCTGTCCTCGCACATGCGCTGTATTCCCCTCTTTTTGTTTTCCCCACCGCGCATGTGCAGAATTGTCCGGGCCATGTGATCACGAACTGTAGTGCGACTGTACATGGTTCCCCAACAGCCTGAGCCAGCATGCGAGAGGAATACCAGTGGAGTCTGCGCAACTCGAGAGAGGACGGAGTGCCCAGATCACAAGGTATGCTTTTTGCAGATGCCAGGCATTCATTTGGGTGCTTTGGTATAAATGCCTACGTGAACGCTGCAGCCCGCCATTTCACTGAGTGTTTGTGAGGGAGAGGAGAGCATTCTTAATCATATACTATTGTATTGTGTCTGAGAATTTAAATCCATTCAAAAGCCCTTTTAAGGGCTTAAAAGCTTCTACAGTTGTTCACTGGGGACTGGGAGGGGACTAATATTACAGTATCAGCGGGTTGAAAGGGGAAAAAATCATTAAATTGGCATTTGAAGTGTATGACTACGACAACGTGCTGAAGTAAGGGGAAGGGGGTCTTGCTGTCTGCAATGATCAAAATCTGAGGGGGGTTTTGGTGTTCTGTGCAGGTTTTACTGTGTTGCTGAAGTGCTGCATGCATAACAAAAAAGAGCACATACTCTCAGAGTTATTTTTTGGTCTGAGTTACTCCAGGCAATAGGCATAAGGCAAAGTTAACTGATAGTAGTAGACGTCGATCTGACTGAAGAAGGGGAGCTTGCTTGACAGTCCAGGTGGAAGGGCAAACTAAGCTACTTATTATGCCATTATGCCATTTCTAACCAACTACCCCCAATTCTGAGCTCAAACAAAGTTGATTGAAACAGGTTCATAGCAGGACTATCTGGCTGCTGCTGACCTTTGTACTTGACTATTACAGTTCTGTTTAATTTGACAGTCTGTGCCACTGTCTTAGTCTAGTGTCTTGTCCTGTGGTTGTGTGTTAGTGTGTGTGTGTCCCTCTCTTGCTTGTTTTAGAAAATAAATATATACTTGTAAGTTGTAAAAGAGCTTTGGGTATCATCTCGTCTTGTGGTTTTGTCAGGCTTTTTTGGGTGGGACTGGGACCACTGACAGAATAAAAAAAAAAAATACAAGTTTTTTTGGGGACGGGGTTGGGCTGGGGGGACCAAAAAAATAATAAAAAATTAAAGCTTGCCACAATTAATGAAAAGTCCATACTACCTGTCTCATCCAGTCCTCTTGAGGTTGTGTCTGGCTTTTTTGTTTGAAATAAACAAAAAAAAATTAGAGCTTGCCACAGTTAATGAAAAGCCCATACTAGTACTACCTGTGTGCATATTATTGACTGCATCTATTGTTGTTTGGCTGTCCACCTGTCTTGTCCATTTCAGTCCTCTTGAGGTTGAGTCAGACAGTCAGGCTTTTGGGGGCCCAATTTAAAACAAATTAAAAATGAAAGCTTGCCACACAATTAATGAAAAGCCCATACTAGTACTACCTGTGTGCATATTATTGACTGTGTCTTTTGTTTGGCTGTCCACCTGTCTCGTCCAGTCCTCTTGAGGTTTTGTCAGGCTTTTTTGGGGGGCCAAAACAAAAAAAATTAGAGCTTGCCACAATTAATGAAAAGCCCATACTAGTACTACCTGTATGCATATTATTGACTGTGTCTTTTGTTGTTTGGCAGTCCACCTGTCTTGTCCAGTCCTCTTGAGGTTGTGTATCAGGCTTTTTTGGGGGGGACCAAAAAAAAAATTAAAGCTTGCCACAATTAATGAAAAGTCCATGCTAGTACTACCTGTGTGCATATTATTGACTGTATCTTTTGTTTGGCAGTCCACCTGTCTCATCCAGTCCTCTTGAGGTTTTGTCAGGCCTTTTTGGGGGGGCCAAAACAAAAAAAATTATAGCTTGCCGCAATTAATGAAAAGCCCATACTAGTAGTACAGTACTGCCTGTGTGCATATTATTGACTGTGTCTCTTGTTGTTTGGCTGTCTACCTGTTTCGCCAAGTCCTCTTGAGATTGTGTGTGTCAGGCTTTTTTGGGGGGACCAAAACAAAAAAAAAATTAAAGCTTGCCACAATTAATGTAAAGTTCATATTAGTACTACTACCTGTGTGCATATTATTGACTGTGTCTTTTGTTTGGCAGTCCACCTGTCTCGTCCAGTCCTTTTGAGGTTGTGTCAGGTGTTTTTGGGGAAGTCCAAAACAAAAAAATATTAGAGCTTGCCACAATCAATGGAAAGCCCATATTAGTACTACCTGTGTGCATATTATTGACTGTGTCTTGTTGTTTGGCAGTCCACCTGTCTCATCCAGTCCTCCTCTTGAGGTTGTGTGTGTCAACTGTCTGTCAGGTTTTTTGGGGGGGACCAAAACAAAAAAAAATGAGAGCATATCACAATTAATGAAAAGCCCATACTAGTACTACCTGTGTGCATATTATTGACTGCGTCTTGTTGTTTGGCTGTCCACCTGTTTCGTCCAGTCCTCTTGAGGTTCTTGTGTCAGGCTTTTTTGGGGGGACCAAAACAAAAAAAAATTAGAGCTTGCCACAATTAATGGAAACCCCATACTAATACTACATGTGTGCATATTTGTGACAGCATCTACTCTCTGGTCAGGTGTACTACAAACATCATTCCATCAGTCTCACATCCAGTCCTCCTGTGGTTGTGTCAGGTTTTCTGTGGAGGGAAGGACATCCAAAAACTGTCTGCTGCTGTGCTGCCATCACCATGACCCCAACCCCTCATTCTTTTTCGTATTCATATATACTGTTTTGGGATTGGAGTAATAAAAAATGTCTGGAAAAAAGAAATAAAAACAACAACCAAATTTGTTTTCCTTTGGCTTTATTAAACCCGGTCTATCTGCTGTGGAAGAATTACATAACAAAACCATTCAAGTCATCAGTGACACTGACAGTAACATTGTCGATGTTGCTGCTGAGGAAGAACATGTGAATGTAAATCCTCCTGTTGCTAACGCTGCTGCTGCTGTTTCTTCTTCTGTTTCTGTATCAGAAGGAAGGGGCAGCCAGGGTGACAGTCACGACCATATTGACAGACCATCAGTAATGGCTACTGACGTTCAGGTTCATAATGTTTCCGCTACTTCCAGTACTGTTTCCGTTGTAGATAGTTCATCTTCCTCCATCTCTCTGCCCAGAATAAATGCCACCAACAGGAAAAAAGATTCAGTGAAACGCAAATTCAGGGTTGAATGGTCCCGGGAATTTGACTGGCTTCAGTATGAGAAGCAAATCAACACTATGAGTTGCAAGGTGTGTAGGAAGCAACCCCATCTGGCAGATAATACATCTGTGTTTTTTGTTGGTAGCAGTACTTTTAAAATGGAGTCTATAAAAATTCATGATGCAAGCAGTTCCCATGTAAAATGCATTCTAGCTGAAAGGGCTCAAAGGGCACCTGAATCCACACCAATGGCCTTTTGTTTTCAAAAGATGAATGTTGCAATGAGGGAATCCATGCGGGGTCTTTTTAATGTTGCCTACTTTCTGGCATCAAGGGATAGGCCATTTCGTGACTTTCTGTTTCATACCTCACTGTTATGCAAATGTAATATAAAAGTGATTGAACAATACACAAATCACAAGAGGTGCAGTGCAGCGAGTTTGTGCATCACATTGCAGCAGTAATACGCACAAACACAACTGAAGAGATAAAAAAATCTCCTGCTGTCGGGCTGTTAATAGACAGAAGCACTGACAGAAGTGTAAGGGAATTTGTGAATGTGTTTATCAGTTATGTTGGTGAAGATGGTACTCCAAATACCTCTTTTATTGGTACCGAACTACTAGGGAAAGCAGATGCCAATGGACACATTGCATCATTAGATTCTCTCTTTAACAAACTTAACATCCCCTTGTGGAAAACTCTTCCATGGATTTCTGGGATGGCCACTGATGGTGCATCAGTCGTGCGAGGTCAACGTGGTGGAGTTGTGGCAACATTACAAAACAGTGGCCTGCCTTGGTTAATTGCTACACACTGCATTGCGCATCTTTTACAATTGGCCATTCTAGATGCCCCAAAACATATGCCAGAAGTTCACGAAAATGAAAATGGCTTGCGGGCCCTGTATTCATTTTATCATTCTTCTCACCAAGAATGAGTGCCTTGGAGGAGGCTGCTTCACCCTTTTCATTGAATTGAAAAAACTGATCAGCATTTTCACAGTGCGCTGGTCCAGTTCGCACCACAGTGCTGTGTCAGCTCTTCTCCACAACCTGCCAGCAATAACTGCACACTTAGAGAATACTGCATCACAGCACAGTGGGAGACCTGATGCAGACAGCACTAAAGGACATTTGAACTTTGTAAAAAACAAAAAAAAAATGTGGTTCTTGGCCTTTCAACAAGATTATTTATCTGTTCTTGGAAGGGTTTCTCAAAATTTCCAAAAAGAGGGTCTTCATCTTAATCAAGTACAGCCAAGAGTAGAGAGCTACATTTCGGAGCTCATCAAGCTGAAGACCAATACGGGCCCTACTGAGGCACAGTTTTTAGGGTATGCAAGTTCGGAGGGCAGTCTCCTTACTGGTGACATGGATGGTGGCAGCACTCCTCTAGTTCCTCCACCAGGCATGACTGAAAATGCTAGCGATGTAGATAAAAATAGGAATAAAAGGCAAAAAAAAAACAAACAGGCAAGCCACTGCTTCAGACCAAGCAGCCAAGGAGATTGTTTCCAGTGAAAATGGCTGCAAACTGATCAAGAAGAAAGTATGCGACAGTGTGATTGGATTCTTACGTGACAGATTTGAGCCCATGTGGCAGTCGGAAGACTACAAACGATTTTCAGTATTTGACACAACTGTTTGGCCTTCTCCTGATGGCCCTCTCTTTCTAAATTTTGATCAGAAATCCATCACGGGTCTTTGCCAGAGGTACATGCCATTCCTGAAAAAGCAGTACAGTTCAGGGCAGCTTTTATCTGATGCAGAGCTGGATGCCGAACTTGAAATAGAAATTACACAAAAACTTTTGGAAGAGTGGCAAGATTTCAAAAATGCTGTAAAAAATCAAAATACAGAGCATGCATTAAGAAAGGTTCACCAAAATTTAGAGAGATTTGGTCTGTTACGCTTGTTGATCAAAATTTTTCCAATGCCAATGAGTACAGCTGCTTGTGAAAGGGTATTTAGTGCTCATAATAGGATCAAAACAATATCTCGTAGCAATCTTATTGATAGCACTGTGGATGATTTGCTGATGCTCAGTTTAAATGGACCAACAATAACGGGCTTTAATCCAGACCCATCAATTGATCATTGGTACTCATCAACACCGGGATATCGGCATCTTTCTGGGCATAAAGTCACACATCCAGAATCTGATGTAATGGACTTGGAAGCGGAAATAGATGAGGAGTCGGAGGAGTTGAGTTGAAAGCGGAGACAGACATTGGTTGCGTTGGAGTGGGAGGTGGACTGATTTTGAAGAAGACAGTGACAGCAATAGAAATACTGTTAGCAATCTGTCAGCCATAGTTTTAGGAAGCATTTAAAATTTATCTTCTGCCCTTGCCCTCAAAATTTAATTTTAGTGATGACCCTACAGTGGTGGATCGGATAGTAACAGCACAGCAGCAGCGCAGGCCTGGCCATGTCATGAAAAGAAAATAAGTCACAAAAAAAATACCCCGCCCAAAAAAAAAAAAACACACAAGACAATAAGAGAACCACAACATCTGAAAGTTTTATTGCTTTATTTAAAAAAAAAACAGTGTACACTTATAGCACTAGTACTGGTTTCCACTTGTAAATCAGTAGGTTCTGTTCAGTCAGACCCCAGTCTGGTCACGGTGTTTCTCCACCAGTCCCATCTTCAGTTTTTAACTTGTTATCCTCTTGGTGATTTTCGTCTCATTTTCTCATAATTGTGCCGCCCTTCTCTTTTCGGATTCAGTCATGGAGGTGTTTCTCTGATGGTCCCATCTTCAGTAGGTCCTCTGTAGTGACTGGTGATTTCATTCTCATTTTCTCATCTTTGTGAGTGCCACCCTTGCTTCCCTTTTTGCATTAGACAGGCGGACTTTTAATTTGTACTTTATAAATTCTCCCTCCTTTGTATACTTGATGCTGTTCTGGCAGGCTAATTCACATCAGAATCTCTGGTTAAGACGTTCCCAAATGTAGGTTAATAGACAATTCCTCATCTGAAAGGCAAGTTAAAAAAATGGCTACCATATTTTATAGTCCAGCGGACGTAAAAAAAAAAAATTGGCCACCTTAAAAAATTTTTTGCCCACCAGATTTTGGTGTATGGTGGCCAAACTGGCCACCAGGTCAAAAAGTGATTTGTCCCACCCTGACCCCGACCCCTATGGTTGACTGGTTGGTGCTGGTCAAGCCCACACTGGTCCACCTGAAACAGTTGTCCCCGACACGTGTCTTTGCACCATTGTTGGTGGAACCGCCTCCACAGCAGGCTGTATGGTGGGCTCCTATGAAGGACTGCTGTGCAGGCACTGGCTTGCCAGGCCAGTTATCAGTGGAAATTTCCCACTCTGATGATTCCAGGATGGTCCATGGCAGTAAGCGACTGCGAGCCGTCTTTGAAAAGTCTGCAGATGGCTCCAATGCAGCCTCCATGCAGTCTTCGAAGGACGCATCTGTTCAACTGGGAATCGGTCGGGGAACTGACCACAGATGATGGACTAGTGTCCTTTGGGGCACTCTGAACATTCCTTTGGGGCCAGTTCAGAGGTGGCATAAATACCCCTTTACTGACATCTTGGATAAGAATGAATCCCTGGGGGTTGCCTTTCCCATGGCTCAGGCCGTTCTGCAACTGGCTTTGGAGCTTTGGCAGCATTCAGCCTCCTGCCCGGCACCCTCCGAACATATGGTCTGCAAGTATGCAGTCCTTACCAACTCTTTTTTTTTTTTTGAACTATGTTTATTCACCTTCCTCGGTGAACTCTCTCCAGCGACCTCCTGAACCCCCGGTCTCTACCTCCTGTCATGCCCACCGTACTCCACACCCCCCTAGCCCGGCACATCTCCCGGGTCTGAACCCTCCGGGGAAGGGCCGCCCTATCTGCCCAGGGCACTCTTTTTATAGGATTGAGCTCCAGGTTGGGGGGGGCAACAGAGAGGTGTAGCCGACCTTGGGAGTGTGGACCAGAGGGGGAGGTGCCTTCACCTATTGCTGAGGAAGGGGTGGGGTTTTTTTTTGTGTGTTTTTTTTCTGTGTTACTCCCTCCCCTGAGCTCGGATGTGCAATGGTATCAGGTGGCACCCACCACAGCTCTGCCCCACTGCTGTGCTGCCCTGACATGCGCAGTGCCTGTGGTCTCCACCGGGGGCCGCTGCTGTTCCGGGCAAGCCTAGATCCCTCCAGAGGAGAGCTGT
The DNA here is from genome assembly GCA_016271365.2 of Neoceratodus forsteri. NCBI lineage: Eukaryota > Metazoa > Chordata > Ceratodontiformes > Ceratodontidae > Neoceratodus > Neoceratodus forsteri. The sequence continues at coordinate 573,673,928 of CM057452.1, forward strand.
CCTCCGGTTGCTCAATCCTCGCTCTCCCCTGCTGACCCCTGGCAGCCTGTGCTCGTTCCTGAACCCAGGTCGCTGGCATGGTGCAAGGTGTGGTGTCCAGTGCCTCAACCCTCAGTGCCACTGAGCCGGGCCCAGTCCTTACCAGCTCATTGCCCAGGTTTTGTGATCACCCCTCAGCTGATGGTCTGGTCTCTGATTCCATGTTCCAGAAGTCTGGAATACTGGTGATGTGGACAAACTCCCCGACAAGGAGTCAAAGAAGCTTGACCATGTGGCCAAGAAGGTCTATGCTGCGCTCTTCATTGGTCTTTGTCGGGCAAGCTGTGCCTTAATGATGCCCCACTTCAGTCACACTCTGCTAGGCTTGACAACGTCATCCCTTACCTGCTTCCTGACGAGCAACTCCCGATAAAGGTCATCTGAGACCAGGGTCAAGTGCTGGCTAAACACCAGCTGCAGACAGCCTTGGGCATTGATGACCTGTGCCCGTGCCATGGCAGTGGCTGTTGCAGTGCATTGTGGGGCCTGGCTGAGGATCTCCACCTTCACAGTGGACACTCTGTACAAGTTGTCCAGTATCCCTTTCTTGGCACTGACCTCTTTGGCCCAGGGGTGGATGGGCATCTTGTGACAGGGTTGAATAAGACCCTGTCCCATTTGTTATGTAGAAATAGTTGAAAGCAAGGATCTGCTCTATCGTCTCATTTTCTGTCTCTTGACTTTCTGATTACACAATCAAATTTTCTTGTGAGACCTAGGGAACTGATCACTCTGACAGTCTCACAATTCTCCCCCTCCCACAATCTCCCTGCCATCACTTGCTGTTCTTCCTGTTTCTGTCTTTTCTTCCCCCTTGCGTATCTAAGGTTATAGGAATATAAGTGAATAATTGTGTGAAACTGTTTCTGTGAAACGGGGATCCTTTGGTTTGAAAATGTATATAGTTATATTGTTGAAATGATTTCAAAAAGCTTTTTGGAACTTAGGGGGTTAACCTTGAGATGCAGTTTGACCTGCACAAGCTCATTTGCAGAGTTATCAACAGAGATTAGTTCTGGGACATAATGTTCTATTCTGTTGCACCTGCAAGTAAAGAAACTGACAAGTTGTGATACATTTTGTGAGAAATGGGGGATATCTTAACAAGTTCAAGATAGAAAAGTTAATTGCCAGGAAAATACATTATATATAAACAGAGCAACCTTTTGTTGGAGAGAGAGACTGAGATTTAAAATTGATTAGATGCCTTCAGATGAAGGGCTTTGCTTTCTTGGTTTGTATTGCCTTCGTAAAGAGCTATCCTGAACAATTTAAATTTTTTTTATTTTACTGTTATTGATGATAACAAAATGCTACTTGCGAATTTTATAAATGCGCCTGGTTATTCTATGCTTCCTGACCTGTGCATCAATGACACATCTCACAAGGATTGAGAAGTCCAGTGCCTCCCTGGATTCTGTGCCTTCATCCCAGAAGGACCAAAAAGGGCAAAACCAAAAGAAGACCTTTCAATTTCTGCCGTTTTACCTACTGCAGTCTCAGCAGCATAGCCACAGCAGGGTAATTCCAACCCTGACACCCCAAGGTCAAGTTCTCCAGCGAGGGCCGCAAAAAAGGCAGGGGCAGGGGGAGTGGTACCTCTCCAGCCTCAATGGCCAGTGCCTTCTCCAAAGCTGCCTAGTGATGGGTTGGGGGGTGTTCACCTCCCACCTGTCCAGTTCCTGATTCACCTTCCTGTGGCAGGTCGGCTTTGTCATTTCTGGCCTCACTGGTCCGTCATTACTACGGACAAGTGGTGGGTACTCAAGGTAGTTGGCAGAGGGCTGTGTCTCGATTTTTGAGACACTTCTGCCCTTTTGATCCCACACTGCAAGGGAATCCTCTGTGTCACAGGACATGTCCACCCTCCAGGAGGACATTGCTCATCTCCTTGTGAAAGGAGCCATAGCCCATGTCTCCGATGCCCTGGCAGTCAGGAGAACATGTCCATGTACTTCCTGGTCTCAAAATGGATGGGTGGGGGGGGGCTTGCTCCCCATACTGTATCTTCATGATCTGCGCCAGTTTCTAAGGAAGTGCAAGTTCAGTGTGGTCATGCTGAACTAGATTATACCATCTCTGGAGCAGGGCATGTGGTTCTCCTTCTTGGACTTCCAGGATGCGTTCTTCCACATCCCTGTCTGTCCGTCTCACTGGTGGTACAGTACCTTCGGTTCCGCGCAGAAGGAGTGCTCTATCCATTACAGGTCATGCCATTCAGCCTCTCCTGAGCGCCTAGGATCTTCACCAAGTGCATCACAGTGCTAGCAGCTTTCTGCAGTGCCAGGGCATCAGGGTTTATCCCTGCCTGGATGACTGGCTGATAGCCGGGCCATCCAAAGGGGCAGTGAAGCCTCCAGGGACCTGACCTTCAAGTCTTGCAAGGACTCGGGCCTCTTGGTCAACCTGGCCAAATCCAAAGTGATCCCCTCACAGGTGATTCACTTAATCAGGGCAGAGCTAGACTCCCTATGGGTCAAAGCCTGCCTCCCAGTGGAACAAGCATTGGATCTTACCTCCTTTGCCTGATCATTTCAGGTTGGGCGCTTTTGTCCTGCTTGGGACTTCCTGAGGCTGCTGGGGTACATAGCATCTTGTACCAGCGTGATCCAGTAGGCTTGCTGGCAAATGCGGTACCTGTAGTGGGAGTTGGACCATCAGTGGTTCCAATGCCTAGGACACCTGGACCTGCCAGTCACAGTAACCCAGCCGATATGGGATGCCATCCAGTGGTGGCTTATCCCAGAATATCTGATGGAAGGAGTCTTGTTTGTCCAGAGAGAACCAACCGTCACCCTCATGATGGATGAGTCTTTGGTGGGATGAGGAGAACACCTGGGAGACCACAGGACTCATCGGTTATGGCGACCCAGGGAGTCCCGTCACCACATTAACCTGCTGAAGCTTTGTGTAGCACGGGTAGCTGACAGGATTTGCTCTTCTAGTCAGGGGTCAAGTTGTGCAAGTCCATATGGACAACACCACGACCATGTTCTACCTGAACAGGCAGGGCGGAACACACTCCCTTCTGCTGTGTTGGGTGGCTCTCCGATCCTGGACCCTGATGCGCAGATTTCGTGGTGGTTTATGTCGCTGGAGCAGACAGTCAGCTGGCAGATGCTGTCAGCTGGGTGGGCGAGATGCCGCATGAGTAATCCCTGTAACAGGAGGTGGAGAACCATCTGATCTTACTTTGAGAGGAAGCTCCTGCAGCAGGTGATAACCATCAGGACTATGCCACCAGGCACTAGGACCCCACGGAATACTTTCTAGCTAGCAGTCTAAGGTGGGGGACCGCCCCCGGATGTCGGCCCACCTCCAACGTCACCAATGGTATAAAGAGAGCGGTCCCCCGGCATCACCCCAGTTTTTTTCCAGCCATAAAACACTTGCATTTTGACACCTCTTGCTTCCAGTTGACCGCCATTTTCTCACGCTCCGTGCAGTTTCATCATGCATGTCTACCCAACCATCGTCGTCTACAGAGTGGTGCAAATCAAAGTGTGTGTGCAGCAAACAATTCCTGGTCAAAGAAGGCCATTCGGCCTGCTTACTGTGCCTAGGCCCCAACCATACGCTGGATGCCTGCCCGCACTGCCTCAGCTTCAACAGAAGAACTCATATTCGCCGCCTCAAAGCCTTAAAATCTTATCTACTAGAACAAGTGGTTGCCATGCAAAAGACCCACTCAGGACAAAGTTCATCTTCTTCATTGGCGAAGGATGCATCCCCGGAGAGAAGAAATCCATCGGGAAGCACCATCACAGAGACAAGGACAGACCCAGGTCAGAATCACGTTCTAGGTCTCCTTTGAAGACTTCTAAAAGTTCCACCTCCAGGGCGAGGTCGGATTCAGCCCCTCCAGTTTTCCTCACTCTACAGGGAATACCGTCGATGAAGCTCAACGCCTCCATCCTGGCATCTTCCGGGGAGTCTTCAGGGCTTTGGCCTTCAGTGTCGCCTTCCCTGGCCATCAGACCCCACTCACAGGCAAAAGGGTCTCATCCAGAGGAATCAGCCCACTCTTCTTTGGGTGACAGGGCACAGTTTGTTGTCCACAAGGTGACTCCCTCAGGGTCGTCGGACGCGACACCACGGTCCGGTGATTCCAAGAGGAGGAAAGAGCGTGAGCGTCACAAATATTCTTGCTTGCACTCTAAGTTGTCGTCAGCGGGGTCTCCGAACCGACGATAGTCTCCAGCCCCGCCCAATATGAGCAAGGACCAGGTGACATCCTCCAAGCGTCATCTGATCCGCAAGGACTTAAGCAACCTCTGCCATTAGAACAGATGTCGGAGGACCTGACACCAGGCCCTTCAAACTCTAAAGCCCAGGTGCCAGTAGACCTGTCATCACCCCTGCTGCGGGAACCCAACAACCAGACGTTGAGACCCCAGTCGCCAGGGGGCATGACATCACCAGACTGGACACCTGATACAATGTGCCGGTCAGACACCCCTCCAGGGGGAGCTGATCTAGAGGGCCTAACACCAGGCCCCTCAGGCATCCCTAACCTGTTGCCACTCCACCGAACGGCACCCCTAGTGCCTTTGGCAGGGGTAGGTAAGCTCTTCAATAGCTGGTGGAACACTATAAAGGGGGATCTGTTGCCAAGGCAGCCAGAGCCGGGGCCCCCACCCGCAGGGGAATCCATTACCGACTCCACCTAAACAGCCTACACCACCCCCATTTAGAATGCCATCGCCACCCCTAATGCCAGCCTGTACGACTCCAGAGGGCACATGACAGGGAACCAGTGGACGCAGGAGGCACAACCACCATTCATCATCCTGGTCCTCTTCAAGACACAGAAGTCGTTCCACCACACGTCACTCCTCCCCCTCTGAAGAGTCCAGTAGATGCTCATCCTCATACGACTCATCAGAGGAAGACCTGTCCCTTCTGTCTCCAGATCCAAGGAAGGACTCTCCAAAATTCCCTCCAGATGATCTGACTTTTTTAGATGTGATGAGGCATATTCAGTTCCTCAGTCAATGGGAAACTGAAGACCTGGACCCCGAAAGACACCGGCTGGCAAAGTACTTAGAGGCCAGTGACTCAAAGCCTCTAGTCATTCCACCTTTAGTAGAGCCATTCCGCTGTTAACAGTACGGACTTTAGTATGGACTATAGCTTTGGAGACTAACAGGGACCCAAGATCTAAGAGAGAACTTTCTTTCATTATTAAACTGAGATCAGATTTTGATAACCCAACCCCCATATGTAAAGTAAGAAGTACATAAATCCATATATGTAATTTATACCATTTTATATACTTCGTTTGTAAGCTAAAGAACTATATAAATGAAATAAGCGATGTGAGACCTGATAACATGTATGTATATATGTTGAAAACCTAATAAAAATGATATTTAAAAAAAATAAAAAGAGCCATTCCAGGATGTCACTAAACTAGCCTGGAAGCATCCGTATTCGACTGTGGCAGTCCCAAAGAAAGCTGATTGCTTGTACCGAACTCCCCAGGAAGAGCCTCACCTAAGTGAGCAGCCGAAGGCTGACTCAATGGTCCTTACGACCGCACATGGCAGGACTCAACAGCTGAAACATATGAGTTCACAGCCACTAGACAGAGTCCAAAAATATAGACCAGTTTGGCCGCAAAATGTATTCATTGGCAACCTGCATGGTCTGGTCACTAAACTATATGGTAATGTACCAGAAATCACTCTGGAACAAGGTGATAGATATGGCTAAGACGCAGCCTGATTCTCACTGTAAATCAGAGCTCCTAGCCGTCCTACAGTCTGGCGCGGATGTAGACAAACATGTCCTCAGATGCTCTTATGACTCGGCAGACACCGCGGCCAGGGCAGCTGCCACAGGGATATGCCTTCGACACTACACCTGGTTATGGGTCTCAGGGTTCCGTCTGGATCTGCAGGATGCCATCCTGGACGCCCCATTTCAGGGATCAGTGCTTTTCAGCCAAGAGGCAGAAAAGATGATTACCAACTTGCAGGACTCTGGGACAGCTGTTTCTGAAGTCCACAAGATGTACAAATTGGAACCAACCCTTTACTGACATTGGCCCTTTCGCAAGCAACAAGGCCAACAAGGGAAGAGACAGTAGCATAGAGGAAGGTTCAAAAAGAAGGCCCCCCCTCAGCCTATTGTTGAGGCATAGGTCAGGAAGCATAGGAAAACCAGGAGCAGTTCTAAAATTCACCAGTAGCCTTTTATTATTATCAGTAACAGTAAAATAAAAAAACAATTGTTCAGGACAGCTATTTACAAAGGCAGTACAAACAAGAAAACAAAATCCTTCATCTGTGGGTATCTCTAACTCTAAATTTCAATCTCAGTCTCTCTCTCTCTCTCTCTCTCTCTTTCTAACAAAAGATTGCTCTCTTTTTACAAGAAGCCTTTGCCTGATAGTTAATTTCTACATCCTGAGCTTGTTAAGAGACCTCCTGTTTTCACCTAAAACGTATCAGAGGTCTTTCTCGGTTTCTTTCCTGCAGGTGAACAAAACAGAATATGGTGTCCTAAACCTAATCTCCTATTGGACAACTCTGCAAATGAGCTTGTACTACAGTTAAAAGTTAACCCACTGAGTTCCAAATGGCTTTTTGCAATCATTTCAACAATACAGTTATGCATATTTGCAAACAAAGGGATCCCAGTTTAACACAGACAGTTTCACACAAAGATTCACATGTATTTTTATAACCACGGATATGCAAGGGGGGAAAGATAGTAACAGCAAGTGAAGGCAGAGAGATAGTTGGGGGGGACAGGGGGATTGCAAGACCGTCAGAGTGATCAGTTCCTAGGTCTCAAAAGAAAATTTGATTGCACAATCATACAGCCAAGAGACAGAAAAGAAGAGGATAGAACAGATACTTGCTTTAAACTCTCTCTGCATAACAAATGGGACAGGATCTTATTCAACCCTGTCACATTAAGTATACTTGTAATTTTTTTTCTGGCATTTTTGGTCTTTTATTGTTAAATGATTTGGCAATTGAGGCTCATGGGTGACATGATCAGTGCTTGGATTGGTCTATACTATTGGAAGTTCTGGGGCAGAGAGGATGTACAGCTACCTGCTTAAAGTGGTAATCAGATGAAAACATTTATTAGAAGAACTGTAGCTACAAGATAGGTAACTTTTTCTTACACCATAGAGAAAATAGCCCCTCTAACAGTCTGTCTGTAGAATTCACCAGAAGTGTATGGATGCCTTGGAATACAAGAATTAAAAATGATGTTGAATTCCACAAGCTGAATGTGCTCCCCACAGACACAAATAACTGAAGGCCTCATATGGAGCCATTGCCTTGATTTTATATGTGGCAGGATGAGCAGTAGAGATTTCCTTGGCAAGCTAGTAAGGCTAGGAGGCATGTTTTTCATGGTCACCAAAGAAACACGAGAAATTAATACAGTGGAACCCTCTTTTAGTGGACACCTCCATGCCTGTATTTTTTGTCCAATATTGGAGGTGTCAGTTGTAACATGATTGTACTCTGGTGCTGCTCAGTACTGCTTGGTTTCCTCTGTAATCTTGCTATAATCAGCACAGTACTGCTCTAATATTTCACTGGTGCTGGTCAACTGTTAAGTGTACTGTTTTTCTCTCTGGTAAAATAAAATATGGTGATTAAACACCTGTGATTAAACTGCTCACAGATCCAGCCACCTCTCTCACCTGTGTCAGCTGACTCACTTGCTGTACCATACTCTCTCGCTCTACAGAGGTCAGGTGGGGGTTGTATCAGACATTGCCCTCACTAACTCGTACTTTCGGCCCTTGTACCTTGGAAAATTTTTGGGAGATTCCTTGGGGGTTGGTATTCTTGTTGGGGGATATTTTAGAGTTCCATACAGAGGAGAGAAATAGGGTTGCCACCTGTCAGGTTTTTTACCTGGTCATCAGGTTTTCAAGGTCCCTATCAGGTAATCCGGTTTTGCTCTATGCTGGTCAGGTTTTTGAGCCATTTTGAGTGCTCACATACTTTTGAAACAAATGTCATATTATTCACTGTTTCAGCTACATGTCCAGGTTACAGACAAGTTCTGTTGTCAGTATAACCCTTTGTTTATGAAAGCAGTCAGCCTGGGAGGTGTAAAGTATGGCCATTAACACCATTAGCACTTACTTAACCTAAACTTTTCCACTGCATCTTAAAGTGGCATAGCAGCACAGCTGCTGCCACCTTTTGTAACAGTAACAGAGCCAGTTGTCTTCCACTTTCATTTGCTGGTAAACATTTTCATCTCTAACAGAATTTAGGCATTTTTAAATGTTTTAAATTATTTTTTTTTTCCTCAAGAAAAAAGTATGGTCACTTCTTTGGCTTTGAAACAGTACTGTGGACATGAACAGGGAATGGAGCAAGAAAAAGATATAAAGTACACATTACAGGAAACAATTTCTTATGTGTTATTATATACCATCTATACTGGTGTATGCTATTTACAGTATTACCCTTGTCTACCCCCCCATATCATATCTGTAAATGATATTTATTTTATCTCTGTATGTTTATTTGGTAAACCAGTGTCAATAAATAAATACATAAGTAAATGGATGAGTAGGAAGAACCTAGGAAAGTAACTTTAACAGGTACAGTATAGTCTCTTAACATTTTTGTTGAACTGCTGCTTCAAGTGTTGTCTTTTATTTATATAACAAAATGGCCTTCTAGGAGGAACAATGCATGATGAGTCAGGAAAAGGGGTGGAGCCAGGGGCTTAGGATCCGGGTTTTTGCCCCATCCAAAGGTGGTAACCCTAGTCAGAGAAAATAACTGGGGTTGAGTCGGATGGTCAGTCTTCATGGGGAATTTTGTTTGTTTTCCATGCAACTGTTCAAGCAGAGCTCCATACAGAGGAGGGGAAAACATGGGTTGGCAGGTCAGTTAAAGGAAAACTGCATGTTAAAAACAGGAAAATATATGTATTACTACCAGTTTTGAGTTCTTGCTTCATCCCAGTGTTTTGTTTCTGCCTAGGCTGTGATAGGAGTTTTTTTCTAACTTTCCCTGCTTTCCCTGGGTGTTTTATGACCTCTGGGGCTGCCATTCAGGTTTGTTTAATTGCATCTTGTCCAGGATAGTCTTCCCAGAGTGCCATTTGGTTTGATGTCTAATAGCCCCTACAGCAAGCCAGTGTCTTGTTACAGTGTCTTATAGCCACAGCAGAGAAAGAACACTGCAGCCAGGAGTCACATTGCTAGACTCTGGGTAAGTATGATAAGTTTCCTAAATATTGGTACCTTATCCAGCTGTGTTCTGCTTAGGTAGGTAGGTAGGTGTGTGTGTGTGTGTGTAAACATGTAACTTTCTATAGTATATTGTGCAATGGCATTTTGCATTATACAGGATCCAGATGTTATTAGTGAGGACTGGAATGTAATGAGACAGGCTGAGATGTCAGTTTGAGTTACCAACCCCCCAAAAATTACAAATTCTAAACACACACACCACCAATGAAACCCCTGTGTTCCACCCAGCTAAACAAACTTTGCAGCAGAACCATTTTGTTGCATTTGTATTTGTCTGAACTACAATGCCTGCATGCACACCACTCAATTTACTATACTGCATAAATTTCAGAATGTCAAAAGCTGGGCTAATAGTACTTCGAGATCCACTGTGACGGTTGGCAACCATAGGCAATGTGTACTGTGCCATCCCACTAAGCTGGTACCAACCATGCTACCACCTCAATTTCCTTGTGATCTTTTGGCCCCCCCCGCCCCAAAAACATGCTGTGATGGCACCAATATGCAACAGTCAATCATAGAAACATAGAATTTGATGGCAGATAAGGACCACTTGGCCCAGCTAGTTTGCCCATTTTCCTACCTAATGGATAAGCTGCAGATCCTAGTTAACCAACAGCCTACTTCCTCCAACCCCCACCTAGAATTGCCTTATGTCTGCCCCATGCATTCTTGAATTCCCCCACTATTTTTGGCTCTTCGACCTCCTCAGGATGACTGTTCCATGCTTCTACAACCCTCTCTGTGAAGAAATACTTCTTCACATTACCTCTGAGCTGTCCCCCCTCTATCTTCACAGTGTGCCCCCTTGTTCTTTCACATCTCTTTTTCTGAAAGATGCTACCCTCTTGGACTTTGTTGATTCCTTTGAAGTATTTGAAAATTTCTATCATGTCCCCCCTCTCCCTCCTTTTCTCGAGGCTATACATATTAAGCTCCTTCAGTCTTTCTTCATATGTCTTCTGGTGCAGACTCTGCACCATTTTAGTTGCCCTCCTCTGGACAGCCTCCACCCTGTCTATGTCTTTGTGGAGATGGGGTCTCCAGAACTGTACACAGTATTCCAGATGTGGTCTTACCAACTGTCTGTACAGAGGGACAACAACTTCCTGTTTTCTACTGGTGATGCCTCTCCCTATGCATCCCAGTATCCCCCAGCCCTCCTTACTGCCTTCTCACATTGCTTGCCCACCTTTAGGTCATCTGATATGACTTACCCCCAGGTCCCTTTCCATTTTTGTTGTTGTCAGTATCTCACTCCCCATTGTGAATCAACGATGAAGCACCCTTCCCCGCACTGTCCAACTGTACACCTCCATCACCACATAGCAGACAACCATAAACAGTATGCCACAGTCCGGCCACGGTGAATAAGCCCAACGCAAGCTGCAATATGCCATAACGTATTGCAGTATACAGAAATATGTCTCGTATATGGCATTGCCTGGTATCCTCTTACCTACCCACCCAACAATCACCATCCTACGCACGCAGCAAAATATCCCCGTTCTATCTCAGTGAGCTAGGGTCCCATACATATGCCCATTATGCGCAAATAGGCACTGAAGACACCAGCTCTACCTGGTACAGTGGCACCCCACACCAGGCAGGTAGTTGACACTACCACTATCACATACCCTGATGGTGTTAATGGCACAGCACCCCACAATCACCATCCTGTACATGCAGCAAAATATCTGTTCTATCTCAGTGAGCTAGGGTCCCATACATATGCCCATTATGCGCAAATAGGCACTGAAGACACCAGCTCTACCTGGTACAGTGGCACCCCACACCAGGCAGGTACTTGACACTACCACTCTCACCCCAGCATCCCATACCCAGATGGTGTTAATGGCACAGCACTCCTGTGACTACCACGGCATGACACACAATGAACTGTCTCAGTGCGTAGTATATACAGTACATTCTCTGGTTGGCTTGTCTTGCTGGTATGAGGGGGGACGTGCCAGTTATTCAGTTGTGGTACAGGATGGGAGGGAGTGGGATGATGGTCACTAACTGTCACTTGGTGGTGATAGGCCACTACACCACCAGATTTGTATGGTGTTACCAGTGCTTATTTGGGCCTAATGAGCCGGGGGTGGGAAGCCTATCTCAACATGACATATTGGGTGTATTTTACAGCACGCAAAAGGGTTATTGTGTGGTGAATTATACAAATTGAAGATCTATATATCACGATTGTATTAAAGCATGTTCTGCCGTGACTGGTCATGGGTGGGGGTGTTTCACCGCTGATAGACTGTTGCATACTGTTGCCATCACAGCATGTTGGGGGGGGGGGGCAGAAAGATCACAAGGGAATTGAGGTGGTAGCATGGTGGGTACCAGCTTAGTGGAACGGCCCACCACACATTGCCTATGATTGCCAACCATCACAGTGGATCTCGAAGTACTGTTAGCCCAGCTTTTGGTGGTTCTAAATGTATGCAGTATGATAAATTGAGTGTAGGGTTGCCACCTGTCAGGTTTTTTACCTGGTGATCAGGTTTTCTGGGTCCCTATCAGGTAATCCGGTTTTGCTGTGTGCTGGTCAGGTTTCTGAGCCATTTTGAGTGCTCACATACTTTTGAAACAAATGTTGTCATATTATTCATTGTTTCAGCTGCATGTCCAGCTTACAAATAAGTTCTGTTGTCAATATAACCCTTTGTTTGTGAAAGCAGTCAGCCTGGGAGGTGTAAAGTATGGCCATTAACACCATTAGCACTTACTTAACCTAATCTTTTCCACTGCATCTTGTCTTTTATTGATATAACAGATGGCCTTCTAGGAGAAACAATGCATGATGAGTCATAAAAAGGGGTGGGGCTAGGGGCGGAGCTTAGGATCCGGTTTTTGCCCCATCCAAAGGTGGCAACCCTAATTGAGTGGAGTGCTCCTATGCATGCAAGCATTGTAGTCAGACACACACAAATGCAACAAAACGGTTTTTTGTAAAGTTTGTTTAGCCGGGAGTATAGGGTTTCATCAGTGTGTGTGTAGAAGAGGCACATTTTTAATTTTGGGGGGGGGGGTAATTTAAACGGACATCTCAGCCTGTCTCACTGCATTCCAGTTCTTACTAATAACATCTGGATACTGTACAGTGTAAAATGCCATGGCACAAAATACTTTAGAAAGTTACATGCTGAAAGACACACAGACACACTCTCTCTCTCTCTCTCTACCCTAAGCAGAACACAGCTGGATAAGGTATTAATATTTAGGAAACGTATCATACTTATCCAGAGACTAGCAGTGTGAATCCTGGCTGCAGTGTTCTTTCTCTGCTGTGTCTAAGCAAGACACTGTAACAAGACACTGGCCTGCTGTAGGGGCTATTAGACATCAAACCAAAGGGCACTCTGGGAAGACTAACTTGGAGAAGATGCAATAAAACAAACCTGAATGGCAGCCCCCAGAGGTCATAAAACACCCAGGGAAAATTAGAAAAAACTCCTCTCACAGCTTAGGCAGAAACAAAACTCTGGGATGAAGTGAGAACTCAAAACTGGTAGTAATACATATATTTTCCTGTTTTTAACATGCAGTTTTCCTTTAAGCAGCGGTGGCGTGATTGGTTGACTCATTAACACATCATTTGGACTGATAGCACTACTAATTAGCGTTAACATTAGCACCAACATCCTGTCTCTGGTGTCTGCTATAGATGAACGTTATAGTCCATAGTATGCAGCAGTTTTGCAATAAGCATCTATGCAAATGTCCTTTGGCAGACAGAAATTGTCTGTTGAAACTGAGCATCCAGCTTAAAGGTGTTGGTTATAAGTGGATTGTACTGTACTATTTCATTTTTTAAATGTCTTTTTTGTGCGTAAGGAGGGTATCATGAGAGGAAAGACAATTTTAATATATATTTTTAAATATAGGAGAACTTTCATTTTTATCGCCTAGTTGAAGGTTTTCAGTGAATAAAGGTGACAACCATGTTTGTGATGGCAAGCTGGGATGAGTAAAGTGTCTCACGAATTCTGCATTGGATTTACCCAAATTCAAACCCACTGCCTGAGTTTGTTCTAACCATGCGCTCATAAGGTATTAACACATGAGACTTGAGGCTTGTTTAGTCAGTCAGGAAGCAAGTGATTTCTATTCTGTTTTATAATATAAAATATGGACTGGATTTAAGGCATGTAGGGGAAAACTATTGATCCTGAAGGAGAGCTTAATAGCAGACAGTGGACTACATTGCCTGAAAGTAAAGGCTGAGTGCAGTATCAGTCCTTGGCAGTCATTGTGCCCTCCCAAGGGACCAGTAGTTTTCCCTGTATGCTAGGTGTTTTGGTTCATATTTGTTTCATGAAACTGGGTACTCACTCCAGGCCAGCAGTGGGGTGCATTAGCAGAGTAGCACTGACAAAGCACTGCAGTTTGCCAATTATGCACTGCTAAATCACTGAAGAATCGTTGGACTTAATTTTTCAGTGGCGTAAAGTATTCACCATTCAACATGGCTTAATACTGTAATTCAAATTTTTTCAAAAATGGGCTTTCGAAGTCCGCCTAAAAGCAGCACCTCATTTGTTACTGCAGTGCATATATAATTTGCTGCTAATGATTTATTCAGCAGTATAATTTCACAGACAGTTCCCAGCAATTCCTTTTGGTCAGTGAGTCTCTTTGTATTTCCCAGTTGAGTGCTGGCATTTGTGCCTCTTTCACACACACTCTCTCTCCCCTTCCCCCTCCCCCTCCCTCTTTCTCTCTCTTTCTCAGTCTTGGTTAACAACCAGTCTAAGGCTCAGCAACAGAGGGCAGAAAATGAAGTGTAAACACATATTTAATTTTCTCTTTTTTTTTTTTTCTTTTTTTCTTCTTTTCCTCTGGTTGATGTTTCAGGGCCACATTGAGGAGCTAGAGAAAGAAAGGAAATTGAGGGAGCGTGTTGAGAGAGACTTGGATGAAGCCGCTCGCCGGTTGCAGATGGCTCATGAAGAAATCCGGAGGCTGACGGACGAGCTTGACATGGAAAGGAAGTTGCAAGGCAAAAATGGTAACCACCATTTCTGGTGAAACAGGATAAGAGCACCTTTGTGTAAATCAGACCTATAGTATGTCGTACTGTCCTCTCTTTGGTCAGACATCATCACTGGTCAGCAAAGTCAGAGTAACTTCATTGAAATGATTCAGTAAAAAGCTCAGAGACTGACAATGTGTTGAACCTTCTGATTCACCTGAGCTGGAATCTGTTTAAAGAGAGGCAGTGTGGCCTTGTGGTTAGAGCATCAGCTTGGGAACTGGAAGAGCACAGGCTGAAACCCTGCTGCAGATAAAATACTTACTGTGGGACCTCAGGCAGGTCACTTAACCTCTCAGTGCTCCAGTCCACCTAGCTGTGGGAATGGGTAGAAAGGAGGGCTTCACTGGAAACAAGATACTGAATCCCAGATGGGCTATCCTGGATAAATAAATTGTTAAAAAGAGTTGTGTAAGGTTTTAGCCTAACAATGCTAAAACACTGCCTAGTTCTTCCAGATCTAAAAGGGTGGAGGTAGCTGTGGTATGTAATGTAAAAATGCTCGCTGTGGGTGAGGTGTGCTGTACACATTACTGTGACGGGGAGCGGGGGGCGTGACAGGAATGTGATGTGAAAAACTAACACAAATTAGCAGCTCAACCCTTGCATTGGGGTGCCATTGCTTTATGACATACATCAGTTAAAACAGAGAATACACTGCACACACCCCATGGCAAATCTTTCAAATATAAATATTATTTCCGCCTGAAATGGCCACTTATTTTATCTCTAGTAGGAGTGGGAGTCTCTTGATGTTCACATCAGAGCCCTGCTGTGAAGTTGCCCAGCTACAGTACCAAACATCAAGGTGGCCCATCCATCAGCTGGGTTCCTATTCTAAAATGTAACTGCCAGAGTTGGCTTTTGTAAGGTGTACTGCCTGAATGGCTTCCTTTGGGGATTGCACCTTAAGTAACCAGCGTGTAGGTAACTGGTGAGGAGCTTGATAATGAGAGATCCATTTGTCTCTCAAACATTAAATAAATACAAAATTAGCAGCTCAGCCCTTGCTCATTTACAAACCTTTAATGGTGTTTTCGTTAGCTACTGCTTTATGAAATACATTAGTTAAACAGATAATTCAGTGCACACCTCCCCCCCATGGCATATCTTTCAAATATAATATTTTCTGTCTGAATTGACCACTTATTTTTTCTCCAGTAGGAGTGGGGGTCTCTTGGTGCTCACATCAGAGCTCTGCTGTAAAGTTGCCCAGCTACCAAATGTCAAGGTAGACCACCTTGATGTGTGGCAGTTGGGCAGCTTCAGTGCAGGGCTCTGATGTGAACACCAAGAGCTCCCCCCCAGATAAAATAAGTGACCAATTCAGGCAGAAAGACTGTTAAATTTGGAAGATTTGCCATGGGGGTATGCAGTGTAAAAACACCGGCAGAGGGTGAGGTAGATAGTACTTACTTATACAACTGGGAGGTGACTAGCATATAAAGTAAAAAGCTGGCTGCATGTGAGGTCTGTCGTGCTTGTTAATATGACTGGGAGGGGGCTGTGGTTGAATACATAAAGAATAAAGTATGGGGTGGTGTGTGTAATGAGAAGTTTACACACACCTGAGGTGTTAGATGTTACATAAAACCCAAGAGCGAAGCTCAAGGGGTTTGTGAAAGCATCTAACACCGAGGTGTGTGAACTCGAGTTAAACACACCACCCCATATTTTATTTGATATAATTATGATTTTCCTTTTTTCTGTGGTAATTGTATGAAATAAAGCTGCTAGCAAAGGGTTGCGGTCCGGTTTCAGCGTATGTGTCCTTGGTCGCCCTAAAGTTTTATTTAACAGTTTTTATATTTCTTTGTTTCGTTCGGCAGGCTTAAGTTACGTTTTTTTAATTGTGCTAGATTTTCTTTTTTTTTTTTTTTTTAATTTCTTTTTTATTAAATGGTTTTTGTTACACTTATGTCAAGAGTACATTTCATACATTTCGTTATATTGTCACATGTCTTAAGTTCTGTGTGTATTATTGACAGTTTTTTGTAATTCACCCTGAGGTTTAAATGTTTATATAAAGTCTTATGCATTCTTTTGGTAAGAGACCATATGGAAGGTAAAGCTCCAACTCTTTTCTATTTTAGCTCATACCTTGCTTACCCCCTGAGTTTTGTTTACTCCTTCATTTCTAATATATAACCAAATGAGTAATTTCCTCTTCTCGGTTAACTCCTCCTTCTTTAATTAAATTTTCTTCCCTTCAGATCTTTGGTAGTTGTTCGATCATCCCCCTCTGTTACCTTCCCCACCAACTCCACCAAACTTAAGGACAGGAGTGGATCCACCCCAGTATGATAGAGAACCCACTTCTGCCATCTCATCATGTATGTTGGAGCTTTACCCTGAATTTTAGCATTAAGATTTTCTATTTCATATAATTCAGACATGGTGGATCTCCATTCTACTACTGTTGGAATTATACTGGTCATCCATCTATGAGTAAAGGACTTTTTAGCCGCCAAAAGACTGGGAGGCAAAATAGTTTTTTCCCATGGAGGGGAATGGTCTGGAAAGATCCCTAGCAGAACTTGTTCAGCTGTCAGTTCTATCCCTTGTTTGTGCTAGATTTTCTGTCTAAAATACACTTACCATCGAGTCTGAGTGGTGGTTTAGTCTGTGGGAGAAAAATAAGGCAGCCAGCGGTGGGACAGGAAGAGCCACCGCGGGCACATGTGCAGAGCGAGGGAAACCATGCATGTGTTTGCCGTAATAAACACTCCTTTATTACGGCATGGTTTCCCTATGGGAAAAAGGGGAACCCAGTTGTTATATAATATAAAAACACGGGCTGCAGGTGAGGTGCATTGTACTCTGTCCTCTGCTATTAGGGCTAGTGGACACTGGAGGCACTGTTGCTTTGTGCAAGGGCCAGCTGCAGAACAAACATGGCGCTACACCTTCAGTCACATGTTATAAATTTTATCTGTTTCTTTGTCACCAATCAACTTCATTTCTATATATTTGGGGGATATCTGCTTTTATTTTAGCCTATATTTACTGTTGTTAGTAGTCTTCTACTACAGCCAGAAAATAGAAGCAACCAGGATAGATGTAAGTAGCCTCTATTTTCTGATTGTTGAAATCGTGTTTCTTTCTGAAGGCCGCATTGGCAGTGAGAACATGGTGTGTTGAAGCCTTTACACCCTTTATGTCTGTGCAGTAAATGTAAAGTACCTGAAAAAAAATCAGGAAACTGTGCCACAAAGTGAAAGCTTTAACAAGGAAAAAAATCCTACCCTACAGCTTCCAAGGCAGTTTTGAAGATTATTGAAGGTAAATTGGGTATTTCTCACCTTTGCTGCTACCTATTTTGTTATACTCTGAGGTTTTGATTGACGAATGATGTTTGCCTTTGGCACAATTAGAGGAGCAGGACCCTAAATATTCAGCAGATGGACATACTGTAAAGACTAATGGGCATATTGACATCATGTTCTGTCTGCTAATGATGCTGCCATGAACCAATTAAATTTAACAATTCATAGAATGCGGAAACCAAGAATAGTTATGGGACTACTATTAACAGTAAGTATAAACAATAACGTTTATGTCCCTAGCGGCTGTAGAAAGGAAGTTAACTGGTGACAATTAAACTGCTAAAATTTATATGTTGGGGTGTAGTTTTCCATTAAAGAGCTGCTTGTGCCTTTGGGAAAAATTTGAAAAATATAATATTTACACACAGTTCAGCTTGTGTGTCATAGATCTTTTGTATATTTCTCCTTTCCTTTATTTATTACTGTGGAAACATGCACAAGAACATGCTCCTCATCCCTTGGAGTTTAGCTTCCTCAGCTGTTCATTCCTTACTTGAAGTCATAATCTGCTATGACATCATAATGTTTTACCAGGGCAATGACTGTATGGGGAACAGGCAATGGGTGATGAGGAACTCTATGCAACAAAGATACTGTTTCTAGGGATGTGGCTATGTTGTTCCATCCACATGTCTTGGCAGTGTCCTTTCCCCTTTAAGAGATGCAGGAAAGTCTCCAAGCTGGCTCCTCCCACCCACCCGGGTGGTATATCCCTCGGCTTTACCCCATGACGCAAGATCTTCCTTTCCGCTGGAAGAAGCAGGTTCCCTCCTTACTGCTCCCATGTTGAGTAGTCCCTAGTGCTCAAATCTTCGGATTTACTCCAAAAAACTTTAAATTCTTTTGAGTTTAGTCTTCAGTTCACTTATCGATCGCAACTACTATGGACGAAAAGTCCTTACCCGGATTTCACCTGTGCCCATGCGGGCAGAAGATCTTCCCTTGTCAATCTTCACCATTCATTACTTCCTGGGTGTAAGCCGGAGGCGCGCACCCGCCACGGGAGCTTTTTTTTTTAAAAGTCTAGCTAACGGCACCGCCCTCGAGAGTGACGTCATGCATCATGCGCGAGGGGCGCCGTTAGTAGCCACCGACCTCCTCCAACTCAGTTCTGTTTCTCCCGCCGAGGCAGCACCCGTCCGCGCGTAGCGCTGGTAGTTGTAGTAGTTTCCGACTCGTTTTCCTGACACTCGCGCCGATACGGTAAGACTGTTCTTTTCTTTCTTTCGGCGCGGGTGTTTTTCCTACTGTGTTTTAATCTCGCTTGGTTTCGCGTTATGTCCGCTCCTGAGCTTGCCGCTCGTCAAGACGGGCCGCGCCTATGCTGCCTGTGCTCCTGTGGCCGGCATTTCTCCGCCCCGGACCGGCATGATGTTTGCCTTTCGTTGCCTGGGACCCAACCATGATATGGATTCGTGCGCGCCTGTTTCGATGGACCGTCGCTGTCCTTGAAGTCCGCTGCCTGCACGCTCGGCAAGGCCCCGCTGACTTTCGGGGGACGGCGTCGCTCACGGGAATCTCGGGCGAGATCTCTAGGCCCTTCCTCCGGGTCCCCTCCCGGGCCTATACGGTCCGAGGAGGAGGGGGTCTCTCATCCTATCTTGCCGAGGAGGAGGCCCTTCCGCGGTGTTGGGGAGCTGCCGAGCTCTCCCGGGCCTGCAGAGCGCCGACACGCCCGGCTGTCACCTCTTCGAGGTGCAGGCTCCCCGTGTCGAGGCCCTTGGCTTTTTGGGCCCGGCTCGGGTGGGACTCGACACCGCCGCGGGCGCTAGCCTGATCCCGTGCTGCTCGCTGGTGCTGGTGATCGGGCAGCGCTAAGCTGATCCCGGGCGCCATTCGCGGCACCAGTGATCGGGCGGTGCTGCTTGCGGGCGCTTGCTTTGATCCCGCATCGCTCGCGGCGCTGTGATTGGAGCGCGCCAGCGAAGCGCGGCCTCGCACCGTCATATGCCGGGACATGGCGGCGCCGGCCGATGGTGCCGCCCCGCCTCCCGACGTTGCCGGCGGGCGCTGTTGGCCTTCCTTCCCGGCGGTGCTGGAGCCTGGCCGGAGCCACTTGGGGTGTGGGTTAGGCCTGCTGCCGGCGGGGGGCGAGTGGCGCCGCGACTTGGTACCGGGGCCGTTCGCGGCCCTGTGGCCTCGGGGACCCTGGGTGGCCAGCATCGAGGTCCTGCTGGTCTCATCCTCCTCGGAGGACGATGACTCAGATGTGGACCCATTCTGGCACCCCCATTCTTCGGGATCTGGGTCCTCGGTGGCTAGGGGTACCAAGCGCCGCAGCGGGCCCCTCCCTCTGTCCCCCTTACCGTCGTCTCCTGAGGGTTCCTCGGCTGGGGTGGCGAGAGTCTCGGGGCAGACGGGGTGACGGAGGGGAGGCTCCTCTCTGGAGGCCCGTGACAGCTACCCCGGGTGCTGTTGCCTCCTCTAGGGACAGGGGACGCGTAGTCGAGGAGGAGGGCCCTCGGAACTCCGAGGGTTGAGGGCAGGCGGCCTGCTGCCTGGTCTCTTTGGCCACCTCAGGGGGTGGCCAGGAGCCGTAGTGCAGAGACCCGCCCCCTGGGGTTCTAGGGTGTCCTCCGGCGGCGTTTGTGCGGACTGCCCTTCTGGATCCATGCAGTCCCGCATCGCCACAGGGAGTTTCTCCCCAGGGCTCTTCCAGGCTCCGCTTCCCAGAGTTCCGCTCTTGCGGCCTGGTTTGATATCCGGATCCCTCACTAGGGCTCCTTTCCCGGATTCCAGAGCCCTTGCAGAGGCAGTTGCCTCGGAGGTGCCCTCTCCCATCTCTCTGCCTTCACCACCCCGCCTCCCGGGCCATGTCGGTCCCACGGGTCCGTTATCCTGGGAGCAGTTCAGAGGTTCTCGCGCGGCCTTCCCTCATATGTTAGATACATGCATGAGCGGGTCTTCGACTCTCCCCATCACCGCAGGAATCCTCTGGGCATTCCAGTTCCCCATCATCCTCGCCTCCTCTGAGGAGAGGAACCCCTGCTCATCTGTCCTTCGATGCTGATTTCACAGAATATCAGCGCTTCTCCTCGAGGATGGTGAGGGATTCTCGGATTTCCTACGCTCGAAGAGACAATAACGGGAGACGCGTGAATTCCTTGGTGAATTCAGTGCCCAGCATCTGGTGGTACCTTCCTGCCTATCCCTTCCAGGAGGCGTCTATCCGTCCTGGCAGTTCCTGCCGCTTCTTCCCCAGCCCCGGCGGACTGCCAGCGTAGGTATTGTGCCCCCTCTGAGTCTCTAGGTTCCCTTCCCAACCCGTCCTCAGGTTTGGTATACCTGGATACTCCTTCTGGGCGCCGTTGCCTGGCGCACGACCGCCCACCGGATTCGGACTCTCTCCAGTTCGACCGTTGGGGGCGAAGAGTGTTCTCTTCTTCTCGTGCGAGTGCATGTATTGCATCACATCAGGCTCACCACGCTGCCTACAACCGGCATCTGTGGTCGATGATGTCCCAGCTGCTGGCATCTATGCCTGACACGGAGCAAACCAGACAAGCCGTTGCCCTCCCCGCGGTAGGCCTGGAGCTGGCAAGACACCAAGCAAGGGCGTCTTATGACGCCAATGCGGTGGCTTCCAGGCTTGCGGGGACAGCGATCTGCATCAGGCGGACGGCATGGCTTCGTCTTTCCAGGTTGTCACCCCTGGCCCGGCGTAGGGTGATTCGCTCCGCCTTCCGGGGGACCCGTCTTTTCTCTTCCAGAGCTAGGAGACTTTACAGGGGCTCCCTCCGTCTCCTCATCCTCGGGAGGCACCTCCTAGCTCTTCTCCCACTTAGGCTTTCTGAATAAGCCAGGGTCTTCTCCTTCTGTTTCTCACCAGCAGAAGGCTGGGGTCTTGTTCCTCAGGGTATGGCCTCTTCCCCTCCAGGGAAGAGGGAGCTTACTATCACTAGGAGTAATGAATGGTGAAGATTGACAAGGAAGATAGGAAAATACGACCTACCGTAATTCTTGATCTTCTCTTGTATTTTCACCATTCATTACTTACACCCCCCACCATCCCTCAGTGGCCTCTTCCTGTGGCTTTTCCACCTCTGCCTCCTTCCTCTCTCTGCATATAAAAAAAAATTTTTTTCTTAAAATATAGGAAAAGTTGCTTAATTTTTCCAAAAAAAAAAAAAAAATCTTTCTTGGGGGGTCTAATTTTCCAGAAAAATTACTTACTCTAAGATTCATGGGCCATCTCGTGGATTGCATTGGCGATCAGACTGCACAACTATCTCTTGCCATTCTTCTGGCAAGATACCTCTGGGGTTTTTTGGCCTGGCTCAGGCTATTCAGTTTTGATCCTGCAATTCCGTGTTCCAGATAGTTGCCCTGAAATCAAAATCCCCCATTCTTGCCTTGCAGAGCAGAGGAACGGGCACGTCTATTCCTTTTTTCTTTTTGCAAAAAAAAAAAAAAATGCTGAGGGAACTCTCTTCGACTGCTATAGGCATCTTGGTATCGGGGTCATGCATCTAGTCTACAAAATTTTATCTGTAAAAAAAAAAGGAAAAACAAACAAGAAGGCAATGAGAAGGTAGGCTATCCTTCTCGCTAGTTTGCTTATTGGTTTCTCCTTTTAAGTGTCCTCCTGGACAATTTTTGCAGAAGAGCAGTGCTGACCATATCCAATCCCAGCCAGCCTAAGCCTTGGCCTGCCTTGGCCAGTCAGTCTGAGTCCCATTTCTATCTTAAAACGCCTGAAAGGCTTACAGTTTCCATTTCTAAACCCCTGAGCAGCACTCTCATGCTGCCTGGGTTTTATTCTTCCCTCCTCGGGTGTCCTCCAGTTAAAGGCCTTCCGCGGCCAGGAGCCCGAGGTGGGTATCAAGAACAATGGCATGTTGAAGATGAGGACTATGCCCTCCTGAGTCTGTCTAGCGGGTTCGGTGAACCTTCTTCAGCTCTATCTCCGGGATTCTTGCTTCCCTTTAGTCGAGCCTTCAGCTGTGAGCTAACTATGCTCTTGGGCATTCTGGTCCCTTCAACATCCCATCTCTCTTCTCTTCTTCTTCTTCTTCTATTTTCTCATTTCCTTACTTATCTCTCCTCCTAGAGTCGCCCAGGTAAGGAGGCCCTGCAGTCCCTAGGCTAGGGATACTCTTATCTCCTCTGTCCTTCCTCCATCAGCTTATTCCTTTTCAGTTCATTCTTCCTTGCTTTGCTATCCCTCGGCTATCTTGCCTCACTATCTATATTCTCTGCTTTCTCTTTGCCTCTCCGGCTCACAGAACTGAGTTGGAGGAGGGTGATTATAGCGGCGCCCTCGCGCGCATGGCGCATGGCGTCACTCTCGAGGCGGTGCGTTAGCTAGACTTTAAAAAAAAAAAAAAAAAAAAGCTCCCGTGGCGAGCCTCCGCTTACACCCAGTAAGTAATGAATGGTGAAGATACAAGAGAAGATCAAGATTACGGTAGGTACGACTTTCCTATGTCCTGGCTACCCCACCTCCAGGCCACGTGCGTCTATTGCCTGGGCCACGACTGCGCTGCCCAGGCCTGCGACATTTGCTGGTTGCTTCACACAACAGTCCTTGAGGACTGCCTCGCCCGCCTGAAGTTGGGCCACCCGGAAAAACAACATCCGCCAGTTAAATCCAAGGATGCCTGTTGGGTGGTCTCTGCGGCTGTGGGGTTCGCCGAGCAGCTGGAACAACTTAAGACCTTTGAGGAGGAGGCAGCTTGGGCCACCACGCAGTCCTCCTCGGCTTCTACTTTTGTTCTGCTCAAACTGGACTGCACTTACTCAGGCTCCTTCAAGGAGATGTGCCAGTCCCTCCCGACTAAAGGGCAGGGTCCTTCTGGCTCGCACAGCTCCCGCTCTCGCAAGAAAGAGTCGAAGAAAGAAAAGGAGAAGACTCGCCGACCTTCCTGGGACCAGAAGTGTTCTCAGTCTCAGGACTCTCAGGTTTTGATCTAGGTCAAAACCGTGGCCTTGGCTGCTGGCTTCATGGAAACCCCATCGGGCCAGTTGGTCGAGATGCTGGCTGATGAAGCGGCCAATATTTTTCTCAACCTTGTCGACCGGTTGTCATCAGAAGAGGCCGACAACTCTCTGTTCAGGACTCCAGTCCTGCCTGTAACCTCTGAAGGGGCGGCTGAGTCCACGTGAGCCGGACCTCAGGTCACTCTAATTCTGACCAGGAGGAGAGCTGCGGCACTCCCAGCCCCCAGAGGTCCCTCTTTGGTACCCCGGCAGTTGAGGTTCTCGGTCTTCCTCATCCAGTGGGTCAAACAGATCCCACCGTCACCAGCGATCTCGCTCTCAGTGCCGCCACTATTCATCTTCATCCTCGTCGGGTGAGGAGAGGATTCAGCGCAAGTTGTGTTGACGCAATGAAGATCTCATGCGGCAACAGTTGGTGCTGGCTGGTCCGCAGCTGACCCCGGCTCCCTTGCCATCATTTGGCTGTCGCCGACAGGTCGTCACTGACGTCCCCAGTGGGGCTGGTCGATATCATTCCTCCCCTAGCGGAGCCGATCATGACCGTCTCGGTTCAGCTGAAGTTGGCCTCTCCACCAATCCTGGTGGAGCCGCCGCCCAAGCAGTTGCCAACCGCGCTCCGACGAAGGAGTCTCGGCCGGCCAAGGGGCTTGCCCATTGGCTGTCTGTCACTCTCACACCTGACTGCCCCCAGCGTGTCAAAAGTGACTCTGGCGGCCGACCACTTTACGTGGACTCCTCTGAGTCCAAGGACTCCTCACTGCACTCCCATCCAGTTGATGTGGAGTCAGTGGGGGATCTCTCGACGGAGGAAGGGCCCATTTTTTTCATGGGCATCCTCCACCTCATCTCCAGGTCCACGGGGATGAAATTGGAGCCCATCCAGAAGCGGGCTCACTATCCCCTCACAGAAATCCTGGACAGAGGGGACTCTCAGATGGAGGCTTTCCCAGTAGCCAAGGCCATTGTTGGTCCAGCCCTTGATCTTTGGCAGCGCCCCACTTCCTGCCCTGCGCCTTCGGCCAGTATGGCCTGCAAATATGCGGTTCCCACAGGTACCCTTTCGAGTTTCTCGGAGCACCTCTTGGCTGAGGGGTTGGTGGCCGACTCCATGTTTCGGCGCTTGGGCAATACCGGGGATGTTGAAAAGCCGCTGGACAAGAAATTGGATCATGTGGCTAAAAAGGTCTATGCTGCCTCCTTGCTTGGCCTCCGCCAGGTGAGCTCAGCCATCTTGATGGCACACTTCTCCCACACCCTACTGGGCTCCTTGCACGAGTTGATTCCTTATCTTCCTGCAGACCTCCAGACCATGGTCAAGCAGGTCCATGATCAGGGCTGGGCTGTGGCTAAGCAGCAACATCAAACAGCTCTGGACATGGGGGATTCCTGTGCCCGCTTGGTGGCAGCCGCAGATTCCATGCACTGTAGGGCTTGGCTGCAGATCTCGACCTTTATGGCAGATACTCAGCACAAGCTGGTGGACGTCCCATTTCTGGGCACCAATCTGTTTGGGCCCGGTGTGGAGGGTCATCTCCAGCGTATCGAGAAGTCCATTGACACCTTGGACTCCATGACATCTGCCCAGAAGGATCCCAAGGGCTCCATGCAGCAGAAGCGTAAGCCCTTTTGGTCCTCCACTCTTGCAGCAAAACCGGCCCAGCACCAGTCTGGCCAGCAGACTCAGACTTGGTGACCCAGGCCCAAGTCCGTGGCCTCTGTGGTCCGCAAGCCTGGAGGGAAGGGACCCGGTGGCTCCTC
This sequence comes from Neoceratodus forsteri, assembly GCA_016271365.2. Taxonomy (NCBI): domain Eukaryota; kingdom Metazoa; phylum Chordata; order Ceratodontiformes; family Ceratodontidae; genus Neoceratodus; species Neoceratodus forsteri. Next base: position 573,699,285 of record CM057452.1, read on the forward strand.
AGCCAGGTCCTTCTCCTCCAAGCCTACCCAGTGATGGGATGAGAGGTGCCACCCTCATGCCTCTGTCACACCACCCCTGGGTCCTCCTATGGGGAGCTGGTTCAGCCACTTCCTTTCCGCTTAGTCCGCTGTCACCACAGACAGATGGGTTCTGAAGGTGGTCTGCCAAGGTCTGCTTCTGGAATTTGAGCAGTACCCTCCAATCTGAGCCCACATCCCACAGGAGGACTTGGTATCTGCAGACACTCGGTTGGCTCTTCGAGACGACATAGCCCAGCTCCTTCGCAAGGAGGTCGTGGTCAGAGTGGCGGATCCTCCGGAACACCCAGGGTTTGTCTCCAGGCATTTCCTGGTGCCAAAGTGGACCGGGGTGGGGGGCTGGCTCCCCATTCTAGATCTGCACGATCAAAATAAATTCCTCAGGTCCCACACCTTCATGATGGTAACTGTGTCCCAGATCATATAATCTCTGGAGTAAAACATGTCATTTTGCTCCCTGGATCTACAGGATGCGTTCTTTCATATCCTGATTGTCCGTCCCATCAACGGTTCCTCTGCTTTCAAACTGAGGGAACCCTCTGAGTTCCGGGCCATGCCATTCGGCCTCTCCTCAGTCCCCAGAGTCTTCACCAAATGCATTGCAGTCGTGTCAGTTTACCCGAGGCACCGAGGGGTCCGGGTGTACCCCTACCTGGACGATTGGCTGATTGCAGGTTCCTCCAAGCAGGAGGTGGAGCAGTCCAGGGCCAAGTCAGAACTCATGCCTTTGCAGGTGATCAGCTTCATCGGGGCAGAGCTCGACTCTTGCTGAGCCAGAACCCAGCTCCCAGCAGACAGGGAGGAGGTTCTCTCCTCTTTTGCCTGATCATTTCTGGTTGGGCACTTGTGCCCTGCCTTGGACTTCCTGCGCTTTCTGGATTACATGGTGGCCTGCACCAGCATGGTCTGATGGGCCTGTTGGCATATGCACCCCCTGCAGTGGGAACTGGCCAGCCAGTGGTCTCAGCGCAAAGTTCACTTTGACCAGCTGGTCACTGTGACCCAGAGGATGTGGGACGCCCTCCAGTGGTGGCTAGTCTCAGAATATCTGCAGGAAGGAATCCCATTTGCCCGCCTCGAGCCAATGGTCATCCTGTTGACTGACACCTCTCTCATGAGCTGGGGTGCCCATCTGGGGGAACACTAGAGTTCACAGGCTCTGGACCCCCGAGGAGTCTCGATGCCACATTAACCTGCTGGAGCTCGGCAGTTTGGCTGGCGCTGACTGCATTCGCTCCATATGTTTGGGGTCAAGAGGTCTAAGTCTGGATGGACAACACTACGACCATGTACTGCCTCAACAAGCAGGGTGGAACGAACTCCCTGCCTCTGTGCAGGGAAGCTCTCTGCATGTGGACTATCGTGCGCAGCCTGGAGAGGGATCTCCTAGCCATCTATGTGGCAGGAGCCTCCAATCAGCTGTCGGACACTCTCAGCCGTATGGGCCAACTGTCTCATGAGCGGTCTCTCCATCCGGAGGTAGTTCACAGCCTGTTCTCCCAATGGGGTACCCCTCAGGTGGACCTGTTCACCTCCAGGGAGAACACAAAGCTGGGGCTGTTCTGTGCCCACCCCCCTCAGCAGGGCTCACTGCAAGGGGATGCCTTCTCAAGGCCTTGGACCCCAGGCTTCTTCTATGCCTTCCCTCCACTTCCTTGATCCACAAGGTGTTGCTCAATGTCAGGAGGGACAAGGCGCTGGTGATCCTGGTGGCTCTGGACTGGCCATGCCAGTTTTGGTACCCCGATCTTCTCAGCCTCAGCAACAGGCTCCCAAGGTGTCTTCCACTCTGCCCAGACTTGCTCTCCATCAATCAGGGGAAGGTACTCCACCCGGACCTTCGATTCTTGCACCTGACAGCCTGGTTCCTGAGCGGCTGGAGTTCCAGGCTTTGGGTCTCTCCAAAGATGTCCTCACTGTGGTGGAGGCATCTAGAAAGGAATTGGCCAGAAAATGCTGTGCCTTCAAATGGAAGAGATTCTCCATTTAGTGCCAGGACAAGGGGATGGACCCTTTGTCCTGTCCAGTGGCCAGCATTTTGGACTACCTGTGGTCCCTCTCCAAAGGGGGACTTCGGTTGATGACCCTTAAGGTGCACCTTGCAGTCATCTCTGCTTACCGGGCGCAGGCTGGTCAGCAGTCGGTGACACAGGAGTAGGTGGTCTGACACTTTTTCAAAGGCCTAGATCACATTTCCCCTCCGGTGCATGAACCACCACCACCATGGGATTTGTTGCTGATTTTGGCAAAGCTCATGGGCAAGCCATTCTAACCAATGCACAGGTGTGACATGTCTCACCTGTCGTAGAAGACCACCTTCTTGGTGGCTATCACGTCAGCCAGAAGAATCAGTGAGCTCCAGGCTCTTTCGATGGAGTCTCCTTACCTGGTTTTCCACAGGGACAAGGTTGTCCTGCGCCCCAACCCAACGTTCCTCCCGAAGGTTGTGTTGGAGTTTCACCTGAACCAGGTGATGACTCTTCTGGGGTTCTTCCCCAATCACACCTCGGAGGCCGAACCACAGGCTCCATACTCTGGAGCTGAGGCAAGCGCTCACTTACTACAAAAAAGCACACGGCTGGATTTGGTGGAGAGGTTTGCCAGCTGTTTGTCACCTTTACTGAAGCCATACCTTGCAGACCTGCAATCAAGTGGATGATTGGCAGGTGGATCGCATCCTGCATTATTCTCTGCTATAGGTTGGTGGGTAGGTAGCCTTCCGGAGAGCTAAGGGCTCATTCCACCCATCATACCGCTGCGTTGGTGGCTGGTTCGAGGGACATCCCTATCCAGGAAATCTGCAGGGTTGCTACCTGGAAGTCAGCACATACCTTCATTTCCCATCACCACATTGACCTAGAGTCACGCTGGAATGCTGGTTTTGGTGCCTCAGTTCTCCAGTCTTTGTTTCCTAAGTAGGGGGTATGCACCTTGCCTCCCTCTTCCCGGAGAACTGCTAGGAGTCTGCCAAGATGTGTGGATAGAACAACATATCCACGTCTCTAGAAACACAGGTTACTCACCTGTAACAGTAGTTCTATGAGTGATATATGGTGTTCATCCACATGGACCCATCCGACCTCCCCTGGCTCAGGCGCACAACACTGTTTCCAGCGGGCAAGATCTGGCATCATGGGGCAGAGCCGAGGGATATACCACCCAGGTGGGTGGGAGGAGCCAGCTTGAAGACTTTCCAGCATCTCTTAAAGGAGAAAGGACACTGCCAAGACGTGTGGATGAACAACGTATACCACTCCTAGAACTACTGTTACAGGTGAGTAACCTGTATATCCATGTAAAGGACCTCAGTATAAAAAAAGGGAAGGAGAAACACATAACTCATGTGAATTATATAGAGGATTATGTATGGTTCTCCATACACAACAAGGCTATGTCTGAACTGAGAGGTTGCCGTGGCAACCAGAGACATTGAGAGCGCAGCTCCAGAGTTCCCCTGGTTGCCATGGCAACCTCTCAGTTCAGACATAGCCTTGTTGTGTATGGAGAACCGTACACAATCTTTTAAAGTGTATGGTTCTTTATACATTCTATAGGCATGAGTCTGCTGCTTAAAATGCTGAAGTCTCTTTATTCAAACCCCAAAAATCTCCTAGTAGTATTAGACAATATGCAGTCAACTCAGAACCTCTGACTGCCTCTGGAGCTCTGATGTGGAATGTATGCAAATCATGGAACTTACAATGAAACATTCAGGACTTCGGGTTGAGACATGGTGGGATAGGCGTGCAGGGTTAGAGCTCTCTCTCCAGAATCCTACAAAAAGACCACCGAACCCTGTTATAAGCTTAAAAAATGGACTGAATTGAATTGGTGTTGGCATTTAACACAGAACAGGGTTGGCAATAGTTGGTGAAAATCCCCCGCGGGGTATGGCCCGGCACTCCAAAAATCAGTACCAGCTGCTCTCAGACCTTGCCAAGGAAGACAACCATGGCCTACTAGAAGCCGTTCCACCAGGGCACGCCACGAATCCTCTGGACAGCAAAAAACCCAAAGGAGGGAAAAAAACAACCAAACTCATGCAATCAGAAGCTATTTTAAAAGCAATTGCAGACTTTCGCTCAGAAATGAGAGATGCTATAAAAGAAATGTGCACTGACCTGGGGGAGCTCCAATCTCGGATGAGCGAGGCGGGCTCACAGATTAGTGATAATGCCAAAAGAATAGATTCCTTGGAGCAAGCAGTGAGAGCCCTTGCCTCGGAACAACTTCACTCCTCGCTAAGACAGGAGGATGCCAAGAATAGAGGGAAGAGGAAAAATATTTGAATCTTCGGCCTCCCAGAGGGTGAGGAGGGGACAGACCCAGTGGCCTTTGCAGATTACCTCCTCCAGACGGTCTTGGACTTGGGGGCCAGACTATCAGATTGACATTGAAAGGGCGCATAGGGCCTTAGGCCCGAAACCATCCAAACCTGATGCCAGACCTTGTTCTTTCATCATGCGTTTTTTTGAACTACAATCAAAAGGAGCAGCTTGTCATTAAGGCATGGCGCAAACAAAAAATAACGTTTGCTAACCAACGTTTCATTTTCGATAATGATTATGCACCAGTGACTCAGCAAATGAGAAGGGAATATTCATAATTGTTTCCCCACCTCAGGGCACAGAATTAAAAAATTTGCACTCCCTATCTAGCAAGACTGGTAGTCATGTTTCCCAATGGCTCAGTGGTTTACAGTTCGGCGACAGAAGCCAGAACAGACTTACAGGTGCAAGGAATTATTACAGAGAAAAGCTCTGGCGTGTCCAGTGCCCCAGCTACACAGGTCAGGACAGGTCCTTGCCGGCAGAACCCAGAGAGGATGGGCGACCCTCAGCTGTAAACTATCCTGGAAAGGGTGTGCCAATTTAGAAACCCGACTCTCCAAACCTGAAGGCCGGACTAAACAACTGGACTTGTGATTCAGATTGGTGGAGGGAGTTTGGGAGTTGAGGGGAGGAGGGTTCTGCTAATGGCCAAGCGGGGAGTTGAGAATGGGCCTAAACAATTCCCAGTTCTAAATTATAAAGGTGCCTCTATACAAACCTTGGTGCAGTAGGGGTTGGCTATAAATACTATCGCCCTGTTCTCCTCTGGGCTCGTGCGTGCAACCCTCCCCCTCTCATTCTGTATCATGGGACCCCCCCCTTTCCTGCTGATTGACTCTCTCACCTCTCCCCTAAAGGTTGTGTTCGGTGACGGATACTCACCAATGCATAGTCTGGAGAAAGATGACTTTAAATGCAGATATTGAATATTAGCTTTCAAATGTTTTGGTCTGGGTTCATCCTATACTGCCCTAGCGGGCTCTCTGTTAATGGCCGGGGGGAATGGGGAAGGGATGGAGATAATTTTCTGAACTCATTTTAAGAGCTGCTAACTGGGCTCCCCCCCCCCTTCCCAATATTTTGCTTAAGGGATTAAAATCTAAGTAACAACAGGTGGTTGGGGATCTAGCCATATTGTGCAAGGAATGAAAAGTGGAGAAACATGTGGGGGGGGGGGGACAGAGAGATAATCTTTTGGGGACCTTTTTCCTCTTTTCTTATTTTAGACCTGGAAATTGCTTTATCTCATTTAGAGGGCATTGCTCTCTTAACTAAAGTTACGGAGTGTGGTCCATCAAGGGGTAAATTATAGAGGCTTATGTTAATTTTAACCTTCTTAGTAGCACCCCAGTAATTAGTGCCTCTGTGGGCTGAGCAACATGGAAAGTTCTCGAGGGGGGTGGAGTCACCCTGTAGTTTTTGTACTAGTTTAACTATATATATATATGTATAGGTTTTTTTTTGTTTGTTTGTTTTTTTGTTTTAGAAACTAGGTCAAGTTAAGAGTCGTTCAAGTCTTTACCACTCCTGGAATGGCCAATATATTTTTTGATGTTCCTTGAGAGGGTAGTTACCCCTCTCAGGTGGGCCCATACTCTCCTTTTGGGGTCTGTGTCCAACTTTGCCGGGCAAGAAAATGACCTCGGAAATTGTCTCCTTGAACAAGGGCTGGAGATGGAGATATCTCCCCCAAGTGTGGAAGCTCATGTGTGTATAGTTTTTGTGGTTCAGGTCCAGTTCGGATATATGTTTGGTTCTAATTTCTTAGTTAGTTTCGCTAATATAGCGAAAATAGCAATGAGTATTTTCACTGTTTATATAGGTTATGAAGTTGGAAAAATGGTTGAAGACACGATTCTACAATTGATGTTCCCGAGAAGCAAAGTGGAAGGGAATGCTTGGGGAGTGGAGGGCACCTTAAAATATTGATGATACACCTTCTTGCGGGTCCTCGATATGCTGGACTGAGGTATAACCTGTGGGTGGGTTGGGGGTGGATAGAAATTTATCTGAATGTAACTGGTATGTGCCCTTTTTCCCCAAGAGATGTTCCCTTTTACAAACTGTTGCCCCCTATTTTTGAGATAATGGTTACTGCACCATTAAAGATTTTCTCACAGAATGTTAATGGTCTACACTCCCCAGTTAAACGGACAAGGGTAATGCAGCACTTGGGTAAACAAAAAGCGGATTTATACCTTTTACAAGAGACTCACTTTCTCCAGGAGAACATTCTAAATTAAGCTGGGACAACAGATACTGGGTACTGGCATCTTCCCACCCTAGTGGACGTAGGAGAGGAACAGCTGTTCTTATTCCTATCGTGACCCCGTTTGAGCTCCAAGAATCCTATTTAGATCCCCAGGGTCGTTACGTAATAATGAGGGGGATACTTTACTCCCAAGTAGTAACATTGGTTAACTTATACCTCCCTGTGCAATCTTCCCTCCCCGTAGTCAGGACCTTTTTACAGAAGGTGATGGAAATTTACCAGGTATTCTACTAATGGGAGGGGATTTTAATATACTTTTGTCCCCCCGCTTGGACTCCTCAAATCCATTGCCCCATCAGCTCCCAAATGCAACAAAATATCTTAAGGGAAATTTGGCTTACATGGGAATTGAAGATGTATGGAGGAAACTGTTTCCAATGGTCCCTGGCTACACTTTTTTCTTGGCAAGGCACCGATCATACTCTAGGCTCGATTATTTCTTTATAACGTGTGAGCACCTGACGCTGGTGCAGGACATAGAGGTAGAGCCGAGGGTAATCTCGGATCATAACCCCATAATTTTAAAGACTGACCTGGGTATACAAAAAAAATTGAAGCTTTGGAACTTTAATATATCACTTCTTCGAGCTACTGAATTTCAGGAAAATATGCGTAAACGTATACCCCAAGCGATCCAGGAGAATGTCTCGCCTGACATTTACCCACAAATCCAATGGGACACGTTGAAGGCCATAATTAGGGGACAGATTTTGGCTTACGCCTCTCGTAAATCTAAACAATTGGAAGCTAAGTTTAACTATTTAAAAGGCCAATTGAGTTCCTTCCAGTTGTTGTATAGAGAAGGGGATAAGGAGTTACAACAGAAAATTAGAGACACCAAGCAAGAAATACATAACATTTTGGATTATAGGACCCTTCAGAACCTAAATTTTTTAAAACAAAGAAACTATGAGGGAGGAGCCAGAGGGGCCAGAATAGTGGCTTGTAAGTTGCAGGCTAATAGACGGGCCTCGACAATTCTTAAGATAAGACTTCAAGGTTCCAACAACTATATGTATAAGGAGGACCAAATCAAGCAGGTTTTCTCCCAATACTATCAATCATTATACGCTACCCCGCAGCAGTCCCAAACCAGTTAATCTCTTCATTTCTGGCGAGTCTCCCACTACCTCAATTATCAGAGACACAGAGAGAATCTCTTAAGGCCCCGATAGGAGCTTCTGAGATCCTGCAACAGGTTAAAGCACTGAAAACTCTTAAATGTCCAGGTCTGGGTGGACTGGGAGTGGAGTGGTATAAGGTGTTTATCCCCCTGCTTTTACCGAGTTTCCTTCCAGCATGCAGAGTGGTGGCGGAAGGGGAAACCCCTCCCCCTTCGTGGAACCACGCCATCCTCTCCCCAATAATAAAACCTGACAAGGACCCCACACTTACATCCTCTTACCACCCAATCTCAGTCTTGAATGTTGACTATAAAATATTTATGGCCATTTGGGCAAAAAGATTGGAACCCCTGCTGCTACTTTTGATTCACCCGGATCATCTGGATTTATTAAAAAACATTCAACTTCGGATAATTTATGGAGATTAATGCTTTTGCTGGAATATATACATTCTAGACAGATCCCAGTGACCTTAATAAGTTTGGATGCCGACAAGGCTTTCAACAGGGTGGCCTGGGATTTTCTTTGGGTCACCCTTTTGAGACGCTCCTTCCCAGATTCCTTTATTTCATGCCTTAAAAATATATATGCATGCCCTGAAGCCTATATCCGTATTAATGGAACTTTAACCCAACCCATCCAGATACAGCGGGGCACCAGACAGAGTTGCCCCTTGTCCCTTCTACTTTTTGCAATTTATGTAGAACCCCTGGCAGAAGCTATTAAGAGGAATAGGAAGATAGAGGGCATCCCTCTGGGCAAAAGGGAACATAAAGTTGCGCTATTTGCAGATGACGTCTTGGTTACGTCCTTATCACCAGAGACTTCCCTCCTGGCACTGTGGAAAACCCTGGTGAGGTTTGGGGCAATTTCTGGACTAAAACAGACTATCTCTAAAACTGAATGTTTACCATTATACTTCACCCCCTCCCACAATCTTAAGCATAAGTATCCAATACAATGGCACCGAACCAGAATTAAATATTTAGGAATTTGTGTTCCTCTGAATTTAGACCATCTTGAATTATTGAACTATGAACCCATCTCAATCCAAATACGATCAGATTTTTCAAAGTGGTCAAAAATGCATTTAAATTTCTTTCAAAGAATAGAGGCCATCCGAATGGTCGTTCTCCCCCGCTTACTTTATCTATTCCAGAGTGTCCCAGCCATTCCCTCCAAATACTATTTTGACTCCTGGGACAAAATGGCCTCAAATTTTATTTGGAATAGTCAAAAGCCGAGGATTTGGATGTCCCTCCTCCTATTCCCGTTGACCCAGGGGGGTGCCAACTTGTCTAACTTTAAACTCTATGCATTGGCTACCTTTCTAAGAGTACTTTTTCTCTGGCTCTCTCTCCAACCTATTTGTCTGTCTGGAAAATAACTCAAATTTAATATTAATGACCTTTATGACATTAATAAACTAGCATTGTCATCTCAATCTAGGAGACCTCCTTTGCGAGACTTTTCCCCATACACAGCACAAATATTAAAGCTATGGTACCAACTAAAACAAAAAAGGAATTTCAGGGAGATCTTCTTTCACACATTAGTCTCGGAAGACGAGGGCTTCTTTCTGAATACATTCAATATGACCTTTGTTAAATGGAGGAGACTGGGACTAAACTTTTTCTCTCAATTTATCTCTAAATCGGGAATAATTCCATTCGAGTTCCTAATAGCTAAGTATGGACTTTTGGAAAGGGATACTTATCGATATGTACAGGTTAAAAATGATATCCTACGGCAGAGAGATGTGAGCGCAAGCTCCCCAGAGCCTCTTCCGGTCCTTTGGAGCATTCTTAACGACACTCTGAGAGGAACAACATGGGGCCACTTAATAGGTCATCTCTATAAGGGGTTGAGAGAGGGTCTGGGAGACTTCTCTGATTCTATTTTGAACAGCTGGAATAGGGTCTTGGACTTGGTGATTCCCAGTTTGGAATGGCAAAAAACTTCCACTGTGGCCCTTAAAATTACTCACTCAACTCAATGGCGCGAGTTTGCTTGGAAGTGCAGATCGAGATTTTTTCATGCCCCGGCTGTCCTGGCTAAATATCTTCCTCCCTCATTTGGAAAGTGTTGGCATAGCTGCTCATGCACTCAGGCAGACCTGGGACATGTCTTTTGGACATGCCCACAGATCACACCCTTTTGGTGTGTATTCCAACAGGAGATCTCGGATTGTCTGGGTGAACTTACATCAGAAATAGAAACATAGAATTTGACGGCAGATAAGGACCACTTGGCCCACCCAGTCTGCCCATTTCCCTACCTACTGGATAAGCTGCAGATCCTAGTTAACCAGCAGCCTACTTCTTCTTACCCCCACCCCCCAGAATTGCCTTATGCCTGTCCCATGCATGCTTGAATTCCACCACTGATTTTGACTCCACAACCTCCTCCGGAAGGCCATTCCATGCATCCACAACCCTCTCTGTGAAAAATACTTCCTTAAATTACCTCTGAGCCGCCTCTATCTTCAAATTGTGCCCTCTTGTTCTTGCACACTTCTTTTTGAAAGATGCTACCCTCTTGGACTTTGTTGATTCCCTTGAGGTACTTGAAAGTTTCTATCATGTCCCCTCTCCTCCTTTCCTCGAGGCTATACATATTAAGCTCCTTAAGTCTCTCTTCATATGTCTTCGGTGCAGACCCTGCACCATTTTAGTTGCCTCCTCTGACAGCTTCCATCCTGTCTATGTCTTTGCAGAGATTGGGTCTCAGAACTGCACACAGTACTCAGATGGGGTCTCACCAGCTGTCTGTACAGAGGGATAATAACTTTGTTTTCTACTGGTGATGCCTCTCCCTATGCATCCCAGTATTCCCCAGCCCTCCCTGCTGCCCTCACATTGCTTGCCCACCTTTAGGTCATCTGATATGACTACCCCCAGGTCCCTTTCATTTTGTTGTTGTTAGTATCTCACCCCCATTGTGTACTCTTCCCTGGGTTTTGTTTCCCAGGTGCATTACTTGCACTTCTTAGCATTGAATCTAAGCTGCCATACATTTGACCGTTCCTCTAACCTTGCCAAGTCCCTTCTCATCCTTTCCACCCCACCCTGTGCATCAACTCTGTTGCAGATCTTAGTGTCATCTGCAAAGAGACATACTTTTCCTTCCAGTCCTTCTGCAATGTCGCTTATAAAGACATCAAGAGGACCGTCCTAGTACTGAACTCTGCGGTACCCCACTAGTAACCCCTTTCTTCTGAGTGACTCCATTTACTATTACTCTAAGGCCCTATTCTCCAGCCAATTCTTTACCCAGGCTGTCATCTTGGGACCCACTCCCAGGCTGGCTAACTTGTATATTAATCTTTGTGTGGGACTGTGTCAAATGCCTTGCAAAGTCTAGGTAGGCCATGTCCACAGCCCCTCCCTGATCTACTACTTTGGTCACCCAGTCAAAGAAATCTATCAGATTTGTCTGGCATGATCTTCCGCTGTGAATCCATGCCCTAGGGTCCTGTGCCCTCTGGCCTCTAGATACTGGACAATTCTTTCCTTCAGAAGTGATTCCATCATTTTCCTATCACTGAGGTTAAACTAACAGGTCTGTAGTTTCCTGCTTCTGCCTTACTCCCACTTTTGTGAAGGGGAATCACATCTGCCCTCCTCCAGTCGTCGGGTACCACCCCATCCTCCCATGATTTGTTAAAAAGGGTAGTCAGTGGTGTCACTAGTTCTACCCTTAGCTCTTTTAGAATTCTGGGATGAATCCCATCAGGCCCCATTGCTTTGTCCACCTTCAGTTTTAAGAGTTCTTTCAGAACCCTTTCCTCTGTAAATGGTGTTATTGTCCATTTTCCCATATCACCGTCTGGCATGACACCGTGTCTTACTCCCTACCTACATCTTAGTGGCAAAAAAGGCAATTACAAGGCATTGGATGTCCCCAATAAATCCTATGATTTCTGATTGGAGAAGGGTGGTTTCCGAAATTTACTACATGGAGAGCCTGACTACATAATAAACATAATATTTTTGAAGGGCTGTGGAGGCCATGGGTTATACATATTTCATCTCTTGATCTGACCTTTGTTCCTTAATTTATCTTGAATCGGGGAGTCCCACAGCCTTCTAAACAGTGTGGAGGGATGTGAGATTGGATAAGGAAGGGGGAGTGTGGACCATATGCGAGTGAAAGTGCATAGGGGTGGTACAAAGCCTGAATAACTAGACAATGGTATTCCTGGGACGATTAAATGTAATTGACTCCTGGAATTATAGTATTGAAATAATTTTTATAGCATGAAGCCTAAATTATATTCTAAGGTATTATTGTTGACCGAATAAGTTTATATAAAGTAATGTGCCAGGAAGTGCTCATGGAATGTGTCTTACCAAAGTGAATAAAAATTAAACAAAAAAAAAGGAATGCAACATTCAAACTGCTGCCTCTTGGTGGACTGTGTTCCATCTAACTGCCAGATTCAATTTTTCCATTCAGACAAGACTAGCCCCTAAGAGCTGCTCATAGCAGCTTCAATGCAAGACTGTTTATTTTATTCAAAAAGTGGTATTTTACACTGTTTTATTCATTACTCTGCCTCTAGTAGGTTTTTATAAAAGTTTAGTTTAGTGGGGATAATTTACTCGTTTTTAGCGGTTCCCGTGTGGTTCCCAGGAACCAAGTATTTCAGTTTGAACTGTAGTTTGTTGCAGTTCTTACCACTAGCTTTTTAGTTTAAAGTTTGCTAGTTTTACTATATTTTAAAATAAATTGTGTTTATTTGCAGTTGGTTCCATTTCTAGCAAGGAACTGATCACGTTTTGTATTTAAGTAAAGAAATCTTTGTTAAATCGTGGTTCCATTTTTCTTTAAGGATCCAACCATGATTTGTATTTTAACCCATTCTGGGGAAGTTTTTACTAGTCTACTGACATTTTGGCATGTCAGACAGACCAAAAAAAAGGACGCGACTCACAGGTTTTAAAAATTAAGTGCTTCCAAATTTTTGCTAAGGCTGATCATCATGATTTGTGTTTAGAGTGCTTGGGTCCCAGTCATATTTTGTCTAACAGTGAAGTGTGCAGTACTTTTTGTTCAAAAACTATTAAGAAAAAAGCCAAAAGATTAGAAGAAATGGTATCTGCTCCCACCTCAGTGTCACCAAAGCAAACTGAAGAGGGTCCTTCTTCATCCCACTCCAAAACAAAGGAGAGACCCTCTAAAGATTCCTCAGACCCCAGTATTTTGGAAAAGGGCTCTGAACATACTAAACACAAAAGAACTACTGAGCAGGCTTCTGAATCTGTGCCTGCCAAAAAGACATATAAAGAAAAACATGTAATTGTGCCTCCTGCTAAAAAAGCAAAGGCGCTTCCAACAGACAAAGATGAAATACCCTCTGTGGAGGAAATTGCCAGAGCCCTGCAAGTCATTCAGGCTTTACAGACTGCAGGTTCCATACTGGGTTCACTGGTTCAAATTCCACCACTGGTTCCCTGAGACCAGGGCCAGGAATTGTGCAGTGAGAAGGAAGATGAGGATCTGGATCTAGGGGAACCCATTGAGCCAGAGGTATCTCCAGATCAGGAGTTTGGTTCCCCTCCTCGTGGGCATGATGATTTTTCATCCCACTTTTCATTTGTCGGGCAAATGGCTGCCATCTTGGGCCTCACCTCACAGGAAGCTATGAATGCTGAGGAGGATGCAGAATTTATGCTTATGATGGGGTTGGTTCCCACGAAAAAGATGGTCCTTCTTAACCATAATTCCCTTAATAAGGCCACTTTCAAAATCCTGCAGACACCTTCCTCTGTCCCCGAAGTGGACAAGAAGGTGGAGAAAAAGTACCAGTTGGATAGGGTTTCTACTGATTATTTGTATACCCATCCAGATTATGAGGGTTTGATACAGGCTGCTGCCTGTGAAAAGGCAAATGGCATCTCATCCTCCAGATAAAGATTCCAGAAAAATTTACACTGTGAGGAAGAAGGGTTATTTAGGCTCCTTCCTTCTCCAACAGGCAGCTTACATGGCTTATGTTACACAGTACCAGAAAGCCCTATGGAATTCTATGCTGGCTTTAACTGATAGAATTCCAGTTGATGTGACACATGATATGACCGATATTGCCAGGATGGCTTTGGCTGCTACAAAGTACCAATTTCACATGGCTGTGGATGCAAATGATACTGCATCCAGAATGTTGGCCCTATCAGTTTCTTTAAGAAAGTTTGCTTGGCTTAGCAACCAGTCTTACACCAGACACTCCGTTAAAGCCTATGGATTTCCCTTGTGAAAACAGTTCCCTTTTTGGTGACAAAACTGAGGCGTACATGAAAAAGGTGGAAGACTACAAAACTACCTACAGGAGTAACTCCACTAGAGAGACAGCCTCCACTTCTTTCAGACCCACAGGAAGGGGAGATAGGGGTAGGGGGTATTACGTCAAATCATATGCCCCATACTCTATGCCTGTAGAGTGTACAAAGGTCAGAGGTTACTGCAGGGGCAGGAGGACTTCTAGGCGAGCCAGTCCAGATCCAGGTCCTAGACCCCATGCCGGACAGAACCCCTGACTGCACAGAACAGGCAGACACCCCTCCTCCAGTAGGGGGCAGGCTGGCTCACTACTTCCAATACTAGGTAGACATTACCACAGACAGTTGGGTCCTGGAGGTTGTGAGTCAGGGTCTCTGTCTACATTTCAAACAGTTTTCAGAACTCCAGGACTGCAGGGTTTTCCAGCCTTCAACCCCTTCAGAGACTATTCTGCTGGAGTTAGAGGTAAAAAAAACTCCTACAAGCCAGGGCAATAGAGCCAGTTCCTCTTACCCAAAGGGGAAAGGGCATGTACCCAAGGTACTTTTTGACCAAAAGGAAAAACGGAGATTGGTGGCCAATCCTGGATCTCAGATACCTAAACAAACACCTGACAAAGCCCAGGTTCAAAGTGGTAATACTGGCCATAGTTATTCCTTCACTAAGGAAAGGAAACTGGCTGGCATCTCTGTATCTGAAAGACGCTTACTTTCACTTTCCAATCAGACCTTGCCACAGAAAATATCTAAGGATCTCTCTGCCCTCAGGTCATTACCAATTCTCAGGACTTCCCTTCAGGCTCACTTCTGCCCCACAGATGTTTACAAAGTGTCTGTCAATGCTGGCAGCTTACGTCAGAAGACAAGGAATCTCTGTATTCCCTTATCTGGACAACTGGCTAACCGCAGGGGACTCATATCAGCAAGTAAAGGATTCTATCAGAGTGACTCCAAGTACCCTGGAGTCACTGGGTTTCCTCATCAATCTTCAAAAATCTCAGATGGAACCAGTTCAGTCACTGGAATTCATCTGAGCAGAATTGGATACCATTCAGGGGAAAGCTTTCCTCCTACAATGGAGGGTGACAAATCTACTGACCTTGGCAAATTCCTTTGTCTTGGGTCAGCCCAGAACTGCAAGACAGTCCGTAGCATTACTAGGACACATGGCCTTAACTACTGCAGTAGTGTCGGGCTCCAGGTTTCAGATGAGGGATATTCAATATCACCTCAGATCTTATTGGTTCTAAAGAAGGGCCCCCATTTCAAAGCTAGTACCGGTTACAAAAACTCTATTACTGGCACAGTAATGGTGGAAAGAAAGGGACAACCTCCAACAGGGCATCTCGTTTCAGCAACAGCACCACACTATGCTCCTAACAACAGACGCCTCCCTCCTAGGGCGAGGGGCATACACAGGCGACCTCAAAATCAGTGGAATTTTGGTCACCTCAGGAGTCCAAGCTGCACATCAATCTTTTAGACTTGAGAGCAGTCTTCCTTGCCCTAAAGGCCTTTGCTCCTCAGTTGAGGGGTCACACAGTCCAGGTCAGGACAGACAACACAACTACCATGTGGTACATCAACAGGTAGAGGGGGCACAAGATCCTCAAGGCTGTGCACAGAGGCCATGAAAATTTGGCCCAAGCATATTCCCTGGAAGTGCATCTGTCTGCCATTCACCTTCCAGGGAAAGACAATACACTGGCAGATTCACACAGCAGAATCGGCCAGGATCATCACAAATGGGCCTTGAACAAGCAAGTGTTGGACACAGTTTGCAGACATTGGGGCATCCCAGAAATAGATCTGTTTGCCTCAAAAGAAAACCACCAGCTCCCTCTTTATTGCTTCAGGGCCCCCTTCTTGAGCACAGTGCACACAGAGGTGTTAGCCCTAGATTGAATGGGGAAACACCATTACGCTTTTCCTCCATTACAACTGGTGTCGAGAGTCCTCATCAAGCTGAGGAGTCAGCCTGCAACCATAATTCTGGTTGCCCCAGATTGGGCCAGGCAGCTATGGTACCCTCTGTTGCTCACCCTGTCCACCAAGCAACCCACTTGTCTGCCCCAGAGACGCAATCTTCAGGGTCAGATAGTATTTTCGAACCTCGAGAACCTTCACTTCACCCGAAGGCCTGGTTCTTTAGGAGTTATATTTTTCTGAATTTAACCTGTCAGAAGAAGTACTTAAAGTACTGAAAGTTTCTAGGAAAACCTCCACAAGAAAGACTTATGCTTCAAAATAGAAAAGATTTTCCATCTGGTGCACGCCTAAGCAAATTAATCTTCTTAAGTCAAGCTTATCTACATTATTTGATTATCTGGTGCACTTGCAGGCTCTAGGTCTCAGGCCTGCAACCCTTAGGGTTCACTTAGCAGCAGTATCTGCTTATTTGTCTGCAGGTGCTTAGAGAACAATAGCTTCACACCCTATTTTTAGGAAATTTTTCAGTGGATTGGTTCATATGTTCCCTCTGGTTAGGGAGCCGTTCCCTCCTTGGGACCAGAATTTGTGCATAGCCAAACTCATGGAACCTCCCTTTGAGTCTGTGGCTACGGCTGATCTGAAATATGTCACAAGGAAAACTGTTTTTCTGGTGGCAATCACTTCAGCAAGAAGGGTGTGCAAGCTCCAAGCTCTTTGCACCGACCCTAATTACATTTCCTTCCATAGGGACAAGGTGGCCTTTAGAGCTAACAGAAGTTCCTTCCAAAGGTGGTATCTGAGTTTCACTTTATTTATTTATTTATTTTATTTAGCTTTTGTTTACCAGGTAAGCGCACTAGACAGTCAGGTGCCCATTTTGTGGTGCGACCTGGGAGAATTACAAGGTACAGGCAATAACAGAATAGAGTAAGGCACAGCAGTCAACATGGGACAGTCAAGTACAGGTTAAACATTACAAAGTCAAAGCATGGCAATCAACAAAGGAACAGACAAGAAGTAACTTCAGAAGTACCATCAGATAGCACCCGGGCAGGTAGGTGGGGTTACCCAGTTAGAGCACACATGGGGCATACAGAAGTGGGACAAGAGCAGCAAGGAAGGGGAGACATGTGCAGAGAGTTGTTCCAAGAGGAGGGGGGCATGAGAAAACAACTCAAGGCTGCTAGCTTGGCAGGGGAGGCTTGTCCCTAAGAGGGTGTAGCAGAGTAAATCATGTGCGAAGCAGGAGATGATGACTTAGGCAACAAGCAAGACAGGCCAGGGAGCTCTGGGGTACACAACATGAAGTCCCTGGCCCAAGAGGCATCTGCCCAGAGACCAAGATGCATTGGGACCACCACTGAGAATGATTGCACTAGGTGCAGGAGCAGGCGGATGCATGCTTCAGCTAGTCCCAGAGGGAGGACCTGAAGTAGGAGTGAGAGGAAGCATCTCTTATCTGGGTAGGGAGAAGGTTCCAAGTTCTGGGAGTGAGGGCAGCAAAGGCCAGATCCCCAGCAAGGGAGTGAGTTTTGGGGACCTTGAGGGCCTGGGAGTCACTAGACCTCAGCTAGTGAGACGGGGGGCAGGCTTGAGCAGTTCAGCCAGCGCTGGAGGGGTGGACGTTCTGACAATATTGTCGATGAGGTTGCCCATGACAAAAGTTTGGTGGTTATTAGTAGAGGGCCACCCGAGCATGGAATAGAGCTGACAATGATGCGTGAGGCGGGGGGGGGGGGGGCTGACAACGTGAAGTGGCAAATGTTATTGTAAGCTGTTTCCCTTCTTGTATTTTTCACAACCAAATCCAGTTCAGGGGAATTGAAGCTTCATAGTTTGGATGTAAAGAGATCTCTCAGCTATTACATCACTCCTACCACGGACCTTAGGGATTCCCATTCACAACTGTTCATCACCTATGGTGAAGTGGGAAAGGGCAGACTTGCCTCAAAGAGGTCAGTAGCATGTTGGATAGTGTCCTGCATCCAATTCTGGTACAGTAAGGCTGAGAAACAGCCATCACAGGGCCTCAGGGCACATTCCTCTTGTGGAACTGCTGCCTCTGTGACAGCTGCAAGGGACATCCCTTTGTTGGAAATCTGTAAAGCAGCTACCTGGAGTACAGTCTACACCTTCACAAAGCACTGCTTTTTGGACGTACAGTCCAGGACTGATGCTAGGTTTGGCTCTGCAGTATTGCAGAACATTTTTCCCAGATAGGTTCTGTACCCATCTCCCAAGGCACTGCTTGGTAGTCTGCATATTGTCTAATACTACTAGGAGATTCCTGAGGTTTGAGGAAAAAATTACTTACCATAGTAATATTGTTTCTTCCAAGGGATCTCCTTGTAGGATTAGACTCCCACCCCTACCTCCCCTTACACAACCTGAATAGGTTCAGCAATACTTTTATGGGAGTTTCTAATATTGCCACTAATCATTGGCTTACCTTTTTTATTTTAATGCACACAAGTATGACTAGGGTACCTAGCTCTCCTTTTTTGTGTTCTTCTTTTCCTGTTTGGAACCCGTCCTCTTTACCAAGGGGAGGGTTATTGCGGTTAAGGGCTGTAACCTACAGTTGGCAGTTAGATGGAACACAGTCCACCTAGAGGCAGCAGTTTGAATGTTACATTGTAAGTTCCATGATTTGCATACATTCTACATCAGAGCTCCTGGGACAGCAAGATTCTGAGCTGACTGCATATTGTCTAGTCCTACTAGGAGATCCTTTGGAAGAAACAGTATTCTTTCATGCTGTCAGAAACCTCATAAAACAAAATGACATTTGCTCAAACTGACTACACATTAAAAAAAAACTGTTCAGGTTCAAAGTCTGTGCTGCTCTCAACCTTGCTGCTGTGTTTCTCTACTCACTGTTGTAGCGTGCATTGAGGTTATCGGCCCGGTCCTAGCTCAGATAGTCTGGGCTTCATTGGAGAGAGGGATCTTTCCGGATCCCTTAAAAGAGGCAGTAGTTAGGCCTCTGTTGGAAAAAGCCCTCCCTTGATCCAGACTGCCCTGCTAACTACAGACCAGTCTCTAACCTACCTTTTACAGGGAAGGTTATTGAGAAAGTGGTCGCTCTGCAGCTGGAGGATCGTTTATCCATCCACAATGTCTATGACCCTCTCCAGTCTTTCTTCAGGAAAAGGCAGAGCAATGAGACTGCCCTGGTTCGAGTACTTAATGACCTCTTGGTGGCGAGAGATCGGAGAGCCTGTTCCATCTTGGTTCTCCTAGATCTCTCAGCAGCATTTGACACTGTGGACCATGGGGTGTTGCTCGAACGCCTGCGGTTCTTTGGTCGACTAGAGGGAGTGGTCCTCAATTGGTTTTGGTCATTTCTCAAGGGCAGGTCACAGAGGGTTATGTCAGGATTTTACTCCTCATCCCTTCGGGGCCTGCCCTGTGGGGTACTGGAGGGTTCGGTGCTTCTCCCCATGTTGTTTGCAGTGTACATGCTGCCACTAGGGGACATTTTAAGGTGGTACGGGTTGAGTTTTCACTGCTGTGCAGATGATTCTCAACTGTACATGTCCTTTGTGCCCAGCTAGGAGTTTAATACAGTTTCGATGTTTAACAACTGTCTACTGGAGATACAGAACTGGATGAGTGCCAGCTGGCTGAGGTTAAACCCGGAAAAAAAACAGAGGTATTTGTTGTGGACCCTGATCTGTGGATGGTCGGATCATGGGCAGAAAAAACCTCCAGTTTACAACTTGGAGGGATCCTGCTCAACGTTTCGAGCCAGGTGCGGAACCTTGGGGTGGTGTTTGATGAAGGCCTGACCTTGAAGGCTCAGGTGTTGGCCACAGTCAAATCCACCTTTTATCATCTGAGAAACGTTGCCAGGGTGAAGCACTTGGTTCCTTCCGAGGATCTTTCTGCATTGGTCCACGCCTTTGTCACCACCCGTTTGGACTACTGCAACACCTAGGGCTTCCGGGAGTGGATATTCGCCGATTGAAGATGGTGCAGAATGCGACAGCTAGGTTGTTAACTGGAACCCCTAGATCCAGTCATATAACACCTGTGCTGCGCGAACTACACTGGCTGCCTGTACAGTGGTGAATTACTTTCAAGGTCGCATTGTTGACGTCTAGATCAGGGACCCCAATACTTGCAAGACCGCCTATCTCCCTACTGTCCTTCCCTTTCACTCTGATCCTCCAACAAAGGATTGCTAGAGGTTCCCATGGTACATATGAAAACGTTTGGAGGAAGATCTTTTGCCTTTATGGCCCCTACCCTGTGGAATTCTCTACCTTGTCGGATACGAGAGAGCCTGACC
Organism: Neoceratodus forsteri; assembly: GCA_016271365.2. NCBI lineage: Eukaryota > Metazoa > Chordata > Ceratodontiformes > Ceratodontidae > Neoceratodus > Neoceratodus forsteri. The sequence continues at coordinate 573,719,555 of CM057452.1, forward strand.
ATAGAAGGGTTTAAAAACTCCCTTAAGACATATCTTTTTAGAAATGCCTTCGAAGGAACTTAAGATTTTATGTGTTGAATTCAGTTATATTATTTTAATGTGTTTTATAATCTGTGTGAGTATGGTGTAAGGGCGCCTAGAACAAATAAAATTTTACTTATCCTCAGCAGTGGTTTCTTTCAGCAGGTTGATATGATTACTTGGGCTGCAAACACTTAAAAAAAAAACCTTGTTTCTCTTGCTTTTTAACAGTTAAGTTTTTTGGTGTTGGCTCAGAATTTCAAAAACACCTCACAATGCTAGAAATGGCAGCCATGACTCAAGCTTGACAGCCATGCAGAAACATTATTTTCTGTTGTGCTGCATTAGTGATGTTGCTAGTGCAGCACAACAGCAGCAGGACGTCACTACTGTAGCACAACAGTGCTATTCTAGGCATGGATTTCCATGCAGAGCAGCATTTCACCAAACACTATAAGCCAAATTGTGTCTTACATTTTTCAAAGTTCTTCTGAAGTTGTTGGCAGCTCTTTAAAGCAGCAGTGCACATTACAGTGAACATTTTAAACCTGTACCTTTTTATTCCAGTTTAGATCATCCATTTTCTCCTGTTTTGTAAGATGTCCTTTTTTTCCTCATTTTGAGTCTGCTTTAGAAATGTATTTATATTTGAAATTATTGAAAGAAGCACACCTTTTAGTATGGCTGTCCTCACATTTTCCATCAGTATTCACATCTGTTTTTGAACACCCAGTGTGTAACATCACCTTTCTTGCATCTAAAATGAACTAGCATGCAGCAGGTACTGCTCCCTTACCATATGGAGCAATGGGTGGTCAAACAGCTGAGAATACTGATGAGAACCTGTGGATAGCCATAGAACATAGAAGTTGACAGCAGATAAGGAGCATTTGGCCCACCCACTCTGCCCAGATTTCCCTACCTGCAGTGCACCGCAGATCCTGCTCTGTCTTGGCAACCATATTAAAATTAGCATTCCATTAGCTATTTCAAATCTAAACAAAAATATCAAAGCTGAATCAAAACAGAAAATAAAGGGTATGTTACAAGACTAGAGAAAAAGGGCAAGCTAAAATAAAAAAAACACTGCTGCAGATGTTTGTCATTGAATATTGTCAAAAGCATGGTGGGTTTCTTTTTGAAGTTGGCTTCAAGCTTATGGTCACTCTGAGTAACATTTGTTCAGCACTCATTCTAAGTTGTTCCACTGTGTCACTGGAAAGGGATATTGTCTGTAGGAATTATGACTCTTCTTCGAGAGTATCTCTTTCATCAGGCCACATCTAAGAAATTATAAGCTGCGGGGCACTAGGATCACACAGAAACTTTTGTAAGCAGTCCACTCCTTCCCTCCTCAATTCTTTTTCCACTGTCGACTATTCTCGTCCGGCCATGCAGGGAAACAATGCTGTTACAGTTGCTGATTTCTTGTTTTTTCTCACTGTAGTCACACTATCACTTTCCTAAGTGATTCTCGAATAAAGAGCTGTTGAAGCTGTTCCACTATTGTGAGTGTGGTGAAAAAATATATTCCAGAGATTCGCATGACATCTGCATGTGCTGCCTCGCCCCAGACCATAACGTTCGGGCATGCCTGATCTGTAAGGGATTTAATACAGCCACCCTACAATGCTGAAAAGGCACTTTAGAAAAGTACCTTCTTAAGCAGCAGGTAGCTCGAATGGAAAAGGAGCTCCAGCAAAAGAATTCTGCTGCATCATTAGCACATTCCTCAGGATCCAAATCATCTAAATCCTGGGAAAAGGCACCCATGTCAAAGAAACATAAGCACTGGGAGAAGGAGAAAGACAAAGACAAAACCTCCCCAGTCTGTTCTTGGTGAGTTCACCACATGGCTCTGACCGCTTCAGCACTGTTGACCTGTTTGGCCACCAGCCACCTAAACCATTGACCTAGCTCACAGGTTCAGGTAGGCTACAGGTGCCAACAGGCCTAGTATGACTGGTGCGTTGCCATCGACGCCGGAGGCCTTGCCTCCCCCTTAGACCTCTTCCAGCACTCCTGTCAAATGCATGGGTGCCAATGTACAAGCCATCCTGTCGTCCTTTACAGACATTTTAAAATGGCTTCTGTCTCCTCCTACTACACCGGTTCCGTGTGATAACGGTGATGATATAACAGCGCCGTACACATGAGCGAGTGCACAATGCTGAAAACACAAACGGCGACCGTGCACTACAACGATCACCAAATGAGCGATCATACCAACACACGGATTCTTACATATTAAGTGGGGGGCTGCACCCCCCGCATCTCCCTTCTTAATATAATCAACTCTGGGGGGGGGGCCTGATACTGGGGTAAGGAGCCAACTTGGGAGGGGGCTATTTAGGGGGAGCGCAAATGGGCACCACCAGCGCAGCGGGGGAGAGCAGGATGGCGGAGGAGCAGGAACACAAAATTAAAAAAAAAAAAGACAACTCCCAACAAGTAAAACAAACAAAAACAGCAGAGCACTAACCCAGGTTCAAATCCAGGTCCTTCCACACCACACTGGAGGCCTACACTGCTTCCAAAAGCCCACATGGTCAGCTTGACACTGCCCCGCCAAACTACCTGCTATATCCTGCTTACTGAGATGTCCGTTCTACCGTCACTCTACCCTTCTTTCGCGGTTTTAGTTCCTTCTACCCTTGCCATTCCAACAGTCGCTGTGCTTCCACACTCACTATAGTTACAGGTGCTTAAATTGAGTCACTCAATTTAAGTCATCCATATCACTGGATACCTCCTACACCAGGAGCTCTGCCAATGGGATCTCTAAACCAAACCCCTGCACCAGTGCCTGCTAGGGCTATGCCCTAGCCCCCCTCCCGAGTGTTGACAGCTTCACCAGTGTGCTCCTTTCATCCCGTCAACCAAATGGATGATGACATAGAGTATAATCCTGACCTCATGGTACAGCATGATGTGGAGGAGGCCAAAGATTATGTGAAAAGTCCCTGAGAGGACTAGTTCCACAGTCTCAATGTGCAGCGAGGAACGACTTGGAGGAACAGGACACAAACAGAAAGAACCTGATAGACTTCTTGGAACTACCTGACTTCCCTCCCATTGTAATTCCACCCCTTCTTCCTGCCCTGGAGGATGCCACCTTTGCTCCTTAGCATAGGCCAAATGTGATTCCTGCCATACTTAGAAAGGCAGGTAAAATGTATATGGCCCCCTCAAGTAGGCCTTCCTTTGCAGGCCAACCTGAAGCCCATTTTGTGGTCATAAATGCTGCCCGTGATAGATGAAAGGTAACAAAACATCTCAGATCTTCTTTGGGGGTATCTCAGTCATCAGGTCACACCATAGGAACATCACCGTCGGTGAAGCAGGATCCACACGGAAGATTTTCCAGCAGTGCCACTGGGGCAGCCCATGCTGATGTCACCTGCCCTTTAACGGTGTGAGCGGCCCCACTCCCTCCTCAGTTCTTTCCCGCCATTGAATCTGTTCGCATGGGTCTCCGTGAAAGCTCCGTCGCAGTTCATGCCTTTTTTGCCTTCAAATTTTTCCTTTACCCTAGCTTTTAAAATCTCTTTTAAACAAGAGATTCCGATATGTCATTTATGTTGAAAGTTACTCTTTCCACTTCTCTCTTCAGTTGCTGCTGCTGCTGCAGAAAGAAGATTGCCTCTTCAAACGACCGCAGTCTCTATGTGTGCTGTCTTGGGCCTGACCACGACATCTCTGACTGTGAGCTTTGCCAAAAATTCAACCTCACAACCCTCAGGTGACGCAAAAAGGCTGTGAAAAAAAAATCCTCATGGAGCAGCAGGTAGCCAGTTCTGGGCAGTGGTCCTCTGGGGTTTCTTCATTCCAGTTGCCGGTGGGTTTGTCGAGCTCCCAGGCCTCAAAGGCCCAAGACAAGTCCCGGGGGGGTCACAAAAAAGACCGTGAATGGGATCTCTGTCCCCCAGCAGCACTCCCGATCCCTGACAGATTCTTCTTCCTCCTTAGGAGCACCCCGTCAGCTGTGGCTACACCAACGCACTCTGCTGTCCAGGCTCTGCTTCTCCCAAGCCCCTACCAACAGCACCTCTTACCACTTCTCAGGGAGGCTGGACGTCAACCCTCTGGTCATTGGCCCTTCGTTCATCGACCCTTGGATCATCGATGCCAGCCCCTCTGTCACGGTTTGATGCTTCAAACAACATGAAGTCTTGCTATATTATGATATATGCAGTGAGTCCCAACCTTCGAACTGCTCCGGAGGTGAAAGAGTTAACTTTCCATGCCAGGCATGGAACTTTGAGCATGAGCTCGGTTGAAAACTCTGTCTGTTGTTCTTCAAACTGAAACTGTCAGATTCTTTACTCCGCCTCACTGAACAGTCGCTCCGGAGATTTCTCCTTCTGCTCGGTTCATTTTGTCGGTTAAAGTATTAATTTTCCGGTTTTTTAACCGAATTTAAACCGCAACCAGTCGGTTCAAGCTCTGTCTGTGGTATCGTAAGTACTAGATAGGTTTTACATTTACTTTCTGTGTGGAACTTGTAAACGGTATTATCGGTTCGGTTTGACCCGATCAGGTTGTTGTAAATACATTAAATCTGTCTTTTAGAGTGCGGTTCCCGGTTCTTATCGGTTCTAAAAAAAACGGATTTCATTACGTTTTTTTCCACGACCCGTGACATGGTTGGGAACCGATAAGAGAGTCTTGCTTGGTGGATTGCCATTAACGGGCAAGTTTTGATTAGGCTGGCACTATGTCTGAGAAACCCAAAAGAAAAACCGGGCCCACTTGGTTTCAACACTGCAGTGTTTGTGGGGAAGCCTTTGCCAAGTCTGACCCCCACACCACCTGTGTTTATTGTCTGGGGTTTGACCACCTCAATGCAGACTGCCAGATTTGCAAAAATTTTCCTGCAGCTACCCTGGATAAGAGAGTTGGTAGGCTCAGGGAAAGAGAGGCCAAGAAGTCCGCTGACCTGGATGGCCAGCCCGGTTCGGTTCTAACCGAATCGGAGGGAGTGCCCTCTGACCAGGGCGAGACTTCCTCGGGCAAAAGGAGAGCTGACTCGGAGGAGTTGGTTCCAGCAAAAAGGACTAGAAAATCAGCAGGTGTGGAGCCAAAATTTCCATCTCTAACCGCTGAAGAAATAGCCAAAGCGATTAAAATTGTCCAGTCGCTTTCCCCGGTTCCGACTGAACCGGCACCATCAGGTAAGCATACGGTTCGGTCGGTTCCACCGGTTCGAGAATATGATTTAGAGGAATTTTATGAACCAGAGGAGGGGAAGAGGAGTATGAGGAGAGTGAATGTGGATTTGAAAGTCTGGATGTGCCCATTGAACCGGACATCTCCCCAGACAGACCTTCAGGAGTGTCTCCCCCTAGGCTTTCTGAGTCCCCCACTCATTTTATGTTTTATAAAAAAGTGGCTGAAACCCTCCAGCTCCCTATGGAGGAAGCTGTGGATGATCAGGAGGAGCCTGACTATGTAGAAATGATGGATATCCCAGAGTCTAGGAGACTGTCTATTCCTTTGCATAAATCTTTTGGGAAACAGACAGTAAAAATTCTAAAAACTCCTCACACTATACCTCCTGTGGATAAAAGAATGGACAAGAGGTACACATTATCAGGCTCTGACACGGAGTTCCTTACACAACAATGCAGCCACGTTGGGGTAGTGCAGGCTGCAGCCTGTGACAAGGCAAATATTCCCTTGGCTTCACACCCCCCTGACAAGGACTCCAGGAGGATTGATGCCATGGCAAAGAAACAGTACATGGCAGCATCCTTGAGACTCAGACAGGCAAATTATATGGCTTATGTTGCTAGATATCAGAAATCCAGATGGGATACTGTTATGGCTCTAGCAAAGCAGGTCCCTGGCCAGCTTGCCAAGGAGCTGGAGCAGGTGGCTGCTGATGGTATTGAGGCATCAAGGTGCAATTCCATGCTGCAGTGGACTCTAATGATGTGTCATCAAGAGTCATGGCTACATCTGTGGCACTTAGCAGAATGGCTTGGCTCAGATGTACTAGCCTGTCACAGGATACCCAGACTAAGGCCATGGATTTTCCTGTTGTGGGTAATTCTCTGTTTGGGGAGCAGACAGAGAATTACATGAAGAAAATGGATGAGTATAGGACCACCTATAGGAGTGCACAGGCCAAGGAAAGGCAGGCCACTCCTCAAAGGCAGCCTTCCAGGGGTAGGGGCATCCCTTTTCATAGGCCTTTTTACCAAGCCCAGGCCTCCTTTTCAGCTTATGCCCAGAGGGGGTTCTTTAGAGGGAGGGGCAGACGGGGTACAAGCAGACCTGCTTCCACCCCTCAGCCTAAAGCCCCTGCCAAGCAGGCACCCTGATGGGGTGGCCAGGGCCGATTCTCCACTACCTGTAGGCGGCAGGCTGGCTTACTTTGTCCAGGACTGGAAGTCTTTAACATCAGACAAGTGGGTCCTGGAAGTAGTAAGCCAGGGACTGGTTCTCAGCTTCAAAAAATTTCCAAAGATAAGAACCAGGTCCTTTCCATCTGCAAATCCATCAGAGGTACTTGCCCTAGAAACAGAAGTTTCTACCCTCCTGGCTCTCAGAGCTGTGGAACGGGTTCCACCCCTACACCAGGGCAAAGGGTTGTACTCCAGATACTTCCTTACCCCAAAAAAGACAGGAGAATGGCAGCCCATCCTGGATCTCAGATACCTAAACAAGCACTTTTTAAAACCAAAATTCAAAATGGTGACTCTGGGCATTATTTTACCCTCTCGAAGACCAGGGGACTGGCTAGCGTCCCTGGACCTCAAGGATGCCTACTTCCATGTTCTTATCAGAAGCTCCCATCGAAAGTACCTCAGATTCGAACTGCCCTCAGGCCATTACCAGTTCAGAGCAATGCCCTTCAGCCTCACCTCTGCCTCGAGGGTATTCATAAAATGCCTGGCAGTAGCAGTTGCCCACTTAAGAAGGCAAAAGATTGCCATCTTTCCTTACCTGGACGACTGGCTCATAGTATGCCAGTCTCCAGACCAAGTCAAACTACATCTTCAGGTAACTCAGCAACTGCTCACATCTCTAGGTTTCCTTCTCAATCTTCCAAAGTCAGTCCTAGAGCCTGTCCAGCTTCTTACCTTCATAGGTGCAGAACTGAACACAAAAGAGGCCAGAGCCTTCCTTCCTCTGGAAGAGCAAGGACCCTGGTCTCTCTGGCCTCCTCTTTCACCCTGCAGGTCTCTCGACCAGCAAGGCATTTTCTGCAGCTCCTGGGGCACATTGCTGCTTCTACAGCAGTAGTGCAGGGAGCAAGATTTCAGATGAAGGACATCCAGTTCCGTTTGAGAGCTTTTTTGGTCTCAAAGGACAGACCCTCTAACCAAATTGATCCCAGTGACTCGAACCCTGATCCAAGCCCTTCAGTGGTGGCAGGACCAGAGCAATCTGAGATAGGGGGTCCCCTTCACCCCTCAGTCTCACTCCTTAATCCTAACTACAGATGCATCCCTCTTGGGGTGGGGAGCTCACATGGGCGACCTCACTACCCAGGAATTGTGGTCCCCTCAGGAATCTCTGCTCCACATCAATCTGTTGGAACTCAGAGCAGTTTTTCTAGCACTTCAATTTTTCCACATCTGTTCAGAACAGAGTTGTACAGGTCAGAACAGACAACACCACTACAATGTGGTACATCAACAAGCAAGGAGGCACTCGGTCTACGGCCTTGTGCACCGAAGCAATGAAGTTGTGGTCTCTGGCTTATTCCCTGAACACCTCCCTTACGGCAGTTCACCTCCCAGGCAAGGACAATGTCCTGGCAGATGCTCTCAGCAGGATTTCCCAGGGCCTTCACAAATAGTCACTGGATCCCCTAGTACTGGAGGTAGTGTTTGCCAGATGGGGCACCCCGCAGATAGATCTTTTTGCAGCCCCAGACAATCACCAACTTCCCCTTTTTTGCTGCAGGCCCCCAGTGTTGGGCTCAGTCCCTCTGGATGCCTTCCTTCTCAGTTGGGAAGGGAAGTTTCTCTATGCTTTCCCCCCCTTCCCTCTTCTGTTCAAGGTGCTAGTCAAAATCAGATCTCAACCCTGCAAGATGATCCTGATTGCTCCAGATTGGGCCAGACAGCCCTGGTACCCACTCCTTATGTCCTTAGCAGTCCACCTTCCCTGTGTCTTCCCAGGAATCACAACCTGTTAACCTGTGCTCAGGGGAGAGTTTGGTACCAATCTCAGATCTCTCAATCTCAAGGCCTGGCTCTTGAAGAGTTAGAGTTGCTGACCCACCTCTCCCAAGGTGTATTGATATCTTGAAGGCTTCTAGGAAGCCTTCCACCAGGCTTATTTATAATTCCAAATGGAAGAGATTTTCCATATGGTGCTCTGGCAAGCATATTTCCCAGAATCTGCTGAATTATCCACAGTCCTGGATTATATGGTGCATTTGAATACTTTGGCTGAGACCAGCTACCCTAAAGTGCACCTGGCAGCCGTGTCTGCTTTCTTATCAGCAGGTAAACCTCTTCTTTCAGCTCATCCTGTATTCTCCAAGTTTTCAAGGGTTGCTTCACACCAGCCTCCATTCAGGGACCCTGCCCTGCCTGGGATCTTAATATTTGCATTGCCCAGCTTATGCAACCCCTTTTGAGCCCTTGTCTTCAGCAGAGCTTAAGTACTTGACTTGGAAAACTGTGTTTTGGTAGCCATCACTTCTGCCAGGCATAAGTGAATTACAAGCATTGTCAGTGGAGCCTGATTTTATCTCCTTTCATAGAGATAAGGTGATCCTCAGGACTAACAGAAAGTTCTTGCCTAAGGTGGTTTCAGACTTCCACCTTAATCAATTTATGTGTCTCTCCTGTGTACTTCACTGACCATTCCTCCTCTGGGCGAGGAGACTGCACAGTTTAGATGTCAAAGAGCCCTTAGTTACTACATAGAGCGTACCAAGGGTCACAGGTTTGACTCCCTCCAACTGTTCCTCACTTATGGTGAGGTTGGTAAAGGGAAACCTGCCACTAAAAGATCCATTGCCAGGTGGATTGTCTCTTGTATCCAATTTTGCTATGAAAAACTGGGTAAGGTTCCTCCCTCAGGCCTGAGGGCTCACTCTACCAGAGGTACAGCTGTGTCTCTGGCTGCTGCCAGGGACATCCCTGTCCTAGAGATGTGTCAAGCAGCTACCTGGAAAACAGTTCACACTTTTACCAAGCATTACTCCCTGGACATCCAGGCTAGGAATGATGCTCGGTTTGGCACAGCTGTGCTTCAGAGCCTATTTCCTAAGTAGGTTCTGTCCCTCCTCCATGGAGGTACTGCTGTGTAGTCTGCATATGTCATAATATAGCAAGACTTCATGTTGTTTGAAGAAAAAATTACTCACCTTAGTAATGTTGTTTCTTCTAATGGAGTCTTGCTATATTATGACCCTCCCCGCCTGCCCCTCTCAGAACCTCTGCTTTTGGGATGTGGGTGGGCAGTGCAGTGTTGGCACTTAGTAGATGCCACCTTGTTTTTCACCCCCTCCTTTTGGGGTGTTTGGGTGTTGTGTTTTTCATTTTTTGGATCCCCTGACTTGAGTCTTTGTTTTGGGACCAAAAAATGTGTTCTTGTAGTTAGTAGCCAGTTGGCTAGTGTAGGTTTACAGTTTCCACACAGAACCTTAGTGAGTTTTGCTCGTAAATATCTGACAGTTTGAGTTTGAAGAACAACAGACAGAGTTTTCAACCTAGCTCGTGCTCAGAGTTCCAGGCCTGGCATGGAAAGTTAACTCTTTCACCTCCGGAGCAGTTCGAAGGTTGGGACTCACTGCATATGTCATAATATAGCAAGACTCCATTAGAAGAAACAACATTACTAAGGTGAGTAATTTTTTTCTTCTCTAGGCCCTCAAACATCGGGGCCCTCGGGCTCTCAAGACTCAATGGATGGCTTGTAGCACCCTGTGCTAGCGACCCCGCCATTGTCGATGCATCCTTCTCCTGCCGTCGACCTCAATGATATTCTGGCCAGGATAACTACAGCCTTATTGCATCATTTGGGCTCCTGCAGACCTGGGTCCCTAGCACTGTCAGCAGCCCCGTCAAAGTCACTTAGGCTGTACCCGTATGCCATCGGCCCCTTGATCGTCAGACCTCGAGTTAGAACAGGTCGACGTCGAGGAGGAATACCACCCTGACCTCATCCTCCCTGAGGAAGCGGGGGAACCTCTTTCCTCTGATAGGTCCACTGCTTCTTCAGTGAGTGAGGATCCTGTTCAACATACTCCGAGGTCCCCTCCTGAAGCGCCTACCTTCTTCATTGTCATGCAGCAGCTGTCTACAGCCATTGGCTTAAAGAGGATGCCTGCCACCAGGAGAAACACAGAAACATAGAATTTGACGGCAGATAAGGACCGCTTGGCCCACCCAGTCTGCCCATTTCCCTACCTAATGGATAAGCTGCAGATGCTAGTTAACCAGCAGCCTACTTCTTCCTACCCCAACCCCCTAGAATTGCCTTATGACTGTCCCATGCATGCTTGAATTCCACCACTGTTTTTGACTCCACAACCTCCTCCGGAAGGCCGTTCCATGCATCCACAACCCTCTGTGAAAAATTACCTTAAATTACCTCTGAGCCGCCTCTATCTTCAAATTGTGCCCTTTGTTCTTGCACACTCTTTTTGAAAGATGCTACCCTCTTGGACTTTGTTGATTCCCTTGAGGTACTTGAACGCTTCTATCATGTCCTCCTTTCCTCGAGGCTGTACATATTAAGCTCCCTAAGTCTCTCTTCATATGTCTTCCGTGCAGACCCTGCACCATTTTAGTTGCCCTCCTCTGGACAGCTTCCATCCTGTCTATATCTTTGGGAGATTGGGTCTCCCAGAACTGCCATAGTACTCCAGATGGGGTCGCACCAGCTGTCTGTACAGAGGGATAACAACTTCCTGTTTTCTACTGGTGATTCCTCTCCCTATGCATCCCAGTATCCCCCCAGCCCTCCTTGCTGCCCTCTCACATTGCTTGCCCACCTTTAGGTCATCTGATATGACTACCCCCAGGTCCCTTTCCATTTTTGTTGTTGTTAGTATCTCACCCCCCATTGTGTACTCTTCCCCTGGGTTTTTGTTTCCCAGGTGCATTACCTTGCACTTCTTAGCATTGAATCTAAGCTGCCATACATTTGACCATTCCTCTAACCTTGCCAAGTCCCTTCTCATCCTTTCCACCCCACCTTGTGCATCAACTCTGTTGCAGATCTTTGTGTCATCTGCAAGGGACATCTTTTCCTTCAGTCCCTCTGCAATGTCGCTTATAAAGACATTGAAGAGGACCGGTCCTAATACTGAACCCTGCGGTACCCACTAGTAACCCCCTTTCTTCAGAGTGGACTCCATTTACTATTACTCTCTGTGTCCTATTCTCCAGCCAATTCTTTACCCAGGCTGTCATCTTGGGACCCACTCCCAGGCTGGCTAACTTATATATTAATCTTTGTGTGGGACTGTGTCAAATGCCTTGCTAAAGTCTAGGTAGGCCATGTCCACAGCCCCTCCTGATCTACTACTTTGGTCACCCAGTCAAAGAAATCTATCAGATTTGTCTGGCATTACCTTCCGTTGTGAATCCATGCTGCCTTGGGTTCTGTACCCTCTGGCCTCTAGATACTGACAATTCTTTCCTTCAGAAGTGATTCCATCATTTTCCCTACCACTGAGGTTAAACTAACAGGTCTGTAGTTTCCTGCTTCTGCCTTGCTCCCACTTTTGTGAAGGGGAATCACATCTGCCCTCCTCCAGTCCTGGGGTACCACCCCATCCTCCCATGATTTGTTAAAGAGGGTAGTCAGTGGTGTCACTAGTTCTACCCTTAGTTCCTTTAGAATTCTGGGATGAATCCCATCAGGCCCCATTACTTTGTCCACCTTCAGTTTTAAGAGTTCTTCAGAACCCTTTCTTCTGTAAATGGGCTGGTATCAACTTCTGTATCCAGAGTGTTTCTACTGTTTGTTTTAGGTACCTCCCCTTCCTTTGTAAATACTGAGCAAAAATATTTGTTTAGTATCTCTGCCTTTTCACAGTCACCCTCTGCCCACCCTCCTCCCTTTATTAATCCTCCTTGGTCTTCCTTCGCTCCCTGATGTACCTATAAAAGGTTTTATACCCCTTCTTAACTGAGTTGGCCATCTTTTCCTTGGTTTGGGCCTTTGCTGTTCTGACTGCCTTCCCAGCTTCCTTTTGCTTTAACTGATACAATTCTCTGTCCTGCTCCTTCTGTGATTCCTTGTACTTCCTGAATGCTTTCTTTTTCTCTTGAACCTTCACTGCCACCTCCTTTGAGAACCATAGTGGTTTCTTACATCGTTTCGTTTTGTTTATTTGCTTCACACAAAGGCTTGTTACCTCTGTGATGGCAGTTTTTATTATTCCCCAATGTTCTTCCACCCCCTCCTTCCTGCCCATTTGCTAGTGCATTCCTTAGGCACTCACCCATTTTGGCAAAGTCAGCCCTCCTAAAGTCCAATACTTTTGCCTTTGTATGGCTTGACTCTATTGCTGTGAGAGCTGGTGGACTTCTTGGAGAGTCCAGACTCTCCCCATAAGGTTATTCCTCCTATCCTCCCAGCTCTGAGGAATGCCACTACTGTGGCTTGGCACTTTCCAGACATGGTTCCTGCCGTGCCCCGCAGGGTAGATAAACTCTATCATACCCCTCAGGGCCTGCCTTATTATGTTGCCCAACCTGAGACCAACTCCGTGGTCATCAAAGCAGCACATGACAGGTCCAAGGTGCCCAAGCACCATAGCTCCCTCCCCCCTGACAGGGAATCCAGAGGGACCAACCTTTGGGTAAGAGGGTTTATGCCCCCTCCACCTTGGGACTTTGGATTGCCAACTGCCTACCACACATGGGCAAGTACCAGAACACCATCTGGAAGAAGGGCAAGGCGGCTGCTCAAGCCCTCCCAGAATGTTCCCAGAAACAGAAGGTTCTTAAATCTTTGCAGGCTACAAAGGATATCAGTAAGCACCTCTTCAGGGCCTTGTATGATATTTCTGATACTGGTGCCAGAGCCTCTGCTACAGGCATTTGCCTTTGAAGGCATGCCTGGCTGTGGGTCTCGGGTTTTGCAGCAGATATCCAGCAGAAGGTGCTGGACGCCCCCTTTAGTGGCTCAGAGTTGTTTGGACCAGATGTTCAGGACATCATTAATGATTTACAGACATCTGGCAGGGCTTATAAGTCTGTCCATTCGTTCTACCGTACCCAGACTAGGAGCATACAATGCCCATCCTTTTGCAAGGTGTCCCACAAGTCTGGAGCAGGCTCCCGTCCCCAGGGAAAAAGAGAAACCTCCTCGGTGTTACCTACCCCCCTCCTCCTCCTCCTCTGGCTCAACTGCCAAGCACCCCAGAGATCATCCCCAGTGGCCAGACCCGCCTCTTCCGGTCCCAGACCAAGAGGTGGTGGTTGGAGGTTGGCTCTCCCTCCATCTCAACCAATGGAAAACCATAACTTCAGATGCCTGGATTCTTCAAATTATAGAACGGGGTCACATTCTGGAGCTTATAGAACAATCCCCAGAGACGACTCCTGCCCATGTCATGGCTCTTTGTGAAGAGGTACAGTCCCTTCCGGGGAAAAAGGCCATCGAGCCAATGCTCACCAACAGGGGGGTTCTACTCCAGGTTCTTCCTGGTCCCCAAACGAACCAAAGATCTGAGGCCTATTCTAGATCTCAAGGACCTCAATCTTTACATCCAGTACAAAAAATTCTGCATGGTCATTCTGCCAGGCCTGCTGTCTCTGCTCAAGCAGGATGCTTGACTGTGCTCTTTGGATGTGCAGGACACTTGCGTATGGGTTTCTCCACCACACAGGCAGTTTCTCTGGTTTCTTTTCCAGGGCGAACATTACCAATTCAAGGTCTTGCCCTTTGGCTTATCATCTGCTCCTTGGATCTTAACAAAATGCATAACAGCAGTAGCTGCAGCCCTCCTGAGAGAAGGCCTGTATGTCTTCTCCTACCTGGACGACTGGCTTCACAAAGCTGCTTCCAGAGATCAGCGCCTCCAGACCTTGGAGAGGACTCTCCAGCTGTTTCACTTCCTGGGCATCACTGTCATTCTGCCCAAGTCCGTCTTGATTCCATCCCAAAGACTGCAGTATATAGGGGTGGTTCTGGACCCAGCGCAGGGCAGAGCCTTCCTGCCCCAAAACAGAGTGGTGTGCCTCATTTTCCAGGCTCAGGAAGTCATTCAGAGCTGTTATGTACCTGCAAGGGTGTACTTGAGGCTATTAGGCCTCATGGCTACGGCCATTGCCATAGTTCCCCTGGCCAGGCTACATATGCAGGTGATCCAGCGGACCCTTTGGGTGCAGTGGGACCAATGCATGGATGACCTGGAGCAGCCAGTGCTGGTCTCCTCTTCAGTCTGCAAGGTGCTCCAATGATGGATGGTCCTCCAGAACCTGTTGCAAGGAGTCCTATTCCTGATCTCCTCTCCCCAGCAGATTCTCACTATGGATGCCTCCAGTTTGGGCTGGGATGTGCACCTGAGTCCCTTTCAGACTCTGGGGACGTGGTCCCCAATTGAGATGTCTCTGCATATCAACATCCTCGAGATCCAAGCGGTCCTGTATACCATGCAGGCCTTTCAGAACCATCTCCTCCCAGGGCAGTTGTTGATTCAGTCAGACAGCCTCAGTGTTGTCTACTACATCAACAGGCGGGGGGAATGCATTCGTACCCCCTGTGCAGAGAGGCCACGAGAGTCTGGTACTGGGCACTGGACCACAGCCTGGGGGAGTCCACATCCCAAGCATGCTGAACACCTTGGCGGACCGCCTCAGCTGGACTCCATCCAGAATGCATGAATGGGAGCTTCTCTCATATGTCGCAGAAGATCTGTTCGACAGATGGTGTCATCCAGAGCTGGAGCTTTTTGCGTCCCCACTCAACACAAAACTGCCCAGTTTCTGCTCGTTAGATCCAGTGACTAGAGTTTTCTGGTGAGACACGTTGCCCCTCTCCTGGAGTGGGAGGTTCCTCTATGCCTTCCCTCTATTTCCTCTGATTCAGAGGGTGCTAATCAAGCTGCAGGGGGAGGGGGCTGGCATGATTCTGGTCGCACCCTACTGGCCATGGCAGATATGGTTTCCATTATCGCAACAGTTAGCAGAGGGGCCTCGGGTTCATCTGCCCCTTTGCAGGGATCTGCTGATGCAGCCTCAGGGGACCCTGCTCCGTCTGAACCTCAAGTTCCTTCGTCTGCATGCCTGGCTCCTGAGGACATAGCCATTGCCTGGTTTGGGGTATGTCAGAGGGTGGCAGGTGTCCTTGTGGCAGCTCGAAAGTGCTTTACTAGAGCTACATATGCCATGAAGTGGAAGAAGTTTGCCATCTGGGCTGCCAAACATCATCTGGACCCTTTTACTTGTCCAGTGAGCCAGATTCTAGACTACCTGATATCTCTGTCAGACTCAGGCCTCCAGTACTCCTCTCTCAAGGTGCACCTTTCGGCTATTTCTGCCTTTCACAAGCCCGTGAGCGATCGTACCGTGGCTCAGTTAGATGTGTCCCATACTTTTCTCAGGGGCATCATGCACCTGAAACGTCCAGGCCATTCCCCTGTCCCGACTAGGGATTTCAGTTTTGTTTTGGAGAAATTGACCCAGTCTTCGTTTGAGCCAGCTGTGACTTGCAAACTAGCTGGATGATAGGACTTGGAGGGTGGTAGAAAATGGCTATTTTTGGTTGCCACTACTTCTGCTCAAAGGATTTCCGAGCTTCACGCTCTCTTGTGTGAGGAGCCTTGTTTGATTTTTCACAAAGACGGGGTAACTTTGTGCATGAATTCCAAGTTCCTTCGTAAGGTGGTGTCTGAGTTTACCCTGAACCAGTTCATCCACCTTCCAGTTTACTTTCCAGAGAGTACCAATCCAAGGGAAGCACTGCTCCATACTTTAGACATGCACAGAATTATGAAATACTATATGCAACGAACTAAGGACTGCAGAAAAACAAAGCAGCTTTTTGTATCTTTCTCCCCAGGAGGAGAGGGCATTCAAGGCAAGGCAAATTTTATTTAAAAGACGCTCAATCCCAGAGGCTGTGGGCGCCATACACAATTTAACAATCAACATAAATATTCTAATAAAACAGTAAAATAAAATGTTATAAGAAAAAAGAAAAATGTTTATACGTTTCATAAATATAGATAAAATGAGACAGCCAATTATTACTTACCTCCCTGGGATTTTGGAGGCCTAGTATATTTCTGAAGCAGTTAGGCCAAGGCAGGACTAGACAGTAAGGTCTGGGAAGGCCTGGTTGAACAAGAAGGCCTTGAGGCAAGCCTTGAATGCCTCTAAAGAAGGGGCCTCCCTTACAGCTGGAGATAGCAAATTCCACAGGACGGGGACAGTGACACTAAACGCCCTGTCGCTGGCTGTTTTTAACTTCATCCTGGGAATCGCAAGGAGGCCCCTAGAAGAGGAGCACAGGGAGCAGACTGAGACAGCAGGTGTTAGAAGGTCTGACAGATAACCAGGACCCAGGCCATATAGAGCCTTGAAGGTGAGTAAACCCACCTTAAAGAGGACCCTCCACCTGACTGGCAGCCAATGCAGCTCACGCAGCACCAGTGTAATCTGACAGTACTTTGGCTGCCCTGGCAGCTGTGTTCTGCGCTAGCTGCAGTTGGCGGAGGGATCCCCTGGAGACCCCAAGGTAGAGCGCATTACAGTAATCAAGCCTCGACATCACTAAGGCATGCACCAAGGCAGGGAGGAACTAGGGGCTTTATCCTGGTGATATTCCTCAGATGGTAAAAACCGGTATGGACAGTACAAGACACCTGAGATTCAAGTGTCAATCCACTATCCAGAATAACGCCTAGGTTTCGCACCCTAGAGAAGGCCTTCAATGGAACAGATTCAAGGATAAGCCCTGTTTCTGCACCAGAGGCCATCCTGTCATGCACCCTGTTCGACTCCACCACCAGTACCTCCATCTTATCGGGGTTCAGTTGCAACCAGCTGGAGGCCATCCAGCCATTAATCTTGGCAAGGCAGGTATTTAGCATGTCTGCTGCGTTGGATGTTCAAGGGGCAAAGGAAAAAGGTACATCTGGGTATCATCTTCGTAGCAATGAAAACCCAGACTGTACTTCCTAATGATCTCTCCAAGGGGCAGCATGTATATGGCGAACAACTTTGGTGACAAGACTGAGCCTTGGGGTACTCCACAGCAGGAGGCTAGAGGAGGAGTAGAAATTCCCCATCACTACCCTTTGCTCCTGTTGGTGAGAAAAGACTCAAACAAGCAGATGACAGTGCCGGTAAGTCCTCAGAAATTCCCTCAGGTGGTCAACCAACATACAGTGGTCCACCGTGTCAAATGCTGAAGAGAGATCGAGGAGAACAAGAATTTCCTCTCTCCCCAATCTCTTGCCCTGAGTAGATGACTGTGCACCTAAACTAACGTAGTTTCTGTGCTGTGCCTCGCACAAAACCCAGACTGGAGAGGTTCGTATAGTCATGGGTCATGAGATGCTCCTCCAGCTGAAGTGCCACAACCTTCTCAACAACCTTATCCAAAAAGGGAAGGTTGGAGATGGGACAGTGTTTGTCCAATGGCTGGCCCATTGCATTGTGTTCTTCTACAACAAGCATGGCAAAGAGTTGCCAGGGGTGGTAAAGGCCCATTCCATGAAAGGCATGGCTACCTCTGTGGCCTGTTTTAAGGGGATCTCAGCCGCTGACATTTGTGCTGCTGTCACCTGGAGTACTGTCCATACTTTCACCAAGCACTACAGTTTGGACATTGCTTCTCGAGCCCAAGCAGGCTTCAGACAGGTTATCCTGCAGGGCCTCCTGTCTTAGGCTTTGATTGGTCTTCCTCCCAGACTGTTGTGCTGCATCTGTAACTGCTTGGGACTCATTCCTACGGTGTGGCCTGATGACTAAGATACCCCCGAAGAAGACAGAACAGTCATGTAAGAACTTACTGCAACAGTAGATCTTTAAGGAGATCTGAGTTATCAGGTCTGCCTTCCCTCCCACCATCCCCCCTTTTATGGGGATTTTACTCAGAACTGGCTAACTGGTGTATCCAGCCTCTTATTCTGGCCTGGGCACCCCTCTTTTTCCTTGGTTCCCCATGGCATGGATTTGTTCCCTTAGTCTCTGGGGGAAAGGCCTGAGGAGGGAGCAGGGCAGCTCACGCCTTTATAGGGTTGGTGATGTTGGCAGGTGACATTGACAAGGGGGGCCCCAGTGGTACTGCTGGAAAATCTTCCATGTGGATCCTGCTTCACCAGCGGTGACATTCCTATGGTGTGACTTGATGACTGAGATACCGTTGAAGATCTGCTGTTACGGTAAGTTCTTACATAACTGTTCTTTCTCTTCCTCCTGATAAGGAATCCAGGAGGTTGGTTGTGATGGCAAGGCAAAGTTTATTTCTAGTGCACCCAATCCCGGAGGCTCTGGGCACCTTACACTTAAAACAAACAAGAGAAGTAAGAAACAACAGCAAACATAATAAAACAATAAAATAAAAAACAGCAATAAGTCGTAGTAAATAACAATAAAACAGCAAGCATCACTAAAGCAAGTTATTAAAATATGGTTAGAACTCCTGGCCCAGGAAGGCCAAAGACAATAAATGGGCCTCGAGACTACACTTGAAAATCTCGACCGATGGGGACTCCCTGACAGATGGTGGCAACATATTCCACAAGACTGGGCCAGCAACACTGAATGCCCTGTCACCGGCAGTTCTACGTCTAGTCCTGGGAATTTCAAGGAGGCCCCTGAATGAGAAATGGAGGGAGCGGACTGAGGTGGCCAGTGTCAGAAGATCAGCTAGGTAGCCAGGGCCTAGTCCATGTAGGGCTTTATAGGTGAGTAGACACATCTTGAAAATAATCCTCCACCTGACTGGAGCCAGTGCAGTTCCTGCAGCACCGAGGTCACATGGCAGGACTTCGAAAGGCCCGTCAGCAACCTTTCAGCTGCGTTCTGCACCAGCTGCAGTCAGCGAAGGGTACCTCCAGAGACCCAGAAGTAGGGAGCATTACAGTAATCAAGCCTAGATGTCACAAAGGCATGAACCAGCGTGGGCAGGTCCTTGGACGGGACTAGGGGTTTGATCATGGCAGTGTTCCTCAAGTGGTAAAAACCACTTAGGACAACAGATGACACCCAAGATTCAAATGTCAGCCTGTCATCCAGGAGCATGCCAAGATCTTGCATCCTAGGGGAGGCCATCAACAGTGCAGTCCTAAGAAAAAGACCTGAAGCCTCACCGGAGACACTTCCATCATGCCCTCAGCCCGGCTAAGCACTAGGGCCTCCATCTTGTCAAGGTTCAGTTGCAGCTATCTGGAGGACATCCAGTCATTGATCTCGGCCAGGCAGGTATTTAGCACTTTCACAGCATCTGATTGTGACAGGGAGCTCCTGCCACTCTTGAGGACCAACCTTTCCTTAAATCTGTTGCAACAGTTCTTCTGTTTCTTAGTCTATTCTATCATTTACAATTTCTAGTCCATAAGGTTGGCCACCCCCCTCCCCTTTCTTGACTACGCTATAGTGCCCTCTTTCATTTTCCTTTTCCCTCTCAGGTCCTCGTACAAGTAGGTTATTGTGGTGACCTCCAAGCGTATGTAAAACAGATTGTGTTTATCGTTGTTGGATTTAGTATGTAATAGCACTATGTCATAAAATATCTTGATGTATATACCTTATGTTTATGAAACCTTTTAAATGTTGCAAATACAATGGCACTAGGTGTTTTTGATAATGGTAAAATGTACTAGGTGACTATTATAGAAATTAAGTTAGTTGTGCTATTTAAAATGCATGTAAATTGCTGTAAACTGAACACGTCTGAAATTTCATGGTAATTTGCATATATCACATGATGCTTTACATTATGGAAGTATGTATGATGATTTATTTCTTTGAAACTTGATTTGTTGCCAATGCCCTTTGGGGTAACCCTTTTTTCAGTGATTCTGTATTGCGGTTCCTTGTCCATAGCTTGTTTTGTGTGTGTTTTTTCTTTTTGAGCCCCCACTACCTAAGCAAATGGGGCCCACATAGGGATGAAGGGTTTTCACTGAAAAGTGGTTAGATCAGAAATCAGTGTCAGTAGGTGCTGACTAAGTGCAGAGAAAGGACATTCATAGTCTGTTGCTGCAAATTGATGTACTGAAGAAGGAATATGCTATTGCTGAAGCTTATTTCTTGTATTTTGAATAAATATCACACAGAGATTGTGTGTTGAACCTGAAGTTCAGTGTCTGAGCCATCTGTTATCCCACAACCCCGCCACAGACTTGGTGTTAGAAGTGGGATAACTTGCCAAAAGCATGTGGACTGGCTGAAGAGGGATATTTCTGGTGGATATTGCCCACATATCCCAGGTGGACCGATGCACCAGGAGTTGCCGGAGGAGAACCCGGAGAAGAAAGTCCGTGGAGTTCTGCCCAGAACTATGGCTGACAGATGGAGAGAAGCTGTTGCCTGAACTGGATCTGGGAGCTTGTCGGAAAGCCAAGCCTGAAGACGATGAAGAGATGCAGGTAGAGGCCAACTGGAGGTGCGAGAGACAATACCCAGGAGGTGGAGACCCTGATGAGGATGATTCACTGGATGAGTAGGCAATGATTGGAGGCAGACCGACTACACATAGGTGGTATACTGGTGCCAGGTGCTTGAGAGGTCCCTGCCAGAGCGTTTGGATAAAGAATCGGAGGTTTGTCGTGGGCTCAGCTGGAGAAGGACCCCTCACTGAGTGGGATATTCCTTTGTTGCCTGTGTTCCCAGGATGTTACCTGTTGGAGGTCTGAGATGCAAGTATGGAACTTGAATGTGAGACCCCAGGTAAGACGTGCCTAGTGATATTGTGCTGGGGTTGAAGACTCCAAACAAGCAAGAAGAAGCCTATGAGGCTGAATGGACATTTTCTTGTATTGATGCAGCTAAATCTATTAACAATATTGACTGGGGTATACTGCAGTCTAAAGATGCTAATATTGCCAAAATGTTACAATATGTTAAGATCAAGGAGGTGGTACATGTGTTTTATTTTTTTTTTAATGAAAAACCTACAAGTGAGGAGGTGGGTGGAAAATGGATTGGAACCTGTGTTGGGGTAACACCTAGAGTGTCTACCCACAGGTGTCTGTATCAATAGCAAGTGAAATGAATGAATCAAGAGACATAGTGGGTTTATGTAGAGGGGTTGCACCTAGGACTGGGCCCTTGCTTAAAACTGATATGTCTTGTGGGGTTGGAGCAGGTAATTACTCACCCCAGAGAAAGTCTTTCTGTGGTACTGGACTTTACAGCTGTCCACATTTTTGGTTAAGAAATATGACAGACTTTCTCTAAAAGGAGATGGGAAGGTACTGTTAGTTTCTGTTGAGAAATGTGTTAATGCTTCAGGGTAAATAATGATGATATCCACTATGTTTATGATGGAATGTTTGTTAATAGGGACCCTGAGACAGAGCTTCTAAAAATGGATGGGTGGAAGTTCCATCCCTTTCTGGGGCATGAAGGTGGTAAGCAGTCTGCAATAACTGCTTCCCTCTTAAGGT
This sequence comes from Neoceratodus forsteri, assembly GCA_016271365.2. Classification (NCBI taxonomy): domain Eukaryota; kingdom Metazoa; phylum Chordata; order Ceratodontiformes; family Ceratodontidae; genus Neoceratodus; species Neoceratodus forsteri. The sequence continues at coordinate 573,741,126 of CM057452.1, forward strand.
GGGGGATATGTGACGGGGAGGTCCCGCCACTCTTGAGGACCGACCTTTCCTTAAATCTGTTGCAACAGTTCTATTTCTTAGTCTGTTCTATCCTTTACAATTTCTAGTTCATAAGGTTGGCCACCTATGGGCACCCCCTCCCCTTTCTTGACTATGCTATAGTGTCCTCTTTAAGTTTCCTTTTCCCTCTCAGGTCCTCGTACAAGGAGGTTTTTGTGGTGACCTCCAAGCGTATGTAAAACAGGTTGTGTTTATCGTTGTTGGATTTAGTATGTAATAGTTCTACGTCATAAAATACCTTGATGTATATACCTTATGTTTATGAAACCTGTAAATGTTGAAAATACCATGGCACTAGGTGTTTTTGATAATGGTAAAAAGTACTAGGTGACTATTCTAGTTAGTTGTGCTATTTAAAATGCATGTAAATTGCTGTAAACTGAACAAGTCTAAAATGTCATGGTGATTTGCATATATCCCATGATGCTTTGCATTATAGAAGTATGTATGATATTGTATTTCTTTGAAACTTGATTTGTTGCCAATGCCCTTTGGGGTAACCTTTTTTTCAGTTATTCTGCATTGAGGTTCTTTGTCCATAGCTTTTTTTTTTCTTTTTGAGCCCCCACTACCCAAGCAAATGGGGCCCATGTAGGGATGAAGGGTTTTCACTGAAAAGTGGTTAGATCAGAAATCAGTGTCAGTAGGTGCTGGCTAAGGGCAGAGAAAAGACATTCATAGTCTGTTGCTGCAAACTGATGTGCTGAAGAAGGAATATGCTATTGCTGAAGCTTATTTCCTGTATTCTGAATAAACATCACACAGAGATTGTGTGTTGAACCTGAAGTTTGGTGTCTGGTCCATCTGTTTTCCCACAACCCCTCCACAGTGATGTTCCAGGGGCAAAGGACAGATACAATTGGGTATCATCTGCATAGCAGTGGAAACCCACGTTGTATTGCCTAATGAGCTCTCCCAGGGGCAGCAGATACATTGTAAACAACATTGGTGACATGATCGACCCCTGAGGTACTCCACATGGCAAGGGCCTCAGGGAGGAGGAGGAGAAATTCCCCATCACCACCCGCTGCATCCTGCTGGAAAGGTAGGACTCAAACCAGCTGATGACAGTGCCGGCAAGTCCACAGTACTCTCTGAGGCGATCAAGAAGCGCAGTGTGGTCTACAGTGTCAAAGGCTGAAGAGAGATCTAGGAGATCAAGAAATGACCTGTCTTCTCTATCTCTAGCCTTGAGGAGGTTATTGTGCACCCTGACTAATGCTGTTTTGGTGCTGTGTCTGGTTCTAAAACCAGACTGGAATGGCTCATACATGTCAAAGGTCACGAGGTGCTCCTCAAGCTGTTGTGCCACAATTTTCTCAACAACTTTTCCCAGAAACAGAAGGTTGGAGATTGGTTGGTAATTCACCAGGATATCCGGGTCGAGATATGATTTCTGCAGAAGGGGCCTCACCAGAGCCTCTTTCAAGGAATCCAGAAAGACTCCCTCCAACAACGAACACCAGACACTCAAGGCGAACAATGGGCCAACAGAACCGACACATTCATCAGAAAACATGTCGATGCTAGGTCCAGTTTACAATATGTGTACTTTAGCTTTGAGATTACCTCAATGACCTGGGCCACCTCCACTGGTTTAAACTCCTCCCAGATAGGTGGAGCGTCTCTGCCACACCCAAGGCGATTGCTGCGAGTTGCAATGTGACTCACTGATGGCATCCCCTGCTGGATGGAGGACACCCTGTTAGTGAAGAACTGAGCAAACTCATCACACAAGGTGATTGAAAAGGCTTTTTTTGGGTGCAGACAGACTGGATGAAGAAGTCTGTCGACAGTCCGAAAGAGCAGAGATGGTCGATTCTTCCCTACAGCAATCTCCCTGGACAGGAACTCTGCCTTCTTACGTTTGATTGCCCCCTGGTACTCAGCATAGTGAGCATGCAGGGCCATTTGTCCACCTCCTACTGGGTCCTCCGCCAGCAACGCTCCAACTTACGACCCCTAAGCTTCACCACCTTGAGTTCCCTGTCAAACCAATGAGACCTCAAATGAGAAGATTTGGGTCGTACACGGACTGGTACGAGGGCATCGAGCACCCCGCATGCTGCCCTATTATAGGCAGCAACTGCCTCACTTGTGCCCTTCACACATGCAGCACCTACACTAGATAGATCAGTAGCCACCAAAAGTCCCTCAGGGGCAGTCCCCTGAAAGGGCAGTAGCTGACCATCTCAATGGGGAAGGGGGGGTCCCAAACGAGAACTTTACTGTGCATTGATCAGACCATATGACCTGATCAATCCCGAAGTTACCTAACTTGAGCCCCAGTGAGAACACCAGGTCCAGCAAGTGGCCATGATGATGGGTTGCAAAAGTAACTTCTTGTGTCAGGCCCAGTGATGACATCATCTGGAGGAGGTTGGAACCCAATCACGAGGATTTGTCGTCAACCCAGGCATTGAAGTTCCCCCAGTACCAGACATCTGGGGGACTCCCAACACCTCCCTGACCATGAACTCTGCATCCTTCTGCAGGAAATCTCTCCCCGCCCCTGGAAGGCAGTAAATAAGGAGAATCCTGCAGTCTGCACCCGGACCCCCACGCACTGCCACATACTCAAAGCACCTGATTGCTCCCACTGGGTGCACGGCAAAGCCCAAGTCAGATCTAAAACAGATGGCCACTTTCCCGCCCCTGCATTCCTGCTTTGGGCAGTGCACCACAGAGAACCTGGTGGGGACGGCTGCCTCCAACACCGGTCCGGCATCATCACCCAACCAGGTCTCCATGATGCAAGCCAGATTGACAGAGGCAATCAAGTCTGCCATAATTGTGGTCTTGTTCCTCATCGACTTGGCATTGCAAAGCACTGCCCAAAGGGGACTGGTAGGTGTTGCAGCCCCTTTGGCTGCCTGCCCACTCAGTCCAGTGGGACCCCTGGGGATGGAAACCACACATGTCTGGCTTCTCTCTAGGTTCCGTCTGAACCCAGGGCATCTCCTGCACCTGACCACCCCAATCATACCCACAGCACCTCGCCACCCCAAACCCTCAAAATACCAGACTCATGACAGCACCTCGCTATCGTAGATGACACAGGGAGGTCAATAAAGGACCAGAGGTCATGCAGCTGTGATGCCTCATAAGCTATATGCGGTTGTCCCTGGCCGTTGCATATCCCAGACAGACCAATATGCTTTGCTCAATTTCTGCTCAAATCCGAAAAACCCAGATTTTTCACTACACTTGCTCAATTTCCTAACACACCAAAACAACACAATCATCTAACACAAAACTTTCATAATCATACACTCCCACACACACTCATTCCCCCCTACGCCCAGAACTTTAACAATAAAAATTATACCTCCAACCCACCAACCACTAAAGCAAATATATCAGCAGTTTTGTTCACAAGAGAGAAAATAGTGCTAAATATTTCCAAGTGCTCCTTTACAGAGCAATGTCCAAAATTCACAGAAAAGCAAACTGTCTGGAAGGTCAGCGTTCTTCACTTTACAGCACAGCTCCTTCCCAGAGCACAGCCGTTCGCTGTCACCAAACTGCACCAGTCTTTTCTCTGGGGGGCAGCAACGATCATCCCTTGCTCCCGTAGTAGGGGAGAAAAATGCTGGCTGACAATATAAATGTACGGGGACCAAATCAGAAGGGATTTGAGCAGTTTAAGGGTCTGGCCTGGCGGGACTCTCACTCGAGCCGGAGCCCGAACCCAACCCAACACAGTCAAGAACTTAACAGGAGCCAAAACCTCACCAGACCAAAATTCAAGGAACTAGCAGGCACTCCTCTCACCAGCACCTGGAATTCCCCATAATGGGTGGCACTTCAGGGAAAACCCCAGTCCAGCCAGGAGAGAAACATCCAAAAAGAGCCTTTTATAAAGTCCTGAAGCAGCAGTTCCTCAGCAATGTTGTTGGTCAGCTAAGTTCTGAGTCCCGGTCCAACCACTAATTGAACCCTACAAGCGTGGAAACCCGCACCAACTCCATGGGTTTCCCAGAAACAGAACACACAGGAAAATCCCCGGTAGCTGCCAACAGTCCTCAAAGCGTAATATAAGAGGAAGTCCCTGGAAATCCCACAGCAACCTGAACCACTTGGCAGCACCGACAACAACAGTGAAATATGGAGCGGCTGGAAAAGGCAATTCAGCAGGCACCCAGTAAAAGTCTCAGAGGACGACTCACAATGGCTACAACCAGTTTGCTCAATTTGTCCCTCCCAAGGCATCCCAACAGGTAGAGCTCTCTTATTTCCTAACCCTACAAAACAAGAAAACTGACTCTTACTACTAACTTACTTAAAAAAGCCCTCACTAACGCTTATAACCCTACTCCTCATGCCTCGTCTCCAAATATTAAAACTAATAAAAAATTTGTCAGACTCTGGACTAAGGCTATCTCAGGAGTTGGCACATAAACAAAGTTACTCTCCCGTTTATTGAATTGTAAAAGAAATTGTAAAGAGCAAAGAGAGGAGGATTAATCCTGGCTCTGTTCAGAGCATCTGCCTGCAGTAGCCCAGCGTGGCTGCCATTTTGCTCCTCCTACCTCCTTAGCAAAAGATGGGCAAAAGAACCTGTGCCTCAGCCTCTTTGGGCCTGAGAATTGCAAATTATCAGGCCCATATGGTCAAACACCAAAACATACTCTGGAGGAAAGCTGAAGCAGCTGCTTAAGCTCTTTCAGAAGATGCACTAAAACAGGAGCTCCTTAAAGCCTTAACAGCTGGGGCTGATGTAGGCAAACACCTACCATGTATGGCCTATGATAATTTGGATGCTTCAGCTAGGGCAGCAGCCTCAGGAATATGCTTTAGAAGGTATTCCTGACTAAAGGTGACGGGCTTTGCAAATGACGTCCAGCAGTTTAGGGAGGCAGTATAGGGCAGTGGTTTAAGGTTCTGAGCTGCAAATGTGGAGACCTGGGTTTGAATCCCACAGCCCCCACTTGCATATTGTGTGATCCTGAGCAAGTCACTTAACTTCCCTGTGCTCCCAGGTCGCACCTGTAAACAAGCTTTCAGCTTAGTCTGCTACTCCTGGTTAAATAAGGATATAAGTGGTGTAGTGCAGATGTGCAACATATCCTCTCCATTTCGCAGGCCTTGGGTAGAACCCTCAAATTAGTACATTCCCTCTGTCAGACCCAGCCAAGGAGTAGACATAGGGTGCCTTTTTGTCCTGCTGGTACGAGACACAGTACCACCACAAGACTATCAGGTAAGGGTAAAGAAGAAAGGAGCCCGGCCTACTCCAACATCCACCCAAGGTGCCCCCTCAAAAGCCCCTAGAGGTGGTGGTGCAGCAGGAGCTGCAAGTGGTTGTGCCTGACTTCTTTACTTCCCCCCCCCCAGCCACCATTGCCTACAGGGGTAATTGTTGGGGGTTGTCTCTCCTTCCACCTGGACCAGTGGAAGGAAGTGACCTCCGATGCCTCCTGGAAATAACAGCACAAGGACATGCTCTGGAGCTTCTAAAGCTACCTCTAGACCATACACCAGTGCCTGTACATTATCCTCCAGACCGCATTCCAGTGCTTCTGGAGAAAACGTACATAGAACTTGTACCCGTGGAACAGAAAAACACAGGGCTCTATTCTTGGTACTTCCAAGTTCCAAAATGGAGAGTGGATCTGAGGCCTATTTTGGATCTCGGGGACCTGAACTTTTTTATAGAATATAAAAAGTTCAGAATGGTTACTTGGCAGGGCCTACTACTACTACTACAGGTAGGGGATTTGATCTGTTTCTTCGACACGAAGGACACCTACTTTAATATCAGAATTTGAAAACCTCACAGGACATAATTGAGATTCCTCTTTCAAGGGGAACACTACTAGTACAGTTAAGAATACAGTATGCGCAGTTTGTACCAGACTAGTTTGGCTTCTGTGTGATTGTCCAGTACATGTGGTGTTCGCTACATCCAAAAGCCTGAATTTACAGCTGAACTAAGTTTTACACACAGTAATCACAAGACAGAACACAGCATATGGACATGTGCTTAGTGATTAGTGATTTACAGCTCCATTCGCGTAGTGGATTTTTTTTTGGGTGGGGGGAGCTCATATTGAAGTCAGTCCTTTATTTTCCTTTATTGATTGCAACGTGCTTTAAAATCAAAGTCGGTGTACTGTACCATTTACGGCTGGCTCGAAGACAGGAATGTGGTGATGTCTATCTGTTTTTTCTGGGTGATAGTGTAGGGTCTCCAGGCAGCATCAGTTTGGGTAACAAGATCTCACATCAGCACAGTGTCTTCCCTTTTTTCCTCAGCCCTCCTAAGGGTCATCAGCGCATTTCTGACATTGCCAGGTATGACTGGAACCTTCTCCTGGGCATCTTCTGGTTGGACTGTAGTACAACATTGAAATCCATATAGACCAAGGGCCAACTATACATTGTAAATAAAATATGACAGAGAAACATTCTTAATTTGTTTCAGGGGATTTTCAGTCCAGGTGGCATGATTTTTTTTACTGTTGTTGATGCATTTTTTTTTGTTTGTTTTTTTTAAATTTTATTCTTTGTTAACCATGTAAGGCCCACTAGGCACAGGTGCCTGTTTTCAGGGGTAACCCGGGAGCACTGGGGAGGTTAAGTGATTTGCTCAGAGTCACACAGTATGCAAGTGGAGGTTGTAGGAATCAAACCCAGGTCTGTGTGCTGGATTTACCAAGCTCATCACAGCTCATTATTCTAACCTATACTGCCAGCCCCAAATAAATTGATATTATTTACTATCTTTATGATTATGTCGGGTCTTTCTGATTTTTGCAGCTGGCAGCAATGAACTTTATTGTTTTTAAATTTATTTTTAAGTTGATTCAGCATTTAACCTATAATAAAGGATGTACTGCATAACAATATATGCAGACTAGTCTGTTCCTGCTGCATCCGGTAGGAAACCCTGTGGGAAGCTGGGTCCAGGAAGATGTCATAGTTTTAAAGTCTTCCTCCTCCCCTGGTAGGGATGACATCATAATTCATACATATGATTACCTTTCCAGTGACAATGTCTTACAAACTTTAGCAGTGAAAAATTATAATTTTGAGGCACTGGTTGGATCAAGAAACACCATCACGTGTGGAGTGGCATAGAGAAATGTTACAGGCGTTATGAATGGAACTAAAATGTGAGCCTCAACAAGGCACACTTGTAACTCCTATAGAAAAAATTGGGAAATGCTTTACAATTTGTTATGCGAAGTAATTGATTCACCTTATTATAGAAATGTAGTAACATTTGTAAGAAATACAGAGGATGTGTCCATTGAGACATCTGTGGTGTATACTTAATTGGGTTTATGTGGGGGAGGAGTAGAGCTGGACAGGGGGAAGGAGGGGTTGTGTTGTAACGTTTATCGTCTACCATCTTTGTGTATAATGAATATGTATTTATTATTTAGCATATGCAAGTTTGCATGTTTTTTTTTAATTAGTAAAATATATTGCAAAAAAAAAAAATCAAAGGAGATTACACTAACTTTCTTCAAAATGCTATCTAACTCACCAGGGCTTTCCTTCCTTTCCATAGACCCTGCACTACAGACAGCTCGACAGGAAGCTGAGATGCTAAGGGAAGAGGTGAATAAACTGAAAGACACTGGTAAGCAGGAGCACTGTTTCCACTTGAAAGGGATCGGGTACATCAAGAAGGGGTAAAATGTAACTTCTAGGAGCGTGGATATGTTGTTCATCCACACTGTCTGGCATTGTCCCTTTCCCCTTTAAATCTTGCCGGAAGTCTTCAAGCTGGCTCCTCCCACCCACCCAGGTGGAAAATACCTTGGCTCCGCCCCATGACGCCAGATCTTCCTTTCCGCTGGAAGATACAGGTTCCCTCGTGCTACTTTGCAGTACCATAGGCCCTGGAGTCAAATTGACGGTTTTCACCGCACTCCTTCCGATCCAAGAAGAAGGATAAGGATCCAAAATCATCTTCTTCTTCCCGAAGAAGACACTCCTGGGACCGAGAGCAGTCCGACACTCAGGAGCAGGGGGTCTCGACCACGGGAGAGATCGCCTCCTCGGCTGCCGGCTTTTCGGACCTTCCGTCAGGACAGGGCACCGAAGCTGAGGATACGGCAGAACCGGACGAGATTTCTCTCGACCCGATTGAGCCGTTGTCGCCGACGCCTGTCGCCGACTCCTTGGAGAGGACTCCCATTCTCTCCTTCCCCGATGAGGAGACCCATCCTTCAGGCATCCCGATCGAGGGACAAGAGCTGGAACCTTGGTTCTCACCAAATCCAGCTTCTCCTGACCGACAGAGCCGACGCCGCTGGTCTCGATCGAGGAGTAGGACCCGTCGGTTGGAAAACCGAAGAAGGGTCACAAACACTCGGAAAACATACCGTTTCTCATCCTCTTCGGATGACGGGGACTAGGCGGAAGCTCGTCGACGTTATGAGGACCTCATGTGGCAGCAACTTCTTTTGACGGGTCAAAAGCCATCTGCTCTGGCTGTACTGGCCATTACTTGGCCCCAGCCTCTTCGGCCGACACCGACTCCCTTGGTTCCGAGGACTCCGGTTCTCCCTTCGGTGGGACCAGTGCGCATTTCGGCTCGGCCTGTTACCGGCTCCCCACCAATTTTGGTGGAACCACCACCAAAACAGCCTCAGGGAGGGGCTCTCTCTAAGGAGGACAGACCATTACGGTCACTCCTGATCGCCCTAGGCGCATTGAGGGGGACTTAGGTGGGAGACCCTTGTATCCGGATTCCTCGGATTCGGATACTACTGGCCTTCACTCACATGATGAGCTGTCAGTGACAGGCCTGGAGGAAGGGCCTTCTTCCTTCCAGGGCATCCTTCAACTCATTTCGGAGTCAACAGGTACAGTATGCCTTTGCAGCCCATTCAAAAGAAGGCAGAATATCCTCTCATGGATATTCTCAAGAGGGGGGATACCCCGACGGAGGCCTTTCCAGTGGCCGAAGCCATCGTTGGCCCGGCACTGGAACTTTGGCAGCGTCCAGCCTCTTGCCTGGCTCCTTCTGCCTGCATGGCCCCCAAGTACGCGGTGCCCATTGGGTCCCTGGCGGGCTTCACTGAGCATCCCTCGGCAGATAGCCTTGTGACTGCCTCGGTGTTTAGGCGAACGGGCAGCTCTGCGGATATTGACCGCCCTCCAGACAAGGAGTCCAAAAATATGGACCACTCAGCCCAGAAGGTTTACGCGGCATCATCCCTAGGCCTTCGTCAGGCTAGCTCAGCAGTGATCATGGCACACTTCTCTCACGCCCTTTTGGGGTTGCTTGATGAAGTCCTCCCTTATCTTCCAGCAGACATGCAGACCACGGTCAAGCAGGTCCAGGACCAGGGCTGTGCTGTTGCTAAACAACAGCTCCAGATGGCCCTGGACATTGGTGATTCCTGTGCCCGTTCACTAACTGCCTCGGTATCCACTCACCGCAGGGCTTGGCTGAGGTTATCCTCCTTTCCCGCGGATACTCAGCACAAGCTAGCTGATGTGCCCTTCCTTGGCACCGACCTCTTCGGTCCGGGAATGGCAGGTCATCTACAGCGCATTGAGCAGTCTAATGCCACCTTAGATGCCACCTCTGCTAAAGGTTATTCGGGCAAGAACCAGCAGAAGCGCAAGAAGAAGCCCTTTCGGCATTCTTCCCCTTCGGTTAGACAGCCCTCCTTCCAGGGAGGTCAGCAACAGCAGCAGGCTCAAGCTTGGCGCCCTAGGCCCAAGCAAGGTCCCCAAGAGCCCCGCAAAGGAGGCCGAGGTGCTGGTCCAGGTGCCTCCTCCTCCTCCTCCAAGCCTGCACAGTGATGGGTCGGGTGGCCTCCCCTGCACCCGTCATGCCAGTTCTGGGTCCTCCCATGGGGGGCCGGCTCTGCCACTTTCTTTCCGCCTGGTCCGGTATCACTTCGGACAGGTGGGTTCTGGAAGTGGTCAGGCAGGGACTGCCTCTAGAGTTCGAGCAGTACCCCCCAGCCGGGCCCGTGCCCCAAGGGAGGAAAGGATCTCAGTTGGCACTCAGTTGGCCCTTCGGGACGACATTGCTCAGCTCCTCCTCAAGGAGGCGGTAGCTCCAGTGCCAGATCCTCCTTCAGACCCAGGCTTCGTCTCCAGGTATTTCCTGGTGCCCAAGCGGATGGGGGGTTGGCGCCTCATCCTAGATCTCCACGACCTGAATCGGTATCTCAGGTCTCGCACCTTCCGGATGGTAATTCTGAACCAGATCATACCATCTCTGGAGCGAAACATGTGGTTCTGTACACTGGATCTTCAGGACGCATTCTACCACGTCCCAATCCGTCCGTCCCATCAGTGGTTCCTCCTCTTCAGGGTCGAAGGGACCCTGTACGAGTTCAGAGCCATGCCGTTCGGCCTGTCATCGGCCCCAAGGGTCTTCACCAAATGCATCGCAGTGGTCGCAGCCCATCTATGGCATCAAGGGGTTCGCAGTTACGCATATCTAGATGATTGGCTCCTGGCGGGTTCCTCCCTACGGGAGGTGGAGAGGTCCAGGGACCTGACCCTCTGAACCTGCTCCCACCTGGGCCTCCTAATCAACGAGGCCAAGTCAGAACTCGTGTCCTCTCAGGTGATGGGCTTTATCGGGGCAGAGCTCAACTCTCGTCAAGCCAGAGCTCCGCTCCCGGCGGACAGGGCGTAGGTTCTTTCCTCCTTTGCCCAATCATTTCTGGTTGGGCACTTGCGCCCTGCCTGGGACTTCCTGCGCCTCCTGGGTTACATGGCGGCATGCACCTCAGTGGTCCATTGGGCCAGATTGCACATGCGCCCCCTTCAATGGGAGCTGGCCACCCAGTGGTCTCAGCGTCAGGGTCTCTTCGACCAGCTGGTCACGGTCACCCAGAGGATGTGGGACGCTCTCCAACGGTGGACCGTCCCGAGTCATTTGCAGGAAGGAATCCCATTTTTCCGCCCGAGCCGACGGTCGTCCTTATGACCCATGCCTCTCTCATGGGCTGGGGAGCCCACGTGGGGGACAACAGAGCCCACGGGTTCTGGACCCCTGAGGAGTCCCAGTGCCACATCAACCTGTTGGAGCTCAGAGCAGTCAGACTGGCACTGTCAGCTTTCGCTCCTCAGCTCCGGGGTCAAGTGGTTCAAGTCCAGATGGACAATGCCACGACCATGTACTACCTCAACAAACAGGGCGGCACGCACTCCCGTCTGCTATGCAAGGAGGCGCTCCGGATCTGGACCTTCATCAGTCGGCTGGAGGCGGATCTCCTAGCCATTCCTATGGCAGGAGTCTCGAACCAACTGGCGGATGCTCTCAGCCGCATAGGCCAGACATCCCATGAGTGGTCTCTCCATCCAGAGGTAGCTTACGATCTGTTCTCCTGTTGGGGCAAACCATTGGTGGACCTGTTCTCCTCCAGGGAAAACACCAAGCTGAGGCTGTTCCATGCCGGCCCTCCTCAGCAGGGCTCGCTGCAGTGGGATGCCTTCTCGAGGCCGTGGACCCCAGACCTCCTCTACGCCGTCCCTCCATTTCCCTTGATCCACAAGGTATTACTCAAGGTGAGGAGGGACAAGGCGAAGATGATCCTGGTAGCCCCAGATTGGCCATGCCAGTTCTGGTATCCAGATCTCCTCAGCCTCAGCTGCAGGGCCCCGGAGCGGCTTTGTACATGCCTGGATCTGATGCCTTTGAACCAGGGGAAGGTCTTCCACTCGGACATTCAATCCCTGCACCTCACAGCCTGGTTCCTGAGCGGCTAGAGTTCCAGGCTCTGGATCTTTCCGAGGATGTCTACACTGTGGTGGAAGCATCTCGAAAGGAATCGACCAGGAAATGTTATGCCTTCAAATGGAAAAGGTTTTCCATTTGGTGTCAGGGAAAGAGCCTGGACCCCTTATCCTGCTCTGTGGCTAACATTCTAGACTACCTTGGTCTCTCTCCAAAGGGGGTCTTCGGTCATCGACCCTTAGGGTGCACCTGGCAGCCATCTCTGCTTACCGGGCGCGGGCCGGTCAGCCCACATTGGCACAGGATGCAGTGGTCGGGCGCTTTTTCAAAGGCCTGGATCACATATCCCCTCCGATGCGTGAATCTCCACCTCCATGGGATCTCTTGCTGGTTTTGGCAAAGCTCATGGACAAGCCATTCGAACCCATGCACAAGTGCGAGCTTTCGCATCTGTCATGGAAGACTGCCTTCCTGGTGGCTATCACGTCAGCCAGAAGGACAGGGGAGCTCCAGGCGCTTTCAGTGGACTCCCCTTATCTGGTCTTTCACAGGGACAAAGTTGTCCTGCGCCCCCACCCGAAATTCCTTCCAAAGGTGGTGTCAGAGTTTCACCTTAACCAGGTGTTAACTCTGCCAGTATATTACCCTAACTACACCTCGGATGCCGAGTACAGGCTCCATACTCTGGACCTCAGACGTGCTCTCTCCTACTATAAGGAGAGGACGGCGGAAATTTGGGGAGAGGTTTGCCAGCTGTTTGTCACCTACGCTGAAGCTGCTTCTGGCAGACCCGCAGCCAAGCGGACTATTGCAAGATGGATCACATCATGCATAAGTCTGTGTTATGAATTGGTGGGCAAGGAGCCTTCTAGAGGGATAAGAGCTCATTCTGCCCGCCATACTGCTGCTTCGGTGGCTGCTTCCAGGGACATCCCTATCCAGGAAATCTGTTGGGCTGCTACCTGGAAGTCAGCGAACACCTTTATTACCCATTACCACATTGACCTTGTGTCACGACGTGATGCTGGTTTTGGGGCCTCGGTTCTCCAATCTCTTTTTCCTAAGTAGGGGGTGTGCGCCTTGCCTCCCTCCTCCCGGAGAACTGCTAGGAGTCTGCCAGACAGTGTGGATGAACAACATATCCACGCTCCTAGAAAAACAGGTTACTCACCTGTAACAGTAGTTCTAGGAGTGGTATATGTTGTTCATCCACACGCACCCACCCGACCTCCCCAGCTTAAGGCGCACAACCTGGCTTCCAGCAGGCTAGATCTGGCATCATGGGGCGGAGCCGAGGTATTTACCACCCGGGTAGGTGGGAGGAGCCAGCTTGAAGACTTACGGCAAGATTTAAAGGGGAAAGGGACAATGCCAGACAGTGTGGATGAACAACATACAGTATACCACTCCTAGAACTACTGTTACAGGTGAGTAACCTGTTTTTTTTTTCCTTTGGTAACCATGTAAGGCTTACTGGGCACAGGACCAATAATAGGGGCAATCCAGGAGCACAGGGAGGTTAAATGACTTGCTAAAGGTCACACTGTATGCAAGTGGAGGTTGTGGGAATCAAACCCAGGTCTGCTGGATGTACTAAGCTCGTTCACAACTTGTGCTCTAGCCTGTAGGTTATACTGCCAGTCTGCACATACAAAACTGTGTTATGGTTTTTAATTTGCAAGTGCAGCATTCTCTCTCTCCCCTGCTGTGTCTCAGAAGCAGGCCCTTTCAGTTGATCAGCAGATGGCGAAGCTGATCCAGTGGTGCGGTGGCAGTGCATTGCACCATTTTAGGGGTCAGCTGGTGGCTGAGAGCATTGGAAAGAGGAGGTGTATGGTTTCTGAGGAGGGAGGCCACAAGATGTATGGCATTCATACACCCTCTGTCAGGTGAACAAGGAGTAGTATTGGTGTCAACTGTTAAAGCAGCCATTAGTATGTTTTCCCTGCCAGTCAAAGGATGCAGTCACATTTGCTCTGATTAATGGGGTAGAGAACTCAGAGATTTTTGGAAAAAGATGAGACTAACAACTACTGCCCTCCGTACTGATCTTGACAAATTAGAAAACTGACAAGATGTCATGGAGGAGGAGTAGTGCTCAGCGACTGACTCTCACCTGGACACCATGGAGCAGGCTGCTGTTCAATTGCACCAAGCAATCAAAATCTTACAGGAGAGAGAAGAAGATGCAGGAGCCCGCAATAGGCATAACAGTCTGAGGATTTCCGGACTCTTGGAGGGTGTGGAGGGGTCAGATGTGATCCAGTTCCTGCAAAAGCTATTCAAGACAGAGCTAGATATCCCCTCCATGTGTTCCCTGGAAATGGATAGAGCACACTGAGCATTAGGACCTAAATCAAACAGGCCGAACTCTAGACCTCGATTGGTCGTTACCAGGTTTCTTACATTTCAAGATAAGGAACTGGTACTGCATAAGGCATGGCAAAAAGGCACGGTCTCCTTTTAGTCATCACAGCTCTTCTTTGACAGTGACTATCCACCTACCATTGCTGCAAAGAGACTCACGTGTGCTCTGGTCCTGAAGACTCTACAGCAACAAAACTTGAAATTTCGGATCCCCTACCCTTCTAAGCTTGTGGTTTTCTTCCCCAAAGGAGCTCAAACATTTGAATCGGCCAAAGAAGCGATTTCAAACCTCACTAGGAAGAAAATGGAGGTCCCACGCCCCAAAGGTCCAAACTTTGAACAGACAACACTGGCAGCTAAACTAGCTCAAAGACTCTGGTAGAGCACCTCCTTGAAGGAGCACAGAATGCAACAAGGCCCAGCGGACCTTCAAAAAATAGTCCTGTACACTGAAACAGAACGCTCATTCTGCACTGACACAAGATCGGACTCCCTCAGAGGAAGAATGAAGACATCGAAGGCAACTCTCCGGAGATAAATCAGGTATGCTTCCTTAGTAGGTTGCCTTGGCAAAGAGTCTCTTGAACCCCCCAACCCTGTTAAACTGCACGACCAGACACTATCAGTGAATAGCCTGGAGTTTTAAACGATTACCCACCCTCTCCACCTTAGCCGTATTAAAAGATCTAACATGATGCCATTAAATATGATGCCTTTTCCCACACCCATAGGGCTAGGTTCCTTAGGTTAAAGTAAGATATACTCCCCTCTCCACTAGTTTTTAGCACTGATAGCACAATACCTTGGGTGGATGCGGGATTTGAAGGGGTCGGGACAGGCTGTTTCCCTTTGGAGGTGCAGGCCTCTTCCTCGTGACAAAGACAAAATGGTGACAGACGCATGGCAGTGTATTACTCAGTTCCCCCTCCCCCCAATCTCGATCCTGAGATAATTGGTTCTCATTCACTCTCCTTAAATTCGTTTCTGGAATCCAGTAGTTGTCCATACGGAGCGGAGGGCGGGACCCTCACACATGCTAAAACACCACTGCGGCTTGCTTTCTTCGCTCCAGTAATTCGAAGGCTGTGATGATGATGGAGTGACAGTGCCCAAGAAAGTAAGTTTAACTAGACGGGGTAGGATCTTCACGTCAGGATGCTCTAATATGGGGGCTGCTGGACCGAGGATATGAATGTGCCACCTACAAGTTAACTTGTTTTATGACACTCCAGACATTTCCAACATGTATAGAAATCATAGAATCTTTCTTCCTGGGATGTTTATAACCTTATAAACTGTAGCTGGGGTATACCTCTATATGATAATAAGTTCGTCAGGGGTTACTAGAACTATGTGGTGGTTTGAGATAACTAGCAGACAGGTCTGAATGAGGGGTGCTACTGAAATGTGGGACCATCTGCCCATATACATTAAGTAAAGGCACTTTGCCAGTTGCACTCTAAAGTGGTAAATCCTGAACTGCTGTCGCAAGATACAGGGTGGCACAATACTGGCAGCTAGGATACATCGGCCCCCCCAGAGAGGTCCCCGGAGATGTGATGCAGGGTAGGGAGTGGCAATCACTATCATAATCAAAGTACAGAGGCTGACCTTGTTCCTATCTACAAGAAGGACATCAGTGCCATCTATAGTACTGCCTGAGTTAAGGTCGCAACTTGTGGTTGAATCTTACATAAAAGATAAATGCTATCCTGCAGTATTCCACTAGATGTCAGGAGTACACAGTTATACTAGTCTGAAATTGTGGGAAAGGAGTTACAGAAATCTAGTCTGCCCTTTCAGCTTGAGCCCTTGTTGAGGTTCCTCAATGATGGGCATGCATGGATCGGTGTATACTCCAACAGACAGACATGACTACAGATATTACACAGAAAAGCAAGAAAAGCTGTTGAGTTTTATGCATTTTGTTAAAATTACAAGCAGCCCACTTCTCGGTGCAGCTCAGCCCCTGCCAGGCAATTTTTAAATCATGGATGGAAATGCATTTTGTTATTAACACACATATAGTCAGTAGCACTAGCCGAAAATCTCATTAATCCAAATTGTTTTTTAATGAGTTATAATTTTGGTACGATGCCTGACTACATAATAATAACAATAAAACTTTATTTATACCATGCCTTTCACAAATTCAAGGCAGCTTACAATAATTACAAATATAACAGATAAAACATCAATCTAACAGTAATCTGAGCTCATAAAATCACATTAATTAATTAAAATAAATCTTAGACCATAAATAGGTCTTCAATACCTTTTTAAATTCCTCCACCTATGCACACTGACGACGCGGATGGGGTAGAGAATTACAGAGGGTAGGGGCAGCATACATAAAAGCACGAGCACCTGAAGATTTCAAAGAAATCCTCGGAATCTCTAGCAACCCCTCGTCCACCAAGCGGAGAGATCGCTTAGGGCAGTAGGGAACCAGAAGCTCTTTCAAGTAGTCCGAGCTCTGTCCATGTAGGGCTTTGTAAGTCAAAAGACCAACTTTAAAGGTGATCCACGACTGAATTGGCAGCCAGTGCAGATCACGCAGAACCGGCGAAATATGACAGGCACGAGATGTACACGTCAATAACCAGGCCGCAGCATTTTGCACCAGCTGCAAGTGGCCGATATCAACCCCAGGAAGCCCTAGATAGAGGGAGCTGCAATAATCAAGGCATGAGGTCACAAAAGCATGGATCAACGTAGACAGATCGGTGGGCGGAACAAGATGCTTAATCCTGGCGATGTTCCTAAGATGGTAAAAGGAAAGTTTGACAGCTGCCGACACCTGCGAATGCAGTGTCAGCTCATTGTCAAAAATCACCCCCAGGTTCCGCACTTGTTCAGAGGTAGGGAGCTGGACACCCCCAATAAATAAACCTGAGGGTAAACCAGCTCCTGTCCCCTGTACCCTGTGACCCGGGTCCACAACCATTACCTCAATCTTTTCGGATTCAACTTCAGCTATCTTGAATTCATCCAGCACTGGATTTCGGTGAGGCAGCTATTAAAGACCGAGAGAGCTCTATCCTGGTCAGGTGCAAAAGATAGGTAGAGCTGGGTATCATCTGCATAGCAATGAAACCTCAGCCCATACCTTCCTACAATGTCTCCGAGGGGCAGCATATACACTGCGAACAACATGGGGGACAACACCGAGCCCTAGGGAACCCCACATGACAAAGAGTCTGGGCAGAAAGAATTTATCCCTGACACCACTTTCTGAGTCCTGTCAGTGAGGAAAGATCTAAACCAGCTGAGGATTGTACCTGACAGGCCACAGATGAACTCTAGGCACTCGAGAAGTACCCCATGGTCCACAGTGTCAAAAGCTGAAGAGAGATCAAGAAGAACCAAGATGGAACAGCTCTTCTGGTCTCTAGCCATCAGGAGATCACTGAGCACCCGAACCATCGCTGTCTCTGTACTTTGCCTCTTTGGAAAACCAGACTGGAGTGGTTCATAGATGTCATGGATGGTTAAGTGGTTCTCCAATTGTGCAGCCACTTCTTTCTCAATAATCTTCCTTACAAAGGGAAGATTAGAGATTGGCCTGTAGTTGGCATGGCAGTCAGGGTCCAAGGAAGCTTTCTTCAGGAGGGGTGTCACCACCACCTCCTTCAGGGAGCTAGGAAACTCACCCGTATCCAAGGAACACCAGAGTATCCGTACTAGAACTGGGCCAATAATGTCATGACAACCCTTTATCAGGGAAGTCGGGCCCGGGTCCAGACTGCAGCATGTAGGGCGCATACTCTGGACAATCCTCATGACATCAGTGAACTCAGGCTGGTCAAAGGAACTCCAGGAGAGACTAGAGGCTGCAACCGAATGCCAATCTATAGAACGGCTCAGGGGTAATGTGAGGAAATTTTTTTTCACGGAGAGAGTGGTGGATGCATGGAACTGCCTTCCTCGAGAGGTTGTTGGGTCTAAAACAGTGGGAGAATTCAAACATGCATGGGACAGACACAAGGCAATTGTAGTGGGGGGGGTGACAGGAAGTAGGCTGTTGGTTAACTAGAATCTGCAGCTTATCCAGTAGGTAGGGAAATGGGCAGACTGGGTGGGCCAAGTGGTCCTTATCTACCGTCAAAGTCTATGTTTCTGTGTTTTTTCTCCCATAGAGTGAGCAGGCTGGAGGGCTGACCTGATGTCGGCCACCTTATCCGCAAAGAAGCGAGCAAGCTCATCACACTCCACTTATGAAAAAGCTTTCTGAACCCTGCAGACAGGCTGGGTTGCACAGTCTGTCAACAGTTCGAAAAAGCTGAGCTGGTCAGTTCTGAGCAGCCGCAGTCTCCCCGGACAGGAACTCTGCCTTCTTACGAG
Organism: Neoceratodus forsteri; assembly: GCA_016271365.2. Lineage (NCBI taxonomy): Eukaryota > Metazoa > Chordata > Ceratodontiformes > Ceratodontidae > Neoceratodus > Neoceratodus forsteri. The sequence continues at coordinate 573,759,562 of CM057452.1, forward strand.
AGACTGCGGAATGATATAGTTGATAATGTTCCATCAGTCTAAGATGGTCGGCATCAAGGGCAGTTCTCTGCCAATAGTGCTCTAATCTTCGTCCTTGTCACCACATCTCCCTCAAAGTCCCATCAAACCATGGGGACCGAGGTCGAAGGTGGAGGGGACGAACGCAGACAGGAGCAATTTGATCGAGAGCCAAGGAGATGGCCCTATTATAGGCCAGCACCAGGGCATCAGAATCATTGCTCACTCCAGAGAACTTCGATAGGTCAAGCACTGCTGCCAGGCCTGCAGAGCTAACATCTCGCAAAAAGCGGTACCTGACCATCTCCACAGGGGTAGGCCTGCAAGGGGGGGGTGCAAAAACTGAACCCCACAGTGTAGTGATCGGACCAACCAACAGGTTCCACCCCCAAGTCGAAGGCCTCAATCCCCAGGAGGAAAATTAAGTCCAAAGAGTGACCACTCTTATGAATGGCAGAAGTAACCACTTGTGTAAGGCCCAAAGATGTCATTAATTGGAGGAAGTGCTGACCAAACTGTGAGAGTTTGTCATCGACCCAGGCGTTAAAGTCACCCAGGACCATCAGCCTGGGCGACTCAACACCATGTCGATGACGAAGTCTGCTACTTCCTGCAGAAAACGCTTCTCATCACCTGGTGGACGATAGATGAGAGCAATTCTGCAACCCACACCTGCCACTACAGTACACTCAAAGGACTCAGCTCCCTCAACTGGTACACTTGTGAGGCTCAGTTCTGTCTTGAAACAGACTGCAAGCTCCCCACCACCACCACGCCCAACCCCGGTGGTGTAACACTGAGTACCTGATGGAACTGCTGCCTCAAAACTGGACCAGCATTTTCATCCAGCCAGATTCAGACGCAAGCCAGATCCACAGACTCAACAAGATCTGCAACAACTGCAGTCTTGTTTCTTATGGATCTGGCATTGCACAACACCACCGGATTGGACGGGCCTCTGGAGTGGCACAGACTACTTCCCCAACATCATTAGTGGTGCCATTGGGTATGGAAACCAGACAAGAATGACTTCTGCCCAGAGTCCATTTAGCCCATGGCATCTTCTGGTTTCCACTACCCCAATACGGTGTCCTCAGTCATTCGGTCTCCACTGTTCACACCCCCCAAAACCCCTCCTCCCTCTCTGCACAATACCCAGTGCTCTACAGCACTGGTATGTTGACAACTGTAATGGCAAGGGGGAGAAAGGGCGGAGGACACGAAGGGCGGAGGATGAATAGCGTACGACCGTGGTGGCAGGCCTTCTACACATATTAAAATCCCCTCACACTCGCACCAAAACTCAACAAAACAAAATTATAAACCACCCCAAATTAAATCAAATAAGATATAAAAGGAAACGCAAAACAAAAATCAAAAAAAAAATAAAAATATCCAAATATATAATGTCCAAGTTTTAGAAGTTCAATGGATATTTTGAAACAAGAGAGGCTCTCACCCTCTCTCAGTTCTAGAAAACAAAATCAAACATTGCAAGTCTCTTGGTATTAACAATAGATCAGCATCTAGGTTTAAGAACAGGGGGGCTTTCACCCCCTCCCAGTCCAGACACCAAAAGTTCCTCCAAACGACCAGTTCTTCTCTGATACCTCCTCAATAAAAGCACTCACAAACTCAGACCAAGACACCCAAAATTCAGGATTAACTAAAAGATTGTGATCAGAAAATATAGGCCCCTGAGAGGCAAGCAATAGCTCCCCCCATAGAGAAGCCTTAGGAACCCTCAGAGGGACCACCACTATCCACTAAAGCCCCTCTGAGTTCCCTCTAAATCACAGATCAATTTCAGCCACAATCCCTATTTTGGTGCCAAGGCCCTAAAGGTAGGTAAACCTTCCCCTTTCAGGAGTGGCAAACCTACAATAGTAAAAGGCCACTTTAGGAGGGGAATCTTATACATCAGCCGCAAAAGTCCCCTCACCAATAACCACAGGGGAAAAAACCCTCCGGTCCAAACCCCAGCAGTTCCTCCCCAAACAACCCAAAACCCTGCCAGTTGTACACTCCAGAAGGACAGGAGCACCCACCTAAAAATCCAAAGGGAGAGAGGTGCTTCTTTCCATCCTCTGCGCACTGGAATAGAATGTGCTCTCACCACATCCACGTCGACTCCAAAAGAGAATGACTGTTACTCGCTAATTCCACCATATGCTGCACCTGTAGCCACGGGCGCTGTCACCGCCCCGATGTTAGTTCACAAGCAAACAGCACGGAGAGAAAAAATACACAGCTAGCCTCAGGACTTCATGTGCTCCCACCGCATTACACTACCGCTGATTCAGGCAATGCCAGCAAAAAGAATTTCACTCAACAGTCCACAGTCCCATTGAGTACATTTCAGGAAGTGTAGAGCTCTCCGAAAACCACAAAACTCTCCTTTGAATTTCAAATCCCAAAACAATATTCCAAAACTGCACTGCAGTATCAGCAGTCTTATTGGAGGAAGCGCTAATCACAGTGTTAAAGTTTACAAGTTGGGACCACAAAATACCAAGCAAATGCCACGACTTTAGCATTTGCACCAATTCGTAAACAGTGCAAGTGAAACTGAAAAACCACACTTTACCGAAAAAATACGCAACAAATATAAATAAATCACTTAATACCCTAACTCACTAATACTTGCAAAAGAAAATGAAAGAACGAAAAAATAAAATCTAAAAACAAACTTTAAAACAGAATTCTGAGCTCAGAAAACTAACACAGCTCAGGCAGCTCACACACCGCCACCATCATGGTGGGAGGGAGGAGCAGGAAGAAAAAAGGGTTGGGGAGGTTTTATGTTTAGGACCACATCTGTCATGCTAAGCTTATCTCATAACTGTTTCTCACACTCCTAGGTCTGACCATGGACATTGAATATGTTCTCCCACCTTATTTCAACAAGCGACACTGAATGCCTTAGGGTATCTGGGTAGTTCAAAACGAGCAACTGCCAATCACAGTTCTGCCCTTACTGGTTTGCCAACTCTGTACTGACTACAGTCATCCCTTCCCCCCAAGTCAAGTTAAGCATGGTATAATTACTCCTAATAGCCTTACATAGCCCGGACGGAGTTATGACATGATGTCCCAGAATTCCTCCCCTTCTAACCGTACCCCTAACATTTTTTGCACCGCGAGACTATCTTGCACTGTATAGGCTATCTCAGGATTGACCCTCCAACTGCCTCAGTTCCTTTTCTTCTGCCATCGAGTGCACTTCAATGACTACGTCGCTCGCCTGCCGGGAGTTAAGCCTTCGTCTATATGACAGCAGCTGTAGTCATTCAGGATTCAATTAAGTTACCATTTTCAGTGTTCTTTTCTTATTTAAAAAAAAAAAGATGATGAAGAAGAACAACTTTTCAGCCTGCCATCAACGGAGTCGACCTTAGATGGTAGTGGTTACAGTAGGGAGACTTTGTTTGAAAGCTGTGATGACAGCGGTTCTGGCACCATATTTGGTGCCAGTGCTGTATATGGTGCTGGCGCCGAATTTGGTGCCGGTGGTGGGTGTGGTGCTAGCACCGGGTGTGGTGCCAGTGCCGTATATGGTACCGGCACTGTATGTCAGGTCTGGCACTGTGTGTGGTGTGGGTGCCACATGTGGTGCAGGCACCGCGGATGGCGCTGAACTCTTCGCCGATCAGGTGGCGGCATCTCCCGTGTTCCTGGCCTAGACCTGCATTTTGGAGGTTATTCTGGGGTAGAAGTGGATCTGGATGAGTCTCTCCCTGTTCTGCTTTGTCGAAGATGCAGTGAATAACTCATTTTATGGGCTGGAATACAAGCCTTCTGTATCAGTGTGATGGAAGATCGTCTTTCCACTTTTTTCCTCAGCTACGACTCTGCCTCTAGGGCAGCTGTCACTGGCAGCAGGTGGTTAACGTCTCCTTGATGGTGCTTATCTGTTCAGCCCTCAGGTTAATCTCTGGAGGCCACTCGAAATAATAGGGCTGCCATTTAAACAACAGGCGGCTCCTGCTGCTTCTCAGAGGAACGGGAACTGTCAACATCCTCATAACAGGCAGTCCTTTCAAGGTAGAGGCCTAGGTGCCTCCTTCAGGAACCAACCCCTCAGCCACAGAGAGAATGCAATAGATGGCACAGAGCCCAGAAGTGCCCTGTACCAACCTCTGTGGATCCAGCCCAGGTCCCACCCCAGCTGTCTGAGGGGGGACACCTCTCGGCAGTAGGAGGGACGTCTAATTCTGTTTTACAGCCAGGAGAAGTCCATTACAACGGACATATAAATCATTAGGATTGTCCATGAGGGATACTCTCCCAATTTCACAGATTTCCCCAGACCTTTCCTCAGACAGCAGCCCAGTCTGTCCACCTCTCAGTCACACTCTTTTGCTTCTGAGATATGGGGCCACTGCGGGAACTGGGCAGTAGAAGTTGTTCTACAGCAGAATGGAGCGCAGGTTCCTATTTTCATTGCTTCTGTTTCCAAGATAACAGGCGGAGTGCACCCATTTGTCGACCTTGGAAGGTTAAACAAGTACCAGTTCAGGGAGGAGTTCACTAGAACCTCGGTGTTCAAGTCTTCACTTCCTGGACATTTGGCTCCTAGCCAGCCCATCTGGGCAAGAGACGCAAGATGCAGTCGCCACAGCGTCTCAGCTGTTTTCTCCAGGGGACTCTCTGATTCAGGGAAGATGCCAGTTTCATCTTCACAGCAGCTCCTCTTCTTAGGAGCCCTCCTGGATACCTCCAGGGCATCAGTTTTCGTTCCAGAGGAGGGAGAAATGACATCTTCAGATGGCTCGTTATATCACGGAAAATGACTCTGTTCAGGCCCCTTTTGGTTGAGATGCTGGGACTCAGGGTGTCCTCTGCAGCAAGCAGTGGTCTCTGACCACGCATCCACAATCCTCCATACAAAATGACTAAGCCTTGGACAAAATCTCTCATGGGTGGCTCACTGGCAAGACCTCCACACTTAGGTGTGGAGCCAGGAGGAACCCCATCTTGTCATAAATATCTTTGACATGAGAGCTGTCTTATCAGCAAAGTGCTGAAGGATGCCTCTGCCACGAAGTGATCCCACTTCAGACGGATGACAAAGCTGTGATATATTACATCAGCAAGTAGGGTGGAGCATCCTCCTACCCTCTCTGCAGGAAGGCCGCACAGTTTTGAGAGTGGTACCTTGAGCATGATGCGTCCGTTCAGATTTCGTGCAGTCACTTTCAACGAGTGGGGCAGTTCGGACCTGGTACTTTATGCATCCCCTCTCAACACAAAACTGCCTCTATCCTGCTTCAGAAATCCAGACCCTGGTGTTTTCTGTCAGGATGTAGTCACTGCAGTGGACAAGATGCTCCCTGTATGTTTTCCTCCTCTTCCCTTAATTCAGAGGGTGCTACTCAAGTTGTAGGCACAGGGGCAGGATGATTCTCATCGTCCCAGACTGGCCTTGGCAGATATGATTTGCATTGATCTACAGTCTTGTCAGAAGTTCCCCTGAGGCAACTCGCTCTATGAGCAGCCCTCTGACACAGGGACTTTAGTCCATCCTAGCCTGCACTTCCTTCATCTTCATTCTGGGCTCCGGATGAAATGGAAGTGGGCAAACTTTAGGTTTCCTAGACCATCGCAGACATCTTCTAAGCTGTGCATAGGCCTTCCACCAGGAGGGCTTACGCGGCTGAGTGGAAACCCTTCTCCGTCTGGTGTGCAAGTCCCCATCTGGACATAGAAACACTGCTGACGGCAGATAAGGACCGCAAGGCTCATCCAGTCTGCCCATTTTTTTTCTACCTTATGAATGTGCCATAGGCCTTTACTCTGTCAATGGCCTATCTATTCATACTCGTCTATATTGCTCCCTTATGCCTTTCCCATGCCTGTTTGAAGCCTTGCACTTTATTCATATCCACCATTTCCTGAGGTAGGCCATTCCATGCATTCACCACCCTTTCTGAGAACTTCCTTACATTACCCCTTAATTGGCCTCCCTCTAATCTCATGCTGTGTCCTCTTGTCCTACTATTTTTCTTATATTGAAACATGTTAGACTGTTTCACCCTGTTAATGCCCTTAAGGTGTTTGAATGTTTCGATCATATCACCTCTCTCCCTTCTTTGCTCTAGGGTATACATATTGAGCTTCGTTAATCTGTCCTCATATGTTTTCTGATGCAGTCCCTGCACCATTTTGGTTGCCTTTCTCTGACTGCTCCATTTTGTTAATGTCCTTGTGAAGATGCGGCCTCCAGTACTGCACACAGTACTCCAGATGGGGCCTAACCAGTGTCTTGTAAAAAGGGATAATTACCTCCCTCTTAAGACTTGTGATACCCCTACTAATACACGCCAACATCCCTCTAGCCTTACCTACTGCTTTAGTGGTCTGCTTGGATGATTTCAGGTCATTTGTGATGACGATGACCAAGTCTCTTTCTTCCCTTGTGATTGCCAGCAACTCCCCTCCCAACCTATAGGTGGCTTCAGGGTTTCTCTTCCTGATGTGCATGATCTTGCACTTCTTTGTGTTAAACCCCAGTTGCCACTCTTTTGACCATTTTGCCAGTTTATCCAGATCTCTTCTCATTCTGCCCACCCCATCTTGATCATCTACTCTGTTGCAGATCGTGGTGTCATCTGCAAACAGACAAACCTTACCCTCTAGTCCATCTGCAATGTCACTGATGAAGATATTGAAGAGGACTTGTCCCAGGACTGATCCCTGAGGTACCCCATTTGTGACTTGCTTCTCTTTTGACTGTATACCATTTACCACCACTCTGTTTTCTGCTCGCCAACCAGTTTACCACCCAGTTGACCAACTTCTGACCCACCCTGAGCCTAAGCAGCTTATTAATCAATCTTCTATGTGGAACAGTATCAGAAGCTTTGCTGAAGTCAAGGTAAATGACATCAACTGCACCCCCTTGGTCCACCACTCTGGTCACCCAGTCAAAGAAATCTATGAGGTTAGCTTGACAGGACATTCCTGTTGTAAACCCATGCTGGCTTGGATCCTGTGCTCCTATGGATTGCAGGTGTTGCACTATCCTTTCCTTAAGGAGTGCCTCGATAATCTTACCCACTACTGAGGTAAGACTGACTGATCTGTAGTTCTCTGCCTCCTCCCTGCTACCACTCTTGTGTAGTGGGATCACATGAGCCCTTCTCCAGTCTTCTGAGACATCTCCTGTGCTCAGAGACTCGCTAAACAGTTCTAATAATGGCTCTGCTAGTTCCACCCTTAGCTCCTTTAGTGCCCTGGGATGTATGCCATCCGGTCCCATTGCCTTGTCCACCCTGAGCTTAGCGAGCTCTTGTAGGACCCTTTCTTTTGTGAAGGGACTAGTGCACACCTCCTTCCCCACTGTGTCCATGGTGTTGAGCTGTGGGCCCTGCCCTGCCTTCTCCTCAGTAAATACTGAGCAGAAGTATCCTTTGGTTGCCCACCAAGTAAGGTATTTTTTTAAATTTTTCTTATTTCAGTCTTTGGTAACCAGGTAAGGACAGTGTTGGGGTGCCTCTTCCTCTTGGACCTGTCGAACGCAGGTCTGCAGTACTCGGCTGTAAAGCTACACCTCTGCGCATTTTCGGTCTATCTTGAGCCAGTAGACAACATGTCACTGGCTCAGTTACCGTTAGTCAAGTGTTGCTTTTCCCTACTTACTTCGTTAACTCCAGAATGAAGGAGAGCACTCCCTTCACTTCTCTGGATGTTAAGAGGGTTCTGCGATTCTACATTGACAGAACAAAGAGATACGCATCCGAGCAACTATTGTATCTTTCAGCATGCCTTGGCTGGGTCAGCCTGTTGCCATGAGATGTTTTCTGCTTGGTTAGTAGCATGTCTTCGACACTGCTGATCCATGACAAAGGTCAAGTTGATAGGCCGGTTTCACACCACCCTCCCGGAGTGGTTGCAGCTTCTGGCGGAGATTCGTAAGGTACACGTTGCAGACATCTGCAAGGCGGTGAGTTGGAGCTCAGTGCATAGCTTTGTGAAGCACTATGTTCTGATGTCCATGCCAGACAGTTCACTTTCTTCGGCAGGACAGTCTTTATGGACTTCTGTCTAAGTGAACTCTGTCTCCTTCTGCCCTACTGGGTGGGGAAGGGGGTTGATTTTTAGCTCATTACTCTCCCATTAGTGTGAATGAGTGGTGGAGACTTTTAGTCCAGGAAGATATGGAAATAACGTACTTACTGTAATTCTTGATCTCCTTGGACGAAGTCTCCACCACTCATTCACACGCCCACCCACCATCCCCAGAGCTCACTAGTTCTGTTTTGGTCATCACTTCTTTGTTGTTTGGGCTGTGAAGACATTGTTGAATTGACTCTTCTTACATGGGTCATCCGGGCCTTCACATTCCCAGAAGTTAGCGTTAGGTTTTCTTTCATTAGTGTATGCTGCGCCTCCTTGGTCAAGAAGGTACTGAGGCAGTTGGAGGGTCGACGCCAAGATAGCCTATACAGTGTGAGATAGTTTCACAGTGCCACGCATGCACAGTCCTATCCCAGCACTGGCCCCCTGAAGATTTTTGGCTCCCATGGGGTCCTAGTGCCTCCAGCACAGTCCCATTAGTGTGAATGAGTGGAGGAGACTTCGTCCAAGCAGATCAAGAATTAAGGTAAGTACGTAATTTCTATTTCTCCCCAGACCTCTAGGATAGCCCAGTCGGCACCCCTAGAGATAGTTAATACTTCCCAGTTAGAAATATTTTTTTTAAACCCCTTTAAGAGTGTTTTTCAGTTACTTGTTGTTATTCTTCTAGTTATAGTTGAGGTCAGCTTTACCCAACAGTGTCTTCAGTGAGTATAGATATGAAGTGGGGGTGATCTTGGGTACTGTGGAGGCTCAGTCAGCCAGTGATGTTAAATAAAAATAGTACCACAACATACACAACTCTACTCCCTTAGTGTTAATGGATTGACCAACCTTATTAAGCAGTCATGCATAATGTCCCATCTTAAAAAGACTCACTCAGATTTGATGCACCTGCAGGAGACCCACCTATCAAAGTTGGAACATAATAAACTAACAAGCTTTGGGTATCAAGCTGTTTATTCCTCCTCATTTATGAATGGTCGTAGGAGGGGGTTAGCCATCCTGATACCGTGCCATATCCCATTTCAGTTCTCAAGCTCTTGGACAGAGCCAGAGGGTCACCTCATAGTGATACAGGGCAAGCTCTATAATGAAAAGGTCACCTTAGCAAATATGTATCTACCCCCCAGGAGCAAGCTCCACTATCGTTAAATACCTCCTGGATAAGGGAGTGACCCACATGACGGGTTTGCTAATTCTGCCTGGAGGCTTTAATATCACCCCAATCCTAGCTGGGACTCCACTAATTTATCTCTTAAAAGACAACCACCCCCACATAAGGTGTTCAGAGAGTTTATACGGAAGTAGAGTGGACAGATGTTTACAGTTTTCCCACCCCCAAACACATGGGTTTCAAACAACATGAAGTCTTGCTGTATTCGGGCAATCTGCAGTTAGCTCCAGCCTTTAAACTGCCCCAGAGAGTATAGGGTTAATTTTCTATGCAGTGCATAGAACGTTGAGCCGAGCTCGGTTGAGGTTTCTGTCTGCAGCCCTTTGAAACAATTCTTTACTCCGCCTCACTGAACAGTCGCTCCGGAGATTTCTCCTTCAGCTCGGTTCAAAAGTGGGTTAAAGTGTCGGTTTTAAGCTGAAATTATTCTGTATTGTCGGTTCAGGCTCTGTCTGTGGTACCGTGAGTACTAGATAGTTTTTTTGATTTACTTTGTGGAAATTGTAAGCTTGTTCGATCAGTTTGGCTGAACTGATCCTTTATATTGAATTCTTGTACTTTGCTTTAGAGTGTGGTTACCGGTCCTCATCGGTTCCAAAAAAAACATGTTTTAAACGTTTTTTTTCCAATACCCGTGACACGGTTAGGAACCGATAAGGGAGTCTTGCCTGGCAGTTGCCAAAAAAAGGGTAAGTTTGGTTAGGTTGGCCATGTCTGAGAAACCCAAGAAAAAAAACGGGCCCACTGGGTTTCAACACTGCAGTGAGTGTGGGGAGGTCTTTGCTAAGGCCGATCCCCACACCACCTGTGTTTATTGTCTGGGGTTTGAACACCTCGATACAGACTGCCAAATTTGTAAAAATGTTCCTAAGTCTACCCTGGAGAAGAGATTAGGTAGACTTAGGGAAAAGGAAGCAGAGAAGTCTGCTGACCCGGATGGCCAGCCTGGTTCGGTTCCGACCGAACCAGAAGGAGTGCCCTCTGACCAGGGCGATACTTCTTCAAGCAAGAGGAGAGCTGATCCTCAGGGATCGATGCCTACGAAAAGGAAAAGAAATCAGCCGGTTCGAATCTGGAGGCTCATGTTCCGACAGCTGATGAAATTGCCCGAGTGATGCGGATTGTTGAATTGCTTCACCCGGTTCCATCTGATCCGGCTCCATTAGCTAGGGGTTCGGTTCGGTCGGTTCCACCGGTTCAGGATTATGCCCCTGAAGATTTTTATGAACTGGAATTTGAGGAGGAAGGGGATTATGAACAAGATGATGACTATGATGGAGCAGAAAATCTGGATGTGCCCATTAAACCAGACATCTCCCCAGACAGACCTTCTGGTGTTTCCCCTCCTAGGCTCTCTGAGTCCCGTCCCCATTGTTCTACAGGAAAGTGGCTGAAACTCTCCAGCTCCCTATGGAGAAAGCTACAGAGGATCAAGAGGAGCCTGATTTTGTTGAAATGATGGACATCCCAGAGTCCAGGAGGCTGTCTATTCCTCTGCACAAATCTTTTGGGAAACGGACACAAAAAATGTTAGTCTCCTAATTCTGTACCTCTTGTTGATAGAAGAATGGACAAGAGGTATACTTTATCAGGTTCAGACACAGAGTTTTTCTACCAGCAATGCAGCCATGTTGACAGGGCTAATGTTCCCTTGGCTTCACACCCCTCCAGATAAAGACTCCAGGAGGATGGATGCTTTGGCAAAGAAGCAATACATGGCATCCTCTTTGGGACTCAGGCAGGCTAATTATATGGCTTATACAGCCAGATACCAGAAGTCCAGGTGGGACACTGTACTGGCATTGGCTAAACAGGCTTCCCCCCAGCTAGCCAAGGAGCTGGAGGAGGTGCTGCGGATGGGATTAAGGCATCTAAGGTACAGTTTCATGCTGCTGCTGTGGACTCCAGTGATGTGTCATCAAGAGTCATGGCTACATATGTGGCTCTTCGGAGAATGGCTTGGCTCAGATGTACTAGCCTCTCACAGGACACCCAGGCTAAGGCCATGGGTTTCCCTGTGGAAGGTAATTCTCTGTTTGGGGAGCAGACAGAGAATTACATGAAAAAGATGGAGGAATATAGGACCACTTATAGGAGTGTACAGGCCAAGGAGAGGCAGGCAGCATCTCAAAGGCAGCAATCTAGGGACAGGGGCAGGCCTTTTCATAGGTCTTTCTACCAAGCACAGGCCTCTTCTCCCTTTTCACAGATGGGGTTCTTCAGAGGGAGAGGCAGAAGGGGGATGAGCTGGGCTGCATCCACTCCTCAGCCTAAGGCCCCTGCCAAGCAGACACCCTGATGGGCCTGCCTGGGTCGACTCTCCTATCCCTGTAGGGGGTGGGCTGGCTTACTTCATCCAGAACTGGGTGTCTGTTATCTCAGACAAGTGGGTCCTAGAAGTAGCAAGCCAGGGACTGGTTCTCAGCTTCAAAAAATTTCCGAAGATGAGAGCCAGATCTTTTCCACCTGCAAGTCTCTCCGAAACCCTTGCCCTAGAGGCAGAGGTTTCATCTCTTCTGGCCTTAGAAGCCATAGAGAGAGTTCCTACCCTACACTGGGGCAAAGGTCTGAACTCCAGGTACTTTCTTACCCCAAAAAAGACAGGGGAGTTGCGACCCATCATAGATCTAATATACCTGAACAAACATCTTTTAAAACCAAGGTTCAAGATGGTGACTCTGGGAATAATTCTTCCCTCTCTAAGGCCAGGGGACTGGCTAGCCTCCCTGGACCTCAAAGATACCTATTTTCACATCCCCATCAGGTTCTCCCACAGAAAGTATCTCAGTTTCAAGTTGCCCTCAGGCCATTACCAGTTCAAAGCAATGCCCTTTGGCCTAACATCAGCTCCAAGGGTTTTTACAAAATGCCTGGCGGTAGTAGTGGCCTTTTTAAGAAGGCAAAAGATTTCCATTTTTGCATATCTGGATGACTGGGTCATAGTGGGTCAGTCTCCAGGCCAAGTCAAGTCAGACCTGCAAGTCACCCAGCAAGTGCTCATGTCCCTGGGATTTCTTCTCAGCCTCCCCAAATCAGTTCTCGAACCAGTGCAGCTTCTTACCTTTATAGGGGCAGAGCTAGACACTGTCAAAGCAATAGCCTTTCTTCCCCTGGAAAGGGCAAGAGTTCTTTATAGAACTGGCTTCTTCCTTCAGCCTTCAGGTGTCCCGACCAGCAAGGCACTTCCTTCAGCTCTTTGGCCACATGGCAGCTTGGGAGTGGGTCCCAGGGTGGCAGCCTGGGTAGCAAACTGGCTGCACAACAGGACACAGATGGTAATAGTGAATGGAACACATTCTGGAGAAAGGGGGGTTACTAGTGGAGTACCTCAGGGCTCAGTACTGGGTCCAGTCCTCTTTAAAGTCTTTATAGATGACATTGCAGAGGGTCTGGAAGGAAAGGTATGCCTCTTTACAGATGACACAAAGATCTGAAACAGAGTTGATACACAAGGTGGAGTAGAAAGGATGAGAAGGGACTTGGCAAGGTTGGAGGAATGGTCAGACATATGGCAACTTAGATTAAATGCAAAGAAGTGCAAAGTAATGCACTTGGGAAATAAAAATCCAGGAGAAGGGTACACAATAGCAGGGGAGGTACTAACAACAACAGTAATGGAAAGGGATCTGGGTGTAGTCATATCAGATGACCTAAAGGTGGGTAAGCAATGTGAGAAGTCAGTAAGGAGAGCCAGGGGGATACTGGGATGCATAGGGAGGGGCATCACAAGTAGAAAAAGGGAAGTGGTTATCTCTCTGTACAGACAGTTGGTGAGACCCCATCTGGAGTACTGCGTGCAGTTTTGGAGACCTCATCTACGCAAGGACATAGACAGGATGGAAGCAGTCCAGAGGAGGGCAACTAAAATGGTGCAGGGTCTACATCAGAAACCATATGAAGAGAGACTGAGAGCTTAATATGTATACTCTTGATGAAAGGAGGGACGGGGGACATGATAGAAACTTTTGGTACCTGAAGGAATCAACAAAGTCCAGGAGGGTAGCATCTTTCAGAAAAGAGATGTGTAAGAACAAAGGGCACAATTTTAAGTTAGAGGGGGACGGCTTAGGGTAATGTGAGGAAATTATTTTTCACGGAGAGAGTGGGACGATGGAACTGCTTTCCTGAGAGGTTGTGGGTCTAAAACAGTGGGGAATTCAAACATGCATGGGACAGACATAAGGCAATTATAGTGGGGGGTTGCAGGAAGTAGGCTGTTGGTTAACTAGAATCTGCAGCTTATCCAATAGGTAGGGAAATGGGCAGACTGGGTGGGCCAAGTGGTCTTTATCTGCCGTCAAAGTCTATGTTTCTATGTAGTCTATGTCTCACCCTGTCTTCTTCACTGATCATTCTTCCTCAGGAGAGAGGAGGCTACACAGTTTAGATGTTAAAAGAGCCCTTAGCTACTACATAGAGCGTACCAAGGGTCACAGGTTTGATTCCCTCCAGTTGGTCCTCACTTATGGGGAAGTGGGAAAGGGCAAACCTGCTACCAAGAGAACTATTGCCAGGTGGATTATGTCTTGTATACAATTCTGCTGTGAGAAACTGGGAAAAACTCCACCCTCAAGCCTGAGGGCTCACTCTACAAGAGGTACAGCTGCTTCCCTGGCTGCTGCCAGGGATATTCCTCTGTTAGAAATTTGTCAAGCAGCCACCTGGAAAACAGTCCATACCTTTACCAAGCATTACTCTCTGGATATCCAGGCTAGGAGTGATGCTCGGTTTGGCACCGCAGTACTTCAGAGCCTATTCCCAAAGTAGGTTCTCTCCCTCCTCCATGGAGGTACTGCTTGGTAATCTGCAGATTGTCAGAATACAGCAAGACTTCATGTTGTTTGAAGAAAAAAATTACTCACCTTAGTAATTGTGTTTCTTCTAATGGAGTTTTGCTGTATTCTGACCTCCCTCCCTGCCTCCCCTCTCAGAACCTGGTTTTGGGAAGTGGGTGGGTTGGTGCAGTGTTGCACCCCCAGGGGTATCTTCAGCAAACCCTCCATGTTTCTGGGTGCTTTGTATTATAATCTTCATTTTGGATAGGTTTTGGTTTTGGGTTTCCTAACCTGAGTCTTGAGAATCCAAAACTTTCTGTTGCCAGTTGGCTAGTTAAAAATTTTACAATTTCCACATAGTATAGTTAGTGAGTGTTTTCTCGTAAGAATCTGATGGTTGGGTTTCAAAGGGCTGCAGACAGAGACCTCAACCGAGCTCGAGCTCAGCGTTCTATGCTCTGCATAGAAAATTAACCTTATACTCTCTGGGGCAGTTTAAAGGCTGGAGCTAACTGCAAATTGTCAGAATACAGCAAGACTCCATTAGAAGAAACACAATTACTAAGGTGAGTAATTTTTTTCAAACCTTCGATTCAGCAGTACACGGAACCAGTTCTCGCATAGATGATTGTTATACCCAGTCGGAGAATATGCTCCCCAGCACCCCATACGTCGAATGGGAAAAATACCCCTCCCCCCCTCAGCTAGTGGTCAAACAGGGATTCAGCATGTTTGCAGTTCATTTGCATCACCAGGTAGGAAAAAGGGTCTGTCTCCCCATACGTCGCATAGGGAAATGCCAAACCTCACCCAACAACTAACACACTGAAATCTGGCCAATGGAAAATCATGTACACAAATGCTCACAGCCTGGGAAATAAGATCCCAGACCTGCAGGCAATAATGTCAGAGGCTAAACTGGACATAGTAGCAATTAGTGAGACATGGTTTACCAGTAACCACACTTGGGAGACTTCAGTACCTGGCTATGTACTGTTCAGAAGAGACTGAGGTGCAAAAAGGGGGGGGGGGGGTGGAGTGGCCCTGTATGGCAATGAAAGTGTAAAACCTACAGAAATCCAGAATATACATAAGGAGCCAGAAGAACTGTGGGTCCCCCTGGAAACAGGAAATGGGACAGCCATAAGAACTGGAGTTGTCTACAGGCCCCCAGACCAGGGGGAGGACATAGACACATTACTGTTAGAAGATATACAAAACATGACAGCTAACGAGGCGGTTCTGATAATGGGAGACTTCAACATGCCGGATTCCGATTGGTAAATACCAGCAGGAACATCTGCCAGAACTAAACACATGGTGGATTCCCTGCAGGGGGAGGGCCTCAAACAACTGGTACAGCAACCCACAAGAGACAGGGCTATCCTAGATCTAGTACTGACTAACAGGGAAGGGATCACTGATCTCCAGGTAGAAGATCACCTGGGGGCCAGTGACCATCACATGGTATGGTTCAGTTTGGCCACTACATCTAAATCATCCCATTCCAAGGCAAAAATGGGACTTCAGAGGAGCTGACTTTGATAAGATGGCCAACAGAGTTAAGCTAGCCCTGGCAAAAAAAACATAGGGGAGGGAGTACAGGCAAAGTTGGCAAGCATTAAGGATGCAATACTTGAAGCAACATCCCATTGTGTTAGACAGAAAAGGAAGTGCAAAAGAAGAAGGAAACCACTTTGGTTCTGAAATACAGTAGCAGAAAAGGTCACAACCAAAAGGCTGCCCTTCAGGAAATATAAGGGAACACAGCGGGATGAAGATAGGGAGGCATACCAAACTGCCCTATGGGAAGCAGGGAAGGCAGTAAGGCAGGCAGAGCCCCAAACTGAGGAAACACTAGCACGAACAGTAAAACAAGACTTTCTACGGATACAGTACATTAGTGAAAGAAGAAAGTTCAGAGGGGGTATTGCTAAGCTCAAAGGAGAAAAGGGGGCATGTGAGGAGGAGGAGGACCCTTTAAAAGCATCTATCCTAAATAGATACTTTTGCTCAGTATTTACTGATGAGAAGGTAGGGCAGGGCCCACAGTTCAGCACCGTGGACACTGGGGGAGGGAGGTGAGCACTACTCCCTTCACAAAAGAAAGGGTCCTACAACAGCTCGCTATGCATGGGGTGGACAAGGCAATGGGACCTGATGGCATACATCCCAGGGTACTTAAGGCACTAAGGGTGGAACTAACAGAGCTAGTTTAGTGAGTCTCTGAGCAGAGGAGAGGTCCCAGAAGTCTGGAGAAGGGCTCATTTGATCCCACTCCACAAGAGTGGTAGCAGGGAGGAGGCAGGGAACTACAGACCAGTCAAGTCTTACCTCAGTAGTGGACAAGATTAGGGAGGCACTCCTGAACGAAAGGATAGTGCCACACCTGGAATCCATAGGGGCACAGGATCCAAGACAGCATGGGTTTACAAAAGGAAGGTCCTGTGAAACTAATCTCTCAAATTTCTTTGACTGGGTAACCAGAGTGGTGGACCAAGGGGAAGCAGTTGATGTTGCCTACCTTGACTTCAGCAAAGCTTTCGACACTGTTCCACATAAAAGATTGATAAATAAGCTGGGTAGGCTTGGGGCGGGTCTGAAGTTGGTCAACTGGGTGGCAGACTGGTTGACGGGCAGAAAACAGAGTGTGGTGGTAAATGGTATACAGTCAGAAGAGATGCAAGTCACAAGTGGAGTACCTCAGGGATCAGTCCTGGGGCCAGTCCTCTTCAATATTTTCATTAATGACATTGCAGATGGACTAGAGGGTAAGGCTTGTCTGTTTGCAGATGACACCACGATCTGCAACAGAGTAGATGATCCAGATGGGGTGGGCAGAATGAGAAGAGATCTGGATAAACTAGCAAAATGGTCAGAAGAGTGGCAACTGGGATTTAATTCCAAGAAGTGCAAGATCATGTACCTAGGGAAGAGAAACCCACCTATAGGCTGGGAGGGGAGTTGTTGGCAGTCACAAAGGAAGAAAGTGACTTGGGCATCATCATCACCTATGACCAGAAATCATCCAAGCAGACCTCTAAAGCAGTTGGTAAGGCTAGGGGGATGTTAGGGTGTATTAGTAGGGGTATCATAAGTCGAAAGTGGGAGGTAATGATCCCTCTTTACAAGACATTGGTTAGGCCCCATCTGGAGTACTGCGTGCAGTACTGGAGGCCACACCTTCACAAGGACATTAACAAAATGGAGGCAGTTCAGAGAAGGGCATCCAAAATGGTGTAGGGACTGCATCAGAAGACATATGAGGACAGATTAATGGAGCTCAATATGTATACCCTTGAGCAAAGGAGGGAGAGAGGTGATATGATCGAAACATTCAAATACCTTAAGGGCATTAACAAGGTGAAAGAGTCTAACATGTTTAAATATAAGAAAAATAGCAGGACAAGAGGACACAGCATGAGACTAGAGGGAGGCCGATTAAGGGGGAATGTGAGGAAATTCTTTTTCACAGAAAGGGTGGTGGATGCATGGAACGGCCTACCTCAGGAAGTGATGGCTATGAATACAGTGCAGGGCTTCAAACAGGCATGGGATAGACATAAGGGATGAGTATGAATAAATAGGCCACTGACAGAGCAAAGGCTGATGGCACATTTATAAGGTAGAAAAAGAAATGGGCAGACTGGATGGGCCTTGCGGTCCTTATCTGCCGTCAACTTCTGTGTTTCTGTGTTTCTATAATAGATTGCACAATGGGGGATATTGCCCTCTGAGATCATGCCCCTGTGATAACACAGTGGGAAATAGGCCAGGAACATCACTCCACTAGGTGGCAATTAAATCCATGTTATCTGTGGGCAGCATCTTTCCTTGAGTTTCTTAATGACAAAATTCAAGAAATCCTTTGGGACGGTTCTAATCCTGACACCTCGAAATCCATTCTCTGGGACACCTTGAAGGCTGTCCTGAGGGGACATATAATACAGTACACTACAACACACACGAAAATTCACAGAGAACACCAGTGACTGTTGGAGGATATGCTGCATTTCCTACAAATGGTTCACCAGCAGGGCGATAACCTCTCTCCTTCAGCAATTAAAACAAGTCAAGGCTGATCTTGATGCTCACTGTCTACAACAGACAGAGATCGCCCTTTTGTTTTTAAGGCAGCAGTATTATGAGGTGGGCCCGAGGGCAAATCGATTGCTGGCATATCAGCTTAGAAAACAGTACTGTGCAATGACTATCACCACAGTTAAGCACCCTACAGTTGGAACCCATCACACCAAATTACACAAAATAACTAATGCCTTTAGAACATACTATCAGTCCTTGTTTACCCCAGAACACCCGGATTCACATGAAGAGATCCATCGATTTTTAGCAAAAATCTCCTTACCTACCCTGACAGATGACCAGAAGCATAGCCTGGTAAGTCCATTACAACTTGGGGAGCTCGAGGTGGCCATAACCCGCTCTAAAACCATGAAAGCTCCAGGACTGGAAGGTTGCGGTGCTGAATTCTATAAGACCTCCAAGGAACAATTATTAACTCTTCTGCTACAGGCAGTTAATGAAGTACACAGTGGAGAATCTCTCCCCCCACCAAGTTGGGCACAGACAGCGATCTCTGTGATCTTAAAACCAGACACAAACCCTCAGTTTTGCACCTCCTGTTGACCTATATCAGTGTTCAGTGCAGATTATAAATATTACATGTCCATTCTGGCACACAGACTGGAGGTAATCCTTCCCACCTTAATAGGTCTGGACCAAACCAGATTTGTTCAGGCAAGAACTACCACAGATAAAACCAGAAGAGCACTTCATCTGATTCATGAAATGCAGATGCGTCAGACCCAATTGGTATTATTAAGCCTAGATGCAGAAAAGGCATTCAGTAGGGTTTCCTGGCAATTCCTGTACTCCACCCTCAAAGAGTTTGGTTTCCCAGAACTCTTAATAAAAATTATTCAGAACCTGTACAGTTCCCCTTGAGCCTGTGTTAAAATCTCAGGGCATCACTCTGAGGACTTCACACTACAAAGAGGCACCCAGCAGGGTTGCCCATTGTCCCCCCTTTTGTTTTCCCTTTATATTGAACCCCTAGCACAAGCTATACAGGAATCTCCTCGTCTGTCGAGGGATTCTCGCTGAGAGGGGAGGAACATTGTATTGCCCTATATGCAGATGATATCCCATTATAGATAGATAACCCCAATTCCTCCCTCCTGGTAATCTTCAAAATTATTGGGAATTTCGGAACAATATCAGTATATAAAGTCAGTACTACTAAAACTGAGGTCCTTGCATTCATTTACTGCCCACCAGAGGAGATCAAAAACAGCTACCCATTTAGATGGGATCTCGAGAAATTGAAATACCTGGGGATTTACCTGGCACATACCTCAAGTCAGGCCCTGCAAAACAATTGTCCCATTCTTTTCCCAAACTACAACAGATCTTGCAAGATGGAACATACTACCTCTCAATCTCCTTAAACGATTTGGAAGTCATCTGGATGGTGATCGTCCCTAGTGCGTTTTACCTCTGTCAAAATGTCCCCCTTACCCTAACACTAAACACCTTTAGACAACTAAAGAAAATAGTTCATTTTATTTGGGCTGGCCAGTGCCCTCAGGTTAAGTTGTCTGCTGTTTTTCTCTCAAGGGAGAAGGTTGGCCTGGTGTTTCCCAGTCTTAGGCTCTACTATTGGGTGATCCAGCTTCGCTTTATACTACTTAGACAGTTGAGTTCTCTCCAAACGCTATGGCAAGAGATAGAACAGGCACTCCTCCCTTCTCCGGAATTCCTGCATGCTATCATTTAGATCAACAATCCGGCCTGAGCAGGGAACTTAACCCCTAGATCTAATTTCAATTAAGGGCCTGGATTTCTATTAGAAAAGCATTACACCTGGTCCCTTTCCTAAATCTTCTGTGCCCAATAGCCTCCTTAGAACACTTTCATCCAGCCCAGCACTATAGTTGGCTGCACTGGTACTGCAGGGAGCGCCTCTGGCAACAGTGGGCTATCGCGGGGCAGGGTAGGGCTCTACGAACATGCTAGGAGACTTACCCTATGAGAGCAGACTGAGGGACTTAAACATGTACTCCTTGTAGGAGAGGAGGGACATGATTGAAACCTTCAAGTACATGAAGGGAATAAATAAGATGGGCACGTAGTGGCTTTTCAAATTAAGGAGGGGAAGGGACACTCGAGAGGGAGAACGTTCAGGAGGGAAATGAGGAGACACTTTTTTATGGAAGGGTGGTGTCTGGGTGGAACACATTGCCAGAGGAAGAGGTATCCTCTACAACAGTGGGCTGCTTCAGAAGGGCATGGGACAGGGTAAGGGGGAAGATCACTGGAGGGGCAGCTGCAGTATTTATTTATTTATTTTATTTAGTTTTTGTTGACCGGGTAAGTGCACTAGACAGATCCTGCCTATTTTCAGGCATGACCCGGGGGAGGGGAAACAGATGAATACCAACTGATCTTGAACCAGATTAAGCTGTGGGTGACTAGCTGCACAATCGAGCAGACTTAATAGACCATAAGGCCTTTATCTACTGGCAATTTCGTATGTTTGTAGCTGGACATAGCCTTCCGACAATGGCAACGGTATTCAATCCAACACATTCCACAATTGATGTCAGGAGCCGCTTTTAAGGCCTTAACTGAAATCCAGCAGGAGTTTGGGTTGAGGCAGAGTGATTTCTATAGGTATGTCCAGCTTAGGCATTTCTTCAGAAATCTCCCAGTGGGTGCTCACCAACCCGAATCCTATCCAGCTATTATTACATCCCTCATAACTATACACAGACCTAGAACCACTGAGCATCTAATCTCATTCCTATATAAAGCACTGAATGACCTTGCTGGCAACTCTACAGAATGCATCATACAGATTTGGCAAGAGGAACTCAACCAGCAAATAAACACAGATCCAGTGGTGCAAGACCTGCTGGGTTGCCTCTAGAGTCACCAGTTCGCACCAATGGAGGGAGTATGCATGGAAGCACTTGATAAGGTGCTTTTGTACTCCTGTTATTACAACACATTTTCATGTGGACAAGATTACCTCATGCTGAAGAAATTGTGAAGAAACCAAAGCACATCTCACACATACTGTAGTATGTGGACATGCCTAGTCCTACAGCCTTTTCTTCAGGTTACTCCAGGCCAAATTGGAGGAACTGTATAGTAAACCTATAATATTAACTGTGGAAATGTTCTTGCTGTTTGTACTCCCAAAGGGATTCCAAGGACCTCACTCAAGATATTTGCTTTGTATATTACTAATAGCTGCAAAAAAGCTATAACTAGAGCGTGGCTCACTACGCAGGCCCCAACACTGGAGTGCAGGAGAACAATTGTAAACCAAAGTTATAAGATGGCACGAATAACTCATTTGCTAAATGACATAATCGAGCTCTGTTCCTCAAGGTGGAATGGGTGGATCCTGCATGTAATGACCAAAGACCAAGATTTTGTTCCCTGAGGAGTCTTTTATTATAATGAAAGTCCTAGTCTAGATAGAATTGGGAGAGCCTTTTTCCTTCCATCTAGCTGAAGTGTTACCGACCAGTCTCTGCAGTCCCCACATGGGCACCCCACTGCAAATATTTGACATGTAGGAAGCTTGGCTGCAGTACTGATATATTTAGATTTTTAGATAAAGCATTGATCTACCCTCCCCCATGTTGTAACAAGGGGGGAAGATGAAACTAAAGACTGATTTGGTCACATAGCCAGGCTTCCAAAAATTAGTTATGCTATGTATATGATTGCTTACTGACTTCTCTGTACTAAGATCAAAGTGTAACATTGGTTTTGTGGACCTGAAAAATTATTTAATAAAAACTATATTTATGAAAAAAAAAAAAGGGATAAGGGCAGGAGGGGCACAGAAATGGACACAGGTCCTTTTCATAAGGAAAGGTTCCTGGGGGAACTGGCAGCAGTAAGTGTTGATAAGGCTATGGGACCAGATGGGGTGCACCCCAGGATACTGAAAGAGCTAAGAGAAGTGTTGGCAGAACCTCTGACTACCCTGTTCAGCCTGTCACTGGAAACAGGGGAGGTGCCTAGGGACAGGAGAAGAGCCGATGTGGTCTCTCTCTATAAAAGTTGAAATGGATAGGATGCAGGAACTACAGGCCTGTCAGCCTGACTTAAATAGGAAAGATCATGGAAACACTACTGAAGGAAAGAATAGTGGAATAGCTGGTTGTCAACAGTCTACAGGACCAAAGGCAGTATGGGTTTATGGGAGGGAGGTCGTGCCAGACTAACTTCATTGAGTTCTTTGACTGGGTGACCAGGGAGGTGGATTGGGGGGGAGGGGGGCAGTGGACGTAGCCTACCTGGATTTCAGCAAGGCCTTTGACACTGTGCCACATAGAAAGCTGTCAAACAAGCTAGTGAACTTGGGTGGGTGGAGAATTGGCTGGAAGGTAGGACCCAGAGGGTGGTGGTAAATGGCATACACTCTGCAGAGGGTAAAGTGACCAATGGTTACCTTAGGGGTCAGTTCTGGGGCCAGTCCTCTTCAATGTCTCTCTCAGTGACATTACAGAGTGTCTAGAAGGAACATTTGCCTGTTTGCTGATGACACTAAACTCTGCAACAGGGTGGACATGCCTGGGGGAGTGGATAGAATGAAAGGAGGTCTACAGAAGCTGGAGGATTGGTCAAGGGATTGGCAGCTGGGTTTTAATGCAAAAAAGTGCAAGATAATTCACATGGGGCAAAAAGGATCCAGGAGCAACATATCAACTGGTGGGGGAGAAATAGAAAACTCCAAGCAGGAGAGGGACCTGGGGTGATCATCACTAATAACCTCAAGGTAGGTAGACAGTGTGACAAGGCAGCAAGAAAGGCGAACAGGATGATGGGATGCATAGGCAAGGGAATTACCAGCAGAAGAAGGGAGGTAATAAATCCATTGTATAGGACACTAGTGAGGCCACACCTCGAGTACTATGTCCAGTTCTGGAGGCCTCATCTACGTAAGGATATAGATAGGCTGGAGGCGGCTTAGAGGAGGGCAACCAAAATGGTACAGGGGCTGCATCACAAACCCTATGAGGATAGGCTAAAGGAACTGAATATGTACTTCATGGAGGAGAGGCAGGATATGATTAAGACATTTAAGTATCTCACAGGGAAAAATAAGGTTCAGGGGAATACTATTTTTCAGAGAACACTTGGAGGAATTAGTCCCATTTGTCTGCCCAGAACCATTCATCCTGCTCATGACAGATGCATCTCTGGTGGGGTGGGGAGCACACCTGGGAGGACACAGAGCCCATGGGTTCTGGTTACTCAGGGAGTCCTGTCACCACATAAACCTGCTTTTGGTCCGTGTACTGGGGCTTACTCAGATGGAATTTGTTCTAGTCAGGGGTCAGGTTGTGCATGTCAAGACAGGCAACACTATGACCATATTATACCTGAACAGGCAGGGCTGAACACACTCCCTTCCCTTGTGTCCGGAGGCCCTCTGCATGTGGTCCCTCGTGCGCAGCCTGGGTGTAGATCTCCTGGCAATCCATGTCACAAGAAAGAACAGTCAGCTGGCAGATGCTCAGGTTGGAGAGACATTGCATGAGTGATCCCTGAATCAGGAGGTGGCAGGCCACCTGTTCTCCCTGTGGGGTACTCCTCTGGTGGATCTGTTTGCCTCCTGGGAGAATGCCAAACGGACGCTGTTTTGTGCCCACCCCCCAAAGTCTGGGAAATTGTTGGAGATGCCATCATGAGGCCATGGACTCCAGGCCTTATGTATGCCCTCCCTCCCTTCCCCTTGATTCACAAGGTGGTGGTCAAAGTCCAGAAGGAGAAGGCACAGATGATCCTGATAGCTCCAGACTGCCTAGGGCAGTTCTGGTACCTGTATCTCTTCAGCCTCAGACCTCTGTGGTGAATACCTATTCACCTGGATCTTCTGACTGGACAACAGGGGATGGTCCTGCACCTGGACCTGCAGTCCCTGCACCTCACAGCCTGGTTCCTGAGCGGCAAGAGTTCCAAGCCTTGGGTCTCTTGGAGGATGTGCTCCATGTTGTGGCGGCCTCACGAAAAAGAGTTGACTCACAGATGCTATGCCTTTAACTGGAAGAGATTTTCCATTTGGTGTCAGAGCAAGGAGCTTATTCCCTTTGCCTGCCCTGTGGCTAGCATTGCGGACTACCTCTGGTTCCTTTCTCAGTTGGGACTGTGAATGACAGCCTTAAGGTGCACCTGGCAGCCATCTCTTCTTACAGGGGTGTAGGCTGGTAAGCCAACGGTGGCCCAGGAGAAGGTGGTCCCTTTGATGCGTGAATCTCCTCCACTGTGGGACCTACTATTGGTGTTGGCGATGCTCATGGACAAGACATTTGAGCTTATGCACAGGTGTGAGATGTCACACGTGTCATGGAAGATTGTCTTCCTGGTGGCCATTATGTAAACCGGAAGGATTGGGGAACTCCAGGCACTTCCAGAGGAATCTCCCTATCTGGTCTTCCACAGGAACAGAGTTGTCCTTTGCAGCAGCCTGAAGTTTCTCCTGAAGATAGTATTAGAGTTTGACCTAAACCAGGTGATAAACTTGCTGGTCTACTTTAGTAATACTACTTCAGAGGCCGACTGCAGACTCTGTATCCTGGATCTGTAGAGGGCACTCCCTACTACAAGGAGTGCACGGCTGGAGTTCGGGGAGAGGCTCGCCGCTGCTTGTAACTTATGCTGAAGCCATGCCTGGCAGACTGGCAGCAAAGTGGACAGTTGACAGGTGGGTAACATCCTGAATTAATCTCTGCTATAGGCTGACTGGTAAGAAGCCTCCTTTAGGACTTAGCGCTTATTCCAGCAGACATACTGCTTCCTTGGTGGCTGCTTTCATGAACTTCCCTGTACAGGAAATGTGCAGGGCTGCTACCTGGAAGTTGGCGCACACCTTCATTACCCACTACCCATACATGACCTTGAGTTGTGCTGGGATGCTGGTTTTGAGATCTCAGTTCTCCAGTCTCTGTTCGCAAAGTATGGGTGTGTGCCTTACCCCCTCCTCCCTGGGAATTGCTAGGAGTCTGCCTGAGTGTGGCTATTGAACTATATATCAATGCTCCTAGAAAAATAGGTTACTCACGTGTAACTGTAGATCTTCCACAGAATGGTGTCTTGCAGTAAATCATTATTTCTGGGAGTTCCCGATAGGTGGCACTCCAGCATGGAAGTCTCTTCCTGCAGTCTCTATACCAGGGACCACCCACACTACCTCACTTCCTGGGCTGTACCTATAAAAGTGGGTGGTCCCTGGTAAGCTCCGTTCATTTCCCGCCAGCTTCAGCTCTGGCAGCAACTGTCCTAGTAGCAGTCTACGACATGGATTGAACCCATAGGCTGGGTGCCTGGGCTTCATGCAGACACGATATACCTACAATGGATGATTCCGTCGCACACACAGGGTGCTCAACCAAAGGGCTCAAACAATTTAAGAGTCCTCTTCAAGAGATAATACTGGGAAGGAAACTTCTTCACCTAAAAGTCCTGCCTGACGGCCTTTCAACGGTCATGCCTCCAAAACCTGGATCATCAAGAAGATATTCATTGTCGATGGGCACTTCACCCCCATCAATGGCAGGCTCTACTCCATCAAAAAAGGAATGTTCCTCGTCGACCAGGCGTCATTCCTCAGCTTCCCTGTCGACCAGGACTCCTGCACCATCGATGACAGAGGTCTTGTTGCCTTCCCCATCGACAGGGCATAACCCCTCCATCAATGGGAGGGCTTTACAAGACAGCATCATTGATGAGAATGCCTCCTCCATCGACAGAGCACATGCTACATGCTTCTTCGTCAATGGGGCTGCCTCCCCCGTCGACAGGACATGCTCCCTATGCTCCCCGCTGTCGATGAGAGGTCTGCCACCATCGACGGGCTATGCATCCACTCTTCCATCATTGATGACAGCATTTCCATCATTGACGGAGCATGTCTTCATTCCCCCATCGTCGACGATGGCACTCCCATTGTTGACGGAGCATGCATTAATTATCCCATCGTCAACGGGGCATATCCCACCATCGACAACACATGCTCTGCCTTTCTCGTCATCAATGGAGTGTATTACCCCATCGACGGAGCATGCTGTTACTGACCCTCCACTTGTAAGACACAGTACATCATTGACGAGGCATGCTTCTCTATCTCTCCTGTCGACAGGACTGATGCCTCTATCGTCAAGATGATCACTGCTGCATAGAACACCCTTGCCTGCATGTAGTACTGCTGTGAATGATCCTTATGGAAGGTCGACCATGAAAAGCCAAGAATATTCTCAAAAAACATATCGAAAGATGCATATGGAGCTGCATTTCTACAAAATAAAGAACTATATTCTTCAGAATGCAGAGGCCCTCCAGCCTCGTTTCATTCCTACATGGGGCTCACAACCCCGTTGGAAATTAACAAAGATGCCAAAGAAACACTAGATCACTCTACCGGGAGGCACAAATTGATCCCCTGTCCCCATGTACGCTGGATTCAGAACCTGCTTACATGACAATTCCATTGTCACAAGTTCCAAATATTGAAAACATAGTAAATAGAGTACTGGAATCTATGGTTTTGACCATAGCCTCACTCCAGGACATAACCCTCAAACACAAATGATATCACCACCTCCATCAAAACAGGCACGCACAGAGCTAGAACGCTCCCCGGTCCTGCCTCCTCCTGAATATTGAGACGAATATTTCTCAGATTATCACACAAATCCAAACCTTCATAGGACCTGTGATGGTTCCCCTGACACAAGAGGATATGAATCCCCTTCAGAGGTGCCCTCCTACTGGAACGAAGGGCTATTACAACCACAAAAGGTCGTTTCTCCTCCGGATGACCCCTTATTCCCCGAAATGATGCTACAAATACAAAAAACAATGGGGTTTACCACAACGGAACAGGACAGATTAAGTAAAGATATGGCTAAATATCTGGGCCTACCGGAAGACCCTGTCCAGGCTATCCCTCCTTTTATACCTGCAGTCAGAAATGCTATTACTGAAGCTTGGAGTCAACCCATAGCAGCGCAGGAGTTACCTAGAAAGGCCCACGGGCTGTATCAGGCTCCTCCTGATTATCAATATTTAACGAATACACCAGCGGCGGGCTCTGTGGTTACTGCAGCTGCCCACAACCGCACCGGCAAGCCTAAACATAGAAGCATGATACCGCCAGAGAGAGACTCTAAACATTTTGACCATATGGGGAAGAGAGTGTTTGCTCTAAACACACTAAATATCAGAATACTTAACTATATGGGGCACATGCTGCAATACCTACGTACAGTGAGCACTTCTGCTGGAGAAGTTATAAACAGAATACCTGCATCCCCTGAAAGAGAGTAACTTACATCTATAAATAATACAGTTATTTCACTGTCTCGACTTCTATTAAGATCAGGATATGATCTTGCCGATGCTTTTGCTCGAGCCTCTGCGGTTGGTATTTTTATATGCCGCCAGGCATGGCTCCGACTCTCAGGGCTAGAACCTGATATTCAACACAAAGTGGCTAATGCCCCCTTTTCAGATGACCATCTTTTTGGGCCAGAAATTCAAACGATACTGGAGAACCTACAAGCCTCAGACAGACAACTGAAAACAGTACAATACATGTACCAAAAACCACACCCTCAGTATAATTATTCATACAAAACTGGAACTAATTATACCCCGTGCCATAACCTTCCAGGGCAGAGATCAATAACAAGGACCCGGCTGACCGCGCCCCTCGGCCACCGGGCTTCTGCCCCCTAAAGACTCTAGACTCTCTCTGGTCCCTCTTCTTAGCCTCAGGGACCTTTTGGGGCCACAAAAAAGACTGAGGCCTTTTTTCACATCGGCTTGATACATCTAGCCAATTTCTCAGGTATCACTGTTTATAGACCATCACAACCATTCCATCGAGATGCCTTTTTGACCTGTGGTGCACCGGACGTCCTGTCCCTCCCTCAACCAGGTCCATCCACTATTAACTCACGTGCTGAGAAACAATCTATCCCACTGTGAACTATATTCTTCTCTCTTCCACTGCTATTCGCAGCTTTCCCTTGATTATAAACAAAGATCATATCGAAAAGGGTGAGTACACATACAGAGATTATATGTTTTTAACCACTGTTTCATTTTGTTTGTTTACAGATGCATTGTTTCATTTGCTACATTATCTGTTACTTAAGTATCCTACTTTTTGTTAAATTGATACATTCATTACTGGCTAGACAGTCTTGGTGGGGGAGTCTTCATTTGCTACTTTGTAGCATCTCTAAAGAATAACATTGTATTACTCAAGCTACTGTTACAATTTGTAACAAAGTTGCCTTTGCCTCAGACTGTGCTTTCACTGCTGATCACTGAAGCTCCATAATTGCTCAGTGCTCTTAAAGAGGACCTTCCCTGATGGGCCAAAAAGTTACATCTTATGCATCACTAGATCTAAAAAGGTGTATGCATTTGTTATGTCTGGCCAAGGTTTACTCTGCCTTCCATAATTTGGATTTGTTTTTGAACCATGCTGCACTTGCCTTTGCTGTTCAGGTGCTGGGCTGCTAGCTCCTTATGACATCACTGTAGGATAGAGGAGTGACTCGCACTGTGCAGTACCATGCGATTGCAACAATATTGCAAGGAAACCAACCAGTACTCAGTGTACATGCTGTTTTCCCCCTTCCCCAAGACACCCTGTTAGCAATGCATTATGCCAAAATCTAAATGCCTTGTCAGTATGTGTTTTTTTTTTGTGAAATTGTTTCTGCCCTACAATGATGTCAGCAGTATAACCCTGGGCCCACAGCAACACCAGGCTTGCTATAGAAGCTCTGGTACACCCCGCAGTTTTTAGCAGCTCAGAATGCAAAAACTAACTGCAGCAGACAGTAATGAAATACAATTCCAGAATCAATGCAAGAAGGGGTAATTAATGCATGAAAGTCAAAGTGACTGGGGAAGGTCCTCTTTAAAATATTCCTTCTAGTTTTTATGTTGCTTGCACGCATGTGCAAGAAACATAGTGCCATCATCGGAGATTTCGGAGGTGTGTCACCTCCTCCTCCAATTCAGTCAGTGTGCTGGCAGGCGCGGCTCCTGTAAGCTATCGCGCTTGGAGCTGTCTATGACACGCTCCAAAATGCAGTGGCATACAAGTTGAAAGGGGGAGCTACACTGGAGTGAGCACCCATAAGATATCGGCTGCTCACGCCGCAGCCCCCCACACACAGGCGCAGCGCGCCTCGGGCCGCACTGTATAGCCGACGGGTGCCCAATCCCTGTCGGCTGAGCTGCGTCCTCCCAGTAGTAGGTGCCACGCTGGGAGCCCACCCCAGCATGGCAAGCAGTCCTTTTGGCCGACTGGGGTGCCCAATCCCCGCCGGCTGAACACCCCCTCAACGTTGTGCCACGCTGGGAGCCCACCCCAGCGTGGCAAATGTCTCACAACATCTTTTTTTTTTTAAACCTGCAAACGAAATGGTTCTGCTGCCTCCCAGCTCCCCTCCCACAACCCGCAGCACCACCCACTGCGCACTCCAGCCTTCCCACACCCCCACCCCATACTTACCTCCGACTCGGCGCACGATCTTCGTGGACCGGAACACGCCTGCACTCTTCAAAGCCGACCGCGAACTGAGGAAATGCCGTAAGCTGTATAATGGGCTAGATAGGAGGGTTTCAACTTTGTTGCATATCTCAGATGTTTGGGATTTGCATCAATTACCATCATGACGGCGACGAATGATAAACATGAGGAAAGAGTCGAGCCCAAAGGGTGATTTTATGCATGACTGTGAAATCACCCTTTGGCTCTAATACCGCCATGACAGTGACATCATTCATGAGAAGGGGTCCCAAAAACCCCATGTTGAAAATTTGGTGCCAAAATTCAAAAAATGACTGTTTTACGAGTGTGCATTGCGCAGTTCCTACGCAGGCTCGTGAGTTCGCGAAATTTCAATATTTTCACTCCAGATTTTCAACATTGCCATTTTACCACACCTTCTTATGAGTAGTACAGCTGTCATTTTTCACATCTCACCCAAAATGTGTTTCCACCCATGTAGCGCACAATGGCGCAGTCGGTGTGCGAAATCAATGTACGGGACAAATTAAGAAAATCACAGTGACACTGTTCATGAGCAGAGGTCTTAAAATGGCTATGTTGAAAATTTGGTGAAAAAATTCCTAAAAATGACTGTTTTATGAGGCGTTGCGCAGTTCCTACGCAGGCTCGTAAGTTCACAAATTTTCAATATTTTCACTCCAGATTTTCAACATTGCCATTTTACCACACCTCCTTATGAGCAGTACAGCTGTCATTTTCACATCCTGCTCAAAACGTGTTTCCCTACATGAGCACACAATGGCTAGTGTGCTAAATCAATGTATGGGACACATTAAGAAAATCACCATGACACTGTTCATGAGCAGAGGTCTTAAAATGGCTATGTTGAAAATTTGGTGAAAAAATTCTATAAAATGACTGTTTTACGAGTGTACAAGTAGTAGTTCCTACGCACGCCGTAGGGTTTGCGAATTTTCATTATTTCACTCCAGATTTTCAACATTGCCATTTTACCACACCTTCTTATGAGTAGTACAGCTGTGTCATTTTTCACATCCTCACCCAAAACGCAGCTTCCGCCATGTAGCGACAATGGCTAGTCGAATGTGAAATCAATGTATGGGATTGTATTAAGAAAATCACAGTGACACTGTTCATGAGCAGAGGTCTTAAAATGCCTGTTTTGAAAATTTGTGAAAGAATTCCTAAAATGACTGTTTTATTTAGTGTGCACAGTTCCTATGCACGCCAGAAGTTTGCGATTTTCAATATTTTCATTCCAGATTTTCAACATTGCCATTTTACCACACCTCCTCATGAGCAGCACAGCTGTCATTTTTCACATCCTGCCCAAACATGTTTCGCTCATGTAGGTGCAATAACATGCAGTCGGTGTGCGAACTCAGTGTATGGGACACATTAAGAAAATCACAGTGTCACTGTTCATGAGCAGAGATCTTAAAATGGCAATGTTGAAAATTTGGTGAAAGAATTCTTAAAAGTGACTGTTTTACGAGTGTGCGTTGCACAGTTCCCACGCACGCTCGTAGGTTTGCGAATTTTCAATATTTCCACTCCAGATTTTCAACATTGCCATTTTACCACACCTCCTTATGAGCAGTACAGCTGTCATTTTTCACATCCTGCCCAAAATGTGTTTCCATGTAGCTTATTAAATGCAGTCGGTGTGCGCAACCAATGTAGGACATATTAACAAAAT
The DNA here is from genome assembly GCA_016271365.2 of Neoceratodus forsteri. NCBI lineage: Eukaryota > Metazoa > Chordata > Ceratodontiformes > Ceratodontidae > Neoceratodus > Neoceratodus forsteri. The sequence goes on from CM057452.1 coordinate 573,790,908, forward strand.
CACAGTGACACTGTTCATGAGCAGAGGTCTTAAATGGCTATGTTGAAAATTTGGTGAAAAATTTCCTAAAATGACTGTTTCTGATAGATTTAGCAGTTCTCATGCCTTAATGAGGTCACTTGGAAATTTTCAATATTTGCACTCTAATGACTTCCAAATACCTAAACAGCACATAGAAGCAAGCAACATTCGGCACTGACAAATGCTTGTTTTAAAATGCTTAACACAGTGAACCGTGTATCCCTTTATTCCACTGCTATGGTATTTTAGCATTCATTGGTCCCATAGCCACATTTTACCTATGGCAGAATGCCATCTGTGGTCACCCACTGCCATATAACTGCTTGGGAATCTCCCAGAAGTAATGCCTTACTGCAAGAGACCATTCCGTGGAAGATAGTGCAGTTACACAACGACTTTTGTTGTAACAGTAGATCTTCTAGGAATATCTCTTGCAGTATGTAGTTTCCCTCCCTCCATCCCCCTGCCTTATATAATAGGAAAAACGATGTAAGGGTGAGAAGCTTCAGTACCTTGGTTCACGTCGGTCCCTCGCTTCCGAGCTGAAACCGGCGGGGAATGGAGCTTACCATGGACCACCCACGTTTATAGGTACAGCCCAGGAAGTGAGGTAGTGTGGGTGGTCCCTGGTATAGAGACTGCTGGAAGAGACTTCCGTGCTGGAGCGCCACCTATCTGGAACTCCCAGAAGTAATGACTTACTGCAAGAGACATTCCTAGAAGATCTACTGTTACAGCAAAAGTCTCTGTGTAACTGCACTTTCCAGGAGTGATATATGGTTCACAGCCACACAATCCAACCTGGCCTCTCCTGTCAAGTGGCAGAGGGATCCCTGCTTCCAGTGTGCAAAGCTCTGATGTCACGGAGTGGAGTCGGGGAATACCATCTTGATGGTGGGAGGAGCTTAGCTTAAAGAAGTCTGGCAAATCAGCATATTCCAGTGGAACTGCCATAGTGTGGATGTGAACCATATACCACTCCTAGAACTATGGTTACAGGTGAGTAACCTACTTTTCTATGTGATGTAGCAACAGTACAAAAAAACTTTATTTCAAAGATAAAACTTTGCTAACAAAACGTGATGGTGGCCCACTGTTTCACATCTGTATCAGATGCTTTGTCAGCTTGACATAATCTTTTTTTTGTGCTGTTGGTACATCCTCTGTGCTTTTCAGTGGTTTTTTTTTTGTATTCTTTATTTATAAGTTTCATGTCAGCTACATTCTGTCTAATGTATTGCCACACGGTGACTGAACTCTGATCTACCCATGTTGTGACTACCCTTACCTCACCTACCTCCAAGTCCAGGTCCAGTCCTCCTCTCAGGTTGGCAGCTACCTTCTATTACACTCTAAACCTTCTCACACCACACCATGCCTTCTACTTCTCCCTAATCCTACCTAAGCTAAACCCTAAGCCTACCCTCATCACACCATGCCCAACTCTGCCTCATGGCTATGTTCCTGGAACACCCCCACTAAAATTGCTCTGCACTGGGTCAGCACCCACTGCAGGATACTTTGTGCCCTGTAGTTTTTGCTGTTTTTATGCTGTCATCTATGGTAATAGTATGATTATTATTGACTCATGATTTATGTACTCTATGCATTATTGCTAATGTAGTGCTGTATCTATTGTTTGTATATGAACCATTTATTCCTATATTTGTTATTGTTGAACACCTTTTTCCCTCCCCCCTCCCCAGGATGCATCTGGAAACGAGCAGTCCTGCTCAGTATGCCTTCTTGGTGAAACTCCTAAATAAATAAATATAAAAAAACTTACAATAAAAACCATACATAGAGGGATACATAAATCGAGCACAGAATAATTTCTCTTGCAAAGATGTATTCCGACACCCTCCCTTATGATACAGCATAAGGGGAAGTATCCAAAGGAAAAGACAAAAGAGTTTAACACTCGTAACCCAAAAGGCTAATCACAGCTGAGAGCATTACAGGGATAACATTAAAGGAAAATGAAAAGCGATTTCTCATTTACCAGTATGGATCTACACCTAAGAGTATCCCACATAAGCTGTTCTAGAGTGAGACTATGAAAAACTGTAACTTCGTGGGGTGAACCTAATATTAAAATGATACACCATAACAATCTTACTTATATTGAAGCAGTAATGTATCATCAGTGACATACATGACATGCTATATCACTTCCCTGCAATAAGAGTCAAGTAATTAACCCCCCGAGGGTGCAGAAAAGAAAACAATATATTGTCAACAGTCTATGCACGGATAAATTATTACCTGGTTGCTTCCCAGGAATATGTAAATTGTCCTGAGGGTATACACCACGCAGGAAAACAGGAAAGAGGAATGTTTGAAAAATTATTACTCCACCACACGGTTTCTCCCTCACAACGCATACCACTTAGTTAGAATAAATTAATTAATGTCTGACTCACAAACAAAGCCACTAGGAATATTAAAAGTAAAACTTTGATCAAAAGGCTAAACAATCTGATTCCTAACATCATATAACTAAATAGAGTAAAGGTTCCCAGGAAGCATGCTTTTAACTGATCATTGTGATAAGAGTGAGGGTAGGGACATTTCAGACATCGTGCGATTCAATAAATGTCCAAACAAACATAGTGCATGAAGATATGAGTCCAACCAGTTCCAAATATACAGGGTAGTTGTACGTGTACTCAGAAAGAACAAATTCCACTGGGTCCATACACTGAATCAGTCTGCTCCCATTTTATCCTCATCCGACGAGGTTCCCTCCTCCCCAGCCATCTCTGTTTCAGTGCGACTCAGTAACTTAATGGCTTCAGAGAGGGATCATTAAACAAATAGGTGCGCCTGTTCCTGAATACTTTAAGTGTGGCTTGAATAAGGAGCTGATGTTGAATTTTCATGCCTCTGAGTGAGATGCTCACCCAGTCAAATGACTTCCCCCTTTATCTTGTGGAGAAGAAATGATTGGGAAACATTGAAATAGCTGCCTCCCGATAATGGAGTTGCCACCTCCATTTAGCCAGGCTCAGAATGCGATCCTGCACACTGACACCAGTGCAGACCACTAGAAATGTCCTGGGTCTCCCTCTTCCCTCCATGGCTCTACGGGGGGGTAATTCCGAAGGCATTCTTCAGTGCAAGGGCACAATCCGCCTCAGTCATTTTCAGGATTTGTGGTAAAAAGGTTTGTGCAAAGCAGGGAACCATCGCCCTCTGCTTGTTCTGGGAGTTCAGTGATGCAAATGTTATGCTCCCTGGTTTGGTTCTCAACATTTTCCAGACGTTGCCTCAGCAAGGAGTTTTCTTTAATAAGTTTTGCCGTTGCCTCTGTAGACTTGCTAGTAAAGCCTTTCACCTGTTGAATGCTGTGTTCAGTAGCATTGGCCTTTGTCTCAAGAGTATTCACCCTACAAGTCAGGGCATCCAATTTTTTATCCACATCTTGGTTGAGTGTACCGTTGTTAGCGATACCTCATCGTGACTTGAACTGCTACCACCCGAGGCTTCATGGAACTGTTAAGGCCAACCACCTCATGGCTGAGATAGCTTAGGCTTAAAAAAGTCCGTAGGAGATACAGCATGTCTTGATTTGCTGATCGTCAATCCGATTGCACTAAGAGTTGTTAGCTTCATTGAAACCATGATGAACTTGCAGCCGAAATATTAATTGTATTTATTTTTATTTATTCGATTGTTTCCCCAGGAAAGTATGCTGAGCAGTAATAGCTCATTTCCAGATACGTTCTGGGGGGTAAGAGGAATTGGAGCTGCAAGTACAGCAGTGCAAAATATAATTGAGTTGTTTTTGGCAATGTGGTATACATAGGACAAAACTTCAAGATACAGTATGAGTGCATTAAGTGCAGTACGAACAGTAAAGTGCACTAAAGTACAAACTAGGGAGGACAAAATACATGTGAGCAGTAAAAAACATGAGCAGTTACAGTCAAAGCAGAGATTAATGGTTACAGTATCTGGGTACGAAGGAAAATATGTTACAATAACAGTGTACAGCCTGGATACTGTAAATAACAGTGTATATAGGACAGTAAAAGGAAGCAGTCATGGTGAGCATTTAGGAGATAATTTCAAGTGCTATGTAAGGCATAGCTGCAACTGGGCATGGGGGGAATTAGAGAAGGACCAAAGGCTTTAAATGGCGCAGAACTATGGAAAGGGTCAGGAGGTTTGGCATAAGTAGGAGTGGGATGTGTACAAACGCAGGAGGGAAGAGAGAGCTTTGGGAGAAGGTGCACTGCAGATATTAGAGGGGCAGGCATTCTGTAGTTTAGGGCAGCCATAGGAAAAGGCATATCGGGCAACAGTAGTGGAGCAGTAGGGGACAGCGAACGAACGAGAGTCAGTGTGCTGAAGGGAATAGGAGCTCAGTGATGAGGCAGAGATGACAGAGGAAAGACAGGAGAGGAGAGTCCCAGACCACAGTTTAGCCATGAAAGTAGCAGAGTGTACCAGACACCAGGACTCCAGTGAAGGGAGGGACATGGCTATATGAAGATTGCAGTGGTGAGTGCGAGGGGTGCTGCCAGTTCAGTGGCAGTTCACCTTTAAATATGGTCTTCTGACTTTTAAAGCCCTACATGGACTGGGCCTGGACTACTTGAAAGAGCTCCTGGTTCCTTACCGCCCTGGGCGATCGCTCCGCACAGCTGACGAGGGGTTGCTAGAGATCCCAAGGGTGAGCTTGAAATGTTCTGGGGCCCGAGCATTTATGTTTGCTGCCCCTACCCTATGGAATTTTCTATCCCGTCGGTTGTGGAGTGCGCAACCGTGGAGGGATTTAAACAGGCTTTGAAAACTTACTTGTGGAGGCAAGCATTCAGTGGTTAATCTCTCTTTCTGATTGTATCAGTGGTTTTATTGCTGTTTTATATTTTTAGGACACTGAGCTGTATAATGAGTTTTATAATTTGTTCGGCGCCTTGGTTTTTGAAAGGCGCCGTAAAAATAGTTATTATTTATTATTATTATTATAGTATGACTCAGCAGATGGAATTAAAAAGTGTGTCCAGTCTGGCTAGAGTAGTTTTGGGGGTGGCACTGTAGACTATGTCTGCATAGTTAAAGGTAGGAAGGATAATTTTCTGCACAATAGCACATAAGGCTGATGGAGAAATACAGTCCTTATTTCTATATAAGGCACTAAGCTTGGGGTAAAGGTTCTTAAGGATAGCATCCACATGTGCTGGAAAGTCCAAATGGTGGTCTAGCCAGACCCCAAGGTATCTAAAGGAAGTAACATTCTTTATCAAAGTATCATCCAGCGTGTAGATAGCCTCTGTCTGGTGCTGAAGGACATGGAGACTGTCTTTTTGGCACTCAGAAACAGTCGATTCGACTGGAACCATTTCTGAACCTTATTGAAATCCTGCTGCAGTCTAGACTGGGCATCACTGTGAGATTTGCTAGACATGTAGAGGACTGTATCATCGGCATTAATATGAATTTGGGAAGTGGAACAGGCAGAAGGGAGGTTGTTAAGGAAAATGGAAAATAATATAGGGCCAAGTACAGAGCCCTGTGGGACACTGGTAGTGATAGGGAGAAGACAGTCTTGACAGATTGGGTTCTGCCTGTCGGGTAGGAACTAAACCAAGCTGTGGCAGCCGGGTTTAAACCAGCCCCAGAAAGTGTTTGGAGAAGAGGAGCATGGGATACTGTGTCAAAGGCTTTTGCCAGATCAACAAATATGGCCAAGGTTACGTGACTCAAATCCATCTTGGAGAGTATGGAGTCTGTGAGGCATATAGGGAGGTGGTGTTGGTGTGGAACTTGCGGAAGCCAGACTGGAAAGGAGGGAAAAATGAGGCAGAGTCAAGGTAGGAGGTGAGTTGGGCAAGGACAATGTGTTCTGAAGTTTTGATAGGAAAGGGAGTATGGAGATAATGCAGTAATTCCCAGGGGAGGTGGGACCACCACCTTAAGGGAGGGGAATGACTGTAGAATGTTTCAATTGGTGGGAACTGAGGATAGGGTAAAAGAAAGGGTGAGAAGGGAGGCCAAAGGACCAGCTATAGCAGGTGCGGAGAAGTGAAGTAAATTGGGGTCAAGGCCATCTGGGCTCCTGCCTTTGGAGGGATTTAAGGATAATAGGGCCTTGACGGCATCATTTGGTGTTATGGGAGAGAAATAAAATTGATTAGGGGTGAGAGAATGAGGAGCAACTAATTTTAATTAGTTTTAAGGTTCAAACCCACAAGAGCTCTGGAGAGGATCATATGCTCCATTCAGCTGTTAAACCATACTCCCCTTTTCAGTTTTTAAGGCTATAAATTCCCATTCTGCTTCTGCTTCTGCTTGACTGCTATAACCATTTGAATGAGAGTACCTTTTCTCTGGCAGCAGCCAATTTGTTTTTGGGACTTTAAAATGGTAGATAACTTGGTCTTCCTGTAGAAAATCATAAAATAATTTGAATCTGTATGATTTTAAAGGCTTACTGCAGATGTAAAACACCTACTCACTGTTTTACTGTTGATTAATGTTGCAGTACTCTGACAGGTGACTGAAATCCAGGAACCCAGCGACTGAATTCTCTTCAAGCTTCCCACACAAATATATGTTAAAAGTAAGAGCCCACTGTAGATAACCTGATGTCCCAGTGGTAGAGCACAACGCTTCCATGCAAGTGAATCAAGTTTGGGAGTGAACTCTGAATGCTGCCTCTATAGAAAGGCCAGACTGCAGGAACTGCCACTCATCACTGTGCCACGGTTGGGGAGATGACATAGGACTCCAGTGCTGCACTGACCCATGCAGTGGGCCAAGGTAGCTTGCTCAGCCTACAGGACATCACTGCTTGCAGCCAAGACCATTCATTAGTCTACCCTTATGCCAGGAGAAGAGAGAGAGAAACCAAGGGAGAAAAGTTGGAGGGGAAACCCATGTCTGACTATAATAGACTCCCTGGGTTTCAGTGGTTCTTGTGCCCACTGATACTGGACTCTAGCCTACACAGTGGACTGCCTTGGGGAGAAGTGTAGCTCTCTCCGGAACACCTACCATGGAGGGGAGAACCATTGGAGATGTTGGGGAGGGGCAGGACATGGGAGGGTGGATTCAAGGGTTAACGGGCCAGACCAGGGTATATTCCTGTGAACAGGGAATATTCCTTGACAGACATGGTTGAGGAGAAAAAGGTATATGGAAAATACAGGTCACTATTGGAGATGCATTATAGGGGCTCAGTAATGGCACATTTCTTCTCCTTTATTTGTGTTTTAGACATGTTAGAGCTGCAGAAAGCCAAAGAACACAATGCTAGACTTGACAAAGAAATTCTGGTGTTACGGAATCGTGTCCGATCCCTCGATTCAGAACGGAAGGCTCTGTTAGAACAGGTTTGCTTCTTTTATGAGTGCTATATTTTTAAACAAATGTTCACTGATTTTGTAAAAGGAGTACAGGTGACACAGATAAAAGGAGTAACATGAAAGAGTACAACTGACAGGGGGTTACAATACTTAAAAAATCTCAGATGCTGCAATCATGTATCTTACAGTAGATGTCTAAGACATGGGAAAGTAACAATAAACAGTTTCTGACTTCAGATAAGTTCAGCCCAAATAAAAAATGCTGCTTTATGAGATGCATGCACCAATCCCTGAGATTACTACTACTTTTGTCTGTATACTGTTAGTTTAAGTGATTAACCCCATTGGGAAAGATATTCTTCAAATGTTAGCCACTTTTGCCTCTTAAACTCCCAGCCTCTGCTTAGTTGAATATGCTAATCTCTCCTGAACTGCAGCCATGGAGAGTTTATTTAGCCAATTTTTTTTAACTGGGAGGGGAAGCATCTTTCCAACAGAAAAACAGTACCCATTATGGCTAAGATCACGGCCAACTTTGTATCTGTCCAAGGCCTCTGACACGATAGACCACCACATTATGCTGTATAGCTTGTCCGAAGTCTGAATGGTTGAGGATCTCATAAAATAGTTTAGTGCATATTTCTTCTCTAGAAAACAAACAACTGTAGTGAGTTGTTTGGAATGTGGGACCCTCACAATTTCCAGGCGGGTTTCGCAGAGCCCAGTGTTGAGGCCCCTCCTTTCTTTGATTTACTTAAGGGGGTTAGGCTGCAGTGTCAGTAATGCAAAATACTACCTGTATGCTGATGACATTGTCATTTATAGCTCTGGTAAATCTACCTTGTTTATTCAGAGACACCTACAGAGGAGCTTTAACAAGCTTCTGGCTTTTTTTTTTTTGTGAAATCTAGGTTGAGTCTGAATATGGCAAAAGGAAAATTATTTTGGGTCACGCCACTAAACTCAAATCAGATTCTGAGATTACTGTTGCCACTCACAGTGGTGCCCTGTTGAAGTCTGTAGACTCATGCAAATAATCGTGGTTTCTGGCAGGACTTCTTGGGAACTAATAAGAGTCGCATGGATCACCTGGTTGGGAAGAATAAATTACTCACCTTAGTAATTATGTTTCTTCTAGTGGAGTCTTGCTGTATTCTGACAAGTGCAGTTAGCCCCAGCCTTTAAACTGCCCCGGAGAACAATGGGTTAACTTTTCTATGCAAGGCATAGAATGTTCCTCTCGAGCTTGGTTGATGTCTCTGCCTGTTGTTATTCGAACTGCAACCATCAGATCATTACGAGCAAAACCCACTAGGTGTTCTGTGTGGAAACTGTAAAATTTTTACTAGCCAACTGGCAGAAAAATAATGTTTTGGGTTCTCAAATGAAGACTCAAGTCAGGAAACCCAAACACAAAAACCAATCAAATGAAAATAACATCTCACCCCATGAGAATAGAGGGTGTAAAGGGGCACCCCTAGGGTGCCAACACTGCACCTGCGCACCCACATCCCAAAAAACTAGGTTCTGAGAGGAGAGGTGGGGGGGAGGTCAGAATACAGCAACACTCCACTAGAAGAAACATAATTACTAAGGTGAGTAATTTTTTCTTCAAACAACATGAAGTCTTGCTGTATTCTGACAAGTGCAGACTACAGCAAGTACCTCCATGGAGGAGGACAGAACCTACTTTGGGAATAGGCTCTGAAGTACTGTTGTGTTAAACCCAGCATCACTCCTAGCCTAGATATCCAGAGAGTAATGCTTGGTAAAAGTATGGATTGTTTTCCAGGTCGCTGCTTGACAAATTTCTAACAGAGGGATATCCCTGGCAGCAGCCAGGGAAGCAGCTGTACCTCTTGTGGAATGAGCTCTCAGGCCTGAGGGTGGAGTTTTACCCAGTTTTTCATAGCAGAATTGTATACAAGACACAATCCACCTGGCAATAGATCTCTTGGTGGCAGGTTTGCCCTTCCCATCTTCTCCATAAGTGAGGAACAACTGGAGGGAGTCAAACCTGTGACCCTTGGTACACTCTATGTAGTAGCTAAGGGCTCTTTTAACATCCAAACTGTGTAGCCTCCTCTCTCCCGAGGAAGAATGATCAGTGAAGAAAACAGGGAGAGATATAGACTGATTCAGGTGGAAATCTGAAACCACTTTAGGCAAGAACTTTCTTGTAGTTCTAAGGACCACTTTATCTCTGTGAAAAGAGATGACATCAGGTTCCACTGACAAGGCTTGCAATTCACTGATACATCTAGCAGAAGTAATGGCTACTAAAAACACAGTTTTCCAAGTCAAGTACTTAAGCTCTGCTGAGGACAAGGGTTCAAAAGGGGGTTGCATAAGCTGAGCAATGCAAACATTAAGATCCCAAGCAGGAGCAGGATCCCTAAAAGGGGGACTGACGTGAAGCAATCCCTAGAAAAACTTACAGAATACAGGGTGGGATGACAGTGAGGAAGACTTGCCTACTGACAGGAAAGCAGAAACTGCTGACAAGTGTACCTTGAGAGTAGCTGGTCTGAGGCCTAGGCCATTGAGATGGACCATATAATCCAGAACCATAGGCAATTCAGCAGTGTCTGGAGAAATATTCTTCTTAGAACACCAAATGCTGAATCTTTTCCATTTTGTAAGTCTTTGTGGTGGAGGGCTTTTGAGAAGCCTTGAGGATGTCCAGAACTCCTTGGGACAGATGCAGATCTGCAAACTCTTAACTCTTCAAGAGCCATTCTTTGAGACTGAGAGACTGAAGATTGGGGTGCCAAATCCTCCCCTGAGAGGAGGTTAGCAGGTTGTAATTCCTGGGAAGAGACAGGGGAAGATGGACTGCTAGGGAGAGCAACAAGGGGTACCATGGCTGCCTGGACCAGTCTGGAACAATCAGAATCACTTTGCAAGGTTGTGACCTTATCTTGACTAGAACTTTGAACAGGAGAGGGAAGGGGGGGGGGAAAGCAAACAGAAATTTCCCTTCCCGGTTCAGAATCAGAGCATCCAGGGGAACTGAGCCCAAGACTGGGGGTCTGCAACAAAAGAGACGAAGTTGGTGATTGTCTGGAGCTGCAAAAAGATCTATCTCTGGAGTGTCCCATCTTGAGAAAATCACCTTCAACACCAGAGGGTTCAGGGCCCATTCGTGATGGCCCTGAGATATTCTGCTCAGTGCATCTGCTAGGACATTGTCCTTCCCTGGAAGGTGAACTGCTGTCAGAGAGGTTTGCAGGGAATAAGCCAGGGACCACAACTTCATTGCTTCTGTGCACAAGGCTGTAGACCGAGTGCCTCCTTGCTTGTTGATGTACCACATGGTGGTGGTGTTGTCTGTTCTGACCTGAACCACCTTGTTCTGTACTGATTTGGAAAAGCTTGCAGTGCCAGAAACACTGCCCTGAGTTCAAGAGACTGATGTGTAGAGATTCCTGAGGCGACCACAGTCTCTGGGTGGTGAGTTCTCAAATGGGCCCCCAGCCCATCAAGGAAGCATCTGTGGTAAGGACCACTGAATGAGACTGAGTGGCAAATGGAACCCCTTGCCTCAAATTGTCCTGATCCTGCCACCATTGCAGGGCTTGGATCAGGGTTCGAGTCACTGGGATTAGTTTGGTAAGGGAATCCTTTCTTTGGGACCAAAAAGCTCTTAAGTGGAACTGAATGTCCCTCATTTGGAATCTTGCGCCTTGGACCACTGCTGTAGAAGCTGCCATGTGGCCCAATAGCCGAAGGAAATGCCTTGCTGGTCGAGACACCTGAAGGCTGAATGAAGAGGCCAGCTCCATGAGAGCTCTTGCCCTTTCCAGGAGAAGGAAGGCTCTTGCTTTTACCATATCCAGCTCTGCCCCTATAAAGGTGAGGAGCTGCACTGGTTCGAGAACTGACTTTGGTAGGTTGAGAAGAAATCCTAAAGAAGTGAGCACTTGCTGGGTCACTTGCAGGTGTGACTTGACTTGGTCTGGGGACTGGCCCACTATGAGCCAGTCGTCCAAATATGGAAAAATGGAAATCTTTTGCCTTCTTAGGAAGGCAACAACTACTGCCAGGCACTTTGTGAAGAACCTTGGGGCGGAGGTTAGGCCAACGGGCATTGCTTTGAACTGATAGTGGCCTGAGGGCAACTTGAACCTGAGGTACTTTCTGTGGGAGCACCTGATGGGAATGTGAAAGTAGGCATCTTTGAGGTCCAGGGAAGCTAGCCAGTCCCTTGGCCTTAGAGAGGGAAGGATAATTCCCAGAGTTATCATCTTGAACTTTGGCTTTAAAAGATGTTTGTTCAGGCATCTTAAGTCCAGGATGGGTCGCCACTCTCCTGTCTTTCTGGGGGTTAGGAAGTACCTGGAGTACAGTCCTTTGCCCCAGTGTAGGATAGGTACTCTCTCTATAGCTCTTAGAGCTAGGAGAGAAGAAACCTCTGCCTCTAGGGCAAGGGTCTCTGAGAGATTTGCAGGTGGAAAAGATCTGGCTCTCATCTTGGGACATTTTTTGAAGCTGAGAACCAGTCCCTGGCTTACTACTTCCAGGACCCACTTGTCTGATGTAACAGACATCGAGTCCTGGACAAAGTAAGCCAGCCTGCCCCCTACTGGGATAGGAGAATCGACCCGGGCAGACCATCAGGGTGTCTGCTTGGCAGGGGCTTTAGGCTGAGGGGTGGATGCAGGCCTACTCATCCCCCTTCTGCCTCTCCCTCTAAAGAACCCCCTCTGTGAAAAGGAAGAAGAGGCCTGTGCTTGGTAAAAAGGCATTTGGAAAGACCTGCCCCTGCCCCTGGCCTGCTGCCTTTGAGGAGTTGCCTGCCTTTCCTTGGCCTGGGCACTCCTGTAAGTGGTTCTGTATTCGTCCATTTTCTTCATGTAATTCTCTGTCTGCCCCCCAAACAGAGAATTACCCATTACAGGAAAATCCATGGCCTTAGCCTGGGTATCCTCTGAGAGGCTAGTACATCTGAGCCAAGCCATTCTCCGAAGAGCTACAGATGTAGCCATGACTCTTGATGATACATCATTGGAGTCCACAGCAGCATGAAACTGAACTGTAGATGCCTCAATCCCATCTGCAGCCACCTCCTCCAGCTCCTTGGCAAGCTGGGGGGAAGCCTGTTTAGCCAGTGCCAGTACAGTGTCCCACCTGGACTTCTGGTACCTGGCTGTATAGGCCATATAATTCGCCTCCTTGAGTCCCAAGGAAGATGCCATGTACTGCTTTTTTGCCATGGCATCAGTCTTCCTGGAGTCCTTGTCTGGGGGTGTGATGACAAGGGAATGCTTGCCTTATCACAGGCAGCAGCCTGTGCAACCCCAACATGGCTGCATTGCTGATAAAGGAACTCTGTATCTGAGTCTGAAAGAGTATACCTCTTGTCCATTCTTCTATCCACAGGAGGTATGGAATTGGGAGACTTAAGAATTTTTTGTGTCTGTTTCCCAAAAGATTTGTGGAGGGGAATAGACAGTCTCCTGGACTCTGGGATGTCCATCATTTCTACATAGTCAGGCTCCTCCTTATCCTCCACTGCCTCCTCCACAGGAAGCTGGAGGGTATCAGCCACCTTTCTGTAAAACATGAAGTGCAAAGGGGACTCAGAAAGCCAAGGAGGAGAAACACCTGAAGGTCTGTCTGGGGAGATGTCCGGGTCAACAGGCACATCCAGACTTTCACCATCACCATAATCATCTTCCAACTCTCCTTCCTCCTCAAACTCCGGTTCATAAAATTCTTCCAGGGTTATAATCTTGAACCGGGGGAACTGACCGAACTGAGCCCCTGCCAAAAGGTGCCGGATCAGTCGGAACCGTGCAAAGCGATTCCACAGTACGAATCGCTTTGGCTATTTCTTCGGCGGTCGGAGTATGAGATTCTGGATCCGAACCGGTCGATTTGTCTTTGCGTTTTCTTTTTGTCGGGACCGATTCCTCGGAATTGGCTCTCCTTTTGCCCGAAGAAGTATCGCCCTGATCAGAGGGCACTCCTTCTGGTTCCGTCGGAACCGAACCGGGTTGGCCATCTGGGTCAGCGGACTTCTCGGCCTCCCTTTCCTCAGTCTACCTAATCTCTTTTCAAGAGTAGATTTGGAAAATGTTTGCAAATTTGGCAGTCTGAATCGGGTGGTCAAACCTGACAGTAAACACAGGTGGTGTGGGGATCGCCTTAGCAAAAACCTCCCCACACACTGCAGTGTTGAAACCCAGTGGGCCGTTTTTTTCTTGGGTTTCTCAGACATGGCCAACCTAACCAAACTTGCACGCTTTTTACGGCAACTGCCAGGCAAGACTTCCCCTATGGGTTCCTGACCGTGTCACGGGTCCTGGTAAAAAACGTACTAAAACCCGTTTTTTTTAGAACCGATACAGACTGGTAACCACACACTAAAGTAAAATACAAAATTTACCTGAATGATCGGTTCAGCCGAACCGATCCATACTTTTTACAAGTTCCACACAGAAAACAGAACAAAACCTATCTAGTACTCACGGTACTGCAGACAGAGACTTGAACCGACAATTTCAGTGGAAAACCGACCGAAAACCGACACTTCAACCGACACTTCAACCGACTTTGAACCGAGCAGCAGGAGAAATCTCCGGAGCGACTGTTCAGTGAGGCAGATTAAAGAATCTGACGGTTGCAGTTCGAATAACAACAGGCAGAGACATCAGCCGAGTTCGAGAGGAACATTCTATGCCTTGCATAGAAAAGTTAACCCATTGTTATCCGGGGCAGTTTAAAGGCTGGGGCTAACTGCACTTGTCAGAATACAGCAAGACTTCATGTTGTTTGAAAATAAGTCCAGCATGGGCCCCCTTTATAGAAATAGGGACGGTCTGGACTCGGAAACTATTCAGAAAATTGAAGTACAAATTTTCCCGTGGTTTGTCTGTGTGGTACGGTACAAATAAAAAAAGTAAAATGCCATCAAATAAAGTAAAGCAACAACCAGAAAAAATGAAATGTAAACAAAAGAAAAAAGGCAAGAAAACCAAATGTAAAGTGCATGATGCTACATAAATAAATACAACAAAAACCAGTGTAAAAACCAAAAGAAAATGACACACTATCAGATGCAAAACCAGAACAGTAAAGTGCATGATGGAATGATGAATTAAAAAAAAATAATGCCCTAGCTTAGAGGTGAAGTGTGGGATGGACAGCTGCAAGGTTGGTCAGGCTGTGCCAGCCAAGATGGGCAGTTCGGTAAGTGTAGTTGAAGGAGGCCATGCCAGGCTATCCTACAAGGTGGCAAAAAAATAGATAACCAAAAAAGTTTGTAGCACTGTGTAAGGAAAGGTTCTGTTTCACATTATAGGTTGAAATGCTGAAGAAGATTGACTCGCATGAGGAGAAACCGGCACAGCCAGTGCAGACAGTGAATGAACCAGTAACAGTACATCAGCAGCAGCAGCTACTACAGGTGTCTCACTTAATTACAAATCACTTGACTTGACACTGACAGTCTAAGAAAAGTGAGGTACTTCATGTGTCGTATTTAATTACAAATCATATCACCAACAGTCTTGAGGAGCTCAGCTACTGCAGTTATCACATTTACTCACAAAACAGAAAGGTAAGAGGGAACATGGTACACAGAGAACCATGACTGGGATGTTAACATACCAGGGTACACAACCTACAGGAGAGACAGGGAGGGTAGAAGAGGGGGAGGAGTAGCTCTCTATGCAAGGGAAGGGATAAAAGCAATGGAACAAAAGAGTAAACAGGGAGGAGAGGAGGCACTGTGGGTCACCTTAGAGACTGGAAATGGCACCACAGTCCACACAGAGGTTGTATACAGACCCCCATGTTGGGGAGGGAATGGACAAGGATATGATAGAAGGCATCCTTAGGATGGCAGAGAAAGGGGAGATACTGTTGATGGGGGGACCTGAATATGCCAGATGTTAATTGGAGCACCTTTGCTGCAGCCACATTCAAGAGCAGGGCCATTATCAATGCCCTACAGGTGGCATGCCTCAGCTAGTTTTGGAACCCACTCGTGAGGGAGCAATCTTAGATCTCATACTCTCAAATGGGGACAGTGAGAGGATCTCATCTAGAAGTGGGTAGCCATCTGGGAACAAGTGACCACCAAACAGTGTGGTTCACGATAAACTCAGCTACAGAGTCAAACCATACAAAAGTGAGGGTACTGGACTTCAGGAGGGCTGAC
Organism: Neoceratodus forsteri; assembly: GCA_016271365.2. NCBI lineage: Eukaryota > Metazoa > Chordata > Ceratodontiformes > Ceratodontidae > Neoceratodus > Neoceratodus forsteri. Next base: position 573,806,409 of record CM057452.1, read on the forward strand.
TTTGGCAAGATGGGAGAGTGCCTTAGAAAAGCACTAGCAAACAGGCTAGAAGGAGGGGTGGAGCAACAATGGGGAAACATCAAAACTGCCATCACAGAGGCAGCAAGCCTTTGTGTGAAGCAAATAAACAAATCAAAACGAAAGAAAAGGCCACTGTGGTTGTCAAAAGAGGTGGCGGGGAAGGTTAGGGAGAAAAAGATAGCATTTAGTAAGCATAAGGAAACAGAAGGAGCAGGACAGAGAACTGTACCAGTTAAGGCAGAAGGAAGCAGGGAGGGAAGTCAGATTAGCAAAGGCCCAAACTGAGGAAAAGATAGCTAACTCGGTTAAGAAGGGGGATAAAACCCTTTATAGGTACATCAGGGAGTGTAGAAAGACAAAGGGAGGGATAGTGAGGCTGACTAGAATGGACGGTGGGTGGGCAGAGAGGGACAGTAAAAAAGCAGGGATACTGGAACCTAATACTTCTGCTCAGTATTCACAAAAGAGGATGAGGGGGAGGTGCCTAATCCTATTAACAGAAGCAGTCTGGATAGGGGTGCCCATCCTAGTCCTTTCACAGAAGAAAGGGTTCTGAAAGAACTGCTAAAACTGAAGGTGGACAAAGCAATGGGGCCTAATGGAATTTACCCCAGAATTCTAAAAGAATTAAGGGGAAAACTAGTGACACCACTGACTACCCCTTTTAACAAATCATGGGAGGATGGTGTGGTACCTGAGGACTGGAGGAAGGCATATGTGATTCCCTTGACAAAAGTGGGAGCAAGACAGGGGCAGGAAACTACAGACCTGTCAGTTTGACCTCTGTGGTAGGGAAAGTGATTGAGTCACTTCTGAAGGAAAGAACTGTTGAGTACCTAGAGGCCAGTGGGGCACAGGACCCAAGGCTGCATGGGTTCTACAGCGGAAAGGTCATGTCAGACAAATCTAATTGATTTCTTTGACTGGGTGACCAAAGTAGTTGACTAGGGAGGGCTGTGGAAATGGCCTACCTAGACTTTTGCAAGGCATTTGACACAGTTCCACACAAAAGATTCATAATCAAATTAACCAGCCTGGGAGTGGATCCCAGGGTGGTAGCCTGGGTAAAATGTTGGCTGGACAACAGGACACAAGGTAATTGTAAATGGAGTCCACTCTGAAGAAAGAGGGGTTACTGGTGGGGTACCGCAGTGTTCAGTACTGGGTCCAGTCCTTTTTGTGGCTTTGTAAGTGACATTGCAGAGGGACTGGAAGGAAAAGTATGCCTCTTTGCAGATGACGCAAAGATCTGCAACAGAGTTGATACACAAGGAGGCATGGAAAGGATGAAAAGGGACTTGGCAAGGTTGGAGGAATGGTCAGAAGTATGACAACTTGGATTCAATGCAAAGAAGTGCAGAATAATGCCCCAGGGAAACAAAAACCCAGGGGAAGATTACACAGTGTGGGGGAGGTAGTAACAACAACAAAAATGGAAAGGGACCTGGGGTAATCATATCAGATGACCTTAAGGTTAGCAAGCAATGTGAGAAGGCAGTAGGGAGGGCTGGGAGTATACTGGGATGTATAGGGAGAGGCATCACCAGCAGAAAACAGGAAGTTGTTGTCCTTCTGTACAGACAGTTGGTGAGACCCCATCTGGAGTACTGCGTCCAGTTCTGGAGACCCCATCTCCACAAGGACATAGACAGGATGGAGGCAGTCCAGAGGAGGGCAACTAAAATGGTGCAGGGTCTGCAAAAGAAGCCATATGAGGAGAGACTAAAGGAGCTTAATATGTATACCCTTGAGGAAATGAGGGAGAGGGGGGACATGATAGAAACTTTTAAGTACCTCAGTGGAATCAATAAAGTCCAAGAGGGTAGCATCTTTCAGAAAAAGAGATGTGCAAGAACAAGGGGACATAATCTAAAGATAGAGAGGGGATGGCTCAGGGGCAGTGTGAGGAAGTATTTTTTCACAGAGAGGGTGGTGGACGCATGGAACAGCCTTCCTGAGGAGGTTGTGGGGTCTAAAACTGTGGGAGAATTCAAGAATTCATGGGACAGATATAAGGCAATTCTTGTGGAGGGTAGGAAGAAATAGGCTGTTGGTTAACTAAGATCTGCAGCTTATTCTGTAGGTAGGGAAATGGGCAGACTAGTTGGGTCAAGCAGTCCTTATCTGCCATCAAAGTTTATGTTTCTATGTTAGTGACCTTTAAGTACTTGAAAGGCATAAACAAAGTCAAGGAGGGAGGATTGTTCAGCTTAAAGGGGAGAAGGGTCACTAGGGGGCACAGTCTGAAGTTGGAAGGGGCAGGTTTAGGAGGGAGATGAGGAGGCACAACTTCACAGAGAGAGTGGCGTCAGGTTGGAACGCACTGCCGGAGGAGTTGATCACGCAAAGGACAGTGGATAGCTTTAAGTGGGGTTGGGATAGAGTCATGGGCAGGGTTAGTACAGACAAAAACACAAAGGGGGGAAGGACCGGAAAAGAGGAGGAAGAGAGTGGTTTGGGTGGGGGTGGGGCAGTGGTAGTGATTTGAAGCTAAGAGCTGCACAATCGGGCAGACTTGATAGACCTGTGGGCCTTTTTTCTGCTGGCAGTTTTGTATGTTCATAATTAGTTCTCAGATTTAGTTGCTGACAGTCTAGGAAAGGCTAAATGCTACATGTATGCCATTTAATTACAAGTCAGTTCTTAGAGTTTTCACTGACAGTTTACTGAAGGTCAGCTAGTACTAAAGGTATTCTGTTTAGCTGCAGATCAATTCCCAGAGTTATCAACAGTGTAGGGAAGATCAGCTACTTCATGTATTCCATTTAAGTACAAATCAGGCCTCAGAATTATCAGTGAGTCTAGGAAGGCCAAATACTAACTAGAGACTTGGTATATAACTTGCACATCCGTGAAAATAATTTTAAAGTGCAAATTTTTTAAAAATGTTTTCTGCCTCTGTACTGCTCCCCTGCCCCCAACCTCTTGTTTCCTCTCCCAGATTTTTCCAGCCTCATCACTACACCTTATTCTCAGTTCCCGAGAGTGTAGGTGAGTATGCTGCTCTATGCCAGATGCTATGTCCCTATCATAAGGCACCACTGAGTAATGCAAGGCCCGATTTCTCACGCTGAGAGCATGAGCACGTCACTTGTACAGCAATCCCATCTACACTGCCTCAGGAAGTAAGCTGCCCCAGGTCATGTCTGAACCTAGACTTCCACACGACAGCACGCACCATGCGCTGTCACTGGTTCACTTGGTATAGCAGTTTTTGTTAACTTAGTTCTGGAGGATGACCTATCTGGAAAGCAGCATCTCATTTTCAGTGGGGTCCTGCTACCCAGTTTTATGACTGAGGCTGAACAATGGGAAGGCCTAATGGCTTGCTCAGGGTCATACATAGAGCCTGGGGCAGTGCTGGTGTATGAAATCAGATTTTCTTATGTCCCCATCTGTGCCCTAATCAGTGGGCAGCATTGCCTGTCATACAAGAAACCAAAACCTGGCTTTCTCTTTTTATATTTATAACTCAAAATGTGGGCCTGTGTGTGGTCTGTTTTACCTCTTTACTGTATTGTTTCTTGTATTCACTCAGAAGTAATGATCTTATGTCAGGGAAATCTCTTGCAGCAGGCCATCACAGGTAGGACTCTGTCATCAGGCAGTAGGACCACACAGAAACTTTTCTAGCTAGCAGTCTACCAAAGGGGGCCTCCCACCTCCAACGTCATGCACTAACGTCAGCCACTCTATATAGGTGGGTGGCCCCCACACCCTACCCAGTTCTTTCCCGGTATCAACCTAGTCACATCAGATCTTCAAGGAAACTGTCACTGCTTTAAGTCGCCATTATCTCACCATTGGCGGTTTTATTTCTCACCTTAGTTTTTTCCCCAAACTTTTAATGGCTTTTCTTTTTATGTCATCTTCTCCCTCTTCTTCAATGGAGCATTGCAGCAAGTGTGCCTGCGGCTAGTAAATTCCTAAGAAAAATATCCACTCAGCTTGCCTTTTTTTCCTAGGCCCGGACCATGATATAGAGACTTGTGAATTCTGCCACAGGTTCAATGCCACCACCAGCGATCCCTTGAAGGGCACTTGCTAAAGCTGAAGGTTGCCTCAATAGAGCAGGAGCTGCAGGCATGCTCTTCTCAGGCTCAACCTCAGGTTGCCCAGGCCCAGTCTTCGGCCTCCCAAGCCAAGTGCTGGGGTTCGACTATGGCCCAGCCCTGGGACAAATCTTCAGGAAAGCACAAGCACTGGGACAAGGAAAAACACAGGTCACGGTCCTCATCTTCCCACTTGCAGTTGCCACACTTTCACTCGACCATGTCAGGGTCCTCCTTCTCTGGGAGTTGGCCCTGCATCCCACCAATGCCCCCCTCTTCCACAGAGCAAATGGTAGTCCGTCCTCCTACAACCATCGCTATCTCTGGTGGAGTAGCATCGGGTCAGGGATCTTCCCAGCCTGCTAAGCTTCTGCTACTCAGGCCTATTTTTTCATTGGGCACACAGCAGGGTGGCCCCCTACTGCCAATGGGGGGGGTTAATGGATGTAGGGGCCCCTTCATCACCCTGTCATCACCCGCCTCCCCGGCATTGGATACCTCTTGTAGATCCATTCCCTGGTGGAAATAGGCTCCTCGCTGGCTCAAAGTCCTCGTTCTACCCCATGCAGAGCTCACCCTTTGTTGACCCTGACATTGCCTGCTCCACCGCAGGACACTCCATGCCCTGGGCCAGACGGTGCATACTATTCTTACCCGGTCCCCTACCCTAGTTACCCTATGCTGATGCCAGGAGCTCCACTGGGCTACCCCTATCTGGGCCTACGTCAGTCATGGTGGACATTCAAGGATTGGTGTCCTCCCTTTGGGGGGTGCTCCATTTGCAAATACTGGCACCAGCCCCTCCGCCTCCTCCCAGGAACCCGCCACAGTGGCCTATATCACCCGCTCCCCCAGAGTGTGCCCCAGACACCTAGCAGGGCTTTCTCTCCTTCTCACCAGACGAAAGGGATGAATTCCACCCTGATCTAGTCCTTCCAGATTCAGGGGATGAGGGTGCCCCAGAAGAAGGGGAAGGTGATTCCAGCTCCCCCTCTTACTCTTCGGGCTCCTCTGAGGGAGTCTGTACCCCAAAGTACATTCCTCAGTCCCCCTCCAGATGACCCCTCTTTTTCAGCGGTCATGTGCCGCATTCAGGTGGTGATGGGCTTCAGTTTGGAAGACCCCCGAGCGTAGGCGGCTCACCATTTACCAGCGCAAGTCTGATGCCCCACCACAGGTGGCTCCCCCTGCTAATTGACGTATATGAGGATGTCACCATGGCGGCCTGGCATCAGTCCCATCTTCTCCCTGCCAAGCCTTGCAAGGCAGACAGACTTTATCATGTCCCCGAGGGCAGGCCTTTTTTGTGGGAGCAAGCACAGGCAGATTCAGTGGTCATTAATGCCACCCATGACTGTTCCAAACTACCTAAACACCTTGGCTCCTTGCCCCGAGACAGGGAATCTCGCCATTTGGATTTGTTTGGCAAGAGGATGTTTGCTTCCTCCACTTTAGCCATTCGGACCCTTAATTACCTGGGCCACATGTTGCAATGCCAGAACTCTCTGTGGGACAAGATCCAGGAGGGCATCCTCCCAGAAGTAGCCCTTTTACCTCCAACCCCCCCCCCCACAGGGGAGAACCCAGGGCAAATGCAAGCTCACTGCCCTACCATGCCCACCCCAACTGTCTCCACCAGCAAAATCCCTAGACTCCTTGTCTGCACGCGCCCCCCCCCCTTGGGCAGAGCAAGTGGTGGTGGTAGGGGGTCATTTCTGTCTCCACCTGCCCAAGTGGAGAGAGATCCCAGTCGATAGCAGGGTACTTCAAATCATCAAGCAGGGCCACTCCCTGGAGTTTCTGGAATGGCCTCCAGACAACCCTCCGACACAGTCCCACTACCCTCCACATCACATTTCTCTGATATGGGAGAAAATCCATACCCTCCTGCGAAGCAGGCCATAGAACCAGTACCCGTATCCCAACAAGGGACAGGATACTACTCTCATTTCTTCCTAGTTCCAAAGCGTACGGGAGACCTAAGTCCCATCCTGGATCTCAGCAACCTAAACCTTTCCATTCAGTACAAAAAAGTCAGAATGGTCATGCTACGGGGTCGTCGCTCCTGTTACGTCAGGGGGATTGGATTTGTTCCCTGGATATGCAGGATGCGTACCTTCACATCAAACTATGCACTTCTCACAGGTGCTATATGTGCTTCCATTTCCAAGGAGCCCACTACCAGTTTCGGGCACTCCCCTTTGTTTGTCTTCAGCCTCCATGGTCTTTACCAAGTGCATAGCAGTGGTAGCAGCTGCCCTCAGCCACCAGGGATTTTATGACTTTTCCTATCTGAACGATTGCCTCCTGGCGGCCTCATCCCGGGAGCACCTCCTGCTTACCCTCGAACCATCTTTTTCAGGACCTGGGGGTGACCATCAATCAAGCCAAGTCATTCCTGTCTCCCTCCCAGTGCCTGAAATACATTGGGGCAGTTTTGGATACGGCCTAGGGTATAGCCTTCCTCCCCAAAGACAGAGCAGACCGACTGATGGAGCTAGCCAGACTTCTGTACTCCTCCCATCAAGTCCCAGCCCGCTTGTTCCTGTGTCTTCTGGGTCATATGGCAGCTGCCATAGTAACGGTTCCTTTGGCCAGGCTCCACATGAGAGTTCCCCAGTGCACTCACAGAATTCAGTGGGATCATCTCACAGACGACCTCAGCCAGATGGTCATGGTCTCAGGTCCAGTAAAGAGGGTTCAGTTGTAGCAACCTCCTCCTGGGGGTTCCTTTCTTTATTCCCCCTCCTCAACAAATCCTGACTGGGGACGCATCCAACTCAGGATGTGGGACCCACCTGGGGGCTCACCAGACCCAGGGGTTATGGTCAGAGGCCAAGGGCCATCTGCATATAAATGTTTTGGAGATACGAGCCATTCTATGTGCCATTCAGGCCTTCCAGACTCACCTCTCCCCATGCCCACTGCTGGTTCAGACAGACAACACCAACATAGTCCACTGCATCAGCAAGCAGGGGGTATCCACTGGTATTCCCTGTGTTGGGAGGCGATTCGGGTTCAGTATTGGGCCCTGGACCACGGCCTTCCTCTGTCGGTCATGCATGTTCCAAGCATGCAAAATGTCTTAGCGGACAGCTTAAGCCAGTCTCCGTCTCAGGCACATGAGTGTGAGTTTCTGCCCTCCATGGCGAAAGATCTGTTTGACTGCTGGGGTCACCCAGAGTTGGACCTTTTTGTGTCCCCACTCAATGCAAAACTGTTGCTTCTCTGCTCGCTCTTTCCTGGGCCTGGAGTTTTCTGGTGAAACGTATTGACCCTCTCCTGGAAAGGGAGGCTTCTGTATGCCTTTCCTCCCTTCCCTCTTCTGCAGCCAGTTCTCATCAAATTGCAGATGGAGGGTGCGACTATGATTCTCATCGCCCCATTTTGGCCTCGCCAGATTTGGTTACCTCTGCTTCAGCAACTGGCAGAGGAACCTCCAGTGCCTCTCCCACTATGCACAGGCTTGCTGTCCCAGGAACAGGGCACCCTGCTCCTTCCAGACCTCGAGTCGCTCCATCTTCATGCATGGCTCCTGAGGACGTAGCCATTTCTCGCTTTGGGGTTTCCCCCAAGGTGGCAGAGGTCTTGGTGGTGACTCGTAAGCCCTCCACTAGAGCCACTTACTCCATTAAGTGGAAGCGTTTCTCCCTTTGCACTGCATCGCACCACCTGTATCCCTTCACATGCTCAGTTAATCAGATTCTGGAGTACCAGTTGTCCCTTTTGGACACAGGCCTCAAATATTCGTCCATTAAAGTATATTTGTCTGCCATCTCTGCATACCATCAACCATTGGATAGGCGAGTGGTGGCCCAGTTGGATGTGATCCATACCTTTTTAAGAGGTATTCTGCATTTGAATCTCCTGATTCATAATCTTGTCCCAGCTTTGTATCTCAATTTTGTGTTTGAGAAGCTCACCCTGCCTCCTTTTGAACCAGCCATGAGTTACGAGCTACACTATCTGTCTTGGAAAGCATTATTTCTAAGATTGTGGATAATTTGTTCATCCACACTAATTGGCATGTCCTTTCCCCTTTAAGATTTGCCAGAAGGTCTTCAAGCTGGCTCCTCCTACCCACCTGGTGGTATAACCCTTGCCTCTGCCCCATGACGCCAGATCTTCCTTTCCACTGGAAGATGCAGGTTCCCTCCTTCTCGCTCCCACATGTTGTAGGCCCTAGTGTTCCAAAACTCTGTTTTACTGATCAAGATTCGCAGAATCTCTCAGAATTGTTTTGTTCTGGTGACTGCAATGGAGGACAAGTCCTCACCCGGGTTCAGCCAGTGTCCCTGCAGGCAAAAAATTTCTAAGACTGACCCGTATGCCACGTGCGTGTACTGCCTGGGTCTCGATCATGACACTCAGGCCTGAGACCTATGTTGCTCTTTTCATCCAAATGTTTTGGTTGATCACCTCGAGCGTCTCTAACTTGGACATCTGGAAAAACGGCACCCACCAGTCGAATCAAAGGATGCCCGCCATGTGTTCTCCGCAGTAGTGGGGTCTGCGGAACAATTGGAACAGATGAAGGTCTTCTAAGCGGAAGCAGCTCATGCCACTGAGTTCTCGCCTTCACCCTTGGTTTTTGTTCTGCTAAAACTGGGCTCCTCTTTCTCGGGTTCCTTCAAGGAGCTAGTCTAGTCCCTTCCCACTCATGGGGAAAGCTCTGGCTCGCATATCTCCAGATCTCACAAAAAGGAATCGAAGGAACTGAGAGAAATCACGTCTCATTGATGTCGCTTTTGGGATAGAGAGAGATCTTGGTCCCAGGAGTTTCCTCTTTCGACTTCGGTCAAAGTTGTGGCCTTGGCTGCTGACCTCGCAGTGCCCCCGTCAGATCAGCTGGCTCAAACGCTGGACGACGATCCGGTCAAGATCATCCTCGACCCCATCGACCCATGATTGACCGAGGAGGCCGACAACTCCATATTTAGGACTCTGGTCCTTTTGGACCTCGGTGATGAGGCTACTCAGCCAGCTGGGAAGCCCCTGGGCGGTGGTCTTCCATGACCCGGAGGAACCGGGGTTCTAACCGCCTTCTTCCGAGCATCCCCGTCGGTCCCCCGGGTGGTCAATGTCCAGGTCTGGGACATCCTCGACCAAAAGGCCGAGGAAGTTGCATAAGCGGCACTCTTAAGAAGTGGCTTCGCTGTTGCCATTCATCCTCATCCTCCTTGGATGAGGGGAGGCTCCAATGCATGTTGTGTCAGCACTACGAGGACAAGCTGTGGCAGCAGCTTGTTCTGGCTGGGCTGAAGGCAGTCTCTTCCACCCCAGCCATTACCTGGTTGTCACCATTCCAGGCCGAAGTCGACCACTCCGGAGTCGGTTGTCATTCACCCCCCCACTTGCGGAGCCAGCGACGTCACTCCCAACTCGGCCAAAGCTGGTTTCTCCACCTATCCCGGTGGAACTGCTGCCAAAACAGCCTTCCTTGGGGGCTCCCCTCAAGGAGTTTTGACCTGCCTCAGGCCTCCCACACAGGCTGTCTGTTACTCTGACACCCAACCGCCCGTGGCGGATTTGCAGTAACTCTGGTGGCAGACCTCTGTATCCAGACTCCTCGGAGTCGGCTTCTCGTTCTCGGGACAACGATGCTGTGAGTCTGTCTGCTAAGGAGGGGCCCACCTCCTTTATGGGCATCCTCCGCCTCATCTCCGAATCTACGGGGATGAAGCTGGAGCCCATTGAGAAACGGGTGGAATACCCCCTAACTGACAACCTCAGAAGAGGGATTCCCCAACTGAGGCCTTCCCAGTAGCTGAAGCCATTGTTGGCCCAACCCTGGAGCTCTGGCAGCACCCAGCCTCCAGTCCCACACTGTCTGCCAGGATGGCCCGCAAATACGCTGTACCTACTGGCTCCCTTTTGGGATTTTCACAGCATCCCTTGACTGAGGGAGTGGTGACCAAGTCTGTGTTCAGACAGATTGGGAACTTGGGAGACTCCAGTAGACCACCGGACAAAGAATCCAGGAAGCTGGATCACTCCGCCCGAAAGGTCTATGCTGCCTCGTCGCTGGGTCTCTATCAGGCAAGCTCAGCTGTAATCATGGCACACTTCTCCCATGCCCTGCTGGGCTCCTTAGATGATGTGCTTCTTCACCTTCCCACAGACCGTTAGACCATGGTCAAGCAAGTCTGGAACCAAGGCCAGGCTGTTGCCAGACAACATCTCCAAATGGCCTTGGACGTTGGGGATTCTTGTGCCCGTTCTGTTGCAGCCGTGGCTTCCGTGTGCCACAGGTCTTGGTTGCAGGTCTCGACTTTCATGGCCGACACCCAGTACAACTTGGCAGATGTTCCTTTCCTGGGCACCGACTTGTTCGGTCCAGGAGTGGACAGTCACCTTGAATGTATCAAGAAATCCAATACCACTTTGGACTCCGCTACATCTGCATAAAAGGAATCCCAAGGTTCCAAGAAGCAGAAGAAGAAGCCATTTCGCCCTTCTGCCTCTGCGGCCAAGCAGCCCCAGTTTCAATCTGGGCCACAGCAGTAGGCCCAGTCTTGGCGCCCTCGGCCCAAATCAGCCGCTCAGCCACGCAAACTGGGAGGGAAGGGTCCCGGCGGTCCCGTTTCCAGATCCTCCTCTTCCAGGCCTGCTCAGTGACGAGATGAGGTGACCAGCCCCATACTCATCACGACCACTCTGGATCCTCCCATGGGGGGCCGGCTCTGCCACTTCCTTTCTGCCTGGTCTGCTGTTACCACGGACAGGTGGGTGTTAGAAGTGGTTCATCAGGGACTGCCTCTAGAGTTCGAGCAGTAATGGCCAAGCCGAGCCCATGCCCCATGCGGGGAAAGGGTATCAGTCCACACTCGGTCGGCTCTGAGAGAAGACATAGCCCAACTCCTTCTCAAGGAGGTAGTGGTCCGAGTGACACATCCCCCAGTCAACCCGTGGTTCATTTCCAGGTACTTCCTGGTCCCGAAACAGACGGGGGGGGCTGGGTCCCCATTCTGGATCTGCATGACCTGAACCAGTATCTCAGGTCACACACCTTTTGGATAGTAACTCTGTCCGAGATCATACCATCCTTCAAGCAAAACATCTGGTTCTGGTCCCTGTATCTTCAGGATGCATTCCTCCATGTCCTGATCCGTCCGTCACACCAAAGGTTTCTCCGCTTACAAGCGGAGGGAACCCTCTACGAGGTCCAAGCCATGCCTTTCGGCCTGTTATCGGTTCCCCGGGTCTTCACCAAATGCACTGCAGTGGTGGCAGCCCATCTTCAGCATCGATGGGTCAGGGTGTACCTTTACCTTGACGATTGGCTCATAGCGGGTCCCTCCAGATTGGAGATGGAGAGGTCCAGGGATCTGGACCTCAAGACCTGTCTCAGACTTGGCCTCCTAATCAGTGACGCCAGGTTGGAACTCGTGCCCTCACAGGTGATCTGCTTCATTGGGGCAGAGCTCGACTCTTGCCAAACCAGAGCCTGTCTCCCAGCGGACAGGGTAGAGGTTCTCGCCTACTTTGCTCAGTCATTTCTGGTTGGGCAATTGCACCTTGCCCGGGACTTCCTGCGTCTTCTGGGTTACATGGCAGCCTGCACCACCATGGTCCTTTGGGCCCAGTGGCGAATGCTTTCCATTCACTGGGGCTTGGCCAACCAGTGGTCCCAGCATCTAGGTGATTTTAGCCAGCTGGTCACAGTAACCCAGAGGCTTTGGGATGCTCTCCAGTGGTGGACCATCTCGGAACATCTGCAATGAGGGATCCCGTTTGTCCGCCCTGAGCCGACGGTCATTTTTATGACCGATGCCTCTCTCACAGGCTGGGGAGCCCACATGTGGAACCACAGTGTCTATGGGCTTTGGAAACCTGAGAAGTCCCGATGCCACATCAGCCTGCTGCAGCTCAGATTAGTCCAGCTGGCGCAGACTGCATTAGCTCTATTTCTGCAGGGTTAAGTGATCCAGGTCACTGTACTAGACAGTCCCAAATATGTGAATGTCTAGTACAGTATGCCCTGCAAGCCCATTGGTCCACACTGGGGACCAATGGGCTCACAGCCCATACTGTACCTGTCATTCGGCAGGTGGCTGGGCGGTATGTGGGAGTTGCTACCGCCCGCCAATGACGGGGGTGGGGGAGTGGGGTGGACAAGGGGTTCTGTGTGGGTGGGGGTGCCACTGGATCACCAGGGATTTATTATCGGAGATGTACGCGGATGCGGCAGTGGGTGGGGGTGGGGGTGTTCCACTAGACTACCAGGGATTGATTAAACAGATATCGGGACGGGGAGGAGGGTTCCACTAGACTGCCAGGGATTCATCTAAACTTCCCATACCAGCGATTGGGGACATGGGTGGTGGTGGTGGGGGGGTACCACTAGACTGCCAGAGCATGTTTTATTTTACATTTACCACGATCGCGGCGACGGGCAGGGTCGGCCACTGAACTACCAAGGAAGGTCTTCAGTTATATTTAACAGGGCATTGGAATCAAGAGGAAGGGGGGACCACTAGACCACCAGGGATGGTCTTATTGTACATTTATTGGGGAATCGGGAGGGTGGCGGGACCACTAGACCACCAGGGACAGTCTTGTTATACATTTATCAGGGCATCGGGGAATCGGGAGGGAAGGGGGACCACTAGGCCACCAGGGATGGTCTTATTGTACATTTATCAGGGAATCGGGTGGGAGGGGGGACCACTAGACTACCAGGGATTGTTTTGTTGTACATCTACCACGATCGCGGCTATGGGGCGGGGCATGCCCCGGGATCCCCACTGCACACGCCATGCTGTGCAGGGCGCCAGGTGCAAGTCACCAGGCTGCCCTGCGCAAGACATGCAAATGGGGCCATAATGACATGCAAATGGCCCCATTTGTGCCTTGCATATATTATGGCCTCATTTGCATGCCCCTGCTGAATATCGCGGGTGATGCACCTAGCGCAACTGCACTTGCGCTGGTGCATCCCCGTGCTCCCTATCAGTGGCTTGCGCTGGCGCAGTGTCACTGCATTGTGCGCAGTGCGTGCCATATTCAATGGTGCTGCGCCATGGCTCATCACCGTTGAATATCACCTGGTCCTGGCCCCGGCGCATCCCAGTTGCACTGCGCCCAGGCTTGCACCACTGCCCGGCGCAGTCTGAATATCTGGGCTAAGGTATATTATGATATAGTGCTATTATATACTAAATCCAACAATGATAAACACAGCCTGTTTTACATATGCTTGGTGGTCACAACAATAACCTCCCTGTACAAGGACCTGAGAGGGAAAAGGAAAATTAAAGAGGACACTTTAGCATAGTCGAGAGAGAGAGAGAGAGAGAGAAGGGGGTGCCCATAGGTGGCCAACCCTGCGGACTAGAAATTGTAAAGGATAGATTAAGCTAAGAAATAGAAGAACCTTTGCAACAGATTTAAGAACAGGTCGTTCCTCAAGAATGGCAGGAGCTCCCTGTCACAGATTACATCTTACATTGATCTCTGCTATAGGCTGGTGGGTAAGGAGCCGCCCGTAGGGAAAAGGGCTCACTCTACCCGCCATACCGCTGTGTCAGTGGCTGCTTCTAGGGATGTTCCTATCCAGGATATCTGCAGGGCTGCTACCTGGAAGACAGCAAACACCTTCATTACCCATTACCACATCAACCTTGAGTCATGCCAGGATGCTGGTTTTGGAGCTTCAGTTCTCCAGTCTCTGTTCCTGAAGTAGGGGGTGTGCACCTTGCCTCCCTCATCCCGGAGAACTGCTAGGAGTCTGCCAATTAGTATGGATGAGCAACATATCCACGATCCTAGAAAAACAGGTTACTCACCTGTAAAGGTAGATCTTCTACGGACTGGTCTCTTGCGGTAAGTCATTGCTTATGGGAGTATCCACCAGGTGGTGCTGTCACACAGCAGCTTCTTCCAGCAGTCTTCTGTGGGGGCCGCTTACACGACATCACTTCCTATTGATGTGTATAAGAGTGGGCAGCCCCCAGTACCCTCTTTTCATTTTCCTGCCGGCTTCAGCTCGCACACTCAGTTCTCCTGACCTCCTGGGTTGCAGTCTTCGACTCGAACTTGAACCGATTTTCTACCTTTGGGTCCAGGACATGGGTACTTGCCCTCAGCACCCCCGGACTTTGAAAGCAGGCCTTTGACCCACTCACAGTACCCCTGCTGCTCCCAGACTCAGGCTCTCTTGCTGGGTCTGGGGCTTCTTTAGGGCCTAGCCTAATTTTTTTTCTTCCACAGCAGGCCCGGTGTTCCATTAGAGCTCACCATACCCCTGCTGTTCCCTAGCCCAGGCACTCTTGCTGGGTCTGAAGATTCACTAGGGCTGCTTTTAATAGCCCTGCCCTATTTTGCTTCTTTGTCAGGCCTGTGGAACACTTCCAGGCCCTGGCACTTCTACTTCCAGGACCTGGGCCTGTGCACAACGTGCTGCACCCCCGGCTCCTGCCTCTGGTCCTGGGTATGTGTGCTACTCCCAGGCCCTGGCTCTTCTACTTCCACTGGGCTGGGCCTGTGCTCATTACAGCGCCCCTGGCCCTCCTTGCTCACAGCACCCCTGCTGCTCTCTGGCCCAAGCTGTCTTGCTGGGGATTGGGACTTGCTCATGGTGATCATCCAACCAGGCCAGAACGGACCTCGAGGGGGCTACCTTAAAGGCTCCCCGGTCAAGGGCACTTGTTCCAGGCATAAGAGGGAGCAGGATTCACACTCCTCACACTCCCTCTGCCTTACTCCATCAACAGTGGCTCCTCCATCATCGATGGAGCATTCCTTGTCGCCGGGGCTGCACCGCCCCGTCGACTCGCCTTCTGGGCTTGTTTTATCTTCTATGGGCCTCATCCCATCGATGGAGCTTGTTTCTGTACGTCTCCCATCAACGGACTATGTTGCCCTGTCAATAGAACATTTCTCATCGACGGGGATGCTCCCCCTTCGATGACTCTTGTTCTTTGCTCTCCCTCGTTGATGGGAGCTCTCCTCCCGTCAATGGGCCATGATTCTGCTGTTCTCTTGTTGATGGAGGCTTATTCTCCATCGATGGGGCGCTCCTCATCGACGGGAAAGCCTCTCCCATTGATGGAACGGCGTGTTTTGCATGCCTTGTTGAAGGGACAGCTTCCGCCGTCGACGGAGAGGCTTGTTTCTGGTCTCTCGCCAATGGGGCTGACTCCACCATCGACGAAGAAGCCTCTCCTCCTTCCCTCCTTGACAGGGATGCTTCCCTTGGCAATATGGGCCTCCCACCCCGGGCCACCCCCTGCTCGGGGCTTTGCTCCCGTGCCCCTCCCCTGCTCATCCCGGCACCTTGTTTCGGTGTCCTCAGGGTTCTCCCACCTCTCGCCCGCTTTGCGCCCTTTGGACATGACTTTTCCCAGGCCTTCTGCCGTGCTGCATGGACCCAACCCTGAGTCCCTTACTCCTTTGCCGGTCCCGGACCACAGGGTCGGAGTGCCTTCCCCCATTATTTGGGGTCAGCGGTTCCTGGGCTGGCTTGCCCTTCTCCTAACGCTGCCCTTGGGTGCCCTCTGTTTCTGGACCCCCCCCCGTCACAAGTACTGGGCATCACCCACATTGTGCTGGAGGTCCTACGGTCCATGGGCAGGGGCCCGGCCTCATCCTTTTCCCCTTCCCCTCCGCTCGGGTGCCTGTGCCCAGATCCGGCACTTCCTGCCTCCCCCCCCCTTCCCATTTATGTGGACTCCCTTTATGGAGATTCTGGGATGGGGGATCCCTTCATGGGGGATGTTTCTGGCAGGGACCTCTCGGACCATGGGGCCCTTGGTTCCCCCCATCCGCATCCTCCTTTTTGGAGGCCACCCCGCCTGAACCCCACTGATCCCTCCTCACTCCCGGATTCCTTCTTCATGGAGCTCATGCTGTGGATCTGGCATGTCCTTTTGGCTTCCTTGCTGCGGGTCAGGACTCCTTTTGTCGAGACATGGCTGCCTACCTCGACATTGCCGAGGAGCCTGCCATGGTTGTCCCATCTTTGATTCCTGCATATTTTTATGCACTCTCTCATATTTGGTCTCATTCTGCTTCCACTCATCCTGCCCCTCGTGGCCCTGATCAGCTCAGCCACTGTCTGCCGTGCCTTCCCTTTCTTGTCACCTGCTCTATGCGTGCTTCAATGCAGTTGACGCATTGGCCTGCCTCTCGACCTCCGACGTTGTCCTTCGGCACTTCGCCTGGCTGCGGGTTTCGGGTTTGCTGCCCGGCATCCAGCTGTCAGTCACCGATGCCCCTTTTGCTGGGAACCTGCTGTTTGGACCTGGTGCTCAGTCCATCCTGGATTCCCTTCAGGCTTTGGGGCATACTCTCTGGTCTGTTCAGGACCTCTGTCACGCCCCCAGGTCCCACCCCTATGCCCCCGCGGGCAGACCGTCACTCATGCCCAGCCCCTGCCACTGGGTGCCTGGACTGCGTAGGGACTTCAGGGGGCTGCTCAGTCTGCCCTTCTGTGGTGTCCCTGTCCCTCACTCGGAATGGGACCCGCTTCTGAGCTTTAACCGGCTTTTTGGGTATCCCCGACCTCCTCTTACAGGCCTTGGAGACGCCCGTGGATCTCATTACCTTTCTTGGAGGCTTGCTCCGGGACTGGATGCTTCACTCCTCCATGCGGATCTGATTGGAAGTCCTGCCTCTTTCCCCACTGGAGCCCTTCAGTTGTTCCTTCCTGTGACCATCCAGGATGTTTTTTCCCCGGTGCTCCTTTTTCTACTTTCTGATCCACTCTCCTTGTCTGTTTACTGACATTGACTTTATGCCAGGGCCTGTCGACCTCTGCCTCGTCAGGATGAATCACTGTGCCTGGCCACCTACAGTTCTTTCTACATCATGCCTCCTGCATGCTGTCCTCACCCACCTTTGTGCCTTTCTGCCTGAACAGGTGTGGTTTTAGTTGACATTTCTCCTAGTTTCATGCCAAATGTCTTTGCCTAACCGTTGGCCTATCTGCTTGGATGGAAGAGGTTTGAGTTGGACATTTCTCCTGGTTTCATGCCAAATGTCTTCACCTAACTGTTGGTCTATCTGCGTGGACAGAAGAGGTTTGAGTTGGACATTTCTGTTACTTATCAAACATTTAGTCCTTACCCCACCCCAGGCTCTCTGCCTCTGGGGGTGCAATTGAAGTTGATGTTTTATTGTGCTTTTATGTCTTTGGCTTTGCCTTTCCTCCCATTTGGATTTTACTGCTTGGTGATCTCCCATAAATAATAACTTGCTGCAAGAGACCAGTCCTTAGAAGATAGTACAGTTACATAAGAACTTACCATAACAGTAGATCTTCCGATGACTGTCTCTTGCAGTAAGTCTCCCACTCTCCGTTCCCCCTGCCTTGTTGCCTCGAATCTGCAACTCAGGACGTTGGGTGGGATCACTGTTCTCTGTTTTTCTGGCCCTCATTTACCGCGGTCCAGGCCGTGCTCACCAAACCTGATGGTGAACAGAGGGTACTGTGGGCCACCCACTCTCATACACATCCACAGGAAGTGATGTTGTGTAGGCGGCCCCCACGGAAGACTGCTGGAAGAAGCTGCCCTGTGACAGCGCCACCTAGTGGCTACTCCCATAAGTAATTACTTACTGCAGGAGACAGTCCTCGGGAGATCTGCTGTTATGGCAAGTTCTTACACAACTGTACTTTCTAGGAGTGGTATATGTTGTCCATCCACACGGACCCACCCAATCTCCCCGACTTCGATGCACGCACCTAGCTTCCAGTGGGCAAGATCTGGCATCATAGGGCGGGGCCGAGGGTTATACCACCCAGTTGGGTGGGAGGAGCCAGCTTGAAGACCTTCTGGCAAATCTTAAAGGGGAAAGGACATGCCAATTAGTGCAGATGAACAACATATGCCTTTTCTAGAATTACTGTTACAGGTGAATAACCTGTTTTTTTAGTTGCTGTTACTTCCGCATGGAGGATTTTCGAGCTTCAGGCCCTTATGTGTAACAAGCCTTATTTGTTGTTTTACAAAGACAGGGTGTCTTTATGTGCTAATCTTCAGTTCCTACCTAAAGTGGTTTCTTTTTTTTTTTCACTCCCTCCCAGCTCTAGGCCGGCCTCTTCATCAGGCCACCTACGCCCTCCGTGTCGCACTGCCTTGGATCAGCTACCTTTTCACCCCCATATTTTCAGCTCCCTGGGTGACCCCCGGATGTAACCCTTCGACGGGTGGGTCTCTCCCCCCCCCCCCGAGGGTGACGGCGCCGGTGCCAAACCTGTTCCGGGTGCTGCTGGGGATGGTGCATGCACTGTCCTCGGACTTGCGGCAATGGGAGCTGGCAACCATCATCCGGTCAGCTGCGGGGCTCTTTTCCTGTTTTGCTCCCTGTGGGACGTGGTGTGCCACGAACGTAAGGCTGACGCCAATGTTCACCACGCCTCCTTAGTATCTGGGACCCCACGCATTGCCGTACCCCCAGCCTCCGCTAGGTGTCAGGAATCACCGGCTGCGCCCCGCCTCGAGAGAAGGCGAGCCACCAGCCGATGCCCAAGTCCTCTCTCCCTGGCCGGCCTCCAGCATCCGAGTCCGCTCCCGAACCCGGGTCCCTGGCATCGCAAGCGGAAAGCCAACCGCTGTGCTGATGGGCCATCTAAAGTGGCTTCTGAATTTACTTTGAACCAGTCTTTTCACCTCCCTGTGTATTTTCCAGAGCATGTCAGTCCAGGAGAAGGATTGCTCTATATGTTGGAAGTGCATCGAATTTTGTGTTGTTATACACATAAGACTACAGAGGTCAAGAAGTCCTCTCAGTTGTTCACCCCGGGTAAAGAGGGCACACCTGTTTCTAAGCAGTGTCTGTCCAAATGGTTAGCCAACTGCATTATTTTATGTTACCGGAAGTATGGTAAGGAGCTTCCTGGCATTGTCCATGGCCATTTCACCAGGGGGATGGCTGCCTTGGTAGCCTGTTTTTGTAATGTGTCTGCTGCAGAAATCTGTGCCACAGCTACTTGGAGTTCAGTCCACACTTTTACTAAACACTACAGCCTAGACATTGCCTCTAGGTGCTGAGCCAGTTTTGGTCTGGCTGTCTTGTAGGGCCTTCTTTCTTAGGCTTTCTCATCTCCACCCATTTCTGTCAGTTTTGGGAACTGCTTGCTACTTGTCCTACCTGTGATGGCCTCTTGCAGGAGATTCCCTTGACGTAAGATAGTACAGTTACGTAAGAACTTACTGTAACAGTAGACCTTGTAGGGGATCTCTTGCAGGAGGCCTTACTTTTCAAACAACATGAAGTCTTGCTATATTATGACATATGCAGTATAACCCCAGGTTAGAACTGCTCCGGAGGTGAAAGAGTTAACTTCCATGCGGGGCATGGAATCTTGATCGCGAGCTCGGTTGAACACTCTGTCTGTTGAAGCTCAAACTTAAACTGTCAGATTCTTTACTCCGCCTCACTGAACAGTCGCTCCGGAGATTCCTCCTGCTGCTCGGTTTGTTTGTCGGTTTTAAAGTGTAATTCTCGGTTTATTTTACCGAAATTTAACTGCAATCATCGGTTCAAGCTCTGTCTGTGGTATTGTAAGTAATAGATAGGCTTATTTTTTTATTTTTCTTCTGTGTGGAACTTGTAAACGTCTTTTCCGGTTCGGTTTGAACCGATCAGAGGGGTTTAAAAATTACTTTCTAGCCCTTTAGAGTGCAGTTCCCGGTTCTTATCGGTTCTAAAAAGCGGATTTATTATGGTTTCCACGACCCGTGACACGGTTGGGAACCGATAAGAGAGTCTTCTTAGTGGATTGCCGTTAATGGGCAAGTTTTGGTTAGGCTGGCACTATGTCTGAGAAACCCAAAAGAAAAACCGGACCCACTGGGTTTCAGCACTGTGGCCTCTGTGGGGAAGCCTTTGCCAAGGCTGACCCACACACCATATGTGTATATTGTCTGGGGTTTGACCACCTCAATGCAGACTGCCAGATTTGTAAAAATTTTCCTGCTGCCACCGTGGAAAAAAGAGTTGGTAGGCTCAGGGAAAGGGAGGTCAAAAAGTCCGCTGACCCGGATGGCCAGCCCGGTTCGGTTCCAACCGAACCTGAGGGAGTGCTCTCTGACCAGGGCGATGCTTCCTTGGGCAAACAAAGAGCCAGCTCTGAGGGGCCGGTTCCAACTAAAAGGGCTAGAAGGTCAGCTAGTTTGGGGCCAAAAGTTCTTTCTCCAACCGCTGAGGAAATAGCCAAAGCTATTCAGATTGTCCAGTCAAGAAGAGCCTGATTTTGTGGAAATGATGGATATTCCAGAGTCTAGGAGACTGTCTATTCCCTTGCATAAATCTTTTAGGAAACAGACAATAAAAATTCTGAAAACTCCTCATTCTATCCTCCTTGTGGATAAAAGGATGGACAAGAGGTATGCTTTATCAGGCTCTGATACGGAGTTTCTATCTCAGCAGTGCAGCCATGTGGGGGTAGTGCAGGCTGCAGCCTGTGACAAGGCTAATATTCCTCTAGCCTCTCACCCTCCTGAAAAGGATTCCAGGAGGGATGCCATGGCAAAAAAGCAGTACATGGCAGCATCTTTGGGACTCAGACAGGCAAATTATATGGCTTACGCAGCTAGGTACCAGAAATCCAGGTGGGATACTGTCCTGGCCCTAGCAAAACAGGCCCCTGAACAGCTTGCCAGGGAGCTGGAACAGGTGGCTGCGGATGGTATTGAGGCATCCAAGGTGCACTTTCATGCTGCTGTAGACTCTAATGATGTTTCATCTAGAGTTATGGCTACATCTGTGTCTCTTAGCAGAATGGCCTGGCTCAGATGTACTGCCCTGTCTGGGATACCCAGTCTAAGGCTATGGATTTTCCTGTTGTGGGAAATTCTCTGTTTGGGGAGCAGACAGAGAATTATATGAAGAAAATGGATGAGTATAGGACCACCTATAGGAGTGCATAGGTCAAAGAAAGGCAAGTCACTCCTCAAAGGCAGCATGTCAGGGGCAGGCCTTTTCATAGGCCATTTTACCAAGCCCAGGCCTCCTCTTCTGCTTATGCCCAGAGTGGGTTCTTTAGAGGAAGGGGCAGAAGGGGTTCTAGTAAGCCTGCTTCTACCCCTCAACCCAAAGCCCCTACAAAACAGGCTCCCTGATGGGGTAGCCAGGGCCGATTCTCCACTACCGGTAGGGGGCAGGCTGGCTTAGTTTGTCCAGGACTGGAAGTCTTTAACATCAGACAAGTGGGTCCTGGAGGTAGTAAGCCAGGGACTGGTTCTCAGCTTCAAAAAATTTCCGAAGATGAGAGCCAGATCTTTTCCACCTGCAAACCCATCAGAGGCACTTGCCCTGGAAGCAGAAGTTTCTGCCCTCCTGGCTCTCAGAGCCGTGGAAAGGGTTCTACCCATACACCAGGGCAAAGGGTTATACTCCAGGTACTTTCTTACCCCAAAAAGGAAAAGAGAATGGCGGCCCATTCTGGATCTCAGGTATCTAAACAAGCACCTTTTAAAACCAAAGTTCAAAATGGTGACCCTGGGGATTATTTTACCCTCTCTAAGGCCAGGGGACTGGCTAGCCTCCCTGGACCTCAAGGATCCTACTTCCATGTTCTCATCAGAGCTCCCATGAAAGTACCTCAGATTGAACTGCTCTCAGGCCATTACCAGTTCAGAGCAATGCCCTTGACCTCTCCCTCAGCTCCAAGGGTGTTCACAAAGTGCCTGGCAGTAGCAGTTGCTCATTTAAGAAGGCAAAAGATTGCCATCTTCCCTTATCTGGATGACTGGCTCATTGTAGGCCAGTCTCCAGAACAGGTCAAACTTCATTTCCAAGTAACCCAGCAGCTGCTTACATCTCTAGGTTTCCGTCTCAATCTTCCAAAGTCAGTTCTGGAGCCTGTCCAGCTTCTTACCTTCATAGGCACAGAACTGAACACAAAAGAAGCCAGAGCCTTCCTTCCTCTGGGGAGAGCAAGGACCCTGGTGTCTCTGGCCTCCTCTTTCACCCTGCAGGTCTCTCGACCAGCAAGGCATTTCCTACAGCTCCTGGGGCACATGGCTGCTTCTACAGCAGCAGTGCAGGGAGCGAGATTTCAGATGAGGGACATTCAGTTCCATTTGAGAGCCTTTTGGTCTCAAAGGACGGATCCCCTAACCAAATTGATTCCAGTGACTCGAACCCTGATCCAGGCCCTTCAGTGGTGGCAGGATCAGAACAATCTGAGACAGGGGGTTCCCTTCACCCCCCAGTCTCATTCCTTGACCCTTACTACAGATGCATCCCTCCTGGGGTGGGGAGCTCACATGGGCGACCTTTCCACCCAAGGGCTGTGGTCCCCTCAGGAATCCCTGCTCCACATCAATTTGCTGGAGCTCAGAGCAGTTTTTCTAGCACTTCAGGTTTTCTCCACATCTGTCCAGAACAAGGTAGTTCAGGTCAGAACAGACAATACCATTACAATGTGGTACATCAACAAGCAAGGGGGCACTCGGTCTACGGCCTTGTGCACCGAAGCAATGAAGTTGTGGTCTCTGGCTTACTCTCTGAACGCCTCCCTTACGGCAGTTCACCTCCCAGGCAAGGACAATGTCCTAGCGGATGCTCTCAGCAGGATTTCCCAGGGCCATCACGAATGGGCACTGGATCCCCTGGTACTGGAGGTAATATTTGCCAGATGGGGCACTCCGCAAATAGATCACTTTGCAGCCCCATACAATCACCAACTTCCCCTTTTTTGCTGCAGACCCCCAGTGTTGGGCTCAGTCACTCTGGATGCCTTCCTTCTCAGTTGGGAAGGGAAGTTTATCTATGCTTTTCCCCCCTTCCCTCT
Source organism: Neoceratodus forsteri (assembly GCA_016271365.2). Taxonomy (NCBI): domain Eukaryota; kingdom Metazoa; phylum Chordata; order Ceratodontiformes; family Ceratodontidae; genus Neoceratodus; species Neoceratodus forsteri. Next base: position 573,829,227 of record CM057452.1, read on the forward strand.
TCTTTTCAAAGTGCTAGTCAGAATCAGATCTCAGTCCTGCAAGATGATCTTGATTGCTCCAGATTGGGCCAGGCAGCCCTGGTACCCACTCCTCATGTCCTTAGCAGTCCACCCTCCCCTATGTCTTCCCAGGAATCACAACCTGTTAACCTGTTCCCAGGGGAGAGTTTGGTATCCGAACCTCAAATCTCTCAATCTCAAGGCTTGGCTCTTGAAGAGTTAGAGTTTGCTGACCTACACCTTTCTCAAGGTGTATTGGATATCTTGAAGGCCTCTAGGAAGCCTTCCACCAGGGCTACCTATAATTCAGAATGGAAAAGATTTTCCATATGGTGTGCTGGTAAACATATTTCCCCAGAATCAGCTGGTGTGCCCACGATCCTGGATTATTTGGTGCATTTGAATTCCTTGGGGCTGAGACCAGCTACCTTAAAAGTGCACTTGGCAGCTGTGTCTGTCTTCTTGTCAGCAGGTAAGCCCTCTTCTTTATCAGCTCACCCTGTGTTCTCCAAGTTTTTTAAAGGGTTGCTTCACACCAATCCCCCGTTCTGGGATCCTGCCCCTGCTTGGGATCTTAATATTTGCATCACTCGGCTTATGCAACCTTTTGAGCCATTGTCTTCAGCAGAGCCAAGTACTTGACTTAGGCAATGTGTTTCTGGTAGCCATCACCTCTGCCAGGCGCATAAGTGAGCTACAAGCCTTGTCAGTGGAGGCTGATTTCATCTCCTTTCATAGAGATAAGGTAGTCCTCAGGACTAACAGGAAGTTTTTGCCTAAGGTGGTTTCAGACTTTCACCTTAATCAATCCTTGTCTCTCCTGTGTACTTCACTGACCATTCCTCCTCTGGTGAGAGGAGATTGCACAGTTTAGATGTCAAAAGAGCCCTTAGTTACTATATAGAGCGTACCAAGGGTCACAGGTTTGAATCCCTCCAATTGTTCCTCACCTATGGTGAGGTTGGTAAAGGGAAACCTGCCACTAAAAGATCCATTGCCAGGTGGATTGTCTCTTGTATCCAATTCTGTTACGAAAAACTGGGTAAGGTTCCTCCCTCAGGCCCGAGGGCTCACTCTACCAGAGGTACAGCTGCATCTCTGGCTGCTGCCAGGGACATTCCTATCCTAGAGATATGTCAAGCAGCTACCTGGAAAACAGTTCACACTTTTACTAAGCATTACTCCTTGGATATCCAGACTAGGAGTGATGTCGATTTAACACAACCCGTGCTTCAGGAGCTATTTCCCAAGTAGGTTCTGTCCCTCCTCCATGGAGGTACTGCTGTAGTCTGCATATGTCATAATATAGCAAGACTTCATGTTGTTTGAAGAAAAATTACTCACCTTAGTAATGTTGTTTCTTCTAATGGAGTCTTGCTATATTATGACCTCCCCCAGCCTGCCCCTCTCAGAACCTCTGTTTTTGGGATGTGGGTGGGCAGTGCAATGTTGGCACTTCTTTGATGCCCACTTCATTTCACCCTTCTAGGGTGCTTAGGTGTTATGCTTAAGTCTCTTCTTGAATCCTCCGACTTGAGTCTTTGTTTTGGGATCAAGATCAAAAAGGTGTTTTTGTAGTTAGTAGCCAGTGGCTAGTGTAGGTTTTCGGCTTCCACACAGAACCTTAGTGAATTTTGACTCGTAAAGATCTGACAGTTTAAGTTTGAGCTTCAACAGACAGAGTGTTCAACCGAGCTTGCGCTCAAGATTCCGTGCCCTGCATGGAAGTTAACTCTTTCACCTCCGGAGCAGTTCTAACCTGGGGTTATACTGCATATGTCATAATATAGCAAGACTCCATTAGAAGAAACAACATTACTAAGGTGAGTAATTTTTTCTTCCCTCCCTCCTTCCCCCTGGGCCTGTTTTTCCTGCTTAGGCTTCCTCTCCAGGAGAAGACCTTCAGCCTTCCCTTTCTCCTTCCTTTTACCTGGAACCTCGAGTTCCTCTTCGGTTCCCTCAGTCGGTTATTTTGGGGTCTCCGGCAGGAGAACTGGGGAGGATGTTGGGGGCCGCCCACCTATATAGAGTGCTGACGTCAATGCATGACGTTGGAGGTGGGTGGCCCCCTTTGGTATACTGCTAGCTAGAAAAATTTCTGTGTGGTCCTAGTGCCAGATGGCGGAGTCCTACCTGTGATGGCCTGCTGCAAGAGATCCCTTCGAAAATCTACTGTTATGGTAAGTTCTTATGTAACTGTATTTTTCCCTTGCTGTTACTGTTGGTTTTTTTTTGTTATGTAGAAACAGAAATTCTGTAGGCAGAACAAGACTGAGATTCCATCGAGTCTACATTGTTCTACCTAGACTCATTTCACCCTACTGCTGTGTGGGCTTAAACTGAGCCTCCTAATGTGAGCTCTGTCTGCTGTGTATCATCTCCTTCCTCCCGGTTCCTACAGACACCAGTCCCTTATACCTGTCCCATTCCATTGTGTGAAGTCTTTGATCTTACCCATTTCCTTGGCAGTCTATTCCAGTTGTCCACCACCTTCTTTGTAAATAAGTACTTTCTTGTGTTCTCCTAAATTTACCCCTACCAGTTAATACTTGTGGCCATTGGTGCTTGACCCCTCACTTAACCTGAACAGTATTAACCAGTCAACTCTCTAGACCCCATGGAGACATTTGTAGGTTTGTATCATACCACCTTTATCCCTTCTTGCCTCAAATAAGTACATGTTTAATCTACCCACCTGCACCACATACAGCTTCCCCTGCATATCCCACACCATTTTAGTGGCCCTCATTTGCACTGTTCCTAAGTGATTGTGGTCTTTTCTGAGGTAAGGGCCTCAAAACCATGTACAGTATTCTATGTTTGGTCTCACTGACACAGTAGCAGGAACGGGGGAGTAGGTGCTGGTGGGGGACTTCAGTCTGCAGGATACAGATTTGAGTGTCCCAGCTGCAGCTTCAGCTAGAAGTGGGGAGATTTTGGACTCCCTGCAGGGGGTGTTTTATAAGTAACTAGTTGGTGAACCCCCTCATGATGGTGTAAAACTGAATCTGGTACCCACTAATAGGGACAGTGTTGCAGACGTCAAGGTGGGAGGCCACCTGGAGACCGGTGATCACTGTACAGTGTGGTTCAACATAAGGATGGTGGTGGAAGTGAACCACACAAGGATGAGGGTCTTGGACTTATCCCTGATGTGGTTGTGGCAAAGTGCTGGGGTGAGTGGCTGGCCAGTGGAATTGTTAAGATGCAATATTTTTGTACTTGTTTACAAGTTGAAGTTACTGCAGATAGTATAAAACAATTTCTGTGTATGACTTCAAGCACCTTTATATATGAAACACTGTTTTAATGAACTGCTTTTAGAAAAATAGAGGTTGGACATTGATAAATTAATTCAAAACTGCAAATACAATCGCTTGAGTGTGTTTTTCGGACATATAAAACAGAGGACAAGGGTGCCATTAGCCTTTATCAATTTGCACTGTATACCATCTATACCCTGTTGCTTGCGTCTGTTGTTCAATTACAATGTGAATTTAGCTTCAGCTAGAAGCAGGGACATCCTAGACTCCCTGCAGTGGGTGTTCCCCAGGAAACTAGTCAGGAAGCCCACATGTGATGGGACAAAACTGGACCTGGTCCTCACTAACAGGGACAGTGTTGCAGACGTCAAGGTGGGAGGCCACCTGGGGACCAATGATCACTGCAGTGTGGTTCAACATAAGAACAATGGTGACAGTGAACTACACAAGGATGAGGGTCTTGAACTTCAGGAGAGCAGATTTTAGAAAAATAGGTGAATGCCTCAGAGACAAGTTAGGGTGGGATGACATGTGCGGGGTAGAGGAGCAGTGGGCTAAGCTAAGAGAGGGCATAGTGAATGCAACAAACCTCTGTGCAAAGGGACTGAGCAAAAACAAGAAGATAAAGAGACCACTGTGGTTCTCAAAAGAAGTGGCTAAAAAGGTAAAGGCTAAAAGGGTAGCATTCAGGAGCAATGCAGAGGGAACAGGAGAGGGAGGTATATTAGGAGAAACAGAGGGAGGCAGGGAAAGCAGTGAGGAGCGGAAAGGTACAAACTGAAGAAGGAATAGATGGGGGGTTAACAAAATGGGACGTGACATATTTTAGGTATATTAAGTGAAGAGAGGAAGACTAGGCAGGGTTTGTGTGGTGAAGAATGGCAGATGGGGACTACAGAGGAAGATCAGGAAAAAGCAGATATTCTCAACACATCCATTTGTTCAGTCTTCACAGAGGAAGAAGAAGGGGATGGGCCACATAAAAGCAATAGGGGCGCTGGAGGAAGGAAGGTAGACACTAGTTCTTTAAGAAGAGTGAGGCCTAAAGGGACTCGCAGATCTGAATGTGTGCAAAGTTATGGGCCCAGATCAGTACACTCAAGGGTATTGAAGGAGTTCTGGGAGATGCTCACTGTACCTCTGACAGTCCTTTTTAAAAACTCCTTTGAAACAGGAGTAGTTCCAGAGGATTGGATGAAGGGCAAATGTAGTCATGCTTCACAAAAGTGATAGGTAAGAGTCTGGTAACTATAGGCCAGTCAGCCTGACATAGGTGGTGGGGAAGTTAAATGGAGACACTACTAAAGGGACAGATTGTGAAGTATCTTGAATCCAGCAGGTTACAAGACCAGAAGCAGCATGGATTCATGAAGTGGGGGGAGGTCATGTAAGACAAATCTGATAGATTTCTTTGACTGGGAAATAGGTCAGGGTTTGGCTGTAGATGTGGGCTACTTAGATTTCAGTAAGGCTTTCAACATTGTTCCGTACAGAAGACTCGTAATGAAACTGGGCAGCTTAGGGTGCGTCCTTAGGCAGAACACTGGGTAAGACATGAGTTAAGGGATAGGTGACAAAGGGTGGGAGTAAATGGAGTTCACTTCTGAGAAGGGAGGGTGATCATCAGGGTGCTTTAGTGCTCAGTTCTGGGACCGGTCCTCTTTAATGTCTTTGTAAGTGACATCACAGATGTGCTCAAAGGGAAAATTTGCCTCATTGCAGAGAATACCAAAAGCTGCAATAGGATGGACACTTTGACGGGGGAGGATGGAAGGAATTTACAGAGACCTGTGAAAACTCAAATGGTCAAGGGCATGACAGCTGGGTTTCAATGGGAAAAAATGCAAAATCATGCACTTGGGGGGCAGAATACAGAATGGGAGAAAAGGTATTGACGGTCACCAAACAGGAAAGGGACCTGGGCGTGATCATATCTGATGACCTCAAGGTGGTGAGGCAGTGTGACAAGGCAGTTGGTAGGACCAGAGGGATGTTGGGGTGCACAGGGAGGGGTATCACCAGCAGACTGAGGGAGGTGGTGTTGCCACTGTATAGATTGCTGGTGAGACCCCACCTGGAGTGCTGTGTCCAGTTCTGGAGACCACATCTCAGGAAGCAGATAGAAAGACTGGAAGCTGTCCAGAGGAGGGCAGCTAAAATGGTGCAGGGTCTGCATCAGAAGCCGTATGAGTAAGGACTGATGGACCTCAGTATGTACACCCTGGAAGAGAGGAGGGAGGGGGGATGTGATAAAGGCCTATAAATATCTCGGGGATAAATAAAGAACAGGAAGGGAGTATTTTTCAGAGGAAAAGAGGCACGAGAATAAGGGGACATGAACTGAAGCTGAAAAAGTTTTAAATTCAAGAGAGATGCGAGGAAGTACTTCACTGAAAGAATGGTGGATGCCTGAAAGTGTTCTAGTGGAGGTAGTGGGGTCAAAAACAGTGGTGGGATTCAAGAATACATGGGACAGGCATAATGGAATCTTAGTGGAAAGCAAGTGGGGGAGGGAGCAGGCAAGAGATCAAGTAGGGTCTGCGTTTACTATATATGCAGGGAGAAAAAAATGGGCATACTAGGTGGGCTAAGTGGTCCTTATCAGTCATCAAATTCTATTTCTCGCCAGAGATCCATATGGAGCAGGATCACCTTCTGCCTTTGGCTTTTGATTCCTCTGCTGATACAACACAGCATCTGGTTGGCCTTTGCATATGCCTTGCTTCACTGGGCTGATGACATGAGACTGTTACTAATGATGACCCCAAAGTCCCTTTCCTATATAGTCCAGTTCACACTGACATCCCCCTACCCAGTACTCTGTTTTGGGATTCTTACTTCCTGAATACAGTGCAGGGCTTCAAACAGGCATGGGATAGGCATAAGGGAGCAATACAGATGAGTATGGATAGATAGGCCATTGACAGAGCAAAGGCCGATGGCACATTCATAAGGTAGAAAAAGAAATGGGCAGACTGGATGGGCCTCGCGGTCCTTATCTGCTGTCAACTTCTATGTTTCTATGTAAAATTAATGGCTTTGCTTTTATTCGCATTGAATTTGAGTAGCCAAATCCTGGACCATTTCTCCAGTTTTGCTAGATCCAGAAGCAAATGATTTGATTCCTTTTAATGGACCAACATAGAGGTAACAACAAATCAAATCAAATCATAATTTATTTGTATTGCGCTTTTCAAATACCAAAGCGCGAGTACATAAAATATAACATCAGTAATAATTAAAAGTTAAAAATTTAGACACAGTTAAAAGACAGCAAAATATAAACTAATCAAAGGCCAATATAAACAAGAAACTCTTCAAAGAAGCCTTAAAAGATTCTGTGGACGGGCACTCCCTAATCCGATGAGGTAGAGAATTCCACAGAGTTGGAGCCACAAAAAAAAAGGCTCTGGCCCCAGAAGATTGAGGACGAACCCTGAGAATCTCTAGCAATCCCTCGTTGGTGGAATGGAGTGAGCAGGAAGGGCAGTAGGGCCGAAGGAGATCTTGCAAGTAGCCCAGTCCCTGTCCGTGTAGGGTCTTGTACAGTAGGTCAGCAATGCGACCTTGAAGGTACTCCTCCAATGCACCGGCAGCCATTGCAGTTTGCACAGAACAGGCATGATATGGCAAGTTCTTGGTAGCCCAGTCAACACCCTGGCTGCAGCGTTCTGCACCAGCTGCAAGCGGCGGAGGTCCACCCACAGTAACCCTAGATATAGAGCATTACAGTAATCTAGAAGCGAGGAAACAAAGGCGTGAACCAATACAGGGAGGTCATCGCATGGAACAAGGTGCTTTATCTGGGCTGTATTCCTCAGATGGTAAAACGAGGACTTGACAATGGCCGACACTTGGGACTTAAGTGTCAGCTCGCAGACAAGTATTACGCCCAGATTTTGCACCCGTTCAGAAGGTCTCAACTAGTTCCCCCCTAGCACAAGGCCAGAGGGGAATCCAGGAGTTAACTTCTCTTCGCGGTGACCAGGGTCCACCACCAATACCTCAGTCTTATCCAGATTCAGCCTCAACCAATTGGTACTCATCCAGTCCTGGATCTCAGCGAGGCAGTTGTTTAAGACCGTAAGTGCATTGTTCTGTTTGGGTACAAAGGAAATATAGAGCTGAGTATCAGCTGCATAGCAGTGAAAACTCAGCTCATAATGCCTAATAATGTCTCCTAACAGTAGCATATACACTGTGAACAGCATGGGAGAGAGCGCAGAACCCTGTGGCACTCCACAGAGCAGCACAAAGGGAGCAGAGGAAAAAAATTCCTGATACTACCCTGTGAGATCTGCCCATGAGAAATGAGTGAAACCATCTGAGGACTGTCCCAGACAGTCCACAGATAAGCCGCAGATGTTCCAACAATATCCCATGGTCCACGGTGTCAAATGCAGCAGAGAGATCAAGGAGAACCAAGATCGAATGGCACCTCCGATCTCTCGCAATTAGGAGGTCATTAAGTACCCGAACCAACGCCGTTTTGGTATTATGCCTCTTCCTGAAACCGGACTGGAGAGGATCATAGATTCCATGGGTGGTAAGAAAGTCATTGAGCTGTGGCGCAACTACTTTCTCAATAACCTTACCCAAAAAGGGCAGGTTAGAGATCGGTCTGTAGTTTGTGGGACAGTCTGGGTCAAGGGAAGGTTTCTTCAAGAGGGGTGTCACAACAGCCTATTTCAAGAACAGAGTGCTCTAGCTGTCAGAACAAGTCCTTCATCAGAAGCGTAAGTTTACGCTTCTGATGAAGGACTTGTTGGTCTGAAAACTAGAGCACTCTGTTCTTGTTACATCTATAGTGGTCCATTAAAAGGTATCAAATCATTTGCTTCTGGATCTGTTCTTACAAGGACCAATACGGTAAACACTAAATCTAGATTCCAGATTTGCTAGATACTCTTCAATTCCCTCTTGTGTGTCTACTCTGCCACATAGTCCACATAGTTTCTTATCAACTGCAAATAAGCTAATCTTACCTTGAATTCCCACTTCTGTGTCGCGGTTGAATACATTGAGTACTGGTCCCTGGATTGACCCCAGAGGCACACTGCTGGTCACCTTTCTGACCTTTGATTGACTCACGTTCACCACAACTTTCTGTATCTAATTACCAAGCCAGTTTCTACTCCACTTGGCTAAGCTGTCCTCCATTCCCAGGTTTTTCAGCTTTTTCGCCAGACTCTTGTACAGCACAGAGTCAAAAGCCTTGCTGAAGTCCAAGTACAGACCATCCACAGCCTGACCCTTATCCAGTGCCTGTGCTACTGTATTGAAAATGCCAATGAGGTTGGTTCGACATGACCTCCCCTTGCAAAGTTGTGCTGTCTCTCATTCTGTAGTTCCTGCCTCTCGAAGAATTCCACCATCCACTCTTTGATTGTCTTGAGGCATTTCCTCACTATATAGGTCCGACTGACCAAACCTAGTATCCCCCTTATCCCTCACTTGTATAGTGGACTTACATGTGCCTCCCTCCAGTCTCTCAGAACTACTCCTGTTGCCAAGAAGCATTTAAACAGATCTGCTAGAGGCCCTACCAGTGCCACCACTACCTCTCTGAGTAGCCTAGGGTGGAGCCCACCAAGGCTGGTTGCCGTGTTTGTTTTCAGTTCCCTGAGCCCCTTTAGCATCCTATTCTCAGTGCTGAGGTTTATGTCCAGCTCCTGCCCCTTCCCTCTGCCTCTCCTGTTGGTCTGACCAGTACTTGGGGAGAGATCCCCCATTTTCCACCCTGAATACTGAGGTGCAATATTCATTCAGGAAATCCGCCTTGCCGGCATCATTGATCACCCACACCCCATCCTTCCTTAGTCTCTATGTGCCTTCCATACTCTTTGCTCTCTCCCTAATGTACCTGTAAATGTCTGAACATGGTTTTGTCATTTTCTTAGGATCTCTGATCAGTTTTGAGCTCTGTCTCAGCTTTGGCTTTGGATTTGATTGGCTCACTTCGATGCTGCTCCTTCTGCTTCCCTCAGTCTGCCCTGGATGACTGCCCTGCTCAACTCTGTCTTTGTTCCTTCTTACAAACCCTGAAGGCTGTCTTCTTTTTGCATACAGTTTCCTTATCCTCTTTGGTGAACCAACGAGGCCTCTTCCATTACCTGGCTTTGCCTACCATTATGATGTAGCTCTTGGTTACCTCCAGGACTGCTCATTTATGGCCTCCCATTTTGCTTCTGCTCATACTTTGCCAACCTGCTCATTCCCTTGAGTTGCATCCACAGTAGATCGGACATTCTCCTAAAGTCTGGTTTGTGGAAATCCAATACCTGAGTCTTGGATTTAATGTGTTCCTGACATGAGGGGTATGGAAAAAAACACCATGTTATGATTGCTGTTAACACCCTCGTTCTCTCCCAACTCTCCCCCTTTTCTTGACTCATACTCTTTCTTCACTCCTTTCCAGTCTGGCTTTAGAAAGTTATGCCCCACCTCCTCCTCCTCCTCCTCCTCTCTCCCCCAGCTCACTGATAGTGTCCTGTCTTGCATGGATCAGTGCCTTGTCACCTCCACTATATTTGTTGACTCCGCCAAAGCTTTCATCCTACCCCATTCTCCTGGACAAATTTAAGGCAGCTGGCCATTCTGCCTCTTCTGTTGAGCAGTTCTGCAAAATGTGGGGGTTGGGGTAAGGCCCTGAACTTTAACCATGTGTTTCTGTTTGGTCACACATCAGGAGCCACCCCACTAAATTTATTAAATTGTAATGTAAATACAGGGGTTGAGCTTGCAAACCTTTTGTATCCATTCATATATATTCAGATTATACGGTATTCTTTACCTCTGACTCTTATGCCCCGACCTCACGAACCAGCACAAACTGGACTTTAACAGTATCCAGCTCTGGTTGCAAGAAAATCGGTTATCCCTCAATGCAAAGGAAACAGTCTTTATGACCTCTGGTACCAGGCAGAGGCTGACTAGCATCTTCCCCTTCCCTTCCTTTCATACCCTTGATGGTGCAGGTCTTGAAGATATCTTCTTTTTTTATCTGTTTACTAGCCCTATGCTCCAGTGCTCCCCTCTCCTTCCGTCTCCACAGTGCTTCTGACTCACCAGCCATCCTCTTCACGGGCTCACCTCGATCCCCCATATAGCAGCCGACCTCCAAGGGGTATCCCGATGTATCCCTTCACCAGGTGGGTCTCCCTCCTCCGAAGAGGAAGGCACTGGGAGGGGGCTTACCCAGCGCACTAACTATTAGGTCCCCTGGAAGTGCTGCTGAGGTAGAGGAGGCGCGCGGAGGTTCCGATGTTGTCGCAGAGCGGGGGAGCCATCATCCGGCAAGCACATGAGCCATTTTGCCATTTCCTGGTGTTCCCACATTGCGCCACTCTGAACAGTGCCCCAGTCTCCACTGGGAGCCACTATTGAGCGAGGCGACCCAATCCCCAACCCCCGAAGAGGAGAGCAGTCCTCCGGGTGCTCAGTCCTCTTTGTCCCCTGCTGACCCCCGACGCCGCGAGTCCGTTCCCGAACCCAGGTCGCTGGCATGGTTCGAGGTCTGGCGTCCAGCGCCTCAACACTCTGTGCCACCAGGCCGGCAATATCTCCTTCTTTAAGTACCTCAGGGTCTGGCTGGCATGCCACCTTGATTTTTCTGTTCATGTGGATGCTATCCACAAGAAGCTCCACACCAAACGTGGAGCACTTTACAGGAAAAAGAGAAGCACCTTGTTTTCTGTATGCAGAAGAATCCTCACGTGGATGATTCTCCCCATTTTCAACTACAGAGACACTGTTTACAGTGCTGCTCCAAAAGCCACTTTAGCTAGACTGGACCCCCTATTTCACTTTCTGTTGATTTGCCCTTGAAAATCCCCTTCGTACCCAACACTGTTCTTTGCATACCTCCCTGTCGCTTCCCTCTCTTGATCCCAGGCGCCTTGCCTACTTGTGCCTTCTGGTTTGGCTCCCTTCCCTTGTATCATGCTTCTCTCCTCTCATCCATCCTTCTAACTTTTACTCCCTTCGCAACACTTGCTTTCACTCACTTGTTCTCTCCCCCCCCACGTGAAATCTCCTTGTGTCCAAGCTGCCATGTTGTTCTGCTTCCCTAAACTATCAGTCTCTCTCCCCCCTTCCATTCACTCTGCTTCTTCCTTTCTCATTCTGAATTTTCTTTTTCTCTGTTCACTCCTGCAGTTGCTTCTGATCTTGGGTGGATGTCTGTCACCTGCCTTCCTGCCCACTCTGACACTAGCACTAACCCCCTCTTCCAGTTCATCAGCCACTACTCCCTGGTCTTCATGTTATTGTTTTGTTACTCACTGTTTGATGTTCTTTTGTCTGTTGCACAATTGTATAACAATGTTATTCTTCAAGTGCTTCTTGTATATCTTGTTATACTTATTTCCTTATTGTTGTATTATTTTTTGTACATTGTACTTTGTATCTTTCTCTGCCTCCTCCCTCAGGACACATCTGGAAATGAGCTGATGAGAGCTTAGTATAACTTTCCTGGTAAAACTATTGAAATAAATAAATTGTGTGATCTGTTTGAACAAACCTAGTGTCAGCAAAAAAAGACTGTTTTTCCATCCAGTCTGCCCTGATGCCCTATCCTACCCCAAGACCTGATGTCTGGATGGTATTTTTGCTTACCTCTATCCCCTTGGCTTACTATTAAGTCCTTAAATTATTACTTCCAGTAGCTCTGTATGATGTCCAAACCATCCATTGCTTAACCTGACACAAAGTGGTCACCCAGGGCAGAACGAGTTAACTCTCTCCGAGCCATGCTTGAAGCCATTATTGTTTTTTGCACTCACCACCTCTACTATGAGGTCTGTGTAAAATAAAAGTTCTAGGGACATGGATATGTTGTTCATCCACACTGTCTGGCAGGTATCCTTGCCGCTTTAAATCTTGCCGGAAGGTCTTCGAGCTGGCTCCTCCCACCCACCCAGGTGGTAAAACTCTCGGCTCCGCCCCATGACGCCAGATCTTCCTTACCGCTTGGAAGCTCAGGTTTCCTCCTTAACACTATGCGTATAAGACTGGTTCCTAATTCTTCGGTTTTCCGAATTTAAGCGTTTTGCATTATAGACTTGGTCTTCTATCCCTCGTGGCTCGATGGACAAATCGACTCCGGTTTTCGGCGGTGCCGTTCACGGGCAAAAGATGTCTCAGGCGGATCCGCACTCCCGTGTGTCTACTGTTTAGGCCTTGAGCATGACCCGCAGGCTTGCGACCTGTGCTCTTCCTTCTCAGCCTACGTCCTCGAAGACCGTGCTGCCCGTTTACAACTGGGCACCCGGAAACGTTTTCTTCCGGTAAAGTCAAAAGAGGCCCGGTCGGCGGTTTCTGCGGCGGCGGGCTCGGCGGATCAGCTAGAGCAGATGATGCGCCCTCGAAAGAGGGGAGGCGGCGCGGGCGCATCTTCCTCAACAGCATTTATCCCGCTCTCCCTGGGTTCCTCTTACACAGCTTCCTTTAGGAGCTTTGTCTGTCCCTCTCCACTGGGAGGAGGGACCAACGTCTGCTGACCTTCTTCTTGGTCCAAGAAGAAGACAAAGTGGAAGTCCCTCCGTCGCGCTCTTGGGGCGGGAAAGGTCCTCTCCCGAGTTGTTGGCCATCGACTTGATCGATCGTTTGGCTTTGGCCACTGGTCTCACGGTGTCCCCGTCAGGTCAGTTGACGAGACTCCGTTAGCGCGGTCGAGATCTTTCTCGACCGTTGGAGGTTATCGACCAGCGAAGCCAATCCCTCTCTCCGGTTCCCCGGTGGGGTGAGGATCCGTGGCTTGCCAGTGCCTCCGGTTCCGGGCCCTCGGTGAACCCTCCGAGCCAAGGGAGGGCCAGTTCCACCCGTCCCTTCCCCGCACCATCCTCGGAAAGGCCGAGGTTCTCGGTCTCGGACTTCTTCGCGGTCCAGCCGTTCCCACCATCATAGGCGGTCTCGGTCTCGGCACCGTGGTAAGCGGCGCCGCCGCTCGTCCTTGTCCTCCTCCTCGGATGAGGGGAGGCTTCGACGTAAGTTATGTCGACGTCCACGAGGACCTCGTGGCAACAGCTCTTTCTGACGGGAACAGAAGCGGCCGTCCTTCCTCGGCCATTAAGTGGCTGTCACGGACCGAACAACCCCTCGTTTTACCGAGGAGCCTGTTCCAGGCGGTTGTTTGGCCAAAACCAGCTGCCCCGATTCCGGTGGAACCTCCGCCTCCACAGCCGCTGTTTGGGGCTCCGACCAAACTCTCGGTCGGCTCGGGTCTGCCCCTAGGCTGTCGGTCACCCTCCTCCTGATCGCCCTCGGCAGGTAGGCGGTGGCTCAGGCCTGAGGCAGCTCTTTGCGGACTCTTCTGAGGTCCGGCATGATTCCTCCCTTTTCTCCAAGCGAGTGGACTTGGAGTCCTCTGGAGGTCAGTCGCTGGGCGACAGCCGTCGTCCTTCCTGGGTTACTCAGGCTCATCTCGGAGTCCACCGGGATGCAGCTCGAGCCTGTATCCAAGCGGGCCAAATATCCCCTCACGGAGATATTGGACCGAGGGGATTCCCCTACGGAGGCCTTTCCTGTGGCTGAGGCCATTGTGGGCCCGACCTTGGAGCTCTGGCAGTGCCCCGCTTCCTGCCCTGCACCTTCGGCCAGGATGGCCAGGAAGTATGCGGTCCCTACCGGTTCCCTGTCCGGTTTCTCGGAACATCCCTCAGCCGAGGGGTTAGTGACCGACAGCGTTTTCTGGCGTGCCGAAAACGCTAGGGACGTGGACAAACCTCCCGACAAGGAGTCCAAGAATTTGGACTATGCCGGGCAAAAAGTCTACGCTGCGTCCTCCCTTGGCCTTCGTCAGGCAAGTTCGGCCGTGCTGATGCCACATTTCTCCCATGCCCTGTTGGGCTCCCTGGCCGAGGTAGTCCCTCATCTCCCGGCTGACCTGCAGACCACGGTTAGGCAGGTGCGGGACCAGGGCAGGCAGTGGCCAAGCAGCAACTTCAGACTGCTCTGGACATTGGAGACTCATGCACCAGGTCAGTTACGGCGCGAGTGGCTGTCTTGCCGTCGGGCATGGTTGAGGATATCCACCTTCACAGCAGATACCCAGCACAAATTGGCGGATGTCCCTTCCTGGGGACCGACCTCTTGAGCCCTGGGTGGAAGGCCACCTCCAGAGGATCGAAAGTCCAATGCCACCTTGGACTCGGTCTCATCCGCTCAGAGGACAAGGACCACAGACTGCAACCCAAGCCCTTTCGTCCGTCTAGCCCCGACACGTCGGCCCAGCAACACCAGGGCCAGCAGGCTCGTGCTTGGCATCCCAAGCCAAGCCCGCAGCTCCTCCTCCAGGAAGCAGGGAGGTAAAAGGCCAGGTGGTCCCTCGTAGATCCCTCCTCCAAGCCTGCCACAGTGGCCGGGTTGAGAGGTGTAAGCCCCACACCGTCACCTCACCCCAGGTTCCCCACGTGGAGGACAGGCTCCAGTACTTCCTTTCCGCCTGGTCTGCTAGTACCACAGACCGGTGGGTGTGGGGAAGTGGTAGGAAAGGGCCTGCCTCTAGGTTCGAGCAGGCCCCACCCTTCAGAGGTGTCGCACCTCGGGGGCCTCGGGGGTCAAGCCTCGCTGTCAGCTCGCCCGAGCCGAAACGCTCAACCTCGCCGAAGGAGGTGATAAGAGAGTGGCGGACTCTCCCTCAAACCCAGGGTTCGTGTCAGGTACTTCCGGTTCCGAACGGACGGGGCTGGGCTGCCCATTCTCCCCACACGACCTAAACAAGTTCCTAAGGTCTCGAACCTTCAGGATGGTCACTCTGGCTCAGATAATACCATCCTTGGAACACGGCGTGGTTCTGCTCTCGACCTACAGGACTGCGTTCTTTCACGCCCCTATCCGTCTGTCCCATCAAAGGTTCCTTCGCTTTAGCGGAGGATCCTTCGAGTTCAAGCCATGCCCTTCGACTATCTCCAGCTCCCAGGGTCTTCACCAAATGCATGGCAGTGGTGACAGCATTCCTGCGGTGCTGAGGGGTCCGGGTTTACCCTTACCTGGACGATTGGCTGATAGCAGCCCCCTCCAGACAGGAGGTGGAGCGGTCCAGAGATCTGGCCCTCCATGTTTGCTCTCAGATCGGCCTCCTCATCAACGAGGCCAAGTCGGAACTCGAGCGGAAGCAGGTGATTCTTTTCATTAGGGCAGAGCTCGGCTCTCTTCGAGCCAGAGCATGGCTCCCGGCGGACAGGGCCGAGGTTCTTTCCTCCTTTGCCCAGTCATTTCTGGTTGGGCAATTGCACCCTGCCCGGGACTTCCTGCGCCTCCTGGGTCTCATGGCGGCCTATACCAGCGTGGTCCGTTGTGCCCGCTGGAACATGTGCCCCCTTCAGTGGGGGCTGGCCAGCCAGTGGTCCCAACGCTGCGATCCTTTGGACCAGCTAGTGACGGTGACCCAGGGGATGTGGAACGCTCTCCAGTAGTGGACCGTTCCAGTTCATCTGCAGGAGGGCATCCCATTTGTCCGCCCCGAGCCGACGGTCTCGCTATCGACCGATGCCTCTCTTATGGGTTGGGGTGCCCATCTGGGGGAACACCGAGCACACGTCCTCTGGTCCCCGCGGGAGTCCCGATGCCACATCAACCTGCTGGAGCTCCGAGCGGTCCACCTAGCTCTCACCGCCTCGCTCCGTTTCTTAGGGTCAAGTGGTCCGGGTCCAGACGGACAATACCAGACCATGTACTATCTAAACCGCCAGGGCAGGGCCGCGCCCATGCTTCTATGCAAGGAAGCTCTCCGCATCTGGTCACTTCGCAGCCTGGAGGCGGATCTCCTAGCCATTCATGTGGCAGGAGCCTCCACACCCTGGCCGATGCCCTAAGCGGATAGGGGCTCGTCCCACAGCGGTCTGTCCTGCGGAGGTAGTACAAGATCTATTCTCCCATTGGGGCACACCTCAGGTGGACCCGTTTGCCTCAGGAGAATGCAAGCTGAGGCTGTTCCATGCCCACCCCCTCAGCAGGGCTCACTGCAGGGGGATGCCTTCTCGAGGCCGTGGAGCCCGGGCCTCTTCTACGCCTTTCCCCCATTCCCCTTGATGCACAAGGTGCTTCTCAAAGCAAGGAGGGACAAGGCACAGGTGATTCTGATAGCCCCTGACTGGCCCCGCCAGTACTGGTACCCAGATCTCCTCAGCCTCAGCTCCAGGCTCCCGAGACAGCTTCCAGCTCGCCCGGACCTGCTCTCAGTCAATCGGGAAGGTATTCCATCCGGACCTTCAATCCCTGCACCTGGCCGGCCTGGTTCCTGGCGGCTAGAGTTCCAGGCCTTGGGTCTTTCCGGCGAGGTCCTCAACGTAGTTGAGGCGTCCCGTATGAGTCAACCAGAAAATGCTAGCTTCAAATGGAAGAGATTTTCCATTTGGTTGCCAGAGCAGGCCTGGACCCTTCCTCCTGTTCCTTGGCGAGCATATTGGACTACCTTTGGTTCCTTTCTCAGCAAGGGCTTAGTCGTGACTAGCTAAGGTGCACCTGGCAGCCATCTCTGCCCACGGGCGCGGGCCGGGAAGCAGAGTCCGACAGTGCAGGAGAGGGTGGTCTGGTGCTTTTTCAAAGGCCCTTGATCACATTTCCTCCGGTGAGAACCTCCACCTCCGTGGGATCTACTGCTGGTACTGGCAAAGCTCATGGGCAAGCCATTCGAACCAATGCAGGTGTGAACTCTCACCTGTCATGGAAGACCGCCTTCTTGTGGCTGTCACGTCAGCCAGAAGGATGGAGAGCTCCAGGCGCTCTGCTCGAGTCTCCTTACCTGGTCTTCCACAGGGACAAGGTTGTCCTGTGCCCCCACCGAAATTCCTTCCGAAGGTGGTGTCGGAGTTTCACCTTAACCAGGTGTTGACTCTGCCAGAGTTCTACCCCAATCACACTGAGGTCAATAGGCTCCATACTCTGACTCCTAGAAGGCGCCGCCACTATAAGGAGCGACGGCTGAAATTCAGGAGAGGTTCGCCAGCTGTTTGTCACTCACGCTGAAGCCGCACCTGGCAGACCTGCAGCCAAGCAGACGATAGGCAGGTGGGTCACCTCCTGCATAGATCTCTGCTATAAGTTGGCGGGCATGGAGCCTTCCAGAGGATAAGGCTCATTCTACCGCCATACTGCTGCATCGGTGGCTGCTTCCAGGGACGTCCCTATCCAGGAAATCTGCAGGCTGCTACCTGGAAGTCAGCACACCTTCATCACCCATTACCACATCAACCTTGAGTCACACCGGATGCTGGTTTTGGGGCCCTCGGTTCTCCAGTCTCTATTCCTAAGTAGGGGGGTGTGTGCTTTGCCTCCCTCCGGAGAACTGCTAGGAGTCTGCCAGACAGTGTGGATGAACAACATATCCATGTCCCTAGAAGTACAGGTTACTCACCTGTAACAGGTGTTCTAGGAATGGTATATGTTGTTCATCCACGACCCATAACCTCCCCGGCTTCGACGCACAACCTGAGCTTCCAGCGGGCCAGATCTGGTGCCATGGGGCGGAGCCGAGAGTTTTACCACCCGGGTGGGTGGGAGGAGCCAGCTTGAAGACCTTCCGGCAAGATTCAAAGCGGCAAGGATACCTGCCAGACAGTGTGGATGAACAACATATACCATTCCTAGAACTCCTATTACAGGTGAGTAACCTGTATTTTCTCACGCCCCTCTTGAATCTCCACCCCACCAGTTTCCACTTGCGTCCCCATGTTTTTGACTCACTTTTCCTGCTGAATAGTTCCTCGAAGTTTATTCTGTACATTTTTTAAGGAACCTGAAGGTTTCTGTCATATCGCCCCTCTCCCGTCTGGCCTCCTGTGAGTTCATGTTTAGTGCCCTAAGCTGATCCTTGTGTAAGATCTGCCTTTTTAGTGCCGAATCATTTTGACTGCCATATGCTGCACCGTCTTCTGTTTGTCTTTCCTTAGGTGAGGACTCCAGAACTGGGCATAGTGTCTCAGGGGAGTGAATGAAAGATGGGGAAAAATAAAAGGGGTCATTCTTGAATCGACAAAGACATGCACGAAAACAGTTATCAAGAGAAGCAGGTACATGAGGCCTATATGGTTCTCTGAAAAGGTCAGTGAGAGCCAAACAGAAGGCCTTCATCAGGTATAAGAGAAGCAGAGGGATGAAGAATGTGTGTATGTGTGTGTGTGGGGGGGTTACCAAGTAAGTATTAGGAAGGCCAAGAGGGCAATCAGGAATGCATAAGCAAACACAAGACTGCCTATTGTGGAAGTGATTAAGGGCGGGGGAAAACAGATCTTACTTTGAGGATATCTCTTGCAGCTGGCTATCACCAGTAGTACTGAGCTGTCAGGCGCTAGGACCACATGGAAACCTTTCTAGCTAGCAGTTTACCAGAAGAGGCTGCCCACCTCTGACGTCAGCCTATCCTATATATGGCAGGCAACCCCCAAACCCTCCTCAGTTCTTTCCTGCTGTCGACCAGCACACATCAGACCACAGACTCCACCGCAGCTACAGTTGATTGCCTGTTTCACTGCACTTTCTTATTTTCTTCACACCGAATAAACATCTAATTCTTTCGGTGTCCGTTATTTCTTTTATGTCTTCTCAGCTTTCTTTGACATCCACATGTTCCACAAAGAGTGCCTGTGGCAAGCAGATCCCTGATAAGGATGGCCATTCTGCTTGCCTGTTCTGTCTAGGTCCCGACCACAACATCCAGACCTGTCAGACCTGCCAGAATTTTAATCTGGCCACCAGAAGACCGTGCCAGAGGACCCCCGAGAGCCA
The DNA here is from genome assembly GCA_016271365.2 of Neoceratodus forsteri. Taxonomy (NCBI): domain Eukaryota; kingdom Metazoa; phylum Chordata; order Ceratodontiformes; family Ceratodontidae; genus Neoceratodus; species Neoceratodus forsteri. The sequence continues at coordinate 573,848,216 of CM057452.1, forward strand.
CATCCTCAAGCAGAAGGTCACCCAGATGGAACAGGAGCTGCTGGCCCGGAGCACCTCTGCTTCCCCAGCCCAGTCATTGGGCTCTTCTTCTTTTAAGTCCAAGGACAAGTCTTCAGGGAAGCATAAGTACTGGGACAATGACTGGAACCATCCCCCCTCTTCTTCCCACTCGCAGTCGCCACATAAGGCCCCTCTGGTGACCACTTTGAGATCTTCCTCCCTCGGAAGGGTCGACCTCCAGGGCTTAACAAGCCCTTTCTCACTCAGGGCTGCCAGTGGCCCTGCTGGCTGCTTGGATCTCTCTGACTGGTGGCAGCTCTTCCAGGCGTAATGCGGCCGATCCCTGCCCCACAGCCCCTGCTATTTCAGTCCTTGTTTTCGGTGGGCTCTTCAGCAGGGAGCTCGACTGGAGTACCTCCAGTCGGCGAGGGTGCTGCTTGTACTAGTTCTCGCCCTGCCCCCCATTACACGCACCTCCGATGCTGGTCTCGGTTTCCGGGACCTCCGTCGAGGCTACCCCTCTGTCACAGGGGCTGGTGTTGCTGGGTACCAGCATTTCCTCAAGCCCAGTTTCCTCCCAGCCTTCACCGGCGGTGCCCTCTTCTCCAACACTGGCCTTTTCCCACTAGACGCTGGTGCATTCTGCCCGAGTGTCCCCTAGGCCAATGCCCCCTATACTCCTGCAACCCACGGTTCTGGTCCCACCCCCCCCCACATGCCGGCAGGGCCCTCGCCTGCTCTCCCTCTGCCTACGCCAGGGGGACCTGCACCCAGCCTCCCGCTACCGCTGCCCACGGGACCGACGCCTATGCTTTTATCCACATCTACCGGTCTACAGCCTGTGTACCCACCGCCAATGCCTGGGGGTCTGGCGATTGCCCATATCTGGCTCCTGCAGGGCCGGCACCTGCCTACCCGTATACTGTGCCGGTCGGGCCATAGCCACTTTATAACTATTCTGTGCCTGGGGGCCTGGCGCCAGTGCACGGTGATTACCACAGCCTGATTTCAGTGCTCTAGATGTTCATACAGTCACAGGCTCCTCAGCTGGGCTTGTCTCAGCCGTTTTCCCCACAGGGGCCTCCAAGGGGCACGCAACTCTGGCCCTGGCTCACCCACCTTCCAGAGCACCTCCTTCACACATGGATGCTGGTACTCCCATTTGCCTGGCTGACCCTCTCCTGGGTGATCGTGTACTCGAGGACTCTGCCTCAGATGACAAGGCCAGCTCCAAGTCCTCCTCACTAGAAGAGGTCTTTTAAGGGGATGATGGTGAGCTCACTAATATCCCCAAGTCTCCACCGGATGATCCCATCTTCACGGATATAATCAAGGCCTCGTGTTTACTGCGGCAAAGTGGAACTACATTCTGCGGCAGGACCTCATACTTTCTGCGGCAGAACAACTGTTGATTCTGCGGCCATTCTGCGGCATATGAATTGTGGTTAAATAGCATGCTTTCAATGGGATTAAGTCTTAATTAACCCTTTGACTGCCTTCATGTAACCACTCTGCTACAGTGAAAGTGGAAGTGGAACAGCAGGCCATTTAACAGTATGTAGTCTTCTTATCACAAATATTAAACTGCAATAACCCAAACCTGGTGCAGCCATGGGCCATCAGCGTTCTCTTTTAATGAATTTTATCTCCCACCCCAAATCTGAAGGCTCACCTGTTCTTCTTCTGGAAATTGGTGGCCTTTGCTGTTCTCCTAGGTTATAATCAGAGGTGGACATACACACTTAACTAAAACTACACAGAAGGCAAAACCTGCTTGGATTTCTTCTGGTTTATATTTACAGTTAGCAGATATAAAGAGAGACTCCAACTTGAAAGCCATTTTTTTCTGATTTTGATCAATGTTCTTTTAGATTATTTTTTTTTTAAACTAGGAATACCACAACTGCCTTGCAACAAACATGTTGAGTGCAGTGTGCAAATCTCTGTGTTGTGGGGGGGATTGTCTTCCTATAACAGTGAAGGAGGGTGTAACTTGCAGTGTCTGTAGGATTTGTTGACTCCTGATTTTTCTTTTGGGGGACACACTAAAACATGCAAGCATGTCATCCTTATTAAGCTGCAGTAACCTTGGTTAGCATGTTCTCGTCTCCTCACAACTCAGGGGGTTGTGGTGTTCTTCAGTCAGTGACCCTCATTCAAGTATAGCAGCAGTCAAATTCTCCATTCCAATTTACTTCCATACCTGCTTGCTCCAGTTCTAGTATACCCTGGTCCCAAACTCTACTGCAGCTGGCAAACTTGACCCTCCTTAAGAATTGAACTTGATGCCACCACTTGGGCTGCAGGTTCAAATCTGCCAAGAAATTACTCTCACACTTGCAGGTACAGATCTACAGCCTACAAATCAAAACTGTGATCGATGTCCACTGGTAGAGACAGAGTCTTGTGCTCGGTCTGCTGCCAGCCTTATGTTTCTGCAATCAGCTCCTCCTCCTCCTCCGATACCTGTCACCACACCAAGATCGATTCCACTTCTGAATCTTCTCACTTCTTGACTACTGCTCACCTTCCAGTTCTTCCTTCCAGGTTCATGTTCCAAGGATTCAGTGTGCCCCATGAGCAGCCTCACAATGAAAAGTTAACATGGCTGAGCTAGCCACACCTACACCTACACAGCAGCAAATCATAACTGCCATGGACCTAATCAAGCTCTGCTACTCTTGCTTCAGTCCCCCCCCACACAATACTGGCTGGATGGAGTTATGTAACAAGAGTCAGTACAAGTCAAGATGCCATGTGGCCACTAGCTTTTCAGTTTTGTAGTGGACAGCATCAATTTGCTGCCCCTTCTAATGAGCATGAATGCTATGGGGTTTATGTGATAAGGGCCCGTCTGAAATAGCGCCGCCTGCAACAGCGAGGGAGGGAAGAAAGCGACTGTCAATTATGCCGACCCAGCGAAGGGCGACCATAGCAGGAGTCAGATGGAAGGGCGCCCCGAGCACGGCATGCCCTGCAAGGCAGAGGGGACAGCATGCCGCCATGGGCCGAGAGGAGAGAGAGAGAGAGAGAGAGAGAGAGAGAGAGTGGCCGGGTGCACGAGCAGCAGGCACCACCAGGGATGGCGAAGGGTAGGGCACAGCAACAGGAGATGCATGGCAGTGGCAGTGGTAGGTGGCTGGCACACAGGGACTGGGTGCATACGCAGTGTGAAGGGTGGATGTGCCGTACGTCAGAGGGCACAACCCAGAGCACTGCAACAGCACACCATGCAAAGTCAGGCGGCCGGCATGGGGGGGCCACGGGGCAGACAGCATGTGGCACGTGTGAGTCCACCACTGTTGTCCATGCAGCATCCTGTGCCTGTGCAGTTCCCTGTGGCACCGTCCTGCTGTGTGGTGCCCTTTGTGGTACATGTCAGTGACTACTGTTGGGCCAAGGGGAGGTCGTATTGCACTGCGCCTGTTTGTGTGCTTGGTCCAGCCCTGTTGCTGCTGGGTGGTGCGGGCTCATACCGCTGCCCCTGTGTCCTGTTAGCCGCCGGTATACCTTGTCCCTGTGTGCCCCAATGGTGGCACTTCCACCTCTGGTGTCTCCTGGTCACCCATCCTTTGCCTCATACTGCCACTGCCTGCTAGCTGTGTGAGCTGTCCTGTGCTCGCTAAACTGTTGTAGCTATCTGTCAGTGGCGCCTCCTCTATCAGCGGGCCTGCTGGGGCTTGCAGTTCTGCTGCAGGATTCTGTGTGAGGCGCCCTTACGGGGTTACAGGTCATTTCGCTCACATAATTGTATGTCTGTCTTATGGAGTGCTCGCCCTTCCTGAAGTGGCGCTTTGGGACTCACCCCGAGACCGCGCTGTTCATTTGGTGCTCTACTTGGCTGCTGCCATGCTATGGCATACATAACATATCAGTTACTATACCCTTGCCTTGTGTGATCGCATAGCATAGTTAGCATTTCTGTGACTGTATGGCTGGTATTCCTGATTTCTGTGGCAAGCACTGATTTCTGCATTCAGCCCTGAATTGTGCAGCCACTGGTGCAACCGCAGAATTGCAGAAAACACGGGGGCCCTGGATATAATGTGGCATATCCAGACTATGATGGGGTGGGACACCAAGGAGCAGGACCCAGAGCATTGTCGCCTGGTCATTTATCTCCGCCAGTGTGACGCTCCCCCACTCGTGATCCCCCCCCGATGGTGGAGTCATATGATAATATCACCAGGACCACTTGGCTTCACCTGCATACAATCCCTGCGGTGCCAAAAAGCACACAGATTATACCACCCACCAGCTGGCAAGTCCTTCGGGAGCATCCAAAGGCCGACTCAGTGGTCATCAGTGCAGCACAGGACCACACCAAGTGTCCAAAACACCTCAGTGCCCTCCCTCCAGATGGAATTGAGGCAGCTGGACCAGGTGGACAAGTGTGCCCTTTACATTGGCCACTCTTGCCATCAGGGCCCTTAACTACCTGGCTCACATGGTGCAGTACCAGAATTTGTTGTGGGACCAGGCTCAGGAGGTGGTAGCCCGATGACCCCTCCAAACAGCTGACTCTGCAGGCCGTGAAGACTGGGTTTGTTGTTAGTACCCATGTCCTTCGGGCAGTGTAGAACGCAGTGGATGCCTCTGGATGAGTGGCAGCAGCAGGCATTGACCTGCAGCCCTACGCTTGGCTTAAAGTCTCAGGTTCCCCCCCCCGATGTTCATTACAGTATTCTGGAAGCCCTCTTTCATGGGTTTTAACTGTTCGGGGGCAATGTCCAGGGCATTATCTCCGAGCTTCAAAACTCGGGATGAGCGTTGAAGTCAGTCCACTCAATGTACCACACCTAGCTGAAAGTAGGTCATAGGGCCCCTTTTCATCACTCCTCTAAGAGGCAGACCAGAGCCCCTACCAAAACCTGGGGCAAGTGCAAGCAGGGTACAGCCCTGCCTGTTCCCTCCCCAGGCAGCCAGAGGTGCCACTACAGCTCAGTTAGGGGCTGCCCCCACCTTCTGACTCCTTGCCACCCCCTCCCCGTCCTGTAGAGTTTCAGGAAGGGACAGTAGGGGGTCGCTTCTCCCTTCACCTAGATCGGTGCAGGGCCTTTACGACTGACAACTGGGTGCTTCAGCTCATAGAGTGCGGGCACACTCTAGAATTTTTGGAGTGCCCCCCCCATTCCACAAAGGGCATTCGCATATCCACCAAGCCACGTCTCTCTTATAAGGGCAGAGATTCAAGCCCTGTTGCAAAAGAAGACCATCGAGCCAGTACCTCCTTCCCAATAAGGTCCAGGGTATTACTCACATTTCTTTCTGGTTCCCAAGAAAACGGGGACCTCTGCCCTATCCTGGACCTGAGCAGTCTCAACTTGTACATAGAGTACAAACGTTTCAGAATGAACACCTTACAGAGTTTACTGCCTCTGCTGCACCAGGGGAACTGGCTGTGTTCTCTGGATATGCAGACATCCATTTCCTCTGTTTCCATTTCATGGGTGAGCACTGCCAGTTTTGGGCCTTGCCCTTTGGCCTTTCCTCTGCCCGCAGGGTGTTTACCAAGTGCCTGGTAGTAGTGGTGGCAGCAGCCTTGAGGAGGCAGGGTTTTTAAGTTTTTCCCTACCTGGATGACTGACTCTTGGCAGCCCCGTCCAGGGACTGTCTCTTGCAGACTCTGGAAGGTACTTGCAGCCTGTTTCAGTCCCTGGACATTACTGTCAACCTGCCCAAGTCCTTCCTTACCACCCGCCAGTGCCTCCTTTACATAGGGTCTGTCCTGGACACAGCTCAGGGCAAGGTCTTTTTGCCTCCAGACATGGTGAAGCGACTCATGCCTCAGACCTGCCTCCTACTCCACAACCACCATGTTCAAGTGAGGGAATTCCTCAGACTCCTCAGGTTTATGGTCACAGCTGTTGCGATGGTTCCCCTAGCCAAGCTGCATATGAGGATCCCTCAGTGGACCCTACGGATGCAATGGGACTAATGGGTAGACTCCCTGGATCAGTTAGTGCTGGTGTCGGGGCCCCGTCCAGAAGGTACTTCTGTGGTGGCTGGAGCCCTACAATCTGTTTTGTGGTGTGGCCTTTACTTCTCTCCCGCTCAGCTGATTCTCACGATCGACGCTTTGAGCCTCAGTTGGGGTGCCCACATAGGGTCTCACCAGACCCAGGGAACTTGGTCATTGTTCAAGCATGATCACCACATCAGTATTCTGGAGATGCGGGTGGTCTTGTATGCCCTTCCGGCCTTCCAGATTCAGCTCTCCCTGGGACTACTCTTACTTCAGATGGACAACCTGTGCATTGTTTATTATATAATCAAGCGGGGGGAACTCATTCCTACCCCCATGCAGGGAAGCAATGAGAGTCTAGTATTAGGCCATTGAGCATGGCCTACAGCTGTCAGCTGTCCATGTTCCCAGCTTCCAGAAGGTCCTGATGGACTGTCTAAGCTGTTCGCAGTTCTGGGCTCATAAGTGGGAACTTCTGACCTCGGTGGCAGAAGACCTCTTCGACAGATGGGGTCAAACTGAGTTTGACCTTTTTGTAACCCCACTCAATGCAAAACTGATGCATTTCTACTCTCTATATCCTGGATCTGGAGTTTTTTGGCAAGACACATTGTTCCTCTCCTGGACAGGGAGGTTTCTGTATGCCTTTCCTCCCTTCTCACTCCTTCAGTGAGTTCTAATCAAACTCCAGATGGAGGGGGCAACAATGATTATCATCGCTCTCTTCCTGCCTCGCCAGATCTGGTTTCCCCTCCTGCAGCAACTGGTGGTGGAACCTCCATTCCCCCTGCCCCTGTGCACAGGCTTGTTCTCCCAGGACTGGGGCACCCTCATCCATCTGGACCTTAAGTTAGTTCATCTACACGCATGGCTCCTGAAGACGTAGCCATAGCCAGATCTGGGGTTTCCTTCAAAGTGGCCGATATGTTGGTGGCGGACAGGAAGTCCTCCACCAGGGCCACCTATTCCATGAAATAGAAGCACTTTGCTCTATGGGCTGCTTCACACCAGTTGGATCCCTTCACCTGCCTGGTGGATCAGGTTCTAGAGTACCTCCTGTCCCTATCGGGCTTGGGTTTAAGATACTGTTCTATTAAGATACATCTTTCTGCCATCTCTGCATACCGTGTACCAGTGGACGGGCGTACAGTGGCCCAGCTTGATGTGTCCCGCACTTTTCTGCAGGGAATTATGCACTTAAAACTCCCAATTCAGGATCTTGTCCCACCTTGGGACCTTAATTTTGTATTGGAAAAACTTACTTTGCCTTCCTTTAAACTGTCCGCAACTTGCAAGCTACACTTTCTGTCATGGAAAACGTTGTTTTTGGTGGCCATTACTTCTGCTCAAAGGATTCCAGAGCTTCAGGCCCTCATGTGTAAAGATCTTTATTTAGTTTTCCACAAAGACAGGGTGTCTTTGCATACCAGTCCTAAGTTTCTTCCTAAGGTGGTGTCAGAGTTTACTTTGAATCAGTTCATCCATCTTCCTGTTTATTTCCCTGAGCATTCCAATCAAGGGGAGGCATTACTCCATACCTTGGATGTACACAGAATTCTGAGATACTATACACACTGGACTAAGGACTGTTGTAAGTTAAGTCAGTTGTTTGTTTCATTTACCCCTGGGAGAGAGGGCTTCCCAGTTTCCAAACAGTGTTTGTCTAAGTTGTATCATTAACTGTTACCACAAGTATGGTAAGGAACTTCCAGGGGCTGTCAAAGGCCATTCCACAAGAGGCGTGGCCACCTCAGTCGCATGCTTTTGCAACATGTCTGCTGCTGACATTTGTGCTGCAGCCTCCTGGAGTACTGTCCACACCTTTACTGAATACTATAGTCTGGACATTGCCTCTAGGAGGCATGCCAATTTTGGCCTGGTGGTTCTTCAAGGCCTTCTCTTGTAAGCTGTCGTATTACCTGCCAGCCATCCATCCTGGCTGCCTCTGCGATGAGAACTGCTTGGGGCTCAGTTCTACCGGTGACAGCCTGCTGCAAGAGATACCTTTGAAGTAAAATAGTAGTTACGTAAGAACTTAACGTATCAGTAGATCTTATTTCGAGATTCACTCTTGCAGCAGGTAACACCTTTAGGACTAAGCCACCAGGCACCAGGACCCCATGGAAAACTTCTAGCTAGCAGTATCCGGGGGGGACCGCACTCTATGTCTGTCCGCCTCCAATGTCACGCGCAGTATAAAAGGCACAGTCTCCCAACCCATCCCCAGTTCTTTTCCCGCCATTGACCGCACAAGTCAGACCTCCACAGACTCCTTCAGCTTGTCAATTGCCATTTTTCTTGGAACCCACGTTTTCTTATTTTCCAAAAAATAAGTACCATTTTTACATTTTTGCACGTCGTTGTCTTCCCCTTCATCTTCCATTGAGCGATGGCAGTCAAAGTGTGTGCGGGAAGCAAATTCCCCATAAGGACGGCCATTCAGCCTGCCTTTTCTACCTTGGCCCGGACCATGACATCGACTCCTGCCAGCACTACCACGACTTTAACCAGCACACCAGGCTCCATTGCCAGAAGACCCTCAAAGCCTTTTTGCTCTCCAAAAGATTATCTGAAATGGAGAAGGAGCTTCACCACAAGAGTTTGTCTTCCTCTCCATCCTCATCTTCTTCGCATAAAGGGAATAAGTTGCACAATAAACACAAGCACCGGGAAAAACACCGTGAGAAACCCTGGGCAGAAGATCGCTCCAGGTCCCCGAAGAAGTCGGTGTCTAAACCTCCCTCCTCCTCCTAATGGCAGAAGGTTCCTTGGGACATGGGGTTCTTCCCAGCCTCTCAACCACTAAAGCTTAGGCCCATTGCCACCGGGCTCTATCTAGGTGGTAATAATTTAAATGGGGGTCGTGGGGCCTTTTGAAATAACACCAAAAAGACTTCTAGTTAGTTCCAATATCTTATTTATTCTTTTCCCCTACATTTCACACCTATCAGGGGCTTGTTCACGGGTATATATATTCTTAATTCTCTTCGATATTCTGGTTTACATCTGTTAATATACAACATCAATTTTAGTTGTCATTTTATTGCTTTAAAAGCTAAACATACAAAACATTTTTTGGTACTGGTTGTGTTACCTCACTAAGCTGTACAATACTTATAATGGCCCATTAGAGTTCTTTCCACTATTGTGCCAGCATTTGTGATATAAATGTCATTCTCTGAGATACACCTGCAGCGACCTGAAGATATGCGCCATAGGAACAAGCAGTGCTATAATCCATCATTTTCCACAGTTTATAATACTTGTGCCACTGTTTAACTGAAGCAATATCCTACCTGGTATGTCTCACAAACTGTCTCACAGATCTTAGATTATGTAAATATATAACAATGGGTTTATGTTTTAGGGTTGGTTTTCAAAATTCCATGCAATGTTTCAAAAAGGTTTAAAATTTCTATATAAAGAAGTACCTACAAGGTCCAAATTCATTGAAATCCTGAAAGGAGATCAGAACAAATGCCACAGAAAATGGCTTAATGGTTCTGTTACCAGGTATGAGGTGCTTCCACAACCTCTTGTGCCTGTCCTTCTGATTCTGGCTATAGGACATCGAGGATTGCTGATATCACAGTCACTCTACTGAGCATTTGCAGGCAGACTGCCTGAGACAGGGAACCAGGTGGGTTAGCCAGTGGGTCCTCAGGTGGCAGGCCGTTGTCTGTCGCCCTCCTGGCCAGGGTGTCTGCTGAGTCTACCTGGATGCCGGGGGCTGCTGCCGCAGGGTGACACCCCAGATCGATGCCCTCTCCCCCCGGGAAAGGTGGGTGTTTGACCCATTTGGGAGCTAACTCCCCTTCACACGTGACTCCACCTAGATGGCCACTGGATCAGTCTCCAGCCTGGCATAAGCCTACGCTGGTCCCCTTGATGCCAGTCTCGCCAGCCTCTTCTCGGGTGACCCTGTCGCTGGATCCTCCGAAGCCACCTGCTGGACCTGACGTCCATCTCCAGCCAACGCCTGATGATTAGACTCTGGACCTGGTACATCCGATGCCAGACAAGTACTATCCCCCTGGGTCTGGCCCCGGGCACCCCAGATCATTCTACTCTGATGCCCAAGTTGCCTCAGCCCAAAAACCAGACGCCAGGGCCATCTAAACCTAAGCTCCCGACGACGGTTGCACCAACTCCTCTGCAGGGTCCACCGCAGAGCCTAAATGAGCTTTTCTCAGCCTGGTAGGCCTTTTTCAAAGATAAGCAGACACTCGGGGCACCCCCTCAGCCATCCCCTCAGAGACCGCTCCTGGATAAGCCTCCAGCCAGACTGCCTACCCCTCCTCCAAGGGGGGGCTACCCCGATGCCAGATGGGGTGATAAACCTCTTCCACAGAGTCAGCTGGGAAAGCATCCGTACTCGCTTTCCCCCTCCCCAGACTTGGGGGACCCGGACAGATACTCCTCCTCCGATTCCAGTCGAGGGGACCCGGACCTGGTGTCTGAGCCAGAGGGTGGCAAAGACACGACTCCGTCCCCACCCGACAACCCATTATTCATGGATGTGATGCATCACATCCAACAACTTAGCAGCTGGGACACCAAAGAGTTGGATATAGAATGTAAATGACTAGCCATCTTTCTCAGGAGGAAAGACATCTTGCCCATGGTGGTCCCTCCTATGGTCGAATCCTACAAGGATGTAAGCAAGCTAGCTTGGAAGCGACCCTTCTCTATGCTGGCCATATCAAAGAAATGTGACTGGCTGTATACTGTTCCCAGGGATGACCCCTGTTATGGGGATCAACCAGAGGTGGACTCTGTTGTCATTAACACTGCCCACGACAGGTGCAAGACACCTTGGCACCTCAGTACGTAACCACCAGATGAGGATTCGAAGCAATTTGATTATGTGGCCAAGAAAGTTTGCTCTTCTGCCATGTGTGCCATTCGTTCCCAAAACGTCTTTGCCCACATGGTGCAATACCAAAATGCCCTATGGGATAAGGTGGGGGGGCTGGCCCAGGCCATGCCAGACTGCCCAGGCCGGACCGAGCTTATGGTGATCCTGAAGTCAGGATCTCATGTTGGTAATCACGTCCTCAGGGCATCCTATGATACTGTCGACTCAGCTGGGAGAGCCGCTGCTTCAGCTGTCTGTATTTGGCAATAGGTCTGGTTGCGGCTGTCAGGCTTTGTGCCAAATGTGCAATCCAAGATTGTGGATGCCCCCTTCAGGGGAACAGTGTTGTTTGGTGAGGATTCACAGAACTTTGTCACCCGGCTGCAGGAATCTGGAAAAGCTATTCAATCCATATATACGATGTACAAATCTCAGCCAACTCGGAATTCCAAGCAGTCCTATCGGAGGAACACCAGACATAATCCCAGAGGACAGCTGCAGCAGAGGTCAGGCTTCAAGCGAAGGGCCTCTACCCCTGTCTCTGGTTGTTCAGCCCTTCGGGCCCCCAGAACCTCCCAGTCTGCTCTTTCCCCTCCCAGGCGTATCAGCCTGACTCGCCGTCCGAACCCCTTCCCTGGCTCGGTCAAGGGTCATTCTACCAGTGGCATGGCTGCTTCTTTTGCCTCACTGAAGGATGTGTCTACTGCTGACATTTGTGCGGCAGCCACTTGGAATTCTGTCCACACCTTTGTGAAGTACTACAGTTTGGACATTGCTTCTCACCACAGGGCAGGTTTTGGACTTGCAGTCCTTCAAGGCCTACTGTCCTGATTTCTTTGGGAGTTTTCTGCCTCTACCCTTCTACCTGGGTTTTCTCAGTTATTGCCTAGGACTCTGTCCCAAAGGTGTTACCTGCTCCATCCACCTCTTTTTATCTGTGTCTCACTCTCCTCCCATCGGAGTGCACCTTCTGCTTTCCATTTACTACTGGGTTACCTTGGTGTTCTCCTCTATTCATCCCTTTCTGGTCTCCTGCTTCTGATCTCCGGTGGGAGAACTGAGGAGGGCTTGGGGGCCACCTGCGTTATGTAGGATAGGCTGACATCAGATGCTGATGTTGGAGGTGAGCGGCCCCCTCTGGTATACTGCTAGCTAGAAGGGTTTCCGTGTTGTCCTAGCACCTGACAGCTCAGTCCTACTGGTGATAGCCTGCTGCAAGAGATCCTCTCGAAGATCTACTGTTATGGTAAGTTCTTACATAACTGTACTTTTTTCAAGAAAATACAAAATCACACATGCCCACACAATGCAAAGCATCATGGGCTGCATATGCAAATCACCACAGAATGTTATGCTGGTCCAACTTTAAGCAGAATTGCATGGTTTTCAGGTATATAAAGGAAAAAAGAAAGACTTGTGGGGTGAATTGTTAGACTAACAGACAAAGGCAGGGTAATAGAGGAGGATTAGCAGAAAGCAGTCATTCTGAATGACTACTTCTGCTAAGTATTCACTAGGGAAACAGCAGGCCTTTGCCAGAGAGTGGCATAAAGGCTGCTGAAAGGTGGTCCTGGGTTGAGACTGCAAGTATTTACTACTGAAAGGGTCACAGGAGAGCTAGCAGCCCTGCAGAGAGCTAAGGCCCTGGCGCCGGACTGGATGCACCCAAGGGTGCTCATGATATTGGCATCGGAATGAGCTGGACCCGTGGCAGGGTTATTCAGTAGGTTTATTCAGACGGGGTGGTTCCAAAAGACTTGAGGGTCTGCCACACAAGGGTGGGGACAAAGAGCAGCTGGGTAACAACAGACCTGTCAGGCTTAACTCCCTTGTGGGTAAACTAATGGAGACACTAGTCAGAGATGACCAATTGGGTGGGCAGAGCCTGCAACCACCACAGCAGGACATGTTTACCTCAATTCCTGGGAAATTAGATTTGAATTTGCCTTAAAATATACCTTATTCTTCTTCAGTGTCCTTCTTTTTTCTCCATTTGGTAGAGATAGAAGTTTGGAGCTTTGTGTGTAAATTTGGAAAGTTTTTGATATGGGACCACCAAAGAAATCAGACAGAAATGATGGAGGACAGTGTGGGCAGCAGGCCTTGTCGGAGTCAGATGAAATACAGCCTACATTGGCAGAGGTTCTCTGAGCGGTGCAGACTCTGGATGAAAGAATTGAGACTTTGTATGAAAAGGTGACTGATTTTTCAAGCCTGCCTCACTACTTGTGAGGTTCAGTCCATGACAGCAGTAATGGAAGACAAGAAAGCTATAGGAACAGCAGAACAGACTTCAGCTGCCACAGCTGGTCTCATTAAAGAAAATTGGTTGTTACAATCACGAATTGAAAATTTAGAGAATCTGTCCAAGTGCCAAAATGTTCATTTGCTGGGTCTTCTGAGACCGTTGAAGGTGAAGACCATATCTTTTGCTGTACACTGGCTGAAGGACAATCTAAAATTGGAACTGCTGCCCACAGTCCTGAAAGTTTTTTATATTATACCATGCTGCATGTTTGATGATAAAGGACTATCAAGGACTCTGCTAACTATTACTTCTTCTGGAATGGAATGGGACTGGATATTGGACACAGTGTGTAGTGTGCTCAGTCTTTGTAGAGAATGGTCAATGCATTTTGCTTTTTCCTGACCTAAACCAGGTTCTTAATGCCGTAAGAGCCACTCTTAAAGAACTTGGGGTCTCTCATTTGCTGCACTATCCGGCAAAATTTAAAATTATATATGCCGGTAAAGTGAACGTTTTTGAAGATTCAGCAGATGCAAGGAAGTTGGTAGCTAAAATTCAGAAGGACTTGGTTGAAGTGATGCTGCTGAAGAAGGTGAAGATGTGGCTGACCGATTTATTGCCTACGTTTAATACTAGACTTGTCTGAGTACAGTAAGGTAGAAGACAGAGTGTTAGTCCATGGTCTGGTGGTGCCACAATGTTGGGCATTAAGTGCTGAATCTTTACTCTATCTTTTAACACCCTTGCATACAGTGTAACAATGTTTTAAATGGGACAGCTGTATCCTGGCTCTAAGAGGGTGCGGATGCGTGGCATCACTTGGTTTTAGTTTCTCCTCCCCCGTGACTTCATTCAACTCTATTTACAGTGACTAAGGCTTTTGCCTGTATGTAGTTGCTCTGTTGTTTATGCTATAGATCCTAACATTTTACAGAATTTCTGTGGACATAAGCTGTTAACATGTGTGACAGGGTTGAGTACCGCCCTGTCCCAGTTGTTATGGAGAAAGAGTTAAATGCAAGGATCTGTTCTGTTCTCTCCTTTTCTGTTTCTTCTCTGTCTGTCTGTGCAACCAAATTTTCTCGTGAGACCTATGACTTGATCACCCCGACAGTCTTGCAATTCTCTGCCTCTCACTATCTCTCTACCTTCACTTGCTGTTCTGTCTTTTCTTCCCTCTTGCATATCTGCAGGTATGAAAATATATGTGAATCTTTTTGTGGAAATGTAATTGATACTTGGATTCCTTTGTTTAAAACTATATATAGTTATACTGTTGAAATGATTGCAAAACTATTTGGAACTCAGGGGGTTAACCTGAGATGCAATTTTTAAGCCTTTTACAGAAGATGTAAACAGGAGGTCAGTTCTGGGTCACAATATTTTTTTTGCTGCATCCACTGAAACTTACAAGAACACTGTGTGAGAAGCATTCTATCTTCTTAACGAGCTCCTGCACGTACTTATAATAAGGAGCTGCAATGTTTTGCTAAAGAGAAACACAGAGACCAAGAGAGAACAAAAAATTCAATGTTTAGAAGCACAGAGAAAAGAAGAAATGTAGCAACTCTAAAGAAGAGATGCAGCGACAGGAGCAGCAGAGAAGAGATCCAGCGACAGGAGCAGCGATGGCTGGATGCCTTGCAAGTTTTCAAAGCTGGAGGATCTGGCACTGGTCCAGCAGAGCAACAAGACACAAACAACTTAAAATACCTTAAACTTACAAAGTCATGTCCCTCGGATGATATTGAAGCATACCTGACAACTTTTTAAAGGATTGCCGTTGCCTGCCAGTGGCCAAAGCAGCAGTGGGTAATCAGACTGATACCTTACCTGACAGGGAAAACCCAACTTGCCTATAGCAATATGGACACTGCACAGTTAGAAAACTATAACCCGGTGAAAAACGAAATCCTGAAAAGGTACGACATCTCAGGAGAGACCTAGATGCAGAGATTTCGGTCTCTGGAGTACAACTTGGTCAACAGTCCGCGGGAAGCCTTCACCCAACTTGGAAAACTCCTGAGAAAATGGCTCCAACCAGAGGGCAAAACAGTCCCACAGATCATCGACACATTTGCAATGGAGCAATTCATCAACATCCTGCCTACAGATGTGCAGCTTTGGGTAAAAGAACACCAACCAGAAAGTGATGAAAGGCTGTTTCTTTGGCCGAAGACTACCAAATGGCCAGACAGATGCCACAGCAGTGAGGTAACAGCCAAGCACTGGTAAGATATTCTTTTTCCCATTTAAACTCCAAGTCGGATAAGAACTCTGGTGGGGGTAACAAATCTGCACCCAAAGACTTTATTTGCTCTAACTGTAATAAGCCAGGTCATATTGCAAGAAATTGCTGTAGTAAGAAGAGTGACACTGGAGCAGATTTGTCCTCAGCAAATTGGGGCAAGTACTTAACAGATGTGAAGGTGGGAGATAAGACTGTGAAGGTGCTTAAAGATTCGGGAAGCAGACAGACCCTAGAGCTTATTGAGTGCTAGGAAAGCAGTGTCCAAAAGAACCAGGTACTGGTGTCATCTGCATCCACGGAGACACTTAATACTATCCCACTGACCAAGTGACGCTGACTATTAATGGGGTGTCACACTAAATGAAAATAGGGGTACTGTAGTACTTAAGTTACCTGTGATTATTGGAAATGACTTTCCAGTATTTACTGAGTTAATCAAAGAGGGAGTAAATACTGAGGTTTCAGCAGCTGTGGTGACAAGAGCTCAGGCAAAGAAAATCTCAGATGGTGGGGACTCTTTTCCTTTCATTGATTTTGATTCAGACTTGTTTGAGCACAGCTCCAAGATTAGGAAGTCCAGGAAAGAAAGACGACGCCTGAAGAAACAGTGGCAACAAAAGACTGATGGACATAAGGGGTTAACATATGAAAATGCTGAAACTAAACTGATCACTGATTGTGATTTTCTTTCAGAACAAGCTAACAATGTTTCTCTCCATGGTTATTTTAAGCAATTGGGGGTGAGATCAAAACAGGGTGAACCTAGGTTTAAAAATTGTAAAAAATGTAATGGGCTACTGTGCAGAGTTTGGGTTAAACTTCAGATACAGGACCAGATAGAACAATTGGTTATACCACAAATGTATAGATCAGAGTTGTTTCAGATAGCACATGATAGTCCTATGGCTGGTCACTAGGGCAGGGATCGCACCCTTGCCAGATTGCTGTACAGATTTTACAGGCCTGGAATTTATGAAGATGTTGCTACCTACTGCAGTTCTTGTGCAGAGTGTCAGAAAGTAGCCCCAGTGACTAAAAAAGACAAGGTGCCCCTACCCTTGATAGATGTGCCTTTTGAGAGAATTGCAATGGATGTGGTTGGCCCCTTAGACAAAAGTAAAAAGGGCAATCAATTCATTTTGGTAGTATGTGACTATGCTACTCGATACCCAGAGGCAGTTTCTACGTGAACTGTCATAGCCCCAAAAGTGGCAGCATTGCTTGCCAAAATTGTCAGCAGAGTGGGCATACCTAAAGAAATCATTACTAATCAGGGTATTAATTTTGGTGCTTCATTACTTAAGGAGCTATACAGACTACTAGGTATCACTGCCATAAGAACCTCCCCTTATTACCCTCAGACATACAGTCTTGTTGAACGTTTTAATCAAACCCTAAAATGCATGTTAAAAAGGTTTGTAAAAGGGGAAGGGAAAGACTGGGACCATTACTTACCTTACCTGCTTTTTGCTTACAGAGAAGTGCCACAGGCATCAGCAGGTTTTTCATCATTTTAAATGCTGTATGGTAGACAACCTAGAGGGCCACTAGATGTAATAAAAGAAACATGGGAAGATAACCCCCATCAAAAACAATCTATTACATCGTATATGTGTGTCATGAGAAAGAAACTGGCAAAATATGTTGAAATCACCCATCGTAATCAGGAAGAGGCCCAAAACCAGCAGAAGGTGTAGTATGACCATGGGGTAAAGAAAAAAGTTTTTGAGCCAGGTGAAATGATCTTGCTACTGTTACCCACTACAGAAAACAAACTGTTAATGAAGTGCCAAGGGCCTTATAAAGTACTTAGACATACTGGCACAGTTAACTATGAGATTGAGACCCCTGATAGGAAAAATCCTACCAAGATATACCATGCTAACCTCCTCAAGAAATGGGTTGAAAAAACACCAAAAGCTGTTATGCTGGTTTTACCAGAAACTGATAAAGAAGTTATTGATGTAGCCTATGATAGACTGGAACAAACTGTAACTGCTGATGCTGTAATGGGGAATGTTTCCTTAACCTCAGAACAAACCTCAGAAATTCTTAACTTGCTAATGACATTTAACTGTACTTTTACCACAGTGCCAGGCCATGCAAAAGGAGTCGAGTACGTAATACTGACAAGGAATTCTTGCCCTATTAGACAAAAGACATACAGATTACCAGCGCGGTTAATAGCAGACGTGGTTAAGGAAATACAAAAAATGAAAGAATTGGGAATCATAGAAGAGTCGAACTACTTGGTCATCACCAGTGGTGAATGTAAACAAAAAATAAGGGGGTGTAAGAATCTGCCTTGATTTTGGGAAACTTAATCAAGTGTCAGAATTTGACAGTTATCGTATGCCCAGAATAGATGATTTGGTGGACAGACTGGAAAGTGCTAAGTATGTCAGTACCCTCGATCTCCAAGGGTTACTGGCAAATCCCCCTAGCTAAAGATTCCAGTGACAAAACTGCATTTGCCACTCCTCTAGGATTCTGTTAGTTCACCACCATGCCATTTGGTTTACATGGCGCACCTGCTACATTCCAGTGGTACATGGATGTAATTTTATCCCCCAACACTGGTTATTGTGCTGCATACCTAGGTGGTGTCATGGGGAACAGTCCAGACTGGAAAAGCCACCTGGAACACTTACAAGCAGTTATCCAATCGATTAAAAATGCAGGTCTGACAATTAATGCAACCAAGTGTACATTGGGCATGCAAGAAACCAGATATTTGGGCTATGTTTTGGGAACTGGAGAGTCAAACCAGGTGTTTCTAAGATAGAAGCTGTAGCTAACAGCTCTGTTCCCAAAAACAAGAAACATGTCAGGTCATTTTTAGGGCTGGCTGGTTATTATCAGAGATTTCTTCCCAGCTTTGCCGAGTTAGCTACTCCCCTCACTGAACTCACAAAGAAACGGTTCCCGAATAATGTGAAATGAACCCCAGAGTGTGACGAGGCATTTCAAGCCATTAAGGCTGCATTATGTTCAGCCTCTGTTTTAAGAAGCCCAGACTTTGAGAAACAGTTTTTGTTACAAACAGCTGCATCAGAGGTAGGCCTAGGTGCAGTCTTGAGTATGCATATAGATGGGAAAGAACATCCTGTTCTGTACATAAGTAGGAAGTTGCATGACAGAGAGAAAAGGTACTCCACCATTGAAAAGGAATATCTTGCAGTAAAGTGGGTAGTGGAGTCTTTAAGTTTTACTTACTAGGAGCTGACTTTGTACTTGTAACAGATCACAATCCTTTCTGTTGATTTAACCAAATGAAAGATAAAAATTCTAGAATCACACGATGGTACCTGGCACTACAGCCATTTAAATTTAAAGTAATGCACAAATCTGGGAACGAGAATGTCAGTGCTGATTTTCTGTCTAGATATGGATCTGGAATTGAATTCTGAAGGCTAAAAAAACAAATGTGTGAGTTTAAACATCAGCATTTGCTATACTGTTATGGAAAAAAGGATACTGCATATGCACAGAACTGTAAAGGTTATGTGCTCATGTTAGATGAGAATTACTAGAAGGTTTTGGAAACTTGTTTTTGTAAAACAGGTTCCATCTTGGGGGGGGGTATGTGACAGGGTTGAGTACCGCCTTGTCCCAGTTGTTATGGAGAAAGAGTTAAATGCAAGGATCTGTTCTATTCTTTCCTTTTCTGTCTCTTCTCTGTCTGATTGACAACCAAATTTTCTTGAGACCTAGGACTTGATCACCCCGACGATCTTGCAGTTCTCTGCCTCTCACTATCTCTCTACCCTAACTTGCTGTTTTGTCTTTTCTTCCCCTTTGCATATCTGCAGGTATAAAAATATATGTGAATCTTTTTGTGGAAATGTAATTGATAAGTGGGATTCCTTTGTTTAAAACGGTATATAATTATAGTATTGAAATGACTGCAAAACTAAAACTGTATATAGTTATACTGTTGAAATGATTGCAAAGCTATTTGGAACTCGAGGGGTTAACCTGAGATGCAATTTTTAAGCTTTTTGCAGAAGATGTAAACAGGAGGTCAGTTCTGGGTCACAATTTTCTTTTTGCTGCACCTGCTAAAACGGACAAGAACATTGGAAACGTGCAAGAACACTGTGTGAGAAGCATTGCTATTTCTAGGAGCATGGATATGTTGTTCATCCACACTTCTTGGCATGTCCCCTTCCACTTTAAATCTTGCCGAAAGTCTTCAAGCTGGCTCCTCCCACCCACCCGAGTGGTATATACCCTGGCTCCACCCCATGATGCCTGATCTTCCTTTCCGCCTGGAAGATACAAGTCCCCTCGTGCTCTCAAAGCATATCGAAGGCCCTGGATTCTACTCATCGGTTTTCGCCGAACATTATTCTCACACTCGTTTGAGTTAGCGATTGCGCTTTCACCACATCCAACATGGAGGAAAAATCTTTCCCCAGATTTTGCCGATGCCTCTGTGGCCAGAAGATGTCGCACACCGCCCCCCACCTTACGTGCGTATACTGCCTAGGTGTCAGACATGACACCTTGTCGTGTGGTTTTTGCCTGACCTTCCATCCCAATGTCCTGGACAACCACAAGGCGCATTTGAAGCTGGGGAGCCCGGAGAAAAGGAACCCGCCAGTGAAATCAAAGGAGGCGAGGTGGGCGGTTTCCGTGGCAGCGGGATCCGCCGAGCAGCTGGAACAAATGAAAGCATTTGAGGAGAAAGCAGCTCGAGCTTCGGCCAATCGAAGCTTCTTTGTTCCTCTGAACCTTGGCTCCACCTTTACGAGCTCCTTCAAGGAGTTGTGCCAGTCTCTCCCCACTCGGGGTGAGGCGCCCTCGGGCTCACACTCCGCCCGCTCCCGGAAGAGAGAGAAGGACTCTGTGTCTTCATCTTGTCATAGAAACATGGACTTTGACAGCAGATAAGGACCGCTTGGCCAACCTAGTCTGCCTGTTTCCCTACCTACAGGATAAGCCGTAGATCCTAGTTAACCAACAGCCTATTTCTTCCTACCCCCCACAAGAATTGCCTTATGTCTGTTCCATGTATTCTTGAATTCTCCCACAGTTTTAGACCCCACAACCTCCTCAGGAAGGCTGTTCCATGCATCCACTACCCTCTCTGTGAAAAAATACTTCCTCGCATTGCCCCTGAACCGCCCCCCCATCTTTAAATTGTGTCCCCTTGTCTCTTTTTCTGAAAGATGCTACCCTCTTGGACTTTGTTGATTCCACTGAGGTACTTAAAACGTTTCTATCATGTCCCCCCCTCCCTCCTTTCCTCAAGGGTATACATATTAAGCTCTTTTAGTCTCTCCTCATATGGCTTCTCTTGCAGACTCTGCACCATTCTAGTTGCCCTCCTCTGGACTGCCTCTATCCTGTCTATGTCCTTGCGGAGATGGGGTCTCCAGAACTGGATGCAGTATTCCAGATGGGGTCTCACCAACTGTCTGTACAGTCGAAGATGTTCCTGGGACCGAGAGTGGTCCAAGTCCCCGGTCTTGACTTTGGTCGAGATAGCATCCTCTGCCGCCGGCTTTACGGATCTTCCGTCTGGCCAGGGGACCGAGGAAGTGGCCGACGAGGTCAAAATTTATCCTCAACCCCATCGACCCCTTTTCGCCGGTTATGCCAGATGACTCCTTGGAAAGGACTCCGATCCTTATCTTTCCTGATGAGGATACCCAGCCTGCTAGTGTCCCCATCAAGGACTCTGTTCCAGACCCTCGGTTTTCACCAACCCCGGTGTCTCCCGATCGACCGAGTCGGCCTCCCCGATCTCGGACGAGGTCCAGAACCCCCTTGGCTGAACGGCTGAGAAAGAGCCATAAGTGCTCTAAAAAGAGGTGTCACCACAGGTCCTCATCTTCCTCGGACGAGGAGAGGCTCTGGCAGAAACTCTGTCGGCGCTATGTAGACCTTATGTGGCAACAGCTGATTCTGACCAGGCAGAGGCCGTCTCCGCCGCCCACCCTGGCCATAACTTGGCTTCCGCCTCCTAGGCTGACACCGACCCCTCCGGAACCGATGCCACCGGTTCCTCCACCCGTAGGGCCTGTCTGTCTTCCCTCTCGACCTATTCCAGTCTCTCCACTGATCCTGGTGGAACCACTGCCTAAACAGCCTGAGGGAGGTGCACCCTTGAAAAAGGACCGACAAGACACCAAGCTTCCCCGACGTCTGTCGATAACAGTCTTCCCAGACCGCCCTCAGCAAATCGAGGGTGACTTAGGTGGTAGACTGCTGTACCATAACTCCTCAGACCCGGACGTTTGCACTCACATCCTGGGGATGATGAGTCGACGGTTGGTGTATGGTTGGAGGAAGATCCTTCCTTTTTCCAGGGCATCCTCTGCCTTATCTCAGACTCCACCGGAATGCCCCTGGAGCCCATCCAGAAAAAGGCAGAGTACCCTCTTACTGATATTCTCAAAAGGGGGAATACCCTGATGGAGGCCTTTCCAGTGGCCGATGCCATCGTTGGGCCGGCCCTTGAACTTTGGCAGCGTCCTGCTTCCTGCCCAGCACCATCTGTCGGCATGGCCCGTATGCGGGGTTCACTGAACACCCTTCGGCCGAGAGCCTGGTGACCACTTCGGTGTTCAGGCGTACGGGTAATTCGGCCGATACTGACCAACCCCCGGACAAGGAGTACAAAAATATGGATCACTCTGCCCGCAAGGTCTACGCTGCCTCTTCTCTGGCCTTCCAGTTCCACCTTGGATGCCACTTCTGCCGAGGGTTCTTCAGGCATGAACCAGCAGAAGAGAAAGAAGAAGCCATTTCGGCACTCTTCCCCTGTGGTCAGGCAGCCCTCCTGTCAAGGAGGTCAGCAACAACAGCAGCAGCAGGCTCAAGCTTAGTGCCTATGGCACAAGCAGGATCCTCAACAGCCCCGTAAAGGAGGCCTAGGCACAGGTCCTAGAGCCTGCTCCTTCTCTTCCAAGCCTGCTCAGTGACGTGTTGGGGGTTGCCACCCCTACACCCATCACCATCACTCCAGCTCTGGGTCCTCCTGTGGGGGGTCGGCTCCACCACTTCCTTTCCGCCTGGTCCGCTATCACTTAGGACAGGTGGGTTCTCGAAGTGGTCAGTCAGGTACTGCCTCTGGAATTCGAGCAGTACCCTCCCAGCCGAGCCTGCGCTCCTTGGGAGAAACGGATCTCCGCATGCACTCAGTCGGCTCTTCAAGACGACATGGCTCAGCTCCTCCACAAGGAGGCAGTAGCTCCAGTTCCAGATCCTCCGACATACCCAGGCTTTGTTTCCAGGTACTTCCTGGTGCCCAAGCGGACGGGGGGGGGGAGTTGGGGCCCCATCTTAGATCTCCATGACCTGAATCAATATCGCCGGTCCCGCACCTTTCGGGTGGTCACTCTGAACCAGATCATACCATCGCTGGAATGAAACATGTGGTTCTGTTCACTGGATCTATAGAATGTGTTCTTTCATGTCCCTAACCGTCCGTCCCATCAGCGGTTTCTCCGCTTCAAGGTCGAAGGGACCCTGTACGAGTTCCGAGCCATGCCATTCAGCCTGTCATCGGCCCCTCGGGTCTTCACCAAATGCATTGAAGTGGTGGCGGCCCACCTTCGGCGTCGAGGAGTCAGAATCTACCCTTATCTTGACGACTAGCTCTTGGCAGGTGCCTCCCTTCAGGAGGTGGAGAAGTCCAGGGATCTGGCCCTCCAAACTTGCTCCCAACTCGGCCTCCTGATCAACGAGGCCAAGTTGGAACTTGTGCCTTCTCGAGTGATGGGCTTCATCGGGGCAGAGCTCGACTCTTGTCAAGCCAGAGCTCGGCTCCCAACGGACAGGGCGGAGGTTCTTTCCTCCTTTGCCCAGTCATTTCTGCTTGGGCACTTGTGCCCTGCCCGGGACTTCCTGCACCTTCTGGGTTACATGGCGGCATGCACCTCAGTGGTCCATTGGGCCCGGTGGCACATGCGCCCCCTCCAATGGGAGCTGGCCGCCCAGTGGACTCAGTGGGATGGTCACTTCGATCAGCTGATCACCGTAACCCAGAAGATGTGGGACGCTCTCCAATGGTGGACCACCCCAGACCGGTTGCAGGAAGGGATCCCATTAGTCCGCTCCGAGCTGACAGTCGTCCTTACGACCGATGTCTCTCTCATGGGCTGGGGAGCCCACATGGGGGACAACAGGGCCCACGGGTTCTGGACTCCCAAGGAATACCAATGCCACGTCAACCTGTTGGAGCTCAGAGCAGTCAGACTGGCACTGTCAGCTTTCGCTCCTGAGCTCCGGGGTCAAGTGGTTCAAGTCCAGACGTACACTACCACCACCATGTACTACCTCAACAAACAGGGTGTCACGCACTCCTGTTTGCTGTGCAAGGAGGTGCTTTGCATCTGGACCCTCGTAAGCCGCTTGGGGCAGATCTCCTAGCCCTCCATGTTGCAGGAGCCTCAAACCAGCTGGCAGATGCTCTCAGCCGTATAGGTCAGACATCCCATGAGTTGTCTCTCCATCCAGAGGTAGCTTACGTCTATTTACCCATTGGGGCAAACCGATGGTGGACCTGTTTGCCTCCAGGGAAAACACCAAGCTGAGGCTGTATCATGCCGGCCCCCCTCAGCAGGGCTCGCTGCAGGGGGATGCCTTCTCAAGGCCGTGGACCCCAGGCCTCCTCTAAGCCTTCCCTCCATTTCCCTTGATCCACATGGTGTTACTCAAGGTGAGGAGGAACAAGGTGCAGGTGATTCTGGTAGCCCCAGACTGGCCATGCCATTTTTGGTACCCAGATCTCCTCAGCCTCAGCTACATGCCCCTGGAGCGGCTTTGTACATGCCCGGACCTGATATCTCTGAACCAGGGAAAGGTATTCCATCCAGACCTTCAATCCCTGCACCTCACAGCCTGGTGCCTTAGCGGCTAGAGTTCCAGGCTTTGGGTCTTTCTGAAGATGTCTACACCATGGTGGCGACATCCAGAAAGGAATTGACCAGGAAATGTTATGCCTTCAAATGGAAAAGGTTTTCCATTTGGTGTCAGAGAAAGCATCTGGAGCCCTTATCCTGTTCTGTGTCTGACATTCTCAACTACCTTTGGTCTCTCTCCAAAGGGGGTCTACGGTCATCGACCCTTAGGGTGCACCTGGCACTCAATTCTGCTTACCAGGCGTGGGCCAGTCAGCCAACATTGGCGCAGGAGACTGTGGTCGGGCACTTTTTTGAAGGCCTGGATTACATATCCCTTCCAGTGCGTGAACCTCCACCTCCGTGGAATCTGTTGCTGGTTTTGGCAAAGCTCATGGGCAAGCCATTCAAACCCATGCACAAGTGTGAGTTGTCACACTTGTGAAAGACTGCCTTCCTGGTGGCTATCATGTCAGCCAGAAGGACAGGGGAGCTCCAGGTGCTTTCAGTGAACTCCCCTTATCTGGTCCGAAATTCCTTCCGAAGGTGGTGTCAGAGTTTCACCTTAACCAGATATTGACTCTGCCAGTTTACTACACTAATTACATCTCGGACGCTGAGTACAGGCTCCGTACCTTGTACCTGAGACTTGCTCTCTCCTATTACAAGGAGAGGACAGCGGAAATTGGTGGAGAGATTTGCCAGCTGTTTGTCACCTGTGCTGAAGCCGCTTCTGGCAGACCTGCAGCGAACTGGACAGTAGCAAGATGGATTACATCATGCATAGGTCTGTGCTATGAGTTGGTGGGCAGGGAGCCTCCCAGTGGGATAAGAGCTCATTCTGCCCGCCATACTGCCGCATCAGTGGCTGCTTCCAAGGACATTCCTATCCAGGAAATCTGCCAGGCTGCTACCTGGAAGTCAGTAAACACCTTCATTACCCACTACCACATCGACCTAGAGTCACGCCAGGATGCTGGTTTTGGGGCCTCTGTTCTCCAGTCTTTATTTCCTAAGTAGGGGGTTTGTGCCTTGCCTTCTTCCTCCCGGAGAACTGCTTGGAGTCTGCAAGAAGTGTGGATGAACAACATATTCATGCTCCTAGAAGAACAGGTTACTCACCTGTAACAGTAGTTCTAGGAGTGGTATATGTTTTTCATCCACACACGCACACCTGACCTCGGGTGCACAACCTTGTTTCCAGCGGGCTAAGATCTGGCATCATGGGGCAGAGCCGAGGTATATAACATCTGGGTGGGTGGGAGGAGCCAGCTTGAAGACTTCCGGCACGATTTAAAGTGGAAAGGGACATGCCAAGAAGTGTGGATGAACAACATATACCACTCCTAGAACTACTGTTACAGGTGAGTAACTTGTTCTTTCTTAATGAGCTCCTCCACAGACTTATAAAAAGGAACTGCAGTGTTTTGCAAAAGAGAAATACAGACTGAGATTGGAAATTGAGAAGAAACCCAGATGGACTTTCTCTGTTTATACTGCCTATGTAAATAGTTATACTAACCAATTTTATTTTACTGTTATTAATAATAAAACTCTTGTTGCGAATTTTACAACTGCTCCTGGTTTTCCCATGCTTTCTGACCTGTGCCACGACAACACCATGAAAAAGTTTTTGGAACGTTCAGTGTTTAGCTTCGTTTTAACACTTGGTTGAAATTAAGGAAGGGTAGGATCTATCACCCCTTCTTCCTAGATTTGACTCCTAGGTGGAGTATAGCTGAAAGATTTTAATGACAGTAATTATTACTGGGATGAGTTCTTCAGTGCTTGCAATTTCCTCTGAGAGGTCGGGTTAAGCAGCAGTTTCAAGATACAGCATTTGTTGGACATTATCTGGATCTAACTGTGCCTATAGAGGCTTAGTGAACTGATTTGTATGTATATTTTATGCAGGTTCCAGGCTTTCTGGTTCATCTGGCTTATTTTATAGGACGCGTTGTTGGTTCTTATTGTTTAGGAGATGTGTTCCTCATGATTTAACATACTGGGTGCATATGCAACAGATCCTACAGTAAAGTATCAAGTACAGTTTTGCTATTTTGTGTACATCGTGGCTCAGTTTTGTAAGATTTTCTTTGAGGATCTCTCTTTCATCAGGCCACACCTATGGAACTATCAGCCACCAGGTGCTGGGACCACACGGAAACCTTTGCAGTCAGCCAAGGGCCGCCCACAATGATGTCAGATATTGGCTTGCATATAAACATGGGCATCCCCTCCTCTCCTTACTTCTTTTCCTGCTGTCAACCATGCTCGTCAGACCACTTAATGAAATGCCGCTGCAATAGCTACTGTTTTTATTTCTTTGTTAAATCAGTAATCAATTTTATAGTGATTTTTGACAACCTGTATGTCATTGAATGAACCATCAAAACTGTTTGAGTACTGTGAGTGTGCAGACAAGATCTACACCAGCGACTCCCACAATGTCTGTGTCTGCTGCCTAGGCCTTGACCACAATGTGAAAGCCTTCGAAATTTGCTGGTGTTTTAATTCTGCGATCAGGCGACACCAGAAAGGGGCTCTAAAAAAACACCTCCTTAAGCAAAAGGTAGCTAAGATGGAGAAGAGCTCCAGCAGAAGAGTACAACCGTGTCACCTGCCCAGTTGACCAAGTCCGGGTCATCCAAATCCTGGGACAAGGGGTCATGAAGTCATAAACACAAGCACTGGGACAAGGACAAGGAGAGAGCCTCCTCGCCGCATTCCAAGCCGTCCCTCCTCAGTGCTGTTTGCTCCAGCAACAACACCGCTCACCCTCCCCCAACTGTTGACATGACACCAAGGTTGGGGCTTGGCATAGGCACTACCAGGCCTACTACAGCTGGTATGTCACCGTCGACATTGAGGATTGAGCCTCCCCGTCGACTCCTCCAGTTGTATCTGTTGACCGTATGTGCGCCAGCACTCAGGCGATACAATCATCTTTCTTAGATATGATTAGATACCTGCTATCTGGCCTCCCGGTTCCTGGGGCTGCATCGACGGGGCCTATTACTAACCCGCCCATCGATGTCGCAAGGTATGCCCTTGCTACAGCCACCTCCTAGGGCACCGCCAATGTTGCTGGCCCACTTCATTCAAACAACATGAAGTCTTGCTATATTCTGACATATGCAGTGAGTCCCAACCTTCGAACTGCTCCGGAGGTGAAAGAGTTAACTTTCCATGCCAGGCATGGAACGCTGAGCTCGAGCTTGGTTGAAACTCTGTCTGTTGTTCTTCAAACTCAAACCGTCAGATTCTTTACTCCACCTCACTGAACAGTCGCTCTGGAGATTTCTCCTTCTGCTTGGTTCATTTTGTCGGTTAAAGTATTGTTTTCTCGGTTTTTCGACTGAATTTAAATCGCAACCGGTCGGTTCAGGCTCTGTCTGTGGTATTTGTGAGTATTAGATAGGTTTACATTACTCTTCTGTGTGGAACTTTAAACTGTTTATCGGTTCGCTTTGAACCGATCAGGTTGTTTAAAATATTTTATTCTGTCATTTTAAGTGTGTTACGGTTCTTGCCGGTTCTAAAAAAGCAGAATTTCTTACGGTGTTTTCCACGACCCGTGACACGGTTGGGAACCGATAAGAGGTCTTGCCTGGCGGATTGCCATAAACGGGTAAGTTTGGTTAGGACTGGCACTGTCTGAGAAACCCAAAAGAAAAACCGGGCCCACTGGGTTTCAACACTGCAGTGTGTGTGGGGAAGCCTTTGCCAAGGCTGACCCCCACACCACCTGTGTTTATTGTCTGGGGTTTGACCACCTCAATGCAGACTGCCAGATTTGTAAAAATTTTCCTGCAGCTACCCTGGAAAAGAGAGTTGGTAGGCTCAGGGAAAGGGAGGCCAAAAAGTCCGCTGACCCGGATGGCCAGCCTGGTTCGATTCCAACCGAACCAGAGGGAGTGCCCTCTGACCAGGGTGAGACTTCCTCAGGCAAAAGGAGAGCCGACTCTGAGGGGTCGGTTCCAGCAAAAAGGACTAGGAAATCAGCTGGTGTGGAGCCAAAACTTTTCTCTCCAACCGCTGAAGAGATAGCCAAAGTGATTCAAAGTGTCCAGTCGCTTTCCCCGGTTCTGACCGAACCGGTGCCATCAGGTAAGCGCCCAGTTCGGCCGGTTCCACCGGTTCAAGACTATTATTTAGAGGAATATTATGAACCGGAGGAGGGGGAAGAGGAGTATGAGGAGAGTGAATGTGGATTTGAAAGTCTGATGTGCCCATTGACCCGACATCTCCCCAGACAGACCTTCAAGAGTGTCTCCTCCTAGGCTTTCTGAGTCCCCTCTCATTTTATTTTTCATAAAAAGTGGTTGAAACCTCCAGCTCCCTATGGAGGAAGCTGTGGATGATCAAGAGGAGCCTGACTATGTGGAAATGATGGATATCCCAGAGTCTAGGAGACTGTCTATTCCCTTGCATAAATCTTTTGGGAAACAGACATTTAAAATTCTAAAAACTCCTCACACTATACCTCCTGTGGATAAGAGAATGGACAAGAGGTACACATTGTCAGGCTCTGATATGGAGTTCCTTTCACAACAATGCAGCCATGTTGGGGTAGTGCAGGCTGCAGCCTGTGACAAGGCAAATATTCCCTTGGCTTCACACCCCCCGGGCAAGGACTCCAGGAGGATTGATGCCATGGCAAAGAAACAGTACATGGCAGCATCCTTGGGACTCAGACAGGCAAATTATATGGCTTATGTTGCTAGATATCAGAAATCCAGATGGGATACTGTTATGGCTCTAGCAAAACAGGTCCCTGGCCAGCTTGCCAAGGAGCTGGAGCAGGTGGCTGCTAATGGTATTGAGGCATCCAAGGTGCAATTCCATGCTGCAGTGGACTCAAATGATGTGTCATCAAGAGTCATGGCTACATCTGTGGCACTTAGCAGAATGGCTTGGCTCAGATGTACTAGCCTGTCACAGGATACCCAGACTAAGGCTATGGATTTTCCTGTTGTGGGTAATTCCCTGTTTGGGGAGCAGACAGAGAATTACATGAAGAAATGGATGAGTATAGGACCACCATAGGAGTGCACAGGCCAAGGAAAGGCAGGCCACTCCTCAAAGGCAGCTTCCCAGGGGCAGGGGCAGGCCTTTTCATAGGCCTTTTTACCAAGCCCAGGCCTCCTCTTCTGCTTATGCCCAGAGGGGGTTCTTTAGAGGGAGAGGCAGACAGGGTGCAAGCAGGCCTGCTTCCACCCCTCAGCCCAAAGCCCCTGCCAAGCAGGCACCCTGATGGGGTTGCCAGGGCCAATTCTCAACTACCTGTAGGGGACAGGCTGGCTTACTTTGTCCAGGACTGGGAGTCTCTGACATCAGACAAGTGGGTCCTGGAAGTAGTAAGCCAGGGACTGGTTCTCAGCTTCAAAAAGTTTCCAAAGATGAGAACCAGATCCTTTCCACCTGCAAATCCTCCAGAGGCACTTGCCCTAGAGGCAGAGGTCTCTTCCCTCCTGGCTCTCAGAGCTGTGGAAAGGGTTCCACCCCTACACCAGGGCAAAGGGTTGTACTCCAGGTACTTCCTTACCCCAAAAAAGACAGGAGAATGGCGGTCTATCCTGGATCTCAGATACTTAAACAAGCACCTTTTAAAACCAAAATTCAAAATGGTGACTCTGGGAATTATTCTACCCTCTCTAAGGCCAGGGGACTGGCTAGTGTCCCTGGACCTCAAGGATGCCCACTCCATATTCTCATCAGAAGCTCCCATCGAAGTACCTCAGGTTCGAGCTGCCCTCAGGCCATTACCAGTTCAGAGCAATGCCCTTGGCCTCACTTCTGCTCCAAGGGTATTCACAAATGCTGGCAGTAGTGCAGTTGCTTCTCTAAGAAGGCAAAAAATTGCCATCTTCCCTTACCTGGACGACTGGCTCATAGTAGGCCAGTCCCCAGACCAAGTCAAGTTACACCTACAGATAACTCAGCAACTGCTCACCTCTCTAGGTTTCCTTCTGAATCTTTCAAAGTCAGTTCTAGAGCTTGTCCAGCTCCTCACCTTCATAGGCGCAGAACTGAACACAGAGCCTATTTCCTAAGTAGGTTCTGTCCCTCCTCCATGGAGGTACTGCTTTGTAGTCTGCATATGTTAGAATATAGCAAGACTTCATGTTGTTTGAAGAAAAAATTACTCACCTTAGTAATGTTGTTTCTTCTAATGGAGTCTTGCTATATTCTGACCTCCCCCCGCCTGCCTCTCTCAGAACCTCTGTTTTTGGGATGTGGGTAGGCAGTGCAGTGTTGGCACTTAGTAGTGCCCACCTTGTTGTTTTTCACCCCTCCTTTCTTGGGGTGACTTGGTGTTGTGTTTTTCATTTTTTGGGTCTCCTGACTTGAGTCTTTGTTTTGGGACCAAAAAATGTGTTCTTATGTGTAGTAGCCAGTTGGCTAGTGTAGGTTTACAGCTTCCACACAGGACCTCAGTGAGTTTAGCTCGTAAAGATCTGACGGTTTGAGTTTGAAGAACAACAGACAGAGTTTCAACTGAGCTCGAGCTCAGCGTTCCATGCCAGGCATGGAAAGTTAACTCTTTCACCTCCGGAGCAGTTCGAAGGTTGGGACTCACTGCATATGTCAGAATATAGCAAGACTCCATTAGAAGAAACAACATTACTAAGGTGAGTAATTTTTTCTTCTCCCTGTTGACCCACTCGATTATGAATATAATTCTGACTGAATAATGCAGTATGAGGAGGAGGCTGAGGACTATGCTAAAAGCCCCTATGACCGGGGAACCAGCTCCAAAGGTGTCCACTTGCAGTGAGGATGCGGTGATCTACACACCAAGGTCCCCTCCAGAGAATCCCACCTTCCTCACCATGATGCAGCAGTTGCAAGCTGCCATGGGCTTTGATCTGGAGGAACAAGACACTATAGAGTTCCTGGAGTTGCCAGAATCTCCTACAGTTTTGGTGCCACCTCTCTTCCCTGCTTTAGAGGATACCACCTTTGCTGCCTGGCACAGGCCAAATAATATTATAGCCGTACCCAGGAAAGCAGATAAAATGTATGTGGTCCCTTCTTGGAAGCCATTTTATGCCACCAAGCCTGAGGCAGACTCAGTGGTCATTAATGCTGCCCATGATAGGTCTGTGATACCTAAGCACCTGAGTTCCTTCTCTACTGATAATGAGTCCAGGAGTTTGGATGTTTCAGGCAAAAGGACCTTTGTCTCAGCATCATTTGTCCTTCATATTGCTATCCGGCCCACATGATGAAGTTCCAGAGCACCCTCTGGAGGAAAGCCAAGGCAGCTGCACAAGCCGTACCAAAGGGTACCCCAAAACAGGAGCTTCACAAAGCCCTTACTGTTGGGGCTGATGGGGGCAAGCATTTGCTCCACACAGCCTATGATGTTTCAGATGCTTCTGCCAGGGCTGCAGCCTCTCTCATCTGTCTCAGGAGATATACTTGGTTTACAGTCACAGAATTTGCAAATGACATGCAATAGTCCATTCTCAGTGCCTCATTTAGAGGACACAAGTTGTTTGGTTCTGAAGACCAAGATATTCTGTCAACTCTTCAGCCCTCATGCAGAACCCTGAAGTCTGAGGATTCCCTCTAGCATACTCATCCTAGGGATAGGAGCAGGGGTCCTTTTCAGTCGGCTGGTGTCAAGCAGTGCCCAGCAGCCAGAAAGCAAGGCAGGGACAAGGGAGCAGAAGCCATGTCAGCACCCATTACCCCTGCAGGTGCCCATTCAGAAGCCCCTAGAGGTGGTGGCAAAAGGGGGGCTGCGCCAACCGGCTCCTCCTGACTCCTTATACACCCTTCAACAACCTTTACCTCCAGCATGGTTGTCAGGGGTCACCTCTCCCTCCGCTTAAACCAGTGGAAGGAAATGGTTGCAAATGGGTGGGTTCTGGAAATCATAGAACATGGCCATGGTCTGGAACTTCAAGACATACTTCTGGCTCATCCACCACTAGTGACAAACTATCTTCCAGAACACCTACCTCTGCTTCTGGAGGAAGTGCAGACTTTGCTACAAAAGAGGCAATAGTACCTGTGCCCTTAGAACTAAGGCACCCAGGTTTTTACTCTCGGTACTTCCTGGTCCCAAAGTGGACAGGAGACCTGCGGCCTGTCCTGGATCTCAAGGAGCTGAATATCTTCATAGAGTACAAGACATTCAGAATGGTCACCTTGCAAGGCTTGCTCTCACTGCTGCAGGCAGGGGATTGAATCTGTTCACTCGCTATCAGGGATGCTTATCTCTATGTCTTCTGCACCATGGGTCTTTACCAAATGCTTGGCAGTAGCAGCAGCCCTTCGCGGGGAAGGCCTTTATGTTTGCACTTACCTGGAGGACTGACTATTAAAAGCCCACTCTGAAGAGGGAGGAAGGGGGTACTTCTGAAAGGGACAGATGCTTCTTCTAGCAGCTGCCAAGAGAGATAGCTTTATTCAGCAAACTTTCCTACTTTTTGTGAGAGCATCAGATAATGTTGCGAATACTGGTTACTGCAAAATGGGGAAATCCCGAGGTACTGCTCCACCTGGGACCTTTTTCTACTCTGAAGAAACCTCAGGAGGAGGGAAGGCCTATCCAACGTGAAGCAGCATCGGGCTTGGGTGAGCATTCCAGCAGCAAAGTCACCTTTGCCACAGTAAACATCACCCTGGGGCAATTGGTAAAATCCATGCAGGATATGGATCTCAAGCTGGACAGTTTAACCCCTAGAGTCTCTCACTTGAAATGCGAGTGGATGCAGTTGAGCAAACAGTGCAGAGGGCTGAAATAATGGCTATGAAATCTGATTCCCAGGACACTACAGCTGCCCTCGTTAAGGAAACAAAGAAACATAGACTTTGACAGCTGATAAGGACCGCTTGGCCCACCTAGTTTGCCCATTTCCCTACCTACAGGATAAGCTGCAGATCCTAATTAACTAACAGCCTATTTCTTCCAACCCCCCACAAGAATTGCCTTATGTCTGTCCCGTGCATTCTTGAATTCTTCCACAGTTTTAGAACCTACAACCTCCTCAGGAAGGCTGTTCCATGTGTCCACCACCCTCTCTGTGAAAAAATACTTCCTCACATTGCCCCTGAGCCGTCCCCCATCTATCTTCAATTGTGTCCCCTTGTTCTTGCTGTAACCCCTAGATGGCGCTATCCCAGGGGCTACTACCCCTGCCTGATTTGCCACTAACAGGTTGAGGGGCCTGGATCCAATGGCGGGTGCCTCCACCCAGAGGTCAGGGTTTGCAATAGTTAAACTAACTTGGTCACAGCCCTCTGGGACACTGCAACCCCCCTTTCTTCCCACTAGTGGCCCACACAATATATCAGAATTACCTTCACAGTATACACTTACCCCAGGTCTGGTTCCGCACTGGGACCTCCTGTGAAATGAGAACAGTGCAACAATCACAGTACAGTACTTTAACATAGACAAATACCTCAGGCAGTATAACTTTGCTGGAAACAAGCAGCTCTGATTTATTTAGGGGATATAACAAGGACAGGGGAAATCAGGTTAATTAGCTTATCACTCTAATAATTCATTTATGGCTCTGTGCACAGGCCTATCCCTATCAGTTACTGTCCCTGGGTACCCAAGCCCTAGTGGCTAGTCCAAACCGTGGCAGCTGGTAGGGCCCTTTCACACAGAGAAAAGGAGAATTAAACAGTCAGCAGTACAGTAATTCCATTTGGATTTAATGTGGCAATTCAACAGGAGCAACCCTGAATTAGTACTCACGACCTCCAAATAAGATAGGGTCCTTCAATGTCAGCAGGGCTCACTTGAGGTACACAAACCTCTTCACACATCCATATAAAAGAAAGTACTATACCAGGCAGGCTGCATCTGTATCCCGATCGCAATTACTGCACAATACCCGGAGAACACACAGCAGATTCAGTTCCTGACAGACCGAGTGCAATTTTCAGCAATTCTTCCAGTCTTCTACAGGGTGAGCCTGGTTTCTCCTTCAGAGATCCTTTGATTCTTTTCACAGGACGGATTCAGTCCTAACAAGCTGTTACACAAGCTGCAGACCGGAACTCTGGGCCTTACACACGTTTTTGACTAAACTGCACACTGAAAAAGCACAGGGCTCCTTCCTTCTTCACTGCCAAAGCTCAACTCAAACTCCAACCGACAAAACTGGCATTTCCTTTGAGTTCCTCCCAGTTCTTGACTGGATTGGCTGTCACTCACAATAGACTGCTGCTGTTGGTCCAAAAAGGCACTGAAGTCTAAACTACATCTCCCAGAGTCACTGCCCATACAATCCTCTTGTGGCTGGCTCCAGATTATGAGTCCAAGTTCTGATTCGTCCAAGGCACCATTTTAGAGCTAGCTTACCCCACACTGATTGGTCCAGTTCAGCAGTTCAAAACTAGAATGGGGAACTAGCAGACACAGTTCTGACTGCAAAGAAAGCAGGTTAGACAAACTGTAATTTCATTATTACTCTAAATAATTTCTGGCAAACAGTTACATCTTTCAGATAGGTTCCTTTGCACTCCTAGTGACTGCAAAATGAAGTGAATTGGCAGCAGCTCAAGTGGTACTCAGAGAAGCACACAGTCCCCCATACAACTAATTATGTCTGCAAGCAGACAGCTCTTAAAGAGACAGTACCAGAGGCTCTAAAACACTCACTGATAAATGGCTTAAATGCCAAACACCATTCAGGCTTGGAGCATTCAAGCAAGCTCCTGAAGTCTTTTGGGAACCCCCATTTGCGAGGTTACACCTTCCTGGTTTGGGAAAGCTTGACGCTCACACAAGCAAGTAATTCTAAGTTTCAACTGCAACCATATACATTTGCATTAGGCTCACGTGTAATCATCAGTCAATATATCATTTTACCAAGAACACATTTCTGAAACATTGCAATCGTCCTCTTTACAGTATTACATACACATTGTACCATAACTCAAGTTATTACCTCTTGTACATGAAACCTGAAGAGAGGGCCCTTCCTATCAGTTACCTTGGGGCTGGGCGGGGCAAGGGCACCATACTAGAGGGCAACACAAGTAACTGGAGTTAGCACTGACGCTCAGTTTGGGCAATGAGCTCGGGGACACATACACTCCTTTATGGACAACATTGAGAGGCAAATCCACAGGCCTCCCAAGGGAATCATAACTGAGGTGCACCACAGGATTTACAGCTCGACCAGTCTTTCTAGGGGGAACTGTTACAGTCTCTGCACTCTGAGCCTCATTTTCAGCATTGTCCTCACTTGTCAGGGGAGTCTCCATGGGGGTAGAGAGGCTAGAACTTGGGGACACTTTCAGCTCCAGGAGTTACAGTTTCTGAGTCCACAACACTTGGCTGCATGGAGAGCTTTCGGACACTGGCAGTGGACTGTCAGGGCACTCAAAATACTCTTCTTGTTCGGGTGTATCACCAGTCTGCCCCAATCTATCATTTTCCTCCCTGAAAGCTCAAACAGTTCAACCATGCACAATGATTCCATTTCATCTGATCTGATGCTTTGCACTTCACTTTCTGGGAGCATTGGCTCCAGGGATGAAGCTGGGGGCTTAAACAGTCAGAAGGCCCAGCTTTGTCTCCAGTATTGACTAGGGGATTGCCCGAAACAATTGACTCAGTTAAGTAAGAAGGATAGTATTCAAAGTCACTCTCACTTTCTTCCGATATGGACTGACAGTCATGCTCAACTGGGACTTGTGGAGAACACTTTAACTTTGCTTCTGTAGGTGCAGAACTTTCTTGATCTTTTCTTAGCAGCAGCTCTAGTCACTGGTCCAGAGGGGCATCTTCTAGGGCTCAGACTCAATTAGATTTGTCCAATGGGCAGTAAATGATTTCTATGCATTGTTTTTACATCTTTTGAATTATTCTCAGGCCTTACTTTGTACACTGGCAGATCATCTAGTTTGCCCACTACAATGTGAGGGAGATGGTGCCATCTGTCAGCAATCTTGTGCTTGCCATGCAATCCCAGATTTCTTAGCATACCGATCTCCCTCCTGGGTTCCTGTGCTTTCACCTTTTATCATACCTTTCTTTGTTGGCCCAGATTTCTTTTGGCAGCCATGGTTTGAGCCAGTTGGTACGCATGAGTTAGCTGGGCCTTTAACTTTGCACATACTGTAAATAGTTGTCAGCCTAAACCCCATCAGGAGAGACCCCAAAACACACATCTACTGGTGAGTCGAGCTTCTCTTCCAAACATCAGGCGGTGGGGAGAATCCAGTGGCATCACTTTGGTGCAGTTATAAGCATGTACCAGGGTGCTAATTTGTTGGCTCCATCTAGGCTTGTCCTTTGGGTGCAGGGTGCCTAGCATATCTAGCAAAGTGCGGTTGAAACGTTCAGGCTGTGGGTCCCCTGGGGGTGGTAGGAGTGGTTCTGGACTTTCCTCCCCACAGAGAAAGCATCTCTTTGATCAGACGACTCTCAAAGTCTCTCCCTTGATCAGAATGGATTCTTTGTGGAGCCCCATAGTGAACAAAAAGTTTTCTAAGTACTTGGCCACAGTGGATGCTTTCTGGTCTTTGGTGGGAAAGCTTGGGCATATCTCGTGAAATGGTCAGTGACCACCAGCACTTACTGATATTTCTTTGATCTGACTCCAAACTTAGAAAATCAATACAGACCAGCTCCATGGGTGCACTGGTGGTGATGTTAACAGGGGGCAGCCCTCTGGGCAAAAGCTTCCTCTGTAGCTGAGCGACTACAAGTTCGAATGTGTTGCTCCACATCAGCCCCCATCTTAGGCCAACAGAATCTGGATCTCACCAAGTCAAGTGTTCTGTCTATACCAAGGTGCCCCATGTGGTTGTGCAAGGACCTCAGTACTGAGTCTCGAAAGGCAGTGGGCAGCACTAGTTGTTGTTTGTCTACTTGTCCCCCTCTGTCTACTGTTTCTCTGTATAACAGTTTATTGATCAGTTTCAACTTAGGACCTTCTTTGTATAACAGTGCAGTTCTCAAATCAGTGGAGCGTAATTTGGACACATCTTTTCCTGCATAGAGGGCTTCTAAAGCTGCTTTGATCATGGGATCGCGGGATTGAGCCCGCCGAATACTGTCATTGTCCAGCTGAGGCAGTGCACCAATGTCTATTGCAGAAAAGTGGCAATAAGCAGGGTATGCAATTCTCAGGGCTCCCAAGCAATCCACCATGCAGTCCACTGCGTCCGTGGACATTGTTCCTCCTGTCAAACTTCCGGCAGAGTGCCCGAATGTCAGGTTCTGCCAATCGGACCCAATCATTCTGGGGAACAGGCCTCCGGAGAGAGCATCAGCATCTATGTGGTTCAGACCTGCTCGGTATTGAGAGCATAGTCATATGTAGATAATGCAGAAAGCCACCTATGGCCAGTGGCATCCAACTTAGCTGAGGTCTGCACATAGGTCAAAGGATTATTGTCAGTTTTTACTAGTATTTTAGCCCCATACAAGTACTCATGGAATTGGTCAACAATAGCCCACTTCAAAGCTAGGAACTCTAACTTATGTACAGGATAGTTCTTTTCGGATGGGGTCAGGCTTCTACTGGCAAAGGCCACTGGTCTCAGGCCATTCTCGTGCTCTTGGTACAACACAGCCCCAACCCTTGCAAGCTAGCATCAGTGTGCAGGGCGTAAGGTTTTCTTGGATCGGCATAGGCCAGCACTGGAGCATGGGTAAGTTGATATATGATCTCATGAAAAGCAGTCTCACAATCAGGAGTCCAGCGGGCCCCAAATACTTCACTCGGATGAAAATACACTCTTTCAGTCTTGAGGATGCTGACTTTTGGTATTTTTGTGGGTTGGGATACCCTTGGTAAGGTTAAGTAAAGGCGGATCACTCTTGAATAGTCCTTGATGAGCGCCCGATAATAACCACAGAATCCCAGGAATCTTTGCAGTTCTTTTAGATTTTTGAGCTGTGGCCAGGTGGTCAAGGCCTCAACTTTACTTGGGTCGGTCTCTATTCCCTCGGTGGATACTATGTGTCCCACATACTTTACTGATGTTTGAAAAATTGACACTTATCAATGGACAGTTTAAGGCCAAAGTCCTCAGTCGGTCCAATACCTTAAATAATCTGCTCTCATGTTCCTCCAGTGAGCTGCCAAACACAATAACATCATCTAGGTATACCAGGCACTCTAGTAAGTTCATGTCCCCCACTGCACGCCTCCATCAATCGTTGAAAAGTGGCTGGGGCACCTGAAATCCCTTGAGGCATCCTCATGAATTCACAGAAGCCAAGCGGACAGATAAAGCTGTCTTTTCCACGGTCCTCTGGGGCCATCCGGGATCTGATAGTACCCACTGCGGAGATCCAGCACAGAGAACCACTTGCTCCCGTTTAGGCAGTCCAAAGCATCCTGAATGCGGGCATTGTGTACTGATCAGGGATAGTCCCACGGTTTAAGGTGCGATAATCCACACATCCTTACTGTTCCATTCTTTTCCTCACTACCACAATGGGAAGCATAAGGGCTTCTGGATTCTTGTATTACACCAGCAGCTAACATCTCTTGCAGATGCCGTCTCACATCATCTATGTCAGCAGGTGCCAGGCGTCGAGACCTCTCACGAAATGGTCTTTCGTCATGCAGCCGGATATTGTGCTCAGCTCCTGCACGCATCCCACATCCCATTCCTTTAAAGAAAACACCTGGTCTCTCTGGGCAAGCTTCTCACTGATCTTCACTTTCCATTCAGCTGGCAGCGGAGTCGCAAATCAAACAAGTCAGGCGTTACTCTGTCATTCTTCCTTGAACTCTTGCTGCTGGGTAGCACTGCAGTGTCTGCACAATGCACATTAGCCAGGATGCAACCTCTGTTTACTCGAATGTCTCTTTCAGACACATTATGAACTTGGACCATTACCCTTCTGGCATAAGCATGGGCTCTAGCGGGCAAAATACTAAGCTTGACCAGCAGTCCCTCTGGCAATTTTCCATCGCCTGGTGCATCCAACATTAATATTTTATTCTTAACATCCTTTCTGATCGGACCTCTCCTGTAAGGTACACTGGGCATTTGGCGCCAGGATCAGAGACTCAGGATCCTTCTTCCATACAATTCCGACCGGTTCCTCTGGTTCTGTTTTTCAGCATCTCTCTGTGCCTCATAGGCCTTCTTAATTAAAGCGGAACTCTTAAAGCTCTACTAGTCTTTGACCCCTGTTTTTCATAACACAACTGTGCCAGCCTTCCGAACATATGAGCATTTGTTCCAATCAACAAAGGACACCATCATACAGTCCAGTGGGGGACACACTAAGGCTAGGGTCTCTACTTGTTCGGCCACTCCAGCCACGGAGGTGGGGAAAGACAGCCAAATCGGATATACCGAATAGGGTAGGCCTTCTCACTTAACCCCATACATGCAGTCCTTCTAATGGTTGTAGGTGCGTCTGACAAATGCTTCTGATACCAATCTTGGAACATAATTGTCACTTGGGAGCCACTGTCTAATATAGCTCTTGTAGACACTCCGTTCACCTTTACAGTGGTCTCCATGGAGGGACCCACTATTCTGGACCAGTCTGGAGAGGCGGTAGTGGGGGCCTGGGCAACTGACCTTGCCACAAAGGGCGTGGAATTAGCATTTTGGTGCCCTCACTGGGATCATGTCGTGCACCTCTTAACCACTGATTTCTTCTCCAAGCTCTCCTTGTAGCCTATATGCAACTTTGTCAGTGTCTTTTGGGGACTGGCATTCTCTTTCATGTGCCCATCTTTCCCACAATTATAGCAAAACATACTTTCTGGAGTTTGAGCTGGCGGGCGCCACACTGGGAGCCAGGGCGGGGTATTACTAACTGGAAACCTTGGTGCCATCTCTGTCTGCGGCGTGATAAGCATTTGGAGACATCTCGTCAGTTTCTCCACTTCCATGGTCAAGGAATCGAGTTCGGAGCTGTTATCAGCAGGAGATACATGGGTGGGTACCCCCACCCCCATAGCAGATGCAGTCGGATATAGGTCAGGGCCCGTACTTGCAGGCGTGGCCTTCATAAAGGGACTGTTTTTGAATTCCCGGATCTCTCTCAACAGTTCGCCCCATTGTGACATATCTTTTTCCTTGTCAGAGCACTCATTGACTGCCAACCTCTGCCCCTGAACTTCACTTGATGGGTCACCCTCAGTCACTCGGGTCGTAGCCGCAGCTATTGGTGCAGGTCCCTCCCGAGGTCGTCTTTTCTCAACTCCTCAATTTCTCTCATTAACTCATCATAGGAGGGTGGGGATTCCAGTCGATCTGCCAGGTGTAACTGAAGCAACAGCAGTTCTGAGAAGGGGCAGACTTAAGGATCCTGTCCAGCCTGGTTCGGTCCAGTTCAATCGCTGGCAAACTACCTTTTCTGAGGCATTCTTGCAACAATTTTCCAACCGAGATACATACACAGACAACAACTCCCCTTGGTACTGTTGTGCATCTCTTACTCTCCACCATAGGTCCTCATCAGAATCTGGGCTCCCATACACATTCTCCAAGGCCTCAAGATAGGCCTGTGCAGTGCTTCAGGGTTACTGGCCCGTTTACTGCACGGATGGTAGCCAGGGCAGGACCTCGGAGGCTCTCACTAACCCTCTTTCGCTTTTCACCTTCCGAGCATTGCCATTCTAGCACTTGGGGGCAACATAGTCTATCCAGGTCTCCCAGTCATCCTCCCTTGGGGGTGGGAGGTGCCAGAGAAGATCCTCAACCTTGGTGGAGTCGTGACTAATGGCAGGTGCAGAAATAGGAGTCTGCATTGGTTCAGACACCATTACGGGCACTGGAGCAGGAGAGGGTGTTGGGGAGGAACACCCCAGGTGGCAAGAATAGTTTCTTCAAGTCCTCCACAGTTTCCCCTCTCCCAGCAACCATTCAGCAAATTTCTCCTCAAAAGTTTCAGATAGTGGTGGGGCTGATTCCCCAGGTCTTTATGTCCTTAGTTATCACTCTCCAAGCAGTGAGGGCTCCCTCTGGGGTAATGGTCTGTGGCACTTTGGAGCTATCTATGGGATCCTTAAACTCTACTAGGGCCAGGAAAGTGTGGGTGAGCAGATCAGCATGCCGACCCACAACCACAGGGCCCTGCAAACCTTCCACCCTGGAAAGCACTCCCCGCACAGTGTCCGCATTGACACCCAGGGGGATGTCCAGGATAAGCATAGCATTTTGGGGGTCGATCTCCTCCCCAGTACACCACTCCACCAGCCGGTGCACAGCCACTTCTGTCGGGGTACCCATTTTTCTTAAC
Source organism: Neoceratodus forsteri (assembly GCA_016271365.2). Taxonomy (NCBI): domain Eukaryota; kingdom Metazoa; phylum Chordata; order Ceratodontiformes; family Ceratodontidae; genus Neoceratodus; species Neoceratodus forsteri. The sequence goes on from CM057452.1 coordinate 573,889,593, forward strand.
AGTGGTTACGTAAATATGGCCACTAGAGGACACACAATCCCAGCGGTGAGCCTCAAGATGTAACCCCTAGATGGCGCTATCCCAGGGGCTACTACCCTGCCTGATTTGCCACTAACAGGTTGAGGGGCCTGGATCCAATGGCGGGTGCCTCCACCCAGAGGTCAGGGTTTGCAATAGTTAAACTAACTTGGTCACAGCCCTCTGGGACACTGCAACCCTTTCTTCCCACTAGTGGCCCACACAATATATCAGAATTACCTTCACAGTATACACTTACCCCCAGGTCTGGTTCGGCACTGGGACCTCCTGTGAAATGAGAACAGTGCAACAATCACAGTACAGTACTTTAACATAGACAAATACCTCAGGCAGTATAACTTTGCTGAAACAAGCAGCTCTGATTTATTTAGGGGATATAACAAGGACAGGGAAATCAGGTTAATTAGCTTATCACTCTAATAATCTACCTATGGCTCTGTGCACAGGCTATCTATCAGTTACTGTCCCTGGGTACCCAAGCCCTAGTGGCTAGTCCAAACCGTGGCAGCTGGTAGGGGCCCTTTCACACAGAGAAAGGAGAATTAAACAGTCAGCAGTACAGTAATTCCATTTGGATTTAATGTGGCAATTCAACAGGAGCAACCCTGAATTAGTACTCACGACCTCCAAATAAGATAGGGTCCTTCAATGTCAGCAGGGCTCACTGAGGTACACAAACCTCTTCACACATCCATATAAAAGAAAGTACTATACCAGGCAGGCTGCATCTGTATCGATCGCAATTACTGCACAATACCGGGAGAACACACAGCAGATTCAGTTCCTGACAGACCGAGTGCAATTTTCAGCAATTCTTCCAGTCTTCTACAGGGTGAGCCTGGTTTCTACTCTTCAGAGATCCTTTGATTCTTTTCACAGGACGGATTCAGTCCTAACAAGCTGTTACACAAGCTGCAGACGGAACTCTGGGCCTTACACGTTTTTGACTAAACTGCACACTGAAAAGCACAGGGCTCCTTCCTTCTTCACTGCCAAAGCTCAACTCAAACTCCAACCGACAAAACCGGGCATTTCCTTTGAGTTCCTCCCAGTTCTTGACTGGATTGGCTGTCACTCACAATAGACTGCTGCTGTTGGTCCAAAAGGCACTGAAGTCTAAACTACATCTCCCAGAGTCACTGCCCATACAATCCTCTTGTGGCTGGCTCAGATTATGAGTCCAAGTTCTGATTCGTCCAAGGCACCATTTTAGAGCTAGCTTACCCCACACTGATTGGTCCAGTTCAGCAGTTCAAAACTAGAATGGGGAACTAGCAGACACAGTTCTGACTGCAAAGAAAGCAGGTTAGACAAACTGCAATTTCATTATTACTCTAAATAATTTCTGGCAAACAGTTACATCTTTCAGATAGGTTCCCTTTGCACTCCTAGTGACTGCAAAAATGAAGTGAATTGGCAGCAGCTCAAGTGGTACTCAGAGAAGCACACAGTCCCCCATACAAACTAATTATGTCTGCAAGCAGACAGCTCTTAAAGAGACAGTACCAGAGGCTCTAAAAACACTCACTGATAAATGGCTTAAATGCCAAACACCATTCAGGCTTGGAGCATTCAAGCAAGCTCCTGGAAGTCTTTTGGGAACCCCCATTTGCAGGGGGGTTACATTGCACATCTCTTTTTCTGAAAGATGCTACCCTCTTGGATTTTGTTGATTTAACTAAGGTACTTAAAAGCTTCTATCATGTCCCCCCTCTCCCTCCTTTCCTCAAGGGTATACATATTAAGCTCCTTCAGTCTCTCCTCGTATGGCTTCTCTTGCAGACCCTGCACCATTTTAGTTGCCCTCCTTTGGACTGCCTCCATCCTATGTCCTTGCAGAGATGGGGTCTCCAAAACTGGATGTAGTAGGCCAGATGGGGTCTCACCAACTGTCTGTACAGAGGGATAACAACTTCCTGTTTTCTGCTGGTGATGCCTCTCCCTATACATCCCAGTATCCACCCAGCCCTCCCTACTGCCTTCTCACATTGCTTGCCAACCCTAAGGTCATCTGATATGATTACCCCCAGGTCCCTTTCCATTTTTGTTGTTGTTACTATCCCCTCCAATTGTGTACTCTTTCTCTGGGTTTTTGTTTCCCAGGTGCATTATTTTGCACTTCTTTGCATTGAATCCAAGCTGCCATACTTCTGACCATTCCTCCAACCTTGCCAAGTCCCTTCTCATGTTTTCCATGCCTCCTTGTGTATCAACCCTGTTGCAGATCTTTGTGTCATCTGCAAAGAGGCGTACTTTTCCTTCCAGGCCCTCTGCAATGTCACTTATAAAGACATTAAAAAGGACTGGACCCAGTACTGAACCCTGCGGTACCCCACTAGTAACCCCACTTTCTTCAGAGTGGACTCCGTTTACAATTACCTTCTGTGTCCTTTTGTCCAGCCAATGTTTTACCCAGGCTACCACTCTGGGACCCACTCCCAGGCTGGCTAATTTGTTTATTAATCTTTTGTGTGAGACTGTGTCAAATGCCTTGCTTAAGTCTAGGTAGGCCATGTCCACAGCCTCTCCCTGGTCTACTACTTTGGTCACCCAGTCAAAGAAATCAATTAGATTCTTCTGACATGACCTTCCTGCTATGATCCCATGCAGCCTTGGGTCCTGTGCCCCACTGGCCTCTAGGTACTCAACAGTTCTTTCCTTCAGAAGTGAATCCATCACTTTCCCTACCACAGATGTCAAACTGAAACAGGTCTGTAGTTTCCTGCCTCTGTCTTGCTCCCACTTTTGTGAAGGGGAATTACATCTGCCGTCCTCCAGTCCTCAGGTACCACACCATCCACCCATGATTTGTTAAAGAGGGTAGTCAGTGGTGTCACTAGTTCTCCCCTTAATTCTTTTAGAAATCTGGGGTGAATCCCGTCAGGCCCCATTGCCTTGTCCACCTTCAGTTTTAGGAGTTCTTTCAGAACCCTTTCTTCTGTGAAAGGACTTGGATTGAGCCCCTATCCAGAGTGCTTCCGTTAATTGGATTAGGTACAGTAGCAGCCACAGACACTGTCAGTTATTTCCCTAAATTTCTGTGATATTTCCAGATATATCTAATGCTTTCTCCATTTCTACAGTAGGGGTAGCAGAGAGAAACTCTTTAGAAATTTCGCGAAATATCTGGAAATAGCTGGCAATATCTGTGGCTACTACTGTACATCCCCCTCCTCCTCTTTTGTGAATACTGAGCGGAAGTATTCGTTCAGTATTCCTGATTTTTCACTGTCCCTCTCTGCCCACCCACCGTCCATTCTATTCAACCTCACTATCCCTCCCTTTGTCTTTCTATGCTCCCTGATGTACCTATAAAAGGTTTTATCCCCCTTCTTAACCGAGTTGGCCGTCTTTTCCTCAGTTTGGACCTTTGCTATTCTGACTTCCCTCCCTGCTTCCTTCTGCCTTAATTGGTACAGTTCTCTGTCCTGCTCCTTCTGTGTTTCCTTACACTTACTAAATGCTATCTTTTTCTCCCTAACTTTCCCCACCACCTGTTTTGAGAACCATAGTGGCTTTTTCTTTCATTTCGATTTGTTTATTTGCTTCACACAAAGGCTTGTTGCCTCTGTGATGGCAGTTTTGATGTTTCCCCATTCTTGCTCCACCCCTCCTCCTTGCCTGTTTGCTAGTGCTTTTCTAAGGAACTCTCCCATCTTGCCAAAGTCAGCCCTCCTGAAGTCCAGTACCCTCAATTATGCATGGCTTGACTCTGTAGCTGAGTTTATCATGAACCAAACTGTTTGGTGGTCACTTGTTCCTAGATGGCTACCCACTTCTAGATCTGATATCCTCTCATTGTCCCCATTTGAGAGTATGAGGTCTAAGATTGCTCCCTCATGAGTAGGTTCCAAAACTAGCTGTCTGAGGCATGCGCCCTGCAGAGCATTGAGAATGGCCCTGCTCTTGGATGTGGCTGCAGCTAAGGTGCTCCAGTTAACATCTGGCATATTCAGGTCCCCTATCAACAGTATCTTCCCTTTCAAACAACATGAAGTCTTGCTGTATTCTGACAACTGCACTGATTCCCAACCTTTGAACTGCCCCAGAGAACTAAGGGTTAACTTTCCATGCAGGGCATGGAACGCTAAGCTCGAGCTCGGTTGAAGTCTCTGTCTGGATAAACAGTCAGATTCTTTACTCCGCCTCACTGAACGGTCGCTCCGGGGATTTCTCCTTTAGCTCGGTTCGAAGTCGGTTAAAGTTTTCAGTTTTTTTGTCGGTTTAAGCCGAGATAAAGTGTCCACATAGTCGGTTCAGTCTCTGTCTATGGTGCCCTGAGTACTAGATAGGAATCGTTCTATATTTCTGTGTGGAACTTGTAAAAGTGCGGTCGGTTCGACTGAACCGACCATTTGATTGTGAATTTTGCAATATTTAGTGTGTGGTTACCGGTTCTTATCGGTTCTAAAAAAAAAAAACGTGTTTTAACCATTTTCCAATACCCGTGACACGGTTAGGAACTGATAAGGGAGTCTTGCCTGGCGGTTGCTGAAAAAAGGGTAAGTTTGGTTAGGTTGGCCATGTCTGAAAAACCCAAGTAAAAAAACGGGCCCACTGGATTTCAACACTGCAGTGAGTGTGAGAAGGTCTTTGCCAAGGCCGATCCCCACACCACCTGTGTGTATTGTCTGGGGTTTGACCACCTCGATATAGACTGCGAAATATGTAAACATTTTCCCAAATCTACCCTTGAAAAGAGATTAGGTAGACTGAGGGAAAAGGAGGCCGAGAAGTCCGCTGACCCGGATGGGAAGGATGCCCTCTGACCAGAGCGATACTTCTTCGGGCAAAAGGAGAGCCGATTCTGAGGGATCGGTTCCGACAAAAAGAAAGCGCAAAGATAAATCGACCGGTTCGGATCCAGAGGTTCATGTTCCGACCGCCGAAGAGATAGCCAGGGTGATTCAGATTGTGGAATCGCTCCATCCGGTTCCGACCGATCCGGCTCCTTCTGGCAGGGGTTCGGTTCGGTTGGTTCCCCAGTTCAAGAGTATACCCTTGAAGATTTTTATGAACCGGAGTTTGAAGAGGAAGGGGAATTTGAGGATTATGATGTAAGTGAAGGTCTGGATGTGCCTGTGGAACCGGACATCTCCCCAGACAGACCATCAGGTGTTTCCCCTCCTAGGCTTTCTGAGTCCCCTTCCCATTTTATGTTTTACAGGAAAGTAGCTGAAACCCTCCAGCTTCCTATGGAGGAGGCTGTGGAAGATCAAGAAGAGATTGATTATGTAGAGATGATGGATATCCCAGAGTCCAGGAGACTGTCTATTCCCCTCCATAAATCTTTTGGGAAACAGACACAAAAAATCTTAGTCTCCTAACACTATACCTCCTGTGGATAAAAGAATGGACAAGAGGTATACACTTTCAGGCTCAGACACGGAGTTCTTATATCAGCAATGCAGCCATGTTGGGGTAGTGCAGGCTGTTGCCTGTGACAAGGCAAATATTCCCTTGGCTTCACACCCCCCCCGACAAGGACTCCAGGAAGATTGATGCCATGGCAAAGAAGCAGTACTTGGCATCTTCTTTGGGAACTCGGGCAGGCGAATTACATGGCCTATACAGCCAGGTACCAGATGTCCAGGTGGGACACTGTACTGGCACTGGCTAAACATGCCTCCCCCCAGCTAGCCAAGGAGTTGGAGGCGGTGGCTGCAGATGGGATTGAGGCATCTAAGGTACAATTTCATGCTGCTGTGGACTCTAATGATGTTTCATCAAGAGTCATGGCTACATCTGTGGCTCTTCGGAGGATGGCTTGGCTGATATGTACTAGCCTCTCACAGGACACCCAGGCTAAGGCTATGGATTTTCCTGTAGTGGGTAATTCGTTGTTTGGGGAGCAGACAGAGAATTACATGAAAATAATGGACGAGTACAGGACCACTTACAGGAGCGCTCAGGCCAAGGGAAAGGCAGGCAACTCCTCAAATGCAGCAGTCTAGGGGCAGGGGCAGGCCTTTTTAACAAGCACAGGCCTCCTCTTCCTTTTTGCAGAGGGGGTTCTTCAGAGGGAGAGGCAGAAGGGGGATGAGCAGGCCTGCATCCACCCCTCAGCCTAAAGCCCCTGCCAAGCAGACACCCTTATGGGTCTGCCCGGGTCGACTCTCCTATTCCAGTAGGGGGCAGGCTGGCTTACTTTGTCCAGGACTGGATGTCTAATACATCAGAGAAGTGGGTCCTGGAAGTAGTAAGCCAGGGACTGGTTCTGAGCTTCAAAAAATTTCCAAAGATGAGAGCCAGATCTTTTCCACCTGCAAATCTTTTGGAAACCCTTGCCCTAGAGGCAGAGGTTTCTTCTCTCCTAGCTTTAAGAGCTGTAGAGAGAGTACCTACCCTACACTGGGGCAAAGGACTGTACTCCAGGTACTTCCTGACCCCCAAAAGACAGGGGAGTGGCGACCATCCTAGACCTAAGATAGCTGAACAAACATCTTTTAAAACCAAAGTTCAAGATGATAACTCTGGGAATAATCCTTCCCTCTCTAAGGCCAGGGGACTGGCTAGCCTCCTTGGACCTCAAAGATGCCTACTTTCACATTCCCATCAGGTGCTCCCACAGAAAGTACCTCAGGTTCGAGTTGCACTCAGGCCACTATCAGTTCAGAGCAATGCCCTTTGGCCTAACCTCAGCTCCAAGGGTTTTCACATAGTGCCTGGCAGTAGTAGTTGCCTTTCTAAGAAGGCAAAAGATTTCCATATTTCCTTATCTGGATGATTGGCTATTAGTGGGTCAGTCTCCAGACCAAGTCAAGTCTCACCTGCAAGTGACCCAGCAAGTGCTCACTTCCCTAGGATTTCTTCTCAGCCTTCCCAAGTCAGTTCTCGAACCAGTCCAGCTCCTTACCTTTATAGGGCAGAACTGGACACACTCAGAGCAAGAGCCTTTCTTCCTCTAGAAAGGGCAAGGGCTCTTATGGAACTAGCTTCTTCCTTCAGCCTTCAGGTATCTCGACCAGCAAGGCATTTCCTCCAGCTCTTTGGCCACATGGCAGCTTCAACAGCAGTGGTCCAAGGGGCAAGATTCCAGATGAGGGATATTCAGTTCCGCCTGAGAGCTTACTGGTCTCAGAAAAAGGACTCCCTTACCAAACTGATCCCAGTGACTCCGACCTTGATCCAGGCCCTCCAGTGGTGGCAGGATCAGGACAATTCAAGGCGAGGTGTTCCTTTTGTTGCTCAGCCTTGTTCAGTGGTCCTTACCACGGATGCTTCTCTCCTGGGCTGGGGAGCCCACCTAGGGTCCCTCACTGCCCAGGGCCTGTGGTCCCCCCAAGAATCCCTTCTCCACATCTTTTAGAGCTCAGGGCAGTTTTTCTAGCTCTAAAAGCATTTTCACAGTCAGTTCAGAACAAGGTGGTTCAAGTCAGAACAGACAACACTACCACCATGTGGTACATCAACAAGCAGGGAGGCACTCAGTCCACAGCCTTGTGCACAGAAGCCATGAAGTTGTGGTCCCTGGCTTATTCCCTGCAAGCCTCTCTTGTAGCAGTTCACCTTCCAGGCAAGGACAATGTGCTAGCAGATGCACTGAGCAGGATTTCTCAGGGTCATCACGAATGGTCCCTGGACCCTCAGGTGTTGAAAGTGATTTTTTCAAGGTGGGGCAATCCAGAGATAGATCTCTTTGCAGCCCCGGACAATCACCAGCTTTCTCTCTTTTGTTGCAGACCTCCAGTCTTGGGCTCAGTCCCCCTGGATGCCCTGATTCTGAATTGGGAAGGGAAGTTTCGGTATGCCTTTTACCCCTTCCCACTCCTGTTCAAAGTTTTAGTCAAAATAAGGTCTCAACCTTGCAAGGTTATTCTGGTTGCCCCAGATTGGGCCAGACAGCCCTGGTATCCCCTGTTGCTGTCCCTAGCAGTCCATCTTCCCCATCTTTTCCCAGGCATTACAACCTGTTAACATCCTCTCAGGGGAGGATTTGGTACCCCAATCTTCAGTCTCTCAATCTCAAAGCATGGCTCTTGAAGAGTTAGAGTTTGCAGATCTGCATCTTTCCCAAGGAGTTCGGGACATCCTCAAGGCTTCTCGAAAGCCCTCCACCAGAAAGATTTACAACTCCAAATGGAAAAGATTCAGCATTTGGTGTTCTAAGAAGAATATTTCTCCAGACACTGCTGAATTGCCTACTGTTCTGGATTATATGGTCCATCTTAATGGCCTAGTCCTCGGACCAGCTACTCTCAAGGTACACTTGTCAGCTTTTTCTGCATTTTTGTCTGTGGGGAAGCCTTCCTCACTATCTTCCCATCCTTTGTTCTGTAAATTTTTTAAAGGATTGTTTCACACCAATCCCCCTTTTAGAGAACCTGCACCTGCCTGGGATTTGAATGTTTGCATTGCTCAGCTTATGCAACCCCCCCTTTGAGCCTATGTCTTCAGCAGAGCTTAAGTACTTGACTTGGAAAACTGTGTTCTTGGTAGCCATTACCTCTGCCAGGCGTATCAGTGAATTGCAAGCCATGTCAGTGGAATCTGATTTTATCTCCTTTCACATGGATAAAGTGGTCCTTAGAACCAATAGAAGGTTCTTGCCCAAAGTGGTTTCAGACTTCCATTTAAACCAGTCTATGTCTCTCCCTGTTTTCTTCACTGATCATTCTTCCTCAGGAGAGAGGAGGCTACACAGTTTAGATGTGAAAAAAGCCCTTAGTTACTACATAGAGCGTACCAAGGGTCACAGGTTTGACTCCCTCCAGTTGTTCCTCACTTATGGAGAAGTGGGAAAGGGCAAACCTGCCACCAAAAGATCTATTGCCAGGTGGATTGTGTCTTGTATACAACTGCTATGAAAACTGGAAAAACTCCACCCTCAGACCTGAGGGCTCCATTCCACAGAGGTACAGCTGCTTCCCTGGCTGCGGCCAGGGATATTCCTCTCTAGAAATTTGTCAAGCAGCCACCTGGAAAACAGTCCATACCTTTACCAAAGCATTACTCCTGGATATCCAGGCTAGGAGTGATGCTTGGTTCTTACACAGTACTTCAGAGCCTATTCTCAAAGTAGGTTCTGTTCTCCTCCTGGAGGTACTGTTGGTAGTCTGCAATTGTCAGAACACAGCAAGACTTCATGTTGTTTGAAGAAAAAATTACTCACCTTAGTAATTCTATTTCTTTTAATGGAGTCTTGCTGTATTCTGACCTCCCTCCCTCCCTGCCTCCCCTCTCAGAACCTGTTTTTGGGAAGTGGGTGGGCAGGTGCAGTGTTACACCCCAGAGTTGTATTTGCTGGCACCCTCCTCCCTTTTCTTTGGCTGCTTATTTATTATTGTTATTTTTTAAGTACGTTGGGTTTAGTTTTTGGGTTTCCTGACTTGAGTCTTCCTTGGGGATCCAAAACTTTTCAGCCAGTTGGCTAGTAGAATTTTTACAATTTCCATGTAGAATTTTTAGTTTAGTTGGCTTGTAAGAATCTGACGGTTTGAGTTTAAAACACTCCAGACAGAGACTTCAACCGAGCTCAGTGTTCTATGCCCTGCATGGAAAGTTAAGCCTTAGTTCTCCAGGGCAGTTCAAAGGTTGGGAATCACTGCAATTGTCAGAATACAGCAAGACTCCATTAGAAGAAATATAATTACTAAGGTGAGTAATTTTTTCTTCTCTGCCATCCTAAGGATGCCTTCTATCATATCCTTATCCATTCCTTCCCCCTGAGATGGGGGTCTGTATACAACCCCTGTGCGGACTGTGGTGCTAAGGTGACCCACAGTGCCTCCTCTCCTCCCTGTTTACTCTTTTGTTCCATTGCTTTTATCCCTTCCCTTACATAGAGAGCTACTCCTCCCCCTCTTTTCCCCTCTCTGTCTCTCCTGTAGGTTGTGTACCCCGGTATGTTAACATCCCAGTCACGGTTCCCTGTGTACCATGTTTCTATGACTGCCATGATATCCGGGCATCCCTCTTCCATCAAGGCCACCAGTTCAAGGAGCTTGTTGCCCAGACTACAGGCATTGGTACTCATTACCCTCAGTTTCTTGATGGCCTTACCCCTTTTTGCCCCATCTCTGTCCTTATTGTCTTTGTCATTTTCTCCATTTATCCCTGCCCTTCTCCCTGTTGACGTCTCTATCTTGGTGTCAACCTCACTTACTACTCTGATTTTTTTTTGGGGGGGCGCTAGGATTTCCCTGCTCCTTTCCAGTGCCTCCCCCCCTTGGCTAGTTTAAATGCTTGCCAATGAAGCATTTAAACCCATCACCTAGGATCATGGTTCCCCTCCTGAACAAATGCAGACCATCGCGCCAGTGTAGGCCTGCATCACTCCAGGTGGACCCCTAGTCCCCAGTGAAGCCAAACCCCTGAGCTCTGCACCAGTTTTTCAACCACTGATTGAATACACAGTTGAGACAGCAGCTAGAGACTCTGGAAAACCAAGCCCGAGAACATCATCTCCAGGTTGTAGGACTACCAGAAATGGTGGAGGGAGACGATTCCCTGTGGTTTGCTAGCATGCTTCTCCCGGGGCTCTTTGAACTCAGTGATAGAGACTGAGCCTTCTTTTTAGAAAAAGCTTATCAGCAGACCCCCAGGCATGCATCAGCAGACCCGACAGCTCCCCAAGCCTTCATTACTGTTTGTACGGGGATAGGGGATCGTGACAGAGCGCTAGTACTAGCAATAAAGAAATGGAATCTAAAATATGGTGAAGCCGAAGTCTCTTTATTCCCCAGTCTTTCATATAACACCAGGCTATGCTGTAAATTCTTTGATCAACTCTGGAGCTTTCTCAGCATTTTTAGAGTGCAGCACCAGCTTCTCCTGCCTGCCTGTCTGTCTGTGTGTGGTGTGGAACAAACCAGTTTATCTCTTCAGTTACTCCCAGCAGGCAAATAAGTTGGCACAGAGAATTGAGGCTTCTCTCAGCTTGACAGAAGGCACTGATTCGGTGGAGTCTTGAATGAACCCCATGAGAGGGTACGGAGATAAACTCTGCTAATACTACATTGTCTACTGGGACTCAAACACATTGCCGATTGAGTGTTTAAACTTTGGGGACTTTAAAGTTACAGGTTTGTGGGGCTGAGTGCGATGATCTAGGGTGGGGATGTTGATGTTTTGGGAAACCGTTTCAATTTGTGTCCAACTACCTTATAGAAAAATGTTTTGCTTATATGTCAACATGAATGTAAAAGGTAATTCTTCCTGCCCACTGCTTCTTCTCTGTTCCTTCCTCCGCAGAACTACGGGACGCATGCTCTGTTATTTATTTCTTTATTGTCGTGCTGCTTGCTGCCCTATCTTCAATACCTCTACAGACTTTGAAAGACTTTTTAGTATGATAGGACATCAGTACAGAACTGCTGTATTATTAAAGCTACCTTTGCTCTCTTGTATTTATCATACTGTTTGGATATGTTTTCGATATATACTTCTGTAGTTTCTATTGCTTATTAATACTAAAGTGGTTTTACTTCTACCCTAGTACGAGATCTCTCTTGGGTAAGATCTGTTCTATATAATCTGTTCCTTTCCATCTGAAGAAAAATTTAGTGCATTAGCCCTTGATGGTAAAAGGGAATCTGTTTCTTCTGTGGAATAATTATTTCCTTGTAGAGTTCCTAGAAGTATGCCTATTGATTATGTTTTGAATCTGTGTAATGCATCAAATGTGCCTGTACTTCCCCCTTTGTGTACCTCTTTGGAAGATGTTATTTCAATGCTTGTTACGTTGTGCCAAGCTTTGACACAATAATAGTAAGCTTAAATAACAAAGAAAAAAAAAACACTCCTGGAATTGGCACCTGAAGACCTTATCTTGAACCAGACTGATGTTCGATGCTGGAGCAGTCTTGCACAAGGCCCAAGACTCTGCCTTCCTGTCCTTGGACAGGGTCAGCTGCCTGATTGCCCAGGCACAGCTAGTGCATGATGGCAGGTATGTCTTAGCCAAGACATTCCTACTCATTTGCTAGGCCTCTTGGCAGTAGCCGCCATGACAGTACTATTAACCCGACTCACATGAGGATTCCCTAGTGGACGCTAAGAGTCCAGTGGGATCAGCTCACAGATGACCTAGAACAAATGGTTCTAGTCATGTCCCCTGTGCGCAAAGTACTGAAGTGGTGGATGGAACCCAGCCACCTATTAAAGGGGTTTCCCTAGCTGGTCCTCTCCCCCCTCTCCAGATTCTCACAACAGATGCTTCGGGGTTGGGCTGGGATGCACTCTTGCGCTCCCATCAGCCACAGGGTATGTGGACCCCAGTGGAGAGCTCCATGCACATAAATGTTTTAGAAAGGGAAGCAGTATAGTATAGTATAGTGGTTTAAGGCTCTGAGCTGCAAATCTGAGACCTGGGTTTGAATCCCACAGCCCCCACTTGCATACTGTGTGACCCTGAGCAAGTCACTTAACTTCCCTGTGCTCCCAGGTCGCACCTGTAAACAAGCTTTTAGCTTAGTGTGCTACTACTCCTGGTTAAACAATTGGGGAAGAAATGTGAGCTATCTTGTATGGGCTCCAGGCCTTCCAGAACCACCTGTCCCCAGGCCTTCTGCTAGTACATATGGGCAATGTTAGTGCAATGCATTACATCCACAAGCAAGGGAGGACTCATTCCTATCCCCGATGCAGGGAATCAGTGAGGATTTGGTATTGGGCACTGGAATACAGTCTAGAACTGTCAGCAGTACATGTTCCAGGTGCCAAAATGTATTGGCAGATAGGCTAATCAGGTCCCAGTCCAGGATGCATGAGTGGGAACTGCTGACCTTGGTAATCGAAGACCTGTTCGACCGATAGGGTCATCCAGAGTTGGACCTTTTTGCATCCCTGCACAAGGCAAAACTGTTGCTTTTCTGCTTGCTCACTGCAGAGCCTGGAGTTTTCTGGTGAGACGCATTGTCCCTCTCTTGGAAAGGGAGATTCCTGTATGCCTTCCTTCCCCTCCCTTCTCTCTAATTCAAAGAGTGCTACTCAAGCTCCAAATGGAGGGGGCAACTCTGATACTCATTGCTCCCCTATGGCCTTGACAGATCTGGTTCCCTTTACTGCAACAGCTAGCAGCGGAACCCCCAGTGGCTCTGCCCTTTTGCAAGGGTCTACTGTCACAGGAACAGGGAACCCTGGTCCATCTGGACCTGAAATCTCTCCATCTTCATGCATGGCTCCTGAATACATAGCCATTGCTCATTTTGGGGTTTCCCAAAAAGTGACTGATGTTCTTGTGGCTGCTAAAAAGCCTTCCACCAGATCCATTTATTCTGTGAAGTGGAACAGTTTGCTTTACAGGCTGCTTCCCACCTCCAGGATCTGTTCACCTGTTCAGTTAATCAGATCCTAGAGTATCTGCTGTCCTTATCAGATTCAGGTCTGCAGCATTCCTCTATCAAGGTGGACTTGACTGCCATATCAGCATTCCATGTGCCTCTAGAAGGTTGTACGGTTGCCCTGCTGGAGGTGGCCCATAACGTTTTTGAGAGGCATTCTACATCTGAAGCCTCCCATTACATAGAAACATTGAAAGTGACGTCAGAAGGAGGCCATGCGGCCCATCTAGTCTGCTCATAATCTTACCCCTTCCCTTAACTGCTTTTCAGTGTTATGGTGCCCTTGTATCCATCCCATGCCTTCTTGAACATTTCCACCATTTTTGCCTCCACTGCCTCTTGGGGAAGGCAGTTCCATGGTTCAACCACTCTCTCGGCGAACAAGAACTTAATAATAATAATTTCATTTGTACAGCGCCTTTCATCATATCAAGACGCTGAACATATTAAAACAATAACATCAAATATAAATCAGTACTACATATAAATAAAATCATATCATAGTAACATCAAATATTAAAATCAATTAATAAATACAAATTAACATCTCAGCAGAATAAATTAACTTGAGCATCCAAGAAGGCCATTTGCCACAAATAGGTTTTCAAGTTCTTCTTGAATTCCTCCACGGAGGTGCACTCCCGTAACCAGCGTTGTAGAGAATTCCAGAGAGTGGGGGCAGCATGAGAAAAAGCTCTGCTGCCAAAAGATTTTAAACCGCCTCGAATCTCTTAGCAACCCCTCGTTGGGCTGCTGGAGCGATCGGCCGGGGTAGTAAGGCACCAGAAGTTCTACCAGATAGGCCACACCCTGATCGTGAAGGGCTTTAAAAGTCAATAAAATTACTTTAAAGGTGATCCGCCACCGTATAGGCAGCCAGTGCAGTTCACGCCACACCGGGGTAATATGGCAGGACCTACTTGTCCCAGTCAGAATTCTGGCTGCAGCATTCTGCACCAGCTGTAGGCGGTGGATTTCAACCCCAGAAAGCTCAAAGTAAAGGGTGTTGCAATAGTCCAAACGCAAGGACACCAAGACATGGACCAACGTTGGCAGAGAGTCAGACGGAACAAGGTGCCTAACCCTGGCGATATTCCTAAGATGGTAAAAGGAAGTCCTGACAACGGCCAACACCTGAGACTGTAATGTCAGCCTGTCGTCTAGGACAACCCCAAGGCTACACACCCGTTCAGAGGTCGGAAGTGACGTGCCATCACACGACCTCTCTAGCTGACCTCCCGGGTCCACAACCAAAACCTCTGTCTTCTCCGAGTTCAACTTTAACCAACTAGAATCCATCCAACCCTGGATTTCTTACAGACGGTTGTTAAACACCGCAAGAGCTCCATCCTGGTCAGGTGCAAAAGACAGGTATAGCTGGGTATCATCTGCATAACAGTGAAACCTCAGCCCATACCGTCTTATAATGTCTCCGAGGGGCAGCATATACACTGCAAATAACATGGGTGACAGCTCGGAACCCTGAGGCACCCCACACAACAAAGAAGTTGGGCCAGAAGAAAAAACTCCCTAACACAACTCTTTGTGATCTCCCAGTGAGTAATGAGGTGAACCATTGTAAAACAGTTCCCGACATTCCACAGATTGTTTCAGGCATACTATCAACACCAGGTGATCCACAGTGTCACAAGCTGACGAGAGATCAAGGAGAACCAGAATGGAACGTCTCTTCTGATCTCTCGCCCTCAGAAGATCATTAAGCACCCGAACCAGCGCAGTCTCGGTGCTGTGTCCTTTACGAAAACTGGATTGGAAGTATCCGTAGATATTATGGATGGTTAAATGGTCTTCCAATTGGCCGGCCACTACCTTCTCAATAACCTTCCCAATAAAGAGAAGGTTAGAGATGGGTCTGTAGTTTGAGAAACAGTCTGGGTCCAAGGTAGCTTTCTTCAAGAGGAGTGTCACCACCGCCTCTTTCAGGGAAACTCACCTGACTCCAAGGAGCTCCAGACTATTTGCACCAGGACTGGACCAATGATATCAATACAACCCAAAATTAGGGGAGTCAGTCCAGGGTCCAAACTACAGCTTGTGGGACGCACACTATGGATGATCCTCATAATCTCCACGAACTCAGGTTGACCAAAGGAACTCCAAGAGAATTGAGGTACTGTGAACTCACACTGTTCTACGACATCACCCTTAGAGATTGCCAGACAGAAGTCCGCCCTGATGTCGGCCACTTTAGTTGTAAAGTAACAAGCGAGCTCCTTGCACTCTAATTGGGAAAAGGCTTTCCGAACTTGCAGACAGGCTGGGTTGCACAGTCTGTCTACAGTCCGAAACAGCTGAGCCGGTCGATTTCGAGCAACTGCAATCTCCCTGGACAGGAATTCTGCCTTCTTACGGGTGATTGCAGATTGATAGATAGAATAATGTTCCATCAATCTAAGGCAGTCGGTATCAAGGGTGGACTTGTGCCAACAACGCTTTAACCTTCGCCCCTGTCTCTGCATCTCCCTCAGTGTCCCATTGAACCAAGGGGACCTGGGGTGAAGGGATAGGGGGTGCTCATGAACAGGAGCAATAAAATCCAGGGCTGCCGTAATGGCCTCATTATAGGCCGCCACCAGCGTCTCTGGATTACTGCTTGCCAACACGGGGGATGATAGGTCAAGGACCACCGCAAGGCTTTGGGAAGTAATATTCCGTAATGGGCGGTACCTGACCATCTCCACAGGGAAAGGCCTTCTCAGAGGGGTGCAAAAATTGAACCTCACAGTGTAGTGGTCTGACCGGGCGACTGGTTCCATCCCCACGTCAGATGCATCAATCAATCCCTAAGAGGAAGACTAAGTCCAGAGAGTGCCCAGATTTATGAGTAGCAGTGGAAATTACCTGTGTAAGGCCCATAGAAGACATTAATTGGAGGAAGTGATTACCAAATTGTGAGAGTTCATCGTCGACCCAGGCGTTGAAGTCACCCAGAACCATCAATCTTGGCGACTCAAACGACATGTCAACGAGGAAGTCTGCTACTTCCTGTAAGAAGCGTTTCCCATCTCCGGGTGAACAGTAGATGAGAACAATTCGAACGCCTACACCCACTACAACTGTGCACTCAAAGGACTCGGCCTCACCCACTACTACATTAGTGAGGCCCCATTCAGTCTTGAAACAGACTGTAACCCCCCCCCGGCGGTCTGGTCTCGGGTGGTGTATCACCGAGTACCCGGCTGGTGTCATGGCCTCCGCTATGGGGCCTGAATTTTCATCCAGCCAGGTCTCGGTGATGCAAACCAGGTCAGCCAAGCTAACAAGATCGGCAATAATGGTGGTCTTATTCCTGACAGACCTGGCATTGCATAACACCACCCATAACATAACTTGCCTGTGTTGCCTCTGAATCTGCTCAACTCTAGCTTCATATTGTGCCCTCTGGTTCTTGAATGATTTTTGATATGAAACAGGGCCTGGACCTGCACCTTGTTTATTCCTTTTAAGAATTTGAAGGTCTCGATCATGTCTCCTCTGTCCCTCCGCTGCTCCAGGGAGTACATGTTTAATTCATGCAGCCTCTCCTCATATGATTTGTCATGCAATCCATGAATCATTTTAGGAGCTGTCCTCTGCACTGTTTCCAGTCTAGTAATATACTTCTAGAGGTGTGGTCTCCAAAATTGTACACTATACTCCAGGTGTGGCCTCACCATTGATTTACAGAGTAGAAGGATGGTCTCCTTTTTCCTGCTGGTAATCCCCCTGCTTATGCATCCCAACATACCGTTTGCCCTCAGTGCTGCTTTCTTGCGTTGCTTGGTCATTTTTAGGTCATCTGTTATAATTATTCCCAGATTCCTTTCCTGTTTAGAGGCTTCCAGTTTTTCATTTCCAAGGTAGTACTCCATTCCTGGGTTTGTCCTTCTGAGGTGCATGATTTTGCATTTTTTACTATTGAAGTTTAGGTGCCATGTCCTTGACCACTTTTCTAGAGACTCCAGGTCAGCCCTCATCTTCTGCACTCCTCCTGGGGTGTCCACCCTGTTTCCTATCTTTGTGTCATCTGCGAATAAACTCACTTTGCCCTCCAAGCCATCAGAAATGTCACTAATGAAATGTTGACTAGGATTGGGCCAAGCACTGAACCCTGTGGTACTCTACTAGCTATGTCTCTTTCCTCTGAGAGTGAGCCGTTCACTAATACCCTGTGGGTCTCATCAGTAAGCCAACTCTTTACCCAGTTTACCACCTGATGACCTACTCCATAATACTTCATAATACAGTCCCAGTTTTGGACAGGAATTGTTTTGGAAAAGCTTACTTTAGCTCCTTTTGAGACAGCCATGACTTGTGGCTTACACTTTCTTTCTTGGAAAGCATTAATTTTAGTTGCAATCACTTCTGCTCGAAGGATTTCAGAGCTACAGGCTCTAATGTGTGAGCCTTCTTATTTGATTTTCCACAAAGACTTGGCGTACCAATCCTAAGTTTTTACCAAATGTGTTGTCTGAGTTTACTTTAAATCAAACCATCCGCCTACCAGTTTATTTTCCTGAGCATGCCAATCCAAGGGAAGTATTGCTCTACACTGTAGATGTACATAGAATACTCAGGTACTATATAGATGACATGAAGGACTGCAGAATGTCCTGGCAGCTTTTTGTTTACCCCTGGGAAAGAAGGTGCACCAGTTTCCAAACTGTGCTTGTCCAGATGGCTAGCTAACTATATTACTTTTTGTTACAGGAAGCATGGTAAGGAACTCCCTGGGGTGGTTTGTGGTCATTCCACAAGAGGCATGGCCGTCTCTGTTGCTCATTTTAAAAATGTTTCTGTTGCAGATATCTGTGCAGCTGCCACCTGAAGTACTGTCCACACCTTCACTAAACACCACAATCTGGACATTGCCTCTAATAGAAGGGCTGGCTTTGCTTAGCTGTGCTACAAAGCCTACTTTCTTAATCTTGTAGGCTCCAGCCTGTTCACTGTCAGTACTGCTTGGTACTTATTCCATAGGTGGGGCCTGATGAAAGAGATATCCTTGAAGAAGATAGAACAGTTGTGTACTTGCCATAACAGTAGATCTTCACAAGAATCTCTTTCATCAGGCAATGCCATCCCACCCCCCCATGGGCTTGAAACTCTAGCTTTTGCTGCTCTTATCTCCTTACTAGTCTACATATAGTCCTCTGACTCACCTGAGTTTACTGAGTACTTAATTCTGTCCTGGTTCTCTACTGAGAGGTCTTCCAAGTATGATCTCCAGCAGGGAGCTGAAAGGAGGGGTCACCTACATTCATATGTGAGCCGATGTCTGACACGCTGTCATGGGCAGCCCCTGGCTGACTGCTTGCAGAAGTTTCCATGTGGTCCTAGCACGTGGCGACTATAGTTTTATAGGTGTGGCCCGATGAATGAAAGTCTCATGAAGATCTACTGTTACGCTATGTGCATAACTGTTCTTTAATAAAACAAAAGTTAGAAAAAAAGAGGCCCTAATGGACTGCTGTCATCGAGGCACAGGTCAGGAAAAACCAGGAGCAGTTGTAGAATTCGCAAAAAGTTTTTATTAGTATTAGTAGTAACATTAAAAAAAAAAAACTTGTTTAGTAGAACTATTTACAAAGGCAAAATAAACAGAGAAGATCCATCTGAGTTTTCTTTCAATCTATGTGCCTGTCTCTCTCATATAAGTCCTTGCAACCCCCCTCCTTAACAAGCATCCTGTTTTTTTTTCTAAAATGTTCTTGTTCATTTCCAGTGTTCTTGTAAGTGTCAGGCAGGTGCAGCAAGAACACAATGTCCAAGAACTGAGGCTCCTTCTCCACAGCTTATCTGAAAAAGGGCTTAAAAACTGCTCTCAGGTTAACTCCTTGAGTACCCAATAGCTTTTTGCAATCATCTCAAACTATAATTGTATACATTTCAACAGTAACACTATATCATTTCTAAACAAAGAGCTCCCAATGTCAGTTACATTTCCGCATAATGATTTGCATATATTTTTATACCAGCAGATATGCAAGGGAGGAAAAAGACAGAAACAGCAAGGGAAGACTGAGAGAACTAAAGAATTGCGAGACTGTCGGGGTGATCAAATCCTAGGTCTCACAGGAAAATTTGGTTGTGCAACCAGAGAGACAAGAGACAGGAAAAGAAAGAACAGAACAGATGCCTGCATTCAAACTCTCCATAACAACTGGGACAGGGCCTATTCAACCCTGTCACATACACCCCCCTTCTTAAGAGGGAACCTGTTTTATCAAACAGGTTTCTAAAACTTTCTATTTATTCTCTTCTAGCATTAGCTACTAACGTTCAGAAATTAAGCACATGTGCAGTATCCTTTTTTTCTATAACAGTACAGCAACCAGTAAAGTTTAAACTGTTACATTTGCTTTTCAGCCTTCACAAGCCTGAATTCCTGATCCATATCTTGACAGAAAATCAGCATCGCTATTCTCTTTACCAGATTTGTGTATCACCTTGAATTTAAATGGCTGTAGTGCCAGGTACCACCTTGTAATTCTGAAATTTTTATTTTTCATTTGGTTAAGCCAACAGAGAGGATTGTGATCTGTTATAAGTACAAAGTCAGTTCCTAGCAAATAAAACGTAAGGGACTCCATGGCCCACTTTGCTGCTAAACATTCCTTTTCAATGGTGTAGTACATTTTCTCTCTGTCATGCAAGTTCCTACTTATGTACAGAATAGGATGTTCCTTCCCATCTATATGCTGACTCAGGACTGCACCTAGGACTACCTCTGATGCATCTGTTTGTAACAAAAAAAGTGCGGCTTTATTGTGGACTGACTGGTACAGTTCTACATTGGTTTCGTTCTTTTCTCACGGGTCAGAGGCAGAGGGTTGTCACTGGAATTTATTCCTCTGACGCCATCTCCCTGTCCTGTGGGGTACCGCAGGGCTCCATCTTGGCACCCATGCTGTTTGCTGTGTATATGCTGCCATTGGGAGACATTATTAGGCGATATGATCTGGGTTTTCACTGCTATGCAGATGATACCCAGTTGTATCTGTCCTTTAATCCAGGATGGGGAGATGTGATCTCCATGCTTAACAACTGTCTATCCGAAATCAAAGATTGGATGAGCACCAGCTGGCTGAAGTTAAACCCGGATAAGACTGAAGTGTTGGCTGTGGACCCTGGTCGCCTTGAGGCGGGTTGTAGGGCTGGGACTCCATTGGGCATATGGCTCGATGGTGTCCAACTTCCAACCTCAGACCAGTTACATAATCTGGGTGTTATTATAGACGATGGCCTGACCCTAAACTCTCAGGTGTCGGCTGTTGTCAAATCTTCATTTTACCATCTTAGAAATATTGTTCGGGTGAAACACCTGGTTCCTCTGGCTGACCTTCCTATCTTGGTCCACACCTTTGTGACCTCTCACCTTGATTACTGCAATGCCTTGTACCTAGGGCTACCAGGGGTTGATATCCACCGCCTGCAGCTGGTGCAGAATGCAGCGGCCAGGCTTTTGACTGGGACATCTAGAAACAGTCATATGACGCCTGTGCTGCACGGACTGCACTGGCTGCCGGTTCAGTGGCGGATTACCTTTAAGGTCGGGTTACTGACCTATAGGCCCCACATGAACAGGGACTGCGGTATCTGCAAGATCTCCTTACTCCCTACTGTCCCTCTAGCTCACTCGATCCACCGATGAGGGATTGCTAGAGATCCCAGGTTCGTTTAAAGACATCTGGGGCACGCATTATTCCATGCCCCCCACCCTGTGGAATTTCCCCACTACCGGATACGAGGTTGCCTGACCATCGAGAGTTTTGAATCTGAGCTAAAAACGTTTTTGTTTTTAAAAGCGTTTAAAGATTCATTTTATTAACAATTTGTTTATTATTTAATGTTATTATTGTACAGCGCTTTGGTTTTTGAAAAGTGCTTATAAATAAACTTTTACTTACTTACTTTCTAAAAATCTGGGCTTCTTAAAATGGGCTGAACGTAATGCATCCTTACTGGCTTGAAAAGCTTCATCACACTCTGGGTTCATTTCACATTATTCAGGTACCGTTTTTTCGTGAGTTCTGTGAGGGAGTAGCTAATTCTACAAAGTTGGGAACAAATCTCCGATAATAACCAGCCAGCCCTAAAAATGACCCGACATGTTTCTTTGTTTTAGGGACAAGGCTGTTAGCTACAGCTTCTATTTTAGAAATTTCTGGCTTAACTTCTCCATTTCCAAACACATAGCCCAAATATCTAGTTTCCTGCATGCCTAATGCACATTTAGTAGGATTACTAGTCAGACCAGCATTTTCGATAGCTTGGATAACTACTCTTCGGTGTTCCAGGTGGCTTTTCCAGTCTGGACTGTACACCACAACATCATCCAGGTATGCAGCACAATAACCAGTATGAGGGGATAAAATTACATCCATGTAACACTGGAATGTAGCTGGCACACCATGTAAACCAAATAGCATGGTGGTGAACTGATCGAATCCAACAGGGGTGGCAAATGCAGTTTTGTCTCTGGATTCTTTAGCTAGGGGAATTTGCCAGTAACCCGAGGTTAAGGAAACTTTCACCTTTACAGCATCAGCAGTAACACTTTGCTCCAGTCTATCATAAGCTACATCAGTATCTTCTTTATCCGTTTCTGGTAAAATTAGCAAAACAGCTTTTGATGTTTTTTCAACCCATTTCTTGAGGAGGTTAGCTAGCATGGAATATCTTGGTAGGATTTTTCCATCGGGGTGTCAATCTCGTAGTTAATGGTGCCAGTACGTCTAAGCACTCTATAAGGCCTTTGCCACTTCATTAACAGTTTATTTTCTGTTGTGGGTAAGAGTAGCAAAACCTTTTCACCTTGCTCAAAAGCTTTTTCTTTTACCCCATGGTCATAATAAACCTTCAGCTGATTTTGAGCCTCTTCCCGATTACTGTGGGCAATTTAAACATATTTGCCAGCTTCTTTTTTAGGGCACACATACAAGACGTTATAGATAAAACACTCAACAAGACTGTCTGTCTGAGGGTGATGGGGGAGGTTCATATGGCAGTGATACCTAATAGTCTGTACAGCTCCTTAAGTAATGCAGTACCAAAACTACCACCATGATCAGTAATAATTTCTTTAGGTATGCCCACTCTTTAGAAAAGTTTTGCAAGCTCTGCTGCCACTTTTGAAGCTGTGACAGTACGTATTGCAACTGCTTCTGCGTATCGAGTAGCTTACTCGCATACTACCAGGATAAATCTGTTACCCTTTTTACTTTTGTCTAAAGAGCCAACCACATCCATTGCAATTCTCTAAAAAGGCACATCTGTCAAGGGTAGGGACTCTAGGGGCACCTTGTATTTTTCTAGTGACTGGGGCTACTTTCTGATACTCAGCACAGGAATTACAATAGGTAGCAACATCGTCATGAATTCCAGGCCATTAAAATCTATACAGCAATCTACCAAGGGTGTGATCCCTCCCTGAGTGACCAGCCATAGGACTATCATATGCTATCTGTAACAACTCTGTTCTATACTTCTGTGGTATAACCAACTGTTCTGTCTAGTCCGGTGTCTGAGGTTTAACCCAGACTCTGTGCAGTAACCCGTTACATTGTTTAAACATTGGTTCACCCTATTTCGGTTTCACCTCCAGCTGCTTAAAATAACCCCGGAGAGAAACATCGTTGGCTTGTTCTGAAAGAAAATCAAAATCAGTTATCAATTTAGTTTCAGCATTTTGATATGTTAACCCCTTATGTCCATCAGTCATTTGTTGCCACAGTTTCTTCAGGTATAGTCTTTCTTTCCTGGATTTCCAGATCTTGGAACTGTGCTGAAACAAGTCCGAATCAAAGTCACTGAAAGGAAAAGTGTCACCATCATTTGAGATTTTCTTTGCCTGAGCTCTTGTTACCACTGCTGCTGAAACTGCAGGGTTCAGTTCCTCTGAGATTAACTCAGTAAATCCTGGACAATCATTTCCAATAATTATGGGTACAGGTAACTTGGGTACTACCCCCACTTTCATTTGGTGTGACATACCCGTAATGGTCAGAGTCACTTGGGTGGTGGGATAGTATTGAATGTCCCCATGGATGCAGATGACATCAGTACCTGGTTGTTTTGCACAGTGTTTTCCCAGCATTTCAGTATGCACTAGGGTCTGTCTGCTTCCCGAATCAGAGTCCCTTTACAGTCTTATCCTAAACCTTCACATCTGTTAACTACTTGCTCCAATTTGCCAAGGACAGATCTGCTCTAGTGTCACTCTTCTTATGGCAATTTCTTGCAATATGACCAGGCTTATTACAGTTATAGCAAATAACATCTTTGGGCACAGATTTGTTATCCCCACCAGAGTTCTTATCAGACTTGGAGTTTAAATGGGAAAAAGAGTGTCTTACCGGTGTTTGGTTATTAC
Organism: Neoceratodus forsteri; assembly: GCA_016271365.2. Taxonomy (NCBI): domain Eukaryota; kingdom Metazoa; phylum Chordata; order Ceratodontiformes; family Ceratodontidae; genus Neoceratodus; species Neoceratodus forsteri. The sequence continues at coordinate 573,913,290 of CM057452.1, forward strand.
CTCGCTGCTGTGGCAATAGTCTGGCCATTTGGTAGTCTTTTGCCAAAGAAACAGCCTTTTCCCCACTTTTTGGTCAGTGTTCCTTTACCCAGAGCTGCAAATCTATAGGCAGGATGTTGATGAAGTGCTCCATTGCAGATGTGTTGATGATCTGTGGGACTGTGTTGCCCTCTGGTTGGAGTCATTTTATCAAGAGTTCTCCAAGTCGGGTGAAGGCTTCTCGAGGATTGTCGACTGAGTTGTACTTCAGAGATCGAAATCTCTGCCTGTAGGTCTCTCCTGAGATGTCATACCTTTTCAGGATTTCACTTTTCACCAGGTCATAGTTTTATGACTGTACAGTGTCCATATTGCTGTAGGCAAGTTGGGCTTTCCCTGTCAGGTAGGGTACCAGTCTGATTGTCCATTGCTGCTTTGGCCATTGGTACGCTGTGGCAACTCTTTCAAAAGTTGTCAGATATGCCTTGATATCATGGAAGGGACAAAAGCTTGTAAGTGTAATATACTTCAAGTTGCCTGTCTCCAGTTGCTCGTCTGGAACTGTGCCAGATCCTCTGCCTTTGATTGTCTGCAAGACATCCAGCCACTGCTGCTTCTGTCTCTGCATCTTTTCTCTCATCTGCTGCTTCTCTTCTGTTTCTCCATCTCTTTTTGTTGTATAGCCCACCATTTGGAATAGTCCATTAGGCTTTCAGGTCCTGTCACTGCCTGTTCTTTTTCCATAACTTGTGCTGGCTGTACAATCTCAGCTTGGACTTCTGTCTCTGCTAGTTTGGCTGCCATTCTCATGGTAGCCACTCCTGGACTTGCTGCTGCAGAATCCATACCTTTCTCTATGCTTCCCTGGTACTAGGTCCAGTACCCACGCAAAAACTCCTGGCTTAGGGTACGCACAGCATATTCCCACATAGGCGGACACCATCTGTTGTCGAGGCACAGGTCAAGAAGCATAGGAAAAACCAGGTGCAGTTGTAGAATTCGCAAAAGGTGTTTATTAGTACTAGCAGTAACATAAAAAAAAAACTTGTTCAGTATAACTATTTGCAAAGCAAAATAAACAGAGAAGATCCATCTGAGTTTTCCTTCAGCCTCTGTGTCTGTCTCTCTCTTATAAGTCCTTGCAACCCCCCCTCCTTAACAAGCATTCTGTTTTTTTCATAAGATGTTCTTGTAAATTTCCAATGTTCTTGTGTCAGGTAGGTGCAGCAAGAACACAGTGTCCCAGAACTGAGGCCTGTTCTCCACAACTCTTCTGAAAAATGGCTGAAAAACTGCTCTCAGGTTAACCCCTTGAGTTCCCAATAGCTTTTTGCAGTCATCTCAAACTATAATTATATACATTTCAACACTAATACTATATCATTTCTAAACAAAGGGATATCCAGTATCAGTTAGATTTCCGCATAATGATTTGCATATATTTTTATACCAGCAGATATGCAAGGGAGGAAAAAGACAGAAACAGCAAAGGAAGACTGAGAGACAGTGAGAGGCAAAGAATTGCGAGACTGTCGGGGTGATCAAATCCTAGGTCTCACAGGAAAATTTGGTTGCGCAACCAGAGAGACAAGAGACAGGAAAGGAAAGAACAGAACAGATGCCTGCATTCAAACTCTCCATAACAGCTAGGACAGGGTCCTATTCAACCCTGTCACAACTACCTGGAGGAAAAAATGGGCTCCAGGATAGTAAACAACACAGGTTCATGGCAGGGAGGTTTTGTCAGACCAACCTGATAGTATTCTTTGACTGGGTAACTGGGACAATGGATGAGGGTTATGTAGTGGATTTACTCTACTTCAACTTCTGCAAGACATTAGACTCAATGCCACACAGAAGACTGCTGAAGAAGCTAGAGGATCTGGGTGCAGCAAAGGACATAGATGGGTGAGAAGTTGGTTGGAAGGATGGAAGCAGAGGGTAATAGTAAATGGAGTAAGATCAGAGGAGAGGGAGATCACAGTTGGAGTGCAACAGTGTTTAGTTCTGGGTCCATTTTCAATATGTTCATCAACCACATAGGAGAAGAAATAATGGGCAAACTTTGTTTCTTTGCAGATAACACTAAGCTGTGTGGTAGGGTAGACAGTGAGGAGGGGATAAGGCAGATGGCGAGGGACTTGCAAATGCTGGAGAGGTTGATCCAGGGTTTGGTAGCTGAAATTCAGTGCTAAAAGTGCATGGTGATGCACATGGGGAAGAAGAACCCTAGAATGGAGTTTCGGATGGGAGGGGTTAAGCTGAACACCACATCTGAGGAAAGGGACCTGGGAGTCATCACAAATGACTCTCTTAAACAGTCTAGCTAGTGTAACAAGGCCTACAGTAATGCAAACAGGATGCTCTGTTGGGAGGGGTTTTGACAGCAGGAGGGCAGAGGTATTACTGCCTCTCCCAAGATTACTGGTGAGACCACACCTAGAGTACTGTGCCCAGTTCAGGAGTCCTCACCTAAGAAAAGATGAGGACATGCTGGGGAAGAAAGGAGGGTTGCTAGCGGGGTACCGCAGGGTTCAGTATTAGGACCAGTCCTCTTCAATGTCTTTATAAGCGACATTGCAGAAGGACTGGAAGGAAAAGTATGTCTCTTTGCAGATGACACTAAGATCTGCAACAGAGTTGATGCACAGGGTGGGGTGGAAAGGATGAGAAGGGACTTGGCAAGGTTAGAGGAATGGTCAAATGTATGGCAGCTTAGATTCAATGCTAAGAAGTGCAAGGTAATGCACCTGGGAAACAAAACCCAGGGAAGAGTACACAATGGGGTGAGATACTAACAACAACAAAAATGGAAAGGGACCTGGGGTAGTCATATCAGATGACCTAAAGGTGGGCAAGCAATGTGAAGAGCAGCAAGAAGGGCTGGGGGATACTGGGATGCATAGGAGAGGCATCACCAGTGAAAACAGGAAGTTATTATCCCTGTACAGACAGCTGGTGAGACCCCATCTGGAGTACTGTGTGCAGTTCTGGAGACCCAATCTCCTAAAGACATAGACAGGATGGAAGCTGTCCAGAGGAGGGCAACTAAAATGGTGCAGGGTCACCAGAAGACATATGAAGAGAGACTTAAGGAGCTAATATGTATAGCCTCGAGGAAAGGAGGGAGAGGGGACATGATAGAAACTTTCAAGTACCTCAAGGGAATCAACAAAGTCCAAGAGGTAGCATCTTTCAAAAAGAGGTGTGCAAGAACAAGAGGGCACAATTTGAAGATAGAGGAGGGCGGCTCAGAGGTAATTTAAGGAAGTATTTTTTCACAGAGAGGGTTGTGGATGCATGGAATGGCCTTCCGGAGGAGGTTGTGGAGTCAAAATCAGTGGTGGAATTCAAGCATGCATGGGATAGTCATAAGGCAATTCTGGGGGGTGGGGGTAGAAAGAAGTAGGCTGCTGGTTAACTAGGATCTGCAGCTTATCCAGTAGGTAGGGAAATGGGCAGACTGGGTGGGCCAAGCGGTCCTTATCTGCCGTCAAATTCTATGTTTCTATGTTTCTGTGCAGCATAGGGTAACCTAAATGATTCAGGGCCAGCAGAGCAGATCCTTTGAGAATCGGCTTAGAGCACTGACCACGTACTCATTGGAGGTCAGATGAGAGAGGGCTGATATGAGATCTTCAAGTTTCTGAAAGGAATGAATGAGGTGAACTGCAGGGAACTATTCAACAAGACAGTGAATTCCGAACATGAGGTCATTAGTCCAGTCTGTTGGGGGAGAGGTTCAGGAGGGACATGAAAACATTTTATTTTACAGTGAGAGTGGCTGAACCATGAAACAGTCTGCCTGCGGAGGTAGTAGGTGCTAAAACCATTAATGGTTTGAAACACATTTGGGACAGAGTTAAGGGCTTATTTGTTATTCGAGGGTAGTAGTAAAATGGGGAGCAAGGGGGTGGATAGTGTAGACAAAGATCCCATATGGACAAAAGGTCTCTAGGTATGCTAGGGTATTATGAACATAGGATGAAGTCAGCAGAATAAGCCCATTAGGTCTGTCGAGTCTGCTCGTATTGCAGGGTCCTTAGCATCAGATAATGACCCTGCTCCCCCCCAATCTGCTCTTCCCCTCCATCCTGCTACCTTGTGACCCATTTTTCCCCCCTTAATTCTATCCCAGCCTCTCTTTAAGCTGCCTACCATTTTTCGGTGAAGCCACCTCCTCAGGAAGCCCATTTTAACCCACCATACGCTCTCCGTGAAGTGCCTCCTAGCCTGTCTCCTAAACTTGCCTCTCTCCAACCTGAGACTGTGACCATTGTTTTTCTTTTCTCACTGAGTTTCGAGGGACTTTCCATGTCCACCCTATTTATTCCTTTCAAATACTTGAAGGTCTCAATCATGTCCCCTCTTTCTCTCTTCTCTCCTCCATAGAGTACATGTTCAGGGCCTCCAGCCTCTCCTCATACATCCTATCCTCCTCCAACCTCTTCTCATACATCCTACCCTGTTGACCCATGATCATCTTAGTTGCCCTCCTTTGGACCATCTCTGGCAGGTTTATGACCTTTTCTAAGGTATGGACACAAGTACTGTGTGCTGTACTGTAGATGTGGCCTCACCAATGACCTGTACAAAGGCAGTATTACTTCCTGCCACCTACTTCTGACCCCTCTGGCAATACAGCCCAGTGTCTTATTTGCTTTTACTGCTGCTTTCCTACATTGCGTGGTGTGCTTCAGGTCACTAATGATCATCATCCCCAGGTCCTTCTCCTCCTCAGATGTAGATACTCGGACCCCAGCTAGGCTGTACTCAGTCCTTGGTTTCTTAGCTCCAATGTGCATAAGTTTGCATCTCTTTGCATTGAAGTCAAGATGCCAAATCCTAGACCACCTTTCTAGCTTTTCCAGGTCTTCCTTTAGGTTCAGTATCCCATCTGCTGTGTCCACCCTCTCACAGAGCTTTGTGTCGTCCATGAATAAAAAATGTTGCCCTTAATGCAATTCCCAATATCTCTGATGAAAACATTAAACAGCACTGGTCCAAGCACCAAACCCTGTGGGACCCCTCTGATGACCTCCCTGGTGCTTGACAGCTCACCACCACACTGTCGATCCTGCCCCTCAGACAGTTATCCACCAAGTTCCTGATCAACTTCTTGTGGGGTACAGATTCAAAGGCCTTGCAGAAGTCCAGGTAAAGAATGTCTGCTGCTTGGCCCTTGTCCACTGTTTTAGTGACCCAGTCGTAAGTAGTCAATCAGATTTGTTTGACACTGTCACCCTTCCATAAACCCATGTTGCCGCTCATCCTGTAGGCCATTCTCTTCTAGATACTCTACTAACCTTTCCTTAAGTACGGTCTCCTTGAGCTTGCACACATCTGAGGTCAGACTGACCGGTCTGTAGTTCCCCAGGTTGTCTGTGGGACTACTCTTATGGAGGGGCACTCCATGTGCCATTCCCCAGTCCCATGGTACTACACCTGACTCCAGTGAACTATTGAACAGGTCAGCCAAGGGGACCTGCAGGCTCCTCTACCAGCTCCCTGGGGTGTATACTGTTTGGGCCTGAGGATTTATCCACCCTTCATGCTAGCAACCCTTTCCTTACCCAACCTGCCTGTATAAAATCGTCCATGTGCCCTCCCTTCACCTCCCCATCTCCTCTCCTTCACCTAAGTGGCACCGGTCTGTCTCTTTCTCTAGTGAAGACTGAACAGAAGTATTCATTCAGTACTTCTGCTTTGCCACAACTCTCTTCTACTCAACCATCTCTTTCCCTGAGCCTAACGGTCCCATCTTTCTTGTCCTTTTTCTCACTAATATACAAAAAATGGCCATTTCACTCTTTTCAGTTCCCTCAGCTAGCTGCAGTTCCTTCTGAGCTTTAGCTTGCTGGACTGCCCAACATACCACACTAGCCATCTTCAGGTTATCCTCCCTCTGTATCCTCCTGAATTCCTGTAGGCTGACCTATTATCTCTTACTGCCTTGGTGACCTCTCTGCTAAACCAGCTTGGTGCTTTGGCCCTTGAGTTTTTCCCCCATGCCTAATGCACCCCCTTGTGGCTACCATTATTCCCTCCTTGATGGTGGATCACCTTTGGTCCACCCCCATATCTGCTTGGATGCTTGCCAGGTGGCTCCTTAGCAACTCGCCCATCCTTCTGAAGTCCGCTTTTTGTTAAATCCAGGATTTTAGTCTTAGTGGGGGTCTTTTCCCTGCCCATGTCCAACTGGAACCACACTGTGCAATGGTCACTCCCACCCAGGGGCTCCTCGACCTTGATATCCTGGACGTGGTCCCTGTTAGTCAGCACCAGATCAATTACTACCTCCACCTTCATGGGTTCTGTGACATCCTGTGTCATACAATCAACCTTGGGCAGGTTAAAGTCTCCTACCATTACCACCTCTCCCTTCCCTGCAGCTGTTCTTACTACTGAGCTCAGTTACCTGTTGCTTTCCTCCCCCTGGTTGGGTGGTCTGTAAACTACCGCCAATCTCACCTTCCTCCCTCTGTTCGACAACAATTGAATCCACATTAGTTCTACCTTCCCTAATGTAAACCGCCACCTTCTCTCCTTTTCTTAACTCCCCTGTTCCTCCTGTATAATTTAAACCTGGGGATCAAGAGGTCCCAGTCATGGTTAAGTGTGGCCCATGTCTCTGTGACTGCCTTGATGTCCACTCCCCTCTTCAGCAATGCCTGTATCTTGTTTCTAAGATGTTGTGCGTTCAGGGACATCACCTTCCGCCCAGAGGCTGAGCCTCCTTCCCCTTCTGCCTGTCCCCCTTCCTCTTGACTCCCCTTCACCCCCCCCCCCGCTGCTAACCCCCCTCACTCTCACTCCACCTCTACCCTGAGCAGGTTCCCCTCTACTGGAATGGGGGAGGTCTTCTGACTTCCTCGTCCTCCTAGGATGTAGGGCCTGTAGGCCCACTGCCCCCCACCAGTAGTTTAAATTAAGGTTTTGGTTTACATACCCACCTAGCTTGTCCCCAAGGACTCTCAACAACCCCCCTCCCCACTGAGGTTCAGCCTGTCTAGTGTAAAAAGTGTTTTTTCTGACCAGGTTTCTTCCAGACCCCAGTGCAGCCGTACCCTTCCTCCTTGCACCGCTTCCTCCCAGTGCAGCCAGTCATTGAACTCCACTATCCTTTTCTTCCTGACTGTGCTGGCTCAGTACTGGAAAGACTTCAGAGAATGCAGTTGATATGGCTACCTTTCTGCTGTTCTTCCCCACCACCCTGAATCTTTCCTGTACTACCCCAACCTCCTCCCCAGCTTGGTCATTTGGTGCCTAGGGGTATAACTGTGTGTGATTTCCCCTATACTGGATGGACCATTGGTCTTTTTCTGTCATTGTCTATGTTTCTATGGCGCCTCATCAGTGAATTACTGTATATAGAGGTAGTGTTTCCTTCTTCCTCCTGCTCTTGTGAAAACCCATCCCAATACACCCCAACATGCTGGTTGCCTTGCTGTGGACCTTGTTACATTGGCTAGATTGTTTTAGGGAGTCACTTATGATGACTCCAAGGTTCATTTCTTCAGCTGTCATTCCCAAATTAACCCCTCCCATCAAATATTCCATCCTTGGGTTCTTGTTCCTTATCTGCATCCATCACCTTGCTAATTCTGGCTTAGAATTTCAACTGCCAAACTTTTGACCACCTTTCCAACCTATGCAGATCCCTCTGCAACTTCTTTACCACCTCCTCGCTGTCCATCCTGCCACAGAGCTAAGTGTTCTAGGGACATGGATATGATGTACAGATCCACAGTTCTGCACTGAATAGGCTCCTTGCATTGAACCTTTGCATTCTTTGTGAAATCACTTTATCTTCAGGCGATTTCTCCATCTCCACCATGGACGACTTGAAGTCAGCACCGGGATTTAAGAAATGCAGCTGTGGACAGAAGATGTCCCAGATTAACCCGCACACCTTGTGTGCCTACTGCCTAGGCCATGAACACAATCCCCAGGCATGTGGCCTCTGTCACAACTTGTATCCTTCTACTTTAGAAGAGCACCATGCTCAGCTTCTTTTGGGGCACCCAGATGAACAGGATCCTCCCATTCACTCAAAGGACACTTGTCGGGTGGTCTCCACGGCTGTGGGATCTGTTGAACAGCTTGCTTCTTTTGAAGAGGCTGTGGCTCAGGCCATGGAGCAGGCCTATTTAGCCTCGGCCTTTGTGCCTCTTACTTTTGGTGCCACCTCCTGACGGGCTGCTCCGGCTGATCTCGGAATTGACGGGTCTCCTGATGGAGCCCATCCAGAAATGAGCTGAATACCCTTTAACCGAGATTCTTGACTGGGGCAACTCCATGGGGAGGCCTTCCGATGCTATTCTTGATCCCACTCTGGAGCTTTAGCAACACTCTGCGTCTCTCCCTGTGCCATTGGCATGGATGGCCTGCAAGTACATGATCCCTACCGGTTCCCTTTCAGGGTTTCACAAGACATCCCTTGACCCAGGGTCTGGTTCCCGATTCAGTCTTTCGGTGCTCGGGAAATGTCAGGAAATGGATAAGCCTCCTGACAAGGAATCCATGAAATTGGATCATATGGCTAAAAAGGTCTATGCCGCCTCCTCTTTCAGCCTTTGGCAGGGGAGATCAGCCCTTCTGATGACCCACTTCACTCATGCCCTCCTACACATTCTCAATGTGGTGCTTCTCCACCTCCTGGCTGACTTACAGACCGTGGGCGTGCAAGTCCAGGACCAAGACCAAGTGGTGGCTAAACAGCAGCTCCAGACAGCAGTGGACATCGGCAACTTCTGCTCCCAGTCCGTGGCTGCCACGGTCACCATGCGCCACAGGGCTTGGCTGCGGATCTCGTCCTTTATGGCAGATACCCAGCACAAGTTGGCAGATGTCCCCTTCTTGGACACCGACCTATTCAGTCCGGGGGTTGAAGAACACGTTACTTGCATTGAGAAGTTCAGTGACACCCTGGACTCTGTGACCTCCACCCAGAGGAAGCCCAAGGGTGCTAAACCTCAATGAAAGAAGCCCTTTTGGCCCCTCTCTGCCCCTGTGACCAAGCTGTCCCAGCCCCTGGCTAGGCAACAGGCCCACTCTTGGTGTCCCCAGTCGAAGTCGGTTGCTTTGGTCATCCAAAAGTCAGGTGGTTGAGAACCCACTGCTTCCTCAGCTGGTCCCTCCTCCGCCTCCAAGTCTGCCCAGTGATGGGCTAGGGTGTGCCTCCCCCCAGGCCCATCCTGACCCCCCTTGGGCCTCCCATGGGTGGCCAGCTCCGCCACTTCCTTTCTGCCTGGTCCACTGTCACTATGGACAGGTGGGTCCTCAAGGTGGTCAGTCAGGGTCTGCCTCTCGAATTCGAGGCTTACCCATCTTGCCGAGGCCTTGCCCCATGTGAGGACTTCGTGTCCACAGACCTGTCAGCCCTTCGGGCGGACATTGCCCAGCTTCTCCAGAAGGAGGTAGTGGCTCAAGTCCCATACCCTCTTGTAAACCCCTGGTTTGTCTCCAGGTACTTCCTGCTGCCAAAGCGGATGGGGGGCTGGCACCCCATCATAGATCTTCATGACCTAAACAAGTTTCTTCAGTCGCAAACTTTCAGGATGGTCACTCTATCTCAGATCATTCCATCTCCTCATTCATCTCTGGAATGGGACCTGTGGTTCTGCTCCCTGGATCTTCAGGACGCATTCTTCAGTGTCCCCATCCATCTGTCCAACTGCCGGTTCCTCTGGTTCCACATGGGGGGGAAACTTTACAAATTCCAGGCCATACTCTTAGGTCTCTCCTCGGCTCCCAGGATCTTCACCAAGTGCATTGCAGTGGTGGCAGCCTCCATGAGGCACTGAGGGTTCTGGGTGTACCCCAACCTGGATGACTGACTTATAACAGGTCCCTCCAGGGAGGAGGTGGAGCAGTCCAGGGACCTGGCCCTCCAGACCTGCTTGTCCCTTGGCCTCCTGGTGAACGAGGCCAAGGCAGAACTCATACCCTCACAGGTGATGCATTTCATTGGGGCGGAGCGCAACTCTTGCAGAGCTAGGACTCAGTTTCCAGCGGACCGGGCGGAGCTTTCTCCTCCTCTGCCTGATCATTTCGGGTTGGGCAGTTACGCCCTGCTCGGGACTTCCTGCTCCTCCTGGAATACATGGTGGCATGCAACAGTGTGATCCATTGGGCCTGGTGGAGAATGCGCTGTCTGTAGTGGGAGCTTGTCTGTCAGTGATCTCAGTGCCATGGCTACTTTGACCAGCTGGTCACTGTGGCCCAGTTGATGTGGGATGCCCTCCAGTGGTGGTCAGTCCTGGAACATCTGCAGGAAGGAATTCCATTTGTCTGCCCAGAGTCGATGGTCACCATCACGAAAGATGCATCCCTGATGGGCTGGGGTGCCCTTCTGGGGGACCACAGGGTCCTTGGACTCTGGACTCCCGAGGAGTCCTGATGCCACATCAATCTTCTGGAGCTTTGGGCAGTTTGGCTGGTGCTGACAGCCTTTGCTCCACACATTCAGGGTCAGGTCGTTCAGGTCCAGATGGACAACACCACAACCATGTACCATCTCAGCAAACAGGGCAGGACATACTCCCTTCCTCTGTGCAGGGAAGCTGTCCGCATCTGGAACATCGTGCTCAGCCTGGACGCTGATCTCCTGGCCATCCATGTGGCCGCCGTCTCCAACCATCTGGTGAATGCCCTCAGCCATGTGGGCAAGGCATCTCATGAGTGGTCTCTCCATCCGTAGGTAGCACTCAGCCTGTTCTTCCACTGTTGCATTCCTCTGGTGGACCTGTTCACCTCCAGGGAGAATGCAAAGCTGAGGCTCTATTGTGCCCACCTCCCTCAGCAGGGAACACTGCCTTCTTGAGGCCCTGTACCCTGTGCTTTCTCTATGACTTCCCTCCATTTCCTCTAATCCACAAAGTGTTGATCAAAGCCAGGAGGAACAAGGAACAGATGATCCTGGTGGCTCCGGACAGGCCCTGCAGGCTCCCGAGATGTCTTCCTCTCTGCCTGAACCTGCTCTCTTGAAATCAGGGGAAGGTACACCATCCAGAATTTCAGTCCCTGCACCTGTCAGCCTGGTTCCTGAGTGGCTAGAGTTCCAGGCTTTGGGTCTGTCTGAAGATGTCCTCACCATGGTCAAGGTTTCCCTGAAGGTGTCGCCCTGAAAATGTTATGCGCTTCAAATGAAAGAGGTTCTCTGTTTGGTGCCAGGGCAAGGGGCTTGACCCCTCGTCTTGCCCAGTGGCTAGCATTCTCAACTACCTTTGTTCCCCCTCTCAGTCATGCCTTTGGTCGACGACCCTTAATGTTCACCTGGCAGCCATCTCTGCATACCGGCATGGGTTGTTATGCCATTGGTGATGCAAGAGAAGCTGGTCTGGGACGTTTTCAAAGGTCTTGACCAGATTTCCCCTCCAGTGCATGAACCACCGCCACCTTGGCACTTGTTGCTGGTATTGGCAAAGCTCATGGGCAAGTCATTTGAACCGATGCACAGGTGTGACATGTCTCACCTGTCGTGGAAGACCATCTTCCTGGTGGCTATCACGTCAGCAAGAAGGATAAGTGAGCTCCAGGCACTCTCATTGGAGTCTCCTTACCTGGTCTTTCACAGGGACAAGGTTGTCCTTTGTCCCAATCCAAAGTTCCTCCTGAAGGCTGTTTCTGAGTTTCACCTTAGCTGGGTGATCAATCTTCTGGTGTACTTTACCAGCCACACCTCGGAGGCCGAGCACAAGCTTCATACTTTGGGCCTGCAGCGAGCCGTCACCTACTATAAGGAGCGCATGGCTGGAATTCAGGGAGAGGTTCACTACCTGTTTGTCACCTACACTGAAGCTGACATTGCAGACTGGCAGCTAAGTGAACGATTGGCAGGTGGATTGTATCCTGCATTGGCCTCTGCTGTAGGTTGGCAGGTAGGGAGCCTCCCGTAGAGCTAAGGGCTCATTCCACCCGTCATACTGCTGCCTCGGTGGCTTCTTCCAGGGATGTCCCTATCCATGAGATCTCCAGGGCTGCTACCTGGAAGTCAGCACACATCTTCCTTTCCCCACTACCACATCAACCTTTAGTCACTCCGGGATGCTAGTTTGGGGGCCTCAGTTCTCCAGTCTGTTTCTTAAGTAGGGGATGTGCCCCTTGTCCCCTCCTCCTGGAGAACTGCTAGGAGTCTGCCAGAAGTGTGGATCTGTACATCAAATCCATGTCTCTAGAAAACAGGTTACTCACCTGTAAGAGTAGGTCTAGGAGTAGTATATGATGTACATCCACACTGACCCACCCACCCTCCCTGGCAAGTGGCACACCAGTTTTGCTTCCAGTGGGTAAGATTTGATGTCACAGGGTGGTGCCAGGGAGTTACCACCTGGGTGGGTGGGTGGAGAAGCCAGCTTGAAGATGTTCTGGCAAGTCTTAAAGGGACAGGAATGCTGCCAGAAGTGTGGATGTACATCTTATTCCACTCCTAGAACTACTGTCACGGGTGAGTAAGCCTGTTTTTATCTACAGTAGACATATCTTGCCCTGTATTCCTTCTCCAATGTCAGTGATGAGCATATTGAATAAGACTGGACACAGGACTGACCCCTGCAACACCCCATTTTTTCCCTCCCTCTCCCCCAAGTTGTCTCCTTTTATCACCACCCTCTGCTGTCTCCCTGCCTCAGCTAACTACCCACCCATCTAACTAGGTACTTCACTGAACTTAGATCCTCTAACATCTTCAGTAACCTTTTGTGCGCCACCAAGTTGTATGCCTTGCTGAGCCTAAGCAGAGTAAATCCACTGCTTGTCCCCTATCCACTGCCTTAGTTACCCATTAAAATAATACTATCAGGTTGGTCTGACAAGACCTTCCTGCCACACACCCATGCTGTTTATTATCCTGGAGCCCATTTCTCGCCAGGTAGTCCACTAGGTCCTCCCACACCTGCAGGAACTCAGAAAAGGTCACAGGTGCTGATGTTGCCCTCAACTTGCACCCTAGCTTGCAGAAGCTGTCTTAATCTACGTCCGTTTCATGGCTGACCAGATCATTTAACCCTAACTGGACAGTCACATCTATTCCCCCCCCACACACACACACACCTACGTGCACTAGACTGTTCCAAATGCTGTTAGTATCTCTTGTAGCTGAGGACCTGGAATACATCCCACTACTCTGCTGCTGATTCCCTGGCCACCTGTACACACCAGTTTTTCGGACCCCATGAAAATGGTGTCTAAGATTACCAGTGTAACCTTAGCTGTGCTCTTGTCCCTCCCAGTTTTGTCTTGTGGTTTGTTCCTAGAGGATGGATTGGGTTTGATTCTGTATCCTCCAGGGAAAGCAATGGCCAATCCACTTCAGGCAGCTGTAGGATGGTGGGACAACTGTGTTATTTTCTTTGCTTTACATTTATTTTATTAATTTTTTTGTTAGGACTAGGCTGGCAGTGGGTTATGGAACTTTGCTCTTTTTGGTCACTGGTTAGATTATGATCAAGGCTAGTAGTAGCTGAAAAGACATTTATTGACTTTGAATTGGACCGACTGAAAAATATTCGATACTGTAATCGGTGTATGGCCTTAGCCATTTTTCCCGAGTCACTTTTAGTTTCATTGCTATTAACATTTCGCAGTGTGAGCTGTTGTTGCCTTGGTGTTATTGATTGTATTACATTCTGTTTTCATTGACTTGCTTATTTGATGTTTGAGATTTTATTCTGCTGCACCCCCTTCCCTGGGGCCATACCTGGAAACAAACCTTTGCTAATAATGCCTTTTCCATTCACCAGTTGGTAAATATGTAAATAAATAATCCAACTGTAGGGCAGTGAAACTTCTAGGGAGTTATAAAAAGTCCTACTTCCTCACATAAATTTTATGGGGCGAAAGTAATCCTTATTATATACCTTAATTTTCTATCAGGGAGCATGTCAGATTTTTGGCTCAGCCAATGTATATCCCTTGCATTTCTCCTCAGGCACCACTCTACTAGAGAGGAACCACTTCTTCCCCCATTGGGACTTGCTTTCTTAGTGATAAGAAGTGACTTTTTATGACCTCTAACAAGATCTCCCAAGGCCATACAACCACTAAGCGGAGACCATCTCACTGAATAGTGCCCTGTATCGTATCTCTCCCTCCTATGAGGAAGAATGTAGAGCCCACTGCCAGGTCTACAATCAGTGACTCATGCTGTTACTATCAGAACTCTTGCTCTGGTAATGGGTTTCAGGGCTTCTGCCTGATCCTCTGCCAATATGTTTTGGGTACCATTACTGCATCAACCTACAGTTTTGACTGAATTCTATTTTAGGAGTTTTCTTTGCTTAGGTTTTGCTTTCCTAGGCAGCATGAGCATCTCCTTTTCAAAACCCTCCTGGATATCCACAGCTGTGGGGAGCTGTGGGCGAGACGATTTGGTACAAGAAACTGTTGCATCTAACTTTTTGAAACATAGAAATACAGACAATGTTGGCAAAAAAAGCCAACAGTCCCTCCAGTTTGCTTGACTTCCCTATCTAACCTGGGGACTTATTGTCCATCCAGGGTCCTAGTCCTCCCCACCCCCATTCTCTTTCCTGATTCTCTGCCCAGGTGACCACTATGCCCTTCACACTGTCCCAGCCGTGCTTGAAACCAGAAACTGTTTTAGTGCCCACAACCTCGGCTGGTAGACTTTTCTGCACCCCCACCTCACTTTCTGTAAAATAATGCTTCCTCAGATCCCTCCTGAGCTTCCCTTCTGCCAGTTTGCATTCATGGCCTCATGACCTCAAACTAGCATTCAAGCTAAAAAGTTCCTCGCAGTTCACCTTGTTTATTCCTTTTAGGAACTTGAAGGTCTCCATCATATTTCCCCTTTCCCTTCTGGCCTCCAATGAGTTCATGTTCAGTGCCTTGAGGCGTTCCTTGTAAGATCTGCCCTGTTGGCCATTAGTCATTCTTGTCTGCCTGCACTGCACCTTCTCCAGCCTGTCCCTATCCTTCCTGAGGTAATGGCTCCAGAACTTGACACAGTAATCCAGGTGCGGCCTCAGTAAAGATCTATAAAGGGGTAATATTACCTCTTTCCTCCTGCTATCAATACTTCTTCCTGTACACCCCAACATCATACTTGACTTACCATAGGCCTTGCTGCACCGTCTTGATTATGCGAGGGTGTCACTGCTCATAACTCCTAGGTCACATTCCTCAGCCATAGTGCTAGGTCTCACTCCACCCATCCAGTAATTTGTCCTGGAGTTCTTATTGCCTAGGTGCATTACTTTGCACTTTTTGTCATTGAATTTCAAAGGCCAAACCTTAGACCACCTCTGTAGCTTTTGTAAGTCCCTCTCCATTTCCCAGATTCTGTCACTGTCATCTTCCAACAGAGCTTAGAGTCATCTGTGAAGATACGCAGCCTGCCGCGGATATACTTTCCCATGTCACAGATGAACACATTGAAGAGGACCGGGCCCAGGAGGACAGACTGCAGTGGCACCTTGCTCATGACCCCCCCTCTCTTCTGATTTGACCCTGTTGACCATGTTGTCGAGGCACAGGTCAGGAAGCATAGGAAAACCAGGAGCTGTTTCAAAATTCGCAAATAGCATTTTATTTATCTCAATAACAGCAAAATAAAAAATAAAAATTATTCAGTACAACTATTTACAAAGGCAGTACAAACAGAAAAAACAAAGTCCGTCTTCTGAGGATATCTCTTAATTCCAAGTTTCAGTCTCTCATTCTCCTTGTCTCTCTAGCAAAAGCATTGCTGCTCTTTTTATAAGTCTTTGTCTGGGAACTTGTTAAGAAAGCCTGCTTCTCACAGAATGTTCTTGTAAGTTTACAGAATGTTCTTGTAAGGTTAATTCCTTGCAGGTGCCACAGAATAATACATGGTGTCCCAGAATTGACCTCTTGTTTACAGCTCTGCAAAAGGCTTAAAAACTGCATCTCAGGTTAACCCCTTGAGTTCCAAATAGCTTTGCAATCATTTCAACAGTATAGCTATATACAGTTTTAAACAAATGATCCCAGTATCAGTGACATTTACACATAAAGATTCACATATATTTTTATACCTGCAGATATGCAAGGGGGGAAAAGACAGAACTAGCAAGGGAAGGCAGAAAGATAACGAGAGGTGGAGAATTGCAAAACCATCAGAGTGATCAGTTCCTAGGACTGACAAGAAAATTTGATTGCACAACACGACAGACAAGAGACAGAAAAGGACAGGATAAAACAGATTTTTGCCTTTAACTCTTTCTGCATAACAAATGGGACAGAGCCTTATTCAACCCTGTCACAGACCACAACCCTCTGCTGCCTACACTTTAGCCAGTTTTCTACCCAGTACACTGTGACCCTAACCACACCCAGATCCTCCATCTTCTTCAGCAGGTATCTCTTTGGTACCGAGTCAAAAGCCTTGCTGAAGTCAAAATAGAGCAAATCCATGGTATGACCTCTATCCAGTTCCTTCGTCACCCAGTCGAAGACTATCAGGTTCATCTGACAGGACCTCGCTGCCATGAACCCATGATGTTTACTATTCTGGAGACATGGAGACTGTTGCTGTCTGGGTAGTCCACAAGGTCTTCCTTAATCAGTGACTCCATCAGCTTCCCTACAGTGGAGATCAGACCGACAGGTCTGTAGCTCCCTGCTTGTTCCTTGTCCTCCTCCCCTTATGGAGCAGAATGTCGTCCACCACCCTCCAGTCCTTCACACTACCACTGTCCGTAGTGATCAGGTGAATATTTCTACCAGGAATTCAGTCAGTTCTGCTGCCAATTTCCTGAGAATCCTCAGTTGCAACCCATCGAGTCCCGGGGCTTATCTATCTTTGGAGCCACCAGCCCTTTCTGGACCCTGTCTCTTGTAAATATTGACTGTCTTATCTCCAAGACCCCCTTATTAGCTGATTTGATGCCACTGTCAGGCAAGGGCCTGCCTTCGTCTCGGGTGAAAACTGAACAAAAATAATCATTATTTTGCCTGTCCTGTTCTATCACCTAACCCCCCCCCACCCCTGACAGCTTAATGATTCCCCCACCTTTCTTTCTTTTTTCCTCCCAATATATCAGAAGAAATGTTCTGACACCTGCAATATGCAGCTCTGTGTCTGCTTTTGCCTCTTGAACTGCCCTCTTTGCCACCTTACTTCTCAGTAAATATTCTCTCCATTCTTCCTCCCTTTCTTCATTAGTACTTGTAGAAGGTCTTTTTCTTATTTTCATTGCTTTCTTGACTTTTATCAAGAACCATAGTGGCCAGCCTGGTGGTGCTGAGGGTTGAGGTGCTGCACGCCATACCTCGTGCCATGCCAGCGACACGGGTTCGGAAACGAGCTAGGAGCTGCCGGGGGTTGGCGAGGGGGGGGGATTGAGCATCCGTAGGACTGCTCTCTTTTCCTGGGGGAGGATGTGGGAGACGCTCACTCATGGAGCGACCTCTGGTGGCTGGAGGTTCGCTGACTGAGCAGCGTGGCATATGCCAGGGGTGGGCTGAGCTACAGCACCACGTTGTCTTGCTGGCTGAGCTCCGGGGGTGGGGGAAGAAAGAAATACCCCAATCCTGGGGATAGATGAAGGCACCTCGACCTTCACAGCCCCTCCCAACTCAGACCATCTCCTCTTTCCTGCCAGGCTCGTGTGTGTGCTGGGCACTTTGCCCTATAAGATACAGCGCCTTGGGTGGATAGGGCAGCACTACCTCCGGAGGTTTAGACCCCGGAGGAGGTGCTCTAAAAACAACACGAGGAAGAGTGGTCATGGCGGGGGGTAGAGGCTGGGAGCCCCGAGGTCACTGGAAGGAGTTCTCCAAGGTTGGAGATAAACAAAGTTTAAAAAAAAAAAAAAAAAGAACCATAGTAGTCTGTTGAACTTATTACTTTTGGTTACTGTTCTCATGCACGTCACTGATGCCTCAATAATGGTCCCTTTTATTATCCCTCAGCTCTCTTCCAGCCCATCCAAACTGGCTACCTTGACTACTTTTTACACAGAAACATAGAAACATAGAATTTGACGGCAGATAAGGACCGCTTGGCCCACCCAGTCTGCCCATTTCCTTACCTAGTGGATAAGCTGCAGATCCTAGTTAACCAGCAGCCTACTTCTTCCTACCCCCACCCCTAGAATTGCCTTATGACTGTCCCATGCATGCTTGAATTCCACCACTGTTTTTGACTCCACAACCTCCTCCGGAAGGCCGCTCCATGCATCCACAACCCTCTCTGTGAAAAAAATACTTCCTTAAATTACCTCTGAGCTACCCCTCTATCTTCAAATTGTGCCCTCTTGTTCTTGCACACCTTTTTTGAAAGATGCTACCTCTGGACTTTGTTGATTCCTTGAGGTACTTGAAAGTTTCTATCATGTCCCCCTCTCCCTCCTTTCCTCGAGGCTATACATATTAAGCTCCTTAAGTCTCTCTTCATATGTCTTCCGTGCAGACCCTGCACCATTTTAGTTGCCTCCTCTGGACAGCTTCCATCCTGTCTATGTCTTTGCGGAGATTGGGTCTCCAGAACTGCACGCAGTACTTCAGATGGGGTCTGACCAGCTGTCTGTACAGAGGGATAATAACTTCCTGTTTTCTACTGGTGATGCCTCTCCCTATGCATCCCATTATCCCCCCAGCCCTCCTTGCTGCCCTCTCACATTGTTTGCCCACCTTTAGGTCATCTGATATGACTACCCCCAGGTCCCTTTCCATTTTTGTTGTTGTTAGTATCTCACCCCCCATTGTGTACTCTTCCCCTGGGTTTTTGTTTCTCAGGTGCATTACCTTGCACTTCTTAGCATTGAATCTAAGCTGCCATACATTTGACCATTCCTCTAACCTTGCCAAGTCCCTTCTCATCCTTTCCACCCCACCTTGTGCATCAACTCTGTTGCAGATCTTTGTGTCATCTGCAAAGAGACATACTTTTCCTTCAGTCCCTCTGCAATGCCGCTTATAAAGACATTGAAGAGGACGGTCCTAATAACTGACCCTGCGGTACCCACTAGTAATCCCCTTTCTTCAGAGTGGACTCCATTTGCTATTACTCTCTGTGTCCTATTCTCCAGCCAATTCTTTACCCAGGCTGTCATCTTGGGACCCACTCCCAGGCTGGCTAACTTGTATATAATCTTTGTGTGGGACTGTGTCAAATGCCTTGCTAAAGTCTAGGTAGGCCATGTCCACAGCCCTCCCTGATCTACTACTTTGGTCACCCAGTCAAAGAAATCTATCAGATTTGTCTGGCATGACCTTCCCGCTGTGAATCCATGCTGCCTTGGGTCCTGTGCCCCTCTGGCCTCTAGATACTTGACAGGTTCTTTCCTTCAGAAGTGAGTCCATCATTTTCCCTACCACTGAGATTAAACTAACAGGTCTGTAGTTTCCTGCTTCTGCCTTGCTCCCACTTTTGTGAAGGGGAATCACATCTGCCGTCCTCCAGTCCTCGGGTACCACCCCATCCTCCCATGATTTGTTAAAGAGGGTAGTCAGTGGTGTCACTTGTTCTACCCTTAGTTCTTTTAGAATTCTGGGATGAATCCCATCAGGCCCCATTGCTTTGTCCACCTTCAGTTTTAAGAGTTCTTTCAGAACCCTTTCTTCTGTAAATGGGCTGGTATCGACTTCTGTATCCAGAGTGTTTCTACTGTTTGTTTTAGGTACCTCCCCTTTTCCTTTGTAAATACTGAGCAAAAATATTTGTTTAGTATCTCTGCCTTTTCGTAGTCACCCTCTGCCCACCCTCCTCCCTTTATTAAGCCTCACTATCCCTCCCTTGGTCTTCCTTCACTCCCTGATGTACCTATAAAAGGTTTTATCCCCCTTCTTAACTGAGTTGGCTATCTTTTCCTCGGTTTGGGCCTTTGCTGTTCTGACTGCCTTCCCAGCTTCCTTTTGCTTTAACTGATGCAGTTCTCTGTTCTCTTTTCCCTGACTAGTTCCCTCAGACTGCTGAAGTTCACCCTCCTAAAATCAAAGACTTCCGTTCTTGATTGGGAATTTCCAGTCCCTATGGCCAGATTAAACCAAATGGAGTTATGGCCATTGTTTCCTAGTGGCTCCTGTACTCCCAACTGCTCCTACCACATCAAGAATGGCTGTCTGCCAGGTGGGTACCTGGATGGGCTGTACCAGGAGACCGTCCAGGAGTTCATCCGGCAAGGTCTGACTTCTGGTGCTGCTGGCCACCAGAACATCCCAGTCGCTGTCTGTCAGGTTCAGATCACCTACTACCACTACTTTCCTCTTTGTTGCCTCTCTTTTTTCCAAACATATTATAAACGTTGCTCCTTTTTCCTAACATAAGGACAACCAGGCCTTCTTTATTACATATGAAATGAAGAAATTGCCATTTGTCATGTACAGATACTATTTAAATGCTCTCCTATTTGATGGTTTCACAGAAAATCCCTCAGACATTTTTAAACCAGCTGCCGGAATCTTGGGTGAGTGCTCATTCCAGTCAAGCAACAATGACATCATTTTCCTCAAGGTCCTGGCAACTCAGTACATACCCACACTCATATATACACACACACACACACACTCTTTCAGTTTTCGGTTTATTTATTATACTGGAAAGGCATGTGAGCATAAGTTGCCCATTTTCACAGGCGTCCAGATTTGAACAAATACAAGATCACAAAGCAAGCAATAAAGTGAAAGGATTATCAATGGTGAACAAGGGTCAAGATGTAGGACAATAGTGAACTAACATGTTAAATAACAGTATGAGAAGAACATTTACAAGTGCATAGGTAGGACAGGTGCACAACTAGACTTAAGGCAAATAAGCAAATAAGATACTAAACAGTGTAAAATAATTATTTACAAGAGCATTTGTGGGAAAGTGCATAGTCAGACCAGTGGAGCCAGCCTCTGTTAGATATGGACGGGCCCATTTGATGAGAAGGAGGGAGAGAGTACCCAGTTAGAGCACACACACTCACACACACTAATGTACAGTACAGTACATCAGATTGTAAAAAGGAAACAACTCATGTTTACTTTCAGTTGTCTGAGGATCTTTGCCTATTGAATTGTATCGATACAGCATTACAGATAAATATTGCTACTTTCACAGATTAATCAGTAATTTTTAGGAGACACTATTTTAAAACAAGCTCTGGCAGAGCCACTACGACTGTGAATGCATTAACTAGATAAGGGTGTTTCATGGGCTTAAACATAAACATTTATTTATTTAAAAAATATCAGATTTTCAAACCTTTGAGTCAGAGACTCATTTACAAAGGCACCTCGTCGAAACTAATACAAAGACAGCACAGTTAGCAAGTCCAAAAACAATGGCTCGGAGAGCAGACAGTTATAACAATCATTCACTGGAGGTACATGGGTAGCAGTAGATAAACAGATTACATAGTTTAGGCACACAGGCACCACATCAAGAAGACCAAAGCAGTTCAAACAGTATACAATAGCTAAAGCAAATAGACATCAGGAGTCGTGGAGAAGCCCAGAGTGTTCACATGAAGGCTGTTACGTACACTAACTGAATCAAAGTATGGTACATTGAAAAAGGGCATATTTAAGCAGTAAGGCACGACAGGGTGTGTGTTATCATGTACTAACGTCACTCCTGGGGTGGTTTGAAGCACGAGGTGAAGCAGAGTATTTATTTATTTGCACGTATTTATTTGATCCACTGGATCAGCAATATTTGTACAAGCTGTGCCCAGTGCAGATTTTACAGCACTGGTCCTGGTCTGGTGATCTGGGTTTTTCCCATACCACACTGCATATGGCTTAGTGATATACTGTACAGATGGCTGCAGAGTTTAACCCACTGAAGGTTGAAGTTTCAGAAAACCATTATGCTACAAATATCAAGACTTACTCCTTCCCTCACCCACCAGTTACAAATAATCCTCTACCAAAGTCATGCTTAAATACTGGTGCCTCTACATCCACGCCACTAAGCTTTTAATGCCAACTTGCTTTTTCTGCTGCTGTGAGTTAAACTCTTTATTTAAAAACATTTTGTTGAGAAATGTTTGTTTTAGTATAACCATGGTTGGAAAAATGAATTTGTAAAAGAAACCAAAATCCCCATTCATCAGTTAATTGAATCACAATACAGCATGTTATGAATTTTTCAGATTCTATGTGTAACCTACAGTAAGTCAAACAGAAATTAGGCTCAAATGCCTACCTATTTGCAAGTGAAGCAAATGTGATTATTATCATTCAGTTGTAAACACCTATAGTCACAGCCAGGATTCAATAAAACAGATGACTGCCATAACTAGGGAGGCAGTATAGCACAGTGGTTTAAGGCTCTTCTCTGCAAATCTGGAGATCTAGGTTTGAATCCCACAGCCCCCACACAAATGTGGAGTATCTTTTTAATCTTCACAGACTGCAGGGACCAACCGATGGAGGGTCCAATTCAAGGAGGTTGAGAGGGCTCCGGTGATCTTGCTCTCACCCACAACCCCCCAGAATGAAGCCAGCAGCTCACAAAGACTGCAGGGCCCAACCAATGGAGGGTCCAATTCAAGGAGGTCGAGAGGGCTCCGCTGATCTTGCTCTCCCCCATACACCCCCGGAACGAACCCAGCAGCTCACAAAAACTGCAGGGACCAACTGACGGAGGGTCCAATTCAAGGAGGTCGAGAGGGCTCCAGTGATCTTGCTGTCTCCCACAACCCCCCCGGAACGAAGTCGGCAGTTCGCAAAGACTGCAGGGACCGACCGATGGAGGGTCCAATTCAAGGAGGTCGAGAGGGCTCCAGTGATCTTGCTGTCTCCCACAACCCCCCCGGAACGAAGTCGGCAGTTCACAAAGACTGCAGGGACCGACCGATGGAGGGTCCAATTCAAGGAGATCGAGAGGGCTCCAGTGATCTTGCTGTCCCCCACAACCCCCCGGCATGAAGCCGGCAGTTTGCAAAGACTGCAGGGACCGACTGACAGAGGGTCCAATTCAAGGAGGTTGAGATGTCAACAGTTAGTTTAACAGATACCTGAGAGCAAGCTAACTGGGATTTCTGTAAGACAACAGCTACTAAATAGCTCTAATTCACTATTTTGGTTTTCTCTGTGCATCAGGTCTAGCTAGCAGGAGTGTTTTAACATCAAAAACACTAATAATGAATTAGAGCTATTTAGCAGCTGTTTTCTTACAGAAACCCCAGTTAGATAGCTTTCAGGTATCTCCTAAACTAACTGTTGACATTTGTGCTCCCTGGATAAGTACAGTTACAAGGGTCTGCTGTTGCTAAACTAATTTTAAAGCAGTACACATGCTAAATCTAAGAGCATGGCTACATCACTGTCACACCGAGACAGGGAACATCGTAGGAGAGAGAAAGAAAGCCAGTAAAACTATTTGTTATGGAGATCCCCATGGGTTGTAAAACTACTATACAGCTAGCAAGCTAATTTAGGAAAAACTCCTAATAGCAGACAGAGGGAGTGACACACTAGGACTTAACATACATATCCAAACACTCTACATAACATACGTTTTTTGCACATTCTGGGTGGACTACTCCTTTAAAACAATTTCAACCCCTCTCTCTCCCCCCATGACATATTGCATTCTGGGAAGATTACCTTGGCAAGATGCTATAAAAAAAACCAAAAAACAGGTTTAATGGCGTGAATGCAGACATCCTATTTCTAGTGTCCATGATAAAATAAAAAATAGTTAAGATTTTTTTGATGTCAGCTCTGATCAGAATAGCTTTTAAAATCACCAATTGTTTTCTCGTTCAATGTTTTCTAATACATCTCAAACTTAAAAAGAAAAAACACACTTTATCATCAAAGTCTGTTTTCAGCTTCCTACCATACACTTCATTTGTAAAAAAAAAAAAAAAAAAAATCTTGTCACTGACCACAATCAGCACTAACTACTAACACAGTGCTGATACCTACATTTACAGTTTAGCAAATACTTGAAATCTAACTGAGTGGGGTTTCTGTAAGAAAACAGCTAGAGTCCGTTAATTATAGAAGTTTATAGCATTGATGATCTGGGCAGTTAGATATGGGTTTGAATCCCACAGCGCCCACAAAAAAAAAAAAAAGAAAATTTTCTTACAGAGCTAGATGTGTCTAGGTCTCCTTCTGAGGCCCCAGGTGGCTCTGATAAGCATTTGTTCCAAAGGATTTTTAAGTCACTTGGAAGGCATTAAATATCTTCTGTTCTGTTCTCCACTGCACAGGCATGTTTGTTGGTTGATAAGGTCCCAAACTAGTGTATTTGGTTACAGCATGCTAGAGCTATCTCATGTCCCTCCCACATGATTCAGAAAAAAGTCTGGGGTGGAGTGGGAGGTGGATCTTACTCCAAAAAAAAAAAACTAATGTTGCTTCCCACTACTCAGGTTCCAGTTCTTGTACCACCGATTTAAGAAAGAAAATAGTACCCTGCAACCATTGACTAACATGAAAGCGTATTTATTTGAGGGCGGAAAACATTGCTTGGAAGAAGGTAAGGTGGAGGAGACTATTTACACCTTCAGTCAGTTCCACAGACAGAAAACATGACATCACTCCTTTTGTACATGCAATACTCCTGTAGGCTCAGCCCAGAGTTGTAATAAGGAGGAAGCTGTTGAGGTTTCATTCAGGTTAGGAAGAGAACAAACGAAACAAACATGTTCATCTTAAGAGCCTGTCATGTTGTTGATATTTTGTTTTGGGGGGGAGGGGTGATTCTGAGCACCAAGTGTTGATTGGCTTAGGGAAATTGACAGATATTTACTCATGGTGTTTTACTGGAATAATTTGATTAATACAGGCCACAACTAGAAAATTGGAAGCAAAGACTGATTTTTGAATGTCATAATATGATGTACTGAGCTTCCAGGACCTTGAGGAAAATTATGTCATTGTTGCTTGAATGGAATTAGCACTCACCAAGAATCTGCCAGCTGGTCTGAACATGTCTGAGGGATTTTCTGTGAAACCTTCAAAAAAGACAGGCAGTAAAGCAGCATGAGAAATGGCCATACCTGCACATTACTTGCAATATATATGGAGTGGTTGTTCTCCTGGTGAGCAAATAAAATTTAGTAAAAGCATTTTATAAGCACTGCAATTGATCTTTAAGTTCTTCCGTGAGCTCTCTTTCCCTCTCTTCCTCTCTCTGCCCCTTGCCCCAGAGGTCTATAGACCACCCCTAAGCATAACTTCTTGTCTGAGGCTGCCTTGAGTTGCACCCACAGTGATTCAGACTCACTGTCATTACCACTGATGCACCCATCCTCTGCCACCTCATTGCCATCCCTGACATAAAGAGCTACTCCTCCCCCTCTACCTTTCCCTCTATCTCTTCTGAACAGTGAGTAGCCAGGAACTGTCAGGTCCCAGTCATTACTTTCTGTCGCCCACGTTTCTGTGATGGCTACAAGTTGCACCTCAGATTCTGCCATCAGTGCCTTTAGTTCACTGACTTTATTGCATAGGCTCCTGGCATTAAGGCGTACTCCCTTCCACCTGACCTTTGAACCCACTTTGCTATTCCCCTGACTATGACCCTTGTGTTTCCCATGCTCTCTTAGCCTCTTGGTTTTTGCATATTTAGCATTCTCCCCTCTAACATCCTCACACATGGCCCAGATTTAACCTTACCTCTTTTTATACCAGCTGATTTGTTACTAGCTCCCAGATGTGGGGAGTAGTAGCTAGGCTCCCCTTTTTCTCACCTTTCACTGAGGTTTCTCCAGCCCCAGTCTTCCCCCACAGTCAGTTTAAACATGCAATATAGGCGTAAAACGTCTGCCCCAATGCGCAGGCCCCCCTCTCTTGCCAGGTGGAATCCATTACCCTTGAAGTGTCTGCTGTCCCAGAAGTCCCTCCCAAAGTGGTACCCCTTCTCCCGATACCATCCCTTAAGCCACCCATTAAAGTCTGTCCTTCTTCCCCTCCCTGCAGCACACTGGGAGACCTCAGAAAAGGCCAAGGAGGCTGAGTGTACTGCCAGTCTGTCCCACATTCTTCAAAAGTTCAACATCACCATCTCCAGAGACTAGTCCACCAGATCATTTTCACCCAGCTGTACCAGCACCCCCAGTTCCCCCTCTGCCACCCTCCCTGTTCTATCTGTAACCCGAATCGCCGATGCACCTTTTATCCTTACAGTATGGCAGTCCACAGCCTGACACTGCTACCTTAGTCTGGCATGTATGCCAGTCCTACTTGTTACAGCAAACTGGAATGGCACCTCTTGCACCCGGTTCTGTACATCAAGCAGATGGTGCCTGGTCCTCTTTCCATGTTGGCCCTTATTATTTTATTCAGGCTATGCAGAGGTGCAGTTGGCAAAAGTCAAAATTACTTACCGCTTTTTCTTCCTCGGGTTTTCAGTACTCTGCAGATCTTCATTCCCCGTTTTTGACTTGAGCTGCATCAGCGAGACACTGTGGATTTGTAGCTTCAGGCAGTCATGACCTGTTCTTTGGGGATTTCAGAGTGAGATATGTAAGCAGCAGAATTCATGACATTCTTTGGGGTTCACACGTGCATGATCAATACTACAGCTGTTGCAATCTATGGATGAGATCTAGTGAACCAGCAGTTCTTAGTAAGTAATCTTTCAGCTGTCCACTGTAACTGAAGTGTGTTTTCTGCAGATGCACAGTAAGGAAGCAGGGGACTCGAAAACATCATCCCTCACTGGTGTGGCACATTTAGGAAGACCACAGAAGGAGCAGAACGATGAAAAACTCCAAAAGAGGTACTTGATGTAAATAAACAGAGGGATCTATTAAATGGCTACACCTGGGCTATATCCTCCTTTCAAGGGATATCAGGGAGCATTGGTAGGAAACTCCAGGCCTCCAAAGTTTCTATTTTACCCAGTTCAGTGCTGGTGCAGAGAATATTGTGGCAGTTAATAAGTTGATGTAGTAGTATGTACTGGAAGTCAGTACTGAAAGGATTAAAATGCACTTTTTGACATGCAAAACCAGTCAAGGCTACTCACAACACACCAAATGCTTATTCAGTTTTTTTCCAAAGAGTTGCTTTGTTTGGTGAAATCTATTCTATTGTGGCATACTTCTCAACTGTTATGAATTTTGCATAGCGCAATGATTTTTGCACTTAAATTTACCCTTGATCCTCAAAGGTTTACTGATGTTCTTAATCATGTAAGAGCTATTTCTGGACACACAAACTATTAAATTGTTTAATTAACTTGATAGAAACATTCCTTAGCACTACATATATAGGGCTCACTATTTAAAGAAATGCTGTGCTTTAAAATAAGTAAGTGCTACACATTCTGGCCATTTGCACTTATTTTTGAAGGCCAGTGGTATGAATTTAAATGCAGAAGTTGAGAGGTATGTATTGTGGAATAGTATGTACTTGTTAAAGCAGTACCAAGTGACAGGGTCCTGACCAGTGCGGAGTCTGAATCGGCAGATCTCATTTTATAAGCTATATCACCATACACACTGGGTTTGTTGTGAAACGGCAAAGTGCCTTTAACCACCTGTGAAATGCAGCAATTGCAGGTTAATGTGTACCCATGATTGTGTTATTGCACTATTATAAAATGGCAAGAAAAAAATATAGAAACTTAATTGGTTAAAACAGGTCACCTGGCCGTACATTAATTTTCCATAGATATATGGCCAGGTCTCCAATCTTTTTTGTGCACCAAATGCTTTTTATCAGCATAGTAATACGCTTCATGGTGTTCATGAAAGCATTTCATATCCACTTTCCCGGGTTTGTGATGACACTTGGCTTTCAGCCTCATGCCTCACAAAGTACCTGGGGTGTATGTCATAAATGCCCTGCCGTGTATTATTGCTTACATAAAATGGGTCTTGAACAAAAAAAATTTGTTAAAAAGAAACCAAAGTGTGACTGTGCATTCAGCAATATCACTTCACGGTCAAGTTATGCATCTTTTCTTTTTTTCCTTCTAATTGTTTTACCAGGCGAGACACACTAAGCTGAAAGCTTGTTTACAGGTGCAACCTGGGAGCACAGGGAAGTTAAGTGGCTTGCTCAGGGTCACGCAGTATGCAGGTGGGGGCTGTGGGATTCAAACCCAGGTCTCCAGATTTGCAGCTCAGAGCCTTAAACCACTGCGCTATTCTGCCTCCCTAGTTATGCATCTTGGCTAATCATAGCTCACTATTTTATTTATCTACTTCATAATTAATCTTAAAGAGCATGTTTCTGTATAAGTGAACCAAATAAAACTGAAATGTCCATTACATATAAAGTATGGACAACCATACAAAGCAAGGCTGTGTTTCCATTGAGGGCCTGCTATTACATCATAGTGACCTCCAGAGCATTCTAATTAACTTTTTGATACTCTGCATCAGGTAGGGTGTTACTTCTATTTATTTGTAAGTTTCAGATTTTCTCTGGTTTATGATCAGTTCCCAAAAACTGGAGAAGACCGTTCTCAGCACAGTTCCCGCTTTTAGAGAACTGCTGTTCAAAGCATTTTAGTAAATAAAAAAAAAGTTTCTTTAACTGCTTTGTGGTTTTACTTAAATTTATTCCTGATTCCTCATTCTTAGGAACCAAGATGATATTTCTACTATTGCTATTTATTTATTTGCTTTTGTTAACCAGGTAAGCACACTAGACAGCCAAGTGACTATTTTCAGGTGTGACCCGAGAGGTTTATAGTGGTACACACATGAACATCAGGCAAAAAACAGGGTAACATACAATAGAATCAGGCACATAGATTACATCGGGAGGTAGAAAGCAGCATAGTACAGGTATGGGTGACAGATGTATACAGACGCCCCAGTAGATTAACAAGGTACAATACATCAGGATCAGGCAAATCAAGGTACTTAAGGTATATAAGAAACCTCTTTTGGGGTATTTATTACTTGTGGTCTTTAATTTTTGAGGAACTAAACCACATTTTCCCCTTTCAATCCCTTTTTGGCATTTCTTGGGCTTACTATATATTTAGTTTTTTCCTGTTGGGAACCAGAAGTGTAGTATCAGTGTCACCATTATTTGTATGACTGATGGACCCAGGAATAATACAGGACCTACAGGCTTTAAAAATTGAGCTATTTGTTTCCAGCTCCTGGCAAAGGCAGACTGTCACAAGATGTGAAGTGCTTGGGTCCAGACCACGAGTTTGCCATTTGTGATTTCTGTATAAAACTTTTCCCTAAAACACAAAAGGGCTAAAAAATGTGATTTAATTTCTTATCAGTCTGCCTTCACATAATCAAAAGATTCAGAAGGGGATCCAGCCCCACAGAATAAGCAGCAGTCCCTATCAGACAGGACAAAAATGAGAGCAAGAGAGCTGCTAAAAGTGGTTCAGAACTCATGGTGTCCGAAAGGGGGAACCCCCAATCCATTAAAACTAAAAAAGCCTCTGAGCAGACACCAGAACCAGTGACTGCTAAGAAAAACCAAAAAGAAAAACATGTTGCTGTCCCTTCTCCTGAAGAAGGAAAGGAGCCGCTAGTGAACACAAATAAAACACCCTCTGTAGAGGCCACGACAAAGACATGGCAATTAATTTAGGCATTCCAGGCTATGGGAAATTTCATAACTATGCCTGCTGCCCTCCCCAGGCTTGGGTTCCATTCCCAATGCCTGTGGAGGAGGAGGCCGAAGTTTACTAAAAAGATGAGGAGGAAGGAGAACCCATAGAACCAGATGGTTCTCCTGAGCAAGAATTTGACTCTCCTCCCAGGCCTTCAGAGGACTACACTTCCCACTGTACCTTTGTAAGGCATATGGTAAATACATATAAAGAAACACTGAAGGAGCAGTACAGAGAACTGTACCAGTTAAAGCGGAAGGAAGGGGAAAAGGCAGTCAGAATAGCAAAGGCCCAAACCGAGGAAAACACAGCCAACTCCGTTAAGAAGGGGGATAAAACTTTTTATAGGTACATTAGGGAGCGAAGAAAGACTAAGGCAGGGATACTGAGGCTGCATAAAGAGGAAGGTGGTTGGGCAGAGAGCGACAGTGAAAAAGCAGGGATACTGAATGAATACTTCTGCTCAGTATTCACAGTGGAAAAGCAGGGGGAGATACCTAATCCAGTCAATAGAAGCACTCTGGATAGGGGGGCTGATATTAGTCCTTTCACAGAAGAAAGGGTTCTGAGAGAACTCTTAAAACTGAAGGTGGATAAAGCAGTGGAGCCTGATGGGATGCACCCCAGAATTCTAAAAGAACTAAGAGAAGAACTAGTAACACCACTGACTACCCTTTTTAATAAATCATGGGAGGATGGTGTGGTACCTGAGGACTGAAGGAGGGCGGATGTGATTCCCTTTCACAAAAGTGGGAGCAAGACAGAGGCAAGAAACTACAGACCTGTCAGTTTGACCTCAGTGGTAGGGTAAAGATGGAATCACTTCTGAAGGAAAGAATTGTTGAGTACCTAGAGGCCAGTGGGGCACAGGACCCAAGGCAGCATGGATTCATAGCAGGAAGGTCATGTCAGACAAATCTAATAGATTTCTTTGACTGGGTGACCAAAGTAGTAGAACTGGGAGGGGCTGTGGACATGGCCTACCTAGACTTTAGCAAGGCATTTGACACAGTCCCACACAAAAGATTAATAAACAAATTAACCAGCCTGGGAGTAGGTCCCAGGGTGGTAGCCTGGGTAAAACACTGGCTGGACAACAGGACAGAGCGGGTAATAGTAAATGGAGTCCACAGTGAAGAAAGGGGGGTTACTAGTGGGGTACCGCAGGGTTCAGTATTGGGGACAGTCCTTTTTAGTGTCTTTTTAATGTCTTTATAAGTGACATTGCAGAGGGACTGGAAGGGAAAGTATCTCTCTTTGCAGATGACACAAAGATCTGCAACAGGGTTGATACGCAAGGTGGGGTGGAAAGGACGAAAAGGGACTTGGCAAGGTTGGAATGGGCAAATGTATAGCAGCTTAGATTCAACACAAAGACATGCAGTGTAATGCACCTGGGAAACAAAAACCCAGGGGAAGAGTACACAATGGGGGGTGAGATACTGACAACAACAAAAAAAGAAAGGGACCTGGGGGTAGTCGTATCAGATGACCTAAAGGTGGGCCAGCAATGTGAGAAGGCAGTAAGGAGGGCTGGGGGAGATACTGGGATGCATAGGAAGAGGCATCACCAGTAGAAAACAGGAAGTTGTTGGCCCTCTGTACAGACAGTTGGTAAGACCACATCTGGAGTACTGTGTACAGTTCTGGAGACCCCATCTCCACAAAGACATAGACATGGTGGAGGCTGTCCAGAGGAGGTCAACCAACATGGTGCAGTTTCTGCACCAGAAGACATATGAAGAAAGACTAAAAGAGCTTAAGATGTATAGCCTTGAGGAAAGGGGGGGACATGATAGATACTTTTAGATATCTCAAGGGAATCAACAAAGTCCAAGAGGGTAGCATCTTTCAGAAAAAGAGATGTGCAAGAACAAGGAGGCACAATTTGAATTTGAAGATGGAGGGGGGATGGCTCAGAGGTAATGTGAGGAAGTATTTCTTCACAGAGAGGGTTGTAGATGCATGGAATAGCCTTCTTGAGGAGGTCGTAGAGTCAAAAACAGAGGTGGGAATTCAAGAATGCATGGGACAGACATAAGGCAACTCTAGTGGGGGGTAGGAGGAAGTAGGCTGTTGGTTAACTAGGATCTTCAGCTTATCCATTAGGTAGGGAAATGGGCAGACTAGGTGGGCCAAGTGGTCCTTATCTGCCATCAAATTCTATGTTTCTTACCCTCAACGTCTCCTCCCACAAGATGGAGAAAGATGATGATGAGGTAGAATTCGTAGATATGATGGGTTTGGGACCCACACAGAAGTTGATGCTGCCCATCCATGAATCCCTCAGGAAGGTCACATGCAAGATTATGATAGCACCTATTTTCAGCTACTGGCATGGACAAGAACATTGAGAAAAAATATCAGGTGGACAAACAGGGTGCTGCATACCTCCATTCCTTGTCATCGAGGCATAGGTCAGGAAGCATAGGCAAACCAGGAGAAGTTACAAGATTCACAAGTAGTGTTTTATTATTATCAATAACAAAATAAAAAATCAAAATTGTGCAGGATAGCTCTTATACAGGCAGTTGAGACAAAACAAAGTCCTTCATCTGAGGTTATATCTAAATCTCAATGTCTGTCCCTCTCTTACAAAAGTTTGCATTCTTTTATATAAAATGTATTTTCTTGGCAATTAACTTCTGTATCCCGAGGTTGTTAAGATACATCTCCTGTTTCTCACAAAATGTATCAGAACTTTGTCAGTTTCTTTCCTGCAGCTGCAGCAAAATAGAACATTGTATCCCAGAACTAATTTCCTTTTGTGACAGCTCTGCAAATGAGCTTGTGGAGAGCAAATTGCACCTCAGGTTAACCCCCTGAGTTTCAAATAGCTTTTTGCCATCATTTCAACAAATGTAACTATTTAAATCTGTAAACTGATGGATCCCAGTTTCACACACAGATTCACATATACATTCAGACCTAGTTAATCTATAAGTATTTGTTTTTGCTAGTTTTTTTGCATAATAAAAATCTATGTAGTAACCAGATAGTGACAAGATTATTTTTTTTTTCCAATCTCTATTAATTCTCCTCTTCAGGGAATTAACTGAGCTGCGCACTCGAGCAGACTAGATAAACCGTTACAGCCTGTTTCTGCTGGCAATTTTGTATGTTAATATTACTGTAAAAAATTAAAAACATTTTGAAATATAGTACAGATGTGCTAGAATTATTATTTTGCAGTTAAAAAAAAAACAAACATTGTGCTTCAGGCAATTTTAAAACAATCCATGTGTTTCAGCTGATGTGTGTTGCTCCAGGTAGGATATTATCACATCTAGACTTCCTTTGGCTTCTATGATGTCATCATCGGAGGTGTTGGTGCTGCTGGTCACTGCATAGACTTCTTATCCTCAGATCTTACTTTGAGTGGGACCTCTTACAGCAGGTTACACCATAAGGACTGAAGCCGGCAGGCGCAAGGACCCCAGGGAAAACTTCTAGCTGGCTGTCTACAGCAGGGGACGGCCTCTCGATGTTGGCCTGCCCCCAACACTCCACCAGTGGTATAAAAGGGGTGGCCCTCCAGCCTTACCTCAGTTCTTTTCCCACCGTTGACCCACGCACATTGGCTCCACAGGCTCCTTCTGCTCTAGTCCAACACCATTTTCCATGCGTTTACCAGCATTTTATCATTTTCCCTTTATAACAGTTAGTGTTTTTTTCCTCTGTCTTCTTCTCTGTCTTCCTCTGTTGAGTGGCACCAGTACAAGTGTGCCTGCAGCAAGCAAATTCCATCTAAGGATGCCATTCAGCCTGCCTGTTCTGTCTAGGCCCAGACCACAACACAGAGGCCTGCCAGCATTGCTTGAAATTCTGCAGCAGGACAAGGATTCGCTGCCAGAAAGCCCTCAAAAGCTTCTTGCTGGAGAAACAGCTAGCTGCCATGCAGAAGGAGTTCCAGGGTACCAGCACATCATCTTCCCCTGTCTCAGGGGCTTCAATTTCTTTGGCTCACCATAAGGAGAAGTAATCATCTGAGAAGCACCAACATCGGGACAAACACAAGGACAAATCCTGTTCGGACTCCTGTTCCCGTTCCCCTCACAAGTGGAAACCAGTTCCGGGTCCTCCTCCCGTGGGAGGTCAGACTCTGCTCCCCAGCAGCCCTCACTCCTTCTGGGCTCCCGGTGGTTAGGCCTTCTGCCCTTACCCTTATGTCGGGTGGAAGCTCTTCTGGTTCTGGGACTTTGTCCTCAGCCCTATCCGACCAGCCACGGTGTCTGCCAAGTCAGTCGCAGACTGCAGGGCTGACGCCTCTGAGCCATACCGGGGGCATGCACTCACCTCCCCCAGGAGAGTGATGCCTCTACCCTCCTCGGGACTTAGCTCCCCTCGACGGGCCTCTCCTAAACCAACACCAGACACTACTCCAGACTGACTCCAGCACATGCCTGTCTCCTCAACGCCGGCCTCCCTGGCGTTCTTTCTAACGATCCCCGAGCCGTCATCGCCAGACCCTCGTAAGTCGCCAGCAAATGACAATGTCTCCCCTAAGCCGACACCTGAGGGCCTGTCATCTGATCAGCCAATGGCAGCGGAGAACCGTACTCCAGAAGAGCCAACGCCACTACCCCAACTCCGCAAGGGCTAACACCGCCTCAGAGCCCATCGCTTGGTCCATCTGCCCCGCTGATGCCGGGTGCTCCCCATGAGCCAAAGATCCCACTATCGTATGACAAAGAGCTTTTCTCATCCTGGTGGAACACTGTCAATGGTGATCTTCTCCCACAGAAGCCTTCCTTGCCCCCCACTAAGGAGCCTACTACTTCAGAGGCACCACCTATCTGGCCTTCTCCTGAGCCCAGGGAGCCTACCCCCCAAGCCTAGCAACTGACCCCACAGACGGATGGCTTGGACACAGGTCATTCTGACCAGAAAGGGAGGAGGTATCATTCCTCCTCCAGGTCTTTGGACAGGCACAGGCGCCCCTCTAGAGGATGCTGGTCCCAGCATTCCTCCTTCAGGTCTGCTTCTTCAGAGGATTCTAGCCAAAGCTCTTCCTCCTCCTCCTCCTCCTCCTCCTCCAGATCTTCCCTTTTAGTGGGTGCTACTTTGCCTCAGGACACTAATGAGTCCCCCAGGTCCCCCACCTGATGATCCATCTTTCATGGATGTTATGCGAGATATCCAAGCGAATATGGGGTGGGACACCGAAGATCTGGATCCAGAAAGACGTTGTCTAGCCAAGTACCTCTGTCAGAAGGATCCTAAGCCCATTGTGGTGCCACCTTTGGTTGACACCTTCCAGGATGTCACCAGGATTGCCTGGAAGCACCCTTCCACTTCTTCGGTGGTGCCCAAGAAGTCCGACAGTCATTATAGGGCTCCCAGTGATATACCCTTTTTGTGGGAGCAACCCCTGGCAGATCCAGTGGTGGTCACAGCCACCCATGACAGGTCTAACCGGTCTAGGCACCTAGGCATCCAACCTCCCGACAGGGAATCAAAGCAACTGGACCAGCTCAGCAAAAAGGTGTACACCTCTGCCACTTGCACTGTTCGCTCCCTACATTTCTTAACTCATATGGTCCAATATCAGAACGCCCTCTGAGAGCAAGGCATGGAGCTCGCTCAGGCCCTGCCTGATGTTCCCCAGAAGGTGGAGTTGCTCAACCTTTTAAAGTCTGGATCAGACATGGGCACTCACGTCCTGCATTCTTCTTATGACTCTGCCGACACTGCCGTGAGGGCTGCGGGTACAGTCATCTACATACAACAACATTCATAGCTCCAGGTCTTGGGATTCTCTCCAGACGTCCAGGCTGGCATTATGGATGCCCCCTTCAGAGGAGGCCCAGTCCTTTCTGGAGAGGAATCTGAGAAAATCATTACTCACCTTCAGGATTCAGGCAAAGTTATCTGGTCGGTGCACACCATGTACTGGTCTAACCAGAAGCAATTCAGGCATGAATGCTTTTGCAGCTCCCCTGGACAACAGCCCCAAAGACAGCAGCAGCAGTGAGTCACCTTCAAACAAAAGGC
Organism: Neoceratodus forsteri; assembly: GCA_016271365.2. Lineage (NCBI taxonomy): Eukaryota > Metazoa > Chordata > Ceratodontiformes > Ceratodontidae > Neoceratodus > Neoceratodus forsteri. The sequence goes on from CM057452.1 coordinate 573,948,736, forward strand.
CTCCTCTCAGACCCCAGGAGGAGCAGCTCCTCAAGCCGCCAAGTCCTCCAAGGCTGCACTACCTACCTCAAGTGCCTGTACCTGACTCCTTGCCTGATCTCCACTTCCCCAGCCGAATTCCTAGGGGAGGTGGTGGTGGGGGGGTCGTTTCTTCCTCTATCTAGAGGGATGGAGCAGGATAACGTCAGATTGTTGGTTCCTGCAATTGATTGAGAAGGGACATACTCTAGAATTTCTAGAGCTACCACCGGCCAACCCTCCCTTCCCACTATTCCCCATCACACGCCGACCTCAACCAGGAGGAAATCCAGGCGCTTCTACACAAGCGGGCCATAGAACCAGTTCCACCGGCTCAAAGAGGGAAGGGCTTCTATTCCCTCTTTTTCTTGGTTCCCAAGAAAACGGAACCTGTGCCCCATCCTGGACCTCAGCAATCTGAACAAATACGTAGCATACAAACGATTCAGGATGGTTACCCTTCCAGGCCTGATTCCCCTTCTTCATCAAGGGGATTGGCTTTGCTCCCTGGACATGTAGGATGCATACCTCCACATCCTGATCTCCCAGCCCCACAGACTGTTTCTGTGGTTCCTTTTCCAGGGAAACCATTACCAGTTCCGGGCTCTGCCATTCGCCTGTCCTCTGCTCCCTGGGTCTTTACAAGTGCCTTGCAGTAGTGGCAGTGGCCTTACAGAGGAAAGGTCACTATGTCTTCCCCTACCTGAATGACTGGCTTCTTACAACCCCCACCAGGGAACAGCTGTTAAGCACCATGGAAGACACCTTTACTCTGTTCCATGACCTGGAGATCATCTTAAACCTCCCAAAGTCCTCTCCTTGGCCAAGCCAACAGCTCCAGTTCATCAGGACAGTCCTGGACACCATCCAAGGCAAAGCCTTTCTGCGTCCAGACAGGGCAGAGCACCTCCAAGCCCACACTCGGCAGTATTCTCATCTCACCCGGTTCCAGTCAGGGTTGTCCTCAGGTTTTTAGGGCACATGGCAGCTGCCACTGCAACTGTTCCATTGGCATGGCTGCACATGAGGGTGACCCAGTGGACCTTGCGAGTCCAGTGGGATCAGTGCACGGATGACTTGGACCATCCTGTAAGAGTCTCAGAACCAGTACGGCAGACTCTTCAGTGGTGGCTAGATCCCCCAAACCTTTCCGGGGGAATGCCTTTCCGAAGGACACCTCCTCTCTAGTCGCTGACTACGGATGATTCCGGCCAGGGCTGGGGAGCCCACTTTGCTGGCTGCCAGACCCAGGGAATGAGGTCTACTCTGGAGAAAACCCTCCACATCAGTGTGTTGGAGATCAGGGTGATCCTTTATGCCCTGCAGGCTTTTCAGACAGATCTTGTCCCAGGCCACCTTCTAATCCAGATGGACAACATGTTGGTGGTCTTTTGCATCAACAAGCAGGGAGGAACTGATTCATATCCTCTCTGCAGGGAAGTCATGAGGATATGGCACTGGTCCATCAAGCACCAACTGGAACTCTCTGCCGTGCATGTTCCAGGCATCCAAAACACCTTGGCTCACAGCCTAAGCCGGTCTCGATCCAAGGCTCATGAGTGGGAGCTTCTGCAATCAGTGACAGAAGATCTTTTCAAAAGATGGGGATGTCCCGAGTTGGACCTCTTCGCATCCCCACTCAATGCCAAACTGCTCAGTTTCTGCTCGCTAGATCCAGGGCCTGATGTTTTTTGGTGAGACGCGTTGTCCCTTTGCTGGACAGGGAAATTCCTTTACACGTTTCCTCCCTTTCTGCTACTCCAGAGTGTTCTTCTCAAATTGGAGTCCAAGGGAGCTGACATAATCTTATTAGTTCCCTTCTGGCCCTGACGTATTTGGGTCCTTTGCTTCAATAGCTAGCAGTGGAACCTCTGCTTCCTCTGCCCCGAGTTTGAACTTGCTCTCTCAGGAGAGAGGGACTCTAGTCCATCCGGACATCAAGTCGGTGCACCTGCATACATGACTCCTTCAGACTTGGCTGTTACCCAGTTTGGGGTTTCTCCTAGAGTTGCAGATGTCCTAGTAGCCACAAGGAAGCCCTCTACTAGGGCCACCAATGCTATGAAATGGAAGCAGTTTTGCATCTGGGCCTTGGCTCGCCACACTGATCCTTTTACCTGTCCGGTAAATTCCGTTCTCGAGTACCTCCTTTCTGTGTCGGACTTGGGTCTGAGCTATTCTTCTATTAAGGTGCATCTGTCTACTGTTTCTGCATATTATGCACCGGTACAGGGCAAGACTCTTGCCCAACTGGATTTAACCTGCATCTTCTTGCGAGGTATTCTACACTTGAAACCTCCCATTTGGGATCCTGTCCCTCTATGGGATCTTTTATTTATTTTGGAGAAACTTACTTTCAAACAACATGAAGTCTTGCTATATTATGACTATTGCAGTTTGCCCCAGCCTTAGAACTGCTCCGGAGGTGAAAGAGTTAACTTCCATGCAGAGCATGGAGCTTAGAGCGCGAGCTCGGTTCAGAAGCTCTGTTTGGCTGGTTTCAAACCGAAACCGTCAGATTCTTTACTCCGCCTCACTGAACAGTCGCTCCGGAGATTCCTCCTGTTGCTCGGTTCATTTCTTCGGTTTAAAGCGCTATTTCTCGGTTTAATTTAACCGCGATTTCATTATTTTAACCGCAAAACCGATCGGTTCAGGCTCTGTCTATGGTAATCGTAAGTAATAGATAGGGTTTTTTCTGTGTGGAACTTAAAAGTATTATCGGTTCGGTTGAACCGATCGAGTTGTATTTAAATATAAGTTTAAAGCCTTTTAAGGCTTTTTAGAGTGCGGTTCCCAGTTCTTATCGGTTCTAAAAACCGGATTTCATTATGGTTTTTTCCAGGACCCGTGACACGGTTTGGAACCGATAAGGGTGTCTTGCCTGGCACTGCCATCAAAAGGGCAAGTTGGTTGGTTAGGCTGGCATCATGTCTGAGAAACCCAAAGAAAACCGGGCCACTGGTTTCAACACTGTAGTGTCTGTGGGGAAGCCTTTGCCAGGCTGACCCACACACTACATGTCTCTAGTCTGGGGTTTGACCACTCAATTCAGACTACCAGATTTGTAAAATTTCCCTGCAGCCACCCTGGACAAGAAAGTGGACATGCTCAGGGCAGAGGCCAAAAAGTCCGCTGACCGGATGGCCAGCCCGGTTCAGTGCCAACCGACCGGAGGTGCACTTTGACCAGGGCGAGACTTCCTCAGAAAGCGAAAGCTGGCTCTGAGGAGCCAGTTCCAGCAAAGAAATCTAAAAAATCAGCAGGTTTGGAGTCCAAAATTCCTTCTCCAACTGCTGCTGAGATAGCCAGGGCAATACAGATTGTCCAGTCCCTGTCCCCGGTTCCCTCCGAACCGCCACTGTCTGGCAAAAGGTCAGTTCGGTCGGTTCCAGTGGTTCAGGATTATGATATAGAAGAGTTCTATGAACCAGAGGAGGGGGATGAGGATTATGATCAGTGTGAATGTGACTTTGAAAGTCTGGATGTGCCCATTGAACCGGACATCTCCCCAGACAGACCTTCAGGTGAGTCTCCCCCTAGGCTTTCTGAGTCCCCTTCTCATTTTTTGTTTTATAAAAAAGTTGCTGAGACCCTCCAGCTTCCCTTAGAGGAGGCGTTGGATGAGCAAGAGGAGCCTGACTATGTGGAGATGATGGATATCCCAGAGTCCAGGAGGTTGTCCATCCCTTTACATAAATCCTTTAGAAAACAAACAGTAAAAATTTTAAAAGCTCCTAAATCTGTGCCTCCTGTGGATAAAAAGATGGACAGGAGGTACACTTTGTCAGGTCCTGATACAGATTTTCTTTCACAGCAATGCAGTCATGTTGGGGTAGTTCAGGCTACAGCCTGTGATTCCACTGGCTTCACATCCCCCTGACAAGGATTCCAGGAAGATTGATGCCATGGCCAAAAAACAATACATGGCAGCATCCTTGGGACTCAGACAAGCTAACTATATGACTTATGTTGCAAGATACCAAAAATCTAGATGGGATACTGTCATGGCCTTAGCCAAACAGGTCCCTGGCCAGCTTGCAAAGGAGCTGGAGCAGGTGGCTCTTGATGGTATTGAGGCATCTAAGGTGCAATTCCATGCTGCAGTGGATTCTAATGATGTATCCTCTAGAGTCATGGCTACATCTGTGGCTTTGCAGATGGCCTGGCTCAGGTGTACTACTTTGTCACAGGATACCCAGTCTAAGGCTATGGATTTTCCTGTGGTGGGAAATTCTCTGTTTGGGGAGCAGACAGAGAATTATATGAAGAAAATGGATGAATATAGAACCACTTACAGGAGTGCACAAGCCAAGGCGGCAAGCCACTCCTCAGAGGCAGCCCCCAGGGTAGGTGAGGCCTTTTCACAGGCCTTTTACCAGACTCAGGCCCCTCCTCTTGGCCTATGTACAGAGGGGTTCTTCAGAGGAGAGGCAGGCGTGGTTCGAGCAGATCTGCTCCCACCCCTCAGCCTAAAGCCCCTGCCAAACAGGCACCCTGATGGGATGCCCAGGGTCGGCTCTCCACTACCTGTAGGGGGCAGGTTGGCTCACTTCGTCCAGGACTGGCAGTCTTTAACTTCAGACAGGTGGGTCCTAGAAGTAGTGAGCCAGGGTCTGGTTCTCAGCTTCAAGAAATTTCCAAAGATGAGAGCCAGATCTTTTCCACCTACAACCCCTTTAGAGACTCTTGCTTTGGAAACAGAAGTCTCAACCCTCCTGGCTCTCAGAGCTGTAGAAAAGGTTTCTCCCCTTCACCAGGGCAAGGGTCTGTACTCCAGGTACTTCCTTACCCCAAAAAAGACAGGAGAGTGGCGGCCTATCCTGGATCTAAGATATCTAAACAAGCACCTTTTAAAGCCAAAGTTCAAAATGGTGACACTGGGAATGATTTTACCCTCCCTAAGGCCAGGGGACTGGCTAGCCTCCCTGGACCTCAAAGATGCCTACTTCCATGTTCAGAGCAATGCCCTTCGGCCTCACTTCTGCCCCAAGGGTGTTCACAACGTGTCTGGCAGTAGCAGTCGCTCACCTAAGAAGGCAAAAGATTGCCATTTTTCCCTACCTGGACGACTGGCTCATTGTGGGTCAGTCTCCAGACCAGGTCAAATCACACCTGCTAGTTACCCAGCAGCTGCTTACCTCTCTGGGGTTTCTTCTCAGTCTTCCAAAGTCAGTTTTGGAACCTGTCCAGGTACTCACCTTTATAGGCGCAGAACTTGATACAAAGCAGGCCAGAGCCTTCCTTCCCTTGGAAAGGGTAAGGACCTTAGTGGCCCTGGCCGCCTCCTTCACTCTGCAGGTTTCTCGACCAGCAAGGCATTTCCTGCAGCTCCTAGGGCACATGGCTGCCTCCACAGCCGTGGTGCAAGGAGCAAGATTTCAGATGAGGGACATTCAGTTCCATTTGAGAGCTTTCTGGTCTCAAGAGAGAGATCCTCTATCCAAATTAATCCCAGTGACTCGACCCTGAGCCAGGCCCTTCAGTGGTGGCAGGATCAGAGCAATCTGAGACAGGGAGTGCCTTTCATCCCTCTGTCCCATTCCTGACCCTTACTACAGATGCATCCCTCTTGGGATGGGAGCTCACATGGCGACCTCTCCACCCAGGGATTATGGCCCCTCAGGAATCTCTGCTCCACATCAATCTGTTGGAACTCAGAGCTGTTTTTCTAGCACTTCAGGTTTTCTCTGCATCTGTTCAGAACAAGGTGGTACAGGTCAGAACAGACAACACCACTACAATGTGGTACATCAACAAACAAGGGGCACTTCGGTCTTCGGCCTTGTGCACGAGGCAATGAAGTTGTGGTCTCTGGCTTACTCCTGAACACTTCCCTCATAGCAGTTCACCTCCCAGGCAAGGACAATATCTTGGCAGATGCCCTCAGGATTTCCCAGGGCCATCCGAATGGTCACTGGATCCCCTAGTACTGGGATAGTGTTTGCCAGATGGGGCACTCCTCAGATAGATCTTTTCGCAGCCCCAGACAATTATCAACTTCCACTGTTTTGTTGCAGGCCCCCAGTGTTGGGCTCAGTTCCTCTGGATGCCTTTCTCCTCGATTGGGAAGGGAAGTTTCTTTATGCCTTTCCCCCCTTCCCTCTCCTGTTCAAAGTACTAGTCAAAATCAGGTCTCAGCCCTGCAAAATGATCCTGATTGCTCCAGACTGGGCCAGGCAGCCCTGGTACCCACTCCTTCTGTCCTTAGCAGTCCATCTTCCCCTGTGTCTCCCCAGGAACCACAATCTGTTAACCTGTGCTCAGGGGAGAGTTTGGTATCCGACTCTCAAATCCCTCAACCTCAAGGCTTGGCTCTTGAGCAGTTAGAGTTGCTGATTTGCAACTTTCTCAAAGTGTTCTCGAAATCCTGAAGGCTGCTAGGAAGCCTTCCGCCAGAACTACCTATAACTCCAAGTGGAAAAGGTTTTCCATATGGTGTTCTGGGAAGCATGTTTCCCAGAATCTGCTGATCTACCTACTGTATTGGACTACATGGTCCATTCTTAATTCTTTGGGACTGAGACCAGCCACCTGAAGTGCACTTGGCTGCGGTCTCTGCCTTCATTTCAACAGAAACCCTCTTCTCTCTCTCTCATCCTGTATTTTCCAAGTTTTTTAAAGGTTGCTTCACCCAATCCCCCATTCAGGGACCCTGCCCCGGCTTGGGTTCTTAATGTATGCATTGCTCAGCTAATGCAACCCCCCTTTGAGCCTCTGTCTTCAGCAGAGCTTAAGTATTTGACTTGGAAAACTGTATTTCTGATAGCCATCACTTCTGCCAGGCGTATAAGTGAGTTACAGGCTTTATCAGTAGAAACTGACTTTATTTCCTTTCACAGGGATATAGTGGTCCTCAGGACTAACAGGAAGTTTTTGCCTAAGGTGGTTTCAGATTTCCACCTTAACCAGTCTATTTCACTTCCAGTGTTCTTCACTGACCATTCCTCCTCTGGTGAGAGGAGGCTGCACAACAGATGTTAAGAGGGCCCTAGTTACTACATAGGGCGTACCAAGGGTCACAGGTTTGACTCCCTCAACTGTTTCTCACTTATGGTGAGGTTGGGAAGAGACCTGCCACTAAAGATCCATTGCCAGGTGGATGCGTTTCTTATATACAATTTGCTATCAAAAGCTGGGTAAGGTTCCCCCTCAGGCCTGAGGGCTCACTCTACCAGAGGGTACAGCTGCATCTCTAGCTGCTGCTAGAGACATCCCTATCATGGAGATATGTCAGGCAGCTACTTGGAAGACAGTACACACTTTCACCAAGCATTACTCCCTGGATATTCAGGCCAGGAGGGATGCTCGGTTTAACAGCCGTGCTTCAGAGCCTATTCCTAAGTAGGGTTCTGTCCCTCCTCCATGGAGGTACTGCTGTGTAGTCTGCAATAGTCATAATATAGCAAGACTTCATGTTGTTTGAAGAAAAAATTACTCACCTTAGTAATGTTGTTTCTTCTAATGGAGTCTTGCTATATTATGACCTCCCCCCCAGCCTGCCCCTCTCAGAACTTCTACTTGGATATGGGGTGGGCAGCCTAGTGTGGGCACTATTTTATGCCCTTTCTATGTGTTTTCACCCCTTCTTGGGGTTTGGGGGTATGGTGTTTTTCATTTTTTTCCTTATATTTCTCTCATATTGTTAAATTGTACTATTAGTTCTGGTCCCCTGACTTGAGTCTTTTGTGTTGGGACCAGCAGCAGAGTCATTAATATTTAGGTAGCCAGTTGGCTAGTGTAGGTTACAGCTTCCACACAGACCTTAGTGAGTTTTGCTCATAAAGATCTGACAGTTCAGGTTTGAAATTACACAGACAGAGCTTCTCTTTAGAGCTCGTGCTCTAAGTTCCATTCATGGAATGGAGTTAACTCTTTCACCTCCGGAGCAGTTCTAATGGTGGGACAAACTGCAATTGTCATAATATAGCAAGACTCCATTAGAAGAAACAACATTACTAAGGTGAGTAATTTTTTTCTTCTGTGCCTTTGTTATCTCTATGCGACCCCTCTTTCCAGATGCAGATACCTGTGACATGCTGGCTGGGGTGGATGCTGGTTGATTAGCTTTGTTTCAAATCAGTAGTAGCTGGCTTACAACAGTTCTCTGAGCTGAAGCTTTCAGAAATTTAAAACAAACTTGGATCAGCTTCTGTTTCTAATTTGTGGCCACATACAGACTGGAATTTTAAGAAACAGTAGTGTTCTAGCCGGCCCTGTGGCACTGAGGGTTGAGGCGCTGGATGCCACATCTCACGCCACACCAGCAACCCAAACTCAGAAACTAACTTGGGTGCCGGGGTCAGCAGGGAGGGTGAGGATTGAGTGTCAGTGGACTGCTCTCCTCTCCCTGGGGAGAGATCAGGGAGCATCAGAGCAGTAGAGACCCGAGGTGGAGCCGGGGTAATACTAGCACAATGACATTAAGGTGGAGGCGTGGTGGGCGTTTACAGCAACCATGCTGACATCATTGCCGTCTGTACTCCTGGGGAAAAAACAGTCACGCAAAAAATCACCCGATCCTGGATGGCGGCGGCTACCCTCAGGACCACGCCACCAATACCGGGCCCATGTCTCGCCCCATCCACCGCCTCCTCAGTTGGCACATTGGATTACAGATAGGCGCCTGGAGTGCAGGCGGCCCCTACCCGGGGGCGTCAGAGCTGGGGGTCTGCTGGCTGGAGGTAGGTGGAGGAAGGCTAACTCTGAGGAGGCAGGGCTTCAGGTGGGCAATAATAGCGGTGCTAGGTGAGCAGGTGCAGCCTAAGAAAGTTCCGGGACCGGAGTAGAAAAAGAACTTACAAAAAAAAAAAGAAACAGCAGTTTTCTGAGTTGGGGGGGGGGCAGTGTCTTTTGTGCTCTCAGTATACTTTCTCTGTGAAGCAGCTTTCAGTTCACATACAAATCATGACTGGAGCACAGGACAGGTTGATTAGCTTTGTTTCAGATCAGTAGCAGCTGATCTGAAATTCACTATTGAATAAATTTAATATTGTGTCATGAGCCAATGATAGTTCTATCATTTGCATATAGTTCCAATTCTCCAGGCAGCTCTACTTAGGAGGCTGACTGCATAAAGTTATGAATATAGAAGAATACATTGGAAGAATCAAGATTATTAAGGTGAGTAATTTTTTCTTACAGATCAGTACCAGCTGACTTACAGTTTTCTAGTTGAGGCTTTCAGAAACTAAAAAAAACTGGGATCACCTGTTTCTAAATTTGTGGCCGCATACTGATTGGAATTTTAAGAAATGGTAGTTTTCTGAGTTGGGGTGGTGGGGGCAGCATCTTTTGTGCTCTCAGTATGCTCTCTCCGTGAAACAGCTCTCAGTATGTTTTCTCACTGAAGCAGCTCTCAGTATGCTTTCTCTGTGAAGCACCTCTCAGTATGCTTTCTCTGTGAAGCACCTCTCAGTATGCTTTCTCCGTGAAGCAGCTCTCAGTATGCTTCCTCCGTGAAGCACCTCTCAGTAGCCTTTCTCCGTGAAGCAGCTCTCAGTATTTTTTCTCATTGAATCAGCTCTCAGTATGTTTTCTCATTGAAGCAACTCTCAGTATGTTTTCTCATTGAAGCAGATCTCATTTTCCGTGAAACAGCTCTCAGTATGCTTTCTCCATGAAGCAACTCTCACAGTTCTCAGTATGCTTTCTCCATGAAGCACCTCTCAGTATGCTTTCTCCGTGAAGCACCTCTAAGTAGACTTTCTCAGTGAAGCAGCTCTCAGTATGCTTTCTCCGTGAAGCACCTCTCAGTAGGCTTTCTCCGTGAAGCAGTTCTCAGTATGCTTTCTCCGTGAAGTAGTTCTCAGTATGCATTCTCCATGAAGCAGCTCTCAGTATGCTTTCTCCTTGAAGCAGTTCTCAATATGCTTTCTCCGTGAAGCAGTTCTCAGTGAAGAAGTTCTCAGTATGCTTTCTCCATGAAGCAGCTCTCAGTATGCTTTCTCCGTGAAGCAGCTCTCAGTATGCTTTCTCCGTGAAGCAGTTCTCAGCATGCTTTCTCAGTGAAGCAGCTCTCAGTATGCTTTCTCTGTGAAGCACCTTTTGGTATGCTTTCTCCGTGAAGCACCTCTCAGTGGGCTTTCTCCATGAAGCACCTCTCACTATGCTTTCTCTGTTAAGCACCTCTCAGCATGCTTTCTCCGTGAAGCACCTCTCAGTATGCTTTCTCCATGAAGCACCTCTCAGTATGCTTTCTCCATGAAGTACCTCTCGGTATGCTTTCTCTGTGAAGCAGTTCTCAGTATGCTTTCTCTGTGAAGCACCGCTCAGTAGGCTTTCTCCGTGAAGCAGTTCTCAGTAGGCTTTCTCCGTGAAGCAGTTCTCAGTAGGCTTTCTCCGTGAAGCATCTCTCAGTATGCTTTCTCCCTGAAGCACCTCTCAGTGGGCTTTCTCCATGAAGCATCTCTCAGTATGCTTTCTCCCTGAAGCACCTCTCAGTGGGCTTTCTCCATGAAGCACCTCTCAGTATGCTTTCTCCATGAAGCACCTCTCAGTATGCTTTCTCCGTGAAGCAGTTCTCGGTATGCTTTCTCTGTGAAGCAGTTCTCAGTATGCTTTCTCTGTGAAGCACCGCTCAGTAGGCTTTCTCCATGAAGCAGCTCTCAGTATGCTTTATCCATGAAGCAGCTCTCAGTATGCTTTCTCCTTGAAGCAGTTCTCAGTATGCTTTCTCTGTGAAGCAGCTCTCAGTATGCTTTCTCCATGAAGCACCTCTCAGTATGCTTTCTCCGTGAAGCCCCTCTCAGTAGGCTTTCTCAGTGAAGCACCTCTCAGTATGCTTTCTCCATGAAGCACCTCTCAGTATGCTTTCTCCATGAAGCAGCTCTCAGCGGGCTTTCTCCATGAAGCACCTCTCAGCATGCTTTCTCCGTGAAGCACCTCTCAGTATGCTTTCTCCATGAAGTACCTCTCAGTATGCTTTCTCCGTGAAGCACCTCTCAGTATGCTTTCTCCGTGAAGCACCGCTCAGTAGGCTTTCTCCGTGAAGCAGTTCTCAGTATGCTTTCTCCGTGAAGCAGCTCTCAGTATGCTTTCTCCGTGAAGCACCTCTCAGTAGGCTTTCTCCTGAAGCAGTTCTCAGTATGCTTTCTCCGTGAAGTAGTTCTCAGTATGCATTCTCCATGAAGCAGCTCTCAGTATGCTTTCTCCTTGAAGCAGTTCTCAATATGCTTTCTCCGTGAAGCAGTTCTCAGTGAAGAAGTTCTCAGTATGCTTTCTCCATGAAGCAGCTCTCAGTATGCTTTCTCCGTGAAGCAGCTCTCAGTATGCTTTCTCCGTGAAGCAGTTCTCAGCATGCTTTCTCAGTGAAGCAGCTCTCAGTATGCTTTCTCTGTGAAGCACCTCTTGGTATGCTTTCTCCGTGAAGCACCTCTCAGTGGGCTTTCTCCATGAAGCACCTCTCACTATGCTTTCTCTGTTAAGCACCTCTCAGCATGCTTTCTCCGTGAAGCACCTCTCAGTATGCTTTCTCCATGAAGCACCTCTCAGTATGCTTTCTCCATGAAGTACCTCTCGGTATGCTTTCTCTGTGAAGCAGTTCTCAGTATGCTTTCTCTGTGAAGCACGCTCAGTAGACTTTCTCCGTGAAGCAGTTCTCAGTAGGCTTTCTCCATGAAGCAGTTCTCAGTAGGCTTTCTCCCGTGAAGCATCTCTCAGTATGTTTTCTCCTGAAGCACCTCTCAGTGGGCTTTCTCCATGAAGCATCTCTCAGTATGCTTTCTCCTGAAGCACCTCTCAGTGGGCTTTCTCCATGAAGCACCTCTCAGTATGCTTTCTCCATGAAGCACCTCTCAGTATGCTTTCTCCGTGAAGCAGTTCTCAGCATGCTTCCTCCGTGAAGCAGTTCTCAGTATGCTTTCTCCGTGAAGCACCGCTCAGTAGGCTTTCTCCGTGAAGCAGCTCTCAGTATGCTTTATCCATGAAGCAGCTCTCAGTATGCTTTCTCCTTGAAGCAGTTCTCAGTATGCTTTCTCTGTGAAGCAGCTCTCAGTATGCTTTCTCCATGAAGCACCTCTCAGTATGCTTTCTCCGTGAAGCCCCTCTCAGTAGGCTTTCTCAGTGAAGCACCTCTCAGTATGCTTTCTCCATGAAGCACCTTCAGTATGCTTTCTCCATGAAGCAGCTCTCAGTGGGCTTTCTCCATGAAGCACCTCTCAGCATGCTTTCTCCGTGAAGCACCTCTCAGTATGCTTTCTCCATGAAGTACCTCTCAGTATGCTTTCTCCAAGTATACCTCTCAGTATGCTTTCTCCGTGAAGCACCGCTCAGTAGGCTTTCTCCGTGAAGCAGTTCTCAGTATGCTTTCTCCGTGAAGCAGCTCTCAGTATGCTTTATCCGTGAAGCAGCTCTTAGTATGCTTTCTCCGTGAAGCACCTCTCAGCATGCTTTCTCCGTGAAGCACCTCTCAGCATGCCTTCTCCGTGAAGTAGTTCTCAGTATGCTTTCTCCGTGAAGCAGCTCTCAGTATGCTTTATCCATGAAGCAGCTCTCAGTATGCTTTCTCCTTGAAGCAGTTCTCAGTATGTTTTCTCCTTGAAGCAGTTCTCAGTATGCTTTCTCCTTGAAGCAGTTCTCAGTATGCTTTCTCCATGAAGCAGCTCTCAGTATGTTTTCTCCTTGAAGCAGTTCTCAGTATGCTTTCTCCTTGAAGCAGTTCTCAGTATGCTTTCTCCATGAAGCAGCTCTCAGTAGGCTTTCTCCGTGAAGCAGCTCTCAGTATGTTTTCTCCTCGAAGCAGTTCTCAGTATGCTTTCTCCTTGAAGCAGTTCTCAGTATGCTTTCTCCATGAAGCACCTCTCAGTAGGCTTTCTCCATGAAGCACCTCTTAATAGGCTTTCTTCGTGAAGCAGCTCAGCATGATTTCTCCATGAAGCAGCCGACTTGGGGATAAGCAGCAGGAGCTTTAGTTTCACAGATACGGAGATCAGCAGCAGGAACTTTCAGTTCGGGACTGACTTTCTGAGTTTGGGGGGAAACAGGTGATTCACTCAAATGAAAGTGATTTTTTTACAATACAGGGCCACTCACAGATCGAAATTTTGATACAGGCATTAGCAACAGGAGCTTTCAGTTCAAATTTAACAACACACAGTATGATCAGTATGCTTTCAGAAAAAAGGGGGATCTAAACTAGGAGCTTTCAGTTCGGGACAAGCTTTTTCAGTTTGCCGTGAGCAGTAGGACAGGACAAATCACCCTTTGAAATTTACAAATACTCTTTGAAATTTACAAACACTCAAGCTGATTAGAAGCAGACTCACGGCAGAAGCTTTCGAGTAACCCAAGAACCTTTAAAAAAAAAAAAAAAAATGCAGTATGGTATAGTACATGTATACAGAGCTGCAAGATAAAAAAAAAATCCTAAAGATGCAGTACTGTACTGTACCTCAAGAAGGAGGTCAAAGGCAGGAGCAGATGGTAGTGTCTCGTTCAGCATTCAGCAGAGGTAACATGCCAGAATTAGCAGGAATTAATAATGTGACAAATTAACACTCTATTGTATAGACACCAGTTAGCATCCTCTTTAGAAACTGATTAAAGAGGTTAAAAACAATGTGACTTGATCAGCCTGGTTAAAGAGAACACGCAAATGGATTCAGAATCTCGGGTTTATGTAATTTAATGAGGTCATTAACATGACAAAAAATGAATTTGCAATGTTTTTCATTTGGACAGTCAGTCATACGGAGTAACAAGACACGGAATAACCAGATCTGACTATACTTTTAACTATAGAGAAGCAAGGGAAGAAAGAAAGAGATAGGAACAGCAAGTGAAGGCTTGGAGATAGCGGAGGGCTGAGAGGGTGTGGGACCTTCAGAGTGGCCAGTTCCTTAGGTACCACAGGAAAATTTGATTGCGCAATCAGACAGGCAAGAGATGGACAAGTGAAAGAATAGGAGAGGACAGAACAGATCCTTGCTCTCTCTGCATAACAAATAGGACAGGGTCTTATTCAACCCTGTCACACCCCCATCTCAATCATAGGAACATAGGGAGGCGATGGCAGAAAAGGACCTCCAGGCCCACCTAGTCTGCCCATTTTCCTAGCATCCCCTAGGCCTGCCCCAGATCCTGCCCCCCTTTCAACAGCCCTCTCTGTCTGCCCCAAGCCCTCTTGAACCTCCCCCACTGAATTCTCACCCACCACTTCCTTAGGCAGCCCATTCCAGGTGTCCACCACCCTCTCGGTAAAGAAGGTCTTCCTGATATTACCCCTGAACTTACCCCCTCGACTTTGACATCATGACCCTTCTTCTGGGACACCTCTTCAATTGGAATGGGTTCCTAGAAGGCACTTTGTTGATCTCTTTAGGTACTTGAAGGTCTTATCATGTCCTCTTCCCTCCTCAGTTCCAGAGAGTACATGTCAAGGGCTCCCAGTCTCTCCTCATACGGCAAGTGACTGAGCCCTTCACCATCTTGGTTGCCTCCTTGTACCCACTCCACCATCTCCGCATCCTTTTTTTGGTAAGGCCTCCAGAACTGGACCCCATATTCCAGACGAGGCCTGACCAGCTGGGTGTACAGGGGAATCAGGACCTCTTTCCTCCTGCTGGTGATCCCCCTCCCAATACAACCCAACACTCTGCTGGCTTTTGCCACTGCCCTACCACACTGCCCAGCCACCTTCAAGTCTTGAGAGATGATGATGCCCAGGTCCCTCTCCTCCATAGTTACTGCTAGCAGCTTGTCCCCCAATCTGTATTCGTTCTCCCCATTCTTTCTGTCCAGGTGCATGATTTAGCATTTCGCCATGTTGGGTGATAATTTCACTTTAGCCCACTCCACTAGTTTTCCTAGGTCCCTCTGCATCCTGTCCTCTCCATCCTGCATGTCTACTGTATAGCAGATCTTTACATCATCCAGCAAACAGGCTCACTCTACCTCCAACCCCTCCACTATGTCATTTATATAGATGTTGAACAGCAGGGGTCCCAGCACTGACCCCTGGGGCACAGCTAGTGACCCCAGACTCTCCCAGGGGACCCCATTTACTAACACCCTCTGTGTTCTGCCCTCCAACCAGCTGCACACCCACCCTATAACCCCCAAGCCCCAGGCATTCCATTTTGTGCACCAGCTCTCTGTGCAGTAACGTATCAAAAGCCCTCCTGAAATCCAGGTAAGCTATGTCCACTGACACACCCCCATCCACCACCATAGTGACCCAGTCAAAAAACCCAACCAGATTTGTCTGACAAGATCTGCCCTTGGTAAAGCCGTGCTGCCTTGGGTCAAGGAGGCCGTTTGCCTCCGGGTAGCCAGTGATTCTGTCCTTGAGCAGTTTTTCCATGATCTTGCCAACCACTGAAGTCAGATTCACTGGCCTGTAATTGCTCATGTCTTGCCTCCCCTTCCCTTATGCAGGGATAGCACATTCGCACACTTCCAGTCCTTCGGGATTTCCCCTGAGCATAAGGACTCATTGAAAAGATAGGTCAAGGGGGCCACTAGCACCTCCCCCAGCTCCCTCAACACTCTTGGGTGAATCCCATCTGGCCCCATGGCCTTATCCACCCTCAGGCCCTTAAGCTCCTTCAAAATCTCCTCTTCCCGGAATGGACACACATCCATCCCTATCTCTTCCCCCGTTTCCACTGGTCTAGTGTCGCCCTCCACCCATACCTCCTCCTTCATGAATACTGCGCTGAAGTAATTGTTCAGTATTTCAGCCTTCTCCTGGTCCCCCTCTTCCCTTTCCCCTGTCTATATTAGCAGACCAGGTATCCCAGTTCCACCTTTCCTCCGCTCACTAATATATCTGAAGAAGGTCTTGTCTCCCTTCTTGGCCCCCTTGGCTATATTCTCTTCTGTTCTTGCTTTTGCCCATCTGACCACCCTCCCTTTGCTTTTCCTGGTATACCACATGGTCTAGCTCACTCTGTGTGGTTTTGTACTGCCTGAAGGCTCACCTCTTAGCTCTGATACTGGCCCCCCACTTCCTTACTGAACCACAGTGGTCTCCTGTTCTTCCTGTTTTTGCTTACCCTCTTCGTTCAGTGGTCTGTGACCCCCATGATTGCCCTCTTAATCGTGGCCCATATATTTTTCAGCCCCCCAAGTTCCCCCATCCCTTTAATTGCCTGGCGAGCATAATCCCTCATCTTGCCAAATCCGCACGTCTAAAATCCAGCACCTTCACTTTGGTCCGGTGGTGCGTGGCTGATGCGTGTACCATGAACCACACAGTATTGTGGTCACTGCTACCTAGGTTATCTCCTGCCGTTACCTCCCCACTCTGTCTCCATTTGTAGCACCAGATCCTGCACTGCTCCATTCCTTGTTGGTTCCTTGACCAGCTGACTGGATGAGGCTGCAGACATTGATTCCCTCTCCACATCCGTCAGGTTAAGATCTCCCATCAGCAGCACCTCCCCCTTGCCCACCATCCTAAGCAGCTCCTCGACCATATGGTTGTCCACTTTTACTGTTTGCCCTTGTGGCCTGTAAACCACTCCTGTGCGCACCAACTCACCCTTCTCTGTGGCGAGACTCATAGAGCCTCTGCATCCCCCCACCTACCCTGTGTTTCTGATGCTGGGATCCCTCCTCACATAGAGTGCTCACGCCGCCTCTCCTGTCAACCCTGTCCTTTCTGAAAGTGTGTATCCGGGATATTCATGCCCCAGTCCTGTCCGTCATGAAACCAAGTCTCCGTAATTCCCACTAGGTCTAATCCTCCTCTGCCATGACTACTGCCAGGTCTGGGACCTTGTTGCCCAGGCTTCTGGCGTTTGTACACATGGTCCTCAGTAAGCAGTTTCCTAGCCCCACCACCCCTGTCTTGATGGTCTTCACCTTGCATGGCTTGTTTCCAGCCAACCGGCTGGCTTGTTTTCCTGTGGGGGCTGTCCCTCTTGCCAGTGCACTGTTAGGTGGCTCAGAGCCCCCGGGTTCAGTTTAAATTGTAGTATGCACTAAAGAACTCCTCCAGTTTCCACTTAAGCACCTCCTTACCCTGTCTGTTTAGGTGTAGCCTATCTGGGGCAAAGAGGCTGTCATCCTGCCAGATGGTCCCCCGATTCTGGACACACCATTTAGAGAGTCAGCTGTTGAACTCCGCTATCCTCTGCTGCCTATCTGTGCTAGCTTTAGGGACTGGAAGCACCTCCGAGTATGCCACTGAACGAAAGCACAGGTTGTTGCAGAACCACGATAGGGCTTGAAACCTCGCTTGAACTTCCATCAGGCGGTGCCCAGCTAGGTCGTTCATTCCCAAGTGAAACACCAGGTGGGTTCTCATATCCTGTTGCTTCCCCATGAAGGGATGTAGTGAATGACCTCCGCAGCTGTCATTTCTGGTAAGCAACTGACCCAAACCTTTCTACCCCTACTGCTTTCGCACCCCAGCTGATGCCCCTCACCATGGAGTCCCCAACAATCATGACCTTATCCTCAACCTTGCCTACATTGGAACCACGCCCTGCCTGACCACCTGTGTCCTCACCTTTCCTGCGACATGCTTTCTCAGTCCCTGGAACCTTTTTTCTAACCACTGTCCCACTCTTATCAGTTCCCGCTGCAGGACCCCTCTGATAGTAGCCACCTGGACCCTCGGCATTAGACCCTGTGGCCCCAGCACCCCCCCTTGTCCACTAGCTCCCCGTGCCCCCTGTCAGCGCTGAGCAGTGGTCCAAACTGCTGCCTGTGACAAGGCCAAAGTGACCCTTTCCTTCCAGCCACCTGAGAAGGATTCCAGGAAACTGGATAGTATTGGTAAAAATCAATCATCACTTCCTGCTAATAAAGGCAGGTGACACCTGACAGCCAGTACCAGAAAGCCCTCCGCGAGGCTCTGGCACTGAGGAAAATGCTACTGGAGACTTGCACTGGATATGGCTGACAGTGCAAGGTCAACCATAGATGCCACAGAATACTAGATCTTCATCGAGGGTATCACTTGCAGCAGGCCACACCTGAAGAACTACAGCTGCCAGGCATTAAGACCACACAGAAAACATTCTAGCAAGCAGTCTTGCAGGGAGCGCCTCATTCCAACGTCACACAGTGACGTTGCCCTCACCTGTGAAAGTGGGCGGCCCAGCACACTCCACAGTTCTTTTCCTCGCTGTCGACCATTGCAGGTTAGACTTCACAGTGATTCTGCCAGCTTCAGTTGACTGCCATTTCTCCAACTTTCCTCAAGTTTTATTTTCAAGAAACGGACTCTTCTAGTAGTATTAGACAATATTGCAGTCAGTGTGAGAGCTACTGACTGCTCCTGAACTTTGAGTTTGTAATGTACGCGAATTAGAAGAATTTGGAATGCTACATTCAAAAACTGTTGCCTCTCTCCCTAACTGCCAGATTCAGTTTTTCTGTGTAGCCAGCAGGACTTTACCCCACGACTGCACAGCAGCCTTGCTGCAACACTGTTTATTTTGTTGAAAAAGTTGTATTTTTTTCAATGTTTATTCATTCTCTGCCTCTTTTAGCTAGTTACTTAAAGAGATCCACAATGATAAGCCCCTGCACCATACCTACCGTTGCCTTGCCACCCGAGGATCCTTATAAAGTTAAGATGTCCTTGAAGTTTTAAGTAATTAAAAAGCTACATCTATCATAAAATTGTATAAACTGGGTCCCAAGGACTTCCTGTTTTTTTTTCTGCCGTCCACGCTCCGCCCCCACACTCACTAGTGTGATGAGATGCCAGTGAGAGTGTGGGGGCGTGCTCCATTATATGCAATGTGCAGCAGCTTTTTCATCTGTTTTAATTG
This sequence comes from Neoceratodus forsteri, assembly GCA_016271365.2. Lineage (NCBI taxonomy): Eukaryota > Metazoa > Chordata > Ceratodontiformes > Ceratodontidae > Neoceratodus > Neoceratodus forsteri. Next base: position 573,967,482 of record CM057452.1, read on the forward strand.
ATATATTGGCCACTTGGCAATGAAACGTGGGCACCGGTCAACTATCAAGGGCCTTGTTGATGCGGCCGGTGCCCACCTTCGTGCCAAGTAACCATCCTCATTAAAACAGATGGGCTTTGCAGTCCCATATAATGGAGTCTCGCCTACGCTCTCACTGGCATCTCGTCGTCATGCTAGTGGCGCGGGGATGGGCGTGGCAGCGAGCTCGCAGACCGGTTATTATACAATTTATGAAGTCTAACTTTTAATTACAAACTTAAAGCATCTTAACTTTATATGATCCTCTATGACTGATCAAAGGTGTGCAGGGGCTAATTACGATATTTTGGTGAGTCTCTTTAAATTAAGCGTATATTGGGTATTTTAACTCATTTTCAGCAGTTCCATCGTAGGTTCCCAGGAACCAATTTATTTAGTCTAAAGTATGTAATTTGTGGTTCTGACCACTAACTTCTAATTTTAAACAAATATTATATTTAGTCATTTAAAACTGTTTAGTTTAAATCGCGATCGGTTCCCATTTGCTACTAGGATCCAATCGCGTTTTTTAAAGTATATACATTTGATTGCTTATTTTGTGGGTAGATATTGGTTCCCTTTTTACTTTAGGAACTGATTGCTTTTTGAATAACAACATGTAAGTTTGTTTAAATCGTGGTTCCTTTTAAATATAAGGAACCAACTGAGATTGCTCTAAATTTAACTCTGACATTTTTTTAAGAGTCTGCTGATAGTTTGGCATGTCAGGCAGACCAAAAAAGAGAATGGGAGCCACAGGATTTAAAAATTGTATAAAGTGCTTTCACATCTTTGCTAAGGCTGATCGCCACAATTTATGTATAGAGTGCTTGGGTCCCAGCCATATTTTTTTTTAATTGTGAAGTTTGTAGTACTTTTTGTACAAAAACTGTTAAAAAGAGCGCCAAAAGATTAGAATAGATGGCTTCTGCTCCCACCTCAGTGTCACCAAAGCACAGTGAAGAGGGTCCTTCTTCCTCCCACTCTAAGATAAAGGAGAGACCCTCTAAAGACACAGACCCCAAAATTCCTGAAAAGGGATCTGAGCATACAAAACACAAAAGAACAAGTGAGCAGGCACCTGACACTGTGCCTGCCAAAAAGAAATATAAAGAAAAAAATTTGGTACTTTCTGCTGAAAAAGCAAAGGAGCTCCCAACAGACATGGAAAAAATTCCCTCTGCGGAGGAAATTGCTAAAGCCCTGCAAGTCATTCAGGCCCAACAGACTACAGGTTCCATCATGGGTTCATCGGTTCATATCCCACCACCGGTTTCCAGTGACCAAGGGCTTGAAGTTTACATTGAGGAGGAGGATGAACCGGAGATATCCCCAGATCAGGAGTTTGGTTTCATCCCACCTATCTTTTGTCAGGTAAATGGCTGACATCCTGGGCCTTACCTCACAAGAATTCATGGATGATGAGGAAGAGGCAGATTTTTGGATATGATGGGTGTCACTCCCACAAGAAAGGTAGTCTTTCCTAACCATAACTCCCTAAGGAAGGTTACTTTTAAAATACTACGGACACCTTCCTCTGTCCCCGGAGTGGACAAGAAGGTGGACAAGAAATACCAACTTATGGACAGGGCTTCTGCTGATTATGTGTATACCCATCTAGATCATGAGGGTGTTATACTGGCTGCAGCCTGTGATAAAACAAAAGTTCCTCTGGCATCTCACCCACCTGACAAATATTCCAGAAAAAATTACACAATGGGGAAGAAAGGTTATTTGGGATCTTCCCTTCTCCTCGGACAAGCAGCCTACATGGCTTATGCTGCACAGTACCAGAAAGCCCTATGGAGTTCCATGATGGCCTTAATTATTAAGGTTTCAGGAGATGAGGCACACAATATGGTAGATGTTGCCAGAACGGCTTTGGATGCCACAAACTACCAATTTCACATGGCAGTGGATGCGAATGTCTGCATCCAGAATGTTGGCCTTGTCAGTTTCATTAAGAAGGGTTGCCTAGCTCAGAGCAACCAATCTTACACCAGACACCCAGTAAAAGGCTATAGATTTTCCAAGTTAAAATAATTCCCGTTTGATGACAAAACTGAGGCCTACATAAAAATGTGAAGGAGTACAAAACCACCTATAGGAGCAACCGAGGAGAAAGAAAAAGAGACTCCTTATAGAGCCACAGGAATGGGAGGCAGGTGTACTGGTTACTACCCCAGATCTTACGCCCCATATCCTATGCCTGTAGAATACACACAGTTAAAGAGTATTACTGGGGCAGGAGGACTGCTAGGCGTACAGCCAGCTCCAGCTCCCAGACCACAATCCAAACAGAATCCCTGACTGCACAGATCAAACTGCCCCCAAATAGAGGGCAGGTTGTCTCACTATTTCAAACATTGGGAAAAGATTACCACAGACAGCTGGATACTGGAGGTAGTGAGTCATGGTCTGTGCCTGCAGTTCAAACAATTTACAAAATTCCAGGGCCACAGGGTTTCCAGCCTAACTCCATCAGAGACCATTCAGTTGGAGTTGGAGTAAAAGCTCCTGCAAGCCAGGGCAATAGAGTCAGTCCATTACCCAAAGTAGAATGGGCTTGTACTCAAGATACTTCCTGACTAAAAAGAAAACACAGACTGGCGTCCAATCTTGGATCTCAGATACTTAAACAGACACCTAGCAAAGCCCATGTTCAAAATGGTAACACTGGCAGTAGTTATGCCTGCTCTAAGGACAGGAAACAGACTGGCATCCCTGGATCTGAAAGGCGCTTACTTTCACATTTCATTCAGGCCTTGCCACAGAAAGAACCTAAGGTTCAAACAACATGAAGTCTTGCTATATTATGACATATGCAGTGAGTCCCACACCGGACTGCTCCGGAGTGAAGAGTTAACTTTCCATGCCAGGCATGGAGCAGTGAGCTCGAGCTCGGTTGAAAACTCTGTCTGTTGTTCTTCAAACTCAAACTGTCAGATTCTTTACTCCGCCTCACTGAACAGTTGCTCCGGAGATTTCTCTTTCTGCTTGGTTCATTTTGTCGGTTAAAGTGTTATTTTATCGTTTTTTTTGACCGAAATTAAACCGCAACCGGTCGGTTCAAGCTCTGTCTGTGGTATTGTAAGTAATAGATAGGCTTACATTTATTTTATTCTGTGTGGAACTTGTAAACGTCTTTCGGTTTGAACCGATCAGGTTGTTCTAAAACTTTACTAGTCCTTATTTAGAGTGCGGTTCCCGGTTCTTATCGGTTCTAAAAACCGATTTCATTACGGTTTTTTCCACGACCCGTGACACGGTTGGGAACCGATAAGGGAGTCTTGCTTGGTGGATTGCCATAAACGGGCAAGTTGGTTAGGCTGGCACTATGTCTGAGAAACCCAAAAGAAAAACTGGGCCCACTGGGTTTCAGCACTGCGGCCTCTGTGGGGAAGCCTTTGCTAAGGCTGACCCACACACCACCTGTGTATATTGTCTGGGGTTTGACCACCTCAATGCAGACTGCCAGATTTGTAAGAATTTTCCTGCTGCCACCATGGAAAGAGAGTTGGTAGGCTCAGGAAAGGAGGCCAAAAAGTCTGCTGACCGGATGGCCAGCCCAGTTCGGTTCCAACCAAACCAGAGGAGTGCCCTCTGACCAGGGCGATACTTCCTCGGGCAAACGAAGAGCCAGCTCTGAGGAGCCAGTTCCATCTAAAAGGACTAGAAAGTCAGCTAAAGCAATTCAAATTGTCCAGTCTCTTTCCCCGGTCCCGTCCGAACCGACACCATCAGGGAAGCGTTCGGTTTGGTCGGTTTCACCGGTTCAAGATTTTGATTTTGAGGATTTTTATGAACCGGAGGAAGGGGAGGAGGAGTATGAGGATAGTGAATGTGATTTGGAAGGTCTGGATGTGCCCATTGAACCGGACATCTCTCCAGACAGACCGTTGAGGGTTCCCCCCCAGACTATCTGAGTCCCTTTCTCATTTTATGTTCTATAAGAAAGTTGCTGAAACTCTTCAACTCCCTGTTGAGGAAGCTGTTGATGACCAGGAAGAGCCTGATTATGTAGAAATGATGGATATTCCAGAGTCTAGGAGACTGTCTATTCCTTTGCACAAATCATTTAGGAAACAGACAGTAAAAATTCTAAAAACTCCTCATTCTATCCTCCCTGTGGATAAAAGGATGGACAAGAGGTATGCTTTATCAGGCTCTGATACGGAGTTCCTCACTCAGCAATGCAGCCATGTGGGGGTAGTGCAGGCTGCTGCCTGTGACAAGGCTAATATTCCTCTAGCCTCTCACCCTCCTGAAAAGGACTCCAGGAGGATGGATGCCATGGCAAAGAAACAGTACATGGCAGCATCTTTGGACTCAGACAGGCAAACTATATGGCTTATGCTGCTAGGTACCAGAATCCAGATGGGATACTGTGCTGGCCCTAGCAAAACAGGCCCCTGACCAGCTTGCCAGGAGCTGGAACAGGTGGCTGCAGATGGTATTGAGGCATCCAAGGTGCAATTTCATGCTGCAGTAGACTCTAATGATGTGTCATCAGGGTCATGGCTACATCTGTGGCACTTGCAGAATGGATAGCAGCTCAGATGTACTACCCTGTCTGGGATACCAGTCTAAGGCCATGGATTTTCCTGTTGTGGGCAATTCTCTGTTTGGGAGCAGACAGAGAATTACATAAGAAAATGGATGAATATAGGACCACCTATAGGAGTGCACAGGCCAAAGAAGGCAAGCCACTCCTCAATGACAGCATGTCGGGCAGGGGCAGGCCTTTTCATAGGCTTTTACCAAGCCCAGGCCTCCTCTTCTGCTTATGCCCAGGGGGTTCTTTAGAGAGGAGAGGCAGCGGGTACAAGTAAGCCTGCTTCTACCCCGCAGTCCAAAGCCCCTGCCAAGCAGGCTCCCTGATGGGGTGGCCAGGGCCGATTCTCCACTACCGGTAGGGGGCAGGCTGGCTTACTTTGTCCAGGACTGGAGGTCTTTAACATCAGACAAATGGGTCCTGGAAGTAGTAAGCCAGGGACTGGTTCTCAGCTTCAAAAAATTTCCAAAGATGAGAGCCAGGTCCTTTCCACCTGCAAATCCATCAGAGGCATTTGCCCTAGAAACAGAAGTTTCTACCCTCCTGGCTCTCAGAGCTGTTGAAAGGGTTCCACCCCTACACCAGGGCAAAGGGTTGTACTCCAGGTACTTCCTTACCCCAAAAAAGACAGGAGAATGGCGGCCCATCCTGGATCTCAGGTATCTAAACAAGCACCTTTTTAAAACCAAAATTCAAAATGATGACACTGGGAATTATTTTACCCTCTCTAAGGCCAGGGGACTGGCTAGCCTCCCTGGACCTCAAGGATGCCTACTTCCATGTTCTTATCAGAAGCTCCCATCGAAAGTACCTCAGATTCGAACTGCCCTCAGGCCATTAACAGTTCAGAGCAATCCCTTTGGCCTCGCCTCGGCCCCGAGGGTATTCACAAAATGCCTGGCAGTAGCAGTTGCCCACTTAAGAAGGCAAAAGATTGCCATCTTTCCTTATCTGGACGACTGGCTCATAGTAGGCCAGTCCCCAGACCAGGTCAAACTACACCTTCAGGTAACTCAGCAACTGCTCACATCTCTAGGTTTCCTTCTCAATCTTCCAAAGTTAGTTCTAGAGCCTGTTCAGCTTCTCACCTTCATAGGCGCAGAACTGAACACAAAAAAGGCCAGAGCCTTCCTCCCTCTGGAAAAAGCAAGGACCTTGATCTCTGGCCTCCTCTTTCACCCTACAGGTCTCTCGACCAGCAAGGCATTTTTACAGCTCCTGGGGCACATGGCTGCTTCTACAGCAGTAGTGCAGGGGCAAGATTTCAGATGAGGGACGTCCAGTTCCATTTGAGAGCCTTTTGGTCTCAAAGGAGAGACCCTCTAACCAAATTGATCCCAGTGACTCAAACCCTGATCCAGGCCCTTCAGTGGTGGCAGGACCAGAGCAATCTGAGACAGGGGTTCCTTCACCCCAGTCTCACTTCTTGACTACAGATGCATCCCTCTTGGAGTGGGAGCTCATATGGGCGACCTCACTACCCAGGGGTTGTGGTCCCACAGGAATCTCTGCTCACATCAGTTTGTTGGAACTCAGAGCAGTTTTTCTAGCACTCCAGGTTTTTTCCACATCTGTTCAGAACAAGGTTGTACAGGTCAGAACAGACAATACCACTACAATGTGGTACATTAACAAGCAAGGAGGCACTCGGTCTACGGCCTTGTGCACCGAAGCAATGAAGTTGTGGTCTCTGGCTTATTCCCTGAACGCCTCTCTTATGGCAGTTCACCTCCCAGGCAAGGACAATGTCCTAGTGGATGCTCTCAGCAGGATTTCCCAGGGCCATCACGAATGGGCACTGGATCCCCTAGTACTGGAGGTAGTATTTGCCAGATGGGGCACCCGCAGATAGATCTTTTGCAGCCCCAGACAATCACCAACTTCCCTTTTTCTGCAGGCCCCCAGCGTTGGGCTCAGTCCCTCTGGATGCCTACCTCCTCAGTTGATGATGATGATGAAAACTTTATTTTTATACAGGAAATTCTAATCATTAGGATTATACAATCCTGTTCTCAAGATAGTCCTGTTTATATTTCACTTAGTTACATCTAAACATATAACATTAATCAAATAAATACAAAATGTACACAATACACGGCATTTCAATATCCAACAATACATTAAGACACAAATACAAAACAAAAAATACAAAGTTTCACAATAAGGATTTCCCATACATAATCATATACAACTACATTCTATTTTATGAAGTTTCAAGATTTCATTTTTAAAAATCATGTGGTCTTCGAGAGATCTTATTGGAGGGTAGAATATTCCATACTTTAGCTGCCTGACATGAAATGGAACCATTGCCATATTTATTATGAATTTTATGGGACAAACTCTATGTCTATGCACAGATCTTAAAACTCATGCCTACCTTTACTAACTTTAGGAAAAGTATTTGTGTGATATAATGTTCGGGTAAGATATCTTATATTTATGTATCAGTATTAACCAGTTTTTGAAAATCATTTCTAAAGACTGCCAGTTCAACTTTATGAACATGTTACAATGATGAGTTCGATAGGAACACTGCAAAACATATCTAGCTATTCTATGTTGCACCTATCTAATCTAATCAACTGATGTTTACTTGCTGTTCTATAAATTAAATCCCCACACGCCAGGGTTGGCATAATCAGCTGTTCGGCCACTTTTTTCCTATCCTTAATTTGTAAACATTTAGTAGTTCGTCTCAAGGCTCCTAATTTCTTGGTCACCTTTTATATTATTATTTATGTGGGTATCAAAGGTCAACAAATAATCAAAGTCACCCCAAATAACAATAACTATCCACCTGTTCTATAAGTTTATTTGTGTGTGTTACAATATGAATCTGTGGTTTAGGCTTTATTTGAAAAATAAACTAATTTTGTTTTTAACATTCATCAAAAGCTCTCGACCTGGTGAGCCACTCCCCTACCCCGCAAAATCTGTTTGAAGCTTTAGTTGAAGATCCAAAACAGAACTTCCGTAGTGACAATCGCTTATGTCATCAGCATAAAGCCTCACGGCTGAATGCCTCACCACTTGGGGTAGATCATTATTAAACAAGAGGAATAACAAGGGCCCCAAATGGACCCTTGTGGAACTCTCTACTAACATTTCTAAATGTGGACAATGTCTGAGAGACCTCTACCTCTGGGTACGTCCTGTTAAATAAGATTTTATCCAATTTCTGGGCCCATCAACTATACCTATATCTTTTAATTTGTCCAGTAGAAGGAGTGGCTCACCAGGTCAAAGGCCTTAGACAAATCCACAAATACAACTGCAGTTTCCAAACCCAAATTTAAAGCAGTACAAACCAGATTTTTAAACTCTAACAATGCCGTAGTTGTAGAATGACCCTTTCTGAACCCTGATTGGTGGGTGTCAATAATCCATATTTGTCCAAGTGTTCGAAATCTGCCTATTAACACATTTTTCCAGACACTTGGACAATATGGAAAGTAGAGCTATAGGCCGATAATTATTCAATTCTGCAGTATCACCCCCTTTATGAATGGGAATGATCTTACTTTCTCTCCAAGATATAGGAAAACATTCAGACTGTAAGCTCCAATTAAAGATGTAAGTTACAATTGGAGCTATATAGTCTGCCGCTAACTTAAGAAAGTTGGGAAAGTTGGGAAGGGAAGTTTCTCTATGCTTCCCCTCCTTCCCTCTTCTCTTCAAGGTGCTAGTCAAAATCAGATCTCAACCCTGCAAGATGATCCTGATTGCTCCAGATTGGGCCAGACAGCCCTGGTACCCACTCCTCATGTCCTTAGCAGTCCACCTTCCCCTGTGTCTTCCCAGGAATCACAACCTGTTAACCTGTGCCCAGGGGAGAGTTTGGTATCCGAACTCAAATCTCTCAACTTCAAGGCCTGGCTCTTGAAGAGTTAGCGCTTGACCACCTACACATCCCGAGGTGTATTGGATATCTTGAAGGCCTCTAGAAAGCCTTCCACCAGGGCTACTTATAATTCAAAATGGAAGAGATTTTCCATATGGTGCGCTAGAAGCATTTTTTCCCCAGAATCTGCTGATTTACCCACAGTCCTGGATTATATGGTCCATTTGAACACTTTGGGGCTCAGACCAGCTGCCCTAAAGGTACATTTGGCAGCTGTGTCTGCTTTCATTTCAGCAGGTAAACCATCTTCTCTTTCAGCTCATCCTGTATTCTCTAAGTTTTTTAAGGGATTGCTTCACACCAACCCTCCATTCAGGGACCCTGCCCCTGCCTGGGATCTTAATGTTTGCATTGCTCAGCTTATGCAACCTCCTTTGAGCCCTTGTCTTCAGCAGACCTCAAGTATTTGACTTGGAAGACTGTGTTTCTGGTAGCCATCACTTCTGCCAAACGATAAGTGAATTACAAGCTTTGTCAGTGGAGCCTGATTTTATCTCCTTTCATAGAGATAAGGTGGTCCTCAGGACAAACAGGAAGTTCTTGCCTAAGGTGGTTTCAGATTTCCACCTTAATCAATCTATTCTCTTCCAGTGTACTTCACTGACCATTCCTTCTCTGGCGAGAGGAGGCTGCACAGCTTAGATGTGAAGAGAGCCCTTAGTTACTACATTGAGCGTACCAAGGGTCATAGGTTTGACTCCCTCCAACTGTTCCTCACTTATGGTGAGGTTGGTAAAGGGAAACCTGCCACTAAAAGATCCATTGCCAGGTGGATTGTCTCTTGTATCCAATTCTGTTATGAAAAGCTGGGTAAGATTCCTCCCTCAGGCCTGAGGGCTCACTCTACCAGAGGTACAGCTGCTTCCCTGGCTGCTGCCAGGGACATCCCCATTCTAGAGATCTGTCAAGCAGCTACCTGGAAAACAGTTCACACTTTTACCAAGCATTACTCTCTGGACACCCAGGCTAGGAGTGATGCTCGGTTTGGCACAGCTGTGCTTCAGAACTTATTTCCTAAGTAGGTTCTGTCCCTCCTCCATGGAGGTACTGCTGTATAGTCTGCATATGTCATAGTATAGCAAGACTTCATGTTGTTTGAAGAAAAAATTACTCACCTTAGTAATGTTGTTTCTTCTAATGGAGTCTTGCTATATTATGACCTCCCCCTGCCTGCCCCTCTCAGAACCTCTGTTTTTGGGATGTGGGTGGGCAGTGCAGTGTTGGCACTTAGTAGATGCCCACCTTGTTTTTTCACCCCTCTCTTTTCTGGGGTGACTGGGTGTTGTGTTTTTCATTTTTTGGGTCTCCTGACTTGAGTCTTTGTTTTGGGACCAAAAAATGTGTTGTTATATTTAGTAGCCAGTTGGCTAGTGTAGGTTTACAGCTTCCACACAGGACCTTAGTGAGTTTAGCTCGTAAAGATCTGACAGTTTGAGTTTGAAGAACAACAGACAGAGTTTTCAACCGAGCTCGAGCTCAGCGTTCCATGCCTGGCATGGAAGTTAACTCTTTCACCTCGGAGCAGTTCAAGGTTGGGACTCCCTGCATATGTCATAATATAGCAAGACTCCATTAGAAGAAACAACATTACTAAGGTGAGTAATTTTCTTCTCTCTCACCCTCAGGTCATTACCAGTTCTCAGCACTCCCCTTCGGGCTCACGTCTGCCCCATGGGTATTCACAAAGTGTCTGTCAGTGGTGGCAGCTTATCTCAGAAGGCAGGGAATCAGTGTGTTTCCTTACCTGGATGACTGGCTAGTCTTAGGGAAGACATACCAGCAGGTAAAGGATTCCATCAGAGTGACCCAAAGTTCCCTGGAGACTAGGTTTCCTTATCAATGCTCAGAAATCTCAGATGGAGCCAGTTCAGTCACTTGAATTCATTGGAGCTGAACTGGACACTATCCAAATGAAAGCTTTTCTTCCACAGGAGAGGGTGTCAAACCTACTGACCCTAGCAAACTCCTTTGATGTAGGTCAGCTCAGAACTGCAAGACAGTTCCTAGCATTGCTAGGACACATGGCTTCAACTACAGCAGTAGTGTCAGGCTTCAGGTTTCAAATGAGGGATATCCAGTATCACCTCAGATCATACTGGTCCCAAAGAAGGGACCCCATCTCAATGTTAGTGTCAGTTATAAGAACTCTGTTACTGGCACTGCAGTGGTGGAAAGAAAGTGAGAACCTCTGACAGGGCGTCCCTTTTCAGCAACAACACCACATGGTAGTTTTAGCAACAGATGCCTCCCTGCTAGGGTGGGGGCGCACACGGGGCAACCTAAAACTCAGTGGAATTTGGTCACCTCAAGAGTCCCAACTGCACACCAGTCTTTTGGAGTTAAGAGCAGTCTTCCTTGCCCTAAAGGCCTTTGCCAGTCAGTTGAAGGGTCAGTCAGTCCAAGTCAAGACAGACAACACAGGCATCATGTGGTACATCAACAAGCAGGGGAATACCAAATCTTTAAGACTGTGCACAGAGGCCATGAAGATTTGGCCCCTAGATTATTCCCTGGAGGTGCATCTGTTTGCCATTCACCTTCCAGGGAAGGACAATATACTGGCAGATTCACTCAACAGAATCAGCCAGGACCATCACAAAAGGGCTGTGAACAGACAAGTGATGGATACAATTTTCAGGCAGTGGGGCACCCCAGAAATAGATCCGTTTGCCTCAAAAGACAGTCATCAGCTTCCACTGTATTGCTGCAGGCCACCGTCCTAGTCCAGGATTAGACAGGAAAATTCCTCTACGCCTTTCCTCTGATTCCATTAATGTCAAAGAGTTGTTCTCAGAAGGAAAAGTCAGCCTGTAACCATGATACTGGTTACACCATACTGGGCCAGACAGCCTTGGTACCCTTTGTTTCTCAGTCTGTCCACCAAGCAACCCATTCATCTAGCCCACAGATTTAATCTTCTAACAGCTGTCCAGGGTCAGATAGTTTTTCTGAACCTCAAGAGCGTTCGCCCGAAGGCTTGGTTTTTGAGGAGTTAGAATTTTCTGAGTTTATCTTGTCAGAAGAGGTTCTTAAAGTACTGAAAGTATCTTGGAAAACATCTACAAGAAAAACTTATGCTTCAGAATGGAAAAGATTTTCCATCTGGTGCAAGCCTAAGAAGATCAACCCCCAGGATAGGTTTGTCCACAGTACTTGATTACCTGGTGCACTTGCAGTCTCTAGGCCTCAGGCCTGCAACCCTTAAGGTTCATTTAGCAGTAGTATCTGCTTATTTGTCTGCAGGTGCTCAGAGAACAATAGCTTCACACCCTATTTTTAAAAAGTTTTTCAAAGGGTTGGCACATATGTTTCCTCCTGATAGGGAACCAGTCCCTCCTTGGGAACCGAATTTGTGCATAGCCAAACTCATGGAACCTCCTTTTGAACCAATGGCTACGACTGACCTTAAATGTGTCACATGGAAATCTGTTTTCCTAGTGGCAATCACTTCAGCAAGAAGAGTGTGTGAGTTCCAAGCTCTTTGCATTTGTCCCAATTGCATTATTTATTTTAGTCTTTGGTAACCGGGTAAGGCCCAGTAGGCCCAAGTGCCTGTTTTCAGGGGCGACCTGGGAGCACCGGGCGGTTAAGTGACTTGCTCAGAGTCGCACAGTATGCAAGTGGAGGTTGTGAGAATCAAACCAAGGTCTGGTCTGGCGGATGTACCAAGCTCGTTACTCTAACCTCTAGGCTGTACTGCCATAGGAACAAGGTAGTCCTTAGAACCAACAGGAAAGTCCTACTAAAGGTGGTAATTGAGTTCCATTTGAACCAGTCCATCACGCTGCCAGTATTTTTCACAGCCAAATCTAGTTCACATGATCAAAAGCTTCATTGCTTGAAAGTGAAAAGATCACTCAGCTGTTACATTACTCATATTAAGGACCTCAGGGATTCCCACTCACACCTGTTTATTGCCTATGCTACTTGTGATAGCAGCACCCCTGGTGGAGCTCTTCATCACTGGAAAGGGGGACAGTGCCTGAAGACTGGAAGAGGGTGACAGTGGTCCCACTTCACAAATCAGGAGCAGAGAGAGGCTGGAAATTATAGTCCAGTGAGCCTCACATCAGTGGTAGGAAAAACTGATGGAGACGCTGCTCAAGCAAAGAATAGTAGCACATCTGGAATCCAGCAGGCAACAGGACCCAGAACAGCACAGTTTCATGGCTGGAAGGTCGTGCCAGACAAACCTGGCCAACTTTTTTGATTGGTTAATGAAGGCAGTGGACCAAGGGGGGAGTGGTGGATGTGGTCTATCTGGACTTTAGTAAGGGCTTCAACTTGGTGCCGCATAGAAGGCTGGCAAAGAAGTTGGACCACATCAGTGTAGGTAAGGAAGGGGTGGGTTGGGTGAGCAACTGGCTGAAAGGAAGAATACAACAGGTACAGGTAAATGGAGTGGTATCGATGGAGAGGGAAGTGACTAGTGGAGTGCCTCAGGGGTCGGTGCTGGGGTCCCTACTCTTTAGTGAGTTCATAGCAGACATTGGTAATGGATTGGAAGGGAAGGTGTGTCTGTTTGCAGATGACACCAAGATCTGCAACAGACTAATCACCCCAGAAGGAGTCAAGAGCATGGAATCAGACCTGAGGAAACTCAAGGAGTGATCAGACGCCTGGCAGTTGAAGTTCAATGCCAAAAAGTGCAAGGTCATGCACTTACACAAGGGAAACCCCAAGGTGGGATACTACCTGGGATGGAATACTGCATACAGTTCTGGAGGCCGCACCTTAGGAAGGACATCGATAGAATTGAGATGGTGCAGAGGTGCGCCAAAAAAATGATTCAGGGTCTGCATCAAATGGCATATGAGGATAGGCTGAGGGAGCTCAACATATACTCCCTGGAGCAGAGGAGGGAGAGGGGGGACAAGATTGAGACATTCAAGTATATCAAGGGTATAAATAAGGTAGGGGTACAGGAGCTCCTTCAGGAGAAGGAAGTGTCATAACTAGAGGACACAATATGAGGCTCAAGGGTAGGTGCTTCAGGAGCAGTGTTAGGAAGTTCTTCTTCTCTGAGAGGGTGGTCAACCCATTGAATTACCTGCCCCGAGAAGCGGTGGAGGCCAAAACGGTAAATGGGTTCAAAAACACCTGGGACAGGCACAAAGGCATGATTTCACAGAAAGGATAGAAGGGGGTTCGTTACCCATACCTGGCAGACTAGATGTATCTTGCGGTCCCCTTCTGTTGTCAATTTCTATGTTTATGGTGAAGTGAGAAAAGGCAGGCATGCCTCAAAGAGGTTAGTTGCACGTTGGATAGTATCCTGCATCCAATTCTGCTACAATAAGGCTGACAAACAGCCACCACAGGGCCTCAGGGCACATTCCACTCGTGGAACTGCCACCTCTGTGGCAACCGCAAAGGACATCCCTTTGCTGGAAATCTGTAAAGCAGCTGCCTGGAGTACAGTCCACACTTTCACAAAGCACTACTGCCTGGACGTCTGGTCCAGGACTGATGCAAGGTTTGACACTGCGGTATTGCAGAACCTTTTTTCTAAATATGTTCTGTGCCCTCCTCCCAAAGCACTGCTTGGTAGTCTGCAGTATTGTCTAATACTACTAGGAGATTCCTGTTTCATGAAGAAAAAAATACTTACCATAGTAATATTGTTTCTTACAAGGGATCTCCTAGTAGAATTAGACCTCCCATCCCTACCTCCCCTTACATAAGCTGAATAGGTTCAGCAGTACCTTCGTGGGAGTTTTCTAACTTTGCCATTAATCTTTGGCTTAACTTTTTATAATTAAGACACACAAGAATGGCTAGGATCACTAGCTCTTTTATGTGCTTTTTCTTGGCCTGTTTGGATTCTATCCTCTCTACCAAAGGCAGGACATTAGTGTTAATGGGGTTCTTAATTTTTAATTAGTGATTAGCCTACAGTTTCAGCTACAAAATCGAATCTGGCAGTTGGGGAAAAAGAGGCAACAGTTTTTGAATGTAGCATTCTAAATTCTTCTCGTTTGCATACATTCCAAAGTCAAAGTTCCGGGAGCAGTCAGCAGCTCTACATTGACTGCAATATTGTCTAATCCTACTAGGAGATCCCTTGTAAGAAACAGTATTACTATGGTAAATCATTTTTTCTTCTCTCCCTAGTTGTAGCATCATTTTATTTTTAAAGTAATTTTCTCACTTTCCAACCCCAGGAAATATTACTGTATTCTGACAAATGCAGTATGGTCTCACCATAGGACTGCCCTGGAGCGAAATGGTTAATAGAACCTATGCTAATAGTGGAATGTTAGGCTCGAGCTTGGTTTTCAAATCACTGCCCCGGGTTGCACTTCCTGCAACCGTCGGATTCTTTACTTCGCTTGCCTCAGTAAGACGTCTCCGGAGAGTCTCCTTCACTTTCACTGAAGAAATTAATTTTCTCAGCTTTTTCTAAAGTCCATTGTTTATTTTTGGTTTCTGAAGCACTGTCCTTGGTTCACAGGTAGAATTGGTGAATATTTGGTGTGTTTCTGCGGTTCCTACTCTGTTTCTCCAACTGGGAATGAACCGATATTGTTTCTTTATTTTTACAGTTTAATTTAACTCTACTGCCGTCCGGTAAGGCTGTTTAAAAAAAAAAAAATAATAAAAAAAGTGTTTTTACTGGGGTAACTCTTGGTCTTTTGGTCTGTACTCTATTCAGTGTCACAGACCAAGAAATAAAAGTGCCTCACTGGTTTCCAACATTGTACGGCGTGTGGGGAACCGTTCGCTAACACAGATCCTCATTTAATTTGTGTTTTTTGTTTGGGGTTTGACCACCTCCAAGAGGACTGTGGTATTTGCAAAAACTTCCCTCAGTCTACGCTTGATAGGCAACTTGAGCGACTGCAGGAGAAGATGTCCAGTAAGGCTGCTGAACCAGTTAAGGACAAATCGGCCACGGGCCAAGTTGAATCGGAGAACCAGCCCTCTGATTAGGGTGACGGTTCCTGTACCAGAAAGCGCCCCGCAGATCCTGCCGCTAACCTGGCAACCGGGAGAAAAAGAAAAGAAGGAAAAGCATGTAACAGTCAAACCACAGCCGAAAGGGGTAGCGGTTCCAACTGCTGAGAAGATGGCAACCGCTGTCCGGATAATTCAGGCTTTGCAGCCGAGCACTCTGGTCCCGGTTGGAAAGGCCCCTTCAGCTCCTCCTACACTGGTTCCCGGTTCATTAGAAATTGAACAGGAACGGTTAGCTGATGATGATGAGGAGGAGGGTCCATATGATGATGATGATGATGAGGATGAGGATTATGGGGAGGTTACTGAACCAGAGGCTTCCCTGGATCCTCACCTTTCTGACTTCACTGATAAAGGATATGAAGATTTTACCTCTCATTATGCCTTTATTAAACAGGTGGCTCAGTCTCTTGATCTTCCTACACAGGAGTCTACTGATGAGGAAGAACAAGACTATAGAGAGATGATGGATGTACCTGTCTCGAAGAGGCTGCTATTACCCATCTATAAATCTCTTAAGAGGCAGGTTCATAAGATCCTGCAGACTTCTGCCTCTGTGCCACCAGTAGATAAAAAAATAGACAAAAATATTGGGTTGCCAAGGCTGGGGCAGACTTCCTGTTCGGACACCTTAGTCATGAGGGAGTGGTACAGGCTGCTGCCTGTGACAAGGCTGGCATTCCCCTGGCTTCCCACCCTCCCGATAAAGATTCAAGGAGGAAGGACACCATTGCAAAGAAGACATATTTGGGATCCCCTCTTCTTATCAGACAGGCCTCTTATATGGCATACATAGCCAGATACCAGAGGACCTTGTGGACACGTTATGGAAATGACTAAATCTGTGCCCAGCCCTGGCAGCTAATTTACAAGAAGCTGCAAAGAGGGGCATTGAGGCTACTAAGGCACAATTCAGACTGGCTGTAGATAATAATGACTCTGCAGCCAGACAGATGGTTTCCTATATTTCCCTCAGAAGACTTACTTGGCTAGGACTACCAACCTGACCCAAGACACACAGTCAAGGCTTTGGACTTCCCTTGTGAGCCCTCCTCTGTTTGGTCAGCAGACAGCTTACATGAAAAAATGGATGATTACAAAACAGCCTACAAAAGTGCTGCAGCCAAGGAGAGGCCTCCACCCTCAGAGAAACCAAGCAAGGGAGCTAGAGGTAGGTCAGTATAGGCCTTATTTCCAGCCACAGGCCTACGCTCAGTATCAACAGCAGAGGGGCTATTTCAGAGGCAGGGGCAGAAGAGGTGGAACCTGAACTAGCCCCAATCACCAACCAGCATCCCAGTCTAAGCAGACACCCTGAGGTATCTGTCCGGGTCACCACCCCAGTCCAGATAGGGGCAGATTGGCCCACTACCTCCAGGAATGGCAAACCATCACTACAGACAAATAGGTTCTGGAGGAAGTGGGCCAAGGACTGACTCTCAGTTTCAGGCTACATCCAAGGCTGAGAGCAAGAGTTTTCAGACCATCTTCCCCCCTCAGAAACAAACTTGTTGGAGGAGGAGGTACTGAATCTGCTATCCTTGGGAGCAATAGAACCAGTTCCTCTGGCACAGAGAGGAAAGGGTCTCTATTCTAGGTATTTCCTCTCACTGAAAAAAACAGGGGAATGGTGACCCTTATTAGACCTCAGGCATTTAAACAGGCATCTACTGAAGCCAAAGTTCAAAATGGTAACCCTGAGTACTATCCTCCCAGCCCTAAGACAAGGGGATTGGTTGGCATCATTGGATTTAAAGGATGCTTACTTCCATATACCCATAAGACAGTCCCACCAAAAATTCCTGAGATTCAGACTGCCATCAGGTCACTACCACTTCAAGGCAGTGCCTTTCAGACATACTTCTGCTCCAAGGGTGTTCACAAAATGTTTGGCTGTGGTTGTGGCACACCTCAGAAGGCAAGGGGTAGTAGTATTTCCTTGCCTGGACGACTGGCTAGTCATAGGGCGGTCTCCACATCAGGTGAAGCAGTTTCTGGCACTGACACAGGAGCGCCTTCAATCTTTGGGGCTTCTGGTCAATCTGAAAAAATCAGTACTATAACCAGTGCAGCTCCTGGAATTCATAGGAGCCAAGCTGGATTCAGTGAAGGGAAAGGCTTTTCTCCCACAGTCAAGAGCAAATATCCTGGTTCAGCTGGCAGGCACTTTCAATGCCCAAAGCCTCACGCCTGCCAGACACTTTCTGCAGCTGCTGGCCCATATGGCAGCTTCAACAGCCACAGTGTCAGGAGTGAGATTTCAAATGAGGGATGTCCAGTACCACCTCAGATTGTACTGGCATCAGAAATCAGATCCATTGTCAAAACTGGTTCCAGTCACACAAACCCTCCTGCATGCACTGCAGTGGTGGTTGGACGTAGACAACCTCAGACAGGGACTTCCTTTCCTTCAGGAGCTTCCTTTCCTGGTGTTAACCACAGATGCTTCCCTACTAGGGTGGGGAGCATACTGTTCACAGTACATGGCTCAAACAGGAATTACTGCTTCACATCAACCTGCTAGAGCTCAGGGCAGTCTTCCTAGCACTTCAGGCATTCGCCAGTCTGTTACAAGGACAGGTAGTGCAGGTCAGGACAGACAACACAACCACAATGTACTACATAAACCAACAAGGGGGCACAAGGTCTACATCCCTGTGCACAGACACCATGAGAATATGGGGTCTCACCTATTCTCTATGGGTTGTCTTGTCAGCAGTGCACCTTCCAGGAAAAGACAATGTGTTAACAGATGCACCGAGCAGGATAAATCAGAACCATCACGAATGGGCCCTGAACAGGCAGGTGCTACAAGTGGTATTCAAGCGGTGGGGCACTCCACAGATAGACCTCTTCGCAGCTGCAGACAATCACCAGCTTCCCAAATTCTGTTGCAGACCTTGGGTTCAGTCCCATTGGATGCACTCATTCTGGATTGGACAGGGAAGTTTCTATATGCCTTCCCCCATTTCCCTTGCTACTGCGGGTTCTGAACAAGCTCAAATCCCAGCCTGCCACAATGATCCTCATTGCTCCAGATTGGGCCAGGCAGCCATGGTACCCCCTAGTCCTGGCATTGTCAGTGTCCAGACCAATCAGCCTCCCCAGGAGGCACAACTTGTTGACTTCTTCCCAGGGCAGGATCCTTTACCCTGGCCTTCAGTCCCTCAGGCTTAAGGTGTGTTTCTTGAGAACTTAGAATATGCTGATCTGCACCTTTCAGAAGGGGTTATGGAGGTCCTTAGGGTTTCTAGAAAAACCTCCACCAGGAAGATTAATACATCCAAGTGGAAAAGATTTTCCATTTGGTGTCAAAAGAGAGGTCTGGATCACACTCAGGCGGGTTTGCCAGTAGTCATGGATTACTTGGCACACCTCCATTCCCTCGGCCTTTGGCCTTCAACACTCAAGGTGCATTTGACTGCTGTATCAGCCTATCTGTCTGCAGGTAAGGCATCATCACTGGCTTCAAATTCATTATTTAGAAAATACTTTAAGGGTTTGCTCCATTTGCACCTCCACATAGGGCTCGCACTTCACATAGGGCTCCCACCCCAGTGTGGGACCTCAGCATATGTATTGCACAGCTGATGCAGCCACTTTCTGAGCCTATGTCGTCAGCTGACCTCAAATATGTAACCTGGAAGGCTGTCTTCCTAGTTGCAATTACCTCAGCCAGAAGGATCAGTGAGCTTCAGGCTTTGTCCGTAGAGATTGATTTTATTGCATTTCACAGGGACAAGCTTGTCCTTAGGACCAGTAGCAAGTTCCTTCCTAAAGTAGTGTCTGATTTTCATGTCAACCAGTCTATTACACTACCAGTCTTTTTCACTGACCATTCTTCTTCAGGTAAACGTAGGCTGCATAGCCTGAATGTTAAAAGAGCTATCAGCTATTACCTGGAACATACAAAAGGCCACAGAAGGGATAGGACCCAGCTTTTTCTGACTTATGGGGAAGTGGGGAAAGGTAAACCTGCCACAAAGAGGTCCATAGCATGGTGGATTGTGGCAGGTATCCAGTTTTGCTATAGCAAGGTGGGCAAACAACCCCCTCAGGGTCTTAGGGTCCACTCTGAGAGGAACAGCTGCATCCATAGCAGCCTCTAGGTATATCCCTTTGTTGGAAATCTGTAAAGCACCTACCTGGAAGTCAGTTCACACATTCACTAAGCATTACTGCCTCAATACTCAGGCTAGAAGTGATGCCAGGTTTGTCACAGCAGTTCTGCAGAGCCTATTTCCTAAGTAGGTTCTCTGCCCACCTCCAAAGGCATTGCTAGGGTAGTCTGCATTTGTCAGAATACAGTAAGATTTCCTGGGGTTTGAAGAAAACATTACTTACCATAGTAATCTTGTTTTTCTAAGGAACCTCTGGTGTATTCTGAGCTCCCACCCTCCTTCCTGCTAGGGACCTAGAAGGCAGTGCATACTGTCTGTACAACTAAAGTTGGAAACCTTTGGGTACCTGGTAGTTTATTGGGCATCTGTGACTTGAATCTTAGTGATTCCCTCTGTTATTTAATGGATGTTTTCCCCTAACAGGGGTTCTAATAATTGTTAGTTTAGCTTTGTTAGATAGTGCCTTTTTAGCTTCTGCATGCTTCGTAAGAATCTGACGGTTGCAGGAAGTGCAACCAGGGACAGTGATTTGAAAACCGAGCTTGAGCCTAACATTTCACTATTAGCATAGGTTCTATTAACCAGTTCGGCTCTGGGGCAGTCCTATGGTGAGACCATACTGCATTTGTCAGAATACAGTAAGATTCCTTAGAAGAAAAAAGATTACTATGGTAAGTAATGTTTTCTTTTTATACTGAGCTCCGTCTCTGATAAGCTTTTCAGGACTTAGATAGAAACATAGACTTTGACAGCAGGTAAGGACGCTTGGCCACCCAGTCTGCCTACTTACCTACCTATTGGATGAGCTGCAGATACTAGTTAACCAACAGCTTACTTCCTCCTACCCCAGCCTAGAATTGTTGTATGTCTGTCCCATGCATTCTCAAATTCCCCCACTTTTTTTGACCCCACTACCTCCTCAGCAAGGCCATTCCATGTGTCCACCACCCTCTCCATGAAAAAATACTTCCTCATGTAACCCCCCTGCAAATGGGGGTTCCCAAAAGACTTCCAGGAGCTTGCTTGAATACTCCAAGCCTGAATGGTGTTTGGCGTTTAAGCCATTTATCAGAAGTGTTTTTAGAACCTCTGGTACTGTCTCTTAAGAGCTGTCTGCTTGCAGACATAATTAGTTGTATGGGGGACTGTGTGCTCTCGTTTGAGTACCTCAACTGCTGCCAATTTACTCCATTTTTGCAGTCACTAGGAGTGCAAAGGGAACCTATCTGAAAGATGTAATGTTTGCCAGAAATCATTTACAGTAATAATGAAATTACAGTTTGTCTAACTGCTTTTTGGCAGTCAGAACTGTGTCTGTCTAGTTCCCCATTCTGGTTTTGAACTGCTGAACTGGACCAATCAGTGTGGGGTAAGCTAGCTCTAAAATGGTGCCTTGGACGGAATCAGAACTTGGACTCATAATCTGAGCCAGCCACAAGAGGATTGTATGGGCAGTGACTCTGGGAGATGTAGTTTAGACTCAGTGCCTTTTTGGACCAACAGCAGCAGTCTATTGTGAGTGACAGCCAATCCAGTCAAGAACTGGGAGGAACTCAAAGGAAGTGCCCGGTTTGTCAGTTGGAGTTTCAGTTGAGCTTTGCAGTGAAGAAGGAAGGAGCCTGTGCTTTTCAGTGTGCAGTTTTAGTCAAAAGTGTGTAAGGCCCAAGTTCCGGTCTGCAGCTTGTGTAACAGCTTGTTAGGACTGAATCCGTCCCTGTGAAAAGAATCAAAGGATCTCTGAAGTAGAAACCAGCTCACCCTGTAGAAGACTGGAGGAATTGCTGAAAATTGCATTCGGTCTGATCAGAACTGAATCTGCTGTGTGTTCTCCCGGTATTGTGCAGTAATTGCGATCGGGATACAGATGCAGCCTGCCTGGTATAGTGCTTTTTATATGGATGTGTGAAGAGGTTTGTGTACCTCAAGTGAGCCTGCTGACATTGAAGGACCCTATCTTATTTGGAGGTCGTGAGTACTAATTAGGGTCGCTTCCTGTTGAATTGCCACATTAAATCCAAATGGAATTACTGTACTGCTGACTGTTTAATTCTCCTTTTCTCTGTGTAGAAAGGGCCTCACCAGCTGCCACGGTTTGGACTAGCCACTAGGGCTTGGGTACCCAGGACAGTAACTGATAAGGGATCAGGCCTGTGCACAGAGCCATAGATAGATTATTAGAGTGATAAGCTAATTAACCTGATTTCCCTGTCCTTGTTATATCCCTAAAATAAATCAGAGCTGCTTGTTTCAGCAAAGTTATACTGCCTGAGGTGTTTGTCTATGTTAAAGTACTGTACTGTGATTGTTTGCACTGTATCTCATTTCACAGGGAGGTCCCAGTGCCGAACCAGACCTGGGGTAAGTGTATACTGTGAAGGTAATTCTGATATATGTGTGGGGCCACTAGTGGGAAGAGCGAGGGTTGCAGTGTCCCAGAGGCTGTGACCAAGTTAGTTTAACTATTGCAAACCCTGACCTCTGGGTGGAGGCATCCGCCATGGATCCAGGCCCTCAACCTGTTAGTGGCAAATCAGGCAGGGGTAGTAGCCCCTGGATAGCGCCATCTAGGGGTTACATCCTTGGAGCTCACCTGGGATTGTGTGCCTCTAGTGGCCATATTCACGAACCACTGTAAGAAAAAATAGGTACCCCGACAGAAGTGGCTGTGCACCGGCTGGTGGAGTGGTGTACTAGGGAGAGATGGACCCCAAAAATGCTATGCTTATCCTGGACATCCCTCGGTATCAATACGACACTGTGCAGGAGTACTTTCCAAGGTGGAAGGTTTACAAAACCCCTGTGGTGGGTGGGTCGGCATGCTAATCTGCTCACCCACACTTTCCTGGCCTAATAGAGTTTAGGATCCTAGATAGCCCAAAGTGCCACAGACCATTACCCCAGAGGAGCCCTCACTGCTTGGAGAGTGATAACTAAGGACAGTAAAGACCCGGGGAACCAGCCCCACCACTATCATGAAACTTTGAGGAGAATTTGCTGAATGGTTGCTGGGAGAGGAAAACTGTGGAGGACTTGAAGAACTGTTCTCATGCCACCTGGGGTGTTCCTCCCAACACCCTCTCCTGCTCCAGTGCCCGTAATGGTGGCTGAACCAATGCAGACTCCTGTTTCTGCACCTGCCATTAGTCACGTCTTACCGAAAGTTGAGGATCTTCTCTGGCACCTCCCCACCCCCAGGGGAGGATGACTGGGCGACCTGGATAGACTATGTTGCCCCCAAGTGCTAGAATGGCAATGCTCGGAAGGCGAAAACTAAAGAGGGTTAGTGAGGCCTCCGGGAGGTCCTGCCCCTGGCTACCATCCTACAAACGGGCCAGTAACCCTGAAGCGACTGCACAGCTCATCTTGAGGCCTTGGAGAATGTGTATGGGATTCAGACTCTGATGAGGACCTATGGTGGAGAGTAAGAAATGCACAACAGTACCAAGGGAGTTGTTACCCAGTATATCTCTCGGCTGAAAAAATTGTTGCAAGAATGCCCCTAGAAAGGGTAGTTTGCCAACATTGAACTGGACCGAACCAGACTGACAGAATCCTGTCTGTCCCTTCTCAGAACTGCTGTTGCTTCAATTACGCCTGGCAAATCGACTGGAATCCCACCTCCTATGATGAGTTAATGAGAAATTCGAGGAGTTGAGAAAAGCGACACTGGAGGTACCGCACCAACAGCTGTGGCTACTACCCTGAGTGACTGAGGGTGAATCATCAAGGAAGTTCAGGGCAGAGGTTGACAGTCAATGAGTGCTCTGACAAGGAAAAGATATGCCACAATGGGGCGAACTGTTGAGAGAGATCCGGAATTCAAAACAGTCCTCATTATGAAGGCCACTTCTGCAAGTACGAACCTGACCTATATCCGACTGCATCTGCTATGGGTGGGAGTACCCACCATGTATCTCCTATGATAACAGCTCCAAACCAATTCCTTGACCATGGAAGGAGAAACTGACTCAGATGTCTCACTATCACAGAGACAGAGATGGCAACCAGGCTTCCAGTTAGTAATACCCCCACCCTGGCCCCAGTGTGGACCCTCGGCCAGCCCAACTCCAGAAAGTATGTTTTGCTATAATTGTGGGAAAGATGGGCACATGAAAAGGGAATGCCAGTCCCCAAAAGACACTGCACAAAGTTGCATATAGGGCTACAAGGAGAGCTCGGAGAAGAAATCAGTGGTTAAGAGGTGCACGACATGATCCCAGTCGGAGGGCACCAAAATGCTAATTCACGCACCTTTGTAAGGTCAGTGCCCAGGCCCCACTAACGCTTCCAGACTGGTCCAGAATAGTGGGTCCTCCATGGAGACCACATCAAAGGGAATGGAGTGTCTAACAAGAGCTGTATTAGACAGTGGTCCCAAGTGACAATTATGTTCCAGGATTGGTATCAGAAGCATTTGTCAGATGTACCCTTACAACCATTAGAAGGACTGCATGTAGAGGTTAAGTGAGAAGGCCTACCCTATTCCCGGTATATCCGATATGGATTGTCTTTCCCACCTCCGTGGCTGGAGTGGCCGAACAAGTAGAGACCCTAGCCTTAGTGTGTCCCCCACTCGACTGTGTGGATGGGTGTCCTTTGTTGATTGGAACAAATGCCTATATGTTCGAAGGCTGGCACAGTTGTGTTATGGAAAACAGGGTCAAAGACTAGTAGAGCTTTAAGAGTTCCGGCTTTAATTAAGAAGGCCTGCATGAGGCATGAGAGATGCTGAAAAACAGAACAAGAGGAACCGGTCGGAAATGTATGGAAGAAGGATCTGAGTCTCTGATCCTGGCACCAAATGCCCAGTGTACCTTACAGGGAGAGGTCCTATCAGAAAGGATATTGCAGAATAAAATATTAATGTTGGATGCAATTAGGCGATGGAAAATTGCCAGAGGACCAAGGTCAAGCCCAGTATTTTGCCCGCTAGAGCCATGCTATGCCAGAAGGGTAATGGTCCAAGTTCATAATGTGTCCTGAAAGACATTCGAGTAAACAGAGGTTGCATCCAAGCACGTGCATTGTGCAGACACTGCAGTGCTACCCAGCAGCAAGTTCAAGAAGAATGAAATAGCCTGACTTGTTTGATTTCAAGACCCCCGCTCAGCTGAATGGAAAGTAAGAACAGTAGAAGCTTGCCCAGAGAGACCAGGTGTTTTCTTTAAAGAAATGGGATGTAGGATGCAGGAGCTGAGCAAAATATCCGCTGCATAACGAAAGACCATTTGTGAGAGGTCTAACGCTGGCACCTGCTGAACACAGATGATGAGACAGCATCTGCAAGAAGATGTTAGCTGCTGGTGTAATACAAGTCCAAGCCCTTATGCTTCCCCATTGTGGTAGTGAGGAAAAAGAATGAACAGTAAGGATGTGGATTATACTATTGTAAACCGGGGAATATACAGTCAGTACACACGCCCCACATTCAGGATGTTTGGACTGCCTAGCAGAACAGTGGTTCTGTGCTGGATCCCCACCAGTGGGTACTACCAGATCGATGGCCCCAGAGGACAGTGAGAAGGCCGCTATCTCACCGCTATTCCTATGAATTCATGAGGATGCCTCAAAGGTTCAGGTGCCCAACCACTTTTCAACGATTGATGGAGCGCAGTGGGGGACAGAACTTTAAGTGCCTAGTATACTAGATGATGTTATTGTGTTGGCAGCTCACTGAGGAACAGGAGCAGATTATTTAAAGTATTGACCGACTGAGGCTTTGGCCTTAAACTGTCCATGATAAGTATCAACTTTCAAACATCAATAAAGATGTGGCACAAGTATCCACCGAGGATGCACGGTACAGGGCAAGACTCTTGCCCAACTGGATTTAACCTGCATCTTCTTGCGAGGTATTCTACACTTGAAACCTCCCATTTGGGATCCTGTCCTCTATGGGATCTTTTATTTATTTTGGAGAAACTTACTTTCAAACAACATGAAGTCTTGCTATATTATGACTATTGCAGTTTGCCCCAGCCTTAGAACTGCTCCGAGGTGAAAGAGTTAACTTCCATGCAGAGCATGGAGCTTAAGCGTGACTCGTTCAGAAGCTCTGTTTGGCTGGTTTCAACGAAACCGTCAGATTCTTTACTCAGCCTCACTGAACAGTCTCCTCCCGAGATTCCTCCTGTTGTTCTCGTGTTCATTTCTTCGGTTTAAAGCGCTATTTCTCGGTTTAATTTAACCGCGATTTCATTATTTTAACCGCAAAACCGATCGGTTCAGGCTCTGTCTATGGTAATCGTAAGTAATAGATAGGGTTTTTTCTGTGTGGAACTTGTAAAGTATTATTGGTTCGGTTGAACCGATCGAGTTGTATTTAAATATAAGTTTAAAGCCTTTTAAGGCTTTTTAGAGTGCGGTTCCCAGTTCTTATCGGTTCTAAAAACCGGATTTCATTATGGTTTTTTCCAGGACCCGTGACACGGTTTGGAACCGATAAGGGTGTCTTGCCTGGCACTGCCATCAAAAGGGCAAGTTGGTTGGTTAGGCTGGCATCATGTCTGAGAAACCCAAAAGAAAAACCGGGCCCACTGGGTTTCAACACTGTAGTGTCTGTGGGGAAGCCTTTGCCAAGGCTGACCCACACACTACATGTGTCTCTAGTCTGGGGTTTGACCACCTCAATTCAGACTGCCAGATTTGTAAAAATTTCCCTGCAGCCACCCTGGACAAGAAAGTGGACATGCTCAGGGACCGAGAGGCCAAAAAGTCCGCTGACCCGGATGGCCAGCCCGGTTCAGTGCCAACCGAACCGGAGGGAGTGCCCTCTGACCAGGGCGAGACTTCCTCGGCCAAACGAAAAGCTGGCTCTGAGGAGCCAGTTCCAGCAAAGAAATCTAAAAAATCAGCAGGTTTGGAGTCCAAAATTCCTTCTCCAACTGCTGCTGAGATAGCCAGGGCAATACAGATTGTCCAGTCCCTGTCCCCGGTTCCCTCCGAACCGCCACTGTCTGGCAAAAGGTCGGTTCGGTCGGTTCCAGTGGTTCAGGATTATGATATAGAAGAGTTCTATGAACCAGAGGAGGGGGATGAGGATTATGATCAGTGTGAATGTGACTTTGAAAGTCTGGATGTGCCCATTGAACCGGACATCTCCCCAGACAGACCTTCAGGTGAGTCTCCCCCTAGGCTTTCTGAGTCCCCTTCTCATTTTTTGTTTTATAAAAAAGTTGCTGAGACCCTCCAGCTTCCCTTAGAGGAGGCGTTGGATGAGCAAGAGGAGCCTGACTATGTGGAGATGATGGATATCCCAGAGTCCAGGAGGTTGTCCATCCTTACATAAATCCTTTAGAAAACAAACAGTAAAATTTTAAAGCTCCTAAATCTGTGCCTCCGTGGATAAAAGATGGACAGGAGGTACACTTTGTCAGGTCCTGATACAGATTTTCTTTCACAGCAATGCAGTCATGTTGGGGTAGTTCAGGCTACAGCCTGTGATTCCACTGGCTTCACATCCCACTGACAAGGATTCCAGGAAGATTGATGCCATGGCCAAAAAACAATACATGGCAGCATCCTTGGGACTCAGACAAGCTAACTATATGACTTATGTTGCAAGATACCAAAAATCTAGATGGGATACTGTCATGGCCTTAGCCAAACAGGTCCCTGGCCAGCTTGCAAAGGAGCTGGAGCAGGTGGCTCTTGATGGTATTGAGGCATCTAAGGTGCAATTCCATGCTGCAGTGGATTCTAATGATGTATCCTCTAGAGTCATGGCTACATCTGTGGCTTTTCGCAGATTGGCCTGGCTCAGGTGTACTACTTTGTCACAGGATACCCAGTCTAAGGCTATGGATTTTCCTGTGGTGGGAAATTCTCTGTTTGGGGAGCAGACAGAGAATTATATGAAGAAAATGGATGAATATAGAACCACTTACAGGAGTGCACAAGCCAAGGAACGGCAAGCCACTCCTCAGAGGCAGCCCCCCAGGGGTAGGGGTAGGCCTTTTCACAGGCCTTTTTACCAGACTCAGGCCCCCTCCTCTTCGGCCTATGTACAGAGGGGGTTCTTCAGAGGGAGAGGCAGACGTGGTTCGAGCAGATCTGCTCCCACCCCTCAGCCTAAAGCCCCTGCCAAACAGGCACCCTGATGGGATGCCCAGGGTCGGCTCTCCACTACCTGTAGGGGGCAGGTTGGCTCACTTCGTCCAGGACTGGCAGTCTTTAATTCAGACAGGTGGGTCCTAGAAGTAGTGAGCCAGGGTCTGGTTCTCAGCTTCAAGAAATTTCCAAAGATGAGAGCCAGATCTTTTCCACCTACAACCCTTTAGAGACTCTTGCTTTGGAAACAGAAGTCTCAACCTCCTGGCTCTCAGAGCTGTAGAAAAGGTTTCTCCCTCTCACCAGGGCAAGGGTCTGTACTCCAGGTACTTCCTTACCCAAAGACAGGAGAGGGCGTGCTCATCCTGGATCTAAGATATCTAAACAAGCACCTTTAAAGCCAAAGTTCAAAATGGTGACACTGGGAATGATTTACCCTCCCTAAGGCCAGGGGCTGGCTAGCCTCCCTGGACCTCAAAGATGCCTACTTCCATGTTCAGAGCAATGCCCTTCGGCCTCACTTCTGCCCCAAGGGTGTTCACAACGTGTCTGGCAGTAGCAGTCGCTCACCTAAGAAGGCAAAAGATTGCCATTTTTCCCTACCTGGACGACTGGCTCATTGTGGGTCAGTCTCCAGACCAGGTCAAATCACACCTGCTAGTTACCCAGCAGCTGCTTACCTCTCTGGGGTTTCTTCTCAGTCTTCCAAAGTCAGTTTTGGAACCTGTCCAGGTACTCACCTTTATAGGCGCAGAACTTGATACAAAGCAGGCCAGAGCCTTCCTTCCCTTGGAAAGGGTAAGGACCTTAGTGGCCCTGGTCGCCTCCTTCACTCTGCAGGTTTCTCGACCAGCAAGGCATTTCCTGCAGCTCCTAGGGCACATGGCTGCCTCCACAGCCGTGGTGCAAGGAGCAAGATTTCAGATGAGGGACATTCAGTTCCATTTGAGAGCTTTCTGGTCTCAAAGAAGAGATCCTCTATCCAAATTAATCCCAGTGACTCAACCCTGAGCCAGGCCCTTCAGTGGTGGCAGGATCAGAGCAATCTGAGACAGGGAGTGCCTTTCATCCCTCTGTCCCATTCCTTGACCCTTACTACAGATGCATCCCTCTTGGGATGGGAGCTCACATGGGCACCTCTCCACCCAGGGATTATGGTCCCTCAGGAATCTCTGCTCCACATCAATCTGTTGGAACTCAGAGCTGTTTTTCTAGCACTTCAGGTTTTCTCTGCATCTGTTCAGAACAAGGTGGTACAGGTCAGAACAGACAACACCACTACAATGTGGTACATCAACAAACAAGGGGCACTGGTCTTCGGCCTTGTGCACCGAGGCAATGAAGTTGTGGTCTCTGGCTTACTCTCCTGAACACTTCCCTCATAGCAGTTCACCTCCCAGGCAAGGACAATATCTTGGCAGATGCCCTCAGAAGGATTTCCCAGGGCCATCACGAATGGTCACTGGATCCCCTAGTACTGGGATAGTGTTTGCCAGATGGGGCACTCCTCAGATAGATCTTTTCGCAGCCCCAGACAATTATCAACTTCCACTGTTTTGTTGCAGGCCCCAGTGTTGGGCCTAGTTCCTCTGGATGCCTTTCTCTCGATTGGGAAGGAAGTTTTATGCCTTTCCCCTTCCCTCTCCTGTTCAAAGTACTAGTCAAAATCAGGTCTCAGCCCTGCAAAATGATCCTGATTGCTCCAGACTGGGCCAGGCAGCCCTGGTACCCACTCCTTCTGTCCTTAGCAGTCCATCTTCCCCTGTGTCTCCCCAGGAACCACAATCTGTTAACCTGTGCTCAGGGGAGAGTTTGGTATCCGAATCTCAAATCCCTCAACCTCAAGGCTTGGCTCTTGAGCAGTTAGAGTTTGCTGATTTGCAACTTTCTCAAAGTGTTCTCGAAATCCTGAAGGCTGCTAGGAAGCCTTCCGCCAGAACTACCTATAACTCCAAGTGGAAAGGTTTTCCATATGGTGTTCTGGGAAGCATGTTTCCCAGAATCTGCTGATCTACCTACTGTATTGGACTACATGGTCCATCTTAATTCTTTGGGACTGAGACCAGCCACCCTGAAAGTGCACTTGGCTGCGGTCTCTGCCTTCATTTCAACAGGAAACCCTCTCTCTCTCTGCTCATCCTGTATTTTCCAAGTTTTTTAAAGGATTGCTTCACACCAATCCCCCATTCAGGGACCCCGACCGGCTTGTCCTAACGTATGCATTGCTCAGCTAATGCAACCCCTTGAGCCTCTGTCTTCAGCAGAGCTTAAGTATTTGACTTGGAAACTGTATTTCTGATAGCCATCACTTCTGCCAGGCGATAAGGAGTTACAGGCTTTATCAGTAGAAACTGACTTTATTTCCTTTCACAGGATATAGTGGTCCTCAGGACTAACAGGAAGTTTTTGCCTAAGGTGGTTTCAGATTTCCACCTTAACCAGTCTATTTCACTTCCAGTGTTCTTCACTGACCATTCCTCCTCTGGTGAGAGGAGGCTGCACACACAGATGTTAAGAGGGCCCTAAGTTACTACATATAGGCATCCAAGGGTCACAGGTTTGACTCCCTCCAACTGTTTCTCACTTATGGTGAGGTTGGGAAAGAGACCTGCCACTAAAGATCCATTGCCAGGTGGATCGTTTCTTATATACAATTTGCTATCAAAGCTGAGGTAAGGTTCCCCCTCAGGCCTGAGGGCTCACTCTACCAGAGGCACAGCTGCATCTCTAGCTGCTGCTAGAGACATCCCTATCATGGAGATATGTCAGGCAGCTACTTGGAAGACAGTACACTTTCACCAAGCATTACTCCCTGGATATTCAGGCCAGGAGGATGCTCGGTTTAACAGCCGTGCTTCAGAGCCTATTCCTAAGTAGGGTTCTGTCCCTCCTCCATGGAGGTACTGCTGTGTAGTCTGCAATAGTCATAATATAGCAAGACTTCATGTTGTTTGAAGAAAAAATTACTCACCTTAGTAATGTTGTTTCTTCTAATGGAGTCTTGCTATATTATGACCTCCCCCCCAGCCTGCCCCTCTCAGAACTTCTACTTGGGTATGGGGTGGGCAGCCTAGTGTGGGCACTATTTTATGCCCTTTCTATGTGTTTTCACCCCTTCTTGGGGTTTGGGGGTATGGTGTTTTTCATTTTTTTCCTTATATTTCTCTCATATTGTTAAATTGTACTATTAGTTCTGGTCCCCTGACTTGAGTCTTTTGTGTTGGGACCAGCAATAGGTGTTAATATTTAGGTAGCCAGTTGGCTAGTGTAGGTTACAGCCTACACAGACCTTAGTGAGTTTTTGCTCATAAAGATCTGACAGTTCAGGTTTGAAATTACACAGACAGAGCTTCTCTTTAGAGCTCGTGCTCTAAGTTCCATTCATGGAATGGAGTTAACTCTTTCACCTCCGGAGCAGTTCTAATGGTGGGACAAACTGCAATTGTCATAATATAGCAAGACTCCATTAGAAGAAACAACATTACTAAGGTGAGTAATTTTTTTCTTCTGTGCCTTTGTTATCTCTATGCAACCCCTCTTTCCAGATGCAGATACCTGTGACATGCTGGCTGGGGTGGATGCTGGTTGATTAGCTTTGTTTCAAATCAGTAGTAGCTGGCTTACAAACAGTTCTCTGAGCTGAAGCTTTCAGAAATTTAAAAACAAACTTGGATCAGCTTCTGTTTCTAATTTGTGGCCACATACAGACTGGAATTTTAAGAAACAGTAGTGTTCTAGCCGGCCCTGTGGCACTGAGGGTTGAGGCGCTGGATGCCACATCTCACGCCACACCAGCAACCCAAACTCAGAAACTAACTTGGGTGCCGGGGGTCAGCAGGGGAGGGTGAGGATTGAGTGTCCAGTGGACTGCTCTCCTCTCCCTGGGGAGAGATCCAGGGAGCATCCAGAGCAGTAGAGACCCCGGGTGGAGACCGGGGGTAATACTAGCACAATGACATTAAGGTGGAGGAGCGTGGTGGACGTTTACAGCTTAACCATGCTGACATCATTGCACGTCTGTACTCCTGGGGGAAAAAACAGTCACGCAAAAATCCACCGATCCTGGATAGGCGACGGCTACCCTCAGGACCACGCCACCAATACCGGGCCCATGTCTCCGCCCCCCCATCCACCCGCCTCCTCAGTTGGCACATTGGATTACAGATAGAGCGCCTGGAGTGCAGGCGGCCCTACCCCGGGGGGGGGGACGTCAGAGCTGGGGGGTCTGCTGGCTGGAGGTAGGTGGAGGAAGGCTAACTCTGAGGAGGCAGGGCTTCAGGTGGGCAATAATAGCGGTGCTAGGTGAGCAGGTGCAGCCTAAGAAAGTTCGGGACCGAGTAGAAAGAACTTACAAAAAAAAAGAAACATGCAGTTTTCTGAGTTGGGGGTAGTGTCTTTTGTGCTCTCAGTATACTTTCTCTGTGAAGCAGCTCAGTTCACATACAAATCATGACTGGAGCACAGGACAGGTTGATTATTTTGTTTCAGATCAGTAGCAGCTGATCTGAAATTCACTATTGAATAAATTAATATTGTGTCATGAGCCAATGATAGTTCTATCATTTGCATATAGTTCCAATTCTCCAGGCAGCTCTACTTAGGAGGCTGACTGCATATAGTTATGAATATGAGAGAATACATTGAAGAATCAAGATTATTAAGGTGAGTAATTTTTCATAGATCAGTACCAGCTGACTTACAGTTTTCTAGTTGAGGCTTTCAGAAACTAAAAAACTGGGATCACCTGTTTCTAAATTTGTGGCCGCATACTGATTGGAATTTTAAGAAATGGTGTAGTTTTTCTGAGTTGGGGTAGTGGGGCAGCATCTTTTGTGCTCTCAGTATGCTCTCTCGTGAAACAGCTCTCAGTATGTTTTCTCACTGAAGCAGCTCTCAGTATGCTTTCTCTGTGAAGCACCTCCAGTATGCTTTCTCTGTGAGCACCTCTCAGTATGCTTTCTCCGTGAAGCAGCTCTCAGTATGCTTCTCGTGAAGCAGCTCTCGTATGCTTTCTCCTTGAAGCAGCTCTCAGTATGTTTTCTCCATTGAAGCAGCTCTCAGTATGCTTTCTCCATGAAGCACCTCTCAGTATGCTTTCTCTGTGAAGCAGTTCTCAGTATGCTTTCTCTGTGAAGCACCTCTCAGTATGCTTTCTCCATGAAGCACCTCTCAGTATGCTTTCTCCGTGAAGCACCTCTAAGTAGACTTTCTCAGTGAAGCAGCTCTCAGTATGCTTTCTCCGTGAAGCACCTCTCAGTAGGCTTTCTCCGTGAAGCAGTTCTCAGTATGCTTTCTCCGTGAAGTAGTTCTCAGTATGCATTCTCCATGAAGCAGCTCTCAGTATGCTTTCTCCTTGAAGCAGTTCTCAATATGCTTTCTCCGTGAAGCAGTTCTCAGTGAAGAAGTTCTCAGTATGCTTTCTCCATGAAGCAGCTCTCAGTATGCTTTCTCCGTGAAGCAGCTCTCAGTATGCTTTCTCCGTGAAGCAGTTCTCAGCATGCTTTCTCAGTGAAGCAGCTCTCAGTATGCTTTCTCTGTGAAGCACCTCTTGGTATGCTTTCTCCGTGAAGCACCTCTCAGTGGGCTTTCTCCATGAAGCACCTCTCACTATGCTTTCTCTGTTAAGCACCTCTCAGCATGCTTTCTCCGTGAAGCACCTCTCAGTATGCTTTCTCCATGAAGCACCTCTCAGTATTTCTCCATGAAGTACTCTCGGTATGCTTTCTCTGTGAAGCAGTTCTCAGTATGCTTTCTCTGTGAAGCACCGCCAGTAGGCTTTCTCCGTGAAGCAGTTCTCAGTAGGCTTTCTCCGTGAAGCAGTTCTCAGTAGGCTTTCTCCGTGAAGCATCTCTCAGTATGCTTTCTCCCTGAAGCACCTCTCAGTGGGTTTCTCCATGAAGCATCTCTCAGTATGCTTTCCCTGAAGCACCTCTCAGTGGGCTTTCTCCATGAAGCACCTCTCAGTATGCTTTCTCCATGAAGCACCTCTCAGTATGCTTTCTCCGTGAAGCAGTTCTCAGCATGCTTCCTCCGAAGCAGTTCTCAGTATGCTTTCTCCGTGAAGCACCGCTCAGTAGGCTTTCTCCGTGAAGCAGCTCTCAGTATGCTTTATCCATGAAGCAGCTCTCAGTATGCTTTCTCCTTGAAGCAGTTCTCAGTATGCTTTCTCTGTGAAGCAGCTCTCAGTATGCTTTCTCCATGAAGCACCTCTCAGTATGCTTTCTCCTGAAGCCCCTCTCAGTAGGCTTTCTCAGTGAAGCACTCTCAGTATGCTTTCTCCATGAAGCACCTCTCAGTATGCTTTCTCCATGAAGCAGCTCTCAGCGGCTTTCTCCATGAAGCACCTCTCAGCATGCTTTCTCCGGTGAAGCACCTCTCAGTATGCTTTCTCCATGAAGTACCTCTCAGTATGCTTTCTCCGTGAAGCACCTCTCAGTATGCTTTCTCCGTGAAGCACCGCTCAGTAGGCTTTCTCCGTGAAGCAGTTCTCAGTATGCTTTCTCCGTGAAGCAGCTCTCAGTATGCTTTCTCCGTGAAGCACCTCTCAGTAGGCTTTCTCCGTGAAGCAGTTCTCAGTATGCTTTCTCCGTGAAGTAGTTCTCAGTATGCATTCTCCATGAAGCAGCTCTCAGTATGCTTTCTCCTTGAAGCAGTTCTCAATATGCTTTCTCCGTGAAGCAGTTCTCAGTGAAGAAGTTCTCAGTATGCTTTCTCCATGAAGCAGCTCTCAGTATGCTTTCTCCGTGAAGCAGCTCTCAGTATGCTTTCTCCGTGAAGCAGTTCTCAGCATGCTTTCTCAGTGAAGCAGCTCTCAGTATGCTTTCTCTGAAGCACCTCTTGGTGCTTTCTCCGTGAAGCACCCTCAGTGGGCTTTCTCCATGAAGCACCTCTCACTATGCTTTCTCTGTTAAGCACCTCCAGCATGCTTTCTCCGTGAAGCACCTCTCAGTATGCTTTCTCCATGAAGCACCTCTCAGTATGCTTTCTCCATGAAGTACCTCTCGGTATGCTTTCTCTGTGAAGCAGTTCTCAGTATGCTTTCTCTGTGAAGCACCGCCCAGTAGGCTTTCTCCGTGAAGCAGTTCTCAGTAGGCTTTCTCCGTGAAGCAGTTCTCAGTAGGCTTTCTCCGTGAAGCATCTCTCAGTATGCTTTCTCCCTGAAGCACCTCTCAGTGGGCTTTCTCCATGAAGCATCTCTCAGTATGCTTTCTCCCTGAAGCACCTCTCAGTGGGCTTTCTCCATGAAGCACCTCTCAGTATGCTTTCTCCATGAAGCACCTCTCAGTATGCTTTCTCCGTGAAGCAGTTCTCAGCATGCTTCCTCCGTGAAGCAGTTCTCAGTATGCTTTCTCCGTGAAGCACCGCTCAGTAGGCTTTCTCCGTGAAGCAGCTCTCAGTATGCTTTATCCATGAAGCAGCTCTCAGTATGCTTTCTCCTTGAAGCAGTTCTCAGTATGCTTTCTCTGTGAAGCAGCTCAGTATGCTTTCTCCATGAAGCACCTCTCAGTATGCTTTCTCCGTGAAGCCCTCTCAGTAGGCTTTCTCAGTGAAGCACCTCTCAGTATGCTTTCTCCATGAAGCACCTCTCAGTATGCTTTCTCCATGAAGCAGCTCTCAGTGGGCTTTCTCCATGAAGCACCTCTCAGCATGCTTTCTCCGTGAAGCACCTCTCAGTATGCTTTCTCCATGAAGTACCTCTCAGTATGCTTTCTCCGTGAAGTACCTCTCAGTATGCTTTCTCCGTGAAGCACCGCTCAGTAGGCTTTCTCCGTGAAGCAGTTCTCAGTATGCTTTCTCCGTGAAGCAGCTCTCAGTATGCTTTATCCGTGAAGCAGCTCTTAGTATGCTTTCTCCGTGAAGCACCTCTCAGCATGCTTTCTCCGTGAAGCACCTCTCAGCATGCCTTCTCCGTGAAGTAGTTCTCAGTATGCTTTCTCCGTGAAGCAGCTCTCAGTATGCTTTATCCATGAAGCAGCTCTCAGTATGCTTTCTCCTTGAAGCAGTTCTCAGTATGTTTTCTCCTTGAAGCAGTTCTCAGTATGCTTTCTCCTTGAAGCAGTTCTCAGTATGCTTTCTCCATGAAGCAGCTCTCAGTATGTTTTCTCCTTGAAGCAGTTCTCAGTATGCTTTCTCCTTGAAGCAGTTCTCAGTATGCTTTCTCCATGAAGCAGCTCTCAGTAGGCTTTCTCCGTGAAGCAGCTCTCAGTATGTTTCTCCTAAGCAGTTCTCAGTATGCTTTCTCCTTGAAGCAGTTCTCAGTATGCTTTCTCCATGAAGCACCTCTCAGTAGGCTTTCTCCATGAAGCACCTCTTAATAGGCTTTCTTCTGAAGCAGCTCAGCATGATTCTCCATGAAGCAGCCGACTGGGGATAAGCAGCAGGAGCTTTAGTTTCACAGATACGGAGATCAGCAGCAGGAACTTTCAGTTCGGGACTGACTTTCTGAGTTTGGGGAAACAGGTGATTCACTCAAATGAAAGTGATTTTTTTACAATACAGGGCCACCTCACAGATCGAAATTTTGATACAGGCATTAGCAACAGGAGCTTTCAGTTCAAATTTAACAACACACAGTATGATCAGTATGCTTTCAGAAAAAAGGGGGATCTAAACTAGGAGCTTTCAGTTCGGGACAAGCTTTTTCAGTTTGCCGTGAGCAGTAGGACAGGACAAATCACCCTTTGAAATTTACAAATACTCTTTGAAATTTACAAACACTCAAGCTGATTAGAAGCAGACTCACGGCAGAAGCTTTCGAGTAACCCAAGAACCTTTAAAAAAAAAAAAAAAAATGCAGTATGGTATAGTACATGTATACAGAGCTGCAAGATAAAAAAAAAATCCTAAAGATGCAGTACTGTACTGTACCTCAAGAAGGAGGTCAAAGGCAGGAGCAGATGGTAGTGTCTCGTTCAGCATTCAGCAGAGGGTAACATGCCAGAGAATTAGCGGGAATTAATAATGTGACAAATTAACACTCTATTGTATAGACACCAGTTAGCATCCTCTTTAGAAACTGATTAAAGAGGTTAAAAACAATGTGACTTGATCAGCCTGGTTAAAGAGAACACGCAAATGGATTCAGAATCTCGGGTTTATGTAATTTAATGAGGTCATTAACATGACAAAAAATGAATTTGCAATGTTTTTCATTTGGACAGTCAGTCATACGGAGTAACAAGACACGGAATAACCAGATCTGACTATACTTTAACTATAGAGTAGAAGGAAGAAAGAAAGAGATAGGACAGCAAGTGAGAGGTTTGAGATAGCGGAGGGCTGAGAGGGTGTGGGACCTTCAGAGTGGCCAGTTCCTTAGTACCACAGGAAAATTTGATTATGCGCAATCAGACAGGCAAGAGATGGACAAGTGAAAGAATAGGAGAGGACAGAACAGATCCTTGCTCTCTCTGCATAACAAATAGGACAGGGTCTTATTCAACCCTGTCACACCCCCATCTCAATCATAGGAACATAGGGAGGCGATGGCAGAAAAGGACCTCCAGGCCCACCTAGTCTGCCCATTTTCCTAGCATCCCCTAGGCCTGCCCCAGATCCCTCCCCCCTTTCAACAGCCCTCTCTGTCTGCCCCAAGCCCTCTTGAACCTCCCCCACTGAATTCTCACCCACCACTTCCTTAGGCAGCCCATTCCAGGTGTCCACCACCCTCTCGGTAAAGAAGGTCTTCCTGATATTACCCCTGAACTTACCCCCCTCGACTTTGACATCATGACCCCTTCTTCTGGGACACCTCTTCAATTGGAATGGGTTCTCTGAAGGCACTTTGTTGATCTCTTTTAGGTACTTGAAGGTCTTTATCATGTCCCCTCTTTCCCTCCTCAGTTCCAGAGAGTACATGTCAAGGGCTCCCAGTCTCTCCTCATACGGCAAGTGACTGAGCCCCTTCACCATCTTGGTTGCCCTCCTTTGTACCCACTCCACCATCTCCGCATCCTTTTTTTGGTAAGGCCTCCAGAACTGGACCCCATATTCCAGACGAGGCCTGACCAGCTGGGTGTACAGGGGAATCAGGACCTCTTTCCTCCTGCTGGTGATCCCCCTCCCAATACAACCCAACACTCTGCTGGCTTTTGCCACTGCCCTACCACACTGCCCAGCCACCTTCAAGTCTTGAGAGATGATGATGCCCAGGTCCCTCTCCTCCATAGTTACTGCTAGCAGCTTGTCCCCCAATCTGTATTCCGTTCTCCCATTCTTTCTGTCCAGGTGCATGATTTAGCATTTCGCCATGTTGAGTGATAATTTCCACTTTCTAGCCCACTCCACTAGTTTTCCTAGGTCCCTCTGCATCCTGTCCTCTCCATCCTGCATGTCTACTGTATAGCAGATCTTTACATCATCCGCAAACAGGCTCACTCTACCCTCCAACCCCTCCACTATGTCATTTATATAGATGTTGAACAGCAGGGGTCCCAGCACTGACCCCTGGGGCACACCGCTAGTGACCCCAGACTCTCCCAAGGGGACCCCATTTACTAACACCCTCTGTGTTCTGCCCTCCAACCAGTTGCACACCCACCCTATAACCCCCCCCAAGCCCCAGGCATTCCATTTTGTGCACCAGCTCTCTGTGCAGTAACGTATCAAAAGCCCTCCTGAAATCCAGGTAAGCTATGTCCACTGACACACCCCCATCCACCACCATAGTGACCCAGTCAAAAACCCAACCAGATTTGTCTGACAAGATCTGCCTTGGTAAAGCCGTGCTGCTTTGGGTCAAGGAGGTCGCTTGCCTCCGGTAGCCAGTGATTCTGTCCTTGAGCAGTTTTCCATGATCTTGCCAACCACTGAAGTCAGATTCACTGGCCTGTAATTGCTCATGTCTTGCCTCCCTCCTTATGCAGGGATAGCACATTCAGACACCTTCCAGTCCTTCGATTTCCCTGAGCATAAGACTCATTGAAAAGATAGGTCAAGGGGCCACCAGCACCTCCCCCAGCTCCCTCAACACTCTTGGTGAATCCCATCTGGCCCCATGGCCTTATCCACCCTCAGGCCCTTAAGCTCCTTCAAAATCTCTCTTCCCGGAATGGACACACATCCATCCTATCTCTTCCCCCTGCTTCCACTGGTCTAGTGTCGCCTCCACCCATACCTCCTCCTTCATGAATACTGCGCTGAAGTAATTGTTCAGTATTTCAGCCTTCTCCTGGTCCCCTCTTCCCTTTCCCCTGTCTATATTAGCAGACCAGGTATCCCAGTTCCACCTTTCCTCCGCTCACTAATATATCTGAAGAAGGTCTTGTCTCCTTCTTGGCCCCTTGGCTATATTCTCTTCTGTTCTTGCTTTGCCCATCTGACCACCCTCCTTTGCTTTTCCTGGTATACCACATGGTCTAGCTCACTCTGTGTGGTTTTGTACTGCCTGAAGGCTCACCTCTTAGCTCTGATACTGGCCCCCACTTCCTTACTGAACCACAGTGGTCTCCTGTTCTTCCTGTTTTTGCTTACCCTCTTCGCTCAGTGGTCTGTGACCCCATGATTGCCCCTCTCTTAATCGTGGCCCATATATTTTCAGCCCCCAAGTTCCCCATCCCTTTAATTGCCTGGCGAGCATAATCCCTCATCTTGCCAAATCCGCACGTCTAAAATCCAGCACCTTCACTTTGGTCCGGTGGTGCGTGGCTGATGCGTGTACCATGAACCACACAGTATTGTGGTCACTGCTACCTAGGTTATCTCCTACCGTTACCTCCCCCACTCTGTCTCCATTTGTAAGCACCAGATCCTGCACTGCTCCATTCCTTGTTGGTTCCTTGACCAGCTGACTGGATGAGGCTGCAGACATTGATTCCCTCTCCACATCCGTCAGGTTAAGATCTCCCATCAGCAGCACCTCCCCCTTGCCCACCATCCTAAGCAGCTCCTCGACCATATGGTTGTCCACTTTTACTGTTTGCCCTTGTGGCCTGTAAACCACTCCTGTGCGCACCAACTCACCCTTCTCTGTGGCCGAGACTCATAGAGCCTCTGCATCCCCCCCCCACCTACCCTGTGTTTCTGATGCTGGGATCCCTTCCCTCACATAGAGTGCTACGCCGCCGCCTCTCCTGTCAACCCTGTCCTTTCTGAAAGTGTGTATCCCGGGATATTCATGCCCCAGTCCTGTCCGTCATGAAACCAAGTCTCCGTAATTCCCACTAGGTCTAACTCCTCCTCTGCCATGACTACTGCCAGGTCTGGGACCTTGTTGCCCAGGCTTCTGGCGTTTGTACACATGGTCCTCAGTAAGCAGTTTCCTAGCCCCACCACCCCTGTCTTGATGGTCTTCACCTTGCAGTGGCTTGTTTCCAGCCAACCGGCTGGCTTGTTTTCCTGTGGGGGAGCTGTCCTCTTGCCAGTGCACTGTTAGGTAACGCCACAGCCCCCCGGGTTCAGTTTAAATTGTAGTATGCACTAAAGAACTCCTCCAGTTTCCACTTAGCACCTCCTCACCCTGTCTGTTTAGGTGTAGCCTATCTGGGGCAAAGAGGCTGTCATCCTGCCAGATGGTCCCCGATTCTGGACACACCATTTAGAGAGTCAGCTGTTGAACTCCGCTATCCTCTGCTGCCTATCTGTGCTAGCTTTAGGGACTGGAAGCACCTCCGAGTATGCCACTGAACGAAAGCACAGGTTGTTGCAGAACCACGATAGGGCTTGAAACCTCGCTTGAACTTCCATCAGGCGGTGCCCAGCTAGGTCGTTCATTCCCAAGTGAAACACCAGGTGGGTTCTCATATCCTGTTGCTTCCCCCATGAAGGGATGTAGTGAATGACCTCCGCAGCTGTCATTTCTGGTAAGCAACTGACCCAAACCTTTCTACCCCTACTGCTTTCGCACCCCAGCTGATGCCCCTCACCATGGAGTCCCCAACAATCATGACCTTATCCTCAACCTTGCCTACATTGGAACCACGCCCTGCCTGACCACCTGTGTCCTCACCTTTCCTCGACATGCTTTCTCAGTCCCTGGAACCTTTTTTCTAACCACTGTCCCACTCTTATCAGTTCCCTGCAGGACCCTCTGATAGTAGCCACCTGGACCCTCGGCATTAGACCCTGTGGCCCCAGCACTTCTGTCCACTTAGCCCCTGCCCCTGTCAGCGCTTGAGCAGTGGTCCAAACTGCTGCCTGTGACAAGGCCAAAGTGACCCTTTCCTTCCAGCCACCTGAGAAGGATTCCAGGAAACTGGATAGTATTGGTAAAAATCAATCATCACTTCCTGCTAATAAAGGCAGGTAGACACCTGACAGCCAGTACCAGAAAGCCCTCCGCAGAGGCTTCTGGCACTGAGGAAAAATGCTACTGGAGACTTGCCACTGGATATGGCTGACAGTGCAAGGTCAACCATAGATGCCACAGAATACTAGATCTTCATCGAGGGTATCACTTGCAGCAGGCCACACCTGAAGAACTACAGCTGCCAGGCATTAAGACCACACAGAAAACATTCTAGCAAGCAGTCTTGCAGGAGGCCGCCCATTCCAACGTCACACAGTGACGTTGCCCTTACCCTGTGAAAGTGGGCGGCCCAGCACACTCCACAGTTCTTTTCCTCGCTGTCGACCATTGCAGGTTAGACTTCACAGTGATTCTGCCAGCTTCAGTTGACTGCCATTTCTCCAACTTTCCTCAAGTTTTATTTTCAAGAAACCGGACTCTTCTAGTAGTATTAGACAATATTGCAGTCAGTGTAGAGCTACTGACTGCTCCTGAACTTTGAGTTTGTAATGTACGCGAATTAGAAGAATTTGGAATGCTACATTCAAAAACTGTTGCCTCTCTCCCTAACTGCCAGATTCAGTTTTTCTGTGTAGCCAGCAGGACTTTACCCCACGACTGCACAGCAGCCTTGCTGCAACACTGTTTATTTTGTTGAAAAAGTTGTATTTTTTCAATGTTTATTCATTCTCTGCCTCTTTTAGCTAGTTACTTAAAGAGATCACAATGATAAGCCCCTGCACCATACTTCCAGCCTCACACCGAGATCTTCTTTACAGTTAAGATACGTTCTGAAGTTTATGACTGTTACATCTATCATAAAATCATAAGTCTAGGTCCTTCATACCACGCCCGCCCCCACACTACTCAGTGTGATGAGACCAGTGAGGTAAGCGTGTTCATTATACATGTGCAGTCATCTGTTTTAATTGACAGTTACTTGTTAAGAGCGGCATCGTCAACCATCAAGGGCCTTGTTAGCCTAATCGGTGCCCACGCTTACTGCCAAGTGGCCATTATATCATTTAAAACAGATGGAAAAGCTGCCGCCCATTACATATAATGGAGGCGCCTGCACTCTCACTGGCATCTCGTCGTCATGCTAGTGAGCGAGGGGTGAGCGTATGCAGAAAAATGGGAAGTCCTTGGGACCCGATTTATGCAATTTTATGAGCGATATAGCTTTTTAATTACTTAAAACTTCAAGAGCATCTTAACTTTATATGGATCCTCTGTCGGCAAGGCACTGATAGGTGTGCAGGGGCTAATTGCATTATTTTGGTGAGTCTCTTTAAATTAAGCGTATATTGGGTATTTTAACTCATTTTCAGCAGTTCCATCGTAGGTTCCCAGGAACCAATTTATTTAGTCTAAAAGTATGTAATTTGTGGTTCTGACCACTAACTTCTTAATTTTAAACAAATATTATATTTAGTCATTTAAAACTGTTTAGTTTAAATCGCGATCGGTTCCCATTTGCTACTAGGATCCAATCGCGTTTTTTAAAGTATATACATTTGATTGCTTATTTTGTGGGTAGATATTGGTTCCCTTTTTACTTTAGGAACTGATTGCTTTTTGAATAACAACATGTAAGTTTGTTTAAATCGTGGTTCCTTTTAAATATAAGGAACCAACTGAGATTGCTCTAAATTTAACTCTGACATTTTTTTAAGAGTCTGCTGATAGTTTGGCATGTCAGGCAGACCAAAAAAGAGAATGGGAGCCACAGGATTTAAAAATTGTATAAAGTGCTTTCACATCTTTGCTAAGGCTGATCGCCACAATTTATGTATAGAGTGCTTGGGTCCCAGCCATATTTTTTTTTAATTGTGAAGTTTGTAGTACTTTTGTACAAAACTGTTAAAAGAGCTCAAAAGATTAGAATAGATGGCTTCTGCTCCACCTCAGTGTCACTAAAGACAGTGAAGAGGGTCCTTCTTCCTCCCACTCTAAGATAAAGGAGAGACTCTCTAAAGACACAGACCCCAAAATTCCTGAAAAGGATCTGAGCATACAAAACACAAAGAACAAGTGAGCAGGCACCTGACACTGTGCCTGCCAAAAAGAAATATAAAGAAAAAAATTTGGTACTTTCTGCTGAAAAAGCAAAGGAGCTCCCAACAGACATGGAAAAAATTCCCTCTGCGGAGGAAATTGCTAAAGCCCTGCAAGTCATTCAGGCCCAACAGACTACAGGTTCCATCATGGGTTCATCGGTTCATATCCCACCACCGGTTTCCAGTGACCAAGGGCTTGAAGTTTACATTGAGGAGGAGGATGAACCGGAGATATCCCCAGATCAGGAGTTTGGTTTCATCCCACCTATCTTTTGTCAGGTAAATGGCTGACATCCTGGGCCTTACCTCA
The DNA here is from genome assembly GCA_016271365.2 of Neoceratodus forsteri. Classification (NCBI taxonomy): domain Eukaryota; kingdom Metazoa; phylum Chordata; order Ceratodontiformes; family Ceratodontidae; genus Neoceratodus; species Neoceratodus forsteri. The sequence continues at coordinate 574,010,681 of CM057452.1, forward strand.
CAAGAATTCATGGATGATGAGGAAGAGGCAGATTTTTGGATATGATGGGTGTCACTCCCACAAGAAAGGTAGTCTTTCCTAACCATAACTCCCTAAGGAAGGTTACTTTTAAAATACTACGGACACCTTCCTCTGTCCCCGGAGTGGACAAGAAGGTGGACAAGAAATACCAACTTATGGACAGGGCTTCTGCTGATTATGTGTATACCCATCTAGATCATGAGGGTGTTATACTGGCTGCAGCCTGTGATAAAACAAAAGTTCCTCTGGCATCTCACCCACCTGACAAATATTCCAGAAAAAATTACACAATGGGGAAGAAAGGTTATTTGGGATCTTCCCTTCTCCTCGGACAAGCAGCCTACATGGCTTATGCTGCACAGTACCAGAAAGCCCTATGGAGTTCCATGATGGCCTTAATTATTAAGGTTTCAGGAGATGAGGCACACAATATGGTAGATGTTGCCAGAACGGCTTTGGATGCCACAAACTACCAATTTCACATGGCAGTGGATGCGAATGTCTGCATCCAGAATGTTGGCCTTGTCAGTTTCATTAAGAAGGGTTGCCTAGCTCAGAGCAACCAATCTTACACCAGACACCCAGTAAAAGGCTATAGATTTTCCAAGTTAAAATAATTCCCGTTTGATGACAAAACTGAGGCCTACATAAAAAATGTGAAGGAGTACAAAACCACCTATAGGAGCAACTTCGAGGGAGAAAGAGAAAAAGAGACTCCTTATAGAGCCACAGGAATGGGAGGCAGGTGTACTGGTTACTACCCCAGATCTTACGCCCCATATCCTATGCCTGTAGAATACACACAGGTTAAAAGTATTACTGGGGCAGGAGGACTGCTAGGCGGCCAGCCAGCTCCAGCTCCCAGACCACAATCCAAACAGAACCCTTGACTGCACAGATCAAACTGCCCCCAAATAGAGGGCAGGTTGTCTCACTATTTCAAACATTGGGAAAAGATTACCACAGACAGCTGGATACTGGAGGTAGTGAGTCATGGTCTGTGCCTGCAGTTCAAACAATTTACAAAATTCCAGGGCCACAGGGTTTTCCGGCTTTCAACTCCATCAGAGACCATTCAGTTGGAGTTGGAGTAAAAAAGCTCCTGCAAGCCAGGGCAATAGAGTCAGTCCACTTCGCCCAAAGTAGAATGGGCTTGTACTCAAGATACTTCCTGACTAAAAAGAAAAACACAGACTGGCGTCCAATCTTGGATCTCAGATACTTAAACAGACACCTAGCAAAGCCCATGTTCAAAATGGTAACACTGGCAGTAGTTATGCCTGCTCTAAGGACAGGAAACAGACTGGCATCCCTGGATCTGAAAGACGCTTACTTTCACATTTCATTCAGGCCTTGCCACAGAAAGAACCTAAGGTTCAAACAACATGAAGTCTTGCTATATTATGACATATGCAGTGAGTCCCAACCTTCGAACTGCTCCGGAGGTGAAAGAGTTAACTTTCCATGCCAGGCATGGAACGCTGAGCTCGAGCTCGGTTGAAAACTCTGTCTGTTGTTCTTCAAACTCAAACTGTCAGATTCTTTATCCGCCTCACTGAACAGTTGTCGAGATTTCTTCTGCTTGGTTCATTTTGTCGGTTAAAGTGTTATTTTATCGTTTTTTTGACCGAAATTAAACCGCAACCGGTCGGTTCAAGCTCTGTCTGTGGTATTGTAAGTAATAGATAGGCTTACATTTATTTTATTCTGTGTGGAACTTGTAAACGTCTTTCGGTTTGAACCGATCAGGTTGTTCTAAAACTTTACTAGTCCTTATTTAGAGTGCGGTTCCCGGTTCTTATCGGTTCTAAAAACCGATTTCATTACGGTTTTTTCCACGACCCGTGACACGGTTGGGAACCGATAAGGGAGTCTTGCTTGGCGGATTGCCATAAACGGGCAAGTTGGTTAGGCTGGCACTATGTCTGAGAAACCCAAAAGAAAAACTGGGCCCACTGGGTTTCAGCACTGCGTCCTCTGTGGGAAGCCTTTGCTAAGGCTGGACCCACACACCACCTGTGTATATTGTCTGGGGTTTGACCACCTCAATGCAGACTGCCAGATTTGTAAGAATTTTCCTGCTGCCACCATGGAAAAGAGAGTTGGTAGGCTCAGGGAAAGGGAGGCCAAAAAGTCTGCTGACCCGGATGGCCAGCCCAGTTCGGTTCCAACCAAACCAGAGGGAGTGCCCTCTGACCAGGGCGATACTTCCTCGGGCAAACGAAGAGCCAGCTCTGAGGAGCCAGTTCCATCTAAAAGGACTAGAAAGTCAGCTAAAGCAATTCAAATTGTCCAGTCTCTTTCCCCGGTCCCGTCCGAACCGACACCATCAGGGAAGCGTTCGGTTTGGTCGGTTTCACCGGTTCAAGATTTTGATTTTGAGGATTTTTATGAACCGGAGGAAGGGAGGAGGAGTATGAGGATAGTGAATGTGATTTGGAAGGTCTGATGTGCCCATTGAACCGGACATCTCTCCAGACAGACCGTTGAGGGTTCCCCCCCAGACTATCTGAGTCCCTTTCTCATTTTATGTTCTATAAGAAAGTTGCTGAAACTCTTCAACTCCCTGTTGAGGAAGCTGTTGATGACCAGGAAGAGCCTGATTATGTAGAAATGATGGATATTCCAGAGTCTAGGAGACTGTCTATTCCTTTGCACAAATCATTTAGGAAACAGACAGTAAAAATTCTAAAAACTCCTCATTCTATCCTCCCTGTGGATAAAAGGATGGACAAGAGGTATGCTTTATCAGGCTCTGATACAGAGTTCCTCACTCAGCAATGCAGCCATGTGGGGGTAGTGCAGGCTGCTGCCTGTGACAAGGCTAATATTCCTCTAGCCTCTCACCCTCCTGAAAAGGACTCCAGGAGGATGGATGCCATGGCAAAGAAACAGTACATGGCAGCATCTTTAGGACTCAGACAGGCAAACTATATGGCTTATGCTGCTAGGTACCAGAAATCCAGATGGGATACTGTGCTGGCCCTAGCAAAACAGGCCCCTGACCAGCTTGCCAGGGAGCTGGAACAGGTGGCTGCAGATGGTATTGAGGCATCCAAGGTGCAATTTCATGCTGCAGTAGACTCTAATGATGTGTCATCAGGGTCATGGCTACATCTGTGGCACTTCGCAGAGAATGAATAGCAGCTCAAGATGTACTACCCTGTCAGGGATACCAGTCTAAGGCCATGGTTTTTCCTGTTGGGGCAATTCTCTGTTTGGGGAGCAGACAGAGAATTACATGAAGAAAATGGATGAATATAGGACCACCTATAGGAGTGCACAGGCCAAAGAAAGGCAAGCCACTCCTCAATGACAGCATGTCAGGGGCAGGGGCAGGCCTTTTCATAGGCTTTTTTACCAAGCCCAGGCCTCCTCTTCTGCTTATGCCCAGAGGGGGTTCTTTAGAGGGAGAGGCAGACGGGGTACAAGTAAGCCTGCTTCTACCCCGCAGTCCAAAGCCCCTGCCAAGCAGGCTCCCTGATGGGGTGGCCAGGGCCGATTCTCCACTACCGGTAGGGGGCAGGCTGGCTTACTTTGTCCAGGACTGGAGGTCTTTAACATCAGACAAATGGGTCCTGGAAGTAGTAAGCCAGGGACTGGTTCTCAGCTTCAAAAATTTCCAAAGATGAGAGCCAGGTCCTTCCACCTGCAAATCCATCAGAGGCATTTGCCCTAGAAACAGAAGTTTCTACCCTCCTGGCTCTCAGAGCTGTTGAAAGGGTTCCACCCCTACACCAGGGCAAAGGGTTGTACTCCAGGTACTTCCTTACCCCAAAAAAGACAGGAGAATGGCGGCCCATCCTGGATCTCAGGTATCTAAACAAGCACCTTTTAAAACCAAAATTCAAAATGGTGACACTGGGAATTATTTTACCCTCTCTAAGGCCAGGGGACTGGCTAGCCTCCCTGGACCTCAAGGATGCCTACTTCCATGTTCTTATCAGAAGCTCCCATCGAAAGTACCTCAGATTCGAACTGCCCTCAGGCCATTAACAGTTCAGAGCAATCCCCTTTGGCCTCGCCTCGGCCCCGAGGGTATTCACAAAATGCCTGGCAGTAGCAGTTGCCCACTTAAGAAGGCAAAAGATTGCCATCTTTCCTTATCTGGACGACTGGCTCATAGTAGGCCAGTCCCCAGACCAGGTCAAACTACACCTTCAGGTAACTCAGCAACTGCTCACATCTCTAGGTTTCCTTCTCAATCTTCCAAAGTTAGTTCTAGAGCCTGTTCAGCTTCTCACCTTCATAGGCGCAGAACTGAACACAAAAAAGGCCAGAGCCTTCCTCCCTCTGGAAAGAGCAAGGACCTTGATCTCTCTGGCCTCCTCTTTCACCCTACAGGTCTCTCGACCAGCAAGGCATTTTTTACAGCTCCTGGGGCACATGGCTGCTTCTACAGCAGTAGTGCAGGGAGCAAGATTTCAGATGAGGGACGTCCAGTTCCATTTGAGAGCCTTTTGGTCTCAAAGGAGAGACCCTCTAACCAAATTGATCCCAGTGACTCAAACCCTGATCCAGGCCCTTCAGTGGTGGCAGGACCAGAGCAATCTGAGACAGGGGGTTCCCTTCACCCCCCAGTCTCACTTCTTGACTACAGATGCATCCCTCTTGGAGTGGGGAGCTCATATGGGCGACCTCACTACCCAGGGGTTGTGGTCCCCACAGGAATCTCTGCTCCACATCAGTTTGTTGGAACTCAGAGCAGTTTTTCTAGCACTCCAGGTTTTTTCCACATCTGTTCAGAACAAGGTTGTACAGGTCAGAACAGACAATACCACTACAATGTGGTACATTAACAAGCAAGGAGGCACTCGGTCTACGGCCTTGTGCACCGAAGCAATGAAGTTGTGGTCTCTGGCTTATTCCCTGAACGCCTCTCTTATGGCAGTTCACCTCCCAGGCAAGGACAATGTCCTAGTGGATGCTCTCAGCAGGATTTCCCAGGGCCATCACGAATGGGCACTGGATCCCCTAGTACTGGAGGTAGTATTTGCCAGATGGGGCACCCCGCAGATAGATCTTTTTGCAGCCCCAGACAATCACCAACTTCCCCTTTTTTGCTGCAGGCCCCCAGCGTTGGGCTCAGTCCCTCTGGATGCCTACCTCCTCAGTTGATGATGATGATGAAAACTTTATTTTTATACAGGAAATTCTAATCATTAGGATTATACAATCCTGTTCTCAAGATAGTCCTGTTTATATTTCACTTAGTTACATCTAAACATATAACATTAATCAAATAAATACAAAATGTACACAATACACGGCATTTCAATATCCAACAATACATTAAGACACAAATACAAAACAAAAATACAAAAGTTTCACAATAAGGATTTCCCATACATAATCATATACAACTACATTCTATTTTATGAAGTTTCAAGATTTCATTTTAAAAATCATGTGGTCTTCGAGAGATCTTATTGAGGGGGTAGAATATTCCATACTTTAGCTGCCTGACATGAAATGGAACCATTGCCATATTTATTATGAATTTTTATGGACAAACTCTATGTCTATGCACAGATCTTAAAAACTCATGCCTACCTTTACTAACTTTAGGAAAAGTATTTGTGTGATATAATGTTCGGGTAAGATATCTTATATTTATGTATCAGTATTAACCAGTTTTTTGAAAATCATTTCTAAAGACTGCCAGTTCAACTTTATGAACATGTTACAATGATGAGTTCGATAGGAACACTGCAAAACATATCTAGCTATTCTATGTTGCACCCTATCTAATCTAATCAACTGATGTTTACTTGCTGTTCTATAAATTAAACTCCTCGTCCAGGGTTGGCATAATCAGCTGTTCGGCCACTTTTTCCTATCCTTAATTTTAAACATTTAGTAGTTCGTCTCAAGGCTCCTAATTTCTTGGTCACCTTTTATATTATTATTTATGTGGGTATCAAAGGTCAACAAATATCGAAGTCACCCCAAATAACAATAACTATCCACCTGTTCTATAAGTTTATTTGTGTGTGTTACAATGAATCTGTGGTTTAGGCTTTATTTGAAAAATAAACTAATTTTGTTTTTAACATTCATCAAAAGCCTCTCACCTGGTGAGCCACTTCCTACTCCCCGCAAAATCTGTTTGAAGCTTTAGTTGAAGATCCAAAACAGAACTTCCGTAGTGACAATCGCTATGTCATCAGCATAAAGCCTCACGGCTGAATGCCTCACCACTTGGGGTAGATCATTATTAAACAAGAGGAATAACAAGGGCCCAAATGGACCCTTGTGAACTCTACTAACATTTCTAAATGTGGACAATGTCTGTGAGACTCTACCTCTGGGTACGCCCTGTTAAATAAGATTTTATCCAATTTCTGGGGCCATCAACTATACCTATATCTTTTAATTTGTCCAGTAGAAGGAGTGGCTCACCAGGTCAAAGGCCTTAGACAAATCCACAAATACAACTGCAGTTTCCAAACCCAAATTTAAAGTAGCATAAACCAGATTTTTAAACTCTAACAATGCCGTAGTTGTAGAATGACCCTTTCTGAACCCTGATTGGTGGGTGTCAATAATCCATATTTGTCCAAGTGTTCGAAATCTGCCTATTAACACATTTTCCAGACACTTGGACAATATGGAAAGTAGAGCTATAGGCCGATAATTATTCAATTCTGCAGTATCACCCCCTTTATGAATGGGAATGATCTTACTTTCTCTCCAAGATATAGGAAAACATTCAGACTGTAAGCTCCAATTAAAGATGTAAGTTACAATTGGAGCTATATAGTCTGCCGCTAACTTAAGAAAGTTGGGAAAGTTGGGAAGGGAAGTTTCTATGCTTCCCTCCTTCCCTCTTCTCTTCAAGGTGCTAGTCAAAATCAGATCTCAACCCTGCAAGATGATCCTGATTGTCCAGATTGGGCCAGACAGCCCTGGTACCCACCTCATGTCCTTAGCAGTCCACCTTCCCTGTGTCTTCCCAGGAATCACAACCTGTTAACCTGTGCCCAGGGGAGAGTTTGGTATCCGAACCTCAAATCTCTCAATCTCAAGGCCTGGCTCTTGAAGAGTTAGCGTTTGCTGACCTACACACATCCCGAGGTGTATTGGATATCTTGAAGGCCTCTAGAAAGCCTTCCACCAGGGCTACTTATAATTCAAAATGGAAGAGATTTTCCATATGGTGCGCTGGCAAGCATTTTTCCCCAGAATCTGCTGATTTACCCACAGTCCTGGATTATATGGTCCATTTGAACACTTTGGGGCTCAGACCAGCTGCCCTAAAGGTACATTTGGCAGCTGTGTCTGCTTTCATTTCAGCAGGTAAACCATCTTCTCTTTCAGCTCATCCTGTATTCTCTAAGTTTTTTAAGGGATTGCTTCACACCAACCCTCCATTCAGGGACCCTGCCCCTGCCTGGGATCTTAATGTTTGCATTGCTCAGCTTATGCAACCTCCCTTTGAGCCCTTGTCTTCAGCAGACCTCAAGTATTTGACTTGGAAGACTGTGTTTCTGGTAGCCATCACTTCTGCCAAACGTATAAGTGAATTACAAGCTTTGTCAGTGGAGCCTGATTTTATCTCCTTTCATAGAGATAAGGTGGTCCTCAGGACAAACAGGAAGTTCTTGCCTAAGGTGGTTTCAGATTTCCACCTTAATCAATCTATTTCTCTTCCAGTGTACTTCACTGACCATTCCTTCTCTGGCGAGAGGAGGCTGCACAGCTTAGATGTGAAGAGAGCCCTTAGTTACTACATTGAGCGTACCAAGGGTCATAGGTTTGACTCCCTCCAACTGTTCCTCACTTATGGTGAGGTTGGTAAAGGAAACCTGCCACTAAAAGATCCATTGCCAGGTGGATTGTCTCTTGTATCCAATTCTGTTATGAAAAGCTGGGTAAGATTCCTCCTCAGGCCTGAGGGCTCACTCTACCAGAGGTACTAGCTGCTTCCTGGCTGCTGCCAGGGACATCCCCATTCTAGAGATCTGTCAAGCAGCTACCTGAAAACAGTTCACACTTTACCAAGCATTACTCTGTGACACCCAGGCTAGGAGTGATGCTCGGTTTGGCACAGCTGTGCTTCAGAACTTATTTCCTAAGTAGGTTCTTGTCCCTCCTCCATGGAGGTACTGCTGTATAGTCTGCATATGTCATAGTATAGCAAGACTTCATGTTGTTTGAAGAAAAATTACTCACCTTAGTAATGTTGTTTCTTCTAATGGAGTCTTGTTATATTATGACCTCCCCCTGCCTGCCCCTCTCAGAACCTCTGTTTTTGGGATGTGGGTGGGCAGTGCAGTGTTGGCACTTAGTAGATGCCCACCTTGTTTTTTCACCCTCTCTTTTCTGGGGTGACTGGTGTTGTGTTTTTCATTTTTTGGGTCTCCTGACTTGAGTCTTTGTTTTGGGACCAAAAAATGTGTTGTTATATTTAGTAGCCAGTTGGCTAGTGTAGGTTTACAGCTTCCACACAGGACCTTAGTGAGTTTAGCTTGTAAAGATCTGACAGTTTGAGTTTGAAGAACAACAGACAGAGTTTTCAACCGAGCTCGAGCTCAGCGTTCCATGCCTGGCATGGAAAGTTAACTCTTTCACCTCCGGAGCAGTTCGAAGGTTGGGACTCCCTGCATATGTCATAATATAGCAAGACTCCATTAGAAGAAACAACATTACTAAGGTGAGTAATTTTTTCTTCTCTCTCACCTCAGGTCATTACCAGTTCTCAGCACTCCCCTTCGGGCTCACGTCTGCCCCATGGGTATTCACAAAGTGTCTGTCAGTGGTGGCAGCTTATCTCAGAAGGCAGGGAATCAGTGTGTTTCCTTACCTGGATGACTGGCTAGTCTTAGGGAAGACATACCAGCAGGTAAAGGATTCCATCAGAGTGACCCAAAGTTCCCTGGAGACTAGGTTTCCTTATCAATGCTCAGAAATCTCAGATGGAGCCAGTTCAGTCACTTGAATTCATTGAGCTGAACTGACACTATCCAAATGAAAGCTTCTTCCACAGGAGAGGGTGTCAAACCTACTGACCCTAGCAAACTCCTTTGATGTAGGTCAGCTCAGAACTGTAAGACAGTTCCTAGCATTGCTAGGACACATGGCTTCAACTACAGCAGTAGTGTCAGGCTTCAGGTTTCAAATGAGGATATCCAGTATCACCTCAGATCATACTGGTCCCAAAGAAGGACCCCATCTCAATGTTAGTGTCAGTTATAAGAACTCTGTTACTGGCACTGCAGTGGTGGAAAGAAAGTGAGAACCTCTGACAGGGCGTCCTTTCAGCAACAACACCACATGGTAGTTTTAGCAACAGATGCCTCCCTGCTAGGGTGGAAGCATCGGCAACCTAAAACTCAGTGGAATTGGTCACCTCAAGAGTCCCAACTGCACACCAGTCTTTGGAGTTAAGAGCAGTCTTCCTTGCCCTAAAGGCCTTTGCCAGTCAGTTGAAGGGTCAGTCAGTCCAAGTCAAGACAGACAACACAGGCATCATGTGGTACATCAACAAGCAGGGGAATACCAAATCTTTAAGACTGTGCACAGAGGCCATGAAGATTTGGCCCTAGATTATTCCCTGGAGGTGCATCTGTTTGCCATTCACCTTCCAGGGAAGGACAATATACTGGCAGATTCACTCAACAGAATCAGCCAGGACCATCACAAAAGGGCTGTGAACAGACAAGTGATGGATACAATTTTCAGGCAGTGGGGCACCCCAGAAATAGATCCGTTTGCCTCAAAAGACAGTCATCAGCTTCCACTGTATTGCTGCAGGCCACCGTCCTAGTCCAGGATTAGACAGGAAAATTCCTCTACGCCTTTCCTCTGATTCCATTAATGTCAAAGAGTTGTTCTCAGAAGGAAAAGTCAGCCTGTAACCATGATACTGGTTACACCATACTGGGCCAGACAGCCTTGGTACCCTTGTTTCTCAGTCTGTCCACCAAGACAACCCATTCATCTAGCCCACAGATTTAATCTTCTAACAGCTGTCCAGGGTCAGATAGTTTTCTGAACCTCAAGAGCTGCTGCCCAGAGGCTTGGTTTTTGAGGAGTTAGAATTTTCTGAGTTTATCTTGTCAGAAGAGGTTCTTAAAGTACTGAAAGTATCTTGGAAAACATCTACAAGAAAACTTATGCTTCAGAATGGAAAAGATTTTCCATCTGGTGCAAGCCTAAGAAGATCAACCCCAGGATAGGTTTGTCCACAGTACTTGATTACCTGGTGCACTTGCAGTCTCTAGGCCTCAGGCCTGCAACCCTTAAGGTTCATTTAGCAGTAGTATCTGCTTATTTGTCTGCAGGTGCTCAGAGAACAATAGCTTCACACCCTATTTTTAAAAAGTTTTTCAAAGGGTTGGCACATATGTTTCCTCCTGATAGGGAACCAGTCCCTCCTTGGGAACCGAATTGTGCATAGCCAAACTCATGGAACCTCCTTTGAACCAATGGCTACGACTGACCTTAAATGTGTCACATGGAAATCTGTTTTCCTAGTGGCAATCACTTCAGCAAGAAGAGTGTGTGAGTTCCAAGCTCTTTGCATTTGTCCCAATTGCATTATTTATTTTAGTCTTTGTAACTTGGTAAGGCCCAGTAGGCCCAAGTGCCTGTTTTCAGGGGCGACCTGGGAGCACTGGCGTTAAGTGACTTGCTCAGAGTCGCACAGTATGCAAGTGGAGGTTGTGAGAATCAAACCAAGGTCTGGTCTGGCGGATGTACCACCAGCTGTTCTCTAACCTCTAGGCTGTACTGCCATAGGAACAAGGTAGTCCTTAGAACCAACAGGAAAGTCCTACTAAAGGTGGTAATTGAGTTCCATTTGAACCAGTCCATCACGCTGCCAGTATTTTTCACAGCCAAATCTAGTTCACATGATCAAAAGCTTCATTGCTTGAAAGTGAAAAGATCACTCAGCTGTTACATTACTCATATTAAGGACCTCAGGGATTCCCACTCACACCTGTTTATTGCCTATGCTACTTGTGATAGCAGCACCCCTGGTGGAGCTCTTCATCACTGGAAAGGGGGACAGTGCCTGAAGACTGGAAGAGGGTGACAGTGGTCCCACTTCACAAATCAGGGAGCAGAGAGGAGGCTGGAAATTATAGTCCAGTGAGCCTCACATCAGTGGTAGGAAAAAACTGATGGAGACGCTGCTCAAGCAAAGAATAGTAGCACATCTGGAATCCAGCAGGCAACAGGACCCAGAACAGCACAGTTTCATGGCTGGAAGGTCGTGCCAGACAAACCTGGCCAACTTTTTTGATTGGTTAATGAAGGCAGTGGACCAAGGGGGGAGTGGTGGATGTGGTCTATCTGGACTTTAGTAAGGGCTTCAACTTGGTGCCGCACAGAAGGCTGGCAAAGAAGTTGGACCACATCAGTGTAGGTATGAAGGGTGGGTTGGTGAGCAACTGGCTGAAAGGAAGAATACAACAGGTACAGGTAAATGGAGTGGTATCGATGGAGAGGAAGTGACTAGTGGAGTGCCTCAGGGTCGGTGCTGGGGTCCCTACTCTTTAGTGAGTTCATAGCAGACATTGGTAATGGATTGAAGGGAAGGTGTGTCTGTTTGCAGATGACACCAAGATCTGCAACAGACTAATCACCCCAGAAGGAGTCAAGAGCATGGAATCAGACCTGAGGAAACTCAAGGAGTGATCAGACGCCTGGCAGTTGAAGTTCAATGCCAAAAAGTGCAAGGTCATGCACTTACACAAGGGAAACCCCAAGGTGGGATACTACCTGGGATGGAATACTGCATACAGTTCTGGAGGCCGCACCTTAGGAAGGACATCGATAGAATTGAGATGGTGCAGAGGTGCGCCAAAAAAATGATTCAGGGTCTGCATCAAATGGCATATGAGGATAGGCTGAGGGAGCTCAACATATACTCCCTGGAGCAGAGGAGGGAGAGGGGGGACAAGATTGAGACATTCAAGTATATCAAGGGTATAAATAAGGTAGGGGTACAGGAGCCCTTCCAGGAGAAGGAAGTGTCATAACTAGAGGACACAATATGAGGCTCAAGGGTAGGTGCTTCAGGAGCAGTGTTAGGAAGTTCTTTCTCTGAGAGGGTGGTCAACCCATTGAATTACCTGCCCCGAGAAGCGGTGGAGGCCAAAACGGTAAATGGGTTCAAAAACACCTGGGACAGGCACAAAGGCATGATTTCACAGAAAGGATAGAAGGGGGTTCGTTACCCATACCTGGCAGACTAGATGTATCTTGCAGTCCCCCTTCTGTTGTCAATTTCTATGTTTATGGTGAAGTGAGAAAAGGCAGGCATGCCTCAAAGAGGTTAGTTGCACGTTGGATAGTATCCTGCATCCAATTCTGCTACAATAAGGCTGACAAACAGCCACCACAGGGCCTCAGGGCACATTCCACTGTGGAACTGCCACCTTGTGGCAACCGCAGGACATCCCTTTGCTGGAAATCTGTAAAGCAGCTGCCTGGAGTACAGTCCACACTTTCACAAAGCACTACTGCCTGGACGTCTGGTCCAGGACTGATGCAAGGTTTGACACTCGCGGTATTGCAGAACCTTTTTCTAAATATGTTCTGTGCCTCCTCCCAAAGCACTGCTTGGTAGTCTGCAGTATTGTCTAATACTACTAGGAGATTCCTGTTTCATGAAGAAAAAATACTTACCATAGTAATATTGTTTCTTACAAGGGATCTCCTAGTAGAATTAGACCTCCCATCCCTACTCTCCTCTTACATAAGCTGAATAGGTTCAGCAGTACCTTCGTGGGAGTTTTCTAACTTTGCCATTAATCTTTGGCTTAACTTTTATAATTAAGACACACAAGAATGGCTAGGATCACTAGCTCTTTATGTGCTTTTCTTGGCCTGTTTGGATTCTATCCTCTCTACCAAAGGCAGGACATTAGTGTTAATGGGGTTCTTAATTTTAATTAGTGATTAGCCTACAGTTTCAGCTACAAAATCGAATCTGGCAGTTGGGGAAAAGAGGCAACAGTTTTTGAATGTAGCATTCTAAATTTCTCGTTTGCATACATTCCAAAGTCAAAGTTCCGGGAGCAGTCAGCAGCTCTACATTGACTGCAATATTGTCTAATCCTACTAGGAGATCCCTTGTAAGAAACAGTATTACTATGGTAAATCATTTTTTCTTCTCTCCCTAGTTGTAGCATCATTTTATTTTTAAAGTAATTTTCTCACTTTCCAACCCCAGGAAATATTACTGTATTCTGACAAATGCAGTATGGTCTCACCATAGGACTGCCCTGGAGCCGAAATGGTTAATAGAACCTATGCTAATAGTGGAATGTTAGGCTCGAGCTTGGTTTTCAAATCACTGCCCCGGGTTGCACTTCCTGCAACCGTCGGATTCTTTACTTCGCTTGCCTCAGTAAGACGTCTCCGGAGAGTCTCCTTCACTTTCACTGAAGAAATTAATTTTCTCAGCTTTTTCTAAAGTCCATTGTTTATTTTTGGTTTCTGAAGCACTGTCCTTGGTTCACAGGTAGAATTGGTGAATATTTGGTGTGTTCTCATGGTTCCTACTCTGTTTCTCCAACTGGGAATGAACCGATATTGTTTCTTTATTTTACAGTTTAATTTAACTCTACTGCCGTCCGTAAGGCTGTTTAAAAAAAAAAATAATAAAAAGTGTTTTACTGGGTAACTCTTGGTCTTTTGGTCTGTACTCTATTCAGTGTCACAGACTCAAGAAATAAAAGTGCCTCACTGGTTTCCAACATTATGCAGGCGTGTGGGGAACGTTATTCTTCCTGAATCCTCATTTAATTTGTGTTTTTGTTTGGGGTTTGACCACCTCCAAGAGGACTGTGGTATTTGTAAAACTTCCCTCAGTCTACGCTTGATAGGCAACTTGAGCGACTGCAGGAGAAGATGTCCAGTAAGGCTGCTGAACCAGTTAAGGACAAATCGGCCACGGGCCAAGTTGAATCGGAGAACCAGCCCTCTGATTAGGGTGACGGTTCCTGTACCAGAAAGCGCCCGCAGATCCTGCCGCTAACCTGGCAACCGAGAAAGGAAAAGAAGGAAAAGCATGTAACAGTCAAACCACAGCCGAAAGGGGTAGCGGTTCCAACTGCTGAGAAGATGGCAACCGCTGTCCGGATAATTCAGGCTTTGCAGCCGAGCACTCTGGTCCCGGTTGGAAAGGCCCCTTCAGCTCCTCCTACACTGGTTCCCGGTTCATTAGAAATTGAACAGGAACGGTTAGCTGATGATGATGAGGAGGAGGGTCCATATGATGATGATGATGATGAGGATGAGGATTATGGGGAGGTTACTGAACCAGAGGCTTCCCTGGATCCTCACCTTTCTGACTTCACTGATAAAGGATATGAAGATTTTACCTCTCATTATGCCTTTATTAAACAGGTGGCTCAGTCTCTTGATCTTCCTACACAGGAGTCTACTGATGAGGAAGAACAAGACTATAGAGAGATGATGGATGTACCTGTCTCAAGAGGCTGCTATTACCCTCTATAAATCTCTTAAGAGGCAGGTTCATAAGATCCTGCAGACTTCGCCTCTGTGCCACCAGTAGATAAAAAATAGACAAAAATATTGGGTTGCCAAGGCTGGGGCAGACTTCCTGTTCGGACACCTTAGTCATGAGGGAGTGGTACAGGCTGCTGCCTGTGACAAGGCTGGCATTCCCCTGGCTTCCCACCCTCCCGATAAAGATTCAAGGAGGAAGGACACCATTGCAAAGAAGACATATTTGGGATCCCCTCTTCTTATCAGACAGGCCTCTTATATGGCATACATAGCCAGATACCAGAGGACCTTGTGGGACACGGTTATGGAAATGACTAAATCTGTGCCAGCCCCTATGGCAGCTAATTTACAAGAAGCTGCAAAGAGGGGCATTGAGGCTACTAAGGCACAATTCAGACTGGCTGTAGATAATAATGACTCTGCAGCCAGACAGATGGTTTCCTATATTTCCCTCAGAAGACTTACTTGGCTTAGGACTACCAACCTGACCCAAGACACACAGTCAAGGCTTTGGACTTCCCTTGTGAGCCCTCCTCTCTGTTTGGTCAGCAGACAGCTTACATGAAAAAATGGATGATTACAAAACAGCCTACAAAAGTGCTGCAGCCAAGGAGAGGGCCTCCACCCCTCAGAGAAACCAAGCAAGGGGAGCTAGAGGTAAGGGTCAGTATAGGCCTTATTTCCAGCCACAGGCCTACGCTCAGTATCAACAGCAGAGGGGCTATTTCAGAGGCAGGGGCAGAAGAGGTGGAACCTGAACTAGCCCCAATCACCAACCAGCATCCCAGTCTAAGCAGACACCCTGAGGTATCTGTCCGGGTCACCACCCCAGTCCAGATAGGGTCAGATTGGCCCACTACCTCCAGGAATGGCAAACCATCACTACAGACAAATAGGTTCTGGAGGAAGTGGGCCAAGGACTGACTCTCAGTTTCAGGCTACATCCAAGGCTGAGAGCAAGAGTTTTCAGACCATCTTCCCCCCTCAGAAACAAACTTGTTGGAGGAGGAGGTACTGAATCTGCTATCCTTGGGAGCAATAGAACCAGTTCCTCTGGCACAGAGAGGAAAGGGTCTCTATTCTAGGTATTTCCTCTCACTGAAAAAAACAGGGGAATGGTGACCCTTATTAGACCTCAGGCATTTAAACAGGCATCTACTGAAGCCAAAGTTCAAAATGGTAACCCTGAGTACTATCCTCCCAGCCCTAAGACAAGGGGATTGGTTGGCATCATTGGATTTAAAGGATGCTTACTTCCATATACCCATAAGACAGTCCCACCAAAATTCCTGAGATTCAGACTGCCATCAGGTCACTACCACTTCAAGGCAGTGCCTTTCAGAATACTTCTGCTCCAAGGGTGTTCACAAAATGTTTGGCTGTGGTTGTGGCACCTCCACAGGCAAGGGTAGTAGTATTTCCTTGCCTGGACGACTGGCTAGTCATAGGGCGGTCTCCACATCAGGTGAAGCAGTTTCTGGCACTGACACAGGAGCGCCTTCAATCTTTGGGGCTTCTGGTCAATCTGAAAAAATCAGTACTATAACCAGTGCAGCTCCTGGAATTCATAGGAGCCAAGCTGGATTCAGTGAAGGGAAAGGCTTTTCTCCCACAGTCAAGAGCAAATATCCTGGTTCAGCTGGCAGGCACTTTCAATGCCCAAAGCCTCACGCCTGCCAGACACTTTCTGCAGCTGCTGGCCCATATGGCAGCTTCAACAGCCACAGTGTCAGGAGGAGATTTCAATGAGGGATGTCCAGTACCACCTCAGATTGTACTGGCATCAGAAATCAGATCCATTGTCAAAACTGGTTCCAGTCACACAAACCCTCCTGCATGCACTGCAGTGGTGGTTGGACGTAGACAACCTCAGACAGGGACTTCCTTTCCTTCAGGAGCTTCCTTTCCTGGTGTTAACCACAGATGCTTCCCTACTAGGGTGGGGAGCATACTGTTCACAGTACATGGCTCAAACAGGAATTACTGCTTCACATCAACCTGCTAGAGCTCAGGGCAGTCTTCCTAGCACTTCAGGCATTCGCCAGTCTGTTACAAGGACAGGTAGTGCAGGTCAGGACAGACAACACAACCACAATGTACTACATAAACCAACAAGGGGGCACAAGGTCTACATCCCTTGTGTGACAGACACCATGAGAATATGGGGGTCTCACCTATTCTCTATGGGTTGTCTTGTCAGCAGTGCACCTTCCAGGAAAAGACAATGTGTTAACAGATGCACCGACAGGATAAAACCAGAACCATCACCTAATGGGCCCTGAACAGGCAGGTGCACAAGTGGTATTCAGCGGGGGCACTCCACAGATAGACCTCTTCGCAGCTGCAGACAATCACCAGCTTCCCAAATTCTGTTGCAGACCTTGGGTTCAGTCCCATTGGATGCACTCATTCTGATTGGACAGGGAAGTTTCTATATGCCTTCCCCATTTCCCTTGCTACTGCGGGTTCTGAACAAGCTCAAATCCCAGCCTGCCACAATGATCCCTCATTGCTCCAGATTGGGCCAGGCAGCCATGGTACCCCTAGTCCTGGCATTGTCAGTGTCCAGACTATCAGCCCCCAGGAGGCACAACTTGTTGACTCTTCCCAGGGCAGGATCTCTTACCCTGGCCTTCAGTCCCTCAGGCTTAAGGTGTGTTCTTGAGAACTTAGAATATGCTGATCTGCACCTTTCAGAAGGGGTTATGGAGGTCCTTAGGTTTCTAGAAAACCTCCACCAGGAAGATTAATACATCCAAGTGGAAAAGATTTTCCATTTGGTGTCAAAAGAGAGGTCTGGATCACACTCAGGCGGGTTTGCCAGTAGTCATGGATTACTTGGCACACCTCCATTCCCTCGGCCTTTGGCCTTCAACACTCAAGGTGCATTTGACTGCTGTATCAGCCTATCTGTCTGCAGGTAAGGCATCATCACTGGCTTCAAATTCATTATTTAGAAAATACTTTAAGGGTTTGCTCCATTTGCACCTCCACATAGGGCTCGCACCCCCCACATAGGGCTCCCACCCCAGTGTGGGACCTCAGCATATGTATTGCACAGCTGATGCAGCCACTTTCTGAGCCTATGTCGTCAGCTGACCTCAAATATGTAACCTGGAAGGCTGTCTTCCTAGTTGCAATTACCTCAGCCAGAAGGATCAGTGAGCTTCAGGCTTTGTCCGTAGAGATTGATTTTATTGCATTTCACAGGGACAAGCTTGTCCTTAGGACCAGTAGCAAGTTCCTTCCTAAAGTAGTGTCTGATTTTCATGTCAACCAGTCTATTAACTACCAGTCTTTTCACTGACCATTCTTCTTCAGGTAAACGTAGGCTGCATAGCCTGAATGTTAAAAGAGCTATCAGCTATTACCTGGAACATACAAAAGGCCACAGAGGGATAGACCCAGCTTTTTCTGGACTTATGGGGAAGTGGGGAAAGGTAAACCTGCCACAAAGAGGTCCATAGCATGGTGGATTTGGCAGGTATCCAGTTTTGCTATAGCAAGGTGGGCAAACAACCCCTCAGGGTCTTAGGGTCCACTCTGAGAGGAACAGCTGCATCCATAGCAGCCTCTAGGTATATCCCTTTTTGGAAATCTGTAAAGCACCTACCTGGAAGTCAGTTCACACATTCACTCAAGCATTACTGCCTCAATACTCAGGCTAGAAGTGATGCTAGGCTCGTACAGCAGTTCTGCAGAGCCTATTTCCTAAGTAGGTTCTCTGCCCACCTCCAAAGGCATTGCTAGGGTAGTCTGCATTTGTCAGAATACAGTAAGATTTCCTGGGGTTTGAAGAAAACATTACTTACCATAGTAATCTTGTTTTTTCTAAGGGAACCTTGGTGTATTCTGAGCTCCCACCCTCCTTCCCTGCTAGGACCTAGAAGGCAGTGCATACTGTCTGTACAACTAAAGTTGGAAACCTTTGGGTACCTGGTAGTTTATTGGGCATCTGTGACTTGAATCTTAGTGATTCCCTCTGTTATTTAATGGATGTTTTCCCCTAACAGGGGTTCTAATAATTGTTAGTTTAGCTTTGTTAGATAGTGCCTTTTTAGCTTCTGCATGCTTCGTAAGAATCTGACGGTTGCAGGAAGTGCAACCAGGGACAGTGATTTGAAAACCGAGCTTGAGCCTAACATTTCACTATTAGCATAGGTTCTATTAACCAGTTCGGCTCTGGGGCAGTCCTATGGTGAGACCATACTGCATTTGTCAGAATACAGTAAGATTCCCTTAGAAGAAACAAGATTACTATGGTAAGTAATGTTTTCTTTTTATACTGAGCTCCGTCTCTGATAAGCTTTTCAGGACTTAGATAGAAACATAGACTTTGACAGCAGGTAAGGACCGCTTGGCCCACCCAGTCTGCCTACTTACCTACCTATTGGATGAGCTGCAGATACTAGTTAACCAACAGCTTACTTCCTCCTACCCCAGCCTAGAATTGTTGTATGTCTGTCCCATGCATTCTCAAATTCCCCACTTTTTGACCCCACTCACCTCCTCAGCAAGGCCATTCCATGTCCACCACCCTCTCCATGAAAATATTTCCTCATGTAACCCCCTGCAAATGGGGGTTCCCAAAAGACTTCCAGGAGCTTGTTTGAATACTCCAAGCCTGAATGGTGTTTGGCGTTAAGCCATTTATCAGTGAGTGTTTTAGAACCTCTGGTACTGTCTCTTTAAGAGCTGTCTGCTTGCAGACATAATTAGTTTGTATGGGGGACTGTGCTTCTCGTTTGAGTACCACTCGAACTGCTGCCAATTTATTCCATTTTGCAGTCACTAGAGTGCAAAGGAACCTATCTGAAAGATGTAACTGTTTGCCAGAAATCATTTACAGTAATAATAGAAATTACAGTTTGTCTAACCTGCTTTTTGCAGTCAGAACTGTGTCTGTCTAGTTCCCCATTCTGGTTTTGAACTGCTGAACTGGACCAATCAGTGTGGGGTAAGCTAGTCTAAAAATGGGTGCCTGACGAATCGTAGAACTTGGACTCATAATCTGAGCCAGCCACAAGAGGATTGTATGGGCAGTGACTCTGGGAGATGTAGTTTAGACTTCAGTGCCTTTTTGGACCAACAGCAGCAGTCTATTGTGAGTGACAGCCAACCAGCCAAGAACTGGGAGGAACTCAAAGGAAGTGCCCGGTTTTGTCAGTTGGAGTTTCAGTTGAGCTTTGGAAGTGAAGAAGGAAGGAGCCCTGTGCTTTTCAGTGTGCAGTTTTAGTCAAAAACGGTGTAAGGCCCAGGAGTTCGGTCTGCAGCTTGTGTAACAGCTTGTTAGGACTGAATCCGTCCCTGTGAAAAGAATCAAAGGATCTCTGAAGAGTAGAAACCAGGCTCACCCAGGAAGACTGGAGAATTGCTTGAAATTGCATTCGGGTCTGTCAGGAACTGAATCTGCTGTGTTCTCCCCGGTATTGTGCAGTAATTAACGGATACAGATGCAGCCTGCCTGGTATAGTGCTTTCTTTTATATGGATGTGTGAAGAGGTTTGTGTACCTCAAGTGAGCCCTGCTGACAGAAGGACCCTATCTTATTTGGAGGTCGTGAGTACTAATTCAGAGTCGCCTCTCCTGTTGAATTGCCACATTAAATCCAAATGGAATTACTGTACTGCTGACTGTTTAATTCTCCTTTTCTCTGTGTGAAAGGGCCTCACCAGCTGCCACGGGTTTGGACTAGCCACTCAGGGCTTGGGCACCAGGGACAGTAACTGATAGGGATAGCCTGTGCACAGAGCCATAGGTAGATTATAGAGTGATAAGCTAATTAACCTGATTTCCCTGTCCTTGTTATATCCCCTAAATAAATCAGAGCTGCTTGTTTCAGCAAAGTTATACTGCCTGAGGTATTTGTCTATGTTAAAGTACTGTACTGTGATTGTTGCACTGTATCTCATTTCACAGGAGGTCCCAGTGCCGAACCAGACCTGGGGGTAAGTGTATACTGTGAAGGTAATTCTGATATATTGTGTGGGCCACTAGTGGGAAGAACGGGGTTGCAGTGTCCCAGAGGGCTGTGACCAAGTTGGTTAACTATTGCAAACCCTGACCTCTGGGTGGAGGCACCCGCCATTGGATCCAGGCCCTCAACCTGTTAGTGGCAAATCAGGCAGGGGTAGTAGCCCCTGGGATAGCGCCATCTAGGGGTTACATCCTTGGAGGCTCACCACTGGGATTGTGTGTCCTCTAGTGGCCATATTACTGAACCACTGTTAAGAAAAATGGGCACCCGACAGAAGTGGCTTGCACCGCTGGTGGAGTGGTGTACTGGGAGGAGATCACCCCCAAAATGCTATGCTTATCCTGGACATCCCTGGTATCAATACGACACTGTGCAGGAGTACTTTCAAGGTGGAAGGTTTACAAAACCCTGTGGTGGTGGGTCGGCATGCTAATCTGCTCACCCACACTTTCCTGGCCCTAGTAGAGTTAAGGATCCCATAGATAGCTCCAAAGTGCCACAGACCATTACCCCAGAGGGAGCCCTCACTGCTTGGAGAGGATAACTATGGACAGTAAAGACCTGGGGAATCAGCCCCACCACTATCTGAAACTTTGAGGAGAAATTTGCTGAATGGTTGCTGGGAGAGGAAAAACTGTGGAGGACTTGAAGAAACTGTTCTTGCCACCTGGGGTGTTCCTCCCCAACACCCTCTCCTGCTCCAGTGCCCGTAATGGTGGCTGAACCAATGAGACTCCTATTTCTGCACCTGCCATTAGTCACGACTTCACCGAAGGTTGAGGATCTTCTCTGGCACCTCCCCACCCCCCAAGGAGGATGACTGGCGACCTGGATAGACTATGTTGCCCCCCAAGTGCTAGAATGGCAATGCTCGGAAGGCGAAAACAGAAGAGGGTTAGTGAGACCTCCGGAGGTCCTGCCCTGGCTACCATCCGTACAAAACGGGCCAGTAACCCTGAAGCGACTGCACAGGCCTATCTTGAGGCCTGGAGAATGTGTATGGGAGCCCAGATTCTGATGAGGACCTATGGTGGAGTAAGAAATGCACAACAGTACCAAGGGAGTTGTTGTCTGTGTATGTCTCTCGGCTGGAAAAAATTGTTGCAAGAATGCCTCAGAAAGGGTAGTTTGCCAGCGATTGAACTGACCGAACCAGACTGACAGAATCCTTAAGTCTGCCCCTTCTCAGAACTGCTGTTGCTTCAGTTACGCCTTGGCAAATCGACTGGAATCCCCACCCTCCTATGATGAGTTAATGAGAGAAATTCGAGGAGTTGAGAAAAGGCGACCTCGGAGGTACCTGCACCAACAGCTGTGGCTACGACCAGTGACTGAGGGTGACCCATCAAGTGAAGTTCAGGGCAGAGGTTGACAGTCAATGAGTGCTCTGACAAGAAAAGATATGCCACAATGGGGCGAACTGTTGAGAGAGATCCGGAATTCAAAAACAGTCCCTTTATGAAGGCCACGCCTGCAAGTACGGGTCCTGACCTATATCCACTGCATCTGCTATGGGGTGGGAGTACCCACCCATGTATCTCCTGCTGATAACAGCTCCAAACTCAATTCCTTGACCATGGAAGTGGAGAAACTGACGAGATGTCTCCAAATGCTTATCACGCCAAGAGACAGAGATGGCACCCAGGTTTCCAGTAGTAATACCCCGCCTGGCTCCCAGTGTGGCGCCGCCAGCTCAAACTCCAGAAAGTATGTTTTGCTATAATTGGGAAAGATGGGCACATGAAAAGGGAATGCCAGTCCCCAAAAGACACTGACAAAGTTGCATATAGGCTACAAGGAGAGCTTCGGAGAAGAAATCAGTGGTTAAGAGGTGCACGACATGATCCCAGTGAGGGCACCAAAATGCTAATTCACGTCCTTTGTGGCAAGGTCAGTTGCCCAGGCCCCACTACCGCCTCTCCAGACTGGTCCAGAATAGTGGGTCCCTCCATGAGACCACTGTAAAGTGAATGGAGTGTCTACAAGAGCTGTATTAGACAGGGCTCCCAAGTGACAATTATGTTCCAGGATTGGTATCAGAAGCATTTGTCAGATGTACCTACAACCATTAGAAAGGACTGCATGTATGGGGTTAAGTGAGAAGGCCTACCCTATTCCGGTATATCCAGATTTGGTTGTCTTTCCCCACCTCCGTGGCTGGAGTGGCCGAACAAGTAGAGACCCTAGCCTTAGTGTGTCCCCCACTGGACTGTATGATGGTGTCCTTTGTTGATTGGAACAAATGCTCATATGTTCCGAAGGCTGGGCACAGTTGTGTTATGAAAAACAGGGTCAAAGACAGTAGAGCTTAAGAGTTCCGCTTTAATTAAGAAGGCCTATGAGGCACAGAGAGATGCTGAAAAACAGAACCAGAGGAACCGGTCGGAATTGTATGGAAGAAGGATCCGAGTCTCTGATCCTGGCACCAAATGCCCAGTGTACCTTACAGGGAGAGGTCCGTATCAGAAAGGATGTTAAGAATAAAATATTAATGTTGGATGCACCAGGCGATGGAAAATTGCCAGAGGGACTGCTGGTCAAGCCTAAGTATTTTGCCCGCTAGAGCCCATGCTTATGCCAGAAGGGTAATGGTCCAAGTTCATAGTGTCTGAAAGAGACATTCGGTAAACAGAGGTTGCATCCTGCTAATGTGCATTGTGCAGACACTGCAGTGCTACCCAGCAGCAAGAGTTCAAGGAAGAATGACAGAGTAACGCCTGACTTGTTTGATTTCGCTACCCCGCTGCCAGCTGAATGGAAAGTGAGGATCAGTGAGAAGCTTGCCCAGAGAGACAGGTGTTTTCTTTAAAGGAATGGGATGTAGGATGGTGCAAGGAGCTGAGCACAATATCCGCTGCATGACGTAAAGACCATTTATCGTGAGGTCTCGACGCCTGGCACCTGCTGACATAGATGATGTGAGACGGCATCTGCAAGAGATGTTAGCTGCTGGTGTAATAAGAATCCAGAAGCCCTTATGCTTCCCCATTGTGGTAGTGAGGAAAAAGAATGGAACAGTAAGGATGTGTGTGGATTATCGACCTAAACCGCGGGACTATCCTGATCAGTACACAATGCCCCACATTCAGGATGCTTTGGACTGCCTAAGCGGAACAAGTGGTTCTCTGTGCTGGATCTCCGCAGTGGGTACTACCAGACTCGATGGCCCCAGAGGACCGTGAGAAGACGGCTATCTATCCGCGGCTTCTATGAATTCATGAGGATGCCTCAAGGGATTTCAGGTGCCCCAGCCACTTTTCAACGATTGATGGAGCGTGCAGTGGGGGACATGAACTTACTAGAGTGCCTAGTATACCTAGATGATGTTATTGTGTTTGGCAGCTCACTGGAGGAACATGAGAGCAGATTATTTAAGGTATTGGACCGACTGGAGGACTTTGGCCTTAAACTGTCCATTGATAAGTGTCAATTCTTTCAAACATCAGTAAAGTATGTGGGACACATAGTATCCACCGAGGAATAGAGACCGAGCCAAGTAAAGTTGAGCCTTGACCACCTGGCCACAGCCCAAAATCTAAAAGAACTGCAAAGATTCCTGGGATTCTGTGGTTATTATCGCGCTCCATCAAGGACTATTCAAGAGTGATCCGCCTTTACTTAACCTTACTCAAGGGTATCTCCCAACCCACAAAAAATACCAAAGTCAGCGCCCTCAAGACTGAAAGAGTGTATTTCATCCGAGTGAAGTATTTGGGGCCCGCTGGACTCTGATTGTGAGACTGCTTTTCATGAGATCATATATCAACTTACCCATGCTCCAGTGCTGGCCTATGCCGATCCAAGAAAACCTTACGTCCTGCACACTGATGCTAGCTTGCAAGGGTTGGGGGCTGTGTTGTACCAAGAGCACGAATGGCCTGAGACCAGTGGCCTTTGCCAGTAGAAGCCTGACCCCATCCGAAAAGAACTATCCTGTACATAAGTTAGAGTTCCTAGCTTTGAAGTGGGCTATTGTTGACCAATTCCATGAGTACTTGTATGGGGCTAAAATACTAGTAAAAACTGACAATAATCCTTTGACCTATGTGCAGACCTCAGCTAAGTTGGATGCCACTGGCCATAGGTGGCTTTCTGCATTATCTACATATGACTATGCTCTCGAATACTGAGCAGGTCTGAACCACATAGATGCTGATGCTCTCCCGAGGCCTGTTCCCCAGAATGATTGGGTCCGACAGAACCTGACATTCGGGCACTCTGCCGAAGTTTGACAGGAGGAACAATGTCCACGGACGCAGTGGACTGCATGGTGGATTGCTTGGGACCTCTGAGAATTGCATACCTGCTGCTTATTGCCACTTTTCTGCAATAGACATTGGTGCACTGCCTCAGCTGGACAATGATAGTATTCGCGGCTCAATCCCCTGATCCCATGATCAAAGCAGCTTTAGAAGCCCTCTATGCAGGAAAAGATGTGTCCAAATTACGCTCCACTGATTTGAGAACTGCACTGTTATACAAAGAAGGTCCTAAGTTGAAACTGATCAATAAACTGTTATACAGAGAAACAGTAGACAGAGGGGGACAAGTAGACAAACAACAACTAGTGCTGCCCACTGCCTTTCGAGGCTCAGTACTGAGGTCCTTGCACAACCACATGGGGCACCTTGGTATAGACAGAACACTTGACTTGGTGAGATCCAGATTCTATTGGCCTAAGATGGGGCTGATGTGAAGCAACACATTCGAACTTGTAGTCGCTGCTTACAGAGGAAAGCTTTGCCCCAGAGGCTGCCCCATGTTAACACCACCAGTGCACCCATGGAGCTGATCTGTATTGATTTTCTGAGTTTGGAGTCTGATCAAAGAAATATCAGTAATGTGCTGGTGGTCACTGACCATTTCACGAGATATGCCCAAGCTTTCCCCACCAAAGACCAGAAAGCATCCACTGTGGCCAAAGTACTTGTAGAAAACTTTTGTTCACTATGGGGCTCCACAAAGAATCCATTCTGATCAAGGGAGAGACTTTGAGAGTCGTCTGATCAAAGAGATGCTTTCTCTGTGGGGAGTGCGAAAGTCCAGAACCACTCCTTACCACCCCCAGGGAGACCCACAGCCTGAACGTTTCAACCGCACTTTGCTAGATATGCTAGGCACCCTGCACCCAAAGGACAAGCCTAGATGGAGCCAACAAATTAGCACCCTGGTACATGCTTATAACTGCACCAAAAGTGATGCCACTGGATTCTCCCCTACACGCCTGATGTTTGGAGAAGCTCGACTACCAGTAGATGTGTGTTTTGGGGTCTCTCTGATGGGGTTCAAGCTGACAACTATTTACAGTATGTGCAAAAGTTAAAGGCCCAGCTAACTCATGCGTACCAACTGGCTCAAACCATGGCTGCCAAAAGAAATCTGGCCAACAAAGAAAGGTATGATAAAAGGTGAAAGCACAGGAACTCCAGGAGGGAGATCGGGTATTGCTAAGAAATCTGGGACTGCATGGCAAGCACAAGATTGCTGATAGATGGCACCATCTCCTCACATTGTAGTGGGCAAACTAGATGATCTGCCAGTGTACAAAGTAAGGCCTGAGAATAATTCAAAAGATGTAAAACAATGCATAGAAATATTTACTGCCCATTGGACAAATCTTAATTGAGTCTGAGCCCCTAGAAGATGCCCCTCTGGACCAGTGACTAGAGCTGCTACAAGAAAAGATCAAGAAAGTCTGCACCTACAGAAGCAAAGTTAAAGTGTTCCCTCCACAAGTCCCAGTTGAGCATGACTGTCAGTCCATATCGGAAGAAAGTGAGAGTGACTTTGAATACTATCCTTCTTACGAACTGAGTCAATTGTTTGGGCAATCCTAGTCAATACTGGAGATGAAGCTGGGCCTTCTGGACTGTCTAAGCCCCCAGCTTCATCCCTGGAGCCAATGCTCCCAGAAAGTGAAGTGCAAAGCATCAGATCAGATGAAATGGAATCATTGTGCATGGTTGAACTGTTTGAGCTTTCAGGGAGAAAATGATAGATTAGGGCAGACTGGTGATACACCAGAACAAGAAGAGTATTTTGAGTGCCCTGACAGTCCACTGCCAGTGTCAGCTCCATGCGAGCCAAATGTTGTGGACTCCAGAAACTGTAACTCCTGGAGCTGAAAGTGCCCCAAGTTCTAGCCTCTACCCCCATGGAGACTCCCTGACAAGTGAGGACAATGCTGAAAATGAGGCTCAGAGTGCAGAGACTATACAGTTCCCCTAGAAAGACTGGTCGAGCTGTAAAGCCTGTGGTGCACCTCAGTTATGATTCACTTGGGAGGCCTGTGGACTTGCCTCTCAATGTTGTCCATAAAGGAGTGTATGTGTCCCGAGCTCATTGCCCAAACTGAGCATCAGTGCTAACTCCAAGTTACTTGTGTTGCCCTCTAAGTATGGTGCCTTGCCCCATCCAGCCCCAAGGTAACTGATAGGAAGGGCCCCTCTCTTCAGGTTTCATGTACAAGAGGTAATAACTTGAGTTATGGTACAATGTGTATGTAATACTGTATAAGAGTGACGTACTGCAATGTTTCAGAAATGTGTTCTTGGTAAAATGATATATTGACTGATGATTACATATGCGAGCCTAATGCAAATGTATATGGTTGCAGTTGAAACTTATAGGGTACTTGCTTGACGCGGACGTCAAGCTTTCCCAGGCCAGGAAGGTGTAACCCCTGCAAATGGGGGTTCCAAAAGACTTCCAGGGAGCTTGCTTGAATACTCCAAGCCTGAATGGTGTTTGGCGTTTAAGCCATTTATCAGTGAGTGTTTTTAGAACCTCTGGTACTGTCTCTTTAAGAGCTGTCTGCTTGCAGACATAATTAGTTTGTATGGGGGGACTGTGTGCTTCTCTGTTTGAGTACCACTCGAACTGCTGCCAATTTACACCATTTTTGCAGTCACTAGGAGTGCAAAGGGAACCTATCTGAAAGATGTAACTGTTTGCCAGAAATCATTTACAGTAATAATGAAATTACAGTTTGTCTAACCTGCTTTCTTTGCAGTCAGAACTGTGTCTGTCTAGTTCCCCATTCTGGTTTTGAACTGCTGAACTGGACCAATCAGTGTGGAGTAAGCTAGCTCTAAAATGGTGCCTTGGACGAATCAGAACTTGGACTCATAATCTGAGCCAGCCACAAGAGGATTGTATGGGCAGTGACTCTGGGAGATGTAGTTTAGACTTCAGTGCCTTTTGGACCAACAGCAGCAGTCTATTGTGAGTGACAGCCAATCCAGTCAAGAACTGGGAGGAACTCAAAGGAAGTGCCTGGTTTTGTCGGTTGGAGTTTCAGTTGAGCTTTGGCAGTGAAGAAGGAAGGAGCCCTGTGCTTTTCAGTGTGCAGTTTTAGTCAAAACGTGTGTAAGGCCCAGAGTTCCGGTCTGCAGCTTGTGTAACAGCTTGTTAGGACTGAATCCGTCCTGTGAAAAGAATCAAAGGATCTCTGAAGAGTAGAAACCAGGCTCACCCTGTAGAAGACTGGAGGAATTGCTGAAAATTGCATTCGGTCTGTCAGGAACTGAATCTGCTTGTGTTCTCCCGGTATTGTGCAGTAATTACGATCGGATACAGATGCAGCCTGCCTGGTATAGTGCTTTCTTTTATATGGATGTGTGAAGAGGTTTGTGTACCTCAAGTGAGCCCTGCTGACATTGAAGGACCCTATCTTATTTGGAGGTCGTGAGTACTAATTCAGGTCGCTCCTGTTGAATTGCCACATTAAATCCAAATGGAATTACTGTACTGCTGACTGTTTAATTCTCCTTTCTCTGTGTGAAAGGGCCCTACCAGCTGCCACGGTTTGGACTAGCCACTAGGGCTTGGGTACCCAGGGACAGTAACTGATAGGGATAGGCCTGTGCACAGAGCCATAAGTAGATTATTAGAGTGATAAGCTAATTAACCTGATTTCCCTGTCCTTGTTATATCCCCTAAATAAATCAGAGCTGCTTGTTTCAGCAAAGTTATACTGCCTGAGGTATTTGTCTATGTTAAAGTACTGTACTGTGATTGTTGCACTGTATCTCATTTCACAGGAGGTCCCAGTGCGGAACCAGACCTGGGGTAAGTGTATACTGTGAAGGTAATTCTGATATATTGTGTGGGCCACTAGTGGGAAGAACGGGGGGTTGCAGTGTCCCAGAGGGCTGTGACCAAGTTAGTTTAACTATTGCAAACCCTGACCTCTGGGTGGAGGCACCCGCCATTGGATCCAGGCCCCTCAACCTGTTAGTGGCAAATCAGGCAGGGGTAGTAGCCCCTGGGATAGCGCCATCTAGGGGTTACACTCACATTGCCCCCATCTTCAAATTGTGCCCCCTTGTTCTTGCACATCTCTTTTTCTGAAAGATGCTACCCTCTTGGACTTTGTTGATTCCCTTGAGGTACTTGAAAGTTTCTATCATGTCCCCCCTTGCTCTCCTTTCCTCGAGGGTATAGATATTAAGCTCCTCTCTCTTTTTATGGCTCCTGGTGCAGACCCTACACCATTTTAGTTGTCTTCCCCTGGACTGCCTCCATACTGTCTTATGTCCTTGCGGAGATGGGGTCTCCAGAACTGCACGCAGCACTCCAGATGGGGTCTCACCAACTGTCTGTACAGGGGGATGACAACTTCCTGTTTTCTACTGGTGATGCCTCTCCCTATGCATCCCAGTAAGCCCTCCTTACTGCCTTCTCACATTGTTTGCCTATCTTTAGGTCGTCTGATATGACTACCCCCAGGTCCCTTTCCATTTTTGTTGTTGTTAGTACCTCCCCCCATTATGTACTCTTCCCCTGGGTTTTTGTTTCCCAGGTGCATTACTTTGTACTTCTTTGCATTGACTCTCAGCTGTCATACATTTGACCATTCCTCCAACCTTGCCAAGTCCCTTCTCTTCCTGTCTCCCCCCCCCCCCCCGTGTATCAACCCTGTTGCAGATTTTCGTGTCGTCTGCAAAGAGGCATACTTTTTCTTCCAGCCCCTCTGCAGTGTCACCTATAAAGACATTAAAGAGGACCGACCCCAGTGGTACCCTGCTAGTAACCCTCCTGTCTTCAGAGAGGACTCCATTTACTATTACCCTCTGCGTCCCTTGTCCAGCCAATTTTTTTTACCCAGGCTTCCACCCTGGGACCCACTCCCAGACTGTCTAACTTG
This sequence comes from Neoceratodus forsteri, assembly GCA_016271365.2. Classification (NCBI taxonomy): domain Eukaryota; kingdom Metazoa; phylum Chordata; order Ceratodontiformes; family Ceratodontidae; genus Neoceratodus; species Neoceratodus forsteri. Next base: position 574,040,314 of record CM057452.1, read on the forward strand.
TTTATTAATTTTTTGTGTGGGTCTGTGTCAGATGCCTTGCTAAAGTCTAGGTAGGCCATATCCACAGCCCCTCCCTGGTCTACTACTTTGGTCACCCAGTCAAAGAAATCTATTGGATTTGTCTAACATGATCTTCCCACTGTCAATCCATGCTGCCTTGGGTCCTGTGTCCCGCTGCCCTCTAGGTACTCAACAGTTCTTTCTTTCAGAAGAGATGCCATCATTTTCCCTACCACTGAGGTCAAGCTAACAGGTCTGTAGTTTTCTGCCTCTACCTTGCTCCCACTTTTGTGAAGGGGAACTACATCTGCCCTCCACCAGTCCTAAGGTACCACACCATCCTCCCATGATTTGTTAAAAAGGGTAGTCAGTGGTGTCACTAGTTCTCCCCTTAGTTCTTTTAGACTTCTTGCACCTGTAGGAAGAAGATCCAGAGAAGGATGACCACAATACCTGTATTTGCTGCCTTGGCCCAGACCATGATATCCAGGCCTATAAGATTTGCTGCGGCTTCAACTAGGCTACCAGGTGGTGCCACCAGAAGGCCTTGCAATTGTTCGTGCTCTTGCAGAAGGTCGCCCACATGGAGAAGGAGCTTCAGGCCAGGTGTTCCTCTGCTTCTCTTGCCCAGTCCTTGGGCTCTCACTCCTCCAAGGCCTATGGAAAATTGGTCAGGAAGCACAAGCACTGTGACAAGGACCATGCTAAGGACTGGTCCCCCCCAGCCAGTTCTCAGTCACCGCTTCATGTGTCAGCTGCGGCAGGGGTGTCCTCCACTGTGGGGATGGTCCCCCCTACCACCCACACCCTCACTTCAACAGGGCTCTCGTGGTTGCTCTTCCCACCAGTCTGACTTTGGCAGGTGTCAGTTCCTCTGGCTTGGGTCTTTCTTCGGCCCCACTGACTCCTCAGCCCCTGCTGTTTAGGCCCTTGTTTTCCATGGGCCATCAGTCAGGTGGTACCACTGGTCCGGTCTCAGCCGGCGCAAGCTCAGTGCTCTCAGGGGTCCATTCTACTCCCCAGATGCTGATCTTGGCCTTTTCTTCACCCACTGCCTCGGCCTTGGAGCCCCGGTCCCTTTTGAGTCACTCCAGACCATTCCTCAGTCATCCTCGCCTTCCCCATGATGACAGGCCAGGCTGTGGAGCTGGCCCATTGACCTTGGACTGCTCAGCCGCCTTCCCCGTTGCCACCACTGGCCCCGATGCCTCTGGGCATTCTGATGCTGATCACAGTAGATTTTCAATCTATGCTTTATTTCCTGTGGAATTTTATGCAAGCACAACTTGCCACCCCACAGGGGCCTCCTAATCCTGCCCCGAAGCCCCCTTCCCCACAGGGCCACAACTTGCCCCTCGTGATATGGTACCCTCTAACCCCCTCAGTACCTGAGGGATGAGGATGAATATCCCCCTGACCTTCCTCCTCCAGATGATGAGGACAAAAGCGATGCTGGAGATGACAGAGGTGTCACCCTTTCCTCTCCACCTCCTTGGTGTCGTCTGATGGGGAGGAGACCCCAAAGTATATCCCATGGTTCCCCCAGGATGACCCCTCCTTTGTGTCCATCATAAAACAGTTGCAGGCTGCCCTGGGGTTTAAAGCAGAGGAGCAGGACCTTACCCAGCATCATTTGTCTTGGTATCTAGGCCTTCTGGAGGCCCCCTTATCATCGCTCCCATGATAGAGCCCTTTGAGGATGCCACCATGGCTGCCTGGCATAGGTCCAGCTTGGTCCCTGCCATGCCTAGGAAGGTGGACAAATTGTACCAGGCTCCCGCAGAGAAACCCTTCTATGCTGAGCAGCCCCACACAAATTTCTGTGATCATTAATGCTGCCCATAATTATGCCAGGAAGCCAAAGCATCTCTGTTTCCTTCCTTCTGACAAGGAGTCAAGGAAGTTGGACTTGATTGGAAAAAGGACCTTTGCCTCATCTACTTTGTCCATCAGGATTCTCAGTTACATCGCCCGTATGATCCAGTTTCAAAACCAATTCTGGGCTCAAGCCAGAGAGGCTGCGAAAGCCCTCCACAAGGATCCTCTGAAACCGCATTTGCTTCAGGCCCTCCAGTCTGAGGATGATGTCGACAAGCATCTTTTGCAATGTGCCTATGATGCCGCTGATGCCTCAGCCCAAGCGGCTGCTGCTGGTATCTGTCTTTGGAGGCAGTCTTGACTTAAGGTCTTGGGCTTTGCCCAGGATGTCCAACAGTACATCCTGAATGCCCCCTTCAGCAGGTACAAACTGTTCGGGGCGGATGTGCAGGATATACTTTCAGATCTGCAGGACTCTGGCTGCACGTTGGGGTCGGTCCATTCAGTTTACCACATTCAACCTAGAAGTGGTCAGCGGGTGCCCTTTCGGCATGCTGCCCATAGACCCAAGCCCAGCGCCAAGCCTCAGAGTTAATGTAGGGCAGCCTCAGCCCTGCCTACCCCTACCTCCACCATGGGGAAAGCCCCCATGGTAGGTGATGGGACCACGGTTGCTACCTCAGCATGACTGCTTACTCGACCCCCATAGCTGGGCAGGAGGTGGTAGTAGTGGGGTGCTTCTCACTGCACCTGGATAAATGGAGGCAGATCACCCGAGATGGCTGACTATTGCAGCTTGTAGGACACGGCCACACTCTAGGCTTCTGGATGGCTTCCAGGAAAACTTCCCGTTCAGTCTTCTTGCCTCCCGACCACATTCCAGTGCTCATGGGGAGGGTTGCACCCCACTGCACAAAAGGGCATAGAAGCTGTCCCCGAGACTCAGCAGGACAGAGGGTTCTGCTCTCACTTCTTTCTGGTTCCCAAATGTGTAAGGGATCTCAGACCCATCCTGGACCTCTGAGAGCTAAATTTCTTCATTCACTACAAGAAATTCTGGATGGTGACTCTTCAAAGACTGCTGCCCCTTCTGCACCAGGGAGACTGGATATGCTCTTTCAACATGCAGGATGCATAGCTGCATATCAAGGTGTGTGTCTCCCACTGACAGTACCTCAGAACCTTTATTCGAGGGGGCTCTTGTAGCAGGCAACACCAGTAGGACTAAGCCACCAGGCACTAGGACCACACGGAAAACTTCTAGCTAGCAGTCTACAGTGGGGGGCCACCCCCAACGTCAGCACACCATCGTCCGTTCTATAGTATGAAAGGGGCAGTCCCCCAGACCCACCCTAGTTCTTTTCCTGCCGTGAACTTGCGCAAGTTGGACCGCCACAGATGTCTGCTTCAGTCTGCAGCCATTTTCTCAATTTTATATTTTCTTCATTTTGAAAAACATCGTTTTTCAGTGTTACTCTGCTTTTGTTTATGTCTTCTTCTCCAGCTTCATCTTCAGACCAGCCTACGAAGTGTGCTTGCGGCAAGCAGCTTCCCTCCAAAGATGGACACTCTTCTTGTCTGCTCTGCTTAGGCCCTGACCATGACTCCAGAGCCTGCCAGCACTGCCTGGACTTCAAGCAGGCCGCATGGAGATGCAGTTTGAAGACCCTCCAAAGCTGCTTGTTGCAGCAGAAGTTAGCCACGATGGAGAAGAAGCTTCAAGGCAAAAGTTCCTCTTCTTCTCCTCCGGTCTTCAGGGTGTTGACTACTACTTCTACCCAGAAGAAGTAGTCGTCTGGTGGGAAGCATAAGCACAGAGACAAGCACAGGGACCAGTCCCGGTCAGCTTCGTGCTCTCGATGACTGTATAAGTCGGTGTCTGCCTCCGGGTCTTCCTCCTGTAGGAGGTAGGCCCCTCCTCCTTTGGCAGCCCTTACCCCTACCGGGCTACCAGTTTCTCAGCTGCCCATCCTTATCTCAGTCTCGGGCAGTGGCTCCTCGGGGCATTGGACTTCATCCCCTGCCTCCCAGCCCCTGATGCTCAGGCCCTTACTCACTGTGGGTCCTCAGCCAGGTGGCCCAACCGGGGTTTCCTCCTCGAGTGGCAGGTCTTTGCCCATCGCTCCCCTGGTCCTGATGTTGTCGACGTCGGTTCCTGATTCTGGGTCTGTCGCCTCTAAGCAACGCATGGAGCAAGCGCTCCCCTCTTCCTCTGTTGGGAGCTAGCTCCCCTACACAGATGCCTGCATCCCCTTTGGGGCCAGCGACACCTGTAATGCCAGACCAGTGTCAATCTTCACTTGTCCAGCAGATGCCTGCTCTGGCAGCATCTACACCGACAATGCCTCAACTGCCATCACGTCCCCCTCACCCAACGCCGGCTGGCCCTTTGGGCAATCTCCAGCCGATGCCTGCAGAGCCGGTGCCAGGGTTTCCAGCACCTCAGAGACCAGCGCCAGGGTACCTGATGCCTCAATGGCTGACACCTGGCTACCCGACACCTTAGGGACCAATGCTGTTTCCCCAATTCCCTTACCCACCATATAATCCACTCCCACCGGTGAATTATAACACACTGTATTCAGCATGGTGGGCCTTTATAAAGGATAAAGGCAAAGACACTCCCAGGAGGCCTGCCTCTCGTCCACCTTCTCAGGATCCTCTTCCTAGAAATGACCATGCAGGCCCTAGCCATCCCCCATTCTCCAGCACCTTCTCCAAGTCATATGGTCTATTGTAAGGGGGAGCGTCACCCTCAGATGCCTGTCCCTGACAGTGACCCGTCAGGTAGGGATTCCTCCTCTTCTTCCTCAGAGGACTCTGAGAACTCTGGGGGCCTCTCTGATGACACCAAGCCCCCCAAGGTGACTCTCAGGTCTCCACCTGATGATCCTACCTTTCTGCACATCATGAGGCACATACAGTTCCTAATGGGGTGGGAAATGAAGGTGTTAAACCCTGAACGCCCAGGGTCCTTAAAGAACTAAGAGAGGTGGTGGCTGAACCTCTGGCTATCCTGTTTAGCCGATCACTGGAAACAGGGGAGGTACCCAAAGACTGGAGGACAGCAGATGTAGTCCCCTTATACAAAAGTGGGAACAAAGAGGAAGCGGGGAACTACAGACCAGTCAGCCTCACCTCAGTAGTGGGGAAGATCATGGAAGCACTACTGAAGGAGAGATTGGTGGAACATCTGGTTGTCAATGGACTACAGGACCCAAGGCAGCAAGGTTTCACCAGGGGGAGGTCATGTCAGACCAACCTCGTTGAATTTTTTGACTGGGTGACTAGGGAGGTGGATCAGGGGAGGGCAGTGGACATGGCCTATCTGGACTTCAGCAAGGCCTTTGACACTGTGCCACATAGAAGACTATTACACAAACTGGGGAATATGGGTGTGGGCAGGACAGTAGTGTGGTGGGTAGGTAACTGGCTGGGTGGCAAGACACAGAGGGTGGTGGTAAATGGCTGTCACTCCACAGAGGGAAGAGTGACCAGTGGGGTACCACAAGGATCAGTGCTGGGACCGGTCCTATTCAACATCTTCATCAGTGACATTGTGCAGGACCTAGAAGGCAGAATTTCACTGTTCGCTGATGACACAAAGCTCTGTAACAGAGTAGACACACCAGAGGGTGTAGACAGAATGAGAAGGAACTGCAGAAACTTGAAGAATGGTCAGGGGTTTGGCAGTTGAAATTCAATGCAAGGAAGTGCAAGATAATGCATATGTGGCACAAAAACCCTGGCACAATATATCAGTTGGGGGGGGTGAGGATATAGCATACACCAAGCAGGAAAGGGATCTTGGGGTTATCATCTCTGATGACCTCAAGGTAGGGAAACAGTGTGATAAGGCAGCAGGTAAATAGGATGCTAGGATGTATAGGCAGGGGCATCACCAGCAGGAAAAGGAAGGTCATAATTCCGCTATACAAGACACTAGTGAGGCCCCACCTGGAGTACAGTGTACAGTTCTGGAGACCATATATACGTAAGGACATAGACAGGGTAGAGAAGGTTCAGAGGAGGGCAACAAAGATGGTGCTTGGATTGCATCACAAGTCCTATGAAGACAGGTTAAAGGAACTGAACATGTACTCCCTGGAGGAAAGGAGGGAGAGAGGGGATATGATAGAGACATACAAGTATCTTACAGGGAGGAACAGGGTGCAGGAATACACTATTTTTAAGCGAAAAAGATGTTCCAGGACTAGAGGGCATGGGATGAAGTTGGAGGGAGGACGATTCAGAGGAAACATGAGGAAGAATTTCTTCACAGAACAGGTGGTGGACAAGTGGAACACCCTGCCAGAGAAGTGGTGGGGGCTGAAACAATCACGGGATTTAAGAATGCATGGGATAGACATAAAGGAATTCTGGAGGTCAGGGGTAAGGGGCAACAGACTTCTAGGAAAACATAAACTGAACTTACAAGCTCAAATGGGCAGACTGGGTGGGCCATAGGCCCTTATCTGCCGACACTGTCTATGTATCTATGTAATGCCATCTGGCGGTCTGCCTCTGCAAGAAAGAGACTCTCCCTCTGATGGTGCCGCCCCTCATCGATTCTTATGAGGACATTACTAAGGCTACCTGGAACCATCCTCCTTCCACTCTGGCCCTAGCCAAGAAGGCTGACCACCTGTATCATGTGCCGGTTGGCAAATCCTATTTGGATGAACAGCCAGAGGCTGACTCGGTGATGATGAATGCGGCCCATGACCGCACCAAGAAACCCAAGCACCACAGTACCCACCCTCCTGACAAGGAGTCTCGCCAGATTGATCAGTCTGGCAAGCATGTCTATGCTTCTGCCACTCTGGCTATCTGGACATAAAACTACGTGGCCCATATGGTCTAGTATCAAAACACCTTATGGGATAAGGCCTTGGAACTGGTGTAGATTCTGCCCAAGGACCCTACGAAGGCCCAGGTGGTCTTGCTTCTTAAATCAGGCTCAGAAGTTGGCACCCATGTATTAAGGGCTGCTTATGACACTGTCAGTGCAGCAAGATGAGCAGTGGTGGCAGGAGTATGCATACGCCACCATTCCTGGCTCCAGATGTCAGAGTTTGCACCTGATGTGCAGACAAAAATCCATTACACCCCTTTCTGGGGATCTGTCCTTTCCGGCGGCAATGCTCAGGACATCATCTCCTGCCTCCAGGAGTCCAGTAAAGTCTTGAGATCAGTCCACTTCATGTACTGTTCTCTGCCTAGGTCCACCCAACGTCAGCCCTTTTGTCGGCCTCCCCAGACAGCAGTCCAAGGGACAGCAGCCAAAGGGTGCCTTCAAGCGCAAGGCTTCTACCCAGCCAGCTGGAGCCTCCACGCCTTGGGCCCCCAGAACGTCCCTAGCTACTCTGCCCACCACTGGTGCTACAGCATGACTCTTTGCCTGACCCCCCCAAGAGATCTTGGGGGAGGCGGTGGGGGTCGCTTTTCCCTGTATCTAAAAGGGTGTCGCACTGTGACTTCAGACCAGTGGGTACTTCAAATCAAACAAAGAGGGCACAGGCTGGAGTTTCTAGAGGTCCCTCCAGACAGCCCTCCCTTGCATTCCCATTATAACCTGGCCCACATTGCCCTCATCCAGGAGGAGAGTCAGGCACTACTGCGCAAAAAGGCCATAGAGCTCGTCCCCCCGGCCCGAAGAGAGAAGGTGTTCTACTTCTACTTCTTCCTCATCCCCAAGAAGACAGGGAACTTGAGACTGATTCTGGATCTCAGCTGCCTGAACCTTTACATAAAATACAAGCATTTCAGGATGGTCACCCTCCAAGGGTTACTGCTGTCCTTCATCAGGGGGGCTGGCTATGTTCACTGGACATGCAGGATGCCTATCTCCATATCCTGGTTTTCCTGCCCCACCGATGGCTCCTGCACTTCTGTTTCCAGGGGAACCATTTTCAGTTTCGGGCCCTCCCTTTAGGCCTTTCCTCAGTTACCCGAGTCTTTACCAGGTGCCTAGCAGTGGTGACCGCGGCTGTTCAGAGACAGGGGTTTTATGTCTTCATTGCAGAAACAGAGCCACTCTAAGGGTCAGGTTCACAGTGACAGTGAACATCCATATGAAAGGCAAAGTCACAGTACATACATCAGTTTATTGTGCAAAAACACACGTTATAGAGGTGGAAAAAAAACCCACTGACATTTCACCTACTTATAGGCTTTTTCAAAAAGCCAAAATGTAGGTGAAACGTCAGTGTTTCCTTTTCCACCTCTGCCACATGTGTTTTTGCACAATTAGCCGATTAAGTCTGGAAACCTTATGAATGAACATGAATTTACCAGTGGAAAGTGTGTTCTGTGACTTTGTCTTTCACACAGTTTTAAGTCTTCCCCTGTCTGGATGACTGGCTATTGACAGCCCCCTCCAAAGTTCAGCTAATCCAATTCAACTCAGCTTTATTTATAGAGGGCTGTTCACACTGATCATAGTGTTTAAACAGTAAAAACACAATAAATATCACACTAAAAACATACAGTTAATCCAGCCATCCTGCAGCAAAAATAATAGTCTGGAAAAGCCAGGTCAAACAGGTGCATTTTTAGAGCAGTTTTAACGCTCTCCTCAGTTAGGTACTCACGTATCCGATGAGGTAGAGAGTTCCACAGGGTAGGGGCCACAAATGCAAAAGCCTGAGCCCCAGATGTCTTCAACCATCCAAATCCAGACCCTGGAGTCCACCTTTCGGCTATTCCAGCTCCTGGGGACTACTGTCAACCTCCACAAGTCTTGTCTCTGACTGAGCCAGCGCCTCCAATACATAGGAGCAGTCCTAGACTCCTCACAGGGCAGCGCCTTCCTGCCACAGGACAGAGTGGAGTGTCTGATAATGCAGGCCCAGCTGGTATCTTCCTCCCATGAGGTCCCAGACAGATCCTTCCTGCGTCTCCTGTGGCACATGGCAGCGGCTATAGCCACAGTTCCCCTTACCCACTTGCATATGAGAGTGCCTCAATGGACTCTCTGAGTCCAATGGGACCAATGTACTGACGACCTAGATCAGCTGGTTATAGTCTCGAACCCAGTGAGTCAGACACTGGAATGGTGGCAGAACCCCTCCAATCTCCTGGTACAGACAGACAACATGTCTGTGGTCTACTGCCTCAACAAATGGGGGATTCACTCCTACCCCCTTTGCCATGAGGTCTTAAAAGTCTGGTACTGGGCCACAGGGCACAACCTGGAACTAACATCCATACATGTTCCAGGTGTCCAAAATGTTCTGGCCGACAGCTTAAGCAGGTCCAGGTTGAAGGTTCACGAGTGGGAGCTTCTGTCCTCTGTGATCGAAGATCTCTTTGACAGGTAGGGCTGCCCAGAGCTGGACCTCTTTGTGCCCCCACTCAATGCAAAACTGCCCAATTTCTGCTCACTTGATCCAAGGCCTGGTGTTTTCTGGCACAACACTTTGTCCCTCTCCTGGACAGGGAGGTTTCTGTATGCCTTTCCACTTCTGCAGAGGGTCCTTCTTAAACTGCAGACCGAAGGGGCAGAGATAATTCTCATAACTCCCTACTGGCCGTATCAGATATGGTTTTCACTTCTACAGCAATTGGCAGTGATGTCTTCAGTCCCCCTGCCCCTGTGTTCTGACTTGCTGTCCAAAGAACAGGGCACTCTGGTCCATCTGAACCTCAAGTCTCTGCATCTCCATGCGTGGCTCTGTGACAGGGTTGAATAGGACCGTGCCCCAGTTGTTATGGAGAGTTTGAATGCAGGGATCTGTTGTGTTCTTTCCTTTCGTGTCTCTTGGCTGTCTGGTTGCACAACCAAATTTTCCTAGGATTTGATCACCCTGACAGTCTCACAGTTTGTTTGCCTCCCACTGTCTCTGTCTTCCCTTGCTGTTTCTGTCTTTTCCTCCCTTACATATTTGCTGGTATAAAAATATATGCAAATAATTTTGTGGAAATGTAACTGATATTAGGATCCCTTTGTTTAGAAAGTATATCGTGTCAGTGTTGAAATGTATGTAATTATAGTTTGAGATGATTGCAAAAAGCTATAGGGAACTCATGGGGTTAACCTGAGAGCAGTTTTTAAACCCTTTTTCAGAAGCTACGGAGAAGGGGCCTCAGTTCTGGGACATTGTGTTCTTGTTGCACCTGCCTGAAATTTACAAGAACATATTAGAAAACAACAGGATGCTTGTTAAGGAGGGGGGTTGCAAGGACTTATAAAAACAGAGCTGCAGTTTCTTGCAAGAGAGAGAGACAGACACACAGAGATTGAAGGAAAACTCAGATGGATCTTCTCTGTTTGTTCTGCCTTTGTAAATAGTTATTCTGAACAATTTTATTTTTTATTTTATTGTTATTCATAATAAAACTCTTGTGAATTTTACAAATCCTCCTGGTTTTCCTATGCTTCCTGACCTGTGCCTCGATGACAGACTCCTGCAGACTTAGCTATTGCTCGCTTCAGAGTTTCTTCCCGGGTGGCAGACGTCTTAGTGGCTGCTAGACAACCTTCCACGAGAGCCACTTACGCCATGGGCCACCGCTCGGCACTTGGATCCATTCACCTGTCCGGTGGACCTCATCCTGGAGTACCTTCTGTCATTTTCGGACTCAGGTCTGGGGTATTCTTCACTTAAGGTGCACTTTTCCACCATCTCTGCATACCGTGCACCTGTTGAGGGCAAAGCTATTGCCCAGCTAGATCTTTTCCGCACTTGGGATATGTTGCACTTGAAACCCCCCATTAGGGATCCTGCACCAAAATGGGATCTTCTGTTTATGTTGGAAAAGCTTGCTTTGCCTCCCTTTGAGCCAGCCACAAGCTGCGAGCTACGCTTCCTGTTGTGTAAAGTGTTATTTTTAGTTGCTGTCACTTCTGCTCTGAGGGTTTCCAAGCTTCAGGCACTGATGTGTAAAGAGCCTTATTTGGTTTTTCACAAAGGCAGGGTGTCTTTGTGTACTAACCTTAGGTTTTTGCCGAATCTGAGTTTATGCTGAATCAAGCCATCCACCTGCCTGTTTATTATCCAGAGTACATGAATCAAGGAGAGGCCTTGCTTCATACTCTGGATATTCACCGGCTGCTCCAATAGTATTTGAACTGCACCCGTTGTATACGCAAATCTGATAAGTTGTTTGTTTCGTATGCCCCCAGGAGAGAAGGGGCTCCTGCTTCCAAACAGTATTTGTCTAAGTGGTTAGCTAATTGTATTGTGTACAGGGGTATGGCTGCTTCAGTAGCCTCTTTCAGAAATGTGTCTGCTGCAGATGTTTGCACAGCTGTCACTTGGAGTTCTGTCCATACCTTTATCAGGCATTACCATCTGGACGTTGCCTCTAGGCATAGGGCTGGCTTCGGACTTGCAGTCCTTCAGGGCCTCATTTCATGAATGCCCTCTGCTTGTTCCTTCCTCCTGCCTACTGACTGAGTCAGTTCTGTTACTGCTTGGGACTCAGTCCTACCGGTGTTGCCTGCTGCAAGAGCCCCCTCGAAGAAAGATAGTACAGTTACGTAAGAACTTACCGTAACAGCAGATCTTCAAGAGGAGCTCTTGCAGCAGGCACTGCTTTCCCTCCCTTCTACCCCCTGATTGCCTTTTCTCCTTCTTGGCTACTCTGCTTTATACAGCCATGAAGAGCCGCCTCCGTTCTCCTTTTTCTGGCCATGCCGGGGTCTCCAGCTGGAGAACTGAGGTGGGTCTGGGGGACTACCCCTTTTATACTATAGGACAGATGTCGGCGTACCAATGTTGGGGGTGGTCCCCCGCTTTAGACTGCTAGCTAGAAGTTTTCCGTGTGGTCCTAGTGCCTGTTGGCTTAGTCCTACTGGTGTTGCCTGTGCAAGAGCTCCTCTCGAAGATCTGCTTTTACGATAAGTTCTTATGTAACTATAGATCTTACTCCGAGAGGGCTCTCGCAGTAGGTAATTACATATAGGACTGACATCGGCAGGCGGCAGGACCCCACGGAAAAATTTCTAGCTAGCAGTCCCTGGCGAGGAACCGCCCCCACGTCAGGTGACCGGTGTCAGACGACGTCGGTATAAAGGGGCGGTCCCGGACACCCGCCTTCCAGTTCTTTCCCGCCGTTAGCTCGTGCAGCGCCTCGCAGTAAAGTTCGTGCTCAGCACCCTGTTCTTTCGTCAGTTTTTTACCAAGAATTATCAGTATTTTCATATCGCATCGTCAGGGTAACGTCGGTGTATGTTGTCCCCTTCCAAAAATAAGTGCGACTCGTGCGGCGCCCAACTGCCTCACAAGGACGGCCACTGTCTCTGCCTTTTTTGTCTAGGCCCCGACCACGCGGTTGACAAGTGCCTGCATTGCCTGCACTTCAACGCGGCTACCCGCAGATGACGCCAACAGTCCCTGGAAGCCCATCTGCTCAAAAAGAAGATGTCTTCAATGGAGAAGGAATTGAAGAAGCTTAGGCAGGCGTCGACCTCTCCTGAAGGACACCACAAGAAGCGGGACAAAGAAAGGCACAGGGAAAAGGCCTCCTCATCCACGACTCTGGCCGGGGTCGCGGTTCAGGTAACGTCCCCTCCGGGGGATCGTCCGACGGCAGCCTCAAAGGTTTTGGAGGAGGCGTCGGCACACCCGTCGGGCTCACGCTCAGGTCCTGCGGGTGCCTCCGGGCTAAAGGAGGCCTCTGCCCCCCAGTACCGCCGCAGGCTTGCGGCCTACTGGTGCGGGCACCTCCCATAAGTCGGACGTCAGCTCCTCCGACGTCCGCCGGGAGAAGACCGATAAGACGCCCGACCCTTCGGGGCGGCGCACAGTCGCGTCCCCCTTGGACCGGGCCGCTTCCCACCCTCGGCCCGCCTCTGACGAGGGACCCCATAAGCCGGACGCCGGCTCCTCTGGCGTCCGCCGGGATCTAGCCCCTAAGTCGCACTTCGGCTCCTCCGACGTGCGCCGGGCGTTGGCATCTACGACAGACCCTCCATCGTCTGTCGTCCCAGGTTCCCCGCAGCCTTCGCTGCCATCCGGGGAGCCCGAGTCACCCCAGCCTGACCCCGGGGACTTTTCTCCTCCGTCCCCGGGTGATGTCGGGGATATTCTTCCGCTGTCAGACCCTCCTCCTACAGAACCGAGTGCGACGCCGGCCCTGCCGACACCGGCTCCGACACTGGCCCCGCCGACACCAGTTCCGACGCCGGCCGGGGATATCCCCCCTCTGTCGGGCCCGACCTCCCCCATGGGCCTATCAATGTCGACCTGCCCATGGGGCCCCCTACTGGGCTGTCTGCTCCGGCAGCTCCTCCGGTACCCGGTATCCACCATCCTATCCGACGCCATCTTACCTGGGTCCGCAGGTATCCAGTCAGTAGTACTCCGACGCCGGGTTCACCGACGCCAGAAATTCCCGACGCCTCGCAATACCTGGCACCGTGGTACCCCGCAGTCGCTTACGGATACCGCCTTACGGATATAATCCGGATAATTATCCCCCTCGTCCTCCTCCACCACCCCCCAGGCTGCCGGTGGATCTTCAGGAGACTCTGGCTTCCTGGTGGGCTGAGGCCAAGGCTCAGCTCACCAAGGAAGTCAAGAACCACCTTACGGCGATGGTGCCACCCCCGGCCCCCGTACGCCCCAGACAGCACTCTCCCTCTCCGCCTCCGGATTCCCAAGCTCTTCCCTCTGGATCCAGAGAGGGGCAGGACATGCGTCCAGGGATTCCCCCTAAGGAACCCGTTCCTCCCCCTAGACGGGTCAGGGAGTCTTACTCTGCTTCTAATTCTTCTTCTTCCTCCTCCCTCTCTGATTCATCGGATTCCTCCTATGAATGCTCCGAGAGAGATGACGAGCCTCGCTCTCCGTCCAAGCCCCAGCTGAGGACTCCTCTGGAGGACCCTTCCTTCACGGAGTTGCTCAGGAAGATCCAGGAAGTACATCAGTGGTGTTCTCTGGAACCAGATCCTCAGCGGGTTAAACTCGCCGAACATCTGGACCTGCCCCTTACGGCCTCTACTCTAGTGCCACCCTGGATCGAGCCTCATGCCCACCTTGTTTCCACTATTTGGAAACAACCATCGGCTTTAGCTCCGCTTCCTAGGAAGTCCAACAGGCTATACCAGGCTCCAGAGGGTGTAGATTTTTTGGATTCTCACCCCCTTGCAGACTCGGTCATGATTAGCGCCGCTCATGGTCGGTCAGCACACCCCAAACATTTAAGCTCGTCTCCCCCGAATAAGGAATCTCGCCTTCTGGACCAGTACGGAAGAAAAATATACACTTCTTCCACACTGGGAATTCAGGCCCTGAATTATGTCGCACATATGGGGGATTACCAGAAGGCTATCCTTACCCAGGCGGAATCTAAGATTCACTCCTTACCTGACTCCCAAGTCAAGCAGGAGTTAGCTGACCTAGTCCGTTCTGCTCGTTCGGCCAGTCGTCACATCCTGAGGACGACCTACGATGCAGTGGACACTGCGGGGCGGAGCTCTGGGTTCGCTGTAAGTCTTCGGCGTCACGCCTGGCTCCGCGTGTCAGGTTTGGTCCCAGAGGTGCAGTCAGCAATTCAGGAAGCACCTTTCAGGGGTTCAGTGGTTTTCGGTGGTGATGTCAAGGACATCATCGCCGATTTGCAGGAGAAGGGGACGGCTCTGAAATCTGTGGATTCCATGTACCATCCCCATCCCCCGCAGTGCCATCCTTTTCGCAGACGCAGCCGGCCTCAAGCGAAACCCCAAGGAAGGTGGCCACCAAACGCGGCCCCTCGCAGCTGCTAGGCCCCCGTCACCAAATAAGCAGCTGGTGCCCCAGCTGCGCGCTGCCCCACACCACCTGACTCCTCCCTCTCCCACCACCTCCAGACTCCCTGGAGGAACCGGTAGGAGGGAGATTCTCCCTCCACCTTCCGAGTTGGGAGAGGATAACAATGGATTCATGGGTGCTTCAGATTATCGTGGAAGGGCACCCCCCCCAAAGTCCTCTTACACGAGGGACCATCTTCCTTTGGTCAGGGAAGAAATATCTGCCCTTCTCGTGAAGCAGGCCATAGAACCCGTTCCTCCTCACCTTCAGGGGATGGGTTACTATTCCCATTTCTTCCTGGTACCAAAGAAGACGGGAGATCTCAGACCCATTCTCGATCTCAGCTCCCTGAACTTCTACGTGGAATACAAAAAGTTCAGGATGCTCTCCCTTCAAACCCTTCTGCCCTATCTTCGGCCGGGTCAATGGCTTTGTGCGCTGGATATGCAGGATGCATATCTGCATATCCCCATTCGTCCCTCGCATCGCAAGTACCTCCGGTTTGCTTTCCAGGGGGACCATTACCAATTCCGGGCACTACCGTTTGGTCTTTCCTCAGCTCCCCGAGTTTTTACCAAATGCCTGGCGGTGGTAGTGGCCCACCTGCGTACTTTGGGAGTTCAGGTGTTTCCCTACCTGGACGACTGGCTCCTGGCGGCCTCATCCAGGGAGGAGCTCCTGCAATTTCTCTCCCTCACCCAGCAGGTTTTTACTTGCCTGGGTATCACCATCAACCATTCCAAGTCTCATCTGGACCCCTCCCAGAGACTTCAGTTCATCGGGGCTATCCTCAACACGGCAGTGAGCAAGGCCTTCCTTCCTCTGGACAGGGCGGCCTCCCTCCAGTCACAGATTTCCCTGCTATCAGAACGCAGGAAGGTTCCGGCGAGGTCGGTTCTCTGTCTCTTGGGGCTTATGGTGGCCGCCATCCCGACGGTTCCCCGCGCGCGGCTCCACATGAGGATTTCTCAGTGGACTCTCCGCTCTCAGTGGGATCAACTTGTAGACGACCTAGATCATCTGGTGCTGATCGCCTCGCCGATGACAAGAGACTTGCAGTGGTGGATGGTTCGAGAGAACCTGTTTCAGGGGTCCCCTTCTGTCATCCTCCCCACTCCCAGACTCTGACCAAGGACGCATCAGGTGAAGGTTGGGGAGCCCATCTGGGTCCTCACCGAACCCAGGGTTTATGGTCCAGATGGGAGCTAGCTCTCCACATCAATGTGCTCGAGCTACAAGCAGTACTATATGCTCTCCAAGCCCTTCACCAATGCATCCTTCCCGGTCACCTAGCTGTCCAGCTGGACAATGTGTGCGTGGTGTGGTACATCAACAAGCAGGGAGGGACTCGATCCTACCCGCTGTGCAGGGAAGCAATGAGGGTTTGGGACTGGGCAACGCTTCACAACCTTCACCCCACGGCGATCCATGTTCCAGGAGTCGACAATACCCTGGCAGACAAGCTAAGTCACTCCTCGGCTCTGCCACACAAGTGGGAGTTGGACCAAAAGGTTCTAGACGATATCTTCCAGCTTTGGGGGACTCCACAGGTAGACCTGTTCACCTCTTCCCAAAATGCAAAACTTCCCACCTTTTGCTCGCTCGCTCGCTCCAGAGCGAAGGCGCTTTCTGGAGTGACGCTCTGTCTCTAAACTGGAAGGGCAGATTCGTCTATGCTTTCCCCCCAATTCCTCTGGTCCCTCGTGTACTGCAGAAACTTGCAACGGAAGGAGCGAGAATGATTCTGATCGCTCCTTTCTGGCCCAGGCAAATCTGGTTCTCTCTTCTACAACAATACTCAGAGGTTCCTCCTCTTCCTTTATCCCGAGGATTGCTGACCCAGGATCAGGGGACCCTGGTCCATCCGGGACTCAAGTCGCTACAACTTCATGCATGGCTCCTGCAGACCTAGCCCAATCTCACTTTGGCGTCTCTCCAGAGGTGGCCGAGATTCTGGTGGAGGCTAGAAAACCCTCCACTAGGTCCACTTACGCCATGAAATGGAAGAGATTTTCTATTTGGGCTGCCTCCAGGAAGGTGGAGCCTTTCTCCTGTCCTGTGGCCGTTCTGCTTGATTATTTACGTCACCTCTTCGACCTGGGTCTCGGTCATTCCTCTTTGAAAGTTCACATGGCCGCTATTTAGCCTACCATGTTCCTTTCGCTGATAAAGCCTTTGCCCAATTAGAGGTATCCAAGACTTTTCTTAGAGGGGTCCTTCATCTCAGGCCCCCTGTCCGGATTCCTGCTTCCCCTTGGGATTTGAACTTTGTTCTCGAGAAACTTACCCTTCCTCCCTTCGAGCCTGTGGCCTCCGCAGATTTGAAGTTTCTGTCGTGGAAGACACTCTTCTTGGTGGCCATTACTTCTGCTCGAAGAATTTCCGAGCTCCAGGCCCTTGTGTGTAAAATCCCCTATCTGATTTTTCACAAGGAACAAGTAGCTCTTCGCACAAACCCTAAGTTTCTACCAAAAGTGGTAGCGGAGTCTACATTAAATCAGTCTATAGAGTTACCTGCCTTTTTCACGCAGTACTCCAACCAGGGAGAATATTTGCTCCATACCATGGATGTTCACAGGATTCTGAGATACTACACCGATAGGACAAAGGATCTCAGAAAGACGGATCAGTTGTTCATCTCCTTTGCTCACAAAAGGGAAGGCAGTGCTGTTTCCAAGCAATGCCTGTCAAAGTGGTTGGCTCATTGCATCACTTTCTGTTATGACAAGTACAACAAGACCCTTCTGGGTCAAGTCAGAGGTCACTCCACTCATGGAGTAGCAGCCTCTGCGGCTTGTTTCGAGAATGTGTCTGCGGCAGACATCTGTGCTGCCACCACTTGGACTTCCGTCCATACCTTTACGAAACATTACAGTTTGGACGTTGCCTCTCGCTCGTGAGAGCAGGCTTCGGTTAGCGGTCTTGCAAGGCCTCCTGTCTTGAGGTTTGCAAGGTTTTGCTATTTCTTGGAGTAGTTCCTCCTCCCGGTGCCTTTCATTTGTTCCAGACTGCTTGGGATTCTGTCCTATATGTAATTACCTGCCAAGAGCCCTCTCGAAGTAAGATAGTACAGTTACGTAAGAACTTACCGTAACAGTAGATCTTCGAGAGAGGCTCTTGCAGTAGGTAATACCTTCCCGCCCTCCATCCCCCTAGGCTTTTTCAGCTCCTTTTCCATTGAGGGAAATATCTGCTTCTCTCTCGTCCGGGCCTTCCGGGCCTGTGGCGGGAAAGAACTGGAAGGCGGGTGTCCGGGACCGCCCCTTTATACCGACGTCGTCTGATGCCGGTCACCTGACGTGGGGGCGGTCCCTCGCCAGGGACTGCTAGCTAGAAATGTTTCCGTGGGGTCCTGCCGCCTGCCGACGTCAGTCCTATATGTAATTACCTACTGCAAGAGTCTCTCTCGAAGATCTACTGTTACGGTAAGTTCTTACGTAACTGTACTTTTCCAATTTCAGGGAGCACACTTACAGTTCTGAGCCTTGCGGCTTGTCCTTTGCCCTTTGGGTGTTTACCAAGTGATTGACAGTAGTGGCAGCAGGCCTCAGGAGGGACTCTATGTCTTCCTGTATCTGGACGACTGGCTCCACAAAGCACAGTCCAGGGAGCATCTACTGCAGACTTTGGAATGTACCATCCAACTGTTTCAGGACCTGGGAATCACGGTCAGCATGCCCAAGTCAGTCTTGACCCTTGTCAGTGCCTTCAGTGTATGGGGTCGTCTTGGATACAGCTCTGCATGTGGCCTTCTTGCCCCAAGACAAGGCAGACTGCCTAATGGCCCAAATTCGCCTGCCCTACAAGAGCAGATATGTTTTAGCAAGAGCCTTTTGCTGGCTCGTGGGCTTGATGGCTGCGGCGATTGTCACAGTGCCTCTAGCTAGACTACACATGAGGATACCCCAGTGGACAGTGAGAGTCCAGTGGGACCGATGACCTGGAACAGCAGGCCCTAGTCTCCTCTCCAGTCAGAAAGGTGCCTCTTTGGTGGATGGAACCCAGCAACCTGCAAAAAATGGGTTATTTTCTTCATTACTGAGATGCGTAGTCCCTCTCTTAGAAAGGGCAGCACAAGAACTACAAAAGGTGGCAACATCTTCATGAATCCCAGGCCAGTAAAATCTGTACAGCAATCTGTCAAGGGTGTGATCCCTCCCTGAGTGACCAGCCATAGGACTATAATGTGCTATCTCCAAAAACTCAGTTCTGTACTTCTTTGGTATGATCAATTGTTCTATCTGTTCTTGCATCTGAGGTTTAACTCAAACTCTGTAAAGTAGTTCAATACATTTTTTAAACATAGGTTCACTCTCTTTTTGCTTCACCCTCAGCTGCTTAAAATAACCTTGGAGAAAGACATCCTTAGTTTGTTCAGAAACAAAATCACAATCAGTTATCAGTTTAGTTTCAGCATTTTCATACATTAACCCCTTATGTTCATCAGTTTTTTGTTGTCCAGAGGACAGCTAAGGGCTGTCCAGTGTCCCCCGATGGAGATTGGAGGTACTGCAGGATGACCGGCACGTAACATTGGGGGGGGGGTGAGGGAAGAATGTAAAATTCCCCCTGGAGGTCTGTGAAGATGATGGGGACTCCGGTGACATGGCCCACATCCCAGCCCGCACAACAGGATCCTACCCAAGGCACTAACCCAAGCAGCCAGGTAGGACCCCTTGAGTCTGTAAGGTCGCCAAGGGTGGTCGAACCCTCCCACGGGGGTGCCCGGTTGCCGGGGGACTGGGTCTGGACTGGGCTGTTCGGTGGGGAGTTCCTGGAAGGGTTCAGGCAGGGAGTGAGAGGCCCTCATTGAGTGGGTACCCTGGAAGGATGCCCTGCCTCCTGGGTGCATAAAAAGAGTGTGTAAAAACCAAAAAAAAGATAGTCTTATGGCTGGTCACTCAGGGAGAGCTCGCACCCTTGCTAGACTGCTGTACAGATTTTACTGGCTTGGAATTCATGAAGATGTTGCTTCCTATTGCAGTTCTTGTGCTTAGTGTCAGAAAGTAGCCCCAGTGACTTAAAAAGACAAGGTGCCCCTACCCTAACAGATGTACTTTTTGAGAGAATTGCAATGGATGTGGTTGGCCCCTTAGACAAAAGTAAAAAGGGTAATCGATTCATTTTGGTAGTATGTGACTATACTACTTGATACCCAGAGACAGTTCCAATGTGTACTGTCACAGCCCCAAAGGTGGCAGTAGAGCTTGCCAAAATTTTCAGCAGGGTGGGCTTACCTATAGAGATTACTAATCAGGGTAGTCATTTTGGTGCTGCATTACTGACGGAGCTGTACTGACTACAATATATCACTGCCATAAGAACCTCCCCTTATCACCCTCAGACATATGGTCTTGTTGAGCATTTTCATCAAACCCTAAAATGCATGTTAAAAAGGTTTGTAAATGGGGACGGGAAAGACTAGGACCAATACTTGCCTTACCTGCTTTTTGCTTACAGAGAAGTGCCACAGGCATCTACAGGTTTTTCACCATTTGAAATGCTGTATGGTAGACAACCTAGAGGGCCACTAGATGCAATAAAAGAAACATGGGAAGATTAACCCCATCAGAAACCATCTATTACATCTTATATGTGTGCCCTGAGAAAGAAGCTATCAAAATATGTTGAAATCGCCATAGCAATCAGGAAGAGGCCCAAAACCAGCAAAGGTGTGTTATGACCATGGTATAAAAGATAAAGTTTTTGAGCCAGGTGAAAAGGTCTTGCTACTGTTACCCATTACAGAAAATAAGCTGTTAATGAAGTGACAAGGGCCTTATAAAGTTCTTTGACGTACTGGCATAGTTAACTATGAGACTGATACCCCTGATAGGAAAAATCCTACTAAGATATACCATGCTAACCTTCTCAAGAAATAGGTTGAAAAAACACCAAAAGCTGTTCTGCTGGTTTTACCAGAAACTGATAAAGAAGATATTGATGTAGCTTATGACAGACTGGAACAAACTGTAACTGCAGATACCATAAAGGTGAATGTTTCCTTAACCTCCGAACAAACTGCAGAAATTCGTAGCTTGCTAAAGACGTTTAACAGTAGTTTTACCACAGTACCAGGCTGAGCAAAAGGGTTCGCGCACGTAACAGTAACAAGGAATGCTCGCCCTATTAGACAGAAGACATACAGATTATCAGAGCGGTTAAGAGCACACGTGGTTAAGGAAATACAAAAAATGAAAGAATTGGGTATCATAGAAGAGTCGAGAAGTGCTTGGCCATCACCAGTGATGATTGTAAACAAAAAAGAAGGGGTGTAAGAATCTGCCTTGATTTTAGGAAACTTAAGTGTCAGAATTTGACAGTTGTCCTATGCCTGGAATAGATGATTTGGTGGTCAGACTGGGAAGTGCCAAGTATATCAGTACCCTTGATCTCATCAAGGGTTACTGGCAAATCCCCCTAGCTAAAGAATCCAGAGGCAAAACTGCATTTGCCACTTCTATAGGATTCTGTCAGTTCACCACCATGCCGTTTGGTTTACATGGTGCACCTGCTACATTCTGTTGGTACATGGATGTCATTTTATCACCTCACACTGGTTATTATGCGGCGTACCTGGTTGATGTTGTGGTGTATAGTCCAGACTGGAAAAGCCACCTGGAACACCTACGAGCAGTTATCCAATCGATCAAAAAGGTAGGTCTGACAATGAATCCTACCAAGTGTGCATTGAGCATGAAGGAAACCAGATATTTGGGCTATGTTTTAGGAAATGAAGAAGTCAAGCCAGAGGTTTCCAAGATAGAAGCTGTAGCTAACAGCCCTGTCCCCAAAACCAAGAAACGTGTTAGGTCATTTTTAGGGCTGGCAGGTTATTATTGGAAATTTGCTCCCAGCTTTGCCGAGTTAGCTACTCCCCTCACTGCACTCATAAAGAAACAGTTCCCAAATAATATGAAATGGACCCCAGAGTTTGATGAGCCATTAAGGCTGCATTATGTTCAGCCTCTGTTTTAAGAAGCCCAGACTTTAAGAAACAATTTCTGTTACAGACTGATGCATCAGAGGAAGGCATAGATGCAGTCTTGAGTCAGCATATAGATGGGAAAGAACATCCCATTCTATGTATCAGTAGGAAATTGCATGACAGAGAGAAAAGGTACTCGACCGTTGAAAAGGAATGCCTTTTGGCAAAGTGGGCCATGGAGTCCCTTTAATTTTATTTACTAGGAGCTGACTTTGTACTTGTAACAAATCACAGTTCTCTCTGTTGTCTTTACTAAATGAAGGATAACAATTCCAGAATCACACGGTGGTACCTGGCACTGCAGCCATTTAAATTTAAAGTGATGCACAGATCTGGGAAAGAGAATGTCAATGTTGATTTTCTGTCAAGTTATGGATCAGGAATTGAGAATTCCAAAGGTTGAAAAAATGTGAGTTGAAACTTCTCTGTTTGCTATGCTGCATATGCCCTGAACTGTAAAGGTTATAAGCTAATGTTGGATGGGAATTTATCAGAACATTTTGAAAACCTGTTTAGGTAAAAGAGGTTTCCTCTTAAAGAGGGGGGTTATGTGACAGGGTTAAATAAGGCCCTGACCCTTTTGTTTTGCAGAAAGAGTTGAATGCCTGGTGCCTTACCTCATGTCAAGCCAGCGACCCGGGTTCGGAAACGACCTTGGGCCACGAGGTGCCAGCTCGGGGGGGGGGTTGGAACAGGATCGAGCTATGGCTCTCCCTTCCATCAGGGTGGATGCCTGCTCTGCTGTAGTCCCGCTCCCTCCAGGTGTAGGTCTGGTGGGTAGCGCAGGCTGACAGGAGCGGCGATGCAAGTCTGGGGAGGGACGGAAGGGTCCACCAGATCCTGGCGGGTGCGTGCGCCTCCACGCATGTACACGAATGTGTACGCTGTGGCCCCGGAGAGGGAAGGGGAGTAAATGGAAAAAGCTGAAAAGTGTATATATGGGAAAAAAAAAAAAAAGAGAGTTCAATGCAAAGGTCTGTTCTATCCTTTCCTTTTCTATCTCATCTGTCTGGTTTCACAAACATGTTTTCTTGTGAGACCTAGGAACTGATCACTCCGACGGTTTTGCAATTCTCCACCTCTTGCTAGCTCTCTGCCTTCCCTTGCCATTTCTGTCTTTTCTTCCCCATTGCATATCTGTGGGTATCAAAATATATGTGAATCTTTATGTGAAAATCTCACAGGTAGTTGGATCCTTTTATTTAAAACTGTGTATAGTTATACTGTTGAAATGATTGCAAAAAGCTGTTTGGCTCTCAGGGGGTTAGCTGGATATGCAGTTTTTCAGCCTTTTGCAGAGCAGCTGTAAACAAAGAGATCAGTTCTGGTCATTGTGTTCTTTTTGCTACACCTGCAAGGAATGAAACTGACAAGAACATTCTGTAAACTTACAGGAACATTCTGTGAAAAGCATGCTCTCTTAACCAGTTTCCAGACAAAGTCTTATAAAAAGAGCAGCAATGCTTTTGCTAGAGAGACAAGGAGAGTGAGAGACTGAAACTTGGAATTAAGAGATACCCTCAAAAGAAGGACTTTGTTTTCTCTGTTTGTACTGCCTTTGTAAATCGTTATACTGAACACATTTTAATTTTTTATTTTGCTGTTAGTGAGAAAAATAAAACGCTATTTGCAAATTTTGAAACTGCTCCTTATTTTCCTGTGCTTCCTGACCTGTGCCTCGATGACAGAGGTAACTTAGGTGCTACCCCCACTTTCATTTGGTGCGACACCCTATTAATATTCAGAGTTATTTGGGTGGTGGGATAGTATTAAGTGTTCCCATGGATGGTAATGACACCAGTATCTGATTCTTTTGCACAGTGTTTTCCCAGCACTTCAGCATGTACTTGGGCCTGTCTGCTTCCTGAATCAGTAAGTCCCTTCACAGTCTTATCTCCCACTTTGACATTTGTTAAATACTTGCCCCAATTTGCTAAGGCCAAATCTGCTCCAGTGTTACCATCCTCATTTTTATGGCAGTTTCTTGCAACATGGCCTGGCTTATTACAGTTATAGTATGTAAAGTCTTTTGAGTGCAGATATGTTACTCCCATCAGAGTTCTTATCTGACCTAGAGTTAAATCGGGGGGAAAAAGAGGGTCTTACTGGTCCTTGGCTATTACTTTGCTGCTGCAGTGTCCGTTTGGCCATCTGATAGTCCTCAGCCAAAGAAATGGCTTTTTCCCCCCTCTTTCTGGTCTGTGTTTTTACCCAAAGTTTCGCGTCTGTGGGAAGGATGTTGATGAATTGCTCATTGCAAGTATGTCGATCTGTGGGACTGTTTTTCCATCTGGTTGAAGTCATTTAATGAGGAGTTCTCTGAGCTGGATGAAGGCTTCTCAAGGTTTTTTGACTGAGTGGTACTTCAGGGACCAGAGTCTGTTCCTGTAGCTGTCTCCTGAGTGTCATGTCTTTTTAGGATTTCTCTTTTCCCAAGATCATACTTTTCTGACTGGGCAGTGTCCGTATTGCTGTAGGCAAGTTGGGCTTTACCTCTCAGGTAAGGTACTAGCCTAACTGCCCATTGCTACTTTGGCCACTGGCAAGATCTGGCAACCCTTTCAGAAGTTGTCAAGTGTCCTTAGATGTTATCCGAGGGACACAGCTTTGTAAGTTTAATGTCTTTTAAGTTGTTTGTACTTTGTTGCTCTGGTGGACCTGTGCCAGATTCTCCAGCTTTGACAGCTTGCAAGGCATCCAGTCATCGATGCTCCTGTAACTGCATCTCTACTCTGCTGCTGCTATCACTGTATCTCTTCTCTTCTGTTCCTCTCGCTGCATCTCTTCTCTTCTCTGCTGCTGCTGTCACTGTATCTCTTCTTCTGTTCCTCTCGCTGCATCTCTTCTTTTCTTTGCTTCTCTGTCTCTCTTTGTTGTATAGACCCACTTTGAAGAAGGCAGACAGGCTTTCAGATTCTGTCCTTGCCTGTTCTTCTTCTTCCATCACTTGTGCTGGCAGTGCAGTCTCAGTTTGGACTTAAGTCTCTGCTAGTTTGGCTGCCATTCTTCTGGTAATCACTCCTGGACTTGCTGCTGCAGAATCCATACCTTTCTTCTGTGCTTCCCTGGTACCAGGCCTAATACCCACGCACAAAGCTGCTGGCTTAAAGTTCACGTGGTGATCAGGCAGTGTTTGAAATGGCATGAAGTATAAGAGGGAACATCAAGTTGAAGGCAGGAAAGAGTAGACAGTGTTGGCAATGGCACACAGTACAGGAGGATACATCAAGTAGAGCACACCACTGCAGGAATGTGCAAGCATTGTGATCTAAGGGAAAAGCAGGCATTGTCGGCAATACAGGAGGGGACATTAGTTATAATATTCCACTGCAGGGAATTCAGGCATTGTCATTAGACACAAGGGCAGGAAAGAGTAGATGTTCGCAGTGGCATGCAGTACAGGAGTGGAGATACAGTACAGTACACCACTACTGGAATGTGCAGGCATTGTCATCAGAAACAAGGGCAAGGAAGAGCAGATAGTGTTGGCAATGGCACACAATACAGGATAGATATCAGGTAGCGTACACCACTGCATGCATGTGCAGGCACTGTCATCAGAGCTGAGGGCAGGGAAGAGCAGACAGAGTCAACAGTGGCATGGACTAGTAACATGTAGAGGTAAAGTCAGGCAAGTTTGCCAGAGGCTGGGGAGTCTCAGGATGTATTACCATTTCTTTCTGTCCAACAGCTTGCTAATCACTGCAACTAGCACCTCTTCTACCACCTCCATAACTGTACATGCTTAGCTTGTCTGGACGTGATGGTTTCAGTACCACTCAGAAAGTGATTTACACTGTACAACTTGGAAAAAGGCACAGCAGTTGCAGTTGTGCTTTACACCACTAACCCCACTGTGCATCAGTATTGCCTGTCAGAAATAAAATTCACAATATGAAACTTGAGGAACAGTTCAGAGCTGTTTTAACCACAATATTTGCTCTTTAGACCTCTTTATAGTAGTTGTGCCACTTAGAGAAGGCTTCACACTATAAAACTTGCAGAAAAAGGTCTCTGGTCACTATTGTGCCATGCTGCTCATCCCCCCCCCCCCACTCTATTTCATTTAGCCAATGACTGGTTAACTGTTTTCTTAGAAGCCCATGTGCTATGTAAATGTTCCACGCAGCAGAAGGATAAACTCCTGTGGTTGGTGTTATCAGTAAATCTTGGTCTGTTTTACTTGTGATGTTCAGGTGCCAGCAGGAAATAGAGGAAAGAGAAGTAAGGAACCAGGAGCTGCAGCACAAGTTGCAGAAGCTGACACGTGAACATGACGAGCTGATTGAGCGGAATGAGGAACTCGAGTCTGTTCTTGGTGAAACGCAGAATCGAACCAAACAAGAGAGGGAGCGCTTTGAGTGTGAGATTGAGGGACTACATAGAAAGGTGAGCTTATGCTCTCGTGAAACAGGTTGCAGAAATAATTGACTGGTAACTGAAAATGTTTTTTTTGTGTGTGGAAATGTAGTGCTTGTGAAAGGTGCCATATTGACAGTACTGGAAATAAAGCCCTCTGTTTATTCACGTGACAGATAAAACATGGGCGATCATAATGCAAGCTTCCTCACGCTGTCTCGCCAGTTGACCTCAGCCCTGTTATGGAGGGACCGCCACATAGGTCAGAAGTTAGGTCAGAAGTGATGCCTGTTCAATCCTTGGCCTCTCATGTGAGACTGCCAACAAGGATGCCAATTGTGTTGGTGTGATGTGGACACCTGTCCTCTGGAAAGTGGACCGAGAACACTACAGCTCGTTTCATATAGGCCACTGAACAGCCTTCAGTTCATAATGGCTTTGGCCACTACCAACATGGGCTGAATTTGAACCAGATAAAATCTATTCCAGAGGCACCCATGATTAGTAGTTTAAAATATTGACCATCAGTTCCAGGTTATTTTCAGGGCTATTAAAGATCAAAAATGGTAACCCAAGTGCTTCCGTTCAGATGTTTCTGTAGTGATAAACCTCAGTCGTTTGGAACGCATCCAACATGCCAGCAGCAGTTTATAGTTTTATAAAAAGTGTATACAGAACTGATTGTAGATCTACCCACAAAAGGCACACAAGTGACTGATTCTGTGAACAGTAGACGTTCCTGCTCAAGGCTCTGGCATGCTCAGATCTTCAAGGATATGTCTTTCCTTAGGCTACACCTTTGGAACTATATCGCATCAGCATTGGGTCCACACGAAAACATTTACTAGCTGGAGACTGCCCATGACAGTCAGCAACACATGTCAGCATCTACATACAAGTGCCTTCAAAAGTATTCACCCCCCCTTGGATTTTGTCACTTTTGTGATGTTGCAAACTCAAAATACATTTATATGGGATTTTTTTGTTAAGTATCTACACAAATTATTCTATAATGTCAAAGTGGAATGAAACTTCTGGAATTTTTTGTACATGTAATTTAAAATAAAAACCTGAAATGTCTTGATTTGATAAGTATTCACCCCCTTTGCTATGACACTCCAAATTGAGCTCAGGTGCATCCAATTTCCTTGTGAGATCATTCTAAAACTTGAATGGAACCCACCTGTGGTCAGTTCAAATGGTTGACATGATTTCAGAGGAAATACACCTGTCTATATAAGGTCCCACCGTTGATAGTGCATGTCAGAGCAGAAACTCTACCATGAAGATCAAGGAGCTGTCCGTAGAACTCCGTGATAGAATTGTGAGGAGGCATAGTTCTAGGGAGGGTATAAAAACATTTCTAGGCTATTGAAAGTTCCCAGGAGCACAGTCAAGTCCATCATTAGGAAATGGAAAGATTATGGAACCACCCAGACTCTTCCTAGAGCAGGCCGTCCTCCCAAACTGAGCAACCGGGCAAGAAGGACCTTGGTCAGGGAAGTGACCAAGAACCCAATGACCACCCTGACAGAACTACAGAGTTCCATGGCTGAGATCAGAGGACAACAATCTCTGCAGCACTTCACAGATGTAGCTTCTATGGGAGGTGGCTGAGGGAAGCCACTCCTGAGAAAAGGCCACATAATAGCATGCCTGGAGTTTGCAAGAAGGCACGTGGCAGACTCTGAGACCATGTGGCAAAAGATTCTCTGGTCTGATGAACCAAAAATTGAACTCTTTGGCCTGAATGCAAAGCGCTATGCCTGGCACAAACCGAACACAGCTTATCACCCGTGTAACACCATCCCTACCATGAAGCATGGTGGTGGCAGCATTATGTTATAGAGATGCTTTTCAGTGGCAGGGACTGGGGCACTTGTCAGGATAGAGGGAACAATGAATGGAGCCAAATACAGGCATATCCTTGAGGAGAACCTGCATCAGTCTGCAGTAGACCTTGGACTAGGGCGAAGATATACGTTCCAACAGGACAACGATCCCAGGCATACAGCCAAAGCAACACTGGAGTGGCTTCAGAACAAGAAGGTGAATGTCCTTGAGTGGCCCAGCCAAAGCCAAGACTTGAATCCCAATGAGAATCTGTGGAAAGACTTAAAGATTGCAGTTCACCGATGCTCCCCGTCCAACTTGACAGAGCTTGAGCAAATCTGCAAGGAAGAATGGGGAAATCCCCAAATCCAGATGTACAAAGCTGATACAGACATACCAAGAAG
Source organism: Neoceratodus forsteri (assembly GCA_016271365.2). NCBI lineage: Eukaryota > Metazoa > Chordata > Ceratodontiformes > Ceratodontidae > Neoceratodus > Neoceratodus forsteri. Next base: position 574,068,453 of record CM057452.1, read on the forward strand.
ACTCAAAGCTGTAATTGCTGCCAAAGCTTCTACAAAGTATTGACTCAGGGGTGAATACTTAAGTAAACAAGATATTTCAGTTTTTAATGTTTCATAAATTTTTGTTACACAATAAAAATATTTTTGCTCCCTTTAAATTGTTGAGTATGCTGTGTGAATCAAGGGGGGAAAAATCATTTCAATGCATTAAAAATTCTGGTGGTAACACAACAAAATGTGACAAAATCCAAGGGGGGTGAATACTTTCTGAAGGCACTGTAAATGTGGGCGGCCCCATCTCTCCTCAGTTCTTTTCCCACCATCAACTGTGCTCATTGGACCTGCTGCGGAAACGAATATGCCTAGCCGTTGTTATTTATTCTTTTCTTATATAATAGTTGCTAATAATTTAGTGATACCGTAGACTCTGTATGTTACCTAAACCAATGATGATGTTCTGGTACTGCGAGTAGGGTGAAAAAATATACAACGACACCCATGACGTGTATGTCTCCTGTTTAGGCCTCTCTCACAATGTCAGGACTTATGAGATTTGCCAGGGCTTCAATCAAGCAACAGGGTGATGCAGAAAAAAGGTACTCAAGAAGTTTTTGTTAGAAAAAAACTCTAGCATCCATGCAAAAAGTCCATGGTCAGAAGGATACATCACCAGCTCCTTTGACCAAGTCACGTTCATCGAAGTCAAAAGACTGCGATAAAAATAGGTCATTGTCAGGACATAAGCATAAACATAAGGATAAGTATAGATCAACTTCCCTGGCGAGATCCAGGTTGCTGATGCAGTCTATAGATAGTAAGTAATCATTGTCTGCTTTGGTGGTTGTGACAGCAGCCCCCATGCCATCGACCAGACACTAAGGTTGGGGCTTGGCTTAGGCAGTACCATATCTACTGAGTAGGCCCATGATTTACCCCATTGATCATAGCTGCTGGCCAGGGTGTCACTGACATGCAGGCAGTGCTGGCATTGTTTTCAGCTATGATGCGGTGCACGTTGTCAGGCTTGTCTTTGCAGCCTGCACTGCTGTCAGTGGGGTACTGCATTGCAGGGCTTGTTGACTTCATCGGCTGGTACACAGCAACCATCTACTGGGCAGAGGCCTGTGGTGTTGCCAGCGAGGTCTTCTATTACCATCACTGACAGGGGGCGTTGACGAGGAGGAGGAATGTAATCCTGACCTCATGATGGATGAGGATTATGAAGAGGAGGAAGGATTATTAAGAGGAATGTTGTGCTTCACATTCAAGCTCCACTGTATCTTCTTGCAGTGTACTCACCCAGATCTCCTCCTGAAGACACCATTTCTCAGACAGTGATGCAGCAAATGCAGACCGCTATGGAATTTGCAGTAGAAGAGAATGCTTCTAAGAGGAATTTGATGGAGTTTTTGGAGGTGTCCTACACTCCCTCCATCATTGTACCTCCCATTTATCCTGTCTTAGAGGATGCCACTGGACAAAAGTACTCCTTAAATGGAATTGTTTCACTTTGTGGGCCATGTCCATAAATATGGACCCATTTACCTTCCTGGTCAATGCGATGTTGGAATACTTGCTCTCGCTGTCAGATTCCGGTCTGCAGTATTCCTCACTGAAGGTGCATCTGGCAGCTATACCAGCTGCTGTTGATAGTCATATGGTAGCTCAATTGGAGGTCTCCTGTACCTTTCTGAGAGGTATTCTGCATATGAAACCTCCCATTCACAATCCCGTTCCCCCGTGGGACTCAGTTATGTGCTTAAGAAATTTACTTTGGCTCCTTTTGAGCCAGCCTCGAGTTGTGGCTTGCGCTTTCATGGAATGCATTATTTTTAGTTGCAGTCACTTTGGCTCGAAGGATTTCAGAGCAGCAGGAACTAATATGTGAACTAACATGTGAAGCTCCTTGTTTGATTTTCCACAGAGATGGGGTGTCTTTACCTACTAATCCCAAATGTTTGCCAAAGTGGTGCCTGAATTCACAGAAAACCAAACCATTCACCTTCCAGATTATTATCCTGAGCATGCCAATCAAGGTGAAGCATTGCTCTGCACTTTGGATGTACACAGAATCCCGAGATACTGTATTGCGTGCACCAAGGAATGCAGAAAGTCATCTCAGTTTTTTGTTTTGTTCGCCCTTGGGAAAGAGGGTGTACCTGTTTCAAAACAGTGCTTGTCAAAATGGCTAGTACATTGAATTATGTTTTGTTATAGGAGGTATGGTAAGGAACTTCTTGGTGCAATTCGTGGTCATTCCTCAAGGGCACGGCCATGTCTGTTGCTTGCTGCAGGAATGTCTGTGCGGCTGACATCTGTACTGCAGCTACCTGGAGTACTGTCCGCACATTTATGTAGGGAATAAGACATGATGAGTTGTGCATTGAACAGATATTACTGCACGCCCAGGGGCATAGTGAGGCACGAGGCTGCAGGCTGGGTGCCTTCAGCCTCACGGAAGTGCGGTAATATCTGAACCGAGGATAGCTCTCGCAGCAGGCTACATTGTTAGGACTAAGCCGCCAGGTGCTAGGACCCCATGGAATAATTCTAGCTTGCAGTGTACAGTGGGGGACCGCCCCCAATGTCAGCCTGCCCCCGACGTCAGCCAGTGGTGTAAAAGGGATGGTCCCCAGCCCTACCTCAGTTCTTTTTCCGCCGTTGACCCACGCACATCAGCTCCACGGATGCCTTCTGCTTTAGTCGACTGCCATTTACCATGTTTTCACACGTTTTTAATTTTTACTCAATGTATGTTAATTTTACCTTTTCTTTTTCAGGGTTTTCTTCTCCATCCTCATCTTCAGAGTGGCAACAGATGAAGTGGTCTTTGGCAGGCCTTTTTCTCTCCCAGGACTGGCTGTTTTCCAACTAGATTGGTGGAGGCCCAGACTACGTAAGGTGGCCTGCATGCTCTGCCAGGTTTTCAGCCGCTAATCTCATATCCGCTGCCTGAAAACCCTGGAAGGATTCCTGCAGCAGCGGACTCCCACAGAGATGGTGAAGGAGGTCCAGGGCATTCAGAGGAGAAGTCCCGTAGAAAGCTCTTGTAATGGGATAAGCACAAGAGGAAAGTCCTGGGTCTTCCTCCTGTGGAAGGTAGGCGTCTCCTCCCCCGGCAGCCCTCACCTCCTCCGGGCTCCCACGGTGACACCACCTCTTCTTAGCTGGGCCCTCGGCAGTGGTTCTTTGAGGCTCCGGGCTCTGTCCTCAGTCTCTGAGTCTTGTCCCTTAGGGTCCTTAATCCCAGCGGGTCCTAACACAGGAGGCTCGGCCGGAGCTTCAGGTTGGGTGGTGGGTCTTGACCGTCGTTCTCCCCCCCCAGTCAGGCATTTGCCGAGTTGGGCCAGACATTCGGGTCCAGCATCTCCTGGTGAGGCTCAGGGCATATAGTCTCCTCTCTTGAGTGTGTGACACCTCTGCTCCCTGTGATAGGCCTTTCCTCCCAGGCTGACACTGGCCTCTTTTTCAGGCAGATGTCAGTCATAGCCTGTCAGGCCGATGCCGGTTGCCCGGACGTTGGACCTCAGCGAGAAGCCTCTGCCCCCTTTGGGGGTCATCTCCTGGTGGCAGACCTTTCCTTCCAGGCTGATACCAGACTAATTTCAGACTGATGCCGGTTACCCTGATGTCGGCCTCCCACGACGCTCTTTCCAGACTGGTATCAGTCATGGCCTGTCGGGCCAACACCAGTTACCCTGTCGGCCCCCTGGTGACACCTTACCTGATGCCAGGCTGTTTCCAGAGAGGTGTCAGCCATGGCCTGTCGGGCCAACGCTGGTTACCCCGACATCAGCCCCCTGGTGACACCTCAGCCTATGCCAGGCTTTTTCCAGACGGGCATCAGCTATGGCCTGTTGGGCTGACACCAGTTACTGCAAAGTCAGCCCCCTGGAGACACTTCAGCCACAGCCAGGCTCTTGCCAACCAGGCATCAGCCATAGCCTTTCAGGCTGATGCCAGTTACCCTGATGTTGGCCAGCAGCGACGCCTTAGCTGAAGCCAGACTCTTTTCAGATGGGAGTCAGCCATGGCCTGTCGGGCTGACGCTGGTTACCCCGACATTGGCCCCCCAGTGACACCTCAGTCAGTGTCCGGCACTTGCCAACTGGGTGTCAGCCATAGCCTTTCAGGTCGATGCCAGTTGCCCCAATGTCAGCCCCCGGCGATGCCTTAGCCAATACCAAGCTGTTTCCAGACGGACATCAGCCATGGGCTATCGGGCTGATGCCAGTTACCCTGTCAGCTGCTGGCATTACCTCAGCCATTGCCAGACTGTTTCTAGACGGGCATCAGCCATAGTCTGTCAGGCCGACGCCGGTTACTCTGACGTCAGCCCCGGCGACACCTCAGCTGTCACCTTCAATTTTTCTTCAGTCATCGGTGGGCCTTGCAGCCTTGTAGCCAACGCCCCAAAAACCGTTGTCAGGCTTCACGGCTTTGCCCAAGCTGGCATCTGGCATACCTTCTTCAGAGCTGACATCAACTATCCAGGCGCCCTCCTGCTGATGTCCTGGTTTCCACAGTTTTAGAACTCAATGCTGGGGCCCCTTTCCATGTGCTCCCGCCATCAGTTCTCGACATCCCATAGGCAGGTCCTGTGCTCCCGTTGCTACTTGGTGAGCGTGCCTTAAAGATGCTCCAGACAGACCCTCCTCTTACCCCTCAAAAGAGCTTTCAGGGGAGATGAGAATATAACCTAGCAGGTTTTTAGTAATCTCCTATGCTCCCTCCAGGGGCGCCTTTCCTTCTGCCAGGTGTTCTCAGCTTTGGCCACTGTCAGCTTTCCTGGCACCGGCACCGGGACTTCCCTCTTCTCTCTCTCTGACTCCTTCACAGATGCTGGGAGATTGACAGGGGGTATCCCTCTGCCGCCCCGGCAGTGCCAAGTAGAGTGGGTCATCAGTGCAGGACCCATTGGGATGCACAATTCTTTGCAGGTCATTCAGAGGCTGCCTTCATGAGCCTCTACATGGCCCATGATCTCCCCAACACCCTTGGCACCTTAGCACCTTCTCACTGCACTAGATGGTTGTCAGGTGGACCAATCTGACATGAAGAGCCCCAGTTCTGCCACTGATGCTTTTCCTTCTTTGTTTGTTCCTACCCACATGGCTCAGTACCGGGGCGCTCCATGGGAAAGGGACCATGAGGAAGCCTTAGTCTCTCTCTCTCAGATTCCTCTAACCTGGCCAAGAGATGCCAGGTTCCCACAGGAGGTTCTCCCCCCTCCCCCGCCGTTACCCTTGAGTTTATATTACCCTTTTCCAGGAGGAAATTCTAGCTTTTCTGTGGATGCAGGCGATAGATCCTGTCCAACCAGCTGGTAGAGGGCCTGGATTTCTCCCCCCACCTTCTACTCATTCCATGGAACTCTGGGTACCATCGCAAACCTGAACCAGCACACAGAGTTCAATCGCTTTGGGATGGTTATCCTCTGTAGCTGCTCCCCTTTCTACATCGAGGACATTGGCTTTGCACCTGGGACATGCTTATTGCATATCTCCACTCCCGGGTCTCCCGACACCTCAGAGGTTTTTCTCCGCTTCCTCTTTCCAGGAAGCCACTTTCAGCTTAGAATTCTGCTGTTCAGCCTATCCTCGCCCTCCGAAGCTTCATCTAGTGCCCAGCTGCAGTGGCAGCGGTCCTGAGGGGGTGGGTTGCTTTAGCTTTCCCTTACCTAGACGATGGGCTTCTCACAGTTCCCTCCGGGGACCAGCTGCTCAGGACCTTGGAAGACGCCTTTACCCTGTTTCGTGACTTGGGGTTCACGCTTAATCTCCCCAATTTCTGTCCCATGGCCCTGCCACAGGCTTCTGTTCATTGGGGCTGTCCGGTACACCATCCAGGGCAAAGCTTCCCTGCCTCCAGACGACATAGACTACCTTTAGGCTCGAGATTGACTGAGATTCTCATCTTGTCAGGTTCTGGCTGAAGCAGCTCTATACTAGGTCACATGGCAGCTGCTGTCACGATCCTCCCACTGGCCAGGCTTCATATGAGGTCCTACCAGTGGACACTGAGGGTCCAATGGGATTAGTGCATGGACAACTTGGAGCAGTCTGTTTCATTCTTCGAGTTGGTGCGTCACATACTGAAATTTTAGCTGGACCCCTTCAATCTTTTTCGAGGGGGCCTTCTTCCGGAAGGGATCACCTCAACAGATTCTATCAACAGACTGTTTATGCCAAGGTCGGGGCTTTCCTGACAGAGTGTCTCATTCACAGGTCCTGTTTTCCACTGGAACGGTATCTCCACATCCATATGTCTGAAATGATCGAGGTTCTCTCGGCCTTACATGCATTTCGGATTAACTTTCTCCTGGGCCCCCTCCTCACCCAGGTGGACAACATGTCAGTAGCCTTTTTTTACATAAATAACCAGAAGGATACTTACTCATCTCCCCTCTGCAGGGAGGTCATGAGATCCTGGTTTTGAGCGATAGAACACAATCTGGAACTTTCTGCTGTACATGTTCCAGGCATCCAACCCACCTTGGCAAACAGCCTAAGTCAGCCTCGGTCTAGGGCTCACGAATGGGAGCTTCTGCAATCTGTCGCAGGGGACCTCTTTGACAGGCAGGTATGTCCAGAGTTGGACCTTTTTGTGTCTCCACTCTACACCAATCTACCCAGTTCCTCTGCCCCTGAGCTTGCACTTGCTTTCCAAGGACCAGGGCACCTTGGTCCATCTGGACCTCAACTCACTGCACCTGCATGTGTGGTTCCTGCAGCTTTTGCTGTCACCTGTTTTGGGGTTTTCCCCAGGGTGGAAAATATCCTGGTGGCCGCTAGGAAGCCTTTCACCGGGGATTCCTATGCTATAAAATGGAAATGGTTCTGCATGGGGGCTTCTGCCTGTTCTTTTTCCCCTTCACCCCTTCTCTCCGTGTCAAATTCCGACCTGGGTTACTCCTCAATTAAGGTGCATCTGTCTGCCATCTCTGCGTATCATGCACCTGCTTGAGGGCATGGCCCTTGCCCATCTGGAGCTACCCCATACTCTTTTATGGGATATCCTGCATCTTAAACCTCCCATTAGGGACCCTGTTCCCCCATGGGATCTTTTGTTTAGCTAAGAGAAACTCCCTTTGCGCCTCTTGAACTGTCTGCGAGTTGCAAGCTACGCTTTCTGTGGCAGAAAGCATTGTTTCTAGTTACTGTTACTTCTGCTTGAAGGATTTCCGAGCTTCAGGCTTTGATGTGTAAAGGGCCTTATTTAGTTTTCCCCAAGGCCAGGGTGCTCTTGTGGACAGATCCTAAGTTTTTGCCTAAAGTGATGTCCAAGTTTACATTGAATCTGGACATTCATTTACCTGTTTGTTACACAGAGTACTCTACTCGAGGGGAGGCTCTGCTTCATACACTAGCTGTTCATCGGGTGCACTGTTATTACCAGAATCGCACCCATTTCTTCAGGACATCTGGTCAGTTGTATGTTTCCTTTGCCCCGTGGACTCTAGGGGCAATGGTTTCTAAGCAGATGTCTAAGTGGTTGGTTGATGGCATTATGTTCTGTTACCAAAAGTATGACGAGCCTTTACTGGGCTCAGTTAAAGGCCATCCTACTGGGGTGTCTGCCTCCTTCGCTTCACTTTAGAATGTTTTCGGCAGCCGATATCTGTGCAGCTGCTGCATGGAGTAACATCCACACTTGCATTAAGAACTACAGTTTGGGCATTGCTTCCAGGCGCAAGACTGGCTTTCACCTGGCTATCCTTCAAGGCCTTCATTCATGAAGGTTACACCGTGTGTTTCTTTCCTCTGCCCTTCTGACAAGGGTTTGTCTTTTCTACTGCTTGGCACTCAATCCTAATGGTGTAGTCTGCTTCAAAAGAGCTATCCTCGAAGTAAGTTAGAATAGTTATGTAAGAACTTACTGTAACAGAAGATCTTCGAGAGAAGTTCTTGCAGCAGGCGTTGCTTTCCCCTCCCTCCTTCTTGTGTTCCTTTTGTTCTTTTTTTTCCTAAGACGCTCCTCAGTCTCCTACCTGTGCATGCCGTATCTCTGGCAGGAAAAGTGACGTAGGGCTGGGGGACCGCCCCCTTTATACCACTGGCTGACGTCGGGTGCGAGCCAACATCGGGGGCAGTCTCCTGCTGTACACTGCTAGCTAGAAGTTTTCCGTGGGGTCCTAGCGCATGGCGGCTTAGTCTTAACAGTGTAGTCTGCTGCAAGAACTTCTCTCGAAGATCTGCTGTTACGGAAAGTTCTTACGTAACTGTACTTTCAGTGCACACCCTGGAGTGTCTTATTGCACTTATGAAATGGGCTACAATTTTTTTTTTTTGACTTTTAACATTAAGAAAAATCATGTTTATATGTAGAAAAAAAATTGGAAATTACGTACCTACCATAATTCTTGATCTTCTTAGAGGAAGTCTCCACCACTCATTCACACTAAGACCCAGCGGGAGCCAAAAATCTTCAGGAGGCCCGGCACCCAGGTAGGGCTGCGAGGAAACAGTACCACGAGCTCAGCTTTTGACGTATAGGCTACCATGGCGTCGACCCCCCCAACCGCCTCAGTACCTTTTTTACCGAGGAGGTGCAATGCAAACTAACCTAGTGAAACTAACCTATGTCGGACATAAGATGGTACGAATGACCTGTGTAGGAAGGGTCAACTTAACAGATTCTTCACAGCACAACAACGAGGGGTGAGGACCAAAAACAGGGTGAGTGAGCTTGGGGTATGGAGGGTGGGCATGTGAATGAGTGGTGGAGACTTCGTCCAAGAAGATCAAGAATTACGGTAGGTACGTAATTTCCATATCTTCCTGGACATAAAGTCTCCACCACTCATTCACACTAATGGGAGAGTACCGAGCTAAAACAATCCCCCAAGACAGGCAGCAGGAGAAAGGAGCTCACTTAGGACAGAAGTCCATTAAGGATTGTCCTGCCAAAGGACTGATGCTGCCTGGCATGGACATCCAAAGCATAGTGCTTTATGAACGTGTGCACGGAGCTCCAAGTGGCCGCATTGCAGATGTCCGTAATGGGCACGCTTCAGATTTCTGCCAGAGACGCCGCAACTGCTATGGTAGAATGTGAGTGTACTCTGCCTTCCAGCTTAACCCTGTGCCATGGAGTAGCATTGGTGAAGGCATGCCACTAGCCATGCTGAAATTCATCTGATAGCACACAAGCTGACCCAGCCGAGCCGTGCTAAAGGAGACAAATAGTTGCTTTGACGTGCGGATTTCTTTAGTCCTGTCTGAATAGAGCCACAAAGCTCTCTTCACATCCAGAGAATGCAAGGTACGCTCCCCCTCATTCTGGAAGTTCGCGAAATAGGTTGGAAGGACCAAGGCTGATTCAGATGGAATTCTGAGGCAACCTTGAGGAGAAACTTAGGGTGGGTCCTAAGAACCACCTTGTCTTTGTGAAATACAGTATACAGAGGGGCTGTTACCACAGCATGTATTTCGGACACTCTGCGAGCAGAGGTGATGGCTACAAGGAAGGTGGTCTTCCAAGTCAGAAACTTCAGCTCACAAGTAGATAGGGACTGGTAAGGTTTATGGGTGAGCATGTCTAGCACAAGATTAATGTCCCAGGCGGCCACTGGTCGTCTGAGCGGTGGCCTAGTATGCAGTATGCCCTTAAGAAACCTCTTGACTACAGGTAGCTGAACCAGAGACACTGAGTGTGTGGGCTCATGGTACTCTGACATCGCACAAAGGTGAACCTTCACAGTTGAGTATTGCAGGCCTGTGTTCAAGAGATCTAGAAGATACTCTAGGACTTTGTTTGGTGGACAGGAAAAAAGATTCCAGGAGGATTTTACGCACCAGATGGAGAACCGCTTCCACTTAGCCATGTAAGTTTTTCTAGTAGCCAGCTTGCATTTGGCTAACAGAATATTTGAGACCCTATGTGAAACGTTAAACCTGTTCACCTCTATCTCTGCAGGAGCCAGGCATGGAGGTGAAGGGACTTCAGGTTGGGATAGACCACAGGACCCTGGGTCAGCAGGTTCATGTGAAGTGGAAGCTGTCTCAGAGAAGTTTCCGATAATCTGTTGATTAATGGAAACCAGATCTGACTAGGCCAGAATGGGGCGATGAGGATCATTCTGCCCCACCGCGCCTCCAGTTTGAGCAGCACCCTCTGAACTAGGGGAAGAGGAGGAAATGCGTACAGAAAGTGTCTTGTCCACTGCAGTCTGAATGCATCCTGACAAAAAATGCCAGTTTCTGGATTTCTGGAGCAGAGGAGAGGCAGTTTTGCATTGAGTAGGGATGCAAAATGGTCCAGGTCTGGCATTCTCCACTCTTCGAAGAGTGACTGCACGTCGTTTGTATCGCGAGGCCACTTGTGAGGGTCTGTCTCTGTTCTGCTAAGACCATCTGCCAGATCGTTCTGCACTCCCTGCAGGTAGACCACCTGGATCAGAGCTTTGTGTTCCAGGCACCATTCCCACACTCTCATCGCTTCCCTGCATAAGAAATAAGAGTGTGCTCCGCCCTGCTTGTTGATGAAGTACATCACTGCTTTGTTGTCCGTTTGAAGGAGAATGATCTTGTGACAGAGTATGTCCATCAAGGCTTAGACTGCATACATGACAGCTTTAATTTCTAGAACATTTATGTGAAGTTGAGACTCGTCCTGACTCCATCGACCTTGGGTATGGAGATCCTGGCAGTGGGCACCCCATCCCAGTAGGGACGCGCCCATGGTGATGGAGATCTGGAATTCTAGAAGGGCGAAGGAGTAGCCTTCCAGAAGGTTGTCTTCCTGAGTCCACCAGGTGAGTGACCATTTCAGAGGTTCCGTCACCTTGATGTAAAAGGACTGTGGGTGCATGGTCGGTGACCACTGAGTAGTCCTCGTGAAGATGAGCCAGAGGCACAGTGAACACTGAGGATGCCATGAGACCCAGCATCTCTTGAATCAAGAAGGCTCGAACTGAGTCGGTCTCTCTGATGAAGTGGGCCATTTGAAGGATGTCGCTCCTTCTGTCCTCCGGAAGAAAGGCTTTTGTGCTTGAGGTATCCAGAAGGGCTTCTATAAAGAGGAGCTGTTGGGAGGGCTGTAGCTGTGATTTTCCCAAATTTAGCAGGACTCCCACGGACGCGAGGAATTTTGAAGCCATGGCCACGGCTTCTTGAGTTTCTTGTCTGGAGGGACTTGCTAGGCGCCAATCGTCCAGATACGGGAACACCTGAATTCTGAGCTTCCTGAGATGCACTGCAAGAACTGCAAAACACTTTGCAAAGACTTGAGATGCTGAGGATAGCCCAAATGGCAGGACAATGAACTGGTAGTGTTGATCCAGTGCCACAAATCTGATGTATTTGTGGTGGTTTGGGTGTATGAGAACATGCTGATAGGTGTACTGCATGTCCAGGGAGGCCAGCCAATCGTTTTGATGAATCAGAAGTAAAAGTGTACCTAGTGATATCATCTTGAACTTTTCCTTGTAAAGAAATTTGTTTAACTTCCTGAGATAGAGAATAGAGCACATGCCAACTGTTTTCTTTGGAACTAGGAAGTAATGGGAATAGAAACCTGTGTTCCGCTGATCCGGTGGGCTACCTCTACTGCCCTGTCATTTAGAAGGCCTTGAATCTCAGAAGCAAGAAGGTCTGACTGAGAGACAGACAGCTTGGGCTGTTGTTTGGGTGGGTGATCCAGAGGGGATTCAGAGAGTACCCCTCGCGGATTATTCTGAGCACCCACTTGTGTGATGTGATTGACTTCCACTGGTCATAAAACTGGGTCAGATGCCCTCCTACTGCTGAGGAATATTCCCCCTTGGACAGCTGAGGTAGGACTTGGGCCAGGATCTCAGAGGGTGGCAGTAGGTGCTTTGGGGCCCTATGCCTTCTGCTGTGTTTTCTTTTGCAGCTGAGGGATTTGATTTTTGCTAAAGCCCCCTCTGCCTTTACCACAAAAGGACTGACAGTTATGAAACTGGCACTGGTGCCCACCCCTTTGAGGGGCTGCAGATGGCGGTCTGGCCATTTTGATAGCCGTTATAGTCTTCTGTGCGGCCTCCTGCGCCTCCTCGATCTGAGAACCAAACAGGTATGTACCATCAAAGAGCAAAGCCATAACTCTCTGCTGGGCATCATTTGTGAATCCCGATGTGAGCAACCAAGAGTGGCGTTGGGTGCATATACCGGCCGCTGCTACTCTGGGGGCAGTGACAAAGACATCCATGGCAGCTTTAAGCTGCTGGTTATTGGATTCAATGCCTCTATTAATGGTTTGAAGAAGCTCTGTGTTAACCTTCGAATCTGGGAGAGCTCCTGCTGTGCCCTTGAGTGAATGCCAGAGTTTATACTCATACTGAGGGAAGTAGCCCTGGTAGCTAGCAATGTGCATGCCCAGGGTGGAAGCAGCAAAGACTCGCTTTCCCAAAGTGTCGATTTTGCAGGATTCCTTGTTTATTGGAAATGCTGTAGATTCTTTCAGAAGAACAGCCTTGTCTTGTCATTCTCTGCCAGGACTACTATGGCATCAGAAACATAGAAACATAGAATTTGACGGCAGATAAGGACCGCTTGGCCCACTTAGTCTGCCCATTTTCCTACCTAACAGATAAGCTGCAGATCCTAGTTAACCAACAGCTTACTTCCTCCTACCCCCCACTAGGACTGCCTTATGCCTGTCCCATGCATTCTTGAAGTCCCCCACTGTTCTTGACTCCACGACCTCCTCAGGGAGGCTGTTCCATGCATCCACAACCCTCTCAGTGAAAAAATACTTCCTCACATTACCTCTGAGCCATCCCCCTCTATCTTCAAATTGTGCCCCCTTGTTTTTGCACATCTCTTTTTCTGGAAGATGCTACCCTCTTGGACTTTGTTAATTCTCTTGAGGTACTTGAAAGTTTCTATCTTGTCCCCTCTCTCCCTTCTTTCCTCAAGGGTATACATATTAAGAATCTCGATTTTTAGGCTGTGAAAGGCTACTACCAGTGGAACATCACTCAGATGATCTTGTTGCAAAAGGGACCTGTAGTCACTGTAGCTCCAAGTCAAGGAGATCATGGGGATAGGAAACAAACTTTCCAAACCACAGCTGCAATATAGAGGCATCTGGAGATGGGTTTGCACTGTACTTACAAATTTTATTTGAAGACCAAAAAAAAATTTTGGGGGGGGGGGTACTGTTGTGACAATCTACACCAAGTGTGCATCAACACTGCAGTAACCTTATTTCCTGGATGGCTGAAAGCCCTCGGCTGAGCCTCATGCCCCATAACACACCCAGGGAGTTTGGTTATTGCAGTACAGTGGCACAACTTACCATAGATTATTCTTTGCATAATGCCCCCTATTGCAGAAACACAGACCAAGTGTCAGCAGAAAAAGACAATTGATCCATCCAGTCTGCCCTGTTTTACCCTGTCCTACCCCAGACATATTGTGTAGACAGTGGTTTTGCCCTTGCCCCCCAAGTAACTATTAAGCCTTCAACTCTGTCCCTCTCAGCCCTCCTTGAATACATAAATGGTTTTGTTCCCACCACAGCAGCTGGTAGGCTGTTCTACAATTCAACCAATCTCTCCATAAAGTAAAACTTCCTGCATCACTCCCAAATCCACCCCCCACACACACACCATCAGCTTCCTCTCATGTCCCCTCATTTCTGACCTGGAAAGGCTTGTGAGGCCAGAATGGGTCGATCTTTGGGAGGGGCATATTTCCTGTCTATGGACTTGGCCACAGAGGGAATTAGCGCTGTATTATCCCACACCATTTGCAAGAGAGTCTCAAAAGAGGGTTGCGTGGGGAGGAATCAATTCCACAGGAATGTCAGGAATGTGCAGGTACTGCAGACACAGCAATTTCCCAGGATCAATTTCTGAAGTCTGGAGAGAGAGTCTGGTATTCACGTTTCTATGCAGAGACTTAAAGGAAAGGTCCTCGACCAGAGGCTCTGTGTAAGAGCAGGTTTATTCACTACCCCTAGGGAGGAATCATCGTCCAAGTCGTCCTTCAATCGAAGATCAGGATCAGGCTCAATATGATCTCCTACTAGTCCCAAAAGGACTGTATACATAGGAAAGGGAGGAAAATAAGGAGGAGGAGCACCACGGAATTGGAGTCGAAAACCCCAGTGTCGCATGTGGCACCACAGGCACTTCCGGCACCACAACAGAAGGAGGTGCCAAAAACACAGTCGGCACTGGCATAGGACGTAGCACCAGAGCTGGCGGCGCCGAGCCAGAGGTTCTCAACCCCCGACTTGCTGAGGAAGGATAAAGAAATTCAGCAGGAGAGAAAGGCACCGGTATAAATCCCTGCGCCCCAGCTGTATGAGGGGGGGGATAAACACTAGAGTGCGGTGTTGACGGCACCGGAGGTGCCGCACAACTAGGAAGTCCCAACCTCCCTGTCCACAGGCTGGAAACCGAAAAGCCTGAAGGCCCCAGTGACGGGACTTGCTGGCTTGGGTAGATGGGACAATCATCGAACCCATTGCTCCATAAGAGCTGCCCAGTGGTTAAACTGCCCACTGGAGGACGCCCCGGGAGTGGGGAGGGACTTCGGAGCTGAGGATGCCTGTCACCAGAAACAGAAGCCGGAGGAGACTCCGGAAGGGATGGACTCTGGCCCCTGCCACCAGTAACCGACGATCGACGCGCAGACGTAACAGAAGGTGACCTCAAGCATAGAAACATAGAATTTGATGGCAGATAAGGACCGCTTGGCCCACCCAGTCTGCCCATTTCCCTGCCTACTGGATAAGCTGCAGATCCTAGTTAACCAGCAGCCTACTTCTTCCTACCCCCACTCCCTAGAATTGCCTTATGACTGTCCCATGCATGCTTGAATTCCACCACTGTTTTTTACTCCACGACCTCCTCCGGAAGGCCATTCCATGCATCCACAACCCTCTCTGTGAAAAAATACTTCCTTAAATTACCTCTGAGCCACCCCACCCATCTTCAAATTGTGCCCCCTTGTTCTTGCACACCTCTTTTCTTGAAAGATGCTACCATCTTGGACTTTGTTGATTCCCTTGAGGTATTTGAAAGTTTCTGTCATGTCCCCCCTCTCCCTCCTTTCCTCGAGGCTATACATATTAAGCTCCTTAAGTCTCTCTTCATATGTCTTCTGGTGCAGACCCTGCACCATTTTAGTCCCTCCTCTGGACAGCTTCCATCCTGTCTATGTCTTTCGAAGACTGGTCTCCAGAACTGCCACGCAGTACTTCAGATGGGGTCTGACCAGCTGTCTGTACAGAGGATAATAACTTCCTGTTTTCTATTGGTGATGCCTCTCCCTATGCATCCCAGTATCCCCCCAGCCCTCCTTGCTGCCCTCTCACATTGCTTGCCCACCTTTAGGTCATCTGATATGACTACCCCCAGGTCTCTTTCCATTTTTGTAGTTGTTAGTATCTCACCCCCCATTGTGTACTCTTCCCCTAGGTTTTTGTTTCCCAGGTGCATTACCTTGCACTTCTTAGCATTGAATCTAAGATGCCATACATTTGACCATTCCTCTACCTTGCCAAGTCCCTTTTCATCCTTTCCACCCCACCTTGTGCATCAACTGTGTTGCAGATCTTTGTGTCATCTGCAAAGAGACATACTTTCCTTCAGTCCCTCTGCAATGTAAACTATAAAGACATTGAAGAGGACTGGTCCTAATACTGAACCCTGCGGTACCTCACGAGTAACCCCCCTTTCTTCAGAGTGGACTCCATTTACTATTACCCTCTGTGTCCTATTCTCTAGCCAATTGGTTACCCAGGCTGTCATCTTGGGACCCACTCCCAGGCTAGCTAACTTGTATATTAATCTTTCGTGTGGGACTGTGTCAAATGCCTTGCTAAAGCCTAGGTAGGCCATGTCCACAGCCCCTCCCTGATCTACTACTTTGGTCACCCAGTCAAAGAAATCTATCAGATTTGTCTGGCATGACCTTCCTGCTGTGAATCCATGCTGCCTTGGGTCCTGTGCCCCTCTGGCCTCTAGATACTCGACAATTCTTTCCTTCAGAGTGATTCCATCATTTTCCCTACCACTGAGGTTAAACTAACAGGTCTGTAGTTTCCTACTTCTGCCTTGCTCCCACTTTTGTGAAGGGAATCACATCTGCCCTCCTCAAGTCCTCGGGTACCACCCCATCCTCCCATGATTTGTTAAAGAGGGTAGTCAGTGGTGTCACTAATTCTACCCTAGTTCTTTTAGAATTATGGGATGAATCCCATCAGGCCCCATTGCTTTGTCCACCTTCAGTTTAAGAGTTCTTTCAGAACCCTATCTTCTGTAAATGGGCTGGTATCAACTTCTGTATCCAGAGTGTTTCTACTGTTTGTTTTAGGTACCTCCCCCTCTTCCTTTGTAAATACTGAGCAAAAATATTTGTTTAGTATCTCTGCCTTTTCACAGTCACCCTCTGCCCACCCTTCCCCACTTTATTAAGCCTCACTATCCCTCCCTTGGTCTTCCTTCACTCCCTGATGTACCTATAAAAGGTTTTATCCCCCTTCTTAACTGAGTTGGCTATCTTTTCCTCGGTTTGGGCCTTTGCTGTTCTGACTGCCTTCCCTGCTTCCTTTTGCTTTAACAGATACAGTTCTCTGTCCTGCTCCTTCTGTGATTCCTTGTGCTTCCTGAATGCTTTCTTTTTCTCTTGAACCTTCACTGCCACTTCCTTTGAGAACCGTAGTGGTTTCTTACATCGTTTAGTTTTGTTTATTTGCTTCACACAAGGCTTGTTACCTCTGTGATGGCAGTTTTATTATTCCCCATTGTTCTTCCACCCTCCTTCCTGCCCATTTGCTAGTGCATTCCTTAGACACTCACCCATTTGGCAAAGTCAGCCTTCCTAAAGTCCAGTACCTTTGCCTTTGTATGGCTTGACTCTATTGCTGTGTTTATTGTAGAACCATACTGTTCGATGGTCGCTAGTTCCCAGATGGCTACCCACTTCTACATCTGTGATCCTCTTCATCTCCATTTGAGAGAACCAGGTCTAAGATTGCTCCCTCTCGAGTGGGCTCCAATATTAGTTGTCTAAGGCATGCCCTGTAGGGCATCTAGAATAACCCTACCTTTGAAGTGGCTGCAACTGCACTCCAGTTAACATCTGGCATATTCAGATCACCCATCAGCAATATCTCCCTTTTCTGCCATACTAAGTATACTTTCTATCATTTCCTTGTCCATTTCCTCCTGAGAAGGGGCTGTATACAACCCTGTGCGGATTGTGGTGCCATTGCCGGTCTCCAAATTTACCCACAGTGCTTCTTCTCCTCCCTGTTTTCCCTTTTGTTCTGTTGCTTTGATTCCTTCCCTTATGTAAAGAGCTACTCCTCTTTTACCCTCTCTGTCCCTCCTGTAGATAGTGTATCCTGGTATGTTTACGTCCCAGTCATGGTTTTGTGTGAACCATGTTTCTGTGACTGCCACGATATCCAGATGTTCCTCCTCCATCAAGGCCACTAATTCAGGAAGCTTGTTACTCAGACTACAGGCATTGGTACTCATTGCTTTCCATTTCTTGATGGCTTTACCTTCTGTTGCAGCATCCCCCACTGACCTTTCTACCTCGGTCTTTTTCTCATTTAGTACCTTGTTTTGTAGGGAGAGGCTGGGATTTTCCTACTGCTTATCAGTGCCTCCCCTTGACTAGTTTAAAAGCTTGCCAATGAAGCATTTAAACCGATTGCTCAAAGACTTGTTCCTTCCTGGACAGATGCAGACCATCCTGCCAGTATAGGCTGGTGTCCTCCAGGTGGAACCCCAGTCCCCAATGAAGCCAAACCCCTGTGCTCCACACCATTTTTTCAACCATTCATTAAACTGCATGGTGCAAAGTACCCTTGCCTCACTCATGCCATTGACAGGCAGCACTTCTGAGAAGGATACTGTGTGTGCTACTTGTCTTAGGCCCCTCCCCAGTTCTACAAAGTCCTTCTGCACTGCTCTAATATCATGTTGAGCCAAGTCATTTGTCCCTAGGTGGACAATGACATCCAGCTCAGACTCCCGTGCAGCTGTTCTCGTGATCCTGAGGATGCGCTTCCTGTTCCTCCAAGCCATGGCACCAGGTAGGCACCTTACTTAAGTTTTCCCTGCTCCCCCCAGTTCTATCCCCCTAATAATTGAGTCCCCCACCAGTAGCTGCTTCCTTTCCTTGTGGTGTCCTCTGCCTCCTTCCTGTGGGCCTCCCTTGTGACAGGTGTCCTTAATCTCCTCTGTAGGTGCATCCATAAGGGAGCTGTGCTCCCCCAGAATGGTGTATGGATTGTGGAGTGGAACAACTGACTGGGTGTGCCTCTGTTCCACCATCCTCATCCTCCCTGAGCCCACTGTGGTCCAACTGCTGTGCTTTCTTTGCAACCTCTGAGGTAGTGGTGGTGGCTCTGGTGCTCCCTGGATGGGGAGGTTCCCTTCCTACCATCCAGTCTGGCCTAGGGGAAGGTTCCCTTACTGCTGTCCAGTGTGGCCTGAAGACGGGCAAATTCCTCCCTCAGGGCAGAGAGTTGTCTGCAAATAGGGCAGCATCTCAGCCTCCAGAAAGACTCCCGGAAGACTGCTGCCCCACAGCCATTACATTGCACTACTCCCCACATGATTATGTACTTTTTTTTTTTTTTTGGTGTGTGTTTGTGTGTGTGATTGGTTTGTTATATAGAAATATGTATATTATACAATGTGTATGCTTATATTTTCAGTGCTGTGTGCTAGAGAGGATATGACATTGATATGCACCTTGCACTCCTGAGAAATGATGTCAGGACCCCAGGTATAAAGGAACTATTTCCAGGGTGGGTGGGGTGAGGGTGGAAGGGTTGGGCCTAAACTGTGTCCTCACAAAACAATCAGCTAAGAGCTCTGACCCACCGCTGCGATGAGTGCCCTCCTGTCAGCAAGATACCATACACAACAGTTTGACAGAGAAAATCCCCTGCTAATCAAACAGAGAAAAATCCAGACATCCAAGTCAGACACAGGTAAACCTCCCCAGCCCCAAAACAACCTGGTGGTTTGTGCTCTGAAAGCAGTCAGCCTCAAAATAAGTCAGCTGTGCTTTAAACTCTTCTTGCATTGAAAATCTTACGAATTGTAACAAGACTGTCTTTTCCTGATAATTCTAAGTTCCTTATTTCACCTTTCAGTTAGAAGTAGCCTCCACCTGTAGAATATCTGCTACAAACCAAAGACAATTGTAAGCGGTGCCGTTTCGTTTTTGACCGGGAGCCTGAAGAACTCAAGGCCGAATGGTGCCATGTCCTCAATAAGGATTGAGAATGGGACCGCTTCTTTTTGTGCTTTCGGGAAGACCGTCCATCTCCCTGAGCACTGGACTGCCTGTAGTCAGACCCCCCTCCATCGAGGGTGGTGGACCAGACCCAGCCCTGCTGACAATACAGCTTTCTTGCAAAGTCTCCCTACCGTCACCTGCCCCATTCATGGCCAACTCCGTCGAAGGAAGGCTGAAGACTTCTTCTGATGAATATGTACTTAATAAAATTTACTTATTTATTTTTCTTTGAACTGACAAAGAGTAACAGAACTAATAAAGCTAAATGAAACTGAAAGACTATAGCTGCTGTCGTATAGACATGAAGTTTTGACTCCTGGTAGGCGAGTGACATCGTCACTGAAGCGCAGTTGATGGCGGGAAAAAAGGAACTGAGGCGGTTGGAGGGTTGACGCCAAGGTAGCCTATTTGGCGCGAGCTGAGCTCACAGTGCTGCTTCCTCGCAGGCCTACCTGGGCATTGGCCTTCCTGAAGATTTTTGGCTCCCACTGGGTCCTAGCACCTCCGGCATAGTTCCCATTAGTGTGAATGAGTGATGGAGACTTTATGTCCAGGAAGATCAAATTTACGTATATAAATTTATGATAGATTAGTCCTTCCAACTACTAAATAAGGACGTCACTGTGCATGTTCTGTTTAAAAAAAAAAAAAAAAAAAAAAGTTTGTCCTTTACTGGCATCAGTAGTAATGTTTTTTGCCAGTGTGATGCAGGAGCACAACCCCTTCACTCTGGTGTATTCGTTTTTTGTTTTTTTTTGCCCTGGGAGAGCTAGGACAGGATAGAGAGAGAAAGAACAGTTTTGTAAGAACTCACCTTAACAGTAGATCTTTGAGGGGATCTTAGTCATCAGGTCACACCATAGAAACTTCACCGTATGTGAAGCAGGAGCCACACAGAAGATTGTCAGCAGTACAACTTGGGGCTGCCCACGCCAATGTCATCAACCCTATAAAGGCGTGAGCGGCCCCGCTCTCTCCTCAGTTCTTTCCCCCAGAGACAAAGGGAGCATAGCTGTAGCCATGGGGGACTGAGAAGAGAGAGAGAGAGGTGCCCAAGCCTGTATGAAAGGCTGGATACACTAGATAGCCAGTTCTGGTAAAGAGCCCAAAACAGGGTGATGGTGGGAGGGAAAGTAGACCTGATGACTCAGATCCCCATGAAGATCTGGTGTTATGGTAAGTTCTTATGTAACTGTTCTGTCTTCTTTGGGGCTATCTTAGTCATCAAGTCACACCATAGGAATGAGTCCCAAGCATTTACTTGTGCAGACAGACAGTCTGGGAGGAAGGTCAACCTTAAGCTTAAGACAGGAGGCCCTGCAGCACTGCCCTGCCAAACCCTGCATGGGTCCTGTAGGCAATTTCCAGACTGTAGTGTTTGGTAAAGGTATGGACGGTACTCCAGGTGGCAGCCGCACAAATGTCAGCAGCTGAGACCCCTCGGAAGCAAGCTACAGAAGTAGCCATGCATTTTGTGGAATGAGCTTTGACCACTCCAGGCAATTCTTTGCCGTACTTGTTGTAGCAGAACACAATGCAGTTAGTCAACCATTTAGATAAACAATTCCATGTGATAACAGCGATCGCGGAAAGGCGATCACTGTTAGGCCGAGTGTACATTGCCAAAAATCAATTTTGGTGATATATACCCCCAGCGCAGAACAAAAGGCACCAGGGACTTAGGTTTTACGTTTTTATGTGGGGCTGTGCCCCTTACTAAGATTCTCAACTCAGGGGGTGCATGTCGGGTGTGTGTAGATTCTTAAAAAAAAAAAAAAAAAGGCCGGGTGCTCAAACATGTGGGTGCAGCCGACCCAAACCCAGCCCGCAGCTCTAGGCTGCCACCACCACCACGCCATTGGGGCCAACTCAGTAGCCCAATGCCAACATGCCACACAAACTCTTCTCCTCATCACCCATCGAGATACATACAGTGACATCCTGTCGCTGTATGCAGAACCTCCTCCATCCGGTCGCCCTTCCTCATTGGTAGCTCCGCCAACATGCGCGCGATTGAGTCACCCTTTCAAAAGCGCCCAATCATGGTCACCAAAGTCACGGGCTACCGGATAAATAATGTTTAGAAACCTAAATGCCCTCTCTACCAGGGTGAAACAAACAACTGCTTTGATTTTCTACATTTCTTGGTTCGGAGAAGGTTCAAAGTTCTGTGCGCATCTAAGGTGTGGAGCAGTGCTTCCCCTGGATTGACACACTCTGCAAAATAAACAGGAAGGTGGCTAGATTGGTTCAGTGTAAACTCAGACATCACCTTAGGGAAAAACTTAGGATTTGTGTGCAAAGACACCCTGTCTTTGTGAAAAAACACATAAGGCTCCTCGCACCAGAGGGCCTGAAGCTCTGAAATTCTTCAAGCAGAAGTTTATAGCGACTAAAGATAACACTTTCCAGGAAAGAAAACGTAGCTCGCAAGTTGCAGCTGGCTGAAAAGGAGACAGGGTCAAATTCAAATCCCAAGCTGGGATGGGAGAACAGATTGGGGGTTTCAGATACAGGATACCCCTCAAAATGGTACAGGAAACATCCAGCTGAGCTATGATACGGTCACTCATGGGCTCATGAAAAGCTGAGATACAGTAGCCAAATGGTACACCTTGAGGGAAGAGTACTAGAGACCTGAGTCAGGCAGTGGTATCATGTAGTCCAGGATCTGACTCACCAGACAGGCGAAAGGGTCCAGATTATGCTTGGCATCCTATATGGCAAGTTGCTTCCAGCTCATGGCATAAGTGTCTCGAGTGGAAGGCTTCCTAGCAGCCACTTGGACGTCCACTACTCTACGGGAAACCCCAAATCTGGTGATGGCTATGTCCTCAGAAGCCAAGCATGTAGATAGAGGGACCTGAGGTTGGAATGAACCAGGGTACCCTGAGCCTGGGGCAGCTGGATCCTGCAGAGGGAGAGAGGGACTGGAGGTTCCTCCACCAGCTGCTGTAGCAATGGAAACCATATCTGTCATGGCCAGACTGGAGCTACCAGGATCATGTTGGCCCCCTCCATTTGCAGTTTGATAAGCACCCTCCGAATTGGAGGAAATGTAGGAAAGGCGTAAAGGAACCTCCTGCTCCAGGAGAAGGACAACACCTTTCACCAGAAGACTCCAGGCCCCGGACTGAGCGAGCAACAATTGGGCAGTTTTGTGTTGAGTGGGGACACAAAAAGGTCCAACTCTGGATGCCCTCATCTGTCGAATAGATCTTCTGCAACCGATGAGAAAAGCTTCTGCTCATACATGCTGGACTAAGTCCAACTGAGACTGTCCTCCAGGGTGTTCATCACCCCAGAGACGTAGACAACTGAGAGAGTCAGGCCATGGTCTAACGCCCAATACCAGACTCTCATGGCCTCCCTGCATAAGGGGGGTATGAATGTGTTCCCCCTAACTTGTAAATGTAGTACAATACATTGAGTTTGTCTGACTGAATCAGCAGCTGACCCGAAAGAAGATGGTTCTGAAAGGCCTGCATGGCATATAGAACTGCCTGCATCTCCAGAACATTGATATGCAGAGAGGTTTTGATCTGGGACCAAGGGCTCTGAGTTTGAAAGGGACCCTGATGAGCACCTTAGCCCAGACCAGAGGCATCCATGGTGGGGATTTGGTGAGGAGAAGAGCTCTGGAATGGAACACCCTGCAACACATTCAGGGGTTCTATCCACCACAGGAGTACTTTTCGGACTGGGGAAGAGATCAGCGCTAACTGATCTAGTTCGTCCATTCACTGGTCCCACTGCACTCGAGTCCACTGGGGATGCGCATGTGGAGCCTGGCCAGTGGCACAGTGGGGATGGCAGCTGCCATCAGTCCCAACAGCCTCAGGTACACCCTGGCAGTAATATGATGGCTCTGGACCACCTCCATAGCCTGGGCAATAAGGCAATCCACACTGTTCTGAGGCAGGAAAGCCTTCTCCTGACCAAATCTAGAACCCCCCTATGTATTGCTGCCTTTGGGATGGAACCAGGACCACCCTGGGCAGGTTGACTGTAATGCCCAGTGAGAGAAATAACTGAAGAGTTCTCTCTAAAGTCTGCAGGAGCTGTTCCCTGGATAGGGTCTTTAGAAGCCAATTGTCCAGATAAGAGAAAATGTACAGTACATCCCTTCTGAGCGCCACAGCTACTGCTGGTAAGCATTTGGTAAAGACCTACGGCACAGAGGACAAGCCACAGGGCAGCACTTTGAACTAGTAATGCTTGCCCTGGAAGAGAAACTGGAGGAACCTCCTGTGAGGAGGAAACACCAAGATGTGCAGATAGGCATCCTGCATGTCCAGAGAACATAGCCAGTCATCTTTCTTGAGAAGGGGCATGAGAGCTGGCAAAGTTACCATTCAGAACTTTTTGTACTGGACATACAGATTGAGATCTAAGATGAGCCTCAGATCTCTAGTCTTTTTGGGGATCAGGAAGAACCTGGAACAAAACTCCTTGTTTCTCTGGCAGCTGGGCACTGGCTCGATTGCCTGTTTGCGCAGAAGGGACTGCACCTTCTCCTGGAGAACATACTGGTGGGCCAGGGGGTAGTTGGAGGGCCAGGGAGGAGTCTCAGGGGATTGCTTTGTGAGCCCCGGAGTATGATCCCTTTCTATGATTTGAAGAACCTAGGCATCCAATGTTATGGTTCTCCACCGATTGAGATGGAGGGAGACCCAACCTCCGACCACCACCTCTTGGTTGGGGACTGGAAGAGGGGAGTTCTAGCAAGGAGTCAAGCTGAGGCAGATCCAGCCGCTGGGGCTGGTCCATCACCTCTAGGACGCTTGGCTGTGGCTCCAGCATTGGAAGGGGCAGGCAAGGCGATGAAGGCTCTGCATTTGCCTTGGGCCCGAGAGGCTGCTCCTGGCCTATTGGACACCTTATGAAAGGGAGGGTGCTGTCTGCTCTTAGGTTGCATATGGTAGAGCGAGTGGACAGATTTAGTAGCCCTGCCAGATGCTTACAGGTCATTAATGATGTCTTGGACATCTAGCCCAAAAAGCTTAGAGCCCATTGCAGGGGGCATTAAGGACTTCCTTTTTTTTTTAAACTTTAGATCTTTATTTTTATTTTATCTGTGAACAAAGTATATTATACGTCATACAAACAAGTAGTACAATTAAGAACAGTTAAAAACATCAATCCGAAGAAAACAACACATAATAAAAAAGTGGGAATTAATAACTTTTAGCCTCACTCAATTTATAACTGAGGTTGAACAGAAACCTATACTGCTTCAATTAAAAGGAGGGAACACAGTCCCAGAAGTGGAAATAAATTAAATTGATCATCTTTACAGTAATTGGATACAGCACCACATGATCTTAACTAGACCTTGAACAGCCTATTTTATTCTGTGATCCCTGTAACTCTCGAAGTGCCTATAGTGGCATCGGGAGTATAAAGGGCTGCATCCACGAATGAGCACCCCCTCCTTAGGTCTATTTTATGGAACAAAGTCAGGCTGTCGTGTGCATATATACTGTCATGACCCATCTCCTCCAGATGAGTTCAAAGGATTCCTTGGATTCATTAAGCTGGGCAGTCAACAGTTCTGGTTTGTAGACTTGCATCATCATCATCTCATCCCATTGGAATAATTTTAAAGGGATATGAGATAACCAGCTTTTTGTTATGCCTTTTTTTGCTGTTAACAGGCAAATGGACAGCAGTTTTTTGTGTTTGGGTCCCTGCATGTAGCTGGGAACATTGAGAAGAGAAACATCTCGGGTGAAAGATTTTTATGGGAATAAATAACCTGAGTAAGGGCCTCCGAGAGTTCCTGTAGAAAAGGTTTCAACTCTGGGCATTGCCAGAAGATATGGCCATGTGTTGCTCAGGTTTCTCCACACCTTCTCCAACACGCAGAGTCCCTCCTGTGCAAGTGCTTGGCTTGTACCACTGGGGTTCTGAAGTATCTTGGGGAGACCTTCCACGAAAATTCTTTCCAAGCCAGGGAGGATAGCCCTCGATGGATATGTTCCAGGTGGGTAGACGAATGCTGCTCCGTGAGTGTAATCCCCAGGTCACTTTCCCAAGCTTTCTTCAGTTTACTCAGAGAATCCCCTTTAAAGCTTGTAATCCCTTATATAAGTATGATATGATATATGATTCAGGTTACCCTGACCTTCCAGGGATGTATGTAATATTTCTAGTATAATTGGTATGTCAGAGCCCTGAGGAATCCCCCTAATCTGTTTCCTGACAAAATTCAAGGCCTGTATCATCCGAAAGCCATCTTGTGGTCTAAACTCATGTCGTGACTGTAATTCAGTTATGCTCAATGCTCTCCCCCCCCTTCATGAAATGATATATCAGGTGGATATTCATTCTTTCCCAGTTTCTGTATCCATGGTCTAAGCGGGCTGGGGGCAAAGTCATGGTGGTACAGTAGGGAGAATAAGAGTGCCTTATAAGGAGCTATTTTTTTGGATTCTAATACATGTATCCATACCTTTATTGTGTTAATTGTAAAAGGGTAATGGGATATGTCCTCCAGCGGGGTAGGGTGGTTATTGCAGGAGGATCTTACTCAGAGTCAACAAATCCTCCTCTCTAATCTCCAATATTTTCCATTTTGCCTGGTAACTTGGATGTAGCCAGTATAAGGGGATTTGGAGATGGGAGGCCTCATAGAGCTAGCCCCCCCTTCCCGTTTTTATGGTAGTTGAAGTGTCGTAAATTTGACCCTCAGTTTTTGTGCCCCCCATATATATTTAGAAATCTTTTTATTTACTTCCCCAATTAAAACCCTCGGTAGGGGTATTGGAAGGGTCTGGAAAAGGTAAAGCATGAGTGGAAGTAGATTCATCCTCACGGCATCCACCCTTTGGATCAGGGGGATAGGCAAGGATCTCCACCTCTCTATATCCATCTTGATTTGATCTATCAAAGAGGTATAAGTTAACTCCCCAAGTTTGGAGTAGTCACCCATAAGGCAGACGCCTAGATAGCGAAGGGAGGTTAAGTTCCATTTAAGTGGGAAGTATTTGGTCATCCGAGGTGATGGTAAAAAGTTACATTTTAAGACCTTAGTCTTCGCTATGTTCACCCTGTATCCTGACAGCTCCCCAAATCCATCCAATAGTTGCCACAGAGGTTATAGGGTCCTCTCTGGGTCCGCCAGGTAAATCAACAAATCATCAGCATACAGGGCTAGTTTGTAATGATCCCCTCCCATGGATACTCCCCATATGTCCTGGTCTTGTCTGATAGCCTGGGCCAATGGTTCCAGGTACTGTATATGGCAAACAGGCGGGGGGAGAGGGGACAGCTCTGTCTGGTGCCTCTCTGCAGGGGGATCGGTTCTGATATGGAGCCATTATTTTAATATGGGCCATTGGGTTATCATATAACGACCTGACAACCTTCAAAAATTCCTCTGGAAGCCTCAGCTTTTCCAAAACGGCATCTAAGAAACGCCACGCCACTCGGTCGAAGGCCGTCTCGGCATCCAAGCTTAGAAAAAGGAAAGGATTGTTCGACCGAGAGGCATGGAACATAAGGTGAAGTGTCTTCTTCATATTGTCCTGTGCTTGTCTAAGTGAAATAAATACACACTGGTCCCTATCGATTAGTAATGGGAGAAACCCTTCTAGCCTCTTCGCTATTACCATCGCAAATATTTTATAAACAATATTAAGGACTGATATCTGTCTGTAAGAGGGGCATATTACTTGGTTTTTACCTGGTGTTAGGATACTAGATATGGTGGCATATCTCCACGAGGGCGGTGCACTCTTTCCTTCCAATATGTCTTGACATGCCGTGAAGAACTACCGGTAGTAGTTGCTTTTGAAACTGTCTAAAAAATTCAGCAGTATACCCATCTGGCCCCAGACTTTTGTTAGGCTGTAATGAAGATATTGCCAGTTCCTGCTCTTTCTTTTAGAGATTGAGGCCTTCAAGATTTCTTGTTGCTCTTGGGGGAGAGTGGGTAGGGTAAGACCTGATAAGAATCTCTCCACCCTCTGTGTCTCCACTGTGCCCTCTCAAGTGTAAAGGGTGCGATAAAGAGCAGTAAATGCTTGCATGATCCTTGATGGGATAGTTTCTGTCTCCCCTGTGGTAGGCGATCTGATCTGTGTAATAGAGGCCTGATTTATTTTCTTTCTAAGGCAATGAGCCAATAATCGGGTAGCTCTAGGTCCTCCGTCATAAAATTTTTGTTTTAACAACTGCAGAGCCTGTTCTGTTCTGATTGCCAGGATATACTGGATCCTCTGCTTGGTGGCTTCTATGAGGTGAAGTACCCCCTCATTACCTGCTGCGTGTTCCGCCATCAAATCTTTTAGTTGGTCCAGAAGTGTAGCCAGTACACTTGCCTGGGCCTTTTTGTGATGAGTGGCATATTTAATAATATCGTCTCGGAGGACTACCTTAAGAGTGTCCCACATAATGTTCAGAGGGGTCTCAGGAGTGTTGTCTGCTATAATCTGCTGCACCTTATCTTCCACCATCTCCCTGAACTGTGGGAGATTCAGTAGAAAATTATTAAGATGCCATAGCGTTTTTCTCTGCTGTCTCCCGCGTTCCACTTCCAGTTTCAGTAGGGAGTGGTCAGATAAAACTGAAGGTATCATCTCTCAGGACATAATGCGGTACCGATGCTCCTTTGGTAGATGGAAAAAATCAGTACGTGCATATGTCCTTTGAGGGCTGGAGTAATGGGAGAAGCCTTCTGTTTGTGGGTGTATAAAGTGCCAGGCATCTACCCACTCTGATTCTTTCAGATATACCTGTGCCGCTCTTTGAGCCGCCATTTTCCTATGTGGTTTTGGGTTAGTTGTGTCCACATTGTCATAGACAAAATTATGGTCCCCTTCCCCCCAACAGTCAGCAGCCCTTTATGGTATTCTGTTATCTTTTGTAGTAGGGGTCTAACCACTTGTGCATCAGAGCCCGGCGGGATATATAAACTAGCCAGAGTGATTTGCTCTCCCTCATGTAATCCCTCTACAATAGCTAGGCGCTGCTCTGGATTTGTATATTTTGAAGTGACTTGAAAATGAGTGTATCTGGGTACTAGGATTACTGTTTCCCTGCACTTGTCCTTTTTGTATGAGGAAGCTACCACTTGTGAAAAGCCAGATCCCACCAGCTTCTGATGCTTCACCTGTCCCAGATGCGTCTCCTGCAGGAGGAGAAAAGTAGGTTTTTGTTTTTTCAAATAATCCAGGGTCTTGTGCCTTTTTACTGGGTTATTGAGTCCGTTCACGTTTTGTGAACAGATCACTATTTTTTTTACTGGATTCCATTTATGTTATATACGCAAAGTAGGGAGGTAACCCCACAGAATGTTAATACCCATCTGAACTTTAACTTTCTTGGATACTACCACTTCTATAATCTGGTACTGTAATTTGCCACCTGTAAGATTCCTGTCAGACTTCCAAGTAAAGAACCTCCTATTTCTTGGGTGGGCTGTAGCATTAGAAAACAAAAACAATCTTACATACAACCATTCAACTCTATTTACAATATTGCTTCCAAGGGAGAGGAGCATCTTCTTTAGCTCCCTTATTATCTCTGTGGCAGAAGGTATACACCCTCCTGCAGAGAGGGGAATAGGTGGGGGGAACATCCCCCAGTGACCCCTCATCCAGTGGAAAACTGGACTGTGGCTAGCTGGAAAAAGCCACTACAAAGAATTGTCACCAGGCCTATAGCAGGCGACTTCACTGAGCACTTCATTTGATCTCAGTGGGTTACCAGCTACACTAAACAGTGAGGTGTATATGATTCAGTAGCTGGTGGTCCTAATGTGATCCAACCTTTTCTAGGGATGAAGGAAGCTCCCGTATATACTGAGGTGTTTAACAGCGTTTCATGCGTAGCCCTCCCTCGCCCAACAATGAAACATTTTATCTTCATTACAGTGTAGAAATAACACAAGGCTCAGTCCTGAGGAGCTCCCCATCAACTGGCAATCAGAAAAATCAGTAAGATGTTAAAAATAAAAATCCCCTTAGCCTAGGAGCAAGCATTATGAGCTGATGAACTCAGATTGGCAGGAAATCAAAGTGTCTTATTGTATGCACCCTGTTAATGGCATGACTGCGATGCAGCTCCAAGCTGTCCTATTACAGCTCCAGGTAGAATGTTCAGAACAGTTCGAGGAGCAAGGAGTAGGTAATCTCTGGTGGTGATCAAACATAAAATCCCTTTTAAGGCCCCAAGAATTAGAAATCACTGTGGCATGGGGCACGGTAAAGAAGAGATCTTACTTCGAGAGGGCTCTTGCAGTAGGTAATTACATATAGGACTGATGTCGGCAGGCGGCAGGACCCCACGGAAAAATTTCTAGCTAGGTCTGGCGGTATCACGTCAGGTGACCGGCGTCAGGCTGACGTCGCATAAAGGGTAAATCTGAGTTTTGCCTTTCCAGTTCTTCCCCGCCGTCAGCTCGTGCAGTGCCTCGCTGTGAAGTTCGTGCTCAGCCCTGTTGCTTCGTAGGTTTTTTACCGAAAGTATCAGTATTTTGCATTTTATTCATCAGGTGAACGTTGGTTTATGTTGTCCCCTTCAAAAAATAAGTGCGACTCGTGTGGCACCCAACTGCCTCACTAAGACTGTCACTTCCTCTGCCTTTTTTGTTTAGGCCCTGAACAAGCGGTCGACAAGTGCCCGCATTGCCTGCATTTCAACGCGGCCACCTGCAGACGACGCCAGCAGTCTTTGGAAGCCCATCTCCTTAACAAGAAGATGTCCGCAATGGAGAAGGAGTTGAAGAAGCTTAGGCAGGCGTCGACCTCCCCAGAAGGACACAAGAAGCGGGACAAAGAAAGGCACCGGGAGAAGGCCTCCTCTTTCATGACTCCAGCTGGAGCCACGGCTAAGGTAATGTCCCCTCCGGGGGATCGCTCGACGGCAGCCTCCAAGGCTTTGGAGGAGGCGTCGGCCCGCCTGTCGGGTTCGTGTTCGAGCCCGCCGGATGCCTCTGGGCAAAAGGAGGCTTCTGCCCCCAGTACTGCCGCAGGCTTGCGGCTTACTGGTGTGGGCGCCTCCCATAAGCCGGACATCGGCTCCTCCTGCTACGTCCGCCAGGAGAAGGCCGCTAAGACGCCTGACCCTCCGGGGCAGCGCACGACAGTATCCCCCTCGGACCGGGCCTCTTCCCACCCTCGGCCCACCTCCGACGAGGGACCCCCTAAGTCGGACGTCGGCTCCTCTGGCGTCTGCCGGGATTCGGCCCCTAAGTTGCACGTCTGCTCCTCCGATGTGCACCAGACATCGGAGCCTACAACAGACCCTGCACCGTCTGTCGTCCCAGGTTCCCTGCAGCCTTCCCTGCCGTCCGGGGAGCCCGAGTCCCCCCCTGCCTGACCCCGGGGACTTCTCCCCTCCATCCCCAGGCGATGCTCGGGATGCTTTTCTGCCGTCAGATCCCCCTCCTACAGAACCGGATCTGACTCCGGCCCTGACACCGGCCCTGCCGACGCCGGCCCCTCTGACGCCGGCGGGGGATATTCCTCTACCATCGGGCCCTCCACCCCACGGGCCTGTCACGGTCGATCCGCCCGTGGAGTTCCCTACTGGGCCATCTGTTCCGGCAGCTCCTCTGGTACCTGGGTATCCGCTGTCCTATCTACGCCGGCCTACCCGGGTCCACAATATCCTGCGCCACAGTACCCGGCGCCGACCCCACCGACGTCGCAGTACCTGACGCTGCAATACCCAGCTCCGGTCTTCCCGCAGCCGGGTTACGGATACTCACCTTATGGATATCATCCGTACAACTATCCCCCTCCTCCTCCTCCTCCACCGCCCCAGGCTGCCGGTGGATGTTCAGGAGACTCTGGCCTCCTGGTGGGCTGAGGCCAAGGCTCGGCTCACCAAGGAAGTCAAGAGCCGCCTCACGTCGACGGTGCCACCTCCGGTCCCATACACCCCAGACGGCACACTCCCTCTCCACCTCTGGATTCCCGAGCTCTCCCCTTTAGATCCAGAGAGGGGCAGGACACGCGTCCAGGATCCCCCCAAGGAACCCGTTCCTCCCCCTAGATGAGCTAGGGAGTCTTACTCTGCTTCAAATTTTTCTTCTTCTCTCTCGGACTCCTCGGATTCCTCCGACGGAGGTTCAAAGAAAGACTACAAGCCTCGCTCTCCGTCCAAGCCCCAGCCAAGGACTCCTCCGAAGTCTCCTCTGGAGGATCCTTCCTTCACGGAGTTGCTCAGGAAGATAAAGGAAGTCCATCAGTGGCGTTCCTTAGAGCCAGATCCTCAGCGGGTTAAACTCGTCGAACATCTGGACTTGCCCCTTATGGCCCCTACTCTAGTGCCACCCTGGATCGAGCCTCATGCCCACCTTGTTTCCACCATTTGGAAACAACCGTCAGCTTTAGCCCCACTTCCTCGGAAGTCCAACAGGCTATACCAGACTCTGGAGGGTGTAGAATTTCTAGACTCTCACCCCCGTGCAGATTCGGTTGTGATTAGCGCCACTCACGGACGGTCCGCACACCCAAAACATTTGAGCTGTTCTCCCCCGGCTAAGGAATCTCGCCTTCTGGATCAATATGGAAGGAAGATCTGTGCTTCTTCCACACTGGGGATCAGGGCCCTAAATTATGTCGCACATATGGGGGATTACCAGAAGGCTGTCCTTACCCAGGCGGAATCTAAGATTGACTCCTTGCCTGACTCCCAAGTCAAGCAGGAGTTAGCTGACCTTGTCCATTCTGCTCGTTTGGCCAGTCGTCACATTCTGAGGATGACCTACGATGCAGTGGACACCGCAGGACAGAGCTCCGCGTTTGCCGTAAGTCTTCGGCGTCACGCATGGCTGCGTGTGTCAGGTCTGGTCCCGGAGGTGCAGTCAGCAATTCAAGAAGCACCTTTCAGAGGTTCGGTGCTTTTCGGTGGTGATGCAAAGACATCATCACCGACTCTGGGAAGGAGCAGCCCTCAAATCTGTCGATCCCATGTGACCGTCCCCATAGGCAGAGCCCGGCCTTAAGTGAAATCCCAGGAAGGCGGGCCACTAAACGCCGGGCCCCCAGCTGCCAGGCCCCCGCCCAAAAAGCAGCGGGTGCCCCAGCTACGGCGCTGCCTCACACCACCTGACTCCTTCCCTCTCCCACCGCCTCCGGACTCCCCGGAGGAACCAGTAGGAGGGAGGTTCTCCCTCCACCTTCCGGGCTGGAAGAGGATAACATCGGATTCATGGGTGCTTCAGATCATAGCAGAGGGGCACTCCATAGAGTTTTTGCAGAAACCTCCACGTCACCCCCCCTCTGAACTCCTCTTACTCAAGGGACCATCTTCCCTTGGTCAGGGAAGAAATATCTGCCCTCCTCGCGAAGCAGGCCATAGAACCCGTCCCCCCTCACCTTGACGGGACAGGTTACTATTCCCATTTCTTCCTTGTACCAAAGAAGACGGGAGATCTCAGACCCATTCTCTATCTCAGCTCCCTGAACTTCTTTGTGGAATACAAAAAGTTCAGGATGCTTTCCCTTCAAACCCTCTTGCCCCTTCTCCGGCCGGGCCAATGGCTTTGTGCACTGGATAGGTTTGCGTTCCAGGGGGCCCATTACCAATTCTGTGTGCTCCCTTTTGGTCTTTCCTCGGCTTCCCGAGTTTTTACCAAATGCCTGGCGGTGGCAGCAGCCCACCTGCGTACTTTGGGAGTTTAGGTTTTTCCATACCTGGATGACTGGCTCCTGGCGGCCTCATCCAGGGAGGAATTCCTGCACTTTCTCTCCCTCACCCAGCAGGTTTTCACTGGTCTGGGTATCACCATCAACCATTCCAAGTCTCATCTGGACCCTTCCCAGAGACTCCAGTTCATCGGGGCAATACTCGATACGACAGTGTGCAGGGCCTTCCTGCCTTCGGACAGGGGGGCCTCCCTCTAGTCCCAGATTTCCCTTCTTTCGGAACGCAGGAAGGTTCCGGCGAGGTCGGTGCTCCGTCTTCTGGGGCTTATGGTGGCTGCCATTCCGACGGTTCTGCGTGCGCACCTCCACATGAGGATCTCTCAGTGGACTCTCCGCTCTCAGTGGGATCAACTTGTAGACGACCTAGATCATCTGGTGTTGATCTCCTCACCAATGACAAGAGACTTGCAATGGTGGATGGTTTGAGAGAACCTGTTCCGGGGTTCCCCTTCTTTCATCCTCCCCCCGCCCGGACTCTGACCACGGACGCATCAGGTGAAGGTTGGGGAGCCCATCTGGGTCCTCACCAAACCCAGGGGTTATGGTCCAGATTGGAGTTAACTCTCCACATCAATGTGCTCAAGCTACGAGCAATGCTGTATGCTGTCCAGGCCCTCCACAAATACATCCTTCCTGGTCACCTAGCTGTCCAAACAGACAACATGTGCATGATGTGGTACATCAACAAGCAGGGAGGGACTTGGTCCTACCCACTGTGCAGGGAAGCGATGAGGGTTTGGGAATGGACAACGCTTCACAACTTTCACCTCACGGCGATCCATGTTCCAGGAGCCGACAATGTCCTGGCAGACAAGCTAAGTCGTTCTTTGGCTCTGCCACACAAGTGGGAACTAGACCAAAAAGTTCTAAAAAGCATCTTCCAGATTTGGGGGACTCCACAGATAGACCTTTTCGCCTCTTCCCAAAACGCAAAGCTTCCCACCTTCTGCTCACTCACTCCAGAGCGAGGTGCTTTCTGGAGCGACGCTCTATGTCTAAGCTGGAAGGACAGATTCGTCTATGCTTTTCCCCCAATTCCTCTGGTCCCTCCTGTGCTGCAGAAACTGGCATTGGAAGGGGCGAGAATGATTCTGATCGCTCCTTTCTGGCCCAGGCAAATCTGGTTCTTTCTTCTACAACAATACTCAGGGGTTTCTCCTCTTCCTCTTCCTTTATCTCGAGGATTGCTGACCCAGGATCAGGGGACCCTGGTCCATCCGGGACTTAAGTCTCTTCAACTTCATGCATGGCTCCTGCAGACCTAGCCCAGTCCCGTTTTGGCGTCTCTCCTAAGGTGGCTGAGATTCTGGTGGAGGCTAGAGAACCCTCCACTAGGTCCACCTACGCTATGAAATAGAAAAGATTTTCCATTTGGGCTGCCTCCAGGAACATGGAGCCTTTCTCCTGTCCTGTGGCCATTCTGCTTGATTATTTGCGTCATCTTTTCGACCTGGGTCTCAGTCACTCCTCTTTGAAGGTTCACATGGCTGCTATTTCAGCCTACCATGTTCCCTTCGCTGATAAAGCATTTGCCCAATTGGAGGTATCCAAGACCTTTCTCAGAGGGGTCCTTCATCTCAGGCCCCCTGTTCGGACTCC
Organism: Neoceratodus forsteri; assembly: GCA_016271365.2. NCBI lineage: Eukaryota > Metazoa > Chordata > Ceratodontiformes > Ceratodontidae > Neoceratodus > Neoceratodus forsteri. Next base: position 574,102,933 of record CM057452.1, read on the forward strand.
AGCTCCCCCTTGGGACTTGAACTTTGTCCTTGAGAAACTTACCCTTCCTCCTTTTGAGCCTGCGGCTTCCGCAGACTTGAAGTTTTTATCATGGAAGATGCTCTTCTTGGTGGCCATTACTTCTGCTTGCAGAATTTCCGAGCTCCAGACCCTTATGTGCAAAATCCCTTATCTGATTTTTCACAAAGAACGAGTAGCTCTTCACACGAATCCTAAGTTTCTTCTGAAAGTGGTAGCGGAGTCTACCTTAAATCAGTCTATTGATTTACCTGCCTTTTTCATGCAGTACTCCAACCAAGGAGAATACTTGCTCCATACCATGGATGTCCACAGGATTCTGAGATACTACACCGATAGGATGAAGGATCTCAGAAAGACTGATCAGTTGTTCGTCTCTTTTGCTCACAAAAGAGAAGGCAGTGCTGTCTCCAAGCAATGCCTATCAAAGTGGTTGGCTCATTGCATCACTTTCTGTTATGACAAGTACAACAAGACCCTACCGGGTCAAGTCAGAGGTCACTCCACTCGTGGAGTAGCAGCCTCTTCGGCTTGTTTCAAGGATGTATCTGCGGCAGACATCTGTGCTTCTGCCACTTGGACTTCCGTCCATACCTTTACTAAACATTACAGTTTGGACATTGCCTCTCGCCGTAGAGCAGGCTTCAGGTTAGCTGTCTTGCAAGGCCTCCTATCTTGAGGTTTGCAAGGTTGTTTGCTACTTCTTGGAGCAGTTCCTCCTCCCGGTGCCTTTCATTTGTTCCAGACTGCTTGGGATTCTGTCCTATATGTAATTACCTACTGCAAGAGCCCTCTCAAAGTAAGATAGTACAGTTACAAAAGAACTTACTGTAACAGTAGATCTTCGAGAGAGGCTCTTGCAGTAGTTAATACCTTCCCACCCTCCATCCCCCTAGGCTTTTTCAGCTCCTTTTCCATTGAGGGAAATATCTGCTTCTCTGTCGTCCGGGCCTTCGGGGCCTGTGGTGGGAAAGAACTGGAAGGCGGGCGTCCAGGACCACCCCTTTATACCGACGTAGTCTGACGCCGGTCACCTGACGTGGGGGCGGTCCCCGCCAGGGACTGCTAGCTAGAAATTTTTCCGTGGGGTCCTGCTGCCTGCTGACATCAGTCCTATATGTAATTACCTACTGCAAGAGCCTCTCTCGAAGATCTACTGTTACGGTAAGTTCTTACGTAACTACTTTCCCCCTACCCCCACCCCCTAGCTCTCCAGGGGCTACACAACCGAGGTCCCCCCACATGCAGCCGGGTGGATCGCTGAAAAAACAGCTTAAAGAAACTCGAGAGGGGAAGTAACAGTATCTCTCCTCTCAGTTAGCTGGTGTCAAAAACAAATACACCTACTGTGCTCATGTGTGTTCCGTGGTGTCTGGGTCCCTCTGCTGACCTCGTTGCTGCAGTAGCTGGCGAATCTCTTGCAGTGTGGCTGGAGCTGCTCATTTGGCTTTGTTTCTGTGCTGGTGTTGGGATCCTTCCTGCCATCACGAAGGCCTCAAGCATTGGTCCTTAGGAGCTGCATCTGCCAACTGCCACCCCTTTGCTCGCATCTCTGCCCTTGCCGTTTCTGGTGAGGTATAGATGATGGGGCCGGTTTCCCAGAAGATTCTGAGCTTGCCGGGGTGTAGGGTCTGAAATTTTATTTGCCGATTCCTCAGTTCCTTCAGGAGGCCTGAATAAGCCATCCTCTTCCTGACAATTTCTACAGGGTAATCATTGTCCATGATCAGTCTGGCTGAGTTGTAAACTATTGTTTTCTTAGCCCAAGCAGTTCTGAGAATCTCTTCTTTATCTTTAAAATTAGATAGTTTCAGAACCACCGAGCGCGGGCAGGCCTTAGGGTCAGTCAAGTCGAGGCGTCAGCGCATGGTGTGCCCTCTTAATACGGAATTGGAAGCTTGGAGATAAACCTAGGACTTCCTTCAGTAGGTCTTCCAGGAAATCTGTCATCTTCCCTGTCTCCACTCCCTCCAGCAACCTGTAGATTCTCAGGTTGTCCCTGCGTGACCTAGCTTCCAGGTCGAGAAGCTTAGCCTGGGTTTCTCCTTGCTGTTGAAGGAGGTAATCAACTGCCTTATGGATGTGCTCATTCTCTGATCCAGTGGAGGAAATGCATGTCTTCATTTCATCCAATCGCTCCTCCACAATCTTTAATTGCTTTTGTATTGTGTGCAGCTCTCTTCCGTTTTCCCCTCTAAATGATTTGATTTCCTGGAGCAGCATTTCAAATCTAGAGCGGGAGAGACGCTCCCCCTCTGTGTTGGTGTCTGGGTCTAGGCCTGCCTGGCTAGATGGTGAGGAGCTCCTGCTGGGGGGAGGTTGCCGCGATGTTCCGCCGCTATCCAGAAGATTGGGACGAGTCTTGCTGCCATTTCTGCTGGACCTATGTCCTCCGGTTGGTTTAGAGGACATTTCAGTAGATATTGGATGGTATGGCCGTACTGGAGAGGTTTTGTTTGGTGTGCTAGTCCCGGAACTCTGCTACAGTGCCACCATCAGCTCGGTGACGTCACTGGAAGTCGAACTCGCATTAAGGACTTTCTGATGAACAGCAGCAGCAGAGCTGGAGACTCTCAGCAAGGAGTGCCTATGAAGGCAAATGCCGGGTGGCAGCAGCCCTGGCAGTAGTGTCTGAGATGTCATAGAGGTGCTTGCTAACGTCCTTCGTGGTCTGCAAGCATTTGAGAACCTTCTGCTTCTGTGTACCTTCTGGGAGGGTCTGGTCAGTGGCCTTGCCCTTCCTCCAGCTGGTATTCTGGAACTGTACCATATGAGACAGATAACTGCTAATCCTCAGCCCTAGGGTGGAGGAGGCATAAACCCTCTTGCCCCAAAGATGAATTCTGCATGACTGTTTGGGCGGAGGGAGCTAAAGTGTCTGGGCACCTTAGACCTGTCATGAGCTGCCTTTATGTCCATTGAATCTGTTTCAGGCTTATTTATTATTTATTTTTATTTTATTTAGTTTTTGTTGACCGGGTAAGTGCACTAGACAAATCTTGCCTATTTTCAGGCACGACCCGGGGGAGGGGGATACAGATGAATGCCAACTGGCCTTGAACCAGATTAAGCTGTTGGTGGTATTTTTAGTGAATGAGGGAAATTTGGCCAGGACACCGGGGAAATTCCCCTACTCTTTTCGATAAGTGCCATGGGATCTTTAACATCCACCTGAACTACCACCAATCCAGGAAGATGGGACCTCGGTTTAACGTCTCATCTGAAAGACGGCACCTCAGAAGTGCAGCGCCCCTTTCATGCTGCACTGCAGTGTCAGTTCTGGGATATTAACCCAAGTGCCAGGTGTGGGAACTGAACCATGGCCCTCTGATCTCCTGGCCTCAGAGGCGAGTGTGCTGCCTACTGAGCCACTGACACTGAGGCTGAGCAGCATAATGTGGAAACCCCTGAAGGGCATGATAAAATTTATAAGCCCTGCGGAGCATAGCTGCCACCATTTCAGGCCTGTGCCAGGCTGCAGCAGTAGCACTCCTCAAAGCAGGCAAAATAGGAGTAATGATCTTGGGAGGAGATTCAAGAATCTCCAGAAAATCCACTAGATCCTTTCTGGTGGCATCTTCTTCCTCAGTATGGAAACCCATGGCTGAGGATAACTACTTCATTTCATCGAAGGTAGGATCCTCTGGAGGAGACCTAGGAGTATGTTTGATAGAATCCTCGCTGACAGAGGGAGCTGTGGATCTGTCTGATGTGAGGGGTTCATCAGAAAGAATAAGGTCAGGATGATATTCCTTCTCGATGTCGATCTCTTCCAGATCCAGGTCTGACATTTGGGGCACCGACGACGGCCCACAGGGGGAAGCCTGCAGCCAACCAGGTGGTGTCGACAACTATGCTGCCATCGACGGTGCAGGTGATGTTGGCCTGTATGCACCTAACAGATGTATAATCACCGTGGTGAATTTGGTTAACATCTCATTGAGGTCAACGAGAGTCGAAGACTGTGTTGATGGTTGTTGGGGGAGGGTTGATAGTGCTGAGAGCGATGACCCACCAGATGGGCCCTGAGCACCGTTGGGCTGTTGACGACAATCCCATCATCGAAGAAGGAGGGGCTGATGACCAGGAGGTCGATGACCGGCCGCCCTGAATATCGGACAGAAGCGCTGTCGATATGGGTCTGGTAGGCACAGAGACCTAGATAGCAGATTTATGTGTTGGTGCAACCGCAGTCGACGAAGAACCCCTGGATGAGGAAGGAGAACCCGTCAGGGAGTGGGACCACTGTCGGTGGGTGCAGTCCTGATCTCGGTCCTTTTTGTGACTTTTCCCTGAGGAGTTGTCTCGGGCCTTAGCGGCCTGGGATCTCAACAACCCTGCCAGCGACTGGGAGGCTGGGACCCTGAAGGGGCCCCTGCCCGAAACTGACTACCTGTTGTTCCATGAGGAATATTTTTTTTTTTTTTTTAAACTAAGATCTTTATTAATTATCCAGACATTATACATACATAGTGATCGTCATTGCTATGATACAAAGAGTACATAAATAATCTTCAAATGTATCTATCTCAAAGATCATGTAGCAGTTTTATCCAAAGTACATTTTAAATTGAATTACCTTTTTCTCTCCTTTGTTCATTTTGCTCCAGCTGTACCTTCATAGGGATCATCTTACCTGTTTGTTGCCTGGTTCTATCCTTCCATCCGTCCGACTTGGACGCCTCTGGGACTGAAAAGAAGGACATGATCCTACCTGCTGCTGTCCATCTCATCTCATCCTGGATTATTCATCTACAGTGTATGACGCATCCTGCTGCCTCGTCCTGGGTGTCCATCTTTCAAGGCTTGAATGGACCTTCCCCCCGGAAAGGCAAAAGCAGTCAACAGTATATATGTTAATAGCTACGTAACAATGCTTCGAACCACCCTTTGCCAGATGTTGTTCCCTTGTAGTTTTGTTACCTATGTTCTTAGTAAATTACTTTGTCTGTCTGGAAAACTTTCATTTATAATACAATTATGTTTACAACAGTTTTTTGAACTTCATTAAAACAATAAACCATTGGACTATTTAGGAGCCTTCTTGTGTAGCCTGAGGGTTGTTTGATTAAACTTCTGGCAGAGCTCACAGTTGGAGACTTCGTAGTCAGGCCCAAGACAGCAGACAGAGAGATAATGTTCATCTGTGGAAGCAGTCTTCTTCCTGAGTGACAGAAGAGAGAAGCTGAAGGATTAACTCTCAATATTAATAAAACAAAGGAATCTCTTTAAAAAAAAAAGAGGTTCTAAAGTAGTAGGTTGAAAAAAGTTGTAGGTAAAAAATGGCACAGCATTGCGTCAGAGCTTCCGCAAAGACCCATGCAAACAAGTCGACGGCAGGAAAGAACTAAGGATGGGCCGCTCTTATAGGGTTGATGATGTTGGCATGGGCGGCCCCAGTTGTACTGCTGAAAATCTTCCATGTGGATCCTGCTTCACCAACGGTGTGACCTGATGACTGAGATACCCCTGAAGAACTGTGTTTTCCTTTATATTTATTTCTTTTTTTTTTAATTGGACCACGAGGAATGGCAGCACAGTACAGTTGTGGCCAAAAATATTGGTGCCCTTCACTTTTTTCAAATAACTCACAATTTCCTCTAAACATAAGTTGAAATTAACAACAGCATTTGGTCTCCACAATTCTTTATTTCTCTGTTAATATTACAGAACCTTTGTTTTTGAGTCAGAATTTAATATATCCTTTTAAATCAGAAAATGAAAAGAAATGGCATTGACAAAATTATTAACACCCTAGACTTAATATTTGGTAGCACTGTCTTTGATCAAAATAACTGCAATCAACCACTTCCTGTAGCCATGGATGAGCTTCCTGCACAAACCCAAACAGAAGCCATTTTGGAAACAGTATTTTCGTGGCAAATGTGGCCAACACCGCAGATATCAACATCAGCAGCAACAGAGAGGAGACTGCAGCCGTAAGGGCCCCTCTCTTAACTCGGGAAGCTCAGTTCCCAGGACCGATAAGCCCTCCCAGGCTGCCCTGCCCACTGCCACCAACACCTGACTCCTTGCCGGAACCCTCCTCTTCCTGCAGACCTGGCAGGAGAGGTGGTTGGAGGCTGTTTTTCCCTCTACTTAGAGGGCTGGAGGAAGATCACCTCCAACCAATGGGTTCTACAGATGATCCAGTGGGAGCACTCAATAGAATTCACCGAGATGCCACCGGACAGGCTACCCCTACTATCCCGTTATTCACAATCTCACGCAGCTCTAATCCAAAATGAAATTCAAGCTTTTCTGGATAAAAAAGCAGTTCATCCCATTCTGACCTCTCAGAAGGGAAAAAGGGTACTACTGTCACTTCTTTCTAGTACCTAAGAAAATGGAAGATCTACGTCCCATCTTAGACCTCAGCGACCTCAATGACTGTGTGGAGTACTGGTGCTTCCCCGATCGTCACCCTACATGGTCTTCTCCCCATGATCCATCCAGGAGACTGGCTCTCATCCCTGAACATGCAGGATGCATACCTACACATCCTCATAGCCAAGCACCACAGGAGATTCCTGAGGTCCGAATTTTGGCGTCAGCACTACCAGTTCAGGGCTCTGCCCTTCAGCCTGGCATCTGCACTAAGGGTTTTTGCCAAGTGCTTGGCAGTAGTGAAAGCAGCCCTCCAACAACAGGTGCCCCTGGCACAGGCTGGGGAGCGCATCTGAATGATCGCAGGACTCAAGGGTCATGGTCTGAGCTGGAGGAGTCTCTGCATATCAACGTATTGGAGATGAGGGCCATCCTCTACACTTTGCAAGCCTTGCAAACCAACCTGCTTCCGGTTCAGACAGACAACATGTCGGTGGTCTAAATCAACAAACAGGGAGGAACCCACTCGTACCAACTCTGCTGCAAGGCCATGAGGGTGTGGAACTGGGCCATAGATTACCATCTGGTGATCTTGGCAGTTCATGTCCCAGGGGTGCAAAACACTTTGGCCGATGTACTTAGCCAGTCAAGGTCCAGAGCACAGGAGTGGGGACTCCTGCAATCTGCTGTACAAAACCTGTTTGACAGATGGGACCGACCAGAATTGAACCACTTTGTATCCCCACACAACACAAGACTGCCCAGTTTTTGCTCGCTAGATCCTGGGCCTGTTGTTTTCTGGTGAGATGCGTTGTCCTTCTTTTGGACAAGGAGGTTCCACTACGCTTTCCCTCCCTTCCCGTTGATACAAAGGGTTCTCCTCAAATTGCAGTCAGAAGGAGCAGAGATGATCCTAGTGGTGGTTCCCTTCTGGCCCTGGCAGATATGGTTCCCTCTACTTCAACAGCTGACAAGGGAACCACCTCTGCTGCTGCCATTGAGTTCATGCATGCTCTCACAGGACGATGGGACCTCAGTCCACCTAGACCTGAGATTATTACACCTGCATGCATGGCTCCTATGGACCTAACTGTTTCCCACTTTGGGGTCTTGGCTAGAGTGGCAGATGTTCTGGTAGCTGCTAGGAAACCCTCCACTAGGATCACCTACACCACGAGTAGTAGTAAAAATTATATTCATTATAATAAATGAATCGGTAGCTCAACTGAGCTAAAAACCCATTTCCAATGAGGTCTGTAAAATAACATATTACATTAATTACACTACTAAAGACATCTGTTGCATCACATATAAACATATAGAAAAGATAATATATACTAACTACAAATCACAACATCAGACAATAAATGTCACAATATAGCATACAATAAATAACAATATTGCACTAAATCCCCTTTAATCCATAGTCTGGTAAAGTTACATCTTAGTTGTTACTAGATTCATTTGATCTTCCCTGTCCCAAACCAATTTTTTATTTGGCCTAAAAGTCTTTTATCATGTCGAATCCTCAATTCTACTGGTAATGTGTTCCAGAGAGAAGGGCTTTTGTAGAAAAAAATGGGCCCTCCCCAACTCTGTACTACATTTGGGTAACAAATACTCCATCCCTCTGGCAGACCGTAGGCTTGACTTAATCACTCTTTCATATAAGCACTCTATGATATAACTGGGTACTTTGTTAAAAAAAAACATTTTTCCATATATAACAATATGTGCAGGGACCTCCTATTCCCCAGATTATACCATCCTAAGTTCTGGTATAGGTATTCCCTATGTGTCCTTCTTGTGGCCATAGTGATTTATCACTCCATTTTGTTATGTGCAATATCTAATCTTCCCAATAGTGCCCCCATATATATATTAAATCTTCATAATCTGTAAGTGGGATCATTGATGAATTAATCACATGTTTTCTGATAGCCTCTGTTGTACACAGTTTAATTCGATATAAAGCTCCCATACGTCTATTAATTTTCTTCATCGTTTGTTTTATATGTACCTGTATATCCCACTTTCAAGAGCTATCAAGATGGACTCCCAAGTATCGGTAGCTAGGAAACTGCTCTAAAACCTGATCGTCAATGGCTTTAATTTGCAACACTTTTTCTGCCTGGTCCCTTCCTTTTTTTCCTGTGGAAACACATCACCTGAGATTTTTTTGGTGCTAGACAAACTTTAATGAACTTATGAAAACCTGCAATTCTTCAAAAGCTACCTGAAGTGAGTTCTGAATTTGAATATCTACTGTGCCTGACAGATAAAATTATGGTGTCATCAGCATATAAGTGATGCATTATTTCAGGATTTGAAAGTTTCATAGGATTCGTATAAACATTATACAATAATGGGCCTAACAAGGAGCTTTGAGGGACTCCAGATTTAATTTGGTGCATATTTGATCTCCATTGTTTCATTGCCGCAAATTGATATTTGTTAGAAAGATATGATTTCAACCAGTTTATTACCTGATCTGACAATCCCTCATACTGAAGCCTGGACAGGAGAATGCCGTGGTCCAACATATTGAAAGCTTTCAAAAGATCTACATATATGGCCCCCACAGACAAACCCCTGTCCAGGCTTTTTTTTTTAATTTGTGGCCTGCAGTAAGGCAGAGCTCATACCATGTGCTGGTCATGAAGTGGAAGTGCTTCTGTCTCTGGGCCATAGCCTGCCGTTTAGACCCCTTTGCTTGTCTGGTGAACTCTGTCCTCGAGTACCTCCTTTCCGTTTCACACTCAGGTCTGAGTTATTCATCCATAATGGTGCACCTATCTGCAGTGTCAGCCTATCATGCACCTATGCAGGGCAAAACCCTGGCACAGCTGAACCTAGCACGCACCTTCCTGCGTCACATTCTACACATGAAAATGCCCATCAGGGATCCTGTCCCTCCATGGGACCTTCTTTTTGTTTTAGGAAAGCTTACATACTCTCCCTTTGAGCCAGCCGCAGATTGCGAGCTATGCTTTCTCTCTTGGAAAGTGTTATTTTTAAGTTGCAGTTACCTCTGCTCTGAGGATTTCCAAGCTTCAGGCTCTGTTGTGCAAAGAGCTGTATTTGGTTTTCCACAGGGACTGGGTGTCTCTACGAACATATCCTAAGTTTTTGCCAAAGGTGGTGTCTAAGTTTACTCTTAATCAAGAAATCCACCTTCCGGTTTATTACCTTGAGCACTCAAATTGAGGGGAAGTTCATTTGCATACATTGGACGTTCACCGAGTTCTCCATTGTTATCTGACCCGAACCTGGGGATCCAGACAATCTGACCAATTGTTAATTTCTTTTGCTCCCAGAATGCCAGGGGCACCTGTTACAAAACAAACCTTATCTAAATGGTTGGTTAATTGTATTGTGTTCTGTTACCAGAAGAACGGTAAGCCCATACCAGGACCGGTAAAGGGCCACTCCACCAGAGGAGTCGCGGCTTCCTTGAGGAACGTGTCTGCTGCAGATATATGTGCAGCTGCCACCAGTAGTTCAGTCCACACATTCATTAAGCATTACAGTTCGGACATTGCTTCCAGGTGCAGGACCGGCTTTGGCCTCGCAGTCCTCCAGGGACTTCTCTCGTAAGGGATTCAGTCCTTTTCTCTCCCATTACCTCCACCCCGAATGTAAGGGCCTCTGTACTGCTTGGGACTCAGTCCTACCGGTGTTAGCTGCTGCAAGTGCTCAATTCCGAAGTAAGATAGTACACTTATGTAAGAACTTGCCGTAACAGTGGATCTTCGAGAGGAGCTCTTGCAGCTGGTGCTGCTTTCCACCTGCCTTGCCCGCTAGGGATTCCCTCTGCATTTTCAGCATGACCATTTGACCTTCTATTTTAGAGGAGTATCCTTGGTTTCTCCATCCATCTATCTATCAGTACTGGAGTCTTCAGTGGGAGAACTGAGGTGACGCTGGGGGGCCTCCCTCTTTTTTAGTGCACGTGACGTCGGGGGCAGGCAGACGTTGGGGAAGGTCCCCCACTGTATACTGCTAGCTAGAAGTTTTCTGTTGGGTCCTGCCACCTGCCGACTTCAGTCCTACTGGTGTTACCTGCTGCAAGAGCTCTTCTCGAAGATCTTCTGTTACGGTAAGTTCTTACATAACTGTACTTTTCTACCCAAGGTGTTGTCTAAGTTTACCCTGAATCAATCCATCCCTCTGCCTGTGTATTACCCAGAGCATGCCAATCCAGGGGAAGCACTGCTCCATACTTTAGATGTACATAGAATGCTTGAGATACAGCGTTCACATACAGAGGACTCCAGGAAGTCCAAACAGCTTTTTGTTTTGTTCACCCCAGGGAAGAGGGCATACCTGTTTCTAAACAGTGCTTGTCCAAATAGTTGGCCAACTGTATTATCTTCTGTTATAGGAAGCACGGTAAGGAACTTCCTGGGATTGTACGTGGCCACTCTACCAGAGGTATGGCTGCTTCGGTTGCCTGTTTCAGGAATGTGTCAGCTACAGAAATCTATGCCGCTGCCACTTGGAGCACTGTCCACACTTTCACCAAACACTACAGTCTGGACATTGCCTCTAGGAGAAGGGCAGGTTTCGGCCTGGCTGTGCTTCAAGGCCTCCTCTCCAAGGCCTATAGCCTCCAGCCAACCAGACTGTGTCTTTCTGTACTGCTTGGACTCATTCCATAGGTGTGCCTTGATGCAAGAGATACCCTCGATGAAGATAGTACAATTACGTAAGAACTTACCTTAACAGTAGATCTTCAAGAGGATTTCTTGCATAAGGCCATGCCGTCCCACCCTCCATCCCCCTTAGCCTCAGGGCTTCTCTCTTCCTGTTTCTTTCTCCAGGATGGTGTACCTTCTGTTCCACCTTTCCTAGTGGTGGGAACCTCTAGCTCTCTATCAGTTCCCCAGGAGGAGCTCCTCTGCATATGGTCTCTGGTGGGGGAGCTGAGGAGGGCACAATGCCACCCACGTTGATATATGCAGGACATCAGCATCTGACATCATTGTGGGTGGCCGCAAGTAGGCTGCTAGCTAAAACGTTTTCTTGTGGTCCTGGTGCCTGACTGCTATAGTTTCATACCGGCCCGATGCAAGAGATCCTCCTGAAGAGCTACTGTTACGATAAGTTCTTACATATGATGGTGTCCCCTAGGATGAAACCCACTTTTAAAGCACTCTGCAGTATGCTGCAGCAGACGTACTGAATCAAGCAATGTAATTTCAATGACAGTTAGTCTCTTTATCATGCAGGAAACTGTGGCATTCACTTCATCCTGGCAGTGTCAAATGTTCCTGAATGACAAAAGGGACTAATTGCCATTGAAATTACGTTGCTTTATTCAGTAGGTCTGCTGCAGCATTCTGCAGAGTGCTGAAACATGCTGCAGAATTGGGTTTCATCCTGGAGGATATCACTGTAACTGTACTGTCCAAGAGAATCTCTCCTCTTAGGCCATACTGGCACCCCCTTCTTCCCCCTTTTGTGAGCTGTAGGGAAATATGGCATCCCATTCTGCTGTGAGACTTTTCATGGCTGCTGTTTCCAGCACCTGCATCCAGTTCTGCCTTGGGACTTTCTATGGCTGCTTTTTCCAGCGTCTGCATCTACCTAATATCAGAGATGCTGGTATAATCTCCTGATTCCTCAAGAAGAGAATTCTCCGAACACGTTCTCCAGTGGGGAACAGAGGAGAGATGGGGCCACTCACGTTTATGTAGATGCTGACACGTGACATCGTGGGTGGCCCCCGGGTAGCAAAAGTTTCTGTGTGGCCCTAGTGCTGAAGCAGGTGTAGTTCCAAAGGTATGGACTAAGGGAAGACATTCTCATGAAGATCTACTATTATGGTAAGTGCATAACTATTCTATACACATTGTTTTCCCATGGCAGGGGACATCTCTGACTGGCAGACTTTACGCAAGGGGCAGCACAAACTTTAAAAACCTGGTTTATGATAATGAGACTCCTGCAGTTTGAACTGATTTTTTTTTTTAAGCTGCTTTCAGTAGACAAGGAGTTCCTGCCAGCCCGCATAGACCACAGTTTTCAGTGGTGGCAACAACTCAGACTCTGTTTCCTCTATCAGTTCTTGTCCCCACTAGGGGTGATAAACCTCAAGAGATACAGCATCATTATGGCCTGATGGGTCGGGAATATTTCTGTTACCTTCAGGTATGTACACACTTGTTGCATAAATCTCAGGATAGAACTCGGATGCCTGACTCAGCTGCTCAGATGTTTTAGTGGCAGTGCAAGGGACAATATGAACTTACCTCATTGGAAACTTCTATCATGGGTGCAGGAACTCCTTAATGACTCTACTTGGTCTGTACTTGATTCCTGGAATTGGGATCTCAACTTGGAGATTCCTTATCCATCCTGATTAATATATGCCATACCTGTACTAAAAATAACATTATTCATCTGATGGAGAGAATTTGCGTGGACTAACCTCTCCGTTATTTTCACACACCCATGGTATTATCTAAATTCCTTCTGGCCCTTGATGGCCACGGCTGGCAGCAGTGTGGGCACTCTCATGTGGATCAAGTGAATATCTTTTGACATTCTCCTATCCTTTCCTCATTTTGGCAAGCCTTGGCATCTCACTTTGAAGAGCTGTCTGTCCTGGCAGAAATCTTAAACCCTACAGTGGTGCTTATCTCCATTCCACCCCCTCAGTATTCATCTCTGCACTGCTGCTATGGCATTTGTCTATAACCTGGAAGCCAAAAAGGCGATTACTCACCTGTGGATGCAACTTAGAGTGCCAAGAATTTTGGAGTGGTGCGCCATAGTTAACGGACATTTATCATATGGAGTGTATTTCTGCTACTCTCCAAAACCAACTGCTGCAGTTTGTGACCCTTTGGCAGAGATGATAACTTTATACCACAACACAAGATCTCCTTCTGGCATTGTAGGTACAGGTAGCTGGTGCGATGGGTGGAATGCCAGACATAATTGGATTCTGGGATGCTTCCTGCTCTGTTGTCACGCTCCACCATGGAATGAAGAAAGAAGCTGGAGTTCGAGATGCATTTTATGAAGGTGCCCGACTGACGGATACAATATTTGCATTTACTGTTTGGGCCTGGGCCATGACATAGCATATTACTCTTTTTGTCAAGCTATGCTTGTGCCAGCCCTTAAAAAGCACCAGCAGCGGATGGTAAGTGCGCGTGCCATCCACTTCTGTGGGTTCTGTGGCACAGTTACAGGCACAAGAGGTGGAAAAGGGCAGCAAGGATGTTTCTTGGTCCAGAAACTTCTGTCCGTGGTGGAGGGAGAGTTTGTGCTGTAGCTACTTGTCACCTGGCTAACACTTTGTTTTGTTCTCCACTTTGGGAGAACAGTATGCCTTGCCCTCCAATTGGGGGCACATTTTATCTTGTCCTCCACCTTGAGAGAACACAGTGCTTTGCCCTTCACCTGGGGGAGAACACTGTTTTGCTCTCTACCTTGGGAGAACGCTTTGTCTAGCCCTCCACTTGCTGTCCTCCAGGAAGGAACACAGTGTTTTGCCCTCTGTCTAGGGAGAACACTGTGCCTTGCCCTTCACCTGGGAGGAACATTTCATCTTGTCCACCACCTGGTGGGGGACACATGTCTTACTCCACACCTGGAAAGAACATAGTGTATTTTTCTCTAGGGAGAACACGATGTCTTGTCCTCCACTTGGAGAAAACACATCTTGTCCTCCACCTGGGGAGAACACAATGTCTTGCTCTTTGCTTGGAAAGAATGTGGTGTCTTGCCGTCCTCCTGGGAAGAGCATGGTGTCTTGCTCTCTGTCTGGGGAGACTGCAATGTCTTACCCTCCATCTTGGGGGACACACTGCCCTGTCTTCCACCCAGGGTAACACTGCATCTTGCCCTCCACCTGGGGAGAACACGATGTCTTGCCTTCTGCTGGTGGAGAATGTAGTGCATTACTGTTCTCCTGGGAAGAACATGGTGTCTTGTTCTCTTCCTGGGGAGACCACAGTGTCTTACTACCCACCTTGGGGGACACAGTGTCCTGTCTTCCATGCAGGGTAACATTGTGTCTTGCTCTCCACCTGTGGAGAACACAATGTCTTGCCTTCATCTGGGGGAACACTGTACTTTGCCCTATGCCTGAGGAGAACACTTTGTTTTATCCCCTCCACCTCAGAGAGAACCCATTGTCTTGCACTGTGCCAGGGGGAAGAACACTTTATCTTGCCCTCCACCGGGGGGACACAGTGTCTTGCATCCACCTGGGGAGAACATTGTGTTTTGTCCTCCATCTGAATGGAAAACTTTGCCTTGTCCTTCGCCTTGGGAAAACATGGTATCTTGCCCTCCACTTAGAGAGAACACTGTTTCATGCCCTCCATCTGGGAAGAACATTTTGCCTTGCCTTGCCCTCTGTTTTGGGAGGAGATTGTGTCCTCCCATTCGCCCTGGAGAACACAATATTTTGCCCTCCATTTGGGAAGAACACTTTGCCTTTCCCTCTGCCTCGGGACGACATGGTGTCCTCTATTGTTCCCGAGGAGAACACTTTGCCATGCCCTCTGCCTTGGAAAAACATGGTGTATTGCCATCTACCTGAGGAGAACACAGTGTTGTGTCATCTACCTTGGGGATCAGTAAAATGGTAATTTAGTAACCATTCTTAAATGTCAATTCTTTTTAAATAAAAAATCTGGGATTTTTAGTAACACAAACTACATTTTTACTGTGCGATATTGGCTGTAAGCTACAGTCTTGAAAGTAATGAAGGCCAATAGAAAGGAACTGTAACGGATTTCAGGATGTCAGAACTACCCACATCTAGACGAGTCACAAAGGGGCAAGTTGGTGAGTCTGTTGCGCTAAAGGAAGTCAGAGAGGCAATCAATAAGCTTTCATTAAACAAGGCACCAGGTACAGATGGCCTGACAGCTAACTTTTACAGATCATTTGGGAACTCTCTTGGTCCTATTTTAAGAGATCTTTATACTTTTATACTTCATAATGGGTTCTTGGACCCTTCTCTTTTAAAAATGACAATAATTCTCTTGCCAAAGCCCAATGAACCCAGGGATAGAATTTCAAATTATAGACTAATTTTATTAATAAATTATGACATAAAAATCCTAACTCGTATCTTAGCTCAAAGGATGAAAAATTTCTGGCAACCACTTATTAGCAGAGAACAGGTGGGATTTATGTTGAACAGACAAACTTCTGACCAAATGAAAAAGCTGTCTCATGTTCTGTCCGCTTTCGGGGACTCCAGACATAATATGGTGCTGGTGTCCCTGGACGCGGAAAAAGCTTTCGATAGGGTCAATCTGGATTTCCTCTTTGCCACACTTTCCAAATTCAGCTTCCCAGACAAATTTATAAATTGGATTCAGATATTATATGTACTCCCATCAGCTAGAATATGTTGTAACAAAGTTCTTTCTCCCCCATTCAGATTGTTCTCAGGAACTCGTCAGTGCTGCCTTTTGTCTCCAATATTCTTTGGTGTTTATTTACAACCATTAATATTCTATATTAATAAAAACACTTTTATTTCGGGAATCACCATTTCAGATCATAACATTCAACTGTCGGCATTTGCCGATGATATCTTACTCCACTTTACAAAGCCAATACCATCAATTAAAGCGATGTTAGAAACGACAGAAATGCAGCGCTGTCTCCAGCTATAAACTTAATAAAGAAAAAACAGAGGCGATGCCTCTGAGTAAATTGTATTTAAAAAAGGAAATAAATAACATGGGTTTACTTTGGAAACCCACAGGGCTTAATACCTAGGTATTTATCTATATAGCAGAGAACAGGATTTAATAAAAAGGAATTTAGAAGAAGTGGTTAACAACATGACTCATGATCTTAATAGAGGGAACCTCCTTCCGTTATCTTTTTTAGGCAGAAGTAATGTTATAAAAATGAATATTTTCCCCCATATTTTCTTTCCGATTAATATGTTAAATAGTTTTATTCCCCTGTCATGGTTTTCTAAACTCGGCTCTATCATAAATAAATTTATTCAGGCAAACAATTCCCCAAGAATAGCTTTAGATAAACTAATGTTATCAAAAACACAAGGGAGCCTAAAATGTCCTAACTTTACTGTATGCTACATGGCATCATTTATTTATTTAGATTTTGTTGACCAGGTAAGCCCTCTGAGACCAGAGATCCATTTTTCAGGGGCGACCCGGGGTTGAGTACATCAACCACTTTACATCAGGTTACAGTAAAGCATTTTCAGAATACATACACAGTCAGTACATGAGGCAAGGGTACATCACACACCAATAAATACCTAAAGTGGATTAGTGAGGAGAATAGTCCTAACCAATATTTTCCTATATGGGTTTGGATAGAACAGAAAATACTTAAACAATATAATGTATCTCCTAAATCAGTCTTTTACATTAAATTGAAAGTACTCCCTAAAAACCTAAAGCACTCATCGTTAGGTACTTCCCTAAGGATATATAGTCAAACATGCAAATATTTGGGTATTAACCAATCTATTATCAATAATCCAAACTTTAAAGTGCAGTACACTCCATTTACACCTAATTTATTACCATGCAATCAAGATAGTAGAGTAGCAGATCTTTTATCTGATGGTCTTCTCTCCCCATAGCAATGATCTGTAATACCCTTTCATTAAGTAAAACATATACTCAAAATGCCCTGATTTTAACATTAGCCTTAAAAGTGTATTTTGGCCTATTTCTGTGGTTACATGATAAAGATGATCTCATCTCAAATCTAAGCAACTCAGGATCGAATAAACACCCAATTTCCAAGTTATATTAGGATCTGTCCAATATTAAGGTAATGAAACTATATATCAAAACCCATTTTGGAAATCATCCCTCAATTTGGAGAAATGGAATTGGAAAGCTATATGGTATAATATAAGTAAATTTCTAGTACTGGATAACCCAAAAGTTATTCCGTTCAAATCCCTACATAGTGCATACCTAACCCCTTGCAGACTATACAAAATGGGGTTACAAGAAAATTATAAATGTTCAAGATGTCAAGATGGTAGAGGCTCTCTAGACCATATGATGTGGCACTGCACACAAATTCAAAGCCTGTGGCTATTAATTAAATCTAAAGTAGTGGACCACCTTAACTTAAAGTACACGTGGGATATCAGATCCTTTGTTCTGGGGGATTTCACTGAGGATATACCAATCCCAGATAAATATATAATAGCATTAATAGGAGTTTCAGTTAAACAAACCATATGGAAGCATTGGCTGGACCCAAACCCACCTACCATTAAAGAATGGTTAACACAAGTTAAACAAAGTTTAACACTTATCAAGGCAATCAGTTGTTTGAAGGGTAATATCAAACTTAATGAAAAAGTGTGGAACAGATTTTCACTGATATTCCAATCTATATAACTGAAATAAATGATCACGTTCTTTAGACATTTACTGTTATTCATGTATTTTTCAGTGTTCCTGAATGAGTCATTGATATGTAAATAGAGGTTTTATCTTTTTCCCCATATACTATTTTAACTCTGCCCCGGTGGTGGGCGACCATCTACTTTATCTTCAAATGTCAGTTTTACGTAAGCTTTTAGCAATTAATGATCTCTTTCCTTAATATTATACTGTTGATGGGGGGAGGGCCTCAGGAGACTGATAATATCAACTTGTCATTACACTCTGTCACTCAACTATGTAATGTATTAGTTTTCTTGTTGTTTTTATGGCCTGTTTTTCCATCTGAAAATTCAATAAAGAATGGAAAGTTAAAAAATTAAAAAAGGCTGTCAAAACTAACTAACTTCACTATATAGGAGCAATACAAGAGTTCACCTGATGGATTCCAATATTCTGATTTTCTGGCTTGTCTTGTTGATATCAGAGTGACACAGCCTCCTTGGGTCACTTACTGTACCTCCGTATTGCATTTCATTTTTTTCCCTCTAGGACCCCTTGTGTTCCATCTGATGTTTGTTTATTTATTTGGCTTTTGTTGACCAGGTAGGTACACTAGACAAGCTAGATCTATTTTCAGGTACGACCTGGGAGAGTACAGCGAAAAATACAGGTTCAAACAAGGTACAAACGACAAGAGGGTAATGTACATAGTTACAGGAGAGCAAGATGAACAGATAGTCTACAGTAGGCAGTAGGTACTATCCTCATCCTTGCTCTGTGACAGCCTGTGGCTGACCCCATTGTGGCAACCCACTCTCATAGGGCCAGCAAAATCTATGTCTAGGACAGGGAGTTGAGGAACGTGAGATTTCCCCTTTTGTATGCTTCCCGTTCCCTCTAATGACGTTGACGGTTTGCCCCTTAGGGAAGGCAAACCAGGGTATATTACTTGAGGGGTCACTGAATGCCTTAGCCCCAACCTTCAGCATGGCTGCGCTTCTTGTCTGCTACCCTGGGTCTCCCAGCACAGTCTTGTGCCAATTGCAGCCCAACCACTTGCCGAAAAAGAGGAGAGAATCCAGTGAGATGGTTCTGCAGCCTCTTGCCAACCCAACAAGGAAGTTCTGGTTTTGGGACATGGACTTGGGTCTCCAGTTTGCAACTGTTAGATCTGCTGCCTGAGTCACTGGACCAAGTCAATATTAGATTTCTTTACTTTGAGAGGCTGTAGATGCCTTTCCTGATAATACAGTATGTAATTATTATATGCAGCAAACTAGTTACCAGAAAGCTAGGCCAAGGGTCTGCCCTGGTGGCACAGCAGAAGCACGTCACACTACCATGTGGGTTACTCAATTTGGGGATGAGCCTGGACCTCCACAGTCATGTGGCCCAGTGGTCATGAGTGCTGCCAATGGTAGTGCTTTTTGGAGCAGGTAGGGGGTCATTGCTCCCTCCCCATCAGCAACCTCTTTGGCAGGCTAAGGAGGTGGGTCTGCCATCACCTTCACAAGGGTCACTACAGGTATAGT
Organism: Neoceratodus forsteri; assembly: GCA_016271365.2. Lineage (NCBI taxonomy): Eukaryota > Metazoa > Chordata > Ceratodontiformes > Ceratodontidae > Neoceratodus > Neoceratodus forsteri. The sequence continues at coordinate 574,122,176 of CM057452.1, forward strand.
TTCGCTGCAGGATGCCATGTGGAGGAAGGTGGAGGGAGGAGGGGCACAAAAGAGGAGTAAATCCCACCACCATCTGTGTGACAGCTACTGTCACACTCTGGTTTCATGCCACTGTTGTAGATGAACTGTGATTTGGGGACTGGAAGGTCTGCTACCGGAACTGAAAGGGGATTAACAATCATGGGAGGGGTAAAAATCTTAATTAAAACACTGGCATTTCAGATTTGGGAATTAGCTTGGGGCAGTAGCGGGCCAGTGGAGGAAGGAGAATTCTTAAGATTCATAGGATGTTAACTAGCCTGAAGGCATTTTGCCATAATGGCTAGCCATTTCTCAATGGTAATATCGATTTTTGTTGTGTTTGCTGCAGTATTCATCCAGATATTTTTTTAACGTGTCCATGTGTTCACAGTGTACTATATTGTATGGTAGTTCATTCCATATTTTCACTACTCTTTGTATGTACCACATTCTCTTGTTTTTTGTCTTGTACAATTCACCCTTTATTTGTGAGTCATGAGTTCTGGTATCATATGTGGATTCTTTTGACTGCATCCCCAAACTGTCCCATGGATCTTTGTCCTTAAAGGCTCTAAAAGTAAGACGCAAATCCCCCCTGAGTCTATAGTACAGTATTCCAAAGAGAATATGTTGTTTCATCCTTCATTTGTATGGAACTTTTTTCAAACCAGTTATCGTTTAGTTGCTTTTCTTTGCCCTGCTTGGATTGAGCATTCCAGTGAATGCATGCCTCCTTTGGGTAAGGAAGGTACTGCCTCTACCACAAAACTTTCACCTGGTTGACCACAGGTGGCAGTGCAGTAATGGCTCTTCAAGGAGGAGGACACTGACCAGGCTCTGCGGCACCATACTATGTGTACGTGTGCTTGGAGCACCATGTATGCTGGCATCCTAGGGGTGGGACCAAGAACAAGGAAAAAACCTCAGTGGGACAGGATGACTTTAACATTCTAAGGGCCCCATGCTGAACAACAGGCTGCCCACCCTAGAGAGACTCCACAGAGGAGTCAGCATCTTACAGGTTGTGGCCAGGCCTGTAGGACTTGTCTTGGGGGGAGGGCTGACAGACTGGCACAGTAAGGGAGGGCTGCTGCGTGGTGAGCAGCGCATGCCTCCACACCTACACTCGTGCAAGCCATAGAGGGAGAGGCAGAAAATGGAAAAAGTCAGTCTGTGGCTCTGGGACACTCCGTCTACCTGTCTGTGGACCTGTGCTGCTGCCTGGATATCATCCATGCTGGCTTATGTCCTGGGGGGGCAGTCCTCCCTCCCTCCCTGTCTCTGTCACAGGGGGAAATCCATGTTGGTACCCGACCACTCCAGGGGAGGAATGCTGCTGTCCACAGAGGCAGGAACAGGGGTAAGAAGCTGCCCCAGGCCTGTAAAGGGGAGAAAAACTGTATAGAAAGGGAAAAAAAAGAACACATTTAAAAAAAAAAGCACCGAAAAACAGATTGATACAACAGAAAGAAAACTAGGCAATATCTAATCTTTTTCTGCTGTAAACACTGAGCGAGCTGTAATTTATTCAACTTAGATCACAGGTCTAGAGCTGGAGTTATCAAAACTGAGGAAAAGGCATCAAGACGTTAGGGTGGAGAATCAAGAACTGTCCACTGACCTCAGGAAGGAGGAAGAACTGCAGCAGGTAAGTTTGATGTGCCATGGCACTCATATTGGTTTATTGTCCGGGGATGGGGCAGTTAGGTACTGAGAATGGATTGGCAGCCTCCCAAACTCACTGTTCTCTTGGAATTTGCCCTTCCCTCTCTTCTCAGGCTGCCCAATAGAAAAAAGGACCCTGTCCCATTGAAATGTTGTGCCCTTGCCTCTTACCATGTCCCTTGAAAGACTGTATACTCACTCAACTTAGATCATAGGCACTTCTGCAGGAGTCTTATCACTCCTTACCCTTCTGGAAGACAACATCCTCAGCATTTTTTCACTTCCCACTATTGTATAACTGTCCAGTCCTGTTGAGATGCATATTTTGGTTCTACTGTACTAATGAGCTCAGTCTTCTGACCTGCCTCCTCCTATTGTACTGCTTCTAGTCTCTTCTAGTGTGTGGCTATGGATAACTCCACATTGTTAAAAAAGAGTGTTTTAGGCCAGCCTAGTAGCCCAGTGGTAGCACTACTGCTTGCTATGCTGGCGACCCAGAGGCAGGAATGGATTTGGGCCACTCAAGAGACCGGGGCGGGGGTTGAACAGCTTAGTGACATCTCTCCTTCCTCAGGAAGGGGTGGTTCTGTGTCCCGGTACTTGATGCCACCTGGAACACCTAGATGGGGAGAGGGGCAGCTGTCAGATGCCAGGCAGGCATGCATGCTAGCACCCTTGGGGATAAAACCAGGAATGGGAGGAAAAATCCCTGGTCCGCTGTTGTGCCAGCACCCTCACACAGGCCCATACATGACCAACATAGCGGGTCACTCATTAGGAATGTGATCATGGGTAAGAGGTGGATAACCATTGAAGTCCATGAGTAGGTCATTAATGGGGCAGGGGGATAAGCTGGAGCAGGGGGTGAGAAAAAGGTAGACTTAGAAAAGCTTGGTATTGGGCATGGCATGAAGTTCTATTGGATTATTCTAGGTACTGGACCCTCGAACTGGGATTCTGTTATTGTGTGGCCAGGAGTTACTATGCAAAAAAAAAAAAAGAAAAGCAATTCACACCAAAGATCTAATAAAATAGCTGTTTTGAAGATACGCGTTGTAATAAGGAAATGACCATGCTGGAAAAGAAACGTGTAAGTGATGAACATTTCTTTTCATTTCATTTTTATTTATTATACTGGGAAGACCTTAATGGGCAAAGACCAACCCTTTTTCATAAGTGCCCAGTGAGCAACAACAGTGGAAACAGATAAATAACAATATAGATGTACAGAGGATGAGTTAATTAATAACAGTTGCAAATAGACTGTGATGATTATTGTGTACAAGCTGTTTTAAAACTGTAACTAGATTTCTGAGCCGTTATAGATGTATTTAACTTGTACCAACTCAAGGACAGTTGAAGCCAGCATTACCTGTGATGGACACTAGTGCTAATGGTTCTGATTCCATGCATTTGTGCAACACAACAGGAACAGCTCTGATCAGGGGCACTCGTAAACTTATGTTTTTATCTTGTTATCTATTCTCTCCCATCTTTAAGTTGTTAAAGAGTAGCCAGGAGAAGATGGAGATCCTTGAAAGCAGATTGACTGAAGAAGCTGAATGGCGAAAGCAGTTGGAATTCGATCTGAATACAGCACAGAGCACTTTGAAAAAAGAGAGAGAGGTACAACTAGGAAAATTACATTGTATTCCTGGTCCATATCACACCACGTCTGTAAAAATACAAATTTTGTAAGAGGTGTGTGTGTGTGCATGCATACGTGTGTATATGAGTGTGTGTGTATATATATATATATATATATATATATATATATATACTGTAAATATATATTTATATATATACATATACTCACACACACACAGTCAAAATTCTGCTGTACCAAGTGCCTGTCCCCTAACTTGCTGTTTTTGCTGTCATGGACCATTTGAAATATAATTCCCATTATGTTGGTGGGGCAGAGGAGGTGGAGTAGGTCAGCAAAACGTGTTGCCTAGAAGGTCACTATGGTAGAATGCAAATCAGTTCTGTCTCTGTTGAGTTTTGCAGGCGTGTTTTTTTTTTTTTTGTAGACCGAACATCCCAAGTATACAAACTGCAGTCAGAGGGAAACAGTACGTGTTGAATCAGAACATTTAGCATTTCATATGTTTCAATTTTTATTATTCATGCCAAGATTCTAAGACTTGGTGGACTAGTGGAAATTGTCCTTTGACCAAGAATGTTTCTTAGCCACATAGCACGGATTCATTTATCAGCGCTTGAAGTCTTTTGTAGGTTAGAAACATAAACATAGAAACATAGATTTTGACGGCAGATAAGGACCGCTTGGCCCACCCAGTCTGCCCATTTCCCTACCTAATGGATAAGCTGCAGATCCTAGTTAACCAGCAGCCTACTTCTTCCTACCCCACCCCCTAGAATTGCCTTATGACTGTCCCATGCATGCTTGAATTCCACCACTGTTTTTGACTCCACAGCCTCCTCCGGAAGGCCGTTCCATGCATCCACAACTCTCTCTGTGAAAAATACTTAAATTACCTCTGAGCCACCCCTTCTATCTTCAAATTGTACCCCTTGTTCTTGCACACCTCTTTTTTTGAAAGATGCTACCCTCTTGGACTTTGTTGATTCCCTTGAGGTACTTGAAAGTTTCTATCATGTCCCCCCTCTCCCTCCTTTCCTCGAGGCTATACATATTTAGCTCCTTAAGCCTCTCTTCATATGTCTTCTGGTGCAGACCCTGCACCATTTTAGTTGTCCTCCTCTGGACAGCTTCCATCCTGTCTATGTCTTTGCGGAGATTGGGCCTCCAGAACTGCACGCAGTACTCCAGATGGGTCTCACCAACTGTCTGTACAGGGGATAATAACTTCTTGTTTTCTACTGGTGATGCCTCCCTATGCATCCCAGTATCCCCCAACCCTCCTTGCTGCCCTCTCATATTGCTTGCCCACCTTTAGGTCATCTGATATGACTACCCCAGGTCCTTTCCATTTTTGTTGTTGTTAGTATCTCACCCCCATTGTGTACTCTTCCCTGGGTTTTTGTTTCCCAGGTGCATTACCTTGCACTTCTTAGCATTGAATCTAAGCTGCCATACATTTGACCATTCCTCTAACCTTGCCAAGTCCCTTCTCATCCTTTCCACCCCACCTTGTGCATCAACTGTGTTGCAGATCTTTGTGTCATCTGCAAAGAGACATACTTTTCCTTCCAGTCCCTCTGCAATGTCGCTTATAAAGACATTGAAGAGGACCGGTCCTAATACTGAACCCTGCGGTACCCCACTAGTAACCCCCCTTTCTTCAGAGTGGACTCCATTTACTATTACTCTCTGTGTCCTATTCTCCAGCCAATTCTTTACCCAGGCTGTCATCTTGGGACCTACTCCCAGGCTGGCTAACTTGTATATTAATCTTTTGTGTGGGACTGTGTCAAATGCCTTGCTAAAGTCTAGGTAGGCCATGTCCACAGCCCCTCCCTGATCTACTAATTTGGTCACCCAGTCAAAGAAATCTATCAGATTTGTCTGGCATGACCTTCCCGCTGTGAATCCATGCTGCCTTGGGTCCTGTGCCTCTCTGGCCTCTAGATACTCAACAGTTCTTTCCTTCAGAAGTGATTCCATCATTTTCCCTACCACTGAGGTTAAACTAACAGGTCTGTAGTTTCCTGCTTCTGCCTTGCTCCCACTTTTGTGAAGGGGAATCACATCTGCCCTTCTCCAGTCCTCGGGGTACCACCCCATCCTCCCATGATTTGTTAAAGAGGGTAGTCAATGGTATCACTAGTTCTACCCTTAGTTCTTTTAGAATTCTGGGATGAATCCCATCAGGCCCCATTGCTTTGTCCACCTTCAGTTTTAAGAGTTCTTTCATAACCCTTTCTTCTGTAAATGGGCTGGTATCAACTTCTGTATCCAGAGTGTTTCTACTGTTTGTTTTAGGTACCTCCCCCACTTCCTTTGTAAATGCTGAGCAAAAAATATTTGTTTAGTTTCAGACAACATGAAGTCTTGCTATATTATGACTATTGCAGTTTGCCCCAGCCTTAGAACTGCTCCGGAGGTGAAAGAGTTAACTTCCATGCAGAGCATGGAGCTTAAAGCGCGAGCTCGGTTCAGAAGCTCTGTTTGGCTGGTTTCAAACCAAAACCGTCAGATTCTTTACTCCGCCTCACTGAACAGTCGCTCCGGAGATTCCTCCTGCTGCTCGGTTCATTTCTTCGGTTTAAAGCGCTATTTCTCGGTTCATTTTAACCGCGATTTCATTATTTTAACCGCAAAACCGATCGGTTCAGGCTCTGTCTATGGTAATCGTAAGTAATAGATAGGGTTTTTTCTGTGTGGAACTTGTAAAGTATTATCGATTCGGTTGAACCGATCGAGTTGTATTTAAATATAAGTTTAAAGCCTTTTAAGGCTTTTTAGAGTGCGGTTCCTGGTTCTTATCGGTTCTAAAAAAAACGGATTTCATTACGGTTTTTTCCATGACCAGTGACACGATCTGGAACCGATAAGGGTGTCTTGCCTGGCACTGCCATCAAAAGGGCAAGTTGGTTGGTTAGGCTGGCATCATGTCTGAGAAACCCCAAAGAAAAACCGGGCCCACTGGGTTTCAACACTGTAGTGTCTGTGGGAAAGCCTTTGCCAAGGCTGACCCACACACTACATGTGTCTATTGTCTGGGGTTTGACCACCTCAATTCAGACTGCCAGATTTGTAAAAATTTCCCTGCAGCCACCCTGGACAAGAGAGTGGGCAGGCTTAGGGAACGAGAGGCCAAAAAGTCCGCTGACCCGGATGGCCAGCCTGGTTCGGTACCAACCGAACCGGAGGGAGTGCCCTCTGACCAGGGCTAGACTTCCTCGGGCAAACGAAAAGCTGGCTCAGAGGAGCCAGTTCCAGCAAAGAAATCTAAAAAATCAGCAGGTTTAGAGTCCAAAATTCCTTCTCCAACTGCTGCAGAGATAGCCAGGGCAATACAGATTGTCCAGTCCCTGTCCCCGGTTCCCTCCGAACCGCCACTGTCTGGCAAAAGGTCGGTTCGGTCGGTTCCAATGGTTCAGGATTATGATATAGAAGAGTTCTATGAACCAGAGGAGGGGATGAGGATTATGATCAGTGTGAATGTGACTTTGAAAGTCTGGATGTGCCCATTGAACCGGACATCTCCCCAGACAGACGTTCAGGTGAGTCTCCCCCTAGGCTTTCTGAGTCCCCTTCTCATTTTTTGTTTTATAAAAAAGTTGCTGAGACCCTCCAGCTTCCCTTAGAGGAGGCTTTGGATGAGCAAGAGGAGCCTGACTATGTGGAGATGATGGATATCCCAGAGTCCAGGAGGTTGTCCATCCCTTTACATAAATCTTTTAGAAAACAAACAATAAAAATTTCAAAAGCTCCTAATTCTGTGCCTCCTGTGGATAAAAAGATGGACAGGAGGTACACTTTGTCAGGTCCTGATACAGATTTTCTTTCACAGCAATACAGTCATGTTGGGGTAGTTCAGGCTGCAGCCTGTGATAAAGCTAATATTCCACTGGCTTACATCCTCCTGACAAGGATTCCAGGAAGATTGATGCCATGGCCAAAAACAATACATGGCAGCATCCTTGGGACTCAGACAAGCTAACTATATGGCTTATGTTGCAAGATACCAGAAATCTAGATGGGATACTGTCATGGCCTTAGCCAAACAGGTCCCTGCCAGCTCGCAAAGGAGCTGGAGCAGGTGGCTCTTGATGGTATTGAGGCATCTAAGTGCAATTCCATGCTGCAGTGGATTCTAACGATGTATCCTCTAGAGTCATGGCTACATCTGTGGCTTTTCGCAGATTGGCCTGGCTCAGGTGTACTACTTTGTCACAGGATACCCAGTCTAAGGCTATGGATTTTCCTGTGGTGGGAAATTCTCTGTTTGGGGAGCAGACAGAGAATTATATGAAGAAAAGGGATGAATATAGAACCACTTACAGGAGTGCACAAGCCAAGGAACGGCAAGCCACTCCTCAGAGGCAGCCCCCCAGGGGTAGGGGTAGGCCTTTTCACAGGCCTTTTTACCAGACTCAGGCCCCCTCCTCTTCGGCCTATGTACAGAGGGGGTTCTTCAGAGGGAGAGGCAGGCGGGGTTCGAGCAGGCCTGCTCACCCCTCAGCCTAAAGCCCTGCCAAACAGGCACCCTGATGGGATGCCCAGGGTCTGCTCTCCACTACCTGTAGGGGCAGGTTGGCTCACTTCGTCCAGGACTGGCAGTCTTTAACTTCAGACAGGTGGGTCCTGGAAGTAGTGAGCCAGGGTCTGGTTCTCAGCTTCAAGAAATTTCCAAAGATGAGAGCCAGATCTTTTCCACCTACAAACCCTTTAGAGAGTCTTGCTTTGGAAACAGAAGTCTCAATCCTCCTGGCTCTCAGAGCTGTAGAAAAGGTTTCTCCCCTTCACCAGGGCAAGGGTCTGTACTCCAGGTACTTCCTTACCCCAAAAAAGACAGGAGAGTGGCGGCCTATCCTGGATCTAAGATATCTAAACAAGCACCTTTTAAAGCCAAAGTTCAAAATGGTGACACTGGGAATGATTTTACCTCCCTAAGGCCAGGGACTGGCTAGCCTCCCTGGACCTCAAAGATGCCTACTTCCATGTTCTTATCAGAGCTCCCATCGAAAGTACCTCAGATTTGAACTGCCCTCAGGCCATTATCAGTTCAGAGCAATGCCCTTGACCTCACTTCTGCCCCAAGGGTGTTCACAAAGTGTCTGGCAGTAGCAGTCGCTCACCTAAGAAGGCAAAAGATTGCCATTTTTCCCTACCTGGACGACTGGCTCATTGTGGGTCAGTCTCCAGACCAGGTCAAATCACACCTGCTGGTTACCCAGCAGCTGCTTACCTCTCTGGGATTTCTTCTCAATCTTCCAAAGTCAGTTTTGGAACCTGTCCAGGTACTCACCTTTATAGGCGCAGAACTGGATACAAAGCAGGCCAGAGCCTTCCTTCCCTTGGAAAGGGTAAGAACCTTAGTGGCCCTGGCCGCCTCCTTCACTCTGCAGGTTTCTCGACCAGCAAGGCATTTCCTGCAGCTCCTAGGGCACATGGCTGCCTCCACAGCTGTGGTGCAAGGAGCAAGATTTCAGATGAGGGACATTCAGTTCCATTTGAGAGCTTTCTGGTCTCAAAGAAGAGATCCTCTATCCAAGTTAATCCCAGTGACTCGAACCCTGATCCAGGCCCTTCAGTGGTGGCAGGATCAGAGCAATCTGAGACAGGGGGGTGCCTTTCATCCCTCTGTCCCCTTCCTTGACCCTTACTACAGATGCATCCCTCTTGGGATGGAGAGCTCACATGGGCGACCTCTCCACCCAGGGATTATGGTCCCCTCAGGAATCTCTGCTCCACATCAATCTGTTGGAACTCAGAGCTGTTTTTCTAGCACTTCAGGTTTTCTCTGCATCTGTTCAGAACAAGGTGGTACAGATCAGAACAGACACACACTACAATGTGGTACATCAACAAACAAAGGGCACTCGGTCTTCTGCCTTGTGCACCGAAGTGACGAAGTTGTGGTCTCTGGCTTACTCCCTGAACACTTCCCTCATAGCAGTTCACCTCCCAGGCAAGGACAATGTCCTGGCAGATGCCCTCAACAGGATTTCCCAGGGCCAACACGATGGTCACTGGATCCCTAGTACTGGGGATAGTGTTTGCCAGATGGGGCACTCCTCAGATAGATCTTTTGCAGCCCCAGACAATCATCAACTTCCACTGTTTTGTTGCAGGCCCCCAGTGTTGGGCTCAGTCCCCCTGGATGCCTTTCTCCTCGATTGGGAAGGGAAGTTTCTTATGCCTTTCCCCCCTTCCCTCTCCTGTTCAAAGTACTAGTCAAAATCAGGTCTCAGCCCTGCAAAATGATCCTGATTGCTCCAGACTGGGCCAGGCAGCCCTGGTACCCACTCCTTCTGTCCTTAGCAGTCCATCTTCCCCTGTGTCTCCCCAGGAACCACAATCTGTTAACCTGTGCTCAGGGGAGAGTTTGGTATCCAAATCTCAAATCCCTCAACCTCAAGGCTTGGCTCTTGAGCAGTTAGAGTTTGCTGACTTGCAACTTTCTCAAAGTGTTCTCGAAATCCTGAAGGCTGCTAGGAAGCCTTCCACCAGGGCTACCTATAACTCCAAGTGGAAAAGGTTTTCCATATGGTGTTCTGGGAAGCATGTTTCCCCAGAATCTGCTGATCTACCCACTGTATTGGACTACATGGTCCACCTTAATTCTTTGGGTCTGAGACCAGCCACCCTGAAAGTGCACTTGGCTGCTGTCTCTGCCTTCATTTCAGCAGGGAAGCCCTCTTCTCTTTCTGCTCATCCTGCATTTTCCAAATTTTTTAAAGGATTGCTTCACACCAATCCTCCATTCAGGGACCCTGGCCCGGCTTGGGATCTTAATGTATGCATTGCTCAGCTAATGCAACCCCCCTTTGAGCCTCTGTCTTCGGCAGAGCTTAAGTATTTGACTTGGAAAACTGTATTTCTGGTAGCCATCACTTCTGCCAGGCGTATGAGTGAGTTACAGGCTTTATCAGTAGAAACTGACTTTATTTCCTTTCACAGGGATAAAGTGGTCCTCAGGACTAACAGGAAGTTTTTGCCTAAGGTGGTTTCAGATTTCCACCTTAACCAATCTATTTCACTTCCAGTGTTCTTCACTGACCATTCCTCCTCTGGTGAGAGGAGGCTGCACAGCTTAGATGTTAAGAGGGCCCTAAGTTACTACATAGGCGTACCAAGGGTCACAGGTTTGACTCCCTCAACTGTTTCTCACTTATGGTGAGGTTGGGAAAGGAGACCTGCCACTAAGAGATCCATTGCCAGGTGGATCATTTCTTGTATCAATTTTACTATCAAAAGCTGGGTAAGGTTCCCCCTCAGGCCTGAGGGCTCACTCTACCAGAGGTACAGCTGCATCTCTGCTGCTGCTAGAGACATCCCTATCTTGGAGATATGTCAGGCAGCTACTTGGAAGACAGTACACACTTTCACCAAGCATTACTCCCTGGATATTCAGGCCAGGAGGGATGCTCGGTTTGGCACAGCCGTGCTTTAGAGCCTATTCCCTAAGTAGGTTCTGTCCCTCCTCCATGGAGGTACTGCTGTGTAGTCTGCAATAGTCATAATATAGCAAGACTTCATGTTGTTTGAAGAAAAAATTACTCACCTTAGTAATGTTGTTTCTTCTAATGGAGTCTTTCTATATTATGACCTCCCCACCAGCCTGCCCCTCTCAGAACTCCTACTTTGGGGTATGGGGTGGGTAGTCCTCTGTTGGCATTTATTGATGCCCTCTTTCATGTTTGGGTGTTGTGTTTATTTAGTTATTTTATCTTAATTTTCTGGTCCACTGACTTGAGTCTTTGTGTTGGGACCAGCATAAATGTGTTAATATATTAGTGGCCAGTTGGCTAGTGTAGGTTACAGCTTCCACACAGAACCTTAGTGAGTTTTTGCTCATAAAGATCTGACAGTTTCGGTTTGAAACCAGCCAAACAGAGCTTCTGAACTGAGCTCGCGCTCTAAGCTCCATGCTCTGCATGGAAGTTAACTCTTTCACCTCCGGAGCAGTTCTAAGGCTGGGGCAAACTGCAATAGTCATAATATAGCAAGACTCCATTAGAAGAAACAACATTACTAAGGTGAATAATTTTTCATCTCTGCCGTTTCACAGTCACCCTCTGCCCACCCACCCTCCCTCCCTTTATTGAGCCTCACTAACCCTCCCTTGGTCTTCCTTGGCCCGATGTACCTATAAAGGTTTTATCCCCTTCTTAACTGAGTTGGCTGTCTTTTCCTTGGTTTGGGCCTTTGCTGTTCTGACTGCCTTCCCAGCTTCCTTTGCTTTAACTGATAAAGTTCTCTGTCCTGCTCCTTCTGTGATTCCTTGTACTTCTGAATGCTTTCTTTTCTCTTGAACCTTCACTGCCACTTCCTTTGAGAACCATAGTGGTTTCTTACATTGTTTTGTTTTGTTTATTTGCTTCACACAAAGGCTTGTTACCTCTGTGATGGCAGTTTTATTATTCCCATTGTTCTTCCACCCCTCCTTCTTGCCCATTTGCTAGTGCATTCCTTAGACAGTCACCCATTTTGGCAAAGTCAGCCCTCCCAAAGTCCAGTAGTTTTGCCTTTGTATGGGGCTTGACTCTATTGCTGTGTTTATTGTGAACCATACTGTTCGATGGTCGCTAGTTCCCAGATGGCTACCCACTTCCACATCTGTGATCCTCTCTTCATCTCCATTTGAGAGAACCAGGTCTAAGATTGCTCCCTCTCGAGTTGGCTCCAATACTAGTTGTCTAAGGCATGCCCCCTGTAGGGCATCTAGAATAACCCCACTCTTCGAAGTGGCTGCTGCAACTGCACTCCAGTTAACATCTGGCATATTCAGATCACCCATCAGCAATATGTCCCTTTTTCTGCCATTCTAGTATTCTTTCTATCATTTCCTTGTCCATTTCCTCCCCTGAGAAGAGGTGCTATATAACCCTGTGCAGATTGTGGTGCCATTGCCGGTCTCCAAATTTACCCACAGTGCTTCTTCTCCTCTCTGTTTTCCCTTTTGTTCTGTTGCTTTGATTCCTTCCCTTATGTAAAGAGCTACTCCTCCTCCTCTTTTACCCTCCCTGTCCCTCCTGTAGATAGTGTATCCTGGTATGTTTACGTCCCAGTCATGGTTTTGTGTGTACCATGTTTCTGTGATTGCCACGATATCCAGATGTTCCTCCTCCATCGAGGCCACTAATTCAGGAAGCTTGTTACTCAGACTACGGGCAGTGACAACAAGTGAGTCAGCTTAATTGGGCGATGGTGGTGCCATACGTGAGAGTGCAATGTATGGCAGTGTCATGCAGGGCCATATTGTGCACAGTGATGCCATACATAAGCATGCAGTGTTCAGAGTGCGATGCAAGGCTATTTTGTGCATGGCGGTTCCCTACATGAGAGAGCAATGTACCCCAGTGCCATGCAGGGTGGTATTGTGCTGGCGTAGATGAGATTGCAATGTACGGCAGTGTCATGTAGAGCCATATTGTGCATGGTGCTGTTGTACATGAGATTGCTTTGAACGGCAGTGTCATACAGGGCCATATTGTGCATGGTGCTGTCGTACATGAGATTGCAACGTACAGCAGTGTCATGCAGAGCCATATCATGCATGGTACTGTCGTACATGAGATTGCAATGTACAGCAGTGTCTTGCAGGGCCATATTGTGTATGGTGCTGTCGTACATTAGAGTGCAATATATATGGCAGTGCCATGTAGGGCCATATTATGCATGGTGTTACTGTACATGAAAATGCAATGAATGGCAGTACCATGCAAGGCCGTATTGTGCAAGGTAGTGCCATACATGTGAATGCAACGTATGGTAAGGCCATGCAGGACATTATTGTGCATGGTGGGGTCATACATGAAAGTGCAACATACAGCAGTGCAATGCAGGGCTGTATTGTGCATGGCGGTGCTGTAAATGAGAATGCAATGTATGGCAGTGTCATGTAGAGCAAGTATTGTGCATGGTGGCGTTGTACTTGGTGTGCAATGTATGGCAGTGCCATGCCGGGCTGTATTGTGCATGGTGGTGCTGTATGAGCGTGTGATGTATGACAGTGCCATGTAGGACTATATTGTGCATGGGGGGTGCTGTACATGAGAGTGCCATGTATGGTAGTGCCATGCAGGGCCTTATTGTACATGAGGGTATTGTACATGGGGGGTATCATACATGAGAGTGCAATGTATAGCAGTGCCATGCAGGGCCTTATTATGCAAGGTATTGTACATGAGAATGCAGCATGGGGGGGGCGGAGCTTGCTGTTGAACGAAGCAGGCGTGTGGGAGATGAGCTCTGAAGTCTGAACAGCAAGAAAGTTAAAAAAAAAAAAAATGATATTCCCTACTGGAAACTTGCACTTCTGACTGCAGATTTGAATTTGGCAGCGAAATCTATGTTGAATACACACCTTACAACTCGCAAGTATGGGTCGGCACACCAGAGCAGCTACAACAGGAGAAGAGACCTGCCAGAAGATGCCACAACCATCGGGGAGCAGTGATCAGCAATCCCCAGCCCAGAGTCTTGCTCCTTATATGCAGCTGTTTGGTGGGCCTTCCTTTAGTACAGAAGGAGTAGAAATGCAGCTCTCTGGACTTAGAGCTATTACCAACAAATTACCCCAATACATTTCTGACTGTTTGCCGTTATACGTGGTAGGCAACTATGCACTGAGAAGCTATTCTTGCTTCTACTGAAGGTACCTACGGCCAACACATGCTTTTGGAGAGCGGCCATAGGCTTTGTGTTGCCCTCACTCTGGAACAAACTACAGAAATCTATGAAACTGAGTCTCCCTGTTAGTCTTGCCACCTTCAAGACCTTGTTTGCCAAGGCTGTTAAGGAGCTATGCAGCTGTCTCCAGCATGCTAGGGTGCCTACTGCTTCAAAAAACATGTAGTCTTGTTGTATTCTGACTTATTGCAGTTAGCCCCAGCACTTGAACTGCTCCGGAGAGGAAAGGGTTAAATTCTGTGCAGGGCATAGAACGTTGAGCTCGGGCTCGGTTCAGACCTCTGTCTGCTGCACTTTGAAGTGTGACCATCAGATTCTTTACTCTGCCTAACTGAACAGTCGCTCCGGAGATTTCTCCTCTGCTCACGGTTCTCAGTCGGTTAAAGTCGTTGGTTTACTGATCCTTTCATTGTTTTTTTCGGTTTAGATCCCTGTCTGCGGTACAGTAAGTGCTTAGGTAGTGGAGTAGCTGCAAAAAAATTGTGGAAATTGTAAGTTAAAAAACTTTTAACTGGTTCGGCTGAACCGGTTATCTTGTGTGTATTGTATTCTTGTTTTTCTTTAGGTTACTGTGTGGTACCAGTTCTTATCAGTTTTAAAAAAGAACGTGTTTTTACGTTTTTTTCAAATACCCGTAACACGGTTAAAAACCGATAAGGGGTTCTTGCCTGGCTTTTGCCGAGTAAAGGGTAAGTTTATTTAGTATGGCTACGTCTGAGAAACCCAAAAGAAAAACCGGACCCACTGGGTTTCAGTGCTGCAGTGTTTGAGGGGAGGTCTTTGCTAAGGCTGATCCCCACACCACTTACGTTTATTGTCTGGGATTTGACCACCTTGATTCAGACTGCCAAATCTGCAAGAATTTCCCAAGGATTTCCCTAAATCCGCCCTGGATAAAAGATTGGATAGGCTTAGGGAAAAGGAGGCCGAGAAGTCCGCTGACCTGGATGGCCAGCCCAGTTCGGTTCCGACCGAATCAGAAGGAGTGCCCTCTGACCAGGGCGATACTCCTTCAGGCAAAAGGAGAGCCGATTCTGAGGGATTGGTTCCATCAAAAAGAAAGAGAAAAGAAAAATCGTCCGGTTCGGATCCAGAACTGCATGTTCCGACCACCGAGGAAATTGCCCGAGTGATTAGGATTGTTGAATCGCTGCGTCCGGTTCCGACTGATCTGGCGCCTTCTGGCAGGCGTTCAATTTGGTCGGTTCCTCCGGTTCAGGATTATGCCCCTGAAGATTTTTATGAACCGGATTTGGAGGGAGATGATGATTACAAAGGTGATGATGATGAGGATTATGATGGGATTGAATGGAATGGAATGGAAGATCTGGATGAGCCCATTGAACCGGACATCTCCCCAGACAGACCTTCTGGTGTTTCCCCACCTAGGTTTTCTGAGTCCCTTCCCACTTTATGTTTTACAGGGAAGTGGCAGAAACCCTCCAGCTCCCTTTAGAAGAAGCTGTTGAGGAACAAGAGGAGCCTGATTTTGTGGAGATGATGGACATCCTAGAGTCCAAGAGGTTGTCTATTCCCCTTCATAAGTCTTTTGGGAAACAGACACAAAAACTGTTAAAAACTCCAAATTCTTTACCTCCTGTAGACAGAAAGATGGACAAGAGGTACATGCTGTCAGGCTCAGGTGCAGAGTACTTGTATCAGCAGTGCAGCCATGTTGAGGTCGTGCAGTCTGCAGCCTGTGATAAGGCTAACATACCCTTGGCTTCACACCCTCCAAATAAAGACGCTAGGAATTTGGATGCCATGGCAAAGAAAAAGTACATGACATCTTCCTTGTGACTCAGGCAGGCTAATTACATGGCCTATACAGCCAGGTACCAGAAGTCCAGGTGGGACACTGCACTGGCACTGGCTAAGCAGGCCTCCCCCCAGCTTGCCAAGGAGCTGGAGGAGGTGGCTGCTGATGGGATTGAGGCATCAAAGATCCAGTTTCATGCTGCTATGGACTCCAATGATGTGTCTTCTAGAGTCATGGCTACATCTGTTGCTCTTCGGAGACTAGCTTGGCACAGATGTACTACCCTATCTCAGGATACCCAGGTTAAGGCTATGGATTTTCCTGTAACTAATAATTCTCTGTTTGGGGAGCAGACAGAGAATTATGTGAAAAAGATGGATGAGTACAGGACCACCTACAGGAGTGCACAGGCCAAGGAAAGGCAGTCAACTCCTCAGAGGCAGCAAGCTTGGGGCAGGAGCAGGCCTTTTCATAGGCCTTTCTACCAAGCACAGGCCTCCTCTCCTTTTTCACAGAGGGGGTTCTTTAGAGGGAGAGGTAGAAGGGGGAACAGCAGGGCTGCATCCACTTCTCAGCCTAAAGCTCCTGCCAGGCAGACACCCTGATGTGTCAGGCCGGGTCGACTCCCCCATTCCTGTAGGAGGCAGGCTGGCTTACTACCCCCAGGACTGGAAGTCTTTTACTTCAGACAAGTGGGTCCTGGAGGTAGTAAGCCAGGGACTGGTTCTTAGCTTCAAAAAAATTCCCAAGGCTGAGAGCCAGATCTTTCCCACATGCAAGCATCTCCAAAACCATTGCGCTAGAGGCAGAGGTTTCATCTCTACTGGCCTTAAGGGCCATAGAGAGAGTTCCTACAATATACAGGGGCAAAGGTCTGTACTCCAGGTACTTCCTTACCCCGAAAAAAACAGGGGAGTGGTGGCCCATCCTAGACTTAAGATACCTAAACAAACACCTTTTAAAGCCAAATTTCAAAATGGTGACTCTGGGAAAAATCCTTCCCTCTCTAAGGCCAGGAGACTGGCTAGCCTCCTTGGACCTAAAGGATGCCTACTTTCACATTCCCATTAGGTGCTTCCACAGAAAGTACCTTGGGTTTGAACTGCCTTCAGGCCATTACCAGTTCAAAGCAATGCCCTTCGGCTTAACATCAGCTCCATGGGTGTTCACAAAATGCCTAGCAGTAGTAGTGGCATTCCTAAGGAGAAAAAATATCTTCATATTCCCATACTTGAACAACTGGCTCATAGTAGGTCAGTCTCCAGACCAAGTCAAGTCAGATTTGCAAGTGACTCAGCAAGTGCTCACTTCTCTAGGTTTCTTTCTCATTCCTCCCAAGTCAGTTCTCCAGCCAGTACAGCTTCTGACTTTCATGGGGGTAGAACTGGACACTGTCAAAGCAAGAGCATTTCTCCCCTTGGCAAGGGTGAAGGCCATCATGGAGCCGGCTTCTTCCTTCCACCTTCTGGTTTCAAACAACATGAAGTCTTGCTGTATTCTGACTATCTGCAGTTAGCTCCAGCCTTTAAACTGCCCAGAGAACAAAGGGTTAACTTTCTATGCAGTGCATCGAATGCTGAGCTCAAGCTCAGTTGAGGTCTCTTGTCGGCAGCCCTTTGAAACTCAACCATCAGATTCTTTACTCCGCCTCACTGAACAGTCGCTCCGGAGATTTCTTCTTCAGCTCGGTTCGAAAGTCGGTTAAAGTCAGTAAAAGTTGTCGGTTTTAAGCCGAATTTGTTCCACATAGTCGGTTCAGTCTCTGTCTGTGGTACTGTGAGTACTAGATAGGTTTTGTCTGAACTCTGTGTGGAAATTGTAAACTTGTTTGATCGGTTCGGCTGAACCAATCACTTTTAGAGAATTTTGATATTTTACTTTAAAGTGTGGTTACCAGTCCTTATCGGTTCTAAAAAAAAAAAATGTGTTTTGAACGTTTTTTACTGTACCCATGACACGGTTAGGAACCAATAAGGAATTCGTGCCTGGCAGTTGCCATTAAAAGGGTAAGTTTGGTTAGGCTGGCCATGTCTGAGAAACCCAAGAAGAAAACTGGGCCCACTGGGTTTCAACACTGCAGTGAGTGTGGGGAGGTATTTGCTAAGACCAATTCCCCACACCACCTGTGTTTATTGTCTGGGGTTTGAACACCTCGATACAGACTGCCAAATTTGTAAAAATTTTCCAAAATCTACCCTGGAAAAGAGATTAGGTAGACTTAGGGAAAAGGAGGCCGAGAAGTCCGCTGACCCAGATGGCCAGCCCGGTTCGGGTTCCAACCGAACCACAGAAGGAGTGCCCTCTAACCAGGGCGATACTTTTTCGGGCAAGAGGAGAGCCGATCCTGAGGGGTCGGTTCCTACAAAAAGGAAACGCAAAGAGAAATCGACCGGTTCAGATCCAGAGGTTCATGTTCCAACCGCCGAGGAAATAGCCAGAGCGATTCGGATTGTGGAATCGCTTTGCCCAGTTCTAACCGATCCAGCACCATTTGGTAGGGGTTCGGTTCGGTCGGTTTCCCCGGTTCAAGGTTATACCCCTGAAGATTTTTATGAACCGGAGTTGGAGGAGGAGGGGGAGTTCAAAGATGATGGTGATGATGGTGAAAGTCTGGATGTGCCTGTGGAACCAGACATCTCCCCAGACAGACCTTCTGGTGTTTCCTCTCCTAGGCTTTCTGAGTCCCCTTCCCACAATCTGTTTTACAGAAAGGTGGCTGAAACCCTCCAGCTTCCTATGGAGGATCAAGATGAGCCTGATTATGTGGAAATGATGGACATCCCAGAGTCCAGGAGACTGTCTATTCCCCTTCACAAATCCTTTGGGAAGCAGACACAGAAAATCCTAATGTCTCCCAATTCTGTACCTCCTGTTGACAGAAGGATGGACAAGAGGTACACACTATCAGGCTCAGATACAGAGTTTTTATACCAACAATGCAGCCATATTGGGGTAGTGCAGGCTGCTGCCTGTGACAAGGCAAATATTCCCTTGGCTTCACACCCCCAGACAAAGACTCCAGGAAGATTGATGCCTTGGCAAAAAAGCAGTACATGGCATCTTCCTTGGGACTCAGGCAGGCAAACTATATGGCCTATACAGCCAGGTACTAGAAGTCCAGGTGGGACACTGTACTGGTACTGGCTAAACAGGCCTCCCCCCAGCTGGCCGAGGAGCTGGAGGAGGTGGCTGCTGATGGGAATGAGGCATCAAAGGTACAATTTCATGCTGCTGTGGACTCCAGTGATGTGTCATCAAGAGTCATGGCTACATCTGTGGCTCTTCGGAGGATGGCTTGGCTCAGATGTACTAGCCTCTCTGGGACACCCAGGCTAAGGCCATGGATTTTCTTGTGGTGGGTAATTCTCTGTTTGGGGAGCAGACAGAGAATTACATGAAGAAAATGGATGAGTACAGGACCACTTATAGGAGTACTCAGGCCAAGGAGAGGCAGGAAACTCCTGAAAGGCAGCAATCTAGGGGCAGGGGCAGGCCTTTTCATAGGCCTTTTTACCAAGCGCAGGCCTCTTCTCCCTTTTCACAGAGGGGGTTCTTCAGAGGGAGAGGCAGAAGGGGGATGAGCAGGACTGCATCCACTCCTCAGCCTAAGGCTCCTGCCAAGCAGACACCCTGATGAGTCTGCCCGGGTCGACTCTCCTATTCCTGTGGAGGGCAGGCTGGCTTACTTTGTCCAGGACTGGATGTCTATTACCTCAGACAGGTGGGTCCTGGAAGTAGTAAGCCAGGGACTGGTTCTCAGCTTTAAAAAATTTCCGAAGATGAGAGCCATATCCTTTCCACCTGCAGGTCTCTCCGAAACCCTTGCCCTAGAGACAGAGGTTTCATCTCTTCTGGCCTTAAGGGCCATAGAGAGAGTTCCTACCCTACACTGGGGCAGAGGTCTGTACTCCAGGTACTTCCTTACCCCAAAAAAGACAGGGGAGTGGTGACCCATCCTAGATGTAAAATACCCGAACAAACATCTTTTAAAACTAAAGTTCAAGATGGTGACTCTGGGAATAATTATTCCCTCTCTATGGCCAGGGAACTGGCTAGCCTCAATGGACCTCAAAGATGCCTACTTTCACATTTCCATCAGGTGTTCCCACAGAAAGTACCTCAGGTTCAAGTTGCCTCAGGCCATTATCGGTTCAAAGCAATGCCCTTTGGTCTAACATCAGCCCCAAGGGTTTTCACAGAGTGCCTGGCAGTAGTTGTTGCCTTTTTAAGAAGGCAAAATATTTCCATTTTTCCATATCTGGATGACTGGCTCATAGTGGGTCAGTCTCCAGACCAAGTCAAGTCAGACTTGCAAGTGACCCAGCAAGTGCTCACTTCTCTAGGATTTCTTCTCAACCTCCCCAAGTCAGTTCTCGAACTAGTGCAGCTTCTTATCTTCATAGGGGCAGAGCTGGATACTGTCAAAGCAAGAGCCTTTCTTCCCCTGGAAAGGGCAAGAGTTCTTATAGAACTGGCTTCTTCCTTCAGGTATCCCGACCAGCAAGGCATTTCCTTGAGCTCTTGGGCCACATGGCAGCTTCTACAGCAGTAGTCCAAGGGGCAAGATTCCAGGTGAGGGACATTCATTTCCATCTGAGGGCCTTTTGGTCCCGAAGGAAAGATCCCCTTACCAAACTGATTCTAGTGACTCGGACTCTGATCCAAGCTCTTCAATGGTGGCAGGATCAGGGCAATTTAAGACAAGGGGTCCCATTTGTCACTCAGTCTCATTCGATGGTCCTCACCACGGATGCTTCCCTTCTGGGTTGGGGAGCCCATCTGGGGGTCCCTCACTGCCCAGGGACTGTGGTCCCCTCAGAAATCCCTTCTCCGTATTAATCTCCTGGAACTCAGGGCAGTTTTTCTGGCCCTGCAAGCTTTCTCTCAGTCAGTGCAGAACAAGGTGGTTCAGGTCAGAACAGACAATACCACCACCATGTGGTACATCAGCAAGCAGGGAAGCACTTGGTCCACGGCCTTGTGCATGGAAGCCATGAAATTGTGGTCCCTGGCTTATTCCCTGCAGACCTCTCTGATAGCAGTCCACCTCCCAGGGAAGGACAATGTGCTAGCAGATGCACTGAGCAGGATCTCTCAGGGCCATCACGAATGGTCCCTGGACCCTCTGGCATTGAAAGTGATTTTTTCAAGGTGGGGCACTCCAGAGATAGCTCTCTTTGCAGCCCCAGACAATCACCAACTTCCGTTCTTTTGTTGCAGACCCCCAGTCTTGGGCTCAGTCCCTCTGGATGCTCTGATTCTGAACTGGAAAGGGAAATTTCTGTATGCCTTCCCTCCATTTCCTCTACTGTTCAAAGTTCTAGTCAAGATAAGTTCACAACCTTGCAAAGTGATTCTGATTGCTCCAGACTGGGCCAGACAGCCTTGGTATCCCCTGTTGCTTCTCTAGCAGTCCATCTTCTGCTGTCTTTCCCCAGGAATTACAACCTGTTAACCTCCTCTCGGGAGGATTTGGCACACCAATCTTCAGTCTCTCAACCTCAAGGCATGGCTCTTGAAGAGTTAGAGTATGCAGATTTGCATCTGTCTCGGGGCTCCTGGATATTCTCAAAGCCTCTTGAAAGCCCGCCACCAGAAAGACCTATAACTCCAAATGGAAGAGATTCAGCATTTGGTGTTCCAAGAAGTGTATCTCTCTAGACACTGCTGAATTGCCTACAGTTCTGGATTATATGGTCCATCGGAATGGCCTAGGCCTCAGACCAGCTACTCTCAAGGTACACTTGTCAGCTGTTTCTGCTTTTATGTCAGTGAGGAAGTCTTCCTCACTATCATCTCATCCTGTGTTCTGTAAATTTTTCAAGGGCTTGCTTCATACCAATTCTCCCTTTAGGGATCCTGCCCCTGCCTGGGACTTAAATGTTTGCATTGCTCAACTTATGCAACCTCCTTCTGAGCCTATGTCCTCAGCAGAGCTAAAGTACTTGACTTGGAAAACTGTGTTTTTGGTAGCCATTACCTCTGACAGACGTATCAGTGAATTGCAAGCCCTGTCAGTGGAACCTGATTTTATCTCCTTTCATAGGGATAAAGTGGTCCTTAGAGCCAATAGAAGGTTCTTGCCCTAAGTGTTTTCAGACTTCCACTTGAATCAGTCTGTCTCTCTTCCTGTCTTCTTCATTGATCATTCTTCCTCAGGAGAGAGGAGGCTACACTGTTTAGATGTTAAAAGAGCTCTTAGCTACTGCATAGAGCGTACCAAGGGTCACAGGTTTGATTCCCTCCAGTTGTTCCTCACTTATGGAGAAGTGGGAAAGGGCAAACCTGCCACCAAGAGAACTATTGCCAGGTGGATTGTGTCTTGTATACAGTTCTGCTGTGAGATACTGGGAAAGATTCCACCCTCAGGCCTGAGGGCTCACTCTACAAGAGGTACAGCTGCTTCCCTGGCTGCTGCCAGGGATATCCCTCTGTTAGAAATTTGTCAGGCAGCCACCTGGAAATCAGTCCATACCTTTACCAAGCATTACTCTCTGGATAGCCAGTCTAGGAGTGATGCTCGGTTTGGCACAGCAGTACTTCAGAGCCTATTCCCAAAGTAGGTTCTCTCCCTCCTCCATGGAGGTACTGCTTGGTAGTCTGCAGATAGTCAGAATACAGCAAGACTTCATGTTGTTTGAAGAAAAAATTACTCACCTTAGTAATTGTGTTTCTTCTAATGGAGTCTTGCTGTATTCTGACCTCCCTCCCTGCCTCCCTTCTCAGAACCTGTTTTTTGGGAAGTGGGTGGGCAGGTGCAGTGTTGCACCCAGAGTTGTCTTCACACCCTCCCCTTTTTGTTTGGGTGTTTTGTTGTATTGTTTTGGATTGGTGCTTTGGTTTTGGGTTTTCTGACTTGAGTCTTCCTTGGAATCCAAAACTCTTGTTGCTCAATTGGCTAGTAAAAATTTTACAATTTCCACATAGGGTAGTTAGTGAGTTTTTGCTCGTAAGAATCTGATGGTTGGGTTTCAAAGGGCTGCAGACAGAGACCTCAACCGAGCTCGAGCTCAGCATTCTATGCACTGCATACAAAGTTAACCCTTTGTTCTCCGGGGCAGTTTAAAGGCTGGAGCTAATTGCAGATAGTCTGAATACAGCAAGACTCCATTAGAAGAAACACAATTACTAAGGTGAGTAATTTTTTCTTCTCGACCAGCAAAGCACTTTCTTCAGCTTCTGGGCCACATGGCAGCTTCCACTGCAGTGGTCCGGGGGCCAGATTTCAGATGAGGGACATTCAGTTTCATCTGAGGGCCTTTTTGTCTCAGAAAAAAGACCCTCTAACAAAACTCATTCCAGTGACTCAGACCCTGATCCAGGCTCTCCAATGGTGGCAGGATCAGGACAATCTCAGGCAAGGAGTCCCATTTGTCACTCAATCTTATACTGTGGTTCTAATCACATATGATTCTCTCCTGGGTTGGAGACTCACCTGGGGACTCTCACAGTCCAGGGAGTGTGGTCCACCCAGGAGTCTCTTCTCCACATTAACCTTATGGAACTCAGGGCAGTTTACCTGGTCCTGCAAGCCTTCTCAAAATCAGTACAGAACAAGGTGGTTCAGGTCAGGACAGACAACACCACCACCATGTGGTATATTAACAAGCAGGGAGGCACTCAGTCTACAGCCTTGTGCACGGAAGCCATGCAGTTGTGGTCCCTGGCTCATTCTTTTCAGACCTCTCTGGTAGCAGTCCACCTCCCAGGAAAGGACAATGTGCTAGCGGATGCATTGAGCTGGATTTCCCAGGGCCATCACAAATGGGCCCTGGATCCCCTGGTGTTAAAAGTGATTTTTTCAAGGTGGGGCACTCCAGAGATAGATCTCTTTGCAGCCCCAGGTAGTCACCAACTTCCTCTCGTCTGTTGCAGACCCCCAGTATTGGGCTCAGTCCCTCTGGATGCTCTGATTCTGGATTGGAAAGGGAAAATTCTGTATGCCTTCCCTCCATTGCCTCTGCTGTTCAAGGTCCTGGTCAAGATAAGGTCACAATCTTACAAAGTGGTCCTGTTTGCTCCAGATTGGGCCAGGCGGTCTTGGTATCCCCTGTTGCTATCCCTAGCAGTCCATCTTCCCCTGTCTCTTCCCTGGAATTACAGTCTGTTATCTTCCTCCCAGGGGAGGATCTGGTATCCCAACCTTCGGTCTCTCAATCTCAAGGCATGGCTCTTGAGGAGTTAGAATATGCAAATTTGCATCTGTCTCAAAGGGTTCTGGACATTCTCAAAGCCTCTCAAAAACCTGCCACCAGAAAGACTTGTAACTCCAAATGGAACAGATTTAGCATTTGGTGTTCCGGGAAGCGTATATCCCCAGATACTGCTGACTTGTCTATAGTTCTGGATTACATGGTTCATCTTAATGGCCTAGGCCTTGGACCAGCTGCTCTCAAGGTACACTTGTCAGCTGTTTCTGCTTTTCTGTCAGTGGGGAGGCCCTCCTCACTGGCATCTCACCTTGTTTTTTGTAGGTTGTTCAAAGGATTGCTTTATACCAATCCCCCCTTTAGGGATCCTACTCCTGCTTGGGAACTTAATGTTTGCATTGCTCAGCTTATGCAACCCCCTTTTGAGCTTTTGGCTTCAGCAGAATTTAAGTACTTGACTTGGAAAACTGTGTTCCTGGTAGCTATTACCTCTGCCAGATGTATCAGTAAATTGCAAGCTCTGTCAGTGGAGCCTGATTTTATCTCATTCCATAGAGATAAGGTGGTCCTTAAAACCAGTAGGAGGTTCTTACCTAAAGTGGTTTCAGATTTTCATTTGAACCAATCCATGTCTCTCCCTGTGTTCTTCACTGATCACTCTTCTTTAGGAGAGAGAAGATTACACAGTTTGGATGTTAAAAGGGCCCTTAGCTACTACATTGAGCATACTAAGGCGCACAGGTTTGACTCCCTTCAGTTGTTCCTCACTTATGGGGAAGTGGGAAATGGCAAACCTGCCACTAAGAGAACTATTGCCAGGTGTATTGTTTCTTGTATACAATTCTGCTATGAGAAGCTAGGCAAAATACCACCCTCAGGCCTGAGGGCTCATTCGACTAGAGGTAGAGCTGCTTCCCTGGCTGCCGCCAGGGATATTCCCTTACTAGAGATATGCAAAGCAGCCACCTGGAAAACAGTCCATCATTCACCAAGTATTACTCTCTGGATATCCAGGCTAGGAGTGATGCTAGGTTTGGTACAGCAGTACTGCAGAGCCTATTACCGAAATAGGTTTGAATCCCTCCTCCATGGAGGTACTGCTTGGAAGTCTGCAATAAGTCAGAATACAGCAAGACTTCATGGTGTTTGAAGAAAAATTACTCACCTTAGTAATTGTGTTTCTTCTAAAGGAGTCTTGCAGTATTCTGACCTCCCTCCCTGCCTCCCCTCTCGGAACCTGTTTTTTGGGAAGTGGGGTGGTAGGCGCAGTGTTGCACCCCAAGGATGCATTTGGGCACTCCCTCTTTTTAGAGAGGGGGAGTGGGTTATGTTTTTATTGATTTGATAGTCATAAGTTGTTCACAACCTGGTTTTTGATTTTGGATTTCTCGACTTGAGTCTTTTGGGGGATCCAAAATATTTGGTTGCCATTTGGCTAATAAAATTTACAATTTCCACATAGGGGGTTTAGTTAGTTAGTATTAGTTCATAAGAATCTGACGGTTACACTTCAAAGTGCAGCAGAGAGAGGTTTGAACCGAGCTCGAGCTCAATGTTCTATGCCCTGCACAAAATTTAACCCTATCCTCTCCAGAGCAGTTCAAGTGCTGGGGCTAACTGCAATAAATCAGAATACAGCAAGGCTCCATTAGAAGAAACAAAATTACTAAGGTGAGTAATTTTTTCTTACCTGCCCACTACATCTCCACCTAACCCGGCCCCTTGATTGTCTCCACCTATACCCCCCCCCTTTTTTTTTCTGCTAATCCACTACATTTCTTACCCTCGGTCTCCTAACATATATGTCCCCACCCCATCTACCGTAGCACCCCTCCTAGAACAGCTGCAGTCCTGACCAATGATATGCCATACTGTTTGAAAATGTTTTAATATGTTGGCTGTTTCAGAATGTTTTAATTCCCCTTCTCATACCATTCTTCCTAACCGTGTTAATCCTATACCTGAAATACTTGTTATTGCTCTGTGTATTTTCTTTTCTATTTCTGTATAATTGTCTATGTATTATCTATACATAAAAGTTTTATTCTCAACCTTGTGTAACACAGGTCCGCCTTGTAAATGAGCTTGCTCAGTGGTGTTCGCCTGGATAAAGACTTGATTGATTGATTGATTGATAGAGTGCAGTCCCTACGCAACCAACAAATGCAGCTTTCTTAAAGGCAGTGTACCATTGCCGCAGCTAAACATTTATAGCAAAGGTACATTACAGCAACAAATTGACCATGTCGCTGTAATGTACCTGTGGGACCATGGCAGTGCTTCTCGTTGACTTGCACCCCCTCCCCAAAACAACTCTGACTCGGAGTTGATTCTAATATATACAGAGAGCTAAGTACCCCTCACAGAAAAATGATTCCTTTCTGTGATGGCTGTCTGCCAACTGTTGGCATAATAGCCGTCACTGTACTTGTGGTCAACAAGTTTTCTGTCGAACCACAGTGGTGGAACTGTTAAAGGCCATCCAGAGCATGGACACCAAAATTGAATCTCTGGTGAGCAAACTCACCGTATTGGACACCAAAGTATCTGGAGTCCAAGAGGAGGGCAAGTCTGCCATAGATAGCAAATCAGGCACTCACCATGCGCTCCAACTGAGGTTGGAACACTGAGAAAATCAAGCCCAGGTGCAACACATTTGAGTCGTCGGCTTTCCTGAAGGGGATGAAGAGGGAGACCTTAAAGCATTTATCCAACAGTGGCTGGAAAAGAAGCTACAGATGGACTCCTTCACAGTCCGAAAAGCCTATTGCATTACCCCACGCCATGCAGTGGGAAATGACCCACTGCCCAGAACCATCATGGTGGTCTTAACTGACTCCTCACAGAGAGATGAGATCTTACAAGTGGCAAGATGAGCAGCTGATCTGGAGTGGAACAGAGTGCCTGTACCAATTTTCCCTGATTTGAGAGATGCTGCTTGAGCTAAGCGCAAAGCATTTGATGAGGTTTGGGCTCAGCTCCACAGCCTTAGAGTGCAACACATTTTAATGAAGCCTGCTCGCATTAAAATCATGTACCGATGTCTGGCCCACCAGCGCAGCAGATGGATTTCCTCTTGAGATGCCAGCTACCCGGGTTCGGGAATGGACTTGGGTACTGGAGGGCTGGCCGGGGAGAGAGGGCTCAAGTGTCAGATGACTGCTTGCCTTCTCTCGGGGGGAGGGCAGGGAAGCGACCCGGTGCTTACTGACTCCTGGCAGAGGCTGGGGGCACGGCACTGCGCGGGGTCCCACTAACTAATGGGGCATGATGAACATCGGTGAGCAAACAGGAAAAGAGCCCTGTGGCCGACCAGATGACGGTCGCCAACTCACGCTGCCGTGAGACCTCAAGCAGTGAACGGACCACTCCAGCAGCACCCGGGCCAAGAATTGCGCTGGCCACCCAACCGGTGCCTTCCCCCTCAGAGGAGAGGGACCCTCTTGGTGAAGGGTTACGTCCAGGTTACCCGGGGGTGGGCTGCAATATGGGGCGATGGGTGATTGCATCAAAGCAGTGTGGCAGCGAGGAGCATAGGAAGGCCTGAAGGAGAGGTCGGCCCGGAGCTGGGGGGAGCATTAAAAAAAAAAAAAAAAAAAATCATGCACAGAGGCAAGACTTTTGTTCACACAGACCCTACAGTGGCCGGAAAACTAGCAGTCAAAATTGCAAAGGAGTTTGCTTCCTGTCAAAAAAATTCCAAATGCAAATTGGAGGCATAAGTAACTGGTATGCTGTATAACTTTATTTTTCTCCGATAGAACAGAGGGCTATATATTGGATTAAACTGTGGGGTTTGCGACGGTAGGAGCAGACTGTGGGTTAGTTTTGTTTAGACATACACCCACAAGTTCTATTAAAAATTGGTTGTTTAAAACTGTTCTAAAAGCAGCTTGTTCTAATGGCTGTTTTCAAATAGTAAGATCACGACCCGCCATGACGCAGTTGGTAATCTGTAGTCCTCCTTGCTTCGTTGCAGGATTTTCCCGCCACCACAGAATGTGAGTTTGTGGGGTCAGTAAGACATATCTTGGAACTCTTTGGTACGGACTAGAATACCACCTGAGACTAGCTGCATTACTTCTAATATGGGTAGCCTTCTAATTTTAATGCATTCATTAATAGTAATTTCTGAACCTCGATGTGTTTTTTCTCTCATTGTATAAGGTTTAAGTCTGTTTATAGAAAGAAACTTAAGCCATGTTTTTGCTGAGCACAGGTGCAGGATCTCTCAAGGTTCTACGTCTGATGTATATGTGTGTGTGTGTATATATATATATATATCTATAGAGAGAGAGAGACCTCTAAATCCATGCCAGGTGGATGTATAATTTATCCTGTACATTTTCATATTGGGTATAGGTCTTGTTCTTGGCAGTTTATGCTATGTGGACTGTTTCTTATCTCTCCTTAGAGATCCCTATATTGGATTCCCCCATATGTTGTAACAAAGTTCTTGGGTGTATCAAATTCTGCCATTACATGATGTGCTTTAAATGTAGCTGCCTTTTCTGCTATTCACTTCAAAAAGTAAATGCTTGTATTGAATTGTACACGCAGGACCATATTGTGCATGGTGATGCCACACATGAGAGTGTGATGTCTGACAGTGCCATGCAGAGCTATATAGTGCATGGGGGGTGCTGTACTTGAGAATGCAATGTATGGTAGTGCCATGCAGGGCCTTATTGCACACGGGGGTGTAGCACATGAGAGTGCAACTTACAGCAGTACCATGCAGGGCCTTACTGTGTATGGGGCTATCATACATGAGAATGCAACATATGACAGTGCCATGCAGGGCCGTATCATGCATGCGGTGGTGCCGTACATGAGAGTGTAATATACCTGCACTCCCAAGTATAAGAAGGCCATGCATGACACTGCTAGGTGTGCACAGGCATGCTTCATCATCTGCAGCAGTCACCGACCCCATATAGTCAGCCTCTGCATGTGCTGCTGTCCAACTTCTATGGATAGGAGTGAGATGGTGAATGGATGTTATTCCCCCTTCCTAAAGGAGGAGACCAGTTCAGGAGATATTCGTCACTCCTTCTGTGAGCTGGCCCCATGCAAACTGGGTCCATTCCAAAGCTTGCATTACCTGAATAATGAACGAATGCCCTGCGTCTGCACTACCTGGAAGATCCTTGCTTAATTTTTCTTTGTAGACCATAGATGCTGATTTTCTGTTTTCAGCATGCCTTCGAGCTAACACTTTTTGTTTACCAGTTAACGCATCCCCAGTTGTTTATTCACCATGCTGAGGTTTAAAACACAGCAAGATGCAAAAGTGCCTTTGTCTTTTAAACCAGGAGCTGTACCAGTCCAGGGTGGACCTTGACTGCTTAAGGAAAGAAATTGAGTCTCTTAAGGCAGCAGCCAGTGAACGGGATGCTTTGAAAGAGGCAGCTGAAAAGTTAAAAGAAGAAAATGCCTTGATAGGATGCAAGGTAAGCCTCAACAGCACACTTTGGTGACAGAAAGTTTAAACATTTGCAGTTACTCATGTTTATGAAAAAATGTTCACACTGTTCACAGGATAAATTACAGTACAGCCAACAAGGTTACAACATCAGTGGATGCTGAGAGAGACAACTAACAGCACAGGCACTAGTACAGTAATTCTGCATAAGTGGCATTAAAGTCAACAAATCACACATTTTATTAATCTAGTGAAAGCAGTTAATGATGGTGGCACATGTGAAACATATCTAGAAATTAGTCTCACTGTGAGTACTGCCCAAGAGAAACAGAATATTTGTAAAATGTGCAAGGAAATTCCTACATCCTGATTGGTTGTTACTGTGCATTGAATCCATTCCATGCACCCGGTAAAAACAAGTTCTGAAAAGGACGACCACAGTTCTAAAACATCAGTGCGTCATGACAACAGTAGCTTTTTAATGGGCACCATTTTTTTTTTCTTATCGCCAAAAACATCAATAACAACAAAAGCCTGCAGTAACTACTGAATAGCCCTACAGATATCTGACACTTCACTTTAAATTTTTTTACAGAAAGAAAACTAGTAAGCTGTCCCGTTTTCTCACTCGACGATCCTTCTGCCACTCTCGCAGCGTATCTACTCCCGCTAACAATGGTGCTCCTGCCCCCCCCACAGTCTTTAAATGAAATCCACTTGTTTTACACATTAAAAATTAAAATAAAAATATAGCCCATTTTCTAAGTCGCAGACTCATTGGTGATAGACAGGGTGACAGGAGGAAACAAGTAGTTACGTTTGCTTAGAAAACCGCTTGATCTGTCATGAGAATGGGGCGGGGCACTGTGCCCTGTGCTCACAGTGCTCTCACTTCACTTCCATAAAGAGAAAAAAAAGTTTCACCTTACAAGAGTACACCACCCTTAATCAACAGCTCCTCGCTGTCAAAGCCACAGTCATAAAACAAAAAAAAAAAAACAGCTCTGTCCTCCACGATTTTGGGGGGGGGGTTCTGACTGGCAACAATCCAAAAGGAAGTAAAGAAAAGCACTATCACAAAAGAATGACATCATTTTGTAGCTGGCAGAAGGTGTTGGGCACTGAGGATAGCCAGAAGCAGGAGAAAATGGGGGGGGGGGGGACTGGACCTGGTGGGGTAGTGGAGCGGGGTGCTCAGATTGGGGTAGTAGGGACAAGAAGACGACCTGGGGTGAAATGGTTCCAGTAAAGGCCCCCCCCCAGTCTGGTTCCCATACCCAAGGGCTCCATATTAAGTGGGCAAGGCGCCCGGTCTATCTGTTCCACCTATCCTACTCGGGCGGTGTTGTGCAATGCCAGGTCCATGAAAACAAGACAGCTATAATTGCTGATCTTGTTACAATTATCCTGGCTTGCATCACTGAGACCTGGCTGGATGAGAATGCTGGCCCCATTTTGGAATCAGCAATTCCAGCCGGGTACGCAGTGATACACCCCCTGAGAGAGTATCATAGGGGCGGAGGAGCTGCCATTTGTTTTAAGTTGGATCTGGGCCTTGTAGACACCCCAGTGGAAGTGACCTGATCTTTAGAATGTATAACGGTAGCAGTTGTAGGTTGCAGGATACTTCTCACCTACCGTTCACCTGGTAATGAGAAGTAATTCCTGCAGAAAGTTGTGGAATTTATCGTCAGCTTGGTGTTGGAATCCCCCAGATGGTTAATTCTGGAGAATTTCAACACCTGGGTCGACGATGAACTCTCGCAGTTTGGACAGGACTTCCTCCAACTGATGAGTTAATTTGGCCTGACACAGGTAGTTACCTCTGCTACTCACAATCACAGTCATTCATTGGACCTGGTTTTCCTACTGGGGATGGAGAGCACTGATCTGGTGGTGGAACCGGTTGGTTTGTTGGACCATCATTCTATAAGGTTCAGATTCGAGGCATCCCCCAATAGACCTGCTCCTACGGAGATGATCGGGTACCACCCTTTATGATGGTCTTATGACAGTGCTGGACCTATCAGGTGTGAGAGTATATGCAGGGAGTCGAGGGAACTGGTACTAGCCTGTAATGAGGCAGTGACAGGGCCTTCGACTCCCTAGCTCCTGTCCGTGTTCGCCCCCTCACTCTTCACCCAAAGTCCTTCTGGTTTGATGCAACTTTGAAGGAGTTGAGGCAAGAGGGTTGAAGGTTGCAGCGGCACTGGTGGAAATCGGGCCAGGTGGACGATAAACTTAGATTAGTAGTCCATTATAAAGACTACCAATCGGCAATCTTCTGTAAGAAGGCAGAATTCCTGTCCAAGGCGATTGCTGTCGCGAGGAATCGACCAGCTCAGCTCTTCTGAACTGTCGACAGGTTGTGCAATCCAACCTGTCTGCAGTTATGGGGAGTGTTTTCACAGGATAAGTGTGATGAGTTTGCTCGGTTCTTCGCTGATGAGATTATTGCAATCAGGTCGGAGATCCTTTCAGCACCCTTAAATGGGTATTGTGGAGATCGGCAAGAGGTTACAAGCACCTGGTCTGTCTGGTTCGATTTTGGCCGGTTTGAGATTGTAGACATTGTGCAGGTGGTCCAGGGTATGCGTCCAACCTACTGTAGTTTTGATCTGGGCCTACTGCGCCTCGTAGTGGGGTGCATTGAAGTCATCAACCCAGTCCTTTCTGAGAAAGTCTGGTGTTCGTTGGAGACAGGGGTATTTCCGGGTCCCCTGAAGGAGACGGTAGTGATACCTCTCCTGAAGAAATCTTCTTTCGACCCGGACTGTCCAGCAAACTATAGACCTGTCTCTAACCTGCCCTTTGTGGGCAAGGTTATTGAGAAGGTGGTTGCGGTGCAACTGGATGACCATTTAAAATCCCATAATGTGGATGGCCCTCTCCAGTCCAGGTTTAGGAAGAAGCACAGTACCGAGTCTGCCCTTGTTTGGGTACTTAATGATCTCCTGATAGCGAGAGATTGGGGGAGCTGTTCCATCTTGGTTCTTCTTGATCTTCCTGTAGTGTTTGACATGGTGGACCATGGGGTGCTGTTGGAGTGCCTGCAGATTCTCTGTGGACTGTCAGGTACAGTTCTCAGGTGGTTTCGATCATTCCTCACTGGCAGTACTCAGAGAGTGGTGTCGGGGATTTATTCCTCGGCCCCTCTCCCTCTGTCTTGTGGGGTTCCTCAGGTCCCTTTGTGGCCGATCCCAGAGCCATCCTTGGTAATGCCACTGGTGCCACTCCAGAGACCCTACCTGGAGCCATGTCCGGTGTCGCCTGTGTTGCCGAGCCTGCATCTTCCGTTGTCACTCATTAGGGTCCCTTTCTACCCTCCAAGGATGGAAGATGATGAGTTGTATCTGAACCTCATCATCACTGATGAGGAGGATGAGGGCTCATGTAATAGTCCCGAGAACCTGAAACCGATTCTTATCATTGTACTTCTGGAGGCTCTCTCCTGTCTAGCTCTGCTCAGAAATGTGCATACTGCCTTAAATTTCAAGCCAGCAGTCATAAATTAGGCTAGGTGTGTCCAACTGGGAGTTTCTAAACTTGACTAATATCCCGGTCTTTCTAGTTTAACCCATCTATCCAGACCCTTGAGACTCTCTCTGAGGTGGTCTGGAAGGGGCCTGCCACTGTGGCAGCTGTCCCTAAATCGGCAGACAGAAAGTACAGTGCACCTAAATCTAAGCCCATATAGTTCACTCTGCCAATAATGGATGCCATTTGGGCTGAAAATAACAAAGCCATAGTGCCCAAGGAGGTCATTGTGCACGCCAGTTTTGCATAAGGTAGAAACCATGGGCAGCAGGTCTATGTCTTGGCTACTCTTGGCATGAAAATAACTTGTTGCCAGGCCACTTCTCTAAGAACACATATGTCATGTGATACAAGCTGAAATCTCTGGCAGTGATTCCGCCAGATACAGAGGCGAAACAGGAAATGCTGCTTGCTGTTAAACAGGGTATGGAATCTAACAGCCACCAGCTCAAAGCCTGTATGCATGCCTTCACTGCATCAGCTTACTCTGCATCTGCAGATGTCTGCATCAGATGGCATTCCTGGCTACGGACTCCTGGCTTCATCCCAGACATCCAGCAAAAGATAATGAATACCCTTCGATGGTACCTATCTTTCTGGACAGCTGGTAGAGCAGTCTCTTAAGGAATCTAATGAAACAAACTCTATTCGGAAACTTCCAGGCCCACTCACTACAACCCACAAAGGGCTAGAGAATGTGACTCCTTC
Organism: Neoceratodus forsteri; assembly: GCA_016271365.2. NCBI lineage: Eukaryota > Metazoa > Chordata > Ceratodontiformes > Ceratodontidae > Neoceratodus > Neoceratodus forsteri. The sequence continues at coordinate 574,155,733 of CM057452.1, forward strand.
CATAACACCTGTCCTTTCATGGCAGGGACAGGGGAGCCCAAAAGAAAACACAATTGAAGGCACAGGCACCAAACATGCTCAGTGTCACCATCTGGGGCTCTAGCCCCAGGTCTGTTTTAGCTGCCTGAGGTGAAACACTCCTCCCCAGTAGGGGGGGGTGCCTCACCTAGTTTTACTGTCAGTGGGAATCCATCTTACCAGACAAATGAGTTTTAAGGATCCTGTAAGAGGGGTACTTCCTGGAGTTTTAGGAACCCCCGCCCCAGACAGTCCTCTCAGACAGCAACTCCCACTGTCAGCTCACATGACAGAGTTTCTGGCACAGAAGATTGTGGGCCTTGTAAGAAACAAGGCAGTGGCAATAGTGCTAGAGTCAGAACAGAACACAGGGTTCTACTCCCACTACTTCCTAGTACCAAAGAAATCAGGGGGCATGCTTCAAACAACATGAAGTCTTGCTATATTATAGACATTAGCAGTTTGATCCAGCTCTAGAACTGCCCCGGAGTGAAATGGTTAAAACCATTCCAAAATAGAATTTTGGCACGAGAGCAGCTCTATCTGTGTCATTTCAAACTTGAACTGTCAGATTCTTTACTCCGCCTCAGTGAACAGTCGCTCAGGAGATTTCTCCTTTCTGCTCGGTTCATTTCTCGGTTTAAAAGTGTTTTCTCGGTTGGATTTAACCGAGAATAGTTTTATTTAACCCATAAAACTATTCGGTTCAAGCTCTATCTGTGGTAACCGTAAGTAAATGAAGGTTTTGTCTGTGTGGAACTTGTAAGTTATCGGTTCGGTTTTGAACCGATCAGTGGGTTTAAAACTCATTTAAAACTAAAAGTTACTATTTTAGAGTGCGGTTCCCGGTTCTTATCGGTTCTAAAAAGCGGATTTATTACGGTTTTTCCAATACCATGACACGGTTAGGAACCGATAAGGTTGTCTTGCCTGGCACTGCCTTAAAGAGAAGTTTTTGGTTAGGGCTGGCATTATGTCTGAGAAACCCAAAAGAAAAACCAGGCCCACTGGGTTTCAACACTGTGATGTTTGTGGGGAAGTCTTTGCCAAGGCTGACCCACACACCACATGTGTTTATTGTCTGGGGATTGACCACCTCCAGTCAGACTGCCAGGTATGTAAGAATTTCCCTGCAGCCACCCTGGAAAAAAGATTGGGCAGGCTCAGGGAACGAGAGGCCAAAATGTCCGCTGACCCGGATGGCCAGCCCGGCTTGGTGCCAGCCGAACCAGAGGGAGTGCCCTCTGACCAGGGCCAGACTTCCTCGGGCAAAAGAAAAGCTGGTTCTGAGGAACCAATTCCAGTAAAGAAAACAAGAAAATCAGCAGGTCTGGAGTCCAAAATTCCTTCTCCAACTGCTGCAGAGATAGCAAAAGCCATACAAATTGTCCAGTCACTGTCTCAGGGTCCGTCCGAACCACCACTATCTGGTAAAAGGTCGGTTCGTCCGGTCCCAGTGGTTCAGGATTATGATATTGAGGAATTTTATGAACCAGAGGAGGGGGAGGAGGATTATGAACAGTATGAATGTGGCTGGGAAGATCTGGGTGTGCCCATTGAACCGGACATCTCCCCAGACAGACCTTTAGAATCTCCCCCTATGCTGTCTGAGTCCCCATCTCATTTTATGTTTTATAAAAAAGTTGCTGAAACCCTCCAGCTTCCTTTAGAAGAGGCTGTGGATGAGCAAGAGGAGCCTGATTTTGTAGAAATGATGGATATTCCAGAGTCTAGGAGATTGTCTATTCCTTTACATAAGTCTTTTAGGAAACAGACAATTAAAATTTAAAAGCTCCTAATTCTGTGCCTCCTGTAGATAAAAGATGGACAGAAGGTATACATTGTCAGGCCCTGATACAGTATTCCTTTCTCAGCAATGCAGTCATGTTGGGGTAGTTCAGGCTGCTGCCTGTGATAAAGCTAATATTCCCTTGGCTTCACATCCTCCTGACAAGGATTCCAGGAAGATTGATGCCATGGCAAAAAACAGTATATGGCAGCCTCTCTGGGACTCCGGCAAGCAAATTATATGGCTTATGTAGCTAGGTATCAGAAATCTAGATGGGATACTGTTATGCAATTGGCCAAGCAGGCCCATGGCCAGCTGGCTAGTGAACTAGAACAGGTGGCTGCTGATGGCATTGAAGCCTCTAAGGTTCAGTTTCATGCTGCTGTGGATGTTAATGATGTTTCCTCTAGGGTCATGGCACATCTGTAGCTTTGGAGGTTGGCCTGGCTCAGGTGTACTAGTTTGTCACAGGATACCCAGACTAAGGCTATGGATTTTCCTATGGTGGGAAATTCTCTGTTTGGAGACAGACAGAGAATTACATGAAGAAGATGGATGAATATGGGACTACTTACAAGGTGCCCAGGCTGAGGAGGCGAAGCCACTCCTCAAGGCATGCCCCCAGGGGTAGGGGTGGGCCTTTTCACAGGCTCTACCAGACTCAGGCCTCCTCTGCCTATGCTCAGAGGGGCTTCTTCAGAGGCAGGGCAGGCGAGGGTGGAAGACCTGCTCCACCCCCAGCCTAAAGCTCCTGCGAAACAGGCACCCTGATGGGGTGCCCAGGGCAGTCTCCTGTACCAGTGGGGGCAGGCTGGCTTACTTCAGTCAGAATTGGGCTTCTTTAACCTCAGACAAGTGGGTTCTGGAAGTAGTAAGCCAGGGTCTGGTTCTCAGCTTCAAAAGTTTCCCAAGTTGAGAAGCAGACTTTTTCTACTACAAGTGCTTCAGAGACCCTCGCTCTGGAAACAGAGGTCTCATCCCTGTTAGCTCTCAGAGCAGTAGAAGGTTCCTCCCTGCATCAGGGCAGGGTCTGTATCCAGATACTTCCTTACCCCAAAGACAGGAGAATGGCGCCCATTTTAGATCTCAGGTATCTGAACAAGCATCTTTGAAACCAAAGTTCAAAATGGTAACTCTTGGCAATGATTTTACCTTCCATAAGGCCAGGGGACTGGAAGGCCTCCCTGGACCTCAGGATGCCTATTTCCATGTCCTAATCAGAAGATCCCATGAAAGTACCTCAGATTCGAACTGCCCTCAGGGTGATTACCAGTTCAGGCAATGCCTTGGCCTTACCTCTGCTCAAGGGTATTCACAAAGTGTCTAGCAGTGGCAGTGGCCCACTTAAGGAGGCAGAGGATTGCTGTTTTCCTATCTAGACGACTGGCTCATTGTAGGCCAGTTCCCAGAACAGGTAAAATCTCACCTGCAGGTCACCCAGCAGCTTCTCACCTCCTGGGTTTTCTGCTAAACCTACCAAAGTCGGTTCTGGAACCAGTCCAGGTACTCACCTTTATAGGGCAGGAATTGGACACAAAGCTAGCCAGAGCCTTTCTTCCCCAGAAAGGGTAAAGAATTTGAGTGGCTCTGGCCTCTTCCTTCCTCTGCAGGTCTCTCGACCAGCAAGACACTTTCTGCAGCTCCTGGGGCACATGGCTGCATCCACAGCTGTTGTGCAGGAGCCAGATTTCAGATGAGAGACATTCAGTTTCACTTGAGAACCTTTTGGTCTCAGAGAAGAGACCCTCTTTCCAAGTTGGTCCCAGTGACTCGAACCTTGATCCTAGCTCTCCAGTGGTGGCAGGATCAGAGCAATTTAAGTGGGGTCCCTTCATTTCCCCTTCTCACGACTTGACTCTCACTACAGATGCTTCCCTTCTGGGTTGGGGAGCCACATGGGCGACCTTTCCACTCAGGGAGTTTGGTCCCCCAGGAATCTCTGCTCCACATCAATTTGCTGGAACTCAGAGCTGTCTTTTAGCTCTTCAAGCTTTTCTGCATCTGTCCACGACAAGGTGATACAAGTCAGAACAGACAACACCACAACAATGTAGTACATCAACAAACGGGGCACTCAGTCTTCGGCCTTGTGCACCGAGGCAATGAAGTTGTGGTCTCTGGCCTATTCCTGAACACTTCCTCACTTAGCAGTTCATCTTTCCAGGGAGGACAATGTCCTAGCGGATGCCCTCAGCAGGATTTCCCAGGCCATCACGAATGGTCCCTGGATCCTCAAGTGCTGGGGATAGTTTTTTGCCAGGTGGGGCATCCCTCAGATGAGATCTTTTGCAGCCCCAGACAATCACAAACTTCCTCTGCTCTGTTGCAGACCTCCAGTGCTGAGCTCAGTTCCCTGGATGCCCTTCTTCTGGATTGGGAGGGAAGTTCCTCTATGCTTCCCCTTTCCTCTCCTATTCTAAAGTACTAGTCAAAATCAGATCTCAGCCTTGCAGGGTGATTCTGATTGCCCAGATTAGACCAGGCAGCCCTGGTACCCACTCCTTCTGTCTCTGACAGTCCATCTTCCCCTGTGCCTCCCCAGGAATCACAATCTGTTGACTTGTGCCCAGGGAAGGGTTTGGTATCCGGACCTCAAATCCCTCAACCTCAAGGCCTGGCTCTTGAGGAGTTAGGACCTTGCTGATTTACACCTCTCTCAGGGTGTTTTGAGATCCTAAAGGCTCCAGAAAGCCTTCCACTAGGAGCTCTTATAGTTCTAAATGGAAAGGTTTTCCATTTGGTGTGCTAGGAAAAATATTTCCAGAATCTGCTGAATTGCCCATTTGTTAGATTACATGGTACATCTTAATTCCTTGGGTCTCAGACCAGCTACCCTGAGAGTTCATTTGGCAGCTGTGTCTGCTTTTCTGTCAACAGGAAAGTCATCCCCTCTTTCCTCTCATCCTGTGTTTTCCAAGTTTTTTAAGGGATTACTCCATACTAATCCTCCTTTTAGGAACGGCCTGCTTAGGACCTTAATGTTTGCATTGCCCAGTTAATGCAGCACCCCTTTTGAACCTCTGTCTTCTGCAGGCTTAAGTACCTAACTTGGAAAACTGTTTTTCTAGTGGCTATCACTTCTACCAGATGCATAAGTGAATTGCAAGCCTTGTCAGTGGAGACTGACTTTATTTCTTTCCACAGGGATAAGGTAGTCCTTAGGACTAATAGGAAGTTTTTGCCTAAGGTGGTTTCAGATTTCCATCTTAATCAATCTATCTCCCTTCCAGTATTTTTCACGGATCACTCCTCTTCAGGTGAGAGGAGGTTGCACAGCCTGGATGTTAAGAGAGCTCTTAGTTATTATATAGAGCGTACCAAAGGTCACAGGTTCAAATCCCTCCAACTTTTCCTTACCTATGGTGAAGTTGGGAAAGGCAAACCTGCCACTAAGAGATCAATAGCCAGGTGGATTGTCTCTTGTATCCAATTTTGTTATCAGAAAGTGGGCAGACCCCCGGTTTGAGGGGCTCATTCTACCAGGGTACAGCTGCGTCTCTAGCTGCTGCAGAGATATCCCTTTATTAGAGATTTGCCCAGGCTGCTACTTGGAAAGCGGTACACACTTTTACCAAGCATTACTCCCTGGATGTCAGGCCAGGAGAGATGCTCGGTTTGTCAGCTACATTCTTCAGAGCCTATTCCTAAGTAGGTTCTGCCCCTCCTCCATGGAGGTACTGCTGTATATTCTGCTAATGTCTATAATATAGCAAGACTTCATGTTGTTTGAAGAAAAAAATTACTCACCTTAGTAATGTTGTTTCTTCTAATGGAGTCTTGCTATATTATATACTCCCAACCTGCCCTCTCAGAACCTCTACTTGGTGGGGTGCAGGGCAACTTAGTATGGGCTTACTTATGTCCTGTTAGCATTTGTCCCCTTTGGGACTTTGGGGAGTGTATATGTGTACGTGTGTGTGTGTTTTATTATACTTATGTTCCATTTTCATATTATTAGAATGGTGTTAGTATTTCTGGTCCCTGACTTGAGTCTTGGGTGTTGGGACCATCAATGGTTTATTGGTACCTATTAGAACCTCCCCCAACCTGCCCTCTCAGAACCTCTACTTGGTAGAGTGCGGGCAGCAAGTGTGGGCACTACTTGTGTCCTGTTAGCATCACCCAACACCCAAGACTCAAGTCAGGGGACCAGAAATGCTAACACCATTCTAATAATATGAAAATGGAAATTATAATAAAGCTACCTATAGCTCACTCTACACTAAAAGCATCCCAAAGAACAAATACTAACTGGATATAAGCGTCTTACTCATGCCTCTAATAGATTCTGAAGAAACCGCAGAATAGGGAAAGGCTGATAAGACTTAATTTGGCTAAGCAGATTTACTGTGTGGTGGTGTTTTTATTTTTTTACTCACAGGGATTGCTACTGTTTTGTTGCTAACATTTCATTGCTTTATTTTTCTCTGATTCAAATTGTTGTTGCTGGTATACCTTCTTCTGCATTATTACAAGGTGTGCCTACAGGTGTTACTAACAGATTACTGCTGTAATCTTCTGATTCAAATTGTCTTTTGCAAGGTAGATCTTCTGTTACTGCTTTATTTTCTCTGGATCAAAGTGTTTCTTACAGGGTATATCTTCTCTGAAATTATTACAGGTGGTGCTTTACAGGTTTTACAGTTTTATCTAACATTAGGTTAAGCTTTCAGGGTTACTACATTTGTTGTGACTGATTGTTTCTGCTCTTACCTCCTTGTTCTTCGTCCGTGGTTCTTCTTTTAGGCAGGAAGGGCCCAGCCACCCACCCATCCCCAACCACCCCACGCTACACTCCATTTATAGGGTACCACAGTTGTGACATTTCCTGTGGCAGAGCAGGAAGAGGCGGATCAGTGGGGCCTCACAAAATGATCTCATTTACAGGGCACTAGTAATTTAACTTGTTATAACAAGTTAAACAAAGCACAATTAAACCATTACTTGCATTTTTTTTCCTTCTAATTACTCTGACTAGGTTACAAACCCAGCAACTTATTTGGAATGGATTTCATTAACTGCAGGTACTGTGGAACAATTTTCAGAAGGACATTCTTACAGATTTAGGACACTGTCCTACATGCTGGGCCTTGGAGATCTTAGGTCTCAGCTCTGGGCAGCATGGGCAGAGATTGCACGCCTCAAATTTCATATTGAAGAGGAAATACATTATAAGAACCACCGCCATTTCCCCAGCATCCAACAGAAAACCTCAGCCGCAGGGGTAGTTGGTCCAGGAGGTTGGCAGGTGGTTAGAGGAGCAAATCAGGTGCCCATCACTCTCTGCTCTCCAACACATTACCTCAAAACCATATAAACACTACTAAACAGGTATCTGCCTCTATCTCTGAAATCAAATAAAGAGGGCAGAAGACACTGCAGAGCAGGACACTGCGGCACAGGAGCTAGCACAACAATACTCACCCAAATCAGGAACCAAAACTAAACAAGCACAAAGGAAATCCAAAAACTTCTGATCATAGGAGACTCCATGATCGGGAGTTGATACCCATCTCCAGCCAGGGGTGATGGTCAGATGTCTCCCAGGTACATCAGCATGGAGAGACACTGACTGCATAGCTAAAATTGTTCACAAAGCAGGAGAAAACATTGATGTCCTAGTACACATAGGGACTAATGATCCGCCAGCCGGTCAGTTGTGGAGACCAAGGAACACCTGACTAGGCTGGGTGACAAACCATCATCTATTTCGTCCGGCATCTCCTTCTCTGAGATCCTGCCAGTCTGGGAGAAGGAGCAGATGGCTGGAAGGTCGAGAAGGGAGATAGGGAGCTAAACACATGGCTCAAGGACTGGTGCCAGGAAAAGGACACAGATTTGTAGGGAACTAGCAACAGTTCTGGGGAGCGAAAGTTCTTTAAATTTGATGGACTGCATCTGACTAAAGAGGAGTCAGTGCATTGGGGCAGAAGTTTGACGTCTTTGCAGAATATTTAAACTAGCAAATGGGGAGGGGTGCAGCACCCCACGTTGAATGGGAAGAACACCTCCCCTCAGCTAGTGGTCAACACTGAATTCAGTGTGTTTGCGTTCATTTGCATCACGAGGTAAGAAAAAAGGTTTGTCTCCCATACGATGCACAGGGTAATGCCAAACCTCACCCAACAACTAACACACACAAAATCTGGCCAATGGAAAATCATGTACACAAATGCTTCAAGCCTGGGAAATAAGATCCCAGACCTGCAGGCAATAATGTCAGAGGCTAAACTGGACATAGTAGCAATTAGTGAGGACGTGGTTTACCAGTAACCACACTTGGGAGACTTCAGTACCTGGCTATGTATTGTTCAGGAAGAGACCGAGGTGCAAAAAGGGGGAGGAGTGGCCCTGTATGTTAATGAAATATCAAAGCTACAGAAATTCAGAATACACAATGAGAGCCAGAAGAACTGTGGGTCACCTGGAAACAGGAAATGGGACAGCCATAAGAACTGGGGTTGTCTACAGGCCCCCAGACCAGAGGGAGGACATAGACACATTACTGTTAGAAGATACAAAACATGACAGCTAAAGGGAGGTTCTGATAATGGGAGACTTCAACATGCCAGATACAGATTGGTCAATACCAGCAGGAACATCTGCCAGAACTAGACTCATAGTGGATTCCCTGCAGGAGGGCCTCAAACAACTGGTACAGCAACCCACAAGAGACAGGGCTATCCTAGATCTAGTACTGACTAACAAAGAAGGGATCACAGATCTCAGGTAGAAGGTCACCTGGGGCCAGTGACCATCACATGGTATGGTTCAATTTGGCTACTACATCTATAATCATCCCATTCCAAGGCAAAAATATGGGACTTCAGAGGAGCTGACTTTGATAAGATGGCCAACAGAGTTAAGCTAGCCCTGGCAAAAGAAACACAGGTGAGGAGGTACAGGCAAAGTGGGCAAGCATTAAGGATACAATACTTGAAGCAACATCCCATTGTGTTAGACAGAAAAGGAAGTGCAAAAAGAAGGAAACCACTTTGGTTCTCAAATACAGTAGCAGAAAGGTCAGAGCCAAAAGGCTGGCCTTCAGAAAATATAAGGAACACAGCGGGATGAAGATGGGGGCATACCAAACTGCCCTAAGGGAAGCAGGTAAGGCAGTAAGGCAGGCAAAGTCCCAAACTGAGGAAACACTAGCACAAACAGTAAAGAAGGTGACAAGACTTTCTATAGATACATTAGTGAAAGGAGAAAGTCCAGAGGGTATTGCTAAGCTTAATGGAGAAAAGGAGCATGTGAGGAGGAGGACCCTGTAAAGGCATCTATCCTAAATAGATACTTTTGCTCAGTATTCACTGAAGAGAAGGTAGGGCAGGGCCACAGCTCAGCATCATGGACACAGGGGAGGGAGGTGAGCACTACTCCTTCACAAAAGAAAGGGTCCTACAAGAGCTTGCTAAGCTCAGGGTGGATAAGGCAATGGGACCTGATGGCATACATCCCAGGGTACTTAAGGAGCTAAAGGAGGAACTAGCAGAGCCATTAGCAGAATTGTTTAGTGAGTCTCTGAGCACAGGAGAGGTCCCAGAAGACTGGAGAAGGGCTCATGTGATCCCACTCCACAAGAGTGGTAGCAGGGAGGAGGCGGGGAACTACAGACCGGTCAGTCTTACCTCAGTAGTGGGCAAGATTATGGAAGCACTCCTTAAGGAAAGGATAGTGCAACACCTGGAATCCATAGGGGCACAGGATCCAAGACAGCATGGGTTTAGAAAAAGGAAGGTCCTGTCAAACTAATCTCATAGATTTCTTTGACTGGGTAACCAGAGTGGTGGACCAAGGGGGAGCAGTTGATGTCGCCTACCTTGACTTCAGCAAAGCTTTTGACACTGTTCCACATAGAAGATTGATAAATAAGCTAGGTAGGCCTGGGTGGGTCGAAGTTGGTCAACTGGGTGGCAAACTGGTTGACTGGCAGAAAACAGAGAGTGGTGGTAAATGGTATACAGTCAGAAGAGATGCAAGTCACAAGTGGGGTACCTCAGGGATCAGTCCTGGGGCCAGTCCTATTCAACATCTTCATTAGTGACCTAGCAGATGGACTAGAGGGTAAGGCTTGTCTGTTTGCAGATGACACCAAGATCTGCAACAGAGTAGATGATCCAGATGGGGTGGGCAGAATGAGAAGAGATCTGGATAAACTAGCAAAATGGTCAGAAGAGTGGCAACTGGGATTTAATGCAAAGAAGTGCAAAATCATGCACATAGGAAGAGAAACCCTGAAGCCACTTATAGGCTGGGAGGGGAGTTGCTAGCAGTCACAAAGGAAGAAAGAGACTTGGGCATCATCATCACTGATGACCTGAAATCATCCAAGCAGACCTCTAAAGCAGTAGGTAAGGCTAGGGGGGTGTTAGGGTGTATTAGTAGGGGTATCACAAGTCGTAAGAGGGAGGTAATAATCCCTCTGTACAGACATTGGTTAGGCCCCATCTGGAGTACTGCGTGCAGTATTGGAGGCCACACCTTCAAAAGGACATTAACCAAATTGAGGCAGTCCAGAGAAGGGCAACCAAATGGTGCAGGGACTGCATCAGAAGACATATGAGGACAGATTAACGGAGCTCAATATGTATACCCTTGAGCAAAGGAGGAGAGAGGTGATATGATCGAGACATTTAAACATCTTAAGGGCATAAACAAGGTGAAAGAGTCTAACATGTTTAAATATAAGAAAAATAGCAGGACAAGAGGACACAGCATGAGATTAGAGAGGCCGATTAAGGGGAATGTGAGAAATTCTTTTTCACAGAAAGGGTGGTAGATGCATGGAATGGCTTACCACAAGAAGTAGTGGCTATGAATACAGTGCAGGGCTTCAAACAGGCATGGGATAGGCATAAGGGAGCAATACAAATGACTATGAATAGATAGGTCACTGACATAGCAAAGGCCGATGGCACATTTATAAGGTAGAAAAAGAAATGGGCAGAATGGATGGGCCTTGCGGTCCTTATCTGCCGTCAACTTCTATGTTTCTATGTTATTATTTAGGTAGCCATTTGGCTAGTGTAGGTTACAGCTTCCACACAGACCTTAGTGAGTTTGGCTCGTAAAGATCTGACAGTTCAAGTCTGAAATGACACAGATAGAGCTGCTCTCGTGCCAAAATTCTATTTTGGAATGGTTTTAACCATTTCACTCTGGGGCAGTTCTAGAGCTGGATCAAACTGCTAATGTCTATAATATAGCAAGACTCCATTAGAAGAAACATTACTAAGGTGAGTAATTTTTTCTTCTCATTCTTGATCTCAGGAAACTGAACAAATACATGGATCAAGAAAAATTAAAAATGATTTCCCTGGGATCATTGCTACCTTATCTGAAACATTAGGATTGACTAGCATTACTGAATATACAGGATGAATACCGGCACATACTGGTATACCCCAACCACAGGAAGTACCACCAGTTCTGCATGGAGGGCAACATTACCAGTTCAGAGTTCTACCCTTTGGGCCTTACTCTGCATGCTGAGTCTTTACAAAGTGCTTCACAGTATTTGCAGCGCACTTAAGAAAGGTAGGACTACAGGTCTTTCCATACCTGGATGACTGGCTTATAACAAGGCCGTCAAGACAGGTGACAGAGCAGGCAGTAGCCATTGCTTCCCACCTTCTGGCATACATGGGAGTCCTGCTGAACCCTGCAGTGTCACAGCTGGAGCCCTCACAGGTGCTACTGGTCATAGGAGCTGATTTTCCTGTATGTATCTTCACCATTCATCACTGGGGGGTTATAGCCAGAGGTGCTATGATCCCACGAGAGCTTTCAGTTTCAAAATTTTTGTCCAGGGGGAGGAGCCGGCATCGTGGTCAGCACCACCTGTGAGGAAGACGCACAGCATGCTGCTCGATCCTCAGCCAGTAACCAACGCCGACTCCTCCCTCACCTCAGTTTTGTTCTTCCTGCCATTGAGAGTGCACCTCGTGGGAGATGAAGAGCTGAATTGCACAGTTCGTCATTTGTTCGAAGTCCTGCTCATTACTCGATGCCATAGAGCTGCAAATGGGTGAGACCATTCCCTGTTTTATTATATTTCTTATTTTATTGTTTCTACAGTGCCGAGTCTTTTCTTTATTTTAGTTTATTTTGTGTGCGGTCAATCATGTCCGATCTGGGGCCTAAATCGAAGTGTAAGGTGGGATGCGCCCCCATGCATTGGTACCCCTGTGGCAAGTCCATCTCCATAACAGATCACCATGATCGATGCCTTTCTTGCCTGGGCCCACAGCATGACATGGACAGCTGCAACACGTGCTTATTCATGGACCGCTGGGTCCTTGAAATGTGCGTGTTGAAGGTGGGTTGGAAACCTCCTACCTTCAGAGGACGGCGTTGGTCCAGGGACGCCATGGCAAAAACTTTGGACCCTTCTCCCAGGTCGCCCTCCGATACCATATGTACCGGAGGGTCACGAGCCATCGATGGTGCTGTCCTCGCTGGTGCGTCCAGCTCGCTAGAGAGGTTGGGTGGACAGTTGGCTTCCTCCAGGGGGTTGGTTGAGCACCCCTCTCGGTCGTCGGCCTCCTCGGAGTCACGATCACTCCGAGTGTCACGGTCAGAGCTATATGCCGAATACAAACCGATGGGGCCCTCGACTCTGTCCTCTAGCTCTGCTCAAGCTCCTGACCCCGCCTCTGGGGCCAGTGAGCAGGGCGGTGCCGAGGTTGCAGTGCAGCCTTCGTTCCGTGCCGCACACAGTGCTGGATCCGGTAGGGTGCGAGGAGTGGCCTCTTTCTCCCAGTCACCCTGCTGTCTTCCTCTTCTTCAGAGGAGGACAGATCTGACACAGAGTGAGTGCCCCACTCTGAGGAGCTCTCTGTCTCTGAGGAGTCTCACTGCCCTACAAGGCCTAGCTGCAAAGTTCTGATAGTATTTTCTACCTCCCCAACTGGCTTTGTCTCTGGGGCTGCCCTCTCAGAGTCTTCTGGCGCTGCCGGGAACTCTCACGGCGTCAACCCCGGTGCCACGGAGAGGGATGGCACCAAGGATGGAGCGGGGTCAGGAGATGGTGCCGGGTCTGGGGGTGGCGCCACACCCGATGCAGAGTCAGAGGTCAGCACCTCTGTGGAGGCCGAATCTGGCGTTGAAGTTGGGAGCGGTGCTGCTTCTGTTCCTGAATTGGGGGCTAACTCGTGGGTTACCATGGCAGACTTGCAGTTGCCTGTGGCTCTTTAGGTGTTGCCCCCGTTGATGCCTCATTGATGGACGAGGGGCAGATCTCTCCCTGAGGGGAAGGGCTTGAGAATGCCTGGGGTGGCTCAGGGATTTTCTCCCAGAGCTGCTGGTGGCTCTGGGAGCAGCCAGAGTGCCGACCTCTCAGGTTTTCATTCTCCTCAGTTGGGGGGAGGTCTGCATCAGGTGGGGTGAGGGGCCACCCGCAAGGGCCAGACTGGCCCTGGTCTCTTCACCATGGAGTTTCCTCCTTGGGGTACCACTTAGGCCGCACCTGTACAGTTGTGCGACCTTCTGTGGATTTTTTGCACAGCCCCACCCTTCTGGAGGTGTCACGTGAACGTTCCCAAAGCCCTAGCGGGGATCCTCCTCTGGTTTGCCAGTCTTCTCCTCCTCCTCCTCCTCCTCCTTCGGATCCTCTGCTTCACCCTTTTTGCTATCCCGGGCATTTCGGGTCCTACAGGGCCCCTGTCTGGGGACCAATTCATAGGCTCGGCTGCAGCTTTCCCTCGCTATTTAAGGGCTCTGGACCAGGTCCGTTTTAGACCAGAAACCCCCCGCTGCGCCCTGATCTGAATCCAGCTCCTCCGCCTCCTCGTCTTCCTACCTTGAGGAAGAAGACTCTTCGGTCCACCTGTCCTCAGACGTTGATATCACCAGCTATCACCAGTTCTTGTCGAGGTTGCTGGAGGCGCTCCACATTTCTCACTTTGTAAATCGCAATCCTGCTCATGTGACGAGTGCTTTCCTGGAAGAGTTCTCCTTGGAGAAGGTGGTCATTCCTCCGTGGCCTGTTCCTTTTCAGGAAGTGTCCCATCATGTCTGGCAGCCTCCCTCTGCCCCGAGGGACTGCAAGCACAGGTATTGTGCTCTCTAGGGGTTCCAGGTTCCATGCCTCACCCCACTTCGGGGATAGAGCTACTGGATACCCCCTGTGGGCATTGCCGTCCAAGACACGACCTCCCCCCCGGAGTTCGACTCAGCTGAGTTTAACCGCTGGGGGAGAGGATTTTTTCCTCGGCGTGTCTCCTCCTGTGCATTTCAGCCCATCAGGCCAATATGGCTGTCTATGCTAGGCACTTATGGATGGTGGTAGGACAGCTCCTAGCCACTTTGCCTGACTCAGGGGCAACCAGGCAAGCCATCTGTCTTTCTGCTTCTGGCCTACAGCTAGCTAGGTATCTCTCAAGGGCATCATATGACACTAATGAGGTAGCATCTAGGTTTGCAGGATCTGCAGTCTGTATAAGACGGGCAGCATGGCTTCATCTTTCCAGGTTATTACCCTTGGCCCGCTGTAGGGTGATTGCTTCCCCCCTTCCGAGGAGCCCAGTTTATCTCCCACAGGGTGAGACAGGAGTTAGCTGGGCACCTTCCTTCTCCCAGGTCATGGGAGTCCCCATCTCGCCCTGATCAGTCACAGGCCTCTCCGGACCCGTAGGGGGTTTCTCCCCCTGTGGTTCTCCCCCACAAGGGGTTGAGGGAAGTTCTGCCTTCAGGGAAGTGCCAAGTCCCCTTTGGGGGGCTTGGTACTCACCCACCAGTGATGAATGGTGAAGATACATACAGGAAGATATGAAAAATTCGTACCTTCCGTAATTCTTGATCTCCTTGTATATCTTCACCATTCATCACTGCTTCCCGCCCACCATCCCCTCTGGTGCCTCAACCTCTGAGCAGTGCCTCCTCCCTGCTTGCTCTCCCCTCCATGGATACCCTTGCAGGGGGTAAGCCTTCTGGCTTCTGTGCTCCAAAGTTTTATTCATTTATTTATTTAAGTTTTACCAGGAAGGCATGCTGAGCAGTCTACTGCTCGATTCCAGATGCGTCCTGGGGTAGGGGGCATGGGAAAATACATATACGTACAGTGTACAATAACAGCTGGTAAGACAATTTGTTACAAGAAGCAGTATTACAATCAAGAGACAAATACATATAGCATACAGTGTACAATAACAGCAGCCAGATAAATCAATTCAAGAGGCAATATTACAATTCAAGAGACAAAATAAGAGCAGAATTACCATCACTTTGTTCCAGTCACATAAAGGAGAAGCTAGGCCCTAATGGTGGTCATTAATTAGATGTATGAACAGGTGGAGAAGAAATGTACTTTGAGGAAGGTATTGAGATGTTGAGCGGGGGTGGGGGGCATGGCAGATGTACTCGGGAAGGGAGTTTCACAATTTTGGCATGCAGTATTTAAAGGCTGCTTGGCCTGTGGCGGTAGACATGTGAGGAATGGCCAAGGAGTGGGAGTCGCAGCTCCTAAGTGAGTACACAGGAAGGGTTGAGGTAGCCAGGACTGTGGCGAGGGATGGAAGGAGGGATGTGGCCCAGTACTTAGCTGTGATCCTAGCACTGTGTGATTGTCTCCTGTCCTGAAGTGATGGGAGGTCAAGGGACCGATAGAGGGCACAAAAATGGGGGAGTTAAGGGAAAAGCGACAGAAAGAGTGGAAGAGGGGATCCAGTCTGGCTAGGGTGGACTTAGGAGCAGCACTGTAGACTGTGTCTCCATAGTCAAAAATAGGGAGAATCATTTTCTGCACAGTAGCACGGTGAGCCGGCAGCGGGTTGCAGCCACAGTTGCAGTATAAGGCACCCAGTCGGGGGTGCAGCTTTTTGTGGATGGCATCGATATGAGCAGAAAAGTCAAGGTGTTGGTCAAGCCAGACCCCGAGATATCTAAAGGTGTTCCTTCCAGGGTGTTTGTAGTTCTCCTTGAGGAGGGGAGGACAAGCGGGGCCTTTTACCTTCTTATAATGAGGGCTCCTCGGGTTTCTCCCTGATCTCCTTCTTGCCTTCAGAGCAGGGCCAGAGTTCGGTCGTTCTTTGGGACCTTTTTAAAATTCCAGTGGACTCTGGGGGACCCCTCCCCTTTTCTTTTTTCTCTTTGTTAACCAATCTGGTTAACCTGGGACAATTTACCTCCTTCCATAGCTTCTCCTTCCTTGCCACTGGCTCGGGATGAGTTACAGGAAGTAGCGCTTGGATGTGGAATCGCTGATGAGGGTCCTCCCTGAGGTGGGTCCTGTCCCCATCTCCGTGTCCTTGAACAACCTGTAGAGACCCTGGCATCCTACTCCCCAGGTTTTTAAGGGGCATTCCCTCTTGCTTCAGCCTTGTTTTCTTTCTTTTTTTTTCCTCTGGGCTGTCTATTAGTTCAGACAGCCTGGACTCATCTCAGTGAGAGACAGTCCAGTCTCTCCTTCATTGCAAGTGTCTGAGGAATGTAGAGGTGGAAGCCGCCCTTGACATCTTCATCCTGTCTCCCTGGGGGTGGGGGGTGAGGCGTCGTAGGGTCTCTCATAATTCTTTTCTGTTTCTTGTTCTTTCCTAATTTTTCCTTAACCCTTCCCACTTCTCTTATCCCTTAGGACTGCCCAGTGGTTGGGGCCCCCTCCCTATGCCACACCCTCAGGTATCCTCCCTCTCCTCTTGTGTCGGCTTTTTTCTCCTTTCTCTTTATATCCTTTCCTTTTACTATCTCTTGGGCTCCCTTGCACCACCCTCTCTTTTCTCTATATCTATTTTTCTCTCTCTCTCTCTTGCAGACAGAACTGAGGTGAGGGAGGAGTCAGCGTCGGTTACTGGCTGATGCTTGAACAGCACGCTGTGCATCGTCCTCATGGGCGGCACCATCCACAATGCCGGCTCCTCCAGGACAAAAATTTGTAAGCTGAAAGCTCCCGTGGGGTCATAGCACCTCCAGTTATAACCCTTCAGTGATGAATGGTGAAGATGTACAAGAAGATCAAGAATTACGGTAGATATGTAATTTTCATTTCTGGACATGACCTAGGCTCAGGCCTTCCTCCCAGACAGAAGACTACCATCAGTCTTACAGATGGCATGCTTCATCATGGAATGCAAGACTGTGCCAGCTCACTCCTTGCAACGCATGCTGGGTCTCATAGCTTCCACAGTGTTCACAGTGCCCCTGGCAAAGCTGCACACGAGGACAGCTCCGTGGATACTCAATGTCTAGTGGTCCTAGGCATCACACCCTCAGAAACTCAGAACAACTCAGCTCAGTGCAGGAAGGTGGCATTTAAGGCCTACAAGATACTGGGGTGTATTGTGAAAGGAATCTCATCCAGGAATAGGGATGTGATCCTGCCGCTGTACAGGTCACTAGTCAGGCCACATTTGGAGTACTGTGTGCAGTTCTGGCATCCCTTTCTGAAGAAGGATATCAGATTACTGGAGTGGGTGCAGCGTAGGGCAACTAAGATGATCCAGGGGTTGGAGGGTAACATCTATGAGGACAGGCTGACTTAGTTGAATATGTGCACCCTGGAGGTGAGGAAGGATTGGGGGGACATGTTTGGGACCTTGAAATATTTGAAACTGATTAACAAAACGAGCACAGAAAGGATATTTAAGCTAAGGAGAGGAAGGGACACCAGAGGGCATGGTCTTGGGTTGGAGGGTAGAAGATATCAGAGAGAGATGGAGGCATTTTTTCAGAGAGGGTGGTGGAGAAATGGAACACTCTACCCGAGGAGGTTGTATCCTGTAGCACAGTGGGCAGTTGTAAAAGGGCATGGGGCAGGGTGCGAGGGGGGGTAAAGGTGAGGGGTTGGGGGGCAGCTGCAATATAAGGGTGCTTGCTGCGCATTCGAGCAGACTAACTTGATAGACCACAAGGTCTGTTTTTGCTGGCAGGTTCGTATGTTAGTAAATACCCTATTAAAGTGACCAGGCCACTAGTGAGGTCTCTGATATATGGTGGTCAAGTGGAAGAAAACCTCCTCCAAGGCTTCCCCTTCTCCCCACCGGAGCCAGAGGTAATTTTCAGCATAGAGGCCTCCTTATTTAGGTAGAGGGTCCACTGCCAGGGTCTCCAGATGCGGGGCATCTTGGACTCTTGGAAATGCATCTCCATATAAATGTGCTGGAGATCAGTACAGTTCTTTACGGTCTGAAAGCCCTAGCAGCCAAAAGACAGTCCTCGTCCAGATAGACAACAAGTCTGTCCTGTATTATATCAAAAGATATGGGGGAGCACACACTACTCTCTCTGCAGGGAGGCAGTGAGACTGTGAGAATGGTGCCTGGAACGTGGACCCTGCTCCAAACAATCTGTCTGCCAGGAATCCAAAAACTCTGGTAGATGAGCTCAGTCAAACAGCAGCAGATCCTAATGGGTGGTCACTAGCACCAGACATCATGAGATTGTTATTCGATGAGTGGGGCATGCAAGATGTGGACCTTTTCATGTCCCCACTCAACACCAGACTGACATGATTCTGCTCCAGAAATTCAGTATCTGGCATTTTCTGTCAGGAAGCATTGGGACTGCCATGGCACTGTCTGTTTCTGTATACATTCTCTGCAATTCCTGTCATTCAGAGAACGCTGTTCAAGCTGGAGGCTCACGGGGGCAAGGTGATCCTAGTGGCCCCCTGTTAGCCTTGACAGATATGGTTTCCTCTGTTGAATCAACTGTTAGTCAGCACTTCTGTTTTGGACTGTAGCAGCTTGTGAGGGAGCCACTCGGGCTCTCCTCCTGTGGATTTCTGCTGCATGCCAGTGCTTTGGGACTGTGCCTTACTGCCCTTTTCCTCTAGTGGAGGCAGAGACTCGGGTGGTGGGTGGGCAGTGAGATTGGAGCAGCGGTGGTGGCTTTCAGATACTGGCCATGTTCCATTCTTGTCAGCACTTTTGTTTGGGACTATGGCAGCTTGAGAGGGAGCCAGTCAGGCTCTCTTCCCATGGATTTCTGCTGCATGCCAGTGCTTTGGGTCTGTGCCCTAGAGCCCTTTCCTCCAGTAGAGGCAAAGACTGAGCTGGGGGGGGGCTGGGCAGTGAGATTGGAACAGCAATGGTGGCTTTCAAATACCAGCCACATTTCATTCTTGACAGCAGTTCGGTTTGGGACTGTGTCAGCTTGTGAGGGAGCCAGTTGGGCTCTCCGCCCATGGATTTCTACTGTGTGCCAGTGCTTTGGAACTGTGCCCTGGTCCCCTTTCCTCTGGTGGAGGCAGAGACTGAGGTGGTGGGCAGGTCAGTGAGATCGGTTCAGTGGCATCAGTTTTCAGGTACCGGCCGCATTCCATTCTTTTCAGCACTTTGGTTTGGGACTGTGGCAGCTTGTGAGAGAGTCAGCTGGGTTCTCCTCCCATGGATTTTTACTGTGTACCAGTGCTTTGGGACTGTGCCCTAGTGCCCCTTTCTTCCAGTGGAGGCAGGGACTGAGGTCGTGGGTGGGCTATCCTGAGCTCTATTTAGGAGTCACAAGAGGGACAATTTGAAGATACAAGGGGGCACAATTTGAAGACAGAGGGGGAGGACAGCTCAGAGGTAATGTGAAGAAGTATTTTTTCATGGAGTGGGTTGTGGATGCATGGAACAGCCTTCCTGAGGAGGTCATGGAGTCAAAAACAGTGGGGGAATTCAAGAATGCTTGTGACAGACATAGTGCAATTCTAGTGGGGGTTAGGAGGAAGTAGGCTGTTGGTTAACTGGGATCTGCAGCTTATCCATTAGGTAGGGAAATGGGCAGACTAGGTGGGCCAAGCGGTCCTTATCTGCCATCAAATTCTATGTTTCTATGAGCCTGTTCCTAGTGGTCGTCCACTGCAGTCCTTTCGCTAAAGGGCCACAGCTTAAGGGCGTCATACTGTGGGCGTCAGCTTGGGGTGGCAGTTGGCAGGAGACTGCACCCACAGAAAGACGCTAGTATTTTTCAGCTACAGTTTGTCCTTGGGTCTGCTTTACTATGTTATGTGCATTATATTATCCCTGCAGTTTACCCAGTGTTTGATGCACTACCTGTCAATTCATTTGTGCATTCATTGTAGTGTAGCTACAGTAAGTTCCTGCTGTTTATCGCAAGCTATTGTGTTTCAATTGTCTTTCTTAAAACATCTCTGTTTACTTATATATCTCAATGGCATTTATTGGCTGTTTCTATTCTTAACTGCCATGGTTTACCCTTGTGTTGCTTCCTTTGGGGAGAGGGATTTTGTTTTGTGTTTTGTTCTATTTATATTTTGTTTCTACTAGAGTTTTAGAGTGCATTGTGTTTAATTTTCTCTGTTCTGTTTATTCAGCCTTGCTGCATCCCAATTGCCTTCCTTTCTGGGCGTGATAACTTTATATGACACTTATGATCTTACTTTGAGGGGGCTCTTGCAGCAGGCAGTAACCATTAGGACTGAGCCTCCAGGTGCTAGGACCACCCGGTAAACTTCTAGCTAGCAGTATATAGAGGGGGACCGCCCCCAGTGTTGGCGTGCTGATGTCAGCCAAAAGTATAAAAAGGGTGGACCTCCAGCCCATCCCCAGTTCTTTACCCACTGTCGACCTGCACAGTTCGGACCTCCACGGACTCCTGCTTCTAGTCGACCGCCATTTTCATCGCTTTTCGACCACAGTTTGTTATTTTCATAATTTACAGTTTATCTTTAATTTTCTTCATGTTCCTGTATATCCTTTTCTCCAGTAACGTTGTCTGACTGGCGAATGAAGTGTGCCAGCGGCAAACAGATACCCGCTAAGGATGGCCACTCCTCATGCCTGCTTTGCCTAGGCTCTCACCACGACACAGGCCTGCCAACACTGCCAGGGGTTTAACCAGGCCACCCAGAGACACCGATCTAAGACCCTTCAGGCCTTCCTTCTGCAGCAGAAGTTGGCAACGATGGAGAAGGAGCTCCAGGGCATAAGCTCTTCTTCCTCCTTGGTCTACGGGGCTTCTACTACTTCTTCCTACAAAGAGAAGAAGTTGAGCGGGAAGCACAAGCACCTGGACAAGGATAGGGATCGGCCTTGGTTGGTTTCCTGCTCCAGGTCACTGCACAAGTCGGCTGCCGCCTCTGGATCTTCTTCCTGAGGGAGGTAGGTCCCTCCTTCACCGGCAACCCTAACTCCTTCTGGACTGCCTATGTCTTTGCCTCTTGCCCTCCCCAACATCTCGGGCGAAGGCTTCTCTGGGCTTCGGACGTCGTCCCTAGCCCCAAAGACCCTGAAGGTCAGGCCTCTTTTCCCTGTGGGTTCTCAGCCAGGTGGCTCGACTGGCTCTTCGGATGGTGGGTCTTGGCCCTCTGCCCCTCTGTTCTTTGCAATACCTACGTCGGTCCCGCGTTTGGTGACTGACGCCCGTAGCGTGCGCTCACCTCTCCCTCTAGGGTGATGCCACTATCTCTGAAGGGGGCATCCTCCCTTACGCAGGCTACCCCTGCTCTAGGACTGTGTCGTCTGACTGGCATCAACCCCCTTCTCCTCAGCCAACGCCGGCTACACCGGCGCCAACCCCTGCAATGCCTTCACCGTCATCAATCAAACCTCAGCTTGTGCCAGTCACTCCTCCGGAACAGCCACAACAGACGCCTGCTACACTGACGCTGGGTCCTTCGATAGACGCCGGTTAGCCCTTTGCCTCAGAAGCCAGCATCCAGTTATTTGGTTCCTCAGGGACTGATGTTGGATCCTGAAAAGCCTCAGGGACTAACTCTGGGGGGTCCTACACCTCCCCACCCGGCACCGCCTCCCTTCCCACTGCACTTAGACTACACTGCCCTATTCCTGGCCTGGTGGGAGTTCATGCAGAGCAGGGAGCCCTGGAAAAGGCCTCCTACGCTACTTCCGAGGGAACCTTTGCCCTCACTGGCCTGGGTTCCTCCTCCCATTCCCAGGTCTCCGGGGGACAAGGAGGAGTGGTGTAAGAAGTATCGCTGTCCACCGACACCGGTCCCAGAGTCTGATTGATCAGGGAGGTGAGGTGATTCCTCCTCCTCTGAGGACTCCCAAGGATTCCAGATTAGTGACTACCCTTGGAGCCAGAGGAGCCTAGGTATACCCCCAGATCCCCTCGTGACGATCCAACTTTCCTGGATGTCATGGGGCACATGCAGTCCCTCATGGGCTGGGACTTGGAGGAACTGGACCCGGAATGCCGGTGCTTGGCAACCTTCTTCTGTAAGAAGGATGCTCTGCCAATGGTCATACCTCCCCTTATTGACTCCTTTGAGGATGTCAACAAGGCCGCCTGGAACCACCTGTCTTCCACCCCGGCCTTGCCCAAGAAGGCGGACAAGCTTTACCATGCCCCTAGGGACAAGCCCTTTTATGGGGAGAACCCTATGGCTGACTTAGTGGTCATGAACGCTGCTCATGACCGTACTAAGAGACCCAGACACCTTAGCATGCATCCTCTAGACAAGGAGTCTCGTAAGGTAGATTTCTGGGGCAAGAGTGTCTACGCCTCAGCCACTTTGGCTGTTCAGTCACTGAACTTCCTGGCCCACATGGTACAGTACCAGAATACCCCGTGGGACAAGGCTCTGGAATTGGTAAAAACCCTGCCAGATGATGCCACTAGGTCTCAGCTGACCCAACTTCTAAAGTCAGGGTTCAACGTTGCAAATCATGTACTAAGGGCATTCTGTGATATAGCTGATATGGCCGGATGGGCAGCAGCCATGGGCATTTGTATTCACCGCCATTCCTGGCTTAGGTTTTCTGGCTTTGCCCCAGATGTCCAGACCAAAATTCTTGATGCTTCTTTTAGTGGGTCAGTTCTCTTTGGCGAGGATGTCCAGAGCATTATCGCCTACTTGCAGGAATCTGGCCAGGCTCTGAAGATGGTACTCTCATTATACTGATCTCAGCCTGAACCCCAGCAGTGTCAGCCCTTTAGGAGGCACCAACATCAGCAGTCCAGGGGACAGTAGCCCAGAGGAGCCTTCAAACGTAAGGCCCCTTCCCAGGTGACAGGAGCCTCAGCTGCTAGAGCCTCCCCTGCCACCTTGCCCATCCCAGGTTCTTCAGTATGACTTCTTGCCTGACCCCCTCTCCCCTGGCAGAGGCTTTGGGGGAGGCAGTTGGGGGACACTTCTCCCCTTACCTGGATGGTTGGTGCAGAATCACTGCTGACTAGCGGGTGCTTCAGCTGGTAGAAAGGGGACACACACTTGAGTTCCAAGAGATACCCCTGGACAACCCTCCCTTGTACTCCCACTATCCTCCACATCACATTACCCTTATCCAGGAGAAGATCCAGGCACTGCTGAGCTAAAGAGCCATAGAACCAGTTCCTGCAAAACAAAGGGAAAAAGGGTTTCTATTCCCATTTCTTTCTGGTCCCAAAGAAGACCGGCGATCTGAGACCAATCTTGGATCTAAGTCACTTGAATCTTTTTATAGAATACAAGCGCTTCAGGATGGTTACCCTTCAGGGTCTTCTACCCTTTCAACATCAAGGAGATTGGCTCTGCTCCTCAGATATGCAGGATGCCTACCTCTACATCTTAGTGTTCCGGCCTCACAGGAGGTTCCTACACTTTTGCTTCCAGGGGAACCATTACCAGTTCAGAGCCCTTCCCTTCGGCCTCTCCTCGGCACATCAAGTCATCACCAAATGCATGGCAGTAGTGGCTGCGGCCCTCAGGAGGCATGGTCTTTAGTCTTTCTCTACCTCGACGATTGGCTTCTCACAGCTCCCTCTAGAGGCCAGCTGCTCCGGACCATGGAGATCACCTTCGATTTGTTTTGGATGCTGGGAATCACCCTGAATCTACTCAAATCCTCCCTGTTGCCAAGTCAAAGACTGCAGTTCATTGGTGCAATCTTAGACTCAGCTCAGGGCAAGGCCTTCCTGCCTTCCATTGCAGAACAGAATGCCTGAGAGCACAGGCCCGCTTGGTGTCCTCATCGTGACAAGTCCTGGCCAGGTCATTCCTCAGACTCTTGGGACACATGGCAGTGGCCATTTTCATTGTTCGGCTTGCGTCCCTGTACATGAGGGTGCCTCAGTGGACCCTACAGGTTCAATGGGACCAACACTTGGATGATTTGGAACAGGGAGTCCTAGTTTCCAACCCTGTCTGACAAATGCAGTCTTGGTGAATGAACCCCTCCAACCTCCTCAGAGGGTTCCCCGTCTGGGCGGAATCTCCCACTCAGATTCTCAGGATAGATGTGTCCTGTCTGGGCTGGGGTGCTCACTTGACAGACCATCATACTCAGTGGACCTGGTCTCAGCAGGAGCAGCATCTCCACATCAGTGTGCTCAAGATCCATGCAACCCTTCTTGCTTTACAGGCTTTTCAGATTCATCTCCTTTTGGGTCTTCTCTTGATTCAAATGGACAACATGTCAGTGGTCTGTTATATCAACAAGCAAGGGGGGACTCATTCGTACCCCCTATGCAGAGAGGCCATGAGAGTCTGGCATTGGGCCATAGTACACAATCTGGTTCTAATGGCAGTTCATGTTCCAGGTGTCCAAAATGTCCTGGCCAATAGCCTAAGTTGGTCCAGGTCAAAAACCCATGTGTAGGAGCTCCTATCATCTGTAGTTGAGGATCTCTTCGACAGGTGGGGGTCATCCTAAGTTAGACCTCTCTGCATCCCCATTCAGCGCAAAACTGTCCAATTTCTACTCGCTAGATACAGGGCCTGGAGTCTTCTGGTGAAACATGTTGTCCCTATCTTGGAAAGGGAGGTTTCTGTGTGCCTTTCCTCCCTTTCCACTTCTGCGAAGAGTTCTTCTCAAGCTGCAATTAGAGGGGGCAGACATTATTCTGATTGCCCCTTACTGACCACTACAGATATGGTTCCCATTGTTGCAACAGCTGGCAGTGGAACCTCCTCTTCCCCTGCCCCTTTTCTCCGACTTGTTTTCACAGGATCAGAGCACTCTGATTCACCCGGACCTCAGGTCTCTTCATCTTCAAGCGTGGCTCCTTCAGACTTAGCCATCACACGATTTGGGGTGTCCTCGAGGGTAGCGGAAGTTCTGGTGGCTGCGAGGAAGCCCTCCACCAGAGCCACTTATGCCATGAAGTGGAAACGGTTTTCCATCTGGGCTACTGCCCACCATTTGGATCCCTTCACCTGCCCAGTAAATCTCATCTTGGAGTACCTCCTTTCCTTTTCAGACTCCAGTCTGGGCTACTCCTCTATCATGGTGCACCTTTCTGCCATCTGTCTGTACCATGCACCGATGGACAGCAAAAATATTGACCAACTGGATCTGTCCCTCACCTTCTTGCGGGGCATTCTTCATTTGAAACCTCCCATTAGGGATCCAGTCCCGCCATGGGATTTGTTGTTTATTTTGGAGAAGCTCATTCTTCCTCCCTTAGAACCTGCCGTAAGCTGCAACCTGCACTTTCTGTCATGGAAAGCGTTGTTTTTAGTTGCCATTACCTCAGTTCAGAGGATTTCCGAGCTTCAAGCTGTGATATGTAAAGAGCCTTACTTGGTCTTCCACAAAGACAGAGTATCTTTGCGGACCAGTCCTAAGTTTTTGCCTAAGGTGGTGTCTGAGTTTACTTTGAATCCATCCACCTGCCTGTTTATTTTCCTGAGTATTCCAATTAGGGGGAGGCTTTACTTCATACTCTAGATGTTCATAGAATGCTTCGTTTTTATCTGGACCTCACCCACCTTTTCAGAAAATCTGACCAGTTGTTTGTTTCCTTTGCCCCCAGGAAAGAAGGGGCTCCTGTTTCTAAACGGTGTTTATCTAAGTGGTTGGCTAATTGCATTGTTTGTTGTTACCGCAAGTAGAACAAGCCTTTTCCAGGCCAGGTCAAAGTTCATTCTACCAGGATCATGGCTGCCTCCACTGCCTCCTTTAGAAATGTGTCTGCTGCAGACATTTGCACAGCTGCCACTTGGAGTTCTGTCCACACTTTTGTCAAGCATTACAGTTTGGACATTTTCTGTAGGCGCAGAGCCAGTTTCGGCCTTGCAGTCCTCCAGAGCCTCCTGTCCTAATATTTCTGTGACTGCTACTGTCCTCCTCTCAACTGATTCAGTCTGTTCCTCTACTGCTCAGGATTCAGTCCTAATGGTTACTGCCTCCTGCAAGAGCCCCCTCGAAGTAAGATAGTATAGTTACATAAGCACTTGCCGTAACAGTAGATGTTCAAGAGGAGCCCTTGCTGCAGGCACTGCATTCCCTCCCTCCTTCCTCCTGACTGCTGTTTCTCCATCGGAGCTATTCTGCTTTCCTCATTTATGAGGAACCTCCTTGGTTCTCCATTTTCTACACATACTGGGGTCTCCTGCGTGAGAACTGGGGGTAGGCTGGGGGGGCCACCCCTTTTATACTATTGGCTGACGTCAGCACGCCGATGTCGGGGGCAGTCCCCCACTATATACTGCTAGCTAGACGTTTTCTGCGTGGTCCTAGTGCCTGGCAGCTCAGGCCTTTTTTTTTTTTAATTTATATTTTATTCATTTTATGTTAAAAATGTAATGTATACAAATACATCTGTACAAAGAACAATTAATTACACATATAGTATTAGGATGTGAACATCTCAGGATATACAGGATAGAACAATCCCTTTAAAACAAGTAATCCAAAAATGTATCCCAAACATTCCTGTGCCCAATTGGGCTATAAGTGTCATACTTAAACAAAATGTAAACAATTCTCTTGGTGGATTAATAGCCATGCTTACAACCTCCACTCCCCTAGGCTTCCTGTGTGCCTATATTTCCATCTCCCCACTTTCTCATTTGCAGATTATATCGGCTCACCACTAGAGGGACCCCACTGCTGATGCACCACATTCTGTCGGCCTGCCTACCCAGGAATCCTCCTTCTCCTCTCCTGCACCACCCTGCCAACACTCCCTCCTCTGCCCTAATCCCCATCGTCACCTTCCCCCCTTGTCTTCCAAATACCCACCCACCCTTAAATCCACCCCTCCACCTACACCCAGTGACCACTAGGAGTCGCTACATACCGCCCCTGCGGAGGCCAATTTCCCAGCCCACGTTGACCACTAGACTACAGCACACTGCCCTCTCCCAGGCAAATTCTGTGTTGCCCTAGTTGGGACGTGAACCCTGTACCCTTACCACCAGAGTCTGTGTCACTGCCACTAATCTAAAGTGGCAGCCACACTCTCTAGGAGGCAGTACAGCCTTCTTAACTCCCTACTCCACTACCACCTGTCTACCATGCTAGCTCACCTACTATTAAACTCCCTCCCCGTCATCCTCCTCCTGGTTCCCCCCTCCCACCAGCCGTTTATCTCCCATAGGCTACAGGCTATCTCACCCTTAATTCCCACCAACTTAGTTCCTACTCACCCTACGATGTCCATGCACACTGACCAACAACTCCCAGCTCCTTGCCTCTTCCCCCTCCCTTTCTCGGACAGCTCACTATCCTTGCCCTCCCCACTGTTAATTCCCTTCCCATCCCCTGCTCCTCTATGATCCCGCCCCCAACTCCCCCTAGCCGTAGGCTTAATCTCTACCGCCGTGCCCTGGCCAGAACTGTTGTCCTCCTACTACTCTTATCTGGCAATATCCACCCTAACCCTGGACCCACCAGGACCACCTCAGCAGGAGGGTGTCCCGGGCTGCTGATTGCCTCCATGAACATATGCAGCGTCCTGAAAAAATTCGACACCCTCCAATGTTGGGTCTCACAGCACAACCCTGACATCATTGCACTGGTGGAAACGTGGCTATCTAATTCCACCCCCGACTCCCTTGTTACCCTCCCTGGCTACACCCTATATCGTGAGGATCGGTGACAAACGTGGGAGCTACGCTATCTACACCAGGAGCATCCTCACTGGTAGCCTCCCTGCACCGCCCTGTAAATGGGGCCCAAGCCCTCACCATTAAGCTTACCCCGGACCCCACCAGATCCCCCTTTTACCTCACCACTGCCTACATACCGCCCAAGCTCAAAAACCCAGCGCTAATATCCCTCACTGACTACCTTGCCACCCTTCCCCACAATGCTGACAAAATCATAGTTGGGGACCTCAATGTGAACTGGCTTTGTTCCTCATCCTCCCCCGCTCAGGATTCCTTCACAGCTCTGGATCTAACCCAACTAGTCTCCCAACCCACACGTGTGAACCCCAAGAGAGGTACTAGCACCCTCCTTGATGTCATCATCACAAACCGCCCCCTAAAATCCTGGACATCCAAGTCCTCCCGGACTCACTCAGCGACCACTCCCCTGTGCTCTTCCAGCTGGTTGGCCACCCTACCCGACCTACTGCTCAGCCAGCGTTCTCTGGCGTTTCAGACCTTATGGCCTAAAAACCTAAAACAATACCTTGAACTGCAAGACTGGTCCCCGATCCTCCATGCACCCGATATAGATGCGCTCTTGTCTTCTTTACCTCCACCTTTAATAAAGCCTGCGATCTCTTTGCTCCCTCTCTGCGTCCGCTCCAAAGACCCTAACCTGCCCTGGATTACCCTGCACTCTCTGTGCTGCTCAAGCACAGGGACAACCTTTGGTTCCGTGCCACGGAACTAGGCACCCAGCTGACAGACTGGCCTACAATGCTGGCGGAATAAGTGTACTTGGGCAATCAGGAAAGCCAAAGCCGACCACTATCAGGCCTCCCTCACTGCCTCCTGGGGGCGCCCGTACCTTCTGGGATAGGTCAAACAACTGAATGGGAATGCCCGTCCCTCCCCATCCCAGATTACCACCAACAACACCACCATTACAGACCCGCTGACATTGCAAACCTCCTCAACACCGCCTTTACAGACCTTAGTCCCATCCTCCCCAGTAACTTCTTTGATCAGCCTCCCACCCATCCTACCCCTGCCCTCCATCGCCCCTGCTCCCACCTTCGTAGGGGTTACTACCCAGGAAGCCAGACTGCACCTGACCCATGCACTAAAGGCAACAGTTCCAGTGACATCTCCTGGATCACAAAATTCTCCGTTAGTCCTGGATCAAGTCCTCACCCCACTCACCTGCCTTCTTAACAAATCACTCTGCCTGGGACAATTCCCTCCTCATGGAAAACTGCAGCAGTCACGCCAATCCATAAAGGGGTGATAGGTCCTTAGCTGGGAACTATCGACCGATCTCCATTCTCCCTCCCTTTCCAAGGCGCTGGAAAAACTAGTTGCCGCACAAATATCTGAATACCTGACCAAATACAACATCCTCTGCCCGAGCAACACGGCTTCCGTGCAGGACAACTAATACTGCTCTTATTGAATTCGCTCCTTCCTTCACTCCTCATTGGATACTGTTACTGGCGGGGCTGTGTTCCTGACCTATCAAAGGTTTTGACACGGTCTCCCACCCCTACTTCTGGGAGCCTCTGTCACGCTGGGTTTGCCTCTGGACCACTAGCTTGGTGCTCCAGCTACCTGTCCGCCCGGCCCCAACGAGTCAAAATTGGTTTTTTCTAACTCCACGCCGAGCCACTCAGGGTTCCACAGGGTTCCATCCTGGGGCCCTCCTCTTTCTCGCTTCATCTTATCACCCTGCCCAGTGCATGCCCTGGGAATATTCTGCTATACCAGATGATACCGCCCTCTTTGCCACTGACCGTAACCCCACTTCCCTCCAGGTTTCCCTACAAAGGGCCTATGACAGCGCTGAAGCTTGGCTTAAAGAGCATAGATTAGTCATAAATCTTAAAAAGTCTAAAACCATGCTCTTCGCCCAACCTCAAAATAAATCATCCAACACCCCTCTCCGTATCCTTTCTGGCTCTAAACTACAACTGGAACAAGTCCAATCCTATAAGTACTTAGGGATCCTATTTGACTCAGCCCTCTCCTACCATACCCACATCGATGCACTCGCTTCTGTTACCAATATCCGACTTGGTATCCTGTACAGCCACAAAAACTGTCTCCCCTGCGCACTCCGGCTGGCGGTTACTTCCTCCATACTCTCCTGGTGGACTATGGGCTACCTATCTATGGGGCTGCCAACATGACGCCCTCAACAAAATCCGCCTCCTCCTAAATAAGGCTTGCAGGCTAATCCTGGGGCCCCTAAGCTCACTCATACCTGCCAACTCCTGTGACCTTGCAGAATTGCTTGACCTCGTGACGCCTGTTATACCAAAGCGTGCCTCATCTCAAATAAAACCTTGGGACTTTCTCCCCGGGCTGACTTCCGCCCTCCTCCCAGCACAGCCCTGGTCAGCACCGGACCTCCTGCAAAGCCACCTTCCTGGTTCCTCGTGCTAGGACCTCACTTGGACAGAGATCTTTCTGCCACAGAGCCCCGCTTGGTACAACACTCTTCCTCGGGCCATCACTGATACCCCCACCATCTCCACTTTCAAAATGCCCTCAAAAGCGAAGCTATTCATCAACGCTGCTGCTCCTGTGCCTAACAGATGCTCAAACCACCCTTACCAGACTGCCTCAATCCATAATGCTCCTGTAATCTGGCACAGTAGACCTGCTTGTCTGTAATCACACCTGTATAAAATACCGTTATGCTGCTAAACCCTTTTATTCTACTGTTGTCAATTATACATTTTGCTCTGTATCACACTACCAATGTTGCTGTTTACCATGTGCCTTTAATGCGTGTCTGTTTATACTCATGCACTGCTCTGTATGTACCCCTCTTTTCCATATTACCTGTATTATCTGTTTTATTTGTATTATGCCGAATTCTCTAACATTATTGACGAGGTACCTTTGGAAATGAGCCCCTGGCTCAAAGGTTGTAAACTGATTGCGTTATAAATAAATAAATAAATAAATAATGTAGATAAACATTTTCACCATGCAGTACAAGGTACAGTTACACCTTAGGATTTAAGTAAATACTCTCACATATTATATTTATTAAACATTGGGGCTTACACCTCAGCAGAATGGCAAAGAACAAATTCTGGCAGCACTCTTTAACATCTATGAAATAACTGAAGGAACTTGATTAATTCAGATGAGTCCAGTGCTAGAAAACATGAGAGCTGCTTTCAACTGAATGCATAAAGATTAATCTGTCATAAATTGGTAACCCTATGCACATCCCAGTTTAACACTGAGGCACTCGGTCTAAACAAACCTAACTGTAACAATCCTGAATTTAATAATAATCCAATTCGTGTACTATTACAAAGATCAGGGAGGAAAAAAACTCTTACTGTGATCACAAGATCAATAAGATTTAAAGCCATACATGCTCAGTCCAGCATTTCAAGTGTCCTCCTCTGTGGTTACCGACCCAGTACCCTGCTTTTCAGCCGCCATTTTTGCTGCCCATTTTCCAGCATCAACTGGGTCTGTAAACACATAAATCTTGGTCTTGCTGGCCTGCCAGCACAGCGGTTAGTTTTCCGCTTGCAACGCTGACAACCCGGGTTCGGGAATGGACCCGGGAGTTGGAGGGACAGCCGGGGGAGAAGGATCAAGCATCCCAGGGACTGCTCTCCTTCTCCGGGGGAAGGGAGGGGAAGAGTGTCTGGTGCTTTACAGACCTCCTGAGGGTACTGTTGCAATCAGTGCCGTTGAGATGAGGGGGCGGGGTGGACGCTGGACATCATTGCACATCCACGCCCCCAAGGTGAGCAAAGCAGCAAAAACAGCCAGCTCCCCCTGGCATGACGACCTGCTCTGCCCACAGCCTCCGCCATCCACCGGGGGAGCCCTACTCTCGTTGCCCCGACCTGGGAGGTAAGCTGGGGCTTGCCAACAGTGTTTGTTGGGGGGTGAGCCCCCAGTGGCCCCACCCAGGGGGGGCAAGCCTGGGCATGGGAGTGGCAGGGAAGAGCGGGTTCAAGGATAGGGGATACCGGCACAAAAGAAAATAAATCTTGCTCTCATGCTTCGCTGGAAACTGAATGGTATGTGAAATATTTACATCCTTTAATAAACGTTATACTCCATAGAATTTTTTCCTATGGAGCCTAGTAACATAGGCAAGGTTTGGGAACACGTGTATTGTAGCGCCCTCCACACTCAGAGGCCCAAACCATCTGGCCAGTTTCAAAAGCTTGTCTCTAGTTCCTACACTGTCCAGTACCACCATCATGACCCATCATAATTCAGCAGGGTTCCTGGTAAGAGGTAAGATCCTATAAGCCTTCACGATCGGTACCACTAATTCTGGGATTTGTGGTCGGAACTGCTCTTTAAACCAATGTGATATAAACAAGATGGCATGATCATCTTCTGAGCCTTCCGGCAGTCCTATCAGCCGAATGTTCTCCAGTCTGTTATTCATATGTTGTGATCTTACTTCGAGATACAGCTCTTGCAGCAGGTTACACCATTAGGACTGAAGCCAGCAGGCACCAGGACCCCAAGGAAATTTTCTAGCTAGCAGTATTCAGCGGGGACCGCCTCCATCGGTCCCGCCCCCGACGTCGGGCATAGTACATAAGGAGGCAGTCCCCCCATAATCCTCAGTTCTTTTCCCGCCATCGACTCGCCAGTATCAGCCCTTCAGTCTCTTTTTCTAGCGCGCGACAACCATTAGAACTATGACAAATTTTGTCTATTTTTCGACTTTTGATCAACTGATGTCCTCTCCAACCACTTCTTTAGAGGGTCACCATACGGCCTGTGTGCGCTGCCTTGCCCCGGACCACGACACCAAGGCCTGCTCCTTCTGCCAGGGCTTCAACAGTCGCACCAGGATCCACCGCCAGAAGGCACTTCAAGCGCTTCTCCTGGAGGAGAAACTTAAAACCATGGATAAGGAACCTTCCTCCCGGGGAGAGCCTTCAGGCAAAACTCACAAACACCGGGACAAGCACCGGGAAAAGGAAAGATCCAGGTCTCCTGTGAGGATCTCAGACTCCCAAAACTCCGGCTCGAAATCGGACCGCTCTCCCTCCAGGGCTCGGTCGCAATCTCCCCAGGTCCAGGTCAGGTCATCCAGCGGCTCCTCTTCTCTTCAGCCTCTGAAGACTTCCAGGCTGTCGGCCTCTTCCACTCCTTCTAAGGCCTCGTCGAAGTCCGGGGAGCGCCATAAATCATCTTCCCGTTGAAGGTACACCAACGCCAGGTCATTTTCCCAGCCTCCCCGTGGTTTGGATCCAGTTCCCCCTAAAACCAAGGACCTGACATCCCTAAAACGGACGTCCGACCTGATGTCGGCCAAACACCACCGGCGCTTCCAAGAGCGGGTGACACCTACACATCCGTCGCCAGCCAGGCGTTCACCTTGGAAGACGTCGGCTACTCCTGAGAAGAGGACCGCACCACCGTTGCCGGTGGACACTGGCCAGAAGGAATCATCAGAGGAGGACGCCACACAGCCTGAGGACCAGGCAGGTGACACCAGAGACGCCAGGCTCCCACGGGAACCTTCCCCAGAGCGGGAGACCCCCGAGGACCTGACGCCCGACCCCTGCGACAGGCCACTGGCGCCAGGCCCGTCGTCGGGTATGAATCTGGCAGAGGTAAAAGAACTTTTTACCTTCTGGTGGGACACCATCAAAAAAGATGTGGTCACCACACCTCCTCCTCCTCCTCCTCCTCCACCTCCACCCACTCCTTCACTGCCTACACCCCCTCCACCACCGAGGGGGCCCGTAGGACGACCGCCAGCCCCCAAGGAGTAGTCGCCACCTCCTAGGGGCAGATCTTCGGAAAGGAGAAGGCCTCCCTCCAAATTCTCCTCAGGGTCACCCAGCCCCAAGAGACCCAGATGACGCCGATACACTCCGTCAGGGGAGGATTCCAGATCTGACACTTCGGAGTCTTCCAGATCACCTTCTCCTCTCAGTATTCCCTCTCCTGACCCACACAACCTACCCAGGTCTCCTCCAGATGATCCTTCCTTCACAGAGATCATGAGGCACATCCAGGAGAACATGGGGTGGGATGCTGAGGAGCTTGACCCCGAGAGACAACACCTTGCCTGCTACCTTCGGCAAAAAGACCCAAAGCCTGTGGTAGTGCCACCTTTGATGGATACCTTTGCGGACATCACCAAGGCTGCCTGGAAACATCCACATTCCACTCCCGCAGTGCCAAAGAAGGTGGACTGCCTATACAGAGCCCCTAGGGAGGACCAGTATCTGGCGAACCATCCTCTGCCTGACTTCCTGGTCATCACTGCTTCGCATGACTGGTTTCAGAGACCTCAGCATTTGAGCACCCAGCCACCGGACCAGGAATCCAAGCAATTGGATGTCCTGGGAAGGCGCACGTATGCGACCGCAACTTGCGCCATCAGGTCACTGAACTACCTCACCCACATAGTTCGGTTCCAGAACACACTGTGGGAACAGGGTCAGGACCTGGTCGAGAAGATGCCCAATGGTGACCAAAAGGAGGAGCCCTTGAACCTCCTCTTCATGGGTTCAGATGTGTGGACCCAAGTGCTCAGAGCCGCATACGATTCTGCGGACTCTTCAGCCAGAGCTGCAGTCTCAGGCATGTGTCTCCAGAGACACTCTTGGCTCCGTGTCTCCGGCTTTACCCTGGACGTCCAGAAGGACATCTTAGACGTCCCTTATAATGGTGAGGTCCTATTTGATGAAGCCTCTGAGAGAGTAATCACCAAACTCCAGGACACAGGGAAGGCAGTCCGATCTGTACAAGTTATGTACAGGTCTCGGCCTAGTTCCTTTCGTAGGAACCAGAGCCGTTTTCGCGGCTGGCTACAAAGGCAACAGCAACGATCCGGCCAGCAGCAGAGGGGCACTTTCACCCGCAAGGCCCAGGCTAAGTCATCCCTAGGCAGAGGCCAACAATTTTCAACGTCGGCCCAGCCTGCCGGATCAAACGCTGCCACAGCATGACTCCTTCCCGGCCCCCGCCCCTCCCCAGGATCAACGGGAAAACAAAGTCGGGGGTCGCACCGCACACCACTTCCCAGGGTGGCAATCGATCACCACCGACAGGTGGGTTCTGCAGCTGGTCAAAAGAGGCCCTTGTATAGAATTTTTAGGCAGCCCACCTACAAGACCTCCCCTGCTCTCCCAATATTCGGGTCAGCATGCCCTGCTCATACAGCAGGAAGTGCTCACGCTTCTGGAAAAGGAAGCCTTGGAGCACGTCCCAGAGAACCAGAGAGGACAAGGGTACTATTCTCACCTCTTCCTGGTTCCAAAGAAAACAGGGGACCTCAGTCCAATATTGGACCTCAGCGACCTCAACCTTTTGGTCGTTTACAAGCGCTTCTGGGCCTAATTCCCATGCTGAAGCAGGACGCTTTTCTGGTGTCTTTGGACATGATGCAGGATGCCTACCTGCACATTCTGATTGCTCAAGCACACTGGAGGTTCCTGCGGATCGAGTTTCAGAGCCGCCATTATCAGTTCTGAGCTCTTCCCTTCGGGCTGTCAACGGCACCTCGTGTATTTACAAAGTGCATGGCAGTCGTAGCAGCGTCTCTGAGGAGACAGGGCCACTACGTGTTCCTCTACCTGGATGACTGGCTTCTCATGGCACCCTCCAGGGAGGCCTTGATGACGGCTATTCACTGCACCCAGTCTGTTTTCCAATCACTGGGTATTCTCATCAACTATGAGAAGTCACTCCTGGTTCCATCGCAGAAACTGCAGTTTATAGGAGCAGTTCTGGACACCGTCAGAGGGAAAGCCTTTCTTCCCTCGGACAGAGCGGAACACATAAGATCCTCATCAGGGAGTTGTCAGCAAAGAAGACTGTCCCAGCCAGACTGGTCCTTTACCTGCTCGGACACACGGCTGCGGCCATTGCAACAGTCCCCCTAGCCCATCTCCACATGCAGGTAACCCAGTGGATGCTACAGGTGCAATGGGGCCAAAGGCAAGACCATCTGCAGCATCCAATCCGGATCACAAAAGGCGTAATTCGAGATTGGCAATGGTGGCTAAATCAAGGGAACCTCTCTGTGGAGGTTCCCTTCACAGCACCGTCCCCGACTGTGACCCTCTCCACAGATGCTTCAGGGCTCGGGTGGGGAGCACACCTAGACGGTGTTCGGTCTCAGGGCCTGTGGACAGCCCAGGAGTCTCATCTCCACATCAACATTTTGGAAATGAGGGCAGTCCTTTACGCTCTGCAAACCTTCCAGTCAGAGATCCCACCGGGTACACTTCTGTTACAAACAGACAATACCGCAGTGATGTATTACTTCAACAGACAAGGAGGCACTCACTCCTATCCGCTTTGCAGGGAGGCCATGAGAGTGTGGGAGTGGGTATTGCAACATGGCACAAACCTAATTGCAGTACATGTCCCAGGAGTGGACAGTACCATTGCAGACAGCCTGAGCCGCTCTCTGGCCAGAGTCCACGAATGGGAACTTCTGTAGGAAGTGGCAGAGGATCTGTTTCACAGATGGGGCACTCCAGAGTTAGACCTTGTTGCATCCCCATCCAGTGCAAAACTGCCCAATTTTTGCTCGCTACATCCAGGGCCTGGTGTTTTCTGGCGAGATGCATTGTCCCTCTCCTGGGCGGGCAGATTCCTCTATGCTTTTCCTCCTTTCCCATTGATCCAGAGAGTTCTCTCAAAACTTCGCAGGGAGCAAGCGACGCTCATTCTGATTGCACCCTTCTGGCCCAGACAGATTTGGTTCCCTCTCTTACGCCAGCTATCCTGGGAACCTCCAGTTCCTTTGCCAATCAGCTCCCATCTATTGTCTCAAGAGGCAGGTTCATTGGTCCATCCGGACCTTCGCTCATTGAACCTGCACGCTTGACTCCTAGAGACATAACCATGATGCGATATGGGGTCTCACAAGAAGTGGCAGAGGTACTCTCTGCTGACAGAAAACCAGCTACCCATGCAACTTATGCCATGAAATGGCATAGATTCTGTTTGTGGGCTCAAGCGCGCGGTTTTCTGCCATTAGATTGTCCAGAAAAGCTGGTTCTGGACTACCTGCTTTCCCTCTTCCACTCCGGACTGACTTACTCCTCGATTAAAGTGCACCTTTGTGCCATTTCAGCTTACCATGCCCCTGTAGGCCATCGGACGGTGGCCCAGCTGGACAGTACTCATGCCTTTCTAAGGGGCGTCCTCCACCTTAGGCCTCCCATTAAAGATCCAGTCCCTCCTTGGGACTTGCCTTTTGTCCTGGAGCAGCTCACGCTGCCACCTTTTGAACCAGCCGCAGATTGTGAGCTACCTTTTCTGTCTTGGAAAACGTTATTTTTAGTTGCAGTTACTTCTGCCAGAAAGATTTCGTAATTGCATGCTCTTATGTGCAAAGAGCCTTATTTGGTATTCCACCAGGACAGGGTATCCCTAAGGACAAACCCAAAGTTTTTGCCTAAGGTGGTCTCAGCTCTCACCCTCAATCAGGATATCGATCTACCAGTGTATTTTCCAAAGTACTGTAATCGAGGAGAAGCCCTTCTGCACACCCTAGATGTGCATAGGTGCCTCAGATACTACCTGACCAGAACCAAACAGCTCCGAAAGTTGGACCAACTTTTCGTCTCCTTTGCTCACAGGATGAAATGGGCTCCTGTCTCCAAACAGTCACTCTCCAGGTGGCTCATCCAGTGCATTACTTTCTGTTATGAGAGGCGCAATAAACCCTTACCGGGCGCGGTCAAGGGTCATTCCACAAGATTGGTGGCTACTTCCTTTGTGGTGTTAAAGAACATCTCCACCTCAGCTATTTGTGCTGCAGCTACTTGGAGCTCTGTGCATACCTTTATCAGGCATTACAGTCTGGACATTGTATCGAGGCGAAAAGCGAGGTTCGGTCTAGCTGTCCTTCAGAGACTTCTGTCATAGGCTCGAGTTATCTCGAGGTCTCTACCTTTCCTCCTCCCAATGATGCATGATTGCCACTACTGCTTGGAAATCAGTCCTAATGGTGTAACCTGCTGCAAGAGCTGTATCTCGAAGTAAGATAGTACAGTTACGTAAGAACTTACCATAACAGTAGATCTTCGAGAACAGCTCTTGCAGCAGGTACCTTCCCTCCCACCATCCTCGCTAGAGGTAGGTCGGTGTCAAGCACCCATCTCATTTGATGGGTCATTCCTTTTGCTTGTTTTGCCATCTGGTGGTGGATCCTCGGTCTCCTCTTCTGATGTCATCTAACGGCCGGGAGTCTCTGGTGGGAGAACTGAGGATTATGGGGGGATCGCCTCCTTATGTACTACGACCGACAGGGGCAGGACCGACGTTGGGGGCGGTCCCCACTGAATACTGCTAGCTAGAAAATTTCCGTGGGGTCCTGGCGCCTGCCGGCTTCAGTCCTAATGGTTTAACCTGCTGCAAGAGCTGTTCTTGAAGATCTACTGTTACGGTATGTTCTTATGTAACTGTACTTTTCTTTTGGTCTTTGGGCCATCACGCTTTTGCAAGTTTCTGAGTGTCGGCACACCTCTGTAATTTCTCTCTGAAGCACGCCAATTGCAGTTTTCACTGTTACAATGCAACCAGTGAGTAAATCCATTTTTTGGTTCACTGAATTCGTAGACGCAAGAAGCTGGTACATTTGCTGCCCAAAGAATGTAATGTTTTCTCCACATCATCCCCCTCGATGAATTCTGGCTGCATGGAGCTGGTACTCTGCCCCGTGGTGGTTCCCTTGCCTCCATCTTTTCTTCCGTCTGGTTGTTGTGGATTCCGATTTGACTTGCCCATTCTGTTAAATGGACTTTTTCACGACTTTAGTGATCAGTTTACTTTGTAATTTAAGTTTTAAAAGATTGTTTTAATAAGTTTGGAAGTGATAGCCTGAGGAGCTGAGGTGAACCACGACTTCTCTGCTCAGACTTCACAGCTTACGTCGTCGGCTCAGTCCTAAAGGTTATTGCCTGCTGCAAGAGCTCCTCTCGAAGATCTACTGTTACAGTAAGTTCTTATGCAATTGTACTTTCTTATTACTGTATTCACTTCTCTGACTTCTAATTGTTTGTCTCCATTTCATCTTAACCATGCTGCTTATTTCTCTTGCTTTTTTCTCTCCCTATCTTCCTTTCTTCACCCTTTCACAATCTGCTATTTCTTCCTCGATCTACTCTTACTTTTTCCCTATCTTCTTCACCTACTTTTCCCTCCTCCTCTATTCCCTCTCTTCCCCACTCTCCCTGTGGCAACCTTTGTGTCAATTTCTTTGTGCTCCTTGGCTTCGCCTTGAAACTCTTTGGCGTCTTCTGTCCCTATTGTCTTCCTATTCCTCCTCATTTTCATCCTCTCCCCCTCCCAACCAAGCAAAATAATTGTGCTTCTAAACTCATTGTCAACTTACTACTGTTGTTAGCAGGTGACATTGAATTTAATCCTGGTCCCATTACACCTTCACTTTTGCAACTTCCCAAAGGATTGAGGGAGGCTCATTTAAACATCTGAAACCTCTTTCCAAAAATTGACCATTTACCACCTATCATGCTTAATCTTCATCTGGATGTTCTAGTTATATAGATACATACATAGATACAGTCGGGAGATAAGGGCCTGTGGCCCACCCAGTCTGCCCATTTGAGCTTGTAAGTTCCCTTTACATTTTTCTAGAAGTCTGTTGCCCCTTACCCCTGATCTCCAGGATTCCCTTATGTCTATCCCATGCATTCTTAAATTTTGTGATTGTTTCAGCCCCCTCCACTTCCTCTGGCAGTGTGTTCCACTTGTCCACCACCCTTTCTGTGAAGAAATTCTTCCTCACGTTTCCTCTTAAACGTCCTCCTCCAACTTCATCCCATTCTCTCTAGTCCTGTAACTTTTTTTTTTTTGCTGGAAAATAGTGTATTCCTGCACCCCGTTCCTCCCTGTAAGATACTTGTATGTCTCTATCATATCCCCTCTCTCCCTCCTCTCCTCCGGGGAGTACATATTCAAGTCCTTCAGCCTGTCCTCATAGGACTTGTGATGCAATTCCTGTACCATCTTTGTTGCCCTCCTCTGAACCTTCTCCATCCTTTCTATGTCCTTACGTAGGTAAGATCTCCAAAACTGTACACTGTACTCCAGGCGGGACCTCACTAGAGTCTTGTATAGTGGAATTATGACCTCCCTTTTCCTGTTGGTGATGCCCCTGCCTGTGCATCCCAGCATCCTATTTGCTTTACCTGCTGCCTTGTCACACAGTTTCAATACCTAGAGGTCATCTGAGATGATAACCCCAAGGTCCCTTTCCTGCTTGGGGCACGGTATGCAAAGGATTGCTGTCCTTGTGATGTGCAGCAGAAGGAAAGAAACCAACCTTAAAGGGGTTGTTTTGTGACCCTTGAGTTAGCCTAGTGGGTGCTGCAGGGTGTAGAAGAGCTTGGACCCCGGTAAGGGTTAGACCAAGGGCTGCCTTCTTGGCGAGGAGATATTGTTGGTAGCGATTGTGTTTTTCCAAATCCAGCCAGCCCGTGAGGGAATAGAGTTTGCAGGTGTGGGTTAGGCAAGGAGCTCCCAGGAGAAGCCTGCAAGCTTTATTCAGAGTTAGGGCTATTCTTTTTAAGGTCATGTCGTTGGCCGAGCTGTAAACAACAAAGCCATAATCTATTACAGAGAAGACAAGTATTTATGGCTAGTTTGAGGGCGTCAAAAGTGAGGCAGGGTCTGTGCCTGTACGGTTGACCAATCTTCCTGTTAGACGACCTGGAAACCAGGTCTGTGTGTTGTAAATAAGATAAGGAGGAGTCCAGTGTTATCCCGAGGTACTTGAAATGTATGGACCATTTCGAGTGTTTCATTTTGTTCGTTGCGGATTGTCTTATGTTTGTTGTGTGTAGAGGCGAACAACATAGTTTTAGTTTTCCTGTAGTTTAGTAATAGTCAAGAATTGATCAACCAGTCTTCAGCAAGCTTGAAATTACTCTGAAGACGTTGTTCAAGGGTGGCAGGGTCTGGTTGGCTAGTAAAGAGGACAGCGTCATCTGCATATAGGAGAATGTTGTCCTGATTTGCATGTGGGAGGGGGTTTAAGAAAAGACTAAATAGCAATGGGCCCAGGATGGAACCTTGGGGAACACCAGTGATCACACTTAGACTGTTGGAGAATGTGGTGCCGATTTTAACCTGTTGAACCCTACCGGTGAAGTAGCTCCGGAACCATTTTAGAGAGGATGAGGACACGGTTGACACACCTGGTTGATTTGGCAGTAGTTCATGATTGATTGTCTTGAAGGCCTTAGTGAGGTCAATGTAGGTAGTCCCCCACTGAGTGCCCTTGGTCAAGGGTGTCATGGCTGTAACCAATAAATTCAACTAGTGCTGTTGTTGTTGTACTATGGTGTTTTCTAAAGCCATGTTGTTCCTTACATTGTAGACGGTATTTGTCTAAGTGTTCCACAAGTTGATTGTAGACAACACTTTCTAGGGCTTTAGAGATTTAGAGGTAAAATTGAGATTGGCCAATAGTTAAGTGAGTAATGCCCTATCACCGTTTTTAAAAACTGGCATAACCACTGTGGCTTTCCAGAGCTTGGGGAACTGCCCAGAGATTAGTGAGAGGTTCAGAATACTCGTTAATGGGGCCAGGATGACGTCAAGGGTGAGAGAAATTAATCTGAGATCTAGGCTATTGCTACTGTGCCTAGTTTTGCCTAGTACTTGTAGGTATGTTTTAGCTTCTGAGTTTGTGATTATCTTAAGATAGAACGGGGGCACATGTGATGAGGGGTTGGGGCTGGCGAATTGTTTTGGTTGCTGCTGATTGGGCTTAGGTAGTCAAAGAGGAGCACGTCACTGAGGTCTGTGAAGGCCTTATTGAAGGTATTTGCAATGGTTATAGGATCCTGTGGTATTTTACAGTTTAGGTTCTGCAAAGTAGGAGGTGACTTATTTGGCTCCCCTGTTAGTGCCTTTATATTAGCCCAAAATTTGTGGCCATCACCCCAAGAGTTGTCCAGTTCAGACCTAAAGTTGGTGGCTTTGGCCTGTCGAATGGCCTGGGTATATCTGTTACGGGCAGACCTGTAGTTTTGGAGGTCTGTATGGGAGCCTGAGCATCTAGCTTTATGTCAAAGGTTATCCCTGGCATGTAGTTGGGCCATGAGGGAGGGGGGGTAATCCAGGATTTATGAGAGCCACTAATCTTTCTCTTGATGATGAGGGCGAAGATGTCTCAGGCGGTATTGAATTGTTGAATGAAACTATTGCAGTATTGACATCTCCTGTGGAATAGATTGAGGACCAGTTTAGCTGCCTCAGGTAGTCTTTTAGGGGACCTGGTTGCCCTTTTCCTAAGACACGAGTAGTGATATTTTTTTGCTGGGAGTTTTGGTGACTTATTAGTCCTGGTACAGATTATGGGGGAGTGGTCGCTTATGGAGTCTGGGAGCACTTCAGTGCTGGTGATTTGTTTGGGGCGGTTAGTCAACAGCCAGTCCAGTAAGGTACTGGATCCAGTGCGGTAGTTGATACGTGTGGGGATGCCAGCATCTGTTCAGATTTTATTGCTGCGATGGCGTCTCTACACAGGGCAGAGTCAGGGGACAACCAACTTATATTGGTGTCACCCACCACAATTGTTTCAGAGCTACAGTGGGGGCCAGAGTGGTACTCAAGAAGTGCATTAAAGCCTTCTGCCTGTTCCTTGGGCGGGATGTGAGTGGAAAGGATAGTTGTGCTCTTGCCATGTGCACCAAGGATTATTTTTACTGGAAGGATTTTAACATTTTTGCCTGTGTTTAAAGGTGGGAGTACCTGACCCTGCAGGTGGTCTTTAATATAAATGGCACAACCACTGCCATGTTTCCCTAACCTAGCCAACCTAAATGGGGTATAGCCATTTATCTGTATTTCGGTGTCAGGGGTTCTCTGTGTGAGCCATGTCTCAACAACCAATAAAATATCTGGCCTATATTGGGTTACCCAGACTTGCAGCAGGTTGAGTTTGGCTAACAGACTGCAGATGGTGATTGAGGCAACAGTGAGATTACTACGCTTCTCTAGGTGATTGATTATCACAAAATGTTAAGCCACTGCAGCTGATCCAATTGATTTCTGACCTACTCGTTTGAATTTCAGAATCTTTAAACCACTCTCTGCTAGACTGGGTACTCTGTTCTCATCCCCACGGTGTAGTGGATGCAGGTACCCTTCCTGATGCACTCAGCAATCATATGATTTACTGTGTCATAGCTGCATCCCCCAAATTCATATTTCTCAGGTCTTTAAGTCACTAGACTAGACCTCTTTCCTAGCTGATCTTTAGTCAATTGATTGGTCCCTCATCTCTGCAGCCAATAATATAAAGTCTGTCCTACATTACTTTCAGTCTAAATACTTCGCTGTATGGGATAGTCATGTACCCCCGAGAAAAACCAGAATGCGAGGTTTATATATTCCTTGGTTATTGGCTAAGGTACTTACTTGTCTTCGCTCCAGAGACCTTGCCTGGCTTACTTTTAAAATCACTGGCACCCAGTCTTCATGCACAACTGTAGACACCTTTAACGCCTGTACCAAAGCCGGGCCAGACTGCTGGGTTCAAGTATTTTGGTTCCACGCTCTAAACAACATTAATGACCCCTCCAAGTTTTGGAAGGTTATTCATTCCCTTTTCTCCCCTCAGACCCAGTCTCCCCCCTCAGACTCTTAAGGATGGTGACTCCCTTATCTCTGACCCTTCTGCTGTTGCCAAGTCTTTTAACTCCTACTTTACTGTTTGTGCCCTTTCTCCTATCCCTTCCTCCCCCACCCCCCTTCCTTCCCTCTCTCTGTCTTCCTCTCTCCTTTCATTTTCTTTCTGTCCTATCACTCCCTCTATTTCTTCCTCCTGAAAGAAAACTATTGTTAATTTAAAGTTTGACTGCTGAATTAACCAGACTTAAAGTTCTGCTCAATATCTGTTGCTACCTGCTCTAAAGTTAACCTACTAGAACTGTTAATTGAAATTTTATTTACCTGTACTGGCCCTGTGGCAGCCGCTTGGCGCTTTGTTGCTGAAATCACTGTGTAAAGTTAAACTCGCCTGGTAGTAGCCGCCAGGTGCTTAGATTTCCCCTGCAACTGCACTGTTTTGTTTACCATCTAATCTTTTCTCTCCTGGACTCTTCTGACCCTATCCTCACTCTACCCTGTCTCTGACTAGCTGACCTCAGCCAGGGAGGAAGCGGCACTGATCTAAACCCAGCCACTTTTGCACCTCCTCCCTACATTAAACTGTGTCCTCTTGTACTAGTTTTCCCTACTCTTCCCCCCAAGCTTTGAATTCCCCCTACCACACCTCTTAGCTTAATCACTTCATTGTTCTGGGACCCCTGGTGGCTGACTGCTGCCATTCCCTGCCCCACTGCTCAACCCCCTCCAACCCTACTTAACATCTTCTCCCTTCCCTCCCCAGTTTTATCTGGCCCGCCTGGGCTCTCCAGCAGAGCGGCTTCATGCTCTCTTTGCAAGCTCCATGGGGAAGCCTTGATTCAGCTTCCCCCCTTCTGGACCCTCCTGCCCAAGT
Organism: Neoceratodus forsteri; assembly: GCA_016271365.2. Classification (NCBI taxonomy): domain Eukaryota; kingdom Metazoa; phylum Chordata; order Ceratodontiformes; family Ceratodontidae; genus Neoceratodus; species Neoceratodus forsteri. Next base: position 574,199,749 of record CM057452.1, read on the forward strand.
CCCAGGCTGAACTAACAGAGAACTCCTATTGCACGATCACTGCCAGCCTCGGACACTGCCGCCTTGCTCTGTACACAGTTCCCAGCCAAACTCCCCAGTACTGAATAGGTTTCTAGGTGAGCAAAGAAAGCACTGCCTGCCGCCTACCACAATAGCGAAGATGTGGACTCTTGTTGTTACATAGAATTTGAATTTGATGGCAAATAAGGACCGCTTAGCCCACCCAGTCTGCCCATTTCCCTACCTAATGGATAAGCTGCAGATCCTAGTTAACCAGCAGCCTACTTCTTCCTACCCCCACCTCCTAGAATTGCCTTACTACTGTCCCATGCATGCTTGAATTCCACCACTGTTTTTGACTCCACAACCTCCTCTGGAAGGCCGTTCCATGCATCCACAACCCTCTCTGTGAAAAAATACTTCCTTACATTACCTCTGAGTTGCCCCTCCCCCGTCTTCAAATTGTGCCCCCTTGTTCTTGCACACCTCTTTTTCTGAAAGATGCTATCCTCTTGGGCTTTGTTGATTCCCTTGAGGTACTTGAAAGTTTCTATCGTGTCCCCCCTTCCCCCTTTCCTCGAGGCTATACGTAATAAGCTCCTTAAGTCTCTCTTCATATGTCTTCTGGTGTAGACTCTGCACCATTTTAGTTGCCCTCTTCTGGACTGCCTCCATCCTGTTTATGTCTTTGCGGAGATTGGGTCTCCAGAACTGCATGCAGTACTCCAGATGGGGTCTCACCAACTGTTTGTACAGAGGGATAACAACTTCCTGTTTTCTACTGGTGATGACTAGTGGTGTTCCTACAAGGACTCTCACTGTTAGCTAATCCTTCAAGGCCTCATTGTTTTTACCATTCTAGGATCGTTGCTATGTTGATCTTGCTTTGAGAGTCAGCTCTTGTGGCAGGTAACACCATTAGGACTGTAGCCTGCAGCCGACAGGACCCCATGGCAAACTTCTAGCCAGCAGTCTATGGCGGGGACTGCCCCCCCCCAACGTTGGCCCTTCCCCGACGTCACATATGGTATAAAGGGTGCCCCAGTTCTTTTCCCGCTGTTGACTTGCACTCATCAGCTTCACAGCTTGACTCTTGCTAGTCCAATCACCATTTGAGAACTGCTTTTGAAAGTTTCTTATTTTCAGACAACATGAAGTCTTGCTGTATTCTGACATATTCTGACATATGCAGTGATCTCCAACCCTTGAACTGCCCCGGAGAACAAAGAGTTAACTTTCCATGCAGGGCATGGAACTCTGAGCTCGAGCTCGGTTAAAGCCTCTGTCTACTGTTGTTTGAACTCAAACCGTCAGATTCTTTATTCCGCCTCACTGAACAGTCGCTCCGGAGATTTCTGCTTCGCTCGGTTCAAAAAAAAAAGTCGGTTAAAGTGTCGTTTTTTTCGCTCGGTTTCAACTGAACTTCTGCTTCTAAACCTGTCGGTTTAAGTCTCTCTCTGTGGTAACGTGAGTACTAGATAGGTTTTTCTATATTAGTTTTCTGTGTGGAACTTGTAAACATCAGGTTTGTGTAAAAAAAAAACAAAAAAAAAAAAAAAACTTCTGCCTTTATTAGAGTATGGTAACTGTATCTGTTCTAAAAAAACCGGATTTCATTACGTTTTTTTCCAAGACCAGTAACACGGTCAGGAACCGATAGGGGTGTCTTGCCTGGCGGATTGCGGAAAAAAGGGTAAGTTTTGGTTAGGATTGGCCATGTCTGAGAAACCCAAGAAAAAAAACAGGCCCACTGGGTTTCAACACTGTAGTGTGTGTGGGGAAGTCTTTGCTAAGGCTGATCCCCACACCACCTGTGTTTATTGTCTGGGGTTTGACCACCTCAATTCAGACTGCCAAATTTGTAAAAGTTTTCCCAAAGCTACCCTGGATAAGAGAGAGTAGGTAGACTGAGGGAAAGGGAGGCCGAGAAGTCCGCTGACCCGGATGGCCAGCCCAGTTTGGTTCCGACCGAACCAGAAGGAGTGCCCTCTGACCAGGGTGAAACTTCTTCGGGCAAAAGGAGAACTGACTCTGAGGGGTCGGTTCCGGTTAAAAGAAAGAAAAGGGATAAATCATCCGGTTCGGATCCACAAGTTCTTTCTCCGACCGCTGATGAGATAGCCAAGCGATTAGGATAGGTCAGTTGCTAACCGGCACCATCTATCAGGGGCTCGGTTCAGTCGGTTCCCCCGGTTCCGGATTATACTTTAGAAGAATTTTATGAACCGGAGGAGGAGGAGGAGGGAGAGTATGAAGATAATGATGATGATGGTGATTATGAATGTCTGGATGTGCCCATTGACCCAGACATCTCCCCAGACAGACCTTCAGGCGTTTCTCCTCCTAGGCTTTCTGAGTACCCCTTCCCACTTTATGTTTTACAAAAAAGTGGCTGAAACCCTCCAGCTTCCTGTGGAAGAAGCAGTAGAGGATCAGGAGGAGCCTGATTTTGTTGAGATGATGGACATCCCAGAGTCCAGGAGATTGCCTATTCCCCCTCCATAAATGTTTTGGGAAACAGACATTTAAAATTCTAAAAACTCCTAATTCCATACCTCCTGTGGACAGAAGAATGGACAAGAGGTATACTCTTTCAGGCTCAGACACGGAGTTCCTTTCCCAGCAATGCAGCCATGTTGGGGTAGTGCAGGCTGCTGCCTGTGATAAGGCAAATATTCTCTTGGCTTCACACCCCCCAGATAAGGACTCCAGGAGGATTGATGCCATGGCAAAGAAGCGGTACATGGCAGCATCTTTGGGACTCAGGCAGGCTAACTATGTGGCCTACACAGCTAGATACCAGAAGTCCAGGTGGGACACTGTGCTGGCTCTGGCTAAACAGGCCCCTGACCAGCTTGCCAAGGAGCTGGAGCGGGTGGCTGCGGATGGGATTGAGGCATCCAAGGTGCAATTTCATGCTGCTGTGGACTCCAATGATGTTTCATCCAGAGTCATGGCTACATCTGTGGCCCTTCGGAGGATAGCTTGGCTCAGATGTACTAGCCTATCACAGGATACCCAGGCTAAGGCCATGAATTTCCCTGTCATTGGTAATTCTCTGTTTGGGGAGCAGACAGAGAACTACATGAAGAAGATGGACGAGTACAGGACCACCTATAGGAGTGCTGAGGCCAAAGAAAGGCAAGCCACTCCTCAGAGGCAGCATTCCAGGGGCAGGGGCAGGCCCTTTCAAAGGCCTTTTTACCAAGCCCAGGCCTCCTCTTCTGCTTTTGCTCAGAGGGGGGTTCTTCAGAGGGAGAGGCAAACGGGTATGAGCAGGCCTGCTTCCACCCCTCAGCCTAAAGCCCCTGCCAAGCAGACACCCTGATGGGTCTGCCAGGCCGATTCTCCAATACGGTAGGGGCAGGCTAGCTTACTTTGTCCAGGACTGGAAGTCTTTAACATCAGACAAGTGGGTCCTGGAAGTAGTAAGCCTGGGACTGGTTCTCAGCTTCAAAAAATTTCCCAAGATGAGAGCCAGATCCTTTCCACCTGCAAATCCATCAGAGGCCCTTGCCCTAGAGGCAGAGGTTTCTTCCCTCTTGGCTCTCAGAGCCATAGAAAGGGTTCCTACCCTACACAGGGGAAAAGGATTGTACTCCAGGTACTTCCTAACCCCCAAAAAGACAGGAGAATGGCGGCCCATCCTGGATCTGAGATATCTAAACAAGCACCTTTTAAAGCCAAAATTCAAAGTGGTGACTCTGGGAATAATTCTGCCCTCTCTAAGGCCAGGGGACTGGCTAGCCTCCCTGGACCTCAAAGATGCCTATTTTCACATTCCCATCAGGTGTTCCCACAGAAAGTACCTCAGGTTCGAGTTGCCCTCAGGCCACTGTCAATTCAGAGCAATGCCCGTTGGTCTAACTTCAGCCCCAAGGGTGTTCACAAAGTGCCTGGCAGTAGTGGTTGCTTTCTTAAGGAGAAAAAAGATCTCCATCTTTCCATACCTGGATGACGGGCTCGTAGTGGGTCAGTCTCCAGACCAAGTCAAGTCACATCTTCAGATAACTCAGCAACTGCTCACTTCCTTAGGATTTCTCCTAAACCTTCCAAAGTCAGTTCTAGAGCCAGTACAGCTCCTCACCTTTATAGGGGCGGAGCTGGATACAATAAGAGCAAAGGCCTTCCTTCCCCTGGACAGGGCAAGGACGCTAATAGAACTGGCCTTTTTTTTCACCCTTCAGGTGTCTCGACCAGAAAGGCACTTCTTGCAGCTCCTGGGCCACATGGCAGCCTGTACAGCAGTGGTCCAGGGGGCAAGATTTCAGATGAGGGACATTCAGTTCCATTTGAGAGCCTTCTGGTCCCAGAGAAAGGATTCCCTTACCAAACTAGTCCCAGTGACTCGAACCCTGATCCAGGCTTTGCAATGGTGGCAGGATCAGGACAATTTAAGGCAGGGCGTTCCTTTTCTCACTTAGTCTCATTCACTAATCCTCACCACAGACGCCTCCCTCTTGGGCTGGGGGGCCCACTTGGGGGATCTTACCACCCAAGGGCTGTGGTCACCTCAAGAATCTCTGCTTCACATCAATCTCTTGGAACTCAGAGCAGTGTTTCTGGCACTGCAAGCTTTTTCCAAGTCTGTTCAGAACAAAGTAGTCCAGATCAGAACAGACAATACCACCACAATGTGGTACATCAACAAGCAAGGGGGCACTCTGTCTACGGCCTTGTGCACAGAAGCAATGAAGTTGTGGTCTCCGGCCTATTCCCTGCAAACTTCTCTGATAGCAGTTCACCTCGCAGGGAAGGACAATGTCCTAGCAGATGCTCTCAGCAGGATATCTCAGGGCCACCATGAATGGTCCCTAGATCCCCTAATTTTGAAAGTGATTTTCTCCAGATGGGGCACTCCACAGATAGATATTCAAACACCATGAAGTCTTGCTATATTAGGACTTATTGCAGTTAGCCACTGCACTTGAACTGCCCTGGAGAGGAAAGAGTTAACTCCAGAGAATCTGGAGTTCTAAAGCGCGAGGGCGCTATACCAAAGCTCTATCTGGGCAGTTTCAAATGAAACTGTCAGATTCTTTACTCCACTTCACTGAACAGTCGCTCCGGAGATCAGCTCCTTCAGCTCGGTTCATTTCTCGGTTCAAGCGAGTATTTTCGGTTCATTTGAACCGGCAAAAATAATTATTTTACCGCATTTCGGTTAAAGCTCTATCTGGTAAACCGTAAGTACAAAATGTAAAGTCTGTGTGGAAATTTAGTTATCGGTTCGATTTGAACCGATCGGTTTGCTTATTTTAACGTTTTAAAGTTTGGGCTTTTAGAGTGCGGTACCGGTTCTTATTGGTTCTAAAAACCTCGATTTTAAATAGGGTTTTCAAATACCAACAACACGGTTAAGGAACCGATAAAGGTGTCTTGCCTGGCACGGCCATAAAAAGGGCAAGTTTTTGGTTAGGCTGGCATTATGTCTGAGAAACCCAAAAAGAAAAACCGGGCCCACTGGGTTTCAACACTGTGATGCTGTGGGGAAGCCTTTGCCAAGGCTGACCCACACACCACTTGTATTTATTGTCTGGGGGCTGACCACCTCCTGTCAGACTGCCAGGTGTTTAAAATTTCCCTGCAGCCACCCTGAAAAGAGATAGGGCCGGCTCAGGGAACTATTGGCCAAAAGTCCGCTGACCCGGATGGCCAGCCCGGTCCAGTACCCACTGGACCAGAGGGAGTGCCCTCTGACCAGGGCTAGACTTCCTCGGGCAAAAGGATGGTTCAGAGGAACCAGTTTAAAAAAAAAAAAAAAAGAATATGACAGAGAAATCAGTAGGTTTGGAGTCCAAGATTGTCTCTCCAACTGCTGCAGAAGTAGTTAAGCCATACAGATTGTCCAGTCACTGTTTCTAGGTCCTGTCGAACCATCTACAGTTGGTAAAAGGTGGCTCGTTCAGTTCCAGTGGTTCAGGTTTATGATGTTGAGGAATTGTTATGAACCACAGGAGTAGGAGGAAATTTGATCAATACACGTGTGGCTGGTAGGATCTGGACGTGCCCACTAGCGGACATTTTCTCAGACAGACTTTTAGAATCTCCTCCTTTTCTGTCTGAGTCCTTTTCTCAGTTTATGTTTTACAAAAGCTTGCAGAATCCCCAGCTTCCTTTAGAGGAGGCTATGGATGAGTAAAGGGAGCCTGATTATGTAGGAATGATGGGCTAGGAGGTTGTCTTTCCTTTGCATAAGTCATTTAGGAAGTAAACAACAAAGATTTTATAAGATTCCTCTTTCTGTCCCTCCTGTAAGATAAAAAATGGGCAGAAGGTGTATTTCGTCAGGCTCTGTTACAGACTTCCTCACTGAGCAGTGTAGTCATGGGTGTGGTACAAGCTGCAGCCTGTGTCAAGGCTAGTTCCCTGGCCTCACATCCTCCTGAATAGGATTCAGGAGGATTGATGCCATGACAAGAAAAACAGTATATGGCAGCTTCTGTGGGACTCAGACAGGCAAGTTGTATGGCTTATGTGGCTAGATTTCGGAAATCTAGGTGGGACGCAGTATTGCAGTTAGCCAAGCAGGCCCATGGCCAGCTGGCTAGCGGGTTGGAACAGGTGGCTGCTAATGGCACTGAAGCCTCTAAGTTCAAGTTCATACTGCTGTTGGTGTTAATCTTGTTTTCTCTAGGGTCATGACCACTTCTGTAGCTTCCGTAGGTTGGCATGGCTCAGATGCACTAATCTGTCCCAAGATACTCTGTCAAAGTCTATGGATTTGTTTCTTGTTGTGGGTAATTCTCTGTTTGAGGAACAAACAGAAAGCTATATGAAAACAGGGATGATTACCTACAAAAGTGCCCAGGTAGAGGCTCAGGCCTCCTCTGCTTTCGCCAGAGGGTCTCTTCAGAGGCAGAGATAGATGGGGCACAAGTAAACCGTCCCCTCCCCTTAGCCTAAGACTGTTGCCAAGCAGGCACCTGATGGGGTGCCCAGGGCAGATCTCCTATACCAGTGGGCAGGTTGGTTTTATTTCAGCCAGAGGTGTCCCTAACTCGACCAAGTGGGTTCTGGAAGTAATTGGTCTGGTTCTCAGCTTCAAACAGTTTCCAAAGATGAGAGCCAGACAGGTCCACCTGCAAATCCTTTGGATTCCCTTGCTTTGGGAGCAGAGGTTTCTTCTCCTCTGAACTGCAAAGCAGTAGAAGGGTCCCTCCTTGCCACCGGGGCAAGGGGCTGTACTCATGATACTTTCTTACCCTATAGAAGGCAGGAGATTGGCGGCCCATCTCAGATTTAAGGTACCTGAACAAGCATCTTTTGAAAACAAAGTTAAAAATGTTAACTCTGGCTGAGGCCAGGGGACTGGCTAGCTTTCCTGGACCTCAAGGATGCCTATTTTTTCATGTTTTGATCAGGCCTTCTTACCGAAAGTACCTCAGGTTACCCTCAGGCCACTACCAGTTCAGGGCAATGCCCTTCGGCCTTACCTCTGCGCCAAGGGTATTGAAATTCTAGCTGTGGTAGTGGCTCTTTTAAGAAGGCAAGGGATTGCTTTGTTTCCTTTCCTGGATGACTGGCTCTTAGTGGGTCAGTCTCCAGATCAAGTAAAATCCCACTTGCAAGTCACCCAGCAGCTTCTCACCTTTCTGGGATTCCTGCTGAATTTACCAAAGTCAGTTCTCGAACCAGTTCAGGTACTAACTTTCATAGGGGCAGAGTTGAACACAAAGTTAGCCAGGGCATTTCTCCCCTCTGAAAGGGTAGGCAGTCTCTTTGCCCTGGCATCTTCCATTACTCTGCGAGTCTCTTGACCAGCATAGCATTTGCTACAACTACTAGGGCACATGGCTGCTTCCACAGCTGTAGTGCAGGGAGCAAGATTCAGATGAGGGACATTTAGTTCCATCTGAGGGCCTATTGGTCCCAAAGGAGGGATTCCCTTTCCAAATTGGTTCTAGTGACCCAATCCCTGATCCTGGCCTTACACTGGTGGCAGGATCAAAGCAATCTAAAACTAGGGGTCCTCCTCATTCCCTCACCACGGATGCTCCTGTGTTAGGGTGAGGAGCTCGCTTAAGCGACCTGTCCACGAGGGAGTGTGGTCTCCTAGGAATCTCTGCTCCACATCAATTTTTGGAACTCAGAGCTGTCTTCTAGCTCTTAGGGTTTTCAGCTTCTGTCCAGAACAAGGTAGTTCAAGTCAGGACAGACAACACCACAATAATGTGGTACATCAACAGAGCAGGGGCACTCGGTCATCAGCCTTGTGCACCGAAGCAATGAAGTGGTGGTCTCTGGCTTACTCCTGAACACCTCCCTGATAGCAGTTCACCTCCCAGGGAAGGACAATGCCCTGGCAGATGCCCTCAACAGGATTCTCAGGGCCATCACGATTGGGCTCTGAATCCTCAGGTGCTGGGTTCAGTCCTTGCCAGATGGGGCTCATTTTCAGATAGATCTTTTCGCAGCCCCAGATAACCACTAACTTTCTCTGTTTTGTTGAGGCCTCCAGTGCTGGGATCAGCCCCCCTGGACGCTTTTCACTTGGATTGGAAAGGGAAGTTTCTGTACACCTTTCCTCCTTTCCCTTTCTTTCAGGGTACTAGTAAAAATCAGATCTCAGCCCTGCAAAGCGATTCTGATTGTTCCAAACTGGGCCAGACAGCCCTGGTACCCATTGTCTCTGTCCTTGACAGTCCACCCTACCCTGAGCTTGCCCAGAGTCCACGACTTACTGGCCTTTGCACAAGGGAAAGTGTAGTATCGAACCTCAAATTCCTCCTTCTCAAGGCAGCTCTTGAGAGTTAGAATTTGCTGATTTACACCTTTTTCAAGGTGTCGCAGATATTTAAAGGCTTCAAGGAAGCTTTTCACTGGGGCCACTTACAATTCTAAGTGGAACAGGTTTTCAGTCTGATGCTGAGAAGCAGATTATACCACAGTCTGCTTATCTGCCCATTTTCTGGACTTTTGGTCCATTTTAAATTCCTTAGGTCTTGGGCCAGCTACCTTAAGGGTTCCTCTGGCAGCTGTGTCTGTTTTCTGCAAGCAGGAAGCCTGCTTCCTTTTCTTCTCAACCTGTGTTTTCCAAGTTTTAAGGGTTGCTTCACACCAACCCTCCTTTTAGGGAACCAGCTCCTGCATGGAGCCTGAATGTTTGCATTGCTCAGTTAATGCAAACCCCTTTGGACCTCTGTCCCCAGCAGAGCTCAAGCTTCTCACTTGGAAAATGTTTTTTCTGGTGGTTTCACTTCTGCCAGGACTAAAAGTGAACTACAGGCCCTGGCAGTGGAAGAAGATTTCTCTCCCCACAGGGATAAGACAGTCCCTAGGACTAACACAGGGTTTGTCCCTAAGTGGTTTCAGGTTTCCACCTGAACCAACCCATCTCTCTCCCAGGATTTTTCACTGAGCATTCTTCCTCAGGTGAGAGGAGACTGCACAGCTTGGACGTCAAAAGAGCCTTATGCTACTATTTGTAACGCACCAAGGGTCACAGGTTCGAATCCCTCCAACTCTTCCTTACCTAGGGCGAGGTTGGCAAAGGGAACCTGCCACTAAGAGGACAGTTGCAAGGTGGATTGTCTCTTGTATCCATTTTTGTTATCAAAGACTAGGTAGGAGAGCCCCCCTCAGGACTGAGGGCTCACTCCACCAGGTGTACAGCTGCATATCTAGTGGCTGCTAGAGATATTCCCATTCTGGAAATCTGTCGAGCTGTTACTTGGAAGACAGTTCACACTTTTACCAAGTATTATTCCCTGGATTTCTGTCCAGGAGAGGTGCTCGTTTTGGCACAGCTGTGCTTCAGAGCCTATTTCCTAAGTAGTTCTGACCCTCCTCCATGGAGGTACTGCTGTGTAATCTGCAATAAGTCCTAATATAGCAAGACTTCATGGTGTTTGAAGAAAAATTACTCACCTTAGTAATTGCTTTTCTTCTCATGGAGTCTTGCTATGTAGACCACTAACCTGCCCCTCTCAGAACTTCTACTGGGGTGGGGTGGCAAATTAGTGCAAGCACTGTGTCATGCCATTGTAGTTCTTCCCTTCACCCTCTTTTATTTAGGGTTAGGGAACAAGGGTTTTCTGTGTTGAGTGATTTGTTGGCCCCTTCCTGGACTTGAGTCTTTGGGGAAGGGGGTCCTAATAGTGCTTGTCAGGGGGGAAAACTAATAATACCATTATTCATTCTTATTATTGTTATTGTTGTTCCTATTGTTGTTTATATTGTTGTTATTACTACTAGTAGGTAGCCAGTTGGCTAGTGTAGAGCTTTCCACACAGACTTGTTGCTTAGTGTTAGCTTCGTAAAGATCTGACAGTTTCATTTGAAACTGCCCAGATAGAGCTTTGGTATAACGCCCTCGCGCTTTAGAACTCCAGATTCTCTGGAGTTAACTCTTTCCTCTCCGGGGCAGTTCAAGTGCAGTGGCTAACTGCAATAAGTCCTAATATAGCAAGACTCCATGAGAAGAAAAGCAATTACTAAGGTGAGTAATTTTTTCTTTTTGCAGCCCCAGACAATCACCAACTTCCTCTATTTTGCTGCAGACCCCCAGTCTTGGGCTCAGTCCCCCTGGATGCTCTGGTTCTCAGTTGGGAAGGGAAGTTCCTGTATGCTTTTTCCCCCTTCTCTCCTGTTCAAGGTGCTAGTCAAGATCAGGTCTCAACCATGCAAAGTGATTCTGATCACTCCAGACTGGGCCAGACAGCCCTGGTATCCACTGTTACTGTCCTTAGCAGTCCACCTTCCCCTTTCTCTTCCCAGGAATTACAACCTGTTGACATCCTCTCAGGAAAGGATTTGGTATCCGAATCTCAAATCTCTCAATCTCAATGCCTGGCTCTTGAAGAGTTAGAGTTTGCTGATCTGCACCTCTCTAAAGGTGTTCTGGATATTCTTAGGGCTTCTCGAAAGCCTTCCCCCAGAAAGACTTACAACTCCAAATGGAAAAGGTTCACTATTTGGTGCTCTGGTAAGCATATTTCTCTAGAATCTGCTGGGTTGCCTACAGTCCTGGACTATATGGTTCATCTCAATGGCTTGGGACTCAGACCAGCTACCCTCAAAATACATTTGGCAGCTGTTTCTGCTTTTTTGTCAGTAGGCAAGCTCTCTTCTCTATCAGCCCATCCTGTATTTTGTAAATTCTTCAAGGGATTGTTGCACACCAATCCTCCCTTCAGGGACCCTGCTCCTGCTTGGGACCTTAATGTTTGCATTGCTCAGATTATGCAACCCCCTTTTGAGCCTTTGTCGTCTGCAGAGCTTAAGTACTTGACTTGGAAAACTGTGTTTTTGGTAGCCATTACATCTGCCAGGCGCATCAGTGAATTGCAAGCCCTGTCAGTGGAGCCTGATTTCATCTCTTTCCATAGAGATAAAGTGGTCCTAAGAACTAACGGGAAGTTTTTGCCTAAGGTGGTTTCAGATTTCCACCTTAATCAGTCTATGTGTCTCCCTGTTTTCTTCACTGACCATTCCTCCTCTGGAGAGAGGAGGCTACAAAGCTTGGATGTTAAGAGGGCCCTCTGCTACTACATAGAGCGCACCAAGGGTCACAGGTTTGAGTCCCTCCAGTTGTTCCTCACTTATGGAGAGGTCGGAAAGGGCAAACCTGCCACTAAAAGATCCATTGCCAGGTGGATTGTCTCTTGTATACAATTCTGCTATGAAAAATTGGGTAGAACCCCACTCTCAGGCCTGAGGGCTCACTCTACTAGAGGTACAGCTGCTTCCCTGGCTGCTGCCAGGGATGTTCCTATCTTAGAAATCAGTCAAGCAGCCACCTGGAAAACAGTTCATACATTCACCAAGCATTGCTCTCTGGATATCCAGGCTAGGAGTGATGCTCGGTTTGGCACAGAAGTACTTCAGAGCCTATTCCCAAAGTAGGTTCTAACCCTCCTCCTTGGTCCGCATATGTCAGAATACAGCAAGACTTCATGTTGTTTGAAGAAAAAATTACTCACTTTAGTAATGTTGTTTCTTCTAGTGGAGTCTTGCTGTATTCTGACCTCCCACCGCCTCCCCTCTCAGAACCTGGTTTTTGGGATGTGGGTGGGCAGGAGCAGTGTTGGCACCTAGAGGTGCCCCCTTTTTCCTCACCCTCCTTTATTTTGGGTGTGTGTTGTGTTTTGTTTTTTGGGTTTCCTGACTTGAGTCTTTGCTTTGAAACTAAAAAACCCTTTTTGTTTTATCAAATTTAGTTGCCAGTTGGCTAGTGTGAGTTTACAGTTTCCACACAGAACGCCCAGTGAGTATAGCTCGTAAAGATCTGACGGTTGGAGTTCAAACAACAGCAGACAGAGGCTTCAACCGAGCTCGAGCTCAGCGTTCCATGCCCTGCATGGAAAGTTAACACTTTGTTCTCCGGGGCAGTTCAAGGGTTGGAGATCACTGCATATGTCAGAATATGTCAGAATACAGCAAGACTCCACTAGAAGAAACAACATTACTAAGGTGAGTAATTTTTTCTTATCGTTCATAGTACACTCAACTTCTGTCTACTCTGTATTTCGTCTCCCCCGACTCCTTCTTCTAGGCACACTAATAAGTGCGCCTGTGGGATGCAGATCCTGTCAAAGGATTTCTATTTGGCCTGCCTGCTATGCCTGGGCCCCAGTCACGACACCCAGAACTTGCCCACACTGTCAGAAATTTAACAGTCAGACAAGGATCCGTCATCAGAAAACCTTGAAGGCCTACCTCACGGAACAGCAGTTGGCTGCCATGCAGTGGGATTCCTCTTCGGAGAGAGAATCTTCCCACCACTCCCACAAAAAAATCATCAGGGAAATACAAGGAATCTTCAGGGAAACAGAGATAAATCAAGAGAGAAGGCGCAATGCCATTCGTCAAGATCCTCGGGTTCACACTCTGCCTCCAGGGGCAGCTCTGACTTGGCTGGCCATGACACCAGGCTCACCGTCATCAAGACCCCGGCCGTGGCCCGGATTATGGGTCTTAAAGACAAGGGATCCGGTTCTTCGGGCCCCTCCCTCCAGCCGATAAAGATCAGGCCTCCGATTCCTCCAAGAGGCCGACACCCAACAACGGCACGGCTAATGCCACTCTGTCTTCACCTCCTGTAGGCCCCCGAAGGCAGACCGACCTGACAACGGTACTGGCATTGGCGATGGTGCAGGAACTGGACCGACGCCAAACCAGGCATCAGGTTCAGATCTGAAGCTGAACCTGTCGCAGGTTAAAGACCTATTGAGCCATTGGTGGGAGACCATCTGCTCAGACATTCTCCCCCCAATGCCACAACCAGATTTTCTAGCACCAGATGTGACAAAAAATCCAGACTCCGGACACAGCCAAGGTCCCTCAACTTCCTCCTGAGGACCATGGCAAAGAACCTCCTCTGTACGATAGGCCCAAAGGAAAGGCCAAGTGTAAGAGAAACCACAGATCTCACTCAAGGTCACAGAGCCAAGTCTTCCAAGCTCCCCTGACAGACCTGAGTGTACAAGAGCTGAGAACTGAAGTAGATCTTCCTCCTCGGATTCATACCAGCCTTCCGATTCTTCTTACCCAGACTTGTTTATAGGAGATTTGTCTCCAGTGAACCCCGAAGATACGTCCAGATCACCTCCTGATGACCCCTCTTTCATGGAGGAGATTAGACAAATTCAGGCTAGCAAGGGTTGGGATACTAAGGACCTAGAACAGGAGAGAGTGCGGCTGGCAAAATACCTCTGGCAGAAAGACCCAAAGCCAGTTGTCATCCTGTCCCTGGTAGACACCTTCTCGGATGTCACCCAGGCAGCCTGGAAGCACCCTCATTCTTCCACCGCAGTACCCAAGAAGGCTAGTCGCCTTTATAGGGCTCCAAAAGAGCAATCATTCCTGGCTGAAAATCCCACAGCTGATTCCATAGTGATTTCAGCAGCACATGACTGTTCCCAGAGGCCCAAGCACCTTAGCACCCAACCCCCGGACAGGGAGTCAGGTGTACTCTTCACCCACTTGAAGTATTAGGAGCTTGAACTTTTTGACAAACATTCTTCTGTTCCAGAACGCCCTCTGGGAACAGGGGCTGGACATCGTGCAAGAAATTCCACACTGCCCGCAGAAGGCAGACCTCACAAAACCTCTGCAGACTGGATCAGATGTGGGCACCTATTTTCTCCGCTCCGCTTATGATTCAGCAGACACAGCGGCGAGAGTGGCTGCATCTGGTGTATGTCTATGCCATCATTCTTGGCTCCAGGTCTCGGGGTTTGTGCAGGTTGTTCAGTCGAACCTCCTCGACGCACCCTTCCATGGATCAGTCCTCTTCGGCGAGGACACAGAAAAGATCATCAACAAGCTTCAGGATTCTGGAATGGCAGTAAGGACTGTGCAGTCCATGTACCAGGGTTCAACAAATCCGGTAGCCCAACGTCGCGGGCTATCAGTGCAGAGTCAGGGACAAGTATTTTTCATGGAGCTAGTAGTCCATGGACAAGTACTACTGCCTAAAAGAAGAAAATATTTTTTTGCCTGTTTTTCATTTTTTTGCCGATAGGGTGCACTTCCACCGCCCACCGTCCATGGCCACATGACTCATCTGAGTGCCGAGTCACATGAGGATTAGCCAGGAATGCACCAGCCACATCACTGCATGATGGCGAGTGAGCACACGCAAGAGAGAGAAAGAGAAGCAAGCTGGCAAAGCCAAAAATTGTACCAGAAGAGAGGAGCAGCGCATGATTAGCAAGTCACACTGCAGAGCATAACAAATCAGGTACACAGGGGAAGGGATCTGACCTACAGGCTGCGCTGGTGAGTTTTTTTGGGGGGGGAGTGATCACTGGTCACTACTAGGATGATCTGGAAGGGAACGCGCTGTAACTCGATCCTGAGTGGGAAAGGAAATGCTTGGCTGTGTCAGAATCAAAAAGCAGATAGCGAGAGAGGGTGAGAGTGACTGACTGTGGTGAGCCGAGAGGAAGGGCAGGAACCGCGAGGTTAGGTCTGCCAGCTGCCAGTGTTCACACTCATCACAGTAACCAAAGAGCCAGGTGGACAGGAAAGAAAGATAACGCACGTGTGTGTGATTGGGGTAGGCAGGATCTGGTACTGAAGCGCTCCATCGAGGGGAAAGGTCAAAGGACATCGTGGCTTGTGGCTGTCTGTTGTGACACAGACAGATGAAGGGAGCCTCAGTCTTTTGTCATTTAATTAAGAGGTGAAGGCAGCAGAGCTGAGTTAGAGAGCTGTTAATCTGGGGAAAATAAAAATCAGAAAAGCTGAAAAGCAGGGAGAGTGTGTGACTGACCGGTGGGGGAGGAGCCATGAGCCATGCTCAGAATGGCAAGATCAGGACTGGACTGACCAAAGCAGATGAAAACAAGTGAATTGCAAAAAAGACAAAAAAAAAAAAAACACAGTAAACTGCTGAGTGTAGTGCCTCCTGGGGAAAAGGGAAAGGACTTACTGAAAAACAAAAGAAATATAGATAGCTAAAAACTGCCTGAGGAAATAACACCTACAGAAAGGAAAGAAAAGAGTGACCACTATGATCAGAACTGAGGTGGGGGAAAACAAGACCAGGGTCAGGGATGGGCTTTGTTTTGGGGAAAAATGAAAGCAAAGAAATAAAAAAGCAACCAAAATAAGCCAAAAGCTGCCTAAGCTTTAAAAAGCAGTCATTCTTAAAATATAAGATTACAAATAAGAAAGGCAACACAGTTCCAAAAAAGGCAAGGAAAGGTTGGACCAGTCCAGAGACTGGGCAGTTTTAAGAGGAGAGAGTTGGGCATCAGGCAGTGTTTTGCCCTGGAAAAATTACAATTGGAAGGTGAAAAAGAACTGACCAAAACAGAAAGGCAAAGGGTGCCTAAGCTAAGAGTTAAGGAACTGAAACTCACGATAAACAATATGTGTTGTGTTTCGGTATTAAATAGGAAGAGAACTGTCTGGCCCAGTGTCAGATGAGCGTGGGCCTTACGGGACAAAAAAAAAAAAAAGGCAGTGTGAAAAAAAATTTAAAACAATACTAGGAAATAAGGAATAAAAATGTTAGCATCAAAGCAAAACCATCCTGCGTCCTGACTGCCTGCCTTGCCTAGTACACAGCCTAGAGGCTGTCAGCAATGGACATTATTTTTTAGTGTCTGCCCCCTCCCATTCCCAGTGTAGTACCTGTACCTCCCTCCAGTAAAAGAGAGACACCACACACTGTGATTAACACAAAAATACATTTTATTGCTAGCGTTGCTTGTAGAGCAGAAAGCAGCTAACTAAAGGAAGCTACATTTTTCTTATTAATTTAACATTATATCTTAGCAGGAGTCAGTGTCTGTTGCGATTAAGCAAACAGATACTTTATTAGAAGTAGAAGGGGTCTTATTTATGGTTTAAAAAAGAAAAGAAAGAAAGTCAGTGTGTGTTCTGTGCTTGGAAGGGTTCTGTATCAGTTTACTTTGCTAAACCAGTAGGAGGAGAGAGAGCTTAATTGGGGGTGTGGCTTAGACACTATAAAAGCAGGTGACTCAAATTACAACTTCCTGTTGCTAGCCTTTTTTCTTACTAATTGCCCTCCATCCCACCCACCCTAAGCCAGTTCTACTTTTATAGCCACTGGATTTGACTGTCAACAGGAACTTCTTATTTGGCAGTAGGAAGGGAAGGATCATAGAGAAACATTGGTTTTGTCAACCCTAAAGAAAAAGTATCTCACTCTCCCCCCCTAGCTGCTGGTGGTCTGACACTGAGCAAGGAAGAAGGAGGCTACTGAAGAATACAGGAAGTTACTGTGTCCCAGAACAGGAAGGGTGAGAGTTGTAAGGAGAGGAGAGTAAGCATACAGAGAAACAGGAGAGGGGACACAAAATAAGACATGATAGGAGTGGTGCAGTGCAATGGCTGTGGGGCGGCAGTGTTCTGGGAGACATTTTGGAGGCTGCGATGCTGCCCTATTTGCAGGCACCTCTCTGGTCTGAGGGAGGAGGTTGCCCGTCTACATGCTGACCTGGCTAGGATTCGTGAAACCTCCTCTCCCACCCAGGGACCACCAGGGCCAATGCCACAACCTCAGAGGTTGCCAAGAAAGAGGAGAGGCTGGACCAAGGTGGGATCAGGGAGGGAGAGGGTGGTGGAACAGAGTTGCATCCCTCCAGCTGTACCTCTCCACAATTCATTAGCTCTTCTGGTGGATAGTGGTTCCTCTACGGAGGCACCTGCAGTGGAGACCAAGAAGGATGCTGGGAACCTTCACAAAGGAGACCCACAGGAGGGTGGCATGAGACCCCACAGGGGAAGGAAACAACTCCTGGTGGGGGACTCTATCATTAGGGGGTAGAAATGGGGGAGGAAGGGGAGAGGGAGGTAAGGTGCCTGCCTGGCGCCACGGCTTGGAGGGACAGGAAACGAATCCTCAGGATCGTGGGAGCAGCTGCACGAGGGAGGGAGCTGGATGTCATTGTCCACCTAGGGACAAATGACCTGGCTAGGAATGGGATCAGAGCAGTGCAAGAGGAGTTTGTAGAGTTGGGGAGGGGCCTTAGACAAGTAGCGCATACAGTAACCTTCTCGGAGGTGCTGCCTGTCTATGGCAAGGGTGATGCTAGGGCATTCCTCACCAGGGAATTCAATGAATGGTTGAAAAACTGGTGTGGAGCTCAGGGTTTTGGCTTCACTGGGGACTGGGGAGCCACCTGGAGGGATGCAGACCTATACTGGTGCGATGGTCTGCATCTGTCCGGGGGATCAGGATCCTAGGTGAGAGGTTTAAATGCTTCATTGGCAAGCATTTAAACTAGCCAAGGGGGGAGGCACTGAAAAGGAGCAGGGAAATCCCAGCCTCCCCTCAAACAACAGTAATTAGTGAGGTAAACACCAAGGTAGAGAAGTCATTAGGGAGCAGGACAGAAGTAAATGTAAAAAAAGGCAAAGGCAGTAAGGACAGGAATGGGGCTAAAAGGGGTAAGGCCATCAAAAAGTGGAGGGTGATGAGTACCAATGCCAGTAGTCTGTGTAACAAGCTCCCTGAACTAGTGGCCTTGATGGAAGAGGGTTGCCTGGATATTGTGGCAGTCACAGAAACATGGTACACAGAGAACCATGACTGGGATGTCAACATACCAGGATACACAATCTACAGGAGGGACAGGGAGGGTAAAAGAGGAGGAGAGTAGCTCTTTATGTAAAGGAAGGGATCAAAGCAACAGAACTAAAGAGTAAACAGGGAGCAGATGAGGCACTCTGGGTCACCCTGGAGACAGGAAATGGCACCACAATCCGCATGGGGGTTGTATACAGACCCCCATCTCAGGGGGAGGGAATGGACAAGGAAATGATAGAAGGCTTCATTAGAATGGCAGAAAAAGGGGAGATATTGTTGATGGGGGACCTGAATATGCCAGATGTTAACTGGAGCACCTTTGCTGCAGGCATATCCAAGAGCAGGGTCATTCTTGATGCCCTACAGGGGGCATGCCTCAGACAGCTAGTATTGGAACCCACTCGGGAGGGAACAATCTTAGACCTGGTACTCTCAAATGGGGACGGAGAAAGAATCTCAGATTTAGAAGTGGGTAGCCATCTGGGAACAAGAGACCACCAAACAGTGTGGTTCACGATAAACACAGCCATACAATCAAGCCATACAAAAGCAAGAGTACTGGACTTTAGGAGGGCTGACTTTGGGAAAATGAGAGAGTGCCTCAGAAAAGCACTAGCAAACAGGCAAGAAGGAGGGGTGGAGGAACAATGGAGAGTAATCAAAACAGCCATCACAGAGGCAACAAGCCTTTGTGTAAAGCAAATCAACACAACACAACTGAAGGAAAAAAACTCTATGGTTCTCAAAAGAGGTGGCAGGGAAGGTTAAGGAGAAAAGGATAGCATTCAGGAAATATAAGGAAACACAGAAGGAGCAGGACAGAGAACTTTATCAGTTAAAGCAGAAAGAGGCTGGGAAGGCAGTCAGAATAGCAAAGGCCCAAACCGAGGAAAGGATAGCCAACTCTGTTAAGAAGGGGATAAGACCTTTTATAGGTACATTAGGGAGCGAAGAAAGACCAAAGGAGGGATACTGAGGCTTAATAAAGGGGAGGGAATGTGGGTAGAGGGTGACAATGAAAAAGCAGGGATACTGAGCGAATATTTCTGCTCAGTATTCACAAAGGAAGAGGAGGGGGAGGTACCTAAACCAAACAAGAGAAACACTCTGAAGATGAGGGTCGATACCTGTCCATTTACAGAAAAAAGGGTTCTGAAAGAACTAACAAAATTGAAGGTGGACAAAGCAATGGGGCCTGATGGGATTCACCCAAGAATTCTAAAAGAACTAAGGGTAGAACTAATGACACCACTGACTACTCCCTTTAACAAATCATGGGAGGATGGGGTGGTACCTGAGGACTGGAGGAGGGCAGATATGATTCCTCTTCACAAAAGTGGGAGTAGGACAGAGGCAGGAAACTACAGACCAGTTAGTTTGACCTCAGTGGTAGATAAAATGATGGAATCACTTCTGAAGGAAAGAATTGTTGAGTACCTAGAGGCCAGTGAGGCACAGGACCCAAGGCAGCATGGATTCACGATGGGAAGGTCGTGTCAGACAAATCTAATAGATTTCTTTGACTGGGTGACCAAAGTAGTAGACCAGGGAGGGGCTGTGGACATGGCTTACCTAGATTTTAGCAAGGCATTTGATACAGTCCCACACAAAAGATTAATAAAGTTAGCCAGCCTTGGAGTGGGTCCCAAGGTGGTAGCCTGGATAAAAAATTGGCTAGACAACAGGACACAAAGGGTAGTAGTAAATGGAGTCCACAGTGAAGAAAGGAGGGTTACTAGCGGGGTAACGCAGGGTTCAGTACTGGGACCGGTCCTTTTTAATGTCTTTATAAGTGACATTGCAGAGGAACTGGAAGGAAAAGTATGTCTCTTTGCAGATGACACAAAGATCTGCAACAGGGTTGATACACCAGATGAAGTGGAAAGGATGAGAAGGGAATTGGCAAGGTTGGAGGAATGGTCAAATGTATGGCAGCTCACATTCAATGCAAAGAAGTGCAAGGTAATGCACCTGGGAAACAAAAACCCAGGGCAAGAGTACACAATGGGGGGTGAGATACTGACAACAGTAAAAATGGAAAGGGACCTGGGGGTAATTATATCAGATGACCTGAAGGTGGGCAAGCAATGTGAGAAGGCAGTAAGGAAGGCTGGGGGGATACTGGGATGCATAGGGAGAGGCATCAGTGGTAGAAAACAGGAAGTTGTTATCCCTCTGTACAGACAGTTGGTGAAACCCCATCTGGAGTACTGTGTGCAGTTCTGGAGACCCCATCTCCGCAAAGACATAGACAGAGTGGAGGCTGTCCAGAGGAGGGCAACCAAAATGGTGCAGGGTCTGCACCAGAAGACATCTGAAGAAAGACTAAAGGAGCTTAATATGTATACCCTTGAGGAAAGCAGAGAGGGCATGATAGAAACTTTCAAGTACCTCAAGGGAATCAACAAAGTCCAAGGGTGGCATCTTTCAGAAAAGAGATGTGCAAGAACAAGGGGGCACAATTTGAAGATAGAGGGGGGCTCAGAGGTAATGTGAGGAAGTATTTTTTCACAGAGAGGGTTGTGGATGCATGGAACAGCCTCCCTGAGGAGGTCGTGGAGTCAAGAACAGTGGGGGAATTCAAGAATGCATGGGACAGACATAAGGCAGTCTTAGTGGGGGGTAGGAGAAAGTAAGCTGTTGGTTAATTAGGTTCTGCAGCTTATCTGTTAGGTAGGAAAATGGGCAGACTAGGTGGGCCAAGCGGTCCTTATCTGCCGTCAAATTCTATGTTTCTGTGTTTCTATGTTATTAGTACTGGAAAAAAGTGACCAGACAAGCAATATGCAGAAGAGTAGTAAAATTTACCAATAACACTTCCAATAGTCTACATCTACATAGTATTAATGATACAAACCCCGCACCATGTATTTTGTTGTTACGTAATTAAAAAAAAAAATTTCCTTAAAATATAGCCTTTCTACCATGGACTACCACTTGCTACACTGGGACTACCATTTTTTGATAGGCCAGTTGTCCTGGACTAGCACGTAAATTTGAAATTTGCCATGTACCGCCCAAAACAGAGGCAGATTCATAAGCCTCATTTTCATGGCCGAGAGGGACAACAACCACAGCAACCCTGTTTCCAGTACAACCAGCCTCAATGGGGTGGCTATGGCCGGAGAGGCGCCCATAAAGGCTCTGAAGGACCCACCTCTCGTCCAGCCAAACCAACCCAGCCACCTTTTCACCTCCACCCACTGCCTGACTCTCCATTGGACCCACCCCTTCCCAGCGCCCCGCCAGGAGGCTGGTCGGGAGGACACTTTTCGCTTTATGCCGCTGCTTAGCGGAAGGTGACCTCCGACCAGTGAGTCCATCAACTCATTGAAAACGGACACTTAATAGAGTTTGTCCAGCTTCCACCGGACAGGCACCCTTCCCCTTCCCATTGCCCCGCAGAACATGCAGGCGTCATCCACACAGAGATTCAAGCCCTGCTATCCAAACAGGCCATAGAACCTGTTCCTCCAGCCCAGAGAGGAACAGGATTCTACTCGCACTTCTTCCTAGTCCCGAAGAAGATGGGCGACTTGAGACCCATCCTTGGTCTCAGCGAACTCAACCGCTTTGTAGAGTACAAGAGGTTCAGGATGGTCACTCTCCAGGGCCTGCTCCCCATGTTACATCAGGGAGACTGGCTGGCATCACTGGACATGCAGGATGCATACCTCCACATACTTGTGGTGAAGCCACACAGGAGGTTCCTCAGGTTCACCTTCCAGGGCAGACATTTTCAATTCAGCGCAGTACCCTTCGGCCTCTCTTTGGTACCGAAGGTTTCCACAAAGTGCCTCACAGTCACCGCAGTGGCACTTCGAAGGATTGGTCATTATGTATTCCCATACTTGGATGACTGGCTTCTGACAGCACCATCCAAGGAGCAACTACAAAGATCCATTCAGGACACCTGTTCTCTTTTCGAGGAACTAGGCATCACAGTCAATATCCCGAAATCCTTCCTAACACCATCCCAGAATCTGAATTTCATTGGCGCTCAACTCAACACTATTCGAGGGAGAGACTTCCTGCCAAGTGCCACAAGACAGAGCCGTCTGTCTTCAGGTCCTAGCTCAACACATCTTTTCAGCCTAGGCAGTACCAGCCAGAACTCTCTTATGGCTGCTAGGCCACATGACAGTGTCCATCATTACAGTCCTCTTTGTGCGACTTTCATATGAGGATGATTCAGTGGACCCGTCGCATCCAGTGGGACTTGGACATGCCGGTCTCCATCACAAGACCAGTACATCAAGAACTACAGTGGTGGATGACATCCCCTTCAGTGCAGGAAGGAATGCCATTCCAAAAGAAAGAAAGCACCAAACCAGATCCTCACATCAGACGTCTCAGGCACTGGATGGGGAGCACATCTAGTTGCTCACAGGACCTAGGGCTCCTGGTCAGTGAGCGAGGAATCTCTTCACATCAGTGTTTTGGAGATGAGGGCCATTCTCTAAGCCCTACAGGCCTTGAACTCTGTTCTCCAACCGGGACACCTCTTTGTGCAAACGGACAACATGTCAGTGGTGTTCTCTCTCAACAAACAAGGAGGCACACACTCCTACCCTCCCTGCAGAGAGGCAATGAGAGTGTGGGATTGGACCACGTCCCATCACTTTCTGATCTCAGTGGTCCATGTACCCGTGGTCCAAAATACCCTGGCTGACGCTCTCAGCCAAACCCGGTCGAGAACACATGAGTGGTCCCTTCTCCAGTCCGCAGTCGACATTCTAGTCAACAAATGGGGAACACCCGAGCTGGACCCCTTCGCCTCCCCTATCAACACAAAACTGCCCAGTTTCTGCTCGCTAGATCCTGAGCATGGTGTTTTCTGGTGAGACGTGTTGTCCCTCTCCTGGAAGGGGAGATTCCTCTATGCCTTTCCCCCATTTCTGGTCCTTCAGAGGGTCCTCGTCAAGGTTCAAGTGGAAGGGGCAACAATGATCTTGGTGACACCTTTATGGCCTCGACAGAGCTGGTTCCCAGTGTTGCAGCAGCTAGCGGTGGAACCTCTGATCACATTACTGTTGAGGACATACTTGCTCTCCCAGAATAACGGGACTTTTTTTTTTTTTGCTAATTTCTTTTTATTGCACCTCCAGGCCCCAGAACTCTTTCAAGCTATTCTACTCACCGCAACCGCTTCTACTGTCCACTGTGATCCTGCTTCTTCTTTTTTTTTAAACTTAGTTTATTATTTCATAGCACAATTACATCCGTTTATTGCATTCCATTTCATTATCTTTTCCAAACCCTTCCACATAATATAATTAGTATACAGATATTCCATTTTGTAATTTATGACTTTCTTTTCCTTTGTCTCTATTTCTGTATATCATAGGACGAAGAGTTCTGGTATATCCTTTTCAGAGCCATAACTCTGGAATGCATCATCTCAATCACAACAAATGTCCATGTGCTTCACAATGTCCAACATTTCCAAAGGAAAAAGAGAGCTTGTAATTAAAAATAAACAATTAAACTTTAAAAGAAAACATTTGGCTGGTAATTGTTTGTGTCTTGTCTTTTTTCATCATTTCAAGCACAGCACAGCATTTCCCAAATTACTCAGTTTTTCCCTCCGCAAGTTCAGTTCATTAACTTATTTTCCTGACCTTATACAGAAGCCTGTTGAGACAGTATAGAGATACCCTCTCTCTCTTCTAAGAGACTCATAAAGGGAGCCATACCCCATTGAATTTATCTGTCTGGAGGTGAAGTTTCACTGTAAGCGTTTCTTCCCATTGTATATTCTTAAGAATATCAATCAAGTCTTGAACCTTGGGCGGCTCTGAAGAGAGACACCTTCTGGTGATTGCTTTACCTGCTGCTGCAAGTAATATCCCTTGAAATGACTTCTGGACATTCGTACTCTTTCTCTTGATGGGGGTTCCCAGGATCATATGTTCAAAAGAGAGGGGAGTGTCTGCTCCCATCATTTTGCCATATAGGTCCTTTACCTCCACCCAGAAGGGCCTAACTATGGGAGAGTCCCAAAATATATGATAATGTGAACCTACCTGTCCACAGCCCCTCCAACAGAGCTCTGACCCAGCAGGATTAAAATACTTAAGTTTTTGATGGAGTGTTGAAAAACCTACTTGTGAGTTTCCATCTGAACTCTTTCCAATTTGGGGATGCAGATGTCCGAAAGACTCCCTCCCAGATCCTTTCCCACTGTTGATCCCCTAATTCCCAGCCTATTTCTCTTTCCCATGTCTTTTGGCATATTGGTGTCTCTCCCTTTTTGCTGTCCATATAGACTTTAACTAACTGGGAAATCAAGTGCCCCTCCTCTGGGTCTATGACCGCTCTCCTCATCAGAACCTCCATCGGATAAGGGTTCTGTTGAATTTTCTGTTTATTATTACCTGTGCACATAAAAGATACTACCTGAAGATATTGATAAAAGTGTAGTTGGGGTATTCCATACTCTTCCCTGATCTGATCAAAAGATTTGACCTGATTCTGAGCCATGAATTGACTAAAACAGCGAAGGTCATAGCTGCCCCGAGTGTGGAATGTATGGTCTTGTCACGGTGGGAGAAAACCGTGGTACTCTGAGATATTTGTCTGATTAGAAAGAGATTGTGTTATATTTAGTTCTTCTTTTACTATTCCCCATATTTTGTAAAGGTGTTCCTGCCAAGGACTGGGTAACTTTGCTTTCACTGATGTGGATGGTGGGGCTGTAAAATCTAGTCTAGGTCCATCGTTGGTGATGGTAGTGTCCTCCATGTGCACCCAAACATTGTCTGGGTCTCTCCTAAGATGTGCCACCCATGGTGTTTTCTGGGCCATTTTGTAGTACAGTTTCAAATTGGGTAACCTCCACCCCACCGTGGAATTTGGGCTTCTGGAGGACACTTCATGCCATTCTCGGCTTTTTATTGTTCCACACAAACTTATGTAAAACTTTTTCTGTTTTTTTCCAGTCTGCTGTGGGTATACCCAGAGGTAAAGAACTAAACAGAAATAAAAACCTTGATAAAATGTTAATCCTAACGGATTCTGTTCTACCCATTAATGACAAAGGTAAAAGATTCTACCTCTGCAGGTCCTCACAGACTTCCTGTATCAATTTATCATAGTTAGCTTTATGTAAATGTGCCATATTTACAGGGATATGAATACCTAGGTAATGGACACTGTTTGACAACCATTTAAAGGGCAGGGTCTGCATCAGCTCCCCTGTGCGGGAACCACTTACCAATAGGACCTCTGTTTTATCATAATTGATTTTAAAGCCTGATATTTCACTATACCTCTCTAATATGTTGGAAAGTATGGGGTAGGTACCCACTGTTTTTTGAAGATACAACATCATATCATCTGCGTACAGTGAAATACAGTTCTCCTCTCCAGCTGTTTTAATTCTCTCCAACCCTGGGTTCGTCCTTATATGCTCTGCCAAAGGCTCCATACTGAGAGCAAACAACAAGGGCGACAGGGGGCAACCTAGTCTTGAGCCTCTCTGTATCTTTATTTCATCAGAGACCATACCGTTCACTTTTATTTGGGCTGTTGGTGATTTATATATTGCTTTTATCCAATTTAAAAATGTATCCCCGAAGCCAAATTTATATGTTGTTTTTTGAAGATATTCCCAACGAAGGCGGTCGAACGCCTTTTCAGTATCGATCGTTATCGCTACTTGCTGGACCTTTGTCTGTTTACCACTTTGTAAAATATTTAAACGTCTCCTGATGTTGTCTTGAAGATGTCTGTGGGGGGACAAAGCCTGCCTGGTCCGGACGGACCAGGGATGTCAATATTTTATTTAGTCTGGTGGCCAAGACCTTAATGAAAATTTTTGAATCAACATTTAATAATGAGAGCGGCCTATAGGAGGTGCTGTTTTCTGGCGATTTTCCCTCCTTAGGGATTACAGATACCAAAGCTTGTCTCCACGTGTTCGGGAAGTCCACGACACTTTCACAGGAGTTGAACCATTTAGTCAGTTGGGGGATTAACTGTTTTGCAAATCTTTGATAAAATTCTATGATATAGCCATCCGGCCCTGGGGATTTGCCCTTCTTCATCTCTTTTATCACTGCTGTTACTTCGGCCATAGTAATTGGAGTGTCCATTGATATTCTCTGTACCTCTGAAAGTTTGGGTAGTGTGATTTCTCCCAGAAATCTATCTGTGTTTTCATTAACCTGAACTATGTTCGGATCATCCGAGTAGAGGGTAGCATAATAGTTCCTAAACACTTCCGCTATCTCCTTTGGGGTATATACCTCTGATTGCTGCCCCCCTTCTAGCTTTTTAATTTTTTTAACATGCATTTCTGCCTGAAGTTTCCGCAGAGAATGCCAAAAGTTCTCCTGCCCTGTTCATAATATTTCTGACTTGCAACATGCAACTTCTCTTCCACCTGTCTGTCTATTATGTCCTGTAATTCTTTCTTAACTTCTTGCATTTCTTCCTCTAACTTTCTCTGTTTGGTTGTTTTATTTTCTTTCTCTAGCTCAATTAACCTTTTTTTCTAGTGCATCTTGTTTTTCCTGGCGTTGCTTTTTCAGTCTAGAGGAATAGGAGATTATCTTCCTCCTTAATGTTGCGTTCAGGCCATCCCAATACCACTTCCATCCCGTTTCCTCTGGTTTATTGTGATACTGGTAATCGTCAATAGCAGTTTTGATTTTCTCCCCAAATTCTTCCCTTTCTAGTAATGATGTGTTGAATCGCCATGTAGTAACTCTGTCCCAATCCCCCACCTTTAGCTGTAAGAATACTGCTGCATGGTCCGAGAACCATCAGGGTTGAATGGTACACTCCTATATTTTATGTCTCTCTACTTGGCTACATAAAAAATAATCTATTCTAGAATACGTCCGATTTGGACTTGAAAAGAATGTAAAATCCTTAATGTGTGGGTTCAAGTCCTGCCAGACATCTACCAGTGCTAACTCTCTAACCCCTCCTCTAACTACCTTACTCATTTTCTTGTTTGTTTTAAGATTCTGAGAAGACCGATCCAACCCTGGGTTAAGAACACAACTGAAGTCTGCTCCCATCAGAATCATTTCCTCCCCTAATTCGGATATTTTCCCAAACAATTTTGTGTAGAATGAAGGGCCGTCCTCATTTGGGGCGTTTATTAAATGTAGTTTATGTGAAAACAATTTTCCTGAGAATATTAACCCCCTACCCTCTCCCCATGATACCTCTGAGGTTATCTCTAAAGGAAGACCTCGTCTAATAAGTATTGCTGTCCCTGCTTTCTTATCCTTAGGGTGTGAGGAACCTACCACATGCCTCACCCTTGATCTTTTTAATTTTCCATGTTCAATAGGGGTTAATCTTGTTTTCTGCAAAAATCCGATATCTATGTTTGCCTTTTGTAGGTAATGTAGAATCTTTGTTCTCTTTGCTGGAGAATTAATTCCCTGAACATTCAGGGTTGCTATTTTGAGAGATCCCATTTATGTTAAATCTCTGATGTACCCTTCATTCCACCATTCCGCTCTAATATTGTATTTATCTATAGCCATCTTTGTTTCTCTCCATCTGTACCTTCCTTTCTTGATGTCTGTTGCTTCAAATGTTTTGTCCTTATCTATACCAGCTTTAAACAGTACATTTTCTGCACAACCAGTACTCACTGCAAACATTGTGCCCTGTGCCTTTAAACTTTTTAGGCCTAGGGCTATCAAGTCGTAAACTAAGAACTTTTCAAACCCTTTAACAACAATTGTATGCTTCCAAGGCTTAGATCAAAAAAGAAAAAAAAAATGTTATGCAACGATAGCTGCTGTGCCTGTTTAAGTACAAGCTATACCCACTATGCTGTGGGTAAGTAGTATAATACGTCACCCAGCGACCCTCTCAGTTATAAATTGAGAGGTAGTATGGTTAGGCCTTCCGCTGTGGTACCCTTGCTTAGTGGCCTAGCTTAAAGGCATGTGAAGCCTAGGGAGCCACTGCGAATCCGTGATCAGCCGTCCTCCCTTCCTTCTACTTTATTTTGCTCCAAGAATGTAAGGAGGGTTCCTCCCTTCCCCCCACCCCATTAAGTCAGACCAAGCATGAACAACGCCAGGAGAAAAAAAAGGGGGGGGGTCCCCTTTACCATAGACCCCAGTGCAAGGGCTTAACCTGTTTAAACAGTGTTGCGAAGGCACTGCATACATCCCCAATCCAAGGGCCCCCCTCCCTAGGTAGTCCCAGAGTCCCCCTGTTTCCAGGCGATGAAGATAAGTGCCCCCACAGCAGCAGAAGTGCAGTGAGGGAAAGAGAAGAAGAACCCCCCCCCCCCAGTAAGAGGGCTTATGATGTTTTCTTCATTGGCTGACTTGCAACATTGCCAGTCCAAAGTCAATTTGAAAGTACCTTTATTGCTATATCCCTCAGGTCTGAGATCTGGCTAGGTAGTGCTCTCCTTCCTCTGCACTTGCAGTAGTTTCTCTTGCGATGAGTTCTCTGAGGTTGGCTCCCAGATGGGTAGGCCAGGAAATAGCTGTAGGAGAAGCACACCGCAGCCTGCCCGCTCTGCACCACGCTGTCTTAGTAATCTCCTGCTCCAAAGCCACTGTTGAAAATTCTGGAACCTGGATCACTAATTTGCGTAAGGTCGGGGCTGTCTCATATAAAGAGTCAAACACACGGGGACCAGTCTCTGTGAAGACACGCAGCCTAATTGGGTACTGCAGCTGAATGTTAAGGTTCTTTTCCTTTACCACCTTAATAACATCTTTAATTTGTTTTCTCTTTATTTAAGGATATCTGAAAAGTCCAGATCAAACGATAGGCGCTGACCATCTAGTGTAATCTCTCTCAGTTTCCAAGCCGTTTGTAAGATTAACTGTTGGTCACGGTAGTTGAGCATTTTAACAATTATGGAATGAGGCCGGGCATTTTGTTCTTTTGGCTTCTAGACAAGGGACCGAAGAGCCCTTTCAGTGATTAAGGCACGGTCTGTTGCAAGCTTTAGTGTGGATTCCAGTATGCATATGACAAAGTTTTCCATACTTGCAAAAGATTCCTCCAGTCCCTCTGGCACTCCAAAAATCCAGAAATTGTTTCCATGTCATTTATTTTCTAGATCATCTAATTTTAACTGCAGTTCTCGTTCTCTGGTTAGCAAGTAAAATATCGCCTGGTCATGCTGTCCGCTCGAGTCAGTCAACGATCCCACAGCTTGTTCGGTGGCTGTAGTGCATTTATCAATGCTCCAAAGGTCTGCTTTAACATCTGTCACCGAGGATTCCACCCTGTGGAGTGTCTTTACTATTCCATCTAGCTTTGCCATTATCGTGTGTTGATCGAGAGGTTCCAAGCCATCTTCAGAGTCCGCGATACTGGAGACCGGGGATTCCGGGTGGGAATCAACTAATAGGCCTTGTTTGCTGTCCCCAATCATCAAGTCTTTAAGTTTTGGTGATTGCATACCTTTGCCCTTAATTTTGCTAGTCACCATCTCCCTCCACTGAATTCTCATTATTGGGATATTGGATGACTGCGGATGGCTACGAAATACCACTTTTTAATTCTGTTTTTAAGCAGTGGCTCCTAGAGCTCCCAAATCAAGCGGCCATGCACTTGGTGACATCACCGGAAGTTGATCCTGCCTCTTCAAGGACATTACTTTCTCCTCATGGAACCCTCTCCGGGCAGGGTCTACGAGGAGATTGAAGGGGCGGAGGCAGAGATCCAGTATTGGGCGTGTGGCGGCAGGCACTGTGAAAGCTGTCACCTCTGGACTGGATGGGTTTTCCATTAATTACGCCGCAGACGTGGGATGCAGTGCTGCCCAGACCCGGACGCGGAATACTCCCCACCATGTCCGGAAGGCAGCCAACGCCTTCTCCTCCTATAGATGCTGGCCCTGAACGCTGCAGTGCCTCCGTCTCCACCGGGGCCGCCATGCCTGGCCATCCCTGGATCCCTCCCCAAGAGAGGAGAGCAGTCCACTGGACACTCGATCCTCTCTCTCCCCTGCCAACCCCCAGCGGCCCAGGCTGGTTCCTGAACCTGGGTCACTGGCATGACGCGAGGTGTGGCGTCCCGCGCCACCGGGCCAGGGCAACGGGACACAGGTTTGGGGTTTCTGACAAAGTTGCTGATGTCCTTGTTGTGGCCAGCAAACCTTCCACCAGAGCAACCTATGCCTTGAAATGGAAACGTTTTTGTCTGTGGGCTATGGCTCATCACCTTGACCCATTGACCTGTCCAGTGAATACTCTCCTTGACTACTTGCTGTCCCTTTTGGATTCAGGTTTGGACTAGTCCTCCATCAAAGTGCATTTGGCTGCCATTGCTGCCTGACACATCCCTGTCCAAGGCAGAACGGTGGCACAGTTGGAGGTAACCCGTACATTCCTTAGGGGCATTCTGCACATCAAGCCTCCCATAATGGATCTGGTCCCCCCCCTTGGGACCTGCTTTTTGTTTTGGAGAAGTTAACCTCTAACCCCCTTTTGAACCAGCCGTGGATTGCGAGCTTCGTTTTCTCTTTTGGAAAACGTTATTTTTAGTTGCTGTTACTTCTGCTCAAAGGATTTCCGAGCTTCAGGCCCTGATGTGTAAGAAGCCTTCTTTGGTGTTTCACAAGGACCAGGTGGCCTTTAGAACCAATCCTAAGTTTCTACCCAAGGTGGTGTCTGAGATGACCTTAAACCAGGACATTCAGTTTCTGGTTTATTACCCTAACTATTCAAAAAGGGGAGAATCTCTTCTCCACACTCTAGATGTGCATCGCACCCGTAGATTTTATTTGTCCAGAACTAAGAACAGCAGGCGTTCTGACCAACTATTTGTCTCTTTTGCCCCCGGAACCCTAGGGGCTCCAGTGACCAGATACTATCAAAGTGGCTAGTACATTGTACAGTATTTCCTTCTGTTACCAGAAACACAACAAATCCCTACCGGGGTCTGTGCGGGGTCATTCCACAAGAGGTATAGCTGCCTCCTTCGCTGCACTGAGAAACGTGTCGGCATCAGACATTTTTGTGGCAGTTACCTGGCACACAGTCCACACCTTCATTAAGCACTACAGTCTGGACATTGCCTCGAGACACAGAGCAGGCTTTGGCCTCGCAGTTCTGCAGGGTCTCCTCTTGTACGGGATCTTCCCCTTCTCTTCTCATTTACCTTCCACCCATGTGCTGATACTTTTCTTCTGCTGCTTGGGAATCAGTCCTAATGGTGTTACCTGCTGCAAGAGCTGACTCTCGAAGTAAGATAGTACAGTTACGTAAGAACTTACTGTAACAGTAGATCTTAGAGAGAAGCTCTTGCAGCAGGTATATTTCCTGCCCTCCTTCCCCCTAGAGGGGTTCCGCTGCATACGACCTAGATCGGCTATTACATTTTTGTTCTGTGTCCTGATCCTGCCACCATTGCAAGACCTGGATCGGGGTTCGAGTCACTGGGACTAGTTTGGTAAGGGAATCCTTTCTTTGGGACCAGAAGGCTCTTAAGTGGAACTGAATGTCCCTCATCTGGAATCTTGCTCCTTGGACCACTGCTGTGGAAGCTGCCATGTGGCCCAGAAGCCGAAGGAAATGCCTTGCTGGTCAAGACACCATAGACTGCTGGCTAGAAGTTTGCCATGGGGTCCTGTTGCCTGTCAGGTACAGTCCTAATGGTGTTACCTGCTGCAAGAGCTTCTCTCAAAGATCTACTGTTATGGTAAGTTCTTCCGTAACTGTACTTTCTATCCACACTGGTTGGCATGTCCCTTTCCCCTTTAAATCTTGCCGGATGGTCTGAAAGCTGGCTTCTCCCACCCACCCAGGTGGTATATCCCTCGGCTCTGCCCCTTGATGCCAGATCTTCCTTTCTGCTGGAAGATTCGGGTTCCTTCCTTACTGCTCCCAGGTTGAGTATGCCCTGGCGCTTAATCCTTCGGACAAACTATCGAAAATTAAACTCATTAGAGTTTCTCCGTATAAGTTTGCGATGTTGACCGTGATGGAGGACAAGTCCTCGCCCGGGTTCTGCCAGTGTTCTTGCAGGGAGAATATGTCCCGTAACAACCTGCACTCCACATGCATTTACTATCTGGGCCATGACCATGATACCCAGACCTGCGACTTTTGTTGCACGTTCCATCCAGCAATTTCAGACGATTGCCTCGCACATCTGCAGCTTGGATTACAGTAAAAATGGCACCCGCTGGTCAAATCCAAAGATGCTCAACTTGTGGTCTCTGCGGCCGCTGGATCCGCTGACCAACTGGAGCAAGTGAAGACCTTTGAGGAGGAGGCGGCTTACGCCACAGAGCAGTCCTCTTCAGTTTCGGTCTTTGTCCCACTCAAACTGGGCCCTTTCTTCTCCAGATACTTCAAGGAGTTGTGCCAGTCTCTCCCAACAAAAGGGGAGGGCCCATCTGGTTCGCATACCTCCCGTTCCAGGAAAAAGGATTGAGAGAGGATTCATCATGTCAGTATCGCTCTTGAGAGAGAGAGAGAGAGAGAGAGAAATCTTGGTCCCGGGGTCTCATGTTTTGACCTCGGCCACTGGCTTCATGGTGCCCCCGTCAGGTCAGCCAGCTAAGACGCGGGATGACGACCCAGTCGAAATTGTCATCGATTCCATCGACCCGTTGTTGACTGATGAGGCCGACAATTCTTTATTCAGGACCCTGGTCCTGCCAGGACCCATGGAGGAGTAAACCCAGCCCACTGGGACTCCACCTGTGGTCTCTGTCCCTGACCTGGAGGAGCTGCTGTTCTCCTCGGCACTTTCCAAGCACCCCCGTCGGTCCCCCCGATGGTCGAGGTCTCGGACACCCTTGACCGACAGGCCAAGGAAGTCTCACAAGCGGTGCTCCAAGAAGCAGTGACGCCATTATTTATCTTCATTCTCCTCAGATGAAGAGAGGCTTTGACGCAAGTTGCGTCGACGCAATGAGGACCTTATGTGGCAACAACTAATGATGACTGGGACTTCCTGTGACATCACTGTAATGGTTAGGCACTGAATTCAATAGCTCCGTTGTAGCCCTGCTCTAATCTGAGTAAAACCTTGCTTGATTCAATAACCAACAACAACTTGACAAGTGTTATATTAACTGAAGATGGCGGGGAAACAGCTGAAAGCAAAAGGACCAAAACCGAATGCCTCAACGGGTAAATTTAAACAACTAATCCTCGAGGCAACCGGGAAGGGTTTTGGGGCCTTGAACCCACGAGTCCGATCCCCATCAGAAACCTTGCTCGAACCAGAGAACGAAGACTTGGCACAACCTGAAGATACAGCTTGCACCCTACAAAAAATCCTACAAACAGTCAACAAAATAGACTCTTCACTAGCAGATTTAAAACCGGATGTACGTACCTTGGACAAGAAAGGGTCAGCTAATGCCACCAAGGTTACTGAGTTTTCCGAAGCACAAAATTCTAACGAAAGACTTATGCTATTTCTCCTTGTCGGGACCATGAGATCCAAAATCGCTTAGAAGACCTTGAAAACAGATCTCGACGTAATAACTTCAGAATCCATGGAGTGCCTGAAGGTTCTGAGGAAGGATTTGCCACAACCACAGACTTTATCCAGCAACTGCTCTGCTCCATGCTCTCTCTCCTCTCGGATCTCAAACTCAACATCGATGGGGCCCACTGCTCACTGGTCCCAGACCAGCAGATCCCACAGCGCGCCCTACATCTCTCTCATTGTGGGTATGGTCTATTTCCAAAGCAAAGGATTCTCCAAGAAGCTTGGAGACATGGGGAGATAAAATATAAAGAAGCTACCATTTCCTTCGATCAAGACTTCTTGACTGCTCTTCAGGCAGAAAGGCAATGAGCTTGTGCGGTGATCAGAGACCCTAAAGTTAAAAAAAAACATCAAAGCGCGACTGCTATACCCAGCATGAGTAAAACTTCATTTAGATTTAGAAAACCTTTGCCTCTCTGGTGGATGCAGCTCCCCTTCTGAGGGAAATGGATATCCAGCTACCCGACATGGAAGCTGAAACCCTGCAACGCAAACTTACAATGGGAGCCTGGAGTGTGGTTACAAGAGGACAGTCTAAAAAAACAAAGCTTTCCAGGAGCACTCCCACAAGCCATGACAACGAACATCACCAGACTCCTTCAATGGGCAGATTACAGGGCCTCGGAGAAGAGTACTTCCTCATCGCTCACCACCTCCCCGAAACGATTAGGTATAGTAACAGGCTAAGGTGGAGGTCCTGCTTTACTACGAAGAGAGGCGATGATCGCACCAAACCATTGAAGCTTCTTTTTTTTCCTTTTGCCTGCTGCAAAAGATTATGTTAAATATAACTGCACATTAGACTAGAATTTAACGAGCTGAAAACGGACTGAATTATTATTGGAAATGGAGTGGATTACTCTGGGGGGGAGGATTCTAAGAGAAGAAAACAATTTTTGCCCACCTAAGCGTTTGCTAACGGATCAATCAGAGAGATTTGGTTAGGAAAATATGGATCTGAAACAGGGTGGAAAATTAATATTTAAGACCTATGATCTGAAACATGCCACAGTTGTATTAAATAAATGACCCGGGAGGCAAGCTGCTCAAACTTCCTGGGGGTCATGTATTAGCCCACTTGCCCTGGGGTGAATGGAGAAGTAAGAGATACAAAATATTCATTCTGGGCACATGGTATGATGTATTTATATATATACTTCTCCACGAAGTTGACTGGGGGGTGGAGGAGGAGAAGAGCGCTTGAGAAGAGTACTCACAGCGAATATGGCTGGTCTGACTTAGAATCAAGAAAGCAAGGCTTACGCACTACTAAAGGTTAATGAACAGGGAGCGGCGGGGGGGGAGGAACCACGGATTGAAATGTTGAAAGCGGTTCTAGTGTACCATACAAGTGATGACATTTTTGAGTGAGCGCCTGTACTCTGAGAGGAGTTACAGTTTCTGCCACATACCCCTCAGGGTAAACATCGTTGAGAGGAATTAAAATGGCTGCAGGTAGTGGCCTCCCACAGCGACAAGCTATGAGTTTTCCCTAGGAAGCCATATGTTCAGCAGTTTTGGATGTTTTTAATGTGTTATTTCACGTGTTGTTTACATGTTTGTTGCTGTTTGAATTGTTATGGTAGTAATGTTAAAAAGGGAAACCACCTAATGCACCCTAGAAATAAGGGACCCTATAATATTAGGACTTTGACATGGAAGAACCAGGTCAGGAACAAGAGGGGAACAGGGAACGGGCTCAAGTAATGGGATAAGTTACATAGTTTATTATCAGTATGGTACACTTGAATATAATTTCTTATAATGTTAAAGGGATTAACTCCCCTATCAAGCGCACCAGATTATTAAAAGAACTAAAACACCTAGCATGTGACATTGCTTTTTTGCAAGAGACACATCTCTCAGAATTGGAACATCGTAAATTGCGTCGACAGTGGGTGGGGCAGATTGAAGCGGCTTCACACCTTTCAGGGATGAAAAGCAGGGGTAGCAATACTAATTAAAAGAAACAGTCCATTTACAGTTCAGGAGGTGGGGGAAGGGGGGACTCCAGGGCCATTTTGTCAGGGTATCAGGGTCACTACAGGGGGAAAAAGTACATTTGGTCAACATTTATGCTCCTGACACAGAGGATTTTCTTTCAGAGATTTTTCTTAAGATAGCAGACCTACCACAAGGACTAATTTTATTAGGTGGTGACTTCAATACGGTGATCTGTCTGTCCCTGGACCGCTCATCAGGTCACACCAACACAGCTAAGGCAGCCACCAAAAAGCTTAAAGCCCTGATCGGTGAATCAGGGATGGTGAACATATGGAGATCCCTTAAGGGGAGGGAAAAAGATTACACATTTTATTCATCAGCTCAAAAATCTTATTCATGGGTAGATATGTTTCTAACCCAGACGTCAACTCTCCACCAATACAGTACTGCCAGAATACACCCCATAATACTTTCTGACCATGCACCACTGTCCCTTAAATTGTCATGGGGAGAAGAAGAGAAACGTACTGTCTGGAGATTGAACGTCTTGTTACAGAACGATAAGAACTTTGTACAACAAATTACTCAAGCAATGGAAAATTTAGCCTTAGACTCCCTGATGGTAGATTGTTCACCTTTGCTCTGGTGGAATACCATGAAGGAGGTTATTAGAGGACATAGCATTAGTTTTGCCTCTACCAAAAAGAAACATACTAACTTACAAATACAAAAACTTAGGGATGAAATCAGGGAATAAAAAATCAACTACAAACAACTCCCAGATCATGGAAGATTATTGAAAGCACTCACTAAAGCTCAAGCAGAGCTTCAGAGTCTAGAACACAAATCAGTGGAGGGGCTACTCCACTTCTCTAATCAAAAATATCATGAAGTTGAGGGTAAAGCAGCAAAACTTTTGGCACTCCACTTAAAGAAAGCACAAGCAGACAAACATGTAGTACAGCTGAAAGAGAAAAATAACCCTGAAAAATGCTGGATAAAACCCAGCGACGTAGCACCCCAGTTTAATAAATACTTTGGAGCTCTCTATTCAGAGGAGAAAAACAGTCAGGAGGTGGCAAATAAAACCAAGGAATTCCTGAACACATTGTCCCTTCCAGCTCTGCCCCCAGAAGCTCAGCAAAAGCTGTCAGCACCCATCACCGAACAGGAAATCACCCAGGTAATAGTTGGGTTACTTTCTGGCAAATCTCCAGGTCCAGATGGATTTTCAGTGGAGTTTTATAAAAATTTGGGAAAATCCTAGCTCCTAAATTGGCAACAGTAATAAACTCCACATGGGTTGAGGGTAAACTCCCAACATCTTGGGAAGAGGCCCTGGTTACAGGCATCCTGAAACCCGGAAAACCTTGTGAATATTGTGAAGCATACAGACCCATCTCCCTGCTCAACCAGGATTTTAAAATATTAACAAAATCCCTAGCCACAAGACTTCAGAAATATATTGAACTACTAGTACACCCTGACCAAACAGGGTTTATACCCCACAGACGCATGTCAGACAATATCAGACCGTTATTAAATATTCTAACAGGAGCCTCCGACTCTAAATCATCACAGCTGGTGATTTTTTTAGACGCCGAGAAGGCGTTTGACCACCTAAACTGGACCTATATGACAGAGGTTTTGCATCATATGGGAGCAGGAGGCTCCTTTCTTAAGTGGGTCTCTATGTGCTATCAAAATCCATGAGCCCGGGCATGGGTTAATGGGACTATATCCATCTACTTTGCCATAGAAAGGGGAACCAGGCAGGGATGTCCCCTTTCCCTGCTATTGTTTGCGCTTAGCATGGAGCCACTGGCTCAAGTGATCAGAAAACATTCACAAATACAAGGCATCAGGATAGGAGCGGCCAATAATAAGATAACTTTGTATGCAGACGATACCTTGATCTACCAAGGGGATCCAGAGTCCTCCATCCCCCCATTGCTGCACCTTCTAAAACAGTTTGGAAACATCTGGTTTCAGACTAAACACTGACAAATCGGAGGTAATACGGATAGGTGGTCCCCATCAGCTAAAGGAAGGTCAGTGATCCCCTTTAAATGGGTCAAGAAGAAAATCTGTTAGCTTGGAATACACATACCTACAAATCTTTCTAAACTCTACCAGTTTAGCTACTTTACTTTAACCCAAGTATTTACAGATATCAGTAGATGGCAAACCTTGTTGCTGACTTTCTCGAATAGGACTGAAGCCATCAAAATGAACATACTGCCCCGATATTTATTCTTGTTCTTAAACTTGCCAATCCCATTCCCATTGAAGAAGTGAAGGGAGCTCAGAAAGAAGTTATCCAAATTCACATGGGCAGGTAAAAAACCCAGGAAAAGATGGGATCTCCTGACATTGGCCAAGGAGAAGGGAGGGTGTGGGGTTCTGGATTTTATGAATTATTATAGAGCTGCACAGGTATTACCAGTTTTGAAGATGATTGCACTGGAATATAGAGGAGGATGGTACCTGATGGAAAAGAGGGCACACCCTCAAATCCCCCTCAATGTATTACCATGGGTAGTACTGTCCCCAGGTATCAAAGCCATTACTAATAGATGGACCAAACATACTGTATCCTCTTGGATATGCACTAGACAAAGCTGAGACGTACCTGGTCCAGTCTGGGCCTACCTCCCCTGACTTTCCTCCCGCAGTTGCCTGCATTACAAGATGATTCTTGCTTCCTTTGCTGGTAGGCCCAAGGCCTAAAATTTCTCACACTGCTAGTACACAATGAGGTGTTGAAATCATTTACATTGTTATACCAAGAATGTAACATTCCCCATAAAGACTTCTTTAGGTTCCTACCATGCAGACACTATATTAACACAACAGTAGGACTTGAGGCTCTGACAGCGGGCCCAGCTCAACCCCTGCTGAGGATATACCAAAAGAGCCAAATGGCGGATACAAGAAATTTAATTTCACATATTTATAAAGTGTTGCAGGATGGGGTGGGAACACTCTTGGTCCAGAGAATTAAAGAGAAATGGCAGGAGGAAATGGGAACGCCACTCTCAGAGAGGGAATGGGACAGGGTGTGGAGTGGTATACATAAAACATCCAACTCACCTGCTTGGAGGGAATTTAGGTGGAAGGCAGCAGTGAGATACTTCATAACCCCGGTGATAACTTCAAATTATATTCATACAAATACAGATAGATGCTGGAGACACTTTGGATCGAAGGGCACCCATTTTCTGTTTTGGGATTGTCTAAACATCAGATTATATTGGTTGGAGGTGGCTCGGACTGCCCAGGAAGTTTTCCAGCTGGATGCCCTCACCAGCTTTGCTAATTTGGTGTTGAGCCTACCCCCGGGGGACTCAGATCCCCAGCCCAGAGATACCTTTTTTATATTCTGGGGGCAGCGACATAGAAAGTGATCACACAAAATTGGCTCTCACCACAAGGGTTGTCCTTCTCTATATGGAGGACAAATGTAAATTCAGTTAAAGGTATGGAGGCCATCACTGCTCGACTAAGGCTTTGTACAAACCAATTCAGGTCCAGATGGCTTCCTTTCTTTGAGTATGTAGAAAACAAGGAGGGCACACCGTCCTGGATCAATATGTTCTTGGTTAGCCCTGACCCTTCCAGCTCTCCAGGCTTCTTTTAATGGGGTCTGGTGGAGCAAGAATTTCAAGCAGTTCCTAATGTCAAGCTAACAGCATATAGGATGCTATTTTCCCAACAAGCAATGTTTTTAACTACAAATATAGGATGAACAAGCATAGATTAGTAAGAAATGCAAGACACAAGGTTTTCTAAAATCTTAGGCTACAGACTTTATTGAAAAATGTTGCTTGTTTTTTGTTGTTTTCTTTTTATTCTTATGCACAGTATAGGACTTCGTTGAATAGAAACAAAGGTTAAAAGTACATAATTAAAAAGTGTATCCCAGCCGCTTGGAACAAGTTGTTCGGGATCCCTTCATAGCATCGGATCTTCATCTGTAAACACAAAGAAGATTGGATAACTTTAAGGGACATTGCTTTAGACATGGACTTTAATAGTAGCTGGAAATGTATGAAATTTATGTATTAAATGTATTAAATTTAAATTAAATTTAGGGAGGCAGTATAGCGCAGTGGTTTAAGGGGTGAGATGCAAATCTGGTGACATCCAGCAGACCAGACCTGGGTTTGAATCCCACAGCTTCCACTTACATACTGTGTGACCCTGAGCAAGTCACTTAACTTCCCTGTGCTCCCAGGATGCACCTGTAAAAAAGCTTTCAGCTTAGTGTGCTACTCCTGGTTAAACAACTAAATAAAAAAAAATAAATAAATAAAAAATAAATATTAGTACTGAGAACTTGTACAAATAATGAGATGCAAAAGTAATGCATTGTATGTCCTATATTAGTTAATAAACTTTTCGAGTTTCAAAAAAAAAAAAACTAATGATGACCGGTCCGAAGTCAACCCCGGCTTCCACTCCAGCCATCACATAGCTGTCGCCCACTAGGACGCCGCCGATGACTCCTCCGGAGCAGGTTGACACTGTCCCTCCGCCCGTAGAGCTGGTGAAGACCCTCCCGGCTTGGCCGAAGCCGGCCTCTCCACCGATCCTGGTGGAGCCACCACCTAAACAGCCTCCCGCAAGGGGTCCTGCCGAGGAGTCTCGGCCCGTTAAGGGCCTCCCACACAGGCTGTCCATCACCCTCACTCCCGATCATCTGCTGCAGGTAGAAAGTGACTCTGGTGGTCGGCCGCTATATCTGGACTACTCAGAGTCCGTGGACTCTGACTTGAATTCGCGTCCATATGATGATTCAATGAGTCTCTCGACAGCGGAAGGTCCCATGTCCTTCTTGGGCATCCTCTGTCTCATCTCCAAATCCATGGGGATGCCTTTGGAGCCTGTTGAAAAACGGGCCGAATATCCCCTAACTGATATTCTCAGAAAAGGGAATTCCCCATCTGAGGCCTTCCCAGTGGCTGAAGCCATAGTTGGCCCGGCCCTGAATCTTTGGCAGCACCCAGCCTCCTGCCCTGTGCCTTCAGCCTGGATGGCCTGCAAGTATGCGGTTCCCATTGGCTCCCCTTCGGGGTTCTCACTGCACCCCTCAGCTGAGGGGCTGGTGCTCGAGTCTGTGTTTTGGTGCTCGGGCAATTCTGGAGACATTGATAGACCTCCGGACAAAGAGTCCAAATAGTTGGACCATTCGGCCAGAAAGGTCTATGCTGCCTCCTCGCTTGGTCTCCAACAGGTGAGTTCGGCCGTCATTATGGCACACTTCTCCCATGTCCTCTTGGGCTCCATGAATGAGGTGCTTCCTCATCTCCCCGTAGACCTTCAGACCACGGTCAAGCAGGTTAGGGACCAGGGTCGGGCTGTTGCTGAACAACAACTCCAAACTGCTCTGGATATCGAGGATTCTTGTGCCCGTTCGGTGGTGGCCACAGTTGCCATGTGCCGCAGGGCTTGGCTGAGAGTCTCAACCTTTATGGCAGACACCCAGCACAAACTGGCGGATGTTCCTTTCCTGTGTACCGTCCTGTTTGGTCCAGGAGTTGAAGGTCACCTTCAGCATATCGAGAAGTCCAGTGCCACCTTGGACTCCGTTACTTCCACCCAAAAGGAACCTCAGGGTTCTAAAAAGCAGAAGAGAAAGCACTTTCGGCCTTCTGCCCCTGCCGCAAAGCGGCCCCAGTACCAATCTAGGCAGCAGCAGCAGGCTCAGTCTTTGCTCCCTCAGCCCAAGCCAGGGGCTCAGGCAGCCCATAAACCTGCCTCACTCTTGTCTCTTGGTCAACGAGGCCAAGTCGGAACTCGTGCCCTCGCAGGTGATGTGCTTCATTGGGGCAGAGCTCGACTGTTGCCGAGCCAGAGCCAGGCTCCCGGTGGACAGGGTGGAGGTTCTCTACTCCTTTGCCCGATCATTTCTGGTTGGGCAGTTGCATCTTTCCTGGGACTTCCTGCAACTTCTGGGTTACATGGCAGCCTGTACCTCCACGGTCTGATGGTCCCGGTGGCATGCAGCGACTAGGTAATTTCGACCAGCTGGTCACTATGACCTAGAAGATGTAGGACACGCTCCAATGGTGGACCATCCTAGAACATCTGCAGGAAGGGATCCCATTTGTCCGCCCTGAGCCGACAGTCATCTTGACGACCAGTGCCTCTCTTACAGGCTGGGATGCCCACAGAGCCTACGGGCTCTGGACCTCCGAGGAATCCCAATGCCACATCAACCTGCTGGAACTCCAAGCTATTCAGCTGGCACTGACTGCATTCACTCCATTCCTTTGGGGTCAAGTGGTTCAGGTCCAGACAGACAACACCACGACCATGTACTATCTCAACAAACAGGGCAGCACGCACTCCCGGCCTCTTTGCAGGGAAGCTCTCTGCATCTGGACCCTCATGAGCCTTCTGGAGGCGGATCTTATAGCTATTCATGTGGCAGGAGCCTCAAATCAGCTGGCGGATACCCTCAGCTGTGTAGGCGAGGCAACGCACGAGTGGTCTCCATCCAGAGGTTGTGCACAGCCTGTTCTCCCAGTGGGGCACCCATCAGGTGGACCTGTTCACCTCCATGGAGAACGCAAAGCTGAGGCTGTTTCATGCCCCGTCCCCCACAGGGTTCACTGCAGGGGGATGCCTTCTCCAGGCCATGGACCCCAGGTCTCTTCTTTGCCTTCCCTCCACTTCCCTTAGTCCACAAGGTGATCCTGGTCACTCCACACTGGCCCCACCAGTTCTGGTATCCAGATCTCCTCGGTGTCAGTGTCAGGCTCCCGAGGCATCTCCCTGCACGCCTGGACCTGCTCTCCATCAGTCAGGGGAAGGTATTCCACCTGGACCTTCAATCCCTGCACCTGACAGCCTGGTTCCTGAATGGCTAGAGATCTTCCTGGACTAAGTCTCCATCACTCATTCACACTAGTGGGATAGCACTGGAGGCGCTAGGACCAAGCGGGAGCCTAAAATTTTCAGAAGGGTTGGCACCGAGACAGGACCATGCATGCACGAGACTAGCTCGTGCCTGTGTAGGCTATCTCGGCGTCGACCCTCCAACCGCCCGAGTTCCTTTTCTCCCGCCGTCGAGTGCGCTTGGATGTGGACGTCGCTCGTTGGCCGGAGTCTTAAGTTTTCATCTGTACGACAGCAGCTTTTAGCGTTTAATATTTTAAGTAGTACTTTCTTATTTTACGAACAAGAAAAGATTTTGAAGAAGAAGAAAAAGAAATTCTTTCCTGCCATCAACGGAGTCGTCCTTAGACGGTAGCGGTGATGGTAGGAGGACTTCGTTTGAAAGTTTTTGTGGCAGAGGGGCTGTGTCTGGCCCGCCGCCCTTAATTAAAGGGGGTTTCCAACTACGGACAGTCCTGTGCTCGGGGGGGGGGACAGTCCACTGAAGCACAAATCTAGCGGTTCCGGGGATCCAGCTCCGCTTAACCTCGAGCTCTTCTTCCTTGTTTGGGGAAGAAGAATCGGTGCCGCTCAAGGTTGCCCATTGGTACGTCTGCACGATGATTGTTCGTCAAGAGGGGCAATGGGCCTGAATCAACTTTGCTGGGTTCCCCTTGGTCCCGCTCCTAACGGCTGCATTCTTGATTCCGAACTCCATCTCTGTCCTCGTTGGAGCTCCGGTGGGCAGTTTCACCACTGGGCCGCTCCTGTGGAGCAGGGGGTTTGACTTTTCCAGTTCTCCTGGCTCTGTTCCTGATTTCGGGACCTCCGGGCCTCGGAGTCATTGGACCAGAGCCGGGTTGATTGGATCACGATGGGCGAGGTGCCCTCTTGATGCCTTTGGCATCGTGTCGACCCCTCGTGCCTACCCCCTTCTCCCTTTTCCATGCAGGGGCCAGCACGGACACCACCTTTTTCCTTCTCCCCTTCTTTTCAGGGTTTCCATTGGCCTCTTTCTTTGGAGCCGTGGCTCGGTGCCTTGGTCAGCGCCGTGCCTTGGAGCCATGGCTCGGTGCCTTGGTCGACACCGTGCCTTAGTTGGCGTCATGGAGTCAGAGCCATCGTCGGTGCCATGGGTCATTGCCATTGCTCTGTGTGGCGCCGTGTGTGCTGTTGTTGTTGCCGTTGGTTGTCAGCACCACCAATGGTGCCACGGGTGTCTAGGTGGTGCCGAACACCCGCGGGTGGTGCCGAGCACCTGCAGGCGGTGCAGTGCCACCCGCCGGTGGTGCCATGCACCGGGAGACGGTGCTGAGCACCCGCGTGCAGTGCCATGCACCTGCAGGTGCCATGGGTTGCACCAGGGGCACCCATGGGTGCCACAGGTGCCACTGATGCCCTCAGGTGCCATTCTTGCCATGGGTGTCATGGGTACCATGGTACCATGGGTGTCGGGGGTGCCCTCGGGTGCCATTGCTGCATGGGTACCAGGGGTGCCTACAGGTACTGCTGCGAGTGCCCTCGGGTATCGCCCAGGTTGGCATAGGCACTGCTTGGTGCCCTCCTGTGCCACGAGTGATGCTGGTGCCACAGGGATGCTTGTGGGTGCTGTCTGGCAGAACTAGTGACACATTTTTCCTTTTTGAACTTCTTCTCCACAGAATGAAGTCCTGTTCTGCGGATTATTTTTTCGCACATCTTAGTGAGTGGTGGTCCATGTGGGATCTTGTGTCATCCAGTGGTTTTCTGCTGATGGAACTCTGCTGTACTGTTCTGTCTGCGGAATCTCTCATTTAGCTCAGCACTTTCTCGGCTCCCCACGTGGTACCAAGCTCCTCAACATCCTTCCTGATGGCGGAGTCTCTAGTGGCTCTGACCTAGACCTCCCTTAGAGGTCCTTCTGGGATAGAAGTGCATCTAGATGGGTCTTTCCCTGTCCTCCTGGTCAGTAATACAGCGGACGACTCATTTTATATACTGAAGGGCACGTCCTCTCTATCATCAGAGTCTGTGATGGACGATCTTTTCAGTAGTTCCTCAGTAATGGGGTCCACTATAGTATTTCAGACTGCGTTCGTGGACGATACGCTTCTGTGTCTAGACTTTTTCAGTCTTCAAG
This sequence comes from Neoceratodus forsteri, assembly GCA_016271365.2. Classification (NCBI taxonomy): domain Eukaryota; kingdom Metazoa; phylum Chordata; order Ceratodontiformes; family Ceratodontidae; genus Neoceratodus; species Neoceratodus forsteri. Next base: position 574,244,154 of record CM057452.1, read on the forward strand.
ACAATTACACTCTGTGGAACATTCTAATTTAATGGTTGGGAGCCGCTCAGGCTCTTCGGCCCCCTTTGATAGGGGTATATGGCTCCCTTGTGATATTGCCCCTTCAGTGACTTCTTCAGCACAGGTGGTTAACATCTCTCCAGCTGTGATTATTAGTCTGGTCATGATTTCAGTATGGACGTTCAGGCTCCTTCTGCACTCAGATGAAGAACATCTTCGTCATTTTGTATCAAGACAATCCTTGTGAAATAGCAGCCTGAAAGCCTTGTTAGGCTCGGACTATTAAAAAAAAAAATGTTATCACAGCACATGGCCTAGCCGAAATTACCCGATACCCCCCTTTTTGGATCTGGTCAGGTTCCGCCTCAGCCCCTGAGGCGCTCGTCTTCAGAGTACGGTAAAGAGTACCTGACTTCTTCTTCCCCTAGGGGGAGTCCAATCCAGCGGTGGTATGGGTCATCTCTTTCTCCAAGAGAGATTTCTTTCATTCAGAGACATTTCCTAGACCTAGGTGACTCCCCAGTCTGTTAATTACCCTTTCTGGCTTTCTTCTCTTGAGCAGAGCCTCGCAGCAACAGAAGCGAATCTCCACCAAATCGAAACTCAGGTTCCTACTTCCTTGCTTGCTTTAACTTAACAGGCGATATACTCCTTCTTGACCGAAGGTCAAGTAGGTCTTTTTTCTGAGGTAGCTTCTCAAATATTCACACCTTCGGTTCCGGCACACTGGTTCCATGTCAGTCGATCACAAAGCTATCCTCTCCAAGTGCGTGATGGAGTTGTGATGTTTGTTTTTCAGCAAACAAACTAGAATCCTTTCCTACTCTCTTCAGGGAGGCCAGAGTGAGTAGTGCCTCTCCCCATTGAGTCACTGCCACTTCCAGTCACTTTCAACGAATGGGTTAACCCTAACTTGGTCCTGCTGTGCCCCTCCTCGACGCACATCTGCCTCTCTTTGCTGTAGAAATCCAGCCCCTGTTTTTTTCTGTCGGAATGTTTTTTTCCGCAGTGGACATGTCCTCCTGTACACTTTTCCTTTCTTCTCTGAGTTCAGAGACTGCTATTACAGTTGTACATACAGGGGCAGGATGGTTCCTTTTTGGAATATGCAGTGGGTAGGATCTACTAGACCACCTCAAGAGGCTTCTAAGTCGTGCTTGGCCTTCCGTCAGGAGGGTTCCAGTGACTAAGTGGAGACTATTCTCCTAGATGGTCTAACCCCACCTGGACCCCCTTTGCTCACCAAGTAAGGGGTTCAAGTGCTCCTGGACCTGTTGTTCACAGGTCAGCCATACTTAATAGTGGGGGTTTCCATCTGCACTTTCCAGTCTACCCTGAACCAGTAGACTTTACCTCCGACTCTTTCAGTTCCTGAGGTCTCTTTACGTTACATTAGTACATGTCTTTGATACTATTACTTTTGGTCCTAGACCAAATTGTGAGGCCAGGTTCTTGCCACTCTCCTAGAGTGGTTGCAGCTTCCTGGCAGACTTTCATTTTGTACCCATTGCAGTCGTCTGCAAAGTGGTGAGTTACAACTCATGCGCTTATCTTATAAGCACTATGTTCAAACAACATGAAGTCTTGCTGTATTCTGACAAGAGCAGTGAGTCCCAACCTTCGAACTGCCCCGGAGATGAAAGAGTCAACTTGTCATGCCATGCATGGAACGCTGAACTCAAGCTCGGTTGAGACTCTGTCTGTTGTTCTTCAAACTCAAACCGTCAGATTCTTTACTCCGCCTCACTGAACAGTAGCTCCGGAGATTTCTCCTTCTGCTCGGTTCAGTTTGTTGGTTAAAGTACCGCTTTTCTCGGTTTTCGACCTAATTTAAACCATAACCTGTCGGTTCAGTCTCTGTCTGTGGTATTCATGAGTACCAGATAGGTTTTATTTTATTCTGTTCTGTGTGGAACTTGTAAACGGTTTATCAGTTCGGTTTGAACCGATCAAGTTGTTTAAAAAATCTTATATTGTGCTTTTAGAGTGTGGTTACCGGTTCTTCTCGGTTCTAAAAAAAACGGATTTTATTACGGTGTTTTCCACGACCCGTGACACGATTGGGAACCAATAAGAGGGTCTTGCCTGGCGGATTGCCATAAAAGGGTAAGTTTGGTTAGGACTGGCACTATGTCTGAGAAACCCAAAAGAAAAACCAGACCCACTGGGTTTCAACACTGCAGTGTGTGTGGGGAAGTCTTTGCCAAGGCTGACCCCCACACCACCTGTGTTTATTGTCTGGGGTTTGACCACCTCAATGCAGACTGCCAGATTTGCAAAAATTTCCCTGCAGCTACCCTAGAAAAGAGAGCTGGTAGGCTCAGGGATAGGGAGGCCAAAAAGTCCACTGATCCGGATGGCCAGCCCAGTTCGGTTCAAACCGAACCAGAAGGAGTGCCCTCTGACCATGGCGAGACTTCTTCGGGCAAAGGAGAGACGATTCTGAGGAGTCGGTTCCGACTAAAAGAACTAGAAAGAAAAATCAGCTGGTGTGGAACCAAAACTTTCCTCTCCAACCGCTGAAGAAATAGCCAAAGCGATCAAAATTGTCCAGTCGCTTTCCCCGGTTCCGACCAAACCGGCACCATCAGGCAGGTGCTCGGTTCGGCCGGTTCCACCGGTTCAAGAGTATGATTTAGAGGAATTTTATGAACCGGAGGAGGAGGAGGAAGAGGAGTATGAGGAAAGTGAATGTGGATTTGAAAGTCTGGATGTGCCCATTGACCTGGACATCTCCCCAGACAGACCTTCAGGAGTGTCTCCTCCTAGGCTTTCTGAGTCCCCCTCCCATTTCATCTTTTATAAAAAAGTGGCTGAAACCCTCCAGCTTCCTATGGAAGAAGCTGTGGATGACCAGGAGGAGCCTGACTATGTGGAAATGATGGATATCCAGAGTCTAGGGCTGTCTATTCCTGCACAAATCTTTTGGGAAACAGACATTTAAGATTTTAAAGACTCCTAACACTATACCTCCTGTGGATTAGAGAATGGACAAGAGGTATACATTGTCAGGCTCTGCACGGAGTTCCTTAAACAACAATGCAGCCATGTTGGGGTAGTGCAGGCTGCAGCCTGTGATAAGGCAAACATCCCCTTGGCTTCACACCCCCAGACAAGGACTCCAGGAGGATTGATGCCATGGCAAAGAAACAGTACATGGCAGCATCCTTGGAACTCAGGCCAATTATATGGCCTATACTGCTAGGTATCAAAAATCCAGATGGGACACTTTTATGGCCCTAGCAAAACAGGTCCCTGGCCAGCTTGCCAAGGCACTGGAGCAGGTGGCTGCTGATGGTATTGAGGCATCCAAGGTGCAATTCCATGCTGCAGTAGACTCCAGTGATGTGTCATCTAGAGTCATGGCTACATCTGTGGCACTTCGAAGAATGGCTTGGCTCAGATGTACTAGCCTGTCGCAGGATACCCAGACTAAGGCCATGGATTTTCCTGTTGTGGGTAATTCTCTGTTTGGGGAGCAAACAGACAATTATATGAAGAAAATGGATGAGTATAGGACCACCTATAGGAGTGCACAGGCCAAGGAAAGGCAGGCCACTCCTCAAAGGCAGCTTCCCAGGGGCAGGGGCAGGCCTTTTCAGAGGCCTTTTTACCAAGCCCAGGCCTCCTCTTCTGCTTATGCCCAGAGGGGGTTCTTTGGAGGGAGAGGCAGACAGGGTACAAGCAGGCCTGCTTCCACCCCTCAGCCCAAAGCCCCTGCCAAACAGGCACCCTGATGGGGTTGCCAGGGCCGATTCTCAGCTACCTGTAGGGGGCAGGCTGGCTTACTTTGCCCAGGACTGGGAGTCTCTGACATCAGTCAAATGGGTCCTGGAAGAAGTAGTAAGCCAGGGACTGGTTCTCAGCTTCAAAAAGTTTCCAAAGTTGAGAACCAGATCCTTTCCACCTGCAAGTCCATCAGAGGCACTTGCCTTAGAGGCAGAGGTCTCTTCCCTCCTAGCTCTCAGAGCTGTGGAAAGGGTTCCACCCCTACACCAGGGCAAAGGGTTGTACTCCAGGTACTTCCTTACCCCAAAAAAGACAGGAGAATGGCGGCCCATCCTGGATCTCAGATACTTAAACAAGCACCTTTTAAAACCAAAATTTAAAATGGTGACTCTGGGAATTATTCTACCCTCTCTAAGGCCAGGGGACTGGCTAGTGTCCCTGGACCTCAAGGATGCCAACTTCCATATTCTCGTCAGAAGCTCCCATCGAAAGTACCTCAGGTTCGAGCTGCCCTCAGGCCATTACCAGTTCAGAGCAATGCCCTTTGGCCTCACCTCTGCTCCAAGGGTATTCACAAAATGCCTGGCAGTGGTAGTTGCTGCTCTAAGAAGGCAGAATATTGCCATCTTCCCTTACCTGGACAACTGGCTCATAGTAGGCCAGTCCCCAGACCAAGTCAAGTTACACTTACAGATAACTCAGCAACTTCTCACTTCCTTGGGTTTCCTTCTAAATCTTCCAAAGTCAGTTCTAGAGCCTGTCCAGCTCCTCACCTTCATAGATGCAGAGCTAGACACAGAGGAGGCCAGAGCCTTCCTTCCCCTGGACAGGGCAAGGACCCTGGTCTCTCTGGCCTCCTCATTCACCCTGCAGGTGTCTCGACCAGCAAGGCATTTTCTTCAGCTCCTGGGGCACATGGCTGCTTCTACAGCAGTAGTGCAGAGAGCAAGATTTCAGATGAGGGACATTCAGTTCCATTTGAGAGCCTTTTGGTCTCAAAGGAAGGACCTTCTGACCAAATTGATCCCAGTAACTCGAACCCTGATCCAGGCCCTACAGTGGTGGCAATCTGAGACAAGGGGTTCCCTTTGTCATTCAGTCTCACTCTTTAATCCTTACTACAGATGCCTCCCTCTTGGGGTGGGGGGCTCACATGGGCGACCTCACCACCCAGGGGTTGTGGTCCCCTCAGGAATCTCTGTTCCACATCAATCTGTTGGAACTCAAAGCAGTATTTCTAGCACTTCAAGCTTTTTCCAAATCTGTTCAGAACAAAGTTGCACAGGTCAGAAAAGACACCACCACCACAATGTGGTACATCAACAAGCAAGGAGGCACTCGGTCTACGGCCTTGTGCACCGAAGCAATGAAGTTGTGGTCCCTGGCTTACTCCCTGAACACCTCCCTCACGGCAGTTCACCTCCCAGGCAAGGACAATGTCCTGGCAGATGCTCTCAGCAGGATTTCCCAGGGCCATCACGAATGGTCACTGGACCCCCTGGTCTTGGAGGTGATATTTTCCAGATGGGGCACCCTGCAGATAGATCTTTGCAGCCCAGACAATCACCAACTTCCCTTTTTGCTGCAGGCCCCAGTGTTGGGCTCAGTCCCCTGGATGCCTTAGTTCTCAGTTGGGAAGGAAGTTTCTCTATCTTCCCGTTCAAAGTGCTAGTCAAAATCAGATCTCAACCCTGCAAGATGATCCTGATTGCTCCAGACTGGGCCAGACAGCCCTGGTATCCACTCCTACTGTCCTTAGCAGTCCATCTTCCCCTGTGTCTTCCCAGGAATTACAACCTGTTAACCTGTGCTCAGGGGAGGGTTTGGTACCCGAACCTCAAATCTCTCAATCTCAAGGCCTGGCTCTTGAAGAGTTAGAGTTTGCTGATTTACACCTCTCCCAAGGTGTAATGGATATCCTGAAGGCTTCTAGAAAACCTTCCACCAGGGCTACTTATAATTCCAAATGGAAAAGGTTTTCCATATGGTGCTCTGGGAAGCATATTTCCCCAGAATCTGCTGATTTGCCCACAGTCCTTGATTATATGATCCACTTAAATAGCTTGGGGCTGAGACCAGCTACACTGAAAGTGCATCTGGCAGCTGTGTCTGCCTTTATTTCAGCAGGTAAGCCCTCTTCTCTTTCAGCTCACCCTGTCTTCTCCAAGTTTTTCAAGGGATTGCTTCACACCAACCCTCCATTCGGGGACCCTGCCCCTGCCTGGGACCTTAATGTTTGCATTGCTCAGCTTATGCAACCCCTTTTTGAGCCTTTGTCCTCAGCAGAGCTTAAGTACTTGACTTGGAAAACTGTGTTTCTGGTAGCCATCACTTCTGCCAGACGCATAAGTGATTTACAAGCTTTGTCAGTGGAGCCTGATTTTATCTCCTTTCATAGAGATAAGGTGGTCCTCAGAACTAACAGGAAGTTCTTGCCTAAGGTGGTTTCAGATTTCCACCTTAATCAGTCTATGTCTCTTCCAGTGTACTTCACTGACCATTCCTCCTCTGGTGAGAGGAGGCTGCACAGTTTAGACGTGAAAAGAGCCCTTAGCTACTACATAGAGCGTACCAAGGGTCACAGGTTTGACTCCCTCCAACTGTTCCTCACTTATGGCGAGGTTGGTAAAGGGAAACCTGCCACTAAAAGATCCATTGCCAGGTGGATTGTCTCTTGTATCCAATTTTGTTATGAAAAACTGGGTAAGATTCCACCCTCAGGCCTGAGGGCTCACTCTACCAGAGGTACAGCTGCTTCCCTGGCTGCTGCCAGGGGCATCCCTATTCTAGAGATATGTCAAGCAGCTACCTGGAAAACAGTTCACACTTTTACCAAGCATTACTCCCTGGATATCCAGGCTAGGAGTGATACTGGTTTGGCAAGCTGTGCTTCAGAGCCTATTCTAAGTAGCTTCTGTCCCTCCTCCATGGAGGTACTGCTGTAGTCTGCTGTTGTCAGAATACAGCAAGACTTCATGTTGTTTGAAGAAAAAATTACTCACCTTAGTAATGTTGTTTCTTCTAATGGAGTCTTGCTGTATTCTGACTTCCCCCCCTCCTGCCCCTCTCAGAACCTCTGTTTTTGGGATGTGGGTGGGCAGTGCAGTGTTGGCACTCAGTAGGTGCCCACCTTGTTCTTTTCACCCCCTTTTTCTTGGGGTGAGTGGGTGTTGTGTTTTCATTTTTTGGGTCTCCTGACTTGAGTCTTTGTTTTGGGACCAAAAAATGTGTTTTTATGTTTAGTAGCCAGTTGGCTAGTGTAGGTTTGCAGCTTCCACACAGGGCCTTAGGGAGTTTAGCTCGTAAAGATCTAACGGTTTGAGTTTGAAGAACAACAGACAGAGTCTCAACCGAGCTCGAGCTCAGCGTTCCATGCCTGGCATGGAAAGTTAACTCTTTCATCTCCGGGGCAGTTCGAAGGTTGGGACTCACTGCTATTGTCAGAATACAGCAAGACTCCATTAAAAGAAACAACATTACTAAGGTGAGTAATTTTTTCTTCTAGATGCTCTTTACAAGACAGCTCTTTTTATTAGCAGGACAGTCCTTAACCATCCTTTCTGAGTGAACCCTATCTCCTACCACCCTACTCAGGGTTGTTGGTTTTAGCATGGTACTCTCACACTAGTGTAAATGAGTGATGGAGACTTAGTCCATGAAGATATGGAAATTACGTACTTACTGTAATTATTGATCTTCTTGGACAGTCTCCATCACTCATTCACACTCCCACCTCAGACTGTGAAGACATTGTTCTTTGACCTTTCTTGCAAAGGCCATCTGGGCCCTCTCAGGCCCAGAAACTCAGGATGAGTTATTCTCATTAGTTATGCTGCACCTCCTCGGTCGAAAGGTACTGAGGCGGTTGGAGGGTCGAGGCCGAGATAGCCTACACAGGCGCAAGCTAGTCTTGTGGCGTCGCGCATGCGTGATCTTGTCTCGGCGATGACCCTTCTGAAAATTTTAGGCTCCTGCTTGGTCCTACCGCCTCCAGCGCTATCCCACTAGTGTGAATGAGTGATGGAGACTGTCCAAGAAGATCAATAATTACGGTAAGTATGTAATTTCCATTTCCAGGCTTTGGGTTTCTCTGACGATGTACTCTGTGTGGTTGAAGCATCTAGGAAGGAGTTGACCAGGAGCTGCTGTGCCTTCAAATGGAAGAGATTCTCCATTTGGTGTCAGGGCAAGGGCCTGGACCCTTCGTCCTGTCCAGTGGCTAGCATCCTCAACTACCTTTGGTCTCTTTCCAAAGGAGGTCTTCGGTCTACGACCCTTAAGGTGCCACTGACAGCCATCTCTGCTTATCAGGCACGGGACGGTTAGAAGACGGTGGCACAGGAGAAAGTTGTCTGGCGTTTCTTTAAAGGCCTCGACCATATTTTGCCTCCGGTGCGGGAACCACCACCACCATGGGATCTACTGCTGGTATTGGCAAAGCTCATGGGCAAGCCATTCGAACCGATGCACAGGTGTGAGATGTCACATCTGTCGTGGAAGACCTCCTTCTTGGTAGCTATAATGTCAGCCAGAAGGATTGGGCACTCTCTCTGTAGGGTCTCCCTATTTGGTCTTCCACAAGGATAAGGTTGTCCTGCGCCCCAACCCGAAGTTCCTCCCAAAGGTGGTATCGGAATTTCACCTGAACCAGGTGATGACCCTGCCAGTGTACTACCCCAATTACACCTCGGAGGCTGAGTACAGTCTCCATGCTTTGGACCTGAGATGAACGTTCTCTTATTACAAGGAGCGTACGACTGAAGTTGGGGGGAGAGGTTTGCCAGCTGTTTGTCCCCTACACTGAAGCCGCACCTGGCAGACATGCAGTAAAGTGGACGATTGGCAGATGGATAACATCATGCATAGATCTCTGCTATAGGTTGGCGGGTAGGGATCCTCCTGTAGGACTAAGGGCTCATTCCACCTGCCATACCGCTGCATCGGTGGCTGCTTCTAGGTACGTCCCTATCCAGGATATCTGCAGGACTGCTACCTGGAAGTCAGCAAACACCTTCATTTCCCATTACCACATCGACCTAGAGTCACGCTGGGATGCAGATTTTAGGGCCTCAGTACTCCAATCTTTTTTCCTGAAGTAGGGGATGTGCGCCTTGCCTCCCTTCTCCTGGAGAACTGCTAGGAGTCTGCCAACCAGTGTGGATAGAACAACATATCCACGATCCTAGAAAAACAGGTTGCTCACCTGTAACAGTAGATCTTCTACGGGCTGGTCTCTTGCAGTAAGTCATTACTCATGGGGGGCATCCACCAGGTGGCGCTGTCACACGGCAGCTTCTTCCAGCAGTCTTCTTTGGGGGCCGCACACATGACATCACTTCCTGTGGATGTGTATAAGAGTGGGCGGCCCCCAGTACCCTCTGTTCATTTTCCTGCCGGCTTCAGCTCGCACACTCAGCTCTCCTAACCTCCTGGGTTGCAGTCTTCGACTCTAACTTGAACCAATTTTCTACCTTTGGGTCCGGGATCTGGGACTTGCTCTCAGCACCCCCGGACTTCCATGGCAGGCCTGTGACCCACTCATAGTACCCCTGCTGCTCCCAGACTCGGGCTCTCTTGCTGGGTCTGTGGCTTCTTTAGGGCCTAGCCCAATTTTTTTCTTCTACAGCAGGCGGGTGTTCCATTAGAGCTCCCGGTACACCTGCTGCTCCCTGGCCCAGGCACTCTTGCTGGGTCTGGGGATTCACTAGGGCTGCTATTAATAGCCCGGCCTGATTTTGCTTCTCTCTCTCTGCTGGGCCTGTGGAACACTCCCAGGCCCTGGCTCTTCTATTTCCAGGACCCGGGCCTGTGCACCACTCGCTGCAACCCCAGCTCCTGCCTCTGGTCCTGGGTATGTTTACTACTCCCAGGCCCTGGCTCTTCTACTTCTACTAGGCCAGGCCTGTGCTCCTCACTGTGCCCCTGGCCCTCCTTGCTAACAGCACCCATGCTGCTCCCTGGCCCAGGCTGTCTTGCTGGGCCTTGGGACTTGCTCAGGGCTGATCATCCAGCCAGGCCAGAACAGACCTCGGGGGGCCGCCATAAAGGCTCTCTGGTCAAGGGCACTCATTCCAGGCATAAGAGGGAGCAGGATTCACACTCCTCACACTCCCTCCACCTTACTTCATCGACGGTGGCTCCTCCATCATTGTCGAAGCATTCCTCATCATGGGGGGCTGCTCCCCCCATCGATTGAGCCTGCTGGGCTTGTTTTATCTTCGACAGGCCTTGTCCCATCGAGTAAGCTTGTTTCTGAACGTCTCCCATCAATGGGCTGTGTTGCCCCGTTAACGGAACATTCTTCATCGACGAGGATGCTTCCCTGTCGACGACACATGTTCTTTGCTCTCCCTCGTCGATGGGAGCTCTTCTCCCATTGACGGGACATGATTCTGTTGTTTTCTTGTTGATGGAGGCTTATTCTCTGTCAATGGGACACTCCTCATTGTCGGAACAGCATGTTTTGCATGCCTCGTCACCGGGACAGCTTCCACCATTGACGGAGAGGCTTGTTTCTGGTCTCTCGCCAATGGGGCTGATTCCACCATCGGCGGAGGAGCCTCTCCTCCTTCCCTTGGCAATGAGGGCTTCCACCTGGGACACCCCTGCTGGGGCTTTGCTCCCATGCCCCCTCCCACTCCATCTAGCGGCACCTTGTTTGACGTCTCAAGAGAGTCTCCACGGCACCGTTTTGCACTGCTAGTGCAACTTCCCCGAACCTTCTGCCCCACTGAGGGACCCAACCCTGAGTTCCTTACCGCTTTGCGGTCCCGGACCACAGGGGTCAGGTGCCTTCCCCACTTTTGGGGTCAGCGGTTCCAGTGGCTAGCCCTCCTCCTACCGCTGCCCTTGGGTGCCCTCTGTTTCTGGACCTCCCCTTCCCCCCGTCACAAGTGCTGGGCATCACGTGCATTGTGCTGGAGCTCCTACGATCCATGGGCCTGGGTCTGGCCTCGTCCCGTTCCCCCGCCCAGGCGCCTGTGCCCAGATCTGGCGCTTCCCACTCCCCTTCCCATTTATGTGAACTCCCTTTATGGAGATTCCGGGATGGAGGATCCTTTCGTGGGGGATGTTCCTGGTGGAAACCTCTCAGACCATGGGGACCTTGGTTTCCCCCCGTCCGCATCCTCCTTTTTGGAGGCTGCCCCACCTGAAACCCCTGCTCCCTCCTCACTCCCGGATCCCTCCTTCACAGAGGTCATGCTGTGGATCTGGCCTGCTTTTGGCTTCTTGGCTGTGGATCAGGACTCCTTTCATCGGGACATGGCTGCCTACCTCGACATTCCCGAGGAGCCTGCCATGATTCCTGCGTATTTTCATGCACTCTCTCATATTTGGTCTCGTCCTGCTTCCGCTCAGCCTACCCCTCGTGGCCCTGATCAGCTCAGCTGCTGTCTGCCATGCCCTCCCTTTCCCATCACCTGCTTCATGTGTGCTTTGATGAGGTTGACACATCGGCCTGCCTGTCGCCCTTCAGTGCTTTGCCTGGCTGTGGGTTTCGGGTTTGCTGTCTGGCATCCAGCTGTCAGTCGCCGATGCCCTTTTTTCTGGGAACCTGCTGTTTGGACCTGGTGCTCAATCCATCCTGGATTCCCTCCAGTCTGTTCAGGACCTCTGTCACGCCCCCAGGTCCTACCTCTGCACCCCCGTGGTCGGGGGCTGCCTCCTTCCCAGTCCCCCTACCGGGGTGCCTCTCAGGACCGTGGTAGGGCCTCCAGGGGGCGGCTCAGTCTGCCCCTCCATGGCATCCCCGTCCCTCACGTGGAGCGGGACCCACTTCTGTGCCTTAACCCGCTTTTTGGGTATCCCCACCTCCTCTTACAGGCCTCAGAGGTGCCTGGGGATCTCTTTGCCTTTCTTGGAGGCTTGCTCCCGGACTGGACGCGTCACTCCTCCATGCGGATCTGATTGGAACTCCTGGCACTCTCCCTGCTGGAGCTCTTCAGTTGTTCCTTCCTGTGACCATCTGGGATGTTTTTTCCCCGGTGCTCCTTTTTCTGCTATCTGATCTGCTCTCCTTGTCTCTTTACTGACTTTGACTTTATGCCAGGGCCTGTTGACCTCTGCCTCATCAGGATGAATCACTGTGCCTGGCCATCTACAGTTTTTTCTACACCATGCCTTCTGCATGCTGTCCTCATTTGTGCTTTTCTGCCTGAGCGGGTGTGGTTTGAGTTGACATTTCTCCTGATTTCATGCCAAATGTCTTCACCTAACCGTTGGCCTATCTGCCTGCACGGAAGAGGTTTGAGTTGGACATTTCTGTTACTTATCAAACATTTAGTCCTGACTCCACCCCGACCTATCTGCCTCTGGGGATGCGGTTGAAGTTGATGTTTTATTGTGCTTTTACATCTTTGGCTTTGCTTTTCCTCCCATTTGGATTTTACTGCTTGGTAATCTCCCATAAGTAACGACTTACTGCAAGAGACCAGTCCGTAGATGATAGTACAGTTATGTAAGAACTTACCGTAACTATACATCTTCCGAGGACTGTCCCTTGCAGTAAGTACCCTGCCCTCCGTCCCCCTGCCTTGTTGCCCCAAATCTGCAACTCAGGACGTTGGGTGAGATCGCCGTTCTCTGTTTTTCTGGTCTTTGTTAACATCGGTCCAGGCCGTGCTTGCAGAAGCAGTTAGTGAACCGATGGTACTGGGGGCCGGCCACTCTTACACACATCCACAGGAAGTGATGTCGTGTGGGCGGCCCCCACGGAAGACTGCTGGAAGAAGCTGCCGTGTGACAGTGCCACCTGGTGGATACTCCCATAAGTAATGACTTACTGCAAGAGACAGTCCTCGGAAGATCTACTGTTACGGTAAGTTGTTACATAACTGTACTTTCTAGGAGTGGTATGTATTGTTCATCCACACGAACCCACCTGACCTCCATGGATTCGACGCATAACCCTCTGCTTCCAGTGGGCAAGATCTGGTATCAGGTGTCAGAGCCGAGGAATATACCACCCAGGTGGGTGGGAGGAGCCAGCTTTCAGACCATCCGGCAAGATTTAAAGGGGAAAGAAACATGCCAACCAGTGTGGATGAACAACATATACCACTCCTAGAACTACTGTTACAGGTGAGTAACCTGTTTTTATTGTCTACTTGGGCAGCTGCCATGGCCCCTCCATACCCTCACTGATTACCTTTGAAGCGGTAGCCCTAAATGTGTATGGTCCATTACCTTTGGAGCGGTAGCCCTAAATGTGTATGGTCCAGTGACCTCTTCCCTCCTTGATGACACTGGCTTCCTCAGGCTGCATCCCTCCAAGTCTGCGGGAAAGCGAAACTTAACTTATGACCCAGCCCTGGTGCCACTACTCAGTGACTTAGAAATCCACGTTAACAACACGGAAATCCAAGCGCCCAGTAAACGATAATGGCAACTACATAAAAAATGTATTCAGGAGCAGCTCCTCAGACTACAGCTGCTATTCCTACTTCTGATGTCTGGCAACGTGCATCCCAACCGTTGCCCTCCACCCCTCCTCAATAGTGGACCACATAAAACCTCAGGTCTTGTGTTTGCATCTTTAAATATCTGCAGCCTACTCCCAAAAATGGACCTTCTCAAGGTCTGGGTCTCTTAACATAACCCAGATGTGTTATCTGTTGTGGAAAGACGGCTATTCCTGAAGATTCAAGACACTGACATTTCTCTGCCTGGCTATATCTTGTACAGACAGGACCATCACATGAAAAGAGGCAGAGGTTGTGTCATCTACACTAAAGATACACTCCAGGGATATGTAATACCACTGCCATGTAGCTGTGACAACCTACAGGTCCTGGCCATTAAACTGCTGCTGTGGGCACACAGTGGAGTGCTCACCCTCCTATCTGTTTACATTCTGCCTAAGCAGACTACGTTCAGTATCCGCAGTCTGTTGGACTATATCAACACATTGAACCTAAACACTGAAACTGTGCTGCTGGGAGACTGCAATATCAGTTGGCTCTCACCTGCTTCTACCGCTATCAAAGATCCCTTGCCGCAATCCATTTCTCCCAACTGGTGGACACTCCGACACAAACCAACTGTAAGACTGGCACCAGTACACTTCTGGTCTGGGTACTCACGAACCACCCAACTCACCATGCTCCCCAACTCCTTGAGTGACCAGTCCCCAGTCAGATGCCTCTGGAATAACAACTATTGCAAACCTCCAACCAGAATCATAAAAAATCGGCTGCTCCTAAAAGGCCACCTCCCTCAGCTAAAGGCTGACCTAAAACAACTCGATTGGTCGGATCTGTACGGAACCGCAGATGCGGACACTGAACTTGACCTCTTTAGATCAAAATTCAATGCTGCCTGTGACAAACATGCTCCATTCAAAACAAGAAAAGCCAAATGACCTCTTAATCCCTGGATTACCCCCGAACTTCTGGCTCAACTAGCCTCAAGAGACCAACTCTGACTAAAGGCATGAGCGCAAGGCACAGCGGCAAACATCCAACATTATAAAAAGGCCCTCAATGAGTGCACAAAAGCAGTCTGAGATGCAAAAAGCAAATTCTGCAAAGAAGCCCTCGCTAACACCTGGAACAGCAGCAAGTCCTTCTGGGCAAACGTAAATGGCATCACTGGGAAAGACCCGAAAACTGCCCCGGCTATGCTCAGTGTTGAGGGCATCCCTACCCTGGACCCACTGCTCATTGCCAACTTGGTGAATCTTGCATTTTCGAACCTCAGTAGTGTGCTCCCAGTGGACTTCTTCAATACCCCCTACCCTTAGGGACACTGCGAAGAAACCTGCACTACCTAACCGGCCGCTCTTCCGCTTCAAGCTGGTTTCCGAAGTAAACAAGAAAATACTTCGAAAAGGCTCTCGGCAAGTCAGGACACAGTGGGGACTCCCTGGACCTCAAATTTGTTCAGCTAGCAATGGATGAAGTACTTGATCCCCTTACAAAGATAATTAATCTATCACTTTGCCAGTCCAAATTCCCACAAATCTGGAAATCTGCCACAGTCACCCCAGTACACAAAAGTGCTGACCGGTCCCTTCACAACAACTACAGGCCAATGTCTATACTCCCCCCGCTCTCCAAGGTCCTTGAGCAGATTGTGGCCGACCAGATGGTTGAGTATTTCAATCAATATCAGCTCCTGTGCCCAGAACAACATGGGCTCCGAGTCGGCCACAGCACCATCACGGCTCTACTTGAATTTACCGGATTCGTACATAGCACTTTAGACAAAGAGCACATTGCAGGGGTGGCCTTCATTGACCTATCAAAGGCATTTGATACAGTCCATCATGCCCTCCTCCTTGAGCAGCTCTCAGACATAGGTCTAGCCTCAGAAACCATAAACTGGTTTAGTAGCTGCCTGAGCCTGCGCTCCCAACAGGTTAGGACTGGGGACGTCCTATTTGAAAGTAGACCTGTCAGATCGTGGGTACTGCAAGGATCCATACTTGGACCGTAACTTTTCAGCATCTTCCTAAACAACCTCCCAGCATCCTGCCAATGCCGCATGCTCCTCTATGCAGGTGATGCAGTGATGTTTGCAAGCAACCCCAACCCCATACTTCTTGAATCTGACCCCCAAAGTGGCTTTGCAACTGCTGAAAAATGGTTTAAAGAACAAAAACTGGTCATGAACTATAAAAAGACCAAGGCTATGCTCTACTCCTCTGCCCAAAACAAGCTAAAAGGCTACCCCCTGGCAATTCGGAATGACACCGGTAACACCCTGGATTTAGTCCCTCACTTCAGATACCTGGGGATCACATTGGACTCCACCCTGTCTTACACACAGCATATCGATAACACTGCTAAAGCCTTCAACACCAGGATCGGTATCTTCTACAGACACAGGCACAGTCTAACCTTTGAAGCACTGAACCTGTCAATAAACAGCTCACTCATAACCCTCATTGACTATGGTCTGACTATTTATGGCTCTGTAACCGACTCAATACTCCAGCACCTCTCAATAGCACTGAACAAAGCCTGCCGTCTGCTCACTAATGCCCCAAAGCTCACACACACCTGTGAGCTTTATGCTTAGACTGGCTGGCTCCAACTGAGTGACAGAATCCATTATCAAACTTGCCTCCTTGCAAAAAAGGTCACTCTACACCTACTTCCCCCAGGGGTACAGAGCCTTCTGTCTCTGCCTATAAATGCCAGACACACCAGGAGCTCCACCATCCAAATCTTCCATTTGCCTAGGTGTTGATCAACTATGGCTCAACATTCCTTTGCTCACCGGGCCCCTCTTTGGACAAATGGACTACCTCTTGACATCTCCGGAGCCACTACACTTGGTTCCTTTAAATGCAGGCTGTGTCAGCACCTAACCGATAGTAGTACCTGTATGTGCCTTTACTAAATCCCCGCATGCAGCAATAGACTACCCCTAGCACTTCTGATTCCTATCTTGCCAGGATAGTCATACCGCAGCACTTCACCAACCTCTCCCCCCCCACCCCCTGGGTCACTTCATTATCTATGCCCTTTCCTAACCCCAGCTCTCACTGCCAGCCTTTCCCAGCACCTCCCCTCCCTCATCTTACCCCCTCATCTGTCTCTCTCTTTTCCCTGGGCACAGGCATGCTTTGTACAATGCCTCAGCATACCTAGTAAATTGTTAGTTTGTGCCACCTATGTATTTTTGTACACTGCACTTTGTATGTATAATATATGTAATTTGTCCCTCATTATTGTGACTTGTTGCGCTAATGTATTGACGTGAACCTCTCAATGAGCATCCACTCACAGGTGTCATCCAAGATTTCAATAAATAAATAAAAAATAAAATTTCCCTAAATACTTTACTTGCCCTTAACCCATTGAAGGGAGGTAGTCCTGATAGCCTTGACCCTAAACTTATCATAGGTTATATCATAGCCAAAAAGACCGTGGTCCATATTGCTCGCCAATTTATTAATTGTACCCCTTTATTAATTTTATACTCAAAAAGATATCCAATCGATTTTTAAATAAATATATACTTTCACTGGCCACTACTGAAAGTGGTAGGCCATTCCATATTCTAGACACTCTGAGAACCATGAACTTCTGTGTTTTGTTCTACAGCATTCTACCATTAATTGTAACGGGTGAGCCCTGGTTTCATAAGCCTTCTCTAAATGCTAATCCAAAGGTATCCCATAAACTATTTTCCTGTAAGGCACGATACACCAAACACAAGTCTCCCCTCAATCTACGATATTCCAGACTATAAAGTCCAAGTTTAGTGAGTCTGTCATCATATTCTAAGCCCTGTACCTCATCCATTTTTTTTTTTGTTGCCCTTCTCTGGATTCGCTCTATGGCATTTATAGTACCCCTGTCTCCTGGTGCCCAGAACTGGGCACAGTACTCCAGGTGAGGCCTAACGAGTGAGGAATACAACAGAAGCAGGACCTTACTACTATTACTTTTTATTTGTTTGTTTATACAATGGAGAATACCCCCAGCTTTTTTGATTATTTGTTGACAATGTAGACCAAAGTTTAAATCATTTTTTATTCTGATTCCCAAATCTCGTTCATCTTCAACAACCTCAAGCAATCTGTTACCCATTGTGTAATTTGCTCCTGGATTATTCTTCCCAAAGTGCATCACAATACATTTATCAATATTAAACATGAGTTTCTTTGTTAATGCCCAACTTTCTTATTCGTTTAATGCATATTGTCAAGTATTTACATCTTCAGATTTATTGATTTGTAGCCAATGCGGGTGTCATCAGCAAATTTGGTTAACCAGACATCTGTTGATGAAGATAATGAAGAGGTATAATTATTGAAAAGACAGGGACCCAGAACAGAACCCTGAGGGACCCCACTAGTGATTTGTTCATATTCGGAATAATAACCCTTTATGCAGACTCGTTGAGTTCTCTCGGACAACCATGATTCAATCCATTTGGTAATATTCCCGTCTAATCCCATTGTTATAGTTGCATCTATTAGTTCACCATGTGGCACCTTATCAAAGGCCTTGGAAAAATCCAGTAGAATCACATCCACAGCTTCACCTCTGTCCAGTGCCATACTGACACCACCATAAAAATGTAACAGATTTGTCATACAAGATCTAGATTTTACAAAACCGTGCTGTGCAGTATCTGGTTGCATAATGTTCCCAATGTGACTTTTAACTATGCCCTCTAGGATCTTACGCAAAACAGATGTTAAGCTAATGGGTCTGTAATTAGCAACATTTTGTTTGGATCCTTTTTTAAAAATAGGAATAACTGTGGCCTGTCTCCATACTTCTAGAACTTCTCCTTCTGTAATAGATTTTGTAAATAGAGCAGCTATTGGACCAGATAGGGGAATTGCCAGTTCTTTCAAAATATGGGGGTGGAGTCCATAAGGTCCAGCTGATTTATTGGGATCTAATCTCAAAAGTAATTTTTCCACTTCAGTTTTCTCAATTATATATTGTTTAGTTGTAGATTGCTTATTGTGGCTAATGATTGGGCTAGTTTTTTTATTGAAAACAGAAGAAAAATAGTTATTACTAGCTGTAGCCATTTGTAACTTATCAGTTTGTAGATCACCATTTTAGTTTTTTATTGGGCCTATAACAGGTGCACCACCTCTCTTATTATTTATATAGGTATAAAAGGTTTTATAATTATCTTTAACGTTTACTGCCAAGCTATATTCATAATCGCGTTTTGCTTTTCTAATACTATTTTTCAATAACTTCAGTTGATGTTTATAATCTACCCAATTTTTTTGAGAACTGCTTGATTTCGCTTTTATGAATGCCCTGTTCTTATTTTTAATATGCTTCTTAACTGTTGCATTCATCCAAGGTGTTTTGGGTTTATTGTTTTCTGTTTTCTTTATTTGGGGAATATATTTTTTGTAGTAATAGTTTATTTAGTATTTAAGGACTGCCACATTTCTGAAAGTGTCTTATGCATGAAGTCAGATTCCCAATCCCAGATGGTCATTTCATTCCGGAAATCGCCAAAATTAGCCTTTTTAAAGTTATAAATTGAAATACTACTAGAGTCATATTCCAAGTTTATTTTATAAGTAAAACAAACCATGGAGTGATTACTGGATCCAAGTGGGGGAATAACCTTACAATTAGTTATGTTAGTACCCAAGCTGTTCAATACTAAATCTAAAATATTTTCACCCCTAGTGTTTATCTTTACTATTTGTTCCATATTATGTTCAAAAAATAATTCCAAATAATTGTTTTCAGTAAAGGTATTTGTATGTAGTGTATTCCAATTTATACCCGGTAAGTTTAAATCCCTCATAAGTATGGCACTGGATGTTGATGAGAACTTATTTACAAATTCTAGTAGTTGGACATCGTCTCTCAGGGTAATAGATGGGGGTCTGTACACTACTCCTAAATTAATACATTCACCAGTCTTTGGGAGAATTTTAATCCATAAGGCTTCAATACTAGGCCATTGGGTTATTTCAGTATTTACAGTCGTAATACTGTCTGAAACATAAAAAGCCACTCCCCCCCGGCACCAATTCTGTCCCTGTGGAACAAAGTGTAGCCTGTAATATCCTTTTCCCATGTATCAGTATCTTGCCACCATGTCTCAGTTATTGCACATATATGAATATTTAATTGAATCAGGGTATACGTTAGCTCATCAAACTTATTGTTTAAACTCCTAGCGTTAATAAGTAAAAAAATTCCAATCTGGTGAGTTTAAACCAACCGTACTAGTCTTGTTGTCTGCAAAAGTGGATATCCCCCCCATTTTCTAGTTTAAACTGTAATTGATTTGTTTCCTTAGCCTGTTTGCAAAAATCCATTTCCCATGCTTATTCAAATGCATGCCATCCCTAGCAAACAATTCCTGTTTTAAAAACCCATCCCAATTTTCAAGAAATATAAACCGTTCTCTTTGACACCATTGTTTGAACCACCCATTTAGGAAAATAATATCTTTTCTTTTAGTTGGGCTGGCTCTAGGGATGGGTAATAGTCCGGAAATGATTAGATCACCACCTTGATTTTTTATTGTATTCCCTACTGATTCAAAATCTCTTTGTATCTCAGTAATAGGTCGCCTACCCAAATCATTTACCCCCACATGTATAAGTGTGAGTGGATTTTGAGTGTGTTCTTGTAACCCTGGTAGTAATTTTTTAATATCGCCTATACCTGCTCCTGTTAGAGCACTTACGGTGGTGTACATGTTTCTATTTTTACATAAGATCTGGTCTGTGTAGCGCAACATTGAGTCACCAATAACCAGAACATCTCTCGGAATGTCCATACAACTTGATTCACTGATGTTCTGTGCCACATCAATTGGACTTTGATTAGGTATAGTATCTGTTGGTGGATTTTCACTGCAAGGTGTAACTTCCAGGGCACTGTACCTATTAGTGAGTGTAATGTTTGTTATGTTAGAATTTCCCACAATATTTCGCCTCCCCTTTTTACCAGTAGTTTTTGGAACTTGGCACCACTCCTCTTCCACATTTAAGTTACTACCTTCTAATATAGGTTGTGTAGGTAAATCAGTAACCATAGTATCTACAAGAGAGTCAGTATAGTCTTCGAGACTGCTTATTTCCAATTGGACCTGTAGCCGTTGCTCAAGTCTAACAACTTGAGCCCTCAACCCTTCAATCGTTTTACAATTTTCACATATAAAGTCTGATCATACAGCCTTATCTGTATACATACCGCATACAAGATATCTTTTAAAATCCCTTGCTAGATCGGCCATTTTTATTTAGTTACCGTGCAAAAGTTTCAGGGCCCTGTGCCCAGTGTCCCAGCAGACACAGTAGATATGCACCCGTGCGCGTGTCTTTGCGCGCATCTCCGCTGTAGCAACGCGTGCCTGCTCACTCGCAGGGCCGAGTTTTAAGCTCAGGGAGACCGGAAGTGCCAGTACGAAACAGTAGCGCCTATAAACAAAAGTTTCCAAAAATTAGACTAAGTGTCCCTAGAGTAACACTTAGTTACTTCTCCTTCTCTTGGCACCTGCCATTACTCTGCCCATTACTTTACTTCTAAATCTTTCCTTTTCTTCTGCTACTGTTCCTAAATGTGTATTGTCATACCTATGCACAAAGGTGGTGATTCCATTTCTCCTGGTAACTTCTGTCCAATATCTCTCTTTCATATCTTGGCTAAGTTACAGGAACACATTGTTTTATCTCAGCTCACTTCCTTTCTTGATAACTTCTCCTTTTTCTCTCCCTTCCAGTCTGGTTTTAAGAAATCCTACTCCACTTCCCCCCTCCTTCGGCTCACTGACTCCATACTTGTAGGTATGGCTCAAGGACTGATTACTTCTGCCATTTTTGTTGATCTTGCTAAGGCTTTTGACACTCTGGCACAAACCCTCCTTCTGGACAAACTTAAAGCTGTGAGCCTCTTACTTGACTTTTCAGTAAGTTGGTTTTGTTCTTACCTTGAAGGTAGGTGTCAAGCTGTCCAGATAGGAAAATCCATTTCACCTTCACTTCCCATTAGCTCAGGTGTCTCCCAAGGGTCTGTCCTGGGTCCTATTCTCTTTTCCATTTTCCTTAATGACCTACCCATTGTCTGTTCATCTGCTTCCATTTATATGTACACAGATGACACAGTTCTTTTTGCATCTGGCTCCTTTCCCCGTGAACTTACCTCCTGGCTACAGTTGGATTTTGACAATGTTCAGCACTGTAGTCGAGGCATAGGTCAGGAAGCATAGGGAAAACCCAGGAGCAGTTGTAAAATTCACCAAAACTTTATTTATAGTAGCATTAATATAAAAAAAATAAACTTGTTCATAATAACTATGTACAGAAGCAAGATAAAATAAAATCTTTCTTGTAATCTCTCTTGCAGCTCAGTTTAGCTCTTTTATAAGACATTTCAACGCCCATCCATAGCAAGCATCCTGTTTTTGCAAAATGTTCTGTTCTTGTAAATATCAGGAGCTGCTACAACAGTGAGCTTCCTGAGGCCCCTCCAGCTTTTGCAAAAGACTCAAGCATTTTCACTCAAGTAACCTCTAGCTTTTTCAAGTCATGTCAAAATAAAGTTAATACTAAATATTCTCTAAACAAAAGTGATCCCATTATCAGTTTCAGTCCATACATTGATTTGCATACATTTTTGTGTTAGCAGATATGCAAGGGAGGGAAAACGGACAGCAAGAGAAAACTGAGACAGTGAGAGGCAAAGAATTGCGAGGCTGTTCGGGTTGATCAAGTCTGAGGTCTCACAGGAAAAATTTGGTTGCACAATCAGAGAAGAGACAGAAAGAGGAAAGATCCTTGCATTTAAACCCATTCTCCATAACAAATGGGACAGGGTCCTATTCCACCCTGTCACAAGCACTGGTTCAAGTCTAACCAGTTGTCCCTTAATGCCAAAAAAAAGTCTCAGTGACTCTTGGCAGCCATCAGAGGCTTGCCAAACTTACTTCTCTCCCACTATTTAATAGCCTTGATGGTGCTAAGATTGAAGATGCTTCCTCCTTTAAGTACCTTGAGGTCTGCCTTGACCGGCATCTTGAGTTCTCCGTGCACATTGATGCAGTTCACAGTAAGTTTCACCCTAAGATAAGTGCTTTGTACAGGAATAAAGCAAGTTTCTAAGGATGTGGATATGGTGCACTATCCACACTTCTGACAGTATCCTTTCCCTTTAAGACTCTGGCTGGAAGGTCTTCAAGTTGGCTTCTCCCACATAACCAGGTGGTAGCTCCCTTGGCACTGCCCCATGACGTCAGATCTTCCTTTCCTCTGGAAGAAGAAGGATCTTACTTCGAGACACAGCTCTTGCAGCAGGTTACACCATTAGAACTGAAGCCGGCAGGCGTCAGGACCCCACGGAAAAATTCTAGCTAGCTATCTTCAGCAGGAACCGCCCGCGACGTCGGTCCCGTCTCCGACGTCAGGCGTGGTACATAAGGGGGTGGTCCTGCCAGATTCCCCAGTTCTTTCCCGCCATCGACTTGCATGTCTCGACCCTTCGGTTTCAGTCTAGTGCGTGACGCGTGTTTCAGAGCTTTCCTTCGGGAAATTCTTTTTTCTTCAAGCAAGATTGTTGCTGATGTCCTCTCCGACCTCCGGTCATCCCTCCAAATGTGCTTGCGGGAAACAGGACCCCCACACAGTCTGCGTTAGGTGCCTGGGCCCAGACCACGATACCCGGGCCTGTTCGTTTTGCCAGGGGTTCAACAGCCGAACCAGGATCCGACGTCAGAAGGCCCTCCAGGCTTTTTTGTTGGAGGAAAAACTGAAGACCATGTCCTCCAAGGGGAATCTTCATCCAAATCCACAAGCGGAGAAAAGAGGAGAAGGCCCCTTCAGGTCCTCGTCCAGGGCTTGAGTCCGCAGCTCGGTTCTCGGTCCGACCGCTCTCCTTCCAGGGCCAGCTCTCAGCCTCCCCCGGCTGCGGTAAGAAAGCCTTCTTCTTCTCAGGCCAAGTCCGCCAGGCCGTCGTCATCGTCTTCCTCTTCCAAGGCCTTGGCGAAGTCCAGGGAGTGCCACCACCATCACCATAAGTCGGGTTCCCGCCCTTCGGCTCCCGATGTCCGGTCATCTTCTGTGCCTCCTCGCAAAACTTTGGAGCTCACACCATTGAAGAGACCTGTGAACCCGACGCTGGCTCGACCGTCGTCGGCCGTACGTCATTCCTCCCTGGAGCCGTCGTCAGCCAAACCATCCCAGCGGACGCCGGTTGGGGGACCGATGTCCGTTCCTCCTGAGAAGAGGGCTTCCACGCCTCCGACCGACGTCGGTCAGGAGACGTTGACTGAGGAGGACTTAACGCAGCCTGAGGACCAGACGGGTGACCCCGGCCTCGCCGAAACTCCCAGGCCCTCGCTCTGCACTCTGCTGGGCCCCTGTGAGCCGATGCTGGACCCGACGATCGCCCACCGCGCCTGGGCCGTCGTCGGGACTTTCTGTAGCGGAAGTGAAGGATCTCTTCATTTACTGGTGGGACACCACTAAAAGGGACATGGCCCCCACCGCTCCTCCTCCTCTCCCCCCTCCTCCTCCGGTGCCGTCCCCCCTTCACCTTCGGGGTTGGCAGGCGGCTTACCTCCCCGCCGGGAGCCTGGACCCTCTCCCAGGGGAAGATCAGAAAAACGGAGACCTCCGTCGAAATCCTCTTCTGGATCACCCAGTCCCAAGAGATCCAGGAGACACCGACATCGCCCGTCGGACGGAGGACACGGATCATCTACTCTTCCTCTAGATCCCCATCTCCTCTCTCCATCCCTTCTCCGGACCCACGTGAGACACCGAGATCTCCTCCGGATGACCCTTCGTTCATGGATATTATGCGACATATCCAGGAGAACATGGGATGGGATGCAGAAGAACTAGACCCGGAAAGGTTACGCCTTGCCAAATATCTTCGGCAGAAGGACCCCAAGCCTGTGGTGGTACCACCCTTGGTGGCTTTCGTGGACGTCACCAAGGCAGCGTGGAAGCGTCCACATTCACTCCCGGCAGTGCCAAAGAAAGCTGATCGTCTGTACAAGGCTCCTAAGGATGACCAGTACCTGACACAGCAGCCTCAGGCCAACTGTCTGGTCATCACAGCCTCACATGACCGGTCACAGAGGCCGCAACATTTGAGCACCCTGCCACCGGACCCAGAGTCCAAACAGTTGGACGCACTGGGCAGGCGCACGTACGCTTCCGCTACCTGCGCCGTCAGATCCTTGAACTACCTGACCCACATGGTTCAATTCCAGAGCGCTTTGTGGGAACAGGGTCTGGAGGTGGCTGAAAAGCTGCCCGAAGGTGAGCAGAAGGAGGAGATGCTCCAGCTCCTCCGTACGGGTTCAGACGTGGGGACCCAAGTGCTTCGAGCCGCGTACGACTCCGCGGACTCATCAGCCCGAGCAGCAGCTTCTGGCGTATGCCTCCGGAGACACTCCTGGTTACGTGTCTCTGGCTTTACCCCAGATGTACAGAAAAACATTATGGACGCTCCGTTCGAGGGAGAAGTTTTATTTGGTAATCCTTCCGAGAAGATCATTACCAAACTTCAGGAGGCCAGGAAGGCGGTAAGGTCGGTTCAAGCCATGTACCGACCCAAGCTTGGTTCCTTTCGTAGGAACCAAAGCCGTTTTCATGGGCGGACAGAGGCAGAAGCCCCGCTCCGCTACACATCAGAGGGGCTGCGGTTTCCGTAGAACCAAGGAAAACAACCGCTTGCTTGAAGTCAGCGTTCCCCTAAACCACGACCAGCCAAGCGGGCCCATCTACCCGCCCACAGCTCCTTTCGGCCCCGCCCTTCAGGATCAATGGGAAATCATGGTCGGAGGTCGCATTGCGAAACTTCCTGCGGGATGGCGAGCCATTACCACCTACAGGTGGGTTCTGCAGTTGGTCAGTCTAGGCCACTTTATAGAATTCGCAGAAAAGCCACCCTCGAGGCCTCCTTTGCTCTCCCGGTATCCGGGTCAGCACAGAAATTTGATCTGGCAAGAGGTACTCGCGCTCCTAAGAAAAGGAGCGATAGAGTACATCCCGGAGAACCAGAGAGGATGAGGATATTATTCCCACTTCTTCCTGGTTCCCAAGAAATCAGGGGACCTCCGTCCGATTCTGGACCTCAGCGACCTCAATGTGTCAGTCGCCTATAAAAGATTCCGCATGGTGACTCTTCCGGGCCTTATTCCCATGCTGAAACGACGCCTTTTTAGCATCTCTAGACATGCAGGACGCATACCTGCATATCCCCATAGCTCACGCGCACCAGAGGTTCCTACGCTTCGAGTTTCTCGACCACCACTTTCAGTTCCGAGCTCTTCCGTTCAGACTGTCATCCGCACCAAGGGTCTTTACCAAGTGCATGGCAGTCGTGGCAGCATCTCTGAAGAGACAGGGCCACTATGTGTTCCCGTACCTCGACGACTGGCTTCTCATGGCCGCCTCCAGAGAGGCATTGTTACTCGTGGTCCAGAGCACCCAGGACTTGTTCCAATCTCTGGGCATTCTCATAAATTATGAGAAGTCTCTCCTGGTACCGTCGCAGAAACTGCAGTTTATAGGCGCAGTCCTGGACACTGTTCAGGGAAGAGCTTTTCTTCCGGATAACAGAGCGGAGCACATCAGATCCCTCATAAGGGATTTGTCGTCGAACAAGATCGTACCTGCCAGGTCGGTCCTTCGCTTGCTTGGACACATGGCTGCGGCCATTCCTACTGTCCCTTTCGCAAGGCTCCACATGCGGGTATCCCAGTGGATGCTCAAGGTGCAATGGGACCAAAGGTAAGACCACTTGCAGCATCCGGTCAGGATCACGAACTCAGTGATCCGAGACTGGCAATGGTGGCTAGTCCCCAGGTCGCTCTCCAAGGGCGTCCCGTTTGTAGCACCATCCCCGGAGGTAACCCTCACCACGGATGCCTCAGGTCTTGGGTGGGGGGCTCACCTGGGCAGGGTAAAGTCCCAGGGTACATGGACCCCGTTGGAAGCTCATCTCCATATCGATGTCCTAGAGATGAGGCGGTTCTCTATGCCCTGCAGGCCTTTCAGTCAGTAATCCCGTGTACTCTCCTTCAGACAGACAACACGGCAGTGATGTAATACCTCAACAAGCAAGGAGGCGACACTCTTCCTTGCAGGGAGGCCATGAGGGTGTGGGATTGGGTAATTGGACACGGCACAAATCTGATCACTGTGCACGTTCCCGGGGTGGACAACACAATTGCAGACGGCCTGAGTCGATCCCAGGCCAGAGTCCACGAGTGGGAACTTCTTCAAGAGGTAGCAGAGGATCTGTTTCTTCGTTGGGGAATTCCAGAACTAGACTTGTTCGCATCCCCATCCAACACAAAACTGCCCAATTTTTGCTCGCTAGATCCAGGGCCTGGTGTTTTCTGGCGAGACGCGTTATCCCTCTCCTGGGTGAACAGATTCCTCTACGCTTTCCCTCCCTTCCCATTGATCCAGAGAGTTCTTCTCAAACTGCGCAGGGAGCACGCACTCATGATCCTGGTGGCCCCGTTCTGGCCCAGATCTGGTTCCCTTTGTTGGTGCAACTATCTCGGGAACCCCCGCTCCGGTTGCCGCTCAGCTCCCACCTCCTGTCTCAGGAGAAAGGTTCATTAGTCCATCCGGACCTACGCTCTCTGAACCTGCATGCTTGGCTCCTAGAGACATAGCCATCCTGCGTCACGGGGTCTCGCAAGAGGTTGCAGAGGTTCTTTCTGCAGCCAGAAAGCCGGCAACGCATACGACGTACGCCATGAAATGGCGCCGTTTTTGTTTATGATCATGAGCTCGTGATCTTTCCCCTTTAGGTTGTCCTGTGGGAGTAGTGTTGGATTACCTCCTCTCCCTTTTTCATTCAGGCCTAGCCTACTCCTCTATTAAGGTGCACCTCTGTGCCATTTCTGCCTATCACCTCCCGGTGGGACATCGTACAGTAGCTCAATTGGACGCCTCTCGGGAATTTCTTAGGGGAGTGTTACACCTTAGGCCTCCCATTAGGGACCCTGTGCCTCCATGGGATCTGCTCTTTGTCCTGGAACAGCTCACGCTCCCTCCTTTTGAACCTGCCGCGGATTGCGAGCTACGTTTTCTGTCGTGGAAAACGTTATTTTTAGTTGCTGTTACTTCAGCGAGAAGAATTTCTGAGCTTCACGCTCTTATGTGCAAAGAGCCTTATTTAGTTTTCCACCGGGACAGAGTATCCCTGAGGGCGAATCCTAAGTTTTACCTAAGGTGGTCTCTTCACTCTCTAAACCAGGATATTGACCTTCCGGTCTACTTCCCGA
Organism: Neoceratodus forsteri; assembly: GCA_016271365.2. Taxonomy (NCBI): domain Eukaryota; kingdom Metazoa; phylum Chordata; order Ceratodontiformes; family Ceratodontidae; genus Neoceratodus; species Neoceratodus forsteri. The sequence continues at coordinate 574,271,589 of CM057452.1, forward strand.
GTTATTCAAATAGAGGAGAGGCTTTGCTCCACACCCTGGATGTTCACCGCAGCCTGAGGTATTACCTCAACAGAACTAAACCCTCTCGTAGTTCTGAACAGCTTTTTGTTTCCTTCTCTGAGAGAATGATGGGCCAATCAGTATCCAAACAGTCTCTGTCTCGCTGGCTTGTCCAGTGTATTTCCTACTGTTATGATATAAAACAAAAGCCCCTCCCGGGCTCGGTCCGGGGCCATTCTACTAGGGGCGTGGCCACATCCTTTGCAGCACTCAGAAACGTCTCCACCTCTGCTATTTGTGCTGCAGCCACTTGGAGCTCTGTGCATACCTTTATCAGGCATTATAGCATGGACATCGCCTCTCAGCGAAGGGCTGGTTTCGGCCTTGCGGTGCTACAGGGTCTCCTGTCCTAGGTTCAGGACCTGGAATGTACTTTCTATTTTCCTCCTCCTGGAATTTCTGGCAGCGTTACTGCTTGGAATCAGTCTAATGGTGTAACCTGCTGCAAGAGCTGTGTCTCAGTAAGATGGTACAGTTACGTAAGAACTTACGTAACAGTAGATCTTGAGAACAGCTCTTGCAGCAGTACTATCCTGCCCACCTTCCCCCTTGGAGGAGGCATGGTTTTGCCTTTTCTTTTAGGGAATTTCTCCCTTATTTTCTTCTGACGGTGGATCCTCAGTCTCCCACTCTGATGTCATCCTGCAGCCGGGAGTCTCCGGCGGGAGAACTGGGGAATCTGGCGGGACCGCCCCCTTATGTACCACACCTGACGTCGGAGGTGGGACCGACGTCGGGGGCGGTCCCCGCTGAAGATAGCTAACTAGAATTTTTCCGTGGGGTCCTGACGCCTGCCGGCTTCAGTTCTAGTGGTGTAACCTGCTGCAAGAGCTGTTCTCGAAGATCTACTGTTACGGTAAGTTCTTACGTAACTGTACTTTCCCTCCTTATCACTCTGTGTTGACTAGGCCCTTTGCTTTCTAAAACAATATAACAAAACCATCTTCAAGTTGGCTTTCAAATTCATTCGAACCTCTTGTCGGCATGGACGACTCGAAGTCGGCACCCAGTTTCAAGAAATGCGACTGCGGGAAGATGATGTCCCAGATGGAGCTGCACACCTTGTGTGTCTTCTGGCTGGGCCACAATCTTGGTCCACAGTGTCTTCGAGGCACAGGTCAGGAAGCATAGGAAAACCAAGAGCAGTTGTAAAATTCACAAGAGTTTTATTATTCATAACAGTAAAATAAAAAAAATTAAATTGTTCGGTATATGTACAAAGGCAGTATAACCAGAGAAAGTCCATCTGGATTTCTTCTCAATTTCCAATCTCAGTCTCTGTCATTCTCTGTGTCTCTCTTTTGCAAAACATTGCTGCTCCTTTTTATAAGTCTGCGCAGGAGCTCGTGAAGAAAATAGCATGCTTCTCACACAGTGTTCTTGTTAGTTTCAGCAGGTGCAGCAAAAAGAACATTGTGACCCAGAACTGACCTCTTGCTTACATCTTCTGCAAAAAACTTAAAAACTGCATCTCTTGTTAACCCCTTGAGTTCCATAATAGCTTTGCAATCATTTCAGCAGTATAACTATATACAGTTTTAAACAAAGGAATCCCAGTATCAATTACATGTCCACAAAATGATTCACATATATTTTAATGCCAGCAGATATGCAAGAGGTGAGAAAAGACAGAGCAGCAAGTGAGGGTAGAGAGATAGCGAGAGGCAGAGAATTGTAAAACCGTCAGAGTGATCAAGTCCTAGGTCTCACGAGAAAATGTGGTTGCGCAACCAGACAGAGAAGAGACAGAAAAGGAGAGACTAGAACAGATACTTGCATTTAATCTCTTTCTCCATAACAACTGGGACAGGGCCGTATTCAACCCTGTCACACCCAGGCTTGTGGCCTTTGTCACACTTTGCATCCTAATACTTTGGAGGACCAGCATGTTCTACTCCTTCTCTGGCACCCAGAAGAACGGGACCTTCCCGTTCACTCGAAAGACATTAGCCGGGTGGTCTCTGCGGCTGCAGGATCCACAGAACAACTTGCAGCCTTCGAGGAGGTGGCGGTTCAGGCCATGGAGCATGCTTCTTCAGCTTCGGCTTTTGTGCTGCTTTCCTTTGGAGCCACCTTTTCGGAGGTGTTTGGGATTTGTGCCAGTCCCTTCCCACTCTTGGGCAGGGCCCCTCTAAGGGCACAAAACCTTTTAAATCTTAAAAAAAGGAGACTAAGAAATGGTCTCATCGATGATTGTGGGATCGCGAGTGCTCATGTGCCTCCGATTCCCATGTTTCCTTGGAGGTTTTGTCTATGGTCGATCCTTCAGTCTGGCCACTGGCTCCATGGTCTCCCCATCGGGCCCATCGGCCAAGACGCACATTGACCAACCCATCAAGATTTTTCTTGAGCTGTTTAATGCGTTGTCACAGGATAAGGTTGATACTTCCCTCTCCAGGACTCCAGTCCTGCTTATCACTTCCCATGGAGGGTTGGACCAGCTTCCTGATCCGGTCCCTAGCCCTCAGGATCCTGTTCCTTCGCAGGAGTCTCAGCTTTTGCTGGCTCACTGTCTTTCTCACCATTGGATTCCCTGGCGGTCGATATCCCGTAGCCTGGAGTTGAGCAGCCCTTGCTGACCTTGGCACTCTCACTGTTGGCACTCGAGCAAGGGGCACCACCACTATTCTTCCTCTTCTTCCTCCTCAGGTGAGGGGATGCTCCAATGCAAGATGCGCCATCACCATGAAGAGCTAATGTGGCAGCAGCTCATGCTATCTGGGGTTAAGCTGATCCCAGGCCCCCACCCCGGCTCTTCCATGGCACCCGCCACCGAGGCCCCAGCCTGCTCCGGCTCAGCCTGTCTTGGCCTCCCCACCCATCAGGGTGAAACCACCTCCTGAACAGCCAAAGGAGGGTCCCACTCCTAAGGATGCCTGTAACACTCCCAGGATTTCTCATCGGCTGTCTGTCACTGTTACTCCCAACAGACCCCGCAGGGTCAGTGGGGAATTGGGTGGTCGACCACTTTTTTGCAAATCCTTGGAGTGTGAGGACTCCTCCCTGCATTCTCATCGGTGGACATGCAATTAGGGGAGGGTTTGTCTATGGAACATTGTCCCACTTCCTTTGGGGGCTTGCTCCGTCTTATTTCAGAATCTATCCAGATTCAGATGGTGCCTGTCCAGAAATGGGCCAAGTATCCCTTAACCAAAATTCTCGACCAAGGTGACTCCCCGGAGGTCACCTTCCCAGTCGCTGAGGCCATTTTTGGCCCCGCTCTGGAGCTTTGGAAGCATCCTGCCTGCTGTCGTGCACCGTTGGCTAATATAGCCTGAAAGTATGCAGTCCCTACGGGTTCCCTGTCGGGTTTCACCGAACATCCCTCGGCTGAGGGTTTGGTAGCTAACCTGGTTTTTGGCGTACCAGCAGTGTTTGGGATGTGGATAAACTGCCTGACAAAAGAATCAAAAAAATTGGATCGTATGGCCAAAAATGTGGCCTCTTCTTTCGGCCTTCGGCAGGAGAGTTCAGCCTGTTTGATGGCCCGTTTTGTTCACGCTTTACTCAGCACTCTCGATGAGGTGCTTCCTCGGCTCCCAGCTGACATACAAACCATGGTCAAGCAAGTCCAGGACCGGGGCCAAGCAGTGGTCAAACAGCAGCTCTAGACACCCATGGACATTGACAGTTCCTGTGCCCAGTCTATGGCCATTGAGGTGGCCATGCCCTGCAGGGCTTGGCTGTGGATTTCTACCTTCACAGCAAACACCCAGCACAAGTTGGCGGATGTCCCCTTATTGGGCACCAACTTATTCGGGCCGGGGGTGGAAGGACATTTCAATTGGACTGAGAAGTCCAGTGACACCCTGGACTCTGTCATGTCTGCCCAGAGGGATCGAAAGGGCTCCAAGCTTCAGAGGAAGAAGCCCTTTTGACCCCTCTCTGTCCCTGCAGCCAAGCCGTCCCAGCCCCCAACTGGGCAGCAGGCCCAGGCTTGGCATTGTTGACCAAAGTTGGTTGCTTCGGTAGTCTGAAAACCCGGTGGTCGAGGTCCTGCTGCTTTCTCAGCCGGTCCCTCCTCTGCCTAGCCTGCCTAGTGATGGGCTGGGGCTGCCTTCCCCATGCCAGTTCTGCCTCCCCTGGGTCCTTGTGTGAGGGGCCAGCTCTGCCACTTCCTTTCTGCCTGGTCCGCTGTCATCATGGACATGTGGGTCCTTGAAGTTGTCAGTCAGGGTCTGCCTCTAGAATTCAAGATTTACCCACCATGCCAAGCCCACACCCCACAAGAAGACATGGTGTCCACCGACATGCTGTCAGCCCTTTGGGAAGACATCACCCAGCTTCTCCAGAAGGAGGTAGTGGCTCAATTCCCGGACCCTCCGGTAAGGCCAGGCTTTGTTTCCAGATACTTCCTGGTCCCAGAGTGGATGGGGGGGGTGGCACCTCATCTTAGATCTGACCACAACCTTCTGCTGCCTCCCCTTTAGCTGATTATCTACCCAGTTTATTATGACCTTCACCGCATCCAGATCCTCCATCTTCTTCATCAAGCATCTTTGAGGCACCAAGACAAAAGCCTTGCTGAAATCGAAGTAGAGCAGATCTGTTGCTAGCCTTGCTTGTAGAGCAGAAGGCAGCTAACTAAAAGAAGCTACATTTTCTTATTAATTTAACACTTATATCTCAGCAGGAGTCAGGGTCTGTTGAGATTAAGCAGATAGATACTTTATTAGAAGTAGAAGGGGCCTTATTTAGGGTTAAAAAAAGAAAGAAAGTCAGTGTGTGTTCTGTGCTGTGAAGGGTACTGTATCAACTTACTTTGCTAAACCAGTAGGAGGAGAGAGAGCTTAATTGGGGGTGTGGCTTAGACACTATAAAAGCAGGTGACTCAAATTACAACTTCCTGTTGCTAGCCTTTTTTCTTACTACTTTTATAGTCACTGGATTTGACTGTCAACAGGAACTTCCTGTTTGGCAGTAGGAAGGGAAGGATCATAGAGAAACATTGGTTTTGTCAACCCTGTGTGGTACCATTTGCTTGTAACTGACTCTTCAGTGAATGGCAGAGCATTGTGTGAACCTGGGGGACTAGCAATAGGCTAGTATACCTCCTACCCCAAAACAACATCTCTCTGTTAAAAGCAATGTTGCCTGGTGGTTCTCTTGCCCTTTTAAGGGCTTGTAAACCTTCAACTCACAGAATCTTGCTGAATTTAAGTAAATATTGTTATTTTTACTATGCGCCAAAACCGGAAGTGAACGGACGCTTACTTACGGTTTTTCGGCTTAAAACCCTGCCCCTCTAGTGAGCGGGGCGTTTAATAATGTCATTGCTACTGATATAGCGAACCTCTGGTGAGAGGTGGAGTAGTGCAGTGCACCAGTATACTTTGATATACCATTAATATATTTGTTTTAACTGTTGATGTATTGTGTGGTACCATTTGCTTGCAACTGACTCTTCAGTGAATAGCAGAGCATTGTGGGAACCTGGAGGACTAGCAATAGGCTAGTACACCTCCTACCCCAAAACAACATCTCTCTGTTAAAAGCACTGTTGCTTGGTGGTTCTCTTGCCCTTTTAAGGGCTTGTAAACCTTCAACTCACAGAATCTTGCTGAATTTAAGTAAATATTGTTATTTTTACTTCGCACTGAAACTGGAAGTGAACGGACGCTTACTTATGGTTTTTCGGCTTAAAACCTGCCCCTCTAGTGAGTGGGGTGAGCGTGTGCAGGGCTGCGCATGGAGACACGCGCAGAGACACGCCACATGCATGTCTGCTGTGGTCTGTTGGGCACGCTGAACCGTTGGCATTAGACAAACTTGGACAAGATAATTTTAGCATATCCTCTACGTGGCAAATATACACCTTTAATAATGGAAAAAGAACTTAGTAAGTGTATGCAATGTTTGATGTATAGTGAGGGAAAGTATGGGAGCGAGTATGTATGTGCTAATTGCCATCTGATTACTACTCTTGAAGCAGAGATAGCGTTTCTGCTTAATATTAAACCAGTTTCTACTGATATTAGGGAATTGGAAAGTTACATTGATCTTATGGATGAACAGCTTCATTCTAATGAACAATTTCCTTCACATTTAGGTAGCATTTCTATGCCTCCTGATGAGGAGACAATTGTAACGACTAGTACTAGTATACCTGTTGCCTCTGCCCCCCCTCTTATACAGTAAGGTGGATGATTATCCGCCCTCTTCTCATGATAATGATGACTTGACCATTGTCACAAAGCCTCTTAAAAAAAGGAGGGGCGGTCAAATACACAATAGTACCCCTATTGAAACTCGTAATAGGCTTGAGCAATTGATTGTATCAAATAATGAAGTGCTACATGATTTATCCTGTGCATCACCCTCTGTTGATAATAATGGTTTAAAAACACTTTTCAATCAGGAGTTAATGCCAATGAATATTTGTCCTAGTGAGTCTCAAGCTACCAAATCAATACCTATTAAGTTAATCGCTCCAGAGTGTGTTAAACAATCACCTGTTTCTGATTCTTGTTCCCCTACTGTCTCAAAACAAGTGTTAGTCCTGGGAGATTCAGTCATTAAGCACATTGACAGGGTGGTATGCAATAGTGACAAGAGCAACCGCACTTGTTCTAGCTTCCGTGGAGCCAGGGTATCTGACATTACCTCCATGATGCCTAAAAGTTTACAAAATGCGGGGGGGAAAATCCACTGGTTATCATACATGCCAGTGTTAATGATATAAACAACACCCCATTTAATCAGTTACAACAGGACTATGTGGCGTTATGTAACCAGGGGATGCTGTGTATGTATATCTGAAATTCTACCTGTCCCGAGAGCAACATCTACCATGACGCAGAAAATCAAAGCCCTAAATGAATGGCTGAGAAAGTGGTGTTTTAAGTAGGATATACCCTGTATTACCCACTAGGAATCATTTTCAGATCATTCTTCCTTATTTTGCTGGGATGGTTTACATCTCATTCGTAGGGGTAGTACACTTATGGGGAAAAGTATAACTAAAATCATAAATCATTGTTTAAACTAAAAACAATGGGGGAGAATGGGTCTATTCCCAAGTCTCTGAATACTTACCAAAATATTACAACTAAATGTAAATTCCTAGCTTTGAATGCAAGATCTTTAAACCAACTCAAATTAGCAGAACTCGAAGCCAAATGTAAAACTATAAAATATAGGTATGGTGGGAGTAACTGAAACTTGGTGGGACGCATCCTCAATTTGGTCCAGAGAAATTCCAGGTTATAAGTTATATCATAAAAACAGATTAGATAAGCAAGGCGGTGGAGTTTGTATGTACATAGGAAATGATATTCCTTCTTTTGAAGTGTGTTCTCCCTTTCCTTTGGACAGTATATGGGTTAAAATCTTATTGAAGGAGCAGTCCTATATAACTATTGGTAACATCTATCGACCTCTATCTGCAAATTCAGATTACACAACTGATATGTTTAAAGAAATTACACATTTTTCAGAATCTCAAGATATTGTAATATTTGGTGACTTTAACCTCCCTCATATTAACTGGGACTTATTCTCAGGACAGTCCTATGCCGAGAAAGGACTAATAGATGTGGTAGTTAGTACTGGATTACAACAACTTGTTACTGAACCCACTCGAGGTCCTAATATTTTGGATTTATTATTTACTAACATAGAGCAACAAATTAGCAATTTACAAATTTGGGATCCACTTGGGACCAGTGATCATTCATCTATTCTTTTTGAAATTCAACAGTTTAAAACTACACAAAGGAAGTTATACTGTACAAAAAATTATAATAAAGCAATTTTTTCTAAAATCAATGAATACTACAAAACATAAACTGGGAATCTAATCTTCTTAATTGTACAACACAACAAGCTTGGGACTTTTTTAAAAACATTGTACATTATTTGGAAAATACCTTTATTTCATCTAAGAGGAAATTTAATAATAAAGGAAAAATACCCCCTTGGTTCAACAAGACAATTAAAAATCAGATTAAAATAAAAATTTAACTTTTTAGGAAACTTAAGAATAGTTCTGTTCCATTTAAAACTACTCTATTACATAAATACAGACTATCTGTGAAAAACTTAAAAAAATTCTATTAAATTGGAAAAAATAAGCTAGAATTTAAACTAGCTCACACAAAAGACTGTCACAAATCTCTTTTCTCCTATATAAATAGTAAAAAAGGTGTATCAAGGGCTATTGGTCCCATTATAACCAATGGCTCCTTCTCTATCTGATATAGAAACCTCGAATCTCTTTAATAAGTACTTTTGTTCTGTCTTCTCTCAAAAATCACCTATTAGTACATTTAAAGTTCACCATGTAGATTATCATAGGTTCTATCCAACTGACATTATACAGGCTATCAAAAAACTAAAAAAAAAATACTAGTCCGGGCCCAGACGGTATTCATCCATGGTTTCTGATCGAAACTTCTATAAATATTTCTATACCTTTGTCAATTATCTTCAATAAATCCTTACAAGAAAGCATTGTACCAAATGATTGGTGTTCAGCAATAGTTACTCCCATATTTAAAAAAGGCAATAGAGGTTCTGTGCAAAATTATCGTCCAATTAGCCTGACCTCAGTGGCTGGTAAATTAATGGAACGAGTAATGAAGTCTCTAATAGATCAAGATTGTAAATAAATTAGGAATTTATGATTCAAATCAGCATGGGTTTACTCCCAAGTATTCCCGTATCACCAATCTGATATATTTTTACAATAATATAAGCACTCTACTAGATGTGGGTATCCCTACTGATGTAATTCTTTTGGACTTTAGTAGAGCTTTCGATAAAGTCTCACATGAAAAACTCATTACTAAAATGCACAATCTAGGTTTGTCACCTGATATTGTCAACTGGACTTTAAACTGGTTGACAAATCGTTCTCAGAGAGTCAGAATTAATGATATCTTGTCTGATTCGGGTAGTGTGACAAATGGTGTACCACAGGGGTTGGTCTTGGGACCAACATTGTTTAATCTCTTTATCAGTGATTTACAAACAGGGCCAAATAACTTCATGGTTAAATTTGTAGACAATACTAAATTGGGGGGCAAGGTTAATAATCAAGAAAATACTTCTGCATTAAAGAAGGATTTGGAAAAATTAACACTTTGGGCAAATGAAAATCATATGCAGTTTAATCAAGACAAATGTGTAGTAGTGCATTTCGGTGTAAATAATCCAGAAACGATATATTATATAAACGGACTACCACTTCACTCATCAAATTGTGAAAAAGATTTAGGGGTATATGTTAATAATAAACTTACATCAAATGATCACTGTGTTAGAACTGCTTGCATTACCAACAGACTTTTGAGGCAAATAAAACGCACTTTTGTTAATCGCACTGAACAATGCCTTATTCCATTGTATAAGGCATACATTAGACCATATCTAGACTATGGCTCCCCTTTCTGGAATCCAAACCAAAAAAAAGATGTCGCAATTCTTGAACAGGTTCAAAGGAGAGTAACTAGAATGATTCCAAGATTAACAAACTTGGATTATCAGAACAGATTAAAAGCTACTGGTCTCTTCTCTCTTCAAACTAGAAGATTAAGAGGTGATATGCTTATGGTTTTTAATTTAATAAATTCACCAGATCTAATGGAAAAATGTGGTCTAACGCTCTCCAAAAGGAGACATGTTCCGAGACTGCATAATAAACAGCTTGAAGTAAAAACTTATAAAACCAGCAAAAGGGGAAACTTTTTTCCAATAAGAGCATCCATTGTATGGAACACCTTGCCACAAGAATTGGTAGAGGCAACTAGTGCCACTGTCTTTAAAAACAAATTAGATGTTTGGTTGAGGGATAATAGATAAATAATGCCCACATAGTGTGGGGAACAGTCTCGATGGGCTCTGGCTTTCTTCTGTTCTTTCATACCAAGTAAGTAATACCAAGTAATCTACAGTGTACCCCTTATCCAATTTCCTCATCACCCAGTCAAATAAAACTGTCAGGTTAGTCTGACAAGGCCTCCCTGCCATGAATCTGTGCTGTTTACTATGCTGGAATCTGATGCACTCCAAGTAGTCCACAAGGTCCTCTGACCAGTGACTCCGTCAGTTTCCCCTGCAGTAGACATAAGACTGAGAGGTCTGTAGTTCCCTTCTTGTTCCTTGTCCCCCACCCATGGGGCTAAACCACATCTGTCACCCTCCAATCCTTTGGAACCAGCCCCCATCCCCAGTGAGCTGGTGAATAGACCTACCAGGGGTTCGGCCAGTTCTGCTGCCAGTTCTCAGAATATCCTCAGATGCAACCCATCTGGTCCCAGGGCCTTATCTATATTTAGGGCTGCCAGTCTTTTTGGACCCTTTCACTTGTAATGTGTAGAAATAAACCATTCTGATTGGCTAAGAACAATATAATGCTTTGTAGTAGTACTTAATGTGGTCGCTTAGCACCTGAAGTTGATTTATGCAGTTTAGATTTGCTCCACAAAGTATTGTATATGGTCTCACATGTTTAAATGGTTATAGTGAGTCAGTGCCATGATAGAATTTGAACCTTCGTCCTCTCCTGCCCAAGCCTTTTTGCTAACCACAGGAACCCCACTGCCATTTAATATTAAGATGCTGTAGGCAACTGTTTTTTGCTCACTGCAGTTCATCTTTGACATTTCAGGTCTCACAGCTGGAACAAAAATGCAAAGAGCTTAATGATTCCCTGCTTGAACAAAGTCGCCTCAAGAAAATCACAACTGAGACCTTTACTGAAAAGAAAATATCAGATTTGGCAGCTGAAGTCAAAAGCCAGGAGCAACAGTTACAAAAACTGGAAGAAGAGAGAATTACATTACAGTAAGTTAGTGACTACACACTATCTGCTTTGTCTCATGGTATACAACTGCTGTCTTGAGAGTATGAAGAGTCTGTGAAATGAAACATAGAAATTGTTGGCAGATTAGGACCGCCAGGCTCATCCAGTCTGCCCAAAAGCCTTACACTAGTTTGTTTCCACTGACCCTACCTCATCAATGGCTCTCCCCCCCCCCACCAATGTACCCTTATGCATGTACTGTGCATGTTTAAAACCCTCCACTGTGTTCACCCCACCACCTCCTGTGGTAGTTTATTCCATGCATCCACCACCCTTTCTGTGAAGAAAAACTTTCTCACATTTCCCCTCAGCCTGCCACCTTCCAATTTCACGTTATGCCTGTGGAGGGGTTGTGGGATAACAGATGGGCCAGACACCGAATTTCAAGTTCAGCACACAATCTCTGTGTGATGTTTGTTCAAAATGCAGCAGATAACCTTCAGCAATGGCATATCTCTTCTTCAGTAAATCAGTTTGTAGCAACAGACTATTCAAGTCTTTCCTCTACACTTAGCTAGCACCTACTGACTCACTGATCTAACTTATCTGTTGTGATTCAGCCTCCCATATGATGGCCTTGTTTGCTTGGGTGGTGGGGGCTCAAATAAAAAAATAAAAATAAAACAAGCTAAAGACAAAGACCCTTAGTGCAGAAGCACTGAAGCAAGGGTTACTCCAAAAGGCATTGACAATAAGCCACGTTTCAAAGAAATGCAACATCACACATACTTCCATAATGCAAAGCATCATGGGATTTATGCAAATCAACATGACATTTCCGATTGTCTCAGTTTACAGCAATTTACATGCATTTTAAATAGCACAACTAACTTTTTATAATATAGTCCCCTAGTCACTTTTTACCTTTATCAAAAACACCTAGTGCCATGGTATTTTCAACACTTACAGGTTTCATACACATAAGGTATATACATCAATGTATTTTATGACATAGTGCCATTGCATACTAAATCCAACAACGAGGAACACAGCCTGTTGTTTTACATCAGCTCAGAGGTCACCACAGTAACCTTCCTGTACAAGGACCTGAGAGGGAAAAGGAAAACTTAAAGAGGACACTATAGCATAGTCAAGAAAGGGAAGGGGGTGTCCATAGATGGCCAACCTTATGGACTAGAAATTGTAAAGAATAGGTTAGGCTAAGAAATAGAAGAACTGTTGCAACAGATTTAAGAAGAGGTCGATCCTCAAGAGTGGTAGGAGCTTCCTGTCACATATCCCCCACCTTAAGAAGGAAGCAGGTATTGCAGACTACTTAACCACCTTCCTTTCCCAGGAAGGGATGGAGCTTCCACCCATCCATCTTCAGAAGCTCAGTCTCAGGGTCCCTAGTAACAATAAACATTCCATCATAAACATAGTGGATATTATCATTTTTTACCCTGAGGCATTAACACATTTCTCAACAGAGACTAACACTACCTTCCCATCTCCTTTTAGGCAAAGTCCATCATATTTTATTGACTGAAAATCTGGATGGCTGTAAAGTCTAGTACCATAGAAAGAATTACTCTGGGGTGAGTAATTACCTGCTCCAACCCCACCAAACATGTCAGCTTTAAGCAGGGGCCCAGTCCTAGGTTCAACCCCTCTACATAAACCCACTATGTCTCTTGATTCATTCATTTCATTTGCTACAGATACAGACACCTGAGGGGTAGACACTGGTTTGGTGTTATCCCAACACAGGTTCCAATCCATATTCCACCCACCTCGTCCTTGGTAGGTTTTCCCTCAGAAAAGAATAAAACATATGTACCACCTCAGACTCCTTGTCTGCCCTTGGGTACCTCTTTCTTTGCATCGGGCCCGCACCCTGACCAAACATGCTACACTTTTGCCTACAGAAAGAAACCATTGCAGAGCCACATCTCGCATTGTGCCTACAACCAACTTGACCCCTCTGTCTTACACAAAGTGTCTGCGGGAATATGGAAGAAGCAATAGTAGATTTTCCTGGATATAAAGTCTCCACCATTCATTCACACTAATGGGACTACGCCGGAGGCGCTAGGACCAAGTGGGAGCCAAAAATCTTCAGAAGGGCTGGCGCCGTGGTAGGACCACGCATGCGCAGTGCTGCAAGACTGGCTCCCACTGTATAGGCTACCTCGGCATCGACCCTTCAACCGCCTCAGTTCCTTTTTTCCCGTCGAGTGCGCTTCGGTGACAAGCGTCGCTGTCCCATGGAATCAAATCTTCGTCTGTATGACAGCAGCTATAGTCCTTAAATTTTATTAGATTTATTGTTTTATTATCAGTTTAGAAAGGAAAAAAAAGTAAAAAGTAACATTTTTTTCATCAGAAGGAGTCTTCAGGCCTAGTGGCACTGAGGGTTGAGGCGCTGGATGCCACACCTCGTGCTACACCAGCGACCCAGGTTCGGGAACGGACTCGAGCCACCGGGGTCGGTCGGGGGAGGTAGGATTGAGCATCCCCATGGATGCTCTGCCCTCAAGCGTTGCCACCAGTGGAAGCACGGGCAGCAGGGCGTAACATGGCTCTCTACATGGGAGCCGGGGGTGGGGAGAGCGCTGTGGATGCTTGACAGTGATGTGCATAAGCACACCGCCTGTCTGTACATCAGTCCTCTGTGTCGGCGCCCTCAGGGGGATGGAACCAGGAGAAAGACAAAGGCAAAAATCTCCCGGTCCCACGCAGAATGGTGCTGGGTCCACGCTATGTCAGGACCCAGCCGAAGAGACCTGAGGAGTGGATTCCTTGGGGCAGGGACTTGGGAAAGTAAAAACAAAAGAAGTCTTCAGCCCTCCTTCAATGGATTCGACCATGAATGGGGCAGGTGACGGTAGGGAGACTTCACATGAAAGCTGTATTGTCAGCAGGGCTGGGTCTGGTCCGCCGCCCTTTATTGGGGGGGGGGGGGTCTGACTACAAGCAGTCCAGTGCTTGGGGGAATGGGTGGTCTTCTCAAAAGTACAGAAAGAAAAGATGCCATTCTCGATCCTCGTCAAGGACTCTGCACTGTTGGGCCTTGAGTTCTTCTTCGGCCTCCCAGTCAAAAAGGAAACGGTACCACTTGAGGTCATCCTGTGGTACGTCTGCGTGTTGATCATCGGTTACCGGCGGCAGGGGCCTGACTCCATCCCCTCCAGAGCCTCCTCCGGCCTCTGTTTCTGGTGCCTGGCATCCTCGACTCCAGAGTCCCTCCTTGCCCCCTGGGGGGTCCTCCGGTGAGCAGTTTCACCATTGGGCTGCTCTTATGGAGCAATGGGTTCTGCAGTTGTCCCTTTTGCCTGAGCCGGAGAGTCAGTCATCTGGGCCTTCGGGCCTTTCAGTTTCGAACCTGCAGGCAGGGTGGTTGGGGCTTCCTAGTCATGTGGCGTCTTCTCCGGTGCCGTCGATGCCACAGTTGGGTGTTTTTCCCCCTCATATGGCTGTGGCACAGGGGTCCACACTGGTGCCATTATCTCCTGCTGAATTTCTCAGACTTTCCTCTGCAAGTCTGGGGTTGGGAACCTGTGGATCTTACTTCGAGAGGGTTCCTGCAGTAAGTTATTACTTCTGGGACTCCGCCTTCTGGTGTCAGGACCTCATGGCAAGCTTTTCTAGCAGTGTCTGGCAGGGGACCGCCCACCCGACATCGCATGGATGTAAGCATGACCCTATATAGTGGGCAGTCCCCACACCTGCCTTCCAGTTCTTTCCCGCTGTTGACAAGCGCTAGTACCTCGTGGTAGCTTCAGCATCTTGTCTATCGCCATTTTTTCTTTATTTCTTACCAATTTCAGTCCGAAATTTGTGGTATATGTCTTCTCCATCACTGCCTCTCAAGGCTAAGAAGAAGTGCACCAAGCATGGGGCGCAAACATCACACAGAGACTGCCACCGTCTCTGCCTCCTTTGTCTCAGCTCGGACCACGACATCACAGCTTGTCCCGACTGTCAGCCTTTCAACCAGGCCACACGAAGTCGACGCCAGCAGGCTTTAAAGGCCCGTCTCCTAAAATCTAGGATGGCTTCCCTAGAGAAGGAGATGCAAAAGATCCAGGACTCAGCTTCTTCCCCTTCAGATAAATAGAAGAAGAAGAAGGACAAAGAGAGGCACAAAGACAAGAGCATCATGAGGACCGGGATCAATCCTCATCCACTAAGCCTTCAACCAGCAAGGTCTTTTCCCCACTGCCAACCCTCATGGTGACTCAGACAGCTTCCGGGATGACCTCCAGTATGGCAGGTTTTCAGCCAATCACCACCGGTAAGTCGTCTGCCGGCTCCTCCAGCGAATGCCCGGTACTCGCCGGTAAGTCAGACCCCAGCTCCACCGGGGCCCGCCTGGCTGCTGATAAGTGGGACCCTGCCCAGAAGCAGCCTACAGTCCACCCGGCTCCAACTGATAAGTCGGTCCAGGGTCCTACCCTCCACCGCCCAGTTGCTATTTCGCCTGATAAGTCATCTACCTCCAGCAACCGTCCCGGCATTGCTCTCCCGTTGGCGGCTAATGCCAAACCACCCAACATCCAGCAGAGCAGCCTGACGTCTTCCAGTCAACCTTCCCCCCAAGTTGGGAGATTTCCTCTCCACCTCCCCAGGTGGTTTATCCTGACCAGCAGCCTTCGCCTGGGACAGAGCAGGAAGAAGGGCGCCTAGAAGTGGTTCTGACCTCACTGGCTCCTACGGCGGTCCCTCAGGTCCCCCCCAGGGATCATCACCCTGTGCCAGTTACTCTGACGATGGGTCTCCTTATGCCTGCTGCCCCTATCCTCACGACGGCAGCAATGTCGGGTACTTTACGTCAGCCCCCTCTGTCAGGGCCTATCAGTAGGCTTCTCACTCAGGGTCTGACTTCGTTAGGGTTCACATCGGACACTCTCATGTAGGGTACTCCGTATGTGGCCTTTTTGTCGGCTCCCCCGATGACGGCTATCCCAACGTCAACTATTATGATGTCAGGTATTTATTCTGGTCCTCCCAGATATATAGGTCAACACTTACTGTCCGGTCACTTTACTGGTCATCAGGCCTTTCTGTCTCCACCGTCGGGTCAGTCAATGCCAATTTATTCCCAGGGTAATTTCCAGGGATATCAGCAGGGATACCCATATTATCAAGGGTACCCCCCCTCATCTTTTTACGGGTGCAGGAGCTTCTTTTTATTCGTCCCTGCTAACCCACCTCCTCCTCCTCCCCAACCAGACTTTCAGGTTATCATCCAGTCTTGGTGGAAGGATGCGAGGTCCCAGCTCTTTACAGATCTGGAAATTAGGCTCCCTAGTCCGGAAATGGTACCTCGAACTCCCGGTCCCCTGCACCTCAGTACACTGTGCACGTCTCGGGTACTTCCCCCAAGGACATTCCTCTACCAGACTTTGAATGTCCAGAGGATGAGGAGCCCCAGGATTCAGATGTTGATACATCAGAATCCTCATCTGACGAGCTGTCCTCTCCCCCTAGAGGCAAGGAATCTCCTAAGTCCCCTCTGTAGGACCCTTCCTTTACGGAACTCCTCCGTATTATCCAGCAAGCGAGCAACTGGAATGCGGAGGATCTGGACCCTATGCGGAAACGCCTGGCAGAACACCTCGATTTGGAGGCTGCCACCCCTATTCCAGTTCTTCCCTGGATAGCTCCTCATGAGGTCCTAATGACCACTATTTGGAAACTACCACACTCTGTTCCTGCTGTCCTCAAAAAGGCAGACAGGATTTACTGCTCTCCTGAAGGAGTTCCCTTTCTGGACTTGCATCCTAAGGCAGATTCAGTGGTCATCGCTGCCACTCATGATCGCTCGGCTAACCCCAAGCACGTAAGCACTTCCCCTCTGGACAAAGAGTCCAGACAGATGGAACAATACTAATAGAAGGTCTACTCCTCGGCCACTTGTGCCTTACGCTCGCTTAATTACATGGCACACATGGTGTCCTATCAAAAAGCCACATTGGCCAGGCTGGAGGACAGGCTCTCCTCCCTGGAGGACTCAAACCTGAAGACAGAGATAGCGAAGGACCTCCATCTTTCAAAAATGTCATGTAGGCATGCCCTTAGGGCCATCTACAATTCAGTAGATGCTGTGGCCTGCTCCTCTGCTGCGGCCATCAGTGTCAGGAGGCATGCTTGGCTGCAGATCTCGGGCCTTTCATTTTTTTTTTCTCCTCTTTTATTTTATCCACCTCCCTACCTCGGTGTCCACTCCTTCGGACTGCTCATTCCCTTCTGTGTCACTGCTCCAGGATCTGCCCCTAGAGTGCTTCTCTCCTCCCTCCTATCTGCACAGCGGGGTCTGTCCCGGAATTGGTGGTCTTGGGTGGAGCTGTCTTCATCTAGGACCACTGAGGGGCTTATCCGTTTTTCTGTGCTCCCTCAGCCCCGCCCCTGGGGCGCCCGGTGAGAGGGCGTCACGTCCAGAGGCGGCGTGCTGGCCGTCTCTCTCAACGCCTGACAGTGTCCCCCTCCCGACTCTGTGAGCGGAGCGTCAGTCCCTCGAGCCCATGTTCCCACCGGCTCTCTTAGGGTGTCGGGTGCATACAGCACCCCTGGTATCCCACCCCGAGGGAGGAGAGCATCCGTTGGGACGCTCAATCCTCCCTCCCCCGGCCGACCCCCGCCGACCCGAGTCCGTTCCTGAACCCGGGTCGCCGGTATTCTCAGGCCTTTCAAACGACGTCCAGGCAGCCATTCAGGATGCCTCTTTTAGGGTTTCGGTCCTCTTTGGAGGAGATACAAAGGTTCTGATCACGGGCCTCCAAGACAGTGGCCAGGCCCTTAGATTGGTCTGCTCTATGTACAGAGCTGGTACCCTTAAAAAGCAGCCCTTTTGGCGCAACTCCAAGTGCGAAAGGAAGCAAGCAGCCCCCAAGATGCAAAATAAAAGGAGAGCAGCGGGCTCTTCCTTTTCCTGTCCACCAGCCACCAAAACCCAGAGGTGGGCAGGAGGGCTTCTGCCCCCCTGCCCCTCTGCCTCCTGACTTGCCCATTCTTCCCTCCCCTCCACTACAAAGCATGGAGCCAGTGGAGGGAAGATTCGCCCATCATGTCCAGGCATGGGAGATCATCACCTCAGACGCATGGGTACTTCAGCTCGTCTCACAAGGACACACTCTCGAGTTTCTGGAGCTTCCTCCAGACTCTTCTCCCGGTCACTCACATTACTCCCTGTACCAAGCACCATTGATTGAGGACAAAATCAGGTCTCCAGTGCAAAAGGCCGATATCGAACTCATGCCTATCGCCAAGAGGGGAAAGGGGTACTACTCCCACTTCTTCCTGGTCCCAAAGAAGACGGGTGACCTCAGACCCATCCTGGACCTCAGCAGTCTGAAC
Source organism: Neoceratodus forsteri (assembly GCA_016271365.2). Lineage (NCBI taxonomy): Eukaryota > Metazoa > Chordata > Ceratodontiformes > Ceratodontidae > Neoceratodus > Neoceratodus forsteri. The sequence continues at coordinate 574,289,752 of CM057452.1, forward strand.
CTCTTCGTCAAGTACAAGAGGTTCTGCATGCTGACTGCTCAGAGCCTTCTGCCACTACTACAGCAGAATCACTGGCTTTGATCCCTGGATATGTAGGACGCCTACCTACATATCTCGATATTCCCAGGCCACCACTATTTCCTGAGATTTCGTTTCCAGGGGGAGCACTTTCAGTTCACAGCTCTCCCCTTTGGTCTGTTCTCGGCACCCAGGGTTTTTACTAAGTGCTTAGTAGTGGTGGCAGCGACATTATGCCGTCGAGGTATAGCCCTGTTCCCATACCTGGACGATTGGCTCATTTCAGCTCCATCCAGGGACAGCCTTCTGGACTGATCTCGATTACCCTGGTTATCTTTTTTCTTGACTGGGGATTACAGTCAATTTCCCTAAGTCATCCTTAAGCCCCTTGCAGAACCTACAGTTTATAGTAGTGGTTTTTAAGACACTGTGCAGTGCAGAGCTTTTCTCCCCTCAGACAGAGTGGAGACTCTCCGGGAACAGGTCACTCTGGTGATCTCGTCCAGATCTCTTGTGGCCAGAGCGTTGCTGTGCTTGCTGGGCCTGATGGCAGCCTCAATCTCCACAGTTCCTTTAGCCTGGTTGCATACGCGGATATCCCAGTGGACCCTTCGGGTCTAATGGGATCAGCATTTGGACGATCTGGACCACCCTGTTCTGGTCTCCAGAGCAGTTCAGAGGGATCTACAGTGGTGGCTAGACCCTCTCAATTTGTCCAAGGGACTTCCATTCCAGAGTCCCCCCCCCCCCCGTGGACCCTCACCACGGATGCTTCGTGCCTGGGTTGGGGAGTGCACCTGGGGGACCATCGGACTCAGGGTTCATGGTCCCAAGCAGAGATGTCATTGCACATCAATATTCTGAAGATGAGGATGGTACTGTTCGCCCTACAGGCCTTTCTTACTATCCTTTCAAAGGGAGCACTGCTAATCCAGACAGACAATATGTCGGCAGTCTGGTATATCAACAAATGGAGGCACCCGATTGTACTCCCTATGCAGAGAGGCAATGTGGGTGTGGAATTGGGCAGTCCATCATGACCTGTTTCTCACAGCCGTGCATGTTCCAGGCATCCACAACGTCCTGACGGACAGCCTCAGTTGGACGTTGTCCCTCGCTCACGAATGGGAATTAAGTCAGGCAGTAGCAGACACTCTGTTTCAGAGGTGGGGTCACCCAGAAATCGATCCGTTTGCCTCCCCATCCAACGCAAAACTTCACAGCTTTTACTCACTCATTCCAGAGCCTAGACTTTCTGGCACGATGCGTTGTCTTTATGTTGGACAGGGAAGTTCTTGTACGCCTTCCCTCCCTTTCCCATTCTTCAGAGGGTACATCTCAAACTTCAGGCAGAGAGTGCTCAAATGATTCTAGTGGCTCCTCTCTGGCTGAGGCAAATGTGGTTTCCACTACTGCAGCAGCTTTCAGTGGAACCCCCAATTCCTTTACCTCTCAAACATGACCTATTGACTCAGGATCAAGGCAGGTTGGTACATCCAGATCTCAGGAAACTGCATTTTCATGCATGGCTCCTTCAGACATAATAAGAGCTCACTTCGGAGTCTCTCATAAGGTTGCTCAGGTTCTGGTGGAAGCCAGAAAACTATCTACTAGAGCCACCTATGCCATGAAATGGAAGCGTTTTTCCATTTGGGCGACTTCTAAAGAGTTAGATCCCTTTACATGCTCTGCTCCTCAGATCCTGGAGTACCTCCTTTATCTGTCTGATTCGGGTCTGTTGTACTCATCCCTAAAAGTCCACCTGTCGGCCATTTCTGCCTACCACATGCCAGTGGAGGGGAAAACCGTAGCTCAGTTGGAGGTCTCTAAGACTTCTTGAAGGGGATCCTCCACCTAAAACCTCCCATTCGTAACACCACCCCACCTTGGGATTTGAACTTTGTTTTGGAGAAGCTCATGCTTCCTCCTTTTGAACCAGCAATGAGCTGTGATATGCGCTACCTTTCATGGAAGGTGCTATTTTTAGTTGCCATTACTTCTGCTCGTAGAATTTCTGAGCTTCAGACCCTGATGCATAAGGAGCCTTATTTGATTTTTCACAAGGACCGGGCAGTCCTGCACACAAATCCCAAGTTTCTTCCTAAGGTGGTTTCTGAGTTCATGTTGAATCAAAATGTTGACCTCCCGGTTTATTACCCTAACCATTCAAAAAGGGGGGCGGGTCTCCTTCACACTCTGGATGTTCACAGAGCCCTCAGATGCTACGTTCACCGTACTAAGGAGTGCACAAAATCTGACCAGCTTTTTCTCTCCTTTGCCCACAAATCCTTGGGATTGGCAGTTTCTAAACAGTGCCTTTCTAAATGGCTAGGTAACTGCATTAGCTTCTGTTACCAGAAGCACAACAAACCTCTTCCGGGGGAGGTCAGAGATCACTCTACTAGAGGCATGGCTACCTCTATGGTGTTCCTGCGGAATATTTCTGCAGCAGAAATTTGTGCAGCAACAACCTAGAGTTCCGTCCATACCTCCATGAAACATTGCAGTTTGGACATTGCCTCCAGGCGTAGGGCCGGGTTCGGCTTTGCTGTCTTGCAGGGCCTACTGTCTTAGGCTGGTCCTGTGCTGTCTTTCTGTTGTTTCTCCTCCTGTGACTCTCTCAGTCTCTCTATGAGTGACTGCTTGGGATTCAGTCCTATAGGTAATGACCTACTGCAGAAACCTTCTCGAAATAAAATAGTACAGGCACGTAAGAACTTACTGTAACAGTAGATCTTCAAGAGAGGTTCCTGCAGTAGGTCACAATTTCCCTCCCTCCATCCCCCAGTTCTTTTGCATTTTTCTTCAGTCATTTTGAACTGGGCTCCAGGATTTCATCCTTTCTCCTGTCCTATTCTCCTTGGATCTCCAGCGGAAGAACTGGAAGGTGGGCATGGGGACTGCCCACTATATAGGGTCACGCTGACATCCGTCACGTGATGTCGGGTGGGCGGTCCCCCGCCAGACACTGCTGGAAAAGCTTGCGGTGTGGTCCTGATGCCAGAGGGCACAGTCCTATAAGTAATGACCTACTGCAGGAACCTTTCTCGAAGATCTACTGCTACGGTAAGATCCTCCTGGACTAAGTCTCCATCACTCATTCACACTAGTGGGATAGCGACGGAGGCGCTAGGACCAAGCGGAAGGCAAAAATTTTCTGAAGGATTGGTGCCGAGGAACGACCGCGCATGTGCGGCACCACGAGACTGGCTCGCACCTGTGTAGGCTGTCTCGGTGTCAACTCTCCAACCGCCTCAGTTCCTTTTCTCCTGCCGTCGAGTGCGCTTGGATGTCGACGTCGCTCTTCTGCCGGAGTCAAAGTTTTTGTCTATACGACAGCAGCTTTTAGTGTTTAATTTAACTGTTTAATTTAACCATTTAGTAGTAATTTCTTATTTTATGAACAAGAAAAGAAGATTATGAAGAAAAATAAATTATTTTCTGCCATCAACGGAGTCGTCCTTAAACGGTAGTGGTGACGGTAGGAAGACTTCGTTTGAAAGTTGTTATGGCAGAGGGACTGTGCCCAGACCGCCGCCCTTAAGTAACAGGGGAGGGTCTGACTACGGACAGTCCTGTGCTGCGGGGTGAGGACAGTCCACCGAAGCACGAATCTAGCGGCTCCGGGGATCTGGCTCCACTTAGCCTCAAGCTCTTCTTCCTCGTTTGGGGAAGAAGAATCTGTGCCATTCGAGGTTGCCCTTTGGTACATCTGCACTAGGATTGTTCGTCGGATGGGGCGATAGGCCTGAACCGACTTTCATGGGTTCCCCTTGGCCCCGCTCCTAACGACCACATTCTCAATTCCGGACTCCGTCTCTGTCCTCGTTGGAGTTCCGGTGAGCAGTTTCACCTCTGGGCTGCTCCTGTGGAGCAGGGGGTTTGACTTTCCTTTTTTCCTGGCTGTGTTCCTGTTTTCGGGGCCTTGGAGCCATTGGACCGGAGCCAGATCAATTGGATCAGGATGAACGGCCTTTGCCATCGTGTCGACCTGTCGTGCCTACCCACCTCTTCCTTTTCCATGCTGGGGCCGGCACGGGCACCACCTTTTTCCTTCTTCCCAACTTCTCCATTGGCTTTTCCACTGTGTTTTTCCTGGCACCATGCCCGATGCCTTGGTGGCACCACAGGTCTGGTGCCATGGCCACTGGTTTGGCATCAGTGCCGTAGGTGGCACCAGTGGTGTTTGGGTCAGCGCCGGGAGTCGGCGCCGTGGATCGGCGCCATGCTCGGTGCCGTGGGCTGTTGTGTTGCGCCGTCGGTGCTGTCATTGTTGCCTTCATTGCTAGCGCCTCTGGTGGTGCCATGGGTGTCTCACGGTGCCGCGGATGCCCAGAGGTGGTACGGGCACCATGAGTGGCTCCAGGCACCCGCGGGTGCTGCAGGTGGCACCGGGCACCCACGGGTGCCACAGGCAGCACCTGGCACCTGTGGGTGCCATGGGTATCTTTGGTGCCATGAGTCCATGGGTGTCATGGATACCATGGTACCTTGGGTGCCCTCGGGTGCCATGGGTGCCCTCAGGTGCCATTGCTGCCATGGATTTCTTGGGTGCCATGGGCATCGGGAGTGCCCTTGCATTCCATTGCTGCCATAGGTGCCAAGGATACCTGCGGGTTCCACCATGGGTGCCCTCAGGTGTCTCCCAGGTTGGCATAGGTACTGCTTGGTGCCCTCCTGTGCCACGAGTGATGCTGGTGCCGTAGGGGTGCCAGTTGGTGCTGTCTGACAGAACTAGTGACAGATCTCCGTTTGCGAACCTCTTCTTCCACGGGACTTGTGGCAGGATGTTTCCGTAGAATGAAGCTCTGTTCTGCAGATTATTTTTTCCACACATCTTAGTGGGTGGCAGTCTGTACCTTGTGTCATCCAGCGGTTTTCCGCTGATGGGACTCTTCTGTTCTGTCCTGCCAGCGGAATCTCTCATTCCGCTCAGCACTTTCTCAGCTCACTACGTGGTGCCAAGCTCCTCGACACCCTTCCTGGTGGCGGAGTCTCTAGTGGCTCTGACCTAGACCTCTCTTTGGGGTCCTTCTGCGGTAGAAGGGCATCTAGATGAGTCTCTCCCTGTCCTTCTGGTCAGTGATACAGTGGATGACTCATTTTATATACTGAAGGACACACCCTCTCTATCATCAGAGTCTGTGATGGAAGCTCTTTTGAGTAGTTCCTCAGTAATGGGGTCCACTGTAGTGTTCAGACTGCATCTGTGGACCATACACCTCGCGTCTAGACTCTTTCAGTCGTCAAGACAATTACACTCTGTGGAACATTCTAGTTCAATGGTCGGGAGCCGCACAGACTCTTCTGCTCCTTTGATAGGGGTATATAGCCCCCTTCTGATGCTGCCCCTCTGGTGGCTGCTTCGGCACAGGTGGTTAACATCTGTCTAGCTATTATTATTAGTCCAGTCAAGAGTTCAGTTATGGATCCTCAGGCTCCTCCTGCTCCTCAGAGGGATGACAACTCTGTCATTTCTGTATCAGGCAATCCTTGCAAAACAGCAGCCTGCAACCTTGTCAGGCTCGGACTAATAAAAAAATAAAAAAAAAAGGTTCATATTATCACCACACAGGGTCTAGTCGGAATTTCCCGATACCACACTTTGGATCTGGTCAGGTTCTGCCTCAACCCTGAGGCAGTCATCTCTAAACTTCGGTAAAGAGTACCTGATTTCTTCTACCCCTAGGGGCAGTCCGATCCAGCGGTGGTATGGCTCACCTCTTTTCTCTAGAGAGATTTCTCTTATTCCAAGATATTTCCAAAACCTAGGTGTCCAACCAGTCTGTTAGTCCCTCTTTTTTTATCAGGCTTTCTTCTCTTGATCAGAGCCTCGCAGCAACAGAAGTGACTCTTCATTGATTTGGAACTTAGATTCCTGCTTCCATGCTCGCTTCAAATTAACAGACGACATGCTCCTTTCTTGATCATGGGTCAAGTAGGTCTTTTTCTGAGATAGCTTCTCAAATATTCACACCTTCAGTTCCTGTGCACTGGTTCCATGCCAGTCGCACACGAATCTATCCTCTCCGACTGCGTGACGGAGCTGTGATGTTTTTTTTTTTTCAACAAAGCAAACAAGAGTCCTTCCTACTCCCTTCAGGGAGGCCGGAGTAAGTAGTGCCTCACCGCATTGGGCCACTTCTGCCGCTATTCGGTCACTTCAATGCATGGGTTAGCTCTAACTTGGTCCTGCTGTGTCCCTCCTCGACGCACATCTACCTCTATTTGCCTTACAAATCCAGCCCCTGTTCTTTTCTGTCACAATGTTTTTTTCCCACAGTGGACACGTCCTCCTGTACACTTTTTCCTTTCTTCCCTGAGTTCAGAGACTGCTACTACAGTTATACACACAGGAGCAGGATGATTCCTTTTTGGAATATGCAGTGACTAGGATATGATTCTACTAGACCACCACAAGAGGCTTCTAAGTTGTGCTACGCCTTCCATCAGGAAGGTTTCAGTGACTTAAGCAATAAGGTATGACCAGGGGTTAGATTAACAGTCTGTTAATCACCCCAGGGGTGTAATGTGGCACAAGGCGCAGCCGAGTGCCATACTGCCTCAGGGGGTGATTAACTGACTGTTAATCTAACTCCTGGGAGTGCCTTATTGCCATTATAAAAATGTTTTCCAAAAGAAAAGTGTTAAAAGTATCCTTTATGAATGTTTTCCTCATTTAGAGGGAGATTTTTAATAAAATAGTTCTTCCACCAGCAGTTTAAGAATGCTGGTTCAAAATCAGAATGCATCATTCCACACATTCAGCTGTGCTAGAGGATGGAATGCTGACAGGAAGAATCCATGTGCCATGGTGATCAGGCTATACATGACAGTATAATGTGGATTAATGTAAGGCTGTTGGAATCCTAACAGCCAGATTGCAGCATTTCTGAGAGCCTTTTTATAATAAGTGAAAACCATTCTCCTTGGTGGGCTAACCCCACCTGGACCTTCTTTTACTCACCAAGTAAAGGGTTCAAGTGTTCCTGGACCTGTTGTTTGCAGGTCAGCCATGCTTGGTAGTGGGGTTCTGGCTGCGTATTTCGGTCTACCCTGAGCCAGTAGACTTTACCTCCAGCTCTTGCAGTTCCTGAGGTCCTTTTACATTAGATTAGTACATGCCTTTGACTCTATTAATTTTTGTCCTATACCAAATTGTGAGTCCAGGTTCTCGCCGCTCTCTGAGTGGTTGCGGCTTCCTGGCAGAGTTTCATTTTGTGCCCATTGCAGTCGCCTGCAAAGTGATGCGTTACAACTCAAGTGCTTATCTTGTAAGCATCATGTTCTGGATGTTCTTTACAAGATGGCTCTTTTTATTAGCAGGACAGTCCTTGGCCGTCCTTTCTGGGTGAACCCTATCTCCTACCACCCTACTCAGGGTTGTTGGTTTTAGCTCGGTACTCTCCCACTAGTGTGAATGAGTGATGGAGACTTAGTCCAGGAAGATATGGAAATTACGTACTTACCATAATTATTGATCTTCTTGGACAGTCTCCATCACTCATTCACACGCCCATCCACCATGCCCTGGGTTCACTCGTTTTTCTTTCCTGGTCTTCATGGCCCTATGGTTCAGACTGTGAAGACATTGTTCTTTGACCTTTATTACAAAGGCCATCTGGGCCCTCTCAGGCCCAGAAATTCAGAATTAGTTATTCTCATTAGTTACGCTGCACCTCCTTGGTCAAAAAGGTACTGAGGTGGTTGGAGGGTTGATGCCGAGATAGCCTATACAGGCGCAGGTCAGTCTCACGGTGCCACACATGCGCGGTCCTACCTCGGCGCCGACCTTTCAGAAAATGTTTGTCTCCCGCTTGGTCCTAGCGCCTCTGGCGCTATCCCACTAATGTGAATGAGTGATGGAGACTGTCCAGGAAGATCAATAATTATGGTAAGTACATAATTTCCATTTCTTAAGTAACTGTACTTTTGGTGGCGCCGGCTCCTCTGGTGCTGGCGCTGCATCCTGCACCGCATCCTTTGCCAGCACCACTGGTATTCTTGGTGCGCCTTCTGTTCTGGCACTGGGAGTGCCTGCAGTGCTGCGTGGGGCACCGGGGTTTTCGACTCCCAATTCGTGAAACTCCTCCTCCTCCTCCTCTTTTTCCACCCTTTCCTATCTATTCTGTCCCTTCGGGACTAGTAGGAGATGATATTGAGCCTGATCCTGATCTTCGGTTGGGGGACGACTTTGACGACGATTCCTACCATGGGATGGTAAATAAACCTTCTCTTATGGCAGAACCCCTGGTCAAAGACCTTTCCTTTAAGTCTCTGCTTAGAAACTTGAATACCACTCTCTCTCCAGACTTCAGAGATCGATCCTGGGAAATTGCTGCATCTGCAGTATCTGCATGTTCCGGACATTCCACGTGAAATTGACTCCTCTTGTGCAACCCTCTTTTGAGATTCTCTCACAAATGGTGTGGGGTGATCCGGCACTTATTCCCTCTGTGGCTAAGTCCATAGATAGGAAATATGCCCGTCCCAAGGATCTTCCTATTCTGGCCTTGTAAGCTTTTGCTGATGCCATAGTTGTCCTGGCAGAGAATGATAAGACCATTCTTCCTCAAGAATCTACAGCATGTCCAATAAACAAGAAATCTCACAAAATCGACACTTTGGGAAAGTGAGTCTTTGCTGCTTCCACCCTGGGCATGCATATTGCAGGCTACCAGGGTTATTTCTCTCAGTATGAGTATATACTCTGGCATTTGCTCAAGGCCACGGTAGAAGCTCTCCCAGATTCAAAAGTCAACACAGAGCTCCTTCAAACCATTACAAAAGGCATTGAATCCAATAATCAGCAGCTTAAAGCCACCATGGATGCCTTTGACCATGCTTCTAGAGCAGCAGCAGCTGGTATATGCACCCAACGCCACTCTTGGTTACGCATGTCGGGATTCACGAATGATGTCCAGCAGAGAGTTATGAGTTTGCCTTTTGATGGTACATACCTGTTTGGTCCTCAGGTTGAACAGGCGGTAGAGGACACACAGAAAACTAGAATGGCTATCAAGACGGCCAGACCACCATCTGCAGCCCCTCAAAGGGACGGAAACTGGCTTCAGTTTCATAACTGTCAGTCCTTTCGAGGTAAAGGCAAAGGGGGCTTCAACAGAAACCTAGCCCCTCAGCCACAAAAGAAAACGCAGCAGAAGGCTCATGGACCCAAAGCGCCTAGTGCCACCCTCTGAGATTCTAGCCCAAGTCCCACCTCAGCTGTCCAAGGGGGATGCTTCCCCGGCAGTAGGAGGGCATCTGACTCAATTTTATGACTGGTGGAAGTCAGTCACATCAGACAAGTGGGTTCTCAGGATAATCCGCGAGGGGTACTCTCTAAACTTTTCAGAAACCCTTCCGGATCACCCACCCAAATGACAGCCCAAGCTGTCTGTCTCTCAGTCAGACCTTCTTGCTTCTGAGATTCAAGGCCTTCTAAACAACAGGGCAGTAGAAGTAGTCCCGCTGGATCAGTGGAACACAAGTTTCTACTCCCGCTACTTCCTAGTTCCAAAGAAAAAAGGCGGCATGCGCCCAATTCTCGATCTGAGGAAGTTAAATTCCTTTACAAGAAAACGTTCAAGATGATATCACTCAGTACACTTTTACTTCTGATTCATCAAAACGATTGGCTGGCCTCCCTGGACATGCAGGACATCTACCAGCATGTTCTCATATACCCAAACCACCACAAATACCTCAGATTTGTGGTATTGAGTCAACTCTACCAGTTCAGAATCCTGCCCTTTGGGCTATCCTCGGCACCTTGAATCTTTACAAAGTGCTTTGCAGTTCTCGCAGTGCATCTCAGGAAGCTTGGAATTCAGGTGTTCCTGTATCTGGACGATTGGCTCCTAGTAAGTCCCTCCAGACAAGAGACTCAAGAAGCCATGGCTACGGCTTCAAAATTCCTCACATCCATGGGAGTCCTGCTAAATTTATGGAGGTCACAACTGCAGCCCTCCCAATGGCTCCTCTTCATAGGAGCCCTTCTGGATACCTCCAGCGCAAAAGCCTTTCTCCTGGAGGACAGAAGGAACGACATCCTTCAGATGGCCCACTTCATCAGGGAGAATGCCTCGGTTTTACCTCTCTCGATGCAGTAGATGCTGGGTCTCATGGCATCCTCAGTGTCACCATGCCCCTGGCTTGCCTTCACATGAGGACTACCCAGTGGATGCTCAGCCCTCAGTGTTCACCAACCACAGTCCTTTCACATGAAGGTGACAGAACACCTCAAACAGTCACTCACCTGGTGGACTCGGGAGGACAACCTTCTGGAAGGTTATCCCTTCGCCCCTCGAGAATCTCAGATCTCCATCACCATGGCTGTGTCCCTACTCGGATGGGGAGCTTACTGCCAGGATTGCCACACTCAGGGTCGATGGAATCAGGACGAGTCTCAACTTTACATAAATGTTCTAGAAATGAGAGCCGTCCTTTATACAGTCCGAGCCTTGAAGGACATACTCTGTCATAAGGTCATTGTCCTTCAAACGGACAACAAAACAGTGATGTACTACATCAACAAACAGGGTGGAGCACACTTTTACCCCTTATGCAGGGAAGCGATGAGAGTGTGGGAATGGTGCCTGGAGCACAAAGCACGGATCCAGGCAGTCTACCTGCTGGGGGTGCAGAACGATCTGGTCTCAGCAGAATGGAGACAGACCCTCACGAGTGGTCTCTCAACACAAACATAGTGCAGTCACTCTTCAAAGAATGGGGAACCCCAGACCTGGACCTTTTTGCGTCCCCACTCAACGCAAAACTGCCTCTCTTCTGCTCCAGAAATCCAGATACTGGCATTTTCTGTCAGGATGCATTCAGACTGTGGTGGACAAGATGCCTTCTGTACGCATTTCCTCCTCTTCCCCTAGTTCAGAGGGTGCTGCTCAAACTGGAGGTGCAGGGTGGCAGTATGATCCTCATCGCCCCATTCTGACCGCATCAGATCTGGTTTCCATCAATCAACAGATTATCGGAAACTTCTCTGAGACAACTTCCACTTAATACAAACCTGCTGACCCAGGGCCCTGTGGTCCATCCCAACCTGAAATCCCTTTACTCTATGCCTGGCTCCTGAAGAGATAGAGGTGAATAGACTTAGCATTTCACGTAGGGTCTGAGCTACTCTGTTAGCTGCTCACAAACCAGCTACCTGAAAAACTTGCATGGCTGAGTGGAAGCGGTTCTCCATCTGGTGCATAAAATCCTCTTGGAATCCCTTTTCCTGCCCGCCAAACAAAGTCCTAGAGTATCTTCTAGATCTGTCTAACACAGGCCTGCAATACTGAACCGTGAAGGTTCACCTTTGCGCGATCAGAGCGTACCACGAGCATGTACGCTCCGTGTCTCTGGCTCAGTTACCTGTGGTCAAGAGGTTCCTTAAGGGCATGCTGCATACTAGGCCACCGGTCAGACGACCGGTAGTCACCTGGGACATTAATCTTGTGCTAGACATGCTCACCCATAAACCTTTCGAGCCCCTAGCTACTTGTGAGCTGAAGTTTCTGACTTGGAAGACTGCCTTCCTTGTAGCCATCACCTCCATTCGCAGAGTGTCTGAAATACATGCTTTGGTCACAGACCCTCCATATACTGTATTTCACAAAGACGTGGTGGTTCTTAGGACTCGCCCTAAGTTTCTTCCCATGTTTGTGTCAGAATTCCATCTGAATCAGCCCTTGGTCCTCCCAACCTACTTCTTGAACTTCCAGAATGAGGGGGAGCATACCCTGCATTCTCTGGATGTGAGGAGAGCTTTGCAGTTCTATTTAGACAGGACTATAGAAATCCACTTGTCAAAACAACTGTTTGTCTCTTTCAGCACGGCCCGACTGGGTCAGCATGTTGCTATCAGATGCATTTCTGCATGGCTGATGGCATGTCTTCGCCAGTGCTACTCCATGGCACAGGTTAAGCTGGAAGGCAGAATATACGCGCATTATACAAGAGCAGTTGCGGCTTCTCTGGCAGAAATCTGAAACGTGCCCACTGCAGGCATCTGCCATGCGGCCATGTGGAGTCTGTGCACACCTTTGTAAAGCACTACGCTTTGGATTTCCATGCCAGACAACATCAGTCCTTTGGCAGGACAATCCTTAATGGACTTCTGTCCTACGTGAGCTCCTCTCTCCTGCTGCCTGTCTCAGAGGGATTATTTTAGCTCAGTACTCTCCCATTAGTGTGAATGAGTGGTGGAGACTTTATGTCCAGGAAGATATGGAAATTATGTACCTACCGTAATTCTTGATCTTCTTAGACAAAGTCTCCACCACTCATTCACACGCCCACCCACCATCCCCCGAGCTCACTCATCCTGGGTTTGGCCTTCACCCCCTCATTGTTTGGGCTGTAAAGACTCTGTTGGGTTGACCCTTCTTACATGGATCATGCAGACTATTTTAATTCCCAAATAGGTTAGTTTCATTAGGTTAGTTTACGCTGCACCTCCTCAGTAAAAAAGGTACTGAGGCGGTTGGAGGGTCAATGCCGAGGTAGTCTATATGGCGCAAGCCAGTCTCACGGCGCCCTGCATGCTCTGTCCTACCTCAGCACCAGTTTTTCTGAAGATTTTTGGCTCTTGCTGTGTCCTAGCACCTCTGGTGTAGTCACATTAGTGTGAATGAGTGGTGGAGACTTCATCCAAGTAGATCAAGAATTATGGTATGTACGTAATTTCCATTTTCTACTCTCCTATTTCAACCTTTTATAAACTATGACCCCAAATCCTTGGTCATCTTATCCCCAGGCAGATCTCTACAGAAACCAACAGAAATCCAAGGAACCTCCCATGCTGAATACCCTGCAATGTTAAACAGCAGGTTCTTAAACCTTTTAACTCTGGGGTGTCTTAATAAACATCATTTGAATCCCCTAGTTCCATGCCATCAGCCATGCAGAGCCGTTAAAGTGGTTTAGTTGTGGGTTTTGTCCCCCCACCCACCACCCCATACTGGTATCTGGGTAATTTTGTTGTCACCTGGGACCGAGTGGGAGCTGCTTTGCTCTTCCCTAGGGAGCTAGGGATCAGTGGGGGGTCTCCTAATTTATCCCTGGGTTGGTCCTTTCGGCGTGGCCTTGGGGTATAGCTGGACCTGATAAGGCAGATTAGGGGGCGAGGTGGGGGAGCCCCTGCTTTCCATTGGTTTGGCCTGTATTTACTTCTGGTACTTTGGAGACTTTTTATTCCCTTCTTGGATATCCACTGAGACTAAATATTATTGTATGTTGGAAACATCTATTCTGCTCCTTCGAGCTTGACATTGGGTTTATTTTACATTGGATTATTTGGACTACTATGGCTCCTCCTACTGTTTGATGCCTTTTTCCCCTGATTTTTTTAATTGTTTTATGGTTCCCTGGTAGTGAGAGTACCAGGGTGCCTTGTCATTATTTGTTCCTCGGCTGGGGGAAATTTATGTTATTGTTATTGTTTGTTTTGAATATCCTGTGAGAGGGGGTTGTTTTGTTATTTTTCCCTCTCCTTGGCTGTGAGAGGGCTTTGGGTGAGGGAGTATTTTATATTTTGATTTTTATTTTATCCTGTGAGAGGGGATTGTGTTATTGTATTATTTTTTAGTTTTATTTTTTCTTTCAGGGTTTGAAGGTTATCTTATAGTGGGAGGGGGTAGTTTATTTGATTTATTATGGTAAGGATTGTTATTTAAGTTATTTTTGTTTTGGGGTTTTTAGCTCTGTTTACAGTATCGCCTTGTGATTTGGGAAATTTAGAGTTTTGTGCTTTCCCATTATTTTAATAGTGTTAATGAAATGTGCCTGCTTGCCCCTCCTGTTCTGTGCTATTCGGCATCTGCTCTCCGTGCCCTCCGCCCTTTCTCCTCTCCCCCCCCCCCCGCCTGCGTTTACCTATCAGCGCTGTCGGGCATTGGGGATTGCGGACAGCAGAGTCCAAATGAGTGGGGCTCTCCCATAGGGGTGGTTAGGCCCAGAAGATGCCCTGGGGCAAAATGGTACCTGGAACGTGGTGATTCCATTCTGGTTCCCATACCCAAGGTTTCCTCCAGTTTGGGAGGGCAAGTAGCTGAGACAGCTCGCCAACCTCGTCCAACTCGGGCGCTGTTATGCAATGCCAGATCTGTCTGCAACAAGACTGGTCTTATTGCAGACTTTGTTGCTAGGGCAGATCTGGTTTGCATTACCAAGACCTGGTTGGATGGGAATGCGGCCCCTTTTTTAGAGGCGGCTGTTCCCACTGGGTACTCGGTTGTACATCACCCGAGATTGGACCATGGGGAAGGGGTTTTGGTCTGTTTCAAGACCAAATTGGGCCTAACAGCTATACCAGTTGAGGAGGCCAGGTCATTTGAGTGCATCATGATAGCTGGTGTTGGATGCAGGATCGCCCTCATCTACCGTCCACCAGGTGATGAGAAGCTATTCCTGCAGGAAATAGCAGACTTCGCTGCCGACATGGCTTTGGAGTCGCCCAGACTGATGGTTCTGGGCGACTTCAATGCCTGGGTCGACGACGAATCATCGCTTTTTGGTCAACATTTCCTCCAGGTGATGACATCTCTGGGCTTCACACAGGTTGTTTCCTCAGCTACACACAAGGGAGGTCACTCTCTTGACCTGGTCTTCCTCCTGGAGATCGAGACCTCCGATTTAGTGGTGGAACCAGTCAGTTGGTCTGATCATTACTCAGTTGGGTTAAATTTTGTGGCCCCCCTGGGTAAGTTGGCCTCTGTGGAATTGGTCAGGCACCGTCCTTTGCGGGATGTGGTCCCTGAAGGCGGTTATTGACCTCTCGTTGTTGGACGAGTCTTGCACAGATCCCGAGCAGTTGGTTGTAGTCTATAATGGGGCCATATCTTCAGCCCTCGATCTGATTGCTCCTATCTGAGCTCGCCCCTTTCCACATCACCCTAGAGCCCCGTGGTTTGATGGGGCTCCAGAGAGCGTGAAATCAAGGGTAGGGTTAAGTGTCGTTGGAGGAAGACTGCCGCTGATTCCGACCACCTTATTTTGCTAGAGCATTATAAACTCTACCAAACAGAAATTTCCTGTAAGAAGGCAGAATTCCTGTCCAGGGAAATTTCTGTTGCACAGAACCGACCAGCTCAACTCTTCAGAACTGCTAACAGGCTGTGCAACCCAGCCTGTCGGCAGTTCCATTGAGTTTTTACACAAACTGATTGTGATGAGATCGCTCGCTTCTTTGCGAATAAGGTTGACGACATCAGGAGGGAGTGCCACCAACTTCACTCTAAGGGGATTGCTGTTGATCGGTGCTCTGTCACAGAGCCCGGAGTTTCCTGGACTACCTTTGACCTGCCGGATTTCATAGGCATTATGCGGATTGTCCAGGAGATGCATCCCACGTGCTGTAGTTTAGACCCAGGCCCCACTTCCCTGATTTTGGGTTGTAGTGAGATCATTGGCCCGGTCTTAGCTCGGATTGTCTGGTGCTCTCTAGACATGGGTGAGTTCCCTAGCTTCCTGAAGGAGGGGGTGGTGATCCCCCTTCTGAAAAAAGCTTCTTTAGACCCGGAGAACCTAGCAAACTACAGGCCTATCTCTAACCTCCCTTTTGTGGGGAAGGTTGTGGCTGCTCAACTGGATAACCATTTAACCATCCATAATTTATACGAACCTCTCCAATCGGCTTTTCGTAAGAGGCATAGTACTGACACTGCTCTGGTTCGGGTGCTCAATGATGATCTGATGGTGAGAGATCGGAGACACCGTTCTATCTTGGTTCTCCTGGATCTATCATCAGCTTTTGATACTGTGGATCATGGGGTTCTGCTCGAACACTTGAGGTTTATCTGTGGACTGTCGGGTACAATCCTCAGATAGTTTTCATCTTTCCTCACTGGGAGAACGCAGAGAGTGGTCTCGGGTTTGTTTTCATCCGGGGCTTTCTCTCTGCCTTGTGGGGTACCTCAGGGTTCGGTGCTGTCCCCCATGTTATTCCATGTTATTCGCAGTATATATGCTACCCCTCAGAGACATTGTAAGATGGTATGAGCTGAGGTTTCATTGCTATGCTGATGATACCCAGCTCTACCTGTCTTTTGCTCCTGACCAGGTTGGTGCTATCTCGGTACTGAACAGCTGCCTCGCAGAAATCCAAGATTGGATGAATTCCAGTGGTCTAAAGTTGAACCCAGGAAAAACTGAGGTTTTGGTTGTGGACCCAGGTCGTAGGGCAGAGGGGTTGAGGACTGCGCTCCCTTCTGGTTTAGTCCTGGGGGAGGCCCAGATTCTCATCTCTGAACGGGTACATAACCTGGGAATGGTGCTTGACGATGGTCTGACTCTTCGACATCAGGTATTGGCAGTCATCAAGCTGGCCTTTTTCCATCTTAGGAACATTGCCAGGATTAGGCACCTTGTTCCATCCAGCGACCTACCTGTTTTGGTCCATGTCTTTGTGACATCGTGCCTTGATTATTGCAACTCCCTTTATCTAGGGCTTTCTGAGGTTGATATCCGCCACTTACAGCTAGTGCAGAACGTGGCAGCACATTTGTTGCCTGGGGCAGACAGAAGATCTCATATTACCCCTGTGCTGCATGCTCTGCACTGGCTGCCAATACAGTGGCGGATCACCTTTAAAGTAGGTCTGTTGACTTATAAAGCCCTACACAGATTGGGTCCCGATTACTTGAAAGAGCTCCTGGTTCCTCACACCCCTTTGCAACAGCTCCGCGTGGCTGACGAGGGGTTGCTGGAGTTTCTGAGGGTTAACTTAAAGTCATCTGGTGCGCGTGCCTTTGGGTTTTCGGCACCTACCCTCTGGAATTCTCTGCCCCATCAGCTTCAGGAGTGCAGGACGGTGGGGAGTTTCAAGCAGGCACTTAACTTTTTTATGGTGGAAGGCATTTCCTGTATTATCTTGATTTTATATTGCATGTGTTTGTACATGTGTTTTGTTTTTATGTACTGTATATTATACAGCGCTTTGAAATTGAAAGGCGCTTAATCAAATACATTTTATTATTATTATTATTATTATTAATCATTCTTTTATTTTCAGCCATCAGTTACCATCTAGTACCTTGTGACCTGTGTGGAAGTTTTCCTTTTTTGCAAGGGTGCCATTTTTTTTAATGACCTCTACCATTTGGGACACTTTTTCCACATCCCGGGTACTAGTTCCTCTGCTGTCCTTGGGGTGTGACAGTTCTCATGGGGATAGCTTCCAGATAGTGGGTAGCATAATCACATATGACCAGTACAAATCTATTACCCTTGGAGCTCTTTTCCACGGGGCCCACTACATACCTGGCTATCCTGTCAAAGGGGTTAGTCACAATGGGGATGGGTTGTAGTGGTAGTCTATCCCTTTTTCCTGCCTGAGCTACCTTCTGACACTCAGCACATGCTTTACAATACTCAGCTATGTTCTCGTGGATAGAGGGCCAATAAAACCTGGGTAATATCCTATTCAGCGTGCTATCTCTGCCTGCGTGGCCTGCTAAAGGGATGTCATGTGCCAGATACATGATTTGAGAGCAGAATTTTTCTGGAATCATTAGTTGGTCTACTACCTCTCCAGTTCTGGGGTTAGTGTATTCTCTATACAGTATTTCCTGTTTTATGGCAAACTGAGGGCACCTTTTTCTTCTCCCTTCCCCACTTGTGGAATAAAAAAAGGGTTAAGTGAAGGGTCTGCTTTTTGCTCATGCTGCATATCACATTTAAAAGTATGTCCCAAGTCTGGCTGCACACCAGTATGAGTATCAATCCAGTCTTTCTCTAGCTTCCTCTTCTCCGCCTTAGTTTTACGGTCCTTACTAGGAGCCTCAAAAATATCATCATCAAATGGGAACACAGATGGTAAATGTCCCTTCTTCACTTGAGCTCTGGTGGTTACAACAACCACAGTAGAGTCCTGGATGGCACAGCAGTGTATGAATGAAGCAAAGTCTGGGTGATCATGCATGATAACAATTGACACAGGTAGACGAGGTACCAACCCCACCTCTACCTCATGTGTGTCTTTTCTTTAACAGTCATTTGTATGTTGGCCGTAGAGTAGTGATGAGTATCACTGTGCACACAGATGACTGCTGTATTCAGACCTTTATTATTCCCAGTCACCAGATCTGCTCGCACAAGAGTCTGGCGGCTCCCTGAATCAACTAGTCCCATCATCTGCTGTGATCCAGTCTGCACAGTAGCTATAAAGTGACGAAAGTTCGCTAAGGCTACGTGAGCTGTCTCTTTCTTTCTGCTCAATGTCTCTATCTCTCTGCTCAATGTCTCTATCTCTTTCCATCTGCACCTGTTTTATGTAGAGCCATTTCAACAACTTCCCTACATCCTCAGGTGGAGCGTCTTCAGGAGGAGGCAGTTCCCTTGATTCTTCCCACATCCTCTTGCATTTCTTCTTCGTCTTCAGGCTTGGCCTTCTTCAGAGCTCCCAGATCCAGTCCAGGCAGCAGCTTCTCTCCCAGTCTGTTTACCATAGTTCTGGTCAGAACTCCACGGACTTTCTTCTCTGGCAACTCCTGGTGCATCAGTACACCTGGGATATCTGGGTGATATCCACCAGAAAACGTCCCTCTTCAGCCAGTCCAGACGCTTCCAGCAAGTTATCCCACACCTGACATCAAGTCTGTGGCTGGGTTGTGGGATAGCAGATGGACCAGACACCGAACTTCAAGTTCAGCACACAATCTGTGTGTGATGTTTATTCAAAATGCAGCAGATAACCTTCAGCAATGGCATATCCCTTCTTCAGTACATCAGTTTGTAGCAGCAGACTATTCAAGTCTTTCCTCTACACTTAGCCAGCACCTACTGATTCACTGATCTCTGATCTGACTTATCTATTGAGATTCAGCCTCCCCTATGTGGGCCTTGTTTGCTTGGGTGGTGGGGGCTCAAAAAAATAAAAATAAAACAAGCTAAAGACAAAGAACCTTAGTGCAGAAGCACTGAAACAAGGGTTACCCCAAAGGGGGTCAATGTCAATTCACTCCCGTCAATACACGCCACGACAATTCTCTCCCGACGACTCATACCCAAGACAGTTGGCTCCTGTACTACTCACTCCGTGTCTTTTCGCTCCCTATTGTTAGTACAGTGGTACTGTTCGTCGGTAACGCTTAAATTGGCGGACAGCCACAGGACACACAACAAGTAACACTTAGTTCATTCAAAAGTATGGTATTACTGAAGTCTGCAACCTCCTTGTTTATCTGCACAATTGTTGGGGGGAGCACTTCAACAGATGACAGCTTCTCGCACTGCCATGTTAGCAATCCACAAATGCGCTTTGCATCACCTACCACCAGATAGGATTCAGGAGTATCAGAAACAACAACTGCAGTATTACTGTGAGAGCTTTACTGTGACTGAAACTAAAACTAAGCACTAAGCACACTACCTCACTTGACTCTCCACGTACTCCCTGCGGTCTCTTAAAGCTGTACTACGGTAAATGGCAAAATTACAAAAAACTTGGTTCCTTGGTAACAGTGGACTGAACCAGAGTCAGGTAGGGCAAATAAACTTTTATTACTTCCAAAAGTGAATAAAAACAGTTCACTGTTCAGCATTCACAGGTTGGGCATAAAAGATAAGAATACTGCTCAACGCTCCAAGTTCGAACCCCGATCCTCCACTGGATATGTCACATGACATATTTCACGATATGGGTTTCATATAGACTTTGTATTTCTGTGAGTGCTTGACACTTTTTCAAGGAACACATACAGCAACACACACTCCCATTTGAGTCAAAACACAACTGAAATAGCAGTATCTGAAGCCACAGTTGCAGCGGGAGTGGGAGCTAATTGACTTGGAGTGAGTAGAGGAGGGCGCGAAATATACAGGAGCGAGTTTTCGGGAGCGTGTTTTCCGGGAGTGTATTGCCGGGAGCGAATTGACGGGCTCCCCCCAAAAGGGCATTGACAATAAGCCAAGTTTCAAAGAAACACAACATCACACATACTTCTTATGCAAATCAACATGGCATTTCAGATTGTCTCAGTGTACAGCAATTTACATGCATTTTAAATAGCACAACTAACTTTTTATAATACAGTCCCTTAGTAACTTTTTACCTTCATCAAAAACACCAAGTCCCTTGGTATTTTCAACATTTACAGGTTTCATAAAGTATATACATCAATGTATTTTATAACATAGTGCCATTGCATACTAAATCCAACAACGAGGAACACTGGTCACCAAAATAACCTCCCTGTACGAGGACCTGAAAGGGAAAAGGAAAATTTAAAGAAGACACTGTAACATAGTCAAGAAAGAGGAGGGGGTACCCATAGGTGGCCAACCTTATGGACTAGAAGTTGTAAAGAATAGATTAGGCTAAGACATAGAAGAACTGTTGCAACAGATTTAAGAAAAGGTTGGTCCTCAAGAGTGGCAGAAGCTCCCTGTCACAATGCCCCTTGTTCTTGTACATCTCTTATATTGGAAGATGTCTCCCCCCTGCACCTTTTTTATTCTCTTAAGGTACTTGAATATTTCTGTCATGTCCCCCCCGATCCCTCCTCTCCTCCAGTGAGTACATATTGAGGTCCTTTAGTCTCTCCTCATATGTTTTCTGGTGCAATCCTTGTACCATCTTAGTCACCCTTCTCTGACTCGTCTCTACCCTTTTAATGTCCTTAAGAAGGTGCAGCCTCCAGAACTGCACACAGTACTCTAAGTGGGGCTCACTAGGATTCCGTACAATGGCATGACCACCTTCTGCTTGTGATACCTCTACCTATGCATCCCAGCATGCCACTAGCCCTCCCTGCAGCCTTTGTACTCTGCTTAGACACCTTTAGGTCATCAGAAATGATAACCCCCAGGTCCCTTTCTTCCTTTGTAATAGTCAGCAACTCTCCCCCCATCCTGTAGCACTCCTCAGAGTTCCCTCTTCCCAGGTGCATTATTTTGCACTTCTTGGAATTGAATCTTAGTTGCCACACTTCAGACCATTTTTCAAGCTTCTCCAGGTCCCTCCTCATTCTCTCTACTCTGTCCGGAGTATCCACCCAGTTGCAGATCTTGGTGTTATCTGTAAACAGGCAGACCTTTCCCTCCAGTCCTACCACAATGTCACTATGAAGACATTAAACAAGACTGGCCGAGGACCAATCCCTGAGGTACCATGCTGGTCACCTCTCTCTCCCCCTGATTGGATCCCATTTACCACCACCCTCTGCTTCATGAACAACATGAAGGTGCGTGCAGAGCACAGGCAAGAAAGACCCACAGGGCAGACCATGTTCTTTAAGTACAATGATACTGAATGTTTGTGTTCCTGGTATATGCTGGAGATTTCCCTATAACATTGTGGTAGGGATGCAGGACCTGAAGGTTTCTTACTTTTGATATTTCTGCTGCAGTGACTGAAGCCTAATTGTGCATCAGGTCATAAACAGCACACTCTGTTTAACCAATGCATTTTTTGTTTGTGTGCACACATGTGCAGCAAACATTTTGCTACAAGAATGGGATTTCAGAGGTGTCACTTTTGGATCCGGTGCAGCTCAGACTGCAGTGGGCTCAACAGTGACTCCCCAGTGATAAGCCAGGCTGATTGTTTTTATTTATTTATTGAGTTCTCGGATTAATACCTATGAGTGAGAGACTCTTTTACATACAGTAGGATCCACATCAGTTAAAGAATACAAAACGAAATGAGTATAATGTAAAGAGTTCAGGTAACATTATTCACAAATATTTCTGTTACAGTAGGATGGTTAACAGTCAGCAAAACAGAAAAAGATTCAACTTAATTCTTTTTTCAATTCAATTCAACTTTATTTTTATAGCGCCTTTCAAAACCAAGGCGCTTAACAAAAAAACAGAAATAGCCAATATAAATAACATTAAAACATAAAAATTACATTATCTGTCACTAGAGAAGGCCAGATCAAATAAATAAGCTTTAAGCTCAATTTTAAATCTACTGACAATTGGGCATTCTCTCAACTGATGAGGTAGAGAATTCCACAGGGCCGAAGCTGAAAAAACAAAGGCACAGGAACCAGACATCTTTAATCGTACCCTGGGAATCTCGAGCAATCCCTCATCGGTGGAATGGAGAGGACAGAGGGGGCTGTAAGATACCAGGAGATCTTGCAGGTGGCTGGGTCCCTGATCATGTAGGGCTTTAAAGGTTAGCAAGCCAACCTTAAAGGTGATCCGCCACTGAATAGGCAGCCACTGCAGCCTGCGGAGCACAGGCGTAATACGACTGGTCCTAGATGTCCCAGTCAAAAGCCTGGCTGCCGCGTTCTGCACCAGCTGCAAGCGCCGGATATCAACCCCTGGAAGCCCTAGGTAGAGGGAATTGTAGAAGTCAAGATGGGTCATAACAAAGGCGTGAACCAGTGTTGGAAGATCATCCGAGGGAACCAGATGTTTCTCCCGGGCAATATTCCTCAGATGATAAAAAGAGGATTTGACAATAGCTGACACCTGAGGTTTTAAGGTCAAGCCATCGTCAAAAATAACGCCCAGGTTATGCACCTGGTCTGAGGTAGTGAGTGGCACACCACCAAGTAATAAACCTGATGGTTGTCCAACCCCCAAATCCACCCTCGGACGACCTGAGTCCACAACCAACACTTCAGTCTTGTTTGGATTCAGTCTCAGCCAGCTGGAACTCATCCAAGATCTGATCTCGGTAAGGCAGCTATTCAGCACGGAGACTGCATCATTCTGTCCGGGCAGAAAAGACATATACAGCTGAGTATCATCTACATAGCAGTGAAAACTCAGACTGTATCGCCTGATGATATCTCCCAATGGCAGCATATACACTGCAAACAACATGGGGGCTAATATAGAGCCCTGCAGCACCCCACAGTTCAGGGAGTGAGCGCCAGAGGACTAAATTCCAGTGGTCACTCTCTGAGACCTGCCTGTGAGGTATGAATGGAACCAATTTAGGACTGTACCAGACAGTCCACATAAAAACCGCAGGCGCTCCAATAGCACACTATGGTCTACAGTGTCAAATGCAGCAGAGAGATCGAGAAGGACCAGAATGGTACATGCCTTTCGATCTCTAGCCATTAGGAGGTCATTCAATACCCGGACAAGAGCAGTCTCCATGCTGTACTTCTTCCTAAAACCGGATTGGAGAGTATCATAGACATTGTGAGTTATAAGATGATCATCCAACTGCAGCGCAACCACCTTTTCAATAACTTTACCAATAAAAACTTTACCAACAAATGGCAAGTTAGAGATAGGTTAAACTTAAGAGCTAATACAGTGGGGACGCTAGCTAGACTGTTGGTCTAGGTGGGCAGCCAGAGGTTGGCTTAGTAAGGCAGAAATACATCCAGAGGTAGGCTTAGTTGAGAAGTAGAGCAGTCCTTTGTACACGAGAGAGGGGTGCAGGCTGTGGAAATTGTAGGGCAGGGAGAGAATACAGGAGTGGGTAAGTGAGGGAAATATGATCCCTGCTATGCTCAGAAAGGCAGACAAATTGTACCATGCTCCCTCAGGGAAGCCTTTTTTTGCAGGGCAACCATAGGCAGATTCAGTGGTGATAAATGCTGCCCATGATAGATCAAAGAGACCTCAACACCTCAGCTCTCTCCAACCAGCTAAGGAATCGAGGAAGCTGGACTTTATGTGCAAGAGGGCTTTTGCCTGTACCACCATGGCCCTCAGAATTGTCAGTTACCAGGCCCATATGGTCAGATTCCAGAACACTCTCTGGAAAAAGGCCAGATCTGCAGTTCAGGCCCTTTCAGAGGGTCCTCAGAAGCAGGAGATGCTTAAAGCCCTCCAGAGTGGGGCAGATGTGGGTAAGCACCTTCTGAGGTCTACCTATGATGTTTCAGATGCCTCAGCTAGAGCAGCTGCTGTTGGTATCTCCTGAAGGAGGTATTCTTGGCTCAGGGTGTCTGGCTTTGCTACTGATGTCCAACAGTCCATCCTGAATGCCCTTTTCAGAGGCTGTGAGCTCTTTGGGGTGGATGTGCAGGACATCTCTGCTGACCTGCAGGCCTCAGGGAGAACCCTGCGGTCAGTCAAAAAGTAGGCAGAGCGTCCCTTTTCGTCGGGCCTCCCACATGCCCAAGTCAAGCACCCGACAGCCCAGCAAGCATCGAGCAGGGACAGCCCTGCCTGCCTGCCTCTACCTCCACCACTGGGAAGGCCTCTAGAGGTGGAGCTGCAGCTCTGGCCGTTGGTTCCACCACAGCATGGCTACTTACCAGATCCCCACACTCCAGTATTACATGAGGTGGTGGTAGGTGGTTGCTTTTCCCTCCACCTGGACAGGTTGAAGGAGATAACAAGGGATGCTTGGGTCCTGCAGCTCATAGAGCAAGGCCACGCTCGAGAACTTCTGGAGTGGCCTTCAGATCTACTACCTGCTGCAAGAGCTCCTCTCGAAGATCTACTGTTACGGTAAGTTCTTGCGTAACTACTATAATTCAGTGGTATGACTCTAAATGGAGAGTAGAGCAATTCTAATACAATGTATAGCTACGAAAGTGTAAACTAGGAGAGGGGCTGCTAGTAAACTGCGATATGCAGTGTTAGATTACTGTGGCGCAGTCTGCAGCAGACAGGACTCCGAAGTAAGTGGCAGTGGCCATCTTATCTCCCTCAGCTATTATCCCAAATATTGAAAATGCCAGCAGAAGACTGGGGGGAAATAATAGATGATACAAGATGGTAAAACAGTCCAATGCTCAGAACTGAAATGGACAAGAATATATACAGTGCAAACTGAAAACCCCAACTCAGAGCCTTCAGTAAGGAAAAATACACGCGTGGCAAAAAAGCTCTCTCCCTTACATACTGAGTCTATTCAATAGTCACTAAAATCATTCAGCTGCGTCAGAGGCAGATTCTGTTAGCTGTCTGGTGAAGTCCATTCTCAACTTATTCACTTTTTACCTGCCTTCTTCGGATCATTAAAAATGAACATTTTTCCAGCTTACACTACCTGGAGTCTTGCAGGTAGTTGGAGAGTATGGAATATTCCTAGCTCGCACAAGCCGGCTCATACAGCATCAAAAGACTTGCGGCATTGCCGAGTAGCATAGCTCAAGTCTGGAAAGATAAAAATTATTATATCAGCAGTTAACTGGAGTTCTGTATGTTTAGAAGCAGCTAAAATTTTATCCCGGACATGCCGACCTCCGATAATCACCAGCATCATCCTGGGAAGCTCCAGGTTTGCAGGTTGGCACCAAGGTGTAATCTAATAAACTTTATGGATCAGCCATCCATAGAGAGCTCCAATGTATTTTTAGGAAGTTGCACCACAAAAGTTACTCCATCCAAGCCCTCTAAGCCTTTGCGAATGCCTAAGATCCATATGTTTGTCATGCGAGTGCCAGTCTCCAAATGCTGAAGCCGCAGACATAGAAGCTTGTTTTCTTGTGGAATCTGTGCTATAGCCATAGCTGATTTGTTTGCTGAAGTCACGGCTTGTTGGGTTTCAGTAGTCACTTGGTCCATTCTTGTTTCCAGGAGAGTAATATTAATATGGAAGTTGTTGATTTTCTTATTGAAGAAGCCCTTTAGATCTTTCACAGCCTTCAATACTTCACTCAATGTCGTTTTGCCGGGGCTAACCCACCCGGAAGCTCCTTCCTCAGGCAGTTTCAGTGGCTTGCCTCTTCCGCCCCCTGGTTGTGCTGTCTAGTGAGTCTCCCCCATACCGAAAAAGGTTCAGTCTCTTGCCACAGGTAGATCAGGAGTTGTTCTAACAGATGTTACCAGTCCAAGAAGTATTCATTTTAAATTCAAGTTTTAATCATTGTAGTGAGGCAGAGTTGCAGAACTGCAAAAGAAGTGTGCTGTCCCATCAGCCACTAGCCATGCCCCCCTTGCCCAAATCAGTCTTGACCCCTTGTCAGTGTCTCCAGTACGTAGGAGCTATACTGGACACTGTTCAGGGATCAGCTTTCCTGCCCCAGGACAGGGCGGAGCATCTGAAAGCTCAGGCCTAGGTGCTTTACAGCAGCAGGTATGTCACAGCCAGGACATTCCTCAGTCTACTGGGCCTGATGGCAGCAGCCATTGTCATGGTTCCCCTGGCAAGGCTGCACGTGCGGATCCCCCAGTGGACTTTCAGAGTCCGATGGGATCTGTGCACCGACAATCTTGAACAGAAGGTTCTAGTAACTTCCCCAGTAGAAAAGGTGCTCTAGTGGTGGATGGAACCCAGCAATTTACTCAAAGAGGTTCCCTTCTTGATCACCTCCCCAATCAGATTTTCACCACGGATGCTTCAGGGATGGGCTTGGCAGTGCATCTGGGGGCCTCACCTGACCCAGGGTATATGGACCACAGTGGAGAGTTCCCTCCACATAAATGTCTTAGAGATGAGGGCTGCCCTGTATGGCCTGCAAACCTTTCAGGACTGCCTGTCCCTTGGACCTCTGCTAGTGCAGACAGACAACAGTGTAGTGCACTAAATCAACAAGCAAGGGTGGGGAACCCATTCATACCCCCTCTGCAGAGAGGTGATAAGGGTTTGATGAGGCTCAAAGGCCTACTGGGCTCTACAATAAGCTTTAGAATGGTCAACCATCCATGTTCCAGGTGCCCAAAACGTATTGGCAGACAGACTTCGCAGGTCATAATCCAGAATGCACGAGTGGGAACTACTGACCTCAGTCGTAGAAGACCTGTTCGACAGGTGGGATCGTCCAGAGTTGGACCTTTTTGCATCCCCACTCAATGCAAAACCGTTGCTTTTCTGCTCACTCACTTCAGGACCTTGAGTTTTCTGGTGAGATGCGTTGTTCCTCTCATGGAAAGGGAGGTTCCTCTATGCCTTTCCTCCCTTCCTGTTAATTCAGAGAGTGCTGATCAAGCTTCAGGTGAAAGGAGTGACTATGATCCTCATTGCTCCCTTCTGGCCCCATCAGATCTGGTTCCCCTTACTGCAGCAGTTGGTGGTGGAACCTCCAGTACCCCTGCCCCTGTGCAAAGGCTTGCTGTCACGGGAGCAGGGCACCTTGGCCCATCCAGACCTCAAGTCAGTAAACCTCCACGCCTGGCTTCTGAAGACATAGCCATGGCTAGATTTGGGACATCCCAAAAGGTGGCTGATGTCCTAGCAGCTGCTAGGAACCCCCCCCCCCACCAGGGCCTCTTGTTCCGTGTGTAACCCCTAGGTGGCGCTATCCCAAGGGCTACTACCCCTGCCTGCTTGGCTAGTAGCAGGTTAAGGGGCCTGAGTTCTGAAACAGGTGCCTCCACCCGGAGTTAAGGGTTGGTAGTGATCAGGCTAACCTAGGCACAGCCCTCCGGGACACTGTAACCCCCCTCTTTCCCCTCTAGTGGCTTGAACACTGTACAATAATCACTTTCACAATACCTCTGGTACATAACACAAGTACCCATACTGTTTGCACTTACCACCAGGGCTGGTTCCTCTGGCTCGACCCTGGGGACCCCCTGTAAAACAAGGTTATGCACAGCAAATAGCAACAGTAAAGTACTTTGAGCACAAACTGGAATCACAGTCGGATTACATGCAGAAAAAGTTAGATCTGATTTATTCAGGGGACTTGAACAAGGAAGGGGCGAAATCAGGTTAATTAGCTTAAAGGTTATACCAATCAAGCAGTTATGCATGCGCTTTGAGTTCCCCCACACAGTCACATCTCTGGGTACACAGGTGGAGAAGAGATGGGCTAGCCAGGACCGTTGCCCGGGGTTGGCTGGCTTTGCAGCTGGTTGGAGCCCTGTGATGGAAAACACAACATACACAGTACACACTATTTGTAATATGGAGCCAGAGGGCTCAGTTCGTAAAGGAAAAGAAACAACGAGACAATCAGATGACACACTCTGTTGTTACAGGGAGCTACCCTGGTATTTACTTACGATACCCAAGACTGGACACAGGCTGGACGAAAATCGAGACTGCAGGTGGTTGATCTGGAATGCCAGGAGAAGCAGGGCCCACACGAGTCACCAAGGCGTTGTTCCTGTTCAAGTGTGGAGGAGGAGGCTGATCCCCAGGCAGGTCTCTCAAGATGATTTCTCTGTGCAGTGGGTAGTCTGGCTGGGTCAGTCTGGCAAGGCCCAGACTGCATGGAGACAAATTCAGATGCTGTCTGTTTTGGGCTGGATACAGTTTCCAGCAAGCAGAACACAGTTCACACAGTGGGGAACGAACTCACGACCCATTAGCAGCTCACCGCACATTTACATGTAAGGGAATTCTACTGTACCAGGCAAAGCGCTCCCCGGTCAGAATCGCAAAGTCTGTGCACACACCAGGAGCTTGGGGTAGCTGGAACTCCTGACAGGCTGATCGCATTCAGCAAAATCTTCGGTCTTCTTCAGGTTGAGCTTGGCCCACTTCAGTAGCTTACAATAGTCACACAACTCTGATTCAGTCCGAAAAAAAAATTATCTTTCCTCTCTCAGGGCAGCAGGCAGACATGCAGGCCAAAACTCAAGCCTTTCCACAGAGACTGTCTCAAGCGTCTTGCTTCTTCAGCTCCCTACTTAGATCTGCCTTAAACAGCAGGCAGCTTGGGGATTTCCCACAGATTCAAAAGGTTCGGTTAGCTGATTCGGCTGTCAGTCAAAGCAAGAGCTCCCCCTTGAGTTGCAAAAAGGCACCAAAAGCCCAAAACTACAATTCCTACAGATTTTGACTTCAGACAGCTCCTGTAGTCTGTCTCCATTTTAGGTCCCACCAGAACTGATTGGTCCAATTCACAGTCCCGGGCCAAATGGTGGGGATAACAAGACAGTCCTTGCTGCAAAGAAGTCAGGTTAGGCAAACTACATTATCTTTATCACTCTAAATGATTTTCAGCAAATAGTTACATCTTTCAACAGAGCTCCCTCTCAGATTACTTATGACTGTAATCCAGGCAGCTCTTAAAGAGACAGTACACAGAGGCTATACAGGCACTCTCTGGCAATACATTTAAACTGCTAAAACGCAGGACACCAGCCAGGCAGTGAGCATTTAGGCAAGCTCATGGAAGACTTTTCGGGAACCCCCATTTGTAGGGGGGTTATACCCTTCCCTGCCTGGAGAAAACTTGGCGTCTGCGTCAAGTCTGTACCATCATGCATCAGTTAACATAAACTTATTACTTTACTGTACATATTCACTACATTTCCCAATACTTCATCCATTCTGACAATACATTAGGCATATTTCCCACAGGTAATTTACACATTATTATGCAGAATCATGTAATAAGTTCTTGTACATTAAACAGTGTCAGAGGGGGCTCTTCCCTATTAGCTAACTTGGGGCTAGACGGGGCAGGGCACCATACCTAGAAGGCAGAACAATTAACTTGGAATTGGTACTTAGGCTCAGTTTGGGCAGTGGGCTGTGTGAAACGTAAACCCCTTTGTGGACCACATTGAGAGGCAAATCCACTGGCCTCCCAGGAGATTCATAACTGAAGCGGAATATTGGCTTGACAGCTCAGGCAGTCCTTCTGGGGGAAACAACCAGTCTCTGTACTCTCAACACTGGTCCTGTAACATCATCACCACTTGTGAGGGGTGCCTCTGCCTGGGTAGGAATGCCAAACTTGGAGCACTGCCAGCCCCTTGCTCTATAGTCTCTGTTTCTACAACACTTGGCTCATTTTGAAGACACTCTGGCACTGAAGAGGGGTTGTCAGCACTCTCATAGTGTTCCTCAAGTTCTGACATGTCACCAGAAAGACTCGTACCATCAGCCTCTCCTTCAGGCAAATCATACAGTTCCACAATACACAAAGACTCAGCATCCTCAGACGCGATACTTTGCACTTCACTTTCAGAAAACATTGGCTCCAAGGATGATGCCGGGGGGTTAGGCAGTCCAGAAGGCCCAGCTTCATCCCCATAATTCGACAAAGGATTTCCACGAAACAACTGACTCAGTTCATATGAGGGGTAATAGGCATTATCACACTCACTGTCATCCGAGTTAGACTGGCAGTCACTATCATTCTGGACCTGCTGCGGGGGAAGTCTTAAATCGGCAACCACGGGGGGCAGGCTGACTCTTTCTCTTTCTTGCAGCAGCACGAGTCACTGGTCCAGGGGAATCAAGCTCGGCGGGTTCAGCCTCAATAACTTGACCAATAGGTAGCAAGTAGTTAAAAGTGCATGGTCTTGACAGCTTTGGAGTTATTCTCTGGGCGCATTTTGTACACTGGCAAATCATCCAACTTTCCAACTACGACATGGGGAAGATGGTGCCATCGATCAGCAATTTTGTGTTTACCATGCAATCCTAAATTTCGCAACAACATACGATCTCCAGGCCTAAGCTCTTGAGCCTTTTCTTTTCTATCATGTCTCTCTTTGTTGGCTAGATTTCTTTTGGCGGCCATTGTCTGGGCCAGTTGATAGGCATGGTTCAATTGAGCTTTCAGTTTTTGTACATATTGCAGGTAATCTTCGGCTAAGACCCCATTGGGAGAAACCCCAAAACAGACATCAACAGGCAACTGGGCCTCTCTCCCGAACATGAGGTGGTAGGGAGAGAACCCGGTAGCATCATTCTTCGTGCAATTGTATGCATGTACCAAGATCTGCTGGCTCCATTTATTCTTATCTTTTGGGTGGAGGGTGTCTAGCATGTCTAGCAGGGTGCGGTTAAGTTGTTCTGGTTGAGCATCCCCCTGCGGGTGATATGGGGTGGTTCTTGACTTTTTTTTTATTTGAAATTCCTTTTTATCCCCTCCTGGTCGCCCTCGCCATTCCTCTCCTTCGGGCTTGCTCAGTGCCCCCCAATCCCTCACTGAGTCTGCCCCAAGAGTGCCTCCGGTGACTTCTACCTGCCTCTTCCCTCCACAGAGCACCTTGCACAGCAGGGTCTGCCCGTGATTACGACTGGGTGGCTGGAGCGGCTGTCATCCAGGAATGCCATGTTTTTTTTTCCATTTTTCTGTTCCTCCACTCCATCCCGCTGAGGACGCCAGCTCGGGCGGAACGTGCTTACGCATGCCTGCCAAGTGCCAGATGGCGTCCTTCTCTCCCCGGCTGCCCCCCAATGGAAGCCGCCATTGCTCGAGAGTCGGTGCTTCCACTGGCTCTCCTGGACATCGGGTGTATTAAACACCCCTGGTATCCCTCCCCGAAGGAGGAGAGCATCCGTGGGGACGCTCGATCCTCCTTCCCCCTGCCAACCCCTGGCAACCTGAGTCCGTTCCCGAACCCGGGTCGCCGGCATGGTGCGAGGTGTGGCGTCCAGCGCCTCAACCCTCAGCGCCACTGGGTCAGCCTTGGTTCTTGACTTTTGCACCGCCCATAGAGAGAGCATTTCTTTGATTAGCCGACTCGCAAAGTCCCGGCCGTGATCAAAGTGAATTCACTGGGGGGCACCATAGTGGACAAAGACATATCTTATCTGTGTCAGTCTTCACCATTCATCACAGATGGGTACTGGCCGGAGATCAGGACCCCGCGGGAGCCTTTTTTTTTTTAAAAGGATAGGTGGAGTCGACACAGCATCGGCGCCGCCCTCGAGGCCGACGTACTATGTGGCGCTCGAGGATTAGCCATTAGGCTGTGTCAACTCCACCTGTCTACCAGTTCTTCGTCTCCCGCCGTCGAGGTCGCCTCGTGGGAAGCCAACTGAAGAAGTTTGATAGTTTAATAGTTTTAGGCCTTAGCCTTTCGCATTGTGCGTTCGACAGTCCGTCGGTCTCCTGCTAGTTCTGGGTTCTGTCTCCACTGCGGCACGCGGTAAGATCTTTCCATTTATTTTAAAGTATAGCGACGCAGTCTATTTTTGGTGTTTTTCCGCAGGTCATGTCGCGGTCGGAGGCGAAAGAAACCTTCTAAGGCGGGCGCCCCTATGGGTCGGTGCCCACGTGCGACATAAGTACTCCGTTACCGACCAGCATGACCCGGTGTCTCCGCGTGTCTTGGCCCGCTTCACGACATGGATTGATGGGACACCTGCTTCTCCATGGACCGCCGGCGTCTTAGAACAGTGCGTTTAAAGTAGGGGCGAGCTCCACGACTTTCGGGGTAGGGTTCGCGACTTGTCGGGCCAAGCCACGCCTCTCGGCCTTTCCTCGGGTCCCTCCGGTTCTATACGGACGAGAGGAGGGAGCCTCAGCTTCTGTAGCTCAGCCTTGGCCAAGGCTCCTCCCGCGGCGCAGGAGGCCCGTCCCACTTCCTCCTGGAGCAGGCGGGAGGCGCCGCTGGCAATCGCCCCTTTGGGGTGAAGGCTCCCCGTGTCAGCTTCTGCGGTCCGAAGGCCCGGTCGACGCCCGCCAGTCGGCGCCGCTCGGGCCTCGGGCGCTGGCGTTGCCGTGGCCCCTGTCGGTGCCGGCGATGGCGCCAACTTCGTCTCTCGGTGCTGTGGGCTGTCGGTGCCGTTCATGGTGCTGGCGCTTCCGTGGCACGTGACCCTGAATTAGCGCGCCTTCGCCATGTATCGCCTCGGCACCGTCCTCGGCGCGCGGAAGTTGAGCATGGCGCCGTGCGGCCTAGGTCGTCTGTCGGCGCCATCCTCGGTGCCATCTGTGCTCTCGGTGCCTTCGCGGCGCTGAGAGCCTGGCGAGAGTCCGCTTTCCGAGCCGTTGGTGCTGCTTCGGTCCTCGGTGCCATTCGCGGCGCCGAGGGGCCTGGCGATGTTGTCGGCGCCGAGGCTGTTGCTGGGGTTGTCGGCGCCGTCTCTGTTCCTGGTACCGCCCACCGGTGCCAGTGGACTTGACGGCACCGCGGCTGGCCCTGGCTGAGGACCTTTGGCCCGAGCTGCCCTGCTGCCTTCTGTCGGCCTCGCTTTCGGGGCTACGGAGGGCACGGGTGCTGCCTCAGCCACTGCTTTGGCTACTGGGCTCCTTGGTAAGGTCGCCTTTCCTTGCCCTCCTACCGTTTGGCTTAGGGCCTCAGACTCTACCTCGTCGGAGTCGGGCTCGGAGTCGGACGGGCAGTCACACTCTTCGGGGTTGTCTGCAAAGGAGGGCAAGCCGGTGGTCTCGACGACGAGTCACAGCCAGCCCCCTTCTGAGGAGCGTCAGGTTCTCCCCAAGGTTGGGGTAAGTGGTACTGACCAGCAGGCCATGGTGCGTGCCACCATTGCCATGCAACCTGGCCTTGTAGGGTTCCTTGACCCTTTGGCGGTCTCGATCACCCAACTTTGGGGCCCATCGGGAAGTCTACAGGTGGGGAGGGTGCTGCTCTCTGGGTCTCCCCTTCGGGGACAGCACAGAGCTGCCAGCTACCTAGGTTGGCCCTCTCGAGGACCAGGACCCTCTCGGACTCTGAGGGGTCGAGGGGTATGGGGTCGTCGCGTCGGCCTTTCTCTGGGGTCCACCCCGGACCTGGACGAAGCTGAAGTGCGGACTTCTGCCCTTCCCCTTCCGGTTCCTTGAGGGGGCCCCATTCTTTGGAGGCAGGGGACCATCCTTCTGGATCTATACGGCCCCGGTCGCCTCACTGGGGATTCTTCTGGCGCAGCCCTAGGCAGTACCAACCGTGGTTGTACAGCTGTCGGCCGCGGAGTCTTCCGGGACACCTCTCGGGTGTCCATGGTCCGCTCTAGCCCTGGCAGAGGTCAGCCGACTTCTTCTCTCGGCTCTGCCCCTATCCCTCTGCCGCATTCTTCAGCACTCCCAGGCATTCTTAGTCCTAGCGGCCCTCTCACCTGGGAGCAGTTCAGAGCGGTGGCTGCTCGGTTCCCTGCCTACGTTAGGGCCATGGACAGCCAGGTTTTTCAACCTTCCCCCGAGCAACCACCCTCAGAACACATGGTGACCTCCAGCTCCTCATCCCCCTCTTTTGGGGGAGAGGAACCATCTGTCCATATCTCTCCTGCCGTTGATCTCTCCAAGTATCAGCACTTCCTCGTGAGGAAGATGGAGGACCTTCACCTTTCTCCTCTGTCGGTCAGCAATCCTGAGCATGCGGCGCACACCTTTCTAGGCGATTTCGGTGCGGCCACCCTTGTGGTGCCACCCTTTACTGCTCTCTTTCGGGAGGCGTCTATCCGTTTCTGGCAGAGGCCCTTCTCCAGTGTTCCTGCCCTTAGGGACCTCAGCCAGAGGTATTGCTCTCCCCCGGAGTCTCCAGGTTCTATGCCTCATCCGCAGTCCGGATTGACGCACCTGGACACCCCTGACGGGCTTCGCGCCCTCCACCGTGACCAGCCCCCAGATCAGGACTCTTTGGATTTCGATTTCTGGGGGAGGAGGACTTTCTACTCGGCACGGTTGCTTCTCTCCATCTCTGCTCATCAGGCCCACTATGCAGCCTACAACAGGTTCTTGTGGTCAGCGCTAGGTCAGATCCTAGCTGCTTTGCCTGACTCAGAGCAAACCAGGCAAGCCATCGCACTCTCTGCACGTGGCCTGGAGCTAGCAAGGCACCAAGCAAGGGCATCTTACGACGCCAGTGAGGTAGCTACTAGGGTTGTAGGGACAGCGATCTGCACCAGGAGATCGGCGTGGCTTCGTCTTTCCCGGTTGTCACCCTTGGCCCGGCGTAGGGTGATTTGCTCCGCTCACCAGGGAACCTATCTCTTTTCCCGTAGGGCGAGACGGCGTTTGTCGGGGCAACTTCCTTCCCCCTCCAGGGGGACCCCGTCTCGCTCTCCCCACTCTCGGGCCTCTTCAGGCCCAGAAGGTTCCCCCCCTTAGTGTGTCACCCACTGAGGGCTAAGGGACTCTGTCCGTTAGGGTGCAATGAATCAACCCCCTTCGGGGGGCTTGGTACTCACCCATCTGTGATGAATGGTGAAGATTGACACAGGTAAGATATAAAATTACGCACTCCTACCGTAATTATGATCTTTCTGTGTATCTTCACCATTCATCACAATCCTCGCCATCCCCTGGGGCTTCAGTCTCTGGATCCTCCTCCCTCTGTGCCTACCCCTCTCTTTGAGCGGGATAAAGTTGGGACACACAGGGGGGTAGTTTTTTCCCTAAGGGGTACAGTTCGAGTGGCACTCCTTCTCTACTACATATCTTCACTCCTACGGGGTGAGAGCTGGTGGTTGCCCTCCTTCTGTTATCCATCTAATTCTAAAAAAAAAAAAGAACTTCCTTTTTCACCAAATATCTTTACAGAGAGGTACTAAGTCCCTGTACCCTGTCCTTCTCCAGAATAGCCGACTCTTTTTTGGGGTATTGCCAGTTATTCTGTGCCTTGAATTCTGGCAAATGAACTTTGCTACTCCTTGCAGTTCCTATACAGTCTGGTGACGGACAAGGGTCCTGGATCCTTGTTACCTCTCACTCTCTCCTAAATTCTCTCTCCCCTTCCCTCCCTTCTTCCTTTTCCAGAGTTGGGGCCCCTACCCAATCCCCTTAGTCTTCCTTCCTCTATGCTGTCCTCTCAGTCGTTATTTCTCCTTTTAGTTCAGTTTTTCTCTTCCTTTTTCTGTCCCTTGGACTCTCTTGTCCCACCCTCCATCCCTTCCTCTTACCTCTCCGGCAACTCAGAACTGGTAGGCAGGCGGAGTCGACACAGCCTAACGGCTAATCCTGGAGCGCCACGTAGTACGTCGGCCTCGAGGGCGGCGCAATGCTGCGTCGACTCTGCCTATCCTTTTAAAAAAAAAAAAAAGAAAAAGGCTCCTGCGGGGTCCTGATCTCCGGCCAGTACCCATCTGTGATGAATGGTGAAGATACACAGAAAGATCATAATTACAGTAGGTACGTAATTTTTATTTTCCACTAGCACCTTGGCCACGGTAAATGCTTTTTGATCTTTGGTGGGAAAAGCTTGTGCATACCGTGTGAAATGGTCCGTAACCTCTAACACATTGCCAGTGTTTCACTGATCAGGCTCTAAACTCAAGAAGTCTATGCAGACTAGTTCCATTGGGGTGCTGGTAGTAATGTTGACAAGAGGGGCAGCCCTCTGAGGCAGGGCTTTTCTCTGCAGGCAGTGACTACAAGTCCTTACATGGTGCTCAACATCGGCCCCCATCTTGGGCCAGTAGAATTGAGATCGTACTAGGTCAAGGGTACGGTCAATATCGAGGTGGCCTATATGGTTGTGGAGGAACCTCAGTATGAAATCTTTGAAGGCTGTGGGCAGGACCAATTGTTGCTTATGTATTTGGCCACCCCGATCTACTGTCTCTCTATACAACAACTGATTAAGCAGCTTCAACCTGGGGCCTTCTTTAAACAATAAAGCGGTTCGCAGATCAGAGGAACGCAATTTGGACACATCTTTTCCTTCATGAATGGTGTCAAGTGCTGGCTGAATCATAGGATCTCGGGATTGAGCCCATTGAATGCTGTCATTGTCAAACTGAGGTAGTGCACTAATATCTAGAGCAGAGAAGTGGCAATACGCAGCCGGTATGCAGGTGTCAAAGGGGCCCAAGCAATCTACTAAGCAGTCCACTGTGTCCATAGACATCTGTTCATTTCTGTCAAACTTTTAGCACAGTGTTTGGATGTCAGGTTCAGACGGCCTGACCCAGTCGCTCTTGGAAATGGGCCTCCGGGATAGGGCATCAGCATCAATATGATTCAGGCCCAGTCTGTATTTGACAGCATAATCATATGTTGACACTGCAGAAGGCCACCGGTGCCCTGTGTCGTCTAACTTAGCTGAAGTCTGTACATAGGTCAACGGGTTATTGTCAGTCCTCACCAATATTTTCGCCCATAGAGGTAATCATGAAACTGGTCGACAATGGCCCATTTTAACACAAGGAACTCCAACTTGTGCACAGGGTAGTTTCACTCTGACGGGGTTAAGCTCCTACTGGCGAATGCCACTGGTCTCAAACCATCCTCATGGTCTTGATACAGTACAGCTCCTAGACCCTGCAGACTGGCATCAGTATGCAGCACATAGGGTTTGGTGGGATCAGCATAAGCGTGGATGGGGGCGTGGGTGAGCTGGTATACGACTTTGTGGAAAACT
This sequence comes from Neoceratodus forsteri, assembly GCA_016271365.2. Taxonomy (NCBI): domain Eukaryota; kingdom Metazoa; phylum Chordata; order Ceratodontiformes; family Ceratodontidae; genus Neoceratodus; species Neoceratodus forsteri. The sequence continues at coordinate 574,326,580 of CM057452.1, forward strand.
GCTTCACAGTCAGGCGTCCAACGGGACCTGAAAAGTTCTCCTGGGTGGAAATATGCTTTGTCTGGTTCTTTGACGGCCCCTTTTTTGTATTTCCGATTGATAGGAGGGTAACCCTGGGTAAGATTCAAGAATGGCCGAATCACTTTGGAATAGTCCTTTATGAACTGGCGGTAGTAGCCACAGAATCCCAGGAAACATTGTAGTTCTTTCAAATTGTGGGGCTGAGCCAAGTAGTCAAGGCTTCAACTTTACTAGGATCAGTCTCTATCCCCTCTGTAGACACTGTGTGCCCCATATAGAGGTTTGGAAAAACTGGCTCTTGTCGATGGACAGCTTGAGGCCAAAATCTTCCAGTCGGTCTAGTACTTTGAACAGTCGACTTTCATGCTCCTCTAGGGAGCTCCTGAATACAGTGATGTCATCCAAATACGCCAGGCATTCCAGCAAATTCATGTCTCCCACCGCTTGTTCAGTCAGTCACTGGAAGGTGGCTGGGGCGCCCTATATCCCCTGAGGCATTCTCAGGAATTCGTAGAACCCCAAAGGACAGATGAAGGCTGTCTTCTCACTGTCCTCCAGAGCCATTGGAATCTGGTAATATCCACTGCGAAGATCCAACACCGAGAACCATTTGCTCCCATTCAAACAATCCAGAGCATCTTGTATATGGGGCATGGTATATTGATTGGGGATGGTCCACCGATTCAGAGTTCTATAATCAACACACATTTTCACAAATCTGTTCTTCTTACACACAACCACAATGGGAGAAGCATATGGGCTCCTGGATTCTTGTATCACACCAGCCGCGAGCATTTCCTGAAGTTGTCTTCTCATATCGTCTGTGTCTGCAGGGGCTAGGCATTGAGACTTCTCCCGAAATGGCCGTTCATCGTGCAGGCGTATGTGATACTCCTCACCCTGGACACATCCCACGTCCCATTCCTTCAATGAAAATACTTGATCTGTCTGGGCAAGTTTCTGGCTAATTCTAGTCTTCCATTCAGCTGGCAACTGGGAGTCACCAAAATCAAACAAGTCGGGAGTCACTCTATCTGTCTTGCCAGGGTGCTTGTTGCTGGGCAACACTGCAGTGTCTGTGCAGTGTACCATAGCTAGGGTGCATCCTGTGTTCACCTGGATCTCCCGTTCTGACACATTATGAATCTGGACCATCACTCATTGTGCATAGGCATGAGCATGAGCTGGCAAGATGCTGGGCTTAACCAATAATCCTTCAGCAATTTTCCATCGCCTGGTGCGTCCAACATCAGTATTTTGTTTTTGACATCTTTGCAGAGGCGGACCTCCACTTGAACGGTACACTGGTCGTTATTGGCCAGTACCATTAAATTGGGATCCTTCTTCCACACAACCCCTACTGGTTCATCCTGGTCCACTCCCTTGGGGTTCTGTTGCAAATCATAGGCCCTCTTGTTCAGAGTGGGAATTCTTAGGACCCTCCCAGTCCGTTGCCCTTGTTTCTCACGACAGAGTTGTGCCAGTCTCCCAAACATATGGATGTTGGTCCCAATTAACAGGGAAACCCCATCATACAGTCCAGTAGGGGGACACACTAAGGCCAGTGTCTCGACTTGCTCCTCTACACCAGTTACAGCTGCAGGAAACGACAACCAGAGGCAGACATATCCTAGGTGGGGATAAGACTTGTCGCTCAGCCCCCACACATGTAGACCTTCTAGGGATTGTAAGGGCACAGCAGATGAGTGTTTGTCATACCAGTCCTGAAATACAATGGTCACTTGCGACCCACTGTCTAGCACAGCCTGAGTAGGAGTACCATTCACAGCCATGATAGTCTCCATTGAAGGGCCCACTATTTTGGACCAGTCTGGAGGGACAGCAGCAGGGGCCTGGATGGACGATTTAACCACAAAGGGATTTGAGTTAGGATGTCTGAAGCCTTCACTGCGGTCATTTTGTGCACCCCTTGACCACTGGTTCATTTTCCAAAGCTCTCCTTGAAGCCGGTTCACCCCTTTCTCTAAGTCTTTTTGAGATCGGCATTCCCTCTTCATATGGCCATCCTTTCCACAGTTGTGACAAATGATAGACTCCTGGGTCATCCTTGGAGAGAACATTGCATGAGGAACTGAAGTAGTAGCAAGGGATTGGGGTCCAATATCTACTTGCAGCGGTGAGAGGGATGCAACGTGTCTCAATAGTTCCTTTAGGGTGGCAGTCAATTCTTTGATTTCAGCCTGGGAGCTACCCTTGGTACAGGATGCCTGAGGGTGCACCCCCACCCCCATGGCAGTCAAGTCCTGAGAGGAACCAGAATCTTGTTCCATGTGGTGAACCCTTGCAGAGGCACCCGCCTTCAACTCTCAGACTTCCTTTAATAGCTCAACTTTCAAAAACTGGGCCCAGGGCGGGAAGTCCTTTGCATTCTCAGAGTGCTTATTAGGTGCCAACTTTGGCCCCTGAACCCCACTTGGCTGATCACTCTCTGTCACTTACGCAGTAGCAGCAGATATTGGTGAAATTCCCCCCTGGGGTCGCCTTTGCTCACCCCCCTCCCCGAATTTCTTTCATTCGCTCATTATAAGAGGGGGGCGATTCCAGTCAGTTGGTGAGGTGCAACTGAAGCAGTAACAATTCTGAAAATGGAGCAGACTTAAGGATCCGGTCCAGCCTAGTTCTATCTAATCCATTTGATGGCAAACTACCCTTTCTGAGGCACTCTTGTAGCAACTTTTCAAGCCGAGGTACATACACAGACAATGGCTCCCCTGAGTACTGCTGGGCATATCTTACTCTCCGCCACAGGTCCTCATCTGAATCTGGGCTCCCATACACATTCTCCAATGCATCAAGATAGTCCTGTGCAGTTGCTTCGGAGTTATTGGCCCACTTGGCACGGATGGTAGCCAGGGCAGGACCTTGGAGGCTCTCACTCAACCTCTTTTGTTTCTCTGCTCCTGAGTATTTCCATTCAAGTACTAGAGGGGCAACATAGTCTGTCCAGGTCTACCAGTCATCCTCCCCCTGGGGGATGGGGAGGGTGTCGGAGAAGATTCTCAACCTTCGGTAGGAGTCGTGATTAATGGCAGGTACAGATGTAGGGGCCAGCATTGGCACGGGCACAGAAGACAGGACAGTAACCGGTGCTGAAGTGGGAGGGGGTGTTGGGGAGGGAACACCTCCAGATGGCAGGAATAGTTTCTTAAAGTCCTCTACGGTTTTCCCTTCCTCCAGCGACAACTTAGCAAATTTCTCCTCAAAAGTCTCAGATAATAGAGGGAGCTCATCCTCCCCGGGGTCTTTACTGTCTCTAATTATCACTCTCCAGGCAGCTGGGGCCCCTTCTGGGGCAGTAGTCTGTGGCACTTTGGAACTGTCCACTGGGTCACTACACTCTACTAAGGCCATGAAAGTTTGGGCGGTCATATCAGCCTGTCACCCTACCACCACAGTGTTTGTTAAACATTCAACTTTGGAAACTACTCCTTCTACAGCATCTTTACCAGTGTTCAGGGGAATATCCAATACAAGCAGGACATTGTGAGGGTCAGTCTCCTGCCCCATACACCGCCCCACCAACTGGTACACAGCCACTTCTGTTGGGGTAGTCATTTATGTTTGACAATAATTCATAATTTCGGCCTCTGTAAGACACAAAATCCCAGCGGTGAGCCTCCAATATGTGACCCCTAGGTGGTGCTATCCCAAGTGCTACTACCCCTGCCTGCTTGGCTAGTAGCAGGTTAAGGGGCCTGAGTTCTGAAACGGGTGCCTCCACCCGGAGGTCAGGGTAGGTTGTGGTCAAGCTAACCTGGGCACAGCCCTCCGGGACACTGTAACTCCCCTCTTTCTCCTCTAGTGGCCTGAACACTGTACAGTAATCACTTTCACAATGTCACTGGTACACAACAGAAGTACCCACACTGTTTGCATTTAACACCAGGGTTGGTTCCTCTGGCTCGACCCTGGGGACCCCCCTGTAAAACAAGGTTATGCACAGCAAATAGCAACAGTACAGTACTTTGAGCACAAACTGGAACCACAGTCAGATTACATGCAGAAAAAGTTAGAGCTGATTTATTCAGGGGAATTGAACAAGGAAGGGGCGAAATCAGGTTAATTAGCTTAAAGGTTACATCAATCAAGCAGTTATGCATACGCTTTAAGTCCCCCCACACAGTCACACCTCTGGGTACCCAGGTGGAAAAGAGATGGCCTAGCCAGGACCATTGCCCGGGGTTGGCCAGTGTCACAAACCCACTCAGCAGGTCAGCTGTCTACTCCCAAAGTGCTGACCTCCGAGCACAGTCTTGTGAACAGTTAACAGAACAAGGTAACCCTCTTGTCTGTTTTTGTGGGTTCAAATCAATCTTTGGTCTCAAGTCTTGGAGGGATTCAAACTGTGAACCTCTTGCTAGCGTACCCAATGCACAGGCTCAGATAATTCTGTCTTCGGGGGGGCCAGATATCTTTGCCTATGGGCACCTAACCAGGTGTAGAGAAATGAACCCTTAAAAACTGTAATAAAAGACCTCAGATTTAAAGCGCTAAGCTTTTTCCAGTTTGGTATCACCATTTAAGCTTATGTATAGTGTCTGCCTTAACCATATATACTCTACTTGTAAAGAAAAGAAGTCAAAGACAGACTAAGTAAGCTCTAGAACTAGAGTTTTACTAAAATAGATAAAAAATATGTATCACATAAAATACAGAACTATTATATCACAAAACATACAAATCACTTAAACAAAACAGGTTTTAACAGTGCAATTCCTACTGCAGTTACTTAGATTGGTCTCTCTCTCTCTAAATACCTCCTTAAAGTGCTCACAGATGTTTCTTTGTCAGAGTCTAGATAGAAGTGTCTCTGAAGGGAAACAGAATATTGTCTAAAAGCTGGCTTTGCTAACCTCTTTGCATGAGGTCACCTAGCTCCTCCCTGGCAGAATATATATATAATAAATACATCTATACAAAAATAGGGTGTCTTTTCAAAGTATTAAATTCTGTAATCCTCAGCACAATTCATTTCCTTGTTCAAATGACATTTCTTTGATCTCATGAGCATCTTCCCCTTCCCAGGACATCAAGGCATCTTTATGATTTCGCACCAGTGTACTAAACCTGGTTTCCCTCTTGAAACATCATAAAAGGGATACTGATTTCCCTTTTAGCAGTTAAAGCTATAATAAACTTAGAAAAACAGGAGATTCCTGATTAAGGCCTTCCAGGTAACAGCTTGTATCTAAAACCTGTGTGTGTGATCTCACATGCTGTTTCAGCATTTGTCATGGGATACAGTCCATACACATTTTTATATTACAAAAAATGATCATACAACACTCAGAACTGGCTGTCCACGTCACAGCCAGCGTCGCAGCTGGTTGGGGCCCTGTGATGGAAAACACAACATGCACAGTACACACTATTTGTAATCTGGAGCCAGAGGGCTCAGTTTGTAAAGGAAAAGAAACAACAAGACAATCAGATGACACACTCAGATTAAGCTGTTGTTGCAGGGAGCTACCCTTGTATTTACTCATGATACCCAAGACTGGACACAGGCTGGATGAAAATCGAGATTGCAGATGGTTGATCTGAAATGTCAGGAGAAGCATGGCCCACACAAGTCACCGAGGTGTCTTTCCTGTTCAAGCATGGAGCAGGGAGCTGATCCCCAGGCAGGTCTCTCACCGATGGCTTCTCTGTACAGTGGGTAGTCTGGCTGGGCTAGTCTGGCAAGGCCCAGACCGCATGGAGACAAATTCGGATGCAGTCCGTTTTGGGCTAGATACAGCTTCCAGCAAGCAGAACACAGTTCACACAGTGGGGAACTAACTCATGACCCACTAGCAGCTCACCGCACATTTACATGTAAGGGAATGCTACTGTACCAGGCAAAGCACTCCCCGGTCTCAATTGCAAAGTCTCTGCACACACCGGGAGCTTAGGGGTAGCTGGAACTCCTGACAGGCTGATCACATTCAACAAAATCTTCGGTCTTCTTCAGGTTGAGCCTGACCCACTTCAGTGGCTTACTTTAGTCACACAACTCGGATTCAGCCCGAAAACAATTCTCCTTCCCCTCTCAGGGCAGCAGGCAGACATGCAGGCCAAAACTCAAGCCTTTCCACAGAGACTGTCTCAAGCATCTTGCTTCTTCAGCTCCCTACTTAGATCTGCCTTAAACAGCAGGCAGCTTGGGGATTTCCCTCAGATCCAAAAGGTTCGGTTGACTGATTCGGCTGTCAGTCAAAGCAAGAGCTCCCCCTTGAGTTGCACAAAGGTGCCAAAAGCCCCAAACTACAATTCCTACAGATTTTGACTTCAGACAACTCCTGTAGTCTTGCTCCATTTTAGGTCCCACCAGAACTGATTGGTCCAATTCACAGTCCCGGGCCAAATGGTGGGGATAACAAGACAGTCCTTGCTGCAAAGAAGGCAGGTTAGACAAACTACATTATCATTATCACTCTTAATGTTTTTCAGCAAATAGTTACATCTTTCAACAAAGCTCCCTCTCAGATTACTTATGACTGTAATCCAGGCAGCTCTTAAAGAGACACTACACAGGCACTTTCTGGCAGTACATTTAAACTGCTAAAATGCAGGACACCAGCTGGGAAGTGAGCATTTAGGCAAGCTCAAGGAAGACTTTTCGGGAACCCCCATTTGTAGGGGGGTTGCACATGAAGTGGAAGTGCTTTGCTCTGTGGGTGGCTTCCCATCATTTGGATCTGTTCACTTGTCCAGTAAATCAGATTCTGGAGCACTTGCTATCCCTTTCAAGTACTGGTCTGCAATACTCCTCCATTAAAGTGCACCTGGCTGCCATTTCAGCTTTCCATGTGCTCATTGATGACCTTACAGTGGCACAACTGAAGTGTCCTGTACATTTTTGAGAGGTATTATTCACATGAAGCCTCCCATCTGGAATCCAGTCCCGTCTTGGGACTTAAATTACATGTTAGAGAAACTTACTTTGGCTCCTTTTGAGCCACCCATGACATGCGAGCTATGCTTTCTGTCGTGGAAAGCATTATTTTTAGTTGCCATTACTTCTGCTCGAAGGATTTCCGAGCTTCGGGCTCTGATGTTTGAGTCTCCTTATTTGATTTTCCACAAAGACAGGGTGTTTTTTTATATGCACTCTCAGTTTTTACCAAAGGTGGTGTCTGAGTTTACCCTGAATCAAACCATTCCCATGCCTGTTTATTTCCCAGAGCATGCCAATCCAGGGGAAGCATTTCTCTATGCTTTAGGTGTACGCAGAATACTCCGATATTATATCCATCACACGCGGGACTGCAAGAAGTCCTTGCAGCTGTTTGTTTCTTTTGCTCCATGGAAAGAGGGCATCCCAGTTTCTAAACAGTGCCTGTCCAAATGGTTGGCCAAGTGTATTATTTTCTGTTATAGAAAGTACGGTAAGAAACTTCCTGGGACTGTCAAGGACCACTCTGCCAGAGGCATGGCCACTTTTGTTGCCTGTTTCAGGAAAGTGTCAGCTGCCAAAATCAGTGCCGTTGCCACTTGGAGTACTGCCACACTTTCACTAAACACTACAGTCTGGACATTGCCTCTAGGAGAAGAGCAGGCTTTGGCCTAGCTGTGCTTCAAGGCCTCTTGTCTTAGGCCTCCAGCCACCCAGACTGTCTGTCTGGTACTGCTTGGGACTCATTCCATAGGCGTGGCCTGATGAGAGATATCTTCGAAAAAGATAGTACAGTTATGTAAGACCTTACTGTAACAGTAGATCTTCGAGAGAATCTCTTTCATGAGGCCATGCCATCCCCCTTAGTCTCATGGCTTCTCAGTTCCTCTCGCCCCCCCCCCCCAAGAAGGTCTACCTTCTGTTTCGCAGTACTTAGTGGCAGGAACCTCTAGCTCTCCCTCAGTTCCCCAAGAGGAGGTCCTCTTCATATGGTCTCCACTGAGGGAACCGAGGAGGGTGCAGGGCCACTCATGTTTATATGGGAGGGACGTTGTTGGCTGACATCATTGTGGGCAGCCCCTACTGTAGACTGCTAACAAAAAAGTTTCCTTGCGGTCCTAATGCCTGGCGGTTATAGTTCAATAAGTGTGGCCAAATGAGATTCTCTTGAAAATCTACGGTTACAGTAAGTTCTTACCTAACTGTACTTTGACTTAGGGTTACCACCTGTCCTGATTTTTGCAGGACAGTCCTGATTTAGGCGGCTGTGTCCTGCAAAAAAACATAAAAAATACCAAATGTCCTGATTTTATAGTAGAAAAAATATTTTCTAATTTTCCACTAAATGTTCTAGAAAACTACAATAACTTAACTACAATACCTTAAAATGATAAGAAACAGTAGAAGCAACTAAGAAACTACAATACTTAGCCTTAATTCTGATTATATAGAGAAAACAAGACTGTTGTATTGGTCGAGGTTACGTACTGTCCTACGAAAAATCATGTTCCAGTAAATAATGTCCCACTTTGGGCTTCTTAAAAGGTGGTAACCCTACTTTGACTTTGCCATATTTTCTAGCTGCTCCAATCAACTACAGACCAGCCCTTGTTCTTTGAGCAAATGTGAAAGTCATGGCCAGTGCTTTCCCTGTATTTTTTCTGTGCTTGTCAACTGTTCTGTCTGTAGCATAAAGTCTTTGTTTTACCACCGCTATCTTTCCATTTTGTGTTTTTTTTTCTCAAGCCTTTAGATTGTTTGCATTAGTAGTGCGGTAGCTCTCTGGAGGGATTTTATCTTTGCTCGGTGGTTTTCCACAGCGTTAGAAGGCTGTTGTCCTGCTGGCGGTTTAGCAGGCCCTGCACCGGCACTGTTTGAATATGTTTTGCTAGCTTCTGTCGGTCACCCCGTCATGCAAAATGAAATTGCAATTTTTAAAGGTTAACTACTATTAGAAGTGTCAAAATGCCCGCTTTTATGCATTTAGAAATTATCTTAATTATGTCTCGGGTCCGGAGCTCAAGCAACACATCTTGCTCACTCGGCTGCTGGCGATGCCCTCGCCCTGACCATTTAATTCTGACTGTTTGAACACCAGCCTGTCTGGGATGCTGCAGGAAGTAGACAAATAGATCCTGTTGTGCCTCTAAACAACCCACAGAGAGAGTACTGTACTTTAGGTGATGGCCTTGGCCTGAGAAGAAATTAAAAATGTGACTGTCATAGCCTAATTTGTATCTCTGTAACAGCAGGGGTGCCTCCTAAACCACTTTCGACTGGTTAGGGGTACACTACTGGTTGGTTCCATGTCACAGATAAATAAAATAATCACTGCGGATACCACATTCCAACCCTGTGGCATTTTGAGAGTTCAAACCATCCTCTAAGTGAGGGATGGAGAATGGAAAAAATCTCTCCTTTCAGGGGGTTAGGCTGTACTTTATCTGCAGCTGAGACAGAGCCTTTCTCCCAAATCTCTGTGTGCAAAATACTTTTAGGGAAGTGAAGTCCTGCACGGAAAGTTAAATTTCAAAGAAAGCTTTAGGATTTTGATGTTGGTCTAGTTTAGCCATGTTTATATCTTGCTTTTTTCTTTCATATAAAATCTTTAGGTTGATTTCTGTAGTGTGTATGTTTGTTTCTCATTACTTGTCTGTATACATTCAACATTGTGTAAATATTTCATATTTGAAATATATGTGACTGTGCAGTGTCTTAAAAGGTAAGACTGATCTATTTTATTGGCTATACTGTGATCTGCCAGTGAAAGCATGTGCTGAATCCAAGTAGTACTGCTTCTAGTAAGGAGCATCTGTATCAATCCACCCACATGTTGCAGCATCTGTGTCCATCTATTCATTTGTTCCAGCAGCCTTATCCAACCACCTATTTGTTTACAAAATCAGTCTCTTCTGTCCACGTGTGCTACCCCCAGTTATTCCAGCATCCTTATCCGTACCCCAGTTGTTCCAGCATTCTTATTCCTCCTCCTCCACTTGTTTCAGGATCTGTATTTCTCCACCCACTTATTTTTGGTGGGCTGAGTGGATAGGTATTTTATACATGGAAAATGAAATTGCGAGAGTTGAAATTAAAAAATATTTTGAAGGCATCAAAATATATTTTTTTGTGCCAGACCGGTGGCGCTTAGGGTTGAAGCACTGGATAACACACCTGGTGCTATGCCGGCAACCTGGGTTTAGGATCGAACTCGGGTTGCTGGGGGTCGGCGGGGGAATTGAGGATCGAGCATCCCAATGGATGCTTTCCTTCTTCTGGGGTGGGTTACCGGGAGTGCCTTGCACACCCGGCCTTCTAAGGGCAGTGGAAGCACGGGCTCGGGCAAGGCGGCTCTTGAGCCAGGAGGGAGGACGCTGGGGCGCTGGCAACGCCTGCATCAGCATATTGTCTGCCTGGACGTATGTCCTTCACGCCAAGGCCCTCAGGGGTAAGGGAGAAAAAGTGGAAAAATACATACACCCTGGCCCCCGAGCCAGACAAAGCCGGGCCAGGGGTTGCCTAGAGGGATGCCCAGGCAGATGGAGTAGGAGGGGGTATGAGGCCTCCTTCGAAAGCCGTGGGAGCTGGGCAAGTAAAAAAAAAAAAAACATATATATATTTGTTTGTGTTTTCTTTTGACAGATTAATCACTGGTTTGGGTAAGGACCCCCACTTTTCCCAAGGCCCTCAATTTTTCTTCTGATCTTTAGCTACCTGGAAATGTTCTCAGTGGCTCCTCCCTTCTGTGCTGCCCACCCCTGCACTCCCACCAGACCTCCACTGGTGACATTCATAGGTTGGGCTAACAAGCCACCCCTTCCTGAGAAAGGAGAGCAGTCCATCCGCCGTTTCATCCTCTCCCACCCTGGCCGACCCCCAGTAACCCATGCTCATTCCTGAGCACGGCTTGCCGGCATGACAGGAGGTAAGATGTTCAGCGTCTCAGTCCTCTGCACCACCAAACGGATATTGTGTATTTCTCTTTGTACTTAGCACATTAAAGTACATGCACATTTGTTTATTTTTAGTGATGCTATATCTTCACTGTCAATTTTATGCAACTTTAAATTGGCATTTACAGTAACTAATAATTGCTACTGCTATTCATCCCCACCGACCCTCTTTCAAAATAGGTGTTGCTCCTAAATGAGATTTTTCTAGTAGAAAAACAATGAATAAGTAAAATAATAAAAATACTTTTATGTTTGCTTGAAGAAATGAAATATCAGAGAAGAGTGTGAAACTCGAGGCCTTACAGAGAGAAGCAGATGCCAGCAGGAAGGACAAGCAGCAGTTACAGGAGGAGATTCGCCAGCTGAGGCAGGAGGTGCTTCACACACAGCAGCAACTAAAGAACAGTCGGGAAGAAGCTGAGAGGCTCAGGCAGCAGGCAGCTAATATGCAGACCCAGCTTCTTGTGCCACAGAGTTCCACAGACAGGAAAGATGAACACTCTAACCAGGTATGTTGTGTGGATACTGGCTAGCAGTCTCTGTATATTGACTGCATGTTGATATTGTCGTTGAGGCATAGGTCAAGAAGCATAGGAAAACCAGGAGCAGTTTCAAAATTCACAAATAGCGTTTATTTTTCTCAATAACAGCAACATAAAAAATAACAATTATTCAGTATAACTATTTACAAAGGCAGTACAGAGAAAACTAAGTCCTTCTTCTGAGGGTATCTCTTAATTCCAAGTTTCAGTCTCTCTCTCAAAAGCATTGCTGCTATTTTTATAAGTCTTTGTCTGGGAACTTAAGAGAGCCTGCTTCTCGCAGAATGTTCTTGTGAAATTACAGAATGTTCTTGTCAGTTTCATTCCTTACAGGTGCAGCAAAACAGTACATGGTGACCCAGAACTGACCTCTTGTTTATAGCTCTGGAAAAAGGCTTAAAAGCTGCATCTCAGGTTAACTGCTTGAGTTCAAAATAGCTTTTTGCAATCATTTCAGTGGTATTACTATATACTAATATACAAGACCAACCTAGTTGAATACTACGACTGAGTAAAGAGGAAACTGGATAAAGGCCATGCAGTGGATGTGCTGTACTTAGACTTCAGCAAGGCCTTTGATTCAGTGCCTCATGGGAGGCTGTGGGTAAGTTGCAGTATGTGGGGGCAGGGACAAAGACGGTAAACTGGATTGTGAACTGGCTGAAAGGGAGGCAGCAACAGGTGGTGGTGGTGGTGGTGGGGGGGCATTCTCTTCCCCAAGGGCGGTGACAAGCGGGATGCTGCAGGGCTCAGTCCTGGATCCCGTGTTGTTTGAGTTATTCATATTGGATATCTCACATGGCGTTAGGAGCAAGATCAGTCTGTTTGCAGATGATACTAAGATAGGGGCGGTGGTGGACGACATAGAGGGGTGGCAGGGGCTACAGGAGGACCTGATCAAACTGGAGGAGTGGTCGGAAAAGTGGCAATTGAGCTTCAGTGCGAACAGGTGCAAGGGTATGCAGTTCGGAGCAAGGAACGCAGGGAGGAACTACCAGTTGGGAGGGGTTCAGACAGAGGTCACAGAGGAAGAGAAGGACCTAGGGGTGATGATAATGTGTAACATGAACAACTCAGCTCAGTGCAGGAATATGGCAGCTAAGGCCAGCAAGATGCTGGGGTGTATTGCGAGAGAAATCTCATCCAGAAATTAGGATGTGATCCTGCTGCTGTACAGGTCACTATTCAGGCCACATTTGGAGTACTGCGTGCAGTTCTGGCGCCTTTTTCTGAAGAAAGATATCAGATTACTCGGGGGGGGGGAGGGGTGCAGCATAGAGCAACTAAGATGATCCAGGGGCTGAAGGGCAAAACCTATGAGGACAGGCTGACTGAGTTGAATATGTACACCCTGGAGGAGAGGAGAGGAGGGATTGGGGGATATGATTGAGACCTTCAAATACTAGAAGGGGATTAAAAAAACGGGCACAGAAGCGATATTTAAGCTGAGGAGAGGAATGGACACCAAAGGGCATGGTCTCGGGTTGGAGGGTGGAAGATATCGGAGAGAGATGAGGAGGCATTTTTTCACAGAGAGTGTGGTGGAGAAATGGAACACTCTACCTGAAGAAGTGGTATCCTGTAGCACAGTGGGCAGTTTTAAAAAGGCATGGGACAGGGTGCAATGGGGGGTAAAGGTGAGGGGGAGAGGAGGGCATCTGCAATATAAGGGTGCTAGCTGCATATTCAGAGCAAACTAACTTGATATACTATAAGGCCTGTTTCTGCTGGCAGATTCGTATGTTTGTATATACAGCTTTAAAAAAAGGATCCCGGTATCACATACAGTTTTACACAGAGATTCACATATATTTTTTTATAACTGCAGATATGCAAGGGGGAATTGAATGCAAAGAGATAGCGAGAGGCAGAGAATTGCAAAACCATTGGAATGATCAGTTCCTAGGTCTCACAAGAAAATCTGGTTGCGCAACCAGACAGACAAGAGACAAAAAAGGAGTGGATAGAACAGACCCTTGCATTTAAACTCTTTCTGCATAACAAATGGGGCAGGGCCTTATTCAACCCTGTCACAGATATCTACAGTCATTTGAAGCTATTAAAATATTTTTACCTTCAACCAGAAAGCCCCTCTACAGATCCTTGGTGAGGCCACACCTTGAGTACTGTGTCCAGTTCTGGAGGCCTCACCTAAAAAAGGACATTGACCGTCTGGAGACGGTGCAGAGAAGGACCACAAAGATGGTGCAGGGGCTGCATTAACTACGTCAAGGGAATTAACATAACTCAGAAGGAAAACCTCTTCCAGGAAAACAGGGTGGCGCATACTAGAGGGCACAACTTGCATCTGGTGGGAGGCAAGTTTAAAAGCAACTCTAGAAAGTACTTCTTCACTGAGATAGTGATAGACCTATGGAACAGCCTGCTATCAGAAGTGGTGGCATCAAAGACAGTAAGGGAATTCAGTCTCGCTTGGGACAGGCAATGTGGACAACTTAGGAAAAAAAATAGAATTGGGGGGGTAGCTACCTTGGGCAGATCAGATGGGCCACACGGTCCCCATCTGCCGACACTTTTCTTATGTTCTTTTCTTTTACTTATGTTTTATTCAAGTTCTTCAGATCTTCCTCGAGGATATCTCTTTCATCAGGCCACACCTATGAAGCTGTAGCCTCCAGGCGGTAGGATCACATGGAAACATTTTGCAAGCAGTCCATTAGGGGCTACTCATGATGACATCTTATGTTGATGTCTGTTCTATATAAATGTGGGTGGCCCATCTCCTTCCTCCGTTATTTTCCCACTGTTGATCAATGCTCGTTGGTCCACATTGGAAATGTCACTGCTTCAGTCGCTGTTTTTTTCTCCCTTTTTCGACATAAAACATGCTCGATTTTCAAGAATCCTCTCTGCATGCCACCGACTGAGCCAACAACGTGCACCTGCACTGCAAAAGGGAAGAACTGGCCCATGGTGGCGTTTTCCACCGACCGGCCTGCAGAACTTAACAGTCGGTCTCAGGGTGGGCACCTGCCCCTACGTTCTCCCACCCTACAGCGCTGTCAACAGTAATGCCTCTACCTGTTCCATCGATGGCCCCTTTGTCTCCTTCTATACAACATCGATGGTGAGGCCTTCGCCTCTCCTGTCAATTGTTCCTTCAGCCATAGGGCGACATCGATGGTGACGCCGCTGCCTCTCCCGTTAATTACCCCTGTCTGTCCATTGGCTCTGTGGCTCGTCGACAGTGATGCATCTGCCTCTCCCATCGATGGTCCTTCAGTCTTCTGCTGTAACGTGACGACAGTGATGCTTTTGCTCTCTCCCATTGACAGTCCTTCTGTCCTATGCAGACGTTAATGGTGACGCCTTCGCCTCTCCCGTCAACTATACCTTAGCCCTATTGATGTCGACGGTGGTGCTTCTCCACCTCCTGTCGACTGTGTCACCCTGGCTGTTCTCTCCACATCAACTGTGGCACCCTGGGCCTCCCCGTCAATGTGTGTGGTTCCCAGGACTTCCCATTGATGTTCCTGTGTATCTCTCATTGCCAGAGGCACCTCTGCCATCCCGTCAACGTCCTCAGGAGTCCAGCATAGACATGCTCGGCCACCTTTTTACCTCATCCTGCGGTAATACAGACTCTGTCGACAAGATACCTGGGGTACAACCTCACAACAGTGTTTTTCGGGCCACTGCATTGTCTCTTTCCTGAACATCAAGGTGCCCTGTGGGATAATTTCTTTGCCTGTGGACCACATCAATGACATCCAGCAGTGCCACCTAGGAGGATGACCTGGAGGAAGACTGTGGCCATGCCCCTGTGAACCACTCTGCTTATAGGGAAAGAGGACCCAATAGGTTACATTTGCCCGGCCCCCCCAATGGTCTCATTTTTGAGACCATCATTGCAGCTGTCAACAGGCTGCCATGGTGCTTTCTCACAGGGAATGGCCATTATCAAGGTTTGTCCACCCATGTATCATCCCTCCCCTCTGGTTTACAGGGGAGGATGCCACCCTCATAGTTTGCCATAGGCCTTCTCCCTTCCTGCTGCACTTGGGAAGGCAGCTTGCAAATAGGCATCAGCCATCCTGGGGGCCAACAGAGCATGCCCCAGGGCATAGTTTGCTGCTGCACATAAGGCACTCTGCCCTCAGGTCAGATATAGTAGTTGGTGCAGCTCCCCTGCCAGCTACGCTTCTGATGGAGCTTTCCCAGCTCCCAGTGTTGCAACTGGGGTGGGTGCATATTTTTGCTTAAGGCCTATGGCACCTCAGATGCTGACTTGGGTGCCTGCCTCTAGCTTCTAGCTTAAGGGTCATACTGCATCCAAGGTGGCTGGTCTTGCTATTGACTGACAAAGAACCCTCTCCACCCCCCCACCCCCCGATAGAGGGGGATAACGTAGAAGGAACACCGGGTACAGGCCATCCTTCCAGCCTTTAGGCTTCATAAGGAGCCTGAAACCTTTCTCTTCCCTCTCTCATACTCAGCTTAGGTGTATGTAGAGGGTGTTTGTCCAGCCAGCATTCCTGGCTGTCACACTGGCTGACATGCCAGTGGTAGGGCATCTGCCCACTCACGAGCTTTCTGCCATATGATCAGGGGTACGGCTTTGGCGGTGCTTGATTCACTCTTGATGCTTCCAGCACCATTGCTCATATGGGTGGTCATAGGACATAGGATAAGTATCAGGCAGGGTAGTGATTCCAAAGGCCTGGGCTTTATCAGTGCTAGCAGCAGCACAGCCAGCAGGTCTGAGACTTACACCAGACTCTGGAGCCTGGATCTTCTCCTTTAACCACATCAGGTCCAGAGCTGTCACCTGGTAAGCCCTGCTGCCATACCTGTTCATAGGGCATTGCTGCCTCCTTAGAGATAGGTGCAGAGCATGCCTTCAGATCGCAATGCTTGTTCTCAAGAGCATATGCTGGCAATTTAGGGTGTTCCACTATCCTTATTACATTCCTATGTTTCGGGTTCCCACCATAAATGTCATAGTGTCAGCGCTCTTCAAGGGGCAGCTTTTATGTATCTGTCCATGGATCAGATACGTGTTCCATGGTCCACAGTAAATATGCATCTGGCCTGATCAGCCCGTGGCGGTATTTGTGAGATATTGGGGTGGGGGGACCTGGGACCTCATTTGGGGCCCAGCCCCTCTCTTGCTGAGTGGGCTGCCTGTTTGCTAATGCAGCCCTAGTGGATCTATCCCCCAGGTCTCGGGACCTTTTAGTAATGGCCACGGTCCTGATAGTCAGGACAGGACTAACCGCCATTATGGCCTTGTAGGTGATAACGACCTTGGGCACCCTACACACTGAAGCGCTGGAGTATAGCATTCCCTCGGCCCTTTTTGCAGCAAGCCTTTTTAGCTGCAAAGGAGATTAGCCTCTCGGTGGACAGGAGGGATCCCTCAACACCCCCCCCCCGGGTGACCTCAAGCCATCTGTAAACCCAGATGGGCATCACTAGTCAGGGGGAAGATGCTCCTCCTCCTCCCTTTTTGGTAGGAAATACTGAGCTTCTGGAGTTGGTATCTCATTCACAGTCTAGAACCAACACTAGGCCTCATTCCAGCAGATGTCAGATGCCTAGCAAGAGGAGTTAGGCAGGTCATGGTCCCATTAACATGGCAGGGCTCTACGGACACCCATAGTGGCAGACCTATGTGTCACACTGAATGCCACACACTTGATTCCTTTCTTTTTGGCATCTCATCTTATTGCAAAAAAAAAAAAAGACACAGCCAAGGAGGAATGACAGCTTTTTATTCACCCATTCCAGAATCCTGTCGTGGTGCATCCTCCCTTTATTAGCAAGGGAACCACCTTCATGCCTTTCTTTTTTGTCCTTCCAGGCAGACTGTGCCCTAGCTTCTTCCAATGGAGGGAGTAACTCTCAGTGTGAGTGGCTCAGCAGGTAGCACACTTGCCTCTGAAGCCAGGAGATCAGAAGGCTGTGGGTTCTATCCCCACATCAGGCACTTGGGTTAAATCCTAATACTGACGCTGTAGTGCAGCATGAGGGGGGTGCTGCACTCCTGAGGTGCTGTCTTTCGGATGAGACGTTAAACTGAGGTCCCATCTGCCTGTTCTGGTGGTAGTTCAGGTGGATGTTAAAGATCCCATGGCACTTCTCGTAAAGAGTAGGGGAATTTTTATCAGTGCATAAATCAAAACATGCAACAGTATTAATTTATACAGAAAATTTGTGCAATTCAACAAATAAAGAAAAACAGTTATAGGTACTGTATTTAACTAATACCTCTTAGAATGACTATTAAATCAGAAAAAAACAGTGAACCCCCAGACCCATGTTGCCCCCCCCCCCACTGTAAATGCGAAGGATATAGTTATAACAGTTCCAATTTAAGTAGTTACAACATTGTTTGTATACACAAAATACTATCTCTTAAAGCTTGGGCAACCCATAAGTAGTTCACTTTTGCGCTGTAATACTAAATTTTATTAATTCTTATATGAAAAATCCCAATTAATATTGCCTCTCTATCTCCCCCTCTCTTTTTCTTCTTACTTAAAGGAAAACTACACCCAAAACATGAAAAAATGTATGTTGTGCAGAGTGTTTTAATTTGTATGTGAAGTTCTAGTGTTTCCTTCCCTCTGACTGGTATTAGGAGTTTTTCCCAAATTAGCTTGCTAGCTTTGTGCTAGTTTTACGACCCCTGGGGATCCTCATACCTGATAGTGTAATTGTATTTCTTGTTCCCACAGTGCATCTTGTCTCACGTGACTGTGATGTAGGAGAGACCCAACATTCAGCACACACATGCCAAACAAACTAAATACCTTGGAAGCTTGACAAGCTGCACAAAAATTACCAGCAGCAGTTTTTCAGGACAGTAAAACATTTAGGATGAGGGTGGTCACCAAGCTGAATTCTACAGATTTTAAAATATAGCCATCTCTATTCTTGTGAACTGAGTATAATGCAATGCTTTCTGCTGGATTTATGGGCTCTGCTACATCACCATTACATGAAACATGGTGCATTGTAGGACAAAGAAATGCAATAAACCTATTTGATATGGTGATCTCCAGGGGTCGTAAAACTACCCTAAAGCTAGCAGGCTAATTTAGGAAAAACTCCTAATACCAGTCAGAGGGAAGGAAACACAGAACTTCACAAACAAATTAAAACACCCTGCACAGCATATATTTTTTCAAGTTTGGGGTGTAGTTTTCCTTTAATGAACCGGTAGTAATCAGTTGTTAAGGAAGCTTAATGTCTCATGTTATCCTGAATTTGAAACACAAAATCAAAACACAGTGTTTATTATGTTAAATTGTAATATTTCATACTTGCTATTATATTAGTTACTTTCATATTCAAAGTGATAGCCTTTCTTGCTTTCTATATAGTATCCCAGGGCATTTAGTTGAAATCTGGTAAAGTTCCCCACCATTCTAGTGTGTTCCGTATTGGGTATTGTTTTTCTTCAACTTTTTTTTATGTCCCGAATATTGGTTTTGACATAATTAATACAGTTGTTCTTGAGGTGTTTCTAACTGTTGCAAAGTCAATTTGCATCGAATAATCCATATCCAATATTTTGTACAAGTTAGTACTATTCTGACTGTACTGGGATGCAAAAAGGCCCATGTTTTCGGCAAGATCCCTAAGAATAATACATCCGGAAGTATATTATACAAGGGGGAGTGACTCCAATTACATTCGACTACCTGCCAAAATTTAGTAATGTACGGACATTCATAATATAGGTGTTCCATGGTTTCTAAAATAGATGTGCAGCAGTCTCTGGAGCAATACCTGTCTTTCTGTTCCTTAAGTTTTAGGTTATTTCTGATGTTCAGTTTTTTGTGAGCACATAGCCAGATGTCATCCCACATCTGTTCTGGTGTTCTGTGATCTAATAGCATCTGGCTAATGAGTTTATTCTCAGTTGGGGATTTGTGAGAGAAGGGGGGGTATAACAGAATTTTTTCTGTTGTATTTTATCATAAAATTCCTTTCTATTCTGATAAATGATGTCATTCTTTACAGTATTCCATTGTTTGAGTTTCCTAAAACAACACTGTAAATATGACGGTAAGTGTAACGATTTCTGTTTGGGTATACTGGTGTACAGGTCCCATGTTAATGTCAGGGCTGAGATGTAATCCTGTATCCAGGGTGTCCAACATTTAGAAAGATTTATAATTGTCAGTTTTATATTAGTAAATATGAAAATACCATGGAAAAAAAACTATCAGATTAAGCATATTAATCCCTCTTTCTGAGACTGGCAAATATATAATACTATGTGGTATAGGATTGAGCCTGCTACCCCAGATGCAAGAAAAGAAACAGCCATTTATTTTAGTTTCCAGTTCCAGTGTAGGTGGGTATATATGACTGATATGCAAAAACATAGGTATTAAAAATGTTTTAAGTAAATAAATCCTCTTTTTTTTTTTTTTTTACTCATGAACTATTGGTTCCACATTTTAATCCAATTAATGGCTTTAGTTAAGATCATTTCCCGGTTAATCAGAGCTAGATTTCCTGAGCCAAAAAGAACTCTAGAGTATTTTTACCTGCATTGATGAAATCTTAATTCCAATCAAGTCATCATCAGCCGAGAGGTGGGGTCCTGTACTAATACCAGTGCTTTTTGTATAGTTTATAGATGAACCAAATATGGTCTCATAGTCATGTATTGTTTTTTGTGCTATTATTGCTGAAAGTTTACCCGCTAGAATCAATATGAGATCATCAGCATATGCTAATGTCTTGATTTCTGGATCAGAACTAGAGATTAATAATCCGTTGATACCTTGTTGATGATGTATATGTCTAAGTAATGGATCAAGTGACAGTATATTATATCAGTGGGCTTAACGGACATCCTAGTCTGACACCTTGTTTTATAAAGCATTTCTTCCCTATCCATCCATTTATAAACGGTGACACTGTGGTTTTATAGTAACATTTTTGTGTCCAGTTTACAAATTCCGGTGGTATATTATAAAATAATAAAACTTCCCAAAGATATGTGTGGGAGACGTAGTCAAAAGCTTTGCACTGGTCTAAACATAACATATCCAGTGAGTTCTTCCTCGTTCCCCTTAGTTAATATCTCTCTAATTAACACCAAAATGTCTGACATTGTTCTACCTGGAATGGAACACATTTGGGATGGATGAATTAAAAAAGGTAATCCCAGGGATAATCTATTGCTCAGTACTTTGTTTAGAAGTTTAAAATCACAATTTAATAGAGTAATCAGTCTCCAATTTTTCAGTTGTTTATTTTCTCCTTTTTTTTTAAAAGAAATATAACGAATCCAATCTGCATGTCTTCTGGAATTTTACCTGTATTTAAGATGTAGTTAAATGCATTGGCTAATTCTTTTGCTAATTCTGAAACCGTATTTGTAAAATTCGACTGTTAGACCATCCCTTCCAGGTGCGGTTCCTGTTTTCATTTGTTGAACTGTGGCTGTAATCTCTTGACTTGATATGAGTTGAACCAGTGTATTTTTTATATAGAGAATAAAGGATGGGGAAGTGTGTGTTATGAGAATTTAATGCTCACCCAAGGTGTGGGATGCTACATACGCCCTCGGGGTTTATCAAAGCATCCCACACCGAGGGTGAGCATTAAATTCGAATATGACACACTTCACCATCTTTTATTTTTTATAATAAAAGGTCAGCAATTTTTCTCCTGCTTGAGTTCAGTGTTCACACACACACACACACACACACACACACTCTCTCTCTCACACACACACACTCTCTCTCTCTCTCTTACAAACACAGACACACACACACACAATCTCTGACTTCATCTGTCTTCTGCCCTCTACCTCCCTTCCTTAACATAGTTATTTTTTGTTTCCGTTTTGTTTATACCTTACAGCTAGTCTCTGACCTGATCGTGTCTACCATGCTTTCCTGGCATGCTCCCTTGTAGCTCTAGTCATTTTGTCCCGAAACGGACAAACGGCAGGATCAACCAGATATTTTGCTGGGGAAAAGGCTGGATCAACCAGATACATGAAACAAATAAAAAAAAAAAAAGGATGGGCCAGCGTCTTTGTTTCGGAGGCTCCACGGGAATGCAGAGGCAGATCGCCGTGTTTGTAAAGAGTTTAGCCATCCCACGCTGAGCAGCCGATCAGTAGCGGCTCGACTGAGTGACTGGTGGCGTGAATGTCGTAATAACCAGCCGGTTATTACGGCAAATAGCAACTGGTTCAGCCCATAGAAAAAATTGCTGACCAGTAATTATATCTGGGTAACGGTATCTGTTGTAACCATGATCGTGTATTATTACCTGGTGTTGCTAGGTGTCCTAGTGTTTGTTGGATGTATGATTCTGCTGTTGCCAAAATACCAGAATGTGTAATAACTGGCATTCCTTGGTTTGAAATTAAACAATTTATTTGTACAGTTTTCCTTCTATCTGTACAATTTTCAAAGGGGTTAATATGTATTGATTTTCCTTGTGTGCCAAATCGTTGTTCATGTATTAAAGAGCTCATTCTGCTATATTGAAAATCGGACATCTTTTGCTTAGTGTCTGAGATTGGAATAGAGTAATCTAAGTCAGTAGTGTTTTGTAATGTGATTAAATTATACAGTTTTTCTCAATTTGTTGTATGTTCCTTGTATTTGTCCAGCTAATTTTAAAAAATCTGAGGAATCCCTTTTATTGTCTGTCCACCAAGATGTAAGTGATTCATACTGAAACAGGACTGATTTTCTTGCTTCAATTATATTTTTAAGACCTTGTATTACTATCAGTATTGTGAGTAACGTGTTATTTGATTTCCAATAGTCTTTTCATGAGGCTGTTTCCTTAAAGTTAGCCATCTTAATTTCTATAAGATTATGATCAGACATGGCCATGGGCCATGACTGAACAGAAATCAGAGGTAGGGAAGGAGATGTAAAAAAAAATAATCAGTCCTAGATGAAAGTTGTCTTCGATATGTATGAACTGGATTTTTATGTAACTTAGCAAAACTATCTACCAGACCTGTTTGTAAAATTAATTTATTCAAAAATATGGTGTCAGGGGGCGTGGCCAAGCCGGCATCCAGAATGGCTGTTTAGTCCTGGAGCTCTGAGCCTAAACCGTCAGGAATCTCCCTTTCTCCCACTACCCCGGGACTTACTGAGATAAAAAAAGTGGGACTTTGAAGGGAAAACAGTTATGCCACCGAAGATGTCCAAAAAACAGGGACAACTACCATTTAAAAGCGCCAGCAATGAACTTAAGAATTCAGGCCTAGAAGCTCTACTGCCATGAGGGGAAAACGCTGATAATGGGGCTGCAGCAACTTTAACAGGGGCTGTGGAAGAAAGCGTGTATAGCCCTCAGTTCTTGGTTTTGGAAAAACTGTTTAATGACTTAAAATACAATCTGACGAGCAAAATGAATGCAGGGTTTGAAAATGTATCTGCTCAATTGGCCCTCTTGCAAACAACAGTAAATAGCTTGGGTGAGACAGCAGAACAACATTCGGCCCGATTAACGGAGGTGGAGGAAAGGGTCAGTGCGCAAGAAGATCGATATAACCAGTGGAGCCCCAAACTGCAATCAGCAGTGACTGACATAGAGAAATTAAAAGCAGTACTAGATGATCATGAGAATAGGAAGAGGCGAACAAATATAAGAATAGTGGGCATGACCGAAGGAGTGGAAGGCAGAGACTGTGCAACTTTTTGCCAAACATGGTTAAAGACAAAGTTAGATCTACCAGCGGAGTGCTCCTTGGAGATACAACGGGTGCATAGAACTCCTGGTCATCATCCAACTCCAAATGAAAGGCCTCGTCACATAATTGTAAAATTCCTGAGATATCAAGATAGAATGACAGTACTGAAAGCAGCACGAAAGGCTGGTGCCATTAGAGAAGATTCTCAATCTGTCAGCATATTCCAAGATTTTTCACGATCGGTACAAGCAGATCGGAATGCCTTTATGCCTGTGAAGAGGAGGTTGCATCAACTCGTGTGGCCCTTCGCTCTTGTCTACCCTGCTCGACTGATTATACAGAGAAAGGGTGCTACCACGAAGGTGTTCACAAATCCTGATGCGGCACTGCAGTTCATCGAGCACGAATTGAAACAGCAAGAAAATGCAGATGGGTGAACTTTACTCTAAACTTAAACTGTACAGATAAGTGTTTTTACGCTGGCAGAGAAGCTTAACAAGGGATGAGGATATAGGGAGAGGGGTTTTGGGGGGAAGTAGAGCTTGTCTCGGATTGCTCCGAAACTCTTTGGAGGCCTATCAAGGCTGGAGTGGGCGGCCTTCCCCGTTTTCCCCCTTGCTCTAGCTCCTGGCAGGACTGTTGGTTTTCTTTCTCGGAGGTGCTTCCAGAGTGACATTACAGAGACTTATTTGGTGCCGCTTGACTTTGCTTTATGTACCGGGACCAGCTTTTATTTTTCTTAGTACATAACAGAGTGTTATATCAGCGGCTTGATCAACAACAAAAAAAATAAAATAACTGGGAGCCAAAGATCTGCTTTGTTTTTTTGCACATAAAATGCGTAGCTGGTGTGCTTTTGTATTGGCAGAGCAGCTCAAACGAGGGATGAAGGTGCGAGGGGGTGGTGGTGGGGGAGTAGAGCTCGGCTCGGTCTGTTCTGAAACTCTTTTGAGGCCTATAAAGGCTGGAGCAGGCGGCCTTCCCCACTTCCCCTGGCATTAGCTCCTGGCTGGACTACGAACTCGGAAGGGCGCCCAGAGCGATTCTACAGAGACTTACTTCCTGCTACTGAATTTTTGTTTTTATAAATTGGGTCCAGCTACTGTTTTAGTTTATATACATTAGAGTGCAGTATCAAAGGCTTGTTTAACAAACTAATAGGGAGCTGAAGATCTAACCTCTCATTTCTCATTTCCTAACAAAGGAGGGGATGAAGGGAGGAAATGAGTACTTAATCTTAACTAGTGATATGTTTTCCTTGAATATATGGATGCAACATATGTCCGGGGGGGGGGGACTCAGTTGTTTTTCTTTTGTTCCATGTGTGGCGGGCGTTGGCCCATGCAGGAAGCCTGTAGGAATGCTGGTTATCTCCCTTTCTTTTTGAATTGGGGTGTCACTTTTGCACAACCCAGGGATGGAAGGGGGAAGGGAACACTTGGAGATTGAAAGGACGTATGAGCAATAAGAAGACTGTATGTAAAATTATGAGTAGGGGCCTGGCCACCCCGATGGACTCCTCATTCCGGAGGTTTCCGGGGGAGGGACGGTCCCCTAAGTGTCTTCGACTAGCCCAGCCTTATATTTGCTTAATTTATTTGGGCAGTTGGGTTGTGGGAATATGTTTCTACAGTTGGCAGATCAAGGAGGGAGCCCTGGGCAGGGTCCCACTGTACCGCCGTACCTGGACTTATAGAGGGATGACGACGGTGTGGACAGCAGGCTAACCCACAATATTAAAGGGGGTTCTAATTAGATTTATACTTGGGGGGAAGAGGGAAGCTAGGTGGTGAGTAAAAGTCGGAAACCACCTCGCTAAATTCCTGTTAAAGGGACTTAGTTTCTATTAGATTAGATAAGCGCCTATTGCGCAGGTTTTCACTTTCTCTTTTTCTTTTTCTTTTTCTTTGGGTCTCTTTTTGGTCGCTTTTTGAAATGTTAAAAGGGAGGTATCAGACTAGATGGGAAGGGAGAAGGGGCTGTTCGTTAATTGGGAGAAAAAATAAAAAAGGTCAAGAATTGGGTGGTGTGGGGGGGACTTGATGAAGATGGAATGCAATGTGAAAGGGGGATCCTAGATCTGGGAATAAATATGATGCTACCAGATGGCTAGTTTAAAAATGCTATCCTGGAATGTAAATGGTTTGAAAACGGCAGTGAAACAAAAACGTGTATGGTCTTATATAAAGAAAAAAAAGGCAGATGTTGTGATGCTACAGGAGTTACACTTAACATGGGAAGAGATTAAGCTGGTAGAAAAAAAGTGTGTGTGGGGGGGGGGTACAATGGTAGCATCTCATTTTATGTCCAAGGCCAGAGGAACATGTGTACGGTTTAGACCGGGGATCAGGGTACAGATTCACACAACTCAAAGAGACAGTCAGGGAAGGTATGTTATAGTGAAGGCTACAGTGGAGGAGGGAGTTGTAGTCCTGGGGTCCTTATACAGACCTACATTCGATTGCCCAGAATTTTCTGAGCATCTAGCTATCATGCTAGCAGTGTTCCCAGACAAAATGATTATATATTTTTTTTATACTTAGATTTTTATTCATTTCTCTCTTCTTTTCCATTCAGACAAATATTAAATCAATCAGATATACCTTTTACAAGTATTACTTTTTACATAATGAACGTCCATTTGTGCTTCACCTGAATATTAAGGTTACTGCAATTCTCTTCTGTTCATTAACATAGAACTGCTATTTACTCCATTATTTTAAAACTTAACATAAATATTAAAAAATACAAACTTGGGAGATGAATTTATAAACAAAGATACTGGTATTGTCATTTAATTAGACCCTACTGATGTGAATTTAATCAGTTCGAGTAAGGGGCACAGCACAAAGCAGATGAAAGGGTGCCCAGTCTTCTCGCTTACCTTTAAATAAAACCTAGGATGGGGAGAAGATCTCAAATATCATAACTGAAAAAGACCCGGGGAGGGAGAAGGGAAGGGGAGGGGAGGGGGAAGTGGGTTAAAGTAAAGGGGGAAGGTATCTTTATACCTTATCTTTATATAATTACCATCTATTCCATCTGTCATCATAACTATCGCCCCTATGATTTATTGTATATGTTATTCTTTCCATCTGTTGAATTTGATTAATTATTCCCATCCAATCTTGCATTTCAGGGGCCAATTGCTGTAGCCATTTTTTCGTTATAGATTTTAGGGCAGATATCATGAGTATCGCCCAGAGGTACCTTGCAGCCCCATCTCCGACCTCAGCTGGAAAAAGGCCTAGTACACAGTGTTCCGGACCCACTTCCGCTGTTAGATTAAGTAATGCGGATAGGTGCTTAATTATTTGGGTCAAATAAACACGAATTCCTGGGCAACCCTAGAACACATGAGCCTGATCCGCTTCAGTTTCACCGCACCCTCGCCAACAAATTCCCTGTGTTTGTATTCCCATTTTACATAATTTCTTCAGCGTGTGAAAATACCTAATCCTTACTTTCCAGGTATATTCCCTCCAACCCGGTGATGATGATGTTTTCCAGGCATTTCTAAATACTGTCGACCACATCTGAGAATTTAAAACTATCCCAAGTTCCTCTTCCCATTTCCTCTGTACCTTTTGGATATTATGTGCTATATCTGCGATCTGGTTTCTGTATAACATAGTGATTGCCCCCTTCCCATGACTTCCCTCCCATATTGTTTCTATCACTCGAGGAAAGGATCTCTCATCCTGCCAAGTCATAGTTTGTCTCAGTCTATTAGATATGTAGTCTCATAGTTGGTAATAATAGAGACGGTCCTGTGGCGACCAATTATTTCTGGTTTGAAGTGTATCAAATGGTATCAGGTCTGGTCCCTGAGAACCTGCCATGATGCATATACCCCTCTTCTCATTTGTACGTTATACCATGCGTGCATAGTGGCGGAGGTATTCGGTATCGTAATACCACCATCTATATTTCCATAAATTTTGGCTGTACATCCTCGCTTTGTACCTAGATCACACCCTTTAACGTGACCTGGATTGTATGCATTTGGAAGAGCTATGTCAATTTGTGAGGGGAGAAATAAAGTAACTTGTAATGGGGGTTATTTGTTAGGGATAATTCCATTTGTTGCCAATGTGCTTTATATATGGGGTGAGCCACAAAGGGCATTTTCATTTGAGCTGCCAGCCAGTACCCATGAAGATCCAGGCATGCCTCCCTCCTTTCTGTTTGGGCAATGTAGTGTTTTTTTGAAATCTCGGATGGGTTCGGCCCAGAGGAATGACATCATCCGTTTCTGCCATTCCCCCATATCTTTTTGCGGAATTAAGCATGGCACAGCCTGGAATAAATAAAGAAATCTTGGTAATATGTTAGTTTTAATTGTTTGAAGTCGGGAGTAGAAAGGGAGCGGAAGCAGGGACCATCTGTCTAGGTCTGTCCAGACCACTCTCGTCAGAGGAAGGAAGTTGTCCTTAAACAGAGTTTGGGGGGATGCTCCGATGTGGACACCCAAGTATTTAATAATTGGGCAGTCCCACTTCTTTGGGTATTTAAGTTTAAATTCTCGAGGGACTTCCGCGTTTAAGACCAAAACCTCCATCTTTGCCCAATTTAATTTGTATCCTGAGAGCTTAGAGAAGGTTTCAATTTGCTGAAACACGTTCGGTAGTGACCCCTCTGGTTTTGTCAAATATAATAAAATGTCATCCGCATATAGTGCGATTTTGTGTAAGGAATTGCCCCACCTAACCCCCTCTATTTCTCCATTCAATCTTATACTTTGAGCAAGCGGCTCTATGTATAGAGCAAATAAGAGTGGCGAGAGTGGGCAACCTTGACGTGTGCCTCTAGTAAGTTTAAAAGGCTTCGATAGTAAGCCATTAGTTCTCACATGTGCTACTGGAGAAGCATACATCTTGAATATTATATTAAGGAGGGTATTCGGAAAACCGAAGCCGGCCAGGGAGGTCCACAAAAATTCCCAAGACACTTGATCAAACGCTTTTTCTGCGTCTAAACTCATAATATAAGATGGTTGTTTTGTTTTCTGTATATTTTCAATTATATTAATTGATCTATGGACATTGTCTAAGGTCTGTCGGCCCGGAACAAAACTCGTCTGATCTATGTGTATCAATCCCGGTAAGATCCATTCTACCCTTTTTGCTATAATTCCTGCCATTATCTTATAGTCTACATTTAATGTAGATATAGGGTGATATGACCCACAATTGGTGGTATCCCTGGCCAGCTTCAGTATCACCGAAAGAATTGCCTGTGTCCACGAGGGAGGCATTTTGCCCTCGTCTTGGTGAAGGTAATTATACACTTTACATAACAAAGGAGGAAGGAGCTCCTTAAACTGCTTATAAAATTCACTGGGGAGTCCATCTGTACCTGGACATTTACCTGTTTTGATTCTCTTAATTTCCAATTTAATCTCAGTTTCCGTGAATTGCTGACTCAGTACCTCCCCTTGAGTATGGGTCAATCTGGGCAAGCCCAATGGAATCAAGAAGTTCTCAATCTCCTGTTCCGTTGGTTTGGGGCCCCCGTTATACAGTTTTTCATAATATTTTTTGAAAGCGCTATTTTTTCTGATTTATATTGCAGAGTTTGATTTACAGGGTCTCTGATTTTTGAAATTACCGCTCGGCTCTTAAACTGACGAAGCCGACTAGTCAGCAATTTCTGGGCACGAGGGCCCCCCTCATAGAACCTCTGCCTCAAGTAGATGAGCCTCTGTTCCACCTGATAATCAAGGATCTTTATATATTCTTCCTTTAATTTCTTTAGGCATTTCCCTCTTTCTCTGTTAATATTCTGTTGTTGTAATTGCTCCAGATTATATATTTGCTCCTGTAGCTCCTTTTGTTTTTTTTCCCTATTTTTCTTTAATCTAGACGAAATCTCTATAAATGCCCCTCTAACAATTGCCTTTATTGTATCCCATAAGATGCCGGGAGATATTTCAGGGTGTTGGTTCGTTTGAATTGCATATTCAATAGTTTGGGTTATTTTATCCTGTACTTCCTTTAACTGTAAGAGAGAGGTGTTAAGTCTCCAAAATGTGGAGCTTTTAGGGGTGCCTGTGTTTATTTTTAAATGAATCGGACTGTGGTCAGACAGTGGGGCAATTCCTATATCTGATGATTTACATATCTCAAGTGTTTCTTTGGTGGTTATGAAATAATCTAATCTTGAGAAGGTTAGATGAGGTGTGGAGAAGAACGTATACTGTCTACTCTTATTATTTAACAGACGCCAAACATCTACTAAACCAATCTCCTCCAGCAACTTGGCAACCTTCTTAGCCACTCCCCTTTCCCTCCTGAGTGGTTGGGCCGTAGAATCTAGTTTAGGTTTGAGTCTCAGGTTGAGGTCCCCCCCACCACTAAGTATCCCTCTGTCCAGTCCGTAATTTTAATAAAAAAATAGAAACATAGAAACATAGAAGTTGACGGCAGATAAGGACCGCAAGGCCCATCCAGTCTGCCCATTTCTTTTTCTACCTTATAAATGTGCCATCGGCCTTTGCTCTGTCAGTGACCTATCTATTCATAGTCATTTGTATTGCTCCCTTATGCCTATCCCATGCCTGTTTGAAGCCCTGCACTGTATTCATAGCCACCACTTCTTGTGGTAAGCCATTCCATGCATCCACCACCCTTTCTGTGAAAAGAATTTCCTCACATTCCCCTTAATCGGCCTCCTCTAATCTCATGCTGTCCTCTTGTCCTGCTATTTTCTTATATTTAAACATTTAGACTCTTTCACCTTGTTTATGCCCTTAAGGTGTTTGAATGCCTCGATCATATCACCTCTCTCCCTCCTTTGCTCAAGGGTATACATATTGAGCTCCGTTAATCTGTTCTCATATGTCTTCTGATGCAGTCCCTGCACCATTTGGTTGCCCTTCTCTGGACTGCCTCAATTTGGTTAATGTCCTTGTGAAGGTGTGGCCTCCAATACTGCACGCGGTACTCGGGGCTAACGGTGTCTTGTACAGAGGATTGTCCTCCTCTACGACTTGTGATACCCTACTATACACTAACACCCCCTAGCTTACCTACTGCTTTAGAGGTCTGCTTGGATGATTTTAGGTCATCAGTGATGATGATGCCCAAGTCTCTTTCTTCCTTTGTGACTGTAGCTCCCCTCCCAGCCTATAGGTGGCTGAGTTTCTCTTCCCTATGTGCATGATTTTGCACTTCTTTGCATTAAATCCCAGTTGCCACTCTTCTGACCATTCTGCTAGTTTATCCAGATCTCTTCATTCTGCCCACCCCATCTGGATCATCTACTCTGTTGCAGATCTTGGTGTCATCTGCAAACAGACAAGCCTTACTCTCTAGTCCATCTGCAAGGTCACTAATGAAGATGTTGAAGAGGACTGGCCCCAGGACTGATCCCTGAGGAATTCCCACTTGGACTTGCATCTCTTCTGACTGTATACCATTTACCACCACTCTCTGTTTTCTGCCGTCAACCAGTTTGCCACCCAGTTGACCAACTTCTGACCCACCGAGCCTACCCAGCTTATTTATCAATCTTCTATGTGGAACAGTGTCAAAAGCTTTGCTGAAGTCAAGGTGCGACATCAACTGCTCCCCTTGGTCCACCACTCTGGTTACCCAGTCAAAGAAATCTAGAGATTAGTTTGAGCAGGACCTTCCCTTTTAAACCCATGCTGTCTTGGATCCTGTGCCCTATGGATTCCAGGTGTTGCACTGTCCTTTCCTTAAGAGTGCCTCCATAATCTTGCCCACTACTGAGGTGAGACTGACCGGTCTGTAGTTCGGCCTCTTCCCTGCTACCACTCTTGTGGAGGCGGGATCACATAAACCCTTCTCCAGTCTTCTGGGACCTCTCCTGTGCTCAGAGACTCACTAAACAATTCTGCTAATGGCTCTGCTAGTTCCTCCTTTAGCTCTTAAGTACCCTGGGATGTATGCCATCAGGTCCCATTGCCTTATCCACCCTGAGCTTAGCAAGCTCTTGTAGGACCCTTTCTTTTGTGAAGGAGTAGTGCTCACCTCCCTCCCCTGTGTCCATGATGCTGAGCTGTGGGCCCTGCCTACCTTCTCTTCAGTAAATACTGAGCAAAAGTATCTATTTAGGATAGATGCCTTTACAGGTCCTCCTCCTCCACATGCTCCATTTTCTCCATTAAGCTTAGCAATACCCCTCTGGACTTTCTCCTTTCACTAATGTATCTATAGAAAGTCTTGTCACCTTCTTTTACTGTTCGTGCTAGTGTTTCCTCAGTTTGGGACTTTGCCTGCCTTACTGCTTACCTGCTTCCCTTAGGGCAGTTTGGTATGCCTCCCTATCTTCATCCCGCTGTGTTCCCTTATATTTCCTGAAGGCCAGCCTTTTGGCTCTGACCTTTTCTGCTACTGTATTTGAGAACCAAAGTGGTTTTCTTCTTCTTTTGCACTTCTTTTCTGTTCTAGCACAATGGGATGTTGCTTCAAGTATTGCATCATTACTTGCCCACTTTGCCTGTACCCCTCACCTGTGTTTCTTTTGCCAGGGCTAAACTCTGTTGGCCATCTTATCAAAGTCAGCTCCTCTGAAGTCCCATATTTTTGCCTTGAATGGGATGATTTAGATGTAGTAGCCAAATTGTACCATACCATGTGATGGTCACTGGCCCCAGGTGACCTTCTACCTGGAGATCTGGATCCCTTCTTTGTTAGTCAGTACTAGATCTAGGATAGCCCTGTCTCTTGTGGGTTGCTGTACCAGTTGTTTGAGGCCCTCTCCTGCAGGGAATCCACTATGAGTCTAGTTCTGGCAGATGTTCCTGCTGGTATTGACCAATCTGTATCTGGCATGTTGAAGTCTCCCATTATCAGAACCTCCCTTTAGCTGTCATGTTTTGTATATCTTCTAACAGTAATGTGTCTATGTCCTCCCTCTGGTCTGGGGCCTGTAGACAACCCCAGTTCTTATGGCTGTCCCATTTCCTGTTTCCAGGGTGACCCACAGTTCTTCTGGCTCCTTATGTGTATTCTGAATTTCTGTAGCTTTGATATTTTCATTAACATACAGGGCCACTCCTCCCTCCTTTTTGCACCTCAGTCTCTTCTGAAAATAATACAGCCAGGTACTGAAGTCTCCCAAGTGTGGTTACTGGTAAACCACGTCTCACTAATTGCTACTATGTCCAGTTTAGCCTCTGACATTATTGCCTGCAGGTCTGGGATCTTATTTCCCAGGCTGTGAGCATTTGTGTACATGATTTTCCATTGGCCAGATTTTGGTGTGTTAGTTGTTGGGTGAAGTTTGGCATTACCCTGTGCATGTATGGGGAGACAAACCTTTTTCTTACCTGGTGATGCAAATGAGCAGCAAACATGCTGAATTCAGTTTGACCACTAGCTGAGGGGAGGTGTTCTTCCATTCGACGTATGGGGTGCTGCACCCCTCTCCCCATTGCTAGTTTAAATATTCTGCAAGGCGTCAAACTTCTGCCCAATGCACTGACTCCCTCTTTAGTCAGATGCAGTCCATCAAATTTAAAGAACTTTCGCTCCCAGAACTGTTGCCAGTTCCCTACAAATCTGTGTCCTTTTTCCTGGCACCAGTCCTTGAGCCACGTGTTTAGCTCCCTTATCTCCCCTTCTCTGACCTTCCGTCCATCTGCTCCCCTCTCCCAGACTGGCAGGATCTCAGAGAAGGAGATGCAGGACGAAATAGATGATAGTTTGTCACCCAGCCTAGTCAGGTGTTCCTTGGTCTCCACAACTGACTGGCTGGCGAGATCATAGTCCTATGTGTACTAGGACATCAATGTTTTCTCCTGCTTTGTGAACAATTTTATAATGCGGTCAGTGTCTCTCCATGCTGATGTACCTGGGAGACATCTGACCATCACCCTAGCTAGAGATGGGTATCAACTCCCGAATCATGGAGTCTCCTATGATCAGAAGTTTTGGATTTCCTTTGTGCTTGTTTAGTTTTGGTTCCTGATTTGGGTGAGTTTGTTGTGCTAGCTCCTGTGCCGCGAGTGTCCTGCTCTGCAGTGTCTTCTGCCTCTTTATTTGATTTCAGAGATAGAGGCAGATACCTGTTTGTAGTGTTTATATGGTTTTGGAGGTAATGTGTTGGAGAGCAGAGAGTGATGGGGCACCTGATTTGCTCCTCCTAACCACCTGCCAACCTCCTGGACCAACTACCCTCTGCGGTCGAAGTTTTTCTGTTGGATGCTGGGGAAATGGAGGGTGGTTCTTATAATGTATTTCCTCTTCAATATGAAATTTGAGGCGTGCAATCTCTGCCCATGCTGCCCGGAGCTGAGCCCTAAGATCTCCAAAGGCCCAGCATGTAGGACAGTGTCCTAAATCCTGTAAGACTGTCCTTCTGAAAATTGTTCCCAGTACCTGCAGTTAATGAAATCCATTCCAAATAAGTTGCTGGGTTTGTAACCTAGTCAGAGTAATTAGAAGGGAAAAAAGGAAAAAATGCAAGTAATGGTTTAATTGTGCTTTGTTTAACTTGTTATAACAAGTTAAATTACTAGTCCCTGTAAATGAGATCACCTTGTGCAGGCCCACTGATCCGCCCTTCCTGCTCTGCCACAAGAAATGTCACAACTGTGGTACCCTATAAAGGAGTGGGGTGGTTGGGGATGGGTGGGGCTGGAGCCCTTCCTGCCTAAAAGAACCACGGACGAAAGAACAAGGAGGAAACACAAGACAACAAATGCATAACCCCAAAGCTTATCCTAATGGGTAAAACTAAAACCCGCACCAATAATTTAGAGGTACCTAAAACATTGATCAGAGAAAATAAAGCAGTAACAGAAGATATACCTTGCAAAGACAATTTGAATCAGAAGATTACAGCAGTAATCTGTTAGCACACCTGTAGGCACACCTTGTAATAATGCAGAAGAAGGTATACCAGCAACAACAATTTGAATCAGAGAAAAAATAAAGCAATGAAATGTTAGCAACAAACAGTAGCAATCCCTGTGAGTAAAAAATAAAAACACCACCACACAGTAAATCTGCTTAGCCAAACTAAGTCTTAATCCTTCTCCCTTGCTCTGGTAAGTTTCTCTACTCTGCCTTTCAAGCAGTCTTAGAAGGAAAAAGCTCAGGTGAAGCTAGGTGCCTTGGCCAGCAAACCAAGTTTTCTACCTCACGATAAAAAGTAAATCACGATAAAAAGTAAAATCAGTGTCTGGTGGAGCATATAGTGATACCAGAGTTATTTTTTCCCCCCTCCAATCCTACCCTTGGCAGCTGCAAATCTTCCCTGTTTATCTAACAATGTGTCTAGCAATTCAAAGTGGGTGGAATTGGGAATAAGTATCGCAGCCCCTCTCCTGAGACCTCCGCTATATTCAGCCGCTATTACTTCCTTGTATCCAAATTTTAATAACTTGCCATGTTCTGTTTTATTCATATGGGTCTCCTGAAGTAGGATAATATTCGCTGCAGTTTTCTTTAAAAAGGACATAACCCGAGATCTTTTGATAGGATGAGCTAACCCATTAACATTGTAGGATAATATTCTTAACTCTGAACAAGCCATTATAACGGCTTAGTTTTATGCCCACAATGACTAACTTGATTGTGTGTGAAACATCCGTCTTCGCTGTTCCTCCCTCTCTCTACAGAAATTAACTTGACAGTACCAGAATCTCCCCTAAGAATAAACAACCCAAAAACATTTTTGGAATAAACAGTCTTCCATAAATCTGAAACTTTAAACATTATTTGACTTCCAACGTGGAGATCCGCCTTTCTCTAGGAGATCTCTTTGTATTCAGTATTACCACATGAAGGACACTGAACCAGGGAGTTGGAGTACACTTGCTCCAAACTGCTAAACTGCAGCTCTCCGTAGGAGCCTATGCTGAAAAAAAAAAAACCGGCTCCTTGTTAGCTGTAACCAGCTAAATTGTGACGCAGGTAGTTATAATAGGTTAAGCAGATAATTTGTTACCTGAACTACCGTTAGCAAGCAATTATACAAACACTTTCTACAATGAATTTAATAGTGTTTATAATAGAGTCCACCCCACCCAGAATTGGCCCATTCTCACTTTAATTTTGCCCAAACACCAAACCTTCAGCCCAAAGTACAGTGCTACATCTTCCTCTCTAATATCGAGCTTGTGCTCCAAGAACTTTCAAGGAAGTTTGAATTACATACTCTTAATAACTCTGAGCAGGTTTTGTAACAAAGTTCCGTCCATTTTGCCACTTTAAAGCACATCGGGGTGAGTCACAGAGCAAGGGGTGTAAATAGTTATTTATTCTACTCTGGCCCACTAGTACTGAGTAAGCTTGTAAAACCCTTAAATCACCCCCTAGCTGATCCAGAAGTACCTGAATATACCAGTCAGTCCTGAGTGTCTATACCCCTTGTTTTCTTGTTTTCCTGTGATTTCTGCAGTGCAGCTCTGATCCCTGGCACGCGTGGTGTTGCTGTCTGTGATCCTCGCCCTCGCTTCCTTTTGTTCAGCGCGATCAGCCAGTCGATAGGGGCCTTCAAGAATACGTGTGTCCTCTGTTCAAGTGCCATCTCTGGTACTATTTCCATCCAGCCTCTCTCTACTAGTGCCTTCCCCGCATCTTCCGCCGAATCATATGTTGTCAATCCTTCCGACCAATGTATTCGGATCCGGGCTGGATAAGGTGTGCTGAAGCGGACATTTCTAGCCCGAAGAATTTTTAGAATAGGGCCATATTTTAATCTTTGCTTCTGCACCTCTACCGGATAATCGTGGTCAAAAAACAGACGGCTCGAGAGGTATTTTATCTCCCTCTGCTGCCAGGCTCTTCGAAGAATATCCTCCTTTACTCTAAAGCTATTGAACTTAAGTACCACAGATCTAGGCCTTGCTTCTGGTGGGGGCTTCGCCTGTAGGGCCCTGTGCGCGCTCTCGATACCTAGCTGGTATCCTGCAGGCAATTGGAGTACATCTGTTATAAGATCCGAGATAAAGTCGGTCATCCATCCCGTTTCAGCACCCTCTGGCAGGCCGTGAATTCGCATGTTCTCTCGTCTCGATCGACCTTCAAGATCAGTACATTTACAAGATCAGTACATTTATTTTGTAGTTGTTCTGCATGGTTTACTAGGGCTTGTATTATTAGACCCATTTTGTTAGTGTCATCCTCCGTGTTGCTTATCCGGCCCTCTGCTTCCTCCACTCTCTTCTCCAGGCCAACTAGGTGCTGATTCAACTGCTTAAATTCTGCTCTGTTTTCTGCTTTCATTTCTTTAAGCTCATTAAAAAGCTTCTCAAAGTGCGACCGTGATAAATGGTCATTTTCCGCATCTGTGTCTGGGACGCTTTCAGGAGAAGGGCTTCTGCTTTCATCTCCGCGTTGTGGGTTGTATCCTATTGCATCGGAGCTCTTAGGCGTTTCCTTTATTTTAGATCTCTCTCTAGTATCCTTTACCTGTTTGGTGCTTGTCATTTTGACCAGTTTGGTGTTAATTTTTTTTGTTTTTAAATCTTCTAAGGCCTCTGGAAGGGAGAGCTCTCTTTAACTTGCTGCCATTCAATCTGTGACGTCACCGGAAGTCCAGACAAAATGATTATAGGGGGGGATTATAACACCTACTTGGATCCTTTGCTTGACCATTTGAAACCCCGATTCAGACGTACCCCCAAAAGCGTGGTGGCCCTCCGGAGGCTGACAGAGGAAAGGGCATTGCAGGAAGTGTGTAGATTTAAACACCCAGATACAGAGGAGTTCTCTTTCTACTCTTGTGCCCATAAGGTCTATACAAGACTTGATTATTTCCTGACTTCCGGTACATTTTTAGGGCGAATAGGAGAGATAGAATATGGCCCTATTATAGTGTCAGGCCATGCACCACTATATTTAGAAGTGGAGAAAGAGGTAGATGGGGGGGGGTGTGGCAATGGAGAATGGATCCTACACTATTGTTAGACCCCCAGTATGTACAACAAATGTCCAAGCGACTTCAGGAATTTCTAGAAAATAATAAAGTGGAAGACACCTCAGCAAGGACTACGTGGGAGGCCTTGAAAGCTTTTGTAAGGGGGGAGACTATCTCTTATGCAGCCTTTAAAGGCAAGCAAGAGAAACGAAGGGAGAATGAACTAGAATCCAGTATAATGAGGCTAGAAAAGCAGATTATGAACAGTCAGTCACCTGAGGATGTGGTGAAGTTGAAGAGTATGAAGGGAGAATATAACCAATTGTGCTGTAAATGAATAGAAAGGGATATTCTAATGTCAGAAGCGGGACAGTACTTCGAGGGGGACAAGTCAGGGAGATGGATGGCCTGGTTAATTAAGAAACAAAGAGCAGAGAGAACTATTCTAGCAATAGAAAATGAGAATGGGGAATGTACTTTCTCTTCCCGAGAGATGAATACTATTTTTAAATCTTTCTATGAAAAGCTATATACATCAGAATTCCCACAAGGAACAAATTTGGAGAGTTTTCTAGATAATATTCCCCTTCCTGCAATGCCCGCCAAAGTAAATGAAAAGCTGGGACAAGAGCTCACTGCACAGGAAATTAAGGAGGCAATATGGGCGTCAAGATCGGGAAGAGCTCCGGGGCCAGATGGCCTGCCCTTGGAATGTTACAAAAAGTTTTGAGGAGATTTGTGCCAACTCTTTTAGTGTATGGTAAGGGAGGTTTTGGAGGGAAAGGGGTTGACTCCGTCTCAACAGCTAGCTATTATAACAATTTTACCCAAGCCAGATAAGGATCCAAAAATATGTGGCTCTTACCGTCCAATCTCTTTGCTAAACGCTGACTATAATAGTGAAAATATTGGCAAAGAGGCTGGAGGGGGTTCTACCACAGGTTATTCATCACGATCAAGGGGGTTTTGTTAAGGGTAGGCAGGCAAGGCATAATTTAAGATGGGTAATGAACATTATCTGGCAGGGGTCAAGAGGAAGAAAAGCTTAAGGGCGCCTTCTTGCGCTGGATGCGGAGAAGGCCTTTGACAGGGTCGAGTGGCTGTTTATGTTTGCAGTATTAAAAAAGTTTGGTTTGCACCCGGTCTTCAGGCATTGGGTGGAATGGTTATATCAATCCCTGTGGGCCCAAATCCTTACGAACAATACGATGTCACCCCCTTTTCGGCTTCATAGAAGGACAAGGCAGGGATGTCCCCTTTCGCCACTGATATATGTCCTGACTATTGAGGTACTGGCTACAGCCATTAGATATCACCGGGAAATAGAGGGCTATATGTTTAATGGGGAGGAGCACGTTATCTCTCTCTCTCTTTGCAGATGATGTGCTTCTATTTCTGGCTGACCCAGTAAGAGCTATGCCTGCTTTGACTTCCCTTTTTAAGGAATATGGTCCTCTCTCTCTGGGCATAAGATCAACTGGAATAAGAGCGAGTGGCTCCCGCTGACGGATGGTGGAGGGTCCATACATATAAGCGGAATAGATATCCCCCCCAGAACAGTAATTAAATACTTGGGAATACTGCTTCCACATAAGATAACGGATGTGGGACATTTAAACTACAGCCCATTAGCAACAAAAATTAAGGAACAATGTAGTAGGTGGAAGTCGCTCCCCTTGTCCTTGATGGGAAGAGTAAATTTAGTAAAAATGCAAATTCTACCTCAATGTCTTTATCTTTTTCAGACCCTACCTGCTGTGCCTCCACTGTGTCACCTGAAGT
This sequence comes from Neoceratodus forsteri, assembly GCA_016271365.2. Taxonomy (NCBI): domain Eukaryota; kingdom Metazoa; phylum Chordata; order Ceratodontiformes; family Ceratodontidae; genus Neoceratodus; species Neoceratodus forsteri. The sequence goes on from CM057452.1 coordinate 574,365,268, forward strand.
CTCTAGAGGGCTCTGTCTCCTCTTTAATCTGGGCAAATCGTAGACCTAGGATTAGGAAGGAGGTGTTGTGGCAACCACTTCATAATGGGGGCTTGACACTCCCCAATCTGAAGCTATTTGCTTTAGCTGCCCAGCTAACATATATTATGGACTGCCAGGAAATAGGAGGAAGAACGAGGGCCTGGGTCACTATGGAGTCACAATTCAGGGTGTGTTCTCCCTGTGCCCTACATCTCCTCCCTTTAAGCTCTCGGGAGGGAGATGGTGAGAAACCTAAGAACCCATTCACCAATAATATGCTTAAGGTCTGGAGGGTGGCTTCACTGATGATGGGGGATAAGGGGGGGGCATGTTACCTGAGGGATCCATTCTGTACAGCTTGTGGAAGGATGGAAGGGCACCCCCCTCGGTCAAACGTGCTCTGGGGCAGTGGAAGGGGAATGGTGTCTTTCTCCTGTCTCACTTATTCAATAATGACACTTTTTCTTGCTTTCCGGAGTTAAGACAACTATATGATATTCACCCCTCACACTACCTTGTTTATGTGGTAATAAGGTGCAGGCTGCTTAAATTAACTGGGATAAGGGGGGTGGGGACCATCCTTGAACAGAACGTCTCTGGAGGAGATCTTTCAACATTGTAAAAAACATGTGGGTGTGAAACCACTGTCAGTATTATACAAAGCTTTACTGGGAGCACAGCCAAATAAGCTGCAAAAACTAAAAGACAGCTGGGATAAAGACCTGGGTGTAAACATGCTAACCGGAGGGGATTGGAATTTGGCCCTTCGGATTAGCAAGGCTGTCTCAGTAAATAATAGGTTATGAATAATTAACTATAATATTGTGAATAGAATTTACCACACCCCAGCTCTGGCTCACAAGATTAATCCTCAGATTTCAGACCGATGTCCTAAATGTTGTGTTCAGGGATGTACGTTTTACCACTTGATTTGGGCGTGTCCAAAGGTAGGAATATACTTGAACGAGATAAATCAAATCCTAAATAAGGTTTTAGAATGTGAGATTCATTTAGATCCTGTGGATATTTTACTGGGGGTACCAAGAAATGGAGGGGGCCAATCAAAAGCTTCGCATCCTCTGAGAAGACTAGCTCTAGTTGTGGGTAAGCAGATTTTAGCTCAAAATTGGATGGCCCAGGCCATGCCTACTATCACCCAATGGGCAAGAGCCCTCTTAAATAATATGAAATTAGAGCATATCCAATATAAAGTTTTGGAACGATTAGACAAATATGATATGATATGGTCCCCCCCCTTGAGAAGGCACTGGGTAAGGAATGGTTCCCGCTCTTCTAGGAAACCCTCTGTTTTGAGGGTATTAACCTTTGTATAGACAGAAAAGGTCCTCTGGCTCTGGAACGTGCGAGGGGTTATAATAAATTGAAAGGCTACCTTAGTACTCAACTGGATAAGTGGAGGATTTCTTGGTAGAAAAAGTAATAGAAAAAACCAAAATGAGATATAGTTAATATGTTTCACTGCATAAAATGGAGATATAGACGGATCATGGATTGTACCCAAACTGATATGTACAGGTATTAAGATGTAAGTGATCAAGATGTCGTTGCTTCTCTGACTCTGTAGAGTTCTTCTCGACCCACTGACTCTTCCAAAAATAAAGTTTAAAAAAAAAAAAATATGGTGTCACAGAAGATTTGGGGTTTTTGTCCCATGTCAGATCTAAATCTGCCACAATTAAAATTGCCTGTCATGATAGTCTGTCTAGCTGTGAAAAGATAGGGCTAAATAAGTTTAAGTAATTCTACTCTGTCATGCTTTGTCTGAGGGGCATAGATATTAATTACCCTAAAATCGTGGTTTTTAAAGGAGATATCCAATATCATGTCTGTACCTAGAAAAGGATCAATTCATTGCTGTGTGGCAATGTGTTCATTATTGATACCAATCCCTAACTCACAACACCTGTCTTCTCCCATAGTCCAGATACTTTTTCCCCAAAACCATTCTTTGGTTGCAGTCTGGATTTCATTGTCCGTATGGAGTCTGGTATCTTGTAACAGTACCAGATCAAAGTGAATCTGGTGCAAAATATGCAAATGTAACACCTCTCTTTCTATTGGACTTAATACTGTTCGTATTCAGAGAGGCAGCTGTCAGATGTTAAAGTTCCATTTAAATGGCAGTGTTGGTACTATCAGGTTACTTTTTTTACTCCAGATCTGGTGCCCCATCGTTTTTTGGTAGATCTTTGCTTTGTTTTCTTCGAGGGAGTCTTATCTTCAGCATCAGAAGGCATCTGTACTTGGGATGAGGTCCTAGAGGAGACTGATGCCGAATCTGATTCATCCTCCATTTTTGTATTCCCCCATGTATCACAGAATAACTATTTTGGAGTGGGGTTTCATCAGTTGTGTGCACTACTTTTTGCAATGGGTGATCTTTCCCTTTTTGTACTATTTGAAAGCCATCATCCTCTGACTGGGGGCGGGTGGAGATATCTGGTCATGAGACCTGAAGGAGGCCCATGTGGCATACTCTGTTCTTCCATATTGTTTTGGGGGCATGTGATGTGAGGGCCGGGGGATCCACCTCTTCCTGTCCTTTGTAAGTTTGTGGGCTCTGTAATTGCTAGTATTCCTACTCGTAATCTCTGTTACCATCTGAGCCTCTGGGGGAATATTTTGGTACTGTGCTCTGGCAGCTTTGTTAATGTAAAAGTCTTGCTTGGCATAATCTGCATTATTTGTGTTGTGCGCTGCCCAGGGCATGTGGTGAACAAATGACCTTCTGCATCACACAGATTGCACTTGGGGGCGGCTGTACAATGATATCCCAAATGTCCTAGTTCCCCACAGACAGAGCATTTCAATTTCTCGCAATTTACACTAGTATGTCTGGTGGATCCGCATTTAAAACAAGTTTTCGTTTGGCCTTGGTAAAAAAGAATGCCCTTGTCTCTTCCTCAAGAAAAAGCAGTTGGGGAGATGTTGGATGCCTTGCTCATTTTGTCACAGTTTAACTCGGAATTTCCATCCTGCCATCCAGAATGCTTCCTGGTCAATGATTGGTTCTGGCATGCCCTGTATTTCACATCGTTTCTCAAACCAGTATGAAATGTCTGCTATATTTACTCCCTCATTACGAAATAAAATGGTCACAATTTTTATGGTAGGTTTGGTGAGAGGAATTGCTTGAAAACAGTGCCAAATGGAGTTTTGTTTCTGAGAAGAATGGATTGTCCAAAATCTATTTAGCAACATTACATTCCGAAAGATAATGTTGAAAGTTTCTTCTCCTGTGACATGAATAAGGGCATAAACCTCAGAAGGGGAGAACCCCATTTTGATTTTCACAATCTCTTTCCAAACAAAAAATCTGTCTAGTGGTGTTGGTAGACCTCTCATATATCGTAGTCTTACTGCGTGCCTGCATTTAGCATGTTCTCCCAGCTTTTGTAACAAGCTATCATATGTGACTCTTGGTTGCTCAGCGTTGGTATTACTGTTTGGGGTGGTATTATCAGGCTTATCATTAGGTGATTCATTATTAGCCACAATCGGTAGTATTTTACATGGTTGCTCAGGAGTATCATTTGTAGTTATGGGTGCATTTAACAGTGGCAATGCTTCATAAAAAACTTCATCTGCTATATCGTGATCAACAGTGTCTGTGCCTGTGGTGGCCTGAGAGGCCCTCCGCTGTTCCCGCCCCTGTGCTGGAAGTTGCTGCCGAGATGTTCCTGTATCCTGATGTGCAGCTCCTGCAGAGGGAAATTACGGTCTCTATTCTGGTGCCCCTAGTAAAGGAATGTTGGGGTCCGGTGTCCAGGATCCTCGTGTGTTTTTTTTTTTCCACCCAGCATTTTCTAATGCAAGTGTTGGGTCCCAGACGAGCGATGACTGATTTTCTCCAGAGTCTACTGACTGTCCTATGGTTCGATCTGTGGAACTGGAGGGAGCTCCAAATTGAAGGATATTTGACTGAGCAGCTCTTTTTCCAAATATATCTTAGTATTCTTTTTCTCTTCTTCTTCTAACTTGTCCTGTGTTCGTTTTAGTTCTGATTCTGCTGCCATCATTTGTTTTTTTTAAAACGTCCGTTTTCTCCTGGAGGAGTTTTTCTCTAAGAAAGATATTTTCAATATGTTGATCACTATTTGCTTCCTGAAGATTCGTGGTTTTATCCAAACTTATTACAGTATCTGATTGTTCCGTATGATATATCGCATAGTTAGCTGGCGTGTCCTGTAGGTCCAGTGCCACTTGCTCTGGTGCTGGCTCCTGCATGACTGAATCCTCCGTGACTCAGTACAGTGCCCCCATCTGAAGAGTCAGGGAATTTCCCTGGTGTACTGGCCAAATTTACGCCCATTCACTGAAAATACCACCAACAGCTTAGTCTGGTTCAAGGTCAGTTGGAATTCATCTGTATCTCCCTCCCCTGGGTCGTGCCTGAAAATAGGCAGAATTTGTCTAGTGCCCTTACCCGGTCAACAAAAACAAATTAAAAATAAACAAACTCGGGCATCCATGGTTCCTCATGGTGCCACACATACCCATTCCATTGATGGAGTGCAGCTGGCAGTGCACCTACACTGCTACTTCCTGCTAAGACTTAGTATCATGAGAAGATAATACCACAGCTTATCAGGACCTCATTTGGGGTTATGGTCCTGCCTGGTTCCCACAAGCGTAGCCATGGATAGACTTAGAGTCTCCGGATGAATGGTCACTGTCTGGCAGGCGGCAGAGAAGGTCCTCCTCCAGACCCTTTTGGGTTGCTGTCATTGTGCAGTGCCTCCTGTCCATGGTATCTCCTACTCTTCTCAGATGGGGACTCATACAATGCCCTTGGGATGTGGGCCCCTCGGCTTCGTGCCCATTGCAGGTGGTACAGTTGCCCATTTGATAGGGATCTGGATATCTAGCAAAGGCCTTTGATCTAAAAAGCCTCTTGAGTATGATGCAGTCCTCTCTGCGGACTTGTGTTGGAGTTATTTACCTTGGCTTCCTTTTAAGCCAAAGGTGACTAGTGGCCTGCGTGGCAAATTTTACATTGGCTCTGTAGGAGCCAGCTGTGCCTGCAGGAATATACCATTTGACTCCTGCCATCCTTTCCATTTAAAGGATGTCTTACTTTTGGTCAGACATACAAGCTATCCTAGTCTCCTGCTGCACAATGCCTGTGGGTCTTTGCACCTTTACCCTGAGGTTCTTCCTCTCAATGTCTAGGATTCTCGGGTGTTCTCTTTGCTGTGTCACTGCCTCCACAGAGGCCTCACAGCATGGTTTTCAGCCTTCTTTGGAATATAGAGCCCTTTGCCTCTGAACAGGGTCTGCTCAGAAGGCTGGTTACCAGCGTGACTTTGGTTACATATGGCATGGTACATGGCATCTTGCATTGTTCGTGCCCCTTTAGCTACAGACATGCAGCTTCTAGTACATGTCTCACCTAGTGTCTGCTGCAGAGACATGGGCAGATGACCACTGCAGTACTGTCCATCCTTTCCCTAGATATTTACAATCCGGACATTGTCTTCCACAACAGACAAGTTTGGAGTAGGACTGGTCTTCTAGGCTTTCTTTCATAGGCCTGTGGTCCTCCAACCACCCAGACTGTTAGTGGTGGGAGCTACTTAGTACTCATTCCATAGGTGTGGCCTTATGAAAGAGATATGCTCGAAGAAGATAGAACAGTTACTTACTTACAGTACCAGTAGATCTTCCAGAGAATCTCTTTCATCAGGCCATGCAGATCCAACCTCCATCCCCCTGGGGATTTGCAGCGTGACAGTATATGCTGTCTCCTTTCTCTCAGTGAGGCCATCAGATACCATTATGTTGGGTCTTTACAGCCTTTGTCAGGTTACACCTTGGGGTCTGTCTGCTTCCCTGCACAGAGGGTCCTAGGATCTTACCATCTTCTGTAGGCGGCCTCCTTCTCTAGGAAGGTTTATCAAGATGTCTACAGCCAGGGTTCCCCTGACTCTTTTTTTTGTTTGGCAGAGGCCTCCCTTATCTTTTGATTTCCTGGACAGAGGTTCAGGGTTCGACAGCTCTATGTAGGCTGTCTCCTTTGTTTCATGATGACATACCAGATGTCCTCCTGTGAGGTAGGCTGCCTTAGTGTTTTCTCCTCCAGTTCCCTGAGGAGAGATCCTCCGAGCATGATATCCAACAGGGAACAGAGGAGGGAGAGGGGCTGCCCATGTTTATATAGAGTGGACGTCGACATAAGACGTCATCGTAGGTGGCCCCTAGTGGACTGCTTGCAAAAAGTTTTTCTGTGGTCCTAGCACCGGCAGCTATAGTTCCATAGGTGTGGCCTAATGAAAGAGATTCTCTCAAAGATCTACTGTTACGGTAAGTACATAACTGTTCATTCAAACAACATGAAGTCTTGGTGTATTCTGACTGTATGCAGTTAGCCCCAGCACTTGAACTGCTCCAGAGAGGAAAGAGTTAACTCTATGCCAAGGCATAGAACGTTGAGCTCGAGCTCGGTTTTCAAACCTCTGTCCCAGGTACTCCTCAATGTAACAGTTAGATTCTTTACTCCGCCTAACTGTGAAGTAGCTCTGGAGATCCTCTCCCTCACTTCGGTTTGATTGTGGTAAAATCGGTCAGTTTAGTAAACCGTCTCTTTATTTTTGCGGTCTTTACATCTCTGTCCCAGTAGAGTAAGTGTATTAGTAGGTAGTTGTGTGGTTTATATAGAAATTGTTTTTTTATTTTCGGTTTCTTTCTGGTCGGTCCGGTTGGGAACCGAAGCAATTTATTGTTTCTGTTTCTACAGTCACTTTAGTGTGGTTTCCGGTATCTAACGGTTCCTGAAAAAAATGTTGATGTCTCCGTTTTTTTCATCTGACCCATGACATGGTTGGAACCGATAGGATTTTGATAGTCGCCTGGCTTGAACGCTGGTAAGGGTGACTTTGTTATTAAGGCATGTCTGAGAAACCCAAAAAGAAAACCGGGCCCACTGTGTTTCAACACTGCACTGAGTGTGGGGAGGCTTTTGCCAAGGCTGATCCCCACCTCATCAGTGTTTATTGTCTGGGGTTTGACCACCTCAATGAAGACTGCCAAATCTGCAGAAACTTTCCTAAAGCTGCTGTGGATAAACGCATAAGTAGGCTGAAGGAAAAGGAGGCCGAAAAATCCACTGACCCGAATGGCCAGCCCTGTTCGGTTCCGACCGAACCTGAGGGGGTGCCCACTGACCTGGGCAATACACCCCCCCCCCGGGCAAGAGGAGAGCCGATTCTGCAGAATTGGTTCCTGCAAAGAGAAAGCGCAAGTCAGCCGGTTCGAATCCCGGTTCCCATGGTCCGACCGCTAACAAGATAGTCAAAGCGATCGCTATTGTGCAGTTGCTTCACCCGGTTCCAACCAAACTGACACCGATGCAGAGATGGTCGGTTCGGTCGGACTTGTCTGCTTCTAAATATGACCCTGAAGCATTCTATGAGGGTGAGTGGGAAGGAGACGAAGATGATGAAGATTATGAAGACCTAGATGAGCCTATTGAGCCTGACATCTCCCCAGACAGGCCTTCTAATGTGTCTCCTCCCGGGCTTTCTGAGTCCCCCTCCCACATCTTGTTTTACAAGAAGGTGGCTGAGACTCTTCAGCTTCCGGTGGAAGAAGCTGAACAGGATCAGGAGGAGCCTATGTTGAGATGATGGATATCCCAGAGTCAAAAAGGGTGTCTATTCCGCTGCACAAGTCCCTGGGGAAACAGACCCAAAAAATATTAGTTTCCAACATCCATACCTCCTGTGGATAAGAAAATGGACAGGAGGTATGCTCTGTCAGGCCCTGGTATGGATTTCCTTGCTAATCATTGCAGCCATGTTGGCGTAGTGTAAGCTGCAGCCTGTGACAAGGCTAATATTCCCCTGACATCTCACCCCCCCAGATAAGGATTCCAGGAAAGTGGATGCTATGGCAAAGTAGTAGTACTTGGCATCCTCTTTGGGACTCAAGCAATCCAACTATATGGCATATACAGCCAGATACCAGAAGTCTAGGTGGGATATGGTTCTGGAGCTGGCTAAAAATGCTCCTCCCCAGCTGGCCAAGGAGCTGGAGCAGATGGCTGTGGATGGCATCAAAGCTTCAAAGGTCCAGTTTCATGCTGCTGTGGACTCGAATGATGTTCATTCTAGGGTCATGGCTACATCTGTTTCCATGAGGAGATTTGCCTGGCTCAGGTGTACCAGTTTATCTCAGGATACCCAGATCAGGGCCATGGATTTTCCTGTCACTGGTAACTCTCTGTTTGGGGAGCAAACAGAGACGTACATGAAAAAGATGGACGAGTACAAGACCACATATAGGAGTGCTGCAGCCAAGGAAAAGCAGACCACTTCTCAGAGGCAGCAGTCCAGGGCTGGCGGGGGCAGACCTTTTCACAGGCCTTTCTACCAGGCCCAGGCCTCCTCTTCTTTTCAGCAGAGGGGGTTCTTTAGGGGAAGAGGCAGAAGGGGGATGACAAGGGCTGCATCCTCCTCTCAGTATAAGCCCCCTGCCAACCAGATACCCTGATTTGTCAGTCAGGGTCGCCTCCCCAATTCCTGTAGGGGGCAGACTGGCTCACTTCTTTCAGGCGTGGAAGTCTGTCACTTCAGACAAATGGGTCACGGAAGTGGTGGGCAAGGGTCTTGCTCTCAGCTTCAGCAGGTTCCCAAAGTTGAGAGCAAAGGTTTTTTGTCCTTCCTCGGCAGAGGAAACACAGGCCTTAGAAATAGAGGTCTCTTCTCTACTGCTTCTGCAAGCAGTGGAGAGGGTACCTCTGATCTACAGGGGAAAAGGACTGTACTCCAGGTACTTCCTTACTCTAAAAAAGACATGGGAGTGGCGACCCATCCTAGATCTACGATACCTAAACAAGCACATACTAAGCCAAAGTTCAAGATGGTGACTCTGGGAATTATTCTTCCCTCACTGAGACCAGGAGACTGGCTAGCCTCCCTGGATCTCAAGGATGCCTATTTTCACATACCTATGAGGCAGTCCCGCAGAAAGTACCTCCGGTTTGAACTGCCCTCAGGCCATTACCAATTCAGAGCAATGCCTTTTGGCCTAACATCTGCTCCAAGAGTATTCACCAAGTGCCTAGCAGTAGTGGTGGCCTTTCTCAGAAGACAAGGCAGCTTATTGTTCCCATACCTGGACGACTGGCTCATAGTAGGTCAGTCCCCATACCAAGTCAGGTCAGCTGCAGGGGTCACCCAAAATCTGTTGGACTTCCTAGGATTCATTCTAAACCTGGAAAAGTCTGTTCTAGAACCAGTTCAGCTTCTCACATTTATAGGAGGCCTTCTTTCCTCTCTCAAGGGTTCAGTCCCTCATCACTCTGCCTTCCTCTTTTCATCCACTTGTGTCCCGGCCAGCCAGACACTTCTTGCAGTTGCTAGGCCATATGGCAGCCTGCACTGCAGTAGTGCAAGGGGCAAGGTTTCAGATGAGGGATATTCAATTTCATCTAGGAACCTTTTGGTCTCAAAGAAAAGATCCCCTCTCCAAGTTGGTTCCAGTCTCTCTAACTTTGGTTCAGGCTCTCCAGTGGTGGCTGGAAGAGGACAACTTGAGGCAAGGGGTTCTCTTCCTCAGTCAGGTTCCCACAGTGACTCTCACCACAGATGCTTCACTGTTGGGATGGGGAGCCCGTCTGGATCAGCTTACTGCATTAATGAAAGAGGTTTTGGTTTTGGTGTTCCCAGAGACGCATCCAGACGGATTCAGCTGATATTGCCACTGCTTTAGATTATTTGGTATATCTTAACAGTTTAGGCCTTCGGCCTACCACTCTCAAGGTGCATTTAGCAGCTATTTCTGCTTTTGTTTTGGCTGGGAAGGTCTCCTCTCTAGTCTCCCACCCAGTTTTCAAGAAATTCTTCAAAGGTTTGGTCCATATCAATCCTCCCTTCAGGGATCCTACTCCTCTGTGGGACCTGAATATCTGTATTGCACAGCTGTTGCAGCCTTCCTTCGAACCACTTTGCTCAACTGAGCTCAAATACCTAACTTGGAAAACTGTATTCCTGGTTGCTATTACTTCTGCCAGGAGAATCAGTGAGTTACAGGCTTTATCAGTAGAACCTGATTTAATTTCATTTCATAGGGATAAGGTGGTCCTTCGTACAAATAGAAAATTCCTCCCTAAAGTGGTATCAGATTTCCATGTAAAGAGGGTTTTGAGTTACTACTTAGAATCCACCAAGCCCCATAGAAATGACTGTTCCCAGCTGTTTCTCACTTATGGGGAGGTGGGTAAAGGTAAGTCTGCCACCAAGAGAACTATTGCTAGGTGGATTGTCTCCTGCATACAGTTCCGCTACTCAAAATTGGGGAAAGAGCCACCCTCAGGCCTGAGGGCTTACTCCACCAGAGATACAGCTGCTTCGGGTCGCAGCAGCCAGAGACATACCCTTAGTGGAAATCTGTAAAGCAGCCACCTGGAAGACTGTTCACACATTTACCAAGCATTACTCCCTTGACGTTCAGTCAAGAAGTGATGCTAGGTTTGGCACTGCAGTACTGCAGATCCTGTTCCCAAAATAGATTCTGTAGTTCCCTCCTCCTTGGGGGTACTGCTTGGTAGTCTGCGTAGTGGCTTCATGTTGTTTGAAGAAAAAATTACTCACCTTAGTAATTGTGTTTCTTCTAATGGAGTCTTGCTGTATTCTGACCTCCCTCCTTACCTCCCCTCCTGGAACCTAGTTGTTCAAACACCATGAAGTCTTGCTATATTATGACTATATGCAGTCAGCCACTGCAGCTGAACTGCCCCGGAGAGGAAAGAGTTAACTCAGAGAGTCTGGAGTTCCACAGCACGAGGGCGCTATACCAAAGCTCTATCTGGCCAGTTTCAAATGAAACTGTCAGATTCTTTACTCCGCTTCACTGAACAGTCGCTCCGGAGATCAGCTCCTTCACATCGGTTCATTTCTCGGTTCAAGCAAGTATTTTCAGTTCATTTGAACTGGCAAAAAGTATTTATTTTACCGCATTTCGGTTAAAAGCTCTATCTAGTAAACCGTAAGTAGAAAATTAAAGTCTGTGTGGAAATTCAGTTATCGGTTCGGTTTTGAACCGTCGGTTCTGTTTAATTTAACGCTTAAAGTGGTTGGCTTTTAGAGTGCGGTTCCTGCTCTATCGGTTCTAAAAAAACCTTGCTTTTAAAATAGGTTTTTTCAAATACCCGTGACACGGTTAGGAACCGATAAGGGTGTCTTGCCTGGCACTGCCATCAAAAGGGCAAGTTTTTGGTTAGGCTGGCATTATGTCTGAGAAACCCAAAAGAAAAACCGGGCCCACTGGGTTTCAACACTGTGATGTCTGTGGGGAAGCCTTTGCCAAGGCTGACCCACACACCACTTGTGTTTATTGTCTGGGGGCTGACCACCTCCTGTCAGACTGCCAGGTGTGTAAAAATTTCCTGCAGCCACCCTGAAAAGAGATTACGGCTCAGGAACGAGGCCAAGTCCATGGACCCGGATGAGCCAGCCCGTCCAGTACCCACTGGACCAGAGGAGTGCCCTCTGACCAGGCCAGACTTCTCGGCAAAGGAAGGCTGGTTCAGGGAACCAGTCTCAGTGAAAAGACTAAGAAATCAGTAGATTTGGAGTCCAAAATTGTCTCTCCAACTGCTGCAGAAATAGCTAAAGCCATACAGATTGTCCAGTCACTGTCTCAGGGTCTCCGGACCACCTACAGTTGGTAAAGGTTGGTTGTTTCAGTGCCAGTGGTTCAGGAGTATGATGTTGGAGGAATTTTGAACCACAGGAGAGGGAGGACTAATTCTGATCATTACATGTGTGGCTGGGAGGGTCTGGACGTGCCCATTGAACCGACATTTCTCCAGACTGACCTTTAGAATCTCCTCCTATTCTGTCTGAGTCCCCTTCTCATTTTATGTTTTACAAAAGGTTGCAGAACTCTCCAGCTTCCTTTAGAGGAAGCTGTGGATGAGCAAGAGGAGCCTGATTATGTAGAAATGATGGATATACCAGAGTCTAGGAGGTTGTCTATTCCTTTGCATAAGTCATTTAGGAAGCAAACAACAAAGATTTTAAAATCTCTCATTCTGTCCCTCCTGTAGATAAAAATGGACAGAAGATATACCTTGTCAGGCTCTGATACAGACTTCTCACTGAGCAGTGTAGTCATGTAGTGTGGTACAAGCTGCAGCCTGTGACAAGGCTAATATTCCTCTGGCTCACATCCTCCTGATAAGGATTCCAGGAAGATTGATGCCATGGCGAATAAACAGTATATGGCAGCTTCTTTGGACTCAGGCAGGCAAATTATATGGCTTATGTGGCTAGATATCAGAAATCTAGGTGGGACACAGTATTGCAGTTAGCCAAGCAGGCCCATGGCCAGCTGGCTAGTGAGTTGGAACAGGTGGCTGCTGATGGCATTGAAGCCTCTAAAGTTCAATTTCCTACTGCTGTTGATGTTAATGATGTTTCCTCTAGGGTCATGGCCACTTCTGTAGCTTTCTCAGAGGTTGGCATGGCTCAGATGCACTAATCTGTCCCAAGATACTCAGTCAAAGGCTATGGATTTTCCTGTTGTGGGTAATTCTCTGTTTGGGGACAAACAGAAAACTATATGAAAAGATGGATGAATACAGAACTACCTACAAAAGTGCCCAGGCTAAGGAGAGGCATGCCACTCCACAGAGGCACGCTCCCAGAGGTAGGGGCAGGCCTTTCCACAGGCCTTTTTACCAATTTCAGGCCTCCTCTGCATTTGCACAGAGGGGTTTCTTTAGAGGCAGAGGTAGACGGGGCACAAGTAAACCGTCCCCCTCCCCTCAGCCTAAGGCTACTGCCAAGCAGGCACCCTGATGGGGTGCCCAGGGCCGATTCTCCTGTACCAGTGGGGGGCAGGTTGGTTTATTTCAGCCAGAACTGGGTGTCCCTAACTTCGGACAGGTGGGTTCTGGAGGTAATAGGCCAGGGTCTGGTTCTCAGCTTCAAACAGTTTCCGAAGATGAGAGCCAGACATTTTCCACCTGCAAATCCTTCAGAAGCCCTTGCTTTGGAAGCAGAGGTTTCTTCTCTTTTGGACTGCAAAGCAGTAGAAAGGGTCCCTCCTTGCCATCAGGGCAAGGGGCTGTACTCAAGATACTTTCTTACCCCAAAAAAGACAGGAGAATGGCGGCCCATTTTAGATTTAAGGTACCTGAACAAGCATCTTTTGAAACCAAAGTTCAAAATGTTAACTCTGACAATGATTTTGCCCTCCCTGAGGCCAGGGACTGGTTAGCTTCCCTGGACCTCAAGGATGCCTATTTTCATGTTCTGATCAGGCCTTCTCACCGAAAGTACCTCAGGTTCGAACTACCCTCAGGCCACTACCAGTTCAGGGCAATGCCCTTCGGCCTTACCTCTGCGCCAAGGGTATTCACGAAATGTCTAGCTGTGGTAGTGGCTCATTTAAGAAGGCAAGGGATTGCTGTGTTTCCCTACCTGGACGACTGGCTCATAGTGGGTCAGTCCTCAGATCAGGTAAAATCCCACTTGCAAGTCACCCAGCAGCTTCTCACTTCCCTGGGATTCCTGCTGAATTTACCAAAGTCAGCTCGAACCAGTTCAGGTACTAACTTTCATAGGTGCAGAAGTGACACAAAGTTAGCCAGGGCATTTCTCCTCGGGAAGGGTAGATAGACTCATTGCCCTGGCATCCTCCTTCCTCTACGGGTCTCTCGACCAGCAAGGCATTTTCTGCAACTCCTAGGGCACATGGCTGCTTCCACAGCTGTAGTGCAAGGAGCAAGATTCCAGATGAGGGACATTCAGTTCCATTTGAGGGCCTATTGGTCTCAAAGGAGGGACCCCTTCCAAATTGGTTCCAGTGACCCAAACCCTGATCCTGGCCTTACACTGGTGGCAGGATCAAGCAATCTAAAACAAGGGGTTCCTTTCATTCCGTTTCCCTCCCTCACCCTCACCACGGATGCTTCCCTGTTAGGGTGGGGAGCTCACTTAAGCGACCTGTCCACCTAGGGAGTGTGGTCTCCCAGGAATCTCTGCTCCACATCAATCTTTTGGAACTCAGAGCTGTCCTTTTAGCTCTTCAGGCGTTTTCAGCTTCTGTCCAGAACAAAGTAGTTCAAGTCAGGACAGACAACACCACAACAATGTGGTACATCAAGCAAGGGGCACTCGGTCATCAGCCTTGTGCACGAAGCAATGAAGTTGTGGTCTCTGGCTTACTCCCTGAACACCTCCCTGATAGCAGTTCACCTTCCAGGGAAGGACAATGTCCTGGCGGATGCCCTCAGCAGGATTTCTCAGGGCCATCACGAATGGGCTCTGAATCCTCAGGTGCTGGGGTCAGTCTTTACCAGATGGGGCACCCCTCAGATAGATCTTTTCGCAGCCCCAGACAACCACCAACTTCCTCTGTTTTGTTGCAGGCCTCCAGTGCTGGGATCAGTCCCCCTGGACGCTTTCAGTTGGATTGGAAAGGGAAGTTCCTGTATGCCTTTCCCCCATTCCCCTTTTTTTCAGGGTACTAGTAAAAATCAGATCTCAGCCCTGCAAGGTGATTCTGATTGCTCCAGATTGGGCCAGACAGCCCTGGTACCCACTGCTTCTGTCCTTGACAGTCCACCCTGCCCTGAGCTTGCCCAGAGTCCATGACTTACTGGCCTGTGCACAGAGGAGAGTGTGGTATCCAGACCTCAAATCCTCCATCTCAAGGCATGGCTCTTGAGGAGTTAGAATTTGCTGACTTACACCTTTCTCAAGGTGTTTTGATATTTTAAAGGCTCTGAGGAAGCCTTCCACTAGGGCCACTTACAATTCTAAGTGGAAAAGGTTTTCCATCTGGTGCTCTGAGAAGCAGATTATCCCAGAATCTGCTGATCTGCCCATTTTACTGGACTATTTGGTCCATTTAAATTCCTTAGGCCTTAGGCCAGCTACCTTAAAGGTTCATCTGGCAGCTGTCTCTGCTTTTCTGTCAGCAGGGAAGCCTGCTTCCTTTTCTTCTCACCCTGTGCTTTCCAAGTTTTTTAAAGGGTTACTTCACACCAACCCTCCTTTTCGAGAACCAGCTCCCGCTTGGGACCTGAATGTTTGCATTGCTCAGTTAATGCAACCCCCCTTTGAGCCTCTGTCCTCAGCAGAGCTCAAGTTTCTGACTTGGAAAACTGTTTTCCTAGTGGCTATCACTTCTGCCAGACGCATAAGTGAACTACAGGCCCTGTCAGTGGAAGAAGATTTTATCTCTTTCCACAGAGATAAGGTAGTCCTCAGGACTAACAGAAAGTTTTTGCCTAAAGTGGTTTCAGATTTCCACCTGAACCAATCCATCTCTCTTCCAGTATTTTCACTGAGCATTCTTCCTCAGGTGAGAGGAGTTGCACAGCTTGGACGCCAAAAGAGCCTTAAGCTACTATTTGAACGCACTAGGGTCACAGGTTCAATCCTCCAACTCTTCCTTACCTATGGCGAGGTTGGCAAAGGAAACCTGCCACTAAGAGGACAATTGCAAGGTGGATTGTTTCTTGTATCCAGTTTTGTTATCAAAACTAGGTAGAGAACCCCTCAGGACTGAGGGCTCACTCCACCAGGGTACAGCTGCATCTCTAGCGGCTGCTAGAGATATTCCCATTCTGGAAATCTGTCAAGCTGCTACTTGGAAAACAGTTCACACTTTTACCAAGCATTATTCCCTGGATATTCAGTCCAGGAGAGATGCTCTGTTTTGGCACAGCTGTGCTTCAGAGCCTATTTCCTAAGTAGGTTCTGACCCTCCTCCATGGAGGTACTGCTGTGTAATCTGATATAGTCATAATATAGCAAGACTTCATGGTGTTTGAAGAAAAATTACTCACCTTAGTAATTGCTTTTCTTCTCATGGAGTCTTGCTATTATGACCACCCTCCCTCCTGCCCCTCCTCAGAACTTCTACTTGGGTAGGGTGGCAAATTAGGTGCAAGCACTGTGTCATGCCATTTTAGTTCTTCCCTTCACCCCCTTTATTTAGGGTTAGGGAATTAGGTATTTCTGTTTTAAGTAATATGTTGGCCCCCTTCCTGGACTTGAGTCTTGGGGAAAGGGGGGTCTAATAGTGCTTGTTAGGGAGAAACTAATAATACTATTATTCATTGTTATTATTATTATTGCTGTTTATATTGTTGTTTATATTGTTGTTATTCCTACTAGTAGGTAGCCACTTGGCTAGTGTGAGCTTTCCACACAGACTTGTTGCTTAGTGTTAGCTTTTAGAAGATCTGACAGTTTCATTTGAAACTGGCCAGATAGAGTTTTGGTATAGCGCCTCTTAGCTGTGGAACTCCAGACCTCTGGAGTTAACTCTTCCTCTCCGGGCAGTTCAGTTGCAGTGGCTGACTGCATATAGTCATAATATAGCAAGACTCCATGAGAAGAAAAGCAATTACTAAGGTGAGTAATTTTTTCTTTTGGGATGTGGGTGGGCAGGTGCAGTGTTGCACCTCAGGGGTATACCGGGGTGCCTCTTCTTAATTGAGGTTTTTCTTGTTCCTAATGTTTTTTATGATTGTTTGCTTTATTACCTAATTGGATTCTTTTTGGGGGTCTCGACTTGAGTCTTTGGACCCTACATTTATGTTTATTGCCTTTTGGCACAAAAGCTCTAAAAACAATTTCTGGGTTGTTAGTTAAGTTAGTATAGGGCTCGTAAGAATCTGACGGTTACACTGAGGAGTACCTGGGACAGAGGTTTGAAAACCGAGCTCGAGCTCAACGTTCTATGCCTTGGCTTAGAGTTAACTCTTTCCTCTCCGGAGCAGTTCAAGTGATGGGGCTAACTGCGTATAGTCAGAATACAGCAAGACTCCATTAGAAGAAACACAATTACTAAGGTGAGTAATTTTTTTTTCTTCCCTTTATATTGTCAAGCACCCCCCCCACCAGCTGACAACTTTTAACCCTGCAAGGAGCTGACAGCTTTTGAAAAAGTAACCCTCCTTCCAAGGTGGAAGGAGACAGGCTAATGTTAATAGCCAACCCTGTCCCCTAAGTCAGAGACAACTTGAGTCCAGACCTTACTTATGTAACTCTGGCAAAAGTGAGGGAGGTGAAAGACTCCCCATCATCCACAGCAGTTGCTTCAGACCAGTCCAGAGGTCAGCAGAATTGACTCTCTGCCTAACACCCTTCCAATATCTGAAGACCTTGCACTGGGAGACAAAGTCTCTACTTCCACTCAGACAGACTTTTTATCACTACAGACATGTGGGTGTTGATGATTGTCAGTGAAGATCATTCTCTGAAATTTGTCTCCTTCTGAACTCAGCTGGACATGTAAGTATAGGGTGATCTTCCAGAACTAGAAATCTCCACCACTCATTCACACTAATGGGACTACGCTGGAGGCACTAGGACCTAGCGGGAGCCAAAAATCTTCAGGAGGGCCGGCGCTGAGATAGGGCTGCGTATGCATGGCACCGCGAGACTGTCTCGCACCTGTATAGGCTATCTCGGCATCGACCTTCCAGCTGCCTCAGTTCCTTTTTTCCCCGCCGTCGAGAGCGCTTCAGTGACGATGTCACTCGCCTACCGGGAGTCAAGGCTTTGTTTATACGACAGCAGCTGTAGCCGCTCAGTATTTGATTAAGTTACCACTTTTAGTGTTCTTTTCTTATTTAAAAAAAAAAAAAAAAAGAAGAGGAGGAAAAAAAGTTTAATTGAAGACATTTTTAGCCTGCCATCAACGGAGTTGACCTTAAACGGTAGTGGTAGGGAGACTTCGCTTGAAAGCTGTTCTGGCAGTGGGGCTATGTCCGGTCTGCCGCCCTTGCGGAGGGGGCCTACCACAGGCAGTCCGGTACTGGGGGGGGGGACAGTCCGCCTGAAGCACAAAATGTAGCGGGCCCATTCCTGACCTTGACTGGGGACCTAGCTCTGCTTGATCTTGAGTTCATACTCCCATCAGACGAAGAAGAAACGGTACCACTCAAGGTCGCCCTCTGATATGTCTGCGTGGGGATCGTCTGTGGTGGAGAGTGGTAGGCCTGACCCAACTCCGGTGGGGTCCTCTGTGGCTCCGTTCATAACGTCCGCGATCTTCGACACTGTATCCCCCTCTCTGTCCTTTGATGGGGCTCTATTGAGCAATTTCATCACTGGGCCGCTCTTATAGAGCAGTGGGTATGGCGTCTGTCCTGGTTGACCTTGCCAGTGGACCTTATTCTGGGGCCTTTAGGCTGCTGGGCCATGTCCGGGTTGGTCGGGCCAGGATGTGCGCACAGTGCCCTCTCTAGTGCCAATGCCATAGACACCAACTCCACGTGCCTACCCCCCTCACTTTCTTTCCTTGCAGGGGCAGGCACAGGTACTGCTTTCCTTCCCCCTCTCTTGCAGGTTTTGCCAGCAGTGGTGCTGGTGCCGGCACTGTATTTGGTGCTGGCGTCGCATGTGATGCCAGCACCTTGGGTGGTGCCGGTGCCACGGATGGTGCTGAATTCCTCTACGCCGATCCGGGTGGTGGCATCTCCCGTGATTCCTGGCCTAGACCTGCCTTTTGGAGGTTCTTCTGGGGTAGAAGTGGGTCTTGATGAATCTGACCCTGACATGCTTTTGTCGAAGACACAGCAGAGGACTCATTTTATGGGCTGGAAAGCAAGCCTTCTGTATCAGCAGAGCCTGTGGTGGAAGATTTTTCTTTCCCATCTCTCCTCAGGGATGTCGGGTCCACCATAGCATTACTGACTTCATCTGTGGACCAAAGCAGACTTCTATGTCTTGAGTTCCTACATTCCTCAGTACAAGTACACCCTGTGGAACACACTCAGATCAATGGTCGAGAACCCCCGGAATGTAATGCTACATTACCAGGGGCATATAGTCCAATAATCAGCTGAAGTTTCTATGGACGCCTACGACAATGCCTCTAGGGCTGCAGCCGCTGGCATTTGTAGAAGGTGACTCTCCTGACCCAGAGCATCAGGCCGATGTTTCACAGGTGATTAACGTCTCCCTGACTGTGCTTATCCATTCGGCCTTCAGGTTAAACTCTGGAGGCCATTCAGAACACCAGGGCTGCCATTAAAACAGCCAGGCCAGCTCCTGCAGCCCCTCAGAGGGATGGGAACCATTGACAATTTTGTAACAGGCAGTCCTTTCAAGGTAGAGACCAGGGAGCCTTTATCAGGAACCAACTCCTCAGCCACAGAAGAAAACGCAGCAGAGGACACTTGGCCCAAAAGCACTCTGTACCAACCCCTGAGGATCTGGCCCAGGTCCCACCTCAGCTGTCTGAGGTGGACACCTCTCGGCAGTAGAGGGGCATCTGACTCAGTTTTACCACCAGTGGAAGTCCATTACAGCGGATGAATAGGTCCTCAGGATTGTCCGAGAGAGATACTCTTCCAGGTTCACTGAAATTTCCCCAGACCTCTACCCAGACGGCAGCTCAGTCTGTCCACCCCTCAGTCAGACCTTCTTACTTCTGAGATACGAGGCCTCTTCTGGAATAGGGCAGTAGAAGTTATTCCATGACAGAACAGAACACAGGTTCCTATTCCCATTGCTTTCTGATTCCAAGATAACAGCAGCATGCCCCCAGTTCTCGACCTTGGAAAGTTAAACAAGTACAGTACCTTTTCAGGGGAAAGTTCACTAAAACTTCACCGTTCAGGTCTTCATTACATAGACGATTGGCTCCTAGCCATCCCATCCAGGCAGGAGACACAGGAAGCAGTCACCACAGCTTCTCAGTTGCTCACTTCTGGGGGTGGGGGTGCGGTTCCGATTTGGGGAAGGTGCCAGATTCACCTTCCCAGCAGCTCCTCTTCATAGGAGCCCTCTTGGATACCTCCAGGGCGAAGATCTTCCTTCCGGGAGAAAGGACATCTTCAGATGGCTCAGTACATCACAGAAAACAAACCTGTTCAGGCCCCTTTCGATGCAACAGATGCTGGGACTCATGGCACCATCCGCAGCAAGCAGTGGTCACCAATCACGCACCTGCAATCCTTCCACATAAAGTGACAGAGCCTCGGACAAAATTACTTGCATGGTGGACGCAGAAGGACTGCTTCTGCAAGGTCTACCCCTTACCCCACTGAAATCTCAGATCACCATCACCACGGATGCATTCCTGATTCGTTGGGGAACTCACTGTCAAGACCTCCACACTCAGGTGTGGAGCTAGGAGGAGTCTCATCTTCACATAAATGTCTTAGAGATGAGACCTGTCTTATACGTTATCTGAGTCCTGAAGGATGTTCCCTGCCACGAAGTGATCCTCCTTTGGATGGACAACAAAACTGTGATGTATTACATCAACAAGCAGGGTGGAGTGCTCCCCTACCCTCTCTGCAGGGAGGCCATGAAGATATGAGAGTGGTGTCTCAAGCACAATACATCAGTTCAAGCAGTCTTTTGCCAGGAATTCAGAGTGACCTAGTGGATTCCCTCAGCAGAACAGAGGTGAATCCCCATAAGTGATCGCTCACATCAGACGTCATGCAGTCGCTATTTGATGAGTGGGGCAGTCCAGACCTGGACCTTTTTGCGTCTCCACTCAAAGCAAAACAGCCTCTATCCTGCTTCAGAATTCCAGATCTACTTCAAGAGGGTTCTTGCAGTAGGTCTTCACAGAGCAGGACTGCACCCCCTGGCATCAGGACCGCACGGCAAACTTCTAGCTAGCAATCTGTAGCAGGGGATCGCCCCCGGCGTCACATGATGGACATCAGCATGACTGTATAAAGGGGCGGTCCCCACACCGGCCGTCGACCTGAATCGTCAGACCTCACGGTAGAACAGCTTCAGTTGACGCCATCTGTAACCTTAAGTATTAATTATTTTCCCATTTACTTATCCATTAACCATGTTGTATGTCTTCGCTTAGACCGAAGAGAAAGTGTTCTAAGTGCGGCGTGCAGATCCCACATGGGGACGACCACTCCCACTGCGATCTCTGCCTGGGCCCTAAACACAAGGTAGTGGATTGCCAAATCTGCCAATCCTTCAACCGGGCCACGCACTCCCATCACCAGAAGGCCCTAGATGCTCACCTTTTAAAACAACTCCTTGCATCTATGGAAAAAGAGCTTCGGGAGCTGAGGGAATGCTCTTCTTCTTTTTCTCTCTGGAGTGGGCGAAGGAGAAATGCTGGTAGCGGGACCATTCTCCCTCTCAATGTCGCCAGACAGCCGATGCCACATCGGGTGGGGCCTCCACATCGGTGAGTACTCCTCCTCCTATGTCTCCATCCGCCCCAGCAGATCAGATGCCCCCGCCTTGGTCAGTGGCAGTCAGGGGCCTCCTCTCCAGGGGATCTTCCTTCGGAGCCTGTTGCATGCTCGGCTGACAAGTCACCCTCTGGCTTTGCCGTCAGGTGCCTGGCCTTGGTCGTCCAGCCTGACTCCAGCATCCCGGCTGTTGTTGGCCTGACCTTTCCCTGTAAGTTGGACATCAGCTCCTCCGACGCCTGCCAGCTTGATGCTGATAAATCGGTCGCCGGTTCACCCAACATCCACTCGGTGGTGGCTCTCCCAACGGATACCCATGTGGCCACCGACATCGCGCAGAGCAAGCTTCCAGGCTCCCCTCGGTCCCATAAGGGTTCTCCTTCCCAGTCCTCTCTGACCCTGCCTGACGTGTTTTTTCCCCAGCCTCTGAGGGAATCTAGTGTTGCTGTCCAGGAGACTTCTCCTATGTCAGGTTTTCCTTCTGAGACTCTTGCCTCCTTGGCAGACCCATTGACGGGAGTGCCTATTACCTTACCCCCCGTGCCTATCTTGGATCTGATGTTGGGTGCCTTCAGACCCCTGACGCCGGGCCACTCCCTGGTCCACCCTCCCTCTGATATGGATTTGGACCAGGGACTTTTCGCTCTGATGCCGGAGCCCCCTGCTGGCTCTCCTGGGGCTCCTGCCCTCACATCAGGCCTGCCAATGGACTCATCTGCCCCCAGTGGTCCCTCGGCACCGCCGCTCCATGGGCCCTCTGCTATTCCTTCTGTTGGGCTCACGGCCAACTA
This sequence comes from Neoceratodus forsteri, assembly GCA_016271365.2. NCBI lineage: Eukaryota > Metazoa > Chordata > Ceratodontiformes > Ceratodontidae > Neoceratodus > Neoceratodus forsteri. Next base: position 574,387,252 of record CM057452.1, read on the forward strand.
TCCTGGCTGCCCGCCCCCTCAGTTCCCATACTACCCGACGCTGGGAGGGCCGTCACCAGGGTACCTGAAGCCGGGCCAGGATCACATGTTTCATGGATACAGTCCACACCACTACTGGTACCAGATGCCTGGCTGCCCCCTCCATGCCAAGCGGTACCAGGGCTATCAGCCTCCGCCACCTCCACCCCCCCCCAAAAACAGCTGGAACTGCAAGAAACAATCCCAACTTAGTGGAAGAATGCGAAGTCCCAACTTTTGCAGGAATTAGGCCAGCCCCAACCGGTCATGATGTCTATCCCAACCCGCAGGCCTAGAAGTCCATTCCCTACAGACCGGACATCCGACAGGGATTTGGACAGGCGTCTGATGGGGGTTCCTTTAGGTGCCAGGGTCAAGGAGGCAACCCCAGATGTTACTCTGTTGCCCAGCAGACTAGAGTCCTCCAATTCGGATTCAAACTCTGACTTGGAGGGCTATTCAGAGCCTCATTCCCTGATAGAGCGTCAACCCAAAGAGTCACCAAATTTCCACCACAGGATCCATCTTTCATGGAAGTACTCTGGTCCATTCAACAGGCCTGTGGATGGGCGTCCCATTAGATGGACCCCAAGAGAAAGTGGCTGGCAGAACATCTGGACCTCACCAATGCGGATCCCTTCCCCATTCCTCCATGGATGGAAACGCACAAGGACTTAACCTCTACCATATGGCAACAGCCATCATCTATTCCTGCAGTTTCTAAAAAAGCTGACAGGACTTACCACCCCCTGGAATGGGCTTGCCATTTGACCACTCAACCGAAGGCATATTCTATTGTCATTACAGCTGTCCACAATATATCAGCCCAGCCTAAACACCTGAGTGCCTCACCACCGGACAAGGAGTCTAAACAAATAGACCAGTATGTCGCAAGGTCTATGCCTCCTCTACCTGCACCATTTGATCTTTAAATTATGTGGCCCACGTGGTGTCCTTTCAGAAGTTGTCTCTATCTGACTTAGAGAAAGAACTCCAGGCCATTCTGTATGAGGACCGCAGGAATCATCTGCTAGACAATGTAAGTCTTCCTGCCACCATGCCTTATGGGCCAGTTATGACTCCGTTGATTCCGTGGCTCTCTGCACAGCTACTGGAGTTTGTCTGAGGCACCTGGCCTGGCTCCGCCTTGTGGGACTGACGCAAGATGTCCAGAGCTCCCTGCTGGATGCCCCCTTCAGAGGTTCTGTCCTTTTTGGGGGCGACACCAAAGATATAATAACAGAGCTGCAAGAGAGCATGAGGTCTCTTAAAGACGTCCACTCCCTGTACCGTTCGAGTCAGAAACCCAAGCAGAATTTTCGGCACCCCCAGAAGATGTGGATTAGGCAGAACCAGGGCAGATGACAGGGCAAACATTGTGCCACTGGTCCCAAAAGGCCACCAGCAGTGGCAAAGCAGCTCTCCCCTCCACATCCTGACTTGAGGGGGTCCCCTTCACCTCCTCACACGTCTCTGGAGGAGCCATTGGGGGGAAGGTTCGCCCTCCACCTGGAAGGATGGAAGGCGATAACCGCAGATGCTTGGATGCTCCAGCTCGTCACAAGAGGACACTCCATCGAGTTCCTGAAGAGGCCCCTGGACAATCCGCTGAGAAGGTCACATTACCCATCAGACCATCTAAGTCTGGTCCATCAGGAAATTCAGGCTGTATTTCTAAAGTCCACCATAGAGCCAGTTCCACCAGGGCAGACAGGAATGGGATATTACTCCCACTTCTTCCTAGTGCCCAAAAAGATGAAAGATCTAAGACCTATTCTGCATCTCAGCCTGCTCAACCTCTTCGTCGAGTACAAGAGATTCCACATGCTGACCCTCCAGGGACTCCTTCCCCTGCTCCAACAAAACCATTTGCTGTGCTCACTGGACATGCAGGATGCTTACCTGCACATCTCCATCCTCCCATCCCACCGCCATGTCCTGAGATTTTCCTTTCAGGAGAACTATTATCAATTCAAGGCCCTTCCTTTTAGCCTCTCTTCAGCACCTCAGGTTTTTACCAAGTGCTTTACGGTGGTGGCTGCAGTCCTGCGCCGCAAGGGGATTTATGTGTTCCATTACCTGGACGACTGGCTACTGTCGGCACCGTCTCAGGACAGTCTGATTGATTCTCTTTCCACCACCCTGGATCTTTTCTCCAGACTTGGCATCACTGTGAATTATCCCAAGTCTCATCTCTCACCCTCTCAGCACCACCACTTCATTGGAGCTGTGCTGGAACGGTCCAGGGCAGGGTCTTTCTTCTTGTGGACAAGGCGTAAACCCTGATTCAACAAGCTGCGCTGGTCACCTCCTCTCGCTGGACCTCAGCGCGCTCTATTCTTCACCTGTTGGGTCTCATGGTGGTAGCCATACCCACAGTCCCTTTGGCCAGACTGCACATGAGGGTGACCCAGTGGTCCCTCTGGGTCCAGTGGGATCAATGCTTGGACGACATGGATCGCAAGATTCTAGTCTCCGATAGCTTGAAGAGGGCTCTCCTCTGGTGGCAGGATCTATCCAACCTTTCTCGGGGGGTGGGTTTCCTTCCACCTCCAGCCCCCATCCATGACCCTCACAACAGATGCCTCGGGCCATAGTTGGGGAGCCCACCTGGGAGACCACCGGACTCGGGGAACATGGTCTCCCCTAGAGGAGCATCTGCACATCAACATCCTGGAGATGAGGGCGGTGCTCTATGCCCTCCAGGCCTTCTAATCCCTCTTACTTCTGGGAACACTTCTGATCCAGACCGACAACACAGCCATGGTCTGGTACATCAACAAACAGGGAGGCACCCGATCATACCCCCTTTGCAGGGAGGTGCGATGCGGGTGTGGTACTGGGCAGTACAGCATGGCCTGACATTGATAGCAGTCCATGTCCCAGGAATCCACAGTGACCTGGCAGACAGTCTGAGCTGTGCTATTGCTCGGGCTCACGAGTGGGAGCTAAAGCAGGAAGTAGTGGAAGATCTCTTCCTTCAGTGGGTCGGCCAGAAATAGATCTATTCGCCTCCCCATCCAACGCAAAACTATCCAGCTTTTGCTCGCTCGTTCCCAGGTGTGGTGTTTTCTGGTGAGATGCACTGTCTCTATCTTGGACAGGGAGATTTCTGTATGCTTTCCCTCCCTTTCCTATTTTACAGAAGGTTCTGCTGAAGCTCCAGGCAGAGGGGGGGCCCACATGATTCTCATTTCCCCTTTGTGGCCTCTGCAGATTTGGTTTCCTCTGCTGCAGCAGCTGTTGATGGAACCCCCAGTACTTCTTCCTCTCTCCCATGACCTTCTGTTGCAGGAGTAGGGCAGCCTGGTGCATCCGAACCTCAAGTTTCTCCACCTGCATGGATGGCACCTCTGCACACAGCTGTCTCACACTTCAGCGTATCTTCCAGAGTTGCTCAGATCCTAGTGGAGGCCAGAAAGCCCACCACGAGATCCACATATGTTATGAAATGGAAGAGATTTTTTATTTGGGCCGCAGCCAAAGGTCTGGACCCTTTTACTTTCTTGGCACCCCAGGTCCTCGAGTACCTTGTGCACCTGTCTGTTTCGTGCCTTAGCTGTTCCTCACTGAAGGTACACCTATCTGCAGTTTCAGCCTACCACCTTCTGGCAGAGGGCAAAACCATTACTCAGTTGGAGGTCTCCAAAACTTTACTTAGGGGGATCCTCCATCTCAAACCTCCAGTCCGGAATCCAGTTCCTCCCTGGGATTTGAGTTTTATTTTGGGAAAACTTACTTTGCCCCCTTTTGAGCTGGCAGCAAGTTGCAATATGTATTATTTATCCTGGAAAATGCTCTTTTTAGTTGCCATTACCTCTGCTCGAAGAGTTTCAGAGCTTAAGGCCCTAGTTTGTAAGGAGCCTTATTTGATTTTCCACAGAGACCAGGTGGCTCTGTGGACTAACCCTTCTTTCCTTCCGGAGGTAGTTTCGGAATTTACTTTGAATCAGAATGTTGAACTGCCAGTGTATATACCCAGAGTATTCTAACGGGAATACCTCTTGCACACCTTGGCTGTGCATAGGATTCTGAGATACTACATCTCTAGGACTGAGAGGACTGAAAGTCTAACCAGTTGTTTGTCGCCTTCACTCCCAAATGTCAAGGCAAGGCCATTTCCAAACAGGGTTTATCAAAATGGTTAACTAACTGCATATCGTACATCTACAGCAAGTACGAGATTCCCTTCTGGGAGACATGAAAGGCCACTCGACTTGGGGCATGGCCGCCTCTACTGCCTTCCTGAGAAACATGTCCACTGCGGATATTTGTGCAGTGGCCACTTGGTCTTCCATTCATACCTTCACCAAGCACTACAGTCTGGACATTGCCTCTAGGCGCAGAGCCGGTTTCAGCCTCACTGTCCCACAAGGCCTACTATCCTAAGCAGACTCCTAGTTGGCACATGCTTCCTCCTCCCAGAACCAAGTCTCTGACTCTCTTTTCCTTTGACTGCTTTGTACTCAGTCCTACTCTGTGAAGACCTACTGCAGGAACCCTCTCGAAGTAAAATATAGCAGTTACGTAAGAACTTACCATAACAGTAGATCTTCGAGAGAAGTTCCTGCAGTAGGTCTCGATTTCCCTCCCATCTTCCCCCAGCTCCTGTGTCTTTCTTCTTTTCTCTTCTCAGGGCTGTGTTTTTTAGCAGCTCAGGATTTCAGGAGTTGTTACTCCTTTCTTCTGCTGCCTCTTCCGGGGTCTCCAGCAGGAGAACTGGCGGGTGTGGGTGCTGCCCCTTTACACAGTCACGCTGACATCCATCATGTGATGCCGGGGGCGGTCCCCCACTATAGATTGCTAACTAGAAGTTTGCCATGCGGTCCTGATGCCATGGGGCACAGACCTACTCTGTGAAGACCTACTGCAGAAACCTCTCTCAAAGATCTATTGTCATGGTAAGTTCTTACATAACTGCTATTGCCTGGCATTTTGTGTCAGGATGCATTCAGACTGCAGTGGACAAGATGCTTCCTGTATGCATTTCTTCCTCTTCCCTTAGTTCAGAGGGTGCTGCTCAAGTTGTAGGCACAAGGGGGCAGGATGATTCTCTTCGCCCCATACTGGCCTCGACAGATATGATTTGCATTGATCAACAGACTGTCAGAAGTTCCCCCAAGGTAACTCCCTCTTGAGTGGACCTTCTGACACAGGGTTCTCTGGTCCATCCCAGTCTGCGCTCCCTTCATCTCCATGCCGGCTCCTGAGGAGATAGAAGTGGGTAGGTTTAAAGTTTCCCAGACAACTGCAAAAATTCTCTTAGCTGCGCGTAAGCCTTCCACCAGGAAGACTTATGCGGCTAAGTGGAAACACCTCTCCATCTGGTGTGCAAAGTCCTGTCTGGACCCTTTCTGTTGCCCACCAAGTAAAGTGTTAGAGTGCCTCTTAGACCTGTCGAACGCAGATCTGCAATACTCGGCACTGAAGGTACACCTCTGCACGATTTCAGCCTATCTTGAGCCAATACAGAACACATCACTGGCTCAGTTACCATTAGTCAAGAGATTCCTAAAAGGTATCCTACACACTGACCCCATTTCACAGAGAGGGTAGTGGATGCATGGAACAGCCTTCCAGAGGAGGTTGTGGGGTCTAAAACTGTGGGAGAATTCAAGAATGCATGGGACAGACATAAGGCAATTCTTGTGGGGGGTATGAAGAAATAGGCTGTTGGTTAACTAGGATCTGCAGCCTATCCTGTAGGTAGGGAAATGGGCAGACTAGGTAGGCCAAGCGGTCCTTATCTGCCGTCAAAGTTTATGTTTCTATGTCAGTAGACCAGTGGCCGCATGGGATATTAACCTGGTGCTAGATTGCTAACACGTAAACCTTTTGAGCTGCTAGCTACCTGTGAATTGAAATTTCTGACCTGGAAGACAGCCTTCTTAGTGACTGTCACTTCACTTGTGGGGTCTCTGAAATCCATGCTTTGGTCACAGACTCCCTCCCCCCACACACCGTCTTTCACAAGGACAAGGTGGCACTCAGTAGTCACCCTAAATTCCTACCCAAAGTGGTTTCAGACTTTCACATCAACCAGCCCTTGCTTCTTCCTACTTACTTCGCTAACTTCCAGAATGAAGGAAAGCTCAGTCTTCATTCTCTGGATGTTAAGAGGGTTCTTCGATTCTACATTGACAGAACAAAAGAGATACACAATCCAAGCAACTCTTTGTATCTTTCAGCATGCTTCGGCTGGGTCAGCCTGTTGCCATTATTTGTATTTCTGCATGGTGAGTAGCATGTCTTTGACGCTGCTACTCCATGGCGCAGGTCAAATTGGAAGACTGGGTTCATGCCCACTGTACCAGAGCAGTTGTGGCATCCCTGGCAGAGATTCGTAATGTACTCATTGCAAACATCTGCAAGGCTGTGACTTGGAGCTCAGTGCATACCTTTGTGAAGCACTACACTCTGGATGGCCATGCCAGACAGAACACTTTATTCAGCAGGACAATCTTTACGGACTTCTGTCCTGAGTGAGCTCTGTCTCCTGCCACCCTACTGGGGGGGGGGCGGATTTGTTTTTAGCTCGGTACTCTCCCTTTAGTGTGAATGAGTGGTGGAGACTTTTAGTCCAGGAAGATAAGGAAATGACATACCTTCTGTAATTCTTGATCTTCTTGTACAAAATCTCCACCACTCATTCACATGCCCACCCACCATCCCCTGAGCTCTCTCATCCTGTTTCTAGTCTTCACTCCCTCGTTAGCTTAGGCTTTGAAGACGTTGTTGCGTTGACCCTTCTTACACGGATCATCTGGGCTAATTTATGCCTAGATTAGGTTAGTTTCCTAGATTAGTTTATGCTGCACCTCCTCAGTCAAAAAAGGTACTGAGATGGTTGGGGGGTCGATGCCGAGATAGCCTATACAGGCACGAGGCAGTCTCATGATGCCACGCATGCATAGCCCTATCTCGGTGGCAGCTCTCCTGAAGATTGTTGGCTCCCACTGGGTCCTAGTGCCTCCGGCATAGTCCCATTAACGTGAATGAGTAGTGGAGACTTCGTCCAAGAAGATCAAGAATTACAGTAGGTGCATAATTTCCATTTCTCATCCCTTGAGCAGGACTGCCTGAGGGAAGAGATACCAAAACTCCTGCTAGCAGGTGCAGTAGATGAGGTGCCAGAGACCCGGAAGGAAACGAGATTTCTTTCCTGGTATTTCCCGGTATTTAAGAAATTAGGATGGAGGTGGTCAATCCTAGATCTTAGAAGGTACAAATTGGCTAATGAAATACAAAATTTCAAGGTGGTTTCTTTAAGGGATATATAGCAGTTCTATTCCTGAAAGGAGAAGACTGATTGGTTCTGCTCCCTAGTTCTGAAGGATGCATACTTCTGTATCCCACTCACGTGATTCCATCAAATTTTTTGAGATGTAGGCCACTCTGGTGGCCTAGTGGCAGCGCATTATGCTGCCGTGCTGATGACCCAGGTTCGGAAGTGAGCCCGGTAAGTCACATCAGGAGGCAGCCCATGGCTGAGACAGCTGGTGCTTGGTAGTGCATCTTCATCGGGGAGGCTTGGTGGTGAACTCCAACACTATAGTGACCCCTGTGGCTGCGCCGGAGAGCTTGCTCCTGTCGCATGGGGAAGTTGCAGCTGTATGAGGCCGACAAAGGCATGATTCCTGGGGAGGTTGTAGGGAAAAACGAGGGTAAAAAAAACCTGGTAGCCAGCTGAATGATGATTCTAACCCCAGGAACCACTCATTATGATTAAACTGATGCAGTCGGCCTCCTGTATTGAACTGCCTAGAGAGATGGAATGCTATGCAAATGATAGAACTCTCATTGGCTCATGCCAATTTTAAACTGCTGCCCTAGTAACTGCTGTACTTTGAGTGCTTCAGATTCTTTATTCCGCCTGCCAGTGAAGATGTCCCAGAGAGCTCTCCTTCAGCTTACTTCAGGTACTTTAATTTGGTTGATAAGTCCCATTTTAAGTTATTAAATTTTAGATTGCTGCCTCATAAGTTAGTTTGGTATAGATTATTAGTGTTTTTTTTTTTTAATAATCGCTTTATTAGGTTTTCATGGAATTAATACAAACAACAGATGTCAGACATAGAGTGACAAACACTAAACAGACAGATGCAATCAGATGTGCAAATTTAATCCTTTCAAGAAACATGTTTTATCAGAACAGTACTCTTGGTCCATTTATATGGGGTCATGAGGAGTTTTCCTCCCACACCTGGCATCAGCAAGCACCCTCCTACCAATCTATAATAATATATTCATCCTCTCTGTATATTTATGCACCCAGTCCCGTCCTCAGCATCATGTCCTCTGCCACACTTAAAGAAGAAAGGAAGGGGGCCCATCCCTGTAGGAAGGCCTCCTCCCTATCCCGGACAACTTGTATTAATCTTTCCAGGGCTAGAGTACACATGATTAACTGACGCCAGAGTAGGACTGTGGGTTTGATGTTGGAAACTCAAGTATTTTGGATGCAGTGTTGTGCCAGTATGAACAATGTCCTCATCCACCTGGGGAGAGGGGTCCACTCCTTCCTGTCCACCACCTCCACACCAAAAAGGCAGGTCATAAGGTCCCTCTCCAGTGGGTGACCAGCCATCTGAGCCACCTCAGCTACTACACCATCCCAGAACTTTACTAGAACTGAGCAGGTCCAAAAGCAGTGGATATAGGTGCCTTTTTCCCTGCCACACATAGGAGATACCGAGGGATGTGCTTTATGCACAGTAGTAAGGGGTAGTATAACCTGTGCAAGAACTTGAAAAAGGCCTCCTTAAACTTGTTACAGACCATTATCCCTTCTGGCATATGAAGAACCACCCTCCAATGCTCTTCGGTGATATGTTGCTCCAAGTCTCTTTCCCACAAAGCCCTTGTATTCCCAGTCAAGTCTGGCAGTCTTTGCTTACCCTGTTTAGCTGCCTTTCCCAAGAAACCTTTAGGATCCTTTTTAGCATAATACACCAGTTGTTCTACCAGGTCTGGCTTCAAACCTTCCCGATCCCCTCTATCTAATCTTCCCACAAAAGCTCGAATTTGCAGATATCTGTACAGATGGGGCTCCTCCAACTGTAGGTTCTGTTTCACTGCCTCAAAAGTGAATATTTTCCCCTTTACTATCAAATTACCTACACTACCAATTCCTCGTTTTTCCCACTCACTGAAACCTTTATCTTCTAGGCCTGGCAAAAAGAAGGGATTCTTAGCCACTGGCAGCAACAAGGTTTCCCCCGTCCAAGTACCTTCTGTCTTTTAAGCTATTCTCAATCCTCTAGCACTGCACGTACCAACGGATTGCCACCTCCCAGTGCTCTATAAGCCCATGATCCCTTGTTATGTAGGTATGCAGCGAGCCTCCTTGGAATCCCCCATTGTTCCAACTCCACCCAGCTGGCTACCGATGGTCGATGCACCCGATCTGTGATACCTCTCTGTTGCACAGCTAGGTAGTAATTACCCAAATCCGGAAAATTATGTCCCCCTTTGTCCCTCTCAGCCTTTAGGCTCTGTAGGCTGATTCTCGGCCTTCTTCCGCGCCATATGAACTCCGAGAACACTTTCTCTATCTACTTAACATCTCCCTTCACTAATCCCAGGTGCAGCATTTGCAATGGATACAAGATCCGGGGAAGGATATTCATTTTAGTCAAATTAATCCTCCCTAGCCAGGAGATAGGAAGCTGTGTCCATCTCCTAAGATCTACTATATTGGTCTTGATCAATCGGGGGGTAGTTCACGTTGTATAAGTCACCCAACCCTCGTCCCACCCGCATCTCCAGATACCTAAAACCAGACTGCACTATTTTGAGTCCCAACCATTCTAATTCCCTTTCACTCTCTGGGAAACACATAATTTCTGATTTCTCCAGGTTAATCTTATAGCCAGAGAAGCTGTTGAATTCCTCAATAAGGAACAGCAGTGGTACCATGGACCTCTGTGGGTTTCTGACAAATAGGAGCATATCGTCCGCATACAAGGCGACTTTATGCAAAATACCTTGAGCTTCCCCAGTTCCCTCCACTTGCGCATGTTGGCACACTGCCATTGCCAGTGGTTCAATCACCAGGCCAAACGAGAGGGGATAAGGGGCACCCCTGTCTTGTCCCCCTCCCTAAATCAAACTGCTCTAAGAGACCCCCTTTCACCAAAACCTGTGCTCTAGGTTTCTCGTACATGGTCTTCACCCACCCCACATAAGAGTCCCCCAGACCAAACCGGGCCATCACCGCAAACAGGTAATCCCATTCCACCCTGTCAAACGCCTTCTCAGCGTCCATTGACACTATGCCCACTTTCTCTTGTTCTCTACCGGCCCTCCAGATAATATTAAGTAACCTGCGCACGTTATAATACGACTGACTGCCTTTAATGAACCTGCTTTGGTCTGGGTGGATCAAGTCCAGCAAAATATTTTCCAATCTGGTGGCCAATACCTTTGCTAGGATTTTTAAATCAGAGTTAAGCAACGAGATGGGCCTATATGCTGCGGAGTCCATCCCATCCTTGCCTGGCTTAGGTATCAAGCAAATTGTGGCATCATAACAGGTGTCAGGTAAAACAGGAATCTCCACTCCCTCCTCCTTCTTAAAGAGCTCACAAAGTGCCCCTGTCACTTGGCCCCCCAGTATCTTGTAATACTCAATTTGAAAGCCGTCTGGGCCACTAGGTTTCCCATGTTACAGTTTTCGTATGGCCCCCAGAAGTTCAAACCTTGTAATAGGTTGACCAAGCTGTTTCCTTTGAATTTCTGAAGCTTCAGGCAGACACAAACCAGCTAGGAATCATTGTATTTGGGCTTCCTTTCCCTTATGTTCTGCCTTATATAGACACTCATAAAAGGTTCAAAAGCAACCTCTTATGTTCCTAGAGTCCTTACAGGGTCTGCCCTCTCCATTTCTAATCCCCAGTATACGGGTTGGGCAACTGCCACCCTTCATTAGTCTCACCAGTAAAGGCCCTGGTTTGTTTCCCCATTCAAAGACCTGCCTTTTGCAATAAAACCAAGTCCTACCAGCTTCTTCTCGCAGTAGGGCATTTAGAGCTTCTCTTGCTGTTGCCAGCAATTTAGTCGCTTTTCCCTGTTCTCCATTTGCCACCCATTTCTTTTTTTTTTTTTATCGCAACTCTGTTTCTCCACTGCTGCAGCACCTTACCGGCGGGGGCATCCAGCCACCGGCCGTGCCATGAGGAGAGCAGCAGGCTCACTCGCATGATGGGGGTCCAGCACTACCGTAGTCAAATTGCTGGAAGGCTCCCTGTCCCTGCCCGGCTGGACTGGCGCCAATCCCCTCCAGTGCAATTCCGGACAGTCCTTTCCACATGGCAGGTGCGGCCATCAAGCTGCTCGGTCGAAGTGAGTCTTTTTCTGTTTTCTCCCCAGTGGGAGCACAGACATGCAATGATATCCATGCACCAGCGTGCAGACGTCCGCCGTGCTCCCCCCCTTCCAGACACCCGTACGTCCACAGTACCACCAGGCATCCCCAGGCACCACCAGTGTGTATCCCACCCTTTCCCCAAGGACTAGGAGAGCAGTCGTCGGACGCTTCGATCCCAGTCCTCCCCTGCCGACCCCCAACGGCCTGGGCTCATTTCCGAACCCGGTTCGCCGGCATGGAGTGAGGTGTGGTGTCCAGCGCCTCAGCCCTCAGCGCCACTGGGACAGGCGCCACCTGTTTCTCTAGATCCTTTAACTACTGCTCCAATTCCACCCGCTTGTCTCTTTTCTGCTTCTTCACCTTTGCCATATAGGCTATTATAAACCCCTCATGAAAGCTTTCCCAGCCTCCCAAAAAGTGGTTCTGTGTATGTGTGGGGAGGTGTTGGTCTCCTCGTAGAGTTGCCATTGTTCCACTAAATAATCCCTGAAGGCCTGATTTTTAGCCATATACTTGGGGAACTTCCACTGTGGGGGTCCCTCCCTGTTTTCCCTGCTAGACAAGCTCAAGACCACCATGGCGTGGTCAGAGATATGGGTAGGACTGGGGAAAATTTCCTGGACCCTTCCAAGCCAAATTCTAGGCAGATAAATATAATCAATTTGTGACCAGGTTTTATGTGGGTTAGAGTAGAACGTATACTGTCTCGCTCCCAAGTTGGCTGTACGCCATCCATCCACCAAATCCAAATCTGCCATTGACCCATAGCTTCCGACATCCTACCCCTACCCTCGGAATGATCCATATGAGCATTCATGGTCCAATTGAAATCCCCCCTCCCCCCAAAATCAACCCCCTGGAAATTGCTCCCTTATTAGCAAGTCCAGTAGAGAGATATAAATCTGTGGTTCATAAACCACAGGAGCATATACACTCCCAAATGTGATTGATTCTCCCTTTAACATTCCAGAAATAAAGATGTACCTGCCCCCCACCCCCAGGTCTCTAACTACCATCTTGACTTCAAAAGGAAAGTTCCTGTGTAGAAGTATAGCCACCCCACGCTTATGGGAGGAGAAGGAGGCAGTGTAACATTTCCCCACCCAGTTTCGAGCCAACTTTGCATGCTCTACATCCGTCAGGTGGGTTTCTTGTAATAAGGCTACCTGCGCTCCTGCCCTTTTCAGGGTAGTCAAGAGTGACATTCTCTTCACTGGACTTGCTATCCCTTTAACATTCCATGAAATAACATTAACATTCTGTTTATTAGCCATGGTCTGTGTGATAAATTGCCTTGCACCACTCTCTCTCTCTCTTGTAGCCAGACACTTCTTCCCAACCCATGAGGATGTTCATCCCGGCCCTTCAGATCCCATTTGTACCATACAATTACAATAACACTCACACCATCGATTGCATCTAAGAACGGAATAACAGAAATAACAACAGTAGTCTGAACAATAACTTGAACTAACCACTTCTCCCCCCCCACCCCCCACCAGCCCCCCACCCTTCACTCTTCAACTGTCATTTCTTGGTCAATGCCCCAAGGTAGAATAAGATTTTCCCTACTCCTTCTTTCTGAGCGAAGCTCTGAAATGTCTTCTAGAAAAAGTGTGAATCCCCTAAAAGTCTCAGACCCACCACATCCCTTCACCATCCCCCCGGCTCCTTACAACATTGTTATTAAGCATGTCCTTTCCCTCTTCCCTAAATCCTCTGAATTCCATCATTTAACTTCCCATCTACCGCCATCCTCCCACCTCCTTTCCCCCACGACACTAATTACAACATAGCACAAGTGTCCAGAAACCCTTCCAACTGACATGTGCATCCTGTCACCCCCCCCCACCAACAGCCGGCCATCCCGCAGGGCATTACTCTTCATGGCCATTCTAATCCTTTATGCTTATCCCATTGCAGCGTCGGATAGGTATCTCCCCCCCCCGCAAGGTCGCAGCCTCCAACGCTGTGCCAATGAACAGGGCCTTCCCCTTGAATGTGGTCCCTGCCGCTCGCAGCAGGCCACCCAGCATTAGACCTGTTCTTATTTTATTTCTTTCCCCGACTTCATTTCTTGACACCCAACATCAAATTACCCAATTCAGTATAACCATCAGCTTCTAGGGAAGGGGAAAACTGGTGTCTAACTTTTATACCAAGCACCTGGGAAAGAGGAGGCATTATGTAAGGCCTCCCGGCGGCAGCAAGTGAAGGAGTAAACAGACCGCACCAGAAATCAAAGGCACTAAGCCTGCTCCCCCACCCCTATCCACCAAGAGGTGGAAAAAAAAAACCAGCCCAAATTTCAACTGCACCATGGCAGATGGGATTTCCGTGCAGAAGAGCATTGTCCAGACCATGAAGATCCCTTCAGGTCCGCTGCTTTCATAACCTCTCCCCGACAGCAATTTTCAGCACCAAACGACTGTGGCAATCTTTCAGAGATACAACCTCAAACTGATCTGACCCAGGCCCATGTGCATAGTAACAATCCCTTTTTGTTCCCAGAAGCACACAGTCGGCCACCCAGCATTAAATCTGCTCTCATTTTGTTTCTGTTCCCAATTTCCTTTCTTAACCCCACCTTCAAAGTACCCCATTCAAAAGTCCACTAACATATACAAAAGGGAAAAACACTTTTTTTGCATTTAACTCCAGATAATATACATAGCCAGGTGCCTGGGAAAAGGAATTACCACATGGAAGGCCTCCCAGCAGCAGCAAGCGAGGGGGAAGACAGGCCGCGCCTTCGATCATACATGCTAAGTCCACCCCCCCACCACTCCCCACCGTGAGGCAAGAGAGACTGCATGGCCTGAATTCCAACTGCGCCATGGCAAGTGGGGTCTCCATTCAGAAGGACATAGCCCAATCAATCAGGTCCACTGCTTTCATAGTCCCCACAGCAACTCGCCAGTCCCAAGAGATCATGGCAACTTTCAGAAGAATACCCTTGAATTAAACTGTCCTCAAGCCCTTCAACATAGTACCAGTACCTTCTTCATCGTGCAACTTTTAGATCAAATAGCAAGCCGAAAACATACCAGCTTTCCAAATGTTAAACTTTATTGTAACAAAAGAAAATGACTCCCCTTCAGGTCGCAGAATAGAACCACAAGGCTATTTCCACTGCCCTCACCCCACTTTCTTTCGCAGGGCCTTTACAAATTCTTCGGCCTTCTCCACTTCCCAAAAGGAGAAGGTCGCTCCTTCGTGCCAGATCTTCAGCTTGGCGGGGTACACAGAAAGTTCTCCACCTTCATCCCCCTCAGCTGTGCCATAATCGCATTAAGCATTTTTCTTTTTTTGAGCAATGTTGCCGAGTAATCTTGTGAGATGAACAGGTGATTCCCTTCAAAGCTCAGCATGCCCTTCTCCTGTAGGCCTTCAGGATCATCCCCTGGTCCTAGAAATGATGAAATCTCATAATGATCTGCTGCGGCGGTTGAGCCACTGGTGGTCACGGCATCACAGCTCGATGAGCTCGCTCAAGCTTCACCCTGCCATGCTTGGGTTGTACTCCTAGCAGCTCCAGCAGCACTCGACCACAGAATTCCAGGGCTCCCTCTTGCCCTTCTGGTAAGCCTTGTAGGCACAAATTTAAGTGCCGGTGGTAATTTTCCTGATAATCGTATGCCTCCTTAAACTCCTCTAATTCTTTTTGCAGCGCTAGGACTTGCCCAGGAACCGGCATCATTTCATCCTCCATTCTTGATATGCATTCTTCAGCATCCGCCAGCTGATTGCCCTGATGGGTTTGCTGCTCCAGAACCTCCTGCAGTCGGGAGTCTAATTTGTCCTCCAGTTTTATTAATCTTGGCTCCAGCACCGCTATTACCTGGCCAGTGAGCTCTCGGGCCAAGCGCGGCAACCTCCACAGCAGACAGTGACACCAGGCCCGAGTTATCACCCGAGGTGCTCGCCGCAGACTTCTTGCCCATTTTACCCACGAGACATTGACTTTTAGTGGGGTTGGGGGTCAGATACTCGTCCATAATGCCTTCCAACACCGGTTGCTGCTACCAGTAGACCGTTTAAAGATGTTTTATACTTAATATTACTATTATTTTCAGTCGTTGGATCAGAGCGATGAGAAAAGTGTCTGTCTAGTTAGCTGCTCATCAGCACCCCCCCCCCCCAGTTTGAGGTTTGTTTTTTTAATCATTTTTTTTGCGGTTCCCTCACAGTTCCATGGAACCGAGGGATTTGCGGTTCTCTGTGAGGTTTTTACTTCAAATTAAGCGTTAATTCTCACTTACTTGACAGTTCCCCTTAGGATCCCTCAACTGTTTATATTTTTACTTAAATTTAGTTTCATTTCGGAGCAGTAGGTGGTGGCATGAACAGTGGGTGGTGGTGTGCACTGTTCCCGGGTCTCTGAAACAAGGAATTCCTTCTTTTCCTCTTCTGAGTGAGTGGCTTCTCTCTGGTGCTGTAAAGGGAAAGCCTGCTGGCTGCACACCAGCTTTAAAGAGACAAAGTCTCAACCATTGGACTTCCAGTTCCGGAATGGTGCAGTGACCAGCTTAGCGTGGTGGCTCCCAAACTTTTAAAATACAATCGGTCTCTTACCTCCAAAATCTAACCAACTCCAGTGAAGGCTGGAAATGAGGAGAGACCCCTGCAATTCACGAGACTGCTCTGCTCTGCTCACGGACCCCGGCGGCGACAAAGACAAAAATGGAACTCCTCTTGCTGTCCCCCCCCCGGCCGCATGGAAGAGGGAAGTTAACAGCTAGGCCTCACCAGTCTCAAGTGTCTGTTACACTCTGCAAGGAGGCCCCATACTGCAGCATTCGTCTCGCCCTCCTCTTCTCCTCCTATTGCCCCCTTTAGCGGCGACTGTGCACACCCGGTCTCCCGATTGCTTCCCCAGTCCCTGAGCCACTTGAAGTGTCGGGAGATCCTCAGCCGAGTCGGGTCTCTGCGATCGCGATTTTGCGCCAGTCCAGGGAACGCCGGGCAGACTCCTCGCTGGTTCGCAGCCTTGACTCTGTGAAGCATCTATAGAACAGTGTGCACTGAAGAGCACACTAGCAAAGGGCCCAGCTCCTGTGTGCAACGGATCATTCTGCAGTTTATTCACACACAGCCAACAATAGTTTAAAGGGGCCAGCATTTAAATAAAAAAAAAAAAATAATAAATAATTTTTTCCAACAACGAAAAGAGGCAGGAGAGAGAGGAAAGGGGGGAAGAGGAGAAGGGAGAGAGAAAAGGAAGAGGAGAATAAAAAAGGAAACAAAGGGGATAAAAACCTCTCTTTGCAGCTTCCTGGCTGCTCTCTATGGAACTTATCCTACAAAACAGATTTTCCCCACTCTCAGATACAACTATAGAGGAGGGAAAAGCTATTTCTTCTACAGTGGGACCAATAGTGAATTCAAATCCACCTGCAGCCTTAATAATTAATTCAGTTCACCCCCCTCCCACATCCATGGCCACCAAAGGAGGGAAAAGAAGGGGAAATGAAACCCATTCAGTTATGCCTGACCAATTAGCCCCTCCACCAGAGCAGAATATTCTTCGGACCATTTCTGAATTCAGAGAAGAAATGAGGGACTCTCTCAACCAAGTTAAAGCTGATTTGAGATCACTTCAGACTCGGGCTGATGAGGCAGATCAACAAATATCTCAAAATACTACAAAAATAAACGCCCTGGAGTCAGCAGTTCTCTCCTTAGCGGAATCCCAGTACCATTGCTCCCTCAGACAGGAAGATGCAGAGAACAGAGGGCGAAGGAAAAATCTTCGAATTATCGGCCTGCCAGAGGGTGATGAAGGCTCTGACCCCTTGGCCTTCGCAGACCAATTCTTCAGATCCATTCTCGACCTGGGCCCGGATTACCCCCTTGATTTCGAACGTGCCCACTGGGCACTGGGTCCTAAACCAAAGGCTAAAGATGCCAGACCCAGATCGTTTGCAGTAAGGATGCAAAGTTTCCAGACCAAGGAACTGCTCCTTAAAAAATCTTGGCAGAAAGGGAAAATTATGTATGGATACCACCGAATTATCATCATCGACAACGATTATGCCCCCTTTACCCAAAGCCAGAGAAGGGCGTACGCTCCACTGTTTCCTATCCTAAGATCACAACAGATCAGATTCCGCACCCTTTACCCAGCCAAGCTAGTAGTGTTTCTACCAGAAGGCCCCACCTCATACTCTTCTGCTTCGGAAGCCAAGGAAGACCTGTTTAAAAAGGGGGTGCTCAGGGAACGTCCGTTGAACCGAACTGGACCCTCCAGGACCTCGCCTCAAGGACAACCCTTCTCAGATGAATGACACCAACCTAACACGAGTCTGGATGAGATGCTTCAGAAGATTCGGTCCCTGAGAAACCCTACAATATCAGTCAACCAGTAACAAGTCCTGGTGGTGGGTGAGTCCTTTCGGCTTTTTCTTGGGGAGGATGGGAGGGAGATGGGGGGTGTCGGCTGGGGGCGGGGCTCCTGGGTGGACCTGCTCTCGGGCTCCGTCCCACCAGTCTAGCATCTTAATCAAGGGAAAATTAATAAAATTATTTCCCACTACTTTGCTGTGATTGGGGGAATGAATTCCTCCTTGATGGCGGGCTATACGCCTGGCTGAGGGGGTAACGGGTCCCGACTAAGTAGGGCTGCCGGGGCGCTCCCCCCTGGGGTGGCACCTCACTCTTCCCCTCCCTCCCTGGACCTCGGGAGTTCTCCATGCTTTCGTCTTGGGGGGACTTCCTGAGGATTCCCCTCCCCTCGAGAAGTCATCTCATTGGAGGCCCCCCCCAGGTGAAAAACAGAAGGACCAAGGATCCTGAGACAATAAAAAAACGTTGTGGACTGGAAAACATCAACACAAATTTCAATTGCATGGCTTTTGCTCTCATTCACAATAATTTTTGAGCAACGGTGGGGGTCCTTGTACGCCTAGAGGGGAAGAGCAAGGGCCTCTCCCTTCCCCCACCCCCCTTTTTTTAATCCCTTCCTCATTTTCTTTTTCAAAACACCCCTTCCCAGTCCTCCCTCTTAGGATAAGTTTATTATAGTATTTCTACTATGGAAGGAATAACATAGGGGTTGGCCCCCTAGATTAAAGAGTTGGGATCACTGGAACGCTGTGACAGAGTGATCGTTAGTGAGATCCCTTACCTTAGCCCCGGGCTAATGCTTGAGGTATTTGGGATTAATGGGAGAAACAAACAGACGCCCTTCCTACCTCCCCCTTAAATATAATTCTCAATTTCTTTTTCTTTTTTTTCCCTCCTTTTCTTTCCCTACAAGGGGCCGGACTGTGGGATGATGGCTCCCTTTTATTAGGAGACCCATTACCTTTGTTAATGGGGTTCTCCAAAATGAAAATCTCCCAAAGGGAAGGAGGGGGGAGGCGTCGGAGGGAGGAGAGCGGTAAGGAGGGTTGGGTCCCAAGTGACTGAGGGGAGGGCCTAGGGGAACGAGGAATCGGTTTCTGGGTGTCCCCACTCCTCCCCAACTTTGGTGAGGAGAGGGGACCCTACTACATAGGGAACTTTGGGGGCCCACACCGCCCATTTTAGTGAACCCTTAGGGTGAAGATTGGTACCCTTGGAGGTATCTCTTGCCAAGGAGATCCTCGATCAACGCTGACTTCCTTTGGGAACTGGCTTGAGATTACGGAAGGATGGAACTTATTCCCACCCCAATAATGGAAGTATCAATGAACAATGTTATGTTAAGTTGTTTTAAAATGTTAAATGCAACTTGCTTAGGTTTCCTATTTATAGTTGGCTACTTAGCTACAGTTAATGCCATAGTTAACTTTGGTTCACGTATTGAAACTGGAATGAGACGCAGGAGACAGGATACAATATTTCATAGTATAGCTTTATTACAGAAACTTCAGAATATTATGTTGGTGAGATTTAACGGCTATCCACAGGAAAAACAAATCATGATTAATAGACCTCCTCACGCAGTCGGGGAGGAGCGATTCAGGTGAATTCGTCCAGGATGACCTGAAAAATAAACAAAACAGAAAACTGAATGGCTAAAAATTACAATAAAATAGAAGAAATCAACAACACACTTAAAACAGTTAAAACAAAGTCAGGTACAACAAATCCAAATGGCTTCCCAACCGTAAATATTTACTCAATAAACATGAACGCCTTCATAACCCATCAAAAGATAGAGAGTGATGCAACACGAAATAAACAGAAGGCAGATGTTATATTTATACAAGAATCACATCTTTCAGATACCGAACATCAGAAACTAAAATGGGAGGCCGTTGCCATTTACTCTTCATCTCACCCGAGTGGACGCAAAGGGGTAAAATATTGATCCCACAACCACTCAATTCAAAATAAACAATATTCAATCTGACAGATTAGGACATTATATCATAATACAAGGCTGCCTATACAACCAAGAAGTCACACTAGCTAATATATACCTACTCAAAAACCAAGTCGCTCTAATTCGCAAATCTTAAATAAAATAATAGACCTGCATAAGGGGCAATTAATAATGGCAGGAGACTTTAACATGACAATTACCCCAAACTTAGACTCATCTAATCCCAAAATCTATCGCCTATCCTCTCCGGTAAAGTTTTTCAAAATACATGTTGAAAATCTCGGCCTAGTAGACATCTGGAGGAAATTCTTTCCCTCAGACCCAGGTTTTACATATTATTCGGGAAGATTTAATTCCTATTCTAGACTAGACTATTTTTTTACCTCATGTGAACACTTCTCAGTGCGAGACATAATAATCTGCCCAAAAATAATATCTGATCATCACCCTCTGATGCTAAAAGTGGATATGGGTAAAAAAACAAAACAAACTCTTTGGAGACTTAACCCCTATCTCCTAAAGGATAAATAATTTACTGACCAAATCAAAAAAAGAATCCCACAGTTCTTTGAAGAAAACGCATCATCAGCTGTTTCTGAAGCCATATTGTGGGACACAATAAAGGCCACTATCAGAGGGGAGATCATAGCTTATACCTCAAAGGAAAAAAAGGAAAGGGAAAGGAAATATCAGGATCTTACCAAGACTTTACAAACCCTTCAACTACTATATAGAGAAGGGGATAAGGAAATACAAGTCAAAATCAGAGCAACTAAGTCAGCACTCCAAAAAATCATGGATGAAAAAATTCAAATGTCCCTTATTTACTTAAAACAAACAAATTATGAGGGTGGATCTAGGGGTACCTGTAGACTGATGCAAAAACTGAGAGCAAGGGAAAATGCAGTAACTATATTAAAAATAAAACACCCTCATACTGGTAGGATAACCCATAAGGAAGAAGAAATAAGACAAACTTTTGCTGATTATTACCAGCATCTTTACACAACACACAATACCTCTTCTCAAGAGGATAGACAAGCATTTCTAGCTCAAATACAGCTCCCAAAAATTACAACAGCACAAGCTCAGAAACTACAAGCCCCTATAACAACTGAAGAAGTAGAGATGGCAGTCACTAAACAATCTTCGGATCGTTGCCCCGGTCCTGACGGATATGTCAATGAATGGTATAAAATTTTCAACAAAGAATTAACCCCTAGACTCCAAAAGTTGTTCAGAGAAACGGCCATGGGTCAAGCACCCTCCCATCATGGGACTACGCTACAATTGCAGCTATTCCAAAACCCATTGGAAATAAATTAGACCCCTCTGCCTACCGACTGATTTCAATACTAAATTCAGACTACAAGATTTTTATGGCCATTTGGGCCAAAAGATTAGAAATAATCCTCCCAACGATTATACATCCGGACCAAGCGGGCTTTATAAAAAATAGATCAACAACTGATAATATCAGAAAAACACTAATCTAATACTAATGGAATACATCCAAACACGGAAGATTCCATCAGCCTTTTTAAGCCTTGACGCCGAAAAGGCATTTGACAAGGTACAGTGGCCCTTCCTATGGGACACATTAAAAACATTTGGTTTTCTTGATTCACTGCTGCGTTGGTTGTCCCAAATATATCTCTCACCAAAAGCCTACATTAGAATAAATGGGGGACTATCTTCCCCGATCTCTATCGGCCAGGGCACAAGGCAAGGATGTCCTCTCTCCCCTCTATTGTTTGTATTATATCTTGAACCATTAGCTAGCGCAATCAGAATATCGAGGAATATAGAGGGCATACCAGTGCAGCAGTCTGAAAACAAGATCAGTCTTTTTGCAGACGACATACTTCTTTCCCTTTTGTCCCCTACAGAATCAATCACAGAGACATGGAGAGTACTGACCCGATTTGAAGAGTTGGCCGGCTTTAAATTAAACGTCACAAAAACAAAGGCCCTCTTATATAATTATACTCCCCCAAATACTGTAAAACGAAGTGTTTACAATCAAATGGCACTCAACCAAAATAAAATACCTAGACATACACATCCCTCACAATCTTTACTTAATTGAATTAATCAATTATGAGCCCATTTCAATAGAAATCAACAAAGACTTGGACAAATGGATCCATCTTCCATTATCCCTGTTTCAACGAATAGAAACCATTAGGATGCATGTCCTACCTTGTCTACTGTACCTATTCCAAAACATTCCATACTTCCCATCCCAATACTTTGTCAAGTCTTGGGACAACATGATATCAAAATTCATATGGAACAAACAGAAACCACAAATTCGCCTTTCTATATTAAAATTATCATTAGCTCAAGGTGGAACTAATCTTCCGGACCTTAAAAAATACGCTGAGGCTGCCTTTTTAAAAATCCTTCTACTATGGCTTTCGGACCAGTTCGACTCTCAATGGAAGAGGCTGGAATTCCATTTGAATGACATGTATGATATTAAAAAAACTATTTTTTCATCTCCAGGGAAAACTCCTCCTTTAAAAGATTTCATAGTCATTACCTCACAGGTCTTAAAAATATGGTTCAAAATGCGTGAAAAAGCGCCACTTCAATTAATTAACGAACATTGCAAGTTAATTTCAGAAGACGATCTCTTCGCCCCATCTCATAATGACTTAGCATTCTCCCGTTGGCGTAGGCTGGGACTGGAACAGGTTTTTCAGTTTCTGGGCCCAAATGGAATCCTATCATTTGAAGAATTAAAATCAAAATATAATCTCCCAAATTCTGACCAATTCAGATACTTCCAAATTAGAAATCATCTTCTACGTAATAGTTATCCAGGTTAAACTGAAGTCTCCCTTCCCCCCTCTCCTAAAATTATTTATTGACCACTCTTGGGGACAACATTGGAACCATTTAATTGGTAACGTATACAAAATGATGCGAGATCAATCAAAAGAATCAACAAACTCAATTCTAGAAAGTTGGAATAAGGACTTGGACCTCGTGGTGTCCAACGAAGAATGGTCCTCTTCATCTCTGAGAGTGGTCAAGATCACCAGATCTCACGTCTGGAGGGAATATTCCTGGAAATGTAGATCTAGATTTTTCAGATCACCAGCTAGCCTGACTAAATATCTTCCAAGGGAATACGGGGTCTGTTGGAGGGAGTGTGGAGCAGAATTAGCTGACTTAGCACATATAATGTGGCTATGCCCACGCCTAATGCCTTTCTGGCTAAATATACAAAATGAAATTAGTAAGGGCTTAGGTGAAAATGTCGAGCTCACAGCTGAGATGGTGCTCATGGCCGTCTACCCGGATCGCTCTCCCCCTTGGACTAAGACCCTGCTTCCCATTCTGCTGTTGGCAGCAAAAAAATCTTTGACAAGGAAATGGATGACAAAAGTAGTACCAAGTATACAGGATTGGAGACAAATTGTGTATGCTGTATACCAGATGGAAAACATTACAGCGAAATTGAACAACCAAATAGATAGTTTCATCACCCTATGGAGGAGATGGTCAACCAATCAGGCAAGGGTTGATCCCGATTTCTGCCCTTAAGGGGTAGGCATTGAGAGGGGACGAAGAGAGAAGTGAGTGGGGGCAGGGATTGGTCTGACTCTATACATGATAAAGATAGTCCAGTCTTGGTCTAAATCTGTAACCAATGTAAAAGATATCTATGCACTGTTCTTCTGTATAATAACAAATCTGAAGTCAACATAGAAAATCCACTTTTTGTAGAATGTCTCCTGATGTAAAAGCAAAAGAAAATCTAATAAAAGTCAAATTTTAAAAAAAAATTAGTTTCATTTCGGTCTAGGAACCGATTAGTGCTCGGTTGTTTAATTTTGAATTTGCCGGTTCCAGTTATCCGATTATTTTTTTTTGCTAACGTTTACATTTCTATACTTTGCCCAATGGCAGAGGTCCCTGATGATAAACCTAAAAAACGCACAAGACCCACTGGTTTTAAATATTGTGAGTCTTGTGGTCAGATTATAGCAACAGAAGGCAGGCATTCCCTCTGTGTGTTTTGTTTGGGAATGGCTTCTACCTCTGCTAGTGCTGCAGAAGAAAACTCCTCTCCCTCTATCCCTAATAAGGACAAGAATAAGCCCAAGGATGCTGACAAAGCAGATAAGACTGTGCAAGGTAAATCAAAAAGGGCTGTTGAGACAGTGGCTGAAGCTGTCCCACTTAAGAAAAAATATAAAGAAAAACATGTTGATGTGCCTCTAGCCAAGAAGGCTAAGGAGCTCCCAGCAGAAAAGCAAAATATGCCCTGAACTGAGGACATTACAAAGGCTTTACAGATTTTGCAAGCCTTACAGGCTGTTGTCCCAGTTCCCACACCAGTTACACTGGTTCCAGTGCAAGTTCCTGCACCTCAGGAACCTCGACCTCTATATGGAAACCTGAGGAGGATGAAGAGGAGATTGAGAGCCAGAGGTTTCCCCAGAGCAGGATTTTAGCTCCCCTCCCAGGGGACCAGAGGACTACACCTCTCACTATGCCTTCGTAAAGAACATGGTGGATACCCTCAGTCTCCCCCTCCAGGAGATGGAGGAGGATGTGAAGGAAGCTGATTTTCTTGATATGATGGGGTTAGCCCCCACAGAACGCCTTCTGTTGCCTATGCACAAATCTTTAAAAAAGCTGTGCTGCAAATACTGAAGACTCCAACTTCAATACCTGGAGTGGACAAGAAATATCAGTTGGACAGAACCACTGCTGATATTTTGTTCAGTCACCCTGATCCTGAAGGGGTGGTCCAGGCTGCTGCCTGTACTAAGGCCAGGATCCCCTTAGCAACCCACCCCCCTCAAGAAAGATATACAAAATCATACATACCCCCATAATGCAAAGCATCATGGGCTGTATATGCAAATCACCACAGAATATTATGCTGATTTAACTTTAAGCAGAAATGCTTGGTGCTGAAAGGCCTCTCACACAGTCTGCAAAGGGTGCCAACAGAAGACACATACACATGTTTCGTCCTACCAGGACTCATCAGTGTGCCTCGTCTGTGTGGCACCCCAGTGGAATGAACCAGCTACCCTAAGATGGTCTGTCTGGGTTATGTTGTGGTGAACCCATTAAAACCAAAAAACAAGCTTAAAGACAAAGAACCTCAGTGCGCAAGCACTGAAGCAATGGTTACCCCAAAGGGCATTGGCCAGGAAGCCAAGTTTCAAAGAAATACAAAGAAAGATGGATACCATGGGTAAGAAGGATTACATGGTTGCCTCACTCACTGTTAGACAGGCAAATTATATGGCCTGCTGTTCAATGTCAGACGGCATTATGGAATTCTGTCTTTGCTCTGTCTGATAAAGTTCAAGGTGAAGTGGCAATTGACTTGGAAGAAACTGCAATGGCTGCCCTTGATGCCACCAAATATCAGTTCCACATGGCTGTGGATGCTAATGATACTGCAGCCAGGCTAATGGCTTTTTCAAACAACATGAAGTCTTGCTGTATTCTGACATATTGCAGTTAGCCCCAGCACTTGAACTGCCCCGGAGATGAAAGAGTTAACTCTATGCAGAAGCATAGAATGTTGAGCTGGAGCTCGGTTCAAACCACTGTCTGCTGCACTTGAAGTGTAACTGTCAGATTCTTTACTCCGCCTAACTGAACAGTCGCTCCGGAGTTTGCTCCTCGCTTTCAGTTTGGTAAAGTAAATCGTCGGTTTAAACCGTGAGATTTTCTCTCATTTT
Organism: Neoceratodus forsteri; assembly: GCA_016271365.2. Taxonomy (NCBI): domain Eukaryota; kingdom Metazoa; phylum Chordata; order Ceratodontiformes; family Ceratodontidae; genus Neoceratodus; species Neoceratodus forsteri. The sequence goes on from CM057452.1 coordinate 574,412,669, forward strand.
CTCGGTTCAGATCCCTGTCTATGGTACAGTAAGTGTTTAGGTAGTGGACTGAAGAGTTTTGAGAGTTTTTCTGAGGAAATTGTAAACTTTGTTTATTGTGGTCTGTTCGGCTGAACCGATCATTTTCTCTTGATTGTTTACTTGTGGTGATTCCAGTGCCTATCGGTTCTAAAAAAAAAACAACACATTTTCGTTTTTTTTTTTCCAAACACCCATGGCATGGTGAGGAACCAATAGGTTAGTTTTACCTGGCCTGAAGCCGTGTAAAGGGTAAGTTTATTTTTTTGTGGCCATGTCTGAAAAACCCAGAAAGAAAACCGGGCACACTGGGTTTCAGCACTACAGTGTGTGTGGGGAGGCCTTTGCTAAGGCTGATCCCCACACCACCTGTGTATATTGTCTGGGGTTTGACCACCTCGATTCAGACTGCCAAATTTGTAAAAATTTCCCGAAGACTACCCTAGATAAATGGTTGGGTAGGCTTAGGGATAAGGAGGCCGAGAAGTCCGCTGACCCAGATGGCCAGCCCGGTTCGGTTCTGACTGAACCTGAGGGAGTGCCCTCTGACCAGGGCCATACTTCCTTGGGCAAGAGGAAAATTGCCTCTGAGGGGTCAGTTCCTTCAAAAAAGAAGAAAAATTAGAAATCAACCGGTTCGAATCCTGAATCTCTTCATCCGACGGCCGATGAAATTGCCCAAGCTATTAGTATTGTAGAATTGTTCGACTGAAACTGGCTCTGCCGGTATATTCGACTATCAGTTCCTCCCGTTACAGATTACCCCTGGAGGAATATTATGATCCAGAATGGGAGGGGGAAGTTGAAGAGGATGAAGAAGAAAAGTATGATGGTGGGGAAGGTCTGGATGAGCCTATTGAACCAGACATCTCCCCAGACAGGCCTTCTGGAGTTTCCCCTCCTAGGCTTTCTGAGTCCCCTTCCCACTTTGTTTTACAAAAAAGTGGCTGAGACCCTCCATCTCCCTGTGGATGAAGTTGTACAGGAGGAAGAGGAGCCTGATTTTGTTGAGATGATGGACATCCCAGAGTCCAAGAGGCTGTCTATTCCCTTGCATAAATCTTTTGGGAAACAGACATATAAACTTTTAAAGACACCTAATTCTCTGCCTCCAGTGGACAAACGTATGGACAGGAGGTACATGCTGTCAGCCTCAAGTTTGGAGTTTCTGTATCAGCATTGCAGCCATGTTGGGGTAGTACAGGCTGCAGCCTGTGATAAGGCTGGCATTCCCTTGGCTTCACACTCCCTGGATAAGGACTCCAGGAACATAGATGCCATGGCCAAGAAACAGTATTTGGCATCTTTCTCGGGACTGAGACAGGCTAACTACATGGCCTTTGCAGCTAGATTCCAGAAGTCCAGGTGGGAGTCTGTTTTGGATCTGGCTAAGTAGGCCTCCCTGCAGCTGGCTAAGGAGCTGGAGGAGGTGGCAGCTGATGGAACTGAGGCATCAAAAATCCAATTTCATGCTGCTGTCAACTCCAATGATGTGTCATCTAGAGTCATGGCGACATCTGTTGCTCTGCGGAGAATGGCTTGGCTCAGATGTACTAGTCTATCACAGGATACCCAGGCTAAGGCCATGGATTTCCCTGTTGTAGTAATTCTCTTTTTGGGGAGCAGACAGAGAATTACATGAAAAAGATGGATGAATACAGGACCACCCGTAGGAGTGCTCAAGCCAAAGAAAGGCAAATCACTCCTTGGAGGCAGCAGTCTAGGGTCAGAGGCAGGCCTTTTCAAAGGCCTTTCTTCCAAGCTCAGGCCTCCTCTCCTTTTGCTCAGAGGGGGTTCTTTAGAGGGAGAGGTAGAAGGGGGATGAGCACAGCTGCATCCTCCTCTCAGCCCAGGGTCCCTGCCAAGCAGACACCCTGATGTGTCAGCCTGCGTTGAGACCCCCATTCCTGTAGGAGGCACTCTGGCTTACTACTTCCAGAACTGGAAGTCTGTTACCTCAGACTGGTGGGTCTTGGAGGTAGTAAGCCAGGGACTGGCTCTCAGCTTCAAAAAGTTTCCAAAGCTGAGACCCAGATCTTTTCCACCTGCAAACATCTCCGAAACCATTGCCCTAGAGGCAGAGGTTTCATCTCTTCTGGCCTTAAGGGTCATAGAGAGAGTTCCTACAATCCACAGGGGCAAAGGTCTGTACTCCAGGTACTTCCTTACCATTAAGAAAACAGGGGAGTGGCGGCCCATCCTAGACTTAAGATACCTGAACAAACATCTATTAAAACCAAAGTTCAAAATGGTGACTCTGGGAATAATTCTTCCCTCTCTAAGGCCAGGGGACTGGCTAGCCTCCCTGGACCTAAAGGATGCCTGCTTTCACATTCCCATCAGGTGCTCCCACAGAAAGTACCTCAGGTTCGAACTTCCTTCAGGCCATTACCAGTTCAAGGCAATGCCCTTCGGCCTAACATCAGCTCCAAGGGTGTTCACAAAATGCCTGGCGGTAGTAGTGGCTTTCCTAAGGAGGAAAAATATCTCTATTTTCCCTTACCTAGATGATTGGCTCATAGTGGGACAGTCTCCAGAACAAGTCAAAGTCAGGTCTGAAAGTGACCCAGCAAGTGCTCAGTTTTCTAGGTTTCCTTCTCAATCTTCCCAAGTCAGTTCTCGAGCCAGTGCAACTATTGACTTTCATAGGGTTGGAACTAGACACTGTCAAAGCAAAGGCTTTTCTTCCTTTGGCAAGGGTGAAGGCCATCTTAGAGCTGGTCTCCTCTTTCCACCCTCTGGTTTCTCGACCAGCAAGACACTTTCTTCAGTTACTGGGTCACATGGCAGCTTCCACTACAGTGGTCCAAGTGGCCAGATTTCAGATGAGGGACATTCAGTTTCACCTGAGGGCCTTTTGGTCTCAGAAAAAAGATGGTCTAACCAAACTTATCCCAGTGACTCAGACTCTGATCCAGGCTCTTCAATGGTGGCAGGATCAGTACAATCTCAGGCAAGGGGTCCCATTCATCTCTCAGTCTCACACCATGGTTCTAACCACAGATGCTTCTCTCCTGGGTTGGGGAGCTCACCTGGGGACTCTCACAGTCCAGGGAGTGTGGTCCACTCAGGAGTCTCTTCTCCACATCAGTCTTCTGGAGCTCAGGGCAGTTTACCTGGCCTTACAAGCCTTCTCACAGTCAGTACAGAACAAGGTGGTTCAGGTCAGGACAGACAATACCACCACCATGTGGTACATCAACAAGCAGGGAGACACTCTATCTACAGCCTTGTGCACAGAAGCCATGAAAATATGGTCCCTGGCTTACTCCCTTCAGGCCTCTCTGATAGCAGTTCACCTCCCAGGAAAGGACAAAGTGCTAGCAGATGCATGGAGCAGGATTTCCCAGGGTCATCACGAATGGTCCCTGGATTCCCTAGTGCTGGAAGTGATTTTTTCGAGATGGGGTACTCCAAAGATAGATTTCTTTGCAGCCCCAGACAATCACCAACTTCCTCTATTTTGTTGCAGACCCCCAGTCTTGGGCTTAGTCCCCCTGGATGCTCTGGTTCTGGATTGGAAAGAGAAATTTATGTATGCTTTCCTTCCATTTCCTCTGATATTCTACGTCTTGGTCAAGATAAGGTCACAATCTTGCAAAGTGATCCTGATTGCTCCAGATTGGGCCAGGCAGCCTTGGTATACTCTCTTGCTGTCCCCAGCAGTCCATCTTCCCCTGTCCCTTCCCAGGAATCACAATCTGTTAACCTCCTCTCAGGGGAGGATTTGGTATCCCAACCTTCGGTCTCTCAATCTCAAGGCATGGCTCTTGAAGAGTTAGAGTATGCAGGTTTCCACCTGTCTCAAGGGGTTCTGGACATTCTCAAAACCTCTCGAAAACCTGCCACCAGGAAAACTTATAATTCTAAGTGGAAGAGATTCAGTATTTGGTGTTCCAAGAAGCATGCATCTCCAGACTCTGCGGAATTGTCTACAGTTCTGGACTACATGGTTCACCTAAATGGCCTAGGCCTCAGGCCAGCTATCCTCAAAGTACATTTGTCAGCTGTTTCTGCTTTTTTGTCTATAGGGAAACCTTCTTCACTGGCATCTCATCCTGTTTTCTGTAAATTTTTCAAGGGATTGCTTCATACCAATCCCCCATTTAGGGACCCTTCCCCTGCCTGGGACCTTAATGTTTGCATTGCCCAGCTTATGCAACCCCCTTTTGAACCTTTGTCTTCAGCAGAACTTAAGTACTTGACTTGAAAGACTGTGTTTCTGGTAGCTTTACCTCTGCCAGATGTATCAGTGAGTTGCAAGCTCTGTCAGTGGAGCCTGATTTTATCTCATTCCATACGGATAAGGTGGTCCTTAGAACCAATAGGAGGTTCTTGCTAAAGTGGTTTCGGATTTTCATTTGAACCAGTCTATGTCTCTCCCTGTATTCTTCACTGATCACTCTTCTTCAGGGGAAAGAAGGCTACACAGTCTAGATGTTAAGAGGACCCTTAGCTACTACATTGAGCGTACTAAGGCCCACAGGTTAGACTATCTTCAGTTGTTCCTCACTTATGGGGAAGTGGGTAAGGGCAAACCTGCTACTAAGAGAACTATTGCCAGGTGGATTGTCTCTTGTATACAATTCTGCTACGAGAAGCTAGGCAAAATACCACCCTCAGGCCTGAGGGCTCATTCGACTAGGGGTTAGCTGCTTCCGGCTGGCTGCCAGGGATATCCTTGTTAGAGATTTGCAAAGCAGCCACCTGGAAAACAGTCCATACATTCACCAAGCACTACTCTCTGGATATCCAGGCTAGGAGTGATGCTAGGTTTGTACAGCAGTGCTGCAGAGCCTATTCCCAAAATAGGTTTGATTCCCTCCTCCATGGAGGTACTGCTTGGTAGTCTGCAATATGTAAGAGTACAGCAAGACTTCATGTTGTTTGAAGAAAAAATTACTCACCTTAGTAATTGTGTTTCTTCTAATGGAGTCTTGCTGTATTCTGACCTCCCTCCCTGCCTCCTCTCTCAGAACCTGTTTTTTTGGGAAGTGGGTTGGCAGGTACAGTGCTGCACCCCAGAGGTGCGATAGTTCTGCCATTTTGGCTTTACTTTTCTTAAGATTGTTAAGTTCACTACCTGGTGTTTTGTTTTTGGGTTTCTTGACTTGAGTCTTACGGGGATCCAAAACAACTTAGTTGCCTTTTGGCTAATGGTTTTACAATTTCCTCTTTAGAGTGTAGCTAGTTAGTAGTAGCTCAGAGAATCTGACAGTTACACTTCAAGTGCAGCAGACAGTGGTTTGAACCGAGCGCGAGCTCAATGTTCTATGCTTCTGCATAGAGTTAACTCTTTCATCTCCGGGGCAGTTCAAGTGCTGGGGCTAACTGCAATATGTAAGAATACAGCAAGACTCCATTAAAAGAAACACAATTACTAAGGTGAGTAATTTTTTGATCTGTCTCCCTCAGGAGATTTGCTTGGCTAAGGGCTACCAACCTAACCCTGGACACTCAAAGTAAGGCTATGGATTTCCCTTGCGAGAAAAATGTCTTATTTGGTAACAAAACAGAAACCTACATGAAAAAGGTAGAGAAATATAAGGCCACCTATAGCAGCAATTCTAAAGAAAGCCTTCCCCATCTTATAGAGCCCAATATATGGGAGGCAGGGGTGGGGGATCCTATCCCAGTCTTTTCTTCCATGCACAGGCTTTGCAGTTCTACCAGTAGCCAAGAGGTTATTTCAGAGGGAAGGGTAGAAGGGCTATGAGACGGTCTTCTCCCTCACCACAAACCCAGGCTCAGCCCACACAGAATCCCTGACAGGCTGGTAAAGTTGCCCCCATACCCCCGTCACCACTACCGGTGGGTGGCAGATTGGCTCACTACCTCCAGGTTTGGCATACCATTACCACAGACAAGTGGGTCCTGGAGTTAGTGAGCCAGGAATTGTCACTCGACTTCAAATCACTTCCCAAGCTGAGAACAAGAACCTTTGCCCCAGTCACCTCTGCAGACAGAATCCTCCTGGAGGCAGAGGTAAAACACCTATCATCAATCAGAGCAGTGGAGGCAGTGCCCCTAAATCAATGGGGCAAAGGCTTCTATTCTAGATATTTCCTTGCCAAAAAGAAAAATGGGGTCTGGCGACCTATCCTGGATATAAGGCTTCTAAACATTTTGAAGCCAAAGTTCAGAATGGTGACTCTTTCAGTAATCATTCCCACACTGCAAAAAGGGGATTGGTTAGCATCCCTGGATTTAAGGGATGCCTATTTTCGCATTCCTGTTAGCTCAACTCACAGAAAGTGCCTGAGGTTTAGACTACGCTCAGGTCCCTACCAGTTTGCAGCACTCCCATTTGGTCTGACTTCTTCACCAAGGGCATTCACAAAATGCCTGGCAGTGGTAGCTGAATACCTGAGAAAACAAGGTGTGATGGTCTTTCCCTACCTGGATGACTGGTTAGTTGTAGGCCAGTCCCTGCAACATGCAAGGCAGTCACTGGCACTCACAAAATCAACACTGGAATCCCTAGGTTTCCTCATAAATGACCAGAAATCACAACAAGAACCTGTACAAGTGCTGGATTTCATTGGAGCAGAACTGGACACCAGCCTGGGCAGAACTTTCCTACCCCAGGACAGGGTGCATAGCATCCTACAGGTTGCAAGTTCCTTCAGGCTGGGCAATCCCAAACCAGCCAGGGAATTTTTCAGACTACTGGGACACATGGCAGTTGCCACCATAATGGTGCTAGGTTCCAGATTTCAGATGAGAGACGTCCAGTTGGACTTGAGACAGTACTGGTAACAAAGGACAGACCCACTGTCCAAACTGGTTCCAGTCATCCACAGCCTATTTATTGCAAGCACTTTAGTGGTGGCTGGACAAACACAACCTCAGGGTAGGCGTACCCTTTCTAAGGGAACAGCCCTTACTGATTCTCACAAAGGATGCTTCCCTTTTGGATTGGGGGGCACACATGCTGGATTACACAGCAAGCGGCACATGGTCCCCTCAAGAGTCCCTGATGCACATAAATCTGCTGGAGCTCAGGACAGTGTACCTGGCTCTACTGGCTTTTGCTCTGCATCTGCAAAACAAAGTGGTGCAAGTCAGGACAGACAACACCACAACCATGTACTATGTCAACAAACATGGTGGAACCAGGTCCACCCCACTTTGCACAGAGGCAATGAAGCTGTGATCCTGGCATACTCCATGCAGGTATTTCTATCAGACATACACCTTCCAGAGAAGGACAATGTACTGGCAGATTCTCTCAGCAGGATCAGTCAGGACCACCACGAGTGGTCATTGAACCCTCAGAATCCTCAGTGCAGTCTTCAGAAGATGGGGCACTCCAGAGGTGCATATTTTTCCTTCTGCAGAATATCACCAATTGCCTCTGTACTGCTGCAAGTCCCCTCACAGGGGTACAGTTCCCCTGGATGCAGTGGCCCAGTTAATGGATTGGTCAGGGAAGTTTGTATATGCCTTTCCTCCTTTCCCAATGATACTCAGAACCCTAGTGAAATTAAGGTCCAAACCAGCAACAGTGATACTGGTGGCACCAGACTGGGCGAAGCAGCACTGGTACTTGCTCCTGCTGACCCTTTCAGTGGCTTCCCAAGCTCACTTGCCCAGGAGGCACAATCTTCTGACCGCCTCCCAGGGCAGAATCCTGTATCCCAACCTTGTCGCTGAGGCTCAAGGCCAGGTTCTTGAGGACTTAGAGTTTGCTAACCTAAGGCTGTCCGAGGAAGTCATGACAGTGCTTTGGGGCTCCAGAAAGCTTTCCACTAGGAAAACATATTCCTCTAAGTGGAAGAGGTTCTCCATTTGGTGTTCATGTAAGGGTACTAACCCCTCCAAGTCTGACCTTGCTATTCTACTCGATTACCTGACACACCTACACACATTAGGATTGAGGCCCTCGACCCTTAAGGTCCACCTGGCTTCAGTCTCAGCTTACCTATCAGCTGGTAGGGAGAGGTTCATGGCCTCTCACCAAGTTTTCAGGAAATATTTCAAGGGGCTCAACTTCCTTCACCCTCCTCTGAGGGAACCAGTTCCAGCCTGGAATTTAAACATCTGCATTGCCAAGTTAATGGAACCACCATTCGAACCCAGGGCAACTGCAGACTTGAAATATGTCACATGGAAAACTGTGTTCCTGGTGGCTATCACCTCTACCAGGAGGATCAGTGAGCTGCAAGCCCTGTGTACAGATGTGGACTACATTTCATTCCACAGGGATAAGGCGGTCCTCAGGACCAATAAGAAATTTCTTCCTGAAGTGGTATCTAATTTTCACCTGAATCAGTCCATGACTCTGCCTGTTTTCTTTACAGAGAACTCCAGTTCTCCCGAAAGAAAACTTCACTGCCTTGATGTCAAGAGAGCACTTAGCCATTACATTGACAGAACCAAGGTGTACAGACCAGGACAGACACAGCTCTTTCTCACTTATGGTGAAATGGGTAAGGGTAGAGCTGCCACAAAATGTACAGTTGCTCACTGGATTTTATTTATTTTTTTTTTATTTATTGAAGTAATCAGTTTTACAACCTTTGAGTCAGAGACTCGTTTACAAAGGTACCTTGTCATGTGGGTGGGGGAGACAACAATAAGTGCAGTTATAGACAGAGGTTACATACAGGTGAGATACATACATACGTTGAGTTACACGATCATTATATACACACAAGTTATTATATACACACAAGTTATTACAGCTGCAGTTGCTACAGTTGCCCAGTCATCGGACTTGGGGGCTGTTTGAGACAGGGTTGTGTTCCACTACAGGCAATTACAGCACCGTCTGTTGATGATATGTTTCGGAGGCTATTTTGAACTGTCCAATCCGGGGATCTTTGATATTCCCTCAGGAAGGTTGTTAAACCAGGTCGGAGCTTTATGATGGAAGGATCTTTGCAGAGAGGTCCTTGCCCTGGGTACCAGGAAGGTGGCTTTGGTAGAGTTCTGGGTATGCACCGTTTGGACTGACTGGTTGCAGGGATCGCGGAGACCCCTGATGGGCATAACCCAGATAGTGCTTTTTTTGCCAGAAGGCAGGTGTGGTATTTCAATCGTTCTTCAAGAGTGAGTATGTTGGTGGCAGTGTAAAGCAGGCAAGTGTGAGTTCTGCTGTGTGCGCCGGTCAGGAGCCTACAGGCTTTGTTAATAGAGGTCTGGACTTTAGTCAGGGCGGACAGATCTGCTGCTGCGTAAACTGGAAGGCCGTAGTCGGCCAAGGACAGCACAGATGAGGTGATGGCCAATTTTAAGGCAGGTTCTGGGAGGCAGTCTTTGTGGCGGTAGAGGAGCCCGATCCTGGAGTTCATGGCTGAGGACAGGGTTTTTAGGTGGGCGTGGAAAGTAAAGCCTGCATCAAAAGTGATGCCCAAATACTTATATGTTGTTACCTGTTCAAGTGGGAGGAGTGTGCTAGGGTGATGAGAAGGGAGTGTCCTTGGCATTGTTTTGCCGATGTACGAACAGCATTGATTTTGTTTTTCAGGTTCAGGACTAGCCGATGGTTACTGAACCATTTTTCAACGGAGGAAGGTGCTGCAGCGTGCTTTGGAGTTGGAGAGGGTCTGAGTGTGTTGCTAGGATCACCGCATCATCCGCGTAAAGCAGTATTTTGTTGGAGCAGGAGCTTGGGAGGGTGTTTAGGAAGAGACTGAAAGAGTGGGTCAAGGATGGAGCCTTGCGGGACCCTAGAGTACCCGGTAGGCTGGTGGACAAGGTCCTATTTAGCTTAACTCTTTGGGATCTGTTGTGCAGGTAGCTTGAGAACCAATTTAGGGGCCAGATGAAAATCCCAGTTGGCTAAGGGTTTAACAGCAGGGGTGGCACACAGTATCAAAGGCCTTTGATAGGTGATGAAAACTGCCCTGCAAATTGACCTTCATCAGCGCCAGAGTGTATATGGTGGGAGAATTCCAGAAGGGCAGTGGATGTGCTGTGGCCAGGACGAAACCCATGCTGCTCAGGACATAGGATGTTGTATTTAGACAGGTATTCCATTAGCTGGGTGGATACTATTTTTCCAAGGCTTTGGAGAGGGGAAGGATGGAGATGGGTCTGTAGTTATTTGGTATTGTATGGTCCCCAGACTTATGGATGGGGGTGACTTGACCTCTTTCCATGCTTCAGGAGATTGCCAAGGCATAGGGATCTATTAATGACACACGTGAGGGGATTAACATGACCTCTAGCGTGGTAGTATCCTGGAGTCAAGAGGATCATTACTTGGATTTTGCGGAGAGAGATTTTAGTAGAAAGGTTTGGCATCATGGGGTGAGATTGTCCAGAAGTGGAATGGGGGCCAGGAGGCGAGTGTGTGGGAGGGCAAGGGGACAGGGTCAAAGAATTGGGCAGGGAGAACTGCACTTAAGTCCGTGAAAGTTTTATTAAGGCAATCTGCGATATATGATTGGTCTGTCGAGACTGCCCCATTTGAGACAATCTGAGACGGAGGGGAGGCAGGTTTTGCCATTCAGTTCTTTAATATTGTCCCAGAAGGCTCTGGTTGAGCCCCAGGAGGATGTCAGAGCAGCCTGATAGTGTCTAGCTTTCGCTTGACGCCCAGGTGCATTGGTTGCGAGCTGCTCTATAGGCTTGCCTGTCTGCCACCCTACCAGACTCATTTGCTATGTGCCAAAGATTGTCTCTCTGTTTTAGTTGCTGGATCAGTGCAGGGGATATCCATGCTGCGCCCGTTTTTTCTTTCTAGGTGTGGTGATGGGGGCAAATAGGTCGCAGGCATTGTTGAAGGCCCTGGTGAGGTAGGTTAAAGCAGAGTTTATGTCAGATGCTAGGGTCATTGGAGTCAATCGACTTGTGCAGGTGATGTTTGAGGTTGTCAAGACCCTGGGGAGAAATCTGCGGCGAGGGTGCTGCAGTGCTCGGGCTGTGTGGGAGCACCAGAAGCAGATGACAGGGAGTGGTCGCTAAGTGAGTCCGATGGGACTTCTACAGAATCCAACTTGTGTGGCGGTTGGAAAGAACTATGTCAAGGAGAGAGCTAGTTCCCTTCGGCTTGGTTAAGTCTGGTGGGCTGGGTGACCATTTGAGACAGGTCAAGGGCTGCAAGCTCGTCCTTTAAATTGTCAGGCGAGGCTGAGCCAGTTGGTGTTTAGGTCTCCCAAGATCAATTGTTCAGCTTTTTGAGGTAGGGTGGACAGATAGTCTAAGAGGGAGTTGATTGCAAAATTTTTGGTACTCGGGGGTATGTAAGCCGTGCTTAGGTATAGGGGGCCACGACCAGGGTGTGGGGTGATTTTTAGGGTAATGGCTTGTGCCCCATATTTGAGCTCAGGGATTGGGAGTGCATGACCTAGGACTGAGTTACGCAAGTAGATTGCACACCCCCTTCCACGCTTGCCCATCCTATCAGCCCTGAAGAGGGAAAAACCTGGGAGGGAGACAGCTGAGTCAGGTGTAAGCTGGGAAAGCCAGGTTTCCACTAGCATAAGAATGTCAGGGAATATTGTAACCCAGCATTGGAGTGCTGCAGTTTTCTTGGGAGACTACATATGTTCATAAAAGCAATTGGAACCCTTTGCCAGAGGATTGCGGTATGGCAGAGTTGCCAGGCCCAGGGTTTGGGTGCACATTTCCTGAGAGCAGGAGAAGCAGGGCAATAAGGCGCCTCAGAGAGGAGCAGTTGCTGCGGAGGGCGTTTTGCAGCTGCCTGTCATAGTATGGGTGGTGCAGGATGGGAGAGTGTTTAGTGCTGGAGACACTACAGAGAGAGAGACCAATTGTGACAGAATTCATGAGACACTGGGTTGTGTGTTGGAGGTGGGTGGGTGGGGGTAGAGTGGTAGTCTAGAGTTCGGGAAGGATTTGGGGGGATGGATTGATAGGTGGACAGGCAGTAAGCTGTGCGGAAGACAGGATATTGTGTGTGGATGGACTGGGGTTCGGGCATTGGCACGACAGTGGATGATATAAAGGGTTCCATAGTAGACAGTGGGTGTTGTGGTACTAGGAGAGCCAGCATGGCAAGGATCATGATTAAGTGTGATTTTCAGTAGAGAGAATAGGTTTAGAGAGCAGGCTCCCTCTAGTGTTAGAGATATAACCTGCAAATGGAAAAGTTGGCTGATTGGTTCTGGCAGCCCATGTGATTATAACTATAAAGAGTGCCGACCAAGGAGGTGGTGGTGGGGCGGTGGAGGCGAGCGTGGCGTTGGCGGGCTAGACTCTAGTGCCGAGAAGAGAGAACAGAAGCTGGTTCCCTTTTCTTCTGGAGCAGTGTGCAGGTAATAAGAAAAGGCGCCAAATACAGGGTTTCAAAATGCCACAAATGTCCACAGTTAGGCTCGCTCCACAGGGACCAACAGTCGCGAAATGCAGCGGAGGCGTTGTTTTCACTTTAATTACCTAGCAGCGCGGACTTTCAAATAGCAGGAGGGCTTCACAAGTACCCTCGCGACCTCTGGCTCCTCGGGGGGGTTGCCTCAAACCGCAACCGAGGCTTTCAGCTAGCAGGGAGGGCTTCAGCAGGTAGCCCTCTCGGCCTCCGGCTCCTCGGGGGATTCGATCTGCAGGAGGGAGAGAACAAGATTAAATAGGCAGGTGAGAGTCGGATTAGCATAGGGGCGGGAAAGGAGTTGTTCAGCTAAAGGCTCTGCTGTGGGACAATTGGAGCTAGTAGCTCTGGGAAATTTGTTTCAGGTTAGACCCTTTTCAGATTCCAACTACACACAATCAATACATTTACTTTAAAAACGATCACTTCTGAATAGGCAGTAATACAGAAGGAAAAAGGTAGAAACAACAACAAATTCATTTCCTAAGCGCCGAGAGAGAGAGAGAAGCGGTTCCTTTTTCTTCTGGAGCAGTGTGCAGGTAATAAGAAAAGGCGCAAAATACAGGGTTTCAAAATGCCACAAATGTCCACAGTTAGGCTCGCTCCACAGGGACCAACAGTCGCGAAATGCAGCGGAGCGTTGTTTTTCACTTTAATTACCTAGCAGCACTTCGGGCTTTCAAATAGCAGGGAGGGCTTCACAAGTAGCCCTCGCGACCTCTGGCTCCTCGGGGGGTTGCCTCAAACGCAGCCGGGCTTTCAGCTAGCAGGGAGGGCTTCAGCAGGTAGCCCTCTCGACCTCCGGCTCCTCGGGGAGGGGATTCGATCTAGCAGCACTTCGGGCTTTCAAATAGCAGGGAGGGCTTCACAAGTAGCCCTCGCGACCTCTGGCTCCTCGGGGGTTGCCTCAAACCACAGCTTCAGGCTTTCAGCTAGCAGGGAGGGCTTCAGCAGGTAGCCCTCTCGACCTCCGGCTCCTCGGGGAGGATTCGATCTAGCAACGCCGGGCTTTCAAATAGCAGGAGGGCTTCACAAGTAACCCTCGCGACCTCTGGCTCCTCGGGGGTTGCCTCAAACCGCAGCTTGGGCTTTCAGCTAGCAGGGAGGGCTTCAGCAGGTAGCCCTCTCGACCTCGGCTCCTCGGGGAGGGGATTCGATCTAGCACTTGGGCTTTCAAATAGCAGGAGGGCTTCACAAGTAGCCCTCGCGACCTCCTGGCTCCTCGGGGGTTGCCTCAAACCGCAGCCGGAGCTTTCAGCTAGCAGGAGGGCTTCAGCAGGTAGCCCTCTGACCTCCGGCTCCTCGGGAGGGATTCGATCTAGCAACACCGGGCTTTCAAATAGCAGGAGGGCTTCACAAGTAGCCCCTCGCGACCTCTGGCTCCTCGGGGTTGCCTCAAACGCAGCCGAGCTTTCAGCTAGCAGGGAGGGCTTCAGCAGGTAGCCCTCTGAGCCTCCGGCTCCCTCGGGGAGGGGATTCGATCTAGCAACGCCGGGCTTTCAAATAGCAGGAGGGCTTCACAAGCAGCCCTCGCGACCTCTGGCTCCTCGGGGGTTGCCTCAAACCGCACCAGACTTTCAGCTAGCAGGGAGGGCTTCAGCAGGTAGCCCTCTCGACCTCCGGCTCCTCGGGGAGGAGTTCGATCTAGCAACCCGGGCTTTCAAATAGCAGGGAGGGCTTCACAAGTAGCCCTCGCGACCTCTGGCTCCTCGGGGGTTGCCTCAAACCCAGCTTCGGGCTTTCAGCTAGCAGGAGGGCTTAGCAGGTAGCCCTCTCGACCTCCGGCTCCTCGGGGGAGGGGGGAGATTCGATCTGCAGGAGAGGGAGAGATTGAAATGTTTCACCAGGAAGGGCACACTGAACAAGTTGCTTATCTCAAGGTGCATCCTGGGGGAGAGGGTACAGGGAGTACATAGAATAACAATGAAAAGAACATTAAAGGCACAGTACAGAACATTAAAGGAACAGTACAAAATTAGAAGCTACCTAATGAACACAAACATGGTACTAAGACTTAAGCTGTACAGGATAGTGCTTGTCATGGTATTCAGTGAATTCCAACTTGCAGAAACAATAAGTGCAACATTTGAATAGAACCGTAAAGAGGCTGACTGAAGGAGAGAGTATTGGGGGGAAAGGAAGGGGAGAAGCTTAATTGCAGTTGCAATTTGTAGCAAAGAAGTTTGGGATGGCCAGGGTAAAGGAGTAGTAGGAAGAAGAGAGGTGAATTTGAGGGGGAAGGGTATTCCAAAGTTTAAGGAGGCGATGAGAGAAGGCTGACTGGCCAGTAGTTGTAGTACAGTGTGGTACAACCATTAAACGATGGTCATAAGATCAGCAGGAGTGAGCTGGGGAAGGGAGGGAGGTAAGGTAAGTTGGTAGGGATCCAAACCAAAATTTTGATACAAATTTGGCGCAGTGGAGGAGACGGCGGTTCTCTAGTGAGGGGAAGGTGAGTGGTAGAGATTATAGTGATGGGTAGAGGAGGGTGAGGAGAGAGTGAAGCGACAGAAGGAGTTAAAAAGGGTGTTAAACCTGTTTTGGGAAGATTCTGAAGCGGCACTTTAGACTACATCACAGTAGTCAAAGATTGGTAGGATCATCTTCTGCACAAGTTCACGCCTAGCTGGTAGCAGGAGGGAGCTATGGTTTCTGTAGAGGGCACCCAGCTTGGGGTGCAGTTTCTTCAGGATGGCATCCACATGTCCAGAGAAGCTGAGATTTTGGTCAAGCAAAACTTCCCAAGTACCTAAAGGATGTAGTATCCTCAAGAACTGTCCCATCAAGGCTGTGGAAGGAGGGCAGGGTGAGAAGCCTAGCGAGTCTCCGCCTAGTGCCAAAGGTCAATGAGACAGCCTTCTTGGCATTAAGGGAGAGCTGATGGGAGGAAAACCAGTGCTGAACTTTGTAAAAGTCATGCTGAAGTCTGGTTTCAGCATCAACAAAGGAGTGGCCTGAGCAATAGAGGACATGTATGCAGTTTTATTACAGTAAAGTGGGTAAACAGGTACACCTGGGTCTGAGGGCACATTCCACCAGGGGTACAGCTGCTTCAGTAGCAGCTTCAGGGTTATCCCACTACTAGAAATCTGCAAAGCAGCTACATGGAAAACAGTGCACATTTTCACAAAGCACTACAGCCTGTATCTACAGTCCAGAAGTGATGCCAGGTTTGGCACAGCAGTTCTGCAGAACCTGTTCCCCAAATAGGTTCTCTGCCCAACCTCCAAAGATCCTGCTTGGTAGTCTGCATCAGTTTAATCATAATGAGTGATTCCTGTAGTTAGAAGAACAAATTACTCACCATAGTAGTCTTGTTTCTTCAAAGGGATCACTCATTATGATTAAAGCACCCACCCTGCCTCCCTTACTAGAACCTTTTAAAAAAATATATATAAAATAAAATAAGTAGAGGGAATTTTGTTTGGCATCTCTGTTTTCATGTTATGTATAGGCCAGATTAGAGACTCGCCTTTTAAACCAGTTGGTTTCCTTGTGGTCTCTTGTTAGGCCTGTCCCCTGGGGACTTGTGATTTTGGGGTGTCGTTTTCTTATTTATGATATAAAGATTAGCTAGAGGGTCTTATATCCAGTTAGGCTCCGTAAGAATCTGAGAGTGCAGCCGTTACTAGGGCAGGAGTTTAAAATTGGCATGAGCCAATGAGAGTTCTATCATTTGCATAGCATTCCATCTCTCCGGGCAGTTCAACACAGGAGGCTGACTGCATCAGTTTAATCATAATGAGTGATCCCTTTGAAGAAACAAGATTACTATGGTGAGTAATTTGTTCTTGGGTTCGGCCTGACCAGGCTATATCCCTGTGATAAGGGTTTATCCCTGCAATGATGAGCTACTAGCTGGGGAGAAAAATTAGTATGGAAAAAAAATAAACATTTTAGGATTCGGACTGGGAGAGCAGATGTATCAGTACAGTCTTACTGTTTGAACTCTCCCCTGGATATTTATAAAATGTCTCACGGTGGTAGTAGCCTACCTCCACAGGGATTTCAATATTAGTGTATCCATATCTAGGGATTCTTTTTTTTTTTCCCTTTCTAATATATTTTATTTAAATTTTTTCCAGCAGAGAGACAGTACATTGAAATCCATAGTCATCATACAGATTTACATTCTACTCTTCTAGACAGTATAACTCATTTAATGCCAATAAAAACCTTTTTCTACCTGTCTTTGTGTTTGCTGTTAATTAAAATTCATTCAGCCTTACGAACAATACATAACGACTACCAGCAGTGTGTTGCTGGCAGAATTAGCCTAGTGACTTGGTAAAGTGTCTTACATAGAAACAGAACTTGACAGCAGATAGGGCCCACCTGGCCCACCTAGTCTGCCCATTTCCCTACCTACTGCACAAGCTCCAGATCTATTTGGTCTGCAGCCTACCTCCTCCTTCCTACCACTAGTTTTGCCTTCTGCCCGTCCCATGCATACTTGAATTCAACAACTGTTTTGGCCCCCACAACCTCCTCTGGGAGGCTGTTCCATGCATCCACCACCCTTTCTGCGAAAAAATACTGCCTCATATTGTGATCCCTTTTTCTTGCATATCTCGTTTCCTGAAAGATACTGCCCTCTTGAGCTCTGTTGATCCCTTTGAGGTATATGAATGTCTCTATCGTATCCCCCTCTCCATCCTGTCCTCCAGAGTATACATATTGAGTTCTTTCAATCTCTCCTCATATGGTTTCTGCTGTAGCCCCTGCACCACTTTCTTTGCCCTTCTTTAGACTGCCTCTACCCTGTCGATGTCCTTTTGGAACGAGGTTTCTGGAACTGCATGCAGTACTCTAGATGAGGCCTCACCAACTGTCTGTACAGCGGCATCACCATCTTGGTTTGTTGTAAGCAGCTATATGTGGAATATTCCATTAGTTGATTTTAGCTGGCCTTATATCAGTTATTGGCAGACCGTGTGTCTGCCTCACCTCCGTTTCCCCATGTTCAGCGCATATTAGGCAACCCTACCATAAGACACACATCTGCAACAAGATTAGACCATTCTGCCCTGGAGGAATTCTTCAGATTGTGCCCAGACATTATCATAGTTTTGTTCTCACCCTCTGGTCTTGTAAATTATTCTTTCTTTTTTCCATATACATTTTATGCTCCCCGTGGAGCTGGCAGGCGGCTCTGCCCTCCCTTCCTCGGAGGGGCTTGCTGTTCGGTCCTCGACTCTCCCGTGCCCGACCCTCCCAGCAATCCCCCATGGATCCCCCCCCAATGATGGGGCCGAGGCTGAAGGGCTTTGACTTTCCCCCTCCCCTGGAGACCAACATTCAGATTCCAGAGGGCCGGCCTGGGCACTCCGGGGCGATCATGGAGTCTGCCAGCTCAATTTTTCTGCCCCCACCTTCCCATGGTTGCTTGTGTGTGTGTGTGTGTGTGTGTGTGTGTGTGTGTGTGGAGGCATGCACATGCAGCGATCCGCGGATCCCTCCATATGCTAGCCTAATCCGGCTGCACTACCCTCGGGCCTCCACCCAGGGGCAGCCTTGCAGCGGGCGTGACTCGGTCCCTACCCACGAGAGGAGAGCTGCCTATGTCCACTCAATCCATCTCCCAACCTCCCTCCCTGCCGACCACCGACATCCCAGGCTCATTCCCGAACCCAGGTTGCCGGCATAGCGTGAGGTGTGGCATCCAGCGCCTCACCCCTCAGTGCCACCGGCCATAAATTATTCTTTCTGAACCCATGCCTTTCTTCATGTTACTCAGCCAAATTGCAAACTCTGGGGGTTTTGGGTGCTTCCTTTGGGACAGGATGCCCAATTTGCCTGTACTCGTGGTCAAGAAAGCAAGTTTTTTTATTTTGCCCATGGGCTTAGATCCTCTGCCTCACCCCGATCTTCCAACAAAGCCCACTTTGGTGTGATGTTGGTCTGCCTGCCAAAAATGGTAGAAAGTGTTTGTTCTATTTCTGACCAGTAAGGTTTCAGCATCGGGGAATGAAACATTCAAACAACATGAAGTCTTGCTATATTATGACAGTAGCAGCAGTTTGTCCCACCACTAGAACTGCTCCGGAGGTGAAATGGTTAATACCATTCCAAAATAGAACTTTGAGCACGAGCTCTAAGAAGCAGCTCTATCTGTGTAATTTCAAACCTGAACTGTCAGATTCTTTACTCCGCCTCAGTGAACAGTCGCTCTGGAGATTTCTCCTACTGCTCGGTTCATTTCTCGGTTTAAACAGTGTTTTCTCAGTTCGATTCAACCGAGAATAGTTTTATTTTAACACAAAACCGCTCAGTTCAAGCTCTGTCTATGGTAATCGTAAGTAAATTAAAGGTTTTGTCTGTGTGGAACTTGTAAGTTTATCGGTTCGGTTTGAACCGATCAACTGGTTTAAAACTTATTAACTTTAAAGTTTAACATTTAGAGGTCTTGGTTCCGGTTCTTATCGGTTCTAAAAAAACAGATTTTATTACGCTTTTTTCCATTGCCCGTGACACGGTTAGGAACCGGATATGGTGTCTTGCCTGGCACTGCCATTTAAAGGGCAAGTTTTTTCTGGTTAGGCTGGCATTATGTCTGAGAAACCCAAAGAAAAACTGGCCCACTGGGTTTCAACACTGTGATGTCTGTGGGGAAGTCTTTGCCAAGGCTGATCCACACACCACATGTGTCTATTGTCTGGGGTTTGACCACCTCAGTCAGACTGCCAGGTGTGTAAAATTTCCTGCAGCCACCCTGGAAAAGAGATTGGGCAGGCTCAGGACGGAGCCAAAAGTTCGCTGACCCTGATGGCCAGCCCGGTTCGGTGCCAACCGGCACGGAGGAAGCCCCTCTGACCAGGCGAGACTTCCTCGGCAAAGAAAAGCTGGTTCTGAGGAACCAATTCCAGTAAAGAAAACAAGAAAGTCAGCAGGTTTGGGTCCAAAACCCTTCTCCAACTGCTGCAGAGATAGCAAAGCCATACAAATTGTCCAGTCACTGTCTCAGGTTCCGTCCCGAACCGGGCCACTATCTGGCAAAAGGTCGGTTCGTCCGGTTCAGTGGTTCAGGAATATGATGTTGAGGAATTTTATGAACCAGAGAAGGGGGAGGATGATTATGAACAGTATGAATGTGGCTGGGAAGGTCTGGGTGTGCCTATTAAACCGGACATTTCCCCAGACAGACCTAGAATCTCCCCTTATGCTATCTGAGTCCCCATCTCATTTTATGTTTTACAAAAAAGTTGCTGAAACCCTCCAGCTTCCCTTGGAAGAAGCTGTGGATGAGCAAGAGGAGCCTGATTTTGTAGAAATGATGGATATTCCAGAGTCTAGGAGATTGTCTATTCCTTTGCATAAGTCTTTTAGGAAGCAAACAATAAAAATTTTAAAAGCTCCTAATTCTGTGCTTCCTGTAGATAAAAGATGGACAGAAGGACACATTGTCAGGTCCTGATACAGAATTCCTTTCTCAGCAATGCAGTCATGTTGGGTAGTTCAGGCTGCAGCCTGTGATAAAGTTAATATCCCCTGGCTTCACATCCTCCTGACAAGGATTCCAGGAAGATTGATGCCATGGCGAAAAACAGTATATGGCAGCCTCTCTGGGACTCAGGCAAGCAAATTATTGGCTTATGTAGCTAGGTATCAGAAATCTAGATGGGATACTGT
This sequence comes from Neoceratodus forsteri, assembly GCA_016271365.2. Classification (NCBI taxonomy): domain Eukaryota; kingdom Metazoa; phylum Chordata; order Ceratodontiformes; family Ceratodontidae; genus Neoceratodus; species Neoceratodus forsteri. Next base: position 574,432,593 of record CM057452.1, read on the forward strand.
TATGGAATTACAAGCAAGCCCATGGCCAGCTGGCTAGCTTAACTAGAACAGGTGGCTGCTGATGGCATTGAGGCTTCTAAGGTACAGTTTCATGCTGCTGTGGATGTTAATGATGTTTCCTCTAGGGTCATGGCCACATCTGTAGCTTTTCGTAGGTTGGCCTGGCTCAGGTGTACTAGTCTGTCACAGGATACCCAGACTAAGGCTCTGGATTTTCCTGTGGTGGGAAATTCTCTGTTTGGGGAGCAGACAGAGAATTACATGAAAAAGATGGATGAATATAGGACTACTTACAAAAGTGCCCAAGCTAAGGAGTGGCAAGCCACTCCTCAGAGGCATACCCCCAGGGGTAGGGGTAGGCCTTTTCACAGGCCTTTTTACCAGACTCAGGCCTCCTCTGCCTATGCTCAGAGGGGCTTCTTCAGAGGCAGAGGCAGATGAGGGGTGGGCAGGCCTGCTCCCACCCCTCAGCCTAAAAGCTCCTGCTGAGCAGGCACCCTGATGGGGTGCCCAGGGCGATTCTCCTTTACCCGGTGAGGGGAGCAGGCTTGCCTCCAGTCAGAACTGGGCTTCTTTAACCTCAGACAAGTGGGTTCTGGAAGTAGTAGCCAGGGTCTGGTTCTCAGCTTCAGAAAGTTTCCCAAGTTGAGAACCAGACTTTTCTACGAAGTGCTTCAGAGACCTTTGCTCTGGAAGCAGAGGTCTCAACCCTGTTGGCTCTCAGAGCAGTGGAAGGGTTCCTCCTGCACCAGGGCAGGGGTCTGTATTCAGATACTTCCTTACCCCAAAAGACAGGAGAATGGCGCCCATATTAGACCTCAGATATCTGAACAAGCATCTTTTGAAACAAAGTTCAAAATGGTAACTCTGGCAATGATTTTTACCCTCCCTAAGGCCAGGGGACTGGTTAGCCTCCGGACCTCAAGGATGCCTATTTTCACGCCCTAATCAGAAGCTCCCATCGAAAGTACCTCAGATTCGAACTACCCTCAGGTCATTACCAGTTCAGAGCAATGCCTTTTGGCCTCACCTCTGCCCCAAGGGTATTCACAAAGTGTCTAGCAGTGGCAGTGGCTCACTTAAGGAGGCAAAGGATTGCTGTTTTTCCCTATCTAGATGATTGGCTCATTGTAGGCCAGTCCCAGAACAGGTAAAATCTCACCTGCAAGTTACCCAGCAGCTTCTCACCTCCCTGGGCTTTCTGCTAAATCTACCAAAGTAAGTTCTGGAACCAGTCCAGGTACTCACCTTTATAGGGGCAGAGTTGGACACAAAGCTAGCCAGAGCTTTTCTTCCCTTAGAAAGGGTGACGAATTTAGTGACTCTGGCCTCCTCCTTCACCCTGCAGGTCTCTCGACCAGCAAGACACTTTCTGCAGCTCCTGGGACACATGGCTGCATCCACAGCTGTTGTGCAGGGAGCAAGATTTCAGATGAGAGACATTCAGTTTCACTTGAGAACCTATTGGTCTCAGAGAAGAGACCCCCTTTCCAAGTTGGTCCCAGTGACTTGAACCTTGATCCAGGCCCTCCAGTGGTGGCAGGATCAGAGCAATTTAAGATTGGGGGTCCCCTTCATTCCCCCTGCTCACAATTTGACTCTCACTACAGATGCTTCCCTTCTGGGTTGGGGAGCCCACATGGGCGACCTTTCCACTCAGGGAGTGTGGTCCCCGGAATCTCTGCTCCACATCAATTTGCTGGAACTCAGAGCTGTCTTTTTAGCTCTTCAAGCATTTTCTGCATCTGTCCACAACAAGGTGATACAAGTCAGAACAGACAACACCACAACAATGTGGTACATCAACAAATGGGGGGCACTCGGTCTTCGGCCTTGTGCACCGAGGCAATGAAGTTGTGGTCTCTGGCCTATTCCCTGAACACTTCCCTCATAGCAGTTCATCTTCCAGGGAAGGACAATGTCCTAGCAGATGCTCTCAGCAGGATTTCCCAGGGCCATCACGAATGGCCCCTGGATCCTCAAGTGCTGGGGATAGTCTTTGCCAGATGGGGCACCCCTCAGATAGATCTTTTTGCAGCCCCAGACAATCACAAACTTCCTCTGTTCTGTTGCAGGCCTCTAGTGTTGGGCTCAGTCCTCCTGGATGCCCTTCTCCTGGATTGGGAGGATTTCTTTATGCTTTCCTCCCTTCCCTCTCCTATTCAAAGTATTAGTCAAATCAGATCTCAGCCTTGCAGGGTGATTCTGATTGCCCGGATTAGGCCAGGCAGCCCTGGTACCCATCCTTCTGTCACTGACAATCCATCTTCCCCTTTGCCTCCCAGGATTCACAACCTGTTAACTTGTGCCCAGGGAAGGGTTTGGTATCCGGACCTCAAATCCCTCAACCTCAAGGCCTTGCTCTTGAGGAGTTAGAGTTTGCTGATTTACCTCTCTCAAGGTGTTCTTGAAATCTAAAGGCTTCCAGAAGCCTTCCACTAGAGCTACTTATAGTTCTAAATGGAAAAGGTTTTCATTTGGTGTGCTGGGAAAAATATTTCCCCAGAATCGGCTGATTTGCCCATTGTATTAGATTACATGGTCCATCTTAATTCCTTGGGTCTCAGACCAGCTACCCTGAGAGTCCATTTGGCAGCTGTATCTGCTTTTGTGTCAGCAGGAAAGTCATCCCTCTTTCCACTCACCCTGTGTTTTCCAAGTTTTTAAGGATTACTCCATACTAATCCACCCTTTCCGAACGGCCCCTGCCTGGGACTTAATGTTTGTATTGCCCAGTTAATGCAACCCCCTTTTGAACCTCTGTTTTCTGCAGAGCTTAAGTATCTAACTTGGAAAACTGTTTTTCTGGTGGCTATCACTTCTGCTAGGCGATAAGTGAGTTGCAAGACCTTGTCAGTGGAAACTGACTTTATTTCTTCCACAGGGATAAGGTAGTCCTTAGGACTAATAGGAAGATCTTCCTTGTCAATCTTCACCATTCATTACTTCCTGGGTGTAAGCGGGCACCCGTCCGAAACTTTTTTTTTTTTTTTTAAAAAGACCCTAACGGCCCGCCCTCGGGAAGCGACGTCATCGTCATCGCGGGCGGCGTTAATGTGACGAACTCCTCCTCCAACTCAGTTCTTTTTCTCCGCCGTCGAGGCAGCACCTGTTTTCGGAGCGTCCATTCTCCACTGCGTCAGCGACTCCTCTTTTCCACACACTCGACGCCGATCGGTAAGACCGTTCTTTTTTCTTTTAAAGCGGCGCCGGGTGTGTTTTCCTACTGTTTTTTCTTGTTGATTTCGTGTTATGTCCGGGTCCGGAGCTAAACGTGTTTCGAAGACGGGCCGCGCCCCTATGCGTCGGTGTTACTGTGGCCGGCATTTCTCCGTCTCGGACCGGCATGACGTTTGTCTTCGTTGCCTGGGACCCAACCATGACATGGATTCGTGCGACGCCTGTTTCTCCATGGACCGCCGTGTCCTCGAAGTCCGCGCGTTCAAGCTCGGCAAAGCCCCGCCGACCTTGAGGGCGGCGTCGCTCAAGGGATTCTCAGGTAAGGTCTCTAGGCCCTTCCCGGGTCCCCTCCGGGCCTATCTGATCTGAGGAGGAGGGTCCTCGTCTTTTCTTGCGAGGAGGAGCCCTTCTGCGGTGTCGGGGGCGTCGTAGTCCCTCCTGGGGCGGGCGCTGACACCGCCTCGGCAGTCACCTCTTGGAGGTGCAGGCTCCCGTGGCGGGGCCCTCGTCTTTTAGGCCTAGCTGGGTGGACCCTGACGCCGCCTTCAGGCGCCGTTTTGGATCCTGGCGCCGTTCGCGGTGCCGGTGATCGAGCACGCGCCGTTCCCGGCCGTTTTGATCGGCGCGTTTGCGGCGCCAGCCGATCAAGCGGCGCCGTTGGTAACGCCGCTTTGAATCGGCGCGTTCGTGGCGCCGATGATCGAACAGCGCCGTTGGTGGTGCCGCCTTGGGCACTATGGCGCCGTTCGCGGCATCGATGGACAGAGGCGGCGCCGTCGGCGATGCCGCCACCTTCCGGCAGCGCCCGGCGCCGTGGGCCTGGTCCTTCCTCCAGGCGATGCCGGCCTCGCCAGGCGCCGTTGGGGGTGGAGCTGGGCCTGGCTGCCCCGGCGTGGGGAGGCGGCGGTGCCTCCCTTGAGTACGGGGGCGTTCGCGGCCCGTAGCCTCGAGGACCCCTGGGGTGGCCAGCATTGAGGTCCTGCTGGTCTCGTCCTCCTCGGGGGGCGATGATTCAGGCGTGGACCCATCCTGGCACCCCACTCTTGAGTCTGGGTCCCGGTGGCTAGAAGGTGCCAAGCGGCGGCAGGCCTCCTCTGTCCCGCTTTAAATCGCCTCCCTGAGTTCCCAGCTGGGGGTGGCAGGGAGCCTAGAGCAAGCGGGGGTAGCGCAGGGGCTCCCTCTCTGGAGGCCAGTGACCTTCTGCCAACGGTGCTGTCCTCTCTCTAGGAACAGGGGCGCTGTGGTGGGGAGGGCCTTCTCTGAGTCCGAGGGTGGGGGCGAGGGTCTGCTGCTCGGTCTTCCTTGGCCACCCCTCAGGGGGTGGCCAGGAGCAAGTGCAGAGCCTCGCCCCTCCCTCCAGGGTTCTAGGGTGTCCTTGGCCGGCGTTGTGCGGACTGCCCTTCTGGATCCATGCAGTCAGGCGTCGTCACAGGGGAGTTCTCCCCAAGGCTCTTCAGGCTCTGCTTCCCCAGAGTTCCGTTCTGCGGCCTGGTCTGATATCCGGGATCCCCTTTCCAGGGCTCCTTTCCCGGATTCAGAGCCCTCGCGAGAGCAGTTGCCTCGGAGGTGCCCCTCTCCCATCTCTCTGCCTTCCACCACCCCACTCCCAGGCCATGTCGGCCCTATGGGTCGATTATCCTGGGAGCAGTTCAAGGAGTTCTCTTGGGGCCTTCCCTCATACGTTAGGTACATGCATGAGCGGGTCTTTGACTCTCCCACACCTTGCATGAATCCTCTGGGCATTCCAGTTCCCATCATCCTCGTCTCCCTCCTCTGAGAGAGGAACCCCTACTCATCTGTCCTCCGATGCTGATTTCACAGAATATCAGCGTTTCCTCTCGAGGATGGTGAGGGATCTCCGGATTTCCTACGTTCGAAGAGACAATACCGAACGGGAGACGCGTGAATTCCTTGGTGAGTTCAGTGCCCAGCATCTGGTGGTACCTTCCTGGCCTATCCCCTTCCAGGAGGCGTCTATCCGGTCATGGCAGTCCCCTGCCGCTTCTTCCCCAGCCCCGGCGGACTGCCAGCGTAGGTATTGTGCCCCCTCTGAGTCTCTAGGTTCCCTTCCCAACCCGTCCTCAGGTTTGGTATACCTGGATACTCCTTCTGGGCGCCGTTGCCTGGCGCTGGCGCCCACAGTTCGGACTCTCTCCAGTTAGGCCGTTGGGGGCGAAAGTGTTCTCTTCTGCTCGTCAGGTGCTTGTATTGCATCATCAAGGCTCACCACGCTGCCTACAACTGGCATCTGTGGTCGATGATGTCCCAGCTGCTGGCATCTATGCCTGATACGGAGCAAACCAGACAAGCCGTTGCCCTCTCCATGGTAGGCCTGGAGCTGGCAAGACACCAAGCAAGGGCATCTTCCGCGCCAATGAGGTGGCTTCCAGGCTTGCGGGGACAGCGATCTGCATCAGGCGGGCGCATGGCCGTCTTTCCAGGTTGTCACCCCTGGCCCGGCGTAGGGTGATTCGCTCCGCCTTCCGGGGGACCCGTCTTTTCTCTTCCAGAGCTAGGAGACTTTTACAGGGGCTCCCTCCGTCTCCTCGTCCTCGGGAGGCACCTCCTAGCTCTTCTCCCTCTTAGGCTTTCTGAATAAGCCAGGGTCTTCTCCTTCTGTTTCTCACCAGCAGAAGGCTGGGGGTCTTGTTCCCTCAGGGTATGGCCTCTTCCCCTCCAGGGAAGAGGGCTTAATACTCACCAGGAAGTAATGAATGGTGAAGATTGACAAGGGAAGATAGGAAAATTACGTACCTACCGTAATTCTTGATCTTCTCTTGTATCTCACCATTCATTACTCACCTCCACCATCCCTCAGTGCCTCTTCCTGTGGCTTCTCCACCTCCCGTCTCCTTCCTCTCTCTGCATTTATATAAAATATAGGAAAATTTCCTTAAATTTTCCAAAAAAAAAAAAAAAAGACAAAAGTAAAAAAAAAATATATCTTTTTTGAGGGGGGGGGTTCTAAAATCCAGAAAATTACTTACTCTAAGATTCATGGGCCATCTGGATTGCATTGGCGATCAGACTGCACAACTATCTCTTGCTATTCTTATGGCAAGATACCTCTGGGGTTTTGGCCTGGCTCAGGCTATTCAGTTTGATCCTGCAATCCCGTGTTCAGATAGTTGCCCTGAAATCTGATTCCCCTCTATTCTTATCTTGCAGAGCAGAGGAGCGAAATACGTCTGTTCCTTTCTCTTTAAAAAAAAAAAAATGCTGAGGAACTCTCTCCGACTGCTATAGGCATCTTGGTATCTGGGTCATGCATCTACTAAAAAAAAAAAAAAAATATTTTTATCTGTAAAAAAAAAAAAATGGAGAAATCAAACAAGAAAGCAAATGAGAAGGTAGACTATCCTCTCGCTGTTTTGCTAGTGGTTTCTCCCTTTAAATCATCCTCCTGGACAATTTTTACAGTAGAGCTCTGCTGACCATATCAATTTTAGCCAGCCTAAGCCTTGCCGGCTTAGCCAGTCAGTCTGAGTCCCATTTCTATCTTGAAACGCCTGAAAGGCTTACATTTTCTATTTCTAAACCCCTGAGCAGCGCTCTCATGCTGCTGGGGTTTTATTCTTCCCTCCTCGGCTGTCCTCCACTTAAAGGCCCTCCGCGGCCAGGAGCCGAGGTGGGTGTCAAGAACAATGGCATGTTGAAGATGAGGACTATGCCCTCCTGAGTCTGTCTAGCGGGTTCGGTGAACCTTCTCTTCAGCTCTATCTCCGGGGATTCTTGCTTCCCCTTTAGTCGAGCCTTCAGCTACAAGCTAACTATGCTCGTTGGGCCTTCTGGTCCCTTCAACATCCATCTCTCTTCTCTTTCTTCTTCTTCTTCTATTTTCTCATTTCCTTACTCATCTCTCCTCCTAGAGTCGCCCAGGTAAGGAGGCCCTGCACTCCCTAGGCTAGGGATGTTCTTATCTCCTCTGTCCTTCCTCCATCGGCTTATTCCTTTTTCAGTTCATTCTTCCTTGCTTTGCTATCCCTCGGCTATCTTGCCTCGCTATCTATATTTTCTGCTTTCACTTTTGCCTCTCCGGCTCACAGAACTGAGTTGGAGGAGGAGTCGGTCGCTACTAACGGCCGCCCCTCGCGCATGACGCATGACGTCGCCTCCTAGGGCGGGTCATAGTAACTTCTAAAAAAAAAAAAAAAAAAAAGCTCCCGTGACGGTGCGTGCCTCCGCTTACACCCAGGAAGTAATGAATGGTGAAGATACAAGAGAAGATCAAGAATTACGGTAGGTACGTAATTTTCCTTTTACCTAAGGTGGTTTCAGATTTCCATCTTAACCAATCTATCTCCCTTCCAGTATTTTCACTGATCACTCCTCTTCTGGTGAGAGGAGGTTGCACAACCTGGATGTTAAGAGAGCTCTTAGTTACTATATAGGCGTACCAAAGGTCCTGAGTTCGAATCCTCCAACTTTTCCTTACCTATGGTGAAGTTGGGAAAGACAAACCTGCCACTAAGAGATCAATAGCCAGGTGGATTGTCTCTTGTATCCAATTTTGTTATCAGAAAGTGGGCAGAGCCCCCAGTTTGAGGTTTCATTCTACCAGGGGTACAGCTCGTCTCTAGCTGCTGCCAGAGACATCCTATATTAGAGATATGCCAGGCTGCTACTTGGAAAACGGTACACACTTTTACCAAGCATTACTCCCTGGATGTCCAGGCCAGGAGAGATGCTCGGTTTGGCACAGCTGTTCTTCAGAGCCTATTCCCAAGTAGGTTCTGCCCTCCTCCATGGAGGTACTGCTGTGTAGTCTGCTACTGTCATAATATAGCAAGACTTCATGTTGTTTGAAGAAAAAATTACTCACCTTAGTAATGTTGTTTCTTCTAATGGAGTCTTGCTATATTTTGGCCTCCCCCCCAGCCTGCCCCGCTCAGAACTTCTACTTGTGTGGGGTGCGGGCAACTTAGTGTGGGCACTATTTTATGCCCTTTTAGCATTTCTCCCTTTTTGGGAGTTTGGGGTGTGTGTGTTTTATTATACTGTTGTTTTATTCTCATGTTGTTAGAATTGTGTTAGTAGTTCTGGTCCCTGACTTGAGTCTTGGGTGTTGGGACCAGCAATGGTTGATAATATTTAGGTAGCCATTTGGCTAGTGTAGGTTACAGCTTCCACACAGACCTTAGTGAGTTTTTGCTCGTAAAGATCTGACAGTTCAGGTTTGAAATTACACAGATAGAGCTGCTTCTTAGAGCTCGTGCTCAAAGTTCTATTTTGGAATGGTATTAACCATTTCACCTCCGGAGCAGTTCTAGTGGTGGGACAAACTGCTGCTACTGTCATAATATAGCATGACTCCATTAGAAGAAACAACATTACTAAGGTGAGTAATTTTTTCTTATATGTGCTATCTTGGCCTGTTCCTGGCAGCACCTTGGATACTTCCCAGCATAAATATTACAACAGTTTTGGAGTCTCGCTGGAGTGTGGTAGGCACACTGGAGTGTAAAGTAGTGTATAGTTTTATGTTTGCTTTGTATCTGTGTTTTCCATCCTTCCTCCTCCGTGTTCCACCAGCCTTCTTCTGTGGTGTGTTCCCCTAATGTTTCCTCCCATTTTAGTCTGTTGCCCTCCCATCTGTATGATACTGCTGTTAGTAGGCTGGCATATAATTTAGTTGCCAGGCTCCTACTGTTGTCAGCTGCATCTAGTATTCTCACTATCTCTGAGGGCTCATGGGGCGTGTATTGTCTCTTTAGCTTGCCTTGTAAGTAATGTCTAAGCCGAAAATATTTAAAATAAATGTGTGGCAGTCCATACTGGACCCTTATGGTATCCCGTGGCAGAAGTCTGCTCATTGTATAAGTGACCCAATACACTTGTGTTCTTTTCTTCTCATACATTATAACCTGCACCCTTGGTGAACCTGGGGAACAGTGGATTATGTCAGAGTTGTGTGAAGGCAGTGTGAGAGGCCTGCACTTGTTTAAGTTTGTGTGCCCTGTGCAGGTTCATAAAAGGTGTTGCACCACTGGGTTATTCTGAGCACTATGGATGTTACTCAGCATGGAGCTGTAGAGTAAGTCTGTAAGTCTATGTTTTCCTGTCCATCTTGCTCCAGCTTAATTCCTGTGTGTGTGCAGTTAGGCTTATACCATTCCTTCAGTCCAGCCATTTGCACAGCTATGTAATAATGGAAGAAATGTGGGGCTCCTATCCCTCCCTTAACTGGGCTTTGTGTCAGTTGTTCATACTTTGCCTGTGTTTTCTTTTTTTTTTTTTGTTCTAGATCATGGTGTTGTACAAGCCTAAAGCTGCTTAAAAAACTTATTAGGGGTAGACAGAGGCAAAACCTGAAAGAGAAATTTCAGCATAATTGCCGTTTTGAAAACATTTGAGCGACCCGGCATTGAGAGAGGCAAAGTATTCCACCTAGTACACAAATTCTTAAGTGCTTCTATGATGGGTGGATAGTTAGCTTCGAAAAGGTCCTTTATTTTCCTTGTAAAATTCACCCCTAAATACTTAAAAGCCTATGTAGTCCAGGTGACTGATGGCTCCCGCTTTAGTCTGCCATGAGTGCAGCCACATAGGGGCCAGCTGTAAGGACTTATTAAAGTTTATCTTGTAACTGGTAGGGGCCCTAAAGTTTGTAAGTGTTTCCTTTAAGTGAGATAGGGATTTTTCTGGATTAATCACACATACCAGCAGGTCGTCTGCATACAGGGAAACCTTTGCAGTGACTGTTGCCAGTGTAACTCCAGTTATTCCCTTGTGGTCCTTATTGCTTGTGTTAATGACTCCAATGCCATATCGAATAGCAAGGGAGACAGGGGCCACCCCTTGCATGTTCATGACTAAGTTGGAATTGTTCTGATATCCATATATTAATTTGCACCGCTGTGGATGGTTTTTCATATATTGCTCCTACCCTTGTCAGGAACTTTTCCCCAAATCCCATGTGTCTCATCGTGCTCCAGAGGTGGTTCCACTCTTTCCAATCAAAAGCTTTTTCTACATTGAGTGAAACTGCCACTGGGCAGTCATCTGAGTTGTGTTGGCCCCTTTAGTGTTCAGAGGTTGGATTGCACTCCCCTCTACAAAACTTGCCTGATCGGCGTTCACTAATCCTGGTAGGACCTGTTCTAGCCTGCTTGTCAATATTTTAGTGTGTATTTTAAAATCTGCATTTAGCAGAGAGATTGGCCTGTATGAGGATGCTTGCTTTTTCAGTTTTCACAGTTTGGGAAACACAATTATGCTCGCCTCTTAGAAGGTCTGAGGGAGTTGTCCTGTCTGAAGGGACTCCGTCAACATGTCAAGTAGAGGACCCAACAAGGCTGGTGCCAGTTTTTTTATATATAACTCGATCAGTAGGCTGTCTAGGCTTAGGGTCTTCCCTGAATTTAGCTAACCTAGGGCCTTCAGAATCTCCTTCTTTGTTAGGTCTCTCTCCAACCCCTTTGAGTCCTCATATGCTAGTTTATATAGTTCTTGTAGAAGTGAACTCTTTCCTCCTCATTGTCTGTTTGTGGGTTTCCATCCCCTGCAGTGTATAATTTTTTGTAATATTTGACACACTTATCATTTAGGCCTTTTTGGGTTACAGCTGTCTGGTGACACTTGTTATCTGGAACTGTATTCCTCATCGTATTCGTGCAGCCAACTCGGTGGAGGCCTTCAAAGCCTCTTAAAACATTTTGATTTAAGCAGGCTTTTAATGGAACCTGATTTATTTCAGTTTTAACCTGTGTGTATACTTGATAGTTTTGTATCGGTTTGTGTATATAAAGCACTCAGAGCCCTTGATGGACTGAGTGCTATATAAACATTTTTTGCCTTCTCTTTGATGTGGCCATATTCCCTATGTGGCATTGCATGGCTTCTTGTTTTAACTAGTAAGCCAAAAGCTTGCCACATTTATTACCGGACTCGTAGAATTTAACCTCTGTTATCTTGGGGCCTGTTCTAGTGCTCTGGTATTTATCTCATTATAATCTGCCTTTAACCTGACCAGTTCCCAGTATAAGGTGGGTGGTCCCTGTATTGTTTGAATCATTTTTCAACCTGTTTGATTTCTTTTTCCAGATTCCCTAACTGTGCTTTATTATCCTTTTTATTTATTTATTTATTATTTTATTTTGCTTTTGGTAACCGGGTGAGTGCACTAGGCAAAACAATGCCTATTTTCAGGCACGACCTGGGAGAAGACAGTTTACAGACAAAACAATACACATGTGTCGCAGCACATGGAAAATCATGCAATCAGAGTGAAGAAACAACAGTGTTTGGATATTTGATACAGGTACTTTGACAAAAGAATAATATACATGTGACACAGCACATGAGAGCAGTACAATCAGAGTGAGAAACAACAATGTTTGGATGTTTGATACATGCATTTTGATAAAAGAATAATGCAAGTAAGAGTACTGTGAGAACAAATAATAGTTTGGAGTGTGGTAACACAGGAGATACATTAAAAGGAGATAGGTTTGCTGTTCCAGGAATCCACCACTCTTTCTGTGAAGAACTACTTCCTCACATCTCTCCTGAATCTACCACCCCTCAAGCTTCATAGCGTGTCCCATTGTTCTTGAGCGCTTTTTTTCCGAAAAAAATGCATCCCTCTTGTACCTTATTTACCACCATCAGATATTTAAAGGTTTCTATCAGTATCCCCCTCTCCCTTCTCTGTTCCAGGGTACACATATTGCTGTCCTTTTTTTCGTTACCTGTGGTGAGCTTGACAAACCAGCTACAAAGAAATCTGTCTCTCACTTGATAGTCTATTGCATTCAGTGCTGCTGTGAAAAAAGCTGGAAAAATACCACAAAGAGGCTTAAGGGCACACTCCACAAGGGGTACCTGTGCCTCTGTGGCATCCTCAAGGGGCATACCATAGTTAGATATTTACGAAGTGGCTACCAATAAAAGAGTATACATCTTCACAGAGCACTACTGATTGGACATGCAGTCCAGAAGGGATGCCATGAACTTCTGTCTTGCAGAACCTTTTTCCTAATTAGGTTCTGGACCCAGCCTCCAAAGGTTCTGCTACTGAGTCTGCATAAAGTGTAAAGATTAAGTGAGTGATTCCTGGGGTTGGAAGGAAAAATTACTCTCCATAGTAATGTTGTTTCTTCTTAAGGGGTCTCTGATTATGTTTATACTCCCTAACCCTGCCTCCCCTTCCAGAACCTGCAATAGGTTCTCACAAGAATCAGTTCCTTTTTCATTGAGATTGCTTGAGCATTACTATTGCAGTGAGTTCCTGCAATTGTAAGCTTGTTGTTATTGTCTATATGGTAAAATCTCACAAGTCTGCGTCAGTTTGTTTTCTTTTGAAAATTCTACTAACTTTTTTTGTAAATTTTTGGTAGCCTTTTAGCTAGTTTTAGTAGCCGGTACTCTACTCTGGCTTGAAAACAGATTGGAGCAGTGGCCATAGTGGAGTGCAGATGCAGAGTCTAAACCTACATTCCTATTAAAATTTACATAGGTTCTACCTCTGGGGCATCAATCTCGACTGAGATTACTGCATAAAGTGTAAATATAGTAGGTGATCCCTTAACAAGAAACAACATTACTGCAGTGAGTAATTTTTTCTTACAGTATATCCAGGCCTTCCAAGCCTTTAGGAATCTTGTACAGCCAGAGGTTCTTTTCTTCTCAAACAGCCATTCATATCCTCATGCCTATCCTCCAAAGTTTGTATAATCTTGTATGCATGCCTCAACAATTGGTTCGATCAGCACGCTGATCAAGAATTTCAATATCTCCTTGATTGTTGGTAAAACGAGTGTCTAGCCATGTTAAATCAGCTTTAGTTTCAACAAATATTGCTTCTAGGGATGTGGATATGACGTTCTATCCACTTTCTGGCAGTTGCCTTTCCCCTTAAGACTGGCTGGAACGTCTTAAAGCTGGCTCCTCCCACCCACCCGGGTGGTAACTCCCTCGGCTCTGCCCCATGATGCCAGATCTTCCTTTCCGCTTGGAAAAAGAAAGTTCCCTCCTTATCGCTGTCATGCTGAGTTAGGCTCTTTGCTGTTAAATCTCCGGATTTACTCCCAATTTGTTTTCAGAACTTTTGTCTTCTAGGGCTTATATATGGAGCTCTGAGGAACTATTGGACTGACTCCACCAGAGATGAATTAAATGCCTGGAACCAGGAGTTAAATATACATACAGTATGACTTATGAGAAATGGCTGGAGCCAATATTACCTTCCATGAAAGTTTCTCAGGCTCCATACTGGACTGAATTCATATGGAAATGCAGACTTTGTTTCTTTAATACACCAGATAAACTAGTTAAGTTTTTACCATCTCATTATTGGATGTGCTGGAGGGGCTGCGGAGAGGCCTTGGCCAACATGACCCATATCTTTTGGGCCTGCCCAAGGATAACTCAATTCTGGAAAGACATAGAGACTAGCTTGCAGCAGTTGGTGGGAAATTAATTTAACACAACAATATGCCTTACTGTATGTTGGAGAAGATGGCTCAATCCCACCGAGTAAGAGTCGACTATATTTATATGTAGCAGCAGCAAAGAAAGTGATAACTCGCCTTTGGCGAACTAATAAAACACCTTCATTGGTTTTATGGCACTAAGTGATGTCTGAAATGTATTATCTGGAGAGGACAGTAACTAAGAGGGTAGGAAGAACTAAACAATTAAATTGATTTGGAGACCTTGGGTATTTTATATAACCCAGGTAGATAAATCATTTGTCCCCTGAATCTAGTAAGCAGGTTAAAAGGAAGATGAGAACTAATGTATTAAATAATGTAATGTCTTGTCTGAAAGCTCTTTGTCGCATAATGATGTAATGGAATATGTAAATTAATGAAAATCCTGAACTGTTTTAAAATCTGTACATTGTATCCATGCTGTCATGCTGTTATAAACTTGAAAACAAGGAAACAATAAAGAATATTTAAAAAAAAAAAACTTTTGTCTTCAGGATCGATCATCGATCGCAACAAGTCCACTCCCGGGTTCCATCAGTGTCTTTGTGGGCAGAACATGTACCGAATGGATTCCCACACTGCATGTGTTTATTGCCTGGGGCATAAGCGCAATCCCCAGGCCTGCGACATTTGTCAAAGATTACACCCTACCATTCTAGTGGATCATCTAGCCTGACTTAAGTTAGGTCGACCAAGCGATCGGTACCCTCAGGTCACATCTAAAGGTGCCAATTGGGTGATCTTCGTGGCTATGGGGTCGGCCGAACAGCTAGCGACATTTGAGGAGGCGGCGGCCAAGGCCACAGCTCATACCTCCTTGGCTGCGGCCTTTGTGCTGCTTTTGCTGGGTGCCTCTTTTACAAGGTCTTTCAAAGAGTTGTGCCAGGCTGTGCCGACCCTTGGTCAGGGCCCCTCCAGGCACATATCTAAGTCGAAGAAAGAGACCAAAAAACAGCCTCGCCATCGTTCGTGGGATCAAGAGCGCTCTCAGTTGAGGGCTTTGGATTCCCATGCTCCTCCGGATCCGACTTCAGTCATATCCTCAGCCCAGGCCACTGGCTTCATGGTAACCTCATCGGGCCAGTTGGCCGAGACGCTGGTTGATCTTCCAGCCATGATTTTTCTCGAACCGGTCGACCAGTTGTCAACTGAAGAGGCCAACACTTCTCTCACCAGGACTCTGGTCCTGACTCAGACCATTACAGGGATGGATCAGTCTGCTGACCTGCCACCTCTGGTTGTCAACCAAGACCCGGAGGAGCCCCGGCATTTGCTGACTTCCACTGAGCCCCGCCGCTGGTCATCCTGGTGGTCGCAGTCGAGGTCTCAGTCCTATTCCTGGGGGTTGAGTGGTTTCCGCCAATGTCGGCGCTTCTGCTTTTGATGCTCTGGGAATCGGCATCACCGCTACTGTTCATCCTCACCCTCCTCAGGGGAGGAGAGGCTTTGGCACAAGCTGCATCGATGATACGAGGATCTTATGTGGCAGCAGCTGGTGTTCACTGGTATGAAGCCAGTCCTGGTTAACATGCCAGCCATCACCCGGCTTTCACCTCAACAGCCAATGCCTTCTCCGCCTCAGGAGCCGACCAACATGGTCCCGGCTCGGCTGACCTCAGCGTCTCCACCGATTCCCGTGGAGCCACCACCTATACAGCCGAAAACCAGCACTCTGACCAAGGAGTATCAACCGGCCAAGGGGCTTCCCCATCGGATCTTGGTCACTGTCACTCCTCACCATCCACGGAGGGTCAGCAGGGACTCTGGTGGTCGACCCCTTTTTAACAACTCCTCTGAGTCAGAGGGTTCCTCCTTGTATGCCCGTCTGGTCGACATGAGTCAGTTGGGGGTCTTGTCAACGGACAAAGGCACTACTCCTTTATGGGCCTTCTCTGCCTGATCTCTGAGTCCACGGATATGAAAACTGAACCTGTCCAGAAATGGGCCCGATACCCCTAGACTGAGATCCTGGGCCAGGGAGATACTCCTGGGGAGGCCTTCCTGGTGGCAGAGGCCATCCTTGGCTCTGCCTTGGAGCTCTGTCAGCGCCCCACTTCCTGCCCTGAGCCGTCTACCCGGATGGCCCACAAGTACGCAGTCCCTACCGGTTCCCTGGTGGGCTTCACAGAACATCCCTCGGCTGAGGGCTTGGTGGTCAATTTTGTGTTCAGGCTCTCTGGCAACATTGAGGATGTTGACAAGCTGCCTGATAGAGTCCAAGAAACTGGACCATGCGGCTAAAAAGGTATATGCTGCCTCTTCACTTGGCCTTCGTCAGGTGAGCTCAGCCCTTCTCATAGCATACTTCTCCAGTGCCCTGCTGGGCACCCTGGATAAGGTGCTTCCTCATCTGCCGATGGACCTCCAGACCATGGTCAAACAGGTCCAGGACCAGGGCTGGGCTGTAGCAGAGCCAGCTCCAGACAGCCATGGACATTGGGGACTTCTGTGCCCGCTCCGTGGTGGCTTCACAGACCATGTGCTGCAGGGCTTGACTGCAGCTCTACCTTCATGGCAGATACCTAGCACAAGCTGGTGGATGTCCATTTCCTGGGCACCGACTTGTTTGGGCCCAGAGTCGAGGGCCACCTCACCCGCATTGAGAAGCCCAAGGCCACCTTGGACTCAGTGACATCTGCCCAGAGGGACCCCAAGGACTCAGAGCAGCAGAAAAAGAAGCCCTTTCAGTCCACCTCCACTCCTGCGGCCAAACCAGCCCAGCCCCAGGCTGGACAGCAGCCTCAGGCCTGGCACCCTTGGCCCAAGTCGGTGGCCTCGATTGTCTGCAAGCCTGGAGGGAAAGGCCCTGGTGGCACCTCAGTCAGGCCTTCCTCCAACCCTGCCCAGTGACGGGATGAGGGGTGCCTCCCTTATCCCCATAACACCTCCCCTGGGTCCTCCCGTGGGGGGCTGGCTCTGCCACTTCCTTTCTGCCTGGTCCACTGTCACCATGGACAGGTGGGTTCTCGAGATGGTCAGTCAGAGTCTGCCTCTGGAGTTCGAACAGTACCCTCCTGGTCAAGCCCATGCCCCACAGAAGCACTTTTGTATCCGCAGACATTCTGTCGGCTCTTTGGGCCGACATTGCTTAGCTCCTTCACAAGGAGGTAGTGGTTCCTGTCTTGGATCCTCCAGAACACCCAGGGTTTGTCTCCAGGTACTTCCTGGTGCCAAAGCGGATGGGTGGCTGGCACCCCATTCTAGATCTGCATGACCTGAACAAGTTTCTCATGTCGCGTACTTTCAGGATGATAACTGTGTCACAGCTCATACCATCTCTAGAGCAGAACATGTGGTTTTACTCTCTGAATCTTCAGGATGCCTTCTTTCATGTCCCGATCCGTCCATCTCACAGAAGGTTCCTCCACCTCTGAGCAGAGGGAGCTCTCTACGAGTTCCAGGCCATGCCATTTGTCCTGTCCTTAGCTCTCAGGGTCTTCACCAAGTGCATTGCAGTGGTGGCAGCCTACCTGAGGCACTGAGGGGTCTGGGTTTACTCCTACCTGGATGACTGGCTGATCTCAGGTCCCTCCAGACAAGAGGTGGAGGGATTCTGGGACCTGGCCCTCCAGACCTGCGTCTCCTGTGGCCTCCTAGTTAACGAGGCCAAGTTGAAACTCATGCCTTCGCAGGTGATCAGTTTCATCGAAGTGGAGCTCGACTCTTGCAGAGCCAGAGCCCGGCTCCTGGAGGACAGGGCAAAGGCTCTCTTCTCCTTTGCCCGATCATTTCAGGTTGGGCAATTGTGTCTTGCCCGGGACTTCCTGCGCTTGCTGGGTTACATGGCGACCTGCACCAGTGTGGTCCATTGGCCAGCTGGAGAATGCGCTCTCTGCAGTGGGGGCTGGCCAGCCAGTGGTCTCAGTGCAGAGGTCACTTCGACCAGCTGGTCACTGTGACCCAGCAGATATGGGACGCTCTCCAGTGGTGGTTAGTCCCAGAACATCTGCAGGAAGAGATCCTGTTTATCTGCCCAGAGCCGACGGTCATCCTGGCAACCGATGCTTCTCTCGTGGGCTGGGATGCCCTCCTGGGAGAACACAGAGTCCATGGGCTCAGGACCACCGAGGAGTCCCATTGCCACATCAACCTGCTGGACCTCCAAGCAGTTCAGCTGACACTGACTGCCTTTGCTCCTCACATTCGGGGTCAGGTGGTCCAGACCCAGACGGACACCACCATGATCATGTACTGCCTCAACAAACTGGGCAGAACGCACTCCCTGCTATTGTACAGGGAAGCTCTCTGTGTGTGGACCCTTGTGCTTAGCCTTGGGGCCAATCTCCTAGCAATCCATATGGCAGGGACCTCCAGCCAGCTGGCAGATGCTCTCAGCCATGTGGGCGAGGTGTATTACGGGTGGTCTCTCCACCCAGAGGTAGTACACAGTCCGTTTCCCAGTGGGGCACCCCTCAGGTGAACCTGTTTGCCTCCAGGGAGAACGCAAAGCTGAGGCTGGTTTGTGCCAACCCCCCTCAGCAGGGAACACTGCAGGGGGATGCCTTCTTGAGGCCCCGGACCCCAGGCCTCTTCTGTGCCTTTCCTTGATTTCCAAAGTGTTGCTCAAGGCCAGGAGGGACAAGGCACAGGTGATCCTGGTGGCTCTGGACTGACCCCGCCAGTTCTGGTACCCCGATCTCCTCAGCCTCAGCAACAGGTTCCCGATGAGTCTTCCTCTCTGCCTGGACCTGCTCTCCATCAAGTCAAGGGAAGGTACTCCATCCATACCTTCAATCCCTGCACCTGACTGTCTGGTTCCTGAGTGCCTAGAGTTCCAGGCTTTGGGTCTCTTTGAAGATGTCCTCACTGTTGTGGAGGCATCTCGGAAGGAGTCGACCAGCAAGTGCTATGCCTTCAAATGGAAGAGGTTCTCCATTCTGTGTCAGGGCAAGGGGTTGGACCTCTTGTCCTGTCCAGAGTCTAGCATTCTTGACTACCTGTGGCCCCTCTCTCAGTCGAGCCTTCAGTCAACGACCCTCAGGGTGCACCTGGCAGCCATCTCTGCTTACCAGGTGCGGGCCGGTCAGCAGTCGGCGGTGCAGGAGAAGGTTGTCTGGCACTTTTTTTAAAGGCCTTGACCACATTTCACCTCCCGTGTGTGAACCACCACCACCTTGGGATCTTTTGCTGGTTTTGGCAAAGCTCATGGACAAGCCATTCGAACCAATGCATAGATGTGATATGTCTCGCCTGTCATGGAAGACTGCCTTCCTGGTGGCTATCACGTCAGCCAGAAGGATCGGTGAGCTCTAGGCACTCTCGCTAGAGTCTCCTTACTTGGTCTTCCACAGGGACAAGGTTACCCTGTGCCCCAACCCGAAGTTCCTCCTGAAGGTTGTCGAATTTTCACCTTAATCAAGTGATTAATCTTCCGGTGTACGTTACCAGTCATATCTAAGAGGCCTAGCACAGGCTCCATACTCTGGACCTGAGGTGAGTGCTCGCATATTACAAAGAGCGCACAGCTAGAGTTCAGAGAGAGGTTTGCCAGCTATTTGTTACCTACGCTGAAGCCGCACCTGGCAGACTGGCAGTCAAGTGGACGACTGACATGTGGATTGTATCCTGCATTGATTTCTGCTTTAGGTTGGCGGGTAGGGAGCCTCCCATAGGGCTTAGGGCTTATTCCACTTGCCATACCGCTGCCTTGGTGGCTGATTCCAGGAACTTCTCTATCCAGGAAATCTGCAGGGCTGCTACCTGGAGGTCAGCACACACCTTCATTTCCCACTACCTCATCGACCTTGAGTCACACTGGGATGCTGGTTTTGGGGCCTCAGTTCTACAATCCTTATTTCCCAAATAGGGGGTGTGCACCTTGCCTCCCTCCTCCCAGAGAACTGCTAGGAGTCTGCCAGAAGAGTGGATAGAACATCATATCCATGTCCCTAGAAAAACAGGTTACTCACCTGTAACAGTAGTTCTGTGAGTGGTATATGATGTTCATTCACACGGACCCACCCAACCTCCCCTGGCTTTGGCGCACACAACTGCTTCCAGCTGGCAAGATCTGGCATCATGGGGTGGAGCCGAGGGAGTTACCACCCTGGTGGATGGGAGGATCCAGCTTGAAGACGTGCCGCCCAGTCTTATAGGGAAAGGCAACTGCCAGAAAGTGTGGATGAACATCACATACCACTTCTAGAACTACTGTTACAGGTGAGTAACCTGTTTTTTTGTTTCGACCCGAAATACACAAAGTTTGGCTACCAGTAGTTCTAAAGTCAGAGAAACTGTAGGTTAAGAAGTGGGTTGTTCAGGCAATTGAGCTGCAGCCGCCATGTTGTTCTCAGTTGGCTCTCATGCTCCAGAAGCACAGTTTTTAGTCCCTGGTGACACACCATCAGCAGTGTCTCCCAATATATTTATTTATTTTAAAAGTTTTTTGGGGTGAGGAGAGAGAAAGGCACTGATTTGTGTGTATTATATGTGCTTCAACTCCACTGGTTGGAGCGGAAAGTACAGTTACATAAGAACTTAGCATAACAGTAGGTCTTTGAGAGAGGTTCTTGCAGTATGCAATAACCATAAGGACTGAGCTGCCAGATGCTAGGACCACATGGAACGCTTAACTAGCAGTGTCTGGTGGGGGACTGCCCACCCGGTGTCACATGGCTGATGTTGACCTGACGCGATATAATGGGTGGTCCCCCACGCCCACCTCCAGATCTTACTTCGAGAGGGCTCTTGCTGTAGGTATTCACATATAGGACTGACCCACCAGGCGTTCCGGGACCCCGGAAAATTTCCTGGCTAGCAGTCTCTGGTGGGGGGACCGCCCCGTCAGGTGACCAGCGTCGTCGGCCGTGCGGTATAAAGGGGCAGTCCTCACAACGCCTTTCCAGTTCTTTCCCCGTCAGCTTGTGAAAGTTCCTCGCGGTAGAACAGCACTTGTCAGTCCGTAAGTGTTCGAACTTTCCGACCTATTGTCTCTGTCTTTTAATTTTTTTCAATGATTCACTGTGTATGTCGTCCCCGACGCCCTCCAAATCGCACAAGAACAAGTGCAACTTGTGTGGTTCCCAACTTCCACACAAGGACGGCCACTCCTTGTGCCTCTTCTGTCTGGGCCCAGATCACCCCGTGGAGAAGTGCCAGCACTGCCAGAAGTTCAATTCCCGCTACCAGCAAAAGAAGGCAGCAGTCCCTGGAAGCCCATATCCTAAAGAAGAAAATGGCCTTCATGGAAAAAGAGGTAAAGAAACTTAGGCAGGCGTCTACTTCCCCTGAAGGTCACAAGAAAAAGCGCAACAAGGAGAAACACTGGGAGCGGGAACAGGCTTCTACAGCAGCAATCGCGGCACTTAAGATAACATCCCCTCCAGCGGATTGCTCCACAATGGCTGTCTTGGTGGTTACCACAAAGGCGTCACCTTTCCTGTCTGGCTCACGCTTGGGCCGTTCGGGAGCCTCCGGGACAAAGGAGGCCTCCGCTCCCATGAAGGCTGCTTCTTCCATGCGGCCTTCAGGTCAGAGCGGGTCCAGTAAGTCAGACGTCGGTCCCACCGATGCTCTCCCAGACACGGCTGCTAAGTCACTTACCCCTTCGGGGGAGCACCCAGCCAAAACACCTCCCGACAAGGCAGCATCTCCTTTGTGGCCTTCCTCAGGCAGGGAGTTCGATAAGTCGGACGCCGGCTCCTCCGATGTCCACCCAGATTCGGCCAATAAGTCGAACGCCGGCTCCACCGATGCCCACCCATCCGAGAAGCCTGAGCTGGACCCCATAGAACAGTCCAACACCCCAGGCTCTCCGCAACCTCTCACCACATTGTCCTCTGAGGTCCCCGTGTCTCCTCGACTGACCCCCGGGGATTATAATCCTCCTTCCCCAGTTGTCACCGAGGATACTGGGACACTGCCATCAAGGAACCCTCCTCCTGGACTGCACCCCCTCACGCCGAACCCTCAGGCGCCGTTCCAGACGCTGGCCTACCCGACACTATCTGGCGTCCCCTTACCTGGCGATAGGCCTATTCTTCCATCAGGTCTTTCGGACCCTCTCGAAGGTATACCCATGCTGGGCCTGACGCCCACGGGGCCAGCATTACCACCGTCTGGCCAGCAGGGCCTCTGCCAGGTCCCTCTGCTCCGTCAGAGCCCCTGGTCCTGGGGTACCCAACACCGCAATACCCGGTGCCGCAATACCCAGCTCCTCAGTATCCGGCGCCCCAGTACCCAGCGCCACAGTACCTGACACCGGGCTACTCGACATCGGATTACGGATACTCCTTTTATGCATACATTCAATATCTGTATCTCTCTCCTACTCCACTTCTGCTGCCCACTGCCCAGCTGCCGGCGGATTTGAAGGAGACCTTGGCCTCCTGGTGGGCTGAGGCCAAGGCTCAGCTCACTAGGGAGGTCGAGAGTCATCTACCGACGCCGGACCCTATATAGGATCCCCTACGTTGGAGACGGGAGACTCTACCCCCCCCCGACACCAGAGGAGAGCCCTCTGGTGCCCAAGGAGGGGAGGATATGTGCCCCAGGGAACTCCCCAGAGGGGCCGTCCCTCCTCTTCATCAGATACTTCTGACTCAGACTCAGAGTCCTGCCGCTCTGACCCTGAAGACGAGCCCCATACTCCGGAACACCCCGGGCCGTGGACTCCTCCGGAGGACCCTTCCTTTCTGGAGTTCTTGAGGAAAATCCAGGAGGTACATCAGTGGCAATCAGTGGAGCCAGACCCACAGCGTAAGAAACTCGCTGTCCATCTCGATCTTCCCAAGACAGCTCCTACGCTGATTCCACCCTGAATAGAGCCTCACGCGGATCTTGTTTCCACCATTTGGAAATAACCTTCTGCATTAGCCCCCCCTTATGAGGAAGGCGGACATTCCAGACTCCAGAGGGTGTAGACTTTCTTAACCTCCACCCCAAGGCGGACTCGGCTGCTCCACCAATCCTAAACACCTCAGCTCGTCTCCACCTGATAAGGAATCCCGGCTTCTGGACCAATACGGGAGAAAGATCTATTCCTCTTCTACACTTGGTATTAGGGCCCTTAACTATGTGGCACATATGGGGGATTTCCAGAAGACCATCCTTAGTCAGGTGGAATCAAAATTGGACTCCCTTCCTGAGTCACAGACTAAGCATCCTCCCCGGTCATCTCCTCAAACAATCAGACAGCATGTGCATAGTCTGGTATCTCAGCAAGCAAGGAGGAACAAATTCCTACCCTCTGTGCCGGGAAGCGATGAGAGTCTGGCATTAGGCAACCCAATACCACCGTCACTTGACTGTGGTTCACATTCCGGGAGTGGAAAACACACTAGCAGACCAACTCAGTCGGTCCTCGGCCAGGTCCTACAAATGGGAGTTAGATCAACAAGTTGTAAATGACATCTTTCAGCAATGGGGGACACCTCAGATAGACCTCTTTGCCTCTCCCCAAAACGCAAAACTTCCTGCCTTCTGCTCGCTCACTCCGGGGCAATACATTTTTTGGTGGGACGCTCTGTCTCTCTCTCTTGCAGGGACAGATTTGTTTATGCCTTTCCTCCCATTCCTTTAATTCCGAGGGTCCTGAACAAACTCAGATCAGAGGGTGCTCGAATGATTCTCATTGCTCCATTCTGGCTCAGGCAAGTTTGGTTCTCTCTTCTGCAACAGTTTTCAGAGCAACTTCCACTTCATCTTCCTCTGTCGCAACAATTGTTGACCCAGGATCAGGGGACCCTTGTTCATCCAGGTCTCAAAACCCTTTATTTACATGCATGGCTCTTGCAGACATAGCTAAAGCCTGCTCCGGAGTTTCTGCTCTGGTAGCAGACATCTTGGTAGAGGCCAGGAAGCCTTCCACCAGGTCCACCTATGCCATGAAGTGGAAACGATTTTCTGTTTGGGCCAATTCGAAGGACTTTGAACCTTTCTCGTGTCTAGCCAATAAAGTCCTGGACAACATGCATCACCTATTCGATCTGGGTCTCTGCCATTCCTCGTTAAAAGTCCTCATGGCCCCTATTTCAGCCTACCATGTTCCCTTTGGAGACAAGACTTTTGCTCAGTTGGAAGTCTCCAAGACCTTCCTTAGAGAGGTTCTCCATTTGAGACCCCGCATCTGCATTTCTGCCCCTCCTTGGGACTTGAATTTTATTCTGGAGAAACTTACCCTGCCTCCCTTCAAGCTGGCAACTACAGATGATTTAAAGTTCCTTTCTTGGAAGACACTCTTCCCAGTGGCCATTACATCTGCTCGGTGCATTTCTGAGCTTCAGGCCCTGATGTGCAAAATCCCATACTTGATTTTTCACAAGGAATGTGTGGCTCTACGCACCAACCCTAAGTTTCTCTGTAAGGTGGTGGCTGAATCTACGCTGAATCAATCCATTGAGCTACCCGCTTTCTTTACGCAACACTTCAATCAAGGGATGTGCCTCTTGCGTACTCTGGATGTTCACAGATTACTGAGAAACTACACCACTCGAACTACAGATCTCAAGAAAACTGATCAGCTTTTTGTCTCCTTTGCTTACAAAAGAGAAGGCAGTGCTGTTTCTAAGCAATGCCTATCAAAATAGTTGGCTCATTGTATCACTTTCTGTTACGACAAGTACAAAACCCTGTCAGGTCAGGTCAGAGGTCACTCCACCAGAGGAGTAGCTGCCTCTGCGGCTTGTTTCAAGAATGTGTCAGCGGCAGACATCTGTGCAGCCGCAACTTGGACTTCCTTATGAAACACTATAGTTTGGACATTGCCTCTTGCCATAGAGCAGGCTTCGGCTTGGCTGTTCTACAAGGTCTCCTTTCACGAGACCCATTCAGTCTAAGGTTCCATACTATGGATAACAATCCTCCTCCCAAGTACTTTTCCTTGTTCCAGACTGCTTGGGACTCAGTACTGTATATGAATACCTACTGTGAGAGCCCTCTCGAAGTAAGATAGTACAGTTATGTAAGAACTTACCGTAACAGTAGATCTTCGAGAGAGGCTCTTCCGGTAGGTATTACCTTCCTGCCCTCCGTCTCCCTAAGTGTTATTTACTTTATTTCCATGGGGGGAGATATCCTCTTTTTCTCTTGTCTTGCCTCTTTTGGCCTTTGGCGGGAAAGAACTGGAAGGTGAGCGTGGGGCACTGCCCCTTTATACCGACGTCATATGACGCTGGTCATCTGACGTGGCCGGTCCCCCGCCAGAGACTGCTAGCTAGAAATGTTTCCATGGGATCCTGACGCCGGGTGGGTCAGTCCTATATGTGAATACCTACTGCAAGAGCCTCTCTCGAAGATCTACTGTTACGGTAAGTTTTTACATAACTGTACTTTCTCCCACCGGAGACCTGAGAAAGGTGCGACAGGAGAAGGAGAGGGCTTCTGGAGCCACAGAAAAGCTGAGACAGAAAAGCGTTAGCAGCAGTAGGGAAGGAGGAAGGGGAATACCCTTGCCTACCGCAAGAGCCTCTCTCGAAGATCTACTGTTATGCTAAGTTCTTACGTAACTGTACTATCTTACTTCAAGAGGGCTTTTGCAGTAGGCACTAACTATAAGGGCTGAGTTCCAAGCAGTGGAAGTCAGGCTAAGGCTGAATAAGGTCTGCAGTAGGCAGGGCTCTGAGAAAGAAGACCTTGAAGGACGGCCATTCCAAAACCTGCCCAGCACCTAGAGGCAGTGTCCAAGCTATAATGTTTTTTGAAGGTATGGACAGAGCTCCAAGTGGCTGCCGCACAGATGTCCATGGCAGAAACATTTCTAAAACAAGCAGTAGATGCAGCCATGCCTCTGGTTGAATGTCCTTTGCATCCCCCCGAAAGGGGTTTGTTATACTTCTGATAACAAAACAGAATGCAGTTTGCCAACCAGTTGGATAAACGCTGTTTAAAAACTGCAGCGCCCCCTCTTTTGGGTGCAAAAGAAACAAACAACTGATCCGTTTTACAGACGAGTTTCGTCCGATTTGTGTAGTAATGCAAAATTTTGTGCACATCCAGCGTGTGCAGAATTACCTCCCCATGATTAGAATGCTAAGGATAATACACTGGCAAGTGAATGGTTTGATTTAAAGTAAACTCAGAAACCACCTTTGGTAAAAACAGGATTCGTATGCAGAGCCACCCGGTCTCTGTGGAAAATTAAATAGGGCTCTTTACACATGAGAGCCTGAAGCTCGGAAATCCTTCGAGCAGAAATAATAGCAACCAAAAACAGCGCTTTCCAAGACAAATAGTGCAGGTCGCAACTCGCGGCTGGTTCAGAGGGAGACAAAGTGAGTTTCTCAAGAATTAAATTCATATCCCATGGGGGAACAGGGTTCCTGACCGGGTGTTTCATATGGAGTATCCCTTTCAGAAAAGTGCGAGATACTTCAAGATGAGCCACAGTTTTGCCGTCCACCGGGCTGTGGTAGGCAGAAATGGCAGACAAATGGACCTTCAGAGAGGAGTTGCTAAGACCCAGGTCAGAGAGGTGCACCAAGTATTCCATGACCTGAGAGACAGGGCACGCAAAAGAATCCCAACCCTTGGAGGCTGCCCAAATGGAAAATCTTTTCCATTTCATAGCATAGGTCATTCTTGTGGATGGCTTTCTGGCCTCTACAAGAACTTGAGTGACTCTGTAAGATAGCCCAAAACATGAAACTGCTAAATCTGAAGGCACCACGCATGAAGGCGAAGGGACTTAAGGTCCGGATGGACCAGTGTGGGCTGATCCTGGATCAGCAGGTCCTGGCAGAGGAGGAGAGGAACCGATGGCTCCACCGCCAACTACTGTAGCAGAGAGAAACATATTTGGTGAGGCCAATAAGGAACTATGAGGATCACATGAGCCCCTTCCACTTGCAGTTTGAGGAGCACCCTCTGCAGGAGTGGGAAGGGAGGAAAGGCATATAGAAACCTCCCTGTCCAGCAAAGAGACAGTGTGTCTGGCCAAAAAACACCAGACCCGGGAACGAGCGAGCAGAATATGGGTAGTTTTGCATTGCATGGGGAGGCGAACAGATCAGATCTGGATGACCGCAGAGGTCGAAGATGCCTACGACCACTGACTGACGCAGTTCCCACTCGTGAGCCCTGGCCTGAGTGCGGCTGAGACTATCCACTAAAACGTTCTGGATGCCTGGGACATGCACTGCTATAAGTAGGAGCTGGTGCTGAACCACCCCAAACCACACCCGCATTGCTTCCCTGCGTAGGGGGTATAAGCAAGTACCTCCCTGTTTGTTTAGATACCAAACCACACACATGTTGTCCCATCTGGACTAGGAGTAACCCAGGGAAGGCCTGAAGAGCATACAGCACTGCACACATCTCAAGCATGTTGATGTGCGAGAGCTGCCTCTGAGACCAGGATCCCTGGGTCCTGCGATCCCCCCCCCAGATGTGCTCCCCAGCCCTGACCTGAAGTGTCCGTGGTCAGGGTTTGAACTGGGGAGGGAGCCTGAAAGAGGACCCCCGGACATAGATTTCAGAGGTCCTGCCACCAAAGAAGATCCTGCCGCATGGGGTTGGACACCAGAACCCGGAGATCCAGGTCGTCTGACCTCTTGTCCCACTGTACCCTTAGAGTCCACTGTGTAATCCGAGTGTGGAGCCTGGCCAACGGTACCGTGGGGATAGCCACTGCCATGAGTCTGAGGAGGCGGAGGATTGTCCTGGCCGTGGTCCAACAGCTGGAGGCCACTTGCTGAGCCTGTCTCTGCAGTGTTTCCGCCCCGTGTGCAGGAAGGAAAGCCTAACCCTGGGCTGCATCCAGCACCGCCCCAATAAACTGGAGGTGTTGGGAAAGAGTATGGTGAGATTTGGAATGGTTCACCATAAGCCCCACCTTGTGGAACAGGTACAGGGTAGCCACTAGAGAGGTCTCCAGGCAATCCCTTGATGGAGCTGACAGGAGCTAGTCCTCAAGGTATGGGAGCACAGAGTGGCCCTGACGCCATAAGGCCACCGCCACCACTGCTAGGCACTTGGTGAACACTCCGTATGCTGAAGAGAGGCCAAAGGGGAGGGCCTTGAACTGGAAATGCTCCTCATGGAAGGTAAATCTGAGAAAGCTTCGGTGGCAGGGAAGACAGGGATATGCAGGTAAGCATCCTGCATGTCTAGTGCCCAGAGCCAGTGTCCCTGGCAAAGCAGAGGTAAGAGTCCTGGGAGGGTCAGCATGCGGAACCTCTTGTACTCGCTGTACAGGTTGAGCATGCTGAGGTCCAGTATGGGTCAAAGGTCTCCAGTCTTTTTTGGGACGAAGAAGAAGTGGGAATAATACCCCCTTCCCGTCTGGCCCCGAGGAATGAGCTCTATGGCGTTCTTTCATAACAGGGCCTCAATCTCCCCCCTGATGAGCAGAATGTGACCTTTTGGATAATGAGCGGGACCTGGAGGATTTAATGGAGATCTCTCTAAGAATTCTAGTGTGTGACCTTGAGCTACTAGCTGAAGGACCCAAAAGTCTGCCATGATCGTCTCCCACCTGGACAGATGACTGGCAAATCTGCTCCTGACTGGCTCCTCCGGGACTGAAGGTGGAGGGCGGGGGGCACCACGAGTCAAGAGGTGGAGGGGAGTTTGGGGGTGCCGCCCTGGAAGCCCTGTATGACTTGGTGGGGGGCAGTGGCAGAACAGGAAGCCCGACATTTGCCCTGACGTCTGGTGGGCTACCGTCTTGTCTGGTGCCTTTGTTGATGGCAAAAAGGAGGCCTAGACTTGAGATTGTAGTGATAGAGGGACTGAACCAAACAAAGGGCCTTCTCTCACTCTTGCAGGTCAGTCGTATTGTCTTGGACATCCCCTCTGAAGAGTACTAAACCTCTGAAGGGGTCGTCTAGAATAGATGCCTGAACATCCTGGGTGAACCCAGATACCCGCAGTCAGGAGTGTCTGCGTAAAGAGACTGCCATTGCTTTACTTCTGACAGAGGCGTCAACAGCATCCTAAGTTGCACGTAATGTGTGGTGGCAGGTAATCTCTGACGTCCTGACTGTCTGCTCTATTTTCGTCTTGTCTTCGAAATCTGGCAAGGCCTCAAATTCAGCCTTCAGCTGGCATAGTGCGGTCTTCTGGTAGCAGACCATGTGGGTCACATAATTGAGAGCCTGCAGAGCCAAAGTGGAGGACGTATAGACCTTGTGGCCGAACTGGTCAAGTTGCCTTGACTCCTTGTTAGGAGGGGAGGTACTCCTCTGGGCTTAGAAGAGTGGTCATGAGCCGCATTAATAACCACCGAATCCACTTTGGGGTGGTTAGCCAAATGGTCTTTGCCCTCCGGGGCATGATACAGTCTGTCCACCTTCTTAAAAATGGCGGAAATAGACGACGGTTGCTGTCATGTGCTAGAGGCCAAAACGTAGTGTGGCCCCTTCAATGGGAGAATAAGAGGAGGATTCAGGACCCTGTTCCTCCATTTTCCATCTATTGACTTCCTGATGTTTTCGGAGAATATCCAAGAAGGAGGGATCCTCTGGAGGGGACTTAAGAGTCTCCCTAAGCACAGGCTCCGCTGGAGTAGGGAACTCTGAGCCCGATGCGGAAGAGGAGGAATCTGTATCCGAATCATGTGAAGGGCTCCTGTCAAGGGACAGGGACCGTCGACATGGGACCTCTTTCTGAGGTTCAGTCAGCCCGCAACCCCATTCTCCCTCAGTAGAGGCTCCCAACATGCATCCGGAAGTCTACGGTGGAGTCTGGACCAGGGACAGGGACCTTGAAGTAGGGGTAGGACAGACTGGTGTCTGGGCCACCTCTGGCTGGCATTGGTCCTGTTCCGAGGCCAACTGTTGCCTAGCCCTGTTCCACCAGGAATCAAAGAGAGCCTCATAATCCACTGGTGGTTGAGGAGGAGGAGGTGGTGGAGGTTATGAGTAGGTCGACATAAGCGGGGGATAGCCCGGCATAGGGTAACCCAGTGTTGGGTTCCCTGGCGTCAGATACCCTGTCGTTGGGTACACTGGCGTTGGATACCCTGGTGAAGGATACCCCGGCGATGTGTACCCTGGCTTTTGGTATCCCAGCGTGAAGTAGTGAGGTGTCGGGTACTGGCGGAGCTGAGGGCCCAATGGCAGGGCTGAGGGACCTGACTGAGGCCCCGAGGGAATGTCCAAAGGCCCAGGGATATCCAGTGGTGGACAAGCAGGGAGGTCCAGCGTTGGCCTGGGCAGGTTGGTGGGTCCCACCAGAGTCTGGGGAGGAGGCAGCAGCCCAGACGGAGGGACCATAATCGGACCAGCTGGAGGGTCCGGGGGGGCATGTGAGGGTCTGGCAGTGGCGACTCGACAGGGCCAATGAGCGGTAAATCCTCTGGCTCTGGGTGTGGGCGAGACTGGGAGGGCCCCACTGGAGGCGATGGAGGGTTGTCCCGAGAGGGGGATTCCTCTTGGAGCTGCTGCGGCCAAGGTGGCATTGGGCGCTGGTCTGGAGGACCTACGTCAGACCTCGAGTCTGGGTCCGACCTGAGCACCGGGGCTGTGCAGGCACCAGAGGGTCTGGTGTTTGACTTACCAGCCAAACCACTTGGCTTAGACCCGGGAGGTTTGAAGGGCCTAAGAGTGGTGGAAGCCTCTGAATCCCCAGAGGTCCCCGTTGGAACCATAATCAGCTCTGGCGGGGGGACTAAAGGCGACTCCGTGGAAGGAGGAGCAGGTTTGGCCGGAGGGGTGCTCTCCTTACTGGTAAAGGGTCCCTCATTGGCCATGGTCCCCGAAGAGAGACATGGCTTGAAGGGAGACCGGTCCCAGTACTTGTCGTTGTCCTGCTTGTGCTTCTTCAGCTTGGAAGACCCAGAAGAACCCCCTGGAGAAAAAGAAATGCTCCGCACCTGCAGCAGCTCTTTTCCATGGAAGCCAATTTTTGTTTTAAGAGGTGGGCTTCCATGCTTGCACTCCGATGTCAAAAATACTTATTTTTGAAAGAAAATATAGAAATTGGTAAGAAATACTTATCAGAAATGGTGGTCAAACTGTAGTAGCATTCTGCGAGGTCTGACGTACGCAGGTCAATGGCGAGAAAAAACTGGGGGCGGGCGTGGGGGACCACCCATTATATACCATCAGGCCAACGTCGGCTGCGTGATGCCGGGTGGGTGGTCCCCCGCCAGACACTGCTAGCTAAGTTTTCTGTGTGATCCTAGCGTCTGGTGGCTCAGTCCTTATGGTTATTGCCTGCTGCAAGAGCCCTCCCGAAGTAAGATCTAACATTATGTGATGCGTTCTGTATCTGGTCATACCCTTCCATAGCCTCTTTTTCTCCCGCCTTCTCTGTCAGCAATATGTCAGCATAGCTCCTGCTATGCATCCTTAAAAAATACCCATTTAACCCATTCTTACCCCAGGAGTCCTTTAGCATCAGTAACTTTTTTGTACTTAGCTGGCTAGGTGCAACTGCCCTGGAGGTGTGCCTCTAAGCGATATTTAAATGAGCGTAGGGCCAAGCCAATCAAAAGACTGAAGGGGGTGTGAGCTGAGTGAGAGCTGATGAATGCTTCAGAATTTTTTTCTCTGCTGGACTGAGCAATATTGGCTTAATGAGGTGTCTCCCAACTTTCCTTGTTGACAGCCTCCTAGTGCTTATCTGGATAAAGTTTTCCTCATAAATTATTTCCTTTAGTGTGCTGAGTGAAAGTTTTACTTTTTCATTAGCGTTGCACAAATTTTTAATTTTTAGCGTGACGGCACTATTTTGACTTTATTTTTACTGCGACTATTTAGTTTGAAGTCTAATTTTATCGCGGGTGCTTATTTTCGATGGTTTCCTTCATTTTTGGGGCAAATTCTTGTGGGAACCATCGAATTAGGGACGGTTGCCTTGTTTTTCACCTCAGACCTCGTAGGGGTTTACCGCGAGGTACCTGCAGTAGATTTCAAATTTAAACAGTGCCTGGGGGTTTTCTCTCTAGATTGCCAATTATGAGGAAACCTTTTTTGTTATATTACTGGACCTTGGTATCATCTGTGTCAGGACTGTCCATAAGAGTCCAGCAGCCACCTGTGCGCAGTTGAGTATTACTGGGTTTCTATTAAGATTGGCACTGGTATAGATCCCAGTTTTACAACCCCCACCCCAAAAAAAAAAAGGCACTTGTAATAGTTTATTAACTGGGGCAGGACTGGCCGGTGGCATTTTCACAGAAACCTGCACTCAGTTCATAGGTCCAGAACTGGTTTGCTTTGCTTAAATTGGCGAACATAGCAGACAAACCTTTGATTATTATGGCTGAGAATAAATCAAAGGCTTCCGACGAGGGGCCATTCAAAAGTACTAATACCAAATGCAGAGGTGCTGAGGAACCGTCCGGATCCCAGCCAAAAAATAAAGCTTCCAAAGACGAAGTTCCTCACAAACTGAAAAATAATAAGAGTGACGAAAAAAAGAAGCTTGATTAAGCCTCTGATGAAGCGGCTAAAAAGAAACTCTGTTAAGACAGATATGCTTCCGTTGCTCCTGGGGAAAGCCAATAGTGAGACAACAGGCAGCTTAAAGCATACAGAAAAAACAAAACACTTACAAACTGCACAGGTTCTTCCGTCAGTGCAAGATATGGAAAAAGCATGGCAACTGTTTCAGACCCTTCAAAAGATGGGTCCTCGATTTACTGGGGCTGGCAAGCACTCTTCTACAGCTATCTCTTCTATAGACTGTGAGGGTGACGCAGATGATGATCAGTCTTATGATGCCCCTGATGTGGATTCTGAGGGTCTTGAGCCCCAGGAGTCCCCGGACCCTCACCTTGGGGATCCCTGGGGTGACCACGAGGATCCTTCCTCTATGTTTACATTTATACAAAATATGCTGGATACCCTGGACCTCCCCACACAGGAGCCAAACCAGGATGTCGATGAAGACGAAGATTATAGGGAGATGAAGGGTCTTTCACCCTCAAAGACCCTGGTCTTCCTTATCTATAATGCATTTAGAAAAAATACCATGAAACGGCTTCAGCACCCCACTTCACTCTCAGGGGTTGATAAGCGACTTGAGAGAAAATATAAATTGTCTAAAACTGGTACCGAGTTCCTGTCTGCACACCCTAGCCACGAAAGTATAGTGCAGCAGGCAACCTGTGAGAAAGCTGGAGTCTCCTTGTCGCCCTCTCCCCCTGACAAGGATTCCAAGAAAACTGACTTCATAGGAAAGAAAAATGCCACAGCTTCCTCATTTTCAGGTTTCTTCTTTACATGCATTCACAGCCAAATATCAGAAAGCCGTTTGGAAATCTGTCCAGGCTATCACCCACAATGGATCAAATTCTATGGTGCAGGAGCTGGTGGATACGCCAAAAACTGCCCTGGAAGCTACTGTGTACCAATTCCACATGGCAGAAGACAACAGTGATGCAGCATCTAGGGCAATGGCCCATGCCATCTCTCTGAGATGCTTTGCCTGGCTTAGAACAACCAGTCTGACCAGAGACACTCAGAACAAGGCCATGGATTTTCCCTGTGATCAAAATATGTTGTTTGATTACAGAACCACTGACTACATGAAAAAAGTCGATGAGTACAAGGCCTCCTGGCAGAACCACTCATCCAAGCCTAAACCCGCCACCCCTCAGAGATCCTGTCCCAGGGGCGGTAGGGGCAGAAGTTTTGTTCCCAGGCCTTACAGTCCCTATCCCCAGTCTGGCTTTAGCCAGTACAGTGGTCTTTCAGAGGCAGGGGCAGAAGGGGGCCAAAGAAGAGCCACCTCTACCCAGCCATCTGCCTCTCAGTCTAAGTCCTGATGTGAGTGCCCAGGTCATCTCCCTGTTTCGGTTGGAGGCAGACTCTCTCACTATCTTCAGCACTGGTCCGTCATCACGTCGGACAAGTGGGTGCTGGAGATAGTGGAGAAGGGTCTGTCATTACAGTTCAAGCAGCTGCCAGACCTAAAGCATACCTAGGTGTCCAGACTTCTGTCCCCAACACAGATGCCACTGTTGGAAATGGAGGTACAGAACCTTCTGGCTTTACGAGCAGTGGAGAGGGACCCCACCCACGAGAAGGGCAAGGGCCTCTACTCCAGGTATTTTCTGACACAAAAGAAAACTGGGGAGTGGCGACCTATCTTAGATCTCAGATATTTAAACAAACATCTGAAAAAACCCAAATTCAAAATGGTCACTCTGTCACTGGTCATACAGTCCTTACAGCAGGGAGACTGGCTAGCCTCCCTCGACTTAAAGGATGCCTACTTCCACATACCCATAAGGAGATCTCACAGGAAGCTTCTCAGGTTCAAACTTCCTTCGGGTCACTATCAGTTCACCACAATGCCCTTCGGTCTGTCCTCGACCCCAAGATTCTTTACCAAGTGTCTCTCAGTGGTAGCAGCACATCTTAGGAGACTGGGTGGCGCTCTCTGCCCCATCTGGATGACTGGTTCACAGAATGCACTCTGGAGTCTCTGGGTTTCCTGGTAAATGTAAAGAAATCTCACCCGGAACACACCCAGCTGCTCACCTTCATAGGAGCCCAGCTGGACACTCAGAAGGGATATGCTTTCCTCCCACAGGAAAGAATTCAGAGTTTCCTTTCAGTGGCAGATTCTTTCACCCAGGGACAATCAAGACCAGCCAGACATTTTCTCAAACATCTGGGACATATGGCCTCTATGACTGCAGTAGTCCCAGGGGTCAGGTACAGGATGAGACTCCTGCAAGCCTACCTCAGAGATCGCTGGTCTCAGAGAAGCAACAAATTTTCAAAATTGTTACCTGTGTCAGAGCAGTTCCTCCAGAACTTGCTGCGGTGGAAAAACCCTGCAAATTTGCAGGCAGGGGTTCCCTTTCAAGCTCCTCTTCCCACAAAGGTGATCACCACAGATGCCTCCCTTTTGGGCTGGGGAGCTCATTTAGACAATGCCTCAGTAAGCGGCAATTGGACTCCCAAAGAGTCACAGTTGCACATAAATCTTTTGGAACTCAGAGCAGTCTCACTAGCTCTCAAAGCTTTCGCTCCCAGCATAGAAGGGCAGCGGTTCAAATTCGAACGGACAACACCACTGCAATGTTCTACATAAACGAGCAGGATGGTACCAGATCAGGAATACTCTGTTTGTAAGCTCTGAAGCTCTGGTCTCTAGCATTCTCCCTGGGAGTCAGCCTCTCAGCTATTCACCTCCCAGGCAAACTCAATACTCTGGCGGATGCTCTAAGCCACATCAGTCAAGGTCAGAGCAAATGGACATTGAAGAAGTAAGTACTAGCCACAGTGTTCAGGTGGTGGGGCACACCAGACGTGGATCTGTTTGCCTCTCCTCTCAATTTTCAGCTTCCTTAGTACTGTTGCAGGCCCGTATTTCCGGGAACACTTCCTCTGGATGCCCTGATCCTGGACTGGTCTGGGAGGTTCCAATACGCATTTCCTCCCTTTCCCCTGATATTCAGGGTTTTGCTGAAACTCAGACAGCAGCCTGCATCGATGATCCTAGTGGCTCTGGACTGGCCCAGGCGAGCCTGGTACCCTCTCCTTCTCTCAATGTCCTGCAACAGGCCCATTCGCCTGCCTCCGACTCAGTCCCTGCTAACCCTTCCTCAGACGGGAGTGCAGTACCCAGACATACACTCTCTTCACCTCAAGGCCTGGTTCTTGAGGAGTTAAGAGTTTTTATCCTCACAGTACTCTGAACAGATCCTTAAGATACTGAGGATAGCTAAAAAACCGAACACTAAGAAGACTTATGCAGCCAAGTGGAAAACATTTTCCCTGTGGTGCAAGAGCAAAAAGGTCGAACCCCTATCAGCTTCAGACCCTCAGTGGGTAGACTACCTGGTACACCTACAGGCGTCAGGCTTGAAACCATCTTTACTCAAGCTACACCTGGTGGCAATTTCAGCCTACCTTTCGATGGGAAAGAAGAAATCAGATCTTATCTGTGTCAATCTTCACCATTCATCACCTTTGGGTACATGGCCAGAGGTCATGACCCTGCGGGAGACTTTTTTTTTTTTTTTTTTAGGTAGGTGGAGCCAACGTACCATTGGCACCGCCCTCGAGGGTTGGCGGTTAGGCGCTGTCGACTCCGCCTGCCTGCTGATTCTTCGTCTCCTGCCGTAGAGGTCACCTTGTGGGAAGCCAGATCCAATTTGAGGCCTACCGCCTACGCAGTTCGTTCTTCAGCTATTTCTCGTGCCGCAGTCTGTCGGTGCTGTGTCCTGCTGGTTCTAGTTGCCTTACTTGAAGTCGCTGGTAAGATCTTTCCATATATTTTATTCTTGGTGACATCGAGTCTGTTTTTGGTGTTTTTTCTTCATGGGTCATGTCTGGGTCGGCGGGCAAGAAGACTTTGAAGACGGAATGGCCCCCCATGCGATGGTGCCCTTGTGGCCGTAAATTTGTTGTCACCGACCAGCACGACCGTTGCCTTACGTGTCTTGGCCCGCTTCACGACATGGATTGCGTGGCGCTCTCTTTCTCCATGGACCGCCAGGTCATCAACAATGCTGCGGGTGGGGGCAGCCCGCAACCTTTCGGGTCGGGTGCGATTCGCAGGCCAAGCCACGCTCTCGGCCTTTCCTCCGGTCCCCTCCCCGGTTCTACATGGACTGAGGAGGGGGGAGCTCGGCTACTAGTAGC
This sequence comes from Neoceratodus forsteri, assembly GCA_016271365.2. Lineage (NCBI taxonomy): Eukaryota > Metazoa > Chordata > Ceratodontiformes > Ceratodontidae > Neoceratodus > Neoceratodus forsteri. The sequence goes on from CM057452.1 coordinate 574,468,690, forward strand.
CTGGCCATTGCCGAGGCTTCTTCTGCGGTGCAGGAGGCCCATCCCGCTCCTTTCGGGGGGTGGGCGGGAGGCGCCGCCACGGCAGTCGCCCCTTCGGAGATGAAGGCTCCCCTGGTATCGGACCCATGGTTCGCAAAGCCGTCGGTTGGCGCCGTTGCGGGCCTCTGTGCCGTTCGTGGCGCCGTGGGCCCTGACGGAGCCATCATCAGTGCCGGTTTGTCGCGCGGTGCCGTGGCTGCTGTCGGTGCCGTTTGCGGCGCCGATACTGTTAGCGGCGCTGTGGGAGATTCTACGGCACCGTCTTTGTTTGCATCTCACTTCGGCGCCCTCCGTGGCACCGAGGTTGAGCACGGCTCCATGTCCCTGGCGCAGTTTATGGCACCGTGGAGCTGGGTGGCACCGTCCTCGGCGTCGATGGCACCGTCGGGGCCGTCATCAGCACCGTCTAAGCCCTCGGTGCCGTGGGGCCAGATGACACCGTGGCTGGTCCCGACTCTTGAACTGTTGTTCGGGCTGGGGCCGTGCCCTCTGTGGATTCTGCTCGCGGTGCTGTAGGGGGCACTGACTCGGGCATGGTTTCGGTTTCTGGCACCCCCCCTTTGGCAAGGATGGCACCGGGCACCCTCCTACGGTCTGGCACAGGGCCTTAGCCTCTACCTCTTCGGAGGTGGAGTTGGGCTCTGAGTCAGACGAACAGTCTGACTCCTTGGGGTTGACTGTTGGGGTGGGCAGTCCTGTAGTATCCTCGACAAGCCGGAGTCATCCCCCTTCTGAGGTGGGGTCGGTGGCTGCCGAGACTGGGGTCAGGGGTGCTGACCAGCAGGCAGTGGTGCAGGCCACCATTGCTCTGCAGCCCGGTCTTGGTGGGTTCAATGACCCCTCAGCAGTGGCACCCCCACCTGTGGTGTGCCTGGATCACCCAACTTTGGGGCCAATCAGAGCACCTACAGGAGGGGAGGGTACTGTGCCCTGGATAGCTCCTTTGGGTGCTGGCCAGGGCTGTCAGCTACCTAGGCTGGCCCTCTCGAGGAGGAGGAGTGCTCTTTCAGACTCTGAGGGGTCGAAGGGCATGTGGTCTGCAAGGCGACCTTTTTCTGGGGCCCACCCAGGCTCTGGAAAAAGCTGTAGTGCGGATCTCCACTCTTCCTCCGCAGTCTTTTTGAGGGAGCCCCATTCTTTTGAGGTAGGGAACCGTCCTTCTGGACCTATACAGCCTCAGTTGCCTCACGGGGGGGATTCTTCCGGGTGCAGCCAAGGCAGTACCAAAATGGTTGTTCAGCTTCGGCTGTGGAGTCTTCCGGAGCACCTTCTTCTTCGGGTGCTCTTGGTCCGCTCCTTAGCCCAGGCGGAGGTCAGCTGATATCTCTTCTTGGCTCTGTCCCATCCCTCTGCCACATTCTCCTGTGCTCCCAGGCATCCTTGGTCCTAGCTGGCCTTTCTCCAAGGAGCAGTTCAGGGCTGTGGCTGCTCAGTTCCCAGCTTACGTTAGGGCAATGGACAGACAAGGTTTTTAACCTCCCCCTGAGCAGCCACCCTCTGAGCTGTCAGTGCCCTCCAACCCTTCATCCCCCTCTTCTGGGGGAGAGAAGCTTTCTGTCCACATCTCTCCAGCTGCTGATCTTGCTGAGTATCAGCGTTTCCTCGTGAGGATGTTGGAGGACTTGCACCTCACCCCTACCACTGTAAGCAATCCAGAGCACTCGGCGCACGTTTTTCTAGGCGAGTTCAGCGAGACCACCCTTGTGGTGCCTCCCTGGCCTGCTCCCTTTCAGGAGGCATCGTTGCGCTTCTGGCAGAGACCCTCCTCTGGAGTTCCTGCCCCTAGGGAGCTCTGCCAGTGGTATTGCGCCCCCCCCCGGAGTCTCCAGGTTCCATGCCTCCTCCGCAGTCCGGATTGACGCAGTTGGATACTCCTGATGGGCTTTGCGCCCTTCCCCGTGACCAGCCCCCAGATCAAGATTCCTCGGATTTTCATTTCTGGGGTAGGAGAGCTTTCTACTCGGCACGGTTGTTGCTTTCTATTTCTGCACATCAGGCCCACTATGCAGCCTGTGACAGGTTCTTGTGGTCCAGGCTAGGTCAACTCCTAGCTTCGTTGCCTGACACGGAGCAAACCAGACAAGCCATTGCACTGGCCTGGAGCTAGCAAGGCCCCAAGCGAGGGCATCCTATGATGTCAACGAGGTAGCTGCCAGGGTCATAGGGACAGCGATCTGCACTAGGCGGACGGCATGGCTGCGTCTTTCCCGGTTGTCACCCTTGGCCTGGCGTAGGGTGATTAACTCCGCTCACCAGAGAACCTATCTCTTCCCCTGTAGAGCGAGACAACGTTTGTCTGAGCAACTACATTCCCCCTCCGGGGGGGTCCCTGTCTCACTCTCCCCACTCTCGGGCCTCTCCAGGCCCTGAAGGTTCTCCCTCTTAATGTATCACCCACTGAGAGCTAAGGGACTTTGTCCTTTAGGGTGTAAAAGAAAACCCCCTTCGGGGGGGGGGGCTCAGCACTCACCCAAAGGTGATGAATGGTGAAGACTGACACAGATAAGATATGAAAATTACGTACCTCCCTTAATTATGATCTTTCTGTGTATCTTCACCATTCATCACAACTCCACCCTCCATCCCCCTGGGGCCTCAGTCTCTGGGTCCACCTCCCTCTCTGTGCCCAACATCGCCCCCCCTCCTTTCTTTGTTAGGAGTGGGGTAAACAGGGGCACATAGGGGGGCTATGTTCTGGGTAGAATGGTCAGCATGGGGGGACTCCTTCTCTAGTGCGTTTGCTCCACCCGTGTGAGGTGGGAGTTGGTAGTTGACCTCCATTCTCTCCTCCTTGGCCCGTCCATTTTATTTTTCTTCATCCTTAGGACTATCCTTTATTACACAAAAAAAAAAAAAACTCTTTTTCTTTTTCACCAAAATCTTTCCTTGAGAGGGTGTTAATTCTCTGTGCCCTGTCCTTCTTCCAGAATAGCCGATTCTGCTCAGATGGAGTTTTTGCCAGCCATTCTGTGCCTTGAATTCTGGCAAGAAGCCTTTGGCTACTCCTTGCAGTTCCTATACAGTCTGGAGATGGACCAGGGTCTGGGATGTGTTAACCTTCTCCCCTCTCTTCCTACCTTCTAAATTCTTTGTCCCACCCTACCTCCCTCCTCTATTTCCAGAGATTGGGGCCCCTCCCAATCCCTTTAGTTTCCAACTTCTTCTTTCTGTCCTCTCAGTCGTTATTTCTCCTTTTAGTTTTATATCTTTTCCTTTTTCCTGTCCCTTGGACTTCCTTGTCCCACCCTCCACTCCCTTCCTCTTACCTCTCCGGCGACTCAGAACTGGCAGGCAGGCGGAGTCGACAGAGCCTAACGGCCAACCCGCGAGCGCCATGCAATGCATCGGCCTCGAGGGTGGCGCCGATGGTGCGTTGACTCCGCCTACCAAAAAAAAAAAAAGCTGCCGCGGGGTCATGACCTCCGACCATGTACCCAAAGGTGATGAATGGTGAAGATGCACAGAAAGATCATAATTACGGTAGGTACGTAATTTTCATTTTTTTCCCCAGAACATTTTTAAACAATTTTTCAATGGCCTCTTGCACCTCCAACCTCCAACCAGGGAGCCTGTTCCTCCTTGGAGCTTGAACCTTTGCATAGATGAGCTCATGAATCCACCTTTTGAGCCTATATCCATGGTCCACATCAAGTTTGTAACTTGGAAAACCGCCTTCCTGGTAGCCATTACGTCTACCAGGAGGATTTCAGGGCTAGGGGCCTTGTGCACTGAGCTGAATTATATCATCCCTCACAACGATAAAGTTGAGCTCAGGACAAATAGGATATTTCTGCCAAAGGTGATTTCATCAGAGTTTCACTTGAATCAGTCCATTACTCTGCCTATCTTCTTTACTGAGCCATCCACTCCTGGCAAGCAAAAGCTCCACAGCTTGGATGTCAAAAGAGCCATCTTTCACTACCTAGAGCATACTAGGCAGTCCAGAGGCTTTTCCACTCAGTTGTTCCTCACCTACGGGGATAGAGGCAGAGGAAGACCAGCTACCAAGAGAACTATTTCCCGTTGGTTGGTCTCTCGTATTAGATTCTGCTATGAGAAAGCTGGTCAACAACCTCTAGTGGGGCTCAGGGCCCATTCCACCAGGGGCACTGCAGCCTCACTTGCAGCAGCAAGGGACATTCCCCTACTGGATGTCTGCAAAGCAGCTACCTGGAAATCTGTGCAAACCTTTGTGAAACACTGCAGTTTGGATGTGCTGACCAGATCTGACGCCAAATTTGTTAGGGCGGTTCTGCAGAGCCTCTTTCCTAAGTAGGTTCTCTGCCTGCCTCCCACTTTGTACTGCTCGGTAGTCTGCAAAAAAGTTACTGATGCTAAAGGACTACTGGGGTAAGAAGAAAAAATTAATCACCGCAGTAATCTTCTTTCTTCCAAGGGGTCCTTTAGCATTAGTAAGCTCCCACCCTTCCTCCCTGGTTCGCCTGTTGGGAAAGGGCTCTTACGTCACCTTTTACCAAATTTGGAGTTTCTCATTGACGAGTTTTTAGCTCATGTTACTCTTGTTTCTATTTCCACTTTTGTGGACATTTTCATGTTTTTTGAATCCTGTTGATTCTTTTTCGGGGCATTTGCCCTCGTTTTTCCTTGAAAAAATTCTGAAGCATTCAACAGCTCTCACTCAGCTTACACCCCCTCATCTCTTTTAATTGGCTTGGCCCTACGCTCATTTAAATATCTCTTAAAGGCACACCTTCGGGGCAGTTGCACCTAGTCAGCTAAGAGCAAAAAAGTTACTGATGCTATATGACCCCTTGGAAGAAACATTACTGCAGTGAGTAATGTTTTCTTCCTGTTCTGGAACTGAATCACGCATTTTATTCCCGACATACTTTCTAGTCCCAAAATGGACAGGAGACATGCATCCTGTTCTGGACCTAAGGGGTCTGAATCAGTTCATTGAATACAAGAAATGTCTTATGGTCTCTATCCAGTCTCTCATTTCCATGTTACAGCATAAGGACTGAGTGTGCTCTGGACATGGAGGGTGTATCCTGAACCCAGGTCCCCCGCTGAAGCATGAGGCACTAACCACTGGGCCATCAGGCAGCCACCTGCAGGACATTGTTATAGAATGCATTTCTTACATCATATTCAGCTATCTATAGATGCATAGACAGTAAATATTGTTGTTATTAGAATCATATAATCTTAACGACAGAAAAGGACCCCATCGCCCCATCTAGTCTGCCCCTTGCCCCCCCTTACTCATCCCTCCTCCCACTGGCCCCTGCCCGCTACTCAACCCCATATGTCTGTCCCATGACCTCTTGAATCCCTCCACCATTTTAGCCCCCACCACCTCCTCTGGTAGTCTGTTCCAGGCCTCCACCACCCTCTCCGTGAAGAATCGCCCCTCACATTGCCTATGTATCTTTCTCACTGCAGTCTTAGGCTATGCCCTCTAGTTATAGCCCCCTCCTTCCTTTTAAGTAAACAACCTTCCTTCACTTTGTTAATCCCCTTCACATACTTAAAAGTTTCAATCATGTCCCCTCTTTCCCTTCTAGTCTCCAACGTGTACCGATCCAGTTTCTTACACCTCTGCTCGTATGTCTTCACTTGCATACCCTGCACCATCCCGGCTGCCCTTCTCTGAACTCTCTTTATTCCATCTATGTCCTTTCGCAGGTGCGGTCTCCAGAACTGGACTCTACTTCAGGTATGGCCTCATCATGGCTTAACCGCCCTCCTTGTGCTAGTAATGCCCCTGCTGATGCATGCCAACATTCCACTGGCCTTCACCACTGCCCTGCTACATTGGTTACCTATCTTAAGGTTGCTTGATATTATAATCCCCAGATCCTTCTCCTGCTCCGCTAGCTAGCTCTTTAGTATTTTTTACAGTCTAAACAAATATTTGGTAGCCATTGACTGATGGTCCCTGTTTTTAATAGCCAAATCAGTTAAATTTCGCAAAGCTTTTGGCATGGGGCCGACAGCGGCTACTGAGCACAGTGCCTGTGCACCCCCCAAGTGGTGCTGTGTGTTAGCCAATAACTATTGCTGGCTCCTTCACCGACCTCTGTTCTGTTGTTTCAGCCCTAGAGTGCACTGTGAGAGCGCTTCTCAGTTTACCTCGTTGCTGCCATGAAGTTTCGCTGCATCACCATACATTTTTTATCCTTTACAGTGCCATTCTACTTTATTTTCCTCCCCTCACAATGCCGAAAGTTGTGTCTTTAGTGGCTGCGTCGAAAAGGAAAAAAGTCCGACAGCTTTCCAGTATGCGTTGGTGCCCCTGTGGAGAAAAACATAACTTTTTTGGACTGGCATCAAGTCTTCATGGCCTGCCTTGGACCCCAGCATGACACGGATGTGTGATACCTGTTTCTCATTGGAGTGCCACACCATACAGAACCACACATTGTGGTGGGGTCATCCGATCCCCTCCTTTAAAAGCCGGTATCGAAGGCATGCACCCAATTGCAGGTCACTAGGCCTTCCCCCGGTCCTGTTCCTGGGACCTGTGGTTCCTTGTAAGTAAGGTGTTCTCCTTTACCTCACTGTTCTGAGGCGTCGAAGACTTCGTTGGTTGGGTCTGATGGACAGCTGACTCCTTCTGGGTAGTCAGTTGCACACCCGCCACAGTCCGACTGCCTTAAGCAGCAGATGTCCTTAATGGTGAGACTGAAGCTATATGTACAGTCTACACCAGTGGACACCTTAATAGCATCCTCTGGTGTTGTCCATGCTGTTGTCACCATTTGTGGGGATGACACGGTGGGTGACTCTAAGGATGACGCAAGGCAAACCCCCCCCCGACACAGTTTGCAGTGTCAGAGGACGGATTGGTACTGAAGCTGTTGGTTGCTCTGATGCCAGTTTGGACGTCACTGTCCATGGTGGTGTTAATGACACTGAGGAGGGTGATGGCTCCGAGCATGGTGATGGAGGTGGCGAAGGCAATGGTGCCAGTCCTGTGCCAGGCTCCGAGCAAGGTGCCAATGGCAGTGTCATCTCAGAGGTTTTTCCTGACTCTGCTGTCACCTGTGAAACTGAGAAGGGTGAAGGCACCAAGCACAACATCGAAGTCGATGCCGGACAGAGTTGAGGATTGTGTCGACCATGGTGATCCTGAGCCCTGTGCCAGAGACAGTGCTGACTCGGGCTTGGATGATGCCTTGGAGACGGTCTTCTCTCCAAAGCCGTTGGGTAACACCATCGCTGGTGAGGACTAGGTCATCCCATGGAACCGGTACGACTCCAGTCTCCTCACCTGGGGTCCTCCCCAAGGATAACAATTGGGTCATTCCTCAGATGTAGGACTCCCCCCTCTGGGTGAATCTGCTAGGCGCTCCCCTCTGGCTAGGTCCCCTAAGCAATTTCACAGCCCAGGCAGAGGCCCTCAAAACCCAGCATCTTATCCTTCTGTAGAAGGGCCGCGCCACTTTTTTGAGAGGATGCCCTGATTAGTAGGCCCTGCAGAGCCACTAATGTGGGAACAACACTGGGAATAGATCATGCCTTAGAGACAAGGCATAGGAAGTCTGACAGGACCAATTTTAGGCCCTTCACCCTGATGCCATGCCTTCCTGAAGGTGACGTGTCATCTCCATCAACATTCTTTTCAGACGGCATCAAATCTTCAGTTCACCTGGCCTCTTCTGCTGAGTATGAGCTGTACCAGTGATTTGTGATGGAGATATTACAGGCACTTGACCACTCTGCCCAGATTAGCCATGATCCCGCAGCCCTGCCATTTTGACACCAGGAGTTCTCAGTGGCAACACCGTGTTTGGTCCTCCTTGTCCTAGAGCCATGGGGGAGGCATCCAGGGCCATGTGAAGGCATCCCTCTACCACTTCAGCTATCCCCAGGGACCTCCTCATGTGGTATTGACCACCTTGGGATCTGCATATGATGTGCCTCACCCCACTTCAGGGCTTCAGGTACTACAGATGCATTGGGGCCTTGAAGCCTCACGTGTAACCGATCTCTACATGTTGACTGTGCTTTCACAGATGCTCTGGGTGAGAAGATTTTTCCTCAGCACATACCCTTATGTGTGTATCGCCACACCAAGTGCACATGCAACCTACAGTTGTCACCTGTAGCTGCGGCTGCACAAGTCTGCATTGTCAGTGAGTTAGGAAATTTGACAAGCCATCAACCTTTCCACCTGGAGTCAGGAGGTGGGACAGCACCAAGCGAGGGCATCTTATAATGCCTGCGAGGTGACTTCTAGACTGGTGGGAACAGCAGTCTGCATTTAGAAGATGACATGGCTTTGCCTGTCCCGACTGGTACCTTTGGCCTGGCGTAAGATCCTCAGCTCACATTTCCATGGGACTCGCTTCTTCTCCCCTAGTGTCAGACTGGAACTGTGGGGTTAGTGTCATACAAGAACTATGGGGAACTCTCCTGCTCCTGTGCCACAGGATCCCCTGCCTGGCCATGGCCAGTCTCAGGTCTTGTCAGACCTGTGAGGAGCCCCTGCCCTCAAGTGTTCTCCCCCCATGCAGAGGGCCAGAAGGTATATCTGTACCCTCACAGTGAGCCAGCTCCACCCTAAGGAAAGGGAAGCTTGGTACTCTGACCCATATATGAGAATCAGTGGAGAAGACTGATTCTTGAGAGATAAGAAAGTTATGTACTTACCGTAACTTTTGATCTTTGAGAATATCTTCACCATTGATTACCACACTCTCCCACCATCCCCAGCTCTAGCAGAGCTAGGGCCTGTAGGCACCTCATCCTGTTAATGCTGACTGACACCTATAGGGCTACATGCCTCTCCCCAGTTGCTCCCCTCTCTGTAGGGCAGCATATTGTTTAAAAGAAAGATGGTTTGCCACCAAAAATGCCACTCTTGGCTCTGTGGCTTCGTCCCAGAAGGACCAGAAGAAAAAAACGTAAGAAGCAGGCTTTTCAGTACCAGTCATTTCAGTTACATTCTCCCTGGCAGCAGCCCCAGTAGATGCAGTTTCAGGCCTGGCACCCCAAGTCAAAGTTGGGGGTCCAAAGTCCAAAACAAAAAGGGTGGGAAGGGGTAGTGGTGCCTTTTTGGCAGTAGCCACCAGTGCCCCCTGTAAAAGCTGCCTAGTGATGGGCTGGAGGGTGTATTCCCTCCACCTGTCCTGTCCCTGACTGCTCTTTTGGTCAGAGGCCAGCTACATCACTTCGTACCACACTGATCAACTATCACAATAGACAAGTGGGGTTGGACATAGTGGGCAGAGGATTGTAAAATAAAGATCATGTAAAATACAGAATTGCAGCAGCTGGTAGCAGTCTTGTTTAAGATATTTGTATGTACTCTTCCATATCAATTGCCAAACCTTAACATCAAGGTCCAGAACCTGCTGCCAATACAAATATGACCCTTTAGGACTCTTAGGATCCAATCTCTGGAATAGGGCATAATACCCTGAAATGGAATGGGCCACTCCGCAATAATTAAAAAATCCTGTAACACCAAATTAGATTGTTTTATCCAGGGGGGTGGGCCCAAAAAAGAAGTCGCAGCTCAAGGGAGTTTTAAATGTTTAAAAGAATGGCATGTGGGAAATGGGCAGACTGGGTGGGCCAAGCAGTCCTTATCTGCTGTCAAATTCTATGTTTCTATGTTTGTATGAAGCGCTCTTGAAGAGTAACTGCAGAAGAGAATTTACCTTTGTCCATCAGAGAGGCCAATGACGCAAACCTAAGGGGTGAACGAAAATTGGTAGGTATAGGGTGGTTTGCAATTTGAATATTTAGGTTACCAAACACTGGTTGTGACAGGTCATCACTCCAATCTTGACCCAGATAGATACAAATCTGGCGTAAAGCCTTGAGGGACCAGAATATTGGGGAGGATCGAAGCTGTTTGGGGAGGGTGGCATGTTTCACATAGAGTAGACTGCTGAGTTGAAAACCGTACTGCTGGCTGGCCCGGTTGTGCTGAGGGTTGAAGCACTGGATGCCTTACCTCGCACTGTGCTGGTAACCCAGGTTCAGGAATGACTTCGGGTCATCGAGGTGCTAGCATGGGAGGAGTGGGATTGAGCGAGCCGCCAGGCTGCTGTCCTCTCCTGTGGGTGGTGGGTTGTTGTCCCTCCCGTAGTCCCGTCGCCCACCAGTGGGGTAACATAGGCGGGCAGGGCAGTAGTGTGGGTAGGAGGAAGGGGCTGTGCTGGCTTCCAGTGTGCGTGCGTGCCTCCATGCGCACATATGGCCTTGTGCCGGGGCCCTAGGGGTTCTGGGAGAAAACTCAGAAAAAAACGTAAACATATAAATTAAAAAAAAAAAAAAAAAAAATTACTGCTGGCATAGCTGCCTCTCTAACGAAAGCCATAAGGGACAATATATCTGATCAGTTTGAAAGGGGCAGGGTACTGCCCCATCAAAATACCTTACTATAGTGTATCGCACAGTAGTACAAAAAGAAGCTGGGTATTCTAAGACCGCCATATTCCTTAGGGATAGATAACTTAAAATAAGCTCTGTGGGGAGCACCCCCTTTCCATAGGAAAGTTGAAAGCAGACTTTGTAATCATAAAAACCAAGATCTGGGCAGGAATGGACCAGTCATACCCAGTGAATATAATACTCTCGGCAGGATGTTTATTTTTATGATGCTCACTCTCTCCCAGAGGGAGAGAGGGAGAGCCATCCAGCGCTGAAGGTCCAATTTGATTGCCTGAAAAAGGGGTGAAATGATGTATTTAAATAGATCGGATAAAGAAGAGGTCACCTGAATCCCCAAGTGTGTAAAGGCCTTGGATTTCCAAGAGAAGCTCAACTCTTCTATATCCTGTTTAAGGACCAAGGAATTTAAAGGCAACACTTTGGACTTGTCTACATTCAGTTTATACCCTGCCACCCGAGAAAACTTCCTTATCTCTTTCAGAGCAGCCGGAATAGAACGCTGCGGATCCTCCACATGCAGAAGATCATCATCTGCATACGCAGAAAGTTTATAACCTGTACCCCAACTCGAATTCCTTTAATATCCGGATTCAATTGAATCGCATAGAGGAGAGGTTCCAAATAAAGATTGAAAAGGAAAGGAGAGAGCGGGCAGCCTGCCTCCTTCCCCTCAGCAGGTTAAAAGGAGCAAAAAGGACACCGTTACATCAGATTCTGGCAGATGGGCGAGAGTATAGCACCCTCAACCAATTGCAAAACTGAGAGGGGAAACCAGACCGACGCAGCATGGTGAACAGAAAGGACCAAGAAACCCCATCAGTAGCTTTTTCCGTATCCAGTAAGACCAAGGCTGCTGGGAATCTGCTGTCCCCGGACATGGAAACCAAATGTAGTACCTTGCACAAGTGATCGCTAGAGGAGCAACCTGCCACAGACTCCACTTGAGAAAAGCTTATAAGGCCGTCCCACACCTATAGAAGATGATTCGCCAACACCTTGGCCAGAATTTTAACATCCAAATTTAACAATGAGATAGGGTGATAGCTGCGAGGTAGCATCTCAGGTTTCCCTGGTTTAGGAATTAATGCGATCCACGCTTGAGTGAGCGAAAAATCAGAAAGGCCAGAGGAACGCAAAAAATTAAATAACTGGGTCAAAAACAGGGCAACAATATCTATACATACAGACTAAAAACTGTTATTGAACTGATCCGGGCCAGGGGCCTTGTGCTCCGGGAGCTACTCAATAACCCAGCATACCTCTGAGACAGTAATAGGCACCTACAGGACATCCTGCTGCTGTTCCGTAAGACAGGGGAGGATCTAAATAGGCTTTAGTCTGATCCAGACTATATTTGTGCATTGGCATCCAGATTGTAAAGGGCCTCATAGAATGAGCAGAGGGCCTCTGCTATGTCACAAGGGTGATTAAGGATCTCTCTGCCAGATGAAGGCTGAAGGCTGGGAATAGTGCTAGCAGCATCTAACTGCCTTAACCATTGAGCCAAAAGCCTGCCTGCCCTCTCTCCCGATTCTAGATCCCGCATTTTTAGTATGTTGTAATGCCAGATCTGCTTTCGTAGCTAACAACCCATAGTATTGTACCCTGAGTAAATGTAATTCCTCCCAAACCTGGGGATCAGTCTTAGAGGTAAGATGATGCTCCAAGCCGCGGATTTGGCCTAATAGTCAACCCTTTCTGAAAACTGTCGCTTGGCTTTAGCGGCAAGACATATACATTCACCTCTAATGGCACATTTAACAACGCCCCAGAGAAAATCCAAGGCTTGTACAGACCCCTCATTATCTTGTAAAACAGCCTGCACATATTTACGAATTGCCTCAAGAGTGTTCATTCCGAACAGCTTATAGCTAAACTACATGATAGACTCCCTCATTTTGAATTAAAATGGCATGGGTGGGTTTTCTATGCCTCATAATCTAACCCAGAATTTACTCCATGAAATGCAAGGCTGTGGGTTAACTAGGATGGTACTGGGGAGAGTTTGGGTTGTTTGTGTTTTATTTTTTTTTTTTACTCCCCCTTATATACCGCGGAAGAGATCTTGATAGTTGCTTTTAAAACCTTGAAGGCATCATACCTTTAGAACGGGTCGGCTGCCTGCCTTTGGAAAGGGAAAATGTAATCAAAAGGGGCAGTGGGGGAATTCAAGAATGCATGGGACAGACATAAGGCAGTCCTAGTGGGGGGTAGGAGGAAGTAAGCAGTTGGTTAACTATGATCTGCAGCTTATCTGTTAGGTAGGAAAATGGGCAGACTAGGTGGGCCAAGCGGTCCTTATCTGCTGTCAAATTCTGTGTTTCTAAATACAAGAAAGAAAACAAACGTTGTTAAGGCTGTGTGTAATTGTTACCTGTAACTCTTACTGCCATACTGTTATATTAGCACCAATAATTTTAATCAGTGACATATGTAAAAGGCAATACTTGTATTTCCCAATGTGTCTTGATTCTTAATTAAAAAGGAAAAAAAAAGTGTTGGGATCCTAAACAAGATTGGTGTTTAACTTCCAAGTTCTGTCTTGCTCTTCCAACTCCTTCACAGTGTGCTCCATATACACTGTGGCATGGTACAAGAGAACCATGGGCTGAATATCACAGGAAGATGAGCCTTGCAAGTAGTCCTTACTGATTAAGAAAAAATCTTTCTAAGAGCATGGATATGTTGTTCATCCACACTCTCTGGCATGTCCCTTGCCCCTTTACCCTTTAAATCTGGCCGGAAGTCTTCAAGCTGGCTCCTCCCACCCACCCGGGTGGTAAATACCTTAGCGCCACCCCATGACACCAGATCTTCCTTTCCACTGGAAGATTGAGGTTCCCTCGTGCTACTTTAACAATTCACAGGCCCTGGATTCGCAATGTCGGTCTTCACCGCAAATTACTCTGAAACTCGTTAGAGTTCACGATTCCGATCACAGTACATCGGACATGGAGGACAAATCGTCCCCCAGATTTCGCCGGTGTCCCTGCTGCCAGAAAATGTCACGCACCGATCCCCACCTCTCGTGTGTCTGTTGCCTAGATGTCAGTCATGACGCCACGTCTTGCACCTTCTGTTTGGCCTTCCATCCCAACGTTCTGGACAACCGCAAGGCTCGCCTAAAATTGGGGAGACCAGAGCTCAGAAACCCGCCGGTGAAATCTAAGAAGGCAAGGTGGGCGGTTTCCGAGGCCACAGGATCCGCCGAGCAGTTAGAGCTGATGGCTGCTTTTGAGGAGGAAGCGGCTCAGGCTTTGGCCAGTCATGGGTTTTTCATTCCTCTTAACCTTGGCTCTACTTTTTCGGGCTCCTTTAGGGAGTTGTGCCAGTCTCTCCCCACCAGGGGTGAGGCACCCTTGGGCTCGCACTCCTCTCACCCTCGGAAGAGGGATAAGGACCCCAAGTCTTCTTCTTGAAGGAGATGCTCCTGGGACCGAGAGAGGTCTGAGTCCCAGGAACATGCGGTCTCGATTTTGGTCGAGATCGCTTCCTCGGCCGCCGGCTTTACAGACCTTCCATCTGGCCAAGGCACCGAGACCAAGGAATCGGCTGAACCGGCCAAGATTACTCTCGACCCAATCGAGCCTTTTTTGCCGACTCCTGTCAATGACTTCTTAGAAAGGACGCCTGTCCTTTCCTTTCCCGATCAGGAGACACTGCCCTCAGTTGTCCCCATTGAGGAAAAGTTACTGGAACCTCAGATGTTACTTCGAGTGGGCTCTTGCAGTAGGTAATTACATATAGGACTGACATCGGCAGGCGGCAGGACCCCACGGAAAAATTTCTAGCTAGCAGTCCCTGACAAGAGACCGCCCCCACGTCAGGAGACGTCGGTATAAAGGGGTGGTCCCTGACGCCCGCCTTCTAGTTCTTTCCCTCCGTTAGCTCATGCAGTGCCTCACGGAAAAGTTTGTTGCTTCGTCAGCCTCCCTTCGTCGGTTTTTACCGAGTAATTTTGACTTTTTTCTACATTCGTCAGGTCATCGTCAGTGTATGTCGTCCCCTACAACCCTCCGAGCACAAAAATAAGTGCGACCTGCTGCTGCAACTCCCACACACAAGGACGGCCATTCCCTGTGCCTGTTCTGTCTAGGCCCCGATCACCTGGTTGAGAAGTGCCAGCACTGCCTCAGCTTCAGTGCGGCTACCCGGAAAAGGTGGCAGGAATCTCTGGAAGCCCACGTCTTGAAGAAAAAGATGAGTTCGATGGAGAAGGATCTCAAAAAACTGTGGCAGGTGTCCACTTCCCCCGAAGGCCATCGGAAGAAGAAAGACAAGGAGAGGCACCGGGACAAGAGCTCCTCCACTCGTCTCTCTCGGAGTCACGGGACTCAGGTAACGTCCCCCTCGGGGACTGCTCCTCCACGCCGCCTTGAGGCTTCGGCGGCGTTAAGCCTGTCTGGCTCATGCTCGGCTTTCGGCGCCTGGCACTGGAGGCTCACCGGGTTCGCCAGCTATGGCCTACTGGCATGGGCAACTCGGTAAGCCAGATGTCGGCTCCTCTGATGTCAGCGCGGAGAAAGTGGTAAGGCGCACAACCCTTCGGGTGGCGCACGGTTCATCTCCTGCCGGACCAGGCCGATCCTTCCTCTCGGTCTACCTCTGGTGAAGGGTCCCATAAGTCAGACACTGGCTCTTCTGGTGCCAGCTGGGATCTCGCTGTAAAACCGCCGCCGTCTCGTCCAGCGTCCGGTTGGAAAGAACCGATAACGGACTTCTACATCCTCGCCCCTGCTCTCCGGGGAGACTTCGCTGCCATCCAGGGACCCCGAGTCCCAGCCCGACCCCAGGGATTTTTCCCCTCCATCCCTGGGCGACACTGGGGTTCCTCCTCTATTGGACCGTCCTCCTTTAGGTGCGCCGGATCTGATGTCGGTTCCCCGGACGCCGGCTCTGATGCCGGTTTTACAGACTCCAGCCGACATCCCGCTTCCGGATGTCGCCCCGCTGTCGGGCCCTCCGGGTCCTCCAACCTGGAACTGCCCGTGAGGCCACTGGCTGGGCCATCTGCTCCGGCAGCTCCTCTGGCTCCCGGATACCCTCCGTCCTATCCGACGCCGTCGTATCCAGGACCACAGTATCCAGCGCCACAGTACCCGACGCCGGTCTTTCCGACGCCACGGTACCCAACGCCACAATACCCGATGCCTGGTTTTCCGCCGCCGGGCTTTGGATACTCTCCTTATGGATACAACCCATACCCTTATCCCCCTCCTCCACCGCCCCCACAGCTGCCGGTGGATTTGCAGGAGTCTCTGGCCTCCTGGTGGGCTGAGGCCAAGGCTCAGCTCACCAAGGAGGTGGAGAGCCACCTACCGACGACGGTGCCATCTCAGGTTCCTGTACGTCCACAGCGACACACTCCCTCACCACCTCCGGACACCAGGGCTCTCCCCTCTGGATCCAGAGAGGGGCAGGATACGCTTCCTCGGGTGCTTCCCAAGGGGTCCGTTTCCCCCGCGGGTCGGGAAAGGGAGTCCTTTTCCTCTTCCTCTTCACCCTTGTACTCCTCGGATTCCTCCGATGGTTGCTCGGAAAGGGACAACAAGCCACGCTCTCTGTCAAAGCCCAGGCCAAGGACTCCTCCAAAGTCTCCTCCGAAAGATCCTTCCTTTACGGAGTTGCTACGAAAAATCCAGGAGGTTCATCAGTGGCACTCTTTGGAACCAGACCCTCAGTGGTTGAAACTCGCTGAGCATCTGGATCTGCCTGTGACAGCTCCTACTTTGGTGCCACCCTGGATAGAGCCTCACGACGACCTTGTTACCACCATCTGGAAGCAGCCGTTGGCTCTAGCCCCACTTCCTCGGAAGTCGAATAGGCTATACTAGGCTTCCGAGGGTGTTGATTTTTTAGATTCTCACCCTCGTGCTGACTCGGTAGTGATTAGCACCGCTCACGGCCGGTCGGCTAACCCAAAACATCTCAGCTCGTCGCCACCTGACAAAGAATCCCGCCTACTGGACCAGTATGGAAAGAAGATCTTCGCTTCCTCCACGCTGGGAATTAGGGCCCTGAACTATGTTGGTCATATGGGGGACTACCAGAAGGCCATTCTTACTCAGGTGGAAACCAAACTAGACTCCCTGCCGGACTCTCAGGTCAAGCAGGAGTTGGCTGATCTTGTCCGCTGTGCACGTTCTGCCAGTCGATACATGCTTCGTGCGACCTACGATGCAGTGGACACTGCTGGACGGAGCTCAGCTTTCGCCATAGGCTTACATCGTCATGTTTGGCTCCGTGTGTCAGGGTTGGTCCTGGAAGTGCAGTCCGCTATCCAGAAAGCGCCCTTCCGGGGCTCGGTGCTTTTCGGTGGCGCTGTCAAGGACATCATCACCGATTTGCAGGAGAAGAGGATGGCACTGAAGTCCGTTGATTCCATGTACCTTCCCCACCAGCCACAGCGCCGTCCCTTTCGCAGACGGAATCGGCCCAAGGTGAAACCCCAGGGAAGGTGGGCCACAAAACGTCGGGCCCCCACAGCTGCTAAGCCCCTCCGCCCAAAAAAGCAGCAGGTGCTTCAGCTGCGACGCTGCCCCACACCACCTGACTCCTCTCCTCTCCTCTCTCCCACAGCCTCCGGACTCCCTGGAGGAACCGGTAGGAGGGAGGTTTTCCCTCCATCTTACGGGATGGGAGAGGATAACATCAGATTCTTGGGTGCTCCCGCTGATCACAGGAGGACACTCGATAGAGTTTCTACAGAAACCGCCACGCCACCCCCCCCCCCCAAAGTTGTCATATTCTTGGGAACATCTCTTGGTCCAGGAAGAGATTTCAGCTCTGCTACTGAAAGACGCAATAGAACCCGTCCCCCTTCATCTTCAAGGGATGGGTTACTATTCCCATTTCTTCCTGGTCCCAAAGAAGACAGGAGATCTCAGACCTGTTATAGACCTCAGTTCCCTGAATCTTTTTGTGGAATACAAAAGGTTCAGAATGCTCTCGTTGCAGAGCCTTCTGCCCCTCCTTCGGTTGGGACAATGGCTACATGCTCTGGATATGCAGGATGCTTACCTGCACATTTCCATTCGCCCGTCTCATCGCAGATATCTTCGTTTTGTGTTCCAGGGGGACCACTACCAGTTCAAGGCACTTCTGTTTGGCCTATCCTTGGCTCCCTGAGTATTTACCAAATGCCTAGTGGTGGTGGCGGCCTACCTGCGTACCCGGGGGGTGCAGGTTTTCCTGTAACTGGACGATTGGCTCCTGGTGGCCTCGTCCAGGGAGGAACTCCTGCGCTGCCTCACCCTTACCCAGCAGGTTTTTGCTTGCCTGGGTATTACCATCAACCATTCCAAGTCTCACTTGATCCCATCTCAGAGACTACAGTTTATCCCATCCCATCCCATCCCATCTCAGAGACTACACGACCATTGGCAGGGCCTTCCTGCAACTAAACCGGGCGTCCTCCCTCCAGACTCAAATAAGTCTGTCCGGCCGCAGGCGGGTCAGTGCAAGGTCGGTCCTTCGCCTTCTCGGGCTCATGTGGGCTGCTATCCCGACAGTTCCTCTCACTCGGCTTCACATGAGAGTTTCTCAGTGGACTCTCCGCTCCCAATAGGATCAGTTAGTGGACAACTTAGATCACCCAGTTCTAGTCTCCTCGCCGATGCTCCGAGACTTGCAATGGTGGATGGTTCGAGAGAACCTGCTTCGGGGAGTTCCTTTCTTTCGTCCTCCCCCCTCCCAGACTCTAAACACAGACGCCTCGGGTGAAGGTTGGGGAGCCCATCTAGGTCATCATCGGACCCAGGGCTCTTGGTCCAAGCTCAAACAGACACTCCACATCAGTGTGCTCAAGCTTCGGGCAGTGTTGTACGCTCTCCAAGCCCTTCACCCATACATCCTTCCCAGTCACCTAGCCGTTCGGACAGACAACGTGTGCATGGTTTGGTACATCAACAAACAGGGGGGGACTCGGTCCTACCCTCTTTGCAGGGAAGCAATGAGGGTTTGGGATTGGGCAACACAACACAACCTTCACTTCACGGCAATTCATGTTCCGGGAGTCGACAACACCTTGGCAGACAAGCTAAATCACTCTTCTGCTCTGGCTCACGAGTGGGAACTGGACCAAGGGGTCCTAGACAGTATCTTCCGACTTTGGGGAACACCACAGGTCGACCTGTTCACATCCCCTCTAAACGCAAAGCTTCCCGTCTTCTGCTCACTCGTTCCAGAGCGAGGCATTTTCTGGAGAGACGCTCTGTCTCTAGACTGGAAGGACAGATTCGTCTATGCCTTTCCCCCAATTCCACTTATCCCACGAGTCTTACAGAAACTAGCTTCAGAAGGAGCACAAATGATTCTGATTGCTGCTTTCTGGCCCAGGCAAGTTTGGTTCTCTCTTCTACAACAATACTTAGAGGATCATCCTCTTCCTCTATCACGAGGTTTGCTGACCCAGGATAAGGGGACCCTGGTCCATCCAGGCCTCAAATCTCTTCAGCTGCATGCATGGCTCCTGCAGACTTAGCTCAATCCCGCTTTGGGGTTTCTCCCCAAGTGGCAGAGATTTTGGTGGAGGCTAGAAAACCCTCTACTAGATCTACCTACGCCATAAAATGGAAAAGTTTCACTATCTGGGCTGCCTCTAAGGACGTGGAACCCTTTTCCTGTTCAGCGGGGCTTCTGCTGGGGTACCTACACCATCTTTTTGACCTGGGTCTTAGTCATTCTTCTCTGAAAGTCCACATGGCGGCCATCTCAGCCTATCATGTCCCCTTTGCAGACAAGACATTTGCTCAACTGGAGGTCTCCAAGACCTTTCTTAGAGGGGTCCTCCATCTGAGACCTCCTATACGTACTCCTGCTCCCCCCCTGGGACTTGAACATTGTTCTCCAGAAACTTACTCTGCTTCCTTTTGAATTGGCAGCTTCAGCAGACTTGAAGTTCCTTTCATGGAAGACTCTCTTCCTGGTGGCCATTACTTCCACTCGGAGAATTTCCGAGCTCCAGGCCCTGATGTGTAAAATTCCATACTTGATTTTTCCCAAGAAATGTGTTGCTATGCGCACTAACCCTAAGTTTCTTCCTAAGGTAGTAGCGGAGTCTACTCTAAACCAGTCCATAGAGTTACCCACCTTTTTTACGCAGTACTCCAATCAGGGGGAGTATTTACTCCATACTATGGATGTTCACCGGATTCTGAGATACTACACTAACAGAACAAAAGATCTCAGGAAGACCGATCAGTTGTTTGTCTCTTTTGCACCCAAAAGAGAAGGCAATGCTGTTTCTAAGCAACGCCTATCTAAATGGTTGGCTCATTGCATCACTTTCTGTTATGACAAGTACAACAAGACCCTGCCGGGTCAAGTAAGAGGCCACTCCACTAAAGGAGTCGCTGCCTCAGCGGCTTGTTTCAAGAATGTGTCAGCGGCAGATATCTGTGCTGCCACCACCTGGACCTCCGTCCATACCTTTACAAAACACTGCAGTTTGGATGTTGCCTCTCGCCGTAGAGTAGGCTTCGGGCTGGCTGTCCTGCAAGGCCTCTTATCTTAAGGCTTGCACAGCTAGAGCTTCTACTTGGAGTAGATTTCCTCCTCCCGGTGCTTCTCCTTGTTCCAGACTGCTTGGGACTCAGTCCTATATGTAATTACCTACTGCAAGAGCCCTCTCAGGTAAGATAGTACAGTTCGTAGAACTTACCGTAACAGTAGATCTTCGAGAGAGCTTTTCAGTAGGTAATACCTTCCCGCCCATCCCCTAAGTTTTTCAGCTCCTTTTCCATTGTGGGAAATATCCGGCTTTCTCTCTCGGCCTCTTCTGGCCTATGGTGGGAAACACCTGTAAGGCGGGCGTCAGGGACCGCCCATTTATACCGTCTCCTGACGCCGGTCACCTGACCTGGGGGTGGTCCCTCGCCAGGGACTGCTAGCTAGAAATTTTTCCGTGGGGTCCTGCCACCTACCGACATCAGTTTTATATGTAATTACCTACTGCAAGAGTCTCTCTCGAAGATCTACTGTTACGGTAAGTTCTTACGTAACTTTACTTTTTCGCCGACTCCATTGTCCCCAGATCGAATGAACCAACCCCGTCGGTCTCGATCGAGGACCAGGACTCCTTCGGTCAAACAGCGGAAAAAGGGACATAAACATTCAAAGAAGAGGTGCCGCCGCCGGTCCTCATCCTCCTCGGACGAGGAGAGGCTTTGACGGAAACTTCGTCGACGCTATGAGGACTTGATGTGGCAACAGCTGATTCTGACCGGGCAGAAGCCGGCTCCGCCGGCTGCCCCGGCCATTACTTGACTCCCGCCTCCTAAGCCGACGCCAACCCCTCCAGAACCGAAGACCTTGGTTCCATGTCCTGTGGGGCCAGCGTGTATTGCAGCTCGGCCTATTCCCTGTTTCTCCACCAATTTTGGTGGAGCCACAGCCTAAACACCCTCAGGGAGGGGCTCCCTCAAAGGAGGACCGTACAGACACCGAGCTTCCCCGTCTGTCCATTATGGTCACCCCTGACCGCCCCCCGGTGGATCGAAGGTTACATAGGCGGTAGGCCATTGTACCCCCAACTCTTTGGACTCCGATGACATGGGGTTACACCCTCATCCAGGTGATGATGAGTCGTCCGTGGCCAGATTAGAGGAAGGCCCTTCCTCTTTCCAGAGCATTCTCCACCTGATCTCCTAGTCCACCGGAATGCCCCTGGAGCCCATCCAGAAAAAGGCGGAGTACCCCCTCACGGATATCCTCAAAAGGGGAGGATGCCCCAACGGAGGCTTTTCCAGTGGCTGAAGCCATCACTGGCCCAGCCCTTGAGCTTTGGCAGCACCCCGCTTCCTGCCCAGCTCCGTCTGCCTGCATGGCCCGCAAGTACACGGTACCCATGGGGTCCCTGGCGGGGTTCACAGAGCATCCCTTGACCAAGAGCCTGGTGACTGCTTCTGTGTTTAGACGTACTGGTAGCTCGGCTGACACAGACCGACCTCTGGACCAGGAGTCCAAAAATATGGACCACTCTGCCCACAAGGTCTATGCGGCCTCTTCCTTAGGCCTTCGTCAGGCCAGTTCGGCTGTCATTATGGCACACTTCTCTCATGCCCTCCTCGGGTTATTAGATGAAGTCCTCCCTCATCTCCCGGCGGACATGCAGACCACAGTGAAGCAAGTATGGGATCAGGACCGTGCTGCTGCAAAACAGCAGCTCCAGATGGCCCTGGACATTGGAGATTCCTGTGCCCGCTCCTTGGCAGCCGCAGTGGCCACTCACCGCAGGGCTTGGCTGAGGCTATCCTCCTTTCCGGCGGATACCCAGCACAAGTCAGCGGACATGCCCTTCCTAGGCACCGACCTCTTCGGTCCAGGAGTGGCTGGTTACCTTCAGCGCATAGAGCAGTCCAATGCCACCTTGGATGCTACCTCTGCGAAGGGTTCTTCAGGCAGGACAAGCAGAAATGCAAGAAGAAGCCCTTTTGGCACTCTTCCCCTGTGGTTAGGCAGCCCTCCTATCAAGGAGGACAGCAGCAGCAACAGCAGACTCAAGCTTGGTGCCCCAGGCCCAAGCAGGGTCCTCAACAGCCCTGAAAAGGAGGCCGAGGTGCCGGTCCAGGAGCCTCCTCCTCCTCTAAGCCTGCTCAGTGACGGGTCGTGGGTTGCCATCCCTACACCCATCACGCCAGCTCTGGGTCCTCCCGTGGGGGGCCAGCTCCGCCACTTTCTTTCCGCCTGGTCCAATATCACCTCGGACAGGTGGGTTCTAGAAGTGGTCGGCCAGGGACTGCCTCTGGAATTCGAGCAGTACCCTCCCAGCCGAGCCCGCGCCCCTCGGGAGGAAAGGATCTCAGCTTGCACTCAGTCGGCTCTTTGAGACAACATAACTCAGCTCCTCCACAAGGAGGTGGTAGCTCCAGTGCCGGATCCTCCTGCAGACCCAGGCTTCATGTCCAGGTACTTCCTTGTGCTCAAGCGGACGGGGGGTTGGTGTCCCATCCTAAATCTCCATGACATGAATCAGTATCTCAGGTCTCACACCTTGTGGATGGTAACTCTGAACCAGATCATACCATCTCTGAAGCGAAACATGAGGTTCTGTTCCCTGGATCTACAGGACGCTTTGTTTCAAGTCCCAGTCTGTCTGTCCCATCAGCGGTTCCTCCACTTCAGGGTCGAGGGGACCCTGTATGAGTTCCGAGCCATGCCATTTGGTCTGTCATTGGCCCCGAGGGTCTTCGCCAAGTGCATTGCAGTGATGGCAGCTCATCTCTAGCGTCGAGGAGTTTGAATCTATCCTTATCTCAATGACTGGCTCTTGGCAGGTTCCTCCCTCCAGGAGGTGGAGAGATCCAGGGATCTGGCTCTTTGAATCTGCTCCCAACTAGGCCTCCTTATCAACGACGCCAAGACGGAATTCATGCTCTCTCAGGTGATGGGCTTCATCGGGGCAGAGCTCGACTCTCGTCAAGCTAGAGCTCGGCTCCCGGTGGACAGGGTGGAGGTTCTTTCCTCCTTTGCCCAGTCATTTCTGGTTGGGCACTTGGGCCCTGCCCGAGACTTCCTGCGACTTCTGGGTTACATGGTGGTGTGCACCACAGTGGTCCTTTGGGCCAGGTGGCATTTGCGCCCCCTCCAGTGGGAACTGGCCGCTCAGTGGACTCAGTGCCATGGTCTTTTCGACCAGCTGATCACTGTGACCCAGAGGATGTGGGACACTCTCCAATGGTGGACCATCCCAGAGTGGTTGCAGAAAGGGATCCCGTTTGTCTGCTGTGAGCCGACGGTTGTTCTCACGACCGATGCCTCTCTCATGGGCTGGGGAGCCCACATGGGGGACAACAGAGCTCACGGGTTCTGGACCCCTGAGGAGTCCTGATGCCACATCAACCTGTTGAAGCTCAGAGCAGTCAGACTGGCATTGTCAGCAGTCGCTTCCTCAGCTCTGGGGTCAAGTGGTTCAAGTCCATACGGACAATATCACGACCACATACTACCTCAACAAACAGGGTGACATGCACTCCCATCTGCTGTGCAAGGAGGCGCTCCGCATCTGGACCCTCGTAAGCCGGTTGGAGGCGAATCTCCAAGCCATCCATGTGGCAGGAGTCTCGAACCAACTGGTGGATGCTGTCAGTCACATAGGCCAGACATCCCACGAGTGGTCTCTCCATCCAGAGGTTGCTTACAGTCTATTCTCCTGTTGGGGCAAACCGTTGGTGGACCTGTTTGCCTCCAGGGAAAACACCAAGCTGAGACTGTACCATGCCCGCCCCCCTCAGCAGGGTTCGCTGCAGGGGGATGCCTTCTCGAGGCCGTGGATCCCAGGCCTCCTCTACATCTTCCCTCCATTTCCCTTGATCCACAAGGTGCTTCTCAAGGTGAGGAGGGACAAGGCGAAGGTGATCCTGGTAGCCCCAGATTGGCCACGCCAGTTCTGGTATGCAGATCTCCTCAGCCTCAGCTGCAGGGCCCCGGAGCGGCTTTGTACACACCCCCGGATCTGATATCACTTTACCAGGGGAAGGTATTCCATCTGGACCTTCAATCCCTGCACCTCACAGCCTGTTACCTGAGCGACTAGAGTTCTAGGCTCTGTGTCTTTCCGAGGATGTCTACACCGTGGTGGAGGCATCTCGTAAGGGAATCGACCAGGACATGTTATGCCTTCAAATGGAAAAGGTTTTCCATTTGGTGTCAGGGTAAGAGTCTGGACCCCTTATCCTGTTCTGTGGCTAACATTCTAGACTACCTTTGGTCTCTCTCCAAAGGGGGTCTACGGTCATCGACCCTTAGGGTGCACCTGGCAGCCATTTCCGCTTACCGGGTGTGGGCCAATCAGCTGACTTTGGCACAGGAGACAGTGGTCGGGCGCTTCTTCAAAGGCCTGGATCACATATCCCCTCCGGTGCGTGAACCTCCACCTCCGCGGGATCTCTTGCTGGTTTTGACAAAGCTCATGGGCAAGCCATTCAAACCCATGCACAAGTGTGAGCCATCACACTTGTGGAAGACGGCCTTCCTGGTGGCTATCACGTCAGCCAGGAGGACAGGGGAACTCCAGGGGCTTTCGGTGGACTCACCTTATCTTGTCTTCCACAGGGACAAAGTTGTCCTGCGCCGCCACCCGAAATTCCTTTCGAAGGTGGTGTCAGAGTTTTACCTTAACCAGGTGTTGACTCTGCTGGTATACTACCCTAATTACACCTCGGACGCCAAGTACAGGCTCCATACTTTGGACCTGAGACGTGCTGTCTCCTATTATAAGGAGAGAACAGCGGAAATTCATGGAGAGGTTCGCCAGCTGTTTGTCACCTACGCTGAAGCCGCTTCTGGCAGACCTGCAGCCAAATGGACCATTGCAAGGTGGATTACATCATGCATAGGTCTGTGCTATGAGTTGGCGGGCAAGGAGCCTCCCAGAGGGATAAGAGCTCATTCTGCCCGCCATACTGCTGCATCGGTGGCTGCTTCCAGGGACATCCCTATCCAGGAAATCTGTTGGGCTGCTACCTGGAAGTCAACAAACACCTTTATTATCCACTACCACATCGACCTTGAGTCACACCAGCATGCTGGTTTTGGGGCCTCGGTTCTCCAATCTCTATTTCCCAAGTAGGGGGTGTGCACCTTGCCTCCCTCCTCCCTGAGAACTCCTTGGAGTCTGCCAGAGAGTGTGGATGAACAACATATCCACGCTCCTAGAAGAACAGGTTACTCACCTGTAACAGTAGTTCTAGGAGTGATATATGTTGTTCATCCTCTCGCACCCACCCGACCTCCCTGGCTTTAAGCGCACTACCTTGCTTCCAGCGGGCTAAGATCTGGCGTCATGGGGCAGAGCCGAGATATTTACCACCTGGGTGGGTGGGAGGAGCCAGCTTGCAGACTTCCGGCCAGATTTAAAGGGGAAAAGGACATGCCAGAGAGTGTGGATGAACAACATATACCACTCTTAGAACTACTGTTACAGGTGAGTAACCTGTTCACACGGGAGTGCGAGGTATGTGGGACAGAGTAAAATGTATATTGCTTCTCTGCTGGTTGCAAAGTACGCCATGGATCTGCCAACTCTAAAATGTCCATAAACCTCGCAAACCACGCTGGGCCAGGGACAAACCCTTCCAGTGAGGTCCAGATCTATCTTAATCTGAATATACCACCAGATTCCAGTCCCCACCAATAAAAATGGGTAGGTGGTGAAACTGATCTAGCTTAGTGGAGAGTTGTAGAAAGAACTGGGGGGAATCTGAGTTGGGTCCATAGACAGAGCCTAGAAGGACTTCTGTTAAGCCCAACCAACCATGTACCAGAAGAAATTGGCCCTCAGAATCCCAACACTCCTGCAGCATTCGAAAAGCTAACCCTCTGTGGTCTAAAATTACCACTTCTTACCTCTTGGTGCTGCAACCCACCCCAAAGACCTGACCCACCAATTCTCTATGGAAGTAGCTCATATCCTCCCACCTCAAATGGGTCTCTTGGAGAAAAGCCACTCCAGACTGAAACCGCTTAATGTGACAAAGGATCATATATCGTTTCTTTTTGTCATTCGCTCCCTAACATTCCATGAAATAAACATAAACAGTTCTCATATCGAGAAGAACAATATTCATAATAGATAACACAATCGACCAACATGAGGGAATAGATACTGAAACCCAGAAAGAGTTGTGCTCCCGGCCCACCCTCCCCAACCACACCAAAACCCTAACAACAACCAACAAGAATGAAATACCGGGACCAAAACAGGCAAAATAACTCTTTCCCCTAAAGTCCTACATGTAAACCTCCCCAAACCCCATGTAAGAAAGCCCATCCCACCCAACCTCCCCAAACCCCTGTAAATAAACCAATAAACCACACACATCCCCAGTCCACAAAACGCACTCCACAACCTCTTCGCCCTGTGATGTGATCCAGAGACACCCTCCAGAGCCCCCAATCCCCAAGAAAAGCATGAACTATAGCATTGCACATAATAGTAAGTCTGATAACTCGCCCCACCCCAAAATAAAACATCATACTACAAAACTCTATAGGCTAAGGTACTAACATAAACTGTATGGTAAAAAAAATAGTTTTTAAATAAATTACTTATAAAGATATAAACATGTGCCCAACCAATAACTAACAAACATCAACTAACTTTCCATAGTCCATGCAAAACTAAAAATGGGTGCTGAGATTCCAGTAGAGCATATCATCATATCAGAAAAAGCAGACCATGAAATCTGCGGAAGGCTACCATATTAATAACAGAATGAGTGTATAACTAAATTGGTTCTCAGTAGACATAGCAGTTATAAATAACACACTGGCAACTGCTGTAAACTCTCCATTTGTAAAAATAAATAAAAAAGGATGAAATAACCTTAGGCTATAACAGACAGGAGCACAAGCCATAAATCACAGTGGTGTGAAGTCTTCTTCATTGATGGAAGGGGCAGTCCATGCCAGGAAAGTTCAGCTGACATGTCCAAACTAAAGTTCAGCTGCCACCTTAGAATAAAGTAATCTGTACCTGACCAAGTTCACTAAACACAAGACTGGCTGAAGTCCAGTGTAGAAAGAAAACTGGAAAAAATGCAGATCCTTGAGGCAGTCTTCGTCAGCGATACCAACTGGGCTACATAAAGAAAGAGGGAGGGGGCAGAAAAACGGAAATCACCAACATCTTGTCCCGGATGCTCAAAAGGAAGGTGACTGCTGCTGAACTCCTTAAAAATGAGACCAGGAAGATACAACCAGTCACTCCCAAGTACCAGTTGAGGAGGCTAATAAAAACAATGCTCCCAGCCAGATAGACTGAAACCTCTGATTGGACCTGGAAAAGCCACATGTCTGAGGAACGTCATTGCCTCCATAGAAAATCTGCCAACAGAATCCAAACAGTTACAGCCAGGCACACAGATAATTACCGGTTCAAACAACATGAAGTCTTGCTGTATTCAGACATAATGCAGTTAGCCCTAGCACTTGAACTGCCCCGGAGAGGAAAGAGTTAACTCTATGCAGACGCATAGAACATTGAGCTTGAGCTCGGTTTTCAAATCTGTCTGTGGTACTTCCCAGTGTAACTGTTAGATTCTTTACTCCGCCTAACAATGACGTCGCTCCGGAGATTTCCTCTGCTTGGTTCGGTAAAAGTAAAAGCGTTCAGTTTAAACCGTATATTTTTTGTTCTTTTTGGATTTCCAGCCTCTGTCTGCGGTACAGGTACTGTGTAGATAGGTAGTGACTGTGTTTTATTTCTGTGAAAAAGTTGGAAATTGTTCTTTTTCTCAGTTTCTTTCTGGTCGGTCCGGTTTGGAACCGACCCTGTTACATTCTGTTTAATTTTATTTCTGGGATTAAAGTGGTGTTCCAGTACCGATCGGTTTCAAAAGAACCGGACCTTTTGCCAGTTCTTTTAAAGAGCCCGTGACATGGTTTGTAACTGATCAGTTATTGTATTACCTGGCTTGAAAGGTGCACTAGGGTAATTTATTAGGTTGGCCATGTTTGAGAAACCCAAGAAGAAAACCGGTCCCACTGGGTTTCAACACTGTACTGAGTGTGGGGAGGCCTTTGCTAAGGCTGACCCCCACCTCGTCTGTGTTTATTGTCTGAGGTTTGATCACCTCAAGTCAGATTGCCAAATCTTTAAAAACCTTCCTAAATCCACTCTAGACAAAAGACTGAGCAGGCTGAAGGAAAGGGAGGCCGAGAAGTCCGTAGATCCGGATGGCCAGCCTGGTTCAGTTGCGGCCGATTCTGAGGAGGTGCCTACTGACCTAGGCGATACCTCCTCGGGCAAAAGGAGAGCCATCCCCGAGGGATCGGTTCCATCAAAAAAGAAGCGCAAGTCTGCCAGTTCAGATCCGGTATCGCACTCTCCAACCGCGGACGAAATAGCCAAAGCAATTAGCATTGTTCAATCGCTTAGATCGGTTCCATCCGAACCGGTACCGCCGGTTAGGCAGTCGGTTCGGTCGGATCCTTCTCCTCTGGACTATGATCCAGACGCTTTTTATGAGGAGTGGGAGGGAGTCGAAGACTATCCCGGTGATGATGATGACCATGACCATGGGGGTCTGGATGTGTCCATTGAACCGGACATCTCCCCAGCCAGGCCCTCAGGTGTCTCTCCTCCCAGGCTCTCTGAGTCCCCTTCACATTTTTTGTTCTACAAAAAGGTGGCAGAAATCCTGCAGCTTCCCTTGGTTGAAGCTGCAGAGGAGGATGAAGAGCCTGATTTTTGTGGAAATGAAGGACATCCCAGAGTCCAAAAGGCTGTCTATCCCTCTTCATAAATCCTTGGGGAAACAGACACACAAATTTTACAAACCCCTAATTCGATACCTCCTGTGGATAAGAGAATGGACAGGAGGTATTTGTTATCAGGCTCAGCTGCGGAGTTCCTTTATAGTAATTGCAGCCATATTATCATCATCATCATCATCAAATCTTTATTTATTCAGGCGAACATCATTGAGCAAGGCTTATTTACAAGAGAGACCTGATAAGGTCAAAGTTCAACAGTTGATACACAACAGATACATCATACACTTACATAAAACAGTTATACATACAGGGGAAAAACGTTTATAAACACAGTGATGTACAGTAACATTCACATGATAAAAATCGGTTACAGGAAAGTTAAGCTAATATTTACAGTATATACATATCCCAGTGGAGGGGCCATGGCAAACACACAGCATAATGTAATACTAGGATGGTGAAGGTATTACTGGGTGCCATAAGATGGGGTGTCTGCCTGGAAGGATTTATGCCATATATGGTTAATTTTTGGGAGGGAGATTGTGAGATGACAAAGCTAGCTCTAGCGGTAGCAACTGCATTTCTCTGTGAAGAAGACTGTACAATGCTGTTTAAAGGATGCAAATGGAATAATATTGGACAGTTTTAGGGATTTTTGTAGGGTGTTCCATGCTATAGCTAGAGAATAGCTGATTGCCCCTCCTAGCCTGGTGTTGAATTTGGGCAATTTGAGCAGGATGATGTTGTTGCTTCTTAAGGCATAGGAGCTAGGAATGGTCTGGGTGAAGCAGTCCAGAATATAGTTTGGAAGTTTTTTTGATAACGCTCTGTAAATCCATTGGGCTGCATTTCTGTTCCTTCTGAGGTGAAGGGAAACCCATCCAACTGCAGCATAAAGAGAGCAATGATGGGTATTAGATGGCAGATCTGTAATGAATCTTATTGCTGTATGGTATAAGGTATCCAACTTGTGTAGGTAGGAGATGGGGCAGTGACTATAAAGGAAGTCTGCATAGTCAACAACTAATAGAAAAATAGCCTGGACTAACCTCATCTTTGAATCTCTGTTTAGGAAGGGTTTTAATCTATAGAGAAGGCCAAGCCTTTGGCAAAGCTTTTTTAGCAGTTCTTCTAAATGATGAGTGAAGTCGAGTCTGTTGTCAATCCACACACCTAGGTATTTGAAGTTTTCTACATATTCCAGATTTTCTCCAAGTTTAATGCATAGCTGGGGGAGGATGATTGAAGAGGAGGTGCTGGTGGAGCTTTGATTTGTGAACATCATTGCTTTAGTTTTCTTTGCATTTAACAGAAGCTTTTTCACAAGTAGCTGATATTGTAACAAGGAGAATTCTGTTTGTAGGATTTCACGAGCAGCTGCAGGCGAAGGGTTGCTGACATACAAAACAGTGTCATCAGCAAAGAGGTGTACAGAGGAATTGGTGAGGGTTGAATCAATATTATTTATATAAATGGCAAAAAGGATAGGACCCAGGATAGAACCTTGGGGGACTCCTCTTAACAGTGGTTTTAATGGGGATAGGTCACCTTCAGCTTTTACCTGCTGTGACCTACCGGTGAGATAACATCTGAACCATTTAAGGGAGGGTGGATCTAGGCCAAGGGAGTGCAGGGATGATAGTAGAAGCTCGTGGTCCACAGTATCGAATGCTTTGCTGAGATCCAGAAATACTGCACAGTCATTATTCTTTTTATCTAATTCGGTTTGCCAGTCATTTGTGACCTTGGCTAGTGCAGTGATAGTATGTTGTTGGCCCTGAATCCAGATTGAGCTGGATTCAAGAGGTTAACATTGTCAAGATACTCCCTAACTGGTTACTCACTAATTTCTCCAGCATCTTGGATAGCACTGGTAGAATGGAAATGGGCCTGTAATTATTAAGTTCCATAGGGTCCCCTGATTTTAGAAGGGAACCACTTGGACTATCTTCCACAGTGAGGAATAGAACCAGAGTTTAGAGATAGGTTAAAGAGATGTGTTAGGGGGACTGCAAGTACATGGGACGCAATCTTTAGAAAGTGGGGTTCCAGAGAGTCTGCCCCTGCGCTTTTTTTGGTATCCAGCTGCCATAATAGGTCCTCTACTTGCTTCATATAGAAACATAGAATTTGACGGCAGATAAGGACCGCTTGGCCCACCCAGTCTGCCCATTTCCCTGCCTACTGGATAAGCTGCAGATCCTAGTTAACCAGCAGCCTACTTCTTTCTACCCCCACCCCCTAGAATTGCCTTATGACTGTCCCATGCATGCTTGAATTCCACCACTGTTTTTGACTCACGACCTCCTCCGGGAGCCGTTCCATGCATCCACAACCCTCTCTGTGAAAAATACTTCCTTAAATTACCTCTGACGCCCCCTCTATCTTCAAATTGTGCCCCTTGTTCTTGCACACCTCTTTTTTGAAAGATGCTACCCTCTTGGACTTTGTTGATTCCTGAGGTACCAGAAAGTTTCTATCATGTCCCCCCTCTCCCTCCTTTCCTCGAGGCTATACATATTAAGCTCCTTAAGTCTCTCTTCATATGTCTTCCTGTGCAGACCCTGCACCATTTTAGTTGCCCTCCTCTGGACAGCTTCCATCCTGTCTATGTCTTTGCGAAGACTGGGTCTCCAGAACTGCACACAGTACTCCACATGGGGTCTGACCAGCTGTCTGTACAGAGGGATAATAACTTCCTGTTTTCTACTGGTGATGCCTCTCCCTATGCATCCCAGTATCCCCCCAGCCCTCCTTGCTGCCCTCTCACATTGCTTGCCCACCTTTAGGTCATCTGATATGACTACCCCAGGTCCCTTTCCATTTTTTTGTTGTTAATGTCTCACCCCATTGTGTACTCTTCCCTGGGTTTTGTTTCCCAGGTGCATTACCTTGCACTTCTTAGCATTGAATCTAAGCTGCCATCGTTTGACCATTCCTCTAACCTTGCCAAGTCCTTTTCATCCTTTCCACCCACCATTGTGCATCAACTCTGTTGCAGATCTTTGTGTCATCTGCAAAGAGACATACTTTTCCTTCCAGCCCCTCTGCAATGTCGCTATAAAGACATTGAAGAGGACCGGTCCTTATACTGAACCCTGTGGTACCCCACTAGTAACCCCCCTTTCTTCAGAGTGGACTCCGTTTACTATTACTCTCTGTGTCCTATTCTCCAGCCTGTCATCTTGGGACCCACTCCCAGGCTAGCTAACTTATTTATTTATTTATTTATGTATGTATTTAAACAGCAGTTTGGAAAACCTTTGAGCCATAGGCTCATTTACAAACGTACCTTGTCACACCTTGTATATTAATCTTGTATATTAATCTTTTGTGTGGGACTGTGTCAAATGCCTTGCTAAAGTCTAGGTAGGCCATGTCCACAGCCCCTCCCTGATCTACTACTTTGGTCACCCAGTCAAAGAAATCTATCAGATTTGTCTGGCATGACCTTCTCGCTGTGAATCCATGCTGCCTTGGGTCCTGTGCCCCTCTGGCCTCTAGATACTCGACGATTCTTTCCTTCAGAAGTGATTCCATCATTTTCCCTACCACTGAGGTTAAACTAACAGGTCTGTAGTTCCCTGCTTTTGCCTTGCTCCCACTTTTGTGAAGGGGAATCACATCTGCCCTCCTCCAGTCCTCGGGTACCACCCCATCCTCCCATGATTTGTTAAACAGGTAGTCAGTGGTGTCACTAATTCCACCCTTAGTTCTTTTAGAATTCTGGGATGAATCCCATTAGGCCCCATTGCTTTGTCCACCTTCAGTTTTAAGAGTTCTTTCAGAACCCTTTCTTCTGTAAATGGGCTGGTATCAACTTCTGTATCCAGAGTATTTCTACTGTTTGTTTAAGTACCTCCCTCTTCCTTTGTAAATACAGAGCAAAAATATTTGTTTAGTATCTCTGCTCTTTCACAGTCACCCTCTGCCCACCCTCCCTCCCTTTATTAAGCCTCACTATCCCTCCCTTGGTCTTCCTTCGCTTCCCTGATGTACCTATAAAAGGTTTATCCCCTTCTTAACTGAGTTGGCTATCTTTTCCTCAGTTTGGGCCTTTGCTGTTCTGACTGCCTTCCCAGCTTCCTTTTGCTTTAACTGAGTACAGTTCTGTCCTGCTCCTTCTGTGATTCCTTGTACTTCCTGAAAGCTTTCTTTTTCTCTTGAACCTTCACTGCCACTTCCTTTGAGAACCATAGTGGTTTCTTACATCGTTTAGTTTTGTTTATTTGCTTCACACAAGGCTAGTTGCCTCTGTGATGGCAGTTTTATTATTCTCCATTGTTCTTCCACCCTCCTTCCTGCCCATTTGCTAGTGCATTCCTTAGGCACTCACCCATTTTGGCAAAGTCAGCTCTCCTAAAGTCCAGTACCTTTGCCTTGTATGGCTTGACTCTATTGCTGTGTTTATTGTGAACCATACTGTTCGATGCGCTAGTTCCCAGATGGCTACCCACTTCTACATCTGTGATCCTCTTCATCTCCATTTGAGAGAACCAGGTCTAAGATTGCTCCCTCTGAGTGGGCTCCAATACTAGTTGTCTAAGGCATGCCCCCTGTAGGGCATCTAGAATAACCCACTCTTAGTGGCTGCTGCAACTGCACTCCAGTTAACATCTGGCATATTCAGATCGCCCATCAGCAATATTCTCCTTTTCTGCCTTACTAAGTATACTTTCTATCATTTCCTTGTCCATTTCCTCCCCAGAAGGGGTCTGTATACAACCCTATGCGGATTGTGGTGCCATTGCGGTCTCCAAATTTACCCACAGTGCTTCTTCTCCTCCCTGTTTTCCCTTTTGTTCTGCTGCTTTGATTCCTTCCCTTATGTAAGAGATCCTCCTCCTCCTCTATTACCCTCTCTGTCCCTCCTGTAGATAGTGTATCCTGGTATGTTTACGTCCCAGTCATGGTTTTGTGTGAACCATGTTTCTGTGACTCTCACGATATCCAGATGTTCCTCCTCCATCAAGGCCACTAATTCAGGAAGCTTGTTACTCAGACTACGGGCATTGGTGCTCATTGCTTTCCATTTTTGATGGCTTTACCTTCAGTTGCAGCATCCCCACTGACCTTTCTACCTTGGTCTTTTCTCATTTAGTACCCTGTTTTGCAGGAGAGGCTGGATTTTCCTGCTGCTTATCAGTGCCTCCCCTTGACTAGTTTAAAAGTTTGCCAATGAAGCATTTAAACCGATTGCTCAAAAGACTTGTTCCCTTCCTGGACAGATGCAGACCATCCTGCCAGTATAGGCTGGTGTCCCTCCAGCGGAACCCCAGTCGCCAATGAAGCCAAACCCTGTGTTCCACACCACTTTTCAACCATTCATTAAACTGCATGGTGCAAAGTACCTCGCCTCACTCATGCCATTGACAGGCAGCACCTCTGAGAAGGATACTTGTGTGCTACTTGTCTTAGGCCCCTCCCCAGTTCTACAAAGTCCTTCTGCACTGCTCTAATCATGTTGAACCAAGTCATTTGTCCCTAGGTGGACAATGACGTCCAGCTCAGACTCCCGTGCAGCTGTTCTCGTGATCCTGAGGATCGCTTCCTGTCCCTCAAGCCACTGGCACCAGGCAGGCACCTTGCTGCAGTTTTCCTGCCCCCCCAGTTCTAGCACCTAATAATTGAGTCCCCGCCAGGAGCTGCTTCCTTTCCTTGTGGTGTCCTCTGCCTCCTTCCTGTGGGCCTCCCTTGTGACATGTGTCCTCAGCCTCCTTAATCTCCTCTGTGGGTGCATCCATAGGGGAGCTGTGCTCCCCCAGAATGGTGTATGGATTGTGGAGTGGAACAACTGACTGGGTGTGCCTCTGTTCCACCATCCTCACCCTCCCTGAGCCCACTGTGGTCCAACTGCTGTGCTTTCTTTGCAACCTCTGAGGCAGTGGTGGTGGCTCAACAGTATAGATTTGAAGCTGGAGGAAGAGTCAGCTCTCTGAACACCAGTGTAATGGGAGCTTAATTGTTCCCTCAGCAGGTTAGCTGGAGAGGTATCAAAGGCAAGGCCAGCCGTTGTGAAGTGGTTATTGAAGGCATCCAGAATTTCCATTTTGCCAGTGATAGGGCCATAACTGTTGTGTGGTGTGAGTTGGAAGGGAGGTGCTAGCATCCTGCCCCACCATACCCTTGATGGCACCCCAAAACCAGCAGGATTATGATAGGAGGAGTCGAGCTCGCCAAGTAGAAGGCAGCTTTGCATCCCTAACTTTCTTGGTGCATCTATTCCTGGCTTTCCTAAAGATCATCCAGTCATTTGCATTCTTGGTTTTTCTTGCCATTTTCCAGAGTTTGTCTCTCTCCAGCAGTGCAGCTTTGAGGTCAGCTGAAAACCAACGACAGGATTTGTTTTTTATTCGGATACTAGAAATTGAGGCATGGGTGTTAAGGGCATTTATTATAATGCTATTTAGCACCTGCTGAGCTTTTTCAACAGAATGGGCAAGATAAAACTCTTGCCAGTGTGGAGAGTGAGCTAGATCATGCAAATATCCTTTAATATTGATGTTTTTCTTGGATCTCCTCATGAGGAATTTTGCAGGGGTTGTTGTTTAGCTGGTGGATCTTACCCCTGCGATGGGGCAGTGATCACTTATGTTGCAGAGAAGCACTCCAGCGTGTGAATAGATGTGGTTTATTCACTAGCATGAAATCAAGTAGTGTGCTGTTATTACTATTCCTTGCATTAAGTCTTGTTGGCTCATTAATTAGTTGTGTGAACCCATATGTATCACAGAATGATACCAGAGGTGCAGCTGCCTGGGTAAGCAAGTTGAAATTCAGGTCACCTAGAATAATGACTTCTTCAGTGCTGGGCTTGAGCAGATTCCCCAGGTGGGATAACAGCTTGTGTTCAGCAGAGAGGGGTCTGTAGCATCCAACTAGCTGAAAAGCTGCTGTATTGGGGAGAGAGACTTTTAGGGATAGGCATTCAAATTTCTTGGGCGTAGAGGATGCAGCAATACAGGATACAGGTATACCGGATTTTGCATATATAGCTACTCTACCTCCCCTTGTTTGGCGATCCGCTCTGAATAGCTGATAGTTGGGTAGGTTAACATCCCTGTCTGCTGTGGTGGGTTTGAGCCATGTCTCAGATACCACAAGAAAGTCTGGCAAGATATGGGCAACCCAGGCTTGTATCAGTGTAAGTTTTTTCAACAGACTGCATACATTAATATGCAGAAAACTGAGGCCTTTAATTGAGGTTAGGTCTGATGGAGAGGTGATACATTCAGGGGGTCCAGGGTTGATTTCCACGTTACCAATACAGAACAATAGAAAGAGCAGGAGTTTTGTGAGGGCTGCCAGTGATAGGGAGAGGGGGCTGTCTTTGGTTCTCCTTCTCTTATTCTGTTGCCATTCTTTTGGGGTGCTCCATGTGGGGTTAAGGAATTGTGTCGAGACACCAAGTAGCAGTTTGGTGGTTAGGCTTAGGGGGATCTGTACATCAGTAGTGGAGCCTTGATTGAAATACATGTGGTGGTATGTCTCTTTTTGAGGTCACACCACTGTAATCGATGTAGCAGTGGTAGGGCATAGTGAGGGTTTGGCGCCAACCAAAGGGGATGGTTCAGAGGAGACTGGGTGGATGGATCACCCAGGTTTGTGTGGACAAGGACATCTTCTTGTGGAACCCCATGGCTGTCAGTGAAAGAAGTATCAGAAGTAAACTCCCATTGTGAGAGAGATATTGTTAGTTGGCTATCGGGGAGTAGTGAGAGTTGCTGATTGGTTGGATCAGCAAGCTGGTGTGACAGTTTATTGGTTTGAGGTAATGCTGAGGGGGGAAGAGATTTCATGGAAGATGCCTATAAAGTAACACACAGAGGGAAGGCGTGGTGGGCAAAATTTAGTGGCTTTCCCGAGTCCTCTCGCTGTCCCTCCGGTTTATGGTTCCCTGAGTCGGCTACAGGTGCCACGACCGCCCGCTGATGCAGCTAAGCCTCGCGCCAGCTGGGTGCTTGGGCAGGATGGCAGGCTGGAGAGAGAGAGGAAGGTGCAACAATTAAATAGAGGCAGAAACAAGTGTTCCTGTTCGTCACTGACTAAATCTGCACAACGAAAGGCTGTGGGGTGGTACTGTGAGCCTCAGCGCCTGGCCACCTACAAATGCAAAAAAGGATTTGTAATCACAGAAAACAATAAATCAGCAGTTTCCTTGCAATTACATTAGCAGAAACAGCACCTTTTAGGTATATTATACAGTTTAAGGATGGAAGTGGCCTCAGCTGCCTGGCCCGCCGGATACCGAGGATTTAGAATTACAGCAAAAATACAATCAAATCAACAGATTCCCTTTACAGATGCAGCAAAATAGAAGACAGCTCTTTTTGGGAATTTTGCAAGAATACAGGGAAGAAAATCCCAAGTCCCAGACAGATTTCGGTATGGCAGGCTCAGTCAGTGTAAGTCAATGGGGGCAGGAGAGCCAATCGACTGCTGTGCCTAGAGAAGCGCTTGCTTACCGATTGGCTGCGGCTTTCCCGAGTCCTCCCTCACTGTCCCTCCCGGCCTCGTGGTTCCCTGAGTCGGCTAAGGTGCCGCCGACCACCTGCTGGCAGAGCTAAGCCCGGTGCTCAGCTGGGTGCTGTGGGTCAGGGATGGCAGGCTAGAGAGAGGCAGAGGAAGGTGCAACAATTAAATAGAGGCAGAAACAAGTGTTCCTGTTCGTCACTGACTAAATCTGCACAACAAAAGGCTGTGGGAGGAGTGCTGTAGCACCTTAGCTGCTGGCCCACCCTTACAAATGCAAAAAGGATTTGTAATCACAGTAAAGAGCAATAAATCAGCAGTTTTCCTTGCAATTACATTAGCAGAAAACAGCACCTTTAGGTATATTACACAGTTTAAGGATGGAAGTGGCACCTCAGTGTCTGGCCCACTTCGGATACCGGGATTCAAATTACAGCAAAAATACAATCAAATCAACAGATTCCCTTTACAGATGCAGCAAAATAGAAGACAGCTCTTTTTGGGGAATTTTGCAAGAATACAGGGAAGAAAATCCTAAGTCCCAGACAGATTTCGTGGCAGGCTCAGTCAGTGTGTAAGTCAATGGGAGAGCCAATGGGCTGCTGTGCCTAGAAGAGAAAGCTCGCTTACCGATTGGCTGCAGCTTTCCGAGTCACTCCCAGCTGTCCCTCCCGCCTCGTGGTTCCCTGAGTCGGCTAAGGTGCCACCGACAGCCTGCTGGCGGAACGAAGCCCCGCGCAGCTGGGTGCTGTGGGACAGGGATGGCAGGCTGGAGAGACAGAGAAAGGTGCAACAATTAAATAGAGGCAGAAACAAGTGTTCCTGTTCGTCACTGACTAAATCTGCACAACAAAAGGCTGTGGGGTGTGGCCCCAGCCTGGCCCACTTACAAATGCAAAAAGGATTTGTAATCACAGTAAGAGCAATAAATCAGCAGTTTCCTTGCAATTACATTAGAGAAAACAGCACCTTTAGGTATATTACACAGTTTAAGGATGGAAAGTGGCACCTCAGCGTCTGGCCCGCCTTGGATACCAGGGATTTGGAATTACAGCAAAAATACAATCAAATCAACAGATTCCTTTACAGATGCAGCAAAATAGAAGACAGTTCTTTTGGGAATTTTGCAAGAATACAGGAAGAAAATCCCAAGTCCCAGACAGATTTCAGTATGGCAGGCTCAGTCAGTGTAAGTCAATGGGGGCAGGAGAGCCAATCGGCTGCTGTGCCTAGAGAAGCTAGCTACCCGATTGGCTGCGGCTTTCCAAGTCCTCCTCTGTCCCTCCCAGCCTCGTGGTTCCTGAGTCGGCTAAGGGCATGCCGATTGCCCGGCAGGCCAAGCCCCGGTGCTCAGCTGGGCAGGGATGGCAGGCTGGAGAGAGACAGAGGAAGGTGCAACAATTAAATAGAGGCAGAAACAAGTGTTCCTGCTCGTCACTGACTGAATCTGCACAACAAAAGGCTGTTGGGGTGCTGTGGCGCCTCAGCGTCTGGCCCACCTTACAAATGCAAAAAAGGATTTGTAATCACAGTAAAGAGCAATAAATCAGCAGTTTCCCCTTGCAATTACATTAGCAGAAAACAGCACCTTTTAGGTATATTACACAGTTTAAGGATGGAAAGTGGCGCCTCAGCGTCTGGCCCACTTCGGATATACCAGGGATTTAGAATTACAGCAAAAATACAATCAAATCAACAGATTCCCTTTACAGATGCAGCAAAATAGAAGACAGCTCTTTTTTGGGGAATTTTGCAAGAATACAGGGAAGAAAATCCCAAGTCCCAGACAGATTTCAGTATGGCAGGCTCAGTCAGTGTAAGTCAATGGGGGCAGGAGAGCCAATCGGCTGCTGTGCCTAGAGAAGCGCTCGCTTACCGATTGGCTGCGGCTTTCCCGAGTCCTCCCTCACTGTCCCTCCCGGCCTCGTGGTTCCCTGAGTCGGTTAAGGTGCTGCCGACCGCCCGCTGGCAGAGCGAAGCCCTGGCGCTCAGCTGGGTGCTGTGGGACAGGGATGGCAGGCTGGAGAGAGACAGAGGAAGGTGCAACAATTAAATAGAGGCAGAAACAAGTGTTCCTGTTCGTCACTGACTAAATCTGCACAACAAAAGGCTGTGGGGAGGGTGCTGTGGGGGTAGTGCAGTCCGCAGCCTGTGACAGGGCTAACATTCCTTTGGCTTCACACTCTCCGGATAAGGACTCCAGGAAGTGGATGCCATGGCCAAAGAACAGTATTTAGCATCCTCTTTGGGACTCAGGCAGGCTACTTATACGGCCTACACAGCCAGGTACCAGAAATCCAGATGGGATACGGTTCTGGAACTGGCTAAACAGGCCTCTCCCCAGCTAGCCAAGGAGCTGGAGGAGGTGGCTGCTGATGGAAATGAGGCATCCAAAATGCTATTTCATGCTGCTGTGGACTCCAGTGATATGGCATCTAGAGTCATGGCTACATCTGTGTCTCTCAGAAGACATGCTTGGCTCAGATGTACTAGCCTTTCATAGGAGACCCAGACTAAGGCTATGGATTTTCCTGTAGTAGGTAACTGTTTGGGGAGCAGACAGAGGCTTACATGAAGAAAATTGATGAATACAGGACCACATACAGGAGTGCACAGGCCAAAGAAAGGTAAGCCACTCCACACAAGCAGCAGTCTAGGGGCAGGCCCATTCAAAGGCCTTTTTACCAAGCCCAGGCCTCCTCTCCCTTCCCACAGAGGGGGTTCCTCAGAGGGAGGGCAGGAGGGGGATGAGCAGAGCTGCTCCCTCCTCCTCTCAGTCGAAGGCTCCTGCCAAGCAGACACCCTGATGTGTCAGCCCGGGTCGACTCCCCATTTCCAGTAGGAGGCAGGCTGGCTTACTACTTCCAGGCCTGGAAGTCTGTGACCTCAGACAAGTGGGTCCTGGAAGTAGTAAGCCAGGGACTGGCCCTCAGCTTCAAACAACTTCCAAAAAAGAGGGCCAAGTCTTTTCCACCTGCATCACTCTCAGAAACCATTGCTCTAGAGGCAGAAGTTTCCCCTCTTCTAGCTCTCAGAGCTGTAGAGAAGGTTCCTACTCAACACAAGGGAAAAGGACTGTACTCCAGATACTTCCTTACCCCAAAGAATACAGAGGAGTGGCGACCCATCCTAGACCTAAGGTATTTGTACAAACACATTTCAAAGCCCAAATTCAAAAATGGTAACTCTGGGAATAATCCTTCCCTCTCTAAGGCCAGGGGATTGGCTAGCATCTCTGGACCTCAAGGATGCCTACTTCCATATTCCTGTCAGGTGCGTCCACAAAAAATACCTCGGGTTCGAGTTGCCTTCAGGCCATTACCAATTCAGAGCCATGCCATTCGGCCTAACATCAGCTCCAAGGATGTTCACAAAGTGCCTTGCAGTAGTGGTGGCTTACCTCAGAAGATAGGGTATCACCATCTTCCCGTATTTGGACAAATGGCTCTTAGTGGGTCAGTCACCTTTACAGGTCAAGTCAGCTCTTCAAACGACCCAGGACCTACTCAGCTCCCTGGGGTTTCTTCTCAGTCTTCCAAAGTCTGTCCTTGAACCAGTTCAACTTCTCACCTTTATTGGCATAGAGTTGGACACTGTACAAGCAAAAGCCTTCCTTCCCCTGGCAAGGGTGAAGGCCGTGATGGATCTCGCTTCCTCCTTTCGACCTCCAGTCTCACGCTAGCAAGACAGTTCCTCCAGCTCCTGGGCCACATGGCATCTTCCACGGCAGTGGTGCAGGGAGCAAGGTTCCAGATAAGGGATATTCAGTTTCATCTACAGTCTTTTTGGTCTCAAAAGAAGGATTCACTTACCAAACTGATTCCAGTGACTTAGACTCTGGTCCAAGCTCTCCAGTGGTGGCTGGACCGGGACAACCTCAGACAAGGGGTTCCATTTGTCCCTCAAGTCCCATCAGTAGTTCTAACTACGGATGCTTCTCTCCTAGGGTGGGGAGCCCACCTGGGAGCCCTGACAGCTCAAAGGGTCTGGTCTCCACAAGAGTCTCTCCTTCATATCAGTCTTCTGGAACTCAGGGCAGTTTTCCTAGCCCTGCAGAGCTTCTCGGATTCAGTCAAGGGCAAGGTGGTCCAAGTCAGAACAGACACCACCACAATGAGGTACATCAACAAACAGGGAGGCACTTGGTCCTCGGCCTTGTGCACAGAGGTCATGAAGCTGTGGTCTCTGGTCTATTGTCTTCAGACTTCTCTTGTAGCAGTTCACCTTCCAGGGAAGGACAACGTGCTAGCAGATGCTCTGAGCAGAATTTCACAGGGACATCACGAATGGTCCTTGGATCCTCACATACTGAAGGTCATCTTCTTCAGGTGGGGCACTCCAGAGATAGATCTCTTTGCAGCACCGGATAATCATCAACTTCCTCTGTTTTGTTGCAGACCTCCAGTCCTGGGGACAGTTCCCCAGGATGCTCTCATTTAGGACTGGAAGGGCAGGTTTCTCTATGCCTTCCCTCTGCTATTCAGAGTTCTGATCAAGATCAGGACTCAGCCCTGCACAGTGATACTGGTCACTCCAGATTGGGCCAGACAGCCTTGGTATCCTCTACTGCTGTCCTTGTCTGTGTCACGTCCCCTGTCTCTGCCCAGAACATACAATCTCCTGTCTTCCCTCCTCCCAGGGGTGGATCTTGTACCCCAATCTCCAGTCTCTCAATCTCAAGGCCTGGCTCTTGAAGAGTTAGAATATGCAGCACTACATCTCTCTCGGGGAGTTCTGGATATTCTGAAGGTCTCCAGGAAACCTTCCACTAGAAAAACTTACAACTCAGAATGGATAAGGTTCAGTATTTGGTGCTCTCAGTAAGGCATCCTGCCTGTTTCTGCAGGCATTTCCACAACCTTAGACTACCTAGTTCATCTGAATGGTCTAGGCCTTAGGCCTGCCACTCTTAAGGTTCATCTAGCAGCTGTCTCTGCATTCCTCTCAGCAGGGAAGGGCTCTTCCCTGGCATCTTATCCTGTTGTCAGAAAGTTTTTCAAGGGTCTTGTTCACATTAACCCTCCCTTTAGGAAGTCCACTCCGCCTTGGGATCTTAATGTCTGCATAGCTCAGCTTATGCAGTCACCCTTTGAACTTCTGGCTTCAGCCAAATTGAAGTACTTGACCTGGAAAACTGTGTTCCTGGTAGCTATTACTTCTGCCAGGTGGATTAGTGAGTTACAGGCTCTGTCAATTGAGCCTGACTTCATCTCCTTCCATAGGCACAAAGTGGTCCTAAGAACCAATAGGAGGTTCTTGCCCAAAGTGGTATCGAATTTTCATCTGAACCAGTCTATACCTCTCCCTGTGTTTTTCACTGATCATTCTTCTTCAGGTGAAAGAAGTTACACAGTCTGTATGTTAAGAGGGCCCTTAGCTACTACATTGAGCATACTAAGGCACATAGAAATGATTGTCTTCAATTCTTTCTTGCTTATGGTGAAGTGGGTAAAGGTAAGCCTGCCACTAAAAGAACTATTGCCAGGTGGATTGTTTCTTGTATAGAATTCTGTTTTGACAAGTAGGGTAGAACGCCCCCTTCAGGCTTGAGGGCTCATTCGACTAGGGGTACAGCTGCTTTTCTAGCTGCGGCCAGAGATATACCTTTGTTAGAGCTCTGTAAAGCAGCCACCTGGAAAATGGTACATACTTTTACCAAGCATTACTCCCTGGATATCCAGGCTAGGAGTGATGCTAGGTTTGGCACAGCAGTACTGCAGAGCCTCTTCCCAAAGTAGGTTCTGCATTCCCTCCTCCATAGGGAACTGCTTGGTAGTCTGCATTATGTCTGAATACAGCAAGACTTCATGTTGTTTGAAGAAAAAAATTACTCAACATAGTAATGTTGTTTCTTCTAATGGAGTCTCGCTGTATTCAGACCTCCCCTCTCAGAATCTAGTGTTTGGGAAGTGGGCTGGCAAGTACAGTGTTGCACCTAAGGGGTGTACCTTGTACCCTCCCTCTTGGGTGGGGTGGATGTTATTTTTTCTGGTGTTTTATACTTAAATATTGTCACTACCTTTCC
This sequence comes from Neoceratodus forsteri, assembly GCA_016271365.2. Taxonomy (NCBI): domain Eukaryota; kingdom Metazoa; phylum Chordata; order Ceratodontiformes; family Ceratodontidae; genus Neoceratodus; species Neoceratodus forsteri. The sequence goes on from CM057452.1 coordinate 574,511,813, forward strand.
TTCTTGGGCTCTCGACTTGAATCTTTTGGGCCCAAAAAAAGATTCTTTTGCCCTTTGGCTATATGTTGAACAATTTCCATACTATAGTATGTTAGTTAGTGTGCTCGTAAGAATCTGACAGTTACACTGCGAAGTATCACAGACAGAGGTTTGAAAACTGAGCTCGAGCTCAACGTTCTATGCGTCTGCATAGAGTTAACTCTTTCCTCTCTGGGGCAGTTCAAGTGCTGGGGCTAACTGCATTATGTCTGAATACAGCAAGACTACATTAGAAGAAACAACATTACTATGGTGAGTAATTTTTTCTTAAGGATCAGCTAGACAGTAAGAGAAGTTGGATACCAGTATGTCCCGGTAGAGCAGGATCAAATGCAAGAGGGCAATAAAAACAAAGCTAAGCCATCCATTACACATAAATGAACCAGCCAAATTAGTCTACAAAGGACAAGCAGCGTCCATCAGAGTCCTTAATCATGGGGTTTTAAAAAATCGGGTAGCAGAGAAATGAGCTTGCGCTTAGCTTGCTCCGCTGACTCATAATTCTTCTGAGAGCCTTGGATGTTACTTGGAGGTGAGCTGGGTATAAGACCCAGAATTTTATGCCAGCAGCAATTACTTTAGAAACTACAGAGTGTTAACGAAACCCTTTTCTGTCTGACTGTGGCTGGAATATCTTGAGCGCCCTGAAGCTCTGAATTTAAACTCCTTGACTTTAGTGAGCAGGAACTGATGATCCAGATAAATTAAGAACTTAAAAATGAAAGGGTGGGGAGGCTCTCTGTCCCTTGGCATGGGACGGAGCTCCCGATGCACTAGCTTAGTAATGTAGGTTGGAGCATTGGGGGAAGGTCCCACTAATTTCTCACAAAACTTTTGTGCAAAGTTGTAATAGGACTAGGACCCTCTCCAGGAGACCCCACACCACTACGTTATGGCGCGGCTCCAGCCCTCTAAATCTTCCACCTTCATCTCCATTTTTGCCAGCTGCTGTCTCAAGGTGGTCAGCTCAGGGTCGACTCTACCCCACCAAGAGTCTAGCGAGGAGAACCGTGCATTCATATCTCCCATCCTCTGGTATAGGGTCTCCGTTACCGCCTGTAATTCTTTCAGCTCTTAAGTCAACAACTGCATGGGTTCTTTCATTGGGGAAAATGCCTCCAAAACGTGGTCTTCGGTTAAAGCTGCAGAGGAGGATCCTGATTTTGAAGTAGATGTTGCTTTGGCCTTCACGCATTTAGGCCCATTCTTGTTCTCTGGCATGACCGGGGGAGTATGGCGCGGCACCGCCGACCACATCTCGGCATCCATAGTAGTGGTCTGAAAGATACACAAATCGGCATGGAGAAGAACCGCACACCGCAGAGGTTCAGTAAAGCAGTCCAGCCAGCAATGGGTAAGGTTAGTGTAAATTAACTCTCAGGGACCAGAGAAATCGTGATGAGCTGCCGTCTGCTATCCGCACATCATGTGACTCCCCAATTGTGGTTTTCTGTCCACCATGTCTCAGTTACAGCTACCAGGTCCAATCCCTCCCCCACCATCGTGGCCTCCAAATCCTCTATTTTGTTTCCCAGGCTCCTAGCATTTGCTAGCAAGCCCTTCCATCTACCTCCCCCGCACCTGTTTTCCATCTTTCTAATATCTCCTGCCCCCTTCTGCGGGGGGAGTGCTAGCTAGGCAAGATCCTCTAGTTCCTTCTACCAGTCCTCCCTTAGTTTTGTACTCCCCACCCCCTTAGTTTAAAGCCTTACTCAGAATTCCATCAATATACTCTTGCAACTTCCCCCTTAACATTCTAGCTCCCCCTCATTTGTGTGCAGTCTGTCCTTTGTGAATAGGTTCTCTTCTGCCCATGTGACCCCCCCATTCTCCTATGCATGTGAAGCCCTCCCTCCTGCACCATTCCCTTAGCCAGTGGTTGAAATCTTTTATTCTCAGTTGTCTAGACGTACTAGCACAGTGTATCGGCAAGACCTCTGAGAATGACAGAGAGCTAACCAACCCTCTGCATCCCCAGGCTAGCTCCATAAATCTTTTTTGTACCTCCTCCACATCTTCACGGAGAGGTTCTCATTCAGGGCCCTCCCCCTGTTGAGATGATCATCTACCGCCCTTTGAGGGGCATGTCCCCGAAGGGTTTTCTGGTGGTGGATGATCTATCTAGTGTTGGTGCTGCATGTGCAAAGAGCATGGGTGAGGTGGTTGCGGCCTATAATAGGGCTGTGTCCTAAGCACTTGATGCCTTCGCACTGGTATGTGTAAGACCCAAATCCTCTCACTTGAGGTCTCCCTGATTTGATGGAACGCTCAAGGCGATGAAGATTAGGGGTCGGAAGTTGGAGCGCTGCTGGTGGAGGACCAGGTCAGAGGAGGACAAAATGGCCCTGCGTGCTCACTGCGGTGAGTACCGGAGGGCAATCAACAGTAAGAAGGCAGAGTTCTTGTCCAGGGACATTGCTGCAGGGAAGAACTGACCAGCTGTGCTATTTTGGACCATCAACAGACTTTTGTAGGAGTGTGGATATGTTGTTCATACACACTCTTTTGGCTTGTCCCCTTCCACTTTAAGATCAGCTGGAAGTCTTCAGGCTGGCTCCTCACACCCACCTTGGTGGTATATACCTCGGCTCTGCCCCATGATGCCAGATCTTCCTTTCTGCTGGAAGATTCAGGTTGCCTCCCTCGTGCTCACGCATTTTGTAGACCCTGGCTTTCAAACCTTCGGTTATTCCGAAAATTCGCATTGTTCGCGTTAGTGATCGCAAGTTTACCGCTTCAATTATGGAAGACATATCTTCTCCCAGATTTCGTTGGTGCCCTTGCAGCCATAAAATGTCGCTCACAGATCCCCACACCGCATGCGTCTATTGCCTCGGTGTCGACCATGACACTTCAAAATGCGATATGTGTCTCTCCTTTCATCCCAACATCCTCGACGACCGTCTCACATGCCTGAAGCTGGGGAGGCCGGAGAAACGGTACCCTCTGGTGAAATCCAAGGAGCCTCGATGGGCGGTTTCCGCGGTTGTGGGATCCACTGAGCAATTGTAACACATTCAAGCGTTTGAGGAGGAAGCGGCTCGTGCTGCAGAGACTTCTTGGAGCTTCTTCGTTCCGCTCATCCTGGGCTCCACCTTCTCAGGTTCCTTCCGAGAGTTGTGCCAGTCTCTCCTGACCAAGGGGAGAAGTGCCTGCAGGCTCGCACTCCTCTTGATCCCGTAAGTGGGAGAAGGATCCAGGATCATCTTCGTCTCGATGGAGACGTTCTTGGGAGCAGGAGAGATCTTGGTCCCAGAAACATACAGTCTCTACCTCGGTCAAGATTGCTTGTTCAGCCGCTGGCTTTTTGGCTTGCCATCTGGTCATTTGACTGAATTGTCGATTAACTATGTTGAGATCATCATCGATCTGATCGATCCGTTATCGCCGACTCCAGTCGACAATTCCTTCGATCGAACTCCTAACTTGGTCTTCCCAGATGACTAGACCCAGCCTGCTGGGACTCCCATCGAAGATGTGGTCCCTAATACCGGGAAATCACCGGTCCCGCCGGTGTCTTCTGAGCGACTGAGATGGCCTGTCCGATCTTGATCGAGGTCTCAGACCCCCTTGACCGAAAGGCAAGGAAGAGCCATAAATGCTCTAAAAAGAAATAACGCCATTGGTCGTCCTTGTCCTCCTCAGATTAGAAGAGGCTCTGGCGGAAACTCCGTCGGCGCTATGAGGACCTCATATGGCAACAGCTGATTTTGACTGGGCACAAGCCAGCTCCGTCTTCCACACCGGCCATTACCTGGCTTTCGCCTCCTAGGCTGAAGCTGACTCATTTTTAGCCGATTAAGTTGGTTCCCTAGCCCGCGGAGCCGGTAAAACCTCTAGTTCGGCCCAAAACGATCTCTCCACTGATTTTAGGTGGAACCACCACCCAGACAGCCTGTGGGAGGGGCTCCTTCCAAGGAAGATAGACTGGACACCGGGCTTCCCCGGCGTTTGTCGGTCACGGTCACCCTGGACCGCCCTCGGTGAGTCAAAGGTGACCTGGGTGGTCGGTCGTTATACTCAGATTCGGACGTCACCGGCTTGCATTTTCATCCAGGTGATGATGAATCAGCCGTTCACTTAGAGACGGAGGAAGGTCCCTCATCTTTTCGGGGCATTCTTCGTCTCATCTCGGAGTCCACAGGGATGCCCCTGGAGCCAATCCAGAAAAAGGTGGAGTACCCTCTTACGGACATCATTAAGAGAGGGGATACCCCAACGGAGGCCTTTCCTGTGGCTGAGGCTGTTGTTGGCCCGGCCCTAGAACTTTGGCAGCGCCCTGCCTCTTGTCCAGCTCTATCTGCCCGCATGGCCCACAAGTATGCGGTGCCCATGGGGTCCCTTGCAGGGTTCACAGAGCACCCTTTGGCCAAGAGCCTGGTGACCGCCTCTGTGTTCAGGCATACCGGCAGTTCTGCCAACACGGACTGACCTCCTGATAAAGAGTCCAAGCTTTTGGACCATTCAGCCAGGAAGATCTGTGCGGCTTCCTCCTTGAGCCTTCGGCAGGCAAGTTCGGCCGTCATCATGGCACACTTGTCTCACGCCCTCCTAGGGTCGCTGGATGAAGTCCTCCCACATCTCCCCATGGACATGCATTCCACAGTCAAGCAAGTCTGGGATCAGGGCCGAGCTGTTGCCAAACAGCAGCTTCAGACAGCCCTGGACAATTGGGATTCTTGTGCCCGCTTGATGGCTGCCACAGTTGCCTCTCATTGCAGGGCTTGGCTGAGGCTCTCCTCCTTCCCGGTGGATACCCAGCACAAACTAGCTGACATGCCCTTCCTAGGGACCAACTTGTTTGGTCCAGGAATGACCGGTCATCTTCAGAGCATTGAACAGTCCAATGCCACCTTGGACGCTACTTCTGTGAAGTGTTCTTCGGGCAAGAACCAGCAGAAGAAAAAGAAGCCTTTTTGGCATTCTTCCCCTGTGGCTCAGCAGTCCTCCTTTCAAGGTTGATAGCAGCAGCAGGCTCAAGCTTGGTGCCCCTGGCCCAAGACAGGACCCCAACAGGCCCGTAAAGGAGGCAGAGGTTCAGGTCCTGGATCCTGCTCCTCCAAGCCTGCTCAGTGATGGGGTGAGGGCTGTCAATCCCTCTCCCGTCACCTCAGCTCTGGGTCCTCCTGTGGGGGTCCGGCTCCACCACTTCCTTTCCGCCTGGTTCGTTATTACTTCGGACAGGTGAGTTCTTGAAGTGGTCAGTCAGGGACTGCCTCTGGAATTCGAGTAGTACCCTCCAAGCCAAGCCAAGGCCCTCGGGAGGAAAGAGTATCTGCTCAGACTCAGTCAGCTCTCCGAGACGACATCGCTCAGCTCCTCTTCAAGGAGGCAGTAGCTCCAGTGGTGGATCCTCCTGCAGACCCAGGCATTGTATCCAGGTACTTCCTGGTGCCCAAGCGGATGGGGGGGTGGCTGGTGCCCCATTCTAGATCTGCATGACCTGAATCAATATCTCAGGTCACGCACCTTTCGGATGATCACTCTGTCCCAGATCATACCATCCTTGGAGCGAAACATGTGGTTCTGTTCACTGGATCTGCAGAAAGCGTTCTTTCACATCCCAATCTGTCCGTCCCATCAGCAATTCCTCTGCTTCAGGGTCGAAGGGACCCTGTACGAGTTCCGAGCCATGCTGTTTGGCCTGTCATTGGCTCTACGGGTCTACCCCAAATGCATTGCAGTGATGGCGGCCCATCTCAGGCGTTTGGGCCGGGGGGGGTCAGGATTTATCCTTACCTCGACAATTGACTCCTAGCAGGTTCCACCCACCAGAAGGTGGGGAGGTCCAGGGGCCTGGCCCTCCAGACCTGCTCCCAACTCTGCCTCCTGATCAACGAGGCCAAGTCGAAACTCATGCCTTCTCAGGCAATGGGCTTCATCGGGGCAGAGCTCGACTCTTGTCAAGCCAGAGCTCGGCTCCCGGCAGTCAGAGTGAAGGTTCTTTCCTCCTTTGCCCAATTATTTCTGGTTGGGCAATTGTGCCCTGCCCAGGACTTTCTGCACCTTCTGGGTTACATGGTGGCATGCACCTTAGTGGTCCTTTGGGCCCGGTTGCACATGTGCCTCCTCCAGTGGGAGCTGGCCACCCAGTTGACTCAGCACCATGGTCATTTCGACCAGGTGATCACTGTAACCCAGAAGATGTGGGATGCTCTCCAATAGTGGACCGCTCCAGACCAGTTGCAGGAAGGGATCCCGTTTGTCCGCCCGAGCCGATGGTCGTCCTCAAGACCGATGCCTCTCTCATGGGCTTGGGAGCCCACATGGGGGACAAAAGGGCCCACGGGCTCTGGACCCCTGAGGAGTCCCAATGCCATATCAACCTGTTGGAGCTCAGAGCAGTCAGACTGGCATTGTCAGCTTTCACTCCTCAGCTTTGGGGTCAAGTGGTTCAACTCCAGACGGACAATACGGCGACCATGTACTACCTCAACAAACAGGACGGCACGCACTCCCGTCTGCTTTGCAGAGAGGCACTCTGCATCTGGACCCTCGTGAGCCGATTGGAGGTAGATCTCCTAGCCATGCATGTGGCAGGAGCCTCAAACCATCTGGCGGATGCTCTCAGCCACTTAGGCCAGACTTCCCATGAGTGGTCTCTCCATCCAGAGATAGCTTACAGCCTGTTCTCCCACTGGGGCAAACCGATGGTGGACCTGTTTGCCTCCAGGGAAAACACCAAGCTGAGGCTGTTTCATGCCCGCCCCCCCTCAGCAGGGCTCACTGCGGGGGGATGCCTTCTCAAGGCCATGGACCCCAGGCCTCCTCTACGCCTTCCCTCCATTTCTCTAGATCCACAAGGTGCTCCTTAAGGTGAGGGACAAGGCGAAGTTGATCCTGGTAGCCCCAGACTGGCCGCGCCAGTTCTGGTATCCAGATCTCCTCAACCTCAGCTGCAGGCCCCTGGAGCGTCTTCCAGCATGCTCGGACCTGATATCACTCTGTCAGGGGAAGGTATTCCATCTGAACCTTCAATCCCTGCACCTCACAGCCTGGTACCTCAGCGGCTAGAGTTCCAGGCTTTGGGTCTTTCTGAAGATGTCTACACCATGATGGAGGCATCCAGAAAGAAATCGACCAGGAAATGTTATGCCTTCCAATGGAAAAGGTTTTCCATTTGGTGCCAGGGCAAGGGTCTGGACCCTCTGCCCTCTGTCCTGTCCAGTGGCTAACATTCTTGACTACCTTTGGTCTCTGTCCAGAGGAGTCTTCAGTCATCGACCCTTAGGGTGCACCTGGCAGCCATCTCTGCTTACCGGGTATGGGCCAGTCAACCGATGTTGGTGCAGGAGACAGTGGTCGGGTGCTTTTTCAAAGGCCTGGATCACATATCCTTTCCGGTGCGTGAACCTCCACTTCCGTGGGATCTACTACTGGTACTGGAAAAGCTCATGGCTAAGCCATTCGAACCAATGCACAAGTGTGCATTGTCACACTTGTTGTGGAAGACGGCCTTCCTGGTGGCTATCAGGTCTGCCAGAAGGATAGGGGAGCTCCAGGAGCTTCCGGTGGATTCCCCTTATCCGGTCTCCCACAGGGACAAGGTAGTCCTGCACCCCCACCCGAATTTCTTTCCGAAGGTGGTGTCAGAGTTTCACCTTAACCAGGTGTTAACCCTGCTGGTATACTACCCTAATTACACCTCGGAGGCCGAGTACAGGCTCCATACCTTGGATCTAAGATGAGCCCTCTCCTATTACAAGGAGAGAACGGCAGAAATTCAGGGAGAGGTTCGCCAGCTGTTTGTCACCTATGCTGAAGCTGCTTCTGGCAGACCTGCTGCCAAACAGACTATTGCAAGATGGATCTCATCATGCATAGGTCTGTGCTACGAGTTGGCGGGCAAGGAGTCTCCCAGAGGGATAAGAGCTCATTCTACCCACCATTCTGATGCATCGGTGGCTGCTTCCAGGGACATCCCTATCCAGGAAATCTGCTGGGCTGCTACCTGGAAGTCAGCAAACACCTTCATCGCCCACTACCACATCGACCTTGAGTCATGCCAGGATGCTGGTTTTGGGGCCTCAGTTCTCCAATCTCTGTTCCCTAAGTAGGGTGTATGTGCCTTGCCTCCCTCCTCCCTGAGAACTGCTAGGAGTCTGCCAAAGAGTATGGATAAACAACATATCCAAGCTCCTAGAAAAACAGGTTGCTCACCTGTAACAGTAGTTCTAGGAGTGGTATATGTTGTTTATCCACACAGACCCACCCGACCTCCCTGGCTGCGGACGCACAGCACCTGGCTTACAGCAGGCTAAGATCTGGTGTCATGGGGTGAAGCCGAGGTATATAGCACCTGGGTGGGTGGGAGGAGCCAGCTTGAAGACTTCCGGCTTATCTTAAAGTGGAAGGGGACATGCCAAAGAATGTGGATGAACAACATATACCACTCCTAGAAGTACTGTTACAGGTGAGTAATCTGTTTTTACATCCGGTCTGTCTGCAGCCAAAAAAAGCCTTTTCAGTCACCTTGTTTGCCGAGTTTGCTCACTTCTTTACCGACAGAGTGTCCTCCATCCGCCAGGGAATCCCATCAGTAAGTCACACCATGACTCGCAGTGATCACCATGATTGGGACAGAGGCCCTCCGCCTGTCTGGGAGGAGTTTAAACCAGTGGAGGTGGGTGAGGTCATTGAAGTCATCTCAAAGCTGAAGCACACATATTGTGAACTGGACCCGGTTCCAACATATTTTCTGATGAGATGTGTTGGTTCAGTTGGCCCAGTGTTTGCCTTGATTGTCTGGTGTTCGCTGTCAGAGAGAGTCTTCCCAGATTCCTTGAAAGAGGCTCTGGTGAGGCCCCTTCTGAAAAAGTCATTCCTCGACCCTGACATCTTGGTGAATTACTGACCAATCTCTAACCTCCAATTTTTGGGAAAGGTTGTAGAGAAGATTGTGGTGCAACAGCTTGAGGAGCACCTCATGACCTTTGACATCTATGAGCCACTTCAGTCTGATTTCAGAGCCAAGCATAGCACCGAAACAGCGTTAGTTAGAGTGCACAATGACCTTCTTAGGGTAAGGGATAGAGGAGACAGGTCAATTCTTGTTCTTCTCGATGTCTCATCAGCCTTTATCACTGTAAACCACATTGTGCTGCTTGATCATCTCAGAGAGTTCTGTGGGTTTGCTGGCACTGTCATCAGCTGGTTTGAGTCCTACCTTGCTGGCAGGAAGCAGCGGGTAGTGATGGGGAATTTCTCCTCCTCCCCGAGGCCCCTGTCGTGCGGAGCACCTCAGAGATCGATCTTGTCACTGATGTTGTTTGCAGTACACTTGCTGCCCCTGGATGAGCTAATTAGGAAGTACAATGTGGGTTTTCACTGCTATGCAGATGATACCCAATTGTACTTGTCCTTTGTCCCTAGAACATCTGACGCTGTGGAAGTGCTACATATTTGCCTGGCCGAGATCAATGATTGGATGTCCTCCAGCTGGTTGCGACTGAACCTGGACAAGGAGGAGGTTTTGGTGTTCGAACCGGGCCGAGAGTGTGGTAGGAGTGTCCCTGGTGTGGCAACAGGTCTTTTCCTGGGGCCTACTCCATTGTTGGCCTCCTCTAGGGTGCGAGATCTTGGCGTGTTCCTGGATGACGGATTGATATTTGAATCTCAGGTGTCATCTGTGGTCCAAAGTGGTTTCTAACACTTGAGGAACATTGCCAGGATCAAACCCCTAGTTCCGCCTGAGGACCTTCCAACAGTGATTTATGCCTTTGTCCAGGCTTGATTACTGTAATGCGCTCTACTTCGGGGTCTCAGGAGGTACCCTCTGCTGACTGCAGCTAGTGCAGAATGCAGCTGCCAGGATGCTGACGGGCCTTTCGAGGTTCTGTCAAGTAACCCCTGTGCTGTAGGAACTGCACTGGCTGCTGGTCAGGTGGAGAGTTATCTTTAAGATGGGCTTGCTCATCTTTAAGGCCCTACATGGACTAGGCCTTGGCCACCTGACTGATCTTCTAACATCGGCCACCTCAGTTCACTCCCTCCATTCCTCCTCTCGAGGAGTCCTTGAGATTCTCAGGACTAGACTGAGAACTGCCGGCGACAGGGCATTTAGTATCACTGGCCCAGTCCTGTGGAATGTGCTACCTCCATTCATCAAGGAGGCCCCGTCAGTTGAGACTTTCAAGTGCAGTCTGAAGACCCACTTATTCTCTATGGTTTTCCTGGACATGCTTCTTTAATCTGGCGTAACTATTTTATTCTGAGTAATTTATGGGCTTTTGTTGTATCACCTAGTTTTATTTTTGTTTTAATTGTATCTATATGCTTATTTATTTCTCTTGCCTGTTCAAATTGTTAGGTGCCCAGAGCCTCCAGGATTGGGCGCCATAAAAATAAACTTTGCCTTGCATTCCCCTGCCAGATCATTCGTCCCGAGGTGCAGAACCAGGTGCAGTTTATCTTCAAGCAGTCTAATACACTCTTTTATTCTTGGCAGCACCCTGCTTGCCTGCATCCCTGGGTCACAGAAGACTGACCTCCTTTTATATGCCACCCCCTTCCTCAACCAGTGTATTCCCGTAATGATTGACTCACCATAGACCATTACCGACCCTGTGTTCTCCATCCCTGGGTGTGCCCCAGTACTCATGTCCTGATTCCTTTTTTTTGTAATTCTTGTATTGCTATCATGGACTTCTGCCCCAAGTCTGTCCACTTGTTTTTCTGTCATCCTTTCTTTCTCTGTCCCCAACTCTTCTCCTATGTTCCTGTCCTTCACCCCCCCTCTACATTCTCCCTCTCTCAGTTTTCCCACTTTGTCATCCTTAGTCCTCCTCCATCCTTGCTTCTCCCCCCTCATTTCACCTTGCTTTACTCTTTGCTCCTGCTTCCCTGTTCCTGGATCCTAGATACGTGTCTTCATCAGCTCCTCCCCTCTCCTTCTCCTCCTTGTTCTGTAATTTGGCTAAAGGTGAGAACCTGTTTGATACCCTTGTATAGCTTACTGTGCTTTCAGTAGTCTTCCTGCACCCATGTGCAGTGGCCCTTTCTCTTGCCTTTGTCCCTTCTCCCACTCCCACGTTCTCCCTTTCTCCTTTCATGAACTTTCTATCCTCCTATCTTTTCTGCTCCCTTGCCGTTCCTCTCCCTGCTATTCTCTATCCTCCACTCCATCTCCTTTCTTAGCCTCCCTAATCCAGCCTCCAGTCTCCCTAGTCTCTGACAAATTGGGCACCCTCCTAGTTTCCACAGTGTGTTCATGATAACAACCGCTCCACATCCATTGCAACCCACTCTTCTTCCCACTCTAGTTTGTCTTCTATCCTCCTGCCCTCTGTAACCCTTTCCTTTCCCCTGCCACCAACCCTTACCACGAGACTCCATCCCATTTCTTCCATAACCCTCCCTTGTATGCCACATTATGTTAAACCTTCTGTTTGCTGTCTCTTTTGAAATCTTTCCTTGTCCTCACCACAGTGACTGCCTGATTTAAATTGTACATTTTGTGCCCCCTTTTGTGCAAGCACTCCTACAGTACTGTTAACCTAGCTTGCTGTCCTTGTTTGAATCCTTTATCTCATTTTCATCATAACCCCAGTAAGTAACTTTTCTTACATCCTACAGAACTCATCTCAAATGCCTCCTTTGTAACCTTTATAACACGTTTCTACCCTATTCACCCTTATTAATTGTTATTTCTTTGTCATGCCCCTTAAACAGTTTTCCACCTTAATCGCACTGCAACAGAGCTTATAACATAACCTTAACGCCTCTACCACCTTTTTTTTTCTGAACTCTGTTTTTCATCCACCACTGCTGAACTCTTTCCGGCGACCTCCCAGTGCACTCTCTACCTCCTTATGGTGCTCGGAATCCGCTCAACTCCTCTCCAGCGCCAGGCATCCCCCGGGTCTGCCCTCTGGGGAAGGGCTGCCCCCACCCAGGGTGCTCTATCTAGTTTTGAGCCACCGGGCTGGAGAGGGAGAGGAAGCGGAGGTGACCGGGCCCGATTCTAGGAGTGTGGACTGCGTGGGAGGCACCATCACCTATCAGCAGTGGAGGGGATTTTCTTAGTAAGTCTCCTGTGGAGCCCGGCTGTCATGGCAACGTGCTGCTGTGGCTCCACCCCCAGTCATACGCCACAACGCTACGTTAGGCTCCCTCCGGCCACCAGCAGAAAGTGCGCTTCGAGCAGTCTCATCCTCTTCCTTCCCCTGGGAAGAGAGAGCAGTCCTATGGCTGCTCGATCTCTTCCCTCCTCGCCGACCCCCGGCTCCGTGGGCTCGTTCCAGAATCCGGGTCGCCGGTGTGGCGCGAGGTGTTGCGTCCAGTGCCTCAACCCTCAGCGCCACCGGGCTGGCTTGGTCTCTACCACCTTAATCACACTTTTTTGTCAACTTTCATATAATCACTTATAAAACAAGTGTACTTTTCATTTGACTGTATTTCCCCTTCCTCTCCCCCTCAAGCATATAATATACTGTTTGTCCCTTTAAAAGCAGTTGTCCCTTGAAGTGCTTGTTGCCCAGTGCTCCACCCCCTTTTCTGAGCTGCCCAGTCCCCTTTTATCCTCGAGCATTTAATAAGATGCGGGGTGGGGGGAGCTGTTTTTCTGCAGCTCTGATGAGCTCTGAATCCAGACAAAATGAAATTCATCCCTTCTTATGGGCTTAGGAAATAATTCAAATCTGATGCCTTTTTTTTTCGGTTGCAGCCGCTGGATGGCTGGTCCGTTTCAGAAAGCTCACAAAAATCAGGCAAAAAGTACCAGAAAATCAAGTAAAGCTCGGATGAGCTCTTGGTAATTTTTTTCAATATTCCTGCTTTTTTTTTCTTTAAGCTCCAGTGAGCTCTTGTTCCCTCAGTAGCAGCTCCGATGGTCCCCTCTGAGCTCTGAGGAACTCTGAATGCCAACGAAATGAAATTCAGCCCTACTTATGGGCATGGGCAAGAATTCATATCTGACACCTTTTTTTGTCTGTTACAGCTGTTAGGCTGGTCCGTTTCAGAAAGCTCACAAAAATCAGGCAAAAAGTCCCAGAAAGTCAAGCTCTGAGGAGCTTTCAATAATTTTTTTCAATACTTTGTCATTTTCCTGGTGAACAGAACTGAGGTTGGTGAGGGAGCTGCCAACAGTTATGTGCTAGCACATGGCACCCAGGGAAAATGCTTTGCTCCTGCGGGTTCCTATTGTCTCTGGCCCAGACTCATATGCGATAAATAATGGTGAAGATATGCTGGAAGATTAACATTTACTGTAAGTACATAACTAGTTTTTTGTATTTTTTTTTTTTTTTTAATGGATTCTCTGGTTTTGATCATACAGCTGCTGTCTGTAAAACTTGAACACAGCCGAGTGCAATCAACTCTTGAGGAGGAGCGCCTGAATGCAAGTCAGCAAAAACTGTCATCAGAAGCACAACTCAGTGAAATGCAAAGCAGAATCAAGGTAACTACTGTATGTGAAGGAATTTTTCACCTGTAGGAAGAACTGCTACTTCATAAAGTTTAAAAGAAACTTGATTCTTTTTTCTTTGATTCCCCTGACCTGGTCACATTATTCCTTCGGCTTGCTGAAACCATGCTATTCCCCCCCCAGCTCTCCACAGGCCTCAAAGTCTCCTTTCTTTTCCTCGGCCTAGGTTTTTTCTCCCAGCCTGTAAATCTTAAGTCCCACATGAAGGCATGCAACCTTCCAGCGACCTCCCGACCCCAACAGCCCCACTTTCCCCTCACCCTAGGATCCTGAGTATCAGACAGGGGTGCCTGATCTGAGAGTACCAGCCCTGCTGTCTGCAGCTGCTTCATTTTCTACCAAGTTTTTATTTTCTCCCTACCTTCTTCCCATCACTTACACTGGCACCCTGCATGCCTGTTTCAGCCTCATGCAAACACAGCTTCCCACTGTGGAAGAGTAAGCTCTGCTGCCAATCACAAGGCAGTCACTGCCCTGGTACCCTGTAGCACCATCATCATGGGTTTCAACGCATTGCCACCAGCAGCCCTTACCCAGCCTAGCCGCTTGATGCCTGCATCCTGAGTCTGCTTTCGAGCCTGAGTCATCAGCATGGTAATGCAATGGGCTACCATTGGTCCACCCCCCTATGGCTTCCTTTGGATGCAACCATGGCTCCATCATCAGAGGCTCCCACTGTATACCATCATGGGGGGGGGGGCATCTCCCATCAGGGAGAAGTAATCTGTTGTACTTGGTGGTGGTGGTTGTCGGTGGCGGTGATGGAAGCCTCAGGAAATGAGAAGCTAGTAGATGTTAGGGGCAGTTGTTATTCAGCATAGTAGGCCAGTGTTCTAGCACAGGCAAGAGGGCCTGTCTCCCTACTTCAGGCCCTCTTGCCTGTGCTAGAACATCTGAGCAAGGCTGAAGCCAGCGGTGTGTGTTCACCACTGTAGTAAGTCCTACCACAAGCTGCAGGGCAGCAAGATGTATGGGGAAATTATTATAATAACCCTCTCTGTGGATTAGATTCCCAGCTAGGGAATAAGTCACCTGGAACAACCAAACTGTAAGGGAGAAACATCCTGCCTTCACTTAAATATCTTCTGTAATAAAAAATGGAATGACTTGAAATTCATTTTGTTGTCCAGTTGCATTCTTCTAAAGCCAACTGTGATTTGTTGCTACTGGTTGGGGCTTCTGTTTGAAAATGTGACTTGCATAGTGATTTGGCCACACTAACATATCACTGCTGTGGAGAGTCTAGACCCTGAGTTACTGCACTGCAGCAATCTCCGATCCTGCTGCTGCCATGGCAGATCACCACACTGGAAAGGGCACCAACTATCATTACATAAACTAAGTCTGTAGCAGATTTCAGGCTCGTCCACATAAGAACCTGAAATATTCTGCAGTGGTGTTATTGAAGCCAATTTGTTTTTTATTGTCAGTCGCAGGAGACTCTGCTGCAGCAGAAGGGAGAGGAACTGCAGCAGCTGCGGCAGGACCTTCACCGTGTGCAGAACTTGTGCATCTCTGCTGAGAAGGAGCTCAGATATGAGCGGGAGAAGAGCCTGGACCTAAAGAAACACAACGTGTTGCTCCAGCAGGAAAGTATAAGGGTGAGAGCCAGCCCGCACAGACTCTGCCAAAATGCAGGTTGCATTAGTAATGACACAGAAACAATTCTTGCCTTTTTTTCTTCAAACTATTTACCCAGGATAGCCCAGCTGAGGTGCAGTATCTTAGTTTCAGTGGAGTCCTGATTTTACACAAGCAATCAGAAATGACATGGTGGACTTTAGGCTGAGATAAACACATGCCCAGTGGTGTAGTGAAGCATTGCACTGTAGACAGAGAGCCTTATTTATTTATTTTTTAGTTGTTTAACCAGGAATAGCACACTAAGCTAAACGCTTTTTTACAAGTGCGACCTGGGAGCACAGGGAAGTTAAGTGACTTGCTCAGGGTCACACAGTACACAAGTGGAAGCTGTGGGATTCAAATCCAGGTCTGGTCTGCTGGATGTCACCAGATTTGCAGCTCAGAGCCTTAAACCACTGCGCTATACTGCCTCATTTTAGCTTAAATCCCACATTGGGGAGTCTTACTTTAATTATAAACTGGCGATTACTGTTAAACGTTGACCCCCCCCAACACACATTTCTGTGACTTAAATGTAGTTAATATTTCCAAAAAATTAAGAACATAAGAAAGGTACGGGGAAAATGTTGTAAAACCCATGTAAATTGCCTGTTAGTTCACACTGCATATGCCCTGTTGAAAATCCCATTACTGTGTGTCTATCCAGTCTCTTTTTAAAGATACTCAAGATCTTCAAGGATATCTCCTCTATTAGGCCACGCTTTTGGAACTATAGCCATCAGTGCTAGGACCACATGGAAACGTTTGCTAGCCGGGGGCCACCCATGATGACATCCCACGTATATATCTGTATAAATATGAGCGGCCCCATCGCTGCTCAGTTCTTTTCTTGCTGTTAATCATGCTCATTGGACCTGCTGAAGGAAGCACCATCAATCTAGCCATTGCTGTTTTATTTTTTTTGTTTTACAACAGTTTATTTCATCATCTTGCATGCCACTGAAGTTGAAAGAGCCTGTATTTTGGTACTGTAAGTGCAGAGATAACATTTACAAAGAAGACACGCGTGGTCTGTGTGTGCTGTTTGGGTTTGTCTCTCAAAGTGAGATTTGTCAGAGCTTCATCCAGGCTGCAAGGTGATGCTGTAAAAGCTCTAGAAAATTCCCTCCCTCTCAAAACTCATGGAGAAGGAACATGGCCCAGAGTCTCTGTCTCCCTCACTGTCAGCTGAAAACCAGTTAGCGAAGTCGGGAATGGTCATTGTAACAGCCCTCCTCATCATCATGTGGCCACAAGTACAAACATACAGCAAGAGAAATATCTGCTTCACCGGCAAGGTCCGAGTCACCATTCAGACAAGGTAATTCCACTGCATTATTGCCTGCTCCGGTGGTATTGACAGCAGCCCCCACCCCGACCATTGATGAGACGCCAAGGTTGGGGCTTGGCTTCGGCCCTGCCGTACCTACTATGGATGGTAGAATACCATCGCTGTCAGGATGCGGCCAGTCGACACAAGTAGCCCTGCAACCGTTACAGGGTGTCATCGACTCTCAGGCTGTGCTGGTGTCGTTCTCAGACATATCAGATGCATTCTGCCTGGACTTCCAGTACAGGCAGTTATTCTGCCATCAGGAACTCCTACCACCCAGTCCTCATAGATGGCTTCTACTATCATGCTGTCGATTCCTCCTGCTCAGATGCCACCGTTGTCGCCAGTGGATTTTGTGGCTCACGACATTGATAGGGACGTCGACGGCGAAGTACAATATAATCCTAACCTCATGGTTTTAGAGGAGGATTCAGATGGAGTATGAGGAAGAACAATATGTTGTACCTCGCTCTAGTTCTACCCCCTCATCCTGCATTGTGGACTCAGTGGTCTATACCCTGAGTGTCTTCCTGAGGATCCCACTTTTCAAGCCATGATGCAGCAAATGCAAACTGACATGGGCTTTGCTGTGGAACAGGAAGATTTCACAAAAAGAAATCTAATGGAATTTTTGGCGGGGCCTATACTTCCACCTATATATCCTGATTTAAAGGATGCTACCTTTGCTGCATGATACAGCCCAAACTCACTGCCTGCAGTTCCCAAAAAGGCTGATAAGCAGTATACTGCTCTATCTGGTAAGCCTTATTGTAAAAAGGGTCTGAGAAATGGAGCTTTCTGATTGTCTGTAAACATTCTAGCAGCCTTATGTTAATCTTTTATTAACATACATGTAGAGCTTAACCATATGCTGACCATAGTTTAACACTGTTTAAACATTTTTCTTTATTATAATAGCAATAAGGCACTCCCAGGGGTTATGTTAATGGTCAGTTAATCGCCCTCTAGGGGCATGTGGCACTCGGCTATGCCTCATGCCACATTACACCCCTAGAGGGTGATTAACAAACCATTAACATAACCCTTGGTCATGCCTTATTGCTTAATTATGCTAAAACGGTGGTGGGGTTCAACAATGCATGATATAGGCATAAGGGAATCCTAGGGAAAATGAAGGGGGTGGGTGGATGAATGGGCTGGAGATCAAGTAGGATCTGTGATGATACTATAGGCAGGGAAAATGAGCAAAGTAGGTGGGCCAAGGGGTTCTAATCTGCAGGCAAGTTCTATATGGCTATGTAACAAGCCAGAAACTGACTCTGTAGTCATCATGGCTGCTCATGATAGGTCTAGGGCCTCTGTACACATGTGTACTTTGCCTCGTGATAAAGGATCTAGGAGACCAGAAGTGATGGGGAAGCATACTTATGCCTCTGCCTCACTGGGCATTAGGATTACAAACTATCATGCCCATATAATAGAATATCAGAACAGCCTATGGAAAGCTGCAAAAACTATAGCACAGGCTTTGTCTGATGTCTCTGCCAAGAATGAGTTACGTAAAACTTTAACATGTTCTGCTGAGGTCGGCAAACATTTGCTGCGCTCAGCTTCTGATGTCTCTGATGCTTCTGCCAGAGCTGCTGCTTCTATTCTGGCATTTGTAATAGAAGATATTCTTGGCTTGAAGTTGCTGGCTTTGCCAGTGAGCTGCAGCAAGCAGTTTTGATTGCCCCTTTCAGAGGGACAAAACTGTTTGGCTATGATGTTGAAGGGGCCCTAAGACCTCAAAAATAACTCCAAGGTCTGTCAAGTCCCTGTATCCCACACCTGCCAGGGGTCATGGGAAGGGGGTCCTTTCATCAGCTGCTACCAAAGGTGGATGTGCCTACTGTCAGCAACACCAAGTTAAGGAAAGTGACCCCCTGCCAGGTCCCCTCTCACCAGGTGCTCATACAAAACCACCCAAAGCAATCGGTACCAGTGGCACTGCCCCCACCATTTCTTCCTGACTCTTATGGATACACCACCACCTCTGCTGTTACCTCCAAGGGGTGGTTGTGGGGGGGGGCAGACTCTCCTATCTGAAACATTGGCGGGAGGTTACAACACATGAGTAGGTCTGTAGATAATTGCAAGGGGGCATGCTCTGGAGGTTCTAGAAACCCACTCCATATCATCCTCTGCCTCCTTCCTGTTATCTTCCAAGCCATTTGTCCCTTTGGAGGGAAGACGTTCAGTCATTATTCCAAAATCATGCTATAGAGCCAGTTCATCCACGACAGAGAAACAAAGGGTTCTGTTCCAGATACTTCCTGGTCCTAAAATGGACAAGGGATCTGCATGATGTGCCGGATCTCAGAGATCTCAACTTCTATATCAAATACAAGAAGTTTTGAATGATATCCCTGCAAGATCTGATTTCCCCTTCTGCAGACAGGGGATTGGCTTTGTTCTCTAGGCATGAGGGCTGCTTACCTTCATGTCAAGATCAGAAAATCCCACAGGCAATACCTCCACTTTGTGCTCAATGGAGAACATTACCAATTCAAAGTATTGCCTTTTGGCTTGTCTTCTGTACCACAGGTCTTTACCAAATGTTTGTCAGTAGTGGCAGCAGCCCTTCACAGGGGAGGCTAGTATGTGATCCCCTATCTGGATGTCTGGTTACTGAAGGCCAGCTTCAGGGAAGCTCTCCTACATACCCCGTCTCGGATGAGGCAGATGTTATAAGACTTAGGAGTCACAGTCAAATTTGCCAAAATCTGTGTTGACCCCATGCCAAAGACTGCAGTACACAGGGCAGTCTTGGACACAGCGAAGGGGTGTACTTTTCTGCCACAGGACAGAGCAGAAAATCTGATTGCCCAAGCAAAGTTGGTATACAGGAGTCACAATGTCTCTGCAAGAACAATGTTACATCTCCTGGGTCTCATAGCTGCAGCCACTTTGACTGTGCCGCTGGCTCGCCTACATATAACAATCTCTCAGTGGACACTCACGGTCCAGTGGAATTCGCTGACATATGAGCTAGACCAAATGATTTTCGTCATGTTCCCCACATCAGAGCTTTGCTGTGGTAGCTGGAGTGTGAAAACCTGTTAAAGGGCATTCCATTCCTTGTACCAGCTCTTGTACAAATCCTCACCATGGGATACCTTGAGCTCCAGCTGGAGTGCTCATCTTGGCCCTGACCAGATACAGGGGGTCCTGGACCAAGGTGGAGGCCAGGCTATACATAAATGTACTGGAGATGAGAGCTGTTCTGTACAGCTTCCAGGCATTTCAGGAGTATCTGTGCCCCAGTCCTCTGTTAATCCACAAGGACAATGACAGTATGATGCATTACATGAACAAACAAGGGGACACCCATTCCTATCCCCTGTGCATGAATACAATGAAGGTATGGTACTGGGCTCTGTCCTGTGGCCTATAGTTGTCAGCTGTGCATCTCTCAGGTCTCTGAAACATCTCAGTTTACAGGCTAAGCAGGTCACAGTCCAGGATTCAGGAATGGGAACTGCTGACTCCTGTGATAAATTACCTCTTACCAGGGCTGAAATTTCCTGGTGAGATATATTGTCCCACTCTTAGAAAAGGAAATTCCTATATGCATTTTCCAAATGCCTGTAATACAGCGGTCTCATGTACAGTGCTGGTCTCATCCTCATTGCTCCATTATGGCCTCACCAGATACGGTTTCCACTTCTGCAGCAGATGGCAGTGGACCCTCCTGTCCCCCTACCTCTGTGTCAGGGTCTGTTGTCAAAGAACAAGGGATCCTTCGTCCATTTGGATCTAAAATCCCTACATCTGCATGCTTGGCTCTTGAAGACATAGCCATGACATGGTGTGGGGTATCTCCTAAGGTTGCTGATGTTCTGATTGCAGCTAGAATGCCCTGTACCAGATATACTTATTCCTAGAAATGGAAGTGGTTCATTTTGTGGGCTGCTTCCAGGAATTTAGACCTATTTCCGTGTCCTGTAAATGCTGTGTTGGAATATTTGCTGTCTTTCTCAGACTCTGGCCTACAGTATTCCTCACTTAAGGTGCATTTGGCCACTATATCAGCTTTCCATGCCCCTGTTGATGGTTGTACGGTTTCTCAGTTAGAGGTGTCTCATACATTTCTGAGAGGTCTTCTTCACATGAAACCTCAATCCAGTCCCACCTTAGGACTTGAATTTTGTGCTTCAGAATCTGACATTGGCTCCTTTGGAGCCTGCCATGAGATGTAGCTTTTCAAACAACTTGAAGTCTTGCTGTATTCTGACAAGTGCAGCCAGATCTTTTCCACCTGCAAATCTCGGAAACCCTTGCCCTAGAGGCAGAGGTTTCATCTCTTCTGGCCTTAAGAGCCATAGAGAGAGTACCTACCCTACACTGGGGCAAAGGGCTGTACTCCAGGTACTTCCTGACCCCAAAAAGACAGGGGAGTGGCGACCCATCCTAGACCTAAGATATCTAAACAAACATCTTTTAAAACCAAAGTTCAAGATGGTAACTCTGGGAATAATCCTTTTCTCTCTAAGGCCAGTGGACTGGCTAGCCTCCCTGGACCTCAAAGATGCCTACTTTCACATTCCCATCAGATGCTCCCACAGAAAGTACCTCAGGTTCGAGTTGCCCTCAGGCCACTATCAGTTCAGAGCAATGCCCTTTGGCCTAACATCAGCCCCAAGGGTTTTCACAAAGTGCCTGGAAGTAGTAGTTGCCTTTCTAAGAAGGCAAAAGATTTCCATTTTTCCATATCTGGATGATTGGCTAATAGTGGGCCAGTCTTCAGACTGAGTCAAGTCTCACCTGAAAGTGACCCAGCAAGTGCTCACTTCTCTGGGATTTCTTCTCAACCTTCCCAAGTCACTTTCTCGAACCAGTCCAGCTTCTTACCTTTATAGGGGCAGAACTGGACACAGTCCGAACAAGAGCCTTTCTCCCCCTGGAAAGGGCAAGGGTTCTTATAGAACTAGCCTCTTCCTTCAGCCTTCAGGTATATCAACCAGCAAGGCATTTCCTCCAGCCCTTGGGCCACATGGCAGCTTCAACAGCAGTGGTCCAAGGGGCAAGATTCCAGATGAGGGATATTCAGTTCCATCTGAGAGCTTTTTGGTCTCAGAGGAAGGATTCCCTTACCAAACTGATCCCAGTGACTCTGACCTTGATCCAAGCCCTCCAATGGTGGCAGGATCAGGACAATTTAAGACAAGGGTTTCTTTTGCCACTCAGCCTTGTTCAGTGGTCCTTACCACGGACACTTCTCTTCTGGGCTGGGAGCCCATCTGGGGGCCCTCACTGCCCAGGGACTGTGGTCCCCCCAAGAATCCCTTCTCCATATCAACCTCCTAGAACTCAGGGCAGTTTTTCTGGCCCTGAAAGCTTTCTCTCAATCAGTGCAGAACAAGGTGGTTCAGGTCAGAACGGACACCAGCACCACCATGTGATACATCAACAAGCAGGGAGGCACTCGGTCCACGGTCTTGTGCACAGAAGCCATGAAATTGTGGTCCCTGGCTTATTCCCTGCAAACCTCTCTGGTTGCAGTCCACCTTCCAGGGAAGGACAATGTGCTAGCAGATGCACTGAGCAGGATTTCTCAGGGCCATCACGAATGGTCCCTGGACCCTCAGGTGTTGAAAGTGATTTTTTCAAGGTGGGGCACCCCAGAGATAGAGCTCTTTGCAGCCCCAGACAATCACCAACTTCCTCTTTTTTGTTGCAGACGCCCAGTCTTGGGCTCAGTCCCTTTGGATGCCCTGATTCTGAATTGGGAAGGGAAATTTCTGTATGCCTTCCCTCTCTTCCCACTCCTGTTCAAAGTTTTAGTCAAGATAAGGTCTCAACCTTGCAAAGTGATCCTGATTGCTTCAGATTGGACCAGACAGCCCTGGTAACCCCTGTTGTTGTCCATAGCAGTCCATCTTCCCCTGTCTCTTCCCAGGAATTACAACCTGTTAACATCCTCTCAGGGGAGGATTTGGTACCCCAATCTTCAGTCTCTCAATCTCAAGGCATGGCTCTTAAAGAGTTAGAGTTTGCAGATTTGCATCTGTCTCAGGGGTTCTGGATATTCTCAAAGCTTCTTGAAAGCCCTCCACCAGAAAAACTTATAACTCCAAATGGAAGAGATTCAGCATTTGGTGTTCTAAGAAGCATATTTCTCCAGATACTGCTGAATTGCCTATGGTTCTGGATTATATGGTCCATCTTAATGGCCTAGGCCTCAGACCAACTACTCTCAAGGTACACTTGTCAGCTGTTTCTGCGTTTCTGTCTGTGGGGAAGTCTTCCTCAGTATCTTCTCATTCTGTGTTCTGTAAATTTTTTAAAGGATTGCTTCACACCAATCCTCCTTTTAGAGACCCTGCCCCTGCCTGGGATTTGAATGTTTGCATTGCTCAAGTTATGCAACCTCCTTTTGAGCCTATGTCCTCAGCAGAGCTTAAGTACTTGACTTGGAAAACTGTGTTCTTGGTAGCCATTACCTCTGCCAGGCGTATCAGTGAACTGCAAGCCCTATCAGTGGAACCTGACTTTATCTCCTTTCACAGGGATAAAGTGGTCCTTAGAACCAGTAGAAGGTTCTTGCCCAAAGTGGTTTCAGACTTCCATTTAAATCAGTCTGTCTCTTCCTGTCTTCTTCACTGATCATTCTTCCTCAGGAGAGAAGAGGCCTACATAGTTTAGATGTTAAAAGAGCCCTTAGTTACTACATAGAGCATACCAAGGGTCACAGGTTTGACTCCCTCCAGTTGTTCCTGACTTATGGAGAAGTGGGAAAGGGCAAACCTGCTACCAAGAGATCTGTTGCCAGGTGGATTGTGTCTTGTATACAATTCTAGTATGAAAAATAGAAAAAATTCCACCCTCAGGCCTGAGGGCTCATTCCACAAGAGGTACAGCTGCTTCCTTGGCTGCTGCCAGGGATATCCTTCTCTTAGAAATTTGTCAAGCAGCCACCTGGAAAACAGTCCATACCTTTACCAAGCTTTACTCTCTGGATATCCAGGCTAGGAGTGATGCTCAGTTTGGCACAGCAGTACTTCAGAGCCTATTCCCAAAGTAGGTTATGTCCCTCCTCCATGGAGGTACTGCTTGGTAGTCTGCCCTTGTCAGAATACAGCAAGACTTCATGTTGTTTGAAGAAAAAATTACTAACCTTAGTAATTATGTTTCTTCTATTGGAGTCGCTGTATTCTAACCTCCTTCCCTGCCTCCCCTCTCAGAACCTGTTTTTGGGAAGTGGGTGGGCAGGTGCAGTGTTGCACCTCAGGGGTGCTCTTTTTACACCCTCTTCGTGTGTGGGTGTTTATTTTATTATATTCCTCTTTGGTTTGGGTTTTGAGTTTTGGGTTTCCTGATTTGAGTCTTCTTTTGGTAGTCCAAAACTTTTTGTTGCCAGTTGGCTATTAACATTTTTTTTACAGTTTCCACATAGAATACTATTAGAGTGTTGCTCGTAAGAATCTGACAGTTAGCTTTCAAAGGGAAACAGACAGACATCAGCCGAGCTCGAGCTCAGCATTCTATGCTCTGCATAGAAATGTTAACCCTTTGTTCTCCGGGGCAGTTTAAAGGCTGGGGCTAACTGCACTTGTCAGAATACAGCAAGACTCCAATAGAAGAAACATAATTACTAAGGTGAGTAATTTTTTTCATGTTTCCTATCATTGAAAACATTATTTTCACTTGTAGTCATTTCTGCTCAAAGGATTTCAGAGCTTCAGGTTCTGATGTGTGAGCCTCTTTATTTGATTTTCTACAAAAGCAGAGTCTCTTTGCGTATGAGTCCTAAGTTTCTTCCGAAGGTGGTATCTAAATTTACACTGAATCAAACGATATACCTTCCTGTTTATTACTCTGTGCGTGTCAGTGAGGGTGAGGCATTGCTCCATACTTTAGCTGTACATAGAATACTCAGATACTATGTCAGTTGCACCAAAGACTGCAGAAAGTCCTCTCAGCTTTTTGTTTCCTTTGCACCTGGGAAAGAGGGTGCTCCTGTGTCTAAACAGTGCCTATCCAAATGGTTGGCACATTGTATTACGTCTGTTATAGGAAATACGGAAAAGAAATTCATGGTGCAGTTTGTGGTCACTCCACAAGGGGACTGGCCACTTCTGTTGCTTGCTTCAGAAATGTTTCTGCTACTGACATTTGTGCTGTAGCCACATGGAGCATTGTCCACACCTTCACTAAACTTTACAGCCTGGACATAGTCCGTCGCAGACATGCTGGATTCAGACTTGCTGTGCTGCAAGGCCTGCTATCCTGAATATATATCATCAGACTGTACTATCCTCTCACTTAAGGTGCTGAATATATATCAGACTGTACCATCCTCTCAGTTTTATTTGGGACAGCTTGGAAATCGTTCCAAAGGTGTGACCTAATGGAAGAGATTTCTTCAAAGAAGATAGATCAGTGACATACTTAACATAACAGTAGATCTTCGAGAGAATCTCTTCCATTGGGCAATGTCGTCCCTTCCTCCATCCCTCTAGACTAGACTAGAATGTGCCGACTAAGACATTGAAAGCATACCTTCTGGAACAAGTGGCCGCCATGCAGAGGACCCATTCGGGACACAGTTCTTCCTCTGCCAGTGAATCCTCCCCCAGAGAGAAGAAATCGGGCAGGAAGTCTCGTGACAGGGCGTCGACCACTTCAGAAGGACGTCAGACCTCAGGGCCTTCTGATTCAGCATCAGAACCGGACCAGATGCCCCCTCCTAAATGGCCGTCTACTCCGAAAGACCAGACATCGGACCAGGCGACAGATCACACGCCTGAGGACCAGACGTCTGGGCCTCTCGAAAGAGGTTTGAACCCGTCATCCCCACCTCCTCCTAAGGAGCTGGACATCTGACCCCAAGGGGACACTACTTCAGTAGGAGTAGTGCCACTGGTCCCTACACCTGATGGCAAAGAACTGGCT
Organism: Neoceratodus forsteri; assembly: GCA_016271365.2. Lineage (NCBI taxonomy): Eukaryota > Metazoa > Chordata > Ceratodontiformes > Ceratodontidae > Neoceratodus > Neoceratodus forsteri. The sequence goes on from CM057452.1 coordinate 574,537,132, forward strand.
GACCAGACGACCACACCGGACGCACCATAAGGGCAACAGCCAGGGGTCCCGAACGTCCCTGCTCTGCCACCAGCACAGCCTGTCGTCCCACTGGTGGAGGAAGGAGCTTTATTTAACTCATGGTGGAATACCATAAAGGGGGATCTGCTGCCTAGGCCACGAGAGTATTCCCCTAGCCCTAGAGGACTCCTGCCTCTAATTCGGCCCAGGGAGCCCTCACCCCAGAGGCCTCTGAGACCGCCTCTGACGCCAGACCACCCATCATCAGGAGACAACGACCGGGGTCTCCAGCACCTAGCGGTCATAGTCAACACTCGTCCTCCATACCCTCATCCATGGGACATCCATTTGTCCTCTGAAGAAGATGCAGGGGGACTCCTCCTACTCCTCCGAGGATGAGCTGCCTCTACCCTCTCTGGATTGTAAGAGGGATAAGAGAGAGTCTCCCAGGTATTCCCCAGATGACCCAGCATTTTTGGATGTGATGCGGCACATCTAATACCTTAACCAATGGGACATGCAGGAACTTGACACCGAATGCCGTCTCCTGGCAAAGTTTCTAGGGGTGAATGACCCAAAACCCTTGGTCATCCCTCCACTAGTAGAGCCATTCCAGAACATCACAAAACTTGCCTGGAAGCATCCTTCCACTTCTTTGGCTGTTCCCAGGAAGGCAGACCACCTCTACAGGATATTGAAAGGAGAGCCTCACCTGAATGAGCAACCAAAGGCAGACTCCATGGTGCTGATGGCTGCCCAAGGCAGGGCACAGCAGCCAAAGCACATGAGTTCTCAGCCACCGGACCCAGAATCCCAGAAACTGGACCAGATAGGCCGCAAGGTGTACTCCTCGGCCACCTGCACTGTAAGGTCACTAAACTTTTTGGCACACATAGTAATGTACCAAAAATCCTTGTGGAATAATGCCAGAGCTCCCCTGCTTACCCTCTCTGCCTCGGCATGACTTCCTGCCTGCCCCCCCCCACCTCTGGCAGAGTCTCAGGGGGAGGCATTAGGAGGTAGATTCTCCCTCTACCTCAAAGGATGGTCCAGTACTACCACAGATCAGCGGGTACTCCAGCTGACAAAGAAAGGGTATGCCCTGGAGTTCACACAGATCCCACTGGACAACCCACCTGTCCCCACTCACTGCTGTCCATTCCACACAGCTCTCATAAAAGCAGAGATCCAAGCTCTTTTGGGCAAATGAGCGATCAGCTCAGCCTGACTCTGACAGCAAATCTGAGCTCATGGTTGTCATTCAGTCAGGCATTGATGTGGGCAAACGTGCTCAGGAGTTCATACGACTCTGCAGATACGGTCGCCAGGGCAGCTGCCACAGGGGTATGTATGAGGCTCGATGCCTGGTTACAGGTCTTGGGATTCTGGCAGGACCTGCGAGATGTAATCCTGGATGCATCCTTGTAGGGATCAGTTCTCTTTGGTCCAGAAACCGAGAAACCGATCATCGGGCTACAGGACTCCGGTAAGGCGGTTTCTGACATCCACAGGATGTATAAATTGGAACTAGCAACTACCAGACACTGTCCCTTTCATAAAAAACAGGGCCAACAGGGAAGGCGTCAGCAACCAAAAGGGGGGTTTCAAGCGAACGTGCCCCACCTTCAGGAACCCATGGACCCAAAAAGTGCAAAAATGCCAGAGCTCCCTGCCTACCCCCTCCGCCTCTGCATGACTCCCTGCCTGCCCCCACCCATCTCTGACGGAGTCTTAGGGGGAGGCAGTAGGAGGGAGAGTCTCCCTCTACTTCAAAGGATGGTCCAATATTACCACGGATCAGTGGATACTCCAGCTGACAGAGAAAGGGTACGCCCTGGAGTTCACACAGATCCCACCGGACAACCCACCTGTCCCCACCCACTGCTCTCCATCCCATGCGGCTCTCATAAAAGCAGACATCCAAGCTCTTTTGGACAAAGAGTGATCCAGGTGGTTCCTCCAAGTCACAGAGGAAGAGGATACTATTTCCATTTCTTCCTTGTGCCAAAGAAGACAGGGGACCTCCGTCCCATCTTGGATCTGAGCCAACTGAACAATTTTATCAAATACAAAAGGTTCAGGATGGTGACTTTATCGGGTCTGCTTCCTATGATTCACCATGGGGATTTTCTCTACTCCCTGGACATGCAGGACACCTACATGCATATAAAAATCCTGCCGTCCCACAGAAAGTATTTCTGCTTTATCTTCCAGGGAGAATATTTTCAGTTCACAGCACTGCCATTCGGCCTCTCCTCGGCACCGAGAGTCTTCACCAAGTGTCTGGCAGTTGTGGCAGCAGCCCTCAGGAGGAGGGGGGCCATTATGTTTACCCCCTACCTGGATGACTGGCTCCTTACAGCCTCTATGGAAGAACAGCTGCGTCGTTCAATAGAGGAGACCTTCAGTCTATTCCAAGAGTTGGGGTCACTCTAAACCTTCCCAAGTCATTTCCATGGCCTACCCAAAGGCTGCAGTACATAGGGGAAGTCTTGGACACAGTCCAGGGAAGAGCCTTTCTCCCCTCAGACCTAGCAGACAAGTTAAGGGTAGTTGCTCGGAGGGTCATCTCTACAAATCCAATCCTGGCCAGAGTGGTGCTGCAGCTTTTAGGCCACATGGCCGTGGCCATCACCATGGTTCCTCTTGCCCACCTGCACACGAGTGTCCTGCAATGGAACCTCAGGGTTCAGTGGGACCAAAGTGTGGACAATCTCGATCAACCGGTCAGGATCTCCAAAGCGGTACTTTGTACTGTGGAATGGTGGCTCACCCCTTCTCGACTGGACATTGGGGTTCCCTTTCAGCCATCCAGTCCTCAACATGTCCTAACTACAGATGCCTTGGGACTGGGCTGGGGAGTACACCTGGCATCCCACCAAACAAGGGGCACCTGGACCTGGAGATGAGGGCAGTGCTGTATGCCCTGAAGGCCTTCCAGTCCATGCTCATGCCAGGTCTTCTGTTAGTCCAGTCAGACAACACTCCAGTCGTCTTCTATCTCAACAAGCAAGGGGGCACACATTCTTGCCCCCTGTGCAGAGAGGCCATGAGAGTTTGGCTGTAGGCAGTGGATCCAACCTGGAAATAACAGCGGTTCTCATTCCAGGGATTCACAATGTTCTTGCAGACAGTCTAAGCCGCTCTCTGTCTCAGAGTCATGAATGGGAGCTAATGCAAGTGGTCATAGATGACCTCTTCTAAAGGTTGGGTCAGCCAGAATTGGACCTCTTTGTGTCCCCACACAATGCCAAACTGCCCAGTTTCTGCTCACTAGATCTGTTTTCTGGCATGATGCATTGTCCCTCTCTTGGACAGGGAGGCTACTGTACACCTTCCCTCCCTTTCCACTCCTTCAGAGAGCACTACTCAAGATGCAGGCAGCACACGTATGATTCTTGTAGCGCCCTTCTGGCCTCGTTAGAGCAACGTATGCCATGAAATGGAAACATTTCTGTTTATGGGTATCCCTCCATTCCTTGGACCCTTTCCACTGAGCAGTGGAATCTGTGCTGGAGTACCTTCTTTCCCTATCAGACAGGGGGCTCAGCTACTCATCTATTAAGGTGTACCTTTCTGCTCTGTCAGCTTACCATGCGCCGATGGATGGGAAAGCTCTGGCACAATTGGATTTGTGCAAGACCTTCCTACGGGGTATCTTGCACATCAGACCTTCCAGGAGGAACCCTATCTCTCCATGGGACCTTCTTTTTATGTTGGAAAAGCTTATGTTGCCTCACTTTGAGCCAGCTGCGAGCTTTGCTTCCTATCTTGGAAAGCATTATTTTTAGTTGCCGTTACCTCCACTCAAAGGATTTCTGAGCTGCAGGCTCTGATGTTTAAAGAGCCTTATCTTATTTTCCACAAGTACAGGTTTGCCTTGCGTACAAATCCTAAGTTCCTTCCAAAAGTTGTGTCCGAATTCACTGTAAATCAGGACATTCAATTACAAGTTTACTACCCAAAGTACTCGAACAAAGGGGAGGCCTTGTTATATACTCTGGGTGTACATAGAATCCTTCATTACTATATAGACTGTGCTCGTTCATCAAGAAAGACAGACCAGTTGTTTGTCTTCTTCGCCCAAAGAATGTTAGGGGCTCCAGTGACCAAGCAGACATTGGCCAAATGGTTGGTCAATTGCATTGCATTCTGTTATCAAAAGTACGACAAACCCTTGCCGGTACCAGTCAAGGGTCATTCCACCAGAGGGGTCCAACCTCTTTTGCGTCCCTTAAAAATGTGTCTGCAGCAGATCTCTGTGCAGCTGCTACTTGGAGTTCACTCCATACCTTCATCAGGCACTATAGTCTGGACGTTGCTTCCAGAAGGAGAGCAAGTTTTGGTCCCAGAGACTACTCTCCTAAGGAGTGCCAAGGACACTGTTTATTAGTCCGCCACCCTTCTGACCTGGGTCACTTCTTGTACTGTTTGGGACTTGGTCCTAATGGTGTTAACTGCTGCAAGAGCTCCCCCTTAAAATAAGATAGTACAGTTACGTAAGAACCTACCATAACAGTAGATCTTCGAGAGGAGCTCTTGCAACAGGTGGATTTCCCTCCCACCTGCCCCTGGGGTTGTATAACTGTACTTCTCTCTGGGGGATGGGAGATCCTCCTTGGTTTCCCATCCTGTATGTCAGCCGGGTCTCTGGCGGGGGTGAACTGAGGTGGTGCTGGGTGGCTGCCCTCTTTATACCATGCAGGACGTCAGGCGGGGCCGACGTCGGGGGTGGTCCCCCACCTTGGACTGCTAGCTAGAAATTTTTCTGTGGGGTCCTAGTGCCTGGTGGCATAGTCCTAATGGTGTTACCTGCTGCAAGAGTTCCTCTTGAAGATCTACTGTTACTGTAAGTTCTTACGTAACTATACTTTCTAGAAGTGGTATATGATGTACATCCACACTTCTGGCAGTGTCCTTTCCCCTTTAATGCTTGCCAGAAATTCTTCAAGCTGGCTCCTCCCACCCACTTGGGTGGTAACGCCCTTGGCATCGTCCTCTGACATCAGATCTTGCACGTTGGAAGCAAGACTGGTGTGCCACTTGCCAGGGGAGGTTGTGTGGGTCAGTGTGGATGTACATCTTATACCACTCCTAGAACTACTGTTACAGGTGAGAAACCTGTTTTTCTAGGGATGTGGATATGATGTACTATCCCCACTTCTGGCAGACTCCTAGCAGTTCTCTGGGAGGAGGAGGCAAGACAACACCCCCTGTTTAGGGAATAGAGATTGGAGAACTAAGGACCCCAAACCAGCATCCCAGCGTGATTCAAGGTTGATGTGGTAGTGGGAAATGAAGGTGTTTGCTGACTTCCAGGTAGCAGCCCTGCAGATTTCCTGGATAGGGACGTTCCTGGAAGCAGCCACTGAGACAGCGGTATGATGGGTGGAATGAGCCCTTAGCTCCCTACCTGCCAATCTATAGCAGAGGTTGATGCAGTATATGCTCCACCTGGCAACCGTCCGCTTAGCTGCCGGTCTGCCAGATATGGATGCAGTGTAGCTTGCAAATAGCTGGTGACCCAGTCCCTGAACTCCAGCCATGTGCTCCTTATAGTAGGCAAGCACTCACCACAGGTCCAACGTATGGAGTTTATGATTGGTGAAGTACACCAGGAGATTAATCACCTGGTTAAGGTGGAAATACGACACAACCTTCTGAAGGAACTTGGGGTTGGGCGAAAGAGAACCTTGTCCCTGTGGAAGACCAGGTAAGAAAACTCCACCGAGAGCGCCTGGAGCTCACTGATCCTTCTGGCTGATGTGATATCCACCAGGAAGGCGATCTTCCATGACAGGTGAGACATCTCACACCTGTGCATTGGTTTGAATGGCTTGCCCATGAGCTTAGCCAATACCAGCAGCAAGTCCCAAGGTGGTGGTGGTTCATGGACTGGAGGGGAAATGTGGTAAAGGCTATTGAAAAAGTGCCAGACCACCTTTTCCTGTGCCACCGACTGCATACTAGCCCACGCCCGGTAAGTAGAGATGGCAGCCAGGTGCTCCTTGAGGGTCGTCAATGGAGGCCCGACTGAGAGAGGGCACAGAGATAGTCGAGCTAGACACCGGACAAGATAAGGGGTCAAGGCCCTTGCCCTGGCACCAAATGGAAAACCTCTTCTATTTGAAGGCATAGCATTTTTGGGTCGTCTCCTTCCGAAAAGCCTCGACCACAGTGAGGACATCTTTGGAGAGACCCAAATCCCAGAACTCTAGCCGCTCAGGAACCAGGCTGTCAGGTGCAGGGACTGAAGGTCCAGATGGAGTACCTTCCCCTGATTGCAAGAGAGAAGATCTGGGTGTAGAGGGAGATGCCTTGGGAGCCTGCTGCTGAGACTGAGGCGATCAGGGTGCCAAAACTGGCAGGTCCAGTCCAGAGCCACCAAGATAATTCCTGCCTTGTTCCTTCTGGCCTTGAGCAACACTTTGTGGATCAAGGGAAACAGAAAAGGCACAGAGAAGGCTCAGGGTCCAGGGCCTCAAGAAGGCATCCCCCTGCAGTGTTCCCTACTGAGGGGGATGGGCACAATACAGCCTCAGCTTTGCATTCTCCCTGGAGGTGAACAGATCCCCCAGAGGGGTGTCCCATTGGGATAGCAGGCTATGTACTACCTCTGGATGGAGGGACCACTTGTGAGCTGCCTTGCCCATACGGCTGAGGGTGTCCGCCAGCTGGTTGGAGACACCGGCCACATGCATGGCCAGCAGATCGGCATCCAGGCTGAGCATGAGGTTCCAGATACGGAGAGCTTCCCTGCACCGAGGAAGGGAGTGCATCCCTCCCTGTTTGTTCAGGTGGTACATGGTCATGGTGTTGTCCATCTGAACCTTAACGACCTGACCCCGGATGTGCAGAGCAAAGGCTGTCGGCACCAGCCGAACTGCCTTAAGCTCCAGCAGGTTGATATGGCATCGGGACTCTTTGGGGTTCCAGAGCCCATGGACTCTGTGGTTGCCCAGGTAAGCACCCCAGCCCATCAGGGAGGCATCGGTCATCAGGATGACTGTCGACTCTGGGTGGACAAACGAGTTCCCTTCCTACAGATGTTTCAGGAGTAACCATCACTGGAGGGCGTCCCACATCAGCTGGGTCACAGTGACCGGCTGTTTGGAGTGGCCCATGCGCTGAGACCACTGGCATGCCAGCTCCCATTGCAGAAAGCGCGTTCTTCTCCAGGCCCAATGGACTATGCATCCCAAAAGGCACAGGAAGTCCTGGGCAGGGTGTAACTGCCCAACCTGAAATGATCGATCAAGGGAGGAGAGGGTCTCCGCCTGGTCCGCCGGAAGCCAAGCCCTGGCTCTGCAAGAGTCAAGCTCTGCCCCGAAGAAATGATCACCTGCGTGGGTTCAAGTTCCGACTTGGCTTGTTGCCCAAGAGGCCAAGGTACACATAGGTCTGGAGGGCCAGATTCCTGGACCGCTCCACCTCCTCCCTGGAGGGACCCGCTATGAGCCAGTCATCCAGGTAGTGGTACACCCAGACCCATTGGTGCCTCAGGTAGGCTGCCACCACTGCAATGCATTTGGTGAAGACCCTGGGAGCTGAGGAGAGGCCGAAGTGCATGACCTGGGACTCATAGAGAATCCCCGCCGCATGGAACTGGAAGAACCGGCAGTGGGGCATATGAATTGGGATGTGGAATAAAGCGTCCTGAAAATTCAGAGAGCAGAACCTCATGGTCATTAAAGTTCCTGGCCCAATACCAGAATGCCCTGTGGGACAAAGCTCTGGAATTGGTACACACCCTCCCGGAGGACCCTACTAAATCCCAGGTGAGTAATCATGTCCTAAGGGCATCCTACGATACTGCAGACATGGCCTGTCAGTGGTGACCACCGGCATCTGTATTCGGCACTATTCTTGGCTCAGGGTTTCTGGCTTTGCATCTGATTTGCAGGCCAAAATCCTTGTCTCTCCCTTTAGAGGGTCAGTTCTCTTTGGCGAGGATGTCCAGAACATTATCTCCTGCCTGCAGGAATCTGGCCAAGCCCTAAAATCAGTACATTCCTTGTAGTGTTCCCAATCAAAACCCCATCAGCGTCAGCTCTTTCGACGGAATCCGTGTCAGCAGTCCTGGAGCTAATTGCATTGTTTATTGCTACCGTAAGTACAACAAGCCTTTGCCAGGCCAGGTCAAAGGTCATTCTACCAGGGGTATGGCTGCCTCCACTGCATTCTTCAGAAATGTGTCTGCTGCAGACATTTGTGCAGCCGCCACTTGGAGTTCTGTCCATACTTTTGTTAAGCATTACAGTTTGGACATTGTCTCTAGGCTAGAGCCGGTTTTGGTCTTGCAGTCTTCCAGGGCCTCCTGTCTTAAAGTTCCTATAACTGCTGTTGTCCTCCTCCCAGTTGACTGAGTCTATTCCTCTACTGCTTGGGATTCAGTCCTTATGGTTATTGCCTGCTGCAAGAGCCCCTTCAAAATAAGATAGTACAGTTACGTAAGAACTGTAACAGTAGATCTTCAAGAGGAGCTCTTGTAGCAGGCACTACATTTCCTCCTTTCTTTCCCCGGTTGTTGTTTCTCCATCACAGCTTTTCTGCTTTCCTCATTTAAGAGGAACCTCCTCGGTTCTCCAATTTCTGCACATGTTGAGGTCTCCGGCAGGAGAACTGGGGATTGGCTGGGGGACTGCCCCTTTTATACCATAGGTTGGACGTTGGCGTGCCAACATTGGGGCGGTCCCCCACTGAATACTGCTAGCTAGAAGTTTTCCATGTGGTCCTAGCTCCTGGTAGCTCAATCCTTATGGTTATTGGCTGCAGTAAGAGCTCCTCTTGAAGATCTACTGTTACGGTAAGTTCTTTCGTAACTGTACTTTCTCCTGTGAAACAAAATTGGGTGTGAACCCTCCAACTGGTTAAAAGAAATTACAAGTAAGTTGAAAAAGTATAACGTAGAAATTCTGTCAAAATATGTGGCAAAAGATATTACACTAAGCCTAAAATACAAAAAAAAAATAATTGGTCAAAAGGAAAGGAAGTATTGGATCATGAAAGATTTAGAGAACATCCTAAAGTCAAAATTGTATCTGTAGCTAAGTCTTTAACAATTGTAAATGTGGTTATAAATATAGTGGGGATATTTTCAGAGAATTTCTTTAAGAAGAGTATACATATTGTTCAGATTTGAACTTTTCGATGGTAACATTTTACAAACTAGATATAAGAAAACTCATGGTGTGGTGAGGTTAACAGCTATTGTAGTCTGGAGAGAATGGAGGATTTGAAACCCGTTATTTGTTTCTGCCGATGGTACTCTGGTGTGGTAGTGAGGGTGGCTTCCTGCAGTGAGGGAGGTCCAAGGTCCGGGACTCGATAGTGGTAATATTTTTACTTGTTTTCAGTGTGTGGGACTTTTTTTTTTTTTTTTGCATTCTGGTCCCCCCCCCCCGACATGCACCCCCTGGAGCTGAGAATGGTAATGTGGGGGTGCCCCGCTGCATAGATGTGTTTGTTATCCCCTGGTCACTGTTGTTGGGTTCGCCGGGGGGGGGGGTACATCGCCGTTTTGCTTTTCAGCGATGTACACTTACTGTAATAGCAATTGCTTTTTTTCAGTTGCTATTATGACATGGAACCGCAGTGGAGCTTTGGCAGCACCCAGCATCCTGCCCAGCACCCACCACTCATATGGTCCGCAAGTATGCCATCCTAATGGGTCCCTTTCTGGGTTCTCCAACCACCCCTCTACTAAGGGCTTAGTCTTGGACTCTGCCTTCCATAAATCGAGTGGACAAGCCTCTGGACAAGGAGGCCAAGAAAACTGACCATGCGGCAAAAAAGTGTACGCTTCTGCATCCCTGCGGCTTTGTCAGGCCAGCTATGCTGTCATGATGGCTAACTTTGGCAGCTCCCTGCTTGGTGTGTTAGTGGGCCTCCTTCCTGGACAAGGAGGCCAAGATAACTGACCATGCGGCAAAAAAGTGTATGCTACTGCATCGCTGCGGCTTTGTCAGGCCAGCTATGCTGTCATGATGGCTAACTTTGGCCACTCCCTGCTTGGTGTGTTAGTAGGCCTCCTTCCTTATATTCCTGCTGACAAACAGTTGCCAATAAAGTTAGTCAGAGACCAGGGTCAGTCGCTGGCTAAACATCAGCTCCAGATGACATGGGTGACTCTTATACCCATGCCATGGCAGTAGCCATCATTATGCATTGTAGGACTTGGATGAGGCTTTCCAGCTTTCCAGTGGATACTCAGTATAAGTTGGCCAATGTCCTCTTTCCCGCACATACTCGAGAACAAAAAGCTCTACAGAAGCTGGAAGTGGCAACATTGATACAGCTGAAAATAGTGGGAAAATCCTCTCGAAGAGGGGGGAGCCTATTTTTCAGATGCTTTCTCATTCAAAATACAAATGAGGAATGGCGACCCATTCTCAGTCTAAGGTTCTTAGAGAGAAACCTGAAAAAGTAAAAATTCAGGATGGTAACACTGGCAACAGTGATCCCATCCCTGCAAAAGAGAGAATGGTTGGGTTTTCTGGCTCTGAAAGATGCCTACTTTGAGATTCCAATAAAACCCAGACACAGAAAATATCTGAGGTGCAGGTTAGGCACTGCCAAGTACCAGTTCACATCAGTGCCATTTGGCTTAACCTCAACAGCAAGAGTGTTCACAAAGTGCCTGGCCTCAGGGGCAGCACATCTGCGAAAGAAAGGTATGTTTTTTTTTCTCCTACCTGGACAACTGGCTCATAAGTTGGGAAGAAACAGGAGGGAACAGTTCACTCCGTAAGCCTGGTAAGAAGTATACTGGAAACATTGGGATTCCCCCTAAACATACAAAAATCACGTCTAAAACTTAGTCAAGTACTAGAGTTCATGGGGGCAGACCTGAACACAAAAAGATGAGGGGCATTTCTGCCAGTGCACAAGGCAGAAGCTGTCATACATTGTGAAGATCCATTCCTGCCAGGTCACAAAAAAACTGCACAGGAATTACTGCAGCTTCTAGGCCACATGGCATCAACAGCAGCCATTGTGCTCTGAGCTTGGCTGCAGATAAGAGATGTTCAATGTTACAAACCCACTCAGCAGGTCAAGCGCTCTACTCCCAAAGTGCCAACCTCCGAGTGCAGACTTGTGAACAGTTAACAGAACAAGGTAACCCTCTTGTTTGTTTTTGTGGGTTCAAGTCAACCTTTGGTCTCAAGTCTTGGAGAGATTCAAACTGTGAACCTCTTGCTAGCGTACCCAATGCACAGGCTCAGCTAATTCTGTCTTCAGAGGGCCAGATATCTTTGCCTATGGGCACCTAACCAGGTGTGCAGAAATTAACCCTTAAAAACTGTAATAAAAGACCTCAGATTTTAAACATTTACCTTTTTCCAGTTTGGTATCACCATTCAAGCTTATGTATAGTGTCTGCTTTAACCATATATACTCTACTTGTAAAGGAAAGAAATCAAAGACAGACAAAGTAGGTTCTAAAAATAGAATTTTACTAAAATAGATAAATATGTAATACATAAAATATAGAACTATTATATCACAAGACATACAAATCTATTAAAAGAACAAGGTTTAAACAGTGCAATTCCTAATACAGTACTGTACTTAGATTGGTCTCTCTCTCTAAATACCTGCTTAAAGTGCTCACATATGTTTCTTTGTCAGAGTCTAGATAGAAGTGTCTCTGAAGGAAAGCAGAATAATGTTTAAAAGCTGGTTTTCCCCACCTATTTGCATGAGGTCACCTAGCTCCTCCCTGTCAGAATATATAAAAAATATATCTATATAAAAACAGGATGTCTTTTCCAAGTATTAAATTCTGCAACCTCAGTATAACTCATGTTCTTCAAATGACTGTCTTAGATCTTATGATAAGCTTCCCCCTTCCAGGACATGAAAGCATCTTTTATGACTTCGCACTAAGACGTCACAACCTGCTCTTCTTCCTCTAAGTGTTATCAAAGTTTATGATTTTCCCTCTTAGCAACTACAGCTATAATTAACTTTAGTTAAAGTCTGTAATTAGCTTTGGGCCTTCCAGATAACACCTTGTATCTAAAACCTGTGTGTGTGTGTGTGTCATACTCATATGCTGTTTCAGCATTTCTCAAGAGAGACAGTTCATAACCCAATTTTATATTACACAAAATGATACAGTGAACAGAACCAGCTGTCCAAGTGTCACATTCAGTTCCACTTAAGAAGGCACCGGCACCAGAGAAGTTCTTCATGGTAGGCATTCTCAGAGAGGGTCTCCCCTTCCTGCAAGCATCTCCAACAAAAGACTTCACTCCAGATGCCTCATTACTGGGGTAGTGAGGGCACCTAGAGGATTAAGCAGTAAGTAGAGTCTGGAACACACAGGAGCACATAAACCTGTTAGAACCCTAAGCAATGCTCTTGTTAATACAGGCTTTGTCCTCCCTGCTGCAAGGACAAACCGTTCAAATCAAGACAGTACAACAATAATGTACTTCTTAACCAGTGAGGTGCCAGAACCACAAAGCTCAGTGCAGAAGCAATAAGGACATGGAACCAACCATACTCCATAGAAGCCAAAATAACTGCAGTGCATCTGCCAGACAAAGACAATATGCTAGCAGACTCCCTAGGCAGGCTGAGTCAGGGAAACCACGAATGGTCACTATACCAAAAAGTGCTGAACTGTTTTCAGATGGTGTGGTGTTCCAGATACTAACCCATTTGCCTCATAGGAGAACTTAAATTACCAAAGTTCTCTTGCAGACCACCCTCCAGAGGGACAGTTCCAGAGGATGCACTGTCCCTGTTCAGGAAGGGGAAGTCCTTTTATGTTTTATCTCCATTCCCACTGATACATGGGTATTGCTGAAACTGAGAAGGGAGGCAGCAACAATGATCCTGACAGAACCAAACTAGGTCAAGCAGACCTAGTATTCTCTCCTCTTATCTCTGTCACAGCAAACCGCAATCACAGTGCCTCTGAGACATGACCTGCTCACACTGTCACAGGGCAGAGTGACCATCCAGATCTCAGAATGCTGCACCTGAAGGCTTGATTCTTGAAGGGCTAGAGTACTCCAGCTTAAATCTCTCTAACCGGGTTTTGGAGGTTTTAAAGGTGTCCAGAAAACCAGCAATGAAGAAGACTTGTCCCTTGAAGTGGAAAAGATTTTTACTTTTGTGTGTGCCTCACATAAAGTCTGTCCACTGTAGGCAGACGTGTCTCTGATACTGGATTACTTGGGTCATTTATAATCCCTCATACTAATGTCCTGTACTCGAACATGCATTAGGTATCTGTTTCAGCTTATAATTTTGCAGGTTAAAAAAAAAAACATAAAAAAAACACTTTGATTACAGCCAGTGTTCAAAAGATGTTTCAAAAGTCTGAATCACTTTTACCCCCCACTGAGGGAGCCAGTCCCTCCATGGGACTTGAATTTATGCGTTGTACATTTAGTAGAGCCTCCCTTTGAGCCTAGTGCCTTAGCAGATACTAAGTATGTACTGTAACTTTAGAAACAGTCCTACATATAGCATTGGCTTTTGCCATGAGGGTCAGTGAACTGCAAGCCCTCTGTACAGAACCAAATATCATTATCTGAAAAAGAGATAAAGCAGTGTTGAGAACACACCGAGCATTTCTCCCTAAAGTAGTGTCAGCATTCGACTTGAACCAGATGGTTACTTTGCCTGTGTTTTTTCTCAAAGCATGCAAACTTTGGTGAGGAGACTTTCCACAGCTTGGATGTAAAAATGGATCTTCCTTCGAGAGGAGGCTCTTGCAGCAGGTTACACATGTTGGACTGACGCCACCTGGTGGCAGATCTCTGCAATTCTTTTCTCTAGCAATACCGACGTGGGACTGCCCACCTGGTGTCGACTCCACCCCCTACGTCAGCCTGTATAAAGGCAGTAGGTGGTCCCCACGTGCTCCAGTTCTTTCCCACCGTAGCAACATGTTAGCTCTCTGCTCTCTGCTCTCTATCGGTTCCTCAGCCTTAAGGACAGTTATTTTTCTGTAATATCTCCACGAAAGTAAACTAATGTATGTCCTCTGTTTCGACCAGGTACTGTAATAAGTGCTCTTGCAGGAAGCAGATCCCTGCCAAGGATGGACATTTGGCCTGCCTCCTTTGCCTTGGTCCAGACCATGACACCGGCGCCTGTACCCATTGCCAGGCCTTCAACAGCCGAACCAGAATTCACAGGCATAAGTATCTTCAGGTCTTTTTGGTGGAAAAATGCCTGGCCCGGATGCAGCAGGAGATGTCCTCCGGGTGGGAATCTTGTTCCCCATCTCCACCCAGGAAACACTGAAAGGAGAAGCACCATCACCAGGACTGGGATCGCTCGCCCTCCAGGCCCAGGTCATCCAGCTCTCAGTCCGCTAGTCACTTCGGCTCTGCCGGCCATGAGGCCCGGCTTACCTCCCTCAAGCCTCCTGCCTCAGCTTCTCTCTCTAAAGGGCCTGCCTTACAGCCTGTCTAGATCCAGCCCCCGTACTCCGGTTCCGCAGTGGCTCAAAGGTCCTCTGACTCCGGTTCTACATCAAAGAGGCCCTCGAACTCTGGCTCCTCGGCCCACAAGAGGCCCTCCGATGCCTGCTCTGTAGCAGTAGAAAGTAAGTTGTCCTCCCGATCGGCCTCGGTCGATCCCTGGGAGGCCAAACAGGCTTCAGGGCACTCAGCTTCCAGGGCTTCTTCCCTGACGCCTAAGTTCAAGCCCGACCGACGTCGGGGACTCCGACAGATGCTACTCTGACAAGCCCCATAAGTCTGCAGATAGGCCGGCCAAGGCCTCTTCGTGTTCCGACCATCCCCACCCGTCTCCAGCCAAGGGATCCCCATTGGATGAGGCTTCTGGCCCGACGCCGGAGAAACCCTCGGCTCCTCCTCTGGCACCGGTTAAAACCACCGTACCTCAGCCATCGTCTGTCCCTCCAACGTCGCCTGTCGGCAGCCCTGACGTCTCTCCTCAGGACCATTTGCCGGTCCACCCCCTGCCGGAGCCAGACCACAGTGTTTCGGAGGCATTACCAACATCGCCCATTCCACCGACACCGGACTCAGCCAATGCCGATGCAGGAGCCGGCTATCCGACGTCACCTCCTAAACCTGAGTCCCCTAAGTTGGGTATGTCTCAGGTGAAGGAACTCTTCACTTATTGGTGGGAAACTGTCAAGCAAGACTTGGTCTCCCCTCCTACTCCTACTCCTACTCCTCAGCCTTCTCCAGTCCCTGAGCCAGATGGTCAGTTTACTCCTGTCCCATCTGGGAACGAGGGGAATAAGAATCCTGCCAGCCCCAGGAAGCACAAAGGCAAGTGCAAGAGGACTAGATCTCCTTCCTCTTCCTGCTCTCCTTCACCCAGAAGGCCTAGACACAAGAAGAGGAGACGGCATTCCTCCTCCTCCTCTTCCTCTGATGCCTATGGGGAATCAGAACCTTTCCTTCCTGATTCCGACCCTGGCTTGCTTTCTGGCACCAGAAAGAAACAGCCTAAGTCTCCACCCGATGACCCCAGCTTTATGGAGGTCATGCGACTTATACAGGAGAATATGGGATGGGATATAGAGGCCCTGGACCCGGAACGCTTTTGTCTGGCAAAGTACCTATGCCAGAAAGACCCCAAGCCGGTGGTTATCCCCCCATTAGTGGATGCCTTCCAAGACGTCACCTTGGCCACTTGGAGACATCCACATGCTTCCTCTGTGGTGCCCAAAAAGGCCAATTGCTTGTACTAGGCCCCCAAGGACCACTCTTACCTAGCTGAACATCCCACAGCTGATTCTGTGGTTATATCAGCTGCACATGATCATTCGCAGAGGCTGAAACACCAAAGTACCTAGCCGCCTGACAGGGAGTCTAAGCAGCTGGATTCCTTAGGTCGCAGGGTGTACTCGTCTGCCACTTGCAGCATACGGAGCCTCAGTTTTTTGACTCACATGGTCCAGTTCCAAAATGCCCTTTGGGACCAAGGACTGGACATCCTGCAAGGCGTGCCCGACTGCCTTCAAAAGGCGGAGCTTGCAAAGCTTTTACAAACAGGCTCAGATGTGGGTACCCACATCCTCCGAGCATTGTATAACTCTGCGAACACCTCAGCGAGGGCTGCTGCAACTGACATTTGCCTTCAGTGCCACTCCTGGCTCCGGGTCTCAGGGTTCGACCCAGAGATTCAAACGACCCTTCTGGACACCCCTTTCAGAGGCTCTGTGGCTCTTCGGGGAAGACACAGAAAAAGTCATAGTTAAACTGCAGGACTCTGGAAAGGCCATCCGTTCCGTGCAGTCTATGTACCGCCCGAAATGGGAGCATTTTCACAAGCCCAGTTTTCGTGGCAGAAGGGGACATCAGCCTCAGCAGCCCCTTGTTCAGTCTCACACACAACGCGGTGACTTTGGTCGACGAGGGGGGTCCAGAGGTGCTGCCTTTACCCCCTCTACACAGGCTAGACCTTCTGCCACCACCCTCCCTCGCCCTCCTTCAACCTAACTATTCAGGCGACCCTCCTTTCCCAGACCTGTCATCGGGAGAGCCGGTGGTAGGTCGTTTTTCTCTTTACGCCCAAGCCTAGAGAGAAGTGACCTCCAACCTGTGGGTCCTCGACCTTGTTGAGTTTGGTCACTCTATCATCTTTGAGTCCTTACCTCCAGACAGACCACTGCCCCTATCTTATTATCCGAGAGACCACAGGGTTCCTATCAGACAGGAGATCCAGTCTTTCCTGGACAAGGACTCCACAGAGTGCGTTCCCGGAGACAGAGGTAGACTCTGGTTTCTGCTCCCGCGTCTTCCTGGTTCCCAAGAAGTTGGGGGACCTAAGGCCTATCCTGGATCTCGGCGACCTCAGCTGGTGGGTCTCCTATCGGAGATTCCGCATGGTGTCGCTCCCAAATCGCCTCCCCTTCTTGACGGTCAGGGATTGGCTGGCGTCATTGGACATGCAGGATGCATATCTTTACATTCCCATATGCCAGAATCATCAGAGATTCCTAAGGTTCAGGTTCGAAGGTCGGTCCTACCAGTTCAAGGTCCTTCCCTTTCAGCCTTTCCTCTGTCCCCAGGGTCTTCTGTCTAGACAATTGGCTTCTTCTTTCTGGCTTCGTCCAGGCCACGTCTCTGGGAGACCATACTGGACAGTCTCCCTCTGTCGATGGCTGGAGCTCACAATGAACCCAGAAAAGTCACAGCTCCTGCCTTCTCAACATCTCCATTTCATAGGAGCTCTTCTGGATACTTCCCTAGGGAAGGCCTTCCTGCCTTCAACAGAGTGGAGCACCTCAGGGCATTGGCAATCCAGATCTGTTCAGCATCTGTCATTCCCACCAGATCCATTATCAGGATTTTGGGCCGCATGGCAGCCACCATAGTTTCGGTCCCCTTCGCTAGGTTGCACATGCACACTATTCAGTGGATGCTTCGCATCAAGTGGGACCAAACCAGGGACGACTTGGATTTGCCCATCAGGGTCATGGAGCCAATCCATCAGGAACTCCACTAGTGGGGATCCCCTCAGAATCTCTGCAAAGGTATCCCCTTCCAGCCAGACGCTCACTACAGATGCGTCTGGGACGGGATGGGAGGCTCATCTGGGGATCCACACGACTCAAGGGCTGTGGTCTCCCTTAGAGGAGAACCTGCATATCAATGTGCTCAAGCTAAGAGCTGTCCTGTACGCTCTACAGGCATTGGCTCCATTCCTTCTGCCCGGTCACCTTCGTGTTCAGACGGACAATACCTCGGTGGTGTTCTACATCAACAAACAAGGGGGCACGTACTCTTATCCCCTTTGTCGGGAAACTATGAGAGTGTGGGACTGGGTGATGGAGCATCATCTCAGTTTTTCAGCGATTCACGTTCCAGGCTCCTTAAACGTGGTCGCAGATGCTCTCAGCTGGGCCAAACTGCTCTCTCACTGGTGGTCCCTGCTACAGTCTGTGGCAGATGCACTGTTCGCCAGATGGGGGATGCCAGAGTTGGATTTCTTTGCATCTCAATGCAATGTGAAACTGCCCAATTTCTGCTTGTTCGGTCCCGAGCTTGGAGCTTTTGGCAAGACGCATTGTTCCTTTCCTGGAACGGGAGGTTCCTTTATGCATTTCCTCCCTTCCCCCTCTTGCAGCGTGTCCTCTTCAAAGCCCAATCAGAGAGGGTGATCATGATCCTGATAGCCCCTCTGTGGCCCAGACAGATTTGGTTCCCACTGCTCAGGCATCTGATGGTGGAACTTCCATGGCCCCTTCCACTTTGGGTCAGTTACTCTCTCAGCAACAGGGAGCTCTGGTTCATCCCAATTTATGCTCCCTCCACCTGCATGCTTGACTCCTTTGGACCTAGCTAAGCTTAGATTTGGAGTATCTGACGAAATAGCCCAAATCTTGGTTGAGGCGCAGAAGCCTACTACCATGGCCACTTACACCATGTAATGGAAGCACTTTTGTCTTTGGGCCACAGCCAAGAGATTGGACCCTCTGGTCTGTTCGGTCAGCTCTGTCCTTCAATACCTGTTATCCCTTTTGGAGTCAGGTCTCAGTTACTCCTCCATCAAGGTACACCTGGCTGCTGTTTCCGCCTATCATCACTGCATCTAGGACAGAACAGTGGCTCAATTGGAGGTAGTTACAACTTTTCTTAAGGGGATCCTGCATCTCCGTCCGCCTGTCCAGGATCCTGTTCTTCCCTGGGACTTATTGTTCATTCTGGAAAGACTTACGCTTCCCCCTTTTGAACTGGCCATGAGTTGTGAGCTTCGCTACCTCTCCTGGAAGATGTTGCTCTTGGTAGCAGTCACCTCTGCTAGACGCATTTCTGAGCTATGTACCTTGATGTGTAGAGAGCCTTATCTTATTTTTCATAAGGATAGGGTGGGTCTATGCACCAGTCCAAAATTCCTTCCTAAGGTTGTGTCGGATCTTACTCTTAATCAGGTAGTTCAACTTCTGGTTTATTATCCAGAACATTCCAACAGTGATGAGGCACTTTTGCACACTCTAGATGTACATCGCGCTTTGCGCTGTTAACCTATCCAGGACTAAGGAGGCCAGGCAATTGTTTCAGCTTTTTGTGTCCTTTGCGGACAGATCCTTGGGGTGCCCGGTCACCAAACAAATGCTTTTGCATTAGTTGGTCAACTGCATATCCTTCTGTTATGAAAAGAGTGGGAAAACCCTTCTGGGTGTGATCAGGGCGCATTCCACCAGGGCAGTTGCTACTTCCTTTGCAGTGTTCAAGAGAGTGTTGGCGGCTGACATTTGTGCTGCTGCCACTTGGCACTCTGTTCACACTTTCATCAGGCACTACAGCCTGGATATTGTTTCCAGGCGACAAGCAGGTTTTGGCCTGGCAGTTCTCTAGGGCCTTTTTTCTTGAGAAGTCTCTCTCTCCCCATGTGTGTCTGCCTCTCCTTTCTTTCTCCCTATGATTGTCTTAAGTTTTATACCGTTTGGGAGTGTGTCTGTTTGTTGACGTCCCCTTCCCAAGGGTTGTCTTAGGCTTCATACTACTTGGGTGCATTTCTGTCTCTTTACCCCCTCTCCTTCCCCTTCCCAAGGATTGTCTTTAGTTTTATACTGCTTGGGAATCAGTCCTACATGTGTTACCTGCTGCAAGAGCTTCCTTTCAAAGTAAGGTAGTACAGTTACGTAAGAACTTACTGTAATAGTACATCAATGAGAGAAGCTCTTGCAGCAGATATGATTTTCCCTCCCTCCTTCCCCCGGGAGTAAGCCTCTCTGCTCTGAGCCAAAGTTTAGCCTTCTGTTGCAGGCCTTGCTTTTGCCCTGAGTTCTTAGTGGACATGTTTTTTTTCCACAGCTGTTAGTTTTGGCATGACATTGGTGTACAAGAACTGGAGCACGTGGGGACCGCCTACTGCCTGTATATGGGCTGACGGGGGCGGTCCCACGTCGGTACTGCTAGAGAAAAGAATTGCCGAAATCTGCCACCAGGTGGCATCAGTCCTACATGTGTTACCTGCTGCAAGAGCTTCTCTCGAAGATCTACTGTTACGGTAAGTTCTTACATAACTGTACTTTTTGAGTTTCTATCTAGATCTAGAACAAAGGGACCAGAACTGACAGTAAACAGTTGTTCGCAGGGCCCTTGAGAGGGTGGGGGAGCATGGGATGCAGTAATTTCCGGGGCCCAGCACCAAGAGGGGCCCAGGCCTCCCAGCATACTGTATGCAGGGAAGGGGCTGCAAGCTGGTAGGAGACCCAGAGTCTGAACTTTCTCCGTGGCCCGGAATTCCTTACAAGGGGCTTGGTTGTTCATCACTTATGGTGAGATAGGCAATGGCAAGCAAGCAGCAAAGAAGACTGTCTCTCGGTGGATAGTTTATTGCCTCTGATTATGTTACGAAAAGTGGCAAGCAACCACCTTAAGGCCCAAAGGTGCACTCTACAAGGGCTACTTCTGCCTCTGTAGTAGCTATGAGGGGCATTCCACTGCAAGAGATTTGTAAAGCAGCTACTTCGTCTACAGTACACACCTTTACAAGGAGCTATTCCACTCAAGATCTCATATGCCACACTGGCAAATGAGGACAACCAAGTAGAGGTACCCAGAGAAGTGGAAGGAAAGGATGTGGAGGTTAGCCAAGGAGGTGACCTCAGTGGGGAAAGCAGTGGACCCCAGAGGAGGAGGAAGCGAATCCTG
Organism: Neoceratodus forsteri; assembly: GCA_016271365.2. Taxonomy (NCBI): domain Eukaryota; kingdom Metazoa; phylum Chordata; order Ceratodontiformes; family Ceratodontidae; genus Neoceratodus; species Neoceratodus forsteri. The sequence continues at coordinate 574,557,741 of CM057452.1, forward strand.
GTGGGGACTCCATCGTAAGAGGGATCCAGCTAGGAACACAGGAGGGGAGGACAGGGAGGTGAGGTGCCTCACCGGTGCCACGGCATGGAGGGATGGAAGGAAGATCCTGGGATCACTGGGAAGGCAAGACGGAGGGTGAGCTGGATGTCATTATCCACCTAGGTACTAATGACTTGGCAAATGGGGAGCCAAAGGAAGTTCAGGAAGAGTTTAGGAAACTGGGGAGGGTCTCAAGCAAGTAGCTACTTCTGTCACTTTCTCAGAAGTACTACCTGTGAGAGACAAGGGAGACATAGAGTGCATGCACCAGGAACTTTAACTCATGGTTGAAGAACTGGTGCTGTGAGGAAGGGTTTGGATTCATTGGTGACTGGGGACCCACCTGGAGGGATGGAGGTTTGTTCAAGCCTGACGGCCTGCATCCATCCAGGAGGGGAATCCAAGCACTCAATGATAAGTTTAAATGCTACATTGACAAGCATTTAAACTAGCAAAGGGGGGTGGCAGGCCAGCAAGGAGGGTACCTACTTGCTCACCCCCCACAGCTAGCAGTGGAACCAGTGAACCAGAGGAGTGGCTATCTCTGCAAAGCAGTGTGCAAAAGATGGAGATTAGTACCCAAGAGGTGGATAAGCAGAAAAGGGGCAAAATTCAGCAGAAGGGCAGACAGCAAGGAGAACCAGGGATAAATGACAACCAAGGAAGGGGCTGGAGGAAGAACAGTGAAACAGTCTAGGGAGGTCAAATCATGGAAAGCCATGTGTGCAAATGCCAGGAGCCTTAGCAACAAGATGGAAGATCTGGAGGCTGTCATGGTACAGTCAGACCTGGACATTGTGGCCATCACTGAAACCTGGTGTAATGATAACCATGACTGGGAGATGGCCATACCTAGCTACAACATATTCAGAAGAGACAGAGCAGGCAGGAAGGGAGGAGGAGGAGTGGCACTGTATGTGAAAAATGACATAAGGGCCACAGAGATCCAGGAGGAACAAAATGGGGGAGAGATACTGTGGGTTAAGCTGGAAAGGAAAATGGGGACAGCGATCCGCACAAGTGTGATCTATAGACCACCAGCCCAGGAGGAAGAAACAGATAGGGAGCTGATGCTAGCCATCCAAAGGATGGCAGACAAGGGTGAGGTAGTACTGGTTGGAGACTTCAATATTCCAGATGTGGACTGGAGCATCCCAGCAGCAGCATCAACTAGAGCAGATTTATCCTGGACTCCCTTCAGGGTGCCTTCCTCAAGCAACTGGTCATGGAACCAACTCGGCAGAAGGCAATACTGGACCTTGTGCTCACAAACAGGGACAGTGTGATGGGGGTAACAGTGGGGGAGCACCTGGGTAACAGTGACCACCAGTCATTGTGGTTTGAAATCACAGAAAGAGCAGAATCAAACCACACAAAAACATGTATCCTGGATTTTAGGGGGCAGACTGTGGGAAAATGGAGATACTTGAAAGAGGCATTAAGGGGAATGGGACAGGAATCAGAGTTGAGGAACAGTGGGCAGTATTTAAAATGGGGATTACAAGAACAACAGAATTATGCATTAAGCAGGTTAGCAAGAGGAAAAGAAGAGGAGACCATTATGGTTTTCCAAAGAGGTAGCAAAGAAAGTGAAAGCCAAAAAGATTGAATTCAGGCAATACAAAAGACACAGGCAGAAGGGATAGGGAGAAGTACCAGGAGAAGCAAGGGAGGCAGGGAGTCAGTAAGGAAGCCAAAGCTCAGACAGAAGAACACATTGCAAAATCAGTGGGTAAGGGGACAAAACCTTTACAGGTACATAAGTGAAAAAGAAAGACAAAGGGAGGGATAGTGAGACTGAAGGGGAGGATGGGAGCAGCGTAGGAGGATGACAGCAGTAAAGCTGACATATTGAACAGGTATTTCTGCTCAGTCTTTACTGAGGAAGAGGGTAATGGGTCTGAAGGGTACAAGGGGTGAGAATGGTGCAGAAATGGGTTCAAGTCCCTCACGAAAAAGGTCCTGAAGGAACTGGAAGTAATAAGAGTTGATAAAGCAATGGGGCCAGGCGGGTTGCACCCAGGGTCCTTAAAGAACTAAGAGAGGGTGGCTGAACCTCTGGCTATCCTGTTTAGCGATCACTGGAAACAGGAGGTACCAAAGACTGGAGGACAGCAGATGTAGTCCCTTATACAAAAGTGGGAACAAAGAGGAAGCAGGAACTACAGACCAGTCAGCCTCACCTCGGTAGTGGGAAGATCATGGAAGCACTACTGAAGGAGAGATTGGTGGAACATCTGGTTGTCAATGGACTACAGGACCCAAGCAGCATGGTTTCACCAGGGAGGTCATGTCAGACCAACCTCGTTGAATTTTTGACTGGGTGACTAGGGAGGTGGATCAGGGAGGGCAGTGGACATGGCCTATCTGGACTTCAGCAAGGCCTTTGACACTGTGCCACATAGAAGACTATTACACAAACTGGGGAATATGGGTGTGGGCAGGACAGTAGTGTGGTGGGTAGGTAACTGGCTGGGTGGCAGGACACAGAGGGTGGTGGTAAATGGCTGTCACTCCACAGAGGGAAGAGTGACCAGTGGGGTACCACAGGGATCAGTGCTGGGACCGGTCCTATTCAACATCTTCATCAGTGACATTGCACAGGATCTAGAAGGCAGAATTTCACTGTTCGCTGATGACACAAAGCTCTGTAACAGAGTAGACACACCAGAGGGTGTAGACAGAATGAGAAGCGACCTGCAGAAACTTGAAGAATGGTCAGGGGTTTGGCAGTTAAAATTCAATGCAAAGAAGTGCAAGATAATGCATATGGGCACAAAACCCTGGCACAATATATCAGTTGGGGGTGAGGATATAGCATGCACCAAGCAAGAAAGGGATCTTGGGGTTGTCATCTCTGATGACCTCAAGGTAGGGAAACAGTGTGACAAGGCAGCAGGTAAAGCAAATAGGATACTGGGATGTAGTAGGCAGGGGCATCACCAGCAGGAAAAGGGAGGTCATAATTCATACAAGACACTAGTGAGGCTCCACCTGGAGTACAGTGTACAGTTCTGGAGACCATACCTACGTAAGGACATAGACAGGGTAGAGAAGGTTCAGAGGAGGGCAACAAAGATGGTGCATGGATTGCATCACAAGTCCTATGAAGACAGGTTGAAGGAACTGAACATGTACTCCCTGGAGGAGAGGAGAGAGAGGGATATGATAGAGACATACAAGTATCTTACAGGGAGGAACAGGGTGCAGGAAAACACTATTTTTAAGCGGAAAGATGTTCCAGGACTAGAGGTATGGGATGAAGTTGGAGGAGGGCGATTCAGAGAAACATGAGAAAGAATTTCTTCGCAGAACGGTGGTGGACAAGTGGAACACCCTGCCAGAGGAAGTGGTGGGGGCTGAAACAATCACGGGATTTAAGAATGCATGGGATAGACATAAAGGAATTCTAGAGGTCAGGGGTAAGAGGAAACAGACTTCTAGGAAAACAAACTGAACTTACAAGCTCAAATGGGCAGACTGGGTGGGCCATAGGCCCTTATCTGCCGACACTGTCTATGTATCTATGTAAGGAGCTACATCCTGGACTTCCAGTTCAGAATGGATACCAGGTTTGGGACTGCTGTTCTGCAGAACCCTTTCCCTAAATAGCTTCTGGATCGAGCCACCCAAGGTTCTACTATGAGACTGCATACTTGCATGACATCACTAGGGAACTCCTGTTGGTAGAAGAAAAAAAACTACTTACCATAGCAATAATGTTTCTTGTAAGGGGTTTTACTTTTGAGTCATTCAATCCCTATTCTGCCTCCCCTTCTAGAACCTTAGTAAAATAAAGTTCTGTAAAATAGTTAATAAGTTGTGTTTTCATTGCTTGAGGATTTCATTATTACACACTTTACAGTTTTCATAATATTTAATGTGTGGGTAGGAGCATTCTTACTTCAGTCTGACAAATTAAGAATAGTAAAATAGTTTAGATAAGTGGTCACTGTTTTCTTTGACTCTTCAGCAGCACATCTGCCACAGAAATACTAAATTGAGTGAGAACACAGTGCACAGTTAGAAGTTGCATACCTTCCAAATTCTGTCTCTGGGGCAACCACTCAGGCGTAAGATGATTGTAAACTTGTAATCACTTGTAAACCCCTTAGAAGAAACATCATTACTATAGTAATTTTTTCTTTCTGACCCTCTGTGTCCTTCTGCAGGTAGTCCACTGTGGGCTGCACCACAGGGGGTCACAAGGTGCAGTGGGAGTTTAATGGGCTTGACCACCCTCTCCCAGATCTGCTTCAGCTGGCTGGAATCAGTTTTTATTCTTCAGCCCCACACCACATATCTCACAGAGCAAAAGCAAACACCCAGTCTCATTGGCTGAAGCAGAAAAGCTGCAGCAGAGATGATCTTCCATAGATCAGTCTTGACCATTCGTTACTGGTGGGTATAAACCAGAGGTGCCAGACCCTGTGGGAGCATATAGCTTTAAGCTTTTGTAGGAGGAGGGGAACGATGCCGCCCTTGAGGCCGATGTATGATGTAGCACTACAGGTTGGCCAGTAACTGACGCTGACCCCCCAACCTCCTCAGTTCTCTTTTCCTGCCATCGAGGTCGGTTCTCATGGGAGTTGAAGCTGTGTGTGCAAATTTAGCTGCATCAATTCTGCTGCCACTGCATTTTACAGGACACCGTACCACCTCAGCCATCAATGCCGTCCTTCTTCAGAAAGCCAGTAATATTTTCCTTTTTTCTTTTTTTGCTTTATTCTTAGTGTGGTGTTGAGTACTGTTACTTTGTTTTTTGTTTGTGTGCGCGGTCATGTCTGGTTTGGGGCCTAGTGCCAGTAAGTCTAAGGCAGGGCATCCCTCTGTGCGTCGGTGCCCCCTGTGGCAAGCTGATTACCATAGCAGACTGCCATGACCGCTGTCTTACCTGCCTGGGTCCATCTCACGACATGGATGCTTGTGACACCTGCTTCTCCATGGACAGCCCGTGTCCTCAAAATCTGCGCATTGAAGGTGTGTCAAAAACCTCCCACCTTTAGAGGGTGGCACTCTTCTCGAGGTGCCAAGGTCCTGATGTTGGGCATTTCTTCTGGGTCTCCCCCCGGTACTATATGTACTGAGGGGGAGCAGGCTTCTGCTACTCCTAGTCTCGCTGAGAATGGAGGCCTGCACGAGGAGTGGGTGGGAAAGTCACCCCACTGAGAATGGAGACCTGTGCGAAGAGTGGGTGGGAAAGTCGCCCTTCTCTGGGGGGTCGGCTGAGCACCCCTTGCAGTACGTTCCCCTTGAGGGCATGGATGCCCCCGGTGTCGCAGTCGTAGCTATATACTGGGCCCAAGCCAGTGGAGCCCTTGGTGCCACCTTCTGGCGCTGCTTCAGCTCCCAACACCATCCTTGGTGTTGTTGAGTGAAGCGGTGCTGATGTTGGCACAGGGTCCCCTTCCAGCACCGTTCGCGGTGCCGGGAGAGGGACAGTCTGTGGAATAGCCTCCTTGGAGATCTCCTTGATCTTCTCCTCTTCAGAGGAGGATGATCGGGATGATCCCGATTGACTGCCCGGCTCCCTGGAGCCTCGGGACTCTCCTGCACCCAGCCTTAGGGCCTCTGGTACTGTGACGTCTGTTACTGCCTTTCTTGGGGTCACGTCCTCTGGTGCCACTTGCAGTACCAGGACCGCCACTGGCTCTGGCGCCTGGGAGGGTGTCATTGCTGACGGCGGTGCCAGTTGGGGTTTGGTGCCAGCTCTGGTGCTGTGTCTGATTCCAGTGACATTCACAGTGCTGGATCAGACCCCAGCACTGGGGCAGGTTCTGGCACAGTTAGCGGTGCTGTGGCTGCCTCGGTACCCTCAACTTCGGGTACTGTGGTCCTCCTGAGGAGCAGGTCTCTTGTCAGGTGAGGTGGGGGGGGTCAAGGTTGGCGTGGAGGCCTTTTTCCAGAGCAGCTGGAGGCTCTGGGAGCAGCCGAAGTGTTGGCCTTTCCCTTCTTTCCTCGCCAGAACTGACAGGGCCTATAGTTAATGTGATCAGGGGCACCACACAAGGGACAACCTGGCTCCAGTCGCCCCATCTGGGGGTTCCCCCCAAGGGCATCACCTTGTCTGCCTCTGTCTGGTTGGGTGCCCACTGGTGGGTGGGTTGCACTGCCCCCTCTCCCATGAGGGGTCCTCTGCTTACTCTTGCAGCCCTAGCAGAGGACCTATTCTGGCCTGTCCGGGCTCTTCTCCACCTCCTCTGCTTCCTTCTCCTCTCCCAGGCCTCTTTGGCCCTACGGGGTCCATGACCTGGGAACAGTTCAGGGAATCAGCGGCTGCATTCCCTTGGTACCGGAGAGCCCTGGATGTGGTCATCTTTAGACCTGAACTGCCAGTCGCTCTGATCCCTGGATCAACCCCTCGGCCTCCTCGTCTTCCTCCTCTGAGGAAGAGGATCCCTCCATCCTTCTGTCCTCTGACGCTGATCTCACCAGCTATCAGCAGTTCCTGTTGGAGATGCTAGAGGAGCTCCATATTTCCCACTTTACAAGCTGCAGAGTCCTGCCCTTGCATCACATGCATTCCTTAGGAAATACAGCACTGACGACCTTGTCATCCCTCTGTGGCCTCGATTCTTCACAGAAGCATCGCACTGTGTCTGGCATCATCCCTCCACCTCCTCTCCAGCCCCGAGGGACTGTCAGCACAGGTATTGCATACCACTGGGGGTCTCCAGGTGCTATGCCTCACCCCTCTTTGGGAGTGGAGCTCTTGGACACTGTGACTTGGTTGAATAGGACCCTGTCCCAGTTGTTATGGAGAGTTTAAATGTAGGGATCTGTTCTGTTCTTTCCTTTCCTGTCCTGTCTCTTGTCTGTCTGGTTACTCAACCAAATTTTCCTGTGAGACCTAGGACTTGATCATCCCAACAGTCTCACATTTCTTTGCTTCTCACTGTCTCTGTCTTCCCTTGCTGTTTCTGTCTTTTTCCTCCCTTGCATATCTGCTGGTATAAAATATATGCAAATAATTATATGGAAATGTAACTGATATTGGGATACTTTTGTTTAGAAACTATATAGTGTTACTGTTGAAATGTGTATAATTATAGTTTGAGATGATTGCAGAAAGCTATTGGGAACTCAAGGGGTTAACCTGAGAGCAGTTTCTAAGCACTTTTTCAGAAGCTGTGGAGAATGGGCCTCAGTTCTGAGACATTGTGGTCAAACAACATGAAGTCTTGCTATATTTTAGACATTAGCAGTTTGTTCCAGCTCTAGAACTGCCCCGGAGTGAAATGGTTAAAACCATTCCAAAATAGAATTTTGGCACGAGAGCAGCTCTGTGTCATTTCAAACTTGAACTGTCAGATTCTTTACTCCGCCTCAGTGAACAGTCGCTCCGGAGATTTCTCCTTCTGCTCGGTTCATTTCTCGGTTTAAAAAGTGTTTTCTCGTTGGATTTAACGAGAATAGTTTTATTTTAACCGCAAAACCGTTCGGTTCAAGCTCTATCTGGTAACCGTAAGTAAATGAAGGTTTTGTCTGTGTGGAACTTGTAAGTTATCGGTTCGGTTTTGAACCGATCAGTGGGTTTAAAACTCATTTAAAACTAAAAGTTACTATTTTAGAGTGTGGTTCCCGGTTCTTATCGGTTCTAAAAAAACAGATTTATTACGTTTTTCCAATACCCGTGACACGGTTAGGAACCGATAAGGGTGTCTTGCCTGGCACTGCCGTTAAAAGGGCAAGTTTTTGGTTAGGCTGGCATTATGTCTGAGAAACCCAAGAAAAAACGCGCCTGATTGGTTTCAACACTGTGATGTTTGTGGAAGTCTTTGCCAAGGCTGACCCACAACCACATGTGTTTATTGTCTGGGTTTGACCACCTCCAGTCAGACTGCCAGGTATGTAAGAATTTCCTGCAGCCACCCTGGAAAAAGATTGGGCAGGCTCAGGGAACAAGAGGTAAAAGTCCGCTGACCCAGATGGCCAGTCGGTTCCGTGCCAACCGAACCAGAGGGAGTGCCTCTGACCAGGCCAGACCTCCTCGGGCAAAAGAAAAGCTGGTTCTGAGGAACCAATTCCAGTAAAGAAAACAAGAAAATCAGCAGGTCTGGAGTCCAAAATTCCTTCTCCAACTGCTGCAGAGATAGCAAAAGCCATACAAATTGTCCAGTCACTGTCTCAGGGTCCGTCCGAACCACCACTATCTGGTAAAAGGTCGGTTCGTCCGGTCCCAGTGGTTCAGGATTATGATATTGAGGAATTTTATGAACCAGAGGAGGATTATGAACAGTATGAATGTGGCTGGGAAGGTCTGGGTGTGCCCATTGAACCGGACATCTCCCCAGACAGACCTTTAGAATCTCCCCCTATGCTGTCTGAGTCCCCATCTCATTTTATGTTTTATAAAAAAGTTGCTGAAACCCTCCAGCTTCCTTTAGAAGAGGCTGTGGATGAGCAAGAGGAGCCTGATTTTGTAGAAATGATGGATATTCCAGAGTCTAGGAGATTGTCTATTCCTTTACATAAGTCTTTTAGGAAACAATTAAAATTTTAAAAGCTCCTAATTCTGTGCCTCCTGTAGATAAAAAGATGGACAGAAGGTATACATTGTCAGGCCCTGATACAGAATTCCTTTCTCAGCAATGCAGTCATGTTGAGGTAGTTCAGGCTGCTGCCTGTGATAAAGCTAATATCCCCTTGGCTTCACATCCTCCTGACAAGGATTCCAGGAAGACTGGTGCCATGTCAAAAAAACAGTATATGGCAGCCTCTCTGGGACTCAGGCAAGCAAATTATATGGCTTATGTAGCTAGGTATCAGAAATCTAGATGGGATACTGTTATGCAATTGGCCAAGCAGGCCCATGGCCAGCTGGCTAGTGAACTAGAACAGGTGGCTGCTGATGGCATTGAAGCCTCTAAGGTTCAGTTTCATGCTGCTGTGGATGTTAATGATGTTTCCTCTAGGGTCATGGCCACATCTGTAGCTTTTCGTGAGGTTGGCCTGGCTCAGGTGTACTAGTTTGTCACAGGATACCCAGACTAAGGCTATGGATTTTTCTGTGGTGGGAAATTCTCTGTTTGGAGAGCAGACAGAGAATTACATGAAGAAGATGGATGAATATGGGACTACTTACAAGAGTGCCCAGGCTAAGGAGCGGCAAGCCACCCTCAAAGGCATGCCCCCAGGGTAGGGTGAGGCCTTTCACAGGCCTTTCTACCAGACTCAGGCCTCCTCTGCCTATGCTCAGAGGGGCTTCTTCAGAGGCAGGGGCAGACGAGGTGGGCAGACCTGCTCCCACCCCCAGCCTAAAGCTCCCGAAACAGGCACCCTGATGGGGTGCCCAGGGCCGATTCTCCTGTACCATTGGGGGCAGGCTGGCTTACTTCAGTCAGAATTGGGCTTCTTTAACCTCAGACAAGTGGGTTCTGGAAGTAGTAAGCCAGGGTCTGGTTCTCAGCTCAAAAGTTTCCCAAGTTGAGAAGCAGACTTTTCTACCTGCAAGTGCTTCAGAGACCCTCGCCTGGAAACAGAGGTCTCATCCCTGTTAGCTCTCAGAGCAGAAAGGGTTCCTCCTGCATCAGGGCAGGGTCTGTATTCCAGATACTTCCTTACCCCAAAAGACAGGAGAATGGCGCCATTTTAGATCTCAGATATCTGAACAAGCATCTTCTGAAACCAAAGTTCAAATGGTAACTCTGGCAATGATTTTACCTTCCCTAAGGCCAGGGACTGGCTAGCCTCCTGGACCTCAAGGATGCCTATTTCCATGTCCTACTCAGAAGATCCATCGAAAGTACCTCAGATTCGAACTGCCCTCAGGTCATTACCAGTTCAGAGCAATGCCCTTCGGCCTTACCTCTGCTCCAAGGGTATTCACAAAGTGTCTAGCAGTGGCAGTGGCCCACTTAAGGAGGCAGAGGATTGCTGTTTTTCCCTATCTAGATGACTGGCTCATTGTAGGCCAGTCCCCAGAACAGGTAAAATCTCACCTGCAGGTCACCCAGCAGCTTATCACCTCCCTGGGTTTTCTGCTAAACCTACCAAAGTCGGTTCTGGAACCAGTCCAGGTACTCACCTTTATAGGGGCAGAATTGGACACAAAGCTAGCCAGAGCCTTTCTTCCCCCAGAAAGGGTAAGGAATTTAGTGGCTCTGGCCTCTTCCTTCACTCTGCAGTTCTCTCGACCAGCAAGACACTTTCTGCAGCTCCTGGGGCACATGGCTGCATCCACAGCTGTTGTGCAGGGAGCCAGATTTCAGATGAGAGACATTCAGTTTCACTTGAGAACCTTTTGGTCTCAGAGAAGAGACCCACTTTCCAAGTTGGTCCCAGTGACTCGAACCTTGATCCTAGCTTCCAGTGGTGGCAGGATCAGAGCAATTAAGAGCGGGGTCCCTTCATTTCCCCTTCTCATGACTTGACTCTCACTACAGATGCTTCCCTTCTGGGTTGGGAGCCCACATGGGCGACCTTTCCACTCAGGGAGTTTGGTCCCCAGGAATCTCTGCTCCACATCAATTTGCTGGAACTCAGAGCTGTCTTTTTAGCTCTTCAAGCTTTTCTGCATCTGTCCACGACAAGGTGATACAAGTCAGAACAGACAACACCACAACAATGTGGTACATCAACAAACAGGGGGCACTTCGGTCTTGACCTTGTGCACCGGAGGCAATGAGTTGTGGTCTCTGGCCTATTCCTGAACACTTCCCTCATAGCAGTTCATCTTCCAGGAAGGACAATGTCCTAGCAGATGCCCTCAGCAGGATTTCCCAGGGCCATCACGAATGGTCCCTGGATCCTCAAGTGCTGGGATATTTTTTGCCAGGTGGGGCATCCCTCAGATAGATCTTTTTGGGCCCCAGACAATCACAGACTTCCTCTGTTCTGTTGCAGGCCTCCAGTGCTGGGCTCAGTTCCCCTGGATGCCCTTCTTCTGGATTGGGAGGGGAAGTTCCTCTATGCTTTCCTCCCTTTCCTCTCCTATTCAAAGTACTAGTCAAAATCAGATCTCAGCCTTGCAGGGTGATTCTGATTGCCCCGGATTGGGCCAGGCAGCCCTGGTACCCACTCCTTCTGTCTCTGACAGTCCATCTTCCCCTGTGCCTCCCCAGGAATCACAATCTGTTGACTTGTGCCCAGGGAAGGGTTTGGTATCCGACCTCAAATCCCTCAACCTCAAGGCCTGGCTCTTGAGGAGTTAGAGTTGCTGATTTACACCTCTCTCAGGGTGTTCTTGAGATCCTAAAGGCTTCCAGAAAGCCTTCCACTAGGGCTACTTATAGTTCTAAATGGAAAGGTTTTCCATTTGGTGTGCTGGGAAAATATTTCCCAGAATCTGCTGAATTGCCCATTTTGTTAGATTACAAGGTACATCTTAATTCCTTGGGTCTCAGACCAGCTACCTGAGAGTTCATTTGGCAGCTGTGTCTGCTTTTGTGTCAACAGGAAAGTCATCCCCTCTTTCCTCTCTTCCTGGGTTTTCCAAGTTTTTTAAGGGATTACTCTGTACTAATCCTCCCTTTCGGGAACCGGCCCCTGCTTGGGACCTTAATGTTTGCATTGCCCAGTTAATGCAACCCCCTTTTGAACCTCTGTCTTCTGCAGAGCTTAAGTACCTAACTTAGAAAACTGTTTTCTAGTGGCTATCACTTCTGCCAGACGACAAGTGAATTGTAAGCCTTGTCAGTGGAAACTGACTTTATTTCTTTCCACAGGGATAAGGTAGTCCTTAGGACTAATAGGAAGTTTTTGCCTAAGGTGGTTTCAGATTTCCATCTTAATCAATCTATCTCCCTTCCAGTATTTTTCACTGATCACTCTTCTTCGGGTGAGAGGAGGTTGCACAGCCTGGATGTTAAGAGAGCTCTTAGTTATTATATAGAGCGTACCAAAGGTCACAGGTTCGAATCCCTCCAACTTTTCCTTACCTATGGTGAAGTTGGGAAAGGCAAACCTGCCACTAAGAGATCAGTAGCCAGGTGGATTGTCTCTTGTATCCAGTTTTGTTATCAGAAAGTGGGCAGAGCCCCCGGTTTGAGGGCTCATTCTACCAGGGGTACAGCTGCGTCTCTAGCTGCTGCCAGAGATATCCCTTTATTAGAGATTTGCCAGGCTGCTACTTGGAAAACGGTACACACTTTTACCAAGCATTACTCCCTGGATGTCCAGGCCAGGAGAGATGCTCGCTTTGGCACAGCTGTTCTTCAGAGCCTATTCCTAAGTAGGTTCAGCCCTCCTCCATGGAGGTACTGCTTATTTCGTTAACGTTTATAATATAGCAAGACTTCATGTTGCTTGAAGAAAAAAATTACTCACCTTAGTAATGTTGTTTCTTCTAATGGAGTCTTGCTATATTATAGACCTCCCAACCTGCCCTCTCAGAACCTCTACTTGGTGGGGTGCGGGCAACTTAGTGTGGGCACTACCTATGTCCTGTTAGCATTTTGTCCTCTTTGGGACTTTGGGGGTGTGTATGTGATCGCGTGTGTGTTTTATTATACTTATGTTCCATTTTCATTATTAGAATGGTGTTAGTATTTCTGGTCCCCTGACTTGAGTCTTGGGTGTTGGGACCATCAATGGTTGTTTATTTAGGTAGCCATTTGGCTAGTGTGAGTTACAGCTTCCACACAGACCTTAGTGAGTTTGGCTCGTAAAGATCTGACAGTTCAAGTTTGAAATGACACAGATAGAGCTGCTCTCGTGCCAAAATTCTATTTTGGAATGGTTTTAACCATTTCACTCCGGGGCAGTTCTAGAGCTGGAACAAACTGCTAATGTCTATAATATAGCAAGACTCCATTAGAAGAAACAACATTACTAAGGTGAGTAATTTTTTCTTCTTGCTGCACCTGCCTGAAACATGCAAGAACATTTTAGAAAAAACAGGATGCTTGTTAAGAAGGGGGGTTGCAAAGACTTAGAAGAGAGAGCTGCAGTGTTTTGGGTGACACATAGAGATTGAAGGAAAACTCAGATCTTCTCTGTTTATTCTGCCCTTGTAAATAGTTACACTAAACAAATTTTAATTATGTTACTGCTAGTACTAATAAACATTTTTTTATGAATTCTACAACTGCTCCTGTTTTTTCCTGTGCTTCCTGACCTGTGCATCAATGACAAATGGTGTCAGCCTAAGTGGGATTTACGCCATGCATACTCTAAGCCAGGAGTTTTTTTGCGTGGGTACTGGATCTAGTACCAGGGAAGCATAGAGAAAGGTATAGATTCTGCAGCATCAAGTCCTGGAGTGGTTACCAGGAGAATGGCAGTCAGCTTGGGCGCGCCTCGGACCCCCCACAGCCCCTCAGTACCAGCCCCAGTATCCGTGCATGGCGGTCCTGTGTTCATGAGACCGCCCGCCCTCGAGTCACAGCAAGGATTTCACTGCCCGCTTGGGCACGCCTCGGCCCCTCCACGGCCCCTTGGTACCAGCCCCAGTATCCGTGCACGGCGGTCCTGTGTTCAGGAGACCGCCCGCCCTCGAGTCACAGCAAGGATTTCAAAGTCCTGCTTGGGCGTGCCTCGGACCCTCCACAGCCCCTTGGTACCAGCCCCAATATTCGTGCATGGCGGTTCTGTGTTCAGGAGACCGCCCGCCCTCGAGTCACAGCAAGGTAATCCGAATCGCATTACGGCTGTTTGCTTGGGGCACATATCTAGCCGAGGAGTTTAAACTTTGTTTTTGGCGAATTTTTTCTCAGTCTAAAAACTTTGAACACAGTACTGCTGCTCACAACCTCTCTTGGACGCCGTTATGGACACTGTTGCCCTGAACCTTTAATTTTATTTCTACAAAAGCTCATCTGCTGCAGATTACCTTTACATTGTACCTCTTGTGTTGTCAGGACTTCTCCAGCTAGATCTATAGTTCTCTGCTAGTCAAACTGTACTTAATTTAAAAATAATATCAGAAGCATACTCAGGGATGTAAGCTGTAAATGTGAACAAAGCGATTTAAGCTTAATTTTATTTCTCCCTGTTTTCTTTTAATTTAAACCATTTAGGCTCCTGCCTCTGTTCTGCTGCTTCTCGATTTCTGACCTTTTGTTCTAAGCCCACCCAGTCTACCATTTTATTCTCTAACCCTGCCTCCTTTCTACCCTGCTTAACCTTGCCCTTCTGTTCTCTCTCCCAGGATTTCACCACCCACTTGGGCGCGCCTCGGACCCTCCACAACCCCTCGGTACCAGCCTCAGTATCCGTGCATGGCGGTCCTGTGTTCAGGAGACTGCCCACCCACCCTCGAGTCACAGCAAGGTGATCTGAATCGTAGCACGGCTGTTTGCTTGGTGCACATATCTAGCTGAGGAATTTGAACTTTGTTTTTGGCGTCTTTTTTCTCAGCCTAAAAACTTTGAACACAGTACTGCTGCTCACAACCCCTCTTGGACGCCGCTGTGGACACTGTTGCACTGAACCTTTAATTTTATTTCTACAAAAGCTCATCTGCTGCAGATTACCTTTAAATTGTACCTCTTGTGTTGTCAAGACTTCTCCAGCTAGATCTATAGTTCTGTGCTAGTCAAACTGTACTTAATTTAAAAGTAATATCAGAAGCATACTCAGGGATGTAAACTGTATATGTAAACAAAGCAATTTGAGAATCATTTTATTTCTCCCTGTTTTCTTTTAATGTAAACTGTTTAGGCTCCTGCCTCTGTCCTGCTGCCTCTCGATTTCTGACCTTTTCTTCTAAGCCCACCTAGTCTGCTGTTGTATTCTCTAGCCCTGCCTCCTTTTTACCCTGCTTAACCTTGCCCTTCTGTTCTCTCTCCCAGGATTTCACAACCTGCTTGGGCGCACCTCGGACCCTCCACAGCCCCTCAGTAGCAGCCCCAGTATCCATGCACGGTGGTCCTTTGTTCAGGAGACCGCCTGCCACCCTCGAGTCACAGCAAGGTAATCCGAATCGTAGCACGGCTGTTTGCTTGGGGCACATATCTAGCTAAAGCCCCGCCCACCCTATCTGGGCATTTACTTATATAGCCCTAGTATGCAAGTTTCATCTAGTAACAAACAGGCCGTTTTGCCATTAGCTCCTTATAAAAATCTACCACTAGGGGCGTCTGCTTACTACTGATGCTCACTGTTTATCCATAGTTAACTGTTTCTGCTCTACAGCTGCTGACTCCTTCTCACATTATTAATCTTCCTGGTACCACACACCATGACTCAGAAAATTCTGTTCTTTCTTGCGACCAGCCTGCTGCTCCTCTCATTTGCAAAGCTCTTCCTGGTTCCAAGCTCCCATAGAAATTGCTGGCAGCGATACCCTACTTAATGATTTCCTCTTCTCAGACTTGCTGGTCAGACCTATAGACTGTTTTGACCTTGCTCCACTATTGATCCCCAAATTCCTCAATTATCTAATAGCTGTCTACTTAAATAATACACTCGTCCAAAAATTACGATTGGCACCCCTTTTTTCCATCGTAAACTCTGGTATCTCATGCTGCTTACCATCCTGTTAGCAGGCAATGTGGGACTGAACCCTGGTCCTTCACATCATCAGACAAGCAGTGATGTCTCCTGGACTACTACTTCAGGGCTCCGCATAGCCCACCTAAATATAAGGAGCCCGATGTGTAATTTCTCTGATCTTGAGGTTTGAGTCTCCATCTATAACCTGGACATAAAGTGTCTATCTGAGACGTGGCTTAAGCCTTCTACCCCTGATTTTGTCTGCTCGCTAAGAGATTACAGTCTCCTCAGACATGACAGGTTATCTCCTAAGCAGGGTGGGGGTGTTGCACCATTTTATAAGGCTCATCTCAATATCTCACTGACTAATATCCCACAGTCCTCCATATGTGAATCCCTCCATGCACTCCTCCACTTGGGTCCTAAGAAACTACACATAGTCGTTGCCTATAATCCACCCCATGGGGGGGGGGGCTGTCTGCCTTCTCTAATCTGCTGGAGGAATCGGTAAAATTAGCAGGCCACAGCAAACTGCTTATTCTTGGAGATATGAATCTAAACTGGCTTGGGCAAATGCATAGCTCACTTCTATATGTAATCCAGAGCTATCACTTCCACCAAGTAATATCTGTGCCCACAAGGATCTCCCCTAAAAAAAAACTTCTAGTACGCTATTGGACTGGGTATTAACAAACAGGGTCAACAGAATTGTAAATGCAGGCATCCTGCCTAATTCTGTATCTGACCACTCCCCCATCTTTTGTGTGTGGCAACACTTTAGCTCCCAGTCTCTACCATCACAGTATATCACCTTCAGGAACTATGCCAACCTTGATCAAGCAAAGTTCCTATGTGAAGTCTTGTCTGTTGACTGGACCCATCTTTCGCAGACCCTGGATGTTCAAACAGCTCTTGACTATTTTCTTGACCAATTTCTAGCAGTTCAGAATAGACACACACCCCTTGTGACCCACCGGCTTTGAGTGAAACCTACTAGGTGGTTACACAAAAATCTCCTAGCTGCTCTCCATGCCAGGGATAAAAGCTGAAGGCGTTTCAGTAAATCCAGCCTCAAAACCGACTACCAGATTTATAGGGCCCAGAGAAGTGAGTGTAAAAAGCAAATCAGACTAGCAAAAAGCCCTTACTGTAAGGGGCTTCTGCTGGAAGCTTCTGGCAACCCTAGAAAATTCTGGACGCATGTGAAAACATTCCTAGGTGCTGAGGAACCTCACTTAGATGATGATATGATCATTAATGGAAGCCACTGCAATGACTCCAGGACCATTGCTGAAGCGTTTAATAAGCAATTATCTGACCTGTCCAGGCTCACATCTATGTTCCTCCCCACGCAGCCCTTACCCCAATCCATTCCACCCTCCCCTTCTGCGCTTGCCCCTCATTTTTACTTTAAGCCGGTATCTAAATCGCAAGTCCTCGGCTTACTGAATACCATTTCTGATAATACTAGTGTAAGCTCTGATGGCATTGAGCCCAAACTTTTAAAACTGGCTGCACCGTTCATTGCCCTGCCTTTATCAAGGATTTTCACCCTCTCTCTTTGCAATGGATTCGTCCCTGTTATCTGGAAAGTGACCAAAGTCACCCCGGTTCCTAAGAAAGGCGATAAAAGAGATATGGCTAATTACTGTCCGATAGCTGTACTATCAGTCTTATGCAAAATAATAGAAAAACTAGTATCTATCCAAGTTACTGAATTCCTGACCAAGTATAACTTTCTCTCATTGATTCAGTATGGCTTTCGTAAAGGACATAGCACCTCCACTGCCTTGCTTCACCTTACAAATGACACTTTTATTGCAATGGACAAAGGCCAACTAATGGGGGCAGTTTCTATCGACCTCACTAAGGCATTTGACCTTGTTGATCATCCTCTTCTACTTGATTGCCTCCTTGCCCTTGGTTTCTCTGTTAACTCTGTGACCTGGTTTAGTAGCTATCTATCAAACAGAACCCAGCTTGTCAGATTCAATTCTGATGTGTCCAGCCCCATGGCAATTAACCTAGATGTCCCTCAAGGATCAGTATTAGACCCCCTTCTTTTCTCTATTTTTATTAATAGTATCTCGTCAGCAATCCCTGATTGCTCTGTGATCCTTTATGCTGATGACCTGGTCCTGTACTGCAGTGACAATATATACCACATAAACCAGACACTTTCTTCTGCTTTCACGTCTGTTCAGTCTTGGCTCCTCCACCATAAGTTAATCTTTAATGCAAATAAAATGCAAACAATGTTGTTTGGGACGGCAGTCAAAATAAAACATAATCGAGACCTATTTAAGTTGTCTGGTCAGGGTGGGCTAGACCTTGAATCGGTACGCTCCTTGAAGTATCTTGGAGTCCTCCTTGACGAAAACTTCAACATTGATAAGCAATAACTTCCACCTGTAAATCAGTTACTGCTAAAATTGGGGTAGCCTACAAAGCCAGCTATGTCCTCACACCGTCAGCTAGATTAGCCATCACCCGGGGTATCTTGCTCCCGTTGCTATCCTACAGGGTAGTCACATATCTATATGCATCCCAGTCTCTCCTCAGGAAGTGGGATACCACCTACAACAGCATCAGCTGGTATGTCTCTGCTTCCCCCTGGTCAAAACACCTTTGTCATCTCTATTCGGATCAAAACTGGCTACACCCCACTTCTGCTCGTACTCTGGCCCTTGGCTCCCTGACTGACAATATACTTAGAGAAGGTATCCCTGTCTCACTTGCCTCCTTGCTATCTCCGCTGCCCTCCTCGCATGGTCTTCGATCATCTGATATATCTCTGCTGCTTATAACTAGATGTAAATCTAACAAAGGGACCCTAGCTTTCACGCACTCAGTGGCTAAACTCTGGAACTCCCTACCTCTTGAGATCCACCTAGCTCCCAGTTATGTCCAATTTAAAAATAAATGTCGCTTTTTCCTCTTCAGCCAGGTCTCCTGTACCTGCTTCAAACCCCCCTGAATATGCCATCCTATCTCTACGGTCCTGCTGTCTCACTTCCCACTGCTGTAAGCTGATCTCTGACTTGTCCTGCCTATCTAGTTCTGTTGTCAAGGCACTTATGTCTCGACTGAATGCGCCTTTTATGCCCTTAAACCTAATTTGCTGTTTGCTAAATGTGATCTTCCCTTGTCAATCTTCACCATTCATTACTGCTTGGGAGTAAGCCGGAGGCATGCACCCGCCACAGGAGTTTTTTTTTTTTTTTTGGGGGGGAGAGAAAACGGTGCCGCCCTTGAGAGCACCACACTAAGTGGTGTGTGAGGTATGGCCATTAGGCGCCTCGGACTTCTCCTCCATCCCAGTTCTGTTTCTCCCACCATCGAGGTAGCACCCGCTGCACATGTGAGAAGTGTTCACAACTGCGCCATTAGGCCTACTTCGTTTGAAGTCGACTCCTGCATCCCAGTTCGAATTTTCCCGATGCCATTGACACCGGTAAGACCATTTCATTTATTTTTTCGATGGCGCCGGGAGCTTTTCTGTTTTAAAGTTGTTTTTGCTTCATGTCCGGTTTGGGAGTCAAGCATAAGTCGAAAGCGGGCCATGCCCCCATGCGTCGGTGCTCCTGTGGCCGGCATTTCTCTGTGATGCATCAGCATGATGTCTGCCTTTGGTGCCTGGGACCTAACCATGACATGGATAGATGCGACACCTGTTTTTCGATGGACTGCCATGTTCTCAAAGTCCGCGCATTTAAAGTCGGCAGGGTCCCGCTGGCTTTCAGAGGACGGCGTCAATCTTGGGTTTCTCAGGCCTGGACTTTAGGCCCTTCCTCTGGGTCCCCTCCTGGGCCTATACGGTCCGGTGAGAAGGAGGCCTCCTCATCTTCAAGTCTTGCCGAGGAGGAGGCCTCTTTCGCAGTGTTGGAGGAACATTGTGACCCTTCCCGGGGTCGTGTCGGGGATACTGCCTCAGCAGTTGCCTCCTCGGAGGTGCAGACTCCCCCAGTGTCGCGGCCCACAGTGGCTGGGTCTGGCACTGGTGGACCCTCGACGCCGCCTGCTGGTGCCATCTCGGATCCCAGCACCATTCATGGCACCAGTGATCGGGGTGGCACCAGCTTGCCGAGTGGCACCACTTTTCTGGTTGACTCTGGGGATTTGACCGGGGCCGTTGGCGAGTCAGGACCGGGTATCAGTGCCGTGGACGAGGCGCTGGGAGGGATCGGCATCGCGAGCGACACTGGCGCCGTTCACAGCACCGCTTCCCAGCAGACTCTTGGGATAGCCAGCATCGAGGTCCTGCTGGTCGACTCTTCTTCAGAAGTGGGCAATTCAGACGTGGACCCAGTCTCGCACCCTGATTCTTCGGAGTCAGAGTCTTTTGGGAGGCGCAGTGTCAGGTGAATCAGCGCCCCCATTCCTGAGTCTCCAGAACAGTTCTCCGAGGACTTCCAGGCTGGGGGTGGCCTGGAGTCTATGGGGGAGGGTGTTTTGGGGGTCGGGGTGGGGGCCATCCCCCCCAGAGGAGGCAGTGGCAGCTGCCAACCCTGGTGCTGCTGCTCCTTCCCAGGCTGGATTGGAGGCTTTGTCTCCGGGGGCCCCCCTCGGGGTCGATGGACCCCATCACTGGAGTTGTGGAGGAGGGCATCCTGAGAGTCTGAGGGATGGGGCTGAGGGGTGTCGGCTCCTTTCTGCCACCTTTCATAGCCATAACGCTAAACCCCACCTTTCCTTCTTGGACTCGGGGGACCCTTCCTATGGTGCCGCTGTGGGTTGCCCTTTTGGACTCATGTAGCCCCAGGCACGTCACAGGGGAGATTCTCCAGTTGGGCTGTTCAAGAGTTCGCATCCTCAGGGTTCCGTCTTGCGACCTGGTTTGATTTCAGGGACCCCGCCAGCTCGGGGCTCCATTCCCTGGATTTCAGAGCCCTGGCAGAGGACAGCTGCCTACTTGTAGGTGCCCTTCTCCCATTCCTCTGCAGCCACCTCCTTCTCTTCCAGGCCACGTCAGTCCTACAGGGCCGTTATCCTGGGAGACATTCAGAGGCACTGTGGCGGCCTTCCTGTCACGTGTTAGACACATGCATGAGCGGGTATTTAGCCTGTCCCCTCCGCTGCAGGAGTCATCTGAGCATTTGAGTTCCCCATCTACCTCGGCTCCCTCCTCAGAGGGAGAGGAACCCTCTGCTCTCCTTTCCTCTGATGCTGATTTCACGGATTATCAGCACTTCCTTTCGAGGATGGTTGGGGACCTCTGTATCTCCTTTACCAAGTGTGACAATACTGAGTGGGAGACGCGTGAATTCTTCGGTGAATTCAGTGGCCAGCATCTGGTGGTGCCATCCTGGCCATTTCCTTTCCAGGAGGTGTCTATCCACACCTGGCAGTCTCCAGCCAATCCTATCCCAGCCCTGGCAGACTGCAGGAGGAGGTATTGTACTCCATCTGAGTCCCTAGGTACTCTCCCCAACCCACCCATCTGGAATGGTGTTCCTGGAGACTCCTTCCTGGCGCTGCCGCCTGGCGCACAACCATCCATCAGACTCAGATTCTCTACAGTTTGACTGGTGGGGGAAGAGAGTGTTCTCTTCTTCTCGTGTAATGTTGTGCATTGCATCACATCAGGCATACCATGCTGCCTACAACAGGCACTTGTGGTCGATGCTCTCTCGACTTCTAGCATCAATGCCTGATATGGAGCAATCCAGACAGGCCATTGCCCACTCTGCTATAGGCCTGGAACTGGCAAGGCACCAAGCAAGGGCATCCTATGACGCCAATGAGGTGGCTTCCAGGCTTGCGGGGACAGCGATCTGCATTAGGCGGATGGCATGGCTTCGTCTATCAAGATTGTCACCCCTGTCCCAGCATAGGGAAATTCGCTCTGCCTTCCGAGGGACCTGCCTCTTTTTTGCCAGGGCTAGGCGGCTTCTGCAGGGGCTTCCTCCATCTCCTTGTCTCCAGGGGACACCTCCTAGCTCTCATCGGCCTTAGGCTTCCTGTCTTGTAAGGCCAGGGTCTCTTCCTTCTGTTTTTCACCAGCAGAAGGTTGAGGGTCTTGTTCCGTCAGGGTTTTCCTACTCCCCCTCCGGGGGGGGGGGGCTTGGTACTCACCCAAGCAGTAATGAATGGTGAAGATTGACAAGGGAAGATATGGAAGTTACGTACCTACCATAATTCTTGATCTTCTCTTGTATCTTCACCATTCATTACTGATACCCACCCACCTTCCCCTCATGGGCCTCCTTCTTTGGCGTCTCCTCCTCCTCCCTGCTAGTTCCTCCTCCCTTCTTCTCATGGCCTTAAATGCCTAAATCCTTAAAAAACTTGAGTCTTCCATTCTTCTCTCAGAACTGATCGCATAAAATTGGCAAGAGAGGGTAACAAGTAGAATTTGTCTTTCTCCTGAGGCAACTCTTTCTTATTGCCCCTGAAGGTGACCTCTTGGCCCCTTCTTAAGCCATGTTGTTCAGTCACCAGTTAACAAAACCTTTCATTAAATGGTTCTGTTCCTTTGGTCTAGGACCCCACTGGCATCTCTGGATCATCCTATTTTTGCTAGTCTTAGCTAGTTAAACGCTGCTCTGGCACTTCAGTTGCCTTGAGCTGATGATCTGATTTTTGCCCTTGCCTTTGGGGAGTCAGATTGAGTTCCCACTCTGTCCTTTTCCACAAGGGGGTGCCCTTTGTAGGGTTTCAAATACCTCCCCATCACACACATCTGTATTAGCATGCAACAAGGTGCTAGTGGGCTCCCTTCCCCTTACTAGTTGGGCACTCTCCCTCCAGAACAGATTTTCTGCCTCGGCAATCTGTGAGCTCTCAGCTTGGGTGTAAGGGGCTGGGGATGGCAGAAGGTGTAGAAAGTCTGCCTTTTGTGTACCAAGCTGTACAAAAGTTTCGGTTGAACCTTCTTCGCCAGTTTCTCTGGGATGGGATCCATGCTCCCTTGCCATTGGTTACAAGCCTTTAAGCCAATTATCTCACAATTTGGCAGAATTTTTTCCCCCCTCCCAACATTCCCCTCCCTCCTTCTTCTTCCTTCTCTCTCTTATCTGTTCCTCCCTCAGAGCTGCCCCAGGAGTGAGGCCCTGCGGTCCCATAGGGTAGGTATTCCTCTTTCCTGTCCTCTATCGGCTTATTCCTTTTTCAGTTTATATCCTTTCCTTTGCCTTTCCCTTGGCTCTTTTGCCTCTCTCTCCCTTTCTTATCCTTATTTCACCTCTCCAGCTTACAGAACTGGGATGGAGGAGGAGTCTGAGGCGCCTAACGACTGTCCCTCGTGCACCACGTAGTGCATTGCTCTCGACGATGGCGCAAACTCCTCTCCAAAAAAAAAAATTCCTGTGTCGGGTGCGCACCTCTGGCTTACACCCAATCAGTAATGAATGGTGAAGATACAAGAGAAGATCAAGAATTATGGTAGGTACATAATTTCCATTTATTGTCATTTGAACTTTGTATTGCATATGAACTCTCTAACTATCCTGTTAATATTTTTGTACTTGAGTACTTTGGTTTCTCTGTATTGTTGTTTTCTCCCCTACCCAAAATGTATTCCTGTTTATCCTGCCTCATTGTAATTCTCCCGGGTCATGCCTGAAAATAGTCATGCCTTGGCTATGGTACTTGCCCTGTAAACAAAAGCTAAATAAAAAAACTAGGAGAGACAGAAGTCCAAGCTGAGATTGTATAGCCAGCACAAGTTATGGAAAAAGGACAGGCAGTGACAGAACCTGAAAGCCTAATGGACTTTTTCAAATGGTGGGCTATACAACAAAAAGAGACGGAGAAGTAGAGAGGAAAAGAGATTCAGTGTTTAGAAGCACAGACGAGAGAAGAGATGCAGGCGACAGGAGCAGCAGATGAGAGAAGAGATGCAGTGACAGGAGCAGCGATGGCTGGATGCCTTGCAAGCTGTCAAAGACAGAGGATCTGGCACAGATCCAGACGAGCAACAAAACACAAGCAACTTAAAAGCCATTAAACTTGCAAAGTTGTGTCCTTCGAATGATATTGAGGCATACCTGACAACTTTTGAAAGAGTTGCCAGCCACAGCCTGCCAATGGCCAAAGCAGCAGTGGACAATTAGACTGGAACCCTACCTTGATGATGGTGATTTAGCTTACTCACACTGGAACTCCAGTCTGAAACCAAGAGGACCCACTCCTCACATGGAGCTTAAAACAAATTTAGCCATTTTTGGCAGTGGAAAGTTTAAATATGTTGTGGGGGGGGGGGCACTGGTACCTTTGGATTGACTGTTGTATACCACAACCCGGTAGCACCCCTTTGAGAAAAAATTTGAATTCTAGTGTGTGAAGCAACTTAAAAGGTGTGAGCATGCTATTTTGGATTTGTTTGAGTTTTAGGAGTTTGTGGTGCTCCTTCTTAGTAGCTCTGTAACCTAGGGTTGTGGGTAGACCCCAACTACGACATTCATTGTATATTACTTAGTCAGAGATGACACGGACACAGCCAGGAGAGTTAGCAGATTTAATCAGCGCCTTACCTTGCATTACACATTGATGTAGGGTCTCTCTCTCTCAGTGTCTTGAGAGCACCCACTTATATATATTTAGTCACTACTAGATATGCAGTTCTCACAGTCAGCCAATCATAAAACAGATTAACAAGTTAATACCAAGGTGTGGTGTACTTTTCCACAGCTTACTTCATCTTTTTACACAATATTTTTATACATATACTGTACCAGTGGGTCAATTTGACCTAGATGAAACAATAAGTTTCACTCACACCATAGCAACATACAACAACTTAAAACTTGCCTTGAATGCCTAAACATGCTGTTATCTCATACTTTGCCCAGGCATGCAATCATTAGTTTGGAGCTGAGCTACTCAACTTACATACAGTGTTTTTATAAGCTAAATATAATTTTTATCTTAAAAAGAAATAATTAGTACTGTTAGTACAAAAACATCAGTAGTTGCTATCTTAAACAGAGTTAATAAGACTAGCTATACTTTCTATCTAATACATTAATAGCTACTTAATATTCTTGCATATATTATATTATTATACTGCGATATTCTCAATGGCCAATAGGTGGCGGCATTGTATAACTAATGATTTAAATGCAATGGCCTAACTATTAAGTAACGGTATGCAGTGACTGATAAATAAGTTTGTGTTTTGGTTACACAGAATAACACATAATTTATTATGCATTGTGTTTTTGCATCTTTCACAATTGCTGCTGTAACATAGAAAGATTTGTTGGTAACAAAGCAGAAGCTTATTTACTTGCTAGCATTTGAATAGGCAGTTACAAATATACACTTGTGTGGGCTTCTCCCTGTATTTTAGCTTGGGGAGTCTCATAACCCATACACTGCCATGTCTCTTCACGAACTAACTGTTGATTTAAGGTCATATAATCTGTACGTTGTCATAGCTCCCTATGGCATCCATATACTGACTGACCTCTCCTGTTAGTTTTATTTAATTCAGTTACAGCATTTATTATGTTTACTGTATCAGTGCATGTAACTGCCTATAACTACCAACATTTATATAAATACAAACTGGGCTAACTTTTTATTAATACCTAGACTGACGGTTGCAAACAGGTCACAAAGCCCTTTAGCTAATAGTTGCACAACACATTGGAAAAACCTTAACTTTTAACTTATAATCACAAAATACAAAAATTATCTTAAATCTATTAAAACTAACTTGTTAGAGCAGCCAATGGGGCAGTCCCATTGGGGTATTCCTGACATGTACTGTAATCTAAAAGCATTTATTTTCAACATCTTGTTTGTACTTAGTGGATAACAAATATAGCAGCACACATACTTATATTATGGTTTGTAATACAGAACAAAGAATATAAAACAGTTTGTTACAATGGTTCATAGAAACATAGAATTTGACGGCAGATAAGGACCGCTTGGCCCACCCAGTCTGCCCATTTCTCTACCTAATGGATAAGCTGCAGATCCTAGTTAAGCAGCAGCCTACTTCTTTCTACCCCCACCCCCTAGAATTGCCTTATGACTGTCCCATGCATGCTTGAATTCAACCATTGTTGCGGCCACACACTAAAAATTATCTTATGGTTACATGCTCCCTTTGAAACAGCTGTGTAAAATTCTTGATGGGAGCACAGTGTATAAATGGAGCCAATTAGTCACATTAGCCATTGAGGCATTGAAAAGTTGGGGACTAAATCAAGGGTCCCACCTTGACGATGGTGATTTAGCTTACTTACACTGGAACTCCAGTCTGAAACCAAGAGGACCCACGCCTCACATGGAGCTTAAAGTAAATATAGCCATTTTTGGCAGTGGAAAGTTTAAATATGCTATGTTGGGGAGGGGGGTGCACTGGTACCTTTGGATTGTCTGTTGTATACCACAACCCAGTAGCACCCCTTTGAGAAAAAATGTGAATTCTGTTGTGTGAAGCAACTTAAAAAGTTTGGGCATGCTATTTTGGATTTGTACAGCAATATGGACACTGCACAGTCAGAAAACTATGACCTGTTGGAAAGCAAAATCCTGAAAAGGTATGACATCCCAAGAGAGACCTACAGGCAGAGATTTTGATCTCTGAAGTACAACTCAGTCGACAGTCCTCGAGGAGAAGCTTTCACCCGACTCATAGAACTCCTGATAAAATGGCTCCAACCAGAGGGCAAAACAGTCCCACAGATCATCGACACATTTGCAATGGAGCAATTCGTCAACATCTTGCCTACAGATGTGCAGCTTTGGTTAAAGGAACATCGATCATAAAGTGGTGAAAAGGCTGTTTCTTTGGCTGAAGACTACCAAAGGGCCAGACAGATGCCACAGCAGCAAGGTAATATCCAAGCACCAGTAAGACACTCTTTTTCCCATTTAAACTCCAAGTCTGATAATAACTCTGGTGGGGGTAACAAATCTGTGCCCAAAGACATTATTTGCTGTAACTGTAATAAGCCAGGTCATTTTGCAAGACATTGCCGCAAGAAGAGTGACACTGGAGCAGATTTGCCCTTGGCAAATTAGGGCAATTACTTAACAGATGTGAAGGAGGGGGATAAGACTATAAAAGGACACATTGATTCGGGAAGCAGACAGACCCTAGTTCATATTGAGGTGCTGGGAAAACACTGTGCAAAAGGACCAGGTACTGGTGTCATTCTGCATCCACAGGGACACTCGATACTATCCCATCACCCAAGTGACTCTGACCATTAAGGGTGTGTCGCACCAAATGAAAGTGGGGGTAGTATAAGTTACCTGTACCCATGATTATTGGAAATGACTGTCCAGGATTTACTGAGTTAATCTCAGAGGAACTGAACCCTGCAGTTTCGGCAGCAGTGGTAACAAGAGCTCAGGCAAAGAAAATCTCAAACGGTGGGGACACTTTTCCTTTCAGTGACTTTGATTCGGATTTGTTTGAGAACAGTTCCAAGATCCAGAAGTCCAGGAAAGAAAAAATATGTCTGAAACAACAGTGGCAGCAAAAGACTGATGGACATAAAGGGTAAAAATATAAAAATGCTGACGCTAAACTGATGATTGTAATTTTGTTTTAGAGCAAGCTAATGGTATTTCTCTCCAGGGTTATTTTAAGCAGTTGGGGGTGATACCAAAACAGGGTGAACCAATGTTTAAAAAATGTAATGGGTTACTGTACAGAGTTTGGGTTAAACCTCAGACACATGAACAGACAGAACAATTGGTTATACCACAGAAGTATAGAACAGAGTTGTTACAGATAGCACTTGATAGTCCTATGGCTGGTCACTCAGGGAGGGATCGCACCCTTGCCAGATTGCTGTATAGATTTTACTGGCCTGGAATTCATGAAGATGTTGCTCCCTATTGTAATTCCTGTGCTAAGTGTCAGAAAGTAGCTCAAGTCACTAGAAAAGGCAAGGTGCCCCTACCCTTGATAGATGTGCCTTTTGAGAGAATTGCAATGGATGTGGTTGGTTCTTTAGACAAAAGTAAAAGGGGGGGGCGCTGTTGAGCAGCAATCTGGCAAGACATGCCTAGAGACAGCTCTGTACATCCCACAGCTAAAATCATTTTAAAATAATTAATAAGTGGGATAAAAGTGACCAGAAGTTCCAGATTTGAACTGGCAAAGGTCTCTGGAGTCGGTAGACACCAAACTTACCCATGGGTCGGAATCAGAAAAAGACTGGTGGTGGAGTGAAAACTTCGACGGCTGTACCAGACCAGGCCGCAACTACCTCGTCGGTAGTGGGACTGGAGCCCCTTGGAAAGCCCTGCAATCAGCCATGCAGGCTATCGATTTAAAAGTGGAGTCAATACTCCAGCGATTCATGGAGCAAGATGCCAAGATTGACGTGGTGTCTAACACTTCGATGATGGTGGAGAAATCGGCGACTCAGGCATTAGCCATGACTGCCAAATTAGTCCAAGAGAATGCCCAACTACGTTACAGATTAGAGGCCCTAGAGAATTCAAATCGAGCCTCTCATGTGAGAATCATTGGGCTCCCCGAGGGGACTGAAGGGGTTCAGTTACTAACATTCTTGAACTCTAGGCTACAAGAAGTTTTGAACCTACCAATGGACCTATTGACTGATTACCTTTGTAAAGCTTTTCGGATTACCCCCCAATCTGCCGGTCCACGTGGGGATATGCCACGGGTGATTTTGCTGATTACGGCCAACTCTTCGACTAGGGACATAATTCTGCAAGCCGCAAGATCAGTGGGGGAGTTATCTTTTGAAGGGGCGACAATCCATCTGTTCCCTGACCTGTCTTTTGCCACCTGCATGAGAAGGAAAAAATTAGATGCTGTTCGAGCCAGGCTGAGAGGCCTGGGGTCGCTCACTCCCTCCTGAAGCCTGCCAGGCTCCAAATGCATTACAGAGGGTGCACATTCCAATTTAGCGACCCGGTCGAAGCCGGGAAGAAGGTGGAGGCCATAGCTCGAGAATTTCAAAATTCTTCGGACGAGGAGACCTGAGCTGGAGCTGATTTGGGACTTTTGCACCTTGAACTTAAGTACCTTTTAGATCTGTTGCTTCTGGTTAAAAAAACAACAACATGGGATACAGTATTTCTGGGCTAGGTGGTGTCTTATAAGTAATAATTTTTCTGTTAAGAGACTTTAAGTTTTTTACTAAACTATCGACATGGATCCACATGCCCAGAGTATTTTGTTATATTCCTTGATTTCTTGTTACTAATTTTACGATGAGAAGTACAGACAGCTTTCTTAGGCACTAGATATGAAATGGTAACCATTTGTGGACTTCGGGACATATCAACACAGGCTGCTGAGTTTTGGACATTTTAGGCTAAAATATTTTGGACTTGTGCCCCAAAAGCCTTAGGTTGCTGTAGCTTTTAGTTCTTGCCAACGATCTTAATAAAGTACATTGTGTTTTACCCCCCATTGGCTAACTCAATTCTGTACAGGTTTACAATTCCTATATACATTGGATGTATCTGTATTATTTTATTATTGTGATGCCTTACAGATGATTGTAATCTATGTAATTGTCTTTTTTTTCAAATGCAATAAACACAAAGTGAAAAAAAAAGTAAGGGGAGTAATAGATTTATCCTGGCAGTATGCGACTATGCTACTCGATACCCAGAAGCAGTTCCAATGCGTACTGTCACAGCTTCAAAAGTCGCAGCAGAGCTTGCAAAAATTTTCAGCAGAGTGGGCATGCCTAAAGAAATTATTACTGATCAGGTTAGTAATTTTGGTGCTGCATTACTTAAGTAACTGTACAGACTACTAGATATCACTGCCATAAGAACCTCCCCCTATCACCCTCAGACAGACAGTCTTGTTGAGCATGTTAGCCAAACCCTAAAACGCATGTTAAAACAGTTTGTAAAAGGGTAAGGGAAAGATTGGGACCAATACTTACCTTACCTACTTTTTGCTTACAAAGAAATGCCACAGGCATCAACAGGGTTTTCACCATTTGAAATGCTATATGGTAGGCAGCCAAGAGGGCCACTAGATGTGATAAAAGAAACGTGGGAAGATAACCCCACTGAGAAACAATCTAACATCTTGTATGTATGCCCTAAGAAAGAAGCTGGCAAAATATGTTGAAATTGCCCATAGTAATCAGCAAGAGGCCCAAAACCAGCACAAGGTGTATTATGACCATGGGGTAAAAGATAAAGCTTTTGAGCCAGGTGAAAAGGTTTTGCTACTGTTACCCACAATAGAAAATAAACTGGGACCACGTGCTGCCACTGAAGGGCTAACAGCGCCGTCGACCGGCTCCTCCCTCAACTCCCAAGCTATAATATTAATTTAGAGTTTTAATCTCCGTTTCTTTCAGGACCAAGAAAACAGTAACTTCCGATCATCTTCCAGATTGACTGAGGCAAAGTTTGGCAAGAAGAGCAGCATAATTTTTACTGCAGAAGCTGCTCTGAGCTCCCAGGCCTACCCACCGACATGGAAGCCAAAATGTGCCAAGCGCCACCCCCCCGCATACCCTGCTGCAGACACTAGAAAACCCCCTGAAGAGATCTAAAAGCCAGTCTGGTACGTCTGCAAAAGCGACCGCCACTCCTACAACATCGCAGGCCCCGACATTACTCATGGAAAAAAGATTTGTTGAAGAGTTGCAGCCATTTAAAATGGCTATTCAGGATCTCACCTCCGAACTTAAATCAATGCAGGGGGACCTCACAGATGCAACTAGAACAATTAAAGATGTTGTGGCCCGCACATCATCGCTAGAGGGGTGGTAATCCCAAATCAAGCCCAAAGTAATCGGCATGGGGCAGAAATTGCATCGCATGGAGACCAAACTAGAAGATCTGGAAGGCTGAAGCCACCGTAATAATATCCTCATCTTCGGCCTTCCAGAAGAATCTGAAGGGGCTACACCAATAATTTTCCTGCAGAAGCTGCTAACAAAAATAGCAGGGCCTTCCCCTAGTAATACCACATATATTATTGAGAGGGCCCACCATGCACTTAGACCTAAGCCAGTCACAGGGAAACCACCAAGACCTCTAATCCTGAAATTCCTCAATTATTTGGATAAAGTTCATGTCTTGGGGAAAGTTAGAGAACTCCAGGAGATTTTATGGGAAGGTCAGCATTTACGTTTTGCCCAGGACCTGCCTGCAGCTACAAGACAAAGGAGAGCGGCGTACCATCCACTGGTTGCCAAGCTTATTGCTGCCAGCATCAGATATAAAGTTCAGTATCCCTCCCGTTTGTCTGTGCATTACAACAATACCTGGCATAACTTCGATACTGCAGAGCAAGCTCTTCCAGTGCTGCAGTCTTTGATCGCTGACTTGTTTAATCCTTGCAGAGGAAGTGCAGCCAACTTCAGTCATGGATAGTATCCTGTGCGACTGTGCGAAGACAGGGACTATGCGAATGAATGTAGTGTCCTCAATCCACCGCAAGAGGGTGGCAGAGAATAAAATTTGACTCGCTTTCATTTCGTTTCGATGCTGTGGCACTTCAGCTACTTCCCCCATCTTTTTTCTTATTTTTTTTTTATCATTTATTCTTTTTTTTTTTTTTTTTTGCTATAATTCTTTGAGGTAACAGATTGCAATGTCTGAAGACTGGTATCATCTTAAAGAGGGACCTGATTATTTTTTTTTTCCTCTTCCTTAATTTCCTGTTTTCTCTGGACAGCTTACACAGGGATAGGAATATATAGCACAACGAGTGCTCTAAGGCAAAAGCAGGACTATCCCCGCTGCCAAGGGTCAGCAGATAGCTCCAACAGCTGAAAAAGATAATATTCAAACAACATGAAGTCTTGCTGTATTCTGACAATCTGCAGTTAGCTCCGGCCTTTAAACTGCCCCGGAGAGTATAAAGTTAATTTTCTATGCAGTGCATAGAACGTTGAGCTCGAGCGCGGTTGAGGTCTTTGTCTGCAGCACTTTGAAACCCAACCATCAGATTCTTTACTCCACCTCACTGAACAGTCACTCCGGAGATTTCTCTTTCAGCTCGGTTCAAAAATCGGTTAAAGTGTCGGTTTTAAGCCAAAATTATTCCGCATTGTCGGTTCAGGCTCTGTCTGCGGTACCGTGAGTACTAGATAGTTTTTCTGATTTACTTTGTGGAAATTGTAAACTTGTTTGATCGGTTCGGCTGAACCAATCCTATATATTGAATTCTTGTACTTTGCTTTAGAGTGTGATTACTGGTCCTTATCGGTTTAAAAAAAAACATGTTTTAAACGTTTTTTTCCAATACCTGTGACATGGTTAGGAACCGATAAGGGAGTCTTGCCTGGCAGTTGCCGAAAAAAGGGTAAGTTTGGTTAGGTTGGCCGTGTCTGAGAAACCCAAGAAAAAAACCGGGCCCACTGGGTTTCAGCAGTGAGTGTGGGGAGGTCTTTGCTAAGGCCGATCCCCGCACCACCTGTGTTTATTGTCTGGGGTTTGAACACCTCGATACAGACTACCAAATTTGTAAAATATTTTCCTAAGTCTACCCTGGAGAACAGATTAGGTAGACTTAAGGAAAAGGAGGCTGAGAAGTCCGCTGACCCGGATGGCCAGCCCGGTTTGGTTCTGACCGAACCAGAAGGAATGCCCTCTGACCATGGCAATACTTCTTCGGGCAAGAGGAGAGACGATCCTGAGGGATCAGTTCCTACAAAAAGGAAAAGAAAAGACAAATCAGCCGGTTCGGATCCGGAGGTTCATGTTCCGACCGCTGATGAGATTGCCCGAGCGATTCGGATTGTTGAATCGCTTCCCCCGGTTCTGTCCGATCCGGCTCCGTTAGCTAGGGGTTCGGTTCGGTTGGTTCCACCGGTTCAGGATTATGCCCCTGAAGATTTTTATGAACCGGAATTAGTGGAGGAGGGGGATTATGAACAAGATGATGACTGTGACAGAGCAGAAAGTCTGGATGTGCCCATTGAACAGGACATCTCCCCAGACAGACCTTCTGGTGTTTCCCCTCCTAGGCTCTCTGAGTCCCCTCCCCACTATCTGTTTTACAGGAAAGTGGCTGAAACTCTCCAACTCCCTATGGAGGAAGCTACAGAGGATCAAGAGGAGCCTGATTTTGTTGAAATGATGGACATCCCAGAGTCCAGGAGGCTGTCTATTCCCTTCCACAAATCTTTTGGGAAACAGACACAAAAAATGTTAAAGTCTCCTAATTCTGTACTTCCTGTTGATAGAAGAATGGACAAGAGGTATACTTTATCAGGCTCAGACACCGAGTTTTTCTACCAGCAATGCAGCCATGTTGGGGTCGTGCAGGCTGCAGCCTGTGACAGGGCTAATTTTCCCTTGGCTTCACACCCCCCAGATAAAGACTCCAGGAGGATGGATGCCGTGGCAAAGAAGCAATACATGGCATCCTCTTTGGGACTCAGGCAGGCTAATTATATGGCCAATACAGCCAGATACCAGAAGTCCAGGTGGGACACTGTACTGGCACTGGCTAAACAGGCCTCCCCCAGCTGGCCAAGGAGCTGGAGGAAGTGGCTGCAGATGGGATTGAGGCATCTAAGGTACAGTTTCATGCTGCTGTGGACTCCAGTGATGTGTCATCAAGAGTCATGGCTACATCTGTGGCTCTTCGGAGAATGGCTTGGCTCAGATGTACTAGCCTCTCACAGGATACCGAGGCTAAGGCCATGGATTTCCCTGTGGAAGGTAATTCTCTGTTTGGGGAGCAGACAGAGAATTACATGAAGAAGATGGAGGAATATAGGACCACGTATAGGAGTGCACAGCCAGGGAGAGGCAGGCAACTCCTCAAAGGCAGCAATCTAGGGGCAGGGGCAGGCCCTTTCTTAGACCTTTCTACCAAGCACAGGCCTCTTCTCCCTTTTCACAGAGGAGGTTCTTCAGAGGGAGAGGCAGAAGGGGGATGAGCAGGGCTGCATCCACTCCTCAGCCTAAGGCCCCTGCCAAGCAGACACCCTGATGGGCCTGCCCGGGTCGACTCTTCTATCCCTGTAGGGGGCAGGCTGGCTTACTTCATCCAGGACTGGGTGTCTGTTACCTCAGACAAGTGGGTCCTGGAAGTAGTAAGCCAGGGACTGGTTCTCAGCTTCAAAAAATTTCCGAAGATGAGAGCCAGATCTTTTCCACCTGCAAGTCTCTCAGAAACCCTTGCCCTAGAGGCAGAGGTTTCATCTCTTCTGGCGTTAAAAGCCATAGAGAGAGTTCCTACCCTGCACTGGGGCAAAGGTCTGTACTCCAGGTACTTCCTTACCCCAAAAAAGATGGGAGTGGTGATCCATCCTAGATCTAAGATACCTGAACAAACATCTTTTAAAACCAAGGTTCAAGATGGTGACTCTAGGAATAATTCTTCCCTCTCTAAGGCCAGGGGACTGGCTAGCCTCCCTGGACCTCAAAGATGCCTACTTTCACATCCCCATCAGGTGCTCCCACAGAAAGTACCTCAGGTTCAAGTTGCCCTCAGGCCATTACCAGTTCAAAGCAATGCCCTTTGGCCTAACATCAGCTCCAAGGGTTTTCACAAAATGCCTGGCAGTAGTAGTGGCCTTTTTAAGAAGGCAAAAGATTTCCATTTTTCCATATCTGGACGACTGGCTCATAGTGGGTCAGTCTCCAGGCCAAGTCAAGTCAGACCTTCAAGTCACCCAGCAAGTGCTCATTCCCTGGGATTTCTTCTCAATCTCCCCAAATCGGTTCTCAAACCAGTGCAGCTTCTTACCTTTATAGGGGCAGAGCTAGACACTGTCAAAGCAAGAGCCTTTCTTCCCCTGGAAAGGGCAAGAGATCTTATAGAACTGGTTTCTTCCTTCAGCCTTCAGGTGTCCCGACCAGCAAGGCACTTTCTTCAGCTCTTTGGCCACATGGCATCTTCTACAGCAGTGGTCCAAGGGGCAAGATTTCAGATGAGGGACATTCAGGTCCATCTGAGGGCCTTTCGGTCCCAAAGGAAGGACCCTCTTACCAAACTGATTCCAGTGACTCTGACACTGATCCAAGCTCTTTAATGGTGGCAGGGTCAGGATAATTTAAGGCAAGGGGTCCCATTTGTCACTCAGTCTCATTTGGTGGTTCTTACCACGAATGCTTCCCTTTTGGGGTGGGGAGCTCATCTGGAGGCTCTCACAGCCCAAGGACTGTGGTCCCCTCAGGAGTCCCTTCTCCATATCAGTCTCCTGGATTTCAGGGCAGTTTTTCTGGCCCTGCAAGCCTTCTCTCAGTCTGTTCAGAACAAGGTGGTTCAGGTCAGAACAGACAACACCATTACCATGTGGTACATCAACAAGCAGGGAGGCGCTCGGTTATGGCCTTGTGCATGGAAGCCATGAAATTGTGGTTCCTGGCTTATTCCCTGCAGACCTCTCTGATAGCAGTCCACCTTCCAGAAAAGGACAATGTGCTGGCAGATGCACTGAGCAGGATCTCCCAGGACCATCATGAATGGTCCCTGGACCCCCTGGTGTTGAAAGTGATTTTTTCAAGGTGGGGCACTCCAGAGATAGATTTCTTTGCAGCCCCAGACAATCACCAACTTCCTCTGTTTTGTTGCAGACCCCCATTCTTGGGTTCAGTCCCTCTGGATGCTCTGATTTTGAACTGGGAAGGGACATTTCTGTATGCCTTCCCTCCCTTTCCTCTACTGTTCAGGGTTCTAGTCAAGGTAAGGTCACAACCTTGCAAAATGATTCTGATTGCTCCAGACTGGGCCAGACAGCCTTGGTACCCTCTGTTGCTGTCTCTAGCAATCCATCTTCCCCTGTCTCTTCCCAGGAATTACAACCTATTAACCTCCTCTCAGGGGAGGATTTGGTACCCCAGTTTTCGGTCCCTCAATCTCAAGGCATGGCTCTTGAAGAGTTAGAGTATGCAGATTTGCATCTGTCTCAGGAGGTTCTGGATAGTCTCAAAGCCTCTCGAAAGCCCTTCACCAGAAAGACTTTTGACACCAAATGGAAAAGATTCAGCATTTGGTGTTCCAAGAAGCATATCTCTCCAGACAGTGCTAAATTGCCTACAGTTCTGGATTATATGGTCCATCTTAATGGCCTAGGCCTCAGACCAGCCACTTTCAAGGTACATTTGTCAGCTGTTTCTGCTTTTCTGTCAGTGGGGAAGCCTTCCTCACTATCTTCTCATCCTGTGTTTTGCAAATTTTTCAAGGGATTGCTTCATACCAATCCTCCCTTCAGGGATCCTGCCCCTGCCTGGGACTTAAATATTTGCATTGCTCAACTTATGCAACCTCTTTTTGAGCCTATGTCCTCAGTGGAGCTTAAGTACTTGACTTGGAAAACTGTGTTTTTGGTAGCCATTACCTCTGCCAGACATATCAGTGAATTGCAAGCCCTGTCAGTGGAACCTGATTTTATCTCCTTTCATAGAGATCAAGTGGTCCTTAGAACCAATAGGAGGTTCTTGCCCAAAGTGGTTTCAGACTTCCACTTGAATCAGTCTGTGTCTCTCCCTGTCTTCTTCACTGATCATTCTTCCTCAGGAGAGAGGAGGCTACACAGTTTAGATGTTGAAAGAGCCCTTTGTTACTATAGAGCATACCAAGGGTCACAGGTTTGATTCCCTCCAGTTGTTCCTCACTTATGGGGAAGTGGGAGAGGGTAAACCTGCTACCAAGAGAACTATTGCCAGGTGGATTGTGTCTTGTATACAATTCTGCTATGAGAAACTGGAAAAAGTTCCACCCTCAGGCCTGAGGGCTCACTCTACAAGAGGTACAGCTGCTTCCCTGGCTGCTGCCAGGGATATCCCTCTGTTAGAAATTTGTCAAGCAGCCACCTGGAAAACAGTCCATACCTTTACCAATCATTACTCTGTGGATATCCAGGCTAGGAGTGATGCTTGGTTTGGCACAGCAGTACTTCAGAGCCTATTCCCAAAGTAGGTTCTCTCCCTCCTCCATGGAGGTACTGCTTGGTAGTCTGCAGATTGTCAGAATACAGCAAGACTTCATGTTGTTTGAAGAACAAATTACTCACCTTAGTAATTGTGTTTCTTCTAATGGTGTCTTGCTGTATTCTGACCTCCTTCCCTGCCTCCCCTCTCAGAACCTGTTTTTGGGAAGTGGGTGGGCAGGTGCAGTGTTGCACCCCAGGGGTGTCTTTAGCACACCCTCCACGTTTCTGGGTGCTTTGCATTATAATCTTTATCTTGGATAGGTTTTGGTTTTGGGTTTCCTGATTTGAGTCTTCCTTTGGGAATCCAAAACTTTCTGTTGTCAGTTGGCTAGTTAAACATTTTACAATTTCCACGTAGTACAATTAATGAGTGTTTGCTCATAAGAATCTGGCGGTTGGGTTTCAAAGTACTGCAGACAGAGAGCTCAACCGAGCTCGAGCTCAACGTTCTATGCACGGCATAGAAAATTAACCCTATACTCTCCGGAGCAGTTTAAAGGCTGGAGCTAACTGTAGATTGTCAGACTACAGCAAGACTCCATTAGAAGAAATACGATTGCTAAGGTGAGTAATTATTTCTTCCCAGCCACAGCTCAAAACTGGGAGCAGTTTGCCACATTTCATTGCCCTCCTAATTTTTTATATAGCACTTTCTATGGTTATGTACACAAATACTTGTTGTTTTCTTGTAGTTTAGGAATGATGTGGTGTTTGTCATGTGGGAGCTGGGGAAGGGGGGATTGTTTGGATTCTGCAGCCGAAGCAGGGTGTTTTATGAGCTACAGTAAAGAGAGGGGGTTCTCATGGCTGCCTCATGAGCATACTTTCCGACAACATTTTTGGGTACATTTTTAATCTAGAGTCTGTGAATGATGGCTGACCATGCAATATGTCTACCCCTTTAGGGTGTACTTAAGGATGCTAGGAGAAAAAGGATTGGAGGGTAAGGAGGGGGGGTGGGGTGAGGTGAGGGTATTCCATGGCAGCCCTTTGAATACTGTGATTCTTGCCCACTGTATGGATAATTCATGAGATACCATGCTGTGGTCTCGAGGCAATAGTGGGATACTGTACAAATTAAATTTTTTGTTGGTTTTGTTGTTGGGGCTATTTTCACTATTGAAAGGGATGCTCTTTAAATGAACAGGACCAGGGACGGGTTGGGGGGGTTCTTAAGGGTCAGGTACGTGATAGGGTAGGGGTAATTTTCTATAATAAAGAGTTATGACTACTGGTTACAGTGTTAATTTATAACAGAGGCCATATTCTCTAGTATTCCATTATCATGACTGTTAACTATAAAATTTGTTCGTGGAACATAAAATGTGCCCAGTCTCCGGTTAAGCGTGCAAAAATACTGCTCCATCTCCGTAAATTGGATGTTGATGTGGCCTTTCTTCAGGAAACCCACCTGCCATCTGCCCAGGTCCTCCGGTTTAGAAGGTCTTGGGTGGGGCAGGTCTTGGGAACGAGTCCTGATACTCGCAGAGGGAGGGTTGCAATACTGGTAGCTTGATGGGTGCCTTTCTGCCTGTTGGATATGATAATAGATAATCAGGAGAGATACATTTTAATTAAAACTTTAATGGGACACTCCGAGGTGGTACTCGGCTCAATATATGGATCAACAAAAGATAACCCCCAGTTTTTATCTCCTTTATGAATAATTTGATTGCATAGTCCTCCCTCCCTATATTACTGGGAGGAAACTGGCTTACTGTAATATTGTGGCTCATTCAAGAATCCCGGTTCTATCTCTCTCCCCCCTGCACAGTTAGCCATCAGGGAGATGATGGACTTGGTGGGTCTCATAGATCCCTGGAGGGCTTTATTTCCTCTCTACAGAGAATATGCCTTTCATTCTATCCCTCATAATTCGTTCTCTCACATTGATTATTTTCTTCTGGGCACTGAGCACCTCTCCAGTACTGTCATGCATTTATGTTCCTAAGGTTATTTCCGACAACCATCCCACTTTGTTACAATGGACTCCGGGGCCCCCTCTTTCTAAGGACAAGATGTGGACATTTAATTGCCAACTACTGAGATCAGACCACTTGGTTTCTCATCTTAACAATTTTATCACAAATTTTCTAAGTATTAACACTCCTACTATGTCCAA
Organism: Neoceratodus forsteri; assembly: GCA_016271365.2. Taxonomy (NCBI): domain Eukaryota; kingdom Metazoa; phylum Chordata; order Ceratodontiformes; family Ceratodontidae; genus Neoceratodus; species Neoceratodus forsteri. The sequence goes on from CM057452.1 coordinate 574,596,090, forward strand.
ACTAGTTATCTTATGGGGAGCACTCAAATGTGCAGTACAGGGGGAGGTAATTTGTCTAGCCACAATCAAACAAAAAAAATACCTCTCAAGTAACTTCTGATCTTCTTAATGATATAAGGAGACTGGAGCTGTCACTTCCTGCTTGTTCTACCCAAGAAGAACTTAACTCTTTAGAAACTCTCAGAGCCCGATATAATTCTCTATTAGCTGAAAAGGCAGAATATCTTCTTCTGCATTCTAAGGTCCGGTACTTTGACCAGGGTGACAAGGCCGGGAAACTTTTGGCCCTCCGTCTTGAGGTGCAAGCTTCGGACAGAATAGTTCCCTGTATTTATAAGGCAGGGGGGGCAATTGGTAAATTCTCCTAGGGAGATAGTACAATCCTCTCAAGAGTATTATCAAGCTTTATATTCTCGCCTGAGCTCCCTATTTATACCAGCAGAAGCTGACCAATTTCTACAAAGTAGTCATCTTCCTCAATTGAATTCCAACCAGGTGGATTTGCTCAAAGCCCCTTGCGTCAATTACAGAAATAAACTCTGCTATAGATTCCCTTCCAGTCGATAAGGCTCCTGGCCCGGATGGATATACCACAGAATTCTATAAAACTTTTAAAAAACACTTGGCACCAGTTCTTTTAGATATGTATAATTATATATATAAACATGGTATCTCAGATTATTCCCTCAGAAACCACAATAGTGGTTCTTCCTAAACCTGGTAGAGACCCACTTCAAGTTGCTAACTACCAATGTAGACCTGAAAATACTGGTGAAGGTTCTGGCCAATAGATTAGCCAAGGTATGGCATGGTCTAATAAGTTGAGAAGAAGTAGGCTTCGTGACAGGGAAGGGTTTCCTCAGACCATATGCGTAAACTGGCCTCTCTGGTCTCTGCGTCCAGGGATTCCCCTATTCCATCTGCTTTGGTTTCCCTGATTGCAGAGAAAGCTTTTGATAGAGTTTCCTGGGACTGTTTATTTTACCTCCTCCCTAAATTCTGAATTCCCTTACAATATATTAATTGGATTAAAATCTTATATGCCCATCCCTCTGCTCGGGTACTCTGTAATGGTCTGCTTTCACAATACTTCCCCCTCCAACAAGGTACCAGAAAGGGGTGTCCACTTTCCCCTTTCTTATTTGATCATTACTTGGAACCGCTTGTCAGGCGAATTAATATCTCCCCCCAAATTTCAGGAATAACTATTGGGCCTTACCAATACAAACTATCCGTGTATGCAGATGATATATTACTACATGTCACACACTCCTCTGCATCGATCTCCGCCACGTTAGAGATTGTAAAAGAATTTGGCAAGTTCTCTAATTATAAGCTTAACATTTCCAAGTCAGAAATTATGCCTTTTAGCTCCCATATATTCTCAGCTGATGTTTCTCATTTAGGTCTTCAGTGGGTGAAGGACAAACTAAAATATTTGGGGATATATCTTTCCTGCTCAGAAGTTAAAATGAACCAATACAATTTGGATAAGGTTTTGGCTCAAATTAAAACAGATCTTTCTAGATGGACGATGCTTCCACTTTCTCTTTGGGGATGAATATATGTGGTAAAGATGAATGTTCTCCCGATTGTTATATCCATTACAGATGGCAACACTTTTCCTACCAAAAGTTTAGTTTACACAAGTCCATAGGATTATTTCTAGCTTCATATGGGGTGGCAAAAGACCCAAAAGGGCCTTTTTTAAATTACAGCGGAGTAAGAAAAATGGAGGATTGCAATTACCAAACTTTCTTCTTTACTATTTCTCCATTACTTGTGCGTTTCTAACACAATGGTTGAAAGAGGTGACATATGATGACCCATCATGTTATTCACCCCTGTGGCTACAAATAGAGAGAACTTTATGTTTATCCCAAGGCTCTGATCGCAGCACTCTCATCTATATCCCCCTTAAGCATATCCCCGAAAGTCTCCACGATACACCTATCAGGACAGCTCTCTGAGTGCATGCACAACTTTGCTCTACTTTTCAGGTATCTATAGAAAGAGATGTTTCCCAACAGATTTTTAATAATCTTAATATTAGGACTGGAGGCAGTCCCCTCAATAATAACTTCTGGCCACTGGGATCCCAATTTAGGGTTAGGGATCTACTCATGGAGCATAAGTTGCTGTCCTTGCAAGAGGCACACATCAAGTTCAATCTCCCTGTCTCCTTTTGTTTTAAATATATTCAGTTGAGACACCTGCTTCTCTGCCACTTCGGTTCCGGATTATGGGAACAGAACTTGGCCGGACCTTTACTGGTAGTAATTTCTAGTTTACCTTCTTCTCATCTCATCTCTCATTTCTACTGTTTACTGAGGGATGGTATAGAGGATTTGAGTGGCCATCCGCATTATCTCTGGGATCAAGTGTTACCTTCTGTTTATCCACTAACCCGCTCATGGCCCACAATATGGTCTTATCTATATCAAGACATAAAATGGATTAAATATTGGATTTTGCAATTTTATGTGATTCATGATTTGTATTATACCCCGGTTAAACTTCACAAAATGGGGAGGCTTGTCTCTAAACTCAGTTCGAGGTGTCGGGAGCACCCTGGGACTTTACTACACATACTATGGGAATATTTTCTTGAAACTTGGCTTCCCAGCCAAATGCCCTTTGGGGTAACCCTTTCCTCAGTGTTTGCGCACAGAGGTTCTTTGTCTTTTAAATAGTTTTTTATTTTAATGGGTTCACCACAATATATCCAAGGCACACTGCCTTAAGGGTAGCTGGTCCATTCCACTGGGGTGTCAAACAAACGAGGCATACTGATGAGTCCTGGTAGGACGAAACACGTGTCTATGTCTTCTGTTAGCACCCTTTGCAAACTGTGTGAGAGGCCTTCCGGCACCATGCATTTCTGCTTAAAGTTGGACATCAGCATAACATTCTGTGGTGATTTGCATATGCAGCCCATGATGCTTTGCATTGTTGGGGGCATGTGTGATTTTGTATTTTCTTGAAACTTGGCTTCCCAGCCAAATGCCCTTTGGGGTAACCCTTTCCTCAGTGTTTGCGCACAGAGGTTCTTTGTACTTCAACATAACGTTTACTGCTTTCACCTTTCAAATACTTGTTTTAACTAGTATTGTTAGTCTGTTTCTTTGATTTCTTTTTGTTTCTCTCAATTTATTTTTCTTTTCACCCATAGAAGTATCCTCTCTCTTTGATTTTGCTTTGTTTATCTCAGTGTCTGTTATTTTTGCTTTCGGTTATAGAAGCTGCATGCTCATTTTACCACTGTGTATTCACCAAGAAAAGGCTAGGACAGATAATGTTATTCAGTCATCCACAATGCATTGCACCCACAGTTGCTTAGAAAGCAGTAGATCAGAAGGGATGGTAACAGTATGTAAATGTTCACTTCTAAAGAAATATTGTTGCAGCATAATTAACAGTATATGTGGAGTTTAAATGTACAATCTTTAGTAACTCATGAACTTGTGTCGCAGTTACAACATAGAACAATCTTGAAAATGTCAAAAACCCTGTGCCAGGAAAAACCTTAGCAAATACAAGCTGGAACAACTACAAACTGCAAACTATTTGCATATTACTTTCACTTGTGTACTGCTTCTTACCTGTAGTGGATTGCCAAGGTATTACATCACAAACCATGGTCTACTAGGTATTAGACCATGGTTTCTACTGTACCACATGGTGTATTTGCACCTATCTGAGTGCTTCATTTCGTTTTTCTTTTTTATGCCATGTTACAACAGTACTTTTACCACAGTATCAGGCTGAGCAAAAGGGGTTGAGCATGTAATAGTGCCAACGAATGCTCACCCTATTAGGCAAAAGACATGCAGGTTACCAGAGCAGTTAAGAGCTGGCATGGTTAAGGAAATACAAAAAATGAAAGAACTGGATATCATAGAAGAGTCGAGGAGTGCTTGGTCATCTCCAGTGGTAGTTGTAAACAGTAAAGAAAGGGGTGTTAGAATCTGCCTTGATTTTAGGAAACTTAATCAAGTGTCAGAATTTGACAGTTATCCTGTGCCCAAAATAGATGATTTGGTGGACAGACTGGGGAGTGCCAAGTATGTTAGTACCCTTGATCTCACAAAGTTTTACTAGCAGATCCCTTTAGCTAAAGAATCCAGAGACAAACCTGCATGTGCCACTCCTGTTGGATTCTGTGAATTCACCACCGTGCCATTTGGTTTACATGGTGCGCCAGCTACATCCTAGCGGTACATTGATGTAATTTTATCACCTCACAGTGGTGATTGTGCTGCGTACCTGGATGATATCATGGTGTACAGTCCAGACTGGAAAAGCCACCTAGAGCACCTACGAGCAGTTATCCAAGCTATCAAAAATGCAGGTCTGACTATTAATCCTACCAAATGTGCATTGGGCATGCAGGAAACCAGATATTTGGGCTATGTGTTGGGAAATAGAGAATTTAAGCCAGAAATTTCTAAACTAGAAGCTGTATCTAACAGCCCTGTCCCTAAAACAAAGAAACATGTCAGGCCATTTTTAGGGCTGACTGGTTATTATCGGAGATTTGTTCCCAACTTTGCTGACTTAGCTACTCCCCTCACTGAACTCACGAGAAAATGGTACCTAAATAATGTGACATGGACCCCAGAGTGTGATGAAGCTTTTCAAGCCTTTAAGGCTGCATTATGTTCAGCCCCTGTTTTAAGAAGCACAGACTTTGAGAAAGCATTTTTGTTACAAATAGATGCATCAGAGGTAGGCCTAGGTGCAGTCCTGAGTCAAAATATAGATGGGACAGAACATCCTATTCTATACATAAGTAGGACGTTTTATGACAGAGAGAAAAAAGTACTCCACCATTGAAAAGGAATGTTTAGCAGGAAAGTGGGCCATGGAGTCCCCTGAGTTTTATTTGCTAGGAACTGACTTTGTACTTACAACAGATCACAGTCCTCTCTGTTGGCTTAACCAAATGCAAGATACAAATTCCAGAATCACAAGGTGGTACCTGGCACTACAGCCATTTAAATTCAAGGTGATACACAAATCTGGTAAAGAGAATAGCAATGCTGATTTTCTGTCAAGATATGGATCAGGAATTCAGGCTTCTGAAACTTGAAAAACAAATGCATGAATTTAAACTTTACTGTTTTCTGTACTGTTTTAGAAAAAAAGGGTATTGCACATGTGCTTAATTTCTGAATGGTAGAAGCTAATGTTAATAGGAAATTAATAGAAAGTTTTGGAAACCTGTTTGATAAAATAGGTTCCTTCTTAAGGAGGGGGTGTATGTGACATAGTTGAATTGGACCCTGTCCCAGTTGTTACAGTATATAGAGTTTGAATGCGGGGATTGGTTCTGTTCTTTCCTTTCCTGTCTCTTGTCTGTCTGGTTGCGCAACCAAATTTTCCTGTGAGACCTGGGACTTGATCACCCTGACAGTCATGCAATTCTTTGCCTCTCACTGTCTCTCAGTCTTCCCTTGCTGTTTCTGTCTTTTCCTCCCTTGCATATCTGCTGGTATAAAAATATATGCAAATGATTATGTGGAAATGTAACTGATATTTGCATCCCTTTGTTTAGAAATTAAATAGTGTTACTGTTGAAATGTATATAATTATAATTTGAGGTGATTGCAAAAAGCTATTGGGAACTCAAGGGGTTAACCTGAGAGCAATTTTTAAACCCTTTTTCAGAAGCTGTGGAGAAGGGGCCTCAGTTCTGGGACATTGTGTTCTTGCTGCACCTGCCTGAGACATACAATAACATTTTAGAAAAAAACAGGATGCTTGTTAAGGAGGGGGGTTGCAAAGACTTATAAGAGAGAGAGAGCTGTAATGTTTTGGGGGACACACAGAGATTAAATGAAAACTCAGATGGGTCTTCTCTGTTTATTCTGCCTTTGTAAATAGTTATTCTGAACAAGTTTTTTTTTATGTTATTGCTAGTACTAATAAACACTTTTTGCGAATTCTACAACTGCTCCTGGTTTTTCCTGTGCTTCCTGACCTGTGCCTTGACAACAGATATCCCTTCTGGGCATTGTTGCCCAAGGCATGACTGCCAGCCGGAGTCCAACACGGCAGAGTTTGACCGCTGGGGTAGAAGAGTCTTCTCGGCAGCATACCTTCTTCTGTGCATCACGGCTCACCAGGCCCACCAAGCTGCCTATGCCAGGCACCTGTGGACAATGTTGGGCCAACTCCTGGCATCTATGCCTGATTCATAGGCTACCAGGCAGACCATTAGCCTTTCTGTCTGTGGTCTGGAGCTGGCAAGACACCAAGCAAGGGCGTCTAACGACTCAAATGAGGTAACTTCCAAACTGGCAGGAACTGCAGTCTACATCAGGCGGATGGCGTGGCTTCACCTTTCAAGGTTGTCACCCCCTGGCCTAGCGAACGGTGATTACCTCTCCTTTCCAGGGGTCCCATTTCATCTCCCACAAGGTGAGACATGGGTTAGCGGGGCACCTTCCATCTTCCAGGCATCAGTAGTCTCCGCCTTGCCCCCTGACCAGTCTCGGGCCTCGCCAGGCCCATAAGAGGCCCTCGCCTCTTTGTGTTCTCCCCCACAGGAGGCTGAAGGAGACTTCTGCCATCAGGGAGGTGTCAGTGCCACTTACGTGGTGCTTGGTACTCATGCACCAGTAATGAATGGTGAACATTGATCTATGGAAGATATGAAAATGATGTGCTCAGCATCATTCTTGATCTTCCAAGATATCTTCACCATTCATTACTGCTTCCCACCCACCTTCCCCTCATGGCCAGACTGCTGGGCAGTGCTGCCTCCCTGTTGGCCTTCTCCCTTCTGGGGGGGCACTCTTGCTGGCATCCCCTGGCACACTGAGTACAGCTCTTATTTGGGGGGGTGTTTCTAGGGTGAAGATGAGCAGGGATGCTTCCCTTCTCTCGTGTGGGCCTCTGGGGCTTGAGTTGTCTTGAAATGGAGGTCTTCCTCCTTCTTGGTAGGGCAGCATTTTTTTTTTTTATTCCATCTCTCACTATGGATACCAACTTGCTGTTTCCATCATGACAGCCTCCCATCTGTGCCTTGTTGGGCAGCTCCCAAGGATTGCCTCTCGGCAAACCTTGAGTCTCTGTCCTTTGGCTCCTTGAGCCCTGGGGGCCCCATGTCTTCTCTCCTCTGCTGGTGCCCTTTAGGGCCCTTTCTTACAATTTTCCCTCCTCCTGGGTATCCCAGATTCCTGGGTTATTGACAAGGGCAAAGTCCATGGACTTCCCTCATCCAGAGAATCTCAACCCCCTTCTCTCTTTTTTTTTTGAAGGGCTTAGGCTTTCTCTTACCCCCTACCACTTTTGCTTAGTGGTGATGAGGTCCAAGGAGTTACGCCTTTTGGCTAGAAGGTGTGCTGTATATCTTTAGACCAGGTATGCCTTCTTGTCCATGAGGACTTTGTCCCAGGGGTGTTCTCTCACCCCTCTGCAGGGAGAGAGAGAAACTCTCAGTGGAATCTTTCCTAGTCTCGGGCTGAGTATTTCAAAAACACAAAATAAAGCATATTTTAGAAGGTGAAGGGGGAAGACAGCTCCTGTTCCACTTTCCCTGGCAGATGGCCATCTCTTAACTCTCTATTAGCACCCTCTCCGTAAAGGGCTTCTGGAACAATTCTTCTTCTGCGACTCCTTGAGGTCTTTCCTCTGTACTGCTGGATTTATGTCTGTTTCAGCATTCTGCAACAGAACGTGCCATCTGGAAAATGGTCTACAGGAAAGCCTCTCTGCCTGCCCAAATAGGGATATTGCTTATCCCTGTTCAAAAGCCACAAACTCAGTTTCTCCCCCCACCTCTCTATTGCTTTCTCTTCCCTTCTGTTTCTCTCTTTCTTTCGCCTGCCAATGTCCAGAACCACCCTCGAGTCCCTTATCTCTACCTTCTGTGGTCGGCCTTAGATTTTTGGTTTTATATCCTTTCATTTTTCTATTCCTTGAGATCCCTTGCCCTACCCCAACCCCTTTTCTCTATAACCTATTTTCCTCTCCGGTGAGCAGAACTGAGGAGGTTGAGGGGGGTCAGCATCTGTTACTGGCCAACCCCCAAGCACCACGTTGTTCATCGGCCTTGAGGGCAGTGCCATCCCCCACGCCGTCCCCTCTTCCTAGAAAAGCTTAAAGCTATATGCTCCCACGGGGTCTGGTGCCACCAGCTTATACCCAGCAGTAATGAATAGTGAAGATATCTTGGAAGATGAAACATTACAGTGAGTACGTAATTTTCATTTAAAGTGACAAACTTGCCCCCAGCACAGTCTATTTTAGCAACAGGCTCAAGTGCTAGAGCAAAGGCAGCCAAGAGTTATCCTACCCTGTGAACCAGGTTTCGACCATAGTAGAAACAGAATTTTCCAGAAAGCAGTTCAGTATTTTAGCAAAGTTACCTCATTATTTTTTAGTTTCTTAGCCTGTTTTGGTCAGTGAGTTTTCTGACAGACCACTAAATCTGTCTAATTTCTTCTGGTTATAGATGATGCTCCAAGCAGTATTTTAGTAGGAAGACTCTAGTCTAATTTGATTCTGCCCAGACAAGATCCTTTTTTTTTCTTAGTATGATCTTTATTGCTTTCTTACTTTTCTCCCTGGTTACCACTAACCTTCGTGCCCCTCTTACCTGCCAAGATCCATGGATCCAGATCCTGCCACATTTTTCAAGCTACGCATCCCAGGGCCATCTACCTCCTAGTGGAACTGCTGTCAACATCTCCATGTCATCTCACCACAGGGCCACATTTTACTGTCAACGAGTTATGTAGATGGGACTAAGGAATTTCCTTACAGAATGACTCCCATCTCCTCTGGCTCATCGGAGAGGGGGGGCACATGGGGAGCTGGAAACCTTCCCCGGAGTTGAGCTTGTGTCCTTCAGATTGACTCTTTGCCTCTTCAGCTCTAGCCGCAACCATCTGAGATTGCAGTTCTTGGACATGAATCTGTGGTCCTCAGATCAGACATTGAGTTCCAGTAATGTTAATCTGCTGGAGTGGCAATAGACAGGATCCTTCTGTGAAACTCCTTCATCTTTTGTTTTTGCTGGCTGCAGGGGCTAATGAGATGGTTACTCATTCTCATCTTTATACAATGTCTCTTTATTTTCCAGGTAAATGCTGAGCTAAAACAGTCAGTCTCTAAACTATCTATGCAAGACCAGAGTAGCTCAGCCTTGAAAGCAGAGTTGGATCGTAGTCAGCTGCGGCTCAAAGAACTGGAACTGGAAATGGTTAAACAAAGCCAAAGTGTCAGGCAGCTAAAGAATGTGGAGGAGAAACTCACTGCTGAGAAATCCAAAGTCATCGATGCAGAGAAAAAGGTAGCGTATACTCCCAGCCCAGGATCACACTACTAGTAAGTGAGAGGTGCTTTGACCCTATCATACCCATTGCAACACATCCCCATTCTGTCACAGAACTACTTAAGGTGTCATTGTAGGCACAGATTAAACTAACGGCACTCAGAAGAGTCCCAGCATGATTGCCTGGCCTACTACACAATGGAATGAGCAGTACTGTTGAAAGTTTATCTTATGCCCAATCCATTTCCATACTGGCTCACCACCTACCAGCCTGTAGTGTGCCCACATCCTACAGACATACCTCCCAAACTCTCCTCGCCCACATGTCGTACCTTGCCTCTCAAAACAGGGGAAAATGGCAGAATATGGGGCTAACTATCATACTGTAGAGATGGAAGTTCAGAAGGTTGTGGAAATTGTGTTTTCATGTTCATAGCATCTGCTATTCATAAAACAACATACTGTGGTACCCACCAGGATCAGACACTGGATGCTGCAAAATGTTGCAGGGAACCTTGCAGTTCACTGGCAGTAGTTGAACCACGCACCCTTGAGAACCAGGTGCTGAAGTTTTTTTTTTATTTTATTACAACTAGGATTACAAGTACATTTGAGCCAGGCTCGTTTATAAAGAAGTGAGATTAGCTGATCTCCACCTTCGGAGGCAAGTGTTGAATGCGGGCTTCCAAGGTAAAGTTGCTAGGCCCTTCCACTGTGCCTTTTCCAGGGTTCTGTGGTTTCTCAGAAGAGCGTGGTTCTCCTTGACCTCATGACGCTGAAGGATAGGAGCCCCTGGTGTTTGGATCTGGTGGACAGCCAACTCCTCCTGGGCGGTCAGCTGAGAACCTTCCACAATCTGTCTGCCCCAAGCAGCAGACATCCTAGTGAGGGAACCATGGCTACATGCCCAGTCCACACCAGTGAACACCTCGGCGCTGTCTCATGGTGTCACCCCTGCTGTTGTAACTGCTTGCAGTGGTGATGTGGTGAGTGATACTATGGATGGTGCTGGCCTTCCCCTGACACTGTTTGTGGTGTCAGGGGAGGGCCTGGCTCTGAGGCTGATGATGGCACTGCCAGCTCAGAATCTGTTGCTAGCAACACCATGTAGGGAGATATCTCTGAGTCCAGAGATGGTGATAGCCAAGGTAATGGGCCTAGGTCTGGTACCAAGCATGGTGCCCACAGAGGTGTCAGTCTGGTGCCGGTCCCCTACTCTGGTATCATCCACTACACCAAGGAGGGAGATGGCACTGGGGGTGGCATTGATGTCTACACCAAGCACAGTGTCAAGGATGATGCCGATGGCAGTGATGAGATTCCTGTCCCCGGGGCTGTTATCCACCCTGAGCACAGTGCCAGAAGTGGGCCAACTAAGAGTCGGATGATGACATGGGACCATGTTTCTCTCCAGAGTTGCTTGTCTGCTGTGGTTGACCTTCCCCTCAGGCGAGGCCCAGCCAGAATTCTGCAACGCAGGCTAAGGTCTTCAAGACCAGAAGTCATGCCCCCCCCACGATGGGCCTTGATGTTTCCTGGAGAGGATGTCCTCATTGTTAGGCCCTACATGGGAACAGTATTGGGCTTGGGTAGACACCACTGAGGGCTAACATACGGAGTCAGGAAACTGTGACACTGTATCTGATCCTGGCAAACACAACTATAGATTAATATGAAGTCTTGTGTTAAAATCGTAGTCTGCAGTGTGGGAGAGCTCCCTCTCCAAATGAGGCAGTGAGTTTCAAAAAGGTAACATGAAAGACTCGCTGTTGTAATGTCCAGTTAAGAGATACTGTAAGTCTGTAGGCTAACACAACACTTAATGATCAGCAGTGCAGGCAAGAGCAAACTGGGGCTGGAGGGAGATTCCATGGTCTGAAGAGGCTTGCAGTCGCACTGAAGGCCTTGGCCCCTGTACTGTATCTGGCTGGCAGAACATTTGAGTACTGGCTCATGGGTGAGTGTAAGTTTGGGAGTACTGTATGTACTGTACACTCGAAACATGGCCATAGGCTGCCAGTAAGTCAGGGCATGATTTTGGTGGTGACTTCCTGAGTGTTGAATGAAATACCTGTTGGTTACATTGATTATGCACCCCCCCCCCAGTGGATGATCAGAAAGTGGCAGGCTATAGCTGTGATTGGGAGGGACTTTGTCTGCTGCACTCTGCTGGCAGAGGTTAGCAGTGTAGTATGTTAGAAGAGTGAGGGGTCATCTGGAAGGGGGGACAGAAAAAATATGTGTGTTGGAGAAGTTAAAACAAAACATTAAAGTACTGCTATAAATAACTTATTTCACTATTCCTGCACTGAGGCCTGTTGTTGATACGTACATCACATGTATGCTCTAGATTCAGACATCAGTGGTATTTGTTAGTCCATCATACATTTTGTCATATAGTTTTTAAGCAGAAAGGTATGTCCGACATCTTAAAGTTGGTCATCAGTGTCTTTTTAATTCCATAAGATTTTTAAAACATCTTTTACAGATAATTTTGCAATTCATGACTGAAGCCATTAAAGATGGCCACCACTCATAATTTTTGTTCTCTGTTGCGGTTACATTTTGACCATACATACTCAGGTCATAATACCACACAAAGATTTTTAATTGTTCACAGTGAGTGTGGCAAGGGAGCAGAAACTTTTAAAAGTTCCAAATCTCAGATCTCTGTTCAGAAATGAAAGAAAATGAGACAAAGTAATGGGCATATTTATGCTTTGCAAGAATTACATTGTTACTAACAAAAAAAAACTGACATGTTTGCTAACAAATACTGTAGCTATAAGTTATCTCCCACCTCCGCTACAAACATATACCTGACAAAGCTGACATAAATCACAGTGATAACCTGCTGCAGGTAAAGTAATATCTTCTTTGGGGTTATCTCAGTCATCAGGTTTACACCGTACACAGGATCCACACCAGAAGATTTTCCAGCAGTACAGCTGGGGCCACTCATGCCAATGTCATCAACACTAAAGGCGTGTGCATCGCCGCTTCCTCCTCAGTTCTTTCCCACCGTCAACTCCTCTCGCGTGGGTCTCCGTGGAAGCTCTATCGCAGTTCAAGCCATTTTTGCGTATGCTTTTTTCTTGAAACAGTCACACAGGAGTGTGGTGTGCATATTTATGGAACACATACAGAGGTGAGAAACACGTAAGTGCCTCAGCTGGGACTTGAACCCAGCCCCACCTGGAATACCATTCCAGTTGTGCTAACCAGCTGTGCCACTGAGACAACTGGAACCTGGGCTGTCCCCGAGCACATTACTCTTTCTCAAATGCACAACCCAATAACAACACAAATATTTACTTGTAACAATCACACAGGAGTGCAGTGCGCACATTTAGAAAATGGGCTTTCTAGGGACGTGGATATGTTGTTCAATCCACACTTATTAGCAGGTTCCTTGCCACTTTAAATCTTGCTGGAAGGTCTTCAAGCTGGCTCCTCCCACCCTCCCGGGTGGTAAAACTCTTGGCTCCGCCCCATGACGCCAGATCTTCCTTACCGCTTGGAAGCTCAGGTTCCCTCCTTAGCACTCTGCATTTTAGGCTGGATTCACACTCTTCGGTTAATCTGAAACTTATTTTACGTTTTACAAGACTTCGGTCTGTATCTTCCCTCGTAGCTGCGATTGACAAATCGACTCCCGGATTTCGTCGGTGCCCCTGTGGGCAAAAGATGTCCTGGACCGATCCGCACGCCACATGTGTTTATTGCCTTGGACTCGGCCATGACTCACAGGCTTGTGAGTTATGCAAATCCTTTTCGCCTTCGGTCTTGGAGGACCGCGCTGCCCGATTGCTGTTGGGGCGACCCGAGAAATGTTATCCTTCGGTCAAGTCGAAGGAGGCCCATTGGGCGGTGTCCACGGTGGCGGCCTCAGCGGAACAGCTAGAGCAGATCATCGCCCTCGAGGAGGAGGCGGCCCAGGCCGCATCTTCATCATCCTCGGTCGCAGCATTCATCCCACTCTCCTTGGAATCCTCCTACACAGCTTCTTTCAAAGAGCTTTGCCAGTCCCTCTCCACCAAGGAAGAAAGCCCTTCGGGACATTCCTTTCGGTCCAAAAAGAAGGACCCCAAGGGTAAGTCCCACCATCGACGTTCATGGAAGCAGAAGAGGTCCCCTTCCCCGGATAGTCGACACTCGACTTCGGTCGAGGTTGCGGCTAAGGCCGCTGGCTTCACGGTGTCCCCATCAGGTCAGCCGGCCAAGACATCCGTCGACGCTGTCAAGATTTTTCTCGACCCCGTCGGACGGTCTGTCAACTGGAGAAGCCGACAACCCTTCTTCACTGGTTCCCTCAGTGGAAACTGAGGACTTGACTGTGCCTCCTGTGCTGGAGTCCCCGGTTAAAGCCCCTGAACAGAGGGGGGAGTGGGTTTCCCCTGCCCCCTCTCAGACCCACCCTCGGAAACACCTAAGGTCCCGGTCTCGGACCTCTTCTCGGTCCAGCCGATCCCGCCGACTCGGCGGTCTCGCACCTCGGAAAGCAGCGGGCGCCGGCCATCCTCGCCTTCGCTCTCTTCGAGGATAGGCTTCAATGCAAATTGTGTCGGGCGCTATGAGGAGCTAATGGCAGCATCCTTTTGACCGGAATAGGCCAACTCCGTGTCGTCTTCGGCCATTAGTGGCTTGTCACCAGAGCGGCCGAAACAACCCCTCGCAGTGGTCGAGGAGCCGAAGCCGGCACCGGTTGTTCGGCCGAAACCAGCTGCGCCACCCATTGTGGTGGAACCCCTGCCTCCACAACCTAAATTTGGCACCCCATCCAAAGGATTCTCGGTCGGGTCAGGGCTTGCCCCACCGGTTGTCAGTCACCCTCACTCCCGGTCGACCTCGGCAGGTGGAGGGTGGCTCAGGCTCTTCGCCAGCTGTTCACGGACTCCTCGGAGTCTGATGATGACTCCTCCTTGTTCTCCAGGCCGCTTGACTTAGAGTCCACCGGGGGTCAGTCAGTGGACGAGAGCCCATCCTCGTTTTTGGGAATGCTTCGGCTCATCTCAGAATCCACTGGGATGAAGCTTGAACCTGTTTCAAAGCGAGCCAAGTATCCCCTCTCGGAGATACTGGACCAAGGGGGATTCCCCCACGGAGGCCTTCCCGGTGGCCGAAGCCATTGTTGGCCTGGCCCTGGAGCTGTGGCTGTGGCCAGCTTCTTGTCCAGCACCTTCAGCCAGGATGGCTCGGAAGTATGCTGTCCCCACTGGTTCACTCTCAGTTTCTCGGAGCACCCCTCTGCGGAGGGGCTTGTAACCAATAGCGTTTTCCGGCATTCCAGGAATGCTCAGGATGTGTACAAGCCTCCCGATAAGGAGTCCAAGAAGCTGGACTACTCTGGGTGGAAAGTTTACGCCGCTTCCTCCCTAGGCCTTCATCAGGCCAGCTCGGCCGTCCTGATGGCACACTTTTCACACGCCCTTTTGGGCTCCCTGGATGAGGTGATTCCTTATCTCCCGGCTGACCTCCAAACCACGGTCAAGTAGGTGCGGGATCAGGGAAGGGCGGTGGCCAAACAGCAGCTCCAGACCTCCCTGGACATCGCTGATTTGTGTGCCCGGTCAGTAGCGGCCGCAGTGGCCATACACCACAGAGCTTGGCTGCGGATCTCCACCTTCACAGTGGATACCCAGCACAAGCTGGCAGACGTCCCCTTCCTGGGTACCGACTTGTTCGGACCCTGGGTGGAGGGTCACCACCAATGGATCGAGAAGTCCAACGCCACCTTGGACTCTGTCACATCTGCCCAGAAAGGCAAAGGTCACCAGCAGCAGCATAAGCCCTTTCGTTCTTCAGCCTCTGCGGCACGTCCGGCCCAGCAACACCAGCATCAGGGCCAGCAGGCTTGCACTTGGCACCCCAAAGCCAAGCCTGCTGCTTCCTCGAACAGGAAGCCAGGAGGGTCCTTCCTTCAAGCCTGCTCAGTGATGGGTTGAGGGGTGTCACCCCCAACCTCAGGTTCCCCCCCCATGGGGAGACGGCTCTGCCACTTCATTTCCGCCTGGTCCATTATCACCACGGACCGTTGGGTGTTGGAAGTGGTAGAAAAGGGTCTGCCGCTGGAATTTGAGCAGTGCCCACCCTATCGAGCCGTCACCCCAGGGGGCTACGGGATCTGCAGCCTCTCTTTCGGCCCATCGAGCTCACATTGCCCTGCTCCTCCAGAAGGAGGTGATCAGGGAGGTGGTGGATCCTCCATTAGACCCAGGGTTTGTGTCCAGGTACTTCCTGGTCCCAAAACGGACAGGGGGCTGGTGCCCCATTCTAGACCTACATGACCTGAACAAGTTCCTAAAGTCTCGGACCTTCAGGATGGTCAGTCTGGCTCAGATCATCCCATCCTTGGAATGAGTCATGTGGTTCTGTTCTCTGGACCTTCAGGACGTGTTCTTTCACGTCCCAATCCGTCTGTCACACCAGCGATTCCTCCACTTCAGAGCGGAAGGATCTCTTTACGAGTTCCAGGCCATGCCCTTCAGCCTCTCTGCAGCTCCCAGGGTCTTCACCAAATGCATGGCAGTGGTGACAGCATTCCTGCGGCAACAAAGGGTCCGGGTGTACCCTTACCTGGATGACTGGCTGATTGCAGCCTCCTCCAAATCGGAGGTGGAGTGGTCCAGGGATCTGGCCGTCCAGGTCTGCTCTCAGATTGGCCTCCTCATCAACGAGGCCAAATCGGAACTCATGCCAATGCAGGTGATTCAATTCATCAGGGCAGAGCTCGACTCTCTTCGAGCCAGAGCTCGACTCTCTTCGAGCCAGAGCTCGGCTCCCGGCAGACAGGGCCGAGGTTCTTTCCTCCTTTGCCCAATCATTTCTGTTTGGGCAGTTGCGCCCTGTCTGGGACTTCCTGCACCTCCTGGGCCTCATGGCGGCCTGCACCGGCGTGGTCCGTTGGGCCCGCTGGCACATGCGTCCACTACAATGGGGACTGGCTCGCCAGTGGTCACAGCGCTCCAGTCCTCTGGACCAGCCAGTGATGGTGACCCAGGAGATGGGGAACGCTTTCCAGTGGTGGATCGTTCCCGCTCATCTGCAGGAGGGTATCCCGTTTGTCCGCCCAGAGCCAACGGTCACTCTAACGACGAACGCCTCTCTGATGGGTTGGGGTGCCCATCTGGGGGAGCTCAGAGCACACGGCTTCTGGTCCCCCCAGGAGTCTCGATGCCACATCAGCCTGCTGGAGCTTTGAGTGGTCCGACTAGTCCTCACCGCCTTCACTCCGTTTGTACGGGGTCAAGTGGTACAGGTCCAGACGGACAACACAACGACCATGTACTACCTAAACCACCAGGGTCGGACGTGCTCCTTGCCTCTTTGCAAGGAAGCTCTCCGCACTTGGTCTCTCGTGGGCAGACTGGAGGCGGATCTCCTAGCCATTCATGTGGCGGGAGCCTCCAACACTCTGGCCGATGCCCTAAGCCGGTTAGGTGCTGCATCTCATGAGTGTTCTCTCCTGTCGGAGGTAGTACACGATCTGTTCTCCCACTGGGGCACAACTCAGGTGGACCTGTTTGCCTCCAGGGAGAATGCAAAGCTGAGGCTGTTTCATGCCCGCCCCCATCAGCAGGGGTCGCTGCAGGGGGATGCCTTCTCGAGGCCGTGGACCCCGGGCCTCTTCTACACCTTTCCCCCTTTCCCTTGATCCACAAGGTGCTGCTCAAGGTGAGGAGGGACAAGGCACAGGTGACTCTGGTAGCCCCAGACTGGCCCCATCAGTTCTGGTATCCAGATCTCCTCAGCCTCAGCTCCAGGCTCCCGAGACGGCTTCTAGTCTGCCCAGACCTGATATGAGTCAACCAGGGGAAGGTATTCTACCCGGACCTTCAATCTCTGCACCTGACGGCCTGATTCCTGAGCGGCTAGAGTTCCAGGCCTTGGGTCTTTCCGACGAGGTCCTCAACGTTGTTGAGGTATCCCGTAAGGAGTCTACCAGAAAATGCTATGCCTTCAAATGGAAGAGATTCTCCATTTGGTGTCAGGATAAGGGGCTGGACCCTTCCTCCTGTTCCTTGGCCAGCATTCTGGACTACCTGTGGTCCCTTTCTCAGCTAGGGCTTCGGTCGACGACACTTAAGGTGCACCTGGCAGCCATCTCTGCTTACTGGGCGCGTGCTGGAAAGCAGTCGGTGGTGCAGGAGAAGGTGGTCGGGCGCATTTTAAAAGGCCTTGCTCACATATCCCCTCCGGTGCGAGAACCTCCACCTCCGTGGGATCTACTGCTGGTATTGACTAAGCTCATGGACAAGCCATTCGAACCAGTGCACAGGTGTGACATCTCTCATCTGTCGTGGAAGACCACCTTCTTGGTGGCTATCATGTCAGCCAGGAGGATGGGAGAGTCCAGGTGCTTTCCATTGAGTCTCCTTATCTGGTCTTCCACAGGGACAAGGTTGTCCTGTGCCCCCACCCGGAATTCCTTCCAAAGGTGGTGTCGGAGTTTCACCTTAACCAGGTGTTGACTCTGCCCCAGTCACACCTCAGAGGCAGAATATAGGCTCCATACTCTGGACCCCAGAAGAGCGCTTTCTTATTATAAGGAGCGGATGGCTGAAGTTTGGGGAGAGGTTCGCCAGCTGTTTGTCACCTACGCTGAAGCCGCACCTGGCAGACCTGCAGCCAAGCAGACGGTAGGCAGGTGGGTCACCTCCTGCATAGATCTCTGCAATAGGTTGGCGGGCATGGAGACTCCAAGAGGGATAAGAGCTCATTCTACCCGCCATACCGCTGCTTCGGTGGCTGCTTCCAGGGATGTCCCTATCCAGGAAATCTGCAGGGCTCCTACCTGGAAGTCAGCACACACCTTCATTACCCATTACCACATCGCCCTTGAATCACGCCGGGATGCTGGTTTTGGGACCTCGGTTCTCCAGTCCTTATTTCCCAAGTAAGTATAGGGGGTGCACGCCTTGCCTCCCTCCGCCCGGAGAACTGCTAGGAGTCTGCCAATAAGTGTGGACTGAATAACATATCCACATCCCTAGAAATACAGGTTACTCACCTGTAACAGGAGTTCTAGGAGTGGTATATGTTGTTCATCCACACAACCCACCTGACCTCCCCGGCTTCGACGCGCAACCTGGCTTCCAGTGGGCTAGATCTGGCGTAATGGGGCGGAGCCGAGAGTTTTAGCACCCGGGTGGGTGGGAGGAGCCAGCTTAAAGACCTTCCGGCAAGATTTAAAGCGGCAAGGAACCTGCCAGTAAGTGTGGATGAACAACATATACCACTCCTAGAACTCCTGTTACAGGTGAGTAACCTGTATTTTTATTTCCTGGTCTCTGAGTGGCTGGTACCCCTGCCAGGGGGGTACATTAACTTTCAATAGACGACCAGGAAATAAAAAGTGCCAGCCCCAGTGACCCTTTACTCACCGAGATATCTTTGAGCCCTGCCTGCTTTCTGATTGGCTGATAGCACCTAATTTAATTTCAAATCACCGCAATTTTTTTCTCTCATTTAGCAAAAGAAACTGGGCCCCATGGCTCCTTAGTTCAGTTCCAGCTGCCTGATGAAACAAACACACAACCTCCCATGAGCGCATTTCTGGCTACATGTGTGTTTTTATTTATTGTTTCTTTACAGTAGTCTTCTCTCCTGACAACTACCTCTCCACATCTCCACTCTCACAGAGCACTCTAGCTCCACCAGCCGGCCTCCCCATGTGTCAGTTCCCAGATCTCTCGGTCTCCCACAGCATGCACATACATCCCTCCCAGCTGCAGTTCAGTACTGCAGTAAGAGTCCCCACTTGCTCAATATCCCAAATGCCACCTATTTGTTTTTAAGTTAAAAAAAAAAAAAAAAGCTCTTACTGACTGTCAAAGCAATCAAAGTATTACCCCCAGTGCCGCAGCTCTCCAGACTCCATGCTCCCGTCAGCTTTAAGCAACTGTCTCACTCTCTCCTGGTGGGCTCGACTGCAGTTTGAGTCCCCCGCTCCCATTCAGATAAAAATTATTTTTGTAAATTGGCACTAACTCTCATTCTCTGCTGACTGCTAGCACTGCTGATGTCCCACTCTGCACTGCCGCTATCTCCCAGTCGCACACACCACCTACTGCATAACAAACATGGGAAAAAAAATAGGGGATTATTAAAAGAAATAGTGATCTGCAAAATCTTGCCCGTGTCTCCATACTATACTTCTGGGGAGACACTTCACCTTAACAGGAATGAGATGATGCCGGTTCCCATAATAGCTGCATCTTCCCCAGTACACCACTTCACTAAATAGAATTTGTTTCTTATTTGAACCAAATCACCAGCACAGTATCGGATGACTCTCACAGTACTTGTCTCACGCTGTTCCCCCATTTATCCCTGAGTGCAAACAAAAAGAAAGCTGTGAATAGTTGTTTAAACTTTTTTCCATTTAAAAATGAAAAGTACTGGCCGGTCCGGTGGTGCTGAGGGTTGAGGTGATGGACGCCACACCTTGGGCCAAGCTGACGACCCGGGGTCGGGAGCGACCTCAGGTGTCAGATGGTCGGCCGGGGGGGGGGAGAATTGAGCATCCCAGGGACTGCTCTCCTCCTCTGGGGAGGGAGGGGTGGGAATACTGCTGCTGTGCTGGCTCCTGGTGGAGACTGGGGGTCGGTGCAGGCAGGCAGTCCATTGAAGGGATGGCATGGACGCGTGCATAGCAGCCTCATTGATGCCATGTACGTCCGTGCCAAGAGGTGGGATTCCTACACTACATGAAAAATCCTTCGATGTGCAGCATGATGTCCGGTCCTTCGGTGCCATGCCACTCCGACTCAGGACAGTCCCTCCCAGGTCCAGACCCCCGGCTTCCGCAGTGGTGGGGTATGTACCCACCGCGAAGCAGCCGTAGAGAGGAAAGGAGGAGGGGTCGAGCTCGGGAACTGGGAGTGGCGTGGGGCTGCGGACTTGGACCGACAAGGCCGGGGGGAACCATAGGTAATACCCCCCAGCCTGAGGAGGCAGTAAAAGACACTAGCCAAAAAAAAAAAAAAAAAGAAAAGTACCTCTTCTGTATGATGCCTTCTATTTTCATTGATGGATGTCTGCACTGAAGAGAAACACAGTGGGGGAGTGGGGATGGAACAACGGGGCAATGGCAGGTAAAAGAAAATAACACGGATGACACCATGCATGTCTTTTAGTGGGGGTGGGCAGGAGGGTGGGAGACATCAACTTGCTCAGACTAAGAAACTATTCCTCACATCCTCTGCCTGTGTGTGGTATGGTGGGTGGGGGAGGGTAACCATAACAACCAGCTCCACTCACAACTATGGAGGCTCCTGGGTAATACAGGCAGAGGAACTATTTTATTATAAAACTTATGGCAAACTAATCTTTTACTAAGTTGTTTTTATTAAACTACTTTCTTTTGCAGTGTCCATTTTCTAAACGCAATAACACCCTCTGGGGTGGGCGGTATTGTGCTATACGGACCTTTCAGTGGCTATAAGGCCCTCCGCCTGTAGCGTGGGCCTCATTACATGCCCTAACGTCTGGTATAGCACCAATATGCCCATCCTATTGGGTGTTATTGCTTACTTATGAAACACATTTTTAGTGCAATTGGAATGATATTCCAGGCGCCCTGGGTTCACGTCACAGCTGAGGCACTTACTTTCTCACCTCTGTTTGTATGTGTTCCATAAATATGCACACCACACTCCTGTGTGATTGTTACAAGTAAATATTACCTCTGCTCGAAGGATTTTCGAGCTTCAGGCTGTCTGGTGTGAGGAGCCTTATTTGATTTTTCACAAAGACAGGGTGTGTTTGCGCATGAATCCTAAGTTTCTTCCCAAGGTGATGTCCGAGTTAACCCTTAACCAATCTATCCACCTCCCTGTGTATTTTCCAGAGTGTTCCTATCCAGGGGAAGCACTGCTCCACACTTTAGATGTGCGCAGAATTCTGAAGTATTATCTGCTGTGAACTAAGGACTGCAGAAAGTCTAAGCAGCTTTTCATTTCTTTCACCCAAAGAAGAAAGGGCATTCAGGTTTCTAAACAATGTTTGTCCAAATGGTTGGCCAATTGTATTGTGTTTTGCTACAACAAACATGACAAGGAGTTGCCGGCGATGGTGAAAGCCCACTCCATGAGGGGCATGGCTACCTCTGTGGATTGTTTGGGGCCTCAGCAGCTGACATCTGCACCACTGCCACCTGGAATATCAGTCACACTTTCACCAAGCACTACAGTCTGGACATTGCATCCAGAGCACATGTAGGCTTTGGCCGTGCGGTTCTTCAGGGTCTTCTGTCTCAGGCCTCTGTTTAACTGTCTCTCAGACTGTCTTGATGTGCTTGTAGCTCCTTGGTACTCATTCCTACAGTGAGACCTGATGACTGAGATACCCCTGAGGAAGACAGAACAGTTACGTAAGAACTTACCGTAACAGAAGATCTTCGAGGGGATCTCAGTTATCAGGTCAGCCTTCCTTCCCACCATCCCACTTCTTGGGGTCCTCTTTTCAGACTGCTATCTGGTGTCTCCAGCCTTTTATTTCGGCCTTGGCAACTCTCTCTTCCTCTCTTCAGTCCCCCTGCAGCAGGAGCTTGCTCCCTTGGTCTCCGGGGAAAAAGAACTGAGGAGGGAGTGGGGCTGCTAATGCCTTTATAAGGTTAATGATGTCGGAAGGTGACATCAGCGTGGGCGGTCCCAGTTGTACTGCTGGAAAATCTTCATGTGGATCCTGCTTCACCGACAGTAAAGTTCCTATGGTGTGACCTGATGACTGAGATCCCCTCGAAGATCTACTGTTACGGTAAATTCTTAAGTAAGTGTTCTTTAGCAGAGCTGTGGACATTATTACAGTGCTACAGGTTTAAATCCTGCTATTGCCACTTGCTATGTACCCTAAGCTTAACCACTTCCTCACAGTCATTCTCTATATAGAGCAGTGCCATTTGTTAGCGGGAAAAGTGTCACTATTTTTTTTTTTTTTTACTAAATAATGTATTTCAGGCCAACTCATCAGTATATCCATTTTTGTTTTCATTGCATTTTATTACTAAACTGAAATTTGAGGTTTTGTAGTTTTTAAAAGTAACTGCTCTCTGACCACGTCCACTATGAGTAAATTGAACCTCTTGGTGTGGTGTTGTGCTGTTTACCATCAGAAATGTATACTGTATTAGCAGCCCCCTGATATATTCACAGTATGAATCCAGCATGTCAAGCCAAAAAATAACCTTGAGGGACTGGATTTTTAAAAATTGTTAGTGGCAGCCCTCTTAAATGACTTCAATAATTAATTAAACAATTACTAATAAAAACTGTTTTAATAACATCAGCGAGAAATACAGATAGACTTTTGATAAATCTAAGGGTCTCAGAAATACATTATTGTTAAAAATATAATAATATGAGATGGGTTTGTTCACTGGAAGAGCTGGAAGGATTCATTCAAGCCCACATAGATGACGTATTGAGAGGCTGGAGAGAAACAAACCTACATTTTATTCAGTTCTGTGCTGGGAGGCTAGTTAAGCTCTATATGGAGCTTCAAGAACAATATGGATTAGATAGAAAATATTTTTATAGGCACCTTCGGGTACGTCATTTTATAGAAGCCCAACCTCTGGCACTCATGGACCATACCAAGGCACCTTCCTTAATTATATCCTATTGACACTCATCAGGGCACAGAATACCAAATGTCTAATAGTAGTAGACCAGGGAGGGGCTGTGTATATGGCCTACCTAGATTTTAGCAAGCATTTGATACAGTCCCAAACAAAAGATTAATATACAAGTTAGCCAACCTTGGAGTGGGTCCCAAGGTGGTAGCCTGGATAAAAAACTGGCTGGACAACAGGACGCAGAGGGTAATAGTAAACTGAGTCCACAGTGAAGAAAAGAGGGCAATTAGTGGGGTACGACAGGTTTCAGTACTGGGACCGGTCCTCTTTTTAATGTCTTTGTAAGTGACATTGGAGAGCACTTGGAAGGAAAAGTATGTCTCTCTGCAGATGACACAAAGATCTGCAACAGGTTTGATACACAAGTTGGGGTGGAAAGGATGAAAAGGGACTTGGCAAGGTGGGAGGAATGGTCAAATGTATGGCAGCTCAGATTCAGTGCAAAAAAGTGCAAGGTAATGCACCTGGGAAACAAAAACCCAGGGGAAGAGTACACAATGAGGGGTGAGATACTAACAACAACAAAAATCGAAAGGGATCCGGGAGTAATTATATCAGATGACCTAAAGGTGGGCAAGCAATGTGAGAAGACAGTAAGGAGGGCTGGGGGGATACTGGGATGCATACCAAGAGGCATCAGCAGTAGAAAACAGGAAGTTGTTGTCACTCTATACAGACAGTTGGTGAGACCCCATCTGGAGTACTGCATGCAGTTCTGGAGACCCCATCTCTGCAAAGACATAGACAGAGTGGAGGCTGTTCAGAGGAGGGCAACCAAAATAGTGCAGGGTCTGCACCAGAAGACATATGAAGAGAGATTAAAGCAGCTTAATATGTATACCCTTGAGGAAACAAGGGAGAGGGGGGACATGATAGAAACTTTCAAGTACCTGAAGGAAATTAACAAAGTCCAAGAGGAGATGTGCAAGAATAAGGGGGCACAATTTGAAGATAGAGAGGGAACAGCTCAGAGGTAATGTTAGAAAGTATTTTTTCACAGAGAGGGTTGTGGATGTATGGAACGGCCTTCCTGAGGAGGTTGTGGAGTCAAGAACAGTGGGAGAATTCAAGAATGCATTGGACAGACATAAAGCAATTCTAGTGGGGGGTAGGAGGAAGTAAGCTGTTGGTTAACTAGAATCTGCAGCTTATCCATCAGGTAGGGAAATGGGCAGACTAGGTGGGCCAAGCGGTCCTTATCTGCTGTCAAATTCTATGTTTCTATGTTTCTAGTCACATACCAAGCCCTCAAGGAGACACAGCTCCATGACACACTATGTTTCATGATGAAATGGGGAGGTTTAGTTAACAGGCCCAAGAGACAGCAAGCAGTGGAAGAGCGGTAGTTGCGAGCCAGTTAGGATTACCTCTTCCCATGTATGGAGTGAGTACACCTGGGAACATCTGGTGCGCTACTTTAGAACACCAGTGATGACTGCCAGTTATGGGAATGGGGATAGTGCTGCATGCTGGAGGAGATGTGGGGAAATCAGAGCAACACACACACACACACACACACACACATCATGTAGGTTTGTCCATTGCTGACCACTTTCTTAGAACATTTGGAGGGAGAATTGTGGAGGTGCTCCATGCTCCAGTCCAGCTGACACCCGAGATGTATCTGCTATACCAGTACCTTAGACATAAAGACAGACATGTGAAATATATTCTGGGCATTATGCAAACATACATATGAACATACAGAAGTGCCAGAACATAAAGGTCTTACAGTCTGTCTAGTCTGCTTGAATGTACAATTCCCCCTGTGTTTACAGAGGTAACTGTCCCTCCTCCCTATATCCCCCTGGACCCCTCTCAAATACTCCCTCCGACCCTCTCCCCACCAGCTGCAACTTTCCCCCCTCACCCTCTCCCAATCTCTTTTGAAGCTGTCCATGATTTTTAGAGAACCCACCTCTCTGGAAACGCATTCCACTTAGCTACTGCTCTCTCGGTGAAAAAGCGCTCCTCATCTCTCTCCTGAACTTCCCACCAGCACCACTTTTTGGCTGTTCCTCTAGTGGTCTTGTTTCCACTAAAGCTGAAGAGGCCCTTGGTGCTCACCCTGTTTATACATTTAAGGTACTTGAAGGTTTCGGTCATGTCCCCCGTTTCCCTTCTATCCTCAAGAGAGTACAAGTTAAGCCCTTGAGCTTCTCCTCGTACGTGTTGCCTTTCTCACCCTGGATCATCTTGGTTGCCTTTGTCTGGACTGTTTCCAGCAAGATGATATCTTTCATACGATAAGGGCACCAATATTGCACACTGTACACTAGGTGTGTTCCCACTGGAAACCTGTACAGTGGCAGAATGATCTCTGCCTTCCTGCTGGTAATCCCCTGACCATGTAGCCCAGCATCCAGTTTCCTGTGGCTGCAGCTTTCCTGCAGTGTGCCAAGTGTTTCTGGTCACTAGTGATCATTACACCCAGGTCCTTTTCTTCCTCTGACTTGGTAGCCTGCACACCACTCAATCAGTATTTGGTCCCTGGGTTTCTTTACCCCCAGGTGCATAATTTTACACTTTCTAGTGATGACTCCCAGTTGCCAAATGCAATACCACTTCTCTAGCCTAGTCATATCTTCCCTGAGCTCCTGTCTCCCCTCCTCCATGTCCACCCTCCCACGGAGCTTTGTGTCATCTGTGAATGTGCAAATCTTACCCTTGATCCAGTCCGTGATGTCATTTATGAATATGTTAAACAACACCAGACCAACCACAGAGCCCTATGGGACCCCACTCGTCACAGGCCTAGCTTCTGAGAATTCCCCCTCGACTACCATCTTTTGGCTTCTGTATTGCAGCCACCTTCTAACCCACCCAACAAGCTTAGCCCCCACCCCCAAGTCTTCTAGCTTCCTGACCAGTCTGTGAGGTACAGAGTCGAAGCCCAGATACAGGACATCAGTTGCTTGGCCCATGTCCACTGCCCTGGTGACCCAGTCGAAGAAGTCAATTAGGTTAGTCTGGCAGGATCTCCCTGAGATAAACTCATGCTGCCTCATGTACTGAAGCCTATTGTCTTCCAGAAAGCTCACCAGGTCTGCCAGAGGATCTGCCAGAGCCTCCACCAGTTCCCTGAGGATCCTTGGGTGCATGTCATCTGTCCCTGGGGATTTATCCACCTTTAGGGCCATTAGGCCCTTAAGTACCCCCATCAGCTTGAATGATGCCATTCATGACTTCCCCTCTCCCAGTCCCCATCCCCCTGTTCCCTTGGGGTACTGGTACATCCTTCCCTCTAGTGAAGACTGAAAAGAAGTAGTTTTACGTGTTACGACCTCCACTTTCTCTTCACTACCCTCTGCTAAACCATTCTCCTTTTTATGTTGTCATTTAGCTTCTTTTTCTCTCTTACATATCGGAAAAAGGCCTTCTCCCCTATTTTATCCCCTGTGCTAGTTGCACTTCCCTTGTAGCTTTTGCCACCATGACTGCTCTGCTTGTCACCTATAGCTTTTGCCACCTTCTTGCCAAACCAGCTGGGCTTTTTGGCCATAGTTTTCTTTCTTTTGATTTTTGCACACTCACTAGTGGCCTTCATCAGTCCCTCCTTTATTATTGCCATTTCTGTTCCACATCCATCTCCATTCTTATCCCAGCAAGGTGTCCTACTAGGATTTCTCCCATCCTACGAAAGTTTGCCTTCTTAAAGTCCAAACCCTTGTCCTGGTTCTAACCCTCTCTCTGCTCATGTCCAGGTGGAACCACACCATGTGATGGTCATTACCTGCAAGCAGTGCTTCCACTTTCACTTCCTGAACCTGCTCACAGCTGCACAGGACCGGGTCCAATACACCCTGGCCCAGGAAACCACCCTGAAATGCATCCAGCAGTACTTGCTGCCTAGTGCAGGAGGTACCCGGGGTTTTCCAGTCCATCCCAGGTAGATTGAAAACCCTCATTATTACTGCTTCTACTCTACTAGCTATTTCCATGAGTCCCTAGTACTCTGTCCAGTTCCTCTTCCTGGGAAGGTGGCCTGTAACCCACCACCATCCTTCATTTCTACACCCAGTGGATTATACATGTGCCCATGATGCTTCAGTCTTAGACCCGCCTCTTCCTCTCTAGTACAAGTTACCCACCTCTTTCATGTACAGGGACACCCCCTACCCCCACAATCTCCCTATTCTTTCTATGTAGTTTACACCCGGGAACTGCAAGGTCCTGGTTGTGGTTTTGTGTGGTCCACGTCTTTGTAATGGTCACTGTGTCCAACTCTCCCTCGGGCATCAGTGAGTGCAGTGCTGCTATCTTTTTCCCAAGATTCTGGCATTCAGAGACACCACCCTCCACTGCGACTTGGGATTTCCCATATCGCTGACCTGCCCCCTACCGTCTCCTCTCCTCCCTCAGTTGCCCTTCCTACCTCCACTCTTTTCTTCTAGTTCCTTCCATGCTGTCCTGCCTGGGAAGCCTGTTAACCTGCTTTCCAAGTGACTAAGGGTGCTGTGCACCCTGCTGCCTCCTCCCCCCATTAGTTTAAATTGAGTTTTTTCCCAATGAATTCCTCCAGCGTGCCCTTCAGGACCCTTGAATGGAACACATTCCAAAGAAAGGGGGCTTACTAGTGGAGTACCTCAGGGCTCAGTACTGGGTCCAGTCCTCTTTAATGTCTTTATAGGTGACATTGCAGAGGGTCTGGAAGGAAAGGTATGCCTCTTTGCAGATGACACAAAGATCTGTAACAGAGTTGATACACAAGGGGGGACAGAAAGGATGAGAAGGGACTTGGCAAGGTTGGAGGAATGGTCAGACATATGGCAGCTTAGATTCAATGCAAAGAAGTGCAAAGTAATGCACCTGGGAAATAAAAATCCAGGAGAAGAGTACACAATAGCAGGGGAGGTACTAACAACAACAATAATGGAAAGGGACCTGGGGGTAGTCATATCAAATGACCTAAAGGTGGGTAAGCAATGTGAGAAGTCAGTAAGGAGGGCCAGGGGGATACTGGGATGCATAGGGAGCGGCATCACAATTAAAAAAAAAAAAAGGGCAGTGGTTATCCCTCTGTACAGACAGTTGGTGAGACCCCATCTGGAGTACTGTGTGCAGTTTTGGAGACCTCATCTACGCAAGGACATAGACAGGATGGAAGCAGTCCAGAGGAGGGCAACTAAAATGGTGCAGGGTCTACATCAGAAACCATGTGAAGAGAGACTGAGAGAGCTTAATATGTATACCCTTGATGAAAGGAGGGATAGGGGGTACATGATATAAACTTTTAAGTACCTCAAGGGAATTAAAGTCCAGGAGGGTAACATCTTTCAGAAAAAGAGATGTGTAAGAACAAGGGGGCACAATTTAAAGATAGAGGGGGGATGGCTCAGGGGTAATGTGAGGACATATTTTTTCACGGAGAGAGTGGTGGACGCATGGAACCGCCTTCTTGGTGAGGTTGTGGGGTCTAAAACAGTGGGGGAATTCAAACATGCATGGGACAGACATAAGGCAATTGTAGTGGGGGTTGCAGGAAGTAGGCTGTTGGTTAACTAGAATCTGCAGCTTATCCAATAGATAGGGAAATGGGCAGACTGGGTGGGCCAAGTGGTCCTTCAAACAACATGAAGTCTTGCTATATTATGACATATGCAGTTTGTCCCAGCCTTAGAACTGCTCCGGAGGTGAAAGAGTTAACTTCCATGCCAGGCATGGAATCTTGAGTGGCTGGTTGAAAAACTCTGTCTGTTGATCTTCAAACTGAAACTGTCAGATTCTTTACTCCGCCTCGCTGAACAGTCGCTCCGGAGATTCCTCCTACTGCTCGGTTCATTTGTCGGTTAAAAAAGTGTTATTTCTCGGTTTTCTAAACCTCAAGTATATATATTTAACCGCCAACCGGTCGGTTCAAGCTCTGTCTGTGGTATCGTAAATAATAGACAGGTTTTACTTTTCTCTGTGTGGAACTTGCAAACGTCTTATCGGTTCGGTTTGAACCGATCAGGTTGTTGTTAAAATTTATTAAATTTCATTTAGAGTGCAGTTCCGGTTCTTATCGGTTCTAAAAAGCGGATTTCATTACGGTTTTTCCACGACCTGACACTTAAGTTGGGAACCGATAAGGGTGTTTGCTTTGGCGATTTGTCGGAAAAGGCAAGTTGGTTAGGCTGGCATTATGTCTGAGAAACCCAAAGGAAAAACCGGGCCCACTGGGTTTGGTTTCAGCACTGTAGTGTCTGTGGGGAAGCCTTTGCCAAGGCTGACCCACACACCACATGTGTTTATTGTCTGGGGTTTGACCACCTCAATGCAGACTGCCAGATTTGCAAGAATTTCCCTGCAGCTACCCTGGATAAGAGAGTTGGTAGGCTCAGGGAACCAGAGGCCAAAAAGTCCACTGACCCGGATGAGCCAGCCCGGCTCGGGTGCCAACCGAACGGGAGGGAGTCTCTCTCGACCAGGGCGATACTCGGCAAACGAAGAGCTGACTCAGAGGAGCCAGTTCCAGCAAAGAGAATTAGAAAGTCAGCAGGTGTGGAGCCAAAATTTCTTCTCCAACCGCTGCTGAGATAGCCAAAGTGATCCAAATTGTCCAGTCGCTTTCCCCGGTTCCATCCGAACTGACACCAGCAGGTAAACGGTCGATTGGCGGTTCCACTGTTCAAGAATATGATATAGAAGAATTTTATGAACGGGGAGGAGGGAGGAGGATTATGAAGAAAGTGAATGTGATTTTGAAAGTCTGGATGTGCCCATTGAACCGGACATCTCCCCAGACAGACCTTCAGGAGTATCCCCAGGCTTTCTGAGTCCCTTCTCATTTTCTGTTTTATAAAAGTTGTTGAAACCCTCCAGCTCCCTTTGGAAGAAGCTGTGGATGAACAGGAGCCTGACTATGTGGAAATGATGGATATCCCAGAGTCTTCTAGAGATTGTCTATTCCTTTACATAAATCTTTTAGGAAACAGACAATAAAGATTTTAAAAGCTCCTAATTCTTTACCTCCTGTGGATAAAAGATGGACAGGAGGTATACATTGCCAGGCTCTGATACGGAGTTCCTTCACAACAATGCAGCCATGTTAGTAGTGCAGGCTGCAGCCTGTGATAAGGCAAATATCTCTTGGCTTCACACCCCCCTGACAAGGACTCCAGGAGGATTGATGCCATGGCAAAGAAACAATACATGGCAGCATCCTTGGGACTCAGGCAGGCAAATTATATGGTCTGTGTTGCAAGATACCAGAAATCCAGATGGGATACTGTTGTGGCTTTAGCGAAACAGGTCCCTGGCCAGCTTGCCAAGGAGCTGGAACAGGTGGCTGCTGATGGTATTGAGGCATCCAAGGTGCAATTCCATGCTGCAGTGGACTCTAATGATGTATCTTAAAGAGTCATGGCTATATCTGTGGCTTTCAGAGAATGGCTTGGCTCAGGTGTACTAGCCTGTCACAGGATACCCAGGCTAAGGCCATGGATTTTTTCTGTTGTGGCTATCCTCTGTTTGGGGAGCAGACAGAGAATTACATGAAGAAATGGATGAGTATAGGACCACTTATAGGAGTGCACAGGCCAAGGAGAGGCGAGCCACTCCTCAGAGGCAGCTTTCAGGGGCAGGGGCAGGCCTTTTCACAGGCCTTTTGCAAGCAGGCCTCCTCAGCTTATGCCCAGAGGGGTTCTTCAGAGGAGAGGCAGACGGGTACGCAAGCAGGCCTGCCCCACCCGCCAGCCTAAAAGCTCCTGCCAAACAGGCACCCTGATGGGATGCCCAGGGCCGATTCTCCATTACCTGTGGTAGCGGCTTACTTCAGTCCAGGACTGGGGTCTTTAACATCAGACAAGTGGGTCCTGAAGTAAGAAGTCAGGACTGGTTCTCAGCTTCAAAAATTTCCAAAGATGAGAACCAGATCCTTTCCACCTGCAAATCCATCAGAGGCTCTTGCTTTGAAACAGAAGTCTCAACCTCTTGGCTCTCAGAGCTGTAGAAAGGGTTCCTCCCCTACACCAGGGCAAAGGTCTGTACTCCAGGTACTTCCTTACCCCAAAAAAGACAGGAGAATGGCGGCCCATCCTGGATCTAAGATACCTAAACAAGCACCTTTAAAACCAAAATTCAAAATGGTGACTCTGGGAATTATTTTACCTCCCTAAGGCCAGGGACTGGCTAGTGTCCCTGGACCTCGAGGATGCCTACTCCATGTTCTCATCAGAAGCTCCCACCGAAGAACCTCAGATTCGAACTGCCCTCAGGCCATTACCAGTTCAGAGCAATGCCCTTCGGCCTCACCTCTGCCCCAAGGGTATTCACCAAATGCCTGGCAGTAGCAGTTGCTCACTTAAGAAGGCAAAAGATTGCCATCTTTCCTTATCTGGACGACTGGCTCATAGTGGGTCAGTCTCCAGACCAAGTCAAATCACACCTTCAGGTTACCCAGCAGCTGCTTACATCTCTAGGTTTCTCCTCAATCTTCCAAAGTCAGTCTCTAGAGCCTGTTCAGCTACTCACCTTCATAGGCAGAACTGGACACAAAGCTGGCCAGAGCTTTCCTTCCTCTAGAAAGAGTAAAGACCCTGGTGGCTCTGGCCTCCTCCTTCCACTCTGCAGGTCTCGGCCAGCAAGGCACTTTCTACAGCTCCTGGGCCACATGGCTGCTTCCACAGCTGTAGTGCAAAGCAAGATTTTAGATGAGGGACATCCAGTTCCATTTGAGAGCCTTCTGGTCTCAAAGGAGAGATCCTCTAACCAAATTGGTCCCAGTAACTCAAACCCTGATCCAGGCCCTGCAGTGGTGGCAGGATCAGAGCAATCTGAGGCAGGGGGTTCCTTTCATCCCTCAATCTCACTCCTTGACCCTTACTACAGATGCGTCCATCTTGGGATGGGGAGCTCACTTGGGCGACCTCACTACCCAGGGATTGTGGTCCCCTCAGGAATCTCTGCTCCACATCAATCTGTTGGAACTCAGAGTTGTTTTCTTGCACTTCAGGTTTTTTCTGCATCTGTTCAGAACAAAGTGGTACAGGTCAGAACAGACAACACCACTACAATGTGGTACATCAACAAGCAAGCGGGCACTCCGTCCTCGGCCTTGTGCACCGAGGCGATGAAGTTGTGGTCTCTGGCTTATTCCTGAACACCCTCTCATGGCAGTTCCACCTCCCAGGCAAAGACAATGCCTGGCAGATGCTCTCAGCAGGATTTCCCAGGGCCATCACGAATGGTCACTGGATCCCCTAGTACTGGGGTTAGTATTTGCCAGGTGGGGCACCCTCAGATAGATCTTTTGCAGCCCCAGACAATCACCAACTCCGCTTTTTGTTGCAGGCCCCAGTGTTAGGCTCAGTTCCTCTGGATGCCTTCCTTCTCGATTTGGAAGGAAGTTCCTCTATGCCTTCCCCTTCCTCTCTTGTTCAGGTGCTAGTCAAATCAGATCTCAACCTTGCAAGATGATTCTGAGTGCTCCAGATTGGGCCAGACAGCCTGGTATCCACTCCTTCTGTCCTTAGCAGTCCACCTTCCCCTGTGCCTTCCCAGGAATCACAATCTGTTAACCTGTGCCCAGGGGAGAGTTTGGTATCCGAATCTCAATTCCCTCAACCTCAAGGCCTGGCTCTTGAGGAGTTAGAGTTTGCTGACCTACACCTTTCTCAAGGTGTACTCAATATCTTGAAAGCTTCTAGGAAGCCTTCCACCAGGGCTACTTATAATTCTAAATGGAAAAGGTTTTCCATATGGTGCTCTGCAAAGCATGTTTCCCCAGAATCAGCTGATTTGCCCACAGTCCTGGACTATATGGTCCATCTAAATACTTTGGGGCTGAGGCCAGCTACCCTGAAAGTGCATTTGGCAGCTGTCTCTGCTTTTATTTCAGCAGGAAAGCCCTCTTCTCTTTCTGCTCACCCTGTATTCTCCCAAGTTTTTCAAGGGATTGCTTCATACCAACCCTCCATTCAGGGACCCTGCTCCTGCCTGGGATCTTAATGTTTGCATTGCTCAGCTAATGCAACCCCCCTTTGAGCCTTTGTCTTCAGCAGAGCTTAAGTACTTGACTTGGAAAACTGTGTTTCTAGTAGCCATCACTTCTGCCAGGCGCATAAGTGAATTGCAGGCTTTGTCAGTGGAGCCTGATTTTATCTCCTTTCACAGAGAGAAGGTAGTCCTCAGGACTAACAGAAAGTTCTTGCCTAAGGTGGTTTCAGATTTCCACCTTAATCAATCTATATCTCTTCCAGTGTACTTCACTGACCATTCCTCCTCTGGCAAGAGGAGGCTGCACAGTTTAGATGTAAAGAGAGCCCTTAGTTACTACATAGAGCGTACCAAGGGTCACAGGTTTGACTCCCTCCAACTGTTCCTCACTTATGGTGAGGTGGGTAAAGGGAAACCTGCCACTAAAAGATCCATTGCCAGGTGGATTGTCTCTTGTATCCAATTTTGCTATCAAAAACTGGGTAAGGTTCCCCCTTCAGGCCTGAGGGCTCACTCTACCAGAGGTACAGCTGTGTCCCTAGCTGCTGCCAGGGACGTCCCTATCTTAGAGATATGTCAAGTAGCTACCTGGAAAACGGTACACACTTTCACCAAGCATTAGTCTCTGGACATCCAGGCTAGGAGTGATGCTCGGTTTGGCACAGCTGTTACTGAGACCCTATTTCCTAAGTAGGTTCTGTCTCCTCCTCCATGGAGGTACTGCGTGTAGTCTGCATATGTCTTAATATAGCAAGACTTCATGTTGTTTGAAGAAAAATTGCTCACCTTAGTAATGTTGTTTCTTCTAATGAGTCTTGCTATATTATGACCTCCCTGCTCTTGTTTGGATGTGGGTGGGCAATGCAGTGTTGGCACTTAATGATGCCCACCTTGTGTTTTCACCCTTTTTGGGGTGTTTGGGTGTTGTATTTTATTTTATTTTATTTTTGGATCCCTGACTTGAGTCTTTGTTTTGGGACCAGAAAAATTGTGAATATTTTAGTAGCAGTTGGCTAGGGTAGGTTTACAGCTTCCACACAGAACCTTAGTGAGTTTTGCTCATAAAGATCTGACAGTTTCAGTTTGAAGATCAACAGACAGAGTTTTTTCAACTGAGCTCGCGCTCAAGATTCCATGCCTGGCATGGAAGTTAACTCTTTCACCTCCGGAGCAGTTCTAAGGCTGGGACAAACTGCATATGTCATAATATAGCAAGACTCCATTAGAAGAAACAACATTACTAAGGTGAGTAATTTTTTCTTATCTGCCGTCAAAGTCTATGTTTCTATGTTTCTTGAATCCTTCCTACTGAGATGCAACCTGTCTGGTACATGCAGGTCCATGTTATCCCAGGTCCCTCCTCACCCACCAATGGGCTTGTACCCCTCCTTTTCACACCACCTCCTGGGCCATCCAATAAATTCATATATTCTTACCTTCTTTACAATACTAGCCCTCATTACTGGAAGCACCTCCAAGAAAGCTACCATGCTCCCTGCATCGCTGCAAATTCTCCCCACATCCCTCAACCTCTCCTGCACCTTCCACACCTCACATCCTGCAAGATCATTCAACCTCAGGTGTCTATAATGTGAGTTTCTAGGGATGTGAATATGTTCTATCCACACTTGTTGGCAGATGGCCTTTCCCTTTGAGGATCGCTGGAATGTCTTCAAGCTGGCTTCTCCCACTCACCTGGGTGGTAAAACCTTCAGCTCTACCCCGTGACTCCAGATCTTCCTTTCCGCTAGAGGGTTCAGGTTTCCTCCTTAGTACTCCCATGTGTGGTAGGCCCTGGCTCTCGAATCATCGGATTTGCTTCCAAAACATACCTTAAAACTCATTTGACTTTCATCTGCTGCTGCTTCTCTCGCTTCCGCGATGGAAGAGAAAACCATTCCCAGGTTCTGCCGGTGCCCCTACAAGCAGAAGATGTCTCACACCGACCCTCACGCAATGTGCGTGTACTGCCTAGGACATGACCATGATCCGCAGGCTTGCGATCTCTGTCAGTCCTGTCATCCATCAGTTCTGGAAGACCGCGCTGCCCGACTCCAGCTGGGGCGACTGGAAAAGCAATACCCACCGGTTAAATCCAAGGATGCCCATTGGGTGGTCTCCGTGGCTGTGGGGTCCGCTGAGCAGCTTGGACAGCTCAAGGCCTTCGAGGAGGAGGCAGCCCAGGCCACAGCTAGTTCCTCTTTGGATTCTGTCTTCATTCCACTCCAACTGGGCTCCACTTATTCGGCTTCCTTCAAAGAGCAGTGCCAGTCTTTCTCGACTAAGGGAGAAGGCCCTTCTGGGTCGCATGTTTCATACTCTCGCAAGAAGGAGTCAAAGAAGGAAAAGATTCAACATCAACGCTCTTGGGATTGGGAGCGGTCCCGCTCCCAGGAGATTCCAGTTTCGACTTCGGTCGAAATCGCGGCCGGGGCCGCTGGTTTCACGGAGCCCCCATCAGACCAGTTGACTGAGACGCCTGCCAATGCGGCCGAGATTTTTCTTGAATCGATCAACAGGTTGTCGCCAGTTGAGGCTGACAACTCCCTCTTTCAGACTTTGGTGCTTGCAGTGTCTTTGAACGGGTTGGCTCAGCCTGCTGGGTTGAACCTGACCACTCAGGAACCTGACCTGGAGGAGCCACGGGGATCCCCGGCTCCTTCCAGAGTCCTCCGTCGGCCCTGCTGATGGTTGAGGTCTTGGTTCTCCTCTACTGGATTGGACTGATCTTGCTGTTACCAGCGATCTCACTCCTGACATCACAGTAAGTGGTGGTGCCGCTAATCTTCTTCATCCTCCTTGGATGAGGAGAGGCTCCAGCGCAAGTTGTGTTGGCGCTACGAAGATTTGATGTGGCAACAGTTAGTCTTGACTGGTACGAAGCCGACCCTGGTTTCTACCCTGGCTATCAAGTGGCTGTCGCTCGAATGGCCGACATTGGCTCCTGCCACCATCACCCCTGCGGAGGTGCTGCCTCAGGCCTAGCCGGCCCAGCCAAAGCAGACTTCTCTGCCGATTGTGGTGGAGCCACCACCCGAACAGCCAAAGTCTGGGGCCCCGACCAAGGATTCTCTGTCAGCAAAAGGGTTGCCCCATTGGCTGTTGGTCACCCTCACTCCCGATCGCCCAAGGCGGGTTGAGGGCGACTCAGGTGGATGCCTGCTTTACGCGGACTCCTCATTGCACTCACATCCCATCAACATGGAGTCTTCTGGGGGCCTTTCCATGGACAAGGGACCCACCTTGTTCATGAGTATTCTTCAATTCATTTCCGAGTCCACAGAGATGGAGCTCGAACCTGTCCAGAAATGGGCCAGATATCCCCTAACAGAGATTCTGGACAAAGCGGACTCTCCTACGGAGGGAGGCCTTCCCTGTGGTCATGGCCATTGTTGGCCCAGCTCTGGATCTGTGGCAGCATCCTGCAACTTGCCCTGCTCCCTTGGCCCAGATGGCCTGGAAATACGCTGTTCCAACCAGCTCCCTTTCTGGGTTTTTGGAGCATCCTTCAGCTGAAGGTCTGGTGGCTGACTCCGTCTTTCGGCGCTCAGTTAATACAGGCGACATGGACAGACCGCCAGACAAAGAATCCCAGAAGTTGGATCATTCAGCGAAGAAGGTCTTCGCTGCTTCCTCACTTGGCCTTCATCAGGCTAGCTCATCCATGCTGATGGCACACTTTTCCCATGCCCTTCTGGGCTCCATGGACGAGGTTATTCCTCATCTTCCGGCGGACCTTCAGACCACAGTCAAGCAGGTCCTGGACCAGGGAAGAGCAGTGGCAAAGCAACAACTCCAGACTGCTCTGAACATTGGTGACTCTTGTGCCTGCTCAGTAGCGGCCACAGTAGCCATGTGCCATAGGGCTTGGTTGAGGATCTCGACCTTCACTGCTGACACTCGACACAAGCTGGCAGATGTCCCCTTTTTGGGTACTGACTTGTCTGAGCCTGGTGTGGAGGGCCACCTCTAATGTATTGAGAAGTCCAGTGCCACCCTGGACTCTGTGACATCTGCCCAGAAGGACAAGGGTTCCAAGCACCAGAAGTGCAAGCCCTTTCGCTCTTCTACTCCTGCGGCCAGACCAGCCCAGCAGCAGGGCCAGCAGGTGCAAATCTGGTGACCACGGGCCAAGTAAGTGGCCTGATTGGTCAGAAAGCCTGGAGGGAAGGGCCCTGGTGGCTCCTCAGCCAGATCCTCCTCCTCTAAGTCTGCCCAGTGACGGGCTGAGGGGTGCCACACTCAACCCTGTCACACCTCCCCTGGGTCCTCCCGTGGGGGGCTGGCTCCACGACCTCTTTTCCGCCTGGTCCATTATCACCACGGACTGTTGGGTGCTGGAAGTGGTTGGCTGGGACCTGCCTCTGGAATTTGGGCAGGTCCCCCCAAGCCGAGCCTGCGCCCCACAGGAGGATCTGGTGTCTGCTGTCACTCAGTCAGGTCTCTGAGATGACATCTCTCAGCTCCTCCGCAAGGAGGTGGTGTGCAGAGTTGTGGACCTTCCTTCAGACCCAGGGTTCATT
This sequence comes from Neoceratodus forsteri, assembly GCA_016271365.2. NCBI lineage: Eukaryota > Metazoa > Chordata > Ceratodontiformes > Ceratodontidae > Neoceratodus > Neoceratodus forsteri. Next base: position 574,633,450 of record CM057452.1, read on the forward strand.
TCCAGGTACTCCTGGTACCAAAATGGACAGGGGGGCTGGCACCCCATTCTCGATCTACACGACCGGAACAGGTTCCTCAGGTCCTGCACCTTCTGGATGGTAACTCTAGCTCAGATCATACCATCCCTGGAGCATGGCATGTGGTTTTGCTCCCTGGATCTTCAAGACGCGTTCTTTCATGTCCCGATCCGTCTGTCCCACCAGCAGTTCCTCTGCTTCTGAGCCAAGAGAACCCGCTATGAGTTCCAGGCCATGCCATTTGGTCTTTCATCGGCCCTCAGGGTCTTCACCAAATGCATGGCAGTGGTGGCAGCTTTCCTGAGGTGCCGAGGGGTCCAGGTGTATCCCTGTCTGGATGACTGGCTCATAGCAGGTCCTTCCAGGTAGGAGGTGGAGCGGTCCAGGGATCTGGCCCTCCAGACTTGCTTCGATTTTTGGCCTCTGGATACAGTAAGTCGGAACTCATGCCCTACTTGAGTGATTCAGTTCATCGGGGCAGAGCGTGACTCTTGCAGAGCCAGAGCTTGGCTCCTGGTGGATAGGGTGAAGGTTCTTTCCTCCTTTGCTCATTCATTTCTAGTTGGGCAGTCGCACCCTGCCCAGGACTTCCTGCGCCTTCTGGGCTACATGGCGGCCTGCACCAGCATGGTCCAATGGGCCCGCTAGCATATGCATTCCCTTCAATGGGAAGTGGCCAGCCAGTGGTCAGGTCACCTCGACCAGCTGATCACTGTGACCCAGAGGATTTGGGACAGCCTCCAACAGTGACTAGAGTTCCAGGCTTTGGATGTCTCTGGTGAGGTCCTCATGGCTGTTGAGGCATTCCGTAAGGAATTGACCAGAAAATGCTATGCCTTCAAATGGAAGGGATTTTCCATTTGGTGCCAGGGCAAGGGATTGGACCCTCCATCCTGTCTGGTGGCTAGCATTTTGGACTATCTGTAGTCCCTCTCCCAGCTGGGGCTTCGCTCGACAACCCTTAAGGTGCACCTGGAAGCCATCTCTGCCTACCAGGTGTGGGCTGGTATGCAGTCGGTGACTCAGGAGAAAGTAGTCTGTTGCTTTTTCAAGAGCCTAGATCACATATCCCCTCTGGTGCATGAACCTCCACCTTCATGGAATTTACTGCTGGTTTTGGCAAAGCACATGGGCAAGCCATTTGAACTATGCACAAGTGTAACGTGTCACATTTGTCGTGGAAGACTGCCTTTTTGGTGGCTGTCCCGTCCGCCACAAGGACTGGGGAGCTCCAGGTACTTTCGGTGGAGTCTCCTTACTTACTCTTCCATAGGGACAAGGTTGTCCTGTGCCCCCACCCGAAATTCCTTCCAAAGGTGGTGTCAGAGTTTCACCATAACCAGGTGTTGACTCTGCCGGTGTTTTACCCCAGTTACACCTCAGAGGCAGAGTACAGGCTCCATACCTTGGACCTGAGACGAGCGCTTGCCTACTACCAAGAGCGTACGGTGGAAGTCCAGGGAGAGGTTCGCCAGCTGTTTGCCACCTACGCTGAAGCCGCACCTGGCAGACCTACAGCCAAGTGGATGATTTGGCAGGTGGATCAATTCCTGCATTGATCTCTGCTATAGGTTGGCAGGTAGGGAGCCTCCCGTAGGGCTAAGGACTTATTCCACCTGCCATACCACTGCATCGGTGACTGCTTCTAGAGACATCCCTATCCAGGAAATCTGCAGGGCTGCTACCTGGAAGTTGGCACACACCTCCATTTCCCATTACCACATTGACCTCCACTCACACTGGGATGCTAGTTTTGGGGCCTCAGTTCTCCAATCTCTATTCCCTAAGTAGGGGGTGTGCACCTTGCCTCCCTCCTCCTGGAGACCTGCTAGGAGTCTGCCAACAAGTGTGGATGGAGCAACATATCCACTTCCCTAGAAAAACAGGTTACCTGTAACAGTAGATCTTCTACGGACTGGTCTCTTGCAGTAAGTCATTACTTATGGGAGTATCCACCAGGTGGCGCTGTCAAATGGCAGCTTCTTCCAGCAGTCTTCCGTGGGGGTCTCCCACACAACCACACAACATCACTTCCTGTGGATGTGTATAAGAGTGAGCGGCCCCCAGTACCCTCTGTTCATTTTCCTGCCGGCTTCAGTTCACACAGTCAGCTCTCCTGACCTCCTGGGTTGCAGTCTTCGACTTAGACTTGAACCGATTGTTCTACTTTCTGTTCCAGGCCTGTAACTTACTCACTGTACCCCCGCCGGACTTCTTTTATGCAGCAGGCCCGGTGTTCCATAAGAGCTCCTGGTACACCTGCTGCTTCCTGGCCCAGGCACTGTTGCTGGGTCTGGGGATTTACTAGGGCTGCTGTTAACAGCCCAGCCCGATTTTACTTCTCTCTGCTGAGCCTGTGGAACACTCCCATGTCCTGGCTCTTCTGCTTCCAGGACCCAGGCCTGTGCACCACACACTGCGCCTCCGGCTCCTGCCTCTGGTCCCTGGGTATGTGTACTACTCCCAGGCCCTGACTCTTCTACTTCCACTAGGCTGGGCCTATGCTCCTCACGGTGCCCCTGGCCCTCCTTGCTCACAGCACCCCTGCTGCTCCCTGGCCCAGGCTCTCTTGCTGGGCCTTGGGACTTGCTCATGGCTGATCATCCGGCCAGGCCAGAATGGACCTTGCAGGGGCCGCCTTAAAGGCTCTCCAGTCAAGGGCATTTGTTCCAGGCATAGAAGGGAGCACGATTCACACTTCTCACACTCCCTCCACCTTACTTCATCGATGGTGGTTCCTCCATCGTTGATGGAGCGTTCCTCATCATTGGGGCTGCTCCCCCATCGACTGAGCCTGCTGGGCTTGTTTTATTTTCGGCCTTGTCCCATCGACGGAGCTTGTTTTTGAATGTCTCCCATTTTTCGGGCTGTGTTGCCCCATCAATGGACCGTTCCTCGTTGACTCTCCCTTGTTGACGAGAGCTCTTCTCCTGTCGACGGGACCTGATTCTGCTGTTCTGTCATCGACAGTGGCTTATTCTCCATCGATGGGGCACTCCTCGTCGATGGGGACACCTCTCCCGTCGATGGAACGGTGTGTTTTGCATGCCTTGCATGTGTCATCAACGGGACGGCTTCCACCATCGACGGAGAGGCTTGTTTCTGGTCTCTTGTTGACGGGGATGATTCCACTGTCAGTGGAGGAGCCTCTCCTCCTTCCCTCCTCCACAAGGATGCTTCCCTTGATACGGGCTTCCCACCCCAGGACACCCTCTGCTCGGGGCTTTGCTTCTGTGGCCCCCCCGCTCATCCCGGCACCTTGTTTTGGTGTCCTCAGGGGTCTCCTCCCCCTGTCTCCAATTTTGTGCCCTTTGGACGTGAATTTTCCCGGGTCTTTGGCCCGGCTGAGGGGACCCAACCCTGAGTCCCTTACCCCTTTGCTGATCCTGGACCACAAGAGTTGGAGTGCCTTCTCCCGCTATTCGGGGTCAGCGGTTCCCAGGCTGACTCGTCCTCCTCCTAGCACTGCCCTTGGGCACCCTCTGTTTACAGACCTTCCCCAACACAAGTGCCGGGCATTGCCTGCATTGTGCTGGAGGTCCTACGGTCCATGGGCCAGGGTCCAGCCTTGTCCCGTTTCCCCCTCCTCTCCGCCCGGACGCTTGCACCCGGATCCAGCGCTTCCTGCCTGGTTTGCCCCCCACTCCTCCTCCCATTTCTGTGGACTTCCTTTATGGGGATTCCAGGATAGGGGATCCTTTTGTGGGGGATGTTCATGGTGGGGACCTTTCAGACCATGGGGACCTTGGTTCCCCCCCATCCGTGTCCTCCTTTTTGGAGGCCGCCCTGCCTGAACCCCCTGATCCCTCCACTCTCCCGGATCCCTTCTTCACGGAGCTCATGCTGCAGATTCAGCATGCTTTTGGCTTCCCTGCTGCAGATCAGGACTCCTTTCGTCGGGACATGGCTGCCTACCTCGACATTCCTGAGGAGCCTGCAATGGTTGTCCTGCCTTTGATTCCTGCGTATTTTCATGCACTCTGTTATATTTGGTCTCATCCTGCTTCCGCTCAGTCTGCCCCTCATAGCCCTGCTCAGTTCAGCCGCTGTCTGCCATGCCCTCCCTTTCCTGTCACCTGGTCTATGCATGCTTTGATGCGGTTGATGCAGCGGCCCGCCTCTCGGCCTCCGATGTCATCCTTCAGGGCTTCACCTGGCTGCAGGTTTCAGGTTTGCCACCCGGCGTCCAGCTGTCAGTCGCCGATGCCCCTTTTTCTGGGAACCTGCTGTTTGGACCTGGTGCTCAGTCCATCCTGGATTCCCTTCAGGCTTCAGGGCATACTCTCTGGTCTGTTCAGGACCTCCATCACACCCCCAGGTCCCACCCCTATGCTCCCGCGGGTGGGCCGCCTCATGCCCATCCCCCCTACTGGGGTGCCTCTTGGGACCGTGGTAGGGCCTCCAGGTGGGCAGCTTAGTCTGCCCCTCCACGGCGTGCCCACCCGTCACGCGGGATGGGACCCGCTTCTGTGCCTTAAACCGCTTTTCAGGGTTCCCCCACTTCCTCTTGCAGGCCTCAGAGGTGCCTGGGGATCTCTCTACCTTTTCTTGGAGGCTTGCTCCTGGACTGAATGCTTCGCTCCTCCATTCGGATCTGATTAGAACTCCTGCTACTCTCCTTGCTGGAGCCCTTAAGTTGTTCCTTCCTCTGACCATCCGGGATGTTTTTTCCCGGTGCTCCTCTTTCTGATCCGCTCTACTTGTCTTTCTACTGGATTTGACTTTATGCCAGAGCCAGTCGACCTCTGCCTTGTCAGGATGAATCACTGTGCCTGGCCACCTACAGTTCTTTTTACATCATGCCTCCTGCAAGCTGTCCTCACCCACCTTTGAGCCTGCCTGAGCGGGTGTGGTTTGAGTTGACATTTCTCTACGATTTCATGCCAATTGTCTTCGCCTAACCATTGGCCTGTCTGCCTGCATGGAAGAGGTTTGAGTTGACATTTCTCCTAAATATCATACATGTTGTCCTCCCCACCTTTGGCCTATCTGCCAGAGCGGGTGTGGTTGCAGTTGACATATTTCCTGTGAAGTTAACTTCTTTGGCATTGTGCACAGCTGGGTTTGACACAGGTTCAACCATCAGGCATGCCCTCTGGCCCAGCTTCCAGCCTTGCCTTTCCTCCCATTTGAATTTTGCTGCTTGGTAATCTCCCATAAATAATGACTTGCTGCAAGAGACCAGTCTGTAGAAGATAGTACAGTTACGTAAGAACTCTCTTGCAGTAAGTCCCTGCCCTCCATCCCCCTGCCTTCTTGCCTCGAATCTGCAACTCAGGACGTTGGGTGGGATCGCTGTTCTGTTTTTCTGGCCCCCGTTTACCTCGGTCCAGGCCGTGCTCACCAAAGCTGACGGTGAACAGAGGGTACTGGGGGCCGCCCACCCTTATACACATCCACAGGAAGTGATGTTGTGTGGGCAGCCCCCATGGAAGACTGCTGGAAGAAGCTGCCATGTGACAGCGCCACCTGGTGGATACTCCCATAAGTAATGACTTGCTGCAAGAGACAGTCCTCGGAAGATCCACTGTTATGGTAAGTTCTTACGTAACTGTACTTTCTAGGAGTGGTATATGTTCATATTCACAATAAAGACGGGCACTTGGTTGGTGATGCTGATAGCACAAAATATGTATATCCAGTAGGTAAATAGTTGCAGCACACACCCTTGCAGTAAGGAGATGAAACAAAAAAATCTAGTTCAAGTGAACATAGTTTTTATTCCAGCATCATAGTAGCAGTACAAGCATTCTTACGTTTCACCCCTTGCCTCAGGGGCTTCCTCAAAGAATTGAGGAAGCCCCTCCTGTACTGGTACTATGATGCTGGAATACGTATTGAGTGGTATATGTTGTTCATCCACACTGACCCACCCAACTTCCCTGGCTTCAACGCACACCTCTGCTTCCAGCGGGCTAGATCTGGCATCATGGGGCAGGGCCAAGGGTTTTACCACCCGGGTGGGTGGGAGGAGCCAGATTGAAGACGTTTCGGTGATCTGACAACAAGTGTGGATGAACAACATATACCACTCCTAGTACTACAGTTACAGGTGAGTAACCTGTTTTTCTCACCCCAGGGGTTCTCTAGTATACTTGACAATAGTAGAATGCCAGCTGGGTTCAGCTGCCCCAGAGGTGGAGTCAGTGGAAATGAGCCTAGGAACTGACCAATCAGCCTTCAAACACTGCCCCAGAGTGCTCTCTGTTCACTTAGCTTAAAGAAAGTTTATTTCTTTAATAAGTGTTAGTTTTTTTGTTATTTGTGCTGCCTTTAGTGGGTTTTGAGGTAGTTTTTAGCTTATTTAAACTTTTTTTCTAGGGATGTGGATATGTTGTTCAATCCACACTTACTGGCAGGTTCCTTGCTGCTTTAAATCTTGCTGGAAGGTCTTCAAGCTGGCTTCTCCCACCCACTCAGGTGGTAAAACTCTCGGCTCCGCCCCATGATGCCAGATGTTCCTTACCGCTTGGAAGCTCAGGTTCCCTCCTTAGCGCTCTGCGTTTTATGCCTGGATCCACACTCTTCAGTTAAACCAAAACTTATTCTAAAGTTTAAAAGACTTCGGTCTTCTTTTTCCCTTGCGGCAGCGATGGACAAATCAACTCCCGGATTTCGTCTGTGCCCCTGTGGGCAGAAGATGTCCCGGACCGACCCGCACTCCACATATGTTTACTGCCTAGGTCTCGGATATGACTCGCGGGCTTGCTAATTATGCAAATCCTTTTCGGCTTCGGTCTTGGAGGACCACGCTGCCCGACTGCTTTTGGGGCACCCTGAAAAACGTTATCCTCCAGTTAAGTTGAAGCTGGCCCATTGGGTGGTGTCCGGCAGCGGGCTCGGTAGACCAGCTGGAGCAGATGATCGCCTACGAGGAGGAGGCGGCTCAGGCCGCATCTTCATCTTCCTCGGTAGCGGCATTTATCCCGCTCTCCTTGGGCTCTTCTTATACAGCTTCTTTTAAGGAGCTTTGCCAATCCCTCTTCACCAAGGGAGAAGGACCATCAGGACATTCCAGTCGGTCCAAAAAGGACTCCAAAGGTAAGTCCCACCGTCGACATTCGTGGGAGCGGGAGAGATCCCCTTTCCGGATAGTCGACAGTCGACTTCGGTCAAGGTTGCGGCTAAGGTCACTGGCTTCACGGTGTCCCGTCAGGCCAGCCGGCCGAGACACCCGTCAATGGAGTCGAGATTTTTCTCGAACCTTCAGACGGTTTGTCAGCTGGAGAAGCCGACAACCCTTCTTCACCGGTTCCCCCGGTGGAAACCAAGGACTTGACTGTGCCTCCTGTGCCGGAGTCCCCGGTTAAGGTCCCTGAACCGAGGGAGGAGCGGGTTTCCCCCGCCCCCTCTCTGATCCACCCTCGGAATCCCCGAAGGTCTCGATCTCGGACCTCTTTCAGGTCCAGCCAGTCCCACCATCGGCGGTCTCAGCGCCATGGAAAGTGGCGGCGCCGCTCATCCTCATCATCCTCTTCGGAGGATAGGCTCTGGCACAAGTTGCGTTGGCGCTATGAGGATTTAATGTGGCAGCAGCTGTTATCGTCCGGGAATAAGCCGACTCCGTCCGCCTTCTCCAGCCATTAAGTGGCTGTCACCGAGTGGCGAAACAACCCTTGTAGTGATCGAGAGCCGAACTGCACGGTTGTTCGGCCGAAACGGCTGCACCACCCATTGTGGTGGAACTCCACCTCCACAACTGAAGACTGGGGCCCTGACCAAGGATTCTCGGTCGGTCAGGGTTTGCCCCATAGGTTGTCGGTCACCCTCACTTCCCATCTACCTTGCCATGTGGAGCGTGGCTCAGGCGCTCGGCAGCTGTTTGCAGACTCCTCGGAGTCTGACGACGACTCCTTGTTCTCCAGGCCGCTTGACCTGGAGTCCACTGGGGGGGTCAGTCGGTGAACGAGAGCCCATCCTCATTCTTAGGAATGCTTTGACTCATCTGAGAATCCACTGGGATGAAGCTCAAACCCGTTTCAAAACAGGCCAAGTATCCCCTCACCGTGATACTGGACCGAGGGGATTCCCCTACGGAGGCCTTCCCAGTGGCCAAAACCATTGTTGGCCTGGCCCTGGAGCTGTGGCAGTGGCCAGCTATTTGTCTAGCACCTTCGGCCAGGATGGCTCGGATGTATGTGGTCCCTAGCGGTTCACTCTTCAGTTTCTTGGAGCACCCCTCTGTGGAGGGGTTAGTGAACGACAGTGTTTTCCGGCGTTCCGGGAACGCTCGGGATGTGGACAAACCACCCGATGAGTCCAAGAAATTGGACTACTCAGGGCAGAAAGTATATGCTGCTTCCTCCGTAGGCCTTCGTCAGGCTAGCTCGGCTGTCCTGATGGCACACATTTCACACGCCCTTTTGGGCTCCCTTGATGAGGTGATTCCTCATCTCCCAGCTGACCTTCAAATGACGGTCAAGCAGGTGCGGGACCAGGGAAGGGCGGTAGCCAAACAGCAGCTCCAAACTTCGTTGGACATTGCTGATTCGTGTGCCCAGTCAGTAGCGGCCACAATGGCCATGCGCCGCAGAGCTTTGCTGCGGATCTCCACCTTTATGACGGATACCCAGCACAAGCTGGCAGACATCCCCTTCCTGGGTACCGACTTGTTCAGTCCCGGAGTGGAGGGTCATCTCCATTGGATCGAGAAGTCCAACGCCACCTTGGACTCGGTCACGTCTGCCCAGAAGGACAAAGGCCGCCAGCAGCAGCATAATCCCTTTCGTCCTTCAGCCCCTGCAGCACGTCCGGCCCAGCAACACCAGCATCAGGGCCAGCAGGCTTGCACTTGGCACCCCAAAGCCAAGCCTGCTGCTTCCTCCAGCAGGAAGCTGGGAGGGAAAGGCCCAGGCAGCTCCTCGGCTGGCCCTTCCTCCAAGCCTGCCCAGTGATGGGTCGAGGGGTGTCGCCCCCAACCTCATCGCTCTTCCCCAGGTTCCCTCTGTGGGGGGACGGCTCCGCCACTTCCTTTCCACCTTGTCCGATATCACCACGGACCGCTGGATGTTGGAAGTGGTAGGCAGGGGTCTGCCTCTGGAATTCAAGCCGTCGCCCCATGGGGTTCTACGGGTTCCACAGCCTCTCTGTCGGCTCATCGAGCCGACATTTCCCTGCTCCTCCAGAAGGAGGTGATCAGGGAGGTGGCGTCCCTCCTCCAGACCCAGGGTTTGTGTCCAGGTATTTTCTGGTACCAAAACAGATGGGGGGCTGGTGCCCCATTCTCGACCTACATGACCTGAACAAGTTCCTAAGGTCTCGCACCTTCAGGATGGTCACTGTGGCTCACATCATTCCATCCTTGGAACGAGGCGTGTGGTTCTGTTCTCTGGACCTTCAGGATGTGTTCTTTCACGTCCAATCTGTCCGTCTCACCAGCGATTCCTCCCTTCAGGGCAGAGGGATCCCTTTACGAGTTCCGGGCCATGCCCTTCGGCCTCTCTCCAGCTTCCAGGGTCTTCACCAAATGCATGGCAGTGGTGACAGCATTCCTGCGGCGCCGAGGGGTCCGGGTGTACCTTTACTTGGACGACTGACTGATTGCAGCCCCCTCCAGGTTAGAGGCGAAGCGGTCCAGGGATCTGGCCACCCAAGTCTGCTCTCAGATTGGCCTCCTCATCAACGAGGCCAAATCTGAACTCATGCCATCGCAGGTGATTCAGTTCATCGGGGCAGAGCTCGACTGTCTTCGAGCCAGAGCACGGCTCCCGGCAGACAGGGCTGAGGTCCTTTCCTCCTTTGCCCAATCATTTCTGGTTGGGCAATTGTGCCCTGCCTGGGACTTCCTGGGCCTCATGGCGGCCTGCACCAGCGTGGTCCATTGGGCCTGCTGGCATATGCGTCCCCTGCAATGGTGGCTGGCCCGCCAATGGTCACAGCGCTGTGGTCGTCTGGATCAGCCAGTGACAGTGACCCAGGAGATGTGGAACAGCCTCCAGTGGTGGCTTGTTCCAGTTCATCTGCAGGATGGTAAATCTTTTGTTCGCCCAGAGCCAACGGTCACTCTGATGGCTGATGCCTCTCTGATGGGTTGAGGTGCCCATCTGGCGGAGCTCAGAGCTCACGGCCTCTGGTCCCCTCAGGAGTCTCGATGCCACTTCAACCTGCTGGAGCTTCGAGCGGTCCAACTAGCCCTCACCGCCTTTGATCCATTTGTACGGGGTCAAGTGGTCCAGGTCCAGACGGACAACACCATGACCATGTACTACCTCAACCGACAGGGTGGGACGCACTCCTTGCCTCTGTGCAAGGAGGCTCTCCGCACTTTGTCTCTCGTGATCAGCCCGGAGGCAGATCTCCTAGCCATCCATGTGGCAGGAGCCTCCAACAGTCTGGCCGATGCTCTAAGCCGGATAGGCGCTGCATCTCACGAGTGGTCTCTCCTGCCAGAGATAGTGCAAGATCTGTTCTCCCACTGGGGCACCCCTCAGGTGGACCTGTTTGCCTCCAGGGAGAATGCGAAGCTGAGGCTGTTCCATGCCCGCCCCCTCAGCAGGGCTCACTGCAGGGGGATGCCTTCTCGATGCCGTGGACCCCGGGCCTCTTCTACGCCTTCCCTCCATTTCCCTTGATCCACAAGGTGCTTCTCAAGGTGAAGAGGGACAAGGCGCAGGTGATTCTGGTAGCCCCAGACTGGCCCGCCAGTTCTGGTATCCAGATCTCCTCAGCCTCAGCTTCTGGCTCCCGAGGCGGCTTCCCGCCCGCCCGGACCTGATCTCAGTCAGCAAGGGGAAGGTACTCCACCCGGACCTTCAATCCCTGCACTTAATGGCCTGGTTCCTGAGCGGCTAGAGTTTCAGGCCTTGGGTCTTTCCAACGAGGTCCTCAGCATCATTGAGGCATCCTGTAAGGAGTCGACCAGAAAATGCTATGCCTTCAAATGGAAGAGATTCTCCATTTGGTGTCAGGATAAGGGGTTGGACCTTCCTCCTGTTCTTTGGCTAGCATTCTGGACTACCTGTGGTAACTTTCTCAGCTAGGGCTTCGGTCGACGACCCTTAAGGTGCACCTGGCAGCCATCTCTGCTTACCGGGCATGGGCCGGCAAGCAGTCGGTGGCGCAGGAGAAGGTGGTCGGGCGCTTTTTCAAAGGCCTTGATCACATATCCCCTCTGGTGCGAGAACCTCCACCTCCATGGGATCTACTGCTGGTATTGGCTAAGCTCATGGGCAAGCCATTCGAACCGATGCACAGGTGTGACATCTCTCACTTGTCGTGGAAGACTGCCTTCTTGGTGGCTATTCCCGTCAGCCAGAAGGATGGGAGCGCTCCAGGCGCTTTCCATCGTGTCTCCTTATCTGGTCTTCCACAGGGACAAGGTTGTCCTGTGCCCCGGCCCGAAATTCTTTCTGAAGGTGGTGTTGGAGTTTCACCTTAACCAGGTGTTGACTCTGCCGGTGTTCTACTCCAATCACACCTCGGAGGCTGAATATAGGCTCCATACTCTGGACCCTAGAAGAGCGCGCTCTTATTATAAGGAGCGGACAGCTGAAGTTCGGGGAGAGGTTCGCCAGCTGTTTGTCATCTATGCTGAAGCCGCACCTGGCAGACCTGCAGCCAAGCAGACAATAGGCAGGTGGGTCACCTCCTGCATAGATCTTTTCTATAGGTTGGCGGACATGTGTCCTCCCAAAGAGACAAAAGCTCATTATACCCGCCATACTGCTGCTTCGGTGGCTGCTTCCAGGGACGTCTCTATCCAGGAAATCTGCAGGGTTGCTACCTGGAAGTCAGCACACACCTTCATTACCCATTACCACATCGACCTTGAGTCACGCCGGGATGCTGGTTTTGGGACCTTGGTTCTCCAGTCCTTATTTCCTAAGTAGGGGGCGCACTTGCCTCATCCTCCCGGAGAACTGCTAGGAGTCTGCCAGTAAGTGTAGATTGAACAACATATCCACGTCCCTAGAAATACAGGTTACTCACCTATAACAGGAGTTCTAGGAGTGGTATATGTTGTTCATCCACACAACCCACCCAACCTCCCTGGCTTCGACGTGCAACCTGGCTTCCAGTGGGCTAGATCTGGCATAATGGGGCGGAGCCGAGAGTTTTACCACCCGGGTAGGTGGGAGGAGCCAGCTTGAAGACCTTCTGGCAAGATTTAAAGTGGCAAGGAACCTGCTAGTAAGTGTGGATGAACAGCATATACCTCTCCTAGAACTCCTGTTACAGGTGAGTAACCTGCATTTGCTGTTCCCTTCGGTTCCAGGGAACCGCAAATCTCTCCTTTCTCTCAGTTCCCTCAGCAGTTCCCACTGTTTTTCTGTGGCAAAATTTATCACGTCTGAGGTAAAAAGATTGCGATTTTATTTTAAAAACTTTTCTAGCATTAACTTTATTTTTGAATATTTTGGAACCGCTTTATCACAGTTCCATTTAGGAAGGGAACTGACCATTTTTGACTTAACTCCCTTTTGGGAACAACATTTTCAAGGGTTTTTCTGACAAACTGGCATGTCAGAAAGACCAAAGAAAAGGACTGGACCAACAGGATTTAAAATTTGTTTAAAGTGCTATAAAATTGTGCCAGGCAGACAGCCAAGATCTTTGTTTAAGCTGTTTGGGTCCAAACCACACCTGTGAAATTCTAAATTTTGTGCAAAATCTTTGAAAAAGTTGGCTAAGAGATTAGAAACAAAGACCTCTCAGTCTGCCTCCCCCTCTAACAAAAGTGCCGAAGAGTGGTCTGCCTCGCAACATAAATCTAAAGATTGGTCCTCTAAGGACCCCCTGGATAATAAGTCTGCTAAAAATAATAATTCTGACCAAGCCAGAAAAAGACAAAATGAGCAGGTTCTGATTCAGTGCCTGCAAAAAAGAAATAAAAAGAGAAGCATATCACTGTCCCTCCTGCTGAAAGGCAAAGGGAGGTGCCAGTGGCACAAAAAGATGCACCCTCTGGTGAAGAAATGGCAAAGGCTTGGCAAATAGATAAGATTTTGCAGACCACGGGCAATTTATTCAGTGTCCCTGCTGATCTTAATATACCTCTTACCTCAGACCCTGTTTTTTCCCCAGGTCTTTTATTTTGGAGATGGTGATGATGATGATGTTGCAGAGGGAGACTCTGTAGAGCCTAATGTTTCCCCTGACCAAGAGTTTGGTGCCTCCCCTAATAGTCAGGGGGATTTCTCCTCATTATACATTTATTCAACATACGGTGGACACCCTGGACCTTACTATTCAGGAGTCTGCTGACCAAGAGGAGGATGAAGACTACTTAGAAGTGATGGGTCTTCTTCCCTCCAGAAAGTTAATTTTGCCTATTCACAGTTCTCTAATAAAGGCAACCATAAAGCTACTCCAAAACCCTAGTACTGTGCCTGGAGTAGACAAAAAAGTAGAATAGAAATATTGGCTGGCTAGGACATATGGTGATTTTGTTTATGTGCATCCAGATCATCTTTGGACTGGTGGAAGGAAGAAGGCAGTCTCAGAGAGGGAATGCCTTTCCAGCAGCGGTTTCTCATAGTCATCTGGACAACAGATGCCTCCCTCCTAGGCTGGGGAGCTTAACTGGGAAATCTAACAGTAAGCGGAGTGTGGTCCCCCTGGGAATCCAGGGAGTATATAAACCTCCTGGAGCTAAAGGCCGTCTTCCTAGCCCTTCAGGTTTTTGCTCCCCAGGTAATGGGTCAAGTCAGTCCAGATCAGGACAGACAACACCACCACCATGTACTACATCAACAAACAGGGAGTCACAAGATCCTCAAGGCTGTGCACAGAAGCAATGAAGATCTGAAGTCTGGCTTACTCTATGGAGGTGCAGCTGTCAGCAGTCCACCTGCTAGGGAAGGACACTGTTTTTTTTTTTTTTTATCCCCCTACTCTCTTGGCGTGGTGGGACTTCTTCTGGGTAACCCTAGACTGAGCTCCCCTAATCCTTCCCCGGGTAACTACCATGGTGCCGCTTGGACTTACCTCCATGCTGCCTCGGCCTACCCCCCCGGGCGGGGAGGAGGTACCCAACTTCACCCCCTCAGTCCATTAGTCTTTGTCAGGTGGTCCATCTATGACGCACCATTGGTAGCCCGTTATGGGTTATCTGGGGCAGTCGGGACCCGTTTCACGCCCTCCACGCCAGGCGATTTTTCCGCTTTTCTGTCCCCCCACAGGACGTGAGCACTTGGGAAACTTAGGAGCGACGACTACGCAGCGCTCACTCCCAAGCCTCCGGCCCATGCATCCTCCCACCCTTTATGCGGTCCCACTACACCACCACCCGGGGCCACCCAGGTGGCGGTCGAGCTGCGGGACAGGCATCCCTCCTCCCCAGAGGAGGAGAGCAGCCGCCACGCCGATCCTCCTCTTCCCGGCTGGCCCTCCAGCTACCCGAGTCCATTCTCAACCCGGGTCGCTGGCGTCGCAAGCGGAAATCCAACCGCTGCGCCGGCGGTCCGGCGGGAAGGACACTGTTTTGACAGATTCCCGCAGCAGGATCAGCCAAGAACATTTCATGAATGGTCCCTGAATAAGCAGGTGCTGACCACAAAATTCAGGAGGTGGGACACAGCATAGATAAATCTGTTTGCCTCCAGGGAGAATTACCAGCTCCCTCTCTTTTATTGCAAGCCTCCAGCAGTGGGCTTGTTTCCTGTGGATGCCTTGACTCTGGACTGGTCAGGGAGATCCCTGTACGACTTCCATCCATTCCCCCTACTGCTAAGAGTATTGCTGAAGCTGTGAAGCCAGCCTGCCATCATGATACCAGTGGCTCCAGACTGGGTCAGGCAGGCCTGGTACTCCCTTCTCCTGGCCCTTTCCATCAAATAGCCCATTCACCTCCCACAGAGACACAACCTACTGACCATGTCTCAGGGCAGTTAAACCTTCCCGAACCTCAAGTCATTGCACTTCAAGGCTTGGTTCTTGAGGAAACAGAGTATTTTGACTTTCACTTTTTGGAGGATGTCCTCACAATCCTCAGGGTCTCCAGGAAGCCAGCTAGTAGGAAAACCTAAGCTTCCAAATGGAAAAGATTTTCTCTGTGATTTGCCCCTAAGCAGCTCAGTCCTTTACAGGCAGACCTGCTTCTACTTCTGGATTACTTGGTCCACCTTCAGACTTTGGGCCTCAGGCCTTCAACCCTTAACTTGCACCTGGCTGCTATTTCTGCCTATGTCTCAGCAGGTAATGAAAAAATGGTGGCCTCACACCCCATTTTCAGGAAATTCTTTAAAGGGCTCCTACACGTGTATCCCCTGGTTAGGGAACCAGTCCCTCCCTAGGAATTGAACCTGTGTGTAGCAAAGCTCATGGAATCTACTTTTGAGCCCATGGCTATTGCAGAGTTGAAGTATGTCACCTGGAAGACAGTTTTCTTGATGGCCATAACTTCTTCCAGGAAGGTGTGCAAGCTGTAGGCCTTCTGCACAGACCCAAACTACATTATCTTCCACAGGGACAAAGTAGTCTTAAGGACTAACAGGACATTTCTCCCTGAGGTGGTGTCTGAGTTTCATCTAAACCAGCCCATCACCCTTCCAGTGTTCGTCACAGCAGAATCCAGTTCTGTTGAGCAGAGGCTCCACAGTCTGGGCAGTTAACTACTATCTGGACCACACACAGGATCTCAGATCTTCTCACTCACAGCTGTTCATCACATATGGTAAAGTGGACAAGGGCAGGCCAGCCTCTAAGAGAACCATCACTCCTTGGATAGTCTTCTGCATCCAGTTTTTTTACAGTAAAGCTAGCAAACTACCACCACAAGGCCTCAGGACACACTCCACATGCAGCACTTCTGCCTCTGTGGCAGCTGCAAGGGACGTTCCCTTGCTAGAAATCTGTAAAGCAGCTACCTGGAAAAAACTATACACTTTTACAAAGCACTATTGTCTGGATGTGCAGCCCACAAGGGATGCCAGGTTTGGCACTGCTGTCTTGCAGAACCTTTTCCCTAAATGGTTCTGTACCCAGCCTCCCAATATACTGCTTTGTAGTCTGCAACAGTAAGCATTGTGAGGGATTCCTAGGGTTTGAAGAAATTACTTACCATAGTAATATTGTTTCTTCCAAGAGATCTCTCACTATGCTTAACTTTCCCACCATGCCTCCCCTTCCAGAACCTAGAAAACGCTTTCCAAGAATCAGTTGTTGTTTTAGTATTTATTTGTTTGAGCATTACTTATTGCACTGCCTATAATTAGTTGACTGTTTTGGTTACTTATTCTTAGTCTGCCATAGCTTGTCCTGTGGGTTCAGTCTGGGTGTTTTTGCATTGTTTCACTTAGGTTTTATTTAGGGTTAGGTTTGTGAGCTCAGTGACCACTGCTCTACTGGCTGTTGAAACGTCTGACATTGGAAGGCAGGGTAGAATGCCACCACGTGGCAGAGATGTTGAAATTGCATTCTGGAGTTCCATAGTTTACATAAAAATTCCATTCTCCAGGGCAGCTCAGACCTTCAGGCTGATTGCAACAGTAAGCATAGTGAGGGATCCCTTAGAAAAAACACGAAAAGTAATGTTTTCTTTGGTTCTATTCTGCATCAGTATCTCTGGGTTTTATTGCATATTCTACTTCATTTTTTGTTGCATTTCCTTATGCCCAAGGTGTTTGAGCTTCAGCAGCAGTTAAAAAGTGCCCAACACCAGCTATGTCTGGCCGAGACTCAGCTTCAGGTGAAAGAGCGGTTGGAGGAGGAGGTACGAGTGAGCAAGGAGAACATGGCAAGTCTGAAGGTGCGTCTTCAAGAAGAACAGCTTCAAAGGTAAGGGGGTAAGGGAAAGGGAAAGTGTTTAACCTGGAGAGGCACACTAAGCCAAAGCTTGTTTCCAGGTGCGACCTGGGAGCACAAGGAAGTTGAGTATCTTACTCAAGGTCACACAGTATGCAAGTGGGGGCTGTGGGATTCAAACCCAGGTCTCCAGGTTTGCAGCTCAGAGCCTTAAACCACTGCATTATACTGTCTCCTAAGGAAATGGCTATTCTAAAATGGTGGCTGGAAATGGAGCATTCTAATTGGCTGACAGCATTCCAACAGGAATTATGTTAATGTCTGGAAACCTTCTTTTTAGAATAGAATGATTAGAATTGAAGCTATAAAAACTGTTAAAAAATAGAAACAGTTTAATAATAGCATTAAGGCACTCCAGGGGTTGGATTACTTTATTACTCTAACCCTACGAGCATAATAAACTCAGCTACACCTCATAGTTTTTGATTCCCCTAATGCTAGATTAACAGATGGTAACCCAATCACAGGTCAAACCTTATTGCTTGATGCCTGCTGTATCTTTCTGTAGTCTCTGTTTCTACTTTTTTTCTACACTCCTCCCTTGTCCCTTCCTCTCTGGCCTTACCTTCATCATTTACTGATGTCAGCTCCCTGCTGCCTTCTGGCCCTACTTTCCTCATTCACTGAGATCCACTCTTCTGTATCTCCCTCAGGCACTGCATGCTGACCTTCACTAAGGCAGGCTCCCTTCAGATGGTGACTGTCTTATAAGGAAATGAAAATACATTGCCATCTTAGTAGGCTGGGGAGGGCAGATCCAAGATGTACCCATGGCATGTGATGATAGTGGTAGTGTGCACTTCAGAGATGTGCTTGTATACCACACATTAGGAGGACCACCTGGGAGGTACTGTCCTATAGACTCCCATCTCCCTGGGTCACTAGGGGCCAACTATGCAGCAGTAAACATCACAAACCCTCCCCAGAGGAACAGCGTATCTGAATGGATTGTGGTTGTTTTCCTGTTGTTGTCAACTGGGATCTCCGGCCACAAAACCAGGTCCCCCACTTGGAAGGTGGACACCTTCACCACCAGGTCATTGGGGTTGTACTCATGCAGTGTCTTCTGTGTTTTAGCATTATAGCATTTTTTTTAATTTAATATACTTAATTGAAGTTTTTCAAATACAATCCAAAAACACAAACATTAGGAAAACAGTAAAAAAAGAGAGAGAAAAAAGTCACATAAGTACAGTCCCAAAAATAACAAAAGGTAAAATAGAGACAGTAATAACAAAACATGGCAGAGCCACTATGGATGCAAATGCATTAACTAGATAAGGGTGTTTCATGGGCTTAAACATAAACATGAATTCCATTTAGTAAGGCTGACAGTACCATTGGGCATATGACTTGTGAACAAGCTGGGCAGCCTGGGAGTGGGTCACAAGGTGGTAAACTGGGTTAGGAACTGATTGAATGATAGAAGATAGAGTCATGGTAAATGGTGCTCAATCTAAGGAAAGGAGTGTGACCAGAAGGGTGTCACAGGGATCAGTCCTGGGCCCAGTCCTGTTTAATGTCTTCATAAGTGAAATTGCGGAGGGTCTGGAGGGGAAAGTGTGCCTCTCTGCAAATGACAGTAAGATCTGCAACAGGGTGGACACTCCGGGAAAGGTGGAAAAAATGAGGGAACTAGGGAAACTGGAGGAATGGTCTGAAGTGTGGCAGCTGAGATTTAATGCAAAAAAGTGCAAAGTCATGCATTTGGGGTTGCAAGAACTGAGGGGAGGATCGCAGGAGTTTGGGGGGGGGGAGAAACTGATGGTCACCAAACAGGAAAAGGGATTTGGGGGCAATCATATTGGATGACCTAAAAGTGGTTAAACAATGTACCAAGGCTGAGGGGGAGCCAGTGGGATGCTGGGCTGTATAGGGAGAGGTATCACCAGCAGCAGGAAGGAGGTGGTGATGTCATTGTGCAGATCACTGATGAGGCCTCATTTGGAATACAGTGTCTAGTTCTGAAGGCCGCATTTCTATAATGTAACTTTAAATCACAAATGGTTTAAATGGTTCTATTTTAGATCTGTATCCCTCTCACCTTCTGCTCCCACTGGTTAGGCTACCTGAATGCAACCTGGAAATATCTAGGCCAGCATGATGATTGACCTGTATAAGCTGCTTCTCAGTCCACATCACTGTCTTTTTGTAATTTTAACTTCTTGTTGAAAGTAGCAGCTTGCCACAGTAATACATAAGCTAAAGTGATGTCACCTACCAGGAGTTTAAGACATACTGTAGCTAGCTTTGCTTGAGGAAGGGTGAACATGGTCAGGACCTCATAGCAGTTCATAGAATGTTTATGAGTTCTGAGGCCGAGGCCTGTTATGAACTCGCCACCATGTTAATGGTGGTAAGAACATTTTTGCATACCCATATGTTTATCTAATCTATTTTTGAATGTAGTCATGGTATTGCTGTCCACAATATCAGCTGGCAGGCTGTTCCATTCACTGATTATCCTCTGAGTAAACCAAAAGTTACGTTTGCTTGTCCTATTTGTGTCCCCTTTTATCTTAAATTTATGTGACTGGGTATTATTATTGTTTACTTGCTTGACTATGCCTATGGTCTCCATCAAAAATTCATTATGCATTGCTTTATAAGTTAGGCATAAATGTCCCCTTGGCCATCTGTAGTTTATGGAATACAGCTTTAGGTTTTGTAGTCTGTCGGTGTAAGTCAGATCTACCATATTTCTGACCATCTTGGTCACTTTTCTCTGAATTCCTTCAATTAATTTTTGGCCTCCTGTTGTGTGGGGTGCACAGAACAGCGAACAGTACTCAAGTTGTGGCCTGATCAGACTGTTATAGAAAGGAATTAGTACCTCCGATTCCCTGCTTTTGATATTTCTGAGAATACACCCTAAAATACCGTGGCACTTTTTGACTGTATTCTTGGTGTGTTCATCAAAGGATAGGTTATGTGATACCGTAATACCTAAATCCATTTCGCTATTTGTAGATTGAAGCACTGTACTGTTAAGCTGGTATTGATAACACAGATTATTACCTCCCAAATGCATCACCTTGCATTTGCTGGCATTGAAGTACATTTTGTTCTCATTTGCCCAGTACTCCAAAAGTAGCAGCGTTCTTTGGAATTCCTGACCTGATTGCATGTTGTTAATAATTCCGCCTATTTTGCAATCATCAGCATACTTACTAAGCCATGCATTCGTGGGTGATTGCATGGACGCAACAATTATGTTGAAAAGGGTAGGTTCCAGGACTGAACCCTGAGGTACCCCACTCATCACAGCCCCAAGGGGTGAGATGTGCCCTCGGATTGCCACACACTGTTGCCTATTTTCCAACCATGATATAACCCAGTTGATGATGTTAGAGTGAAGATCTGTTTTTATTAGGTGATCAATTAATACCTTATGTGACATGGTGTCGAATGCCTTTGCATAGTCAAGAAAGACTGTGTCAACTGGTAAATTTTTATCCAAAGCTGAGCTTACAGGTTCAAAAAAATGAAGTTGATCTGTGAGGCATGACCTTACTGGAAGGAAACCGTGTTGTGTAGTGTCTAGGTGACCATATTTTGACAAATGGGATGTTATTCGTTGCTGAATTAATTTTTCTTAAAGTTTGTGTATTACGAAGGTCAAACTTATAGGTCTGTAGTTCTGGACTTCACTTCTACTACTTCCCTTGTGTATAGGGGTCAGTTTATACTTTTTTTAATTGCATGGTTCCACCATGGAGGAACTCTTCGGTTATTACTGTATGTAGTATTTTCAGGAACCCATTTTCTTTTTTGATGTATTATTTCTTCTGGGCTCCCAACTTCTCATTCAGTTGTCCCCCAGCGTGCCTTCCCCTGAAGGTTAGACCCCTTCCCTTGTGCACCCCACGACTTACCCTTCGTGGCAGGGTGGTGGGGAGCGACTCAACCCACCCCAAGCGGATCCATGCCAGGAAGGTGCCTTTCGGAGGTGAAAGGCCATGGAGACCACGCCATCCAGCTGGAGCTTTTTTCCACTTTTCTCCCTTGTGAGGAGGCAGTAGGCGGCAGTGACACCTGCAGAGAGCACGATGCACTGCACGCATTCTCCACAGAGTGTCTGGTTTGTTCCTCCACTTCAGCTGAAGGCCGCGGCTGCCACCCAGCAGCTGCTAGGGGCCAGTGGAGCACTGACTGCCAGTGTCCCCCCACCCCAGAGAAGGAGAGCAGTCCTACAGACGCTCGATCCTTCTCCTCCCCGCCAACCCTGATGACCGTGCTCGTTCCCGAACACAGGTCGCCGGCATGGCTTGAGGTAAGGCGTCCAGCGCCTCAGCACTCAACGCCACTGGGCAGGAACCCATTTTATAATGCTGTAATCGATTTTACTTCCCAGCTCTTTCCAAATTTCATTCATCTCTAGGTTTTTTAAGTCACACTTCCAATTCCAGGACTGCAGATGTTTTGTAATTTCACAATAATTTGCCTTGTAAAAATCTCTGAATTTAGATTTACCTTTTAACTGGTTGTTGTGGGTTGTTTTTATGTTTAGTATTATCATATCATGGTCACTGTCACCTGGTGGGGGGGGGGGGGGGCAGGAGTTTTGGGGCCTCCATACAGTCCTGAAAATTAGTAAAGATTAAATCCAAAATGTTTTTCCCTCTTATGGCCTCTTTTGTTAATTATACTAAGTCATTCTAACAATTGTCTCAATAAACTTCCTTTCAATAGTTCCTGAACCCTCCATAGAGACCCAGTTTATTTCGGGGAAGTTAAAATGCCCCATGAGTATAATTGTCTTTGATTTCCATATTGGCTGTCCGCTATGAATCTATTATTTTGTTCTGTATATAGGTTTGGTGATCTATATCCCAAGCCAGTTACTATGGGCTTATGGTTGGTTTTGATTTTGGCCCATATAAGCTCACTATCACTTACAGAGGTATTTTTGTGGCTAATCTCTTGTGTCATTAGATGTTCTGCACAGTTGAGATTAATATGCAGCAAATAAGTCCAGATGTACTGACTTAAGTGTTAAGTATCACAGTCTGTATAATACACAAGGCTTACAGTGATGAATCTTCATATGGTGTGGCTGGTTTGGGTTCTTCTGTTCATAATGCAAGGATGAACAGCTAGGGAAGACATTTTTTCAATAACTACCAAATGTGGTACAGTGGCAGATGTTTTGCAAAGGTATAACAGAAATTATGTCTATGAGGTATTGTTATCCAAGAATTGGGTCATATTTTCATAGAGACAGATTACATTTTTGGTACATGATTGTCCCTTTGTGAATCCCTGCTGCTCTCTGTCACTGAAATCACTGTTAGACATGTGGCTAACTTGTATCTTTAAGTAGAGATTCTAGAATTTTACCCGGAATCTTTATTTATTAATTAAAAAAAATATATATTTTGAGGGGTGCCTGGTTTTGGTTTATCCCAATATTTAATTTCAACATTTTATTGGAAACTTTGCACTCTGGTTTTTTTTTTTTTTACTCTGCAGTATGTTGTCTGTATTTATATTAATTCTTTTGGCATTCCTGGTAATGTACAGGGGCTGGGGACTGAGTTGTGATTGGGTTTGAATAAGGAACACAAATACTCATTACATTGGTCTGCGATCGCCACTGGATTTTTTACTATTTCCCTTTAATATTAATATTACTTATATTCTATTTTTTTTTTGTTTAGGCTATTGATGTAACTGCACAATTGCTTGCTGTTGCTTTTGTCTGAATCTTTTGCAAGTTTGAGTTCCATTTTCTTTTTGAAATGGTTACTTTTGCTTTTATATTTCTTTTAAAATGTTTAATATTCTGACCATGTGTTTATGTCATGGCTTTTGTGTTTAGATATTGTATTGCATGTTTAGCTTTTTTTGTTGAGTAACTTTCTTCACATCCTCATTTAGCCATCTTGCTTGTCGTCATTTGTTATATTCCTTGATCCTTTTATTGTAAATATTGCAAATGGTAATATGTTGCCCTTTATAATCTGCCAAATGGCATTCACTGTTTTGTTGTTTGAAATTTTATGCCAGTCAGTTTCTTTGATTGGTTGTTTTGTTCTTTTCTACTGCATCTAGGATCCTTTCCCTTCCTTTTTATCCTTTTCAGCTGTTTTCTATATTTAGGACCTATATTTTACTTGAACTTTCATCCTTTCACAAGTATAACAAAATGCATTTCAGTGCTGCTCACTTGCTTTTACACATATTATCTCCATCCTGCCCCCGCTTTGGCTTATTTTAAGCACACTTTTGTTTTTGTTTGCTTTTTTCTCTCTTTTTCTTTATGGTCCTGACTTCTATAGAAATACATATTTTTGATTTAAATTGGTTGATTCCGTGGATTTTGAATATTTGAGCAGCACTTGTTAATGGCTTTGTATTAGTGGTACCACATCTTAAAATTGATGTCAACATAAATGTATAATGCTGATGTACCAGTTATTTACTAACACAGAAACATAGAAGCTGTTGGCAGAAAAGGATCTCCTGGCCCACCTAGTCTACCCTAAGGTCCCTACCAACTGTGTTGCCAAGGACCATAACTGATCTTCAGCATTAACCCTCCCTCCTCCACCCCGTGCACCAGCCCTGTTACCAAGGTCCTCTTATGGGTATCCCATGCATGTTTGAAACCTGTTACCATTTCAGTACCCATTACCTCTGCTGGCAGGCTGTTCTGTGTCCACCGCCCTCTCTGTAAAGAAGTATTTCCTTGCATCCCCTTTTAAATCTCCCCTCTTCCAGCTATATATCATGCCCTCTTGTCCTTGAACATCTCTTTTTCAGCAGACTTGAACCTTTCTGTACCTTATTGATACCTTTGAGGTATTTGAATGCTTCTGTCATGTCTCCCCTTTCCTTCCTTTCCTCTAGAGAGTACATATTTAACCCCCGTGAGTCTTTCCCCATATTGCTTCTGGCGCAGGCCATGCACCATTTTGGTTGCCCTTCACTGTACTGCCTTCATCCAATCTATATATTTTCTGAGATGGCTGAGACCTCCATGTCATCGAGGCACAGGTCAGGAAGCATAGGAAAAACCAGGAGCAGTTGTAGAATTCGCAAAAATATTTATTAGTACTAGCAGTAACGTAAAAAAAATAAACGTGTTCAGTATCACTATTTACAAAGGCAAAATAAACCGAGAAGATCCATCTGAGTTTTCCTTCAATCTATGTGTGTCTCAAAACATTGCAGCTCTCTCTCTCTCTCTAAGTCCTTGCAACCCCCCTCTTTAACAAGCATCCTGTTTTTTTTGAAAATGTTCTTTTAAATTTCCAATGTTCTTTACAATTTCTTGCAGGTGCAGCAAGAACACAATGTTTCAGAACTGAGGCCCCTTCTCCATAGTTTCTGAAAAAGGACTTAAAAACTGGTCTCAGGTTAACCACTTGAGTTCTCAATAGCTTTTCGCAATCATCTCAAACTATAATTATATACATTTTAACAATAACACTAAGTAATTTCTAAACAAAGGGATCCCAATATCAGTTACGTTTCCACATAATGATTTGCATATATTTTTATACCAGCAGATATGCAAGGGAGGAAAAGATAGAAACAGCAAAGGAAGACTGAGAGACAGTGAGAGGCAAAGAACTGCAAGACCGTTGGGGTGATAAAGTCCCAGGTCTCACAGGAAAATCTGGTTGCACAACCAGTCAGACAAGATATAGGAAAGGAAAGAACAGAACAGATCCCTGCATTCAAATTCTCCATAACAACTGGGACAGGGTCCTATTCAACCCTGTCACACTCCAGAACAAATGATTGCAACAGCAAATAGGGATCACAGTAACATCAAGAAAAGAGACACATAAGGAATATAAAGTCAATTAGTTTAATGTTGAACATAGAAGCTGTTGGCAGAAAATGACCTCGTGGCCCACCTAGTCTGCCCTAAGGCCCCTAACTACTGTGCTGCCATGGACCATAACTGATCTTCAGCCTTAAACCCCCACTCCAGTCCTGTTACCAAGGTCCCCTTATGTGTATCCCATGCATGTTTGAAACCTGTTACTGTTTCAGTAGCCATACCTCTGCTGGCAGGCTGTTCCAGGTTTCCACCACCCTCTCTGTAAAGAATTATTTCCTCGCATCCCCTCTAAGTCTCCCCTGTTCTAACTACATATCATGCCCCCTTGTCCTTGGAACATCTTTCTCATCAGAATTGAACCTGCTGTACCTTATTGATACCTTTGAAGTATTTGAATGCTTCTGTCATGTCTCTCCTTTCTCTCCTTTCCTCTAGAGAGTACATATTTAACTCATAGAAACATAGAATCATAGACTTTGACAGCATATAAGGACTGCTTGGCCCATCTAGTCTGTCCATTTCCCTACCTACAGGATAGGCCGCAGATCCTAGTTAACCAACAGCCTATTTCTTCCTACCCCCCACAAGAATTGCCTTATGTCTGTCCCATGCATTCTTGAATTCTCCCACAGTTATAGACCCCACAACCTCCTCAGAAAGGCTGTTCCATGCATCCACTACCCTCTCTGTGAAAAATACTTCCTCACATTGCCCTGAACCGCCCTCTATCTTTGAATTGTGTCCCTTGTTCTTGCACGCCTCTTTTCTGAAAGATGCTACCCTCTTGGACTTTGTTGATTCCACTGAGGTACTTAAAAGTTTCTATCATGTCCCTCTCCCTTCTTTCCTCAAGGGTATATGTATTAAGCTCCTTTAGTCTCTCCTCGTACGGCTTCTCTTGCAGACCCTGCACCATTTTAGTTGCCCTCCTCTGGACTGCCTCTATCCTGTCTATGTTCTTACGGAGATGGGGTCTCCAGAACTGGATGCAGTACTCCAGATGGGGTCTCACCAACTGTCCTCCCTGAATCTTTCCCCATAGTGCTTCAAACAACATGAAGTCTTGCTGTATTCTGACTATAAGCAGTTAGCCCTTCCAGTTGAACTGCCCCAGAGATGAACGAGTTAACTCTATGCAGATGCATAGGATGTTGAGCTCAAGCTCAGTTTTCAAACCCCTGTCCCTGGTTCATTCTATGTAACCATCAGATTCTTTACTCCGCCTGCCTGTGAAGTCACTCCGAAAAATCTCTCCTCACTCACTTCATTTAAAGTGTTTGTTTTTTGACGGTTTCTTCAAACTGGGTTTTATTTTCAGTTCTTCAAGCTTCTTTTCCTCAGTACAGGTTAGACTAGGTTTACTTCAATTTCGGTGGGTTTTCGGTCTTTACTTTCGGTTCGCGTAACCAGGAGGAAACCGAGGAAGTTTTTGTTTCTTTTGAGGTAAAGTTTTAGTTGTTTAGGTTTATGTAAAATTTTAGTTTGGGATCCGGTGGTTGTTTAAAAAAAAAAAAAAAATGACTTTTTCTCGGTTTTTTTCAATTGACCATTGAACTGGCTGTTAGCCAAAAATAAATTTTAGTTACTCTGGCCTGACCACCACCAAAGGGTAACTTGGCTTATCAGTGCTCATCATGTCAGAGAAACTCAAGAAGAAGTTCTGGTCCCACTGGGTTTCAGCACTGCACAGAGTGTGAAGAAGTGTTTGCTAAGGCTGATCCCCACCTTATCTGTGTTTACTCTCTGGGGTTTGACCACCTGAAAACAGACTGCCAAATTTGTACAAACTTTCCTAAAGCCTCACTGGATAAGCTTTTGTCTAGGCTTAAGGAAAGGATGGCCAAACAATCCACTGATCCGGATGGCTGGTTTGGTTCGGCTCCTGAGGGAGTCGGGGAACCAGAGGAGGTGCCTTCTGACCAGGACAATACCTCCTTGACCAAAAGGAAGGCAGCTACCGAGAAGTCGGTCCCTGAGGGAAAAAAAAAAATCCGCCGGTTCGGAGCCAACGGTTGCAGCTACAGCCAGAGAAGAGATTGCTAAAGCGATACGAATTGTACAATCTTTACAGACCAGTTCAGGTGAACCGAGACTGGGTGAAAAACCACATACTTCGGTTCAGTCACCTGCCGGTTCGCTTCCCACTGGTTCATATGATCCGGAGGTTTACTGTGAGCTTGAGTGGGAGGGAGAAGAAGAGGTGGAGGAAGAAGAATATTTGGGTGAACCCATCGAGCGTGATGTTTCCCCTGATAGACCAGAGTCTGTTTCTCCTCTTAGGCAGCCAGGGAAAATGGGAATCCTTTTCTTATTATTTATTCTTTAAAAAGGTTGCTGATACGTTAGAGCTGCCTACTCTGGAGGCAGCTGAGGAAGAGGAGGAGGAGCCAGACTTCATCGAAATGATGGATGTTCCTGACACTAAGAGACTTTCAATACCTCTGCACAAGTCTCTTAAGAAACAAACAAAATTCTGCAGATGCCAACCTCCATCCATCCTGTGGATAAAAGGATGGACAAGAGGTACATGCTGTCTGGCAGTGGTACAGAGTTCTTGTATAATCACTGTAGCCATGTAGTGGTAGTTCAGGCTGCTGCCTGTGATAAGGCTAACACTTCCCTGGCTTCACACCCTCCTGAAAAGGACTCTCGAAAGATTGATGCCGTGACCAAGAAGCAGTACTTGGCTGCTTCACTGGTTATTAGGCAAGCTTCCTACGTGGCATATTTAGCCAGATTTCAGAAATCCAGGTGGGAGTCTGTTTTGGAGCTGGCTTAGGATGCTCCACCTCAGCCAAGGATCTGGAACAAGTAGTCAAAGATGGCATTGAAACTTCTAAAGTTCAGTTTCATTCAGCTGTAGATTCAAATGATGTATCCTCTAGGGTCATGGCTACTGCTGTCTCCCTGAGGAGATTTTCTTGGCTTAGATATACTAGTCTTTCTCAGGATACTCAGTCAGAAGCTATGGATTTCCCTGTTGTCCAGAATTATCTGTTTGGGGAGCAAACAGAGGCATACATGAAAAAAGTGGACAAGTACAGGGTGACTTATAAGAGTGTAGCTGCTAAAGAAAAGGCTGCAACCCCACAGATGCAGCAAGCTATGCTAGGCACAGGCAGGCCTTATCAGAGGCCTTTCTGCCAGGCGCAGGCATTCCCTGCTTACCAGCAACCAAGAGGGTATTTCAGGGGTAGAGGCAGAAGAGGTATAAGCAGGGCTGCATCCACTTCTCAGTCTAGGACTCCTGCCAAGCAGACACCCTGATGTGTCAGTCAGGGCCACCTCCCCATTGCCAGTAGGGGCAGGCTGGCTCACTACTTCCAGGTCTGGCAAGTCATTACCACAGACAAGTGGGTCCTGAAAGTAGTGAGCCAGGGACTTTATCTAAGCTTCAAACAGTCTCCAAGAGCAAGAGCAAGGACATTCAAACCTGCCAGCAGTTTAGAGACAACTCTTCTGGAAGCAGAGGTTACCACACTTCTGGAACACAAAGCTGTGGAACCTGTCCCTTCTCATCACAGAGGAAAAGTGTTGTACTCAAGATATTTCCTTACCCTAAAGAAAATTGGAAAGTGGTGGCCTATTCTAGTTCTGATGTACCTCAACAAGCATCTGACAAAACCCACATTTAAGATGGTTACCCTACTCATGATCCTTCGTACCCTCAGGCAAGGAGATTGGTTGGCCTCCTTGAATCTCAAGGATACTTATTTCTGTATTCCAATCAGACAATCTCACAGAAAGTACCTAAGGTTTGAATTTGCCCTCATGCCACTATCAGATCAGGGCAATGCCCTTTGTCCTTACCCTGGCCCCAAGAGCATTTACAAAATGCCTGGCACTGGTGGTAGCTCACCTGAGAAGGCAAGGAGTGGCTGTGTTCCCCTACCTGGACGACTGGCTAGTCATGGGTCATTCACCCCAGCAGGTAAGGGGGGCTTTTGTCTGGTGCAGGATACCCTTGTATCCTTAGGATTCCTGTTAAACCTAAAGAAGTCAGTGCTGGAACTGTTCCAGATCTTGGATTTCATAGGAGCAGAGATGGACATAGTTCAGGCAAAAGCTCTCCTGCCAGTTGGAAGGGCAGACAGCTTCATACAACTGGCAGACTCCTTTCCCCTATAGGTGTCTCGTCCATCAAGACACTTTCTCCAGCTCATGGGACACATGGCAGCATCCACAGCAGTGGTTCCAGGGGCCAGATTTCAGATGAGGGATATTCAACTTCACTTCGGGTCATTTTGGTCTCAGAGAAGGGATTCCCTGTCCAAGCTGATCCCAGTGACAGCCACCTTGTTACAGGCATTACAGTATTGGAAGGACAGGGACAACCTCAGGGAGGGTGTGCCATTTACACCAATGATCTCCTACAGTAGTTCTGACCACGGATGCTTCCCTCCTGGGGTGAAGAGCTCATGTAGGGGACCACACTGCTCATGGGACATGGTCTCAACAGCAGTCTCTCCTCCACATCAACCTGTTGGAGCTCAGGGCAGTGTTCCTGGCGCTTCAGTCATTTGCAAAAATGGTACAAGGGAAGGTGGTTCAGGTAAGGACAGACAATACCACCACCATGTACTACATCAACAAGCTGGGAGGGACAAGGTCCTTTGCCCTGTGTACGGAGGCAATGAAGATCTGGAGTCTGGCTTATTCTCTCAAGACCTCCCTCTCAGCTGTGCTCTTGCCAGGCAAGGACAATGTCCTGGCAGATGCCCTCAGCAGGATAAATCAAGAGTCACCACTAGTGGTCTCTGAACAGGGAAATTCTGCGTGCAGTGTTCAGGAGATGGGGCACACCAGAGATGGATCTGTTTCCAGCCACAGACAATCATCAGCTATCCCAGTACTGTTGCATACCTCCAGTTCTGGATTCGGTGCCTCTGGATGCACTGATACTGGACTGGACAGGCACATTTCTGTATGCCTTTCCCCCATTCCCTCTGGTCTTCAGAGTACTGCTCAAACTCAAGAGCCAGCCATCATCAGTGATTCTGATCACACTGGATTGGGCCAGACAGCCCTGGTGTCCCATGCTGTTGACTCTGGCAGTGACCAGAGGCACAATCTTCTGATCTCCTCTCAAGGGAGAATCCTGTACCCCAACCTCAAGTCCCTCAGGCTCAGGGCCTGGCTCTTGAGGACTTAGAGTATGCAGGCTTGCAGCTCTCTGAAGGGGTCCTGGATATTTTGAAGGTTTCCAGAAAATCTGCCACCAGAAAGACTTATACTTCCAAGTGGAAGAGGTTTACTAGCTGGTGTGCACAAAAGGAAATAGATCCACAAGCAGCCGGATTGGCCATCCTGTCGGACTATTTAGCTCACCTTCATTCCTTAGGCCTTCAGCCTTCTACTTTGAAGGTACATTTGGCAGCTGTTTCTGCCTATATCTCTGCAGGGAAGGGCCCTTCCCTGGCCTCTCACGCTATCTTCAAGAAGTTCTTTAAAGGGTTGATCCACCTACACGCCAACCCCTTCTTGGGATCTGAGTATCTGCATGGCACGGCTAATGCAGCCCCCATTTGAACCCATGTCTTCTACTGAACTCAAGTACCTGACATGGAAAACTGTCTTTCTGTTAACCGTAATATCTGTAAGGAGGATTAGTGAGCTACAGGCCTTGTCAGTAGAGCCCAACTACAGAGCACTCCATAGGGACAAGGTCATCCTTAGAACTAACATGAAATTTCTTCCAAAGGTGGTCTCTGACTTCCACCTGAATCAGTCCATGACATTACCTGTCTTCTTCACTGAACATTCTAGTTCAAGAGAACGCAGACTGCATAGCCTGGATGTTAAGAGGGCTATTAGCTACTATCTAGATCAGAAAAAAGGCCTGTAGGAATGAGTGTACTCAGCTGTTCCTCACCTCTGGAGAAGTGGGAAAGGGCAAGCCAGCCACCAAGAGGACCACTGCTTGGTGGATTGTGTCTTTTATTCAGTGCTGTTATGGCAAACTGGGGAAAGAGCCACCAGTGGGCCTTAGGGCTCATTCTACCAGGGGAACAGCTGCCTCTATAGCAGCTGCCAGACATATCCCCCTGCTCAAAATTTGCAAAGCAGCTACCTGGAAGACTGTTCACACATTCACTAAACACTACTGCCTGGACACCCAGGCCAGGAGTGATGCCAGATTTGGCACAGCAGTATTGCAGAGCCTATTTCCTAAGTAGGTTCTGTGCCCACATCCATGGAGCACTGCTTGGTAGTCTGCATATAGTCAGAATACAGAAAGAATTCATGTTGTTTGAAGAAAACATTTTTTTTTTTTGTTATTAGTTGTTTAACCAGGAGTAGCACACTAAGCTGAAAGCTTTTTTTACAGGTATGACCTGGGAGTACAGGGAAGTTAAGTGACTTGCTCAGGGTCACACAGTATATAAGTGGAAGCTGTAGGATTCAAACCCAGGTCTGGTCTGCTGGATGTCATCAGATTTGCAGCTCAGAGCCTTAAACCACAGTGCTGTACTGCCTCCCTGATTACCACAGTAATATTGTTTCTTCTAATGGAGTCTTGCTGTATTCTGACCTCCCTCCCCTACCAGAACCTGATGGGGGGGGTGCACACTGCACTACAGCTGTGTCTTTTTTAAGTGCTGTACCTTTGGGGTGGCATTTTCTTGGGCATTTATGACTTGCGTCTTCCTGATATGCCCCATTTTTTGGTTATTAGTCATTTGACTATTACTTTTATTAATGTTCAGTGTTATTTAATGTAGTTTAGTAGCCACTATTTTAGTGCTCGTAAGAATCTGGTGGTTACATAGAATGAACCAGAAATAGGGGTTTGAAAACTGAGCTCAACATTCTATGCATTTGCAAACAGTTAACTCTTTCATCTCTGGGGAAGTTCAACTGGAAGGGCTAACTGCTTATAGTCAGAATACAGCAAGACTCCATTAGAAGAAACAAGATTACTGTGGTGCAGGCCAGGCACTATTTTGGTTGCCCTTCTCTGTACTGCCTTCACCCAGTCTATATCTTTTCTGCGATGGCTGGGACCTCCAGAACAAATGTTTGCAACAGCAACAGCAAATAGAGATCATAGTAACATCAGGAAAAGAGAAGCATAATGAATATAAACTCAGTTTATCGTTGAATCAGTTCATGAGAACTTTGTGTCGCAGTCTGTATTTGTAGTCTAATGCAGTTGTAACCATTAAAGTGTTTTATAACTTGGGTACATAGGATTCTGTAACTCAGTTGGTTAACAGTTAGCATGTGATCATTCATTAATTTCTGATAACTTAACAGAATGTGTTTGTGGTGAACAGTCCCAGAAGAAAGAAATCACACACCACACTGAACTAATTATTGAATGCTGTCAGTGAATCTGAAAAGCAGCCATTTTTTTTCTACACCTAAGCAACTCTGCCCACCCACCCATCCAGTGGACTTTGTAGTTCCTAGCAAATCCCTGTTTACAGTAACAGAAAGACACCTAAATCCCTTCCCCAGATGTAGCAGGCATGATTGGAAAGTCACAGAAAAGATCTATGTAGCACAGCCGAGGAGCACCACAAATGTACCATGGAAGCAGACGGTCACAATTTGCATCAGCAGCTGTACTGTGTCTGTGCAACTTGTCAGTGCTGCACTGTTCTCTGTAGCCATGTGTCTCTGTATTTCTCTCTGTCTGTGCATTGCCTGGCATCCAGGACATGACAGCGTGCGACAGTGACCCGGTCAGAGTGACAGAGAGAGAGAGACACGGTCCTACAGCATTGCTTCCCAGCATACCTGTCCCTCAGTCGTGTATGTCTTTCCTTCTGCCAGTACTTTCCTCGGCATGACATGCTCTGCTCCTGGCCAGCACTACTTGTTTGCAATGTTGCCATTCCTGCATTGTATGCCACTTCCCCTCCCAGATAAAATAATCTGTCCGAGAGTAGCGAGAAGTAGGAAGCCGCATAGGATGGACGATTAGCGACCCACTGAGTGAGTAGCTCTGTAACATGCACCGCACCGTGATGCTATTAGTGGCAACCGTGAGAGAATGAGAGAAAGAGATTGGCAGGTGACACAGACCAGAGTAATCAGCGGGACAGTGGGAAGTGGCAGTGACAATCACCGCCCATGTTTCTGTCTTTCTCTGTCTGTCAGTAATTGAAAATTGAGGGGACACAGATAATAGTGATGAAGAGAGTCCATGGAGAATGTTTGCCAGGTACTTGATTAATGCAGGGATTGGTATGTAAAGAGAGAGAGAGAGAGTCAGTGGAGAACATTTGCCAGGTACTTGCTCAGTTTAGGGGTTGGTTTGTAAAATGACAGAGTACAGTGTGAGCACACAGAGCAATACAGCACTGTGCTATGAGCACAATAAAAAGTTGCAGTTGCTCCTTGATTCTACTGTCTGTGGCCTGTTCACCACAAAGTGTTCTGTTGTGAACTATTTTTACTGTGGCAAAACACAGAAAACTGTGGTTCCACGGCCAAAAATAGTGGAGGAACACTAAATAGTTCCCACATGTTTTCTCTGTTATTACACCAGTTATTCTCCATTTGTCACCAAATTTGGCCCATGTTATAAGCGCAATAACCCACTCCAGGGCGTGCAGTTATTGGGGATTAATCAACACCTCGGGTGCTGTGAGGACACTCGGCCAGTGGCCTTGTACCTCACTGCGCACCCGGGGTGTTGATTAATCCCCAATATCCACACACCCTGTGCAATTTAATTTCTTGTATCACCTTACATGCAAGATGTCTCTTACAGCTGAGGTCTTAAGAGTTGGTGGCAAGTGAATTACTCCATACAGGTAAAGGGACACAGCTTCATCCCCAAGAGATGCAAACTGGACATGTCACTTTATCAATCATTTAAAATAACACAAGTTTAGTTTCACATTCTTACTATGAGGGAAGAAAGTAAAATCAGCCAGCATGGTTAGGGAACAAAGGAATTCACACCTCTGGATGAGTGGTGGAGGGGATACCAGCAAAACAAATTTCTCAGTTTGCAAATGGTAGCAAATTTTAGCACTGAAACTTAACAAAGAAAGAAAAGGCCCATAAAACACTATGGAGGAGGTTTCAACTTGCAAAAAAAGGCAGTTCTGGGGAGGGCTCAATTAACTTCTCTCAAGCCAGAGTAAAGGCACATAAAACACTATGGAGGAAGTTTCAACTTGCAAAAAAAAGGCAGTACTGGGGAGGGCTCAACTTAAGCACTGCAACTTAACAAACAAAGAAAAGGCCTATAAAACACAATGGAGGAGGTTTCAACTTGCAAAAAAAGGCAGTACTGGGGAGGGCTCAATTAATTTCTCAAGCCAGAGGAAAAATAGTGCTCTCCAGCTGCCATACACACAGGCAGCGTAGTAATGAGGCTTCAGTGGAGGACACTATTTTTAACACTCTGTCATGTTGTTTGGTAGGTAATTTATGCAGGGAGTCCTTTCCTCAAAGCAAAACATCTGCAGTGCTACGCCAAATGCAGCTGTAAAAAGTGCTCAAAATAACACTGCAGACAGTGATTCTGTCCCTACAACAGGGGAATTGGTTAGGTTCAGTGGACCTAAGTGATGCATATTTCCATATCCCAGTAAGACCTTGCCATAGAAAGTATTTGTGGTTCACAGTAGGGCATACTAAGTTTCAGTTAAAAGCAATGCCTTTTGGTCTGACCACAGCAACCAGAGTTACCAAAGTGCTTGTCAGTGGTGGCAGTCCTCCTGTCCAGGCAGAGACTACTGATTGATTAGCTAATGTGTGAAAAAAACAGGAGGAGACAGTGCTTAGTTCAGACAGTAAGGAGCACCCTGCAGAGGATAGGTTTTCTCCTAAACTTAGAAAAGTTGCGTTAGGAACCCAAACAGATTTTTGAAGTTCATAGTTGCAGAACTAAACAGAAAACTGAGCAAAGCTTTCCTATCTCTGCAAAGGGCAGAAGGTCTGATTCAGTGTGCCAACACATTCCAGACAGGTCAAAAAAGGACTGCATAGGAATTTTTGAGACTTCTGGGACACATGGTTTTTACCACATCAGAGGTGCCATGGGCCACTTCTACCACAACTGTAATAGCAGGTACCAGTATCAATAACGTTGGTACAAGCACTGGAGTGGTGGAAAGCAGCAGCAACCTCAGTGAGGATATTCCCTTTCTTCAGTCTCTGCCTACAAGGTTCTGATTGCAAATGCACCCCTACCAGGACAGCAAGAACATCTGGAGTGGAGAACAATAACTGGAAAAAAGAAAGGAGCACACAAACTTGTTGAAACTCAGAGCAATGCTCCCTTCTGGTAAGTGCTTCTCCACTCTGTTGCAGGACCAAACAGTCCTGAAAAGGACAATACAGCAGCTATGTATTATATCCGCAGGGAGGTAGCAACTCATCAAAACTCTGCACAGAGTCATTGAGGACCTGGAACCTGGCTTATAGCTCAAATGCAAACTTCTCTGCAGTGCAGAAGGAGAATGTACTAGCAGATTTCACTCAGCAGAATGGGGCATGTAACTTACGAGTGGTCTCTTGGGGGGGTTTCTAACTCAGTCTTTTAGAGGTGTGGTGTGTCAAAGGTACATTGGTGCCTCATGGGAAAACAAAGCTGTACTGATTCTGTTGCAGGCCTCCTTCAGGTGGGACAGTTCCAGGGAATGAGCTTGTAGCTCTTTTGTGCATGCATGTGTAACCCCTCGGTGGCGCTATCCCAAGGGCTACTACCCCTGCCTGCTTAACTACTAACAGGTTGAGGGGCCTAGGTCCAATGGTGGGTGTCTCCACCCAGAGGTCAGGGTTTGCAGTAGTTAAACTAACTTGGTCACAGCCCTCTGGGACACTAACCCCCCTTTCTTCCCACTAGTGGCCCACACAATGCATTAGGAATATCTTCACCATGTACACTTACCCCGAGTACTGGCTCTGTCGACTGGACTCTGGGGACCCTCTGTAAAACAAGATGATACAGTGCAAAAACCACAGTACAATACTTAAACATAAACGAATACCTCAGTCAGTGTAACTTTGCTGAAACCAACAGATCTGATTTATTTAAGGAGCTGTAACAAGGAAGGGGGAAATCAGGTTAATTAGGTTAAACACATTAATAATCATAGTACTGTGCGCATATGCAGAGTCCCAAATTGTCACTTTCACTGGGTACCCAGGATGGGGGGGGGGGCTAGCCAGGATCGGTGCAGCTGGTTGGGGCCCTGTGATGGAAAAAACACTTGCACAATACCCAGTTATGAGCCGGAGCCGGAGGGCTCAGTTCGTGAAGAAATGAAAAAAACAATTAGATGACACACTTGCAATTCAATAAACAGATGGCAGGGAGCTACCCTGCTTTGTACTCACAAACTCAATGCTGGGAACTGGATAGAAGGCAAATTGTCCTGGATTGCCAGGAGGAGCAGACCATGTGGACAAGGTCCTTGTGACTGGACCCCACTACAGTTCAGAGCAAATGGATGTAGTCTGGATTAAGCTGGGGTTTACTGCTAGCTTCATGCACTCAATTCACTGTACAGGGGATTTGAAACGCGATTCCCCACAAGCACTACACACATTTATATCTAAAAGGAAAGTACTATACCAGGCAGGCTGCTTCTCGATCCTGAACGCAATTACTGCACAATACCCGGGAGAACACACAGCAGATTCAGTTCCTGACAGACCGAGCGCGATTCAGCAATTTCTCCAGTCTTCTACAGGGTGAGCCTGGTTTCTACTCTTCAGATCTCCTTGATTCTCTTCACAGGTTGGATGCAGTCCGAACAGGCACTTACACAGGCTGCAGACCGAAACTCAGGGCCTTACACGCACTTACCGCGCTAAAACTATACACAGCAGAAGCACATAGCTCCTTCTGTCTTCACTGTCTCAACTCATCTGATCTTTCCAGTAGACAGAGCCAGGCATTTCCTTTGAGTTCCTCCCAGTTAAGTTGGCTGGTTTGGCTGTCACTCACAATCAGACTCCCCCTGTTCGTGCAAAAAAGGTGCCGAAGTCCAAACTACAATTCCCAGAGGCATCTGCCGTACAGTCTCATTGTGGCTAGCTCCAGAGGAGAGTCCAAGTTCTGATTCATCCAGAGCAGGCTCCATTTTAAAAGATCCCCACAATGATTGGTTCAATTCAACAGTTCAGAACCTACATGAGGGAGCTACTCTGCGCTGCCCTTGCTACAAGAAAGCAGGTTAAAACAAACTGCATTTTCATTATTACTCTAACAGGTTACAAGCAAACAATGACATCTTTGAAGAGTGCTCCTTCTGCCCACTTAGCGACGGCAGAAATGGAGTGATCTGGCAGTAGCTCAAGCGGGACTCGAGCAGGGAAACACACAGTCCCCCATCCAAATTAATTATGTCTGCAGGCAGACAGCTCTTAAAGAGACAGTACCAGAGGCTCTAAAAGCACTCACAGATAAACGGCTTAAACACCAAACACCATTCAGGCTTGGAGCAGTCAGGCAAGCTCCTGGAAGACTTTTTGGGAACCCCCATTTGCAGGGGGGTTACACATTCATTTTCTCAATTTCACTAAAGTATATCCTTGATAGGTTAGAGTAATGAGCTTGGTGCATCCAGCAGACCTGGTTTGATTCCCATAACCTCAATTTGCATACTGTGCAACTCTGAGCAAGTCACTTAACCACCCAGTGCTCCCGGGTAGCCCCCAAAAACAGGCACTTGTGCCTACTGGGCCTTATCCGGTTATCAAAAGAATAAAAAAAAAAAAAAAGATCCACAAAGTGTTATTGAAACTGAGAATGGTACACTGCTACAGTGACTTTGATAGCACCAGATTGGGCAAGGCAACCTCGGTACTCACTGAGGCTGACATTGCTTCAGAGGTACTAGCAGATAAGCCATTGAGACAAGACCTGCTGACTCTGTCACAGGGCAAGATGTTTTACGCGGGCATCAAATCCCTTCATTTGGGAGCATGGTTCTCAAGTTAAAATATTATAACTTGAACCTCTTAAAGAAGGTCATGTGAGTTTTGAAAGTTGCTAGACATCCAGAAACTATGAGAACTTGTACTTAAAAATGGAAACATTTAAAGATCAAATGCCAATAGAGATTTACAATAAACGCAGGAATTCAAGTAAGTCCAGGTGTCATGATTAGTGTTTCCTGAAAATATTATGCTGTTTGGTTTTGTGGTTCTGTTCAAACCAGCGCCTGTTAATGTGCTTTGCAGTAACTGAAAACAGTGAGGATTTTTCTGTCCCAATTAGTGAGCGATGACATCATTCCTGCCCAGCCTGTTGCTGCAGCAATGAAGTCCTTAATTGCTTTTGTAACATGGTATTAATAGTAGCATGTAAATACTACACACTGATTGGAGGAAACCGGTAACGTGACCCGAACATAGCTGTGCATTAATTCCCTAGATATGCATGGCTGCATTTGAAATGCAACAACACCAACATGCAGTATTAGAGAAAGTGGCTGTGTGTGGGCGGCAGTACTGTTGTATTTTTCACAGTCTGTGAAACACATTGTTAACAATCTCACTAGTAGTCGCATCACCGATCTGAGGAATTCCCACATTGCACTTGCCATGTTACAAGTGCATTAATCCCCTCAACAGGCGGGCATTTCCCAGGAATTAATGCATGGTGGGTGGTGGGAAGCCGTGCATTAATTCCTGGGAAATGCCCTCCTGTCTCAATGATTAATGCTTACATAGTAGCTGGTGCACTTCCCAGTCAGAGTAGTCTGTAGGGCTAATTGTCTTCACTCCAAGGCCCAGATATTCAAACTGCGCCAGGCTGTGGCGCAAGCCTGGGCCCAGCGCAACTTGGCTGTGCAGGGGCGTTGACCAGGCAATATTCAACGGAGCTGCACCATGGCTCAGCATCGTTGAATATCGCACACTGGCCACCCGCAGTGCACATGGCGCAGTGGCACTGCGCCAGTGGCCAGAGTAGAGCATGGGGATGCGCTAGCACAAGTTCCATTGCACAAGGTGCAGCAACCGCTATATTCAAAGGTTGACATGCAAATGGGGCCATAATGTATGCAAGGCGGAAATGGAGCCATTTGCATGTCATTATGGCCCCATTTACATGCAGGTGCGCCGATCCCCAGCGACTTGGCGCCTGGCGCCCTGCCAGGCAGCAGCCGTCCTGGGACCGACGCCTCAGCGCGGCAATGTGCCCCACAGCCCGATCGCGGGCTGCAGTAAAAGATAGTGGTGGTCCAGTGGACTGCTGCCCGCCCAATCGCGGGCTAAGTAAATAAATGAGAAATCCAATATCCCTGGTGGTCCAGTGGAACTGTGTGTCCGATCACGGGCTAAGTAAGTAATGATATTTCCAATATCCCTGGTGGTCCAGTGGACCTGTGTGCCCGATCACGGGCTGCAGTAGAATTAATCGAAACCTATCATCCCTGGTGGTCCAATGGACCCCCTCCCACCCGCCCACTGATCCCACGCCCGCTCCCCGGTCAGTGGCGGGCGACACCTGGGTCCACTGGACCACCAGGGATATTGGAAATATCGTTACTTTACTTAGCCCGTGATTGGACACACAGGTCCACTGGGCCACCAGGGATATTGGATTTCTCATTTATTTACTTAGCCTGCAATCGGGCGGGCAGCGGTCCACTGGACTACCAGGGATTTGGGAAATTTCTTTATTTACGTAGCCCACGATTGGGCGGGCAGCAGTCCACTGGACCACCAGGGATTTGGGAATTTCTTTATTTACTTAGCCCGTGATCGGGCGGGCAGCGGTCCACTGGACCACCAGGGATTTTGGATTATACTATCTTTTACTGATGCCCGCAATCGGGCATGGGGGGGGCACCACCACAGAGGTGCAGCCGGAGCTCGGGTGGCCACCCACAGATGGCAGCTGCCGTGTTGCGCCCTGCAATGCGGCAGCTCACCTGTGGGTGGCCATCTGTTGTTCCTTTTTTGGGGATCAACTTTGTGCTGGCGCAGGTAGGGGTTGCGCATGCATGGCTCTGCACATCCCGGGCTGAATATCGGGCTGTGCAGTGTGCATGCATACGCCCCACCTGCGCCCCTGCATTCAATGCCGCTTGCCAGGTTGTGCAGCACTTTCCCTTTTGAATATCGCACCGGGCGCATCAGTGGGTTGTGCATGGTGTAATACTGTTGCGCCATGCAACTCTTTGAATATCTGGGCCCAAGTGTGCTACCAACCCCACCTAATTGTGTTTAGATAGAGTAGGTTACAATCTATCATTCTCTTCTTGTAAAGAGCTGGTCATTTGTGTTCAGTGGGTAGCTGAAGTGGTATAAATGAATGTTTGTGAGAAATCTCCTGTTTGTATCACAGCTGAGTTCTGTCACATAAAAACTCTGCACTGATTTTGGCTATATAAACCCAGGGTTGTTTAATGAATATAAAATAAATCTAAAGTTTAAGCCATTGAAGTAGTGTGTCCCTGACGTAGCCTCCATACATATGTTCATGTGAAAATAATATTGTTGTTATGTCAGCTTGACAACCAGGTGTCTGCCACACTTTGCTATTTCAGGAACATGTACTGTATGAATTCACAAAATTCAGTTCTCTGAGGGATTCTGTGTGGAAATACATTATGTATGTGTGTAACTAGACATACTATATGTCATCCTGATGCCCCTGTCTCTTGCCCCTCAAGTAAGGCTGCTGCACGCTGCTTCCTTCTACCCCCCCCCCCGGCAGTGCAAATGTCACCTGTTGCCCACTGTTCCAGTCTCCACATAAAGGACTGCTGTGCTCTGCTAAGTCCTACAGTCTCAGGGCCTGTGCCTCCCCAGTTGGGGCTGCTGCACCATGCTGCCCCAGGTCACCAAAGGTGGGGCTTTTGCTACACCCTGCACTGCCTCAGATGGGCAGGGCAGCTGCAACACATGCACCTTGTCTCAGTCAGGGCTGCTGTACCCTGATGCCCCACTGTGTCCTGCACCACAGTCAAAACTTCTGCACCAAGCTGTTCTCAACCCCCTGCCACCACTGTGTTTTGCTGTATCATAGAGCCTCTAAATTCCACAGTTAGGGTTAAACATAGAATTTAACAGCAGATAAGGACTGCTTGGCCCACCTAGTCTGCCCATGTCCCTACCTAATGGATAAGCTGCAGATCCTAGTTAACCAATAGCCTACTTCCTCCTACCCCCACTAGAATTGCCTTATGTCTGTCCCATGCATTTTTGAATTCCCCCACTGTTTCTGACTCCACTACCTCCTTGGGAAGGCCATTCTATGTATCCACAACCCTCTCTGTGAAAAGATACTTCCTCACATTACCTAGGAGCCATCCCCCCTCTATCTTCAAATTATGTCCCCTTGTTCTTGCACATCTCTTTTCCTGAAAGATGCTACTCTCTTGGACTTTGTTGATTCCCTTGAGGTACTTAAAAGTTTCTATCATGTCTCCCCTCTCCCTCCTCCTCGAGGATATACATATTAAGCGCCTTTAATCTCTTTTCTTATGTCTTCTGGTACAAACCCTGCACCATTTTGGTTGCCCTCCTCTGGACAGCTTCCATCCTGTCTGTGTTCTTGCGGAGATGGGGTCTCCAGAACTGCATGTAGTACTCCAGGTGGGGTCTCTCCAACTGTCTGTACAGAGGGGTAACAACTTCCTGTTTTCTACTGGTGATGCCTCTCCCTATGCATCCCAGTATCCCACCAGCCCTCCTTCCTGACTTCTCACATTGTTTGCCCACCTATACTGTAGGTCATTGATATGACTGCCGGGTTGTTGCTCCATGCTGCTCCCTGCCACCAGAGTCGGATCCTTTGGTACACTATCCAAGCTGCTCAAAAGAAAAAACAAACACTTTCATCTTGTGTTATAGGGTGGAGACAGAGGGTAGCAGGCCACAGCAGCCCTTTCTGTGGAGGCATGGGGCTCTAGGGCACAGCAGGCCACAGCAGCCTTAAGTGTGTCAACATGGTTGCAGGGTGCAGCAGACTTAGGTGTGGTGGCAGAGACAGAGAACAGCATGGTGCAGATGCCACTACCATGTGGCAGGACAAAGGGCGGCATTGGGGTACAGCAGCCCTAACTGTGAGACAGTGTGCACATAATGCAGCGGCCATGCCCATTTGGGGGCAGTGGAAGTGGGTAGAAGAGGGCAGCAAAATCTCCACCTTTGGTGGCCTTGGACAGTATGGTGCAGTAGCCCCAACTGTGGAGACAGAGCCCCTGGGACTCTAGGGCTTAGCAGAGCACAGCAGTCTTGTATGTGGATAATGGAACAGGGGCCAAAAGGTGGCATTGGCCCTGACTGGAGGTGGGCACTGGGAAACAGAGTGTAGTAGCCTCAACTGAGGGGCAAGAGACAGGGACATCAGGATGACATATAGTATGTCTAGTTACACACATAACGTGATGTATTTGCACATAGAATCCCTCAGAGAACTGAATTTTGTGAATTCATACAGTACATGTTCCTGAAATAGCAAAGTGTGGCAGACACCTGGTTGTCATTCTGACATAAAAATATTGTTCTCACATGAACATATGTATGGAGGCTACGTCAAGGACACACTACTTCCGTGGCTTAAACTTTAGATTTATTTTATATCCAGTAAACAACCTTGGGTTTATATAGCCAAAAAACAATGCAGAGGTTTGATGTGACAGAACTCAGCTGTGATACAGACAGGAGATTTCTCACAAACATTCATTTATACCACTTCAGCTACCCACTGAAACACAGATGACCAACTCTTTGAGAACAGAACGATAGAGTGTAACCTACTCTATCTAAACACAAACCAGGTGGGGTTAGTAGCACACTTGGAGTAAAGACAATTGGCCCTACAGATTACTCTGACTGGGAAGTGCACCAACTATACGTAAGCATTAATCCCTCGACAGGAGGTGTTTCCCAGGAATTTATGCGTGGTTGGGGAGGGGGCACGAGGCCGAAGGCCAAGTGCTTCCTACCACACAACCATGCATTAATTCCTGGGAAATGCCTCCTGTCGAGGGGTTAATGCACTTGTAACATGGCAAGTGCAAAATGGGAATTCTTCAGATTGGTGATGCAGCTACCGGAACTACTGAGATAGTTAACGACGGTTTTGCCGACTGTGAAAAATACAACAGTACTGCTGCCCACACGCATCCACTTTCTCTAATACAGCGTGTTGGTTTTGTTACCTTTCAAATGCAGCCGTGCATATCTAGGGAATTAATGCATGGCTACGTTCGGGTCATGTTATCTGTTTCCTCCAATCAGTGTGTAGTATTTACGTACTACTATTCATGCCATGTTACAAAGGCAATTAAGGGTTTCATTGCTGCAGCAACAGGCTGGGCAGGAATGATGTCATCACTCACTAACTGGGATGGAAAAATATTCACTGTTTGCAGTTACTGCAGAGCACATTAACAGATGCTGATTTAAATAAAACCACAAAACCAAACAGCATGATATTTTCAGGAAATACTAATCATGACACAGGGGCTTGAATTCCTGCGTTTATTGTAAATCTGTAAGACATTGGCATTTGATCTTTAAGTTAGGACAGTTTGCTAAATTTTTCCTCTACTTATCCCCTGTGAGAAGTTTTAGTCAGTGGAACACCTTTTTATAAAGTCTTCGGTGAAGCTAAAACTCTGATAGCGAGTCAGTTTTGCTTCATTGTTTGCCAAACGAAGCGCTTAGTTTAAACAGCAAGCAAGGAATAGGGTATTAGACAGGGCATTTTAGCATTGGTAGGGTAAATTAGTGAATTAGAAATAGGAGCTGGATTTTTAATTTTTAAGAGTGCACTTAC
Source organism: Neoceratodus forsteri (assembly GCA_016271365.2). Taxonomy (NCBI): domain Eukaryota; kingdom Metazoa; phylum Chordata; order Ceratodontiformes; family Ceratodontidae; genus Neoceratodus; species Neoceratodus forsteri. The sequence continues at coordinate 574,676,718 of CM057452.1, forward strand.
AGTTCGAGTTCTGAGATCCAGGGAAACTGGGAGCTGAAGCACTAACCAGTGTGAGCCGAACCAGGAGTCGAGAATCATCTGTCTGCTCTGGGCACCACTGGGAGCTGGTGCGGATTGTCACAGGGAATAACGGTCGAACTGCTACCTGTAAACCAGTTGGAACATTCGGAGATGTTCTGTGTTGGAGTGGATGAACCATTGGGGTCAGACTGCTTGATGCAGGAAGAGCTGCAGCTTCCAGGAGAGAGCTGAGAGAATCAACTTTTCCATCTGTTGTCTGGTGTGAGAACCCAACACCATTAGCACTGGCAGTGCTGTTGGACCAGACCAGAGTGGTGTCCATCCCTGCAGTTGATTAGTGAAGCAGGGATTTGCCTGGTAATTCACGCGCTTCGGTCCCAAAAGCGAGTGCTTGGACTGTTGGAAACTGGTCAAAGCCTCGGAATATCGAGCTGGGGACTTGCTGGTGACTGTTCTAGCACTGGGAAATGTCTCAGTGGCTGTTGCGGACTTTCACCGTTCCCCTTGAGGAATTGTTCTTTGGATCTCACAGGACTGGTGACTGTCGTGCCCCCACCCAAAAAATGACAATCCTGTAAGTGCTGCCATCAGTGAGTGGTGGTGAGAGCTCCACTCACATTTTTCCTGTTGTGGTGTGAGCACTATCTAAAAGCATATTCTGGAATTGCACTCTCCTCAGTAGTGATGAGAGCGCTGTCATTGGTGCCATTCTGGTAGCTCTCTACTGGAACTATTAAGTCTAACTTTTCCCTTGGTTGTAAGCCCAAGATATCTCAGGACTCGAGCCACTATTGGACTGTCTTTTATTATTTTATTATTTGTGTATTATCTGATAATCTGATTTATTGGGGTAGTTTAGGTGGGGGGATTTTGTGTTAGGGGTTATCATTTATTGTAGACTATTGTTGCGAGAAGTGGTGGATGGGTATTGGGGGGTTGTTGAGGGAGTGTGTGAATATGGTGTGTTTGGTAAAGGTGTGAGTTTGAGTGAGTTATTAGTTACATTTGTATTAGTTAGGTTGTTTGGAGGGTGTGTCTGAGTTTTATTTTATTTAAGGGAGGTTGATTGTGGTGGTGACTGGGTTCGTAATTTGGTGGTTTTAGGGGTGGGTTAAATTGGGTTGTTTGTTCGGGTTGGGTACAGTGTTGGTTGCTCGAGATGTGCCGGGGCCAGAGACCCCTGTGAATGACCTATAATGCCACCCAGTGGCATGACCTCCGCCACTTTGTCGACCTCCCTGTGTTATCTATAATAGCGATGTGCTATCGGGAGGTCAGCATCTTAAGGGCTAAAAGGGGTCGGCGGCAGCAGGGTGCTAAAGGCCAGGCGGGGGTTAGAGGTATCGGGGTGGCAGGGTGCAGGAGATGCCCTGGGTTTAGATGGAACCTGGAGAGAGGCCCCGACATGTTTGGTTTCTGTCCCCAGGGTTCCCACCAGACCGAGTGGGCAGGCAGCCTGAGGGGCTGCAGCGACTTCCAGTCCTCTTCGGGCGGTGTTATGCAATGCCAGATCAATACAGAACAAGACCGCAATTATGGCAGACATGAGTTCCTCAGTCAGTCTGGCTTGCATCATGGAGACCTTGTTGGGTGACATTGCCGGGCCTGTTCTGGAGGTAGCCGTCCCTGCCGGGTACTCTGTGGTACACTGCCTGAGGAGGGAATGCGGGGAGGGTGGACATCTGCTTTTGTTCCGTCTTGAACTTCACCGTGCACCCAGTGCAGACTACCAGGTCCTTTGAGTGTGTGGCTGTGCGTGGGGGTCCAGGTGCAGGTTGCAGGATTCTCCTCATTTACCACCCCCACAGGGCAAGGGGAGAATTCCTGCAGGAGCCGGCAGACTGCATCATTGGTGAGGTGTTGGAGTCTCCCAGATGTTTAATTCTGGGGGACTTCAATGCATGGGTTGATGACAAATCCTCACAATGTGGATCAGACCTCCAGTTAATGTCATCACTGGGCCTGTCACAAGTCGTTACCTTTGTGACCCGTCACCACGGCCACACACTGGATCTGGTGTTCTCTCTGGAGCTTAAGGTAACTAACCTCAAGATTGATCAGGTCATGTGGTCTGATCATTACATGGTGGAGTTCTCATTTGGGGCCTCCCCGATAGTCCTTCCCCTGTTGAGATGGTTAGCTGCTTCCTTTAAGGGGCTTGTTCCTGGAGGGACTACTGGTGGTGGCTGATTTATCTATTGTAGTCACTGCATGTGCAGTTGGCATGGGAGAGGCGGCTGCCACTTATAACAGGGTGGTTTCTGTGCCGCTTGATGCCATTGCACCGGTCCATGTATGACCCAGATCCTCTCACTGAGATCTCCCTGGTTTGATGGGGATCTCAAGGCGATGAAGATCAAGGGTTGGAAGCTGGAGCATTGCTGGCAGAAGACCTGATTAGATGGGGATAAACTAGCCTTGCATGCTCATTATTCTGAGTACCAGGGAGCAATCGCCCGTAAGAAGGTAGAGTTCCTGTCCAGGGAGATTGCCGCAGGGAAGAACTGACCTGCTCAGCTTTTTCGGCCTGTGGACAGACTTTTACATTCAGTCTGTCTACAGCCGAAAAAGCCTTTTCAATCACATTATGTGAGGAGTTTGCTCGGTTCTTCTCTGATAGGGTGTCCTCTATCCATCAGGGTATCCCATCAGTGGACCCTATTGTAGTCTGCAGTTGTCAGCCTGGGGGGGGGATCTAGGTGCTCCATCTGTCTGGGAGGAGTTTAAACTGGAAGAAGTGGCCGAGGTCACTGAGGTTATCTCCGGGTTGAAGCACACATATTGTGAACTGGACCTGGCACTGACACATTTCTTGATGAGATGTGTTGGTTCCGTTGGCCCGGTGTTCGCTGGAATAGTCAGGTGTTTGTAGACAGAGGGGGTATTTCCAGATGCCTCAAAAGAGGCTTTGGTGAGGCCCCTTCTGAAGAAACAATCTCTAGAACCTGACATTCTGGCGAATTACCATCCTATCTCCAACCTTCCCTTTTTGGACACGTTTGTCGAGAAAATTGTGGCGCAGCAGCTCGAGGAGCATCTCGTGACCTTTGACATTTATGAGCCACTCCAGTCAGGTTTCAGAGCCAAGCATACTACTGAAACGGCGTTAGTTAGGGTACATAATGATCTCCTTAGGGCGAGAGACAGAGGAGAATGATCAATTCTTGTTCTCCTGGATCTCTTCTCAGCCTTTGACAGTGTAGATCACATGGTGCTGCTCGATTGCCTCAGAGAGTATTGTAGACTCGCTGGCACCGTTTTCCGCTGGTTTGAGTCTTTTCTTTTGGGCAGGAAGCAACAGGTGGTTATGGGGAATTTCTCTTCCACCCCAAAGCCCCTGCCTTGTGGAGTGCCTCAGGGGTCGATCTTGTTGCCCATGTTTTTTGCAGTGTACATGCTGCACCTGGGTGAGCTCATTAGGCATTACAGTGTGGGTTTTCACTGCTATGCAGATGATACCCAACTGTATATGTCATTTGCCCCCGGAACATCAGATGCCATGGAAGTGCTTAACAACTGCTTAGCAGAGATTAATGACTGAATGTCCTTCAGATGGTTGCGACTGAACCCAGACAAGATGGAGGTACTAGTGATTGAGCCGGGTCATGGGAGTGTCACCGACACTGGGATGCTGGGTCTTCATCTGGGTCTGGTGCCGTTGTTGGCTTCCACTGGGGTGCGAAATCTTGGCGTGATTCTTGATGACAGACTGACACTTGAAGCTCAGGTGTCAGCTGTCATCCAAAGTGTTTTTTTACCATCTGAGGAATATTGCCAGAATCAAACCCCTGGTTCCACTTGATGACCTGCCCACCCTGGTACATGCCTTCATGACCTGCAGGCTTGCCTACTGTAACGCTCTTTACTTTGGGGTTTCTAGAGTACCCTCCACCTACTGCAACTAGTTCAGAACGCTGCTGCCAAGTTGCCAGCTGGCCTCTCGAGGTCCAGTCATGTGACCCTGGTGCTCCGTTCTTTGCACTGGTTGTCTTTCAGGTGATGGGTTATCTTCAAGGTGAATCTTCTCACCTATAAGGCCTTACACGGGCTAGGCCCTGGCTATCTGGTAGAGCTCCTAACTCCCTGCATCTCGGCCCCACTCCTTCTGCTCTTCGACCAGGGGCCTCCTTGAGGTTCCCAGAACCAGGCTGAGAACCTCTGGCGACAGGGCTTTTAGTGTCACCGGTCCAGTCCTGTGGAACGCTCTACCTTCATCTTATTCTTCAGGTGAAGCTACCTCTGGCTGAAAGCTGAAATACTGAACTTAGAATCTGCAAGAAAGCAAGTCTTGCTCACAGCAGAGGGAGGTGAACCTTACTTTACAATTTACAAGTGTTCTTTGGTTTGTAGCAGATTCATCAGAAAAGCTAATATTCTTCAGGTGGAGGCTACTTCTAACTAAAAGGTGAAATACTGAACTTAGAATTATCAGGAATGACAGTCTTGCTCACAGCAGAGGGAGGTGTACCTTACTTTACTTGTTACAATTGTTATTATTGTTTTCAGTGGAGGGGCTTGCAATACTGCTTTGAAGATTGGGAGTTTAAACCCTGAGGGATTGAAATACTGTTTACTATGTCTGTCCATGTACACAGCTGACTTGTTTGGAATTATTGTTTGTTGGCTTTTGCATTGCAATATTTGTGATACTGTGAGTTATTCACTGGGCTAAGAATTTGTCATAAGTCCTGTGTAGTGAGTGCAGGTTACAGGGCTGTGTATTTGATCCAGACATAAAGCTACCAACTTTCCGAGGCCTAAAACTGGGACAGTCCATCCTAACCATGACCCCCTCCCCACTGTGTCACTTCCACAGGCCCCGCTGCAGACAACGCTGCACACAATTCAATTTTGCGGCTTGCTCTGGCCATGCCACCCCACAGTAACACCAGTAGCAAACATCCACATTAAAACAATACATCATTCTGCTGCAGCAAGTTCCAAATCATGATGTACAGAAAGTTCATTAGAAGCAAACCTTCGTTAAATTGTGATCAGACATTTGAGCTGCCTTTATTTCTCCTCCAGACAGTCCCATCCAACCCATTTACACTCACCTCATTTGCTGAGCAAACTTCACTTCAGTGACTCCCACCACCACACCAGATACAGTAGTTTTCACACATTTCCCTACAGCTGACCAGGTTCGGGTACCTTAGTTCACTGCTGCTGGTCTCTTCTCTGTCTGGAGTCCCTCTCAGCTACTGGCAGGCAGACATCCACATGCGCTTGTTTGCACTACTACCCAGTCTAATCTAACAGGAAGGAACATGCTTTACTGTGCTCCCACTGACATGGTCGTGGTGCAACACAGGCACAAGGGTTGAAGCTGCAAATTGCTGTCCAGCCTGAGCAGTGCCACAGTGGTGCAGAAATAACGGTCATTCACGGATTAGCAGTCAGCAAAAAAAAAAAGGGACAAAACTGGGACATGTAAGCAAAAACTCGGACAAAAGTGACATTTTGCAAAACTTGTGGGGACACTGGGACATGCTGCCTAAAATAAGGACTGTCCTCGGAAAATAGGGACTGTTGGTAGCTTTATCCAGACAGTGCCCCAGGTTTTTTTTTGGGGGGGGGGGTTATCTCTGTGTGCCTTAAAAGGCCAGGCCAGACTGTGTCAGGAAGTGCTTACATCACAGCTGCTTATCTGCCAGTAACTTTTGGAAGAGTCTTGCAGACCTGATAACATTACAATAAGCAAGTGGTTTATAGCAGATTCATCAGAAAAGCTAATATTCTTCAGGTGTACCTACCTCTGGCTGAAAGCTGAAATACTGAACTTAGAATCTGCAAGAAAGCAAGTCTTGCTCACAGCAGAGGGAGGTTAACCTTACTTTACAATTTACAATTGTTCTTTGGTTTGTAGCAGATTCAGCAGAAAAGCTATTAATCTTCAGGTGGAGGCTACTTCTAACTGAAAGGTGAAATACTGAACTTAGAATTATCAGGAAAGGCACACTTGCTCACAGCAGAGGGAGGTATACCTTACTTTACTTGTTACAATTGTTATTATTGTTTTCAGTGGAGGGGCTTCCAATACTGCTTTGAAGATTGGGAGTTTAAACCCAGAGGGATTGAAATACTGTTTACTGTGTCTGTCCTTATGCACAGCTGACTTGTTCTGGGGATGATTGCTTTCAGATCACAAATCACCAGGCTGTATTGGGGCAGGGGAGGTTTACCTGTGTCTGACTCAGATGTTTGGATTTTTCTCTGTTTGATTAGCAGGGTATTTTCTCTGTTAAATTGTTGTGTAGGGCATCTTGCTGCAGGAAGGTCAACACTCATCATAGCAGTGGGTCACAGCTTTTAGCTGATTGTTTTGTGAGGGCACAGTTTAGGGCAAAACCCCCCTTCCCCTCACCCCACCCCTGATACCATTTCCTTTATACCTGGGGTTCTGACATCATTTCCTCAAGAAGGCAAGGTGCATACCACTGTCCTATCCTTTCTAGCACACTGCATTGACAATATAAGCATACATATTGCATAATATATATATATATATATATATATATATATATATATATATTTATATATAACAAAACAATCACTAAAAAAAAATATTTAAACAGGATAAACAAGAAGGTAGACAGACATGCGGGGAGTAGTGCAATGTAATGACTGTGGGGCAGCAGTCTTCCGGGAGACTTTCTGGAGGCTGAGATGCTGCCCTATTTGCAGACAACTCTCTGCCCTGAGGGAGCAGGTTGCCCATCTTCAGGCCACACTGGATGGTAGTAAGGGAACCTCCCCCACCCAGGGAGCACCAGAGCCACCACCACTACCTCAGAGGTTGCGAAGAAAGCACAGCATTTGGACCACAGTGGGCTCGGGGAGGGTCAGGGTGGTGGAACAGAGGCACACCCGGTCAGTTGTACCACTCCACAATCCATACACCATTCTGATGAAGCATAGCTCCCCTATGGATGCATCCACAGAGGAGACTAAGGAGGTTGTGGACAACTGTCGCAAGGGAGCCCCACAGGAAGGAGGCAGAGGACACCACAGGAAAAGGAAGCAGCTCCTGGTGGGGGACTCAGTTATTAGGGGGATAGAACTAGGGGGAGCAGGGAACACTGAAGTAAGGTGCCTGCCTGGTGCCATGGCTTGGAGGGACAGGAAGCGCATCCTCAAGATCACGAGAACAACTGCACAGGAGACTGAGCTGGACATCGTTGTCCACCTAGGGACAAATGACTTCACTCAACATGAGATTAGAGCAGTGCAGGAGGAGTTTGAGGAGTTGGGGAGGGGCCTAAGGGAAGTAGCACACACAGTATCCTTCTCAGAGGTGCTGCCTGTCTATGGCAAGGGTGAGGAGAGGGTACTTCACACCATTTGATTCAATGGATGGTTAAAACAGTGGTGCAGAGCACAGGGGTTTGGCCTCATTGGTGACTGGGGTTCCACCTGGAGGGATACCAGCCTATACTGGCAGGATGGTCTGCATCTGTCAAGGAAGGGAACAACGCTTCTGGGCAATTGGTTTAAATGCTTCATTAGCATGCTTTTAAACCAGTCAAGGGGGGAGGCAGCAGGGAATTCCCAGCCTTCCCCTACAAAACAGGGTATTAAATGAGGTAAAGACCAAGGTACAAAGGTCAGTAGGGAGCAGGACAGGGGTAAATGAAGAAAGCAAAGTCAGTGAGGACAGGGATAGTGCTACAAGTGGTAAAACCATCAAAAAATGGAGAGCATTGAGTACTAATGCCCATAGTCTGTGTAACAAGCTTCCTGAATTAGTGGCCTTGATGGAGGAGGAACATCTGGATATCGTGGCAGTCACAGAAACATGGTACACACAGAACCATGACTGGGATGTAAACATACCAGGATACACTATCTACAGGAAGGACAGGGAAGGTAAAAGAGGAGGAGGAGGAGGAGTAGCTCTCTACATAAGGGAAGGCATCAAAGCTACAGAACAAAAGATTAAACAGGGAGGAGAGGAAGCACTGTAGGTCAATTTGGAGACAGGCAGTGGCACCACAATCTGCACAGGGGTTGTTTACAGACCCCCATCTCAGGGGGAGGACATGGACAAGGAAATGATAGGAAGTATCCTTAGAATGGCAGAAAAAGGGGAGATATTGCTGATGGGGATCTGAATATGCTAGATGTTAATTGGAGTACATTGCGGCAGCCACTTCTAAGAGTGGGGTCATTCTAGATGCTCTACAGGGGGCTTGCCTTAGACAACTAGAATTGAACCCACTTGAGAGGAGCAATCTTAGACCTGGTACTCTCAAATGGAGATGGCGAAAGGATCACAGATTTAGAAGTGGGTAGCCATTTGGGAACTAGTGACCATTGAACAGTATGGTTCACAATAAACACAGCAGTAGAGTCAAGCCATGCAAAGGTACTGGACTTCAGGAGCACTGACTTTGTCAAAATGGGTGAGTGCCTAAGGACTGCACTAGCAAAAGGGCAGGAAGGAGGGGTGGAAGAACAATGGGAATTAATCAGAACTGCCATCACAGAGGCAACAAGCCTTTGTGTGAAGCAAATAAACAAAACAAAATGATGTAAGAAACCACTATGGTTCTCAAAGGAGGTGGCAGGGAAGGTTAGGGAGAAGAAGAAAGCATTCAGGAAGTACAAGGAATCACAGAAGGAGCAGGACAGAGAATTGTATCAATAAAAGCAAAAGGAAGCAGGGAAGGCAGTCAGAACAGCAAAGGCCCAAACCAAGGAAAAGATAGCCAATTAAGCAGGGGGATAAAACCTTTTATAGGTACATCAGGAAGTGAAGGAAGACCAAGAGAGGGATAGTGAGGCTTAATAACGGGAAGGGGGTGGACAGAGGGTGACTGAAAAGGCTGAGATACTAAACAAATATTTTTGCTCAGTATTCAAAAATGAAGAGGGGGAGGTACCTAAACCAAACAATAGAAACACTCTAGATACAGGAGTTGATACCAGCCCATTCACAGAAGAAAGGGTTCTGAAAGAACTGTTAAAACTGAAGGTGGACAAAGCAGTGGGGCCTGATGGGATTCATCCCAAAATTCTAAAAGAACTAAGGGTAAAACTAGTGACACCACTGACTACCCTCTTTAACAAATCATGGGAGGATGGGGTGGTACCTGAGGACTGGAGGAGAGCAGATGTTATTCCACTTCACAAAGGTGGGAGCAGGGCAGAAGCAGGAAACTACAGACTTGTTAGTTTAACCTCAGTGACTGGGAAAATTATGGAATCACTTCTGAAGGAAAGAATTGTTGAGTACCTAGAGGCCAGAGGGGCACAGGACCCAAGGCAGCATAGATTCACAGCGGGAAGGTCATGTCAGACGAATCTAATAGATTTCTTTGACTGGGTAATCAAAGTAGTAGATCAGGGAGGGGCTGTGGACATGGCCTGCCTAGACTTTAGCAAGGCATTTGACACAGTCCCACACAAAGATTAATATACAGGTTGACCAGCCTGGGAGTGGGTCCCAAGCTGGTAGACTGGGTAAATAATTGCCTGGGGAACAGGACACAGAGAGTAATAGTAAATGGAGTCCACTCTGAAGAAAGGGGGGTTACTAGTGGGGTACCGCAGGGTTCAGTACTAGGACCAGTCCTCTTTAATGTCTTTATAAGTGACATTGCAGAGGGACTGGAAGGAAAAGTATGTCTCTTTGCAGACGACACAAAGATCTGCAGCAGAGTTGATGCACAAGGTGGGGTGGAAAGGATGAGAAGGGACTTGGCAAGGCTGAAGGAATGGTCAAATGTATGGCAGCTTAGATTCAATGTTAAGAAGTGCAAAGTAATGCACCTGGGAAACAAAATCCCAGGGGAAGACTACACAATGGGGGTGAGATACTAACAACAACAAAAATGGAAAGGGACCTGGGGGGTAGTCATATCTGATAACCTAAAGGTAGGCAAGCAGTGTGAAAGGGCAGTAAGGAGGGCTGGAGGGATACTGGGATGCATAAGGAGAGGCATCACCAGTAGAAAACAGGAAGTTGTTATCCCTCTGTACAGATAGCTGGTGATACCCCATCTGGAGTACTGTGTGCAGTTCTGGAGACCGAGTCTCCGCAAAGACATAGACAGGATGGAGGCAGTCCAGAGGAGGGCAACTGAGATGGTGCAGTGTCTGCACCAGAAGACATATGAAGAGAGACTTAAGGAGCTTAATATGTATAGCCTCGAGGAAAGGAAGGAGAGGGGAGACATGATAGAAACTTTCAAGTACCTCAAGGGAATCAACAAAGTCCAAGAGGGTAACGTCTTTCAGAAAAAGAGGTGTGCAAGAACAAGGGGGCACAATTTGAAGATTGAGGGGATGGCTCAGAGATAATGTGAGGAAGTATTTTTTCACGGAGAGGGTTGTGGATGCATGGAACAGCCTTCCTGAGGAGGTTGTGGAGTCAAAAACAGTGGTGGATTTGAAGAATGCATAGGACAGTCATAAGGCAATTCTAGTGGGTGGGGGTAGGAAAAAGTAGGCTGTTAGTTAACTAGGATCTGCAGCTTATCCATTAGGTAGGGAAATTGGCAGACTGGGTAGGCCAAACAATCCTTATCTGCCGTCAAATTCTATGTTTCTTAGGGAGGCCCCATCGGTCGAGGCTTTCAAAATGGGTCTCAAGGCTTACCTATTTTCCCTGGCCTTCCTGAGTGAAGTAGTCTGACCAGTGCTGTTTTAGTATGCTGCTGATCTAATTTTATGGTATTAATATACTTATTGTGATATGTTATTCTACCTGTGTCATTCACTTACATACAAAACTTGCCAGCAGAAACTGGCCTCTTGGTCTATCAAGTCTGATCGAATCCGTAGCTAGCACACTTATATTGCAGCTGCCCCCTTTCGTCGAGGCACAGGTCAGGAAGCATAGGGAAAACTAGGAGCAGTTGTAGAATTCACCAAAAATATTTATTTATAGTAGCAGTAACATAAAAAAATAAACTTGTTCAGAATAACTATGTACAAAGGAGAAAAACAGTTTTCCTTGAGTCTCTCTGTCCCTTTTTCTTCATATCTCTTTTGCAGTTGCAGCTTAGCTCTTAGAAGTCCTTTCAACCCCATCCTTAGCAAGAATCCTGTTTTTGTAAATATCAGACAGGAGCTGCTAGAATACAGTGTGCTTGCTGAGGCCCCTTTTTGCACAGCTTTTGCAAAAGGCTTAAAATTGAACTCTGGTAACCTCTAACTTCTAAAAGCTTTTTGCAGTCATTTCAAATTATAATTGTATGCATTTCAACAGTAATGCTATGCATTTTCCAAACACAAGGAATCCCAATATCAGTTACATTTCCATACAGTGATTTGCATATATTTTTATATCAGCAGATTTAGATATGCAAGGGAAAAAAACAGACAGCAAGACAAAACTGAGAGACAATAAAAAGGCAAAAAACTGCGAGCCTGTCGGGTTGATCAAGTGTGAAGTCTTGCAGGAAAATCTGGTTGTGCAACCAGACAGAGACAGAAAAGGAAAGATCTTTGCATTTAAACACTTTCCCATAACAAATGGGACAGAGTCCTATTCTACCCTGTCATACCACACCCCATCCTCCCCCTCACCTTGGAAACTACTCAGCATCGTTGCCCAGCCCCCTTGCCCTGTCCCATGCCCTTTGAAACTGCCCACCGCTCTTGCATGCCATCACCTCCTCTGGTAGAGTGGTCCATTTTGACCTCACCCTCCCAGTGAAGTAATGCCTCCTCATCTCCCTCCTGAATCTGCTACCCTGCAGCCTTAGCCCAAGCCCCCTCATGTCCCTTCAGTTCCTTAGCTTAATCAACCCTTCTGTGCCAGATTTGTTGATCCACCTCAAATATTTGAAAGTTTCAGTCATATCCCTCTGATCCCTTCTCTCCTCCAGGCTGTACAAACTCAAGTGTCTCAGCCTTTCCTTGTAGGTTCTACCTTACATCTCCTGTATCATTTTTGTCGCCCTATGCTACACTGCCTCGAGCAGCCTGATATCCTTCATCAGATATGGATGCCAGTACTGCACGCAGTACTCCAATTGAGGCCTGACCAGGGACCTGTACAGGGGTAGGATCACATCCTTGTGTCTGGACGAGAACCCTCACACAATGCACTCCAGCATCCTATTGGTCTTAGCCGCTGCCTTCCTGCACTGAGTAGAGTTGTTCATGCTCCCCGTTACTATGACCCCAAGATCCTTCTCCTCCTCAGTGACACCCAACCGCACCCCACCCAGCCAGTATTTCCTCCTCAGGTCCTTCGCCCCGAAGTGCATAACACTTCATTTCTTTGCATTAAAACCCAATTACCACCTAGCCGACCACTCCTCAACTGTGGTTAGGTCACCCTGTAGCTTCTGCCACTCCTGTATGTCATCCACCACAGCCCCCATCTTGGTGTCATCAGGTAACAAATTTGATGTTGCTCCCAACTCTTTGTGCAATATCCGATATGAACAGACCAAACAACACCGGCCTCAGCACAGAGCCCTGTGGCACACCACTGGTCACTGGCCTAGGAGATGAGAGTCCCCCCAATACTTGTTTTATCTTTTGCTTCAATGTGAAGTGCCCAGAGTCTCTGTAATTGTGTGCTGTACAAATAACATTTGCTTTGCCTTGCCTTCTAAATAGAATGGACCAAACAGTCCAGAACTGAAAATGGGTAACTGTCATTTATGGCAAGGTAGAAAAAGGTAAGCCTGCTGCAGAAAAGACAATCTCTTGTTGCATTGTCTCTTGTAGTGAATGTGTCTTTGGTAAGGCTAGTATGGAGCCACCAAACTGTGTAAGAGCTTATTTCATCGGAGCTACAGTTTATCTGCCACAGTGGCAGCATTAAAGGACATAAGCTTGCTAGAGGCATGCAAGGCAACCACATGGTCTACAGCTCACACCTTAACTTCTCATTTCTGGCTGAACATTCAAATTAGAAGGAATGCCAGAATTTGGTATGGCTATGCTTCAGAAACTTTCCTCTAAACAGGTTCTAGACTTTGCCTCCCCAGTACTAGTTAGAGTCTATTTGTATGACATCACAAAGACACTCTCTTAGAAGAAAAAAAAATCACCATAGTAATGATGCTTATTCTAGATTATACCATGGGCATAAAAATTAACTCCAAATCCTGTACTCTGATTGGGTGGCTGGCACCTTCCTGCGTGGTAAAATCTCACGATATACCCGCAGCCGGCTTCTCAGTCAGCTGCATCAAAATCCATCCGACACCAGTACTTACATCCAAACCGCCATCTTAAATCTTCGGTAACCCTCCGTCTCCACCATGGCACATTCCTACCCTGCACTGGAATGCTCCCATCATCCCACCACCCCTCGCAAGCAGAAACCAGGCTAAAACAAAAGAATAAAATCCCTGCATCTGATCAGCAGTTTTTAAACAAGTAGTAAATTTCTAGGAGCAGCGACACGGAGCTGCACCCGGTAGCACCTGAACAACTTAATCTCACCATTTCGTAGCGCTCCATGAAAGAACTCTGTCCCCAGAAAATCATTGGCTCACCTCCACACGATCACAGATCCAGTCATTATACATGGGCCAATACCTCCGGAAGCAGTTTCGATGCATAAAAGAAAAACAAAATTTAAAAAAAGCTGCCGAATACGACCATTCTCCCCATCGCAAAATTGCACCCGGAAGCAAACAAGCTGATTGCCGCCACCCCGTAAGCGCTGCATCACAGTCTGTCAGCACTGAAACAGAGGAGAGTCTGGTCTTTTCTGATTTTTTATTAAAAAAAAAAAATGTAAAAACTGTACACAGTTCAAAATCAAACTACGGACTATTGTACTTTTCCAGCGCGAGGCACAGGAGAGAAGGTTTTTCTATTTTTTTTTTTACCATGAGTCAAATCACCAAAAGGGACCTTAGAAACACAGCTACAGACAATACTGTGATAAAGGCTTTAGCTTGTTATTTTCTAGTTTAGTAACTGTAACTTAACCCAAAACCAATAACCTCGCTGTTATTTTTTTTTTTAAATCCTAACTTTGAAAATGGGCTGGAAGACCATACTGTCTTCACTCACTCTCCCTCACAGTGTACTCTCTTTTTTGTCTGCCAGCTGCTCATCTAGGCTTCAACACGTGTTCTCTTTGCTGCGGTGCAAAAAAATAATCATTGTAGCAACCAGGCGTGTCTGTGTGTTTTGTGGGGGCAGTGAGTGGGTTTGGGAGGGTTGGTGACAGCCATCTAAAATATATTTTACCTAGCAACAAGGAACTATTTAAACACACAGTGGAAGGATATTACAGGAAAATCAATAAAAAAAAACTTTTCAAATAAAATCACTTTAATCTTATACTTTTTTTTTGTAAAGGTCATTAGAGATCACAATAAACCACTCGGGGTGTGGGTTATGGGGGATTTACCACGGCTGAGAGGATTTGACCACTCGGCCGCCAAACCACGCCAGCCGTGGTAAATCCCTCCATAACCCACACCCCCTTGTGGTTTATTGCTAAAGTGTGTACTTGTGAGTCACACCAACCCTTCCTATGTCCCCTTCTAGTACATATATAGGATAGTGTATGGGTAACCATACACTACAAGGCTAGTCTTCCACCTAGTGGATACAGTGCTGACTGATGACAAGCTCTCGAGGTCTCCAAGTCGGCATTGTATCCACAAGGTATCAGAATAGCCGAGTAGTGTGTGGGTAACCATACACTGTTCTATATAGTGTATGGTGACCGCAAAATAAAGAAAAAAATCACTTTTATATATTTTATGTCAGCTCTGCCGACAGCCCTTGCTTTACAGTTGCCGGCGCTGGTCAGCACACCCCCACGTGCCACTTTCCCACAGCAAGGGACAAAGCACAACTGCTGCTGTAGTCCCTTGTATTATGATGTCCTCACCAACACAGAACAGAAAGTCATTCTTCGTTAGTGAGGACATCGCTACTGTAGCAGAACACCTTTTGTGGTGTATGGATTTCCATACACAACCGCATTCCATCATACTCTATAAAAAGGTTCTTCAGATTAAGTCAGACCAAATGTTAAATGATCCAGTGTTTTAAAATTTTCTTGCCTGAGCATTTTATAGTTTCAAACTGGCAGTTTTTACAATTTTTCATACTGTGATTTGTCTTTCCTTATTTAATTTAGATTTCCTAATGCATACATAGCATAGGTTAGTTGAATGAGCACTACTCTCTTCTGCTTATTAACTGTAAAACTGCCTTTGAGATGTTGTGGAGAGCTTGATTGAGATGCAGAGTTTGAACATTTTATTTACTTATATTTTATGCCCCACACACACTCACACACTGTGGCACTATCTCCCACTGGAACCCTCTATCACCTCCCCCAGCCCACACCTACCTTCATCCATCCATCCTTATGGAGCCTCGGTTTACTCCAGGTGCTGGGATATACCCCCAGTGTGCGAGCATATGGTGACTGATGGAGAGGACCAGCCCAGAAGTACCAGGGTCCCCTGAAGCTGGCACCATCACTGCTTTTCCACTTTTTAGTTCCCTCCGGAAGTCTTTGGCATGCGAATGGGAACAGTGTGTGTCAGTTCGCATTGTGTGAACAAAGGTGTTCCCTGGACAATGTCTTCTCCCTGCCACTCAGCACTCCAGGCTGCACTACCACCTATGGTCTTCTAGGTGGCAGTATTGCAGCAAAGATGGTGCCTTAGGAGGAGAGCATACATTGGGGCACTAAATTCTCCTCCCCCCTGGCAGCAATGAGCCAGCCTGGCAGACGTCACAAGGAGCAACCTCATCAGCGTGCTCCCACCCGTTTTCAACCCCTCTTCACTTGCTCACCACCCCTCCCCCCCCCGAATATCCCACCCTTCAGGTTTAGGACTGTCTCCCCCTGTGAGGCTTGCTCCTACTTGCTAAGAATACTGGGTGAAACAGGGCATAGTGGAGACTCCCTGGACCTAAAACTCCTTTGCCTGGCACTGGATGATGTCCTTTCCCCACTCACCAAGAATCTCAACCTCTCCCTATGTCTCAGCCAATTTCCCTCCCAATGGAAATTAGCTGTTACCACACCTATACATAAAGGGGGCAACTGTACCACTCCCAACAACTGCAGTCCCATCTCAATCCTCCCGCCCCCTCTAAGACCCTAGAAAAAATTGTCTCGGACCAACTTACCGAGTACCTGTCAAAACATGACCTCCTATGTAGGGAACCAGCATGGCTTCAGAAAGGGCCACGGCACAACCACTGCCCTACTTGTGTTCACCACCTTTATCCATAAAGCCTTGGAACATGGACACCTAGTCGGATCGGTTTACATAGATCTGCCCAAGGCGTTCAACACGGTAAATCATGCCCTCCTGCTAGAGTCCCTCCCCTTCCTGGGCCTAACTATTGACACCATAGCCTGGTTCAAGAACTACCTCAGTGGCAGATCCCAACGGGTCAAATTAAACACCACACTATCTGCCTGCTCGCCTGTCCAATCCAGCATTCCCCAAAGATCAATCTTGGGTCCGCTTCTCTTCAGCCTTTTCTTGAACTCCCTTCCCAATGCCTGTTCTGGTCAACTGCTCCTGTATGCGGTTGATGCAGTACTTTACTGCAGTTACCCCGACCTTCCCCCTCTACAAAGTGCCCTCCAAACCTTCTTCACCGAGGTGGATGGCTGGTTTACTGAACATAAACTAGTTTTGAATTACAAAAAAACTAAGGTTATGGTCTTCGCACATCACCAGAATAAACGGATTAATACCCCCCTCTGTGTCTTGAACCGCCAGCACGCTCCCCTGGAACAAGAGACTTACTTTAAATACCTGGGGGTCACCCTTGATTCCATGCTTACTTACCATGATCACATTCACCAACTTAGCTCGGCTATAAAAAGCAGGCTAGGCCAGCTCTATAGGCACAAATGGTGCTTGCCTCCTGAGGCGCTCTGCCTGGCTGTAACTGCCTCCGTTCTCTCCTTGGTAGACTATGGGATTATATGTTATGACTCTGCTGACCACACTGCCCTTAGCAGGGTTAAGGTGGCTCTGAATAGAGCCTGCCGGCTTGTGACAGGGTGTGACAGAAGGACCCACACATGTGACCTCTGCCAGACTGCCAACTGGCTGAACTTTCGATGGGAGTCTCAAATGCCACACCTGCCTCATGGCCAAAAAGGTCACCTGTGGCCTCCTACCACCTGGACTAAACTGCCTAAACCAGCCCCAGTGCTCTGCGCCACATGAACATCCACCAAAGCCCCCGTATTAGTACCTCTCTGCAGGACATCGTTGGGTCAGCATTCCTTCCACCATAGAGCCCTGCTATGGCTAAATGAATTGCCCACTAACATCCCAGCTGAGCCTAAACTTGGCCCTTTCAAAGCCAAGCTCAGTGAACTAAACGTCTGTGACTGCTAATGATGCTGCCCTTCAACTACCTAGTCCACCCTCCACCCTTAGAACAATGAGTCCTCTATGCCCCTGATCTGTAACCCTCTCCTAACTAGTCCCCCCCATCTTTTCTCATGAATTGGGTGAGACGTCTCGCCTAATTAAATTATACTATTCCTTGTCTCACTCTCTACCCAGTCTGGCCCTGGACAACTTAACCACACTGTATATTCATGTGTATATATTTTACTGCTGACTACTAATTATTTTTGACAATTGTACCCAATGTGGACATACTATGATGATCCTATGCTATAACTCTGTTAACTTAATTAGTATTTGATGTACTGCATTAATCTGCTGTTGTATTTATCTGTTACTATCCATTTTTTTTGTTTTTCTTGATGTGGAGCCTATGCAGAGGAGTCTCTGGCTGAAAAGGTTAATTCCGATATGATCAAATAAATAAGTAAAATAAATAAATAGCCCTACCGCTCGACAGTTGGGCCAGCTGCAGTTTGAACTTTAATATTCTAAAGTTCTGTCTCTGGGACGACGCCTCAGGGCTGAGTTGATGCATTTGTATCACTCACAAATGCCCTCTCTACTATCATTAGTTACTACGGTAAATAATTTTTTCTTCTAGTACTGATTTAACCTTTTTCCTCCCTGACTTGCAGGAAACTGTTCGAACAAAATGTTGATGAGCTTCAACAGCAGATCAAATCCCTCCATAACAAAGAGACACTGCTGTCGCGATCCAACACTGAACTGCAGCTCCGTCTGCAGCAGCATGAGACTCGCCTTCGGATTTTAGTGGATGAAAAAGAAACTACGTCAGATGAGGTCAGTTAAGGAAAGAGTGCTACAAAGAGATAGCTTTATCTCATCTCTCAGTTTTCTTATTTATAAAATTCAGAATATGCGCTGCATTACAATTAATTATATGCCCTGCATCACGTGTGTGTGTGTGTGTGTGTGTGTGTTGCAAAATGCTTTATCAAATATGATAAGTCTCACTGAAGTAGGTTTAATTCTTGTTGGACTAGACTTATTCTCACATTTTTGTTTTCCTGTTTTTTGTTTTGGTTGCCATTCTCACCCTAAGCATTCTGTAACCCTTTCACAGATCAACACCTACTGATAATGTTGGATCCCTTTTTGCAACATGGATTTATTGATAGTCACACACTTGCATAATCTGGGCTCAAAGAGCCAGCCCCCAAAACTGTGCAATATATATTTTTTTTAATTTCTGCTTATTTAAAAGGTTTCCAGTGTAAACAACATATACATCCACAAACAGCAGGGAACAAAATATTGGGCGTTACAAGTTGACCAAGAAATACACATCACAGCAGCTCCACAGGTGTAGTTTAGTTAATCATGGCATGTCCAGTACCTAAGGGATAAAATTATAGAACAAAGTCCACTTGTTGGGCTAGCATATATTGAACCCAGCAAGCTCATACGGTGTCAAACTTTTCAACCACGTGGTTCACTTTAGCAGTCAGTTTTTACATATCATAGACAGTCCACATAATATCTTGCCAGTGTTTCAGAGTGGGGATTTGATTCATGAGTTATAACTTTGTTACAGTTTTTTTGTTACAACCAGACATGCAATATGTATAACCATTTTGTAGTATTGAGACCCCAAAATCCTGTTGGAAGGTCCAAAAAAAAGAAGAGTATGATCAGTAAGTTGGAAATCCTTCCCCAAATATTGCTGTTAAAGTAGCTGTAAGTTGGTTCCAAAATGGTAAAAGGAGGGGGCAGGACCAAAGTGCAGTAGATTTTGATTGGGCAGCATACAGTGCCTCCCATCTAGCTTGCTCCAACCATAGTAAAATAGTATTTGATGGCAGATAAGGACCACTAGGCCCACCCAATCTGCCTGTATTCCCTGCCTGCATCAGTGGTCGCTGATCCTACTTGGCCATTGGCTTTAGCCTTTTCTACCCACCTCTAGAGTTCCCTTGTGCCTATCCCATGCAGATATGAATCCTCCCCACTGTACTAGCTCCCACTACTTCCTGGGGGTAGGCTATTCCATGCATCTACCACCCTTTTTATGAAGAAACACTTCACCATTCCTCTTTATCCTGCCTCCCTCCAATCTCATATCATGCCTCTTCGTCCTTGTACACTTCCTATACTTGAAGATGTCACTCACTTGCACTTTGTTTATGCCCTTAAGATACTTGAAGGTTTCTATCATATCTCCCCGATATCACCTCTCTTCCAGTGTATACATATTGAGGTCTTTCAATCTCTTCTCGTATGTCTTCTGGTGCAAGCCTTGCACCATCTTTGTTGCCCTTCTCTGAACCGCCTCCACCCTGTCTATATCCTTATGAAGATGCAGCCTCCAGAACTGTACACCATACTCCAGATAAGGCCTCACCAGCATTTTGTACAGTGGCATCACCACCTCCCTTCTGCTAGTTATACCCCTTCCTATTCACCCTAACATGCTACTGGCCCTCCCCACAGCCTTGGTACATTGTTTGGACACCTTTAGGTCATCTGAGAGGATATCCTTAAATCCCTTTCTTTCCTGGTAACTGTCAGCAACTCCTCCCTCATCCTGTAACTCTCTGCAAGGTTTCTGCGCCCCAGGTGCATGATTTTGCACTTCTTTCCATCAACTCATTCATCTCTTCTAAGGGTTAGTCTCTGCCATAGAGCACCATACTTTGGTCTTAGTTGGAGACACTAGGACCCTGTCAGCACCAAAACGTTATGAGGTCGGCATGTATCGTGTACATGGCACTAGGATGTGGTGCCACATACCCACCAGTGGTATAAATAGTGGCACCAGTCCCAACTGGCTCAGTACCTTTTTTTTTTAACCATGATGGGTAGAAAGAAAAACTACCAAGTAATAAACCACTTAAAATTCTAAATATTTAAGCATGACACAACAAAAGCATAAGATAGTCCAGTCGCCACTGTAGAGGCCTATGTATCCCTTACACTGTGCTGAATAAAAGGGCAAACAGGAAATTTGCCAACAGTAAATGCCCATGAGTCCAAGGGATGGTGGGCATTAGAGTGTTTCCCTATGTAGGAGATACTGTAAAAGATAAGTTATAGATAAGTAACTTTCCTTTCTTCTGAGAGTCTGTCTCATCCATAGAGCACTCCTGCTTAGTTGAGTTGCAAGCAGTAAAGCTTCTCCAGATAAGGAAGGTTGGTACGACAACAGGAATTGTGAGAAGAGTAAACAATAGTACTGCCAACCCAGAACCTGTTTGTTTACTGGATAGAAATCCAAGGGGTTGTATAATGGACACTGCTATATGGTGCTGCGCTGCAGACATCTGCAATGGGAGCAATGCTAGTGAAGCTACATCGCTCATTGAGACGTTGGCAGTCCTGGGAGTTCTGATGGACAGTTGGCTTCCTGCTGGGGTCTGGCTGAGCACTGCCCCAGTCCATTGGCCCTTCGAGGCAGTGATCACCCACGGTGGTGAGGCTGAAGCTATACACTCGCTCTACGCCTGTGGGTACCTCGGTGTCACAGCCTGGTGCTGCCCTGGCTCCTGCTGACATGCCCGGTACCAGTAAGCAGAGCAATACCAGCTGTGAATTCAGACCCACTTCTGGTAATGCTCACAGTGCCAGAAGAGGGGTAGGTTCCAGAGTCAGCCCTGACTCTGAGCCTGAGGTCGTGGTTGTCTTCTTCCCTGAGTGTCCTAGTGGCCTGGAGAAAGATGAGGATGCTGAGCTTAGGCTTGAGGAAGGGGCCGGCAATGAAGGGACCCACCTTGGGCCTCATTCCGAGCCTGACTCCAGACCTGGTATCTCTCCTGAGGTTGCCCCTAGGCCTGACATCAAGGGACGGCACCGGAACCTGTTCTGGTGCCGCCCACAACATTAGGCCATGTTCCATTGCTGTCCCCGGTGCCAGGTCTGGTCCTGTTGCCGTTCACAATGCCAGCTCTGGTTCCAGTTCTACTCGCAGTGCCAGGGTCCAGGGCTGACTCCAGCAGTACCCCTAGTCTGGGCATTAGGCTTGCCTGGGGGGAAGGGCAGTGCCAGTCCTGGTGGGCAGAGATGTGATGCTGGGCCAGCAGCTGATCCTGTGACAGGTGCTGGTGTTTCAGTGGTTGCCCAGTGTCATTTCTCTCTTGAAGTGGCTTACACAGTCACTGCTGGGGTCTGGGGCTGCCCTGTGGGACCTGTATGGCTCTGCCCTCCCCATCTGGGAGTCTCCCCCGAGGGCACCATCTGGAATGGTCCTCTGAGATAGTCTGGTTCCATATGGGTGAGTTTGCCAGACCCTCCCTCTAGGAGAGATGCACTGAGTGCTCTTGTAGCCCTTGCAGAGAGCCTAACCTGGTCTTGTAGGACCCATTTCCTCTGCCTCCTCCTCCTCCTCTGCCTCCTCTTCCTGATCTATCCAGTACTGTGGGTCCTCTGGGGTGCAAGTCTTGGCAGCAGTTCAGCAGAATGGTGGGTGTCTTTTCCCATTACCACCTTATGTCCGATCAGGCCCAATTCAAGCCTGAGGCTCTGGAACCACTGATCTTACATCAGGGAAATCTCTTGCAGCAGGCCATCACAGGTAGGACTTCAACGTCAAGCACTAGGACCACTCGGAAATTTTTCTAGCTAGCAGTCTACTGAAGAAGACCACCTACCTCCCAACGTCACGCACTGATGTCAGCCACTCTATATAGGTGTGCGGCCCCCACGTCCTCCCCAGTTCTTTCCTGCCGTTGACCTAGTCACGTCAGATCTGCAAGGAAACCGCTGTTGCTTCAGTTGTCATTTTCGCACCTTTGGCTGTTTTATTTCTCATCTTAGTTTTTCCCCATCCTTTAGTGGTTTTTCTTTTCATTTATGTTGTCTTCTCCCTCTTCTTTGACAGAGCATCACAATAAGTGTGCCTGCGACCAGCAAATTCCTAAGAAGAACAGCCACTCAGCTTGCCTTTTCTGCCTTGGCCCAAACCACGATGTAGAGTCTTGTGAATTCTGCCAGAGGTTCAACCCCACCACCTGCTGCCGCCACCAGCGGATCCTCGAAAGGCACTTACTCAAGCTGAAGGTTACCTCAGTGGAGCTGGAGCTGCAGGCGTGCTCTTTACAGGTCTAATCTCAGGCCGCCCAGGCCCAGTCCTCCGGTTCGGCTATGGCCCAGCCCCAGGACAAATCTGGGAAGCACAAGCACCGGGACAAGGAAAAACATAGATCCCGGTCCTCGTCTTCCTGCTCGCAGTCACCGCCATCTCGCTTGACTGTCAGGGTCCACCTCCGGGGGGTCGGCCCCACATCTCACCAGTGCCCCCCCCCCTTCTACAGGGCAAACTGTGGATCTTATCTGTGTCAATCTTCATCATGCATCACAGATGGGTACTGGCCGGAGATCAGGACCCCGGGGGAGCCTTTTTTTTTAAAAGGATAGGCGAAGACCAGCCAGCATCGGCGCCGCCCTCGAGGCCGACCTACCACGTGGCGCTTGAGGATTAGCCGTTAGGCTGCGTCGACTCCGCCTGCCTACCAGTTCTTCGTCTCCCGACCGTCGAGGTCGCCTCGTGGGAAGCCAACTGAAGAAAAACTTTTGAAGAAATTTTTAGGCCTTCGCCTTTCGTTTGTTCGACAGTCCGTCAGTTACCTGCTAGTTCTGGGTTCTGCCTCCACTCGACGTCGCCGGTAAGATCTTTCCTTTTTATTTAAAGTTTGCGACGTCGAGTCTGTTTTTGGTGTTTTTTTCCGTAGGTCATGTCTCGGTCAGAGGGCAAGAAGTTTTCCAAGGCGGGTCGGCCCCCTATGCGTCGGTGCCGATGCGCATAAGTATTCCGTTACCGACCAGCATGACCGGTCTCGCGTGTCTTGGCCCGCTCTCATGACATGGATTGCAGCGACGCCTGCTTCTCCATGGACCGCGCCTAGAACAGCCGTTTAAAGTGGGGGTGAGCTCCGCCGACTTCGGGGAAGGGTTTGCACTCGCCGGGCCAAGTCGCGCTCTCGGCCTTCTCTGGGTCCCTCCCGGTTCTATACGGACCGAGGAGGAGGAGCCTCGGCTACTTGTAGCCTAGCTCTTGGCCGAGGCTCCTCCCCATGCACAGGAGGCCTGTCCCGCCTCCCGGAGCGGAGGAGGCGCTTACACGCAATCCCCTTGGGGTGAAGCGCCCCGTGTCGCCCCATGGTCCGGAAGGCCGGTCGACGCCGCCGACGCGTTGGTCGGTGCCGCTCGGCCTTTGGCGCCGCTCACGTGCCGTGGTCCTGACCTCGCCTCGCACCGTGGGCCCTGTCAGCACCATTTGCGGCGCCGACGCCTGCTCGCTGCACCGCGGACTCCTGGATTCGCTTGTTTTCACCATGTCTCACGGCACAGAGGTTGAGCATGGCGCTCAGGTTTTGCCGTCAGTCGGTGCCATCCTCGACGCTGCTGAAAGCTCTCGAACCGCCATGCACCGAGGAGCCCAGCAGTGTCCGTGTTCGGCGCCGAGTCCACCTTCGAGCCATCGGCGCCGCTCGCCTCGGTGCTGCTCGCGGCGCGCCGGGGTCTTGGCGTCGCCGGCGCCGAGGTTGTTGCCAGGCTGCCATCGCGCCGCCTCTTGTCCCTGGTACCGCCTCCGGTGCCAGTGGATTCACGGGGCGCTGCTGGCTCCTGGCTCTGACCTTGGTCCGAGCTGCCCTGGTGCTTTGTCAGCCCCGCCATGGGCTGTGAGGGCACAGGTGCCGCCTTGGCCACTGCCTGACCGCCGGGCCTTGGTAAGGCTCGCCCGCCTCCTACCGTTTGGCTTAGGGCCTCAGACTCTACCTCTTCCGAGTCGGAGTCGGGCTCGGAGTCGGACGGGCAGTCACACCCTTCGGGGTTGTCTGCAGAGGAGGGCGAGCCTGTGATCTCGACGACGAGTCACAGCCAGCCCCCTTCTGAGAAGCGTCAGGTTCTTTCCGAGGTTAGGGTCAGTGGTACTGACCAGCAGGCTATGGTGCGTGCCACCATTGCCATGCAACCTGGCCTTGGGGGGTTCCTCGACCCCTCGACGGTGGTACCCCCTCCAGTAGTGTGTCTCGATCGCCCAACTTTGGGCCCATCGGAAGCCTACAGGAGGGAGGGTGCTGCCCTGGGTCTCCTCTGTCAGCCCAGAGCTGCAGCTACCTAGGCTGGCCCTCGAGGACCAGGACCTCTCGGACTCTGAGGGGTCGAGGTGCGGGGTCAGGCCAGCCTTTCTCTGGGGTCCACCGCGCCTGGACGAAGCCGGGCGAGACTCGCCTTCCCCTTCCGGTTCCTTGAGGGATCCCATTCTTTTGGAGGCAGGGGACCATCCTTCTGGATCTATACGGCCCGGCCGCCCACTGGGGATTCTTCTGGGCGCAGCCTCGGCAGTACTAATGTGGTTGTACAGCTGTCGGCTGTGGAGTCTTCCGGACACCCTCCTCGGTGTCCATGGTCCGCCTCCCTAGCCCTGGCAGAGGTCAGCCGACTTCTTCTCTCGGCTCTGCCCTTATCCCTCTGCCATTTTCCAGCCCCAGGCATTCTTGGTCCTAGTGGCCTCTCACCTGGGAGCAGTTCAGAGCGGTGGCTGCTCGGTTCCCTGCCTATGTTAGGGCCATGGACAGCCAGGTTTTTCAACCTCCCCCCGTGCAGCCACCCTCGGAACGCATGGTGACCTCCAGCTCCTCATCCCCCTCTTCTGGGGGAGAGGAACCATCTGTCCATATCTCTCCTGCTGCTGATCTCTCCGGTATCAGCGTCTTCCTCGTGAGGATGATGGAGGACCTTCACCTTTCTCCCCTGTCTGTGAGCAATCCTGAACATGCACGGCTGCGCCTTTCTAGGCGATTTCGGACGCCACCCTTGTGGTGCCGCCCTGGCCTGCTCCCTTTCGGGAGGCGTCCATGCGTTTCTGGCAGAGGCCCTTCTCCGGAGTTCCTGCCCCTAGGGACCTCAGCCAGAGGTATTGCGCTCCCCCGGAGTCTCCAGGTTCTATGCCTCATCCGCAGTCCAGATTGACGCACCTGGACACCCCTGACGGGCTTCGCGCCCTCCACCGTGACCGCCCTCCAGATCAAGACTCCTTGGATTTTGACTTCTGGGGGAGGAGGACCTTCTACGCGGCATGGTTGCTTCTCTCCATCTCTGCTCATCAGGCCCACTATGCAGCCTACAACAGGTTCTTGTGGTCCGCGCTAGGTCAGATCCTAGCTGCTTTGCCTGACTCAGAGCAAACCAGGCAAGCCATCGCACTCTCTGCACGCGGCCTGGAGCTAGCAAGGCACCAAGCAAGGGCATCTTACGATGCCAATGAGGTAGCTACCAGGGTCATAGGGACAGCGATCTGCACCAGGAGATCGGCGTGGCTTCGCCTTTCCCGGTTGTCACCCTTGGCCCGGCGTAGGGTGATTTGCTCCACTCACCAGGGAACCTATCTCTTTTCCCGTAGGGTGAGACAACGTTTGTCGGGGCAACTTCCTTCCCCCTCTGGGGGGACCCCGTCTCGCTCTCCCCACTCTTGAGCCTCATCAGGCCCAGAAGGTTCTCCCCCTTAGTGTGTCACCCACTGAGGGCTAAGGGACTCTGTCCCTTAGGGTGCAATGAATCAACCCCCTTCGGGGGGGCTTGGTACTCACCCATCTGTGATGAATGGTGAAGACTGACACAGATAAGATATAAAAATTACGTACCTACCGTAATTATGATCTTTCTGTGTATCTTAGCCATTCATCACAATCCCACCCGCCATCCCCCTGGGGCCTCAGTCTCTGGTTCTCCTCCTCTGTGCCTACCCCTCTTCTTGAGCGGGGTAGAGTTGGGACACACAGGGGGTAGTTTCTTCCCTAAGGGCTGCAGCTCGAGTGGCACTCCTTCTCTACTACATATCTCCACCCCTACAGGGTGGGAGCTGGTGGTTGCCCTCCTTCTGTTATCCATCTAACTGTTTTAAAAAAAAAAAAAAGTTTCCCTTTTTTTCACCAAATATCTTTACAGAGAGAGTACTAAGTTCCTGTACCCTGTCCTTCTCCAGAATAGCCGACTCTGCTTTTGGGGTATTGCCAGTTATTCTGTGCCTTGAATTCTGGCAAGAAAGCTTTGCTACTCCTTGCAGTTCCTATACAGTCTGGTGATGGACAAGGGTCTTGGATCCTCGCTACCTCTCACTCTCTCCTAAATTTTCTCCCTTCCTCCCTTCTTCCGTTTCCAGAGATTGGGGCCCCTACCCAATCCCCTTAGTCTTACTTCTTCTATGCTGTCCTCTCAGTTGTTATTTCTCCTTTTAGTTCAGTTTTTCTCTTTCTTTTTCTGTCCCTTGGACTCTCTTGTCCCACCCTCCATCCCTTCCTCTTACCTCTCCGGTGACTCAGAACTGGTAGGCAGGGAGTCGGCATCCTTCTACGGGCTAATCTCGAGTGCCATGTAAGGCGTCGGCCTGGGCGGGCGCTCGATGCTGCGCTTCGTTCCACTTATCCTTTTAAAAAAGGCTCTCGCGGGGTCCTGATCTCCGGCCAGTACCCATCTGTGATGAATGGTGAAGATACACAGAAAGATCATAATTACGGTAGGTACGTAATTTTTGTTTCCTTCTCCCACCACCATCACTGTCTGTGGCAGCAGAGCATCAGGCCAGGGAGCCTTCCTGCTCGCTAAGCCCCTAGTGCTCAGGCCCATTTCCTCATTGGGCACACAACAGAGTGGCCCTGTTGGCGGTCCTACAACTGATGTGGATGTAACAGATGAAGGGATATCTTCACTACTCCTCCCATCACCTGCCTCCCTGGTGTCAGATACCTTGCGTAGGTCCGCACTCCAGGTGGAGATGGACTTTTCGCCAGCTCCAAACCTTCCCTCTACCCCATGCAGGGCTCACCCTTCGCCGGCCCCAACATTACTTGCTCGATTGTAGGACCCTCCACGCGCTATGCTGGATGGTCCATACTATCTTTACCCAGCACCCTATCCTGGCAACTCTATGCCGAAGCCAGGAGCTCCTCCGGGTTATCCCTGTCCACCACCGTCAGGCCTGACATTGGTCATGGTGGACATCCCGGGATTGGTGTCCTCCCTTTTGGGGTTGCTCTGTTTGCAAGTACCAGTGCCAGCCCCTCTGCCTCCTCCCAGGGACCCGCTGCAGGGGCCTATGTTGACTGCCCCAAATGCCCAGGAGGTCTTTTTTCCCCTTCTCCCCCACCTGACGATAGGGATGAATACCACCTTGACCTGGTCCTTCCAGACTCAGGGGATGAGGGTGACCTAGACGAAGGGGAAGGTGATTCTGGTCCCCCCTCTCACTCTTTAGGTTTCTCTGAAGGGATCTCTGCCCCAGGGATGTTCTCAGTCCCCCGGATGACTCCCTCTTTTCATTTGTCATGTGCGCATTCATGCAGGGGAGGGCTTGGTTTGGAGAAACAAGACCTGAACATTGGCAGCTGGGCATTTTTTCATGCAAGCCTGATGCCCCACTGCAGGTGGTTTCCCTGCTGATTGACGCATATGAGGATGTCACCATGGCATCCTGGCGTCAGCCCCATCTCCTCCCTGCCATGTCTCGCAAGGTGGACAGGCTTTATCATGCTCCTGATGGCAGGCCTTTTTTGAGGGAGCAGGCATAGGCAGATTCAGTGGTCACTAATGCGGCCCATGACCATTCCAGATGGCCCAAACATCTTAGCTCATTGCCCTCGGACTGGGAATCTTGCTGTTTGGATCTGTTCAGTAAGAGGATCTTCACTTCCTCCACTTTGGCCATCTGGGCCCTTAATTACCTGGGCCACATGCTACAATACCAGAACTCCCTATGGGACAAGATTCATGAGGTCGTCCTCTCTCTCCTTGAGGGGGCTCCTAAGTCAGAATTGCAGGACCAGCTCAAGAGAGTCTCTGATGTAGGTGACCACCTCCTTCATGCCACTTACAACACTGTAGATGCATTGGCCAGGGCTGCAGCAGCCGGCGTCTGCCTTCTACACTATTCCTGGCTCAGCGTATCGGAGTTTGTACTGGATGTGCAACAGTCTATCCTGAACTCCTCTTTCCGAGGCATTCTCTTATTTGGGAGCAGTGTGAAGGATATTCTTACCAAGCTTCAAGCCTCAGGGAGGGCCATTTGGTTGGTCCACTCCCTTTATCATACACAGTCTAGGCCTGTCCAGAAGCAGCCCTTTCATGCAACCCCCCTGCCAAGCCCTGGCAGGGACTGAGACCCAGGGCAGATGTAAGCACTACCTGCCCTGCCACCCTGGCTGCCTTCACCAGCAAAATCCCCAGAGGGGGACCTGTGGCCTCCTGCTCCTGCCTTACCTCCTTGCCCAACCTCGGGCGGAGCAGGAGGTGGTGGTAGGGTATTTCTCCCTCCACCTGCCTAAGTGGAGGGAGATCACACCCGACAGCTGGGTACTTCAAATAATTGAGCAAGGTCAGTCCCTGGAGTTTCTGTAATGGCCTCAGAAAACCCTCCGTCTCTGTCCCATTACCCTCCACATCATGTTCCTCTGACATAGAAGGAAATCCATGCCCTCCCGGGAAAGCAGGCCATAGAGCTTGTACCGGTATCCCAACAAGGGACATGGTACTGCTACCATTTTTTCCTAGAACCAAAGTGCACGGGAGACCTAAGGCCCATCCTTGACCTCAGCAATCTAAACCTTTCCATTTAGTACCAAAAAATTTAGAATAGTCATGCTGCAGGGCCTTCTCCCCTTGTTATATCAGGGGGATTGGATTTGTTCCCTGGATATGCAGGATGTGTACCTTCACATCAAAATATGTGCTTTTTCTATGCCTCTGCTTCCAGGGAGCTTGCTACCAGTTTCAGGCTCTCCCCTTTGGTTTGTCTTCAGCCCCAAGGGTCTTTACCATGTGCCTAGCAGTGGTAACAGCTGTACTCAGGCAACAGGGATTTTATGTCTTTCCCTAACTGGACGATTGGCTCCTGGTGGCCTTGTCCAGGAAGCACCTCCTGCTAACCCTTGAGCATACCCACAGTCTTTTCCAGGACCTGGAGGTGACCATCAATCAGGCTAAGTCTTTCCTGTCTCCCTCCCAGTGCCTGCAATACATTGTGGCAGTTTTGGACATGGCCCATGGCATGGCCTTCCTCCCCCAAGATAGAGCAGACTGATTGATGGAGCTGGCCAGACTTCTGTACTCCTCCCATCTTGTCCCAGTTCACTTGTTCCTGAGCCTTCTGGGTCATATGGTGGCTGCCATAGTAACCGTCCCCTTGGCCAGGCTCCACATGAGAGTTCCTAAGTGGACACTCAGGGGTCAGTGGGATCAACGCACAGATGATCTTGACCAGATGGTCATGGTCTCGCATCTTGTAAAGAGGGTTCTGCTGTGGTGGCTAGAGCCCAGCAACCTCCTCCGGGGGTCTCTTTCTTTATTCCCCCTACTCAGCAAATCCTGACTATGGACACCTCCAGCTCATGATAGTTGGCCCATCTGGGGGCTCACCAAACCCAGGGGCTATGGTCAGCGGCTGAGGGCCATCTGCATATAAATGTTCTGGAGATGCCAGCCTTTCTATGTGCCCTTCAGGCCATCCAGACTCACCTCTCCCTGGGCCCGCTGCTGGTTCAGATAAACACCAGCGTGGCCCACTACATCAACAAGTGGGAGGGGGGACCCACTCATATCCCCTGTGTCGAGAGGTGATGCAGGTCTAGTATTGGGCCCTGGAACGCGGCCTTCATCTGTCAGCCATGCATGCAAAACATCTTAGCGGACAGCTTAAGCTGGTCCCAGTCTGAGACACATAAGTGGAAGCTTCTGCCCTTCGTAGCAGAAGATCTATTCAACCACTGGGGTCACCAGAGTTGGACCTTTTTGCATCCCCACTCAGTGCAAAACTGCCGCTTTTCTGCTTGCTCGTTCCACGCCTGGAGTTTTCTGGCAAAACGCATTATCCCTCTCCTGGAAGGGGAAATTTCTGTGTGCCTTTTTTCCCTTCCCTCTTCAGTGAGTTCTTATCACGCTGCAGATGAAGGGGGCAACCATGATTCTCATCACCCCATTTTGGCCTCATCAGATCTGGTTCCCCTCTGCTTCAGCAACTGGCAGTGGAACCTCCGGTTCCTCTTCCCAGTTTGCACAGGATTGCTCTCCTAGGAACAGGGCGCCCTGCTCCATCCAGACCTTCAGTCGCTCCACCTTCATGCATGACTCCTGAAGATGTAGCCATTTCTCGCTTTGGGGTTCCTCCCAAGGTGGCAGAGGTCTTGATGGCGGCTCATAATCCCTCCACCAGAGCCACTTACTCCATGAAATGGAAGAGATTTTCCCTTTGGCCTTCTTTGCACTGCCTGGATCCCTTCACATGCCCAGTTAATCAGATCCTGGAGTACCTGTTGTCCCTCTCGGACGCAGGCCTCAAATACTCGTCCATTAAGGTACACTTGTCTGCCATGTCTGCATACCATGTACCCATGGATGGATGAGTGGTGGCCCTGCTTAATGTGGCCTGTACTTTTCAAAGAGATATTTTGCACTTAAACCCCCCAATCTGTAACCCTGTTCTGGCTTGGGATCTCAACTTTGTGTTAGAAAAGCTCACCCTGCTTCCTTTTGAACCAGCCACAAGTTGCAAACTACTCTTATCTGTCCTGGAAAGTGTTGTTTTTAGTTGCTGTTACTTCCACTCGGAGGATTTCGGAGCTTCAGGCCCTGATGTGTAAGGAGCATTATTTGGTTTTTCACAAAGACAGGCAGTCTTTACGTACTAATTCTCAGTCTCTCCCTAAAGCAGTTTTGGAGTGTACTTTGAACCAGTCTATTCATCTCCCTGTGTATTTTCCAGAGCATGCTAAACCAGGGGAAGCATTGCTCCATATGTTGGATGTACTTAGAATTTTGTGTTGTTATACACACAGGATTAAAGAGGTCAGGAAGTCCTCTCAGTTGTTTATATTTCATTCGCCCTGGGTAAAGGGGGGGCCCCTGTGTCTAAGCAGTGTCTGTCCAAATGGCTGGCCAACTGCATTATTTTCTGTTACCGGAAGCACAGTATGGAGCTTCCTGTCATCGTCCATGGCCATCCATAGGGATGGGGGGGCAGCTGCAGTATAGGGATGCTAGCAGCGCATTCGAGCAGACTTGATAGACCATGAGGCCTGTTTCTGCTGGCAAGTTTCATATGTCCATATTCCACCGGGGGATGGCTACTTCGGTAGCCTGTTTCCGTAATGTGTCTGCTGCAGAAACCTGTGCTGCAGCTACTTGGAGTTCAGTTCACACTTTCACTAAGCACTGCAGCCTGGACATCGTCTCTAGGTGTCAAGACAATTTTGGTCTGGCTGTCTTGCAGGACCTTCTTTTGTTGGCCTTATCATCTCCACCCTTTTATGTAAGACTGTCAGATCTTCCCTTGTCAATCTTCACCATTCATTACTTCCTGGGTGTAAGCCGGAGGCGCGCACCCGCGGGAGCTTTTTTTTTAAAGTTAGCTTTAGGCGCCCGCGCCGAGAGCTTCGCATGCGAGGGCGGCCATTAGTAGCGATCGACTCTCCTCCAACTCAGTTCTGTTTCTCTGCTGCCGAGGCAGCACCTGTTTTGGAGCATCCATATTTTTGACTTCGTCAGCGACTCCTCTCCGGCACTCGGCGTAATCCGGTAAGACCGTTCTTTTTCTTTCCTAAAGCGGCGCGGTGTGCTTTCCTACTGTTTTTCTTGTTGATTTCGCGTTATGTCCGGGGTCCGAGCTAAACGTGTTTCAAGACGGGCCGCGCTATGCGCCGGGTGTTACTGTGGCGGTATTTCTCCGTCTGGACCGGCATGACGCTTTGTCTTCGCTAGCCTGGGACCCAACCATGACATGGATTCGTGCGACGCTTGTTTCTCCATGGACCGCTGGTCCTCAAGTCGCGCTGTTCAAGCTCAGCAAAGCCCGCTGACCTTCAACACGTCATTGCAGGGATTCTCAGGTAAGGTCATGAGGCTTTCCTCGGTCCCTCCGCGGCCTATACGGTCTGAGGAGGAGGAGGCCCCTCGCTTTTTCTGCCGAGGAGGAGGCCCTTCTGCGTGTCGGGAGCTGTGAGTCCTTTCCGGGCCGCGGGCGCCGACACCGCCTCGGCAGTCACTCTTCGAGGTGCAGGCTCTCGTGGCGTAGGCCCACGTACTTTTTGGGCCTGGTTTGGTGGACTCCTTGACGCGCTTTCGCACCATTTCGGATCTCTGGTGCTGCTCAAGGTGCCGGGGATCGATGGTGGCGCTGCTTGAGTCCCGAAGCGCTCATCTGTGGCGCCTGTGATCAGGGCGGCGCTACGGTGCCGCTTAGCCTCGGGCGCTGGCACATGTGCCGATGGACAATGGGCAACTGCCGGCGGTGCCGCCACCTTCTGACGCAGACCAAGCCGTGGGCCTTGTCCTTCCTCCAGGCAGTGGCGGCCTGCCGGGCGCTGGGTTGGGGTGTGGGAGCTAGGCCTGGCTGCTACCTGGCGGAGGGAGGCGAAGGGCGCTTTCCTTGGTACCGGGCCGCCATGCTCCGCATAGCCTCGAGGACCCTGGGGTGGCCAGCATTGAGGTCCTGCTGGTCTCTGGCCCTCCTCGGAGGGCGATGATTCAGACGTGGACCCATCCTGGCACCCCACTCTTCGGAGTCTGGGTCCCGGTGGCTAGAGGTGCCAGGCGGCGAGCTGGCCCTCCCTCTGTCCTCCCTTCCGCTGCCTCCTGAGGGTTCCCCGGCTGGGGTGGCCGAGCCCGGGGGCAGGCGGGGGTGACGGAGGGGAGGCTTCCCTCTGGAGGCCCGTGACAGCTACCCACGGGGTGCTGTTGCCCTCTCTAGGGACAGGGGGACGCTGTGGTCGAGGAGGAGGGCCCTCTCGGAGTCCGAGGGGTTGAGGGGCAGGGGGTCTGCTGCTCGGTCTTCTTTGGCCACCCCAGGGGGGGTGGCCAGGAGCCGAGGTGCAGAGCCTTGCCCCTCCCTCCAGGGTTCTAGGGTGTCCTCCGGCGGCGTTTGTGCGGACTGCCCTTCTGGATCCATGCAGTCCCGGCGTCGTCACAGGGGAGGCTCCTCCCCAGGGCTCTTCCAGGCCCGCTTCCCCAGAGTTCCGTTCTGTGGCCTGGTCTGATATCCGGATCCCTCTTCCAGGGCTCCTTTCCCGGTTCCAGAGCCCTCGCAGAGAGCAGTTGCCTCCGGGAGGTGCCCTCCTCCCATCTCTCTGCCTTCACCACCCCCGCTCCCAGGCCATGTCGGTCCTACGGGTCCGTTATCCTGGGGGCAGTTCAGGGGTTCTGCGGCGGCCTTCCCCTCATATGTTAGATACATGCATGAGCGGGTCTTTCGACTCTCCCCACCGCCGCAGGAATCCTCTGGGCATTCCAGTTCCCCATCATCCTCGTCTCCCTCCTCCGAGGGAGAGGAACCCCCTGCTCATCTGTTCTCCGATGCTGATTTCACAGAATATCAGCGTTTCCTCTCGAGGATGGTGAGGGATCTCCGGATTTCCTACCTTCGAAGAGACAATACCGAACGGGAGACGCGTGAATTCCTTGGTGAATTCAGTGCCCAGCATCTGGTGGTACCTTCCTGGCCTATCCCCTTCCAGGAGGCGTCTATCCGGTCATGGCAGTCCCCTGCCGCTTCTTCCCCAGCCCCGGCGGACTGCCAGCGTAGGTATTGTGCCCCCTCTGAGTCTCTAGGTTCCCTTCCCAACCCGTCCTCAGGTTTGGTATACCTGGATACTCCTTCTGGGCGCCGTTGCTCTGGCGCGACGATCACCACCGGATTCGACTCTTCCAGTTCGACTGCTAGCGGCAGAGTGTTCTCTTCTTCTGGGAGAGTGCATGTATTGCATCACATCAGGCTCACCACGCGCTGCCTACAACCGGCATCTGTGGTCGATGATGTCCCAGCTGCTGGCATCTATGCCTGATAGGAGCAAACCAGACAAGCCGCTGCCCTCTCCGCGTAGGCCTGGAGCTGGCAAGACACAAGCTAAGGCATCTTATGACGCCAATGAGGTGGCTTCCAGGCTTGCAGGGACAGCGATCTGCATCAGGCGGACGGCTGGCTTCGTTTTTCCAGGTTGTCACCCCTGGCCCGGCATAGGGTGATTCGCCCGCCTCCGGGGACCTGCTTTTCTCTTCCAGAGCTAGAGATCTTACAGGGGCTCCCTCCGCCTCCTCGTCCTCGGGAGGCACCTCCTAGCTCTTCTCCCACTTAGGCTTTCTGAATAAGCCAGGGTCTTCTCCTTCTGTTTCTCACCAGCAGAAGGCTGGGGGTCTTGTTCCCTCAGGGTATGGCCTCTTCCCCCTCCAGGGGAAGAGGAGCTTGGTACTCACCCAGGAAGTAATGAATGGTGAAGATT
Organism: Neoceratodus forsteri; assembly: GCA_016271365.2. NCBI lineage: Eukaryota > Metazoa > Chordata > Ceratodontiformes > Ceratodontidae > Neoceratodus > Neoceratodus forsteri. Next base: position 574,711,291 of record CM057452.1, read on the forward strand.
GACAAGGGAAGATAGGAAAATTACGTACCTACCGTAATTCTTGATCTTCTCTTGTATCTTCACCATTCATTACTTACACCCGCCCACCATCCCCTCAGTGGCCTCTTCCTGTGGCTTCTCCACCTCCCGTCTCCTTCCTCTCTCTGCATTTATATAAAATATAGGAAAAATTGCCTAATTTTTCAAAAAAAAAAAAGATCTTTCTTTGAGGGGGTTCTAAATTTCCAGAGAAATTACTTACTCTAAGATTCATGGGCCATCTCGTGGATTGCATTGGCGATCAGACTGCATAACTATCTCTTGCTATTCTTCTGGCAAGATACCTCTGGGGTTTTTTGGCCTGGCTCAGGCTATTCAGTTTTGATCCTGCAATCCCATGTCCAGATAGTTGCCCTGGAATCTAATCCCCCCCTCTATTCTTGCCTTACAGAGCAGAGGAACGAGTACGTCTATTCCTTTCTTCTTTTTGCAAAAAAAAAAAAATGCTGAGGGAACTCTCTTCGACTGCTATAGGCATCTTGGTATCTGGGTCATGCATCTAGTTAAAAAAAAATTTTTATCTGTAAAAAAAAAAAGGAAAACAAACAAGAAGGCAAATGAGAAGGTAGGCTATCCTTCTCGCTGTTTTGCTATTGGTTTCTCCCTTTAAGTGTCCTCTTGGACAATTTTTACAGTAGAACATTGCTGACCATATCCAATCCTAGCCAGCCTAAGCCTTGACTTGCCTTAGCCAGTCAGTCTGAGTCCCATTTCTATCTTGAAACGCCTGAAAGGCTTACATTTTCCATTTCTAAACCCTGAGCACGCTCTCATGCTGCCTGGGTTTTATTCTTCCCTCCTCGGCTGTCCTCCAGTTAAAGGCCTTCCTCGGCCAGGAGCCCGAGGTGGGTATCAAGAACAATGGCATGTTGAAGATGAGGACTATGCCCTCCTAAGTCTGTCTAGCGGGTTCGGTGAACCTTCTCTTCAGCTCTATCTCCGGGGATTCTTGCTTCCCCTTTAGTCGAGCCTTCAGCTACAAGCTAACTATGCTCGTTGGGCATTCTGGTCCCTTCAACATCCCATCTCTCTTCTCTTTCTCCTTCTTCTTCTATTTTCTCATTTCCTTACTCATCTCTCCTCCTAGAGTCGCCCAGGTAAGGAGGCCCTGCAGTCCCTAGGCTAGGGATGTTCTTATCTCCTCTGTCCTTCCTCCATCGGCTTATTCCTTTTTCAGTTCATTCTTCCTTGTTGCTATCCCTCGGCTATCTTGCCTCGCTATCTATATTTTCTGCTTTCACTTTTGCCTCTCCGGCTCACAGAACTGAGTTGGAGGGAGGTCGGTCGCTACTAGCGGCCCGCCCCTCGCGCATGGCATGGCGTCACTCTCGGGGGGCAGTTAGGCTAACTAAAAAAAAAAAAAAAAGTTTCCTGTGACGGGTGCGCGCCCCCAGCTTACACCCAGTAAGTCAATGAATGGTGAAGATATAAGAGAAGATCAAGAATTACGCCAGTAGGTACGTAATTTTTCTTTTTTGGGAACTGTTTGCTACTGCCCTATTTGTGATATCCTGCTGCAAGAGATTCCCCTGACGTAAGATAGTACAGTTACATATGAACTTACCGTAACAGTAGATCTTCAAGGGGATCTCTTGCAGCAGGCCTTGCTTTTCCCTCCCTCCTTTCCCCGGGCCTGTTTTTCCTTCTTACGCTTCTTCTGTGTTTAGGATGCTGTGTACCAAGGAGGAAGGTAAAGAGGGGAGGCCAGAAGCCATATGAGTAGCACTCTAAAGCCCAAAAGGTAAGAAGCTCAGGATGAGGGTGGTGTGCAGGCCACCCTCACAAAGCAAGGAGGTGGACAGGGAGCTGGGGGAGCAAATCAAGAAGGTCAGTGGCAAAGGGAGTACAGTTATAGTGGAAGACTTCAACCTACCTGGGGTTGACTGGCAGATGGTAACTACAACAAACGCCAGGAAACCGGTATTGCTGGAGGCTATCCAAGACAGCTACCTAATTCAGGGAGTGATGGAGCCTACCAGGGAGGGGAACATACTGGACATTGTGTCAACAAATGGTGACCAAGTCCAGGATGTGGTAGTACAGGACCCTCTAGCAGGAGGTGACCACTGCTCAGTGTGGTTCCTCCTCAACACAGGGAGGGAGTCGGCTAAGACCAGGACAAGGGTGTTAGACTTGAGGAAGGCAGATCTTTCCAGAATGGGCAGCATCCTAGAGGGGTATTTAGCTGGAATTAGCCCAGGGATGGATGCTGAACAGAAGTGGGCAGTCATTAGGAAGGGACTGAATGAGGCCATGAACACGTGTGCCAAGTCTCAGAGTGAGCAGTCCAGGTAAAAAAAAAAACTAGCTGGCTCAGCAAGGAAGTGGAGGGGAAGGTGAGGGAAAAAAGATTGGTCTTCATCAAGTTCAAAAAATCTGGGCATGAAGAGGACAGGGAGGTGTCCAAAAAAGCATCTAGGGAGGTGAACAGGGCAGCCAAGACAGCAACAGAGCTGAAATTTGCTCAGGGGATCAGAGAAGGGGAAAAGGGGTTCTTTAAATACATAAGGGAGAAGAGGAGTTGTAGGGATAACATTGTTAGAATCAAAAAGGGGGGTGGGCCAGCCCGGTGGCGCTGAGGTTTGAGGCGATGGACGCCACACCTCGCACTATGCCAGCGACCCGGGTTTGGTGACATACTCTGGTCGCTGGGGATTGGCCGGGGGAGAGGGATTGAGCACCAGTGGCTGCTCTCTCTCTCCGGGGAGGGTTGTAAGCTAGCCCCGCCGTGTTACTGCCATATCCTGGGTGAACCTGGGTATTAGCAGTGTGGTTGGGGATGCCAGTAGAATGGAGGGTCTGATGTCAGCCAAGGGCTCTGAGTGCAGACATGGCTCACCGCGCCTCCACCTCATTGGCTCTCCTTGTGTGCTGACGCCAGCAGGGGAGGGCGCAACAGAACAAGGGAAAAATTGTCGAACCTAGGCGACAATCCCTCCGGCCCCACACATCCACCAGTCAAGGGCAGACTCCTCTGTGTAGGCGCACGCTCCCCTAAACATTGAGGGAGGTAAGGGGGAACTTTCCTCACCCCACCTGGGGGGTTATTCAGGCCTCTAGAATTACCGGAGTAGCGTTGCATGCACTCTAAGGGCAGACTCCTCAGCAACTAGATTGTGTATGGACATGAGGGGATCCAAGAGAGTGGAATGACTGGAGCCAATAAGGAGGAAAAAAGAACAAGTTAAAAAAAGGAGGGATGGGCAGAAAAAGGGGAAGACCAGGCAGAGGCACGCAACAAGTACTTCTGCTCGGTGTTCACGAAAGAAAGGGACCTGCCCGATGCCATAAGGAAAGGGGGCAAGGGTGGGGGCAGAGATAAAAGATGGGGTTATCCAAGAGGATAGAGTTCTGAAGGGCCTTAAGGCCTTGCGGGTGGACAAGGCGCCATGACCAGATGATGTACACCCAAGGGTCCTGAAGGAACTGGCTGAGGTGTTGGCAAGCCCTCTGACAGACTTGTTTTAACACTTCTTTTCAGATGGGGAATGTACTCAGAGACTGGAGGATGGCTCACGTGGTGCCCCTCCACAAGAGTGGACCCAAGAATGAACTGGGCAATTACAGACTGGTGAGTTTGACTTCTACAGTGGGGAAGTTGATGGAGACCATTCTGAAGGAGAGGTTGATAACCTTTCTCGAAAGTAATGGTCTGCAGGATGAGAGACAGCAAGGATTTGTCTTGGGAAGATCGTGCCAAACTAACCTAATCGACTTCTATGACTGGGTCACTAGGGTTGTGACGAAGGCCATGCTGTGGATGTCCTGTATCTGGACTTCAGCAAGGCTCTCGACTCTGTGCCACACAGGACGTTACTGAGCAGGCTGAGGGACATGGAGGCGGGGAGAAACTGGTGGGGGTGGGTTGAGAGCTGGCTGCAGGGCAGACAACAGAGGGTAGTTGTAAGCGGGGGAAGACATCTAAGTCAACACCAGTAACTAGTGGTGTACCGCAGGGCTCAGTGCTGGGCCCTGTCTTGTTCAACGTCTTCATTGGAGACATTGCAGAGGGGGTCAAGAGTAAGATCAGCCTGTTTGCTGATGACACTAAGATTTGTGCGAAAGTGGACAGTGAAAAAGGGGAAACAAGCACTCAGGGAGGATCTAGCAAAACTTGAACACTGGTCTAAGGAGTGGCAGTTGAAGTTTAACGCTCAGAAGTGCAAGGTCATGCACCTCGGAGCCATAAATCCCAGAACCAGCTTCTGGCTGGATGGAGTGCAGGTAGCAGCTTCAGAGGAGGAAAGGGACCTGGGGGTAATAGCCACAGGGGACATGAAGGTATCAGCACAGTGTAGGAGGGTGGCAGCAAGGGCAAATCGGATGCTGGGGTGCAGTGCCAGAGGGATCACCTCTAGAGAGTAGGAGGTCATCCTGCCCTTGTACAGATCACTGGTGAGGCCAAACTTGGAGTACTGTGTACAGTACTGGTGCCCATACCTCAGGAAGGATGTGAGATTATTTGGGGGGGTGCAGAATAGGGCTACAGAAGTGATCATGGGACTATGGGAGTTGCCTTATGAGGAAAGATTTAGGGAGCTCAACATGTACTCGCTGGAAGAGAGAAGGGAAAGGAGGGACATGATAGACTTTTTAAGTACTTGATAGGCATAAACAGAGTCAGAGAGGGAGGACTGTTCTGCTTGAAGGTGGGTAGGATCACTAGGGGGCACAGTCTGCAGTTGGAAGGGAGAAGGTTCAAGAAGGAAATGAGGCACTACTTCACAGAGAGAGAGTGGTAGTGGGATGGAATGCACTGCCGGAGTAGTTAATCAGACTGAGGTTCATACTAGGTTTTTATAGGAGATGGAGAGCTAAAAAGGCCCATGATTTACTCCTATATGTTAATAATATCTAAAGATTGGCCCAGAAAGGATATATTTATCCAAACGTGTTTTATAAGTCTGTTTTGTACTACTGGTAATTACTTCCACCAGTAGTGCATTCCATAACTTGATAATCCTCACTGAAAAAAATAATTTCCTTGGGAGAAAATTAAATTTCTTGAGTTGTAACTGTAAAAGATGTCCTCTGAAATCGTAAGGTACATCCTTGAAGTGAAAACCCAAGTTAACTATTAAGTAAGGATCATTTATAATGTCGTACATAAGGAGTATGAGGACAGTGGATAGCTTTAAGCGGGGTTGGAGAGAGTCGGGGGCAGGGTTAGTACAGACAAGAACACAATGAGGGAAGGAGTCAGAAGAGGGATGGAGGGAGGGAATTGGGTGGGGGCGGGCAGCTGCAGTGGTATTAAACTGAGAGCGGCACAATTGGGCAGACTTGACAGACCTCTGAGCCTTTTTCTGCTGGCAATTCCGATATTTTTCAAGAGACCTTCAGCCTTCCCTTTTTTCTTCTTTTTCCATGGAACCATGGGTTCCTCCTTGGTTCCCTCAGCCGGATGAACTGGGGTCTCTGGCGGGACATGGGGACGACGTGGGGGGCCACCCACCTATATAGAGTGGCTGGCATTAGTGCGTGACGTCAGAGGTGGACGTCCCCCTTTGGTAGACTGCTAGTTGGAAAAGTTTTCATGTGGTCCTAGTGCCTGACAGCAATGTCCTACCTGTGATGGCCTGCTGCAAGCGATCCCCTCAAAGATCTACTATTACGGTAAGTTCTTATGTAACTGTACTTTCCTTGAGTCCAGCTCCACCTCTCCTACTTCCTTGTCTGAGGAAGGGGATTTCTCTGTTCACATGTCATCAGATGCTGGGTACAATATGTACCAGTGATTCCTGATGGAGATGTTGCAGGAGCTGAACATGTGATCTTATGCTGGTCGCAGTATTTCTACCCTGGTGCCGAGATTCTTGAGGATCTCAGCGATGACTCCATCATCTCTCCTTGACCTTTTTTTGAGGCATATAGCCACGTTTAGCTTTGTCCTTAAACTCTTCTCCAGCTCCTAAGGACGTCCAGCACAGATATTGCACTCCTGTAGGGTCTGTAGGAGCTATACCTCACCCCAGCTTGGGGATTTTGGTTCTGCAGACCCTCTGTTGGCCTAAACACCCTGAGCATGACCCCCGCCCGACTCTAACTGTTTGGAAATGGATTCTTGGAGGTATGCACTGTGGTGTCCATTGCTGCACACCAGGCAGCATGCAGCAAATGCCTGTGGGTGAAGATAGTTCAGGTCCTAGCTTCCATGCTAGACCATGAGTCAGCCAGGCAGGCTATTCACCTTTCTGTCTGAGGCCTGAAGCTGGTGAGGCACCAAGCAAAGACATTTTATGATGCCAGCAAGGTAGCTTCCAGGTTGGTAGGAACAGCAGTCTGCATTTGGTGAACGGCATGCCTTTCCAGGTTGGCACCTGTGGCCCGGTGCTGCATGCTTAACTTGCACTTCCATGGGGGTCAGTTCTCCCACAGTGTTAGATGAGAGTTGTCATGGCACCTTCCTGCTCCCAAGCCACAGGATCCTCCACCAGACCCTGACCAGTCGCGGGTCCTGCAAGACCTGTATAAAGTCTCTGCCATCCAATGGTTATTCCCTATAGAGGGTTGAGGGATGCTTTCTTTTCCCTCAGGGTGAGCAAACACTTGAAGCAAAGGTATAGTGCTGTGATCGCCAAAACCTGGGTGGTGCTAGTGGTAAAGGCAGCCAGCCCACAAACAGGCTTAGTCATTAAGGGTACACCAGCACTCAGATACCTCTAAATAGGAAAAATCCAGGTCCAAGCAAAAAATAATGATCCACAGTGAATTTATTGGATGCACGCAAGACCAGCGCTTCGACTCTGAGTCTTCATCAAGGGGTGAACAATAACTGGTTACTGATGACACTATATAGGTAGGTAATTTATTTATTCGGTCAAAGACCATTACAGACTAAGCACTTAATTTACATGCATGCATATACATACACAACCACATAAAACATTTTATCTGAAATACATAATGCATCTTCACAGATCATCAATAATAAAAATTAAAGTGTGTTCAATATATAAGAAAATGTAAGTACATTTAGTATACAAAACAATCCAGTCTGAGATATATCCTAAATATTAAAGTGCATACATTTCCAAAAGCATCTATTTATTATTAAATAAATTTACTACTACAGTAACCATTCATGTTTGGTGATATTTCTGCCTTATAAGAGCAATATTCTTCAAATAAGTGGCAACCTGGTTTATGTTATATTCGTCTTGTGTTGTCAACATAATATTCAATAGCAGCATCTTATCCTCTGTCTGGATAGAATTCCAGATAGGCCTTAGCCAATAGCTCCTCTGTTTGTTATATCATGGGCAATTAAACATTACATGTATCAGATCTTCAAATTCAGAGCATGAGCAACTACAGAATCTTCCTTCTGGATTTTTTTTTTTTTTTAAATAACGAGCCTCCAATATATTTCCAAAAAACAAGCCCAGGCGATACTTAGTGTAAAGGTTTCTTTTATCCTGCTCCACAATAACATCTAAATAATATCTATACTCATGTTGGAGATCTTGTGACACTAACCAAGGAGACGGTTTTATCTTGGATGCTTTCCTGAAATCATTCTCTTTATGGGCGTTTATAAATTTTATTTGTAATGTATTTAATGTATTGTAGGCTAATTTGGATCCCTTTTTGGAGATACCGATTTAGTATCTCCAAATCATATTTTTTTAACAGGGTCTTAATATTTTTTAGCCAAGCTAATTTTTGATATCCCCCCCCCACTCATTTTTCTCTTTTAAGCATCTATCTTTACTCATTTTTGTTATTTTTATCCAATATGCCATTTTCCTAATATCCATTAATGCACTTAGTGGGATCATCCCTAATTCTGCTCTCAGTAGTACATTTGGGGCAGAGGTTCCAAGCCCCATAGCATTTTTATATAGTTTATTAACTGGTGATTCTGTAGTTTCATATTTGTCCAGGCTCCAAATCTCACTTTGGTAAGTTACTTGAGGGAAGTATTTCGCCTTCACTGCCCTTATTAGAGGTAATATGGTATTTCCCCCAAACTTATAATTACATTTTTTGCAATGACCCTGCTGTTTGTTTTAATTTAATTTTAAGTTTTTGAGTATGTTTTTGCCATTTGTGGATAGAGTAAGACCCAGATAATCATATTGATACACTGTTTTTAACTTTTTATCATTAACCTTCCAAATTTGATCACTTCTACGCTCCCCAAAGATCATTACTTGACTTTTCTGTTTGTTTATTTTTAACCCGTATTCATCTGCAAATGTCAAAAGTTTGCTTAATTTATTTTGTAAGCCTATTTTTGATAAGGCTATCAGTACTAAATCATCTGCATAAGCAAGTGCAGGGCATAAATATGTACCTATCCTTGGAAAGTCCAATTGATCTTCACTAATTTTCATCAACAACTTATTCAGGTAAATATTAAACAGTAATGGTGCCAATATGTACCCTTGCCTCACACCTTTATTTGTTGGAAATGGTTTAGATGTTTGTCCAAATCTACCCCATCTAACTTGTGCCCAAGTTTGAGTATACAATTCTTTTATTATATAAATCAATAAGGGATTAATTCCCCAGTCAAACATTATTTGCCATAATTTGACTCTAGAAATAGTCAAATGCTTGACTAAAGTCTGTAAAGGCAGAGTAGACTTTTTGTTTCCTCAAATTTACATATTTCCCAAATAAATCCATTATCACGAAAGTATTGTCTGTTGTCATATAACCCTTCCTAAACCCTGCTTGGAGTTCTGAAAGTCCTCCGAGCCTTATAACTTCCTCATTTAATCTTTGACAAATTATTTTAGCAAAAACCTTACCCACAATATCCAAAAGTGATATTGGTCAGTACATAATCGGAACTTTTCTGTCTCCCTTCTTATAAATAGATAGTATAGTAGCACCTTTCCACTCTCCTAGTATATTTTTTGTGGTAATGCATTTATTAAAATAAGCAACCAATTAATCCCTGCAGAAGGAGGGAAAACACAAAAAGACTTCCGGAACAATTTGGTCAGGGCCTGGAGCTTTCTTTCTTTTTAACATTATTATAGCACTATAAACTTCTTTTGGGGTTACACTGTACACTGAAAATATAATCTATTTAATTGTTGATGCCATTAAAAGATAGTCACCTGTTGATTTTGCTCAAAAAATAATTTGCTATAATGTTCTACCCATGTTCTCTCTGTAATATAAAGATCCAATACATTTTTGCTATTATTTGTACCTTTTGCTACCATCAACCAATATGATTGCTGGTCTTGTTTTTCTATTATGTCCACCATTTTTTTGCCATTGAGCCATCTTAAATTTCCTATGTTTCTCATTTAATAGCCTCTTATAGTCTTCCCTTGCTTTGTTTGGGTTCTTATATCTATGTTTGTTTTTAGAAATGTTTACATCCCTCACTAACCTAGTAAGGTCTTTTTTAGCAATCATACATTCTTTCTCAAACCAATTATTCTTATTTTTAAACTCTGTTTTGGGCCTAATTTGCCTATTTAAAAGATTACAAACCGAGTTAAAGCATTTTTGAATGAACTCCTGAGTTTCTAAGAATATTGCATTCAAATCCAGTGGATCCAGATTATGTAGTAACTCCACAACCATTTGTTCTTTATTTATTTCCCTCCTAACTTTCTTACAATTTCTTATTTCAATATTTATAAGGTGGTCACTTTTGATGATTTTAAGATCTTTGCAGTTCTATGACTTCCTGCCTAAAATTAATAGGAAGTGATCACTTTCACATCTTTCTACAATATTGCAAGAAGTCCAGCAAATCATATCACCATTCCAGTATATATAATCTCTGACTGCTGGACCCCTTGCACCATAGTGCGTATAATTTCCTGGTTTATCTGGCTTTATTCTACCATTCACAGGGGCAAGCCCTTGATTAGCCATCAAACCCATGAATTTCTTCCCCATATCATGTATCTTTTTATCCATTGATATATGATCATATTCTGATGTATTCTCAGATGTCTAGTTTTTTATTCCACTATCTGTATATCTGTCAAAATTACCAATTCTAGCATTCAGGTCTCCACAAAACAAAATATTTAGATCTGGTCTCAATTACTGGGTGTTTTGCAGCAAAGTCTCCAACTCCTTCCAAAGAGTTACACTATAATATTTTGAATTCAATGGATGGATGTAAGCATTTACCAGAAGAAAAGCATCTTCCTTGTTTTCCACTAAAAATGCATGAGCTACTGAACATCCGCCTGTTAGTGAGGAAATTAAACCCTCACTGATTTTGAAACAAGTAAACCAACCTCCGGAGACTCTGCCAATGTTACCATCTTTCTTTCCTGCAAGTTGGTAGTTTATATACCCATTAAGGCAACAGTCTATTTAATTTATCACCCATGTTTCCTGTAAACACAGTATATGGAAACCAGTGATGAATTGTTTCCAATCTGAGTCAACAATCCTATGCATAAAACCTGCCACATTCCATGATATTAACTTAAAGGCTGGTTCATCTAGTATCTGATCTTTCGTACTATCAAATGTTGCCAGTCATTGTTATATCTGTTAATTTTGTGTATTTATTTTCTACCCTAATATTATATAATTTTTGTAAGTCCTCTTGTTTCATCAGCAATTTCAAGTACATTTGCCTGATTTTCTTTTTCTAACAGAAGTTTCTTAGAACTTTCTAAGTTGCCACTTAACACTGATTCAATTAAGTCTGAGTTCAAACTTAACTCCTCCTCTATTATAAAGAGTCCCATTTTGTCAAAATTGTTCATGTTCTTCATAATTGAGTTATAAATCTCTCTATATTTTAAGAATATCATAATTTGGTCACAATATAAATAATTCCCAGCTATTTTGCTTTCAAAAGAGGCATTTGTTAAGGGACTAGCCAAAAACTGACCAAAAATATCCATAAATTATGTTTTTAAGCTTACGATTATTTTCATTTTGTACTCTTTTAAGCCCAAATAGGGACAAAATTAACTCCTTCTCTACCTCCCTCTTGTCTTCTTTTAGAGTCTGACTCCTCAACCCTTAACTCCTCACTTTCTGTGACATAGATACCAATTTCATCCATAAATGGTAAACTCTTTAGGATGCAATCAGTAGCTACCCTACCTTTAATAGTCACATCAATCTGTCCAGTTCCATTAATACTCTTATTCCTATGAGCACGCACTATCTCAAAAGACCCTTCTGAAATTTGAAGGACATGTTGTACAATACTTTTTTTAAGTCTACCTGTTGTTTCATATTTAAGTTCTTTAAGGCCACATATACTAAAATGAGCCCATTCTTTTCTAGCAGAATTTTGCTGAACATTTAGCATGTTTCTATTAATAAAGTCAAGCTTCATGCCCAATGATTCAAGTCTATCATTATTGAGGTAGAGATGATTTGTCACTCTTGGCTCTACTCAAAATATATAAATACAATCCTTACCATTGATGATTTTTACAATATCATTTTCTATAACTTCCAACCCGATAACTGCCCTAAAAAGGTGCACAATCTTGTTTTTTACCATTTTCAGGGAGAAGCATTCTTTATCTCATAACCAAACAAACACAATATTGCACACTTGTCTATAACAAACCTCAGTTTCTCTTGATTTAAATACTTAGTCTCTAGTTCTAAATCCAACTCTAGCTCTACTTGTCTCACCTCCTGTTTCATTTTTTCCTTTTGTTGATTTTCTCACTCAATCCTAAGTGCCTTAACACTGTTATCCATTGAAGCATAAATATCAGTCAACCTACCCATTTGCACATCTTTTTCTTCATAGATTTTCCCTTTCTGGCTATACTCGTTGCTGCAGTCTAGAGACTTTTCTTCATAACTTTGTTTTTCTAGAGAAGTTATCATTTCTCTGTTTTATGGAAGTAAATACCCCATCGTTTTTTCCCCCAGTTTACATTATTTTCTTTTTTTCTATTTCTTTTCCTAGTCTTATTGGAGGCTTTCTTCATTGGTGAATTTGGTATAATTATAAGGGAAAAATCCTGTCTAAGAAGTAACTCCCCCTCTGTATCTTGTTTAGACCCCTCCATCACTATTGAGGGAGATCTAACTTCAGGTACAAGAGCAGCCAGTTTATGTACTATATCCTCTAATCTAATACCATTTATAGGAACATTTTGTTTGATGGTTTCCATTTCATTTTTCACACTTATTTGATCCATCGGGAACAGGTATGCAGAACCATAGATCTTTTCAGGTTCTCACTTATGCAGAATGGATATTTTTGCAAAGTGTGACCCTGCTATATTCACACTCTGTTCCTATTTATTCATCTAAAGTGTATTCATTTCTGTCACTATACTGCGATGTCTCAAGTATTTCTATACCATTTATGGTCTTTTGCATTTCCAAGTTTAAATCTTCCATCTCCTTTTCTGATCCTTTTAATTCATTTCCTGTTTTCCTCTCTCTCTACTATTACAGGAGATCTCTGGCTTACTCTATTCTCCTCTGGTGAAAACACCATATTAGGAGATGGGCTTTCCTGGTAATAAATCCCACTGTTACAGATTACCTCAGTCATATCCATCAATTCTGGCCTTGTTAATATGCCAAACTTCATGGTTCTGGCTTATTTATCCTGCAGTCTTACTATGTTCTCTCTCTCATAGGGACTTTCATGAGAAGATGATAGGATTTTTCGCTTACTACACTCTTTCTCAGACTTAAGAGAGTGAAAGATTTTTGGTGTTGAGATAAGCCCTGTTAAATCCCTCTGGTGGGCATACCTGACCTGGGTTGATTTTTTACTTAAACTAAATACTTCATTTATAGTTTTTTCTCCCCTATCTCTGTCTCCAGGCTTTTCCTAATTTCATCTACCTCTCATTCTGTGTCTGCTTTATTTTTCTGGAAATTATCATTTATTTTTGTTTGCTTTTTTCCTTTTATTTTCCCCTGTTCGGATTTCTGTTTAATTTGTCTAGAGTTTTTCTTTGCCCATTTCTTTGTTTTTAGTTCAGCCAGAACTGGGCTTGCTGCAGGGGCAGTCATTTCCCCCTCAGAAATAACGTGTTGTATAAATCTCACATAAGAATGAGGCATTTTATCCTGATTACTGTAATAAGATGTCTCCTGACTTCCAGTTTTCTGGATACCCCCAAAATGTGTTTTCTTGTCTGAACCATTTCCCTTGATTATATATAATTTTGTGATTATTTATGATAAAGCAAGGTTCAGCTATAGATCTCAGGCTAAATAAAACTAAACAGACCCCACATCCAATTTATCTACCTTTCATACTATAGCACAGTGTCTAAAATATGTATATTCTCCTATCTCTCATTTGGTTCCTAATATTTCTCAACGTTGTTCCGATCATGATCTGTAAAATATCTATATTGCTGCGCTTGCTTTCTTGCTTACTCACAGCTACCATCAGCTTCCTCACTTTCATAAGACCAAATCTTATACGTGGGGATATCCACTGCTACGCAAGTTCACAGAATCTTTTTTTTGTTATAGCTGCTTTTTTCTTCAGGCAGCTTCTTCAGTTCTGAAAATTTCCACCCTAAGAAACCGCAGGCCTCACAAGCAAACCCTTCTTTGGTCCTATAGGCTCTTTGGACTGTCTCCACAAACCTTTAACGGAGAATAGAAAAAGCTCTAAATTCTGTATTTAGGCAAGCTCACTTCAAATTAAGGTTTAGTTTATATTATAAAAACTTTACCCTTCTTCCTGAGCTTGCTCCACTGACAATTAGATCAAAGTATTACTTATTTTATAACCAGATTTTTAAGAGGCATAAAACATAAAATCAGATAATAAACAAGTAGTAAGCAATTAACTTACATCTGAATTCTTAAAACAAAGTTTCAACAAGGGCCGTTTCTGGGGCAGTAGCAGCAAATCACTGACAGCAAAGTTTGTCCTGCAGTCTTATTAATATGAAAGCCCCTTTCCTGTATGCACCGCAGATCAGTAGCCAACAACTTTTTACTTGACTTATGTTAACTTCTGCGTCACCGTTTTATAACTCTTCAGTGCCCGCACTCTAAAGAAACAGCTTTCTCACTGCTAAGTTAAAAATAATAAGAAAAGACAGTTGCTCGATTAAGCTATAAGTGTGCAGGAATCCTGACTTTCCTCCCTTCTCAATCACAGCCTCTTGACACACTCCTGCAGTCTGTTCTCACCATGCCACAGCTGCACTTTAGCCTGTTGGCTCACGTGACCCTAGAAGATCCTAAAGGGCCAATCAGGAATACGCCAACAGGTCAGCATGTGAACTTTAAAAAATAAAATAAACATTTACTTTTTTACCCCTTTTTACTTTCCACCCCAGAAATAAAGGGCTCTGAATATGTAATAATATCCCTTTCACTAAAGGGAGCAGATAAAAAGTGAATCCTTGGCTAAATGCTCTATCATAGCAGCATTAGCAGCGATATGAAGTATACATTTAAAACTGCTCTGTTTACTCACTAGATTTCATTTAAAATACACAATTACAACATAAAATAAAACAAAACTTTTCATTGTATAATACAAAGCAAGGCAAGTCAAGGAAAATTTGTCGGATAGGGTCACCCAAGTAACACACTCAGCAGAGCCTCCCTTCAATACTCCCAATACAGTCTGTATAATTTAGGTGCACTCTTCACCGTCTCCCTTTATCCTTTTCTCCAGCTTGTCTCCAGTTTACTTCACTCCTCGAAAGAATGTTTTTCTCACCATATACCCACATTGTCTTCAACCTTATGTCATCTGGTTGGCCACAAGCAACCCGGTGAGGTACCATTGTACCTGTACCATTGTGACATAACCACTCCTGTCCCTAACAACAGTGTTCACACCCTGATCAGCTGGTTTCACCATATGTTCTTTGTCACATTCCAGCTATCTAAGGGTGTTCCTCAGGTGAGATGTGCCTATCAATGTTCTCATTTTCCTCAGTCAATATTTTAATCTCCTGAATGACAACTTTTTCAAACACACTAATAGGAGTGCATTTGTTAGGGGACTATGGGTGAAGTTTGCCCTAAACATTTTTCTTTGTCCTACTTCAAGTCCCAAATCAGTACTGTAGGAGAGAAAAAGCTCACAGGTGACCCAGCAGATACCTTTGAGAAATCATTACTGGTAGTATTAGATAAAAATTGTTTGTTGCTGTGTTGGTCCTTTTACACCAAGATGCACAAAATAGGTGTTTTGATACCTTTTATTGGAGCAACAGAGATTTACAGAAAATTCTTAAGCTTTCAAATCTACGAAGTTCTTCGTCAGAAGGGAAATGGCAGGCTTTTTAAAAATAGCTCACTTTTAAGTGCCAAGAACAATATCAGAAAAAAAAAAACATTTTACAAATGAAGGTGACAGATTAGGGAGGTAATTAGATGAGAAAACATCCTTGAAACTCTAGTACTGTGTAGGTCAAATGTCACAGATATATATCCTGATATATGTAAACGAATTGCCAACAAAAATAATACACACATAAGGTTATATGCGGATGACACTGTCTATTAGCATCAGCAAAAACACATGAGGAAATGATGGAAAAGTTGCAGTTTGACTTCAGTATTCTTCAGGATTGGTTTTTTGATTCAAATATTGTGTTAAGTGAAAAGAAAACGCAGGTCATGTACTTTAATAGAAAACATAAGGTTACAAACAAGATAATGAAGGATAAGGGAATATTAATGAGAGGGGGAAAACAATTACAAAACAATATAAATATTTGGGAGTTATCATAGATAGTTCTTTAACATTTTTGGATCATATTGATAATATTACAAAGAAAGTTAATAACAGAATTGGGGCATTGCATAGATCCTCTCAAATACTAAATTTTCAGACACGGAAAACAATTCCTATGCAATTAATACTGCCTGTGTTGGAATATGGTAATTTGGTAATTTGTATAACTTTGCAGATCAAAAACAACTGGACAAACTTGTCAAAACATACAACCGACTGGCAAGATTTGCCCTGAAATGCAACTTCAAAACCCATCACTGCCTCATGTACAATGAACTAAAATGGGATAGTCTATTGGTTCGGTTTAAAAAACAGTATTCAGTAGCCGGCCCGGTCTGAGGCACTGGACACCTTACCTCACGGCACGCCGGTGACCCAGGTTCAGGAACGAGCTCGGGTCATCGGAGGTCGGCAGCAGGGGGGGAGGGCGGAGCTGGATTGAGCTGCCGACAGGCAGGCTCTCCTCTCCAGGGAGGGGATGCAGCACCTCTTGGCCGATGGTGACCTCTAGTGGAGGCTAGGAGTGGCACGGGCTTGGAGGGCTGGGCTTGCGTTAGGCCATGGGGTGGGGAAAGGAGTCGTAACCGGGGTCGTAGGGCGCATGCTCGCCTCCACGCGCATGTGCTCCTACTCCTGGGGCTCCTGGGTGATAATCGGAGGTAGAAAAGCCAGTGGCAACAGGATGATGACTGACTCCCCACATGCTCTGCTCCCGGGCCAGGTACAAGGTAAGCGCCGGCTATTCCGAGGGACGGGTCTAGGAGCGTCGGTCGGAATGGGACGGCCGACCGGAGGACTATAAATAGAAATAATAAAATATATATATATATATATATATATATATATATATATATATATATTCAATATTTATTTTTTGATTAATAAAGGGTTGATAAAAGGAAATATCGATATCAAATTTGGTTGTGAGACCCACCAATATGCCCTAAGGGAGGTAAAACATAAGGGTTTAAATTTTCCTAAAGTCAATACAAGATATGGGAGTATGACATTACAGGTCCAGGCAGCAAAAATATGGAATGAGATCCCCCCTCAGATGAGAAATTTGACAAGACTGTCTATATTCAAATCTAGATTAGGTGAACGTTTTATAGTGGAATGTTTTTATAGTGTATGGTGGAACGCTGTTCCACATGGAAATCCATGCCTGGAGCAGCGTTGTTGTGCTGCACTCGGTGAGTCACGATCTTGTTGTGCTGCACCGAGTATGTCACCGGTGCAGCACAACAAGATCGAACGCATTCACGCATGTGCAATTGAGTGGCCCATGGCAACGCGGAAGCAAACATGCGGCGGCAGACACCGAAGTAAGCCTTTTTTTGGCCATAGACTTGTTCTGGGGTTCACGGAGTACTGCTTATGGTTGCCCATATACTATAAAAGATTGTGTATGAGTAACCATACACAAACAAGGCAGTTGTGAGATCTTGAGGTTTCCATGGTAACGGACCTCTCGAGCTGCGCTCTCGAGGTCTCTGGTTACCACGGAAACCTCTCTATCACAACTGCCTTGTTGTGTATGCTTGCTCATACACAATCCTCTGTTAGTAGTGAAGTCCCTTTGTAAGGGGCGGATCGATGTGTTATTTTAATACTCAATTAGGGGAT
Organism: Neoceratodus forsteri; assembly: GCA_016271365.2. NCBI lineage: Eukaryota > Metazoa > Chordata > Ceratodontiformes > Ceratodontidae > Neoceratodus > Neoceratodus forsteri. The sequence continues at coordinate 574,728,608 of CM057452.1, forward strand.
AGATTATTAACTGTTGATTCTTTTTTCATACTAGGTATGACTATTGAAGTGTCTTGTATGCATGGTGATGTGAAGGATTATTGAGATTTTGTATATAAATTGTTATAAATGTGTAACCTGAATGTATGTATGTACAGGACAACTTTGAAAATAGGTCCCCGGACCTAAAGTTATATCCTGTCTAAAAATAAACATTTTTACTATTCCTTATGTGGATCTATAAATTATCTAATGTTAACTGTCTTACTAAAGAGAAACTGGAGACTGTGTGTGCGTGCGTGCATACGCACTAAACACTTGAAATAGCAGTTCTGTATATGTGAATCTAAAGCCCATGGACTCACCAGTCAAAAACAAACCTATAAATACACAATTATATAGATTAGATCGAACCATGGTATATGTAAGCATATTAGAAACATGTAAAACAAATATCTATCCATGTATTGTACTGAAACAGGAAAGACACACACATACACACACAGTCTCCAGTTTCTCTTTAGTAAGACATTTAACATTAGATAACTTATAGATCTACATCAACATAACATTCCTTCTCTGTCATTTGACCTATACAGTGCTAGAGTTTCAAGATGTTTTCTTATCTCTGGTTGTGTTTCTCATCTAATTACTTCCCTAATCTGTCACATTCATGTGTAAAATGTTTTTTTTCTAATATTGTTCTGGATACTTAAAAAGTGAGCTCTTTTTTTTAAGAAACCTGCCATTTCCCTTCTGAAGAACTATGTAGGGTTGAAAGCTTAAGGATTTTCTGTAAATCTCTGTTGGTCCAATAAAAGGTATCAAATCACCTATTCTAGGGACGTGGATATGTTGTTCATCCATACTTATTGGCATGTCCCTTTCCCCTTTAATTCTTGCCTGAAGGTCTTCAAGCTGGCTCCTCTCACCCACCTGGGTGGTATAACCCTCAGCTCTGCCCCATGACGCCAGATCTTCCTTTCCTCTGGAAGATATAGTTTGCCTCTCCTCTCCGCTACCATGTTTTGTAGGCCCTGGCTTCAAATTCTTTGGATCCTCGGATGATTCGGCTTGTTCAAGCTAGCGATTGCATTTTGTGCCATTTGATCATGGAAGATAAATCTTCCCCCGGTTTTTGCTGGTGCCCGTGCGGCCAGAAAATGTTGCGCATTGATCCTCATACCGCGTGCGTGTACTGCATGGGTGTCGGCCATGACACCCGGGCTTGCGAGGTACGTCTCGCTTTCCATCCGAACGTCCTTGATGATTGTCTCGCATGCCTCAAGTTGAGCAGGCCTGAGAAATGTAATGCTCCAGTGAAATCCAAAGAAGCCCGGTGGGTGGTCTCCTCGGCTGCGGGGTCCACCGAGCAGTTAGAACAAATACAGGCCTTCAAGGAAGAAGTGGCGTGGGCTATGGAACTCTCCTCTCGGCCAATTTTTGTTCGTCTCAACCTGGGCTCAACGTTCTTGGGTTCCTTTTGGGAGATGTGCCAACCTCTCCCCACTAAGGGCAAGGGGCCTTCGGGCTCGCATATCTCCCGGTCCTGTAAAAAGGACAAGGAACCGAGAGATTTTTCGTCTCAGCGCAGACGTTCTTGGGATCGTGAGCAATCTCATTCCCAGGAAACTGCAGTCTCAACTTCGATAGAAATTGCTTCCTTGGCTGCTGGTTTCTTGGTTTTGCAGTCTGGTTAGTTGGCCGAGGCCTCGATCGATGATGTGGTTGAGATCACTCTCGATCCTGTCAATCTGTTGTAGCCTGATGAGGCTGACAACTCTTTGACTGGGACCCCGGCCCTGCCTCTTCCTGATGAAGAGACCCAGCCAGCTGGGAAACCCATCGAGGAACCGGTCCCTGATTGGGAAAATCACCGGTTCCCCAGTGTCTCCTGAATGATCTACTCGGCCATTCCGATCGAGGTCAAGATCTCGGACCCCCTCGACTGACAGGCCGAGGAAAGCACATAAACGTGCTAAAAAGAGGCAATGCCACCATTCATCCTCGTCCTCCTCAGATGAGGAGAGGCTTCGGTGGAAACTCCGTCGACACTACGAGGATTTAATGTGGCAACAACTGATTCTGTTTGGGCAGAAACCTGCTTTGGTTTCCACCTCCGCCATTACCTGGCTTTCACCTCCTAGGCTAAAGCCAACTCCACTAGAACCGGTGAAATCAGTTCCCCAGCCCGCGGAGCTGTCTAAACCTGCCCCATCTTGGCCAAAATTGGTCTCTCCACTGATTGTGGTGGAGCTGCCGCCTAAACAGTCATTGGATGGGGCTCCTACAAAGGATGCTCAGATGGGTCCCGGTCTTCCGCGTCGGTTATCAGTCACCCTTATGCCTAACTGCCCCAGGCGTGTAGAGGGGGACCTTGGTGGCTGACCGATTTATTCGGATTCTTCGGATTCAGATGACACTGCCCTCCACTTTCATCCACTGGATGATGAATCCGTTGGTAGTCTGTTGACAGAGGAGGGCCCTTCATCATTTTTGGGGATTCTCAGCCTTATCTCTGAATCTACAGTGATGCCCCTGGAACCTGTCCAGAAAAGGGCAGAGTACCCTCTTACAGATATTCTTAAGAGAGGGGATACCCCCACGGGAAGCCTTCCCAGTGGCTGAGGCCATTGTTGGCCTGGCTTTGGAGCAATGGCAGCACCCTGCCTCCTGCCCAGTGCCATTTGCCCGGATGGCCCGCAAGTATGTGGTGCCCATTGAGTCCCTCTTGGGGTTCACGGAACATCCCTTGGCTGAGGAGGTTAGTGACCACTTCTGTGTTCAGATGCACAGGCAGCTCTGCTGACACTGATAGACCTCTGGACAAGGAGACCAAAAAACTGGACCACACTGCCAGGAAGGTCTATGCAGCCCCCTCTCTGGGCCTCCATCAGGCAAGCTCGGCCATCATCATGGTGCACTTCTCCCATGCCCTCCTGGCCTCCTTGGATGAAGTTCTCCCGCACCTCACCGCAGACTTTCAGACTATAGTCATGCGGGTCCAGGACCAGGGCCGAGCTGTTGCCGAGCAGCAACTTGAGATGGCCTTGAACCTGAGGGACTCTTGCGCCCATTCGGTGGCAGCCGCAGTTGCCATGCGCTGCAGGGCTTGGCTGAGGCTTTCCACCTTTATGGTGGATACCCAGTGTGACGCTTGGCCAGCTGGTTATGATTATTGTATGCTATTTGTAATATAAAAATATAGTATGTGATTGTCTCACATGACAGTCTGTGCTCCATGGGTACCCCCCAGGTTTCAGTGAAACTACAGGATATATAATTAACCAGATCTCTGTAATGAAATTAACTTCCTTGAGACATTGCTTTTTATGGCCATTTTATGACCTGTTGCTGCTCTGAAGCTGGAAAACTAAAATATACATTTTATGACTTCAGAAACAGGACTTCATTAAGCTGATTCCTGCCAGCTATCTCACACTTAGGTGAGGGATTGCAGGGTTGTAAAACTTCAAGGGAACTGGTGGATCAAAAAGACTCATAATTTGGGGAATTCGTTTTTGCTGATGTCACCTTATTTAATATACCTCCTGATAGGGCATCCTGTTTGTATTTTTTTTTTTTATATTCTGAAAGGAGGAGCTAGATGACTCACAGAAGGGGTGTGGAGAGAGACAGGTTAAACTATACTGTGTCTGAACTGTTTATATATTCCATCTTGGGACTGTAGAGAGACAGCTCTCTGATAAGCACTTAGAGGTAATACACTAGATAGAAAATAATCTAACTGTATGTTGATAGGAGTTTGTTCTGTAGATTTCTTTTCTTTTCTTTTAAGTGATTGTATGCTTTTTGATATATTGTTCTGTGTTTACATTTTTCATATGTTTATCATCTTTTATTCATTTTGGAAGCCTGGCTTGGTGCCCCTGGTGAAAGACTGTACCACAGTTCCCAAAGAGGGTACGTATCTGAGCCTGTAAATTGGGTACGCTAGCATAAGGTTCACAGTTTTAATCCCCCCGGAACTTGAGACTAAAGGTGATTCTGACCCATAAGCAGACAGGAGGGTTACCCTGTCTGTTACCTGTTCACATTACTGCACTTGGGGGTTGGCACTGTGAGAGCAGAGGGCCTGACCTACTGAGTGCATTTGTGACACCCAGCATAAACTCACTGATGCTCCTTTCCTAGGTACCGATCTCTTCGGCCCAGGTGTGGATGGTCACCTTCAGCAAATCGAGCAGTCCAGTGCTACCTTGGACTCCGCTACTTCTGCCCAAAAAGACACCCCTGGCTTTAAAAAGCAGCAGCAGAAGAAGCCTTTTCAGCACCCTGCTCCTGCGGCTAAGCAGCCCTCCTTTCAGGGTGGACAGCAACAGCAGGCACAGACTTGGCACCCTCGGCCCAATTCCAGCCCTGCACCGGCCCGCAGACAAGGAGGTCTGGGTTCAGGCGGTTTCCAATCTGGACCCTCTTCCTCTAGCCCTGCCCAGTGATGGGATAAGGTCTACACCCCTATTCCCATCACACCAGCTCTGGGCCCTCCTGTGGGGGGTTGGCTCAGTCACTTCCTTTCTGCCTGGTCCACTGTTACCACAGACAGGTGGGTCTTAGAAGTGGTCGTCCAGGGTCTGCCTCTAGAGTTCAAGCAGTACCCTCCTAGCTTAGCCCGCGCCCCATGGGAGGAGATAGTATCAGCCCACACTCGGTCGGCTCTGCGAGACAACATAGCCCAACTCCTCAAGGAGGCAGTGGTTCGAGTGGCAGATTCTCCAGTTAACCCAGGGTTCATTTCCAGGTACTTCCTGGTCTCGAAGTGGATGGGGGGGCTGGCGCCTCATTCTAGATCTGCACTTCTGAATCAGTATCTCAGGCCACGCACCTTCAGGATGGTAACTCTGTCCCAGATCATACCACCTCTGGAGCAAAATATGTGGTTCTGCTGACTGGATCTTCAGGACGCATTCTTTCACATCCCAATCCGTCTGTCCCACCAGCAGTTCCTCCACTTTAGAACAGAGGGAACCCTATACGAGTTCTGAGCCATGCCATTCGGCCTGTCGTCGGCCCCATGGGTCTTCACTAAATGCATTGCAGTGGTGGCAGCCCATCTCAGGCATTGAGGGGTCAGAGTGTACCCTTACCTCAGTGATTGGCTCTTAGCAGGTTCCATCCAGCGAGAGGTGGTGAGGTCTAGGGTCTTGGCCCTCCAGACCTGCTCTCTACTTGACCTCCTGATCAACAAGGCCAAGTTGGAGCTCATGCCATCTCAGGTGATATACTTCATCGGAGCAGAGCTCGACTGTTGCCGAGCCAGAGCATGGCTCCTGGCAGACAGGGCGGAGGTTCTCTCCTCTTTTGCCCAATCATTTCTGGTTGGGCACTTGCGCCTTGCCTGGCACTTTCTGCGCCTTCTTGGTTACATGGTAGCCTGCACCACCGTGGTCCATTGGGCCTGGTGGCATATGTGCCCCCTTCAATGAGAGCCATGTTACTTTTCGGCCCCAAGGCTTGGTGCGGCGCCGTCCAGCCTTCAGGGATTCTCGACTCCGATTCCTTTCTCTTCTTCATTTCCTGCTGATTTTCACTCCTTTGCTGTCCATACAGTACCTCCTGGGCTGTCAGGAGATGATATTGAGCCTGACCCAGATCTTTGGCTGGGTGATGATGTTGAAGGAGCAGGGATCAATCCTGCAGCAGAGCCTGTGGTTGAAGACCTGTCATTTAAGTCTCTGTTGAAAAATTTAAATTCTGCTCTTTCTCTCCAGACTACAGATATCGATCCTGGGAAGTTTTTAAGACTCCAATACCTACATGTCCCGGAGATCCCTATGGATTTAACTCCTCCAGTACAGCCATCCTTTGAGACACTCTCTCAGATGGTATGGAATAATCCCACTCTCATCCCTTCTGTGGCTAAGTCCATAGACAAGAAGTATGCTGTCCCCAAGGATTGACCCATTTTGGCCTCCCAGACCTTTGCTGACCCCATTGTAGTCCTAGCAGAGAATGATGAAGCCATTCTACCGCAGGCATCTACAGCCTGGCCTATAAATAAAGAATCTCATAAGACAGACACCTTAGGTAGGAGAGTCTTTGCTGCCTCCACCCTGGGTATGCGTATTGCCAGCTACCAGGGCTATTTCTCTCAATATGAGTATGTTCTTTGGCATTCACTCAACCAGATGGTGGAAGCTCTGCCCGAGTCGGACACTAGTTCAGAGCTACTTCAGACCATCACCAGGGGTTTCGAGTTCAACAACCAGCAGGTTAAAGCAGCTATGGACACTTTCGATACTGCTTCCCAAGCGGCGGCGGCAGGCATTTGCACCTGCTACACTCCTGGCTATGTACTTCGGGCTTCACAAATGATGCCCAGCAGCAGGTCATGGCTTTTACCTTTGACGGTGTATCTATTCGACCTCAAGTAGAGCAAGCTCTGGAGGCCACACAGAAGACTAGGTCTGCCATTAAAACGTTTTCTACTCCCACCCCTTCGGGTGTACAAGTGTCAGTTTCATAACCATCAGTCCTTTGGGCAAGGGCAGGGGAAATTTTAACAAAAAACAAAATCCCCAGCCTCAAAAGAAAACGCAACAGAAGGCGCAAGGGCCCAAAGCACCCAGTGCCACCTTCTGAGTTTCTGGCCCAGGTCCCATGTCAACTGTCCGAGGGGGGTTCTTCCTCAGCAGTGGGAGGACGTCTGACTCAGTTCTACAACCAGTGGATATCCATAACTTCAGACAAATAGGTCATCCGGATAATCTGCAAGGGGTACTCCCTCAACTTTTCAGAAACCCCTCCGGATCATCCCCTCAAATGACAGCCCAGGCTGTCGGCAATACAGTCAGACCTTCTTGCCTCTGAGGTACAAGGCCTTCTGAACAACAGAGCAGTAGAAATAGTTCCGCTGGATCAACGAAACACAGGTTTCTACTCCCATTACTTCCTGGTCCCAAAGAAAACTGGTGGCATGCATCCCATTCTGGACCTCAGAAAGTTAAACAAGTTTCTTCTCAAGAAAAAGTTCAAGATGATATCGCTAGTGACCCTGTTACCCTTGCTTCATCAGCACGATTGGCTAGCTTCCCTGGACATGCAGGACGCCTACCAACATATTCCTATACACCCGAAGCACCACAAATACCTAAGATTTGTGGCGCTGGGTCAACATTATCAGTTCAGAGTCCTGCCCTTTGGGCTATCCTTGGCGCCATGAGTTTTTACAAAGTGTTGTGCAATTCTCGCAGCACATCTCAGGAAAATCGGAATACAGGTGTTCCCATATCTGGACGACTGGCTCCTAGCAAGTCTTTCCAGACAAGATACTCTGGACACCGTAGCCACGGCTTCAGACTTCCTCATGTCCATGGGAGTCCTCCTAAATCTCAAAAAATCGTAGTTGCACCCCTCCCAGAAGCTCCTCTTTATAGGAACTCTTCTGGACACCTCTTGTGTGAAAGCTTTTCTTCCAGAGGACTGAAGGAATGATATCTTACAGATGGCCCGGTACATCAGAGAGAACAACTCAGTTTGAGCTATCTCGATGCAACGGATGCTGGGTCTCATGGCATCCTCAGTGTGCACTGTGCCTCTAGCATGTCTCCACATGAGAACCTCCCAGTGGATGCTCAGTACTCAGTGGTCTCCAACCACTCATCCTCAGTCCTTTCTCATCAAGGTGACAGAACCTCTAAGGAAGTCTCTCACCTGGTGGTCACAAGAGAACAACCTTCTGGAAGGGTATCCCTTTTCTCCTCTGGATCATCAGATATCCATTACCACGGATGCATCCCTGATGGGTTGGGGAGCTCACTGTTATAGTCTCCACACCCAAGGCACATGGTCAAGTCCCAGCTTCACATAAACGTCCTGGAAATGAGAGCCATTTTCTGTGCAGTCCGGGCTTTGAAGGACATTCTCTGTCACAAGAACATTCTCCTTCAAATGGACAACAAAGCAGTGATGTACTACATTAACAATCAGGGCGGTGCACACTCTTACCCTTTATGCAGTGAAGCAATGAGAGTGTAGGAATGGTGTCTAGAGCACAAGGCTCTAATTCATGCGGTTTACCTGCCAGGAGTGCAGAACGAACTGGCAGACCATCTCAGCAGAACGGAGACAGAACCTTACGAGTGGTCTCTCGACTCAACTGTAGTTCAGTCACTATTTGCAGAGTGAGAAACTCCAGACCTGGACCTTTTTGCATCCCCACTCAACACAAAACTGCCTCTCTTCTGCACCAGAAATCCAGGGCCTGGCATTTTCTGTCAGGATGCGTTCAGGCTGCAGTAGACAAAACGCTTTCTATACGCCTTTCCTCCTCTTCCACTAATTCAGAGGGTACTTCTCAAATTCGAATCTCAGGGGGACAAAATGATCCTCATTGTTCCCTTCTGGCCTTGACAGATATGGTTTTTGCTACTCAACAGTATGTCAGAAATCCCCCCTTCAGACGAACCTTCTGACCCAGGGTCCCGTGGTCCATCCCAGTCTGAGGTCGCTTCACCTTCACGCTTGGCCCCTGAGGAGATAGAGGTGAATAGGTTCAATGTATCTTGAAGAGTTTTAGGTATTCTTTTGGCTGCACGCAAGCCAGCCACTAGAAAAACCTACACAGCCAAATGGAAGCATTTTTCTCTCTGGTGTGCAAAATCCTCTTTGAATCCTTTTACCTGCCCACCAAATAAAGTCTTGGAGTACCTCTTGACCTCTCAAATTCAGGTCTACAATACTGTACAGTCAAAGTTCACCTTTGTGCTATTTCAGCCTATCATGAGCCAGTACTTTCTCTATCTCTGGCTCAATTACCTGTAGTTAAGAGGTTTCTTAAAGGTATTCTGCATAGCAGACCTCCTGTCAGATGTCCAGTCACAGCCTGGGACATTAATCTCATGCTAGACATGGTCACTCGAAAGCCCTTTGAGCCTCTAGCTACCTGTGAGCTGGAATTCCTCACTTGGAAAACGGCATTCCTGGTGGCCATCACTTCGGCCTGCAGAGTCAGTGAAATACATGCTTTGGTCACAGACCCCCCCACCGTACACTGTATTTCATAAGGACAAAGTAATTCTTATGACCCATCCTAAGTTTCTCCCTAAGGTTATCTCAGAATTCCATCTAAACCAACCTTTGGTCCTCCCTACTAACTTTGCGAACTTCCAAAATGAAGGAGAGCGTACCCTTCATTCTTTAGATGTTAAAAGAGCGCTGCATTTCTATTTAGATTGAACAAAAGACATTTTCAAAGCTCAACAACTGTTTGTTTCCTTCAGCGAGACCCGGCAGGGTCAACCTGTCGCTATCAGATGCATTTCGGCATGGCTGGTGGCATACCTTCACCACTGTTATTCTATGGCACAGGTTAAGCTGGAAGGCCGAAGTGTACACCACTCCACTGGAGAGCAGTAGAGCAACTACATGGTGGAAATCCTGGCAGTGCGGATTGCAGACATTTGCAGTGCAGCTACCTGGAGCTCAGTGCATACTTTGGTCAAGCACTATGCCTTGGATGTCCATGCCAGGCGACATCTTTCGTTTGGCAGGACTATCTTTAATGGACTTCTGTCCTGAATATGTGAGCTCTTGGTTTCTCCTGCCGCCTTCTCGGGGGATTATTAGCTCAGTACGCTCCCATTAGTGTGAATGAGTGGTGGAGACTTTATGTCCAGGAAGATATGGAAATTACGTACCTACCGTAATTCTTGATCTTCTTGGACAAAGTCTCCACCACTCATTCACACACACACACCTTCCATCCCCCGAGCTCACCTCTTTGTTGTTGGTCTTCACCCCTCAATGGCTAGGCTGTGAAGGCTTCTTATTGACCCTTCTTATACGGGTTGTTTGGACTATCTTATGTCCAAATTTTGTTAGGCTAATCCTTCTAGGTTAGTTACGCTGCACCTCTTCGGAAAAAAAGGTACTGAGGCGGTTGGAAGGTCGACGCCGAGATAGTCATTGCTGCCTGAGCTGAGGCTCGCGGCTCCATCTCTGGTGCCGACCCTCTTGCAAAAAGTTTGCTCCCTCTGGGTCCTAGCAGCTCCAGTGTAGATCCCATCAGTGTGAATGAGTGGTGGAGTCTTCGTCCAAGAAGATCAAGAACTACGGTAGGTATGTAATTTCCACATTTTCTCAATCCAGCATGGTAAAGTGGACACACACCGGTGGGGTGCATTTTAGGCAACACCATAATGGTGACCCAGAAGATTGATTAGACCACTTAAAAGGGGTTGTAACTGCCTAAAGACACTTATATGGAAGGAGAGTAGGTGGATCTTTCAACTACAGGCCCTGAGACCCATAAGACTAAATGAGAATTTTGATCTGAAACCTTTTTTGTATAGTGATTGATATTCTGAGATAAAACATATTTGATGTTGCACTAATCACTATTGTACAGTATTTCTATTTTGTTTACTGTCTTTAGATTTACTGTCTATATTTCTTGTATATGTTCTACAACACAGAAAATGCTGTTCCTCTGAAAACTTGATTTCTATTTGTTCTTTCAAAAAACACTACTCCTTTCAGGTTCTAGATGAAGGCCAGCTAATACATGCTAATACTGCATTTTTACATATATTTGCTATTTTAGCTTTGAATGGTAAATTAAACACAGCAATGTAGTGTAGTGGTGGTTCCCATGCTATGAGCCATCAGCACAGCATCTAGTTTGGATCAAAATATATTGAGCTGTTAGTTATTAGTCTAGCCCTTACCAGCCTGTCAGAAGTTCTCACAATGTATACATATGACTAGACTACTTACAGATAGAAAATGTGTTGTCTCTAGGCATTAGAATAACCATTTCATATTTCTGTTTCCAGAGTTTATTTTGATAGTTGCACTTGTCCCGCTATGAAATATGAACTGAATGAAATGAATATATAATATGTAAATAGGAAGATTTTGGTATACCCATCACACCATTGACGCTATTTTGTAAGCACGTTTTGTAAATATGATGTATCTATGACATCACTCAGTCTGCCACAGATAAGGCTGTCCAGCCAGTGCTCAAGCCACGCCCCCTAACGAAGGTGAAAACTGAAGCACTGGGGTGAGAAGTAGGTGCAGGCCAGAGGCAGATGCCTGTTTAACATGAATAGCACTTGCAAAGCATGTCTTTTTAGATGACTTGAAAGTAGTCACCAAGTCTAATGTGTGCTGAGTTTTGCTTCTGACCCCTTCCACTGGTATGAGTGTGTTTTGTTTTGGTGTCTGATGCTGGTTTGCAACCCAGAAGTGCACCGCAGTCTGTACCACGTGCACGAGTATAGCATTTTTTTTTTTCCAAAAAATTTTCACAGAAGCATCAGCAGCTCTTTAAGTAACCCTTTATTCCACTGTTTAGTCCTACCGTCAGAAAATCAACTGTCATACAAAATGAACAGTTGGAGGTGTGAAGCCATGAACTGTTATTCCCCCATACTGCAGTCTTTGCTGAAGAACTCAGATTATTGGTTATTATAAAGAAAGGGAATTTATTCTATCTGCTACTTCCCATTGGCTCTGGAAAAGTGACTGTATTAGTGTGTAAAAACTGAAGTACTGTACAGTTTTGTGGCATCATTCTCTGAACAGGTGTCTCTTTTCAGCATCTGCACAGCCAAAGGACCAAGCAGAAGCTCCATGAGCAGCTGTCATCCTGCCAGCAGGAGTCAGAGGGACTGCAAGAGGAACTACAGATTATCCTGAAACAGCTTGACACGCACGTCAGGTACATCTAACTGAATGACTATAATGTCACAGACAGATGATTATGATATCTGATATACACAAGCAGCCAGAGCAAGTGACATTTCCGGGACAGTGGGCTTGTCATGCTGATGTAAATAATTATCATAAAAGGGAAAGAGAACATTGTTTAACCAGGAGTAGCACACTAAGCTGAAGCTTGTTTTCAGGTGCGACCTGGGAGCACAAGGGAAGTTAAGTGACTTGCTCAGGATCACACAGTAAAGAATGGGTAATTTAAATACAGAAAATGTTTTTTATTTTTATTTTTTACAAGTCGGATTTACAACCTTTGAGTCAGAAACTCATTTACAAAGGCACCTCATCGCAGGGAGGGCAGACAGTAGTACATTGTGAGATACAACAGAGGACAACAGTACAGGTGCAAGAGAAACATTGAACATATAAAACATTTTGTTACATATTATCATATATTACAGGTTACAGTCAATGGTGTACTTAATCCATAGGAGATACAACGGTGTACATCCTTACAGTACATGAACCTAGAGGGGAAAGTATAGTGTGGAGGGAGGTGGCTTGGCTGTCCAGGGGACATTGTGTCTGGATTTTTCTCTGTTTAATTAGCAGGGGGATTTTCTCTGTCAAATTGTTGTGTATGGTATCTTGCTGACAGGAAGGCACTCATCGCAGCGGTGGGTCAGAGCTCTTAGCTGATTGTTTTGTGAGGGCACAGTTTAGGCCCAACCCCTTCCCACCTCTCACCCCACCCTCCCCTGGAAATAGTTCCTTTATACCTGGGGTTCTGACATCATTTCTCAAGAGTGCAAGGTGCATATCAATGTCATATCCTCTCTAGCACACAGCACTGAAAATATAAGCATACACATTGTGTAATATATATATTTCTATATAACAAACCAATCACACACACAAACACACACACACACAAAAAAAGTACATAATCATGTGGGGAGTAGTGCAATGTAATGGCTGTGGGGCAGCAGTCTTCCGGGAGTCTTTCTGGAGGCTGAGATGCTGCCCTATTTGCAAACAACTCTCTGCCCTGAGGGAGGAAGTTGCCCATCTTCAGGCCACACTGGACAGCAGTAAGGGAACCTTCCCCCAGGCCAGACTGGATGGTAGGAAGGGAACCTCCCCCATCCAGGGAGCACCAGAGCCACCACCACTACCTCAGAGGTTGCAAAGAAAGCACAGCAGTTGGACCACAGTGGCCTCGGGCAGGGTCAGGGTGGTGGAACAGAGGCACACCTGGTCAGTTGTACCACTCCACAATCCATACACCATTCTGGGGGAGCACAGCTCCCCTATGGATGCACCCACAGAGGAGATTAAGGAGGCTGAGGACACCTGTCACAAGGGAGGCCCACAGGAAGGAGGCAGAGGACACCACAAGGAAAGGAAGCAGCTCCTGGTGGGGGACTCAATTATTAGGGGGATAGAACTGGGGGGAGCAGGGAAAACTGAAGTAAGGTGCCTGCCTGTTGCCATGGCTTGGAGGGACAGGAAGCGCATCCTCAGGATCACGAGAACAGCTGCACGGGAGTCTGAGCTAGACGTCATTGTCCACCTAGGGACAAATGACTTGGCTCAACATGAGATTAGAGCAGTGCAGAAGGACTTTGTAGAACTGGGGAGGGGCGTAAGACAAGTAGCACACACAGTATCCTTTTCAGAGGTGCTGCCTGTCAAAGGCATGAGTGAGGCAAGGGTACTTTGCACCATGCAGTTTAATGAATGGTTGAAAAAATGGTGTGGAGCACAGGGGTTTGGCTTCATTGGGGACTGGGGTTCCACCTGGAGGGACACCAGCCTATACTGGCAGGATGGTCTGCATCTGTCCAGGAAGGAACAAGTCTTTTGAGCAATCGGTTTAAATGCTTCATTGGCAAGCTTTTAAACTAGTCAAGTGGGAGGCACTGATAAGCAGCAGAAAATCCCAGCCTCTCCCTACAAACAGGGTACTAAATGAGAAAAGACTGAGGTAGAAAGGTCAGTGGGGATGCTGCAACAGAAGGTAAAGCCATCAAAAATGGAAAGCAATGAGTACCAATGCCCGTAATCTGAGTAACAAGCTTCCTGAATTAGTGGCCTTGATGGAGGAGGAACATCTGGATATCATGGCAGTCACAGAAACATGGTTCGCACAAAACCATGACTGGGACGTAAACATACCAGGATACACTATCTACAGGAGGGACAGAGAGGGTAAAAGAGGAGGAGGAGTAGCTCTTTACATAAGGGAAGGAATCAAAGCAACAGAACAAAAGGGAAAACAGGGAGGAGAAGAGGCACTGTGGGTAAATTTGGAGACCGGCAATGGCACCACAATCCGCACAGGGGTTGTATACAGACCCCCTTCTCAGGGGGAGGAAATGGACAAGGAAATGATAGAAAGCATACTTAGTATGGCAGAAAAAGGAGATATTGCTGATGGGTGATCTGAATATGCCAGATGTTAACTGGAGTGCAGTTGCGCAGCCACTTGAAGAGTGGGTTATTCTAGATGCCCTACAGGGGCATGCCTTAGACAACTAGTATTGGAGCCCACTCAGAGGGACAATCTTAGACCTGGTTCTCTCAAATGGAGATGAAGAGGATCACAGATGTAGTGGGTAGCCATCTGGGAACTAGTGACCATCGAACAGTATGGTTCACAATAAACACAGCAATAGTGTCAAGCCATACAAAGGCAAAGGTACTGGACTTTAGGAGGCTGACTTTGCAAAATGGGTGAGTGCCTAAGGAATGCACTAGCAAATGGGCAGGAAGGAGGGGTGGAAGAACAATGGGGAATAATAAAAACTGCCATCACAGAGGTAACAAGCCTTTGTGTGAAGCAAATAAACAAAACTAAACGATGTAAGAAACCACTATGGTTCTCAAAGGAAGTGGCAGTGAAGGTTCAAGAGAAAGAGAAAGCTTTCAGGAAGTACAAGGAATCACAGAAGGAGCAGGACAGAGAACTGTATCAGTTAAAGCAAAAGGAAGCTGGGAAGGCAGTCAGAACAGCAAAGGCCCAAACCGAGGAAAAGATAGCCAACTCAGTTAAGAAGGGGGATAAAACCTTTTATAGGTACATCAGGGAGCGAAGGAAGACCAAGGGAGGGATAGTGAGGCTTAATAAAAAGGGGAGGGAGGGTGGGCAGAGGTTGACTGTGAAAAGGCAGAGATACTAAACAAATATTTTTGCTCAGTATTTACAAAGGAAGAGGGGGAGGTACCTAAAACAAACAGTAGAAACACTCTGGATACAGAAGTTGATACCAGCCCATTTACAGAAGAAAGGATTCTGAAAGAACTCTTAAAACTGAAGGTGGACAGAGCAATGGGGCCTGATGGGATTCATCCCAGAATTCTAAAAGAACTAAGGGTAGCATTAGTGACACCACTGACTACCCTGTTTAACAAATCATGGGAGGATGGGTGGTACCCGAGGACTGGAGGAGGCAGATGTGATTCCCTTCACAAAAGTGGGAGCAAGGCAGAAGCAGAAACTACAGACCTATTAGTTTAACCTCAGTGGTAGGAAAATGATGGAATCCTTCTGAAGGAAATAATTGTCGAGTATCTAGAGGCCAGAGGGCACAGGACCCAAGGCAGCACGGATTCACAACAGGAGTCATGCCAGACAAATCTGATAGATTTCTTTGACTGGGTGACCAAAGTAGTAGATCAGGGAGGGGCTGTGGACATGGCCTACCTAGACTTTAGCAAGGCATTTGACACAGTCCCACACAAAATATTAATATGCAAGTTAGCTAGCCTGGGAGTGGGTCCCAAGATGACAGCCTGGGCAAAAAATTGGCTGGAGAATAGGATACAGAGAGTAATAGTAAATGGAGTCCACTCTGAAGAAGGGGGTTACTAGTGGGGTACCAGGGTTCAGTATGAGACGGTCCTCTTCAATGTCTTTATAAGCGACATTGCAGAGGGACTGGAAGGAAAAGTATGTCTCTTTGCAGATGACACAAAGATCTGCAACAGAGTTGATGCACAAGGTGGGTGGAAAGGATGAAAAGGGACTTGGCAAGGTTAGAGGAATGGTCAAATGTATGGCAGCTTAGATTCAGTGCTAAGAAGTGCAAGGTAATGCACCTGGGAAACAAAACCCAGGGAAGAGTACACAATGGGGGTGAGATACTAACAACAACAAAATGGAAAGGGACCTGGGGTAGTCATATCAGATGACCTAAGGTGGGCAAGCAATGTGAGAGGGGCAGCAAGGAGGGCTGGGGGATTCTGGGATGCATAGGGAGGCATCACCAGTAGAAAACAGGAAGTTATTATCCTCTGTACAGACAGCTGGTCAGACCCCATCTAGAGTACTGCGTGCAGTTCTGGAGACCCAGTCTTAGCAAAGACATAGACAGGATGGAAGCTGTCCAGAGGAGGGCAATAAAATGGTGCAGGGTCTGCACGGAAGACATGTGAAGAGACTTAGGAGCTTAATATGTATAGCCTCGAGGAAAGGAGGGAGAATAGGAGTTGTAGATGCATGGAGACTGCCTTCCGGAGGAGGTCATGGAGTCAAAAACAGTGGTGGAATTCAAGCATGCATGGGACAGTCATAAGGCAATTCTAGGGGGTGGGGGTAGGAAGAAGTAGGCTGCTGGTTAACTAGGATCTGCAGCTTATCCAGTAGGCAGGGAAATGGGCAGACTGGGTGGGCCAAGTGGTCCTTATCTGCCGTCAAATTCTATGTTTCTATGTTTCTATTGTCAAGTCTGGTGGGACCATGCAAGAAGGTCCCGCTGGGGAAAAAGAGGGCAGGGTTAGCAACAGTACATGTATGCAAACTATATGCTGAAATGTAAGCAAATGTATGTGTTTTGGATATCTCTCAGTTGCCTTAGGATGAGATGCTACTACCCTACGCTGCCATTGGGCTGCTGCAGATATCTGAGGTGGGTCCTGAGTTCTTTTCTCACTCAGTATTGCCGGTTGAGAGGGGCTGATACCCAGAAGAAAAGAAATGCAAAGTGCCTCCACCCAGAAAAAGATTAAAAAGGGCTAGATATCGCATCAGTACAACCTCATGGAGTACCTGTCCACCTCCTCACTGTGGTCACATGTCCCACAGACCCTACACAAAGGCAACAGTTTTCCCCACTTTGCATGCACAGTATTATGGCAGACAGTGAAGAGACATGGCGTAGTAGTAAACACATCTTTATTTTCTGGAACCAACCCCTAAATTGGAAAATACATTAATGAATGAATGACATTTTCTTTATTTTTCAACAGGATAGAACTGTTAGGACCTTACATGGCCCTGTTTATAAAGTTGTCCTGCATTTGATATGTACAGTGAGATGAAGCTGACTGCAGACATAGTTGATATCATTACAGACAAGCCATTACAGTAGTCCATATTAATGCACCCACTGCTCTAAAATGGCTGTGTTTGGGGCCCTTCTATCTGACCTGAAATGGGACCCGTTTAGTTGCCCAGCTAGGTGTGGTCAAACCCACCCTCTCTCTACAGGGCCTTGTTAACCAGCCCAAAAGCAGACCCACCTGATATTAGCTCCTTTGGCTGCAGTTAGTTCAGCTTGGCCTGGCAGCAGTCTTCCACCCACCAAATCTCACACAACAGGCACAGAGAAGGAGCTGAAGTGGGTCTCGAGGGCTCATCGGAGCAGGAATCATCTGCAGCCATTGCTGCTTGTGGAGGGGGCCATGTCGGCAGCCTTGGGGAGAAAAGGAGGGACCAGGAAACCGGAAGAAGGAGCCACGTTATAGGGAAAGCGCTTGGCTCCAGGGAGGCATCGTCAGGGCTCTGGGAGGAGCCAGTCAGCAGAGAGGCAGCTGATTTGAGTGTGCGACGGAGGCCTTAAAAGGGAGAGCCCAGTCACAGGGTAACCAGAGGCTCAGAGAAGGAGCTGTACCGCATCTCGAGGGCTCATTGGAGCCAGAATCATCCTCGGCTGTTGCTGCTTGTGGAGGGGGCCATGTCGATGGCCTCGGGGAGCAAAGGAGGGAGCAGGAGACCGGAGGAAGGAGTTGCACTTTAGGGAAAGCACTCGACTCCAGGGAGGCAATGTCAGCGCGCCAATCGGCAGGGCTTCGGGAGGAGCCAATCAGCAGAGAGGCAGCCGATTTGAGTGTGCGACTGGGCCTTAAAAGGCAGAGCCCAGTCGCAAGGTAACCAGAGGCACAGGGAAGGAGCTGTAGCATAACTTGAGGGCTCATCGGAGCTGGAATCATTGCTGCTTGTTGAGGGGGGCCATGTCGGTGGCCTCAGGCAACAAAGGAGGGACCAGGAGACCGGAGGAAGAAGCTGTGCTGTAGGGAAAGTGCTCGGCTCCAGGGAGGCATTGCCAATGCACCATTCAGCAGGGCTCCAGGAGGAGCCAGTCAGCAGAGAGGCAGCCGATTTGAGTGTGTGACTGGGCCTTAAAAGGCAGAGCTCAGTTGCAGGGTAACCAGAGGTGCAGGGAAGTAGCTGTAGCGCTTACGTATATTTTCTCCCGCCCACCCCACACTACCTCCTTTATTAAATAGGGAGGTAAACCACTCCCAGTGGTGAAGAGGACCTATCAGAAGGGGCAGCAGGAGGAGCTCGTCAGAAGGGGGGGTCCCTGGGTGACCTGGAAGGTAGGGATGCATCAAGCTGGAAGGGCACTGCTACAGGACTAAGGTACTACGACTTTTAATTTTTTGGTGGCTCTGTTATAAGGTTGGGGACACTGGGGCTGTGTCTGGAATAAGGTACTGTGACTGTCCATTTCTGGAGGAGCTGCTTCAGAACAGGGGCACTGTGACTGAATTTGGCACTTGGGGAGTGTAGAAACTGTTTGGGTTCTGTATTCTAAGGGGAATTAAAGTGATTGATGTATGAAAATTGGTGGGGTTTGTAACTGTTGATCTTACTTCAAGAGAGTTCCTTCAGTAGGTCATCACATATAGGACTGGCACCACCTGGCGTTGGGCCGCACGGCAGACTTTTCTAGCAATACCTGACGGGGGACTGCCCACCCGACGTCACGTGACTGACATCAGCATGGCGGTATATAGTGGGCAGTCCCCACGCCCGCCCTCCAGTTCTTTCCCACCATTGTCTCGTGTCAGTCGTATTGCAGACTTCTATATAGCGATTGTCGTGAAAGTGTCTTGCATCGGAGTTTCCTTCGCTAATTTCTCAATTCCTTTTCAATTTATTGATGTCTTCACCCAAGAAGAAGTGCTCATCTTGTGGCACACATATCCCGCACAAAGATGGTCACCTCAAGTGCGTCCTCTGCTTAGGCCCGGACCATCCTGTTTCCTCCTGCCTTGAGTGCCAGACCTTTAATCAGGCCACAAAGAAGAGGAGATAGCAGTCTTTGGAGGCCCATCTTTTAAAAGCTCGCCTGGCTGCTCTTGAGAAAAAGATGGACCGACTTAGAGAGTCCTCGTCTGAAAAATCTTCTTCCTCCAAAAAACACAAGGAGAAATCCAGGGAGTGGGAGCGCTCAGTGGACAACGCATAGTTCTCGACGAGCAAGGCCCAGCTGCCTCCCAGAAAATGAGATGATAAGTCTGGCAAATCCGCGGTGTGTCATCCGGCCGTCGGCTCCGACAATGACCGCACTGCCTCAGCTGATAAGTCGGCCCCCGGCTCCTCTGGGGATCACGCGGCAGCCGATAAGTCGACTACCCCGCCTGTGGGTACTCTCCCAGCACCGGTCGATAAGCCGATCGGGGGCTCCTCCCCTGTCCGCCCAACTCCACCTGCTAAGTTGACCGCTCCTGATGGTCGCATGGGTGTGGTCCCCCATCGGGGCCTGACGGCGCCTCACCTGACGTCCGGCGGAACCAGAAGGAGAAAGTCACTCTCCCTCCTTCTTCTTCACCTATACCCTCTGCTTCACTGGCAGGTACCTCTGGAGATGATAGCGGTGAACCCCTCGACTCTGTCGATGCTTCGGGGTCAGCTCCGCGTTCCCCTCTCAGGGTCAAGGAGAAGGAGGCTCCTCCTCAGCCTTCAGGCCTTACTGTGGAGGCCCCTCCTCCGCCTTCTGGCGGGCTCCCGGCACCTCCTCTGACGCCAGTTGTCCCAACGACAGTCCCACAGCCGGCACCGATTGACTGGCCTCAGCCTATGGCCCCGACATCAGATCAGGTCCCGCCACCACGGCCCCTTCGTCTGTCTCCGACGCCAAATCCCCTTCCAGCGCCGGATCGGATGGTGCAGGTCTTGACGTCGGTTCCCTAATGTGGGCTGTCCGACTCTCCAGACCCTCAGCGATATACAATATGGCGGGTCGATGTGGGTACCCCTAGACGCGGATCTGACAAAAGTTTATTCTAGACTCCGAACTGTCCCGCATTACCTGGCGGGTCCCACTCCGGATTGGAGTCACTTCGGACAGTTCTACCCAGGATTCAGTCCCTACTCTATCTTTCAGGGGTTCAAGGGTTATTACCCTCCACCAGTTATTCCCCCCCCCAAAGCCTCTGCCTACTCGACCACCCCCCCTCCTCCGGTTACCCCGGATTTCAAGGCTCTTATCCAGTCTTGTTGGCAGTGGGCACGGTCGGAGTTGGTCTCGGACCTGGAGACTAAGCTCCCACAACCATGGTCTCCCATGTCCCCATCCCCAAGCAGTTCCACTGTTACTACTGTCCGTGTCTTGGGGAAGACTCGCCAGGACGTTTCCCTTACCAATATCTGGCATCATCCTGTCGAGGAGGCGGACGATGACGACAGCTCAGAGGGGGCTGATGACTCTTCAGAGGAAGTCCTGGAGGAGCCTGAGGGCCCGAAAGGCAAGGTTTTCCCGAAATCCCCACCAGAGGAATCCTGCATTTTCGGATCTTCTGAGGTCCATGAAGGATTATTTCAACTGGGAGTCTGAGGAACAGGACCCCATGAGACAGAGGCTCGCGGAACATCTCAACTTAGAGTCTCTGTCTCCGGTCCCTATTCCTCCGCCCACTATATACAGCCACACTGACGTCAGTCACGTGACATCGGGTAGGCGGTCCCCCATCAGGTATTGCTAGAAAAGTCTGCTGTGCAGCCCGATGCTGCGTAACACCAGTCCTATATGTGATGACCTACTGAAGGAACCTCTCTTGAAGATCTACTGTTACGGTAAGTTCCTACATAACTGTACTTTCCAGGAAGTAAGTCAACTGTAGGTGCTTCGTGATTGAGGGGTCCTAAGGTCTATGATCTTTGCAGGAAGCAGGGCAGGGGTTTGTTAGAGACACAAGAGATGAGAAGGACTACATTCTGGGGGGTATTTTGGGACTTAAGGAGATGCCGAGGTGAACAAATGGAGGGTGGTAGGGAAGGACACACTAGGGGATGGAGAGGCATTAGTGGGGAAGGACGGGGACAGCAGAGGAGAGGGTACAGGGGGCTGCAGGATGCTAGAGGGCCTACGGGGGGGTAGAATAATGGGCTGCAATGGTTGTGAGGCAGCTGTCTGGATGAATGTATTGTGGAAGCTAGTAGGGTGTCCAGTTTGTAACAGGCTGAAGGAACTCAAGGATGAAGTGCAGTGGTTTGGTAGAGAGTTTAGGAGGTTGGAGGGAGGGGGGAGGTTTGCTGGGGCAGGGAGGAGGTTGGTGGGAGGGGGGATTGCTAGCGTAGAGAGCAGCAGGAGGATACCACATGGGTGGAACAGTGGTTTGGGGGATGGGATGGGGAGGAGGGGCAGAGGCAATGCTAATGTGTAGTACAGCACGGGAAGGGGTAGGGGCAGGAGGAAGGAGCCCACACCCAGCACGGCAGAAAAGACAGGTAATGGGTTTGCAGTGCTGGCAACATGGGAGGAAGAGGGGGAGGTGAGGGATCTCCAGGAGGGAGTAAGGAAGGGGAAGCGAGAGACTGGCATGGCGGACAGGAGTCCAGCAGAGGAAGGTGGTAGTGGTAAGGGGGGGGCACAGCTGGAAGGATGGAAGAAGAGAGCTGGGGTAAACAGGAGAGGAGCAAGGCTAGAGAGGTGAATAGGAGGGACTTAGCAGAGGGAGGGGAGCCATGGTGAAAGGGAAGGAGGGAGGGAGGGGAGGAATGTGAGGGAGCATTGAGGAGGAGCAGAGATAGGTCTGGGGTCCGGGGATCCTTAGGAGGGAAGGTGAGGATTTCAGCTGAGGTGGAATCTAGCAGTAGTCACCAAGGTAAAAGGGTGGAGGGGGGACGAGGATTGGAGAGGGAGGGGTATTAGTGTTGGGGGATTTAATACTGAAAGGGATAAGATGGGGTAGTAAGGGGAATGACATAGTCGCATCTGGGTGGAGTCCATACCTGGCTTAACTGCAGGCAGGGCATGGCAGTCAATTCTTAAGTGTGCTAGGAGGAAACCGCATCTCGTGGTGCACATGGGTACGAATGACCTGGCAGGGGAGACAGTGGAAGTAGTGAGGGAAAGGTTTGAGGATCTGGGCAGGCTGTGTGGGGAACTGGCGGCCTTCTCAGAGGTGCTCCCAGTACACTGCGCTAGCACGGCGAGGAAGGTAAGGATTGGGGAGTTCAACACCTGGCTGGGGGAATGGTGTTGCTTCAGGGAATATGGGTTGGTAGGGAGTTGGAACAGACTCTGGGACAGCAATGAACTTTATGCAGGGGACAGGCTACATTTGAACAGGGAAGGGAAGGAGGTATTAAAGCAGAGGGTAGGAGAATACATAGTTTCAAAGGTGGATTTAAACTAGGTGGGGGGGTGGCAAGTGGACAGATGGTAGGCAGGGATCCCAGAGAGGGGAGCCAAATGAGCTTACCCCCCAGGCTAGCAGGGAGGTACTTGGAGCAGTGGCACTGGGGGGTGATTAAGAGGGGGTATCCCAGCGAGGGAAGGGGGCTGGGTCAGGTTGGAGGGTGGTCTCACTGAATGCGAGAAGCCTTGGTAATAAATCAGCAGAATTACAGGCTCTCTTGGCAGTAGGGAGGGTGGACATTGTGGCTATCACGGAAACGTGGGCCACCCAGTACCAAGATTGGGATTTGACGGTCCCAGGTTATAGGATATTCAGGAAGGACAGAGCTAAGGGAATGGGGGGTGTGTGGCAATATATATACACGGGAGGGGATAAGGTGCATAGGGGAGGAGGGGGAGGAAAGCAGAACAGAGGCCCTATGGATGCAGTTCCAAGACTTAAAGAGTAGGACATTGAGGATGGGGGTGGTGTACAGGTCGCCATCCCAAGGGGCGACCTGGATAGGGAGTTAGCTGAGGAAATCTGAATGATCTATAGGAAAGGGAACACTGTGGTGGTGGGGGACTTCAACCTACCGGGGGTCAAGTGGAGCACTGAAACCACCAAAAGTGCAAAGGAGCAGGTCATATTAGAGGCATTCCAGGACAGCTTACTGGTGCAGTTAGTCTGGGAGCCAACTAGACTGGATAGGACTCTAGACCTAGTCCTGTCAAATGGGGAGGCTGTAAGGGATCTGAAAGGTTAGGACCTTCTGGCTGGGAGTGACCACCACACGGTATGGTTCACACTCAATATGGGCAGGGAATCAGGAGTTACAAGTACTAGGGTGATTGAATTCAAGGGGGTGGACTTTAGAAGGATGGAGGATATTGTGGGTAGGCATCTGGTGGATATTAGACCATGCATGGATGCTAGCCAAAAATGGGATATTATTAAGAAAGGGCTGGTGGAGGCTATTGGGACATGTACAAGAACAAGGAGTAAGAAGGGGAGGGCAAAAAAAACCAGCTGGCTGATGCAGGAGGTCATGGAGTGGGTGTGGGCCAAGAAAAAAGCATTTCGGAGAGTCAAGAAATTGGGAGGGGTGGACAACAGGGAGGTGTATATGAAGAAGTCCAGGGAGGTTACCAGGCTGGTCAGAGCGGCCAAGGCTTCTAGGGAGCTGAAATTGGCACAGGGCATTAAGAATGGAGAGAAGGACTTCTTCAGATACATCAGTGAAAGGCGGAAAAACAAAGATCAGATAGTGAGGATAAAGAAGGGCGAGGCCGGGTGGAGATGGGGAGGACCAGGCAGAGGCACTGAATGATTACTTCTGCTCTGTGTTCACAAAGGAAAAGGGGGCAGGCACCACCTGGGAGAGGAGGGAGGGTGGGGAGGTGACTGATACAGGGATCACAGAGGATCGGGTGCGGAAAGGATTAAGGGCACTGAGGGGGGATAAGGCACTGGGTCCAGATGGCATTCACCCTAGGGTACTTAAGGAACTAGCTGAGATCCTGGCAGAACCATTGGCTGACCTGTTCAATACCTCTTTGGACACAGGATGCGTGCCACTGGATTGGAGGATAGCCCATGTGGTACCCATTCACAAAGGTGGACCCAAGGAAGAACCGGGCAACTACCAACCAGTAAGCCTCACATCAATTGTGTGTAAACTGATGGAGACGATCCTAAAAGAAGGCTGGTGACCTTTTTGGAGAACAGTGGTCTCCAGGACGGTCAGTAGCACAGGTTTGTCTCGGGAAGATCCTGCCAGACAAACCTGATTGAGTACTATGACTGGGTGACAAAGGAACTAAACAAAAGCCATGCAGTGGATGTCCTGTATTTAGGTTTCAGCAAGGCCTTTGATTCCATGCCACATGGGAGGCTGGAGGGGAAGCTGGAATATATTGAGGTGGAAACAAAGATGGTAAACTGGATCACCGGTTGGCTGAAGGGTAGGCAGCAAAGGGTGGTGATGGGGGGAATTCTTAACACCAAGGAATGTGACGAGCGGGGTGCTGCAGGGATCAGTGTTGGAACTGGTGTTGTTTGGGATTTTCATTGCTGATATCTCCTATGGGGTCTGGAGCAAGGTCAATCTCTTCGTGGACAACACAAAGATGGGAGTGGTGGTGGATGACATCAAAGGGTGGAGGAGGCTGCAGCGGGATCTGACCAAACTACGGGAGTGATCGGAGGCATGGCAGTTGGGGTTTAACGCCAAAAAGTGCAAGGTATTGGACTTCGGAGCTAAGAACCAGGGGAGGAACCATCAGCGTGTGGGGGGGGGGCTACTATTGGAATGCAAGGAAGAGGAGAAGGATCTAGAGGTGCTCATAACAGGGAGTATGAACAACTTGGCTCAGTGCAGAAAGGCGGCAGCAAAAGCCAACAGAATGCTGGGGTGCATAGCAAGGGGAATCTTCTCCAGAAATAGACAGGTGATCCTGCCCCTCTACATGTCGCTGGTGATGCCGTACCTGGAATACTGCATGCAGTTCTGGTGCCCATTCCTGAAGAATGACATCAGATTGTTGTACAGTGTAGGATGACAAAGATGATCCAGGGGTTAAAGGAATACTCCTATGAGGAGAGGCTGGGCGAGCTGAACATGTATTCCCTGGTGGACAGGAGGGATGGGGGGTGCATGGTTGAAATCTTTAAACACATAAAGGGGATAAACAAGACTAGTACGGAAGGGATTTTCCAAATCAGAAGGGGAAGGGTCACGAGGGGGGAAGATTCAGGAGGGAAATCAGTATTTCATAGAGAGGGTGGTGGACAAGTGAAATATGTTGCCTAAGGAGGTGGTAGCCTGTAGCATAGTAGATGGCTTTAAGAGGGGATGGGACAGAGTGAGGGAGGTAGTTATGAAGAGGGAGGGTGGGTGGGGCAGCTGCAAGATGAGGGGCTAGCTGCACAATCGAGCAGACCCGATAGACTGTGAGGCCTATATCTGCTGACGTTTTTGTATGTTCGTAACAGATGGCACAGTTAACTCATGGTCCTTCTGTACTGGAGGCCTCTACCCTGCTCCCACCTAGTACCAAGAATACCTCACATGCTTAATGGGAGCTCCCTCACACAAAGTCTCTGGGTACCTCAGGTGTGAATGCAGTGTGGGCCCAATGAAGTTGCCGCAGGTTGGCTGTCGTCAGTACACTTTAAAGGGGCCAGGAAATGTGTAGCAATTCATAACAGATAGTAATGTTCCTAGTAACACAAAAAAAAATGGACCTCTAAATGAACCATAGGTGACTGTACCTGAAAAAACACTGATGGGAAAAACTGTGTTGTCAATTGTTTCCTTTTTATGGACACCATTCTGCACAGTTCTCTTCAAGAAATCAGTAATTTAGAGAGTTTACTCTGTCATGGGTTGTGTACAGAATGCTAAGCAAGAGCTATTGTCCTGTCAGAACCATGCTCAGAGTTCTGTGCACAAACTGTGACATAGTTTAAACTCAAGATCACTTGTTCGATGAAGAGAACTGTAACAGAATGCTGACCATTAAAAGCAAAACAATGCAAAATACATTTTTTTGCATCTTTTTTAATTCAGGTACAGTTACATATGGATCATTTAAGTTTATGGATATAATTTCTGTAAATGGGAACATTATAAACAGCTGCCAAGTAGAAATCATTTTCTGACCTTTTTTTTTTGTATTTTGTTTATTGTTTTCATCAAAAACGATACAGAATATTTGCTCATGTAAGATGTCAGGAAACAATATAGCAACATTTGCTAGAGCATGTAACAGCACTCCCAAAATGTCCAAACATTGCCAGCTCCTTCAGTGGCCAAGGTTATGTTTTATAGGGAAAATATTCAGGCGGGGGTGGGGGGGAATAACCGCACTAACAAAAAAATGCTATTAACCAGTCCGTACTTAACTCCAAATAAGAAAAATTAGCCTCTTCCACACTCCACATCCAAGTCTCAGTATTAGGAACAAACAGGTTATATCAAACAACGTAAACCCTTATACATTATGCCATCTGTTACATTAAACTTGGAGCATCCCACCCATTAGAGAAAAAAGAGAACTCTGAAGTACCTAGTGAAAGCAGAGGTAGAAATAAACATTCAAGTAGTAACTCAAAAGGCCTGTTATTACAGACCACTCTATCCTGTCCTCTTTAAATTTAGAAATAAACTGCTTAATTTTCCCAAAACCCAAAGGCCATGCAATGCTTAAACGGCTTTGAAACCTCTAAAAGCGAGTTACTTGTAATATGCCTGCTGGCCACCTTGTAAACAAACTCCAAATCACAGTATTTTTCTGAGGCAGCGCAAGCCCTAAAGCTACTCATAGTTCCCCAGCCAGATGGCTTCTTTGGTGTCTGCAGGCTGCTGGCACTCTGATGTCCTGTGATACTTATGGGTTAGTTGTACTTTCTCTTTGGACTTGCTATACCTTTCTCAGGGCTGGCTTCTTGGGTTCATTCAGGACTGAACACTGACTTCTCCATCCTCCTCCTCTCTCTTCTCTCTCTTTCTCTCTCTGTCTCTTGACAGCATAGGGCTCGGACTGACCCACATGTCTTGGCTTCCAAATCCACATGCCAGTGGCAGCCTGGCAACTAGATCAGCAGCCCTGGGTTTCCATCTTTTCTTCATGCTGTTTCTTCAGTGTCATCACTCCTGCTGGCTTGCATGCAGTTGGCATTGTCTTCCTCTCTGGAACATTAGCATCTTCCGTCGCAATTCATTTGCCAAGCACAAGGCCCAGCATGGCCCAGCTTAACTTCAGGCACAGGTTGCAGGTCCTGTACCACCGTGATCTCTCTTAGGTCTGCCAGCCTCCAGCTCAGTTCCTTTCTTAGAGCTCCAGCCGGAAACCAGCTCCCATTGGTTCACCCAGCTTTCACTCCAAAAGTACGATGCCCTTTAGGTCCATAAACAGGCACCAGAAGTACAGTTCTTCCCACTCCAATAGGCCTTCAGGAGGTAGCTGTAATCCAGAAGCCCCTTGGTTGACTGCCCAGGGGTCAGAGGTCACAAAGATAATGGCATCTATGAAGACTGGGGGCACTGATCCTTAACTGGTGTTCCTTGAGGGTTTCCGCCCTTGTTGAGTGTGCCCACCCCTCCACCCCCGTTCTGGTGACAGGGACAGGCTGTGTCCTCCATTGGTGGCAGGGTGGCTAGAAGATTGCTCTGGCAGCCACCTACTTTTGATCTGCATCTTGAGATGCTGCAGATCACGTGGCTCCCCCATGCAAAGTAAGTGCCACCAAAAACTACAGGTCCTGCATGCTCCAGCCAGTCCCCTGTGTATAGAAACTGGGTTCTGGGGACCAGAAGAGTCAAGTCACAAATGGCAGTCATCTGGGTCGTTGAATCAGGGCCCCAGGTGAAAGGGGTTCTACACATACACACACACACATATATATATATATATATATATAAATACGTGTACATATATATAGATATAAATACTGTATATACTGACACACATACATATATAAGG
This sequence comes from Neoceratodus forsteri, assembly GCA_016271365.2. Taxonomy (NCBI): domain Eukaryota; kingdom Metazoa; phylum Chordata; order Ceratodontiformes; family Ceratodontidae; genus Neoceratodus; species Neoceratodus forsteri. Next base: position 574,756,390 of record CM057452.1, read on the forward strand.
CATATGCCATGGCTTCATGGGAATATGACTGATATTTTTCCTTAGTGCAGCTTTACATCATAAATGACAAATCCACAAGTGATTTCAAAGGTCAGGATGCCCAACCAGTGGAAAATATCTGCTATGTTCCCATAGGGGGCCGTAGCATATTTGATTTATGCAACGCCCATACTCTTTAAATGCGGATTCAAGATTGTCGGTAGTATTGTAATGGTTTTTTTTCTTTGTTTTAATGTTTCTGGCAGTTTCAGGATGACACAGTGGTCACTGTTACTATTGGTGCTGTTATGTGGCATTACAAGGGTGCATCAGTGGAGAACGGCCGCAAGTGGGTTTATGAGCCAAGCAGGTGGAGCGATAGAGTGTAGCCTAATGGAGGACTGAGAGAGGAATGTGCTTGGGTCAGGAAATGGAGCATTGGTGGTGGCTTCAAGAGCAGGAGAGCGCCGATCAGAAGAACTGTTTTGAATGAGAATTACTAGTGGCTTAGGAGCTGGTGGAGTGGGAGTGTTGGTCACAGACGCAGGCAGACAGTGACCAGTAAAGTGTGTGGGGTTGTTTGTTTCAGTGTGTGAAATAGATATTTTAAACAAGTGAAGGCAGCAACAAAATTTGCTTTATGAAGGGTGAGGATGTTTTGATTGAGCTGGAGCTGGCACGTGAGTCAGCTGTGGGAGGAGTAAGTATAAAAGTGAAGGTGCTTCTCACGCTGCCGGCTCCAGCCAGTCCTGACCTACTGTGTGAATATTGTTGCTCATGGGGACCTAGAGTGAGAATATTGTTATATTCTCACTCTAGTTCCTAACTGAACAAAATTACAGTATCAGCAATAAGTGCCATAAAATATCCTCACAGGTGTTGCATAAATATATATGTATTTATATCTTCTTTGCAAAAAGTACAACCAGCTACAGTAATTTAATGCCACAAAAGTATAGAAATGTGGTGTTAGGATTTCCAACCCTAACTCCCCACCCCACCTCCCTAACAGCAAAAGGAAAAAAAATAGGGTTTTGGATCTCCGGAATCTTGTCGAATCAGTGGTGACGTCTTCCTTGTGGTTGTCAACCCTAATGCTCACCCCCCTAGCCTATAGCCTCCAGTCTGAAGCACAAGGTATAGGCCAAGCCAGTGTCTATTAGTGATACAGTCGTCAAAGGCAGAGGTGTTTCTTGCCACATGTTGCCAACACAAGGGCCCTGCATGAATAATGAAAATCATCTGTGACATTGTTTGCTGAGGGAATGGAGTGAACGTTAGAGCTGACAACCCCAAGGAAGACCCCACCACTGATTTGCCAAGACTCCAGAGACCCCAAACCGTAGTGTTTTTTTCCTTTTGCTGCTTGAGGGGGTGATGGCAAGGAGTTAGGTTAGAAACCCTAACTCCACATTTCTTTACTTTTGTGGTGTTAAGTTACCCTAACTGGTGCATTAACGTAATTTTTTGTAAAGAATTTCCTTTCTTTTAGAGACAGTGGAATCGTATCCTCATTCGGGACCTGCGTGAACAGATGCAGATGTGCAGGACCCTTTGGGCCGTGCACCATGGAAAGACTCTGTCTACCTACAAGTACAGGGCTCTTGTGGGCCCTGCACTTCGATGCAGTGATGGATGTCAGGAATTCGTAGGGCTGTCAGGTAGGCTGCAGAAGTACAGGGCCCTGTTGTCTGTGCGCTTCCATGTTGCAGCTGATAAAGATGCACAGGGCAAAGACTCCATCTGTCAGCCAATGCATAGGGCCCTCTGCCACCCAGAGGTGCAGAGACGTATGCTGAAAGGACAGTTGTCTTCACTATATGGTACTCGGTCCTATGCAGACAACCCTGCAGCTTTCATTTCCTGGCTGGGGGGGTGGAGGTGTTGCATAACAGCACCATCCCCCCCACCTTCACCCCATCCAGCTGGGTCACTGAGCTTGCCTCCAAACTCAGCTCACCGGCATGGGATCACAAAGCATACCCGCTGGGGTCAAGACTGACACCGCACACAAAGTTTTTTTTTTTTTTTTTTTTTGATATATTATTTCTTCCGAGCTCCCAGCTTCTGCCTTCAGTTGTCCCCCAGCGCAGCCCTCTCCTGAAGGTTAGACCCCCTCCCTTGTGCACCCCAAAACTTACCCTTCATGGCAGGGTGGTGGGGAACGACTCAACCCACCCCAAACGGATCCATGCCAGGGAGGTGCCTTCTCGGAGGTGGCGCTACGGGGACCACGTCATCCAGCTGGAGCTATTTTCCGCTTTTCTCCCCTTGTGAGGAGGCAGGGCGTGCAATGACGCCTGCGGTGAGTGCACGCACGCTACCGCACGCGCACTCACCAAGCGTCTGCCTGTCTCCTCCCCTTCAGCTGTAACATCGGCGTGCTGCCCCCCAGCAGCCGCTAGGGGCCAGTGGAGCGCCGACAGCTAGTGTACCCCCACCCCGGAGAAGGAGGGCAGTCCAACAGATGCAAAATCCTTCTCCTCCCCGCCAGTCCCCGACGACCCATGCTCGTTCCCGAACACAGGTCGCCGGCGTGGCTTGAGGTAAGGTGTCCAGCACCTCAGCCCTCAACGTCACTGGGTCAGCCCACAAAGTTTCTTAATTCTGTGTGTGTGTGTGTGTGTGTGTGTGTGTGTGTGTATATATATATATATATATATATACATACATATATACATATTTTATATTCTGACCCCAAATTTTCAATATAGTTGTTTTATGACTCCCCTTATAAACATGATATGTAGCATTTATAGTATACTGGCCAAAATGTAATTTTGCATCAGAAGAGCTAAAACACATTTCATCCAGGATTTAAAAAATGACATCTGTCACATTTATTAGGCGGTGTGGAAAAATGGCTATGAAAGTTTGAAGTCAAAATATTGAAAATTAGCTAAGTTATGACTGAATGTTCAAATACTACAATGTTCACTCATAACCTGGGCATTTTACTGTATTTGTACACCATGTTTTCAACATAGCCTTCTTATTACCCCACCTCATGAACCCGGTAGATGAAAATTTAAAAATCCCTGCTGAAGTCATTCCGTTCCACAGGTGTGAAAACATATTTTGGCCAGGATTTGGAAAATGATAGCTGTCAGGTTCATGAAGTGGTGTGTAAAAATGGCTGTGTTGAAAATTTGGGGTCAAAATATTTAAAATTACCAAAGTTATGAGCGAGCGTAGAAAAATGTTAATGTATGCTCATGACTTTGTCATTTTTACATATTTTGACCACCAAATTTTCAACATAGAATCATAGAAACATAGATTTTGACGGCAGATAAGGACCGCTTGGCCCACCCAGTCTGCCCATTTCACTACCTATTGGATAAGCTGCAGATCCTAGTTAACCAGCAGCCTACTTCTTCCTACCCCCACCCCCTAGAATTGCCTTGTAACTGTCCCATGCATGCTTGAATTCCACCACTGTTTTTGACTCCACAACCTCCTCCGGAAGGCCATTCCATGCATCCACAACCCTCTCTGTGAAAAAATACTTCCTTAAATTACCTCTGAGCCGCCCCCCCTTCTATCTTCACATTGTGCCCCCTTGTTCTTGCACACCTCTTTTTTTGAAAGATGCTACCCTCTTGGACTTTGTTGATTCCCTTGAGATACTTGAAAGTTTCTATCATGTCCCCCCTCTCTCTCCTTTCCTCGAGGCTATACATATTCAGCTCCTTAAGTCTCTCTTCATATGTCTTCCATGGCCTTTTTGGGACCCCACCTCATGACAACAGTGGTGGAATTATGCAGATCTGGCCGGAAAGGTGATTTTGCTGTCACTTTGCGGAATTGCCTTTCCGGTGGGATTTGAACATTTTCATTGCCCTTTAACATAGCCTTCTTATGACCCCACCCCATGAACAAAGGCAATGAAAATGTTCAAATCCCACCGGAAAGGCGATTCCGCAAAGTGACCGCAAAATCACCTTTCGGGCCAGATCTGCATAATTTCACCACTGTTGTCATGAGGTGGGGTCCCAAAAAGGCCATGGAGTCAAAAAATGTAAAAATGACAAAGTTATGAATCAGAGCTCAAAACCCAATTGAAATATGTTAGACTGCGATTTTTTCATATCACAGTCATCAGTTACAGCAACAAGACACATCTTCGACTGGACAGTGGATCTACACCATGGGGGCATGTTCAAGTGAGTGAGGATGTGTGGGGTGGTAGGTACTAAGTGGGAGGTCAGGGTGGGGTGTGTGTGGGTGGTGTCAGATCGGCAAAAGACCATTTTCTTTTTTACAAGGTTAAAAAAAGGGATGGTTTTCTGTTTTTTTTTTTAGGGGACATATTCTGACACTGAGGATTGGACACCCCGGTGTCAAGCTACAGTTGTACAGCACCAGGGGTGAGCATCCCAGTACCGCCATGTAGAAAATTAGAATGGGGCGGGCGACTGGGGGGAGTCAAGAGAAGCAGTTCTGGAGGTGGGCACCTCAGTCCGCTTATATCGTATATAAACAAAAGAAAACACTGGGAAGGATGGGCAACTTATTTATTTTATTTATTAAATTTTGATTACCGGGTGCGCCCACTGAGCCTCAAAGGTCCCTTTTTCAGGGACGATCCGGGATACAGAAAAGAGACTGATTATTAGGTACAGGTTGTTGGGTACAACATGTTACAGAGATAGTACAATCCTAACCAGGTTACAGTGAATGCAACTTGGAGGGGAGGGGGGAGAAAAAAGCGGTATGAGAGGTGGGCACCGTGGTCCACTTAAGAAATTATTCAGTAGATAGATAGGTAAGTTCTATGATAGGCAGAACAGGGGATTGGCAGCTCACTGCAGCCTGCAGCAGGACTTCAGCTTTGGCTGCAGAACTCAAGAATGCCCTGCTGTTCTTATACAGAGAACATGGGTGAATGGCTCCTCTCGCTAAGATGGCACTCTGGATTTTGGGGTGCCCAGAAAAAGTATTGCTGGCAAGTTTTTTAAAAACAAACTGAAGAATCTAGCTGTATGGGTCCTGTTTACCTAGGTTCAGGTGTTTGTTTTTTAGAAAGATAATTTTTATGTATTTTCAATGTTTATGAGTTTAGAAAGAAAAAAGGTGGCTGTCAATGATCAGTATTTTTCTCTGCATGAGAGGTAAATCATGAAAATAAGGACACACAATATGTTTTTATTGTTCGCATTTCTCAGTTGACTAAACAATCGGTGTAACTCTGGAACCATATAATATTTTCCACAAAACCTTCCAAAGCCTCACTCTTGGCATAGGCCCCTTCAACACTGAACATTTCATGAAAAATTCCATACCGTCTAGGCAACAGGTGAGAGCAAAAAATACCCAGTGTTAAGTACAGGGAAACCAAACGTGGTTTTGTTCCCCATTTTTTTTGCACTCCCTATCTCGAAAACAAGATGCTGTCACGAAACTTTTCATGTCTTGAGACTCTGACAGCGTGACTGCACATTCCAAATTTTGTCAAACATTGCCAAAGTTATTAAGGTGCAAAAATTAAGCAATTAAGGTGCAAAAATTGGGTTTAACATTAAACAGCGTACTCAACCCTAACTATATGGGCACCACTGCAACCTTATAATATTCACTGTAAAATAAACTGTGTTAAAACGCCAGTTAGTGTTCAACTTAAAGCAACAAAAATAGGGAAATGTGATGTTTGGGTTCCCAACCCTAACTCCCTCCCCCCAAGCAGCAAAAGGTCAAGTCCCCACACAGCCAACCACAGACAGCCATCATGAGGTAAGATGAACAACATACAAATCTTTCCAGATGACAGCCTTCATGGATTTCTGTCTGCAGCATGCACGCTGCAAGACATACACAATCACTTGTTGCTACAGACCAAAATCCAGGATACTCCAATCACAACAGTGCTTCTGTATGTAGAAGCATAGACCCTCGCAGCCACACATACAAATTCATGATACCCAAATTGCAAGAGTTCTTTTGTCTGCAGAAGTGTAGGCCTGTAAGGGGCCAGAGCTTCTGTAGCCTCAGGTACTCACGCACACTGTAAGACATACACTCACTTGATGGGTCTGTCCGTCTGCAGCCATAGGTGTAAGACATACTCACCGACCTCTCGCTGCAGAAGCATGGGAGCCACAAAATCTATGGCACCAAAATTGCAACAGTAGATCTTACTTCAAGAGGGTTCCTGCAGTAGGTCTTCACATATAGGACTGCGCCCACGGCGTCAGGTCTGATTAGCAAACTTGTAGATAGCAATCATCAGTGGGGACCACCCCCGACGTCAAGCACATGACATCAGCCTGACTATAAAAGGGGCGGTCCCACACCCGCGCCCGCTATCCAGTTCTTTCCCGCCGTTGCCTCAGTATGTTCGGCACATGTTAGAACAGTGATAATGCATCCGCCATTTTGTCGAAGTTTTCTTCACCTCATAACTATTTTTTCTCTACCATTTCACTCAATATTTGATGTCTTCTAGACAGAAGAAGAAGTGCTCGAAGTGTGGTGCTCAAATCCTGCACAGTGACGACCATTCCTGCTGCCTCCTCTGCCTTGGTTCCAAGCACAACACCCAGGTGTGCTCCATGTGTCAGGCCTTCAACCAGTCAACCCGAACCAGGCGTAAGCAGACCCTCGAGGCCCATCTCCTGACCCGACAACTAGTGTCAATGTAAAAGGAGCTCCAGGGACTGCGGGATAAATTGTCATCGCCGGGCCCTAAAAAGAAGAAATGCAAGGAGAAGCACCGTCACCGGAGTCCGTTGCCACGTGTGAGGCCCTCTGAAACTGTGAGTACTTCAGTCAGTGCCCCTTCTGCTTCTTTAGGCTGGGCACCTTCTCTCCCTCCTGCTGAGATGAGCGGGCAGCCAGGGGTAGCCTCTCTGGAGGTCTCTGTCAAGTCGCATTGGCTAGCAGATAAGACACCCCTCGACCCCGTCAAAGGGTGTCCGGCTCATGCCGATCAGCCTAGTGGTGGTCTCCGGACTTCCACTAGCCCGGCATGGTCTATTCAGTCAGACGATGGCTCTTCCGTCGCCCACCCAGGATCTTTCCACTCTCCCGTCAGGCTCCAGTTTGGTCCCCAACGCCGGACAGAGTGAGCAGCAGAGTGACCCTTCATCCCCTAGGGTCTTGCATCCCAGGGACTCGCCACCTGATCCGCTGATTTTCCTGCCAGCGAGATCGCCTTCGGACCTGCCGTCCAGAACGCTATGGCACTTCCCCCGGCAGGACCTAATCCCCCGAGCAGGTTTCCGGGTTCAGAACCCATTGTCCCGCCTCCGGGTGGCCCACCATCGACTCCACAGTATTCAACGCCAGGCCATGTGCCTCAGACGCCGGGACATCCTGGGTACTCTTGCTATCCGCAAACAGGTTATCATTACCCTTCAAACAACATGAAGTATTGCTGTATTCTGACTATTGCAGTTAGCCCCAGCATTCAAACTGCCCCGGAGAGTAGAGGGTTAATTTCTATACAGAGCATAGAACGTTGAGCTCGAGCTCGGTTCAGACATCTGTCTGCTGCACTTTGAAGCGCAACTGTCAGATTCTTTACTCCGCCTAACTGACCGGCCGCTCTGGAGATTTCTCCTTTGCTCACGGTTCGAAAGTCGGTTAAAGTCCTTGGTTTTACTGATTATTTTTCGCAAGTTTTGGTTCAGATCTCTGTCTGTGGTACAGTAAGTACTAGGTAGTGAACTAGACATAGGAAACTTGTGGAAATTGTAAAGATTGATTTTTCGACCGGTTCGGCTGAACCAGCCGTTTAGTGATTTATATATTCTGTCTTTGTTTTTAAACTTAGAGTGTGGTTACTGGTCCTTATCGGTTTTAAAAAACTGCCTTTTCTTGTGGTTTTTTTCCAATACCCGTGACACGGTTAGAAACCAATAAGGTCTTGCCTGGTTGTTTGCCATAAAAAGGGTAAGTTTCTGGTTAGGATGGCTACGTCTGAGAAACCCAAAAGAAAAACTGGGCCCACTGGGTTTCAACACTGCAGTATGTGTGGGAAGGTCTTTGCTAAGGCTGATCCCCACACCACCTGTGTTTATTGTCTGGGGTTTGACCACCTTGATTCAGACTGCCAAATCTGTAAAAAATGTCCCTAAGTCTACCCTGGAAAAAAGATTAGGTAGGCTCAGGGATAAGGATGCCGTGAAGTCCGCTGACCCGGATAACCAGCCTGGTTCGGTTTCGACTGAACCTGAGAGAGTGCCCTCTGACCAGGGCGATACTTCTTCAGGCAAGAGGAGAGCTGATCCTGAGGGATCGGTTTCTACAAAAAGCAAAAGAAAAGAAAAATCGTCCGGTTCGGATCAGAGACCCATTTCTGACGCTTGAAGAGATTGCCAGTCGATAAGTTGTAGAATTGCTGTCGGTTTCGTCTGATCCGGTGCCTTCTGGCAGGCGCTTGGTTCGGTCGGTTCCTCTGGTTCAAGATTATGCCCCTGAAGACTTCTATGAACCAGATTTGGAGGGGGATGAAGATTATGATGATGACGATGACAGTGGTGTGGGAGGTCGGGTTGAGCCCATTAAACTGGACATCTCCCCAGACAGGCCTTCTGGTGTTTCCCCTCCTAGGCTTTCTGAGTCCCCTTCCCACTACATGTTTTACAGGAAAGTGGCACAAACCCTTCAGCTCCCTGTGGAAGAAGTTGTACTGGTACAACAACCCACAAGAGACAGGGCTATACTAGATCTAGTACTGACTAACAGGGAAGGGATCACAGATCTCCATGTAGAAGTTCACCTGGGGGCCAGTGACCATCACATGGTATGGTTCAATTTGGCCACTACATCTAAATCATCCCATTCCAAGGCAAATATATGGGACTTCAGAGGAGCTGACTTTGATAAGATGGCCAACAGAGTTGAGCTAGCCCTGGCAAAAAGAAACACAGGTGAGAGGGTATAGGCAAAGTGGGCAAGCATTAAGGATGCAATACTTGAAGCAACATCCCATTGTGTTAGACAGAAAGGAAGTGCAAAGAAGAAGGAAACCACTTTGGTTCTCAAATACAGTAGCAGAAAAGGTCAGAGCCAAAAGGCTGGCCTTCAGGAAATATAAGGGAACACAGTAGGATGAAGATAGGGAGGCATACCAGACTGCCCTAAGGGAAGCAGGGAAGGCAGTAAGGCAGGCAAAGTCCAAAACTGAGGAAACACTAGCACAAACAGTAAAAGAAGGTGACAAGACTTTCTATACATACATTAGTGAAAGGAGAAAGTCCAGAGGGTATTGCTAAGCTCAAAGGAGAAAAGGGGGCATGTAAGGAGGAGTACCCTGTAAAAGCATCTATCCTAAATAGATACTTTTGCTCAGTATTTACTGAAGAGAAGGCAGGGCAGGGCCCACAGCTCAGCACCATGGACACAGGGGGAAGGGAGGTGATCACTACTCCCTTCACAAAAGAAAGGGTCCTACAAGAGCTCGCTAAGCTCAGGGTGGACAAGGCAATGGGACCTGATGGCATACATCCCAGGGTACTTAAGGAGCTAAGGGTGGAACTAGCAGAGCCATTAGCAGGACTGTTTAGTAAGTCTTTCAGCACAGAAGAGGTCCCAGAAGACTGGAGAAGGGCTCATGTGATCCTGTTCCACAATAGTGGTAGCAGGGAGGAGGCAGGGAACTACAGACCAGTCAGTCTTACTTCAGTAGTGGGCAAGATTATGGAGGCACTCCTTAAGGAAAGAATAGTGCAACACCTGGAATCCATAGGGGCACAGGATCCAAGATAGGATGGGTTTACAAAAGGAAGGTCCTGTCAAACTAATCTCATAGATTTCTTTGACTGGGTAACCAGAGTGGTGGACCAAGGGGGATCAGTTGATGTCACCTACCTTGACTTCAGCAAAGCTTGACACTGTTCACATAGAAGATTGATAAATAAGCTGGGTAGGCTCGGGTGGGTCAGAAGTTGGTCATCTGGGTGGCAAACTGGTTGACGGGCAGAAAACAGAGAGTGGTGGTAAATGGTATACAGTCAGAAGAGATGCAAGTCACAAGTGGGGTTCCTCAGGGATCAGTCCTGGAGCCAGTCCTCTTCAATATCTTCATTAGTGACATTGCAGATGGACTAGAGGATAAGGCTTGTCTGTTTGCAGATGACACCAATAGCTGCAACAGAGTAGATGATCCAGAAGCGGTGGGCAGAATGAGAAGAGATCTGGATAAACTAGCAAAATGGTCAGAAGAGTGGCAACTGGGATTTAATGCAAAGAATTGCAAGATCATGCACATAGGGAAAAGAAACCCTGAAGCCACCTATAGGCTGGGAGGGGAGTTGCTGGCAGTCACAAAGAAAGAAAGAAAGAGACTTGTGCATCATCATCACCGATGACCTGAAATCATCCAAGCAGACCTCTAAAGCAGTAGGTAAGGCTAGGGAGATGTTAGGGTGTATTTAGTAGGGGTATCACAAGTCGTAAGAGGGAGGTAATAATCCCTCTTTACAAGACACTGGTTAGGCCCCATCTGGAGTACTGCATGCAGTACTGAAGGCCATACCTTCACAAGGACATTAACCAAATTGAGGCAGTCCAGAGAAGGGCAACCAAAATGGTGCAGGGACTGCATCAGAAGACATATGAGGACAGATTAACGGAGCTCAATATGTATACCCTAGAGCAAAGGAGGGAGAGAGGTGATATGATCGAAACATTCAAACACCTTAAGGGCATTAACAAGGTGAAAGAGTCTAACATGTTTAAATATAAGAAAAATAGCAGGACAAGAGGACACAGCATGAGATTAGAGGGAGGCCGATTAAAGGGGAATGTGAGGAAATTCTTTTTCACAGAAAGAGTGGTGGATGCATGGAACAGCCTACCTCAGGAAGTGGTGGCTATGAATACAGTGCAGGGCTTCAGACAGGCATGGGATAGGCATAAGGGAGCCACTGACAGAGCAAAAGCCGATGGCACATTTATAAGGTAGAAAAAGAAATGGGCAGACTGGATGGGCCTTGCGGTCCTTATCTGCCGTCAACCTCTATGTTTCTATGTTAGAGGAACCTGATTATGTGGAGATGATGGACATCCCAGAGTCCACAAGACTGTCTATTCCCCTTCATAAGTCTTTTGGGAAACAGACACAAAAGATTTTAAAAACTCCAAATTCTATACTTTCTGTCGACAGAAGTATGGACAAAAGGTACACCTTATCAGGTTCAGGTACAGAGTACTTGTATCAACAATGCAGCCATGTTGGGGTTGTGTAGGCTGCAGCCTGTGATAAGGCTAATATACCCTTGTCTTCACCCCCCCCCCCAGATAAAGACTCTAGGAGGCTGGATGCCACGGCAAAGAAACAGTACATGGCATCCGCCGTGGGACTCAAGCAGGTTAATTATATGGCCTGTGCAGCCAGGTACCAGAAGTCCAGGTGGGACACTGTACTGGCCCTGGCTAAGCAGGCCTCCCCCAGCTATCCTCGGAGCTGGAGGGGGTGGCTGCTGATGGGATTGAGGCATCTAAGGTACAGTTCCATGCTGCTGTGGACTCCAATTATGTGTTATCTAGAGTCATGGCTACATCTGTGGCTCTTCGGAGAATGACATGGCTCAGATGTGCTAGTCTCTCACAGGACACCCAGGCTAAGGCCATGGATTTCTCTGTTGTGGGTAATTCTCTGTTTGGGGAGCAGACAGAGAATTACATGAAAAAGATGCATGAGTATAGGACCACCTATAGGAGTGCACAGGCCAAGGAAAGGCAGGCAGCTCCTCAAAGGCAGCAGGCTAGGGGCAGGGGCAGGCCTTTTCATAGGCCTTTCTACCAAGCACAGGCCTCTTCTCCCTTTCCTCGGAGGGAGAGGCAGAAGGGGGATGAGCAGGGCTGCATCCATCTCTCAACCTAAGGCTCCTGCCAAGCAGACATCCTGATGTGTCAGCCTGGGTTGACTTCCCCATTCCTGTATGAGGCAGGCTGGCTTACTTCATCCAGGACTGGATGTCTGTTACCTCAGACAAGTGGGTCCTGGAGGTGGTAAGCCAGGGGCTGGTTCTCGGCTTCAAGAAATTTCCAAAGCTGAGGGCCAGATCTTTTCCACCTGCAAGCATCTCTGAAACCATTGCCCTAGAGGCAGAGGTTTCATCTCTACCGGCTCTAAAGGCTGTAGAGAGAGTTCCTACACTGCACAGGGGCAAAGGTCTGTACTCCAGGTACTTCCTTACCCCAAAAAAGACAAGGGAGTGGCGACCCATCCTAGACTTAAGATACCAGAACAAACATCTTTTAAAACCAAAATTCAAAATGGTGACTCTGGGAATAATCCTTCCCTCTCTAAGGCCAGGAGACTGGCTAGCCTCCCTGGACTTAAAAGATGCCTACTTTCACATTCCCATCAGTTGCTCCCACAGAAAGTACCTCAGGTTCGAATTGACTTCAGGTCATTATCAGTTCAAAGCTATGCCCTTCAGCCTGACATCAGCTCCAAGGGTGTTCACAAAATGCCTAGCAGTAGTAGTGGCCTTTTTAAGAAGGAAAAATATTTCCATATTTCCATTCCTGGATGACTGGCTCATTGTGGGTCAGTCCCCAGACCAAGTCAAGTCAGACCTTCAAGTGACTCAGCAAGTGCTCACTTCCCTAGGATTCCTTCTCAATTTTTCCAAATCAGTTCTCGAGCCTGTACAGCTCCTCACCTTCATAGGGGCAGAGTTGGATACAGTCAAAGCAAGAGCTTTTCTTCCCCTGGAAAGGGCAAAGGCTATTGTAGAGCTGGCCTCTTCATTCCACCTTCTGGTCTCTCGGCCAGCAAGGCACTTCCTTCAACTTCTGGGCCACATGGCGGCTTCTACAGCAGTGGTCCAAGGGGCCAGATTTCAGATGAGGGACATTCGGCTTCACCTGAGGGCCTTTTGGTCTCACAAGAAAGATTCTCTAACCAAACTAGTACCAGTGACCCAGACTCTGATCCAGGCTGTCCAATGGTGGCAGGATCAAGGCAACCTCAGGCAAGGAGTCCCATTCATCACTCAGTTTCACTCTCTGGTCCTAACCATGGATGCTTCTCTATTGGGGTGGGGAGCCCATCTGGGAGCTGTGACAGCCCATGGCTTGTGGTCCCCTCAGGAATCCCTTCTTCATATCAATCTCTTGGAACTCAGGGCGGTCTTTCTGGCCCTGCTAGCTTTCTCTCAGTCAGTGCAGAACAAGGTGGTTCAGGTCAGGACAGTCAACACCACCCCCACCATGTGGTACATCAACAAGCAGGGAGGCACTCGGTCCACGGCCTTGTGCATGGAAGCCATGAAATTGTGGTCCATAGCTTATTCTCTGCAGATCTCTCTGATAGCAGTCCACCTTCCAGGGAAGGACAATGTGCTAGCAGATGCATTGAGCAGGATCTCCCAGGGACATCATGAATGGTCCCTGGACCCTTCGGTGTTGAAAGTGATTTTTTCAAGGTGGGGCATTACAAAGATAGATCTCTTTGCAGCCCCAGACAATCACCAACTTCCTCTCTTTTGTTGCAGACCCCCAGTCTTGGGCTCAGTCCCTCTGGATGCTCTGATTTTGAACTAGGAAGGGAAATTTCTATATGCCTTCCTTCCCTTTCCTCTACTGTTCAAGGTTCTGGTCAAGGTAATGTCACAACCTTGCAAAGTGATTCTGATTGCTCCAGACTGTGCCATGCAGCCTTGATACCCCCTGTTGCTGTCCCTAGCAGTCCATCTTCCCCTGTCTCTTCCCATGAGTTACAACCTGTTAACTTCCACTCAAGGGAGGATTTGGTACCCCAATCTTTGGTCTCTCAATCTCAAGGCATGGCTCTTAAAAAGTTAGAGTATGCAGATTTGCATCTGTCCCAAGGGGTTCTGGATATTCTCAAAGCCTCTTGAAAGTCTGCCACCAGAAAAACTTACAACTCCAAATGGAAAAGATTCAGCATTTGGTGTTCCAAGAAGCATATATCCCCAGACACTGCTGAATTGTCTACAGTTCTGGATTATATGGTTCATCTTAATGGCCTAGGCCTCAGACCAGTTACTCTCAAAGTACATTTGTCAGCTGTTTCTGCTTTTCTGTCAGCAGTAAAGCCTTTCTCACTGTCATCTCACCCTGTATTCTGTAAAATTTTCAAGGGATTGCGTCATACCAATCCCCACTTTAGGGATCCTACCCCTGCTTGGGATCTTAATGTTTGCACTACTTAGCTTATGCAACCCCCTTTTGAGCCTTTGTTTTCAGCAGAGCTTAAGTACTTGACTTGGAAAACTGTGTTCCTGGTAGCTATTACCTCTGCCAGGCTTGTCATTGAATTGCAAGCTCTCTCAGTGGAGCCTGATTTTATCTCATTTCATAGAGATAAGGTGGTCCTTAGAACTAATAGGAGATTTTTACCTAAAGTGGTTTCAGATTTTCATCTGAACCAATCTATGTCTCTCCCTGTGTTCTTCACTGATCATTCTTCTTCAGGAGAAAGTTTACACAGTTTAGATGTTAAAAGAGCCCTTAGTTGCTACATTGAGCATACTAAGGCTCGCAGGTTTGACTCCCTTCAGTTGTTTCTCACTTATGGGGAAGTGGGTAAGGGCAAACCTGCGACTAAGAGAACTGTTGCCAGGTGGATTGTCTCTTGTATTCAGTTCTGCTATGAGAAGCTAGGCAAAATACCTCCTTCAGGCCTGAGGGCTCATTCGACTAGAGGTACAGCTGCTTCCCTGGCTGCTGCCAGGGATATTCCTTTGCTAGAGATATGTAAAGCAGCCACCTGGAAAACAATCCATACATTTACCAAGCATTACTCCCTGGACATCCAGGCTAGGAGTGATGCTCGGTTTGGTACAGCAGTACTGCTGAGCCTATTCCCAAGGTAGGTTCGATTCCCTCCTCCATGGAGGTACTGCTTGGTAGTCTGCAATAGTCAGAATACAGCAAGGCTTCATGTTGTTTTAAGAAAAAAATTACTCACCTTAGTAATTATGTTTCTTCTTATGGAGTTTTGCTGTATTCTGACCTCCCTCCCTACCTCCCCGCTCAGAACCTATTTTTGGGAAGTGGGCTGGCGGGTGCAGTGTTGCACCCAAGGGGTGCATTTGGGTACTTCCTCCTTTTAGAGAGAGGGAGTGGATTATATTATTAAACAGTCTTAAGTTGTTCACTACCTTGTTTTTGATTTTGGATTTCTTGACTTGAGTCTTTTGGGGATCCAAAATATTTGGTTGCCATTTGGCTAGTAAAAATTTTACAGTTTTGTAATAGGGGCTGTGTGTATCCTGGAATGAGCACGCTTTCTCTTTAAATCAGATCTGTTGCAACAGTAATTATACAATGGCAAGAAAAAATCCTGGACTCCGATTGGTCAGTCTTGGGCTGGACCCGTGATGTTAATCAGTACAACATCACGGGTGTGATCAGTACAACATCACGGGTCTAGTCTCAGCCTCACTGTGAACCTGCTGCTCAGCATCAGCATGCTCATCATTTGCTTGATTGTTTCATCTGCTCTTAAAAAACAAAAACATTTTTCCACACGAAAACATCTTTAAAATTTTTTTATGCTGTATAACAGCCATTGTATAATAGCAATAATGCCCTCCAGGGTGTGTGTGCCGTTTGGGATAACGTCCAGCCTCAGTTGTGGAGCGCCTTTTTGCTGCGCCTCGTGCCCAACCACCTGAGGCGGACGTTATCCCCAGCACGACACACACCCTGTCAGGCATTATTGCTTAATTCTTTGTCTTGTACTATTCTAATTCTTCTCCCTATGTTCCCCAACTATCAGGAAGGCCACCTGTTGTTGTTCTGTGTATCCCTATTTTCTTTCCTCCTTTCATTTCTTCTTGCTCTTCCACGTTTGCACTGTGCCCCTGATTACACCTTTAAATCATTTAGCTAGGACAAACCCAGTGAAAGTAGTCCTTATTTGCCTTCTTGTGTAGCTTAGGGGTTGAAGCTACAGGGTGAAATGAAAGACAAGCTGAGTGTCTTTCTGGCTGCTTCTGTCACCCTCCCAGCAAAATAAACTGCAGAGATGATTTTTTTTAAACAAAATAGAATGTGTGCTTAAAGTAACCTGTAGTTTGGTTCTTCAGTTAATGTTACCTGCAGTTTAAAGTTCAGTGCTAAAATGAGGCTGCTTGGTGCTTGCTATTTTCTGTGTGATAGACTGAAAATGAGCATGTTTGTCTCCTCAGGCTTTTGCAGCCCATTTTGTTTTGTTTCTTTTTAAAACACATTTCTTTCTGAAAAGTGACTCTTGTATGTTAACAGATTTATGCTTTGTGTGCTATGTTTTAGGTAAAAGAAAACTTGTACTGCTGTGCTAGAAAATACAGTCTTACCTATTTAGTGTTTCTTACAGCCTGGGCTCTCCTTCATCCCTCCGACTCTGTTATAGGGCCTGGCAGCCATTTTCTCAGTTTGTTTATAGTCAGAAGTGATGGGAGGAGCCTGACTGTTTGGAAGTGCACACATAGAAAGGATTTCCCTTATTATTATTACTACTAGCTTATGTCATTGTGTTTCTAACAACCTATTGTAGGTTTTCTTTAACTCTAAACTAAAAAGTAAATGTTCTGGAAGATTTTAGTCTTTAGTTATAAAAAGGGGCGGAGCCTAATTGATCACCTGGTCCTACTCCTGTATAAAAGGACCAGGTCTGGGAGCATTTTTTTAGTTGGTGATAGGGTGTTGACCCTATCAGACCCCTAGCTCTTTTCTAGGTGGGATTTTGTTTCCGTTTGAAGCTATACTGAACCGTTATGCCTATATTTGATGTCTTCTTGTTTATGATTATTTTCTTTTGACGAAATCAGTCCGCTTTTGTTTATTTCCATTGTATGAATAAATACTTATTTTATTTGGCATCCTGACACTGTGTTGGACTTCCTTACTATCCACATTTACAAATTTCCACATAGTAGTTAGTATTAGCTTATAAGAATCTGAAAGTTGCGCTTCAGAGTGCAGCAGACAGAGGTTTGAACCAAGCTCGAGCTCAACGTTCTATGCTCTGCATGGAAATTAACCCTGTACTCTCCGGGGCAGTTTGAATGCTGGGGCTAACTGCAATAGTCAGAATACAGCAAGACTCCATTAGAAGAAACATAATTACTAAGGTGAGTAATTTTTCCTTTTTTGCCCTCAGTACCCAGGCTATCCTACCTTCCAGCCTCCTCCTCCTCCGCCACCACCGGCGCCAGAGACGGCCCCCCAATGGTGGCAGAATGCTAGAACCCAGCTACTATCTGAGCTTAGGCAGTCTGTGGAGGGAAGCTCTCCAGCCTAGGGCCCCCCCCACCGCCTCCTTCCGGCAGAGCCTCGGGTTCTCTTGCTGCGGGTGCTGCTGGAATAGAACCTCCCATTCCCAGCGGCTCCGAGCTCTCCGATACAGAGTCTGACTATGAACCTTCGGACCCCAGATCTCCAGTTGAGGTTCCTCCCAAGGAGTCACCCAAGTCTCCCCCAGAGGACCCATTTTTCGGAGACCTCTTGCACTCCATACAGGTAGCTGGAGGCTGGCCCACGAAAGAGGTGGATCCGCAATGAAAAAGACTAGCGGAGCACCTGGATCTTGCTACGTCTTATCCTATTCCCATCCCCCCAAGGATGGGACCCCATGAGGACTTGGTGACCACAATATGGCAACAACCGTCCTCCATTCTGGCAGTCTCCAGGAAGGCAGACTGGACCTATTATCCCCTGGAAGGGATTCAGCATCTTAACCCCCATCCAAAAGCTGACTCCATGGTAATTACTGCCGCTCACGACTGGTCAGCCCAACCAAAACACCTGAGTTCCTCGCGCCAGAGAAGGACTCTCATCAGTTAGACCAGTTCCGGCAAAAGATCTATTATTCTTCCTCCTGTGGCATTAGATCTGTCAGCTATGTCTCACACATGGTTGCTTTCCAAAAAGCTACTCTTTCAGAGCTGGAAAGGGACCTCCTTGAGGTTCAGGACGAAAACCTTAGGAAGAAGCTCCTGGACAAGGTCAGGATGGGAAAGTCCTCCTGTCGTCACGTGCTCTGAGTGATGTACGACTTGGTGGATTCAGTGGCTAGAGCAGCAGCCATGGGGATCTGTCTCCGCTGGCTCTCCTGGCTTTGGATAGCTGGCCTGGCACAGGATGTACAGTCTTCCCTTTTGGACGCCCCTTTCTGGGGTTCCATCCTCTTTGGTGGCAATGCCAAAGATATAATAACAGGACTGCAAGAGAGTGGACGCTCCGTAAGAGACGGACTCTCTATGTACAAGACGGGTCAGACAAAGCAGCCCTTTCGCCACCAAAGAAGGTGGAACAAGAACCAGGCAAAGTGTCAGGGAAAAAGACGCGCCCCTGGCTCAGGAGCCCAAACCCCACAGGCTAAGTTCTCCAAACCAGCCTTGGGGGCTAAAGCTCCTCTCCCCTCGGCATCCTGACTCCTTTCCCCTCCTTCCGCTCCTTCCCTCCCTTAAATCAAGAGGAACCGGTCAGAGGGAGGTTCGGCCACCACCTGGAGGGTTGGAGGTTCGTCACCGCAGAGTCTTGGGTGCTTCAGCTCATCCAGCGGTGTCACTCAATCGAGTTCCTCGAGATTCCAGACCCTCTTCCACCGGGATGGTCTTTCTATCCATGGGATCAGGTCCCCCTTGTCTCTCAAGAGATCCAGGCACTTCTGCTAAAGGAGGCCATAGAACCTGTCCCTCCAAACCAGATAGTAAGGGGATTTTACTCCCACTTTTTCCTAGTCCCAAAGAAAACAGGCAACCTGAGACCGATCCTGGACCTCAGCGCACTAAACATCTTCGTCGAGTACAAGACGTTTTGTATGTTGACTGTTTAGGGGCTCCTCCCCCTGCTCCATCCCAACTCCTGGCTGTGCTCCCTGGATATGCAGGATGCCTACCTGCACATCCCCATCCTCCCGGCCCACCGCCGCTTCCTCCGTTTTGCTTTTATGGAGGACCACTTCCAGTTTCGGGTGCTCCCATTTGGCCTTTCCTCTGCCCCCCGGGTGTTTTTGAAATGTCTAGTGGTGGTGGCGGCGTTCTTACGCCACCCGGGCATCTTTGTCTTCCTGTACCTGGACGATTGGCTCCTCGCAGCACCCTCTCCTACCAGCCTGAAAGAGTCCCTCTCTTTCACTCTGAACTTGTTTTCACTCCTGGGGATCACAGTCCGCTTCCCCAAGTCCCAGCTGGTACCATCTCAACGATTCCTATTCTTTGGCGTCATACTAGATGCAGTTCAGAGCGGGACTTTTCTGCCATTGGATTGAGCGAAGACTTTAGTTGCTCAGGCTACTCTTGTGGCCCAGGCTCGATGGATTCCAGCACATGCTGTGCTCCATCTCAAGTACCCCTGGCCAGACTTCACATGAGGGTCACCCAATGGTCTCTCTGAGTCCAATGGGATCAGAGGATGGACAACATGAACCAAAAAGTCATGATCTCCAGCAACCTTCAGAGAGATCTTCGCTGGTGGCAGGATCTCTCCAACCTTTTCGAGGGGAGAGAACACCTTTTCATTCCCCTGTCCCAACCCAAATCCTCACCACGGATGCCTCAGACTTGGGCTGGGGAGCCCATCTGGGGCCACACAAGACACAGGGGTCTTGGTCCAACCAGGAGATTATGCTCCACATCAACATTCTGGAGACCAGGGTGGTTCTTTACGCTGTCCAGGCGTTCCAGTCCCTTCTGGTACTGGGATCACTTCTGGTCCAGACGGACAATATGTCGATAGTCTGGTACATCAACAGACTGGGAGGAACCTGGTCGTACCCTCGCTGCAGAGAAGCAATGAGGGTCTGGTATTGGGCAATTCAGCACAGCCTTTACTTGACAGCAGTCCACGTACCAGGCGTAAGCAACATCCTGGCGGACAGTCTCAGTTGATCAGTGGCCAGGGCCCACGAGTGGGAGCTAAAGTCAGGGGTGGTCAAAGAACTGTTTCTTCTTTGGGGTCGTCCAGACTTAGATCTGTTCGCCTCCCCATTCAACGCAAAACTACCCAACTTTTGCTCGCTCGTTCCCGGGCATAGTGTTTTTTGGCGAGACGCACTGTCTCTCTCTTGGGCAAAGAGGTTTCTCTATGCATTTCCTCCCTTTCCTCTCATTCAGAAGGTTCTGGTGAAACTTCAGCAAGAGGGAGCTCATATGATTCTTATCGCTGCTCTCTGGTCATGCCAGATTTGGTATCCTCTTTGCAGCAACTGGCACTGGAACCTCCGGTCCCTCTGTCATTTTCCCACGACCTTCTGACACAGAAGCAGGGCACCCTGGTGCACCTGAGCCTTCAGTCTCTCCATCTTCATGTGTGGCACCTGTGGACATAGTGGTTTCCCGCTATGGTGTCTCTTCGCAGGTTGCACATATCATAGTAGAAGCCAGAAAACCCTCTACTAGATCCACTTACGCCATGAAGTGGAAAAGATTTTCGATCTGGGCCCTAGCAAGGAGCTGGGATCCCTTTTCATGCTCGGCAGCCCAGGTGTTAGAGTACCTCGCACATGTATTTGAGACGGGCCTTAGCTACTCCTCCATTAAGGTCCATCTCTCTGCGGTGTGGCCTACCACCTCCCGGTGGAGGGAAAAACCTTGGCTCAGTTGGAGGTTGCCAAAACCTTTTTGAAAGGCATCCGTCACTTGAAACCTCAGATCCGGAATCCCTGTCCCCCCTGGGACCTGAATTTCATGTTCGACAAGCTGACTTTACCCCCGTTTGAACCAGCTTCTAATGGTGACTTACGCTTCCTCTCCTGCAAGACTTTATTTTTAGTCACAGTGGCTTCCGCCAGAAGAGTCTGTGAGCTCCAGGCTTTTGTTTGTAAAGTACCCTATCTAATTTTTCATAGGGACAGAGTAGTCCTTTGGACTAACCCTTCCTTTCTTCCCAAAATGGTCTCAGAAAGCACTCTGAATCAGAGTGTGGATTTACCAGTATACTATCCCCAGCATTCCAACAGTGGGGAATACCTTCTGCACACCCTAGATGTGCACTGGATCATGAGGTACTACATGAACCGGACTAAAGAGATTCGCAAATCCAACCAACTCTTGGTAGCCTTTGCTCCTCAGTGCCAGGGCAAGGCTGTCTCCAAACAAACCATCTCTAGATGGTTAGCCGACTGCATCCATTTTTCTTACACGAAATATGGGAAGTCCCTTCCGGGGGCAGTTAAAGGCCACTCCACCTGCAGCATGGCTACCTCTACTGCCCTTTTAAGGAATGTGTCCACTGCAGAGATCTGTGCAGTGGCCACGCAGTGTCTGTTCAGACTTTCACTAAACATTACAGTCTGGACATTGTAGGCGCAGAACAGGTTTTGGTCTTGCAGTTTTGCAAAGCCTCCTGTCATGATTCCCTATGGCGACTTCTCCTCCTCCCGGATGCACCTCAGCATGAGTTATTTTAGGGACTGCTTGGTATTCAGTCCTATATGTGAAGACCTACTGCAGGAACCCTCTCGAAGTAAGATACTGCAGTTCGTGGAACTTACGTAACAATAGATCTTGAGAGAGGTTCCTGCAATAAGATCTAATCCCTCGCCTTCCCTAGTTCCTGGATGTTTTTCCTTTATTTTCCATCCTACCTAGTCCTTTGGTCTAGAGAGGAAGCAGGGTCTTAGGGGTTTTCTCTACTCCTAGCTTTTACTTCCCTTTCTTTAGGTCTCTGGTGGAAAAGAGCTGGAAAGCGGGCACGGGACCGCCTCTTTTATAGTCAAGCTGACGTCATGCCACCTGACGGGGGGCGGTCCCTGCTGATGATTGCTATCTACAAGTTTGCCGTTCGGACCTGACGCCAGGGGGCACAGTCCTATATGTGAAGACCTACTGCAGGAACCTCTCTCGAAGATCTACTGTTACGGTAAGTTCTTACATAACTGCAATTTCTATCTGCAGAAGTGCAGGCCCCTCAAGGGTTTGAACCTCTTTAGCCACAAGTGTGAGACATACACACCGACTTCTGGCTCCAGAAGGATGGGCCCCCATGGGGCCTGCTGCTATGCAGCTAGATGTACCGTTGCAACGTAAGTATCATGGTTTCAGCAGTGGATCTAGAATTGTTCAAAGGGGTAGTGGGTTTTCAGATACAGAAATTGCAACAGTGCTTCTGCCTGCAGAAGTGCAAGCCCCTGATAGGCCTGCACCTCTTCAGCCACAAGTGTATGACATACACACCAACTTGTCCCTGCAGAAGCACAAGCTGCTGTGAGGCCTGCTGCTGCACAGTTGGAAGTACTGTTGCAGCGTGGATATCATAGTTTCAGCAGCAGATCTAGAAATTGTTCAAGGTGGTAGCAGGTTTTCAGTTACACAGCTGCATGTAGAAAACCATGCAGTAGCAGATCATGCTATCTAGCGAGGTACCTTGTACAGTGTGTATGAGTACCTCTTTCTGCAGAGGCACAGGCCCAGTGGGACCTTGTGTGTGCAGAACATGCTGTATGACATACACACACAAGTGTGGCTGTCTGAGTACATGCCCCTGTGGGGCCTGTTCTTGTGCAGCCACAGATAGAAATCCACAAAGGTAGCACATCAGTGCTACTGCATTTGTGTCATCTGCTAATAGTTGTATGTTGTTTGTCATACCTGATGATGACTGTGTTTTTTTGTGTGGGCTTGTCCTTCTGCTGCTTGGGGGGTTGGGAGTTAGGGTTGGAAACCCTAACAACACATTTCCCTACTTTTGTTGCTTGAAGTTGAACCCTACCTGGTGCATTAACACAGTTTTTTACAATTAATTTCCTTTCTTTTTGAGATAGTTGAATTGTATCCTCATTCACACAGGTTCCAACAGATCCCTCTGGCTGTGGAAAGGTAGGTCACCTGAAGCCCTGTGCTTTGGTGTGTCAGTAGATGCAGACATGCAGGGCCCTTTGGTCCCTGTGCCAAAAGTGGAGTCCATCAGGCTGTGGAAGTGCAGAACCCTCTGGGTCCCGCACTTCTCTGTGGCTACAGATGCAGACACACAGGACCTAGAGGGCCCTGTGCCAAATGAGGAGTTACTCTGGGCATGGACGCACAGGGTCCAGTGGGCCCCATCCAGCTGCAGAATCACAGGGCCTTCCAGGCCTTGCACTTTCATGTGGCCACAGATGCTGATGTGCAGGCCAAGTGAGAAGTCTGTCTGCATGCGGAAGGGGCCTTGCTCTTCTGTGTAGCTACAGATGCAGACATGTAGGCCCAAATGCAGAGTCCATCAGGTTGGAGAAGTGCAAAAAATATTTAAACTTTCAGTCCTAAATTGGTCATTTTATCATATTTTAGACCAAATTTTCAGCATAGCCTTCTTATGACTCCCACCTCATGAACCTGGGATATGAAAATTTTCAAATCCTCATCAAAATTTCGTTTAGTGCCATAGGTGAGAAAAAACATATTTTGGCAAAGATTTGAAAATATTTATTTATTTAAGCGTTTAACCAGGAAGGCATGAAGGCTACAGCTCGATTTCAGATGCGTCCTGGGGAAAGGGGGTACATATACACAGTTTAATGACAAGCAGATACAATTAACATTCATTAGGGGTAATTGCTACATGATGGGTCCTGATGTAAAGACAATAGATCTGGAGAACAAGTAGAATACAGGCACAGTTTAGATACATTGACATAAATATAGGAGCGATAGGTAGAACATTCATTGATATATACACAGAATGGTTAAACAGTCCTGCCACTCTGTGTTCTGTAAAACTGCCTAGGCACATGTGCAGGTAGTGGAGAAAGGAGCTTGGAGCAAGGAGTTAAGATGCAGGGGGGTAGAATAGTGACGAATGTTTGCGGGGAGGGAATTCCACAACTTTGGTGTGCGGTAGCTGAATGCTTCCTGTCCAGCAGCAGTGGACCTATGTGGGACAGCTAAGGACCGTGAGCCAAGTTTTCTGAGGGAATATGCTAGGGTTGACTAGAGCAGTGGTGAGGTAGGAGGGGGAGCAACTGGGAACAGTACTTGGCTGGGATCTTGGCGCAGTGGAACTGCTTAGGATTGTCTAGAGAGGTGAGATTCATTGCGTTGTAGAGGGCACAGTGGTGTGTGGAGAATGGACAGTTCAGTACAAAGTGACAGAAAGAGTGGAAAAGGGGGTCCAGTCTGGCTAAGGTGGACTTGGGACCAGCACTGTAGACTACATCCCCTTAGTCGAAGACAGGGAGGATCATTTTCTGCACAGTGGCCCTACGGCAGATTCTGGGATCTTGTCTTGGTTATGGTAAAGTGCTTCAAGTGTTGCTAGCCTTGCTTGTAGAGCAGAAAGCAGCTAACTAAAAGAAGCTACATTTTCTTATTAATTTAACACATATCTCAGCAGGAGTCAGGGTCTGTTGAGATTAAGCAGACAGATACTTTATTAGAAGTAGAAGGGGTCTTATTTAGGGTTAAGAAAAGAAAGAAAGTCAGTGTGTGTTCTGTGCTGTGAAGGGTACTGTATCAACTTACTTTGCTAAACCAGTAGGAGGAGAGAGAGCTTAATTGGGGGTGTGGCTTAGACACTATAAAAGCAGGTGACTCAAATTACAACTTCCTGTTGCTAGCTCTTTTTCTTACTAATTGCCCTCCATCCCACCCACCCTAAGCCAGTTCTACTTTTATAGCCACTGGATTTGACTGTCAACAGGAACTTCCTGTTTGGCAGTAAGAAGGCAAGGATCATAGAGAAACATTGGTTTTGTCAACCCTGTGTGGTTCCATTTGCTTGTAATTGACTCTTCAGTGAATAGCAGAGCATTGTGGGAACCTGGAGGACTAGCAATAGGCTAGTATACCTCCTACCCCCCAAAACAACATCTCTCTGTTAAAAGCACTGTTGCCTGGTGGTTCTCTTGCCCTTTTAAGGGCTTGTAGACCTTCAACTCACAGAATCTTGCTGAATTTAAGTAAATATTGTTATTTTTGCTTCACGCCGAAACCGGAAGTGAACAGATGCATACTTCCGTTTTTTCGGCTTAAAACCTGCCCCTCTAGCGGCGGGTGTTTAGCAGTGGCATTGCTACTGATATAGCGAACCTCTGGTGAGAGGTGGAGTAGTGCAGTGCACCAATATACCGTACTTTGATATACCATTAATTTATTTGTTTTAACTGTTGCTGTATTGTGTGGTACCATTTGCTTGTAACTGACTCTTCAGTGAATAGCAGAGCATTGTGGGAACCTGGAGGACTAGCAATAGGCTAGTATACCTCCTACCCCCAAAACAACATCTCTCTGTTAAAAGCACTGTTGCCTGGTGGTTCTCTTGCCCTTTTAAGGGCTTGTAAACCTTCAACTCACAGAATCTTGCTGCATTTAAGTAAATATTGTTATTTTTACTTCACGCCGAAACTGAAGTGAATGGATGCTTACTTCCATTTTTGACCCAAAAACCTCCCTCTAGCGGCCAAGGTGTGCGTCGCGGGCTTGTAGCGATGGAGACATGGCAGAGACCGCAGCGTTGCAGGTGTCTGCTGTGTCTGCTGGACACGCTGAAACTGCTGGCATTAGACAAACTTGGATAAGATAATTTTAGCGTATCCTCTACTTAGTAAATATACACCTTTAATAATGGAAAAAGAACTTAGTAAGTGTATGCAATGTTTGATGTATAGTGAGGGAAAGTATGGGTGCGAGTATGTATGTGCTAATTGCCATCTGATTACTACTCTTGAAGCAGAGATAGCGTTTTTGCTTAATATTAAACCAGTTTCTACTGATATTAGGGAGTTGGAAAGTTACACTGATCTTATGGATGAACAACTTCATTCTAATGAACAATTTCCTTCACATTTAGGTAGCATTTCTATGCCTCCTGATGAGGAGACAATTGTAACGACTAGTACTAGTATATCTGTTGCCTCTGCCCCCTCTTATAAGGTGGATGATTATCCACCCTCTTCTCATGACAATGATGACTGGACCATTGTCACAAAGCCTCTTAAAAAAAGGAGGGGTAGTCAAATACACAATAGTGCCCCTATTGAAACTCGTAATAGGTTTGAGCAATTGACTGTATCAAATAATGAAGTGCTACATGATTTATCCTGCGCATCACCTTCTGTTGATAATAATGGTTTAAAAACACTTTTCAATCAGGAGTTAATGCCCATGAATATTTGTTCTGGTAAGTCTCAAGCTACCAAATCAATACCTATTAAGTTAATCGCTCCAGAGTGTGTTAAACAATCACCTGTTTCTGATTTTTGTACCCCTACTGTCTCAAAACAAGTGTTAGTCCTAGGAGACTCAATCATTAAGCACATTGACAGGGCGGTATGCAATAGTGACAAGAGCAACCGCACTTGTTCTAGCTTCCGTGGGGTCAGGGTATCTGACATTACCTCCATGATGCCTAAAATTTTACAAAATGCAGGGGAAAATCCACTGGTTATCATACATGCTGGTGTTTTTGATATAAACAACACCCCATTTAATCAGTTACAACATGACTATGTGGCGTTATGTAACCTGTTACTTGATATGGGATGCTGTGTATGTATATCTGAAATTCTACCTGTCCCGAGAGCAACATCTACCATGACGCAGAAAATCAAAGCCCTAAATGAATGGCTGAGAAAGTGGTGTTAAGCAGGATATACCCTGTATTACCCACTGGGAATCATTTTCAGATCATTCTTCCTTGTTTTGCTGGGACGGTTTACATCTCAGTCGTAGGGGTAGTACACTTATGGGGAAAAGTATCACTAAAATCGTAAATCATTCTTTAAACTAAAAACAATCAGGGAGAATGGGTCTATTCCCAAGTCTCTGAATACGTACCAAAATATTATTACAACTAAATGTAAATTCCTAGCTTTGAATGCAAGATCTTTAAACCAATTCAAATTAGCAGAACTCGAAGCCAAATGTAAAACTTTAAATATAGGTGTGGTGGGAGTAACTGAAACTTGGTGGGTCGCATCCTCAATTTGGTCCAGAGAAATTCCAGGTTGTAAGTTATATCATAAAAACAGATTAGATAAGCAAGGCGGTGGAGTTTGTATGTACATACAAAATGATATTCTTTCTTTTGAAGTGTGTTCTCCCTTTCCTTTGGAAAGTATATGGATAAAATCTTATTGAAGGAGCAGTCCTATATAACTATTGGTAACATCTATAGACCTCCATCTGCAAATTCAGATTACACAACTGATATGTTTAAAGAAGTACACATTTTCAGAATCTCAAGATACTGTAATATTTGGTGACTTTAACCTCCCTCATATTAACTGGGACTCATTCCAGGACAGTCCTATGCCGAGAAAGGACTAATAGATGTGGTAGTTAGTACTGGATTACAACAACTTGTTACTGAACCCACTCGAGGTCCTAATATTTTGGATCTATTATTTACTAACATAGAGCAACAAATTAGCAATTTACAAATTTGGGATCCACTTGGGACCAGTGATCATTCGTCTATTCTTTTTGAAATTCAACAGTTTAAAACTACACAAAGGAAGTTATACTGTACAAAAAATTATAATAAAGCAATTTTTTCTAAAATCAATGAATACTTACAAAACATAAACTGGGAATCTAATCTTCTTAATTGTACAACACAATAAGCTTGGGACTTTTTTAAAAACATTGTACATTATTTGGAAAATACCTTTATTCCATCTAAGAGGAAAGTTAATAATAAAGGAAAAATTCCCCCTTGGTTCAACAAGACAATTAAAAATCAGATTAAAATAAAAATTTAACTTTTTAGGAAACTTAAGAATAGTTCTGTTCCATTTAAAACTACTCTGTTACATAAATACAGACTATCTGTGAAAAACTTAAAAAAATTCTATTAAATTGGCAAAAAATAAGCTAGAATTTAAACTAGCTCACATCAAAGACTGTCACAAATCTCTTTTCTCCTATATAAATAGTAAAAAAGGTGTATCAAGGACCATTGGTCCCATTATAACCAATGGCTCTTCTCTATCTGATATATAAACCTCGAATCTCTTTAATAAGTACTTTTGTTCTGTCTTCTCTCAAAAATCACCTATTAGTACATTTAAAGTTCACCACGTAGATTATGATAGGTTCTATCCAACTGACATTATACGGGCTATCAAAAAACTAAAAAAAAAATACTAGTCCGGGCCCAGACGGTATTCATCCATGGTTTCTGATCGAAACCTCTATAAATATTTCTATACCTTTGTCAATTATCTTCAACAAATCCTTACAAGAAAGCATTGTACCAAATGATTGGCATTCAGCAATAGTTACTCCCATATTTAAAAAAGGCAATGGAAGTTCTGTGCAAAATTATCGTCCAATTAGCCTGATCTCAGTGGCTAGTAAATTAATGAAATGAGTAATGAAGTCTCTAATAGATCAAGGTTGTAAAAAATTAGGAATTTATTATTCAAATCAGCATGGGTTTACTCCCAAGTATTCCTGCACCACCAATCTGATATATTTTATAATAATATAAGTACTCTACTAGATGTGGGTATCCCTACTGATGTAATTCTTTTGGACTTTAGTAGAGCTTTCGATAAAGTCTCACATGAAAACTAGTTACTAAAATGCACAATCTAGGTTTGTCACCTGATATTGTCAACTGGACTTTAAACTGGTTGACAAATCGTTCTTAGAGAGTCAGAATTAATGATATCTTGTCTGATTCGGGTAGAGTGACAAGTGGTGTACCACAGGGGTCGGTCTTGGGACCAACATTGTTTAATCTCTTTATCAGTGATTTACAAACAGGGCCAAATAACTTCATGGTTAAATTTGCAGACAATACTAAATTGGGGGGCAAGGTTAATAATCAAGAAAATATTTATGCATTAAAGAAGGATTTGGAAAAATTAACACTTTGGGCAAATGAAAATCATATGCAGTTTAATCAAGACAAACGTTTAGTAGTGCATTTCGGTGTAAATAATCCAAAACGATATATTATATAAGCGGACTACCATGTCACTCATCAAATTGTGAAAAGATTTAGGGATATATGTTAATAATAAACTTACATCAAATGATCACTGTGTTAGAACTGCTTGCATGACCAACAGACTTTTGAGGCAAATAAAACGCACTTTTGTTAATCGCACTGAAGAATGCCTTATTCCATTGTATAGGTCATACATTAGACTGTATCTAGACTATGGCTCCCCTTTCTGGAATCCAAACCAAAAAAAAGACACATCAGTTCTTGAACAGGTTCAAAGGAGGATAACTAGAATGATTCCAAGATTAACAAATTTGGATTATCAGAACAGATTAAAAGCTACTGGTCTCTTCTCTCTTCAAACTAGAAGATTAAGAGGTGATATGCTTATGGTTTTTCATTTAATAAATTCACCAGTTCTAATGGAAAAATGTGGTCTAACACTCTCCAAAAGGAGACGTGTTCCAAGACTGCATAATAAATAGCTTGAAGTAAAATATTATAAAACCAGCAAAAGGGGAAACTTTTTTCCAATAAGAGCATCCATTGTATGGAACACCTTGCCACAAGAATTGGTAGAGGCAACTAGTGCCACTGTCTTTAAAAACAAATTAGATGTTTGGTTGAGGGATAATAGATAAATAATGTCCCACATAGTGTGGGGAACAGTCTCGATGGGCTCTGGCCTTCTTCTGTTCTTTCATACCAAGTAATAATACCAAGTAATAGTAAGGTGCTTCAAGCCTGGGGTGCAGCTTCTTGAGTATGGAGTCAACATGTACAGAAAAGTTGAGGTGCTGATCAAGCCAAATCCCGAGGTATCTGAAGGAGGTACAGGCCTCAAGGGGCGTCCCTTCCAGGGTGTGGAATGTGAGCGGTGAGGGGAGCCTCGATAGTCTCTGCCTTGTGCCAAAGGTCACTGAGACTGTTTTCTTGGCATTGAGGAAGAGTTGATTGGAGTGAAGCCAGTGTTGGACCGTATTAAAGTCCAGCTGCAATCTGGTCATAACCTCTGAGGCTTAGGGGCCAGAAGTATGCAGCACAGTGTCGTCCACATGCATGTGGATTGAGGTGTGTGGGCAGGAAGAGGGCAGGTCATTCAGAAAGATGGAGAACAGAAGTGGGCCTAGGACCAAACTTGTGGTACCCCTGTGGTGACAGGAAGGGGCGCCGAGATAGAAGAACCGATTCTGACCGATTGGGACCAGCCTGCAAGGTACAAGTGGAACCAACTGGGGGCTCAGCTGCATAGACCAGCATTGGCGAGTTTGGTCAGGAGGAGTGAGTGGGAGACAGTGTCAAATACCTTGGCCAGGTCAATGAAAATGGCAGCCATGATGTGGCCAGCATCCATCCCAGTGAGGATGGAGTCAGTGAGCCTGAGAAGGGAGGTAGTGGTGGAGTGGGATTTCCTAAAGCCAGACTAGAAGGGGGTGAAAAAGGAGGAGGAATCCAGAAAGGGTGATAGGCGAGTGAGAACTAGACGCTGTTGTAGTTTTGCCAAGATTGGTAGTAGGGAGATGGACCAGTAGTTGCTTGGGTTTGAGGCATCCCCACCCTTGGGAAGGGGGATTACGGTGGCATGTTTCCATTCAGAGGGGACTTCAGCAAGGGAGAAGGATAGGTTGAAAAGGGAGACAAAGGTATGGCTATGGCGGGGGCAGAGAGGTGGAGCATTTTGGAGTCCAGCCCAGTGGGGCATTTGTCCCTGTTTGGATTAAGGGCAATCAATGCATTACATACCTCATCTGGGGTGACCTGCAGGATGGAGAAGCAGTGAGCTGAGGGTGTGCCACTGGCTGGGGTGGTAGAGGTGGTGTTTTGAGGAAGGAGAAGTGAGGACAAAAGGGTGACATGGCTGTTTATGAAGTGGGCATTAAACAGCGTGGCCAGTGCTGGAGGGTCAGCTATGGTGAGACCACCTACCTGTAGGGTAGAAGTGGGTGGCTGCGATGGAGGGCTGAGAAGTGATTTTACCACTTTCCAGAAATTGGCTGGGTGATGGGAGGTGGAATTGAATGCGACTTTGAAATAGTTGGCTTTTGCTTGGTGGATTTTCCTAGTGCTGGCATTGCGTAATATACGATATTGCTGGAGGTCAGCTGGTGAGCTGGAAGACTTAAAAGATTTCCAGGCCTTGTCCCTGCTTCGGAGGAGGGCTAGGATTTTGGTTGAGATCCAAGGGAGGTGACTCCTCTGACCCTAGTTCACCTGAGGGGGTCGTAACAATCCCAAACGGCAGTGAACTTCGTCTTAAAGAACTCCAGAGCCTTGTCTATGGAGGTGGATTGACTGATGCATGACCAGTCAGAATTGACCAGATCATTAAGTGAGGAGGTGAGGTCCAGTGATTTGAAGGATCTAGTAATAAGAATTCTGGGCAGGGGAGCTTTTGTTCTGTAGATTTTTCTTACCGAAGAGATTCCATGGTGGTCGCTAAGGGCATCCGGAAGGAGGCCTGAGGCTAGGATCCTATGAGGGTGTGTGGTGAGGGACCAGTCTAGAAGAGTGTGATTCAATGATTTGTGGTTTAATTTAGTGGGTTCTGAGATTAATTGAGCTAGGTTAAGGGCAGTCACCTTGTCCCTAAGCTTGGAGTTAACCTTAGCGAGCCAGTTTAGGTTAAAGTCCCAAAGTATATGGAGCTCACCTCCTGAAGCCAGAGAGTTTAGTGTGCCTAGGTGATCCAGTATCACAGGTGTGTTAGTGTTGGGAGCGCAGTAGGTATCTGCAATGAAAATCAGAATTGAGTGGGAGAGGGAGAGTTTTACCATTAAAGCGTCGATGGACTCCAAAGGCAGGATAGGGCAACTGGGGAAAACTGGATGGTGGAGGCAATGTACATGGCCATGCCACCCCCTCTTTTACCCAACTGATCATGTCGGATGAGTGTATATCCAGGTATAGAGAATTCGGTGCCCAGATTGTGGGGCTTCAGCCAGGTTTCAGAAATAATCAGGATGTCCGGTTTGAGGGACAGGGCAAGGGGTTGAAGCAGGGTTATTTTATGTAGAAGGCTATATATATTAGGTTGAATCAGTTTTAAGCCTGAGGGGAGTTGGAGTGGTACAGAGTGGTTTGGGGCACGGTGGTTAGGTCTGGGGTTTGGCTCAGTATCACCTGCTAGGAGTAGCAGTAGTGTGATCAGGAATTTGGTATTATGTGCAACCCAGTGTAGCTTTCTAGTGGTGGCATAAGGCTTGGCGATAGCAGCTGTTGGCCTATGAGGATTGGGCAGTAGGGCTAGGTGGCTAGTTTGGAAGTTGGGTGGGAGCACAACGGGGCCGAGTGATAGTGTGTGGAAGTGGCAACCAGGGTGTGTGTCAGCTTTGTTAGCAGCAGTATTAATGTTTATTGGCAGTCTGATGCATGGTGCCTGACAGTCCACCAGATCAGGGTAGGTAGACGGCGGGAGGGACATCCAGGGGATAAGGATAAATATAGTAGTTAGGTACAGTGGAAACATAATAGAGAGATAGTAATGTGAGTGACAGCTGTCATGTTCATGAGGTGATGTGAGAAAATGGCAATGTTGGAAATTTAGGGTCAAAATTTAGAAAATTACTTAACGAATGAATGAACTTAGAAAAATTCCAATGTACGTTCATAACTTTGTAGATCTTCCTGGACATAAAGTCTCCACCACTCATTCACAGTGATGGGAACTATGCCGGAGGCGCTAGGACCCAGCAGGAGCAAACTTTTTTGCAGGAGTGCCGGCGCCGGATATGGAGCCGCGAGCCTCGGCTCATGCGGCAATGACTATCTCAGCGTCGAGCCTCCAACCGCCTCAGTTCCTTTTTTCCCACCGTCGAGTGCACTTCAGTGACAACGTCGCTCGCCCTCTGGGAGTCAAACTTCAAACTAGCAGCATAGTTTTCAGTTTTATTATTTTGTAGTATATCTCTTATAAGTACCAGTTACGATAATTTATTCTTATTAAAGAAAGAAGTCTCGGCCTACATTGACGAAGTCGACCATGAGCGGGTCAGGTGACGGTAGAGAGACTTTGTATGAAAGCTGTTCAGTCAGCCGGGCTGGGTCGTGCACCGCCCTCTCTGGGGCGGGGGTCTGACAATGGGCGGTCCAATGCCGGGGGCGGTCCCGAAGCATAAACGGAAACAATCGCATTCTCAGCAACGTTCAGCCTCAAGCTCTTCTTTTGCCCCCCGGTCAAGAAAGAGAAGGCATCACTCGAGGTCGCCCTCTGGTATGTCTGCGCGTCAACTGTCGGTCATTGGGGTCGGTTGCCGGTCTCTTCCTTCGCAGTCACCGGCTTCTGGTCCTGGTCACTGCCTCTTTGACATCGTAGCCCTTCCCCACCTTCTGATAGGGCTTCAGATGAGCAGTTTCATCATTGGGCTGCTCTGATGGAGCAATGGGCTCAGAGGTTAGTCCAGCTGCCTGGCCTGGTCACTCGGGGCCTTCGGGCTCTTCGAGGGGTCAGGTAGGACGGTTGGACCTCCCTTGTCGTGCGGCACCTTCCTCGGTGCTGTCGACTCCCTGCTCAGGTGTTTCCCCCCCCCTCACATGGCTGCAGCACAGGGGGCCACACCGATGCCTCTATCTCCTGGTATTTTTCCTTCTTTCTCCTCAAACCCTAGTTTTCAGAGCTCTGTGTTGGTTTCGGCGCCGTTGGCATCAATGGGTCATTTGGCACCATCCTCGGTGCCGATATGCCTGTCTGCGGCATCCTCGCCGCCATCAAGGTTGTTGACGCCGCCCTCCGCACTGGGTCAGGCGGTACCGTGCTCCTCTTCGGCGCCGAGGTTTGGTTTTACATCTGCCAGTCTTCAGGGCTTCTCCTCTCCGAATCTTTTTCCTTCCTCATTTCATTCTGATTCTCTCTCCTTTCCTGTCCATACAGTCCCACCTGGGCTGTCAGGAGATGATATTGAGCCTGATCCAGACCTTCGACTGGGTGACGATGTGGAAGGACCTGGACCTAATCCTGTTGCAGAGCCTGTGGTCGAGGACCTGCCATGTAAGTCTGTGATGTAAAATTTGAATTCCACTCTTTCTCTCCAGACTACTGATATAGATCCTGGGAAGCTTTTACGTCTCCAGTACCTTCATGTCCTGGAAATCCCTATGGATTTAACCCCACTGGTACAGCCCTCCTTTGAGACGCTTTCTCAAATGGTATGGAATAATCCCACTCTCATTCCTTCTGTGGCTAAGTCCATAGATAGAAAGTACGCTGCTCCCAAGGATCGACCCATTTTGGCCTCCCAAGACTTTGCGGACCCTATTGTAGTCCTGGCAAAGAATGATAAGGTCGTCCTCCCTCAGGCTACTACAGCCCGCCCTATAAACAAAGAATCTCGTAAGATAGATAGCGTAGGCAAGAGAGTCTTTGCTGCATCCACCCTGCGTATGCGTATTGCCAGCTACCGGGGTTATTTCTCTCAATATGAGTATGTTCTTTGGCATTCGCTCAAACAATTGGTAGAAGCTCTACTGGAGTCGGATACTACTTCAGAGCTTCTTCAGACCATAACCAGGGCTATCGAGTCCAACAACCAGCAGGTTAAAGCAGCTATGGATACTTTCGATACTGCCTTCCGAGCGGTGGTGTTGGGTATTTGAACCCGCCGTCAATCCTGGCTGCGCATTTAAGGCTTCACGAATGATGCCCAGCAACAGGTCATGGCATTACCCTTCGATGGTGTGTATCTCTTTGGCCCTCAAGTGGAGCAAGCTCTAGAGGCCACTCAAAAGACTAAGTCTGCCGTTAAATTGGCTCGTCCTCCTCCCGCCAATTCTGGGGGGGCGTTAATAAGCACCAATTTCACAACCATCAGTCTTTTCAAGGCAAGGGCAGGGGAGGTTTTAATAATAATCAAACCCCCCAACCTCAAAAGAAAACGCAACGGAAAGCACAAGGGCCCAAAGCGCCCAGTGCCGCCTTCTAAGTTTCTGGCCCAAGTCCCTCCTCAGCTGCCCGTGGGGTACTCTTTCTTGGTGGTGGTAGGTCATCTGAATTAGTTCTACGACTGGTGGATGTCCATAACATTAGACAAATGGGTCCTACGGATAATCCGCGAGGGGTATTAACTCAATTTTTTAGTGCCCCCTTCCCGGATCGTCCCCCCAAACATCAGCCCAGGCTGTCAGTACTTAAGTCAGAGCTTCTCGCTTCCAAGATACAAGGCCTTCTGAAAAACAGGACAGTAGAAATAGTTCCGTTGGATCAACGGAACACAGGGTTCTACTCCCATTACTTTCTGGTCCCAAAGAAGACCAGGGGCACATGTCCCATTTTGAACCTCAGACAATTGAACAAATTTCTTCCCAAGGAAAAGTTCAAAATGATTTCGCTAGGAACTCTGTTACCTTTGCTTCATCAGTGCAACTGGCTAGCCTCCGTGGACATTCAGGATGCTTACCAGCAAATTCCTATTCCCCCAAAGCATCACAAATGCCTCAGGTTTGTGGCTTTGGGCCAGCATTATCAGTTCAGAGTCCTGCCTTTTGGGCTGTCCTTGGCGCAGCGAGTTTGTACAAAGTGTTGTGCAGTTCTCGCAGCGCATCTCAGAAAAATCGGGATTCAAGTGTTCCCATATCTGGACGACTGGCTTCTGGCAAGCCCTTTCAGGCAAGGCACTATCGACGCCATGGCCAGGGCCTCAGACTTTCTCACATCCATGGGAGTCCTGCTAAATCTCAAGAATCACAGTTGCAGACCTCCTAGGAACTCTTCTGGACACCTCCTGTGTGAAAGCTTTTCTACCAGAGGACAGAAGGAGCGATATCCTACAGATGGCCCGATACATCAGAGAAAAAACAGCTCGGTTTGAGCTATCTCGATACAACGGTTGCTCGGTCTCATGGCATCCTCGGTGTTCACTGTACCCCTAGCTCGCCTCTACATGAGAACCTCTCAATGGATGCTCAGTACTCAGTGATCCCCAACCACTCACCCTCAGTCCTTTCTCATCAAGGTGACAGAACTTCTGAAGAGGTCTCTCACCTGGTGGACGCAAGAGGACAATCTTCTACAAGGATATCCCTTTGCTCCCCTAGATCATCAGATTTCCATTACCACGGATGTGTCCCTAATGGGGTGGGGAGCTCACTGTCAGAATCTCCACACCCAAGGTACGTGGACTCAGAACGAGTCCCAGCTTCACATAAATGTCCTAGAAATGAGAGCCGTCCTTTATGCAGTCTGAGCTTTGAAGGATGTTCTCTGTCACAAGAACATTCTCCTTCAAATGGACAACAAAGCAGTGATTTATTGCATCAACAGGCAGGGCGGTGCACACTCTTACCCTTTATGCAGGGAAGCAATGAGAGTGTGGGAATGGTGCCTGGAGCACAAAGCTCTAATTCAGACGGTCTACCTGCTGGGAGTGCAGAACAAACTGGCAGACCATCTCAGCAGAACAGAGACAGATCCTCACGAGTGGTCTCTAGACTCAACCATAATTCAGTCACTATTTGCAGAGTGGGGAACTTCAGACCTAGACCTTTTTGCATCCCCACTCAACACAAAACTGCCTCTCTTCTACTCCAGAAATCCAGGGCCTGGCATTTTCTGTCAGAATGCGTTCAGGCTGCAGTGGACAAGACGCTTTCTATACGCCTTTCCTCCTCTTCCACTAATTCAGAGGGTACTTCTCAGATTTGAATCCAAGGGGCACAAAATGATCTTCATTGTGCCCTTCCGGCCTCGACAGATATGGTTTCCGTTACTCAACAGTATGTCGGTAACCTCTCCAAAAGCGCTTCCCCTTCAGATGAATCTTCTGACCCAAGGACCAGTGGTCCATCCCAATCTGACGTTGCTTCACCTTCATGCCTGGCTCCTGAAGAGATAGAAGTGAACAGGTTCAATGCCTCTGGGGGGGTTTCGGATATTCTCTTGGCTGCGCGCAAGCCGGCCCCTAGAAAAACTTACAGAGCCAAATGGAAGCATTTTTCTCCCTGGTGTGCAAGATCCTCTTTGAATCGTTTTTCCTGTCCACCAAATAAAGTTCTAGAGTACCTTCTAGACCTCTCAAATTCAGGTCTGCAATACTCTACAGTCAGAGTTCACCTTTGCGCCATTTCAGCCTACCATAAGCCAGTACTCTCCTTATCGCTGGCTCAGTTACCAGTAGTTAAAAGGTTTCTTAAGGGTATTCTGCATACCAGACCCACTGTCAGACATCCAGTCAAAGCTTGGGACATTAACCTTGTGCTAGACATACTCACTTGAAAGCCTTTCGAGCCTCTAGCAACCTGTGAACTAAAATTTCTCTTGGAAAACGGCCTTCCTGGTGGCCATTACCACGGCTCGTAGGGTCTCTGAAATACATGCACTGGTCTCAGACCCTCCGTACACTGTATTTCATAAAGACAAAGTAGTTCTTAGGACCCATCGTAAGTTTCTCTAGAAGGTTGTTTCAGAATTCCATCTAAACCAACCTTTAGTCCTACCTACTTACTTTGCAAACTTCCAGAATGAGGGAGAGCGTACCCTTCATTCTTTGGATGTCAGAAGAGCTCTGTGCTTCTATTTAGATAGAACAAAAGAAATTTGCAAAGCTCAACAACTGTTTGTTTCCTTCAGTGAGACCTGGCTGGGTCAGTCTGTCACTATCAGATGCATTTCTGCATGGCTGGTGGCATGCCTCCACCACTTTTATTCCATGGCGCAGGTTAAGCTGGAGGGCAGAGTGTATGCTCACTCTACTAGAGCAGTCGCGGCATCCCTGGTGGAAATCCACAATGTGCCCATTGCAGATATTTGCAGTGCGGCTACCTGGAACTCAGTGCATACTTTCGTCAAGCACTATGCCCTGGATGTCCATGCCAGGCGGCATCTCTCATTTGGCAGAACCATCCTGAATGGACTTCTGTCCTAAGATTGTGAGCTCTTGGTCTCTCCTGCCGCCCTTTCGGGGGATTATTAGCTCAGTACTTTCCCATCAGTGTGAATGAGTGGTGGAGACTTTATGTCCAGGAAGATATGAAAATTATGTACCTACCGTAGTTCTTAATCTTCTTAGAAGAAGTCTTCATCACTCATTCACACGCCCACCCACCATCCGCCAAGCACACTTCTGTTGTTGGTCTTCACTCCCTCGATCTTTAGGCTGTGAAGACTCCTTTGTTGACCCTTCTTATACAGGTCGCCTGGACTATCTTAAGTCCGGTTTTCATTAGGCCATCCTTCTAAGTTAGTTACGCTGCAACTCCTTGGAAAAAAAGGTACTGAGCCGGTTGGAGGTTGACTCCGAGATAGTGGAGGTTTGTGGTGCCGCTCCTCGCAGCTCCACCTCCAGCCCTCCTGCAAAAAAGTTTGCCCCCGCTGGGTCCTAGTGCCTCCGGCGTAGTTCCCATCAGTGTGAATGAGTGGTGGAGACTTCGTCCAAGAAGATCAAGAATTACGGTAGGTACGTAATTTTCATTTTTTTAATATTTTGATCCCATTGTCTGGTCTGTCAGCGCAGCAATAGGGCTACCGCTTGCAATGCCGGGAACCTGAGTTCGGGAACAAGCTCGGGTCATCAGGGCCAGTTGAGGGGAGGAGGATCAAGTGTCCCAGGAGACGCTGTCCTCCTCTGGAAAGGTTGAGCAGCCAGCTCCGCTGCAGTAGTACCACCTGGGCAACCACAGGTGGCAGTG
Source organism: Neoceratodus forsteri (assembly GCA_016271365.2). Lineage (NCBI taxonomy): Eukaryota > Metazoa > Chordata > Ceratodontiformes > Ceratodontidae > Neoceratodus > Neoceratodus forsteri. The sequence continues at coordinate 574,794,763 of CM057452.1, forward strand.
CAGTCAGGAGCGGCTTATGGGTGGGAGGATGGCGGCTAGCATTGCAACGTAGCGCTCATGCTTGTGCACTCTTGCTGCCGACATCCTCGGGATGGGAAGTCCAAGTGGAAAGTCCTGGTTGGCAGTTTCACGCCGGCTGCTCAACGGCCCTACACCTGACTACCCAGGCACCACCTCCACAAGACCGGATCCATTCTGCAGCGATGTTTGGGGCAGTCTCTGCCACCCCTGCCAGAGGGGAGTTAAGCTGTGGGGGAACTTTGGAAAAACATAGAAACATAGACTTTGATGGCAGATAAGGACTGCTTGGCCCACCCAATCTACCCATTTCCCTACCTATTGGATAAGCTGCAGATCCTAGTTAACCAACAGCCAACTTCCTCCTACCCCCCCACTAGAATTGCCATATGTCTGTCCCATGCATTCTTGAATCCTCCCACTGTTTTTGACCCCACAACCTCCTAAGGAAAACCGTTCCATGTGTCCACTGTCACAAACCCACTCCTGGGGGTCAGGCCCACAGAGCTCACAGTGCCTACCGTGACTGGGGGGGCAGTGATACCCTCCTCATACTTTTAGAATGCTCATCGAGGTCACGACTGCAGCTCTGCCACGAGGACCAAGGGCATCCCTCTGACTTTGAATAAGGGCACACTACCAGTCTTGAGGCCAAGTATGAATCCCTCCATGGCTGTTACACAAAGGAGGAAGACCCAGGCATCACACTGTCTTTGGGGTAGCAGTGTAAGCCTGATTTGGCCATTTATTTATTTAGCTTTTGTTGACCAGGTAGGTACACTAGACAATCTGTATGCCTATTTTCAGGTACGACCCGGGAGAGTACAGTGAAAATACTGGTTCAAACAAGGTACATAGCAACAAGAGGGGCAATGTACAGAGTTACAAGACAGCAAGATAAACACAGATAGTATACAGTGAGCAGTAATAGGTAAAATATACATATACATACAGAATTAATAGGCTAACACATTCAATGGTAATTACATTGTATGAGTGACCCTATTTACCAGGGCCACTTAATTCATAAGCAGATGGCGATCAATCACATGCTACCCAGAGATTAAAGGGCAGTAGGCAGTGGATCAGAAAGGGACCAATTTGGAGAACTGGTTAGGGTGGCTTGGGACACCCACACACCGAGGACAGTTTCAAGTGCTCCCACAGGGAATTCCGGAGACACAGTTGGGAGGGGAAGGAATGTACATGGTCAGGAAGGGAGTTCCATAGCCTCGGAGCACATGTAGCAAAGTCCCTATCCCCCATTAGGGTTCGAGTATATGGAACTTTGAGCACCGCCGAACCCTGAGACCTGAGGGAGTAGGAGGAGAAGCTACGCAAGCCCTGGTGGGATGCCAGTTCTGAGCACCTTTCCTACGAAGCAGCCCAACCCGTATTTCAAGTGATTGGCTGGGGAAAGTTAGCTCAGTTTGTCGTATAATTGACAGTGGTGGGTGAGACATGAGACAGCCAGGGCAAAGCGACAGATGTTGTTATAGGTTGTGTTCCACATGACAAGGTGGACCTTGGTGGTGCCAGCGAACAGGAGAAGACCATAGCTTAGTGAAGGGAGCAGCACACCTCTGGCCAGTACCAAGCGAGCTGCAGATGTCAAGTTTTTCTTTGCCCTGTAGGCAAGACCCAGTTTGCAGTTTATGGTTCTACAAACATTTAGGATGTGACTCCCCAGGTCGAGCTGGGGGTGAAGTGTAACCCCAAGTTATTGTAATGAAACTTTGGTTAGGAGGGGAGAGCCATCCACACCACTGACACATTGAGGGACAGGGGAGGCCTTGATCTTGGCTGCTGACCCAAAGAGCATGGCCTGAGTTTTTTTCAGATTGAGGACCAGCTTGTGGGATGTTACCCAGGCTTGAGTATTTATAAAGGCCTCACTCAGCTGAAGGTTAAGAACCCCAGTGTCTCGGGAATGTGCAAGGATGACAAGATCATCTACATATAGGGTGGCACTGCAGTTGGAAGCAGCAGCAGGGAGGTTGTTAACAAATGCAGAAAAGAGAAGGGGCCCCAAAACTGATCCCTGTGGGACACCAGAGGTCACTGGAGTGGGGTCAGAGAGGACCTTGTTGAATTTAGTCTGCTGTGTTCTGCCCTGGAGGTAGTTTCTCAGCCAACTCAAGGCGGGGGGGACAGGCCTAAGGACTGCATCTGTGAGCAGAGTAATGCATGGTCTACAAGGTAAAAGGCCTTGGATAAGTCAATGAATATAGCCCCAGAGAGTTCGCCCTGGTCCATGGCCACCCTGATGCTGGAAGAGACAGAGACAAGGGCTGTGGTCATGCCGTACCCTTTTCGATATCCATGCTGTGCAGGGGACAGCAACTGATGAGTCTGAATATACTCTGTAAGCTGTTCTGCCACAGTTTTCTCTAAGAGTTTACTAATGGCCGACAGGATGGCAATTGGATGATAGTTGTCCAGGACTTTGGGGTTACCTTGCTTCAGAACAGGGACAATCCTTGCTACTTTCCAAATACCAGGGGATAACACCAGTGGCAAAGGACAGATTGAAGATATGTGCCACTGGGATGGCAATGTAGGGAGCACCCAGTTTCAGAAGCTTGAGTTCCATGTTATCATGGCCAGCACTGGAGTATGGGGAGAGACCAGAGAGAAGTCTCTGTATCTTCTTGACAGACACAGCCTTGAGAGAAAATAATGGGTGAGAGGGGTGAGCCTCCTGAGGGACAGCGGCCAAGGGGCCTCTAATATCCCCTACAGCAGGGAAAGAGGAGGTATGTGTGGAGAAGTCCGAAAAGTGGGAATTTAAAGCATTAGCAATCATGAGTGGATTATTACAACTTGACCTTCCAGTGATCATGTCAGAAACTCCCAAGTTGGAGGAGCCACTGACTAAGATTTTTTATGTTCCTCCAGAACCTTCGTGGGTCCGTAGCAGAGCTAAGCAGGGCAGATTTACAATATTCACTTTTTGCCACCCTGATGGCATTTTTGCACTCATTTCTGAGCTTCCTATACTGTTGGAAGATGGACTGATCTAACGTGCGTTTGAAGTGAGCCCAACACTTGTCCCTTGCACGCATAAGGGCTAGGAGGATCCCATGCAGCCATTTTGTGGCAGTCCCCCTCACTCTCTGTCTAATAAGGGGGGGTATGTTTGTCCTGCAGGGTGCCGAAAACAGAAACTGGGAGACAGCTGTGGACGGGTCATGGGCACTGAGCACTCCTGACCAATCAGTGGTCCTCAGATCATCATGAAAAGACCACAAATCAGACTTGGAGAAATCTCTAACATGAATGATTTTTGGAGAGGGGACCTTCCACACACAAAACACCGGTGTGTGATCTGAGATGGAGTCAGGTAGGGTTCCAGCTGAGCGAACCTATCTGGGTGGTTAGATAGGACCCAGTCCAGTAGGGAGCTAGTACCACCTTTAGCAGCCCATCTAGTGGGCTCCTGAATAAGCTGAGTGAGGGCAAGACTCGCCAACAGAGGTTCAAACTGCTTGGAGTTGCTTCTTGTCCAGTTTAAGTTCACATCACCTAGGATCAAAAGTTCATTATCCCCAACAGAAGGGCCAATGGTATCCAGGAGGTGGGTAAGTTCAGGCAGACCACCCTTGGGGGGATTATATGTGCATACAACATGCAGCTTCTTTGTATTTCAAGCAGCAGTACTGTGCAAGTAGTCGCAGGTAGACAGAGAGGACTGCTGATGGATTACCGCAGATACACTAAGGTGACTCTTCTAGTAAATTAGGATACCACCCCCTCACTTTTTTCCCAGCCAATCTTGTCTAATAAACTCATAGCCAGGAAGTGCGCAGACTGAGTCTGGAATTGAGGGTTTCAGCCAGGACTCTGTAATACCTAGTATGTCAGGCTTACAGTGGACGCTGTACAGGACATGCAACTGCCTGGTTCAGAATCCCTGCAGACTCATCCCTGGAACTTTGGTAGTCTCCCTATCCTTCCAGATCCCTTACTCCAGACCCTTTTCTCAATTTGGTTGCTTATGGTGGCCCATTTGGCAATAACAGTTGTCACAGATTAGTGTTACTGTTTTCACAATTCACACACACATAGAAAAAGTCTTACTCGGGCAGAATTTCTTCAGGAAAACAAAGTTTTTCACTAAAATAAATAAATGCAGTTACAACTAAAAGAGAACAGGTACTAATTTAGGTTACAGTATGTAACCCCCCTGCAAATGGGGGTTCCCAAAAGACTTCCAGGAGCTTGCTTGAATGCTCCAAGCCTGAATGGTGTTTGGCATTTAAGCCATTTATCAGTGAGTGTTTTTAGAACCTCTGGTACTGTCTCTTTAAGAGCTGTCTGCTTGCAGACATAATTAGTTTGTATGGGGGACTGTGTGTTTCTTTGATTGAGTACCACCAAGCTGCTGCCAATTCACTTCATTTTTGCAGTCACTAGGAGTGCAAAGGAACCTATCTGAAAGATGTAACTGTTTGCCAGAAATTATTTAGAGTAATAATGAAATTACAGTTTGTCTAACCTGCTTTCTTTGCAGTCAGAACTGTGTCTGCTAGTTCCCCATTCTAGTTTTGAACTGCTGAACTGGACCAATCAGTGTGGGGTAAGCTAGCTTCAAAATGGTGCCTTGGACGAATCAGAACTTGGACTCACAATCTGAGCCAGCCACAAGAGGATTGTATGGGCAGTGACTCTGGGAGATGTAGTTTAGACTTCAGTGCCTTTTGGACCAACAGCAGCAGTCTATTGTGAGTGACAGCCAATCAGTCAAGAACTGGGAGGAACTCAAAGGAAGTGCCCGGTTTGTCGGTTGGAGTTTCAGTTGAGCTTTGGCAGTGAAGAAGGAAGGAGCCCTGTGCTTTTCAGTGTGCAGTTTAGTCAAAAAAGCGTTATGTAAGGCCGAGTTCGGTCTGCAGCTTGTGTAACAGCTTGTTAGGACTGAATCCGTCCTGTGAAAAGAATCAAAGGATCTCTGAAGAGTAGAAACCAGGCTCACCCTGTAGAAGACTGGAAGAATTGCTGAAAATTGCACTGGTCTGTCAGGAACTGAATCTGCTGTGTGTTCTCCCGGTATTGTGCAGTAATTGCGATCGGGTACAGATGCAGCCTGCCTGGTATAGTGCTTTCTTTTATATGGATGTGTGAAGAGGTTTGTGTACCTCAAGTGAGCCCTGCTGACATTGAAGGACCCTATCTTATTTGGAGGTCGTGAGTACTAATTCAAGGTTGCTCCTTGTTGAATTGCCACATTAAATCCAAATGGAATTACTGTACTGCTGACTGTTTAATTCTCCTTTCTCTGTGTGGAGAAAGGCCCTACCAGCTGCCATGGTTTGGACTAGCCACTAGGGCTTGGGTACCTAGGGACAGTAACTGATAGGGATAGGCCTGTCACAGAGCCATAGGTAGATTATTAGAGTGATAAGCTGATTAACCTGATTTCCCCTCTCCTTGTTATATCCCCTAAATAAATCAGAGCTGCTTGTTTCAGCAAAGTTATACTGTCTGAGGTATTTGTCTATGTTAAAGTACTGTACTGTGATTGTTGCACTGTATCTCATTTCACAGGAGGTCCCAGTGCGGAACCAGACCTGGGGGTAAGTGTATACTGTGAAGGTAATTCTGATATATTGTGTGGGCCACTAGTGGGAAGAAAGGGGGGTTGCAGTGTCCCAGAGGGCTGTGACCAAGTTAGTTTAACTATTGCAAACCCTGACCTCTGGGTGGAGGCACCCGCCATTGGATCCAGGCCCCTCAACCTGTTAGTGGCAAATCAGGCAGGGGTAGTAGCCCCTGGGATAGCGCCATCTAGGGGTTACAAGTATAAGAAACAAAATGGGGAAAAAATGCACAGAAAAAAATGCGCTAAAACACGTTAGCCAAGTCTACCATAGGTACGAAGATTTCAAAGTCCAGAGAATTGCTGAGTTGCACAATATTGCAGTCTTTCTGTAGCAGCCTTTGGCTCTTAGGCAGTATCTGTACTAGCAACTGTTCACTTGTAGTCAGGAGAAAGAGTCCAAACAGAATGGCCCTGAGTGTCTGTGCTGGAGAGTTTAAATAGAAGACCACCCCCCGCAATACACATATCGGTAGTTCCTCAATGAAACTGAAGTAGTTCTTCAGATAAAGATCACGGTTTAATTTTTAAATTATACCATCTGTGAGATTTCCTCCTGGCTGTACAGTGGGTCATTCCCAGTCCCCACCCAACTCTTTTGCTCTACTGACAACAGGAAAATTTAAATACTATAACATACAGCATTACTGTTCATAAGTATTTGGGGACCAACACAGCCCTTGCCTTTCCTTCACTTCCACGCTGACTGCTGATAGATTAATGCAAACTGCAAAGCACAAAGAGCGGTTTGCATTATCCAGTCAGTGGCCGACAGATTTGTTGAATTTGTCAGGCACTGAATATTGATTTCACAAATGGATTAAAAGATTTTGGGAAGCCCACAAGGTTGTTCAACCCCAATGTTGGGTGCTTCACCTCAGTTTCCCTAATACCATCAGCCTCCTCCAAATCCCTCTCTTTTCCGTCTGGCAGCCGCCGGAGGTTTTAGCCCCCATCCCCACCCTCCGGTAAACTGAATCAGGCCTGAGAAGCACTCAGAAAAGGCATCAGCTTCTGAAGTTTACAGAGTCCGTTCTCCTCTTCTCCACCCTCACCTGAGCTGTTACCGAGAATGAGTACACAATTCCATTTGGTGGCCTGAAAAGGAGCATATGTTCTTACTCCTTCCCATTGTGATTCCAGCATCATGATGGGAAGGGAGCCTTCTGTGGCCATTATTCTGGTGCCTTAATGCATCATGTGTAATACTGATCTGCACGCATACAGGATACACCAGCCCGGGCCTGATTCAGTTTCTGCGGGGGGCTAAGCCACTAGTGGCTGCCAGATGCAAAGAGAGGGATTTGAGGAGGCTGTCCAGTATTGGGAAAACTGAGATAAGCACCATGTGGGGGGCATGTAAACAACCTTGTGGGCTCCTTTAAAACTTTGTCTGTTTTCCAAATCAGTACGCAGTGCCCAACAAATCGACCTCCTCTGTCGGCCACTGACTGGATAATGCAAACGGCTCTTTCTGCTTTGCAGTTTGCATTAATCTATCAGTGGTCAGAACAGAAGTAAAGTGAAGGAATGATTTATGTATAAGGCAAAACTAGTGTAAAATCATTTCCTATCTTCTTTAACCCACATTAGCCTCATCATACCATCGCTGCACAAACACTTACTTACTTCATGACTTATGACAGAACTAGAGTAAAATGTACCTCTTGTATGTTGTGTCTTTCTTTTTCTCACCAGGTCACAGCCTCTCGTTCACATCTGGGTTCTGCCAACAGCTTCCCACTCACATCTGTGCCCTGCCCGCTGCTCACATTAACTCCAACCCATCTGCTAGCAGTCCTGACACAGACACTTACTTGTGGCTGTGACTGCTGGTTCTGCTACACACACGTACTCCTTCAGCAGCCTTTGTTTTTGATTACCGGCACTCAGTCGTTCTTTGAGCATAACAGAAATGGAGTCACGCAGACAGCTGTTGCAATAAAAAAAAAAAATGGAGTCGGGTCTTATAGGGTTCATGATGAAGCTCACCCCGACTGCCCCTACAGTGTCTACAGTCACCCTCCATGGCAGCATTTCTCAAAGATCACTTCAATCCCCCACCCCAACAGACACTAGCTGACTTTTAAAAAGGAAAAAACATTTGCCAGCACCCCCCCCCCCACACCTGTAATGCTCCCGATTTCTCCTGGCAGCTGAATATCTCCCGCTCACAGGCTTACTTCTTTACTCCACTGCATAGATTCCTTTTCCAAAAAAACAAAAGAAAAACCAATTTTAAAACAAAATCTATACAGATTGCAATACATGCTAGTGACGTGTGTGTGTGTGCGCACGCAGGGCTCAAGACAGCAGTAGCATACCCCACCAAAAAAAAAAAAAAACTACAACTGTGGCAGCCAAACTAGGACAAATGCTGTAAAGCATTAACAAAGCAAAAAAAAATCTATTTCATGCCGGTGGAGGGGCTATTTTAGGTAAAATTCACCCCTAATTTGTACTTTTTCATTATTTGAACCTACTAATTTTAAATTTTACATATATATAAAATAGAGTCCCATTTTATAAGTGCAATAAACACTCCGGGGGTGTGCATTGGACATTTCTAATGAACAGCCAGGGGCTTAAGGCACTCGGCTGCTCACTACACCCCTGGCCATGCGTTAGAAATGTCTAATGCACACACCCTCGTATCTTATTGCTTACTTATAGTATCTCAGAAAGTAAGGAAATTCTTTGCAAAAACTTCATTAATGCACTAGTTAGGGTTGAAGCCAGAAAAGAAGGGAAATGTGGTGTTAGGACTCCATCCCCACCCTGCAGGCAGCAACAGGCATGGGGAGTGTGCCTTAGGGTTGTCAACTGTAACGTTCACATCATTTTCATATATTGTATCCATCTCAGTTTACTTACTCATGGAATGTAGTGAGCTAGGGTTGACAAACCCAAGGCCCTCCCCACGCCTGTTGCTACCTGGGTAGGGTGGATGGGTGTTAGGTTTGGAAACCCTAACTCCACATTTCCCTGCTTTGTGGCTTCAACCCTAACTAGTGCATTAATGAAGTATAATAACAGGCTACTGTTTTTTCCCATAGGGAAACTATAGTATAATTTTATGTTATAAAGGAGGTTTATAACGGCAAACGTGGTGCCTGGTTTCCCTGGTTCTGTGTATGCCCTCTAGCGTCGCTGGCTTCCCTGACAGCCTAACGCTGTGACTTGCAAACTATAGCTTACAGGCCCACTCAGAATCAGCAGTAAGTCAGTTTAAAAATACACAAACACTGTCAAAAATTTCAGGTACTTAAAAAAAAAAAAAAAAAAAGTTATCTTCAAAAGCCACATCCAACTGGGGAAACCCACTGAAACCCGGTTGGACTGTGGCACAGCTGCATGGAAACGTCGTCTTTTTTTATATAATTGCAGTGGTGAAAAAACAACACCCAGCAATTATATAAAATAAAATATGTGGTAGTGTGTTTAAACTTGGAAGTTACACACACCCTCGGTGTTGGATGCTTTCACAAACCCCTCAAGTTTCGCACTCGGAGTTTATGTAGCCTCTAACACTTCGGATGTGTGTAAACGTCTTTTTACAAACACCACTCCATACTTTATTCTATATTTTTTGCAAAGAAGACTGCACCCCTAAAGCCACATTTGCCTACTTTTGTGGTTTTAGTCTTAACCCTAAATGCTGTATTAAGAGTTTTTTGGAAAGAATATGGATAGATAGATAGATAGATAGATAGATAGATAGATAGATAGATAGATAGATAGATAGATAGATAGATATGAACATACGAATCTGCCAGCAGAAACAGGCCTTATGGTCTATCCAGTTAGTCTGCTCGAATGCTCAGCTAACACCCTTATATAGCAGCTGCCCCACCCTCCTCTCCCCCTCACCTTTAACCCCCCTCGCTCCCTGTCCCATGCCCTTTTAAAACTGCCCACTGTGTTACAGGATACCAGATAGACAGACAGACAGATCTACACATATGGGGCCAATTTTGGAAGGGGATGCGGCAGCACAGTGGACTTGTGGCGGGGTGTTCGATGCAAGTTGCGACTTGTGCCAAACATTGCAGCAAATGTGATTTTTTTAAGCTTCGTGCAGCAAACACTCGCCACAAGTCCAGAACCCAAGATCGCAAGGAGTTACACAACTATCTCCCTGGTCTACCCTTGTGTCTGGGATCGCGGCACTTGTGCCAACTCTTTGGCGCAAATAGCCGTAAAGTGGTGGAATTGTGGGTCGGCCCACCAGTGCAATGGATGCGCTACGCCCGTGATGCCGGCGACCCGGGTTCAGTAGCAAGCCAGGGTCGTCAGAGGGCTGGACGGGGGGAGAAGGATCGAGCACCAGACGGGCCATTATCCTTCTCTGGGAGGGGTGGGCAGTTCTCCTCACTGCAATACCGCCATCACCTGGGTGACCATCGGTGGTACTGGTGCAGCAGAGGAGGCGTAACACTAGGGAGGGGCAGGCGTTGGCAGAGGACTGGAGCAGGGGTGCATCTCTGCGCACCTCCAACTCATTGGTCCTCTCCGAGCGCTAATGTCTGCAGGGGTGGGACCAGAAAAGGGAAAAAGACCCCACGTCTGGTCTAGGTGATCGGCTCCCGCACCAAAAAACGACCGCGGAGGTACCAGGGTGGACTCCAGCTGCACGCTTCCATGAGGTCTCGGAGGAAGGTAAGAGAGGGGGCCTCCTCCACCCCACACGGGGGGTCAACCGGGGCTCTAGAGCTACAATGGAGCGGGGCACTATAGGAGTGATCCCATGTCCCCTCCGCGACGTAGCCTGAGTGGTGCATTGGGTGCCCTGAGAGAGGGACCAGTCGTGGAGATGGGGAGGAGTGGGGGAATTGTCACAATTGCGCCATCCCTTTGAAAATCAGACCGCTCTGCATCTGAGGGGCTTTGGCATATCTGCGACCCGTTGCATCAGATGCAGGACTTGCCGCAAGCCCTGCATCCACTTTGTAAAATTGGGCCCATATATATTTATCCAACACTTGTGTGGATATTTTGTGGCAGATATCCCAGATATGTCTGCTTTCTCCCCACCTAGAGTGAGAATATTGAAATATTCTCATTCTGTATCCCCTTGACGAAAAATATTCTCATGTTAGCTCCTGATTGGCCCTTGCCAACAGCATGAGTTCCACAGTTCCAAATGTAGAACTTTTACTTTCAGTTGTCAGCTGGCTCCCAACCAGTACTTTATTTCTCAGCCTTCATTTAAAAACAATTAAAATCACTCTGTAGGATTAAAAAAAAAAATTCTCACTTGCAATAGCATCCACAATCAGCCACTATGAAAACATTTCTCACAGAACCACTTCCACTGCAGCATACCTCCCTCCATCTCCCATCCACTGACCTCCAAATCTCCACTGGCATCCTCCTTCACTCTCCGTCATCGAGTGATCTCCTGTAGTCCCCATATTGACAGGCCACTTCATCCACTTTCCCAATGACCAGTAGGACCCCCTCACTCAGAACCATGCACTATGAACTTGGAAGATAATGCAGTGACGCACACATTAGCATCATGTGTGTCAGTCCTTGGAAACAACCGCTCGGTCATCCTGACTTACCGATCAGCATCTGAAACAACAAATAAATGCACATTAAGAAAAAAAAAACTGACAAATCAGTAACAAGTGTTAAATAAATTAAAAATTCCATGTCCCATACAGAAATATTTGTGTATTTCTCCCTCAGGTATTTTAACTTATGACATCACTCGTGGCTCTGCTACTTGTGATGTCATAAGGTCACAATAAACACAGCAATAGAGTCAAGCCATACAAAGACAAAGGTACTGGATTTTAGGAGGGCTGACTTTGCCAAAATGGGTGAGTGCCTAAGGAATGCACTAGCAAATGGGCAGGAAGGAGGGGTGGAAGAACAATGGGGAATAATAAAAACTGCCATCACAGAGGTAACAAGCCTTTGTGTAAAGCAAATAAACAAAACGAAACGAGGTAAGAAACCACTATGGTTCTCAAAGGAAGTGGCAGTGAAGGTTCAAGAGAACAAGAAAGCATTCAGGAAGTACAAGGAATCACAGAAGGAACAGGACAGAGAACTATATCAGTTAAAGCAAAAGGAAGCTGGAAAGGCAGTCAGAACAGCAAAGGCCCAAACCAAGGAAAAGATAGCCAACTCAGTTAAGAAGGGGGATAAAACCTTTTATAGGTACATCAGGGAGCAAAGGAAGACCAAGGAAGGGATAGTGAGGCTTAATAAAGGGGAGGAGGGAGGGTGGGCAGAGGGTGACTGTGAAAAGGCAGAGATACTAAACAAATATTTTTGCTCAGTATTTACAAAGGAAGAGGGGAGTACCTAAAACAAACAGTAGAAACACTCGGATACAGTTGATACCAGCCCATTTACAGAAGAAAGAGTTCTGAAAGAGCTCTTAAAACTGAAGGTGACAAAGCAATGGGGCCAGATGGGATTCATCCCAGAATTCTAAAGAACTAAAGATAGAACTAGTGACACCACTGACTACCCTCTTTAACAAATCATGGAGGATGGGGTGGTACCTGAGGACTGGAGGAGGGCAGATGTGATTCCTCTCTCACAAAAGGGGGAGCAAGGCAGAAGCATGGAAACCACAGACCTGTTAGTTTAACCTCAGTGGTAGGGAAATGATGGAATCACTTCTGAAGGAAAGAATTGCTATGTATCTAGAGGCCAGAGGGCACAGGACCCAAGGCAGCATGGATTCACAGCGGAAGGTCATGCCAGACAAATCTGATAGATTTCTTTGACTGGGTGACCAAAGTAGTTGATCAGGGAGGGGCTGTGGACATGGCCTACCTAGACTTTAGCAAGGCATTTGACACAGTCCCACACAATAATATACAAGTTAGCCAGCCTGGGAGTGGGTCCCAAGATGACAGCCTGGAGTAGAGAATTGGCTGGAGAATAGGACACAGAGAGTAATAGTAAATGGGTCACTCTGTGAAAAAGGGGTTTAACAGTGGAGCACTACAGGGTTCAGTATTGAGACTGGTCCTCTCTCAATGTCTTTATGCCTACATTGCAGAGGGACTGAAGGAAAAGTATGTCCTCTTTGCAGATGACACAAAGATCTGCAACAGAGTTGATGCACAAGGTGGGGTGGAAAGGATGAGAAGGGACTTGGCAAGGTTAGAGGAATGGTCAAATGTATGGCAGCTTAGATTCAATGCTAAGAAGTGTAGGTAATGCACCTGGGAAACAAAACCCAGGGAAGAGTACACAATGGGGGTGAGATACTAACAACAACAAAAATGGAAAGGGACCTGTGGGTAGTCATATCAGATGACCTAAAGGTGGGCAAGCAATGTGAGAGGGCAGCAAGGAGGGCTGGGGGATACTGGAATGCATGGGAGAGGCATCACCAGTAGAAAACAAGAAGTTATTATCCTCTGTACAGACAGCTGGTGCCACAATATCTGGAGTACTGCGGCAGTTCTGGAGACCCAATCTCTGCAAAGACATAGACAGGATGGAAGCTGTCCAGAGGAGGGCAACTAAATGGTGCAGGGTCTGCACCGGAAGACATATGAAGAGAGACTTAAGGAGCTTAATATGTATAGCCCCAGGAAAGGAGGGAGAGGGGGACATGATAGAAACCTTCTAGTACCTCAAGGGAATCAACAAAGTCCAAGAGGGTAGCATCTTTCAAAAAAAAAGAGGTGCAAGAACAAGGGGGCACAATTTGAAGATAGAAGGGGCGGCTCAGAGGTAATTTACAAAGCATTTTTCTACAGAGAGGGTTGTGGATGATGGGAACAGCCTTCCGGAGGAGGTTGTGGAGTCAAAACAGTGGTGGAATTCAAGCATGCATGGGACAGTCATAAGGCAATTCTAGGTGGTGGGGGTAGGAAGAAGTAGGCTGCTGGTTAACTAGGATCTGCAGCTTATCCATCAGGTAGGGAAATAGGCAGACTGGGTGGGCCAAGCAGTCCTTATCTGCCGTCAAATTCTATGTTTCTATGTAAATTACACTCGGGACAAATATCACAGACATTTCTGTATGGAGCATGGCATATCCCATAAATAGATAGATATACTCACATACCAGGTAAACCCCATTTTGAAAGGGGTTACACACACAGATCTGTCTGTCTGTCTATCTATCTATATATCTATCTTATATATATATATATATGTACTCTAAAACCTCATTACCGGTTCAAGGTATGATGGTATGAAAATCCAAGTGTATGTCAGGCTGACAAGGGTTTGCCAGAACAGACACTGCCTTTTAAACAGGCTTGTACATCTGATCCAGTACTGGCTGAGAATGAAAAAATACAGATGTAGTTTGTCCTCATGGGACTCCTCTGTATACAGCAGTCATTTTCTCAAGCAGGTATCGAGTCCGAACCCTGGCCAGCCTGCTGGCAGGGTGGTAGCACTACCTCTTGCAGCACCAGCAACCTAGGTTTGGGAGCGAGCTCAGGCGGCTGGAGGGTCAACTGAGGGGCGAGTTGGATCGAGCGGCTATTGCGTGCTGTCCATCTCCGGGGAGGGAGGAGGGGGGGATTCTGCCTCAGTGAGCCTCCCGGTAGTGCCCCTGGGTGACCACGGGGGTGCTTACTGGGAGTAGAGGCTGGGAGGCGTGCTGACGCTTGGCATGTATACACCATGGCGTCACTGCATGTCACACCTCCCCATCAGAAGAAAACAAAAAAAATTAAGCTTGGCCCTGGTGCCAGTTTCTGTGTGCCGCCTCCATTAGCCTGCCCAACGACTGGCACAATGGGGGGGGGGGGCGATGCTGGCTACCCCCTGGCCCTTCCTGGAGGGTAAACTGAGGCTCCGTGGGGGCAGGAAACCATGAACAAGCCAGGAGTACTGGCCCAGAAATGCAAGGGATATAAAGCATAAATGGAAAAAAAAAATAGAGCCAGAACCCTGATGGCAATAGGTGGTTACACCACTCAGCGTGAACATACTGGAGAGGCAGTTTGCACAAGAGCAGTATATATGTAATCTGTAAAAGGATGCTAGAAGAGAAGACAGTCCAAATTGTATGGTTTTTGTGCATATATCCAAACCATAAACATACCCGAAAGCCTAGTTACCAGTGCAGTGCATCGTGGGCGTGCAAATCCTTGTGCAAGTCGGATTGATAAGGCTTCGCCAGAACAAACATCACCTTTTAAACAGGTTTGTACATCTTATCCAGTCTATTCTGAGTATGTCAAAGTACAGACATGTGTTTTGTCCCCTTGGGACTTCTCAGTGTACAGCAGTTATTTCTCAACCAGGCATCAAGTCAGAACTCCATGGCAAAGGACATTTAGAACCCTTGAGAGTCCCAGGATGATGAAACATATGTGTATACTTTGTCAGTCTTGGCACCTTTTAGAAAATTCAGGATTCATAAAGAGGAGACTTGGGGGATGAGAACCAAGCATTGCAGCAAAGTACATTCCTGGCATAATCTCACTTCCAGAGGGCTCTCTTCTGCATTTTAGCAATTGAGAGATGAGGCAATATACTGACTAGGATTTAAAGTGTTAATATTGCCAGCCCATGGCGAAGCATTAGGGCTTCCGCTTGCGACGCCAATGCCTGGGGTTTGGGAACAGACCCAAGGAGTTGGGAGTGCCAGTTGCGGGGGTTGAGTGTCCCATGGACTGCTCTCCCTCTCTTGTGGGGGGGAGGCAGGCAGGGTGAGCGTTCAGCTTGTGGTCAACCCCTGGCAGAGGCCAAGAGGAGCAGCTGCTGGAGCTGAGATGTAGGGGAGGCTTGCCAGATGTCAGCACTTTGGTGCACCACATCATCACATGCCATGCCTCCAGGGGGAAAAAGCAAGCAGAAATGCCGGCCCCATTGACGATGCCCTGCTCCTCCATTCCTGCTACACCCGCCCGCAACACTTGGCTGGTGACCGAGTACTGTCCTTCATCAGGAACGGACCGATCCCACAGCCCTGCCCTGGGAGGTAAGCCAGGGAGGAACACCAGTAGTTGAGGGATCACCTGGGAGGATCATCACCAAAGTAAGTCTTGAGGGGTGAGTAGGGACCAAGGAGATTGGTGGCTGAGCTCCAAGGGACCAGGCAACAAAAAAAAGTGTTTATAGTGCACCTTGGGAAGTCCCCCTGTTTACCAAGACGTAATACTGTCATAGAAGTTCTTTTTCCTGATTTATTCCACTAAATTTGTTGATACCGTGTTACTTGATTGCATACTCTAGGCCCCCACTAAACAGCTATAAAGAAGTCTGTCTGCTTAGGTTGTTGTTGATCTTATCTGTGTCAGTCTTCACCATTCTTCACTGGTGGGTTCTGGCCAGAGGAGCAGGACCCCGCGGGAGCATTTTTTCTAAAGGAGGAGCCAGTGCCGTGGGTGGCACCGCCTCAAAGGCCGACACTGTGTGTGGCTTCAATGGCCGCCAGTAACCAGACCGACTCCTCCTCCATCCCAGTTCTGCTTCTCCCACCATCGAGTTAGCCCAAACTTGTGAGAAGAGTTTTTTTTTAAACTGCGACACCATGGCCTAGTCTGTTCGAACCATCCTTTAAACCATCCTAGTTCTGCAGGAGCCATTGTGTTCTCAGTGCCATCAACACCTGTAAGATCTTTCCTTATTTTTCTTTGGTGCCAAGACCTTTTGCTGTATTGTTTATTGATTTTTCCATCCGATCCTGTCTTGTCCCAGGGACAAGAAGAAGAAATCTTATAAGACGGGCCAGCTCCCAATGCAGCGGTGTCCCTGTGGCCGTCTTTATTCCATCTTGGATGGACATGATCGTTGCCTGACCTGCCTGGGCCCTAACCATGATATGGACTGTTGCAATGTCTGTTTTTCCATGGACCGCAGAGTATTGGAACACCGTACGTTTAAAGTCAGCCACACGCCGCCAACTTTTGGAGGACAGGTGCACTAGGGACACCAGACGCAGGTCCCTTGACACTTCCTACGGGCCCTCTTCCGGTTCTGTATGGGCCGCGGAGGAGGGAACTTCCACCTTTTCTAGCCTCGCCATGATGGAGGCCCCTCTTGCGGTGCTGGAGCCCCAGTCCGATTCCTATGGGGGTTGGGCCAGAGACAGCATTTTAACAATCACCTCCTCGGAGGTGAAGGCTCCCACGGCGTTGTGGCCTGTGTGTGCCAGGCCCAGCCCGGTGGTGCAGCACTGGGCTGGCTTATGGTGCCAGGAGCGGGAGAGTTTGGGAGGTCTTCTGGATCCGCTCCTCTTTGGGGGACGACGATTTTGAGGCAGATCCGGACTGGCTTCCTGATTCTTCGGAGTCCTCGGACTCTTCCCTTATCCAGCACTTTGGCACCTGTCCAACTCCCTCCTTCGGAGCTGGTGGTTTCTTCCGGCACCGGTGTTAGAGCCACTTGTGGCACCGATGGATCTTCTGGTGCGGGGGGTGGCACTGGAGGGTTCACCAGAGCTGGTGGGGCCTCTGGATTCAGAGGAGATGAGCCCTCCGTTTTAGGTGTCCAGGCTGGGCCCACTTCTAGACCTGCTCGGATGTCTGGGACAGGGGTGAAGGTTCCCTCATCTGCTGCCCCTCGGGTGTTGGTGGGTGAGGTTGTGCTTCCATGGTTGGTCCTGAGGAAGTGGTCCCTCTGTAAGTCTGAGGGGTTGATGGGACAGCGTTAGGAGCAGCACCCTTCCCTGGTAGCCTGCAAGGGTTCGGGTAGGAGCAGCAGCACCGGCCATGTCTTCTCCCCTGAGGTCTCCCTGGGGGGATCTCATCTCTTGAGGCTAGGGGCCACCCTTCTGGACCTACACAGCCCTGGTCGCCTCGCAAGGGGGGAATCCCTTTCGGGGCTCAGTCCTGACCGTTTCAGGATGGTTGAACCACCAGTGACTGCCTCAACTGCTGGATCCTTCCAGGGTGTTGGTTTGCCTGTTCGGTCCTCAAGCCCTGGCAGAGGTCATTCTCTCCCTCAGAGGCATTTGGCCCCTTTACCTCTGCCTTCCCCATCCCTTCTCCCGGGCCACTCTGGTCCTATGGAGCCTCTAACCTCTGAGCAATTTGGAGCCATGGATGCCCATTTCCCAGCTTATGTTAGATCCATGGATGAGCAGGTGTTTCACCATTCGCCACTGCAGTAGCCAGACTCTGACTCTGCGGACTCATCGGCCTCCTCGTCTTCCTCACATGAGGAAGAGGATCCTTCTTTCCACCTATCCTCAGACGCTGATCAGACCTCCTATCAGCATTTCCTTTCGAGGTTGGTCAACGAGCTCCACATTTTGCGATTGGAAAGACGCAATCCTGAGCGGGTGATGCACGCTTTTTCAAGCGAGTACAGTGCAGGCAACCTGGTGGTACCCGCCTGGCCCTCCCTCTTTCGGGAGGCATTGTACCGCACTTGGCAGCATCCATCAGTCCCCTCCCCAGCCCTGATGGACTGCTGGCACAGGTATTGTGCACCCCAGGGATCTCCGGGAGACCTACCTCACCCCTCTTCGGGCGTGATGCTCCTGGACACTTTCTCCGGGCATAGAAACCCAAAACTGGACCAGTCCCCAGATGCGAGGAGTTTTGACTTCTGGGGGAGGAGAGTCTCTTTCTCTCTCTCTCTCTCTCTCTCTCTCTCTCTCTCCATTGCAGCACATCAGGCCCATCATGCTGTCTATAACAGGCACTTATGGTCTTTGCTAGGACAAATCCTAGCATCTATGCCTGATACGGAGGCAACCAGACAAGCCATTGCCCTCTCCGGACGTGGCCTGGAGCTTGCGAGGCACCAAGTAAGGGCATCGTATGATGCCAATGAGGTGGCATCCAGGTTAGCAGGGACAGCGATCTGCGTCAGGTAGATGGCATGGCTTCATCTTTCCCAGTTGTCACCCATGGCCCGGCGAAGGGTGATTGCCTCCTCCTTCCGGAGAACCCACCTTTTTTCCCCGCAGAGTGAGGCGGGAACTTCAGGGGCAACTTCCATCTCCCAGCCAGAGGGAGACCCTGCCTCACCCTGAGTAGTCCCAGGCCTATCTAGGCCTGTAAGTGTCTCCCCCCTTCTGTGTCTCCCCACAGGAGGCTGAGGGACAAGCCCTTCTCAGGGTGTTACCAGGTCCTCTTCGGGGTGCGAGATCACTATCAGTGGTGATGAATGGTGAAGACTGACACAGATAAGATATGAAATATGTACCACTGTAATTCTTGATCTTTCTTTGTATCTTCACCATTCATCACTGCTTCCCGCCCTCCTTCCCCTCTTGGGCCTCAGACTCTGGGCAGTGCCTCCTCCCTGCTTGCTTTTCCCCAATTTAGGCCAATTGTGGGCCTAGTCCTGCTGGTACCTCTGAGCTCTCTGTTCCTTCTGGTGAAAGCTACAGAGGTTCACTGTTGGCGTAGGGCAAGCAGGGGTGCTTGTCCCTTCATGATGGGGACTCACCTGGGCCCTTTTCTTGCATTCCTGATGAGGACCCCTTTCTCCGCCTATGGTCTGAACCTCTCTGAGGGTATGAATCACCATCTCTGATCTTCTCGACCCATGGGATCCTCCTCAGGGCTATAGCTATTGGGAGGGCCCTGGTGACCCCTAGAACCCTTCCTTTCAGGAGCTGTGACTCCCAGTTCTCCCCGCTGGTTCCAGCTGACTTCTTCCTATGCAGTGTTCCCCTCTGGATTGTACAATATATGTCTGTAAGGGAGGTTCAACCTCTTGGCATCCTCTCTCCTCCTCCTGTCTCAGGGGGTGTGTCATCTCTAGACCTCCTGTGGGAGGAATCTTTCTACAGGTGCACCCTGCAGTGGCGTGGGTCCTGTCCCCACCCCAGGATGTTTTTAAAGACAGGAGTGGGAGATGCTTGCCACCCACTCCACCTCTTTTGGGCTGGTGGAGAGGGCACCTTTAAGTCTGGTGCCCTGGCTTGTTTAATGGCTTTTGGGCTGTTGCCCAGTAAGCCTCCCCCCCACCCAGTTTTCCTCAAACCTGGGGGTATTGTCTCTCACTCCTCTTCTTCGGTGATATGTGTGTGTGTGTGTGTGTGTGTGTGTATATATATATGTATACACACATATATATAAAAATCAGGTGTGGCTTAAGACAGTAGTGCCCTTCTCCCCAGGGCCCCAGAGTCTCCTCTGGATCTCTGCAGGGGTGGAACAGTGTCTCCTCTTTCCTCTCCTCTCCTCTTTATCTTTCCTATACTCTTACTCTGCCCCTCCCTTGTCTGCTCAGAGGTTTGGGCCCCCCCCCCCAGACCCCTAGATTCACCCTTCTGTCCTCTTGGCCAGCATGATCTCTTCTTCTGTTTATATCCTTTCCTTTTCCTATCTCTCTGGCTCCCTTGCCCTCCCCTCTTTCTTTTCTCTTTTCCTGACTTCACTCTCCGGCATGCAGAACTGGGATGGAGGAGGAGTCGGTGTCAGTTACTAGCCATCCCATGAACACCATGCAGTGCGTCGGCCTTGAGGGTGGCACTGCCCATGGCACTGCCTCCTCGGCCTTTAGGAAAAAAAATGCTCCTGCTGGGTCCTGCTCCTCTGGCTAGAACCCACCAGTGATGAATTGTGAAGATACAAAGAAAGTTCAAGAATTACGGTAGGTATGTAATTTTCATTTTTTGGCACAAAACTGAAAAAGGCACCTATAAAGAACTTGCCACACTTTATAAATGCACTGTATATTCTTGGCAGGAAGTACAATGAAAAGCAAAGTCGGCACAAGGCCAAGCTCCGCAGAGCAAAGGAACTTTTTATCCGGGAAATGAAACGACGAGACATGAGAATGAAACAGCTGGAGAATGATGTTACACTAACAAAAGTTCTAGCAGAAAAGGTGAGGTGCATCGTGCATGTGTAGGTCTGATGTGTTTTGATCTGTAGTTCATGTTGTAGCTTTGTGCAAAAATCATGTCACAATGCTTTTACACTGTTAAAACTTATTTTCTAGGGAACTTACACAGCAGGGTGGGCTTACATGTGCCAGAAGGATGTTGGCATTCTAGTGTTAGAAAAGTTTTTGGTAATTCAGTAAGACCAAAATTATGTATCTGCATTGGTAATGCTTGTGTGGCTAAGTTGATGTCACTGTTGCCTTGTGAAAGATCTGGGCAGATGTTCCACTCTGAGCACAAAGACTCCTACCCAAAGCTGATGCTACAATGCATACGGGGGGGAAAGGACCATCCTTGAGCTAAGATGGAAAACCAAAGTCCCTTCTGCACTGCTTGTTCAGATAGATGTTAAAGATCCTATGGTAAAGTCGGTTTGTCAGTGCAGCAGCGGCATTACTGTTTGCAGCACAAGTGATCCTGTTTTGGTAATGAGCCCAGGGTGCTGTCAGAACAGTCATGAAAGAGGATGGAGGATCCCAGAGGCCATGCTTAGTGCCAGCTCACTGAGCTTGCAGGTGTGTGGAACCCCTTGCATGCCAGTATCCTCGGGGTGAGGTTGCAGCACAAGGACACCTCGCAGACATTTGGATTGCATGAGGGTACTCTCTGACCTCGCCACCAGAACCATTCACCCACTACCATAGTGTCCCATCAGGTAGAAATCTCCTGATGGGCATGCCCAGCAAAGGGAAGGGGGGAAGCTTGAGAAAACAGTGGTAAGTACTGGAGATGCTGATGAATGAGGTTAGCAGGCTTCCCAGTCAAAGGGGATAGCTCTGGCACTTAGTAAATAAATTATATTTCAGACCTCAGGTTCAAAGGAGGATTTTCTATGTCCTTCTTCATCTGCTGCTCCACTTGATCTCAGCGTCGGCATTTAGCTTAATGCAGTGCTTTAATTATATCTCGTCATATTTCTCTTAAAAGGCTTCCTTTTTTCCTGTCAGTGTTTTATTTTTCATGCCAATGCCATTGGCCCCATTTCTGGACATTTCAGTTAATTTTTTAACATCCAGTTCATTTGTCATTTCTTATTATTTTTCTTTAGTGTCAGATGTTAGTGACAGTAATGGCAAGAAAGCTATTGGTTTTAAAAAGAATATGATCAGGCACTGACTTAAGTCTGTCAAATCCCCAGCTGTATCTGCCCTGATTCTGCTAAAAGGTGAATTCATGTCCTACTCAGGGAACCAGAAGAGGACACAAAATTACTTTACCATAATTAGGCTTATTGTGTGGCATTTCCATTTCAGTCCATAACTCCATGCACTCACAAGGACAGAGAGGACTACCTCAACTGGAAGGGGAGAATAGGGAGAAAGAAAAAATGTAATGCTTCTAGTCCACATAGACAGATCTGGCCCTGTTCCCCTGCATTCTCAGATCTGCTGCTTTGTACTATTGAGATGCATTTATTTCTGTGACTTGTCACCAAAGAGTCAGAAGATTTCTTATTGGAAGACACAGCAAGGTTAGGATTACACCCCAAAATCCTGGATTTCTACTGAATATTAAGGGTCAACTCTCAAACCACAGTACTCATAGACTGTCTAATAGCTGTATAAAGTAAGTTGGTGGTTTATCACCTGATAGATTTCACACAACTAGCTTTTTGGGCTATCTGAGCCATCAGTACTGTAAACATTCTTTGACCATTATTGACTGCATTCTGGTTGAGGTTGCCTTGCCTGAAGTAAAGCATTCCAATAACAATAATAATGGGTGCAGCTAATCTTTTAGAGAGACCAAAAACTTCATAATAATGTGGCCTAACCATGTTAGATGCACCAGATCACCCACTTCCCCACACATACAGCCTACTGTATCCTACAGTATGTGGTAATGCTTCCATTTTATGCAGTTTTTGTGGGATGTAACTAACATTATGTAGTGTCAAAGTGTGTTACTTTATGGGCGTCCACACAGGAGGGAATTTTTCACTTATCCGTATGGAGGCCTAATTTCAACTTAATTCTTATGGTACCAGTTTTTAGTCCACTATTCTTTACCTCACTTGTCTATCTTCGTAGACTGTTAGTTGTCTATTTGTAAAGTGTGCTGACCACAGTAACATTTCTCTTTCACTCTTACACTACAGCAAATTGAGGCAACATGTCAGTTGTTTGTGTGTGGGGGTGCCGTTGAGCACAGGTCAGAAAGCATAGGAAAATCAGGAGCAGTTGTAAAATTTGCAACAAGTGATTTATTATTAAAAAAAGTTAAATAAAAAAATTAAATTGTTCAGTATAACTATTTACAAAGGCAGTATAAACAGAGAACGTCCATCTGGGTTTCTTCTCAATTTCCAATCTCAGTCTCTGTGTTTCTCTTGCAAGAAATTACAGCTCTTTTTTTATGTCTTTGCAACCCACGCTCTTTAAGAAAACAGCATGCTTCTCACACAGTGTTCTTGTAAGTGTCAACAAGTGCAGCAAAAAGAACATTGTGACCCAGAACTGACCTCTTGCTTACAGCTTGAGTTCCAAACAGCTTTTTGCAATCATTTCAACAGTAAAACTATATACACTACTGGTCAAAAGTTTTAGAACACCCCCATTTTTCCAGTTTTTATTGAAATTTAAGCAATTCAAGTCCAGTGAATAACCTGAAATGGTACAAAGGTAAGCGGTAAACTGCTAGAGGTTAAAAAAAAAAGTTTAGGTTAGCAAAAACTGCTTTAGAGAAATTGGGTAAAGAAAGCCAAGATGTCAGTGAGTACAGTTTCCTACACCATCAAAAGGCACTTGGAAACTGGAGGAAACTCTGACAGGAAGAGGTCTGGCAGACCCAAAGCCACAACAGAATCAGAAGACAAGTTTCTGAGAGTCAACAGCTATGTGATAGGCGCTCACAGGACAACAGCACAGAGTGACTGGCACCCTGAACCAAATGGGCTACCACAGCATTTTGCAGCGCCATCCAATACCCTCTGGTCTACGCCTAGTTGGTCAGGGGTTCATCCTACAGCAAGATAATGACCCAAAACATACCTCCAGGCTATGTCAGAACTACCTTCGAGGAAAAGAACAAGACGATAGGCTTCAAATCATGGAATGGCCAGCACAGTCTCCAGACTTAAACCCCATCGAGCTGGTTTGGGATGAACTGGACAGAAGGGTGAAAGCAAAGCAGCCTACAAGTGCAACACATTTGTGGGAACTTCTGCAACAGTGTTGGAAGAACTTCCTAACAATATTTGATGTCCATTGTAGGAAGAATGCCACAAGTGTGTTAAGTGTTACAGTATATCTGCAAAAGGTGGCCACTTTGATGAGTCAAAAATTTAGATTAAATTTTGTTAAACAAAATGATTCTATGATTTCTTTTTTATCTCCAATTGTTTATTTGTTCTATGCTTTAATTTCAGAGTACATTGAGACATTAACCTGTGTAAATTTCAATAAAAACTGGAAAAATGGGGGTGTTCTAAAACTTTTGACCGGTAGTGTACATTTCTAAACAAAGGTATCCCAGTATTAGTTACATTTCCATCTAATGATTCACATATATTTCATACCAGCAGATATGGAAGGGGGGAGAAAAGAAAGAACAGTAAGTGAAGATGGAGAGATAGTGAGAGGCACAGAATTGCAAGACCGTCGGGGTGATCAAGTTCTAGGTCTCATAAGAAAATTTGGTTGTGCAACCAGACAGAGAAGAGACAGAAAAAGAGAGAATAGAATAGAACAGTTCCTTGCATTTAAACTCTTTCTCCAGAACAACTGGGACAGGGCCCTATCACATACCCCCCTCCTTAAAACAGGTTTCCAAAACTTTCTTTAAATTCTCCTTTAACTTGACAGTAGTTTATAATCTGTATAGGTCAGTGTATATGCAGCATATCAAACAGAAAAGTTTGAACTCACATTTTTTTTCCAACCTTCGGAATTCTCAATTTCTGATCCATATCTAGACAGAAAATCAACACTGACATTCTCTTTCCCAGATTTGTGCATCACTTTAAATGGCTGTAGTGCCAGGTACCACCGTGTGATTCTAGAATTTTTATCCTTCATTTGGTTAAGCCAACAGAGGGGATTATGATCTGTTACAAGTACAAAGTCAGCACCTAGTAAGCAAAACTGATGGGACTCCATGGCCCACTTTGCTGCAAGGCATTCTTTTTCAATGGTGGAGTATATTTTTTCTCTGTCATGCAGCTTCCTACTAATATGAAGAATAGGATGTTCTTTCCCATGTATATGCTGACTCAAGACTGCACCTAGGCCTGCCTCTGATATATCTGTTTGTAACAAAAATGGATTCTCAAAGCCTGGGCTTCTTAAAATGGGCTAAACATAATGTAGCCTTAATAGCTTTGTCACACTCTGGGGTCCATTTCACATTATTCGGGAACCGCTTCTTTGTGAGTTCTGTGAGGGGAGTTGCTAACTCTGCAAAGTTGGGAACAAATCTCCGATAATAACCAGCCAGCCCTAAAAATGACCTGCATGTTTCTTGGTTTTAGGGACAGGGCTATTAGCTACAGCTTCTATCCTGGAAACCTCTGGCTTGACTTCTCCATTTGCCAAAACATAGCCCAAATATCTGGTTTCCTGCCTGCCCAATGCACACTTGGTAGGATTAATTGTCAGACCTGCATTTTTGATCAATTGGATAACTGCTTGTAGGTGTTCCAGGTAGCTTTTCTAGTCTGGACTGTACACCACAGCATCATCCTGGTATGCAGCATAATAACCAGTGTGAGGGGATAAAATTATATCTGTGTACCGCTGGAATGTAGCGGGGTGCACCATGTAAACCAAACGGCATGATGGTGAACTGATAGAATCCTATAGGAGTGGCAAATGCAGTTTGTCTCTGGATTCTTTAGCTAGGGGGATTTGCCAGTAACCCTTGGTGAGATTGAAGGTACTGATATATTGGCATTCCTCAGTCTGTCCACTAAGTCATCTATTCTGGGCATATGATAACTGTCAAATTCTGACACTTGATTAAGTTTCCTAAAATCAAGGCATATTCTTACACCCCCCTTCCTTTTTGTTTTCTGTCACCATTGGTGATGACCAAACACTTCTCGAATCTTCATGATACCCAGTTCTTTAATTTTTTTGCATTTCCTTAACCACGTCTGCTGTTAACCGCTCTGGTAATCTGTATGTTTTTTGTCTAATAGGGCGAGCATTTCTTGGCACTATTACATGCTCAGTCCCTTTTGCTTGGCCCAGTACTGTGGCAAAAGTACAGTTAAATGTTGTTAGCAAGTTACCAATTTTTGCGGTTTGTTCAAAGGTTAATGAAACATTCATCTTTACAGCATCAGCAGTAACAGTTTGTTCCAGTCTATCATAAGCTACAGTATCTTCTTTATCAGTTTCTGGTAAAACTAGCAAAACATCTTTTGGTGTTTTTCAACCCATTTCTTGAGGTTAGCATGGTATATTTTAGTAGGATTTTTCCTGTCAGGGGTCTCAGTCTCATAATTAACTGTGCCAGTACATCTAAGAACCTTATATGGCCCTTGCCACTTCATCAGCAGTTTATTTTCTGTAGTGGGTAACAGTAGCAAGACCTTTTCACCTGGCTCAAAAACTTTTTCTTTTACCCCATGGTCATAATGCACTTTCTGCTGGTTTTGGGCCTCTTCCTCATTACTATGGTCGATTTCAGCATACTTTACTAGCATCTTTCTCAGGGCACACATATAAGATGTAATAAATTGTTTCTGATGGGGTGTATCTTCCCATGTTTCTTTTATTACATCTAGTGGCCCTCTAGGTTGTCTACCATACAGCATTTCAAACGGTGAAAAACCTGTTGATGCTTGTGTCACTTCTCTGTAAGCAAAAAGCAGGTAAGGTAAGTATTGTCCCAATCTTTCCCGTCCCCTTTTACAAACCTTTTTAACCTGCGTTTTAGGGTTTGATTAAAATGCTCAACAAGACCGTCTGTCTGAGAGTGATAAGGGGAGGTTCTTATGACAGTGATTCCTAGTAGTCTGTACAGCTCCTTAAGTAATGCAGCACCAAAATTACTACCCTGATCAGTAATAATCTCTTTTGGTATGCCCACCCTGCTGAAAATTTTGGCAAGCTCTGCTGACACTTTTGGGGCTGTGACAGAATGCATTGGAACTGCCTCTGGGTATCGAGTAGCATAGTCACATACTACCAGAATGAATCGATTACACTTTTTATTTTTGTGTAAGGGCCAACCACATCCATTGCAATTCTCTCAAAATGCACATCTATCAAGGGTAGGGGCACAAGGGGCACCTTGTCTTTTTTAGTCACTGGGGCTACTTTCTGACACTTAGCACAAGAACTGCAATAGGTAGCAACATCTTCATGAATTCTAGGCCAGTAAAATCTGTACAGCAATCTGGCAAGGATGTGATCCCTCCCCGAGTCACCAGCCATAGGACAATCATGTGTTGTCTGTTACAACTCAGATCTATACTTTTGTAATATAACCAATTGTTCTATCTGGTCCTGGTGTAACCCCCCTGCAAATGGGGGTTCCCAAAAGACTTCCAGGAGCTTGCTTGAATGCTCCAAGCCTGAATGGTGTTTGGCGTTTAAGCCATTTATCAGTGAGTGTTTTTAGAACCTCTGGTACTGTCTCTTTAAGAGCTGTCTGCTTGCAGACATAATTAGTTTGTATGGGGGACTGTGTGTTTCTTCTCTGAGTACCACTCGAGCTGCTGCCAATTCACTTCATTTTGCAGTCACTAGGAGTGCAAAGGAACCTATGTGAAAGATGTAACTGTTTGCCAGAAATTATTTAGAGTAATAATGAAATTACAGTTTGTCTAACCTGCTTTCTTTGCAGTCAGAACTGTGTCTGCTAGTTCCCCATTCTAGTTTTGAACTGCTGAACTGGACCAATCAGTGTGGGGTAAGCTAGCTCTAAAATGGTGCCTTGGACGAATCAGAACTTGGACTCATAATCTGAGCCAGCCACAAGAGGATTGTATGGGCAGTGACTCTGGGAGATGTAGTTTAGACTTCAGTGCCTTTTTGGACCAACAGCAGCAGTCTATTGTGAGTGACAGCCAATCCAGTCAATAACTGGGAGGAACTCAAAGGAAGTGCCCAGTTTTGTCGGTTGGAGTTTCAGTTGAGCTTGGCAGTGAAGAAGGAAGGAGCCCTGTGCTTTTCAGTGTGCAGTTTTAGTCAAAAAGCGTGTAAGGCCCAGAGTTCCGGTCTGCAGCTTGTGTAACAGCTTGTTAGGACTGAATCCGTCCTGTGAAAAGAATCAAAGGATCTCTGAAGAGTAGAAACCAGGCTCACCCTGTAGAAGACTGGAGAAATTGCTGAAAATTCCCTCGGTCTGTCAGGAACTGAATCTGCTGTGTGTTCTCGGGTATTGTGCAGTAATTGCGATCGGGATACAGATGCAGCCTGCCTGGTATAGTGCTTTCTTTTATATGGATGTGTGAAGAGGTTTGTGTACCTCAAGTGAGCCCTGCTGACATTGAAGGACCCTATCTTATTTGGAGGTCGTGAGTACTAATTCAGGGTCGCTCCTGTTGAATTGCCACATTAAATCCAAATGGAATTACTGTACTGCTGACTGTTTAATTCTCCTTTTCTCTGTGTGAAATGGCCTACCAGCTGCCACGGTTTGGACTAGCCACTAGGGCTTGGGTACCCAGGGACAGTAACTGATAGGGATAGGCCTGTGCACAGAGCCATAGGTAGATTATTAGAGTGATAAGCTAATTAACCTGATTTCCCTGTCCTTGTTATATCCCCTAAATAAATCAGAGCTGCTTGTTTCAGCAAAGTTATACTGCCTGAGGTATTTGTCTATGTTAAAAATACTGTACTGTGACTGTTGCACTGTATCTCATTTCACAGGAGGTCCCAGTGCCGGAACTAGACCTGGGGGTAAGTGTATACTGTGAAGGTAATTCTGATATATGTGTGGGCCACTACTGGGAAGAAAGGGGGGTTGCAGTGTCCCAGAGGGCTGTGACCAAGTTAGTTTAACTATTGCAAACCCTGACCTCTGGGTGGAGGCACCCGCCATTGGATCCAGGCCCCTCAACCTGTTAGTGGCAAATCAGGCAGGGGTAGTAGCCCCTGGGATAGCGCCATCTAGGGGTTACACTGTGTCTGAGGTTTAATCCAAATTCTGTACAGTAGCCCATTACATTTTTTAAACATTGGTTCACCCTGTCTTGATTTCACCCCCAGCTGCTTAAAATAACCCTGGTGAGAAACATCACTAGCTTGCTCTGAAAGAAAATCACAATCAGTTATCCATTTAGTTGCAGCATTTTTATATGTTAACCCCTCATGTCCATCAGTCTTTTGTTGCCACATTTTATTCAGGCATTGTCTTTCTTTCCTGGATTTCTGGATCCTGGAGCTGTGCTCAAACAAGCCCAATCAAAATCAGTGAAAGGAAGACAGTCACCACCATCTGAGATTTTCTTTGCCTGAGCTCTTATCACCACAGCTGCTGAAACATGAGGATTTACTCCCTCTTTGATTGACTCACTAAATCCTGGAAAGTCATTTCCAATAATCACAGGTACAGGTAACTTAGGTACTACCCCCACTTTCATTTGGTGTGACACGCCATTAATAGTGAGAGTCACTTGGCTGGTGGGAGAGTATCAAGTGTCCCCATGGATGCAGATGACACCAATACCTGGTCCTTTGGGACATTGTTTTCCCAGCACTTCAATATGTACTAGGGTCTGTCTGCTTCCCAAATCTCTAAGTCCCTTCACAGTCTTATCTCCCACCTTCACATCTGTTAAGTACTTGCCCCAATTTGCTAAGGACATATCTGCTTCAGTGTCACTCTTTTTACCATGGCAATTTCTTGCAGTATGACCTGGCTCATTACAGTTATAGCAAATAAGTCCTTGGGCGCAGACTTGTTACTCCACCAGAGTTCTTATCAGACTTGGAGTTTAAATGGGAAAAAGAATGTTTTACCAGTGCTTGGCTGTTACCTCACTGCTGTGGCATTTGTCTGTCCATTTGGTAGTTCTCGGCCAAAGAAACAGCCTTTTCCTCACTTTCTGGTTGGTGTTCCTTTACCCAAAGCTGCACATCTGTAGGCTGGATGTTGATGAATTACTCCATTGCAAATGTGTCGATCTGTGGGACTGTTTTGCCCTCTGGTTGGAGCCATTTTATCAGGAGTTCTCTGAGTCGGGTGAAGGCTTCTCAAGGATTGTCGACTGAGTTATACTTTAGAGACCGAAATCTCTGCCTGTAGTTCTCTCCTGAGATATATCTTGTCAGGATTTCGCTTTTCACCAGGTCATAGTTTTCTGATTGTGCAGTGTCCATATTGCTGTAGGCAAGTTGAGCTTTTCCTGTCAGGTAAGGTACCAGTCTGATTGCCCATTGCTGCTTTGGCCGCTGGCAGGCTGCGGCAACCCTTTCAAAAGTTGTCAGGTATCCTTCGATATCATCCGAGGGACACAACTTTGTAAGTTTGAGGTATTTTAAGTTGTTTGTGTCTTGTTGCTCTGCTGGACCAGTGTCAGATCTTCCAGCTTTGAGAACTTGCAAAGAATCCAGCCATCACTGCTCCTGTCGCGGCATCTCTTCTTTTATCTGCTCTTCAAGTTGTTGCATTTCTTCTTTTCTCTGTGCTTCTAAATGGCAAATGTCTTGTTCTCTCTGCTGTATCTCCTCTCTTTTCTGTTTCTCTGTCTCTTTTTGTTGTATAGGCCACCATTTGAAAAAGGCAGTCAGGCTTTCAGGTTCTATCACTGCCTGTTCTTTTTCTGTAACTGGTGCTAGCTGTACAGTCTCAGCTTGGACTTCTGTCTCTGCTAGTTTGGCTGCCATTCTCCTGGTAACCACTCCTGGGATTGCTGCTGCAGAATCCATACCTTTCTTCTCTGTTTCCTTGGTACCAGGTCTAGTACCCAAGCACAAAACTCCTGGCTTAGAGTATGCACAGCATAAATCCCACTTATGCTAACACCATCGGTCATTGAGGCACAGGTCAGGAAGCAGTGGAAAACCAGGAATTGTAAAATTCATAACAAGTGATTTATTATTAATAAAAGTAAATTAAAAAAAATTGTTCAGTATAACTATTTACAAATTCAGTATAAACAGAGAAAGTCCATCTGGGTTTCTTCTCAATTTCCAATCTCAGTCTCAGTGTTTCTCTTGCAAGAAATTGCATCTGTGTGTTTAAAAGTCTTTTCAACTCCCGCTCATTAAGAAAACCGCATGCTTCTCACACAGTGTTCTTGTAAGTTTCAACAAGTGCAGCAAAAAGAACATTGTGACCCAGAACTGACCTCTTTCTTACAGCTTCTCAGAGAGTTTGCAAACAGGTTAACCCCTTGCGTTCCAAACAGCTTTTTTCGATCATTTCAACAGTAACAGGTGGGCAATAAATATCTTTACGGATTGGGCAAATCAGAAAGAAATAGAAATAAACTTTCCCAGCATCAGCCCTTACGAATTAAACACCATACTACAGCAATACTATAGTACAGCAAGCGTACGTACTTGCCAGCTACATCAGTCTTAGAGCTGGATTTTGGATATTGAAGGACACAGAGTTTAACACAGCTAACAACATCTTCAAGGCTGTTGTAAAGCGCTACCGAAAAGATGGAAAAGACAAAGCAAACCACCACTCCCCACTAACCATTAATCAACTCACAAAGCTCAGAAATTCATCTGTACTGACTCCACTCACTGCCACTGGGCTAGTAAAAAAAAGTTTGGATGGACATTTTGCTTCACTTCACCAGACGCGGCAATGAAGGCATTAGACAGCTCACAGTCCGCTCGTTTGAAATTAAAGCAACAGAAAACGGTGAAGAATACCTTACAAAAACATTCAATGAGCAAAGCAAAAGTCACAAAGAGGTAATAGATCCAACAAAACACTTCACCCGAGGCTGTATGTTTGCACAGCCCAACGATCCTCTGTGTCCAGTCAGTAGTTTCAAAAAATATTTATCTAAACTGCCACCAAACCCTCCAGCTTTATTTCTGCATCCCAAAAAATTAGACCACTCTATACTAGATACAATTGAAGTCTGGTACACAGCTGAGCCCATGGGGGTAAATTTCCTAGGTAATATGTTACCCAAAATCTGCAAGGAAGCCAGCCTAGAAACTATATTTACAAACCACTACCTCCGTGCAACAGCAGTAACTCTGCTAAGTGATTCTGGCATGGAAGCCAGACAAATCATGGCCATAACCGGTCATTAAAATGAGACATCACTCAGAAATTACTGGCAACCAAACCTTTCGGAGTTTAAGAAATGGGGCCAGATAATCAGTGGTAACTGAAACTCCACGGACTCTGCATTGCAACCAACAGAAAACATTTCTGAAAGCCATGTTCATGCTGCACCTGATAAGAAAAAATGTTCTGCATCTAAGTAAATCCTGCTTCGCCCAACATGACATACCTTTTCAAATAAATTCTCGTGAAGTTTCCAGAGAAAATCAGGCCAAGCACAAATGTTCACCTCCTCAAGTAAAAGAGAAGTCCAGCAGAAAGCACAAACACCAGGAGAAGCACAGGGACAAACCCCGGTCAGCTTCCCGTCCCCATGCAAGTCGGCGACCAAGCCTAGGTCTTCCTCCCATGGGAGGTTGGCCTCTTCCACCCCGGCAGCCCTCACTCCCTCCGGGCTCCCAGTGATTAAACCACCCTCTCTCATCACCATTTCAGGAGGTGGTTCTCTGGGGTTCGAGACTTCATCCCCAGCCTCAGAGCCCCTGACGCTCAGGCCCCTACATCCTGCAGGTCCCCAGCCAGGTGGCTTGACTGGGTCCTCCTTGTCCAATGGGTCATTGTCTGTCGCTCTCCCAGTCCAGGCGTCTGCTAAGTTGATGCTGACTTCAAGGACTGATGCCACCAAGTGACGCCTGGACCATGCACTCACCTCCCCCACGAGAGTGACACCTCTGCCCCACTCAGGAGCTAGCTCCCCAAGATTTTATTTTATTTTATTTTAGTTGTTTAACCAGGAGTAGCACACTAAGCTGAAAGCTTTTTTTCAGGAGCGACCTGGGAGCACAGGGAGGTTAAGTGACTTGCTCAGGGTCACACAGTATGCAAGTGGAAGCTGTGGGATTCAAACCCAGGTCTGGTTTGCTGAATGTCACCAGATTTGCAGCTTAGAGCCTTAAACCACTACGCTATACTGCCTCAAGATAGGCCTCTCCTTCATGGCCGGCGTCAGCTGAATCACCAGACCAGCATCAGCCTAAGTCTGTCCAGTCTATGCTGGCCACCCTGACGTCAACTTCGGTGACGCCTCAGCCATCGTCACCCAACCCTCCGCTGTCGCCAGCCGATCCTGTCGTCCCTCCTCAGGAAATGCCCACGGGTCCACCACATAGCCTGTCGACTCCCACTAGACTTGCGCCAGATATCTCAATGCTTCAGGGGCCAATGACAGTTAACTCGATGCCCGGTTTACCGAAGCCTAAGGAGTCAGCGCCGGGGACATCTTCTCCTAACCCCCCTCGCCAGTGCCAGCACTCCCAATCATGCCTCAGAATCTGCCCACAGATCTCAATTCTCTCATTGCAGCTTAGTGGGCGTACTTTAAGGACAAGGAGTCCCCTACTCCTACTCCTAAGGACCCTCCTGCAGATCCGGACAGGGATCAGGTCCCCCTAGGAAGACTCCCAACCCCACCCCCTAAAGGGCCTACTCCACAGCCTCATGGGCTGGTGCTAGCCATCGAAGGACTTACCGATGAAAGCATCATTGCTTTCCATCTCCAGACTCAGGCAAGTCGGGAAGATATTCCTTCTCCTCCTCCTCAGATGAATCCAAGGGCTTTGACCTGCCATCAGAACTGGAGGAACCCAAGGATACCCTTCGATCTCCTCCAGGTGATCCTGCTTTTATGGATGTGATGAGGCACATCTAATCACTTAGGGGTTGGGACATGAAGGAATTGGACCCCAAGAGATTTATTTATTTATTTATGACTTTGATAACTGGGTGAGTGCACTGATCCCAGGGACCGTTTTTTCAGGCACGACCCGGGCCATAACACATGGCGCAGGGTGACAGTGGAGTACAAGGTAACAGTAATACACATGAAACAGATTTGATATAAGCAACAGTAGTAGACACAATATACAGGTTTGATGCATAGGTTGTCTCTTCTCATTTCAGTAAAGCTTATCATTATGTACCTTTGCATGTTAATTATGTTGACCGGTATGTATAGGCCCATGTCGATCGGCACCTTCACAATGTTTTTTCTTTTTTTTTGCACCATTGTCCACCGTAATTGTAATCTTATGAAGTGTACTGTATTGTATTTATGCCCAGGACCACCTATTAAATGAGCTTGCTCAATGGTGTTTATGCCTGGTTAAATAAAGTGATTGATTGATTGATAGGTCCATTTGAGAACAGTGAATACAAGGTTTCAATAGCGGACATGAGAAGACTTGGTACAAACAAACAAATCATAGGAACAGTGTACAATGTGAGACTGCATCGTCCAGTGAGCGAGTAATATACGGAATACTCAGTAAAAAAAAATGTATATACAATACGTACAGGCAAGGAAGTCAGATATTACTGTGAAAAATGCAATATAACAGTTGTAGACAAGAGAGTTGACCAGTGTGGGTAGGATGGGTAACCCCTGGGCTGGGGAGTTGACTAGTGTGAGTTGGTGTGAGACCCCTGGGAGCATCGGCAGGATGAGTTTTCCAGGAACCAGACTTTAAGATGTCGGTTAGCCATCTTTCTCCGCAAAAAGGAGTCACTACTTTTGCTCGTTCCACCCCTCATTGATTCCTTCAAGGATGTCAATAGGGCTGCTTGGAAGCATCCATCCTCTACTCCGGCGGTGTCCAAGAAGGCAAATCACCTATATTATGCTTCAAGGGATGAGCCCTTTTATGGAGAGCACCCAGAGGCTGACTTCTTAGTCATTAACGCTGCCCATGACCACTCCAAACCTATCAGGCATCTTAGCACTCAGCCTCCAGATAACAACTCCAGACAGGTGGATCAATTCGGCAAGAAGGTATATGGCTTGGCCACCAGCACTATCCATTCCCTGAACTTTCTAGCTCACATAGTCCAGTACCAGAACGCCCTGTGGGAGAAGGCTTTGGAAGTGGCACAAGCTCAGCCTGATAAGCCTGGCAAGACCGAGCTACTGCACATTCTGAAATCGGGCTTGGATGTTGGAACACGTGTTCTTGGAGCCTCCTATCACTGGGTGGACTCTTCAGGCAGAGCTATGGCTACAGGACTTTGTATTCATCACTACTCCTGGCTTAAGAGGCTCCAGTTTTGCTCCGGATGTGCAGTCCAAAATCTTGGCTGTCCCTTTCAGGGGTCCTGTCCTTTTTGGCGAGGATTCCTAGACCATCTTTACTCACCAACAGGAGTCTGGCAAGGCTAAATCCTCCCAGTGACAGTCCTTTCATCTGCCCACCAGGCAGCAGTCCACGGACCAACAACCTAAAAGTGCCTGTAAGTGAAAAGTCACTAGCCAAGCCACTGGAAGTTCAGCCCCAGGGCACCCGGAACTTCCCAGGCTGCAATGCCAATCCCCAGCTCTTCCCTTATCCAACCCCCCCAGCCGAAACCCTGGGGGGAGATGGTGGGGGGTCATTTTTCTCTATACTTAGAGAGCTAGCACAAAATAACCTAAGACCAATGGGTTCTTCAGCTAGTGGAAAAGGGGCACACTCTAGAGTTTTGGAGATGTCCCCGGACAATCCCCCCTTGCCCTCCCATTACCCTCAGGCCCACATCACTATCATCCAGGAGGAGATGCAGGCACTACTACGAAAACAGGCCATAGAACCCGTCTACCTGGCACAAAGAGGACAGGACTCTATTCTCATTTCTTCCTGGTTCCAGAGAGAACCGGAGACCTACGTCCCATCCTCGACTTCAATCACCTGAACCAGTACACAGAATACACATGCTTCAGGATGATTACTCTCCCTGGCCTTCTCCCCCTGCTTCATCAGGGGGATTGGCTTTGTTCTGTGGACATGCAAGACACTTATCTTCACGCTCTGATTTTTTCCCCCCAACAGGAGGTTCCTTCGCTTCCACTTCCAAGGAAACCATTATCAGTTTCGGGCTCTGTCGTTCGGCCTGTCCTCTGCGCCCCAAGTCTTTACAAAGTGCCTCACAGTAATGGCCATGGCCTTAAAGAACTGCTGACATCTTTGGGAAAACTGGAAAACATATTATTTAGACGATTCAGCTTGTATAGCATATATCATCTATACATGTCTCCTCTCCATTATTTATTACTGAAGAAATTCCCACAGAAACAAGATATTGATCCCTTAGAGTTCATCTTCCTCTATAGATGAATCCTTACTTGAAGTCATAATGCCCTGTTGTGACATTATAGCCTGTTGCAATGGGAATAATTGTGATGTCACAAGCAGAGTATTATGACATCAGGTTGGGAAAATGCAGTATGAGCTGATGAACCCTCAAGGAACAAATATCCTGTTTTCATACATATGACCTCAGTAACAAATAATTTGGATAAGAAATTGAGAGCTGACGAGAAATATAAGCTGCTTTCTATCCAAATATCATGTTTTTCGAAATTCTTATTGAGGCGACAGTGGCTCTTT
This sequence comes from Neoceratodus forsteri, assembly GCA_016271365.2. NCBI lineage: Eukaryota > Metazoa > Chordata > Ceratodontiformes > Ceratodontidae > Neoceratodus > Neoceratodus forsteri. The sequence continues at coordinate 574,830,734 of CM057452.1, forward strand.
AAGTAGGAAAGGCCCTTATGTCTTCCCAGCACAGGGTCATGTCGCCACATACAAAAACCGTGCAGCAATAAATGCTGCAAGGAAAACGGCGCTGTACCAAACAAGGTTGGGTAGTAGAGCAACCCGACAACAACAACACAGCCCCATCAACAGTAATGGGACTTTGCCCCCCCCCCCCAACATCCCTGGGACTTAAAATAATCAATTCCTGGGGGTTGTGGACTTGGGGATGGGAGAACATCACAGAGGACAATTACTGCTTTTAGTAAAACAAAAGGTGCAGCAGAGAGAAGACCTGGGGGGACCCAACCACAGTCCCAGGTCTCTTGAGCTACCGGTGGTGTTGCCCACTCCACCATGGGAGTGGCTCGACCAGGCACCACAACACACGGCAACTTGATACCTCATCAGATGATACACAGAGCAACAGGGGTAATGGTAATTCCTTACCACTATTATACCCATCGCTCTAAATCCTTTCGTGCTTTACACAGCGCGGTTCTTACAGCACTCTTCCTGGTGCACTGTTTTGATCCAGTTCCTGTCTTCCTTTACCTGGATTGGCTTCTGACTGCTTCCGCCAAGGAACAGTTGCTCAGAACCATGGAGGGCATGTTTGCCTTGTTTCGGGATCAGGAGATCACCCTCAGTCTCCCCAAATCCTCCTCTTAGCCAAGCCAGAGGCTTCAGTACATAGAGGCAGTCTTGGACTCTGCCCAAGGCAAAGCTTTTCTGACCCCAGACAGGGCAGAATGCCTCCAGGCACAGGTTGAACTGGTCTCATCGTCTCACCAGGTCCCTGCCAGGTCATTCCTAAGGCTGCTGGGACACATGGCGGCATCCATTTGCAACGGTTCCCCTGGCCTGTCTGCACATGAGGGTGACCCAGTGGAATCATCAGGTCCACTGGGATCAGCATGGATGATTTTGAGCAACTGGTGTTTGTCTCTAGCCCCATGCAACAGACTCTGGCATGGTGGTTGAACCCCTCCAACCTCTCCAAGGTGGTCCCATTTCAGACAGAGTCGCCTTGTCAGATCCTGACCATGGACACGTCGGACCAGGGCTGGGGTGCCCATCTAGCAGAACGTCAAACTAAAGGGACTTGGTCCCCACAGGAGCAGCATTCCCACATCAATGTTTTGGAGATGCAGGCGATTCTTTATGCTCTACAGACCTTTCAGATGAACCTGCTCCCGGGCCCTCTTTTGATCTAGATGGACAATGTGTTCATGGTCTTCTGCATAAACAAGCAGGGGGGGAACTCACTCTTACCCCCTCTGCAGAGAGGCCATGAGAGTCTGGTATTGGGCCATAGCACATCACCTGCACCTGACTGCTGTACATGTTCCAGGCATTGTAAATACCTTGGCCGACAGCTTAAGCCAGTTTCAGTCCAAGGCACATGAATGTGAGCTTCTTCTCTCAGTGGTCAAAGATCTGTTTGACAGGTGGGGCCGTCCCGCGCTGGACCTCTTTGCGCCACCATTCAATGCAAAACTGCCTAGATCATCCTGGGCATAAAGTCTCCACCACTCATTGACACTAATGGGAGTTTGCCAGAGGTGCTAGGACCCAGAAGGAGCCAAACATTTTCAGGAGTGCCGGCACCGAGATGGAGTTGCGAGGAAGTGGCACCGCGAGCCAGGCTCGTGCAGCATAGACTATCTCAGCGTCGACCCTCCAACTGTCTCAGTTCCTTTTTTCCCACTGTCGAGTGCGCTTCAGTGACGATGTCACTCACCCACTGGGAGTCAAACTTCAAACTAGCAGCTTAGTTTTCAGTTTTATTATTTTGTATTTTATCATGAAAAGTACCAATTATATTTTAATAAATTTCTTACTGGTACAAGAAAGAAGTCTTCAGCCCTCCATTGACAGAGTCGACCATAAGTGGGGCAAGTGACGGTAGGGAGACTTCGTATGAAAGCTGTTCAGTCAGCTGGGCTGGGTCTGGTGTGTCGCCCTCTCCGGGGCGGGGGTCTGACAGCGGACGGTCCAGTGTTCGAGGTTCCCCCTGAAAGCATAAAAAGAAACTGTCCCATTCACTGCACTGTTCAACCTTGAGCTCTTCTTCGGACCACCGGTCAAAGAAGAAATGGCATCACTCAAGGTCGCCCTCTGGTACGTCTGCGCATAGATGGTTGGTTGTTAGGGTCCGGAGTCGGTCTCCACTTCTTTTGGAGTCACTAGTTTCTGTCTCTGGTAGCCGGCCTCTTCAACACCGGAGCTCCTCTCCGCCTATTGTAGGTGCTTCCGATGAGCAGTTTCACCAATGTGCCGCTCTTATGGAGCAATGGGCTTGAAGGTTGTCCCGACTGCCCAAACCGGCCAGTCCATCGCCGGGGCCTTCTGGCTTGTTGGTTTCAGATCGGCAGGCAGGGCAATTAGGACTTTCCAGTCGTGCGGCGCCTTCTTCTATGCCACCGACTTTGCACTCCAGTGTCTATTCCCCTCACATGGCTGCGACGAAGGGGTCCACACTGATGCCTTTATATCCTGCCATTTTTCATCCTTTACCTTCAAATCTCAGTTCTCAGACTTCTGTGATGGTGCCGTCACCTGCGGTGCTGGCTTCTCTGGCGCTGAGGTCCTTTTCGGCGCCGCGGTTTGTGTTGGTGCTGTCTGCGGCACTGCATGCTCTGTCAGCGCCGTCCTCGGTGCAGGGTTGAGTGTCGGTGCCATGTGTGATGCCGTACCTGTCGTGCCAAGGGTGGCATCCAGCACAGTGTCTTGATGCCGCACTTCCTCTCGGGTGCCCACTTGTGTACCGCTTTTCTGTGTTGGCGCCATTTCTGTACTCGCTGCTGTTCTCCTCGACAGCGCCAAGGATGTGTATGGTGCCGCTTAGATTCCAGAGGTTTTTGACTCCGATTCTTTCTCCTCCTCCTCTTCTTCCTCCTGGTTTTCATTCTGTTCCTGTCTATACAGTAACCCCTGGACTGTCAGGAGATGATTTTGAGCCCGATTCAGATCTTTGGCTGGGTGATGACGTTGACGCTGATTCTGCCCTGGGGGCAGTGATCAATCCTCCTGAACAGCCTGTTGTTGAAGACCTTTCCTTTAAGTCTCTGCTCAAGAATTTAAATTCTACTCTTTCTCTCCAGACCACGGATATCGATCCTGGGAGGCTTCTGAGTCTCCAATATCTACATGTTCCGGAAATCCCTGTGGATTTAACCCCTCCAGTATAGCCCTCTTTCGAGACTCTTTCCCAGATGATGTGGAAGAATCCAGCTCTTATTCCTTCTGTGGCCAAGCCCATAGATAGGAAATATGTCCCTCCCAAGGATCGCCCCATCTTGGCCTCACAAGCCTTTGCTGATGCCATAGTGTTCCTGACAGAGAATGGTGAGGCTGTCCTCCCTCAGGAATATACAGCCATCTTATAAACAAAGACTCTTGCAAGATAGACACATTGGGTAATAGAGTCTTTGCTGCCTCAACCCTGGGCATGCGTATTGCCAGCTACCAGGGCTATTTTTCTCAATATGGTTATGTTCTTTGGCATTCACTCAAAGCAACAGTAGAAGCTCTGCCTGAGTCGGAGGTTAACTCAGAGCTACTACAGACCATAACTAGAGGTATTGAGTCAAAATAATTAACAAATTAAAGCTGCAATGGACGCTTTCGATACTGCTTCCTGGACGGCAGCGGCTGGCATTTGCACCAGTCGCCATTCCTGGCTGCGTATTTTGGGCTTTTCGAATGACGTCCAACAAAAAGTCATGGCCTTACCTTTCTACGGTATGTATCTTTGGGCCTCAGGTGGAACAAGCATTAGAAGTCACACAGAAGACTAGGTCTGCGATTAAGACAGCTAGACCTGGGCCGGCCCGTCGGCGCAGCGGTTGGATTTTCCGCTTGCGACACTGGCGACCGGGTTGAGGGAATGGGCCGGGTGGCGGAGGGGCTGCGGCAGGAGGAAGGATTGGCGTCATGGACAGCTCTCCTTCCCTGGGGGTAGGGCAGGGCGGCGCTCGGCGTACGAGCAGCACCTAGCGGAGGCTGGGTGGCTACAATACGTCGGCGCATAACAGTACGTCAGGATGGGACAGACGCTGGTCGTCATTGCACGTCCCATCCTGTTAAAGGGGAAGGGGGGATAAAGAAAATCCCGAGCCTCGCCGTCTTAATGGCGCTCTGCCCCTGGTAGCCCTGATCAGCCTCCGGGCGAACCCCAACTAGTCACAGTTCGCGGCCCGATATCGGGGTCGGGAGCAGCGGCCGGGTCTCTCTGGGGGTAAGCCAGGGGATGACTGTGGGGATCACGGTGATATCGGAGTGGGGCAATAGGGGTCCGTGACCCGAGCTGATAGCCAGTGAGAGCAGTAGGGGCAAAAATAGATAATAGAAAGAAAAAAAAAAAAAGACAGCTAGACCTCCACCGCGCTCCCTCTCGGGAGGTGGGGAACAACATCAGTTTCACAACAGTCAGTCCTTCGGGCAAAGGCAGGCGGCTGGCAAACAAACCCCTCAGCCGCAAAAGCGCGGCAAGCAGGAGGCCCAAAAAGTGCCCAGTGCCACCTTCTGAGTTTCTGGCCCAGGTCCCACATCAGCTGCCCGAGGGGGACTCTTCCTCGACAGTGGGAGGACGTCTGACTCAGTTCTACGACCAGTGGAAATCTATAACATAAGACACATGGGTCCTCAGGATAATCCATGAGGGGTACTCTCTCAATCTGTCGGAAACCCTCCGGATCATCCTCCCAAGCGACAGCCCAGGCTGTCTGCAGCACAGTCAGACCTTCTTGCTTCCGAGGTACAAGGCCTTCTGAACAACAGGGCAGTAGAAGTAGTTCTGCTGGATCAACGAAACACAGGTCTCTACTTCCATTTCTTTCTAACCCCAGTAATGCTCAGGATATTCATAACTTTGTGCAGTAAGCCTGGAGGGTTGGACTGCTCGGAGAGATGGAACACATGCAAATAAATGGAATTCTTTGCATGTGAGCATCTTTCAAATACTGCCTCTACCAACTGTAGTGTTCTAACCTACTCAGATTTTTCTCTCCGCCTGAAAGTCTGGTCGCTCAGAGTTTTCTGTCGTCGTCTTTCGCGTGAGGAAAGTTCAAAATCATCAAAACCATAAGTATTTTCAATTTCTTTTACTGCCTCTGCTTATTGATAGTTTAAAATCTTGTTTATTGCCTAAGTTAGTTATTTTTCTCAGTTCCTCACGGTTCGGGATAAACATGAGGGATCCAAGTTAGTTTAGGTTTATTTTCGGTTCTCTGATTAAAGAACCTGTTATTTTTGCTTTAAATTTGGTCCATTTAAAAGTTTTCGTAACTGATTTTCTTTGGTTACAGAACCGCTGAACTGTTTCATTTGGGCTTCTCCCGGTTCAGTTCCTCCGGTTCCGAAACCGACCACAAAAGCGTTTATTTCAAAACAAAACAACAACAAAAAACGCATTTTGCCTTGTTAGCCGTTGGTGTTTATTTTGTATTACCATGTTAGAGAAACCCAAAAAGAGAACCGGAGAACTTGGTTTCAAAAATTGTTTAAAATGTGGAGATGTTTTTGCCAAGGCAGACAAGCACACCTTATGTGTAGCTTATCTGGGCTTTGAACATCTGGACCAGGAGTGTGAAGTTTACAAAACTTTTCCTGAGAAAACTTTGGAAAAACACCTTGAAAGGCTAAATAAGAAATTTCCTAGGGGTCCGTCTGGCTCTGACCAGCTGACACCCCAGTCTACTGTGGCTGAACCCACAACTTTGCCTACCCCTGCCCCTGATACGGGCGATAAAGGGACAAAAGAGGGAACGAACTGCTGACTTCGTCCCTCAAAAAGCTGAAAAAGACTAAGCATGCAGAATCTTCCCCTGCTAAACAGGGGACTTCTGCACAGATGCCAGCTATGCCTTCAGCTCAAGAGATAGCCCAGGCTTTTAAAATTATACAGGCACTGCAGAACATTGTCCCACAGCAGCCTGCCCCTATTCAGTGTTCCCAGGCCAGCAGTGGTAATTTTACTCCTTTTCAGGAAGAGCAATATTCTGAGAAGGGGGATGAACTCTCTCAGGACGATGACACAATTCCTCCAGAGGTATCTCCTGAACAAGATTTTGGTTCTCCCCCCAGGATGTCTGGGGATTATTCCTCCCATTTCTCATTTGTACGGAAAATGGCAGATGCCCTGGACATTGCTACTACAGAGCAGGTAGAGGATGAGGAGGGGATTGAATATTTAAATATGATGGGGTTAACACCCTCAAAAGCTCTCCTTTTGCCAGTGTACAAATTTTTTAAGAAAGACACCCTGAAACTTTTACAGACCCCTAACTCTGTTCCTTCTATTGATAAGAGAATAGATAAGAAGTACCAGCTGGACGGACGGAGCTGATTTTCTTTTTCCCATCCTGACCATCAAGGGCCATACAGCAAGCAGCCTGTGATAAGGCCAGAGTCCCCCAGTCCTCCCACCCTCCGGACAAGGACTCCAGAAGAATAGACAGTATGGCCAAAAAAGGCTATTTATCAGCTTCCTTGGCCATGAGACAGGCTACTTTTCCAAGCTTATGCTGCCCAGTATCAAAAATCCCTGTGGCAGTCGGTACTGGACATGTCCATCAAAGTCCCCTTACCCCTGTCCGAAGACTTGGCTGAAACTGCCAGGTTTGGGTTGGAGGTGGCTAAGTGCCAATTCCAGATGGCTTCTGATTCTAATGACACTGTGGCACAGAGAAGGTTTGCTTGGCTCAGGGCCACTAACCTTACTCGGGACACTCAATCCAAGGCTCTGGATTTTCCCCTAGAGGGAAACTCTCTCTTTGGGGAATCCACGGTTGCATACATGAAAAAAGTGGATGAATACAAGGCAACCTATAGAAGCAACTCTGCTAAAGAGTGTGCTTCACCATTCACTAGACCCTATGGAAGGGGGGGTAGGGGAAGGTCTTTTATGACCAGACATTTCTTTCGGCCAGTAGCTGTGCCCCAGTACCAGCAGTATCCACAGCAGGGATACTCTAGGGGAAGGGGTAGAAGGGGCTCCAGGAGGGGTTCTCAAACCCAACCTCGACCCCAACCAAAGCAAAACCCCGAGGATCAGGCCGCCTCCTCCCTCCCTGTGGGAGGCAGACTTTCCCACTTCCTCCAAGCTTGGCTAAGCATTACCACAGACAAGTGGGTGCTGGAGATAGTGGGTCAGGGTCTGTCTTTGGACTTCAGATCTTTTCCTCCTTAGAAAACCTGGGTTTACTGCTCACCTCCGCTAGCAGAGAGGGCATTGCTAGAAGAGAGGTCCAAAAGTTGCTATTTCTCAGAGCAGTGGAATTAGTCCCTACCACCCTGTGAGGAAGAGGTTTTTACTCCAGATACTTCCTAACAACAAAGAAAATTGGGGAGTGGCGGCCAATACTGGATCTCAGAGCTTTGAACAAGCATCTGAAAAACACAAAGTTAGAAATGGTCACTTTGACTCGAATATTGCCAACAATCCAAAAGGGGGGCTGGCTGGCATCACTGGACTTGAAAGATGCCTATTTCCACATCCCCATAAAGGAATCTTTCAAAAAATACCTCAGATTCAGGCTCCCTTCAGGCCACTATCAGTTTCCAACTCTTCCTTTCGGTCTCTCCTCAGCACCAAGGGTGTTCACAGAGTGCTTAGTTGCTATAGTGGCATATCTAAGAAGACAAGGAGTGACTGTTTTCCCTTATCTAGATGACTGGGTGGTGGTGGGAAACTCACCAGACCAGGTAAGGAACTCCCTAAAAATCACCCAAGTCCTCTTAGAGTCCCTGGGTTTCATCATAAACCAGAAGAAATCAGTCCTAACCCCCTGCTCAAATTCTGCAGTTTATGGGGCAGAAATCAACACACTTCAGGGCAGAGCCTTTTTACCCTTAGACAGGGTGCAAAGTCTGCAGTCAATAGCAAATTCCTTTGTCCTGAACAGCTCAAAAAGTGCAGGAAAGTTTCTACAACTACTGGGTCATATGGCTACATCCACAGGCACAGTCCAGGGATCCAGATTCCACATGCGAGCCATCCAGTTTCACCTCAGGGCTCACTAGAGTCAGAAAAAATACCCTTTTTCAAAGCTTATACCCATGACAGACCCACTATTAATGGCCCTCTTGTGGTGGAAACAGGAATCCAATTTAAGGCAAGGAGTGCCTTTCCAGAAAGAAAGCCCCTCTTTTGTACTCACAACAGATGCATCCCTATTGGGCTGGGGTGCCCACCTAGGAAAGCACACGACCTAAGGAATCTGGTCAGCAGCAGAGTCCCTTCAGCACATAAACTTAAAAGAGCAGTGTTACTAGCCCTAAAGGCTTTTTCTTCACTGATCATGGGCAGAGTGGTTCAGATCAGAACAGACAATACCACCACAGTGTATTACATAAACAAACAGGGAGGCACCAGGTCAGACCTCCTCTGCACAGAGTCCATGAAGATTTGGACACTGGCTTACTCTGTGAGGGTCTCTCTACAGGCAATTCACTTGCCAGGAAAGGACAATACTTTGGCAGATACACTAAGTCTCATCAACCAGGCCCATCAGGAATGGACTCTGAACAAGCAGGTGATACAAGTCATTTTCAGAAGATGGGGCACTCCAGAGATAGACTTGTTCACATCCCACCAGAACCACCAACTCCTGAAATATTGCTGCAGACCAGCAGCACAGGGCACAGTTCCTCTGGACGCCCTGGTTCTGGACTGGACAGGCAGGCACCTGTAAGCCTTTCCCCCTGGTCTTCAGGGTGTTACTGAAGCTAAAGTCCCTCTCAACATCATTGATCTTGATAGCTTCGGATTGGCCCAGGCAGCCATGGTCCTCTCTTCTGCTCTCCATGTCTGTCAGCAAACTGATACAGTTGCCCCTCAGACACAATCTCCTGACTTCCAGTCAGGGAACATTGTTGTACCCCAATCTCATGTCTCTTCATCTCAAGGCATGGCTCTTGAAGAATTAGAGTATGCAGATTTAAATCTTTCAGAAGCTGTCCTAAATATTTTGAAGGGTTATAGAAAACCCTCCACACAGAAATCGTATTCTTCCAAATGGAAGAGATTCTCTTTCTGGTGTTCTAGTATGAACCTTATACCACGAAACGCTGGAGTTTCAGTAGTCCTGGACTATCTCACTCATTTGCATTCACTAGGCTTGCAACCCATTTCACTTAAGGTTCATTTAGCAGCGGTATCTGCCTACCTTTCTGCGGGCACCAAGATATCAGTGGCATCTGATAAACCTTTCAAAACATATTTTTAAAGGACTAATGCATTTACACCCACCTCACTGGGCACCAGTGCCTGCTTGGGATTTGAATGTGTGTATAGCCAAGCTCATGGGCCCTCCCTTTGAACCCATGGCTACTGCCCACTTGAAATACCTTACTTGGAAAACAGTCTTCCTAGTGGCTATTACTTCTGCAAAGAGAATTAGCGAGCTGCAGGCTCTCTGCATTGACCAGGATTATCTCTCATTTCACAGAGATAAGGTAGTCCTCAGAACTAACAGACAGTTTCTCCCTAAAGTGGTTTCAGATTTTCATCTGAACCAGTCAATCACTCTACCTGTCTTTTTCACAGACCACACCAGTTCTGGTGAAAGAAGATTGCACAGTCTGGATGTGAAAAGGGCTCTCGGCTACTACATGACAGCCACCAAAGATCTTAGGAAAAATGGAAAACAACTTTTCCTTACATCTGGGGATGTAGGAAAGGGTAAACCCACCTCAAAAAGATTCATTTCAAACAACATGAAGTCTTGCTGTATTCAGACATAATGCAGTTAGCCCCAGCACTTGAACTGCCCCAGAGAGGAAAGAGTTAACTCTGTGCAGAAGCATAGAACGTTGAGCTCAAGCTCGGGTTTCAAACCTGTCTGTGGTACTTCCCAGTGTAACCGTCAGATTCTTACGAGCTAACTAACTAGTAACTAAAATATGGAAATTGTTCAAATATAGCCAAAGGGCAAAATATATCTTCTTGGGCCCCAAAAGACTCAAGTTGAGAACCCAAGAAGGAAAGGTAGTGACAATATTTAGTAAAACACCAGAAAAAATAATAATAATATCTACCCCACCCAAGAGGGAGGGTACAAGGTACACTCCTGAGGTGCAACACTGTACCTGCCAGCCCACTTCCCAAAACCAGGTTCTGAGAGGGGAGGCGGAGGTCTGACTACAGCAAGACTCCATTAGAAGAAACAACATTACTATGGCGAGTAATTTGTTCTTCAAACAACATGAAGTCTTGCTCCCTTGGTGGACATTTGCAAGGCAGCTACCTGGAAAACAGTACACACCTTCACAAAACATTAAAACTCGGATATTTTATCCAGGGGTGATGCTAGGTTTGGTACAGCAGTCCTACAGTGCCTATTTCCAAAATAAAGTTATGTGCCCACCTCCAGTGGTACTGCTTGGTAGTCTGCACAAAGTTATGAATATCCTGAGCATTACTGGGGTTAGAAGAAAAAATTACTTACCATAGTAATCTTATTTCTTCCCAGTGATGCTCAGGAATTCATAACTCCCTCCCTTCCTCCCCTTCCAGAACTTCAGCCTCTGCACTCCGCATGCTGGTGCCATTAAGCCCAGGGACACTGGTTTACTGGGATTGAGAAAGGGCATATTCCATTTTGCACATTGTGAAAAACGGTATTGTCACTGGTGTCCGCTTTGGTTCTCTGTACTTTATTTAACAATTTTTAACTCTGCTAACATGCATTTTAGCAATTTTGACCTCCACTGTTGCACATCCTTCCATCATTGTACAAATTTAAAGTTATTTTAGGTACAAGATGTGATGGCAGCAGCAGCAGCACTACAGTCCTCATCCCTAAGGTGTGATGAAAGGAGCACTACGGCACCATCAGCACTACGGCCCCCATCTCTCTGGTGTGATGGCAGCAGCAACATCACTACGACCTCCCTTCCTCAGGTGTGACAGAAGCAGCAGCACTGTGGCCCCATCCCTTAGGTGTGATGGTAGCAGTACTACATTCTCCATCCACCAGTGGTGATGGCAGAATCACTACAGCCCCCACCCCTTCAGTGTGATGGCAGTAGCAACAATACAGTCCACATCCCTCAGGGGTGATGGCAGTAGTGATAGCACTATGATCCCCTTTCTTCAACACCCACACCCATTACGCACAAGTTACAAAATGACTTGGTCTCTTTGCTTATTAGAACTCAGATGTGAATTAATCTGAACCATCACCACTAAGGTGGACTACCTTTGTTTTTTCCTATCTATAATTTAACTGCCTGAATTGTATTTCTGCCTGTAACACCGCTGACCAGGGTTAGGGAACAGACTTAGGTGTTGGAGGGCCAGCTGGTGGGTGAAGGCTTGATTATCCAATGACCACGCACCTTCTCTTGGGAGGGAGGGTGGGTTCACGGCTCAGCATTTGCTGGCCCCTGGTGGTGGCCAGAGGCACAACAATATGTCAGCCCTCACTGCAGGGGGGAGCGTGACGGATGTCGGCTTGTGCCTTGACATCATGTGGCCTGCCAAGAAAATGGGAAAACACCCGCTGGCCAACTGAAGGACAGCTGTTGGTCCCTACTTAAGCTGGAAGCCCCAGTCATGTGTCCGTTCTGACCCCTGCCATGCTCAGGATACACAGGAAGCTCTTTGGGTTAATTCTCCTCCCCTGGTAGCCTCTCACAGGGGTAGGGGCCCACTCAATGAAGGGTTACTTTGGGTTACCTAGTAGCACAGCAGTAAGGGGCAGTGGATGGTAGTCGGGGACTCGTGACTCAGCAGCAGTGGTACGGGGGCCTTGGTAGGCCTGAAGGAGTGGATGGCCAGGGGAGGGGGTAGGAGGAGAAAAAAAACTGCTTGAATTTGCTTCTTTGAAATAAAGTGTCTTCATCTAAAAAATCCACAAGTGATTAGTGGAGGTCCTTCAAATGGATTCATGCATCTCCCAGATATGTGGATGCTTTTTTTTTACTTGGTGTCCATGAAAAGGGTGTCTCCCAGTTTTCATGTCTTTGTTCAGATGTGAATTGAGCACCACTCTGCCCACCAGCATCATACAGCCCCTGGGGTCTTTCCTTCTGTACGTCATTGACTGTGCTTTCAAAATCCACTGGCCAAACACATGTACACTTAAATACTTAACTTCTGCTTTTTGTTGAAGCAGTCATCAGAAAACTTTTTGTACTCACAAAGACTGAAACAGCAGATGGGAGAAAAGGTGCAAATCATCCAATTCACCTAAATGGGGTGTTAACTGTGAAGTCTTTTCATAAGTAGTAAGGCAGTTTCTTTGTGAACATACTTTCATTCCAACTAGTTTTCATTCAAACAACTGAGGATTTTGGATGGCCCTACTGATTACAGTATAAACTTGAATAAACTAGTTGGTAACAGTGATCTTGTATTTAGCAATCTACAGCCTAGATGCTCATGTGCAAAGAATACAATGCAAACCTGATTAAAATCTAACAACAAGCTTATAAAGCACATAACATGTATCTGAACATTTATCGTTACCTATACAAAATCACTGCAGCCCAAGTAAAATGCAGGCAAATTACATGGTACCCTGACTACTATTCTGTGATGTAGTAAACATATATTGGTATTTTTTTTTATATGCTTTGTAAAGCAGGTAAGGCCCACTAGGCAGAACTGTCTGTTTTCAGGAGTGGCCTAGAAGCACTGGGGAGGTTAAGTGACTTGCTTGGAGTCACACAGTATGCAACTGGAGGTTGTGGGAATCAAACCCAAGTCTGCTGGATATACCCAGTTCAATCACTGTTTGTTACTCTAACCAGTAGGCATAGGTGATTAAACTGAATGGCTGATTACAACAAAGCAGTGCAGGTGATTTCCTTACTGAGACTATGCAGCAAAGCAGAAAGAATGCAAAGCACATCAGCATTCATTTTAAGATGCTGAAATCTGTGTCGGCCCACTGGCACTGCGGTAGCACTGTTGCTTGCAATGCCAGTGACCCAGGGTCAGAAGTGAACTCGGGTTGCTGGAGGTCTGGCCAGGGGAGTAGGATCGAGTACCCGGGGGACTGCTGTCCTCCTCCGGGAAGGGTGGGCTGCAGGTCCTGCTGCTTTACCACTACCTGTGTGGCCACTGGTGGTGATGCAATGGTGCTGCAGAGTGATCAGGAGGGGAGGACGCTAGCCAGAATCTGGGGCAGTGTCATGTCTCTATGTGACCTACCTCCTTGGAACCTCGTCTAGTGCGGATGCCCTCAGGGACAGAGACCAGAAAACCAGGAACAATCACTGTACATCGGTCACTGGCAGAAGGGACCCAGGTGCCCCAGACTTCATAACCAGGCTCCATGAGGGACCCACTGAGCTGCCTGACACACACTAACGGAGTGTGGAGGGGTGACCTGGGGTTCCCTCTGTTTCCACCTGGGCGGGGGTTACAATCCAGGCAGGATAGGGGCAGGCCCACAGGGGCTCCTGAGCATTACCTTGGGTGAAGCTAGGGGATACCCAGCTTAGGGATCTCTGAAAAGTTGAGACTGATGCTGTGAGAAGGGGACATAGAAAGAGAAAATAAAAAAAATTTAAAAAGATGCTGAAATCTTAGAGATTCTGTGCAGTGACATGCAATTTCCGTGAGGCACTGGTACAAGAATTCAAAATCCGCAAACCAAGCAGGATTACATGATTGTTACCAGTGTTACCGGTAAAAATGGAAAACCAGGGTCCCTGATTAAGCCATATTATATGTTTCATTTTCGTGTTTTAATCATTTTAAACTGGAGTTTTCAGTGTTCTCTTTTACAGTTTTATTGATGTGGTTTTTATTAGAGTCAACTTCCATTTGGGGGTTTATGTTAAATTTATGCTTTGATTAGGGGAAACCCCTCTCTTATAGATTTTAATTACATTAGTTTCCTAATGCCTGACTTCTAGGCTTCTCACAAATCTGAGTAGGTTAGAACACTACAGTTGGTAGAGGCAGTATTTGAAAGATGCTCACGTGCAAAGAATTCCATTCATTTGCATGTGTTCCATCTCTCCAGGCAGTCCAACCCTCCAGGCTTACTGCACAAAGTTATGAATTCCTGAGCATCACTGGGAAAAAATAAGATTACTACGGTAAGTAATTTTTTCTTCTGGTTCCAAAGAAAACTGGACCCTATGCACCCTATTCTGGATCTCAGAAAGTTAAACAAATTCCTGCACGAGGAAAAGTTCAAGATGGTATCACTCGGTACCCTGCTACTGTTGGTTCATCAACATGATTGGCTAGCCTCCCTGGACATGCAGGACGCCTACCAGCACATTCTCATACACCCAAATCACCATAAATACCTAAGGTTTGTGGTGTTGGGTCAACGCTATCAATTCAGAGTCCTGCCCTTTGGGCTGTCCTCGTCACCTCGAGTTTTTACAAAGTGCTGGGCAGTTCTTGCATCGCATCTAAGGAAAATCAGAATCCAAGTGTTCCCATATCTGGACAACTGGCTTTTAGCAAGCCCCCAAAGGCAAGAGACTCTGGAGGCCATGGCCTCAGACTTATTCATGTCCATGGGAGTCCTGCTGAAGCTCAAAAAGTCACAGTTGCAGCCCTCCCAGACGCCCCTTTTCTTAGGAACCCTTCTGGACACTTCTTGTGTGAAAGCCTTTCTTTCGGAGGACAGAAGGAGCGATATGCTACAGATGGCCTGCTTCATCGGAGAACACAGCTCAATGCAAGCTCTCTCGATGCAACAGATACTGAGTCTCATGGCATCCTCTGTGTTCACTGTACCTTTGGCTCATCTCCACATGAGAACCTCTCAGTGGATGCTCAATACTCAGTGGTCCCCAACCACTCACCCTCAGTCCTTTCCCATCAAGGTGACAGAACCTCTGAAGAGGTCACTTACCTGATGGTCGCAGGAGAACAACCTTCTGGAAGGATATCCCTTTGCTCCTCTGGATCATCAGATCTCTATTACCATGGATGCGTCCCAGATGGGGTGGGGAGCTCATTGTCAGAACCTCCATACCCAAGGTACGTGGACTCAGGACAAATCCCAACTTCACATAAACGTCCTAGAAATGAAAGCCATCCTGTATGCAGTCCAAGCTGTGAAGGACATATTCTGTCACAAGAACATTCTCCTTCAAACGAACAACCAAGACAGTGATGTATTACATCTACAAACAGGGCGGTGCACACTCTTACCCATTATGCAGGGAAGCCATGAGAGAGTGGGAATGGTGCCTGGAGCATAAGGCTCTAATCCACGTGGCTAACCTGCCAGGAGTACAAAACGAGCTGGCAGACTGTCTCAGCAGAACGGAGACAGATCCTCACGAGTGGTCTCTTGACTTAACTGTTGTTCAGTCACTCTTCAAAGTGTGGGGAACTCCAGACCTGGACCTTTTTGCATCCCCACTCAATGCAAAACTGCCTCTATTCTGCTCCAGAAATCCAGGACCTGACATTTTCTGTCAGGATGTGTTCAGGCTGCAGTGGACAAAACGCTTTCTATATGCCTTTCCTCCTTTTCCCCTAATTCAGAGGGTACTTCTCAAATTCGAGTCTCAGGGCAACAAAATGATTCTCATTGCTCCCTTCTGGCCTCGACAGATATGGTTCCCGCTGCTCAACAGCATGTCAGAAACCCCCCCCGAAGGCACTTCCCCTTCAGATGAACCTTCTGACCTAGGGTCCTGTGGTCCATCCCAAACTGAGGTCACTTCACCTTCACACTTGGCTCCCGAAGAGAGAGAGAGGTGAATAGGTTTAATGTCTCTCATAGGGTTTCAAATATTCTTTTGGCTGTGCGTAAGCCAGCCACCAGAAAGACCTACACAGCAAATGGAAGCGTTTGTCTCCCCGGTGTGCAAAATCCTCTTCGAACCCTTTTTCCTGCCCATCAAATAAAGTCTTGGAATACCTTTTAGACCTCTCAAATTCATGTTTGCAATACTCTACAGTCAAAGTTCATCTTTGTGCCATTTCAGCTTATCATGAGCCGTTTTTTTCCTTGTCACTGGCTCAGTTACCTGTAGTTGAGAGGTTTCTTAAGGGTATTCTGCATACCAAACCTCCTATCAGATGTCCAGTCGCAGCCTGGGAAATTAACCTTGTGCTAGACATGCTCACTCGGAAGTCTTTCGTGCCTCTAGCTACCTGCGAGTTGAAATTCCTCACTTGGAAAATGGCCTTCTTGGTGGCCATCACTTCAGCCCGCAGAGTTTCTGAAATAAATGCACTGGTCAGAGACACTGTATTTCACAAGGACAAAGTAGTTCTTAGGACTCATCCTACGTTTCTCCCTAAGGTTGTCTCAGAATTCCATCTAAACCAACCTTTAGTCCCGCCTACCTACTTTGTGAACTTCCAGAATGAAGGGGAACATACCCTTCACTCCATGAATGTTAAAAGAGTGCTGCAATTCTATCTAGATAGAACAAAATAAATTTCTAAGGCTCAACAACTGTTTGTTTCCTTCAGCGAGACACGGCTGGGTCAACCTGTCGCTATTGGGTGCATTTCAGCATGGCTGGTAGCATGCTTCCGCCACTGCTATTCTATGGCACAGGTTAAGCTGGAAGGCAGGGTATATGCTCACTCTACTAGAGCAGTCGCAGCATGTCTGGCAGAAATCCTCAATGTGCCCATTGCAGATATTTGCAATGCGACTACCTGGAGCTCAGTGCATGCTTTCGCTAAGTACTATGCCTTGGACGTCCATGCCAGACAACACCTGTCGTTTGGTAGGACTATCCTTAACAGACTTCTGTCCTAAATTGTGAGCTCTTATTTTTCCTGCCACCCATCTCGGGAGATTATTAGCATGGTACTCTCTCATTAGTGTGACTGAGTGGTGGAGACTTTATGTCCAGGAAGATATGGAAATTACGTACCTACTGTAATTCTTGGTCTTCTTGGACAGAGTCTCCACCACTCATTCACACGCCCACCCACCATCCCCCGAGATCACATCTCTGTTTTTGGTCTTCACTCCCTCAGTGGCTGGGCTGTGTAGTCTTCTTTGTTGACCCTTCTTATACTGGTTGTTCGGACCATCTTATGTCCGATTTTGTTAGGCTAGTTCTTCTAGGTTAGTTACGCTGCACCTCCTTGGGAAAAAAAGTTACTGAGGCTGTTGGAGGGTCGACGCTGAGATAGTCATTATCACACGAGCCGGGGCTCGGAGTACTGCTTCCTTGCGGCTCCATCTCTGGCACCGGCCCTCTCGAAAAGTTTGCTCCCCCTAGGTCCTAGTGCCTCCGGCGTAAATCCCATTAGTGTGAATGAGTGGTGGAGACTTCATCCAAGAAGATCAAGAATTATGGTAGGTACATTAATTTCCATTTTTAGTTGCTATTACTTCTGCTCAAGGGATTTCCAAGCTTCAGGCTTTGATGTGTAGAGTCTTATTTAGTTTTCCAGAAGGACAGGGTGTCCTTGCAGACTAATCCTAAGTTTCTACCTAAAGTGGTGTCTGAGTTTACACTGAATCAAGACAAAGTGAGCAAATATATGTTTATCTGTACGCAGTTTTATCGTTCTAATAAGAGGAATGTGTAGATGAGAGGGGGGAAGGATAAAGATGGGAGCAAGAAAGAAAGGTAAGAAGTGGCAGCCATAGGCCTTGCCAAGCTGGTGTGAGGGGGTAGGGACAGGGAGTGAGGTGGGCAGGGGGTAAGAAAGGTAGGAGGTGGCAGCCATAGGCCTTGTCAAGCTGGTGTGGGGGTAGAGGCAGGAGGTGAGGTGAATGGGGTGTGGTAGAAAGGTGGAGAGAGTGGCAGCTATAGGCCTTGCAAGCTGGTGTAGGAGGGGTAGGGGAAGGGGAGGTAAGGTGGACGGGGGGGGTAGCCAGGGGCCTTGTCAAAGTGTGAAAAGGGGGGTAGGCTTGGAATTATGGAGGGAACGGCAGAGATACAGGGTTATCCAGTTGTGAGGAGAAGATTGAATGCTTGTAGATGGGAGTCTCAGGTGAAGCAGTCACAAGAACTGTTGGGTGTGAGATGTTGGTGTAACTTCAGTTTGAATGGTCCCAATTTAGGTAGGGTAGTTATATCACTATGAAGAATATTAAACCAGTGAGATGTTCTGTAGGCAAATGAGCATTGCCCCTGGGCTGTCCGGCATCAAGGAACATGGAGATGATGACTGTTCGAGCTTCGCATATGCTGTGAACTACAGTGGGGGCTTATCAGGTTTGCAGTGCCTGGTGGCAGGAGGCCGAGAAGTGCTTTTTTGGCTAAAAGACAGGTTTGGTATTGGATCCTCCCGGACAGCTGTAGCCAACCAATCTCAGCGTAAAGATCACAGGTGTGGGTGAAACATGTGGACCCCATGAGTAGTCTGCATGCCTTGTTCAGAGCAATGGATATCCTGCACAACAAAGACGTGGGGGCTGCTCCATAGATTACAAGACCATAATCTACAGTGGATATGATGGAAATTTATATAGCAAGTCAGAGCGCTTCTGGAGTAAGGCAGTGTTTATGTCTATGTAGGAGACCAGTCTTGACATTGACAGCCCTGGCTACATCATCTATATGTTTAGCATAGGATAGACAGCTGTCTAAGGTGACCCCCAGGTATTTGAAATGTGGTATTTGTTCAAGAGGGACTCCAAGACCGTTTTTGATGGAAAGTGTATGCGATTTGTGCTTGTTTCGGGTGCTGCTGAACATCATTACATTGGTTTTCTTGTAGTTGAGGATCAGTTTATGTTTAGATAGCTTCATTGACAATGTTGTCAGAACAGCCATTCCCCCAGGACTTAATGAGCTTTTCAATCCTGCAAACCCTACTTATCTATCAAGGTCTAGTGACTCACAAGTATTCCAAGTTCCCAAAACTCTGACCCTAATGGGTGATCTTGCATTCGCCGTCTGAGCACCCAGGCTATGGAACTCCATCCCTGCCCAGGGTCGTACCTCCTCCTCCCACGCCTGCTTTGAAAGCTCCTTCTAGGACCTCCTGAAACTTGCCTCAAACTGTCACTGTACCTAAGGCATTATGTCCACTTTTGTGCACTGTGCTGCACTTTATTGTTCTAACCAATCATCTCCTTTGTGATCAGTGTGTTTTATGAGCTTATAATCATGGATGTCAAATGTTACCGGTTATGTTACGTTCAGTACCTGTCTGTCAAATGCTTACTTATGTTATGTTCTATATCTGTCAGATGTTTACCTTTAGAAGCAAATGATTTGATACCTTTTAATGGACCAACATAGATGTAACAAGAACAAAGTGCTCTAGCTTTCGGACCAACCAGTCCTTCTTCAGAAGCTCATGGCAGTTGTTTGGAAAATACAATACTTATAACAGCTAGATAATGCAGAGAAAAACAGAAAAAAATCCCCATTGGTTTAAAATACTCATTAAAAAAAACAGATAATGTCAGACAAGTTTAACAGTACAATACTGCCCTCAGTCCGAATGAACCTTGGGTTCAGATGTTCCTGGTGCAAGACACATATAAGGAATCCTACTGCACATAAATTTAATTGACATAAGATAACACTGCAGAAGCAGATAACTCCCAAATCAAGCCATGAGTGCCACAGTCAGTATAAGGATGTGATTACTGAAAGGCAACCCCCACCAGCTTAAAGACAGACTGAGATAGTTATAGGGCTCATGAAATTACAATGTATGCATTAAAGACAAGAATTACCAGTAAAGTTGTCTAAAAAACATCAGTGCTCACTGTGTGATGTGTAAAACCTAGCTGGACTTGCACCCAGCTGTATTCTCAAGCTAAATAGAAGGCCCAAGAGATTACAAAACCTCAGGACTATATACATGATAATTAAAATATAAATAGATA
This sequence comes from Neoceratodus forsteri, assembly GCA_016271365.2. Lineage (NCBI taxonomy): Eukaryota > Metazoa > Chordata > Ceratodontiformes > Ceratodontidae > Neoceratodus > Neoceratodus forsteri. The sequence goes on from CM057452.1 coordinate 574,850,488, forward strand.
ATATTAGTGTTACAAAAACTCTAGTCAAGGAACCTCAAGGAGTTCAGACCATGCAGCCTGATATGTACTGATGTCAATATATACTGAGAATGTAGCAACTTCATGTACCACAAGTGTCTAGGGAATCTGAAAAGAGATAAAAATGTAATTTATCTCCTCCTGTTCATACAAACAATACAACCTAACCCACCCCACATCACAATAATGTGGGTGAGGAGATACATAGCTTAAGAGATGTAGTCTCTCTCTCTCTCTCTCTCTCATCCCACCTCCTTTTCTCTCTCTCTCTCTCTCTCCACAGACAGACCTACACATACTACACACACACACACACACACACTAATCCCTCTCCTAGTGAACCTATATTAACTTCAGTCGCTGTAATTGTTCTCAAAGGAATGCAACTTGTCATGAAATCCTGAGTAAAGTACTATAATATAAGCCTAATGTAAAAAGATATGTGCAGGACCCCCAAGCAAATGAGATCACACATCCCAATATGTACAGAGTAACAAAAATTATATATAACAGTATAAGATAACACTCCTGTATGTACACTAGCAGGCTGGGTAATCTGAATATGTGCAATGGAATCAAACCCCCCACAGGCAAAGATAAAAAGTAAGAAGAAATTCTTTATGTGTGTGAAATAAAATAGTAACACATTATAACTCCATATAGCTAAATAGAGACTTACCTCAATGTGACAGCAAGCCCCACATCTGTTATATCACATACTTCACAGCGCATACCACACACATGCATACATACATGCATCCACATCTCACATATGCTGAAGTCCTATAATATGTCAGTTGAAGAAGAAAAGGTCTGTGAATGTTAGTTTCTGTAGTGTCCCATAAAGCCAATATCCAAGTTCATCCCATCTGCTACCATATTGAGATGTAAGATAAGTTTAATCTCAAAAGCTCTGCCTCTGTTGTGTGTTTTGAGATTTCCTTTAAGACCATTACTGACATATCTGAGACTGAGTGGTCAGGCTGGGAGAAGTGATGCCCACTGGTTTGTCAGTCTTCCTTGCTGTAATAGTATGTCTGTGTGAGTTCATCCTAGTGCGGAGCTGTTGGCGTGTCTCTCCTACATAACCTGTTTGTGGACATCTCTTGCACTGAATGAAATAAACAACATATCGTGATTTGCATGTATAACTCCCATGCACCTGGAATTGTCTGTTTTGAGATGTAACCACACAGTCTGAGGTAGAAATGAGCCTACAGGTCTTGCAGGGGCGTTGATTGCAGGGTCGTGTGCCATTGTGTGACATGGTATTCTGTTCCGTGAAAGTTTGCTCCATAATTAGGCTGGATAAATTTGGCGGTTGTTTAAAAGATAGTAGTGGAGTTCCTGAAAATACAATTAAGGGTGTCATCCTCACTAAATATTGGGTGGAGATCTTTAATAATCTTACGTAGACGTTCAAGGTCTGGATGATATGTGACTACCAAGGGTATTCTTTCTGTAGCTGTCTTTTTCTTTATATTGAAGTAGTTGTTGTCTTGGTACTTATGCTGCTCGCTCTGTTATCCTGTCAATTTCCCTGGAAGAGTGTCCCTGCTCCATAAAGGTGTTTTCAACATAGCCAAATGTGTATCTCTGTCATCCTCATTTGAACAAATACGTTGACAACTAAGGGCTTGACTGTATATGACAGATTTTTTGTATGGTTAGGGTGATTACTTTTCCTGTGCAGGTATCTCTGTCTGTCTGTTGGCTTCCTGTAAATACATGTATGTAAGGTTCCATCCTTAATGATGACTGTGGTGTCCAGAAAGTTAACCTTGGTGGTAGAGTACTCCAAGGTAAGCTTTATAGTAAATTGGAGATTATTAAGTTTGTGATGAAAATCTTTGAGTGCATCTGTGCCTTCCGTCCAGATGATAAACAAATCATCAATATACGGAAATAAGCCAGTGGTTTGTGGGGATACTGCCTTAAAAATCCTCCTCCAAGTCAGCCATAAAAGAGGTTAGCATACTGTGGAGCCATTTTGTGCCCATTGCTGTTCCCATAGTTTGAACATAATGTTTACCATTGAAGTTGAAGTTGTTATGTGTCAAAATGAATTCCATAAGTTCCCCCACCACTCCAGGGTTGATGTTTTGGTCAGGTCCTTTCTCATGTATGTATTTAAGGCATGCTGCAATGCCATCTGTGTGTGGAATATTAGTGTAGAGGGATGTTACATCCATTGTCACTAAAATGGCATCAGGTGGTAAATCCTTATAACCAGAAAGTACACGCAACAAGTGTGTAGTGTCCTGGATATAACTGTCTCTTTCCATAACCAGCGGTTTCAAAATGGTCACATTGAGGTAAGTCTCTATTTAGCTATATGGAGTTATAATGTGTTACTATTTTTATTTCACACACATAAAGAATTTCTTCTTACTTTTTATCTTTGCCTGTGGGGGGGGGGTTTGATTCCATTGCACCATATTCAGATTACCCAGCCTGCTAGTGTACATACAGGAGTGTTATCTTATACTGTTATATATAATTTTGTTACTCTGTACATATTGGGATGTGTGATCTCATTTGCTTGGGGTCCTGCACATATCTTTTACATTAGGCTTATATTATAGTACTTTACTCAGGATTTCATGACAAGTTGCATTCCTTTGGGGAACAATTACAGCGACTGAAGTTAATATAGGTTCACTAGGAGAGAGATTGAGTGTGTGTGTGTGTGTGTGTGTATGTATGTGTGGGTCTGTCTGTGGGAGAGAGAGAGAGAGAGAGAAAAGGGAGTGGGGGATAGAGAGAGAGAGACTACATCTCGTTTAGCTTATGTATTCCTCACCCACATTATTGTGATGTGGGTGGGTTAGGTTGTATTGTTTGTATGAACAGGAGGAGATAAATTATATTTTATCTCTTTTTCAGATTCCCTAGACACTTGTGGTACATGAAGTTGCTACATTCTCAGTATATATTGACATCAGTACATATCAGGCTGCATGGTCTGAACTCCTTGAGGTTCCTTGACTAGAGTTTTTTGCTTAACACTAATATTATCTATTTATATTTTAATTATCATGTATATAGTCCTGAGGTTTTTGTAATCTCTTGGGCCTTCTATTTAGCTTGAGAATACAGCTGGGTGGCAAGTCCAGCTAGGTTTTACACATCACACAGTGAGCACTGATGTTTTTAGACAACTTTACTGGTAATTTTGTCTTTAATGCATACATTGTAATTTCATGAGCCCTATAACTATCTCAGTCTGTCTTTAAGCTGGGTGGGGTTGCCTTTCAGTAATCACATCCTTATACTGACTGTGGCACTCATGGCTTGATTTGGGGAGTTATCTGCTTCTGCAGTGTTATCTTATGTCAATTAAATTTATGTGCAGTAGGATTCCTTATATGTGTCTTGACACAGAACATCTGAACCCAAGGTTCATTCGGACTGAGGGCAGTATTGTACTGTTAAACTTGTCTGACATTATCTGTTTTTTTTTTAATGAGTATTTTAAACCAATGGGGATTTTTTTCTGTTTTTCTCTGCATTATCTAGCTGTTATAAGTATTGTATTTTCCAAACAACTGCCATGAGCTTCTGAAGAAGGACTGGTTGGTCCGAAAGCTAGAGCACTTTGTTCTTGTTACATCTATGTTGGTCCATTAAAAGGTATCAAGTCATTTGCTTCTGGATCTATTCTTGCAAGGACCAATACGGCAACTACTAAATCTAGATGTTTACCTTTGCAATGTTACGTTCTTACCTGCCCTCCCTTATGCTGCGTCTGACTTGTTTTTTCTCAGTATTTCTGTAATACCTGCTTCTGATTGTAATCTTCCTTGTAACCTCATGGGTCGCACCTGAAAATAGGCATGTGCTTGTCTAGTGTGCTTACCTGGTTAACAACAGCTAAATAAATAAATAAGAAAGGGAATAAAACAAGGCTGCATATTAGCACCTATTTTGTTCACTGTCTATATAAACAAAATTGTAGAGGAGTTAGAAATGAAAGAGTCTAATGCCCCTAAAATAGATCAGACCAATGCTGACATATTGTTTTACGTGGATGACGCAGTGGACATTTTTAGAACCCCAACAGATTTATAGAGAGCCATTGAATGCGTGGTCAAAAACCTTAAAGAAATTAAACTACAACCACATGTAAATAAGATGAAAATAATGATTTGTGGAAAATACAGTAAGCCTATAATCTGTATGATTGATTATTTTATGTATTTGGGTGTAAATGTCTCTAATAATACTAATTGGAACTTGCACCGGAACCAAACTAAATTAAAAGCACAACAGTCTGTGCTTGCCATTAACAGATTCAGTAAAACATTGCATACACTTCATTTAAATGTATAAGAGACATATTTGCAGCCAAAACTGTCTTCAGTTCTGTATGGTGTGGAAATCTGGGGAATGGAAGATAATGTAAGTTCCCTAGATTCTATACAGAATCTTTCTGGAACTTCCCCACTTTGTCCCAGGGGATCTTTTAAGATTAGAAACTGGATTAATGTAATTAAAAACTAATGCCATTATTAGATCCATTAACTACTGGCATAAAATTATGAAACTTTACCCCACTTCTTTAATTGAAGCTTGTGTAAAAGTGTCATACAGGTTTAAACTAGAAAATACTGGAATTGCAACATAGCATTCCACACTGAATAAGATTTTGGTGAATTATGATATGCCCAACCTGTTTCAATATAGAAGTCTACAAGAGATGGATACTGATAAAGCGTTGGCTATTCAAAGACCATTACACTTACAACATCAGTTGAATTTTGCTGAACTCAGGACATCTAATACTTTTATTATATACAGAGAAGTAAAAAAATAATCCTTTATAGAGAGTTATCTGCTGAATTGTGAACTAAATCTACAAATGAAGATGTTAGCTCAGTTTTTTTGCTTGAACCCGGTTATATAATTAATCAATCAATCAAATCATTATTTATCCAGGCGAACATCATTGAGCAAGCTCATTTGCAAGATGGACTTGGTTATTACAGGATCAAAATAAATTACAAAGAATTATTTACAGTCACTGTTACAATATAATCATCGTAACAACAAATAAATACAAAGAAGGTGCATAAAATAGTATCAGCTGCAATACAGAGGTAGGCATGCAACAGCACAGAGGATAACTGTGGCACATATGTGAGGTTTGGGAAGCCTAGATGGCTGCGGGGAAAATAGCAGTGGTTCAGTTAGATAACAGATTAGCGAATAATGTTGCCAGTACGATACTTAGTCCTAGCCAGGGATGTACAGTTAGGTTGAAGGGATGTATGGAGTTCCCAGAAAACTGAAGCCGAGGAATAGGGAGGGGGGAGGTGCAGTGGGGTGGGGTGGGTTAGGTGTTGGGAAGAAACAAGGTAGGGAGAAGGAGAGCAATGGCCCGAGTGGTATGCATGGAAAAATGGTGCAGAGGCAGTCTGAGGAAGAAGGGAAGTGATTATAGAATTCCTACACAGTTTAATGATATACGGCCTTGGGATAAGATCAGAGTAAAGAGGGCACAGGAAGACAGCATTATACTATAATATAATCTGCAAGGAGCTGAAGCCTATATACTATACTGGTCCAGGGAATTGTATATGTATCTGTCCATATGTCCATTGTGTATAAGTAAACTTTTGAATGCTGCTCATATTCTTATGGCATGCCCATTAGTTTCTAAAGTAAGGAAAAAATGGCTGGATGCCTACCTTAATAATACAGCATTTGTTAACAAAACAGATATTTTTAATTAGCTGTTGAAGAGTGTTTTTCTATTATTTGCGTTAGCAAAATTTGTATTAGCTGCTCAACTGTTACACAGAAATGTACATAATGTATTTTTGTCAAATGTACTTGTGTGTGAATTTTAACTATCCTATTTATGCAACAGTCTTTGAACTAAAAACATATTTTAACACAATAAACTGAACTGAAAGGTAAATTCCTGTTTATTTCAAGAGGTCTAACAGCATATCTAGCTCACAGACTGCTGCTACAGGCACCGGGCACGGCTTGAAGCGCTGCCAGCTGCCCATCTCTCCTGGCCCACAGGGGATCAACTAAGCTCACAGACTGCTACTGGGGGCACCAGGCGCAGCTTGAAGCACCATCATCCACCCATCTCCCCTGACCTGCAGGGGATCAACTAAGCTCACAGACTGCTACTATGGGCACTGGGCGCGGCTTGAAGCACCGCCGGCTGCCCATCTCCCCTGGCCCGGAGGGGATCCGCTAAGATACAGTTTCTAAAGTTAATTTATTTGTGGCTGAGCGCTGCCACCCGCTTGGCCAAAGTACATTTTGCTCAGACCCCATTGGTCTGCCACCCGGTGCTGCAAGCACGCGATTGATTCGCGCTTCCAGCCCGGGAACTTGAAACAGTTTCCTACACTACAGCCGCCTCGCAACGGACTGATTGTGCTTGGCCTCAGGCTGCTTCGTTTCTACTTTCCTATTGCTCTGCCTCAGGCGGTTGTGGTTTTAAGAGTCTCTCAATTTGTCCTGCCCACCCACCCCAACCCCAACCCCAACCGCTGTTAAATACACCTGCCCCCCCACAATGCTCTAGCCACTCCCACCACTCTGCCCGATTTGTTCTCTCTCTTTGTTTATACCTCCACTGTTGCGAACAAGGTCCCTGCCCAGCTTTAAGGGTGCACAGCAGCTAACAGGACCAGGATACCTTAGCCCCATCACATTTAAACACTTTCTACTCCATCCCCTTCCAAGACCCATTCTTCTCTTGCACTCCCTCCCTACCAGTCATGACCACTGCAACCAGACTAATTCCTCTTCTTATACTTCTGCCCACTCTCTGTATGCTCACAGGGCAGCCTCAAAATGACCCTAAGTCACCTGACCCTGTTATCTCACAGCATTCCTATTGCAACACCTACTGCACTATAACATCCATACTTGACTCCGACTTACCTACCAACTGCATGCCCAACAGCTCACCCTGACACACTTGGTCCAGACTGCATCGAGTACAGCCAGGGCTTCCCCTTCCCACACTTCTGCTTAAGCTGGCAGTGCTCCCTGTTAAGCAGGCCACTAGAATGAGCCCAAAAAGGCAGCGCAAAGTTAGCCTCAAATACTTTAAAAGCTACGTGTTTAGAGTGGCCCTACTATTACTGTTGCTCTCGGGCAACATCCACCCTAATTCTGGCCCCCCTCTATCTCAGGGTGAGTGCCCTGAAATCAGGCACACTAACCTTTGCATCCTTAAACATCGGCAGCCTGATAGCAAAGTTTGACAATCTACCAGCCCAGGTAACCCTCCATAACCCTGTTGTACTATCAGTGGTCGAGACATGGTTCTCTCCCAAGATCCCAGATGGTGCCATCAGTCTTCTAGGCTATTCGATTTTCAGACAAAATTGAATATCAAAGAGAGGTGGTGGTTGTGCAGTCTACCTCAAAGACAGCCTTCAGGGCATAGTACTAAATTTACCCAGCCTAGGGACATTCTCCCAGGCCCTTGCCATTAAGGTCCTTCTTGGGGCCCACAACAAAACTGTCACAATTCTGTCTGTCTACATACCCCCAAAGAACTCTGCCCAAGGTCTCCATGCCATCATTGACTGCACTGGAAGCCTAACCCTAAGCTCTGAAGTTATACTCCTAGGTGATTTCAATATTAATTGGCTTGCCCCTGAAGCCAACCAATTCAAGGATGCTTTTGAGGCTATCCACTTGACTCAACTCATTGAAGCACCCACTAGGACTAATTACAGAACAGGCACTAGTACTTTGCTTGACTGGGTGCTTACTAACCAACCCGAGCATACTTCTCATGCCTCTGTCCTCCCGGACGACATCAGTGACCACTCCCCTGTCATGTTCGGTTGGGCTAATAATTTTTCCAGACCTCCTCCCAGAACAATCACCAACAGGGTCCTCAAGCCTAGTCACTCTGATTGCCTCAAAACTGATCTCCTTAATGCTGACTGGTCTGCGGTTTATGGGGCTTCTGACACTGACGACACGCTCGGCCATTTCATCTTCTATTCAATATGATCTGTGACACCCATGCTCCCTTAAAAAAGTGTAAGATCAAAGGCTGCTTTAACACCTGGATGAGCCCTGACACCCTTGAACTAATGAAAAATAGAGATCATATCTGGCATATAGCTAAGGCCACAGGCAAACAGTCTGACATCCTGAATTTCAAACGGGCGAGGAAATAACTGTACGAGGACCATCAGAATAGCCAAAAACATATACTTTAAAGATGCCCTAGCCAAGAACTGGTATGACTGGAGCAAAATCTGGGCAAACCTAAAAGAGGTAGCCGGTCGGGAGCCCAAAACAGCCCCTACCATGCTCAACATTGATGGCTTCCCCCATCCTCGACCCCAACACTATCGCCAGCACCTTCAGCAATGCCTTCACTGATCTTTAGAGTGTCCTCCCTGCCGACTTCTTCTCCCCCACCAAATCTGCTGCACCCTTGCAATCTCCAAAGCATCCTCCCCTTCGCTTCAAGACCAATACCATCAGGGAAGCAAAGAAATACCTGTGTAAAGTGGTTGGTAAGGGGAGAGTCAGTGGAGATAACCTCGATCTGAAGCTAATCTTACTCACACTTGAAGAAATCCTATCCCCTCTCACCCATATCCTCAACCTTTCACTCCGATTTGCAGAATTCCCCCAAAAATGGAAAGCTGCAGTAGTCACCCTGGTGTACAAGGGTGGAGATTGTACCCTCCCCGGGAACTATAGACCCATATCCATACTTCCACCACTCTCGAAGGCCCTAGAATGAATAGCTGTGGACCAACTTGTTGAATACTTAGACAAGTATGAGCTCCTCTGCCCAGAGCAGCATGGCTTTAGAGCCAGGCACAGCACCACCACAGCCCTCCTGGAATACACAGGCTTCATCCATAAATCCCTTGATCTCGGCCTGCTCGTTGGAGCTATCTATATCGATCTAACAAAGAACTTCAGTATGGTCAACCATGCCCTCCTAGTTGACCAACTCACTGCCTTAGGCCTTGCCCCAGAGGCGGCTGCATGGTTCCGCAGTTACCTACACTCTTGATCACAGCAAGTCAGGATTGGTGCTGTTCTGTCCGGCCAAGCCTGTCTGCTCAGGCGTTCCTCAGGACTCTATACTGGGACCCCTCCTTTTTAGCCTGTTTTTGAACTGCCTCCCCAAAGCCAGTCAGGGCCGCATCCTCCTCTATGCGGATGATGCGGTTATCTTCTCTAATGGCCTAGACTCCGTTGCCCTTGAACAACAACTACAGTGTGACCTCACCAGTGTGGAGACGTGTTTTTTTTTTTTCTTTTTTCTTTTCCTCATCCCTGTTTGCCCCCCACCCTTCCACATAAGTATATCCCCGGTTTGACCGGGGTGCTGATTTCTACTATTGTTATACTTTATACGATTGCTGTTTACTGCATGTAACTTTATTCCGTAAACCACTGTTATATTGTGTTCTTTTGTTATCTGTATTGCACCTGTATGTTACCACTGTTGTATCTCACACTGTAACCATGTCTACCCTCCCTGCGATGACGTGACTTTGTAAATGAGTCCCTGACTCAAAGGTTGTAAATCCAACTTTCAAAAATAAATAAAATAAATAAATCATAAATTGATAATAAATTACAAAAAACAAAAACCATACTGTTCACCAGCCCTCAGAACAAACACAAAAACTACCCGCTGACAATATGCAATAGTGGTGGTGTTCCCCTTGAACATGTTCATCACTTCAAAAACCTCGGTGTCGCTATTGACAGCTCGCTCTCCTATGTCCACCACATTGACATCACAACTAAAGCAGTCAACAAACGCATAGGGCTACCCTATCGTCACAAGCAAAGCCTGACCCCAGAAGCCCTCAGCATAGCGGTTCACAGATCTTGTCTGTGTCAATCTTCACTATTCATCACCTTTGGGTATATGGCCAGAGGTCATGACCCCTCGGGAGCTCTCTTTTTTTTGGTAGGCGGAGCCAATGCACCATCGGCGCCACCCTCGAGGCCGACGTATTGTGTGGCGCTCGCGGGTTGGCCGTTAGACGCTGTCGACTCCACCTGCCTGCCAGTTCTTCATCTACCGCCATCGAGGTCACCTCTTGGGAAGCTCCAGAGAACTTCAAGGCCTACTGCCTACGCAGCAGAAAAGTTTTAGACTCCGTCGACCATTCTTTCCGTGCCGCAGTCCGTCGGCTTCTTTCCCTGCCGGTTCTAGTTGCCTTACTCGACATCACTTAATAAGACCTTTCCAATTATTTTATTCTTTGCGACATCGAGTCTGTTTTTTGGTGTTTTTTTCCACGTAGGTCATGTCTGGGTCAGAGGGCAAGAAGACTTCGAAGACGGGACGGCCCCCCCATGCGACGGTGCCCTTGCAGACGTAAACTTTCCATCGCCGACCAGCACAACTGTTGTCTTACGTGTCTTGGCCCACTTCACAACATGGATTCATGTGACACCTGTTTCTCCATGGACCACCGGGTCATCGAACAATGCGCATGGAAAGTGGTGTGAGCTCTGCCAACTTTCGGGGGTTGGGCGCGCACTCGGGCCAAGCCACGTACTCTCAGCCTTTCCTCTGAGTCCCCTCCTGGTTCGATATGGACTGAGGAGGAGGGAGCCTTGGCTTCTAGTAGCCTGGCCGTCGCCGAGGCTCCTTCCGCGGTGCAGGAGGCCCAGTCCTTTCCTTTCACCCTTTGGGGCTGAAGGCTCCCCCAGGTGTTGGACCCGCGGTTAGCAAAGCCCGGGTTTGCGCCGTCCTCAACACCATTGCCTCGACGTCGTTGCTCAGCACCATTTTGGGCCTCGGCTGTTCGCAGCACCGATACTGCTAGCAGCGCCATGGGAGGCTCTACGGCGCTGTCCTTTTCCTCTTCTTGCCTTGGCGCCATTCGCGGTGCCGAGGTTGAGCACGGCACCGTGGAGGCTTCGGAATCCGCTGTCGGCACCCCTGCCCTCAGTGCCATTCGCAGTGCTGTGGAGCCGGGCAGCGCCATCCGTGGCACTGAAGGCACCGTTGTGTCAGGTTCAGACTCCGAGGCTGCTGTTCAGGCCAGAGCCGTGTCCTCCTCAGATACCATTCACGGTGCTGTGGGGGGCACTGGCTCAGGTGCGGTCTCCATTTCTGGCACCCCGTTTGCCAAGGATGGCAGCGGGCGCACTCCCACGGTCTGGCACAGGGCCTCGATCTCTACCTCTTCAGAGGTGGAGTCGGACTCTGAGTCAGGCAAGCAGTCTGACTCCTTGGAGTTGGCTGCCAGTGTGGGCAGCCCTGTAGTGTCCTCGACAAACCGGAGTCAGACCCATTCTGAGGTGAGGTCGGTGGCTGCCGAGACTGGGGTCAGGGTTGCTGACCAGCAGACAATGGTGCAGGCCACCATTGCTCTGCAGCCCAGCCTCGGTGGGTTCACTGACCCCTCAGCAGTGGTACTCCCTCATGTGGTGTGTCTGGGTCGCTCAACTTTAGGGCCAATCAGAGCATCTACGGGATAGGAGAGTACTGTGCCTTGGGTGGCTCCTTCGGGTGCTGACCAGGGCTGCCAGCTACCTAGGCTGGCCCTCTCGAGGAGGAGGAGGGCTCTCTCAGATTCCATGGGGTCGAGGGGCATTGGGGTCTGCACCGTGACCTTTTTCTGGAGCCCATCCAGGTTCTGGGAGAAGCCGCAGTGCGGATCTCTGCTCTTCCTCCTTGCTCTCCTTGAGAGAGCCCCATTCTTTTGAGGTAGGGGACCATTCTTCTGGACCTATACTGTCCCGGTCGCCTCACAGGGGGAATTCTTTCAGGTTCAGCCAAGGCAGTACCGGAGTGGTTGTTCAGCTGTTGGCTGTGGAGTCTTCTGGAGTACCTTCTTCTTCGGGTGCTCCTGGTCCACTTCCTAGCCCAGGCAGAGGACAGCCGACTTCTCGGCTCTGTCCCCATCACTCTGCCACATTCTCCTGTGCTCCCAGGCATCCTTGGTCCTAGCGGGCCTCTCTCCTGGGAGCAGTTCAGGGCTGTGGCTGCTCGGTTCCCTGTTTACATCAGGGCAATAGACAGACAGGTTTTTCAACCTCCCCCCCGAGCAGCCACCCTCTGAACAGTTGGCTTCCTCCAACTCTTCATCCCCCTCTTCTGGGGGAGAAGAGCCTTCTGTTCACATCTCTCCAGCCACTGATCTCGCGGCGTATCAGCGTTTCCTCATGAGGATGTTGGAGGACTTGCACCTCACCCCTGCCACGTTGAGCAATCCAGAGCACTCGGTGCACGCCTTTTTGGGCGACTTCAGTGAGGACACCCTTGTGGTGCCCCCTCTGGCCTGTCCCCTTTAGGGAGGTGGTTTTGTGTTCCTGGCAGAGACCCTTTTCTGGAGTTTCTGCCCCCAGGGATCTCTGCCAGAGGTATTGCGCACCCCAGAGTCTCCAGGTTCTATGCCTCAGCCTCAGTCAGGACTGACACACCTGGATACTCCTGATGGGCTTCACGCCCCTCATCTTGACTGGCCCCCAAACCAAGATTCCTTGGACTTTGATTTCTGGAGGAGGAGGACTTTCTACTCGGCATGGTTGCTGCTTTTTATCTCAGCACATCAGGTCCACTATGCAGCCTATGACAGGTTCTTGTGGTCCAAGCTAGGTCAGCTCATAGCCTCGTTGCCTGACATGGAGCAAACCAGACAAGCCATTGCACTCTCTGTGCGTGGCCTGGAGCTAGCAAGGCACCAAGTGAGGGCATTCTGTGATGCCAACGAGGTAGCTACCAGGGTCGTAGGGACAGTGATCTGCACTAGGCGGATGGCATGGCTGCGTCTTTCCCGGTTGTCACCCTTGGCCTGGCGTAGGGTGATTAACTCTGCTCACCTGAGAACCTATCTCTTCTCCCATAGAGTGAGACGGCGTTGTCGGGGCAACTTCCTTCCCCCTCTGGGGGGGTCCCCGTCTCACTCTCCCCACTCTTGGGCCTCTCCAGGCCCTGAAGGTTCTCCTCATAGTGTGTCACCACTAGAGCTAAGGGACTCTGTCCCTTAGGGTTAAAAAATCCCCTTTGAGGGCTCGGCACTCACCCAAGGTGATGAATGGTGAAGATTGACACAGATAAGATATGAAAATTGATGTACCTACCATACATGAGATCATTCTGTGTATCTTCACCATTCATCACAATCCCACCCTCCATCCCCCGTGCCTCAGTCTCTGGGTCTCCTCCTCTCTGTGCCCAGCCTTGCCCCCCTCCCTTTCTTTGTCAGGAGTGGGGTAGACAGGGGCACATATGGGGATAATGTTTTGGGGAGTGGTCAGCATGGGGGGCACTCCTTCTCCAGTGTGTTAGCTCCACCCCTGTGGGGTGGGAGTTGACAGTTGCCCTCCATTCGCTCCTCCTCCTCGTTCCCGTCCATCTTATTTTCCTTGTCCCTGGGCATAGCCTTATTAAAAAAAAAAACAAAAAAAAACGTTTTCCTTTTTCACCAAAATCTTTCCTTGAGAGGGTGATAATTTACTGTGTCCTGTCCTTCTTCCAGAACAGCTGCTTCTGCTCAAATCGAGTTTGCCAGTGATTCTGTGCCTTGAATTCTGGCAAGAAGCCTTTTGGCTACTCCTTACAGTTCCTATACAGTCTGGAGATGGACCAAGGTCCAGGGTGTGGTTTAACCTTTTCTCCCCTCTCATCCTCTTCCTAATTCCTAAAACCCTTATCTCACCCTTCCTTCCTCCCTCTTCTACTGTGTTTCCAGAGATTGGGGCCCCTTCTCAATCCCTCTAGTTTCCGACTTCTTCTTCTTCTGTCCTCTCAGTCATTATTTCTCCTGTTAGTTTATACATCTTTTCCATTTTCTGTCCCTTGGACTTCCTTGTCCCGCCCTCCTCTCCCTTCCTCTTACCTCTCCGGCTACTCAGAACTGGCAGGCAGGCGGAGTCGACAGTGCCTAAGGGCCAACCCGCAAGCACCACGCAATGCGTCGGCCTCGAGGGCGGCGCCGATGGTGTATCGGCTCCGCCTACCCCCCAAAAAAAAGCTCCCGCGGGGTCATGACCTCCGGCCATATACCTACAGGTGATGAATGGTGAAGATACACAGAAAGATCATAATTACGGTAGGTACGTAATTTTCATTTCTGTGGGTTCCCTTGTGGACTACGGACTGCCAGTGTATGGTTCTGCCACAGAAACTGCCCTCCGGTGCATAAAAACTGCACTTAACAAAGCCTGCAGGCTCACCTTAGGAGTGCACGGACTAACTCACACCTGCAATCCCTATGCTAAGGCACACTGGCTAACACTCGATGGTCACTTAAAATATCAGTCCTGCCTCTTGGCCAAAAAGATCTGCCTTGGTCAGCTACCGATGGGGGGTCCAAAAACCTCCTGGTTCCCAGCAAAAATCCACTACACACCCGAAATTCAGAACAGCAGTCCTTCCTAACCACAAAATGTCGTACATCTCAAGGTCAGATGTCCTTTGCCTACTGGCCCCGTTATGGTTCAGCTCCCTCCAGGAGAGCATTTTTCACCTACCCACACTGTGGTCCTTAAAAAGGAACCTAAAGAACCTTATAATACGTGATTCTTAATGCACCTGCCATCGCTAGCTCAAACTAAGGCACCTCCTCTGTCTTCCCTCTGGCTGAACTGATCCTTCTCTCTCTTACGCACACTGCACTTGGGGCTCACCCTTCCCCCTTTTCTCTTCTGCTCTTAGTTTGCGCTAACACCTTGACAACCAACAGGTTCTTTGTTGGGCACAATAATTTGTCTGTTCCTACAAGCGTATCACACTGTATTTAGTAAACAATCCAGTGCTAGTTATTGTTGTATCCTGCAATACTTTAATTACTACTTGTACCTAAATGTTTTATTCCAATCCTGTTATTTGCCTTATTATTTGTAATCCTTTGTATAATCTCTCACCTGTTTGTCTGAAATGTTCCGACGTGGAACCTATGTAAAAAGCTCTGAGCTCAAATGGTTATCTGAGATCTTAAATAAAATAAAATATCTACTCTACACTGGAGAATATACCTTAGCCGGCCCATCAGCGCAGCAGTAGCAGTACTGCTCGTGATGTTGGCAACCCACGTTTGGGAACGAGCACAGGGGGCCGGCCAGGGGGAGGAGGATCGAGTGTCCAGGAGGATAGTCTCCTCCGGGAAGGGAGGGTTGCTGGCTCTGCTGTTTCACTGACACCTGGGTGACCACAGGTGGTAGTGCAGCCAGGAATAGTCACGTGCATGTGCAACCCCAGTGCCAGTGCCCGAGTGGAAGGGACACAGAAATTAAGGAAAAAGACAGGGCCCTGGCAGGACGAATAATGGCTCCCCGCAAGCCCCGTACCGGTGACGTGGCACCCCTTCATGTAGGATCTGGCTGGTGCAGGGTGAGGTCCCGCCACTCCCTAGCCCATAGACCCCGGGTAGGGAGACAACATGTGGAGGATGGAGTTGGAAGGCAAGCCCACAAGATGCCGGGTGATGGATCTGGAGGAGCCTGTAAGACGGTGGACCAGGGACCAGGGGGATTTAAAAAAAAAAAGAGAGAATGTACCTCCTCCCTCCCCATGATTTCTTTACTATGTGAGCTCCAGTAAGTTTACAGAACCTCTTTTTGGTCCATGGACTTACTGCAGTAGTATTTATTGTCATTGTGTCATTTAAACATAAAAACATAGGATTTGTTGGCAGAAGAGGACAGCTTGGCCCACCCAGTCTGCTCAAATGTAGTTCTGCAGACCCTAACTGGTCTCCGGAGACCCCTCCCCCCCGTATTTTTACTAATATTCCCCTGTGTCTATCCTGCGCCTACTTTGAAGCCCCCCCCAATTGTTTTTGCTTCCACCACTTCTGCTGGCAGTCCATTATGGTGTCTACCACTCTTTCGGTTAAGCAGCATTTCTTCTTAAACTTACCCGCTCCAGCTTCATGGCAAGCCCCCTTATCCTGGTGCTCTTTCTCATTTAAAAGAGACTCCCCTCCTGCACCTTGTTCATACCTGCAAGGTACTTGTAAGTATTTATGTCCACTCTTGCTCTCCTCTCTTCTAGGGTGTTACATGTTGAGATTCTTCAGTCTCTTCTCACAGGGCTTTTCAGGGAACCCCTGCACCATTTTAGTTGCCGTCCTCTGGACTGTCTCCACCTTGTATATGTCTTTTCTGAGGTTCAGCTTCCAAAACTGGACACAGTACTCCAGGTGGAGTCTCACTAGTGAGCAATTCAGTAGCAACACCACCTTCCCCCTCCTGCTGGAGATACCCCTCCCTATGCACCCCAGGATCCCATGTAGACCTAACAACTGCTTTGTCAGACTGCCCTGTACTTTGAGGTAATCAGTTATGATAACCCATGGTCCCTTTCCTGCTTTCTGACTGCCAGTACCCCTCCTCCCAATTCTGTACTCTGCTCCTGGGTTCCTATGTCCTAGGAGCATGATTTTGCACTTTTTGGCATTGAACCCTAACTGCCATGCTCTTGACCACTCCTCGAGTTTCCCAAGATTCACATGCATTCTCTCTACCCCCTCCTGAGTGTCCACCCTTTGCTAAACAGCATACATTCAAGCCCCGGGAATCCCTCATCATACTTGACAACTTGCTGCAAGCCCAGCCGGTGAAGCTGCCCCAGAGCGCGAGGTTATAATTTCGAACATTTTTTGAACTGCTGCCCTCTAGGTGGTGCTGTGTTCCGCAGCCGAAAATCAGATCTTATTCTCTGCCTAATAAAGCAAGTCGCCCTTAAGAGCTGTCTCTAGCAACTTCCTAGAAGTTTGCGGTGACACACCTCTCATCGTTTTATTTATTATACTCTGCATTCTATAGCATTTTTATTCATAATTTATTTAATTTCAATTGTAGCACGTACTCTCCATGGCAACTCCTGCTCCAGTGACCTGTGATTCGAGCAGCAGCACCTCTTATCTATGGACTTTATTTCTGCACTGGTCCTGAGGAACTCTCTGCAGCTACCCCGCTCATCTGCAACTCTACCTCCCGTCTGAAGCTTGCTTCAAACAACATGAAGTCTTGCTATATTATGACAACTGCAGTATGACTGCAGGTTAGAACTGCTCCGGAGGTGAAATAGTTAACTTTCCATGCAGGCATGGAACTTAGAGCGCGAGCTCAGTTGAAAACTCTGTCTGTTGTGCTTCAAATGCAAACTGTTAGATTCTTTACTCCGCCTCACTGAACAGTCGCTCCGGAGATTTCTCCTTCTGCTCGGTTCATTTTGTCGGTTTAAAAGTATTATTTTTCGTTTTTTAGCCGAAATTAAACCGCAACCGGTCAGTTCAAGCTCTGTCTGTGGTAATGTAAGTAATAGATAGGTTTTACATTTATTTTTCCTGTGTGGAACTTGTAATTCTTCATCGGTTTGGTTTGAACCGATCAGGTTGTATTTAAAATCTACTAGTCCTTTTTTAGAGTGCGGTTCTCGGTTCTTATCGGTTCTAAAAAAAACGGATTTCATTATGGTTTTTTCCACGACCCGTGACATGGTTGGGAACCGATAAGGGTGTCTTGCTTGGTGGATTGCCATAAACGGGCAAGTTGGTTAGCCTGGCATTATGTCTGAGAAACCCAAAAGAAAAACCGGATCCACTGGGTTTCAACACTTGCCATTTATATTAATAATATTGATGCCAACCTTACTCAATCTAACATTCATCTGTTTGCTGATGATACTGTATTATATGTCAGCAATCCCTCACCTTCTAAAGCCTGTGAACTGTTACAATCCGAATTCTCCATCCTGCAGCACAATCTACTTGATAAAAAACTACTTCTAAATGCCAAAAAAACAAAAGCTATGTTCTTTGCCACAAAGAGTTGCTCCACCACTACCCCATCACCCACCACTCTACAATTATCCACCTTACTTGGAGAGAAACTGGAATTTGTTGATAACTTCAAATACCTTGGAGTCTGGATTGATAACAGGCTTGTCTATTCTGTCCATATTGAAGAGCTACTAAAAAAGCTGAGACAAAGGCTTGGTCTATTTTTTAGGATAAAACATTACCTAAACAGTGATTCCAAAAAAAGGTTAATTCAAGCTTCATTCCTATCCTCATTGATTATGCTGACTTTCTATGGCCATTGTTCACCCCACCTCTTACATAAACTGGACACCCTGTATCACAGGTCCATCAGATTTATTACTGACCTTCCCTCCAGTACCCATCATTGCTCCCTTTATATGGCAGTCAACTGGACATCACTACAACACAGAAGAAATAGGAATGCTGCTATCTGGATATTCAAAGTGTTAACAGGCAAATTACCCACCTATATCACTGATTGCTTTACCCAAATTACTGCTAGGCCATACACTTTAAGGATCAGTAATCTCATCATATTAAAGTCCCCAATGCCTGCACTCGGTTTGGGAGGGCTGCTATCAGCTACACCTTAGCAGTTGCATGGAACTCTCTCCAAAAGTCCATGAAGCTAGATAGCCTATTACCTCTGGCATCTTTCAAAAGATTGTCCTCCGCCCTTTTTCCAGAGCTCTGCAATTGCTTTTGTAAAGCCTAATCCCCTACCCTACCTGACCCACCTTCCATTTTCCGTCCATTATATTAAATCAATTTCTATTTTCAAATCACCTATTATATTCTTATAAAAGCTAGTTAGGCCCTATAATTTATATCTTATGCCTGCTATACCCTTTGTCCCCTTTTCTTACAGGTTAAATGGTTTTACTGTACATTGTATATATGTAAATTGTTGTATATTATCATTTCATGTCATTGTATTGCTGTTTATGCTATTTCTTGTCTATGTAATAATACCTGTATTCTCATTTTATGACCACTCAGGTCCATCTTGTAAATGAGCTTTGCTCAATGATGTTCGCCTGAATAAATAAAGATTTTGATTGATTGATTGATTGATTGAACACTGTAGTGTTTGTGGGGAAGCTTTTGCAAAGGCTGACCCACACACCACATGTGTCTATTGTCAGGGGTTTGACCACCTCAATTCAGACTGCCAGATTTGTCACAATTTCCCTGCTGCCACCATTGATAAGAGAGTTGGTAGGCTCAGGGAAAGGGAGGCCAAAAAGTCCGCTGACCCGGATGGCCAGCCCGGTTCGGTACCAACTGAACCGGAGGGAGTGCCCTCTGACCAGGGCGATACTTCCTC
Organism: Neoceratodus forsteri; assembly: GCA_016271365.2. Classification (NCBI taxonomy): domain Eukaryota; kingdom Metazoa; phylum Chordata; order Ceratodontiformes; family Ceratodontidae; genus Neoceratodus; species Neoceratodus forsteri. Next base: position 574,869,592 of record CM057452.1, read on the forward strand.
GGGCAAATGAAGAGCCGGTTCTGAGGAGCCGGTTCCAGCAAAAAGGACTAGAAAGTCAGCTAGTGTAGAGCCTAAAGTTCTCTCCCCAACTGCTGAGGAAATAGCTAAAGCAATTCAAATTGTCCAGTCTGGCTTCTCCTTCCCATTGAACCGACACCTTCAGGTAAGCTGCTCGTTCGGCGGGTTCCACCGGTTCAAGATTATGATTTTGAGGATTTTTATGAACCGGGGGAGGGGGAAGAGGAATATGAGGAGAGTGAATATGGTTTTGAAGATCTGGATGTGCCCATTGATCCGGACATCTCTCCAGATAGACCCCTGGGGTTTCTCCTCCAAGGCTTTCTGAGTCCCCTTCTCATTTCATGTTTTATAAAAAAGTTGCTGAAACTCTCCAGCTCCCTGTTGAGGAAGCTGTTGATGACCAAGAGGAGCCAGACTATGTAGAAATGATGGATATTCCAGAGTCTAGGAGACTGTCTATTCCTTTGCATAAATCTTTTCGGAAACGGACAGTAAAAGTTTTAAAAACTCAACACACTATACCTCCTGTGGATAAAAGGATGGACAAGAGGTATACCTTATCAGGCTGCGACACTGATTTCCTCACTCAACAATGCAGCCATGTGGGGGTAGTGCAGGCTGCAACCTGTGACAAGGCTAATATTCCCCTAGCTTCACACCCCCCTGAGAAGGACTCCAGGAAGATTGATGCAATGGCAAAGAAACAGTACATGGCAGCATCTTTGGGACTCAGACAAGCAAATTATATGGCTTATGCTGCTAAGTGCCAGAAATCCAGATGGGATACTGTGCTGGCCCTAGCAAAACAAGTCTCTGACCAGCTTGCCAGGGAGCTGGAACAGGTGGCTATGGATGGTATTGAGGCGTCCAAGGTGCAATTTCATGCTGCAGTGGACTCTAATGATGTCTCATCAAGAGTCATGGCTACATCTGTGGCACTCCGCAGGATGGCTTGGCTCAGATGTACTACCCTGTCTCAGGATACCCAGTCTAAGGCCATGGATTTTCCTGTTGTGGGAAATTCTCTATTTGGGGAGCAAACAGAGAATTACATAAGGAAAATGGATGAATATAGTACTACCTATAGGAGTGCACAGGCCAAGGAAAGGCAGGCCACTCCTCAAAAGCAGCTTCCTAGAGGCAGGGGCAGGCCTTTTCATAGGCCTTTTTACCAAGACCAAGCTTCCTCCTCCGCCTATGCTCAGAGGGGGTTCTTTAGAGGGAGAGGCAGACGGGGTACAAGCAGGTCTGCTTCCACCCCTCAGCCCAAAGCCCTTGCCAAGCAGGCACCCTGATGGGATTGCCAGGGCCGATTCTCCTCTACCTGTAGGGGGCAGGCTGGCTTACTTTGTCCAGGACTGGAAGTCTTTAACATCAGACAAATGGGTCCTGGAGGTAGTAAGTCAGGGACTGGTTCTCAGCTTCAAAAAATTTCCAAAGCTGAGAACCAGATCTTTTCCACCTGCAACTCCATCAGAGGCACTCGCCCTAGTGGCAGAGGTCTCTACCCTCCTTGCTCTCAGAGCTGTGGAAGGGGTTCCTCCCCTACACCAGGGCAAAGGTTTGTACTCCAGGTACTTCCTTACCCCAAAAAAGACAGGAGAATGGCGGCCCATCCTAGATCTCAGATATTTAAACAAGCACCTTTTAAAGCCAAAGTTCAAAATGGTGACTCTGGGAATTATCCTACCCTCTCTAAGGCCAGGGGACTGGCTAGCTTCCCTGGACCTCAAGGATGCCTACTTCCATATTCCCATCAGAAGCTCCCACCGAAAGTACCTCAGGTTCGAGCTGCCCTCAGGCCACTACCAGTTCAGAGCAATGCCCTTCGGCCTCACTTCTGCCCCAAGGGTATTCACCAAATGCCTGGCAGTAGCAGTTGCCTACCTAAGAAGGCAAAAGATTGCCATCTTTCCTTCCTGGATGATTGGCTCATAGTAGGCCAGTCCCCAGACCAGGTCAATTTACACCTTCAAATAATGCAGCAACTGCTTACCTCTCTAGGTTTCCTTCTGAATCTCTCAAAGTCAGTTCTAGAGCCTGTCCAGCTTCTTACCTTCATAGGCGCAGAACTGAACACACAGGAAGCCAGGGCCTTCCTCCCCCTGGACAGGGCAAAAACCCTAGTCTCCCTGGCCTCCTCATTTACCCTGCAGGTCTCCCGGCCAGCAAGGCATTTTCTGCAGCTCCTAGGACACATGGCTGCTTCCACAGCAATTGTGCAAGGAGCAAGATTTCAGATAAGGGACATCCAGTTCCATTTGAGAGCTTTTTGGTCTCAAAGAAAGGATCCTCTTACCAAGTTGATCCCAGTAACTCGAACCCTGATCCAAGCCCTACAGTGTTGGCAGGATCAGAGCAACCTGAGACAAGGGGTTCCTTTTGTCACTCAGTCTCATTCTCTAATTCTACTACAGATGCGTCCCTCTTGGGCTGGGAGCTCACATGCGCACCTCACCACCGAGGGCCTGTGGTCTCCCAGGAATCTCTGCTCCACATCAACCTGTTGGAGCTCAGAGCAGTTTTTCTAGCACTTCAGCTTTTTCCAAATCTGTTCAGAACAAGAGTATTCAGGTCAGAACAGACAACACCACCTACAATGTGGTACATCAACAAGCAAGGGGCACTCGGTTCACGGCCTTGTGCAACAAGTGATGAAGTTGTGGTCTCTGGCTTACTCCTGAACACCTCCTTATGGCAGTTCACCTCCCAGGCAAGGATAATGTCCTGGCAGATGCTCTCAGCAGGATTTCCCAGGGCCACCACGAATGGTCACTGGATCCCCTGGTCTCGGGAGTAGTATTTGCCAGATGGGGCACCCCGCAGATAGATCTTTTTGCAGCCCCAGACAATCACCAACTTCCCCTTTTTTGCTGCAGGCCCCCAGTGTTGGGCTCACTCCCCCTGGATGCCTTAGCCCTCAGTTGGGAGGGGAAGTTTCTTTATGCCTTCCCTCCCTTCCCTCTCCTGTTCAAAGTGCTAGTCAAAATCAGATCCCAATCATGCAAAGTAATTCTGATAGCTCCGGATTGGGCCACACAGCCCTGGTATCCACTCCTGTTGTCCTTAGCAGTCCATCCTCCCCTGTCCCTTCCCAGGAATCACAATCTGTTAACCTGTGCCCAGGGAAGGGTCTGGTACCAATCTCAAATCTCTCAATCTCAAGGCTTGGTTCTTGAGAGAGTTAGAGTTTGTTGATTTACACCTTTCCCAAGGTGTAATGGATATATTGAAGGCCGCAAGGAAGCCTTCCACCAGGGCTACTTACAATTCCAAATGGAAAAGGTTTTCCATATGGTGCTCAGAAAAGCATATTTCCCCAGTCTCTGCTGATCTACCCACAGTCCTGGATTAATATGGTCCACCTGAATTCTTTGGGCCTGAGACCAGGTACCCTGAAGGTGCACTTGGCAGCTGTGTCTGCTTTTATTTCAGCAGGTAAATCATCTTCTCTTTCAGCTCTGTATTTTCCAAGTTTTTTAAGGGGTTGTTTCACACCAACCCTCCATTCAGGGAGCCTGCCCCTGCCTGGGATCTTAATATTTGCATTGCTCAGCTTATGCAACCTCCCTTCGAGCCCTTGTCTTCAGCTGAGCTCAAGTACTTGACTTGGAAAATTGTGTTTTCAAACAACATGAAGTCTTGCTATATTATGACATATGCAGTATAACCCCAGGTTAGAACTGCTCCGGAGGTGAAAGAGTTAACTTTCCATGCAGGGCATGGAACCTTGAGCGCGAGCTCGGTTGAACACTCTGTTGTAGCTCAAACTTAAACTGTCAGATTCTTTACTCTGCCTCACTGAACAGTCGCTCCGGAGATTTCTCCTGCTGCTCGGTTCGTTTGTCGGTTAAAAAGTGTAATTCTCGGTTTATTTACTGAAATTAAACCGCAATCGGTCGGTTCAAGCTCTGTCTGTGGTATTGTAAGTAATAGATAGGCTTACATTATTTTCTTCTGTGTGGAACTTGTAAACGTCTTTTTCGGTTCGGTTTGAACCGATCAGATTGGTTTAAAATAACTTTCTAGTCCTTTAGAGTGCGGTTCCCGGTTCTTATCGGTTCTAAAAAAGACGCAGTTTCATTACGTTTTTCCACAACCATGACACGGTTGGGAACCCGATGAAATAGCCTTGTATAGCGGATTGCCACTAACGGGCAAAGTTTTGGTTAGGCTGGCACTATGTCTGAGAAACCCAAAGAAAACCGGACCCACTGGGTTTCAGCACTGTGGCCTCTGTGGGGAAGCCTTTGCTAAGGCTGACCCACACACCACCTGTGTATATTGTCTGGGGTTTGACCACCTCAATTCAGACTGCCAGATTTGTAAGAATTTTCCTGCTGCCACCGTGGAAAAGAGAGTTGGTAGGCTGAGGGAAAGGGAGGCCAAAAAGTCCGCTGACCCAGATGGCCAGCCCGGTTCGGTTCCAACCGAACCTGAGGGAGTGCCCTCTGACCAGGGCGATACTTTCTCAGGCAAACGAAGAGCCAGCTCTGAGGAACCGGTTCTAACTAAAAGGGCTAGAAAGTCAGCTAGTGTGGAGCCAAAAGTTCTTTCTCCAACCGCTGAGGAAATAGATAAAGCTATTCAAATTGTCCAGTCTCTTTCCCCGGTTCTGTCCGAACCGACACCATCAGGGAAGTGCTCGGTTCAGACGGTTCCACCGGTTCAAGATTATGATTTTGAGGATTTTTATGAACCGGAGGAAGGGGAGGAGGAGGAGGGATATGAGGAGAGTGAATGTGATTTTGAAGGTCTGGATGTGCCCATTGAACCGGACATCTCTCCAGACAGACCTTCAAGGGTTCCCCCCCTCCCAGGCTATCTGAGTCCCTTCTCATTTTATGTTCTATAAGAAAGTTGTTGAAACTCTCCAACTTCCTGTTGAGGAAGCTGTTGATGACCAAGAAGAGCCTGATTATGTAGAAATGATGGATATTCCAGAGTCTAGGAGACTGTCTATTCCCTTGCACAAACTTTAGGAAACACAGTAAAATTTAAAACTCTCACTCTATCCTTCCTGTTGATAAAAGGATGGACAAGAGGTATACATTATCAGGCTCTGATACGGAGTTCCTCTCTCAGCAATGCAGCCATGTGGGGTAGTGCAGGCTGCAATCTGTGACAAGGCTAATATTCTCTAGCTTTCTCACCTCCTGAAAAGGATTCCAGGAGGATGGATGCCATGGCAAAGAAACAGTACATGGCAGCATCTTTAGGACTCAGACAGGCAAATTATATGGCTTATGCAGCTAGGTACCAGAAACTAGATGGGATACTGTGTTGGCCCTAGCAAACAGGCCCCTGACCAGCTTGCTAGGGAGCTGGAGCAGGTGGCTGCGATGGTATTGAGGCATCCAAGGTGCAATTTCATGCTGCAGTAGACTCTAATGATGTTTCATCAAGAGTCATGGCTACATCTGTGTCTTTTCGCAGAATGGCCTGGCTCAGATGTACTGCCCTGTCACAGGATACTCAGTCTAAGGCTATGGATTTTCCTGTTGTGGGCAATTCTCTGTTTGGGGAGTAGACAGAGAATTATATGAAGAAAATGGATGAGTATAGGACCACCTATAGGAGTGCACAGGCCAAAGAAAGGCAAGCCACTCCTCAAAGGCAGCATGTCAGGGCAGGGGCAGGCCTTTTCATAGGCCTTTTTACCAAGCCCAGGCCTTCTCTTCTGCTTATGCCCAGAGGGGGTTCTTTAGAGGAAGAAGCAGAAGGGGTTCTAGTAAGCCCGCTCTACCCTCAACCCAAAGCCCTGCAAAACAGGCTCCTGATGGGGTGGCCAGGGCCGATTCTCCACTACCGGTAGGGGCAGGCTGGCTTACTTTGTCCAGGACTGGAAGTCTTTAACATCAGACAAGTGGGTCCTGAAGTAGTAAGCCAGGGACTGGTTCTCCGCTCAAAAATTTCCAAGATGAGAGCCAGGTCCTTTCCACCTGTAAATCCATCAGAGGCACTTGCCCTAGAAACAGAAGTTTCTTCCTCCTGGCTCTCAGAGCTGTGGAAAGGGTTCCACCCCTACACCAGGGCAAGGGTTGTACTCCAGGTACTTCCTTACCCCAAAAAGACAGGAGAATGGCGGCCCATCCTGGATCTCAGGTATCTAAACAAGCACCTTTAAAACCAAAGTTCAAAATGGTGACTCTGGGAATTATTTTACCTTTCTAAGGCCAGGGACTGGCTAGCCTCCCTGGACCTCAAGGATGCCTACTTCCATGTTCTCATCAGAAGCTCCCATCGAAAGTACCTCAGATTCGAACTGCCCTCAGGCCATTACCAGTTCAGAGCAATGCCCTTCGGCCTCACCTCGGCCCCGAGGGTGTTCACAAAATGCCTGGCAGTAGCAGTTGCCCACTTAAGGCAAAAGATTGCCATCTTTCCTTATCTGGATGACTGGCTAATTGTAGGCCAGTCTCCAGACCAGGCCAAACTACACCTTCAAGTAACTCAGCAACTGCTTACATCTCTAGGTTTCCTTCTCAATCTTCCAAAGTCAGTTCTAGAGCCTGTCCAGCTTCTCACCTTCATAGGCGCAGAACTGAACAAAAAAGAAGCCAGAGCCTTCCTCCCTCTGGAAAGAGCAAGGACTTTGTTCTCTCTGGCCTCCTCTTTCACCCTGCAGGTCTCTCGACCAGCAAGGCATTTTCTACAGCTCCTGGGGCACATGGCTGCTTCTACAGCAGTAGTGCAGGGAGCAAGATTTCAGATGAGGGACATCCAGTTCCATTTGAGAGCCTTTTGGTCTCAAAGGACAGATCCTCTAACCAAATTGATCCCAGTGACTCGAACCCTGATCCAGGCCCTTCAGTGGTGGCAGGACCAGAGCAATCTGAGACAGGGGGTTCCCTTCACTCCCCAGTCTCACTCCTTGACCTTACTACAGATGCATCCCTCTTGAGGTGGGGAGCTCACATGGGCGACCTTACTACCCAGGGGTTGTGGTCCCCTCAGGAATCTCTGCTCCACATCAATTTGTTGGAACTCAGAGCAGTTTTTCTAACACTCCAGGTTTTTTCCACATCTGTTCAGAACAAGGTTGTTCAGGTCAGAACAGACAATACCACTACAATGTGGTACATCAACAAGCAAGGGGGCACTCGGTCTACGGCCTTGTGCACCGAAGCAATGAAGTTGTGGTCTCTGGCTTATTCTCTGAACGCTTTCCTTACGGCAGTTCACCTCCCAGGCAAGGACAATGTCCTAGCGGATGCTCTCAGCAGGATTTCCCAGGGCCATCACGAATGGGCACTGGATCCCCTAGTACTGGAGGTAGTATTTGCCAGATGGGGCACCCCGCAGATAGATCTCTTTGCAGCCCCAGACAATCACCAACTTCCCCTTTTTTGCTGCAGGCCCCCAGTGTTGGGCTCAGTCCTTCTGGATGCCTTCCTACTCAGTTGGGAAGGAAGTTTCATGCTTTTCCCCTTCCTCTGCTGTTCAAGTGCTAGTCAAAATCAGGTCTCAACCCTGCAAGATGATCCTGATTGCTCCAGATTGGGCCAGGCAGCCTGGTACCCACTCCTCATGTCCTTAGCAGTCCACCTTCCCCTGTGTCTTCCCAGGAATCACAACCTGTTAACCTGTGCCCAGGGGAGAGTTTGGTATCCGAACCTCAAATCTCTCAATCTCAAGGCATGGCTCTTGAAGAGTTAGAGTTTGCTGACCTACACCTTTCCCAAGGTGTATTGGATGTCTTGGAGGCCTCTAGGAAGCCTTCCACCAGGGCTACTTATAATTCAGAATGGAAAAGATTTTCCATATGGTGTGCTGGTAAGCATATTTCCCCAGAATCTGCTGACGTGCCCATGATCCTGGATTATTTAGTGCATTTGAATTCTTTGGGGCTGAGACCAGCTACCCTAAAAGTGCACTTGGCAGCAGTGTCTGTCTTCTTATCAGCAGATAAGCTCTCTTCTTTTTCAGCTCACCCTGTGTTCTCCAAGTTTTTTAGAGGGTTGCTTCACACCAACCCTCCATTCAGGGACCCTGCCCATGCTTGGGATCTTAATATTTGCATTGCCCAGCTTATGCAACCCCCTTTTGAGCCATTGTCTTCAGCAGAGCTTAAGTACTTGACTTGTAAAACTGTGTTTCTGGTAGCCATCACCTCTGCCAGGTGCATAAGTGAGCTGCAAGCATTGTCAGTGGAGCCTGATTTTATCTCCTTTCACAGAGATAAGGTGGTCCTCAGGACAAATAGAAAGTTTTTGCCTAAGGTGGTTTCAGACTTCCACCTTAATCAATCCATGTCTCTTCCTGTGTACTTCACTGACCATTCCTCCTCTGGCGAGAGGAGATTACACAGTTTAGATGTCAAAAGAGCCCTTAGTTACTATATAGAACGTACCAAGGGTCACAGGTTTGAATCCCTCCAATTGTTCCTCACTTATGGTGAGGTTGGTAAAGGTAAACCTGCCACTAAAAGATCCATTGCCAGATGGATTGTCTCTTGTATCCAATTTTGCTATGAAAAACTGGGTAAGATTCCTCCCTCAGGCCTGAGGGCTCATTCTACCAGAGGTACAGCTGGCGTCTCTGACTGCTGCCAGGGACATCCCTATCCTAGAGATATGTCAAGCAGCTACCTGGAAAACAGTTCACACTTTTACTAAACATTACTCCCTGGAGATCCAGGCTAGGAGTGATGCTTGATTTGGCACAGCTGTGCTTCAGAGCCTATTTCCTAAGTAGGTTCTGTCCCTTCTCCATGGAGGTACTGCTGTGTAATCTGCATATGTCATAATATAGCAAGACTTCATGTTGTTTGAAGAAAAAAAATTACTCACCTTAATAATGTTGTTTCTTCTAATGGAGTCTTGCTATATTATGACCTCCCCCCCCAGCCTGCCCCTCTCAGAACCTCTACTTTTGGAATGTGGGTGGGCAGTGCAATGTTGGCACTTCATAGATGCCCACTTTATTTTCACCCTTTCTTAGGGTGCTTAGGTGTTATGCTTTATTTTTTCTTTCTTGAATCCCTTGACTTGAGTCTTTGTTTTGGGATCAAGAACAAAAATGTGTTTTTGTAGTTAGTAGCCAGTGGGCTAGTGTGGGTTTACGGCTTCCACACAGAACCTTAGTGAGTTTTTGCTCGTAAAGATCTGACAGTTTAAGTTTGAGCTACAACAGACAGAGTGTTCAACCGAGCTCGCGCTCAAGGTTCCATTCCCTGCATGGAAAGTTAACTCTTTCACCTCCGGAGCAGTTCTAACCTGGGGTTATACTGCATATGTCATAATATAGCAAGACTCCATTAGAAGAAACAACATTACTAAGGTGAGTAATTTTTTCTTTGGTAGCCATCACCTCTGCCAGATGCATAAGTGAATTACAAGCGTTGTCAGTGGAGCAGGAGTTTCTCTCTTTTCACAGAGATAAGGTGGTCCTTCAGACTAACAGAAAGTTCCTGCCTAAGGTGGTTTCAGATTTCCACCTTAATCAATCTATTTCACTTCCAGTGTACTTCACTGACCACTCCTCCTCTGGGGAGAGGAGGCTGCACAGCCTAGATGTGAAGAGAGCCCTTAGTTACTACATAGAGCGTACAAGGTCATAGGTTTGACTCCTCCAACTGTTCCTCACCTATGGCGAAGTTGGTAAAGGGAAACCAGCCACTAAAAGATCCATTGCCAGGTGGATTGTCTCTTGTATCCAATTCTGCTATGAGAAGTTGGGTAAAGTCCCCCTCTCAGGCCTGAGGGCTAACTCTACCAGAGGTACAGCTGCTTCTCTGGCTGCTGCCAGAGACATTCCTATTCTAGAAATATGTCAAGCAGCTACCTGGAAAACAGTTCACACTTTTACCAAGCATTGCTCCCTGGGCACCCAGGCTAGGAGTGATGCTCGGTTTGGCACAGCCCTGCTTCAGAGCCTATTTCCTAGGTAGGTTCTGTCCCTCCTCCATGGGGGTACTGCTGTGTAGTCTGCAGTTGTCATAATATAACAAGACTTCATGTTGTTTGAAGAAAAAATTACTCACCTTAGTAATGTTGTTTCTTCTAATGGAGTCTTGCTATATTATGACCTCCCTCCCTCCCTGCCTGCCCCTCTCAGAACCTCTGTTTTTGGGATGTGGGTATGTACAGGGTTGGCACTTTTGATGCCCACCTTATTGTTTTCACCTACCTTTTGGGTGAATTGGTGTTGTGTTTTGCATTTTGGGTCTCCTGACTTGAGTCTTTGTTTTAGGCCAAAAATGAGTGTTTATGTTAGTAGCCAGTTGGGTAGTGTAGGTTTACAGCTTCCACACAGAACCTTAGTGAGTTTTAGCTCAGAAAGATTTGACAGTTTGCGTTTGAAGCACAACAGACAGAGTTTTCAACCGAGCTCAGCTCTAAGTTCCACATGCCTGCATGGAAAGTTAACTATTTCACCTCCGGAGCAGTTCTAACCTGCGGTCATACTGCAGTTGTCATAATATAGCAAGACTCCATTAGAAGAAACAACACTACTAAGGTGAGTAATTTTTTCTTCTACCAGGGCTGACCCAGCCAGGCAAATCCCCCGTCTCTGAACCCCCCCCCCGCCGAGGTGGGGCCACCTACGCCCTGGCACTCTATCTAGAATCTAATGCGCCGGGCTGGAGTTGGAGGCGGGCCCCTGGATTAGCAAGCATGACTGTGGGAGTGTGGCTGTGACTCTGGAGGCGCCTTCACCTATCCCCAAGGCCAGGGCTTTTTCTGTGTGTTTGCAGTCCCCCCCCCCCCAGGAGCTCGGGTGTGCAATGATGCCAGCACAGATGAGCCGTAGGCATCCGCCACGCTCCTCCCCTTATGCTGCTCCAGGTACTAGTAGCACTTCCAGTCTCCACCGGGGGTCTCTACTGCACCAGAGAACCTTGGATCCCTTCCCAGGGAGAGGAGAGCAATCCGTCGGATGCTCGATCCTCTCCTTCCCCTCCCGACGCCTGAACTCATTCCCAAACTCTGGTCGCTGGCGTGGGCCCAGCACCTCAACCCTCAGCACCACCAGGCTTGCTGTATTTCTATATTTATTTTGTATTTTGGCCAAATCCTGCTGTTTTGGGGGTCTTTAGTTAAACTGCCTTGGTAGCACGAATTCTCCTCAGCAGGTTCCCGCCTCAGAAAAAAAAAAGTCGGGAAAAATGTTTCATTTATTTCCCTTTGCAATATCAAGGACACATTGTTTTAGTAAGACTAGTAGTGAGCAACAGTTGCTTATTCAATTATTAAGTCTGTGAAAGCAGTTGTTCTTTTGCAAGGCAAGTTTTATTTCTATGGCGCCCATTCCCAGAGGCTCTGGGTGCCTCACAAATTAAAACATATAGAACACAATACAAGTAAAATTACATGAATAACATAACATGAAACATTAGATATAATAAATACACAATTAACCCAACATAATCAATAGTCAAAACCCAAACTAAAAATCAGTATAAAAGCATAAAAGCAGCTAGTTTAAATCTCAATGTCCGAGAAGGTCAATCAAAAGTGATGGGCCTTAAGACGGCTCTTGAAAACCTCAACTGATGGGGCCTCCTTGACTGTAGGTGGTAAAAAAAATTCCGGAGGACGGGGAGCAGCGTCCTCCGGAATTTTTTTACCAGAGGTGACGACCTGTCTTATGAGGGACATGAAGACGAAGCGGAAACCTTAGACTTGTAATGTCTCCCCTCTCTGTGTTTGTGCCGCCTAATGATGTGGGAGAGGTTCACTCTCAAGTCAACCCGGGAACTTCTAGGGTCCCCCCCCAAAAAAGTTAGAAACATGCCTCTGACTAGGTCCCTGTGTTTCTACCTTCAAAAAGGAAGCAAAAGATAAAACATGTCACTGCCCCTCCTGCTGAAAAGCAAAAGTAGATGCCATCGAACAGTCTAAAACGGAGCTCAAAAAAAGTCACTGCCCCTCCTGCTTCACAGCAAAAGGAGACACCAATGGACCAGGTCACTGTGCCCTTGCAAGATGAAATAGCAAGGTCTTTACACTTCTTCAGAGCTTTTCAAGCCATGATGGGTTTGCAGGTTCCCCTCAGCCTCTGCCCCCCATCCCAGGGACAGAGGTGATGACCTGTCTTATGAGGGATATGAGTACAAAGTGGAAACCTTGGACTCAGAGGGTTCCTCTTGTTAGGATTTTGGGTCCTTTCCACAGGAGCAGTAAGATTGTTCTTCCCACTATGCCTTTGTGAGACAGATAGTGGATACTCTGGCTCTCCCCTCTTTAGAGACAGGGGAGGAAGAAGAGGAGGCAGATCATTTGGACTTGATGAGGATAGATGCCACAAAAAGGTTGTTCTTACCAGTGCACAAGGCACTAAAGAGGACAACATGCAGACTACTTCAGTCCATGCGTCTACCCCAGGAATGGATAGGAAAATAAACAGGCAGTACCAGCTGGACAAATATAATGCTGAGTGCCTGTATACACACCCGGACCATGAGGGCATAGCCCAGGCAGCCGCATGCGACAAGGCCAGGATTCCCTTCCCCCCAGCCTCTGGACAAGGATTCGAGAAAGCTGGACATTATGGGAAAAAAATATATACTACGACCTCCCTGCTCCTTAGATAGGCTGCATACACTGATAATGCATAAAGTATCAGAAAACACTTTGGAATGCAGTTCTGGCCCAGTGTGAGCAAATAACAGGGGACCATGCCCAGGATATAGCAGACACTGCCACAACTGCCTTGGATGCCAGCCACTAAATACCAGTACCACATGGCTGTGGAGAGTAAGAAGACTGCTTCCAGGTCCATGGCCCATGCCATTTCCCTGAGGAGATTTGCATGGGTAAGGACAACTGACTTGTCTCATGACGCCTGTCGTCGAGGCACAGGTCAGGAAGCATAGGAAAAACCTGAAGCAGTTGTAGAATTCGCAGAAAAGTGTTTATTAGTACTAGGAGTAACATTAAACATTAAATTGTTCAGAATAACTATTTAAAAAAGGCGGAATAAACAAAGAAGATCCATTTGAGTTTTCCTTCAATCTCTATGTGTCTCTCAAGACATTGCAGCTCTCTTTTACAAGTCTTTGCAACCCCCCTCCTTAACAAGCATCCCTGTTTTCTAAAATGTTCTTGTATGTTTCAGGCAGGTGTAGCAAGAACTCAATGTCCCAGAACTGAGGCCCCTTCTCCACAGCTTCTGTAAAAGGGTTTAAAAACTGCTCTCAGGTTAACCCCTTGAGTTCCCAATAGCTTTTTCCAGTCACCTCAAACTATAATTGTATACATTTCAACAGTAACACTATATAATTTCTAAACAAAGGGATCCCAATATCGGTTACATTTACACATAATGATTTGCATATATTTTTATACCAGCAGATGTGCAAGGGAGGAAAAGACAGAAACATTAAGGGAAGACTGAGAGACAGTGAGAGGTAGAGAACTCCGAGACTGTCATGATCAAATCCTAGGTCTCACAGAAAAATGTGGTTATGCAACCAGAGAGACAAGAGACAGGAAAGGAAAGAACAGAACAGATCCCTGCATTTAAACTCTCCATAACAACTGCGACAGAGTCCTATTCAGCCCTGTCACATACACCCCCTCCTTAACAGGGAACCTGTTTTATCAAACAAGTTTCCAAAACTTTCTATTAAATCTCTAACATTAGTTTCTAACTTTTAGAAATTAAGCACATGTGCAGTATCCTTTTTTCTATAACAGTACAGCAAACAGTAAGGTTTAAACTCATGCATTTGTTTTTCAACCTTCAGAACCCTCAATTCCTGATCCATATCTTGACAGAAAATCAGAATTGCTATTCTCTTTACCAGATTTGTGTATCACCTTGAATTTAAATGGCTGTAGTGCCAGGTACCACCTTGTGATTCTGGAATTTTTGTCCTTCATTTGGTTAAGCCAACAGAGAGGATTGTGATCTGTTATAAGTATGAAGTTGGTTCCTAGTAAATAAAACTTAAGGGACTCCATGGCCCACTTTGCTGCTAAACATTCCTTTTCAATGGTGGAGTGCCTTTTCTCTTTGTCATGCAACTTCCCACTTATGTACAGAATAGGATGTTCCGTCCCATCTGTATTTTGACTCAGGACTGCACCTAGACCTACCTCTGATGCATCTGTTTGTAACAGAAATGGTTTTTCAGAGTCTGGGCTTCTTAAAATAGGGGTTGAATGTAATGCAGCCTTAATGGCTTGAAAAGCTTCATCACACTCTGGGTCCATTTCACATTATTTGGGTAGTGAGTTCTGTGAGGGGAGTAGCTAGCTCTGCAAAGCTGGGAACAAATCTCTGATAATAACCAGCCAGCCTTAAAAATGACGTGACATGTTTCTTGGTTTTAGGGACAGGGCTGTTAGCTACAGCTTCTATCTTGGAAACGTCTGACTTGACTTCTCCATTTCCTAAAACAGCCCAAATATCTGGTTTCCTGCATGCCCAATGCACACTTGGTAGGATTGTCAGACCTGCCTTTTTGATTGATTGGATAACTGCTCGTAGGTGTTCCAGGTGGCTTTTCCAGTCTGGACTATACACCACAACATCATCAAGGTATGCAGCACAATAACCAGTATGAGGGGATAAAATTGCATCCATGTACCGCTGGAACGTAGCTGGTGCACCATGTAAACCAACTGGCATGGTGGTGAACTGATAGAATCCAACAGGAGTGGCAAATGCAGTTTTGTCTCTCCCCGGTCTGTCCACCAAATCATCTATTCTGGGCATAGGTTAACTGTCATATTCTGACACTTGATTGTTTCCTAAAATCAAGGCAGATTCTAACACCCCCTTCTTTTTGTTTACAGTTACCATTGGAGATGATCAAGCACTCCTTGACTCTTCTATGATACCCAATTCTTTAATTTTTTCTATTTCCTTAACCTCATCAGCTCTTATCCGCTCTGGTAACCTGTTTGCTTTTTGCCTAAAATGGCAAGCATTCCTTGGCACTATTACATGCTTGACCCGGTACTGTGGTAAAAGTACTGTTAAATGTCTTTAGCAAGTTACGAATTTCTGCAGTTTGTTCAGGGATTAAGGAAACATTCACATTTACAGCATCAGCAGTTACAGTTTGTTCCAGTCTATCATAAGCTACATCAGTATCTTCTTTATCAGTTTCTGGTTAAACTAGCAAAGCAGCTTTTGGCATTTTTTCCAACCCATTTCTTGAGAAGGTTAGCATGGTATATCTTAGTAGGATTTTTCCTGTCAGGGGGTCTCAATTCCATAGTTAACGGTGCCAGTACGTCTAAGCACTTTATACGGCCCTTGCCACTGCATTAACAGTTTATTTTCTGTTGTGGGTAATAGTAGCAAAACCTTTTACCCCATGGCCATAATATACCTTCTGTTGGTTTGGGGCCTCTTCCTGATTACTTTGGGCAATTTCAACATATTTTGCCAGCTTCTTTCTTAGGGCACACATATAAGACAGTATAGATTGTTTCTGAGTAGGGTTATCTTCCGACGTTCCTTTTATCACATCCAGTGGCCTTCTTGGCTGCCTACCATACAGCATTTCAAATGGTGCAAACCCTGTTGATGCCTGTGGCACTTCTCTGTAAGCAAAAAAGTAGGTAAGGCAAGTACTAGTCACTATCTTTCCCTTCCTCTGTTGCAAACCTTTTTAACATGCGTTTTAGGGTTTGGTATAACACTCAACAAGACTGTCTGTCTGAGGGTGATGGGGGAGGTTCGTATGGCAGTGAGACCTATTAGTCTGTACAACTCCTTAACTAATGCAGTACCAAAATTACTACTGTGATCCGTAATAATTTCTTTAGGTATCCCCACTCTGCTGAAAAGTTTTGCAAGCTCTGCTGCAACTTTAGGCACTGTAACAGTACGCATTGGAACAGCTTCTGGGTATCGAGTAGCATAATCGCATACTACCAGGATAAATCTATTACCCTTTTTACTTGTGTCTAAAGGGCCAACCACATCCATTGCAATTCTTTCAAAAGGCACACCTATCAAGGGTAGGGGCACCTGGGGTACCTTGTCTTTTCTAGCGACTGGGGCTACTGTCTGACACTCAGTACAGGAATTGCAATAGGTAGCAACATCTTTATGAATTCCAGGCCAGTAAAATCTGTACAGCAATCTAGCAAGGGTGTGATCCTTCCCTGAGGGACCAGCCATAGGACTATCATATGCTATCTGTAACAACTCTTTTCTATACTTCTGTGGTATAACCAGTTGTTCTGTCTGTTCCTGTGTCTGAGGTTTAACCCAGACTCTGTACTGTAACCCATTACATTTTTTAAACATTGGTTCACCCTGTTTTGGTTTCACCCTCAGCTGATTAAATTAACCCTGGAGAGAAACATTGATAGCTTGCTCGGAAACAAGATCACAATCAGTTAGTTTTGCTTCAGCATTTTCATATTTTAACCCTTTATGTCCATCTGTCTTTTGTTGCCACTGTTGTTTCAGACATCTTCTTTCTTTCCTGGACTTTCAGATCTTGGAGCTGTTCTCAAATAAGTCCGAATCAAAGTCACTGAAAGGAAAAGTGTCCCCACCGTTTGAGATTTTCTTTGCCTGAGCTCTTATTACCACTGCTGCTGAAACTGCAGGGTTCAGTTCCTCTGAGATTAACTCAGTAAATCCTGGACAGTAATTTCCAATAATCACGAATACAGGTAACTTAAGTACTACCCCCACTTTCATTTGGTGTGACACACCCTTAATGATCAGAGTCACTTTGGTGGTGGGATAGTATTGAGTGTCCCTGTGGATGCAGATGACACCAGTTCCTGGTCCTTTTGGTTTTCTCAGCACTTCAACCTGCACTGGGGTCTGTCTGCTTCCTGAATCAGTGAATCCCTTTACAGTCTTATCCCCCACCTTCACATCTGTTAAATACTTGCCCCAATTTGCCAAGGACAAATCTGCTCCAGTGTCTCTCTTCTTACGGCAATTTCTTGCAATATGACCTGGCTTATTACAGTTATATAAATAACGTCTTTGGGCACATATTTGTTACCCCTACCAGAGTTCTTATCAGATTTGGAGTTTAAATGGGAAAAAGAGTGTCTTACCGGTGCTTGGCAGTTACCTCACTGCTGTGGCGTCTGTCTGGCCATTTGGTAGACTTCGGCCAAAGAAACAGCCTTTTCCCCACTTTCTGGTCTCCAATTGGAGGCATGGGTTCGAATCCCACTTCTAAAATCATCTGTCATCAAGGCACAGGTCAGGAAGCATAGAAAACACCAGGAGCAGTTATAGAATTCGCAGGAAGTGTTTATTAGTACTAGCAGTAACATAAAAAAAAAATTGTTCAGAATAATTATTTACAATGGTAGAATAAACAAAGAAGATCCATCTGAGTGCTCCTTCAATCTCTGTGTGCCTCAAGACATTGCAGCTCTCTGTCTTATAAGTCTTTGCAACCTCCCTCCTTAACAAGCATCCTGTTTTTTTCTAAAATGTTCTTGTATGTTTCAGACAGGTGCAGCAAGAACACAATGTCCCAGAATGGAGGCCCCTTCTCCACAGCTTCTGAAAAAGGGTTTAAAAACTGTTCTCAGGTTAACCCCTTGAGTATCCAATAGCTTTTTGCAATCATCTCAAACTATAATTATAAACATTTCAACAGTAACATTATATAATTTCTAAACAACGGGATCCCAATATCAGTTACACTTCCACATAATGATTTGCATATATTTTTATACCAGCAGATATGCAAGGGAGGAAAAGACAGAAAAGGCAAGGAAGACTGATAGACAGAGGCCAGATTCCAAGACGGGCTACGCCGGTGTAATGCGAGATACGCCAAACTCTATGGTGTATCTCACGACTTACGCCATGTTTTACGCCTGTTGGAATTTCAAGTGACAACTTGCGCCATGGCGGATGTGGACTGCGACAACCATGGGTTACTCCACCTGTTGTGCCACAGCCCGCAACGCCATGGCACAAGTACAGGTTATGACAGCAACATCGCCCAGTTACAGGAGGTCAGCTGTCATAACCCGCCATTGCGATACTAAAAGGCGCAGTGGCATACCATTCTTACGACAGCTTGGAGCTGTCCTAAGTGACATCCGATGGCTGGCACCGTCGGATGCCTCCACGCAGCACCATGGCAATGGCGCCATACTGCCTTCCAAGCACCCACAAGCACACCCCTGCCCCAACCCCCCAATCATCTGGGACCTCCGGGGGTCCGACCCCATGGTGTGCCCCCCTGGTCGCCTGTGCCATCAGTCCTGCTCCCCCATGCCCCCTGATGTGTCCTGTCATCCAGGGTGGGGGGCTTTGGGGGGCTGCCTATCGCCTGCTGCGATTTGCAACATGCGGGGCATATGCGCATGTCACAAGTGCTGGAACTCTGCCATTCTTGGAATGTGGCGTAGGGTCCCTGGCATGGCGGTGAATGGCATAACTCACAGCCGCCTGTGAGTTACGCCATTCGTCTTGGAATTGCCCCCAGTGAGAAACAGAGAATTGCGAGACTGTCGGGGTGATCAAATCCTAGGTCTCACAGGAAAATTTGTGTGGGCAACCAGACAGACAAGAGACAGGAAAGGAAAGAACAGAACAGATCCCTGCATTCAGACTCTCCATAACAACTGGGACAGGATACTATTCAACCCTGTCACAACGTCCAAAGGGCATGGATTTCCCATGTGAGAATAATTCCCTCTTTGGTGACAAAGCAGAGGTTTACATGAAAAAGGTTCAAGAGTTTAAAACCAGTACAGAGAAGGAAAATGCTCCTATGCCTTACAGACCTCAAGGAAGGGGAGGTCGGAGTAGCTGTCATTACCAAAGGCCTTACTACCCCACGCCCTGTGACTACTCTCAATCAAGAGGTCACTTCAGGTGCAGAGGAAGAAGAGCTTCCCAAAGAACTGATCAGGCTTCATCCTCTAGGACTCATCCTAAACAACAACCCTGATATGTACGTCCAGGTTGCTAACCCATTGCCAGTAGGGGGAAGGCTGACTCATTTCTTTCAGGAATGGAGAAACATCACCACAGAAAAGTGGGTCCTGGAAGTAGTGAGCCAAGGCCTCACTCTACACTTCAAAAGGTTTCCAAAATTATCTGCACGCAGGTATTTCTAAACCCCCCCCACCTCTAACAGAAAAAATTCTGCCAGTCAGAGAAAGTACCAGTTCACAGTCCTCCCCTTCGGCCTGTCATCTTCTCCAAGAGTGTTCACAAAGTGCTTGGCTGTTGCAGCAGTGCACCTAAGGAGAAAAGGGGCAATAGTTTTTCCCTACTTGGATGACTGGTTGGTTGTTGGAAGATCACACCAACAGGTCAAAGACTCACTCCTCCTCACTCAGCACACACTGGAAAGATTAGGATTCCTTATAAATGTGCCAAAGTCTCAGACAGAACCAGTACAAATATTGGCGTTCATATGAGCAGAACTGGATGCACTGCAGGGAAAGGCTTTCATACCTTGGGAAAGGGTGAGAAACCTTGTAAACCTGGCAAATTTATTTGCCATAGGTCAGCCCAGAACAGCAAGACACTTCCCTCAGCTGATACAGTAGCTCATATGGCATCCGCTATAGCAGTGGTTCCAGGAGCAAGATTTCAGATAAGGGATGTTCAGTACCACTTGCGAGCCCTTTGGTCCCAAAAATGCCAGGCCTTGTCCAAACTGGTGCCAGTCACAAAAGCCCTGTTACAAGCCTTGGAATGGTGGAAATATGAGGAAAACCTCAGAGAAGGGGTACCTTTTCAGGCATGGGCTCCTCCAGCCGTCCTGACTACAGATGCTTCCATGCTGGGTTGGGGTGCCCACCCAGGAGACCTCACAGTAAACGGGGTATGGTCTCACCAGGACTCTAGGGAACAAATAAATCTATTGGAGTTACAAGCAGTGTTTCTAGCCAGTCATTCGCACCACAAGTCAAGGGGCAGTTTGTACAGGTCAGGACAGACACCACCACCAGCACCACCATCATGTACTGCCTCAACAAGCAAGGAGGCACGAGGTCCTCAAAGCTGTGCACTGAAGCCATGAAACTCTGGAGTCTGGCATACTCACTGGAGGTGCAGCTGTCAGCAGTTCACCTCCTAGGAAAGGACAATGTCCTGGCAGACTCCCTCAGCAGGATCAGCCAGGATCATCACAAATGGTCATTGAACAAACAGATGGTGGACATGGTCTTGAGGAGATGGGGCACACCACAAGTGGATCTGTTTGCATCCAAACACAATTTATAGCTCCTCTACTGTTGCAGGCTTCCGTTAGTGGGTACAGTTCCCACGAGGGCTCTGTTTCTAGACTGGACAGGGAAGATCTTCCCTTGTCAATCTTCACCATTCATTACTGCTGGGTGTAAGCCAGAAGTGCAGCTGCTATGGGAGTTTTTTTTTTTTTTTTGCGGGAGGAGTCGGTGCCGAATTCACCGCCCTCAAGAGGGATGCACTACGTGGTGTGTGAGGGGTGGCCATTAAGCGCCGCAGACTCCTCCTCCATCCCAGTTCTCTTTCTCCTGCCGTCGAGGCTACACCTGCTACACAACTGAGAAAAAGTTTGTTTCTGTGCCACTAGGCCGTCTGTCGTGTTTTCGACGCCTTCTTCGAACTCCTTCATCCTGGTTCGATTCCTGACGCCGTTGAAACTGGTAAGACTGTTTCATTTTATTTTTGACAGCGCCGGGAGCTTTCCTGTGTTTTAAAATTGTTTCGCATTATGTCCGGTTCGGGAGCCATGCAAAAGTCCAAAGCGGGCTGCGCCCCCATTTGTCGGTGCTCCTGTGGCCGGCATTTTTCCGTGATGGACCGGCATGATGTCTGCTTTGGTGCCTGGGACCTAACCATGACATGGATAGATACAACACCTACTTCTCGATGGACCGCTGTGTTCTTGAAATCCGCACATTCAATGTTGACAAGGCTCTGCTGACTTTCGGAGGATGGCGTCGGTCTCGGGGTTTCCCAGGCCAGGACCTTAGGCCCTTCCTCCGGGTCCCCTCCCAGGCCTATATGGTCTGGTGAGGAGGAGGTCGCCTCATCTTCAAACCTTGCCGAGGAGGAGGCCTCTTTTGTGGTGTCAGAGGAACATTGTGGCCCCTCCCGGGGTCGCGTCGGAGACACCACCTCTGCAGTCACCTCTTCGGAGGTGCAGATTCCCCCAGTGTCACAGCCCACGGTTCCTGGGTCCGGTACTGGTGGACCCTCGACGCTGCCTTCTGGCGCCATCTCGGATCCTGGCACCATTCGCAGTGCCGGTGATCGGGGCAGCGCCGCTTGCAGTGCAGGTTTGGTTCTCAGCACTGCTTGTGGTGCCGTTTATCTGGTCGACCCTGTTGGCGACGCTGTGTTGGGGTCCAGTGCCGTGTACGGCACCGGGATTGCACCGGGGGCCATAGGCGAGGCGGAGCTGGGTCTCGAAGTCACAGACACTGAGAGCGGCCGGCATCGCGAGCGACACAGGCACCATCCACAGCGCCATTTCCCAGGGGACTCTTGGGGTCACCAGCATCGAGGTCCTTCTGGTCGACTCTTCTTCGGAAGCAGGCAGTTCAGACGTGGACCCAGTCTCGCACCCCGATTCTTCCTAATCAGAATTCTCTGTGGGACACGGTGTCAGGCGGCCCAGTGCACCCATTCCTGAGTTCTCACAGCAGTCTTCCTCCAAGGACTCCCAGGCTGGGGTGGCCTGGAGTCTGTGGAAGAGGGTGGCTTGGGGGCTGTGGCAGCTGCCAACCCTGGTGCTGCTGTTCCTTCTCGGGGTGGATTGGGGGTCCTGTCTTTGGGGCCCCCCTCGGAGGCCTCGGGATCGATGGACCCCATTGCTGGAGTCAAGGAAGAAGGTGTCCTCTGAGTCTATGGGGTTGAGGGGTCAATGTGAGGGGCATCGGCGCCCCCCCTTCCACCCCTCAAGGTGTGAGGAGGAGCCATAGCACCGAGCCCCGCCTCTCCCTCTTAAGCTCGGGGGACCCTTCTGGTGGTGCCTCCGTGGGTTGCCCTTCTGGACCCATGCAGCCCCAGGTGCGTCACAGGGGAGATTCACCTTTCAGGCTCTTCCAGAATTCGCATCTCCAGGGTTCCGTCTTGTGACCTGGTTTGATTTCAGGGGCCCCGCCAGCTTGGGCTCCATTCCCTGGATTTCAGAGCCCTGGCAGAGGACTGCTGCCTCTTTGTAGGTGCCCCTCTCCCATTTCTCTGCAGCCACCCCCCTCTCTCCCAGGCCATGTCGGCCCTATGGGGCCGTTGTCCTGGGAGATGTTCAGAGGCACTGCGGCGGCCTTTCCGTCATATGTTAGATATATGCATGAGCGGGTATTTTGCCTGCCCCCTCCACTGCAGGAGTCTTCTGGACATTCAAGTTCCCCATCCTCCTCGGAGGGAGAGGAACCCTCTGCTCACTTTTCTTCCGATGCTGATTTCACTGAATATCAGCGCTTCCTTTCGAGGATGGTTGCAGATCTCCGTATGTTCTATGTCAGACGTGACAATACTGAGCGGGAGATGCATGAATTCCTTGGTGAATTCAGTGCCCAGCATTTGGTGGTGCCATCCTGGCCGATTCCCTTCCAGGAGGTGTCTATCCGCACCTGGCAGTCTCCAGCCGATCCTATCCTAGCCCCAGCAGACTGCAGGAGGAGGTAGTATTATGCTCCGTCTGAGTCCCTAGGTTCTCTCCCCAACCCACCCTTGGGATTGGTGTTCCTAGAGACTCCTTCCGGACGCCACCGCCTGGCGCAAGACCGACCACCGGACTCAAATTCCCTACAATTTGACCAGTGGGGGCGAAGAGTGTTCTCTTCTTCTCGTGCGATGCTGTGCATTGCATCACATCAGGCACACCATGCTGCCTATAACAGGCACTTGTGGTTGATGCTGTTTCAGCTACTAGCATCAATGCCCGATATGGAACAATCTAGACAGGCCATTGCCCTCTCCGCTATAGGCCTGGAACTGGCAAGCCACCAAGCAAGGGCACCCTACGACGCCAGTGTGGTGGCTTCCAGGCTTGAGGGGACAGCGATCTGCATTAGGCGGACGGCATGGCTTCGTCTAACAAGGTTGTCACCCCTGGCCCAGTGTAGGGTGATTTGCTCTGCCTTCTGAGGGACCCGCCTCTTTTCTTCCAGGGCTAGGAGGCTTCTGCAGGGGCTTCCTCCATCCCCTCGTCTTCAGGGGACACCTCCTAGCTCTCCTCGGCCTTAGGCTTCCAGTCTAGTACGGCCAGGGTCTCTTCTTCATGTTTCTCACCAGCAGGAAGCTGAGGGTCTTGTTCCCTCAGAGTTACTCTAGTCCCCCTCCGAGGGGGCTTGGTACTCACCCAGCAGAAATGAATGGTGAAGATTGACTAGGGAAGATATGAAAATTACATACCTACTGTAATTTTTGATCTTCTCTTTTATTTTCTACCATTCATTACTAAATGCAGCCCACCTTCCCCTCATGGGCCTCCTTCTCGGGCGTCCCCTCCACCTTGCTTGTTTTCCTCCCCTTCTCCTCATGGCCTTACAGCCTAATTCCCTGAACTTAAGCCTTCTGTTCTTCTCTCAGAACAGGTAGCATAAGTCTGGAAAGGGAGGAGAACGAGTAGGATTTTCTTTTTCTCCTGTGGGAACTCTTTCTGATTACCCTTGAAGGTGCCCTGCAGGCCCCTTCTTAGGCCATATTTTCTCAATCACCAGTTAATAAGGCTACTCTCAGACAGTCCTGTTCCTTGGTTCAGGATCCCGCTGGCATCTCTGGATCTTGTCCTGTCTTCACCAGTCTGTGCTAGTCAGACTCTAGTCTAGCATTTTCAAATTGCTTTTTGGAACTGGTGATCTGATTTTTGCCTCTGCCTCCCGGAGAGTAAGAATGAGTTTCCTACTCTATCTTTGTCTGCTTCCCAAAGGGGTGCCCTC
This sequence comes from Neoceratodus forsteri, assembly GCA_016271365.2. Classification (NCBI taxonomy): domain Eukaryota; kingdom Metazoa; phylum Chordata; order Ceratodontiformes; family Ceratodontidae; genus Neoceratodus; species Neoceratodus forsteri. Next base: position 574,893,402 of record CM057452.1, read on the forward strand.
AGTAGGGCTTCAACCCCCAAACCTGTATTAGCATGCAACAATGTGCTAGTGGGATCCTTTCTCCCCATCATAGTTGGGCACTCTCCCTCAGGAACAGATTATGTGCCTTGGCAATCTGTGAGCTCTCAGCTTGAGTAAGGGATTGGGGATAGCGGGAGGTGTAGAAAGTCTGCCTTTTGTGTATCAAGCTGTGCAAAAGGTTCGGTCGAACCTTCTTAGGCCAGTTTTTGTTGATGGGATACTTGCTCCCTTGCCTTTGGTTCCGAGCTGATAAGCCTTTAAGCCAATTTAACTCACAACTTGGCAACATTTTTCCCTCCTCCCAACATCCCCCTCTCTTCTCCTTCTTTCTTCCTCTCCATTATCTGTTCCTCCCTCGGAGCCGCTCCAGGAGTGAGGCCCTGCGGTCCCTTAGAGGTAGGGTTCTCCTCTTTTCTGTCCTCTATCTGCTTATTCCTTTTTCAGTTTGTTTCCTTTTCTTTGCCTATCCTTCGACTCTCTTGCGTCGCTCTCTTTTTCTTGATCCTTATTTCACCTCTCCGGCTTACAGAACTGGGAAGGAGGAGTAGTCTGCAGTGCCTAATGGCCGCCCCTCACACACCATGTAGTGTGTCATTCTGGAGGGCGCGACTCATCCCTCCAAAAAAAACCCTCCCGTAGCGGGTGCGTGCCTCTGGCTTACACCCAGCAGTAATGAATGGTGAAGATACAAGAGAAGATCAAGAATTACGGTAGGTACGTAATTTTCACTTTTTGTATGCCTTCCCTCCGTTCCCTCTGCTGTTTCGAGTTCTTCTGAAATTGAGAAGTCAGCCTTTAACCATGATTTTAATAGCCCCAGACTGGGCCAGGCAGCCTTGGTTCTCCCACTTGCTGACCCTGTCTGTCAGGAAACCCATAGGTCTGCCCCCAAGACACAACCTGCTGACATCTCGGGGCAGAATAACTTTTCCAAACCTCAAGTCTCTGCGTCTCAAAGCCTGGTTTTTGAGGTGATAGAATATTCCAGTTACCAATTTTTGGACCAAGTTCTACAGGTCCTAAAAGGGTCATGAAAACCAGCTACTAGGAACATTATGCTTCCAAATGGATTAGGTTTTCCCTGTGGTGTGCCCCTCAGCACATCAAGTCCCCTTCAGGTTGAACTCCCTACACTCTTGGACTACCTTCTCTGCTTGCAAACCTTAGGCCTGAGACCTGCTACCCTAAGGGTTCACTTGGCAGCTATCTCTAACTATACATCAACAGGTAAGCAGAAAACAGTGGCCTCTCACCCCAACTTCAAGGGGCTCTTTAGGGGCCTTATGCATCTGTATCCTCCTGTTAGAGAACCTGTCCCTCCCTGGGATCTGGACATTTGCATAGTCAGGCTCATGGAACCTCCTTTTAAGCCAATGGCCACTGCAGATTTGAAATATGTCACCTGGAAGACAGTCTTCCTAATAACCATTACTTCGGCCCGAAGGGTGTGCGAGCTACAAGCCCTCTGCACAGACCCAAACTACATCATCCTCCACCGGGATAAGGCAGTCCTTAGAAGTAACAGAAAATTCCTTCCCAAAGTGGTGTCTGAGTTCCACCCGAACCAGTCCATCACCCTTCCGGTTTTCTTTACTGAACAGTCCAGCACTGGTGAGCAAAGGTTACACAGTCTAGACATCAAGAGGTCTGTCAGTTACAACCTGGAGCATACCAAGGACCATATGTCCTCTGCTGCTCAGCTGTTCCTCACATATGGTGAAGTGGGGCAAGGCACTCCAGCCCTGAAATGGACTAGTGCTCATTGGATTCTGGCATGCATTCAGTTCTGTTACATGGAAGCTGGCAAGCAGTCACCTCAGGGTCTCAAGGCTTATGTCACTCGTGATACTGTTGCCTTGGTGGCAGCACTTAGAGATGTTCCATTACAGGAAATTTGTAAAGCAGCTACATGGAAAACTGTCCACACATGTTCAGTCCAGAAGGGATTCAATCACTGTTCTGCAGAACCTTTTCCCCAAATAGTTTCTGTACCCAGCTACCCAAGGTACTGCTTTGTAGTCTGCAAATTATCAAGCATAATGAGGGATTCCCGGGGCATGAAGAAAATATTACTTACCATAGTAATATTGTTTCTTCTAAGGGATCCCTCATTATGCTTGAATCTCCCACCTGACCTCCCCTTCCAGAACCAGGAAAAGATGCCACAACAGTGTCTTGGCATTCTTTGTATTTAATTGCTTGAGTATTACTGTTCACTCACAATCACAAAATTCTCCTTTTAGGCCAGCTTTGGTGGCCTACCATACTTTGTCCTACAGGCCACGTTCATTTTATGTCTTAGTTTTTTGTTTACTAGCATAGGTTAAAGGTTAGCTTAAGTTTACTGAGTGAGTGGGCTCCTTGGTTTCGGCTACGAAAAGATCTAACATAAGGCTGTGGAATGCAGCACCACCTAGAGGGCAGCAGTTCAAATGACGTTCTAAATTCTAACCCTAGCTTCACTGGCTGATCTTGCTGCAATTGTTGAACATAATGAGGGATCCCCTTCCACCCACTCCCCTTGACAAAGTAAATTTTCCCAGGCAGTTTCCTGCATTGAATATCCTAATCCCTCCTTTCTCTGAGTTTAGTCAGTCCACTAGAAAGCTCTTGCTTTTACTATCTGTATTTGTATAGTAATTTATGTGTTACTATCTGTACTGAACTTCTGTGCTGTATTTACAATAATATTTTTGCCTGGGGACATCCCATGATCTCTGTATGTTATCACCTGTTATTGTTTTCAAATTATTCTGTTAATGACGTGGAACCTCTGTAAATGAGCTTTTAGCTCAAAGGTTGTAATCCGAGAATTCAGTAAATAAATAAAATAAATAAAGATACATTACTACTATGGTAAGTAATTTTTTTCTTCCCTGACAGTTCTTCTGCTGTGTCACTTATGAAGATATTGAAGAGGACTGGTCCCAGTACTAAGCCCTGCTGCACACTGCTGGTCACTGTACCATCATTAGAATGAGTGCCATTAACTACCACCATCTGTTATCTATCCGTTAACCAGTTTCTAACCCACTTCACAACCCATCCCTAGGTTACTCAATTTCTTTATCAGTCTCTTGAGTGGCAGGGTTGAACACCCTGCTAAAATAATTATAGGCCACATCGACTGCACTCCCCTGATTTATTTCTCTGGTCACCCAGTCAAAGAAATCGGATAGTATTTTTCTGTTCATTTTATTTCTTTTCTGAACTGAGATACATACTTTGAATTGTTTTAAAGTTCTTGCTTTCTTACAGTACCTCCTCTTCCATCCAGGGACCACCAGTGCCACTGCCGTTGCCTCAGAGGTTGCCAAGAAAGAGGAGCGGTTGGACCACAGTGGGCTCAGGGAGGGTTAGGGTGGTGGAACAGAGGCGCATCCCTCCAGTTGTACCTCTCCACAATTCCTATGCCATTCTGGCAAAGTGTGGTTCCTCTATGGAGGCACCCACAGTGGAGTCAAGGAGGATGCTGGGAACCTCCAAAGGAGACCCACAGGAGGGTGGCAGGGGACCCTGCAGGGAAGAAACAACTCCTGGTGGGGACTCCATTGTTAGGAAGGTAGAACTGGGGAGGAAGGAAGGGAGGTAAGGTGCCTGCCTGGCGCCATGGCTTGAGGGACAGGAGCGAATCCTCAGGATTGCGGAGCAGCTGCACAGAAGAGGGAGCTGGATGTCATTGTCCACCTAGGGACAAATGACCTGGCTAAGATTAGGGATTAGAGAAGTGCAGGAAGAGTTTGTGGAATTGGGGAGGGGCCTTAGTCAAGTAGCACGTACGGTAACCTTCTCGGAGGTGCTACCCATCTATGGCATAGGAGAGGCTAGGGTGTTCCGCACCATGGGATTCAATCAGTGGTTGAAAAACTGGTGTGGAGCTCAGGGATTTGGCTTCATTAGGGACTGGGGGTCCACCTGGAGTGATGCAAGCTTGTACTGGCATGATGGGCTGCATCTGTCCGGGAGGGGAACCAGGATCCTAGGTGATAGGTTTAAATGCTTCATTGGCAAGCTTTTAAACTAGCCAAGGGGGGAGGCACTGGAAAGGAGCAGGAAAATCCTAGCCCTCCCAAATAATCATGGTAGTAAGTGCGGCAAACACCAACATAGAGGTGTCGATAGGGAGAAGGGCAGGGGTAAATGGAGAAAGTGACAACGGCAAGAAGGACAGGGATGGGGCAAAAGGGAGTAAGGCCATCAGGAAATGGAGGGTAATGAGTACCAATGCCCGTAGTCTGGGCAACAAGCTCCCTGAGCTGATGGCCTTAATGGAAGAGGGATGCCTGGATATCGTAGCAGTCACAGAAACATGGTACACAGAGAACCATGACTGGGATGTTAACATACCAGGGTACATAACCTACAGGAGAGACAGGCAGGGAAGAAGACGGGGAGGAGTAGCTCTCTATGTAAAGGAAGGGATCAAAGCAACTGAACAAAAGAGTAAACAGAGAGGAGAGGAGGCACAGGGGTTGTGTACAGACCCCCATGTCAGGGGGAAGGAATGGACAAGGATATGATAGAAGGCATTCTTAGAATGGCAGAGAAAGGGGAGATACTGTTGATGGGAGACCTGAATATGCCAGATGTTAACTGGAGCACATTTGCTGCAGCCACATCCAAGAGCAGGGCCATTCTTGATGCCCTACAGGTGGCAGGCATTAGACAGCTAGTTTCGGAACCCACTCGTGAGGGAGCAATCTTAGACCTCGTGCTCTCAAACGGGGCAGTGAGAGGATCTCATATCTAGAAGTGGGTTGCCATCTGGGGACAAGTGACCATCAAACAGTGTGGTTCACATTAAACTCAGCTACAGAGTCAAGCCATACAAAAGTGAGGGTACTGGACTTTAGGAGGGCTGACTTTGGCAAGATGGGAGAGTGCCTCAGAAAAGCACTGGCAAACAGGCTAGAAGGAGGTGTGGAGCAACAATGGGGAATTATCAAAACTGCCATCACAGAGGCAACAAGCCTTTGTGTGAAGCAGATAAACAAATCAAAACGAAAGGAAAACGCCACTATGGTTCTCAAAAGAGGTGGCTGTGAAAGTCAGGAAGAAAAAGATAGCATTCCAGAAGAATAAGGAAACACAGAAGGAGCAGGACAGAGAGCTGTACCAGTTAAGGCAGAAGGAAGCAGGGAGGGAAGTCAGAATAGCAAAGGCCCAAACTGAGGAAAAGATAGCCAACTCAGTTAAGAAGGGGGATAAAACCTTTTATAGGTACATCAGCGAGCGTAGAAAGACAAAGGGAGGGATAGTGAGGCTAAATAGAATAAACGGTGGGTGGGCAGAGGGGGACAGTGAAAAAGCAGGAATACTGAACGAATATTTCTGCTCAGTATTCAAAAAGGAGGGAGAAGTGCCTAATCCAATTAACAGAAGCGCTCTTGATAGGGGAGTCGATCCCAGTCCTTTCACAGAAGAAAGGGTTCTGCAAGAACTCCTAAAACTGAAGGTGGACAAAGCAATGGGTCCTGATGGAATTCACCCCAGAATTCTAAAATAATTAAGGGAGGAACTAGTGAAACCACTGGCTACTCTTTTAATAAATCATGGGAGGATGGTGTGGTACCCGAGGACTGGAGGAGGAAGGTGGATGTGATTCCCTTCACAAAGTGGGACCAAGACAGAGGCAGGAAACTACAGACCTGTCAGTCTGACCTCTGTGGTAGGGAAAGTGATGGAGTCACTTCTGAAGGAAAGAATAGTTGAGTACCTAGAGGCCAGTGGAGCACAGGACCCAAGGCAGCATGGGTTCCAGCGGGAAGGTCATGTCAGACAATCTAATAGATTTCTTTGACTGGGTGACCAAAGTAATAGACCAGGGAGGGGCTGTGGACATGGCCTACCTAGACTTTAGCAAGGCATTTGACACAGTCCCACACAAAAGATTAATAGTCAAATTAACCAGCCTGGAAGTGGGACCCAGGGTGGTAGCCTGGGTAAAACATTGGCTGGACAACAGGACACAGAAGGTAATTGTAAATGGAGTCCACTCTGAAGAAAGGGGGGTTACTAGTGGGGTACCACAGGGTTCAGTATTGGGTCCAGTCCTTTTTAATGTCTTCATCAGTGACATTGCAGAGGGACTGGAAGGAAAAGTATGCCTTTTTGCAGATGACACAAAGATCTGCAACAGGGTTGATACACAAGGAGGCGTGGAAAGGATGAAAAGGGACTTGGCAAGGTTGGAGGAATGGTCAGAAGTATGGCAGCTAGGATTCAATGCAAAGAAGTGCAAAATAATGCACCTGGGAAACAAGAACCCAGGGGAAGAATACACAATGGGTGGGAGGTAGTAACAACAACAAAAAAGGAAAGGGACAGGGGGTAATCATATCAGATGACCTTAAGGTTAGCAAGCAATGTGAGAAGGCAGTAGGGAGGGCTGGGGGTATACTGGGATGTATAGGGAGAGGCATCATCAGCAGAAAACAGGAAGTTGTTATCCCTCTGTACAGACAGTTGGTGAGACCCCATCTGGAGTACTGTGTCCAGTTCTGGAGACCCCATCTCTGCAAGGACATAGACAGGATAGAGGCAGTCCAGAGGAGGGCAACTAAAATGGTGCAGGGTCTGCAAGAGAAGCCATATGAGGAGAGACTAAAGGAGCTTAATATGTATACCCTCGAGGAAAGAAGGGAGAGGGGGGACATGATAGAAACTTTTAAGTACCTCAGTGGAATCAACAGAGTCCAAGAGGTAGCATCTTTCAGAAAAAGACTTGCAAGAACAAGGGACACTATTTAAAGATAGAAGGAGGCGGTTCAGGGGCAATGTGAGAAGTATTATTTCACAGAGAGGTAGTGGATGCATTGAACAGCCTTCCTGAGGAGGTTGTGGGGTCTAAAACTGTGGGAGAATTCAAGAATGCATGGGACAGACATAAGGCAATTCTTGTGGGGGGTAGGAAGAAATAGGCTGTTGGTTAACTAGGATCTGCGGCCTATCCTGTAGGTAGGGAAATGGGCAGACTAGATGGGCCTAGCGGTTCTTATCTGCCGTCAAAGTCTATGTTACCCACCATGAAAAATGTGTGGTCTGATGTAATTTACCATTAGGAACATTTGCTCAAACAATCATAATACATTGACAGTATTAACAGTCAAAAGGTACCCTCAACAGAAGAGATTTTTTAATATTGCAAATGGCAGTCATCGTTCATGCTTTAAATCATTAATTACAAAAATAGTTATGAAAGTTGTTTTCTAAACATCTGAGGACACTAAAAAGATACTGAATAAGTATCAAATGACCTCAGACATACATAGTTACTAAAAACCTACTGTACCTGATAAAACTTGTTGGTGACTAACAAATACTGCTACTTTAAAGAGCCCCTGACATCATTGTGAGAACTTTGAGAAAATGTTTAGCACAAGTGAGCTTATATTTGAATATTGTTTCTATAATCTCATTCTTCTTTATTACTAAGGACATTTGCATGCAAACAGGATAACTACCCTATCTGTTTTGGCTGCTTGCCTACATATGACATCACAGTCTGTTGCTGTGGGGATAAGTACGTTGCCATAAATGGGGGAATATTTTATTTATTTATTTATTTATTTTTATTTATTTAAAAGTTGGTAACAGGGAAAAGCACCATGACCAGAGGCTCGTTTCCAGGTGCCACCCAGATTATGATGTCATATGTAGGATAGCAGAAAGAGCAGATGAAGTCTAAGGAACAGTAAGCCTCTTTCATACAGCTGTCCTCGGTAATAAAGAAAAAAGGTAAATAATTATAGAAAATACATGAAAAATAAACTGAACTGTCTAAATCTCACATTTTTTCCAAGTTTTTCTAATGGTGTCAGGGGCTCTTTAAATGAACTCTAATTTTTGTCTTGGAAGGCTTCATTTCAGGTGTCAGCATGGCTCAGTTGGTAAAGCATCTGCCTGTGTGCCAGAAGGTTGTGGGTTCTAGTCCCACACCATTGCTGGGCTCATACCTAAACGCTGGCACCCGAGTGCAGTATTGGGGGGTGCTGTATTGTCTGGGTATGCCGTCCTTCAGATGAGACATTAAACTGAGGTCCCTTTGACCGATCCTGGTGCTGTTCCTTGTGGGTGTCCAGGTGGAAGTAAAAGAACCCAAGGCACGTCTTGGAAAGAGTAGGGGAATTTTTTTATTATAACTTCAATCAAACATTTGTAAATGCTGAATGTTTGCTTACTGGCATTGGCATTGGTAGTGTCGGAGTTAGAGAAATGCATAATAGGAATGGCAATGAAGTAATCAGCTCAGTAAACTGATGCCAACCCCGCCGCCACCATGCAGAGACTGACAGGCATTGGGGTGTGCCTTTGAGTCGTCAGGCATAATGGCCACACCATTTCACCACACCCTACCCTGCAGACACCGATAAGTGTCACAGGGTGCCTTGGAGTCTTTGGGCCTTATGCTCACCCCATTCCATAAGGATGTACAGTGAGATGGGTGCAGTATAGGAGAATGGGGTGAACTTTGGGGCCGAAGAGTCCAAGGCACACCTCGATGCCTGTCACTGGCTGCAGGGTGTGGGAGGGGGTGTAATAGAATGAGCATTACAGGTAACAATCCCAAGTCACATCCCTGATGCCTGTCAGTCTCTACAGGGTGGGGCATTATGGTTGGAAACCCTAATGCCCCAGGCGCTCGTTGGTATTTTCCCTCCAGATTTTCAACATGGGTTTTTTGTGACCCCCACCTCATGAACAGTGGCAATATCAGTTCATTAACCGAAAACTGATTTTGCTACAACGACTACGCCATTTGGCACCACAGGTGCGAAAACACATTTTGAACAGGATGTGAAAAATGACAGCTGTACTGTTCATGTGGAAGTGTAAAAAATGGCAATGTTGAAAATCTGGATTGAAAATATAAAAAAAACTGGTGACGTCACGAGCATGCGTGGAAACTGCGAAACGCACACCCGTAATGTAATTAATTTGGGGATTTTTTTACAGCAGACTGTCAACACAGGCATTTTGGGACCTCTGCTCATGAATAGTGTCACTGTGTGATTTCCCACAGCGACCACACATTTCTGCGCCGGAAGTGCGAAAGCGCATTTTGGCCAGGGTGTGAAAAATGAGAGCTATACTGTTCATAAGGAGGTGTGGAAATATGCTAGTGTTGAAAATCTGGACTAAAAATATTACAAATTCATGAACTTACGAGTGTGCGTGGAAACTGTGCAATGCACGCTCGTAACACAGTCATTTTATGGACTTTTGTCACCAGATTTTTTAATATAGCCATTTTAAGACCTCTGCTGATGAACAGTGTCACTGTGATTTTCTTAATCTGTCCCGAACATTGATTTCACGCACCGACTGTGCCATTGTCGCTACCTGCGCCAAAAACACATTTGGGCAAGATGTGAAAAATGACAGCTGTACTGCTCATAAGGAGGTGTGGTAAAATGGGGTGTTGAAAATCTGGAGTGAAAATATAAAAAAATTTGTGAAGTTACGAGTGTGCGTAGGAACTGTGCAACACACTCTCGTAACACAGTCATTTTGGGGAATATTTTCACCAGATTTTCAACATAGGGTTTTGGGGGCCTACCTCATGAACTGTGACACTGTAGTTTCGTTACTTAGTCCCGAAAGGTGGTTCTGAGCAGTGACTGCGAAATCACTTTTTGGGACAGAATAACAAAATGACAGTGACTGAGTTCATGAGGTGGGGCACCAAGAACCCCATGTTGAAAATTTGGTGAAAAAATTCCCCAAAATGGCCGAGATATGCACCAAAGTTGAAAAAAAAAAAACATTTATGGTGTTATACAGCTTACCGGCATTTCTTCAGTTTGCGGTGAGCTTTGAAGAGTGCAGACGTATTCCCGGTCACCGAAGATCATCGCGCTGAGCTCCAGAGGGAAGTATGGAGTCGTGTGTGAGTGGGGCAAGACAGTCAACGAGGGACTTGTTTTTTTTTTTTATAGTTTTGTTTTTTTTCTTATTCAGGAAGACGACGCAGGACTATTGCCACACTGGGGTGGGCTCTCAGTGTGGCAGCTGGAAGGCTATTTTTTGGATGGATGGCAGTGGAACCGACGGGGGATTGGGCACCCCGTCAGCTATACTGACTTTTTGCCATGCTAGGATGTGTTCCCAGTGTTGCACCTAGAAGTCTGTATTTCCTTTGGGAGGGTACAGTGGAGCCGATGAGGGATTGGGCACCCCCGTCACCCATAAGGACTTTTGCCACACTGGGGTGGGCTCCCAGCGTGACACCTAGATGTCTGTTTTGGGGGGACAGTGGAGCCGACGGGGGATTGAGCAGCCCCGTCAGTCATACAGTGTACAGGGGTGGAGAGGAGTGCATGAGCATGCTGGGGTGTGCTCCCAGCATGCTACGTAAGTGTTTGTGAGGAGGGGACGACGAACTATCTTTGACAGTTCAGATGCAGTGAAGAAGTACGTGTAGGCAATTTGCATACTGCTGACGGCAGTATGCAAATTGCCTACATGTTACCACCGCTGACTGTGGCTGTGTTTTCCTTAGAACTGTATGCCACTGCATCTGAATGACTGACATAGATGGCTTGGACATTCATTGGCGCCGTGCAGCCGCGCCTGCAAAGGGGAGCAGGGCATTGGAAGTGGGGGAGGCACACCTACGAAAACTCGTATGGTGGCACTGTTTCTTGCATATGCGTGCAAGCAAACGTAATGAAAGCAGACACTGTTAATATACATTCCAATAAACAAAAAAGTTAAAGAAAATCCAAAAACATATGTAAATCATGCGAAAAAATTTAATCCACAGACTGTTCAGAATTAAGACAAATAAAGCATATTAAAGACATATTTTAACCCCTATTCCAAATGTTATGATAAATCACTTGCATAGAATTCAAAGGGAAATTCAAAGAAAGTACTCAACCTTATGATCAAATCTTGCACCCTGTATGCTACTCTTCCCCCCTTTTTTGTTCGGAAAGAGTAGGGGAGTTTATTGAAAAAAAAATCATACAAAAGGAATACAATAATAAACAAATCAAAACATCAATAAGGAAAGAAAATACATTCAAGTAACAGGAAAATCTGGCGTGGTCACCCAAGGCATATTACACCAATAGGCATCTAAAACATGTTTTGGAAAAACCATACTTTCATTATGAAAATAATAGACAGTTCCTAGTAACATTCCTAATGATCATTTCAATAGGGGTATCCTTTTGTTGTAGCATAAAACCACCTCTAGCATTCCATATATACCATTTTAACACCAAACAAACAATATTAAGAGTTCCTTTATGAAAATACCGCCATCCAGAATGAAAAACACTGTTCATCAATTCTTCCGATGTCATATTGGAAAAAATAGGTACAGACCAAATGCTGGCAAGAGTTGTCCAAAAAGGCCTAATAAATGAACAAAGAAAAAATAAATGCTCAATCGTTTCTTCTGCAGAAACACAATGAATCCGAATACAACTGCATTCAGCATGCTGTTTGTGTTTTTGATTACTTTTTACTTTGATCTTTCCGTGACAACTAAGCCAATGGAAATCCCATAATTTTCTCGGGATTCGTGATTCATTTAACAAAGCTAAATGGGCAGACTGTAAGTGCAAAGGTCGATGAGGAAAAGTAATCAGCTCAGTAAAATGTGAGCCCATTACATGGCAGTACAATTGTTTTCTTGAATTACCAATCAATAATTGGCTAGAAACCCCCCATAATCTTAATTTTATAAAAATTTCTCTATAAAACTCAGGAAATTTAGAATTAAACTTCAGATGAGTGACTCTAGATCCTTCCCAAATCGAAAACCATGGTTGTACCGTATTATAAAAATAAGATGTCAAACCTGATTCTGATTAATAAGTAAAATTAGAAGATTTGCATAAAAAACATACAATAAAAAAAATAATACTGGATTAACCATATTCAAGCCCCAGATAAAACAGGCAAATAAATAATATTCCTTTTAATAGGATTTAGACGACTTCCCCATACAGCACGAAAAAACAAACTTAACAATTTGGTTTCCAATATTTTAGGAGGGGGGAAACTTTACTAGCATATAAAAATTGTGGCAGAAGTTTCATTTTAATTAAACCTACACGTTTTCTTTTATCTAGTTTCCACGTATTCCATTTGGATACCATCTCATTGCCTACTTCCATCCTAACTGTCCAATTAAGTAAGTCTAAATTACCTCCACCCCAAAATAACCCTAAAATCTTAATAGGAGGAGGAACAATGGGAATTCCTGAGATCTGAGAATCAGTATTAAGTCGCGTACCCAAAACTATACCTTGACTTTTAGACGGGTTCAAGCTAGCCCCTGAAATTAAAGAATAAACATTACAAATTGTAATAGCCAAAGAAACAGACTTTGCATCCGGCAATAAAAAACATAAATCGTCTGCATATGCAAGACACTTGGCTGGGACTGGCAAGGACCCTAAATGTAAAGATCGGATACTGGGATGTTCATTAATACATAGTAATAGAAGATCAATGCAAAAAACATATAGAAGCGGGCTAAGGGGACAGCCTTGCCTGACGCCTCTGAGTATTGGGACAATGGGTCCCACATGCCCATTTACCATAGGAGTCACCGTAGCAGATGCATATAACAACTGTATCCAACGGATAAAAGTATCGAATACTATAAAATTTTAAGACTTCCCACATGTAACTATGGTTAATTGAATCGAAAGCTTTACTTTGGTCCAGTGAACATAAAAATCCATCCACTTCCTTCGCCATATCCCTAGTCGTAACCTCTCGGAGTAAGAGGAGATGTTCAATAATATTTGTATGAGTCACCGAACAAGCCTGTGCTCTACTAATGACAATATTTGCGACTGGTTGCAATCGTAAAGTTAATATTTTGCAAGCAACTTAAAATCCGTATTCAACAGACAAATAGGTCTCCAATTTGTTAAAAGGTTTCGATCTCCAGTTTTGTATAAATACACTACAGAACCTTGTACCATATTAAAGGGTAGGGAAGATTGTAACATGAGTGTGAAGACTTGTGCCAACTCTTGTGCCAAAACTTCTATAATAAATTTATAAACCTCTGTAGTCAACCCGTCCTTTCCTGGAGATTTATTGGAAGACATAGTGTTCACGGCCATTATTATTTCAGAAGGAAGGATATCTTTCTGCATATCGTGTTTCAAAACCAATGGAATCTCAGGAACCTCAATAGATTGTAAAAAACTGTGAAAACCCTCGAAAGGCAGATCAATGCCAGAGAAAAGAGATGTAGTATGTTGATATACGATATTCATAATATTGTCCTGTGTATCATAGAGATGCCCCAGTGAATCCTGTAAACTATCAATTTTTTTGATTTAACATGCTGGTGACAGGTATCAAATGGACATATGTTGGAAAGTGGCCCTTGTAAACCAAAGGTCTGTTGAAAGGCTAAAACAGCTGCCTTCTTTTGATGAAAACGACACATATGCTCTTTCAAAGATAAAATTTGAGCACTATAATCATGTGTGGAATTATACGATAGAGAAATCAAAGATTGCAACTGCTTCCTATGTCGCAAATACTGTAAATAATGAGAATCAGCTTCTTTCTTACCCATATGTTTTAATAAAACAATCAATTCTGTCTTTAAATCCTCCCACCACTGAATCGGTGAATCATATAAAATAAATATTGTCTTTTTGGCGGATAAAAAGTATCGTATCTGCATCTGACAGTTAACCCGATTGAGTAATAAAGAATTACATTTCCATAGCCCCGTCAATCTGACCCTGGGGCGAGGTAGAAAGTCTGAATGGTGGAATATTCCACAGCTTGTACGTCAGCAGTGGAAATAAACGAGTGTTGCGAAATGAAAAAAAATCAATCCTAGTAGGACCACAACAAAAGTAGGTATAACTCTTTGAAAGTACAACAACATAGCATCAACCAAGTCTGCTTTTATCCACATCGGATAAGCAATTTGAATCACAAAAGGTTTTTAGAGTTTTAGTCCGTAACCCCTTATCCCGTTTATCTAACCCACAATTAAAATCACTGCCCCAAATCACCAAATGTGCCGTAAATAAAAAAGGTTGAATAGTTTTAAACAGAGAAACCCTCTCAGCTTTAGATTGCATAGCATAAATATTAATCAGACGAAAGGATTTATTTTGGACACAAATATCCATTAATAAAGCTCGCCCAGGAACCAAATCTAATAACTTCAAACAGGTAACGTCAAGGCCATTAAATAGAATCCCTACCCCCGAGCATTGGTCTGTACCCACTGACCAATAAGAAGGTCCCACATACCAGACCTTAGTAGCAGTCTGTAACGTCATAAAGTATGCAACTTTATCTTGCACAAAATAAATACCAGGCTCCTGATGAAGCAAAGCGGAAAAAACCACAGTCCTTTTCCGTAAGCTCTTCAGACTATTTACATTGACTGAAGTTAGAAAGAGAGCCATAAAAAAGTAAAGGAAAAAATAAATTTAAATGGAGAGAAAAAAACACAAATCATTTATTTTTTCCCCCACTTCTCGTACCCAACCGAGTTTTAAGTTTAACATGTGAAGGGTAGGTTTTTTTTAAGGGTGCTTTACGGGAGACAAGCTTTTGTACTTCAATGTGGCCCGCCTCCCCATCCCCAATCATGGAAGATGAGTCCGAAAGGGTTCCAGAATCACTATCAGCCAGGGGGAGGTCTTGGTACCGGTTTGAAAGAGAAATAACCTGTGTTTAGCCAGTTTACAGCAGGAATTGGTTTTCTGCCGTTTCTGAGCAGAATACCTTTCCTGGTATTATAAACCAAAGGAGGGGGAGGCATTTCTGAATCTAAAATTTCAGGAGGTAAAGGCAGTTTTCCTAGTTCCGAAAAATCCTGCTGCGAGGAAGAAGGTACGGAAATAGAAAGGGGAACTACTATAGGACCCACCCGTGGATCGGCTTCTATGATTTGGGGAATCCCCAAATGGGAAGAAACCTGTGAGGGAACAGAAAAGGTTGGAGCAGAGGTAGATGGCTGCCTGAAGTCAGATTGCTGTCACTGGGAAACCGCTATAAGCAAACGTTGTTCTTCACAATCACCACCAGGGTTTTTGTTATGGGCGGCCCAAGCACAACTCTGGTAGGAATGCCCAGTTTCATCGCTCAAACTACATATCATTTCATTCAGACAATCATTGCTAACATGTCCCAATTCATTACAAAGAGAGCATTTAACTTTATCACAAACACCACTCATATGACCCTCAGAACCACACTTGTAGCAGGCCTTGGGTTGGCCTGCATAAAATAAAACTCCTCTATCATGGCCTAGAAAAAGAGAATTAGGGAGATGTTTAAGACCCTCACTAGTCGAAGATAACAAAACCTTAAATTTCCATCCCCCAGTCCAATAATGTTCGCTATCAAAGATAGCATTAGGGCTATCAAAACAGTACATCTCTGCTTCATCCAGTAAGTTAAATCTGTCACACTAACCCTTCATTTGAAACAAGACAGTGACAAATTTTATAGCAGGTTTAGTCAGGGGTATAACCTCAAAGGGAGTCCATAGAGGGGAATTGCGCAATTCATTATATCTTTTCCAAAACTTTTCTAATCCAGCCATAGTCTTAAAACTAATATCGAAAGTATGTTTGCGGATCGTGTATAAGAGCATATATCTCCAGTCATAAAAAATCGTAAGGAATCTTTAAGCAGGTTTTCCCCCACGTAAACACGATCAAGGATACAGTCTAAACCTCCTTTGTAGAGAAACGAACAGCATTGTGACGTTTAGCAGGAGCTACAGGTAGATGGAATAAAGAAGCAAATGATTTTTTAGGAGGGTGAGTGTTAAAGTTCAAAGGAGCTGCTGAACCCAAAAATTCAGCGCGGGTGGGCAACCCAGTCGATTTAGGGACCTCAGAGGGAACACCAAGAGGAGAGGCAATAGGAACCTCAGCAATATCAAAGCCAGGAACAGCTTTAGGAATCGAAATAGGAGACATACCAGAGACCCAGCAATTGTCCTTTCCATTTTTCTCCAACCCTGCAGCTCACAAGGCAGCGTCTACCGACCAAGGTTCCGTTTGTGTAGACTATAGTAAATCAGAGGTAGAAGGTGCAGGCGAAACAGACAATCCCTGGCGTACATCATCACAGGCTGACTCATGCGGTAAGACCTTTGATGCTGCTACATCAGCATTCTGAATCAGCTGTGTAGTTGGGACTGACAGTGGCGAAATCGAAACATCGGAAGGTATCACGGTACACTGCATAGGGATCTCCGAAGGGTTGGGTTCGGAAAAAACCAGTGTTTGTTGTGTGGAAAAAAGCAAATTATCCTCCGAAATATGGTCCTCCAGCGGAACAGTGCCCGTCGGTACAGTAGGTAAATGCAAAGTTTGCTGACAAGTAACTCGTTTAGCCAACAACGCTTCTTGTTGCTGTATAACTTCCAGAAGCCTTGGTTTTTGACATTCTAAGGTAAGAAAAGCATCGTCGTCCATATCCTGGGTCGTTTTCCGTAAGGTTTCCACAACTGGTCGGTCTGCAACAGTCGGGTCCAACGCCCACTCCGTTCCAGAGATTTGAGAAGCAGGGGGTGGAAGGAACCCCCCTGCCTCCTCCACGTCCGTCTCCTTTGTCGAGTCCACACCGACTGCCGCTATGGCGTGTGAGCAGCAACGCCCCCTACAGAGTAGGGGACTTTCCCTGGTGTCTTGGCCAATATTCCTCTTCCCATAAAACCGATTCATGCACTTGTTCAAGGCTACAGTATGTGTGGGTGTTGATATGCAGTATGGCTGTCAATACATGTTCGGTCATTTCACTGCCGGTCTAGCATTGCTTGTAAAATGCTTTGACATACAATGTGTATGAAAAGCGCTCTATAAATGCTGATTTTTCTTCTTGATTTTTTAGTGGTCATGACCTCAGCCAGGCAACTATTTAAGGGTCAGGCTCTCTGCACTGGCCATGGCTAAGTTCTTCTCAAAGGGAATGTCCAGATTCTCCCACAGTTAGCTCATCTTCTTGGCAGTGTTCTTCACATAATCTTAAGCAGCACAGATGAAGCTACTGTTTGGAACTGTCAAGAGACCTCTTATTTGTTATATTAACACTTGTTATAGGTGGCAACAAAACATCAGTTTCTTAGTTTCGGGGGAGGGGGGCACATTTCAAGATCTTCCTTTTTCCAAGCAGACTTGCTTGATTGGGTTTTATGCTTCCCATGGCTGCACCACTTTCCTTTGTTCTGCTCTTGCAGGTCTCCATGGCCACTCTTTTGCTAGTAATGCATGGCTGCTTTTGTGGACATGTCTAGATCTGTTCCCTTTGCAAAAATCAGTAAGATGGCCACAGGGGCTACATGAATGGGGCCAGATGTCGTACCTCCATGGGTCAGAGGTCCTTTATCTATAGAGCCCCTCAATGGTTCAATTCCCTCGATAAAGAAGCACTTTCCTCTACTACACTTGGACCCTTCAAAAGGAATCTCAAAACTTTACCTCACCTCTACCACTCAATGTGACTGCTTCTCTGAACAGAGTTCTCTAACACCTCCCAGCTCACTCATGTCTCACAGCCCACCTTTCCCAGTCTCATTCCCTCTGGCACTGGGCCTTCCTTGTGACTCCTTTCCTGCTTCACATCTCCACTGGTACAAGACATTTTTCCACCACCATCGGACAGTGGCCCATTAGCCTGCCAACTTCCTCTCCCGGTCGCACGCCTGCAATACTAACTGCCTATGGTGCCCTCTGTCTCTTATTGCTACCGCAGCCAGCTGCCTACTCAAGCTGCTCGTTATATGAATATTATCTCAAAGTATGTTATAACTATCTTTAATTTTTCTTTTAGTTGTTTTGGTTGTTTATTGTGCATTCTTTTACTACCTCTGTATGTATGTTGACCCTTATCCTTTGGCGTGGAACCTTTGTAAACGAGCAGTTTCTGCTCAAAGGTATTTGTAATCCGAGAATTTAATAAATAAATAAATAAAAAATGAAAACCTTCACTGATCTGTCATCTCATAGGTATGCAAATTGTGGTGCAGCTATTCCCGAATGTTTATTTCCCAGTTAGGATCTCCTCTCACACTTATGGACTGCTCCCAGTCAACTTGCCATGGAAACACCGTGGCTGCTTGGATTTGCCAATGATGTGCAATGGCAACTTTTCAGAGCCATTCATGTTGCCACACACTAGAGTTAAGATTCGCTCCTTGCCTTTTTTTTTTTTTTTACCACCTGCTGCCTGATCACTTTGAAACACAAGGGTGTCATCCAGGATGGTGTGGAAGTAAATGCCTGTTTCATTGGCATTAAAAATGTCATTTTCAGAGAAATCTATTAAAATCATAGGCAGGACTGTGTCCTTCCATGAGACTGCCCCATCGCAATCTGCAGTCATTTGAAATGGATGCCATGCCTGTCTTTCCAATGGCACAAACACCATTGGTAGCAGTGATGGTTACCTCCATTCCTTCTGCTAGCTGCTGTGCTTTACTCAAAAGAATGGGACCGCTGATAGGGGCCTCAACAGTCTGGCATGCACTGAACCATCTTAATAGGGCATTCTCCACCAGTACATCTTTTCCAGTTTGTTTCTTTGGAGTTGCGGTTCAGACAACGTTTAGAGTCTGCAATGAGCTGCTCCTTGTTGAAGAGAATTTTTGAAACAGTGCACATGTTGACATCATACTCCCAGGCTATAACGCTTCTTTTGACACCAGGATTTCTCAGCTGATTGATGATGGTTAGCTTCTAAGACAATGTCAGCGGCATTCTTTGTTTGGATTTTACAGGGGTTACTTTTTCCTTGCTGAATCCATCACTGAATGCAAGCTTACTAAACGCATTAAGAAGAAAGCAGGTAATGAACGCCCATTAACACCTAGCCGCAGTCAAGTTGTGATAGTGTAGACTGTCAGTTTAACTCACAGTTGACAGTCCTCTCACTCTCTACTTACAAAAGGCAGCCTAAAAATTTTTTATTTTAATCGAGCTGATAGTTACTATAAACGGGCTTTATGCCCATAGAATGCATTGATAAAAATCGGAACATTATTGTCATAGAAACATAGACTTTGATGGCAGATAAGGACTGCTTGGTCCACGTAGTCTGCCCATTTCCCTACCTACAGGATAAGCTGCAGATCCTAGTTCACCAACAACCTATTTCTTCCTACCCCCCACAAGGTTTGCCTTATGTCTGTCCCATGCATTCTTCAATTCTCTCACAGTTTTAGACCCCACAACTTCCTCAGAAAGGCTTTTCCATGCGTCCACCACCCTCTCTGTGAAAAAATACTTCCTCACATTGCCCCTGAGCCGTCCCCCCTCTGTCTTCAAATTGTGCTCCCTTGTTCGAGACTTTGAGGAGCCAACACCTTATCCCAATATGGCACTGCTATGGGAGAGTTCAGACTAGAGAAATCCAAAAGTACTTTGTATATCTGCGATAGGGCTCTAGCTTTCGGATCTATCTCCTTCAGCATGTCCCACTTAAATGAACAATCTGTAAGACCCCCTGATCTCTTTAGCACCCCCACCAACATTCGTGTATGCTGCAGCCTCTGAAAAAAGGGCATCCCATCACACTGTATCGGGAGGACCACCCTGTTATCCTGGATAACATCCTTTAATTTCAAGCCCAGAACCTGCCTAGCCCACCTCCCCCTAATTACCTGGCCCCCTATAACTAAATTGGGATTGCCCACCAGTGGTTGCTCTTGGGCCCTCATCTGACCCTTTTTCTGGATCAGGGTCAGAAGTGACCACCAAACTTCCGCCGCCTTCAAAATTGGGTTTCCCAATCCCACTTTAAAACATGTGCCAATATTGGCATATAATGGTGCCTCCGGAGAGAGGCCAGCATCTTTCATCATTTGAATCTCTAGATGTAACCAGTCCGGAATATAGGACTCTCCCTCAATGCTTCTACCCCATCGAGTCATCAGTCCCAGCTCTCCCACAACATAATATAAATGGAGATCTGGCAGCTTAATCCCTCCCTGTGTATATGGTAACTGCAGATCATTGTACTTTTTCCTGGGGGGTTTAAGGTTCCATAGAAAGTCTGAAAGTAGTTTCTTAATCATTTTAGACCATAATTTGAGTATACTATATGGGGCTAGGTACAGTACACCGGGTATAGCAACCATGGTAACAGATTCATCTTAATAAGCCCAAGTCTAGCCATAAAATTCAAAGGAAGCTTATTCCATCTTACTAAATCACCCCTGATAGCTAATATAGTCCCTTCCATGTTTATTTTGGCCCCCATCTTAATATTCGCTGTAATCCAGATGTCCAAGTATTTGATCTTGTCTGTCACTTACTGCACTGAGTTGCGTAAATCTGCCTCTATAAACATATACGTCAAAGGAGAATTTGGGTTTTGTCCAAGTTTAGTTTGTAATTTGAATCTTTAACAAATCGCCCTATTAATTCTCTAGTCCTCTCAAACCCAGCCGCCGGGTCTTGTAAGTGCAGGAGTACGTCATCTGCAAAAACTGAGAATTTTAACTCTCGTCCCACTATCTCAACCCCCTTTATACCTCTGTCATTGTTAATTGCTCTCAACAAGGGCTCAAGATAGATGTTAAATAGAATCGGAGAAAGAGGACATCCCTGACGGGTCCCATTCTCTAGCTGGAGTTCCTGCGAGACATAACCATTACATAGAACTCTAGCCATCGGCGCAGCATATAAATTCTTAATGCCTCTAAGCAGGCCTTCGGAAGCCCATCCCGCCATTGTATGCGAGGAAAGGATGGGAGACCTATCGAGAGCCTTTTCAGCCTAAAGATATCAGAGCTAGGGTAATTGGGAATCAGATGCAAAATTCAGGATATGATGCAGCTTCCTCAAAGCATCCTGCGCCCGGCATAAATCCCACTTGCTCCTGGCTGATTAGGCTAGAGCAATCCACCATATTCTGTTGGCCAAGATTTTGGTAAGAATCTTAATGTCCTGATTCATCAACGCTATAGGCCTATAATTACCAGGTAGGTCCCTAGGCTTATCTGGTTTGGGGATTAACGTAATGTACGCCTGATATAAAGGGGAGTGAAACACTCCATCCTGCATTATGGTATTGAAAAATTCTTGAAGAATAGGCAGTATGATATGAATATGAGCCTGATAAAACTTTGCCGTGAGGCCATCCGGCCCCGGTGTTTTGCCAATGGGCAGAGACCTGACTACTTCTATAATCTCTGCTGCTCCTATGGAAGCCTCCAGTTCCTTAGCCTGAATACGGTCCATCACCGGTAAGGGCACTCCCTCCAGGAAGGCTTTAATTTCATTTTCCTCCACAGTGTTCCTAATCTGATATATATCCTTAAAGTAAGACGCAAAGGTGTCTGCCCTTTCCTGGGAATCCGTTATAAGCTTCCCTTCATACCAAATAGATGTCACCATTCTATTCGCTTCCCACTCCTTAACTCTGGCTGCCAGCAAGCGTCCAACGACCTCTCCCGACAATAGATATTTAGCCTTAATTTTTTCCAGCCAGAAGTCTACTTTGCCACAAACAATATCTGCCAATTCCCTTCTTAAACTTTTACGTTCCCTATCAATTTCCCCCATAGACCCCTCCAGCGGTGTCAACGAGTTAATTGCCCCTAGAATAAATTCCTCTTTAGCCCTCCTCTGCCTACTTTTTTGAGCTGCCAGCTCCTGGGCCACTCCTGCATGTAACACTTTACAGGTTGGCCATGCCAGCTTTTTATTTTGTAACGTGGGTAACTGTTGCTGTATAAGCTCTAGTAGAGCCTCCTCGAGCTTACCCTTGGTTAAAGTCTCCATCACTAGGGAGTCATTCAATCTCCATCGAAATGGTCTAGCAGGGCTGGTTTAGGTTCCCAAATCAATTTAATCGGAGAATGATCCGAAAAAATTCTACCCTCCGTTGTCATTCCCCTGATCTCCGTAAGTGCTTCCCTGTTAACCAGAAAAAAATCAATACGAGATTGGGTCTTATGTGCAGCTGAATAGAATGTCATAATATTGCCCCCAGTAGAGTGGGTCCGGATCGGATCCACCAAAGCCGCTACCTCGAGCAACCTATTTAAAGCAATTTGAGCCTTCGTTAGAGGCCCGCTCGCAGGTGGGATCCTATCTCTCTGGTTATTAGAGTATGTATTCCAATCCCCCACTAGAATAAGGGAGTGCCCAGAAAAACAGCTATATCCCTCTCTATTGAGGCAAAAATTCGGGTTAGGGCGGCTGTCCATAGATGGAAGCGACCGAGATCGCTTTTACCATATAAAAGAGCCCAAGACATAAATCCTCCGCCATCTTCCCTTGTAACCACCTGCTCCACAATATATGGACAGGTTTTCTTTATTAGGATCCTACACTCCTGAAGCCCTTTTCCTTACCTACCCCATAAACTTGCCCCACCTAAAGTCTCTTGAGGGTATTCAGCCTCCTCAATAAAAATATGTCTCTTGTAGAGCAGCAATATGGGCCCCTACTTGTTCTATATGTCTCAGGATTATCATTCTTTTACGTCTACCCCGGAGTCCTTTAACATTCCAAGAATTTAGACTGACACCCGACATAGACCGTGCCAAAAACTTATTATGGATAAACTAACGCTCCAAACTCTATCAGGGTCTGCCTCTTTTTGCTTTTACCATGATGAACTCTCTCTCTTTCTCTTTCCCCAGCCCCTCCCCCCGCTCCCAACCCCTAGATCGCCCGCCTTCCGTTTCTCGGATCATAGATGAGCTCCTTCTTGTGCTACCCCCCCTAGCCCCCTAACCTCAGCAATCCGGGATCAAATCTAGAAACAAGAAAGCCTTCTATTATAGTGTTATCTTGCTCTTCTAAATCCCCCTCTTCACCCATCTATCCATCCAACCTTCTAGTCTCTCTCTACCTCTAGACCTCATATGTACCCTTCAGGAGTAGTCTCCTCATCATTTAAAGGGGATATTGATCAACATTGTCTCTACTCCCTCATATTGGGAGACAGAATTAGCTATTTGTTGCCCCTATCGGTGATCCCACTATTTATGTGGTCTATCCTATTCCCTGCCCAGACGCCCCTAAGCCTTGCCCCCCCCAACCCAGGCTGCCCCTAACACCACCATACAGCCTTTTAGGACAGTAGTGCTAACTTTGGGCCGTCTTATAGCCTAATGTCCATCCCCATCCAATGGTTTGAGCGTCCCTCGGAGGTACTATTGGCCAAAATCTATCGCCCATAAATCTATCGACACCCTATCCACCTCCCCTTTCCTCTCCCACTAAGCAGTCAAGGCGGGGGGGGGGCTAGGGTTGCCTCAGGGAGCCTTGGGAGTAGACCAGGGTAAGAAAAGCTCCCAGTGTTCTCATCCTCCTAATAGTCCAAAAATAGATAGTGGCCACCACCACTTTAGGCTCCCTTCATATACGGAATCCAGACCCCCTTCTTATGAATGGCCAGGATTTGCTAGGCCCCACAAATTACCCTCACTGTCTTTATCTCCTAATATCCCTTCGCTGTGTTGCCCTCTCCAAATACATAATATCGAAACTCACTTCTTGCCCGATTAAATTCCTCTCAACATCCACTTTGTAAGCAGCCCTTACTCAATTCCCAAACTTAAACTGTTCCCCCAGCCACCCCACAGGCTCCAACACCTAATCATCCACCCCCGCTACTTGTATGTGTCCTTACCACTCTTCTCCACCCCCTCTTTCTATAGTAAAACTGTTCGAACTTCCTTCCCCCAAAGTTAACTCCCTCTGGCCCCATATGTTTCAGTTCGCCTCAGCTCCAATGTCCATAAACCAAACAGTCTGACTAAAAAATTAAAGTTAACATGCTTTTAAGGCTCAACAGCCCCAGTCCATTCAGTCAAAGAGGCTCCCCATTTCGTCTGGAGCGGCTCAAGTCGGCAATCTAAATAGCTCAGGGAGCTCCACTTGTAGCCCTTCTAGCACCTCCTTTGCTGTAAGGAATCGCTTCTCCCCTGTTTGGAGCTGCACCACTAGTGTTGCGGGATGATGCAGCCGAAACTTGATTCCTGCAAGGTGTAACTTCTTAATTTCCACATATTCCTTCTGTTTTTCTCTCACTGCAGGTGTTTGGTCTTGAAATAACCACAAGGTGGCGCCATTCCATTGCAATGATTTCTTGAGTCTTGCAGCAGACAACACATGGGTTTTCTCTTTATAGTTAAGGAAGCGCATAATAATTACCCGGGGTCTTGCCCCTGCTGGTGGTAGTTCTCTCAAGGCCCTATGTGCTCTCTGCAGATTGTAAGCATCCCTGTATGGCGTGGGACCAGATAGCTTAAGTAACATATCTTGTATGTAAGAAACACAGTCCGACCCTTCAGCCCTCTCCAGCAGCCCTGCCAGAATCAGATTATTCCTTCGGCTCCTCGACTCTTGATCCTCTATTCTCTCTCTGAGTTTTTTGACATACTTTCTAACCACCACAAGCTCCTGTTCAGTCGTTGAAGCTTTCCTTTCCTGGGAGGTAATCCGAACCTCGGCGTCCCCCATTCTCTGTGCCAGTGATTGTAATGCTGGTTTAACTGTTGCAAAGTCCACTACAAGCCCCTGTAACAGATGCTTAATCTCTTGGATGTCTTCGCTGTTCGAGTAGGCTCTCTTCCTTTCCTGCCACCTCCTCCTGTTCATTAGGGTGGGGATTGAGGTTTGGTCTTTGTGCTGGGGATCTCTACCTAGGGCTCCACAATCTCCGCTTTCCATCTCGGTGTGTTGTCGCTGCCTGGTACTACCGCCGAGTGCTTGCAGCTTGCGGTGTCACCACCCTTTAATAGCTCTAGTTTTTAAACCACCTCACCACAGATCGGGTCCACAGCATCTCACCCGCTAAATAAGTATGCTCAGGTGCATTTCAAATTTATTCCGAGAGATTTAGAGCCTTTTAATTAGCTTAGGGCCTCGGAGCAGCACAGAAGATGTCTTCCCCGACTTAGCTCATCACGTGATCTCCCGGTTTTATCCCCCTTCTCAACCAAGTTGACTATCTTTTCCTCAGTTTGGGCTTTTGCTATTCTGACTTCCCTCCCTGCTTCCTTCTGCCTTAACTGGTACAGTTCTGTGTCCTGCTCCTTCTGTGTTTCTTTATACTTCCTAAATGCTGTCTTTTTCTCCCTAACCTTCCCCGCCACCTCATTTGAGAACCATAGTGGCTTTTTCTTTTGTTTTGATTTATTTGCTTCACACAAAGGCTTATTGCCTCTGTGATGGCAGTTTTGATGTTTTCCCTTTGTTGCTCCACCCCTCATTCTAGCCAGTTTGCTAGTGCTCTTCTAGGGCACACTCCCATCTTGCCAAAGTTAGCCCTCCTGAAATACAGTACCCTCACTTTGGTATGGCTTGACTCTGTAGCTGAATTTATCATGAACCACACTGTTTGGTGGTCACTTGGCCCCAGATGACTACCCACTTCTAGATCTGAGATCCTCTGACTGTTCCCATTTGAGAGTATGAGGTCTCAGATTGCTCCCTCCCAAGTGGGTTCCAACAGTAGCAGTCTGAGGCATGCCCCCTGTAGGGCATCGAGAATGGCCCTGCTCTTGGATGTGGCTGCAGCAAAGGTGCCCCAGTTAACGTCTGGCATATTCAGGTCCATCATCAACAGTATCTTCCTTTTCTCTGCCATCGTAAGGATGCCTTATATCATATCCTTGTCCATTTCCTCCCCCTGCTATGGGGGTCTGTATACAGCCCCTGTGTGGAATGTGGTGCCATTTCCAGTCTCTAAGGTGACCCACAGTGCCTCCTCTCCTCGTTATTTACTCTCTTGTTCCATTGCTTTTATCCCTTCCCTTACATAGAGAGCTACTCCTCCCCCTCTTCTCCCCTCCCTGTCTGTCCTGTAGGTTGTGTACCCTGGTATGTTAACATCCCAGTCATGGTTCTCTGTGTACCATGTTTCCGTGACTGCTATGATATCCAGGCATCCCTCTTCCATCAAAGCCACCAGTTCAGGGAGCTTGTTGCCCAGACTACGGGCATTGGTACTCATTATCCTCCATTTCTTGATGGCTTTGCCCCATCCCTGTCCTTATTGCCTTTGTCATGTTCTCCATTTACCCCGTCCTTCTCCCTATTGACATCTCTGTTGTCGTGTTTACCTCACTTACTACCCTTATTTTTTGAGGGGTGCTAGAATTTCCATGCTCCTTTCCAGTGCCTCCCCCCTTGGCTAATTTAAATGCTTGCCAATTAAGCATTTAAACCTATCACCTAGGATCCTGGTTCCCCTCCTGGACAGATGCAGACCATCTTGCAAGTATAGGCCTGCATCACTTCAGGTGGACCCCCAGTCCCCAATGAAGCCAAATCCCTGAGCTCTGCACCAGTTTTTCAACCACTGATTGAATCCCATGGTGTGGAGCACCCTAACCTCATCCATGCCATAGACAGGCAGCACCTCCGAGAAGGTTACCTTGCATGCTACTTGTCTAAGGCTCCTCCCCAACTCCACAAACTCTTCCTGCACTGCTCTGATACCTTTCTCAGCCAAGTCATTTGTCCCTAGGTGGACAGTGACATCCAGCTCCCTCCCCCGTGCAACTGCTCCGGCGAGCCTGAGGATTTGCTCCATGTCCCTTCAAGTCATGGCGCCAGGCGGGCACCTTACCTCCCTCTCCCAGTTCTACCCTCCTAACAATGGAGTCCCCCGCCAGGAGTCGTTTCCTTCTCCTGTGGGGTTGCATGCCACCCTCCTGTGGGTCTCCTTTGTGGAGGTTCCCAGCATCCTCCTTGGTCTCCACTGCAGGTGCCTCCATAGAGGAACCACACTTTGCCAGAACGGCATATGAATTGTGGAGAGGTACAACTGGAGGGATGAACCTCTGTTCCACCACCCTCACCCTCCCTGAGCTCACTGTGGTCCAACCACTTCTCTTCCTTGGCAACCTCTGAGGCAACGGCAGTGGCCCTGGGGGTCCCTGGGTGGGAGAGGGAGGTCCCCCAAATCCTGACCAACTCAGTCTGGAGATGAGCAACCGCCTCCTTGTGCCCAGAGAGGTGCCTGCAGATGGGACAACACCGCATTCTCCAGAACGTCTCCCGGAAGACTGCTGCTCCACAGCCACTGCACTGCACCACTCCCATCATGTGTTATTTCTGGCCTCTTAACTGTTGTTTGGAATACTTACTCTTTCCTCTGTTTATTTATTTATTTATTTTATTTTCTCCCTACTTACTTACTGCCTCTGTGCTCTTTAAGCTCCTGATCTTCCTGTTCTGAGACAAAAAGTTCCTATATTTCTCAGAAGTCTCCTTACTTGCTCAGAGTCAGACCTCCAGCAGCTAGGGGGGGAATGGAGAGCTACTCTTTTCCTTCTAGGATGGTGAGTCTTTTGTGGCTCTGTGATCACTGACTTCCTGCTCCCAAACAGGAAGTTCCTATTGTCAGTCAAATCATGTGCCTATAAAAGTAGAACTGGCTTGTGTGGGGGGAATGAGGGCAATATAGTCCCAGTAGAAAAGTATAATTATAACAGCAGCTCCTTCCTCTTGGTGTTCTTTGCCTGTTCTCTGGCAGAAGCTCTTATAAACGGAATGTTCCCTTAACCAATGTTCTTATAAGTGGGCTCCACCATATTGCATATTTCAACGTTTTCTTAAAAGTGAGAAACTGATTATAAATTCAGGCATGAGTTCTTTCATCTTTACAGATATACATCAGTACAATCGTAAGACAGCAGTACAACAATTGTAAATGAAATCTGATGTCTAAGTATAATGGGATGAGAATAACAGTTGGTTAGATAGGTGGGCCAGAAGAGGGAACTGTAAGGGTTCGGTTGGAATCAGATGGAAGTGGGGGATGAATAGATGATCTTATCTGTGTCAGTCTTCACCATTCATCACTATTTGGATATAGCTCGCCAGAGCTAGGACCCTGTGGGAGACTTTTTTTTTTCTTTCAGTGGGAGGAGTCGACGTCAGGTTGGCACCGCCCTCGAGACCAGCGTTCTGTGTGGTGCTTGAGGGTTGACAGTTAGCTGTTGTCGACTCTGCCCCAGCCCCAGTTCTTTCTCTCCCACCGTCGAGTGAGAATCCTGCGTGTGAGACCAAAGAATTTTGCGGCCCAAGTCCGTCGTGTTGTATTGCCTCGGTTCTGACCGTCTGCTCAACGTTGCTTCTTCGACTCTGGTAAGATCTTTCCTTTTTGTTTAAAGCGGCATCGAGTACTGTGTTTTATTTAATTTTTCGTCCGTTCATGTCTCGTCTAGGGGGCAAGAAGGCATAAAAAGCGGGGTGGTCCCCCATGTGTCGGTGCCCCTGTGGCCGCCTCTACTTCATTACAAACCAGCATGACCATTGTCTCTCCTGCCTCGGCCCCGAACATGATATGGATAACTGCAGTATCTGCTTCTCCATGGACCTCCATGTCGTTGATTCGTGCGTGGAAAGTTGGACGTGCGCCACTGACTTTCGGAGGACGGATTCGCAGTCGTCAGGCCAAGGTCTGGACTTTCGGCCTTTTCTCCAGGTCCCCTCCCGGTCCTGGTACGGCCTGCGGAGGAGGGAACCCCTGCCTCGTCTAGTCTTGCCACAGCAGGGGTTTCTTCCACGGTGCAGGAGGCCCAGGCTGACCCTCTTGGGGGTCAGTTGGGAGGCAGTGTCCTAGCAGTCACTACTTTGGTAGCAAAGGCTCCCTCTGTGTCGCACTCTGGGTCCCCTGGAACCAGACCAGCACTGTCCTCAGCGCCATCCTCCGGTGTCGCTTTCGGTCCCCGTCAGCTTGGAGAGCGACGTCGTGGTTGGCGCTGGGCCTGTCCTCGGTGCCGCCGTCGCCCCCGATTCTGCTTGTGGGGTCAGGGCTTCTGGCGGCATCACGGTTGGTGGTTTGGAGTCTTCTGGGCCTGGTTCTAGTCTTGGCGCCGATGGCAATGCCGGAATGGGAGCTGTTGCCGTCTCTGCCCCCGGTGTTGCCGACGGTGCCGGGGACGGAGTCAGCACCGTGGTCGGCGTTTGCGAAGGAGTTGTGTGCGGCACTGGGTCTGCCTTCAGCATCGCTTATGGCGCCAAGGTGGATGTTGGCTCCGGGCGCCGTGCCACTTTAAATTCGACTCTCGGCAGTGCCAGGGACCGGAATGAAGCCATGCTCGGAGTCACGCCTGACTCCGGTGCCGAGGACAGTGTCGGCACCGGGCGTGGAACTGTACTGTCCTCTTCTGCTGTTCGAGGTTTTGAGTCTCAGGGTGCACGACCTTGGGCCCGGGAACCGGAGGAGCCTGTGGGGTGGTCAGGCATCAGACCTCGGAGCCCACCTCTTCAGAGACGGATTCTGGGTCTGATCCAGACTGGCTTCTGGATTCCTCGGGATCTTCGGATCCCTCTGTCTCCAGCACCTCGGCCCCCACTCTCCCCCCTCCTGTAGTTCAGCTTTCACCGGTAGACCTTAGGGTCAGGGGGTCTGACCAGTCAGTGGTGGTCCGTGTGACTGCTGCTGAGCAGCCTGAGGTTACTGGAGAGGATGTTGCTTCAGTTGAGGTTCCCCCCTCCTTGATGTGTTGGGACAGTCAAAGTTTGGGGCAGCCCGGGGTGCATCAGGAGGGTGCATAGTCTGTAATAGACTATGGTCTCATCATTTATGGCTCGGCCACAACCACAACCCTTAGACGCCTCTCAACTGCCTTAAATAAAGCATGTCAGCTCATCACCGGTGCTCACCGTCTCACCCACACATGTGACCTGTACACTCAGACCGGCTGACTCCAACTATCAAACCACATAAAGTTTCTCACCTGCTCCATGGTCAAAAAAATCTACCTTGGCCTTGCACCTTCTGGGGTCTCAACTCTGTTACAACACCGAATTAACAAACGGTGCCTTAGGGGATCCACGCTACAGCTACTGAAAGTCCCCCACTGTCACACTTCAAGGGACAAAGCTCTTTTGCTTATCGAGCACCACTCTGGTTCAATGGCCTCAGCCCAACCATCTCCTCTGCCCCAGCTATTGGTATGTTTAAAACTAGGCTCCGGGACTATCTCACTACCAACAGCTCCTGTGACTGCCCAACTTAACCTTGTTTCTCCACTTCTCTTTCTGCTCTAGTTGTCCCTCCCCCCCACTGGATTCTACCCTCACATCTTGGTATACCCAATGCTGCACTTTTCACCCTCTTGCCACCCTTCCTACATTCCTTCCCCCCCCCCTTCCCTCTCCCTATGACTCTGGCACTTCTTATCTGTTGTCTGTTTTCTCTAACAAATGCTGCTGGCTGCCTTGTCACAATGCTACCTTGAACTGTATTTAACTGTATTAATCTGTACTCTGTTTGTAATGTCCACATTGTTGTAATGCCTGTCTTGATGTTCCCCATAATTTGTATTTCTCTGACGTGGAACCTTTGTAAAAGAGCCATGGCTCAAAGGTATTTGTAATCCTAGACTTGATAAATAAAATAAAATAAATAAGAGGGTACAGTTCCCTGGGTGGACTCCTCAGAGTCTACTCGGGGATGTCAGTTGCCTAGGTTAGTGGCAAAAAGGATGAGGTCCCTCTCTGACTCTGAAGGGTTGAGAGGTAGAGGTGTGGCACAGCGAGCTATTTCTGGGTCCAGGCCGGGTCCTGAAAGGAGCCGCAGTACAGGCCCCCACCTTTCCCTGACGGAGACCAAGAGGGGGACTTCTACTTCTGAGGTCAGGGCCATCCTTCTGGACTCACACGGTCCCGGTCACCTCATGTGGGGATTTATTTTTTGGGGCACAGCTCTGACCGTTCCAACCCGGTTGAACAGCTGTTAGCTGCAGCGGCTTTGCATTTCCCATTTCCTGTTGGCCTCCCCGCCTCGGCAGAGACCGTTCTCCTGTTGCCAGGAACCTGCCCTCTGAGCCTCTGTCTCCACCCCCAGTAGTCCCAGGTATTCCAGGCCTTCGGGTCCTCTTACTTAGGAGCAATTCAAAGAATCAGCTGCATTCTTTCCCACCTACCTCCATGCCCTGGACCAGCAGGTTTTTCACCATGCCCCCATGCAGCCGACCCCTGAACTAGGGAATTCATCCTCCTCCTCTTTTTCCTCTACTGAGGGAGAGGAACCATCGGTCCACATATCCCCTGCGTCTGATCTGTCCTCCTGTCAGTGCTTCCTTGTGAGGATGTTGGATGGGCTTCCTGGCCCCCCTACCAATAAGCAATCCTGAGCTTGTGACGTGCGCCTTCTTGGGTGAATTCAGTGCGGCCACTTGGTGGCTCCTGCCTGGCCGATTCCTTTTCAGGAAGCGTCGCATCGGCTCTGGCTTCATCCCTTCTCCACTGTTCCAATCCCAAGGGACTTAAGCCAGCAGTATTGTACTCCCCCAGGGTCTCCAGGTTCTCTGCCTCGGCCCCCTTCGGGTTTGACCCCCCCGGACACTCCTTCAGGGCCTCGCGCCCCCTACCGTGACCGCCCTCCAGATTTGGAGTCTGCGGACTTCAATTTCTGGGGAGACGAGTATTTTACTTGGCACGGACCTCCCTTTCAATTGCTGCACATCAGGCCCACTTTGCAGCCTATGACAGGTTCTTGTGGTCCAGGCTAGGACAGCTCCTAGCTTCGATGCCTGATTCAGAGGAAACCAGGCAAGTCATCGTCCTCTCTGCGCGGGGCCTGGAGCTAGCAGGGCACCAAGCAAGGGCATCTTATGATGCCACTGAGGTAGCTTCCAGAGTGGTAGGGACAGCGATCTGCCTTGAGCGGACGGCATGGCTTCGCCTATCCTGGTTGTCACCCCTGGTCCAGCGTAAGGTGATTTATTCCACCTACCGGAGAACCCACCTCTTCTTCCGTCGAGTGAGATGGTAACTTCCGGGGTGCCTTATTTCCCCACAGGGGGATCCCCATCTCACCCAGACCAGTCTCAGGCCTCCCCAGGCCTGTGAGGGTTCTCCCCTGCTGTGTCTCACCCACTTGAGGCTAAGGAACCTGGTCCCTTAGGGTGTTCAGGGTACCCCCCCTTTTGGGGGGGGTTCAGCACTCACCCAAATAGTGATAAATGGTGAAGATTGACACAGATAAGATACGAAAATTACATACCTACCATAATTGTTGATCTTTCTGTGTATCTTCACCATTCATCACTAAATCCCACCGTCCTTCCCCCGGGGCCTCAGTATCTGGACACCTCCCCTCTCCCCGTGTGTCTTTTTCCCTCCCTCCCTCTCCTCTTCCTGATATGTAGATGGGAGGGAGTTGTGAGGACACATGGGGTATGCCTTAAATTTTCTGAGTTTGGAGGAACCCCTCCATCCTTTTTCCCTCCAGAAGGGTTGTGGAGTGTGAAGATGGTCATATTTTTCCCCCATTATATATTTAAGAGTTTTCTTTAGTGACCTTAATTTGAGGCCACCTTGTATTTTGTGAAACCTCTAGTTTTTTAAAAAAAAAAAAAAAAAAAAAAAAACTTTAATTTGGTGAGGGGAGGTTAGGACACAGCCTCAGCCTGCACTACTTCTACGTGGTTTTCTGACCCTCGCTACAGGTTTTTGTCTTGCAGCCAGCTTTCATAGTCCAGGTTGGGACCTTAATAAAAAAAAAAAAAAAAATATATGTTGTGCACCTCCGTTCTGAGGTTGTGTTGCTCGTCCTTTGCCCCTTCCTCCCTCACTTCTTTTCCTTTGCTTTCTTATCCTTCTTCTCCTTCCAGAGATTGGGGCCCCTCTTCTCTCCCCAATTTCCTTTCTAAGTTTCCTCCTCTGTCACCTCAGTCATTTATTTCTCCTTTTAGTTCATTCTTCTTTTCCTTTTATCTATCCCTTAGGCTCTCTTGCCTCATCCCACCCTCCGTTCCATACATTCTCCAGTGTGTCAGGGCTGGGGCGGAGTCGACAGCGGCTAACTGCCAACCCTCGAGCGCCACGTAGAAAGCTGGTCTCGAGGGTGGCGCCAGCCCGACATTGACTTCTCCCATAGAAAAAAAAAAAAAAGTCTCCCGCGGGATCCTAGCTCCGGTGAGCTATACCCAAATAGTGATGAATGGTGAAGATACACAGAAAGATCAACAATTACGGTAGGTACTTAATTTTCATTTTTCACACACTTTGCCCTTTTTATATCGTGGGTGGGACATACTGGACAATAATTCCCCACCACACATACTTAAATAATTCCCATCCTGAGCTGTTTAATCTTAATTAATCATTCTTTTAAATGAATGTATTTCCAGATACAGTGATTGCACTGATCTGCTTTACAGTGCAGACCTTTCTGATAAATCTAGCAGTTAATGAAATGTTAATGGTATTAAAACTTATCTTCTAAAGCCCAGGGTGAAGGGGTGACAAAACGCACCATAAGAGTCTGTGAGAAACCAACTTTGCTAAAACATAAAGTTGAATTGGCCAGCTGGACAGCATAACGGTAGCGCTGCTATCAGCAATGCTGGAGAGCTGGGTTTAGCAAAGAGCCCAGGCTGTCAGGTGGCTGATGGAGAGAGGGGAGGCCTGGATATCCCAGTGGATGGGGTTGACTGGTGCCACTAGTACATTGCATGGGAACCTCATGGAGTTTCATGGAGTGTGGTGGTGTGAGTGGCTCTGCAGAAGAGTGAGGATAAGGCGTGTGGACAAGCCCATACAAATACCCATTGAGTGCTCTGGGCCAGGTTCGTTGTATCATCTAGTTGGGATGCAATACAGAGGAAATGTCATCTAACTGAACAGAGTGGTGGCTCGGCACACTCGGCCTGGTGCTACCTGTCTGCTCAGCATGGTTCCCTGCCACTGACTTTGGACACCTGAAAGGCTACCACGAGTCAGGAAACCTCGTGGCAGGGAAGGGGACCCTCTGGGTGACAGGAGCTGGCAGTGGGGCTGGTTGGTTGTTGATTAGGCAGAGGGCAGTCCTGGCTCAGGAGGGAATATTAAAAAAAAAAAAAGAAAGATAAATTGTGTAAGTGTTGGTTGTCATCGAGGCACAGGTCAGAAAGCATAGGAAAAAACAGGAGCAATTGTAGAATTCACACAAAGTGTTTATTAGTACTAGCAGTAACATAAAAAAATAAAATTGTTCAGAATAACTATTTACAAAGGCAGAATAAACAGAGAATATCCATCTGAGTTTTCCTTTAATCTCTGTGTGTCTCAAAACATTGCAGCTCTCTCTTATGTCTTTGCAACCCTCCTCCTTAACAAGCATCCTGTTTTTTTGTTTTTTTTATGTTCTTGTAAATTTCAGGCAGGTGCAGCAAGAACACAATGTCCCAGAACTGAGGGCCCTTCTCCACAGCTTCTGAAAAAAGTGCTTAAAAACTGCTGTCAGGTTAACCCTTGAGTTCTCAATAGCTTTTTGCAATCATTTCAACAGTATAATTATATACATTACAACAGTAACACTATATACTTTCTAAACAAAGGGATCCCAATATCAGTCAAAAATTTCCACTTAATGATTTGCATATATTTTTATACCAGCAGATATGTGGGGGGGGGGGGGACAGAACAGCAAGGGAAGACTGAGAGACAGTGAGAGGCAAAGAATTGCGAGACTGTCGGGGTGATCAAATCCTTGGTCTTTCAGGAAAATTTTGTTGCGCAATCAGACAGACAAGAAACAGGAAAGAACGGATCAGATCCCTGCATTCAAACTCTCCATAACAACTAGGACAGGGTCCTATTCAGCCCTGTCAAATATATCCCCCTCTTTAAGAGGGAACCTGTTTTATCAAACAGGTTTCCAAAACTTTTTATTAATTCTCTGATATTAGCTTCTAACTTTTAGAAATTAAGCACACGTGCAGTATCCTTTCTTTCTATAACAGTACAGCAAACAGTAAAGTTTAAACTCATACATTTGTTTTTCAGCCATCAGAACCCTCAATTCCTGATCCATATCTTGACAGAAAATCAGCATTGCTATTCTCTTTACCAGATTTGTGTATCACCTTGAATTTAAATGGCTATAGTGCCAGGTGCCACCTTGTGATTCTCTAATTTTTATATTTTATTTGGTCAAGCCAACAGAGAGGATTGTGATCTGTTGTAAGTACAAAGTCAGTTCCTAGCAAATAAAACTTAAGGGACTCCATGGCCCACTTTGCTGCTAAACATTCCTTTTCAATGATGGAGTATCTTTTCTCTCTGTCATGCAACTTCCGACCTATGTACAAAACAGGATGTTTTCTCCCATCTGTATTTTGACTCTGGACTGCACCTAGGCCTACCTGTGATGCATCTGTTTGTAACAAAAATGGTTTCTCAAAGTCTGGGCTTCTTAAAACAGGGGCTGAACATAAGGCAGCCTTAATGGCTTGAAAAGCTTCATCGCACTCTGGGGTCCATTTCACATTATTCGGGTACCATTTTTTCATGAGTTCAGTGAAGGGAGTAGCTAACTCTGCAAAGTTGGGATCAAATCTCTGATAATAACCAGCCAGCCTTAAAAATGACCTGACATGTTTCTTTGTTTTAGGGACAGGGCTGTTAGCTACAGCTTCTATCTTAGAAACTTCAGGCTTGACTTCTCCATTTCCCAAAACATAGCCCAAATATCTGGTTTCCTGCATGCCCAGTGCACGCTTGGTAGGATTAATTGTCAGACCTGCCTTTTTGATCGATTGGATAACTGCTTGTAGGTGTTCCAGGTGGCTTTTCCAGTCTGGACTATACACCTTGACATCATCCAGGTATGCAGCACAATAACCAGTATGAGGGGATATGACATCCATGTAACTCTGGAAT
The DNA here is from genome assembly GCA_016271365.2 of Neoceratodus forsteri. Classification (NCBI taxonomy): domain Eukaryota; kingdom Metazoa; phylum Chordata; order Ceratodontiformes; family Ceratodontidae; genus Neoceratodus; species Neoceratodus forsteri. The sequence goes on from CM057452.1 coordinate 574,929,011, forward strand.
GTAGCTGGTGCACCATGTAAACCAAATGGCATGGTGGTGAACTGATATAATCCTATAGGGGTGGCAAATGCAGTTTTGTCTCTGGATTCTTTAGCTAGGGGGATTTGCCAGTAAGCCTTGGTGAGATCAAGGGTACTGATTTACTTGGCAATCCCCAGTCTGTCCACCAAATCATCTGTTCTGGGCACAGGATAACTATCAAATTCTGACACTTGATTAAATCATTTCCTAAATTCGAGGCAGATTCTTGCACCCCCTTTTTTTTTTTATTTACAATCGTCCATTGGTGATGACCAAGCACTTCTCGACTCTTCTATAATACCCAATTCTTTCATTTTTTGTATTTCCTTAACCACATCAGGTCTTAACTGCTCTGGTAACCTGCATGTCTTCTGCCTAATAGGGCGAGCATTCCTTGGCACTGTTACGTGCTCGACCCCTTTTGTGCATCCTGGTACTGTGGTAAAAGTACTGTTAAATGTTTTTAGCAAGTTAAGAATTTCTGCAGTTTGTTTGGGGGTTAAGGAAACATTCACCTTCACAACATCAGCAGTTAGTTTGTTCCAGTCTATCATAAGCTACATCAATATCTTCTTTATCAGTTTCTGGTAAAACTAGGAAAACAGCTTTTGGCATTTTCTAACCCATTTCTTGAGGAGGTTAGCATGGTATATCTTAGTAGGATTTTCTAGGGACGCGGATATGTTGTTCATCCACACTGTCTGGCAGGTTCCTTGCTGCTTTAAATCTTGCTGGAAGGTCTTCAAGCTGGCTCCTCCCACCCATCCAGGTGGTAAAAACCTCGGCTCTGCCCCATGACGCCAGATCTTCCTTACCACTTGGAAGCTCAGGTTCCCTCCTTAGCACTCTGCGTTTTAGGCCTGGATCCACACTCTTCGGAATTTCCGAAACTAATTTTAAAATTTACAAGACTTCGGTCTTCATCTTCCCTCATGGCTGCTATGGACAAATAGACTCCCGGGTTCCATCGGTGCCCGTGTGGGCAGAAGATGCCCCGGACCGATCCGCACTCCATGTGTCTACTGCCTGGGGCTTGGCCACGATTCGCAGGCTTGCAATTTGTGCAAGTCCTTTTCAGCTTCAGTCTTGGAGGACCACACTGCCAGACTTCTTCTCAGGTGCCCTGAAAAAATGGTATCTGCCGGTCAAGTCTAAGGAGGCCTGTTGGGCAGTGTCCACGGCAGTAGGCTCCGTGGAACAACTGGAACAGTTGATCGCCCTTTAGGAGGAGGAGGCCCAGGCCGCTTCTTCTTCTTCCTCGGCCGCGACATTTATCCCACTCTCTTTGGACTCCTCCTACACTGCTTCATTTTAGGAGCTTTGTCAGTCCCTCTCCACCAAGAGAGAAGGGCTATTGGGACATTCCAGTCGGTCCAAGAAGATGGACTCTAAAGGTAAGTCCCACCGTTGATGTTCGTGGGAGCGGGAGAGATCCCCTTCACCAGACCATTGGCTCTCGACTTTGGTCGACGTTGCGGCTGCGGCCGCTGGCTTCACGGTGTCCCCGTCAGGTCAGCCGGCCGAGATGTCCGTCGACGTGGTTGAGATTGTTCTCGACCCGTCGGACGGTTTGTCGACTGGAGATACCGACAACCCTTCTTCACCGGTTCCCCCGGTGGTTACCGAGGACTTGCCTGTGCCTCCTGTGCCAAAGTCCCCGGTCAAGGTCCGTGAACCGAAGGAGGGGCAGGTTTCCCCATCCTCTCTCTGACCAACTGTCGGAATCCCCGAAGGTCTCGGTCCTCTTCCAGGTCCAGCCGGGTCCCGCCGACGTCGACGGTCTCAGTCTTGGCACAATGGAAAGCGGCGTCGCTGTTCATCCTCGTCGTCTTCTTTGGAGGATAGGCTCTGGTGCAAGTTGTGTCGGCGCTACGAGGATTTGATGTGGCAGCAACTTCTATTGACCAGTAACGAGCCAACTCCATCGCCTTCTCTGGCCATTAAGTGGCTGTCACCGGAGCGGCCGAAGCAACCCCTCGTGGTAATCGAGGAGCCGACCCTGGCACCGGTTGTTAGGTCGAAACCAGCTGCTCCACCTATTGTGGTGGAACCTCCACCTCCACAGCCGAAGACTGGGGCCCCGACCAAGGATTCTCGGTCGGGTCAGGGCTTGCTCCATAGGTTGTCAGTCACCCTCACTCCCGATTGTCTTCGGCAGGTGGAAGGTGACTCAGGCGCTCGGCAGCTGTTTGCAGACTCCTCGGAGTCTGATGACGACTCCTCCCTGTTCTCCAGGCCGCTTGACCTGGAGTCTGCAGGGGACCAGTTGGTGGATGAGAGCCCATCCACATTTTTAGGTTTGCTTCGACTCATCTTGGAGTCCACTGGGATGCAGCTCAACCCCATTTCAGAGCGGGCCAAGTATCACCGTCACGGAGATACTGGACCGAGGGGATTTCCCTACAGAGACCTTTTCAGTGGCTGAAGCCATTATTGGCCCGGTCCTGGAGTTGTGGCAGAGGCCAGCATCTTGTCCCGCGCCTCTGGCCAGGATGGCTCGCAAGTATACAGTCCCCACCGGCTCACTCTCCAGTTTCTCGGAGCACCCCTCTGCAGAGGGGTTAGTGACCGATTACATCTTCCGGCATTGTGGGAACGCTCGGGACGTGGACAAACCACCCGATAAGGAATCCAAAAAGCTGTATTACGTGGGGCGGAAGGTTTATGCTGCTTTCTCCCTAGGCCTTCGTCAGGCTAGCTTGGCCCTTCTGATGGTGCATTTCTCACACACCCTTATGGGTTCCCTGGATGAGGCGATTCCTCATCTCCCGGCTGACTTTCAGACGACGATCAAGCAAGTGCGGGATCAGGGAAGGGCGGTGGCATAACAACAGCTCCAAACTTCATTGGACATTGGTGATTCTTGTGCCCAATCAGTAGCGGCCGCAGTGTCCATGCGCCGCAGGGCTTGGCTGTGGATCTCCACCTTCATGGTGGACACCCAGCATAAGCTTGCAGACGTTCCCTTCCTGGGCAGCAACTTGTTCTGGCTGGGGGTGGAAGGCCATCTGCAGAGAATCGAGAAGTCCAGTGACATCTTGGACTCGGTCACGTCTGCCCAGAAGGACAAAGGCCACCAGCAGCAATGTAAGCCCTTTCGCCCTTCTGCTCCTACGGCACGTCCGGCCCAGCAACACCAGCACCAGGGCTAGCAGGCTCATACTTGGCGCCCTAAGGCCAAGTCTGCCACTTCCTCAAGTAGGAAGCCTGGAGGCAAGGCTCCAGGGGGTCCCTCAGCGGGCCCTTCCTCCAAGCCTGCCCAGTGACAGGTTGAGGGGTGTTGCCCCCAACCTTGTCACTTCCTCGTGGGTTCCCCCCGTGGGGGAATGGCTCCACCACTTCTTTTCTGCCTGGTCCATTATCACCACGGACCACTGGGTGCTAGAAGTGTAGGCAGAGGTCTGCCTCTGGAATTCGAGCAGTTCCCTTCCTATCGAGCGGTTGCCCCACAGGGGCAACGGGTTCCGCAGCCTCTCTGTCGGCTCGTTGAGCCAACATTACCTTGCTTCTCCAGAAGAAGGGGATCAAAGAGGTAACGGACCCTCCTCCAGACCCAGGGTTTGTGTCCAGGTACTTCCTGGTCCCAAAACGGATGGGGGACTGGCGCCCCATTCTCTACCTGCGTGACCTGAAAAAGTTCCTAAGGCCGCGCACCTTCAGGATGGTCACTCTGGCTCAGATCATTCCATCCTTGGAACTCGGCGTGTAGTTCTGTTTTCTAGACCTTCAGGATGCATTCTTTCACGTCCCAGTCCGTCCGTCTCATTAGCGATTCCTCTGCTTCAGAGCAGAGGGATCTCTTTATGAGTTCCGGGCCATGCCCTTCGGCTTCTCTCCAGCTCCCAGGGTCTTCACCAAATGCATGGCAGTGGTGACAGCATTCCTGTGGCACTGAGGGGTCCAGGTGTACTCTTACCTGGATGACTGGCTGATTGCAGCCCCCTCCAGATTGGAGGTGGAGTGGTCCAGGGATCTGGCCCTCCAAGTCTGCTCTCAGATTGGCCTCCTCATCAACGAGGCCAAGTCGGAACTCATGGCTTCGCAGGTGATTCAGTTCACTGGGGCATAGCTCGACTCTCATGGAGCCAGAGCCTGGCTGCTGGCGGACAGGGCTGAGGGTCTTTCCTCCTTTGCCCAATCATTTCTGGTTGGGCAATTGCACCCTGCCCGGGACTTCCTGCGCCTTCTGGGCCTCATGGCAGCCTGCACCAGCATGGTCCGTTGGGCCCGCTGGCATACGCGTCCACTGCAGTGGGGAATGGCGCGCCAGTGGTCACAGCGCTCCGGTCCTCTGGACCAGCCAGTGACGGTGACCCAGGAGATGTGGGACGGCCTACAGTGGTGGCTCGTCGCAGCTCATCTGCAGGAGGGTATCCCGTTTGTCCGCCCTGAGCTGACGGTCACTCTAACGATTGACACCTCTCTGATGGGTTGGGTTGCCCATCTGGGGGAGCTCAGGACCCATGCCCTCTGATCCCCTCAGGAGTCTTGATGCCACGTCAACCTGCTGGAGCTTTGAGCGGTGCGTCTAGCCCTCACCACCTTCGCTCTGTTTGTATGGGGTCAAGTGGTTCGGATCCAGACGGACAACACCACAACCATGTACTGCCTCAACCGTCAGGGCGGGATGCACTCCTGGCCAATGTGCAAGGAGGCTCTCCGCACTTGGTCTCTCATGATCAGCCTGGAGGCGGATCTCCTAGCCATTCATGTGGCAGGAGCCTCCAACAGTCTGGCCGATGCCCTCAGCTGGATAGGCGCTGCATCTCACGAGTGGTCTCTTCTGCTGGAGGTAGTACAAGATCTGCTGTCCCATTGGGGCACCCCTCAGGTGGACCTGTTCACCTCCAGGGAGAATGCGAAGCTGAGACTGTTTCATGCCCGCCCCCCTCAACAGGACTCGCTGCAGGGGGATGCCTTCTCGAGGCCGTGGACCCCGGGCCTCTTCTACGCCTTCCCTCCATTTCCCTTGATCCACAAGATGCTTCTCAAGGCGAAGAGGGACAAGGTGCAGGTGATTCTGGTAGTCCCAGACTGGCCCCGCCACTTCTGGTTTCCAGATCTCCTCAGCTCCAGGCTCCTGAGGCGGCTTCCAGCCTGCCCAGACCTGATCTCAGTCGACAAGGGGAAGGTACTCCATCCAGACCTTCAGTCCCTGCACCTGATGGCCTGGTTCCTGAGCGGCTAGAGTTCCAGGCCTTGGGTCTTTCGACTAGGTCCTCAACGTCGTTGAGGTGTCCCATAAGGAGTCAACCAGAAAATGCTATGCCTTTAAATGGAAGAGATTCTCCATTTGGTGTCAGGACAAGGGGTTGGACCCTTCTTCCTGTACATTGGCTAGCATTTTGGACTACCTGTGGTCCCTTTCTCAGCTAGGGCTTTGGTCGTCGACCCTTAAGGTGCACCTGGCAGCTATCTCTGCTTACTGGGCGCTGGCCAGCAAGCAGTCGGTGGCACAGGAGAAGGTGGTCAGGCGCTTTTTTAAAGGCCTTGATCACATATCCCCTCCGCTGCGATAACCTCCACCTCCATGGGATCTACTGCTGGTATTGGCTAAGCTCATGAGCAAGCCATTCGAACCGATGCACAGGTGCCAGAAGGATGGGAGAGCTCCAGGTGCTTTCAGTCGTGTCTCCTTATCTGGTCTTCCACAGAAACAAGGTTGTCCTTCACCCCCATCCGAAATTCCTTCCGAAGGTGGTGTTGGAGTTTCACCTGAATCAGGTTTTGACTCTGCCGGTGTTTAACCCCAGTCACACCTCGGAGACCGAACATAGGCTCCATACTTTGGACCCTAGAAGAGCGCTCACTTATTATAAGGAGTGAACAGCTGAAGTTCGGGGAGAGGTTCGCCAAATGAAGCCGCACCTGGCAGACCTGCAGCCAAGTGGACAATAAGCAGGTGGGTCACCTCCTGCATAGATCTCTGCTATAGGTTGGCGGGCATGGAGCCTCCCAAAGGGATAAGAGCTCATTCTACCTGCCATACCGCTGCTTCTAGGGATGTCCCTATCCAGGAAATCTGCAGGTCTGTTACCTGGAAGTCAGCACACACCTTTATTTCCCATTACCACATTGACCTTGAGTCACGCCGGGAAGCTGGTTTTGGGACCTCGGTTCTACAGTCCTTATTCCCTAAATAGGGGGTGCGCGCCTTGCCTCCCTCTTCCCAGAGAACTGCTAGGAGTGTGCTAGACAGTGTGGATTGAACAACATATCCACATCCCCAGAAATACAGGTTACTCACCTGTAACAGGAGTTCTAGAAGTGGTATATGTTGTTCATCCACACGACCCACCCGACCTCCCCAGCTTTACACGCAACCGGGCTTCCAGTGGGCTAGATCTGGCGTCATGGGGCGGAGCCGAGGGTTTTACCACCCAGGTGGGTGAGAGGAGCCAGCTTGAAGACCTTCCGGCAAGATTTAAAGCAGCAAGGAACCTGCCAGCATGTGTGGATGAACAACACATACCACTCCTAGAACTCCTGTTACAGGTGAGTAACCTGTATTTTCCTGTCAGGGGTCTCACTCTCATAGTTAACGGTGCCGATACATCTAAGCACTCTATGAGGCCATTGCCACTTCATTAACAGTTTATTTTCTGTTGTGAGTAACAGTAGCAAAACTTTTTCACCTGGCTCAAAAACATTTTCTTTTACCCCATGGTCATAATATGCCTTCTGCTGGTTTTGGGCCTCTTCCTGATTACTGTGGGCAATTTCAACATATTTTGCCAGCTTCTGTCTTAGGGCACACATGTAAGGAATTATAGGTTGGTTCTGAATAGGGTTATCTTCCCACAATTCTTTTATTTATTTATTTGTATATTGAAAAAATCAGAATTACAACCCTTTGAGTCAAGGACTCATTTCCAAAGGCTCCACATCTTAAGTAAAAACATTTAAGTACAGTTAGGTAGAAAAAAAAAAACAGAACATAGACGGACAATTTTTCAGTTACAATCAAATAGACATTCAACCAATTTTCAGTTGCAGTTACAGGTTTCCAGAGTGTGATGAGAGTACAGGATAGTACTTACAGTGACAGTACAAGATATTATATACAGTGCCAGCATATGTTTTATTTATTTATTTTATTTATTTAGTTTTTGTTGACTGGGTAAGTGCACTAGACAAATCCTGCCTATTTTCAGGCACGACCCGGGGGGGAGGGGGGATACAGATGAATGCCAACTGATCTTGAACCAGATTAAGCTGTTGGTGGTATTTTTAGAGAATGAGGGAAATTTGGCCAGGACACTGGGGAAATTCCCCCACTCTTTTTCGATAAGTGTCACAGGATCTTTAACATCCACCTGAACTACCACCAATCCAGGCAGATGGGACCTCTGTTTAACGTCTCTTCCGAAAGACGGAGTTGTGATTACAACATGAGGCAGGAGAGGTATAAAGAAAGGCAGTATTTCAGGTTTTGTGGCCTATACGGTGATGAAGCTATGCCAGCTAGCTTTTGTGAGAGAGATAGTGGATAGCTATTCTAGATTGTTTGCTGGAGCTATACAGTGAGCTTAATGAGGAAGGGTGAAACAATTTAGGGCAGTCTAGAAGCAAGACTTTGTTTGGGTTGAAAAACTGACAGGAAGGAAACACAAATGGTCGGTGGTAGAGCCGTGGTTGATATCTTACTGCTGAGGGCATTGGCAGGTGCGGGTTTCGAGTATGTGCTTCCTGAGGGCGGCTTTGAATGCCCCTATTTTAGGGAGGCCAGAGACACTCGTGGGGAGGGAGTTGTACCAGGCAGGGGTCCTGTAGGTGAAGGCTCTTTGCGCCAGTGAGGTTCTTACCCTTGGGACTGCTAGGGTGTGCTCCTTTGAGCCGCGTGTGAGGATAGTCAAGGTTGGGGGTTGGAGGGATGCTGCGACTCCTGGGGCAGTGAGTCCCAGGAGTGTCTTTTTGGCCATTAAGCAAGACTGGCAGAAAAGCCTTTCTTCAAAACTGAGTATTTGCATGACGGAGTAGAAGGTGCAGGAGTGGGTTAGTCGATCTGCACCAGACAGGAGCCTGCAGGCTTTGTTGATAGACCTCTTTATTTTACTTAGGGCAGTGGTGTCTACAGCTGCATAAATAATGAAGCCGTAGTCAGTTAGTGGTAACACCGAAGAGGTGATGGCCAGTCGGAGGGCTTCAGGTGGTAGGCAGTCTTTGTGACGGTAGAGGAGGCCAATGTGAACGTTACATGCCACCGATAACATGTCTGTGTGGGTGTGGAAGGTGAGGGCTGGGTTGAAAGTTATCCCTAATTATTTATAGGAGTTGACCTGCTCAATTGGTTGGTGAGAGCTGGAGAGGATCCTTAATGGGGTGTTTCTTAGTTTATTTTGGTGGTGGGCAAATACCATGGCCTTAGTTTATTTCAATTTCAGGATAAGTCTTTGATCTGTGAACCAGCGTTCTGCCTGGCTAAAGAGTGCTGGAGGGTGGTCTGCAATCTGGGTGGCTGGCACAGAGGATGGCATCATCTGCGTATAGCAGAATTTTCTGTCGCATGCACTTGGGAATGCATTGAGAAATAAACTAAAAAGAAGCGGACCCAGGATGGCACCCTGTGAGACCCCTGAGCGGACGGGCGAGTACTGGAGAGTGTTGACCCAATCTTGACGCTTTGTTTCCTGGAGGATAGCTAGTTTGCGAACCAAGCTAGGGGGCCCTGTGAAAACCCCAGTTTCTGAAGGGAGTCGAGGAGGAGGGGATGGTTTACCGTACCGAAAGCCTTGGAAAGACCTATGAATATGATCCCTGCTAGATGGCCTTTGTCAAGCGCATTGTGCAGAAATGTGGAGAATTTGAGTAGCGTGGCGGGGGTGCTGTGGCCTTGACAGAAACCTTGTTGCTCCTTGCAGAGTAGGTTGAGCAGCGCAAGGTAGTTGGCCAGTTGATCAGCCTCTGCCTTTTCCAGGGCCTTTTTTTTCCGGGGGGGGGGGGATAGAAATTGGTCTGAGTCATTATGCCTGTAATCATAAAACTGTACTGACTATCAAAATTCCTTCATATATGTGTGATTGTTAGTCTGTCCATGATTGTCATTTTTGATTTGACGTGGAGCCTTTGGAAATGAGTCTCTGACTCAAAGGTTTGTAATTCTGATGCACCAAATAAATGAAATAAATGCAATTTCAAGGGGATAGGTTGTCCCTGCCTTTGTGAATGGGAGTAATTACTGCAGTCTTCCAATCACTTGGGAACTGTCCTAGGCAGAGGGACAGGTTGATCAGGCCAGTTGTTGGGGGGGACAGCACATCTAACACCAGGCAGAGGAACCTTATGTCTAAGGGGTTGTTTAGTGGGCTGGACCCATTGAGAGCTTTGATGAGGTATGGCTTGGCTTCTCGAGTGGTTATTGTCCGCAGGTAGAAAGGGAGGCGAGAGGGTGGTAGGTTGGGAGCTTGAGATTGGGTCGAAGAAACTGTTTGAGAGCACCGAGCTGAGGTCAGTGAAAGTTTTGTTGAGCTACAAACAACATGAAGTCTTGCTGTATTCTGACTATATGCAGTTAGCCACGGCACTTGAACTGCTCCAGAGAGGAAAGGGTTAACTCTATGCCAAGGCATAGAATGTTGAGCTTGAGCTCGGTTTTCAAACCTCTGTCCCAGGTACTCTCAGTATAACTGTCAGATTCTTTACTCCTAACTGTGAAGTCGCCTGAAGATCCACTCCTTCGCTCGGTTCAGTTCAAGTAAAAATCGGTCGGTTTTTCAATCGTTTATTTTTCGGTATTCAGATCTCTGTCTACGGTACAGTAAGTGTATTTAGTAGGTAGTTTAGAGTTTTGTAGGTAGAAATTGTTTTTTGTTTCGTTTCTTTCCGGTTGGTCCGGCTGGGAACCGAAGCAAATTCTGTATTGTTTTTTCTTTGCATTTTTTCTACCTTTTGTACTGTGGTTCAAACAACATGAAGTCTTGCTGTATTCTGACAAATTGCAGTGAGGTCCAACCTTCGAACTGCCCTGGAGATGAAAGAGTTAACTTTCCATGCCAGGCATGGAACGCTGAGCTCGAGCTCGGTTGAGACTCTGTCTGTTGCTGTTTGAACTCAAACCGTCAGATTTTTTACTCACTATTGAACAGTCGCCCGAGATTTTCTCTTTGCTCGGTTCAATTTGTCGGTTAAAGTACTGTTTTCTCGGTTTTTGACCGATTTAAAACGAACTATCGGTTCAGTCTCTGTCTCTGGTTTTGTTAGTACTAGATAGGCTTATTTTTGTTATTATTCTGTGTGGAACTTTAGAACGGGATTGGTCTGTTTGAACCAATCAGGTTGTTTAAAAACTTTATTCTGCTTTTAGAGTGTGGTAACTGTTCTATCGGTCTTAAAAAACGGATTTATTACGCTTTTTCCACTTACCCGTAACACGGTCAGGAACCGATTAGGGTGTCTTGCCCATGGATTGCCAAAAGGGTAAGTTTTTGTTAGGACTGGCCATGTCTGAGAAACCCAAAAGAAAACCCGGGCCCACTGGGTTTCAACACTGTAGTGTGTGTGGGGAAGTCTTTGCTAAGGCTGATCCCCACACCACCTGTGTTTATTGTCTGGGGTTTGACCACCTCTATTCAGACTGCCAGATTTTTAAAACTTTTCCTGCAGCTACCCTGGAAAAAAGAGTTGGTAGGCTCAGGGAAAGGGAGGCCAAGAAGTCCGCTGACCCAGATGGCCAGCCCGGTTCGGTTCCAACTGAAACAGAAGGAGTGCCCTCTGACCAGGGGCTTAAACTTCGGCAAGTAGAACCGACCTCGAGGAGTCGGTTCTGGTTAAAAGTGTTAAGAGGGATAAATCAGCCGTGGATCTACAAGTTCTTTCTCCACCGCGATGAAATAGCCAAAGCGATAAAGATTGTTCAGTCGCTATCTTAGCTCCGACCCAACCGGCACCATTAGGAGGGCGCTCGGTTCGGTCGGTTCACCCGGTTCCGGATTATGATTTAGAGGAATTTTATGAACCGGAGGAGGAAGAGGAGGAAGGAGAGTATGAGGAAAGTGAGAGTGATTATGAAAGTCTGGATGTGCCCATTGACCTGGACATCTCCCCAGACAGACCTTCAGGAGTGTCTCCTCCTAGGCTTTCTGAGTCCCCTTCCCATTTTATGTTTTACAAAAAAGTGGCTGAAACTCTCAGCTTCCTCATGGAAGAAGCTGTGGATGACCAGGAGGAGCCTGACTATGTTGAAATGATGGATATCCCAGAGTACAGGAGGCTGTCTATTCCCCTTCATAAGTCCTTTTGGAAACAGACAATAAAAAATTTAAAGACTCCTAATTCTATACCTCCTGTGGATAAGAGAATGGACACGAGGTATACTCTCTCAGGCTCAGATACGGAGTTCCTTACCCAGCAATGCAGCCATGTTGGGGTAGTGCAGGCTGCAGCCTGTGATAAGGCAAATATACCCTTGGCTTCACACCCCCCAGATAAGGACTCCAGGAGGATTGATGCCATGGCAAAGAAACAGTACATGGCAGCATCCTTGGGACTCAGGCAGGCTAATTATATGGCCTATACAGCTAGATATCAGAAATCTAGAATGGACACTGTAATGGCTTTAGCTAAACAGGTCCCTGGCCAGCTTGCCAAGGAGCTGGAGCAGGTGGCTGCGGATGGTATTGAGGCATCCAAGGTGCAATTCCATGCTGCAGTGGACTCCAGTGATGTTTCATCTAGAGTCATGGCTACATCTGTGGCCCTTCGTAGGATGGCTTGGCTCAGATGTACTAGCCTGTCTCAGGATACCCAGACTAAGGCCATGGATTTTCCTTGTTAGGTAATTCTTGTTTGGGGAGCAAACAGAGAACTACATGAAGAAAATGGATGAGTACAGGACCACCTACAGGAGTGCTCATGCCAAGGAAAGGCAAGCCATTCCTCAGAGGCAGCATCCCAGGGGCAGGGGCAGACCTTTTCATAGGCCTTTCTTCCAAGCCCAGGCCTCCTCTTCTGCTTATGCTCATAGGGAGTTCTTTAGAGGGAGAGGCAGACGGGGTACAAGCAGGCTTGCTTCCACCCCTCAGCCTAAAGCCCCTGCCAAACAGGCACCCTGATGGGTTTGCCAGGGCCGATTCTCCACCACCTCTAGGGGGCAGGCTGGCTTACTTTGTCCAGGACTGGATGTCTTTTAACATCAGACAAATGGGTCCCGGAAGTAGTAAGCCAGGGACTGGTTCTCAGCTTCAAAAAATTTCCAAAGATGAGAACCAGATCCTTTCCACCTGCAAATCCTTCAGAGGCACTTGCCCTAGAGGCAGAAGTCTCTTCCCTCTTGGCTCTCAGAGCCATAGAGAGGGTTCCACCCCTACACAAAGGGAAAGGATTGTACTTCAGGTACTTCCTAACCCCCAAAAAGACAGGAGAATGGTGGCCCATCCTGGATCTCAGATATTTAAACAAGCACCTTTTAAAACCAAAGTTCAAAATGGTGACTCTGGGAATAATTCTACCCTCTCTAAGGCCAGGGACTGGCTAGTCTCCCTGGACCTCAAGGATGCCTATTTCCATATTCTCATCAGAAGCTCCCATCGAAAGTACCTCAGGTTCGAGCTGCCCTCAGGCCACTACCAATTCAGAGCAATGCCCTTCGGCCTAACTTCTGCTCCAAGGGTGTTCACAAAATGCATGGCAGTAGTAGCTGCCTTCCTAAGGAGAAAAAGGATCTCCATATTTCCATACCTGGACGACTGGCTCATAGTAGGCCAGTCACCAGACCAAGTCAAGTTACACCTACAGATAACTCGGCAACTGCTCAGTTCTCTAGGGTTCCTGCTGAATCTTTCAAAGTCCGTTCTAGAGCCTGTGCAGCTCCTCACCTTCATAGGGCAGAGCTGGATACAGTAAAAGAAGAGCCTTCCTTCCCCTGGACAGGGCAAGGACACTTATTTCACTGGCCTCTTCATTCACCCCTCAGGTGTCTCGGCCAGCAAGGCATTTTCTGCAACTCCTAGGACACATGGCTGCTTTTACAGCATTGGTGCAGGGAGCAAGATTTCAAATGAGAGATATTCAGTTCCACTTGAGAGCCTTCTGGTCTCAGAAAAGGGACCCTCTGACCAAACTAATCCCAGTGACTCGAACCCTGATCCAGGCGTTACAGTGGTGGGCTGGATCAGGACACTCTAAGACAGGAGTTCTTTGTCACTCAGTCTCTTTCTCTAATCCTTACTACAGATGCATCCCTCTTGGGGTGGGGAGCACACTTGGGACCCCTGACCACCCAAGGGTTGTGGTCTCCTCAGGAATCTCTGCTCCACATCAATCTATTAGAATTCAGAGCAGTGTTTCTAGCACTTCAAGCTTTTTCCAAGTATGTTCAGAACAAAGTAGTCCAGATCAGGACAGACAATACCACCACGATGTGGTATATCAACAAGCAAGGGGCACTCGGTCTACGGCCTTGTGCACAGAAGCAATGAAGTTATGGTCTCTGGCCTATTCCCTGAACACCTCTCTTACAGCAATACACCTCCCAGGCAAGGACAATGCCCTGGCAGATGCTCTCAGCAGGATATCTCAGGGCCATCACGAAGGGTCCTTGGATCCCCTGGTTTTGAAGATGATCTTCTCCAGATGGGGCACCCCACAGATAGATCTTTTTGCAGCCCCAGACAATCACCAACTTCCTCTCTTCTGCTGCAGGCCACCAGTGTTGGGCTCAGTTCCCCTGATGCCTTAGTTCTCAATTTGGGAAGGGAAGTTCCTGTATGCTTCCCCCTTCCCTCTCCTGTTCAAGGTGTTAGTCAAAATCAGGTCTCAACCCTGCAAGGTGATTCTGATTGCTTCAGACTGGGCCAGGCAGCCCTGGCACCCTCTCTTGTTGTCCTTAGCAGTCCACCTTCCCCTATCTCTTCCCAGGAATTACAACCTGTTAACATGTGCTATGGGGAGGGTTTGGTATCCGAATGTCAAATCTCTCAATCTCAAGGCCTGGCTCTTGAAGAGAGAGTTTGCTGATTTGCACCTCTCTCAAGGTGTTATGGATATTCTAAAGGCTTCTCGGAAGCCTTCCACCAGAAACACTTACAACTCCAAGTGGAAAAGATTTTCTATATGGTGCTCTGGGAAACATATTTCCCCAGAGTCTGCTAGCCTGTCCACGGTCCTGGACTATATGGTTCATCTTAATAGCCTGGGGCTCAGACCAGCTACACTAAGGGTGCATCTGGCAGCTGTCTCTGCCTTCCTTTCAGCAGGCAAGCCTTCTTCTCTTTCAGCCCATCCTGTATTCTCTAAATTTTTCAAGGGATTGCTTCATACCAATCCTCCATTCAGGGACCCTGGCCCTGTTTGGGACCTTAATGTTTGCATTGCCCAGCTTATGCAACCCCCTTTTGAGCCTTTGTCCTCAGCAGAGCTTAAGTACTTGACTTGGAAAACTGTTTTGTTGGTGGCCATCACTTCTGCCAGGTGCATAAGTGAGTTACAGGCCCTGTCAGTGGAGTCTGATTTTATCTCTTTCCGTAGAGATAAAGTGGTCCTCAGGACTAATAGGAAGTTTTTGCCTAAGGTGGTTTCAGACTTCCACCTTAACCAGTCTATGTCTCTTCCTGTTTTCTTCACTGACCATTCCTCCTCTGGGGAGAAGAGGCTGCACAGTTTGGATGTGAAGAGGGCCCTTAGCTACTACTTAGAGCGTACCAAGGGTCACAGGTTTGACTCCCTCCAACTGTTCCTCACTTATGGTGAGGTTGGTAAGGGAAAACCTGCCACTAAGAGATCTATTGCCAGGTGGATTGTCTCCTGTATTCAATTTTGCTATGAAAAACTAGGTAGGACTCCACCCTCAGGCCTGAGGGCTCACTCTACCAGAGTACAACTGCTTCCTGGCTGCTGCAGGATATTCCTATCTTAGAGATTTGTCAAGCAGCTACCTGGAAAACAGTACACACTTTTACCAAGCATTACTCTCTGGATATCCAGGCTAGGAGTGATGCTTGGTTTGGCACAGCAGTGCTTCAGAGCCTAAATCCTAGGTAGGTTCTGTCCCTCCTCCATGGAGGTACTGCTTGGTAGTCTGCAATTTGTCAGAATACAGCAAGACTTCATGTTGTTTGAAGAAAAAATTGCTCACCTTAGTAATGTTGTTTCTTCTAATGGAGTCTTGCTGTATTCTGACCTCCGCCTCCCCTCTCACAACCTTTGTTTTGGGATGTGGGTGGGCAGTAGCAGTGTTGGCACTCTAGAGGTGCCCCACCCCTTATTTCTCTCCCCTTTAGTTTGGGTGGGTGGGTGTTGTGTTTGTTTCATTTTGGGGGTTTCCTGACTTGAGTCTTTGTTTTGGGACCAAAAAATCTGTTTATTATATTTAGTAGCCAGTTGGCTAGTGTAAGTTTACAGTTTCCACACAGGACACTCAGTGAGTATAGCTCGTAAAGATCTGACGGTTTGAGTTCAAACAGCAACAGACAGAGTCTCAACCAAGCTCGAGCTCAGCGTTCCATGCCTGGCATGGAAAGTTAACTCTTTCATCTCCGGGGCAGTTCAAAGGTTGGACCTCACTGCAATTTGTCAGAATACAGCAAGACTCCATTAGAAGAAACAACATTACTAAGGTGAGTAATTTTTTCTTCCTGGTGCCTATCGGATCCTAAAAAAAACAACATTTTCTTTGTTTTTTTTTTAACCGACCCGTGACATGGTTGGAACCTATAGGTTTGTAGTTGCCTGGCTTAAACGCTGGTAAGGGTAACTTATTATTATACAGGCATGTCTGAGAAACCCAAATAGAAAACTGGTCCTTCTGTGTTTCAGCACTGCACCGAGTGTGGGGAGGCCTTTGCAAAGGTTGACCCCCACCTTGTCTGTGTTTATTGTCTGGGGTTTGACCATCGTAAAGAAAACTGCCAGATTTGCCAAAACTTTCCCAAAGCCACTTTAGATAAACATTTAAGTAGGCTGAAGGAAAGGAGGGCTGAGAAATCCGCTGACCCAGATGGACAGCATGGTTCGGTTCCGACTGAACCTAAGGGGGTGCCCACTGACCTGGGCAATACCTTCTCTGACAAAGGGAGAGCCAATTCTGCGGAGTCAGTTCCATCTAAGAGAAAGTGCAAGTCAGCCAGTTCGGATCCCAGTTCCCATGTTCCGACTGCTGAAGAAAGAGCTAATGTGATTACTGTTGTACAATCGCTTTACTCGGGTCTGACCGAACTGACACTGACTCAAAGACGATCGGTTCGGTCGGAAGTTTCTGCTTCTGAATATGATTCTGAAGCTTTTAATGAGGGCGATTGGGAAGGAGAAGATTATGAAGGCCTAGATGAACCAGTAGAGCCTGACATCTCCCCAGATAGGCCTTCTAATGTGTCTCCTCCAGGACTTTGAGTCCCCCTCCTATTTCTTGTTCTACAAGAAAGTGACTGATACTCTTCAGCTTCCTGTGGAAGAGGCTGAACAGGATCAGGAGGAACCTGACTATGTTGAGATGATGGATGTCCTAGAGTCCAAAAGGGTGTATCTCCCTCTGCATAAATCCCTGGGGAAGCAGACTCAAAAAATTCTTCAGTTTCCAACATCCATTCCCCCTGTGGATAAAAAGATGGACAGGACATATACCTTGTCAGATCCTGGGCCACAATTTCTTACAAATCATTGAAGCCACGTTGGGGTAGTGCAAGCTGCAGCCTGTGACAAGGCTAACATCCCCCTGGCATCTCTCCCCCTAGATAAGGATTCCAGGAAAGTGGATGCCATGGAAAAGAAACAGTACTTGGCATCCTCTTTGGGGCTCAGGCAAGCTATTTACATGGCATATACAGACAGATACCAGAAATCTACGTGTGATATGGTTCTGGAGCTGGCTAAGAATGCCCCTCCCCAGCTGGCCAAGGAGATGGAGCAGGTGGTTGTGGATGGTATTGAGGCATCAAAGGTCCAGTTTCATGCTGCTGTTGACTCAAATTATGTACATTCTAGGCTTATGGCTACATCTGTCTCCCTAAGGATATTTGCCTGGCTCCAGTATACCAGTCTATCACAGGATACCCAGACCAAGGCAATGGATTTTCCTGTCATGGGTAATGCTCTGTTTGGGGAGCAAACAGAGGCATACATGAAAAAGATGGATGAATACAGGACCACCTATAGGAGTGCTGTAGCCAAGGAAAAGCAGGTCACTCCTCAGAAGCAGCAGTCTAGGGCTGGCAGGGGCAGGCCTTTTCACCAAGCCCAGGCCTCCTCTTCTTTCCAGCAGAGGGGGTTCTTTAGGGGAAGAGGCAAAATGGGGATGACCAGGACTCCATCATCCACTCAGTCTAAGCCCCCTGCCAAACAGACACCCTGAGGTGACAGTCAGGGTCGCCTCTTCAGTTCCAGTAGGGGGCAGACTGGCTTACTGTTTCCAGGCCTGGAAGTCTATTACTTCAGACAAATGGGTCCTGGAAGTAGTGAGCCAGGGACTTGCTGTCAGTTTCAAAAGGTTCCCAAAAATGAGAGCAAAGTCTTCAGTCCTCCCTCTCCCTTGGAGACAAAGGCCTTAGAGGCAGAAGTCTCCTCTCTACTACTTCTGCAAGCAGTAGAGAAGGTACATCATTATCACAGGGGAAAAAGACTGTATTCCAGATATTTTCTTACCCCAAAAAAGACGGGAGTGGTGACCCATCCTAGATCTAAGATACCTAAACAAACATATACTAAAGCCAAAGTTCAAAATGGTGACTTTGGGAATAATTCTTCCCTCTCTGAGACCAGGAGACTGGCTAGTCTCCCTGGATCTCAAGGATGCCTATTTCCACACACCTATCAGACAGTCCCACAGAAAGTACCTCAGATTCAAGTTACCCTCAGGTCACTACCAATTCTTAGCAATGTCTTCCGGCCTAACATCTGCTTCAAGGATGTTCACCAAGTATCTGGCAGTAGTGGTGACCTTTCTCAGGAAACAAGGCATCTTACTGTTCCTTACCTGGATGACTGGCTCATAGTGGGTCACTCCTCAGACCAAGTCAAGTTCGCTCTAGAGGTCACTCAGAAGCTTCTGGATTCCTTAGGATTCATCCTAAATTTTGAAAAGTCTGTTCTGGAACCAGCCCAGCTTCTCAGATTTATAGGAGCGGAACTGGACACTGTCTAGGCAAAGGCATTTCTTCCTCTTTCAAGGGTACAGTCCCTCATCACCCTGGCTTCCTCTTTTCGTCCACTAGTGTCTCGACCAGCCAGGCACTTCTTACAGTTGCTAGGCCACATGGCAGCTTCCACTGCAGTAGTGCAAGGAGCAGGATTTCAAATGAGAGATATTCAGTTTCATCTAAAATCTTTCTGGTCTCAGAAAAAAGACCCCCTTTCCAAGTTAGTTCCATTGTCTCAAACTCTAGATCTTACTTCGAGAGGGCTCTTGCAGTAGGTAATTACATACAGGACTGATGTCGGCAGGCGACAGGACCCCATGGAAAAATTTCTAGCTAGCAGTCCCTGGCGAGGGACCGCCCCCACGTCAGGTGACCAGCGTCAGGAGATGTCGGTATAAAGGGCCGGTCCCTGACACCCGCCTTTCAGTTCTTTCCTGCCCGTTAGCTTCGTTACAGCTCCGTGGAAAAGTTCTTGGCTTAGTCAGCCTCCCTTAAGTCAGTTTTACCAAGTATTTTTGCCTTTTTCGACAATCGCCAGTACATCCGCCAGTGTATGTCGCCCCTACATCCTCAAGCACAAAAATAAGTGCGACTCGTGCGGCGCCCAACTCCCGCACAAGGACGGCCATTCTCTGTGCCTGTTCTGTCTAGGCCTCGATCACCCAGTCGAGAAGTGCCAGCACTGCCTCAGCTTCAACGCGGCTACCTGGAAAAGGCAGCAGCAATCCCTGGAAGCCCACATCCTGAAGAAAAAGATGAGTCTGATGGAGAAGGAGCTCAAAAACTGAGGCAGGCATCCACTTCTCCCAAAGGCCATCGGAAGAAGAAAGACAAGGAGAGGCACAGGGACAAGGGCTCCTCCATCGCATCTCCCTCGGGAGTCGCCGTGATTCAGGTCCTCGACGGCCACCTCGGAGGCTTCTGAGGCGGTGTCGGCCCGCCCGTGTGGCTCGCGCTCGGGCCTTTTGGGCACCTCTGGGCCATTGGAGGCCTCCACCCCCAGTTCGGCCATAGCTTCGCAGCCTACTGGCATGGGCGACTTTGGTAAGCTGGACGTCGGCTCCTCCAATGTCCGTGCAGAGAAGGCCGGTAAGTCGCACGACCTTTCGGGGCGGCGCGTGGCCCCTCTCCCACCGGACCAGGCCAATCCTCCTTCTCGGTCTGCCTCCAGCGAGGGGTCCCATAAATCGGACGCCGGCTCCTCCGGCGTCCGCCGGGATCTCACTGTAAAACCGTACATCGGTTCATCCGGTCGGTGAAAGAACCGACGACGGCCCCCTCCATGTCCATCGTCCCCGGTTCTCCGCAGACTTCGCTGCCATCAGGGGACCCTGAGTCCCCCCAGCCCGACCCAAGGGATTCCCCCCTATCCCAGGGCAATGCTGGGGTTCCTCCTCCGTCAGACCGTCCACCTTTAGGTCCGCCAGATCTGACGTCGGTTCCCAGGACGCCGACTCTGACGCCGGTGCCTCCGACGCTGGTTCTACAGACTCCGGCTGACGTCCCGCTCCTGGATGTCGCCCCAACGCCAGGCCCTCTGCTCTCCAGGCCCTCCAACCTGGACCCGCCCGTGAAGCCGCCGGCCGAGCCTCTGCTCCGGCAGCTCCTCCAGCTCCCGGATACTCTCCGTCCTATCTGATGCCGTCGTATCGGGGACCACAGTATCTGGTGCCACAGTACCCAACGCCGGTCTTTCCATCGCCACAGTACCCGGTGCCACAATACCCAATGCCTGGTTTTCCACTGCCGGGTTTCGGATACTCTTCATATGGATTTAATGCATACCCTTATCCCCCTCCTCCTCCTCCACCGCCCCCTCAGCTGCCGGTGGATTTGCAGGAGACTCTGGCCTCCTGGTGGGCTGAGGCCAAGGCTCAGCTCACCAGGGAGGTGGAGAGCCGCCTACCAACAATGGTGCCATCCCAGATTCCCGTATGTCCACGGCGGCACACTCCCTCACCACTTCCGGACACCAGGGCTATTCCCTCTGGGTCCAGAGAGGGGCAGGACACGCTTCCCTGGGTGCTTCCCAAGGGGTCCGTTCCACCCCCGGGTTGGGAAAGGGAGTCTTCTTCCTCTTCCTCTTCTTCTTCCTCTTCCCCCTTGGACTCCTCCGACGGTTGCTCTGAAAGGGATGACGAGCCATGCTCTTCGTCGAAGCCCAGGCCAAGGACTCCTCCGAAGTCTCCTCCGGAAGATCCTTCCTTTACGGAGTTGCTACACAAAATCCAGGAGGTTCATCAGTGGCAGTCTTTGGAACCAGACACTCAGCGGTTGAAACTTGCCGAGCATCTGGATCTGCCCATGACAGCTCCCACTTTGGTGCCACCCTGAATAGAGCCTCATGCCGACCTTGTTACCACCATTTGGAAACAGCCGTCGGCTCTAGCCCCACTTCCTCAGAAGTCGAACAGGCTATACCAGGCTCCCGAGGATGTTGACTTCTTAGATTCTCACCCTCGTGCTGACTCAGTAGTGATTAGCGCTGCTCACGGCCGGTCGGCTAACCCAAAACACCTTAGCTTGTCGCCGCCTGACAAAAGAATCCCGCCTACTGGACCAGTATGGTAAGAAGATTTTTGCTTCTTCCATGCTGGGGATTAGAGCCCTGAACTATGTCGGTCATATGGGGGATTACCAGAAGGCCATTCTTACTTGGGTGGAAGCCAAATTAAAATCCCTGCTGGACTCTCAGGTCAAGCAGGAGTTGGCTGATCTTGTCCGCTCTGCACGTTCGGCCAGTTGACACATGCTTTGTGCGACCTACGATGCAGTGGACACTGCTGGACCGAGCTCAGCTTTCGCCGTAGGCTTATGGCATCATGCTTGGCTTTGTGTGTCAGGGTTGGTCCTGGAAATGCAGTCCGCTATCCAGGAAGCGCCCTTCCGGGGGTCGGTGCTTTTCAGTGGTGATGTCAAGGACATCATCACCGATTTGCAGGAGAAGGGGATGGCACCAAAGTCCATTGACTCTGTGTACTGTCCCCACCAGCCGCAGTGCCATCCCTTTCGCAGACAGAATCGGCCCAAGGCGAAACCCCAGGGAAAGCAGGCCACAAGACGTCGGGCCCCGCAGCTGCTAAGTTCCCCGCCCAAAAAGAGCGGGTGCTTCAGCTCGCGCGCTTCCACCACCTCTCCTCTCCCACATCCTCCGGACTCCCCGGAGGAACCGGTAGGAGGGAGGTTTTCCCTCCACCTTCCGGTTTGGGAGAGGATTACATCAGATTATTGGGTGCTCCAGCTGATTGCAGAAGGACACTCCATAGAGTTTCTACAGAAACCGCCTCACCACCCCCCCAAAAGTCATCCTATTCACGGGAACATCTTCTCTTGCTCCTGGAAGTGATTTCAGCTCTGCTACTGAAAGAAGCAATAGAACCCGTCCCTCTTCATCTTCAAGGGACGGGTTACTATTCCCACTTCTTCCTGGTCCCAAAGAAGACAGGAGATCTAAGACCCATTCTAGATCTCAGTTCCCTGAATCTTTTTGTGGAATACAAAAGGTTCAGAATGCTCTCTTTGCAGAGCCTTCTGCCCCTCCTACGTTTGGGACAATGGCTGTGCGCTCTGGATATGCAGGATGCTTACCTGCACATTTTCATTCGCCGTCTCACCGCAGATATCTTCGTTTTGCATTCCAGGGGGACCACTACCAGTTCAAGGCACTTCCGTTTGGCCTATCCTCGGCTCCCTGAGTATTTACCAAATGCCTGGTGGTGGTGGCAGCCTACCTGCATAATCGGGAGGTGCAGGTTTTCCCGTACCTGGATGATTGGCTCCTGGTGGCCTCGTCCAGGGAGGAACTCCTGTGCTGCCTCACTCTTACCCAGCAGGTTTTTGCCTGCCTGGGTATTACCATCAACCATCCCAAGTCTCACTTGATCCGATCTCAGAGATAGGGGCGATTCTAGACATGACCATTGGCAGGGCCTCCTGCCACCGGACCGGGCGTCCACCCTCCAGACTCAGATAAGTCTGTTGTCCAGATGCAGGCGGGTCAGTGCAAGGTCGTTCCTTCACCTTCTCGGGCTCATGGTGGCTGCTGTAGGCAAGTTGGGCTTTCTCAGTCAGGTAGGGTACCAGTCTGATTGTCCATTGCTGCTTTGGCCATTGGCAGGCTGTGGCAACTCTTTAAAAAGTTGTTAGATATGCTTCGATATTATCCAAGGGACACAACCTTGTAAGTTTAATGTCTTTTAAGTTGCTTGGGTTTTGTTGCTCGTCTGGATCTGTGCCAGTTCCTCTGTCTTTGATAGCTTGCAAGGCATTCAGCCATCGCTGCTCCTGTCACTGCATCTCTTCCCTCATCTGCTGCTTCTCTTCTCTCCTGTGCTGCTCCTGTCGCTGCATCTCTTCTAAATATTGAATTTCTTCCTCTTACTTCGAGTAAGAGCTCCTGCAGCAGGATACACCATAAGAACTATGCCACCAGGCACTAGGACTCCATGGAAAACTTCTAGCCAGCAGTACCCAACAGGGGCCCACCCCTTTCATCGGTCCACCCACCGACGTCACTAGCTGTATAGAGGGGGCAGTCCCCAGCCCCACCTCTGTCCTTTTCCCACTGTCAACCCGTGCGCTTCAGCTCCTCGGACACCTCGTTGCATCTGTCAACCGCCATTTTACTTCAGTCGAAAATATACATTTTTTCCTTTTATATTTTTTAGTAGAGTATCACGTAAATGTTAGTTTATGTCATGTACGTCTTCTTCAGCATCGCAATGAAAATCTAAGTGTCCATGCCGGTGGCAGATTCCTGCCAAAGATGGTCATTCTCAGTGCCTGTTTTTTCTGGGGCCTACCCACGATGTCAAAGCCTACCTGGACTGCGGTAAGTTCAGTTAATGGACCCGGAGCCACTGCCTCAAGATTCTCAAGGCCTACATTATGGAGTAGCAGCTCGTCACTCTTCAACACCCATTGAAAGCCAGCTCCTCAGCCTCACGGTCGCCAACTTCCCACAAGGAGAGACACTCAGGAGGGAAGCACCAACAGCTGGACAAGGAGCACAGCAGGTCGGAATTCAGATCTAAGTCTCCTCTTAAGAAGAAGCATTCTAGTTTGCACTCTGGAGAGAGAGCTGACTCCGCCCCTCCGTCAGGCCTAACTTCCTCTGCCCTGACTTTGATGAAGGCTCCCACCCTTACCATCTCAATGGGTGGTAGCTCTTCAGGGCAAGGACCCTCGGGTCCATCCCTCAGCCTTAGGTCCTTCCAGCAATCCTTGGGGCCTAAGAGGGGAACTGCAACTGATAAGGCTGTGGTGTCTTCGTCCTCTAGCCAGTCGCTGGCTTCGGACGACAGACATGGACGCCGGGAGCATTCCCGCTCTTGGGAGCACTTCCTCAGGGATAAGTCATCAGCAGCTAAGACAAAGACCCTGACACATGTCCTGGATGAACGGTCTTCCAACAATTGGAAGGACCAGTGGCAGATGCCACAAAGTAAGATGTCAGGCACCCAGACGTTAGCTGCGACCACTATGAGCCGGATGGAGCAGCTGCCTCAGAAGCCGTCAGCTGCGACCATGCGGCAGCCTGACAACAGGCCACCTGTTGACAAGTTGCGAGATAAAACCCCTCGGCACCCGACAACCTGATGTCAGGAGACCAGACAGACTGTGCTACTCCACCAAGCATGTACCACATGAGGAGACTCCAGGACTGAGCAATCCTATCACCACTCCCGTGGAACCCAGCGGTACGTCACTCCAGGTGCTGATGGTTCCCCTGGCAGACTTGGGAAAACTCTCTACTTCGTAGTGGAACATGGTAAAGGGAGATTTATTAAAAAAAAAAAAAAGAATGACCTCCCTCCTACACCAGTTCCGAACAAAGTACCAGTCCCAGACTCCAGCCACAGTCTCTGCACATGCCCAGGAGCCCGACTCCAGAACGATCAGACTCCGAGCATACCGGGCATAGGGGAAGATGTCTCCACTCCTTCCTCTGATGACAGGAGCAGACATTGATGTGGGCATAAACGCTCCTGGTCTGCATCTTCTGGCTCTTTCAGAAGTAGCCCTCACTCGTCAGACACCTCTTCCAGAGGTTATTCTCCTGAGCCAGAGGGCCCCCGTAATTCACCCAGGTACTCCCCCAGATGATCCAGTGTTTATTGATGTGATGCATCACATCCAGTTCCTAAATCAATGGGACACTGAGGAATTGGACGTTGGTCAACTGGGTGGCAAACTGGTTGACTGGCAGAAAACAGAGAGTGGTGGTAAACGTTATACAGTCAGAAGAGAAGCACGTCCCAAGTGGGGTACCTCAGGGATCAGTCCTGGGGCCAGTCCTCTTCATCAGTGACATTGCAGATGGACTGGTAGGTAAGGCTTGTCTGTTTGCAGATGACACCAAGATCTGCAACAGAGTAGATGATGTAGATGGGGGTGGGCAGAATGAGAAGAGATCTGGATAAACTAGCAAAATGGTCAGAAGAGTGGCAACTGGGGTTTAATGCAAAGAAGTGCAAGATCATGCACATAGGGATGAGAAACCCTGAAGCCACCTATAGGATGGGAGGGGAGTTGCTGGCAGTCACAGTGGAAGAAAGAGACTTGGGCATCATCATCACAGATGACCTGAAATCATCCAAGCAGACCACTAAAGCAGTAGGTAAGGCTAGGGGGACGTTGTGGTGTATTAATAGGGGTATCACAAGTCGTAAGAGGGAGGTAATAATCCCTCTTTATAAGACACTGGTTAGGCCCCATCTGGAGTACTGCATGCAGTACTGGAGGCCACACCTTCACAAGGACATTAACCAAATTGAGGCAGTCCAGAGAAGGGCAGCCAAAATGGTGCAGGGACTGCATCAGAAAACATATGAGGACAGATTAATGCAGCTCAATGTGTATACCCTAGAGCAAAGGAGGGCATTAACAAGGTGAAAGAGTCTAACATGTTTCAAAATAAGAAAAATAGCAGGACTAGAGGACACAGCATGAGATTAGAGAGAGACCGATCAAGGGGTAATGTGAGGAAGTTCTTTTTCACAGAAAGGGTGGTGAATGCACGGAACAGCCTACCTCAGGAAGTGGTGGATATGAATACAATACAGGACTTCAAACAGGCATGGGATAGGCATAAGGGAGCAATACAGATGAGTATGAATAGATAGGCCATTGACAGCTCAAAAGCAGATGGCATATTCATAAGGTAGAAATAGAAATGGAAAGACTGGATGGGCCTTACGGTCCTTTTCTGCCGTCAACTTCTATGTTTCTGTGTTTCTATGAAAAGGCTTCATACATTTTTGAGAATGAGTGACACATGACCTTTGGTTGTCTCCCTCTGGTCCCTTCGTTTCAGGATTTAACTAGGCTGGCTTGGAACCAACCTTCCTCTTTTTCAGCCGTTCCTAAGAAGGCAGACAGACTATATAAACCTCCCAAGGCAGAGCCCTTTTTGGGAGAAAATCCAAGCGCAGACTCTGTGGTCCTGACCGCAGCTCACAGCAGGACACAACAACCTTAACATATGAACTCTCAGCCTCCCGACAAGGAGTCTAAGAAGTTAGACCAGTTCAGTAGGAGAGTCTATGCATCTTCCACCTGCACCATTCGATCCCTAAATTTTTGGCCCATATGGTGCAATATCAAAAGTCATTATGGAAGAAAGCTATCGAGCTGGCCCAAAAGCAGCCTGATGATCCTGTACGCACTGAACTTTTGGATGTACTCCAGTCTGGCCTGGACATAGGAAAACATGTATTAAAGACATCTTATGACTTGTCGGACACAGCAGCCAGAGCAGCAGCCACCGGGGTGTGTCTCCATTGCTGAGAGTATCCGGTTTTTGGCAAGATCTCCAGGATTCTGTCCTAAATGCCCCATTCATGGGTCTGTCCTCTTTGGAGAGGAGGTACAAAAGATAATAACAGAACTACAAGACTCAGGCAAAGCAGTCCAGTCAGTTCACCACATGTACCGGGCAGACCCTTGGCAACCTAGGCGCAAGCCATTCCGGTGCCAAAGTGCCAACCGGCAGAAAAACCAACAACCCTGAGGTCCTTTCAAATGTAAGACTCCCTCACAACAAGCAGGGAACAGTGGACCTAGAAACCCAAAGTTTTCCCAACCTTCCCTGCCCACTCCAGGTGCACATGCGTGACTTCCTGCAAGCCTATCCTCCTTTGGCAGAGTCGATGGGGGAAGCAGTAGGTTGTCGGTTCTCCCTCTGCCTAGATGGGTGTACCAAAATAACAACAGATTTATGGGTGAAGGATATCATCTAAGAGGGTTATATGCTGGAGTTTACAGAATTTCCTCCAGACAAATCTCCAGCCCCCTCTCGATACCCTCCCACCCACATAGCCCTCATCAGAGAAGAAGTACAGACCTTGCTCTCAAAAAGAGCGATAGAGCCTGTTCCTCACTCCCAACTGGGAACCAGGTATTACTCCCATTTCTTCTTGGTTCCCAAGAAACCGGGGGACTTGAGACCCATTTTGGACCTGAGTCTCCTGAACCAGTACATCGAATAAAAGATTCAGAATGGTAACCTTACCAGGGCTGATACCTATGCTGTGCAAAGGGGATTGGCTGTGCTCTCTGGACGTGCAAGATGCATACTTGCACATACTGGTGTTTCCAGCTCACAAGAGGTATCTTCGGTTCGCCTTTCAGGGGAACCATTACCAGTTCCATGCTTTGCCTTTCGATCTGTCCTCTGCCCCAAGGGTGTTCATTGGCAGCTGCTCTTCGCAGACAGGGCCATTTTGTCTACCCTTACCTAGATGATTGGCTCCTAATCACCTCCACTAGGTCGCAGTTAATCCACACCCTCTCTGACACTTTTCAAATGTTCCAACAGCTGTAGATAACAATCAGTCTCCCAAAGTCCTTTCCCTGGTCCTGCCAGCATCTACAGTACATAGGGGCGATCCTGGCTACCCAACAGGGAAGAGCCTTTCTCCCATCTGACAGAGCCACTCGACTGAGAGACCAGGCCTCCAGAATAGCTGCAACCAATACAGTGTCAGCAAGAACCATGTTACAGCTCCTAGGACATATGGCGGTGGCCATATCCATGGTACCATTCGCATACTTGCATGTAATGCATACTTGCATGTAATGCATGCATGCAAGCAATGGGGCCTGATGGGATTCATCCCAGAATTCTAAAAGAACTAAGGGTAGAACTAGTGACACCATTGACTACCCTCTTTAACAAATCATGGGAGGATGGGGTGGTACCCGAGGACTGGAGAAGGGCAGATGTGATTCCCCTTCACAAAAGTGGGAGCAAGGCAGAAGCAGAAAACTACAGACCTGTTAGTTTAACCTCAGTGGTAGGGAAAATGATGGAATCACTTCTGAAGGAAAGAATTGTTGAGTATCTAGAGGCCAGAGGGGCTTAGGACCCAAGGCAGCATGGATTCTCAGCGGGAAGGTCATGCCAGACAAATCTGATAGATTTCTTTGACTGGGTGACCAAACTAGTAGATCAGAGAGGGGCTGTGGACATGGCCTACCTAGACTTTAGCAAGGCATTTGACACAGTCCCACACAAAAGATTAATATACAAGTTAGCCAGCCTGGGAGTGGGTCCCAAGATGATAGCCTGGGTAAAGAATTGGCTGGAGAATAGGACACAGAGAGTAATAGTAAATGGAGTCCACTCTGAAGAAAGGGGGGTTATTAGTGGGGTACCACAGGGTTCAGTATTAGGACCGGTCCTCTTCAATGTCTTTATAAGCGATATTGCAGAGGGACTGGAAGGAAAAGTATGTCTCTTTGCAGATGACACAAAGATCTGCAACAGAGTTGATGCACAAGGTGGGGTGGAAAGGATGAGAAGGGACTTGGCAAGGTTAGAGGAATGGTCAAATGTATGGCAGCTTAGATTCAATGCTAAGAAGTGCAAGGTAATGCACCTGGGAAACAAAAACCCAGGGAAGAGTACACAATGGGGGGTGAGATACTAACAACAACAAAAATGGAAAGGTACCTGGGGTAGTCATATCAGATGACCTAAAGGTGGGCAAGCAATGTGAGAGGCCAGCAAGGAGGGCTGGGGGGATACTGGGATGCATAGGGAGAGGCATCACCAGCAGAAAACAGGAAGTTATTATCCCTCTGTACAGACAGTTGGTGAGACCCCATCTGGTGTACAGCGTGCAGTTCTGGAGACCCAGTCTCCGCAAGGATATAGACAAGATGCAGGCTGTCCAGAGGAGGGCAACTAAAATGGTGCAGGGCCTGCACCGGAAGACATATGAAGAGAAACTTAAGGAGCTGAATATGTATAGCCTCGAGGAAAGGAGAGAGAGGGAGGACATGATAGAAACTTTCAAGTATCTCAAGGGAATCAGCAAAGTCCAAGAGGGTAGCATCTTTCAAAAAAAGAGGTGTGCAAGAACAAGGGGGCACAATTTGAAGATGGAGGGGCTCAGAGGTAATTTAAGGAAGTATTTTTTCACAGAGAGGGTTGTGGATGCATGGAATGACCTTCCGGAGGAGGTTGTGGAGTCAAAAACAGTGGTGGAATTCAAGCATGCATGGGACAGTCATAAGGCAATTCTAGGGGGTGGGGGTAGGAAGAAGTAGGCTGCTGGTTAACTAGGTTCTGCAGCTTATCCAATAGGTAGGGAAATGGGCAGACTGGGTGGGCCAAGTGGTCCTTATCTGACGTCAAAATCTATGTTTCTATGTTTCATATTAGAGTTCTTCAATGGAACTTAAGGGTGCAATGGGACCAGACGTCCGACAGTCTCAAACACCCAATAAGGGTGTCAAGACCTGTCCAACAAATGCTGTCATGGTAGCTGACTTCACCCAAACTAGAATCAGGAGTCCCATTCCAAACAGACTCACCAAGCCATATCCTCACCACGGATGCATCGGGTCTAGGATGGAGAGCTTTTTTTCAGAATTACCATACTCAGGGCGCATGGTCAGACATGGAAGTATCCCTGTGTATCAACATCTTAGAGATGAGGGCAATTCTGTATGCTATGCAGGCCTTTCAGACTCGCCTTTCCCAGGGTCCCCTGCTTGTCCAGACTGACAACATGTTGGTGGTCTTTTATATCAACAAGCTGGGAGAGAAGCACTCCTACCCTTTGTGCAGAGAAGCCATGAGTGTGTGGTACTGGGCCCTAGAACACGGACTCCCACTGACAGCGGTTCATGTTCCAGGAGTCCAAAACATCCTGGCAGATGAGCTCAGCCGTTCGTGATCAAGAAACCACGAGGGGGAGCTGCTTCAGGAAGTGGTGGATGACCTATTCGAAAGATGGGGATGTCCAGAGCTGGACCTCTTCACGTTCCTGTGCAATGCAAAACTGCCCAATCCTGGGCATGGTGTTTTCTGGCGAGACGCATTGTCCCTCTGCTGAACAGGGAGGTTCCTATGCACCTTCCCTCCTTCCCTTCTCCCTTCTACAGAGGGTATTATTCAGACTACAGCCAGATTGTACCATGACCATCCTGGTATCTCCTCTCTGGCCGCGTCAGATATGGTTCCCTCTTTTGCAACAATTAGCAGTGGAACCTCCTTTTCGGCTACCAATTTTACCCAGCTTGCTATCTCAAGACACGGGAACATTAGTCCACCCAGATCTTCGATCCCTACACCTCCATGCATGGCTACTACAGATGTAGCCATTTCCAGGCATGGGGTTTCTCAAAGGGTGGCAGAAGTCTTAGTAGAAGTGAGAAAACCTTCAACAGGGGCAACATATGCCATGAAATGGAAATGTTTCTGTATATGGGGAACTGCACATTCCCTGAACCTACTGTCTTTCTCGGTGAAGTCAGTCTTGGAGTATCTCCTATCGCTTTCAGATGAGGGGCTGAGATACTCTTCCACACAGGTGCATCTCTGTGCCATTTCTGCTTATCACGGTCCTCTGGAGGGTAGGAATGTTGCCCAACTGGACCTTGCCTGTACATTCCTTCAGGGCATACTTCATTTGAAGCCTCCCATTAGGGATCCTGTTCCTCCGTGGGACCTACTATTTATTCTGGAGAAACTAACATTGCCTCCCTTCGAACCTGCCGCGGATTGCGACCAGCGTTTTCTCTCTTGGAAAACGCTGATTTTAGTTGCCATCACTTCAGCTCAAAGGGTTTCCAAGCTGCAAGCCCTGATGTGTAAAGATCCTTATTTAATTTTTCACAGGGACAGGGTGTCTCTGCGCACTAATCCTAAATTTCTTCCGAAGGTGGTGTCTGAGTTAACCTTAAATCAAGACATCTCCCTTCCAGTTTACTATCCCGAGTATTCGAATAAAGGAGAGTCCCTTCTTCACACTATAGATGTACATAGGATCCTTCAGTATCATTTGAAATGTACAAAATTGACTAAGCAATCGGATCAGTTCTTTGTGTCCTTTGCCCCCAGGGTTCTGGGGAAAACAGTTGCACGGCAAACCATGTCCAAATGGTTAACCAATTGCATTACTTTCATCTACAAGAAGTAAGAAAAACCATTACCGGGACCATTTAAGGGACATTCAACAAGGGGGATGGCTGCATCCTTTGCAGAAACAGAAGTTGCCGGCAGACAAGGACCGCAAGGCCCATCTAGTCTGCCCATTTCTTTTTCTACCTTATGAATGTGCCATAGGCCTTTCCTCTGTCAATGACTTATCTATTCATACTCATCTGTATTTCTTCCTTATGCCTATTACATGTCTGTTTGAAGCCCTGCACTGTATTCATATCCACCACTTCCTGAGGTAGGCCGTTCCACGCATCCACCACCCTTTCTGTAAAAAATAACTTCCTCACATTACCCCTTAATCGGCCTCCCTCTAGTCTCATGCTGTGTCCTCTAGTCCTGCTATTTTTCTTATATTGAAACATGTTAGACGCTTTCACCTTGCTAATGCCCTTAAGGTGTTCGAATGTTTCAATCATATCACCGCTCTCCCTCCTTTGCTCTAGGGTACACATATTGAGCTCCGTTAATCTATCCTCATATGTTTTATGATGCAGTCCCTGCACCATTTTGGCTGCCCTTCTCTGGACTTCATCCGTTTTGTTAATGTCTTTATGAAGGTGTGACCTCCAGTACTGCACGCAGTACTCCAGATGGGGCCTAACCAGTGTCTTGTAAAGAGGGATTATTACCTCCCTCTTACGACTTGTGATACCCCCTGCTAATACACCCCAACATCCCCCTAGCCTTACCTGCTGCTTTAGTGGTCTGCTTGGATGATTTCAGGTCATCTGTGATGATGATGCCCAAGTCTCTTTTTTCCATTGTGACTGCCAGCAACTCCCCTCCTATCCTATAGGTGGCTTCAGGGTTTCTCTTCCCTATGTGCATGATCTTGCATTTCTTTGCGTTAAACCTCAGTTGACACTCTTCCTACCATTTTGCAAGTTTATCCAGATCTCTTCTCATTCTGCCCAGCCCATGTGGATCATCTACTCTGTTGCAGATCTTGGTGTCATCTGCAAACAGACAAACCTTACCCTCCAGTCCATCTGCAATATCACTGATGAAGATATTGAAGAGGACTGGCCCCAGGACTGATCCCTGAGGTACATCACTTATGACTTGCATCTCTTCTGACTGAATACCATTTACCACCACTCTCTGTTTTCTGCCTTTCAACCAGTTTGCCACCCAGTTGACCAACTTCTGACCCACCCTGAGCCTACCCAGCTTGTTAATCAGTCTTCTGTGTGGAACAGTATTGAAAGCTTTGCTGAAGTCAAGGTAGGCGACATCAGCTGCTCCCCCTTGGTCCACCACTCTGGTTACCCAGTCAAAGAAATCTATGAGATTAGTTTGACAGGACCTTCCTGTTGTAAACCCATACTGTCTTGGATCCTGTGCGCCTCTAGATTCCAGGTGTTGCTCAATCCTTTCCTTAAGGAGTGCCTCCGTAATCTTGCCCACTACTGTGGTAAGACTGACTGGTCTGTAGTTCCCTGCCTCCTCCCTGCTGCCATTCTTGTGGAGCGGGATCACATGAGCCCTTCTCCAGTCTTCTGGGGCCTCTCCTGTGCTCACAGACTCACTAAACAGTTCTGAAAATTGCTCTGCTAGTTCCACCCTTAGCTCCTTTAGTACCCTGGGATGTATGCCATCAGGTCCCATTACCTTGTCCACCCTGAGCTTTGCAAGCTGTTGTAGGACCCTTTCTTTTGTGATGGGACTAGTACACACCTCCTTCTCCATTATGTCCATGGTGCTGAGCTGTGGGCCCTGCCCCACCTCCTCTTTATTAAATACTGAGCAGAAGTATCTATTTAGGATATATGCCTTTCCATGGTCATCCTCCTCACAACTCCCCCTTATCCCCTTTGATCTTAGCAATACCCCCTCTGGACTTTATCCTTTCACTAATGTATCTATAGAAAGTCTTGTCCCCTTCTTTTACTGTTCATGCTAGTGTTTCCTCAGTTTGGGCCTTTGCTTGCCTTACTGCCTTCCC
Source organism: Neoceratodus forsteri (assembly GCA_016271365.2). Taxonomy (NCBI): domain Eukaryota; kingdom Metazoa; phylum Chordata; order Ceratodontiformes; family Ceratodontidae; genus Neoceratodus; species Neoceratodus forsteri. Next base: position 574,961,496 of record CM057452.1, read on the forward strand.
TGCTTCCCTTAGGGAAGTTTGGTATACCTTCCTATCTTCGTCCTGCTGCGTTCCCTTATATTTCCTGAAGGCCAGCCTTTTGGCTCTGACCTTTTCTGCTACTGTTTTTGAGAACCAAAGTGGTTTCCTTCTTCTTTTGCACTTCCTTTTCTCTCTTGCACAATGGGATGTTGCTTCAAGTATTGCATCCTTAATGCCTGCCCACTTTGCCTGTACCCCCTCACCAGTATTTCTTCTTGCCAGGGCTAGCTTAATTCTGTTGGCCATCTTATCAAAGTCAGCTCCTCTGAAGTCCCATATTTTTGCTTTGGAATGGGATGATTTAGTTCTAGTGGCCAAATTGAACCATACCATGTGATGGTCACTGGCCCCTAGGTGACCTTCTACCTGCAGATCTGTGATCCTTTCCCAGTTAGTCAGTACTAGATCTAGGATAGCCCTGTCTCTTGTGGGTTGTTGTACCAGTTGTTTGAGGCCCTCCCCGTGCAGGGAATCCACTATGTGTGTATATGTGCAGCTATGCAAAATGTTTCTACGGTGAACATGTGTGTTGCCGCAACATGGAATTCTCTGCATACTTTTGTAAAGCACTATACCCTGGATATTGCTTCCAGAAAGAGAGCAGGATTCAGCCTAGCTGTGCTCCAAGGCCAAATTTCATGAATAATTAAACCCAATATTTCAGGAGTTTATAGAAACATAGACTTTGACGGCAGATAAGGACCACTTTGCCCACCTAGTCTGCCCATTTCCCTTCTTATTGGATAAGCTGCAGATTCTAGTTAACCAAAAGCCCACTTCCTGCATCCCACCACTACAATTGTCTTATGTCTGTCCCATGCATGTTTGAATTCCCCCACTGTTTTAGACCCAACAACCTCCCCAGGAAGGCGGTTCCATGCGTCCACCACTCTCTCTGTGAAAAAAAATGTCCTCGCATTACCCCAGAGCCGTCCCCCCTCTATCTTTAAATTGTGCCCCCTTGTTCTTACACATCTCTTTTTCTGAAAGATGCTACCCTCCTGGACTTTGTTGATTCCCTTGAGGTACTTGAAAGTTTCTATCATGTCCCCCCGTCCCTCCTTTCATCAAGGGTATACATATAAGCTCTCTCAGTCTCTCTTCATGTGGTTTCTGATGCAGACCCTGCACCATTTTAGTTGCCCTCCTCTGGACTGCTTCCATCCTATGTCCTTGCTTAGTTGGGGTCTCCAAAACTGCACACAGTATTCCAGATGGGGTATCACCAACTGTCTGTACAGAGGGATAACCACTTCCCTTTTTCTACTTGTGATGCCCCTTCCTATGCATCCCAGTATCCCTGTGGCTCTCCTTACTGACTTCTCACATTTCTTACCCACCTTTAAGTCATTTGATATGACTACCCCCAAGTCGCTTTCCATTTTTGTTGTTGTTAGTACCTCCCCTGCTATTGAGTACTCTTCTCCTCAGTTTTTGTTTCCCAGGTGCATTACTTTGCATTTCTTTGCATTGAATCTAAGTTGCCATATGTCTGACTATTCCTCCAACCTTGACAAGTCCCTTCTCATCCTTTCTACCCCACCCTTGTGTATCAACTCTGCTACAGATCTTTGTGTCATCTGCAAAGAGGCATACCTTTCCCTCCAGACCCTCTGCAATGTCACCTATAAAGATGTTAAAGAGGACTGGACCCAGTACTGAGCCCTGAGGTACTCCACTAGTAACCCCCACTTTCTTCGGAATGTGTTCCATTCACTATTGCTTTCTGTGTCCTGTTGTGCAGCCAGTTTGCTACCCAGGCTACCACCCTGGAACACACTCCCAGGCTGGCTAACTTGATTATTAGTCTTTTGTGCGGGACTGTGTAAAATGCCTTGCTGTATCCCTGCCTCCCTTTTTCTTCCATGTGAGAACACTGCTTGGGACTCAGTCCTTATGATGTAGCCTGCCGCAGGAGCTCTAATTCGAAAATAGTACAGTTATGTAGGAACTTACCGTAACAGTAGCTCTTTGAGAAGGGCTCCTGCAGCGGGCGCTAATTTCCCTCCTCCATCCCCCTATTATGTTTCTCCCTTTGGGATTTGCTTCAGCACCTGCCTCAGATCTCTCCTGCTAAGTAACCTTCGGGTCTTCGGCAGGTGAACTGAGGGGGGGCTGGGGGGACTGCCCCGGTTATGCAGCTGGTGACGTCGGTGGGCGGACCAACGTAAGGGGTGGGCCACAGCTGGGTACTGCTGACTAGAAGTTTTCCGTGGAGTCCTAGTACCTGGCAGCATAGTCCTTATAGTTTAGCCTGCTGCAGGAGCTCTTCTCGAAGATCTACTGTTACGGTAAGTTCCTGCGTAACTGTACTTTCTCCCTGCTTCTCCGTTTCCTTTTGTTGTATAGCCCACCATTTGAAAAAGTTCATCAGGCTTTCAGGTTCTGTCACTGCCAGTTCTTTTTCCATAACTTGTGCTGGCTGTACAATCTCAGCTTGGACTTCTGTCTTTGCTAGTTTGGCTGCCATTCTCCTGGTAACCACTGCTGGACTTGCTGCTGCAGAAGCCATACCTTTCTCTGTGCTTCCCTGGTACTAGGTCCATCACCCGTGCACAAAACTCCTGGCTTAGATTATGCACGGCATACATCCCATGTCCAACACCATCTGTCGTCGAAGCACAGGTCAGGAAGCATAAGAAAAACCAGGAGCAGCTGTAGAATTCACAAAAAGTGTTTATTAGTACTAGCAGTAACATACACAAAATAAAATTGTTCAGAATAACTATTTACAAAAGCAGAATAAACAGAGAAGATCCATCTGAGTTTTCCTTCAATCTCTGTGTGTCTCAAAACATTGCAGCTCTCTCTCTCTCTCTCTCTCTCACAGAAGTCTTTGCAACCTCCCTCCCTCCTTAGCAAACATCCTGTTTTTTTTTTATGTTCTTGTAAATTTAAGGCAGGTGCAGCAAGAACACAATTTTCCTGAACTGAGGCCCCTTCACATCTTCTGAAAAAGGGCTTAAAAACTGCTCTCAGGTTAACCTCTTTGAGTTCCCAGTAGCTTTTGCAATCATTTCAACAGTAACACTATATACTTTCTAAACAAAGGGATCCCAATATCAGTTACATTTCCACATAATGATTTGCATATATTTTTACACCAGCAGATATACAAGCGGGGAAAAAATCAGAACAGTAAGGGAAGACTGAGACAGGCAAAGAATTGCAAGACTGTCGGGGTAATAAAATCCTTGGTCTCACAGAAAAATTTGGTTGCGCAACCAGACAGACATGAGACAGAAAAGAACAGAACAGATCCCTGCATTCAAATTCTCCATAACAATTGGGACAGGGTCCTATTCAACCCTGTCACATTGGGAACTATGTAATGCAGTTTATAAAACAGGTTGTACAAATTCAATAATCTAATTGACTGAGAACAGTCACATGGTGCCTGGTTATTTCAACATAACCAGACTTCAACTTTTTATTTATTTATTTAGAATTTCTGCACATTGGGATATCCACATTTAGATTACAAACCTTGTTTTCAGGAGGGCCCTAGGGGCACAGTTACAACAGTAGGTATTTCTAACAAATATGTAATGCATTAGTTCAAGACTAGTTACAGTTGAAAATAAAACTTGAAGTAGTCATCAAATCTGCATATTTACGGAGATTATATTTGTGCATCTCATACTGGGAGTGAATTCATGCAACAGATTATTCAGTGTTTTTAATCTGTTAAAACTGTTTTATCAGTGAAGTAATGCCTTCCAGGTCTTCTGGTCATACAGAAATATACAAACGTCTTGAGTATTTAAAGACACTTTCAATGAAAATGTAGCAGTACGATGCTTTTGTTTCTTTTAGTATTCTGTTTTATTGTCCCTGTTGAGGGCCTAGCACCTGCCCCCCGTGTCTCCATACCCATCTCAATCCAGCAGCTTTTAAACTCCTCCTGTTAAAGCACATTGACATGCAAAATGTTGGGTCTGGTTATTGCATTATCCTTGTGCTGTCTTGGATTTTTTTGTTGGTTTATAAATAAATTTACACTGCTGTTTTTGAAGAGTTATTTGTGTCTATGAACCTTTTTTCCTGGGGGTATTCATAAGGCAGTCATTGACCTACAGGTGAGGGCACTAAATGCTGCACCCCATGGTGAGCTGGTTTGGGAAATATGTGAAGTGTCTGCCTGATGTCCCAGAGGTAGCGGTTTGCACATGGCTCATCTGCTACCGAGTGGTGGTGGTCAAGGAGGGCTGCCAGCAGTAGCACTTCCCTAACCGGAGAGGATGATGCCATATACTGGGGTCACAGGTAACACCACCCTGAGCCAAGGAGGGTTCACCCTCCTCTGGGGAGAGAGATGTGCTCACAAGATCAGAAATGGCACCAATACAGCGCTGTCTGGAAAGTGAGTGGATGGGAGGTAGGGGACAGATGGTGAGGTAAAAAACTCCTAGCCTGTCAGAATGATGACTGTTTGTACTGGCTTCACACTGCTTGGAAGGCCTTGAGGAGTCTGTGAAATTAGAGCCAGGAGGTTGTCTGAACAGCAGTGGAGGTTGGGGGAGACATCACAGAAGAGGGGAGAAAAAGCTATACAGGGAATTGTAGAAATGAGAAAAGAAACTTTCCACTGTTGTGGGTTTGATTATGCAGCAGGAGTCCTCCTGCCCAAGCAGTTACATCCTTAGTACTACCAGCTGGTCTCACTGTGATGGACAGTAGATAATGGTATGTCATCGAGGCATAGGCCAGGAAGCATAGGAACACCAGGAGCAGTTATAAAATTCACAAGGTGCATTTTATTATCAACAACAGTAAAATGAAAAAATAAAATTATTCAGGATAGCTATTTACAAAGGCAGTACAAAGAAAACAAATTCCTTCATTTGAAGTTTTCTTTTCAGTTTCAAATTTCCATCCCTTCCTAACAAAAGATTGCTCTTTTTATAAGAAATCTTTTCCTGGTAATTAACTTCTACATCCTGAGGTCGTTAAGAAGCATACTGTTTCTCACAAAATGTATAAGAACTTTGACAATTTCTTTCCTGTCAAGTGCAGCAAAATAGAATGTGGTATCCCAGAACTAATCTCCTGTTGACAACTCAGCAAAAGTTTGTGGAGGTCAAACTGCATCTCAGAGTTAACCCCCTATGTTCCAAATAGCTTTTTGCAACCATTTCAATGATATAACTGTATACATTTTCAAACCAGGGGATTCCAGTTTCACACAAAGATTTACATATATTTTATAACTGCATATATACAAGGGGAAGAAAAGATAGAAACAGCAAGTGAAGGCAGGAAGATAGCAAGGGGGGGATAAATCTCGAGACTGACAGAGAAATTAGTTCCCAGATCTCACAAGAAAATTCAGTTGCACAATCAGACAGACATGGAACAGAAAAGGAGAGGATAGAACAGATTTTAACTCCTTCTGTGTAACAAATGGAACAGAGTCTTATTCAACACTGTCACATGGTAGTTTGGGAGAATAACAAGACTAAAACTTTCAACTCAGAACTCATTTGCTTAGTTCAGACTTTCAGAATCTTCAACCATTATCCTTCCTTTGTTCTTTATTTTGTAGAAGAGAAATAGTTACACTCTGGTGCCCTTATTAAAAGGGGTGATAAAGACTATGTTAGATAATTAACTTGTCTGGGGGGTATACCGTAACTCCTGAAGGTTTATTCTTTAAGGTGCATCTTTTTTTTTTTTTTTAACTCTATTTTATGCACCCTGTGGCCCTTGCTTCCTTCTGGAGTGCTCACTTGGCAGAGGCCTCTACTCCCTGCCTGAACCCTTGCTACCAGCTTCCTCTTCCCCAAACACCCAGGCAGGTCCAGCTCTCCTCTGACACTCCCCGGGGGAGGGCCTGCCCTCCTGTGGCAGCCTTTCTGAAATTAGATGGACCTACCTGGGCGTCGGTCGGCTGTGGGAGTCCCCTGGTGTGCTGGGCCGGTGATGGGATGTAGGCCTGCCCCTGGAGCCCCCTTCTTCTCTGCGGTGCCACAGAGGGATTTTCTCTTTCTGTGTTGCTTCCCTGCGGGGCGTGGACGTGCAATGGCATCCATGGTATTGAGCACTGACGCTTGCCGACACTCCGGCCCCCCCACCAGCATACATATTCCGTTGCTGCCCCTGGCCACCACCAGGAGCCGCCTTGGAGTGGCACAACCCCAAATCTCTCCTTGGGAAGGGAGAGCAGTCCTCCGGGCACTCGATCCCTTCCCTGCTGACCCCCGGCAGCCTGAGTCTGTTCCTGAACCTGGGTCACCAGCGTAGCATGAGGTGTGGCGTCCAGTGACTCAACCCTCCACGCCACCAGGCTGGCTAATATGCATCCTTCAAGGGAACCTATTTGGGAGGGAGAGGGGTCCTACATGGAAGTAGCTCTTCTGAGGGGGGGGTCTCATTTGAAAAGTGACTGAACGCATTTCTGGTTTCTCCTGAATTAAATAACCGGTTTGTTTCCCAGTATGACCTTTGCCTGCCAGATGTGATTCCAGTGTTTCATAAACAGTAGTTGGAAACCAGATGGGTTATGCTGCTATTCTCTGAGCATTTTAATCCAGTGGATCTAATGCCCATGTTTGGAATGTCTAATACCGTGTTTGGAATATCTAATACCCTTGTTTGGAATATTCAGGAGCAGAATTGGAACAAGATGATTACCACTGAAAATGAGAAGCTCCTTCTGGAAAAGAGAGAACTTTTGCAGCAGTTCACTGAAGTAGAAGAAGTAAGTCGAGCCAGCCACCGGACCATCTCCACACTGCAGCACAGGTACTGTTTGTTCTTTGCAACCCCTAGGACAAAATTACAGTGTTATGTCTGTGGCATTGGAAAAATCGCCCAGTACCTAGTTTTGTACACAAAATACCAGAGAATTTGTCCACAAGGATACATTTCCGTGGGCTCTCAGTGCAATAAAAAACAAATTATACTTTTTTTTTTGCAAACTATAACTGTAACTCTTTTGTATGTAAAACTAATCTATTTTCCTAAAAAATGATTACCTATGTGATAGCCTTCCACTGTATTTCTACAAGTGCTTTCAACTATGTTAGTTGACACTACAGGAGACTACAGTTTTCAGTCTGATCTGTGAACAGCTGCTTATTGCATGTATTACGCATTTTGCTATGTTGTATTATGTTGCTACTTACCTTTAGTGTATGTTACAATAGTTTTGACCTACTGTGTGTTTTGTATTATACAATGACAAGAAAAAATGCTAGGCTCCAATTGGTCAGTCTGTGGCTGGATCCGTGATGTTATCCCAGTATAACATCACTAGAGCTAGTCCCAGCACGTACATAACCCTGATACTTTGGGGTGGGGTTGGGGGGAGAGATCAGTCCACGTTATATCTATAACCAAAGTGAAAGGATAGTTTATGATTTTGCCAGCAAGTGAAAGCCGTGTCTGTGATCGGCTTCACACCACATGCTGCATTCCCCAGTTAACTGCAAAACAAAACTGCTTGAAACTCCTTTCCCACATGCCAAATTTTCCATTCTTTAATTATGTTAGTTACAAAGACTCCTAAAAACAAAAGCGAAGCCGTCAGTTTGAGCAGCACATGCTGTATTCAGTACATGCAGCAGGTTATGGCAGCACTGGCAGCTTTACAGTTCAGTTTGCGGTCTCCCAGTGCAAACAGTAAGTACGAAGAACTGTAGCGGGAGACCTTACTAAAATCAAGCCACTGCCTCCCACTCCCCAGACATTCCTAAGTGTCACACACAAAAGTCGTCATTACAGTTGGCTTCATGCAAGTCCCCTAGTCCCTGATACCACACTGAGTGAATGTGTGACCACCTCTGTACTTTAGTGCTTCACTTACCCCATCGCAGTTTTCTCTTTTTATCTCAGTTCGAGACTCTGTTCTTCCACTAAACAGGACAGTGGCCTGTGGAGAAGGGTGCCTTTTCTGTAACGTATAGCACAAAAAGACACGCTAGTGTGTGTGTGTGTGGGGGGGGCACCGAGATAACAAGGAAGAAAATAAAGATAGACGTTTGTGTGTGGAGACTGTAGAGCAGCTCCACCTACTGACCAAAACAGTAAATCAGCACTACTTTTTTAAAAAGTACACCTGTCCATTGGAAACCATTTTAAAAAACTACTGCTAAATGTATTTTTTTAATCTCTTTTCTGCTTTTCACACAAACAAGCCATTGTATAATAGCAGTAATACACTCCAGGGTGTGTGTCGTGCTGGGATAACATCACTTCTCAGGTGCTGGAAGCACTCCCAACCACCCGAGACATGATGTTATCCCAGCACGACAGACATCTGTCGTGCAATATTGCTTAAGTCTCACAGGTCGTACCTGAAAATAGACATTTATTGTCCCGTGCACCTACCTGGTTAACAAAAACTAGGCTGCTTAAGGAACATCAGCTTCTCTGTTCTTGCAGTTTTACAGACTTATGGTCTGTGTATGCAAGTGCTGAGTCTGTTCTTAGATGTATTGTGGCATTTATTTTTTCTTTATGTAGCCCCTTCCCCGATGTCTAGGGGTATGCTGATGGAATTCCGGAGGAGGGGAGTGTAAAACCACCAAAAGCACTTACTTGACCTTCCTGGACTCAGGATGACCCCCAAGACTGTTGAACACTCTCGGGGCCGGTGCAAGGCAGTTAAGCAAGGGGTTTAGCCACCAAACAATTCCTAACAATAATTGAATGTCCAGAAACTTCATAAAGTGTAATCAGGGATCCATTAATTAAATAGTTCATTAGGATATTATTAGAGCATTGTACTAATCACAGTGGGATAGGGTTTTAATCACACAGCGTCCATAAATCAGTGTCTTTAGTCCCTAAGAAAGAATTCACAGTCCATATAAATGGAGATCTTCTCCCAGATGGTTACAGGGTTCAGACTTATTTTGGAGCTACAGGCAGCCCCAGTGGGTACAGGGCACATTTTTCCAGATTAATTTCAGGTTCTCATTGTCAGTTACAGGGATCGTAGTTGATTGCAAGGCTCTCATAGCTATTTCAAATGCTATCATAGCCAGTTACATTTGTAGGACTTTCTTCACATTGAGGATTTATTTTTTACCATAGAAAGCAGATCCTTTTGTCTTCAGACAGGTTAAGGACTTGGGCACCTGGCATGGAGCCCTGGGCATTTTGTTTCTCAGAAGACTTCCCTGAAAATGCAAAGCACATTCCCAGAAACGTGGTACACAGGGGCCAGATCTGCTCATTGCAGGGGTGTCCCGTATGTGACCCACACAAGCCCTAGAGGGACTAGAGGTTTTACACACCTCCACCCAATCGATATCAGGAGGCATGTGTCCTTTTATTTGCTTGAAGTTCCTTGTCAGGTCCCCAACCATTTCCCTCCTCAGACATATTTAGAACTTACAATTACTACTAGTAAATGTGTTTAAGAGGGGCAAGGCACTCACTGCGGGACCTTAGTTACGTAGGTCCTGCCTTTGCCACCTTCTTCTACACTGTTCCCACATGGCAGAGGGTCCCAGGCCAAATTACACATTTAAGTTCCCGTTTTCTTCACTCTCCTGCCCGGATGCCAGCAAGGAGGGCACTGGCTGCCACCTAAGTCAATCTCTGTAGCACAGATAAAGTACATTTCACTTCAGGATTTTCATCAAACAGTCTCTATACTTTTCTGTCTGAAAACTATCTCCCTCAGGAATCTTGGGTTTTTCAGGGGCTTCACCCCATGGGGGGACACTTCACTCAACAGCCCTAGCATGATTCCGTAGGATTTTCTGACGTTAAATCTTCCAGAAGCAGGAGCACATTGGAGGGGAAAGTAGGGACATCTTGCCTGGGTGACAGCTTCCCTCCTGTTCCCAGCAACTCTCTAGTTACCCCAAGGAGCTCCAGAGGTTAACTCTTTAGGGAAGCCAGAGATCTACTAGACCTATAAAAGGTTACATTGAGATAGATAAGTTGCATCTTAAGTCCTTTTTATGTATCCTTGCGCATGCGCAAGAAACATCTTGGGGTTGCTTCAGAGAATAACATTTCAGAGGTGTGTCATGGATGAGTCAAATGCAGAGCAATCTAAATGGTTCGTCCCTGACAGACCAATGACCACCAAAGCCAAGTGTGACAGTGGTCAGAATTTCACAGCTGGAAGAAGCCTGTATGTGAAAGAAATGAAGCGCTCAAATGAGAGCGTTTCACTCCTTTCATTTGCACAGCTGGCGGCCGGCAAGCAGCTGTGCGTCTTTCCCTCTGCTGCTTCCTCACTCAGTGCTAACTTCTGACATTACAAAATATAAAGCACCTTACCGAGTGTGTTTGGCGCTCTTACTGAAGCCAGCCCCCCCCCCCAAGTCTGTCGCAGTCTAGCACCAAACCACACTTTCAATCCCAGCCCTGACTGATAAACTGGGTTTCTATGCCATCTGTTCTGGTCGGATGGGTGAGGAGAGCTGTTCCTGCCTAGCTCGAGGAACCCCACCCATGGCTTGGCCATCACTCGAACGCTCAGGCTGCCCAGTGTCACCTCCCTGCCTCCATTGCTGTCTCCTCAACTCCTGCTAGCCGTCCCTCTTTAATGTTAGAAATATGTCATCTTTTAAGGCCGGCCCATCAGTGCAGTAGTTGGAATTCCGCTTGCGACGCCGGCGACCCGGGTTTGGGAATGGACCCAAGTCATTGGAGGGCCAGCCAGGGGGAGAAAGATTGAGCATCCCTGGACTGATCTCCTTCTGATGCCTTCCGAACTCAGGGGCAGGGCAGATGCTGGCCATCATTGCACGTCCCCGCCCCTGCCTACAAGGGAGAAAATCGTGTGTGCCTGGTCGTCTCCATGAAGCTCTGCCCTGGGTTTCAATTAGCCTCCGAAGCCGTCTCTCCCAACCCGATACTAGTACTGCAGCACTGGTAGGGAGATGGTACCACAGCCCCACCCTCTGGGGGGAAAAGCCAGGGGTGCTTGTGGGAGTGCGGGAGTCCGTGACCAGGGCAGACACCAACGGCCAAGTTAAACAGCAAAAAGTGTGCTAAATTAAAAAAAAAAAAAAAAGAAATGTCAGCTTTAAACTGTATACAAATGTGATCTGTTTTCAGGATGCACCTCCCACAGTCAGGTCTCCTCCCACTATGGCCACAGTGTGTCCGAGACTGTGGTTTAAACAAACAAAAAAGCAGTTGGCTCAGCTTTTTTTCTTAAAAGAAACTTTTCTCCAGCCATCTTCCTATTGGACATTTATGAAAAGGAGGGGAGGTGAAAGCAAGAAGAGACCGAGAATGTTCCACTATGGCTGCTTGTTCTATGCATGTGTGTATCCGTGTGTGCTGCTCGCTCAGTGCCTTTGGGGAAGGGGGGTACCGAGGGGCTGCCACTCCATGTCCTGTACTCTTGCTAGGTTACCTGTGCTGCCATTGCTCGCAGATCAAACTAAACAAAAGAAATCACAATCACCATTTTATATTGTAGTCCCCCCCCCCGCTATGCTACCTAGCTCTTTTTACTGTCTGGTACGGTTTGCCGACAGCCCAAAATGTCGCCGTGGCATCCAAATAAATCGCACGTATGTAAATAATAAAAAATAAAGCCCAATGCGGCTTTCCCTGTTTGTCCCACACAAACACAGTACCGCACTTAAAATGCAGCAGTAGAGTCATGTGTGCCCAACTGCTTACATATTTAAATCACTACTCAGTGCTGTCTGCTGCCTGTTACTGTATGAAATCCCTTTACGCTCAACAGTCACCTCTTGCACTTGCACCACAATGCAGCCAAACCATTTGTAGAGCAAACCCTTAACATGGAAAATGGAACTAATGCTGCAGAAAATTGTCTTTACATTTAGTTCTTGCTAGAAATCCCCCAAAAAGTGCAGTTATTAAATCACTACTCAGTGCTGTTTGCTGCCTGCTTTCTCTGGATCCCACACACATTGCGTGTGTTAATTTTTTATTTCATTTGTTATTTGTAGCCACCTGTAAAAATGTAGATTATGTTATTTATGCCTCAACATTTGCTACTGCTATACTGGTTTCAGGTGATTCTGTGGTCCCTGGGCTATTTTTTGCCAATGCGGAGGTACAAATAAAAATACAGTTGCCGGTACTATGTTGCCAGCATCCATGGTAGCCATTACATATGTATATGTTTATGTTTATACAGTGCGTCAAAAAAACTTAAAAAAAAATCATGGCAACTCTTAAGCCCTAATTCAGGAGTTCAGTGGCATCCGGCATATTATGGGCTGCTTTTTGCCACGTTGCAAGGTAAAATCATTTAATTCAAGTACTGGAGATTTTGGGGGCGATGTCAGGATTTCATGTGTCCACAAGTGCAAAGTTGGGAGCCTGTACCTGACGGGACATTGATGTCGGGCAACTTAGTGTCCGGAAAACATATGGATCCCCTACCCATACTGCCAGCCATTGGTCACAGATCAAATAAGGCACCCAGATTTACATAAATTTTTATTTCAAAAGTTTTATGAGGAAAGTATAACATGATAACCATCTACTAGTTATGTAGTAGTAGTAGTAAACATTTTTATTCAATTGACAAGCAAAAGAATAGGAAACTCAACTGAGACAAGCTCATTTCCAGTGAGGTCCTTAATACATACGTTCATATTAACATCATCATAAAAAAATATATCACAAAATAACATACAACAATACTTAAAATAACACCACAGTATATAAATTACAATAACACTAACATCCATACAAATAAACGAGATATACATCACACATATTCCCATTCATAAAGTGCAACTTTACAACATATTTGGAGCATAATATACACAATTACTCAACATTTAACCTTTTATCAGCTTCAGATTTGAACCAACTTTTTATTTCTCCTAAATTAGGACTAGAGCTAATTGGCCTAAAATGGGTTGGCAATGAATTCCATATATTGGGACCCAAATAGAAAAAATGTTCTCTACCCAAATCTGTCCTTCTTCTAGGCAAAACATATTCCATACCCTCCACAGAGCGTAAACCTCCCCTAATTATCCTAACCTGAAATTCATCAGTAATATATTCCGGTACTTCACCCCTAACTGAATTGACCATATACAGTATGTCAAGACATGGAATATCCTTCTATCATGAGGACTCATCCAGTTCAAAGACTGATATAACTCTCTTCTATGGGTTCTCTTAGGCACATCCAAAATAAACCTAGCTATCTTATTAAAAAGAATGTCTGTTTTAGCTAACTGGGTTAAAGTTGCCCCTATATAAATAATATCCCCATAATCCAACAAAGGAATCAACGTAGCCATAGCTACTTGCTTTCTTACTCTGACATCCATGCAATTTCTAATTCTATAAAGTGCACCCAAACGTCTACTAACTTTTTTAATTGTACAATCTATATGAAGAGTCCAGCTCAATGATCTATCCAAATACATTCCTAAATATCTATAACACTGCACTTGTTCAAGAGCAATGTTATCCACAGTCACTATACTCAAACCCAAGTCAGAATAGGTCTCTTTATTTTCCCTAGAAAACAATAATACCTGAGATTTTTTTGAATTAAGGGCAAGTTTGGATTCACTATAGAATAGCTGAAGCTCATCAAATGCTTTTTGAAGAGTAAATTCTATCTGCATTATTGATAATCCCTTCACATAAATAATAGTGTCATCTGCATACAGATGACATTGTACATCAGGATTAGTTAGAACAAAAGTATTCATATATAAATTAAATAATATTGGACCCAAAATGGATCCTTGGGGTACCCCAGAAATTATCACCCTAAAATCAGATCCCCACCCATTTATTGAAACCATTTGTTCAAACAACATGAAGTCTTGCTATATTATGACATATGCAGTGAATCCCAACCTTCGAACTGCTCCGGAGGTGAAAGAGTTAACTTTCCATGCCAGGCATGGAACGCTGAGCTCGAGCTCTGTTGAAACTCTGTCTGTTGTTCTTCAAACTCAAACCGTCAGATTCTTTACTCCGCCTCACTGAACAGTCGCTCCGGAGATTTCTCCTTCTGCTCGGTTCATTTTGTCGGTTAAAGTATTGTTTTTCTTGGTTTTCGACTGAATTTAAACCGCAACCGGTCGGTTCAGACTCTGTCTGTGGTATTGTGAGTACTAGATAGGTTTTACATTAATTTCTATTCTGTGTGGAACTTGTAAACAGTTTATCGGTTCGGTTTGAACCAATCAGGTTGTTTAAAATATATTAATCTGTCGTTTAGAGTGTGGTTACCGGTTCTTATCGGTTCTAAAAAAAAAACAGATTTTATTACTGTTTTTTCCACGACCTGTGACACAGTTGGGAACCGATAAGAGGGTCTTACCTGGCGGATTGCCATAAACGGGTAAGTTTGGTTAGGCTGGCACTATGTCTGAGAAACCCAAAAGAAAAGCCGGGCCCACTGGGTTTCAACACTGCAGTGTCTGTGGGGAAGTCTTTGCCAAGGCTGACCCCCACACCACCTATGTTTATTGTCTGGGGTTTGACCACCTCAATGCAGACTGCCAGATTTGTAAAAATTTTCCTGCAGCTACCCTGGAAAAGAGAGTTGGTAGGCTCAGGGAAAGGGAGGCCATAAAGTCCGCTGAACCAGATGGCCAGCCCGGTTCGGTTCCAACCGAACCGGAGCGAGACTTCCTTGGGCAAAAGGAGATCCGACTCTGAGGAGTCAGTTCCAGCAAAAAGGACTAGGAAATCAGCTGGTGTGGAGCCAAAACTTTCCTCTCCAACCGCTGAAGAAATAGCCAAAGCGATTAAAATTGTCCAGTCGCTTTCCCCGGTTCCAACCGAACCGGCACCATTAGGTAAGCGTACGGTTCGGCCGATTCCACCGTTCAAGAGTATGATTTAGAGGAATATTATGAACCAGAGGAGGAAGAGGGTATGAGGAGAGTGAATGTGGATTTGAAAGTCTGTATGCCCATTGACCCGACATCTCCCAGACAGACCTTCAGGAGTGTCTCCTCCTAGGCTTTCTGAGTCCCCTCTCATTTTATGTTTTATAAAAAGTGGCTGAAACCCTCCAGCTCCCTATGGAGGAAGCTGTGGATGATCAAGAGGAGCCTGACTATGTGGAAATGATGGATATCCCAGAGTCTAGGAGACTATCTATTCCTTTGCATAAATCTTTTGGGAAACAGACAGTTAAAATTCTAAAACTCTCACACTATACCTCCTGTGGATAAGAGAATGGACAAGAGGTACACATTGTCAGGCTCTGATATGGAGTTCCTTACACAACAATGCAGCCATGTTGGGGTAATGCAGGCTGCAGCTTGTGACAAAGCAAATATTCCCTTGGCTTCACACCCCTGACAAGGACTCCAGGAGGATTGATGCCATGGCAAAGAAACAGTACATGGCAGCATCCTTGGGACTCAGACAGGCAAATTATATGGCTTATGTTGCTAGATATCAGAAATCCAGATGGGATACTGTTATGGCTCTAGCAAAACAGGTCCCTGGCCAGCTTGCCAAGGAGCTGGAGCAGGTGGCTGCTGATGGTATTGAGGCATCCAAGGTGCAATTCCATGCTGCAGTGGACTCTAATGATGTGTCGTCAAGAGTCATGGCTACATCTGTGGCACTTACATGAATGGCTTGGCTCAGATGTACTAGCCTGTCTCGGATACCCAGACTAAGGCCATGGATTTTCCTGTTGTGGGTAATTCTCTGTTTGGGGAGCAGACAGAGAATTACATGAAGAAAATGGATGAGTATAGGACCACCTATAGGAGTGCACAAGCCAAGGAAAGGCAGGCCACTCCTCAAAGGCAGCTTTCCAGGGGCAGGGGCAGGCCTTTTCATAGGCCTTTTTACCAAGCCCAGGCCTCCTCTTCTGCTTATGCACAGAGGGGGTTCTTTAGAGGGAGAGGCAGACGGGGTACAAGCAGGCCTGCTTCTACCCCTCAGCCCAAAGCCCCTGCCAAGCAGGCACCCTGATGGGGTTGCCAGGGCCGATTCTCAGCTACCTGTAGGGGGCAGGCTGGCTTACTTTGTCCAGGACTGGAAGTCTCTGACATTAGACAAGTGGGTCCTGGAAGTAGTAAGCCAGGGACTGGTTCTCAGCTTCAAAGAATTTCCAAAGATGAGAACCAGATCCTTTCCACCTGCAAATCCACCAGAGGCACTTGCCCTAGAGGCAGAGGTCTCTGCTCTCCTGGCTCTCAGAGCTGTGGAAAGGGTTCCACCCCTACACCAGGGCAAAGGATTGTACTCCAGGTACTTCCTTACCCCAAAAAAGACAGGAGAATGGTGGCCCATCCTGGATCTCAGATATTTAAACAAGCACCTTTTAAAACCAAAATTCAAAATGGTGACTCTGGGAATTATTCTACCCTCTCTAAGGCCAGGGGACTGGCTAGTGTCCCTGGACCTCAAGGATGCCTACTTCCATATTCTTATCAGAAGCTCCCATCGAAAGTACCTCAGGTTCAAGCTGCCCTCAGGCCATTACCAGTTCAGAGCAATGCCCTTTGGCCTCACCTCTGCTCCAAGGGTATTCACAAAATGCCTGGCAGTAGCAGTTGCTTCCCTAAGAAGGCAAAAATTGCCATCTTCCTTACCTGGATGACTGGCTCATGAGGCCAGTCTCCAGACCAAGTCAAGTTACATCTACAGATAACTCAGCAACTGCTCACCTCTCTAGGTTTCCTTCTGAATCTTTCAAAGTCAGTTCTAGAGCCTGTCCAGCTCCTCACCTTCATAGGCGCAGAGCTGAACACAGAGAAAGCCAGAGCCTTCCTTCCTTTACACAGGGCAAGGACCCTGGTCTCTCTGTCCTCCTCATTCACCCTGCAGGTCTCTCGACCAGTAAGGCATTTTCTACAGCTCCTGGGGCACATGGTTGCTTCTACAGCAGTAGTGCAGGGAGCAAGATTTCAGATGAGGGACATCCAGTTCCATTTGAGAGCCTATTGGTCTCAAAGGAAAGACCCTCTAACCAAATTGATCCCAGTAACTCGAACTCTGATCCAAGCCCTACAGTGGTGGCAGGATCAGAGCAATCTGAGACATAGGGTTCCCTTTGTCACTCAGTCTCACTCCTTAATCCTTACTACAGATGCATCCCTCTTGGGGTGGGGAGCTCACATGGGCGACCTCACTACCCAGGGATTGTGGTCCCCTCAAGAATCTCTGCTCCACATCAATCTGTTGGAACTCAGAGCAGTTTTTCTAGCACTTCAAGTTTTTTCCAAATCTGTTCAGAACAAAGTTGTACAGATCAGAACAGACAATACTACCACAATGTGGTACATCAACCAGCAAGGAGGCACTCAGTCTACGGCCTTGTGCACCGAAGCAATGAAGTTGTGGTCTCTGGCTTACTCCCTGAACACCTCCCTTATGGCAGTTCACCTCCCAGGCAAGGACAATATCCTGGCAGATGCTCTCAGCAGGATTTCCCAGGGCCATCACGAATGGTCACTGGATCCCCTGGTCCTGGAGGTAATATTTGCCAGATGGGGCACCCCGCAGATAGATCTTTTTGCAGCCCCAGACAATCACCAACTTCCCCTTTGCTGCAGGCCCCAGTGTTGGGATCAGTCCTCTGGATGCCTTAGTTCTCAATTGGGAAGGAAGTTTCTCTATGCTTTTCCCCCTTACCTCTCCTGTTCAAAGTGTTAGTCAAAATCAGATCTCAATCCTGCAAGATGATCCTGATTGCTCCAGATTGGGCCAGACAACCCTGGTATCCACTCCTACTGTCCTTAGCAGTCCACCTTCTCCTGTGTCTTCCCAGGAATCACAACCTGTTAACCTGTGCTCAGGGGAGGGTGTGGTACCCGAACCTCAAATCTCTCAATCTCAAGGCCTGGCTCTTGAAGAGTTAGAGTTTGCTGATCTACACCTCTCCCAAGGTGTAATGGATATACTGAAGGCTTCTAGGAAACCTTCCACCAGGGCTACCTGTAATTCCAAATGGAAGAGGTTTTCCATATGGTGCTCTGGGAAGCATATTTCCCCAGAATCTGCTGATTTACCCACAGTCCTGGATTATATGGTCCATTTAAATACCTTGGGGCTGAGACCAGCTACCCTAAAAGTACATTTGGCAGCTGTGTCTGCTTTTATTTCAGCAGGTAAACCGTCTTCTCTTTCAGCTCATCCTGTATTCTCCAATTTTTTTAAGGGATTGCTTCACACCAACCCTCCATTCAGGGACCCTGCCCCTGCCTGGGATTTTAATGTTTGCATTGCTCAGCTTATGCAACCCCCCTCTGAGCCCTTGTCTTCAGCAGAGCTTAAGTACTTGACTTGGAAGACTGTGTTTCTGGTAGCCATCATTTCTGCCAGACGCATAAGTGAATTACAAGCTCTGTCAGTGGAGCCTGATTTTATCTCCTTTCATAGAGATAAGGTGGTCCTCAGGACTAACAGGAAGTTCTTGCCTAAGGTGGTTTTAGATTTCCACCTTAATCAATCTATATCTCTTCCAGTGTACTTCACTGACCATTCCTCCTCTGGCGAGAGGAGGCTGCACAGCTTAGATGTGAAAAGAGCCCTTTGTTACTACATAGAGCGTACCAAGGGTCACAGGTTTGACTCCCTCCAACTGTTCCTCACTTATGGTGAGGTTGGTAAAGGGAAACCTGCCACTAAAAGATCCACTGCCAGGTGGATTGTCTCTTGTATCCAATTCTGTTATGAAAAGCTGGGTGAGGTTCCTCTCTCAGGCCTGAGGGCTCACTCTACCAGAGGTACAGCTGCTTCCCTGGCTGCTGCCAGGGACATCCCTATTCTAGAGATATTTCAAGCAGCTACCTGGAAAACAGTTCACACTTTTACCAAGCATTACTCCCTGGACATCCAGGCTAGGATTGATGCTCAGTTTGGCACAGCTGTGCTTCAGAGCCTATTTCCTAAGTAGGTTCTGTCCCTCCTCCATGGAGGTACTGCTGTGTAGTCTGCATATGTTATAATATAGCAAGACTTCATGTTGTTTGAAGAAAAAATTACTCACCTTAGTAATGTTGTTTCTTCTAATGGAGTCTTGCTATATTATGACCTCCCCGCCTGCCCCTCTCAGAACCTCTGTTTTTGGGATGTGGGTGGGCAGTGCAGTGTTAGCACTTAGTAGATGCCCACCTTGTTGTTTTCACTCCTCCTTTTTTGGGGTGGCTTGGTGTTGTGTTTTTCATTTTTTGGGTCTCCTGACTTGAGTCTTTGTTTTGGGACCAAAAAATGTGTTCTTATGTTTAGTAGCCAGTTGTCTAGTGTAGGTTTACAGCTTCCACACAGGACCTCAGTGAGTTTAGCTCGTAAAGATCTGATGGTTTGAGTTTGAAGAACAACAGACAGTTTCAACCGAGCTCGAACTCAGCGTTCCATGCCTAGCATGGAAAGTTAACTCTTTCACCTCCGGAGCAGTTCGAAGGTTGGGACTCACTGCATATGTCATAATATAGCAAGACTCCATTAAAAGAAACAACATTACTAAGGTGAGTAATTT
Source organism: Neoceratodus forsteri (assembly GCA_016271365.2). Lineage (NCBI taxonomy): Eukaryota > Metazoa > Chordata > Ceratodontiformes > Ceratodontidae > Neoceratodus > Neoceratodus forsteri. Next base: position 574,980,901 of record CM057452.1, read on the forward strand.
TTTCTTTCCTACCAGTTAAGTAAGCATCCAACCACCCAATCACCTTCGACGAGACACCCAAAGCAGGTAGTCTGGACAGGAGGATGTCGTGGTCCAGGGTATCAAATGCCCTAGATAGATCTACAAAAATTGCCCCCACCGACATCCCCCCGTCCAAAGCACCCACAATATCCCCAGTAACCTTTAACAGAGCAGAAGTTGTGCCATGCATGGACCTGAAGCCAGATTAATAAGTTTCAATCAGCTTACTATTTTCCAGATAGGTCTGTAATTGTTTAGCTATCAGTTTTTCAAACACCTTAGCTACTATTGGTAATAATGATATAGGCCTATAATTCTCCATTAGAGACCTGGATCCATTTTTAAAAACAGGAATAACTCTGGCCGTTTTCCACATTTCAGGAATTTCCCCACATGTAAGGGACATATTGAAAATATTCGTCAAAGGATATGAAATAACCGGGGCAGCATATTTCAATAGAATATTGGGGATCTCATCTAACCCACCAGCCTTCCTAACATTAATTTTGAGTAATGCATTTTGTGTTTCGAATGGGGATATTAGTTCAAACTCAAACTCCTTGTCCCTTACAGGGACAGCTTCAGTAACTTTATTTTGAAAATTTAAAGGGGAGAGACTAGTCTTGCCTTGTAATAAGGCTTTTGTGCCCACGGTTGTGAAATGTTCATTAAAACCATCCACAACCTGTGGGCCCATAGGGACTTCAACCTTCCCAATTTCAAATTTCTCAGGGTAATCCAATTGTTGATCTCCTTTCACCTTTTTTAAAACTTGCCAAAATTTCCTCGGATCATCAGTCAAATTAGAATTTAGTTCCTTATTGTAATAATCATTTTTAACCCTCTTAAGTTCACAGTTATAATAATTCTGCATCTGTTTATACTTCACCCAGTCGCCATCAATTTTTGTAAATTTAGCCACCTTCCATGCCCTATCCCGCTGTTTCTTAATTTTAAATAGGTAGGAATTATACCAGGGGGTATTGTTAAATTTTATCTTCCTAATTTTGGGTGGAGCATGCCTATTACAAATTGTCAGGAAATCCTCCAGAAACATCATCCAGGCATCAGCAACTGTGGGGACTAGATCTAACCTTTCCCAATTAAATTCATCCAACTCTAACATAAAATTTATATAATCAAAATGTTTAAATGATCTATAGTGAACTGTTTTTACTGATTTCCTTTGATTTCTAATATCATATATTATCTGGTGGTCCGAAAAGGAATCTGGAAGAACACCACTAGCAACAAACCTATCTGGGTCCGTAGTAAATAATAAATCCAATACTGTGGAGGAAAGTGGTTGTTTAGTATTGACTCTAGTTACCTCTGTAATTAACTGAGTCATGCCCAGAATATTACTCATCTCAACACTACTATGATTACTATCTACAGTTTTCCAATCTACATTTAAATCCCCAATTAACTTAATCTCACATCCATTTAAATAATCTCCCAAAAAAATCCTGCAGAACTTGAAACACCTCAGTGCTAGCTTTTGTAGGACGATACATACCCAATAACAATAAAGGTTTATTAAACAGAAAATTTAATAATGGAAGAACTTCAGAACCACACCAGTCCTGTTGACAATTAACTACCGATACATCCAAAGAACTAAGTGCGTAAATAATAACTCCACCCCCCCTCTTTGTTCGGTCTTTCCTCCATAAATTATAACCATTCATATACACCATATTGTCAGGGATCTTGTCAGACAACCATGATTCTGTAATTATATTTACTTCAGGACTATATTTAATAGTCCATTCCCTTAGATGGTCAATTTTTCTTAATAAACTACAGATATTAATATGAACCACACACATCCCATCCTTTTTCAAAATATCGGCTGTTAAATTGGAATTCAATACATCACCAGAGTTAAAATTTACCGATTCCAAATTAGTATAAGGTCCTGGATTTGGATGAATATCTCCACTTACAATCAAACTAATCATTACCACCATTTTACATACTTTATATAACTGTATTTTCAAGGATGTTTTCTTACTATGATTAACTATGATAGAGACATACAAGTATCTTACAGGGAGGAACAGGGTGCAGGAATGCACTATTTTTAAGCGAAAAAGATGTTCCAGGACTAGAGGGCATGGGATGAAGTTGGAGGGAGGACGATTCAGAGGAAACGTGAGGAAGAATTTCTTCACAGAATGGGTGGTGAACAAGTGGAACACCCTGCCAGAGGAAGTGGTGGGGGCTGAAACAATCACGGGATTTAAGAATGCATGGGATAGACATAAAGGAATTCTGGAGGTCAGGGGTAAGGGGCAACAGACTTCTTGGAAAACATAAACTGAACTTAGAAACTTAAATGGGCAGACTGGGTGGGCCATAGGCCCTTATCTGCCGACACTGTCTATGTATCTATGTAACTGTAAGATGGTCCAGATAAACTGTATTTTGTCCCCAACCTACCAATAGACCTTTGTATATCGAGGTCCACTTAATTAAATCAGATTCAAAATAATCAGTCAACATACCCGAACAAATTATATGATTGCTTAATTGATTCCCCCTAGTAATTATACTCAATGTATCCCCCTGCAGCCAATCACTCCAAAAAATCAATGAGCAATCATTATTACTCAGAGTACCCCTTGGAGCAGGGGGAGACATATAACCACCCACCAAGCACATAATCCCTAGCTGGAACAACAACATTTTCAGGATCAAACACAGAATTAACACCATACAACACAATTATGTATAAATGCTCCTAATACCATATAGTACTACAACAAAATTAAAATAAACACTATCCTAACTACAGTTTCAATTTATACAATAAATTTCCAAATAGTTTAACATGAATGTCTGTTCTACGTATAATATGAACAAATAAACCTAAAAACCATTAATTTAAGTTGCCATGCACCCCCAATATTAAACTAAGCCCTATAAATAAGTACTTTAATATACTTTAGTTAAAACACAGTTAACCTCCCATACTTACTCTAAACCAACAATTTCTGTGGACGAGTGGCACTCGAGTGGAGTTATGTGCATATAGTTTTAATATAAATATATGTTTTAGACTTCTGCTTAGGAAACAGGCCAAGCAGCAAAGCCTCATGGACCATGGGATTTTAAAAGAGAGGAAAGAAGGGTCTACCCTCTCACTGACCCAGTCGATACACTAATTAAGAGCTTCCTTCTTGACACCTACCTGTCAAAGCCTGTGTTAACTGCTATAACAGGTTGTAAAACAGCCACTGCTTTGAACCTAGGAAGCTTGTCATAAAAGACTGCATTTTTACGACATCAGGAGGTAAGCCAGCTCTGACAGATACCTGTGAAAATTCTCACAGCTAAGAGAGGTGCTTTGCAGGATGTTTCTCTAAAACATCAAAGGAGGAATGTTATTATAAACTTATGCTCTGATGAGAAATTAGAATGTCTTGTTTATAATTACAGTATTGCTATCTTTGCAGTTTTTAACCAGTCAGCTGATGTATTTGGGTATGCATTGGTCATATTACAAATTAATTACAGGACTAAGAGTGACCTCATATGCTGTGACATCACAGGGAGGTTGGGACTGTAACTTTGAATATTATTAGCTGGCTGAAAGGATAGAATCACTTTTTACTTTGGACTTCTGAAAGAACACACTCTTGCTCCAACTTTGCAAGACAGCACATTTGTGTTCTGGACTTAAGAAGCACTTATACCAAAATAGGTAATTTCAGCACCACTATTTACCAACTGAAACTGGGGTAGGATTAGTTACCCAGTATAAGGCAGTTTGTTCATAATTGTCCATTTATTTTTCTGACTGTACCATTAATGTTATATGTTCTGTGTTTTGTATTTTATTTGCTATTTTTAATTTTAGTAAACTTTGTTTTCCTTAAAATCCTGCATGCTGGGACAGTGTTAATAATTCTGACATAACTGTTAAAGTGCTTATAGTGTGTCACCATATGCAGCAAGGTAAGGAAATACCTAGGTCTCAGTTGAGTCAGAAGGGGGATTGTGAACCAGGTTGTGTGCCTGCTGGGTAAAGTATTGCACTGCTTTCCCCAAAGAGGGTGTGATATTTGGGCCTGTTACCTGGGTGTGCTAGCGAAAAAGGGTTAATATTTGACCCCAGGACTCGAGACTGGTAGTTGCGCAGACCAAAAACAGACAGGAGGGTTTCCGTGTTTGTCTCCTGTTCACATAGTGCACTTTGAGGTTGGTCACTGTGGGAGCAGAGGGCCTGACCCTCGCAGTGCATTTGTGACAGAAAGCACTCCTTTTATTGTCATTTTTACACTGCTTTTTGTGTGTCTGTATGTTACACATTGTGATCGTGCACAAAACTTTCTTGTGGTAGCAGTGCTCATCTGAGTAGCTGTCCGTTAACATTCATGTAGACTAGCACGGAGTAAGACAGTGTGCCGCGAATTAACTGTCAAGCTGTCCTGATGTGTTTGGTCAAGGTTAATTGATGCGATATGTTTCAGTTGTGCTAAAAAAAACAAACAATAAAACTGTCTTTAACATTAGGGAACACAACGCTATGAAACAGCAAGGGTGGTCAATACTCCATATGGCCCAGAACACAGTTCACAATATAATCCAAACAGGCCGGCAACAAAAATATTTAGCAAAATGCAAAGCATTTTATTTAATCCAAAGTTCAGAGTTCAGAATACAAAATGGATTGTTATAAAGATTCCTGCACAGCGAAGTTAAGTTGATGCTACTGTTATACACCTAGAGACTGGTACCTGCCTGTTTTTTGCTGCTTTCTTGAATTGTGGATGAAATAAAATATTTTGTAGTTTGCTAAATACTTTTGTTGCCAGCCCGTTTCTGTGGATTATATTTTGAACTGGCCAAATGGAGTGCTGACCACCCTTGCTGTTTCACAACGTTGTGTTCCAGAAGTTCTGCATCACCCTGGTAAGTGCTCCCTGACTGGCCTTTTAATTTTAAAAGCAGCCCATGAACTGGGGAGTGCAAGGACTGGAGAGAGCAATACAGCGTGGATGAATGCAAAAAAGACTGTCGGACAATCTCTCTACTAGAACCAGTAGAGGCTACTGTAGTATTTCCCATGCATATGTCAGAAGCTACCTTGTTTACTTGAAAATGCTATTGATGTTTGTTATATGAAGCTTGGTAGAGGTGTATCTTACAATAGCATTATTACATTTTTTTTCTAGTGCATTTATCCAGTGTAGTTCAGCTATGGTGTAGGATGTCCATTACCCTAGAACTCTGTTTGCACCCACTTTTACTGCATAGAGGACAAAGCACAGGGAAAGAAAGACGCTTGCTGAGGTTACATGCTGAAGTCAAATGTTGTGGTTATTGAAACTTGAGTTCTCCCTATGCACTGTTCTGTATTTCAGCCACTAAACCACTCTGCATGTGGGCTGACATATTCTGTTGTTAAACATCAGCAGCACCATTCCGTGCTGTTCATCAGAATGGCCTGGAATGGAGTAACTGCTGCCATACAACGTTCAGGCAGAATGAAAAGAGAGAGTAGCTACTGAGGAAAAATGAATTCAAGGTAGTTACAAAGGTAGCATCAGTTTGATTTATATAATTTAACTAAAAAAGATCAAAAGATAAAATATAGGATGAACACTAAAGACGAGGAGAGCATCTAAATGTCTAAAAGCTATTTCCTGTTACCTAACAAACTGCACCATATTTGTGTGGCATTTTCCCATTAGAAGCTATTTTTGAAGGCTTGTTCCCGTTCTGTTGTCTTTCCGTCTGTCTAGGCCTATTGGCAGCCTCAGTGGCAGTTTCTGATTTGCACTCCTGTATTAACTCATTGTTACCTGGGTGGCCATTTTGTGTCAGGTAAACAGTGGATAGTTTGGACTTCATACGAAGCTATTGGAAGTAATCAGTTTGTAACTGTAGTGTACAATGTGGCATATGTCACTCTAAACTGCAGCGTAATATAGTAGAATATGAAGGCACTGTGCCAGCAATGGAAGACCTGAGCAAGGACGTAGACTATGTCAAAAAATGCAACAGTGGTATGTACTAGCAGAAACACCCACTGAGCTAATTAGAAAGTCTGTGTAGCTGGAGCAGTAAGAGACTTGAAGCCAGTATTAAAAGATCAGCGTTTGCAGGGGAAATGTCTTACAGGTTCAGAGCAGTTCTCCTTTAAGTTGTCACTGATCGCTGTCTGACCATAAACAGCCTGTATCTGGTCTTGTGTGCTTTATATTACTATATTGATGCTTTGTACTCCCTCCTTCCCCAAGGACGCAGACAAGAAACAGGTATCAGCAGCTTAGAATGCCTTTCCTGCTTAAATTTTTGAAATAAAATAAATAATTTATTTATTCATGCTTGTGCATTCTCCATGATGTCACAGCCCCAAGGTAACCATACACTTGTAAGGATACAGGTGAGGTGCTGACTCCACAAAATGTGCACACCTGAGAAAATAGGAGTGCATAGCACCAACATGCTGCTGTGCTTTTGATTTACAATTTGTTTAATGACGGTGACAATGGACACTGTAGGAAGAATTACTAAATGGTGGGGGCCAGGAGGTAATAGTACATTTTTAAGAGAAACCCAACACTGCCAATTATAGAATTGGCCTATGGATTGTTTCATCAAGTTTTATTCTCGCATTTTAACTTTGTTGGTTAAAAACCCTTGTACTGTACACACCTGCCACAGACACCATGCAAGGAAACATTTAGCATTGACAAATGCTTGTTTTTTTTCTTTTTTTTATTGTTAATGCTTTTTTCCCCTCTGGAGCAGGTTGTACATCCTGGTCTGACCCCCTCCCCCAAGCCCCGTCACCCGGTTCCCTGGGGACTTAGCACTACCCAGCCATCCTCCATGTCTTGCCCCACTTGGTGGGGACCAGCAACCTCCCATTGCGCTGACATGTGGTCACGGTGTGCTGGAAGGGCCCTGCCACCAGTGTGGGGCCTGCAAGGGTCCGACTTCTCATTCTTGCTGCCCCGTATTTCCCCCTCTCTGGTTTTTCTCTCTAGGAGGTGGTGTGGGTATGCAGCGCCACTCAAGACGCTCTTGTTCATGCTCCTGCATGCAGGATATTGGCAGCCACCGCTCCTCATCTGTCCAGTGCTATGTGGTCCCTGGCTGCTCTGCCCCTATTTGCAGCTAATGGTCAGGCTAACGCCACTCTCCACATCCTCCCCTTCCCCCGAGGAGGAGAGCAATCCATCAGATCCTCAGTGCTCCTCCCTCTGGCCAGCACTCCAAAGTCCTGTGTTTGTTTCTGAACTGTCATTTTAAGGTCAAAGGGACTTCAGGTCTGTCAGATCACCCCTAAAACAAGAATACATCGGAGGAAATCAGGCATGTGGGAAAGGGCCTCTACTTAAGATACTTTCTCAACCAAAAGAAAAACGGGGGCTGGCGACCAATTCTAGACCTCAGGTACCTAAACAAACCCCATGTCAATCTCAAATTCAAGATGGTCACAATGTCTGTGGTGATCCCCTCCTTGCAACAGGGAGACTGGCTAGCCTCCCTAGACCTCAGAGATGCTTACTTTCACATCCCCATCAGGCCCTCTCACAAAATGTACCTCAGATTCAGATTGCCTTCTGGTCACATCCAGTTTGCAGTTCTCTCATTCGGCCTTTCTTCAGCTCCCAAAGTTTTCACAAAGTGACTGGCAGTAGTTGCAGCCCATCTCAGAAGACAGGAGGTCTTTGTCTTTCCCTGTCCGGATGACTGGCTGATAACAGGCAAGTCTCCTGAAAAGTTCAGAGACTCTCTCCACCTCACACAGCTCACTCTGGAATCCCTGGGTTTCCTGATCAACACAGAAAATTCCCAGCTAGAGCCAGTTCAACTCCTGGAGTTCATTGGGGCAGAGCTGAACACCCAGCAAGGGAGAGCCCTACTCCCAGTAGAGAGGCTAGAGAACCTCCAGAGCCTAGCAGACTCGATTGTTCTCAGCCAACCAAGGCCAGGCAGGCACTTCCTCAGACTCCTGAGCCACATGGCCTCCACTACAGCAGTAGTTCCAGGTGCCAAGTTTCAGGTGAGGAACATTCAGTATCTCTTGAGGGCTCATTGGTCCCAAAAAAGGAACTCACTATCAAAGCTGGTTCCAGTCACAAGGACTCTTATGAGCTCTGAACTGGTGGAAAAACAGACATATCCTCAGGGAATGAATCCCCTTCCAACAGAAGGAACCCTCCAGAGTGCTCACTACAGACACCTCCCTGCTAGGGTGGGGGGCCACACCTGGCAGGCCAGACCATAAGTGGTGTATGGTCTCCCAGAGTCCTGTCACATAAACCTCCTCGAACTCAGAGCTGTGTATCTGGCCATAAAAGCCTTTGCCCCTCAGCTCAAATGCCAATTTGTCCAAATCAGGACAGACAGCACCACCACCATGTTCTACATCAACAAGCAAGGGGGCACAAGATCCTGAAAGCTCTGCACAGAGGCCATGAGGATCTGGTCACTGGCTTACTCCCTGGAAATGCAGCTAACTGCCATTCATCTGCCAGGCAAGAACAGTGTGCTGGCAGACTCTCTGAGTCACATCAGCCAGGACCACCACAAATGGACCCTAAACAAACAAGTGCTTGCTACAGTCTTCAGAAGGTGGGGCACTCCAGAGATGCACCTCTTCATCTCCAAAGATAATCATCAGATTCTCCTATACTGTTACAGGCCTCCATGCCAGTGGATGCTCTGTCTCTGAACTGTGCGGGTGCTTTTCTTCCATTTCCCCTAATCTTTAGAGTGCTGCTCAAGCTCAGAAGGCAGCCAGCAACAATGATCCTGGTGGCTCCGGAATGGGCAAGTCAGCCATGATATTCTCCGCTCCTTGACCTGTTAGCCAGACAGCCCATTTGCCTGCCCTCGAGCCACATTCTCCTGACCTTGCCTCAGACAGGGATAACGTATCCCAACATAGAGTCACTTCGCCTCAAGGCCTGGTACTTGAAGAGCTGGAGTCTGAGACTCACAGTATTCAGAGGAAGTCCTGAGGATTCTTTGACTAGCCAAGAAACCAAGTACCAAAAAGACCTATGCTTCCAAATGGAAGAGGTTCTCTTTCTGGTGTAAAGACAGACAGATTGACCCTCTGCAACCTAGCTTGTCCTTTATACTAGACTATTTAGTTCACCTACAAGCATCAGGCCTTAGGGCCTCATCCCAGAAAGTCCACCTGGCAGCCCTTTCAGCCTACATTTCAGCAGGTAAGGAGAAAACTGTAATTTCTCATCCCATTTTCAAAAAATTATTTAAAGGCCTGCTGTGCCTTCAACCCCAACTTTTTTTTTCCAATTATTTAACCAGGTGAGACACACTAAGCTGAAAGCTTGTTTACAGGTGCAACCTGGGAGCACGAGGAAGTTAAGTGACTTGCTCAGGGTCACACAGTATGCAATTGGGGGCTGTGGGATTCAAACCCAGGTCTTCAGATTTGCAGCTCAGAGCCTTAAACCACTGCGTCATACTGTCTACAACTTAGGGAACCTGTTCCCCTTTGGGACTTGAACCTGTGTATAGCCAAGTTAATGGAGTCCCCATTCGAACCTATGGTTATAGCAGACCTAAAGTATGTCACCTGGAAAACAGTATTCCTGGTGGCCATCACTTCAACTAGGAGGATATCAGAGGTGCAAGCCCTCTTCACCGAACCTAACTACATTATTTCCCACAGGGATAAAGTAGTTCTCGGAACCAAAAGGATATTTCTTCCCAAAGTGGTGTCTGACTTCCACCTCAACCAATCTATAACTCTTCCTATTTTTTGTAACAGGCAGATCCAATCCTGGTGAGCGCAGGCTCCACTGCCTGGACATTAAAGGGGCTCTGACCTACTACCTGGAGTGCGCCAAGCAGCTCGGGTTCTCTCACACCCAGCTATTCCTCACCTATGGCAAGGTAGGCAAAGGCAGACCATCCTCTAAGAGAAAAATGTCTTGCTGGATAGTTTCTTGCATCCAGTTTTGCTGCAGTAGGGCTGGCAGACAGCCACCTCAAGGCCTCAGGGCCAGCTCTACTAGGGTCACTGCAGCCTCAGTGGCAGCAGCGAGGTACATACCTTTGCTTGACATCTGCAAAGCAGCTACTTGAAAGACTGTACACACCTTCACAGAGCACTATTGCTTGGATGTACAGTCCAGATCAGATGCCAGATTTGGCATTGCAGTCCTACAGAACCTTTTCCCAAAGTAGGTTCTGTTCCCTCCTCCTAACAACACTGCTTTATAATCTGCATAAGTAAAGCTTACTGAGGGATTCCTGGGGTGAGAAGAAAACATTACTTACCATAGTAATGTTGTTTCCTCCAGGGGATCTCTCAGTATGCTTGACCTCCCACCCTACTTCCCCTCACATAACCTTGTAGTAAACCGTTCTGCAGTCTCTGCCTTAGGCCAAATTTCTTGCTGAAGGGCCACAACATGTGTGATGTGTCACAGTGAAAGCTTCCTGTATATAGTTCACCTATAAGCGTTTTCTTTTTCTTTTTCTATTCTTTTTCCATAGTGTTAGAATAGGGTTAGGGATTGGGGCCTTTTGCCCCTCAGGCTACAAAATGAATCTGGCTAACAGCAGCACCTACAGGCAGCAGTCTTCAACTACAACCTGATTGGCTAATGCCATGCCATCATTAACATAAGTTCGATCTCCGGGAAGCTTAACCCAGCTGGCAAACCTGCATAAGTTAAGCATACTGAGGGATCCCCTGGAAGAAACAGCATTACTATGGTAAGTAATTTTTTTCATCTGTTCGATCTTGTCAGTACCCTTGAGTATGCAGAAGACTGAGGGCATATCCCCCTTGACCTCCTTTTGTCCAGTGTGAACATGTTAAGGGCCTCCAGATTCTCCTCCTAGATTTTGCTCCTGTACCCATTATCATTTTGGTGACCCTGCATGTTACCCTCTCAACTGCCTCAATGTTGTTTTTGCATTAAGGAACACAGAACTGCACACAGTACTCTGGGGGGAGGGGCCTAAACAGGGCCATGTAAAGAAGCAGTATTACTTCTCTACTCTGCTGCCTTCCCCTTCGATGCACCACAGCATTGTTGACAGTGACTGCACACTGCTTATCATGCTTCTGACCCTTGTCTTCTATGACACCCAAGCCCTTTTCCTCCTCCACTGCAGCAAGAGGTGCTCCAAACAGTGTCTAGGTCCTACTTCTGTTTGCCTCCTCACTTTGCATTTGGCTGCACTGAATCTGAGACTTCAGGAGTTGAACCAGTCACCCCGCGTGTTCAGGTACCCAGCTTAGTCTCATCAGCAAACTTAACCAACCATTTGGAGACTGTTGATGAAAATACTGAAAAGTAGTGGCCACGGTATTGATCCCTGAAGGATGCCATTGAGTACTCCTCTGTACTCAGTAGTGCCCCATCCAGCACAATCTTTTGCCCCCTGCTGACAAGGCAGTTAGTAGTCTACCTTGTTTATGTCTCAAGGTCTTTACCCAGCAGGTGGTAGATGAATTTAACAAACTACCCAGAGAGGTGGTTGAAGCTAAGACTGTGATTGGGTTTCGACTTGGTTAGGACAGATACAGGGAATAGTGGGACCCGCAGGCAGAAGACGGGAAGGGATACCTGGGGATGTGGGTGACGATCAGCTGCTAGGGCTATTTGATATCTAAATCCAGCCTGGTATTATGCTGAGCATGGATCTAGGCAGGTAAATGGGCAGATAGGATGGACCTCTGATCTTTTATGTCTGACGCAGTCTATATTTCAGTGTTTCCTGTATACCACGTTGGTGCACTTTGCCCAGAAGCTTGTCATAAGCCACAGTACCAAAGACCTCGCTTGAGTTTTGATAGACTATGTCTGTAGACCTGCCCCTGTCTACCATCCTGGCCACTCCTTGAAGGTCATCAGGTTGGTTTGGAATAGTCAGCCCTTCATAAAGCCATGCTGAAAGGGGCCAAAAACCTTGACCTAATCAAAGTGAACATATGCTTGATAATGGCTTCCAGGATCTTGCTTAGCACTGCCAGGCTGACTGACCTGTAGTTGCTTGTTTCAGACCTTGCCCCTTTCTTGAAGATGGAGACCATATTGGTCACTTTTCTGTACTCTGACACCACATCTGTCTGGAGAAACTCATGAAAAGTTACTGCCAGTTTGTTCCTTTACTTCCACTATGATCCTGAGGTATACGCCGTATGTTTACCTTTGCCAGATAGTCAACTATCAGATCGGGGTGTGATGTCCACAGGCTAAATCGTGGCTACCCCTAATCTCATGTGCCCTTGTGATGAGCACTCGCTGGGGCCCTTTGGTGAACACCGAAGCAAAGCATCCATCATCTCAGGTATCACCCCTGGGTCTCTCACAGATTTCTCCTATGCCAACCCCCACTCTTCCCCTGTTTTCAGTGACTCACTCCTTTCTTTCACCTTCCTCCTTTCACTTATTTACAGTAAGAAGACTTGGGCATTGTTCACAGCTTCTACTGCTATCCTGGCTTCCAGTTCCACCTTGGCTTTAATTCTAGTCTTGCAATTCCCTCAGTGCTGCTCCATACTTCTGTCTCTGGCCTGGAGGCAACCCATCTTTTTCCAATGGTCACATACCTTCTTTTTCTTCAGTTGCCCTAGATCCCTGCTGAGCCATAGTGGGGGGGTCACTTTTTAATCCTTTTTTCCTTATTTGCTTTAGGAGTATAGACCCTTTTGGCTGCTTCAAGCACTTTCTTCAGTGAATCCCACATATGGTGTGCGTTACCAGCCTTGCAGCTTCTCCAGACACTTGGTCACCAGATCCTTCATCTTGGCAAAGTCTGCCTTTCTAAAGTTCCGGGCCCTGGTTGCTGTGGGACGGCTAGTCTTTCCTGTCACCAGGGAGAAAGTTACTTTTTTGTACTCACTGCCTACTGTCAGTTCTTTGATGTTCACACTATAGATGACCCCATCACAGCGGCTGAAATCAAGGTCAAGACTGGCTGCAAACCTGGTTTCCAGTTGCCTTGGTGGCACAACTGGTAGCAGAATGGAAAAGTACTCGGAGCAGCCTGGGTGAAAATCCTAGCTAATACACTTGTTTCTTTCTCGCGTCAGTTTTTTTGGGTTTCATTTATATGTGTGATAGGGTTGGTTGGGTCCTGTCCCATTTTTGATGTGTAGAGAGAGAGAGAGAGAGTTTGAACCAAGGATTCTGCCTCCTATCTGTCTTTTCTGTTGGACTGCGCAGCCAACTCTTACTTTACTTGCTGATCTTCCATAGATCAAGCCTCACCATTCATTACTGGAGGGTGTAAGCCATAGGTGCCAGACCCCGTGGGAGCATCTGGCTTTAAGTTTCTCAAGGAGGAAGGGCCAGAGTCGGGGATGGTGCCACCCTCGAGGCTGACATACAACGTGGTGCTCGCGGGTTGGCTAGTAACCGACACTGGCCCTCCATCCTTCTCAGTTCTTCTTTTCCCGCTGTCTACGTCAGATCTCATGGGAGCTGAAGCCGTGTTTTACAAATTTAGCTACGTCAGTTCTGTTGCCACCACATTTTACTTGACGCTGTACCTCCACCATCAATGCTGTCCTTCTCCAGGAAGCTGGTAATATCTTCCTTTTTTCTTTTACTTTACTCTTAGTGTGGCGCTGAGTACTGTCACTTTGTTTTTTATTTATACATGCAGTCATGTCCAGTTTGGGGCCTAGTTCCAGTAAATCCAATGCAGGGCGTGCCTCTATGAGTCGGTTCCTCTGTGGCAAGCCAGTTACCGTAATGGACCACCATGACCGCTGTCTTACCTGCCTGGGTCCGTCTCACGATATGAATGACTGCAATGCCTGCTTCTTTATGGACCACCGTGGCCTCAAAATCCGTGCATTGAAGGTGGGTCAAAAACCTCCCACATTCGGAGGGTAGCGCCATTCTCAGGACGCCAAGGCCAGGTTGTTGGGCCCTTCCCTCGGGTCTCCCCCTGGTACTATACATACCAATGCAGAGCAGGCCTCTGCTATTCCTAGTCTTGATGGGATGGAAGGCCTGTGCGAGTGGTCAGTGGGACAGTCGGCCTCCTCCAGAGGGTCAGCTGAGCACTCCTGCAATCCATTGCCTCCTCTGGCACAGATGCCCCCAGTGTCACGGTTGCAGCTATATTCTCTTCTGAAGCAGGTGGAGCCCTTGGTGCTGCCTTCTGGTGCAGCTTTGACACCTGTGAGTGAAGCAGTGTCAGTCTCGGCACTGGGTCCACTTCCGGCACCATTCGCATCGCTGGGAGAGGGAGAGTCTCTGGGGTAGCCTCCTTGGAGATCTCCTTGCTCTCTTCCTCTTAGGAGGAGGAGGAGGATGATCCTGACTGGCTGCCCTGCTCCCTGGAGCCTTGGGACTCTCCTCCACCCAATCTTAGGGGCTCTGGTACTGTGGAGTCTGCTACTGCCCTTCCTGGGGCAGTCCTTGGGGATGCCTGCTCTCCATCCTCCAGCGCCACTTGCGGTGCCTGGGCCACTACTGGCACCATTGCCGGAGAGGGTGTCGGCATTAAGGGTGATGCCAGGTTGGGGTCTGGTGCTGGCTGTGGTGCCAGGTCAGCTTCCAGCACCATTCGCAGTGCCGGATGAGACCCCGGCATTGGGGCAGATTCCAAGGTGGGTTCTGGCACCATTATCGGTGCTGGAGCTGCCTCAGTAGTCCCAACTTTGGGTACTAGGGTCTTCCCGATGAGCAGATCCCTCTCAGGTGAAGTGGGGTTGGGGAGGTTGAGGTCAGCATGGAGGCTCATTTCCAGAGCAACTGGAGGCTCTAGGAGGAGCCAAAGTGTTGACCCTTCCCTCCTCTCCTCCCCAACCTACAGAGCCTGTAGTTGGTGGGGTCAGGGAACACCCTCAAGGGCTAGATCATCTCCAATCACCCCATCTGCGGGTTCCCCCCATGGCACCACCCTGTCCACCCCTGTCTGGTTGGGTGCCCATTGGTTGACGGGTTGCACAGCCCCCTCCCTTAAGAGGGGTTCCCTGCTCACTGTCGCAGCTCTAACAGAGGACCTCCTCTGGACCATTTGGGCTCTTCTCCTCCTCCTCCTCTCTTTGGCCCTATGGAGCCCATGACCTGGGAACAGTTCATGGCATCGGTGGCTACATTCCATGGGTACCTAAGAGCCCTGGGTGAGGTCATCTTTAGACCTGAAACACCAGCTACGCTGATTCTTGAGTTGAGCTCCTTGGCCTCTTCATCTTTCTCCAGCAAGGAAGAGGATCCATCTGTCCTCTGATGCTGATCTCGCCAGCTATCAGCAGTTCTTATTGGCGGCAGTATAGCGCAGTGGTCTAAGTCTCTGAGCTGCAAATCTGGTGACATCCAGCAGACCAGACCTGGGTTTGAATCCCACAGCTTCCACTTGCATACTGTGTGACCCTGAGCAAGTCGCTTAACTTCCTTGTGCTCCCAGGTCGCACCTGGAAACAAGCTCCGGCTTAGTGTACCTTTCCTGGTTAAACAATTTCCCCTTTCCCTTTCCCTTATCGGAGATGCTATAGAAGCTCCTTATTTCCCACTTCACAATCCTGCCCATGTGACACGGGCATTCCTTGGGGATACATCAATGACAACCTTGTCATCCCTCCATGGCCTCGACGCTTCACAGAAACATCACACAGGGTCTGGCATCATCACTCCATACCCAAGGGACTGTTAGTGCAGGTATTGCACACCCCTGGGGTCTCCAGGTACTATGCCCCATCCCTCTTTGGGAGTGAACCTCCTGGACACCCCTTCTGGGCATCATTGCCCAAGGCACAACTGCCCCCCGGAATCTGACTCTGCTGAGTTTGATCGCTGAGGTACAAGTCTAGTCTCAGTGGCACACCTTCTTCTGTTTGTCTCAGCGCACCAAGCCCACCAGTCTGCCTATGCCAAACACTTATGGACGATGCTGTGCCAACTCCTGGCATCTATGCCTGATTTAGAGGCTACCAAGCAGACCATTAACCTTTCTGCCATTGGTCTGGAGCTGGCGAGAAACAAAGCAAGGGCGTCTTACAACATCAGTGAGGTAACTTCCAGACTGGCAGGAACTGCAGTCTGCATCAGGCGGGTGGTGTGGCTTCCCCTCTCAAGGTTGTCATCTCTGGCCTGGAGAAGGGTGATTGCCTCTCCTTTCCATGGGGCCCATTTCTTCTCCGGCACAGTAAGGTGTGAGTTAGCGGGGTGCCTTCCATCTCCAAGGCATCGGGAGTCTCCGTCTCACCCTGACCAGTCTTGGGCCTCACCAGGCTCATAAGGGGCCCCCCACCTCTTTCTGTTCTCCCCCACAAGAGGCTGAGAGGGACTTTCTGTCCTCAGGGAGGTGCCAGCGCCACTTACGTGGTACTTGGTACTCACCCACCAGTAATTAATGGTGGAGATTGATGTATGGAAGATATAAAAATGACATACTCACCATAACTCTTGATATTTGAAGATATCTTCACCATTCATTACTGCTTCCCACCCACCTTCCCGTCATGGCCAGACTGCTGGGTGGTGCTGCTCCCTGTTGGCCTTCTCCCTCTGGGAGACCACTCTTGCTGGCACCTCCTGGAACTCTGAGCACAGCTTGTTTGTGGCGTTCTAGGGAGAAGGCAAGCAGGGATGATTCTCTTCTCTCATGTGGGCCCCGGGGCTCGAGTTATCTATTAGACAGAGGACTCCTCCATCTTGGGATAGCAGCATGTGCTGGTTTTTCTCTCCATCTCTCTAGATGGATACCCTCTCAGCTGTTTCCATCATGCCAGCCTCCCATGTTTACCTTGTTCGGCAGCTCTCAAGATTGCCTATTGGCATGCCTTGAATCCCAATCTTCTGGCTCCACAAGCCCTGGGGCCCTTATGTCCTCTTTCCTCTGGTGGTGGTGCCTTTAGGGCCCTGTCCTACAATTTCCTCTTTTCGGTATCCCAGGTCCTGGGTTATTGACAAGGGCAAAATCCCCATGAGCCCCCCTCATCCAGGGATTCTCTACTCCCTTCTCTTGAGGGGATTAGGCTTTCTCTTACCCCCCTACCACCACCACTTTTGCTTAGTGATGGTGAGGTCTGAGGGGTTATGCCTTCTTGCTAACTCCAGACCAGGTGCACTTCTTGTCCATGAGGACTTTGCCCCAGGGGTGTTTTCTTACCCTTGCGCAGGAGAGAGAGAGAGGAACTCTCATATGAATCTTTTTCCTGTCTTGGCCTGAGTCTTTCCAAAAAAGAGGCACATTTTGGAGGCTGAATGGGCAGTGAACTCCTGTTCCTCTTTTCCCTTGCAAATGACCATCTCTTTCTTGACTCCCTTCAGCACCCTCTCTTAGCAACTCCTAGAACAATTATTCTTCTGCCACTCTTGAGGTTTTTTCTGTATACTGTTGGACCCAAGTCTTTTTCAACAGTCTGGAGCATGTCATCTTGACTACTGTCTACAAGAAAGCCTCTCTACCCGCCCTAATAGGGATGTTGTTTATCCCTGTTATAGGGTTACACACTTAGTTCCTCTCTCTCTCTCTCTTTACCCCCCTCTCCTTTCTCTCACTCTCTATTTCTCGCTTTCTCTTCCCTCTCTCCCTCTTTGGCCCACCCAGTGGCTGGGGTCACCCCTGTCCAGAACCGCCCTAGAGTCCTTACCTCCTGTGGTCGGCTTTAGGTTTTTGGTTTTGTATCCTTTCCTTTTTCTATCTCTTGGGCTCCCTTGCCCCACTCTCCCTTTTCTCCATCACCTATTTTCCTCTCCAGTGAGCGGAACTAAGGAGGTTGGGGGGGGGCAGTGTCAGTTACTGGCCAACCCATGTGCACCACATCGTACGTTGGCCTCGAGGGTGGTGCAGACCCTGATGATGGCCCCTCCTCCTGGAAAAGCTTAAAGCTCTATGCTCTGTGGGGTCTGGCTCCTCCGGTTTATACCCAGCAGTAATGAATGGTGATGATATCTTGGAAGATCAAGAATTACGGTGAATACGTAATTTTCATTTCTTTCTTCTTCCTTTGCTGTTTCTACCTTGCTTACTTATAGTTATAAAAATATGTCTGACACTGGGTTCCCTGATTTGTAAACTAGATGTAGTTATTACTGTTAAAATGATTACAGAAACAGCTTTTTGAGTTTAATTAGGAAAGTGTAACAGAGTGTGACCTTTTGACTTCAGGCTTGTGAAATCTGTCCGCAAAAGAGGCCAGCTTGTAGCTGGGTCACAATGCTCTGGAAGCTAGAATCTGACAAGGTTCTGAAGTTTTGGGTGAAAAGGGGAGAGCAGGTATCTTCAGGGGGATTTGGAGACCAGATGCAGCAGAGAGCTGATTGATTGTAGGCTTCAATTCTGAACTCAGAAATTGAAAGATAGAAACATAGAATTTGACGGCAGATAAGGACTACTTGGCTCACTTAGTCTGCCCATTTCCCTACCTAATGGATAAACTGCAGATCCTAGTTAACCAACAGCCTTCTTCCTCCTACCCCCCACTAGGAATTGGACTTTGTTTCTGGACTGCCTACACTGAAAACCAGTCTGTACATTTATTTTTATTTTTATTCTCTTGTTACTAACAATAATAATAAAACACTACTTGTGGACTTTACAATCTCTTTTGGTCTGCTTATGCTTCCTGACCCTAGCCTCAGCCACGATATGCACAACACGCCATTGTGAATAAAAAACAAAATGTAATTTTCTGTGCAGCACCAGGTTGTGCATTAGAGTAAGGTGCCTCAGGGAGTCCCAGGTTTCCAGTTGTCCCTTGGTGATGCAGCTAGTAACGCAACAGAATGGTATTCCAGGCATCCTGGGTTCAAAGCTGAGCTGAGGCACTTCTGTCTGTCTCTCTTTTGTTTGGGCCTCAAACCTAGTCCCCTGCTGAACATGATTTTCTAGGAAGCAGTCCCTGAAGGTGTACAGTAACTCTGTCTCAGCCCTGCCATTAGCCCTTTTGAGATGCCCACCTGTACCCAGGTGAACGAAATCCCCCAGGATCACTACTGCATTTGTATTTTCTACTCTTGTAATTTCCTTAACAAAAGTGGGCATCATGTTCTTCTGAGTAGCTCGTGGTCCTGTATCATCCCCAGCGTGATTCCTTTTGGCCCTTCTTTTCCCTTAGCTTGACCCATATGCACTCAGTGGCACTGTTTACCCCTGCTGCCCTCCATAGTGACTCCCTTTCTTAACAAGAGAGCTACCCCTTTTCAGGCCAATACCTTTGGATAGACTGTATCCCTCTATTCTACTTCTGCCTTGCTCTGCTGTCGTTCTCTCGGTGATCCCCTGCATTTGCCTTCTTTCCTTGGTGATTGCCTTCCCCATCCTCTTGTTTAAATCCCATTTGACTGCTCTGCTCAATCTCCTGACCAGTATTCCCACTCCTTATCACAGGTGCAGCTTATCATGGGCATACAGACATCCTTTGCCCCAGATGGCCAAAAACGGGAAACTCTCACTCATGCGGCAAACCGTACGCCAAATTCTAGCCTGCCTAAAGGTTCACTGCATCTCCTCACTAGCCCACAGGACTGGGAGGATCTTGAAAAATATCTCCCTGGATTCCTTTCCCTTCAGGAACATTCATATGTTCACTTTTGTGCCCGTGGGATAACACCAACAAATAATGTCCCCTTTATTGTGGAACTCTGCTTCTAAGGTTTGGGTCTATACTGTAAGAAACAGCTTTGCATTCAATATTTAAAAAGTCTCTTTTTTCCAAAATCTCTGAAAATCTATAAGCAAGGGATAATAAGCTCTGTTTCTACAATAATTATTAAATTATTAGTCAGATTTTCAAGTTTCAGGTTTTATTTATTATAGCGCAAATTTCATTGAGAATCAAAGTGGTTTACATACAATAAAACATAAGCTAAAATCACAACTCTAAATTTAAATACCATAAATATATTAAATTAGCAATCTGAATGGATTACTTTGCAACATAAATGCTTCTTTAAACAGATGGGTCTTTAGCTCCCTTTTAAAAAACTCTAATGAGGGACTCTCCTGGATGTATCGTGGGAGAGAGTTCCAGAGGATGGGTGCAGCACAAGAAAATGCCCATACACTTGTTGACTTCAATTCCATTCTCGGAACCTTTAGTAGTCCCTCATCTGTGGAACGGAGAGAGCAGAGGGGAGTGATAGGGACAAAGGAGGTCTTGCAGATAGCCGGGCCACTGACTGTGTAGTGCTTTATAGGTCAGCAGACCGACCTTGAAGGAGATCCGCCACCTAACAGATTTTAAATGCCTTTTGGGGATAAATTTAGGTACTGGGACTATGTCCAACTGATCTTTTTGGAGTCAGTCTTCTCCACAGAGCAGCATTCTTTGATCTTGTGCCAGAAGCACAAGGACCCCATGGGAGCCTAAACATTAGGGGTAGGTGATGCTAGCATCAGTAGAGGCCTGCAGACACACAGGCACCTAGACGCATATAATTTATGAGGCAGAAAAGGACCGCTTGGCCTACCCAGTCTGCCAGATGGACCCTGCCTGATCTGCCTCCACAGACCCTAGCTGGTCTATTGCGACCCTCCCTCAATCCTGCCTGCCTAGTTACAACTATTCCCCTTGTGTCTGTCCCATGTATGCTTGACTAACTCTACTGTTTTCACTTCCACCACTTTCCCTGGCAGTCTGTTCCAGGAGTCTACAACTCTTTTAGTAAGCAGTACTTCATCAAATCCCTCTTAACCCCCTCCCCCTCCTTCATTGCATACCCTCTGGGCATGGTGCTCTTTCTCATTTGAAAAAGACTCCTCTGCTGCACCCATTTTACCCCATGAGGTACTTGTAGGTCTCTTATCATATCCCATCTCGCTCTTCTCTCTTCCATTGTATGCATATTGAGATCCCTCAGTCTCTCCTCATTGGGCTTTTGGTGCAATGCCTCCACCATTTCAGTTGCCCTCCTAGACTGCTTCCACCCTGTCGATGTCCTTTCTGAGGTGCGACTTGCAGAACTAGATACAGTACCCCAGGTGGAGGCTCACCAGCGAGTAATAATGTAGTGGCAACACCACCTCCCTCCTTCTGCAGCAGGTACATAGAAACATAGAAGATGACGGCAGAAGGAGACCATATATCCATCTAGTCTGCCCAAGGGTCACCAAGGCCATCTATGGGTCCTGGGACCTAGCCCCCCTACCCTCTGTACCTTGTTGAGCTTTTTGCTGTGTCCCACCTTCTCTTAAAAGCCGCCATGATTTTAGTGCCCACCACCTCAGTGGGCAGTCTATTTCACGGTTCAGTGACTTTCTGTGAAGTAATACTTCCTCAGATCCCTTTTGAAGCTCCAACCCCGTAGCTTCCATTCGTCTCCCCTGGTAGCCGAGCCTTCTGTTCTGTTAAAAATTTGTGAGTAGGGCATTTTGTTAATGCCCGTCATGAATTTGAATGTCTCAATCATATCACCCCTCTCCCTTCTAGTCTCTAGAGAGTACACGTTCAATGTCTTTAGTCGCTCCTCATAAAAGAGCCCTTGGAGGCCCTGAACCATCTGTCACCCTTCTTTGCACAGTCTCCAACCTATCCCTGTGGTTCCTAAGGTGAGGGCTCCAGAACTGGACACAGTATTCCAGGTGGGGTCTCACCAGGGACTTGTCTAGTGGGAGGATTATTTCCCTCTTCCTACTGTCAAAACCTCTCCCTATACACCCTAGCATTTTATTTGCTTTGCCGTAGGCTTTGTTGCATTGGCTTGACTGCTTAAGGGTGTCACATATGATGACCCCGAGATCCATTTCCTCGTGTGAGGTGCTGAGTTGGACCCCATTGTGCCAGTACTCTGCTCTGGGGTTCCTCTTACCCAGAATCAACACTTTGCACTTCTTTTTTTCATTGAACTGCAGCTGCCAAACCTTGGACCGTCTGTCCAATTATTTTCAGGTCTTTCTGCAGTTCCTACACTGCCTTGGTGCTGTCAACCCTACCACCTAACTTAATGTCATCTGCAAAGAAGGGCTATTTTGCCTTGAATGCCTTCTCCAATGTCACTAATAAACATATTAAAAAGGACCAGTCCCTGGGAGATCACGTGATGTCTGCAGCACCATAGCAGCTCATCTTTGGAGCTCTCTCCTCACCGCTCATCCACCTGCCAAATATCTAACTTTTTGGGCTTGGTAACACTCCAAAGCTGCTCTGATCTCAACTTTAGCACCTGCTGAATCCATCTATTAGTCTAATTCGCATCGTGATTGGTGTTCTTCGCCACGATAGATATGGATACCAGTGAGACCTTGCTGAAACACACACCTCCGTCTACCCTGCAGAAGGCCACAAAAAAAGAACAAAGCTCAGCCTACACAGGCACGATAAATCAGTGGTTTCTCCAGTGACTCCAATCCTCCTGACAAAAGACAGGTTTCTCCAGGAACTAGCACCTTACAGGGATATCCTTACAGAAATATGTATGGAACTTAGATGTCTCCGTGCGGATATGGGAGACATGGGCAGAAGAGTCGGGGACACTGAAGCTTGCGCTGCATCCTTGGAGGGATGGAAAGAGGGAACGGAGCCTGAAATTGTAAAGCTCAGGCAAGTAGTCCAGAAGCTACAGCTTAAAACAGAAGACTTAGAGGGCCGCTCCTACTGAAACAATATTTTAATATTTGGTCTCCCAGAAGACGAGGAAGGCACCTCTACAATTGCATTCCTACAAAAGCTTCTGACCAAGATAGTGGGCCCGTCTCCTCACAACCCGACCTACCTACTTGAGTGAGCTCACCACTCTCTGCGCCCTCGCCCCACTGATTCTGCCCGCCCCGGCCTATCATTGCCAGGTTCCTGAACTACCTTGAGAAGCAACATGTCCTGGCTAAAACTAAAGAGCTTCAGTCAATAATCTGGGAGGGGAAAAAGCTTCAAATAACCAAGGACCTGCCACTGGAAGTCAGACAAAAAAGAGCCACTTTCCACTTGATTGTCAGCAAGCTTATAGCGGCAGGGTTTAAATTTAAGATGGCATACCCAGCTTGCCTTCAGCCCTTCATTGCAGGCTCCTGGTTATCCTTTGACACCCCTGCCCAGGCATCGAGAGAACTGGCCTCTCGACTACCGGACCTATTCAAAGACCCATGATCGATCGATTGCAATATTAGTGTTTGGACTCTGTGCCCTTTGTGGTCATGCCTGTGTGTTGGAGCGATGGATGATGTAATTTTGAATTATCCTTTGGTCCTGTGACTGTTCCCCGAATGGACACCCTTGATCTGTTGTGTCTCCTTGTAGCTTGAAGTCTCCGAGACCTTGTGGGGAATTGGGCCCGAAATAGATTTTGGATCTCATTTCTCCCATCACCACTCGATACAGCCTACAGGAACTCTGGACTCTAATCCTGGTTGTCCTAGGGGGCGATTTTATGTGGGACTGAATCCGGTGGTATTTTTGTTCCTACCTGAACCGACTTGGCCATACTGTCTAGGACGTTTGCGAGGGAGCATATAGTTCAATTTTGGGTCTCAGTTTTCTTTAAGTTGGGTTCCCAGTCGCCAAATTGGCTTTCTCACTCCATTTGGTAATTTTCCTTTTTTCTATCCTACAAATGCTGAAGGTGCATATCTAGCCCGGAATGTCTGGTGAAATCTCCTCCCCGTGCTATGATGGGTCACTCTTCACTCTTTTCTACCCTCTCAGACTTTCCTCCTTCTGGTTGAATGGATCTCCAGACATACTCCACAGTCTCCCCCTGATCTACGTATTTCACTCCTCGTTCTGTCCCCTAGCTTACTAATCCATTTCTCATTTTCAGACCCTTTTCCGCTTGGCTCTTCCTTTCTGCTCTTATTCCTGGACCTGAGCATCGCACCGGGGCAATACCAGCTGTGGCATGCACCAAACCTTCCCTAGACTATCGCAATCAGGTAGGCCTAACAGCCCTCGTACAATCCCAGGATTCAATATTTCATCTGTTTTATATATATATATATATATGTGTGTGTGTGTGTATGTGGTGTCATTATAGATGGATGTGTGGGTGGATGGGGGCCCAAGGTGCGGCTTTTTCTGTGGGTTGTTTTCCATCACGTCCTGGAGTTTGGGGGTGGGCCCTATATACCATTCTGCTTATTTTTTTCCCCGGCAGCATCCGAGTGTATAGTTACTTGCCCTGTGTCAGGATATGGAAGGCTCCATTACTTGTTTCAGATATGGGTTATACCCTCTCGCTCTCCTGCCTGTCTTTTCTTCACAGGGATGCACTCATACCGGCCCTTTTGGTTAAATGTCAGAAGTGCCAGGGCCTTGGGGATACAGCCCTTCTCAGTTTTGAAATGCTCTATGCCACTAATTACCTGGCTTTTTGTGAGGGTCTTTGTACATAGTTGTTGTTGTGGGGGGGGGAGTTGGTTTTGAGGGGGCAGAAGGAAGGGGAGGGAGGGGAAATGGGATAGGTTAAATGGTTTTATATCACTTTGGGTCTGTCTCTCTATGGGGACAGGGCTAGTTTCACGATTTCAGTTTATTCAACAAGTGACATTGTTCATCTAGTTGATAACTATGGGAGGAAGGGTGAGTGGTCTCCCCATCAAACTTCTGCATACTGTGATTTGGAGGGAAACTGGTCTCTGAACTGTGTATGTTTTTTGATTTTGTCAGTCATTCAGACTTACTACTCATACCAGTTATCTATTTGGTTCAGTCATCAGATGATGGGGAAATTTGGGGGGTGGGATGGAGTGTGCTTGAAGTTGCTTAATTACAATATTACCTGAACTGACTCTCCTGATTATGGCTAACAACCAAATTAAAGTTGTGTCTTGGAATGTTAGGGGTCTCGGAGATCAGCTCAAGATGCATCAGGTATTAAATCATCTCTCTATACTTCATGCCCAAGCAGGGTTTCTTCAGGAAACCCACCTCCTCCCCCATAAGGCAGTTAAGCTTCGTAGACGGGATTGGCCAGGTAGTCTCCTCTGGGGAATCACCCTCCAGCAAGGGTGTAGCCATCTTAATAAATTGTTCTGTCTCATTTCAGGTAGACCATACTATTTCAGACCCTCAGGGTCATTATGTGTTTACTACAGGTCTACTTGAATGACAAGAGCTGGTTTTAGGTAGTGTATATGTCCCAGTGGGTGACGACCCAGGCTTCTTCATGGAGCTAGCCAATAAACGGACTCCTTTCCTTAACATTCCCTTCATTCTGGGAGGAGATCGGAATATCTCTCCCACTCAAGACCTTGATCACTCATCTGGCTCCCTCATGCCCCCCTGAGCTGCACAACTAGCTTTGAGGGAGTTCATGGAGCTGCTAGGGCTCTGTGATCCCTGGAGAGTGCTCAATCCACTATCTCGCAATTACTCTTTCTATTCTATGGTACATCTCATCTCCTCAAGAATTGATTATGTGCATTCTAGTTTCTCCTTACTTCCTGGACTTTGTAAGGCTGGCCTTGAACTTATCGTGATCTCTGACCATGCAGCGGCCTGGCTGTTACTTACCCCAAACTCTAACCAACAGCTTGACAGTTCGTGGAAACGTAATACCCAGCTTCTCAAGGATGAACAAGTGATTACTAGAATTTCTAATCTAATTCAATCTTTTGTCACCACTAATCAGAACATGGTTAAGAGACAAGATCATGAATGGTGCGCCCTGAAATGTTTCTTGAGGGTTGAATTCATCTGGCTAGCCTCCACCTGGAAGCTTCGCAGGGAAGAAGAAGTATTAGCGATCCTGGCCCAAATACGTACTCTGGAACAATCTCTTTCTCCCACATGCTCTCCGGAGTCCTTTAAGACTCTACTAACCCTTTGGGACAAGTATGCTGCTCTCCTCCAAGAGAAAGCAGAGTATTCCATTCTCAAGACTAAGTCCAAATATATTGAACAAGGAGAAAAGGCAGGATGTCTGCTTGCTCTCCGACTTTGGCAGCTGGAGGCCTCTAGGATTATCCCTTCAATTTCCACCCCAGATGTTCCTTAAAAACACTTCCCAGGGATGTGGTGGCTTTCTTTTAGAATTTCTACTCCACTCTATATGGTAAACGCCCTTCTCCACCGACCACAACAGAAATAACGTTGTGTCTGGAATCTGCTCCACTACCCTGCCTTATGGATCACCATCGTGCGTTTCTTTCAGCACCTATTTCCCTGGCAGAAATAGAAACCGCAATAAAAAGTCTAGCCCTAGATAAAGCTCCTGGCCATGATAGATTTCCTTCAAACTTTTACAAAATCTTCCTCAAAGACCTGTCCCCTATCTTACTTCGACTCTATCAATATATGTTCTCCGCTGTTAAGTTGGACCCCTCACTTCTGGAAGCCACTATAATCCTCCTCCTTAAACCAGATAACCCTCCTTTTAACCCGGCGAGTTATCGCCTTATTTCCTTACTAAACTGCAGTATCAAAATTCTTGCCAAACTCCTGGCAACCCGAATTAAAGAAATATGGTCTGGGCTATTAAGTCTGGAACAAGTGGGGTTCGTTCCTGGGAGATTTTCCATGGATCACCTCCATAAGATCAGTCACTTATTTCAGACTGCCCAAGTCTCCCTTCTCTCAATGGCCTTAATATCTCTTGATGCAGAGAAGGCCTTTGATAGAGTGGACTGATCTTTTTTGTGGCTTATACTACAGAAGATGGGCTTTCCTGCTCCGTTTCTTCAATGGCTTAAAATGCTCTATTCCTCACCAGCGGCTAAGATCTACTGCAATGGTGTCTTTTCTTCTTCCTTCTCCCTATATTCTGGCACACGTCAGGGCTGTCCCCTATCTCCCTTCCTCTTTAATCTATATCTCGAACCACTTATTCAGCGTCTCAAGTCCTCCCCTAACATAAAAGGCATCCCCATCGGCAACTTCTCCCCCTCTGTCTCGGTATCTGCGGACGACATCTTACTTCATCTGACTGATCCGGTTCCTTCTCTTACTAAGACCTTTAAGGTAATTGACCAGTTCAGTCATTATTCTAACTACAAAGTTAATCTCAGTAAAACTGAAATATACTCCCTCAATCAGTTTATCAGCAGTCAAGACTTCACCTCTTTTGGTATGAGATGGTCCTCTCACTCTCTTAAATACCTGGGAATCTCTCTTACCTCGGATTCTTCTCTTCTGGTAATACTGAATCTTGAAGATCTCCTGGTGGTGATCAGACAAGCCTTAACAAGGTGGAAAGATCTTCCTCTCTCATTGTGGGGTAGAATTAATATAATTAAAATGAATATCCTTCCTAGGCTCTTCTATCCCTTAAACATGCTTAATATCGCACTTTCCCTCACCTTTTTTAAACGTATTCACTCATTGATTACTTCTTTCATCTGGCTGGATAAATCACCCAAACATTGTTATCTTAAGTTGAGCCTTCCCAAAGATTTTGGTGGACTCCGACTTCCTAATTTCCTATTTTACTACTAGGCCAGCCATCTCTACAAATGCGGAAAGTGGTTGTCTAGTCTCCAGTTGGCTCCTGACTCTGAATATATCCCTGTCTGGCTACAAATTGAATCACAGCTTTTTACGGTCCACAACCTTTCACCCACCACAATTCTTTTCTCCCCTCGGAAGTCCCTACCAGACGTAGTAATCTCCTCTACAATTGGTATCTCTCTTAAAGTCTTCTCCCAAATTTATGCTCATTTAAAAGTCTCCCTTTCTAAAGATTCCATACAACCTGTCTTTTCTAATCAAAACATTAAGATTGGGAAACACCCATTGACTCCAGGTTGGCTTCCGTTACCACTGAATGTGAGAGTTGCAGATTTTTACTCTTAATCCTCTCTTCTGAAATCCCCGGAGTTAATGGGTAAATTCCAGCTGGGTCCTACATGCATCTTTAAACTTTACCAGATCCGGCATCTGATATTACAACAATTTGGACCCGTTCCAAAACCTTCTGGTCTCAGAGACCTCCTCACCCAGGTACAAGAGTGGGCCATTAAGCCCCACAGCACATCTGGTCTGTATCTGTGGTTGCTTACTGCCCACCCTTCTCTTTCCCCGGCTGGCTCCAAGGTATGGGAATCCTTGCTACCAGGAGTCAGTCTTAACTGGCCATGT
Source organism: Neoceratodus forsteri (assembly GCA_016271365.2). Taxonomy (NCBI): domain Eukaryota; kingdom Metazoa; phylum Chordata; order Ceratodontiformes; family Ceratodontidae; genus Neoceratodus; species Neoceratodus forsteri. The sequence goes on from CM057452.1 coordinate 575,008,844, forward strand.
CTTTGGAAGGATCTCCATACTTACATATCCCAAGACTGGTTATGAGTCACTCAGTACCATATCCTAAACAACATGTACTGTACCCCAGTCAGACTAGCCAGGATGGGTTGCCTCCCCTCTCCCATTTGCACTAGATGTGGAAAAGCAGATGGTACCCTTCTCCATGTTTTCTGGTCCTGTGAGAAGGTATCTTCCTTGTTGGTACAAATAGAAGAACAGAGTGACCCCCTTTTGGGATTATCTGGCCTTTTTTCCCAAAAAATGTGTTACTGGTGACTATTCTCAGATCTCGGTCAAAGAGAAGAGATACATGACCCTTATCTCTTTGACGGTTAAAAAAATGGCCCTTAGACACCGGTTGGATCAGATACATATTTCATATTCCGAATGGGTGCAAGAACTTTCTTTTACTCTTCAGACTGAACATATGATTGCCAGCATCCATCATCGCTTACCTTCATTTAATAAGAAATGGGGCAAACTTCATGCCCTTTACATATCCTGAATTCTACTGAGTGTTCTCTGATTACCCCACTCTGATGTCTGAATGTATTTGGTATGGATATCAGTTTGAGGGCTTGACTGTAAATGGGATACTCAGCACTCTCCTTGGGGGGGGATGGTGGGTCCCCCCTTTTTTGTATTTTTTTTTATTTCTTTATCCCGATTAATGTATACTTTTACTGTCCTGTAAACAGTTTGTGTATGTTTTCCTTTATAAAATTTGAATAAAGCTGATTTAATAAAAAAAAAAAAAAAGGACCGGTCCCAAGACCGATCCCTGTGGTACCCCACTAGTGACCTCCCTCTCACCTGAGTTCACCCCATTGACCACCACTTTCTGCTGCCTGTTCTTCACCCAGTTTCCCACCAACCTGACTAAGCTTCCAGCAGTGCCTAGGTCCTCTAACTTCTTTAATAGGCGCTTATGCGGCACCAAGTCAAAGACCTTACTAAAATCAAAGTATAGGAGAGCCACTGGGTAGGCTTTATCTAATTCCTTACTTACCCAGTAAAAGAACGTAATAAGATTCGTCTGGCATGACCTCCCTGCTACGGACCCATGTTATCTCCCATCCTGAAGTCCATTCTTTTCTAGGTATTCTACTAGGTCCTGTTTAAGTAATGTTTCCATTAATTTCCTGACTATAAATTTAAAGCTCACCAGCCTGTAATTGTTGGGCTGCACCCTACCCCCTCCCTTGTGGAGAGGTACCACATCTTCTCTTCTCTTCTCCAGCATCGAGGCACGGTTCCCTTCTGTAGTGAGCGGTCCTCTGCAAGTTCCCTTAACACCCTCGGGTGTAGTCCATCCAGTCCAGGTGCTTTGTCCACTTTAAGATGCTCCAGTGGTTCCCTGACCCTGTCTGCAGTGAATGTTGGTGTCACCATTCTTGGGATCCCCCTATCCTCAACCTTTATGCCACTATCCAGAATGGGCCCATCATGCTCCTTGGTGAATACCGAATAGAAGAAGTTGTTCAGAGCAGGTGCCTTCTGTTCATCATCCTCTATGATCCTATCACCATGTAAGAGCCGGACCATCCCCCCTCCCTATATCTCTCCCTATGTATCCCACTGGCCCTACCCACTGCTTGGTCACACTGCCCTGTCTCTTTGAGGTAATCAGATATGATAACCTCAAAGCCTCTTTCCTGCTTAGTGACTATCAGTGCTCCCACATCCTGTACTCAGTACCTCAGTTCCTATGCCCTAGGTGCATGATTTTGCACTTTGTGGCATTGAACCCCAACTGCCATGCTCTTGACCACTCCTCGAGTTTTCCAAGATGCCTATGCATTTTCTCCACGCCCTCCTGAGTGTCCACCCTATTACCGATTTTGGTGTCATCTGCAAAAAGGCATACCTTCCCTTCCAATTTTTGTGTGGTGTCGCTTATGAAGACATTGAAGGGGACCGATCTAAGTACTGAGCCCGGCCGCACCTTGCTTATCACTCTCCCATCATTCGAGTGAATGCCATAACCACCACCCTCTGTCTCCTATCCATTACCCAGTTTCTAACTCAGTTCATCATTTTGGATCCCCACCCCTAGGCTGCTTAATTGCTTTATCAATCTCCTGTGCAGCACAGTGTTGAATGCCTTTCTAATATCCAGATAGACCACATCCACTGCCCTCCTCTGATCGATTTCCCTAGTCAGCTCTATCAAATAAAGGTGCTGCCCACCCCAACTGCCTCAGTTGACTACAAGATAGAAACCAGAGGGTGGTAGTAGGGGAGAACTCTCGAAACCTAGGCCTGTAACCATTGGGGTTTCACAGGGCTCAGTGCTTTGCCCAGTGTTGTTTAATATCTCTATTAGTGACATAGTGGATGGGATCAAACGCAAAATCATCCTATTTGCAGACAGCACTAAGCTCTGTGGGAGAGTGGACACAGAAAGGAGACAGGAGCTCATGGAGGACCTGGCTAGGCTTAAAAAGTGGTTGGGTATCTGACAGGGTTCAACTCCAAGAAGTGCAAGGTCATGCACCTGGGAGCTGATAACCCAGGGACTGGTTACTGGCTGGGAGGGTTACAGGTGGCTAGTTCTGAGGAGAAAAAGGACCTAGGGGTAATCATCACACGGGACTTGAAGTGCTCTGCCCACTGCCATAAAGCAGCCGCCAGAGCCACAAGGATGCTGAGATGCATCACCAGAAGGAATCACCTCCAGGAAAGGGGAGGTCATTCTGCCATTGTACAGGTCCTTGGTGAGACCACACTTGGAGTGCAGTGTGCAGTTCTGGTGCCCATATCTGAAAAAGGACATCAGTTTACTGGAGGGGGTACAGCGTAGGGCAACCAAGGTGGATCAGGGCCTGCAGGACAAACCCTATGAGGAGAGGATGCAGGAGCTCAATATGTAGTCCCTGGAGGACAGACAATTGAAATCTGCAAGTACCTTAACGGTATCAACAAGGTTAGTATGGATGGGCATATTCAGTCTCAGTGGAATGGGTCCACTAGGGGGCACAGACTTAAATTAGTGGGAGGAAGATTCAGAAGGGAAATGAGAAGGCACTTTTTCACAGAAAGAGTGGTGTCCAAGGGGAATGAACTGGCGAAGGAGGTGGTATCATCGAAAACAGTGGACAGCTTTAAAAGGGGTTAGGACAGAGTGACAGGGAGCATTACAATACATAGGAAGATGAGTAGAGGGGATGAGAGGGGGAAGGAGGAAGACTTTAGGTGGAAAGGGGAGGGGGCAGCTCCCATAAATTCATCTGAGAGCTGCACACTCGAGCAGACTAGATAGACCAAAACTGCCTGTTTCTGTGCGCAGTTTTGTATGTTCCTTTTTTCCTGCCATTGATTGTGCTCTTCAAAAGTCATTCACCTCAGCTCTGCCTTTCCCTTTGACACCTTTCTTGTTCGCAGTTCCAGTATGTCAGGCCCTACCCCCTTTCGTTTTTATCCTTACGGCAATAAACTATTCTGGACTGACCTGCAGGCTTTGTGTCTCAGCTGTGTCTGTACTTCATCTGACTTTCATTGATGCAGTTTTTGCCGTTGCTTGTCTGTTAGGTCTCTGCAGAATAGGGCTTTTTGTGCAATGCTCAGTCTGAGACAGCCTCTGTAACTGCACAAGACAGTTGCCTACAGCTCCTTTGGTCCCAGTCTGTGACTGATGATTTGAATGTACTACAGGTTTCTCCACCCCCTCCCTTTTGGTGGGGTCCATGGGCCTCTGCATATATCTTTCAGACCTCTACTCGCTCAGGTAGTCGCAGTCTGTAGTGCTGGGTCTGGTGTCACTTTGGCAGCCCTGGACCATGTCTGTGTCAGGGTCTTGAAACCTTCAGGCAGCTGCTGTGCATGGCGCTGAGGTTGGAGTTGCCTCCAGCAAGGACTGCTACCCCTTCTCAGTGGTTGCCATCCTCATTGCTAGTCTCAAGGTTTTTGGTAGACCCTGTGCAGTGACACGGTGTGACCCTGTGCTGTGACACATGCGGTGTTGGTGCTGACCTCTGAGTCATCCTTGGCACCGCCTATGGTATCGTTGGTCATCTCTCACCAGTAGCTCACCACCTCTTCTATTGTTAGAGTCAGTACTTTTGAGAAGTTTTTCTTTTGCACCAAATTTGGGCATAGGTTCTTCACCACTGAACTTGGTGGCATTTCTCTTTCTTCCTCTTGTCCACTCAGATAGTGCTGCTGACATCGGGGTCAGCCTTTCTAGATCCTCTCCTTTTCTCTCTAGTGGACCAGAATCAATTACTAACTGAGTTCTTGTGGCACTCCACCCCTCAAGGTGTACTCTACCGGGACTCAAAGTCAGCACTATTGTATGCTTTTTTCCAGACATCTTTTCCCTCCACCTGCAGATGGCTCGGGTCCCTTTGTAGGTTTTTTCCAGTAGGTCCCCCATTCCTTTGGATATCCCCTAGCATGTTACTGACTGAATACAGAATCCCCTCGCCCTTTGGGTCTGTCTCAAACAGATTTATGGATGATGGTGGTCAGGAAATGGTTTAGGGATACAGTTCTGGCTAATTTTGAACCTGCCCCTGACTGCCATACCTCACCCCATCGCTCTCCCCTTCGAAGGGCAGCCACCAGATCATTGACGTTCTTCCCTTGTATATGTAGGACCTTCTGTTTTTGTTTCAGACATGCAGCTTACCCTAGGCAGCTCACCCTAGGCTGGGAGTTTTTTCCCTTTCCAATCCCCAGGACCCCTCTCTGAAGTTCCTTAATCTACCCTTACCTGACCCTGTGGTCATCCCTCCCCTGTAGCCAGTCTTGTCCTCTTCAACTAAGGCTTCATGGGCGTCACACCTACTTGAACTTTTCTGTTTATAGGGATGAAAAAGCCCAGTACCATGTGTCGCCAAAATCCTTAGTAGCAAGGGAGCACCCCACATATGGAGTCTCTTCCATTTTCACCCTCAGAAGTACCCACCCATTCCTCCTGCCTTTTTTTTGGGGGGGGTTCTCCCTCTCTGAAGGATAAGCAACTGGATGCCTTAGAGAGAAAAATGTTCTCTTCAGCCCCTGCTATCCAATGTATAATGTGCTGTGCATATGGCAGTTTATCAGCTGCAGCTGTGGATGTGTTCCCATGCCCTGCTGTCTCAGCTCCCTGCATTCCATTAATTCAAAGAACTTCTTCAGCTGTCTTCTCACCTGGGGCCCTTTGCGCTGCATAAGCTATTTAATGCCTCATTTGAAGGCAAGTCATTTTTCAGTTCACATTCCTTCCAGATAACCTATGCCTATTTCTTCATCCCAGACAGATCCTTCCCTTGCAGAACAGGCTAAGGTGGACCTTCAGTCCTCTCCTCTTTGTCAGCCCATGACTATGAGTGCTCTCCAAGTACAGCAGCAGTGCAATCTGTGAGCTATGCTTTGTGGTTTTCCTGGGAGGGCCCTGTCTTTTTTTGTTCCTTCTTCTGGGGTTCTTTCCCTTACTGCTAGCTACTTGACCAAAGTGGTGTTCTATAAAGGAGACCGACTTTAATAAGATAGGACATTTACTTACAGTAGCTCTTGTTCTTCGTATTTTCTCCATAGAGCAACAGTTGCCCTCCTCTCCATCCCCACTCTTGACTTCCTTTGTTTTGTGACAGAGCAGTATGGTTCAAGGGGAATGTGTTCTCTCCAACCGGGCAGCCCCAGGCTGGAGTTTTTTTCTTTCCTTTGTCTAATTTTGCTGGAAAAGTACTCCTCCTTTTGTTTGTTTGTACTCTGGGGATAAAATTCCTGTACTGGTTCAGCATAGGTTTTGTACTTTGGAGCCTTCATTCTCCGGCCAGAGATTTTTCATTTTATACAGGGTGTCAGTTAATACCCTTTTTTGTTTTGTTCTGGCCCCCAGGATATGGGGCTGAATCCTAGATCACATTTATTTTCTTTAATACTTGGGCATGCCCTTCCAACACCCCAGGTGGAGATTTTGCCTGGCTCAGCGACTATCCTTCAGGATAACATTTTTATCTTAAGTTTTAACCTGATCTATAATTATAAAAAAAAAATCCATTCTGTTTTACGTTTTCCTAAGTTATCTTCCCCCTTCCTTATTTTAATGGATTTTCTCTGAGGAAAGAAGGATCTGAGGTGGGGTGCAGGCATTTGTGCATCTATGTGTCAGCCCCGTCTGCAGTGCCGGCCCCAACTGTTTAGGCACCCATGGTGTCTTGCACCTCTGGCCCTAAAACAAAAGAGTCTTGCTTTGTTTAGAAGATATATCGAACAGAAGAAGGACCAGTACTCAAGAACTGCCATAAAAATTCAGTTTATTTAAGCCATGAAGTACAGACCCAAAAACCAAGGTACTAATACCCCATGCACATCCGTCTCTCTCTAACCCTTCCTCACTGGGATGAGCTCCACTTTGCTTCCAGTCACTAAATAGCAACAGTAATTTTCATAAATCACATGTGTATTTTACCTCCCTGAAAGTTCTGGAAGATAGGGAAGGGGGAGTGGGAAGGAACATTTCCAGCTCCTCTACACTTTTCCGTTAAGGAAACAGTGCATACCATCCCCTCCTTAATTACTATAGCAAATAAGCTGCTTATTTTACGTTTTAGAGACAGGAACCTCATATATAAAGAGCCGCATCATAAATGCAAACATCAGTTTAAAAACATGAAACAGTAGATTACAAGACAAAGCTGAAAATCTAACTATACACCTAATTCTTGAAACTATATTCTAATTCAGTAGAGAAAAGAGGGGTTTCAAATATGTTTTCCAGCACATAGGATGTCAGTCATCATTCACAATAAATGCATAGTGTGTTTTTCATAAACTTCATTGAGGTAAGATAAATAGCAGATAAAGAGAGGGTTTGTATTGAGCAACACTGGCTGAGATCTCTTAGATTAATTCCATTTAATAAGATATAAATGTGAAACAGCAAGTTAACAGAACCCGTGAGTTATGACATCTACCACCAAGTCCTTGGTACAATTGAAGACCGACTGCATTTTGTGCAGAATGCAAGTTCATATTCCAGATTTGATCTAAAAAAATGAAAAATTCCTAATTATAGAAATGGGTTTAGGTCTAATACTTCCTTAAGTCCAGAAGGGACCAAGCTTTGAAGGTGGAAAATCCACCAGTGTGGCACTGGCTTCAGCATGGGCCCTCAGGCTTTTCTCTATGTAAGAAGTGCACTGCACATAAATATGCAGTGCAGGGCAAGTGGGTTAATGTTGGTAATTTTGAACAAACTGTAGAAACTCAGCAGTTTGCAAGCTGCTTCACGGATTATGTAATTTACACTGCCTGGTGTTCCTGCAACAGGATTTATGTTGGGAGGACCACCAGGCAGCTTAAAGTCCAGATGTTGGATACTACTGGGGCCTAAAGAAATGGCTCCGAGAAGAGTACCTTAGAGGTAGATTATAAATGCACACATTTCTTTTTTATTTATTTATTGAAATCTTGGATTACATCCATGAGCAGTTGCTCATTTATGAGTTCCACGTCCGTTATGAGGACAAAGGTGCATCAGAACAGTAGTACATGTTTTAGACAGGGTAACAGTAAGATACAGTAGTACATTTTTAGACAGAGGCTCAGATATTCAACCCACTGATGCACCCCGGTGTGATATTTAAAAGGGAAAAGTGCGCGCACAAATCCCGATGCACCGACGCATCAGTATATGTCTGAGGCACAGGTGGGCGTGCCCATGCATAACCTTCACAGGTCGCTATTCAGCGGGGCTGTGCAGAGTTGTCATGCGCAAGCCCTGCGCCTGCACAAAGTTACGCCAAAAAAGGAACAAGTGATGGCCACCCACAGGTGAGCTGCCGCATTGCAGGCGCAACACAGCAGCTACCACCTTTGGGTAGCCTCCTGTTCTCCCCACCTATTGGCGCTTATGCGATCGCGGGCATCACTGTATCCCAAGTCCAATATCCTTGGTGGTCCAGTGGACGCAATGAGCCAATCGCGGGCAGCATTCATCCCAAGTCCAATATCCCTGGTGGTTCCAGTAGACGCACGCGAGCCGATCACGGGCATCATTCATCACCCCAAGTCTGATATCCCTGGTGAACTAGTGGACCCCCACCCCACCACCACTGAGCCCCACCACCGCTTCCCCCTCCGTCAGTCGGTGGGCAGCAGCACCCTGCTGCCCGCCGCCCGCCAACTGACAGCTCAGTAGGGCTGCACCCATTGGTTCAGAGCATGAGCCAATGGGTGCAGCCCATACCGTACTAGTCAGTCCAGATATGTGAAGGCAGGTGGGTGCTGCAGGTGGTGGGGTGCTGCTGGCTGGCTGGGGCCAGTGGGCGGGTGGGGTGGGGGTCCACTAGATCACCAGGGATATCGGACTTGGGGAGTGATGAATGATGCCCACGATCGGGTCTCGTGCGGTCCACTGGACCACCAGGGTTATTGGACTTGGGAGGGAGGAATGCTGCCCGCTGACATCAGGCTCATCGCGGTCCACTGGACCACCAGGGATATTGGACTTGGGGGGGGGGGGAATACAGTGATGCCCGTGAATCGGCTCATCGCAGTCCACTGGACCACCAGGGATATTGGACTTTGTTTTACACTTACAGGACTTCCCGCGATCGGGCTGCAGGGGGCGCCGGTCCCCGACAGCTGCTCGCCAAGCGCAAGTGATTGAGGATTGGCGCACCTGCATGCTAATGGCATGCAAATGGGGCCGTAATCAGATGCAAATGGCCCCCTGTGCACCTTGCATAAATTATGACCCCATTTGCATGTCCCCCTTTGAATATCGCAGGTGTGTGCATGGCGCAATGGCACTTGAGCCACCGCATCTCCATGCTCCACTCTGACCACTTGCGCTGGCGCAGTGCCACTTCGCCATGCACAGTGGGGGTGGCCAGGGTGCGACATTCAAAGCAGTTGTGCCATAGTGCTGCTCCATTGAATATCGCCCTGGCCACACCTGTGGGCAACAAAGTTGAGCTGTGCCCAGGCTTGCGCCACAGCCTGGCGCAGTTTGAATATCCAGGCCAGAGTTTCTAAAGTGAACTCACCAAATTTAGGATCATAGGCAGCAAGTAATTTGCCTGAGTCAAAGTTAGGGCACCCTACTGGGTTGCATGAGAGGAGATGATAGTAGGAGGGTAGTGGTAAGGGTTGGTAGGGCGTGGGGGAAGTATACAGAATGGATGGGGTAGAGGTGGCAAAGGTTGTAAGGTAGGGTGGTGACCTGAAGTGCTAAGGATAGGTCACCTCAGAAGAGTAGGTTAGACGTGAGATAAGAGTGCTAGGGTGCCCTTGAGGCACAGGAGGAATGTTAGTGGAGGCAGCCACAGCTGCTGGTCGAGATAAGGTGCTGTCGTAGTTTGTATTTGAAAACACCAGTAGTTGCAGCACCAGCAATGTCAGGTGGTAAGACATTGGTCCAGTGAGGAGCACAGTAACAGAATGCGTGTTGTGCCAAGGCACTGCGGAGTCTAGGAATTTTGTAGATCTGGGTGGCCGAGTTCCTTGTGAAGTGGGAGCTTGAGTACATGGTTAGGAGTTTCTGGACCCCTGCCGGTAGAAGATTGAGAGAGCATTTCTTGGCAAGGAGGCAAGATTGGTATCTTATTCTGTCCTTTATTGGAGCCTCCCAGCCTGTGAGTAGAGGTCACAGGTGTGTGTGTGAGTCTCACAGCACCTGTGAAAAGGCAACACGCCTTATTAAGCTCGATGGAAATGTGTTGTAGGGTGGTGTCGGTTGTCGATCCATAGATAGCCAGTCTGTAATCGACACGGGAGACTACTGAGCTGTTGATGGCCAGATTCAATGCCTCATAGGTTAAGCAGTGCTTGTGGCAGTAAAGAATCCCTATTATTGTACTGATAGCCTTTTCTGTGTTATCAATGTGTTGGACATAAGACAGAGTGGAGTCTATTGTGGTACCCAGATAACGGAAAAACTAGGCATGCTCCAGGGTGTCACCGCTTTCACTTCTGATTGCAAGGAGTAATGCTTTGAACTTTCTCTGGGTGCTAGAGTACAACATTGCTGGCATTGTAGCATTCCTTCTTGTCTAAAGTTCCTGGCCTTGGAAGCCAGAAGGAGAAGGAAGGAAACATATTCAATTCAGTGCTTTAGAGTAACTGGTAATTGCTATTTTTCTTTTAAACTTAGATTGTGGGCTTTTAGTGACACTGTACCTTCTTTGTTGTCTTTACTTAGAGTTGTTTTTGTGCTGTTGAAAATTTAAAACACAGTGGTGGTGTATTTCTGTGCTGTCTTTAATTGCTGCAAATTTTATCTTGGCTTCTCTGACTGCCCTGTAGTTTGGGTGAGGGTGTTAATTGTCTGGCCTCTGACCTCAGCTACGTGATAACTGGAGGTGGGGCTTAGTCAGAGTTGAGGTAGCAAGTGAGTTTTATTTTCTCAGAAGAAGCCAGAAGGGGAAGGAAGGAAACATATTCAGTTCAGTGCTTTAGAGTAACTGGTAATTGCTATTTTTCTTTTAAACTTAGATTGTGGGCTTTTAGTGACACTGTACTTTCTTTGTTGTCTTTACTTAGAATTGTTTTTGGGCTGTTGAAAATTTGAAATGTAGTGGTGGTGTATTTCTTTGCTGTCTCCTTCCCCTTCCCCCATCTCTTAATTATATGCCCTGTTAAATCTGATTGACAGGAGCTAAACACAGGGCATAGTAAGGGGTGTGAAGTAGGAGGGGCATAAGGGGGAAGAAGCCCACCCTCAGCACGACAAGTGTTTTGACTCATTTATTTATTTATTGGTTTCTTTTCTTTTTTTTTGAAGAAAATTATCTGAGGATCAGTGGCAGGATTTTTAGGACAGTAAATTAATAACAAGGGAACTAGGAGAGCTTCAGTAGCAGACAAGTAGTGGAATAGCAGTATAATTGCAGTATAATGTGGGGAGTGGTGCAATGCAGTGGCTGTGGGGCAGCCATATTCAGGCAGACCTTCTGGACACTGAGGTGCTGCCCTATCTGCATGCATCTCTCTGGACTGCCGGATGAGGTAGCCAGACTCAGAGCAGAAGTAAACTGGGTCAGGAGTACCATCACCCCTATCCAGAGACCACCCAGTCCAATGCAACTGCCTCAAAGGATGCCGAGAACGAGGAGCTCTTGGATGACATTGGGCTCAGGGAAGGTTAGAGCGGTCAGGCAGAGGCACATCCCAGATCCTATTCCACTCAAGAACTCATATGCCACACTGGCAAATGAGGACAACCAAATAGATGTACCCAGAGAAGTGGAAGGAAAGGATGTGGAGGTTAGCCAAGGAGGTGACCTCAGCGGGAAAGCAGTGGACCCCAGAGGAGGAGGAGGAAGCGAATCCTGGTGGGGGACTCCATCATAAGAGGGATCCAGCTAGGAACACAGGAGGGGGAGGACAGGGAGGTGAGGTGCCTACCAGGTGCCACGGCATGGAGGGATGGTAGGAAGATCCTGGGGATCACTGGGAAGGTAAGATGGGAGGGTGAGCTGGATGTCATTATCCACCTAGGTACTAATGACCTGGCAAATGGGGAGCCAAAGGAAGTTCAGGAAGAGTTTAGGAAATTGGGAGGGGTCTCAAGCAGTAGCTACTTCTGTCACTTTCTCAGAAGTACTACCCTGCAGAGGCAAGGAGAGCATAGTGCATGCACCAGGAACTTTAACTCATGGTTGAAGAACTGGTGCTGTGAGGAAGGGTTTGGATCTGTTGGTGATGGGGACCCACCTGGAGGATGGAGGTTTGTTCAAGCCTGACGGCCTGCATCCATCCTGGAGGGAATCCATGCACTCAATGATAAGTTTAAATGCTACATTGACAAGCATTTAAACTAGCAAAGGGGTGGCAGGCCAGCAAGGAGGGTACCTACTTGCTCACCCCCCACAGCTAGCAGTGGAACCAGTGAACCAGAGGAGTGGCTATCTCTACAAAGCAGTGTGCAAAAGATGGAGATTAGCGCCCAAGAGGTAGATAGGCAGAAAAGGGGCAAAATTCAGCAGAAGGGCAGACAGCAAGGAGAACCAGGGATAAAGGAGAACCAGGGATAAAGGACAACCAAGGAAGGGGCTGGAGTAGAACAGTGAAACAGTCTACGGAGGTCAAATCATGGAAAGCCATGTGTGCAAATGCCAGGAGCCTTAGCAACAAGATGGAAGATCTGGAGGCTGTCATGGTGCAGTCGAGACCTGGACATTGTGGCCATCACTGAAACCTGGTGTAATGATAACCACGACTGGAGATGGCCATACCTGGCTACAACATATTCAGAAGAGACAGAGCAGGCAGGCAGGAAGGGAGGAGGAGTGGCACTATATGTGAAAAATGACATAAGGGCCACAGAGGTCCAGGAGGAACAAATTGGGGGAGAGATACTGTGGGTTAAGCTGGAAAGGAAAATGGGGACAGCCATCCACACAGGTGTGGTCTGTAGACCACCAGCCCAGGAGGAAGAAACAGATAGGGAGCTGATGCTTGCCATCCAAAGGATGGCAGACAAGGGTGAGGTAGTACTGGTTGGAGACTTCAGTATTCCAGCGTGGACTGGAGCATCCCAGCAGCAGCATCAACTGGAGCAGATTTATCCTGGACTCCTTCAAGGTGCCTTCCTCAAGCAACTGGTCATGGAACCAACTCGGCAGAAGGCAATACTGGACCTTGTGCTCACAAACAGGGACAGTGTGATGGGGGTAACAGTGGGGGAGCACCTGGGAAACAGTGACCATCAGTCATTATGGTTTGAAATCACAGAAAGAGCAGAACCAAACCACACAAAAACACGTATCCTGGATTTTAGGGGGGCAGACTTTGGGAAAATGGGGAGATACTTGAAAGAGGCATTAAGGGGAATGGGACAGGAATCAGGGGTTGAGGAACAGTGGGCAGTATTTAAAATCGGGATTACAAGAACAACAGAATTATGCATTAAGCAGGTTAGCAAGAGGAAAAGGAAGAGGAGACCATTATGGTTTTCCAAAGAGGTAGCAAAGAAAGTGAAAGCCAAAAAGATTGCATTCAGGCAATACAAAAAGACACAGGCAGAAGGGGATAGGGAGAAGTACCAGGAGAAGCAAAGGGAGCAGGGAGGTCAGTAAGGAAGCCAAAGCTCAGACAGAAGAACACATTGCAAAATCAGTGGGTAGGGGGACAAAACCTTTTACAGGTACATAAGTGAAAAGAAAAAGACAAAGAGAGGGATAGTGAGACTGAAGGGGAGGATGGGGCGCGTGGAGGATGACAACAGTAAAGCTGATGTATTGAACAGGTATTTCTGCTCAGTCTTTACTGAGGAAGAGAGGAGGGTAATGGGTCTGAAGGGAGGTACAAGGGTGAGAATGGTGCAGAAATGGACACAAGTCCCTACACGAGAAAGGGTCCTGAAGGAACTGGAAGTAAAGAGTTGATAAAGCAATGGGGACAGATGGGGTGCACCCAGGGTCCTTAAAGAACTAAGAGAGGTGGTGGCTGAACCTCTGGCTATCCTGTTTAGCCGATCACTGGAAACAGGGAGGTACCCAAGACTGGAGGACAGCAGATATAGTCCGTTATACAAAAGCGGGAACAAAGAGGAAGCAGGAACTACAGACCAGTCAGCCTCCACCTCGGTAGTGGGAAGATCATGGAAGCACTACTGAAGGAGAGATTGGTGGAACATCTGGTTGTCAGTGGACTACAGGACCCAAGGCAGCATGGTTTCACCAGGGGAGGTCATGTCAGACCAACCTCGTTGAATTTTTGACTGGGTGACTAGGGAGGTGGATCAGGGAGTGCAGTGGACGTGGCCTATCTGGACTTCAGCAAGGCCTTTGACACTGTGCCACATAGAGACTATTACACAAACTGGGGAATATGGGTGTGGGCAGGACAGTAGTGTGGTGGGTAGGTAACTGGCTGGGTGGCAGGACACAGAGGGTGGTGGTAAATGGCTGTCACTCCACAGAGGGAAGAGTGACCAGTGGGGTACCACAGGATCAGTGCTGGGACCGGTCCTATTCAACATCTTCATCAGTGACATTCCTTAGGACCTAGAAGGCAGAATTTCACTGTTCGCTGATGACACAAAGCTCTGTAACAGAGTAGACACACCAGAGGGTGTAGACAGAATGAGAAGGGACCTGCAGAAACTTGAAGAATGGTCAGGGGTTTGGCAGTTGAAATTCAATGCAAAGAAGTGCAAGATAATGCATATGGGGCACAAAAACCCTGGCACAATATATCAGTTGGGGGTGAGGATATAGCATGCACCAAGCAGGAAAGGGATCTTGGGGTTATCATCTCTGATGACCTCAAGGTAGGAAACAGTGTGACAAGGCAGCAGGTAAAGCAAATAGGATGCTGGGATGTGTAGGCAGGGGCATCACCAGCAGGAAAAGGAGGTCATAATTCCACTATACAAGACACTAGTGAGGGCCCCACCTGGAGTACAGCGTACAGTTCTGGAGACCATACCTATGTAAGGACATAGACAGGGTAGAGAAGGTTCAGAGGAGGGCAACAAAGATGGTGCATGGATTGCATCACAAGTCCTATGAAGACAGGTTGAAGGAACTGAACATGTACTCCCTGGAGGAGAGGAGGGAGAGAGAGGGGATATGATAGAGACATACAAGTATCTTACAGGGAGGAACAGGGAGCAGAAATACACTATTTTTAAGCGAAAAAGATGTTCCAGGACTAGAGGGCATGGGATGAAGTTGGAGGGAGGACGATTCAGAGGAAACGTGAGGAAGAATTTCTTCACAGAACGGGTGGTGGACAAGTGGAACACCCTGCCAGAGGAAGTGGTGGGGGCTGAAACAATAACGGGATTTAAAAATGCATGGGATAGACATAAAGGAATTCTGGAGGTCAGGGGTAAGGGGCAACAGACTTCTAGGAAAACAAAACTGAACTTACAAGCTCAAATGGGCAGACTGGGTGGGCCATAGGCCCTTATCTGCCGACACTGTCTATGTATCTATGTAAATTATTAAGAGGGGAGGACAGGTTACAGAAACGTCTGAGGCATGAATCCTGGTGGATATTCTACCTTCAAAACTTATTTATTTATTTAAAATTTGGTGACTGGGTAGGCCCACTGAGCTTCGAATGTCCCTTTTTCAGGTGCGACCAAGGATAACAATACACATTTTCATACAGAGAAAGACTTGGGTTACAGAGTAGTTTCAGGTGTGTGAGCAGGTTACAGCCATGGTTATCATCATGCATCAGTCCTTACAAATATGTTGACAGTAGAATTAACAAAAGGTGCAGAAGAAATGTAATTTTACATGGTAAGCTCATTGTTTGCTACTGGCATGGTTCAATGGAAAGTTAGTTGTGGTACTATGCCTAGAGGGAAGCACCGTGGAACCTGATAAGGTGCTCGGAGGGGATCCGGCCAGGAACATCGTGGGACAAAATATCGACGACAATTACAAAGCGGCAATAACATCACCGCCTGCAATGTCGGTGGTAGAACACATCGTGGGACAGAATGCTGCATGAGAGGCACCATGCAGGCAGCAAACATCACCCGCTGTGGAACACACCCCGAATGGCACAGCACAATGGAAGGCACCATTGCCCGATAATGCCACGGGTGGTGTGGGAATGGAACAGTGCAGGGGGCTCCAGTGCTGGGGTGAGCAGGGACACAGTACATCCACCAGGAGAACCAACAGAAATGCCCACCCAATCAGGGAGCACCACCCAGAGGGAAGGCCATGCGGTAGAGACAGTGCACTGCTGACGGGGTGGTGGGACAGGCAGACCAGGGATGGAAATGGGACTGCAAACAAACCTGACCATGGACCAGGGGGTTGGCAACTATGCCGCAGCGTGAACCCAGCCTCCCACAGGATGGGGGAACGTTGTCAGGATGACAGTTTGCCGGGCATGGGTAACAGCCTAGAATGGTGGGACACAGAAGAACGGTGCAGGAGCACAGACTGACAGGGCATGATGCCCTGGTACCAATTCCCAGCACTTGGAATGCTGTCCGACCCCCCCCCCCATGTACCCAAGTGTGGAGGCCGACACACATGGTGCAGGAGTGGCCTTATGACAATAGACTACCCATCGGGGGGTGGTATAACACAATACCATGGGCCCCAGGCAGCAGCCAGAATGACTCTGTGGGTCATCAGTCCTGCATGGACCCCCTCCAAACCAACAGTGACCTCCCTCTATGCCTCCCTGCAACAGGCACACATCCTGTGTGTTCCCTGAGCTGCAACACCCCCACCTCCATCTTTGCTGCCAGTCATCTGTCTCCTCCACCCGCCTGTATCACTCTTACATGTCCTTCTGGCTCCCACTGCAGCCATTGTCCTTTGCCCCTGTCCCTGCTCATTGCACCATGTCCGTCCGGCAGTCTCCGTCTAGCAGGGTTCTGCCACTGTAGTATCATCCCTGTCAGTGTGTGGGCTCCATTATGGTCCCAAAACTGTATGTCTCTGTGAGCTCTGTGTGGCGGTGGGGACAGTGCGGAGGGGGGCCTTGGCTATCACGTCATGGTGCTGGCACTGCTGGCGGTCTCCCGGTTGCCCACCCTGGCAACTCCTACTAGCCCCTCAGTGTCCTGCATCTGTACATTCCTTAGCTGCTGCACTGTTGCAGTGCATGGCATTCCCCTTTGCGGCATTCTGTTCCGGCTTTCTTATGGACACCACGATGTTATGTCCCATGATGTTCTTTCTGCGTTGATTTTCCTGCGGTGTTTCATCTGCGATGTTCCTGGCCTGAACCGCTTGGAGGATCTAGATATTGGGAGGATAGAAGCAAGTGGGGGGGTCATGAGCCGTACCAATGACAAGTGCTAGTATCAGACTTATAGGCTTTGAGTCTGGTGCAGAAGTTCATCGGTGAGGAGGCTTCCTGCACTAGGGGGTGGGAGTTTGCTCCGCAGGTAGGGGGCTGAGTAGGAGAACGACCTGCCGCCAGCATTAGTCCTGACTCTGAAAACTTCAAGCAGTGTACGTCCAGATGTCCGTAGGCTCCTGGGGTTATGTTTGAGTGCAATAGTTCCAGCGATGCTGGGTGGAGCTGAAGGGCTGAGTAGCTTGAAGGTCAAGCAGAGCTGGGGGTAGTGGAGACAAGAGGTCAGCGAGGGCCAGCGTAGCTGGGCAAATGTGTCACAATGGTCCTTTCTGGACTTAATGAAGTATTAGACCTAAAACCGTGTCTATAATTTAATAATTTGTAATAATTTTTTAGATCACATTTGGAATATGAACTTGGATTCTGCACAAAATGCAGGCTGTCTTCAGTGGCACCAAGGACTTGGTGTTAGATGTTATAACTCATTGGTTCTGTTAACTGGCAGTTTTCACATTTATATCTTATTAAATGAAATTAATCTAGGAAGTCTCAGCCAGTGTTGCTTATAACAAACTCTCTCTTTATCTGCTATTTATCTTATCTCAATGAAGTTTATGAAAAACACATTATGTATTTATTGTAAATGATGATTAACATCCTATGTGCTGGAAAACATGTATTTGAAACCCTCTCTTTTCTCTACTGAATTAAAATATAGTTTCAAGAATGAGGTGTATAGTTAGATTTTCAGCTTTGTCTTGTAATTTGTTTCATGCTTTTAAATTGATGTTTGCGCTTATGGTGTGGCACTTTGTATACGAGGTTCCTGTCTCCAAAACTTTAAATAAGCAGCTTATTTGCTATAATAATAATAAATTAAGGAGGGGCTGGTATGCACTGTTTCCTTAAAGGAGAAGTGTGGAGGGGCTGGGAATCTTCCCTCCCGCCCACTTCCCTATCTTCTAGAACTTCCACAGAGGTAACATTCATATGTAATTTAAGCAAGTTACTGTTGCTGTTTAGTGACTGGAACGTAAGTGGTGCTTCATCCCCTGAGGAAGGATCAGAGAGGTCCAAATGTGCATAGGGTGATGTACTTCTGTTTTTGGGCCTGCACACAAAATGCACTTTATGATTTAAATAAGCAAATTTTTATGCCATTTCCTGAGTGCTGGTCCTTTTTCTGTTCTACTTGTTGTGCTTCGGGACCAAGCACCATTGAGCATGTTGTTCAAGTTGGAGCTTTCTGTTTGTTTCTGTGTAGAAGATTCTCAAGAAGATCATGAGTGATAGGTCAGTAATTTATCACATTCTTTTGGCAGATTAATAAATAAACTAATTTACAAGTCAGTAACTTTCCTTTTCCAACCTACGGGAGCACTTCATTCTAACAGAATTTGGTTGAGTAGTGCACAGATTTTTGGGGTAAGATCTCAGAACATGATTGAAAAAACTTACATGAACTAAGTCAGGGCCTGAAGCATTCTAGACATTTCTCATGGTTAATCTGGCAGTAACTTGGTCACGTGTGACCAAGTCACTAGCTGGCACTTGTATTTGAACAAACTCCAAGGCAGTAAATTTAAGTCATCAGACTTTACAGAAATCCAAGTTGACTAAAACTGAAATGTCTAAATTTTTTCACTATTTAAGAAACTTGTCCCCCATTTTCTGTTTTCACCATTCTGGCCAAGGATATTTCTGATGCCCTTCCATCATCTTTGGGAGTTGGTGGACAGCAGATTCTGTAGTTTGACTTTACCACCTATTCAAGACTGTGGGTATTTTTAAAGCCACTTACTGACAATCTTTTAGTTTCCCAGTACTGCCACACCAGAATATGGATGTTTAGATTTAATATAATCCACAGTACTTAAAATGTGCTCCTATAATCTTTTCAAGACCCAGGGGGTGGCAGACTACCTCTATCATCTGAGGAATAAATCCTGTAGGTACAGTCACTAAGTTAATGTAAATCCACATAGCTTCTGTATCTTTGTTTTCTACCATTATTAAATGCATGGCTTTGATTACTTTAAATAGCAGATTATAAAATGGGCCAAGAAGATCTTGTAACTTCATTAGTTGAAACACATTACATGACCGTTGATTATTTTCTGACAACTACACACCTCATCTCAATTACATATTTTTTCTACAAATGAAAGTCCATTTTATAAGTGAGATAACATACTCCAGGGTTTGCTGTCATAAAGGAATAAAGCACTTCTCTGGTGGTTGCGGCAGTCTGCTACACCTCTTGCCTAACAACCACCAGAAACATGCATTCTTTTCTTATAACCAAACCTCTTGTCATGTTTTATTCCTCATTTATACCCCCACCCTTCTTGTCATCTCTGACCTTCCTAAAGGAAAACAAAAATATGTTCTAAGAACCAGAAGAAAAACTGAAATTAAAGCAGCAGTATTTGTTAGTAACAAATAGTAACCAAATAGTTTTTTGAGCAATAATACTGTCTGACAAAATATCAAGACATACATTTTTCTTTTCATTTTCTTTCATTCCTGAACCAAGATATTGGATTTTTAAGTTTTTAAAAGTTCCCACTCCCATGCCATGTCCGCCATGAAAAAATGTAATATTTTGGTACAGTGTTGTGCTGTTTACCATAAGAAGCATGTACTAGCTTATTCATCCACAGTATGAATCTAGCATGTACATTTAACAGGTAAACTCAGCAGAAGAATTTTTTAAAAATTGTTAGTGGTGGCCATCTTTAATGATGTGAGTCAATAATTACAAAATCAGCTGTGAAAGCAGTTTTAACAATATCTGAGAAAACCAAAGATACATTAAACATGACTTTTAGGATGTTAGAAATACATTTTTTTCTTAAAAAAAATATGAAATGTTTTTGCCAGCTAACAGATACTGCCGTTTTAATATTCAGAAAAGCAAAATTAACAACATTGAAAAGTGCAAGGAGTGCTTATTAATAAACACAACAATGGTAGTGAAGGTGTTAAATAAAAAAATATACAAAAAATAAAATGAAAATAACAACAGGAATGTTCAGGCTGTCAAGAACCATCATTACTATAGAAATGTAGCACAGTGCTGCAGGAAGCTATCTGAGGTTCAGCAGTCCTGGCCCCCATCAGACTTTTATATATCATCTGCTCCAGTCTGTTGTCAGTACTGCTGAGGACCACCTGAAGTCACTAGGAATCTCAAGATGACACAAGAATTCTAATAAAGAGGGCTGTAGAATTTTCCCATGATCCCTGTCGCAGCTGCATGGGGCAGGGGAACCCTCTCTTGTTTGGGATCAGTGACTCTTTTTTGATTTTGTGATGACAGTTTAAAGGAGTAGTCCACCCTGAATTTACAAAAACATGTGTTGTGCACAGTGTTTTGCTTTGTGTGTGAAATCCTAGTGTGTCCTTCCCTCTGTCTGCTATAGGAGTTTTCTTAAATTAGCCTGCTAGCTTTGTGGTAGTTTTACAACCCTTGGGGATCTCCATCTGAGCTAACTTTATTGCATTCCTTGTTCCCACAATATATCTTGTCTCATGTGACAATGATGTAGCCGAGATCATAGATTCAAGGCACACATGCCAAACAAACCTAAATATATTGGAAACTTCACAAGCTACACAAAAATGACCAGGAGCAAAGCTGTTCAGGACAGAAAGACCTTTATGATGAGAGTAGTCACTAAGCTGAACTCTGTATAGATTTTAAAATATAGCCATCTCTATGGTTGTGAACTGATTGTAAAGCAGTGCTTTCTGCTGAATCAGTGGTCTCTGCTACATCACTGTCACATGAGACAGGATGCATTGTAGGAACAAGGAATGCAATAAGGTTATCTCAGATGGAGCTCTCCAGGGGTCGTAAAACTACTATAAAACTGGCAGGCTAATTTAGGAAAAACTCCTACTAGCAGACAGAGGGAAGGACACACCAGGACTTAACACAAAAATCAAAACACTGTGCACAACTTATGTTTTTGCAAATTTTGGGTGTACTACTCTTTTAAGAGAAACAGCGTATACTCATTCTGTGTTTGTGATCTTCAGGGTGAATTTCCTAGAAGAAGAAAACCAGCAACTGCAGGAAAGGATCCTCCGGCTCAACACCCAGGTTGGAGAACTGGAGCGCACTCTGAGAAATGTGCCGTATTTCAGTTTGGAGGTATGTCTCTGAGTCATCATCACACAGAAAGTCTTTATTGATAACCCATTCTTGACTTTACCATTACAGAGTAAGCAGACCTTCTTCTTGCCAGTGGACTAGAAGGAAATTCCAAATCAAACTGCAAGCCCTTCTGTGATTGATAGACAGACAGATAGATGCAACACAGGTGGAGATAAGAATAGCAGTATAATGTGCTGGCTCCAAGAGGCAGGCAGTAATGGTATGGGTTCTCCTCCCCTGTCAGCTGGAACAGATGGAAAAGTCTGAAAGTGTTGGGACATGGCTCTGTCCCATACACCTTTAGTTTTTTCAATCTGTCCTTTAGCTGGTAGACAGCTCCCTGTTCTGCAGGGAATCTTTTTCTAAAAACTTCCAAGAACTTTTTTTTTTTTTTTTACTTCTCTTCAGAAATTCTGCTAACACCAACAGCCAGGACTCCTTCATTTCCAGAGAGAGGATACCCTTCAGCTGTTGAACTGCAGTCTGATGAATTGGATTTCAGGGGAACACAGGGGTGCAGTGTCTGATAGGGCTGCCATAGCCTGCTGTCCTTTGGTGTCTGCTGATACAGTTCCCCTTTTCCCATTTTGTGGATGCAATCAGGCTGGACTTGAGTATTTACATTCTTTTAAGAAGGGAGAGGAAGAATCCCATATTGACAAGGTCACCACATGATTTGGGAATGTGACCGGATAGTTTCCCATGCCAGATGGCCAAACATTCGCAGCAGTGCCATCTTAGGTGACCAGGACTACCTTGAGCATTGGGAACCATATTGTGCATGTCCATGCATGCGCATTTACCTCCAACGGCCATGTTTAGCATGGCTGTGCATGCTTTTTTTTTAGTGTGGCAGCAATCTTAGATTGCAGTTGCATGTGAACTCTTTGAAAATCAACATCAAAAGCTAGAGCAATCCCAATTAACAAAATATAAGGCTAACTTTTTATTCTGTTTACCTTTGACCATCATTTGTTCAACAGCTGCTAGGCACATGTAGTCAAAAAAATTACTGAGTGGAACATCTCTTGTCTACTAAGCATATCTGGTGGACAAATTAAGGTCAATTTGGTCTACCCCATACAAGCTTCAGACATTTGGTTACCTTGTTTGCACTGTAGCAACTATTCATGATATTTTGGGGTCCAAGTAGCTGTTGACAGTCAGACACTTGTTCAACCACGGTAAAGCGACTCCACTCACTGACATGCCTGATCTCAAGACAATTACAGGCAAGGAAAAAATACTGGCACTGACACCCCTAGCAAGTGAATCAACTTATTCAATTATGCAACATAAAGTTCACTTCCTACAGGTGTCAGAACCAGTCTGTTTTCCTGGCCGGCAGTCAGATGCTTGCCTGCTCCCCCACTATCCTCCTCAGCATCATCCATGAAGGACTCCAGATCTAAAGCCCCCATGTGTGAGAAGTGCCACTTAAGGCTACTCACCACGGTGGCAGGCTCCCACTGCACCTGCTGTGCCAAGGTTTCCACTGCCCAGCATAGCAAAGCTCACACCCATCCCTCCTCTTAGGGCTGGCAGAGCAGAGGGGCACCTTGGAGATAGCTTCTACGCATGGACGATCCAGATCCCAAGGATTCCTTTTCTAAGCCTCCAGACATAAGGACAGTCCACCTCCTCCAAGTGAAGGATATTGCTTTCCCTCTCCAGAAGCAGGACTTCTTCAAGAATTCACCTGTCTGTCCAAAGCCTAGTTCAGTGCAGTGGGCCTCCAAATGGAACTACTGTCTGAGCAAAACACTGCATCCCCAGAATCCTGATTAAAAATTGCAAATCAGACATCGGAAGTGGGGAGCCTTGTTCTTCAGACAAGGAGCCAGAGGACTACATCACGGGCAGAAGCTTCTGTTGGAACAAACTCTCCACACTGCTGAAGCAAACATGCATTTCATTTGACCTGGAGGAAGTTCAGCAGCATACATCTAAGCAGAAGATGTGTCCTCTAAAGAAAGTCAGTAAGAGAGATAAAGCCTTCCTAGTAGTCAACACGGTAAATGAAATCATCACGCAGGAATGGGCTCACACAAAACGACTAGGTTGAGGACACAGAGCCCTGGTATACTAACTCAAAGGTGGATGCACTGATTTGACTGCAATTACAAAAAAAAAAATAAAACTACCATCCTAGTGCCTGAGGTGGTGGCCATTAAGGACTCCTCTAACCACAACTAGACTTAGTTATGAAGAGGTCATATGAAGCATCTGGGGCAATCAGGTGGGTAGCCTTAACATCAGCCTTTGTGTCCAGAGCCATGGCTTTTTGGATCATAGACATCTCCTTTGGACTGCCCCAAGACTCAAGAGATTTTTACTCAGATATCTCCTAGCCTATGCTCGGCTTTTCTGGCAGATACATGCTATGACATTCTACAGTTCACGGCTCAGCAATCCTTGTACTCTGTGCATGCAAGGTGGGCACAGTGGTTTTTGACATGGGTGGCAGATAAGTACTCAGAAGTACCCTTGCTAAATATGCCTTTCCAAACATAACCAGATTTCAGGCCAGAGCTGGAGACATTCTTCAGCATGTGTCCAACTCCAGACTTGCTTTGACACAGGGTAAGAAGCCTACAGGGTAGCTCTCAGTTTTAGAAACAAGACCGTAAAATCCAGCATGACATTCCAACTTGTTCCAGGGCTGGTTGTAAAGTTTCTACTACCAGAGCTCCTTTAATTCCAAGAAGGAGTCAGGAACAAAGGTAAGCCCACATATAACCGAGACTGCATGGATATTTAATTATACTGGAATAGGGTCTATCCCCTGTCTGCGCGCCCCCCCCCCCATGATGAGGCAATAACATTGTAACTGGTGGAGCAGTGGATGAAGATTATACAGTTCAGTGGATATTAGAGGTTGAATCCAAGGGCTTCTCCAAGAAGTTGTCACCACCCTGCCATCCAGAACTTCTTTTTTTCAGTCTACAGTATCTCACAACCCAACCAAATGATAAGTAGTGTGGGATACAGTATATCACCTTGTGGATATCAGGTCAGTACCACTGATCCCATCTCCTCAACAGTGATCTGGCATCTACTCTATCCTTTCCATTGTTCAAAACAAAAGACGGGAGGGTTTCAAGCTGTCTTGGATCTGATGTGCCTTAACAAATGGTTAAAGGTGGCACACTTCAAGATGGAAATTCTGATTTTCCTGGACATAAGTAGTAGTAGTAGTAGTAGTAGTAAAAATGTTATTCAATTGACAAGCAAAAGAATAGGAAACTCAACTGAGACAAGCTGATTTCCAGTGAGGTTCTTAGTACAAACATTCATGTTGACATCATAAAAAATTTTACACAAAAATTACATACATACATAGCCGCGAGCCTCGGCTCGTGCGGCAATGACTATCTCGGCGTCGACCCTCCAACTGCCTCAATTCCTTTTTTCCCGCAATCGAGTGCACTTCAATGATGACGTCGCTTGCCCTCCGGGAGTCAAACTTCAAACTAGCAGCATAGTTTTCAGTTTATTCTTTTGTAGTTTATCTCGAAATAAGTGCCACTTACTTTTAAACTTTACTTATTAAGAAAAAGAAGTCTTCAGTCCTCCATTGACGGAGTCGATCATGAGCGGGTCAGGTGATGGTAGGGAGACTTCGTATGAAAGCTGTTCAGTCAGCCAGGCTGGGTCCGGTCCGCTGCCCTCTCTGGAAGGAGGGTCTGACAACAGACGGTCCGATGCCTGGAGGAATGGGTGGTTCCCCCGGAAGCATAAAAGAAAATGGTCGCACTCTCGGCACCGTTCGGCTTCGAGCTCTTTTTCAGCCCACAGGTCAAAAAAGAGAAGGCGTCACTCGAGATCGCCTTCTGGTATGTCTGCGTGTCAACGGTCAGTTGTTGGGGTCAGATGCCGGTCTCCTCCCCCGGAGTCGCCGGTTTCTGTCTCCAGTGACCGACCTCTTTGACATCATAGCCCTTCCTGCCTATTGAAAGGGCTTCCGATGAGCAGTTTCATCAGTGGGCTGCTGTTATGGAGCAATGGGCTTGGAGGTTGGTCCAGCTGCCTGGCCCAGTCTCTCTAAGGCCTTCGGGGGAGCGGGTAGGGTAGTTGGACCTTCCTATTTCCACAACGCCATTTTCGGTGCTGTCGACTCCACGCTCATGTGTTTTCCCCCCTCACGTGGCTGCAGCACAGGGGGCCACACTGATGCCTTTATCTCCTGGCATTCTTCCTTTTTCCTCAAATTGAAGTCTTCAGGACCCTGGATTGATTTCAGCACTGTCTGGGACGCTCTTGGCGTCGATGTGGCACTTGGCACCATCCTCGGCACCTGTGCCCCTGTTGGCGCTGTCCTTGGAGCCAATGCGCCTGTCAGCACTGTCCTTGGTGCCGCTGTGGTTGTCTGCACCATCCTCGGCACCACTGGTGTTGTCGGCGCCGATGCGCCTGTTGGTGCAGTCATCTCTGTCAGCGCCGTGTGCTGGGTTGTTTCCGACAGCGCCGTCTCCCTTGCCATCGGTGCCATGTTCTTCGGCATCGAGGCTTGGTGTGGTGCTGTCCACCCTTCAGGGATTCTCGACTCTGAATCCCTTCTCTTCTTCGTTTCCTACTGATTTTCACTCCTTTCCTGTCCATTCAGTCCCTCTGGGGCTGTCAGATGATGATATTGACCCTGACCCGAATCTTCGACTGGGTGATGATGTTGAAGGAGCAGGGATCAATCCTGCCACAGAGCCTGTGGTTGAAGACCTGTCATTAAGTCTCTGCTGAAAAATTAAAATTCTACTATTTCTCTCCAGACTACAGATATCGATCCTGGGAAGCTTTTGAGACTCCAATACCTACATGTCCCGGAGATCCCTATGGATTTAACTCCCCCGGTAAAACCATCCTTTGAGATGCTTTCTCAGATGGTATGGAATAATCCCACTCTCATTCCTTCTGTGGCTAAGTCCATAGACAGGAAGTATGCTGCTCCCAAGGATCGACTCATTTTGGCCATCCCAGGCCTTTGCGGACCCTATTGTAGTCTTGGCAGAGAATGATAGGGCCGTTCTTCCTCAGGCATCTACAGCCCGGCCTATAAACAAATAATCTCATAAAATAGACACCTTAGGTAGGAGAGTCTTTGCTGCCTCCACCCTGGGTATGCGTATTGCCAGCTACCAGGACTATTTCTCTCAAAATGAGAATGTTCTTTGGCATTCGCTCAAACAGATGGTGGAAGCTCTGCCCGAGTAGGACACTAGTTCAGAGCTACTTCAGACCATAACCAGGGGTATCGAGTCCAACAACCAGCAGGTTAAAGCAGCTGTGGATGCTTTCGATACTGCTTCCAGAGCGGCAGCGGCGGGCATTGGTACCAGTCGTCACTCCTGGCTATGCACTTTGGGCTTCACAAATGATGCCCAACAGCAGTTCATGGCCTTACCCTTTGATGGTATGTATCTGTTCGGACCTCAAGTAGAGCAAGCTCTGGAGGCCACACAGAAGACTAGGTCTGCCATTAAAACGTCTCGACCCGCTCACACCACTTCTCGGGGAGGTGTTAACAAGCATCAATTTCACAACCGTCAGTCCTTTCAGGGCAAGGGCAGGGGAGGTTTTAACAAAAACCAAGCCACCCAGCCTCAAAGGAAAACGCAACAGAAGGCACAAGGGCCCAAAGCGCCTAGTGCCACCTTCTGAGTTTCTGGCCCAGGTCCCACCTCAGCTGCCCGAGGGGGACTCTTCCTCAGCTGTGGGAGGATATCTGACTCAGTTCTACAACCAGTGGAAGTCAATAACATCAGACAAATGGGTCCTCCAGATAATCCACGAGGGGTACTCCCTCAACCTTTTAGAAACCCCTCCGGATCGTCCTCCCAAACGACAGCTCAGGCTGTTAGCTATACAGTCAGACCTTCTTTATTTTATTTATTTATTTTTTGTTTACCGGGTAAGTGCACTAGACAAATCCTGCCTATTTTCAGGCACGACCTGGGGAAGGGGGATACAGATAAATGCCAACTGACCTTGAACCAGATTAAGCTGTTGGTGGTATTTTTAGTGAATGAGGGAAATTTGGCCAGGACACCAGGGAAATTCCCCTACTGCATGGCCAGTAGGGGGACTTGCTGTTGCTGGACACCGGACCATTTGGTGGTCTGTACTGGAGGAGGATGGACGTCGCTGAGCAGAGAATGCAGTCGGGAGCTAAAATTCATGGTTTTGAAGTTACGGAGATCGAGGGGCACCTAAGAGTGGATAAAGAAATGGAGGAAAGCGAATTGTTTGTTTCAACAGAAGATTTACTTAACCTATGTGTCCCAGGAAATTCAACATCTTCCCTTGTCAATCTTCACCATTCATTACTGCTTGGGTTAAGCCGGAGGTGCGCACCCATCCGGAGTTTTGTTTTTTTTTTTTTTAGAGTTGGCTCCTAACGGTGCCGTCCTCGAGAGACGGCGTACTGCGTCATGCGAGGGCGGCCGTTAAGACATGACTCCTCCTCCATCTCAGTTCTGTTTCTCCCGCCGTCGAGGCTGCACCTGCTGCGCGGTAGCGTATAGTGTTCGTTCTTCGGATTCGTCCTGACTCCTCATCTCGTGTTCTCAGACATCCACTCGACGCCGTATACCGGTAAGACCGTTCCTTTTTATTTCTATCTACGGCGCCGAGTGTTTTCCTACTTTTTTTCCTCAGTTAGTTCGCATCATGTCCGGTTCTGGAGCAAGGCGTAAGTCGAAGGCAGGCCGCGCCCCTATGCGTCGGTGCTCCTGTGGCCGGCATTTTTCCGTCTCGGACCGGCATGATGTCTGTCTCCGTTGCCTGGGACCCAACCACGACATGGATGCGTGCGATGCTTGTTTCTCCATGGACCGTCATGTCCTCGAAGTCCACGCGTTCAAGCTCGGCAAGGCCCCGCCGACCTTCGGCGGACGGCGTCGCTCCAGGGATTCCCAGGTAAGGTCTCTAGGCCTTCCCGGGTCCCCTCGGGCCTACTGATCCGTGGGGAGGAGCTTCCTCCTCTTCTCTTGCTGAAGAGGAAGCTTCTCTCACGGTGTCGGGGGAACGTCGTGGTCCCCCTCGGGGGCCGTGACGGTGACACCGCCTCGGCAGTCACCTCCTCGGAGGTGCAGGCTCCCCCAGTGTCGAGGCCCATGATTTCTGGGCCGGGCACCGGTGGACCCTCGACGCCGCCCTCTGGCACCGATTTGGATCCCGGCACCGCTTGCGGCGCCGGTGATCGAAACGGTGCCGTGGCAACGCCACCCTGGCCCCAGGTGCCTCTCGCGGTGCCATGGGCCGGTCTATTCTCCGGTGGCGCCGGGTCAGGTTCCAACGCCGGGAGTGGCGCCGTGGGCCTGGCTGGTACCGCAGGGGAGGTAGGGCCGGGCCTGGCTGTCGCAGGTGGGCAGGGTCGTCCGGCACCGCCCCTGGCACCAGCACCGTTCGCGGTGCCATTGCCCCGGGGATTCCCGGAGTTGCCAGCATTGAGGTTCTGCTGGTCTCGTCTTCTTCGGAGGCCGATGACTTGGATGTGGACCCATCCTGGCACCCTGACTCTTGAGTCAGGGTCCCGGGCACAGGGTGCCAGGCGCGCAGCGGGCCCTTCCACTGTCCCTCTCCGTCCTCCCTGAGGCTCTCGGGCTGGGAGTGGCCCTGGGTCCCAGGGGGGTGATGTGGTGGGGACTGAGGAGGAGGCTCCCCCTCCTAGGGGACCGGTGACAGCTGCCCTCTCAGGTGCTGTTGCCTCCTCTGGGGGTGCAGGGACGCTGCAGTCGAGGAGGAGGGCTCTTTCGGAGTCTGAGGGGTTGAGGGGCAGGGGCCGGGGGCCCCGGTCTCTGTCGGCCGCCTCTGGTGGGGTGGCTAGGAGCCGTAGCGCCGAACCCCGCCCTTCCCTCCTGAGCTCTAGGGTGCCCTCCAGTGGCATTGCTGTGGACTGCCCTTCTGGAACCATGCAGTGCCAGGTTCGTCACAAGGGAGGTTCTCCCCCTGGGCTCTTCCAGGCATCGCTTTCTCAGGGTTCCGTCTTGCGGCCTGGTTTGTTGTCCGGGATCCCGCCAGCTCGGGCTCCATTCCCCGGATTTCAGAGTCCTGGCAGAGGTCCGTTGCCTCTTCGTAGGTGCCCTTCTCCAGTACCTCTGCTTCCACCCCCCGCACTTCCAGGCCATGTCGGTCCTACGGGTCCGTTATCCTGGGAGCAGTTCAGGGTTCTCAAGGCCCTTCCCTCATCGTTGGATGTATGCATGAGCGGGTCTTTCGACTCTCCCCACCGCGCAGGAATCCTCTGGACATTCGAGCTCTCCATCATCCTCGTCTTCCTCCTCTGAGGAGAGAACCCCTGCTCATCTTTCTTCCGGCTGATTTCACTGAATATCAGCGATTCCTCGAGGATGGTGAGGGACCTTGAATCTCTTATGTAAGGAGAGACAATACCGAATGGGAGGCGTGAATTCCTTGGAGAATTCAGTGCCCAGCACCTGGTGGTACCTTCCTGGCCTATCCTTCCAGGGCGTCTATCCGTTCCTGGCAGTCGCCAGCCGCCCTTTCTCCAGCCCCGGCTGACTGCCGTCGTAGGTATTGTGCCCCCTCGGAATCCCTGGGTACTCTTCCCAGCCCGCCCTCGGGCTTGGTGTACCTAGAGACTCCTTCCGGCGCCGCTGCCTGGCGCGACCGCCCACCAGATTCGGATTCTCTACAGTTCGACCGGTGGGGGCGAAGAGTGTTCTCTTCTTCTCATGCGGTGGCTTGTATTGCATCACATCAGGCTCACCACGCTGCCTACAATCAGCATCTGTGGTCGTTGCTCTCCCAGCTCCTAGCATCAATGCCTGATACGGCGCAAACCAGACAAGCTATTGCCCTCTCTGCTATAGGCCTGGAGCTGGCAAGACATCAAGCAAGGGCATCTTACGACGCCAATGAGGTGGCTTCCAGGCTTGCGGAGACAGCGATCTGCATTAGGCGGACGGCATGGCTTCGTCTATCAAGGTTGTCACCCCTGGCCCGGCGTAGGGTGATGCGCTCCACTTTCCGGGGGACCCGTCTTTTTTCCTTCAGAGCTAGGAGACTTTTGCAGGGGCTTCCTCCATCTCCCGTCCTCGGGAGGCACCTCCTAGCTCTTCTCCCACATAGGCTTCTCTCTGTACTAGCCAGGGTCTTCCCTTCTGTTTCTCACCAACAGGAGGCTGGGGGTCTTGTTCCTCAGGGTTCTACCCTCCCCTTTTTAAGGAGGGGCTCAATACTCTCCCAAGCAGTAATGAATGGTGAAGATTGACAGGGAAGATATGAAAATTACGTACCTACGTAATTCTTGATCTTCTCTTGTATCTTCACCATTCATTACTGATACCAACCCACCTTCCCCTCAGTGGCCTCCTTCTGTGGCGTCTCCCCTCCGCCTCGTTCCTCTTACTCCCTTGGCCTTTATGCCAAAAAAAAAAAAAAACTTTTCTGTTTTTCCCATTCTTGGTGAATGGATCCCAGGGATTTACTTCACTCTAAGATTGATTGGCGTTTTGCTCATAAAAGTGCTGAGTCGTTGGGGAGATGCATGGCTCTTGCCTCGCCGTGTTGGCAGGTGCGGCACTTCTAGGGACTCTGTGTAAACACTGTCTGTACAGTTAGTATAGTCCCAAGAAAAAAAAAAAACTGCTAATCAATTATTTAAAACCCGGACCCCCTTTTTTCCTCAAGGTAAAGAGGAACAAGTACGGTTACAAACTTCTTTAATTCTGAGGGAACTCTTTCTGACTGCCCTATGGTGCAATTTCTTGTCTCCTCAGGTCATGTTGTTCCACAGCCTGGTGGCCATGCCCTGTCTCGGCACCTTCAACTTAGGATCCCCTTGGCAGGCATTATTTTCCAAAAAGCTTTTGCAGCTGCTGGCTGACCTTGTCAGCTTCAAGCCTCTGTCTGCCTTGTCATAGCAAGTCTGATTGAGTCCTCTCTATTTTTCTTCAAACTGCCTTGAGAAGGCTTAGTTTTCCATACTGTTCTATGGTAGCACTTATTAAGGTGCTAGGAACTTAGTCCTCTTCCTGGATGAGGCTCTTCGGAACAGGTTCTGCTCAGTCAGTCCAGGAGCCCTCAACTGGGATGAAGAGACTTGGCATGTTGAGAGTCCAGAGACTCTGCCCTCTCTTGGTCTGTTTAGCAGGTTCGGTGGAACCTCTCCTCAGTCCTACCAGCGATTCTTGCTCCCTCATTAATTTGAGCCTATAAGCCTCTCAACCAACAATGCTCGTGAGCACTGTTCTCCTTCTCAACATGCCACTCCTTCTTTCTTTCTTTCTTCTTCCTTCATTCCTCTCTTCTCTTCCCTCTCTTTCTCTGTTCCTCCCTAGAGCCGCTCGAAAGGAGGCCCTACGGTCCCTTAGGGTGGAATTCTCTCTCCTCTGTCTATTCTCCATCGACTTATTCCTTTTTCAGTTTATTTCCTTTCCTTTTCTATCCCTTGGCTCTCTTGCCTCACTTTCTTTTTCTCACACTTTATTTTGCCTCTCTGGCTAACAGAACTGAGATAGGAGGAGTCCATGGCTCCTAACGGCCGTCCCTCGCATAGCATGATGCGTCGTCCTCGAGGACAGGCGCCGTTAAACCAACTCTAAAAAAAAAAAAAAAAACTCCCGTGGCAGGGTGCGCACTCCGCTAACCCAAGCAGTATTGAATGGTGAAGATACAAGAGAAGATCAAGAATTACGGTAGGTACGTAATTTTCATGTCTGTTTTACGGGCGCCTCCTGATGTGGAACAACTGAAAACAAAATTAGAAGACTTACAGCAGGAACAATTGAGAGTTGCGAGGCAGTTGTCAGCACTGGGTGCAGGGGAGGTTACGGTGACCACTGCAATGGAGGGCGGCGAGCCTGTCAGCGGTGAGTCCGTACCTCCTTGTGCCATGGAAAACCGGTCGGATGAGTCACTCTTCAGATGTGATCGGAATCAAGTTGACAGTCCTGAATATGAGCAGGAAAAGGCTGGCAGTAGACAATCGGAATTGATTCAGTGCGGAAAGCCACTTTCGGAGATGGAGGAGAAGGACTGTGTACAGGTGGTTGCCGGGTTACCCCAGGAAGTCCCGGATGTGGCGGAAGCGGAGCGGGGATGCTCAGTCTCTGCTGAATACCCTGCTACCCTGACGAAAGAAGCAGGGTTTGTTTTTTGGGGACAGATAAGTAACCCAGTCTCTGTGAACATAATGGAAACAACTTGTGTGTTTCAAACGGAACCACTGAATCAAGATGGGGTGTTGGACTTTTCATTTGTGAAACGGCATCAGGAAAAGGTAGGAGAGGAGGGGAAAGATAAAAGAGCAGCAGTTACCTTCGCTAAAAGGAATTTGGAGATGCCTGTAGTGGGGTTGGCTGGGAACTTACACAGTAAAGGAGGGACTGGTGTGATAACTTCATTTATTAAGCCTCCAGGAGAGCCTTTAACGGCTGAAAACTGGTCTCCATAAAGAGCGTTAAGTGAAGCCGGCTGGACTTTAGAGAAAGGGTCTTGGAAACCCACACCTGACTGGGACCCAAAACTAAATTTTTCGCAGAATGAGCCTACATGGCAACCGAAGTTACCTGAGGAACTAAGCACTGGTGGGGATTCTGTAAAGGTTGGAGGGGGGGTTAGAGCCTTCTAAGGTGGCAGTGCCGACAGAAATTCCAGTAGTTACTACGCAGGTTGATCTTGAGCATAAGGTGGTTACAGTACAGGAGTCTCCTGTTACTGAAAAACCCTTACTGTCTGAATTATTTTCAAAGACTAAAAAAGATGCAGCACCACGCGGTGCGACTGCGTTATAAAGGGGGTCTAGAAGTTAGACCGGATAGACAGTATGTAGGTAAATGTTTATTGAAAGAATCTTTGCATTTTTCTCCAAGGGAAGTATTTGCGTTTATTAATATTTCGGGAGAAGACAATTTTGATGTGAGTTTTCATTCTGCTTATGCTCTGGATCTTTTTTGGGAAAGGTATAACCAAGTGAAATTTTCCCCATATGGACACCTTTCTTCGTGATACCCTTAACTAAACCATTGATTAAATATGTGACTATCATGTTTCGAAATGAAGGTGTTCATGTGGATGATATTCCATATTGGTTGGCCCAGAAATGTGAGATTTTGAGTTCCCCTGAAGCTATCTTAGATTTGAAGCAGTTTTGGACAGGGGGTTGGCGCTTCGAAGTTAAACTTAGGCAATCGGACACAGGGATTGATCATATTCCAAATTCTTTCATGTTAGGAAGGGATGGGGGTGTGTTTTTATGCAGGGCAGCCTAGGGCTTGTTACAAATGTGGCACCAGAACACATTTATCTAGTTCCTGTGATAAGCCGAGATGTGAAAACTGTGGAGAAATTGGCCATATAGCGTTTCAATGTTCTAATTTCACGAAATGTGATCTCTCTGAGGACACGGGCCATGTTTTTTCAGAATGTGTCTGGGCAGCCAAGAATAAAGCGTCTTGTGGTAGCCCTGATTTGCTGATTCAAAAAAACTCAGGACCTGGTTGCAGGAGACGTTCACGCCAGCCCTATAATAAATACAGAGGAATTAACTCCTGTTCCTCCATCAGGGGTGGCCCAGGTGGAGGAGGAATCCTTAGTGGTTATTGACCAACAGTCTTCGACCCCGGTCCCGGTTTGTTATACGGAACAAAACGATAATAGACCACAGGAGCCTTTTAGAGCAGCTTTGGTAACACCAGTTAGAAGGTCCTCAAGGAACCTTAAAACCCCCTCAGGCCCCGTCCACTACTGAGGTAGAAACTGGTAATCCCTTTGCGGTGTTGGCCGTTCAGTGGGGAGAGTCGGATATGGATTGCCAGGACAATGACTCTCAGCTGACACAAGATAGTCCCCCTTCCCCTTTTCAGGTTCAGGAAGGGTATAAAGGTAAAAAGAACAAAAGAAGGAAAAAAGATGGGTAAACATCAAGCCTTTGAATGTTACAGTTCAAATTGGGTTCCTTAAATATCCATAGCCTATTGAATTTTAGGAGGAGGCAGGTGATTTATGATTTTATTCATTACAATGCTTTAGATGTTTGTTTGCTGCAAGAAACGTGGATGTATTCTATGGAACAGGCCAGGTTCTTTCAAAGAGAATGGTGCTGGGGACCATCTTATTGGTCCTTTGGACAACAATCAGCTGATGGTATAGGGTTTTTATTTAATTCGTATGATTTTTCATTAATTAAATTAACAGATCTTATTCCCGGACAGTTAATGGTATTGGACGGGGTTTGGAGATCCAGGACATGTCGCTTTATCAATGTATATGGCTCACAGGTTAAGGCAGAAAGGGTAGCACTTTTCAGATGTTACAGCCTTTTTTGGTAACCTCTTATGATGTTTATTTATGTGGGGATTTTAATTGTGAGTTAAAGGCAGCAGGAAGTCAGCCCTTAGGGGCTGGAAAAAAAATTTACTGTGACTCTAATGCCTTTGGACAAATGATAAAATCATCTGGATTAATAAATGGGAGTAGTCAGCAACGTGGTGGGTTAAAATTTACTTATAAAAGAAACCCCTATACCTCTACTATTGATTATATTTTTCTTTCTGAAAGAATCCCTTTCAAATTCGAAACATGCCCAGTTTCCTTCTCAGATCATTTGCTTCTATTCTGTACCCTTTCTCCACATTCCGTGCCACTGAGACAGAAGACGCGGTGGAAACTGAATCCAATGTTATTAAACTCCCCGGTGGTAATGGGAAAAATTCGAGCATTATTGGCTGCAAGACTTTCAGTAGCTTTTTTATATGAAGATGTGGGTGAATGGTGGAAAGATTCTAAAGAAGATTTTTGCCAATTATTAAAACAGCAAGGGAGGTCTAGGGCAAATGGTAATTTTTTGCATTATCTCAAGTTGAGGTAGCAATTATATTATTTAATCTCGGTAGCAAATACCTCTAAGTTGGATTTTACCTCTCAAATTTCAACTTTGAAAGAACAAATTCAAGAAGTTCAATATAATAGGGCTAAGACATTGAAAGCAATTTTCCAATATGGGGTAAAAAAACAGTCTGTTGGGGATCCATATGAAGCCTTCAAAAACTACAAACATAATACACATTTAGAAACACTCTTAAATAAGGAAGGGTGCTTAGTGAGAGAGCCAAAACATCTTCAAGAAGTTGTTAAACATTTTTTACTAGCGCATAAGCCAGAGAAGCCTCCTAGTGAGAATACCATAAATAAGTTTTTGGAACAGATTAAAGTATCAATCAACAGCTTTGTCACAACAGTTTTAATTCAGCCTATTACAAAAGTAGAAATAATGACCGCCATTAAAGCTCAAAAAATTGGTACATCACCGGGGATTGATGGTTTGACAGCGGAGTTATATAGAGCTTTTCCAGCTGAATTCTCGGAGTGTTTGGTATTGGTGTTCAATTTTTTTTTAACTTTCCCAGTGATTCCAACTTGGTTTTCCGAAGGATTGTTAATTTTCTTATATAAATTAGGGGAAAAAACTAGATTAGACAATTGGAGACCCAATTACGCTACTGAATTCTGATTATAAGCTTTTCACAGGTATTATGAATACAAGATTAAAACAGTTTGCTGCCATGGTTCTCTCCCCCTATCAATTTTGTGGGATTCCTGGAAAAAAAATTCATCAGGCACACATGGTCATAAGAGAGATAATAGAGATTTCAAATTTGAAATGGCTTTCTAGTTGTATTATCTCAGTGGACCAAATGAAAGCTTTTGATAGGGTTTAACTTTACAACACTATGGAGTACCGGAAGTTTTTTTTTTATAGTGGGTGAAATCTATTTATCTTACTGCTATCACTCACCCTATAATTCAGCTGGAAATAGGAGAGGGGCTACATATTCCTACAGGGGTCCATCAAGGATGCCCCCTGAGCCCATTACTATATGCCTTCACAACTGATACATTAATTCAGTCCTTATCACAGAATCCATGCTGGGAAGGGGTCGGTAGGTCTCCCATCTTGGACGACTTATATGTACAGGCATATGCCGATGATTTATGTGTTTTTTTTTCTAAAATTGAACAGGTAGAAAGTTTTTTAGAATTTATGGACTCTTATGCTTTAATATCAAATTCTAAATTGAGTAAACATAAGAGTCAAGGTTTGTTTATTGGGGTAGGTAGTCAGACAGAGCTCCTCTTGCAGGGACTGTGGATTTCAGCCGAGCCGATAAAAATTTTGAGATTGTTATATGGGTCACAGAATTTGCCAGAGCTTAATTGGGAAAAAGCCTTAACTTCTATAGAAGGGAAGATACAAATTTGGAAACAATGGAAATTGTCTAAATTGAAAAGGGTACTAGTCATTAAACAATTTTATAATTCCAAAGTGATTATATACAGCACTGATATTTCCGTTACCACTAAAATTTGAAACGAAGTTATACAGTTTATTTTTCCAGATGATATGGGGTAGTAGACTCAATCCTATTAAAAGGCAATATACGTATTTAGATAAAGAAAAAGGAGGCTTAGGGATGGTAGATCCGATAATTTTCTTTTCAACATTATTTATAATTACAAATGTTAAGGCAGGATGAGGGACTTCAACAGACGGCTATAACGTACGACTGAGACAAGTGCTAGGACGGTATTACTCTGGTTGGATCACGACTCCTCCTAAACCGATTCCCACATTGTCTATTCCTAATTATTTTTTGCCTATTGCAAAAAAAGTATTTAAATGGGGGTTGTTGGCACATGCTGTGAGGGATAGTACTAGACCTCAGTTATATACCACAGTGATGCATCAATTATATCCAAGGGAACCAGCTTTTAAGAACTGTCCTTCAAGGTGTTTGGAGGTAGTCTTAAAAATATTAAATAATCCAAGATTACCAAATTATATGTGGGATATTTTATGGCTCACTGTTTATGGCAGGATTGGGGTTCAGGGGAATGCAAAACATAAAGCCTTACAGGAAAGAACTTGTCCTTTTTTGGAGTGTGTGGCACAGGAGGAGACTGTAGAACATTTTTTCTTTTATTGTACTTATGCCAGGTCTCTTTGGAAATTCCTGGCCTGGAAATGGAATATGAACTGGTTATTACATATACATTATGATACATTGGTACTTGGTCATTCTCCTCAGTTCAGGACCAAGTATAATTTAGAGACTTTGCAAATTTTTTGTAGTGCTTTGATATATTATCTATGGCAGGCTAGGTGCCAATGGGTTTTATATCAAAAATTGATGCCTTACAGGGTTTTAAATAATTGATTAGCAGTTCTTTTCTTGGGACAATACTGACTGTACAGAAAGTATTTATATAGGTTTTCTAGAAGTGTAATGTTTGTTAATCACAGTGAGGCAAATGCTATGCATTTTCACAATGTTTTAGCACTTTTATGAGCAAAACGCTATCAATTTTTAGAGTTAAATAAAACCCTGCCCTATGATACTGTAAAGCTGTTGATTCAAGGGGACATGAACAGGGTTTATATTCATGATTCAGAATTTTCATCCCCTAGGAAGGTGATGGAGTGGTGAAAAGGGTTTACGAAGTTTATTAAATACAAATAGGGGAAGAGGGGGAATAAATATTGGACAAAGTGTGGGTAGGAACTACATATAGGAGAACGGTTGGTACATAGGACTGTGGAATTGAATGGTTTCAGCATGACATAACGTTTATGGGGTTGAATGGCTGACAAGTATAATTTATTTTTGTTTGGCATTACTTGCTTTAAAGATCACTAAGTGTGATTTAACACTGTTAATAATTGTTTTGTTTTTGAGGTTTAAAAAAAAAATACCCCTACTCTTAGTGGGGGGGGGATTTCGTTTTTCTACTACAATGTTTTAATTTGGTGTGTAAATCAGAATTAGGAGATTAGTTAGATAAAATCTGACTGTACAAATCCTTTGTTTTTTTCCTGGCCTGTTTAATTTTTGTGTGATTTAACACTGTTTTGGAATTATTTTTCTCGTACTGCATGATTACTTTATGGTTTTATGTGATTTAACACTGTTTATCATTATTTGTTTCTGATGTTATTATAGTAAAAAATTCCCCTACTCTTTTCACTAAGTGCCATGGGATCTTTAACATCCACCTGAACTACCACCAATCCAGGCAGATGGGACCTCGGTTTAACGTCTCATCCGAAAGACGGCACCTCAGAAGTGCAGCATCCCCTCTCATGCTGCACTACAGTGTCAGTACTGGGATAGTAACCCAAGTGTCGGATGTGGGAACTGAACCCACAGCCCTCTGATCTCCCACCCTCGGAGGCGAGTGTGCTACCTACTGAGCCACTGACACTGCAGACTGACTCACTTCTTGCCTCCGAGTTGCAAGGCCTTCTGAACAACAGGGCAGTAGAAATAGTTCCGCTGGATCAACAAAACACAGGTTTCTACTCCCATTACTTCCCGGTCCCGAAAAAGACCGATGGCATGCGCCCCATTCTGGACCTCAGAAAGTTAAACAAGTTTCTTCTCAAGGAAAAGTTCAAGATGATATCGCTAGGGACCCTGTTACCCTTGCTTCATCAACACGATTGGCAAGCTTCCCTGGACATGCAGGATGCTTACCAACATATTCCTATACACCCAAAACACCACAAATACCTAAGGTTTGTGGCTCTGGGCCAACATTATCCATTCAGAGTCCTGCCCTTTGTACTATCCACGGCGCCACGAGTTTTTACAAAGTGTTGTGCGATTCTCGCAGTGCATCTCAGAAAAATCGGAATACAAGTGTTCCCATATCTGGACGACTGGCTTCTAGCAAGTCCTTATAGACAAGGAACTCTTGATGCCATAGCCATGGCCTCAGACTTTCTCACGTCCATGGGAGTCCTGCTAAATCTCAAGAAATTGCAGTTGCAGCCTTCCCAGAAGCTCCTTTTTATAGGAACTCTTCTGGACACCTCCTTTGCGAAAGCGTTTCTTCCAGAGGACAGAAGGGGCGATATCCTACAGATGGCCCGATACATCAGAGAGAACAGCTCAGTTCGAGCTATCTCTATACAACGGATGCTGGGTCTCAAAAATGATCCTCATTGCTCCCTTCTGGCCCCGACAGATATTGTTTCTGTTACTCAACAGTATGTCGGCAGCCCTTCCGAAGGCACTTCCCCTTCAGCCGAACCTTCTGACCCAGGGTCCTGTGGTCCATCCCAATCTGAAGGCGCTTCACCTTCACGCTTGGCTCCTGAAGAGATAGAGGTGAATAGGTTCAATGTTTCCCATAGGGTTTCAGATATTCTGTTGGCTGTGCGTAAAGCAACCACTAGAAAAACCTACACAGCCAGATGGAAGCGTTTCTCTCTTTGGTGTGCAAAACCCTCTTCGAACCCCTTTTCCTGCCCACCAAATAAAGTCTTGGAGTACCTTTTGGACCTCTCAAATTCAGGCCTGCAGTACTCTATTGTCAAAGTTCATCTCTGTGCCATTTCAGCCTATAATGAGCCGGTACATTCCTTGTCTCTGGCTCAGTTGCCTGTAGTTAAGAGGTTTCTTAAGGGTATTCTGCATACCAGACCTCCTATCAGACATCCAGTCGCAGCCTGGGACATTAACCTGTGCTAGACATGCTCACTCAGAAACCTTTCGCGCCTCTAGCTACCTGCGAGTTGAAGTTCCTCACTTGGAAAATGGCCTTTCTGGTGGCCATCACTTCAGCCCGTAGAGTTTCTGAAATACATGCTCTAGTCACAGACCCCCCGTACACTGTATTTCCACAAGGACAAAAGTAGTTCTTAGGACTCACCCCAAGTTTCTTCCCAAGGTTGTCTTAGAATTTCATCTAAACCAACCTTTAGTCCTACCTACGTACTTTGCTAACTTCCAGAATGAAGATGAACAAACTCTTCATTCTCTAGATGTAAAGAGAGCCCTGTGATTCTGTCTCAATAGAACAAAAGAAATTCGCAAGGCTCAGCAACTGTTTCTTTTAGTGAGACCCAGCTGGGTCAGCCTGTCGCTATTTGGTGCATTTCAGTGTGGCTGGTAGCATGTCTCCGCCACTGCTATTCTATGGCACAAGTCAAGCTGGAAGGTAGAGTGTACGCTCACTCTACTAGAGCAGTCGCGGCATCTCTGGCAGAAATCCGCAACGTGCCATTGCAGATATTTGCAATGCGGCTACATGGAGCTCAGTGCATACTTTTGTTAAGCACTATGCTTTGGATGTCCATGCCAGATGACATCTGTCGTTTGGCAGGACTATCCTCAATTGACTTCTGTCCTGAGTTGTGAGCTCTTAGTTTCTCCTGTCGCCCATCTCGGGGGGATTATTAGCTTGGTACTCTCCCATCAGTGTGAATGAGTGGTGGAGACTTTATGTCCAGGAAGATATGGAAATTACATAACTACCGTAATTCTCGATCTTCTTGGATGAAGTCTCCACCACTCATTCACACGCCCACCCTCCATTCCCCAAGCTCACTTATCTGTTTGGTCTTCACTCCCTCAATGGCTGGGCTGTGAAGACTTCATTGTTGACCCTTATTACATGGGTCATTTGGACTATC
Organism: Neoceratodus forsteri; assembly: GCA_016271365.2. Taxonomy (NCBI): domain Eukaryota; kingdom Metazoa; phylum Chordata; order Ceratodontiformes; family Ceratodontidae; genus Neoceratodus; species Neoceratodus forsteri. Next base: position 575,049,157 of record CM057452.1, read on the forward strand.
TTATGTCCATTTTTAGCTTAGTTCTTCTAGGTTAGTTACGCTGCACCTCCTCGGAAAAAAAGGTACTGAGGCGGTTGGAGGGTCGACGCCGAGATAGTCTTTACCAGGGCTTGTGGTTCCACTTCCTCGCGGCTTCATCTCTGGCACCGGCCCCCTTGCAAAAGTTTGCTCCCACTGGGTCCTAGCACCTCTGGCGTAGATCCCATCAGTGTGACTGAGTGGTGGAGACTTCATCCAAGAGGATCAAGAATTACGGTAGGTACGTAATTTCCATTTTTCGCTTCCTGGACATTTGGCTCCTAGCTAGCCCATCTGGGTAAGAGACACAGGAGGCAGTTGCCACAGCTTCTCAGTTGATACTCATAAATCTGGGCACTCTTTGGACTTAGTCTTTCTCCTTGGGATTGATGCTTTCTATTTGGGGGTGGAACCAGTCGTTTGGTCAGACCACTACACGATGAGGTTCAATTTTAGCACCCCTCTGAGAAGGCCTACCCCGGTGGAGATGGCAAGATACCACCCTTTATGGGATATTACACCCCAGGGCCTTGCGGCGGTTCTTGACCTCTAGTCCCCAGCGTTGCGAGCAGTAGCCAAGACCTTGGTGACAGCCTATAATAAAGGCTGTTACATTGGCTCTGGATCCTATTGCTCCTGTTTGTGTACGCCCCCTTTCCCTTCATCCTAAGGCGCCCTGGTTTGACAGGACGTTGAGGGAGATGCGGAGACAGGGGCGAAGATTAGAACGCTGCTGGCACAGATCCGCCCTTGATGCCGACCGCCTTAGATTGATGGACCATTATGCTGTCTATCAATCTGCAATCTCCCATAGATTTCCTGTCCAGGGAGATTGCAGTAGCCAGGAATCGACCGGCTCAGCTTTTTCAAACTGTGGACAGGCTGTGCAACCCAGCCTGTCTACAAGTTCGGAAGGCTTTTTCGCTATTAGAGTGCGAGGAGCTCGCTCGATTCTTCTCTAATAAGGTGGCTGACATCAGGACGTATCTGTGTCAAGTGGCTTCTAAGGGGGATGCTGTTGGACAGCATGAGTTCACAGTACCTCAGTCTTCTTGGTGTTCCTTCAGCAGACCTGATTTCGTTGATGTCATGAGGATTATCCATGGTGTGTGCCCTACGAGCTGTAGTTTGGATCCTGGACCGACTTCCCTAATATTGGGTTGTTGCAACATCATCGGTCCAATCCTTGTGCAAATAGTCTGGTGCTCCTTGGAATCGGGTGAGTTTCCAAGCTCCCTGAAAGAGGCAGTGGTGACACCCCTCTTGAAGAAAGCTACGTTGGACCCTGACTGTTTCACAAACTACAGACCCATCTCAAACCTACCCTTTATTGGGAAAGTGATTGAGAAGGTAGTGGCGTCCCAATTGGAGAACCATTTAACCATCCATGGCATCTACGAACCCTTCCAATCAGGTTTTCGTAAATGACATAGCACTGAGACTGCACTGGTTCAGGTGCTTAATGATCTCCTGAGGGAGAGAGACCAGAAGGGACGTTCTATTCTAGTTCTTATTGATCTCTCGTCAGCCTTTGACACCGTGGATCATGTGGTGTTGCTGGCACGCCTGAGGCAGATCTGTGGAATATCAGGAACCGTCCTTCGATGGTTCACTTCATTCCTCACTGGGAGATCACAAAGAGTTGTGTCGGGGCTCTTCTCCTCTGGCCCAACATCTTTGTTTTGTGGGGTGCCTCAGGGTTCTGTGCTGTCTCCCATGTCATTCGCGGTGTATATGCTGCCCCTTGGAGACATTATAAGACGGTATAAGCCAAGTTTTCATTGCTATGCAGATGATACCCAGCTATACCTGTCTTTTGCTCCTGACCAGGATAGAGCTCTCTCAGTGTTTAACAACTGTCTGAAAGAAATCCAGGGTTGGATGGATTCTAGTTGGCTGAAGTTGAACGCAGATAAGACAGAGGTTTTGGTGGTGGACCCGAGCTGTCGGATAGAGGGCTTGCCTGTTGTTGCACCCTCAGGAATTTTTCTTGGGGATGTGTCACTTCTGACCTCTGAATGGGTGCATAACCTAGGGGTTATCTTGGATGACAGGCTGACACTGCATTCGCAGGTGTCAGCAGTCGTCAAGACTTCCTTTTACCATCTTAGGCATATCGCTAGAGTGAAACACCTCGTTCCGTCTGACATGCTACCTATGTTGGTCCACGCCGTTGTGTCCTCTCATCTGGACTACTGCAACTCCCTGTATTTTGGGCTTTCTGGGGTTGAAATACATACCGCCTTCCAGCTAGTGCCAGAGCGGCGGCCGGGTGCCTGACAGGAACTAGTGGTCCTGTCCTTATTACCAGTGCTCTTGTGAACTGGCACTGGCTCCCTGTCTGCATGGATCACCTTTAAAGTCTGTTTATTGACTTTTAAAGCCATACGCGACCAGGGTCCAGCTTATCTGAAAGATCTTCTAGTGTCTTACTGCCCTGGCCGATCGCTCCGCTCGGCCGACGAGGGGTTGCTAGAGATTCCGAGAGTGAGTCTAAATTCTTCTGGTTGTAGAGCTTTTTCCTACGCTGCCCCCACTCTCTGGAATTCTCTACCCCATCAGTTACAGCAGTGCACCTCCCTGGGGAAATTTAAGAGTGGCCTTAAAACTCATTTGTACCAAATTGCTTTTTAATAGTATTATATAAATTGTTGTTAAAATTGTGGTTTTATGAATGTTTTATAGTGTATTATAATGTTTGGTCTTCTTTTTATTATATGTTTTGTACAGCGCTTTGAAAATCTGAAAGGCACTTTAAAAATAAAATTATTATTATTATTATTATTATTATTATCTCTTCAGGGTTTTTTCTGATTCAGGGAAGGTACCAGTTTCATCTTCCCAGTAGCTCCTCTTCTTAGGAGCCCTCCTGGATACCTCCAGAGCATCTTTTTTTGTTCCAGAAGACAAGATAAACAACATCTTTAGATGGCTCGTTACATCATGGAAAACAACTGTTTCGGGCCCCTTTCGGTCGGGTGGGTGCTGGGACTCAGGGCGTTCCTCCACAGCAAGCAGCGGTCTCTGACCGCGCATCTGCAATCCTCCATTCAAAGTGACAGAGCCTTGGATGAAATTTCTAGTGGGAGCTCACTGTCAAGACCTCCATACTTGGGTGTAGAGCCAGGAGGAACTTCATCTTTTCATAAATTCTTAGAGATGAGTGCTGTCTTATAAACAAAGTCCTAAAGGATGCCCTCTGCCACAAAGTGATCCTGCTTCGGACAGATGACAGAGCTGTGATGTATTAAATCAGCAAGCAGGGTGGGGCGCCCTCATACCTTCTCTGCAGGAAGGCTGTGAAGTTATGACAGTGGTACCTCGAGTATGATGCATCAGTCCAGTTTTCATGCAGTTGCTTTCGGCGAGTGAGGTAGTTCGGACCTGCTCCTTTTTGTGTCCCCTATCAACGCAAAACTGCCTCTATCCTGCTTCAGAAAACTACACCCTGATGTTTCCTGTCAGGATGTATTCACTTCAGTAGACAGGACACTCCCTTTACGTTTCCCTCCTCTTCCCTAAGTCAAAGGGTGCTACACAAATTGTAAGCACAGGGGGGCAGGCTGATTCTCATCATCCTAGACTGGCCAGAGAACCTTACCTGAGCAAGGGAAATGGATTAAGACTTCTTTTGGCTAAGCAGATTTACTGTGTGTTGTTATTTTTATTTTGTACTCACAGGGATTGCTACTGTGTGTTGCTAACATTTCATTGCTTTATTTTTCTCTGATTCAAATTGTTGTTGCTGGTATGCCTTCTTCTGCATTATTACAAGGTGTGCCTACAGATTAATGCTGTAATCTTCTGATTCAAATTGTCTTTTGCAAGGTATATCTTCTGTTACTGCTTTATTTTTCTCTGTAGCAAAGTGTTTCTTACAGGGTATATCTTCTCTGAAATTATTACAGGTGGTGCTTTACAGGTTTTACAGTTTTATCTAACATTAGGATACGCTTTCAGGGTTACTGCATTTGTTGTTGACTGATTGTTTCTGCTCTTACCTCCTTGTTCTTTCATCCGTGGTTCTTCTTTTAGGCAGGGGAAGGGCCCAGCCACCCACCCCCATCCCCAACCACCCCACGCTACACTCCTTTTATAGGGTACCACAGTTATGACATTTCCTGTGACAAAGCAGGAAGGGGTGGATCAGTGGGGCATCCACAAGGTGAGCTCATTTACAGGGTCACTAGTAATTTAACTTGTTATAACAAGTTATACGAAAACAAAACACAAAGTCAAACCATTACTTGCATTTTCTTCCTTCTAATTACTCTGACCAGGTTATAAACCCAGCAACTTATCTGGATTGGATATCATTAACTGCAGGTACTGTGGAACACTTTTCAGAAGGACAGTCTTACAGGATTTAGGACACTGTCCTACATGCTGGGCCATTGGAGTTCTTAGGGCTCAGCTCCGGGCAGCATGGGCAGAGATTGCGCACCTCAAATTTCATATTCAAGAGGAAATACATTATAAGAACCACCCACCATTTCCTCAACGTCTAACAGAAGAACCTCGACCGCAGAAGGTAGTTGGTCCAGGAGGTTGGCAGGTGGTTAGGAGGGGCAAATCGGGTGCCCCATCACTCTGTGCTCTCCAGTATATTACCTCCAAAACCCATGTAAACACTACAAACAGGTATCTGCCTCTATCTCCGAAATCAAACAAAGGGGCAGAGGACACTGCAGAGCAAGACACTACAACACAGGAGCTAGCACAACAAAACTCGCCCAAATCAAGAACCAAAACAAAAAAAGCAAAAAGGAAATCCAAAAAACTTCTGATCATAGGAGACTCCATGATTCAGGGAGTTGATACCCATCTCCAGCCAGGGGTAATGGTCAGATGTCTCCCAGGTACATCAGCGTGGAGAGACACTGACCGCATTGCTAAAATTGTTCACAAAGCAGGAGAAAACATTGACATCCTGGTACACATAGGGACTAATGATCTCGCCATCTGGTCAGTTGTGGAGACCAAGGAGCACCTGACCAGGCTGGGTGACAACCTATCATCCATTTCATCCGACATCTCCTTCTCTGAGATCCTGCCAGTCTGGGAGAGGGGGCAGATGGATGGAAGGTCAGAGAAGGGGAGATGGGGAGCTAAACATGTGGCTCAAGGGCTGGTGCCAGGAAAAAGGACACAGATTTGTAGGGAACTGGCAACAGTTCCGGGAGTGAAAGTTCTTTAAATTTGATGGACTGTGTAACCCCCCTGCAAATGGGGGTTCCCAAAAGACTTCCAGGAGCTTGCTTGAATGCTCCAAGCCTGAATGGTGTTTGGCGTTTAAGCCATTTATCTGTGAGTGTTTTTAGAGCCTCTGGTACTGTCTCTTTAAGAGCTGTCTGCTTGCAGACATAATTAGTTTATATGGGGGGGACTGTGTGTTTCTCTGCTTGAGTACCAGTCGAACTGCTGCGAATTCACTCCATTTTTGCAGTCACTAGGAGTGCAAAGGGAACCTATCTGAAAGATGTAACTGTTTGCCAGAAATCATTTAGAGTAATAATGAAAATACAGTTTGTCTAACCTGCTTTCTTTGCAGTCAGAACTGTGTTTGCCTAGTTCCCATTCTAGTTTTGAACTGCTGAACTTGACCAATCAGTGTGGGATAAGGTAGCTCTAAAATGGTGCCTTGGACGAATCAGAACTTGGACTCGTAATCTGAGCCAGCCACAAGAGGATTGTATGGGCAGTGACTCTGGGAGATGTAGTTTGGACTTGAGCGCCTTTTTGGACCAACAGGGACAGTCTATTGAGTGACAGCCAATCCAGCCAAAAACTGGGAGGAACTCCAAAGGAAATGCCGTTTTGTCTGCTGGAGTTTCAGTTGAGCTCTGGCAGTGAAGAGGAAGAGCCCTGTGCTTTTAGTGTGCAGTTTTAGTCGGAAACGTGTGTAAGGCCCGAGTTCCGGTCTGCAGCTTATGTAACTGCTTGTTAGGACTGAATCCGTCCTGTGAAGAGAATCAAAGGATATCTGAAGAGTAGAAACCAGGCTCACCCTGTAGAAGACTGGAGAAATTGCTGAATTGCACTCGGTCTGTCAGGAACTGAATCTGCTGTGTGTTCTCCGGTATTGTGCAGTAATTGCAATCGGGATAGAAGCAGCCTGCCTGGTATAGTACTTTCTTTTCACCATATAAATGTGTGAGGAGGCTTGTGTAGCTCAAGTGAATCCTGCTGCCATTAAAGGACTTTTGCCTGTTACTGTTCACCATATAAATGTGAGGAGGCTTGTGTAGCTCAAGTGAATCCTGCTGCCATTAAAGGACTTTTGCCTGTTGCAGTTTGCCATATAAATGTGTGAGGAGTCTCGTGGAGCTCAAGAGTAGCCCTGCTGACATTGAAGGACCCTATCTTGTTTGGAGGTCGTGAGTACTAATTCAGGGTCGCTCCCTGTTGAATTGCCACATTGAATCCAAATGGAATTACTGTACTGCTGACTGTTTAACTAATTTTTCTATTCTCTGTGTGAAAGGGCCCCTACCAGCTGCCACAGTTTGGACTAGCCACTAGGGCTTGGGTACCGAGGGACAGTAACTGGTAGGGATAGGCCTGTGCACAGAGCCATAGGTAGATGAGTAAAGTGATAAGCTAATTAACCTGATTTCCCCCTGTCCTTGTTATATCCCCCTAAATAAATCAGAGCTGCTTGTTTCAGCAAAAGTTATACTGCCTGAGTGTATTTGTCTATGTTAAAGTATTGTACTGTGATTGTTTTACTGTATCTTATTTTACAGGAGGTCCCAGTGCCTGAACCAGTCCTGGGGTAAGTGTATACTGTGAAGGTAATTCTGATATATTGTGTGGGCCACTAGTGGGAAGAAAGGGGGGTTGCAGTGTCCCAGAGGGCTGTGACCAAGTTAGTTTAACTATTGCAAACCCTGACCTCTGGGTGGAGGCACCCGCCATCGGATCTAGGCCCCTCAACCTGTTAGTGGCAAATCAGGCAGGGGTAGTAGCCCCTGGGATAGCGCCATCTAGGGGTTACAACTGCATCTGACTAAGGAGGGAGTCAGTGCATTGGGGCAGAAGTTTGACGTCTTTGCAGAATATTTAAACTAGTAAATGGGGAGAGGGGTGCAGCACCCCATACGTCGAATGGGAAGAACACCCCTCTCCCCCTCAGCTAGTGGTCAAACAGGGATTCAGCATGTTTGCAGTTCATTTGCATCACCAGGTAAGAAAAAAGGTCTGTCACCCCATACGATGCACAGGGGAAATGCCAAACCTCACTCAACAACTAACGCACCAAAATCTGGCCAATGGAAAATCATGTACACAAATGCTCACAGCCTGGGAAATAAGATCCCAGACCTGCAGGCAATAATGTCAGAGGCGAAACTGGACATAGTAGCAATTAGTGAGACGTGGTTTACCAGTAAGCACACTTGGGAGACTTAAGCACCTGGCTATGTACTGTTCAGAAGAGACCGAGGTACAAAAAGGGGGGGTGAAGTGGCCCTGTATGTCAATGAAAATATCAAAGCTACAGAAATTCAGAATACACACAAAGAGCCAGAAGAACTGTGGGTCACCCTGGAAACAGGAATTGGGACAGCCATAAGAACTGGGATTGTCTACAGGCCCCCAGACCAGGGGGAGGACATAGACACATTACTGTTAGAAGATATACAAAACATGACAGCTAAAGGGGAGGTTCTGATAATAGGAGACTTCAACATGCCAGATACAGATTGGTCAATACCAGCAGGAACATCTGCCAGAACTAGACATATGGTGGATTCCCTGCAAAAGGGGGGGGGCGCTCAAACAACTGGTATAGCAACCCACAAGAGACAGGGCTCTCCTAGATCTAGTACCGACTAACAGGGAAGGGATCACAGATCTCCAGCTAGAAGGTTACCTGGGGGTCAGTGACCATCACATGGTATGGTTCAGTTTGGCAACTACATCTAAATCATCCCATTCCAAGGCAAAAATATGGGACTTCAGAGGAGCTGACTTTGATAAGATGGCCAACAGAGTTAAGCTAGCCCTGGCAAAAAGAAACACAGGTGAAGGGGTACAGGCAAAGTGGGCAAGCATTAAGGATGCAATACTTGAAGCAACATCCCATTGTGTTGGACAGAAAAGGAAGTGCAAAGAAGGAAACCACTTTGGTTCTCAAATACAGTAGCAGAAAAGGTCAGAGCCAAAAGGCTGGCCTTCAGGAAATATAAGGCAACACAGCGGGATGAAGATAGGAAAGCATACCAAACTGCCCTAAGGGAAACAGGGAAGGCAGTAAGGCAGACAAAGTCCCAAACGGAGGAAACACTAGCACGGACAGTGAAAGAAGGTGACAGGACTTTCTGTAGATACATTAGTGAAAGGAGAAAGTCCAGAGTGGGTATTGCTAAGCTCAAAGGAGAAAAGGGGGCATGTGAGGAGGAGGACCCTGTAAAAGCATCTATCCTAAATAGATACTTTTGCTCAGTATTTACTGAAGAGAAGGTAGGGCAGGGCCCACAGCTCAGCACCATGGACACACCGTGGAGGGAGGTGAGCACTACTCCCTTCACAAAAGAAAGGGTCCTACAAGAGCTCATTAAGCTCAGGGTGGACATGGCAATGGGACCTGATGGCATACATCCCAGGGTACTTAAGGAGCTAAGGGTGGAACTAGCAGAGCCATTAGCAGAACTGTTTAGTGAGTCTCTGAGCACAGGAGAGGTCCCAGAAGACTGGAGAAGGGCTCATGTGATCCCGCTCCACAAGAGTGGTAGCAGGGAGGAGGCAGGGAACTACAGACCAGTCACTCTTACTCAGTAGTGGACAAGATTATGGAGGCACTCCTTAAGGAAAGGATAGTGCAACACCTGGAATCCATAGGGGCACAGGATGGGTTTACAAAAGGACAGTCCTGTCAAACTAATCTCATAAATTTCTTTGACTGGGTAACCAGAGTGGTGGACCAAGGGGGAGCAGTTGATGTCGCCTACCTTGACTTCAGCAAAGCTTTCGACACTGTTCCACATAGAAGAATGACAAATAAGCTGGGTAGGCTCGGGGTGGGTCAGAAGTTGGTCAACTGAGTGGCAAACTGGTTGATGGGCAGAAAACAGAGAATGGTGGTAAATGGTATACAGTCAGAAGAGATGCAAGTCACAAGTGGGGTACCTCAGGGATCAGTCCTGGGGCCAGTCCTCTTCAATATCTTCATTAGTGACATTGCAGATGGACTAGAGGGTAAGACTTGTCTTTTTGCGGATGACACCAAGATCTGCAACAGAGTAGATGATCCAGATGGGGTGGGCAGAATGAGAAGAGATCTGGATAAACTAGCAAAATGGTCAGAAGAGTGGCAACTGGGATTTAATGCAAAGAAGTGCAAGATCAAGCACATAGGGAAGAGAAACCCTGAAGTCACCTGTAGGCTGGGAGGGGAGTTGCTGGCAGTCACAAAGGAAGAAAGAGACTCGGTCATCATCATCACTGATGACCTGAAATCATCCAAGCAGACCTCTAAAGCAGTAGGTAAGGCTAGGGGGATGTTAGGGTGTATTAGTAGGGGTATCACAAGTCGTAAGAGGGAGGTAATAATCCCTCTTTACAAGACACTGGTTAGGCCCCATCTGGAGTACTGCGTGCAGTACTGGAGGCCACACCTTCACAAGGACATTAACCAAATTGAGGCAGTCCAGAGAAGGGCAACCAAAACAGTGCAGGGACTGCATCAGAAGACATATGAGGACAGATTAACGGAGCTCAATATGTATACCCTTGAGCAAAGGAGTGAGAGAGGTGATATGATCGAAACATTCAAACACCTTAAGGGCATTAACAAGGTGAAAGAGTCTAACATGTTTAAATATAAGAAAAATAGCAGGACAAGAGGACACAGCATGAGATTAGAGGGAGGCTGATTAAGGGGGAATGTGAGGAAATTCTTTTTCACAGAAGGAGTGGTGGATGCATGGAACGGCCTACCTCAAGAAGTGGTGGCTATGAATACAGTGCAGGGCTTCAAACAGGCATGGGATAGGCATAAGGGAGCAATACAGATGAGTATGAATAGATAGGCCACTGGCAGAGCAAAGGCCGATAGCACATTTATAAGGCAGACAAAGAAATGGGCAGACTGGATGGGCCTTGCGGTCCTTATCTGCCGTCAACCTCTATGTTTCTATGGCCTTGGCAGATATGATTGCTTTGTTCAACAGTGTCCGAAGTCCTCCCACCCCCACCCCGAGGCGACTTCCTCTGTGCGTGGACCTCTGACACAGGGACTTTAGTCTATCCTAACCTGCTTTCCCTTCATCTCTATGCCGGGCACCTCAGGAAATGGAAGTGGGCAAGTTCTAGGTTCCCCAAACCATCGTATACATCTTCTAAGTCGTGCATAGGCCTTCCACAGGAGGGCTTGTGTGGCTAAGTGGTAACCCCTTCTCCTTCTGGGGTGCAAGTCCTGTCTGAACCCTCCAATTGCCCACCAAGTAAGATGTTAGGGTGCCTCTTGGACCTGTTGAACCAGGTCTGCATTACTTAGCAGCGATGGTACACCTCTGTGCATTTTCGGTCTATCTTGAGCCAGTAGACAGCATGTCACTAGCTCAGTTACCATTAGTCAAGTTTTATTTCTCCCTTCGTACCTCATTAACTCCAGAATGAAGGAGAGTGCTCCCTTCATTCTCTGGATGTTAAGAAGGTTCTGTGATTCTCATCTACAGATCGAAGAGACACGCATCTGAGCATCTGTTGTATCTTTCAGCGTGCCTCAGCTGGGTCAGCCTGTTGCCACAAGATGTATCTCGGCTTGATTAGTTGCATGTCTTCGACACCACTAATCCACGGCACAGGTCAAGTTTGAAAGGTGGGTTCACACCACTCTACCAGAATGGTTGCAACTTTCCTAGCGGAGATTCATAATGTACCTGTTGCAGACTTCTGCAAGACAGTGAGTTGGAGCTCAGTGCATACCTTTGTAAAAGCACAATGTTCTGAATGTCTATGCCAGACAGTTCACTTTTTTTTTGGCAGGACAGTCCTTGTGGACTTCTGTCCTGAGTGAACTCTGTCTCCTTCTGCCCTACTTGAGGGTTTGATTTTCAGCTCAGTACTCTCCCATTAGTGTGAATGAGTGGTGGAGACTTTTAGTCCAGGAAGATATGGAAATTACTTATTTACTATCACCCGAACTCTCTCGTCCTGTTTTGGTCTTCACTTTCTGTTTTTTCGGGCTGTGAATTGATCTTTCTTACATGGGTCATCCGGGCCTTCATATGCCCGGACGTTAAGGGTTAGGTTTTCTTTCATTAGGTTACGCTGCACCTCCTCGGTTAAAAAGGTACTGAGGCAGTTGGAGGGCCGATGTCTGGATAGCCTATACAGACGCGAGCTAGTTTCAAGGGGCCGCGCATGCGTGGTCCTATCCCAGCGCCAGCCCTCCTGAAGATTTTTGCCTCCTACGGGGTCTTAGCACCTCCAACTTAGTCCCATTAGTGTGAATGAGTGGTGGAGACTTCATCCAAGAAGATCAAGAATTACGGTAAGTACATGATTTATATTTCTTGTTCATCCCTACCTGGAAGACCTGGATATTGTGTACGATCTCTCAAGGAGGCAGACAGCAGTAACAACTGTAACTTGAACGCTACTGCTCCATGGTTGCATAGTTAACCACGAGAAGAGCTCACCAGTCATCTCAGCACCTGCAGTGTCATGGGGTGCTGTTCGACACAGCAGTGGACACTTTGGCCTGGGAAAGATTCAGAAGGACACTGGCAGTGACCACCAGTTTTCATGTTATTGTACTCATTGTAGCAAACATTGACCTGATACAGTGAGCCAAGCTACTCTCTTGTCCACTGCAGCTCCTGCTCCCTCAGTCATGGCACCCATATAAATGAGGTTGCTCATGGATAGGATTTAGCTTACCCAGACGTAAAGCACTCTCTTGCTTGGTGGGCATTCCAACAGAACTTATCTAAGGGACATTCAACGCATCTTTCTGAGTATGGATGCCAGCCTCACAGGATGAGATGCAGTGCTTGGCACAGCCTCATCACAGGGCATCTGGTATCAACTAGAGAGAAAATTACCACTCACTATCCTTGATATGAGGGCTGTCTTCAGACCACTAATGCCATCTGGTATGATGCTGTTTTACATAAACTTAAAACTGAGAGAAATAAAAAATGGCAAAGAGCAAAGAAAGCAGGTTTAAGCTGAGACTGGATTTCTTACAGGCAGGCATGTAATCAATACACAAATAAAATAAAGAAGGTTAAACAGGATTATTTAAAAACAAAACTTCACACAAATTGTACACAGAATCCAAGACTGTTCTGGAGCACGAGCACCTTTGCAAACTTAATGGGGGATTGTAAAAGCAAATATATAAATAAAATAGAAATAGATGGACAGTCGGTACCTGTAAGCACCCAAGTGGCAAATGCATTTAATGAGTATTTAACAACACAGGGGCTCTTACAGGAGGATTTAATTTGCCACATACATGTAAGACAGGGCAGAGGGTAAAGCAGGATATTCAAGTTACTGACAAGCTTAAAAGTGTTTAAATTCTGCAGTATACAGGTAAGCGAAGTGAGGGACAAGCTTCTGAGTATCGATACCACTAAAGCCAAGGGCTTAGATAACATTCCTTCCAGGCTACTCAAGTATGCAGGCCCCTGTATTGCATTTCCCATGACTTACATTTTCAAGTCTTTCACTATTAACAGGAGGTTTTCCAGAGAAAGGGAAAGTGGCAAAAGTGGTGCCAGTTCATAAAGGGGGCTCCAAAACAGAAATGGGTAATTGTAGGCCAATTTCTTTGCTCTCTCAAGTATCCAAAATTATGGAAAATATAGTTCAAACAACATGAAGTCTTGCTATATTATGACAATTGCAGTATGACCGCAGGTTAGAACTGCTCCGGAGGTGAAATAGTTAACTTTCCATGCAGGCATGGAACTTAGAGCGCGAGCTCGGTTGAAAACTCTTGTCTGTTGTGCTTCAAAGGTAAACTGTCAGATTCTTTACTCCGCCTCACTGAACAGTCGTTCCGAAGATTTCTCCTTCTCCTCGGTTCATTTTGTCGGTTTAAAAGTGTTATTTTTCGGTTTTTAGCCAAAATTAAACCGCAACCGGTCGGTTCAAGCTCTGTCTGTGGTAATGTAAGTAATAGATAGGTTTTACATTAGTTTTTTCTGTGTGGAACTTGTAATTTGTTATTGGTTTGGTTTGAACCGATCAGGTTGTATTTAAATCTACTAGCCGTTTTTTAGAGTGCGGTTCCGGTTCTTGCTCGGTTCTAAAAAGCAGTTTCATTACGTTTTTCCACGACCCGTGACACGGTTGGGAACCGATAAGGGTGTCTTGCTTGGTGGATTGCCATAAACGGGCAAGTTGGTTAGGCTGGCATTATGTCTGAGAAACCCAAATGAAAAACCGGACCCACTGGGTTTCAACACTGTAGTGTTTGTGGGGAAGCTTTTGCTAAGGCTGACCCACACACCACATGTGTCTATTGTCTGGGGTTTGACTATCTCAATTCAGACTGCCAGATTTGTCACAATTTCCCTGCTGCCACCATAGATAAGAGAGTTGGTAGGCTCAGGAAAGGAGGCCAAAAGTCCGCTGACCCGGATGGCCAGCCGGTTCGGTACCAACTGAACGGGAGGGAGTGCCCTCTGACCAGGGCGATACTTCCTCGGGCAAACGAAGAGCCGGTTCTGAGGAGCCGGTTCCATCAAAAAGGGCTAGAAAGTCAGTTAGTTTAGAGCCAAAAGTTCTCTCCCCAACTGCTGAGGAAATAGCTAAAGCAATTCAAATTGTCCAGTCTCTCTCTCCGGTTCCGACCAAACCAACACCTTCTGGTAAGCGTTCGGTTTGGCCGGTTCCACCGGTTCAAGATTATGATTTTGAGGATTTTTATGAACCGGAGGAGGAAGAGGAATATGAGGAGAGTGAATATGGTTTTGAAGATCTGAATGTGCCCATTGATCCGGACATCTCTCCAGATAGACCCCCTAGGGGTTTCTCCTCCAAGACTTTCTGAGTCCCCTTCTCATGTCATGTTTTATAAAAAAGTTGCTGAAACTCTCCAGCTCCCTGTTGAGGAAGCTGTTGATGACCAGGAGGAGCCAGACTATGTAGAAATGATGGATATTCCAGAGTCTAGAAGACTGTTTATTCCTTTGCATAAATCTTTTCAGAAACAGACAGTACAAGTTTTAAAAACTCCTCACACTATACCTCCTGTGGATAAAAGGATGGACAAGAGGTATATCTTATCAGGCTCTGACACTGATTTCCTCACTCAGCAATGCAGCCATGTGGGGATAGTGCAGGCTGCAGCCTGTGACAAGGTTAATATTCCCCTAGCTTCACACCCCCCCCTGAGAAGGACTCCAGGAAGCTTGATGCTATGGCAAAGAAACAGTACATGGCAGCATCTTTGGGGCTCAGACAAGCAAATTATATGGCTTATGCTGCTAGGTACCAGAAATCCAGATGGGATACTGTGCTGGCCATAGCAAAACAAGTCCCTGACCAGCTTGCCGGGAGCTGGAACAGGTGGCTATGGATGGTATTGAGGCATCCAAGGTGCAATTTCATGCTGCAGTGGACTCTAATGATGTTTCATCAAGAGTCATGGCTACATCTTGGCGCCTAGGATGGCTTGGCTCAGATGTACTACCCTGTCTCAGGACACCCAGTCCAAGGCCATGGATTTTCCTGTTGTGGGAAATTCTCTGTTTGGGGAGCAAACAGAGAATTACATGAAGAAAATGGATGAATATAGGACCACCTATAGGAGTGCACAGGCCAAGGAAAGGCAGGCCACTCCTCAAAAGCAGCTTCCAGAGGCAGGGGCAGGCCTTTTCATGGCCTTTTACCAAGCAAGCTTCCTCCTCCTCCGCCTATGCTCAGAGGGGTTCTTTAGAGGAAGAGGCAGCAAGGGTACAAGCAGGTCTGCTTCACCCTCAGCCCAAAGCCCCTGCCAAACAGGCACCCTGATGGGATTGCCAGGGCCGATTCTCCTCTACCTGTAGGGGCAGGCTGGCTTACTTTGTCCAGGACTGGAAGTCTTTAACATCAGACAAGTGGGTCCTGGAAGTAGTAAGCCAGGGACTGGTTCTCAGTTTCAAAAAATTTCCAAAGCTGAGAACCAGATCTTTTCCACCTGCAACTCCATCAGAGGCTCTTGCCTTAGAGGCAGAAGTCTCTGCCCTCCTGGCTCTCAGAGCTGTGGAAAGGGTTCCTCCCCTACACCAGGGCAAATGTTTGTACTCCAGGTACTTCCTTACCCCAAAAAAGACAGGAGAATGGCGGCCCATCCTGGATCTCAGATATTTAAACAAGCATCTTTTAAAGCCAAAGTTCAAAATGGTGACTCTGGGAATTATCCTACCCTCTCTAAGGCCAGGGGACTGGCTAGCTTCCCTGGACCTCAAGGATGCCTACTTCCATATTCCCATCAGAGGCTCCCATCGAAAGTACCTCAGGTTCGAGCTGCCCTCAGGCCACTACCAGTTCAGAGCAATGCCCTTCGGCCTCACTTCTGCCCCCAAGGGTATTTACCAAATGTCTGGCAGTAGCAGTTGCCTACCTAAGAAGGCAAAAGATTGCCATCTTTCCTTACCTGGACGATTGGCTCATAGTAGGCCAGTCCCCAGACCAGGTCAAATTACATCTCCAGATAACGCAGCAACTGCTTACCTCTAGGTTTCCTTCTAAATCTCTCAAAGTCAGTTCTGCAGCCTGTCCAGCTTCTTACCTTCATAGGCGCAGAGCTGAACACACAGGAAGCCAGGGCTTTCCTTCCTCTAGACAGGGCAAAGACCCTGGTCTCCCTGGCCTCCTCATTTACCCTGCAGGTCTCCCGGCCAGCAAGGCACTTTCTGCAGCTCCTAGGGCACATGGCTGCTTCCACAGCGGTTGTAAAGGGAGCAAAATTTCAGATGAGGGACATCCAGTTCCATTTGAGAGCCTTTTGGTCTCAAAGAAAGGATCCTCTTACCAAGTTGATCCCAGTAACTCGAACCTGATCCAAGCCCTACAGTGGTGGCAGGATCAGACCAACCTGAGCAGGGGTTCCTTTTGTCACTCAGTCTCATTCTCTAATCCTTACTACAGATCGTCCCTCTTGGGCTGGGAGCTCACATGGGCGACCTCACCACCCAGGGTCTGTGGTCTCCCCAGGAATCCTTGCTCCACATCAACCTGTAGGAGCGCAGAGCAGTTTTTCTAGCACTTCAGGTTTTTTCCAAATCTTTTCAGAACAAGAGTATTCAGGTCAGAACAGACAACACCACTACAATGTGGTACATCAACAAGCAAGGGGGCACTCGGTCTACGGCCTTGTTCACGGAAGCGATGAGATTGTGGTCTCTGGCTTACTCCCTGAACACCTCTCTTACGACAGTTCATCTCCCAGGCAAGGACAATGTCCTGGCAGATGCTCTCAGCAGGATTTCCCAGGGCCACCACGAATGGTCACTGGATCCCTGGTCTTGGGAGTAGTATTTGCCAGATGGGGCACCGCAGATAGATCTTTTGCAGCCCCAGACAATCACCAACTTCCTCTTTTTGCTGCAGGCCCCAGTGTTGGGCTCTCTCCCGCTGGATGCCTTAGACCTCAATTGGGAGGGAAGTTTCTATGCCTTCCCCTTTCCTCTCCTGTTCAAAGTGCTAGTCAAATCAGATCCCAATCCTGCAAGGTCATTCTGATAGCTCCGGATTGGGCCAGACAGCCCTGGTATCCACTCCTGCTGTCCTTAGCAGTCCATCCTCCCCTGTGCCTTCCCAAGAATCACAATCTGTTAACCTGTGCCCAGGGAAGGGTTTGGTACGAATCTCAAATCTCTCAATCTCTAGGCTTGGTTCTTGAAGAGTTAGAGTTTGCTGATTTACACTTTCCCAAGGTGTAATGGATATATTGAAGGCCTCAAGGAAGCCTTCCACCAGGGCTACTTACAATTCCAAATGGAAAGAGTTTTCATATGGTGCTCGGAAAAGCATATTTCCCCAGTCTCTGCTGATCTACCCACAGTCCTGGATTATATGGTCCACTTGAATTCTTTGGGGCTGAGACCAGCTACTCTCAAGGTGCACTTGGCAGCTCTGTCTGCTTTATTTCAGCAGGTAAATCCTCTTCTCTTTCAGCTCATCCCGTATTTTCCAAGTTTTTTAAGGGGTTGTTGCACACCAACCCTCCATTCAGAGATCCTGCCCCTGCCTGGGATCTTAATGTTTGCATTACTCAGCTTATGCAACCACCTTTCGAGCCCTTTTCTTCAGCTGAGCTCAAGTACTTGACTTGGAAAACTGTGTTTCTGGTAGCCATCACCTCTGTCAGACGCATAAGTGAATTACAAGCGTTGTCAGTGGTGCAGGAGTTTATCTCTTTCCACAGAGATAAGGTGGTCCTTCGGACTAACAGAAAGTTCCTGCCTAAGGTGGTTTCAGATTTCCACCTTAATCAATCTATTTCTCTTCCAGTGTACTTCACTGACCACACTCCTCCTCCTCCTCCTCCTGGGAGAGGAGGCTGCACAGCCTAGATGTGAAGAGAGCCCTTAGTTACTACATAGAGCGTACCAAGGGTCATAGGTTTGACTCCCTCCAACTGTTCCTTACCTATGGCGAAGTTGGGAAAGGGAAGCCAGCCACTAAAAGATCCATTGCCAGGTGGATTGTCTCTTGTATCCAATTCTGCTACGAGAAGTTGGGTAAAGTTCCTCCCTCAGGCCTGAGGGCTCACTCTACCAGAGGTACAGCTGCTTCTCTGGCTGCTGCCCAGAGACATTCCTATTCTAGAAATATGTCAAGCAGCTACCTGGAAAACAGTTCACACTTTTACCAAGCATTACTCCTTGGACATCCAGGCTAGGAGTGATGCTCGGTTTGGCACAGCCGTGCTTCAGAGCCTATTTCCTAAGTAGGTTCTGTCCCTCCTCCATGGGGGTACTGCTGTGTAGTCTGCAATTGTCATAATATAGCAAGACTTCATGTTGTTTGAAGAAAAAATTACTCACCTTAGTAATGTTGTTTCTTCTAATGGAGTCTTGCTATATTATGACCTCCCTCCTGCCCCTCTCAGAACCTCTGTTCTGGGATATGGGTGGCAGTACAGAGTTAGCACTTTTTGATGCCCACCTTGTTGTTTTCACCTACCTTTTGGGTGAATTGGTGTTGTGTTTTGCATTTTTGGGTCTCCTGACTTGAGTCTTTGTTTTAGACCAAAAATGAGTGTTTATATTAGTAGCCAGTTGGCTAGTGTGGGTTTACAGCTCCACACAGAACCTTAGTGAGTCTTAGCTCGTAAAGATCTGACAGTTTACCTTTGAAGCACAACAGACAGAGTTTTCAACCGAGCTCGCGCTCTAAGTTCCATGCCTGCATGGAAAGTTAACTATTTCACCTCCGGAGCAGTTCTGACCTGCGGTCATACTGCAATTGTCATAATATAGCAAGACTCCATTAGAAGAAACAACATTATTAAGGTGAGTAATTTTTTCTTTCTGGCCAATTGAAAAAATATCTGGAGGAGGAAGGATTACTGAATAAGTATTAATCAGGGTTCCGGTCAATGAATAGTACCCAAACGGCATTAGTAAAAGTCGTAGGGGATATCCATATGAGCCTGGACAGGAAAAATGCAGTGGGAGTCCTATTTATTGATTTATCAGAGGCATTTGACACCTTAAACCACGACATTCTTCTGTCCAGGCTCTTGGAGATAGGGGTACGGGGACTGGAACAGAGTTGGTTTAACTCATATCTAGTAGGTTGGAAGCAGCTGGTGGAGTTAAGCACTTATAAATCATCCACGTTATTAATTAAATCAGGGGTGCCACATGGCTCAATTTTGGGCCCTCTCCTCTATAACATCTATGTGAATGTTATTCAGTTTGAGGACCCAGAGACAAGGCAAGGTAAATTTTATTTCTTAGGCACCCAATCCCGGAGGCTCTGGGTGCTGTACAAATAGAAAGTACACAAAAAAAAAAATAGAATAAATAAAACCAGAATAAAACCAAAATAAATATATAAAACATCAGGCTAATAATAATAGTTAAAATACAGCAAAGCCTGAGCGGGTACTAAAGGCTTACAGTAATGCCTAAAAAGGTAGGTCTGGGAAGGCCTGACTAAACAGGTGGGTCTTAAGGCAGGCTTTGAAAGCCTTAACTGAAGGAAGTGAGTTCCACAGGACGGGTCCAGCTACACTAAATGCTCTGACGCTGGCAGTTTTTAATCTCGTCCTGGGAACTGCTAGGAGGCCCCTAGAGGAGGAGCGAAGGGAGTGGACCAGCGAGGCAGGTGTCAGAAGGTCTGATAAATAACCAAGGCCAAGACCATGTAGGGCCTTAAAGGTGAGCAAGCCCACCTTGAAGAGAACTCTCAACCTGACCGGCAGCCAGTGCAGTTCACGCAAAACTGGAGTGATGTGGCCATACTTAGGCTGTCCAGTCAACAACCTAGTGGCCACGTTCTGCACTAGCTGCAGCCAACGGAGACCCCCGAGACCCCAGAAAGGAGCGCATTATAATAGTCAAGCCTAGATGTCACAAAGGCATGTATCAAAGTGGGGAAGTCCTCAGGCGGAACCAGGGACTTGATCCTAGCGATGTTCCTCAGATAATAGAAACTGGTACGGACAACAGATGCCACCTGAGATTCAAGTGACAGCCTGTTGTCAAGAATAACACCCAGATCACGCACCCTAGAGGAGGCCTTCAATGGAGTCAGTCCCAGGAATAACCCTATTGCTACCCCAGAGGCAAACCTATTACACCTTCTGTTTGACTCCACCACCAACATCTCCATCTTATCGGTTGCAACCAGCTGGAGGCCATCCAGTCACTGATCTCAGTGAGGCAGGTATTAAGCATCTCCACTGCGTTTGATGTTCCAGGGGCAAAGGAAAGATACAACGGGGTATCATCTGCATAGCAGTGAAAACCCAAGTTGTACTTCCTAATGAGCTCACCCAGGGGCAGCATGTATACAACGAACTACATTGGCAACAGGACTGAACCCTGAGGAACCCCACAGGACAGCTGACTTGGGGAAGAGGAGAAATTCCCCATCACCACCCATTGTCTCCTGTTCGTGAGGTAGGACTCAAACCAGCAGATGACAGTGCCAGTGAGTCTGCAGTACTCTCTCAGGCGATTGAGTAACACACAGTGGTCCACTGTGTCAGATGCTGAGGAGAGATCAAGGAGAATAAGAATTGACCCCTCTCCTTGATCTCTCACCTTGAGGAGGTTATTGTGCACCCAAACTAATGCAGTCTCAGTGCTGTGCCCCACACAAAACCTCGACTGAAGAGGCTCGTATAGATCAAAGGACACAAGGTGCTCCTCAAGCTGTTGCTCCACCAACAACCTTTCCTAGAAAATGAAGGTTGCAGATTGGACAGTAATTTGCCTTGACGTCAGGGTCTAACAATGGTTTCTTCAGAAGGGGTCTCACCAGTGCCTCTTTCAAGGAATCTGGGAACACCCCCTCTGACAAAGAGCACTGGACAATCAAGACAAACACCAGGCTGACTGAATCGACACATCCCAACAAGAAACAGGTCGGCACTGGGTGCAGTTCACAATATGTGTGCTTCAGCTTGGAAGCAACCTCAGTGACCTCAGCCACCTCCACTGGTTTAAATTCACCCCAACCAGCAGAGTGCTCTCTGAACATTGAAGGCAACCACTGTTGGACATATTTTGGCTCCCTAGTGGAATTCCCAGATGGATGGCCGACACCCTGTCAGAGAAGAATCGAGCGAACTCATCGCACAAGGCGTTAGAAAAGTATTTTTTTCGGCTGCAGGCAGACTGGATGAGGTAGTCTGTCGACAGTCCGAAAAAGCAGTGTTGGTCAATTCTTCCCAGCATCAATCTCCCTGGACAGGAACACTGCCTTCTTATGGTTGATTGCCCTCTGGTACTCACTATAATGAGCACGCAGGGCCAGTTTGTCGTCCTCCCGTCCGGTTTTCTGCCAGTAGCACTCCAACTTATGACCCATCATCTTTATCACCTTGAGCTCCCCATCAAACCACGGGATCTCAAGTGAGAAGATCTGGGTTGTACATGGACTGGTGCGAGGGTATCGAGCACAGCAGACATCACCCTGTTATAGGCGGCTGCCACCTCGCTCGGTCCCCTCACACATGCAGTACCCACACTAGATAGATCAGCTACTGCCAAGAATCCCTCCGGGGTCAATCCCCTCAAAGGGCAGTAGCTGACCATCTCAGCAGAGGGAGGTCTCTTTGCGGGGGAGGGGGGGGCCAGAACCAGAACTCCACCGTGCAATGATCCGATCAACTGACCTGATCAGTCTTGAGGTTCTTAATCTCAAGCCCCAGTGAGAACACGAGGTCCAACATGTGGCTGCCCCAGTGGATCACAGAGGAAACTTCCTGTGACAGGCCCAGAGACGACATAATATGGAGGAGGTTAAAACCTAGCCTAGAAGATTCGTCATCAGCCCAGACATTGAAGCCCCCCAGAACTAAGCATCTGGTGGCGTCCAACATCTCACTGATGACAACGTCGGCTATCTCCTACAGGAAATCTCCCGCCAACGAAGGGGGCGGTAAATCAGGAGAATCCTGCAGCCTGCACCCGGACCCCCACAGACAGCCACACTTTCAAATGAACCAGCTGCTCCCACTGAGTGCATGGTGAAGCCCAGGTCGCATCTAAAACAGATAGCCACTCCCCTGCCCCTGCACTCCACTCTGGGGCAGTGAACCACCAAGTACACAGGGGGAACGGCGGCCGCTAAAACTGGACCAGTATCGTCACCCACCCTGGTCTCAGTGATACAAGCCTGATCAACCGAAGAAATTAAGTCTGCTGTAATTGCGGTCTTATTCCTGATCGATCTGGCATTGCACAACACTGCCCTCAGGCGATTGGTGGGTAGAGCAGCCTTCTCTGGTTACTTGCCCACTTGGTCTGGTGGGAACCCTGGAGAAGGGAACCAAATGCGTCTGGCATCTCTTAAGTGCCTTCCTGACCCCAGGGTGCCTTCTGCACCTAACCATCTCAGTCCAGCCCCCCCTGTGCTGAACCCGAGGCACCCTGCCATGCCCGATCAGTGTGATGCCTCCCGATCCTAACTGCCTGATAGTGACATGCTGTGGTGATAGAAATAGGGGGGTCAGTAAAAGGCCACAGATCTAGTAGGCGGGATGTCTCATAGACAATCCTGGCCGACCCTAGACCCTTACACATTCCAAACCTCAAAGCTAGCTGCCTGAACTATCCTCAGGCAAACTAATGCCTGTTGAAGCAAAATCACACACACATTTGCAAACACCTAATACAGAAAAACCTGGGAAACGTTCACATGCAGTCACACACTACTTCAGCTACAACTGCATAATTTAGACAATTAAAAACCTTACCTCCACCCCCACCCCACTCTGCCCCCAAACACAAGGGTGCCGGAAGATGGTAAAAGCTGAGGGGGCTGAGAATCAAAAGGGCACCTATGAGGGTACAAAGGGCACTTTTCTATACTAGTTTTGCCACACAGAAATAAAAAGTGGAGTGGCTACATACCCTCTGCCCCCGGTTCCGCACCTATGCCCAAACACCCCCCACAAATGAGAGCAAAACTAGCAGAGGTAAATCTTCCCAAATTCCCAGGAGAGCAACCTGCAGGACTTAAAATAAAAATACCGCCCTACAAGACAGTGCTAAAAGTCATGAAATTTAGAAAATCAGTCCGCTTGTAAGAAAACTGTTCCAGCCCAGAACTATTATGAGATCCAGGGCCCTCTCACTGCTCCTAGTCTCTACTGGGCAAGATATTCAGGGAACAGAACAGTAAAACCTGTGAGGTTCACCCGAGGCAATAACTTACCTCGGGTGGACCTCTCTAGACATAAGGCAATTCTAGTGGGGGATAGGAGGAAGTAGGCTGTCGGTTAACTAGGATCTGCAGCTTAACCATTAGGTTGGGACATGGGCAGACTAGGTGGGCCAAGCAGTCCTTATCTGCTGTCAATTCTATGTTTCTATAACTTGACTCACAATCCGGAGAGATAAGGTACAATATTTATGCTGTCGACACTGATTTATGTTGAGGGTACTACCCTGGAAAATATTTCTGCTAAAAATCAGACGACTTTTTTTCAGTTGCAGATATTCTTGGTGTCACATAAGTTAATATTAAATGCAAAAAAACTCAGGTGGTGCTTTTCCAGAGTAGTACTAAGATAAATCAGCCGTTGGAGATAAAAACTTTATGTGGGGAGTACATACAGCAAGTTACGCATTATACATACTTGGGAGTCTGATTGGATTATAGGCTACGGTGGGATATTCATTTGGATAAATTGATAACTAATTTAAGTAAAAAACTGGGCATGTTGTACAGTTTGACATATACAACTATTGAGGTTCGACTTAGGATAGTAGAAGTTATGATCCTGTCCGTTCTGGATTATGGCGTTCTAATGTACGCGGGGGCCTCGGGGACGGAGCTGGCAAGACTGGTTGTTATGTACAACAGGCTTGCCCGCTTCATCCTCAATGCCCCCAGGAGAACACATCATTGTGAGCTGTACAGGACCTTGACCTGGTGGAATCTGGAAGACTGAAGGAACTGGCATTTTGCAGTTTTTATGGTAAAAATTATGAGGCAGAATTTACCCAGTCACCTGCAGGATGAATTCAGAACCAGGGATCAGAGGATGGGTCTAAGATCTTCCCAGTGCTTTGAATTTTTTGTCCCCTGGTGTAACCTGGGGATTGGTATAGCTTCATTATTTAGTAGAGGTCCCATACTGTGGAATACCCTTCCTTTAGAACTGAAAGGGATTCAAACACCTACTAGTTTAGGGTTGATAAATGGTTTCTTAATTTAATTGATATACAGAAGTTATGCCGTATAAGATAGTAAATAAAGTTCTTTGATATTAGGGAGTTTTGGGTAGCCTGGTGCTATTTGTTTGTATGTTTATAAAATGTGTTTTTGTATTGTAATATGTTATTTATTTGTTAAAGTTGTGTATTATTATTATGATGTGATATATATCTTGGATCTTTTTGTATTGACATAATTTATGTTTGGATATTTTATGTTCATTTTAAATGTGTGAAACATGTACACTAACCAAGGGACCTCTTTGAAAATGAGTATTGTACTCAATAGAGGTTTATCCCAGTTCATATTTTATAAATAAAAATTCTTACTACTACTATCCTTCAGGAGTAAACTTTAAAACAAGTACATGACTAGTTTGGTCAGCTGCAATGACAATAGTGTATATCGGTAAGCAAGGAGGAACAAAAAGCAAGTCAGTGATGGTGGAGGAGTACAAGGTATTTCGGTGGGCAGAAGTGAAGTTAATCTCCATATCAGCAATCCAGCTCACAGAAACCTTGAACCTCCTCACTGACTGGCTCAGTTATCAGGTCCTTTACCCAGGGAAGTTGGAGACAATCAGGTTGATCTCATTATGAAATTTTGGAGATGCAGCACTCCATTCCTTGACCACATAGCCACCAAGGCAAACATAATGACCAAGATACTTCAGTCTCATTCAAGAAGTCCAGTCACTGGGAATAGAATGTCCATCCCTGCTGTGGCTGGAAGGACTCCTGTACACTTTTGGTATCGCTCCACGTTGTCAGTGAGGAGTTAATACATATGCTAATGGACACCTGTACTGGGGTAGGAGCAGGAGTCAACCTTAACTTTTTTTGCACTAGCCAGCAGGGCAAGTTGATTCAAAATTGCACTAGCCCACAGATGATTGCACTAGCCCTTAATTATTATGGTAAATTTTGATCACTTATGCAGGAAACAATGCAAGCAAAGCCAAGCAATACTCTAATTATTGCACATTTATCCTGCTCCCACATTGCTTCCAGCTCCCCAGCAGAAAAAAGAGACTGTAGTGCCATCACGGTGAGTCCCTCCCCCCACCATTGTTTTGTACCATAGCCTCCTCTCTTCCTCTTTCTGCCCCCCCTCACACCAAACAGAGAGAGGATATCACAACAGCAAATGTTCAGTCAAGCAATCCTAGCTCTGCGCACACAGTAGCTGATATCATCATGCACCTCACCACATTGTCACCACCACCCACAGGGCAATAAACAGAGTCAGGCAGAGAAAGACACTCTCGGTCCCCACCCTATAGTCAGCTGGAGACCTGCACTTTTGAAAGTTTTTGTACAGTCTCAAGTGAGCCAGGAGCACATCTAAGATTTCTTTGGTGTGGGGGCTAGACCAACCTAAGGGGCTTGGGAAATTGAAAACTATGAGATTTTTATTTGTAAATGCATTGATTTTAATATGCTCTGCCCCAACAGTAACAGATTTTTCTTAAATATTGTCCTTTCATCAGACCAGGGGAAACAGTACACGGGCATAACACTATACTATTTTTATTTCTGTATAGGATGATCGTCCCTTGTCAATCTTCACCATTCATTACTGCTTGGGTTAAGCCAGAGGTGCGCACCCGCTACGGGAGGTTTTTTTTTTTTGGGTCGGCTCCAACGGGCGCCCTCGGGAGCCGACGTGCGCGTCATGCGCGAGTGGCCGTTAGGTCGCAGACCCTCCTCCATCTCAGTTCTGTTTCTCCCGCCATCGAGGCTGCACCTGCTGCGTGGTAGCGAATAGTTTCTCGTTTTTTCCAACCTCAAGACTCCTCGTTTCTCAGAAGTTTTCACTCGACGCCGTATACCGATAAGACCGTTCCTTTTCTTTCTATACTGCAGCGCCGAGTGCTTTATTGCCTTTTTTTCCTTGTTTAGTTTGCATCATGTCCGGTTCGGGAGCAAGGCGTAAGTCGAAGATGGGCCGCGCCCCTATGCATCGGTGCTCCTGTGGCCGGCATTTTCCGTCTCGGACCGGCATGATGTCTGTCTCCGTTGCCTGGGACCCAACCACGACATGGACGCGTGCGATGCTTGTTTCTCCATGGACCGTCGTGTCCTCGAAGTCCACGCATTCAAGCTCGGCAGGGCCCCGCCGACCTTCAGGGGACGGCGTCGCTCCAGGGATTCCCGGGTAAGGTCTCGGCCCTTCCCTGGGTCCCCTCCCAGGCCTATCTGGTCAGCCGGAGGAGCAAGCTTCCTCCTCTTCTTGCCGAAGAAGGCTTCTCTCGCGGTGTCGGGGGGGGACGTCGTGGTCCCTCCCAGGGCCATGACGGGGACACCTCCTCGGCAGTCACCTCCTCGGAGGTGCAGGCTCCCTCAGTGTCAAGGCCCACAATTTCTGGGCCTGGCGGCTTGCAGTGATCGAGGCGGTGCCGTGGCGGCGCACCCCTGGCCTTGGCGCCGCTCACAGCGCCTGGGGCGGTTTGTGCTCGCAGGCGCCGGGTGGGGTCGACACGGGAGGCGGCACCGTGGGCTAACTGGTGCAGCAGGGGGCCAGGACCGGGCCTGGCTGTCGCGAGTGGGCTGGGAGTCGTCCGCGCCGCTCAGGGCGCCATTGCTCCGAGGACCCTGGGTTTGCCAGCATTGAGGTTCTGCTGGTCTCGTCCTCTTCGGAGGCCGATGACTCAGATGTGGACCCATCCTGGCACCCTGACTCTTCGGGGTCAGGGTCCCCGGTGGCATAGGGTGCTAGGCGGCGCAGCGGGCCCCTTCCACTGTCCCCACTTCTGTCCTCCCCTGAGGGCCCTCGGGCTAGGGGTGGCCCTGGGTTCAAGGGGGGTGATGTGGTGGCGGCTGAGGAGGAGGCTCCTCTTCCTAGGGGGCCTGTGACAGCTACCCTCCCGGGTGCTGTTGCCTCCTCTCGGGGTGGGGGAGCGCTGCAGTCGAGGAGGAGGGCTCTCTCGGAGTCCGAGGGGTCGAGGGGCGGGGGACGGTCGTCCCGGTCTCCACCGGCCACCCCTCGTGGGGTGGCTAGGAGCCGTAGCGCCGAACCCTGCCCTTTCCTCTTGGGCCCCGGGGTTCCCTCCGGTGGCATTGCTGTGGGCTGCCCTTCTGGATCCATGCAGTCCCGGGTTCGTCACAGGGGAGGTTCCCCGTGCTCTTCCAGGCATCGCATGCTCAGGGTCTCGTCTTGCGGCCTGGTTTGTTGTCCGGGATCCCGCAAGTTCGGGCTCCGTTCCCCAGATTTCAGAGCCCTGACAGAGGTCAGTTGCCTCTTCATAGGTGCCCTTCTCCAGTACCTCTGCATCCACCCCCCCACTCTTCCAGGCCATGTCGGTCCTACGGGTCCGTTATCCTGGGAGCAGTTCAGAGGCTCTCCGGCGGCCTTCCCTTCATACGTTAGATACATGCATGAGCGGGTCTTTCGACTCTCCCCACCACTGCAGGAATCTTCTGGACATTCGAGCTCTCCATCATCCTCATCTTTCTCCTCTGAGGGAGAGGAACCCCTTGCTCATCTTTCTTCCGACGCTGATTTCACGGAATATCAGTGATTCCTCTCGAGGATGGTGAGGGATCTTCGAATCTCTTACGTTAGGCGAGACAATACTGAACGGGAGACGTGTGAATTCCTTGGAGAATTCAGTGCCCAGCACCTGGTGGTACCTTCCTGGCCTATCCCTTCCAGGAGGCATCTATCCATTCTGGCAGTCGCCAGCCGCCCTTTCGGCCCCGGCAGACTTTGTCGTTGAAGTGGTAGCCCTCGGAATCCCTGGTACCCTTCCCAACCCGTCCTCGGGTTTGGTCTACCTAGAGACTCCTTCCGGGCATCGCCGCCTGGTATGCGACCATCCACGGTTGATTCCCTACAATTGACCGGTGGGGCGAAGAAGTGTTCTCTTCTTCTCGTGCGGTGGCTTGCATTGCATCACATCAGGCTCACCACGCTGCCTACAATTGGCATCTGTGGTGATGCTCTCCAGCTCCTAGCATCAATGCCTGATACGGAGCAAACCAGACAGACTATTGCCCTCTCCGCTATAGGCCTGGAACTGGCAAGACACCAAGCAAGGGCATCTTATGACGCCAATGAGGTGGCTTCCAGGCTTGCGGGGACAGCGATCTGCATTAGGCAGATGGCATGGCTCCGTCTATCAAGGTTATCACGCCTGGCCCGGCGTAGGGTGATGCACTCCGCTTTCCGGGGGACCCGTCTTTTTTCCTCCAGAGCTAGGAGTGTTTTGCAGGGGCTTCCTCTGTCTCCCCGTCCTCGGGGGGCACCTCCTAGCTCTTCTCCCACTTAGGCTTCTCTTTGTGTTAGCCAGGGTCTTCCCCTTCTGTTCTTCACCAACAGGAGGCTTGGGGTCTTGTTCCTCAGGGTTCTACCCCCTTTTTTCAAGGGGAGGGGCTAGTACTCACCCAAGCAGTAATGAATGGTGAAGATTGACAAGGAAGATATGAAAATTCTACCTACCGTAATTCTTGATCTTCTCTTGTATCTTCACCTCCATTCAATACTCACACCACCTTCCCTCAGTGGCCTCCTTCTGTGGCCTCCCCTCCGTCTTGTTTCTCTCTTCCCCTTGGCCTTTATGCCAAAAAAAAAAACAATAATTTTTTCTGTTTTTCCCCCATTCTTGTGAATGGATTCTCTTTTCCTCAAGGTAGGGGAGCGAGTACGGTTGCAAATTTATTTAATTCTGAGGGAACTCTTTCTGACTGCCCTATGGTGCGATTCCTTACCTTCTTCAGGTCATGTAGTTTCACAGCCTGGTGGCCATGCCCTGTCTTGGCCTCCTCAAAGTTTGGAATCTCCCTGGCAGGTATTATTGTTATTCAAGCTTTTCCAGCTGCTGACTGAACTTGTTAGCTTCAAGCTTCTGTATGCCTTGTCCTAGCAAGTCTGATTGAGTTCCTCTCTACTTTTCTTACAAACTGCCTTCAAGAAGGCATAATCTTTCCCATACTCTTCTGTGTTAGCACTTAACAAGGTGCTAAGGAACTTAGTCCTCTTCCTGGATGGGCGCTCTTCCGGAACAGGTTCTGCTCGGACAGTCTAGGAGCCCTCAACTAGGATGAAGGGACTTGGCATGTTGAGAGTTCAGAGAGTCTGCCCTCACTTGGGTCTGTTCAGGAGGTTCGGTGGAACCTCTCCTCAGTCCTAGCAACTGGGATTCTTGCTCCCTTATTAGTTTCGAGCCTATAAGCCTCTCAACCAACAATGCTCGATGGGCACTGTTCTCCCTCTCAGCATGCCTCTTTCTTTCTTTCTTTCTTTCTTTCTTTCTTTCTTCTTCTTCTTCTTCTACTTTCCTCTCCCTCTCTCTGTTCCTCCCCTAGAGCCGTCCCGGAAAGGAGGCCCTGCAGTCCCTTAGGGTGCAATTCTCTCTCCTCTGTCTATTCTCCATCGGCTTATTCCTTTTCAGTTTATTTCCTTTCCTTTTCTATCCCTCCTCTTGCCTCACTCTCTTTTTCTTACACTTTATTTTTCGCCTCTCCGGCTACCAGAACTGAGATGGAGGAGGAGTCCCGGCACCCTAACAGCCACCCCTCGCGCGCGGGTATCGCTGCCCCCGAGATGTGCGCCTGGAGCCACTCAAAAAAACCTGCCGTGAGCGGGTGCGCGCCCAGCTAACTCCAATCAGTAATGAATGGTGAAGATACAAGAGAAGATCAAGAATTACGGTAGGTACGTAATTTTCATATCTATGCACCCCAGGAATGCCTATTTCAAGGTTTCAAATTATGTATTTTATCAAGGTTTATTTTTGTACCATACATGATCCAAAGCTTTGTTTTTAGGCTGAAAGGACATGCTGAGTGGGATAAGGGTGGAACTGTATGGATGGTGATGGCTGGCATGGTCCATTTAGAAAAGCTATGGACCCCCTACACCTGCCAGTGATGGCAGCTATGGATGGTCACTTCAGAGTCTGGTCTGCAGTGGTGTCCAGGGAAAGAACAGAGTTAAGGGATTTGGAGGGGAGAGGGAAGTTATGGTGAGGCTGGGATAAAACCCACCACCTGCAGGGCTGATCCTGTATACCTCTTTGCATTTTGTCACTGAAATGTTGGATACAAACACTCAAAATGCAGAGAAATGAGGGGCACTGGTCTTAATAATATTGGACAAATTGTTAGACATAGACACACCCTGAACACTTGCTGAAAGTCTTAACAGTGGAGTGATAATGACTCACATTGAGTCTTTTGTGGGATCCATCTCTTGAACTGCCAGATAATTGCAGCTCTTAATGAGCCGTTAATCGCACCTGGTCATCTGGAACACTGAGAGAGATACATAGATACATAGATACATAGACAGTGTCGGCAGATAAGGGCCTATGGCCCACCTAGTCTGCCCATTTGAGCTTGTAAGTTCAGTTTGTTTTCCTAAAAGTCTATTTCCCCTTACCCCTGACCTCTAGAATTCCTTTATGTCTATCCCATGCATTCTTAAATCCCGTGATTGTTTCAGCTCCCACCACTTCCTCTGGCAGGGTGTTCACTTATCCACCACCGTTCTGTGAAGAAATTCTTTCCCATGTTTCCTCTGGATCGTCCTCCCTCCAACTTCATCCCATGCCCTCTAGTCCTGAAACATCTTTTTGGCTTAAAATAGTGTTTTCCTGCACCCTGTTCCTCCCTTAAGATACTTGTATGTCTCTATCATATCCTCTCTCCTCCTCTCCTCCAGAGTACATGTTCAGTTCCTTCAACCTGTCTTCATAGGACTTGTGATGCAACCCATGCACAATCTTTGTTGCCCTCCTCTGAACCTTCTCTACCCTGTCTATGTCCTTACGTGAGTATGGTCTCCAGAACTGTACACTGTACTCCAGGTGGGGCCTCACTAGTGTCTTGTATGCGGAATTATGACCTCCCTTTTCCTGCTGGTGATGCCCCTGCCTATACATCCCAGCATCCTATTTGCTTTACCTGATGCCTTGTCACAGTTTCCCTACCTTGGGGTCATCAGAGATGACAACCCCAAGATCCCTTTCCTGCTTGGTGCATGCTATATCCTCACCCCCCAACTGATATATTGTGCCAGGGTTTTTGTGCCCCATATGCATTATCTTGCACTTCTTTGCATTGAATTTCAACTGCCAAACCCTTGACCATTCTTCAAGTTTCTGCGGGTCCCTTCTCATTCTGTCTACACCCTCTGGTGTGTCTACTCTGTTACAGAGCTTTGTGTCATCAGCGAACAGTGAAATTCTGCCTTCTAGATCCTGTGCAATGTCACTGATGAAGATGTTGAATAGGACTGGTCCCAGCACTGATCCCTGTGGTACCCCACTGGTCACTCTTCCCTCTGTGGAGTGACAGCCATTTACCACCACCCTCTGTGTCCTGCCACCCAGCCAGTTACCTACCCACCACACTACTGTCCTGCCCACACCCATATTCCCCAGTTTGTGTAATAGTCTTCTATGTGGCACAGTGTCAAGGCCTTGCTGAAGTCCAGATAGGCCATGTCCACTGCCCTCCCTGATCCACCTCCCTAGTCACCCAGTCAAAAATTCAATGAGGTTGGTCTGACATGACCTCCCCTGGTGAAACCATGCTGCCTTGGGTCCTGTGGTCCATTGACAGCCAGATGTTCCACCAATCTCTCCTTCAGTAGTGCTTCCATGATCTTTCCACTACTGAGGTGAGGCTGACTAGGCCTGTAGTTCCCTGCTTCCTCTTTGTTCCCACTTTTGTATAAGGGACTACATCTGCTGTCCTCCAGTCTTTGGGTACCTCCCTGTTTCCAGTGATTGGCTGAACAGGATAGCTAGAGGTTCAGCCACCACCTCTCTTAGTTCTTTAAGGACCTGGGGTGCACCCCATCTGCCCCATTGCTTTATCAGCTCTTATTACTTCCAGTTCCTTCAGGACCCTTTCTCGTGTAAAGGGACTTGTGTCCATTTCTGCACCATTCTCACCCTTGTACTCCTTCAGACCCATTACCCCCTCTTCCTTAGTAAAGACTGAGCAGAAATACCTGTTCAATATGCAGCTTTACTGTTGTCATCCTCCACGCGGCTCCCATCCTCCCCTTCAGTCTCACTATCCCTCCCTTTGTCCTTCTTTTTCCTTATGTACCTGTAAAGGTTTTGTCCCTTTAACCACTGATTTTGAATGTGTTCTTCTGTCTGAGCTTTGGCTTCCCTTACTGACTTCCCTGCCTCCTTTGTTTCTCCTGGTACTTCTCCCTATCCCCTTCTGCCTGTGTCTTTTTGTATTGCCTGAATGCAATCTTTTTGGCTTTCACTTTCTTTGCTACCTCTTTGGAAAACCATAATGGTCTCCTCTTTCTCTTCCTCTTGCTAACCTGCTTAATGCATAATTCTGTTGTTCTTATAATCCCCATTTTAAATACTGCCCACTGTTCCTCAATCCCTGATTCCTGTCCCATTCCCCTTAATGCCTCTTTCAAGCATCTCCCAATTTTCCCAAAGTCTGCCCCCTAAAATCCAGGATCGTGTTTTTGTGTGGTTTGGTTCTGCTCTTTCTGTGATTTCAAACCACATGACTGGTGGTCACTGTTACCCAGGTGCTCCCCACTGTTACCCCCATCACACTGTCCCTGTTTGTGAGCACAAGGTCCAGTATTGCCTTCTGCGAGTTGGTTCCATGACCAGTTGGCTTGAGAAGGCACCCTGAAGAGAGTCCAGGATAAATCTGCTCCTAGTTGATGCTGCTGCTGGGATGCTCCAGTCCACGTCTGGTATATTGAAGTCTCCAACCAGTACTACCTCACCCTTGTCTGCCATCCTTTGGATGGCTAGCATCAACTCCTATCTGTTTCTTCCTCCTGGGCTGGTGGTCTATAGACCACACCTGTGGATGCTGGCCCATTTTCCTTTCCAGCTTAACCCACAGTATCTCTCCCCATTTTGTTCCTCCTGGATCTGTGTGGCCCTTATGTCATTTTCACAACAGTGCCTCCTCCTCCCTTCCTGCCTGCTCTGTCTCTTCTGAATATGTTGTAGCCAGGTATGGCCATCTCCCAGTCATGGTTATCATTACACCAGGTTTCAGTGATGGCCACAATGTCCAGGTCTGACTGTACCATGACAGCCTCCAGATCTTCCATCTTGTTGCTAAGGCTCCTGGCATTTGCACACATGGCTTTCCATGATTTGACCTCCTAGACTGCTTCACTGTTCTCTCCAGCCCCTTCCTTGGTTGTCATTTATCCCTGGTTCTCCTTGCTGTCTGCCCTTCTGCTGAATTTTGCCCTTTTCTGCTTATCCACCTCTTGGACACTAATCTCCATCTTTTGCACACTGCTTTGGAGAGATAGCCACTCCTCTGGTTCACTGGTTCCACTACTAGCTGTGGGGGGTGAGCAAGTAGGTACCCTTCTTGCTGGCCTGCCACCCCCCTTTGCTAGTTTAAATGCTTGTCAATGTAGCATTTAAACTTATCATTGAGTGCTTGGATTCCCCTCCAGGATGGATGCAGGCCGTCAGGCTTGAATAAACCTCCATCCCTCCAGATGGGTCCCCAGTCACCAATGAATCCAAACCCTTCCTCACAGCACCAGTTCTTCAACCATAGTTAAAGTTCCTGGTGCATGCACTCTATGCTCTCCCTTGCCTCACAGGTAGTACTTCTGAGAGCGTGACAGAAGTAGCTACTTGCTTGAGACCCCTCCCAGTTTCCTAAACTCTTCCTGAACTTCCTTTGGCTTCCCATTTGCCAAGTCATTAGTACCTAGGTGGATAATGACATCCAGCTCACCCTCCTGTCTTGCCTTCCCAGTGATCCCAGTATCTTCCTTCCATCCCTCCATGCCGTGGCACCTGGTGAGCACCTCACCTCCTGTCCTCCCCTCCTGTGTTCCTAGCTGGATCCCTCTTATGATGGAGTCCCCACCAGGATTAGCTTCCTCCTCCTCTGGGGTCCACTGCTTTCCCCACTGAGGTCACCTCCTTGCCTAACCTCCACATCCTTTCCTTCCACTTCCCTGGGTACCTCTATTTGGTTGTCCTCATTTGCCAGTGTGGCATATGAGTTCTTGAGAGAATAGGATCTGGGATGTGCCTCTGCCTGACTGC
Source organism: Neoceratodus forsteri (assembly GCA_016271365.2). NCBI lineage: Eukaryota > Metazoa > Chordata > Ceratodontiformes > Ceratodontidae > Neoceratodus > Neoceratodus forsteri. Next base: position 575,083,043 of record CM057452.1, read on the forward strand.
TCTAACCCTCCCTGAGCCCACTGTCATCCAAGTGCTCCTCGTTCTCGGCATCCTTTGAGGCAGCTGCATTGGACTGAGTGGTTCCTGGACAGGGTGATGGTACTCCTGACCCAGTTACTTCGCTCTGAGTCTGGCTACCTCATCCCGCGGTCCGAGAGATGCATGCAGATGAGGGCAGCACCTCAGTGTCCAGAGGTCTGCCTGAATAGCATGCCCCACAGCCACTGCATTGCACCACTCCCCACATTATACTGCAATTCCACTACTTTCTGCTACTGAAGCTCTCTTAGTTCTCTTTTATTTATTTACAGTACTAAAATCCTGTAACTGATCCTCAGATATATATTTTTTAAGGACAAAGAAACCAATAAATAAATAAATGAGTCAAAACACTTGTCGTGCTGAGGGTGGTCTTCTTCCCCCTTATGCCCCTCCTACTTCACACCTCTTACTATACCCTGTGTTTAGCTCCTGTCAATCAGATTTATCAGGGCAAAATTTGCAGCAATTAAAGACAGCACAGAATTACACCACCACTATTTTTTAAATTTTCAACAGCCCAAAAACAATTATAAGTCAAGACAACACAGAAAGAAAGTATAGAGTCACTACAAGCCTACAATCTAAGTTTAAAAGAAAAATACCAGTTACCAGTTACTCTGAAGCACTGAATTGAATATGTTTCCTTCCTTCACCTTCTGGCTTCTTCTGAGAAGATGAACTTCTGTTTGCTGCTTTAACTGTGACTAAGCCCCACCTCAGTTATCACGTAGCTGAGGTCAGAGGCCAGACAATTAACACCCTTCACCCAGCTACAGGACAGTCAGACAAGCCAAGATAAAATATGCAGCAATTAAAGACAGCACAGAATTACACCACCACTATTTTTAAATTTTCAACAGCCAAAAACAATTATAAGTAAAGACAACACAGAAAGAAAGTATAGTGTCACTACAAGCCTACAATCTAAGTTTAAAGAAAATACCAGTTACCAGTTACTCTGAAGCACTGAATTGAATATGTTTCCTTCCTTCACCTTCTGGCTTCTTCTGAAAGATGAACTGTTTGCTGCTTTAACTGTGACTAAGCCCCACCTCCAGTTATCACGTAGCTGAGGTCAGAGGCCAGACAATTAACACCCTTCACCCAGCTACAGGACAGTCAGACAAGCCAAGATAAAATATGCAGCAATTAAAGACAGCACAGAATTACACCACCACTATTTTTTAAATTTTCAACAGCCCAAAAACAATTATAAGTAAAGACAACACAGAAAGAAAGTATAGTGTCACTACAAGCCTACAATCTAAGTTTAAAGGAAAAATACCAGTTACCAGTTACTCTGAAGCACTGAATTGAATATGTTTCCTTCCTTCACCTTCTGGCTTCTTCTGAGAAGATGAACTCTGTTTGCTGCTTTAACTGTGACTAAGCCCCACCTCCAGTTATCACGTAGCTGAGGTCAGAGGCCAGACAATTAACACCCTTCACCCAGCTACAGGACAGTCAGACAAGCCAAGATAAAATTTGCAGCAATTAAAGACAGCACAGAATTACACCACCACTATTTTTTAAATTTTCAACAGCCCAAAAACAATTATAAGTCAAGACAACACAGAAAGAAAGTATAGTGTCACTACAAGCCTACAATCTAAGTTTAAAAGAAAAATACCAGTTACCAGTTACTCTGAAGCACTGAATTGAATATGTTTCCTTCCTTCACCTTCTGGCTTCTTCTGAGAAGATGAACTTCTGTTTGCTGCTTTAACTGTGACTAAGCCCCACCTCCAGTTATCACGTGGCTGAGGTCAGAGGCCAGACAATTAACACCCTTCACCCAGCTACAGGACAGTCAGACAAGCCAAGATAAAATTTGCAGCAATTAAAGACAGCACAGAATTACACCACCACTATTTTTTAAATTTTCAACAGCCCAAAAACAATTATAAGTCAAGACAACACAGAAAGAAAGTATAGAGTCACTACAAGCCTACAATCTAAGTTTAAAAGAAAAATACCAGTTACCAGTTACTCTGAAGCACTGAATTGAATATGTTTCCTTCCTTCACCTTCTGGCTTCTTCTGAGAAGATGAACTTCTGTTTGCTGCTTTAACTGTGACTAAGCCCCACCTCCAGTTATCACGTAGCTGAGGTCAGAGGCCAGAACAATACCTTCACCCAGCTACAGGACAGTCAGACAAGCCAAGATAAAATATGCAGCAATTAAAGACAGCACAGAATTACACCACCACTATTTTTAAATTTTCAACAGCCTCAAAACAATTATAAGTAAAGACAACACAGAAAGAAAGTATAGTGTCACTACAAGCCTACAATCTAAGTTTAAAAGAAAATACACAGTTACCAGTTACTCTGAAGCACTGAATTGAATATGTTTCTTCCTTCACCTTCTGGCTTCTTCTGAGAAGATGAACTTCTGTTTGCTGCTTTAACTGTGACTAAGCCCCACCTCCAGTTATCACGTAGCTGAGGTCAGAGGCCAGACAATTAACACCCTTCACCCAGCTACAGGACAGTCAGACAAGCCAAGATAAAATATGCAGCAATTAAAGACAGCACAGAATTACACCACCACTATTTTTTAAATTTTCAACAGCCCAAAAACAATTATAAGTCAAGACAACACAGAAAGAAAGTATAGTGTCACTACAAGCCTACAATCTAAGTTTAAAAGAAAAATACCAGTTACCAGTTACTCTGAAGCACTGAATTGAATATGTTTCCTTCCTTCACCTTCTGGCTTCTTCTGAGATTAGCATGAATACTACAGAATGCTAAAATAGACACATTTTTAACTTCACTAACAGCCATGAAAATCTGCACTAGTCAAGGCGGGCTAGTAGAGAGTTAGCTGCACTAGCCCTGGTCAGTTTGCACTAGTGTTTGGGCTAGTAAAACAATGTTAAGATCGACCCCTGGGTAGGAGTACAGCCTAAAGCTGTCCATCAGCATGGAATCGTGGAAACATGAGCATTCCGAGATCTCTAATTCCTCAGTCTTTGCTGTGCCACTAGAGGATTGGACAGCATAGGTAACGCTCTCAGAAAAGCATCTGTTCTGCAATTGGTTTGTTATTTTTCTGACTAGAACTGTGCAGTTGGTAGGAAGGTTGAGCTACTTTTTGGCAGGAAGCACCTTCAAATTTAGAAATTGTGCCTATTAAGCTGCAGCTTTCAAATTGACTAACCTTCCATACTATTCTCAGTTTAGTGCCTTCTGTGGATGAACTGAGGACCACTGACCACTTGTATTTAAGCAGTGTGCAGCAGAGGTTTCTGCTTCTCTTAACCTGTTGGCTCAGATAAGTAGTTTCTTCTGTTTGGAGGGGGAGGGACACAGCTAATAAGTTAGGTTTTTTCCTGTTTCTTTCCCTAGCATCCTACTGGCAATGGACCCCCCCCCTTTTGTTTTTTATTTTTTCTCCAGAGTCAGATTGTTGGTTTGTTATCAGCAGGCTGAGCTCTTTAGGATGAAGTCTTAGGGTCTGAGCAGTGCTGCAATTTTTAATCGGGGCTTGCCTGGATTCACAGATTTATTTTTTGTTTTCTCCTTGGCAGTCTAGCATTTTGGGGCTGGTGGAGTTCTGTAGAACTCAAGAGCAGCTGCTTTTCTTTTTGTTGACTGGGCACTCTGGGAAGTTCCCTGTGCTAGTGCTGGTGACCTGCCAGCATGTAAGATTCCCACTTGTCTGTTTTCCTGTCCCTAGAAGCATCTTCTTGTGGAGCATGCTTGCGTCAGTTCCAGCTCCAGTGCCAGGACTGTGATGTAACATACATTAGTGTGACATCACCATGCACGCACATGCTCATACTCTTCACACTCTCACCCACACAGTACAGAGGTGGAACATGTCAGCACCATTCTAAGCATGACTGATCAGGAATCCTGCTTCCCATTTGTAGAGGGGAAGGTGTTTTGCAAGCAGGTACATCCTCGACAATCAAAACAATCGGAGACTGTTTTCTTGCCAGTGTGTTTGATAGCGGCTATTAAAGATTTTTTCCCTGGCCAGTGTGGCAATGAGTTTGCTTGATTAGAGGCTCATTGCAGAGCTGGAGTGCAGTTAAGGGGAATCAGTCAGGTGATAGGCTATTAATTACTTGTAGTCACTTGTATAGTTGCTGCTGCATAATATCAGAGAGTAGCCTATACAGGACGCTTATAGGGCTCACCTACTCAAATCATTTTATTTTCTCTTTTCTGGCTGCAGCATAAGTTTTCTGTTCAGTGTTGGAAGGGGCAAACATTTTGCCGCTTGTGCCCATGGCTTCCATCTTTCTAGGGGATGCCAGAGTGGAAAATTTACAGCTGTCGGCATGCTCCACTTATATTGTGGCAGTTGTGCGGGGTGTCTGACTCTGGCACTGGGTTGTGGACTAGGTGTCCAAGTTGAAGCTGTTTAACCTGTCATTTGAAAGAGGGTTATTATTCAGCCCTGGCCTGGATGACATCCTAAAGGACGCCCAAGATAAGAAAGTGCAACTTCAGTGTCCCAGCAACAACAGAATATAAACTCAGCATCAAGAGGGCAGGGGTTTGCCCTAATGCACTATAGACTGTCTTCCTATAAAACCAATAGGCAGTTACACCCTGAGAAGTTGCAAATCTCTCCTACTGATGGTTCCCAAAGTTAACTCTCGCTTTGGCAGGGCTGCTATAAGCTTTACACTGTCCTCCTTGTGGAATAAATTTCCAAAAAAAACTGAAACTGAGGTCACCCATCGGCATCTCATCTTTCAAACTCTTATATTCACGTCTCAGAAATGATCAGTGCAATTGTTTCCCATGAGCATGAATTGTCATCATGCTAGCCTGTACCATTTAACCATGAATGAATTACTTCTAGTGCTTGTCTCCTCCTTGGCCCTAGTCTATCATCATGCTTTCATGTAACACCTTGATGCCTCTGTCCTCCCTTTGATACTGGTCTATCTTCCCGCTTTCTCCAGCCTTCTTTTCACAACTCTATACTGCACTTATCCACAATCTACACGCAATCATACTATAAAAGTCCTAACTCCCCTTTCCCTCTCCTGTAGGCCCCCACTGCATCAGTTCTACGACCTATCCTGGGACTTCACTTCTCATAATGTTTATCCTTAACACATATACATACCCTCCTGGTACCCCATCTACCATTAGTTGGTGGTTCTCCAAGCCATTTTCATGGCTAGTACTAGTGACTGCCCCTGGTAAATGAACTAAATGTTACTTCTATACAGAGAACATGGTTTATATACAGTTGCATGGTTCAATGGTGGTCCTGCCCCCTTGTATTTGAATCCTCCTCTGCTATGGCTTGCCTTGTCTTCCTTTTATCATTTGACTCCCCTATTACTGCACCATTGTGTTTGTGTTTATATACTTATTTACATGTATTTATATGTTTTTATGATGGATGTTACCCGACTCTGTTCTAACCAGGTCCATCTTGTAAAAGAGCTCTGCTCAATGATGTTCGCCTGGATAAATAAAGATGTTGATTGATTGATTGCCCAACAGCATCAGTCCAGAGGTAGTTTTTGACTCTTTTGGAATTTTGAAAACCAGAGGAATAGGGGAGCCTATTTTTGATTCAAGGGCAAAAGTAACAGAGGATCCTTCGGCCACAGATGTAATGGAGGTGTGGGAAGAGGAGGATTTAACTCAGTGAAGGTATGCAGGCCTATCTGTGCCTCTTCTTCCCTTGGTGGATGACTACAGACCTTTTACCAGCGATAGGCTCAACTAACGTCAGATGCATGGGTGTTAGAGATTCTGGCTATGGACTGTGCCATAGAGTTTGTCACAGTACAGATGAGAGTTTTTTTTCCTACAATCCTCTATATCTCAAAATCTAAAAAAAAGACTGGCGGTGATTCACACCTTAGATAACTTGATACAGATCGAGTCAGTTGACCAAGTTCCCCCAACAGAGGAAAGCCTGGGATTTTACTCAGTTGGGGTTCAAACGATTCTGGACCTGAAACATTTAAACAACTTTGTCTAACACACAACCCTCAAGATAGAGTCCTTACATTCCATCATACGGACTGTCCAATTGGGGTATTATTTAGCATCCATAGATCTGAAGAATGCCCATCTCCTAGCTCCCTATTTGCTGGTTGCTCCAGAAGTTTCTGAGGTTTGTGATCCAGGGACAGCATTTACAGTACTGAGCATTTCCCTTTGGTCTGGTGACAGTGCCCAGGATGCTTTTGAAGATCCTGTTTGTTCTAGGGGCACAACTGAGACAGAAGGGAGATCACGTATACCCCTAACTTGACAACTTTCTTATCAGAGCTCCAACTGGCGGATGGCGGAAAGATCCATGTCAAGGATATTGAAGGTTCTGGAGTCCCATGGTTGGGTCATCAGTTGGAAGAAGAGCTCCCTTATACCATCTCAGAGGTTGGAAAACCTGGTTGCAGTGTTCTACGTGGATGAAGGAAAGTGTTCCTCTTTGCAACTGGGACAGAGACCCTTAGGTGAGAGGTTCAGTGGCTGACAAGCCAGTCATTGGTTTCTGGTGACAGGCTTCTCAGGATTCTAGGTTTGATGTCTGCAGTAATAAAGCTGGTGCCATGGGCTCGTTCACATATGTGGCCTATCCAAAACAATATGCTGAAGGCCTGGTTGCCGGCCTAGGAAGACTACCAAGCTCTGATCCTGCTACCTTGATAAGTGCTGCAGTAGCTCACTAGGTGGGAGAACCTCAAGAACCACAGCAAGGGGTCTCTCTTGGAAGTCGCGACCAATGCCAGCCTGTCAGGCTGGGGAGCAGTCCTGGACCAAGTCCCTGTTCATGGGGTTTGGGCCCTCCAGGAGCAGAGGGTTCAGATAAATGTACTGGAGATGAGAGTGGTGTTTCTTGATCTGCGTAATTTTACAGTACAGTCCAGGGCCGTGAAGGTAAGGTCAGACAACGCCATCACTGTGGCATGTTTAAACAATCAAAGAGGCACAAGAAGCCAGTGTATACTAGCAGAAGCAACCAAGGTATTTGTGTGGGCAGAAAAATACCTTCTGACCCTCTTGGCAGTTCATCTAGCAGGGGAAATGAACCTGCAAGCCGACTGTCTGTCAGGAGACAGTCCATCCAGGGCAATGGCTGTTGAACTCGGAGGTGTTTGAGCTTCTGTGCAGAAGATTTAGTTGACCTCAGATCGACCTCTTCGCATCAAGGGAAAATGCTCAGGTACCAAGGTTCTTCAGCCAGTACCAATGCCATCAGGTGGAGGCAGTGGATGCTGTGTCCCCGACATGGAATTTTCTCAAAGCTTACTTGTTCTCTCTGCTACTGCTATGTCCCAATGTACGTCTTAAGATAGGGCAGTCAAGAGGAAGCTTTCTGCTGATAGCCCCAGCGTGGCCAAGAAGGTCATGGTTCTGAGACCTTGTGAATCTAGCTCAGCAGGTTCTTTTTCGACTCCTGCTTTGAGGGGACCCTCTCTTTCAAGGTCCCATTCTGCATCCAGATCCAGAGGCAATGTAGTTGGCAGCCTGGCTCCTAAGAGGAGGAGATTGTTAAAGCAGGATTTATCTAAGAAAGTGGTGGATACTCTTATGTCTATGTGGAATACCTTCTCTGGTTGGGCCAGAGAGAGGGGTATCAGACCTTTTAATGCTACAGTTCCACAGATTTTGGATTTCTTGTAACCAGAGGTAGACAAAGGGCCGCACCCTCCGAGGCCAGGTGTCTGCACTTGGGGCAGCCATGGGAACATCAGTGGACTCTTCTCTGGGAACCAACTTGAATGTTATCTGTTTTCTTCGGGTGGTCAGCAGATGCTGACTGTTGCTCCAATCTCTGGTGCCTCTATGGGCCCTAAATGTGGTGCTGAATTTTCTGTGTAGGGCACATTTTGAACCTCTTTTGTCAGTGCCTTTCGACAGCCTGTCCTACAAAGTGTTGTTTCTTGATTGCAGTCTGTTCAGCCAGAAGCACTGGCAAACTTCAGGAACCGTCCCATAAAGAGCCTTACCTCATCATGCATAAGGAAAAAATAGTATCGAGGACGGTTCTGTCCTTTGTGCCTAAGATCCCTACAACCTTTCAAGTAAATAAAGAAATCTATTTGACGTCCTTCAGTCCCAAGCTGGCAAATCTAAAAGAGTATGAACTTTGTAAGCTGGATTTGCACAGGGCAGTCAGGACTTAACTAAAAAGAGCAACAGAGTTTAGAAAATATGAGGGTTTGTTCTTTTTGGAGAAGCAAAGAAGGGTCGAAAAGCTTCTAAGGCCACCTTGCCTAGGTGGATAAAGGCTTGCATTGCCAAGGTGCATGCAGCTGAGAAGAAGAAAGTTCCTACTGTCATCAAGACTTACTCCACCAGGGCACTTGCCATGACTGGGGCAGAGAGAGAGGAGAGATATCTGTGTTGTTGTTGTCCAAAGTGGCAATATGATCCTTCATTCATATGTTTACTAAACACTACAGATTGGATGTTAAAAGCTCCACCGATCCAGCCTTCAGTCACAGTCTCTTACAAGGGGTGGTTAGCAGATGATACTATATGTCGGCCGTGTGGGTTAAAGCTGGGACAATATTGTCTCCCATCCAGACTGAGTGGGTACTACATTTTAGAACACATATGTATTAACTCCCCATTAATAATGTGGAGCGATAAAGAAATGAGAAATGTTTTCTCCCATCCAGATTAGGAATGGGTGCTGTTTTTTAGAACCCGTATGTATTAACCCCCCATTGACAAAGTGGAGTGATTAAAAAGAGAAATTCCTTTGTATTTACCATAATTTTCTTTTCTGTTAGCCCGGTAGCCCCTGGCTCCTGTTGGAGAATTTTGTCTACTGTATCCAAGGACTTTGGATTTCAGCAAAGATTATTTGTATGTGATTATAGCTGGTTATCTATAATTGTCTGCTAATAAGGAAAATGTTTATATCTGTTGGACTTACTCGCAAGTTAATATGTTGTGATTTTTGAGCACTGTACTGTGCTTGACCGTTGCACGTTAGTGCTTAACCTGTTCTCTTCAATTATATTCAGTGTTATTACTGCTTAAACTTCTTTATATTACAAGTGTTGTCAGCAGCATACCAACTCTGTCAAAGGATCAGTGGCAGGACACTTAAGAAGCATGACAGAAGAATTGGTCATTGAGACTCCCTCAGCTAGATTTCCAGAATGGGATAGGCCGTCTATTTATCTTTTTATAATGTCATAAATTGTTTACATGTTTAAGTTGTTGGTGTTAGGTTAAGGAGAGAGAGTTCATTGACCTTGGCAACATGGAGATTACTGGTTACATAGACGTTTATAGGTTCTGCATGGACAAAGGTGACGGTGTAATTGGTGATCTTGGAATGCTTGTGTTCCCGAGGTTGTGTGCTGATTGACAGTTTTGGGCTGTGCCACCACCCCAGTAGGAATATTCATTACCCATATGTATTAAGTCCCCATTAATAACATTGGAGCTAACAGAAAAGAAAATTACAGTAAGTGTGAAGACATTTCTCTTTTATCCACTGTGGCCAATGCTCATTCTAAACTTGCAAAGGGAGTAATCCACCTTGATACACACCATCCCAAAGTGGTCCCAAAGAGCTAAGTATTCTGAACTGATACATCTGACTCTCTGTGACCCAATTTTACCTTCACCCAGGCCAGACCTTTGACAGCATGCAATCTTGCACCCAGATCCTCAGAAGTTTAATTTGTCAGATTGGCTCCTGAGCATAGAAGATGTATGAAGGCCAAATATCCACTACCTGATGCATCTCATAAAGACCTCTACGAACAATACCCTACATTAGAATGTGGGACACGTTCAGCTCCTGGTGCTCCCATTTGAGTATCAGACCCTAAGCCACCTCTTTAGCCAGTGTCTTGAAATTCAAGAGACAGTGTCTAGACAAGGTGTTGTCAGTTAGGCCCTCTGGATCCAGGTGGTGGCACTTGTTGAAGTTTATTTCTTGAAATGTTTTCACCAGGAAAGGCACACTGAACAACCGGGTTGCTTGTCTCATGTTGTGTCCTGGGGGAAGGGTACATGGGAGAGTACATACAACCATTAATCATCAAATAACTTACAGAGCAAACAGGATTGAAGAAAAAGGCACTGGAATACAAAATACAATACAGAACTAGCAATAAAGTAATACAATAAATACATTGACATGCAGCTTAAGCAGAATACAATAGTACAATGACAGGCTAGAGCAATGTAAGTGGAGCTGGAAGACAAGATAAAAACATAATAATAAGCTTGATGAGTTAAGGTGCTACAGAGGAACACATTATCCCAAGAATTTCACTTGTTACCCGATAAGTGCAACTATTGGAGTAGCAGCTAACAGAGGGTTGAAGCAGGAGTACTGCTTACAGGTAGCAGAGGCGCTTAGTGTACTGTATTAGGAAGGGGGAAGAAAACATAGGGAGAAACAGCAGCTAAGTTAGGGAGTTGACACAGGTACAGTTTACTGAGAGGAAATTATGAGGGCAGAAGAAATGGGTAGGTGGAGGATGTGGCGAATTTTGGGGGTTCCAGAGTTTAGGAACCAGTGTGAGAAGGCCCTCTGAACTGCAGCAGTCAGACAGCATGGGACTACCATTTGGCGGGAGTCAAAGGATCTAACGGCATGAGTGGGAGGGTGAGAAGAGGTGACAGGTGGGGGGGGAGTGCCAAACCAAAGTTTAGATGCAAATTTTGCACAGTGGAGGTGGCGTCAATTATACAGTGGTGGGAGGGCCAGGGAGTGGTAGAGATTGCAGTGGTGAGTGAGAGGAGAGGCATCCAAGGCAAAGCAGCAGAAGAAATTAAAGAGAATGTCCAATCTGGCTAAGGAAGACTTGGGAGCAGCACTGTAGACTATATCACAGTAGTCAAAAGTAGGTAGAATCATCTTCTGGACAAGTTCATGCCTAGCCAGTAGCGGTAGTCTACTGAGGTTCTTGTATAATGTGCTGAGCTTAGGGCGTAGCTTTTTCAGGATAGCGTCAACATGCCCAGAGAAGGTGAGGTATTGGTCAAGCCACACCCCAGATGCCTAAAAGAAGTGGTGTCCTCAAGGACTGTCCGGTCAAGGGTATGGAAGGTTGGAGGGGAGGGGAGCCTGGCAAGTCTCCGCCTAGTGCCAAAGATCATGGTGACTGTCTTCTTGATGTTGAGTGATGGTTGATGGTGAGTGATAGTTGATGGGAGCTAAACCAGAGCTGAACTTGATCGAAGTCATGCTGGAGTCTGGTAGCTACATCAGTCGGGGACTGGCCGGAGGTGAACAGGACCATGTCATTGACATGTTAGGTTGTATGTGGAGTACTATTCACTGGGTTCTCATCCAAATGTAGTCTACTTCATTCATGTTTGCCACAAATTCCATCCTTATAGCTTACAGATCTTACTTTGAGGGAGGATCTTGGAACAGGCCAAGACTGGTAGGACTTAGGTGCCAGGACCACACAGAAACTTTCTAGCTAGCAGTCTATCACAGGGAACCGCCGACAGCACCCTCTGACATTGGCCTATCCTATAAAGGTAGGTGGTCCCCCACACTCTTCTCAGTTCTTCAAACAACATGAAGTCTTGCTATATTCTGACAGTATGCAATTAGCCCTTCCAGTTCAACTGCCCCGGAGATGAAAGAGTTAACTCTATGCCAAAGGCATAGAACATTGAGCTCAATCTCGGTTTTCAACCCCCTGTCCCTGGTACATTCTGCGTAACCATCAGATTCTTTACTCCGCCTGCCTGTGAAGTCGCTCCACAGATTTCTTCTCACTTGCTTCGGTTTAAAGTGGTGTGTGTTTGTCGTTTTTTCAACCGCTTTTTGTTTTCAGTTCTTCAAACCTCTGTCTACGGTACAGATTAGACTAGATTAGATTGAATCTCCAATTGGTAAGTCTCAGGTCCTTTTTCGGTCCGCGTAACCAAGAGAGGACCTATTTGATTAATTTTCTTTTGCGATAAATTCTTAAAGTTTGAAAGTGTTATTTGGGATCTGGTGGTTTTTGATTTAAAAAAAACAAATGAGGTTTATTGGTTTTTTTTCCATCGACCATTGAACCGGTCGTTAATTGAAAACTAAATTAGTTACTCTGGCCTGACCGCCACTCAAAGGGTGACTTTGGCTTTAGTGCATTATGTCTGAGAAACCCAAGAAGAAGACCAGACCCACTGGGTTTCAGCACTGCACAGAATGTAGGGAGGTGTTTGCCAAGGTGGATCCCCACCTCATGTGTGTTCATTGTCTGGGGTTTAACTACCTAAAAACAGACTGCCAAATTTGAAAAAAACTTTCCTAAGGCCACGCTGGATAAGCGTTTAGCCTGGCTGAAGGAAAGAATGGCCAAAAAATCCACTGACCTGGGTGGACGATCTGGTTCAGCTCCTGGGGGTGCAGAAGAACTGGAGGAGGTGCCTTTTGACCAGGGCGATACCTCCTTGAGCAAACGTGAAGCAGATACTGAGGCCTCGGTACCAGCAAAAAAGAAGAGAAAATCTGCTGGTTCCGAGACTAAGTTTCGGGCTTCAACCGTGGATGAAATAGCTAAGGCTGTAAGAATAGTGCAATCTTTGCAAACAGAACCGGGCAAACCGAGACCGAGTACTACTTCACGTCCCACCGGTTCATATGATCCAGAAACCTACTATGAACTTGAGTGGGAAGAAGGAGAAGAAGAAGAGGAAGGCCTGGGGGAACCCACTGAGCCTGATATTTCCGCAGATAGACCATACTCTAACTCCACTCCCAGATAGCCTGGGGAGTCATCCTCCCATTTTTCTTTTTATAAAAAAGTGGCTGAAACTTTACAGCTCCCTACCCTGCAGGCAGCTGAGGAGGAGCCAGATTCATCGAAATGATGGATGTTCCTGACTGTAGGAGACTGTCTGTTCCTTTCTGTAAGTCCTTAAAGAAACAGACTAATAACATTTTGTAGTTGCCAACCTCTATTCATCCTGTTGACAAAAGGATGGATAGGAGGTACATGCTCTCAGGCAGTGGCACAGAGTTCCTCTATAACCACTGTAATTATGTGGGAGTTGTCCAGGCCACTGCCTGTGACAAGGCTGGTATTCCCCTAGCCTCTCACCCCCCCGAGAAGAACCCTCAGAAGGTGGACACCATGGCCAAGAAGCAATATTTGGCTTCTTCTCTGGGGGTTAGGCAAGCTGCCAACATGGCATATGTAGCCAGATACCAGACGTCCAGATGGGAAACTGTCCTGGATCTGGCAAAGACTGCTCCATTCCAGCTGGCCAAAGACCTGAAGCAAATAGTCAAGCCTGGCATTGAGACATCCAAGGTCCAATTTCATGCTGCAGTGGACTCTGACGTGTCCTCTAGAGTCATGGCTACTATGGTTTCCCTGAGGAGATTTTCCTGGCTCAGGTGTACCAACCTCTCTCTCAGGATACCCAGGCAAAGGCCATGGATTTTCCTGTTGTCCAAAATTCTGTGTTTGGGGAGCAAACAGAGTCGTATATGAAGAAAATGGATAAGTATAGGACCACTTACAAAAGTGCAGCTGCTAAATAAAGGGCTGCAACCCCTCAGAAGCAACAACCTAGACCTGGCAGAGGCAGGCCTTATCAAAGGCCTTTCTACCAGGCACAGGCATCCCCTACTTACCAGCAGCAGAGTTTTTTTTTTTTTCAGGGGCAGAGGTAGGACAGGTGTGAGCAGAGCTGCATCCACTTCCCAGCCTAAGACTCCTGTCAAGCAGACACCCTGATGTGTCAGCCAGGGCCACCTCCCTACTGCCAGTAGGGGGCAGGCTAGCTCACTACTTACAGGCCTGGAAATCCATCACTACAGACAAGTGGGTCCTGGAATTAGTGAGTCAGGGACTTGCGCTAAATTTCAAATGGTTCCCAAGAACTGGAGCAAAGTCTTTCAAACCTGCCAGCAGTTCAGAGACAACTCTGTTGGAGGCAGAGGTTTGCACACTCTTAGAGCAGGAAGCAGTGGAACCTGTTCCCATCCTCCACAAAGGAAAAGGGTTGTTCTCAAGATACTTCCTTACCCTTAAGAAGACTGGGGAGAGGCAGCCCATCCTAGATTTGAGGCATCTCAACAAGCACCTAACAAAACCCAAATTCAAGATGATGACTTTAACCCATATCCTTTCCACTCTCAGACAAGGAGATTGGTTAGCTTCCTTGGACCTCAAGGATGCTTATTTCCACATACCTATCAGACACTCCCACAGAAAGTATCTAAGGTTCGAGTTGGGCAGTTCAAGTGCTGGAGCTAACTGCATATTGTCAGAATGCAGCAAGACTCCATTAGAAGAAATAACATTACTATGGTGAGTAATTTTTTCTTCTAGTAGTGGTATATGTTGTTCATCCACACGAACCCATCCGACCTCCCCAGCTTCAAAGCACAACCTTAGCTTCCAGCGGGCAAGATCTGGCGTCATGGGGTGGAGCCGAGGGTTATACCACCGGGGTGGGTGGGAGGAGTCCGCTTGAAGACCTTCCGGCAAGAATTAAAGGGGAAAGGGACATGCCAATCAGTGTGGATGAACAACATGTACCACTCCTAGAACTACTGTTACAGGTGAGTAACCTGTTTTTATTCCACTTCCAAAGAGACCTGTATGAATAAGGATACAATTTCACAGTCACAAAAAGGAAAATTTATTTTTTTTAAAAAGCTGTTACAGATTGCATGTAAATGTAAGTGATACACATTGGGGACCTCACGATTGGTATAAACAGCACGAGTATATTGATAACTTATTTATCACATAAGGTCCCATCTTCATTTTTCATTTATGCAATAGGATAGGACCTTAAGTGATAGATTTTTTTTTAGCTTTTTTAAAAATACAATTATTTCTAAAAGTCTTGTGTTTTTTTTTTTTTTTTAACTAGTATTACTGTGCGTTCCCCATCCCAACTCCCATAGCCATAGCCATTGCCATGGACATGAAATGAGGATGACAAACTGATGCTGTAAAGTGGCAGTTCATTTGGTGCCACAGAACTTCCACAGAAATGACAAACCACCACCGCAGAAATTTTGTGGCAAATAGTAACCTTGCCATGGAACTTGGTCCCAAAGTGCCGCAAAAGAGTAAGGGCCTTGGTTTCTGTATGCCTAAACTCCCTTTCCAGTTCTGCAGAAGGTCCTACTGAAGCTTCAAGTGGAGGGAGCACACATGATCCTCATTGCTCCTCTCTGGCCTTGGCAAATTTGGTTCCCCCTACTACAGCAGCTATCATTGGAACCTCCAGTACCTCTACCTCTACCTCTCCTTCACAAACTTCTCATGCAGGAGCAGGACAACCTGGTGCACCCGGCACTGAAATCTCTTCACTTGCACACGTGGTACCTCTGGACATAGCTGCCTCTCGCTTCAGGGTCTCCTCCTGAATAGCACAAGTTTTGGTGGAAGACAGAAAGCCTTCCGCCAGAACAGCATATGTGATGAAGTGGAAGAGGTTTACTATTTGGGCAACTGCCAGGGATTTGGACCCCTTTTCTTGCTCAGTGCCCCAGGTCTTGGAGTACCTCTTGCAATTATCTGATTTGGGCCTCAGCTATTCCTTACTGAAGGTCCATCTTTCCACGATTTCTGCTTATCACCTTCCGGTGAACAGCAAAAATCTCGCTTAGTTGGAGGTATCTAAAACCTTCCTTAAGGGGATCCTCCACTTGAAACCTACAGTCCGTAGTCCGGTTCCCCCCCGGGATTTGAATTTTGTTTTAGAGAAACTTACTTTGCCCCCTTTTAAGCCGGCAGCAAGCTGTGATATGTGCTACTTGTCTTGGAAAGCACTGTTTTTAGTTGTGATTACCTCTGTTTGAAGGATCTCTGAGCTTCAGGTCCTCATTTGTAAGGAGCCTTATTTGATTTTCCACAGAGACAGGGTGGCTCTATGGACTAACCCTTCTTTTCTACCAAAAGTGGTATCTGAGTTTAAGTTAATCCAGGATATTTAATTGCCGGTTTACTACCCTGAGTATTCCAACAAGGGGAAACACCTTTTGCACGCTTTGGATGTGCACAGGATTCTGCGCTATTATATTTCAAGGACCAAGGAGGTGCGCAAGTGTGATCAGTTGTTCGTTTCTTTTGTGCCCAAATGTCAGGGCATAGCCATTTCCAAGCAATGCCTCCCTAAGTGGTTGGCTAACTGTATCACTTTCATTTACCACAAATATGAGAAACCACTTTTGGGGGAAGTAAAGGGGCGCTCGACCTGCAGCATGGCTGCTTCTACTGCCTTTTTCAGGAATGTGTCCCCCCTCCGACATTTGTGCTGCGGCCACTTGGAGTACCATCCATACTTTCACCAAGCATTATAGTCTGAACATCGCCTCTAGGCACAGGGCTGGCTTTGGACTGGCCGTCCTTCAAGGCCTTTTGTCCTAACCTGGGTCTCAGTTTGCAGACTCTTCCACCTCCCGGGCCTCAGTCTCCGACTGTTTTCTTCTTAACTGCTTGGAATTCAGTCCTATTTTGTAATGACCTACCTCAGGAACCCTCTTGAAGTAAGATATTAATGTTACGTAAGAACTTACCACAACAGTAGAGCTTCGAGAGAGGTTCCTGCAATAGGCCATCTCTTTCCTTCCCACCTTCCCCCAGCTTCTACTTATTCTTTTCCTTTCCCAGGGTTCTTTTTCAGCAGCTCCAGGTTCAAGGAGTATTTTCCTTTCTCCCATCTCCCTTTCAGGGGTCTTCCAGTAGGAGAACTGGAGGGCAGGCGTGGGGACCACCCCCTGTATAATGTCACGCTAAAGTCTTGTCATGTGACGCTGGGGGCGGTTCCCAGCTCTGGATTTCAAGCTAGAAGTTTGCTGTGTGGTCCTGATGCCAGTGGGCACAGTCCTATATTGTAATGACCTACTGCAGAAACCTCTCAAAGAAGATCTACTGTTACAGTAAGTTCTTACGTAACTGTAATTTAGTGCTCTGGCAACCGGCATGAGCTGTCATCTTCTAAAAACTGCTGGCTGGCTGCTATTAGTCTGTGCTAATTATTATCGGTCCTGACAGTCATGACAGCTACAACAGTTACAAACAGTGTCAGGCAATTGCGATCAATTATCCATTTACAGTAATCCTGTAAACCTGTTTAGTTCACTATGAAAACTTCACACACCCCTTTCTCTGTACGCTGACATTGCTATCAGTCCCAAGTGAAACATTATGGAAAATGTCTCTGTTGCAGTGGTTACGAAAGAAGCATGCAGTAAAGTGGGACATAACCTGTGTTGGTGTGGTGCTTGATCCTGCAAATCTAAGCTGAAGTGCAGTGGTCCCAATAAGAGTTGCTGGGTCAGGTATATGGGAATTGACCATGACTTCACCTCCTGCCAAGAAACGCCATACCAAATATGCTACCTGCTCAGGCAGCATCTGATTTGGGATTGGGAAGCCAGCAGGTATTATAACAGCCAGCATCAAGACACAATTAATGAGACCACAGGCCATGGCTTCAAGAAAGATTACCTAGTCAAGCTTTTCTTTTCATTTTATATTTTCCCGATAGGACATTTTAAAAAGTGATACCTTGCATACTACAGTGTTTTTGTGTGTTGCTGTCTGTTTGCTCTGTCCGGTATGCTTGCTCCTTCGCTGAGTTTCCACACAGTAACTCCTTAAAACTTAGCTTTCCAACTTAGTTTTCAAACTTTCAAACTTTATTTTCAACAAAATTCTAATAAATAGAGATGAGCTAACAAACCCGAACTGTGCTAAAGGTACTGATTACTATGGTCAGATTTCAGCATTTAATATCACATGGTTCTCAGTGTTTTTGTGAATCTAAAACCAGCAACAGTAAGATGGCTGCAGGCTCTGCCCACTGCAGCCATAAAAATACAGTTTGTCTTCACTTGTGAGTGGGCAGGATTTTCAGGTTTTTCTTCACCAGTCATGAGTTATGGTTTTGTGCCCCCCCACCTCACTTGAAGAAAAATTGTTTTTGAGAAAGGACATTACATGTGTGCATTTGTGTGTGTGTGTGTGTGTGTGTATTTTTTAAGGCAATACATGTGTACTGAGAAATAGCAAAAGAAAAAGTGTTATCTTGTCCCCGCATAGCAAGATAAGTGACTCTGGTCACTGAGCATGCTCACAAATTAATTCTCACATGAGAGAAGTCACATATCATTTACTTGAATAAGTTGTTATTGATTGGTTACTTTTATGATGAGTCATTGAACAGAGGGATACAGTATGCATTTTGTACTTTTTTCTTTTTGTAACTTTTTATTTTGATTACAAAGCCACATAAACACATGTTATATAAATCGAATATGACATGGGCTGACTTAAGATACTCTTATCTTCATTTGAGGGTATTGGTCTGTTGATTGGTGTCTCTCAGCTGTGGCTTCACCACTCATGAGATATTCAACAGACCAATACCCTCTCATGAACATAAAATGATATCTTATGTCAAACCATATCACATCCCGTAAGTATAGGTAAATATGAATAAATTTATGGGATATGCCATGGCCCTACCAGAAATGATAGTACTTTATGATTTCAAACAACATTTTTATTGTTTGTCTTTCTGCAAAATCAAATACTTCACCAGAGTTTTTTTTTTTTTTTGTTATATATTTTTCTTGTCTCCTATGCGGCTGGGGGGGTGTTACCAATGGTTCCCCCCCAGTCCGGCCTGACCGACAGCCCCCAGTCAGCCCCCCATCCCAAGCTCAACCCCCTACCTTCTAACCTATACCACGATCTGTTTGCCGTGGTGGGCACGCAACCACCACCACGGGATCTGAGGTGGTTTCCAGTACAGGGGAGCATCCAGGCAGAGGCTGGCGGGGGACTGCCCGTCCGGCCATCATGTAGCCCGCAAGGATATTTTCCTCCGTTTCCCTCCCCTACGTCTGTGGCGTGCAGTGACGCAAAGGGACCAGAGTGCGCGCGCTCCCGCACTCGCCCCTTCCCAGCATCTTGCCACTGCACGTCCCTCTAGTTCTGCCCCTGACCTGCCATAGCCCCCAGCCACTGCTAGGAGCCGGCAGGACAGCGAGGCATTCCCTCTCCAACCCCCGGAGAAGGAGAGCAGTCTAACGGACGCTCGATCCTTTTCCGCCCTCGCCGACGGCCCGGGCTCGTTCCCAAACCCAGGTCGCCGGCGTAGCACGAGGTGTGGCGTCCAGCGCCTCAACCCTCAGTGCCACCAGGCTGGCACTTCACCAGAGTTAACAGAGATACTGATTGAATTTATGGGATATAAATTCTAAGGATGTCCTCACAAACTGTTAGGAAGCATTGTTCTGGAACAAGAAAACATGGCCACTTCAAAACTTATGTAACCAACTTTAAAGGAAAAAAGCAACTGTCCTGCACTCAGTCCACAGTGGTACGCTTGCAAAATTAGCAGCCAGCTAATATAGAGAACAAGTAAAAATGTTGCAGCACTCACTCAAAAAGCCAAAACCACCATAAAATCAAATTTCAAACTCACAGTGCGTGCCCCTAGCACCTCGACTACTAGCCTTCATGGAGGCACCCCCTTGAAGGCTAGTAGCTGAGGCGCTAGGGGTACGCACTGTGAGCTTGAAATGAATCAGCAAATTAGTTGATTTTATGGTGGTTTTGGTTTTTTGAGTAATCGCAGCAACATTTTTTCTTGTAACCAACTTTAGGTGGCTACATTTGGCAAATAAATTGAAATCCCTTTTGGGACAAAGGCTGCTTGTCTCTTGAATATTTTTGCAGTGAATATTGTTGATGATCTTTTAGGAGCTGAAAAGGGTCTTTCCGTCAGAACGTCTGCTGTGGAATGGAAATAGACTGCCCTCTCCAAACGCAAGGTAAGAAACTTTAATTTTACGGTATTTTTGTGTAAAGGTCAGGGGTCTAGCTATCCCGATGACCCAGTGGCAGCGCAAGACACTGTCATGAAGGCGACAGATTGGGGGAGCAAACTCTGGCTGCTCACTTCGGAGGCAGGCCAACACTGGGGCAACTGCTGGTGGGGTAGTGCACCTTACTCCAGGTGTATTGAAGGTGGGTTCCAGTGCCGTAGTGACCCCTGTGGAGGCCACTAGATGCGGCTTACCCCATGGGAGACAGAAGGTTCCAAGGGGGAAAATCGCTAGGAAAATCCTTGCATCCATCCAGGTGACTGCTTTCGGTACACTTGGGCCCCATGCTGTCCAGCCCGCCGCCCTCGCCCTGATCCCCCTGCCACAGAGGGAGGACTGTGGGAGATGTGTAGCTGCAGTGAGGGTGGTGGTTGCCGGTCACAGCCTGATAGCAGGGACAGGACTGGAAGGAAGACAAAATGCCATAGGAGAAAAAAGGTCAGGGGTCCAACTGTCTGAGGGCCCTGCTTTACCAAGGCATAACCGGAGGGAATTTTTTTATATTGATAGTTGTACCTTACTCAGAACAACACTTTACAGTACTGTTTTTAGTTCCATAAACAAAATGTTTCAGCTAATACAGTTCACTAGAGAATACTTTTTTTTTTTTTTTACATTTTCAGTCATGGTTTATAACACGTCTTGGTAGCCTAAGACGTATGTATAGAAAGCATCTGACTGTCCTCAACTGACCTCATTGTACCTCTGTTTGTAACATCATGGTGCTCACCATGACAACAGAACATGATGTTACAAACTGCAATTGTGAGGTCAGTTGGGGACAGTTGGATGCTTTTTGAAAGACACAGAGAAATAAGTACTGCATTATCTGAATGTTTATTACACCAATAACTGGAGAAAGTAAAAAAAATAAAAAATAGAAAACACTAAAATTCTATAACAGTAGCTTACAACAAAGAACTCTTAGAACTCTGTATGCCTATCTGCTTTAGGCAAACTGGTGCCACACAGTGTACACCTTTTAAAACCAGTGGGCCCAGTCTTTTTCTTGGGCTTTTCCAACTCATACAGGAGAGCAGGAAGGGCACCAGCGTAAGCAGTCCAACCTCAGTCCTTGAGAGCTGGTTTAAACGCCAACCACAGTCGAGAGCCAACTTGTAAATTTCACTTCAGCTGTGAAATTGGAGTGCTTTAAATGTTGGCACAGCCCTCAGAAACCGACCACAGTTGTTGTCACTTTATGACAGTTCCCACACAAGGCCTCAAATAAAAAGGCAGGGAAAAGGTACGCAGTTTTTTCAAACTGGGAACCCAGACATGGTAACCTAAATGTTTTTAATTTTTTAAAAATATTTTACTGCTAAACTCTTGCATTGTCTTAGTGAACAGATTAAAATACAGTTTGGAGGGAACCAAGAAAACAGTGATTAAAAAAACGAAAAACACTAAATCGCAGAAGTGGGAGAAAAATAACCACTAGTAAATACAGTTAGCTGAAAACTATAGCAAATAAGTAAGACTAATAAATTTAGTCATTGAATAGTAGGAGCACCATATGGGGCAACCAATCTGTTCAGCGGATCTGTTAGGGAAAGGCTGTCAGCACAAGACCAGCACTCAGAAAGAGTTTTCATTTAAAAAGCATTCTAAGTAGACCATCCCAGTGGCATGGAGGGCTGAGGTGCTGGGTGCCTTATGTCCTACCATGTCAGTGACTCATGTTTGAGGACAAGCTTGAGTTGCTGGGGGTCGGCCGGGGGGAGAGGATTGCGTGTTCAACAGACAGCTCTCCTCTGCATGGGTGGGGAGGTATGCTGATTTGGCCCTTGGCTTTCACCAGATAGAGGCCTGGGGGAAGCATTGGTGCTCAAATGACATAGATGGGCGGGGCCACAGTTCCACAGTGTGTGTGTGTGCGCGCGTCTCCACGTGCACATGCTTACATGCCGCCGTGACAGGGGAACCAGGAGAGAAAACAGAAAAAGGTTGATGCAGGCTACATGAAGCCCTGCCCGCCTACCCTGCCCCGCAGCACCACTAGCCCATCACTGGATGAGTCACAAGATGGGGGAAGGATGGTCCTCCCCTTCCTGGCTCCACCGGAGGGGCAATCTGTGGAAGTCTTAAGGGCAGGTCAGTCCTGGGAAAATGGGTGCCGGATGCAGGGGGCCCACCTGTGATGACCACAAAGCAAAAATCTTTATGAAGGGAAAAAGAAGTATTCTAATTTCCGGTGCACCATTCCACAAGTGGAGATGATGCAAGAGTCATACTAGCTAATCTTCCTGGACATAAGTCTCCACCACTCATTCACACTAGTGGGATTAGCGCGGAGGCACTAGGACCCATCGGGAGCAACCTTTTTGCTGGAGGTGCAGCGCGAGAGAGATAAACCCGCCCGAGCCCAGCGGCTTCGGCGGCAATGACCATCTCGGCGACGACCTCCAACCGCCAGTTCTTTTTTTTCCCGCTGGCCGAGTGCGCTTCAGTGACGACGCCGTCGCTTGTCGGAGTCAAACTTCAAACTAGCGCATAGTTTTCAGTTTATTTTTTTGTAACATTATCTCGATAGTAGTATCGCTTAATTTTATTCTATTTTCTAATATTTTAAATTTAACTTACTTGAAGAAGTCTCGGCCTACTGGACGGAGTCGACCATGAGCAGGTCAGGTGACGGTAGGGAGACTTCGTATGAAAGCTGTTCAGTCAGCCGGGCTGGGTCCGGTCAGCCTCCTTCTCCTCAGCGGGGTTCCGACAACGGTCAGTCCGATGCCCGGGGGGATGGGCGGTCCCCCCGTCGGCATAAAAATAAACGGTCGCATTCTCGGCACCGTTCGGCCTCAAGCTCTTCTTCAACACAGGTCAAAGAAGGCATCACTCGGTACGCCCTCTGGTATGTCTGCGCGTCCAGCGGTCGGTTATCGTAGCTAGTTGCCGTTCTCCTTCTTCGAGTCGCCAACTGCTGGTGACCATCGTCTCGACATCGGAGCCCCTCCCGCCTGTGGTAGGGCTCCAGATGAGCAGTTTCATCAGTGGGCGCTCTTGTGGAGCGATGGGCTCGGAGGGTTGGTTCTCCTGCCTGGCTCGGTTGCCACGGGCCCCGGGCTCCTCCAGTGATCGGGTAAGGCGGTTGGACCTTCTATTCGTAGCGGCACCTTCTTCGGTGCTGGTGACTCCGGCGCTTAGGTGTTCCCCCTCACATGGCTGCGGTATGAGGGCCCACACCGATGCCCTTATCTCCTGTTTTTCCTTCTCTAGCTTTCCAGGTTCCTGGGGCATTTCCGGCGCCTTCGCGGGGTCTGTTGGCTTGCGGTGCCGTTTCGGTGCCGCTTCGGCCCTTCTTGGCGCCGTCCAGCGCCCGCGTGGTCAGCAGTGCCGCCTGCGGCGCCGTTGCAGTCTAACAGCGCCCGCTTGGTTCGGCGGCACCGTTGGTGGCGCCTGCTCGTCAGCCCGGCACCGCTTGCGGTGCCTGCTACCTCTTCAGTGCCGTGCCTCTGCGGTGCCGTTTCCAGCAGTTCGCCTTCTCGGAAGCGGGGCCCTCGAGGACTCTCCTTGTTTCTCTGCTATTTCCTCCTCTCTAATTTTCACTCCTTTCCTGTCCAATCAGTCCTTTCTGGACCATCAGGAGATGATGTTGAGCCTGACCCAGACCTCGGTTGGGTGATGAAGTGAGGAAACAGGATCTTTCTTTGCTACAGAGCCTGTGGTGAGGACCTGTCCTTTAAGTCTCTGTTGAAGAACCTGAGATCCTCTTTCTCTCCAGACTACAGGCATCGATCCTGGGAAGATATTAAGACTCCAGTACCTTCATGCGGAGATCCCTGATTTGACCCCTCCGATCCAGCCTTCCTTGAGGCGCTGTCTCAAATGGTATGGAATAATCCTGCTCTTATTCCCTCAGTGGCTAAATCCATTGATAAGAAGTATTCAGCTCCCAAGGATGGTCCCATTTTGGCATCCCAAGCCTTTGTGGATCCTATTGTAGTCCTGGCAGAGAATGATAAGGTCATTCTTCCTCAAACTACTACAGCTCGACCTATTAACAAAGAGTCTCGTGAAATTGATACATTAGGTAAGAGAGTCTTTGCTGCCTCCACTCTAAGTATCGTATTGCCAGTTATCAAGGCTATTTTTCTCAGTATGAGTATATCCTGTGGCACTCTTTGAAAAGAATGGTTGAAGCTCTTCCGGATTCGGACTCCAAGTCAGAGCTTCTTCTGACCGTTACTAGGGGTATTGAGTCCAATAACCAACAGGTCAAAGCCGCTATGGACGCTTTCGACACTGCTTCTCGCTCAGCAGCCGCAGGTATTTGTACTCGGCGCCATTCCTGGCTGCGTACTTCTGGCTTCACGAATGATGCTCAGCAGCAGGTAATGGCGCTGCCCTTTGATGGCTCTTTTCTTTTCGGCCCTCAGGTGGAACAAGCCTTAGAGGCCACTCAGAAGACTAGGTCAGCCATTAAGTTGGCCAGACCTCCGCCTGCTCCCTCTCGGGGGCATGTGAACAGACGTCAGTTTCATAGTCATCAGTCCTTTCGAGGCAGAGGCAGGGGAAGCTTCGTAAAAGCCAACCTGCCCAATCTCAAAAGAAAGCGCAGCAGAAAGCGCAGGGGCCTAAAGCCCCAGCGCCCTATATAATTGCCTGGCCCAAGTTCCATCCACATTGCCGAGTGGAACTTTCTCCTCTGGTGGGAGGTCGTTTGATGTACTTCTACAACCAGTGGAAGTCCATAACTTCGGACAAATGGGTCCTTCGGATAATTCGCGAGGGTTATTCTCTCAATTTTTTGGAAACCCCCCGGATTGTCCTCCCAGACGACAACCCAGGTTGTCGGCCTCTCAGTCAGACCTCCTCACCGCCGAGATCCAGGGCCTTCTAAGCAACAGGGCAATAGAACTGGTGCCCCCACATCTGCGGAGCACAGGGTTCTACTCCCATTACTTCCTGGTTCCAAAGAAGTCTGGGGGAATGCGCCCCATTCTAGACCTCAGAAAGTTAAACAAATTTCTCCCCAGGGAGAAATTCAAAATGATTTCCCTAGGTACCCTGTTACCCTTGCTGCATCAGCACGACTGGCTGGCCTCCCTGGATATGCAGGACGCTTACCAGCATATCCCCATCCACCCGACCCACATAAGTTCCTCAGGTTTGTAGCTCTGGGTCAGCATTATCAGTTCAGAGTCCTGCCCTTTGGGCTATCCCCTCGATGCAGCGAGTCTTTACAAAGTGTTGTGCAGTTCTCTTGGCGCATCTCAGGAAGATCGGACTCAGTGTTTCCCTACCTGGACGATTGGCTTCTAGCAAGCCCTTCCAGCCAAGGGACTTTGGAAGCCGTGCAAACGACTTCTCGTCTTCTTACATCCATGGGAATTCTGCTGAATTTGAAAAAATCACAACTGCAGCCCTCCCAGAGGCTCCTTTTCATAGGGACGCTTCTAGACACCTCTTCATGAAGGCTTTCCTTCCAGAGGACAGAAGACTCGACATCCTTCGGATGGCCCGTTACATCGGGAGAACCAATCGGTTACAGCTCTCTGCACTGTTGGGTCTCAATCCTCGGTGTTCACTGTACCCTGGCCCGGTTGCACATGAGAACCACCCAATGGATGCTCTCCACTCAGTGGTCTCCGACCTCTCACCCCAGTCTTATCCCATCAAGGTGGCGGAGCCCTTGAAGTCTCTCACCTGGTGGACTCAAGAAAACAATCTCCTGGAAGGGTTCCCTTTGCTCCCCGGATCATCAGACCTCCATCACCACAGGCGCCGCTAATGGGATGGGGAGCTCACTGTCGCTCCTCCACACTCAAGGTGTATGGACTCAGTTGAAACTCTTCTCCACATAAATGTCCTGGAGATGAGCGGTCCTCTCGCGATCCGAGCTCTGAAGGATATCCTTTGTCACAGAACATTCTCCTTCAAGCGGACAACAAAGCTGTGATGTATTACATCAACAAGCAAACGGTGCTCATTCTTACCCCCTTTGCAGGGAAGCAATGAGGGTGTGGGAGTGGTGCTTGGAGCACAAGTCTCTGATTCAGGCGGTTTATCTGCCAGGTATACAAAACGATCTAGCAGATCACCTCAGCAGAACGGAGGCAGACCCTCACGTGGTCTCTGATCCAGCCGTGGCTGTCACTATTCAAAGAGTGGGGACTTCAGACCTGGACCTTTTTGCATCCCACTCAGCATAAAACTGCCTCTCTTCTGCTCCAGAAATCCAGGGCCTGGCATTTTCTGTCAGGATCGTTCAGGCTGCGGTGGACAAAGCGTTTTCTTTCGCCTTTCCACCGATCCCTCTAATCAGAGAGTTCTCCTCAAGTTCGAGTCTCAGGGGACCAAAATGATTCTCATTGCTCCTCCTGGCCTCGGCAGCTATAGTTTCCTCTGCTCAACAGTATGTTGGCAGCCTCTCGAGACCACTTCCCTTCCAAATCAACCTTTTGACTCAGGGTTGTTGGTCCATCCCAACCTGAAATCACTTCACCTTCATGCTTGGCTCCTGAAGAGGTAGAAGTGAATCGATTCAACGTCTCGTAGAGTCTCGGACATCCTTCTGGCTGTGAAGCCAGCCACCAACGTCGCTTCAAATGGAAACGCTTTTCTCTCTGGTGTGCAAAGTCCTCTTGGAATCCTTTTCCTGTCCTCCTGACAAGGTTCTAGAGTATCTTTTGGACCTATCAAACTCAGGTCTCCAGTACTCCACAGTTAAAGTTCACCTTAGTGCCATCTCAGTGTTCCATGAGCCGGTTTCTTCCTTGACTCTGGCTCAGCTTCCTATGGTGAAGAGATTTCTTAAGGGGATTCTTCATACCAGACCCCCTGTTAGGCGTCCAGTTGCAACCTGGGACATTAACCTGGTGCTGGACATGCTCACTCGGAAGCCTTTCGGGCCCTTAGCTACCTGTGAGCTAAAATTTCTTACCTGGAAGACTGCCTTCCTGGTGGCCATTACCTCAGCCCGAGGGTCTCGGAGATTCATGCCTTGGTGACGGACCCTCCGTATACTGTATTCCATAAAGACAAGGTAGTTCTCCGTTACTCATCCTAAATTTCTTCCAAGGTTGTGTCAGAATTCCATCTAAACCAACCTCTGGTACTTCCCTCTTACTTCGCTAATTTCCAAAATGAAGGGGAACGATCTCTTCATTCCTTGGATGTTAAGAGAGCCTTGCGGTTCTATTTAGATAGAACCAAGAATTTTCGCAAGACTCAGCAACTGTTTGTTTCTTTCAGCGACACCCGGCTGGGTCAACCCGTCGCTATTAGATGCATCTCATCATGGTTAGTGGCATGCCTTCGACATTGCTACTCCATGGCTCAAGTTAAATTGGAGGGTAGAGTGTACGCTCACTCTACTAGGGCGGTCGCGGCATCTTTAGCGGAGATTCGCAATGTTCCAATTGCGGATATCTACAACGCCGCCACCTGGAGCTCAGTGCATACCTTCGTTAAGCATTATGCACTGGATGTTCATGCCAGGCGACATTCCGCATTCGGCAGAACTATCCTTAATGGTCTTCTATCTTAGACGCATGAGCTCTGGCTCTCCTGCCGCCCTTTTGGGGGATTATCAGCTTGGTACTCTCCCACTAGTGTGAATGAGTGGTGGAGACTTATGTCCAGGAAGATATGAAAATGACGTACCTACCGTAATTCTTGATCTTCTTGGACGAGTCTCCACCACTCATTCTCACGCCCACCCTCCATCCCCCGAGCTCACCGCTGTGTTGGTCTTCACTCCCTCAAATCTTTAGGCCGTGAGGACTTCTTGCTGACCCTTCTTACACGGGTCGTCGGACTATCTTATGTCCGTTTTTAAGGTTGAATTTACTCTTCGTTAGTTGCTGCACCTCCTTGGTAAAAGGTACTGAAGAGGCGGTTGGAGGGTAAATCGCCGAGATGGTCGTACCCGCTCGAGCCGCTGCTGCATGGCGCCATGCCTGGGCGCCATCTCTCGCGCCGACCCTCCAGCAAAAAGTTTGCTCCCGATGGGTCCTAGTGCCTCCGGCGCTAATCCCACTAGTGTGAATGAGTGGTGGAGACTCGTCCAAGAAGATCAAGAATTACGGTAGGTACGTAATTTTCATTTTTAGTTTTTTAGAAGAAAGGCAGACACTATGGTATCATTTTCCTTAAAGATGATTGTTGTAAATGTCGTTTTAAGCATTTTGTTTCAGGAGCTGCTTACTGTAAAGTTGGAATTTTAGGCCTGCCCAGTTGCACAGCTTTGGTCCAACCAAGTTGTGCAGCTTTGGCCGGTCCAGTGGTGCAGTTTTGGCAGGCCCGAAGTAGCAGGGCTTTGGGCCATCCCATATAGTACTTTTTTTTTTTTTTTTTTAACCAGGAGAGAGACACTAAACTGAAGCTTGTTTACAGGTGCGACCTGGGAGCACAAGGAAGTTAAGTGATTTGCTCAGGGTCACACAGTATGCAAGAGCGGGCTATGGGATTCAAACCCAGGTCTCCAGTTTGCAGCTCAGAGCCTTAAACCACTGCACTATACTGCCTCCTAAACCTAGAAGTAGATGGGCCCAGTGGCGCTGAGGGTTGAGGCGCTGGACGCCACACCTCACGCCATGCCAATGACCTGGGTTCGAGAATGAACCAGGATCATCGGAGGCCGGCAAGGGGGGGAGGATGTGAGACGCTACCGGCTGGCAGTGCTCCGCCTCGGGAGGAGAACCGCAGCTCTCTCGGAGCTTGGCTGCCCCATGGTGGAGGCTGGAGGGACAGTGCCGCTCATGAGGAGCTCCGATGTTAGGTCGATGGGGAGGGCGGAAGGGACCTGGTCTGGAGCTGCGGTGTGCATGTGCGCCTCCATGCGCATGCGCCACTGCTTCCGGGGGTCCCGGGTATTCACTACGGGGAGAAAACAGAGGAATATTGTGGGGGCTGACGTGGATGATGCCCCCAGACCGACTCTAGGGATCCGCCAGGGCGCGCATGCGCTGGAAGCCCCCGAAGGACCCCGAGTTCGGTAGGTTCGGCGGATGCAGGAGTCAACCTGCCACAGGAGGATGAATACAGTTGCAAAAAAAAAAAAAAACAACCTAGCAGTAGATAATGCACTCAAGGCTCAGATGGAATTAAAACAAGTTTGTTTTAAATATATAACTTTAAAACTTGATTCTGGAAAAAAAAAACAGATCCATACAAAATGGTTTTACAGTGCAACAATGCTCAAAAAATGCTCAAAAAATACTTTGCAGCAATGTCCAATACTGATACCTGTGCTATACCTAACTGAACCCACCGACTGTTCACCAACTCCCCTATGTTGTGAGGTGCTTTACCTCTTCATCAGGGGGTTGAGTCAGTGGTGCCCTAGGTGCTCTTAAATACCCCATAAATTGGGACTAGCATTTCAATTAGCACATTAGTTCCCTTAAAATGGATACTTAATTTACCTGGGAGAATTTCACCATTTAGCCAGTTTACTGCACCAGAGCACAAATTGCAATATATGCTGCTAGAAGGCTCCATGATTGATAAGTGAGAAAATGCATACCATAGTTCATTCTTCTGCCAGTTACTGGGTGCCCCTTATTATTTATATCTTGAATTTTGTTGACCGGGTAAACCCACTGGGCCTGAGAGAGTCGTCCCTTTTTCAGGGGTGACCTGGGAGTGGGGGAAAAAAACTATTTTCAAATACCCTCCCAATATGTCAATTCGGCTTTCGTTTCTACAGCGTAAAATTAAAATAAATGATTGATGCAGTGTTACTTATGCTCTGCTTAAAAAAATCACTGAATCACTCAGAATATCATAATTCATTCTAAGTCACCTGTTAACGTAAACAAAATTATATGACAAAGTAGACTCCATAAATAAATTGTAGAAACACAAACATAGGCATTGATGGAAGAAAAAGACCACTGGGCCATCTAGCCTGCCCGTGGCTCCCTAACTAACCCTGGGACATATTGTCCATCCAGGGTCCTAGTGCTCGTCGTCCACCCGGAGAAATACAAAGCCATGTGCTTCTCTATAAAAGTGGAGTGCTGCTGTGTAAATATCAAGTCAAGCTTACCAACACAAAACAAATACAGCACACGTCCAAATTGCAAAAATAGGTATTTAATCCACATACAGGAGAAACTTTCTCCTATATACGGATTAAATAAATACCTATTTTTGCAACTTGGATGTGCGCTGTACTTGTTTTGTATTGGTAAGCTTTTCATCCACTCCCTATTCCCTTTCCTATTACTGTTGCCACAGTTACTGTAACTACTATACCCTTCACTCTGTCTCAGCTGTTCTTGAAACCATTAGTGGTTTTAGTGCCCACCACCTCAGTTAGTAGTGTCATGGTTTCACCACCCTTTCTGTAAAATAACACTTCCTCATGTCCCTCCTGAACCTCCCTCCTGTCAGTTTCCACTTGTGCCAACATGACCTCGAACTGTTACTCATCACTCGGTATCACTCGGTTTGTAAGACAAAAGTAGGCTTGTGCCCATCTGGACTGCCTCCCACTCCTAGAGGGTTTAATTAACCATTGTTAATGTACTTTTGAAATGTTTATCCAGTTCTTTCTGAAATCTGTTGAATTCCTTAATTTCAATTAGGTTTTCTGGTAGTGAATTCCATATCTTTGAGACTCAAACTGTAAAAAAACTGTCCCTTTTATTTGTGTGTGCCTTTGGTATTGAAAGTTGTAGACTATGAGACCTAAGGTTAGCTGTCCCTGTTTTTAGAGTTACTGTACATTACATAACTTTGCTAGGTCTATGTTTAGGTCTGTATTTTCAAGTATTTTAAATAATGGCAAAACATCTCCCCTTTTTCTTCTGTCCTCCAATGTAAACATATCCAGTTCACCCAACCTCTCTCTGTTTCTTAACTTAGGGATGGACTTTGTTGCCCTTCTTTGGACACTTTCCACAAGTGCCACATCCTTCTTAAGGTGGGGGACCAAAATGGAGATCTGTAATCTAGGTGGCCTTACAAATATTCTATAAAGTAGGGCAAGGCATTGCTCACTCCTAGATAAAAATTATTTTTTTATACATCTTGAACCCCATTTGTGGTCTGGGTTACCTTCCTGCATTGGCTGGAGGGAGTAAATGTGTTGTTTATAATAACACCCAGACCTTGTTCACTTTGTACCGGTCTGAGTATAACATTGTTTAGCTTGTAGACCATTAAGGAGTTATAATGTATGGTAAGTGCCTATTAACCACCATAATCAGCAGTCACACAGCTTTGTTATGCACTGTTTAGAATTTTAAAAGTTGTTAACCACACTTCGGAGCTTCCAAACAGTGACAAAACAAAAAAGAATGTACCAGAGTTCCATAATTCTCACACATAGAATGCAAACAGTGTTTTCTAGGGACATGGATATGTTGTTCATCCACACTCATTGGCAGTATCCTTGCCGCTTTAAATCTTGCCGGAAGGTCTTCAAGCTTGCTCCTCCCACCCACCCGGTGGTATAACTCGCTCCGCCCGCACGCCAGATCTTCCTTACCGCTTGGAAGCTCAGGTTCCTCCTTAACGCTTCTGCGCTTTGCGACTGGTTCCTATTTCTCCGCTTGTGATTTAAAAATAAAAATTTGCAAAAGACTTCAGTTCGATTCCTCGCGCCGCGATGGACAAATCGACTCGGAGTTCGGAGATGCCCATGCGGGCAGAAGATGCTCTGGACGGATCCACACCCACGCAGTGTCTACTGCTTAGGCCTTGAGCACGACCCGCAGGCTTGCGACCTGTGCTCATCTTTCTCGCCCTACGTCCTCGAAGACCGTGCTGCCCGTTGCAACTGGGCCGCCGAGCGTTTCCCTCGGTGAAGTCAAGGAGGCCCGGTTGGCGGTGTCGCATGGCCGGTCTCGGCGGATCAGCTCGGCGGATGGGTCGTCCTCGAAGAGGAGGCGGCGCTGGCCGTATCTTCCTCGACGCGGCATTTATCCGCGCTCTCTGGGTTCTTCCCACGGCTTCTTTTAAGAGCTTTGTCTGTCCCTCTCCACTAAAGGAGAGGGCCTGCGTCTGCTGGACCTTATTCTCGGTCCAAAAGAGGGACAAGAGTAAGTCCCTCCGTCCGGCGCTCTTGGGAGGCGGGAAGGTCCCTCTCCCGGGCCGTCGTCCGTCGGCTCGTCGACCGCTCGGCCGACCACTGGCCTCACGGTGTCCCCGTCAGGTCAGTTGACCGAGACTCCCACTGATGAAGTCGAGATTTTTCTCGACCCATTGAACAGGTTATGTCGCCTTTATAGCCGATTCCCTCTCCAGTTCCCCGGGAGGAGTTGAGGATCCGTGGGCTCGTCTGTGCCTCCGGTTCCGGAGCCCTCGGATGGACCTTCCAGCGGAAGGAGTGCGGTTCGCCGACACCTCCGCCACCGACCGGAAATTCCGGGACTCGGTCTCGGTCTCCGGACTCGCCAGCGGTCCAGCCGTTCCCCACCGTCATAAGCGGTCTGGTCATTGCCGGTAAGCGTCGCGCCCTTCGTCCTCGTCCTCCTCCTGGATGAGAGGCTTCCCGGCGTAAGTGATCGACGATGCGAGACCTTATGTTCTAACAGCTCCTCCTGGCGGGAATAAGCCGACTCGGCCTTCCCGGCCATTAAGTAACTGTCACCGGGCAGCCGACACAACCCTCGACTTGTCGAGGAGCTATACCAGGCGGTTGTTGGCCAAAACCAGCTGCTCCACCGATTCGGTGGAACCTCCGCCTCCAGCCACCAATTGGGGCTCGACCAAGGATTCTCGATCGACTAAGGTTTACCCCATCGGCTGTCAGTTACCCTCACTCCCGACCGACCTCGGCAGGTGAAGGGTGGCTCAGGCCAGAGCAGCTCTTCGAGGACTCTTCGAGTCCGAGAGATGATTCCTCCTTCTTCTCAAGCGACTGGACTTGGAGTCTTCAGGAGGTCAGTCAATGACGATAGCCGTCGTCCTTCCTGAGGACTGCCGGCTCATCTCGAGTCTACCGGGATGGAGCTCGAACCCGTTCCAAGCAGCCAGGTATCCCTCACGAGATTCTGGACCGGGGGATTCTCCGGCGGAGGCCTTTCCGGTGGCGAGGCCATAGTGAGGTCCGGCACTGGAACTTTGGCAGCGCCCTGCTTCCTGCCCTGCTTCCGGCCAGGATGGCCAGGAAGTATCGCAGTCCTACGGTTCCTTGTCGGTTTTCGGAACACCCTCTGCTGAGGGGTTGGTTACCGACAGCGTTTTCCGGTGCCGCTGCGCCAGGGATGTGGACAAACCTCCTGACAAGGGTCCAGAAAGTGGACTCGTCGGGCGAAAAGTCTCGCTGCGTCCTCTTCGGCCTCGTCAGGCCAGTTCGGCCGTCCTCATGGCACATTTTCTCATGCCCTGTTGGGCTCCTGGATGAGGTCATCCCTCATCTTCCCGCCGATCTGCAGACTACGGTTAAGCAGGTGCGGGACCAGGGCAGGGCAGTGGCCAAACAGCAGCTCCAGACTGCTTTGGATATAGGGGACTCATGTGCCAGATCGGTGGCGGCCGCGAGTGGCTATCGTCGGCGGGCTTGGCTGAGGATATCCACCTTTACCGGATACCAGCACAAGTTGGCGGATGTTCCCTTTTGGGACTGACCTCTTGACCCTGGGGTGGAAGGTCACCTGCAGAGGATCGAGAAGTCCAATGCCACCTTGGACTCGGTCTCTTCCGCTCAGAAGGACAAAGGCCGCAAACCACAGCCTAAGCCCTTCGTCCTTCTGTACTGGCCGCCCGGCCCACAACGTCAGGGCCAGCAGGCTCGGCCTTGGCATCCCAAACCCAAGCCGCGGCTTCCTCTAACAGGAGGCAGGAGAAAGGGCCCAGGAGGTCCCTGGCGGTCCCTCCTCCAAGCCTGCCCCCAGTGACGGGCTGAGGTGTCGCCCCCATCCCGTCACCTTGCCCCTGGGTCCCCGTGGGGGCGGCTCCGGCACTTCCGTTCCACCTGGTCCGCTGTTACACGGACAGGTGGGTCTGAAGGTGGTGGGAAGAGCCTGCCTCTGGGGTCCGAGCAGGCACCACCCTTCAGGCCGTGCGCCTCGGGGCCGGGATCCCAGCCTCACTGGCGGCATGCAGACATCCTCTCCTCCTCCAGAAGGAGGTGGTAAGAAGGTGGTGGACCCTCCTTCAGACCCAGGGTTTGTGTCCAGGTACTTCCTGGTTCCGAAGCAGACGGGGCTGGCGCCCCATTCACCGACCTACACGACCTAAACAAGTTCCTAAGGTCTCGAACCTTCAGGATGGTCACTCTGGCTCAGATAATGCCATCCTTGGAGCGGCATATGGTTCTCTCTCTGGACTTGCAGGGCCCAGCGTTTTTTCCCGTCCCTATCCGTCCGTCTCACCAGAATTCCTTCGCTTCGGCGGAAGGATCTCTCTTGATTCAAGCCATGCCCTTGGCTTGTCTCCAGCTCCCAGGGTCTTCACCAAATGCATGGTAGTGGTGACAGCATCCTCCCTGGCGCCTGAGGGGTCAGGTGTACCCTTACCTGGACGACTGGCTGATAGCAGCTCCCTCCAGGAAGGAGGCGGAGTGGTCCAGAGATCTGGCCCTCCAGGTCTGCTCTCAACTGGGCCTCCTTATCAACGAGGCCAAGTCGGAACTCGAGCCGAAGCAGGTGATTCTGTTCATCGGGGCGCAGCTCGACTCTCTTCGAGCCAGAGCGCGGCTCCCGGCGGACAGGGCCGGGGTTCTTTCCTCCTTTGCCCGATCATTTCTGGTTGGGCAATTGCGCCCTGCCCGGGACTTCCTGCGCCTCCTGGGTCTCATGGCGGCCTGCACCAGCGTGGTCCGTTGGGCCCGCTGGAACATGCGTCCCCTTCAGTGGGGACTGGCCAGCCAGTGGTCTGGCAGCTGCGATCCTTGGACCAGCTTGTGTCGGTGACACGGGGATGTGGGCGCTCTCCAGTGGTGGACCGTTCAGATCATTTGCAGGAGGGCATCCCGTTCGTCCGCCCAGGCACGGTCTCTCTGTCGACCGATGCCTCTCTGATGGGTTGGGGTGCCCATCTGGGGAACACGGCTCATGGCCTCTGGTCCCAGCGGGGTCCGATGCCACATCAACCTGCTGGAGCTCCGAGGCGGTCCGCCTAGCTCTCACGCCTTTGCTCCGTTCCTCGGGGTCAAGTGGTCCGAGTCAGGCGGACAATACCCGCGACCATGTACTATCTAAACGCCAGGGGCGGGGCCCGCTCCATGCTTCTATGCAAGGAAGCTCTCCGCATTTTAGTCTTTCGTCTCATGCAGCCTGGGCGGATCTCCTAGCCATTCACGTGGCAGGGCCTCCCAACACCCTGGCCGATGCCCTGAGCCGGATAGGGGCTGCATCCCACAGTGGTCTCTCCTGCCGGAGGTAGTACAGCATCTGTTCTCCCTTTGGGGCACACCTCAGGTGGACCTGTTTGCCTCCATGGAGAACGCGGCTTGAGTCTGTTCCATGCCCGCCCCTCAGCAGGGCTCGCTGCAGGGGATGCCTTCTCGAGGCAATGGACCCCGGCCTCTTTACGCCTTTCCCCCATTTCCCTTGATCCACAAGGTGCTTCTCAAGGCGAGGAGGGACAGGCGCGGGTGATTCTGATAGCCCCAGACTGGCCTCGCCAGTTCTGGTACCAGATCTCCTCAGTCTCAGCTCCAGGACTCATGGGCAGCTTCCAGCTCGCCGGACCTGCTCTCCGTCAATCAGGGAGGTGTTCCATCGGACCTTCAATCCCTGCACCTGACGGCCTGGTTCCTGTGGCTAGAGTTCCAGGCCTTGGGTCTTTCGGCAGGGTCCTCAATGTAGTTAGAGCGTCCGTAAAGTCGACCAGAAAATGCTATGCCTTCAAATGGAAAAGGTTTTCCATTTGGTGTCGAAATGAGAGCTTGGACCCTTCCTCCTGTTCCTTGGCAAGCATCTTGGACTATTATGGTCCCTTTCTAGTCAAGGGCTTAGGTCGCGACCCTAAGGGTGCACCTGGCAGCCATCTCTGCTTACCGGGGCGGGCCGGGAAGCAGTCGATGGCGCAGGAGAAGGTGGTCTGGCGCTTTTCAAGGCCTTGATCACATTTCCCCTCAGTCGCGGGAACCCCACCTCCGTGGGATCTACTGCTGGTACTGGCAAAGCTCATGGGCAAGCCATTCGAACCTATAGCAGGTGTGCTCTCTCACCTGTCGTGGAAGACCGCCTTCTTGGTGGCTATCCGTCAACCAGAAGGATGGGAGAGCTCCAGGGCTTCCATCGAGTCTCCTACCTGGTCTTCCACAGGGACAAGGTTGTCCTCGCCCCACCCGAAATTCCTTCCGAAGGTGGTGCGGAGTTTCACCTTAACCAGGTGTTGACTCTGCGGTGTTCTACCCCAATCACACCTCGGAGGCGAATATAGGCTCCATACTCTGGACCCTAGAAGGCTCGCTTATTATAAGGAGCCTACGGCTGAAATTGGGAGAGGTTCGCCAGCTGTTTGTCACCTACGCTGAAGCCGCATCTGGCAGACCTGCAGCCAAGCGGACGATAAGCAGGTGGGTAACCTCCTGCATAGATCTCTGCTATAAGTTGGCGGGCATGGAGCCTCCCAGAGGATAAGAGCTCATTCTACCACGTCATACTGCTGCAACGGTGGCTGCTTCCAGGGACGTCCTATCCAGGAAATCTGCAGGGCTGCTACCTGGAAGTCAGCAAACACCTTCATTACCCATTACCACATCGACCTTGAGTCACGCCGGGATGCTGGTTTTGGGGCCTCGTTCTCCAGTCTCTCTTTCCCAAGTAAGTATATGGGGGTGTGCGTCTTGCCTCCTCCTCCCGGAGAACTGCTAGGAGTCTGCCAATGAGTGTGGATGAACAACATATCCATGTCCTAGAAATACAGGTTACTCACCTGTAACAGGGTTCTAGGAATGGTATATGTTGTTCATCCTGACTGTTTCCTCGGCCTGACGCACAGCCCTGAGCTTCCAGCGGGCCAGATCTGGCGTCATGGGGCGGAGCCGAGAGTTATACCACCCGGGTGGGTGGGAGGAGCAAGCTTGAAGACCTTCCGGCAAGATTTAAAGCGGCAAGGATACTGCCAATGAGTGTGGATGAACAACATATACCATTCCTAGAACTCCTGTTACAGGTGAGTAACCTGTATTTTTTGACCATACACTATAAAAGATGATGGCTGTGATCGGGTGACAACCACGTTGAAATCACCTCTCATGGTTGCTAGGACTATAGTAAACCTCTCGAGCTGCGCTCTCGAGGTTTACCATGTTGCCCTAGCAACCACTCGAGGTGATTACAGCATGGTTATCACCTGATCCCCAGCCATTATCCTCTATGTTTCTTCCCAAATGTAAAACTGTGCATTTTTCCAGATTAAAACTCGTTTGGTTCCTGTGTGCCCAGTCCTCAATTTTTTTCAAATCATTAACCAAAGACCCATACAGTACTTCTCCTTAGTATCCATTTCTGCAGTGATTTTTGTATCATCAGCAAATTTGGTATCATTTTGTAGACCATATAATGCATGTCCCCGATGAATGCACTGAACAGAGCTGGACCCAGGTCTGAGCCCTGTGGGATGCTACTGCTGACAGGAATTTCTGTGAAGATGCTCCCATTGACCCTTACTTGTTAAATTCTCTTTGAGAG
The DNA here is from genome assembly GCA_016271365.2 of Neoceratodus forsteri. Taxonomy (NCBI): domain Eukaryota; kingdom Metazoa; phylum Chordata; order Ceratodontiformes; family Ceratodontidae; genus Neoceratodus; species Neoceratodus forsteri. Next base: position 575,120,406 of record CM057452.1, read on the forward strand.
CCATTCCTCTACCCATCTTACTAATGGCTCACTCAGTCCTGTGTTGATTAATTTGGTAACTAGTTCATAGTGTGGTACAGTGTCGAATGCCTTTTCGAAGTCCAGGAAGATCACGTCCATGGGTTTCCCACTATCCAAACTTACGCTAAATTTGTCATAGAATACCATTAAGTTCATGGTACAAGATCTTCTCTGAGTAAAACCGTGCTGGGTTGGGTCACGCTTCCCTGCAGCTGTTAATTCAGTGTCAAGCCATGATTTTAATAACTTTTCCATTGTTTTGCAGGGTACAGAGGTCAGGCTAATGGGCCTGTAGTTTCTAACTGATGTCTTACTCCCTTTTTAGGGCTTCAGGTAGACAGAGCCTGCAACTCTCTTGCATCAGCTCTAAAAATGAGCTACCGGATTCAGACCATGGAACACTTCCTTTGGAGTTTTTGAATGATCCTTCCATATCTTTGCATTCCTTCAATGTAACCCTTGTAGTCCTGCAGCCCTATAGGCTCTGGCCACAGTTTGTTTAAGTATAGGGGCAATATAGGCTCTCCTCCAATCCCTTGGGGCCACACCTTGAGCATAACATTTATTAAATAAAATTGTAAATGGAACACTTAGAGGTTCTGCTAGTTCTCTAAGAAACTCCGGGTTTACCCCATCCGGCCCAGAGGATGATTTTGGTTTTGTTCTACTGAGTACTGACTGAACTTCATCTCTTGTAAACATGTGGTCTGCCAATTCTCATGGTAAATGATTCCCGGCAGTTCATCTTGTTTATTACTTTCAGGAACCTACAGGAGGACTTTCCCTGTTGCCCCTGAATCATCTTTGTCACCCTTTGCTGCACCATCTCCAGCCTGTCCTTATCTTTCCTGAGGTGAGGACTCCAGAACTGGGCACAGCACTCCAGGTGTGGCCTCACCAAGGATCTATAAAGGGGTAGTGTTACCTCTTTCCTTCTGCTGTCAGTACCCCTCCCAACACAACCTCACATTCCGTTAGCTTTACTATAGGCCTTGTGGCAGTAGCTTTGATTGTTTGTGGGTATCACTAATTCTAACTCCTAGGTCCTGTTCTTCAGCCATAGTGTGAAGTCTAACTGTCAAACCTTAGACCACCTCTCTTGCCTTTGTGGGTTGCTCAGCATTTCCCTGATTCCCTTGTCACTGTCCACTCTCCCACAGAACTTAGTGTCATCTGCCAAGACATACAACCTGCCCCGGATTTCTGCTCTAATGTCACTAAATGTATAAATAATATTATTACATATTGAATATAACTAACTGCATATGAAAAATATGGAGACATATTTGTAAAGCTCAAATAGCAAAACAATTTACAGTACATCTCTTCTCTGTATGAGCTGAATGTGATCTTCAACTTTTTTTTTTGTAACTTTTTTATTGAGAGTTTTACATGTTATATACAAAGACACAATCATAACACATATCAAGCACATACGATTACAGTAAAACATTCTTAGACTGTCGTACACCCATTACATTTCAGGGGCATGGCTATAAGGTAACCCTGACAGTAAAATTAGTGACTCCTTTAAACTTCATTAAACATAGAACCACTAACCATATTAACTATAGTTCTAGGGACATGGATATGTTGTTCATCCACACTTATTGGCAGGTTCCTTGCCGCTTTAAATCTTGCCGGAAGGTCTTCAAGCTGGCTCCTCCCACCCACCCGGGTGCTAAAACTCTCGGCTCCGCCCCATGACGCCAGATCTTCCTTACCGCTTGGAAGCTGAGGTTCCCTCCTTAACGCGCTGCGTTTAAGACTGGTTCCTAATTCTTGGAAAGTTCGAAATCAAAGTTTTTGCTAAAGACTTGGTCTTCTTCTCCTCAGCGGCTCGCGATGGACACATCGACTCCGGTTTTCGGAGGTGCCCTTGCGGGCAGAAGATGTCTAGGACGGATCCGCACTCCACGTGCGTCTACTGCCTGGGCCTTGAGCACGACCCGCAGGCCTGCGACTTGTGCTCTTCCTTTTCGGCCTACGTCCTTGAAGACCGTGCTGCCCGATTACAACTGGGGCACCCCGAGAAAAGAATTCCACCGGTGAAATCTAAAGAGGCCCGATTGGCGGTGTCCACGGCGGCGGGCTCGGCGGATCAGCTCGAGCAGATGATCGCCCTCGAAGAGGAGGCGACGGGCCGCTTCACCTCGGCTGTGGCATTTGTCCCGCCTCTGGTGCCTGCTTGCTCGCTTCCTGTAAGGAGCTTTGTCTGACCCTCTCAACCAAAGGTGAGGTCCAGCTTCTTCGGGACCTTTTTCGGGTCCAAAAGGCAAAGTAAGTCTCTCGTCGGCGCTCTTGGGAGCAGGAAAGATCCCTCCTTGTCGACAGTCGACATTGACCCTCAGCCTCGCCACTGGCTTCACGGTGTCCCGTCAGGCCAGTTGACGAGCGCCTGTCGGCAGCGGTCGAGATTTTCTCGACCCGTTAGACGGGTTGTTGGCTGGAGAAGCTGAGAATCCCCTCTCCCAGTTCCCCGGTGGAGTTGAGGACCCGGCGGCTCATCTGTGCCTCCGGTTCCGGAGACTTCGGTGGAATCGTCCGAGCCAAGGGGAGTGCCGATTTCCGACACTTCTCCTCGCCTTCCTCGGCCTAGTTGAGACTCTTGGTCTCGGTCTCGGACATCCTCGCGGTCCAACCGATCCCGCTGCCATAGGCGGTCTCGGTCTCGGCACCGCAGCAAGCGGCACCGCCGCTCTTCCTCTTCCTCGGACAAGGGGAGGCTTCGGCGCAAGTTGCGTCGGAGGTACGAGGAACTTATGTGGCAACAGCTCCTTTTGACCGGGAATAAGCCAACCCAGTCGTCTTCCCCGGCCATTAAGTGGCTGTCACCGGAGCAGCCGAAACAACCCCTCGTTGTAGTCGAGGAGCCTGTTCTCAGGCGGTTGTTCGACCAATTCCAGCTCGCACCGATTCTGGTGGAACCTCCGCCCTCACAGCCGTTAGTTGGGGCTCCGACCAAAAATTCTCGGTCGGCCTTGGGTTTGCCCCATAGGCTGTCTGTCACCCTCACTCCCGATAAACCTCGGCAGGTGGAGGGTGGCTCAGGCCCGAGGCAGCTCTTTGAGGACTCTTCTGAGTCCAATGATGGTTCCTCCCTCTTCTCCAAGCGCATGGACTTGGAGTCCTCGGGAGGGCAGTCAATGGACGATAGCCCTTCGTCCTTCTTAGGGTTGCTTCGACTCATCTCGGAGTCCACCGGGATGAAGCTCGAACCGTTTCTAAATCGGGTCAGGTATCCCCTCACGGAGATTCTGGACCGAGGGATTCTCCTCACGGAGCCTTTCTGGTGGCGGGCCATAGTGGGTCCGGCCTTGGAACTTTGGCAGCGTCCTGCTTCCTGCCCTGCGCCTTCAGCCAGGTTGGCCAGGAGTATGGCGGTCCCTACGGTTCCCTGTCCGTTTTTGGAGCACCCTCGCCGAGGGGTTGGTTACCGATAGCATTTTCCGTGCTGCGAAAGGCACGAGGATGTGGACAAACCTCCCGACAAGGAATCCAAGAAATTGGATTATGCCGGACGGAAAGTTTATGCTGCGTCCTCTCTCGGCCTTCGTCAGGCCAGTTCGGCCGTCCTCATGGCACATTTTTCTCACGCTCTGTTGGGCTCCCTGGATGAAGTTGTCCCTCATCTTCCTGCAGATCTGCAGCCTACGGTCAGGCAGGTGCGGGACCAGGGCAGGGCGGTGGCCAAACAGCAGCTCCAGACTGCGTTAGACATCGGGGCCTCATGTGCCAGGTCTGTGGTGGCCGCAGTGGCCATGCGTCGTCGGGCTTGGCTGAGGATATCCACTTTTACCTCGGATACCCAGCACAAGTTGGCGGATGTTCCTCTTTTGGGACTGACCTCTTGCCCTGGGGTGGAAGGTCACCTGCAGAGGATCGAGAAGTCCAATGCTACCTTGACTCGGTCTTTCCGCTCAGAAGGACAAAGGGCCGCAAGCCACAGCCTAAGCCCTTTTTGTCCTCTGCGCCCACGGCGCTCCGGCTCAGCAATGTCAGGGCCAGCAGGCTCAACCTTGGTATCCCAAACCCAAGCCGTCGGCTTCCTTCAACAGGAAGCAGGGAGGTAAAGGTCTGGGAGGTCCCTCGGCCGGTCCCTCCTCCAAGCCTGCCTAGTGACGGGCTGAGGGGTGTCGCCCCCATCCCTGTCACCTCACCCCTGGTTCCCCCTGTGGGGACGGCTCAGACACTTCCTTTCTGCCTGGTCCGCTGTTACCACGGACAGGTGGTACTGAGGTGGTGGGAAAAGCCTACCTCTGGGAATCTGAGCAGGCCCGCCCTTGAACCATCGCGCCTCGAGGGGCTTGGGGTCCACAGCCACACTGGCGGCTGCTCCCGAGCCGACATCGCCTCCTCCTCCAAAAGGAGGTGATCACGGAGGTGGAGGACCCTTCAGACCTGGGGTTCGTGTCCAGGTATTTCCTGGTTCGAAGCGGACGGGGTTGGCCGTCATTCTACCTACGACCTGAACAAGTTCCTAAGGTCTCGAACCTTCAGGATGGTCACTCTGGCGCAGATACTACCATCTCTGGAACACGCGTGTGGTTCTGCTCTCTGGACCTACAGGAGCGTTCTTTCACGTCCCATCCGTCTGTCACATCGAGATTCCCTCCGCTTTCGGCGGAGGAATCCTCTAGTTCGAGCCATGCCCTTGGCTTATCTCCAGCTCCCAGGGTCTTCACCAAATGCATGGCAGTGGTGACAGCATTCCTGCAGCGCCGAGGGGTCCGGGTGTACCCTTACCTGGACGATTGGCTGATAGCAGCCTCCTCCAGACGGAGGTGGAGCAGTCCAGAGATCTGGCCCTCCAGGTTTGCTCTCAAGTTGGCCTTCTCATCAACGAGGCCAAGTCGGAACTCGAGCAGAAGCAGGTGATCCTGTTCATCGGGGCAGAGCTCGACTCTCTTCGAGCCAGAGCACGGTTCCTGGCGGACAGGGCCGAGGTTCTTACCTCCTTTGCCCAATCATTTCTGGTTGGGCAATGCGCCTGCCGCGACTCTTCTGCACCTTCTGGGTCTCATGGCAGCCTGTACCAGCGTGGTCCGTTGGGCGCGCTGGCACATGCGCCCCCTTCAATGGGGACAACGCTGCGATCCTTTGGACCAGCTAGTGATAGTGACCCAGGAGATGTGTAACGCTCTCTAGTGGTGGACCGTTCCATTCCATCTGCAGGAGGGCATCCCGTTTGTCTGCCCCGAGCCGACGGTCTCTCTATCGACCGATGCCTCTCTGATGGGTTGGGGTGCCCATCTGGGGGAACACCGAGTGCACGGCCTCTGGTCCCTGCTGGAGTCCCGATGCCACATCAACCTGCTGGAGCTCCGAGCGGTCCGCCTAGCTCTCACCGCCTTTGCTCCGTTTCTCGGGGTCAAGTGGTCTGAGTCCAGACGGACAATACCACGACCATGTACTATCTAAACCGCCAGGGGCGGGAGCACTCCATGCTTCTATGCAAGGAAGCCTCCGCATTTGGTCACTAAGTGGCCAGCCTGGAGGCGGATCTCCTAGCTGTTCATGTGGCAGGAGCCTCAACACCCTGGCCGATGCCCTGAGCCGGATAGGGGCTGCATCTCACGAGTGGTCTCTCCTGCCGGTGGTAGTACAAGATCTGTTCTCCCACTGGGGCACACCTCAGGTGGACCTGTTTGCCTCCAGGGAGAACGCGAAGCTGAGGCTGTTTCATGCCCTCCCCTCAGCAGGGCTCGCTGCAGGGGGATGCCTTCTCGAGGCTGTGGACCCCGGGCCTCTTCTACGCCTTTTCCCCATTTCCCTTGATTCACAACGTGCTTCTCAAAGCAAGGAGGGACAAGGCGCAGGTGATCCTGATAGCCCCAGACTGGCCCTGCCAGTTCTGGTACCCAGATCTCCTCAGCCTCAGCTCCAGGCTCCCGAGGCAGCTTCCAGCTCGCCCGGACCTGCTCTCAGTCAATCAGGGGAAGGTGTTCCATCCGGACCTTCAATCCCTGCACCTGACGGCCTGGTTCCTGAGCGGCTAGAGTTCCAGGCCTTGGGTCTTTCCGACGAGGTCCTCAATGTTGTTGAGGCATCCCGTAAGGAGTCGACCAGAAACTGCTATGCCTTCAAATGGAAGAGATTCTCCGTTTGGTGTCAGGGCAAGGGCTTGGACCCTTCCTCCTGTTCTTGTGGCAAGCATTTTGGACTATTTATGGTCCCTTTCTAGTCAAGGGCTTAGGTCGGCGACCCTAAAGGTGCACCTGGCAGCCATCTCTGCTTACCGGGCACGGGCCGAGGCAATCGGTCGAAGTAGGTGCAGGAAAGGTGGTCGGGTGCTTTTTCAAGGGCCTTGATCACATTTCCTCCGGTGCGAGAACCTCCACCTCCGTGAGGGATCTACTGCTGGTACTGGCAAAGCTCATGGGCAAGCCATTCGAACAATGCACAGGTGTGTGATCTCTCTCACCTGTCGAAGACTGCCTTCTTGGTGGCTATCACGTCAGCCAGAAGGATGGGAGACTCCAGGCGCTTTGCATCGAGTCTCCTACCTGGTCTTCCACAGGGACAAGGTTGTCCTGCACCCCACCCAAAATTCCTTCCGAAGGTGGTGTCGGAGTTTCACCTTAATCAGGTGCTGACTCTGCCGGTGTTCTACCCCAATCACACCTCGGAGGCCGAATATAGGCTCCATACTCTGGACCCTAGAAGGGCGCTCGCTTATTATAAGGAGCGCACGGCTGAAATTCGGGGAGAGGTTCGCCAGCTGTTTGTCACCTACGCTGAAACCGCACCTGGCAGACCTGCAGCCAAGCGGACGATAGGCAGGTGGGTCACCTCCTGCATAGATCGCTGCTATAAGTTGGCGGGCATGGAGCCTCCCAGAGGGATAAGAGCTCATTCTACCCGCCATACTGCTGCATTGGTGGCTGCTTCCAGGGACGTCCCTATCCAGGAAATCTGCAGGGCTGCTACCTGGAAGTCAGCACACACCTTTATTACCCATTACCACATCGACCTTGAGTCACGCCGGGATGCTGGTTTTGGGGCCTCGGTTCTCCAGTCTTTATTCCCTAAGTAAGTATCGGGGGTGTGCGCCTTGCCTCCCTCCTCCCGGAGAACTGCTAGGAGTCTGCCAATAAGTGTGGATGAACAACATATCCATGTCCCTAGAAATACAGGTTACTCACCTGTAACAGGAGTTCTAGGAATGGTATATGTTGTTCATCCACACGACCCACCCGACCTCCCCGGCTTCGACGCACAACCTGAGCTTCCAGCGGGCCAGATCTGGCGTCATGGGGCGGAGTCGAGAGTTTTACCACCCGGGTGGGTGGGAGGAGCCAGCTTGAAGACCTTCCGGCAAGATTTAAAGCGGCAAGGCACCTGCCAATAAGTGTGGATGAACAACATATACCATTCCTAGAACTCCTGTTACAGGTGAGTAACCTGTATTTATAACATAATAATAGGAACTTAACAAGGCCGTCGAGTACCTTGTAACCCAATTCACAGATGCCTGCAACAAATTTGCTCCCCTAAAGAAATGCACAATATGAGATACCTCAGCCGGATGGATTACCCTGGCACTCCTTGCCTTCATGCGTGGCAGGGATAACCTCTGGTGTCATGCAAGGGACAGTGGTTTACTGGGTGACTTGCAGAAATATAAAGAAGCTTATAATAAGTGCACCAGGGAGCTAAGACAGGCTGAAGTGGCAATTTACAAAGACCAGCAAAAGAACTACTAGATTAGAATAATGGAAAGAAACTGTGGGATGACCTAAAAGACCGCCTTAGAAATAATGACAAATCTTCTCCGACAATGCTCAACATTGGCGGTGTCACCACTGACCCAGCTGAAATTGCAAATGCTTTCAACACAGCCTTCTCATACCTGAGCTTGGTCCTCCCTCCCGACACTGCATCTGTGGGCAGTGCTGATGAATGCCCAGGTCGATGTAATGCATCCGGTCCCAACACTGACCTCCCCAAATTCTGTTTCAAACATGTCACCATCAAGGAAACTCTAAAATATGTAAAAAGGGTACTGGGAAAAAACAAGGGTGGGGATTGACTCAGTGGATAGGAAATTGCTGGCCCTGGCACTCAAAAGAACTTACATTTCCATTAACTAAGATATTCAACCTCTTGCTGCAATACTCCCAGTTCCTAGATCTCTGGAAAGCAGCAATAGTAACCCCTGTACACAAAAGTGGGGATCACACCAACGTAGCCAGCTATCAGCCAATCTCAATCCTCTCTCCTCTCTCCAAGGGTTTGGAAAGAATAGTCTCAGATCAACTTGTCTGTTACCTAAATAAGTATGAATTGATGCATAAACAGCAGCATGGCTTCAAGAAGCTACACAGCACTGGTACTGCATCAATAGAATACACCAAGCACCTGCATGAGGCCCTTGACAAAGATCATCTGGTTGGAGCCACCTACATAGATCTGACCAAAGCATTGAACCTCGTGAACCACTCACTACTACATGACACGCTCTCCTCCCTGGGCATCTCCTCCAAAACCTTAGCCTGCTTCCGTTGCTACCTCACAGGATGTACTCAGAGAGCAAAGATTGATGGAGTTCTTTCGAGCGCTAATAGAGTCTCAGTTGGTGTCCCTCAAGGGTCAGTACTTGGCCCTCTCCTCTTTAGCCAGTTTATAAACAGACTCCCTGAAGCTTGCCCTCTCTCGAAGGTGCTCTTATATGCTGATGATGCGGTGGTCTTCAACAGCAGTCCACATCATGAGAAACTCTCCAGAGATCTACAAAGCAGCTTCCAGTCTCTGGAGGATTGGTTCAGAGTCAATAAACGGGTCCTAAACTATAAGGAGACAAAGACCATGTGGTTTGCTGGTCCACATCTAAAGAAAAAGGCCCTTCCCCTTACTACCCATAATGCACACGGAACTACCCTGGACCAGGTTGATTCCTTTAAGTACCTAGGTGTCACCCTGGACAACACCCTTTCATTCTCTACACATGTTAACAACATCACAAATCTGGCCAATAGAAAGTTAAGAGTGCTTTACAGACAACGCCTTAACTTCACCCAGGAAACTAAACGCCTAGTAGTCTCCAGTATGATCTTACCACTCATCGACTATAGTCTCCCAGTATATATATATATATATATATTTATTTTTTTTTAAATGTTTCACTAGGAAGGCACACTGAACAAGAAGTTGCTCGTCTCCCGGTGCGTCCTGGGAGGGAGGGAACAGGGAGTACATATACAGTTTAACATCATACAAATACATAAAAACAAAAACAGTGAAACACTTACAGGTTACAGAGGTTTGAGAAGTTCAGATAAGTGCATCTTAATAACCTCAATAGTAACAAAAGCAAATAAAGATAGTCTAATATAAAGCCGATAATAATGAAGAGATAAGTGGTACTACTAGCTAAGAGCTTAGCGAAGCGTGAAAGTTTGTACATCCAGGCAGTTGAGAGAGTAGGGCAGAGTAGGAAATAGGTGGAGCAACAGGGGAGGTGGGGGTAGGAGGGGGAAGAGGGGTGGGAAAGGAAGAGGGACAGAGGAATAAAAGGATGGGGGAGTAATAGGAAAAAGGAGAGGGGGTGAGGGGTTTGGAGAGGGTAAGAGGATAGGGAGATTGTTAGAATATAGTGTTTATATGGGTATTAAGAATGAGAAGGTGAGAGGGAGAGGGGACTCAGAGGTGGTTTAACCACAGGTACAGTTTACCGAAAGGAAGTTTAGTAGGGCTGAAGAGATGGAGTTAGGTGAGGACGAGTGGCGAATCTGAGGAGGGTGAGCGTTCCATAATTTAGGGAAGTGATACAAGAAGGCCAGTTGGCCAACTGCAGTAGCCTGACAAGGGATTACCAACAAGCACAAGTTGTTGGATCTAAGCGAATGGGCAGGAGGGGAGAAAGAGAGGAGAGGAGAAAAGGTGGGGTGGGGGGAAGTGTACCAAACCAAAATGTAGACACATATTTGGCACAATGGAGGTGACGACAGTTTTCTAATCAAATCAAATTAAAATTTCTTTTCAAAGTGCTTTTCAGCAAACCAATGCAAATATACAATATAAAAATACCAAATCAAATGAAAAATATAAAATAACAGGCAGCAATCACAGAACTAGACATTATCCCCAAAAGCCTTTTTAAATAGATAAGTTTTTAATGAGGATTTAAAAGTCTCGGTGGACAGGCGCTCTCTAACCCGATGAGGTACAGAGTTCCACAGGGTCGGGGCTGCAAAAGAAAAAGCCCTAGCACCTGATGTCTGTAAACAGACCATGGGAACCTCTAGCAGTCCCTCTTCAGTGGAGCGGAGGGGGCAGTATGGCTGAAGGAGGTCTTGCAAGTAACCCGGTCCCTGTCCATGTAGGGTCTTATAGGTCAGCAGCATGACCTTGAAGGTGATCCTCCATCACACTGGCAGTCAGTGCAGTTCACGCAGCACAGGTGTGACATGGCTAGCTCTTGACAACCCTGTCAACAACCTGGCCACAGCGTTCTGCACCAGCTGCAGGCGACGGAGATCCACCCCTGGTAACCCTAGGTATGGAGCATTGCAGTAATCCAGACGAGAGGACACAAAGGCGTGAACCAGTGTAGGAAGGTCCTTGGGTGGAACAAGGTGTTTTATCTGGGTGATGTTCTTCAGATGATAAAATGAGGACTTGACAACTGCTGATACCTGCGCTTTTAGCGTCAGTTCGTTATCGAGCACAATGCCCAGATTCCGCACCCGTTCAGAAGGTCTCAACTGGTTACCCCCTAGCACAAGGCCAGACGGTTTTCCAGGAGTCAACTTCTCTACCCGCTGACCTGGGTCCACCACCAACACCTCAGTCTTGTCTGGATTCAGTCTCAGCCAGTTAGCACTCATCCAGTCTTGGATCTCAGCAAGGCAGTTCTAGCGAGGAAAAGGACAGGGAGTGGTAGAGATTACAGTGGTAAATGTGATAGAGGGGCATCCAGAGTGAAGCTACAGAAGGAGTTAAAAAGGGTGTCCAGTCTGCTTAAGGAAGACTTGGGAGCAGCACTGTAGATTACATTGCAGTAGTCAAAGATAAGTAAGATCATCTTCTGGACAAGTTCACGCCTTGCTGATAGTGAGAGGCTGCTACAGTTCCTGTATAGGGCGCCCAGTTTGGGGCACAACTTTTTCAGGATGGCGTCTACATGACCAGAGAAGGTGAGGTGTTGGTTCAGCCACACCCCTAGGTACCTAAATGAAGTAGTGTCTTCAAGGACTGTCCCATCAAGGGTTTGGAAGGAGGGCAGGGAGGGAGGGTAGCCTAGAAAGTCTCTGCCTAGTGCCAAAGGCAGCTTGTGACACTGCCCTCTCCAGGGTAAGGATGGTACTCAACAAAGCCTGTCATTTTTGCAGTGGGGTGGACAGGCTCACACATAGCTGCTCATTGTATGCTCTTAAATGGCTACCACTTCAGGACATGCAAAATACCAGTCCTGTCTGATTGTAAAAAAAAGCTCTGTTGGGCCTCACCCCACTGTAATTAAAGATCTCTTCTGCCCAGTCACAAACCAATATTCCACCAGAAGTATGTCTAGACAAGCCATTGATGTCCCCTTCTGAAAAATTAGCCTGGCTAGGCACTCTTTTGCAGTCCGTGCTTGCCAATGGCTTAACGAGCTCCCGGAATACCTAGTGGGACTTGCCAAATTCACACAGTTTAGGAAATCCTTAAAAGAAGAACTACAGTAACTATGAAATCAACCTGCTGCTACTTTTAATTGACATCTGTCCAGTACACCATGTTTATTTTGTGCTTATATATTACTGACACTTGCAAACTTGTCCCCTTGGGACAGCTATGCTAGAGTGTGAATATTACCTTTACTGCTAATTTATTGTTGCTTGTACCTGACCAGGCTCTTCCTGAGCTGGTGAATGTATGTTGTTTCTCATTCCTTGTACTTGTCAGATGTGGAACCTTTGTAAAAGTGCATTTGTGTTCAGAGGTGTTTTCTGAATTATAAATAAATAATTAATAAAAAAAAACTAGAATCAAACTGATACACTTCTCTATCATATACAGTTCATACATCATTCTATTTCTAGTTGTGTCTCATTTTCTTTAATCACTATGCAAATACTCTGGCACTTAATATGGACTGCTGTTAGCCCTTACTGGCCTCTGGTATATCAACATCAACGCTTTATTTTTTTTACCCTCCAAGTGGCTCCTGCTATCCCCCCCAGCCACACCAAGGTGACAAAGTATGGGCCCCACTACCACTCAAATTGATCCCCTCAGCCTTGTAGCTCATATGTCATGTGTTCCATTGGAAGTGCACTCATCATTTGTTCTTTCCACATAGTCTTGGTGGGAGAAGCATGAGACACTCAGGTGTTGTGGATACATTTCCGTGCCATTAACAACATTATCCACACTGCCCTTCAGTAAAGGTCCCAATCCTCCCCCTCCATCGTCTCCACTCCCAACAGCAAGGACACAATTTCATCCTTAACATAATCCCTTGTATAGACATGATTTCTCTTGCTATCTCCATCCAGAAGCCTCTCAATTGGAGGGTGTTCCCAAAAAATTAATGTATATATGTCCCTGTGGTTCGTCACCCCTCCCATAAATCGGAGAGACCCCAGCATTGAATTTGCTCACTATCTGAGGTGGCATATATAATCAGTGTATACATTTATATTGAACCTCCTTGAACTTGTTACATATAAGGAGTCCCATATACATTTCACATAGGGTGGCTCATGCTTTCTTCAGAATCCTACACCCTAACGCTCTTCCACTGTGCCCTAACCTTATGGCAAAAGTCTGCTAAACTGTCCTGCTGGACACTATAAGCCCTTGCCAGTGCTCCCTTCAGATTAGCTGTATTCCACAGGATACATACCTCTATACCATGTAGGGGGAATTACCAGAGACCAGTTGCCCCACCCTAACCACCCAATCCTTAATTTGCAAATACCTAAAGCTATGATTTTGGGGTACTCCCAACTGTTCCCTGAGTGTGGTAAAGTTCTTAAACCCCATTCCATCATATAGATCACCTAAACACCTTACACCTCCCTTTTCCCAATTTCTGAAACCAGGGTTCTCCAAACCAGGCAAAAATTCAGGATTGCCCACAATCGGTGCGAGTATAGCATTTTCCTGTGTTGCCACAACATGCTTCTTAACTATATCCCAGGCACCTGGCAGGTGCTCTACCAAGGGTAGTCCAGGCCTAAAATTCCAAAGGGTCCAAAGGCCACCCTTCTTCAAATATGCAGTCATAGAGGCTTGCACTTTGCTTCTTTCCAAAGCAATCCAGCATGCACCTCTTGGACCCTTGACCCAGTTGGATGCATTTGGGCTGCCAAATGATACAACCCAAAATCCGGGAACTTAAACCCTCCCTTATTCGTTGTACATCTGAGCCATCCCAAACTAGCCCTCAGCCTCTTCCCATTCAGATGTCTTCTTAGCACCATCTATCCAGGCTGTGCAGATCTCCCCAGTTAAGCCCCATTAGCAACATTTGTACAGGGTACGACACCTAGGCAAGCTGTTCATGTTGATAAGGTTAATGCGGCTCAACCAGGAGACAGAGAGTCCCTGCCATTGCCTTAGGTTGCTCCTAATGCTCAATAAGAGTGGTCTGTTGTTAAGGTTGTACAGCGATAGGAGCATATGGCCTAACTTGTTACCTAGATATTTTAGATGCGTATAGACACTCTTACACCTCTGACCCTCTAACTTCTCATCTCCAACCACCCCGATGCCTATTAGCTCTGACTTATCAAAATTATTCTTGTACCCTGAGAAAATGGCAAATTGCTGTATGATCTTCATGAACTCTGGGATTGAACTACTAGGTCTGGTGATGAACAGGAGCACATTGTCTGTGTATAATGAAATTCTGTGCTGTGTGCCCCATGCTTCCCCACAGCAGCTCGATCGCCGGGGCAAACAGTAGGGGACAGAGTGGGCAGCCCTGTCATGTCCCCCTCCTCAGTTTGAATTCCCCCAACAATCCCCCATTTACCAGAATATTTGCTCTAGGGGCTCTGTACCACAGCTGGATCATATGAATGAACTGTTCACCCAATCCAGATACTTTAAGGGCAGTGAGCATATACCCTCCTTCCACCCTATCAGACGCTTTCTTGACATCCAGGGAGAGCACCCCCCCCCCCCCAGTGATGCCAAGCCACCCACTGAATAACACCCAAGAGCCTCCTCACATTATCATAGGAGTGAGAGCCCTTAACGAAACCGGTTTGATCACTCCTCACAAAGTCTGGCAGTATCTAGAAACACAGAAAGTAATAGCAGATGGGGGACCAAAGGTCCATCTAGTCTGCCCAGATCCTACCCCCACTCAGATACTTGTAACTATCCCTTGGTGCCTATCCCAAGCTGATATAAATCCCCATACTGTTTTGGATTCAATGACTTTGGCAGGTAGGCCATTCCACAGACAGAGTATCTGTTCTAATCTGTGCACCAGCACTTTAGCTAATACTTTAATATCATAATTCTGGAGCGAGATTGGTCTGTATGCCACACACTCAGTGGAGTCTTTCTTTTCCTTGTGTATAATTGTGATGGTTGCCAGGCCACAGGTCTCCAGTAATGCCCCCTCCTTCTTGAACATTTCACACACAGATTGCCATATCGACTCACCCACCATCCTGTAATATTCTGCGGGTAGCCTATCAGGGCATGCCACCTTCCCCTTTGCTAAATTCACCACTGCCTCTTGATCTTCACCCAGGGAAATGTGTCTACTTAAAAGGGACAACTGTTCCTCAGAAGACGTGAAAAGAGACAACTTGCCCCAAAAAGCAATAGCCTCTTATTCTGGCACTCACTCTGATACAGTTTATAATAAAACTGAACAAAGGCCTTCCCAATTTCCTCTCCCTGTACGAAAGGACCCCATCCTTAGTCCTAATGGCAGATATTATGTTAGATCTCCTTGTCCTTCGAGCCAGCCAAGCCAACAGTGGACTGGGCTTGTTGCCCCATTCATAATACTTCTGACTGGTATAGAAGAGAGCTTCACTAGCGCCCCCCCCCCAGTCACTTCCCTGATGATAGCTTCCTTCGCCTCCCTGAAGATCCTGTGTGCCTCTTCTGATGGTTGTAAACTCTTGATTTTCCACTTCATCTCCTGAAACCATTCTTTCTACTCTTTGTGCCTGATGGCCATGTAGGCCACAACTGCCCCCCTCATGTATGCGTTCCCTGTCTCCCAAAAACAAGACTGTGATGGGGCCATTCCAAGTAACTTAGAAAGGTAGATGTCATTTCTTTCATTTTGATTTTACTGCAAGGGGAATAATACAATATAAGTATCGTCTGAAAATTTACATTTTCATTGTGTCTCAAACGAAGCATTTACTTTGTTGTTCACTAAAAATATAATTAAAACATTTACACAAAACCTTGAAATGTATGTGTCTACCGATGCTGTAATAAAGAATTTATATTACATATCAACAAATGTGGATCGCTTACGAATACCACCAAGATTGTTTAGAAATTGAAACAAGGATTTAGCATAATGAGAAAGAAGTTCCATGATTGAAAAAGCCAGAGAAAGATTAAAAAACATTTGTTCACAGATCATTGAGTAGCAGTTCCGTACTAAGGAAAGTCAAGGAGCAAGAAGGCAAATTGCCCAATAGTGCTCCTGTAGTAGCCTCACTGTAGGTAATAACAGAGTTTTCCACCAGATAAAATATATTTATCAACCTTATTTTTGAATTCACATGTTGGTTTATTAATTATTATATCAAGAGGTAAGCGATTCCATGGATTAGCTATTCTAAGTGTATAGAAATATTTTTGTTTTACTGAATTGAATGATTTTCCAACAATTTGTAATGGGTGACCTCTGATTTCTGTATCAGATGTTTTAAAATCAATGCCCAACTCTGTTAACAAGTAAGGGTCATTTATAATATCGAACATCAATAGAAAGTCACCTCTTATTCTTCTTGTCTCCAGTGACATGAGATTTAGATGTTGAAGGCGATAATTGTATGTTCTGTCTTTCGTATCATAAATAATTTAGTAAATTTCCTCCACATCTTTTCAAGATTATTACGGTCACTCTTCTTGGACAGACACCAGAGTTGAGATGCATATTCCAGATGTGGATGAGTGTAGACCCTGAATAGGGGCATTAGAACTTTTGCAACCCTAGATACAATATTCTCTTGATGGCACATATTACTTTGTTTTTTTAAATAGCTATGTTTACCTAGTTAGAGCAACCAAAATCATGAGAGATATTAATACCTAGATCAAGTACATTATCAGTGTTATGAAGTTCACTCTTGCACAGCATGTAGGTGTTCCTCTGATTTCCTTTACCAAGGTGCATGACCTTACACTTTTCCATATTCAACTTCATGCCCCAACAGTTGACCCACCTAGAAATATGATCCAGATCACTTTTAAAGGTCTCTAATTTGAGATAAAGTTGCACGAGGGCCCCCCAGTTTTGCATCATTTGCATACTTAATGGACCAACTTATTGTATCTTTCATCAAGTCCAAAATAAAAATGTGAAATAACACAGGACCTAAAACAGAGCTCTCCGGGACACCACTAGTAACCCTTCACACCCTTGACAGATGTCCATTGACCATCACTCTCTGCGATCTCTCCCTCAGCTGTCTAGTAATCCAGTTGACAATAGAATAACTAAGATTAATATTTTTAGTTTTCTCCATGAGAACCCAGTGTGGCATCAGATCAAAAGCCTTACTAAAATCAAGATAAACCACATCACAAGGTATGCTCCTGTCCAACAAATTGTTAGTCTTTTTGTAAAAACAAATCAGATCAGTGGTATTACTTCTTCCCTTCTTGAATCCATGTTGTTCATGGTCCAGATTGTTAATTCTGTTAGTAATTATATTCTTAATCAAACTTTGTAAGGTTTTATACATGGTAGAAGTAAGGCTAATAATCTATAGATCTTACTTCGAGAGGGCTCTTGCAGTAGGTAATTACATATAGGACTGACGTAGGCAGGCGGCAGGACCCCACAGAAAAATTTCTAGCTAGCAGTCCCTGGCGAGGGACCGCCCCCACGTCAGGTGACCAGCATCAGGAGGCGTCAGTATAAAGGGGCGGTCCCTGGCGCTCGCCTTCAGTTCTTTCCGCCCGTTGGCTCGTTGCAGCTCTCGTGGAAAAGTTCTTAAGCTCAATCAGCCTCCCTTACATCGGTTTTTACCAAATATTTTAGCTTTTTGCTTCAACCGTCTGTACATCTGTCGGTGTGACGTCACGCCACCCTTGAACACAAAAATAAAGTGCGACTCGTGCGGCACCCAACTCCCGCACAAGGACGGCCATTCCCTGTGCCTGTTCTGTCTAGGCCTCGATCACCCAGTTGAGAAGTGCCAGCACTGCCTCAGTTTTAACATGGCTTCCCAGAAAAGGTGTCAGCAGTCCCTGGAAGCCTACATTGTGAAGAAAAAGATGAGCTCCATGGAGAAGGAACTCAAAAAACTGCGGCAGGTGTCCACTTCCTCCTAAGGCCATTGGAAGAAAAAAGACAAGGAGAGGCACCGGGACAAGGGCTCCTCCACCGCGACTCCCTCGGGAGTCGCCGTGCTTCAGGTAACGTCCCCTCCGGGGGACCACTCCTCAATGGCCACCTCAGAGGCTTCTGAGGCGGCGTCGGCCTGCCCATCTGGCTTGCGCTTGGGCCCTTTGGGCGCCTCCGGCTATCGAAGGCCTCCGCCGCCAGTATGGCCACAGCTTCACGGCCTACTGGCACGGGCGGCTCTGGTAAGCCGGGCATCAGCTCCTCCGATGCCCGCGCGGAGAAGGCTGGTAAGTCACATGACCCTTCGGGGTGGCGCACGGCCCCACTTCCGTCGGACCAGGCCGCTTCTCCATCACGGTCTGCCTCCGGCGATGGGTCCCATAAGTCAGACACCAGCTCCTCTGGCGCCCGCCCAGATCTCGCTGAAAAACTGCACATCGGTTCGTCCGATGTCCGTTCAGTGAAAGAGCCGACGCCGGACCCCCCCACGTCCGTCGTCCCCGGCTCCCTGCAGACTTTGCTGCCCTCTGGGAACCCTGAGTCTCCCCACCCCGACCCAAGGGATTTTGCCTCTCCATCCCCGGGCGATGCTGGGGTTCTGCCTCCGTCAGACCGCCCACCTGCGGGTCCGCCGGATTTGACGTCTGTTCCCCGGATGCCAGCTCCGACAGCGGTACCTCTGATGCCGGGACCTCCGACGCCTGTTTTACCGATTCCAGCCGACATCCCGCTCTCGGATGTCACCCCGATGCCGGGCCCTCCGGGCCTTCCAACTTGGACCCACCCGTGAGGTCTCCGGCTGGGTTGTCTGCTCCGGCAGCTCCTCCGACTCCTGGGTGCCCGCTGTCCTATCCGACGCCGTCGGATCCGGAACCACAGTATCTGGTGCCACAGTACTCGACACCGGTCTTCCCGACGCCACAGTACCCGGTGCCACAATACCCAATGCCTGGTTTTCCTCCACCGGGTTTCAGATACTCTCTGTATGGATATAGTCCATACCCTTATCCCCCTCCTCCTCCACTGCCCCCTCAGCCACCGGTGGATTTGCAGGAGACTCTGGCCTCCTGATGGGCTGAGGCCAAGGCTCAGCTCACCAGAGAGGTGGAGAGTCACCTACCGACGACGCTGCCGGTCCCGGTTCCCATACTTCCACGGCGACTCACTCCCTCACCACCTCCGGACACCAAGGATAATCCCTCTGGGTCCAGAGAGGGGCAGGACACGCTTCCTCGAGGGCTTCCCAAGGGGTCCGTTGCTCCCCCGGGTCGGGAAAGGGAGTCTTTTTCTTCTTCTTCCTCCTCCTTTTCCCCCTCAGACTCTTCAGACTGCTGCTCCAAAAGGGGCGACGATCCACGCTCTCCGTCAAAGCCCAGGCCAAGGACTCCTCCGAAGTCACCTCCGGAAGATCCTTCCTTTACGGAGTTGCTACGCAAAATCCAGGAGGTACATCAGTGGCAATCTTTGGAACCAGACCCTTAGCGGATGAAACTTGCCGAGCACCTGGATCTGCCCGTGACAGCTCCTACCTTGGTGCCACCCTGGATCGAGCCTCATGCCGACCTTGTTACCACCATTTGGAAACAGCCTTTGGCTCTAGTCCCACTTCAGCGGAAGTCGAACAGGCTATACCAGGCTCCCAAGGGTGTTGACTTTTTAGATTCTCACCCTCGTGCTGACTCGGTAGTGATTAGCGCTGCTCACGGCCGGTCGGCTAACCCAAAACACCTTAGCTCGTTGCCACCTGACAAAGAATCCCGCCTACTGGACCAGTATGGTAAGAACATTTTTGCTTCTTCCACACTGGGGATCAGGGCCCTGAACTATGTCGGTCATATGGGGGATTACCAGAACTCCATTCTTACTCAGGTGGAAGCCAAATTGGACTCCCTGCCGGACTCTCAGGTCAAGCAGGAGTTGGATGATCTTGTCCGCTCTGCACGTTCGGCCAGTCGCCACATGCTTCGTGCGACCTACGATGCAGTGGACACTGCTGGACGGAGCTCAGCTTTCGCCGTAGGCTTATGTCGTCACGCTTGGCTCCGTGTGTCAGGGTTGGTCCTGGAAGTGCAGTCTGCTATCCAGGAAGCGCCCTTCCGGGGGTCGGTGCTTTTCAGTGGTGATGTCAAGGACATCATCGCCGATTTGCAGGAGAAAGGGATGGCTCTAAAGTCCGTTGACTCTATGTACCATCCCCACCAGCCGCAGCGCCATCCCTTTCGCAGATGGAATCGGCCCAAGGTGAAACCTCAGGGAAAGCGGGCCACAAAATGTTGGGCCCCCACAGCTGCTAAGCCCCCCCCACCCAAAAAAGCAGCGGGTGCTTCAGCTGCGGCGCTGCCTCACACTACCTGACTCCTCTCCTCTCCCACAGCCTTCGGACTCCCCTGAGGAACCAGTAGGAGGGAGGTTTCCCTCCACCTTCTGGGCTGGGAGAAGATAACATCAGATTCTTGGGTGCTCCAGCTGATCGCAGAAGGACACTCGATAGAGTTTCTACAGAAACCACCTTGCCACCCCCCCAAAGGTTGTCGTATTCTCGGGAACATCTTCTCTTGGTCCAGGAAGAGATTTCCGCTCTGTTACTGAAAGAAACAATAGAACCCGTCCCTCTTCCTCTTCAGGGGATGGGTTACTATTCCCACTTCTTCCTGGTCCCAAAGAAGACAGGAGATCTAAGACCCATTCTAGATCTCAGTTCCCTGAATCTTTCTGTTGAATACAAAAGGTTCAGAATGCTTTCTTTGCAGAGCCTTCTGCCCCTCCTCCATTTGGGACAATGGCTGTGCGCTCTGGATATGCAGGATGCTTACCTGCACATTTCCATTTGCCCGTCTCACCTCAAATATCTTCGTTTTGCATTTCAGGGGGACCACTACCAGTTCAAGGCACTTCCTTTTGGCCTATCCTCGGCTCCCTGAATATTTACCAAATGCCTTGCGGTGGTGGCGACCTACCTGCGTACTCGGGGGGGGGGGTGGTGTTGGCAGCCTCGTCCAGGGAGGAACTCCTTCACTGCCTCGCCCTTACCCAGCAGCTTTTTGCCTGCCTGGGTAATACCATCAGCCATTCCAAGTCTCACCTGATCCCATCTCAGAGACTACAGTTTATAGGGGCGATTTTAGACACGACCATTGGCAGGGCCTTCCTGCCACCGGACCGGGCATCCACCCTCCAGACTAAAGTAAGTCTGTTGTCCGGCCGCAGGTGGATCAGTGCAAGATCGGTCCTTCGCCTTCACGGGCTCATGGCAGCTGCTATCCTGACAGTCCCTCGCGCTCGGTCCCACATGAGAGTTTCTCAGTGGACACTCCGCTCCCAATGGGATCAGTTGGTGGACAACTTAGATCACCCAGTTCTAGTCTCCTCACCGATGCTCCGAGACTTGCAATGGTGGATGGTTCGAGAGAACCTGTTTCAGGGAGTTCCTTTCTTTCTTCCTCCCCCCTCCCAGACTCTAACCACATACGCCTTGGGCGAAGGTTGGGGAGCCCATCTCGGTCCCCATCGGACCCAGGGCTCTTGGTCCAAGCTCGAACAGACACTCCACATCAGTGTGCTTGAGCTTCGGGCAGTTTTGTATGCTCTCCAAGCCCTTCACCTCTACATTCTTCCCAGCCACCGAGGACAGACAGACAATATGTGCGTGGTTTGGTACATCAGTAAATGGGGGGGGGGACTCAGTCCTACCCTCTTTGCAGGGAAGCAGTGAGGATTTGGGATTGGGCAACACAACACGACCTTCACCTCACGGCAATTCATGTTCCGGGAATCGACAACACCTTAGCAAACAAGCTAAGTCGCTCGTCCGCTCTGGCTCACGAGTGGGAACTGGACCAGGGGGTCCTAGAAGGTATCTTCCAACACTGGGGAACACCACAGGTCGACCTGTTCACTTCTCCTCTAAACACAAAGCTTCCTGATTACTGCTTGCTCGTTCCAGAGTGAGGCGTTTTCTGGAGAGGGACGCTCTGTCTCTAGACTGGAAGGACAGATTCGTCTATGCCTTTCCCCCAATTCCTCTTATCCCACAAGTCTTGCAGAAACTAGTTTCAGAAAGAGCATGAATGATTCTGATTGCACCTTTCTGGCCCAGGCAAGTTTGGTTCTCTCTTCTACAACAATACTCAGAGGCTCATCCTCTTCCTCTATCACGAGGTTTGCTGACCCAGGATCGGGGACTGTGGTCCATCCAGGTCTCAAGTCACTTCAGCTTCGTGCATGGCTCCTGCAGACTTAGCTCAAACTTGCTTTGGGGTTTCTCCCCAAGTGGCGGAGATCTTGGTGGAGGCTAGAAAACCCTTCTACTAGATCTACTTACGCCATGAAGTGGAAAAGGTTCATTATCTGGGCTGCTTCAAAAGACGTGGAACCCTTTTCCTGTTCGGCTGGGCTACTGCTGGAGTACCTACGCCACCTCTTTGACCTGGGTCTTAGTCACTCTTCTCTGAAAGTCCACATGGCGGCCATCTTGGCCTATCATGTTCCCTTTGCAGACAAGACATTTGCTCAACTGGAGGTCTCTAAGACTTTCCTTAGAGGGGTCCTCCATCTGAGACCTCCTATACATACTCCTGCCCCTCCTTGGGATTTGAACTTTGTTCTCGAGAAACTTACTCTGCCTCCTTTCGAATCGGCAGCTTCCACAGACTTGAAGTTCCTTTCATGGAAGACTCTCTTCCTGGTGGCCATTACTTCCACTCGGAGAATTTCCGAGCTCCAAACCCTGATGTTTAAAATTCCATACTTGATTTTTCACAAGTAACGTGTGGCTCTGCACACTAACCCTAAGTTTCTCCCTAAGGTGGTAGCGGAGTCTACTCTGAACTAGTACATAGACTTACCCACCTTCTTTACGCAGTACTCCAATCAAGGTGAGTATTTACTCCATACTATGGATTTTCACCGGATTCTGAGATACTACACTAACAGGACAAAAGATCTCAGGAAGACCGATCAATTGTTTGTCTCTATTGCACCCAAAAGGGAAGGCAATGCTGTTTCTAAACAATGTCTATCTAAATGGTTGGCTCATTGTATCACTTTCTGTTATGACAAGTACAACAAGACCCTCCCGGGTCAAATAAGAGGCCACTCCACCAGGGAAGTCACTGCCTCAGCAGCTTGTTTCAAGAATGTATCAGCGGCGGACACCTGTGCTGCCACCACCTGGACCTCCGTCCATACCTTTACAAAACACTACATTTTGGATATTGCCTCTCGCCATAGAGCAGGCTTCGGGCTGGCTGTTCTGCAAGGCCTCCTATCTTAAGGCTTGCACAGCTAGAGGTTCTACTTGGAGTAGATTTCCTCCTACCGTGTGCTTTTCCTTGTTCCAGACTGCTTGGGACTCAGTCCTATATGTAATTACCTACTGCAAGAGCATTCTCAAAGTAAGATAGTACAGTTACGTAAGAACTTACTGTAACAGTAGATCTTCAAGAGAGGCTCTTGCAGTAGGTAATACCTTCCCACCCTCCATCCCCCTAAGCTTTTTCAGCTCCTTTTCCACTGGGGGAAATATCTGCTCCTCTCTTGTCCGGCCTCTTTTGGCCTGTGGCGAGGAAAGAATTGGAAGGCGGGCATCAGG
This sequence comes from Neoceratodus forsteri, assembly GCA_016271365.2. Classification (NCBI taxonomy): domain Eukaryota; kingdom Metazoa; phylum Chordata; order Ceratodontiformes; family Ceratodontidae; genus Neoceratodus; species Neoceratodus forsteri. The sequence goes on from CM057452.1 coordinate 575,143,508, forward strand.
CGGCCTTTATACCGACGTCTCCAGATGCCGGTCAGCTGACGTGGGGGCGTCCCTCGCCAGGGACTACTAGCTAGAAATTTTTCCGTGGGGTCCTGCCGCCTGCCGACGTCAGTCCTATATGTAATTACCTACTGCAAGAGCCTCTCTCGAAGATCTACTGTTACAGTAAGTTCTTACGTAACTGTACTTTATTAGGATCTTGTTTAAGGCCCTTTTTATATATTGGCACCACGTGCAAAAGTTTTTTTTTTTTTAATACAGGGAAGGGAGAAGGAAAATTGTTTAACCAGGAAAGGCACACTAAGCTGAAGCTTGTTTCCAGATGCGACTTGGGAGCACAACAGAGTTAAGTGACTTGCTCAGAGTCACACAGTATGCAAATGGGGACTGTGGGAATCAAACCCAGGTCTTGACAGTCAGCATGTAATGTCCCATTACCTACCTGCAAATGAGGGGAATGTTTAACAATAAAAAAATTAAAAACTCAATATTTCTAACCCCAGGAATTCTTCAGTATGATTAACTATAGCTGTCAGCCTCCTGTGTTGAACTGCCTCGGAGAGAAATGGAACTTATGCAAATGATGGAACATCTATTGGCTCATGCCACCATTCAAACTGAAGCCCTTACCAACTGCTGCATTTTATAATGCTCAGATTCCTTTCTCCACCTGCCTAGTAAGACGCCTCGGAGACTGCTCCTCAGCATGACTGAGATTCCTTTTATTTTCGTGGAAAATTAGTTTTTTTTTAACCAACCACTATACTTTGTGAAACAGAACTGCCTTCTTTTATTTGATAACATTTCAGTTGGGAACCGAGTTAAGTTCTTATTTTGTTCTCTCAAATTGAACTTATGGTTATGTCCGATAAGCCTAAAAAGAAAACAGGGTCTACTGGTTTAAAACATTGTAGTAAGAGTGGGGAACTTTTTGGCGAAAGCGGATAAGCACGATTTGTGCCTTTTATATGTAGGATCCTCACATTTTAAAGCTGACTGTGAAATTTGTAAGACCTTCCCGGCTAAAACCATGGAAAAGCATCTTGAGAGATTCAAAAAGAGAATGACTACCACTGCGGTTCCGAGTGATCCGGCTACGGATCACCTACTCCTTCAAGTAAGAAAGATAAGAAGGATACAGAACCGAATGCCTCTGATAAAGGTGAGCTGTCAAAGCCAAAAAGAACGGGGGAACCAGCTGATGAACTGGTTCTGGCTAAAAAGAAACAAAAGAAGAAGTACATGAACCTCATGGTGAAAAACCAAAGGAGCTCCCGGTGTCAAAGTCTGCCATGCCTTTCACTAAAGCAGGGGCTCAAGTTTTACATGTCCTCCAAGCCTTACAAGCCCTGATACTGGTTCCACCACAACCAGTACCAGCAGTTCCATCTTATCCTCTGATGGTTCTGACCATGGTTCCTCCAACGGTTCAGGGCTCAGTTCCGGTACTTCAGGAGCCCTCCTATGAGGAATACAATGAGGAAGTGGGTGAGAATGATTCTATTGAACCGGAGGTTTCCCCGGATCAAGAATTTGAATCACCCCCTAGATTACTTGAGGATTACTCCTCGCATTACACCTTTGTCAAGCAAATGGTGGAAGCCCTCAACCTTACTACAAATGAGAAGGTAGAGGATGAAGAGGAGGTAGAGTTCCTGGACATGATGGGGTTGGCACCTACCAAGAGGCTTTTGCTCCCCATCAATAAGTCACTGAAGAAACATGTCACGAAGGTGTTGGAGGCACTAAATTCGGTGCCTCCAGTTCATAAGAGGGCTGATAAAAAAGATCAGCTTGACAGGTCAGGGGCAGAATTCCTGTTTTCTCACCCTGTTCATGAGGGTGTGGTGGAAGCAGCAGCTTGTGACAGGGCCAGAGTACAATTGGCATCCCACTCACCTGAAAAAGATTCCAGGAAGATGGACAGTATGGCCAAGAATGGCTACCTACTTGTCTCTCTGGCCATCAGACAAGCTAACTATATGGCCTCTGCTGCCCAGTACCAGAAGACTCTCTAGAATTCTATAATGGCAATGGTGGACAAGGCAGCACCTGGTCTGGCTGCGGACCTGGCGGAAACAGCCAGATGTAGCCTGGAAGACACAAAATACCAGTTTCACATGGCAGTAGATGCCAGTGACACTGCAGCCAGATGGATGGCTTTGACCGTAGTACGAGATTTGCCTGACTCAGAACCACAAATCTCACTCAGGATACCCAGGCTAAGGCCATGGACTTCCCTTGCGAGACTAATTATCTGTTTGGGGACAAAACAGAGGCTGATATGAAGAAGGCAGATGAATATAAAACCACCTACAGGAGCAACTCTGCTAAGGAGAGGGCTTCAACTTCCTATAGGCCACAAGGAAGGGGAGGTAGATGTAGGTCAGGCTATGGCAGACCTTTTTTCCAGGCCCAAGCCACCCCTGTTAATCAACAACAGAGAGGATACTTCAGGGGCAGAAAGGGCTCCAAGCATGGGGATCAGACCCCTCAGGCTGCAGCTCAAGAAAACCAGACTCCCTGATATGCTAGCCAGGGTCACCTCCCCACTGCCAGTAGGGGGCAGGCTGGATCACTATTTCCAGGTTTGGAAAACCATTACCACAGACAAGTGGGTCTTGGAAGTAGTGAGCCAGGGCCTAGCCCTCACCTTCAAATTGTTCCCCAAGCTAAGGTCAGAATTCTTCAGAACAGCATCCCCCACAGAAAGGGCACTCCTGGAACAAGAAATGTCCAACCTGCTAGTAGCAAAAGCAGTGGAACCGGTTCTACTCTTCCAATGGGGAAAATAGTTATTTTCAAGATACTTTCTAACCTTAAAGAAAAATGGGGAGTGGCAACCCATTTTAGACCTAAGAGCTCTGAACAAGCACTTAGCAAAGCCGAAGTTCAGAATGATGACCTTGGCAATGATCCTTCCCATGCTTCAGCAAGGAGACTGGCTGGCATCACTGGATCTGAAAGATGCCTACTTTCACATTCCCATCAGGGAATCTCACAGAAAAGACCTATGGTTTAGACTGCTGTCAGGACATTATTAGTTTGCAGCCCTGCCTTTCGGCCTAACCTCTGCTCCCAAGGCATTCACAAAATGCTTGGCAGTAGTGGTGGTGGCATACCTAAGAAGAAAGGGCATCACTGTGTTCCCCTACTTGGACAACTGGCTAGTTGTGGGGCAGTCACCACAGCAAGTAAAATATGCTCTCAGGTTCACCCAGGATACCCTAGAATCATTGGGATTCCTGAACAGTGTCAAAAAATCTGTACTTCACCCTACTCAGGTATTCAGTTTCATAGGGGCAGAGTTGAATACCACGCAAGGGAGGGCCTTCCTCCCTCAGGACAGAGTATACAATATACTGCAGATTGCAGGATTATTCAGCCTCAACAGGCCACAGCCAACAAGGCACTTCCTAAGGTTGCTGGGGCACATGGCTGCAGCAACAGGAACACTTCAGGGTTGCAGATTCCAAATGAGAGATATTCAGTTTCACCTCAGGGCACATTGGTACCAAAGGAGACATTCTCTTGCAAAGCTGGTACCAGTGTCAAAGACACTATTGCACGTTCTGCAATGGTGGCAAGACCGAAGCAACTTCAGAGGGGGTCCCATTCAAGGAAGGATCCCCCACACTGATGCCTACTACAGATGCCTCCCTCCTAGGCTGAAAGGGAACATCTGGAAGAGCATACAGTGCATGGCACGTGATCCCCAGCAGAGTCATTCTTGCACGTAAATCTGCTGGAGCTCAGGGCAGTGCTTCTTTTGCATCCCTGGTAAAGGACAAGGTGGTACAGGTCATGACAGATAACACTGTGGTAGTGTGGATTCCAATAACAGATCATACAGCCAAGTAAGATGCATAAAAAAATGCATACATCTACATTTATTGTTTTATTGTTTCCAAAATAAAGAAAAGAAAAAAAAAATTCCAATATATACAGAAAGGAAAAATAAATGGTGTTAGTCCTTCATACCCTTTAAACATCAGGATATTCTTCTTTCCTTAGACATAACATAAAAGAACTCCTGAATGCTATCCTTTCTTTGACACAGTGTGAAAAGCTACACACTCATTTCTTTCTGGAGTTCATTCTCTCACTGTGGTCAGGAAGCTACTGACCGCCTCTCCTCCCATGTTCCCCTAGAGGACTATTTTATCTTACTTTTAGGTGACCTCAGAGGTCAGGTGATTGCATAATTAAGCTAAATCAGGGTTTCTAGACCATATTGAGACACTTGAACATTATAGGAACTCTCTATCATAATTTAGTACTCTCAACTGTTCAGCACATAGTTTGTCCAGTGTAAGAAATCCCAGATAAGAAAGCAAAAGCACTAATTAGCAGGTTGATGATGTCAGATGGTTGCTTTTGCTCCTCCCCCTAATGACATCACTCTCCCCTTGGTCCATGGAACGGGGCAGATCAGGGGCAGACAGCCCTATAGCAGGACCTAGCTGAACAGTACTGCAAACTGGGTATGTGTACTTTAATTTGCTTTGTGTTTTTTTTTTTTTGTTTTTTTTTTTAAATAACATGCTTCTCAGTTTGGTTTAAAGTTGTAGAGTTCTTTTCTCTTAGAAAATTAGGCAGATAAGGGCGCACTCCTTTATCTGCTTATTTTTGTAAGGGCAAAAGCTCTCTTATGTGTACAACATCCTTTAAGCATATTTTCTCTATTCAGGGAACAGAAAAGGAACCATGAGCAGCCTCAAAATCTAAAAGAAACTTGTCCCCACTTATTCTGGCCAGTTCAGTAAATATTTGGACTCACAGGGACGTTTTAAACATCATAGGCGACTGAAATCTTTCAGCCGTCGGCTGTAACTTTCACTTTTAACTTGACTATGCAGTGAGTGACAGCTTTCGTCATTTCTTCTACAGCAGGCAGATACCTCTGGTGAAAAGGACAGCGCTGTAAACAGAAAAGAGTCGCTTCAGGCTCAAGAATGAAAAGGCTGAGTAAGTGCTGGTGGGCATGGTGTTTGATTCACTTTATTTACTTAATTTTTGGGCGTTGCTTCCCTACCCACCAGCACTTACTCAGCCTTTTCATTCTTAAGTCTGAAGCAACTCTTTTCTGTTTACAGCGCTATTTCCACATCGTAGGTACTACCAGACATACAGAAAACCGTAACAAGCATTTTCTTTATTTTAAATATTTCTTTTTTTGGGCTGTTTTCTCTGCAATCATGCGCACAAGGAGCTGTGTGGCAGCACGATCGTGCACACTATCGCACAGGGCTGCACAAATGTGCGAATATGCACGCACTAATCGGGAATACCATTCAACTACCACTCTTTTACTTAATGGCATGGCAACAACCATAAACCAACAGGATTTTAAACAGGGAATACCATATCAAGCATTCTACTTTATTCAATGCAATACAATAATGCTTCCCATGAATAGGGTGTTGTTCAGGCTGATTTTTTTTTTAAGGCAAAAAGGGATGGGAAAGCAAAGGATTAAAGAATATCTGGTTCGCCACCCTGATAAGAAATGAAAGGACAGAAGGAATAAAGAAAGATGATAGGATAGAGTGAAATAGTAATAATGGCTGCCTGAATAAACGAAGTGACACTAGCACAAACACCACCACAGTGTACCATATCAACAAGCAGGGAGGGACGAGGTCCAATCTGCTCTGTACAGAAGCAATGAAAATATGGAGCCCAGCTTACTCCTTGCAGGTGTCCCTGCTGGCCATCCACCTTCTAGGGAAGGACAATACCCTTGTGGATGCACTCTGCAGAATCGACTAAAACCACCATGAGTGGTCTCTCAGCAGGCATGTACTGTGTTTCGAAAGTGGGGCACCCCAGAGATCGATCGCTTCACCTCAGAAAAGAACCATCAGTTGCCCCAGTTCTGCTGCAGTCCACCAGCAAAGGGCACAGTGCCTCTGGATGCACTGGAGCTAGACTGGTCAGGGAGGCGCTTGTATGCATTCCCAACATTTCCCTTGTTGCTCAGGGTCCTGATCAAACTTGGGTCTCAGCCAGCTACAATGATTCTGATAGCCCCAGATTGGGCCAGGCAGTCATGGTACTCACTACTGCTCTCTCTGTCAGTACCCCAACCCATACACCTCCCTCAGAGGCACAGCCTCCTGACCTCCTTTCGGGAGGATCCTGTACCTGAACCTCAGGTCTTGCAGACTCAAAGCATAGCTCTTGGAAGACCTAGAATATGCTGACCTATACCTCTCTGAAGGTGTACTTAGGGTTCTCAAGGGCTCCAGGAAGCCCTCAACCAAGAAAACCTATCCTTCCAAGTGGAAAAGGTTTTCTATTTGGTGCAATACTAACAGTATAGTACCTGCCCAGGCAGGGTTACCAGTCCTGCTGGATTACCTCACCTACTCGCATTCGCTGGGCCTATAGCCCACTACCCTGAAGGTTCACCTTGCATCAGTCTCAGCCTATCTCTCAGCGGGAAGGGTGTTTCTTTAGCTGCTAACTCTGTTTTCAAAAAGTTCTTCAAAGGGTTAGCCCACTTGCACCCTTCCCCACAGGGAACCTTTTGCTTTTTGTGACCTGCTGGAGCTCCGTGCAGTGTGTCTGGCTCTGATGGCATTCACTCCACTTGTCAGGGGTCAGGTCATGCAAGTCCAGACAGACAACACCACAACCATGTTCTACGTGAAAAGACAGGGCAGAACTCATTACCTTCCCTTGTGCCAGGAAGCCTTCCATACCTGGACACTCATGCGCAGCTTGGGTGCAGATCTCCCAGCGATCCACGTTGCAAGAGAGAGCAGTCAGCTTGCAGATGCTCTAAGCCAGGTAGGAGAGACATTGCACGAGTGGTCCCTGCATCAGGAGGTGGTGAACTACTCTCAATGGGGCACACCCTTGATGGACCTGTTTTCCTCCTGGGAGAATGCCAAACTGAGATTGTTTCATGCCCACCCCTCACAGTCCAGGACCCCGCTGAGGAATGCCTTCATAAGACCCTGGACCCCAGGCCTTGTATACACCTTCCCCTTGATCCACAAGGTGGTAGTCAAGGTGCAGTTGGTCCTGATAGCTCCAGACTAGTCACGGCAGTTCTGATATTTAGATTTTCTCAGCCCCAGCAGCAGATCTATGTGGTGACTGCCTCTCCATCTGGATCTGCTGACCAGACAACAATCGGTCCTGCACCCAGACCTTTGGTTCCTGCACCACATGGTCTGGTTCCTGAGTAACTAGAATTCCAGGCCTTGGGTCTCTCCTAGAATGTGTTCCACATTGTGGAGGCCTCCAGGAAAGAGTTGACTTGCAGATGTCATGCTTTTAAATTGAAGAGATTTTCCATTTGGTATCAGGACAAGGGGCTTGTTCCCCTTACCTACCCTATGGCTAGCATCCTGGACTACCTCTGGTCTCTTTCTTTGCTGGAACTGTAGGTGATGACTCTTAAGGTGCACCTGGAAGCCATTTCTGCTTACCAAGCACATGGGCTGGTACACAGGCAGTGACCCAGGAGAAAGTGTTTCCCAAAGGCCTGGGTTACCTTTATCCTACGATGCATGAACCGCTTCCACCGTGGGACTTACTGCTGGTATTGGCAGTGTTCATGGACAAGCCTTTTGAGCCAATGCACAGGTGTGAGATGTCACACCTGTCATGGAAGATCGCTCTCCTGGTGGCCTTCATGTCAGCTAGAAGGACTGGAGAGCTCCAGATGGCCTCCGTGGAGTCTCCTTACCTTATATTCCACATGAACAAACATAGAAACATAGAAGTTGATGACAGATAAGGACCGTAAGGCCCATCCAGTCTACCCATTTCTTTTTCTACCTTATGAATGTGCCATCAACCTTTGCTCTGTCAACGACCTGTCTAGTCATACTTACCTGTATTGCTCCCTTATGCCTATCCCATGCCTGTTTGAAGCCCTGTACTGTATTCATATCCACCACTTCTTGAGGTAGGCAATTCCATGCATCCACCACCCTTTCTGTAAAAAAGAACTTCCTCACATTACCCCTTAATCGGCCTCCCTCTAATCTCATGCTGTGTCCTCTTGTCCTGCTATTTTTCTTATAGTGAAACATGTTAGACTCTCTCATCTTGTTAATGCCCTTAAGGTGTTTGAATGTTTTAATCATATCACCGCTCTTCCTCCTTTGCTCTAGAGTATTCATATTGAGTTCCATTAATCTGTCCTCATATGTTTTCTGATGCAGTCCCTGCACCATTTTGGTTGCCCTTCTCTGGACTGCCTCAATTTGGTTAATGTCCTTGTGAATGTGTGGCCTCCAGTCCTGCACGTAGTACTCCAGATGGGGCCTAACCAGTGTCTTGTAAAGAGGGATTATTACCTCCCTCTTACAACTTGTGATACCCCTACTAATGCAACCCAACATCCCCCTAGCCTTACCTACTGCTTTAGTGGTCTGCTTGGATGATTTCAGGTAATCTGTGATGATGATGCCCAAGTCTCTTTCTTCCCTTGTGACTGCTAGTAACTCCCCTCCCAACCTATAGGTGGCTTCAGGGTTTTTCTTGCCTATGTTCGTGATCTTGCACTTCTTTGCGTTAAACCCCATTTGCCACTCTTCCAACCATTTTGCCAGTTTATCCAACTGTCTTCTCATTCTGCCCACCCCATCTGGATCATCTACTGTGTTGCAGATCTTGGTGTCATCTGCAAACAGACAAACCTTACCCTCCAGTCCATCTGCAATGTCACTGATGAAGATATTGAAGAGGACTGGCCCCAGGACTGATCCCTGAGGTACCCCACTTGTGACTTGCATCTCTTCTGACTGTATACCATTTACCGTCACTCTCTGTTTCTGCCGATCAACCAGTTTGCCATCCAGTTGACCAACTTCCCACCCGAGCCTACCCAGCTTATTAATCAATCTTCTATGTGGAACAGTATCGAAAGCTTTGCTGAAGTCAAGGTAGGTGACATCAACTGCTCTCCCTTTGTCCAACACTCTGGTTACCCAGTCAAAGAAATCTATGAGATTAGTGTGACAGGACCTTCCTGTTGTAAACCCATGCGGTCTTGGATCCTGTGCTCCTATGGATTCCAGGTGTTGCACTATCCTTTCCTTAAGAAGTGCCTCCATAATCTTGCCCACTACTGTGGTAAGACTGACTGGTCTGTTATTCCCTGCCTCCTCCCTGCTGCCACTCTTGTGGAGCGGGATCACATGAGCCCTTCTCCAGTCTTCTGGGACCTCTCCTGTGCTCAGAGACTCACTAAAAAATTCTGATAATGGCTCTGCTAGTTCCACCCTTAGCTCCTTTAGTACCCTGGGATGTATGCCATCAGGTCCCATTGCCCTGTCCACCCTGAGCTTTGTGAGCTCTTGTAGGACCCTTTCTTTTGTGAAGGGACTAGTGCACAGCTATGTCCCTGGTGCTGAGCTGTGGGCCCTGCCCTACCTTCTCCTCAGTAAATACTGAGCAGAAGTATCTATTCAGGATAGATGCTTTTACATGGTCCTCCTCCTCACACGCCCCCATATCCCCTTTGATCTTTGCAATACCCCCTCTGGACTTTCTCCTTTCACTAATGTATCTATAGAAAGTCTTGTCACCTTCTTTTACTGTCGTTCTTCAACCCATCCCGAAGTTCCTCACAAAGGTGGTACCAGAGTTTGACCTTAACCAGTTGATTAACTTACCAGTGTATTTCGCAAGCCCATCTTTGGAGGCTGACAGCAGGCTCCATACCCTGGACCTGCAGCGGGTGCTCTCTTATTATGTAGAGTGCATAGCTAGAGTTCAGGGACAAGCTCGCCAGCTGTTTGTCACTTACGCTGAAGCCACACCTGGCAGACCAGCAGTAAACTGGATAGTTGCCAGGTGGATCACATCCTGCATTGTCTTCTTCTGTACGTTGAGATGGTAGGGAGCCTTCCATGGCTCATTCCACTAGATATACCACTGCCTCGGTGGCTGCTTCCATGGATGTTCCTATCCAGGAAATGTGCAAGGCTGCTACCTGGAAGTCAGCACACACCTTCATTTCCCACTACCACATTGACCTTAAGTCATCCCAGGATGCTGGTTTTGGGACCTCAGTTCTCCATTCTGTGCTCGTCAAGTAGGGGTGCACACCATGCCTCCTCCTCCCAGAGAACTGCTAGGAGTCTTCCAGTGTATGGATAGTGAATCATATTCATGCCCTTAAAAAAACAGGTTACTCACCTGTAACCATAGATCTTCTTCGGGGGTATCTCAGTCATCAGGTCACACCATAGGAACTTCACCATCGGTGAAGCAGGATCCACTTGGAAGATTTTCCAGCAGGACCACTGGGGCCACCTACACTGACGTCACTTGCCAACATCACTAACCCTATAAAGGTGTGAGTGGTTCTGCTCGGTTCTTTCCAGCCATCGACTCTGTTTCCATGGGTTACCGCAGAAGCTCCAGTGCAGTTTCACAGCATTGTTGCCTACGATATTTCTTTTACACTAGCTTTTAGAATCTTTTAAATAAGAGATTCCTTTACCTTGTTTATGTAGAGAGTCACTCCCTCCACTTCTGTCTTACGCTGGTGCGTAAGGAAGATTGCCTCTTCAGACGACTATAACCTCTGTGTCTGCTGTCTTGGGCTTGACCACAATGCCTTTGACTGTGAGCTTTGCCAGAAATTCAATCAAATGACCCTTAGGCGACACAAAAAGGCTTTGAAGAAATTCCTCATGGTGCAACAGGTAGCCAGTTCGGGGCAGGGGTCCTCCTGGGACCCTCCTTCCCATTCGGTGGTGGGTTCATTGAGCTCCCAGGCCTGAAACAAGTCCTTGGGGGAAGGTCACAAAAAATACCCCCCCCCCGCCGGTGGCACTTCTGCTCCCCAGTGGCTTCTTCTTTGTCCTTTGGGGGTACTCTGTCAGTTGCGGCTGCACTATCATTCTCTGCTATCCAGGCTTCTGTTTCTTCCAGGCTTATAATGACAGTGCTGCCTCCCACTTTTCAGGGAGGCCAGGTGACGACCCTCGGATCATTGACCCTCTGTCCATGGACCCTTGGGTCATTGACGCCAGCCCCTCCATCACGGTCTGATGCTTCCCCAGGCCCATGGCCTTTGGCTCCTCAGGCTCTCAAGTCCCAACGGATGATTCGTCATGCTCTTCGCAACAACCCCTCCACCATTGATGCATCCCTCTCCTGCCGTCAACCTTAACTGGATTTGGACCCAGATCACTTCACTACAGTCCTAGTGTACCAGTTGGGCTTATACAAGCCTGGGTCCCCAGTGCCACTGATGGTCACGTCGTCATCAACACCTATTGGGCCTCCTGGTCTGCACCTCTTAGGTCGCTGTCGGTACCTTGCTCATCCAACCTTGAATTGGAGCAGGACCTGATTCTTCCTGAGGAAGAGGAGGAACTTTTTTCCTCAGATAGGTCCACTGCTTCTTCAATCAACGAGGAGTCTCTTAAACTTACTCTCAGTTTCCTTCCTGAAGATCCTCCTTTCTTTAATGTGATGAAGCAGCTGTCCTCAGCTATGGGCTTCCACACTGAAGAGGAGAATGTCATCAGGCGAGATCTCGTGGACATCTTGGAGATTCCAGAATCTTACCCCTAAGGTCATTCCTCCCATACTTCCTGCCCTGAGGAATGCTACTACAGTGGCCTGGCATAAGCCAGACATGGTTCCTGCCATGCCTCACTAGGCGGATAAGCTCTATCATGCCCCTCAAGGCCTGCCTTATTATACTGTCCAACCTGAGACCAACTCTGTGGTCATTAAAGTAGCACATGACCGGTCCAAGGTGCCAGTCTATGACCCATCCACCATAGCCTCGGAGCTTAACTTCTTTTTCATAGCATGCACTTTTCCCTCCAACCCCTCTCCCTTCCCCCACCCAACAGCTTCCAAATGGATACACCTTCCCCCGAGTCTCCTGCCTTAAAGTCTTTAATGCAGTCCTAGCTCTCAACCCCAATAAATGTATTTATTTATTTAGTTTTTGTTGACCGGGTAAGTGCACTAGACAAATTCTGCCTATTTTCAGGCACGACCCGGGGGAGGGGGATACTGATGAATGCCAACTAACCTTGAACCAGATTAAGCTGTCGGTGGTATTTTTAATGAATGAGGGAAATTTGACCAGGGCACTGGGGAAATTCTCCTACTCTTTTCGATAAGTGCCATGGGATCTTTAACATCCACCTGAACTACCACCATTCCAGGCAGATGGGACCTCGGTTTAACGTCTCATCCGAAAGATGGCACCTCAGAAGTGCAGCACCCCTCTCATGCTGCACTACACTGTCAGTACTGGGATAGTAACCCAAGTGCCAGATGTGGGAACTGAACCCACAGCCCTCTGATCTCCTGGCCTCAGAGGTGAGTGTGCTACCTACTGAGTCACTGACACTGCCTGGACACTCTTGACTCTTCCCAACTTCGCATCTCGGCACCTGCCATCGCTCTCCCTCTTACCAATCTTCAGAACCATTCTTTCTCCCTTGCGAGGTTCCCCTGCCGTGGAAATGTGCAAATGTAATTCCATTCCACAAGGGTGGTGATGCACATACATCAGGTAACTATCGCCCGATATCCCGTCTTTCTTCTCTGGCAAAACTCCAAGAATCTCTGGTCCTCTCCCGACCTACTGATTTCCTCAGCATCACTATCTCTCCCCTTTCCAATCTGGTTTCCGAACAAATCATTCGACTGCCACCTCTCTCTCTCTCTCTGTGGTGTCACAAACTCTAGCCTTTCATGTATGGACAAAGGCCACCTACCTACTGCCATATTCATCAACCTTGCCAAAGCCTTTGACTCTGTCTCCCACCCCGTTACTAAAAAGACTCAGCTCTGCTGGACTCTCCACCCTAATCGTAAACTAGTTTAAATCCTACCTCTCCTGCCACTTTCAGCGAGTTCAAGTAGGTGGCGACCTCTCTCCTCCCTTCCACATCCAAGTCGAAGTCCCCCAAGGATCAGTCTTGGGGTCGATACTCTTTTCAATATTTCTAAACAATCTCCCATCAGCCTGCACCACTTCAAACATACAAATGTACACTGATGATACCATTCTCTATGTCTCCGATCCCTCTGCACCCGATATCGAATCTTTACTCCAGGCTGACTTTCTCTCAGTCCTAAAATGGTTTCAGGTTAACCAACTCAAAGTAAATATAAAAAAAAAAAAGAAAAAGAAAGATAGTTTCAATGACTTTTGGTACACCTCATAAACTAACAGATTAATCTGGTTTGAGGTCAGTTGGCATTCATCTGTATCCCCCTCCCCTGGGTCGTGCCTGAAAATAGGCAGGATTTGTCTAGTGCACTTACTTGGTAAGTAAGTAAGGAAGGAATGAAGGAATTCTGAACCTTGAATGGCGCCCAACTCGAAGAAGTCCCCTGTTACATATACTTGGGTGTGTGGCTCGACTGCCATCTGGATTACTCTAAACACATTGAGCACATCCACTCAAAGCTCCATCCCAGGCTAGGGGCTTTATATCAGAACAAAGTCTTCTTCCCCCAGCATGCTCACCTCACTTTCTTCACCAAAATGATCCTACCTTCCTTCGACTGTGCTGACATCATCTATAGTACTACCCCAGTCTCTGCTCTGGCTAGGCTTGACACCTTATAAAATTCCTTCTGTCGCTTTGCTTTAAATGCCCCGACCCACACCCATCACTGCATTCTGTATTCCTCTCTCTCTCCCCCTCACCTTACTTCACTGTTGTCGCAAGCTGCACTCCTCTCTCTTTATCTGCAAATTCTGGTTGGTTCTCTCCCCTGCTACCTCTCCTCTCTCCTAACCCCTGCGGCTGAGCTCTCCTACCCCCTCCGATCCAGGGACTGCCGCAATTTCTCCCTTTCACGCCCTATGACTGGCGCAGCTTTGCTGCCTTCGCCTCTAGGCTCCCTTCTCTCTGGAATTCTCTTCCTCAGCCCATTTGTCTCTCCTCCTCCTCTCCCTCCTTCTTCTCCTCAGCTGCACTTAGAAGAGCCCTCCCTGAACACTCTTCTGTCTCTGTCACCTGTACATGCTAGGTTCCTCACCTGCTGCTCTCACCACTGCATACTTCATAGTATTCACTGTTCTCCTCATCTAAATTGCCTGACATATGTTGCTCCACTCCACTCTGTATTGCACTTTAAGTACACTATTGTTTGTAATTAAACTGACTTAGAAATTGAAACAAAACTGTAATCAATTCTTGTGTAACTTACTTGTGAACGTATGCATCCTGAACTGTTTGTAATCCTCCCTTCTCCCCATCCCCTGGGTCACACCTGGACACGAGCCTCGGCTCAGTGTGCCTCTCCTGGTCACCAACTTTAAATAAAAAAATTAGCTCTCTCCCCCAACAGGGTATCCAGGTGGATTGACCTTTGGGACTAGAGGGTCTATGCCTCCTCCACCTTGGGGATTCATGTTGCTATCTTTGCATATGGTTAAATACCAAAACACCATCTGAAAAAGGGTAAGGCGGCGGCCCAAGCCCTCCCAGAATGTTCTCAGAAACAGGAGGTTCTCAAATTCTTGTAGACCACTGAGGATATTAGTAAGCATCTCCTCAGAGCCTTGTATAGCATTTCCAACACTGGTGCCAGGGCTGCTGCCACAGGCATCTGCCTTCATAGGCACTCCTGGCTGAGGGTCTTGGGTTTGCAGCAGATGTCCAGCAGAAGGTGCTAAATGCCCCCTTCAGTGGCTCCAAGTTATTTGGGCCAAATGTCCGGGATGTCATCATTGACTTAAAGTCATCTGGTAGGGCTATCAAGTCTGTCCATTTGCTTTACCATATGCAACGTAGGAGCATACAACGCCCATCCTTTCGTAAGGTGTCCCACAAGTCTGGAGCAGGCTCCTGTTCCCGGGGGGGGGGGGAGCCTCCTCCACTTTGCCCACTCCCTTCTCCTCCAGCGCTGCCACAAAGAGACCATGAGGTGACAGATCAGCCCCGCCTGACTCCTTGCCAGACCCTCCTCTTCCAGTCCCTATCCAAGAGTTGATGGTCGGAGGTCCATTCACCCTCCATCTCAATCAATGGAGAACTATCTCTTCAGATGCCTGGATTCTTCAGATTATTGGAGGGGGGGGGGTCACACTCTAGAACTTTTAGAGGTGCCTCCAGAGACTCCTCCAACACCCTCTACCCATCTCCCAGCCCATCTAATAGTTCTCCAGGAAGAGGTACAGTCCCTTCTGCGTAAAAAAGCCATTGAGCCAGTGCCTGGGCACCAGAAAAACAAGGGATTCTATTCCAGGTTCTTCCTGGTCCCCAAAAGAACCGGAGATTTGAGGCCTATTCTAGATCTCAAGGACCTCAGTCTTTATATCCAGTACAGAAAATTCTGCATGATCACTCTGCCAAGCCTGCTGCCCCTCCTCAAGCAGGGCAACTGGCTGTACTTCCTGGATATGCAAGATGCTTATCTGCATATCTCGGTGTGTACAACACACAGGAAGTTTCTATGATTATTTTTTCAGGGTGACCTTTACCACTTCAAAGTATTGCTGTTTGGCTTATCTTCTACACCGTGGGTCTTTACACAGTGCTTAGCAGTAGTAGCTGCTGCCCTCCGGAGAGAAGGACTGTACGTTTTCCCCTACCTGGATGACTGACTCCTCAAGGCTCCATTCAGTGACCAGCTCCTTCAGACCCAGGAGTGGACCCTCCAGCTGTTTCTGTCCCTGTGCATCACTGTCAATCTGCCCAAATCCATCTTGATTCTGTCCCACAGGCTGCAGTACATAGGGGTGGTCCTGGACTCTATGCAGGGAGAGCCTTCCTGCCTCTCAGCCGGGTGGAGTGCCTCATTGCCCAGGCTCAAGAGGTCACCCATAGTCATTATGTTCCTGTGAGGGTGTACCTGAGGCTATTAGGACTTATAGCCGCAGCCATTGCCATGATCCCCTTGGCCAGACTGCACATGTGGGTGCTCCAGTGGACACTTCAGGTGCATGGGACCAACGCACAGATGACTTAGAACCACTAGTACTGGTCTCCTCCCCAGTCTGCAAGGTACTCCAGTGGTGGATGGACCTCCAGAACTTGTCACAAGGCGTTCTATTCCAGATCTCTTCTCCCCATCAGATCCTCACCATGAATACCTCCAGATCGGGCTGGGGAGCACACCTGGGCCCCTCTCAGACTCGGGGGACATGGTTCCAGATCAAGATGTCTCTGCATATCAACGTCCCGGAGATGCAGGCAGTCCTGTATGTCATGCAGGCCTTTCAGAACCGTCTCCTTCCGGGTCAACTGCTGATCCAGTCAGACAATCTCAGTGTTGTTTACTACATCAGTAAGCAAGGGGGAACCAATTTGTACACCCTGTGCAGGGAGGCCATGAGAGTCTGGTATTGGTCACTGGACTACAGTCTGGTTCTTTCGGCAGTCCATGTCCTAGGCATGCTAAACAACCTGGCGGACAGCCTCAGCCAGACTCAGTCCAGCATGCATGAATGGGGAACTTCTTTCATCCATTGCAGAACATCTCTTTGCCAAATGGGTTATCCAGAGTTGGACCATTTTGCATCCCACTCAACACAAAACTGCTCAGTTTCTGCTAGCTAGATCCAGGGCCTGGAGTTTTCTGGTGAGATGTGTTGTCCCTCTCCTGGAGCGGGAGGTTCCTTTATTCCTTCCCTTCATTTCCTCTGATTCAGAGGGTGCTAATCAAGCTGCAAATGGAGGGAGCCAGCATGATTCTGGTCGCTCCCTTCTGGCCATGGCAGATATGGTTTCCATTAATCAATCAATCAATCAATCAATCACTCCAACTTTATTTAACCAGGCAGTTACATCGTTGAGCAAGCTCATTTGCAAGATGGTCCTGGTCACAGAGGACAAATTCATTTACAGTATTCAGCATCATTTCATAACACAGCAGATACTGAAACAGACTATTTTTAAGTACGAGATCAATAGGTAACTGCAGCAAGATTTAGATAATGAGGGCTATATACATATACAGGCAATTCATCATATATGGGTTAAAAAACAATGGAGGACAGAGGGAGGAAAGGATGGCAAAGACACATGAGGGGAGTGGGGAGGGGGCAGCCCTGCTAGGGCAGAGGCCCCCAGGGGGGTTGCCATGGGGAAGGAGGGAGCTGGGGGAGTAGTTACACTAAAAAGGAATGCCAGCAGACGGGGGAATAAGAGGGCCAGGGACGTCCAGAAGCTAGGGGAATATTCAGTCCGTATGCCAGTGATTACCTGAAGCAGTTGCATGCAGTCTTCAGGCATCGATAAAGCAGCTGCCTGAATATGTAGGGGCTAGGCAGGAGGGAAAGTTTAAGTGCTTTTTGCTTGTTGTTCCAAAGTGATGGTGGGAAGGAGCTGATGGCAGTTGTGCCATGACGTGTCCTCATCCGTGGTAGCTTGAGAAGGACAAAGGAGGAGTTCAGTATGTCGTACGCACCTTTAGACCGTTCGAGCAGGTTGCAGATATAGGGTGGGAGTTTGTTAGAAATAGCCCTGAAGAGCCACATGAGGGTGTTTATTTGCCTCCTCATGAAGAGGAAAGGCCAATCAATTGCCTGGTACAACAGGCAGTGGTGAGTCCACAGGGGCATGTCAAGTATGAATCTCAAAGCACGATGGTAGAGTGTGTCAAGCTTCTGGAGGGCATACTGAGGGCAGTGACTGTAGAGAAAGTCAGCATAGTCAAGCAAGGGTAGAAAGGTTGTTTGAACCATCCGCTTCCTAGCTTCAAAAGTGAGTAGATGTCTTATGCAGTAAAATATGCCAAGGCGCTGTCTTAGCTTTTTTGTTAACTCACTTAGGTGTTTAATGAAACCTAGTTTGTTACCCAACCAGACTCCCAGATATTTGAATTTATCCACTATTTCCAGAGATTCACCAAGGAGGGTGATAATCTGGGGGTTACCAGGTGTCCCCATATTGTGGGAGGAGTGTGGGGAGATGATCATGGCTTTGGTCTTTTTGGCATTGAGCAAGAGCTTCAGGCTCAGCAGGTTATGCTAGAGCCTGGAGGATGATAAAGTCCTGCTGTAACTCCTTGTAAGCAAGATCTAGAGAGGGGTTGGTTGTATAGAGGACTGTGTCATCCTCAAAAAGGTGAACATTTCTTCCAAGAATACCAGAATCTATGTGGTTAATAGAAAGTTCGAAGAGGCTAGGCCCCAAGATAGAACCTTGCAGGACGCCTCGGGGCAAAGCTTTTTACTGGGGACAGTTTCCCTTGTGCTTTAATTTGTTGTGTTCGATTTGTGAGGTAGCAGTGGAACCACTTTACTGCAGCAGGGGTCAGACCAATACTACCTAGAGTATCAAGCAGGATAGAGTGATCAGCCGTGTCAAAAGCTTTGCTAAGGTCAAGGAAAAATGCATAAATGTGCTGTTTATTATCCAGGGCTTTTAACCAGTCATTAGACACTTTGGCTAGAGCTGACACGGTGCTATGCTTAGGTCTGAACCCCGATTGGGCTGGGTTAAGGATATTTTCACAGTCCAAATACTCCCTCAGTTGTGAGTTGACAATTTTTTTCTAGTAGCTTGGATAGTACAGGAAGAAGGGAGATTGGTCTGCAATTATTCAACTCTGTAGGGTCTCCCGACTTGAACAAAGGGATATGTGCGATGTTCCAGCTGAGAAGTAGCTCCCCTTGGGTAAATGAGCTATTAAATAGATGAGCAGTCAGTGCTGCCAGATGGTAATAGCCTGCTTTTAGAAACAAGGGTTCAAACTAGTCGGCATCAGCACTCTTTTTGGTATCTAGCAAGAGAAGGTGGTCCTCCACCTGTTTAAAGGATACTGGCTGGAAATTAAAGGGAGGGTGGCCGGTACAGGGGACAGAAGCAGGGCCAGTACCTACACTGGCGGCACTTGGGGCACTCAGTTTACTAACAGGCGAGGCATCGAATGCAAGGTCTGCAGTAGCAAAGTGGTTATTGAGCTGGTCAAGGATCTCAGACCTATCTGTGTAGGAGTTATTGTTCACTACAATTTTGGCCGGAATTGGGGTGGCAGGAGAGTGTCCTTTGACCTCTTTCAGGATTTGCCAAAACTTGGCTGAGCAGTTTTTGTTTTCCTCAAGGGCGGACTGAAAGAAACATGATTTTTCCATCCTGAATCAGTTTGGTGCAGGTGTTCCTGGCTACCCAAAAGGAGAGCCAGTCTGAGTCGGACTGTGACTTCCTTGCCCTTTTCCATAGTGTGTCTGAGGACTGCAGGGCACTCTTCAGGGATGGGCTGAACCAATCAGGTGCCCGTTTCCTAGAGTTAACCTTTCTTAAAGGAGTGTGTTTATTGATTACCCTTAGTAACAATTCCTGGAAGATACAGAAAGCTTCAGACACAGAAAATGCGAGATAGACGTCCTGCCACTTAATATTCCCGAGATCTGTCAGAAAGGCAGGGAGACAGAAGTGTTTTAGGCTGCACTTTAGCTTGAAGGTAGAGGTGGAAGGTAGGTGTGGGTACGCCTGACACAGGCAACAGTGCAGTGGTCACTCAGGTCATTATGGAAGACCCCTGTATGGGAGCTATTATGTGGCTTGTTGATGAGCATAAGATCCAGCAAAGAGCTTCAGTCGGGTTTTTTTTATTTTTATTAGGTCGGGTAACCTTAGGGGTAATCTGAGTTAGCCCGTGCTTATCGCAGAAATCTTTCAGCCTGTTGGCGTAGGCATCGTTCCAGTTAAGATTAAGGTCCCCATTATGATGCATTCAGTAGTCGCTTTCTGCAAGAGGAAGTGAAGGTTAGGTAGTATACACAGGCTAGCAGCAGGCGGCCTATAACATGCAGCTAACAGTAGGGCTACTCCAGGCGATAAGGTTAACTTGAGGGCATGAAACTCAAATTCTTTGGGCACTGATGTACGGACAATATCAGAGGTAAGGAATTTGTCCTTAATATATATGGCAACACCACCGCCTCTGGTCGACCTGTCACACCTGTGTAGGTTGTAGCCAGGGATGTTGAGCATTTTGTCAGGAACATGATTCTTAAGCCAGGTTTCTGAGAACATTGCTACATCAGGCGTTGCATGAAGCACCCCGGCTTGGACCAGATCAAATTGATTGACTAGGCTGCATACATTCATATGCAGGACGCTCAGGCCCTTTAACTGTGGGAGCTCCCCTGGAGCAGCTAGCAGATGGGGGGGCACGTTTAGTTCCACATTACCTGCACAGAGCAACAGAAGGATTAATAGTTTCCTGAGACATCTTACAAGGAATCTCAGAAAGGCTTTGTTAGGTTGATTAGCATGGGCACTGCCTAGGGCAGCAGAACAACAGTTGGAGGGGCAACGAAAGGTGGTCAAAGCAAATATTGCTATCCTAATGGAGAAGATAAGGGGTATCTGCTTAGGCGGTGTTGGGCAGTAAGGGATGTGAAATGTTCTGATTGCGTGTGGATTACTGCCTTTGGAAGGAGTTAGTTGAGGAGCAAACACCACCAGACTTGATTCCTGGCATGTAGGAAGGAAGGTTGTTTCTTTCAGAGTGTCCGTATTAGGCTCCAATGTTAGATGGAGGACGCAGCCAAGGAGGAAAAGGTAAGCTATGGGCACCATCTTGGGAGCGCTGAGTAGCAGAGGAGAGGCGACACCTTATAGGTGTTCTTGGGTGACTTTGACAGTAACCCTGTAAAGGCGAAGAAGCCTGGGGCAGGCCAAAGGCTATAGGGCTGAGTGTTAAGAGAATGATTTGGCGAGGTGGGTTAATAGAGCAGCTGAACAGGCAAAAAAAGTCAGTGAAGGTTATAAACCAGTAAACATAGTGCAGTATAGTAAAGAAAAGGAGAAAGAAATGGAGGAAGAAGTAAAAAAAATTAATAACAGAGCACCAGTTTAAGATATAAAATGTAGGTTAAAATAGGGCGTTTTAGCTAGGACGGGGAGTACCAAGACAACTTGGTGATTATTGGGACTATGTAGAGGATAGCAAGGGAGGAAGTTCAAGTATGGAACTGTAGAGTACATAGCAGAGCAGGTGCTAAACAAAGCTGATAGATAAGCAGATGGCGAAAATAAGATGTCTTTAAAGGGAGGGCAGGAGAAGTGTTAGGCCTAATAACTGCACTTTGCATCTTTAAGGGGAATTGCAATATTAGTGGGAGGGGAGGATGAAAATTGCCATGGGGCGGTGTCGAGGGGGGAGGGAGAGTATGTAATAAAGGGTGGGGGGATGGGCAAAAAATTCAAGCAGGAAGGAGACAAAGTGAAACAGAAATTGGATAATTGCAGGGCATAGTTTACAATGGTGACCCAAATGAAACCTGGTCTAAAAAAGAGTGTGTTCACAAAAAAACTGTTCCACTTTACGCTTTAGTGTCTGATCCAGGGTGAATTACCACAGGACCTTAAAACAAGGAGAGCTGTAATATTTTAAAACATACAAACCTGCACTCTAAAAGAACCTGCACTTCAGACTTCCATTGGAGTGCAGAATTGCTGTAAACAGGCTTAGGTTCACATTTAAATTAGGATTCAGAGGACAATTTGGAGAAACTTAACCAGTACCAGAATCAGTAAGTAACATTAGCTTAAAGTCCAAAAGGAACAGGAGTAGCAAAGAATTAAAGAAGTGGAGCAGCTAATCAGCAGGCAGAGCTGATGGTTCCAGCCAGTCAAGTTTTAGCAGCATACCTTCAGTCTGGCGATCAGTGGGTAGTACAGCGAGGAAGGCAGCCAGCGGACAGAGGGGACCCACCGGGCAGCTTGCAGCAGTGGCACCCGTGTCAAGGGTGAAGTTGCAACAGTTAGCAGAGGAACCACTAGTTCTTGTACCCCTCTACATGGATCTGCTGACGCAGGCCCAGAGGACCCTGGTCCATCTGAACCTCAGGTCCCTTTGTCTGCATGCCTAGCTCCTGAGAACATAGCCATCGCCCAATTTGGTGTATCTCAGAAGGTGGTGGGTGTCCTCGTGGCAGTTCGACAACCTTCCACCAGAGCCATTTATGCCGTGACATGGAAGAGGTTTGCCATCTAGGCTGCCAAGCATCATCTGGACCCATTCATCTGTCCAATGAGCCAGATTCTGGACTACCTGATCTCTCTGTCAGAGTCAGGCCTCCAGTAATCCTCCCTCATGGTGCACATTTCAGCTATTTCAGCCTTTTATGAGCCCGAAGATGGCCGTACTGTGGCTGTTAGGTGTGCCCCATACCTTTTTCAGGGGCGTCCTGCACCTGAAACTTCCAGTCCGTTCTTCTGCCCTGGCCTAGGATCTAAATTTTGTTTTGGAGAAATTACCCTGTTTTCTTTTGAGCCAGTCGCAACTTGCGAGCTACGCTTCCTTTCTTGGAAAGCATTCTTTTTGGTTGCTGTTACTTCTGCTCGGACGATTGCCGAGTGTCAGGCTGTCTGGTTTGAGGAGCCTTACTTAATTTTTCACAAAGACAGGGTGTCTTTGTGCATGAATCCTAAGTTTCTTCCCAAGGTGGTGTCTGAATTTACTCTGAACCAATCTGTCCGCTCACCAGTTTATTTTCTCGAGCGTGCCAATCTAGGGGAAGCACTGCTCCATACTTTAGATGTGCACAGAATTTTGAAATACTGTCTGCTCCAAACTAAGGACTGCAGACAAACAAAACAACTTTTAATTTTTTTCACCCCGGGAAGAGAGGGCACTAAGGTTTCCAGACAATGTTTGTCCAAATGGTTGGCCCATTGTATTGTGTTCTGCTACAAGAAGCATGGCAAAGAGTTGCCAGGGATGATGAAAGCCCATTCCATGAGGGGCATGGCTACCTCTGTGGCCTGTTTCAAAGGGGTCACAGCCAGCCGGCCCAGTGGCACAGAGGGTTGAGGTGCTGGGCATCTTACCTTGTGCTATGCTGGCGACCTGGGTTCAGGAATGACCCTGGGTCATCGGGGTGCTGATGTTGGGGGGGTAGAGCAGGATTCAGCATGCCAGCGGGCAGCTCTCCTCTCCTCTCCTGAGGGTGGGGAGGGTGGGTTGTCGCCCGTGTTGTTCCACTCCCACCAGCTGGAGGTCCGGTGGGTAGCATAGGCAGAAAAGGGGCGGCAAAGAATTGGGAGGTGCAAGGGGTTGAGTGGCACCATGGGATGCGAAGTGTGCCTCTACACGCTCGCATGGCCGTGTGCCAGGGCAGGGGAGAAAATCTATAAAAATGCTATGTGTCCCCATCACTAGGAGGCGACGGGGACCAAAAAACTAAATACAAAAAAGGGGGGGGTTTCAACCACTGACATCTGTGCTGCTGCCACGTGGAGTACCATCCATACTTTCACCAAGCACTACAGTCTGGACGTTGCTTCTAGAGCCTGGGCACACTTCAGCTGGGCTGTCTTGCAGGGCCTCCTGTCCTAGGCTTTGGTTGGCCTTGCACCCAGACTGTTTTGCTGCACCTGTAATTATTTAGGACTCATTCCTACGGTGTGATCTGATGACTGAGATACCCCTGAAGAAGCTAGAACAGTTATGTAAAAACTTACCATAACAGTAGATCTTCGAGGAGCTCTCAGTCGTCAGGTCTGCCTTCCTTCCCACCATCCCCCTCTTATGGGGCTGTCTTCTCAGAATTGGCTAACTGGTGTATCCAGCCTTTTATTCTGGCCATGGGGGCTCTTAGGCCCCCATGGCAGGGTTGGTGACTTCAGCATAGACGACCCCTGTGGTACTGATGGAAAATCTTCCGTGTAGATGCTGCTTCACCAACAGTGAAGTTCCTACGGTGGAACTAACGATCTCGCCAGCTTGTCAGTTGTGGAGACCAAGGAACACCTGACCAGGCTGGGAGACAAGCTGTCATCCATTTCATCCGGCATCTCCTTCTCTGAGATCCTGTTGGTCTGGGAGAGGGGGGCAGACAGAAGGAAGGTCAGAGAAGGGGAGATAGGGGAGCTAAACAGGTGGCTCAAGGGCTGGTGCCAGGAAAAAGGACACAAATTTGTAGGTAATAGGCAACAGTTTTGGGAGTGAAAGTTCTTTAAGTTCAATGGACTACATCTGACTAAGGAGGGAGTCAGTGCATTGGGGCAGAAGTTTGACGTCTTTGCAAAATATTTAAACTAGCAAATGGGGAGATGGGGTGCAGCACCCGATGCATCGAACGGGAAGAACACCCCTCTCCCCTCAGCTAGTGATCAAACAGGAGTTCAGCATGTTTGTAGTTCATTTGCATCACCAGATAAGGAAAAAGGTCTGGCTTCCCATGCGACACACAGGGGAAACGCCAGACCTCGCCCAACAACTAACACACCAAAATCTGACCAATGGAAAATCATGCACACAAATGCCCGTGTTCTGGGAAACAAGATCTCAGACCTGCAGGCTACAATGACAGAGGCAAAACTGGACATAGTAGCCATTAGCAAGACATGGTTCACCAGTAACCCTACTTAGGAGACTTCAATACCCGACTATGTACTGTTCAGAAGAGACTGAGGTGCAAAAAGGGGGGGAGTGGCCCTTTATGCCAATGAAAATATCAAAGCTACAGAAATTCAGAATACACATAAGGAGCCAGAAGAATTGTGGGTCACTCTGGAAATAGGAAATGGGACAGCCATATGAACTGGGGTTGTCTACAGGCTTCCAGACCAGGTGGAGGACATAGACACATTACTGTTAGAAGATATACAAAACATGACTGCTAAAGGGGAGGTTCTGATAATGGGAGACTTCAACATGCCAGATACAGATTTGTCAATACCAGCAGGAACATCCGCTAGAACTAGACACACAGTGGATTCCCTGCAGGAGTAGGGCCTCAGACAACTGGTAGAACAACCCACAAGAGACAGGGCTATCCTAGATCTAGTACTGACTAACGGGGGAAAGGCTCATAGATCTCCAGCTAGAAGGTCACCTGGGGGCCAGTGACCATCACATGGTAGGATTCAATTTGGCCACTAGAACTAAATCATCCCATTCGAAGGCAAAAATATGGGACTTCAGAGGGGCTGACTTTGATAAGATGGCCAACAGAGTTAAGCTAGCCCTGGTGAGAAGAAATACAGGTGAGGGGGTACAGGCAAAGTGGGCAAGCATTAAGAATGCAATACTTGAAGCAACATCCCATTGTGTTAGAGAAAAAAGCAAGAGCAAAAGAAGGAGGAAACCATTTTGGTTCTCAAAAACAGTAGCAGAATAGGTCACAGCCAAAAGGCTGGCCTTCAGGAAATATAAGGGAATGAAGCGGGACGAAGATAGAGAGAGGCATACCAAACTTCCCGTAGGGAAGGCAGTAAGGCAGACAATGGCCCAAACTGAGGAAACACTAGCATGAACAGTAAAAGAAGGGGACAAGACTTTCTGTAGATACATTAGTCCAGAGGGGGTATTGCTAAGATCAAAGCGGATAAGGGGGAGTGTGTGGAGGAGGACCAAGGAAAAGCATATATCCTAAATAGATACTTTTTCTCAGTATTTACTGAGGAGAAAGTAGGGCAGGGCAGGGCCCACAGCTCAGCACCATGGACACAGGGGGGAGGGAGGGAGGTGTGCACTAGTACCTTCACAAAAGAAAGGGTCCTACAAGAGCTCACAAAGCTCAGGGTGGACAAGGCAATGGGGCCTGATGGCATACATCCCAGGGTGCTAAAGGAGCTAAGGGTGGAACTAACTGAGCTGTTATCAGAACTGCTTAGTGAGTTTCTGAGCACAGGAGAGGTCCCAGAAGACTGGAGAAGGGATCTGGATAAACCGGCAAAATGGTCGGAAGAGTGGCAAATGGGGTTTAATGCAAAGAAGTGCAAGATCATAGGGAAGAGAAACCCTGAAACCACCTATAGGTTGGGAGGGAAGTTGCTGGTAATCACAAGGGAAGAAAGAGACTTGGGCATCATCATCATCACAATGAACTGAAATCTTTCAAGCAGACCACTAAAGCATTAGGTAAGGCTAGAGGGATGTTAGGGTGCATTAGCAGTGGTATCGCAAGTCATAAGAGGGAGGTAATAATCCCCTTTACAAGACATTGGTTAGGCCCTATCTGGTGTTAAGCTCATACACAGTGTTAACTATAACCTTTACAGCTCCACTTATATAAAAAGAAATTTCAAGGCACACCAGCAGTTTCTGTTTTAAAATATGTATCTTTACTTTAAAATAGGAAAACAGAAAATATTACAGAAGAAAATATCCCAACACATACAGCCTTAAAACAAACAGGTTAAAAGTGCAAATTCCTACAAATAATAACACTCAGACTAATCTTGTCTAAGGTCCTTACTTCTTAATCTTTTCAGTGCTTTGATGTTCCTCTTCTCTCAGTCAGAAATATGAAAGTGTGTATGAGCTTATTGTTATACCAAACTGGGAAACGGATAGAGTTCTCTAAGGTCTTGCATAGAGTTCTAAGGGTTCATTTTGTAGACCTGGTTATGTGCCTGTAGGCAAATATATCTGGCCCCCCGAAGACAGAATTATCTGAGCCTGATAATTGGGTACACTGACAAGAGGTTATCAGTTTGAATCCCTCCAGAACTTGAGACTAAGGTGACTCGAACCCACAAAACAGACAAGAGGGTTACCTTGTACTGTTAACTGTCCACAAATCATATGCTCAGAGGTTGGCACTTTGGGAGTAGAGGGCTGATCAGCTGAGTGAATTTGTGACAGATTGATTGGCAGCGGTGGCATAAAAAGTGTGGCGGTATAAGCTTCATTGTTCAGTGTGTCAGCTTGAGACCGTTCAGCTCACTTGAAAAAGAGAAAGGCAGTGTTTTATTTCAGAAGGAAACAGAACTATATCCCTTGACTTACAGTCACATTCCTACCCATTTTATTTTTTTTTCTGAAGTGCAGTCAGAGTAGCAATAGTCAGGGAAAATGACTTCCGACTACAGCAGGCACACTGTAGATTATTTGAAGCAGTTGTGCGAGGACAGAGGAGTCCTGTTCGAGGTGACAGCCAAAAAGCAGAACCTCATAGAGGCCCTGATGGTAGCAGATACCCAGAGCAGCGAGTCACAGACCGTGACTGAAAGAGACCAGACCTCGAGAGTGGCAGGACTAGCGGCCAGTGAGGAGTCCCGAGCCGATGTGGAAGACAGTAGGGCCTCTGTCAGTGAAGGACCACAGCAGCAAGAGACGGTCACCAGCATCCTGAATCCAGAGGTACTCAGGCTGCAAATTGAGTTGCGTGGGATGGCACTGGAGGCAGAGCGAGAACAGAGGGAGGCAGACAGTGAGGAGCGTGAGCGCCAGTGAGCTGCAGAGGAGAAGAGAGAGCAAGAATGCAGAGAGGCAGAGGAGCGCCAGTGGCAACATGAACTGGAGAAGCTACGACTCCGACCAGCGGCACCAGAGCAGGTAAGTGGCTTGGGTTTAACTGGGACTGCAGGACTGGGTTACAAATTGAACTCCAAATTAATAGCCGAGTTTAAAGAAGGGGAGAACATGGATGCCTTTTTAAATTCTTTTGAAAAAGTTTGTATTCAGGCTAAAATTCCTAGAGAGTCCTGGAGCTTCCAGCTATCCCCACTACTTACCGGGAAAGCTCAGAATGCATTGGGTCAAATGAACAATGAGGACAGTGATATTTACAGTAAGTTAAAAGCTGCACTGTTAAAGAAGTTTGAATTAACTGCTGAATCATACAGAGCTAAATTCCGTAAGCTCAGGAGAAGCTCTGAAACGAGCTATGAGGAACTAGCCACAAAACATCTGTTTTTAAAATGTTGGTGGGAAGGAGTTGAGGCAAACTCTCTTAATAAAATTGAAAATGTGATTTTATTAGAACAGTTTTATTGGGCATGCCCAGCAGAGCTAATACCCTGGCTAGAGGACCGAGATCCAAAAACAGTGCAAGAGACTGCTGAACTCTCGGACCGCTATACCAAGAGCAGACCTGCTCTGAGAATGAAAGGGGCCGGCGTGGCAGCGCAGAAAGGGAAAAGCGCGCCTTCAGGGCAGATAAAACCCTCACTGTCTCCACCAAAACCAGTTAGCCCCAGGTTTCAACGAAAAGATTTATCTGAAGTAAGAAATGCATGTTGGCTGTCTAATGAAACTGGGCATATTGCCAGACAGTGCCCCAAAAAGGCGAGTCATAATACACAACAGGGTGCTAGAAAAGAAGTGGGTTGTTTGTGTGTCCCTGGGAGCATGCCAGTGAACATGAGGGAACACATGCACCCAGTCATAGTAAATGGTGTACAGACGCAGGGGTTAAGGGACACAGGGGCATCCCTGACATTGGTAAAGGGGGATCTGGTACAGCCTGGTCTGCTTATACCCAATAAATACGTAACTATATAAGGGTTTACTGGTGAAGAGAAAACACTGCCACTCACTAGTGTTCTCCTGGACTGGGATGCAACAGGTGGCTGTAGCCAACACATTAGCAGTGGATGTGATCCTGGGTAACAATCTCCAGCAGGGGGTGGTATGTGCAATTACCCATAGCCGAGCGGCAAGGGAAAATTGTAGTTCCCTGAACCCCACAGAAACCAGTGTGAAAACCACTGAGAGGCTGGTTCACTAGCCTGTATCTCCAGATGGGAAGACTGATAAAAAGGGGGTAGAAATTTCCCCAGTAGCAAGTAACCACACAGCTACAGAGGGTTACTCCGAAGAGGGAGGGGTGACAACTTGTCAGAGGGTTGGGATTGACAGTGATCCTGAGGGCCCTGACGCTAGTGCTAGGGACCTAGTTTAATGACTGAAGGGGACCTGTCCCATGCCTTGGGACTGTGTGAGGGGTTTGCAGCTGCTCAGCGGAGTGACCCTAATTTAGAGAAGCTGAGGGCTTGGGCAGAGTCGGAGGGCACACAGGGAGGTGACGGCAGACATAAGGTTTATTGGGAAAATGGGCTTATGTATATACAGGCAGTACAGACAGAGGGAGGGATGCTAGGCAGGCAGCTTGTCATTCCCCAGGGATATCGTGAGCAGTTGCTCAAGATTGCCCATGATATTCCCTTGTCTGGTCATCTGGGAATCGCACACACTATGCAGCGGTTAGCCCAGAATTTCTACTGGCCTGACTTCACCCAGCAGGTGAAGGAGTATTGCAGGTCTTGTCACCGGTGCCAAGAAATAGGGAAGGCAGGCAAGAAAACCCAAGCCACCCTGATCCCCTTGCCCATAGTGGAGGAGCCATTCCAGAGGGTGGGAATGGATATTGTGGGGCCTTTAAATACCCCCAGCTCCTCAGGGAAGAGATTCATCCTGACTGTGGTGGATTATGCCACCGGTACCCAGAGGCAGTCGCCCTATCCTCTCTGAGGACAGACAAAGTGGCAGATGCCTTACTTGGGATTTTCTCCTGTGTTGGGTTTCCGCAGGAGGTAATCACCTATCGAGGGGGTTCCTTCATGTCGGACCTGATGAAATGTTTATGAGAGAAGTGTGGTGTGGTGCAGAGATGCATGACACCGTATCACCCACAAGCCAATGAACTTGTGGAATCATTCAATGGTACCCTAAAATCAATGCTCTTGACGTTTGCTGAACAGCATGGGAGGGACTGGGAGAAAAACCTTCCCCACCTGTTGTTTGCATACAGGGAGGTGCCCCAAGAGTCGACAGGATTTTCCCCCTTTGAACTCTTATGTGGACGCCGGGTACATGGGCCCCTAGACTTGATCCAGGAGGACTGGGAAGGCAAGCACACCACCCAGGGAACTCCCATTTTGGATTATGTCCTAAGGTTTAGGGAAAGGCTGAAGGAGCTTATGGAGACAGCCTAGAGCAACCTGGCAGCTGCCCAACAGAAACAAAAAGTATGGTATGACCGCAGAGCCAGAGCTCGCTCGTACATGGTGGGTCAGGAAGTCATGGTCCTTATTCCGGTCCGAAAAGACAAGCTGCAAGCTAAGTGGGCAGGACCGTACAAAGTGGTTAGGAAGGTAAATGATGTGAACTACATTGTGGAGTTACCTGACCATAGACAGACAGAAAGGATGTACCATGTCAACATGATGAAGCCATATGCAAATAGGGCTATCATGGTGTTCGCAGTGTGTAGTCATGGGGAGGGGACGGACGAAGGAGACCCCCTTTCTGGATTTGCTGGAAGAGAGTAAGTGGAAGTTCTCTGTGGAGGCAGTAAAATTGTCTCCCCAGCTGACCCTGGGCCAGAACCAGAAAGTAAGGGAGGTTTTAGCAGACTTTGCCCCCTTGTTTAGCGCCAAGCCTAGACTAACCCCCTTAGCGACACACGATGTGGAGACAGGGACACAGACGCCCATACGGCGGACAGCATATCGTGTGTCAGAGGCTGTCCAAAAGGACATTAGGAGGGAAGTGGAGAAGATGCTGGATTTAGAGGTAATCTAGAGATCCCACAGTCCCTGGGCCTCACCCGTAGTCCTTGTACCCAAGCCAGGTGGCTCGACTCATTTCTGTGTAGACTATTGTGGACTGAATGCAGTCACGAAGTCAGACGCCCACCCGATGCCCTGGACGGACGAACTCCTGGACAAGTTGGGAGGCGCGACCTATCTTACGACCATTGACCTGACAAAGGGGTATTGGCAGGAAGAGTTGACTGACAGAGCTAGGGAGAGGTCAGCCTTCATCACTCCGATAGGCTTATTTGAGTTCAAAGTAATGCCTTTCGGAATGAAGAATGCCTCGGCCACTTTCCAAAGGTTGGTGAACCAGGTGTTAAATGGTGCTGAGGAGGAGTACTCCATGGCACACCTGGATGACATTGCCAGCTTTAGTACCAGCTGGGAGGAACACCTGTCCCACCTTAGGGAAGTGCTGGACAGGATACAGAAGACCGGGCTCACTGTCAAAGCCGAGAAGTGCCAGGTGGCCATTGGAGAAGAGGCATACCTCAGGCATGTGGTAGGCCAGGGACAGCTCTGTCCTAACCAAATAAAAATAGAGGTAATCCAGGCATGGCCAGACCAGAAACTCAGAAGCAAGTCAGGAGTTTTCTTGGGACAACAGGGTACTATAGAAAATTTGTACCCAATTACAGTGCTCTGGCTGCTCCCCTATCTGACCTGACAAAGAAAAGGATACCCAAGAAAATTACCTGGGGCCCAGCCTGTGAGGAAGCCTTTTCCAAACTAAAGGAGGCACTGTGCAGTGCTCCTGTTTTGACAAGTTCTGACTATAGTAAAACCTTTATAGTTCAGACTGATGCCTCAGACATGGGTATTGGGGCAGTACTGAGCCAGACATCCAGCAAAGGGAGGGACCACCCCATAGCCTTCCTGAGTAAAAAAGTTGCTTCCCAGTGAGCAGTCATACTCCACGGTGGAAAAGGAGTGTCTTGCCATAGTGTGGGCCCTAAAGAAATTGGAGCCATACTTGTATGGGCAGCATTTTGTGGTGCAGACTGACCACAACCCCCTAATTTGGCTGACGCAGATGGGGAAAAACAGTGGTCGATTACTAAGATGGAGTCTTGCTTTGCAAGGATATGATATGACCATTCTACATAGTGCAGAAGCGACCAATCAGAACTCAGATGGGTTGTCCAGGGTGTATGAGGAGTGAACTGATTTGAGAAGCTCATCCCATGCAGGGGATAGACCCCCCCAAATTCAGTCTAGGTGGGGAGGAATTGTCACACTTGGACAGCTGGTTCTGATCCCTGTATCATTTGATTTTGTAAATTTAAAAAAATGTATGATGGACTGTGGCAGAAGGAAATGCTGGCTTGCTGAAACTGACACTTCAAACCCCCCCAGGGATAAGTTCAAAGGACAGGACATAGCTAAACTGCAGATATCTGGGGTGCAATTATCTTGTCAAAATCTTTTTGCTAGCCAGGGGCTGCCCACAATGACATGCAATGTTGACGAATATGTAATGTGGGCAGCCCTACCACTCCTCAGTTCCCCACTAGAAATTAGCCTTGGAGGGTCTCTAACTGTGAGGAACCAGGAGATTACACCAGTATCAGGCAGCAAGGAGAGGCATGGGACTAGAGACGTGACACATGGAATAAGGCTTTAGGCACAGCATCTGATAAAAATCTCAGGATACTGAAAGGGGGAAGGTTGGTAGGGTATTGTGTGGGCTAATGGAGGAGGATCTCTCGAAGATCTACTGTTCTTACATAACTGTAAAATCTTTCAATTCAATTCACTTGATTTGTAGAAAAGGCGCTGTTCCAAAAGATCATAGCGCCTTAACAATTAAAACAGTAAAAAAAAATACTCCCAGCCAGATAGCATCACTAAGCAAAATCACCAAAAACAAGTTCAAATAAGTATGTTTTCAGAGCTGCTTTAAAGCTCTCCACAGTCAGGCGCTCTCGTATCTGATGAGGTAGAGTTTTCCACAGAGTGGTGGCTGCGAACATAAATGCCTGGGACACAGATGTCTTTAACCAAACCCTGGCAACCTCTAGCAATCCCTCGTCGGCAGAGTGGAGTGGTCGGGGGTGGGTGAGGGCAGTAAGGAAACAGAAGCTCTTGCAGGTATCCCAGTCCCTGACCATGTAGGGCCTTGTAGGTCAGCAAACCGAACTTGAAGGTGATCTGCCACTGAACTGGCAGCCTGTGCAGTTCGCGCAGCACAGGTGTGATATGACTGGATCAAGATGACCCAGTCAACAACCTGGCTGCAGCATTCTGCACCAGCTGCAGGCGGCGGATATCAACCCCCGGAAGCCCTAAGTAAAGGGAGTTAACAGTAGTCAAGGCAGGAGGTCACCAAGGCGTGGATCAGTGTTGGAAGGTCGTCAGATGGAACAAGGTGCTTAATCTGGGTAATATTCCTCAGAATATTATACCCAGATTTCACATCTGTTCGGAGGTCAGCAGCTGGCTACCACCGAGCCAAAGCCCGGAGGCACTGCCAGCCACCAGTTTCCCAGTCCAGCAACCCAGATCCACTACCAACACCACGGTCTTGTCAGGAGTCAACTTCATCCAGCTGTCATTCATCCAGTCCTGTATCTCGGCGAGGCAGTTGTTAAACACCGAAACCGCACTATCCTGCTCTGGAACAAAGGACAGGTATAGCTGAGTATCATCTGCATGACAGTGAAAACCCAGCCCGTACCTCCTTACAGTGTCTCCCAGTGGCAGCATGTACACCACGAACAACATGGGGGACAACACAGAACCTTGTGGAACCCCACATGGCAGTGAGAATGAGTTTTAAGAAAAAATTCCCTGGCACCACCCTCTGAGGTCTGCCAGAGAGGAAAGATTGGAACCATCTGAGGACCATCAAGGATATCTCCTCCATTAGTCCACACCTTTGGAATGACTCCCAAGCAGTACTAAGTAAACTGGGATGATGGCACAGTCTGATATGTGATCAGGACAGAAGGCCTTGCAGTACAGCAAGACACGTCTATGAGAGATGACGTCCAGACTTTAATGTTTAGTGGAAATGTGTACAGTGCTCTATTTAGTTGTAGCACAAATGTCAGCAGCAGGGACATTCTTGAAACAAGTAACCATACCCCTTGTGGAGTGGCCATGTATAGTACCAGGAAGTTTCTTACCGTACTTCCTATAACAAAACGTAATACAATTTGCCAGTCATTTAGACAGGCATTGTTTAGACACAGGAGCACCCTATTTTCCAGAGGCGAATGAAACAAAAAGCTAAGAGGACTATCTGCAGTCCTTAGAGTGAGTAACACTGTATGTCAGTGTTCTATGTACATCAAAAGCATGGAGCAGCATCTCACCCTGGTTGGCATGCTCAGGATAATATACAGGAAGTCGTATCAATCGGTTCATTATAAATTCTGATACCACCTTCGGTAGAAACTCAGGATTCGTATGAGAAGTGACTGTGCCTTTGTGAAAAATCAAGCAAGGGGGATCTCACATTAAAGCCTGAAGCTCGGAAGTCCTCTGAGCAGAAGTCATAGTGACTAAAAACAAACTCTGGTCAGAGCCAAAATGGGTGCTAATGCATTAACCTGAAAAGAGATGTAGAATAAAAGCGTGGCTTGGATTTTATTGTATTTATGTTATTATAATACTAATATTAAAATTCCAGATTTACATCACAGTAATACAAAACAAGCATTGGTCAATTGCAGTGATGTTTGATTGCATGTTTTTATAAAGCAAAGGAGTGAACAAAGGCATGGAGGAACTAGATGTGTGACTTGCTCAGTGTTGCAGTGACTGTTTCATTCTAGTTGGATTGGAAACAGCTGTATCTTCCAAGAATCAGTCTTCACCATTGAGTCACACTAGTGGGTCTTAACTGGACACATTAGGACCCTGCTGGAGCCAGAACTTTTCAAGGTGGGTTGGCGCTGAGATAAGCTGCACGCATGCATGACACCATAAGACTGCCTCGTGTTCCATGGCTTACCTCAACACCAGCCCTCAACCGTCTCAGTTCCTTTTTTCCTCTGCTGTCAGATATGCATCAGTGCTGATGTCGCTCGCCCACCGGGAGTCAGAACTTCACATCTATACAGCAACACCATTCAGATCTCTCAGTGTTTAAAGCTACAGTTTGATATTTTTGTGTCAGTTTAGTGATTTTACAGATATATTTCTGTCAGTGCCTCACAGCCCTACCAAGTCAACGGTCGATGGCCATGGAGGATGATGGTATGGGCTGTTTCCAGTCCACTTTCTTCATTGGGGGAAGGGCTCTGATAATGAGTGGTCCTGTGCTCCGGAGAATGGACAGTCCTCCAAGAAGCTCAAAAAGAAGCAAACCCATTCACGGTTGGTTCTCTGCGCCGCTCAGCCTTGAGTTCTTCCTCTTCCCGTCAGAAGGGGAAGAAACAATATCAGTCAAGGTCCCCATTCTCCCCGTCATAAGATCCTTGGTCTTCCTGAGTCATCGGCCCTCACTGGCACCATCAGCATCAGTGGGGGCCTCTGGTACTTCAGCTCTTGGGCCTGGAGCCCCTCTCTGTCTGTAAGTGGGAACTCTGGTGGGCAGTTCCACCATTGGGCAGCTCTCATGGAACAGTGGGTGCAGCATCTGGCTCATTTGTCTCTACCAGAGGAGCCAGTCCCTGGTCCTTCAGGGCCAGTAGAAATAGAACCGCAGGCAGGGCCTTCAAACCAGGTAGAGAGTTTGGCTCTGGCAACAGCCCCTGGGCATTTGTTGGTGACCGTGCTGCCAACTCCTGCCCCAGTGACTGCACCCCCATTCAGTGTTATGAAACCAGCAGTGGTATCATTGCTGGTCACTTTGGTGCTGGCCAGGTCATTGGTGCTGGGGTCAGTGCTGGGCTTAGGCCTTTCTGGGCCTGCCCGATGCCAGTCCTGGCACTGGTGCTGGGGATCTCCCTGATGCTGGATTTGGTTCCAGTTATGATGCTGACTCTTCACCAGCCCCTTGTCCCTTGGTGCCAGTGTCACCGGTATTGCCAGGTTCATGTTCTGGATTGGAGGGCTTACAGTCCACCTCTTTCTGGGAAAGATGTGGGGGGGATGAGTCTGACTCTGGCCTCATAATTTCTGAGAGCAATGAAGAAGACTTTTTTTTTTTTTTTTTTAAGCCTGGGCTCTTCAGACCCAGGCCCTTCTTCTGTTCCACAGGAGGATCTACCTTTCCAAGCGTTGCTCAAGAGTATGCAGTCTGCACTTGATTTTGAGCCTTCAACCATTGACCCAGTTACGCTTCTCTGTCTGCAGTGGTTAAGTGTTTCTAACATGCTGGTCAGTTTTGTTCCTCATATTCTGCCTGCATTTGAAACCTTGTCTAATGCAGTGTGCCATGAGATCCTCAGTGTTCCAGAGCTGGAGGCCCTCACCAGCAACACTGGTGTCACCAGGGGTCTCTGCTACTAGGAGGTCAAGGTCTCAGGCCCAGAGCCCCTCTCTGTCTGTAAATGAGGACTCTGATTGGCAGTTCTACTATTGGGCAGCTCTTATAGAGCAGTGGGCGCAGCTTCTGGCTCATTTGCCTTTGCCAGCAAAGCCAGTCCCTGTCCTTTGGGGCCAGTGGAGCTGGAGCCTCAGATGGGGCCCTCAAGCCAAGTAGCGCATTTGGTTTCGGCAACAGCTTCTGGGTCCTTGCCTGCCCCATTGGCCACACCCCCATTGTGTTACTGTGATGGGACCAGCCACAGTACTGTTGGTGGTCACTTTGGTGCTAGCTGGGCCATCACCGCCGGGGTCAGCACCAGTCTCAGTGCCAGGTTTAGGCCTTTCAGGGCCTGGCCCAGTAATGGTTCCAGTGCCGCCCTCAGTGCTGGGGATCTCTCTGGCACCACATTTGGTTCCAGTTATGGCATCCGTTGCACCAGCCCCTAATCCTTTGGGGCCGGTGTCACCGGTGTTCTCAAAGCCACGTTCTGGATTGAAGAGCCCATTATCCCCCCCCACCCCGTGACCCTTCCTCCAGGGAGGATGTGGCAAGGGACAAGTCTGACTCTCTTCTCATCATTTCTGAGGGTGGCAACAAAGACTTTCTTGAGCCTGGACTCTTTGGACCCAGGCCCTTCTTCTGTTTCACAGGAGGAGCTAACTTTCCAGGCTTTGCACAGAAATATGCATTCTGTACTTGATATTAAGCCTTCAGCTATTGACCCAGATAAACATCTCTGTCTGCAGTGGTTACACTTTTTTACCATGCCAGTCAGTTTAGTTCCTCCTTTTCTGCCCTCATTTGAAACCTTGTGTGATGCAGTGTGGCATAAACCTGCTTCTGTCCCTTCTGTCTGCATGCAGATAAACAGGAAATAAACAGGAAATACACTTCCCCTAAGGAAAGACCAGTGTATGTTTCTCAGCTAATAGCTGATGCCATTGTTATTCTCGCTGAGAATGACAAAGCCATTCTTCCCCAAAAGGTTACTTTGCGCCCTGTTAACAAGGAATCATGCAAGACTGGCAAAATGGGCAAGTGGGCTTTCACAGCAGCTATCCTTAGCATGTGGATTGCTAGATACCAAGGGCATTTTTCCAAATATGAGTATACCCTCTGGAGCTCACCTAATTCTCTGGCAGAATCCCTGCCAGATTCTGAAACTAAGCAAAAGATTCTACTGACTACCACACATGGAACTGAGTCTTATAGTCATCAGCTCAAAGCTGCTGTGGATGCCTTTGATACTGCCTCCTACTTTGCCACTGCAGCCATCTGTATCAGAAGGCATTCCTGGCTATGTACTTCTGGCTTTTCTCAGGATGTGCAGCAACAGGCTAAGAACATTCCCTTTGATGGTACTTACCTGTTTGGACAGCAGGTTGAGAAGTCTCTTGAGGTGTCTCAGAAAACTAGAGTGACCCTA
Source organism: Neoceratodus forsteri (assembly GCA_016271365.2). NCBI lineage: Eukaryota > Metazoa > Chordata > Ceratodontiformes > Ceratodontidae > Neoceratodus > Neoceratodus forsteri. Next base: position 575,180,541 of record CM057452.1, read on the forward strand.
AAGACTTAAAGGCCAGTTCCTGCTAACTCTCAGATGGGGAAAGGATGTGGTTTCTTTCAGAACTGGCAATCCTATTGCAGGAAAAGCAGTAGAATCCAGAACAAATCTCAGCCTCTCCAGCCTCACAAGAAGGTGCAGTCAAAGGCACAGATGCTGAAAGCACCCGGTGCCACCCTCTGAAGCTGCAGCCCTGGTCCTGCCTCAGCTGCCTGTGGCATACCTCTTCTCACCAGTGGAAGGGCACCTTAACCAGTTTTACCATCAGTGGGAGTCCATTACAACAGACAAGTGGGTCCTCAGGATCAACCAGGAGGAATACTCCCTGAACTTACAGAAATCCCTCTGAACTGTCCATCGAAAAATCAACCCCTCTTATCAGCCCATATGTCAGAGCTTGTGATACAGGAGACTATGGACCTTCTGAACAACAGGGGAGTGGAAATAGTGCCAGAGTCAGAACAAAACACAGGTTTCTACTCCCACTACTACTATTTCCTCCTAGTACCAAAGAAATCAGGGGGCATGCACCACATTCCTGACCTCAGAAACCTGAACAAGTTCATAGATCGAGAAAAATTCAAAATGATTTCTCTGGGGACTCAGATTCCATTCCTGAAACCTCAGGACTGGTTAGCTTCCCTGGATATGCAGGATGCATACCAGTACATATTTTTATACTCCAGCCACCACAGATAACTTTGATACATTGTGCTGGGACAGCATTACCAGCCCAGAGTGCTGTCCTTTCGGCTCTCCTTGCACTTCAAGTCTTTACAAAGTGCACACTTTTACCAAGTCCTATTCCCTGGATGTCTGTGCCAGGCAGTATATACCTTCGGCAAGACAGTCCTGAATGGATTACTATCTTAAATGAGCCCTCGGCTCCTACTGCTGTAGTCTAGGGGACTTTGTCTGAGCTTGGTTCTCTGACCCACTAATAGGAATCAAAGGTGAAGATTGATTCCTGGAAGATATGAAAATTGCGGACTCACTGTAATTCTTGATCTAGGAATATCTTCACCATTGATTCACACACCTAACTGCCGTACTACAGACTCACTCCAGTACGTTGTTGTTGCTCTTCTCCCTTTATGTCTGGCTTGGGCTGTGAAGTCACTGTGTTACTGGTTTGGTGACCCTCCCTACATGAGTTACCAGGTATGCCTTTAGGTTAAGTGAATAAGTACTTGTCTATGCTGCACCTCCTCTGTTTTAAAACAAAAAGTACGGAGACGGTTGAGGGCTGCTACCAAGGTAAGCCTGTGCCCGCAAGCTCAGTCTTGCAAAGCCACAGATGTATGAAGCTTATCTCGGTGCCAGCCCTCTCAAACATTCTGGCTCCTGCAAGGTGCTAGTTTCTCTGGCTCAGACACACTAGTGTGAATTAATGGTGAAGATATTACTAGAAGATCAAGAATTACGGTAAGTATGCATTTTTCATTTTCATAGCTTCCAAAGGGATAAGATACTGCTTATGAAATACAGTAATCATGTTTCTTCTGGAGGGTGTATTAGTAAGTCATACAAGCCCGCCCTCCCTTCCCTTCTAGAACCTTACTATAAAAGGGGTTCTTTAGACCAAGTTAAGTCAGATGTTTTAAAAATCTTTATTGCTTGAGCATTTATGTTTCCAAACTATGCAGTTATTAAAATTTGCCATAGATGAATGTAATATCTTATTAAATCTACATGTACTAGAATACATTGCATATGTTGGTTGAGTGGGTACTGCTCTCTTCTGGTCTTCAGCTATGAATTTGCTGTTAGAATGCCAGGGGGAGTGTGATTCTAAAGTTCTGTTTCCTGGGCAACATCTCGGGGATGAAATTATGCAATTTGTATTACTAACACACCCTCTAGAAGAAACATCATTACTACAATGAGTAATTTTTTCTTTGAGCCTAGTTTTTGCACAAAACTCACACTTTGCACCTGTTATTTTGAGCAAGACTAATTTGCAACAATTTTTCATGTGGAAGTGCCCATGAGTAACAAGTTGTCATGCACAGCTGATTCAGCACCAATTTGTGCAGCAAAACCCAATTTTGTGCCTATTTTGTACCACAAAGCATGTCAATTTGTATTCACTTTTGGGAAACTGATTTTATGCTTTGTTTTAATGGAATGGGCAATTTTTGATAACAGAAAGTCAGTGGCCCTGTTCTGTGCTTTCGTTGGTGTGGTACTGATTTGACAGTGTCGTTTTATTCCAGTTTCCCAATACCTGGAGTCTACGACACCCTTGGAATTCTGGAGGCAATTCAACGTGTGAAGTCCACAGAGCCAGCAGAAAGCCTGAAGTCATCCTTCTCTGCTTCCCGCTCACAACATTCAGAAATCGGATACCTGAACCTGACTTCGCCTATGGCAGAGGTAGGGTTTCAGGACCAGGAGGAGGGTCCAAGTTTGGACAGTGACGAAGTGTAAGGTAGGCACAAGTGATGCAGCACATTCCAGAATTCTGGTCAGAACAGTTCATAGAAGGAGAAAGTCCTGAGGCATACATTACCAGTTTCTTGCTTATATTTTTCACATATTTACTTGGGGTTGGGGGAAGTTGTAGTTTATTTTACTCACGATAGCCTAGCTGGGCTGCAGCATCCCATTTATAGTATGGTTCTGCTTCAAACCCATTTTACAGTGGGATGGAGTGAAGTCCATTAGGATTAACATGTTTATCTTTTGTCCACCTGTGTTGCAGTATATAATATCAGTTTTCTAAATTTAAACCAGTTACTAGCAAGTAATCCCAGTTATTAAAGTGAACTGACACCAATTATGCATGCATACATACACACATACATGTGCATGCATGCATACATACGCACATTCATACATAAACACATGCATGCCTGTAAACATACTTACACACACTACGTAAATGGAAAAAGTCCCAGCACTCAAACTCAAATCTGCCTCAGCCGGCAAAAATAAAGGACACTGAAAAGCAGATGCATAAGGAATTTATTTTAAAAAAAGTGAACCTGTAAAAACAACAAACAACTGATCAAAGCTTTGCTTCTGACCATGGATGCCAAGCCCACCACAATGTATTGAACATGATGCTTCTATCTCACATACATGTACAGTGTATATGTGTGTATTTATTTATTTATAAAAATGGGTAGGAAAAACAGTGAAAATTGGGATCCCTGATTGGATAAAACACATTTGATGACCATGCATTATCCCACAATGACCCCATGCCTTCTACAACAACCACACGCCTGCACTTCTTTCTAGCCCTCCAGAACCTGCTCACTGCCAACCCAGACAAGGAGATCACTCCACATCTCCCACATATAACGTGGCACAAACTGTCACCATAAAAAGTGAATAGAGGCTAAACATTATTTTGTTCCTTATGTGCCACCTGAATCAAGACAATTCAGTCCTTAAAATAGCACTGCTCTACAAATGTATTACTTATCTGGTTGATCCTGCTATTTGTGTCGTTCTCTGCTCCTGAGCTTTCTTTTACTTTCATTTCTAGTAACCTGATTCAGTGGGCGTCCATTCATGAAATCAATTAAGAAAATATTTTAATAGCAGTCATTTAGGCAAGAATTAAATGAAACTTCTTTTGTGCCAGAAATTAAAAATAGAAATGTGCCACCGACTCTAGTGAAGCAGAGTGAGTGAGGTGGCAGCTTCAGTGCTGCTGACAGTGATGTGCACAAGCATTGCTATAGCAACCCCTTTCTTGCGCACATCACTGCCTGCAGTACTGAAGCTGCCCCCTCACTCACTCTGTTTTGGTGGTACATTTCTACGTTTATGTTAACTTCTGGCACAAAACAAGTTTTATTTCATTCTTGCCTAAATGACTGCTATTAAATGATTTTGTTTAAACTAATTTCACAAACAGATCAGGCTATTAAAAATGAAAGTGAAAGAAAGCTCAGGAAAAGGGAACAACACAAATGGCAGGATCGACCAGATACGTGATACATGTATAGAACAGTGCTATTTAAGGGATTGAAATATGTTTTGGGGTAGGTACATGGGGAACAAAAGGATTTTATAGCCTCTATTCATTTTCTTAGCACTATCCCCCTACCAAAAAAGTGACCAATTTTATATGATAGATAATTCACTACCGGGTATGCAGTCATGTCCTGATATACACACACCTTGGGTGGCCACACTGCATTCCAAGGCATGCGTAGATCAGAGCACAACTGCATGCCCTGTAGTGGATTATCGATTACATATACACACATGGCCCTCAAGATGATTTGTCCATGCAGTTTCTCTGTCATTAGATGGGATAATGAAGAAGAGCATGGGTCGAGGAGATGAGGACATGACGCTTTAATTTTCACTTCAACCACTGAGAAGTCTCAAATATGGGGCTTTTTCTAATTCCCCAGTTATTTTGATTTAATTAGTATACAGTGATTGATTAGCTGATTTGGGGGGAAGAGTTTCAAAAAAGGAATTACTTCCTCCTTCAGGAATTTGAGAGAAAGAGAGACAGAGCATGTGTCTGAGAAATAAAAGAAATCTTCCCATAGCAATTACTGCAGTGTCTGACAGCTCTTAAACACTGACAAAAAGTATAATTAATGACCTGGTGCAACAGTTATTATACTGTGAACAAATCAAAAAGTCAGGGGGGCTCACACTTTGACGCTATGATGATGACTGTTTAGTCAGTACGTAAGCGCGTACTCGGCCATACCGGTTGCTGTCAGCACATGGCATCCTATCTGCGCAACACAATAACATTTTTTTTTTTTTTGCACAAGTGAAATACGTACTTAGTACAGCGCTTTTTTAAGCTGTACAGGTTATAGCGATAGTTTCCCTGTGTGTTCAAGCTTACTATGGATGTAACTTTCCTTTTTGTTGCCTGATGCGATCAAACACCTGTGCTACTACAGCCTCACTAAGTGTGGGTAAGCCTCATTTTACACTGTTTTACTAAATAAACAGTTTTGTACCTTTGCAACATAGGCCTTTGGTGTGTTTTACGCTTTGGTGCTGACCTTTACCCCACGCTGTGGGGCTCTGTGTTTTTTCTAATCCTTATACTGTAGCATGAATTAATAACCAGATGCAACAACCATTATACTGTAGCCTTCATTAATAACCAGGTGCAAACAGTCATTATACTGTAGCAATAATAACCAGGTGCAACAGTCATTATACTGTAGCACTAATTAATAACCAGTTGTAACAGTCATTCTACTATAGCACTCCTGAATAACCTGTTGCAGCAACCATTATACTGTAGCACTAATAATAACCTGGTGCAACAATCATTATACTGTAGCACTAATAATAACCGGGTGCAACAGTCATTATACAGTAGCACTAATTAATAGCCAGCTGCAACAGTCATTATACTGTAGTACTCCTGAGTAACCTGTTGCAGCAACCATTAACATAGAAACATAGACTTTGATGGCAGATAAGGACCACTTGGCCCACCCAGTCTGCCCATTTCCCTACCTACTGGATAAGCTGCAGATTCTAGTTAACCAACAGCCTACTTCCTGCCACCCCCCACTACAGTTGCCATACTGTAGCATTAATAATAACCTGGTGCAATAATCATTATACTGTACCACTTACAATAACCAGGTGCAACTGTCATTATACTGTAGCACTAATTAATAACCAGGTACAACAGTCATTATACTGTAGCACTAATAATAACCTGGTGCAACGGTCATTATACTGTAGCACTAATTAATAACCAGGTATAGCAGTCATTATACTGTAGCACTAATAATAACCAGGTACAACAGTCATACTGTAGCACTAATAATAACCTGGTGCAACGGTCATTATACTGTAGCACTAATTAATAACCAGGTATAGCAGTCATTATACTGTAGCACTAATAATAACCAGGTGCAACAGTCATTATACTGTAGCACTAATAATAACCTGGTGCAACAATCATAGTATATGGTTAGGGCTTATTGTAGATAGAAATCAGTGGCTTTTCAAATCTTGTTGTAGGACAGTTCAAAGGTCAAAAAAGTTGTGCTATTGTTCTGATGTCTCATTGATAGTACAACAACTTTTCAGCCTTGTCCTTCCTTCTGATTGGCTGACTCGAACTGCAGCGTCGTAGAAAACAAATGGCAGCACAATTAAGCGGGCACAGAGCAGCAGAGCAGTGGATCCTACTCCTCCTGACACTAATAGCCTCAGACGGCTTCGTGTCATGGAACTATTTTTTTTTTTAATAGTTTAATTTCTAAAAATGAAAAATGTCGTTGTGAGAGAGAGAGAGAGAGAGAGAGAGAGAGCAGGAGTGGGAGTGATGAGAAGCCCCAGTCAGCGGGAGCGCAGTGAACCTGAAATGAGTGGCAGTGGCGACGTAGATCGGGAGCAGGAACACCAAATTAAAATACATGAGGTATCCAACAATTTTCAAAAAAACAATAAGCCCTAACCATATACTGTATAAAACAGTGGATGTTCGCCCATCCACAACTAGGGCTGTGTTTCCATCTCCGGATGTTGATGACATCAATAAGACCTCTCGAGCTTCGCTCTCGTGGTCTCTATGATGTCATCAGCATCCCTCGAGGGAAACACAGCCTTGTTGTGGATGGTCGCCAGTCCACTATTCTATATATACTGTATCACTAATAATAACCAAGTGCAACAGTCATTATACTGTAGCACTCCTGAATAACCTGTTTCAGCAAACATTATACTGTAGCACTAATAATAACCTGGTGCAACAATCATTATACTGTAGCACAAATAATAACCAGGTACAACAGTCATACTGTAGCATTAATAATAACCAGGTGCAACATTCATTATACTGTAGCATTCCTGAATAACCTGTTGCAGCAACCATTATACTGTAGCACTAATAATAATAACCAGGTGCAACAGTCATTATACCATAGCACTAATTATAACCTGGTGCAACAATCATTATACTGTAGCACTAATAATAACCACGTGCAACAGTCATCATACCATAGCACTAATTATAACCTGGTGCAACAATCATTATACTGTAGCACTAATTAATTACCAGGTAAAACAGTCATTATACCGTAGCGCTAATTATAACCTGGTGCAACAATCATTATACTTTAGCACTAATTAATAACAGGTAAAATAGTCATTATACCGTAGCGCTAATTATAACGTGGTGCAACAATTATTATACTTTAGCACTAATTAATAACCAGGTGCAACAGTCATTATACTGAAGCACTAATAATAACTATGTGCAACAATCATTATACTGTAGCACTAATAACCAGGTAACAACAGTCATTATACTGTAGCACTAACAGCAACTAGGTGCAGCAGTCATTATACTGTAGTGCTAATTAATAACCAAGTGCAACAGCTATTATACTGTACCACTCCTGAGTAACCTGTTGCAGCAACCATTATACTGTAGCACTAATAATAACATGATGCAACAATCATTAAACTGTAGCCCTAATAATAACATAGTGCAACAGTCATACTGTAGCACTAATGTTATAACCAGGTGCAACAGACATTATACTGTAGTACTAATAATAACCTGGTGCAACAATCATACTGTAGCACTAACAGTAACCATGTGCAACAGCCATTATCCTGTAGCACTAATTAATAACCTGGTACAACACTCATTATGAACTGAGGATTGTAAATAGATGAAGCTGACCCACCCTCCATGGCCCGAGAGCTCTTGATGCCTGTTCTCTTTATCTCAAATCCTTTGTATTTAAACCTGGACCTATTGTGCTAGCAATTATTCCTTTATGTAACCACAATTGTATTATATGTCTGTCTTCAACTATGTATCTGTACCCCATTCCCCCAGGATGCATCTGGAAACGAGCAGTTGACTGCTCAGCATGCCTTCCTGATTAAACGCTTAAACAAATAAATAAATGATGATATCTGGCTACATCATTACGGCTTCAAAAAGCCTCTAGCCACCAGCCTCCTCGCAGACAGAAATTCCTCCAACAGCCGCATTTCCCCTCATTCCTTACAAGCTTTACCCCATACAACTGTGCCCACTGCCACTGGAAAGACAAACCGAGTTCCCAACATGAGTGTCTGTTTAAAAAAAAAAGAAAAAACGTTGCTCATTCCTCCTCACACAGCATACCGGAAGACATACCGCAAGGCAGAAAACACATGCAGCGTGGCGTCCGTTAACAGCTCGAGCGACTCCCATCGAAACAAAAAAAAAAACCAAAGAACCCCAAAACCATCCACACGATGTGTGTGTCTGTATTTTTTTAAACACTTATGCAATCTGGTGGCTTGTGTGTCCGTATTTTTTTTTTTAAACACTTATGCAATCTGGTGGCTTCACATTTCAGCTCTTAACCATCTTATCTGTTTAGTTGCTGTCTCCCATGTCCACCAGATCAGGGTTTCACAAAAATAAATAAATACAGTCCATCTTCACACAGTGTCAGAGCACACAGCAGGACCAGGTCATATGCAAGGAGTGCTGGGAGGTGAGAGTTCAGTGCAGCAACTCTTCAACCAACTCCACTTACAATAGCGCCACCTGCTGCCCAGCGAATTTTAGGAACATTTTTCTGAAAAAATACTCCTCCACCATTCTAAAACAGTAATTTTAAAAACATTTTTAAATTTTTTTTGCATTTTGTACTGCTAAAATGTTTAAGCCACTTCATAATACCAGTAATGCACTCCAGGGTGTGGTATATCATGAGATATCATCACTTCTCGGGTTGTTGTACGCACTCGGCCTGCGGCCTTGTGCCCAGCCACCCGAGGTGTGACAAGATCCCATGATATACCACACCCTGTCATGCATTATTGCTTAATTATACTGTAGCACTAATTAAACCCTGGAGCAACAGTCATTATACTGTAGTACTAATAATAACCAGGTGCAACAGTCACTGTACTGTAGCAGTAATGTAATAACCAGGTGCAACAGTCATACTGTAGCACTAATGTTATAACCAGGTGAAACAGTACTAATAATAACCTGGTGCAACAGTCATTATACTATAGCACTAATTAATAACCAGGTGCAACAGTCATTATACTGTAGCACTAATAATATAGAAACATAGACTGACGGCAGATAAGGACCGCTTGGCCCACATAGTCTGCCCATTTCCCCTACCTGTTGAATAAACTGCAGATCTAATTAACCAACAGCCTACTTCTTCCTACCCCCCACCAGAATTGCCTTATGTCTGTCCCATGTATTCTTGAATTTCCCCCACTGTTGTTGACCCCACGACCTCTTCAGGAAGGCCGTTCTATGCATTCACCACCCTTTCTGTGAAAAAATACTTCCTCACATTGCCCCTGAGCTGCCCCCCCCCCCATCTTCAAATTGTGTTCCTTTGTCCTTGCACATCTTTTTTTTCTGAAAGATGCTACCCTCTTGGACTTTGTTGATTCACTTGAGGTACTTGAAAGTTTCTATCATGTCCCCCCTCTCCCTCCTTTCCTCAAGGGTATACATATTATGCTCCTTTAGTCTCTCTTCATATGGCTTCTGTTGCACACACTGCATCATTTTAGTTCCCCTCCTCTGTACTGCCTCCATCTTGTCTATGTCCTTGCAGAGATGGGGTCTCCAGAACTGCACGCAGTATTCCAGATGGGGTCTCACCAACTGTCTGTACGAGGGATAACAACTTCCTGTTTTCTACTGGTGATGTGTCTCCCTATACATCCCAGTATTCCCCCAGTCATCCTTACTGCCTTCTCACATTGCTTGCTTCCCTTTAGGTCATCTGATATGACTACCCCCAGGTACCTTTCCATTTTTGTTGTTGTTAATACCTCCCCACATCGTGTACTCTTCCCCTGGGTTTTTGTTTCCCAGGTGCATTACTTTGAACTTCTTTGCATTGAATCTAAGCTGCCATACATTTGACCATTCATCCAACCTTGCCAAGTCCCTTCTCATCCTTTCCACCCCCTCTTGTGTATCAGCCCTGTTGTAGATCTTTGTGTCATCTGCAAAGAGGCATACTTTTCCTTCCAGTCCCTCTGCAGTGTCACTTATAAAGACATTAAAAAGCACCGGACCCAGTACTGAACCCTGTGGTACCCCACTAGTAACCCCCCCCCCTTCTTCGGAGTGGACTCTGTTTACTAGTAACCTCTGTGACCTGTTGTCCAGCCAATTTTTTACCCAGGCTACCACCCTGGGACCCACTCCCAGGCTGCCTAATTTGTTTAGTAATCTTTTTTGTGGGACAGTGTCAAATGCCTTGCTAAAGTCTAGGTAGGCCATGTCCACAGCCCCTTCCTGGTCTACTGCTTTGGTCAGCCAGTCAAAGAAATCAATTAGATTCGTCTGACATGACCTTCCCACTGCGAATCCACGCTGCCTTGGGTCCTGTGCCCGCTGGCCTCTAGGTACTCAACAGTTCTTTCTTTCAGAAGTGATTCCATCATTTTCCCTACCACTGAAGTTAAGCTAACAGGTCTGTAGTTTCCTGTCTCTGCTTTGCTCCCACTTTTGTGAAGGGGACTCGCATCCACCCTCTTCCAGTCCTTAGCTGCCACACCATTGTTAAAAAGGGTAGTCAGTGGTGTCACTCGTTCTCCCCTTAGTTCTTTTAGAATTCTGGGGTGAATTCCATCATGCCCCATTGTTTTGTCCACCTTCCGTTTTAGGAGTTCTTTCAGAACCCTTTCCTCTGTGAAAGGACTAACCAGGTGTAACAGTCATTATACTGTAGCACTAATAATAACCAGGTGCAACAGTCATTATACTGTAGCAGTAATTAACCAGGTGCAACAGTCATTATAACACTCCTGAATAACCTGTTGCAGCAACCATTATACTATATCACAACTAATAACCTGGTGTAACAGTCATTATACAGGAGCACTAATAGTAACCAGGTGCAACAGTCATTATACTATAGTACTAATTAATAACCAGGTGTAAAAGTCATTATACTGTAGCACTAATAATAAGCAGGTGCAACAGTCATTATATTGTAATACTAATAATAACCAGGTAAAACAGTCATACTGTAGCACTCCTGAATAATCTGTTTCAGCAACCATTATACTGTAGCACTAATAATAACCTGATGCAACAATCATAATACTGTAGCACTAATAATAACCTGGTGCAACAGTCATACTGTAACACTAATGTTATAACCAGGTGAAACAGTCGTTATACTGTAGCACTAATAACCAGGTACAACAGTCGTTATACTGTAACACTAATAAACTGGTGCAACAGTCATTATACTGTAGCACTAATAATAACCTGGTGCAACAATCATTATACTGTAGCACTAATAATAACCAGGTGCAACAGTCATTATACTATAGTACTAATTAATAACCAGGTGCAACCATCATTATACTGTAGCAGTCATTATACTGTAGCAGTAATTAACCAGGTGCAACAGTCATACTGTAGCACTCCTGAATAACCTGTTGCGGCAACCATTATACTGTAGTACTAATAATAACCTGGTGCAACAATCATTATACTGTAGCACTAATAATAACCTGGCTCAACAGCCATAATGTAGCACTAATAATAACCTGGTGCAACAGTCATTATACTGTAGCACTAACAGTAACCAGATGCAACAGCCATTGTACTGTAGCAATAAATAATAACCAGGTACAACAGTCATTATACCGTAGCATTAATAATAACCTAGTGCAACAGTCATTATACTGTAGCACTAATAATAACCAGGTGCAACAGTCATTATACTATAGCACTAATAATAACCAGGTGCAACAGTCATTATACTGTAGCACTAATAATAACCAGGTGCAACAGTCATTATACTGTAGCACTCCTGAATAACCTGTTGCAGCAACCATTATACTTTAGTACTAATAATAACCTGGTGCAACAATCATTATACTATTGCACAAATAGTAACCAGGTGCAAGTCATTATACAGTAGCACTAATTAATAACCAGGTGCAACAGTCATTATACTGTAGCACTAATAACCAGGTGCAACAGTCATTATACTGTAGTACTAATAACCAGGTGCAACAGTTATTATACTGTAGCACTAATAATAACCAGGTGAACCAGTCATTATACTGTAGCACTCCTGAATAACCTGTTGCAGCAACCATTATACTGTAGCACTAATAATAACACGGTGCAACAATCATACTGTAGCACTAATTAATAACCAGGTACCAGAGTCATTATGGCTGGCCTGGTGGTGCTGAGGGTTGAGGCGCTGGACGCCACACCAACGACTCGGGTTCAGGAACAGACTCAGGTGGCGGGGGTCATCAAAGGGGAAGAGAGGATTGAGCATCCGGAGGACTGCCTCCTCTCCTCTCCTGTTTTGGAAGTCAATGCCTCGCTGCTCTAGCAGCTCCTGGTGGAAGCTGGAAGACTACAGCAAGACACGGAGCAAGCACTGAGGTAAGGGAGCGACGGTGGATGTCCTGCAAGCAGGTGCAGGAGCGTGCCCGCGTTGCGCTGGACATCTTTGCACGTCCGTGTTTCTGGGGCAACAGAACATGGAAAAAGGCCCTGGCACCCAGGTAGGCATTGGTGGGTCCAGTGGACGGTCCCCACACTCATCGCCGGGTTACTCCCAGCCATCTCTGGCCCTCCTCCACACTCAAACAGCCCCTGTCCAGATTATAGATGGAGTGCCAGAGGAGTAAGTGACCCCACCTCAGGGAGATCAGAGCCGGGGGGCTTGGTGGGGCGGTGGATGTAGAGGTAGGGGTGGTCATTCCGGACAACTGGCATGGAGAGACCCTCAGGCAGAGCAGGAAAAAGATCAGTCTGAATGACCACACCTGAGAGAGACCTAAGGGACTGGTGAGGTAGGAGGATAAAAAGAACTAGAAAAAAAAAACTGTCATTATACTGTAGCACTAATAATAACCTGGTGTGACAGTCATTATACTGTAGCACTAATAATAACCTGGTGCAGCAGTCATTATACTGTAGCACTAATAATAACCAGGTGCAACAGTGACTGTACTGTAGCATTATTAATAAACTGGTGCAACAATCATTTTACTGTAGCACTAATAGTAACCAAATGCAACAGTCATTATGCTATAGCACTAATAGTAACCAAATGCAACAGTCATTATACTGTAGCACTGATAATAACCAGGTGCGACAGTCATTATACTGTAACACTGATAATAACCAGGTGCGACAGTCATTATACTGTAACACTAATAATAACCAGGTGCGACAGTCATTATACTGTAACACTAATAATAACCAGGTGCGACAGTCATTATACTGTAGCATTAATAATAACCAGATGCGACAGTCATTGTACTGTAGCACTAATAATAACCAGGTGCAACAGTCATTATACTGTAGCACTAAAAATAACCAGGTGCAAGTCATAATACTGTAGCACTACTGAATAACCTGTTGCAACAGCCATTATACTGTAGCACTAATAATAACCAGGTGCAACAGTCTTTATACTGTAGCACTAATAATAATCAGGTGCAACAGTCATTATATACTGTAGCACTAATAATAACTGGTGCAACAGCCATTATACTGTAGCACTAATTAATAACTAGTTGCAACAGTCATTATACTATAGCACTAACAGTAACCAGGTGCAACAGTCATTATACTGTAGCACTAATTAATAACTAGTTGCAACAATCATTATACTATAGCACTAATAGTAACCAGGTGCAGCAGTCATTATGCTGTAGCACTCCTAAATAACCTGTTGCAGCAACCATTATACTGTAGCACTAATAATAATCTGGTGCAACAATCATAATACTGTAGCACTAATAATAACCTGGTGCAACAGTCATTATACTATAGTACTAATTAATAACCAGGTGCAACCATCATTATACTGTAGCACTAATAATAACCAGGGGCAGCAGTCATTATACTGTAGCAGTAATTAACCAGGTGCAACAGTCATACTGTAGCACTCCTGAATAACCTGTTGCGGCAACCATTATACTGTAGTACTAATAATAACCTGGTGCAACAATCATTATACTGTAGCACTAATAATAACCTGTCGCAACAGCCATAATGTAGCACTAATAATAACCTGGTGCAACAGTCATTATACTGTAGCACTAACAGTAACCAGATGCAACAGCCATTGTACTGTAGCAATAAATAATAACCAGGTACAACAGTCATTATACCGTAGCATTAATAATAACCTAGTGCAACAGCCATTATACTGTAGCACTTAATAATAACCAGGTGCAACAGTCATTATACTATAGCACTAATAATAACCAGGTGCAACAGTCATTATACTGTAGCACTAATAATAACCAGGTGCAACAGTCATTATACTGTAGCACTCCTGAATAACCTGTTGCAGCAACCATTATACTTTAGTACTAATAATAACCTGGTGCAACAATCATTATACTATTGCACAAATAGTAACCAGCTGCAAGTCATTATACAGTAGCACTAATTAATAACCAGGTGCAACAGTCATTATACTGTAGCACTAATAACCAGGTGCAACAGTCATTATACTGTATACTATTAACCAGGTGCAACAGTCATTATACTGTAGCACTAATAATAACCAGGTGAACCAGTCATTATACTGTAGCACTCTGAATAACCTGTTGCAGCAACCATTATACTGTAGCACTAATAATAACACGGTGCAACAATCATACTGTAGCACTAATTAATAACCAGGTACCAGAGTCATTATGGCTGGCCTGGTGGTGCTGAGGGTTGAGGCGCTGGACGCCACACCAACGACTCGGGTTCAGGAACAGACTCAGGTGGCGGGGGTCATCAAAGGGGAAGAGAGGATTCAGCATCCGGAGGACTGCTCTCCTCTCCTCTCCTGTTTTGGGAAGTCAATGCTCCTCGCTGCTCTAGCAGCTCCTGGTGGAAGCTGGAAGACTACAGCAAGACACGGAGCAAGCACTGAGGTAAGGGAGCGACGGTGGATGTCCTGCAAGCAGGTGCAGGAGCGTGCCCGCGTTGCGCTGGACATCTTTGCACATCCGTGTTTCTGGGGCAACAGAACATGGAAAAAGGCCCTAGCACCCAGGTAGGCATTGGTGGGTCCAGTGGGCGGTCCCCACACTCATCGCGGGTTACTCCCAGCCATCTCTGGCCCTCCTCCACACTCAAACAGCCCTGTCCAGATTATAGATGGAGTGCCAGAGGAGTAAGTGACCCCACCTCAGGGAGATCAGAGCCGGGGGGCTTGGTGGGGCGGTGGATGTAGAGGTAGGGGTGGTCATTCCGGACAACTGGCATGGAGAGACCCTCAGGCAGAGCAGGAAAAAGATCAGTCTGAATGACCACACCTGAGAGAGACCTAAGGGACTGGTGAGGTAGGAGGATAAAAGAACTAGAAAAAAAACTGTCATTATACTGTAGCACTAATAATAACCTGGTGTGACAGTCATTATACTGTAGCACTAATAATAACCTGGTGCAGCTCATTATACTGTAGCACTAATAATAACCAGGTGCAACAGTGACTGTACTGTAGCATTATTAATAAACTGGTGCAACAATCATTTTACTGTAGCACTAATAGTAACCAAATGCAACAGTCATTATGCTATAGCACTAATAGTAACCAAATGCAACAGTCATTATACTGTAGCACTGATAATAACCAGGTGCGACAGTCATTATACTGTAACACTGATAATAACCAGGTGCGACAGTCATTCTACTGTAACACTAATAATAACCAGGTGCGACAGTCATTATACTGTAACACTAATAATAACCAGGTGCGACAGTCATTATACTGTAGCATTAATAATAACCAGATGCGACAGTCATTGTACTGTAGCACTAATAATAACCAGGTGCAACAGTCATTATACTGTAGCACTAAAAATAACCAGGTGCAAGTCATAATACTGTAGCACTACTGAATAACCTGTTGCAACAGCCATTATACTGTAGCACTAATAATAACCAGGTGCAACAGTCTTTATACTGTAGCACTAATAATAATCAGGTGCAACAGTCATTATACTGTAGCACTAATAATAACCTGATGCAACAGCCATTATACTGTAGCACTAATTAATAACTAGTTGCAACAGTCATTATACTATAGCACTAACAGTAACCAGGTGCAACAGTCATTATACTGTAGCACTAATTAATAACTAGTTGCAACAATCATTATACTATAGCACTAATAGTAACCAGGTGCAGCAGTCATTATGCTGTAGCACTCCTAAATAACCTGTTGCAGCAACCATTATACTGTAGCACTAATAATAATCTGGTGCAACAATCATAATACTGTAGCACTAATAATAACCTGGTGCAACAGTCATTATACTATAGTACTAATTAATAACCAGGTGCAACCATCATTATACTGTAGCACTAATAATAACCAGGTGCAGCAGTCATTATACTGTAGCAGTAATTAACCAGGTGCAACAGTCATACTGTAGCACTCCTGAATAACCTGTTGCGGCAACCATTATACTGTAGTTCTAATAATAACCTGGTGCAACAATCATTATACTGTAGCACTAATAATAACCTGGCGCAACAGCCATAATGTAGCACTAATAATAACCTGGTGCAACAGTCATTATACTGTAGCACTAACAGTAACCAGATGCAACAGCCATTGTACTGTAGCAATAAATAATAACCAGGTACAACAGTCATTACACCGTAGCACTAATAATAACCTAATGCAACAGTCATTATACTCTAGCACTCCTGAATAACCTGTTGCAGCAACCATTATACTGTAGCACTAATAATAACACGTGCAACAATCATACTGTAGCACTAATTAATAACCAGGTACCAGAGTCATTATGGCTGGCCTGGTGGTGCTGAGGGTTGAGGCGCTGAACGCCACACCAATGACTCGGGTTCAGGAACAGACTCAGGTGGCGGGGTCATCAAAGGGAAGAGAGATTGAGCATCCGGAGGACTGCCTCTCCTCTCCTGTTTTGTGGTCCTCTCCTCTCCTGTTTTGGGAAGTCAATGCTCCTCGCTGCTCTAGCAGCTCCTGGTGGAAGCTGGAAGACTGCAGCAAGACACGGAGCAAGCACTGGGGTAAGGGAGTGACGGTGGATGTCCTGCAAGCAGGTGCAGGAGCGTGCCCGCGTTGCGCTGGACATCTTTGCATGTCTGTGTTTCTGGGGCAACAGAACATGGAAAAAGGCCCTGGCACCCAGGTAGGCATTGGTGGATCCAGTGGACGGTTCTCACACTCATCGCAGGGTTACTCCCAGCCATCTCTGGCCCTCCTCCACACTCAAACAGCCCCTGTCCAGATTATAGATGGAGTGCCAGAGGAGTAAATGACCCCACCTCAGGGAGATCAGAGCCGGGGGGCTTGGTGGATGTAGAGGTAGGGGTGGTCATTCCGGACAACTGGCATGGAGAGACCCTCAGGCAGAGCAGGAAAAAGATCAGTCTGAATGACCACACCTGAGAGAGACCTAAGGGACTGGTGAGGTAGGAGGATAAAAAGAACTAGAAAAAAAAAACTGTCATTATACTGTAGCACTAATAATAACCTGGTGTGACAGTCATTATACTGTAGCATTATTAATAAACTGGTGCAACAGTCATTTTACTGTAGCACTAATAGTAACCAAATGCAACAGTCATTATACTGTAGCACTGATAATAACCTGGTGCAGCAGTCATTATACTGTAGCACTAATAATAACCAGGTGCAACAGTCACTGTACTGTAGCATTATTAATAAACTGGTGCAACAATCATTTTACTGTTGCACGAATAGTAACCAAATGCAACAGTCATTATGCTATAGCACTAACAGTAACCAAATGCAACAGTCATTATACTGTAGCACTGATAATAACCAGGTATGACAGTCTTTATACTGTAACACTGATAATAACCAGGTGCGACAGTCATTATACTGTAACACTGATAATAATCAGGTGCGACAGTCATTATACTGTAACACTGATAATAACCAGGTGCGACAGTCATTATACTGTAGCACTAATAATAACCAGATGCGACAGTCATTGTACTGTAGCACTAATAATAACCAGGTGCAACAGTCATTATACTGTAGCACTAAAAATAACCAGGTGCAACAGTCATTATACTGTAGTACTAATAACCAGGTGCAACAGTCATTGTACTGTAGCACTAATAATAACCAGGTGAACCAGTCATTATACTGTAGCACTCCTGAATAACCTGTTGCAGCAACCATTATACTGTAGCACTAATAATAACACGGTGCAACAATCATACTGTAGCACTAATTAATAACCAGGTACCAGAGTCATTATGGCTGGCATGGTGGTGCTGAGGGTTGAGGCGCTGGACGCCACACCAACGACTCGGGTTCAGGAACAGACTCAGGTGGCGGGGGTCATCAAAGGGGAAGAGAGGATTGAGCATCCGGAGGACTGCTCTCCTCTCCTCTCCTGTTTTGGGAAGTCAATGCTCCTCGCTGCTCTAGCAGCTCCTGGTGGAAGCTGGAAGACTACAGCAAGACACGGAGCAAGCACTGAGGTAAGGGAGCGACGGTGGATGTCCTGCAAGCAGGTGCAGGAGCGTGCCCGCGTTGCGCTGGACATCTTTGCACGTCCGTGTTTCTGGGGCAACAGAACATGGAAAAAGGCCCTGGCACCCAGGTAGGCATTGGTGGGTCCAGTGGACGGTCCCACACTCATCGCCGGTTACTCCCAGCCATCTCTGGCCCTCCTCCACACTCAAACAGCCCCTGTCCAGATTATAGATGGAGTGCCAGAGGAGTAAGTGACCCCACCTCAGGGAGATCAGAGCCGGGGGGCTTGGTGGGGCGGTGGATGTAGAGGTAGGGGTGGTCATTCCGGACAACTGGCATGGAGAGACCCTCAGGCAGAGCAGGAAAAAGATCAGTCTGAATGACCACACCTGAGAGAGACCTAAGGGACTGGTGAGGTAGGAGGATAAAAAGAACTAGAAAAAAAAAACTGTCATTATACTGTAGCACTAATAATAACCTGGTGACAGTCATTATACTGTAGCACTAATAATAACCTGGTGCAGCAGTCATTATACTGTAGCACTAATAATAACCAGGTGCAACAGTGACTGTACTGTAGCATTATTAATAAACTGGTGCAACAATCATTTTACTGTAGCACTAATAGTAACCAAATGCAACAGTCATTATGCTATAGCACTAATAGTAACCAAATGCAACAGTCATTATACTGTAGCACTGATAATAACCAGGTGCGACAGTCATTATACTGTAACACTGATAATAACCAGGTGCGACAGTCATTCTACTGTAACACTAATAATAACCAGGTGCGACAGTCATTATACTGTAACACTAATAATAACCAGGTGCGACAGTCATTATACTGTAGCATTAATAATAACCAGATGCGACAGTCATTGTACTGTAGCACTAATAATAACCAGGTGCAACAGTCATTATACTGTAGCACTAAAAATAACCAGGTGCAAGTCATAATACTGTAGCACTACTGAATAACCTGTTGCAACAGCCATTATACTGTAGCACTAATAATAACCAGGTGCAACAGTCTTTATACTGTAGCACTAATAATAATCAGGTGCAACAGTCATTATACTGTAGCACTAATAATAACCTGGTGCAACAGCCATTATACTGTAGCACTAATAATAACCAGGTGCAACAGTCTTTATACTGTAACACTAATAATAACCAGGTGCGACAGTCATTATACTGTAACACTAATAATAACCAGGTGCGACAGTCATTATACTGTAGCATTAATAATAACCAGATGCGACAGTCATTGTACTGTAGCACTAATAATAACCAGGTGCAACAGTCATTATACTGTAGCACTAAAAATAACCAGGTGCAAGTCATAATACTGTAGCACTACTGAATAACCTGTTGCAACAGCCATTATACTGTAGCACTAATAATAACCAGGTGCAACAGTCTTTATACTGTAGCACTAATAATAATCAGGTGCAACAGTCATTATACTGTAGCACTAATAATAACCTGGTGCAACAGCCATTATACTGTAGCACTAATTAATAACTAGTTGCAACAGTCATTATACTATAGCACTAACAGTAACCAGGTGCAACAGTCATTATACTGTAGCACTAATTAATAACTAGTTGCAACAATCATTATACTATAGCACTAATAGTAACCAGGTGCAGCAGTCATTATGCTGTAGCACTCCTAAATAACCTGTTGCAGCAACCATTATACTGTAGCACTAATAATAATCTGTGCAACAATCATAATACTGTAGCACTAATAATAACCTGGTGCAACAGTCATTATACTATAGTACTAATTAATAACCAGGTGCAACCATCATTATACTGTAGCACTAATAATAACCAGGTGCAGCAGTCATTATACTGTAGCAGTAATTAACCAGGTGCAACAGTCATACTGTAGCACTCCTGAATAACCTGTTGCGGCAACCATTATACTGTAGTACTAATAATAACCTGGTGCAACAATCATTATACTGTAGCACTAATAATAACCTGGCGCAACAGCCATAATGTAGCACTAATAATAACCTGGTGCAACAGTCATTATACTGTAGCACTAACAGTAACCAGATGCAACAGCCATTGTACTGTAGCAATAAATAATAACCAGGTACAACAGTCATTACACCGTAGCACTAATAATAACCTAATGCAACAGTCATTATACTCTAGCACTCCTGAATAACCTGTTGCAGCAACCATTATACTGTAGCACTAATAATAACACGGTGCAACAATCATACTG
This sequence comes from Neoceratodus forsteri, assembly GCA_016271365.2. NCBI lineage: Eukaryota > Metazoa > Chordata > Ceratodontiformes > Ceratodontidae > Neoceratodus > Neoceratodus forsteri. Next base: position 575,201,231 of record CM057452.1, read on the forward strand.
TAGCACTAATTAATAACCAGGTACCAGAGTCATTATGGCTGGCCTGGTGGTGCTGAGGGTTGAGGCGCTGAACGCCACACCAATGACTCGGGTTCAGGAACAGACTCAGGTGGCGGGGGTCATCAAAGGGGAAGAGAGGATTGAGCATCCGGAGGACTGCTTTCCTCTCCTCTCCTGTTTTGTGGTCCTCTCCTCTCCTGTTTTGGGAAGTCAATGCTCCTCGCTGCTCTAGCAGCTCCTGGTGGAAGCTGGAAGACTGCAGCAAGACACGGAGCAAGCACTGGGGTAAGGGAGTGACGGTGGATGTCCTGCAAGCAGGTGCAGGAGCGTGCCGTTCTGCGCTGGACATCTTTGCATGTCTGTGTTTCTGGGGCAACAGAACATGGAAAAGGCCCTGGCACCCAGGTAGGCATTGGTGGATCCAGTGGACGGTTCTCACACTCATCGCAGGTTACTCCCAGCCATCTCTGGCCCTCCACACTCAAACAGCCCCTGTCCAGATTATAGATGGAGTGCCAGAGTGGTGTGACCCCACCTCAGGGAGATCAGAGCCGGGGGCTTGGTGGGCGGTGGATGTAGAGGTAGGGGTGGTCATTCCGACAACTGGCATGGAGAGACCCTCAGGCAGAGCAGGAAAAGATCAGTCTGAATGACCACACCTGAGAGAGACCTAAGGACTGGTGAGGTAGGAGGATAAAAGAACTAGAAAAAAAACTGTCATTATACTGTAGCACTAATAATAACCTGGTGTGACAGTCATTATACTGTAGCACTAATAATAACCTGGTGCAGCAGTCATTATACTGTAGCACTAATAATAACCAGGTGCAACAGTCACTGTACTGTAGCATTATTAATAAACTGGTGCAACAATCATTTTACTGTTGCACGAATAGTAACCAAATGCAACAGTCATTATGCTATAGCACTAACAGTAACCAAATGCAACAGTCATTATACTGTAGCACTGATAATAACCAGGTATGACAGTCTTTATACTGTAACACTGATAATAACCAGGTGCGACAGTCATTATACTGTAACACTATATAATATCAGGTGCGACAGTCATTATACTGTAACACTAATAATAACCAGGTGCGACAGTCATTATACTGTAGCACTAATAATAACCAGATGTGACAGTCATTGTACTGTAGCACTAATAATAACCAGGTGCAACAGTCATTATACTGTAGCACTAAAAATAACCAGGTGCAAGTCATAATACTGTAGCACTACTGAATAACCTGTTGCAACAGCCATTGTACTGTAGCACTAATAATAACCAGGTGCAACAGTCTTTATACTGTAGCACTAATAATAATCAGGTGCAACAGTCATTATACTGTAGCACTAGTAATAACCTGGTGCAACAGCCATTATACTGTAGCACTAATTAATAACTAGTTGCAACAGTCATTATACTATAGCACTAACAGTAACCAGGTGCAACTGTCATTATACTGTAGCACTAATTAATAACTAGTTGCAACAATCATTATACTATAGCACTAATAGTAGCCAGGTGCAACAGTCATTATGCTGTAGCACTCCTAAATAACCTGTTGCAGCAACCATTATACTGTAGCACTAATAATAATCTGGTGCAACAGTCATTATACTGTAACACTGATATTAACCAGGTGCGACAGTCATTGTACTGAAGCAGTATTAATAAACTGGTGCAGCAATCATTATACTGTAGCACTAATATTAACCAAATGCAACAGTCATTATACTGTAGCTCTGATAACCAGGTGCAACAGTCATTATACTGTAGCACTAACAGTATGCAGCTGCAACAGGCATTATACTGTAGCACTAATAATAACCATGTGCAGCAGTCATTATACTGTAGCACTTCTGAATAACCTGTTGCAACAACCATTATATTGTAACACTTATAATAACCAGGTGCAACAGTCTTTATACTGTAGCACTAATAATAACCAGGTGCAACAGTCATTATACTGTAGCACTCCTGAATAACTTATTGCAACAATCATTATATTGTAGCACTAATAATAACCTGTTGTGACAATCATTATACTATAGCACTAATAATAACCTGGTGCAACAACCATTATACTGTAGCACTAATAATAACCTGGTGCAACAGTTATCATACTGTAGCAGTAATAACCAGGTGCAACAGTCATTGTACAGAAGCAGTATTAATAAACTGATGCAGCAATCATTATACTGTAGTACTAATATTAACCAGATGCAACAGTCATTATACTGTAGCACTAATAATAACCATGTGCAACAGTTATTACACTGTAGCACTCCTGAATAACCTGTTGCAACGACCATTATACTGTAACACTTATAATAACCAGGTGCAACAGTCATTATACTGTAGCACTAATAATAACCAGGTGCAACAGTCATTATACTTTAGCACTCCTGAATAATCTGTTGCAGCAATCATATTGTAGCACTAATAATAACCGTTATGACAATCATTATACTATAGCACTAATAATAACCTGGTGCAACAACCATTATACTGTAGCACTAATAATAACCAGGTGCAACAGTCATCATACTGAAGTCTTCATTAATAACCTGGCTCAACAGTCGTTATAATGTAGCACTAATAATAACCTTGTACAACAATCATACTGTAGCACTAATTAATAACCTTGTACAACGATCATACTGTAGCACTAATTAATAACCATGTATAACAGTCATTCTAATGTAGCACTAATAATAACCTTGTACAATAATCATACTATAGCACTAATTAATAATGAGGTGCAGCAGTCATTATATTATAGCACTAATTATAAATCTAGAGAAGAGGTGGCTGCATGAAACGACCACTGGTGCCACCATGTAATTGCAAAATTCCACTAACAAAAGAGTAGGGCCACAATAAGACCTGATATGTTAGGGCTGGTTAAAACTGCATTTATTTCAAAAGTTAACAAAACACAGATGAGCAGCACCCACAGCCTCTGACATTTCACATCATCCTGATGCTTTTTCAAGGCTTAAAAAATTGCCAGGATGACGTGAAACGTCGGTGGTTGTGGGTGCTGCTCATCTATATGTTTTGTTAGCTTTTGAAATAAGTGCAATTTTAACTAGACCTAATACATCAGGTCTTATTGTTGGTACGCCAAGTAGCCCTACTCTTTTGTTACTGGAATATAGCACTAATTAGTTACCTAGTGCAACAGTTATTATACTGTAGCACTACTAATAACCTTGTACAACAGTCATACTGTAGCACTAATTAAAAACCAGGTGCAGCAATCATTATACTGTAGTCTCCATTAATAACCAGGAGTTACGTATAAAATGGGGGGGGGGCACTGTCAGTCACTAAGAAGTAAAGGGACCTTGGGATTATAATATCTCATCACCGCAAAGTTTTAGGGCAGTGTGACAGGGCTGTGGGCAGGGCCAATGGAATGCTGGGGTGCATAGGGAGTGGTATCAGAAGCAGAAGGAGCGAAGTGATATTATCACTGCATAGATCATTGGTGAGACCACACCTGGAATATTGTGTACAATTCTGGAGGCTGCGTTTCAGAAGAGACATGGAAAGGGTAGAGGTAGTCCAGAGGTAGGCAACTAAAATGGTACATGGGTTGCATAAAAAACCATATGAGGAGAGACTTGAGGCATCTCATATGTACACCCTGGAGGACAGGAGGGAGAGAGGACTGGATGGAGTCCTACAAGTACCTCATAGGAGCAAATAAGATATAGCTGGGGAGCCTGTTTCAAATGAGTAAGTGCAACAGAACAAGAGGAAATGCAGCAAAGCTGGAAGAGGGGGGAATTTAGGAGGGATGTGAGAAAATATTACTTCACTGAAAGAGTGGTGAACACCTGGAACAGCCTGCCACTAGAGGTGGTAGGGTCAAAAACTGTGAGGGGTTTCAGACATGCATGGAATAGACATATGGGGATACTAGTAAATAAAAGGGGGGGGGTGTCATCAAAGACCGGTTAGGGTCTGCTGGGACAGAATAGGCAGGGAACAACTGAGCAGACTGGGTGGGTCAAGCAGTCCTTTTCTATTGACAAATTCTAGGTAACCTGGTTCAACAGTCATTACACTACAGCATCATGAATAACAGCAGTCATTATACTGCAGCACTCATGAATAACCAGATACAACAGTCATTCTACTGTAGCACTAATTAAAAATCAGGTGCAACAATCATTCTACTGTACTGTGGCACTAATAAAAACTAAGTGCAGCAACCATGCTGTAGCACTAATAATAACCTGGTGCACAATCATTATACTGTTATCTTCACTAATAACCTGGTTCAGCAGTCATTATACTATAGCACTAATTAATAACCAGGTGCAACAATCATTATGTTGTAGAACTAATTAATAACTAGGTGCAAGAGTCATTATACTGTAGCACTAATTAATTACCTGGTGCAACAATTATTATACTTTATCGCTTTTTTGTAATGACACTCTCCTTTATAATAGTTGCTTTATAATAGCTGTTGCGTGGCACCGTATACTTGCCGAAAGTTGCTGTAAAAATAATCAGTATAGGGTTAAACAAGTGTTGGATTGCTGAAGAAGAGTTCCAGTTCTAATGCTTTCTATGTCCCTGCTTTGTTTCTCTTTTGTAGGATCCTGGCCGCACTGAATAGAACCCTGACTTCTAGTTTTGCACTTCTGTTGCCATCATCCACTTCCATGGAATACTGTCAACCAGCGTAATGTATGCACAGATGTAAGGTTCAGCGATTACAAGATGAAAACCAATGTCAAGCTCAGTCGCAAAATGGATTTCACAGAACCAACATAAAAAAGTTTTATTTTCTTACTACTACACCTTAAAGTGGTTTTGTCTACTGAAGTGTAGCATACAGTTGCACATATTGGTGGGCTTGATATTTGGTCGGTTTCCTATTTATCATGCAAGGCACAGTGGATTGAAGAGTTCATCACCTCTGTTGTATCTTGCTGTGGGATCTGCAGCTTGTGCTGGACTCGTTCTGTGAACAGTGAAGAACAATGCAGGGAAAATTATCATTTCTCATTGTTTCGCATCCCAGTAGCACTCTTTCAGCCAGATGAACGGCAAGCTGGACTGATCCTGCAAAGGTCTTATCATGGAAATGGTTATGTGTGTCAGAATTCTTCTTTCATCCAATCCTCTGAATTGGAATCATATTTTTTCATTTTGTTTGAGCTGAAAAATACACAAAGGGCATCTTTCACCTATTAGATGCCCAGAAAACATTTTTTCAGATTTGGAAACAAGTTCTCTAACATTATAGCCAACAGGATGATTCCTGGACTCCTAAAAATGCCAAACAGACTTTGCATCTGTATAAAATAATACAGAATCAAATATTTTTTTGTTTGGTTACATTTCTTGCCCTTTGTCTTTTTACAGTGTCAGCCTTGTGGCAAAACAACTTGGGTCCACGTCTCGAACTGTGGGCCAGTATATGGTAGCATGATGCACTTCTCTTGTGCCACTAAGCTGGGCAAGGTCACTGCTTGCATTCAAAAGGAGAGCCAGACCATTGCATTTTCATCCTAAGCCAAAAACAGACATTTATTACTCCAGATTGCAGGCAACAGAACCATACTCCAACATTTCTGTCACATTTCTTATGGTTCTGATTGGAGCCCTGTTTGTTTAAGGAAAAAAAAATCTGATCATTTGTAAGAAAAGTGCATTCAAAGTTATGGTCCTGAATTTGTTTCCCTTTCCACTTGTGTTTTCTGGCCCCACCGCCTCTCTGATAAGGTGAGGTCAGCTACTTAATGGAAAGAGGGATTTGTGTTCTGTGAACACCTCCATCTAGTATAATTAGAATATATAATTTTAAGTTCTTGAAGAGTTAGAATCTTCCATGTGTGAATATCACATACCAATTAAAAAAAATGTGGAAGAAACCTGCTCTGAACGTACATTTTGGCTGCTTAGAAGACTGACTGTCATATGCCTCCATTTCATTGTACGTGGGTTGTGGCATTTCATCTACCTCATGCTTGGAGTTCTGCTTGTTACATACTGCTCTTTGCCTTTATTGTCAACCCAGTCTATATAGAGAGTTCTTTTGTTTTTTTTGTTGTCATAGAGGTTTTTCTGCCCTGTGTAGCCAGCCTCCTTCTCCCTCAGACACCTAGCCCAATCACCCACTGTCCTGGGGTCCTACCTTGAGGCCAGATCCCCACAGATCTTCCTCTTGTGGTGGGGTCAGGGTGGGAGGGCCGCCCCCCCCCCCCCAAGAAACACAATCTGTATGTACCTTAGGGGCCCTGTAGGTTGTGCAGGGGGTGGTGCATCTGAGGAGTCGTCCTGCCACATCTTACTTTTTTCCATTTTCGGCCCCTCCCCTGCTGCAGCACGGACGTCAGCACATGCCATGTAGAGGCACACATGTGCTGCATCAAACCAGCAAATCCCTCCCTTCTTGTGGCTGCTGCTGCTGCACTGCCACCAAACCTTCTCTTGGTGATGATGAGCAAAGCAGCAAACCTCACCTCCCCGGGAGAGGAGAGCACTCCTCTTTGCACTCGATCCTCTCTCCCACAGCTGACCCCCAACAAACGGAGTCTGCTTCCGAGTCAGGGTTTCTGGCATGGTGAGCAGTAGAGCTACCGCCAAGCCACTAGGCCAGCTTTGCAGAGAGTTCTAAGATACAATTCTCACTTCTAACTACCTAGATTCAGTTCACTATCCACATTTAGGCAACCTTCCATAGAGCATGCCCAGTCGCTGGAGCCATTTTTAAGCCTGACTCCTTCTACCACTCAGTCATGGATCTGGTTTGCCCCCTTTGCTCAGTTTTTCTTCCACTGGAAAGAACAGGTCTCCTTGTTCACAGCTTCAGCTTCTGTTTTTGAATTAGGTTTTTGTAAAGTTTTTTGGCTTTTTTCAGTTTACTTAGAATTATTTTTTTTTTTCCTATTGACTCATCACATGCACTATGACTCCAGCTCACTGCACTGTTGAATGGAACAGACCAGAGAAAACTGCCACATTTTAAAAGGAGCGTACTTTGTAGGTTCACGATATCGGTCACCAGCAGCCATGATGCCAGCACCCACTGTCTGAGGATCGCCACAACATGGAGAACAGCCAGTGGTGCAATGCCTTGCCACCCACTGGGATTGAGGATTGTAGAGTGCAAGTCCTTAAGTGGAGACTTGGGGTCACCAGTTAGCAGTCCTGGAAAACATGCCACGGATGTTCTGGTGCTCGACCTGCTGGCAGATGAAGAGGAATGAACTGAAAATCCTCATGAGTCATGGTAAGCTGATGAGAGTTTCCACAACTTTCTGTCACCTGTGAAGCCCTTTACCTAGATACCACCCAAGCGCTGAAAGCAAAACGAGAAGAGTCAATGCCAGTCATTGATAGCACTGTCAGTAAAGGGACCACTCACACATGCCTCAGCTGCAGGACCCTCTCGGTAGGTCACACTGTAAGGATGCTGAGCCACCAGTGGAACCCTGTACACAGGGAGCTTCTGTCACAGCAGCCAAACTGTTTGATGCTGGTCAGGCTTTTTTCTTTATATAGTTGCCTGGCCCCTGAGCCACCACCTTCACCTTTCCTTCAGGTCTTGTGCTGCTGGCGATCCCTCAGCTCTGTCAACTGCTCCCACCCCCAGCATCATGGGCACACTAAGCAAGGCCTAAGGTTGCAGGCACCATCATTTTGATGGCTCAGTACACTATATCATCTTGTCGTTTTTTGGTCCGTTCAGTCCATTGTCCCTCCCTTCACCCTTTGGCTTGGGTACAGTCACTATTGGCCTAATGCATACACAGCATCCCTGTGGAAGATGTGACATGGCAGTAATTGGCCTTACGAATGTGTTCTAGAAGGCGGGGTCAACTGCTGTCAGTGGTTAGTCCAGCAGTGCCATGGCCTGTAGATCATCCACGCCCCCAGGCTTCACCACTGGCATTGTGGGTGGAACCATTACATCCTATTCAAACAACATGAAGTCTTGCTATATTATAACATATGCAGTAAGTCCCAACCTTCGAACTGCTCAGGAGGTGAAAGAGTTAACTTTCCATGCAGGGCATGGAACCTTCAGCGCGAGCTTGGTTGAACACTCTGTCTGTTGATGCTCAAACTCAAACTGTCAGATTCTTTACTCCGCCTCACTGAACAGTCACTCCAGAGATTTCTCCTTCTGCTCGGTTCGTTTGTCGGTTAAAAGTTTTATTTTTTCGGTTTCTTAACCAAAATTAAACCGCAACCGGTCAGTTCAAGCTCTGTTTGTGGTATCGTAAGTAATAGATAAGCTTACATTTATTTTCTTCTGTGTGGAACTTGTAAACGTGTTTTTCGGTTCAGTTTGAACCGATCAGGTTGTTTTTTATAGACTTTCTAGTCCTTTAGAGTGCGGTTCCCGGTTCTTATCGGTTCTAAAAAAACTGGATTTCATTGGGTTTTTTTCCACGGCCCGTGACACGGCTGGGAACCGATAAGGAAGTCTTGCTTGGCGGATTGCCATTAACGGGCAAGTTTGGTTAGACTGGTACTATGTCTGAGAAACCCAAAAGAAAAACCGGGCCCACTGGGTTTCAACACTGTGGTCTCTGTGGGGAAGCCTTTGCTAAGGCTGACCCACACATCACTTGTGTATATTGTCTGGGGTTTGACCACCTCAATGCAGACTGCCAGATTTGTAAGAATTTTCCTGCTGCCACCGTTGGAAAAGAGAGTTGGTAGGCTCAGGGAAAGGGAGGCCAAAAAGTCCGCTGACCCGGATGGCCAGCCCGGTTCGGGTTCTACCGAACCGGAGGGAGTGCCCTCTGACCAGGGCGATGCTTCCTTGGGCAAACGAAGAGCCAGCTCTGAGGAGCCAGTTCCAACTAAAAGGGCTAGAAAGTCAGCTAGTTTGGAGCCAAAAGTTCTTTCTCCAACCGCTGAAGAAATAGCTAAAGCAACTTTCCCCAGTTCCGTCCGAACCGGCACCATCAGGAAAGCGGTCGGTTCCACCGGTTCAAGATTTTGATTTTGGGGATTTTTATGAACCGGAGGAAGGGGAGTAGGAGTATGAGGAGAGTGAATGTGATTTTGAAGGTCTGGATGTGTCCATTGAACCGGACATATCTCCAGACAGGCCGTCTGGGGTCTCTCCCCCCCCCCCCCCCCCCAGGCTATCTGAGTCCCCTTCTCATTTTATGTTCTATAAGAAAGTTGCTGAAACTCTCCAACTCCCTGTTGAGGAAGCTGTTGATAACCAAGAGGAGCCTGATTATGTGGAAATGATGGATATTCCAGAGTCTAGGAGACTGTCTATTCCCTTGCATAAATCTTTTAGGAAACAGACAGTAAAAATTCTAAACTCCTCACTCCATCCTCCCTGTTGATAAAAGGATGGGCAAGAGGTATACTTATCAGGCTGTGATACTGAGTTCCTCTCTCAGCAGTGCAGCCATGTGGAGGTAGTGCAGGCTGCAGCTTGTGACAAAGCAAATATTCCCCTAGCCTCGCACCCTCCTGAAAAGGACTCTAGAAAGATGGATGCCATGGCAAAGAAACAATACATGGCAGCATCTTTAGGACTCAGACAGGCAAATTATATGGCTTATGCTGCTAGGTACCAGAAGTCCAGATGGGATACTGTGCTGGCCCTAGAGAAACAAGTCCCTGACCAGCTTGCCAGGGAGCTGGAGCAGGTGGCTGCGGATGGTATCGAGGCATCCAAGGTGCAATTTCATGCTGCAGTAGACTCTAATGATGTGTCATCAAGGGTCATGGCTACATCTGTGGCACTTCACAGAATGGCTTGGCTCAGATGTACTACCCTGTCACAGGACACCCAGTCTAAGGCTATGAATTTTCCTGTTGTGGGTAATTCTTTGTTTGGGGAGCAGACAGAGAATTATATGAAGAAAATGGATGAATATAGGACCACCTATAGGAGTGCACAGGCCAAAGAAAGGCAAGCCACTCCTCAAAGGCAGCATCTCAGGGGCAGGGGCAGGCCCTTTCATATGCCTTTTTACCAAGCCCAGGCCTCCTCTTCTGCTTATGCCCAGAGGGGGTTCTTCAGAGGGAGAGGCAGACGGGGTACAAGTAAGCCACTCTCCCTCAGCCCAAAGCCCCTGCCAAGCAGGCTCCCTCATGGGGTGGCCAGGCGACTCTCCTCTACCGGTAGGGGCAGGCTGGCTTACTTTGTCCAGGACTGGAGGTCTTTAACAGCAGACAAGTGGGTCCTGAAGTAGTAAGCCACGGACTGGTTCTCAGCTTCAAAAAGTTTCCAAAGATGAGAATCAGATCCTTTCTACCTGCAAATCCATCAGAGGCTCTTGCCCTAGAAACAGAAGTTTCTACCCTCCTGGCTCTCAGAGCTGTGGAGAGGGTTCCACCCCTACACCAGGGCAAAGGGTTGTACTCTAGGTACTTCCTTACCCCAAAAAAGACAGAAGAATGGCGGCCCATCCTAGATCTCAGATACTTAAACAAGCATCTTTTAAAACCAAAGTTCAAAATGGTGACTTTGGGAATTATCTTACCCTCTCTAAGGCCAGGGGACTGGCTAGCCTCCCTGGACCTCAAGGATGCCTACTTCCATGTTCTTATCAGAAGCTCCCATCGAAAGTACCTCAGATTCGAACTGCCCTCAGGCCATTATCAGTTCAGAGCAATGCCCTTCGGCCTCACCTCGGCCCCAAGGGTATTCACAAAATGCCTGGCAGTAGCAGTTGCCCACTTAAGAAGGCAAAGGATTGCCATCTTTCCTTATCTGGACAACTGGCTCATAGTAGGCCAGTCTCCAGATCAGGTCAGACTACACCTTCAGGAACTCAGCAACTGCTCACATCTCTAGGTTTCCTTCTCAGTCTCCCAAAGTCAGTCCTAGAGCCTGTCCAGCTTCTCACCTTCATAGGTGCAGAACTGAACACAAAAGAGGCCAGAGCCTTCCTTCCTCTGGAAAGAGCAAGGACCCTGATCTCTCTGGCCTCTTCTTTCACCCTTCAGGTCGCCTGACCAGCAAGGCACTTTCTTCAGCTCCTAGGCACATGGCTGCCTCTAGCAGTAGTGCAGGGAGCAAGGTTTCAGATGAGGGACGTCCAGTTCCATTTGAGAGCCTTTTGGTCTCAAAAGAGGGACCCTCTAACCAAATTGATCCCAGTGACTCGGACTCTGATCCAGGCCCTTCAGTGGTGGCAGGACCAGAGTAATCTGAGTCAGGGGGTCCCTTTCACCCCCCAGTCTCACTCCTTAGTCCTTATGACAGATGCATCCCTCTTGGGGTGGGGAGCTCACATGGGCGACCTCACTACCCAGGGATTGTGGTCCCCTCAGGAATCTCTGCTCCACATCAATCTGTTGGAACTCAGCGCAGTTTTTCTAGCACTTCAAGTTTTTTCCACATCTGTTCAGAACAAAGTGGTTCAGGTCAGAACAGACAACACCACTGCAATGTGGTACATCAACAAGCAAGGGGGCACTCGGTCTACGGCCTTGTGCACCGAAGCAATGAAGTTGTGGTCTCTGGCTTATTCCCTGAACACCTCCCTTACGGCAGTTCACCTACCAGGCAAGGACAATGTCTTGGCAGATGCTCTCAGCAGGATTTCCCAGGGCCATCTGACAATGGGCCCGATCCCTAGTATTGGAGGTAGTTTTGCCAGATGGGGCACCCCGCAGATAGATCTTTTGTAGCCCCAGATAATCACCAACTTCCCTTTTTGTTGCAGGCCCCAGTGTTGGGCTCAGTCCTCTGGATGCCTTCCTTCTCAGTTGGGAAGGAAGTTTCTCTATGCTTTCCTCCTTCCCTCTCCTGTTCAAGGTGCTAGTCAAAATCAGATCTCAACCCTGCAAGGTGATCCTGATTGCTCCCAGATTGGGCCAGGCAGCCCTGGTACTCTCCTTTGTCCTTAGCAGTCCACCTTCCCTGTGCCTTCCCAGGAATCACAATCTGTTATCCTGTGCCCAGGGAGGGTTTGTATCTGAACCTCAATTCTCTCAATCTCAAGGCTTGGCTCTTGAGGAGTTAGAGTTTGCTGACCTACACCTTTCCCAAGGTGTATTGGATATTTTGAAGGCCTCTAGAAAGCCTTCCACCAGGGCCACTTATAATTCCAAATGGAAGAGGTTTTCCATATGGTGTTCTGGCAAGCACATTTCCCCAGAATCTGCCGACTTGCCCACAATCTTAGATTATTTGGTGCATTTGAATTCATTGGGGCTTAGACCAGCTACCCTAAAAGTGCATCTGGCAGCTGTGTCTGCTTTCCTATCAGCAGGTAAACCCTCTTCCTTTTCGGCTCATCCTGTATTCACCAAGTTTTTCAAGGGGTTGCTGCACACCAATCCCCCATTCAGGACCTTGCCTGCTTGGGATCTTAATATTTGCATTGCCCAGCTTATGTAACCCCTTTGAGCCATTGTCTTCAGCAGAGCTTAAGTACTTGACTTGGAAAACTCTGTTTTGGTAGCCATCACTTCTGCCAGGCGCATAAGTGAATTGCAGGCATTGTCAGTGGAGCCTGATTTTGTCTCCTTTCACAGAGATAAGGTGGTCCTCAGGACTAACAGAAAGTTTTTGCCTAAGGTGGTTTCAGACTTCCACCTTAATCAATCCATGTCTCTTCCTGTGTACTTCACTGACTAGTCCTCCTCTGGCGAGAGGAGATTGCACAGTTTAGATGTCAAAAGAGCCCTTAGTTACTATATAGAACGTACTAAGGGTCACAGGTTTGACTCCCTCCAATTGTTCTCACTTATGGTGAGGTTGGTAAAGGAAAACCTGCCACTAAAAGATCCATTGCCAGGTGGATTGCCTCTTGTATCCAATTTTGTTACGAAAAACTGGGTAAGGTTCCCCACTCAGGCCTGAGGGCTCACTCTACCAGAGGTACAGCTGCGTCTCTGGCTGCTGCCAGGGACATCCCTATCCTAGAGATATGTCAAGCAGCTACCTGGAAAACAGTTCACATTTTTACTAAGCATTACTCCCTGGACATCCAGGCTAGAAGTGGTGCTCAATTTGGCACAGCTGTGCTTCAGAGCCTATTTCCTAAGTAGGTTCTGTCCCTCCTCCATGGAGGTACTGCTGTGTAATCTGCATATGTCATAATATAGCAAGACTTCATGTTGTTTGAAGAAATAATTACTCACCTTAGTAATGTTGTTTCTTCTAATGGAGTCTTGCTATATTATGACCCCCCCCCCCAGTCTGCCCCTCTCAGAACCTTTACTTTTGGGATGTGGGTGGGCAGGGCAATGTTGGCATTTCATAGATGCCCACTTTATTTTCACCCTTCTTAGGGTGCTTAGGTGTCGTTATATATTTTTTCTTTCTTGAATCCCCTGACTTGAGTCTTTGTTTTGGGATCAAGAACAAAAATGTGTTTTTGTAGTTAAGTAGCCAGTGGGCTAGTGTAGGTTTACGGCTTCCACACAGAACCTTAGTGAGTTTTGCTCGTAAAGATCTGACAGTTTGAGTTTGAGCATCAACAGACAGAGTGTTCAACCGAGTTCGCGCTCAAGGTTCCATGCCTTGCCTGGAAAGTTAACTCTTTCACCTCTGGAGCAGTTCGAAGGTTGGGACTCACTGCATATGTCATAATATAGCAAGACTCCATTAGAAGAAACAACATTACTAAGGTGAGTAATTTTTTCTTCTGGTCCAACCCTACCATTTCAGCCAAGGGTGGATGCTCTGACCATGAACTCTAAGCAGGAGACAGGATTATCACATGCATTGTCAGTAGTGGTCACCCCGACCAAAGGAGTAGTCCTCTTGCCTCATCAGCATCCGGACCCTCTGTATCCAGACTTGGACTTCAGCAAGTCGTTGTTCTATTCAACCTTCCATGATTTTGAGCACAAGAGCCTGCCTCTGGATCTTGTTGCCCCTGCAGGAGATTGCTCCCCTTTCACCTCATTCTTGAACAACACGTCCTTGGCCCTGAGCACTTCAGTAGAGGAGTTCTAGAAAAAAGTAACCTATCCACTGGTGGAAGTACTTGAGAAGGATTATTCTGTAGGGGTAGCCTTCCCATCATGCCAGCAGTGCTGGGCCATATACTTATTATCTAGGAGTGCCCACCTGGTTTCTTTTCTGATTTTCTTCACAAGGTGGGTTGCAAATATGTGGTACCCCTGGAAGGGTACATTGGGTTCCTGAAGCACACTTCCCTTGATGGTCTTGTGGCAGACACAGTATCCCACAAGACTAAAACACAAGAAGAGTCAGAGTCAGTTAGGTCCCAAGACAGAGTTCAAAAATCGGGACCACTTTGGCTGCAGAGTGTAGGCAGCAGCATTCCTGGGCATTCGACAGGCCAGCCGTGCGGCCCTTATGGCTAGGTACAGCTATGAACCATTGGAGCGACCCTTGGACTTGTGGCTTCTCCTGAGATTTTTTTTTTTCAATTATTTTGTAATTGATAAGGCCCTCTAGGCACAAGTGCCTGTTTTTTAGGGGTGACACAGGAGCACTGGGGTGATTAAGTAACTTGCTCAGTGTGAGCAAGTGGAGGTTGTGGAACTCAAACCCAGGTCTGCTGGATGTACCAAGCTTATTCACAGCTTGCTACACTAATCTCTAGGCTATACTGCCAGTCCCAGATAACCAGCAGGATCATATGGACATCCAGGACATGGTGTACTCAGCTGTCAAACACCAGCTACATGTTTTCCTTGATTCAGTCCACAAGTCGTCCAGTGCTGTTGCTGCAGCAAACTCCATACACTGATTGCAGTGGCTATGTCTTTCACCCATCATTGCAAGAGATTCGGCAGAGGGTAGAAGACCTTCCCTTCATTAGTAGGGATCTGTTTGGGCCAGATGCCAAGGGTTACTTGACTCAGTTTTAGAAATCCAGTGTCTCTTTCAGTTTTGTCACTTCATCTACTAATAGCAAACTGATCACGAAGGAGCACCCACATAGTGATAGCTCCTTGTGTGGTTCCTTTCACGTCTCAGGGCCAGCAGCAACAAAAGGCAGCAGTATCAGTAGTACTCACCAACCAAGTCCTTCAACCCCAAGACCTCTGGATAAGGCCAACTCAAAGGTGGTAGCAGTAGCAACTTTGGAAGTCAGGCCTCCAGATTTGCTCCAAAATGTAAAAGTGACAGGATGAGAATCCCCATTCACCCTGTCATAGTCCCTGCTGCAACTCCTGATCCAGGGCCAACTCTCCCACTTCATCCCATAGTGGTCTGCCAATACTTGGATAGATGGGTTCTGGAAGTGGTAGGCGCAAGGTTATCAATTACATTTTCAGAGACTCTTCCCAAGTGTCTGCCCTATGCACCTCTAGAAGATGTTCTGTTGCTGGCATCTCTTGCTGTGCTACAGAACATGGTTCAGCAGCTCCTAGTACAGCATACAGCATAACCTGTCCAAGAAAGCTAAGCTCAATTGGAATTCCTGACACTGTGGTTTCTAGTACCAAAGTCCACAGGGGATAATGCCATATACTGGATCAGCAAATCCTGAACAAGTTTATCCATGGACAGAAGTTCCAGATGGTCACAGTGAATCAGATTGGTCCTTCCCTACAGGCTATGGCATGGATCTGCCCCCAGACCTCCAGGGCACAGACTTTCACATCCCCATCTGTCCATCACACAAACAGTTTCTCAGAATCCAAGTGGACAGAATCTTTTATCCGTTTCAAGCTATAGTATTCAGATTGTCATTGGCCTCCAGGGTAGTCACCAAGTGTATTTTGGCAGTTGCAGCTTTCCTCAGATGCAGGGTAATCAAGATGTTCCGGCACATCTATGACTGCTTCTCATGGGCAGTTCACTGCAGGACTTGGAGCAAGCCAAGGACTTGGCTATCCAGCTGTGCCATCAGCTGGGTTATTTAGTAAACCTGGGCAAGTCTGAGCAGACTAATCTGGCTGCCAGCTGGAGCATGCCTATCTCTGAACAGTTCAGAGGATCTTGTGTCCTTTGCCTGATCAGTTCTGGTTGGACAGTCACATCAGGTTTGAAATTTCGTCAGGCACCTGGGCTTCATGGCACCTACCATGGCTGTGTTCCATTGGACCCAAAAGATTTTTATGGGCCATTCAGTAATATCTAGGCCAACAATGGTCCCAGATGCATTCAGACTTGGGTCAGTAGGTTCAGGGGACCCAGTTGATTCTGGCTATCATCTACTATTGGTTGTGACCTCCAGACCTTTTAGAGGAACTCCCATTTGCCCAGCTGGAACCCTCCAGCTGCCTGTGTTGCAGCTGTCTGTTACATCCCGATTGCAGAGATTTGTAGGACTGCTAACTGGTCTAATGTGCGCGTGTTCATATCACATTACAGTACTGACATTCAGTCACTGAGATGCTGCTTTTGGATCCTCAGTCTGCCAGTCTCTTTTTGTCTAAAATGCATCTCAATAGTTAGAATAGGTCACTTACTATGAGAATTCAGTTGATATCCACACAACCCACACAACCGCCCCCCGGCAGGGCATTTTTTTGTTTCCTGTTTTCAACGTGCAAATCTGAGAGCATTGGAGGTGGAGCTGGAGGACACATGATTTAGTGATAGTAGGAGTCAAGCTTGAAGGCTGTTTCCAGAGTCTGAGCATGTTCACTGGAGGACTGCCTTAGTGTAGATGTGAACAGAATATAGAATCGTAGAATTTGACAGCAGATAAGGACTGCTTGGCCTACCCAGTCTGCCCATATACTATGTAGAACTGGTTACAATAAGTAACCTAGTCTTCTGTAAGACCATACCCGATATCAAATCTGTTTGTAGTGGGAGATTCACCAACACCAGTAATCGTAATTTGAAACATATCTCCCACCTAACCCCTTATGACTCACAATTTCTGATATTTGGTTGCCATTTAGCACACTGCATCATTTAAGGAAAATGCCATTGAAAATATTGTTGGGTGACAGTGATTAGTTGTTTGGGGGTGAGGATGGAGAGGCTGTACACACATTCATAGTAATTTCACTGATTTTAGGTAACTGAAAAGGCCTCTCTAGTGATCGTAAATCATGTTTGAAATAATTATGGTTATTTTTTATTACAATTTGTAGAAAAATATATATATATACTGTGTGTATATATATATATATATATATATATATATATATTCTTGTCTTAGATTTAGGTTACTCTTGTAGCTGAAATTTGCTACTTAGGGTCTACAGAATCCCTCCTGCCCATAGCTAGTGACCGCAGCTATCCTGAACTGCTGGAAGATGGCCTTTTTCAGCCATTTCATTAAGAGCAGAGCCATATTATGGAATCTGGCATGCGAGGAATATGACTTTGTACTACATGAAGGCACTGTTCATGAAAAGAGTGCAAAGGATACTTTGTCTAGTGTTTAGACTTAGCCAAAACATCAGTACCTCAGGTTCCATATGGAATGGTGTTTTGCTCAGCGTGCTAAGAAAAGCTGGGAACTCGACTGATAATCTGCCATATGTGCAGTTTAGTCACTTGGTGATTCTATTTGGGCTACCTAATCAGACTCATCAAGACCAAGGTCTGTAACAAATGCATCAAGTCATCATATTTTTAGTAGGAAAATCAAAATACAGGAAAATAATGTTCTGTAAGTGTAGCTACACTATGTGATGCAGATTTTGTGTTTGGATCTGTTATGTGTTTTGTAAAAACAGTTTGAACTCTAATTTGTTTTTTGGTTTGTATCCAATATTGAACAAGATGAATTCTAATTTGACTTGTAATGTTCAGTGTGTTTAATATTTACATCATTATACTACATTTATTATAGAATTTTTTTAAAATTTTTACAGAACTGCGTTTGATGTGGCAAAATCCATGCTACATAACTTAAAACAATGACTCTTGCTCCATCTGTCTATGGGCTTTGAGTCTGCACATTCTCCACAGAATGCAGCCGAGGGCTGGCAAACCAAGACAGGGGGCACAGCCTTAAAATACATACCACTGCAACTAAAATTTAGGCCTAAAAATTGTGTGGGGTGGCTATTTCTCCCTTTGTATGTTTATATCATGACATTGCATTTCAGTATTGGCCCACAGTTAATCTATTTTATAACCAGTACAAATCAATCTACTTTACTAGCCCACATGCATTTTACACGGACACATTCTCCACTGCTAAGTTGGAAGAAAATGTGCACTTCTGCTAGTCTCCTTGCATTTGTCTTTGTTGTGCTGGACCAGCCCATAGGCTGCATACAGACAGCACAGTAGCTTGTCAGGGGCTGAATGAAGTTTTATTTTAGCTTTGAGTGAACATTGAGTGAATAATGGGTTCCTCTGTAAAATATATTGCCTGTGCACAGCTTTTATGCAGAGGGGTGCTACCAAACTTTTGTTTTGAGCACCCATGCTTTTGTAACACCCCTTTCCTTTACCATGTTGCATCTAGTTAGTTGTTTATTTGGAAAGTACCTTTGAGCACATTTGCTTGTTTTCAAAGGTTCCACATCATTTGAAGGACCAATGTGTAGGGAAAAAAGGAAAAGTACAGAGAGAAAGGGAAAAATATAAGGACACAATTCATGAAAAGTGGAGAAAATTAAAAAGAAAAGGAAAACAGAGCTTGCCTGTGTTGCTCGCCCAACAAATGCCCCCATAATTTCAATATGTTTTTGCTCATGACACTGCTTTGTACTTTCACCTCATGAATGACAGAAAGTTCTGCTACCCCAGCAGTGGCCAACACCTGAGTCAGAGAGAGAATGCCCACATTATTTGGATGCAGGGTGATATATTTGGAGGGTTTGTACTTGCTAAATGGAGTGCAAAGCTCTATTTAGCGGTGACAAACCCTTTGTGCTTGCTAATGCCACACTGGGTGGAATAACTGAGCACTCTGGTCCTGTTGTAATAATGATTGCAAATGTCGCTGTTGCAGTGCTATGAGTGGGCAGCCTGTCTTTCATTTGCCTCGCAGCAGACATTTAATGTCCCTCTGGACTTTCTTGCACATAGCATATGACTGAGCCAAAAGGAGTGCAAAGGACATGTCTTATGCTGTTGCACTCCCTGTTAAACACCAGAGAGCTGGAGATAAGCAGCCATAAGTGGTTCAGAGGAAGGAGGGTGATTGACAGTTTTTTTTTTGGGGGGGGGCTTGCTTGCAACAGAACTTGTGAGCACTTACATGTCATTGGTTAAAGAAATCCTCTTTCTGACTTGAGTATAGGGAAGTAGTATACATTGGCAGACTAGATGGTCCCCACAGACCCCATCTTTCGACACTTTCTATGTTGAGCCTGGTTTTAATAGCCCATCACACTTTTTTTCACCTTCATAGCGTACTGCCATAACAGGGCTTATGTAACAACTTTGGATGCTGTCATGTATTCTGAAGCAATTCATTCTTCTAGTTAGATTAATATTAGTTTGGAAATGTTTACTTATTTCTCGATTGCTCTTAACCCCATTCCTGGAAATTATAGGCATTGGTATGTGTGCACACAAGCATGGCCCCTATTCTACCGTCCCTCTCCTCATGCTTAGTAAAAATTGGATGGTCTGCGATTATCATTCACAGTGCCAAGTTTCAGAAGGCTTCCCCAGTTTCATGCTAGAGAGATGATACATTAGCAGGTGCACTGTTCTTGGTTCATCAGTCCTCTGAGTCTGTGGAGCAAGTATTTATGGGGGGGGGGTCTGGAAGAATCCCAGCTACTGACCTTTAATAACTGCACTTCTTGGCATCTGTGCCAGAAGGTGCAAAAGTACTGAACCTGACTCTGCATGGAAATTGTGCTATATTGCACTTTGGGGACATAGCAGTTATGGCTTGTTCCTGTGAAAGTTTGTTTCTATATTGGCTGTTCTCACCAAAAATATATAATCTACCTTTGTGTTTTGTTATCCACAAGCTTTCTGAGGGATTAAAGGGCCTCTGAGTTCTCATGTATTTGTTTTTAGTTACATTCACAGTTTATTTCATGCATCATATTTATCAAGCCAGAGATGGAAGTCCTCTCAGGAGATACTGTATTGAGCAACCAAACAAGAATGTTACGGACAATGAAGTATTATTGCTTCAGAGAAAATATTTTAAATAGTCTTTTATTGTTCACCTTGTGGGAACCTAAAAGTATTATGGTTTCTATTATGCAGAGGGTACAACTCTATTTTTTATAGTTTGATATATAAGCGCACCGAAAAGCACGTTTTCATATCAAGTATTCAGATTTAGGATCTAGAGCAGCTTTAGTCAAAAATGTGTTTATATCTTAACATAGAAGAGTAACTGCAAACTGTCTCCTTAAGGGAAAATGTCCTTTGCGTTGGCCGAGGTTTATAAGTACAGATATAAGCAGTGTTGCTGTTTAATGTTGTTGCAGCGGAGGCTGCTAGTGTTACCCTCAAAAGCAGACTAAATACTGACCACTTTGCACTCTGTCCAATCTCAAACAATGACTTTGGTGCTGAGATTGAGTTTTAATGTTTATCACAAACAGGTAGGGATGTGTCTGATGACCTTCCCTCCTTGTCTTATTTCTGCATGAGATGTTACACCTGTTCTTTGTGTGTGTGTGTGTGTGTTTTTTAGGAACCCTACCATTATTCATAGTTTCCAAACACAGGACTTTACATATACGTGTTACAACTAAAGCAGCAGTATTTGTTAGCAAAAAATTGTCATCTTTTTTGTTAGTAAAATGTATCTGTGTTATCCTTAGATGGTCACCATGCGCAATTGTTAAAAATCTCTTTCACTGAAGTCTCCTGTTGAAAGTACAGTACATCCTAGATTCATACTGTGGATGTCTTAGGATGGTGCTGCTACTTTTCTGATGGTAAAAGCATAGAACCACACCAAGATATTTAATTATTTCATGGTGGGCAAAACACAAGACCAGAAATAAATCCCGTGTCTCAGTTCAGGAATGAAAGAAAAAGAAACAATGGGTATAGTGATGTTTTTGCTAGAAAAAAACAGTATTACTGAAAAAACTACATGTTGACTAACAAATACTATTACTTTAAAATAGTGGTTACGGGTTCCTTCAAAGCATCATACTGTTTGTATGTGTGTGTGTGGTGGGGGGGGTGGATGGCTGATGAGAGATGACACACAGCATAAGATTTGCTCTGTAAAACATTAACAAATGTTTCCCCTTCTCACCACTCCAATGATTGGGTCACTGTGGCTGTGCCCCTCCTACTGGGAGGGGAAGCAAGCAGCTGCTTTCACAGGTATGCCATTGCCGTTTAGTTGGCTAACAGAGGGTACATGAATGCTGGGCAACTCATGCCCTCTTTGGTTGGGAGCCAGACACCTCATCTCCACAACGTGACCAGACCCAGGCTGGCTCATGGGATTCTGGAGGCACTCAAGCACACACATACAGAGCTGCTGAATCCCAGTGCCTGTTTGCTTTATCAGATGTGCACCACTTCACCAGTACTAACATACTTGTATGCTGCTCTCAGATTCAGCTAGGGAACTATTAGATCTTCTAAGAGTCTGTTTCCTCCATAGGGCACCACTTTATTAAGTTGTTTGGCCTTAGGGTGGAGGTTCTAGGACCTCACAGGAACCAGAACTCTTGTGGCCAATGATTACCATGCAAGACACAGACATATGGTGCCATGCATGTGCCAGCAGCACATAAAGCAGCATGTGCTCCAACCAACTCAGTTCCTTTTTTCCCCATCACAGACCACACTACCTCACTAGGGACCAGGACTGTGCATTGCAACGAATAGCTTTCCAGTCTAGTTCGTTGCAGGGTTGTTGTTTTTTTTCTGTATTACCTGTATTTAACAGTTCATTATAATTTTTTGCTAATTGTTACTTAGTTTACATGGTACTAGGCAGTTACTCAGTTCTGTGCCTGTTTGCAGATCTTTCTGGACATAAAGTCTCCACCACTTATTCACACTAATGGGACTATGCCAGAGGCGCTAGGACCCAGCGGAAGCCAAAAATCTTCAGGAGGGTTGGCGCTGAGGTAGGGCCACGAGGAGCGGCACCATGAGCCCGTTTCACGCCATATAGGCTACCTTAGCATCGATACTCTGGCCGCCTCAGTTCCTTTTTTCCCCATCGTCGAGTGCGCTTAAGTGACTACGTCGCTTGCCCACCAGGAGTCAAAACTTCACATCTATATGGCAGCAGCTACAAAGTGTCAGTTTTGATTAGTTTTTATTATTTTTGTTTTCAGTTAAAGAAAAATAAGTAAATAATTACTAAGTAAATTTTCTTCATAGAAGTCTTCTGCTCTTCTTCGATGGAGTCGACCATGAGTGGGGCAGGTGACGGTAGGGTGACTTCGCATGAAAGCTGTATTATTAGCAGGGCTGGGTCTGGTCAGCCACCCTATACGTGGGGTGGGGGATGACTACAGGCAGTCCTGTGCTCGGGGGGGGGGGAAATTGGCAGTCTTCCTGAAAGCACAAAAAGAAGCGGTCCCATTCTCTATCCTCGTCGAGGACTCAGCACCACTCGGTCTCGAGTTCTCCTTCAGCCTCCCGGTTGAAAAAGAAACTACCGCTCGAGGTTGCCTTCTGGTATGTCTGTGCATCGATCTTCAGTTACTGGCAGCAGGGGCCCAACTCCATCTCCTCCGGGGTCTCCTCCAGCTTCTGTTTCTGGTGACCGGCATCCTTGACTTCAGAGTCCCTCCCCACCGGTGAGCAGTTTCATCATTGGGCCAGTCTTATGGAGCAATGGGTTCGGCGGTGGTCCCGTCTGCCCGAGCCAGTGAGTCTTGTCACCAGGGCCTTCAGGCCTTTTGGTTTCAGACTTGTGGGCAGGGTGGTTTGGGCTTCCTGGTTGTGTGGTGCCTTCTTCGGTGCCATTGATGTCGCACTCTGGTGTTTTTCCCCCGCATAGGGCTGTGGCACAGGAGTCTACACCGGTACCTTTATCTCCTGCTGAATTTCTAAGACTTTCCTCAGCAAGTCGAGGGTTGGGAACTTCTGGGTCAGCACTGCTGACTCTGGTGCCACGTCTTGTGCTGTTGCCACCTGTGTTCTCGGCGCTGCCTGCTGTTACGGTGCCAGGAGCGCCTGCGGTGGCGCATACAACACCGGGGTTTTCGACTTTGATTTGTGCTGCTGCTCCTCCTCCTCTTTTTCCTCCATTTCCTAGCTATACTGTCCCTTCAGGACTAGTAGGAGATGATATTGAGCCTGAGCCTGATCTTGATCTTCGATTGGAGGAGGACTTTGATGATGACTCCTTCCTAGGGGTGGTGATTAAACCTTCTCTTACAGCAGAGCCTCTGGTCGAGGACCTTTCCTTTAAGTTTCTGCTTAGAAACATGAATACCACCCTCCCTTCCTCTCTCTCTCTCTCTCTCTCTCCAGACTTCGGAGATCAATGCTGGGAAATTGCTGCGTCTGCAGTATCTGCATGTTCCGGACATTCCTGTGGAATTGACCCCCCTCCCCGTGCAACCCTCTTTTGAGACTCTCTCACAAATGGTGTGGGATAATCCGGCGCTTATTCAAACAACATGAAGTCTTGCTATATTATGACATAAGCAGTGAGTCCCAACCTTCGAACTGCTCCGGAGGTGAAAGAGTTAACTTTCTATTCCAGGCATGGAACGCTGAGCTCGAGCTCGGTTAAAAACTCTGTCTGTTGTTTTTCAAACTCAAACTGTCAGATTCTTTACTCCGCCTCACTGAACAGTTGCTCCGGAGATTTTCTCCTTCTGCTCGGTTCATTTTGTTGGTTAAAGTATTATTTTCTCAGTTTTTTGACCGAATTTAAACCGCAACCGGTCGGTTCAAGCTCTGTCTGTGGTATTGTAAGTACTAGATAGCTTTTACGTTTATTTCTTCTGTGTGGAACTTGTAAACAGTTATCGGTTCGGTTTGAACCGATCAGGTTGTTTTGAAATATATTAATCTGTCTTTTAGAGTGTGGTTACCGGTTCTTATCAGTTGTAAAAAAAAACAGATTTTATTACGTTTTTTTCCACGACCCGTGACACGGTTGGGAACCGATAAGAGGGTCTTGCTTGGCGGATTGCCATAAACGGACAAGTTTGGTTAGGACTGGCACTATGTCTGAGAAACCCAAAAGAAAAACCGGGCCCACTGGGTTTCAACACTGCAGTGTCTGTGGGGAAGCCTTTGCCAAGGCTGACCCCCACACCACATGTGTTTAATGTCTGGGGTTTGACCACCTCAATGCAGACTGCCAGATTTGCAAAAATTTTCCTGCAGCTACCTTGGATAAGAGAGTTGGTAGACTCAGGGAAAGGGAGGCCAAGAAGTTTGCTGACCCGGATGGCCAGCCCGGTTCAGTTCCAACTGAACCGGAGGGAGTGCCCTCCGACCAGGGTGAGACTTCCTCGGCCAAAAGGAGAGCCAACTCTGAGGAGTCGGTTCCAGCAAAAAGGACAAGGAAATCAGCTGGTGTGGAGCCAAAACTTTCCTCTCCAACCACTGAAGAAATAGCCAAAGCGATTAAAATTGTCCAGTCGCTTTCCACGGTTCCGTCCGAACCGGCACCATCAGGTAAGCGTACGGTTCGGCTGGTTCCACCGGTTCAAGAGTATGATTTAGAGGAATTTTATGAACTGGAGGAGGGGGAAGAGGAGTATGAGGAGAGTGAATGTGGATTTGAAAGTCTGGATGTGCCCATTGAACCGGACATCTCCCCAGACAGACCTTCAGGAGTGTCTCCTCCTAGGCTTTCTGAGTCCCCTTCTCATTTTATGTTTTATAAAAAAGTGGCTGAAACCCTCCAACTCCCTATGGAGGAAGCTGTGGATGATCAAGAGGAACCTGACTATGTGGAAATGATGGATATCCCAGAGTCCAGGAGACTGTCTATTCCTTCATAAATCTTTTGGGAAACAGACAGTAAAAATTCTAAAAACTCCTCACACTATACCTCCTGTTGATAAGAGAATGGACAAGAGGTACACATTGTCAGGCTCTGATACGGAGTTCCTTACACAACATTGCAGCCATGTTGGGGTAGTACAGGCTGCAGCCTGTGACAAGGCAAATATTCCCTTGGCCTCACACCCCCCTGACAAGGACTCCAGAAGGATTGATGCCATGGCAAAGAAACAGTACATGGCAGCATCCTTGGGACTCAGACAGGCAAATTATATGGCTTATGTTGCTAGATACCAGAAATCTAGATGGGATACTGTTATGGCTCTAGCAAAACAGGTCCCTGGCCAGCTTGCCAAGGAGCTGGAGCAGGTGGCTGCGGATGGTATTGAGGCATCTAAGGTGCAGTTCCATGCTGCAGTGGACTCTAATGATGTGTCATCAAGAGTCATGGCTACATCTGTGGCACTTCGCAGAATGGCTTGGCTCAGATGTACTAGCCTGTCACAGGATACCCAGACTAAGGCCATGGATTTTCCTGTTGTGGGTAATTCTCTGTTTGGGGAGCAGACAGAGAATTACATGAAGAAAATGGATGAGTATAGGACCACCTATGAGTGCACAGGCCAAGAAGGCAGGCCACTCCTCAAAGGCAGCTTTCCGGGGCAGGGCAGGCCTTTTCATAGGCCTTTTTACCAAGCCCAGGCCTCCTCTTCAGCTTACGCCCAGAGGGGGTTCTTTAGAGGGAGAGGCAGACGGGGTACAAGCAGGCCTGCTTCCACCCCCCAGCCTAAAGCCTCTGCCAAGCAGGCACCCTGATGGGGTGGCCAGAGCCGATTCTCAACTACCTGTAGGGGGCAGGCTGGCTTACTTTGTCCAGGACTGGAAGTCTCTGACATCAGACAAGTGGGTCCTGGAAGTAGTAAGCCAGGGACTGGTTCGCAGCTTCAAAAAATTTCCAAAGATGAGAACCAGATCCTTTCCACCTGCAAATCCACCAGAGGCATTTGCCCTAGAGGCAGAGGTCTCTTTCCTCCTAGCTCTCAGAGCTGTAGAAAGGGTTCCACCCCTACACCAGGGCAAAAGGTTGTACTCCAGGTACTTCCTTACCCCCAAAAAGACAGGAGAATGGCGGCCCATCCTGGATCTCAGATACTTAAACAAGCACCTTTTAAAACCAAAATTCAAAATGGTGACTCTGGGAATTATTCTACCCTCTCTAAGGCCAGGGGACTGGCTAGCGTCCCTGGACCTCAAGGATGCCTACTTCCATATTCTTATCAGAAGTTCCCATCGAAAGTACCTCAGGTTCAGAGCAATGCCCTTTGGCCTCACCTCTGCTCTAAGGGTATTCACAAAATGCCTGGCAGTAGCAGTTGCCCACCTAAGAAGGCAAAAAATTACTATCTTCCCTTACCTGGACGACTGGCTCATAGTAGGCCAGTCTCCAGACCAAGTCAAGTTACATCTTCAGATAACTCAGCAGCTGCTTACCTCTCTAGGTTTCCTTCTGAATCTTCCCAAGTCAGTTCTAGAGCCTGTCCAGCTCCTCACCTTCATAGGCGCAGAACTGAACACAGAGGAAGCCAGAGCCTTCCTTCCTTTGGACAGGGCAAGGACCCTGGTCTCTCTGGCCTCCTCATTCACCCTGCAGGTCTCTCGACCAGCAAGGCATTTTCTACAGCTCCTAGGGCACATGGCTGCTTCTACAGCAGTAGTGCAAGGAGCCAGATTTCAGATGAGGGACATCCAGTTCCATTTGAGAGCATTTTGGTCTCAAAGAAAGGACTCTCTAACCAAATTGATCCCAGTGACTCGAACCCTGATCTAAGCCCTACAATGGTGGCAGGATCAGAGCAATCTGAGACCGCGGGGGATCCCTTTGTCACTCAGTCTCACTCTTTAATCCTTACTACAGATGCATCCCTCTTGGGGTAGGGAGCTCACATGAGCGACCTCGCTACCCAGGGACTGTGGTCCCCTCAGGAATCCCTGCTCCACATCAACCTGTTGGAGCTCAGAGCAGTTTTTTCTAGCACTTCAAGCTTTTTCCAGATCTGTTCAGAACAAAGTTGTACAGGTCAGAACAGACAACACCACTACAATGTGGTACATTAACAAGCAAGGAGGTACTCGGTCTACGGCCTTGTGCACCGAAGCAATTAAGTTGTGGTCTCTGGCTTATTCCCTGAACACCTCCCTTACGGCAGTTCACCTCCCAGGCAAGGACAGTGTCCTGGCAGATGCTCTCAGCAGGATTTCCCAGGGCCATCACGAATGGTCACTGGATCCCCTGGTCCTGGAGGTAATATTTGCCAGGTGGGACACCCCGCAGATAGATCTTTTTGCAGCCCCAGACAATCACCAACTTCCCTTTTTGCTGCAGGCCCCAGTGTTGGGCTCAGTCCTCTGATGCCTTAGTTCTCAATTGGGAAGGGAAGCTTTATGTCTCCCTTCCCTCTCCTGTTCATAGTGTTAGTCAAAATCAGATCTCAATGCTGCAAAGTGATTCTGATTGCTCCAGATTGGGCCAGACAACCCTGGTATCCACTCCTACTGTCCTTAGCAGTCCATCTTCCCCTGTGTCTTCCCAAGAATCACAATCTGTTAACCTGTGCTCAGGAAAGGGTTTGGTACCCGAATCTCAAATCTCTCAATCTCAAGGCCTGGCTCTTGAAGAGTTAGAATTTGCTGATCTACACCTCTCCCAAGGTGTATTGGATATATTGAAGGCTTCTAGGAAGCCTTCCACCGGGGCTACTTACAATTCCAAATGGAAGAGGTTTTCCATATGGTGCTCTGGGAAGCATATTTCCCCAGAACCTGCTGATTTACCCACAGTCCTGGATTATATGGTCCATTTGAACACTTTGGGGCTCAGACCAGCTACCCTAAAGGTGCATTTGGCAGCTGTGTCTGCTTTCATTTCAGCAGGTAAACCCTCTTCTTTCAGCTCATCCTGTATTCTCTAAGTTTTTAAGGGATTGCTTCACACCAACCCTCCATTCAGGGACCCTGCCCCTGCCTGGGATCTTAATGTTTGCATTGCTCAGCTTATGCAACCTCCCTTTGAGCCCTTGTCTTCAGCAGAGCTCCAGTATTTGACTTGGAAGACTGTGTTTTGGTAGCCATCACTTCTGCCAGACGCATAAGTGAATTACAAGCTTTGTCAGTGGAGCCTGACTTTATCTCCTTTCATAGAGATAAGGTGGTCCTCAGGACTAACAGGAAGTTCTTGCCTAAGGTGGTTTCAGATTTCCACCTTAATCAATCTATCTCTCTTCCAGTGTACTTCACTGACCATTCCTCCTCTGGCGAGAGGAGGCTGCACAGCCTAGATGTGAAGAGAGCCCTTAGTTACTACATTGAGCCTACCAAGGGTCACAGGTTTGACTCCCTCCAACTGTTCCTCACTTATGGTGAGGTTGGTATGGGGAAACCTGCCACTAAAAGATCCATTGCCAGGTGGATTGTCTCTTGTATCCAATTTTGTTATGAAAAGCTAGGTAAGGTTCCTCCCTCAGGCCTGAGGGCTCACTCTACCAGAGGTACAGCTGCTTCCCTGGCTGCTGCCAGGGACATCCCCATTCTAGAGATTTGTCAAGCAGCTACCTAGAAAACAGTTCACACTTTTACCAAGCATTACTCTCTGGACACCCAGGCTAGGAGTGATGCTCGGTTTGGCACAGCTGTGCTTCAGAGCCTATTTCCTAAGTAGGTTCTGTCCCTCCTCCATGGAGGTACTGCTGTGTAGTCTGCATATGTCATAATATAGCAAGACTTCATGTTGTTTGAAGAAAAAATTACCTTAGTAATGTTGTTTCTTCTAATGGAGTCTTGCTATATTATGACTTCCCCCCCTGCCTGCCCCTATCAGAACCTCTGTTTTTGGGATGTGGGTGGGCAGTGCAGTGTTGGCACTTAGTAGATGCCCACCTTGTTTTTTCACCCTCCCTTTTTGGGGTGACTGGGTGTTGTGTTTTTCATTTTTTGAGTCTCCTGACTTGAGTCTTTGTTTTGGGACCAAAAAATGTGTTGTTATATTTAGTAGCCAGTTGGCTAGTGTAGGCTTACAGCTTCCACACAGGACCTTAGTGAGTTTAGCTCTTAAAGATCTGACAGTTTGAGTTTGAAGAACAACAGACAGAGTTTTCAACCAAGCTCGAGCTCAGCGTTCCATGCCTGGCATGGAAAGTTAACTCTTTCACCTCCGGAGCAGTTCGAAGGTTGGGACTCAGGTTGGGACTCACTGCATATGTCATAATATAGCAAGACTCCATTAGAAGAAACAACATTACTAAGGTGAGTAATTTTTTCTTCCCTCTGTGACTAAGTCCATAGATAGGAAATACGCCACTCCCAAGGATCAGCCTATTCTGGCCTCGCATGCCTTTGCCGCTGCCATAGTTGTTCTGGCAGACAATGACAATGACAAGGCCGTTCTTCCACAAGAATCTACAGCATGTCCAATAAACAAGGAATCTCTCAAAATTGACACTTTGGGAAAGCGGGTCTTTGCTGCTTCCACCCTGGGCATGCGCATTGCTAGCTACCAGGGTTATTTTTCTCAGTACGAATATACACTCTGGCACTCGCTCAAGGCCATGGTAGAAGCTCTCCCAGATTCGAAAGTTAATACAGAGCTTCTTCAAACCATTACTAGAGGCATTGAATCCAATAACTAGCAGCTAGAGCTGCAATGGATGCCTTTGACACTGCCTCCAGAGCAGTGGCGGCTGGTATATGTACCCAACGCCACTCTTGGTTACGCAAGTTAGGATTTACAAATAATGTCCAGCAGAGAGCTATGGCTTTGCCTTTTAGATGGTACGTACCTGTTTGGTGCTCAGGTTGAGCAGGCGCTAGAGGCCGCACAGAAAACTAGAAGGGCTATCAAAACAGCCAGACTGCCATCCAGAGCCCCTCAAAGGGGTGGGAACCAGCATCAGTTTCATAACCGTCAGTCCTTTCACGGTAAAGGCAGAGGGGGCTTCAAGAGAAACCAGACCCCTCAGCCACAAAAAAAATACAGCATAGGGCACAGGGCCCCAAAGCGCTTAGTGCCACCTTCTGAGATTCTGACCCCAGTCCCACCTCAGCTGTCTGAGGGGGACTCTTACTCAGCAGTAGGAGGGCATCTGACTCAGTTTTACAGCCAGTTGAAGTCAATCACATCAGACAAGTGGGTACTCAGAATAATCTGCGAGGGGATACTCTCTAAATCTTTAAGAAACTCCTCTGGATCACCCACCCAAATGACAGCCCAAGCTGTCTGTCTCTCAGTCAGATCTTCTTGCTTCTGAGATTCAAGGCCTTCTAAATAACAGGGCAGTAGAAGTAGTCCCGCTGGATCAGTGGAACACAGGTTTCTACTCCCATTACTTCCTAGTTTCAAAGAAAGCAGGCGGCATGCGTCCAGTTCTCGATCTCAGGAAGTTAAACAAATTCCTTTACAAGGAAAAGTTCAAGATGAAATCACTCGGTACACTCTTACCTCTGATTCAGCAAAACGATTGGCTGGCCTCCCTGGACATGCAGGACACCTATCAGCATGTTCTTATACACCCAAACCACCACAAATACCTCAGATTTGTGGCATTGGGTCAACACTACCAGTTCAGAGTCCTGCCCTTTGGGCTATCCTCAGCGCCTCGAGTCTTTACAAAGTGCTTTGCAGTTCTCGCAGCGCATCTCAGGAAGCTCAAAATTAAGGTGCTTCCATATCTGGACGATTGGCTCCTAGCAAATCTCTCCCAGACAAGAGACTCAGGAAGCCATGGCTGTGGCTTCCAAATTCCTCACGTCCATGGGAGTCCTGCTAAATTTGGGAAAGTCACAGCTACAGCCCTCCCAACAGCTTCTCTTCATAGGAGCCCTTCTGGATACCTCCAGTGCAAAAGCCTTTGTTCCAGAGAACAGAAGGAATGACATCCTTCGGATGGCTCACTTCATCAGAGAGAATGACTCAGTTCAAGCTCTCTCGATGCAAGAATGCTTGGTCTCATGGCATCCTCAGTGTTCACTGTGCCTCTGACTCGCCTTCACATGAGGACTACTCAGTGGATGCTCAGCACTCAGTGGTCACTGACCACGCACCCACAGTCCTATCACATCAAGGTGACAGAACCTCTTAGATGGTCACTCACCTGGTGGACTCAGGAAGACAACCTTCTGGAAGGATATCCCTTCGCCCCTCTAGAATCCCAGATCTCCATCAACATGGATGCATCCCTACTGGGATGAAGAGCTCACTGCTAGGATCTCCACACCCAGGGTCGATGGAATCCAGGACAAGTCTCAGCTTCACATAAATGTTCTAGAAATGAGAGCCGTCCTGTATGCAGTCCAAGCCTTGAAGGACATACTCTGTCACAAGATCATTCTCCTTCAAATGGACAACAAAGCAGTGATGTACTACATCAGTAAGCAGGGCAGATCACACTCTTACCCCTTATGCAGTGAAGCGATGAGAGTGTGGGAGTGGTGCCTGGAGCACAAAGTTCTGACCCAGGTGGTCTACCTGCCGGGAGTGCAGAACAATCTGGTAGATCGTCTCAGCAGAACGGAGACAGACCCTCATGAGTGGTCTCTCAACACAAATGTCATGCAGTCACTCTTCGAAGAGTGGGGAACTCCAGACCTGGACCTTTTTGCATTCCCACTCAACGCCAAACTGTCTCTTCTGCTCCAGAAATCCAGAACCTGTTTTTTTTGTCAGGATGCTTTCAGACTGCGGTGGGCAAGACACTTTCTGTACGCATTTCCTCCTCTTCCCCTCCCTAGTTCAGAGGGTGCTGCTCAAACTGGAGGCACAAGGGGACAGAATGATCCTCATCGCCCTATTCTGGCCTCATCAGATCTGGTTTCCATGAATCAGCAGATTGTCGGAACTTCACCAAGACAGCTTCCACTTCATACAAACCTGCTGACTCAGGGCCCTGTGGTCCATCCCAACCTGAATTTCCTTCACCTCCATGCCTGGCTCCTGAAGACAGAGAGAGAGGTGAACAGGTTTAACATTTCACTTAGGTTCTCAGATATTCTGTTAGTGGAACACAAGCCAGCTACCCGAAAAACCTACATGGCTAAGTGGAAGCGGTTCTCCATCTGGTGCACAAAATCCTCGTGGAACCCTTTTTCCTGCCCACCAAACAAAGTCCTAGAGTATCTTCTAGGTCTCTCAAACACAGGTCTGCAATACTCAACCATGAAGGTTCAACTTTGCACAATCTCAGCGTACCACAAGCCCATACACTCTGTGTCTTTGGCTCAGCTACCTGTGGTCAAAAGGTTTCTTACAGGCATACTGGATACCAGGCCACTGGTTATATGACCGGTAGTCACCTAGGACATTAACCTTGTGCTAGACATGCTCACCCATAAACCTTTCGAGCCCCTAGCGACTTGTGAGCTGAAGTTTCTGACTTGGAAGACCACCTTCCTTGTAGCCATTACCTCCGCTGACAGAGTGTGTGAAATACATCTGTACAAAAAAAAAAATTGGGCACTCACCAGCAAATAAAAACTGACTCCACCAGATAAATTAAACACTTCTATTTCACACAAAATGGAAAAAACACTGTGTGGTATTGCTTTATGCATTTCAGAATCCCTTGGTTCCTTTCTCAAAAGCCACTTGAGAAAGAAACCAAGAGGTTCTGAAACACGTAAAGCAATACCACACAGTGTTTTTTCTATTTTGAGTGAAATAAGTGTTTAATTTATCAGGTCGAGTCCATTTTTATTTGCTGGTAAGTGCCCAGCTTTTGTTTTTTTTTTTGTACAGATTTCATGTTTATCGAGAGCACCACCTTCCCAGTGCGCACTTTCTTTGGGATCTTGTTGTCTGAAATACATGCTTTAGTCACAGACTTTCCGTATACTGTAGTTCACAAAGATAAGGTGGTTCTTAGGACCCACCCTAAGTTTCTCCCCAAGGTTGTCTCAGAATTCCATCTGAATCAGCCCTTGGTCCTTCCAACCTACTTCGCGAACTTCCAGAATGAGGGGGAGTGCACCCTGCATTCCCTGGATGTGAAGAGAGCTTTGCAGTTCTATTTAAACAGAACCAAAGAAATCCACACGTCAAAACAACTATTTGTCTCCTTCAGCACAGTCTGGCTGGGTCAGCCTGTTGCTATCAGATGCACTTCAGCATGGCTAGTGGCATGACTTCACCAGTGCTACTCCATGGCACAGGATAAGCTGGAAGGCAGCATGTACGCACATTCTACCAGAGCAGTTTCGGCATCTCTGGCAGAAATCCAGAACGTGCCCATCGCATTCATCTGCAATGCGGCCACTTGGAGCTCCGTGCACACTTTCATAAAGCACTACGCTGTGGATGTCCATACCAGGCAGCATCTGTCCTTTGGCAGGACAATCTTTAATGGACTTCTGTCCTAAATGAGCTCCTCCCTCCTGCCGCCCAACTCGGGGAATTATTTTAGCTCGGTACTCTCAATTAGTGTGAATGAGTGGTGGAGACTTTATGTCCAGGAAGATGTGGAAATTATGTACCTACTGTAATGATTGATCTTCTTGGACGAAGTCTCCACCACTCATTCACACGCCCACCCTCCATTCCCCGAGCTCACTTATCTGTTTTTGGTCTTCACTCCCTCGATGGCTGGGCTGTGAAGACTCTGCTGTGCTGACCCTTCTTATACAGGTCATTCGGACTATCTTATGTCCAATATAGGTTAGTTTGACTAGGTTAGTTTATGCTGCACCTCCTCAGTAAAAGGTACTGAGGCGGTTTGGAGGATCGATGCTCAGGTAGCCTCTCACGGCGTGAAGCTTCTTGGCTCGTAAGAGTGCCGCTGCCTTGTGGCCCTACCTTGGCGCTGGCCCTCGTGAAGATTTTTGGCTCCTGCTGGGTCCTAGCACCTCTAGCATAGTCCTATTAGTGTGAATGAGTGGTGGATACTTCGTCCAAGAAGATCAAGAATTATGGTAGATACGTAATTTCCATTTTTTTTCTTTCACATGTTGTTGGTTGGTTCCACGAAGCTTCTTGGCTCCAGTCTCCTCAATGCCCTAAAATTCAAGCTCATTGTTAGTCAAGTGGTGGACTGACTGAATCACTTTAAAAACAAAATGTCATTTTTTCTGCCTTGCAAGCGGCCCCACCCCCCCACACACACACACACACACGGAAAACTACAATTTATAATTCAAGTGGCACACACTGTGCCACTTTTATAACTCTTTCCCCCTTAATACCACAAAAAAATGGTTTTTAAACTATTACAAAAATCACCTGATCAGTAGCAGAGCTATCGCATCTGAATCTGGTGGCTGCCATGCCTGATTGTGCTGCTTTCCAGCTTGGTTCATGACTATGATCTCCCTGCCCAGTTGCGCTGCACGATAAGAGGTTCCCCACCATGGTCTTCCAGTAGAACTAACAGAAAATACTGCACTAACTGTAAAATGGATCACCAGCGACTTGGGGGGGAGGGTTTCACAGACATTCATTCATACCACTTCAGTTCAGCACTGAAACTCAAATGATCAACTGTTTATGAGAACATAATGTTAGATTTTCAGCTAATCTATCTCAGCACAAACCAGCTGGGCTAGTAACAAACTTTGAGTGAAAACAATTAGCTCTACAGACTGCTCTGCCTGGGAACTGCAACAGCTTCATCAGTCAATCAGGGACTTAACTGCTGAAGCAGCAGGCTAGACTAAAATGATGTCATCTCTCACTGATAGGGACAGAAAAATCTTCACTGTTTTCAGTTATTGCAGAGCACATTAACATATGCTGATGTCAAAAAAACCACAAAACCAAACAGCATGATATTTTCAGGAAACACTAATCATGACACAGGGACTTGAATTCAAGCTTTTCTTAAATATATGGCGTTTTATCTTTCAGCTCTTTGGCCTCTGAGCTGCTGCATGCTTCTGCTATCAGACCTTGGTGCTGGCAACCTGCCAGCCCTGCTCACCACTCCTCCATTGTCTGAGCTGATGGGGATCCACATGAGGCAGGATACTAAAGTGCCATCATTAAGGTGGCACAGATGACAGTTTTTCCTGTCCCCCCACTACCACCGCGAATGGCGAGGTCAGATGTCTCTGGTAGGCACACATGCACATAATGTCTCACTGTGAGGAAGCTAGCTCCCTCTCCCACCACAGGGGTTGCAACTATGGCAAAACCTTCTGCTGTCTGTTCCTGAGCTGGGAGCACTGCCATGTGGCAGCACCACTCCAGGCACTTTTGCCACCTCTGATGGCACCCAAGTCTTCTCCAAACCCAGGTCATTGGTATAGAAACATAGAAACATTGAAGTTGCTGACAGATAACAGGGTTTTAAATAATTGATTAGCAGTTTTTTTCTTGGGACAATACTAACTGTACAGAAAGCATTTATGTAGGTTTTCTAGAAGTGTTATCTTTGTTAAACACAGTGAGGCAAGTGCTATGCATTTTCACAATGTTTTAGAACTTTTATGAGCAAAACGCTAATCAATTTTTAGAGCTAAATAAAACCCTGGATAAGGGCTGCAAGGCCCATCCAGTCTGCCCATTTTTTCTACCTTATGAATGTGCCATAGGCCTTTCCTCTGTCAGTGGCCTATTTATTGATGCTTATCTGTATTGCTCCCTTATGCCTATTCCATGCCTGTTTGAAGCCCTGCACTGCATTCATATCCACCACTTCCTGAGGTAGGCCATTCCATGCATCCACTACCCTTTCTGTGAAAAAAAAAACTTTCTCATATTACCTCTTAATTGGCCTCCCTCTAATCTCATCCTGTGTCCTCTTGTCCTTTTATTTTTCTTGTATTGAAACATGTTAGACTCTTTCACATTGTTAATGCCCTTAAGATGTCTGAATGTTTCGATCATATCACCTCTCTCCCTCCTTTGCTCTAGGGTATACATATTGAGCTCCGTTAATCTGTCCTCATATGTTTTCTGATGCAGTCCCTGCACCATTTTGGTTGCCTTTCTCCAGACTGCCTCCATTTTGTTAATGTCCTTCTGCAGGTGCGGCCTCCAGTACTGCACGCAATACTCCAGATGGGGTCTAACTAGTGTCTTGTAAAGAGGGATTATTACCTCCTCCTTATGATTTGTGATACCCCTACTATTGCACGCTAACATCCCTCTAGCTTTACCTACTGCTTTTGTGGTCTGCTTGGATGATTTCAGGTCATCTGTGATGATGATGCCCAAGTCTCTTTCTTCCCTTGTGATTGCCAGCAACTCCCCTCCCAACCTATAGGTAGCTTCAGGATTTCTCTTCCCTATGTACATGATCTTGCACTTCTTTGTGTTAAACCCCAGTTGCCACTCTTCAGACCATTTTGTCATTTTTTTCGGATCTTTTTTCATTCTGCCCACCCCATCTGGAACATCTATTCTGTTGCAGATATTGGTGTTATCTGCAAACAGGCAAACCTTACCCTCCAGTCCATCTGCAATGTCACTGATGAAGATATTGAAGAGGACTGGCCCCAGGACTGATCCCTGAGGTACCCTACTTGTGACTTGCATCTCTTCTGACTGTATATTATTTACCGCCGTACTCTGTTTTCTGTCTGTTAACCAGTTTACGACCCAGTTGACCAACTTCTGACCCTCCCCGAGTCTACCGAGCTTATTAATCAATCTTCTATGTGGAACACTGTCGAAAGCTTTGCTGAAGTCAAAGTAGGCAACATCAACTGCACCTCCTTGGTCCACCACTCTGGTTACCCAGTCAAAGAAATCTATGAGAGTAGTTTGACAGGACCTTCCTGTTGCAAACCCATGCTGTCTTGGATCCTGTGCTCCTGTGGATTCCAGGTGTTGCACTATCCTTTCCTGAAGGAGTGCCTCCATAATCTTGCCCACTACTGAGGTAAGACTGACTGGTCTATAGTTTCCTGCCTACACCCTGCTGCCACTGTTGTGGAGCGGGATTATATGAGCCCTTCTCTAGTCTTCTGGGACCTCTCCTGTGCTCAGAGTCTCACTAAACAGTTCTGATAATGACTCTGCTAGTTCCACCTTTAAATCCTTTACTACCCTAGAATGTATGCCATCAGGTCCTATTGCCTTGTCCACCCCGAGCTTATCGAGCTCTTGTAGGATCCTTTCTTTTGTGAAGGGACTTGTGAACACTACTCTCTGTCCACGGTGCTGAGCTGTGGGCCCTGCCCTACCTTCTCCTTAGGACATACTGAGCAGAAGTATCTGTCTATTTATGATAGATGCTTTTCCTTGGTCCTCCTCCACACACTCCCCCTTATCCCCTTTGATCTTAGCAATACCCCATCTGGACTTTCTCCTTTCACTAATAGATGTGCTACCCACTAGGCCAATGGGTATCTCTGGCAAGTAGAGTTTTTATCTTTGTGTACCTGAGGAACAGGATTGCCTAATCTTTACGAGCATGAAATTTGTGTACCACTCCAACCCAGCCACTGCTGCTGCCTCAAACTAGACATGGGCCTGTAATGCTTAGATTTAAAGTCTGCCCACTGGAAGTGCTGTAGCACCATGTCCCTAGAAGGTGCTCTTAGTGAATTATGCACTAAGCCTTCCCTTTTCTGCATAGCGAGCTACTACTAAACCTGTCCAGATCTCTTTCTAAGGGAGCGGTTCGATCATTTTGCTTCTTCTTGGACACTAGGGGGATATTTCTGAAGCTGTCAAGTTTCAGGTATTCTTAATTCAAAGACTGCAATTCTGGAGAATCTCTGGACAACTTTCTAGTTTGTCTTGCAAGGTTCTACAAGAACACGCTTGGTGATGTTCAGTGATAACTGCTCTCCAGCATCACAGTTACTGGATGACCCTGTAGAGGTGACATCTGGTCACTGTTGTGGTATGAAGCAGCATTTCCATAGAGGTCTTCCCATTTCCGTCCATCTCCTCAGGTGACAGTGACAGTGGATTGTTGTTTATGTGGTGCGGAGCCCACTGCCAGGGGTTTTAGACTCAAGGGGGCTGACATTCCCGTAGAGCATAATCACCACGCATATCTGCTGGTGATGTAAGCAACAGTGTTCACCTTACAAGTTCTAGAGGATGAGAGTTGAACTTTGATGGTTCTGCCATACCTGGACAGCAATGTTTAGATAGGTCCAGGCCGGCGTCCCACCGGCACAGCGATTGGATTTCCACTTGCGATGCTGACAACCCGGGTTCAGGAACAAACCCCGGAGCAGGAGGGCCAGCCGGGGGAGAAGGATCGACCATCCTGGGGACTGCTCTCCTCTGGGGGAGGGAGGGGAAGAGTGTCTAGTGCTCTACAGACCCCTGGCGGAGGCTGGGGGTACCACCGTGACTGGCGCCCTCACGTTAGGGGGGTGGGGTGGATGCTGGACATCATTGCATATCCCCACCCCTATGGAGCAAGCATGGAAAAAACCTGGTCCCCTGGCATGATGACCCGCTCTGACCCACCGTCCATTGCCTCTGAAGTCTGCCTGGGGTGTCCCACTCCCATGGTCCTGACCCGGGGGGGGGTAAGCCGGGGCTTGCCAATAGTGTCTGTTGGGAAGGGGAGCCCCCCGGCACCCCCACCCAGGTGGGCAAGCCTGGGCATGGGGGCAGTAGGTGGAGCGGGTCCGAAGATAGGGGGAACAGGACAAAAAGAAAAGCTACAGGCCATTCACATCTGGAAGTGGCCAATGTGCTAATCGACAGCTTCAGCCACACAATAGTAGATCCTCATGTGAGGTCTCTAGAGAAAGTCATTGTACAGTATCTTGTTCCATGTGAGCAGTACTTACATGTTTAGCTTCACTAAGAGTGGTTCCCATTTGGGTTGTCTGCAGAGCCACAACATGCGGTAGTGTCCTCACTTTCACTGTGCATCGAGCCACAACATGAAGCAGTGTCCTGACTTTCACTGTGCACTGCACTTTGAGCTTTAATCCAGAAAACATGCAGGTTCTGGGTCGCTGACAGTACAGTGTTTTGTTCTCCCAGTGAGTCCTGCTATCTTACATACCACCTTTACCTGTGGGGTCTTTCTACTTGCTACTGAACCAAAGATTGGTGCTGTTTGGAGGAGACTGACTCCCTAGAAGATAAGAAAGTTATTTACTGTAACTTAGTCTTCTAGAGTATCTCCTCCATAGAGACACACCCATCCACCTGGCACCTGACTCGTGGCATTTACTGTATGTTTGTTTCTGCTCCTTAAATGGGAAGTGATGCTATCTTATACCTATGTCATATTTTGTTTAGTGTTTTAAAATTAAAAAATGTACATTTTAAGCATGTTTAAGATTTTGCTGTTCAGTATTATTTTCTCCGCTTCGTGTGTGGGGGGGTCAGTAGTGAGGTGATTAGGCCTACAACTGCTGCTGTATATGCTGATAGGGCATGCATGGCGCTGATGTTTCCACCCCAAAAAAGCTGGTTCCCATGGGGCTCTAGTGACCAACTCTAAGACCGGAGTGGTGTTCTATGGAGCAGATACTAAAGAATGTCTCAAGATGCAGGTAACTGCATTTCCTAAACTCAGTCACTTGCACCTCAGTAAAAACTTTCAAAACATCAGTGTTAGAGCTACAATTTGTGAGTATGAGGGTCCTCTCCTTATATTAAGCCCCCCCTTTCCCATTATACGTCAATGGCAGTGATGTCTGAGCTATAGGGGCTCTCTTCAGAGCTGAGGATACCAAGCCCTGGCAAACCTCCCTGCAATTCCAACACTGCAACAAGTCAGTACTAAACAGCAGTGCAGCATGTCTTTTCTCTCATTCTTTATTGTGGAGGAAATTTGAATGCAGACAGGATCTGTGTCCCTTAGGATTCATCTGCTCCTGCGTATTTTACACTTAGTCATTCTTTCTTTGTGACACTGCAGTCTGTTGCCATGGAAAGAACTGATGCCACCAACAGCCTTTATTAACAACAATAACAACAAATTACAGTGGTTAGAGGGTTATAGAAATAAGTGACTGTTCCCTGAGGCAGCAGTAGCTCTGTAAGCAGCAACAAGCATACAAAATAGGACTGTCAGTGACATTTCCCTTCTTTCATTTACATTCTTCTGTACTTCCACATGACTTTATGCAGACAGCCTAATTCTAACCCAAAACATGCTCTGCAGAAATTAGAGAAAAATAAATGCTTACAGTTTCGATTGCTGTTTTCTACGAAAGCCAGAACCAGCCAACACTTCTGTTTTTCCTTATTGCTAGTTTATATTTTAAAATGTGAAGTGGTGATACTTGGAAAGGCAGACAATCAACTGTTTTTATGTGGACTTTTTTTTTGTTATTTTATAACAAAGAGATTGTTTGTGTTTTGTGTTTAGGGTGCATAAGAGTTTTGGACGAGTCTGCCTAACTGGCTGTTTGATGAGTTGCCAGCTGGGATCATCAGTATGTGACTGAAGCAAATGTTATAATTAGGAGTTTATAGATGAAATTATTTTTAGGGAGGATCTGATGTAAATTATTATTTTTAAATAAGAGATTGCAGCATTCAACAAAAGTTACGTGCTTTCCTGACAAAAACAATTAGTTTATCCCTCTGTAGCTTGCTACGCCTAGAACAGAACCTCATTGGGCCAGGTGATGTGATATCCATGGTTTGCATGATGTCATTAACCAAATGTATAGCTACTGTAGTAGGCCTTATGCTGTCAAATAGACTTGTGAGAACTTGGGTATTTATTTAACATGGTACACTACACAGCATTATATTTAAATGTAAATTAATGATACTGGCATTTTTTTGTAAATGTCTTAAATGTATTGTGTGCTGTGTTCCAAGTTTTAGATTACATTGAAACTCATCGTAAAATGTTTCCTAGTCACATATTTATCCCCATTTCAAATCACAGTATGTTGTTTTTATCTTGTATTACTGTTAAAGCAGATGAAATGTATTTTGTCTCTTTTTATATCAATAAAATATATAACTTTTTTGCTAAATGTGTGCCTTGCATTTTGTAGTTATAGTACTTTTGGGGGGCTTTCATCTCAACAGAAGATGCAAGGCAAAGCAAAAAAGAAACGATACATTAAAGGGAAAGATAGCTCCAGGGTCCAGTGGTGCCTTACTTCAAGGTAACAACATAAGAAGGAAACAGGAAGTCAGAACTTGCTTCCCAAACATGAAATCTCTTTACTTGCTCAAAGCTATAAAATTATTTTCTGATAACGCACGATAGCAGGGGATCTTGCCTGTATCAATCTTCGCCATTCATCACTGGTGGGTACTACGCCAAGGCGCTAGGACCCCGCTGGAAGCTTTTTAGCTTAAAAAGCCTTTCTCCTAGGAGGAGGGGCGACATTGGGGATGGCGCCGCCCTCGAGGCCGGTGCATTGCGTGGTGCCGTGGGTTGACCAGTAACAGTCATCCCTTCCACTACCTCAGTTCTGCTTTTACCGCCATCCAGGCTGCAACTTGGACTATGTAAGACAGCAAGAAGTCTACATGACACTCCTCAACTACCGTTTTCTGTTTTTCTGACCGATTACTCAACACCGCACATGACGCTGTGTTTGGCATCATTTTGTTATTTTCTTAACTAGTGTTTGTATGGTGTTGAGTCTCTTTCTTTTTCTGCTAAGGTAAGGACCATAGACCCATCCCCTGGGCCTCCCCCCATTGCTATACGCACCGGGGGAGAGCTGGACTCCGTCAGCTCAGGTCTCACTGAGCCCAGACGCCTGGTTGAGCGGTTTGGAGGAACAGTCGGCCTCCTCCTAGGGGCCAGCCATGGATCGTTCAAGGCCCAGTTCCCCTTTGGGGAACCGGACGATCTCAGTGTTGAGGCCTCAGCTACATGCAGGGCCAGCATCGACGTCCCTTTGAGGGCTTCGGGGTGGAGCATCCTTGGCTCCTAACATTGGTTCCAGTGTTGGTGAGCGAGGCCGGCCCACGATGCCGAGGAGTCCCCTCCCAACACCACTCTTGGTGCCAGGATGGGTAGACTGTCCAGGGTTGCCTCTCTTGGGATCGTTGAGCTCTCCTTCTGAGATTCAGAGGATGATCAGACTGATCCAGATTGGCAACAGAGCTCTCTGGAGCAATGGTCGCTCCCCAGGATCAGCTCAAGGTCGTCGTCTCTGAGTTCTGGTCTTAGGACTGACTCCATTCACAACGCCGCCCTTTCCTCCATCGGTGCCATGTTTGGCACTGCAGGGGATTCCAGCACCACTAGTGGTGCCATCTCAGGCTATGATGATGCTTGCGGCGCCATCTCCAGTGACAGTGCCACAGACGGGGCTGCAGTTGACAGCACCATGGTTGGTGATGCATCTGGTGATGGCACCGCAGTCAGCACCTCACTTGCTGTCAGTGCCAGGGACAGTACCATTTCAAGAGTTGGTGCCGTGGGCTGCGCCATCCCTGAGGTCAGTACTGCCCCTGAGGTTGATGTCGAGGCCAGTGGCAATGGCAGTGCCATTTCTGGGGATGACATCGATGTTGGTGCCGCATTCAGTGATGGCACCACTTTGAGTGCCATTTCCATAGAGGAGGCAGATTTCGGTGCCAGGTCACTCTTTGCTGCCAGAAAGGAGTTGGACGGGGAGTTAGAGGCCGACCCTAGTGCTATTTTTTCTCTCTCTCCCTCTCCCCCCTTCCTTAAGGGTGGTTGCCATAGTGAGACCTCGCTCAAGGGGCAGGTCTCAGTCCTCTCTGGGGGGGTCGGGGGCGTGGTCTGCCTCCCGCTCTGCTCAGGTGACCTTGGTCACTCTGGGCCAGAGTTGGAGTGCTTCGGCCAGGCACCCCCTCCTTCTCCAGGAAGCGGAGTCCTGCAATGGGTGGGGACAGGGTCCACCCTGCTGGGTTTGCTTGGCTCTGGTCTCCTCACCAGGGGTCTTCTTTTTTTTTTTGAATTGTTTAACCAGGTGAAGCACACTAAGCTGAAAGCTTGTTTACAGGTGCAACCTGGGAGCACAGGGAAGTTAAGTGACTTGCTCAGGGTCACACAGTATGCAAGTGGGGGCTGTGGGATTCAAACCCAGGTCTCCAGATTTGCAGCTCAGAGCTTTAAACCACTGCTGTATACTTCTCCCCATGGGCTTCCCCCTGCTGGCTCAGGGAAGTTTGGGCCAGCAGGTGGGGTCTGGGCAGCTCATCCCCCTTGCTTAAGAAGGGTCCCCCACTTGTTCCCACAGCCCTGGCAGAGGTGGCCTGGTCTCCCAGGCCCATCCTTCTCCTGTCTGCTTCCTCCTCCCCCACTTCTCTCGGGTTTTTCCAGTCATTTGTGGCCTTTCACCTGGGAGCAGTATAGGGCCACAGCAAGTGCTTTCCTCCTGTTTTATAGGGCCATGGATGAGGTGGTGTTCGCATCTCCTCTTCATGCACCGTTGTTCCCTATACAGAGCCGCTGATACTCTGAAAAGTCAGCATCTGAAGACCGGTACAAGAGGCTCTTTCTTGTACAGTCTTCAGATGCTGACTTTTCAGAGTATCAACGGCTCCTGTTGACATTGATGGAACAGCTCAGTCTTACACCAGTGTCGCAACACAATCCTATGTGTGCAACTATGGTTTTCCTTGGGGAGTACAGCCAGGAATCCTTAATGATCCCTCCATGGCCTCGACCCTTTATGGAGGAGTTGTACAGTGTCTGGCAATTGCCCGCTTCCACTTTCCCAGCTCATGGGGACTAACAGTGCAGGTATTGCGCTCCCCCATGGCCTCCAGAAATGTTGTCCACCCCACATCAGGCTTGGAGGGGCTGGACACGCCTTCTGGACATCGGCGCCTCACAGGAGACCGTCCCTGGGATGCGGATTCTGCAGAGTTCGACCGCTGGGGCAGGAGAGTTTTCACCTCAGTGCATCACTTGTCCTTTGTTGCTCATCAGGCACACTTGGAGGCCTATGAGAGGTGCCTGTGGGCCGCGTTGGGGGGAATCCTAGAAGCCTTGCCTGATTGCGAGGCAACCAGGTGAGCCATTGTCATTTCCACAAGAGGCCTGGAGCTAGCGAGGCACCAGACACAGGCATCTTATGATGCCAGTGCGGTAGCCTCCAGGGTTGTGAGATCTGCAATCTGCATTAGGTGGACAGCATGGCTTCGCTTCTCCCAGTTGTCGCCCTTGACTTGACGTAGGGTGACTGCTTTACTATTCCAGAGGGTCCATTTTTTCTTCCAAAGAGCCAGGCAGAAAATACTGGAGGGCCCTCCCTCTCTTGCAGGTCAGGAGCCCAGTCCTGGCTCTGAACAGTGGGTCTGGCCAGACCTGTGATGGGCCCTCTCTCCTCATGAGTCCCCCATGAGAGGCTAAAGGAAGTACAACCTTTTGGGAGGTCCCGGTCCACCTTGTGGGCTTGGTACTTACCCATCAGTGATGAATTGTGAAGATTGATACAGGTAAGATATGAAAATTACGTACCTACCATAATTCTTGATCTGTATATCTTCACCATTCCTCATTGCTTCCCGTCCACCTTCTCCTTTTGGGCTTCAGCTTC
This sequence comes from Neoceratodus forsteri, assembly GCA_016271365.2. Taxonomy (NCBI): domain Eukaryota; kingdom Metazoa; phylum Chordata; order Ceratodontiformes; family Ceratodontidae; genus Neoceratodus; species Neoceratodus forsteri. Next base: position 575,245,363 of record CM057452.1, read on the forward strand.
TGAGCAGTACCTCCTCCCTGCTTGCCCCCCCCCCCCAGTTAAAGCCACTTGTGGACGAAGTCCGACTAGTACTTCCGGGCTCCTTGCCACTTCATTTGAATCACCAGGATCCCACTCTAGGGGGTAGGGCAAGCAGGGGCTCTTGCACTCTTTTCCCTTGGCTTCCCAGACCCCTCTTCTCGGTAGGGAAGATCTTCAGGTCTCCTGTCTGTGAGTTCTGCCTCGGGGTACCCTTGTGGGTCCCACCTTCGTCTGAACCTCTCTGCTGAGATTAGGGTGCCGGGGACCCTCTCTGTTTTGTTTTTCTTCTTTCTCCAAATTGCAAGAGACCCTATCCTGGGTCTCTTGTTTGCTAAAAGTCCCTTCGGACATCAAGGCTCAGGAACCTCCTTGAGGTCTCCTTTTCCTATTAACTTCACCTCCCCAGTGGTACAAAATATAGGGTTTTACCCTCTTACACCCTTGGACTTTCCCCTTCTGTGCCGAGGTGAACTCCGATGGGAAGACGGGCTCTCTCCCATATTCCAGATTAGGAGAAGGAGCATCTATCACCAAATGTTCCTCCCCTAGTGGATCTGGGGGTTAGCTTGACTTGCAAGCATTTCTCCAGTCAGATCGCTCTTGCCGATGGAGGTTTAGATTTCCCACTCCTCTTGGAAAAGTCATGATCTTATTTCAAGAGGGCTCTTGCAGTAGGTACTAACCAGTAGGACTAGAGCCGTCAGGCACTAGAACCACATGGAAAACTTTAGCTAGCAGTGTCTGGTGGGGGACCACCCACCCAGCGTCACGTGACAGATGTCACGTAACACTATATACTGAGCAGTTCCCACACCTGCCCTCCAGTTCCTTCCTGCCATTGACCTGCACACATTGGACTTTGTGGAGAACGCTGCTTCAGTCGACCGCCATTTTCGGATGAGTATTTCATCGCTTTTATTTCTTTCTGTAAATCTTTGAAAACTATTTCTTTTTTCGTGCATGTCTTCTCTGATGTCTTCCGAGTCACATAAGAACAAGTGTGATTCCTGCGGAACTCAGCTCCCTTACAAGGATAGCCATTCCTTCTGCCTCTTCTGCCTGGGACCAGAGCACAAGACTAAAAACTGTGAGGTCTACCAGAAATTCCACCAGGCCACACGGAAACACTGCCAACATGCCCTGGAAGCCCACATTCTCAAACTAAGGATGGCTTCCATGGAGAAGGAGCTGCAGAAGCTATGGGGATCGTCCTCCTCCCCGGTGGGGGGGGGTTCTTTGGACTGCCATAAGAAGAAGGACAAGGAGAAGCATCGGGACCATGTTCAGTCTCATTCCTGCCCATGGCCTCCTTCAGGGCCGCGGGTGATGAGCAGTCTCCCACTGACGTGGGTACTGCTCCGACAAAGCCTGTCCCTCCTTGCGGGGAGCAGAGCTGGTGACAGTTCAGGTGGGTGCCTCTGCTCCATCGGAGAGAGCTCCCCCACCCTTGGGCCCCTCAAATCCCTGGGGCCTAAGTCTGGTGGCGTGGTTGATAAGGCAGTTGTCAGCTCCTCTGACGAACACCCGGTCCCAACTAGTAAGTCGCACGCCAGCTCCTCTGGCATCCGCCCAGTCACTGCACTTCTTTTAGACCCTGATAACAGGTCTGACACTGATCCTCAGGATCAGCATACGCTGCCGCTCTGGCTGCAGCTCTCCCCAGAGGGTTCTCCCTCTCAGGATCCTCCTTCACCACCTCCCCTGGTGGTGACTCCTGGCTCTCCTGCAAACTCTGAGCTGTAGTCAGAGGAGCATCCACATGACAAAACCCTGGTGCCGGAATTCCCGACACCAGACCTCCCTCGGGAGCCGGTGTCCCCTGCAACGCAGGTTCCCCCATCTGGGCCGGCCCCCACCCCACCCCAGACTCTGGTGGGACTCTCATCTCCACTGGGGCCCGAACCCGCTACCTCCTCCGGAAGTTCTGGCACCAGATCTGACATTGTTAGGCCCTTCCAACCCTCTGTCAGGGCCCCCTTCCAGGACCTACACCTGGCTACCCACCGTCAGGGCCCCCTATAGGACCTTTAGCTCCTCCGTCGGGTCCTACACCAGGCTGCCCACCATCAGGGCCTCTGGCAGTTCCCTTGGCTCTGCAGTCAAGCCCTTCATTGGGCTTTCCAGCACCAGGCTTCCCTGTGCCTCACTATCCTTCACCAGGGTATCTGCTGCCAGGGTATCACACGCCAGGGAACCCCACACCGAGGTATCTGACAGGCTATTTGCCCTACAGGACACTGGGCTACCATTACCCAATGCCGGGCTATATGCTGCTGGGGTTTAGTAAGGAGGCATTACAGTCCTGGTGGTCAGTAACCAAGACACAGCTGGTCTTGGAATTGGACCGGCGGCAACTGTCCACTGTTTCCATGCCGGCCAGCTTGGACCCTACTCCGAGATCCCTTTCCTCAGTGGAGTCTCACCCCTCAACCTCGGGACAGACCTCGTGTCCTATCACAGTAGCTGGTATTGGCACGGGCCTTGTGGTCCCTCCACTGGAGCTTCTGCTTCCACGGGCTCTGTCTCCAGACAGAAGCCTGTCATCAGAATTGGACGCGGACTCCGCCGACTCCTCTGCCTCAGGTTTTCGGACTCCCTCTCCGGAGGATCCACAACTCAAAGACTCTCCCAAATCCCCTGCGGAGGACCCCTCTTTTACACAGATTCTCCTGAAGATACAGGAGGCAAACGGGTGAAAAACGGAGGATCAGGATCACCAATGCAAGAGGTTGGCGGAACACCTGGATATGCCAGACTGTCCTCTGTACTCATTCCTCCATGGATCGGACCACATGAGGACCTAGCCTCCACAGTCTGGCAACAACCTTCATCAGTGGCTGCAGTCGCCAAGAAGGCTGATAGACTGTATAGAGCCCCCAAGAGTAAAGACCACCTCAGTTCTCACCCTAAAGTGGACTCGGTGGTCACTAATGTGGCCCATAACCATACAGCTAGACCTAAACACATGAGCACCTCTCCTCCAGACAGGGAGTCACGGCAAATAAACTAGTTTGGATGCATGGTTTACTCCTTCTCCAGTCTGGCCCTCAGAGCTTTAAACATCTATCCTGGGACAGTCGAAGTTAGAATTCGAGGTTTTACCCGATTCGAGGCTAAAACCCAAATTTCCCAGACTGTCAGGACAGTGGAAAATCTTCTGCCATCATTACCTCAAAGTGACATATGATGCGCTAGATGTCTCTACACAGAGTACTGCCATGGCTATCAGCATGCATCAGTACTCCTGGCTGCGGGTATCTGGATTGGCCCAAGATGTCCAGTCAGCCATCCAGGATGCCCCTTTCAGAGGACCAGTCCTTTTCAGAGGCAACATCAAGGACATGATCACTGAGCTCCAGGACAGTGGCAAGGCACTGCGCTCTGTCCAGTCTATGTATCACTCTAACACTAAGCCAAAACAACTATTTTTTGGTCAAAGCTTTTTTGGTCTCACAGTAACAAGCTGATTAGGGGCAACACCAAGGCTGAACCATGCCCCATTGAGGTCACGGTCAGCTAGTGAGCAGTGGCCCACAAATTGCCTCAGCCATCAACCTTCACCAACCTCAATGGATGCAAGGCTGGATTACCCCGCTCAACATTGGCACAGAATACGACTGAGTACCCCGGCTCTAATCGACCCTCAGTTCACCTGAGACTGGTCAAGACAAAAGAGGTCCAAACTCTCCTGAGGGCCCTGAAAATCAAAGGTTCAGGAGGACCCAATGGGATCAATCCCAGACTACTGAAGGACAGAGCCAAATCCCTCGCCAGACCCTTGACCTGACTCATTAATAGACCCCTACTGGAAGGAACCGTTCTGGACCAGTGGAAACAGGCAAATGTGGATCTTACTTCGAGACACAGCTCTTGCAGCAGGTTACACCATTAGGACTGAAGCAGGCAGGCGTCAGGACCCCTCGGAAAAGTTCTAGCTAGCTATCTTCAGCGGGGACGGCCCCCGACGTCGGTCCCGCCTCCGACGTCAGGCGTGGTACAAAAGGGGGCGGTCCCGCCAGATTCCCCAGTTCTTTCCCGCCGTCGACTTGCATGTCTCGACCCTTCGGTTCCAGTCTAGCGCGTGACGCGTGGTTCAGAGCTTTCCTTCGGGAAATTCTTTTTTCTTCAAGCAAGATTGTTGCTGATGTCCTCTCCGACCTCTGGTCATCCCTCCAAGTGTGCTTGCGGGAAACAGATCCCCTTCAAGGACCCCTCACACGGCCTGTGTTAGGTGCCTGGGCCCAGACCACAATACCCGGGCCTGTTCGTTTTGCCAGGGCTTTAACAGCCGAACAAGGATCCGATGTCAGAAGGCCCTCCAGGCTTTTTTGTTGGAGGAAAAACTGAAGACCATGTCCTCCAAGGGGGAATCCTCATCCAAATCCCACAAGCACACGGAGAAAAGAAGGGAGAAGGCCCCTTCCAGGTCCCCTTCCAGGGTCTCGGAGTCCCGCAGCTCCGGTTCTCAGTCCGACCGCTCTCCTTCCAGGGCCAGCTCTCAGCCTCCCCCGGCTGCATTAAGAAAGCCTTCTTCTTCTCAGGCCAAGTCTGCCAGGCCGTCATCGTCGTCCTCCTCTTCCAAGGCCTTGGCGAAGTCCGGGGAGCGCCACCACCATCATCATAAGTCGGGTTCCTGCCCTTTGGCTCCCGACGTCCGGTCGTCTTCTGTGCCTCCTCGCAAAACTTTGGAGCTCACACCGTTGAAGAGACCTGTGGACCCGACGCCGGCCCGACCGTCGTCGGCCGTACGTCATTCCTCCCTGGAGCCGTCGTCGGCCAAATCATCCTAGCGGACACCGGTTGGGGGACCAGCGTCCTGAGAAGAGGGCTCCCACGCCTCTGACCGACGTCGGTCAGGAGACGTTGACTAAGGAGGACTTAACGCAGCCTGAGGACCAGACAGGCGACCCTGCCTCGGCCGGAACTCCCAGGGCCCCCCGCCTACCCGAGACCCTGTGGAGCTGACGCTGGGACCCGACGACCTCCCACAGGCGCCTGGGCCGTCGTCAGGACTTTCTATAGCGGAAGTGAAGGATCTCTTCACTTACTGGTGGGACACCATTAAAAGAGACATGGCCCCCACCGCTCCTCCTCCTCCCTCCTCCTCCGTACCTTCGGGTCGGCAGGTCGCTACCTCCCCGGAGCATGGATCCTCTCCCAGGGAAGATCAGAAAACGGAGACCTCCGTCAAATCCTCTTCTGGATCACCCAGCCCCAAGAGGTCCAGGAGACACCGACGTTCGCCGATGGAGGACACTGATCAGTCTACTCTTCCTCTAGATCCTCGCCTCTCTCCATCCCTTCTCCGGACCCACGTGAGACACCGAGATCTCCTCCGGATGACCCTTGTTCATGGATATTATGCACATATCCAGGAGAACATGGGATGGGATGCAGAAGAACTAGACCCCGAAGGTTACGCTTGCCAAATATCTTCGGCAGAAGGACCCCAAGCCTGTGGTGGTACCACCCTGGTGGACACTTTCGTGGACGCCACCAAGGCAGCGTGGAAGCATCCACATTCGCCTCCCAGCAGTGCAAGAAAGCTGATCGTCTGTACAAGGCTCTCAGGACTCACCAGTACCTGACACAGCAGCCTCAGGCCGACTCTCTGGTCATCACAGCCTCACATGACCGGTCACAGAGGCCGCAACATTTGAGCACCCTGCCACCGGACCCAGAGTCCAAACAGTTGGATGCACTGGGCAGGTGCATGTACGCTTCCGCTACCTGCGCCGTCAGATCCTTGAACTACCTGACCCACATGGTTCAATTCCAGAACGCTTTGTGGGAACAGGGTCTGGAGGCAGCTGAAAAGCTGCCCGAAGGTGAGCAGAAGGAGGAGATGATCCAGCTCCTCCGTACGGGTTCAGACGTGGGGACCCAAGTGCTTCGAGCCGCGTAGCACGCTGCGACTCTATCGCCCGAGCAGCAGCTTGGCGTGATGCCTCCGGAGACACTCCTGGTTACGTGTCTCTGGCTTTACCCCGGATGTCCAGAAAAACATTATGGACGCTCCGTTCGAGGGAGAAGTTTTATTTGGTAATCCTTCCGAGAAGATCATTACCAAACTTCAAGAGGCCGGGAAGGCGGTAAGGTCGGTTCAAGCCATGTACTGACCCAAGCTTGGTTCCTTTCGTAGGAACCAAAGCCGTTTTCGTGGGCGGACACAGAGGCAGCAGCCCCGCTCCGCTACACATCAGAGGGGCTCCGGTTTCCATAGAACCCAGGGAAAACAGCCCGCTAGTCGAGGTCAACGTTCCCCTAGGCCGACCCAGCCAGCGGGCCCATCTGCCGCCACAGCCTGACTCCTTTCCGGCCCCCGCCCCTCAGGATCAACGGGAAATCATGGTCGGGGGTCGCATTGCGAACTTCCTGCCAGGATGGCAGGCCATTACCACCGACAGGTGGGTTCTGCAGTTGGTCAGTCTAGGCCACTTTATAGAATTCGCAGAAAAGCCACCCTCGAGGCCTCCTTTGCTCTCCCGGTATCCGGATCAGCACAAAAATTTGATCTGGCAAGAGGTACTCGCGCTCCTAAGAAAAGGAGCGATAGAGTACGTCCCGGAGAACCAGAGAGGATGAGGATATTATCCCCACTTCTTCCTGGTTCCCAAGAAATCAGGGGTTCAGAGCACCCAGGACTTGTTCCAATCTCTGGGCATTCTCATAAATTACGAGAAGTCTCTCCTGGTACCGTCGCAGAAACTGCAGTTTATAGGCGCAGTCCTGGACACTGTTCAGGGAAGAGCTTTTCTTCCGGACGACAGAGCAGAGCGCATCAGATCCCTCATAAGGGATTTGTCATCGAACAAGATCGTACCTGCCAGGTCGGTCCTTCGCTTGCTCGGACACATGGCTGCGGCCATTCCTACTGTCTCTTTCGCAAGGCTCCACATGCGGGTAACCCAGTGGATGCTCAAGGTGCAACGGGACCAAAGGCAAGACCACTTGCAGCATCCGGTCAGGATCACAAACTCAGTCATCCGAGACTGGCAGTGGTGGCTAGTCCTCGGTCGCTCTCCAAGGGCGCCCTGCTTAGTAGCGCCATCCTCGAGGTAACCCTCACCACAGACGCCCAGGTCTTGGGTGGGGGGCACACCTGGACGGGGTAAAGTCCCAGCGTACGTGGACCCCGCTGGAAGCTCATCTCCATATCAATGTCCTAGAGATGAGGGCGGTTCTCTATGCCCTGCAGGCCTTTCAGTCAATAATCCCACCGTGTACTCTCCTGCTTCAGACAGACAACACGGCGGTGATGTATTACCTCAACAAACAAGGAGGTGCACACTCTTACCCCCTTTGCAGGGAGGTCATGAGGGTGTGGGATTGGGTAATCGGACATGGCGCAAATCTGATCACTGTGCATGTTCCCGGGGTGGATAACACAATTGCAGACGGCCTGAGTCGATCCCAGGCCAGAGTCCACGAGTGGGAACTTCTTCAAGAGGTAGCAGAGGATCTGTTTCTTCATTGGGGAATTCCAGAACTAGACTTGTTCGCATCCCCATCCAACGCAAAACTGCCCAATTTTTGCTCGCTAGATCCAGGGCCTGGTGTTTTCTGGCGAGACGTGTTATCCCTCTCCTGGGCGAACAGATTCCTCTTCGCTTTCCCTCCCTTCCCGTTGCTCCAGAGAGTTCTTCTCAAACTGTGCAGGGAGCATGCACTCATAATCCTGGTGGCCCCGTTCTGGCTCAGACAGATCTGGTTCCCTTTGTTGGTGCAACTATCTCGGGAACCCCCGCTCCCGTTGCCGCTCAGCTCCCACCTCCTGTCTCAAGAGAAAGGTTCATTAGTCCATCCGGACCTACGCTCTCCGAACCTGCATGCTTGGCTCCTAGAGACATAGCCATCTTGTGTCACGGGGTCTCGCAAGTGGTTGCAGAGGTTCTTTCTGCAGCCAGAAAGCCGAGAACGATAGACGACGCCATGAAATGGCGCCGCTTTTGTTTATGGTCACGAAGCTCGTGATCTTTTCCCCTTTAGGTTGTCCTGTGGGAGTAGTTTTGGATTACCTCCTCTCCCTTTTCATTCAGGCCTAGCTACTCCTCTATTAAGGTGCACCTCTGTGCCATTTCTGCCTTGTCACCTCGGTGGGTCATCGTACAGTAGCTCAATTGGATGCCTCTCGAATTTCTTAGGGAGTGTTACACCTTAGGCCTCCCATTAGGGACCCTGTGCCCCCATGGGATCTGCTCTTTGTCCTGGAACAGCTCACGCCCTCCTTTGAACCCGCTTAGATCAAGTAGCCACGCTTTCTGTCATGGAAAATGTTATTTTTAGTTGCTGTTACTTCGACGAGAAGAATTTCTGATGTGCAAAGAGCCTTATTTAGTTTTCCACCGGGACAGAGTATCCCTGAGGACGAATCCTAAGTTTTTACCTAAGGTGGTCTCTTCACTCTCTCTCTAAACCAGGACATTGACCTTCCGGTCTACTTCCCGAGTTATTCAAATAGAGGAGAGGCTTTGCTCCACACCCTGGATGTTCACCGCAGCCTGAGGTATTATCTCGACAGAACTAAACCCTCCCGTAGTTCTGAACAGCTTTTTGTTTCCTTCTGTGAGAGAATGATGGGCCAATCAGTATCCAAACAGCCTCTGTCTCGCTGGCTTGTCCAGTGTATTTCCTACTGTTATGATATAAAACAAAAGCCCCTCCCGGGCTCGGTCCGGGGTCATTCTACTAGGGGTGTGGCCACATCCTTCACAGCACTCAGAAACGTCTCCACCTCTGCTATCTGTGCTGCAGCCACTTGGAGCTCTGCGCATACCTTTATCAGGCATTATTGCCTGGACATCGCCTCTAGGCGAAGTGCTGGTTTCGGCCTCATGGTGCTACAGGGTCTCCTGTCCTAGGTTCAGGACCTGGAATGTACTTCCTATTTTCCTCCTCCCAGAATTTCTGGCAGCATTACTGCTTGGGAATCAGTCCTAATGGTAACCTGCTGCAAGAGCTGTGTCTCAGTAAGATAGTGAGTTACGTAGAACTTACTGCTACAGTAGATCTTCGAGAACAGCTCTGCAGCAGGTACCTCCCGCCCACCTTCCCCTTGAGGAGGCATGGCTCAGTCTTCCTGAGCAGGGATTTATATCTTTCTGTCTTCTGACGGCGAATCCTCGGTCTCCCATTTCGATATCAGCCTGCGGCCGGAAGTCTCCGTTGGGAGAACTGGGGAATCTGGCGGGACCGCCCCCTTTTGTACCACGCCTGACGTCGGAGGCGGGACCAATGTCAGGGGCGGTCCCCGCTGAAGATAGCTAGCTAGAATTTTTCCTGCCGGCTTCAGTCCTAATGGTGTAACCTGCTGCAAGAGCTGTTCTCGAAGATCTACTGTTACGGTAAGTTCTTACGTAACTGTACTTTCCCATCAACAAGGGTGGCTCTAGGGAAAACATAAGCAACTATAGGTCTATCTCCTTGCTCTGTACCCTTGCAAAACTGGAAGAAAGGCTTGTATATGGCCAACTCCACGAATACCTGTAGTCTCACCAGCTCCTAGCCCCCTCACAGCATGGTTTTGGAACCAACCATGGCACAGACACTACCCTCACTAACCTCACGGTTGATGTTCCCAGAGCAATGGATAAAGTGAAGCTGACTGGCGCAGTTTTCATAGATCTGTCCAAGGCATTCGACCTTGTGGACCACAACCTCCTGCTAATAAAGCTAGATAAAATTGGACTAGACCCTCTGGCCCTCAAGTGGCTTGAGAGCTATTTATCTGGCCGCACATTGAAGGTCATCTGGAAGGGTGCACTGTCAGACCCACTACCCCTAAAGGAGGGAGTACCACAGGGCTCAATCCTCAGTCCTCTCCTGTTCTCTCTTCACAAACAACCTAAACCTCCACTGTGGGGGTAGCTCGGTCATTCAATATGCGGAGGACACAGTCATCTACCCCTCCTTGGATAATCTGTCAGATCTTGGTCCTCTCATCCAAGCTGACCTAACAACACTTGAGGCCTGGGTTTATATCAAACAGAATGGTCCTCAATGCAGGCAAAACAAAAGCCATGCTGTTCAGTCCCAGATCCCTAGGACAAGATAGGACCAAATCCCTACAGCTTAACTCACTTTCTGGTAAAAACATTGATGCAGTGGTCTCCTTAAAATACCTACGGCTCACAATTGACCATGGTCTCACCTTTAAGAACCATGTCTACCTAGTGACCAGGACCATCCACTGTAAACTTGCCACCCTGTATCGATTAAAGGACCAGCTTATCCCTGAAGCTAGACTCTCAGTTGCCTCCAGTATCCTGCCCCAGTAATACAGGGCATAGCCAAGCAAGAGGTCAACCAGCTGCAGATACTGTACAACAAGGTAGCTCGATTTGCGATGCAGGGTCACACTAGAAGCCACCACTGTGGCACGCTGGCCCAACTACAGTGGCCTTCATTCACTTCTCGCCTCCAATACCCCCTGCTTTGTCTGGTGTTTAAGTTACTCAGCCCGTCTGCTCTACCCAGCCTAGAAGGAACTATTACTCTCAAGCACAGCTCTCGGAGGCTTAAGACCTCAGATTGGACTCTGCTGGAAGTCCCCAGAGTCAGGACCAATGCGGGTGGCAAGTCTTTCTCCTATTCCTCCCCCTACCTGTGGAAAAATCTTCCACATGCAGTACAAGAAGCCCCCTCACTCTTGAATTTTTGCACTAGGCTCAAGCCCCACATGATTGAATCCAGCACTTGCCACTGTCATGGCATCGGATAGCCCTCCTTCCTGCCCCCCCAATTACCTACACCAACCCACTCACTTGTTATTCTCTGCTCTGCACCGGTCTCTAGTCACCCTAACTAACTACAATACAAGGTCTTTATCATACAATCACAGCTGGTACACCTTAATGTTTCTGAAAAATGCTATTAATGGCTGTAACCTGCCAATTATCTGTACTTACTCTGTAACCACTTGCCTCAGTGTTTTTCACCTAGTAATGTTATTCCGGGTCGCCCCTGAAAAAGGGACCTTCAGGGCTCAGTGGGCCTACCCAGTCATTAAAATTTAATAAATAAATTACATTTTGTCACCAGCAACAGTGCCAGAGTAGGCAACAGCCAACCCGACCTCAGAACAAACGTCAGGCCTCGTCGGCGGGATCCACCCCCACAGCCAATTTCCAAAGGGCCGCAAGTGTGGCACTCCCCCACTCCCCCTCTGCCTCCTGACTTGTGGCAGGGCTCCTAGCCTCCACCACCAGCTCTGGAGGAACCAGTAGGGGGCAGAGTCACCAACCACTGGGTGGGAGACGATCACTTCAGACACATGGGTCCTTCAGCTCATCGCTCAAGGCCACATCATTGAATTCACTGAGAGTACTCCCTGAAATCCTCTGGATCTCTCTCTATCCCTACCCAATAGGCCACATTCCTCTCATAAGGGAAGAGATCCAGGCTCTTCTGACAAAATCAGCTATAACAGCTCGTTCCGCGGGTCCAGGAAGGAAAAGGATATTACTCCCATTTATTCCTGGTCCCCAAAAAGACAGGGGACCTCTGTCCGATCCTGGACCTCAGCACGCTAAACCTATACATATAATACAAGAGGTTTCGCATGCTGACCCTACCGGTTCTGCTGCTTCTTCTGCACCAGGGTCACTGGCTTTGTTCTCTGGATATGCAGGATGCATACCTGAATATCCCAATTTGTCCCTCCCACTGCCACTTCCTATGCTTTATCGTCCACAGGGAACACTTCCAGTGCAAAGCATTCCCCTTTGGCCTATCCTTGGCACCCAGAATGCTCACCAAGTGCCTAGTGGTGTTGGTGGTGGCTTTATGCTGCCAGGGAACATATGTTTTCCCGTACCTCGATGACTGGCTCCTGTCAGCACCATCAAGGGACAGCCTGGTGGCCTCCCTGACTACTACCTTGAATCTATTCAGGCAAGTGGAGATCAAAATGAATTACCCCAAATCCCACCTTGATCCTTCACAATGCCTACAATTTATTGGCACGGTGCTGGATACTGCTCAGGGTCAAGCTTTCCTCTCTTTGGGTCATGCAGAAACCTTGCTTCAGCAGGCTACCCAAATGGCAACCAGTCAATGGACCACGGCCCATTCTGTCTTACGCCTTCTGGGCCTCATGGCAGCAGCTATTCCCACTGTCCCCCTAGCCAGGCTCCACATGCGGATTATGCAGTGGACCCTTTGGGTCCAGTGGGACCAGAAATCAGATGACCTGGATCACAGGATTCTGGTGTCCAGCCCCATGTGTCAGGACCTCCTGTGGTGGCATGATCTGTTCAGTCTCACTAGAGGGGTTCCTTTTCAGGCACTCCCACCATCTCAGACCCTGACAACGGATGCTTCCAGTCAGGGCTGGGGCACCCATCAGGGTGACCGCAATACACAGGGATCCTGGTCTCAGCAGGAACTATCTCTGCACATCAATGTGCAAGAGATACAGGCCTTACTATACACCCTTCAGGCTTTTCAGCACCTACTCCTCCTTAGGCCCCTGTCGTCGAGGTAGGTCAGGAAGCATAGGAAAAAACAGGAGCAGTTGTAGAATACTCAAAAGGTGTTTATTAGTACAAGGCATAACATAAAAAAATAAACTTGTTCAGTATAACTATTTACAAAGGCAGAATAAACAGAGAAGATCCATCTGAGTTTTCCATTAATCTCTGTGTGTCACCCAAAACACTGTAGCTCTCTCTTATAAGTCCTTGCAACCTACCTCCTTAACAAGCATCCTGTTTTTTTCTAAAATGTTCTTGTAAGTTTCAGGCAGGTGCAGCAAGAACACAATGTCCCAGAACTGAGGCCCCTTCTCCACAGCTTCTGAAAAAGGGCTTAAAAACTGCTCTCAGGTTAACCCCTTGAGTTCCCAATAGCTTTTCGCAGTTATCTCAAACTATAATTATATACATTTCAACAGTAACACTATATAATTTCTAAACAAAGGGATCCCAAAATCAGTTACATTTCCACCTAATGATTTGCATATATTTTTATACCAGCAGATATGCAAGGGAGGAAAAGACAGTCACAGCAAGGGAAGGTTGAGAGACAGTGAGAGGCAAAGAATTGTGAGACTGTCGGGGTGATCAAATCCTAGGTCTCACAGGAAAATTTGGTTGCGCACCCAGACAGACAAGAGACAGGAAAGGAAAGAGCAGAACAGATCCCTGCATTCAAACTCTCCATAACAACTGGGACAAGGTCCTATTCAACTCTGTCACAGCCCCTACTGGTACAGATGGACAACATGTGCGTGGTCTGGTACCTGAACAAACAGGGAGGCACGCAGTCATATCCACTGTGCAGGGAAACAATGCGAGTGTATCACTGGGTGATTCAGCACAGCCTGCAGCTTATGGCAGTGCATGTCCTAGGCATTCAAAATGTCCTGGCGAACACCCTCAGCTGTACTTGAGCAAGGGCACGTGAGTGGGACTGAGGCAATCAGCAGTCTAAGACATCATCGATTGATGGGGTCACCCAGATCTCGATCGGTTCGCCTCCCCATCCAGTGCAAAACTACCCAGTTTCTGGTCATTTGTTCCCGGGTGTGGTGTTTACTGGTGAGATGTACTGTCTCTGTTGAACAGGGAGGTTCTTGTACACCTTCCCTCCCTTTCCACTGTTGCAGAGGGTGCTTCTGAAACTTCAGCAAGAAGGGGCTTGCATGATTCTCATAGCCCCTTATTGGCTTCACCAAGTGTGGTTTCCTCTGCTTCAGCAGTTGATAGTGGAACCTCTGGTTCCCCAACCCCTCTGCCGGGATCTGCTGACCCAGGAACAGGGCAAGCTGGTCCATCTGGGCCTCAAATCCCTTTACCTTCACACGTGGCACCTGCTGATGTAGCTGTTGCACACTTTGGGGTCTCTTCCAGAGTGGCTCAAGTCCTTGTGGAGGCCCGAAAGCCATCCACAAGAACCACATATGCTATGAAATGAAAGAGGTTCTCCATTTGGGCATCCAACAAGGGTTGGAACCCTTTCTCTTGCCCTGTCCCACAGGTCATGGAATACCTACTGCACCTCTCTGACCTTGGCCTTAGTTACTTTTCTCTGAAGTTCCACTTGTCTGTCATTTCTGCCTACCATTCTCCAGTGGATGGCAAAACTTTGGCTCAGTTGGAAGTTTCCAAAACCTTTCTGAAAGGAATTCTCCATCTGAAACTCCCAATCAGGAACCCTGTTCCTCCATGAGACTCAAATTTCATCCTTGAGAAACTCACCTTGCCTCCCTTTGAACCGGACGCAAGTTGCGACCTGTGCTACCTTTCCTGGAAAGCACTCTTTTTAGTTGCCATTACCTCTGCTCAAAGGATTTCTGAGCTTCAGGCCTTGATGTATGTAAGGAGCCTTATTTGATTTCCACAGAGATTGGGTGGCTCTGCGTACTAATCCTAAGTTTTTACCAAAGGTGGTTTCTGAGTTTACTTTGAATCAGCCCATACACTTGCCAGTGTATTGCCCTAACCATTTGAGGATATTCTGCACACACTCGATGTGCACAGAACTTTGTGTTGTTATACTAACTGGATGAAGTCAGTCAATAAAATGGATCAGCTTTTTGTTTCCTTTGCACCCAAAAGAGAGGGTGTGGCAGTTTCCAAACAGTGCTTATCCAAATGTTTAGCAAACTGCATTTTGTTTTGTTATCAGAAGTATAACAAGCCCCTTCCCGGGGAAGTCAAGGGGCATTCAACCAGAGGCATGGCTGCATCTACTGCTTGTTTCAGGAATGTTTCTGCTGCGGACATTTGTGTGGCAGCCACTTGGAGCTCTGTCCACACCTTTACCAAACACTACAGTCTGGACATTGCCTCTAGACGCAGGGCAGGCTTTGGACTAGCCGTCCTTCAGGGCCTCCTGTCTTAACCTGGTACCTACCATAGGCCTTTCCTGCCACCTGTGCTTCAGCCTTTATCTGAATTTCACTGCTTGGGACTCACTGCTAATGGTTAGTTAGCACCTACTGCAAGAGCCCCTCGAAGTAAGATAGTACAGTTACATAAGAACTTACTGTAACAGTAGATCTTCCCTTGTCAATCTTCACCATTCATTACTTCCTGGGTTTAAGCCGGGCGGCGCACCGTCATAGAGCTTTTTAAACTTTGCTTCATGGCACACGCCCTCGAGAGGTAGCGTCATATGTCATCTTGTGGCGGCCGTTAAGTAGCGACCGACTCCTCCTCCAACTCAGTTCTGTTTCTCCTGCCGTCGAGGCAGCACCTGTTCGCGTAGCGCCGCTATGGCGCAGTGTTCCGACTCCTGTTTTTCATCACACTCGACCATCCGTAAGACTGTTCCTTTTCTATCTAACGGCACCGGTGTGTTTCCTTCTGTGTTTTAGCCTTGTTAATTTCCGTTATGTCCGGTTGGGAGCTGGCGCTTTTCCAAAGACGGGCGGCGCTATCGTCCGGTGCTCCTGTGGCGGCATTTCTCCGTCTCGGACCGGCATGACGTTTCCTTCATTGCCTGCAGGACCCAACCATGATATGGATTCGTCGACGCCTGTTCTCGATGGACCGCGCCTCAACTATACGCATGCAGGTTTCTCTGCAAGGCCGCCGACCTCGGGACGACGTTGCTCTCGGATTCTCGGGCAAGGTCGTTAGGCCCTTCCCCCGGGTCCCCTCCTGGGCCTATACGGTCTGAGGAGGAGGGGGTCTCCTCGTCTTTTCTTGCCGAGGAGGAGGCCCCTTCTGCGGTGTTGGGGGAGCGTCGTAGTCCCTCCCGGGGCCGTGACGCCGACACCGCCTCGGCAGTCATCTTCGGAGGTGCAGGCCCCCGTGTCGAGGCCCTCGGCTTTTGGGCCTGGCTCAGGTGGACCCTCGACGCCGCTTTCGCGCTGTTGATCCCGCACCGCTCGCGGTGCCGGGTGATCGGCGCGACACCGTCTCCGTGCCGCTTTTGATCCCGGCGCTGTTCGCGGCACGGTGATCAGGGCGGTGCCATTGGCGGTGCCACTTTGGATCCCGGTGCCGTTCACGGTGCGGTGATCGAGGCGGTGCCATTAGGCGGTGCCGCTGGGCCTCAGCGCCGTTGCCGGCGCCGATGGACCTGGCGGTGCCGCCTCGCCTCCGACTTACCGCCCGGCCGGCGCGCCGTGGGCCTAGTCCATCCTCCAGCGGTGCGGGCTGCTGGCGGCGTGGGGGTTTGGAGTTGGGCCTGGCTGCTACCAGCGTGAGGGGCGGCGTCACCCTTGGTACCGGGCGCGTCATGCACCGCGGGCCTCAGGGACCCTGGGGTGGCCAGCATCGAGGTCCAGCTGGTCTCGTCCTCCTCGGAGGGCGATGACTGGACGTGGACCCATCCTGGCACCCCCACTCTTCGGGTCTGGGTCCCCTGTGGCTAGAGGTACCAGGCGGCGGCGGGCCCTCCCTCTGTCCCCCTTCCGTTGTCTCCTGAGGGTTCCCGGCTGGGTGGCCGGAGCCCTGGGGGCAGGCGTGGGGGTGACGGAGGGGAGCTCTCTCTGGAGGGGTCGGTGACAGCTACCCCCAGGGTGCTGTTGCCCCTCTAGGGACAGGGGGACGCTGTGGTCGAGGAGGAGGGCCCTCTCGGAGTCCGAGGGGTTGAGGGGCAGGGGGTCTGCCACTCTGTCTTCTTTGGCCACCTCAGGGGGGGGTGGCCAGGAGCCGAGTGCAGAACCTCGCCCTCCTCCAGGGTTCTAGGTGCTCCGCGGCGCGGCGGACTGCCCTTCTGGATCCATGCAGTCCCAAGGCCGTCACAGGGAGGTTCTCCCCAGGGCTCTTCCAGGCTCCGCTTCCCCAGAGTTCCGTTCTGCGGCCTGGTCTGATATCCGGGATCCCTCCTACTAGGGCTCCTTTCAATGGATTCCAGAGCCTTCGCAGCGAGCAGTTGCCTCCTCAGAGGTGTCCCTCTCCCATCTCTCTGCCTTCACCACCCCCGCTCCCAGGCCATGTCGGTCCTACGGGTCCATTATCCTGGGAGCAGTTCAGGGGTTCTGCGGTGGCCTTCCCCTCATATGTTAGATACATGCATGAGCGGGTCTTTCGACTCTCCCCACTGCCGCAGGAATCCTCTGGACATTCCAGCTCCCCATCATCCTCGTCTCCCTCCTCTGAGGGAGAGGAACCCCCTGCTCATCTTTCCTCCGATGCTGATTTCACAGAATATCAGCGTTTCCTCTCGAGGATGGTGAGGGATCTTCGGATTTCCTATGTTCGGAGAGACAATACCGAACGGGAGACGCGAGAATTCCTTGGTGAATTCAGTGCCCAGCATTTGGTGGTACCTTCCTGGCCTATCCCCTTCCAGGAGGCGTCTATCCGGTCCTGGCAGTCCCCAGCCGCTTCTTCTCCAGCCCCGGCTGACTGTCAGCGTAGGTATTGTGCCCCCTCAGAGTCTCTAGGTTCCCTTCCCAACCCGCCCTCTGGTTTGGTTTACCTAGATACTCCTTCTGGGCGCCGCTGCCTGGCGCACGACCGCCCACCGGATCCGGATTCTCTCCAGTTCGACCGTTGGGGGCGAAGAGTGTTCTCTTCTTCTCGTGTGAGTGCCCGTATTGCATCTCATCAGGCTCACCACGCTGCCTACAACCGGCATTTGTGGTCGATGATGTCCCAGCTGTTGGCATCAATGCCTGACATGGAGTAAACCAGACAAGCCGTTGCCCTCTCCACGGTAGGCCTGGAGCTGGCAAGACACCAAGCAAGGGCATCTTACGACGCCAATGAGGTGGCTTCCAGGCTTGCGGGGACAGCGATCTG
Organism: Neoceratodus forsteri; assembly: GCA_016271365.2. Taxonomy (NCBI): domain Eukaryota; kingdom Metazoa; phylum Chordata; order Ceratodontiformes; family Ceratodontidae; genus Neoceratodus; species Neoceratodus forsteri. The sequence continues at coordinate 575,263,083 of CM057452.1, forward strand.
CATCAGGTGGACGGCATGGCTTCGTCTTTCCAGGTTGTTACCCCTGGCCCGGCGTAGGGTGATTCGGCTCCGCCTGGGACCTGTCTTTTCTCCCTAGAGCTAGGAGACTTTTACAGGGCCCCTCCGTCTCCTCGTCCTCGGGAGGCACATTCTAGCTCTTCCCCCACTTAGGCTTTCTGAATGAGCCAGGGTCTTCTCCTTCTGTTTCTCACCAACAGAAGGCTGGGGGTCTTGTTCCCTCAGGGTATGGCCTCTTCCCCCTCCCCGGGGGAAGAGGAGCTAGGTACTCACCCAGGAAGTAATGAATGGTGAAGATTCACAAGGGAAGATATGAAAATTACGTACCTACCGTAATTCTTCATCTTCTCTTGTATCTTCACCATTCATTACTTACACCCTCCCTCCATCCCCTCAGTGGCCTCTTCCTGTGGCTTCTCCACCTCCCGTCTCCTTCCTCTCTCTGCAAAATATATAAAATAAATAAATAAATGAATGAATAAAAGATAGGAAGAATTGCTCAATTTTTCCAAAAAAAAAAAATCTATATCTTTGTGGGGGGGTTCTTATTTCTCCAGAAAAATTATTTACTCTAAGATTCTTGGGCCATCTCGTGGATTTGCATTGGCGATCAAACTGCACAACTATCTCTTGCCATCCCTCAGGCGAGATACCTCTGGGGTTTTAGCCTGGCTCAGGCTATTCAGTTTTGATCCTGCAATCCCGTGCTCCAGCTGTTACGCCCTAGAATCAAAAACCCTTCCCCTTTCCTAATTCTTGCCTTGCAGAGTGGAGGAATGGGCACGTCTGTTTTTTTTTTTCAAAAACAAAAGAAAAAGCTGAGGGAACTCTCTTCGACTGCTATAGGCATTCTTGGTATTGAGGTCATGCTCCTAGCCTGCAAGTGATTATCTGTAAAAAAAAAAAAAAGAAAGAAACAAACAAGAAGTAAGATGAGAGGGCAGACAACCCTTCTCGTAAGATTTTGATGATTGGTTTTTCCTTTCAAGTGTCCTCTTGGACAGTTTTACAGACAAGCAGTGCTGACCATAACCAATCCCAGCCAGCCTAAGCCTCTGGCCTGCCTTGGCGAGTCCGACTGAGTCCCACTTCTATATTTATAAACGCCTGAAAGGCTTACATTTTCCATTTCTAAACCCCTGAGCAGTGCTCTCATGCTGCCTGGGTTTTATTCTTCCCTCCTCGGGTGTCCTCCAGTTAAAGGCCTTCCGCAGCCAGGAGCCCGAAGTGGGAATCAAAAACAATGGCATGTTGAAGATGAGGACTATGCCCTCCTGAGTCTGTCTAGCGGGTTTGGTGAACCTTCTCTTCAGCTCTATCTCCGGGGATTCTTGCTTCCCTGTTAGTCGAGCCTTCAGCCATAAGCTAACTATGCTCGTTGGGCATTCTGGTCCCTTCAACATCCCATCTCTCTCTTCTCTTCTTCTTCTTCTTTCTCATTTCCTTCCTTCTCTCTCCTCCTAGAGTCGCCCAGGTAAGGAGGTCCTGCAGTCCCTAGGTTAGGGATACTCTTATCTCCTCTGTCCTTCCTCCATCGGCTTATTCCTTTTTCAGTTCATTCTTCCTTGCTTTGCTATCCCTTGGCTATCTTGCCTCGCTATCTCTATTCTCTGCTTTCGCTTTTGCCTCTCCGGCTCACGGAACTGAGTTGGAGGAGGAGTCGGTCGCTACTAACGGCCGCCCCTCGCGCATGCGCGATGGCGTCACTCTAGGCGTGGTGCCGTTAGCTAAAGACAAAAAAAAAGCTCCCATGATGGGCGTGCTCCGGCTTACACCCAGTAAGTAATGAATGGTGAAGATACAAGAGAAGATCAAGAATTACGGTAGGTACGTAATTTTCATATTTTCAAGAGAGGCTCTTGCAGTAGGTACTTTATTCCCTCCCATTTTCACCCTGCTTCTGTGGCTACTTTGTAGCCTTTATTTTGGCTCCAGGAGCCCACTCCTTTCTCCTGTCGCACTTTCTTAGGTCTCCAGTGGGAGAACTGGGGGGTGGGGGTGGGGACCACCCACTATATAATGTTACGCTGACGTCCTTCACGTGCTACCGAGTGGGCAGTCCCCTCCAGACACTGCTAGCTAAAGATTTCAGTGTGGTCCTAGTGCCTGATGGCTCTACTCCTAATGGTTAGTACCTACTGCAAGAGCCTCTCTCGAAGATCTACTGTTACGGTAAGTTCTTACGTAACTGTACTTTCTCTGGACAAACGCCTTGTCCTAGGCTCTTGCAACAACAAAAAAAACACAAAAAAGGGAAATTTTTCCACCTTAACAAGAGGATGTAGACAGTGGAGGTTTAGTCTCCCTTTGGTCCACAGGGACTTCTGGAATGTGGGGGCATGCAGCCTCATCCTTCCACCTCTTCTCCTCCTCTTCTTTCTTCTTCTTCTTCTCTCCTCATTAGCCTGCCCAGAGGTCGGGGCCCTCCTCCCAGAACAAACTAGGCTCCAACCTCTTTTTCTTATCTCTTGGCTTATTCCTTTTTCAGTTTTTATCCTTTCCTATTGCTGTCCCTTGGGCTATCTTGCCCCACCCTCCACCCTTCTTTTTCACTATGCCTGTTTCCTCTCTGGTGAGCAGAACTGAGGTAGTGGAGGGTAGGACGATGGTTACTGGCCAACCCGCAAGCGCCATGCAACAAATCAGCCTCAAGGGCAGCACCATCCCCAGTGTCACCCCTCCTCCGGGGAGAAAGGCTTTTTAAGCTAAAAGCTTCCTGCTGGGTCCTAGCACCTGTGGCGTAGTACCCACCAGTGATGAATGGTGAAGATATACAGTAAGATCAAGAAATACAATAGGTACATAATTTTCTTTTCTTGAACTGTGTTGTGAATAAAGAAATGTTTTTAATGTGTAAGCACTATGAACCTTATTCACATTATTTTACACTTTAATGCACATTTCATTCAGGTACGGTTACAGACAACCTAGGAGTATAAAAGAACTTTTGATCTTTCTGTTGCATACCTCTGATGAAAAGCAAGATGCTCAAAACATTGGGTCAGGAGACACCCATATAGTGTCTTAAATCTTTGCTGTTTGCACATGCTTTTTTTGCACCCGATAAAGCACTTTATAGAGAATTCAGCAGATTTTCACTGAGTACATCTCCTCCATTGGGCCACACTTTTGGAACTGTAAGCCATTGGCATCAGGGCCACTCAGAAACTTGCTAGCTGGGGGCCACCCACGATGAATACAATGTTGGCACCTTTAAAACGTGGCTAGCTTCCTTACTCTTTGGTTCTTTCTTCCACCATTGACTGCTCGTTGGGCCTGCAGAGAAAGAATGCGGTTGGTTCCTTGATATTTATTATTTTCTAAGTTGACTTTTTCTTATTGACATTGTCCCTGTATGCTGCTGTACAAAGAATCTTTATTTCGGTTTTGTATGTGCAATTATAAGATCTACAAGGATGATGATCACACCATGTGTGTTTACTTTTCTGGCTTGTTCTACAGCGTGAAGGCCTGTAAGATCTGTCAAGGATTTAATCACGCCACAAGGAATAACACACAATGCCAGCCACAATGCCATAAGAAGGCTCTAGAAACCTTCACTGCCATCAAGGCCATGGAAACCTAAGTGAAGGTCATGGTGCCAAGTTTACTGAGAATAATAGAGAAATCCAAAGAGAAGCAAAAATCATCTTTAAAACCCTCCTCCTTCAGCATCATATTCATGGAGACAAACATGCTTCACCAGTGAGCTCAAGGTCTCCATTGAAGGAGGGTAAGTCCTCAACATTGTCTACTCCGGCGGCATCAACTTCGGCCCCCCTGACCTTTGCTGAGACACCATTTATTTATTTTTGTTTACCAGGTAAGTGCACTAGACATAAAATGCCTATTTTCTCACCCCAGGAATACTCCAATATTCTTAACTTTTCTGCAGTATACCTTTAAGGTCAGATCTGCCTGGAGAAAGAATGCTATGCTAATGATGGAATCATTGGCAAGAGCCACTTTTTAAATGCTGCCACCTATCAACTGCCTACATTCTAACCCTTACCTTTCTCTCTCTGCCTGTCAAGACCAGACGCCTGGAGATTTCCTCATCATCATCTAGTCAGAGAAGCCTTTATTAATAACAAATACTTAAGTATTTTCCATTTATTTTCATTTGCTGCCTCTCATCAGTGTTATTTTAATAACCGTTAGTTTATTTAGCTAGTTTTGTATTGTTTTCTCGGTTTCTCATGGTTCGGAATAACCGCTGAGAAACCAAGGTATTTTTAGTTAGTTTCGGGGGGTTTCCCGGTTTTTTTACTAGTTTCTGTAAGTTTTGTGTGTTAAAATTGTTGTTTTTTAGAACCGATAACTTCGGTTCCGAACCGCTAATCCCGGTTCTATTTCTATCGGTTCCCATTTCAGCTCGGTTTCTCCGATCGGTTCCTGAACCGACCATGACCGATAAATTTGTTGTTTTTTGAATTTAAATACCTTTAGTGTTTTGCAGTTGCGGTTTTTATTCATTATGTCAGAAAAACCTAAAAAGAGAACCGGGGAACCCGGTTTTAAAAATTGTTCTGAGTGTGGTGAGGTCTTTGCCAAGGCAGATAAGCACTCTGTTTGTGTTTTCTCCTGGGTTTTGACTATTTGAAAACTAATTGTGACATTTGTAAATCTTTTCCAGAAAAGACATTGGAAAAACATCTGGAGAGATTAAATAAGAGATTGAAGGGTCCCTCTGGCTCTGACCAGCCGAAACCCTCAGGGTCTGTGGGTGACACCACGACTTCTACTATTTCTGTCCCTGATATGGGTAAAAAGAGACCCTCTGAACCAGCTAGCTCTCTGGTTTCAGTTAAAAAAATAAAGAACACAAAGCACACTGAACCTCCTGTGGAAAAGGGAACTTATATGATGCCTGCCACTGTGCTTTTTCCTTCAGAGATTGCACAAGCAATAAAAATAATGCAAACCTTGCAGGGTCTACTGCCTGTGGTTTCACATTCCCCAGTCAAGACCCCTGCACCTTCCAACCCACCCTCTTTTCCTGAGCAGCGTGGTGAGGAACAGGAGGAGGAGAAAGAAGAAGGTGAGCCTATAGAGCCTGAGGTCTCCCCTGAACAGGAGTTTGGCTCCCCTCCTAGGATCATAGAAGATTATTCTTCTCATTTTTCCTTCATCAGGAAAATTGTTGATGCCTTGGACATCCCTACCACTGAAGTTGTAGAAGATAAGGAGGAGGCTGAATATCTGGAAATGATGGGGCTGACTCATTATAACTGAGACTGTTCCATCTGTCTGTGTGCCTGCTGTCTGCTTGAACAATTGGTGTGTGCATTTGAGACTTTACAACACCCGGTTACCGCAGCTGATTGTAACATCCAGCAGCTGAGAGGGGGCGGTAACTGCAATTCAACATTGGCGGAGAAGGGAGGGCAGATACTCATTTAAAGCTTGCGCTGCTACTGCAGTGCACACAGGTACACTGAGACGTTGTAACTGAGACTATTCCATTTTGTCTGTGTGCCTGCTGTCTGCTTGAAAAATTGGTGTGCCAGTGCTCCGCTCCGCTGAATTTGTGTGTGCATTTGGGACTTTACAACACCTGGTTACTTCAGCTGATTGTAACATCCAGCAGCTGAGAGGGGGTCATATCTGCAATTCAACATTGGCGGAGAAGGGAGGGCAGATACTCATTTAAAGCTTGCGCTGCTACTGCAGTGCACACAGGTATGGTGAGACACTGTAACTGAGACTATTATATGAACATACGAATGTGCAAGCAGAAACAGACCACCCGGTCTATCTAAGCCTGCGCGAATGTGCAGCCAACACCCCTAGTTTGCAGCTGCCCCAACCCCCCCTTTTGTCATCCCACTGCCACCCCCACCCTCACTCTCCCCTGTTCCCGGTCCCATGCCCTTTGAAGCTGTTCACTGATTTACATGATACCACCCATTCTGGTAGGGCGCCCATTTTGCTACCATCCTCTCTGTGAAATAGTGTCTCCTCATCTCCTCCTAAATCTTCCCCTCGATTCTTAGCCCATGCCCCTGGTGACCCTCCCTCCTTAACTTAAAGACCCCATCTGCCCCATCCTATTGACTCCTCAGATACTTGAATGTCTCTATCATGTCTCCCCTGTCCCTTCTATCCTCCAGGGTGTACATACTGAGGTCTTCCAGCCTGCTGTCATAGTCTCTCCCCTCCATTCCACATATCATCTTTGTTGCCTTCCTCTGCACCCCCTCCAGCAGCCTGATATCACGCTTTAGGTATGGCCTCCAAAACTGCACACAATACTCCAAGTGCGGCCTTACCAGCGATCTGTAGAGGGGCAAGATCACCTCACTTCACCTGGACGAAAACCCCGTCACTATGCACCCCAGCATTTTGTTCACTTTTGCAGCCACTCTCCTGCACTGGGCAGTGTTGTTCATGGTCCCCATTATCATTACCCCAATGTCCTTCTCCTCCTCTGTGATCCCCAGCTTAACCCCCCCCCCCAGCCAGTATTCTCTCCTTGGATTCTTCATGCCAAAGTGCATAACCTTACACTTTTTTGCATTGAACCCCAGCTGCCACCTCTCTGACCACTCCTCTAGCTTGCTTAGGTCCCCCTGCAGCTGTTTTCGCCCTCCTCTCCATCCACCACTGCTCCGATTTTGGTGTCGTCAGCAAACAGACTTACCTTGCTCACCACCCCATGTCCAATGTCTGATATGAAGAGCCCAAACAATACTGGCCCCAACACAGAGCCCTGTGGCACCCCACTCATCACCGGCCTTGGAGTTGAGAGCTCCCCTCTCACTACTACCTGTTGCAGCCTCCCACTCAGCCAGCTTGTAATCCAGTTTATCATTTTTGCCCCTACTCCTACACCAGTTAGCTTCCCCCCAAAGCCACCCATGAGGCACCGAATCGAAGGCCTTGCTGAAGTCCAAGTTAAGAACATCCACTGCATGACCCATATCCAGTTCACCTGTCACCCAGTCATAATATTGTATCAGGTTGGTTTGACAAGACTTCCCTGAAACAAACCCATGCTGCATCATATCCTGGAGGCCATTGTCCTCCAGGTACGACACCAGTCTTTCCTTTAGTATCATTTCCATGAGTTTGCACACTATGGAGGTGAGACTTACCAGACGATAATTACCTGGCTCATCCCTTGGTCTGTTCTTGTGTAATGGCACTACATGTGCCATCTTCTAGTCCAGTGGCACACATCCCGACTCCAGGGAGGTGCTGTACAGATCTGCCAGCAGCTCCACCAACACCTCCACCATCTCCCTCAGCAGCCTGGGGTGGATACCATCCGGCCCTGGTGCCTTATCTATCTTTAGTGCCCTCAGACCCTCTAGGACTCTACTTGCCTCAGTTCTTCCATCTGTCCATCTCTCCTCCTGTCCCGCCCTCCCAGCCCATGCTGGTAGTGGTCCCCTTTTCTTCTGTGAACACGGAACAAAAGTATTCATTCAGTGCTTCTGCCTGCTCCTTCCTCTTTTCCGTCCACTCCCCACACCTTTTTATCCTCACTATTGTTTCCTTGCACTTTCTTTTTTCCCTGATGTATCTGAAGAAGTCTTTCTCCCCCCCCCAATTAATTCCCTTGCTAATCTCGGCTCCCTCTGGGCCTTGGCTTCTCTCACCTTTCCGGTCACCTCCCTGGACCATCTTGCATATTCCTCCCTGTCCACTTTCTTCCCTGTTCTCTTAAACCTCTGGTGAGCCACTCGTTTTGCCTTCACCACCTCCATCTGTCTGTGTGCCTGCTGTCTGCTTTAACAACTGGTGTGCCAGTGCTCTGCTCCGCTGAATTTGTGTGTGCATTTGGGACTTTACAACACCTGGTTACCACAGCTGATTGTAACATCCAGCAGCTGATAGGGGGTGGTAGCTGCAATTCAGCATTGGCGGAGAAGGAGGGGCAGATACTCATTTAAAGCTCACGCTGCTACTGCACAAGGGCAGTGGCGTGAGCACCACTCTGCAGCAAAAAAAAACATAAATGCAGGTTTCAATTTGGGACAATATAAGCTGAAAGAAAACAAATTATTGGGTTGTGCAATAACTTGTAACTTAGTACTGAATGTTACCTTATTGTTGGCTAAACTAACTATTGGTTTTAAATACTTGGCAGTGAAAGGTTTTTGTTTGGAAATTTGTAGTTGTCAAGATGTTTAAAGGCATGTTCTTATATTTATTCATAGTGGTGGTAACTTTACGTACCGCAAGCCACTTATACGTTCCTCGATGTATAAAACAGCTTACGGGGGATGTCTGTTTACTATGGTACTGGCTTGGGCTGTTCGGACTCACACAGAGTTAGCTATAACCACAGGTGAAGAAATGTTTTCAATTCGATCAGAACAGGACTCAAACAGTGTAATTTTCGATTTGTCCCTACAGAAAATGGTCTACTCAATACATACTGTGGGTTTCTTTTATTCTCTGTGGGGATGTTGAACTGAACCCAGGTCCTGAGGGAGACTCTCTCAGGATAATGCAAGAAGCCTGATCAGTAAGATGGACTCCCTCAGGACCTGGGTTATGACAGAGGTTCCGGATATTATGATTTTAACCGAAACTTGGTTACACCAGGGAATACAACAGAAGGAAATTGAATTAGAGGATTATTACTTTCATAGACAAGACAGGGGGGACGGGGGGAAGGGATTTTAATGTACTTTAAATTTGCTTTGGGACACGCTATGAGATTTTGTTCTCAGGGAAAATAGAAGGCATTGAATGTATCCTGGTCCAGTTGCAAACACTGAATCTAGTAATTGGGGCTGTCTATTCTCCACTCAAAGTGAAGATGAGCTATTTTGACAAATTTTGTCATGAAATTGGAGTACATATTGAAAATAGGAATGTAATTCTTATTAGTGACTTTAATGCCACCTGGGGGGGTCCTCAAGGACAGAAACTAGAAAGCGAAATGCAGAGCTTGCAGCTGACCCAGATAATATAAACTCCTACAAGGAAAAGTTCATTAAATAGTTATGGCAACATTTTGGATTTAATTTTTATTTCCCCAAACCTGCAACTTATTGAAGATCTTCCCTTGTCAATCTTCACCATTCATTACTGCTTGGCTTAGAGCCAGAGGTGCGCACCTGCTACGGGAGATTTTTTTTTTTTTTTGAATCGGCTCCAATGGCGCTGCCCCCGAGAGCGACACGCTGCATCATGCGTGAGGGGCGGCGTTAGGTGCCGCAGAGTCCTCCTTCATCTCAGTTCTGTTTCTCCCACCGTCGAGGCTGCACCTGCTGCGCGTATAGTAAAGTTAGGCCTTCTGCGCCACACAAGCCAGACTCCTCCTTCTACGTCTCTCGACGCCATCACCCGGTAAGATGGAAATGGCACCTGGACCGTCGCGTCCTAGAAGTCCGCGTGTTTAAGATCGGCAAGGCCCCGCCGACTTTCGGGAGACGGCACCGCTCCAGGGATTCCCAGGTAAGGTCTCTATGCCCTTCCTCCAGGTCCCCTCTCAGGCCTATATGGTCTGTAGAGGAGGAGGCTTCCTCATCTTCTCTTGCCAAAGAGGAAGCTTCTTTTCCGGTGTCGGAGGAATGCCGAGGTCCCTCCCAGGGCCGCGGCAGGGACACTGCCTCGGCAGTCACCTCCTCGTAGGTGCAGGCTCCCCCAGTGTCAGGGCCCATGTCTGCTGGGCCCGGCATCAGTAGACCCTCGACGCCACACTCCGGTGCCATTTCAGATCCTGGCACCGTTCGCGGCGCCAATGATCAAGACGGCACCGTTGGAAGCACCGTGTTGGCTCTCAGCACCGCCTGTGGTGCCGCAGGCCCGGTTGGTTCTTCTGATGGTGCCGAGTGGGGTCCTGGTGCCAGGGGTGGTGCCGTTGGTTCGGCCAGTGCCGTTGGGGAGTCGGGGCTGGGCCTAGGTGTTGCGGGGGGTCCGGGGTCGCCCGGCGCCACCTCCGGCACCGGCGCAGTTTGTGGCGCCATTTCACTGGAGACCCTTGGGGTTGCCAGTATTGTAGTCCAGCTGATCTCTTCCTCGGAGGAGGATGATGACTCAGACGTGGACCCGTCCTGGCACCCTGACTCTTCGGAGTCGGGGTGTCCGGTGGCACGAGGTGCTAGGCAGCCCAGGGCGCCTATTCCTCTGTCCCTGCTGCTGTCCTCCCCTGAGGCCCCCCAGGCTGGGGGTGGTCTGGGGTCCCTGGGGAGTGATGGAGTGGGGGTGGAGGGAGGGGTTCTCCCTTCTGAGGGGGTCGTGGCAGCTACCGACCCTGGTGCTGCTGCACCACCTCAGGTTGGGGGGTCGCTGGGGTCGAGGAGGAGGGCATTCTCTGAGTCCAAGGGGTTGAGGGGCAGGGTTCAGGCATCTCGGTCTCTACCTACCACCCCTCAGGGTGTGGGTCGGAGCCGTAGCGCTGGGCCCCGTCTTTCCCTCCTGGACCCCAGGGACCCCTCTGGTGGCGTTGCTGTGGGCTGCCCTTCTGGATCCATGCGGTCCCAGGTTCATCACAGGGGAGGATCCCCTTCTGGGCTCTTCCAGGCTTCACATCCTCAGGGTTCCATTTTGCAACCTGGTCTGTTGTCTGGGATCCCGCCAGCTCGGGCTCCGTTCCCCGGATTCCAGAGCCCCAGCAGAGGACATTTGCCTCACCGTAGGTGCCCTTCTCCCATTCCTCTGCAGCCACCCCCCGCTCTCCCAGGCCATGTCCGTCCCACAGGCCCGTTATCCTGGGAGATGTTCAGAGGTTCTGCGGTGGCCTTCCCCTCATATGTTAGGTACATGAATGAGCGGGTTTTTCACCTATCCCCACTGCCGCAGGAGTCCTCTGGACACTCAAGCTCTCCATCATCCTCGTCTCCCTCCTCTGAGGGAGAGGAACCCACTGCTCATCTCTCCTCCGATGCGGATTTCACTGAATATCAGCGATTCCTTTCAAGGATGGTGAGGGTTCTTCAGATTTCCTATGTTAGGCGTGACAATACTGAACGGGAGATGCGTGAATTCCATGGCGAATTCAGTGCCCAGCATTTGGTGGTACTATCCTGGCCTATTCCCCTTCCAGGAGACGTCTATCCATTCCTGGCAGTCGCCAGCCGCCCTTTCTCCAGCCCCGGCAGACTGCCAATGTAGGTATTGTGCCCCATCGGAATCCCTAGGTACTCTCCCCAACCCACCCTCGGGATTGGCATAATTAGAGACTCCCTCCGGGCGCCGCCACCTGGCGCACAACCGTCCACCGGACTCAGATTCTCTACAATTTGACCAGTGGGGGCGAAGAGTGTTTTCTTCCTCTCGTGCGATGTCTTGCATTGCATCTCATCAGACCCACCATGCTGCCTACGGTAGGCATTTGTGGTCGATGCTTTCTCAAATCTTAGCATCAATGCCTGATACGGAGCAAACCAGACAAGCTATTGCCCTCTCTCTGCTATAGGCCTGGAGCTGGCCAGACACCAAGCAAGGGCATCTTATGACGCCAATGAGGTGGCTTCCAGGCTTGCAGGGACAGTGATCTGTATTAGACAGATGGCATGGCTTCATCTATCAAGGTTGTCACCCCCGGCCCGGCGTAAGGTGATTTGCTCCGCTTTCCGGGGGACCCGTCTCTTTTCCTCCAGAGCTAGGAGACTTCTGCAGAGGCTTCCTCCATCTCCCCGTCCTCGGGGGACAACTCTTAGCTCTTCTCCCCATAGGCTTCTCTCTTGATTAGCCCAGGGTCTTCCCCTTCTGTTTCTCACCAAAAGGAGGCTGGGGGTCTTGCTCCCTCAGGGTTTCTTCCCCCCACCCGGGGGGGGGAGCTTGGTACTCACCCAAGCAGTAATGAATGGTGAAGATTGACAAGGGAAGATATGAAAATTATGTACCTACCGTAATTCTTGATCTTCTCTTGTATCTTCACCATTAATTACTGATACCCGCCCACCTTCCCCTCAGTGGCCTCCTACTGTGGCGTCTCTTCCTCCCGTCTTGTTCTTCTCCTTTTCTTGGCCTTTATGCCAAAAAAAAAAAAATATATATCTTTCTGTTTTCCGTTCTTCTTGAATGGATCTTTTTTCCTCAAGGTAAAGAGGAATGAGTACGGTCTTTTTCACCCATTCTGAGGGAACTCTTTCTGACTGTCCCTAGGGTGTGACCTCTGGGCAGCTTAACCGCCTTGCTCAGTCACAGCTTGGAGACCATTCCTTTGGCTCGGCCTCAAAAATTTAGATTTCCCCCTGGCAGGTGCTATTATTGTCAGCTCATTCTGGCTGGTGCTTCTGGCACTTCTTAGCCTTGAGTGGTTGTTCTTGCCTTGCCTTCAGGGAGTCTGATTGAGTTCCCACCCTATCCTTTCATACAAACTTGCCTTCCATAGGGCTTAACCCCTCCCCTTACACTTCTGTGTTAGCACTTAACAGGGTGCTAAGGGGCTTAATCCCCTTCCTAGTTGGGCGCTCTCTTTCCAGAACAGTTTTTCTGCCCAGGCAGCCTGTGAGCTCTCAGCTAGAGTGTAGGGAGTTGGCATGTTAGGAGGTTAGAGAATCTGCCCTTTGTTTCCAATCTGTACAGGTGGTTCAGTTGAACCTTCTCTCAGTCCTATCAAGTGGGATTCTTGCTCCCTTGTTCTTGGTTCCGAGCTTATAAGCCTCACAACCAATGCGTCTATGAGTTTTTCAACTGTATTAGCTGGATTGTAATTTCTACTACTGTTTTAAAGTGCTTACACCTCTTCTGTCTGACTGCTCTTCCTGCAGCGCCCCCATCCAAGCACTCTGCCTTGGTGCCGATAAGTCTAACTACCTTTTGTCTTACTAAACTGCTCAAATCTAACCCCCTTTACCTCTATGCTATTTAAGACCTGCTCTGTCTTCTTCTCTCTAGCTGCTTGCCCTGAACAGGGCTGCTCCAGCTCACCCACGGTCGGCCGGCACCCAGCCAGCCACGGACCAAGACCAGGACACCCACCTGCAGCTCCTTGGAAGGTACGGGACAGCGCAGCCAATCGGAACAGGTGCTTCCAGCAAACCCCCTCTGATTGGCCAGGAGTTTTCCCCTGCTATAGACACCTGGCACTTTGTTAGATTTTTGATAGAACTAAGCACATTTCAACTGTGTTATTAGGAGTTTTTCAACTGTATTAGCTGGATTGTAATTTCTACTACTGTTTTAAAGTGCTTACACCTCTTCTGTCTGACTGCTCTTCCTGCAACGCCCCCCCATCCAAGCACTCTGCCTTGCTGCCGATAAGTCTAACTCCCTTTTTTTTTTTTTTATTTGAGTGGCTAGTTTTCCATTAGCAGGTTATACAGACCTGCCACTAGAGGGATTCTTGGTCTTCTACATAAATCACCGTATTTATTTGTGGGCAATATGGCCTGCATTATCATTCTACTTCTTTCCCGGTTGCTGCTAGAGGATTTGAGTCTGAAGGGTGGATGGCCACTAACTAAGCTGCTCCTCCTCTCCTTGTTCCCCTTTCTGCTGTTTTTCTCATCTAGGTTTAATGTTGAGTACCTAGGTGGGCAAATTACTGCCTAGAAAATATTGCACTAACAAATCACGAGACCACTCAATCTGGGACCATGGCTCTCCTTATTGTGTTTTATTGCTCCTAAGGTGCAGAGTTTTCAGCAATACAGTGCAATTGAAGTACCTCAATGCAATTCAGTTCTCCAATGTACCTTATCAATACCTAATGTTATAACAGTCTACCGTGCAGACACTATGTCATTCTCCTCTCCCCTTTTAGCCTATTCCCCACGGTTAGCCTACACCCCCTTGCTACTGTCCTCACCTATGTCTACCAAGCACTTACATTGATCACGATCAACTGTCATCACAGTGGTGCTGCCTCTTGTGCAGCACGATATGGGTTGCCACGAAGAAATAAAAAAGCAGTCTCCATTCTTATAAGCTCCTTAAAGAAAGTTATACTTCTGCTTCTTCTCTGCTCGGAAATGTGGAGCTCAACCCTGGCCCCTCTCACAGCTTACCTCACTCCATCGATTTTGCTGAGGCCACAGGTCTCAAAATGATGATGGTCAACATTTTAAGCCTGCCTAAAAACTTGTACAGCTGCAAACCCTACACACGTTAACCCAGACCTTATCATAATTACTGAGTCGTGGTTAAAAAAGACGAACACTGATCAACAAATATCACTGCAGGGCTACAATTTATTTAGAGCAGATAGAGAGTCTAGAGGCGGGGTGTGGTTATCTATGCCAAATCTAAGTACTTGGTCACCAATATTAGTTGCAAATCTCTAGCCAAGGAATTTGAGTTAGTTTCGCTGAGCCTTCATCTCCCCTCCTCGGAATGTATCACTATCCTAGGTGGCTATAGACCCCCGTCTGGTGGTGATGAAGTCCTTAATCTTTTGAAATCCATGTTCGTAGATTCAACAACTGAAACAATATTTCTAGGAGATCTAAATATGGACTGGCTGTCACCTAAATCACACGGCCTCAAATCCCTTTGTGACGAGCTAGGTCTTGGGCAATTAGTCAGTGAACCTACTAGGAACAACACTCTAAATACTGCCAACAGTTCCATTCTAGATGTGGTACTAACCACCCATCCACACAAAATATCTCATTTGGCAGTGTTTCACAAGGACATGAGCGATCATGGAATTGTTGCTTGCATAAGATCTCAAATTAAGGCCCGCCGTAACCTCATCTTTATAACAAAAAGATCCTTTCGCAAATTCAGTGCAGTAAACTTCCTATCTGACCTGAGCATGATCAGATGGCAAGATCTTTACCTAGCCAAAGATGTCAACAAGGCAGTTTGCATCCTTAATGACAAACTCACTACAATAATAAATAAGCATGCCCCTTTCATCAAAGTAAGGGTACGGAACAATTCCAACCCCTGGTTCACCTCGGATCTCAAGGCAGCCCTTATAGCTCGAGATAAGCTCTGTGCTAAAGCTAGACATTCCAAAGAATCTTCGGATTGGTAGGCCTTTAGAACAGCCAGGAATAACTGTGTGAAAAAACTTCGCTCTGCTAAAGCTAACTATTATATTTCTACTCTCGAACAAGCTAAAGGTAACCCTCATAAAATATGGAAGACTATCAAAGCTATGGAAGGACGGCCCATGGCCCCCTCTGTCCCAACAAAGATAGTTGCAAGTGGCAAGATTGTGGAAAACAAGTCCCTAATCCTGGAGGAACTTAATTCCCACTTTGCCACAGCTGGATTAGCTTTGACTGCTCACCTTATGCTGGTGCTGGTGAGCCAGCATACCCTCCTCGCCACATCTAGTCCTGCACCCAGCCCTTCCAACTGCGCGAGATAACTTATAAAGAAGTAGAAGATTCTCTTCTTAACTTAGACACCAAAAAAGCACAAGGGACGATGGCTTGGAACCCTTTTTCCTAAGGTCAGGCTACGCCCATCTCACTGCCCCAATTCTCCACATCTTCAATCTTTCCATTACATCTGCTAGTGTGCCATCCTGCTGGAAATCAGCACATATCCTCCCTCTATTTAAATCTGGTGACCCATGTGATGTAAACAACTATAGGCCTATCTCCATATTGCCTATCCTTTCTAAAGTTCTCGAAAAACTGATCCATATTCAGTTAAAATCTCACTTGAAAACCTTTCTCTCATCAACCCAGCTCAATCTGGCTTCTGGGCTAATCATAGCACAATCACTGCACTAGCAAAAGTAACCAATGATTGGATCTCTGCTATAGATGCTAAGAAGGTAACTGGTGCAGTCTTTTGGACCTCAGCAAAGCTTTTGATACTGTTGATCACAAACTATTAGTCAATTGCCTTGCAAAGTTGGGTGCCACATACCATACCACCCAGTGGTTCTCTAGCTACCTAACTGGAAGATTCCAAAAGTAAAGGGGGAAGACTTTTTTCTGCTGCCTTGCCAGTTGCAAGAGGAGTCCCCAAGGATCCATCTTAGGCCCTATCTTGTTTTCTCTGTACATTAATGACTTAGATGCTAACATATCTATGTCCAATCTGCACTTTTTTGCAGTTGATACTGTGTTGTATACTTCCGGCTCATCGTTATCTGAAGTCAAGGAGTGCTTCAAGCCGACTTCGGCAAACTTGAGCATAATCTAATAAAGGCAAAGCTTCTGCTCAATGCTAAGAAGACTAAAGCGATGATATTCTCCCGCAGTGCTGTCACAGGCCCCCCCAATACCCTTGCCCAAGACTTCATTGTCACCATGCTAAACGAGCCTCTGGAAGTTGTAACCAAATTTAAATATCTAGGTATCTGGATCGACAATAAATTATCTTTCAGTGACCACGTCGAAGATGTCTCTAGAAGGTTAAAAGCAAGGTTAGGTTTCTTCTACAGAAATAGGCCCCTTTTCCCCCTTGAAACTCGAAACAAGCTTGTACAGGCCACTTTTCTCCCCTATACTATGGCGATGTAATCTATTCCTCCACCACTCTTGCAAATCTAAGTAAACTGGACATCCTTTATCACCATGCGTTACGGTTTATTACCAACTCCCTTACTGTTCGCACCACTGTGACTTATATGCAGCTGTTGGTTGGCCATCCCTTACTACTAGACGCCTGCTCCATGCTGGGCTATGGACTCTTAAACTGCTTCTGCAGAAATTGCCAAGCTATCTCTCTTCCCTTATTAGTATCTCACATAGTGCATACTCGTTAAGAAAATCTGACTTTATTATGCTTGACATACCAAGGATGCGGACTTCCTTTGGTAAACGTGCTATTGCATATGCCCTTCCCTCCTTTTGGAACCAATTACAAACTGTACTGAAACTAACTAGCACAGTTTCAATAAACTTCTACAAATTGCTAAGTTCAGCCAAAATAAAAGACACCTGTAACTGTCATTAAGTCTCTTCCTTCCCCATGTGTGCCATATTTATCCACTGGTAAGGTATAATTGATTTGTCATATTAACTGCTTTCCCTTCCCCTTCTACTCCTGGCTTTATATTTGCTTACGCTCCACTGCTACTGTATCAAATCACTCCTCCCCCCCATATCAGTTGTAGACTGTTGTTTGTTCTAGCTGCCAAAATACTGTATATGTATTGCACACACCAGTCATCATGTTTCATTTATCAGTATGCAACCTGTAAGTTGCTTCCCTGTCTCATATCAATGTTTACCACCTGCGGTCACCCTATGTGGTACCCTTGTATGTATATCCAGCCTGTATCATGTAACGTGCATTTCATGTATATACTGTTATTACCTATCTGTGTTTGTACTTTAAGTATTTATGTCACAGGACCTCCTTGTGAATGAGCTTGCTCAATGGAGTTTTCCTGCAATAAACTTGAACTTGAACATTAGCAGCAAATCAAACTAATCCTTTCCAGAAAATACAAAATCACACATGCCCCCACATTGCAAAGCATCATGGGCTACATATGCAAATCACCACAGAATGTTATGCTGGTCCAACTTTAAGCAGAATTGCATGGTGCCGAAAGGCTTCTCACACAGTTTGCAAAGGGTGCTAACAGAAGACATAGACACGTGTTTCGTCCTACCAGGACTCATCAGTATGCCTCGTCTGTTTGACACTCCAGTGGAATGGACCAGCTACCCTTAAGGCAGTGTGCCTTGGATATATTGTGTGAAACCATTAAAATAAAAACTGTTTAAAGACAAAGAACCTCTGTGCGCAAACACTGAGGCAAGGGTTACCCCAAGGAGCATTTGGCTGGGAAGCCAAGTTTCAAGAAAATACAAAATCACACATGCCCCCACAATGCAAAGCATCATGGGCTGCATATGCAAATCACCACAGAATGTTATGCTGGTCCAACTTTAAGCAGAATTGCATGGTGCCGAAAGGCCTCTCACACAGTTTGCAAAGGGTGCTAACAGAAGACATAGACACGTGTTTCGTCCTACCAGGACTCATCAGTATGCCTCGTCTGTTTGACACCCCAGTGGAATGGACCAGCTACCCTTAAGGCAGTGTGCCTTGATATATTGTAGTGAACCCATTAAAATCCTTTCCAGGCTGCATTGTGAGTATGGTCTTTGACTGCTGTGATAAGGAATACTTTTATACCTTTAAATGTTCACCATTTTTTCTTTTAGGGTCTGTCCTGTATTTTAATATTTGTTACCCCTTTTGTTGTTAAATTAATAATCTAATATTTTATTACATTTCTAGCAATACTATGCCTCTCTCTCTCTCTCCTCAGTAGTTATTGTTGTCAATTTTCATACTACTTGGATATTCCAGGAAGACCAATCCAGGCCTTTCAGATGAACAGCACAGAATAATGTGGCTAATGTCATGTTAAGCTACAGAAATGAGAAAAGGAAGAGAGAGGCAGTAGCTGATGAGATGACAGGAACACAATCTAGATTTGATGGCACTGCAAATTTAGGCAATTTATCAAACATTTTCAAAACATTATTATTTTTTTACCAGAAGAGACACACTAAGCTAAAGCTTGTTTACAGGTGCAACCTGAGAGCACAAGGGAATTAAGTGATTTGTGTAGGGTCACAAAATATACAAGTTTGGGCTGTAGGATTCAAACCCTGGTCTCCAGAATTGCAGCTCAGAGCTTTAAACCACCGCACTATACTGCCTCCATGCTACATATCACATATCATGCTATCTGCTATGTATGACTGACAAGGAAAACAAAATAGGGTATTTAACAGCATAGAATAGTTCCTACCACTTTTAAAAACATCTCTGACATTACAAATAACTTTAGAGTAGGAGCAATGGGAGGGACAGTAGCATATCTTAAAATGGCAGATGATATTTGTAATTACGTCTCGTCCACCATTACTAGTGTAGTTTATTTATTTATTGAAAGAGTTTTACCAGAAAAGGCCACCTGATCCAAACTAGCCAGTTGTCAGAGCCTAGGTGTCCTTGTAGTCACTCGATTTGTCAGCTAAGCTGTGTACACAGGATGGAAAGTCCCCTGAACCCCCCTCTCTAACCCTACCAAATGTTAACACACACTGAAATTTAAAATATTTAACTCTAAATCAAATAAACCAAAAATAATAATCATGATGTAATTTAAAGAAGTTGTACACAATGTTATATCAGTAGCAATTCTGAATAAATCAAGTGAATCAAGAGTCCAAGTGATGCCCTCATCAGTCATAAAAGGGGCGGGGTTAGGGGTGGAGTTTGGGGGTGTGGTTTAGTATTCAGTTTTCATCTCATCCAAAGGTGGCAACCCTAGCCCCAGCACTTGAACTGCTCCGGAGAGGAAAGAATTAAATTCTATGCAAAGCATAGAACGTTGAGCTCGAGCTCAGTTCAAACCTCTGTCTGCTGCACTTTGAAGTGTAACCGTCAGATTCTTTACTCCGCCTAACTGAACAGTCGCTCTGGAGATTTCTCCTCTGCTCGCGGTTCAATCGTTTTAAAAATCGTCGGTTTTACTGATACTTTCAATTGTTTTTTCGGTCCAGATCCCTATCTGTGGTACAGTAAGTGCATAGGTAGTGGACTTGCTTAGAAAACTGTTGTGGAAATTGTAAAAGTAGAATTTTCAACCGATTTGACTGAACCGGTTCCTGTATAGTGTGTGTAATTTTCTTTTCTTTCAGGAATTTAATGTGTGGTACCGGTCCTTATTGGTTTAAAAAAAACAAAACATGTTTTTATCATTTTTTTCAAATACCCGTAACATGGTTAGAAACCGATAAGGGGGTCTTGCCTGGCAGTTGCCAAAAAAAAGGGAAAGTATTAGTTATGGCTTCGTCTGAGAAACCCAAGAGAAAAACCGGGCCCTCTGGGTTTCAACACTGCAGTGAGTGTGGGGAGGCCTTTGCTAAGGCCAATCCCCACACCACCTGTGTTTACTGTCTGGGTTTTAACCACCTAGAGTCAGACTGCCAGATCTGTAAAATCTTCCCTAAAGCCACCCTGGATGAAAGATTGGGCAGACTGAGGGAAAAGGAAACTGAAAAGTCCGCTGACCCGGATGGCCAGCCCGGTTCAGTTTCGGCCGAAGCTGAGGGAGTGCCCACTGACCTGGGTGATACTCCCTCGGGCAAACGGAGGGCCGATCCTAAGGGGTCGGTTCTGGTAAAGAGAAAAAGAAAAGATAAATCGGCTGGTTCGGATCCAGAACCATATCATCCGACCGCTGAAGAAATTGCCCGAGCGATTAGCATAGTTAAATTACTTTGTCTGGCAGGCATTTGGTTCGATCGGTTCCTCCGGTTCAAGATTATTCCCCTGAAGATTTTTATAAACCAGATTTGGAGGGGGATGATGATGATGATGATGGAGTGGAAGGCCTGGATGAGCCCATAGAACCGGACATCTCCCCAGACAGGCCTTCTGGTGTTTCCCCTCCTAGGCTTTCTGAGTCCCCTTCCCACTTCATGTTTTACAGGAAAGTGGCAGAAACAATCCAGCTCCCTTTGGAAGAAGCTGTCGAGGAGCAAGAGGAGCCTGACTATGTGGAGATGGTGGACATCCCAGAGTCCAAGAGGTTGTCTATTCCCCTTCACAAATCCCTTGGGAAACGGACACAAAAGCTGCTTAAAACTCCAAATTCTTTACCTCCTGCAGACAGGAGAATGGACAAGAGGTACATGCTGTCAGGCTCAGGTACGGAGTACTTGTACCAGCAATGCAGCCATGTTGGGGTTGTGCAGACTGCAGCCCGTGATAAGGCTAACATACCCTTGGCTTCACACCTCCCAGATAAAGACTCCAGGAAGCTGGATGCCATGGCAAAGAAACAGTATATGGCATCTTTTTTGGGACTCAGGCAGGCTAATTTCATGGCCTACACAGCCAGGTACCAGAAGTCCAGGTGGGACACTGTACTGGAACTGGCTAAACAGGCCTCCCTACAGCTTGCCAAGGAGCTGGAGGAGGTGGCTGCTGATGGGATTGAGACATCAAAAATCCAATTTCATGCTGCTGTGGACTCCAATGATGTGTCATCAAGAGTCATGGCTACATCTGTGGCTCTTTGGAGACTAGCTTGGCTCAGATGTACTAGCCTATCACAGGATACCCAGGCTAAGGCTATGGATTTTCCTGTCGTCAATAATTCTCTGTTTGGGGAGCAGACAGAGAATTATATGAAAAAGATGGATGAGTACAGGACCACCTACAGGAGTGCACAGGCCAAGGAAAGGCAGGCAACTCTTTTTTTTTTGTTAGTTATTTAACCAGGACTAGCACACTAAACTGAAAGCTTTTTTAGAGGTGCGACCTGGGAGCACAGGGAAGTTAAGTGACTTGCTCAGGGTCTCACAGTATGCAAGTGGAAGCTGTGGGATTCAAACCCAGGTCTGGTCTGCTGGATGTCACCAGATAAGGCTCCTTAGAGGCAGCAAGCTAGGAGCAGGGGCAGGCCTTTTCACAGGCCTTTCTACCAGGCACAGGCCTCCTCTCCTTTTTCCCAGAGGGGACTCTTCAGAGGGAGAGGCAGAAGGGGGACGAGCAGGGCTGCATCCTCTTCTCAGCTTAAAGCTCCTGCCAAGCAGACACCCTGATGTGTCAGCCCAGGTCGACTCTCCAATCCCTGTAGGAGGCAGGCTGGCTTACTACTTCCAGGACTGGAAGTCTGTTACCTCAGACAAGTGGGTCCTGGAGGTAGTAAGCCAGGGACAGGCCCACGGCTTCAAAAAATTTCCAAAGCTGAGAGTCAGGTCCTTTCCACCTACAAACATCTCCGAAACCATTGCCCTAGAGGCAGAGGTTTCCTCTCTGCTGGCTCTCAGAGCCATAGAGAAAGTTCCTACAAGTCACAGGAGCAAAGGTCTGTATTCCAGATACTTCCTTGCCCGGAAAAAAACAGGGGAGTGGCGGCCTGTCCTAGACTTAAGACACCTAAACAAACACCTACTAAAGCCAAAGTTCAAAATGGTGACTCTGGGAATAATTCTTCCCTCTCTAAGGCCAGGGGACTGACTAGCCTTCCTGGACCTAAAGGATGCCTACTTTCACATTCCCATCAAGTGCTCCCACAGAAAGTACCTCAGGTTCGAACTACCTTCAGGTCATTACCAGTTCAAAGCAATGCCCTTCAGCCTAACATCAGCTCCAAGTGTATTTACAAAGTGCCTAGCAGTAGTAGTGGCCTTTCTAAGGAGACAAAACATCTCCATATTCCCATACCTGGATGACTGGCTCATAGTGGGTCAGTCTCCAGACCAAGTCAAGTCAGATTTACAAGTGACACAACAAGTGCTCACTTCTCTAGGATTCCTCCTCAATCTTCCCGAATCAGTTCTCGAACCAGTACAACTCTTGACCTTCATAGGGGTAGAATTGGATACTGTCAAAGCAAGAGCATTTCTCTCCTTGATAAGGATAAGGGCCATTATAGAGCTGGCTTCCTCCTTCCACCTTCTGGTGTCTCGACCGGCAAGACATTCCCTTCAACTCCTGGGCCACATGGCAGCTTCCACTGCAGTGGTCCAAGGGGCCAGATTTCAGATGAGGGACATCCAGTTTCATTTGAGGGCTTTTTGGTCTCAGAAAAAATATCCTCTAACCAAGCTTATTCCAGTGACTCCGACCCTGATCCAGGCTCTACAATGGTGGCAGGATCAGGACAACCTCAGACAAGGAGTCCCATTCATCAAGCAATCTCATTCTGTGGTTCTAACTGTGACACTTGGACAGCTGGTTCTGATTAATCTATGCTTTTTGTAATATATAAAAATGTAGTGTGATTGTCTGTCATGAGAAATGCTGTGCCTGGATAAGCCCCCTGCCCCCAAGGTCTCAGCTCAAAAGACAGGATATATGTTAAACAGCAGATCTCTGTGATGAGATTAACTTGCAAAAACTCACATTGTATAGCCTTATTTAGGATATAGGTTGTTTGATGCTAAGACCTGAAATATCCATTTTATGATGTCATCAGGAAAAGTCAGTTAATTGCACCTGGTGTCATAAAAAAGTCCTTTGATGTGTTTGAGAAAGAAAAACTGCTCATGGATTAAAGGGACTGAAAAATCACAGTCTTAATTAAGAGTATCATTATTTAGAAAATGAGTCTTGCTGGAGTCACAGAATTCAATACCTTGATGGGATTTCCTGTTTTGTATATATATATATATATATTTGTATGTATCCTGAAAGGGAGGAGCTAGATGATGACATCATGAAGAGGGTTGAAACACAGCATTTTAAACTGTAGTCTGTATTCCATTGTGGGGGATGGTCTCTGAGGCACTCCACTTACCTGACATCATGGGTTGTGTACACCTGATAGGTTGTCTGATGCATATGTGACTAGTTTTGTGGACGTCCCCTTCTGAGTGTCCCTGGTCACTTCTAGTCAGTTAACATTGTGCATCTAACATAGGTTGTCGCACTTTCCAGAGCTCCAAAGCTTCAGAAACCAAAAAGAAACAACTACAAGGTAGGCAATCAGCCTTTACTTCTTATGTACTGCTTCCTAGTCTGTAGACAGTATAGCCTTTTGTGCGCTTTTATCCTCGATCGGTTTTTTATCCAGTTTTAAATACAGTCATAGCAAGATAGTACAAAATACAATGCATGTTTCCTATGTATCTCTCATTACAGGTACACCCCTCCAATCAATCGCATTTATTATTAAGATTTGCTCTGGGTTCCCCTCCTAGCAGCCCCAGTCTCATTTCAATGGCTAATGATTCTGTTTTGAGTGCTCTGGGTTCCCCTGCATAGCGGTCTCAGACACTACCTGCTACTTATGTTTGGACTCTGGAAAAGCAATATCAGGCACTGTTAGAAGAATATACCTTAGAAAGACAATTCTAAGTGTACTGTGGTAGGAGATTTTTGTTTGCACTTTAAACTTGTTTTTTTTTTTACTGATTGTATGGTTTTGTGATATATGGTTCTGTATTTACATTTTACATTTTTATCTGTTTTTAAGTAAACATTTCATTTTTAGAGACTACTTGTGCCTTTGAAATTCTTTCTTTGAAGTGAAGCATATATAGTTGCAGTTGGCACTGGGTATAGCTTTATGGTAATACCAAACTGGAAAAAGGTTAGAGTTTATCTGAGGTCTTTTCATAGAGTTTGTAAGGGTTCATTTTGTACAACTGGTTAGGTGCCCATAGGTGAAAGATGTCTGGCCCCCCGAAGAGCAGAATTATCTGAGCCTGTAAATTGGGTATGCTAGCAAGAGGTTCACAGTTTGAATCCCTCCAGAACTTGAGACCAAAGGTTGATTCGAACCCACAAAACAGACAGGAGGGTTACCCTGTTCTGTTAACTGTTCATAATACTGCACTCGGAGGTTGGCACTGTGGGAGCAGAGTGCCTGACCTGCTGAGTGGGGTGGTGACACTAACCATGGATGCTTCTCTCCTGGGGTGGGGAGCTCAACTGGGAGCTCTCCACAGCTCAGGGAGTGTGGTTCACTCAGGAGTCTCTTTTCCACATCAGTCTTCTGGAGCTCAGGGTGGTGTACCTGGCTCTGCAAGCCTTCTCAGAATCAGTACAGAACAAGGTGATTCAGGTCAGGACAGACAACACCACCACCATGTGGTACATCAGTAAGCAGGGAGGCACTCGCTCTATGGCCTTGTGTATGGAAGTCATGAAATTATGGTCTCTGGCTTATTCTCTACAGACCTCTTTGGTAGCAGTCCACCTCCCCAGGGAAGGACAATGTGCTAGCAGATGCATTGAGCAGGATTTCCCAGGGCCATCATGAATGGTCCCTGGATCTCCTAGTGTTAAAAGTGATATTTTCAAGGTGGGCACTCCAGAGATAGATCTCTTTGCAGCCCCAGACAATCACCAACTTCCTCTCTTCTGTTGCAGACCCCCAGTCTTGGGTTCAGTCCCTCTGGATGCTTGGATTCTAGATTGGGAAGGGACATTTCTGAATGCCTTTCCTCCTTTTCCTCTGCTGTTCAAGGTTCTGGTCAAGATAAGGTCACAATGTTGCAAAGTGATCCTGATTGCTTCAGATTGGGCCAGGCAGCCTTGGTATCCACTATTGCTGTCCCTAGCAGTCCGTCTTCCCCTATCTCTTCCCAGGAATCACAACCTATTAACCTCCTCTCAGGGGAGGATCTGGTATTCCAACCTTCGGTCTCTCAATCTCAAGGCATGGCTCTTGAAGAGTTAGAGTATGCAGATTTACATCTGTCTCAAGGGGTTCTGGACATTCTCAAAGCTTCTAGAAACCTGCCACCAGAAAAACGTATAATTCCAAATGGAAAAGATTCAGCATTTGGTGTTCCAAGAAACATATTTCCCCAGATACTGCTGACTTGTCTACAGTTCTGGATTACATGGTTCATCTTAATGGCCTAGGCCTCAGACCAGCTACCCTCAAAGTACACTTGTCAGCTGTTTCTGCTTATCTGTCAGTGGGAAAGCCCTCCTCACTGGCATCTCATCCAGTTTTCTGTAAATTTTTCAAGCGATTGCTTCAAACCAATCCCCCCTTTAGGGATCCTACTCCTGCTTGGGACCTTAATGTTTGCATTGCTCAGCTTATGCAACCCCCTTTTGAGCCTTTGTCTTCAGCAGAGCTTAAGTACTTGACTTGGAAAACTGTGTTCCTGGTAGCTATTACCTCTGTCAGACGTATCAGTAAATTGCAAGCTCTGTCAATGGAGCCTGATTTTATCTCATTCCATAGAGATAAGGTGATCCTTAGAACCAACAGGAGGTTCTTACCCAAAGTAGTTTCAGATTTTCATCTGAACCAATCCATGTCTCTTCCTGTGTTCTTCACTGATCATTCTTCTTCAGAAGAGAGAAGATTATACAGTTTGGATGTTAAAAGGACTCTTAGCTACTACATTGAGTGTACTAAGGCACTCAGGTTTGACTCCCTCCAGTTGTTCCTCACTTATGGAGAAGTGGGAAAGGGCAAAGCTGCTATTAAGAGAACTATTACCAGGTGGATTGTCTCTTGTATACAGTTCTGCTATGAAAAGCTAGGCAAAATACCCCCTCAGGCCTGAGGGCTCATTCGACCAGAGGTACAGCTGCTTCTCTGGCTGCTGACAGAGATATACCTTTACTAGAAATATGCAAAGCAGCCACCTGGAAAACAGTCCCTACTTTTACCAAGCATTACTCTCTGGATCTCCAGGCTAGGAGTGATGCTCGGTTTGTTACAGCAGTACTGCAGAGCCCATTCCCAAAATAGGTTTGATTCCCACCTCCATGGAAGTATAGAAACATAGAAACATAGAAACATAGAATTTGACGGCAGATAAGGACCGCTTGGCCCACCTAGTCTGCCCATTTTCCTACCTAACAGATAAGCTGCAGATCCTAGTTAATCAACAGCTTACTTCCTCTTACCCACCCCTAGGACTGCCTTATGCCTGTCCCATGCATTCTTGAAGTCCCCACTGTTCTTGACTCCATGACCTCCTCAGGAGGCTGTTCCATGCATCCACAACCTCTCAGTGAAAAAATACTTCCTCACATTACCTCTGAGCCGTCCCCTCTATCTTCAAATTGTGCCCCTTGTTCTTGCACATCTCTTTTCTGGAAGATGCTACTCTCTTGGACTTTGTTAATTCCCTTGAGGTACTTGAAAGTTTCTATCATGTCCCCTCTCTCCCTTCTTTCCTCAAGAGTATACATATTAAGCTCCTTTAGTCTTTCTTCATATGTCTTCTGGTGCAGACCCTGCACCATTTTGGTTGCCCTCCTCTGGACAGCCTCCACTCTGTCTATGTCTTTGCAGAGATGGGGTCTCCAGAACTGCACACAGTACTCCAGATGGGGTCTCACCAACTGTCTGTACAGAGGGATAACAACTTCCTGTTTTCTACTATTGATGCCTCTTCCTATGCATCCCAGTATCCCTCCAGCCTTCCTTACTGCCTTCTCACATTGCTTGCCCACCTTTAGGTCATCTGATATAATTACCCCCAGGTCCCTTTCTATTTTTACTGTTGTCAGTATCTCACCCCCATTGTGTACACTTCCCCTGGGTTTTTGTTTCCCATGTGCATTATCTTGCACTTCTTTGCATTAAATCTGAGCTGCCATACATTTGACCATTCCTCCAACTTTGCAAGTCCTTCTCATCCTTTCCACTCCATCCTGTGTATCAACCCTGTTGCAGATCTTTGTGTCATCTGCAAAGAGACATACTTTTCCTTCCAGTTCCTCTGCAATGTCACTTATAAAGACATTAAAAGGACCGTCCCAGTACTGAACTCTGCTGTACCCCACTAGTAACCCTCCTTCTTCACTGTGCCTCCATTTACTACTACCCTTTGTGTCCTGTTGTCTAGCCAATTTTTATCCAGGCTACCACCTTGGGACCCATTCCAAGGCTGGCTATCTTGTGTATTAATCTTTGTGGGGACTGTATCAAATGCCTTGCTAAAATCTAGGTAGGCCATGTCCACAGCCCTCCCTGATCTACTACTTTGGTCACCCAGTCAAAGAAATCTATTAGATTTGTCTGACATGACCTTCCGGTCGTGAATCCATGTTGCCTCGGTCCTGTGTCCCAATGGCCTCTAGGTACTCAACAATTCTTTCCTTCAGAGTGATTCCATCATTTTCCCTACCACTGAGGTCAAACTAACTGGTCTGTAGTTTCCTGCCTCTGTCCTGCTCCCACTTTTGTGAAGAGGAATTACATCTGCCCTCCTCCAGTCCTTGGGTACCACCCCATCCTCCCATGATTTGTTAAAGAGAGTAGTCAGCGATGTCACTAGTTCTACCCGTAGTTCTTTTAGAATTCTTGGGTGAATCCCATCAGGCCCCATTGCTTTGTCCACCTTCAATTTTATTAGTTCTTTCAGAACCCTTTCTTCTGTAAATGGACTGGTATTGACCCCCGTCTTCAGAGTATTTCTCTTGTTTGGTTTAGGTAACTCTCCTCCTCTTCCTTTGTGAATACTGAGCAGAAATATTCGTTCAGTAACCCTGCTTTTCACTGTCACCCTCTACCCAGATTCCCTCCCCTTTATTAAGCTTCAGTATCCTCCTTTGGTCTTTCTTTCGCTCCTAATGTACCTATAAAGGTCTTATCCCCTTCTTAACAGAATTGGCTATCCTTTCTTCTGTTTGGGCCTTGCTATTCTGACTACCTTCCCAGCCTCTTTCTGCTTTAACTGATAAAGTTCTCTGTCCTGCTCCTTCTGTGTTTCCTTATATTTCCTGAATGCTGCCCTTTTCTCCTTAACCTTCCCTGCCACCTCTTTTGTGAACCATAGCGGTTTTCCTTCGTTGTGTTTATTGATTTTTTTACGCAGAGGCTTGTTTCCTCTGTGATGGCTGTTTTGATCCTCCCCATTGTTCCTCCACCCTCCTTCTTGCCTGTTTGCAGTGTTTTCTGAGGCACTCTCTCATTTTCCCAAAGTCAGCCCTCCTAAAGTCTAGTACTCTTGCTTTTGTATGGCTTGATTGTATGGCTGTGTTTATCATGAACCACACTGTTTGGTGGTCACTTGTTCCCAGATGGCTACCCACTTCTAAATCTGAGATTCTTTCTCCATCCCCATTTGAAAGTACTAGGTCTAAGATTGCTCCCTCCTGAGTCGGTTCCAATACTAGCTGTCTGAGACATGCCCTCTGTAGGGCATCAAGAATGACCCTGCTCTTGGTACTGCTTGGTAGTCTGCATATTGTCAGAATACAGCAAGACTTCATGTTGTTTGAAGAAAAAAATACTCACCTTAGTAATTGTGTTTCTTCTAATTGAGTCTTGCTGTATACTGACCTCTCTCCCTGCCTCCCCTCTCAGAACCTGTTTTTTGGGAAGAGGGATGGTAGGTGCAGTGTTGTACCTCAGAGAAGTACTTGGTACTCCCCCTTTTTTAGCCAGGGGGAGTGGGTTGTTATTATGGTTTGGTAATTATTTTGTTCACTACCTAGTTTTTGTTTTGGATTTCTCAACTTGAGCCTTTTGGGGATCCAAAATATTGGTTGCCTTTTTGGCTAGTAAAAATGTTACAATTTCCACATAGTGTAGTAGGGGTAGTTAGTATTAACTTGTGAGAATCAGACAGTTACACTTCAAAGTGCAGCAGACAGAGGTTTGAACCGAGCTCGAGCTCAACGTTCTATGCTCTGCATAGAATTTAACTCTTTCCTCTCCGGAGCAGTTCAAGTGCTGGGGCTAACTGCATATTGTCAGAATACAGCAAGACTCCATTAGAGGAAACACAATTGCTAAGGTGAGTAATTTTTTCTTCTAAGCAATCTAGATCTAAAAGTTGGTATTTCCACTTAATGACAAGGGAAGGGAAATGTCTGACTCAAACCGCAACGTGCAAATATTTAGGGGTTTACTTCGATCAGCATTTAAGCTTTGACTGCCATATTTCAGACCTTGTTAAAAAAGTAAATGGACGAATGGGGTGGCAAGAAGGTTTAAAACAAGCACAACTAAATCTGATCCTAGTTAACCAACAGTCTACTTCCTCCTACCACCCACTAGAATTGCCTTATGTCTGTCCCATGCATTCTTGAATTCCTCCACTGTTTTTGACTCTATGACATCCTCAGGAAGGCTGTTCCATGCATCTACAACCCTCTCTGTGAAGAAATACTTCCTCACATTACCTCTGAGCTGTCCCCCCTCTATCTTCAAATTGTGCCCCCTTGTTCTTGCACATCTCTTTTTCTGAAAGAAGCTACCCTCTTGGACTTTGTTGATTCCCTTGAGGTACTTGAAAGTTTCTATCATGTCTCCCCTCCTTTCCTCGAGGCTATACATCTTAAGCTCCTTTAGTGTTTCTTCATATGTCTTCTGGTGCAGACCCTGCACCATTTTGGTTGCCCTCCTCTGGACAGCCTCCATCCTGTCTATGTCTTTGCAGAGATGGGGTCTCCAGAACTGTACACAGTACTCCAGATGTGATCTTACCAACTGTCTGTACAGAGGGCCAACAACTTCCTGTTTTCTACTGGTGATGCCTCTCCCTGTGCATCCCAGTATACTCCCAGCCCTCCTTACTGCCTTCTCACATTGCTGGCCCACCTTTAGGTCATCTGATAGACTACCCCCAGGTCCCTTTCCATTTTTGTTGTTGTCAGTATCTCACCCACCATTGTGTACTCTTCCCCTGGGTTTTTGTTTCCCAGGTGCATTACCTTGCACTTCTTTGTGTTGAATCTAAGCTGCCATACATTTGACCATTCCTCCAATCTTGCCAAGTCCCTTTTCATCCTTTCCACCCCACCTTGCATATCAACCCTGTTGCAGATCTTTGTGTCATCTGCAAAGAGACTTACTTTCCCTTCCAGTCCCTCTGCAGTGTCACTTATAAAGACATTAAAAAGGACCGGCCCCAGTACTGAACTCTTCAGTACCCCACTAGTAACCCTCCTTTCTTCACTGTGGACTCCATTTACTCAACAGCAAAACCAAAGTTCAAAATGGTGACTTTGTCTTTGATTCTGCCAGCACTCCGAAAAGGAAACTGGCTGGCACCATTGGACCTAAGAGATGCCTATTTCCACATCCCCATAAGGGAGTCTCACAGAAAGTATCTCAGGTTCAGACTCCTGTCAGGTCATTATCAGTTCTCAGTTCTACCCTTCGGTCTCACTTCAGCACCAAGGGTGTTCACAAAGTGTCTGGCTGTGGTAGTGGCTCACTTGCACAGACAAGGTGTCACAATATTCCCCTATCTAGGTGACTGGCTGGTGGTGGGAAATTCACCACAACAGTTAGCGGACCACCGGCAGCTCACTCAGCAGCTTCTGCAATCTCTGGGTTTCCTTTTAAATCTAGAAAAATCTGACCTTACTTTGAGAGGGTTCCTGCAGTAGGTCTTCACATATAGGACTGGGCCCCCTGGTGTCAGGTTCCAGTGGCAAATTTGTAGCTAGCAATCATCAGCGGGGACTGCTGTCAACATCAGGTGATGCGACATCAGCCTGACTATAAAAGGAGGCGGTCCTGCACCCACCCACTAGTTCTTTCCCGCCGTAGCCTTAGTTCGTTCGGCTCTTGTGTCAGAACAGTGATCAAATGCCTGCTTTTAATTTGAAGTTTTCTCTTCAAAAAATGCTACTAAATCATTTTCTCTGACCGAGTGTATGTTGGCTTGCCTTAAAAAAAGTGCTGTAAGTGCAGCGCCCAAATCCCGCATGGGGAAGACCATTCCTGCTGCCTTCTGTGTCTAGGCCCCAAGCACAACTCAGACGAGTGTGCCGTTTGTCAGGGTTTTAACCAGGCCACATGGACCAGATGCAAGCAGACCCTCGAGGCCCACCTTCTTACCCGACGGCTGGCGTCGATGGAAAAGGAGCTCAAGGAGCGAAGGGAAAGGTCGTCGTCGCCGGCCCCCAGAAAGAAGAAGAAGATAAGGAGAAGCACCGGGAGAGAAGTCCATCACCACATGGAAGGCTTTCCACCTCAAAAACAGTGAGTACTTTTCTTTCAGGTACCCCATCAGCTTCTGCGGACCAGGCATCTTCTCCCCCTCCTGCCGAGGTGAGCAGGCAGCCGGGGGTAGCCTCTCTCAAGGTTTCTATTTCATCTCCTCCACCCAGCACTACTGGTAAGTCGCCCTCTGACCCTGTCACCGGGTGCGACCATGACTGTTAAGTCTAGTGCCGGCCTCTTGGCTACTGCCAGCCTGGTCACATCTGATAAGTCTGGCGACGGATCTTCTGTTGTCCACCTGGACTCCCCGTCTCATCCATTGGGCTCCCATGAGGACCCTGACGTTGGCATGAGCATGCTAGTAGGAGACCCTTCATCCCTTCAGGTACTCCACCTCAGGGATTCGCCACTCAATCCTGTCTTATCTCTGCCCTCAGGATCGCTACTGGACCTTTCATTGAGGTCTCTATAAGAGTTACCCCCTTCGTCTGGTCTTCTGCTGCCCATGGACAGGAGTCCGTCACCGTCCCAGGATCTGTGTAACATGGAGCCCCTTCCTTCGGGACCCTCAGGGACCTTTTCTGATCCTACACCACCCAGTGGCCCTTTGGCACCTCCACCGACTGGTCCTGCAGAATCTTCTGGCAGTTTCCTGGGGTCAGACCCCCATATTCCACTGCCTGGCAGGCCTCCATTGGCACCTCATTATCCAACGCCAGGCCCTGTGCCTCAAACACTGGGATACCCAATGCCGGGATACCCAGGGTATTCTACTTTTGGCTATCCTCTGGGGTTGCCAGGATATCAATATCCTTTATGGCAACAACCACATTACCCAGGGTATTCAGGCTACCATAAGTTTCATAGGTTTCATAGGTTTTAACAAGCCAGTAGACTAAAAAATCCATAATGCTTGCCATTTAAATTTACTTGAAATTTAGACAGAATTTAGTTAAATCAGTCATCACCAAATCCAGGTTTAATTTAAAGCTGTCCATGTTTGGACTATCCACTACAGAGGCCGGGAGATTATTCCAAGTTGGAATGGATCTTACACTGTACCAGTTTTTCCTTCTTAGCGTATGCCACTTATTCATCAATAGTTGTTTGTGATGTTTCTGATTACTGACTCTATATTCAGACTCAGTTAAACCTAGACCTGTACCAAGGTCATAATCCCTTAGTGCATTATAAATGAGACACAAGTCTCCCCTCAGTCTCCTATACTGCAAAGTATACATATTCAGAAACTTTAGCCTTTCATCATAAGTCTTTCCTTCCATGTCCGTGATGGCCCGGGTGAATCTTCGCTGGACCCTCTCAATTTTTAAGATATCCTCTTTAATATAAGGGAACCACACTTGGACACAGTATTCAAGGTGTGGCCTTACCAAGGCAGTATACAATGGTAATAGAATCTCCTTTGATCGACTAGCTACATGCCTAAAAATACAATTTAGGTTCTGGTTTGCTCTGTTTACTTGGGTAGAACAATGAGATCTAAATTTTAACTCAGGAGTAACCAATATTCCTAGATATTTCTCTTCTGTAGTTTCTTGTAATATTTCAGACCCCAGTTTTTATTGAAAATGTTTGTTGTGGATACCTAAATGCATAATTTTGCAGTTAGCATTGTTCAGGGCAAGCTTACTAGCACAAGACCAACTTGAGATTTTATCAAAAAAAAACCTGAAGAGCAGATCTTGCATTAATTTTATTAACTATGGTGCCTATGCGACAATCATGAGCAAACTTCAACATCCATATATTATCATTTTCGGTTATAAGGGTGGAAACATATACATTATATAGACAGGAACCCAGCACAGATCCTTGGGGAACACCACTACAAACTGGGGCCCAATTAGAAAATTCTCCATTTATGATAACTCTTTGTTTCCTACCCTCTAACCAATTAGCAATCCAGTTTATAATATTATTATTAAGTTTGGATGCCCTTAATGTGTCAAGACGCTTGAAATGTGGTAACTTATCAAAAGCTTTGGCAAAATCTAAAAATACCAGATCCACTGAATTACCCTGGTCAATTTCACAAGTAACCTTATTATAAAAAGTTAATAGGTTAGTTAGGCAAGATCTAGACTTAGTGAATCCATGTTGAAGACGGTCAGTCTGTTCACTACGACACATATGGTCCAGGATAAAGTCTTTAATGAAATTTTCTAAGATTTTCCCAATGAGTGAGGTAAGGCTAATAGGCCTATAATTTTCAGGTTTATTTTTTGGACCTTTTTTGTGGATAGGTACCACAGATGCTACTTTCCAGTCATATGGAACTTCCCCAGAATCTAATGAATGCTGAAAGATATTAGTTAGAGGAAGGTAGATGAATTCATCAATTTCTTTTAATACCCTTCGATGGATTTCATCGGGGCCTGAGGATTTATTAATATTAACTTGTTTTAATTTGTCCAGTACATGTTTAGGTTGAATACTAAACTGTCCAGGTACAGAGGTCCCAAGTTTGTCTATTTTGCCTTGTACATTTTTGGTAAATACTGAAGAGCAATATTAGTTCTATATGTCTGCTGCTTCCTGGTTGTTAGCTATACTGCCAGAATTTGTGATAAATGGTCCTATAATATTTGTTTTTCCCTTGACTTTGTTGATATGAGAGAAAAAGGCTTTTTTGTTGTCTTTAACCCTAGTTGCCAACTGTAAGTCAAATTGAGATTTAGCTTTTCTAATCTTAGACTTAATATTTTTTAATAACTCCCTGTATTTGATGTTAAGGTGGGAGAACCCCTTTTTATTTGTTTAAACAGTTTGTTTTTCTTAATAATCAGAGCTTTTATTTTAGGGTTCATCCAACCAGGAGTTGTATTATATTTAGTACCATATTTTTTTTTTGTTGGAACATTAGTTTTAATTAAAAATTTGTTTGCAAAGAGGCGCCATTTAGATTCAGCAGAAACATTGGTAAATCATTTGGGCCAATCCCAATGTTCTAAGCTGTTTTTCAAGTTGTTAAAGTTAGCTTTATGAAAATCCGGAATTTCAGTGATACCAGAAGCAACTTGAGATTTACTAACTGAAATCAAAAAATGGACAGTATTATGATCATTGCTTCCCAATGGTGCTTTTATATTGACATTAGATATGTAGTGGGCAGAATTAGTTAATATAAGATCTAAAATATTCATATTCCTTGTATCATGTTGGACCAATTGATCAAACGCCATTTCATTAAATAAATCTAAATAAAGACAATCAATTTTGGTGGATGCTGTTGCTGATGCCCAATTTATACTGGATAAATTGAAGTCCCCCATAATCAGGATGTTGTTTGCTGGGTCAGAATTCCCAATCAGTCTTAACAATTCAGCATCATTATCAGGAGTCATAAAGGGAGGACGATATACTAAACCTAGGGTAATGGGGAATCCATATAAGGGGTTAATTTAACCCAAAGGGTTTCCCAGTTGGTGTTTACTGCTAATATTTCTTCACTCACTATTGTTTCGTGGATATATATAGCCACTCCTCCACCTTTTCTGTGACCCTTGTTTTTAATATAAAAATTATAACCTTGAATATTTTTATCCCAGGGATCATTTGCATCCCACCAAGTCTCTGTAACAAGTGCAATATGAATGCCTCCTCCTCCACCTCCGATCGATCAGGATTCGATCCTGGCATGTCGGCAGGATGCCAGGACCCAGCTCATTTCTGAACTGAGACACAGTCCAGTGGGTGACATCCCTCTACCTAAAGCACCTCCACCACCAGTTCCTTTTGGGACGAGCTTCAGGTTTCCTGCTGGTGGGTTCCAACGGGGTGGACCTATCCATCCCCAGTGACTCTGAACCTTCGGACTCAGACAATTTGGATGACTAGGGAGGTGGATCGGGGAGGGCAGTGGACATGGCCTATCTGGACTTCAGCAAGGCCTTTGACACTGTGCCACATAGAAGACTATTACACAAACTAGGGAATATGAGTGTGGGCAGGACATTAGTGTGGTAGGTAGGTAACTGGCTGGGTGGCAGGACACAGAGGGTGGTGGTAAATGGCTGTCACTCCACAGAGGGAAGAGTGACCAGTGGGGTACCACAGGGATCAGTGCTGGGACTGGTCCTATTCAACATCTTCATCAGTGACATTGCGCAGGACCTAGAAGGCAGAATTTCACTGTTCGCTGATGACACAAAACTCTGTAACAGAGTAGACACACCAGAGGGTGTAGACATAATGAGAAGGGATCTGCAGAAACTTGAAGAATGGTCAGGGGTTTGGCAGCTGAAATTCAATGCAAAGAAGTGCAAAGTGATGCATATGGGCACAAAAACCCTGGCACAATAGATCAGTTGGGGGGTGAGGATATAGCATGCACCAAGCAGGAAAGGGATCGTGGGGTTATCATCTCTGATGACCTCAAGGTAGGGAAACAGTGTGACAAGGCAGCAGGTAAAGCAAATAGGATGCTGGGATGCGTAGGTAGGGGCATCACCAGCAGGAAAAGGGAGGTCATGGTTCCACTATACAAGACACTAGTGAGGTCCCACCTGGAGTACAGTGTACAGTTTTGGAGACCTTACCTACATAAGGACATAGACAGGGTAGAGAAGGTTCAGAGGAGGGCAACAAAGATGGTACATGAATTGCATCACAAGTCCTATGAGGACAGGTTGAAGGAATTGAATATGTACTCCCTGGAGGAGAGGAGGGAGAGAGGGGACATGATAGAGACATACAAGTATCTTACAGGGAGGAACAGGGTGCAAGATACATTATTTTTAACTGAAAAAGATGTTCTAGGACTAGAGGGCATGGGATGAAGTTGGAAGGAGGACAATTCAGAGGAAACATGAGGAAGAATTTCTTCACAGAACTGGTGGTGGACAAGTGGAACACCCTGCCAGAGGAAGTGGTGGGGGCTGAAACAATCACGGGATTTAAGAATGCATGGGATAGACATAAAGGAATTCTGGAGGTCAGGGGTAAGGGGCAACAGAGTTCTAGGAAAACATAAACTGAAGCTACAAACTCAAATGGGCAGACTAGGTGGGCCATAGACCCTTATCTGCTGACACTGTCTATGTATCCTCGCCCTCCAGTCGAAGTCCACCTAAAGAATCTCCCAAATCACCCCCAGAAGACCCTCCTTTCGGTGATCTTCTGAGGACTATCCAGGCAGCAGGAGGCTGGCCCTCTAAAGACATAGATCCCCAGCACAAGAGGCTGGCTGAGCATCTAGATCTGGCTACTACAGACCCTCTACCCATCCCCCCCCCCCGGATGGGCCCTCATGAGGATCTGGTCACAACCATCTGGCAACAGCCCTCTTCCATACCGGCTGTATCCAGGAAAGCCGATCGCACATACTTCCCCCCGGAAGGAATTCCACACTTACCTTCACATATTAAAGCCGACTCTATGGTCATCACGGCTGCACATGACCGGTCGGCCCAACCCAAGCACTTGAGCTCCTCCCCTCCCGATACAGACTCAAGGTAATTGGTCCAATTCGGTAGCAAAATATATTCTTCTACTTCCTGTGCCATCCGATCACTTAATTATGTCTCACATATAATGACCTTCCAGAAGGCCTCGCTCTCTGAGCTTGAGAGGGACCTTCAGGATTTACCCGGATGAAGCTCTCAGAAACAAGCTACTTGACAAAGTCTGCATGAACAAGTCTTCCTGTCATCATACTCTTAGAGCCACATACGACTTGGTAGATTTGGTGGCTAGGGCTGCCGCTATGGGGATCTGCATCCAGCGCCTTGCGTGGCTCAGGATCGCAGGTCTGGCACAGGATGTCCATTCATCCCTACTGGATGCACCCTTTAGGGGTTCCATCCTCTTTGGCGGTGACGCAAAGGACATAATAACAGGGCTGCAAGAGAGCGGGCGATCACTGTGGGACGTGTGCTCCATGTATAGGACGGGACAAAAGAAGCAGCCTTTTTGTCACCAAAGACAATGGAATAAGACCCAGGGCAAGCATCAGGGCAAACAACGTGCCCATGGATCTGGTGCGTAAACCCCTGAGATAAAATTTGCCAAACCTGCCTCCAGGGCCAAAGCTTCTCGCCCCTTGGCATCCTGACTCCTTCCCCCTCCTCCCGTTACCTCCAGTTGCCCAGGAGGAACCGGTAGGAGGGAGATTCGGCCTCCACCTGGAGGGATGGAGGGCCGTCACTGCAGATTTATGGGTTCTGCAACTTATTCAACGAGGTCACTCAATAGAGTTCGTGGAGATCCCTGCATCTCACCCTCCGGGACAGTCCTTTTACCCAAGGGGGTCAGATCCTCATCATCTTCCAGGAGATGCAGGCCCTCCTGCAAAAAGCGGCCATAGAACCCGTCCCTCAAGATCAACAGGGAAGGGGATTTTACTCCCACTTCTTCCTAGTACCAAAGAAGACAGGGGATCGGAGACCCATCCTGGATCTCAGCACACTCAACCTTTTCATTGAGTACAAGAGGTTTCGCATGCTAACCCTTCAAGGTCTTCCCCCCTCCGCTCCAATCAAACACATGACTGTGCTCCCTGGATATGCAGGATGCCTACCTTCATATCCCCATCCTCCCGGCCCACTGCCGCTTCCTTCGTTTCTCCTTCCAGGAGAACCATTTCCAATTCAGAGCACTACCCTTTGGCCTATTCTCAGCTCCTGGGTTTTCTCAAAGTGCTTAGCGGTGGTAGCAGCATTTCTACACTGCAAGGGTATTTACGTGTTCCCGTGTCTGGATGACTGGCTCCTCTCAGCATCCTCCCCAGACAGTCTGAAAGAGTATCTCTCTTTCACTCTGGACCTGTTTGTCCAGCTGGGCATCTCAGTCAATTTTCTCAAGTCCCAGCTAGTACCCTCTCAGCGTCTCCAATTTATTGGAGCGGTACTAGACACAGTCCAGAGCAAGGCTTTCCTACCATTGGATCGAGCCAAGACTTTAGTTTCTCAAGCCACACTGGTGGCCCAGGCTCAATGAATCCCAGCACAAGCTGTGCTCTATCTCTTGGGACTTATGGCAGTGGCCATTTCCACGGTGCCCCTGGCCAGATCACATATGAGGGTCACCCAGTGGTCTCTTCAAGTCCAATGGGACCAGAGGATGGATGACATGAACCAGCAGGTCATGATCTCTAACAGTCTCCAAAATGATCTTTGCTGGTGGCAGGATCTCTCCAACCTGTTAGTGGGAGCTCCTTTCCACTACCCAACCCCCACCCAGATCCTCACCTCAGATGCTTCAGACATGGGTTGGGGAGCTCATCTGGGGGACCACAAGACCCAGGGGTCCTGGTCCACCCAGGAACTACAGCTCTACATCAGCATTCTGGAGACAAGGGCAGTCTTCTATGCTCTCCAGGCATTCCAGTCGTTACTTCTCCTGGGATCACTTCTCATCCAGATGAACAAAGTCCACAGTCTGGTATATCAACAAACAGGGAGAAACTTGCTCGTACCCTCTCTGCAGGGAAGCAATGAGAGTATGGTACTGGGTGATTCAGCACCGCCTATTTCTGACAGCAGTCCACGTTCCAGGCATGCACAACATCCTGGTGGACAGTCTCAGCCAATCAGTGGCCAGGGCGCACGAGTGAGAGTTAAAGCAGGAGGTAGTTGAAGACATGTTTCTTCGATGGGGTTGGCCAGAAGTAGATCTGTTCGACTCACCATTCAATGCAAAACTACCCAACTTTTGCTCTCTCGTTCCCAGGCATGGTGCTTTTTGGCGAGATGCACTGTCTCTCTCTCTCTTGGACAGGGAGGTTTCTATATGCTTTTCCTCCCTTTCCTCTCATTCAGAAGGTTCTGTTGAACCTTCAGGTGGAAGGAGCACACTTGATTTTGATTGCCCCTCTGTGGCCCCATCAGACTTGGTTCCACTGTTACAACAGTTGGCTCTAGAACCACCAGTCCTCCTTCCATTGTCTCACGACCTTCTGTCACAGGTGCAGGGCACCCTGGTGCATCAGAGTCTTCAATCTCTTCACCTTCATGTGTGACACCTGTGGACATTGCGGCTTCCCACTATGCAGTCTCCTCCCAGGTTGCTCAAGTCCTGGTGGAAGTCAGAAAACCTTCTACCAAATCCACCTACGCCATGAAGTGGAAAAGATTTTCGATCTGGGCCACAGCCAGGAGCTTGAAACTCAGGTGTTAGAGTACTTCATACATTTATCTGAGATGGGCCTTAGTTATTCTTCCATCAAGGTCCATCTCTCTGCGGTGTTGGCCTACCACTTCCCAGTGCCTACCACTTCCCAGCACCAATGAGCGAGCAAAAGGTACATCAGCAAGCGTAGAAAGACAAAGGGAGGGATAGTGAGGCTGAATAGAATGAACGGTGGGTGGGTAGAGGGGGACAGTGAAAAAGCAGGGATACTGAATGAATATTTCTGCTCAGTATTCACAAAAGAGGAGGGGGAAGTGCCTAATCCAATTAACAGAAGCACTCTTGATAGGGGGGTCGATCCCAGTCCTTTCACAGAAGAAAGGGTTCTGCAAGAACTCCTAAAACTGAAGGTGGACAAAGCAATGGGTCCTGATGGAATTCACCCCAGAATTCTAAAAAGAATTAAGGAGGAACTAGTGAAACCACTGGCTACTCTTTTAATAAATCATGGGAGGATGGTGTGGTACCCAAGGACTGGAGGAAGGCGGATGTGATTCCCCTTCACAAAAGTGGGACAAAGACAGAGGCAGGAAACTACAGACCTGTCAGTCTGACCTCTGTGGTAGGGAAAGTGATGGAGTCACTTCTGAAGGAAAGAAAAGTTGAGTACCTAGAGGCCAGTGGAGCACAGGACCCAAGGCAGCATGGGTTCACAGCGGAAAGGTCATGTCAGACGAATCTAATAGATTTCTTTGACTGGGTGACCAAAGTAGTAGACCAGGGAGGGGCTGTGGACATGGCCTACCTAGACTTTAGCAAGGCATTTGACACAGTCCCACACAAAAGATTAATAGTCAAATTAACCAGCCTGGGAGTGGGTCCCAGGGTGTTAGCCTGGGTAAAACACTGGCTACACAACAGGACACAGAAGGTACTTGTAAATGGAGTCCACTCTAAAGAGGGGTTACTAGTGAGGTACCACTGAGGTTCAGTATTAGGTCCAGTCCTTTTAATGTCTTCATCAGTGACATTGCAGAGGATTGGAAGGAAAAGTATGC
Organism: Neoceratodus forsteri; assembly: GCA_016271365.2. Taxonomy (NCBI): domain Eukaryota; kingdom Metazoa; phylum Chordata; order Ceratodontiformes; family Ceratodontidae; genus Neoceratodus; species Neoceratodus forsteri. The sequence goes on from CM057452.1 coordinate 575,303,427, forward strand.
CTTTTGCAGATGACACAAGATCTGCAACAGGGTTGATACATAAGGAGGCATGGAAAGGATGAAAAGGACTTGGCAAGGTTGGAGGAATGGTCAAGTATGGCAGCTAGGATTCAATGCAAAGAAGTGCAAAATAATGCACCTGGGAAACAAGAACCCAGGGAAGAATACACAATGGGTGGGAAGTAGTAACAACAACAAAAAGGAAAGGGACCTGGGGTAATCATATCAGATGACCTTAAGGTTGCAAGCAATGTGAGAAGGCAGTAGGGAAGGCTGGGGTATACTGGGATGTATAGGGAGAGGCATCAGCAGAGAAAACAGGAAGTTGTTATCCCTCAGTACAGACAGTTGGTGAGACCTCATCTGGAGTACTGTGTCCAGTTCTGGAGACCCCCATCTCCGCAAGGACATAGACAGGATAGAGGTAGTCCAGAGGAGGGCAACTAAAATGGTGCAGGGTCTGCAAGAGAAGCCGTATGAGGAGAGACTGAAGGAGACTTGAGGAAAGAAGGGAGAGGGGGGACATGATAGAAACTTTTAAGTACCTCAGTGGAATCAACAAAGTCCAAGAGGGTAGCATCTTTCAGAAAAAGAGACTTGCAAGAACAAGGGGACACAATTTAAAGATAGAAGGAGGGCGGTTCGGGGGCAATGTGAGGAAGTATTATTTCACAGAGAGGGTAGTGGATGCATGGCACAGCCTTCCTGAGGAGGTTGTGGGGTCTAAAAGTGTGGGAGAATTCAAGAATGCATGGGACAGACATAAGGCAATTCTTGTGGGGGGTAGGAAGAAATAGGCTGTTGGTTAACTAGGATAGCGGCCTATCCTGTAGGTAGGGAAATGGGCAGACTAGATGGGCCAAGCGGTCCTTCAAACAACATGAAGTCTTGCTATATTATGACATATGCAGTGAGTCCCAACCTTCAAACTGCTCCGGAGATGAAAGAGTTAACTTTCCATTCCAGGCATGGAACGCTGAGCTCGAGCTCGGTTGAAACTCTGTCTGTTGTTCTTCAAACTCAGACTGTCAGATTCTTTACTCCACCTCACTGAACAGTCGCTCCGGAGATTTCTCCTTCTGCTCGGTTCATTTTGTCGGTTAAAGTATTATTTTTCTCGGTTTTCGACCGAAATTAAACCGCAACCTGTCGGTTCAGACTCTGTCTGTGGTATTTGTGAGTACTAGATAGGTTTTACATTGATTTCTATTCTGTGTGGAACTTGTAAACGGTTATCGGTTCGGTTGAACCGATCAGGTTGTTTAAAATATATTAATTTGTCATTTACAGTGTGGTTACCAGTTCTTATCGGTTCTAAAAAAAACCAGATTTTATTACGGTTTTTTCCACGACCTGTGACACAATTGGGAACCGATAAGAGGGTCTTACCTGGCGGATTGCCATAAACAGGTAAGTTTGGTTAGGACTGGCACTATGTCTGAGAAACCCAAAGGAAAAACCGGGTCCACTTGGTTTCAACACTGCAGTGTCTGTGGGGAAGTCTTTGCCAAGGCTGACCCCCACACCACCTGTGTTTATTGTCTGGGGTTTGACCACCTCAATGCAGACTACCAGATTTGTAAAATGTTCCTGCAGCTACCCTGGAAAAGAGTTGGTAGGCTCAGGAAAGGGAGGCCAAAAGTCCAGCTGAGCCGGATGGCCAGCTCGGTTCGAGTCCAACGAACCGGAAGGAGTGCCCTCTGACCAGGGTGAGACTTCCTCGGGCAAAAGGAGATCCAACTCCGAGGAGTCGGTTTCACCAAAAAGGACTAGGAAATCAGCTGGTGTGGAGCCAAAACTTTCCTTTCCAATCACTGAAGAAATAGTCAAAGCGATTAAAATTGTCCAATCACTTTCCCCGGTTCCGACCGAACCGGCACCATCAGGTAAGGTCCGGTTCGGCTGGTTCCACCGGTTCAAGAGTATGATGTAGAGGAATATTATGAACCAGAGGAGGGGGAAGAGGAGTATGAGGAGAGTGAATGTGGATTTGAAAGTCTGGATGTGCCCATTGACCCGGACATCTCCCCAGACAGACCTTCAGGAGTGTCTCCTCCTAGGCTTTCTGAGTCCCCTTCTCATTTTATGTTTTATAAGAAAGTGGCTGAAACCCTCCAGCTCTCTATGGAGGAAGCTGTGGATGATCAAGAGGAGCCTGACTATGTGGAAATGACGGATATCCCAGAGTCAAGGAGGCTGTCTATTCCTTTGCATAAATCTTTTGGGAAACAGACAGTTAAAATTCTAAAAACTCCTCACACTATACCTCCTGTTGATAAGAGAATGGACAAGAGGTACACATTGTCAGGCTCTGATATGGAGTTCCTTACACAACAATGCAGCCATGTTGGGGTAGTGCAGGCTGCAGCCTGTGACAAGGCAAATATTCCCTTGGCTTCACACACCCCTGACAAGGACTCCAGGAGGATTGATGCCATGGCAAAGAAACAGTACATGGCAGCATCCTTGGGACTCAGACAGGCAAATTATATGGCTTATGTTGCAGATACCAGAAATCCAGATGGGATACTGTTATGGCTCTAGCAAAACAGGTCCCTGGCCAGCTTGCCAGAGCTGGAGCAGGTGGCTGCTGATGGTATTGAGGCATCCAAGGTGCAATTCCATGCTGCAGTGGACTCTAATGATGTGTCATCAAGAGTCATGGCTACATCTGTGGCACTGCAGAATGGCTTGGCTCAGATGTACTAGCCTGTCACAGGATACCCAGACTAAGGCCATGGATTTTCCTGTTGTGGGTAATTCTCTGTTTGGGAAGCAGACAGAGAATTACATGAAGAAAATGGATGAGTATGAGACCACCTATAGGATGCACAGGCCAAGGAAAGGCAGGCTACTCCTCAAGGCAGCTTCCATGGGCAGGCAGGCCTTTCTTAGGCCTTTTACCAAGCCCAGGCCTCCTCTTCTGCTTATGCCCAGAGGGGTTCTTTAGAGGAGAGGCAGGCGGGTACAAGCAGGCCTGCTTCCACCCTCAGCCCAAAGCCCCTGCCAAGCAGGCACCCTGATGGGGTTGCCAGTGCGATTCTCAGCTACCTGTAGGGGCAGGTTGGCTTACTTTGTCCAGGACTGGAAGTCTCTGACATCAGACAAGTGGGTCCTGGAAGTAGTAAGCCAGGGACTGGTTCTCAGCTTCAAAAAATTTCCAAATATGAGAACCAGATCCTTTCCACCTGCAAATCCATCAGAGGCACTTGCCCTAGAGGCAGAGGTCTCTTCTCTCCTGGCTCTCAGAGCTGTGGAAAGGGTTCCACCCCTACACCAGGGCAAAGGGTTATACTCCAGGTACTTCCTTACCCCAAAAAAGACAGGAGAATGGCGGCCCATCCTGGATCTCAGATATTTAAACAAGCACCTTTTAAAACCAAAATCCAAAATGGTGACTCTGGGAATTATTCTCACCTGTCTAAGGCCAGGGGATCTAGCATCCCTGGACCTCAAGGATGCCTACTTCCATATTCTCATCAGAAGCCCCATAAAGTACCTCAGGTTTGAGCTGCCCTCAGGCCATTACCAGTTCAGAGCAATGCCCTTTGGCCTCACCTCTGCTCCAGGGTATTCACAAAATGCCTGGCAGTAGCAGTTGCTTCCCTAAGAAGGCAAAAAATTGCCATCTTCCCTTACCTGGACAACTGGCTCATAGTAGGCCAGTTCCAGACCAAGTCAAATTACATCTACAGATAACTCAGCAACTGCTCACCTCTTTAGGTTTCCTTCTGAATCTTTCAAAGTCAGTTCTAGAGCCTGTCCAGCTCCTCACCTTCATAGGCACAGTGCTGAACACAGAGAAAGCCAGAGCCTTCCTTCCTTTGGACAGGGCAAGGACCCTGGTCTCTCTGGCCTCCTCATTCACCCTGTAGGTCTCTCGACCAGCAAGGCATTTTCTACAGCTCCTGGGGCACATGGCTGCTTCTACAGCAGTAGTGCAGGAGCAAGATTTCAGATGAGGACATCCAGTTCCATTTGAGAGCCTTTTGGTCTCAAGGAAAGACCCTCTAACCAAATTGATCCCAGTGACTCGAACCCTGATCCAGGCCCTACAGTGGTGGCAGGATCAGAGCAATCTGAGACAAGGGGTTCCTTTTGTCACCCAGTCTCACTCCTTAATCCTTACTACAGATGCATCCCTCTTGGGGTGGGGAATCTCACATGGGTGACCTCACTACCCAGGAATTGTGGTCCCCTCAGGAATCTCTGCTCCACATCAATCTGTTGGAACTCAGAGCAGTTTTTCTAGCACTTCAAGTTTTTTCCAAGTCTGTTCAGAACAAAGTTGTACAGGTCAGAACAGACAACACCACCACAATGTGGTACATCAACAAGCAAGGGGCACTCAGTCTACGGCCTTGTGCACCGAAGCAATGAAGTTGTGGTCTCTGGCTTACTCCCTGAACACCTTATGGCAGTTTACCTCTCAGGCAAGGACAATGTCCTGGCAGATGCTCTCAGCAGGATTTCCCAGGACCATCATGAATGGTCACTGGACCCCCTGGTCTAGGAGGTGATATTTGCCAGATGGGGCACCCCGCAGATAGATCTTTTTGCAGCCCCAGACAATCACCAACTTCCCCTTTTTTGCTGCAGGCCCCCAGTGTTGGGCTCAGTCCCTCTGGATGCCTTAGTTCTCAATTGGGAAGGGAAGTTTCTCTATGCTTTCCCCCCTTCCCTCTCCTGTTCAAAGTGCTAGTCAAAATCAGATCTCAACCCTGCAAGATGATCCTGATTGCTCCAGATTGGGCCAGACAACCCTGGTATCCACTCCTACTGTCCTTAGCAGTCCATCTTCCCCTGTGTCTTCACAGGAATCACAACCTGTTAACCTGTGCTAAGGGGAGGGTTTGGTACCCGAACCTCAAATCTCTCAATCTCAAGGCCTGGCTCTTGAAGAGTTAGAGTTTGTTGATCTACACTCTCCCAAGGTGTAATGGATATCCTGAAGGCTTCTAGGAAACCTTCCACCAGGGCTACTTATAATTCCAAATGGAAAAGGTTTTCCATATGGTGCTCTGAAAGCATATTTCCCCAGAATCTGCTGATTTACCCACAGTCCTGGATTATATGGTCCATTTAAATACCTTGGGGCTGAGACCAGCTACCCTAAAGTGCATCTGGCAGCTGTGTCTGTTTTATTTCAGCAGGTAAGCCCTCTTCTCTTTCAGCTCATCCTGTATTCTCCAAGTTTTTCAAGGGATTACTTCACACCAACCCTCCATTCAGGGACCCTGCCCCTGCCTGGGATCTTAATGTTTGCATTGCTCAGCTTATGCAACCCCACTTTGAGCCTTTGTCTTCAGCAGAGCTTAAGTACTTGACTTGGAAGACTGTGTTTCTGGTAGCCATCACTTCTGCCAGATGCATAAGTGAACTACAAGCTTTGTCAGTGGAGCCTGATTTTATCTCCTTTCATAGAGATAAGGTGATCCTCAGGACTAACAGGAAGTTCTTGCCTAAGGTGGTTTCAGATTTCCACCTTAATCTATTTCTCTTCCAGTGTACTTCACTGACCATTCCTCCTCTGGCGAGAGGAGGCTACACAGCTTAGATGTGAAGAGAGCCCTTAGTTACTACATAGAGCGTACCAAGGGTCACAGGTTTGACTCCCTCCAACTGTTCCTTACTTATGGTGAGGTTGGTAAAGGGAAACCTGCCACTAAAAGATCCATTGCCAGGTGGATTGTCTCTTGTATCCAATTCTGTTATGAAAAGCTGGGTAAGGTTCCTCCCTCAGGCCTGAGGGCTCACTCTACCAGAGGTACAGCTGCTTCCCTGGCTGCTGCCAGGGACATCCCTATTCTAGAGATATGTCAAGCAGCTACCTGGAAAACAGTTCACACTTTACCAAGCATTACTCCTGAACATCCAGGCTAGAGGTGATGCTCGAGTTTAACACAGCTGTGCTTCAGAACCTATTTCCTAAGTGGGTTCTGTCCTCCTCCATGGAGGTACTGCTGTGTAGTCTCATATGTCATAATATAGCAAGACTTCTGTTGTTTGAAGAAAAATTACTCACCTTAGTAATGTTGTTTCTTCTAATGGAGTCTTTCATATATTATAACCTTCCCCTGCCTGCCTCTCTCAGAACCTCTGTTTTTGGGATGTGAATGGGCAGTGCAGTGTTGGCACTTAGTAGATGCCCACCTTGTTGTTTTCACCCCTCCTTTTTTGGGGTGACTTGGTGTTGTGTTTTTCATTTTTTGGGTCTCCTAACTTGAGTCTTTGTTTTGGGACCAAAAAAATGTGTCCTTATGTTTAGTAGCCAGTTGGCTAGTGTAGGTTTACAGCTTCCACACAGGACTTCAGTGAGTTTAGCTCGTAAAGATCTGACGGTTTGAGTTTGAAGAACAATAGACAGAGTTTCAACCGAGCTTGAGCTCAGCGATCCATGCCTGGCATGGAAAGTTAACTCTTTCACCTCCGGAGCAGTTCGAAGTTTGGGACTCACTACATATGTCATAATATAGCAAGACTCCATTAGAAGAAACAACATTACTAAGGTGAGTAATTTTTTCTTATCTGCCGTCAAAGTCTATGTTTCTGTGTTTCTATGTTTCAGTGGAGGGCAAAACCATAGCTCGACTGGAGGTTTCTAAAACCTATTTGAAGGGTATCCTCCACCTAAAACCTCCAGTCTGGAACTCCTGTCCTCCCTGGGATCTTAACTTTATGTTAGAAAAACTTACTTTGCCCCCTTTTGAAGTGGCTTCAAATTGTGACATACGCTTCCTATCGTGAAAGACTGTTTTTAGTTACTGTCACTTCAGCTTGAAGGGTCTCAGAGCTTCAGGCATTTGTATGCAAGGAGCCTTATTTGATCTTTCATAAGGATAGAGTGGTCCTTAGGACTAACCCTACCCACAGGGGCTTAATACTGTTTTCTGTGTCTGCTCTTCTGCACAGCTGGCGTGTTTTGGGGCTGACTGCTTTCAGAGCACAAGTCACCAGGCTGTTTTGGAGCTGGGGAGGTTTACCTGTGTCTGACTTGGATGTTTGGATTTTTCTCTGTTTGATTAGCAGGGTATTTTATCTGTCAAATTGTCATGTAGGGCATCTTGCTGACAGGAAGGCACTCATCACAGCGGTAGGTCAGAGCTTTTAGCTGATTGTTTCATGAGGGCACAGTTTATCCAAACCCTTCCCACCCCTCACCCCACCACCCCTGGAAATAGTTCCTTTATACCTGGGGTTCTGACATAATTTCCTCAAGAGGGCAAGGTGCATATCACTGTCATTTCCTGTCTAGCACACTGCACTGACAATATAAGCATACACATTATATAAATACATATATTTCTATATATCACACCAATCTCACACACACACACAAAAAAAAAAACTAAACAAGGTAGACAGTTATGTGGGGCGTAGTGCAATGTAATGGCTGTGGGGCAGCAGTCTTCCAGGAGTCTTTCTGGAGGCTGAGATGCTGCCCTGTTTGCAGACAACTATCTGCCCTTAGGGAGGAAGTTGCCCATCTTCAGGCCACACTGGACAGTAGCAAGGGAACCTCCCCCATCCATGGAGCACCAGAGCCACCACCACTACCTCAGAGGTTGCAAAGAAAGCACAGCAGTTGGACCACAGTGGGCTCAGGGAGGGTAAGGGTGGTGGAACAGAGGCACACCCAGTCAGTTGTTCCACTCCACAATCCATACATCATTCTGGGGAGCACAGTTCCCTATGGATGCACCTGCAGAGGAGACTAAGGAGGTGCAGACAACTGTCACAAGGAGGCCTTCAGGAAGGAGGCAGAGGGCACCACAGGGAAGGAAGCAGCTCCTGGTGGGACTCGGTTATTAGGGGATAGAACTGGAGGGAGCAGGGAAAACTGAAGTAAGGTGCCTGCCTGGTGCCATGGCTTGAAGGGATAGGAAGCGCATCCTTAGGATCATGAGAACAGTTGCACAGGAGTCTGAGCTGGATGTCATTGTCCACCTAGGGACAAATGACTTGGCTCATCATGAGATTAGAGCAGTGCAGAAGGACTTTGTAGAGTTGGGGAGGGGTCTAAGACAAGTAGCACACACAGTATTCTTCTCAGAGGTGCTGCCTGCCAGTGGCATGGGTGAGGCGAGGGTACTTTGCACCATGCAGTTTAACAAATGGTTGAAAAAATGGTGTGGAGCACAGGGGTGTGGCTTCATTGGGGACTGGGGTTACACCTGGAGGGACACCAGCCTATACCAGGAAGGGAACAAGTCTTTTGGGCAATCGGTTTAAATGCTTCATTGGCAAGCTTTTAAACTAGTCAAGGGGGGAGGCACTGATAAGCAGCAGGAAAATCCCAGCCTCCCCCTACAAAACAGGGTACTAAATGAGAAAAAGACCAAGGTAGAAAGGTCAGTGGGGATGCTGCTACAGAAGGTAAAGCCATCAAAAAATGGAGAGCAATGAGTACCAATGCCCGTAGTCTGGGTAACAAGCTTCCTAAATTAGTGGCCTTGATGGAGGAGGAACATCTGGATATCGTGGCAGTCACAGAAGCATGGTACACAGAACCATGACTGGGATGTAAACATACCAGGATACACTATCTACAGGAGGGACAGGGAGGGTAAAAGAGGAGGAGGAGTAGCTCTCTACATAAGAGAAGGAATCAAAGCAACAGAACAAAAGGGTAAACAGGGAGGAGAAGAAGCACTGTGGGTCAATTTGGAGGCAGGCAATGGCACCACAATCCGCATAGGGATTGTATACAAACCCCCCTCTCAGGGGAAGGAAATGGACAAGGAAATGATAGAAAGTATACTTAGAATGGCAGATAAAGGGGAGATATTGCTGATGGGTGAGCTGAATATGGTAGATGTTAACTGGAGTGCAGTTGCAGCAGCCACTTCTAAGAGTGGGGTTATTCTAGATGCCCTACAGGGGGCATGCCTTAGAAAACTAGTATTGGAACCCACTCGAGAGGGAGCAATCTTAGACCTGGTCCTCTCAAATGGAGATGGAGAGAGGATCATAGATGTAAAATTGGGTAGCCATCTGGGAACTAGTGACCATCGAACAGTATGGTTCACAATAAACACAGCAATAGAGTCAAGCCATACAAAGGCAAAAGTACTGGACTTCAGGAGGGCTGACTTTGCAAAATGGTGAGTGCCTAAGGAATGCACTAGCAAATGGACAGGAGGAGGGTGGAAGAACAATGGGGAATAATAAAAACTGCCATCACAGAGATAACAAGCCTTTGTGTGAAGCAAATAAACAAACCAAAACGATGTAAGAAACCACTATGGTTCTCAAAGGAGGTGGCAGTGTAGGTTCAAGAGAAAAAGAAAGCATTCAGAAAGTACAAGGAATCACAGAAGGAGCAGGACAAAGAATTGTATCAGTTAAAGCAAAAGGAAGCTGGGAAGGCAGTCAGAACAGCAAAGGCTCGAACTGAGGAAAAGATAGCCAACTCAGTTAAGAAGGGGGATAAAACCTTTTTTAGGTACATCAGGGAGCGAATGAAGACTAAGGGAGGGATAGTGAGGCTTAATAAAGGGGAGGGGAGTGGGCAGAGGGTGATTGTGAAAAGGCAGAGATACTAAACAAATATTTTTGCTCAGTATTTACAAATGAAGAGGGGGAGGTACCTAAAACAAACAATAGAAATACTCTGGATACAGAAGTTGGTTCCAGCCCATTTACAGAAGAAAGGGTTCTGAAAGAACTCTTAAAACTGAAGGTGGACAAAGCGATGGGGCCTGATGGGATTCATCCCAGAATTCTAAAAGAACTAAGGGTAGAACTAGTAACACTACTGACTATCCTCTTTAACAAATCATGGGAGGATGGGGTGGTACCTGAGGACTGGAGGAGGGCAGATGTGATTCCCCTTCACAAAAGTGGGAGCAGGGCAGAAGCAGGAAACTACAGACCTGTTAGTTTAACCTCAGTGATAGGGAAAATGATGGAATCACTTCTAAAGGAAAGAATTGTCGAGTACCTAGAGGCCAGAGGGGTACAGGACCCTAGGCAGCATGGATTCACAGTGGGAAGGTCATGCCAGATGAATCTAATAGATTTCTTTGACTGGGTGACCAAAGTAGTAGATCAGGGAGGGACTGTGGACATGGCCTACCTAGACTTTAGCAAGGCATTTGACTCATTCCCACACAAAAGATTAATATACAAGTTAGCCAGCCTGGGAGTGGGTCCCAAGATGACAGCCTGGGTAAAGAATTGGCTGGAGAATAGGACACAGAGAGTAATAGTAAATGGAGTGCACTCTGAAGAAAGGGGGGTTACTAGTGGGGTGCCGCAGAGGGTTCAGTATTAGACTGTCCTCTTCAATGTCTTTTTGTGTTTACATGCAGAGGACTGGAAGGAAAAGTATGTCTCTTTGCAGATGACACAAAGATCTACAACAGAGTTGATGCACAAGGTGGGGTGGAAAGGATGAGAAGGACTTGGCAAGGTTAGAGGAATGGTCAAATGTATGGCAGCTTAGATTTAATGCTAAGAAGTGCAAGGTAATGCACCTGGGAAACAAAAACCCAGGGGAAGAGTACACAATGGGGGTGAGATACTAACAACAACAAAAATGGAAAGGGACCTGGGGGTAGTCATATCAGATGACTTAAAGGTGGGCAAGCAGTGTGAGAGGGCAGTAAGGAGGGCTGGGGGGATACTGGGATGTATAGGGAGAGGCATCACCAGTAGAAAACAGGAAGTTGTTATCCCTCTGTACAGACAGCTGGTGAGACAGCATCTGGAGTACTGTGTGCAGTTCTGGAGACCCGATCTCTGCAAGGACATAGACAAGGTGGAAGCTGTCCAGAGGAGGGCATCTAAAATGGTGCAGGGTCTGCACCAGAAGACATATGAAGAGAGACTAAAGGAGCTTAATATGTATAGCTTCGAGGAAAGGAGGGAGGGGGGACATGATAGAAACTTTCAAGTACCTCAAGGGAATCAACAAAGTCCAAGGGGTAGCATCTTTCAAGAAAAGAGGTGTGCAAGAACAAGGGGGCACAATTTGAAGATGGGGGGCGGCTCAGAGGTAAAGTAAGAAGTATTTTTTCACAGAGAGGGTTGTGGATGCATGGAATGGCCTTCCGGAGGAGGTTGTGGAGTCAAAAACAGTGGTTGAATTCAAGCATGCATGGGACAGCCATAAGGCAATTCTAGGGGGTGGGGGTAGAAAGAAGTAGGCTGCTGGTTAACTAGGATCTGCAGCTTATCCATTAGGTAGGGAAATGGGCAGACTGGGTGGGCCAAGCGATCCTTATCTGCTGTCAAATTCTACGTTTCTATGTTTCTTCCGAAGATGGTTTCAGAAACCACTCTCAATCAGAGTGTCGACTTGACGGTCTATTATCCTCAGCATTCCAACAGGGGGGGAATATCTTTTGCACACCTTAGATATGCACTAGATGTTGAGGTATTACACCACCTAGACTAAAGAGGTCCATAAGTCAGATCAGCTTTTCATGGCTTTTGCCCCCAAGCGCCAGGGTAAAGCCATTTCACAACAGACCATATCCAGGTGGTTAGCTAACTGCATCCACTATACATATCAAAAAATACGGAAAGTCCCTTCCGGGGTTGGTTAAGGGTCACTCCATTCGGAGAGTAGCTACCTCTTTTTTCAGGAATGTGTCCACGACAGAGATCTGCTCAGTGACCACTTAGTCGTCTCTCCACACCTTCACTAAACATTACAGTCTAGACATTGTCTCTAGGTGCAGAACTGGATTCGGTCTTGCAGTCCTGCAAAGGCTTTTGTCTTAGGACAGTACTCCAATTGGCAGACACTTCCTCCTCCCAGAACCTCGTCTCCAAATTTTTCTTTTGGACTGCTGGATATTCAGTCCTATATGCAAAGACCTACTGCAGGAACCCTCTCGAAGTAAGATATAGCAGTTACGTAAGAACTTACTGTAACAGTAGATCTTCCCTTGTCAATCTTCACCATTCATTATTGCTTGGGTTAGTGCCAGAGGTGCACACCCGCTACGGGCAATTTTTTTTTTTGGAGTCGGCGCCAATGGTGCCGCCCCCGAGAGCGACGCACTGCATCATGCATGAGGGTCGGCCGTTAGGTGCCGCAGACTCCTCCTCCATCTCAGTTCTGTTTCTCCCGCTGTCAAGGCTGCACCTGCTGTGTGGAGAGTATAGTTACTGCGTCACAAGGCCTATCTGTCGTTCGTTGACGCCGTCTTAATAGACCGCACTTCTCCTTCATCCTGTTTTTTCTCAACGTCGTCAACTGGTAAGACCGTTTTTTTTTTTCTATTATATTCGATGACGCCGAGAACGGTTCTGTTTTTTTTCCTTAATTGTTTCGCATGATGTCAGGTTCGGGGGCAAAATGCAAGTCTAAGTCGGGCTGTGCCCCAATGCGTCGATGCTCCTGTGGCCAGCATTTTTCCGTCACGGACCAGCATGATGTTTACCTTCGCTGCCTGGGACCCAACCATAATATGGATGCGTGCGACGCCTGTTCATCGATGGACCGTCGCATCCTGGAAGTCCGCGTGTTCAAGATCGGCAAGGCTCCGCTGACTTTCGGGGGATGGTGCCGCTCCAGGGATTCCCAGGTAATGTCTCTAGACCCTTCCTCCAGGTCCCCTCCCAGGACTACACGGTCTGGAGAGGAGGAGGCCTCCTCATCTTCTGTTGCCAGCAGGAGGCCTCTTTTGCGGTGTCGGAGGAATGCCTGGGTCCCTCCAGGGGCCGCGGTGGAGACATTGCCTTGGCAGTCACCTCTTTGGAGGTGCAGGCTCCCCCAGTGTCAAGGCCCACGTCTGCTGGGCCCGGCATTGGTGGACCCTCGACACTGCCTTCCAGTGCCGCTTCGTATCCTGGTGCCATTCGCAGCGCCAGTGATCGGGCGGTGCCATTCATAGCGCCATGTTGTCTCTCGACGCCGCCCACGGCACCTTGGGCCCAGTCGGCTCTCCTAGCAGCACCGAGTCGGGTCCTGGCACCAAGGGCAGTGCCGCAGGTCTGACCGGTGCTGTTGGGGAGTCAGAGCCGGGTTTGGATGTTGCAGGTGGTCCGAGATCGTCTGGCGCCGCCGCTGGCACCGGCACCATTCATGGTGCCATTTCTCTGGAGACCCCTGGGGTGGCCAGTATTGAGGTCCAGTTGGTCTCTTCCTCCTCAGAGGATGATTCGGATGTGGACATGTCCTGGCACCCTGGCTCTTTGGAGTCAGGATCTCCAGTGAGACAAGGTGCTAGGCGGTCCAGCGCACCTATTCTTCTGTCTCCTCTGCTGTCCCCTCCTGAGGCCTCCCAGGCTGGGGGTGGTCTGGGGTCCCTGGAGGGGGATGGTGTGGAGGCGGGGTGAGGGGCTCATCCTCCTGAGGGGGTTGCGGTAGCTGCCGATCCTGGTGCTGCTGCACCTGCTCGGGTTGGGGTGTCACTGGGGTCGAGGAGGAGGGCGTTCTCAGAGTCCGGGGGGTTGAGAGACTGGGTTGAGCTGTCTTGCTCACTTGCCACCTCGGGTGTGGGTAGGAGCCATAGCACGGGCCCTGTCTTTCCTCTCGAGCTCCAGGGATCCTCTGGTGGCGTTGCTGTGGGTTGCCCTTCTGGACCCATGCAGCCCCAGGTTCGTCACAGGGGTTGATACCCTACTAGGCTGTTCCAGGCTTCGCATCCCCAGGGTTCCGTTCTGCAACCTGGTTTGTTGTCCAGGATCCCACCAGCTCGGGCTCCGTTTTCCGGATTTCAGAGCCTCAGCAGAGGACAGTTGTCTCGTCATAGGTGTCCCTCTCCCATTCCTCTGCAGCCACCCCCCTCTCTCCCAGGCCATGTCGGTCCTATGGGCCTGTTATCCTGGGAGACGATCAGAGGCTCTGCGACGGCCTTCCCCTCATACGTGAGATATATGCATGAGCGGGTGTTTCGCCTATTCTCATCACCGCAGGAGTCCTCCGGATATTCGAGCTCTCCATCATCCTCATCTCCTTCCTTGGAGGGAGAGGAACCCACTGCTCATCTCTCCTCCGATGCTGATTTCACTGAATATCAGCGATTCCTTTCGAGGATGGTGAGGGATCTTCAAATCTCCTTTGTTAGGCGAGACAATACCGAATGGGAGACATGTGAATTCCTCAGTGAATTCAGTGCCCAGCATTTGGTGGTACTATCCTGGCCTATTCCCTTCCAGGAGGCGTCTATCCATTCCTGGCAGTCGCCAGCCGCCCCTGTTCCAGCCCCAGCAGACTGCAGAAGAAGGTATTGTGCCTCATTGGAGTCTCTAGGTTCTCTTCCCAACCCGCCTTCGGGATTGGCATACCTAGAAACTCCCTCTGGGCGCTGCCGCCTGGCGCACGACCACCCACCGGACTTAGATTCCCTACAATTTGACCAGTGGGGGCGAATAGTGTTCTCTTCCTCTCGTGCGATGTTATTCATTGCATCACATCAGGCTCACCATACTGCCTACAGTAGGCATTTATGGTCGATGCTCTCCCAAGTCCTAGCATCAATGCCTGATATGGAGCAATCCAGACAAGCTATTGCCCTCTCTGCTATAGGCCTGGAGCTGGCAAGACACCAAGCAAGTGTATTTTACGACGTCAATGAGGTGGCTTCCAGGCTTGCAGGGACAGCGATCTGTATTAGATGGATGGCATGGCTTCGTCTATCAAGGTTATGACCCCTTGCCCGGCATAGGGTGATTTGCTCCACTTTCCGGGGGACATGTCTTTTTTCCTCCAGGATAGGAGGCTTCTGCAGGGGCTTCCTCCATCTCCCCATCCCCGGGGGACACCTCCTAGCTCTCCTCCACCATAGACTTCTCGTCTGATTAGCCCAGGGTCTTCCCCTCCTGTTTCCCACCAGCAGGAGGCTGGGGGTCTTGTTCCCTCAGGGTTTCTATTATCCCCGGGGAGCTTGGTACTCACCCAAGCAGTAATGAATGGAGAAGATTGACAGGGGAAGATATGAAAATTACCTGCCTACCGTAATTCTTGATCTTCTCTTGTATCTTCACTATTCATTACTGATACCCGCCCCCCTTCCCTCAGTGGCCTCCTACTGCGGCGTCTCCCCCTCCCTGCTCATTCCTCTCCCTTCCTCGTTGGCCTTTATGCCAAAAAAAAAAAATCTTGATTTTCCGTTCTTCTCTGGACAGATCCTTTTTCCTCAAGGTAAAGGGGAATGAGTAGGATTATTTCTATCCTGAGGTAACTCTTTCTGATTGCCACTAGGGGTGACCTCTTGGCTTCTTAGCCATGTTGTTCAGTTCACATCTGAAGAGACCATCCCTCTGTGGCTCGGACCCAATTTTCAGGTTCCCTCTGGCAGGTATTAATTAGTATCGTCAGCTTCTTCTGGTTGGTGCTTCTGGCACTTCATTAACCTTGAGCTGTTGTTCTTGCTTTGCCTTCAGGGAGTCCGATTGAGTTCCTACTCTATCCTTTCATACAAAGCTGCCTTCTATAGGACTTAACCCCTCCCCACACACTTCTGTGTTAGCATTTAACAAGGTGCTAAGGGCTTATTTCCTCCCACTGGGCGCCTCTTCCGGAACAGATTTTCTGCCTGGGCAGTCTGTGAGCTCAGCCAGAGTGTAGGGGTTGGGATGACGGGAGTTAGAGAATCTGCCCTTTGTGTCCAGTCTGTACAAGTGGTTCAGTTGAACCTTCTCTCAGTCCTATCAGGAGGGATTCTTGCTCCCTTGTTTTTGGTTCCGAGCTTATAAGCCTCTCAACCAATGTATCTATGGGCAGTGTTCTCCCCTCTCAGCATCCCTTGTTTTCTTCCCTTTCTTCTTCTTCTTCCTTTTCTCTTTCTCTTTATCTGTTCCTCCCTTGGAGCCGCCCCAGAAGGGAGGCACTGCGGTCCCTTAGGATAGGCATTCTCTCTCTTCTTTCTGTCCTCTACCTGCTTATTCCTTTTTTAAGTTTATATCCTTTCCTTTTTCTGTCCCTCGGCTGTCTTGCCTCACTCTCCTTTTCCTTACCCTTTGTTTTCACCTCTCCGCTACAGAACTGAGATGGAGGAGGTCTGCGGCACCTAACGGCTCCTACTTTATGGCCAGTCGTACGCACTTTGGGGGTGGGCGCGTTGAGCCGGCTCCAAAAAATCTCCTTGTGAGCGGTGTCTGCCTCTGGCACTAACCCAAGTAATAATGAATAGTGAAGATACAAGAGAAGATCAAGAATTACGGTAGGTACATAATTTTCATATCTTCAAGAGAGGTTCCTGCAGTAGGTCTAGTTTCCCACCCACCTTCCCCCAGCTCCTGGAATGTTTTCTTTATTTTTTTCATCCTGCCTAGCTCTTGGGTCTAGATAGGACACATGGTTCCAGGAGTTATCACTCCTTCCTTTCTACTTACCTTTCTTTAGGTCTCCGGTAGAAAAGAACTGGAGGGCCGGTGCAGGACCACCCCTTTTTATAGTCGGCCTGACGTCACGTCACCTGATGACAGGGTGGTCCCCGCTGATGATTGCTAGCTACAAGTTTGCCATTGGAACCTGATGCCAGGGAGCACAGTCCTATATGTAAAGACCTACTGCAGGAACCTCTCTCGAAGATCTACTGTTAAGGTAAGTTCTTACGTAACTGCTATTTTTTCTTCCCTCTCAAATTCTGCAGTTCATAGGAGCAGAATTGAATACCATAGTAGGCAGAGTCTTTCTACCCAGAGTCAGGGTAAAAAGCATACTGCAGTTGGCAGACTCTTTCAGGCTGAATGCCCCAAAGCCAGCAAGGTATATTCTTCAACTTCTGGGCCACATGGCAGCTGCAACAGGCACAGTGCTAGGCTCCAGGTTTCAGATGAGGGACATCCAATTTCACTTAAGAGCTCATTGGTGCCAACGAAAGGATTCCCTGTCAAAGCTTGTTCCTGTAACAAAAACATTTATCCAAGCTCTTCAGTAGTGGAAAGAGGAAACCAACCTCAGGGAAGGGGTCCCTTTTCAAAAAGAACTTCCTTCAATGATTCTCACAACAGATGCATCCCTCTTGGGCTGGGGAGCTTATACAGCAGAGCACACTATCGCGGGCACTTGGTCAAGTGCAGCAACTCTTACATATAAACTTGTTAGTGCTTAGGACAGTGTATCTGGCAATGCAAGCTTTCAAACCACTGATACAGGGAAAGGTAGTGCAAGTCAGGACAGAACACTACCACCATGTACTACATAAGCAAGGGAGGAGAAGGTCAAGCCTCCTTTGCATGGAGGCTATGAGAATTTGGACCCTAGCTTACTCACTGGGCTCCTCATTACAGGCCATTCATCTGCCAGGCAAAGACAATGTTCTGGCAGATTCCCTGAGCTGAATCAGCCAGGCCCATCACGAATGGTCCCTGAACAGGCAAGTAGTGCAGACTATATTCAGAAGGTGGAGCACTCCAGAAATAAACCTCTTTGTCTCACTCCAGAGTCACCACTTGCCACAGTTCTGTTGCAGGCCTCCAGTGGTGGGCACAGTTCCTCTGGATGCCCTTATTCTGGATTGGTCAGGAAAATTCCTGTATGCATTCCCTCCATTTCCCCTGGTATACAGGGTGCTGTTGAAACTCAGGTCTCAGCCAGCAACGATGATTCTGATAGCCCCAGACTGGGCCAGGCAGCCATGGTACTCCCTGTTACTGTCCATGTCAGTGGACACACCAATTCACCTTCCCAGGAGGCACAATCTTCTGACCTCCAACGAGGGGAGGCTCCTGTATCTGAACCTCAAGTCACTCAGACTCAAAGCTTGGCTCTTGAGGACCTAGAGGATGCTGGTTTATATCTTTCTGAGCCAGTTATGGATGTTTTATGAGGATACAGGAAATCCTCCACTAAGAAAACCTATGCTGCAAAGTGGAAGAGGTGTTCTATTTGGTGCTCTAGTAGGTGTATAGTACCAGCTGAGACAGGAGTACCATTAGTACTGGATTACCTGGTTTACTTTACATTCCATTCCACAGACTTACAGCCTTCTACACTATACCTTCTACACTCGGATAGTAAATCTGTCAGCTCTGGTGTCCCACAGGGATCGATACTAGGACCCCTCCCATTCAGCTTATTCCTGAATAGTCTCCCTGAAGCCTACCAGTGCCACGTCCTACTATATGCGGATGATGCAGTCATCTATGCACATGGCTCGAATCCTGCTGATCTTGAGCATCAACTTCAAAGGAATTTCACCTGTCTTGAGAAGTGGTTCATAAACCATAAGTTAATTATGAACTATAAAAAAACTAAGACCATGTTGCTCGCTGGCTGTCAGAATAAGCAACATAACAACCAGTTAACAATAAGTAATGCTGCTGGAGCCTCCCCTCGGACTGGTCCAACACTTTAGATACCTTGGGATCACTATTAACAACTTGTTGTCCTACACTGCCCCCATCAACAACACCACCAAAGCAATCAACAAACGTCTTGGTCTGCCCTATCGTTACAGACACAGCCTGTCCCCCGAAGCCCTCAAAATAGCAGTCCACAGCTTGGTGGGTTCCCTCATTGACTATGACCTACCTATATATGGCTCAGCTACCGACACTGCCCTTCACCGCCTAAAAGTGGCACTAAACAAAGCTTGCCGGCTAACCCTAGGGGCACCTAGGCTGACCCACACCTGCGATCTGTATACCAAGATGCAATGGCTCCCCCTCTCTGCCTGACTAAAATTCCATTCCTGCTTCCTGGCAAAAAAAAAATCAGTCTTGGTACCCTTCCACCTGTGGTTAATCAGCTCCTGGTGCCCTGTATCAGCCAGCGGCATACTCATAGCTCAGAGCACCTGTCCTTCATTATACCGAATTGCTGCACTTCTCTAGGACAAAGGTCTTTTGCATACTGAGCCTCGCTCTGGTTCAACTCTCTCCAAGAAGACCGTCTTTGGACGCATACGTTTTATGCCTTCAAAGTTCACCTCAAAAGTCATTTGTTAAATAATTCCCGATGTGACTGTCGCTCCTAATATCACCTCCACTTCCTCCGCAGCTGGTACTCTAGGGCCCCCTTTCCCACTGCCTCCTATAAGCCCTGCCCCTCCTCACTCACCTCTCCCTCTTACCCCTACTTCCCTCACTGCCTCTTCCCCTCCACTCCTTACCCCTTACCTCCCTTCCCTGCTCCATCTCCTTGATACTTTTCTCCCCCCACCCCATTTTACCTTTCTCCCTCTTTTGCCTCCTTCCCTCACCTTTTCCTCCTGCCTCCAAACACACCCCTCCTCCTTGGCCCACTCCCACTTCTCTTGGTATCACCTGCTCCCCTAGCACTTGGGGGCCCCCCCACACTTTACCTCATCTCTACTAACCTGCTACCTCTGACAACTAACCGGTACTTACCGTTAGGCATCTAATACCTGTAAGTCTGTTCTTTGCCCTCCCCCCTTCCCTATTGCCTAGTCTGCTCAGCTAGTCCATTGTAATTCTTTACTACTCTATTTTGTATTGTTTACTTGACATGGAACCTGTATAAAAGAGCTCTGAGCTCAAGTGGTTACTCCGAGATTGAAATAAATAAACAAAATACACTAAAGATTCATTTCACTTCAGTCTCAGCCTATGCATCTGCAGGCAAGTCTGTTTCTTTGGCATCAAACCCCATATTTTAAAGGTTCTTCAAGGGCCTTTCTCATATGTATCCACCAGTGAGGGAACCGGTGCCAGCTTTGGACCTTAGTATCTGCATTGCTTAACTCATGGTCCCTCCCTTTGAGCCTATGTTTTCAGCACGTTTGATGTATGTCACATGGAAAACAGTGTTTATAGTGGCCATTACTTAAGCTAGAAGGTTTAATGAGCTCCAGGCTTTATACATCGAAAAGGACTATATTACCTTCCACAGGGATACGGTAGTTCTACAGACAAATAGGAAATTCCTCCCCAAAGTGGTTTCAGACTTCCACTTGAACCAATCTATCACTTTGCCAGTGTTCTTCACTGACCTTTCTTCTTCTGCTGAGAATAGGCCGCATAGCCTGGACGTCAAAAGAGCTTTGAGCTGCTACATGACAGCCACTAAGCCCCATAGGCAGGACAGAACACAACTTTTCCTCACTTATGGGGATGTGGGAAAGGGAAATCCAGCATCTAAAAGGTTCATTTCTCATTGGATTGTCCAGTGTATCCAATTTTGCTATTCAAAGGTGGGCAAGGGAGCTCCATCAGGGCTTAGAGCCCACTCCACAAGGGGTACAGCTGCAACACTGGCAGCTGCAAGGGATGTACCCTTGGTGGATATCTGTAAAGCAGCAACCTGGCGAACAGTACACACATTTGTCAAGCATTACAGCTTGGATATGCAGGCTAGGGCTGATGCCAGGTTTGGTACAGCTGTCCTGCAGAGCCTGTTTCTAAAATAGGTTCTTCCCACCTCCTAAGGTACTGCTTTTTAGTCTGCAGAAGAGTTAGGAATATTAGAGTATTCCTGGGGTGAGAAGAAAAAGTTACTTACCACAGTAACCTTGTTTCTCCCAGGGGATACTCCACTATTCATAACTCTCCCACCCTGCCTCCCCATTTAAGAACCAGTGGCCTTTGTATTCCATGCTGTACCTTAGTGTTTGCATGCCACATTCTACTTTTATTGAAACTTGTTCTTTCATTTTCTCCTTTTCAGGTGATTCTGACATAGGAGTTTGGGGTATTGTTTATGATAAGTTTGTATTTTCCTCCAGTTGGAGGTCTGAGTAGGGAATTTTGAAGTTACATTTTATATATTTTAAATTTTGGACCCTGTCTTCACAGGCATCCACGTAATCTGAGGGTTAGAATGTAGGCAGTTGATAGGTGGCAGCATTTGAAAAGTGGCTCATGCCAATGATTCCATCATTAGGATAGCATTCTATCTCCAGGCAGATCTGACCTTAAAGGTATACTGTAGAAGAGTTATGAATATTGGAGTATCCCCTGGGAGAAACAAGGTTACTATGGTAAGTAACTTTTTCTTCAGGCATGACCCTGGAGAGTTCAAGACAAAACAGTTCAGTACAAAGATACAGGGAAAGCACACAGTTACAATAGAAATACAGGCAATGGCAGGAAAACAATGTGGTTAGACATAATTTTACACAACAGTTTGGGCCTGGCTCTGGGGCTGCCTCACTTATTGTGGATGGTACGCTGCCTCTGTCATTGGGTACTATCCTGGCAACAGCAATAGTCACAAGCCTGCAACCAGGTGTTGACTCCCAGACTATGCTGGCATTGTTTTCAGAAATGTTAATTCACCTGTTCCCACTGCTTACAGCATCAGTGCCAGTTGTCCCATCACAGGGCCTCTCCATTGCACCATTGTCATCAGTGGGAATTAAAAGCCTGTCTATAGCTCCTCTAGTACAGCCACCATCACCAGCTCCATTGACTAGACCCATCATCATTCAGGATGATAACAAGGTTGAGTACAATCCTAACCTCCTGGATGTGGAGGAGGATTTGGAAGATAAAGGGGGTAAGAAGGCCCCTGTAAAGGGGTTTCCTTCCGGCTCTACCCTTGCTTCTTGCAGTGAGGACTCTGGTTTATAACCCCAGGTCTCCTCCTGAGGACCCCTCATTTCAGGCTTTGTTCAAGCACAGTCAGGATGTCAGGGGGCTTGAGGGTGAAGGTGACTCTGGTAAAAGAAATGTAATGGCATTCTTAGAAGTTACAGCTGCACCTACTGTTGTAATGCCTTCTGTATACTCTGCATGGGAAGATGCTACCTTTGCTGCCTAGCACAGGTCTAGCACTTTGCCTGTAATCCCCGGAAAGGATGACAAGCAGTACCCTGTTCCATCTGTCAAGCCCTATTAAGCTGAATAGTCAAAATCTAATTCTGTGATAATCATGACTGCTCATGATCACTCTAGGACCACTGTGTGACAGGGTAGTATAGGACCTTGTCCCAGTTGTTATGGAAAGAGTTTGAATGCAAGGATCTGTTCTGTTCTTTCCTTTTCTGTCTCTTCTTTGTCTGGTTGCACAACCAAATTTTCCTGTGAGACCTAGGATTTGATCACCCCAACAGTCTCGCAATTCTTTGCTTCTTGCTAGCTCTCATTCTTCCCTTGCTGTTTGTCTTTTTCCTCCCTTGCATATCTGCTGATATAAATGTAACCGTTAGGTGGCACTATCCCAAGGGCTACTACCCCTGCCTGCTTGGCTAGTAGCAGGTTAAGGGGCCTGAGTTCTGAAATGGGTGCCTTCACCCAGAGGTCAGGTTGATAGTGGTCAAGCTAACCTGGGCACAGCCTCTGGGACACTGTAATCCCCCTCTTTCCTTACTAGTGGCCAGAACAATACACAGTAATCACTTTCACAATACCCCTGATACACCACACAAGTACCCACACTGTTTGCACTTACTACCAGGGCTTTCCTCTGGCTCGGCCCTGGGGACCCCTGTAAAACAAGGTTATACACAGCAAATAACAGCAGTACAGTACTCTTGTACAAACTGGAACCACAGTCAGGGTAAATGCAAAAAAGAGTTAGATCTGATTTATTTAAGGGGCAAGAACAAGGGAGGGGCATAATCAGGTTAATTTGCTTAAAGGCTCTATCAATCAAACAGTTATGCATGCACTTCAGGGTCCATAAACAGTCACACACTCTGGGTACCCAGATGTAGAATAGTGAGCTAGCCAGGAACATTGCAGCTGATTGGGGCCCTCTGATGGAAGAAAACAACATGCACAACACACACTATTTGTAATCCGGAGCTGGAATTCTCAGTTCGTGAAAAGAAAACAAGACAATCAGATGATACACTTTTAGATTAGGCTGTTGTTGCAGGGAGCTACCCTGATGATTACTCACTATACCCAAGACTGGACACAGGCTGGACAAAAATCGAGACAGCAGGTGGTTAATCTAGAGTGCAAGAAGAAGCAGGGCCCACACGATTTGCCAAGCCATCATTCCAGTTCAAGCATGGAGCAGGGGACTGATCCCAGGCAGGTCTCTCGTCAGTGGCTTTCTCTGTGCAGTGGGGTAGTCTGGCAGGGCCAGCGTGGCATGGCCCAGGCCAAATGGAGATGAACATGGATTCAGTCCGATTAGGCTGGATAAAACTTCCAGCAAGCAGAACACAGTTCACACAGTGGGGAACCAAATCATGACCCCTAGACCAGGATAAACCTGTGGGGATCGTGTGGAAGAAGGATCCCAATTCAATGGTACTGGCCCCTAACGCCCAGTGTACCATTCAAGAGGAGGTCCACCTCTGGAAAGATGTCAAGAACAAAATACTGATGTTGGATGCGCCAGGCGATGGAAAATTGCCAGAAGGATTAATGGTCAAGTCCAGCATCTTGCCTGCTCATGCCCATGCCTATGCACAACGAGTGATGGTCCAGATTCACAATGTGTCAGATCGATAGATCCAGGTGAACAGAGGGTGCACTCTAGCTATGGTACACTGCACAGACACTGCAGTATTGCCCAGCAACAAGCACCCTGGTGAGAAGGAGAGAGTGACCCCAGACTTGTTTGACTTTGCTGACTCCCTGTTGCCAGCTGAATGTAAGGCTAGAATTAGCAAGAGACTTTCCCAGACAGACCAAGTGTTTTCATTGAAGGAATGGGATGTGGGATGTGTCCAGGGTGTGGAGCATCACGTACGCCTGCACGATGAATGGCCATATCGAGAGATATCCCGACGCCTAGCCCCGGCAGACATAGATGATGGGAGAAGACACCTGCAGAAAATGCTCGCTGCTGGCGTGATACAAGAATCCAGGAGCCCATACACCTCTCCCATTGCGGTTGTGCGTAAGAAGAATGTCTCTGTGAGGATGTGTATTAATTATCAAACCCTGAACTGGCGGACCATCCCAGACCAATACTCTATGCCTCATATACAAGATGCCCTGGACTGCTTGAATGGGAGCAAATAGTTCTCGGTGTTGGGTCTTTGCAACGGTTACTACCAGATCCCAATTGCCCCAGAAGACCATGAGAAAACAGCTATCATCTGTCCATTGGGATTCTACAGTTTCTGAGGATTCCACAGGGGATATCGGATGCCCCGGCCATCTTTCAGCAACTGATGGAACGTGTAGTGGGAGATATGAATTTGCTGGAATGCCTGGTGTACTTGGACGATGTCATTGTGTTTGGGACACCTTAGAGGAGCATGAGAACTGACTGTTTAAAGTGCTAGACCAACTGGAAGACTTCAGCCTCAAGCTGTCCATTGACAAGTGCCAGTTTTTCCAAACCTCCATAAAGTATGTGGGGCACATAGTATCTACAGAAGGGATAGAGACTGATTCCAGTAAGGTTGAAGCTCTGACTACTTGGTCCAGCCCCATAATCTGAAAGAACTACAATGTTTCCTGGGGTTCTGTGGCTACTACTGCAGGTTCATAAAAGACTATTCCAAGGTGATTCACCCACTCTTGAACCTTACCCAGGGTTACCCTCCTTCCAACCGTAAATACAAAAAAGGGGCCGTTAAAGAACCAGGAAAAGTATACTTCTGCCCAGGTGAACTCTTTGGGTCCCACTGGATGCCCAACTGTGAGGCAGCCTTCCATGAGATCATATACCAGCTCACCCACACCCCCATCCTTACCTATGCTGACCGTACCAAACCTTATGTGCTGCATACGGATGCTAGTCTGCAGGGTCTAGGAGTGGTGCTGTATCAAGACCATGAGGATGGCCTGAGACCAGTAGCTTTCACCAGTAGGAGCTTGACCCCGTCCGAACGAAACTACCCTGTGCATAAGTTGGAGTTCCTTGCACTACAATGGGCCATCATTGACCAGTTTCTTGAATTTCTCTATGGGTAAAGATATTGATGAAGACTGACAATAACCCATTGACCTATGTACAGACTTCAGCTAAGTTAGATGCCACTGGGCACTGGTGGCTATCTGCATTATCAACCTATGATTATGCTGTCGAATACAGACCGGGCCTGAACCAAGTAGGGCCCACATGATTCGCCAAAGCATCATTCCTGTTCAAGCGTGGAGCAGGGGCCTGATCCCCAGGCAGGTCTCTCATCAGTGGCTTTCTCTGTGCAGTGGGGTAGTCTGGCAGGGCCAGCGTGGCATGGCCCAGGCCAAATGGAGATGAATGCAGATTCAGTCTGATTAGGCTGGATAAAGCTTCCAGCAAGCAGAACACAGTTCACACAGTGGGGAACCAAATCACAACCCACTTTCAATACACAGCACATTAACATGTAAAGGATCCTATCGTACCAGGCAAACCACTCTCCAGTCACGATCGCAAAGTCTCTGCACAAACCGGGGATTCAAAAGCAGCTGGAAATCCTGACAAGCTGATCGCATTCAGCAGATCTTCAGTCTTCTTCAGGTTAAAGCCTGGTCACAGTCCAGTGGCTTAAATAGTCTTCACAACTCGGATTCAGTCCGAACAAACTCTATTTTCCTTCTCAGGGACAGCAGGCAGGCCAAAAACTCAGCCCTTTCACAGTTCTCCCATGCAAAACTACACAGAACTGCTGCTCAAAATCACGTGAGCTGTTACTTCTTCACTTCTCAGCTCAAAACTGAAACTAGCTGCAGCAGCCTGGAAAATTCCCCAAGATCCAAAAGTTTTGGTTGGCTGATCCTCCTGTCAGTCACAACAAAGGGCTCCTCCTTCAGGTGCAAAAAGCTCAAAACTACAATTCCTACAGATTTTGACTCCAGACATCTCCTGTAGTCTGGCTGCATTTTAGGTCCCACCAGTACTGATTGGTCCAATTCGCAGTCCAGGACCAAGATAGTGGAGATAAACAAAACAGTCCTTGCTGCAAAGAAATCAGACTAGACAGACTACATTATTATCACTCTAAATGATTTTCAGCAAATAGTTACATCTTTCAACAGAGCTCCCTCTCAGATTACTTATGACTGCAATCCAGGCAGCTCTTAAAAAGACAGTACACAGAGGCTATACAGGCACTCTCTGGCAATCACATTTAAACTGCTAAAACACAGGACACCAGCCTGGCAGTGAGCATTTAGGCAAGCTCGAGGAAGACTTTTCAGGAACCCCCATTTGTAGGGGGGTTACATAAAAAATATATGCAAATCATTATGTGGAAATGTAACTGATAGTGGGATCCCTTTGTTTAGAAATTATATAGTGTTAATTTTTTAAATGTATATAAATATAGTTTGAGATGATTGCAGAAAGCTATTGGAAACTCAAGAGGTTACCTTAGTGCAATTTTTAAGCCTTTTGCAGAAGAGCTGTGGAAATGGGGCCTCATTTCTGGAACACCGTGTTCCTGCCAGCACCTGCCTGATACTTACAAGAACATTCTAGAAAAAAACAGGATGCTTGTTAAGAAGGGGGGTTGTTGGTGTCATGTGAAGCAAGCTCCTGCATAACACCCTGAGAGTATAGCTCCAGCCTCCCGCTCCTGTTCACGGCTATTTAATCGCTCCAAATAGTAATCTGAACTAAGCAATCCATAATTATATCTTGCCTGAAGGTATCCAGCAGTGATAGAAGGTGGGTCGGAAGCCAATGGAGGTAGAAATAAGAAAATCTCAGCCTCAACATACCCCGCCAGCAACGCCGGTTAAGGCCCCGAAGAAAGCAAGGGCCTCATCATGCACCAGAGACTCAGATGTTGCCTTTCTCACCACCGAAAAAGAACCCTTAACTCTGGCACAGTTTTTAATGGAATTTAAACCTTTTTGGTCCGAATTAATCTCAGCTACAGAGGGATTGAAAGTCGTAACTCAAGCGTTAGAAGAGTTATCCCGCAAAACAAGTGACAATGAAGCTAAAATTACCTTTCTGGAGAATCGTTTTCTGAAACAAGGGCCGGAGATAGTTGCCCTAAGGCAAAAGCTGACTGGACTCAAATCCAAGGTAGAGGACCTCGAGGGGAGGAGTAGGTGAAATAATGCTATAATAATAGGCCTACCCGAGAAAGAAGAGGGGTCTGACTGTATTATGTTTATCCAGAGGTTCCTGTTGAAAGTTGCAGGCCCTATGCCCTTCGGATCCAACTACACTATAGAGTGGGTGCATAGGGCTTTGCAAGCAATGCCACCACCAGGGCCCCCCCCCGTACTCTGATCTTTTGTTTTCTTAATTATCAGGAGTGACAATATGTGCTTAATAAGATTAAGGAATTGAAAGAGAGAAAATGGGAAGGAGCTACCCTAAGAATTACACAGGACCTCCCTCTATCTGTCCATCAGAAACGTTCAGAATTCCATCCGATTGTCACCAAACATCTCACTTCAAGTATTCAATTCCGTATGGGATACCCTACGAAATTACAGGTTTTACTGTCGGATAACTGGATCAGTTACGAAGATGTGCAAGCAGCAAGTAAGGGGCTAAGAGAAGCTCTGCCAGATCTGTTTAAACAGGGCTGAGGAGGTTTGTGGCATGGCAGGGTTTTAATGCATTCACAAGGTGCTTACATGTGTATTGAATTTAGTTTTGTTCACCTGTTTTGTTGGACAGGACTATTCTAATCTAAATTTAATCTAGTAGACCAGCAGGCACTCTGCAGCACATTCAACGCCAACTATGATTTCAGTTTCCCAGGGTGTGGTAATGCATACATTGGGGATCCTGGATTGAGGGTACGGGACATATTAGAACCTGCTACGTTCGGGATGCCTGACTAGAATACAGTCTGAATTTGTCGTTCCTTGTTTCATCCCAAGGAGCATCTATGGGACTGTAATAAAGACTTTTGAATAGCACTCCATGTCCTACCATCAGAGAGCACCAATTTTCTTTTGTTTCCTTATAGCGGTGGCAGTATGCACCATGGAGAGAAGGACACCGCTAATCAAGATCTTTTCTCCAATCGCGTTTCTTTTCTGCTTGTCTGGCATAGTATTTGATACCTGTAGCCTAGATTTTGTTGTGGGTATAACGAGTGCCTTGGTAAAGTTTTCTAATATTTTATTTCAGAGGTAGTTTTTCTCCTATACATGATGAACACACTAGTATCTGGCAATGTTTAAAGTCATTCAGGGGCACCGATAGGTGGGAATCCTGTAAGGGATTCATGTTTGGAGAATCCTGTGGGTTGTTTAGGAAGGAATTGAGGTGGACAGTGAATGTAACTGTACTCATTGGTATAAAAAGTTGTAGATTCCGTCATTTCTCCTTTACTTTTTTCTCATTTGAGCTGGCCTCAGCATGGTACAATAATGACTCGGGACATAATGATGCTTGGTGGCTCTAATATGGACAGACAGGTTGGGCGGGTATATTTTATATATTTCAGCAGGGCCCATGGACGGGTTGGCTTGGAGGATGATCAGGTGAGTGGGAACTATGGCTAACATGGGCCGTATTATTTTTGAGTTGGGGGTGGGGGATTTAGGGCTATTTTTAGTGGGGTTCAGGAGAGGAGTTCAGCTTTAGCTAGGAGAAATGGTTTGTTGGGGGGAAAGAGGGTTATTGGGGTTAGTAATGGGATCCAAAGGGGGAGGTGGGAATTGGCATGCAGGTTTAGAGTCAAAGAGGAACGCTTCCTCAGGAGATCTTTCACAAATTGGTATGTAGGGAGCAGTCTTCAAGTATGGTTTCTTTCAGGAATCAGCATTGTTCATTTCATTAATGGCTAGTCCATACGTTTTTATTACATGGAATGTCAAAGGAGCCAGAAACAAGACAAAGAGATATAAGGTGCTTAAACATTTGCAATTAAAAAAAGGTAGGATTTTATGCTTACAGGAAACACATATGCTTGATACTGAGTCCAACCTGTTTAGACGCCAGTTTGTGGGACAAGTGTATATGGCTGGAGATAGCACAGTCAGCAGGGAGGTGGCCATTCTAATCACAAGATCGACCCCCTTCATATGTGAACAAATTATTAAGGACCCTTCAGGATGTTATATAATTCCTCTGGGTGTTTTAGATAGGACGAGGGTGGTGGTTGGAAGTGTTTATGGCCCCAATGCGGATTCACCTGGCTTTTTGTGGAACTCCTCAAAATCCTATCCCCTTTCACCCACCTCCTGATGTTTTTGGGTGGTGACTGGAATCTGCCCTTCAACTCTGAGATAGATAAGGATAGTCGTATGAGAGGGGGTTTAACCCCCGCGCAAAGAGCAATCAGGGACTTGCAGGACAATTTGGTCTTATGTGACCCATGGAGGGTTTTACATCCTTTGCTCAGAGAATTCACATTTTTTTCTGAGGTGCATAAGTTCAGATCTCGAATTGATTATTTCTTAATTAGTCACTCAGCCCTTTCTGGACTGCTGCATTGTGAAATAACCCCTGGGATTATCTCGGATCACTTGTTGGTTCAATGTACTTTGAATCTATCCCCCAACATTCAAAGGCAGACTATTTGGAAGTTAAATAATCAACTACTGAATTCTCCCCAGATTACGCAAAGTATTATTCAAAGAATAGAACTATTTGACAAAGAAAATTTAAACTCTACAGGTAAGGGAGATAAGGAATGGGGAGCACTGAAATGTGTACTTAGAGGGGAATTAATTAAAATAGCAGCGGACAGGAAGAAAAAGAGAGAGAGTACGGTGAATTTACTACTAGCTCAAATCAGAGCAATTGAGTGAGATCTCTCGGGGAATACCCCAGTCGAAATTAGAGAAAAACTGGTAGGCCTCAAAAACCGATACAGCGATATCCTGAGAGATAAAGCTGAATATGCTATCCTTAGAACTAAAGCCTTATATTTGAACCAGGGGGGGAAAAGGCAGATCATTTATTGGCCATGAGGCTAAAAGCTGAGGAAGCGTCTAGAATAGTTCACAGCATTACCTCCCTGAGGGACGGGGAAACAAAGGTGCTTCCTCAGGATATTGTACTGGAATTTGAGAATTACTACAGGGACCTGTATAGTCCTATGAACCCCAGACCAAGGAGGGAAGAGATTGAGACCTACCTCACTTCCTGTCCACTCCCTTTGGTCCTGGAGGAATGCAGAGAAGGTCTATCCTCCCCTATTCTGGATTGGGAAATTCTGGCAGCAATACAATCACTTCCATTAGAAAAAGCCCCAGGACCCGACAGGTTCTCCCCCAACTTTTATAAATGTTTTGCTAAACAGTTGGTCCCATGGCTGAAATGACTATTCACTAGTATTTTTGATGCTGAGAGGGTGGACCCTCATCTTTTCGAGGCCCTTATAGTCATGATTCCGAAGGAAGGGAAAGATAGGGTTGCCAGTTATAGACCTATCTCGTTAATAAATTATGATGTTAAGATTCTTGCAAAGGTCTTGGCAACCCACTTAGAAGGGGTGATGTCACTACTGATACATAACGATCAGGTGGGTTTCATGAAGGGTAGAATGGCATCTGATCACATATGTAAATTGTCTCATGTCTTCTCTGCATCCCGAGACTCAAAGTTTCCCTGTGGGCTGATGTCAGTGGATGCGGAGAAGGCATTTGATAGAGTGGATTGGCAATTTTTATTTCTGACAATGGAAAGGTTTGGGTTCCCTCTCCCATTCATTAAAAATATATTTTCCCCTATATAACCAGCCTAGTGCCAGGATATACTGCAACAGTGTCTTCTCTTCTGTTTTTCCCTTGTACTCGGGAACCAGACAGGATTGCTCTCTTTCTCCCCTTCTTTTCAATCTCTATTTAGAACCCCTCATCATCAATATCAGACAAGCACCTATGGTGCAAGGGGTAATAATCGGGTCTCAGGAATTTAAGGTATCTGCATATGCGGACGACATTCTCCTCCATATGAGCCATCCCGGTTCCACCATTCCGGCGATATTGGGGATTATGGAGGAATACAGTAGAATGTCTAATTATAAATAAATGTGGGGAAGACCCTGGTATTCCCACTTAACTCCAGACTATTTAAATCTGAAATCACAGATTTAGGGCTTCAGTGGAGCCCACACTCCCTTAAGTATTTAGGGATTGTACTCTCAAGGAGTGTGTCCAGAATGATGACACTCAATTTAGATTCCATTAGAAACAAGATTCAATAATACTTCTCATGGTGGGTCAGGTTGCCAGTCTCCCTCTGGGGGTGGGTCAGCTTGATTAAGATGAACGTGTTACCCAGAATTTTCTAGCCCCTCAGCATGCTTAACATCTGGTTATCACTATCCTGGCATAGGAAAATACACTCAATGATCTCGGATTTTATCTGGCAGGGGAAAACCCCACACAGAGCATATTATAAGTTGGTCACTCCCAGGGAGAAAGGGGGTTTAAGATGACCACACATAGGGTTATATTACTGGGCAAGCCACACCAGCAAGTACCTCAAATAGGTGTTGATCCCTGCAGTGGAGCTCTCCCTGTCCTATATTCCCTCATGGGTCAAATTAGAAGTTGAAATAATTAAAGCGGCGGGCATCGACCCGATCTCCCTTTTGTATACTACTCCAAAAACTCTCCCTTCAAAGTTGGTGGGCACGCCAGTTGAGATCTCATTGAGGGTACACTCCCAATTAGGTGCATTTTTGGGCTATCATCCCATTAAGGACAGACAACAACCACTGTGTCTCAATCCCAACTTAAAAATAGGGGGTAAAGTGATCTCAGACAGATGGATACCTCAACTACAGGGATTACGGGTTAAGGACCTATTAAGGGGGGATTCTTGTTACCCGGTGGTAGACATCAGCACCAAATACCAAATCCGACCCACTCAAGTTTTTAAAGTCTTCCAGTTACGACACTTGTTGATACAATTACAGGCACAGTTTAGTGAGGATCAGGCAGCTGGAGGGTTATTTGAATCCCTAGCTGAGATTGTCTGGGAACCACATGTCTCCAAAGTTTACAGTAGGTTATTTGACCGAGCATATGTGGATCTTGTTAGCAAACCCCATTACTGGTCATCCCAACTAGATGCACAAGAGAGGAAATGGGAGGAAATCTGGCTAAATACCTACCGATACATCACCCAGGATAGGCTGAGAGTATTGCAGTTTCATTTTCTTCACAGTCTGTTCTGGACCCCATCCAAACTGCATAAAATTGGACGTATAAATGATTCCTCATGTATCAGATGTAACCAGGCAGATGGGACTTTATTCCATTTATTTTGGGAATGTCCCCCAATTCATGATTTATGGGTAAAGATCCCAGAAGACTGGAGAAGGGCTCATGTGATCCCACTCCACAAGAGTGGTAGCAGGGAGGAGGCGGGGAACTACAGACCAGTCAGTCTTACCTCAGTAGTGGGCAAGATTATGGAGGCACTCCTTAAGGAAAGGATAGTGCAACACCTGGAATCCATAGGGGCACAGGATCCAAGACAGCATGGGTTTACAAAAGGAAGGTCCTGTCAAACTAATCTCATAGATTTCTTTGACTGGGTAACCAGAGTGGTGGACCAAGGGGAGCAGTTGATGTCGCCTACCTTGACTTCAGAAAAGCTTTTGACACTGTTCCACATAGAAGATTGATAAATAAGCTGGTAGGCTCGGGTGGGTCAGAAGTTGGTCAACTGGGTGGCAAACTGGTTGACTGGCAGAAAACAGAGAGTGGTGGTAAATGGTATACAGTCAGAAGAGATGCAAGTCACAAGTGGGTACTTCAGGATCAGTCCTGGGGCTAGTCCTATTCAACATCTTCATTAGTGACCTCGCAGATGGACTAGAGGGTAAGGCTTGTCTGTTTGCAGATGACACCAAGATCTGCAACAGAGTAGATGATCCAGATGGGGTGGGCAGAATGAGAAGAGATCTGGATAAACTAGCAGAATGGTCAGAAGAGTGGCAACTGGGATTTAATGCAAAGAAGTGCAAAATCATGCACATAGGGAAGAGAAACCCTGAAGCCACTTATAGGCTGGGAGGGAGTTGCTAGCAGTCACAAAGAAGAAAGAGACTTGGGCATCATCATCACTGATGACCTAAAATCATCCAAGCAGACCTCTAAAGCAGTAGGTAAGGCTAGGGGTGTTAGGGTGTATTAGTAGGGGTATCACAAGTCGTAAGAGGGAGGTAATAATCCTCTGTACAAGACATTGGTTAGCCCCATCTGGAGTACTCGTGCAGTATTGGAGGCCACACCTTCACAAGGACATTAACCAAATTGAGGCAGTCCAGAGAAGGGCAACCAAAATGGTGCAGAGACTGCATCAGAAGACATATGAGGACAGATTAACGGAGCTCAATATGTATACCCTTGAGCAAAGGAGGAGAGAGGTGATATGATCGAGACATTTAAACACCTTAAGGCATAAACAAGGTGAAAGAGTCTAACATGTTTAAATATAAGAAAAATAGCAGGACAAGAGGACACAGCATGAGAGTAGAGGGAGGCCGATTAAGGGGAATGTGAGGAAATTCTTTTCACAGAAAGGGTGGTAGATGCATGGAATGGCTTACCACAAGAAGTGGTGGCTATGAATACAGTGCAGGGCTTCAAACAGGTGGGATAGGCATAAGGGAGCAATACAAATGACTACGAATAGATAGGTCACTGACAGAGCAAAGGCCGATGGCACATTTATAAGGTAGAAAAAGAAATGGGCAGACTGGATGGGCCTTGCGGTCCTTATCTGCAGTCAACTTCTATGTTTCTATGTAAGATTAAAGATAGAGAAGATCCTCTTTTGGGGATAGAGCAACTCTTCACTCCAGAGATATGCTTATTGAGAGACTACACTCATGTTAAGGTTAAAAGCAAGAGGTATTACATGGCTATGATTTCTTCCTCATTTAGGAAGGTAGTGCTGAAACGCTGGCTGGATGATGTTCCAATCACCTATACTGAGTGGTTACAAGAACTGCTATTTAACCTGAATATGGAAAAGTTTGGAGCGATTAGGAGAAATTGCTTTTCAAAATATGGTTCGATTCAGGAAAAACGACATGTATTGTATTTAATTCAGTCTGGCTCCTGTATAGTTGGATAGAGGTGATATCGAATATGGATTTTTTTTAGAAAGATCTGACCTACCTTGACTACCTGCATGGGGATGAGGGTTGGAAAGGGTTGGGGAAGGGGGGAGGAGGAGAGAAAGAGGGCTTCACCTCATTTCATTTATGTTTTCTGTATGTTGACATATATTTATGATTTTCCTCCTTCTCTGTATTGGAAAAATTTAATAAACTTGAATTTAAAAAAAAAAAGGGGGGGTTGTTGCAAGGACTTATAAGACAGAGGTACAGTTGCTTGCAAAAAGGGACTCAGAGATTGAAGGAAAACTCAGATGGACTTTTCGGTTTATTTGGCCTTTGTAAATAGTTATACTGAACAATGTTATTTTTTATGTTACTGCTAGTACAAATGAATACTCTTGTTGTGAAGCTTACAGCTGTTCCTGATTTTTCCTATGCTTCCTGACCTGTACCTCGACGACACGCTAGAGTGATGAGTACTCTACCTCATGACAGGGGATCCAAGGAGATTGGATGTAATAGGCAAATGTACTTAATGCCTCTGACACACTGGGGTTCAGAATTCTAAATTACCAGGCTTACATAATTAAGTATCAAAATAGCCCATGGAAATCTGCCCTGAGTGCTAGTTAGACTCAGCCTGATAGCCCTATAAAGGTAGAACTTGCTAAAACTGCATTGGCTGGTATTGATGCTGGTAATCATCTACTGCGGTCAGTGTATGATGCATCTGTTGCTTCTGCTGGGGCTGCTGCCTCTGGCATTTCCCTCAGGAGATATTCTTGGTTCCAAGCATCTGGTTTCACTGCCGACATACAGCAAGCCGTACAGACTGCTCCTTTCCGGGGCTCCAAGTTATTTGGGTCATATGTAGATAATGCTCTCAAAGACTTTCAATCATCCGAAATGACTCTGAAGTCTGTAAAGTCCTTGACCACACAAAATTCAAGAGTATGCAGTAGGGGTGTATTTTGTAGGCCTGCATGCTGTGGTGGCCATGGCTTCTGTCCACAGCACCATGGTCAAGGAGATGGCTGTCCTCCGAATCCCTCCACCACTGGTGGCTATTCCAAGGCAACCAAAGGTTTCCGGTTCAGGCAGCCCTGCCGCCCCTGGCACCTTCTGACTCCCCACATTTTCTGCCATCCCATTGCTTCCAGGATACAAGTTGGGGGAAGTATCTTCATTCATATGCTAATATGGAAGGAGAGCACCACAAATGAGTGGGTTCTGGAAATAGTACAGAAAGGACATGCCTAGAGTTGCTGTGTCCAAGCCTCCAGTGCACCCTCCACCTCCTTCTCATTATCCTCTTGGCTACTTATTCCTGCTGAGAGGAGAAGTACAGTCCCTTCTCCTGAAGAAGACTATCAAACCCATCACTTTTGAGGTTGGGAATGAGATTTTATTCCAGGTACTTTCTGATCCCCAAGTCCACAGGACACCTGTATCCAGCACTGGACCTCAGAAACTTAAACTATTTCATCGAATACAAAAAGTTTTGAATGATGTTTTTTCAGGCTCTCATCCCCCTACTGCAAACAGGGGATTGGCTCTGTGCTCTGGACACTGGACATCAAGGACTCTTACCTTCATATCAAAATCCAAACATGCCACAGGCAGTACCTTTACTTTATACTTGACAACCATTATCAATTCCAAGTCTTGCCCTTTGTCATACTCAGCACCAAGGGTATTTATGAAATGTTTTGCAGCTGTGGCAGCAGCCCTCCGGAAGGAAGGGCTTTTTCTCTTCCCGCATCTGGATGATTGATTCTTGCAGGGCCTGTACTGGAAAGTAGTTCAACACACAGTATCCTGAATTCTGCAATTGTTCGAGGGCCTGGGTGTTACGGTCAATGTACCAAACTCCATCCTTTTTTCTCCTGCCAGTGCCTCCAGTATTTTAGTGTTACAACACCTGTGCGGATCCTCACAATGGATGCCTACATGTTAGGATGGGATCTGGGCCCACTCCAGACCAAGGGGTTGTGGACTGACCTAGATTCAGATCTCCATATCAATGTTTTGGAGATGAAGGCTGTTCTTCTTGGTCTCCAGGCCTTTGCAGGATGTCTCAGTCTAGGACCCCTGTTGATGAAGACAGACAATGTCAGTGTGATGTATTATATCAATGAGCAAAGGGGCACTCACTCTTATCCCCTGTGCAGGGAAGCAATGAGAGTTGGGCACTGTCACATGCCCTTCGGTTGACAGGGGTATTTCTCCAAGGAGTCCAAAACTTCTTAGCAGACAAGCTAAGTCGGTCACAGTCATGGGTTCATGAGTGGGAATTGCTGACCTCCATGTTAAATGACCTGTTAGTGAGGTGGGGTTATCCAGAAATTGACCTTTTTGCATCCCCACACAACAGAAAATTGATGCATCTTTGAGCTCTGTCTCCAGGGCCTGGATTTTTTTTGGTGAGATGCATTGTCCCTCTTCTGGAAAGTGAGGTTCTTTTATGCATTCCCTCCAATCCCTCTCATTCCGGGGCTTCTACTCAAGCTGCAGCCAGACTAGGCCACCTTAATACTAGTAGCCCCTTTCTGGATTTGCCAAGTCTGGTTTCCCCTGCTGCAGCATCTGACAGTGGAACCTCCTGTTCAGTTTCCCCTGTGTTGGGGTCTACTGTCACAGGACAGGGGATCCCTGGTCCACTTGGACCTGCAATCCCTACATCTGCACACATGGCTCCTGACGATGTAGTCATTGCATGTTTTGGGGTTTCTTCCCAGGTAGCTGATGTCTTTCTGGCAGCTAGAAAGCCTTCCACAATATACAGCTGTTTGTTAAAATGGAAGCATTTCTCCATATGGTGTGCTTCCCATTCAGAGGACATGTTTACATGTCCTCTTAATACTGTGCTGCCCTACCTCCTGTCTTTATCACACTCTGGTCCACAGTACTCATCCATTAAAGTGCACTTGGCTACCATTGTGATTTGCTATGCCCTTATTGATGAACACATGGTGGCACAACTAGAAGTGTCCAGTACCTTCCCTAAAGGAGCTATGAAATGTTTTTTTACATAATTAACTGCCCTTCTGTCTTCCTTTCAATTACGGTTATTAGAAAGTACAGTTACATAAGAACTTACCGTAACAGTAGATCTTCGAGACAGGCTCTTGCAGTAGGTAATTACATATAGGACTGACGCTGGCAGGTGGCAGGACCCCGCGGAAAAATTTCTAGCTAGCAGTCCCTGGCGAGGGACCGTCCCCCACGTCAGGTGACCAGCGTCAGGAGACGTCAGTATAAAGGGGCGGTCCGGACACCCGCCTTCCAGTTCCTTCCCGCCACAGGCCAAAAGAGGCCGGACAAGAGAGAGGTGGATATTTCCCTCAATGGAAAAGGAGCTGAAAAAGCCTAGGGGGAATTGAGGGTGGGAAGGTATTACCTACTGCAAGAGCCTCTCTCGAAGATCTACTGTTATGGTAAGTTCTTACGTAACTGTACTATCTTACTTTGAGAGGGCTCTTGCAGTAGGTAATTACATATAGGACTGAATCCCAAGCAGTCTGGAACAAAGCGAGGCACCGGGAGGAAGAAGACTACTCCAAAAAGTAGTTCTGGTTGTGCAAGTCTCAAGATAGGAGGCCTTGCAAAACTGCCAGCCTGAAGCCTGCTCTACGGCAAGAGGCAACATCCAAACTGTAGTGTTTAGTAAAGGTATGGACGGAAGTCCAGGTGGCGGCAGTGCAGATGTCTGCCGCAGACACATTCTTGAAACAAGCCGCTGAGGCAGCTACTCCTCTTGTGGAGTGGCCTCTGACTTGACCCGGGAGGGTCTTGTTGTATTTGTCATAACAGAAAGTGATGCAATGAGCCAACCACTTAGACAGGCATTGCTTGGAAACAGCATTGCCTTCCCCTTTGTGAGCAAAAAAGATGAACAATTGATCAGTTTTTCTGAGATCCTTCGTCCTGTTGGTGTAGTATCTCAGAATCCGGTGAACATCCATAGTATGGAGTAAATACTCCCCCTTAATTAGAGTACTGAGTGAAAAAGGCAGGTAACTGTATGGACTGATTTAGAGTAGACTCAGCTACTACTTTAGGGAGAAACTTACGATTCGTGCGAAGAGTAACACGTTCCTTGTGAAAAATCAAGTACGAGATTTTACACTTCAGGGCCTGGAGCTCAGAAATTCTCCAAGCAGAAGTAATGGCCACCAAGAAGAGAGTCTTCCACGAAAGGAACTTCAAATCCGCAGAAGCTGCAGGTTCAAAGGGAGGGAGAGTAAGTTTCTCGAGAACAAATTTCAAGTCCCAAGGGGGAGCAGGAGTATGGATGGGGGGCCTCAGATGGAGGATCCCTCCGAGAAAGGTCTTAGAGACCTCCAGTTGAGCGAAAGCTTTGTCTGCGAAAGGGAACATGAAACAGATGATGTAGATACTCCAGCAGAAGCCCCGCTGAACAGGAGAAGGGTTCCACATTCTTGGAAGCGGCCCAGATAGTGAATCTTTTCCACTTCATGGCATAAGTGGATCTGGTGGAGGGTTTTCTGGCCTCCACCAAAATCTCTGCCACTTTGGGAGACACTCCAAAACAGGACTGGGCTAAGTCTGCAGGAGCCATGCATGCAGTTGAAGGGATTTGAGGCCTGGATGGACCAGGGTCCCCTGATCCTGGGTCAATAAACCTCGAGATAGAGGAAGAGGAAGAGGAGGATCTTCTGAGTATTATTGTAGAAGAGAGAACCAAACTTGCCTAGGCCAGAAAGGAGCGATCAGAATCATTCGCACTCTTTCTGAAGCTAGTTTCTGCAAGACTTATGAGATAAGTGGAACTGGGGGAAAGGCATAGACGAATCTGTCCTTCCAGTCTAGAGACAGAGCGTCCCTCCAAAGTGCGCCTCGCTCTGGAACGAGCGAGCAGAAGATGGAAGTTTTATGCTTAGGGGATGCTGAACAGGTCTGACCTGTGGTGTTCCCCAAAGTTGAAGATATTGTCTAGGACCCCTTGGTCCAGTTCCCTCTCGTGAGTCAGAGCAGAAGAGTGACTTAGCTTGTCTGCCAGGGTGTTGTCGACTCCGGAATGTGGTTGCCGTGAGGGAAGGTCAGGTTGTTTTGCCCAATCCCAAACCCTCATTGCCTCACTGCAAAGAGGGTAGGACCGAGTCCCTCCCTGTTTGTTGATCACCACACCATGCACATGTCCGTCTGGACGGCTAGGTGGCCGGGAAGGATGTATTGGTGAAGGGCTTGGAGAGCGTACAACACTGCCCAAAGCTAGAGCACATTGATGTGGAGAGCTTGTTCTAGCTTGGACCAGGAGCCCTGGGTCCGATGAGGGCCTAGATGGGCTCCCCAACCTTCGCCTGAGGCGTCTGTGGTTAGAGTCTGGTAGGGGGGAGGATGAAAAAAAGGAACTCCCCGAAACAGGTTCTCTCGAACCATCCACCATTGCAAGTCTCAAATCATCGGCGAGGAGATCAGAACTGGGTGATCTAGGTCGTCCACTAGCTGATCCCATTGAGAGCGTAGAGTCCACTGAGAAATCCTCATGTGGAGTCGAGCACGAGGCACCGTCAGGATAGCAGCCACCATGAGCCCGAGAAGGCGAAGGACCGACCTCGCAGAGACCATCCTGTGGTTGGACAACAGACTTATTTGGGTCTGAAGGGTGGACGCCCTGTCCGGCAGCAGGAAGGCCTTGCCCGTGGTCATATCAAGAATCGCCCAATAAATTGTAGCCTCTGGGATGGGTCCAGATGAGACTTGGAATGGTTGATGGTAATACCCAGGCAGGCAAAAACCTGCTGGGTAAGGGAGAGGTAACCCAGGAGTTCCTCCCTGGACGAGGCCGCCAGGAGCCAGTTGTCCATGTGCGGGAAAACCTGCACTCCCCTGGTACGCAGATGGGCCGCCACCACTGCCAGGCATTTGGTAAACACTCGGGGGGCCGAGAATAGACCAAACGGGAGTGCCTTGAACTGGTAGTGGTCCCCCTGGAACACAAAACAAAGGTATTTGTGATGAGATGAGTGAATGGGAATGTGCAGATAAGCATCCTGCATATCCAGAGCACAAAGCCATTGACCCGGCCAGAGGAGGGGCAGAAGGCTCTGCAAAGAGAGCATCCTGAACCTTTTGTATTCTACTTAAAGATTCAGGGAACTGAGATCCAAAATTGGTCTGAGATCTCCTGTCTTCTTTGGGACCAGGAAGAAATGGGAATAGTAACCGTCCTTCGCAGATGAAAGGGGATGGGCTCTATTGCTTGTTTCAGCAGGAGAGCCTAAATTTCCTCCTGGACCAAGAGAAGATGTTCCCTTGAATACGACGACTTCAGAGGGGGGTGGCAGGGTGGTTTCTGAAGAAACTTTATTGAGTGTCCTTCTGCTATGAGCTGGAGCACCCAAGAATCTGTGGTTATCCTCTCCCATCCCGGAAGGTGGAGGGAAAACCTCCCTCCTACTGGTTCCTCCGGGGAGTCTGGAGGCAGTGGGAGAGGAAAGGAGTCAGGTGATGTGGGGCAGCGCCACAGCTGAAGCACCCGCTGCTTTTTTGGGCGGGGGCGCTTGGCAGCTGTGGGGGCCCGGCGTTTTGTGGTCCACCTTTCCTGGGGTTTCACCTTTGGCCGATTCCGTCTGCAAAAGGGATGGCGCTGCTGCTGATGAGGATGGTACAGGGAATCAACTGACTTCAGTGCCATCCTCTTCTATTGCAAATAGGTGATGATGTCCTTGACATCACCCCTGAAGAGCACCGACCCCTGGAAGGGTGCTTCCTGGATAGCAGATTGCACCTCCAGGACCAACCCTGACACACGGAGCCAAGCATGATACCATAGGCCTACAGCGAAAGCTGAGTTCTGCCCAGCAGTGTCCACTGCATCATATGTCGCATGTAGCATGTGTCGACTGGCTGAACGAGCAGAGCGGAAGAGATCAGCCAACTCCTGCTTGACTTGGGAGTCAGGCAAGGAGTCCAATTTGGCTTCCGCCTGAGTCAGAATGGCCTTCTGGTAGTCCCCATATGGCCGACATAGTTCGGGGTCCTGATCCCCAGCGTGGAGGAAGTGTAAATCTTTCTCCCATATTGGTCTAGAAGGCGTGATTCCTTATCAGGTGGTGACGAGCTAAAATGTTTGGGGTTCGCCAACCAGCCATGAGCGGCGCTAATCACAGCCGAGTCGGCATGAGGGTGAGAATCCAGAAAATCAACACCCTCTGGAGCCTGATATAGCCTGTTCGACTTCCTAGGAAGTGGGGCTAAGGCCGATGGCTGTTTCCATATTGTGGTAACGAGGTCGGCGTGCGGCTCTATCCAGGGTGGCACCAAGGCAGGAGCTGTTACGGGCAGATCCAGATGTTCAGCGAGTTTCAGATGCTGAGGATCTGGTTCCAGGGAGTGCCAGTGATGAACCTCCTGGATTTTCCTAAGCAACTCCGTAAAAGAAGGATCCTTCGGAGGAGACTTCGGAGGAGTCCTTGGCCTGGGCTTCGACGGAAAGCGTGGCTCGTCGTCTCTCTCGGAGCAACCGTCGGAAGAGTCCAAGGAGTCTGAGGGTGAAGAGGAGGATGAAGAGGAGAAAGACTCCCTTTCCCGACCCGGGGAGGAACGGACCCCTTGGAAAGTCCCCGGGGAAGCGTGTCCTGCCCTTCTCTGGATCCAGACGGAAGAACCCTGGAGTCCGGAGGTGGTGAGGGAGTGTGCTGCCTCGGACGTATTGGAACCTGGGATGGCACCATCGCCAGAAGGCAGCTCTCAACCTCTTTAGTGAGCTGAGCCTTGGTCTCAGCCCACCAGGAGGCCAGAGTCTCCTGCATGTCCACCAGCAGCCGTGAGGGTGGTGGAGGAGGAGGAGGAGGCGGGGGAATAAGGATGTGGGTTGTAACCGTATGGAGTGTATCCAAAACCCGGCTGTGGGTAGCCCAGCCTCGGGTATTGTGGCATCGAGTACTGCGGCGTCACGGCATTGGGTACTGTGGCGCCAGATACTGTGGTCCCGGGTATGCTGGCATCAGATAGGATGGAGGGTACCCGGGAGCCGGGGGGGGGCTGCCAGAGCAGACAGCCCGGCCATAGGCCTCACGGGCGGGTCCATAGTGGAGACCCCAGAGGGCAGAGGGCCCAATGGGAGCGGAATGTCTCCCAGAGTTGGTAAGGCCAACTTCAGGGCCGACGGCGGAGGCCCTGGCATCGGAGGTACCAACATCGGAGGGGTCAGCATCGGAGCCAGCGTCCGGGGAGCCGACATCAGGTCTGGCGCACCAGGTGGTGGAAGGGCTGATGGAGGCAAAACATCCCAGCTTCGCCCGGGGATGGAGGGGAAAACGGGGTCGAGTTGAGGAGACTTTGGTTCCCCAGATGGCAGCAAAGGCTGCAGGGAGCCGGGTACGACAGACGTGGGGGGGGTCTGTCATCGGTTCCTTTGCCAGCCGGACGTCGGACGAGCCAACGTGAGGCTTAGGGGTGAGCTCCCGGCGGGCACTGGAGGAGCCAGCGTCCGACTTATGAGAGCCATCACCGGAGGTGGGCCGAGTAGAGTGATCGGCCTGGTCCAGTGGAGTGGAGGCCGTGCGCCGCCCTGGAGGGTCGGACGTCTTACTGGCCCTTTCCGGGCGGACGTCGGAGAAGCTGATGCCCGGCTTACCAGAGTCGCCCACAGTGGTAGGCCACGAGCCTGCGGCTGAACCAAGGGCGGAGGCCTCCAAGTGCCTGGAGGCACCCACAAGGCCCAAGCACGAGCCAGACAGGTGGGCCGACGCCCCCTCGGAAACCTCCGAGGCGGCCGTCAAGGAGCGATCCCCCAGAGGGGATGTTACCTGCATCCCAACTACTCCCGAGGGAGAGACAGTGGAGGAGCCCTTGTCCCAATGCCTCTCCTTCTCCTTCTTCTTCTGATGGCCTTTGGGGAAGTGGATGCCTGCCTCAGTTTTTTGAGCTCTTTCTCCATA
Source organism: Neoceratodus forsteri (assembly GCA_016271365.2). Classification (NCBI taxonomy): domain Eukaryota; kingdom Metazoa; phylum Chordata; order Ceratodontiformes; family Ceratodontidae; genus Neoceratodus; species Neoceratodus forsteri. The sequence continues at coordinate 575,346,037 of CM057452.1, forward strand.
GAACTCATTTTTTTCTTCAAAATATGGGCTTCCAGGGATTGCTGCCATCTTTTCCGGGTAGCCGCGTTGAAACTGAGGCAGTGCTGGCACTTCTCAACCGGGTGATCGGGGCCTAGGCAGAACAGGCGCAGGGAGTGGCCATCCTTGTGTGGCAGCTGGGCACCGCACGAATCGCACTTAGTCTTGTGCTCAGAGGGTGTAGGGGACGACATACACCGACGATTGTACTGACGTTAGTCGAAAATACCTACCGTAAAACCGACGTAAGGTAGGGCTGACGGCGCACAAACTTTTCCGCTATTGATGCTGCAACGAGCAACGGCAGGAAAGAGCTGGAAGGCGGGCATCCGGATCACCTTTATACCGACGTCTCCTGACGCCGGTCACTTGATGGGGTGCGGTCCCCGCCAGAGGACTGCTAGCTAGAAATTTTTCTGGGGTCCTGTTACTTCGTCAAGCGCCAGTCCTATATGTAATTACCTATGCAAGAGCCCCTCAAGTAAGATCTTATAATTTAAATTAGATCAGGGAGGGGGGTAGGAAACAATCCACATCAAAAGTCAGGAGAAATCGGGGGCTACCAGTGGGGAGAAGTGCCGGGTGGCGCCCGCAAGATGTGGCAAAAGCGCCGTTGGGGCAACTTTCATGTCCCTAGCCCACCGGACTGTCTAAGGGGCTGGGGAGAGCCAGAAACAGAAAATAACTTTTTAAAGCACTCCCCAACCCTACAAGTGGTGCTGGTGGGTCGGGGAGTAACTGGGAAGATGGCGACAGTCGGGACTACATGTCCCATAATGCCTAGCGGCTGAAACGGACATTTCTATATTCAGTTCCAACAGGGGAGCCTTTAAAATGGAGCCAGCAACTCAGCTCCAGCCCTAGAAAGATGGGGTGAACGAAATAATATGAAACTTAATGAAAATAAATGTGCAGTGATACGTTTTGGAAAAATAAACCAACAATATCCATATTTCTTAAATAATAAGCTCATAAAGAATAGTACATGTGAGAAAGACCTTGGTGTATGGATAAACTCTAAATTGTCCTCGGATACACATACTGTTAAAACTGTAGGGAAATGTAATAGTATTATTCATTCCATTAAAAGAGCATTCATTTCTAGTAATAAAGACTGTGTACTAAAGTTATATAGGACATATGTACTACCCCATCGTGACTATGGTTCACCAATCTGGAGCCCATACTTAAAAAAGGATATTCTAAAGATTGAAAAAGTTCAAAGGAGACTGACAAAATCTATTAAAGGATTAAAAAATAAGCAGTATGAAGAAAGACTGATTGACCTAAATCTGTACTCTTTGGAGACCAGAAGAATCAGAGGAGATCTATTATTTTTATATTGAATCACGGAAGACAAGGCCTTAATGGCACAATGTAATATAAGAAGGGTTCAAAAATTAGTAAATTCAAGATCACATGATAAACAAATATTTATATATAGGGCAAGAACTAATAGGCATCAATGTTTTTATAATATATGAACACCTACAATTTGGAATACTTTGCCTAAGAATGTTGTGGATTATACATCATTTGACATATTTAAAAGTAGGTTAGATAAATTTTTGTTGCCAAATTACATAAGAAACATCAACAGATAAGCCCACTATGAGTGGGAGGCAATTAAATGGGTCAATGACCTATTTTGTCTATACATACCAAGTTACCAAGTAAATGTACCCCCTGGCCCTAGAGACCCTCAGAAGGGACCAGGAGGGTACTAGCCATGCAGCCAAATGCTGCCAACAGAGCCCAATTATATCTGTACATGTTGTGGAAAGTGACTGAGTCATATAGAGCTTTTTGATGGCGATCATCTTTGCAGAGGCTGCTAGACAACAGCGTAGGATCCGATTGGTAGCTGCAGTACATCCAATCAGGATGAAGGGCTCGTGAGTGTAGTGAACCAGTCAGTGATTGGGTTTTGAACATGACTATTCTGAACTTTACAGTTGGTGTGAGAGACTTCTGAGGAGGTTTTTGAAGCGAGAAGGTGTGTTTCTAATCAGCTCCTACTGCTGACAAGCTCAAATCCTACAATTTTGTGCTTGCTGCGCAAGCTAGGAAACAAAAAGAGACTTTCCAAGGACCTGAAATTCAGAGGGTATATTTTTATCTGCATTCAATGTTACCAGACAGAAGATCCTGTGGTTGATGCCTTCTGTGCAGGTTCAGGACTGGCAACTAACTATTCTAAAGCCTGAAATGATTTGTTACCTGTAAGGGAGAGTGAGGTAAACTAAAGCTACTACCTCATTTCCCTACCAGTTCATAGACTGAGTTAATTGTGCTGTACCTATGCTCTGAGGTGCTGCCTGTTACCTAATTGTTGCCTACCTACAGTCAAGGTGGGTGAAGACAAGTCCCTTTGTAGGGCGAAGACTGCCTACTTGTAGTCGAGGTGGGTGAAGACAAGTCCCTCTGTGGGGTGAAGAGGATCATTTCTTACATTCCAAGCCTTTCCTGCCTGTTCTTCCAAGTTGCCTGAAAAGGGGAGACATTCCACAACATCCTGCATCTGTGTCATCTAAGGTCGTGAGTACTGGGTTTTACCCACACAAATACTTTCCTAATTGTACAGCTAGCTAGCTTTTAACATTATATCTGGGCTCCTGCGTGACCTTAGCAATGCCCTTAGCAACTAGTACAGCCAGAATAAACTGTTTCACTGCACCCCCTGGTGTAATTGGTGCTTTGCTCTGCAGCCACTCAGTATTTCATCTGTGCTGCACCCAGCTTTTCCACGTCACAGGCCTGCAGCTACTCAGTGTGTGCACAATAATATTGAGAGTTCTCACAGGGACTGAGGGGTTAACTGGTGCACCAGTGGGGGGGGATAGATCTGGGACTGGTAATTCTGAACTGAATTGCACCTTTCCTGAATATCTGTGTGTTTGATGTCACTGATTTTGCATAGAGTCTAGAATATTATTGAATGCTTTTATTTCCCGTTGTTTCCACTGCTCCCTACCTCTTTATCCACCCCAAAATGAACCCCAGTTGTTTATTTTCTGAAAACTGTTGCAGCCATTGCATTATTGTGTAGTGTGATATTTCATGCTTAGAGTTATAAGCGGGAAGGGGTCTGTATATTGTTTACCTGTTTCCAAGGGAAGGGGCTGAACATCATTTCCTGTGGGGAACCAACCTGGCAGTACGCTGCTGGAAGGATCCCCATAGGTGGAGGCACCGCGCCAGTCACATAGTCTATTTTACCCACGAACTCGGGTGCCAACCTATGTTCCCTGAGGCAGCACCACCGGTGGGTGGGTGTGCAGGTAGAAGGGAAGGGGTGGGTTACATACTGTAGAGGACAATGAATTCACTGCCCTTAAATTTCACTGTTTTCATCAGCTCCAACATTTTCACGGCAGTTTAATTTAGCTGAAGTGCAACAGCAACCTAACTTGTCAATGGCAGCATATATTTTCACTGGCATGCAATTTTCACTGGATTTCCAAAATAGTGAATATAGCGAAAATGTTGTTCCAGTGAAAAATAGGTCCTCTACAGTTAATATGTAGCTTTGGGGTGCTCTTAGATATACATAGAGTTCCACTCTCCTTACCAGCTACTGCTATTTCTTTTCATATTTCTAATACATTCTATGACACCAATAACACCATTCCATGCTATTCATCTGAATGGCCTGGAACAGTGTTATTCATGTCATAGCATATTTAGGCAGTGTGAACTCAGACAGCAGCAACTGCTGAGGAGGGAAGGATTAAAGGTACTGTAGTTACAAAGGCAACAACATCAGATGATTAACAAAAAAGGTCAAAAACATATAATATTGGACAGACACTAAAAGGGAATGGGAGGGCATCTAGAGGTGTAAAAAACTGTTTCCTGTCACCTTTATTGGAGACCAGGGTTTGAATCTCATCAGCCCCCAGCTGCATACTCACCTGGAAACAAACTCTGGCTCAGTGTGCCTTTCCTGGTTAAACAATTTCCCCTTCCCCTTTAAGGATATTTTGCACATGTGTCCCTGTGACAGGGCTAAATAAGGTCCCCTCCAGCATCCCTGGAGCTACCTCTTCCTCCCCTGAAGCCACGCTGGTTGCGGGAAGAAAACTAAGTTCATTGGCCTGAAAATGTTTTATTTTGTCCCCTTGAATAATTTTGGGCCTGAAAATTCTGCTTGGATCCCAATGACCAGGGTGTATTCCTGCCCTTGGATTGCGGCATGCAAACTTTTGCTGTTTTTCCGGGTTCCTTGACCTCCTCCTTTAGAGCTGATCCAAAAAGGAGGTCTCCTTCCTAGGGGGCATTCACCAAATGCACCTTTGAGGAGGCATCCGCCTGCCATGCCTGCAGCCACAGGTTACATCAAGCTGAGGTCTGGTAAAATATGGTTATTGCTGCACATCTGACTGCCTCCTCAGATACGTCAGCTGAGTAGGCAGAAGCTAGCCCCATTAGTTGTAGTTGCTGCAGAGCGGGTTTGTTCTTATCTGGCTCATCAGCAAGCTGGAATGCCAGGTCAGTGGCCTATGATAGTGTGGCTCATGCTGAGAAAAGGTTGGCTGTAGCTGCCTTGAGTGGGGTTGCGGCAGACTAGAACGTCTTCTTGAGGGACGAGTCCACCTTTCCATCCACTGGGTCCTGCAGGGAGGCTCTACCCTCTGCTGGGAGAACCGTTTTTTTTTTTGGCAAGGTTTGGAGGCTGATGGTAGCCTGAAAGCTGGCTTTGAGTGCTTAGGAGCCGGTGAGGAGGGTCTCAGGTGAATCTCCTCAGTTGCCTGTTCGATGAAAAAAAGCTAGCTCATCCAAGTCAAGGTTTGTGGATGGTGAGGCACTGGAATCGAAGTCATTGTCCAGAAGTTCCCCCTCTTCTGGGGAGGAGTAACTGGACTCTGATGGGTCAGGGGACCTGTCTTGTCAGTGTTTCCCCTTGTGGGCATCTTGGATCTGCTCCTGGATCTGGACTTCTTTCTCCTCCTGTCATGTCGTGAGGAGAGGTATCCCTCCTCGTCCGAGGATGGGAAGGGGATTCGCCTTTGGGTGGTTTTCCTCTGCATCCTGTGATCTGGGAATTGTGCAAGATATCAAAGGGAGACGGGATGCGGCCAAAAGCCCTGTTTATTTATTTATTTATTTTTTTTAGTTAGTACATTTTACCTTGTGGCCCTCAGTCTGCCTCTTCACGTCCCAGCATCCGCCCACCTCCGGACGCTGTCCAGCTCTGTCCCAGCCCCATTGAAGCCCCCTCCACCATCTACCCCCTCGGCTTGCCCCCTGCAGTGGGGTGGCAGGGAGTCCCCTCCTTACTCCCCACTGACAGAGGATCCAGTATCTGGGCGGTGGTGAACCAAGGCCAGCCAGCTTCTCAGATGACCATCAAGCTGCCGCGACTGAGTGCCACACTTTCCCTTTTTTTCTCCGACGCGGGCTGGGGCGTGCAATGACACCAATGGAAGGAGGCGAGCACACATTTGCACGCGCTCCTTCCCGGTGTCATGCCCCAAGCTCATCCTTGTCTTACAGTGCCAGCGCACTGCCCTCCGGTCTCCACCAGAAGTCACTGGAGCACCGACGACTGGGACCCCCCCTCCCCCGGAGAGGGAGAGCAGTCTATGGACGCTCAATCCTTCTCCTTCCCTGCTGACCCCTGGCACCCTGAGTCCATTCCTGAACCCAGATCGCAAGCGTGGAGCGAGGTGTGGCTTCCAGCACCTCAACCCTCAGCGCCACCAGGCCAGCAAAAGCCCTGTTTAGCTTTCTGATGAGGTCTGGATGAGGAATGCCACCCATCTGAGGTGGTGGTCTGTTCAAACCCCGTCACCAGGGATTGTTGTTCCTGCAACTCTGAAATGGATGCATCTGTGGCCTCCTCCAACCTTGGGGCCATGGCCTTTTCGCACTTTAAGCAGAGCAAGCCCATGAAGGTGGCCAGCAAGGGGAGATCTGCATTTGAAGCACTTTCTGCCCCAGAGGGCTTGTTCATTTTAGCGGAAGACATACTGATGTTTGTGGTGTCCCTTGGGCAAGGAATTTAAACTGTGACTCTGTTCCAGCCCTTACTGACAGACCCACGATAGCCCCTTTTACAGTCCCTCCTGATGACACTGATGCTTGGAGCTAGGGGCTTGAAAAGTCGTCGACGAGTGAAGGCCAGTAGTGAAGCTTGGAGTCAGGAGCTTGTAAATCCATTGACGAGCACAGGCCAGTAGATGCTCGTCGACATGCTAGAAGCGTTGCCTCCCCACTCGCCTTGAAAATACTGCCAATGACCTGGTTCATCACGGAACCCCTGCTGGTGGAGTGCGATCACTTTGACTGACTTCTCTGTTGCTCTGAATGGAGCCTGAGCTTGGTACAGCGTATCCGTCGACGAACCGAAGGGGAAACGCGGCTCTTCCGCTGCCAGGAATAACTGTTGCAGTTTCTCCCTGTTGCTCCTGAGAGCAATATAGTTGTTATTTTGTGCCCCTTGTAAGTTCTGCTGCACCCCAGAAGGAGCCAGCTCTGTATGGGGAAGGCAGCCCTGCAGGAACTCCTCAGAGCACGGGAAGGTGGGGGGAAGGGGAGCCAGTCTGTACAGCATGCACGGCTGAGACTAGAGTCCCCAGTAAAGAAAAGAGGCAAATCCCTTAAGTAGAATTTCTTGATGAAGCTGCTGAACCTCTCTTGCCAATAAAAATAATCAGTACTTACAGTCTGATGTCTCCAGCTCTGGTGCCAGTCTGTACAGCTTGCACGGTTGAGAGTGGAGTCCCCAGTAAAGAAGAGAGGCAAATCCCTTAAGTAGAATTTCTTGATGGAACTGCTGAACCTCTCTTGCCAATAAAAGTAATCAGCACTTACAGTTTGATGTCTTCAGCTCTGTCACTCGGGTGACAGAGCCCCTACAGAGAACCTTCCTCTTGTCAGGCAGGAAGTAAATTGATGGCTGCAGGAAAAGGAGGAGAGGAAGTAGTCTCCCCTGCAGAGATCTGTATCCTGCCTGTCAAATGGTACCAGGAAGGACCTCCCAGTAATTATGAGTCCAGAGACCAGCTTTAGGGGAGAGAATAGTCTTGACTATGCCTGTGTAGCCTGTGAGGCCTTCGGGCCTACCCCTTGACTGAGTACGTACAAAGAGTACTTTTACTACCCAGCTTGCACTTATGCCCCCTCATCTATTTACATCAGCTACTCATCGTGAATTGTCATAACATGTCAGATTATTAAAACTGCTATGTATATGTCACAGCCTTACCATGTAACCAACTGTAAATAATTGTAACCTCTTTCTATGTTCATAATTTGTTGAATCTTGTGTTGTTTCTGTATCATTGTATTGTACCTGCTCTTTTAATATAGTCCTTGACAGGACCTCCTTGTAAATCAGCATGCTCAATGCAGCTTTCCTTTGAACAAACTTGAATTTGAGTAATCTACTATTGGTGTGTGTGTGTGTGTGTGTGTGTGCGCACGTGTGGGGGGGTGTATGCATAGTGACTGCCTGTTAGATGTGCTTTCATCTTGGTTGCAACTGGGTGGAGTTGTACCTCTATTTTGTTTGCAGCTGGATTGATGCATCCCTCTTTTTTGTTTGCAGCCATCTGGATGCAAGGATTCCTTTTGCTACATGGTGGGTGTATGCTTGCCTCCATTTTGTTGTCAGAGCTGTGCATGCCCTGGCTTCATTTTTCACTTTTTCTTTGATTTTTTTTTCTGGCAGATGGGATGATGCATGGCTCCAGTTGTATTGTGATTATTGGTAATAGGAGGCAGTATAGCGTAGTGATTAAAGCCACTGGTAGGGTTGCCACCTGTCAGGTTTTTTACCTGATGATTAGGTTTTCAGGGTCCCTATCAGGTAATCTGGTTTTGCTCTGTGCTGATCAGGTTTTTGAGCCATTTGAAACCAATTTTGTCATATCATTCATTGTTTCAACTACACGTCCTTGTTACAGACAAGTTCTGTTGTCAATAAAGCCCTTTGTTTGTGAAAGCAGTCAGCCTGGGAGGTGTAAAGTATGGCCATTAACACCATTAGCACTTACTTAACCTAATCTCTCTCTCTCTTGCTTACATCTGAGAGAAGTTTTCCTCACTTTTAAAGTGGCATTGCTTGGTATTTGTTTTAGTTTTTAATTCAGAAAGGGGTTTTTTAAAACTGCTTATCTTGTCTGCATCCTCAGAAGGGCTGAAATAACTGCATATTTGATTTTCCTTTGTGGCTAATAAACCACCAGGCTGTTTTGGGGCTGGAGAGGTTTACCTGTGTCTGACTTGGATGTCTGGATTTTTCTCTGTTTAATTAGCAGGGTACTTTCTCTGTCAAATTGTTGTGTAGGGTATCTTGCTGACAGGAAGGCACTCATCGCAGCGGTGGGTGAGAGCTTTTAGTCGATTGTTTTGTGAGGACACAGTTTAGCCCAACCCTTCCCACCCCTCACCCCACCCACCCCTGGAAATAGTTCCTTTATACCTGAGGTTCTGACGTCATTTCCTCAAGTGCAAGGTGCATTTCACTGTCATATCCTCTCTAGCACACTGCACTGATAATATAAGCATACACGTTGTATAATATATATATATATATATATTTCTATATAACAAATCACACACGCCGTGCACACACACACACACACACAAATACAATAAAAAAAACCAACTAGATAAACATGTGGGGAGTAGTGCAATGTAATGGCTGTGGGGCAGCAGTCTTCCGGGAGTCTTTCTGGAGGCTGAGATGCTGCCCTATTTGCAGACAACTATCTGCCCTGAGGGAGGAAGTTGCCCATCTTCAGGCCGCACTGGACAGTAGTAAGGAAACCTTCCCCCAGGCCACACTGGACAGTAGAAAGGGAACCTCCCCCATCCAGGGAGCACTAGCGCCACCACCACTACCTCAGAGGTTGAAGAAAGCACAGCAGTTTGACCACAGTGGGCTCAGGGAGGGTGAGGAGGGTGGAACAGAGGCACACCCAGTCAGTTGTTCCACTCCACAATCCATACACCATTCTGGGGGAGCATAGCTCCCCTATGGATGCACCCGCAGACAAGACTGATGATATCTGTCACAAGGGAGGCCCACAGAAAGGAGGCAGAGGGCACCAAAGGGAAAGAAAGCAGCTCCTGGTGGGGGACTCAATTATTAGGGGTATAGAACTGGGGGGAGCTGGGAAAAATGAAGTAAGGTGCCTGCCTGGTGCCATGGCTTGGAGGGACAGGAAGCGCATCCTCAGGATCACGAGAACAGCTGCAAGGGATTCCGAGCTGGACGTAATTGTCTACCTAGGGACAAATGACTTGGCTCATCATGAGATTAGAGCAGTGCAGGAGGACATTGCAGAGTTGGGGAGGGACCTAAGACGAGTAGCATACACAGTATCCTTCTCAGAGGTGCTGCCTGTCAAAAGCATGGGGGAGGCGAGGGTAATTGGCACCATGCAGTTTAATGAATGGTTGAAAAAATGGTGCGGAGCACAGGGGTTTGGCTTCATTGGGGACTGGGGTTCCACCTGGAGGGACACCAGCCTATACTGGCAGAATGGTCTGCATCTGTCCAGGAAGGGAACAAGTCTTTTGAGCAATCGGTTTAAATGCTTCATTGGCAAGCTTTTAAACTAGTCAAAGGGGAGGCAATGACAAGCAGCAGGAAAATCCCAGCCTCTCCCTACAAAAAACAGGGTACTAAATGAGAAAAAGACTGAGGTAGAACGGTCAGTGGGGATGCTGCAACAGAAGGTAAAGCCATCAAAAAATGGAGAGCAATGAGTACTAATGCCCGTAGTCTGGGTAACAAGCTTCCTGAATTAGTGGCCTTGATGGAGGAGGAACATCTGGATATCGTGGCAGTCACAGAAACATGGTACACACAAAACCATGACTGGGACATAAACATACCAGGATACACTGTCTACAGGAGGGACAGGGAGGGTAAAAGAGGAGGAGGAGTAGTTCTTTACATAAGGGAAGGAATAAAAGCAACAGAACAAAAGGGTAAACAGGGAGGAGGAGAAGAAGCACTGTGGGTAAATTTGGAGACAGGCAATGGCACCACAATACGCACAGGGGTTATATACAGACCCCCTTCTCAGGGGGAGGAAATGGACAGGAAAATGATAGAAAGTATACTTAGAATGGCAGAAAAAGGGGAGATATTGCTGATGGGTGCTCTGAATATGCCAGATGTTAACTGGAGTGCAGTTGCAGTTGCCACTTGAAGAGTGCAGTTATTCCAGATGCCTACAGGGACATGCCTTAGACAACTAGTACTGGAGCCCACTCGAGGGAGCAATATTAGACTTGATTCTCTCAAATGGAGATGGAGAGGATTATAGATGTAGAAGTGGGTAGCCATCTGGGAACTAGTGACCATCGAACAGTATGGTTCACAATAAACACAGCAATAGAGTCAAGCCATACAAAGACAAAAGTACTGGACTTTAGGAGGGCTGACTTTGCCAAAATGGGTGAGTGCCTAAGGAATGCACTAGCAAATGGGCAGGAAGGAGGGGTGGAAGAACAATGGGGAATAATAAAAACTGCCATCACAGAGGTAATCCGTCTTTTGGATGAGACGTTAAACCGAGGTCCCATCTGCCTGGATTGGTGGTAGTTCAGGTGGATGTTAAAAGATCACATGGCACTTATTGAAAAGAGTAGGGGAATTTCCCCTGTGTCCTGGCCAAATTTCCCTCATTCACTAAAAATACCACCAACAGCTTAATCTGGTTCAAGGTCAGTTGGCATTCATCTGTATCCCCTTCCCCCGGGTCGTGCCTGAAAATAGGCAAGATTTGTCTAGTGCACTTACCCAGTCAACAAAAGCTAAATAAATAAAATAAATAAAAAACGAGCCTTTGTGTGAAGCAAATAAACAAAACAAGACGATGTAAGAAACCACTTTGGTTCTCAAAGGAAGTGGCAGTGAAGGTTCAAGAGAAAAAGAAAGCATTCAGGAAGTACAAGGAATCGCAGAAGGAGCAGGACAGAGAACTGTATCAGTTAAAGCAAAAGGAGGCTGGGAAGGCAGTCAGAACAGCAAAGGCCCAAACCGAGGAAAAGATAGCCAACTCAGTTAAGAAGGGGGATAAAACCTTTTATAGGTACATCAGGGAGTGAAGGAAGACCAAGGGAGGATAGTGAGGCTTAATAAAGGGAGGAGGGTGGGCAGAGGGAGACTGTGAAAGGCAGAGATACTAAACAAATATTTTTGCTCAGTATTTACAAAGGAAGAGGAGATACATAAAACAAACAGTAGTAACACGCTGGATACAAGTTGATACCGGCCCATTTACAGAAGAAAGGGTTCTGAAAGAACTCTTAAAACTGAAGGTGGACAAAGCAATGGGGCTGATGGGATTCATCCCAGAATTCTAAAAGAACTAAGGGTAGAACTAGTGACACCACTGACTACCCTTTTAACAAATCATGGGAGGATGGGGTGGTACCCGAGGACTGGAGGAGGGCAAATGTGATTCCCTCACAAAAGTGGGAGCAAGGCAGAAGCAGGAAACTATAGACCTGTTAGTTTAACCTCAGTGATAGGGAAAATGATGGAATCACTTCAAAGGAAAGAATTGTCGAGTATCTAGAGGCCAGAGGGTACAGGACCCTAGGCAGCATGGATTCACAGCGGGAAGGTCATGCCAGACGAATCTGATAGATTTCTTTGACTGGGTGACCAAAGTAGTAGATCAGGGAGGGGCTGTGGACATGGCCTACCTAGACTTTAGCGAGGCATTTGACACAGTCCACAAAGATTACTATACAAGTTAGCCAGCCTGGGAGTGGGTCCCAAGATGACAGCCTGGGTAAAGAATTGGCTGGAGAACAGGACACAGAGAGTAATAGTAAATGGAGTCCACTCAAGAAGAAAGGAGGGTTACTAGTGGGGTACCGCGAGTTCAGTATTAGGACGGTCCTCTTCAATGTCTTTATAGCGACATTGCAGAAGGACTGGAAGGAAAAGTATGTCTCTTTGCAGATGACACTAAGATCTGCAACAGAGTTGATGCACAGGGTGGGGTGGAAAGGATGAGAAGGGACTTGGCAAGGTTAGAGGAATGGTCAAATGTATGGCAGCTTAGATTCAATGCTAAGAAGTGCAGGTAATGCACCTGGGAAACAAAACCCAGGGAAGAGTACACAATGGGGTGAGATACTAACAACAACAAAAATGGAGAGGGACCTGGGGTAGTCATATCAGATGACCTAAAGATGGGCAAGCAATGTGAGAGGGCAGCAAGGAGGGCTGGGGGGATACTGGGATGCATAGGGAGAGGCATCACCAGTAGAAAACAGGAAGTTATTATTCCTCTGTACAGACAGCTGGTGAGACCCCATCTGGAGTACTGTGTGCAGTTCTGGAGACCCAATCTCTGCAAGGACATAACTTAAGGAGCTTAATATGTATAGCCTCGAGGAAAGGAGGGAGAGGGGGGCACATGATAGAAACTTTCAAGTACCTCAAGGGAATCAACAAAGTCCAAGAGGGTAGCATCTTTCAAAAAAAGAGGTGTGCAAGAACAAGAGGGCACAATTTGAAGATGGGGGGGCGGCTCAGAGGTAATTTAAGGAAGTATTTTTTCACAGAGAGGGTTGTGGATGCATGGAACGGCCTTCTGGAGGAGGTTGTGGAGTCAAAATCAGTGGTGGAATTCAAGCATGCATGGGATAGTCATAAGGCAGTTCTGGGGGGTGAGGGTAGGAAGAAGTAGGCTGCTGGTTAACTAGGATCTGCAGCTTATCCAGTAGGTAGGGAAATGGGCAGACTGGGTGGGCCAAGCAGTCCTTATCTGCTGTTAAATTCTATGTTTCTATGTAATCTTTCCACTGCATCTTAAAGTGGCATTGCAGCAGAGCTACCCCCCACCTTTTGTGACAGTAACAGAGCCAGTTGTCTTCCACTTTCATTTGCTGGTAAACATTTTCATCTCTAACAGAATTCAGGTATTTTTAAATGTTTTAAATAATTTTTTCCCCCTCAAGAAAAAAAGTATGGTCACTTCTTTGGCTTTGAAATAGTCCTGTGGACATGAACAGGAAATGGAGCCAGAAAAAGATGTAAAGTACACATTACAGGAAATAATTTCTTTATTATGTATTATATACCATGTGTACTGTTGTATGCTATTTACAGTATTTCCCATGTCTCCCCCCAGATCATATCTGTAAATGAGATTTCTTTTCTCTCTGTATGTTTTTTTCTGGTAACCCAACCAGTAAATAAAAAATAAAATAAATAAATAACTAGGAAGAACCTAGGAAAGTAACTTTAGCAAATACAGTACAGTATCTTAACATTTTTGTTGAACCACTGCTTTAAGTGTTGTTGTTTATTGATATAACAAATGGCTTTCTAGGAGGAACAATGCATGATGAGTAATGAAAAGAGGTGGGGCTAGGGGTGGAGCTTAGGATCCGGTTTTTGCTTCTTCCAAAGGTGGCAACCCTAGCACTGGGCTGCAAACATTGAGACCTGGGTTTGAAGCCAATCAGCTCCCACTTTGCATACTGTGTGACCCTGAGCAAGTCACTTAACTTCCTTGTGCTACAAAGTCACACCTGGAAACGCACTCCAGCTTAGCGTGCCATTCCTGGTTAAACCATTTCCCCTCCCCCTTGGTATTGCTTATTTTCTCCTTTTTAGCCTTCTCTCTGGGTGATTTGGTAAATTGAACAGGTTTGCTACTGGGTTCTTTTTAAATTTTGTTTATGCTGAGTTACGATTTCTGGTAATGTGAAGACAAAAACATGAACAAAATGCTATTTATTTATTTAGTTATTTATTCTCAACTTGGACACCACCATGGAGACTACCTGCTATTTTTGTTTAAATTTTAAAATCACCAAACACACCCATATGGCTGCTTATTGTTTTCAAACAGATAGATTTTACTGGGCTAGTGATATTTGCAGAACCGATTTTGTATGTGACTATGTCTCCAACCCCACCCCCCAAATAAACAGTTGTGCATATCACATGTATGTGTTTGGTACACCTGTACACTAAATACCTATTTTTGCACATTTTGAGTTTTACGCCTAAGTAGGCAACAACTAAATTTATTGGGGTGACTGGTTTGTGTGCTGGGATTCAGACGTTGTTTGGGTGGAGCTGCTGCATTAGTCAACTTGTTTGGCGCTGCCCGCGATACTGAGCGTTTAGCACATTAAAAGTGTTTATTATTGTGCCTTTGTGATTTCTGGTTGCATAACAGGACAACCACACCATATTGTTAATCACAGCATGAAACCATATGGTCACTGTTTTTGGTCGGGCGCTTTGTGTTAAAAAGCAGTCGCCCTATGCTGCTTATTGTGGTGCTCTAATTCACATTATTCTCTGGTCCACATTGGTCAGCCATATCATGCATATATGTGGTGACTTGATAGAACTTACCAAAAAAAAAATGACTGTGAAAACCAACTATACTGTTTTATGTGGGTGGTGTTGTGTTCGGCTTACACTGACAGTCCATTGTCCAGGTGATATGACTGATGATGCCCTGCTCAGAATGCATGCTTTAATGATTCTTTGACAGATTCCATCAGCTATTTAGTTTTTTGCCTCCATGTTGTATGCAGATGGGTGGTGGCATGCCTCCATGTTACATGCAGATGGGTGGTGGCGTACCTCCATGTTGTGTGCAGATGGGTGGTGGCGTGCCTCCATGTTGTGTGTGCAAACGAGTGGTGGCGTGCCGCCATGTTGCATGCAGATGAGTGGTGGCGTGCCTCCATGTTGTGTGCAGATGGGTGGTGGTGTGCCTCCATGTTGCATGCAGATGGGTGGTGGCATGCCTTCATGTTGCATGCAGATGGGTGGTGGCATGCCTCCATGCTGTGTGCACATGGGTGGTGGCATGCCTCCATGCTGTGTGCACATGGGTGGTGGCTTGCCTCCATGCTGCGTGCACTTGGGTGGTGGCGTGCCTCCATGCTGTGTGCAAATGGGTGGTGGTGTGCCTCCATGCTGTGTGCACATGGGTGGTGGCGTGCCTCAATGTTGACTGCAGATGGGTGGGGGTGTGCCTCCATGCTATCTGCAGATGGGTGGAGGTGTAGTCAAGTCAATTTAATTTATAAAGTGCAATTCCATCCATGATCAAAAAGCTGTACAATAAATATAAAAACAAATAATAAAACCATAAGAACATTAAAACAACTATCTTGATATAATCAGTAATACACTAGCCAAGATCTTGGAAAATCATATCAAACAGATACATTTTTAAAGCAGATGTAAAGCTTTCCATGGTCAGGCACTCTCTAACCCGATGAGGTAGGGAATTCCACGGGGTTGAGGCCACAAAAGCAAAAGAATGGGCACCAGATGTCTTAAGTCGAACCATGGGAATCTCTAACAATCCCTCGTCGGTGAAGCGGAGAGCACAGGAGGGGCAGTAAGGGAAAAGAAGATCTTGCAGGTAGTGCGGTCCTGGACTTTGTAGGGCTTTATAGGTGAGTAACCCAACCTTGAAGGTGATCCACCAATAAACTGGCAGCCAGTGCAGATCACGAAGCACAGGTGTGATATGGCAAGATCGAGGTACACCAGTCAACAACCTGGCTGCCGCATTCTGCACTAGCTGCAGATGATAGATATCAACCCCCGGCAGTCCTAGGTAAAGGGCATTACAGTAGTCAAGACAGGAGGTCACAAAAGTGTGGACCAATGTAGGAAGGTTGCCGGGCAGGACCACGTGCTTAATCCGGGTATTGTTCCTCAGATAGTAAATAAACTATTTACAACAGGCTGCCGTTGAACACAATGCCAAGGTTTTGCACCCAATCTGAGGCAGGTAACTGGCTCCCGCCAAGCCAAAGCCCAGACGGTTGACCAGGCACCATGCCCACATCCCTGCAGCCTGGGTCCACCACCTGCATCTCTGTCTTATCTGGAATTGATCTCAACCAGCTGTTCTCACCCAGTCCTGAATCTCGGAGAGGCAACTACTGAAGACCAAGAGAGCACCCACTTGGTCAGCTGTAAAGGACATGCAGAGCCAAGTGTCATCTGCATAACAGTGAAAACTGAGCCCATACCACTTTATAATGTCTCCCAATGACAGCATATATACTGCAAATAACACAGGTGACAGAATTGAGCTCTGCGGAACCCCACAAGGCAGGGGGAGAGGGGCCGAAGTATAAATTCCCAACACCACTCTCCATGTCCTGCCTGAGAGCAAAGATCTTAACCATCTGAGAACTGTTCCAGACAGTCCACAGAACAACCGCAGTCTCTCCAACAGCACCTCATGGTCCAAAGTATCAAATGCTGCAGACAGATCAAAGAGAACCAAGATGGTACAGCTTCCTTAATACCTAACAGTCAGGAGATCATCAAGAACCCGAACAAGGGCAGTCTCGGTACTATGCCTCTTCCTAAATCTGGACTGGAGAGGATTGCAGACATCATAGGTGGATAAGCGGTCCTCCAGTTGCACCGTAAAACCACCTTCTCAATAACCCTGCCCACAAAGGGCAGGTTAGAGAGAGGCCTGTAGTTTGCTGAGCAGTCTGGGTTGAGGGAAGGTTTCTTAAGGAGGGGTATCACTACCGCCTCTTTCAGAGGGTCAGAGAACACTCATTCCCAGCGAACACCGGACTATATCAGCTAGGACCAGGCCAATGACTTCTACGCATCCCACTAGGAGATATGTAGGGCCCGGGTCCAAACTACAGTGGTTAGGCCATATACTCCGGATGACCTGTACAATGCCCATTGTCTCCAGCCAGTTGAAATCAGACCAGACAAACCGCGCACAAGTAACCTCCTGTTGACCACTGCAAAGCCCATTAGAGGGCGCTGAACTAGTCTTAGACCTGATGATGGCAATCTTATCCTCGAAGAACTGAGCAAACTTGTCACACTTAGTCTGTGAAAAAGCTTCCCAGGACTGAAGACAGACTGGATTGCACAGTCTGTTGACAGTCCGGAAGAGATGAGCAGGTCGATTCTGCGCAGCAGCAATCTCACTGGACAGGAATTCTGCCTTTTTACAGGAGATTGCTGATTGATAGTCTTCATAGCGAGCCATCAATTTAAGTTTGTCACTCTCCAGGTGCGATTTTCGCCAGCACTCTAACCTTCGACCCTCTCGTCTCAGCTCCTTTAGAGTCCCCATCAAACCATAGGGTGGTGAGTGAGAGGGCAAACACAGACAGGAGCAAGGGAGTCCAGGGCCCCTGTTACTGCCTTGGTATAGGCAAAGGGAAGCACCGGACCATCTCCATAGGGGCAGGTCTGTGAGGAGGAGCCTCAAAACCCAACCCTACAGTATGATGGGTTGATCACTGTGCCATTAACCACTTCTTCTATCGCATATTCTCTTTTGTGAAGAACCACTTCTTCTGTCACGTATTCTCTGTTCTGAATAACCACTTGTTGTGGCACAAATTCTCTTTTGTGAAGAACCACTTCATGTGTCGTATGTATACTCTTTTGAGTAACCTCTTCGTGTGCGTCACATGTATTCAGTTTTGTACATAACCAAAAGCTTACGTTGCATGTTTTCTCTTGTGTCTTACCACCCCACCCTGTGATTTCTAGTGTCTTTCTTATTTTAATTTCTCTAACACCCCCCACCCCTGCTGTCAAACTGCCGCCAGCCTCCCACCCACAGTCCTTCTATCTTTTCTGGTATTTATTTAATCCTCCTCTCCTATTCTGCCCATAGGATCCTCCGGTGGAAATTCAGTGTCACTGCCGAAAGCGGCGCTCAGCGGCCGCCTGCCGACTCAGGCAGCACCCTCAGTCCGCCTCCGTGGAACCCAGTAGTGGATCCTTACACCAGGATCCCCGGTTGAATCTTCGGCACCAGAGCTGAAAGCGGCGCTCAACGGCAGCCTTACTGACTCCTGCCCCAGCTATTGACCGCCTCTCTGGAACCATCCAGCAGATCCTCACTTCAGGTACGAGTGCCGAAAGCTGGGTAGAGACCCATACTTGCGGCTGTGCTCTGATTGGTGAGACACTGCTTACAGTGTGCTGTGATTGGCCAGAACTCGGACTGCTATCTCTATCTCCTGAAGCTTTTGCTACTTGCTCTTGGGGAGAAGTGTAATTCTGTCCCACCCCCAGCACCCCCTCCCAGGCCTCCATTAAATACTCTCTCGCCCCTCCCACATTGGGCCTCTGCACCAATCCACTCAGCACCCTCTGCCTCAACCAATTACACCCGTCATCACTAATAACTAATATCTCTCTCTCTCTCTCGTATAACTGTGCCTCCCTCCAATCCCTAACCATGGTGGCTTCAAAATTGCTACCAACAGTTCTAGTTACAGCTTTTATACTGCTGCTCTGCACCAATCTGCAAGTAATTACTTCCTCCCACTCAGACTGTCAGCTAATGCCAACCACTGCCCTGCACTATACTTCTGGCATGACGGCTGGTATCCAATGTAACTATCCCATGTCCCACACTGCTTTCTACTATGGCTGACTCCTTATTTCCTGAAGCATCATACACCTGGCCCACTGAGTAACCTTTTGGTTGTTGCAGCACTCTGCCGTAAGGCTAGTCAACCAATGCACCAAAGCACAGAGACGCCTAACATACAGGCAAGCCATCAAAATTCTAAAAACCTCTCTCATGAGATTTCTTTTAATACTGCTTCTCCTCTCAGGAAATGTTCACCCTAACCCTGGACCACATGGTCCAGCCACCCACCGTCAGAATAGAGCAATGGGATCCCTCACTCTCGCATCCATTAATGTCTGTAGACTTCTTAGCAAACTCAATAACCTCCAAACCTGGATCCAACAACACAGTCCTGATATCCTTTCGGTTGTCGAAACATGGCTAACCCCCAAGATCCCTGACTCTGCGGTAGCAATTCCTGGATACTCAATCTTCAGGATGGACAGGATCTCGAAGAGGGGTGGTGGCTGCGCCATCTACCTAAAAGATTCTCTCATGGGACACGCTATCCAAGTTCCAAACCAGGTTCCTCATCTCAGATCCTCACTATTAGAGTTCTTCTAGGGGCCCATAACAAAAATATCACAGTAGTCTCTGTATACATACCCCCAAAGAACCAGGATACCAGCTTCAATAACTTAATGGAATGCCTCAAGGGTCTGTACCATAGTATGGAGACCATAATAATGGGGGACTTTAATATCAACTGGCTTACACCTGAGGCCAGCATCTATAAGGATACTGTCGCTGCACAGCACCTCACTCAGCTTGTCTCCTCCCCCACTAGAAACAACTACAGGACAGCGACCAGCATACTAATAGACTGGATACTGTCAAATCGCCCTGACCAAATTACTAAGGTGTCTGTCCTCCCAGACTCCATAAGTGATCAGTCGCCTGTGATCTGCTCATGGGCTATTAGTACCATTAAGCCCCCGAAAATTATATTCACTAGAGTGCTAAAACAGGGACACCTACACCTACTAAAATCTCATTTAAGTGGGCTTGATTGGTCTAAAATTGACACTCTCAAGGATGTGAACAAAGCAAGGGAACTGTTCATTAGACTCTTCACCACAGCCTGTGACATTTACACATCACTAGTAAAGAAGAAAGTCAAAGGCATATCAAACCTCTGGATAAACTCTGAACTCCTAGCGCAGCTCAAACTAAGGGACAGCCTCTGGCACTGCGCTCGAGCAATGAAGCAAAGAAAGACATCCAACGCTACAAAGCAGCAAGAAATAGCTGCACCCAGTCTATCAGCAATACAAAGCAGCAAGAAATAGTTGTACCCGGTCTATCCGTAATACAAAGCAGCAAGAAATAGCTGTACCCGGTCTATCCGCAAAACAACGCAGCGAGAAATAGCTGCACCCCGTCTATCCGCAACACAAAGCAGCAAGAAATAG
This sequence comes from Neoceratodus forsteri, assembly GCA_016271365.2. NCBI lineage: Eukaryota > Metazoa > Chordata > Ceratodontiformes > Ceratodontidae > Neoceratodus > Neoceratodus forsteri. The sequence continues at coordinate 575,365,850 of CM057452.1, forward strand.
TTGCACCCGGTCTATCCGCAATACAACGCAGCGAGAAATAGCTGCACCCGGTCTATCCGCAATACAGAGCAGCAAGAAATAGCTGCACCCGGTCTATCCGCAATACAAAGCAGCAAGAAATAGCTGTACCCGGTCTATCTGCAATGCAACGCAGCAAGAAATAGCTGCACCCGGTCTATCCGCAATACAAAGCAGCAAGAAATAGCTGTACCCGGTCTATCCGCAATGCAACGCAGCAAGAAATAGCTGCACCCGGTCTATCCGCAATACAAAGCAGCAAGAAATGGCTGTACCCGGTCTATCTGCAATACAAAGCAGCAAGAAATAGCTGCACCCGGTCTATCCGCAATACAAAGCAGCAAGAAATAGCTGTACCCGGTCTATCCGCAATACACGCAGCAAGAAATAGCTGTACCCGGTCTATCCGCAATGCAATGCAGCAAGAAATAGCTGTACCCCGTCTATCCGCAATACAACGCAGCAAGAAATAGCTGCACCCGGTCTATCCGCAATACAACGAAGCAAGAAATAGCTGCACCCGGTCTATCCACAATACAACGCAGCAAGAAATAGCTGCACCCGGTATATCCGCAATACAGAACAGCAAGAAATAGCTGCACCCGGTCTATCCGCAATACAAAGCAGCAAGAAATAGCTGTACCCGGTCTATCCGCAATGCAACGCAGCAAGAAATAGCTGCACCCGGTCTATCCGCAATACAAAGCAGCAAGAAACAGCTGTACCCGGTCTATCCGCAATACAAAGCAGCAAGAAATAGCTGTACCCGGTCTATCCGCAATACAACGCAGCAAGAAATAGCTGCACCCGGTCTATCCGCAATACAACACAGCAAGAAATGGCTGCACCCGGTCTATCCGCAATACAACGCAGCAAGAAATAGCTGCACCCGGTCTATCCGCAATGCAACGCAGCAAGAAATAGCCGTACCCGGTCTATCCGCAATACAAAGCAGCAAGAAATGGCTGTACCTGGTCTATCCGCAATGCAAAGCAGCAAGAAATAGCCGTATACGGTCCATCCGCAATACAAAGCAGCGAGAAATGGCTGCACCCAGTCTATCTGCACTACAAAGCAGCAAGAAATAGCTGTACCCAGTCTATCCGCAAGACAAAGCAGCGAGAAATATCTGTACCCTGTCTATCCGCAATACAAAGCAGCGGGAAATTGCTGCACCCAGTCTATCCGCAATACAAAGCAGTGAGAAATATCTGTACCGGTCTATCCGCTTATACAAGCAGCGGAAATAGCTGCCGCAGTCTATCCGCCATTACAAAGCAGCGAAATAGCTGCACCCGGTCTATCCATAATACAAAGCAGCAAGAAATAGCTGCACCGTCTATCCGCAATACAAAGCAGCAAGAAATAGCTGCACCGGTCTATCCAATACAAAGCAGCAAGAAATAGCTGTACGTCTATCCACAATACAAAGCAGCAAGAAATAGCTGCACCTGGTCTATCCACAATACAAAGCAGCAAGAAATAGCTGCACCTGGTCTATCCTGCAATACAAAGCAGCAAGAAATAGCTGTACCCGGTCTATCCGCAATACAAAGCAGCAAGAAATAGCTGCACTCGGTCTATCCGCAATACAGAGCAGCAAGAAATAGCTGTACCTGGTCTATCCGCAATACAAAGCAGCAAGAAATAGCTGTACCCGGTCTATCCGCAATACAATGCAGCAAGAAATAGCTGCACCCGGTCTATCCGCAATACAGAGCAGCAAGAAACAGCTGTACCCAGTCTATCCGCAATACAGAGCAGCAAGAAATAGCTACACCCGGTCTATCCGCAATACAGAGCAGCAAGAAACAGCTGCACCCGGTCTATCCGCAATACAGAGCAGCAAGAAATAGCTACACCCGGTCTATCTGCAATACAAAGCAGCAAGAAATAGCTGCACCCGGTCTATCCGCAATACAAAGCAGCAAGAAATAGCTGTACCCGGTCTATCCGCAATACAAAGCAGCAAGAAATAGCTGCACCGGTCTATCCGGCATACAACTCAGCAAGAAATAGCTGCACCGGTCTATCCCAATACAACTCAGCGAGAAATAGCTGCACCGATCTATCTGCAATACAACGCAGGTAGAAATAGCTGCACCGGGCTATCCGCAATACAAAGCAGCGGAAATATCTGTACCGGTCTATCCGCGAATACAAAGCAGCGAAATTGCTGCACCGGTCTATCCGCAATACCAAGCAGCGAAATATCTGCACCGGTCTATCCGCAATACAGCGCAGTGAGAAATAGCTGCACCAGTCTATCCGCAATACAAAGCAGCAAGAAATAGCTGCACCGGTCTATCAGCAATACAAAGCAGTAAGAAACAGCTGTACCTGTCTATCCATAAATACAAGCAGCAGAAACAGCTGTACCGGTCTATCCGCAATACAGAGCAGCAAGAAATAGCTGCACCGGTCTATCCGCAATACAGAGCAGCAAGAAATAGCTGTACCCAGTCTATCCGCAATACAGGCGGCAAGAAATAGCTGTACCGGTCTATCCATAAAACAACGCGGCAAAGAAATAGCTGCACCGGTCTATCCGCAATACAGAGCAGCAAGAAATAGCTGCACCGGTCTATCCGCAATACAGAGCAGCAAAAATAGCTGCACCTGATCTATCCGCAATATAAGCAGCAAGAAATAGCTGTACCCGGTCTGTCGCCAATGCAACGCAGCAAGAAATAAGCTGCACCCGGTCTATCCGCAATACAACGCTGGCAAGAAACAACTGTACCCGGTCTATCCGCAATACAACGCAGCAAGAAATAGCTGTACCCGGTCTATCCGCAATACAACGCAGCAAGAAATAGCTGCACCCGGTCTATCCGCAATACAAAGCAGCAAGAAATGGCTGCACCCGGTCTATCCGCAATACAAAGCAGCAAGAAATGGCTGCACCCGGTCTATCCGCAACACAAAGCAGCAAGAAATAGCCGTACCCGATCTATCCGCAATACAAAGCAGCAAGAAATAGCTGTACCCGGTCTATCCGCAATGCAACGCAGCAAGAAATAGCTGTACCCGGTCTATCCGCAATACAAAGCAGCAAGAAATGGCTGTACCCGGTCTATCCGCAATGCAAAGCAGCAAGAAATAGCTGTACCCGGTCTATCCGCAATACAAAGCAGCAAGAAATGGCTGTACCCGGTCTATCCGCAATACAAAGCAGCAAGAAATAGCTGTACCCGGTCTATCCGCAATACAAAGCAGCGAGAAATATCTGTACCCGGTCTATCCGCAATACAAAGCAGCGAGAAATTGCTGCACCCAGTCTAACCACAATACAAAGCAGCGAGAAATATCTGTACCCGGTCTATCCGCAATACAAAGCAGCGAGAAATTGCTGCACCCGGTCTATCCGCAATACAAAGCAGCAAGAAATAGCTGCACCCGGTCTATCCGCAATACAAAGCAGCGAAAATAGCTGCACCGCGTCTATCTGCAATACAAAGCAGCAAGAAATAGCTGCACCCGGTCTATCCGCAACACAACGCAGCAAGAAATAGCTGCACCCGGTCTATCCGCAATACAACGCAGCAAGAAATAGCTGTACCCGGTCTATCCGCTATACAAAGCAGCAAGAAATAGCTGTACCCGTCTATCCGCAATACAACGCAGCAAGAAATAGCTGTACCCGGTCTATCTGCAATACAAAGCAGCGAGAAATTGCTGCACCCAGTCTAACCACAATACAAAGCAGTGAGAAATATCTGTACCCGGTCTATCCGCAATGCAAAGCAGCGAGAAATAGCTGCACCCGGTCTATCCGCAATACAAAGCAGCAAGAAATAGCTGCACACGGTCTATCCGCAATACAACGCAGCAAGAAATAGCTGCACCCGGTCTATCCGCAATACAAAGCAGCAAGAAATAGCGGCACCCGGTCTATCCGCAATACAACGCAGCAAGAAATAGCTGTACCCGGTCTATCCGCTATACAAAGCAGCAAGAAATAGCTGTACCAGGTCTATCCGCAATACAACGCAGCAAGAAATAGCTGTACCCGGTCTATCCGCAACACAAAGCAGCAAGAAACAGCTGTACCCGGTCTATCCGCAATACAAAGCAGCAAGAAACAGCTGTACCCGGTCTATCCGCAATACAAAGCAGCAAGAAATAGCTCTACTACCTCTATCCACAATACAAAGCAGCAAGAAATAGCTGCACCCGGTCTATCCGCAATACAAATCAGCAAGAAATAGCTGTACCCGGTCTATCCACAATACAGAGCAGCAAGAAATAGCTGTACCCAGTCTATCCGCAATACAATGCAGCAAGAAATAGCTGTACCCGGTCTATCCGCAATACAACGCAGCAAGAAATAGCTGTACCCGGTCTATCCGCAATACAAAGCAGCAAGAAATAGCTGTACCCGGTCTATCCGCAATACAAAGCAGCAAGAAATAGCTGCACCCGGTCTATCTGCAATACAAAGCAGCAAGAAATAGCTGCACCCGGTCTATCCGCAATACAAAGCAGCAAGAAATAGCTGTACCCGGTCTATCCGCAATACAAAGCAGCAAGAAATAGCTGCACCCGGTCTATCTGCAATACAACGCAGCAAGAAATAGCTGCACCCTGTCTGTCCGCAATACAACTCAGCGAGAAATAGCTGCACCCGATCTATCTGCAATACAACGCAGCGAGAAATAGCTGCACCCGGGCTATCCGCAATACAAAGCAGCGAGAAATATCTGTACCCGGTCTATCCGCAATACAAAGCAGCGAGAAATTGCTGCACCCGGTCTATCCGCAATACCAAGCAGCGAGAAATATCTGCACCCGGTCTATCCGCAATACAACGCAGCGAGAAATAGCTGCACCCAGTCTATCCGCAATACAAAGCAGCAAGAAATAGCTGCACCCGGTCTATCAGCAATACAAAGCAGCAAGAAACAGCTGTACCCGGTCTATCCACAATACAAAGCAGCAAGAAATAGCTGTACCCGGTCTATCCGCAATACAGAGCAGCAAGAAATAGCTGCACCCGGTCTATCCGCAATACAGAGCAGCAAGAAATAGCTGTACCGGTCTATCCGCAATACAGAGCAGCAAGAAATAGCTGTACCCGGTCTATCCGCAAAACAACGCAGCAAGAAATAGCTGCACCCGGTCTATCCGCAATACAGAGCAGCAAGAAATAGCTGCACCCGGTCTATCCGCAATACAGAGCAGCAAGAAATAGCTGCACCTGATCTATCCGCAATACAAAGCAGCAAGAAATAGCTGTACCCGGTCTATTCGCAATGCAACGCAGCAAGAAATAGCTGCACCCGGTCTATCCGCAATACAACGCAGCAAGAAACAACTGTACCCAGTCTATCCGCAATACAACGCAGCAAGAAATAGCTGTACCCGGTCTATCCGCACTACAACGCAGCAAGAAATAGCTGCACCCGGTCTATCCGCAATACAAAGCAGCAAGAAATGGCTGCACCCGGTCTATCCGCAATACAAAGCAGCAAGAAATGGCTGCACCCGGTCTATCCGCAACACAAAGCAGCAAGAAATAGCCGTACCCGATCTATCCACAATACAAAGCAGCAAGAAATAGCTGTACCCGGTCTATCCGCAATGCAACGCAGCAAGAAATAGCTGTACCCGGTCTATCCGCAATACAAAGCAGCAAGAAATGGCTGTACCCGGTCTATCCGCAATGCAAAGCAGCAAGAAATAGCTGTACCCGGTCTATCCGCAATACAAAGCAGCAAGAAATAGCTGTACCGGTCTATCCGCAATATAAAGCAGCAAGAAATAGCTGTACCCGGTCTATCCGCAATACAACGAAGCGAGAAATATCTGTACCCGGTCTATCCGCAATACAAAGCAGTGAGAAATTGCTGCACCCAGTCTAACCACAATACAAAGCAGCGAGAAATATCTGTACCCGGTCTATCCGCAATACAAAGCAGTGAGAAATTGCTGCACCCGGTCTATCCGCAATACAAAGCAGCAAGAAATAGCTGTACCCGGTCTATCCGCAATACAAAGCAGTGAGAAATTGCTGCACCCGGTCTATCCGCAATACAAAGCAGCAAGAAATAGCTGCACCCGGTCTATCCGCAATACAAAGCAGCGAGAAATAGCTGCACCCGGTCTATCTGCAATACAAAGCAGCAAGAAATAGCTGCACCCGGTCTATCCGCAACACAACGCAGCAAGAAATAGCTGCACCCGGTCTATCCGCAATACAACGCAGCAAGAAATAGCGGCACCCGGTCTATCCGCAATACAAAGCAGCAAGAAATAGCTGCACCCGGTCTATCCGCAATACAACGCAGCAAGAAATAGCTGTACCCGGTCTATCCGCTATACAAAGCAGCAAGAAATAGCTGTACCGGTCTATCCGCAATACAACGCAGCAAGAAATAGCTGTACCCGGTCTATCCGCAATACAGCAGCAAGAAATAGCTGCACCCGGTCTATCCGCAATACAGAGCAGCGAAACAGCTGCCGGTCTATCTGCAATACAGAGCAGCAAAACAGCTGCACCGGTCTATCCGCAATACAGGCAGCAAGAAATAGCTGCACCGGTCTATCCGCAATACAAGCGCAGCAAATAGCTGCACCCGGTCTATCCGCAATACAACGCGAGCAAGAAATAGCTGTACCGGTCTATCCGCAATACAACGCAGCAAGAAATAGGTGCACCCGATCTATCCGCAATACAACGCAGCAAGAAATAGCTGCACCCGGTCTATCCGCAATACAACGCAGCAAGAAATAGCTGCACCCGGTCTATCCACAATACAGAGCAGCAAGAAATAGCTGCACCCGGTCTATCCACAATACAGAGCAGCAAGAAATAGCTGCACCCGGTCTATCCGCAATACAGAGCAGCAAGAAATAGCTGTACCCGGTCTATCCGCAATACAGAGCAGCAAGAAATAGCTGTACCCGGTCTATCTGCAATACAACGCAGCAAGAAATAGCTGCACCCGGTCTATCCGCAATACAGAGCAGCAAGAAATAGCTGCACCCGGTCTATCCGCAATACAGAGCAGCAAGAAATAGCTGCACCCGGTCTATCCGCAATACAGAGCAGCGAGAAATAGCTGCACCCGGTCTATCCGCAATACAAAGCAGCGAGAAATAGCTGTACCCAGTCTATCCGCAATACAAAGCAGCAAGAAATAGCTGCACCCGGTCTATCCTCAATACAAAGCAGCGAGAAATAGCTGTACCCGGTCTATCCGCAATACAAAGCAGCAAGAAATAGCTGTACTCGGTCTATCCGCAATAAAACGCAGCAAGAAATAGCTGCACCCCGTCTATCCGCAATACAACGCAGCAAGAAATAGCTGTATCCGGTCTATCCGCAATGCCAAAAGCAGACACTTTAGAGAGGCACTTTCCAACTCCTGGGGTGATGGGAAAAATTCTGGAGCAACCTGAAGGACCTCACAGGGAAGGCAGCTAAGACACCACCAACTATGCTTAACATTGATGGCACACCTATGCTTTACCTTAATACGATCTCTAACACATTCAACAATGTGTTCTCTAACCTGAGCAGCATACTACCACCTGATTTCTTCAATGTCCCCACCACCAACTCCACCTCAACAACATCATACAAAGCACACCCCTCCCCACAGTTCTTCTTCCAAGAGGTCCCTATGCACCTAGCCAGAACCTATATTCGCAAGGCCATCAGCAAAACCGGATACAGTGGTGACTCCCTTGATCTGAAGCTACTCGCATTAGGTCTAGATGAACTCCTTGAACCCCTGACTATAATCTTTAACCTTTCCCTAAGATAGGGTCAATTCCCATCACTCTGGAAACAAGCAACTATCACACCAGTGTTCAAAAATGGAGACAAGACACTACACACAGACTACAGGCCCATCTCCATCCTCCCCCCTTATCAAAAGCGCTCGAAAGTATAGCCTGTGATCGACTTGTAGAGTTCTTGGATAAGTATGAAATCCATTGCCCTGAACAACATGGTTTTCAGAAAGGGCACAGTACCACCACAGCACTGCTGGAGTTCACCAGTTTCCTCCATGACACCATCGACCAAGGCATGTGTGGTGGGGCAGTATTCATTGATCTAACTAAGGCCTTTGACACTGTTAATCACCCACTATTTCTCGATCAACTGTCCGCCCATGGCCTTTCCAAACATGCAGTGAGCTGATTTGCTAGTTACCTAGAGGATAGGGCCCAATGTGTCAGGATCACTGGAGTCACCTCAGATGAAAAGCCAGTCCTCTCAGGTGTCCCCCAAGGGTCAATATTAGGACCAGTACTCTTTTCTCTCTTTCTTAATGGTCTCCCTAGCATCTGCCAGCAGAGAATATTACTTTATGCGTATGATGCAGTACTATTTTCAAGGAACTGTGATACTAGCCTGCTAGAGAGTCATCTTCAAAACGACTTCAGGTGTATTGAAGATTGGTTCCTCTGACATAAACTGGTTCTGAACTTTAACAAAACTAAGACTATGACATTCTACAACCCACGGAGCAAGTAAAACTCAGCTCCTCAACATCAAGAACCATGCAGGGACTTCACTTGAGCATGTTCCTGAGTTCAAATACCTTGGCATCATCCTGGACTGTTCACTTTCGTACTTACATCATATAGACAATATAGCAAGAGCTGACAATATATGGATTGGCCTGCTCCACAAGCACAAGCATTGCCTGACCCCTGAAGCCCTTAGGCTGGCTATCTATAGCTCTGTCACCTCCATCATTGACTATGGTCTTGCCATCTATGGCTATGCCTCCCCTACGGCTCTCCGGAGGATATCTGTGACTCTCAACAAAGCCTGTAGGCTCCTTACAGGTGCCCACTGCCTAACTCACACCTGTGACCTATATTCCCAGGCTGGATGGCTACCTCTCCAGAGCCGAATACAGTACCAGACCTGTCTACTCACAAAAGAAATTCTCCTTGGGCACATGCCGCCTGGAGTTGCAAAACTCCTCACTGCCCACAGCAGCACCCAATCTACATGGAAAGCTCTGCAACAAACGTTCCAGGTCCCCAGGTGCTGGACCACCATGGGGCAGAGATCATTCTCACACAGGGTACCTCAGTACTACGATACCCTTAACAAGGAAGCACTTACAACTACGAGTCTTGGTCCCTTTAAAAGGGAACTACGATGCTCCATTGCCTCAACCACACAGTGTGACTGCCTCTCCTAAAGCATGGTCTTCACATAGTATCGGTGACAGTGGTGCTCTGGATTCCTGCATCTTGTGCCTCTTTTGTCACCCCCCCTCCTCCCTTTACCCACCCTCCTCCCAGCTGATGCTAGGCCTTAGCCACCATGACCAACCTCATGCCACCCGCCACTTCTACCTGACATTAGCGTTGCCTGCTCTTTCCTTCCTACCACTCTCCACCTCAAATGCAGTTCACCATCAAAACTTACTCATACTGGCTATTGCTGTCTCTCTCTCTGCAAACCACTGTACATGCCATGCTTAATTCAACTTTGAAATGTAATATATGTATCAATTGCTTCCTTTGTATTGTTGTTCCCCTATATCCTTTCACGTGGAACATTTGTAAATGAGCAGTCCCTGCTCAAAGGTACTTGTAATCCTAGAGTTTACTAAATAAAAATATATGTATTTAAGTCTCTGGTAATAGTGTAGTCTGTACTTACAGCAAAAATAGTTAGTGGATGCATTACATCAAATTGCTTTTTTAATGTATGGCTATATGACCCATTTTACCTTTTTACCCTGAATGATAAACTTTTTGAAAATTGAACTGCTATTTCCTGTCTCTTATTACATGCTGTGGTACTTTTTTGTCCCCTGTTACATGTGCTGCCCTACCTTTATGTCCCCTGTTACATATGCACCCCTACTTTTATATCCCCGTTACACATGCAACTTTGTGGAGACTTTTTCTCAGGACCCGAAATGGGAGTTATCTTGCACCACACTCCATTTTTATAAGGTGCCACAGCATAAAAAAATACTTATAATAATTACTATACTATGACTTAAAAATTGACACTAATGTCACACTTTGGTAGCACTTTTTCATGCATAGATACATAAATTATACTCTTCTTCAGGTCAGTGAAAGCAGAGCTGAATAACGTCAGATACAGAGGTTGGATGCGGATTCAAATGAGACATGGTGTAGTTTATTTAAACATCAAAACAATATAAAGTCAATTCACATTTGCAAAAAACACATTGGCAAAAAAATACCATTGTCATTTATGAGTGCCTGTTGCAGACAACTTCAAAATCAAAGTGATAGTTCCATTTTGGTTGGGGGGGAAGCTGATGTGGAGGTTCGAGGAGGAAAGGAGAAACATTTGAAGCATTTTTTCTTGGGGGATGGATATGAAGTGATCTCTGGTAATGAGCCAGAAAGCCAACATCTTTATTAAGTTCTTTTTCTTTAGTGTCCAAAAGTTGGATCATTATCAATTTAACTGTTCGTCGTTCTTAATTCTCTGACAGCAAAACCACTGATGTAGTGGCCTGGTTTTGAGAAATGTCCCCCAGGAAAGGCACACTCAACTATGATAGCTTGTTTCCAGGTGTGTCTGGGGAAGGGGGGATCACATGGACTTATTTTACTGATGGGGGATAGCCGGCCATGAGACCAGGGAACTCCCCTACTCTGAGAGTAGAGGAAAATGTTTATAACCCTGCAACTCCTGGATGGGAGGATACCTCAGAAAGTGTGGGATGTGGTATAGTTGATAGCGCATGGCTGTTTAAATATTAGAAGGAATGTTAAACATCAATAGCAGAACTGTATTGCTCCAGGTCTGACTAACAAACAAGAGGAAATATGAATCACATGTATTTTTGTTGTAGTTACATTATAAACTTTTGGACTGGTATTGCAGGATTGTGGAACTCTACAGAACTCCAAGTAATGGACTATAAAAGGTTGATACTAGGTGACAAGTCTCCACCATGGTCTGCCTTCCACAGTAGCATTCTGAACTTTCTTTCTGCCTGCATTAAATGATGGATATGGCAGTGTCGCTGTCAGTTTGTTTTACAGAAGAAATATATTTCTTAACTAGTCTCAGTAAGTTTATGGAAACCGAGATACATGACATCAAGGTACAAGAATATAATACTTTACCAGCATCCATTTTTAACACATTATGGGATAAATTCCACTGGGTGCCTTAATTCTTTGAAACATAGATGTTAAGGTATTTATGTGGTAATGTCTTACGACATATACTCCTTGGATGTGTACATATAGCTACATAACTGCACGGGGATTGGTGGAATTGGGAAGACTTTGTTAACCCTTGTTTTTGTCATATTCTTTATATGCCTTCTTCTTCTTCTAATTGATTTTTGTATTTCCTATTCATTTAATTGAATCTGAATTCTAGGGTAAACCTTTGAGCTAAACAGCTCTTTACATAGGTTCCACATCAGGCTATTACAACAACAAGCGAGGTATGCAGTTATACAAGGATTGCAAAATCAAGGTATACATTAGGGTAGGTTACATACACAATTACATAGAAACATAGAAACATAGACTTTGATGGCAGATAAGGACCGCTAGGCCCATCTAGTCTGCCCATTTCCCTACCTACAGGATAGGCCGCAGATCCTAGTTAACCAACAGCCTATTTCTTCCTACCCCCCACAAGAATTGCCTTATGTCTGTCTCATGCATTCTTGAATTCTCCCACAGTTTTAGACCCCACAACCTCCTCAGGAAGGCTGTTCCATGCATCCACTACCCTCTCTGTGAAATAATACTTCCTCACATTGCCCCTGAACCGCCTCCCTTCTATCTTTAAATTGTGTCCCCTTGTTCTTGCAAGTCTCTTTTGTGAAAGATGCTACCCTCTTGGACTTTGTTGATTCCACTGAGGTACTTTAAAGTTTCTATCATGTCCCCCCTCTCCCTTCTTTCCTCAAGGGTATACATATTAAGCTCCTTTAGTCTCTCCTCATACGGCTTCTCTTGCAGACCCTGCACCATTTTAGTTGCCCTCCTCTGGACTGCCTCTATCCTGTCTATGTCCTTGCGGAGATGGAGTCTCCAGAACTGGACACAGTACTCCAGATGGGGTCTCACCAACTGTCTGTACAGCGGGATAACAACTTCCTGTTTTCTGCTGATGATGCCTCTCCCTATACATCCCAGTATACCCCCAGCCCTCCCTACTGCCTTCTCACATTGCTTGCTAACCTTAAGGTCATCTGATATGATTACCCCTGGTCCCTTTCCATTTTTGTTGTTGTTACTACCTCCCCACCCATTGTGTATTCTTCCCTGGGTTCTTGTTTCCCAGGTGCATTATTTTGCACTTCTTTGCATTGAATCTTAGCTGCCATACTTCTGACCATTCCTCCAACCTTGCCAAGTCCCTTTTCATCCTTTCCATGCCTCCTTGTGTATCAACCTGTTGCAGATCTTTGTGTCATCTGCAAAAGGCATACTTTTCCTTCCAGTCCCTCTGCAATGTCACTGATGAAGACATTAAAAGGACTGGACCAATACTGAACCCTCGGTACCCCACTAGTAACCCCCTTTCTTCAGAGTGGACTCCATTTACAATTACCTTCTGTGTCCTGTTGTCCAGCCAATGTTTTACTAGGCTACCACCCTGGGTCCCACTCCCAGGCTGGTTAATTTGACTATTAATCTTTTGTGTGGGACTGTGTCAAATGCCTTGCTAAAGTCTAGGTAGGCCATGTCCACAGCCCCTCCCTAGTCTACTACTTTGGTCACCCAGTCAAAGAAATCTATTAGATTCGCTCTGACATGACCTTCCCTGCCAGAACCAATGCTGCCTAGGGTCCTGTGCTCCACTGGCCTCTAGGTACTCGACTATTCTTTCCTTCAGAAGTGACTCCATCACTTTCCCTACCACAGAGGTCAGACTGACAGGTCTGTAGTTTCCTGCCTCTGTCTTGGACCCACTTTTGTGAAGGGGAATCACATCTGCCTTCCTCCAGTCCTCGGGTACCACACCATCCTCCCATGATTTATTAAAAAGAGTAGCCAGTGGTTTCACTAGCTCCTCCCTTAATTCTTTTAGAATTCTGGGGTGAATTCCATCAGGACCCATTGCTTTGTCCACCTTCAGTTTTAGGAGTTCTTGCAGAACCCTTTCTTCTGTGAAAGGACTGGGATCGACCCCCTATCAAGAGTGCTTCTGTTAATTGGATTAGGCACTTCCCCCTCCTCTTTTGTGAATACTGAGCAGAAATATTCGTTCAGTATTCCTGCTTTTTCACTGTCCCCCTCTGCCCACCCACCGTTCATTCGATTCAGCCTCACTATCCTTCCCTTTGTCTTTCTACGCTCGCTGATTTACCTATAAAAGGTTTTATCCCCCTTCTTGACTGAGCTGGCTATCTTTTCCTCAGTTTGGGCCTTTGCTATTCTAACTTCCGTCCCTGCTTCCTTCTGCCTTAACTGGTACAGCTCTCTGTCCTGCTCCTTCTGTGTTTCCTTATACTTCCGGAATGCTATCTTTTTCTTCCTGACTTTCACAGCCACCTCTTTTGAGAACCATAGTGGCTTTTTCTTTCATTTTGATTTGTTTATTTGCTTCACACAAAGGCTTGTTGCCTCTGTGATGGCAGTTTTGATAATTCCCATTGTTGCTCCACACCTCCTTCTAGCCTGTTTGCTAGTACTTTTCTGAGGCACTCTCCCATCTTGCCAAAGTCAGCCCTGCTAAAGTCCAGTACCCTCACTTTTTGTATGGCTTGACTTGTAGCTGAGTTTAACGTGGAACCACACTGTTTGATGGTCACTTGTTCCCAGATGGCAACCCACTCCTAGATCTGAGATCCTCTCACTGCCCCGCTTGAGAGTATGAGGTCTAAGATTGCTCCCTCACGAGTGGGTTCGAAACTAGCTGTCTAATGCCTGCCACCTGTAGGGCATCAAGAATGGCCCTGCTCTTGGATGTGGCTGCAGCAAATGTGCTCCAGTTAACATCTGGCATATTCAGGTCTCCATCAACAGTATCTCCTTTCTCTGCCATTCTAAGAATGCCTTCTATCATATCCTTGTCCATTCCTTCCCCCTGACATGGGGGTCTGTACACAACCCCTGTGCGGATTGTGGTGCCCTTTCCAGTCTCCAAGGTGACCCACAGTGCCTCCTCTCCTCCCTGTTTACTCTTTTAATTAGGTTTCAAACAAGAAGAGTGGAGCTACAGACAGAACAATTGCAAGCCCAACGGTGCTAATGTTAGTTGTCAGAAAAAAGTTGCTAAGTGCTGAAAAAGGGGGAGGTTAGGCCCCAAGTGCAGTGAGCATATAGAGAGCAGTCAGAAATTAGTTCAACAGAGTGCGAAGTATCTCAAGGGCAGAACAGGGGGTGAGTACAGAGCGTGTGGGCCAAGGGAGGACCAACTTGTGTGACAGAGGGTAACAGAAGGGGAATAGGAGATGTGGAAAAAAGAGGGGGTAGGCAGGCGGGACTAGCGATGGCAGTCACAGTGGGATTCATGAACCATATGCAGCTTAAGGTTCACTTTAAAAGCACCCAGTGAGGGCAAACATGCAATATTATCTTGTAGACAGCCGAACCATAGTGGGGCTTGGTATGCAAAGGACCTTTGACCTAGGGGCATTCGGCAAGAACTGGTGCTCAGAGTTATGGGTGTGCCGTGGGTTAATGCATGGAACAAGGAGTTGTTGAACCCCAGGTGGAAGTAGACCAAGGCAGAGCTTTTTGGCCAGGAGGCAGTTTTATTATTTTAAATGGCTACTGGGCATAAGCCAGTGTGCCCTGGCATAGAGGTCACAGGTATGTGTCAACCTGTGCACATCTGTAATGAGCCGACAGGCTTTGTTGAGTACATTTTTTATACACTGGAGCGCAAAGTCAGTGGCACAGCCATATATGGGTAGACCATAGTCCACCATGGAACCCACAGAACTGCAAACAGCTAAGCTTATGACTTCAGGGGTCAGGCTATGCTTGTGTCTATAAAAAAGTCCTAAGCACCTGTTGATAGCTTTGGCCGTGTTATCAATGTGGAGGGTATAGGAGAGCGTGTTGTTGATAGTAATACCAAGGTATTTAAAGAGTTGAACAAGTTCAAGGGAGGACCCACTATCATTGCTTATTGACAGTGGGTATTTTCTAAACTTGTTTTCCGGGCTGCTGAACAGCAAAGTTTTTGTTGAAGGAAGGGAGGACGAGCCAGGCTAGTTTAGCAGATGGGGGAGAAGGACCAGTTGCGGGCAGTGAGGGGGGAGTTAGCAAGGTACAGAAGGATACTCAGGAGGAGGAGGAGGCAGGATTGGAAGGAAGGGGGTGGCCAGGGTAAATAAGGAGGGGGTGGCATGTGGCACCCAGATAGGGGGAGGAACAAGGAGCCGGCTGGGTGGAGGGGCTGGTAGAAAGGATGAGGGACATGGAAGGGAATGGAGGAAAAGGAGTGGTCAGAGTGCTCCTGTTGGGGGATTCTATGATCAGGGGTATCAAATGGGATAGGGAGGGAGAAGCCTGGCCAGTTAGAACAAAATGCTTCCCTGGACTAATGGTGCACAGGGCTAAGCACGAGGTATATCAGCTGGCAAAGGATTGTGGGGGTTCCCCAGACATACTGGTCCACCTGGGTCACAAATGACATTGAGGGAAATAGCGAGCTAGAGATATAAGGCAAGATTCAGGGAGTTGCCAGGGTCTGTCATGACATAGGATGCACAGTTTCCTTCTCAGAAATCCTGCCGGTGCCAAGGGCTAGTGGGGACACAAAGGAAGATTAGGGACATAAACCAGTGCTCAGGGAGTGGTGTGAGGCCAGAGGTATGGGTTGATGGGGATTGGGGAGACCTGGGAGGATAAGGAGTATGCTAGAGATAGACTCCATCTCAATTTGGAGGGAGGGAATCCTTAGTTGAAAATAGAGGTTCATTGGTGAAAGTGGGGTTTAAACTTGTGAAGGGGAGGGATGGGAGAAAAGGCTGTCAAGGGGGTGCCGATAAAGGAGGGACTCTGTCTCCACCCCCCTGGGGAGCTGGAAGATTGCAGGAAAAGGCCGACTGGTAAAGTGCAGACCAGGGAAAAACAGAATCCCCATGGGAACACAAGCAGGGGAAATGGAAGTATAGGGAAAAGGTGGAAGGTAGTCCTGCTAAATGCCAGGAGCTTGGGAAATAAAATGCCTGAGCACCAGGCAATGCTAACTGAGGGAGCAGTGGATGTGGCAGCGGTCACTGAGACCTGGGCCACTGCAGGACATGACTGGGACCTGAACCTGGAGGGTTACACTATGTTGAGGAAGGACATGGGGGAGGGAAGGGGAGGAGGGGTAGCAATGATAGTCAAAAACTGCATTGGCATAGGGGGAGTAGAGGAGGAGGAGGGAACTATGGAAGCGATTTGAGTCACCTTGATAACAAGGGGGGGCAAGAGAGTAAAAATAGGAGTGGTGTATAGACCCACTGCCCTGGCGGAGGAGCTGGAGGAGAGTCTGGTGGCAGATGCTGGGAGACACTGCAGACTGGGCAGAGGAATGGTGGTGGTGTTGGGGGACTTAAACATGCCAGGAACAGACTGGGAGACTATGACATCCTCTGTGACCAGGGAACAGAGGTTGTTGGATGTCTTTCAAGATGCGTTCCTAACTCAGTAGGTGGGGGAACCGACTAGGGAGGTGTGGGTACTGGATGTGGTCTTGGCAGACAGTGACCAGATTAGGGGCCAGGAGGTAAGGGCCCAGTTGGCGGGGAGTGACCATGCCATAGTCTGGTTCTGCCTGGACCTAGGAGGGCTAGAAGGCTGCACAAAGACGGAGGTAACTGACTTCAGGGGAACGGATTTTAAGGAAATGGGAAGGATCCTTAAGGAGCATTTGGATGTGATTGGGTCAGACATGGACGCTGATAGTAGGTGGGAAATCATCAGGAGAGGGGTGCAAGATGCTACCAGCACCTGTGCAAGAGTAAGACGAAAATGCGGTAGGGCCCGAAAACCCTGCTGGTGGACCAGGGAGGTCCAGGAGGTGGTGCGGGGAAAGAAGGCAGCCTATAGGCAATTCAAGTGCTCAAGGAGTGAAAGGGATCGAGGGGAGTATGAGTGGATGGCTAGAAGGGCCACTAGAGTGGTGAGAGCGGCTAAGCCAAGGAAGAGCAGAACCTGGCCAAGGAAATTAGGAGAGGGAACAAGGGGTTCTTTAGATACATTGGGGAAAAACGAAGGATGAAGGGGCAGATTAGCAGGATTAAATCAGGGTAGAGATGGGTACAAGACCCGGGGGAGCAGGCTGAGGTACTAAATGAGTACTTCACCTCAGTTTTCACCAAGGAAAATAGGGGTGCTCATCATACATGGGAGGAGACAGAGATACTGAGGAGGGGGTGGACCCTTACGATCCGGCGGGTCTGGGGAGAGGGGAGGCATCACTGGCAGGAGGGGAGGGCTAGCAGGGAAAGAGGTACCGGAAGTGGAAATCACAGCAGAGAGAGTGAGGGAAGCCCTCAGCTCCCTTAAGACGGAGAAAGCACCGGGGCCGGATAAATTACATCCCAGAGTGCTGAAGGAACTTGCGGATGTCCTGGCGAAACCCCTGGCAGAGCTTTTCACCATCTCTCTGAGGACAGGGTGGGTGCCCCAGGACTGGAAGGTGGCGCATATAGTGCCTATCCACAAGGGGGGATCAAGGGAGGTGGCAGGGAACTACAGGCGGTGGTGGGCAAGGTGATGGAGGGCATTGTCAAGAAGAGGCTGGGGGGGACCTGGAAAAGTCAGGGTGACTGGACGATAGGCAGCATGGATTCATCCCGGGGAAATCGTGTCAGACAAACCTTGTGGAGTTCTATGACTGGGTGACGAGTGCCTTGGACCTGGGTAGACCAGTGGACGTCCTCTTTCTAGACTTCAGCAAGGCATTTGACTCTGTTACTCAAGTGGGACTGTTGGATAAGCTGGGAGAAATGGGGGTGAGGAACCAGATAATCAGATGGATAGGCAATTGGCTCCAGGACCGGACCCAGAGGGTTCTAGTTGGCGGGATAGTCTCATCCCCAAGGAGGGTCATTAGTGGGGTCCCACAGGGATCAGTCCTTGGGCCCCTCCTGTTCAATGCCTACGTCTCTGACATAAA
This sequence comes from Neoceratodus forsteri, assembly GCA_016271365.2. Classification (NCBI taxonomy): domain Eukaryota; kingdom Metazoa; phylum Chordata; order Ceratodontiformes; family Ceratodontidae; genus Neoceratodus; species Neoceratodus forsteri. The sequence goes on from CM057452.1 coordinate 575,383,926, forward strand.
GGACAGGAATCAGGGAGTGAGATGAGTCTCTTTGTGGATGACTCCAAAACTGGGGCAGTGGTGGATGGGAAGGAGGGAGGTGGCCCTACAGGGGACCTGGAGGCTCTGGAAAGATGGTTTAGAAAGTGGAAGCTGAGGTTCAATGCAGGGAAATGCAAGGTACTCCACCTGGGGCCAGAAACCCAGGCCAAGTGTACACCCTGGGGGAGGGAATGCTACAAGTCTCGATGGCTGAGAGGGACCTGGGGGTGGTGGTGGATGTCAAGATGAACAACTCGGAGACTTGTAGGAGGGCAGCAGCCAAGGGCAACAGGATGCTGGGATGCATCGCTAGGGGGATCACCTCCAGAAGGAGGGAAGTGATACTTCCTCTGTATAACTGCTTGGTGAGGCCACACCTTGAGTACTGCATGCAGTTTTGGAGGCCACACGTAAAAAGGGACATTAAACTCCTGGAGAGTGTACAGAGGAGGACAACCAAAATGATTTGGGGCTTGGGGGATAGGACCTATGAGGAGAGGCTCGAAGGGCTAAATATGTACACATTGGAAGAGAGAAGGGACCGGGGGGACATGATAGAGGTCTTCAGGTACATGAAGAGGGTAAATAGGGAAGGAACAGTCAGGGTGCTTCGAAGGAAGGAGGAGGGGGCCACTAGAGGGCATGGGTGGAAGCTGGAGGGGGGAAGATTCAGGGGAGAAAGGAGGAGGTGCTACTTCACTGAGAGGGTGGTGGAGCCATGGAATGCACTGTCTAGGGGGCTGGTGGAGGCAGAGATGGTGGAGGGGTTCAAGAGGGGGTGGGACAGGTACAGGGGAAGGGTTCTGCAAGCAAAATCCAATGCGGCAAGAATATCCGGAACTGGGAAGGGAGAAGCCAGAGAAGGCGAGGGGGGCAGCAAGGTCAGCACTCAGGGTGGGGGCTGACCAATCGAGCAGACTTGAAAGACCATTAGGCCTATTCTGATGGCATTTTAGTATGTTAGTATGTTTTCTTGTAGTTCATTATCAACTTATGATCTTTGAACCACTTCTCTACACTGGAGAAATCACATTGGAGTTTCTGCTCCAGGGCACCTGGATCAGAGCCATTTGTGAAGACAACCACATCATCATCAGCATAGAGAAGGATATGGCACTGGCTGGTTTGAAGGGGGCTATTCAGGAACCAATGATATAGGAGGGGGCCCAGAACTGACCCCTGTGAAATGCCTGAGCAGACAGGTTTGCTGTCTCAGAGGACAGTACCCATCCTAACTTGTTGGGAGCGGCAGTCCAGGTAGCTGCTGAACCAAGCAACAGCATCTTGGAATAGGCCTGTGGCAGTTAGTTGATCAGTGAGGAGGGCATGATTAACCATATTGAAGGCCTTTGTTAAGTCGATAAAGATTGCCCCGGCAAGTTGTCCAAGATTGAGAGATTTGTGGATGAAGCCTGTGAATTCAAGTAGGGCTGTAGTGGTGCTGTGCCCAGACTGAAAACCATGCTGTTCAGGGCATAGAAGCTGGTGTTTACCCAGGTATTCGACAAGCTGGTCTGCGACAATAAGTTCAAGTGCCTTTGAGAGGGGCAGGAGTATAGAGATTGGTCTGTAGTTCCCAGGCAGGGCATGATCCCCGCTCTTGTGCACAAGAGTGACTACTGTGACTTTCCATTTTTGAAGGAATGCTGTGGACCAGAGCGATAGATTGAGGATGTACGTGAGTGGAGACAGGACTTCTTCCAAGGAGAGAGCAATTAATTTCATATCAAGGGTGTCTCCACTGTATCTCCCCTTACCTAGCACCTTACACAGATATTTCCTGCTTACCTTATTGTGATGGCCTTAAAACGAAAAGGGGGGTGCACTGGGGTCTGTGAAAGTGCAGCCAGGCTGGTAGGGGAGAAGAAGTCTGCAGGGAGGACATTACGGAGGTCAGTAAAAGCAAGGTTGAAGGTGTTGGCTATAGCTTTTGGGTCAAGGATGGGGGATCCATCGACGCTTAGCATGGTGGGGGCAGTTTTCGGCTCTTGTCCAGTGACCTCTTTTAAGTTTGCCCAGAATTTTCAGAATAATTCTGTGATCCTGATATTGCTATTGTTTCTTTGTTTTTGTATGTCTTTTAATAAAAATTTTACTTCCACCTGGACAGTGGCCAGAGATGGGCAGAGTGGACCTCCATTTTCATGACTCATCCAAGGATGGCACCTCAACTGTGTAGCCTCCCTCCCCCTGTACTGCACTCACTGCAGTGTCAGTTATAGGTATTACCTGGTTAAGGATGCTGTATCAATCCTCTTAAAACAAGAAACTGCACTTGCCATAAGAATCTGGTTAAAACCAGGCTTAAACCAGCCAGGAGTGTCCTCTATTTGTGTTATAATGCATTATCAATGTTTATTACTTTATAAACTAAGTACCTTGCAGCTTTACTATCATTCAGTGCTGATGTCAGCACTGAGTAAGGAATAAGGAACGACAGAGGGGGAGTTATACTATATCAATGTGCCCAGTGGTGGGTTGGAATCCTGAGCCTGAAGAGCGAGGGACTTCGACCAACATGAGGTACATTAGAAACATAGAAAGTGATGGCAGAAGGGGATCATATGGTCCATCTAGTCTGCCCATAGGTCTACCCTCCTCCCTTAACTGCTAGTCAGTGTAGTGGTACCTTTGTACCTGTCCCAAGTGTTCTGGAACCCTACCACTGTTTTTGCCCCCACCACTACCTGAGGAAGGCTGTTCCATGCATCCATCCCCCTCTCGGTAAAGAAAAACATGCATGTGTTACCCCAGCTTCATGTTGTGCCCCCTAGTTCTTGAGTATTTTCTGACTTGGAACAGTTCCTGAATCTGCACCTTGTTTATTCCATTTAGGAATTTGTAGGTCTCAATCATGTCTCCCCTTTCTGGCAATTATAGTGAGGGGTAGGAGGAAGTAGGGTGTTGGGTAACTGGAATCTGCAGCTTATCCAATAGGTAGGAAATGAGCAGACTAGGTGGACCAAGCAGTCCTCATCTGCCATCAAAGTATATGTTTCTATGTTTCTTTCTCTCTCCGCTGCTCCAGGGAGTACATGTTCAGGTTTTGCAGACGCTCTTCATAGTTTTTATTCTGTAGGCCAAGTATTATTTTTTTAGCGGTCCTTTGTACTGTCCCTAGTCTATTGATATCCTTTTTTGGGTGTGGTCTCCAGAACTGTATGCTGTACTCCAGATGTGGCCTCACCAGAGATCTATAGAGTGGCAGGATATGCATATAGCCAGATCCTATATTCTCAAGGCCATCTGCAAAGCTGGGTACAGTGGCGATGCTCTCGACCTGAAGCTGATGGTGCTAATCCTAGATGATATCCTTGAACCTCTGATTAAGATCTTCAACCTCTCACTAAGGTTGGGCCAATTCCCAACACTCTGGAAACAAGCGTCCATAACACCAGTCCACAACAGTGGTGAAAAGTCACTGCACACCAATTAAAGGCCTATCTCCATCCTCCCATCCTTATCCAAAGCACTTGAACATATGCCAGCAGAGCTACCTAGAGAACCCTGCCTCCATTCCAGCCTAATCAAGGGCTTAAGTAAGCTATCAGTCCTCTTTAAACGCACTTGGTACTGCCCCTCCCAAACCCTCCCCCACAAACACACCATACTCAACAAAGCCCTCTGGAGCTGCTCCCCCATCACAGCCCCCGCTTCACTATCCCCCACCTCTCGATCTCTGCAGTAGGTTCAAACCCAATCCCCCTTGTTTCACTGTCACCCAGCCTCTCGTCATCTGGGATAGCTTTAAACCCTATGCAGTTACTCTAACATAGTCTATCAACAGATTTGGAGGTTTCCAGGGGTGTGCTACCTAGGGCAACCGATTAGAAATAGCTTAGTATTCGATTACAACTGCTCTGTTTTTTTCTCCTATTTGTCTAATTGTCATGTAATCACTCTTTAATGCCTAATGATCAGGCCTCTGTAACCACTGAATATTTGTATTGTCTTATTGTCCACCCTGACGTGGAACCTTTGTAAAAAAGCTCACGCTCAAAGGCCTTTCTGAAATACTAATTAAATAAAATTAAATTAATTAAAATTAAAAATATAGTCTTGGACCAGATAGTCGAGTGCCTGGACAAGTATGACATCCGATGCCCGGAACAGCACGGCTTCAGAAAAGGACATAGCACCACCACCGAACTGCTGGAATTTACAGGGCTCATAAATGCCTCACTCGACCAAAGTAACTGTGGGGGGGCAGTATTCATCGACCTTACTAAGGCCTTTGATACCATTAACCACCCACTTCTACCTAGGCAACTGTCAACCATCGGGCTCTCTAATGACGCATTGCCTTGGTTCACTAGCTACCTCTGGGGGAAGGGTCTAGCATGTTAGGATTGCCAGTGTCACCTCTGATGAAAAAACAGTCCTTTCAGGACTTCCGCAGGGGTCCATACTTGGCCCTCTACTCTTTTCTCTTTTCCTGAACAACCTCCCTAGGGTTTGCCACCAGAAAATACTACTCTACACAGAAGATGCAGTCCTATTTACTAGTCATCATGACATCAAACACCTGGAGTGTCAGCTGCAGTGTGACTTTAGGCATGTAAAAGAGTGGTGCAAAGATCACAAGCTCGTCTTAAATTATACCAAAATCAAGGTCATGACCTTCTGCAGTGCACGGAGCAAGTACAAAGCTCAGTCCCTCACCATTAAGAACCATCCCTCAACTATGCACAGTACATCGGCAATGTAGCAAAGGCCACCAACATATGAATCGGTCTGCTCCACAGGCACAAACACTGCATGACTATAGATGCCCTTAGACTGGCTATCTACAGCTTTGTCACCTCCATCATTGACTATGGTCTAGCTATCTATGACTGCTTCTCCTACTGCTCTCCGCAGGATATCGGTGACACTCAACAAAGCCTGCAGGCTCCTAACTGGCGCTGCCCACTGAGCTCACACCTGTGACCAGTACACACAGGCCGGTTGGCTTCCACTTCATAGTAGAATTCAGTATCAGACATGCCTGATCTCCAAGAAGGTTCTCCTGGAGCTCATGCCACCTGGTGTTCAAAGGCTCCTCACGACATACAACAGTACCCAGCATACACGTAGTACTCAACATCAAACCTTCCATGTCCCAAGATGCAGGACTACAATGGGTCAAAGGTCATTCACCTACAGAGCTCCTCAGTGGTACAATGCCCTTAAGAATGAAACACTTAGACCTGCAACACTTGGACCCTTTAAAAGGCAACTCTGTCTATACTTAACATCAACCATGGAATGTGACTGCTTCCCCTAGGGGCAGCCTCCTCCCTCACCTCAGTCTAAGGTGATCTGTTCCCCCCCCCAGCTTTCTCCCCTGTCACCTGCTTCCTCCTCCCACCCCTACCCTTCCCCACCAACACCATTCCATACCCTCCACCTCCCCTCTCATACGCACTTACAGATCTTGGGTACCCCAACCCCTACCTACCCTGCACTCTCGTTACCTGTCCATCACCTTCTGACAATGGCCCCCTTAGCCTGCCCACCCTCTCTTTAACCCAGCTATCCTATATTCACTATCTTCTATTTAATGTACTGTCTGCTATGAAACATCTTTTCTCATTAACTGGCTCATTTTGTCTCTACATTATGTACTGTAAATTTATAGCATTGCCTTTGCTGTGTTAATCCTGTAATCCTGTAACCATGATCTACCTCTGTATGTATGTTCCCCTTCATCCCTTGATGTGGAACCTTTGTAAATGAGCAGTAATTGCTCAAAGGTATTTGTAATCCTAGAGTTTTATAAAATGAAAATAAATAAATAAATAAAGGATGACCTCCTCTTTTCACTTGGTGATTCCACTACCTATGCAGCCCAATATGCCATTTGCCCATAGTGCCGCTTTCTCGCACTGTTTATACACCTTTAGGTCATCCGTTATAATTATTCCCAGATCCCTTTCCTGTCTGGAAGATTCCAGTTGTACTCCTCCCAGGTAGTAGTCCTCTCCTGGGTTGGCCCTTCCAAAGTGCATGACCTTGCATTTGTTGGCGTTAAACTTTAGTTGCCATGTTTCTGACCATTTTTTGCAGAGTCTTAAGGTCAGGTTTCATCTTTTCTACCCCGCCTGGAGTGTCTATCCTATTGCTTATTTTTTGCCATCTGTGAATAAGCTCACCTTCCCCTCTAGTCCCTCAGTTGTGTCACGTACTAATCCTTGTGGCACTCCACTATCTACTCCTCTTTCTCCTGAAAGTGAGCTGTTCTCAAGTACCCTCCATGTCCTTCCAGTGAGCCAGTTCCTTACCTATTTCACTACTTGCTGTCCTACTCCCATTCTGTCCAGTTTGTTGAGTAGGCTTCTGTGGGGATCAAGTCAAAGGCTTTGCTGAAATCCAGGCACACTACATCTACAGCTTCTCCCTGGTCTAGTATTTTAGTCACCCAGCTAAAGAAGTCTATCAGATTGGTTTGGCATGACCTTCCTGTTGTAAAGCCATGCAGTTTTGTGTCTAATTTGTTGTTTTCTCCTAGAAAGGATATAATCCTCTCCTTGAGCAGGATTTCCATTATTTTGCCAACAACTGAGGTTAGGCTTACTGGTCTGTAGTTGTTTGCACTTTCCTTAGTTCCGCTTTTGCGCAGAGGAATAACCGTTGCCTTTTTCCAGTCTTGGGGGACCTCCCCCAGCTTGAATGACAGGTTGAAAAGATTAGCCAGGGGCGCTGCCAGCTCGTCCCTTAGTTCTCTTAAAATCTAGGGTGAATTTCATCTGGTCCCATGGCCTAGGGTGAATTACATCTATCCCCTGCGTAATGTTATCCAGACTCAGCTTAAAACTTTGCTTCATTTTTGTGAAGTCTGCTCGTCTAAGGTCCATGACTTTTGTTTTGGAGTGCTTTGGAACCACACCATACAGTGGTCACTGGTCCCCAGGTGGCTCCTAACCTCTAAGTCTGTGATATTGTCCCTGTTTGTTAGTAGCAGGTCAAGACTGCTTGCCCACTTGTTTTGTCCTTTACAAGCTGTTTCAGGCCAGATACGTGCAGGGCCTCTAGAAAGTTCTTGCTTCTGGTTGAACTCGCTGTATGTGTATCCCAGTTTACGTCAGGTAAACTGAAGTCATCCAGTACAATCACCTCCCTTTGTCACTCATTGTGTTCACTTGCAATTTCGCAAGGAACGTTTTGGGACAATACAGGATTTGAGAGGTGTGTCACTGCCAAGCCAATTACAGCTGAAATTGCAATGGGTTTGGCATTGCACACCAATGACCAGGCACTCTGGTCATGACTCATTTTCTGGTTTGCCTACTTGGTGTGTTCTTGACTTGAAAGAAATGAACCACCGAGGAAAAGATAGCCAACTCAGTACTGAGTTTCTCTAGTTCTTTTAGGACCCTTTCTTTTGCAAAGGGACCCAAGTGTATTCCGACTCCTTCCTTGTGAATTCCATTGCTGGGTCTGCATCCTTCCTCCTCTTTGGTGAATAAAGAGCAGAAGTAACTGTTGAAGATTTTAACCTTTTCCTTGTCATTTTCTGTGATCTCCCCATCCACCCTTGTGAGTCCAACAATACCTCCTGATGTCTTTCTCTTCTCACCAAGATATCTATAAAATGTCTTGTCACCCTTTTTTTACCTCCTTGGCTACCCTATCCTCTCCTCAGTTTCTGCCTTTGCTGTCCTGATCACTTTGTTTGCTTCCTTCTGTGTCTCCTTGTACTCTTCTCTGTCCTTGTCAGATCCGGTTTGTTTGTATTTCCTGAAAGACATTATTTTCTCCATGACCTTAGTAGCTACTACTTTAGAAAACCAGAGTGGTTTTCTTTTCTTTTCAGCTTTGCTCACCCTTCTTATGTAGTGGTTTGCAGTATTCAGTATAGCCCCTTTTTTTTTTAATTTTTTCTCCTCCGGTCACGGATCCAGGAGCCTCTCTCAGGCATCCAACCTTTATTCTGTCCCACCTGAAGTCCCCCCGGCCGAGCCTTCCTCTCCTCCACCCCCGTCCCACAGCTGGCACCCCCAGCTTAACCTCTCCAGGGTGGGGCCGCCCCTCCTACCTTGGGCGCTCTTCAATTTGTAGACTCCAGCTGCGGATGTGGGCCTCTGAGCGGAGGGTCTATGAAGGCTGGCCGAGTCGGACATGGTCGTGGACATGGGGATTGGTGCCGTCACCTACCCCTGGAACCGGGGGTTTCCTATGTTCTATTTCTACCACCCCATCCCTGCATGTGCACCCCCCGACACTATGGCACATGGCAACCCTGCCAGTGTCAGGCACGCATTACATGCAGCCCTTTTCTGCAGACCCCAGTCTCACTAGGGGCCGCCGGAGCACTGAGCTCACCAATGCCTTCCTCCCCCAGGACAGGAGAGCAGCCCAGCGGGCGCTCAATCCAATCCCTCCCCTGCCGACCCCCGGCACCTGAGCTCGCTCCCGAACTCAGGTCACCGGCAGGACACGAGGTGTGGCGTCCAGCGTCTCAACCCTCAGCACCAGCAGGCCACCAGTATAGCCCTTTTGAGCTATATCCAGTACTCAACATCTATCCCCTGCGTAATGTTATCCAGACTCAGCTTAAAACTTTGCTTCATTTTTGTGAAGTCTGCTCGTCTAAGGTCCATGACTTTTGTTTTGGAGTGCTTTGGAACCACACCATACAGTGGTCACTGGTCCCCAGGTGGCTCCTAACCTCTAAGTCTGTGATATTGTCCCTGTTTGTTAGTAGCAGGTCAAGACTGCTTGCCCACTTGTTTTGTCCTTTACAAGCTGTTTCAGGCCAGATCGTGCAGGGCCTCTAGAAAGTTCTTGCTTCTGGTTGAACTCGCTGTATGTGTATCCCAGTTTACGTCAGGTAAACTGAAGTCATCCAGTACAATCACCTCCCTTTGTCACTCATTGTGTTCACTTGCAATTTCGCAAGGAACGTTTTGGGACAATACAGGATTTGAGAGGTGTGTCACTGCCAAGCCAATTACAGCTGAAATTGCAATGGGTTTGGCATTGCACACCAATGACCAGGCACTCTGGTCATGACTCATTTTCTGGTTTGCCTACTTGGTGTGTTCTTGACTTGAAAGAAATGAACCACCGAGGAAAAGATAGCCAACTCAGTTAAGAAGGGGGGATAAAACCTTTTATAGGTACATTAGGGAGCAAAGAAAGACTAAGGCAGGGATACTGAGGCTGAACAAAGAGGAAGGTGGTTGGGCAGAGAGTGACAGTGAAAAAGCAAGGATACTGAATGAATACTTCTGCTCAGTATTCACAATGGAAAAGCAGGGGGAAATACCTAATCCGATCAATGGAAGCACTCTGGATAGGGGGGTCGATATTAGTCCTTTCACAGAAGAAAGGGTTCTGAAAGAACTCTTCAAAACTGAAGGTGGATAAAGCAATGGGGCCTGATGGAATTCATCTCAGAATTCTAAAAGAACTAAGAGAAGAACTAGTAACACTACTGACTACCCTTTTTAATAAATCATGGGAGGATGGTGTGGTACCTGAGGACTGGAAGAGGGCGGATGTGATTCCCCTTCACAAAAGTGGGAGCAAGACAGAGGCAGAGAACTACAGACCTGTCAGTTTGACCTCAGTGGTAGGGAAAATGTTGGAATCACTTCTGAAGGAAAAAATTGTTGAGTACCTAGAGGTCAGCGGGGCGCAGGACCCAAGGCAGCATGGATTCACAGCGGGAAGGTCATGTCAGACAACTCTAATTGATTTCTTTGACTGGGTGACCAAAGCAATAGACCAGGGAGGGGCTGTGGACATGGCCTACCTAGACTTTAACAAGGCATTTGACACAGTCCCACACAAAAGATTAATAAACAAATTAGCCAGCCTGGTAATGGGTCCCAGGGTGGTAGCCAGGGTAAAACACTGGTTGGACAACAGGACACAGCGGGTAATGGTAAATGGAGTCCACAGTGAAGAAAGGAGGGTTACTAGTGGGGTACCACAGGGTTCAGTACTGGGGCCGGTCCTTTTTAATGTCTTTATAAGTGACATTGCAGAGGGACTGGAAGGGAAAGTATGTCTCTTTGCAGATGACACAAAGATCTGCAACAGGATTGATACACAGGGTGGGGTGGAAAGGATGAAAAGGGACTTGGCAAGGTTGGAGGAATGGTCAAATGTATGGCAGCTTAGATTCAATGCAAAGAAGTGCAAAGTAATGCACCTGGGAAACAAAAACCCAGGGAAGAGTACACAATAGGGAGGTGAGATACTAACAACAACAAAAATGGAAAGGGACCTGGGGGTAGTCATATCAGATGACCTAAAGGTGGGCCAGCAATGTGAGAAGGCAGTAAGGAGGGCTGGGGGATACTGGGATGCATAGGGAGAGGCATCACCGGTAGAAAACAGGAAGTTGTTGGCCCTCTGTGCAGACAGTTGGTAAGACCACATCTGGAGTACTGTGTACAGTTCTGGAGACCCCATCTCCGCAAAGACATAGACAGGGTGGAGGCTGTCCAGAGGAGGGCAACCAAAATGATGCAGGTTCTGTAGGAGAAGGAGGTAGCTGCCTGCACAGATTAGAAGGCGGACGTTACAAATGAAATGCAATCAGGTCCGCCAAGTTAGTGCAGGTTTTGACTGGCTGCAGGCATCAGCTAGGGAGTGTGGCCAGTCAGAGGCAGCCTGTTCAAAGGGCAAACAAAAGAGGAGCCCGGAACTCAACTTAGTTGGAGAGAAAAAGGACTGAATGGATTACGGAGGATAGAGACTTCTAATTGCAATTCAAGCAACATTGGAGCAAGAGACATCAAGTCAGCATGCTAAGAGAGCAGAGCCTGCCTGTGGAGGACTCTCGGATCAGAATAGGACAAAAAAAGAAACTGGCATGGGGTAGTAGTGGGACTGAGTTGGGAGCAGGCTGCAGCTTTGCTGAGTCCAGGACTTGGGACTGAGAGACAAAGCAGAGCTACAGTGGGAGTGGGTGCAGGGCGGAGACAGAGACAAAACAGCAAAGTCACAGCAGCCCCATTGAAAACTGAACTTCAACCACTGGAGTCCCAATGGACTGTGTTTCAGTTGTTGCTTCTGAAATTCTAGTCCATCTCATATCATTACTTAGCAGCTAGAAAAATTAAAATCCCATATAAAAAAAAGCTGCTCCTCTTCCTCTGAAGCACTGATATTTCCAAGACAAGGCAACCTTGGTTGTTTCAGCGCAAGTTAATTGTGCACTCACCCCTCCATAAAGAACACAGAGACGGCAGCTTAAATCAACAGAATTTTTATTGCAGCATTGGCCTCTGCAAAACGCAGCTCAGGATTCCTGAATCTTGGGCTGCGTTTGGCAGGGTCCCAACACTGCAATAAAAATTATGTTGATTTAAGCAGCCACCTCAGGGTTCTTTGTGGAGAGGTGAGTGCACCATTAACTTATGCTGCAATAACTATGTTCTTATTTGTTTAGGAAATCGGAATTATAAGCCTTTGAGTCATAGACTCGTTTCCAAAGGCTCCACATCAGAATAAAACATAGACATTCATACAGTACATACATAGAGTAAATGTGGGTGAGCAATCATACAGAGTATCAATACAGTGAGCACGGGTTAATGCCTATACATTTGGTAGCTAAAGCAATGCATGATATGATTTGGTAGTAAGCCGCCTCAGGGAGGCCTTGTCTTATACATAATACAATGCATGCACAGTTCTGATAGTTCTGATAGCATCGCCATCCCAGTGTTCATCTTTACATCTTTACTACGAACCTTATAGTTTTTTTTTCTTTTCAGAGAGACCAACTCAACTCCCTCCCTATTCCTGAGCTGTTTAGCTGTCAGACTCCTCACTTTGTAATTTAGGAAGGAAGTAGAATTCTTAATTTATTAGCGTGCCAGTCCTGCAAAGAGTACAATCGTCAAGTTGAGTTATGCTCCTCAGGAAGCGGGTGAGTTCACAAGGGCCATTTGTGAATTGATATCCTAATTGTTTGGCTCTACTTCAGAGGCAGGTGTCCCAGATTGTAATTTAAAGTTGCTAGATGTTGACAGACGGAGCGGAGGGGCAGAGAGTTATGATACAAACGAAGACGTGTTGGCCAGTATTGTAATACTGTATGTTGTTCTGAAGCCGAGCTTAGTTTTGATTTTTCAGAGTTGTTTCTGTTTATTAAAATAAAACAAAGAAACATGTTGGATATATAGCCCAGTAGCATAGCAGAAGTCCAATATGGTGTCAAAACTAAAAGCACCCTATATAATGTATTTATATTCTTGGTGTTGATTGGCTATAGCTTTTTGCTCTCTCCTTACCTTGCTGGTCTGCTAGGTGGCTGTCATTCTAAAATACAGACTGAGATAAATGTTGATGACCTATGTTCTGCATTGGTATCAGGATGGAAAACATAGCCCCACCAGAGCTGAAATATTTATAGACCAGTACTCTGAGTCAGTGTAGCTAGATATATAGAGAACTGTGTATGTGTGTGTGTGTGTGTGGGGGGGGGGGTAGTCTGGGGGACAATTAGTTACATTGGGTTGAGTGACATTTTGCTGATCAGAACTGGGAAACCATAAAGATTGTACAGAAAACTGTTTTTGTCTTGATTATATGCTTTTTTGTACAGTATACTTAAATTAGAGAAATAAAAACAAGCTGCCACATATACACAGCACAACATATCTTGTCCTAATTGATTTTACTCTATATAAAGCATTTTGCAATACACGACCATTCTGCAATATAGTAGATTCAGTATGTATAATGTGAATTGTGTGTACTGGATATATACTGTGTGTCAATCAACTAGGATTACAGTATTCTGTCATATCTTTTCTTGATATAAAACTAGCACACTTTAGTCCCCACCAGCATTAAATTCTTTGAAAATGTCTTAATGGTTTTGTACTTAAAGGGACACTGTCAACCTTTTTTGCATCATATTACTTTTAGGCAAAAACACATTTTAGGACTGATTACCTTATCTAAAATTCATTGATGTTGCTGGTTGTTTTGTCTGCCTCCTTGCTTATGAGAACCAAAATGCATGGTAAAGTACAGCTATGCCAAGTTTTCTTTCTATTCAAATCATTGTGCTACTCTTAGTGCACACTTCCTGGACATTACAAACACCCCCAAGCAGTACAGCCACTTATGATACAATAGTCTCCTCTACTCCCACTGCATTAGGAGTGGCTAAAATTTGTGGGGGTGTTCCTGAGTCCAGAAAGGGTGCAGTGGGAGCTGGTCAAAAAATGTAAACAAACATGTTTTGGTGTGGTTAACACCAGTATTATAGGTATCATAGGTAGTTACAAGCTAGTGTGGACAGAAGTCTGTAATGATTGCTTGGGCAGTCAGTTTTTTTCACTTTTTAAAAGAAAAAAGGATCCAAATTAAACTACCAACAGCATGAACAGTCTCTATAGAATGTGAACAATCATAAAATGTGTTTTTTAAACTAGGGACACTTTGAGGCCTAAGGGGGTTGACAGTGTCCCTTTAATCATTCATAACACCTACAAACGAGCTTGATTTCCAAGAGTAGTGCTAAGAGGTTTGTCACAGTTGGTGATTGAAAGGCCAACAAACTGGCTTTTAGTTACAATGTTGCATTATGACAAGCCTTTGTACCACATCAAGGTAGCTAGTACTACAGAGGTCCATTCACACTAGCCTTTCAATCACCAACAGTGTTAGGCTACTGTGAATGGACTTCTGTGGGACTAGCTAGCTTGATGGGGTACAGAGGTTTGTCACAATGCAACAAACTAATGTCACAGACTAGATAACATTTGCATCTGGTGGGAGGGCACCGACGGGGGAGGGGGGTAAGCAGTGTGGCAGCTCTCTGTACAAATTTGAAATCTCTGGCTACATCCCATGAGAGGCAGTATTTTAAGTTCTTATTTGCACTTTTAAAACTTAAAGAGACACTGTGAACTGTTTTGGCATCATTTTTGTTCTCACTAAAAGGAATCATTTTATGATTGTTTACCTTCAGTAGATACTCTGGTTGTTGCTAGATTTATCTGTTTTTATTTTTTTTACTTAATCACATCAAAAAAGTGTTTTGTATTAAAGTCTATCTCCTCCTACTATGTACTTCCTGAACTTTAGAAACAGCCCACACAGTCCAGCCCTTCACTATGCCATTGTCTCCTCCCACAGCATCAAGAGTGGCTTGACTGTGTTGGTGATCTGCAGCTTCAGGAAGGATGCAGCAAAACTGAATCAAGGACCGTAAACAGTTTTTTTTGTGGTAACACCAATATGGTGGGCAGGCTGTTTTCACTTTTATAAAAAAACAAAAGGCACTGCAAATTAACCTGCTAATGTCAATACAGTCTACAGAAGGTGAGCAACAATAAAATGTGTTCTGTCTAGGAGCCATTTGAGGCCTACGAGGGTTAGCAGATCTATGTCTGCCGGGAGACTTCACTTATCACAGACAGCACTGTCCCAGCACATGCTGGGACACTTGTCTTCACCACAGGCACTAGTTTCCTCCTGACGGATGCTAGCAAAGTTCTGTTACTGCAGGCACTACTGTCCCATGACATCCACATCTGTTGGCATACTACACTTAGCACACACACTACTGTCCCTGGACATGCTGGGACACTTTTCTTCACACAAGCACTACTGTCCTGCCAGTTGCTGACGGAGTTTAATTCCTGCAAGCACTAATGTCCTAGCAGATCCACATTTGCTGGGCCAGTTTAAATAGCGCAGACACTTGCGTTTGCCATAATCACTAGTATCCCAGCCCACCATTATCACGTGGAGTCATGTCAGTGTAAGAGACAAGGTAAGTGGCCACTATATGTGGATCTGCCAAGACTGTGCCTGCATTAACAGAATTCTGCCAGCATCTCCTGGAACACAAGTGTCTGTGGTGAAGGCAAGTATCCCAGTATGTGCTGGCCGGGACAGTACGAATGTGTGCTACGTAAAGTATCCCAGCAGATGCGGATCTCTTGGGACAGTAGTATCTGTAGGAAAAGAACTCAGCCAGCATCTGCTAGGACAGTACTGCCTGCAATAACAGAACTCTGCCAGCATCTGCTGGAACAGTAGTGCCTCTGGTGCAGGAAAGTGTCCCAGCATAAGCTGGGACAGTAGTGGGAGATGTAAGGGAAAGCATCCCAGCAGATGTGAATCTGTTGGGAAAGTAGTTCCTGTGGTAACAACTCCTAACAGCTTCAGCTGAGACACTAGTGCTTGGGTGAATAAATGTTCCACCGTCTGCTGGGGCAGTAATGCCTGCAGATAGTAACATAACTACCCAGCATCTGCTGTGATGCCTGTTGTGGAAAAAAGTATCCCAGCATCTGCTGGCACAGCAGTGTCCAAGTGTCGAGTGCAGTGGTGACTCACATTTCTGAGTGTTAAACATTGAGAGGAATCCTATTAACAGCACAAATTAAAGTACAATTTGAGACTTAACCAGCAGGCTGCTGACAGAATTAGAACGTATTGAAGTTCTGTACTGAGATATCAGACCATGGTCCTGCAAGGGTTAATATGCAGCTAGTGCTCTGTCAGGAATGTGCACAATTAAGAATAAATGACACATCTAAGGCTGTTTTTACAAATATTCCTATGGAATTCTATAAACTTTAAGTAGCACAATTTAAAGGAGAAGACTCGTTTATTTATGAACTGGATATTTCTGACATTTTTTATACATTCTATCAGTTACTTCAAGTATTTCAATAAGAGATAAGTCATTTTTCCGTTCATTTCTGCAAGAAACATCTAGGGACAATACGGGATTTGAGAGGTGTGTCCCTGCCAAGCCAATTACATCTGAAACTACAATGGGCTTGGCAGTGTACACCAATGACTAGGCACTCTGGTCATGACAGCAGTTCAGCTTTGCTGACATGGCATGGCTGGACTTGAAAGAAATGAACTGCTCCAATAGGAGCACTTCATTTCTTTCTGTAGCCCGAACTCCGGCCATGCACATTACAGTTGACACTAATGCACATGGACAGAGTTATGATTACTCCTTTGTCCTGCTGCCAGCCACACTCTCACTCCTCCATCCTCGCTTCTCCACTCCTGCCACCCACAGCACTCTCAGACCCTGGTCCTTGCTTCTCTGCCCCCCCCCTGCTTTGGCAATGGCCGCGATGCAGCTTCATCACTTTTGCCACCCACGGCACTCTCAGATCCTGGTCCTGGCTTCTCTGCAACCTCCCCCACCAACTTCAACAGTAGCCGTGGTGTGGCTTTACCACTCCTGCCACCCGTGACACTCTAAGACCCTGGTCCTAGATTTTCTGCTACCCACACTTTGGCAGTGGCCTCGATGGGGCTTCATCACTTCTGCCGCCCGCAGCACTCACAAACCCCAGTCCTGGCTTCTCTGCAATCCCCCCCTCCCAGGCTTCAACAATAGCTACAGTGTGGCTTTACCACTCCTGCCATTTAAAAAGGTTATACTGGGGGCGTGGCTTAGCCTTCAAGCAAGATGGCAGCATAATCTATCTACTCCTTAACTGTGGGCCTTTATCCTATGACATCCTATACTAGGGGATCCAGTGTCATTCCCTAAAGGCACAAGAATTAGAAGAAGGACTTACCTGCCACATCGCAAAGTCCTTATTTTCTTCCTTTCTGGGCAGCATAGGACTTCTGGAGTTTCTTCCCAGACCTGCAGCCTGCAGGATGACATCTTCCTCCTCAGCCTCAACTGACCTGAAAAAATGGAACTGATGTTTTATTAATTGATGGCATAGATGACCCAAATGACTTTGGCTTTAAATAATAATACTCATACACTACAGGCAATAGAAACACAGCTGTTTCATACGGAGAGGCATCTTAAGGCCAACGACTCAGGCCTGCAGGACCTTACTGCTACCACCTGGGAACAGGCTCGCCTTATTCACCTCCTTCAGGATAAGGTAGATGACCTTGAAAATCCTAGCCACCGCAATAATCTGCGGTTTCTCGGATTCCCTGAGGGGGCTGAGCAGCATGGTGCAATTCACTTTCTCCAGGACACACTGCCACAGATTCTGAGCCTCCATTCTGCAACTGCCCTGCACATTGAACGGGCCCACTGCACGCTAGCACTGCTGCCTAAACAAGGGGAGCACTGCATCCAATTCTGGCCCATTTCCTCAACTTTAGGCAAAAGGAATTGATCGCAGTGGCAGCCAGAGACAAAGGATCTGTTAAATGGAATGGCAGTACTATTCACGTTTATATAGGCTACTCAAGGGAGCTAAACGAAAGGTGCAAGGAGTACACGGTTTCCCAGAAAATTCTCCATGCCCATCACATCACTTTCTGTCTTCGATATCTGGCAACCATGCAGGTGGTGATTAATGGTGCCCCCATCCTCTTTTCTACCCCCGACAGTATCCTGGATTACCTTAGGAAGGAGTTCCCTAAAGACTTTCAGAATCCGGAGCTTTTTCATCCACCTCGGGGCTTCCTTTATTCCTTCAGCCACAAGGAAGAATCAATCAGCACCTTGCCGCACTCTCCTGAGCCCCAGGTCTATAGATTTCAAGCTCCCTTCCCTCACTGGAGCAAACGGTGCCATTCACTGCAACGACACAAAAGAAGACAGCACCTGATCACCAGACAGATCAGAGACATGCCCCTGATACCGGAGGAAGAAATCCTGCAACAATACTACTCCCCAAACCAGTTTGCCCCTCTGCTGACTCTGCCAGAGGACTCCCTACAGGAGGAAGATTGCACAGATCTCACCGTACCTGCGGATGCACCAAAATCCTGGGCCACAGTTGCAGCAATAAACACTCTCTACGTCCCAGTGGAGAATCGGGCTCCGGCCCCCCTCAGTCCGTCCCGGCGACTGCAAGATCGAGAAACAGAGGGACACTCACCCCTGCCTCTGACCATCAAAGTGCCACCCTGAACAGAACTTTAAGTAAGTGGCTGCCTTTGTTTTTCCACCTTCCCCCTGGATGGGCTGTGGGCTGAGATGGGGCCTTTCTGCAGCGCCAAGACGTCTTCCCCAGCTGCTCCAAACAGGGAGCTAAGGACTGGTTGCTCAGTCTTGCATTATACAGCAAGAACTGCTGATCACAGACGGTCGAGTTAAAGAATATCAACTGTTTGTATTATTATTAATGCAATGCTATGTATTAGAGGACTTCCTCGGAGCTCCTCTACATCCTTTTGGGGGTTTCTGTTTGCGCATTGTGTATCATGCATGCCAATCTGTGGGCCATAGCCAAATTTAATTTCACCCCATTATATAGTTATTAGTTTGTGCCGGACTCCACGCTCACCCATATCCTGAGAGGCTGAACATTCTAACCTTGCTCTTGTCCTTATTTCCTGCAAGTGATACTTCCCTTACCCCAGCCCTAGGCATCTAGGGACCCTTGGGACTCAGTCTTGAATACCCTGCTAAGGCTTGAACTGTGGATCGAGCATGACCTTGACTGCTGCCCAA
Organism: Neoceratodus forsteri; assembly: GCA_016271365.2. NCBI lineage: Eukaryota > Metazoa > Chordata > Ceratodontiformes > Ceratodontidae > Neoceratodus > Neoceratodus forsteri. The sequence goes on from CM057452.1 coordinate 575,402,314, forward strand.
ATCCCTCCTCCAAATGTTTTTAGGCTCTGACATCAGAGGTCATAACAAGAGCTCTGCCAACAGCAGGGGGTATAGCTTCTACTCCCCCCCACCTCTCAATGTGATACTTGCGACTTCAATTCCTCGGCATGGTGCCTGACTTTCCTATCCCACTGCGTCTCAGATGGGTATGGGAACTGCCCCCTTTTTCATCCCCTGTACTCGTGCATCCCCCTCGTGCATCCCACAGGGGGGAATGAGTAGCACAGAATACATATCCCAATGAGGGATGGGAAACAATTCGCTTGCTCGCCTCTAACGCCCACCCCACGAGAAGGAGGTGGACGGCCTTGGCAGTTATTCTGCCAGCATAACTGCCCCCTTCCACCTACCAAGTTGGTCAAATTCCTTATAGTTTCTGTACATAGTTGTTTGTTGTTTTGGGCAGTTAGCCCTAAAAGTTCTAATGTTTATTGTAAAGACTGAGCACCTGCTAATTTTGCTGATGTATTAAGTAATGTATGGCTTGTCTATGCTGGGTGGTCTGGTGACATCTGGGTTTTCTTGTGGGAATGGGCTTTTGGTCCCTCAACCTCTACCTCCGATAGGCCCATAATGCTGTTTTGTACTACTCACTCCTCCTGTGGTTATGGGTGACCTTCATGCTTACACCTGGAATGTGTGGGGCTTAAACACCCCGGTAAAACACAAACAGGTGTTGTCTCATTTAAAGAGTCTGAGTGCCACAGTGGCCTTACTGCAAGAAACTAAGCTCATAAAACAGGACCACACCAAGCTGGATAGAGATTGGGTGGGGCAGGTCTTCTTTTCATCTTCTTCCACCAAAAAGAGAGGGGTTGCTATACTCCTCCATAAGACACTCACCTGGTCCTCCATGCAAGTTCGGACGGATTCTCAGGGCAGATGGGTACTAGTATTAATGAAAACTCTGAACGGCCCCCTGCTATAAGGCTGTATCTATGCCCCGAATGAGGATGACTCTTCCTTTTTTCATACATTTGCTCAGGAGCTGAGCTCCCCCACTCCTAACCCCACACCCACCATTCTAGGTGGAGATTTTAATCTGGTTTTGGTGCCCCAGATGGACGGCAGTGCCCCTATCCTTGTGCAGCATCCCAAGAGCCGCCAGGCACTGCAGCACCTGATGGCAGAAGCCGGCCTAACTGACATTTGGAGGACCTTTCACCCATGGGAAAAAGATTATTCCTTTACTTCCTCAGTACATGGATCACATAGCTGGCTGGACTTCTGGCTGGTATCTGCGGGTGTCTGTCAGGTGGCAGTTGACTCTGATCCTACTCAAGATGATATCGGACCATGCTCCAGTGCACCAACATCTTCTTTGGGGCTCACCATCTCCTAAATTGATCTCATGGAAACTGGAAACTAGACCCCCTTCTTCTTAAAGACCCTGAGTTTGTACAATTGGTAGTCTCCAAAACTGCCTCCTTTTTGGCACACAACCCCCTTCAGGACACATCCCCAGGCACCACGTATGAGGCCTTTAAAGCCACCCTACATGGGGCTATAATGGGTTTTGCTTCTCGGTGCCAGAAAAAGCAGGAGTACCTATTGGTCTCCTTGGAAGCACAACCTAAGACCTTGGAGACCCAGGCCAAGCAGACCCCTCACCTCCTGACAGACTCTCCACTAAACAGGGAAATGCCCTCCACTCGTATAGAAATTAATGACCTGCTAACTCAGAAGGCCGAAATTGCAATACTGAGACTGCAGCACCACTACTGGGAGGGCAGGGAAAAAGCTGGCAAACTGCTGGCTACTGACTGCATAAGCAACAGTCAGAGCGCCACATTTCAGGTTTGCGAGACCAGACAGGCCTAACATGCACAAATTAGCAGCTTATAAATGACATAATGAAGCAGTTTTACTCTGAGCTTTACTCCTCCACTAGAACCCAGAAGATTGAAATAGTGGACCCCTTTCTGGCATCTCTCCACCTCCCTACCCTCCCATTATCTCAGGCTGCAAAACTTGACCTGCCTATTACCCTGGCTGAGGTCGCAGCAGACCTTAAAACCCTAAACAGGTAAAACCCCCGGAGGGGACGGCTTCCTAGTCGAAATCTGGCAGATCCTTGCTCCTCAGATCACTCTTCTCCTTTCCCAGGTTTATAATGAGGCTGTGAATATAGGCACCTTCCCTCCTACTTTCCGAGAAGCTGTTATCACCGTGTTTCCCAAAAGAGGCAAAGATCCTACTCTCCCCTCCAGTTATTGCCCGATATCTCTAATTAATACAGACAGTAAAATCTTCTCCAAGGTCCTAGCCACTAGACTCAGCCCACTGCACCCCTCCCTTATTTATCCATCGTAGGTAGGCTTTGTGCCAGGATGCCTCAGTCAGGACCATATCAGGTCACTGGTCAATATTATTCATCAGGCTAAGACTTCCCACACCCCAGCTGCAGCAATTGCAGTTGACTTTAAAAAAGCATTCGACTCCCTGGAATGGGATTCCCTGCAGAAGGTTTTGCACCGTTTTTGGCTTTGGGACTTCCTTTTGGAACTGGGTAATGGCGCTTTATCAAAAACCTATGGCCAGAATTCGGACCAACCCAGTGATCTCCTCTCCCTTTCAACTCGGTAGAGGCACCCGTCAAGGCTGCCCTCTATTCCCTCTCCTGTTCATCTTAGCGGTTGAGCCATTAGCGGCCGCTATTAGGCAACACCCAGACATCCAGGGGATCACTATAGGGGAACAGGCATGTGTCCCGCTTATGTATGCAGATGACCTCTTAGTCCCAGTAGAAAATGTTAAGGTGGCCCTCCCTGCCCTTCTTCACCTTCTAGCTGACTTTGCGAATGTGTCAGGTCTGAAGATGAATAAATCTAAAACAGAATTACTCCCTCTCAACTCTCAATGCAATCTAAATAATGTTTCTCCTCTGGGGCTCAAGTGGACCTCGCAGTCCCTGGTCTATCTTGGTATCCACATCTCCTCCAACCTCATAAAATCTGGGATCTCAATATGACTCCATTAATCGCCAACCTTAGAACGGAACTGGACAGGTGGAAGATGCTCCACCTTACCCTGGCCGGTAAGATTGCAGCTCTTCAAATTATCTCAGCTCCTAAACTTCTCTACCTTCTCTCTCACATCCCCCTGGCCCCCCCTGCAAAATGGCTCGTCATCATAGACTCTCGTAGTTAATTTTCTTTGGGAATCAAAAAACCCCTGCTATAGTAGGGGCAAATTTCAATCCTGTTGGAAGAATGGGGGGTGGGGCCTCCCGTGGTTTGAAGAATATGCATGGGCATACTCTATAGCACAATCCTTAAAATGGTTTGTAGCCCTGTCTTCTGAATCCCTACAATGGCTTTGTATGGAAAAGTCTAGTGCATGAGTAAATACCCTCCCCTTGTTATTATATAACCCTATATTTAAATCTCTGCGGACTCATCCCACTATAGCACCAGTGGTCCAAATTTGGAACAAAGTGCATACCAGGATTAAAGCCAACCCCACACCCTGTCTTAACACTCCTATCTTTAACAATCAGTATATTGTGGTAGAGCATAAGCCTATCAACTGACCTCACTGGGAACGTGCAAGCATTAATTTTCTGGTCGATGTCATGGATGAGACCGGGTTAGGGATGTAATCATATCAAGATCTGGCTAAGACACGAGGTCTGGGCAGGAGCGACTTCTGGAGGTACTTGCAATTACACAGTTCTCTGGCTGAATTCCTTAAACCAAGCCTAGCTACACTGGCCATCTCTCAGAAACTATCCACCTGGCTTAAGCTCCCCAAGGGTCAAGCCAGTAAAATTTATGCTGATATAAGACAGACCATTCCTTCGCAATTGAGAGAATCTAAAATGAAGTGGGAAAGGGCGTTAAAGCTGAGGCTAGACGACACTCAATGGGCCCTATGCTGGAAACTGGCACACTCGAGCTACCCAGATGCACGCAGCAGACTTATCCAGAACAAATTGTTGCATCACTGGTATAAGAAACCAGAGGTACTGCATAAAGTTAAGCTTCTGGACAATAATCTCTGCTGGCAGTGCCAAAGCCAAACCAGAGACCTGTATCATATTATTTGGCAATGTTCACTGCTGGCCGCCAATTGGCAAGCAGTTTGTCAGTTAGCCACCCAAACCCTAAACTCTGCGATTCAGCTAGATCCCCTGGTATGGATCCTGGATGTACCTCCACATGGAATCCGTCTCAAGGCTCAGCAACTCAGTTAGCTAGCCCTGCTTGGTATTTCAGCTAAGCGCCTTATCCTGCGCCGGTGGAGATCAACTGAAATTCCCTCTATCCCAGAACTTCAACATGCTCTCACACACCTAGCTTCACTTGATCGCATGTCTCACACTACAAATGACACACTGGCAGCATATACTGCATGTTGGGCCCCTTTTCTAGCATATCTAAAACCTAGAACAGGGATAGGGTGAACATAATGTGTGGTCACTGTTATGGCTTCTCTCCTTCTCTATTCCTGGTTTTGATGACCCCGGAAACAAGCTCAGTGTTTTTAGACAGCCGCCACTCAACATACTATTATGCACGCATAGCTATGAACCCCTTTGGATTGTTGTTGATACTAAGCAGATGCCCAGTCTTGTTTTTGGATCTGCATCACTGTTAGGCAGAGAGATTAGGGGAACCCCCCTATTTTCCCCTTCCTTAGTCTTTCATTGGATGTTTTATGTTTATAGGCTCTGGCCCAGATATTCAAAAGGGTTGCACCATGCGCAATAGGATTGCTCCAGCACAAGCCCGAAAATGCGCCATTCTGAGATATTCAGCAGGAGGCAGATGCGCCCCCCAAATCACGTTGAGCAATAGCCCAATGATAATGAATGTATGCACAACTGAAGGGGGAGGAACCATGCATAAATGGCGCAGTGTGATATTCAACAACATGGGCCATGCACAATAGGGGAGCAAGTGGAAGTTGCGCGATAGTGGAAATGAGCCAAAATAAAAAGGAACAAGGGGGAGGCATAAGAACGCTACAGGGAAGGCACATGAGGCTGAACTCTAGCCACACAAACAGGGCAGGAGGAACACACAGGGCAGGCCAGGGAAAGGGCACCCTGAACACAGAGGCACAGGGAAGGTGTGGGGAGCCACAGCCAGTGCAGAAGGAGGAAGTGCCACACAGCACAGAGGCCACCACAGGAAGGTGTTCCCGGTGCAGGGAAGTAGGAGCCAGGACAGCGGGGGGAACACAGAAACAGCTGCCGGGGGGGTGAACACAAGCCAGGGACATGGCCAGTGCCATCATCCAGATGGAGGCAGTAATGAGGGGGTGAGAAGGCAGGCAGCATGGGGGCACGGCTGTGGAAGGGCCCATCGGCGGTATGCCCCCAACAGGCAGTACCGAGCCCGCACCAGCTTCGAGCTGTACAGCGATACTGAGATCGTGGGCTGGTACCACCTGAATCGGGCAATTCTGAGGTGGCTCTGTGAGCTGTGCAGTGATGTGATGCAGGCACCCACACGACGGAGCCATGCTCTGTCAGTGGAGACTAAAGTGACAGCTTGCATGTGCTTGCTCACCACGGGTACCTTCCAGAGACCAACAGGGGACACCACAGGCATAACCCAGTTGGCCGCGTCATGCCACCTCACCCAATTCCTCAGCGCACTGCTGCCACATGCTGTGGAATACATCCATTTCCCAACACACCGACGGAGTGCACAGCAAACATACAGGAGTTCCACAGGGTAGCGCGTATGTCTGGCGTGCTAGGGACAATAGACTGCACCCATGTGGCCATCCACACACCACCTGGCCCCGAGGGGGCCGCATATATCAATTGGAAGGGCTATGCTAGCATCAACTGCCAGGTGGTGTGCGATGCCAGGGGGCGCATAATCAATGTCTGTGCCACGCACCCTGGGGGAGCACATGATGTCTTCATCTGGCACCAGTCGGCACTGTGCCACAGATTCAAGAGTGGGGACATCCCCACTGGCCACTTAGTGGGTGAGTATGTAAACCACATGGACAAACATAGAGCTTGGAAGGGGCATGGTCAGAGGTGACATGGGTTGTGGCCTACATGGCCCGAGGCAGGGCGATGCTGATCACCAAACTAACCTCCACTCTCTACACACAGGTGATAGTGGATACCCACTCCGTCCCTGGTGGCTCACACCATACCGGCCGCCCGCGACCCCATTGCAGCAATGCTACAATGAGGCACATGCCACCACTTGCAGTGTCATCGCGTGGGTGTTCAGGATGCTGAAGGCACATTTCCGTTGCCTGGACACCTCCGGCGGTGCCCTACAGTACAGCCCCTCAAAGACCTGTGGGCTATTCCTGGCCTGTTGCATCCTGCACAACATGGCCAATGAATGTGGGATAGCCATACAGGTCAAAGAGGGGGACAGCGATGGGGACGATGAGGACGCCAGTGATGATGGTGATGGGTAGCCCCCCCTTGGGCGACGAGACCCCTGACTGCTCCAGCTGGTACAGCTGCACCGGGACACCATCACAGAGGAGCACTTCAGCCAACCCAGGTAAGTCATGGGGCCATGTGCAACCACCAGCGGCAAAGGCACAACCCATAAACATGCATGGACACACACCAGGGGTGCATGCCGTCAAGGGAAGTGTCCGGGCATGGAACCGCACACACCGCCAGGGATGGGCAAGGTCTAACAAGGCACACAGTCATACACACACACACACACATATACACACCTCACCAGACATGCACAAAGGGTAGGAGGCAGGCCGACCCAGACCGCCACCCCTAGCCACACACATGTCCACAGACCACCACACCCACTGCCTGTCATTGTGCATGTGTCAGATGCTGGGCACCATTTCACAGTGGCGTAAAGTGCAATGCAGGCATCATCATGCACATGCAACTGTGGACAGCAGCTGGAAGGGTGTGCAGATGGACTGTGTGTGTGTGTGTGTGTGTGTGTGTGCATGGCTGGGTACCCACCCATGCATTGCCCGCTGAACGACACAATGCACACAGGGCAGCATCAGACAGTAGCCACGCTGGGAGACAGGTCAGCCACACGCCACAGTGCCACAGCCACCACGGATGCGTAGGCAGCCCCGCCAAGACCCTCCAGCAGTGACAGGCTGACCACTGACCTCATGGGGTGGCACTGACAGTCCCCCAGGGGTTCCACTGCGTGAATGTGACCGTGCTCACGCAGGGGTCTGCAGCACACCGAACATGCCTGCGCTCTTGGGATGCCCACAGCTGAACCCAGTGTCGACAAGGATGGTGTCGCATGACGCCGGGAACAGGGGGTGGACATTGCACTGTGTGGTGTCTGCGATGCATGGGTAAATAACTGTGTGCCCATTGTGGCCATGACAGCTGTGAATGCCTGTGTCTGCCTGTCAGTGGCAGCGGTCACATCCTCCCACAACTGGTCCATCCCTGCCAGGAGCAGAGCGGTGTCTCTGCTGCAATGCTCCTCTGCCTGGCACAGAGCCGCACTCAGTGCATCCACCGCTGTCAGAAGCCGCATCTTCTGATTGATTGATGTTTGCAGCATGCAGGTGTGCTCATCCAAGAGGTCATCTGCCTGATCAGCATGCTGTCCCTCAGGGTGTTCACGGCCCTGATGCTCATCACCCCTTGAGGGTGGGTGCTGGACACCAGGGCCAGGCCTGGGCATGTCCACAGGCGGTGCACTGATGCCACCCCCTGACACTGTACCCCCATGGCCATTGGCTGACTGCTGATGCTGCCCCTCCAGCTGCCGTTCCCCAGGGCTCAATGGTGCTGCCGCAGTGGCCGCAACAGTCCCACTGTCCTGGACACACACCAGTGCTACCCCACTGGTGCAGACAGGCACAGGCTGGGACTGTGATGACACGCAGGCCTCCATGGTGGCACCACCCACAGCCATGGCCACGATGTCACCTGCTGTGTGGCCAGCCTGTGGCACACATGTGTCACTGCCCATGGCGTAGCTCCATCATCATCGGTGACGGATCTGGCACCAGCCCGAGTCTCAGCATGCTGGCATCTATGGGCGCTGGCATGCTGGGACCTGCAGCAGAGCCTCCTCCGCACCTGCTCCACCAACATCAGTCTGGACATCCAGGCGGGCCCTGTTGCCCTGACCCCGTATTCCTGTGGAGTGGATGTGCTCCCCCATCTCCATGTGACTGACCTCGGAGAAGCCCTACCGCTGACCCATGCAGGCAGCTCAGGAGCTGTAAGGGAAAAAAAGTAGCATTACTGCATGTGACCTACCCTGTTCCCCCCCAACAGACAGACCATGACCTACCATGCAGTGACGGGCTACCACCCATCTGGAATCCACCACCCGGAACACCCTCAGTGGTGCAACGCTGCATGCTGCCAGCAACCCGCTCTTCCTGTGGGGTCAGGCGTAGCACCTCTGGCTGTCCCCCACTGGTCGCTGACCATGCTGTCCTGATGGCAGCTACCTTCTCTTTAATCCTCCACCTGTCCGTGCCCATCTTCTTTTTGCACTCCTGCACAGAGCGCTGGTGGCTGCCATGCAGGTTTACAGCACATGCCACCTCCTCCCATGCAGCAGCATGGGCCTGTGGTGTTCCCTGGCGTCCGCTGAGAAGTGGCTCCTGGTCGAGGTAGGCCTCGAACAGGGCATCTGTCTCGGCCTTAGTAAAATTTGGCCTCCTCTTCTTCCCACGACTCTGTTCCTCTTCCTCCACTACACACTCAGTCATGATTCATCCTGTGAAAATGACAGGTGTTACCTGTGACTGTGCAGTCCCATGCATGTCCCAAACACCACAGTCCACATTCCCAAACAGCATGCAACTCACCGCAATAGACTGCAGTAACCAGCTATGGCCAGTGCAGCCCAATGTTGCACATTTATAGCGCAACCCATGCAAATGAGGTGAGGCGCATCTTTAAGTGGATGCAAATGCAGTGACTGCGCCATTGAATGGCCGATTAGATGATCTGCATATGCCAGCTGAATATCGCGCTGTTGCGCTTTGTGCAATTGTGTTGAACGTGCTCAGCCAAGGGCACAGTTCTGTGACATCGCGATACACAACTAACTGCGCATGCCTGGGTTGACGCAGGCACCTGCGGCGCTGCTGATGTGCTGTGTGCAGGAGGCAATGCAGAGCCGCAGAAGTCACTATTATGCCAGTGGCACTACTGGCGCTGTTATTCACCTATATGGCGCTGTGGCACTAAGTGTCAAATGGGCGCACTGGGACTACAGCACTGTAAGCCACTACAGGGTGGCACAGGCACCCAATCGCGCTTCTACGCATGGGTTCCAATCGTGCTGTGCAGCTGTCTGCTCGCCAGAGACCCTTGACCCTGTGACATTTGCCCCTAGGCCATGCATCAGGCATGGATGCACCACTATCGCACTGTTTGTTGACAGTGCGATGGGGAGCCGCTGTACCATGCAGCATCTGCCGTGGCGAGAACCGGCGCTGCAGGCGCCATTTGCTTGAACCAGGCAGCACAGATGGTGTGGGCGTGCTGTGGTGTGGAGCCAGATCGAGCTGGCAAACCTTGCGGCATAGTTGAGCCCCATGTTGGGGCTTTGTTTGAGAGGCACCCCTGGACAGGGCCAGGAGTTGGTATGGCGGGTGGCCGGCGCCTGGAGGAGGCCACGGTATGAGGTGGATGGTGGAGCAGTGCTGCCACCGTTATAGGACCTGAGGCGCGGGGTCCCGGACCTGCTGCCCACCTGCAGGCATGTGCCAGGAGGGCAGCGATTACCCACGGCCAGGTAGGTGCAACATCCATACACTTTTATTGTCCATACGGGTATCACAGTTGCATGTGTCTGGCACATGGGGAGCCGTCCTGTGTTGGCTGTGGTGGTGGTATCGGGTGTGGGGTGGGTGGGTCTGGCTGTGTGGGATTGCACACACATGGGGTGGGAGACATTGCTACTGGATTGTACTGATGTTTCTCTCTCCATGTTTGCACCATAGGGCCAGAACAACGGCAGCACAACAGAGAGGGGAGGAGCCGCATGTTGCAGCAGAGGGACAGGAGGGATGAAGGTGGTCCGCGGTGCGTGGATCAGCCTGCTGATGGTGAGTGCCTTACATCCATGATTACTACTGCATGCTGTATAACTGGGCAAGCAGTGGGGCATGGCCACCATCCATTAACACCACTGCTATGTACGCAACTTGTTACAGTCAGCACTGTCCAGTGGCACTGCATGTCTGGGAGTGCGTCAATGCTGGTCCATGCGTGCACCGGGCACATGGCTGGGTGGCACTGCCTTCACACTGCATAGCCAAGTCACTGTACGGCCATGGTGGTGCTATGCAGGGCATGGGTGTTGGGTGTGTGCAGTGGTCCACATGGCTGTGGCTGCCTGGGTGGGCAGGTCTTGTGGACATGGTCACTGTGGGTGGTTGCACACCATCACAGGGGCGTGTCACATGGCTGTATGCCATGCACAATGGGTGGGCTGCAGGGAGATGGACAGTCACACCTATTGACTCTGCTCCATCGTTCTAGGTGGCCAGAGACTCCTGCAGATCCAGCGGGACATTCAAGAGCTGCTGCGGGTCAGGAGGAAGACCTTAGAGCTCCTGCGATGCATCCACTGCCACAGGGTGAGGAGGAGGAGGAGGCGGAGCTCTCATCGGCGCCAGGAAGAAGAGGACCAGGGAAGCCAGTGCAGTCCCCATGCCCCGACTACCACCTTCCCCCCTTTGACCCACCCTCACACCCCTTCTTCTCTCTCCCATATGTTCACCCCTGCCCCTTACCCACCTCCACCTGTTATGTGGCCCTTCCCCCACTCTTGTATCTAGTTTTACTTTACATTGTTTCAATATATACATTTTGTTATAACAACCGTGGTGGTCTCTGATTTGCAGTGGGCTACAGGTGCTCAGCTGCAGTGGTGTGCATGGCGTCAGGGGTGGTGCATGCATGGGCATATGTGTGTGTGTGCAGAGGTGAACCACCTATGGTGTGGGCAGGGGAATCAGTCACTGTCTGTGGTTTGTGTGTTGTACTCTGTGCACTGGATGCCTGTGTGCAGTGGTCCACAGGGCCTGCACTGTGTGCATGGCACCCCTGTCAGACCATCCATGGCCTGTGCAGCTGACACCCTTGCATGTCTGTGATATGCATGGTCTGCTGGCATGTCAGTGGTGGCTGTCCATGCTGGATAACAACTGTACCCAGCACAATGCCAGGTTGACTGCCATCACCAGTATGGTGCACGTCTGCCTCCGGTGGCACTGTGGTCTCTGCTGTTGTTGTCCACCAAGCATGCTGTCGCTTGTGTCTGTTGCAGGTGATGTGCTCCAGTGTCTGTCACTTGTGCTCCAGCAGCATGCTGGTAGCATACAGCTTCATGGTGCCTGCGCAGGGTGGCTGGCACACCTGTGCAATGTAGGGGTGCTGGCTGTGTGTACACGTCAGCCGTGGCTCCATGCAATGCACCCCATCATCCTATTGGCCCTAGCTGCAGCCCCCCTGCATTAAGCAGAGTTGTTCATGCTCCCCTTTACTATGACCCCCAGATCCTTCTCCTCCTCAGTGACCCCTAACCACACCCCACCCAGTCAGTATTCCCTCCTTGGGTTCCTCACCCCTAAGTGCATAACTCTGCACTTCTTTGCATTAAAACCAAATTGCCACCTTGCTGGCCACTCCCCAAGTCTGGTTAGGTTACCCTGTAGTTTCTGCCACTCCTCTATATCATCCACAACAGTTCCCATCTTGGTGTCATCTGCGAACAGACTAATCCTGCTCCCAGCCACATGTGCAATATCCAATATGGACAGTTCAAACGTTGGCCCCAGGACAGAGCCCTGTGACACACTTCTGATCACTGGCTTGGGAGATGAGAGTCCCCCCCAACCACACGTTGCAGTCTATCTCCAAGACAGTTCCTGATCCAGCTAGCCATCTTAGCCCCCACCCCTATATGTTCCAGCTTGGCCCCCAGTTGCCCATGAAGGACTGAATCAAAGGCCTTGCTGAAATCCAAATATAGGACATCCACTGCATGGCTCTGGTCCAACTCCCTTGTCACCCAGTCATAGTATTCTATTTGGTAGGTCTGACATGATCTTCCTGAGACGAACCTGTGCTGCTGCCCATCTTGGAGATCACTGACCTCCAGGAAGGTTACCAGTCTCTCCTTCAAGATTGCTTCCATGAGTTTACCCACTATGGAAGTGTGACTGACAGATCTGTAGTTACCCAGCTCAACCTTTGGGTCGCTCTTGTGGATAGGCACCACATGAGCCAATCTCCAGTCCTGTGGCATGCACCCTGTGTCCAGGGAGGTGTTAAACAGGTTAGTCAGTGGCCCAGCCAACACCTCCACCATCTCCCTCAACATCCTAGGGTGAATGCCATCAGGATCTGGTGCTTTATCCACCCCAAGTGCCTTCAGACCTTCCAATAACCTGCTTTCTAGAATCACTGCATCAGTCACCTCCTCCCCTTTGTCTCCATCTTTCCAGTCCATGGAGGTAGCACACCTCCTTCCTCCCTCATAAACACAGAGCAGAAGTATTCAGTCAGTACTTCTGCCTGTTCCTCCTCTGCCCACCACCCTTCCTAATCCAAATGATTCGGTCCCTACAGTTCCTTTTTTCCCCTAATGTGTCTATAGAATTCCTTCTCACCCTCCCTTATGCTGAGCCAGCCTCAGCTCCTTGATGGCCTTGGCCTCTCTTACTAACTTGGTTACTTCTTTGGACCTCTTTGTGTACAGCTCCCTGTCCTTTCCCCTCCTGCTTCTTTTCATTTTCCTAAAAGCAGCTCTCTTGGCCCTCACTCCCTCCAACACACTCCTGGTCATCCAGCATGACACCTTGGCCCTGGATTTCTTGCTCAGAGTCCTGGTGCATGCTATAGTAGCCTCCCTCAGCCCAGACTTCATGATATCCCACTTCTGATGTGCATCCATCTCCAACCTAATCCCCTCAAAGTGCCCTCTCAGTATTTCCCTCATCCTCACAAAGTTTGCCCATCTGAAATCCACTACCTTTGTTGCTGATGCCACAGCCTCCCCACTCATGATGAGCCTGAACCACACTGAAAGGTGGTCACTCCAAGCTAGTGGGTACTCCACCCATAGCTCCCTCACCCACTTGATAGTACCAGGTCCAATTACCCAGCCTGGTTGATTCACCAACAAACTGCACCAGGTGGTTATCCTGGAATGCATCCAGAAGTACCTGTTCCCAGGCACTAGAGATGGCTTGGGTTCCCCTGTCCACCCCAGGTAGATTGAGGTCCCAGACGATCACCACGCTCCCTTTACTACAAACCCATCGGATCTGATCCGCCAACTCCTTATCCAACTCCTCGCACTGTGCTGGTGGTCTATACACTACCCCAGCCTCATTTTCCTACCTCTAAAATCCAGGAACTGCATCCACAGTGCCTCTGCCCTCCCCCTCCCGCTGTCCTCCCCTCCTCTCTTGTGCATCTGATCCTGTCCTTTACATAAATCACCACCCCACTCCCTTTCCCCACTCCTCTGTCTTTCCTATACACCTTGTACCCGGGAACTGTCAGATCCCAATCCTGTTGGTTGGCCCACGTCTCCATGATGGCCACAACGTCCACCATCTCTATGCTTAAGAGAGCCTGTAACTCAGCTACTTTGTTACCCAGGCTCCTCACATTCAAGGAGACTACCCTCCAGCCAGGACCCGCCTTCTCCTTGCCTGTGCCTCCTCCCCCTGACTTTCCTCTCTTAGCTCCCTCTCATTACAAACCCTTCTGTCTTGGGGAGGTCAGCTCGTACAGCTCCCCTACCTGGCAACGCTGCACACTCACCTCCCCCCCTTACTACTTTAAAAATCCCATGGAAGCTATGTACTACTCCAGTTTCTGCTTCAAGACCCACTGCCCAGCCCAACTCAAGTGCAACTTGTCTGCCGCATATAGGTCACTGTTGATCCATATGTTACCCCAGTCCCCCACCATCCCATATCCGTGAGAGCAACACCAGTCCACCAGCCACGCATTAAACTCCACAATCCTGTCCTTCCTCACCCTGGGTACTGGAAGCACTTCTGAAAAGGCCACCAAGCACCCAATCTCCTTGCACAACTTTCCTAGTTCTTCAAATCTCTCCCTAACCAACTCCACTTGACGCTCTACCAGGTCATTACTGCCTATGTGCACCACCACTTTAGGTTTTTCCCTTCCCCTCTTGACACACCTAAGCAAAGCCTGCCCTGCCCTACCCACTGTTAAGCTCGGTATGGATTCCACCCAAATCCGACTCTATCATTTGTCACTCCCTCCCCACCTGATCCCCTTAAGTATAGAGTCCCCTAACACCACTACTCTACCCCCTCTTTTGCCTGTATCTGCCTTCAACCTCTCCCCCCCATGAGCGTTTGCCCTTCCCTGCCCATCAGCACCTAGAACTCCCCTCTGCACTTCCCCTCCCTTCCTGCTGGGCCTCCTTACCCCACCTTGCCTTCTGCCCCTCTCCCATTGTCCAATGCACCATCTATAACACAACCCCAACCAAGTGCCACTCCAGCTCTCCCTTGGCATCTCCCCCCACTGCTTCCCTTGCCCTGTCTCCCTGTCCCCTACACTTATCTTTCAAACCCACCCCTCTGTCTCTGTTGGGACTCCTGTGCCCAGCATTTTCCTTGCCCTGACAAGTCACCTGCCCTACTCCTGGGAGTACCATCCTCCTCCTCCTCCTCTGCTACTGACATCAGAACCTTGTACCTATTACTTGTCCCATATCCACCTCCTACTGGCATTGTCACTGCTGCCACCCCAGAGCAGCCTGGGACATATATTTCAGGCCTGCTCCGCTTGCCTCCCCCAGTCGCCTCAAACCCCGACTCCCTGTATGCTCGAGGTAGTGCCCCTCCTACCCTAGCTCTGCCCATCCCGTCTCTTAACCTTCTTATCTCTCCTGACAACCAGCTGACCTCTGCCTGCAGTTCTCTCAGCTTGCAACAAATGGGACATTTTCACAGCCTCCACAATGTACCCATCCATACAGCTGGTCCACAGCCACTGCAGTCCACTAGCCCATCACCAATGGAGCCCCCTGCTGACCTCCTGCACCAGCCTCCCTTCCCCGATACCAACCCCCCTCCCATGCCACCCTTCCCAGTCCTGTCATGCTGAGTTCACCATACATCTCGGCAGTTCCATCGCTCCCACTCCACCTCCCCATCTTGCCCCAGCATTCCCACCATACTCGCCATGCAACACAAAAGAAATATCCAGAGCTGTAGCTTGCTCTGTCCCGCACAGCAAACTGAGGCAAACAATCTCCACTCACATCAATTTAAACTCGGAACAAAACAGAATTACCTGAAGTTGTTACAACACGAATAATCTTCCAGAGCTGTACCTTGCTTCTTTCCCCACAGCAAACTGTTTCCTACTGTTCTCCTATACCATTCCACCCTGCACACTGTATACTGTAGGCTAATTCCAGAGATTCCACTTAAATATCACTTCTATAACAACAAAAAGTACACGTACTACTGGGCTACACAACATTGGAATGCCTCCTACTGGTTGGCTAAAGTGGAAGACACTAGTGAAGACCATAAATCAGAATAATCAGATAGAGAATCCTACACATAAGGGCCTGGAGCATCAGGTGACTCCTGGTGGCGTGGCAACCTGTTGATCCTCTGATGGGGGTGATTGAATGCGGCGACGACCTGTGTGCGTGTACGGAAGCACACACGTACTGGGCGCATTGCACTTCCAAGCCAATCGGATGGGGGGGGACAGAACAAGGAAATGCCCTGATCGTTGGTAGGCAAAGGAGGGTTGAGTGGCTGACAACCACTCCCAACACCAGGCCCTGCATCCTGCCTCTGGTGCTCCTTCCACCACCTGGTCGACCAGCTGGATTTCAGAAAGATCACCAGAAGTTGTTGGCGGTCCCCGCCCCTGGGGGCTTAGATCCGTGGGCCAAGAGATGAGAAGCGAGCGGACGGAGTCTCCAATCACTGGTAAGGTGAGGATGGGGCTTCAGGTAGGCGGGAAAAGGTTGGACTGGGTGCCCCACTGGAGAAAGTCCAGCGATGAGAGAGAGAGAGAGAGAGAGAGAGAGAGACTTAAAGAAAGTAGACAAAAAAAAAAAAGTGTTGCAGGTGCAAGCTCCCTGGCTCATCCAAGATGTACTGTTGAGTGGCAGCCATCCAACAATGACCAGGCCCCCAATGCGACTTCCTGGGCTTGCTTCCAAATCTAGGTCATCAGCACAGTAGAGCAATGCCCTACTGCTCGGCAATCGGGGAGGCCATAATTCTGCTTTCTTTTTTGGTTATTTGTATTTTTTCTTCTTTTTTCACCCAACCTGCACCCTTAAAGGACTGGTCCACCAGCCCCATCACCCAGCTTCTCTGAGTATTGCCTTCATGCTCCAGTTTGTCCTCTGCCACAGGACTTTTGTAGGTGTCCAGTCACTGGTGTGGGGCCTGCAGGGAACTGCACCATCATCCAGCTTTAGTGTTTTTTCCCCACCGTTTCATCCCCTGGGGTCAACAGCGAGTGCAATGACACATTGTTAATGATCCCCCTCTGCGGAGACTCCCCAAGCATCCAGAAGGTGGGATCCCTTTCCCTTGCATCCCACTGCGCCTCCATCCAGATTCCTTCTAAGTGGCAGCTGCTGAGTGGGACGCATGTGTTCCCTCCATAAGGGAGGACAGCAGTCCTTGGTACACTGAGTCCTCCCTCCCTTCCTTCCGCCAGCTCCCCTCCCCAAGCGACATGCAGTAGTACTAGTAGTAGTAAAAATTGTATTCAATCGACAAGCAAAAAGAATAGGAAACTCAACTGAGACAAGCTCATTTCCAGTGAGGTCCTTAGTACAGACATTCATGTTGACATCCTAAAGAAATTTACCACAAAAATACATACAGACAAATACATATAAAACAACACCACAATAATATTTAAATTACAATAGCGACTAACATCCATACAAATAAACTACATATACATGACATACATTCCCATTCATAAAGTGCAACTTTACATCACATGTGTCAACTCCTGAACACTGGTTACCGGTGTAGTACTGTAGGTGTTGTGGCATTTAGTGCCTCAGACCACCATTTATGATGCCTTCTTTGCTCCCCTAACAGGTTTAAGTTGCAGATCCTTAAGATTTCCTATCTGCAAAATACCAGTGTGAAATTAACACTGCCAGCTGGAAAAAGAAGCTGTGTGTGACTAAGGTAAATTCCCCACCTAGATGGCTATCACTCTGCACTTAACTAATCTTTTTTCAATCATAATTTTTATTCAAAAATGTTTTCATTCACAAATTACAAACCTTAAATAGTAAGAATTAATAATAGCAAACAAAATATAGGTTACATACTTAGAAACATAGACTTTGACGGCAGATAAGGACCACTTGGCCCACCCAGTCTGCCCATTTCCCTACCTATTAGATAAGCTGCAGATTCTAGTTAACCAACAGCCTACTTCCTGCAACCCCCCACTATAATTGCCTTATGTCTGTCCCATGGCATGTTTGATTCCCCACTGTTTTAGACCTCACAACCTCTCCAGGAAGCGGTTCCATCGTCCACCACTCTCTCCGTGAAAAATAATTTCCTCACATTACCCCTGACCGTCCCCCCTCTAACTTTAAATTGTGCCCCCTTGTTCTTACACATCGCTTTTTCTGAAAGATGCTACCCTCCTGGACTTTGTTGATTCCCTTGAGGTACTTAAAAGTTTCTATCATGTCCCTCCTTTCATCAAGGGTATACATATTAAGCTCTCTCAGTCTCTCTTCATATGGTTTCTGATGTAGACCCTGCACCATTTTAGTTGCCCTCCTCTGGACTGCTTCCATCTTGTCTATGTCCTTGCGTAGATGAGGTCTCCAAAACTGCACACAGTACTCCAGATGGGGTCTCACCAATTGTCTGTACGGAGGGATAACCATTTCCCTTTTTCTACTTGTGATGCCCCTCCCTATGCATCCCAGTATCCCCCGGCTCTCCTTACTGACTTCTCACATTGCTTACCCACCTTTAGGTCATCTGATATGACTACACCCAGATCCCTTTCCATTACTTATTTTTTTTTAATTGTTTAACCAGAAGTAGTACACTAAGCTGAAAGCTTTTTCACAGGAGCGACCTGGGAGCACAGGGAAGTTCAGTGACTTGCTTAGGGTCACACAGTATGCAAGTGGAAGCTGTGGGATTCAAACCCAGGTCTCGTCTGCTGGATGTCACCAGATTTGCAGCTCAGAGCCTTAAACCACTGCGCTATACTGCCTATTGTTGTTGTTACTACCTCCCCTGCTACTGTGTACTCTTCTCCTGGACTTTTATTTCCCAGGTGCATTACTTTGCACTTCTTTGCATTGAATCTAAGTTGCCATATGTCTGACCATTCCTCCAACCCTGCCAAGTCCTTTCTACCCTCCCTCCTTGTGTATCAGCTCTGTTACAGATCATTGTGTCATCTGCAAAGAGGCATACCTTTCCTTCCAGACCCTCTGCAATGTCACCTATAAAGATGTTAAAGAGGACTGGACCCAGTACTGAGCCCTGAGGTACTCCACTAGTAACCCCCCTTTCTTAAGAATGTGTTCCATTCACTATTACCTTCTGTGTCCTGTTGTGCAGCCAGTTTGCTACCCAGGTTACCACCCTGGGACCCACTCCCAGGCTGGCTAGCGATTATTAATCTTTTGTGCTAGGGACTGTGTCAAATGCCTTCCTAAAGTCTAGGTAGGCCATATCCACAGCCCTCCCTGGTCTATTACTTTGGTCACCCAGTCAAAGAAATCGATTAGATTCATCTGACATGACCTTCCTGCTGTGAATCCATGCTGCTTTGGGTCCTGTGCCCGCTATGCCTCTAGATACTGAACAATTCTTTCTTTCAGAAGTGATTCCATCATTTTCCTACCACTGAGGTCAAACCAACAGGTCTGTAGTTTCCTGCTTCTGCCTTGCTCCCACTTTTGTGAAGGGAATCACATCTGCCCTCCTCCAGTCCTCAGGTACCACCCAATCTTCCCATGATTTGTTAAAAGTATGGTTAGTGGTGTCACTAGGTCCTCCCTTAGCTCTTTTAGGATTCTAGGGTGAATCCCGTCAAGCCCCATTGCTTTGTCCACCTTGAGTTTTAGGAGTTCTTTCAGGACTCTTTCCTCTGTGAATGGACTGGTGTCAACCCCACTACCCAGACTGCTTCTATTGTTTGGTTTCGGTAACTCCTCCTCTTCTTCTTTTGTGAACACTGAGCAAATGTATTCATTCAGTATCTCTGCCTTTTCACTGTCTTCCTCTGCCCACCTCCCCTCTCATTTATTAATCTTCACTATCCCTCCCTTAACCTTTCTATGCTATAATGTACCTTTAAAAGGTTTTATCCCCCTTCTTAACTGAGTTGGCTATTTTTTCCTCGGTTTGGGCCTTTGCTTTTCTGACTGCCTTCCCCACTTCTTTCTGCTTTAATTGATACAGTTCCCTGTCATGCTCCTTCTGTGATTCCTTGTATTTTTTGATTGCAGCCTTTTTCTCCTTAACCTTCCCTGACACCTCTTTTGAGAACCATAGTGTTTTTTTTATTCTGCTTTGTTTTCTTTCTTTGTTTCACACAAAGGCTTGTTGCCTCCATGATGGCAGTTTTTATTGTGACTGTAGTTCCTACTTGTGATATACAGTTTATATCCACACTCTGGCAGTCTTCCTTGAGACAGGTGAGTCATCAGAAGTCTTCAAGCTAGGCTCCTCCCACTTTCAGGAGAGGTATATCCTCCAACTCTGCCCCGTGACATCAGATCTTTGCAAGCTGGAAGCAGGGATTCATGTGCCACTGGTCAGGAGAGTAGGATGGGTTGCGTGGATGTGAACTGTATACCACTAGCAGAACTACAGTTACAGGTGAGTAACCTATATTTCTAACATCGTGGATACAGTTCACTATCCACACTCTGGCAGACTCCAAGATGTCCTCTGGGAGGAGGGGGGGCAAACAGAGACTGGAGGACCAAAATCAGCATCCTGAAGACTCATAATGTTAGTGCTGTAATGGACTATGAAGGTATGTGCTTTACTCCAGGATGCAGTCCTGGAAGCAGCCCTGCATATCTCTGCAATGGGATGTTCCTAGAAGAAGCCAGTAAGGCAGCGATAGTTCTAGTTAAATGAGCCCTAAGCTCCATGAGTGACTCCCTACCAGCCAACCTATAGCAGAGGTCAACGTAGGATGTAGTCCACCAGGCAATCATGCACTTCGCTGGAGGTCCACCAGGTTTGGCTTCAGTTTATATTACAAACAGCTACCGAGCCTCACCTCAAACACCAGCTGTGTGCTCTTATCAGTACAAGAGTGCCCTTGCAAGTCCAGGACATGAAGCCTGTGATCGAGCTCTGAGGCTGTGTCTATAAAGTATACAGGTAAGCTATCACCCCGTTAAGGTGAAACTGTAACATGACCTTCGGGAAGAAGTTCAGGTGGGGGCAAAGGAAGACAATGTTCCTGTGGAGGACCAGATAAAGCAACTCCACCGAGAGCACCTGGAACTCATTTATTCTTCTGGCTGATGTGATGGCCGCCAAGAAGGCAGTCTTCCACAAAAGGTGTGACATCTCACAACTATGCACTTGCTCAAATGGCTTGGTCATGAGCATTGCCAACACCAGCAGTAAGTCCCACAGATGTGGAGGCTCATACACTGGAGGGGACACGTGGCCCAGGCCCTTGAAAAAGTACACAACCACATTATACTAGACCACTGTCGGCATACCAGCCCATGCCCAGTATGCAGAGATGGCTGTCAGGTGCATGTTAAGGGTCGCCACTCGCAGACCTGACTGAGAGGGACCATAGGTAGCAGAGAATGCTCACTATGGGACAGGTAAGGGGATCAAGCTCCTTATTCTGGCACCTCTTTCACTTAAATACATAACATTTATGAGCTGACTCCTTATGGGACACTTCCACAATGTGGAGGACATCATCCAAAAGGTCCAAAGCCTGGAACTCTAGCTACTCAGGAACCAGGCCGAGAGATACAGGGACTGAAGGTCCCAGACATTGCCGTGCTGTCTGGTCAGCAGGTCAGTGTGGAGTGGCATGGAGGCCTGGTGCTTGACTAAGGAGATCTGGTTACCAGAACTGTCTAGGCCAGTCTGGGTTTATCAGGATCATCCATGCCTTGTCCTTCCAGGCCTTGACCACAACCCTGTGGGCCAAAGGGAAAGGAGGGAAGGCTTACAGGTGGCCTGGGGTCCAGGGCCTTGTGAAAGCATTCTCCAACACTGTTCCTGACTGTGGGGGGTGGGCACAAAACAGCCTCAGTTTTACATTTTCCCACCAGGCACACAGGTCCACCAGAGAGGTGCCCTACTGGGAGAACAGACGGTTTCCACCTCCTGATTCAGGGATCACTTATGTGATGTCTCTCTGACCCGAATGAGAGCATCTGTCATCTGACTGTCCACTACTGCAACACTGATTGCCAGCAGATCTGCACCCAGCCTTCCCACAAGGGTCCAGGTGTGGAGAACCTCCCAACACAAAGGGAGGGAGTACATCCTGCCCTACATGTTCTGGTAGAACATAGTCATAGTATTGTCTATCTGGACCTGCATGACCTGACCCTGAAACAGTGGAGCAAACTCAAGTCAGAGCCAGAGGCACTGCACAGTGCTCCAGCAGGAGATGATGGGACTCCCGGGGTGACCAGAACACAAGGGCTCTGTGGTCTCGCAGGTGTGCTCACTGCCTGCCAGAGAGGAGTCAACATAACAAACTGTTCTGGGTGGACAAATGGGACTCTCTTCTCCAGATGTTGTGGGTCCAGCCACCACTGGATGGCATCCCACACTGGGTCCCTAAGAGCACCTTGTCCATGTGACCTAGCTGTTGGGACCACTGTCAGCCCAGCTCCCACTGCTTGTGCCACATCTATCAGCAAACTCAATGGATCATGCTGGTGCAAGATGCTATGTACCTAAGCAGCAGCAGGAAGTCCCAGACAGGGCGCAAGAGCCCAGCCAGATACGATCAGAAGAACTAAGTAAGATCCAATGCCGGGTCTGCATCAAGGTGGGCCTTGGCCCACACAGAGTATCTAGTTCTGCCCAGATTAACCTGATGACCTGTGAGGGGACCAGTTTTGACTTGGCCGGATTAAGCACTAGGCCCAAGTCCCAACAGGTCTGGAAGGCCAGATCAGTGTCAGACGTCAGTGAAGGGGTATTTACCCTGCATTTGAACTGGCTCCATGGGACCCTCCCAGAACTCCAAGATGCCCTGGAACATCTTCTAATGAAGTTGATCATGACTGGGAGGATCAGCCATCGGAGGAGTCAAGGTTGATTTGGTGTGTTCAGCTCAAGGCCATTGATGACTTTTCAGAGTCTGAGGCTTCTTTGAATGAACAACACTGTTTTTCAGGGGTGTGGATTACCCTAGAGTCCTGGATGACCACAGTGGACAGTCAACCAGGCAAGCTGGCCACAAGTTGAGACTGTTTTATGGCAGACCCTTTGTGTGGAAGCAGTGGAGGAGGCTCCACCATGCTCAAAGGAGGAGTGGAAGACACCACTTCTGGAACCACTTGCTGAGGAGCAGTCATCGGGGCAATCATGGCAGCAGGGCTTCCAGGAGCATCAATCCAGCTATAGCCTACTGTTGTCGAAGAAAGTCTTCGTATTGCATATGAAGGCATGAATGACAGCGGTCCTTGGAAAAGGAAAATTAATCTGATAGGTGTAATGTTGACGATGATCTCGAGACCAGGGTTGGTACTGTGAATGGTGCCTTGACTGTAACAGAAACCCCCCAGGGACAATGGGCGTCCACTGGCAGAGCCATGTAGACCACTTGTTTTGGTAATGTGACCATGATAGCTCATTAAGTGGGAACCAAAGCAGTGACCACAGGACTGGGAAGGATCCAGGCTGGCTCAACTGGGAGTACCAGTTGAACCATCTCTTCCTGGATGAGCACCAAGAGAACTGAGGTCTTTGAGATCTACAAAGTATAGTCAACCTCCCCTGCTGACATGTGGTTGACTGGCTCAAGAAATATCTCAACTGGCTCCTTAATAAACGTCAAGGGTTTGGGCTCCCAATGAGCCATAGTGGAATCCTTGACCCATACCTCCACCAGTGGAGTCTTGACCAAGGTTAAGTGGTAGGGGAAATCAAGAAAGAAGGAAGAGCGTGAGTGCTTATGGTCCCATGAGTGACGATGATGGCTTTTTCTGTGCTTCTTTTCATACTGGGGTCTCTCACTGAAGGTCTAGAGGGTCAGATGCATCTCACAGAACTCAAGGCAGTCCATGAAAGACCCTCCAATGGTGGGCCCAGCCAGTCAGAGGTCGACCCTGGTGTCGGCTTTTCTCTCCCCCCTTCCTTAAGAGTGGTTGCCATAGTGGGACCTTGCTCAAGGGACAGGTCTCAGCCCTCTCCAGGGGGGTCGGGGGCCTGGTCTGTCTCCTGCTCTGCTCAGGTGACCTCGGTCACTCCGGGCCAGAGTCAGAGTACTGGTCCAGGCACCCCCTCCTCCTCTGGGGGACGGAGTCCTGTGACAGGTGGGGAGAGGGGCCACCCTGTTGGGTTTGCTTGGCTCTGGTCTCCTCATCAGGGGTCTTCTCCCCATGGGCTTTTCCCTGCTGGCTCAGGGAGGTTTGGAGCAGCTGGTGGGGTCTGGGCAGTGCATCCCCCTTGCTTCAGAGGGGTTCCCTGCTTGTTCCCACAGCCCTGGCAGAGGAAGCCTGTTCACCTAGGACCATTCAGCCAATCCTTCTTCCTCTCTGCCGCCTCCTCCTCCCTCTCTTCTCCTGGGTCTTTCTGGTCCTTTGTGGCCTCTCACCTGGGAGCAGAATAAGACCATGGCGAGTGCTTTCCTCATGTTTCACAGGGCCATTGATGAGATGATGTTCATGTCTTCTCTTCATGCACTGTCATTCCCTGTACAGAACCCTTCCACTTAGTCAGCTTCCTCCTCAGAGGGAGAGGATTCCTCCTTGTACCGGTCTTCAGATGCTAACTTTTCAGAGTATCAGTGGCTCCTGTTGACAATGATGGAACAGATCAATCTTTACCCTAGTATCTCAAAGCAATCCTTCGCAATCGACTATGGTGTTCCTTGGGGAGTGCAGCCAGGAATCCTTAGTGATCCTTCCATGGCCTCGACTCTTTATGGAGGAGTCTTACAATGTCTGCAAGTTGCCCGCTTCTGCTTCCCCAGCCCCTCGGAACTACCAGCGCAGGTACTGTGCTCCCCCAGGGTCTCCAGTAACTTTGCCCACCCCACATTGGACTTGGAGGGGCTGGACACCCCTTCTGGGTGTTGACGCCTGAGAGGAGACCATCCCCAGAGGTAGATCCTGTGGAGTTTGACTGCTGGAGCAGGTGAGTTTTCACCTTGGTGCATCTCTTGTCCTTTGCTGCTCATCAGGCACACTTGTTGGCCTATGAGAAGTGTCTGTGGGCTGCACTGGGGGAAATTCTAGTGGCCTTGCCTGATTATGAGGCAACCAAATGAACCATTGCCATTTCCACAAGAGGCCTGCAGCTAGCGAGACATCAGGCGCGGGTATCTTATGACACCAATGTGATAGCATCCAGGGTTCTGGGATCTGCAGTCTGCCACGGCTTCACCTCTCCCGGTTGTCACTCTTGACCCGGGATAGGGTGACTTCCTCACCATTCCGGGTGCCCAGTTTTTCTTCCGAAGAGCTAGGCGGGAAATATTAGGGTGTCCTCCCTCTCCTACAAGTCAGGAGCCCAGTCCTGGCTCTGAACAGTAGCAGATCTGGCCAGACCCATGATGGGCCCTCTTCTCTCATGGTCCCCCATGATGTACTAAAGGCTGTCCAGCCTTCAAGGAGGTACCGGCCCACCTTGTGGGCTTGGTACTCACCCACCAGTGATGAATGGTTAAGACTGATATAAGCAAGATATGAAAATTACATACCTACCATAATTCTTGATCTTCCTGTAGATCTTCACCATTCATCACTGCTACCCATCCATCTTCATCTCTTGGGCTTCAGGTTCTGAGCAGTGCCTCCTCCCTGCTTGCCTTCTTTCCCCAGTTGAGACCACTTTTGGGTGAAGTCCCTCTGGTACCTACGGACTCCATGCCACTTCTTTGAAGTACCAGGGTCCCACTCTGTGGGGGGGAGGACAAGCAGGAGCTCTTGTACTCTTTTTCCTTTGGCTCCCTGGACTCCTCTTCTCAGTAGGTGAGATCTTCAGGTCTCCTGTCTGAGTTCTGCCTTAGGCTACCTTTGCGGGTCCCGTCTTCGTCTGAACCTCTTTGCCAAGATTCAAGTGCCAGGGACCCTCTCTGTTTGGTTTTTCTTCTTTCTCCAAATTGCAAGAGACCCTTTCCTGGGTCCCTTGTTCACTCAAAGTCCCTTCGGACTTCAGGGCTCAGGAACCTCCTTCCTTTTCCTATTAACTTCACGTCCCCGATGGTGCTAAATATAGGATTTTACCTTCTTATACCTCAGGACTTTCCCCTTGGGTGCCGAGTTGAACTCAGATGGGAAGACGGGTGATCTCCAGTCTTCCAGCTTAGGAGAAGGGGGAGAAGGAGCATCTCTCACCAAATGTTCCTCCCCTAGTGTACACCTGGGGGTTAGCTTGACTGGTCAAGCATCGGGGTGCGCATTAGGGTTGTCGGTCCTAACTCTCATCCCATTCTCCTACACCTCTGCTTCTTTACACATGTGATGGGGTGAGAGTTATGGGCGACAACAATAATGCACACCCGATGCCAGTTGAGAAATATGGGCGGGGGCCAAGGGGACTTTCAACCCTAACACCAAATTTCCTCGCTTTTGTCGGTGTGAAACAACCCTAACTAATGCATTAAATGGAGTTTTATATATACACACACACACACACACACACACACACACAGTGAAGCTAGTCACATATTTTTCTTCTGGGATCCCCCTAACTTTTCGTTCACTCCTGTCTGGCAATGATGATGAGTTGGACAACATAATTAGCTCACACTATATTCAGTGCAGTGGCAACACCTTGTATTTTCCTGCTTGCTGAACTTCACATGCAAGCTGCTGTCAAGCCCATATTTCCTAGTTCCCCATCTCCCAGAGGAGCAATGCATGCATGCATCACTGACCATAAGCACATGTAGATATATGTTGACATAGTAGTTGTAGTCCAACAGGGCTGAGCAGAACCAGCCTGTGGTTGGTGGCAGTCTGCTGGCACATTCAGCTTGTTGTCTTGGTGGCAGAAGGTGGTGATTGGGGGGATCCATTAGTGGGCAGTGCAATGACAGTGGTGATGGCATTTGGAGTGGCAACCACTGGCTGACCCAGGTGAACTAGAAGAAGAGGTTAGCTTCCCATTTCTGTACCTGCTAGCCACATCAGAGGGGTGTGTAGTCCAGTTCTTTACTTTAGTCTACAACCATAAAAGTTCAACAAATGAAAACATTCATTTTGTGTGGAGTTCTACAGTTCAGAGACAAACGTTTGTTGCGTATGTGGGACCTTAGTTCAACGGAGGCATCCAATAGCCCATTGGCCCATAAGGGTAATATTACATTTAAATAAGGCCAACCAGGGTGCTGCAGGGTAATCCTGAATACCTTCCCACTGCTCTTTCTTCATTATTTATTTGTACCTGTCTGTGTCTCATTTCCATTATCAGTTGATTCCTCTATTTCACATTTCTCACTTTTGCATTAAACTGTATCTTTTCTTTGAAAAAATACCTTTTACTTAAATATCTATATTCTCTGTGTAGCTCTTGTACCACTGCAACACTTGTCTGTCTACTCTCTGCAATATTTTTCCCCTCATACCAACAGATTTCTTCCTTTATTTCTACAGGCCTGAAAGGACAAAAACCCCAATCTGAAGGGATATCTCAGATAAGTGTTGTTTTATGTTTAGCATTTCCATCTGTTCTATATTGTTCGTAAAGAACTACAGATCCTTTGTGACCCCACTGATATTCTTATTTTACAGGTATGATACGACGTTACCTCGAGTACCCCATCCTAGACTCATCAGGACCAAGGTATATACTAAAATTTGGAAAAAAATACAATTCATTAGTATGAAAATAGTCTCATTATATCAAGTGAAACAGTAAAAGCTAGAAGAATGTCAGTTTAGAACCATGTCATATGCAATTCTCTTCTAATTTAAAACGTTCTCCACCCAAATGGTAGCTTAAACTTTTTTATTCCTCAGAGCTTATTTGAGGAATATGTATACTGATTCCTTTTGTCACAAACCCACTCAGCAGGTCAGCCCTCTACTCCGAAAGTGCCAACCTCTGAGCATAGAATTGTGAACAGTTTAACAGAATGAGGTAAACCTCTTGTCTGTTTTGTAGGTTCCAGTCACCTTAGTCCCAAGCTCTGGAGGGATTCAAACTGATAACCTCTTGTTAGCGTACTGAATTGTCAGGCTTGGATAATTCTGTCTTCGGGGGCCAGATATCTTTGCCTACAGGCACCTAACCAGGTATTTCAAAATGAACCCTTAGAACTCTATGCAAGACCTAGAGAACTCTATCTGTTTCCCAGTTTGGTATCACAATAAGCACATGCACAGTGTCAACTATAACCATCTAAGCTTCACTTATATAAAAAGAAGTTTCAAGGCACACCAGGCAGTGTCTGTTTTTAAAATATATCTCTTTACTTTAAAATAGGTAAAATTAGGAAAACAGTAAATACAGAACAAGATATCCCAACACGTACAATCTTAAAAACAAAACAGGTTTAAAAGTGCAAATTCCTATAATACATACACTCAGACTGGTTTTATCCAAGGTCTCCTTACTTCTTAATCTTTCAGTGCTTCGTTGTTCCTCTTTCTCAGTCAGATAATAATGTCACTCTGTACGGTCTGCTCAGTATTTTAAAAGCAGTCTCAAGCCGGCCTTCTCTCTGAGGTCACCTAACTCCACCTTGGTGTATTAAAATTTATATTTTATAACACAGGATGTCCTACTAAGATATTTAAAAAAATAATAGGTGACATAATGAATCGCCTGTCTCCATGTAACCTGTCAAAACCTATCTGTGATCTGCTTCACACTGTTATCAAAAGTCTCTTTGATGTAATTCATTGGACACACCAAGCAAATGCATATTGGACTTCCTAATTTAGCCTGGGACCTGCTTTACCCAGACATCAAAGCCTCTTTGATGTAATTCGCTGGCTTCCTGGGAAGATACCCAAAACACATGCCTAGGCCCCTTTTTCTTATGACACCTAGTGCAAATCAAAGGATTTCCCTGAGGGCATTATAAAATGGATATATTGGTTCCTGGCTTCAAAGCAAATTGACAAGGGAATTGCATTTTAGATATCTGCAGTTTAAACTACCTCCTGTCCTTTGAACTTATCCCTGGGGTGTTGGATGTGTCAATTTCAGCAAGCCAGCATTTCCTCCTGACAGACAGTCCATCACACATTTTTTTATATTTACAAAAAAAATGATACCTGGATCAGAACCAGCTGTCCAAGTGTGACAATTCCTCCCCACCTAGACTGAATTTGGGGGCTCTATCCCCCTGCATTGGATGAGCTTCCCAAATCAGTTCACTCCTCATAGACCCTGGACAGCCCATCTGAGTTCTGATTTTGTTTTCCAGCCCTATGTAGAATGGTTATGTCATATCCTTGCAAAGCAAGACTCCATCTTAGCAATCGGCCATTGTTTTTCCCTATCTGCGTCAGCCAAACCAGGGGGTTGTGGTCAGTCTGCACCACAAAATGCTGCCCATACAAGTATGGCTCCAATTTCTTTAGGGCCCACACTATGGCCAGACCTCCTTTTCCACCATGGAGTATGCCTGCTCCCTGGGAAGTAACTTTTTACTCAGGTAGGCTATTGGGTGATCCCTCCCCTGGCTGGATGTCTGACTCAGTACTGCCTCAATACCCACATCTGAGGCATCAGTCTGAACTATAAAGGATTTGCTATAGTCAGGACTTGTCAAAACAGGAGCACTGCACAGTGCCTCCTTTAGTTTGGAAAAGGCTTCCTCACAGGCTGGGCCCCAGGTAAGTTTCTTGGGCATCCTTTTCTTTGTCAGGTCAGATAGGGGAGCAGCCAGGGCTCTGTAATTGGGTACAAATTTTCTATAGTACCCTGCTGTCCAAAGAAAACTCCTGACCTGCTTCTGAGTTTCTGGTCTGGGCCATGCCTGGATTACCTCTATTTGTATTTGGTTAGGACGGAGCTGTCCCCGGCCTACCACATGCCAAGGTATGCCACTTCTCCCATGGCCACCTGGCACTTCTCAGCTTTGACAGTGAGCCCGGCCTTCTATATCCTGTCCAGCACTTCCCTAAGGTGGGACAGGTGTTCTTCCCAGCTGGTACTAAAGTTGGCAGTGTCATCCAGGTATGCCACGGCGTGCTCCTCAGCACCATTTAACCACCTGGTTCACCAACCTTTGGAAAGTGGCTGGGCCATTCTTCATTCTGAAAGGCATTACTTTGAACTCCAATAAGCCTATTGGAGTGTTGAAGGCCGACCTCTCCCTATCTCTGTCCATCAACTCTACCTGCCAATACCCCTTTGTCAGGTCAATGGTCGTAAGGTAGGTCACCCCTCCCAACTTATCCAGGAGTTCATCCGTCCGGGGCATCAGGTGGGTGTCTGACTTCATGACTGCATTCAGTCCACGATAGTCCACACAGAAACAAGTTGAGCCATCTGGCTTGGGTACAAGAACTATGCGTGAGACCCAGGGACTGTGGGATCTCTGGATTACCCCTAAATCCAGCATCTCCTCCACTTCCCTCCTAATGTCCTTTTGGACAGCCTCTGACACCTGATATGCTGTCCACCATATGGGTGTCTGTGTCCCTGTCTCCACATCATGTGTCGCTAAGGGGGTTAGTTCAGGCTTGGCGCTAAACAAGGGGGCAAAGTCTACTAAAACCTCCCTTACTTTCTGGATCTAGCCTGGGGTCAGTTGGAGAGACAATTTTACTGCCTCACCAGAGGACTCCCATTTACTCTCTTCCAGCAAGTCCAGAAGGGGGTCTCCTTCGCCTGTCCCCTCCCCATGACTACACACTGCAAACACCATGTCAGCCTTACTTGCATATGGCTTCATCATGTTGACATTGTACATCCTTTCTGTCTGTCTTCAGTCAGGTAACTCCACAATGTAGTTCATGTCATTTACCTTCCTAACCACCTTGTATGGTCCTGTCCACTCAGCCTGCAGCTTGTCTTTCCAGACCGGAATAAGGACCATAACTTCCTGACCCACAATGTACGAGGAAGCTCTGGCTCTGCGGTTGTACCATACTTTCTGTTTCTGTTGGGCAGCTGCCAGGTTGCTCTGGGCTGTCCCCATAAGCTCCTTCAGCCTTTACCTAAACCTAAGGATGTGATCTACTATGGGAGTTCCCTGGGTGGCGTGCTTGCCTTCCCAGTCCTCCCGGATCAAGTCTAGGGGCCCACATACTCGGCGTCCATATAACAGCTTGAAGAGGGAAAATCCTGTTGATTCTTGGGGCACCTCCCTTTATGCAAACAACAGGTGGGGAAGGTATTTCTCCGAGTCCCTCCCATGCTGTTCAGCAAACGCCCGGAGTATTGACTTTAGGGTACCATTGAATCGTTCCACAAGTCCATTGGCTTGTGGGTGATACAGTGTCATGCATCTCTGCACCACCCCACACTTCTCCCATAAACATTTCATAGGTCCGACATGAAGGAACCCTCTTGATCAGTGATTACCTCCTGTGGAAACTCAACATGGGAGAATATCCCCAGTAAGGCATCTGCCACTATGTCTTTCCACAGAGAGGATAGAGTGACTGCCTCTGGGTACCGGGTGGCATAATCCACCACAGTCAGGATGAATCTCTTCCCTGAGGAGCTGGGGGTATTTATAGGCCCCACAATATCCATTCCTAACCTCTGGAATGGCTCCTCCACTATGGGCAATGGAATCAGGGTGGCTTGGGTTTTCTTGCCCGCCTTCCCTATTTCTTAGCATCAGTG
Organism: Neoceratodus forsteri; assembly: GCA_016271365.2. Lineage (NCBI taxonomy): Eukaryota > Metazoa > Chordata > Ceratodontiformes > Ceratodontidae > Neoceratodus > Neoceratodus forsteri. The sequence goes on from CM057452.1 coordinate 575,433,265, forward strand.
ACAAGACCTGCAATACTCCTTCACCTGCTGGGTGAATTTAGGCCAGTAGAAATTCTGGGCCAATCACTGCATAGTGTACGTGATTCCCAGATGACCAGACAAGGGAATAGCATTGCAATTTTGAGCAACTGCTCACGATACCCCGGGGAATGACAATCTGCCTGCCTAGTATCCCTCTCTCTGTCTGTACTGCCTGAGTACACATAAGTTCATTTTCCCAATAAACCTTATGTCTGTCATCACCTCCCTGTGCTTCATCAGAGTCTGCCCAAGCCCTCAGCTTCTGTAAACTAGGGTCACTCCTCTGAGCAGCTGCAAACCCCTCACGGAGTCCCAAGGCATGGGACAGGTCCCCTTCAGTCACTAAACTAGGGTCCCTAGCACTAGTGTCAGGGCCCTCAGGATCACTGTCAATCCCAACCCTCTGACAAGGGGTCACCCCTCTCTCTTCGGAGTAACCCTCTGTAGCTGTGTGGTTACTTGCTACTAGGGAAATTTCTACCCCCTTTTTATCAGTCTCCCCATCTGGAGACACAAGCTTGGGAACCAGCCTCTCAGTGGTTTCCACACTGGTTTCTGTGGGATTCAGGGAACTACAATTTTCCCTTGCTGCTTGGCTATGGGTAACTGCACATACCATCCCCTGTTGGAGATTGTTGCCCAGGATCACATCCACTGCTAATGTTTTGGCTACAGCCACCTGTTGCACAGTTCCCCCTGTTTCACCCCAGTCTAGGAGAACACTAGCGAGGGGCAATGTTTTCTCCCTGCCCACAAAGTCCTGTACAGTGACGTATTTATTGAGTATAAGCTGACCAGGCTGTACCAGATCCCCTTCTACCAATGTCAGGGATGCTCCTGTGTCCCTTAACCCCTGCGTCTGTACACCATTCACCATGACTGGGTGTATGCATTCCCTCATGTTCACTGGCATGCTTCCAGGGACACACAAACAACCCACTTCTTTTCTAGCACCCGGTTGTGTATTATGGCTCAGTTTTTTGGGACACTGTCTGGCAATATGCCCAGTTTCCTTACACAACCAACATTCAGTTCTTCTCTCAGAGAAATCTTTTCTCTGAAACCTGGGGCTAACTGGTTTCAGTGGAGGCAGTGAGGGTTTTAGCTGCCCTGAAGGTGCACTTTTCCCTTTCTGCACTGCCACACCCACCCCATTTGCTCTCAGAGCAAGTCTGCTCTTGGCATAGTGGTCCGAGAGTTCAGCAGCCTCTTGCACTGTTTTTGGATCTCAGTCCTCTAGCCAGGTTTTTAGCTTTGCTGGGCATGCCCAATAAAACTGTTCTAATAAAATCACATTTTCAATTTCATCAACAGAGTTTGCATCAATTCCTTCCCACCAACATTTTAAAAAACTGAAGTTGTTTCGTGGCTAGCTCCTCATAGCTCATATCAGGGCTTCTCCTGAGCTTACGGAATTTAGCTCTGTATGATTCAGCAGTTAATTCAAACTTTTTTAACAGTGTAGCTTTTAGTTTGCTGTAATTATTACTGTCCTCATTGTCCATTTGACCCAATGCATCCCAAGCTTTCCCGGTAAGTAGCGGGAATAGCTGGAAGCTCCAGGACTCTCTAGGAATTTTAGCCTGAATACAAACTTTTCCAAAAGAATTTAAAAAGGCATCCATGTCCTCCCCCTCTTTAAACTCGGCTATTAATTTGGAGTTCAATTTGTAACCCAGTCCTGCAGTCCCAGTTAAACCCAAGCTACTTACCTGCTCTGGTGCCACTGGTTGGAGTCGTAGCTTCTCCAGTTCATGTTGCCACTGGCGCTCCTCTCTCTTCTTCTCTGCAGCTCGCTGGCACTCATGCTCCTCATGGTCTGCCTCCCTCTGTTGTCGCTCTGCCTCTCACTGTTCCCTCTCTGCCTCTCACTGTTCCCTCTCTGCCTCTCGTCATTCCCGCTCTGCCTCTCAGCTCTCTAGCTCCCTCTCTTTCTGGAACTCCAGCTCCATCCTGCGCAACTCAATTTGCAGCCCGAGTACTTCCAGATTCAGGATACTGGTGAGCATCCCCTGCTGCTGTGGTCCTTCACTGACAGTGGCCCTGCTGTCCTCCTCACCAGACCTGGACACAGCACTGACCGCTAGCCCTGCCACACTCAAGGTTTGGTCCTTTTCAGTCACGGTCGGTGACTCTCTGCTCTGGGTATCTGCTACCATCAGGGCCTCTATGAGGTTCTGCTTTTTGGCTGTCATCTTGAACGGGACTCCTCTGTCCCCGCACAACTGCTTTAAGTATTCTACAGTGAGCCTGCTGTAGTTGGAAGCCATCTTTCCTGACTACTGCTACTCTGACTGGCACTTTAGAAAAAAAATAAAATGGATAGGACCTTGACTGTAAGCCAAGAGATATAGTTCTGTTTCTTTTTGAAATAAAACACTGCCTTTTTTTTTCAAGTGAGCTGAACAGTCTCAAGCTGACACACTGAACAATAAAGCTTATACCACCAAACTTTTTATGCCACTGCTGCCAACCAATCTGTCACAAACCCAATCAGCAGGTCAGCCCTCTACTCCTAAAGTGCCAACCTCTGAGCATAGAATTGTGAACAGTTTAACAGAACAAGGTAACCCTCTTGTTTGTTTTGTGGGTTCAAGTCACCTTAGTCCCACACTCTGGAGGGATTCAAACTGATACCCTCTTGTTAGTGTACTCAATTGTCAGGCTCAAATAATTCTGTCTTTGGGGGGCCAGATATCTTTGCCTACAGGCACCTAACCAGGTATTTCAAAATGAATCCTTAGAACTCTATGCAAGACCTAAAGAACTCTATGTTTCCCAGTTTGGTATCACAATAAGCACATGCACAGTGTCAACTATAACCATCTAAGCTTCACTTATATAAAAAGAAGTTTCAAGGCACACCAGGCAGTGTCTGTTTTTAAAATATATCTCTTTACTTTAAAATAGGTAAAAATTAGGAAAACAGTAAATACAGAGCAAGATATCCCAACACGTACAATCTTAAAAACAAAACAGGTTTAAAAGTGCAAATTCCTATAATACACACACTCAGACTGGTTTTATCCAAGGTCTCCTTACTTCTTAATCTTTCAGTACTTCGTTGTTCCTCTTTCTCAGTCAGATAATAATGTCACTCTGTACGGTCTGCTCAGTATTTTAAAAGCAGTCTCAAGCCGGCCTTCTCTCTGAGGTCACCTAACTCCGCCTTGGTGTATTAAAATTTATATTTTATAACACAGGATATCCTACTAAGATATTAAAAAAAAATAATAGGTGACATAATGAATCGCCTCTCTTCATGTAACCTGTCAAAACTGGTCTGTGATCTGCTTCACACTGTCATCAAAAGTCTCTTTGATGTAATTCACTGGACACACCAAGCAAATGCATATTGGACTTCCTAATTTAGTCTGGGACCTGCTTTACCCAGACATCAAAGCCTCTTTGACGTAATTCACTGGCTTCCTGAGAAGATACCCAAAACACATGCCTAGGCCCCTTTTTCTTATGACACCTGGTGCAAATCAAAGGATTTCCCTGAGGGCTCTATAACATGGATATATTGGTTCCTGACTTCAAAGCAAATTGACAAGGGTATTGCATTTTAGATATCTGTACTTTAAACTACCTCCTGTCCTTTGAACTTATCCCTGGGGGGTTGGATGTGTCAATTTCAGCAAGCCAGCATTTCCTCCTGACAGACAGTCCATCACACATTTTTTTATATTTACAAAAAATGATACATGGATCAGAACCAGCTGTCCAAGTGTGACACCTTGCACTATAGGACATGCAGAAAACAGGGACTTGAATATTCCAAGATGGTCTGTAACTACTTTAATTCAGCATTGCTCTTGTTCCAAGTCATCTCGTGGCTCAGCTCTGTAGCTTCTCAGTAAACTGTGAAGTAGAACAGTTGTATTACAGTCTACACTAATAGAGAGCAGTACCTGTTTTCACATCCAGTCAGTCCAAAACCAAAGGTACATAAAGTTACAGAAATATCTGCTATTTTACACCCCTACTCATGTTACCAAATAGTGCACATTAAGGATGTTCCCTGGTGTTTAAGCAACCTCAAGTCAAAGTCATAATTTTTTGCCTGGTACATGACATGATGGTCATCAAAACATTTAAAATCCACAACAAAAAACATAGGTTGCCATGCTTAACTTACATTGGTGAGACAGTGGGCCAGATATTCAAAACTTTGCCCTGGGGCTAATTTAGCACTGCCCGACATGCTAAAATTAGCCCGGAACAAAAAGCCCACCATATTCTAAAGGATTAGCCCCGGTGCTAAACCCGCTGAACATACAGTGCTAAGGAAACCAGGCAAACTGGGCTGGGAGTGCAGTGCTAAAATAGCTTGGGAATAAGACAGCTTTGAATATAGCAACGGGGAAGTGCAAACTGCAACAGCAGCTCAGTAGACACACAGGTGGAGCAAGCCAGAGTTGCAGGTGGAGGACATTGTGTGTGATTATAAAGAGATGTTTTACATCAACTGCAAACAACAATGGCAGCCACACACTGCAGAACTGTGCTATGCTGATGAGAGGTTTGCCCGGTGCTAACCCGATTGCACAGTGCTAACACATTAGCCCAGTGGAAACAGGTTAGCCCGGGACAAAAGTTTGCTATTTCAAAGCTCCCATGCAAATGAGCCTACTTAGGTAATCCGTGGGCAAACAGTCACACTGCATCTCATTATGTGCTGCTTAGCATACATTTCTATGCAGTTTATCCAGTGCTACTGCATGGAGCACACAGCTCATCCTCTTGGTCAGAATGGAAGTACAGGCTGGAAGCTGCAGGATATGGGTGCTGGCAGGCACAAGCAGTGCATACACTCGCCCATGCATCATTGCAAGCAGTACATAATATATATGTGCTGCCTGTGTCCATATGTGCCCTGGAAGACAGCCCCCCCCAGACCCCAACATTGGCACCCCACAGCAGTTGTAGGTGCAATAACAGTGAGGTGATTCAAGAATGCATGGGACAGGCATAAGGCAAGGGGGGGAGATGTAGGCTGTAGGCTAACTAGGATCTACAGCACATCCATAATGTAGAAGAAGAAGAAGAATCAGCATTTATATAGCGCTTTTCATACATCCAAAGCGCTTTACAAGCAATGCTAGACTGGTAGTGAAGTGACTGAATGTGTGGTGGCGGCCATATCGCACATCATCACCCACACACAGCCTGGATAATTGCATGAACCGGTTTATGGGAAGGGGAATGTTGGCCAGGACGCCGGGAATGTTCCCTACTCTTTGCGAAGAGTGCCCTGGGTTCTTTTACTTCCACCTGGACACCCACCAGGACAACACCAGGATGGGTAGAAGGGACCTCAGTTTTTAACGTCTCATCCGAAGGACGGCACACCCCAGCAGTACAGCACCCCCCAATACTGCACTCGGATGCCAGCGATTTTTAGGTGCAAGTCCAATCCCGGTGTGGGACGAGAACCCACGACCTTCTGGTCCAGAGGCGGATGTGCTACCAACTGAGCCACGCTGACACCTGTAGGGAACTGGGAAGACTGGGTGGGCCAAGCAGTCCTTCTTGGCTGTCAAGGTCACTGTTCCATATGAGTGGTACAGTCCCTGGTAGGCTAGTGCCCTCCCCAGCCCAATCCCTGACCCCCGTAGCTGCAGTAATTTCAAAATATCCATGGTAGTCCAGTGGTCCCCCAACCCCCCCATCATGATCCACAATTCCTGTAGCTGCAGTAGATTCAGAATATCCATGGTAGTCTAGTGGTCCCTCTACCCCCATCATGATCCCAGACCCCCAAAGCTGCAGTAATGTTAAAATATTCATGGCAGTCTAGTGGCCCTCACCCCCAGCACAATCCCTGACCCCAGATCACTGAATTCCCTGGTAGTCTAGCAGCCCCCCAACCTGGCAGTGATGACCCCGCTCCCCCAAAAAACATCCCATGAATGGAGCCACCGATCGGCTCAGCCCTCCTCCCACTACCATGGCCGGCTGCCAACTGAGGTATGAATGAGTGGTACTGTAATGAATGAGCATGTTCTCATGCGAGGATGCACTCATTCATTACAGTAAAATGGTATCCAGCACTGTGACCTATTAAATTTTAAAACAGTATATTAGAACTTGATTATTAATTGATTATTATAGTTAGTACTATTTGATATTGGTGTGTATTGATATATATGTTATGCTTATGAAGTATGCAATGTGTTTGGTCATTATAATGAGAATGTGGTATATGTGTCTTTCAATATGTAAAAGTGGTTTAAATTTGTGCACTTTATTATGATGTTTATGGAAAATGATCATCTTTTGATACTTTGGGATTGTCTGTTCATGTTTGGAAATGACAACATGGGAAACTGTTGTAATTTAGATGACGGTCCCTTTAAATATGCACTTTAAAAGTGGACATTCTTTGTTGTTGAAGCCTGCCTTGATAAAGCATAAGAGCTATGGGAAACATTGGTGAAGGGGTGTAACAGTCGGCCGTGTTGGATCTTAGTTTTTTTAATGGAATCAAAGCATGTTTTAACTTTCAGACCTAGCTTCAGGTCTCTTTTTTTGCTTCAGTTGCTCTAGCGCTCCGCTCCATTTGCTTCATAGTAAATTAAGAATACTATGACACCCTCTGATATTCCTCCCAAAAGGAGGAAATATTTGTACATTTTTATACACAAAACCATTTCAAATCCATGTCACTTTCATAACATTTTTGACAGATGTAGAGTATGGTTATAAACATAGAAACAAAAAGAAATATAGGGGTTGCCATGCTTCTTTTGTTTATATCTGTTTTCATCATTGCAGTTTCAGAGTATTTGGCTCAGGAAAAAAATAATTGAAAAATTCCAATTAAAAAATATAACTTGCAAGAATGGTATTTGGGCAATTCAACAGTACATGCAGAATGGCAAGGACTTTGATGTAAAATAAACAGTTCAACCAAACACAAACAATTTTTAGGTAAAGTACCTTGAATGATACCAATTGCTGCAATTGTGTAAGCTAATTTCCTTGCTGCCATCTTGTATATATTATTAGCAGAACATGACATATTAGGATAAATCATTATTCCAATAATGCTTCCATATGTTTAAAAATGTATTTGTGCCTGAAAAAACTTTTGAGAGCCTCAAAAAAAATTGGGAATTTAAAACACCTGGGAACATCCTAACATAACATGCCTGTGCAACAGTCTTCTTACTCGCCTCTGTTAAAGATTATAGCTCTAAACTGTTCTTTACTAGTGGTTCAAATAACCCAGGACCAGATTTACTTTACAAGACAAGACAGCATAAAAACAAATTCCAACTGCTTAGTGCTCACTACTCTTGTCATGTGCTAGTTCAACTTTCTCATGTCGTCAGCATGTGTGTATATATGTGAGTGTGCATGATTGCCGTTGGAATTCAAGCAGGCACAACTGGGTGGTGCCGGTAATAAATTAAAAAACAAGTTCAATTATACTCCTACAGCCAAAACATTATAAAATTATACTGAATTCAATACTTACAACTCCATCTACATTTAAGGTGCTAGCTGTGAAAGTGGTCAAAGTAGAAGTCTCCCGTAATTTCACACCAATAATTTCCCAACTCCTAGTGTGTAACTGTTGTGTGCCTCTGCCAGTTCCCAGCAGTTCTACTGCTGTCCAAATCTAGATTATAAATAAAAATAGACAGCCCCCAGAAGTTATCAATGTGTTTGTCCTCCATTTTACCATCAATGATGCTAGAGGATGATGTCATCAGAGCAACAGATAATGGTGCTGCACTAAATGCAGTTCCACCAGTAAACCAAACCCACAATGTTTGGTTCCCCACTTGAGTAATGGACAAACACTTTAAGTGTTGTGCACATCATGAAGTGCAGGTCTAATAGGGACTAGGACCATGTGAGTGTGATGCAGCACTGATTTGAGGTATATACAGTATTCATATAAGGAAGTGCCTGTATGTGTTGTGTTACTGTTTCTGTTAACAAAAACAGTTTACCCAATAAATGACACTGGGTAAAACAAGAGTTTTAAGTCATATTATACAGCTGTTGTATTAGGTTCTGTGTATGTGAGCATTCTGCTGTGATTGACACCAACAGTGAGAAACAGTCTTGCAAATATGCCCCTTTCTCTTTGTAACTAGGCAGTCAGTGATTGGATGGCTGCTGTAAGGCAATAAAGAGTTCAGCTTTAACAAGGACTAGGTTACCAGGAAAGCATCAGCTGTAGCATATGGAAGAAGGGTAATCTAGTAGTTAAAGCACAGGCACAAGAACTGGGAGAAACTGGTTCAAATCCTACTAGAGTCCCTTACGCTCTAACCCTTAACAAGTTCCCCATACCTCCTTGGGAACTGTGATGGCCCCTCAGGTCCATGACTTTAAAAGTGCCCCCATCCCCATTATAAATCATTAGCAGTGATGTGAGAGCTATAGCACTTCACTTTGAAGGTACTGAGGACAAGCTGTGGCAGTCCCCCTTCCCCCACTCTGTAATGCCAGCATTTGAAGTAGGATGTCCCTCACAAATCAGATGTTGCACTTCAGCTGTTGTAGGTAAAGAAACTAATCAGTCTCAGTGTTTGTAGTGCTCTGTTTTTGCTTGGCTCATTCCTCCCATGCCATATGCATTCTGTGTCTTGGTATTTCCAGTCAAAGACTTAGATTTAAGGAGCATTTGAAATGTAAAACAATACACTTTATAAAACACGTAATCTAGCTCTCCAGTTTCAGACTGCTGAAAGGGTGTGTGTATCACTTGTGCAAAGGAGGAATTCAGTCTTGCATGATCCTTTGGGAAACTGCCCAGACCCACCTTGTAAATTAATCTTCTCAAGGGTGTTCACCTGGTTCAAAACAGATTGACTGACTGACTGCTTGATTGACTGATTCAGTCTACTGCTCTCCACAACATGTTACAACTGTTTCACAGAGAGGAATGAGCACTACAAAGAAACATATTTTGTTTCCTGTGAATGAAGCACTATTAGATGTATTATTTGCTCTACACATACAGTACTAAGGCTACAAGTACTACTCCCTGTGTGAGTTGCATGACAGAACTGTCTTAAGGCATTGCAAACAAACTCAAATCAGGATATATAGCATGGATGCCCTTATGTTTTCTTCTGCACTGTTGCTGCAATGACATCATGGAATGGGAGGGGCTGTATTACAAGTGACTTGTTTACATGTAAATGGAGGCTTGCTTGACATTGTACTACCTCGTGTCAGAGCCTCAGAATCTAGATATGTGTTGCAACATAAGAAATGATTGATCTCTTATTGACATGTGTACAGTTCATGATGTAATGTATAACAAATACATCAGACATATCCAAATCATAAATATACAGGAGTCTTCTCCTTTAATTTCTACAATATTCCAGCAAAGTTCCAGCTGATTCTATTAGCAGCCCTTTTAACGCCTCTTGGTGATTGTAGTTGCGGGTTGTTGGTGGCTGAACTCAGGGCCTGTTCGTTTGGTACTATTGGGGGGAGGGGCTCTCTCTTTGTCGTTCCGTTTTTTTACACACCCCAGCCCACTGCCTGTGTCCTTGTTTTCCTGGGCTGTGTTATCACTACACAAGGATTATTGTTTGGACTGGCCTTTCATTCAAACCAGTCACTACGGATATATCCTTGTGAGCTTGGTGGATTTGACTAGCCACCTCCTTTCTTCTACCTGAACTTGGACTTTGTCTACAATGACACTTTCCCCTTTTCCTTCAATGGGTGGTGAGAGTATTATTTGCCTTTACTTCATGCGAGGAGTACTGTAATTTGACTTAAAGTATTGGAGTCTATTTTGGTTTTAACTTTCCAACCTCCCCTAACATCAAGAAGATGTGACTTAGTCTGGCTGAAACTTTTGTCTCAGTGACATTTCGATTTATACCAAAATCTTACTTTTTAATTATTTTGTTTATTATTTTGAGTTTTGTTTTTATTGGTCTTTTCTCTGTTGGATTTTCTTCAACTATGTAAGAGGTAATGGGGGTCAATCTATTTTGGACATTTATCCAGAGTGGTGAGAGGACTTTCTGAGGACTGGTTCTTATTTTTTCTTGTTTCTTTGCATAACTTTTTCTATTGTATCTTATTTTGTTTTGTTGTGTGAGGAACTTTTAGGGGTGTTTGGGAGGGTTTGTATTAGTACAGATTATTTAGCTGTCCCTAAGTATGGGCATTTAGGGGTTGGGTGGTGTGTGGGTATATTGTTTCAGTTGGTTTTTAGCAGCTTGGGGGTTGAAGATGTGCTGACCAGCTGCTCTCCTGGTCAGGTACTACTCCCCCTCTGAACTTTGGGACCTCCGCCCCTTCCATTGTCCCCCCATCCCAGCAGCAGTTTATAAACACTGCAGGGCATTGGGTATAGTCAGCAGGAGATGGAGATGGGCTGGGGGCCCCAAACCTCTGAGGGGGGGTGAGCAGAGTGGCCATATCAGGGTTGTATGGACCAGGAGATGCCTTGGGGCAAAATGGTCTCTAGAACGTGGTTCTCCATATCTGGTTTCCATACCCAAGAGCTCCAGTATTTCTGGGCTGATAGCTCAGCCGGCCCCGGAATCCTGTCTGACTCAAGTGGTGTTATGCAATGTCAGGTCTATTAGGAACAAGACAGCGATTATCGCTAATCTTGTTGGGATAGTTGACCTGGCTAGCATCACCGAGACCTGGCTCAAAGACAATGCCGGTCTCACTTTGGAGGCAGCCGTCCCGACTGGGTTCTCAGTGATACACCACTTGAGATCGGATCACAGGGTTGGGGGTGTAGCCATTTGTTTTAAGTTGGAATTGGGCCTTACTGGTGTACCAGTTGAGGAGATCAGATCATTTGACTTTACTTATGGTAGCAGGTGTGGGCTGCAGGATCGTTCTCATCTACCGTCCACCCAGGGGTGAGAAATTGTTCTTGCAGGAAGTAGCAGACTTTGTCATCAACATGGCATTTGAGTCACCCAGGTTGATGGTCCTGGGCGACTTTAACACCTGGGTTAACGATGAACTCTCGCTTTTTAGACAAGACTTCCTCCAACTTATGAATTCATTGGGGTTCACACAGGTAGTTGCCTCTGCTACCCATAGTCACGGTCACTCACTTGATCTGGTTTTCCTCCTGGGGATGGAGACCTCTGACTTGGTGGTGGAACTGGTCACATGGTCTGATCACCACACTGTAAGGTTCAATTTTCAGGCTTCCCCTTATAGGTCTGCCTCTGTGGAGATGGTCAGATACCGCCCTTTGAGGGATGTGAACCCAGACGGTCTATTGGCAGTATTAGACCTATCAGGACTTCCTGGGGCAAACAAGGACCCAGAGAGTTTGATTCAGGCCTATAATAAGGCTGTTACTGATGCTCTGGATTCTATTGCTCCTGTCCATGTTCGTCCTCTCTCTCTCTCTCTCTCTCTCTCTCTGCCCTCAGTTCCCTTGGTTTGATGGGACCTTGAGGGAGCTGAGACGAGTTGGATGAATTTTAGCACAATGCTGGCTGATATTGGCCCTTGAGGCAGACCACCTTAAATTGATAGATCATTAACAAATCTATCAATCAGCAATCACTCATAAGAAGGTGAAGTTTCTGTCTGGTGAGATTGTTGCTGCTTAGAATCGACCGGCTCAGCTCTTTCAAACCGTGGACAGGTTGTGCAGCCCAACCTATCTGCAGGATCAGACTGCCATGCTAACTACAGGCCTATCTCTAACTTTCCCTTTGTTGGGAAAGTGATTGAGAAAGCAGTTGCGCTGCAACTGGAGAATCATCTTACCATCCACGATATCTATGATCCCTTCCAGACTGGTTTCCGGAAAAGGCATAGTACCAAGACTGCTCTGGTTCGGGTGCTCAATGATCTTCTGATGGCAAGAGATCAGGAGCACCATTCTATGTTGGTGCTTCTTGATCTCCTCAGTGGACACTGTGGACCATGGGGTGCTGCTCGAATGCCTGAGGGTTATCTGCAGTCTGGCTGGTCCAGTCCTCAGATGGTTTCATTCTTTCCTCTCTGGCAGATCTCAGAGGGTGGTCTCAGAGGTCTTTTCCTCGGAGTCATTCTCTCTGCCATGCAGGGCTCCTCAGGGCTCAGTGCTACCCCCTATGTTGTTTGCAGTGTATATGCTGCCTCTCAGAGACACTGTAAGATGATATGGGCTGAGGTTTCACTGCTATGCAGATGATACCCAGCTCTGTCTGTCTTTTGCGCCTAACCAGGATAATGCAGTCTTGGTCTTTAACAGCTGCCTGGTGGAAATCCACAAGTGGATGAAATCCAGCTGGCTGAAATTGAATTCCAAGAAGACTGAGGTGTTGGTGGTGGATCCAGATCGACAGATAGAGAGGTCGGTAGTGGGGCATCCTTCCGGTCTTTGGCTCAGAGGTGCTCAGCTGCCTTCCTCTAAATAGGTGCATGACCTGGGGGTGGTTCTTGATGATGGTCTGACACTGCATTCGCAGGTGCCAGCAGTTGTTAAGTCTTCCTTTTACCACCTTGGGAACATCGCCAAGATCAGGCACCTTGTTCCGTCCAGCGACCTTTCGACACTGATCCACACCTTTGTGACTTCACGCCTCGACTACTGTAACTCCCTTTACCTGGGTCTTCTGGAGGTTGATATCGATCGCTTGCACCTAGTGCAGAATGTTGCAGCATGTTTGCTGACGTGGACTCTCGTTCGAGTCATATCACTCCCATGCTGCGCAAACTGCAATGGCTGCCTGTACAGTGGCAGATCACCTTTAAGGTCGGGCTTCTGAACTATAAAGCCCTGCAAGAACAAGGTCCAAGCTATCTGCAAGAACTCTGAGGGGCTGCTTTGCCCACCAATCCCCTGAGGGCAGTGCTATGGAATGCCAGAGCGATCAGGAACAAGACCGCGATTAATGCGGACTTGATTTCCTCGGTCGATCTGGCTTGCATCATGGAGACCTGGGTTGGGGATGATGTTGGCCCAGTTTTTGAGGCTGCTGTCCCCCCCCGGGTCTCCATAGTGCACTGCCCCAGAGAGGAATGTAGGGGTGGTGGGGTAGCCATCTGTTTCAGATCCAACTTGGGCTTCACTGTGTACCCAGTGAGAAGCCCGGGTCTTTTTGAATGTGTGGCCATTCATGGGGGTCTGGCACAGGCTGCAGGATTCTCCTTATCGCCCCCCCCCCTCAGGCAGTGGGAATTTCCTGCAGGAAGTTGCTGAATTCATCACCGATGAAACATTGGAAGTCCCCAGATGTATTGTCTTTGGGGATTTCAGTGTTTGGCCAACGATTAATCTTCTTGGCTTGGTCATAACTTCCTCCAGATTACGCTATCGCTGGAACTGTCGCAAGCTGTTTCTGCCGTGACACACCAGAGTGGGCACACATTGGACCTGGTGTTCTCGCTGGGGCTTGAGATAAATGATCTCAAGATTGATCGGGTGGTTTGGTCCAATCACTGCACAGTGCGGTTCATGTTCGGGGCTCCCTCTGAATGCCCTTCCTCCACCCTAGAGGACTTTTTGGCAGAAGCTGATTTATCTGGTGTGGGCAATGCATGCACTGGAGGGATTGGTGCTGTGGTGGGCTCTTATAATAGAGTTCTATCCAACACCATTGACTCCCTCGCACCTGTCCATGTACAACCCAAATCTTCCTACCTGAGGTCCCCTTGGTTTGATGGGGACCTCAGGCAGATGAAGAGAAAGGGTCAGAGGTTGGAGCACTGCTGGAGGAGGTCCGGCCTGGAGGAAGACAAACTGGCCCTGCGTGAGCATTATAATGCATACCGGGGGAAATCAACCATAAGAAGGCAGTGTTCCTGTCCAGGGAGATTGCTACTGGGGAGAACCCACCAGCTGTACTTTTTTGTGGACTGTGGACAGGCTGCTTCATCCAGCCTTTCTACAGCTGAAGATTTTTTCTAATGCTGAATGTGAAGAGTTTGCTCAGTTCTTCTCAGACATAGTGTCCAGTATTTAGCAGAGAGTTCCCCCAGTTAGCTATACTACAGCTGGCAGTGGTCACCTGTAGTGTTCTGAGTGCACTCCACTTGGTTGGGGGGAGTTTAGACCACTGGAGATAAGTGAGGTCATTGGGATGGCGACCAATCTGAAGCACACTTTTTTGCAAACTGGATCCGGTGCCAACGCATTTCATGATGAGATGCAGTGACACCACTGGCCCGGTGTTTGTTATGATTGTCCAGTGTTCCCTATCTGAGGGAGTCTTCCTTGATGCCTTGAAGGAGGCATTGGTGAGACCACTCTTAAAGAAACCATCTTTGGACATGGAGGTTAGGGCAAATTACTGACCCATCTTCAACCTTCCCTTTTTGATAAAGATTGTGGAGAAGGTAGTGGCACTTCAGTTGGAGGAGCACCTTATGACCCATGAGTTGTACGAACATTTCCAGTCAGGTTTTCGGGTGAGGCATAGCACAGAAACTGTGCTTGTTCAGGTGCAGAATGATGTCCTCAGGGCTAGAGATCGAGGAGAAAAGACTATTCTTCTTCTCCTTGATCTCTCTTCAGCATTTGACACTGTGGACCATTGTGTGTTGCTTGACCACCTCAGAGAGTTCTTCAGACTCACTGGCACTGTCATCTGTTGGTTTGAGTCTTTTTTAACCAACAGGAGGCAACAGGTTGTGATGGGGAATTGCTCCTCTACCCCTAGCCCTCTATCTTGTGGAGTACCTCAGGGGTTGGTATTGGCCCCAATGTTGTTTGCAGTGTATATGCTACCCCTGGGAGGGATTATTAGGAGGTATGGCTTGGATTTTCATTGCTATGCTGATGATACCCAGCTATACTTATCCTTTGCCCTAGGAACATCCAACGCGGTAGATGTGCTTAACAGCTGCCTTGCTGAGATCAATGACTGGATGGCCTCTAGCTGGTTGTGACTGAACTCTGATAAGATGGAGGTATTGGTGGTACAGTCAAATAGAGTGCGTGATAGGATGGCCTCTGAGTCAGAGACTGGACTTGTTCTGGGATCTGTTCCATTGAAGGCCTCCTCTAGGGTGCGAAATCTTGGTGTCATTCTAGATAGGAGTTTGACAATGGAGGCGCAGATATCTTCCACTGTCCACTCCTGTTTTTTCCATCTCACAAATGTCACCAGGATAAAGCCCCTTGTCCCACCTCAGGACCTCTCTACTTTGATTCATGCTATAGTTACATCAAGTCTTGACTACTGTAATGCGCTCTATCTCGGGGTCATGAGAGGATCTCTCTGCAGGCTGCAGCTAGTGCAGAACACAGCTGCCCAGTTACTTACTGAGCAGCCAAAATCTTGCCATATTACACCGGTGTTGTGTAAGCTGCACTGGCTGACGGTCAGGTGGAGGATCCTCTTTAAGGTGGGTCTTCTCACCTATAAGGCCCTACACGGTTTGGGCCCTGGTCATCTGCTAGACCTTCTTGTACCTGTTCTCTCAGTTCTCTCCCTCCGCTCCTCCTGTGGGGGCCCCCCTGGCAATTTCCAGGACTAGGTTGAAATCGGCTGGTGACAGGGCCTTTAGTGTTGCCACCTCCGTCCTGTGGAACTCGCTGCCCCTTGGGGTTAAGGGGGCCCCCACTTTGGAGGTATTCAAGGCCGCCTTAAGGCCCTACTATTCACCCAGGCCTTTAATTTATGAGTGTAATAGCAGTAATCTGAAGTTTAATTTATTATTTATGGGAACTGTTTTTATTAGGATTTAATTATTTGTAGGTTTATATTTATGTTTTTGTGTTTGCTTGATTTGTTTTGATATATGTGTTTTATTCATTTGTACGGCTCTCAGAGCCTCCGGGATTGGGCGTCTCTTAAATAAATTTTGCCTTGCCTTGATTCCCTACAGGCCTGGCCATCCCCTCTGCTCAACTGACAAGGGGTTGTTAGAGGTTCCCAGGGTCCGGCTGAAAATATTTGGGGCCTGTGCCTTTATGTACATCGCCCCCACACAGTGGAACTCTCTACCTCATCAGATTCGAGAGTGCAGGACTGTGGAGAGCTTTAAGGCAGCTTTAAAAACTCATTTGTTTAGACAAGCATTCAGTGAGTACTGTATCTAACTTCTTTGTTCTCTGCACTGTCAGCATTTTTATGGTTTATTATTTATTGTTTTAACATTTTTACTATTTTACTGTACAGCGCTTTGGTGTGTAGAACTGCGCTTCACAAATAAAGCTTATTATTTTCTGCAGATGGGGAAGGTACCAAGGGATTGGAGGGTGGAGGCAGGCACATATTGTGCCCATTCATAAAGGGGGCTCGAAGGAAGAGCTGGGGATCTATACACCTGTCAGCCTGACATCGGTGGTGGGAAAGTTTATGGAGGCCATCCTAAAGGAGACCAAATCCAAAGAAGCTCTGCACTCGTTGTGCTAAATGAATTCCAAATGAACACCAACCTCTCTTCCAGTTAAATATAAAGGTTTTTGTATTAATGTAGAGTGCCTGCATTCACAATTGTGGTTCTCCTTCAATTTAATATACAACCAATGTTAATGGTGAAGAAGAAGCACAATTGTTGAATCCAGGCACCCTGCATTAATAAAAAACCTTTATATTCAACTGGAAGAGAGGTTGGTGTTCATTTGGCATGAGTGCAGAGCTTCTTTGGATTTGGTTTTCTGTCGTTTAGGGCCAGCAACCCCTCGCTCTGCACCAGGGTTAATTGAGCACACATCTGTGGAGGTTTGGACTACATCCTAAAGGAGAGGATGGGAGTATTGTTGGCAGAACAAGGATTCCTGGATGACTGGTAGCATGGCTTCATCCCGGGTAGATCGTGTCAGACTAACCTTATGGAGTTCTACGATTGGGTGATGGTGGCACTTGACCAGGGTGGACTGGTGGATGTCCTCTCTTCCTGGACTTCAGCAAAGCATTTGATTCAGTCCCTCACACGGGTCTGCTGGAGAAGCTGGGTAGGATGGGGATGGGGCACTGATGGTCAGGTGGATTGGGAACTGGATATCTGGACGTACCCAGCAGGTAGTGGTAGGGGCGGTGATCTCATCTTCCAAGGGGGGTCATAAGTGGGACCCACAGGGATCAGTTCTGCGGCCGATCCTATTTAACGCCTACATCTCTGATAACAGGGAGGGTATCAGGTGCGAAATGAGCCTCTTTGCGGATGACTAAGCTGGGGCAGTGGTGGATGGGGAAGATGAGGAAGAGGGTCAGATGGTCCTGTATGGGTACCTGGATACTCTGGAGAGGTGTTCATGCACCTGGAAACTGAAATTTAACTCCAGCAAATGCAAGGTACTTTACCTAGGGTGTCGGAACCCAGAACACGTGTACACCCTAGGAGGGGACATGCTGCAGGCTTTGGCTGGGGAAAAAGACCTGGGGGTCCTGGTGGATGTCAAAATGAATAATTCTGAACAATGCAGGAGGGCCATGACCTGGGCCAACAGAATGAAGGGCTGCATTGCCAGGGGGATTATCTCAAGAAGCAGGGAGGTGATTCTGCTGCTGTACAACAGCCTGGTCAGACCACACCTCGAGTACTGCATGCAGTTTTGGTGACCGCACCTGAGGAAGGCCATCTTGCTCCTGGAGTGGGTTCAGAGGATGGCAACTAGGATGATCTGAGGTCTGGGAGATAGGACATACGTGGAGCAGCTTGGGGAGCTCAACCTACTTTCGCGCTAGAGGAGAGGAGGGACATGGGGGATATGATTGAGGTCTTTAGGTACCTGATAGGAGTAAATAAGGTAAGCCTAAATGGGATCCTTCAGAGGAAGGAGGGAGGAGTCACCAGGGGGCACATTTGGAGGCTGGAGGGTGGAAGACTCATTGGGGAAAGGAGTAGGTGGTACTTCACTGAGAGAGTAGTGGAACCATGGAATGCAGTGCCTGAGGAGCTGGTAGAGGTATCTACAGTGGAGGGGTTCAAGAGGGGCTGAGACAGGTATAGATGGGGGTGAAGGTGAGGAATGCTTGTCCGGGGTGGGAGGACTTTGGTGGTGGAGGGGTGAGCATGGAAGAAGCCAGGAAGACAGTTATGGTACACCGTTCAGGGTACTGACTCCCGAGCAGACTTGATACACCATGAGGCCTACTCTGCTGGCACTTTAGTATGTTAGTATGTTAGCTCTTCATCTTAGTTCTGAAAAGATCAACTGTTTTATTTGATTTGTACTGTCCCTGCTTTATCCTTCCTTCTGTCTTTGCTGCCTTCAGTATTAGTTACATCAACATTCAGTGTTTTCTCCATCCTGCACTATTCTGGCACTACTGTAGTGGTTAATGGCACTGAGCTGCAAACCTGGAGACCTGGGTTTGAATCCCATCAGCCCCCACTTGCATACGGTGTGACCCTGAGCAAGTCACTTAACTTCCTTGTGCTCCCAGGTTGCACCTGGCTTAGTGTGCCTTTCCTGGTTAAACAATTTCCCCTTTCCTTGTTTCATAGTCTTTCATGAAATATCCTCCTGCACAAGAAAAAAAGATACACTTTTTATGGACTAATATCCCAGCTATGCTTATTAAAACAGTGATTACTCAAATTAATAGGGCAACAGGACAGGTCTTGGTTGACTCAAGCCCCTAGTTCACATGAACAAAAAAATGAAAAGGAAATCCAAGAGCAGAACCAACCAATACAAGAACTAAGCTTACACTAGACAAAAACCCAATAGGATTAAAAGGTGTACTGGATCCAATATACCATCAAGCAGAGAAACTTTTTGGATGAGCAGCTTTTCCACAGCTTATACAGTTAGTACCCATCCACAGTCTTGCCAGACACTTCTCCGCCAAATTTATGTACAGAAAAGCAAAACTTAACTATTTATCTGGTGACCCCCAAGGCCATAAAAGTCTTGGCATTTGGAAACATAGAAACTGATGGCAGATAAGGGCCACAGGCCCACCGCATCTGCACTGTTTTGTATCTAGTGAATCCCAGATTAGCCTAATGGTTACTCCCTTAGTGTCCGCAGGATTCCTATGTGCCTGTCCCATGTTTTCTTGAAGCCTGTAACTGCTTCTGCTCCCACCACCTCAGCCGGCAGACTGTTTCATCTATCCACCACCCTCTACATGTTAAAGTACTTTCTCACATTTTCTCTGAGCCTCCACCACTTTTTTTTTTAAACTCTAGTTTTTATTAAATCAAAGTTTTTTTAACACAAGGTGCATGTTCAAAAATACACACTGGTATTGTAGTGTAACCCCTAGGTGGCGCTATCCCAAGGGCTACTACCCCCACCTGCTTGGCTAGTATCAGGTTAAGGGGCCTGAGTTCTGAAACGGGTGCCTCCACCCAGCGGTCAGGGATGGTAGTGGTCAAACTAGCCTGGGCACAGCCCTCCAGGACACTGTAACCCCCATCTTTTCCAGCTAGTGGCCAGAATGGTACACAATAATTACTTTCACAATACCCCTGATATGCTTTGCAAGTAACCATACAGTTTGCACTTACCACCAAGGCTAGTTTCTCTGGTTCAACCCTGGGGACCCCCTGTAAAACAAAGTTAGGCAGAGCAACTGGTAACAGTACAATACCTCGAACACAAATTGGAACTACAGTCCGGTTGAATGCAGAAACAAGTAGATCTGATTTATTTAGGGGATTTGAACAAGGGAAAGGGGTAATCAGATTAATTAGCTTAATGGCTCTATCAGTCACACAGCTGTGCATGCAGTCAGAGTCCCTAACACAGTCACACTTTCTGGGTACCCAGGTGGAAGAAAGGAGGGCTAGCCAGGACCGTTGCTGGGCTAGGCTGGCGTTGCAGCTGGTCGGAGCCCTGTGATGGAAAAACAGCCTGCACAACACACTATTTGTAATCCGGAACCAGATGGCTCAGTTCATGAAGGAAAAGAAACAACAAAGCAATCAGATGACACATTTAAATTAAACTGTAGTTACAGGGACCTACCCTGGTGGTTACTCATGATACTCAAGACTGGACACAGGATGGATGAAAATTGAGACAGTAGGTGGATTCTCTGGATTGCTAGGAGAAGCAGGGCCCTCACGATTCGCCGAGGCATCATTCCTGTTCAGGCGTGGAGCAGGGGACTGATCCCCAGACAGGTCTCTTGTCGATGGCTCTTCTCTGTGCAGTACGGTAGTGTGGCAGGGCCGTTGTGGCGAGGCCCATCCACATGGAGCTAACTGCGGATTCTGTCCGTTTGCGCTGGACACAACTTCCAGCAAGCAGAACACAATTCACAACGTGAGGGACCAGCTCGCGACCCCCTTTCAATACACAGCACATTTATATGTTAAGAAGTTTTACTGTACCAGACTTAGCACTCCCCGATCACAATCGCTAAGTTCTCTGTGCCAGACAGGGGTTTTAAGGAGAATGGGATTTCTGGCAGTCTGATCACCTTCAGCACAGTCTTCGGTCCTCCTCAGGTAATAAGCCTGATCCCACTCCAGTGGCTTACTTTGCTCACACCACTCAGATTCAGTCTGGTAACAACTCTCTTTCCCTCGCAGAACAGTAGATAGATTCGCAGGCCGGCAGTCAGGCCTTTCCACAGTTCTTCTACTCAAAACTACGCAGATGCTTGCTTGACTATCATGAGCTGCTCCTCTCTCAGCTTCCAACTTTGATCTGGCTAACCAGCAGACAGCTCGGGGGATTTTCCTCAGATCCAAAAGGTTTGGTTGGTCAGTTCAGCTATCAGTCACTGCAAGAGCTCCTCCTTCAGTTACAAAAAGGTACCAACAGTCCAAAACTACAAATCCCAAGCTTGTAATCCACTCAGCCCCTATTAGCAGGCTCCATTTTAGAGTCCCCAAGTACTGATTGGTCCAATTTGGCAGTTCGGGACCAAAATGGTGGAGACAGAAACCCCTCACTGCAATGAAGGCAGGTTAGAACAAACAACAATATCTTTGTCACTCTAGATGATTTTCAGCAATTAGTTACATCATTCAACAGAGCTCCCTCTGCACAATTAGCGATGGCAGAAACAGAGTGATTTTCTGGCAGTCCAAGGTGGGATTCAAGCATGCCAACACTCTTCCCCCCTTTCAGATTAACTATTTCTGCATACTAGGCAGATCTTAAAGCGACCGTACATAGAGGCTATGCAGGCACTCTTTAGCAATACCATTTAAACTGCTAAACGCAGAACGCCAGCCTGGCAGTGAACATTAAGGCAAGCTTGAGGAAGACTTTTCGGGAACCCCCATTTGTAGGGGGTTACACCAGCACTTAGATAAATACGCAAACATGAAAATCGATCATGGGAAATAGAGTGCAATATAGTAAGTACATTAATTAAAATCCGTTATCATAACCATTACATATCAATGGTAAAGCTGGTATGGTCTGGTTAAGAGAGTAAATTAAACAAAGGTGGATAGAATCCTAGGATATAACTAAATCTAGGGGGAGAGCGGCGGCCCTGGGAATCACCCCATTATTTGATGTCTGCAGGGGGATTTAATTGAATAATTTGAAGTATCAGGCTGTTCGGGACCAAATCAAAAGGGAATCCTTTTGTTTCCCCTTCTCTTCCACCTATGTGACAAATTCTGGCCTGTGCTCTGCTATATAGAGTAGTCAGGTCATCCACCTGTTCAAGAGGGAGTCTTGTCTCCACCCCCCCAAGTTTCATGCTGTGGCCTCTAGTTCTTGAGCACTTTCTTCTTTGGAAAATTTCATCCGCTTTCACTCTATTTCTTCCTTTCTTATGTTTCAATCATGCCCCCTTCCCCCCAATCCTCCAATGGATACTTATCTTATCAATTAGTAAATTGGGTTAGTGCATGATTGACAAATAGATCTCAGCGAGTCATATTGAATAACTGCTCCTCTGACCCAGGTGCAGTTACCAGTGGGGTCCCGCAAGGCTCGATGTTGGGCCCAATTCTGTTCAACATTTACATTAGTGATATGCAAATAACCGATAAAAGACGGTTGTCTAAATTTGCTGATGATTCAAAGCTTGGGGGCCCTGTGAATAATCAGTCAGATTCTGATGCAAATCAGATTTGCAGTTGGTTGAAACGTGGGCTATTGACAACATGATGGAATTCAACATTGAAAAATGTGTGGTTTTGCATTTCAGGACTCATAACCCCAAAAACAAATATTATATCACTAATACATTGTTGAAATCTATGGATTTGGAAAGGGACCTGGGTATACTTGTTAATTCAAGACTTACATCAGTTGACCACTGTACAAAAGTGGCTAACTCAACCAATGGATTACGTAGACAAATTCAGTGCTCTTTTGTTACTAAGACTGAACAATATATGATAACTCTTTACTGAACTTGTGTCAGACCCCTTATTGATTATGGAACCCTTACCTAAAGTCTGATATTGACCATCTGGAAAGAATCCAAAAACACACAACCAGGATGATCCTTAGATTAGCAAAAAATGCCCTACCAATCAAGACTTTCTATAACGGGCTTACATTCTTTGCAGGGTAGAAGAATCAGAGGGGACTTACTTTTAACATACAAGCTACAAAAAAACCCTGATCTTATGAAAAAAAGTGGACTTGTACATGCTACCAGGTGAATTGTTCCTAGATGTCACATCAGACAACTAATTGTGCCTAAGGCTAGAATCAATCATAGATTTAACTTTTTCTCATTGAGGGTGCCTAGATTACGGAATAAACTACCTCAGAAATTAGTAGACTCTACTAACTTTGTAGCATTTAAAAAGGGTCTTGACAACTGGTTAATCCAGAACCACTTTATGTAAATTGTTCCCACACACTGTGGGGGGAAAAATTTAGATGGGCCCCGGCCGTCTTTTTTTCCATAAGACCCTAGTAAACCTAGTAATACATGTTCAGCTCCCTCAGCCTGTCACCGTAGGGTTTATTGTGCAGGCCTTCCACTATCTTGGTTGCCCTTTTCTGTACAGCCTCCACTCTGTTTATGTTTCCTGGAGATGGGGGTCTCCAGAACTGTACGCACTACTCGAGGTGAGATCTCACCAATGATCTATACAGTGAGAGTATAACCTCCCTCCTTCTGCTGGTTATACCGCTACCTATGCAACCCAGCATCCTGCTAGCTCTTGCTACTGCCTTGTTGCACTGTTTGGCCTTCTTCAGGTCATCTGAGATGGCACCCAGATCCTGCTCTTGTTTAAAACTTGAAATGTGCTCTCTCCTTATGTTGTACACTGCCACTTGGTTATTGTTACCGATATGCATAATCTTGCATTTTTTAGCACTGAATCCCAGCTGCCACTCCCTAGACCAGTCATCCAATCTTTTTAGGACCCTTTGCATTTTATCCACCCCATCCGGAGTGTCCACCCTGTTGCAGATTTTTGTGTCGTCTGCAAACAGGCAAACCTTCCCTTCCAGCCCCTCAACAATGTCACTGATGAAGACATTGAAGAGGACTGGGCACAAAACCGATCCCCGTAGTACTGCACTGGTCACTCTTCTTTCTGCAGAGCATGTGCCATTCACCACCACCCTCTGAGTTCTGTTGCCGAGCCAATTTCCCACCGATCCCAGTATCTTGCACCCTTCCCCCAGGCTTCCAAGTCTATTTAGCAGCCTTCTGTGTGATAACATATTGAAAGGCTTGCTAAAATCCAGCTATGCCATGTCCACTGCCCTGCCCTGCCCTGGTCCACCTCCCTGATAACCCAGTTGAAGAATTCTGCACAATTCATTTGGCATGACTTGCCCTCAGTGAAACAGTGTTGCCTTGGACCTTGGAGACCGTTCACTGCCAGGTAGTCCACTATCCTTTCAATTAGCAGTTTTTTCCATTAATTTACATGCCACTGAGGTTAGGCTTACTGGCCTGTCGTTTCCTGCCTTCTCCTTGCTAACCACTCTTATGTAGTGGGAACAGATTAGCCCTGCTCCAGCCCTCTGGCACCTCCAATGGTAGACTGAACAAAGCTGCCAGTGGTGCTGCAAATACCTCCCTCAGCACCCTTGGATGCACTCCATCTGGACACACTGCCTTATCTATTTTTATTGCTGTTAGTTCCCTGAGGATCCTTTCCTCTGAGAATGGACTAATGTCCACCTCCCTACCCTTTGTGCCCCTCACCTTTAAAGATGGGGCATTCCTTTCCCCCTCCTCAGTGAATACTGAACAGAAATAACTGCTCAGTTCTTCTGCCTTGAGCACATCATCCTCCACTCAACTTGCGTTAAAACAGACCATGTCTATGGGCCAGATTCTTATTATTATGGATTACAACATTTATTCTCTTACAAATGACTCGTGAATTAACCATATGTTTAAAAATTTCTATCAAAAACTATACTGACAAACACAAATGGCTGATGAGAAAGCACTAGGGGCCTGATATTCGAAATAGCACAAAATAGAGCACAGAAGTTTACGCTGCACCTTGCACTTGCCCTGGAGCCAGAGGATGTCATATTCAGTTGAATAGCACACCTGCACTATTTGACCGAATATAAGGTCATGTTGGCGCAGCCCTAAGTCATGTAGCATGTCCCTAACATTGCTCCCGATATGCACTGCCAGAGTGGATAGCACAGGAATGCTATCTGCAGTATGCAATGGGACTCATGCAAATGAGCCCATTGGGCACACAAGGCACTAAGGGGCCATTGCATGCCATTATGGGCTCAGTTGCATGGGTAGCAAGAGAGGTTAGTGGGTCACCCTAATTGCCCAGTACCAGACATGTAGCTATTCTTGTGCCTAGTGGTCCCACCTTCCTCTGATCACCAGCCCATACAATGTGTAGAACTTCCCTGGTGTCTAGTGGTCCACCCCACCCACCGATCACCTGCCTGTTGTAGAAAATGTAATACTCCCTGATACTAGTGGTCTTCCCACCTACCAATCACCTGGCCATTGTGGAAAATTTAATTCCATCCACCAATCTCCTGCCTGTTATAGAAAATGTAATCCTCCCTAATACTGGTGCCCCCTCCATTTACTGATCACCTGCGCAGTGTAAACAATATAATCCTCCCTGGAGCTAGTGGTTGCTCCACCCACTGATTGCCAGTTCATAGGACAAATTAAAACATCCCTCATGTTCACTGGTCCTCCAGCACTTATCCACACTACTGTCTGTCTCAAGGCCAAAATCCCTAGCATCTAGTGGCCCTCCCGTGGCAGTGAACACCTCCCCCCATCACGATACCTGTATCTATGGCACTGTGGAGAGTGCATATGGTGACCAGTGCAGCCCTCCTTACACTCCTCAGCTGGCTGCCATATGTCCAGGCAGGGGGCAGGTTTCTTATTTATAGGACAGGGTAAGGTACCCCGGGGTATATGTGCCAACTAGCCTTCTCTAGTGGTGGCCAAGCAGTGGTATGCTCT
This sequence comes from Neoceratodus forsteri, assembly GCA_016271365.2. Classification (NCBI taxonomy): domain Eukaryota; kingdom Metazoa; phylum Chordata; order Ceratodontiformes; family Ceratodontidae; genus Neoceratodus; species Neoceratodus forsteri. Next base: position 575,458,503 of record CM057452.1, read on the forward strand.
GTCCCCCACCCTAGAGGAGGAGAGCCCTGTTCATGAGGTGGGGTCATAAGAAGGATATGTTGAAAATTTGGTATAAAAATATTGAAAAATCAGCATTATAAGCCTACACTGAATTTTGCGAATGCAGCCTTGTAACTTTGGTAACTCTCAGTATTTTGAATCCAGATTTACAATACAGCCATATGTACACAGCACCTCATGAATGTGACAGCTGTCATTTTTCAAATCCTGGCTAAAATGTTTTTTTTTTACATCTCAAATAGTGATTTTGCAGTCCCTGTGCAAAATCATCTTTTTGGAGGAGTCAACCATTTTCTCTGTCCGTGTTCATGAGGTGGGGTCAAAACAGGGCTATATTGACAAGTTGGTGTAAAATATAAAAAAAAACAAAAAACAAAGTTATAAACCTACGTTGAATTTTGCAATCACAGCCTTATAACTTTGGTAATTTTTAGCATCCAGACAGTTAATTTCCCAGTCCCTGCGCAAAATCACCTCTAAGCCAGGAGTTGAACATTTTCTCTGCCCATCGTCATGAGGCAGGGTCATAAGAAGGCTATGTTGAAAATTTGGTACAATTAGAAACAAATTTACAATATTTTTACCCCAAATTCTTCAACTGCAGCCCTATTGGCTCTGGTCAGAATTTGTTTACTCATGCCACCAGCTAATTATCGCTTCCTCATGTTAGCCTTCCCTGCTTCCTAGTAGAGGAGAGGAGGGACATGATAGAAACTTTCAAGTACCTCAAGGGAATCAACAAAGTCCAAGAGGGTAGCATCTTTCAAAAAAAGAGGTGTGCAAGAACAAGGGGGCACAATTTGAGGATAGAGGGGGGCAGCTCAGAGGTAATTTAAGGAAGTATTTTTTCACAGAGAGGGTTGTGGATGCACGGAACGGCCTTCCGGAGGAGGTTGTAGAGTCAAAAACAGTGGTGGAATTCAAGCATGCATAGGACAGTCATAAGGCAATTCTAGGGGGTGGGGTAGGAAGAAGTAGGCTGCTGGTTAACTAGGATCTGCAGCTTATCCATTAGGTAGGGAAATGGGCAGACTGGGTGGGCCAAGCGGTCCTTATCTGCCGTCAAATTCTATGTTTCTATATTTCTATGTTACACCGCTGCGGATATTACCAAGTCTCTATTAGCACTATCATATATCTCCCACTGGCTCTTCAGGTATTCTTAGAAGTCCTCCCTGACCAACAGGTACACTGGGAATCTCCAGCTAGCCCCCCCCCCACACACACACACTCTTCCCCTGTACCACCAAGCCGACCACTGCAAGGTCTGATATGTGTCTGTGACTATCATCCACTGTCATTACCCTACTAAAGATTTTCCTGGTTATAGAGATATAATTCAGCCTTGACCAGGAGTTATGTGGGTTAGAGTAAAATATATACTTACCTGGGTTGGCTGTCCTCCAGCTATCCATTAAATCCAGTTCCGACATTCTGTCTGCCAGGTCAGTGTGTCCCTATCATTCCTTACTCGGGTCCCCGAGTTGTCTAGTCTAGAGTTCATTACACAGTTTATATCTTCCCCCAATGTGAGGTCTGAGAACTGTTCCTTATGTATAATGTCCAATATGGGCTGGTAAATGTCTGGCTCAAAACTAGCTGGGGCATATATACTTCCAAAGGTCATTTCTCTCCATACAATTCCCCCTCCACAAATACATATCTGCTCTGCTTAGCATCTTTAACTATCCTACTGGCTCTCAGGGGGAAAATTCCTGTGCAGCAATATTGCCACACCTTTTTTGTGTGATGAGAAGGAGGCTGCATAGCAAGACTCCACCCAGCCTCCTGCCAGTTTAGCATGTTCCGACAGCATCAAATGAGTTTCCTGAAACAATGCCACATGTGTCTCTTATGTTTCAGGGCCACTAGTATTTTTGTGTGTTTGACTGAGGACAAGACTCCTCTTATGTTCCAGTAGATAATAATTATCTTCTTCTGGCTATCCATAGTGGGGGCTAAACTGTTCTATGCCCATACTTTTTTACACCAGGCCTCCTCCACACCAGATACATCATTTACTCGTACATCCTGTTCATGAATTCACAGAATAGAAACATTCAGCATAACAGTTACAATTAAAAGACAGACCTTGAACTTTTGTTACAAACATGTTTTGAGAACATGTCCCTCATTCCCCCATTCCTTCTCTCCATTCTACTTCATTTTACACGGTTCATTTCGCTTTATCCTTCTGCCAATAGTAACTGTACACAATTTTTGTACTCTTTACTGCTTGTGTATAGCCCACCCCCACGTCCCACCTGTAGTCTGTACCATTTTATCTATAAAATTTTCTCTGTTTCAGATCTTTTTTCTGCCTCCTGGTGTTGCCTCCCCGGTAATTCCCACATCAGCAGCATGCATCCCTATGTTTCATCGTTATTTGTCTCACCCCTTCCCGGACAGTCCTTCATCTCATCCCTTGCTTCTTTATCTCTGTCTGCTCTCCCTTTAGGCTTTCTCTCCCTTTTGTGTGACTGCTAGTTCAGACTCAGCCTGCTGCGATGCCTCTCGTTCCACTTCTCCTCCCCAAGTCGCCTTACATGTTCTATTGTTGCCATGGTATCACTATCCCGGTCATCCCCTCCTGTCCCAATCCTGCTGCCCTCCTATCACACACACCCACACTTTCCCACCTTTTAGCACTCCTCCTTTCCATATTGCCAGTGCACCCCCATATTCCTGATCCTCAGACTGTCTGCTGCACTAGTGGAGCCCCTAGGCTGCTGTGGTTACCACCTTGCATCCTGCATACCATTTATTGCTTATCCTTCTTCAGTGAGCCACCCAAATGCCCTGAAATCTTGAGGAACTTTATTACTACACTAGCCTGGCGGGGCAAGGCTAACAGCTCTGGCACAGTTAACACTGGCATGGTGGATGGGTACCCTTGTTCAGTGGGCCCCCCCCCATCCATGCCTGCTTTTATACTTTAAATAGAATTTTTGATAAAAATAATATGATGAGGGGTTTTGATATATTTTCTACTAGAAATTATGGACTTTTACTGTAGTAAATAGTTTGTATTTATTGAGTGCACACCAGGATAATTGGCGTTATATGCGTCATGTAATTTATTATGATATTTATAGTACTGCATGTAAAACACCTTGTTTGCAACATATTGGGGCACTATTCACTGTACTTAAGTAGGGGATGCATTATTTAGTCGCACACTACATAGAAACATAGACTTTGACGGCAGATAAGGACCACTTGGCCCACCCAGTCTGCCCATTTCCCTACCTACTGGATAAGCTGCAGATTCTAGTTAACCAACAGCCTACTTCCTACAACCCCCCACTATAATTGCCTTATGTCTGTCCCATGCATGTTTGAATTCCCCCACTGTTTTAGACCCAACGACCTCCTCAGGAAGGCGGTTCCATGTATCCACCACTCTCTCAGTGAAAAAAAAATTCCTTACATTACCCCTGAGCTGTCCCCCCTCTGTCTTTAAATTGTGCCCCCTTGTTCTTACACATCTCTTTTTCTGAAAGATGCTACCCTCCTGGACTTTGTTGATTCCCTTGAGGTACTTGAAAGTTTCTATCATGCCCCCCCCCTCGTTTCATCAAGAGTATACATGTTAAGCTCTCTCAGTCTCTCTTCATATGGTTTCTGCTGCAGACCCTGCACCATTTTAGTTGCCTTCCTCTGGACTGCTTCCATCCTGTTTATGTCCTTGCATAGATGAGGTCTCCAAAACTGCACACAGTACTCCAGATGGGGTCTCACCAACTATCTGTATAGAGGCATAACTACTTCCCTTTTTCTACTTGTGATGCCCCTCCCTATGCATCCCAGTATCCCCCTGGCTCTCCTTACTGACTTTTCACATTGCTTACCCACCTTTAGGTCATCTGACATGACTACCCCCAGGTCCCTTTCCATTTTTGTTGTTGTTAGTACCTCCCCTGCTATTGTGTACTCTTCTCCTGGGTTTTTGTTTCCCAGGTGCATTACTTTGCACTTCTTTGCATTGAAGCTAAGTTGCCATAAAGAGGATTTGGAGACTGTGGTTTTACACACATCTTGAGAAAGCGTCAATGTGACACTAAACGTTGACTGTGTGAGGGGGTGCTACCTCACCGTCTTTACTTCCATGTATTCTGTTACTAATAAAGGTTTCTATCATGTCCTAATGGATTGCAGTGTTCTTTTTAGTTAGCAGAGTTCTCTGGAACTGAGTCACACTTTTGCAATTGTTACTTGGCTCCTACTGTACACAAGAGTGCTTTGAGTGCCTCTTCTTCCGGTGCCCCACAGTTTTGCCTGCTCCCATCCTCTCCCTGTGTCACTAATTTCACTTGTAGTCCTTTTTCTGGCATTCCAGCAGGGAGAAGGGAGAAGAGACTTTCCTGCTGGTCTACCTGGGACTAGAGTGCTTCCAGCAGAGATTGCTGTGCACTCAGTCTGGGCTCTCGTCAACTACTACTGGCCCAGAGGCTTTATGGGTCTCTATTTTCTTTCATTTCTTCAAATGTTTCTACTTCCAAGTGCAAATCACTTTAATGCTAGATACTATTCTGTGTTGCTAGATTAGCGATATCTACTTACATTGGTTACAATACGTTTATGAGAGGGAGGGTGCTTTGGGAAACAACTTTGAGTTTACATGTGTGGGCTAGTATATGCATTTTTACTGATGTGCGGTTTGAGCCCACAACTACATCTCAGGGCTCATGGCTGGGACTCCCCTGCTGGGTGGCACTTTCCCCCAGCCATCTCCCCTATGGTGGCTATGTCATCTGGTCATATGTCCAAGAGTGTGAAAAGAAACCTACTAAATCAGGTTTCCTACCTTGGAAGCTGCAGTCTACGACTTAGTGCCCTGCTGGCACTGCAGTTTAGTTTCTGGTTCGAGTATTTATCTGTATTTATTACTGGAATTATATATTTACTGTCTTTTCCTCACAGTACAACTAGGGGGTTACCTTTTTTGAATGTTGAATGTGCATTTGAATTTGAGTCTGTGTGAGTATGGCTAATACTAGTACACACATGTTATCTTACAATGTGAATGGGATGTCTAATCCTACAAAATGCAGCAAAGTTTATTTATTGAAATGTTTCACCAGGAAAGGCACACAGAACAAGTTGCTCGTCTCATGGTGTGTTCTGGGGGGCCAAAGGGAGAGAAGACATATGGTTTACATACTTACAACAAGCAGCAGTAACAACTGGTGAAAATAACAAGTGAGGTAGGACAAGATAAGCAGTTCAGAACAATACAACCTATTATACATACATCGAGCAACATTAAAACAGTCTGTTACAGGTTTACATTGCAATATGCGGATAACAGTGCAAATTATGTCTTTTTGGAAAAAAATCAAGAATGGAGTTTGTTATGCTTCTAGAAACCCATCTGTCCAATGAGAAGTATGAGAAACTCAGGAGATTTGGTTACCACACAATGGCTGCCTACTACAAAGCCATGTAAGAAGAGGCGCTGCTGCCTTGGTCTCAAACACTGTTACTTTCAAAGTATTAAATCAACAGCTGGATAAAAAGGGATGGCATGTAGTGCTAAAGGGCAAATATAATAACTTCCTACTCATACTGGTTTCCATATATGCCCCCCACCGACACTGAATATACCCTTTTCTGGTCACCGTTTTTACTACTGGTAGAGTGGGGAGAGGGTACGATAAATTGTGGTGGGGATCTGAATCAAACTTTCCTGCCTCATCTAGACAGTGCCTTCCAAATCCCTAAAAAAGAACACCAGGTGGCCAAAAATGTTCATATGTTGTTGGTAGAGTTTGAGTTTCTAGATGCTTGGTATCACCTCCATGGGCAAAGCTACCACTATATCTATTTCTCACTCCCTCACAAAATGTACACTAGGCTGGACTATTTTTTTGGTCCCAAAGATGCTGGGTGGGAGATTGGTAGATTGCTGGATGGGAACTTTGGGCCTTTCTGATCACACCCCTAGCCATTTAAAGGTCCAACTGGGCATGACAAAGAAAACTACCTTTTGGAGGCTCAACACCTCTCTGCTTTAGGATAAGGAAATTAAAGTGGTATCCCAACTTTAATAGAACAAGTAGTATGGAACAATGATACACCTGGGGTCATTCGGGTACCCTTTGTGATACAATGAAGATGATCCTGAAGGGCAGATTTATTGGGTATTCTGCCTGGGGAAAAAAGGCAGACGGAGGCCAGGAAAGTGGCTCTAGAGGATAAGATCAGGGATCTAGAAGTGCAAGAAATGAGAAGAGTTGCTAGAGCTAGGGGAAACAATTACTGGCCCCTAAGAGCTAGGTACCCCTTTGAATTACCAGGTGGAACAGAAAATAACAGTTATGTACTCACCGTAACAAGTCTTCGAGAGGCTCTCTTTCATCAAGTCACACCTATGGAACTATAAGCCATCAGGCACTAGAACCACATGGAATCTTTTGTAAGCAGTCTATTAGTGGCAACCCATGAGGACATCAGATCTTCCATAAACATGGTGACCCTTCCCTCCTCAGTTCTCCACTGAAGATCATGCTTGGAGGACCTCCCTGTAGGGAACCAGGAGGGAACCCAGGGCTCTGCCAACCAGGCAAGGCAAACTGCAGCAGATAGACCCTCATGGAGAAGGAGATAACATTCCCCAGAGTCTTAGGATCCGATGGGAGGATGGAAGGTGAGACAGCATGGCCTGATGAGATTACTCAAAAATCTGCTGTTATGGTCAGTATATAAGTAACTGTTCTATCTTCTTTGAGGATATCTCTTTCATCAGACCACGTGTATGGAATGAGTACCAAGCAGACTGACCATAAACAGTCTGGGTAGCAGATGCTGACAGGACTATGAAAGTACTGTAGGTCTTGGAGCTCAGCTAGGCTGAAGCCAGCTCTTTTTTGTGAAGCTATGTCCAGACTAGTGTTTGGTAAAGGTGTGGACAGTACTCCAGGTGGCAGCTGCACAGATTTCAGCAGCAGACATTTTTTTTAAAGCATGCAACAGATGTGGCTATGTCTCTAGTGGAATGACCACAAATGACCCTAGGAAGTTCCTTACCATACATCGTATAACAAAAAGTAATGCAGTCTGCTAACCATTTGGATAGGCGCTGTTTGGAAACTGAAGCACCCTCTTTCCCAGGGGTGAATGAAACAAAACGTTATGAGGACTCTGAGTGGTGCACGCAGTAGCGGGGTATTCTGTGCACATCTAAAGTATGGAGCAATGCTTCCCCCAGATTGTCATGCTCAGGAAAATAAACTGGCAGGTGGATGGCATGGTTTAAGGTAGTAAAGTGGGCAAGGCTAACAGGATGCTGGCGTACATAGGGAGAGGGATAACCAGCAGAAGGAGGGAGGTGCTGATGCCACTTTATAGCTCCATGGTAAGGCCACACCTGGAGCATGGGGTACATTCCTGGAGGCCTCATCTAAGAAATGACATAGATGGCATGGAAAGGGAGCAGAGAAGGGCCACTAAAATGGTACATGGGCTAAGAGGGATGGCATATGAGGAGAGGTTAAGGGAACTAGATTTGTATCCTTTGGAGATAAGATGGTAAAGAAGGGACATAATTGAAACATTCAAGTATGTGAAAGGGATCAATACAGTGGGGAAGAGCTTATTTACAGGGAAGGTACATACACGAACTAGGAGGCATGGACTTAAGGTGGAGGGGAGAAGGTTTAGGGGAAATGTTAGGAAGTATTGCTTCACAGAGAGAGTGGTTGAGCCCTGGAATAGACTGCCAGAGGAGGTGGTGAGTGCCAGTACAGTGGAGGGGTTCAAGAGGGCCTGGGACAAACACAGAGGGTTAAGGGGAGGACATGGGCATCTGGGGGGTGTAGATCCTCCCTCATTCTTGCACCCCCTCCCCAGTGTGTCTACTCTGTTGCAGATTTGTGTGTGATCCATGAATAGGCACACCTTCTCTTCCAATCCTTCTGCAATGTCACAAATAAAAGTATTGAAGTGGATCAGGCCTAACACTGATCCCTGCGGTACCCCGCTAGTCACCTTGCCCTCCCCAGAGTGTACCTTATTTACCACCACTCTTTGGCTCCTATCACTAAGCCAACTCTCCACCCATCTTCTTATTTTAGGACCTACTTCTAGGCTACTCAGTTTGTTTACCAGCCTTCTTTGTGGAATCCCTTATGAAAATTAAATACATTTTTAAATATATTATTAGAAATATATGTTCAAAATATATTGTAAATCCAATATATTGAAATATATTGCTGAAATTTGAACTATATTGATATATGCGGAAAATATATCTAGTATGGCTGCTTTAGCATATACCATATATTGGAAAGTATGTTTTTTTTTCAAATATACCATATTAAGTATTAATAATGTGTGTAATCGATACATTGATAATATATGTATAAATATATTGCTGAAACATTGGAAATGTCATTTCTTATACTTAAATAGATGTAATATACATGTGTAATAGATTTGTAATATAATAAATTATGTTTGTCACTTATTTGTATGCGCCACTATATATTTGCAATGCATTGTTATTGCATTCCAAAATGTACTAAACATATCTCAGAAATGTATTCATAAATATATTCCCATGTTATCTTGTATGGTTACGAATATACATCAGATGCATTTATAAATGTGTGTGTAATACATTACGCAGTGTTCAAGGTATATCAAAGAAAACAGTTCCTGATACATTTTCAATACGTTTATGAAATAAAAATATATGTAATATGTATTCAACATATATTGTGCATGCATATTCATAAATAATTATCAATATATAGTTATACTTTTTATATATTTTGCAATATATGCCACATACATTGATAGTCAAAATCCCTGTATATTGTACATATATTGATACTGATTGAAAATGAATATAAAATATATTGATGAATGCATTTACACAAAAGCCTTGTATACATTTGAATTGTAGGCACATTATGCTACTAGTATTTTGTAATATGTGCAGTTTATATATTCATACATAGGTATCTATCTATCTATATATATCTATATATATATTTAACCAGGAGAGACGCACTAAGCTGAAAGCTTGTTTACAGGTGCGACCTGGGAGCACAAGGAAGTCAAGTGACTTGCTTAGGGTCACACAGTATGTAAGTGGGGGCTGTAAGAGTCAAACCCAGGTCTCCAGGTTTGCAGCTCAGAGCCTTAAACCACTGCACCATACTGTCTTCTGATATTGCACATATATTTTCAACGAATTAATAGAAACATAGAAACAATGAAGTTGACAGCAGATAAGGACCGCAAGGCCAATCCAGTCTGCCCATTTCTTTTTTACCTTATGAATGTACCATCTGCCTTTCCTCTGTCAATGGCCTATCTATTCATACTCATCTGTATTGCTCCCTTATGCCTATCCCATGCCTGTTTGAAGCATTGCACCGTATTCATATCCACCATTTCCTGAGGTAGGCCATTCCATACATCCACCACCCTTTCTGTGAAAAAGAACTTCCTCACATTATCCCTTAATCAGCCTCCCTCTAATTTCATACTGTGTCCTCATGTCCTGCTGTTTTTCTTATATTGAAACATGTTAGACTCTTTCACCTTAATATTGTTCAGTATATTACATGTGTACTATTTATGCATGTCCCATATATCGACTAAATGTATTGCAGATATATTTTTACTATGTTCAACATATAATATTAATGTATGTCCAATATATAGATTCAATGTATTTGATTTCTTTTATTCAAGATATTCTACATATTGGAAATTATACTGATTAAATTCCAAATATATTGAAATAAGAATGGCAAATATATGTTATTGGTATGTTGCCAATATATTGATTTAAATTCCAAATATACTGAAATAAGACATCACCATAGACATAGTCACCATGAAGATATATTCATTGGAATTATTGTTATACAGTGCAGCTGGAAGTCAAACATACATTTAATACATTTATACTTACACATAGGACTTACCTCATAAGTGCATGCTTCTTAGGGGCTCAGATCAGTATTTGTACCACCTCATTTTTCTTAAGGGCTCAGATCAATATTTATACCACTACATTTTGTTTCTATTTTAGGTCAGGGTGAGATCCTACATGTACTTGCTTTATAACTTGTACCTTTCATACGAACAAGCCAACAGAAGGCCATTTGGTCTATCAAGTCTGCTCGTGTTGCAGGGTCCACAGCTTGAGCTTTCCTTTCAGTATGTAAGCTAATGTTGTGAATTTGAAATTATTGTAGTACTAGTAATTATTATGATTTTGGCTGCTAAACTACATTTTCAAAATATGCAAATTAGTTATGCAAATGTACACTTTGGACCAAACTGAGCATTTACAAACATATATGTTACATATATAAACAATATATGTAATATGTACAAAAATATATGTAACGTATAAAATATATATAACGTAAAATATATATGTAACATATATAAAAAGACATGCAACAGATATAAAATATACATAACATATATAAAAATATATGTAACGTATAAAATATATGTAATATATGAAATGTATATGTAACATTTATAAAAAAATACATGCAACATATAAAATATATGTAACTATATATAAAATATATGTAACGTACAAATGTGTAACATATCAAATATATGTAACATTTATACAATATGTGTGACATACATAATTATATTTAACATGTATAAAATATATGTAACATATATAGAAAAATACATGTAACATATATAAACAATATATGTAACATACAAAAATATATGTAACATCTATAAACTATATGTAACATCTATAAACTATATGTAACATCTATAAAATATAAATGTAACATACATGAAAATACAAGCAACATATATACAATATATATGGAACATGTAAACAATATATGTAACATATAATACCTATATTTTATACATGTTAAATATAGTTAACATATATAAAATATATGTAACATATAAATAATATATGTATCATGTAAAAATATATGCAACATTTAAACATATGCATTGACTTGTCTTCTGGCGCTAGCAAATTCAAATGCTTGTCCCTCAAGGTGGAGATTACGCAGACCAGCGTGCTCTGTGTAATAAGATGCTATAGACCTCCATCCGCAGGTTTACAGCTCCTGACACACCTAAGTGTGAGGTTGGAGCAAGGCACTTTAGAAACAATCATCCTAGGGGACATTAACCTCGACTGGCTATCCAATGCCTCAGCTCCACTTGCATCCTTCTGTGATGCTCATGGGCTAACACAACTTACTGTTGAACCGACGTACCCCAATAAAAGGAACCCCAACAACAGTAACCTACTGGACGTTATCATGGTGAGTAAACTTCATCTCTTCACCCATGCTGGTACCATTTTCTCTGATGTTAGTGACCATTGCTTCATTGCTGGAGTAAGATCAGTCAACATACTCCCTTCCACAGCAAAGTTCTCTGTGAAGAGATCAAGACGTAACCTCGACCTATTTGCTTACCTTGACGAGCTCATTCCCTGTGTTGGCAGGATTTCTACCTGGCAAAAACAGTTATCTCCGCATACAACATTTTCCATGATATCTTGTCAGGGGCTCTCAACAAATATGCTCCTCTGGCCAAAATTCCGCATAAGAAATAAAGACTGTAGATGGTTCTCCCCAGAACTTAAGACTATGTTGCTAGAAAGGGATATGTTTTGGAAAAAAGCTTGTACATTCAATACCCCTATGGACTGGAATCAGTTTAGGAGAGTACAAAATGTCTGCACGAAAATGGTCAGAGAATCAAAAGCTACTTTTTTTTGCTCTGAATTCGACTCTGCTGCCAAGAGCTCAGCTCAATTCTGGAAGACTATTAAGGATCTGTCCGGCCACACTCCTGGCCACCCTCTTCTGACTAAGATTAACATTGGGAATTTAACTACCAGTGATACGCTGGAGATTTCAGATTCCTTTAATAATCACTTTGTCACCACAGGCCTAGCATTTGACAACTCCCCAGCATGCTTCCTACGCGCCCAGGTTGGCACCCATTATCCTGAGTCCCCTGCCACAGCCTCAACATTCTCACATCAACTTGCTTCATTAAAAGAGGTGGAGGATCTCCTGTTTCAGCTGGACACCAGGAAAAGTGCTGGCGCTGACTCCTTAGAGCCATACTTTATAAAGATTGCCTATCATGTATTAGTCATACCTATTACTCATCTATTTAACTTATCATTGTCTCAGGGTATTCTGCCACCTATATGGAAGACAGCACATGTCATTCCTCTCTTTAAATCAGGAGATCCCTGTGATCTCAATAACTACAGGCCGATCTCCCTTCTTTCAGTATTGTCTAAACTACTGAAGAAAATCATGAATGCACAGCTGCAATCCTATCTTGAAACTACAAATCTACTAAACCTGATGCAGTCTGGCTTCAGAGCTAACCATAGCACTATCACGGCCCTTGCCAAAGTGACTAATGATTGGCAGAGGGAGTTAGACAACAGGAACTACGTCTGTGCTGTATTTCTGGATCTAAGCAAGGCTTTTGACACCGTCATTCATAGCCTGCTCCTTTCCTCCCTGTGAACTATATGCATGGACTCTCCATCGCTGCAGTGGTTCGCTGACTATCTAACAGGAGGCCTTCAGCAAGTCAAAGCTGAAGGCGAACTGTCACCTCTTAAACCTCTCCAATGAGGTGTGCCTCAGGGATCAAAACTAGATCACTTACTGTTTGTGATATCCATTAACAATATTGACAATTGTATAAACAAGGCCAATATTCATCTGTTTGCAGATGATACTGTACTTTACTTAAGCCGTCCAATGCCTGAAGCTGCCAGTGAAGACCTTTAATCCGAATTCAATCTACTGCAGAGCCAACTACTTCACAAAAAGCTCCTCCTCAATGCCAAAAAAAATGAAAGTGATGCTCTTCTCTCCGTTTATCCACTCAGTTAATCTGTCGATTATTGGATCAGTTCCCCAGATTACCACCATGTTAGGAGAAAAACTGGAATTCATCGCTAAATTCACGTACCTGGGAGTGTGGCTAGACCACAGACTTTCCTTTAATGAACACGTTGAGGATCTACTAAAAAAAACTAAGGCAGAGGCTGGGACTTTTCTTTAGTATTAATCAATTTCTCACCAGAGATGCTAAGTTACATTTGGTCCAATCAACGTTGCTATCATTGGTAGACTACACAGACTTCCTATACAGCCAGTGTTCTATCTCTCGTTTGACAGACTTGGACACACTCTATCACAAAGCTCTGAGGTCCATAACAGGACTTCCCTTTGGCACGCATCAATGTTCCCTGTACATGGCTGTAGGATGGATCTTTCTTAAGTTCAGGCATGACAGAAATGCTGCACTCTGGACTTTCATAGCTATATCAAAAAAACTGCCACACTATATTTCTAACTGCCTTCCGTTAAGTGTAATCGGTAACTATGCATTAAGAAGTTACTCATTTATCTCACTCAAGGTACCTAAGGCTAAATCTCACTTTGGCAGAGTGGCCATAAGCTTTGTGCTGCCTTCTCTAGGGAATAAACAGCAAAAAACTCTCAAATTGAGCATCCCTGTCTCCCTTCAAGACACTATATTCCCACTCAATCAAAGAAATATGCAACAGTTTTTCCCTCCCAGGATCTGCATCAGTGTCTGCCATGGTACCCCATCCCACCCGGAACAATATAGAACACTCAGGTACTCTGAGTACTGTCCGTCGCCCTCTTAAGCCCTAGTCGTTCCATCATCTCCATCTGCATCCCCACCCCCACTTCTGTTTTCCCCATCTTAACTTCAGTATGTGTCTCCCATCTACACAGTAGGAATTGATTGTACCCTCTGGTTGAGACTATCTCCTTGCCCCTTCCACTGTACCCTGCGATCCTTATATTTCCCAACTGGTTCTCCCCCAGTACCCCTTGCACACCCCTCTCTCCCACCCAACCTTGTTTCTCCCTCTGTACCTCTACTTATTTCCTCTTCCCCTGACTCCCCTCTATCCTGATCTTCCTGCTGCCCATGCTGTTATTCAGCCTACTATATTCTTTAACTATGCTTTTTTTTCCTTCTCTGTTATTAAGCCCAGATTGAATATGAGTACATGCTCCTTCATTTTGTACTATTGCCTCGAACTGTTACAGGCTTATATGTTCTATTATTGCTTGTTGACCTGTTGTCAATATTTGACCTTCTTGTTCTGATTGTATATAAATGTACTACTCTGTATTGTTATGTTTAGTATGTTCCACCCAGGTCCATCTTGCAAATGATCATTACTCAACGATGTTCGCCTGGATAAATAAAGATTTTGACTGATTGACATGCATTATATATAAAAATACATGTGACATATATCAAATATATGTAACGTATAAAATATACAGTATGTAATGTTTAAAATATATGTAACATACATAAGAAATATAAGTATCATATAAATATATATTTCAGGAAAAAACTCCATTTAATGCATTAGTTAGGGTTGTTCCACACCGACAAAAGTGAGGAAATTTGGTGTTAGGCTTGAAAGCCCCCCTTGACTCCCCTGCCCACACCCCCAACTGGCATCGGGGTGTGCATTAGGGTTGTCAGCCATAACTCTCACCCCATCACATGTGTAAAGAAGCAGAAGTGTAGGAGAATGGGGTTAGAGTTGGACCGACAACCCTAATGTGCCCCAATGCTGGTTGGGGGTGTGGGCGAAGCCAAGGGGCTTTCAACCTAACACTGAATTGCCTGGCACTGCCGATTGTGGAACAACATAACTAATGCATTAAATGGAGTTTTTTTTGCCTGTAATTTCCCTTCTTTTTGAGAATGATAATGAGAAATAGTGAATGTAATGCGGCGGCGGGACGCCCTGCGCTCATGCCACATGATGTCTTGTCACATAGTAACATTGTGCCCACAAACGCAATAGTAATGTGCATGGTGCCTCAAAGCAAAACAGAAAGAGAAAAGTAGTGTGGACAGAAATGTTAAAAACAACGCAAAATCAAGCGCAAATGAAAACACAAAGGGTAACGCACATGGTGGCGTAGACTTGAATGGTAAGTGAAACAGGAACGGAACCGCAAGCAAAAACGGTAACAGTAATGTAAGTGCACAGGCTGGTTTTCCCCAAAAGCTGCATAAAGAAAGACAGTGAGTACAAAGAATGTATGCATAATACTGGTTCTCGGAGCAGAAACTGAGGAGTTGGAATACTAAATTGCTTATATCTCAGGAACCGTACAACGTAGAAAAAAAATTAAAAGTCATATGATTTATGACTTTCCTGGCTAGTTTTGCACTTAGCCCCCAAGCATATTTCTGATGAAAAGCCCGTATCTTGCACCGTTTCTGAGATACAGGCCCTGAAAGGTTCGGCGAACGCCATAATATTATCCTATGGGAAAAAAAGAGAAGTTCAGAGTGCCATAACTTTGGCTCCCTGGAGTATTTTTTGACCAAACCTCCAAATTTCAGCCTAAAAGACCAAACCATTATTTTGCAGCAGGGCGCTAAAGGATTCCTGTAATGCATCAGACGCCGTAATGTTATCCTATGGGAAAAAGTGTCAACTTTGGAGTGCCGTAACTTTGCCGTCATGTAATATTCTTTCAACAAAATACTGAAAGGCACATCTGTGGGATGTCAGCTGTGTTCCCTCCAAATTTCAGGCCAAAATACCAAACCGTTCTTTTGCAGCAGGGTGCCAAAAAATTGCTGTCATTTTCCCACTGCCTAGAAAAGTACTGCTGAAGTTTGGGAAAGCTTTCGCCAATTCATTCAACACTGTCACAAGTGCGACAGTACTTTGCGAAAGTACTTTTTCCAGAAATTTGAAAAACATATTTCTGGGGTGTTTTACCCCAAAATAAAGACATGGCTAGCATCCTCTGGGACCGACTAGGTGAATACAAAAATAATTAGGTTGCTAGAGGGTCCCAATTTTAAATGCCAAGGATTTTTCTGATCGCTAACTGAAAACAAAATGGCGGATTTGCGTCAGTAAAAGGGCCATTTGCAAAAGTAAAAACTGCATTTGCGACACCGTCAAACTTTTTGTTAACTTTTCCGATTGACTTATAATGGGAACTTGTTTTTTGAATAACTTTTGAACCGTTTACTATTTTTTCACGAAATCTTCAAAAGGCACATCGGGGACCCCAGCCACATGTTCCCTGAAGATTTTGGACCGGTTGCACAAACTGTGCAACCTGTAGGCATGACAGTAAAATTCCAGAAAAGCTTAAACGCATGCAGATCATGCTTTATAGCTCCGCAGCCGTATATGTGACTGGAACAAAACTTGGCAGATCCCAAGGCGTATGGGTCTTGATCGAGTATTCCAAATTTCAGGCAAATCTGTCAAATGGTTGCTAAGTTATTAAGGTGCAAAATTTTGGGTTTAACATGTAAAAGACTCCTCAACCCTAACTATAGTGGCACTACCTATATAAATAGATATAAAATATATGTAGCATGCAATATATATGTAACATGTATACAATATGTGACATATATAACCACATTTAGCGTGCATAAAATATATGTCACATATATAAAAATATATACTAACATACTAAAATGTCAGCAGAATAGGCCTAACGGTCTTTCGCGTCTGCTCGTTTGGTCAGCCTCCACCCTGGAAGCTGACCTTGCTGCCCCCCTTGCCTTCTCTGGCTTCTCCCTTCCC
Organism: Neoceratodus forsteri; assembly: GCA_016271365.2. Lineage (NCBI taxonomy): Eukaryota > Metazoa > Chordata > Ceratodontiformes > Ceratodontidae > Neoceratodus > Neoceratodus forsteri. Next base: position 575,475,151 of record CM057452.1, read on the forward strand.
AGTTCCGGATATTCTTGCTGCATTGGATTTTGCTTCCAGAACCCTTCCCCTGTACCTGTCCCACCCCCTCTTGAACCATCTCTGCCTCCACCAGCCCTCTAGGCAGTGCATTCCATGGCTCCACTACCCTCTCAGTGAAGTAGCACCTCCTCCTTTCTCCCCTGAATCTTCCCCCCTCCAGCTTCCACCCATGCCCTCTAGTGGCCCCCTCCTCCATCCTTCGAAGCACCCTGACTGTTCCTCCCCTATTTACCCCCTTCATGTACATGAAGACCTCTATCATGTCCCTCTGGTCCCTTCTCTCTTCCAATGTGTACATATTTAGCTCTTCGAGCCTCTCCTCATAGGTCCTGTCCCCCAAGCCTCAAATCATTTTGGTTGCCCTCCTCTGGACCCTCTCCAGGAGTTTAATGTCCCTCTTTAAGTGTGGCCTCCAAAACTGCATGCAGTACTCGAGGTGCAGCCTCACCAAGCAGTTATACAGAGGGAGTATCACTTCCTTCCTTCTGGAGGTGATCCTCCTAGTGATGCATCCCAGCATCCTGTTAGCCTTGGCTGCTGCTCTCCTACAAGTCTCCGAGCTGTTCATCTTGACATCCACCACCACCCCCAGGTCCCTCTCAGCCATCGAGACTAGTAGCATCCCTCCCCCAGGGTGTACACTTGGCCCGGGTTTCTGGCTCCCAGGTGCAGTACCTTGCATTTCCCTGCATTGAACCTCAGCTTCTACTTTCTAGAGCCTCCAGGTCCCCCTGTAGGGCCACCCTCCCCTCCTCCCCATCCACTACCGCCCCCAGTTTTGAGTCATCCGCAAAGAGACTCATCTCACTCCTGATACCTGTCCTTATGTCAGAGACATAGGCGTTGAACAGGAGGGGCCAAAGGACTGATCCCTGTGGGACCCCACTAATGACCCTCCTTGGGGATGAGACTATCCGCCAACTACGACCCTCTGGGTCCAGTCCTGGAGCCAATTGCCTATCCATCTGATCATCTGGTTCCCCACCCCCATTCCTCCCAGCTTATCCAACAGGCCCACGTGAGTAACAGAGTCAAATGCCTTGCTGAAGTCTAGAAAGAGGACGTCCACTGGTCTACCCAGGTCCAAGGCACTCGTCACCCAGTCATAGAACTCCACAAGGTTTGTCTGACATGATTTCCCCGGGATGAATCCATGCTGTCTATCATCCAGGCACTCTGACTTTTCCAGGCCCCCCCCAGCCTCTCCTTGACAATGCCCTCCATCACCTTGCCCACCACCGATGTCAGGCTGACAGGTCTGTAGTTCCCTGCCACCTCCCTTGATCCCCCCTTGTGGATAGGCACTATATGCACCACCTTCCAGTCCTGGGGCACCCACCCTGTCTTCAGAGAGATGGTGAAAAGCTCCGCCAGGGGTTTCGCCAGGACATCCGCAAGTTCCTTCAGCACTCTGGGATGCAATTTATCCGGCCCCGGTGCTTTCTCCGTCTTAAGGGACCTGAGGGCTTCCCTCACTCTCTCTGCTGTGATTTCCACTTCTGCTACCTCTTCTCCCTGCTTAGCCTCCCCCTCCTGCCAGTGATGCCTCCCCCTCTCCCCAGACCCGCCTATCAGTAAGGGTCCCCCCTCCTCAGTATCACTGTCTCCTCCCATGTATGATGCAGTACCCCCATTTTCCTTGGTGAAAACTGAGGTAAAGTACTCATTTAGTACAGTACCTCAGCCTGCCCCCCTGGGTCTTGTGCCCATCTCTCCCATTTTAATCCTGCTAATCTGCCCCTTCACCCTTCATTTTTCCCCAATGTATCTAAAGAACCCCTTGTTCCCTCTCCTAATTTCTCTGACCAGGTTCTGCTCCTTCCTTGCCTTAGCCGCCCTCACCACCCTAGTGGCCCTTCTAGCCATAAGCTCGCACTCCCCTCAATCCCTTTCACTTCTTGAGCACTTGAATTGCCTATAGGCTGCCTTCTTTCCCCGCACCACCTCCTGGACCTCCCTGGTCCACCAGCAGGGTTTTCAGGTCCTACCGCATTTTCGTCTTACTCTTGCACAGGTGCTGGTAGCATCCTGCACCCCTCTCCTGATGATTTCCCACCTACTACCAGCGTCCATGTCTGACCCAATCCCATCCAAATGCTCCTTAAGGATCCTTCCCACTTCCTTAAAATCCACCCCCCTGAAGTCAGTTACCTCCGTCTTTGTGCAGCCTTCTACCTATGTGTCATATAAAAATATATGTAACATATAAATATATGTAACATATAAAAATATATGTAACATATCTAAAAATATAAGTAATATATATAAATATAGATATAAAATGTATGTAACATATATACAATATATATATGTAGCATGTATACAATATGTGACATATATAACTATATTTAACATGTATAAAATATATGTAACATATATATTAAATATATTTAACATATAACACATGTATCATATATAGAAATATATGTAACATGCATAAACTATATGTAATATGTATATAAAATATATGTAACATGTATACAATATATGTAACATAAAACATGTAACATATATAATAGACATAATGTATGTAACATGTATAAATGAATGATACACATACATATATGTATATATATGAATGATATACAGTGAACTCACCCAGACTGAAGTGCAGTGCTGCAGAATTTGCAGTAGAGTTACTGCAGTAAACAATGGACTTTCAACAGGAGTTAATCTCTTTTGTCAAGCAGTAAACCTGTGACACTGTGCTTCATCTTGGCTGACTTATCTGTATGTAACGTATAAATATATATGTAACATACTAAAAATATATGTAACATATATAATAAATATAACATGTATACCATATACATGTAACATATATAAAATGCATGTAGTAAATATATATATATGTATAAAATATGTAACACAAATATATATATATGAAATATATGTTGTATATATAAGCTATATATGTACTGTAACATGTCTAAACATATATGTAACATTATATAAAATATATGTAACATATTCAAAGAATACAGTATATATTTGAATACTAATAATATATATCAGACAGTGTATTACTAAATAAATTGACACGCTTTCATGCAATGCATGAGGCAGAAATACCTTGATTATATATTTCTGAATATATTGGTTTATGTATTTCATCAATTCAGTGTGCTGACATACTTATCATTTCCAGTATACTGAAATGTATTTAATTTTTGTAATAAAATATATTCTTTAAATACATTTAACACAAATAAGACCATTTGCAATTTCTTTAATTACAAATGCAGGGTTTTAGTTTATGTGGAACAACACTGTGTATTGCATTTCATTGCGTTAATGTATTTCTCAGTATATTGACATATAGTTTTGCATGCTATGAGTTAGTAATATATTACGTCAGTATATCCGAAATGTATTTAAAAAGTATTATATAATATATTACATTGGGGCAATGTATTTCTCAGTGCATTGACATATATTAACTCATATTTTTCAATATATTCCATTTTCGTAATGGATGGTGTCGAAGACCTTGCTGAAATCCAAATAGGCCACATCAACCACCCCTACCTGATCCACTTCCTTTCTTACCCAGTGGAAAAACTCTATCAGGTTTGTCTGGCAGGACTTTCCTCAGTGAATGCATGTTGCCTCAGATCTTTTAGATCCCTGCTAACTAGATATTCTCCAGTCTTTTCCTTCAGCACTACTTGCATTATTTGGCCAACTAACTAAGTCAGGCTGAACAGCCTGTAATTTCCCACCTCCTCCCTATTTCCCTGTTGTGGAGTGGGACTACATCTGCAGTCCCCCAGTACCTCCTGTTTCTAGTGATTGGCTGAACAGGGCTGTCAGAGGTGCAGCCATCTCCTCCCTGAGCTCCCTCAGCAACCTGGGGTGCACAGCATCTGGACCCATTGCCTTGTCTACATTTAACTTCAAAAACTCCCTTAGGACTCTTTCCACAGTGAAAGGGCTAGTGTCTGCCTCTTAACCCTTGTCTTGTAAAGGATGATCTGGAAAATCGAAATTTAAATACTTGAACATTTTCTTTCTCCAATGGCTGGTCTCCGGGTTTCCTTTATTTATTTTATTTATTTATTTATTAGATCATCAGTTTACAAAGCTTTGAGTCATAGACTCATTCACAAAGGCACCTCGTCAAGAGAGCAATACATCACAGCAAACAAAACACTTAGATTAAAAAAGCAACCAGTGTTACAGGCATTCACTGGTGGTACACACTTGGTAATTGATAGATCACAGTAGTCATACTACAGGTACATGAATACCACGTCAGGTAGCAACCAGAGATATTTTATTACAATAGTCAGCAGATGTTGCCTGAGACCCCAGGTATATACAGCAAAAGTAGACAGGGCAGACCCAGCCTTGGGGTGAAGGTAAGGGGCAGGTGGGGGATTATATGCAGTTGCAGCAGCGAGTGCTTGTCAGATGGCTTCTGAGGGAGACCTTGAAAGGACCAAGCTTAGCGGAGTCAGCTATGTTGGCTGGGAGGGAGTTGAACCAGGAGGGAGCCCGATAGCAAAAGGATCTCTGGGCCACAGAGGTCCTTATCCTGGGGACAATAAGGGAGGTTTTGGCAGTACTGCGGGTGGGGACTGAGGAGGAGGTACGCTGCAGGGAGGTGGCGACCCCGGGGGGGGGAAGAGCCCTAGCAGGGTCTTTTTTACAAGAAGGCATGTTTGGAAGCTGAGTCTTTCTTCAAGGTTAGGCAAGTTGGTGGTGGAATACAGCAGGCATATATGGGTGCGCCTAGGGGCACCCAGCATTAGCCTGCAGGCCTTCTTTATAGAGAGCTGGATTCTTGCAAGCGCAGTGTTATTGGCAGCAGCATAGATGGGCAGCCCATAGTCGATTAGCAACAGGACAGAGGAGGAGATTGCCAGTCTATGGCAATGGAGACAGTATAGGACAGTGGTCTAAGACTCTGAGCTGCAAATCTGGTGACATCCAGCTGACCATAGAAACATAGACTTTGACGGCAGATAAGGACCGCTAGGCCCATCTAGTCTGCCCATTTCCCTACCTACAGGATAGGCCGCAGAGCCTAGTTAGCCAACAGCCTATTTCTTCCTACCCCCCCAAGAATTGCCTTATGTCTGTCCAATGCATTCTTGAAATCTCCCACAGTTTTAGACCCCACAACCTCCTCAGGAAGGCTGTTCCATGCATCCACTACCCTCTCTGTGAAATAATACTTCCTCACATTGCCCCTGAACCACCCTCCTTCTATCTTTAAATGTGTCCCCTTGTTCTTGCAAGTCTCTTTTTCTGAAAGATGCTACCCTCTTGGACTTTGTTGATTCCCTTGAGGTACTTGAAAGTTTCTATCATGTCCCCTCTTCCTTCTTTTCCTCAAGGGTATACATATTAAGCTCCTTTAGTCTCTCCTCATACGGCTTCTCTTGCAGACCCCTGCACCATTTTAGCTGCCCTCCCTCTGACTACCTCTATCCTGTCTATGTCCTTGGAGATGAGGTCTCCAGAACTGGACACAGTACTCCAGATGGGGTCTCACCAACTGTCTGTACAGAGGGATAACAACTTCCTGTTTTCTGCTGCTGATGCCTCTCCCTATACATCCCAGTATACCCCAGCCCTCCCTACTGCCTTCTCACATTGATTGCTAACCTTAAGGTCATCTGATATGATTACCCCCAGGTCCCTTTCCTTTTGTTGTTGTTATTACCTCCCCACCCATTGTGTATTCTTCCCCTGGGTTCTTGTTTCCCAGGTGCATTATTTTGCACTTCTTTGCATTGAATCCTAGCTGCCTTACTTCTGACCATTCCTCCAACCTTGCCAAGTCCCTTTTCATCCTTTCCACACCTCCTTGTGTATCAACCCTGTTGCAGATCTTTGTGTCATCTGCAAAAAGGCATACTTTTCCTTCCAGTCCCTCTGCAATGTCACTGATGAAGACATTAAAAAGGACTGGACCCAATACTGAACCCTGCGGTACCCCACTAGTAACCCCTCTTTCTTCAGAGTGGACTCCATTTACAATTACCTTCTGTGTCCTGTTGTGTAGCCAATGTTTTACCCAGGCTACCACCCTGGGACCCACTCCCAGGCTGGTTAATTTGACTATTAATCTTTTGTGTGGTACTGTGTCAAATGCCTTGCTAAAGTCTAGGTAGGCCATGTCCACAGCCCCTCCCTGGTCTACTACTTTGGTCACCCAGTCAAAGAAATCTATTAGATTTGTCTGACATGACCTTCCCGCTGTGAACCCATGCTGCCTTGGGTCCTGTACTCCACTGGCCTCTAGGTACTCAACTATTCTTTCCTTCAGACCAGACCTGGGTTTGAATCCCATAGATTCCACTTGCATACTGTGTGACCCTGAGCAAGTCATTTAACCTCATTGTGCTCCCAGGATGCTCCTGTAAAAAAGCTTTCAGCATAGTGTGCTATTCCTGGTTAAACAACTAAAAAACAAAAATCTAAGGGCCTCTTGTGGTAGGCAGTCCCTATGGTGGTATAGTAGTCCAATCCTGACACTGGTGGCAGCAGAAAGGGCATTGATATGGGAATGGAAGGAGAGTGCCAAATCAAAGGTAATGCCCAGGTACTTGTAGGTGGAAACCTGCTCAATGGGGTGTAGTGTGCTAGGCAGTAGCATGAGAGGAGCACCGCTGGCTTTGCTTTGGCGATGTGAGAAGAGCATAACTTTGGTCTTTTTTACACCTGGGCTGTACCTCCTGATGCTGGTTGGAGGCAGGATTAAACCTCTGCAGCAGGGGAACATGAGGGACACCTAGCCCTCCATATCCAGTTGTCTCCAGTTGTTTCAAAAGCAGTCCCAATGTGGCAATCAATCAACTTTATTTAACCAGGCGTAGACACCATTGAGCAAGCTAATTTTCAAGGTGGTCCTGGACATCAACAGTATACAGACACAGGCAGACAATCACAGGAGTAGATGAGTAGATCGAATATATCATAAGAATACAGATGTCATAATACACGCCGTTAGCAAAGACATCACAATAAGAATTATTTGCATGTATATATATATATATATATATCAGGCCAGAGAAGGATAGAAGAGAGTGAGTGAGTGAGAGAGAGAGAATGGGGGAGAGAGAGGGTTGAAGAATGAGAGGGAGAGAGGGAGGAGCATGAAAGAGAACGAGAGAGGGAGGGAACGAGAGGGAGAAGAGAATGAGAGAGTGAGGGGAGGGAGGGAAAGGGAGAGGAAAGAGGGAGGAGGGAGAGAGAGAGAGAGGAGGGGGGAGTGAGAGAGGTTAAGAGAACAACGGAGAGAAAGAGTGAGGAACAGGAGAAGGGAAGGGCAAGTACTGGGAGCTCCTTAGCTAGGGAACTAGGCGATCTAAGTGCCAGAGTAAACGCAAAAAAGTATTGGAGGTTGTGGAAGTTAGGTCACCTAAAGCAGTTACAGGTATCTTTCAGGTATTCAGTTATCTTTGCTTTGAAGGTGAATGGACCGGGAAGGGTATAACGTTTTAAAGAGTTCTGCATGGTATTCCATAGGGAAGGGAAGGGAAGGAGAAAGTGATTGCCGTCGAGCCATAGGATGTTTTAACTCTTGGTGTCTGAAAGCAAAGTAGGGAGAAGCGTCACAAACCATAAGCACCCTTGGCACACTCGAAGAGGCTCGAGATGTACGCCGGAAGCCTATCCAGCAGTGCTCTGTAGAGCCAGAGAAGAGCATTTCTTTTCCTCCTTGTGGGGAGGGAGGACCAGCCCAGCTCACGGTAGAGCAGGCAATGATGAGTGCGAGAAGGTAGATTCAGGATGAACCTCAAGGAGCTGTGGTAGAGGGTGTCAAGCTTACTAAGTGCTGAGGAGGGACAGTTATCTACAGGAATTCGGCATAGTCCAGGAGAGGCATGAATGTAGATTGCACTAGCCTCTTCCTGGCATCTTTGGTTAGGAGGTTTTTGATGCAGTAGAATATGCCTAAGCGTTGTCTTAGTTTTTTGGTGACCTCATTCAGGTGAAATAGAAAGTTGAATTTATTATCCAGCCAGAATCCCAGATATTTAAAGTTGTCTACAGTTTCAAGGGGTCCGAGTTAGGATCTTGTGATTGCTAGAGGGGCCAGGGGCTGCCTTGGGTGAGATAATCATAGCTTTAGTTTTTTTAGCATTGAGTAGGAGTTTGTTTAATTAGATTATGCTGTAGAGAAATAAAATCCTGCTGTAGGTCCTCAAATGCCAAGTCCAGAGTGGGGTTGATGGTGTAGAGGACAGTGTCGTCTGCAAATAGGTGAACATTAGCTGTCCGCAGATTTGAGTCAAGATTGTTGCTGTAGATTGTAAATAGGATTTGGCCCAGAATGGAGCCTTGTGGGACAACTCATAGCAATGGTTTTAGAGGAGACAGGTCACCTGAGGCTTTGACTTGCTGGTGTCTGCTAGTAAGGTAGCAGGTGAACCATTTAATGGTGACACCGTCGAGGCCAATGTCACTCAAAGCATTAAGCATAATGTTGTGGTCCACCGTGTCGAATGCCTTGCTGAGGTCGAGGAAGAGGGCAAACGCATGCTTCTTGGAGTCTAAGGCCATCTGCCAATCTGTGGTAACTTTGGTAAGGGCAGAAACCGTGCTGTGCTTAGCTCTAAAGCCTGATTGAGCAGCGTTTAGCAGATTCTGTGAGTCCAGGTGCTCACTGATTTGGATGTTAACAATTTTTTCAAGTAATTTTGAGAGAGTTGGTAGTAGGGATATTGGCCGGTAGTTATTCATGTCGCTCGGGTCCCCGGATTTAAACAAGGGGATGATGTGTGCAGTTTTCCATAGGTTGGGTAGCGTGCCTTGTATAAGGGAGGAGTTAAATAGATGGGTAATGGGGGCGGTCAGGTAACGGTAACCAATTTTTAGGAAGAAGGATTTGATGTCTGCACCAGCACTCTTTTTTTTTTTTTGTATCCAGTGCCAATAGAAGGTCCTCAACCTGCCTGAAGGTAACAGATCAGAAGCTGAAGGTAGCGGAGTGACACTGAATGGAGTTAGCATTGGGTCTAGTGACAACAGTGGTATTCCAGTGTGGACTCAGTTTGCTGACTGGGGAAGTGTCGAAGGCTAGCCCCGCAGTAGCGAAATGCTCATTAAGGTGTTTTAGGATCTCAGCTTTGTCAGTGAAGACATTGTCCCCAGACACTATTTTGGTGGGGAGGGAGGCTACAGTGGTGTGGCCTTCGACCTCTTTGAGGCAATACTACAAGAACTTGGAAACAAAACACAAGAAAGTTATGGCATAAATGGTCATGAGGCCAGCCAACTATATACATTCTGGGAGGGAGTCCAAAGCCCAGAGACCAGCCGTTGGAGAAAGAAAATTTACAGGTATTTAAATTTCGATTTCTCTCTCCTAAGCTGGTCTCTGGGCTTCCTTCGGCCTGCAATATACAAAAGCAGTACATCCCTAGATGTCCCCAGTGAGAAGAATGTCACGTGTCCTTAGGGTTCCACCACTGCCTGTGGCACTTGGTGGCCAAAAGATGCCTCCGCTGAAGACATGACATCCAGTTTGTAAAATTTTGTAAATGTGTGAATGGATGACCAAGTGGCCACTCTGCATAAGTCTGCAGGAGATGCTTCTCTGAAGTTTTCCCATGAAGTGGCCATAGCTCTAGTGGAATGGGCTCTCACTGGGCCAGGTAGGGTTACTCCAACCTGATCGTAAGCCTTAGTGATTACTGATCTAATCCATCTGGCTATAGAGTCTTTTGAAGCTTTTTTACCCTAATTTTGGCCTGCAGTTAAAATGAACAAACTTGACGTTTTGCAAATAGCCTCTGTTCTCTTAATATACCTTTTGATTGCTCTCCTTGGGTCTAGTGTATGAAACTCCCTTTCCTTTTCATTTTTTGGGTGAGGGCAGAAAGAAGGAAGAATTAGCTCTTGGTTGCAATGGAAGGGAGACATAACTTTGAGTAAAAATCCTGGATCTGTATGAAGCACCACAGAATCCTGATGAAAAACAGTATATGGCTCTTTGGTGAACAGTGCCCCCAGTTCGCTGATTCTCCTGGATGAAGTAATAGCTACAAGGAAAACCACCTTCATTGTAAGATGCATGAGGGAAGCCTCCTTCAGAGGCTCAAAAGGTGCTTTGGTTAGGGCCTTGAGAACCAGATTAAGTCTCCAAGGAGGCACAGTTAGCTTGATTGGGGGGGGCCTTTTAACGTTGCTGCCCTTAGAAACCTCCTGACATGAGGGTTTGATCCCAGTGAGTCCCCTGAGTCTACCAAAAAAAGCACCCCCAGTGCAAAGACCTGAACTCGTTAGGTGGCTGGTTGCAGCCCTTTGTCAAACCCCTCTTGAAGAAACTGCAAAAGCACTGGTAATGATATTGGATGATCCTGTATATCTTTGGACTGAAGCCAGAACAAAAATGTCCTCCTGATTCCATTACACACTTTAGAGGAAGAGAGGCACTGTGAGTTCACCATCATTTCAATAACCAAAGCTGCGTAGCCCACTAGCCTAACTCTGACGGTTTCCCACTCAATCTCCAGGCCGAGAGGGACAGATTGTTCAAACTGGGGTGCAGAACCATCCTGATGGAGAAGGTCAGGGCTGAGCTGGAAGGTTAAAGGCAGTCCCTTTGACAGTTGAACGAGAAGTGGTAACCATGGACAGTGAGGCCACCTGGGGCAGACTAGAATCATCTCTGACCTGTCCCGGGCCACCTTGTGCAGGACCCTGGATATCAGTGGAATTGGGGGACAGGCATACAGGAGGCTGAACTGACCCCAGTCTAGGGAAAAGGCGTCCTGAGCTAGTGCTAGCTTGTCCCTGGCCAGGGAGAAGAACAGTTCTGCCTTGGGAGTTTCATCGGCATGCAAACAGATTAACCTGGGGAGTGCCCTACTGCTCTGTCAGGAGTTGGAAGGTGCTGTCCTTCAGCTCCCATTCTCCTGGCAGGACATCTTGGCGACTAAGCCAGTCTGCTGTGACATTTTCCTGTCCTGGTATGTACATGGCCCTTACACTCGCCAGGTGTTGCTCTGTCCATTGAAAGAGAAGAAGAAACTCCCGAAGCATTTTTGAGCTTTTTGTGCCTCCCTGATGGTTGATGTAGGTCATTGTTGTTCAATTGTCTGTTAGAATCAGCACATCCTGATTGCGAACTTGCTGCTGGAAGTGTATCAGGGCTAGGCAAACTGTCCTCATCTCTAGGATGTTTATGCTGTACCTTGATTCTACCAATGACCACTTGCCTTGTGCGGACAGCTGATTAAGGTGGGCCCCCCATCCCCTGAGGCTTACATCAGTCATGATTCTGATTTGGTGTGGATCGCACAGTTTTCACCCCCTCATGACATGTGCCCTCCAAGGCCACCATCGAAGGGAAGTTTTTACCTGCTGAGAAATTGGGACGAGCTGGTGCTGGCTGTGTCTGAACTGGGACCACAGCCTGAGCAGATGTCGCATGTGCACTAGAGCCCAGGGGACCAAATCCACCAGTGATATTTGAGTCCCAATTAGTTGCATGAAGGACTGGGCTGGCAGCTGAGTGACTCTTTGAAATCTGCTGAGCTTTAGCAGGTCCCTGAATTTTGTTTCTGGTGGAAAAACCTTGTTGGCCTTTGTCCTGAAGTCTGCCCCCAGGTGGTTCAAGTTCTGGCTCGGGGTCAGGGAACTCTTCTTCCAGTTGATGACAAAGCCGTGTGCCGAGAGGCACCGGACTACTTTCACCACTGCCTGTTCCACTTGGTTGAGCTGCAGAGCCTTGATGAGGATATCGTTCAGGTAAGGGAAAAGCTGAGTCCCTCAGTTCTGAAGGTGAGCTACGACTGCTACCAATACCTTCGAGAAAATTCTTGGTGCTGACAAAAGGCTGAAAGGAAGGGTCTTGAATTGAAAGTATTGCTTTCCCACCTTGAACCTGAGATATTGCCTGTGTAGCCTCTGAATAGGAATATGGAGGTAGGCATCTTGGAAGTCTATGGATGCTAGAAAAGTCTCCTTGTTACAATTCTCTGATGATTGAAGTCAATGTTTCCATTTTGAATGATCAGTTGTGTGCAAAGCGATTAAGGAATTTGAGATCTAGGACTGGCCTGAATCCTCCTGAGAATTTGAGTATGATGAAGAATAGGGAGTATACCCCTGATTGAACTCTGCGGGGGGGGGGGACCTGCTTGATAGCCCCAGCTTACAGAAGATCTGTGATAGCCTGCAACATCGTGGCTTTTGAATGGATTGCTTGAGATGGGAGAGGGCACCACGCAAGATAGTGGGGGCCTGGAATCGAACTCTATCAGGTAACCCTTGCTGATAATGTCTAGAACTCATCTGTCCAATGTGGTTTGGACCCATTCCTCGAGGAATTCTGAAAGTCTGCCCCTTACTAGAGGATGGGTCCAGATGGCTTCATTGTGATTTCTTGTTGTTTCTGGTGTCTCTGGTATTCCCACCCCCACTGGATGCACTCCCTCAAAAATTATGCTGGTTACGTGAGGAGAACCATTTTCTTTTCCCAGAAAAATTGGAGTTTTGATCCTTGTTGTAACCTCTGTCACGGAAGTTCCATCTTGAACCAGAGAACCATGCTTTGCCCTGCCCATTGGCTGGGGCATGTGCACCTTAGCCATTTCACCAGATTCTTACACTGCCTCCTTCAGGGCTGAGCTGAACAGGAGATTTCCTTCACAGGGCGCGTTCACCAAATGACTCTCTGAAGAGGCGTCTGCTTGCCAGTCCCGAAGCCATAGGTTGCACCGAGCCGAGGTTTGATAGAACATGGTCCATACAGCACACATGACTGCCTCCTCCAACACATCTGCTGCATAGGCTGATGCTAACCTCATTAACTGTAGCTGATGAATAATTGGAGAGTTCTTTTCTGGGTTCTCAGTGAATTGAAAAGCTAGATCAGAGGCCCAAGACAGGGTGGCTCTGGACGAAAACAGATTTGCGATGGCTGCTTTGAAAGATGTCGCTGAAGCTTGGAAGACCTTCTTGAGTAAAGCATCCACTTTCCTGTCTACTGGGTCCCTTAGAGAAGCCCCTCCTTCAGCTGGGATGACTGCCTTCTTGGTCAGGTTAGAAATCAAAGGGTCGATTCTGGGGCAGTGTAACCACTTTTCAAATTGCTTCTTGTCAAACTTCAGAAGTCTGGAGATCCATCGGGGGACTGGGTACACGTGCTCTGGACCTTGCCATTCCTCTTTTAGCAGTTCCTCTATGGCTGGAGAGATGGGGAATGCTGTGGTCAGTTTAGAGGCAGAAGCTAGGAGAAAGGTCTATTTTGGCTGGAAAGGAGCCGCTGGGGCAGATCCCAGGTGAATCTCAGATATGACCCTTTTTTGTGAAAAAATCTAGGTCGTCCAGATCAAAATTTCTGAATGGGGAGTCGCCCGAGTCAGATGATGAGTCCACTATCTCTCCCTCCTCGGGGGAGGAACTGTCATCTGTGGAGTCTGGGGAATGATCCCTGTCATGTTTTCCCCTGCGAGTACCCCTGGATCTACTCCAGGAATGAGACCGTTTCTTCCTCCTGTTGCATGAGAAGTGGTGAGCTTCCTCTTTGGAGACAACCAGATGTGGAGGGCTAGATGTCCCCCTGCTGCAGAGGTTTAATCCTGCCTCCAACCAGCATCAGGAGGTACAGCCCAGGTGTAAGGAAGCATGGAGACCAGCTCAGCAGAGAGAAAAGCAGATATCCTGAGCAGATACTTTTGTTCAGTTTTAACAGAGAAAGGGGATGGACCACAAAAAACTGCAAGAACACTGGGGAAGGGAAGTACTTCAGGTGATACCAGAGGATTAAAGATGCATCATGTGCACAGGGATAATTACGGCACTTTTAGATGGCATCTGTCTATACCTGTGATGGGATTTTTCCTTTTTCTTATAGCAATGTGAGGACAACTGCCCCTCGTCGAAAGAGGATGGGGGGTCCTTTTTCTTTTCGCCTTCTTGTGAGGTCACGTATCTGGTGACCCAGGAGGCTGCCAGTCGAAGCACGCAGCATCCAGAGCAAAGGCTCTGTTTAACTGGTCTATAACATCTGGGCCGGGGTGGCTATGACCTGTTGGGTTTCCCTGGTGGTCATTGCTCTCTCCAATCTGGAGGCAGTCGCTTGCTCAGGCCTGTCTTGGCCATCAATCAAAGCCAAGGTAGTGGTTGCATAGATACATACATAGATACATAGACAGTGTCGGCAGATAAGGGCCTATGGCCCACCCAGTCTGCCCATTTAAGTTTGTAAGTTCAGTTTATGTTCTCCAGGAAGTCTGTTGCCCCTAACCCCTGACCTCCAGAATTCCTTTATGTCTATCCCATGCATTCTTAAATCCTGTGATTGTTTCAGCCCCCACCACTTCCTCTGGCAGGGTGTTCCACTTGTCCACCACCCGTTCTGTGAAGAAATTCTTCCTCACGTTTCCTCTGAATTGTCCTCCCTCCAACTTCATCCCATGCCCTCTAGTCCTGGAACATCTTTTTCGCTTAAAAATAGTGTATTCCTGCACCCTGTTCCTCCCTGTAAGATACTTGTATGTCTCTATCATATCCCCTCTCTCCCTCCTCTCCTCCAGGGAGTACATGTTCAGTGCCTTCAACCTGTCCTCATAGGACTTGTGATGCAATCCATGCACCATCTTTGTTGCCCTCCTCTGAACCTTCTCTACCCTGTCTATGTCCTTATGTAGGTATGGTCTCCAGAACTGTACACTGTACTCCAGGTGGGGCCTCACTAGTGTCTTGTATAGTGGAATTATGACCTCCCTTTTCCTGCTGGTGATGCCCCTGCCTATGCATCCCAGCATCTATTCTTTACCTGCTGCCTTGTCACACTGTTTCCCTGCCTTGAGGTCATCAGAGATGATAACTCAAGATCTCTTTCCTGCTTGGTGCATGCTATATCCTCACCCCCAACTGATATATTGTGCCAGGGTTTTTGCCCCATATGCATTATCTTGCACTTCCTTGCATTGAATTTCAACTGCCAAAACCCTGACCATTCTTCAAGTTTCTGCAGGTCCCTTCTCATTCTGTCTCACACCCTCTGGTGTGTCTACTCTGTTACAGAGCTTTGTGTCATCAGCGAACAGTGAAATTCTGCCTTCTAGGTCCTGTGCAATGTCACTGATGAAGATATTGAATAGTACCGGTCCCAGCACTGAGTCCCTGTATTCCCCACTGGTCACTCTTCTCTGTGAGTGACAGCCATTTACCACCACCCTTGTGTCCTGCCACCCAGCCAGTTACCTACCCACCCTTACTATCCTGCCCACACCCATATTCCCCAGTTTGTGCAATAGTCTTCTATGTGGCACAGTGTCAAAGGCCTTGCTGAAGTCCAGATAGACCATGTCCACTGCCCTCCCTGATCCACCTCCCTAGTCACCCAGTCAAAAATTCAATGAGGTTGGTCTGACATGACCTTCCCCTGGTGAAACCATGCTGCCTTGGGTCCTGTGGTCCATTGACAACCAGATGTTCCACCAATCTCTCCTTCAGTAGTGCTTCCATGATCTTCCCACTACCGAGGTGAGGCTGACTGGTCTGTAGTTCCGCTTCCTCTTTGTTCCCACTTTTGTATAAGGGGACTACAACTGCTATCCTCCAGTCTTTGGGTACCCCCTGTTTCTATGATCGCTAAACAGGATAGCAAGAGGTTCAGCCACCATCTCTCTTAGTTCTTTAGGACCCTGAATTTTCCCATCTGGCCCCATTGCTTTATCAACTCTTATTACTTCCAGTTCCTTCAGGACCCTTTCTCGTGTAAAGGGACTTGTGTCCATTCTGCACCATTCTCACCCTTGTACTCCATTCAGACCCATTACCCTCCTCTTCCTCAGTAAAGACTAAGCAGAAATACCTGTTCAATATGTCAGCTTTACTGTTGTCATCCTCCACACAGCCCCATCCTCCCCCTTCAGTCTCACTATCCCTCCCTTTGCCTTTCTTTTTTCACTTATGTACCTGTAAAAGGTTTTGTCCCCTCTACCCACTGATTTTGCAATGTGTTCTTCTGTCTGAGCTTTGGCTTCCCTTACTGACCTCCCTGCCTCCCTTTGCTTCTCCTGGTACTTCTCCCTATCCCCTTCTGCCTGTGTCTTTTTGTATTGCCTGAATGCAATCTTTTTGGCTTTCACTTTCTTTGCTACCTCTTTGGAAAACCATAATGGTCTCCTCTTCCTTTTCCTCTTGCTAACCTGCTTAATACATAATTCTGTTGCTCTTGTAATCCCCATTTTAAATACTTCCCACTGTTCCTCAACCCCTGATTCCTGCCCCATTCCCCTTAATGCCTCTTTCAAGTATCTCCCCATTTTCCCAAAGTTTGCCCCCCTAAAATCCAGGATACGTGTTTTTGTGTGGTTTGGTTCTGCTCTTTCTGTGATTTCAAACCACAGTGACTGTCAAGTGCATCTGTCAAGTCCTCCTCCTGAGCAGATGCTGTCTTTTTGCAGGTGAGGCAAAGTGAGCCTGCAAAGGTAATCAGGAGAGGGATTTGCAGTGCTGTCATTTTCTGCCCCTGGTAGGCTTGTCCAAAGCTATAATCCTAGAAAATGAAGTAGTCCTAGGTTAACGCTGTGCTGAACTGACATGCTGTCCCTTTAAGAGCCAATTACTGAGGGCTCGCAGCTGAAAATTTGCTTCCTTTTAAAATTTGCTTCCCTTTGATTTGTGCTGGGGGGCAGAAATGAATGGCGCTGGTTCCAGTGCTCATCGACGAGCAAACTGAGCGTTGACGAGTGATGTGTGCTAATGGAGCAGGCCCACTGCCGATGGGTGAATGAGGAAGGCAAAAGCGCCAGCTGTCGATGGGATTCCCCGGGGCTCCATGGTAAAAAGCCAGCCATTGGTGGGTTCCCAGGGCTATCGCCGGTGAGGGGAGCTTCAGTCAAGCCCTCGGCAACTTTTTTCCACCTCACAAGCTGAAACCAGGCACTGGAGGTGCCGCTTGCCTGGGCATGGCCTCCTTGTCCCCAAATCGTGGGAAAATGCACCATGGCGAAGTGGGGCAAGTCTGTGCAGCTTGCAAGGCTGAGACTGGAAACCCACCCTGGAGCACTTGAATGTAGCTCCAATTCCACAGAGTCCAAAAGAAGAAAAAGTTTTCAACTTAGTCTGCTGTCTTCAGCTCTGCCACGTGTGACAGAGCTCTGTGTAACCCCCCTGCAAATGGGGGTTCCCAAAAGACTTCCAGGAGCTTGCTTGAATGCTCCAAGCCTGAATGGTGTTTGGTGTTTAAGCCATTTATCAGTGAGTGTTTTTAGAACCTCTGGTACTGTCTCTTTAAGAGCTGTCTGCTTGCAGACATAATTAGTTGTAGGGGGACTGTGTGTTTCTTTGATTGAGTACCACTCGAGCTGCTGCCAATTCACTCCATTTTGCAGTCACTAGGGTGCAAGGGAACCTATCTGAAAGATGTAACTGTTTGCCAGAAACCATTTAGAGTAATAATGAAATTACAGTTTGTCTAACCTGCTTTCTTTGCAGTCAGAACTGTGTCTGCCTAGTTCCCATTCTGGTTTTGAACTGCTGAACTGGACCAATCAGTGTGGGGTAAGCTAGCTCTAAAATGGTGCCTTGGACGAATCAGAACTTGGACTCATAATCTGAGCCAGCCACAAGAGGTGTATGGGCAGTGACTCTGGGAGATGTAGTTTAGACTTGGCCCTTTTGGACCAACAGGAGCAGTCTATTGTGAGTGACAGCCAATCCAGTCAAGAACTGGGAGGAACTCAAAGGAAGTGCCCGGTTTTGTCTGTTGGAGTTTCAGTTGAGCTCTGGCAGTGAAGAAGGAAGGAGCCCTGTGCTTTTTCAGTGTGCAGTTTTAGTCGGGAAACGTGTGTAAGGCCCAGAGTTCCGGTCTGCATCTTGTGTAACTGCTTGTTAGGACTGAATCCGTCCTGTGAAGAGAATCAAAGGATATCTGAAGAGTAGAAACCAGGCTCACCCTGTAGAAGACTGGAAAAATTGCTGAATTACTTTCGGTCTGTCAGGAACTGATCTGCTGTGTGTTCTCCCGGGTATTGTGCAGTAATTACGTCGGATAGAGAAGCAGCCTGCCTGGTATAGTACTTTCTGTTTTACCATATAAATGTGTGAAGAGGCTTGTGTACCTCAAGTGAATCCTGCTGCCATTAAGGACTTTTTGCCTGTTACTGTTCACCATATAAATGTGTGAGGAGGCTTGGTTAGCTCAAGTGAATCCTGCTGCCATTAAAGGACTTTTGCCTGTTGCAGTTTGCCATATAAATGTGAGGAGTCTCGTGGAGCTCAAGAGTAGCCCTGCTGACATTGAAGGACCCTATCTTGTTTGGAGGTCGGAGTACTAATTCAGGGTCACTCCTGTTGAATTGCCACATTGAATCCAAGTGGAATCACTGTACTGCTGACTGTTTAAACTAATTTTTCTTTTCTCTGTGGGAAAGGGCCCTACCAGCTGCCACAGTTGGACTAGCCACTAGGGCTTGGGTACCCAGGGACAGTAACTGGTAGGGATAGGCCTGTAACACAGAGCCATAAGGTAGATGAGTAAAGTGATAAGCTAATTAACCTGATTTCCCCTGTCCTTGTTATATTCCCCTAAATAAATCCGAGCTGCTTGTTTCAGCAAAGTTATACTGCCTGAGGTATTTGTCTATGTAAAGTATTGTACTGTGATTGTTGCACTGTATCTTATTTTACATGAGGTCCCAGTGCCTGAACCAGCCCTGGGGTAAGTGTATACTGTGAAGGTAATTCTGATATATTGTGTGGGCCACTAGTGGGAAGAAAGGGGTTGCAGTGTCCCAGAGGGCTGTGACCAAGTAAGTTTAACTATTGCAAACCCTGACCTCTGGGTGGAGGCACCGCCGTTGGATCCAGGCCCCTCAACCTGTTAGTGGCAAATCAGGCAGGGTAGTAGCCCCTGGGATAGCGCCATCTGGGGTTACATCTTGAGGCTCACCGCTGGGATTGTGTGTCCTCTAGTGGCCATATTTACAAACCACTGTTAAGGAAAAAAAAATAAAAAAAAATAATGGGTACCCCGACAGAAGTGGCTGTGCACCCGGCTGGTGAGTGGTGTACTGGGAGGAGATCGACCCCAAAATGCTATGCTTATCCTGGACATCCCCTGGGTTCATTACGGACACTGTGCAGGGAGTACTTTCCAAGGTGGAAGGTTTACAAAACCCTGTGGTGGTGGGTCGGCATGCTAATCTGCTCACCCACACTTTCCTGGCCCTAGTAGAGTTTAAGGATCCCATAGATAGCTCCAAAGTGCCACAGACCATTACCCCAGAGGGAGCCCTCACTGCTTGGAGAGTGATAACTAAGGACAGTAAAGACCCGGGGGGGAATGAGCCCCCACCACTATCTGAAACTTTTGAGGAGAAATTTGCTAAATGGTTGCTGGGGAAGGGAAAACTGTGGAGGACTTGAAGAAACTATTCTTGCCACCTGGGTGTTCCTCCCCAACCCTCTCCCGCTCAGTACCCGTAATGGTGGCTGAACCAATGCAGACTCCTATTTCTGCACCTGCCATTAGTCATGACTCTTACGAAGGTTGAGGATCTTCTCTGGCACCTCCCCACCCCCAAGGGAGGATGACTGGGAGACCTCGATAGAACTATGTTGCCCCAAATGCTAGAATGGCAATGCTCGGAAGCGAAAAGCGAAGAGGGTTAGTGAGAGCCTCCGAGGTCCTGCCCTGGCTACCATCCATGCTAAACGGGCCAGTAACCCTGAAGTGACTGCACAGGCCTATCTTGAGGCCCTGGAGAATGTGTATGGGAGCCAGATTCTGATGAAGACCTATGGTAGAGTAAGAGATGCACAACAGTACCAAGGAGTTGTTGTCTGTGTATGTATCTCGGCTGGAAAAATTGTTGCAAGAATGCCTCAGAAAGGGTAGTTTGCCAGCGATTGAACTGGACCGAACCAGGCTGGACAGGATCCTTAAGTCTGCCCCCTTCTCAGAACTGCTGTTGCTTCAGTTACGCCTGGCAAATCGACTGGAATCCCCACCCTCCTATGATGAGTTAATGAGAGAAATTCGAGGAGTTGAGAAAAGGCGACCTCGGGAGGGACTTACATAGATACATACATAGATACATAGACAGTGTCGGCAGATAAGGGCCTATGGCCCACCTAGTCTGCCCATTTGAGCTTGTAAGTTCAGTTTGTTTTCCTAGAAGTCTATTTGCCCTTACCCCTGACCTCTAGAATTCCTTTATGTCTATCCCATGCATTCTTAAATCCCGTGATTGTTTCAGCCCCCACCACTTCCTCTGGCAGGGTGTTCCACTTGTCCACCACCCGTTCAGTGAAGAAATTCTTTCTCATGTTTCCTCTGAATCGTCCTCCCTCAACTTCATCCCATCCCTCTAGTCCTGAAACATCTTTTCGCTTAAAATAGTGTTTTCCTGCACCCCTGTTCCTCCCTGTAAGATACTTGTATGTCTCTATCATATCCCCTCTCTCCTCCTCTCCTCCAGGAGTACATGTTCAGTTCCTTCAACCTGTCTTCATAGGACTTGTGATGCAACCCATGCACCATCTTTGTTGCCCTCCTCTGAACCTTCTCTACCCTGTCTATGTCCTTACGTGGTATGGTCTCCAGAACTGTACACTGTACTCAGGTGGGGCCTCACTAGTGTCTTGTATAGCAGGATTATGACCTCCCTTTTCCTGCTGGTGATGCCCCTGCCTATACATCCCAGCATCCTATTTGCTTTACCTGATGCCTTGTCACACTGTTTCCCTACCTTGAGGTCATCAGAGATGACAACCCCAAGATCCCTTCCCTGCTTGCATGCTATATCCTCACCCCTCCAACTGATATATTGTGCCAGGTTTTTGTGCCCTATGCATTATCTTGCACTTCTTTGCATTGAATTTCAACTGCCAAACCTTGACCATTCTTCAAGTTTCTGCAGGTCCTTCTCATTCTGTCTACACCCTCTGTGTCTACTCTTTACAGAGCTTTGTGTCATCAGCGCAACAGTGAAATTCTGCCTTCTATATCCTGTGCAATGTCACTGATGAAGACGCTTGAATAGGACCGGTCCCAGCACTGATCCTGTGGTACCTCACTGGTCACTCTTCCTCTGTGGAGTGACAGCATTTACCACCACCCTCTGTGTCCTGCCACCCAGCCAGTTACCTACCCACCACACTACTGTCCTGCCCACACCCATATTCCCTCAGTTTGTGTAATAGTCTTCTATGTGGCACAGTGTCAAAGGCCTTGCTGAAGTCCAGATAGGCCATGTCCACTGCCCTCCCCTGATCCACCTCCCTAGTCACCCAGTCAAAAACTCAATGAGGTTGGTCTGACATGACCTCCCCTGAGTGAAACCATGCTGCCTTGGGTCCTGTAGTCCATTGACAACCAGATGTTCCACCAATCTCTCCTTCAGTAGTGCTTCTATGATCTTTCCCACACGAGGTGAGGCTGACTGGTCTGTAGTTCCTTGCTTCCTCTTTGTTCCCACTTTTGTATAAGGGGACTACATCTGCTGTCCTCCAGTCTTTGGGTACCTCCCCTGTTTCCAGTGATTGGCTGAACAGGATAGCCAGAGGTTCAGCCACCACCTCTCTTAGTTCTTTAAGGACCCTGGGGTGTACCCCATCTGGCCCCATTGCTTTATCAGCTCTTATTACTTCCAGTTCCTTCAGGACCCTTTCTCGTGTAAAGGGACTTGTGTCCATTTCTGCACCATTCTCACCCCTTGTACTCCCTTCAGACCCATTACCCCCCTCTTCCTCAGTAAAGACTGAGCAGAAATACTTGCACCAACAGCTGCGGCTACGACCCGAGTGACTGAGGGTGACTCATCAAGTGAAGTTCAGGGGCAGAGGTTGGCAGTAAAAGAGTGCTCTGACAAGGAAAAAGATATGCCACAATGGGGCGAACTGTTGAGAGAGATCCGGGAATTCAAAAACAGTCCCTTTAGGAAGGCCACGCCTGCAAGTACGAGCCCTGACCTATATCCGACTGCATCTGCTATGGGGTGGGGGTACCCACCCATGTATCTCCTACTGATAACAGCTCCAACTTGATTCCTTGACCATGAAGTGGAGAAACGTGAGATGTCTCCAAATGCTTATCACGCGCAGACAGAGATGGCACCAAGGTTTCCAGTTAGTAATACCCACAGCCTGGCTCCCAGTGTGGGCCTCAGCCAGCTCAAACTCCAGAGTATGTTTGCTATAATTGTGGGAAAGATGGGCACATGAAAAGGAATGCGGTCCCAAAAGACACTGACAAAGTTGCATATAGGCTACAAGGAGAGCTTCAGAGAACAAATCAGTGGTTAAGAGTGCACGAAATGATCCCAGTGAGGCACCAAAATGCTAACTCACGTCCTTTTGTGGCAAGGTCAGTTGCCAGGACCCCACTACCGCCTCCAGACTGGTCCAGAATAGTGGGTCCCTCCATGGAGACCACTGTAAAGTGAATGGAGTGTCTACAAGAGCTGTATTAGACAGTGGCTCCCAAGTGACAATTATGTTCAGGATTGGTATCAGAAGCATTTGTCAGACATACCTACAACCATTAGAAGGACTGTATGTATGGGGTTAAGTGAGAAGGCCTACCCTATTCCGGGTATATCCGAATTTGGCTGTCTTTCCCCACCTCCATTGGCTGGAGTGGCCGAACAAGTAGAGACCCTAGCCTTAGTGTGTCCCCCACTGGGACTGTATGATGGTGTCCTTTGTTAATTGGAACAAATGCTCATATGTTCGGAAGGCTGGCACACTTGTGTTATGAAAAAAGGGGTCAAAGACTAGTAGAGCTTTAAGAGTTCCAGCTTTAATTAAGAAGGCCTATGAGCTACAGAGAGATGCTGAAAAATAGAACCAGAGGAACCGGTCAGGAATTATGGAAGAAAGGATCCTGAGTCTCTGATCCTGGCATGGAAATGCCCAGTGTACCTTACAGGAGAGTCCGTATCAGAAAGGATATTAAGAATAAAATATTAATGTTGGATGCACCAGGCGATGGAAAATTGCCAGAGGAACTGCTGGTCAAGCCTAGTATTTTACCCGCTAGAGCCCATGCTTATGCCAGAAGGGTAATGGTCCAAGTTCATAATGTGTCTGAAAGAGACATTCGAGTAAATAGAGGTTGCATCCTGGCTAATGTGCATTGTGCAGACACTGCAGTGCTACTCAGCAGCAAGAGTTCAAGGAAGAATGACAGATAACGCCTGACTTGTTTGATTTCGTCCCCGCGCCAGCTGAATGGAAAGTGAGGATCAGTGAGAAGCTTGCCCAGAGACCAGGTGTTTTCTTTAAAGGAATGGGATGTAGGATCGTGCAAGGGGCTGAGCACAATATCCGGCTGCATGACGAAGAACCATTTTGAGAGGTCTCGATGCCTGGCACCTGCTGACATAGATGATGTGAGACGGCATCTGCAGAGATGTTAGCTGCTGGTGTAATACAAGAATCCAGAAGCCCTTATGCTTCCCCATTGTGGTAGTGAGGAAAAAGAATGGAACAGTAAGGATGTGTGGTTATCGCACCTTAAACGTGCGGACTATCCCTGATCAGTACACAATGCCCGCATTCAGGATGCTTTGGACTGCCTAAGCGGAGCAAGTGGTTCTCTGTGCTGGATCTCATGAGTGGGTACTACCAGATCCCGATGGCTCAGAGGACCGTGAGAAGACAGCCTTTATCTGTCCGGCTTAGCTTCTATGAATTCATGAGGATGCCTCAGGGATTTCAGGTGCCCCAGCCACTTTTCAACGATTGATGGGCGTGCAGTGGGGGACATGAACTTACTAAGTGCCTGGTATATCTAGATGATGTTATTGTGTTTGGCAGCTCACTGGAGGAACATGAGAGCAGATTATTTAAGGTATTGGACCGACTGGAGGACTTTGGCCTTAAACTGTCCATTGATAAGTGTCAATTCTTTCAAACATCAGTAAAGTATGTGGGACACATAGTATCCACCGAGGAATACAGACGACCCAAGTAAAGTTGAGGCCTTGACCACTGGCCACAGCCCAAAAATCTAAAAGAACTGCAAAGATTCTTGGGATTCTGTGGTTATTATCATGCTTTCATCAAGGACTATTCAAGAGTGATCCGCCCTTTACTTAGCCTTACTCAAGAGTATCCCCAACCCACAAAAATACCGAAGTCAGCGTCCCTCAAGACTGAAAGAGTGTATTTTCATCCGAGAGTAAGTATTTGGGGCCCGCTGGACTCCTGATTGTGAGACTGCTTTTCATGAGATCATATATCAACTTACCCATGCTCCAGTGCTGGCTATCCGATCCAAGAAAACCTACGTCCTGCACACTGATGCTAGCTTGCAGGGTTGGGGGCTGTGTTGTACCAAGAGCACGAGAATGGCCTGAGACCAGTGGCCTTTGCCAGTAGAAGCCTGACCCCATCCGAAAAGAACTATCCTGTACATAAGTTAGAGTTCCTAGCTTTGAAGTGGGCTATTGTTGACCAATTCCATGAGTACTTGTATGGGGCTAAAATACTAGTAAAACTGACAATAATCCTTTGACCTATGTCAGACCTCAGCTAAGTTGGATGCCACTGGCCATAGGTGGCTTTCTGCATTATCTACATATGACTATGCTCTGAATATACCGAGCAGGTCTAGAACCACATAGATGCTGATGCTCTCTCCCGGAGAGCCTGTTTTCCCAGAATGATTGGGTCCGATTGGCAGAACTGACATTCGGGCACTCTACCGGAGAAGTTTGACAGGGGAACAAATGTCCCACGGACGCAGTGGACTGCATGGTGGATTGCTTGGGACCCTCTGAGAATTGCATACCTGCTGCTTATTGCCACTTTTCTGCAGTAGACATTGGTGCACTGCCTCAGCTGGACAATGACAGTATTCGGCGGGCTCAATCCTGCGATCCCATGATCAAAGCAGCTTTAGAAGCCCTCTATGCAGGAAAAGATGTGTCCAAATTCACGCTCCACGGATTTGAGAACTGCACTATTATACAAAGAAGGTCCTAAGTTGAAACTGATCAATAAACTGTTATACAGAGAAACAGTAGACAGGGGGACAAGTAGACAAACAACAACTAGTGCTGCCCACTGCCTTTGAGACTCAGTACTGATGTCCTTGCACAACCACATGGGGCACCTTGGTATAGACAGAACACTTGACTTGGTGAGATCCAGATTCTATTGGCCTAAGATGGGGGCTGATGTGGAGCAACACATTCGAACTTGTAGTCGCTGCTTACAGAGGAAAGCTTTGCCCCAGAGGGCTGCCCCTGTTAACATCACCACCAGTGCACCCATGGAGCTGGTCTGTATTGATTTTCTGAGTTTGGAGTCAGATCAAAGAAATATCAGTAATGTGCTGGTGGTCACTGACCATTTCACGAGATATGCCCAAGCTTCCACCAAAGACCAGAAAGCATCCACTGTGGCCAAAGTACTTGTAGAAAACTTTTTGTTCACTATGGGGCTCCACAAAGAATCCATTCTGATCAAGGGAGAGACTTTGAGAGTCGTCTGATCAAAGAGATGCTTTCTCTGTGGGGAGTCTGAAAGTCCAGAACCACTCCTTACCACCCCAGGGGACTCTCAGCCTGAACGTTCTCAACCGCACTTTGCTAGATATGCTAGGCACCCTGCACCCAAAGGACAAGCCTAGATGGAGCCAACAAATTAGCACCCTGGTACATGCTTATAACTGCACCAAAAGTGATGCCACTGGGTTCTCCCCTACCGCCTGATGTTTGGAAGAAAGCTGACTACCGGTAGATGTGTGTTTTGGGGTCTCTCCTGATGGGGTTCAAGCTGACAACTATTTACAGTATGTGCAAAAGTTAAAGGCCAGCTAACTCATGCGTACCAACTGGCTCAAACCATGGCTGCCAAAAGAAATGTGGCCAACAAAGAAAGGTATGATAAAAGGTGAAAGCACAGGAACTCCAGGAGGAGATCAGTGTATTCTAAGAAATCTGGGACTGCATGGCAAGCACAAGATTGCTGACAGATGCACCATCTCCCTCACATTGTAGTGGGCAAACTAGATGATCTGCCAGTGTACAAAGTAAGGCCTGAGAATAATTCAAAAGATGTAAAAACAATGCATAGAAATCATTTACTGCCCATTGGACAAATCTTAATTGAGTCTGAGCCCCTAGAGTGCCCCCTCTGGACCAGTGACCAGAGCTGCTGCTAGAAAAGATCAAGAAAGTCTGCACCTACAGAAGCAAAGTTAAAGTGTTCCCCTCCACAAGTCCCAGTTGAGCATGACTGTCAGTCCATATCGGAAGAAAGTGAGAGTGACTTTGAATACTATCCTTCTTACTGAACTGAGTCAATGTTTCGGGGCAATCCCTAGTCAATACTGGAGATGAAGCTGGGCCTTCTGGACTGTCCAAGCCCCAGCTTCGTCCCTGGACCAATGCTCCCAGAAAGTGAAGTGCAAAGCATCAGATCAGATGAAATGGAATCATTGTGCATGGTTGAACTGTTTGAGCTTTCAGGAGGAAAATGATGGATTGGTCAGACTGGTGATACACCAGAACAAGAAGAGTATTTGAGTGCCCTGACAGTCCACTGCCAGTGTCCAAAAGCTCTCTATGCGAGCCAAATGTTGTGGACTCAGAAACTGTAACTCCTGGAGCTGAAAGTGCCCCAAGTTCTAGCCCCTCTACCCCATGGAGACTCCCTGACAAGTGAGGACAATGCTGAAAATGAGGCTCAGAGTGCAGAGACTGTAACAGTTCCCCCTAGAAAGACTGGTCGAGCTGTAAAGCCAGTGGTGCACCTCAGTTATGATTCCCTGGGCCGGCCAGTGGATCTGCCTCTCAATGTTGTCCATAAAGGAGTGTATGTGTCCCCGAGCTCATTGCCCAAACTGAGCGTCAGTGCTAACTCCAAGTTACTTGTGTTGCCCTCTAAGTATGGTGCCCTTGCCCCATCCAGCCCCAAGGTAACTGATAGGGAAGGGCCCCCTCTCTTCAGGTTTCATGTACAAGAGGTAATAACTTGAGTTATGGTACAATGTGTATGTAATACTGTGTAAAGAGTGATGTACTGCAATGTTTCAGAAATGTGTTCTTGGTAAAATGATATATTGACTGATGATTACATGTGCGAGCCTAATGCAAATGTATATGGTTGCAGTTGAAACTTATGGGGGTACTTGCTTGACGCGGACGTCAAGCTTTCCCAGGCCAGGAAGGGTGTAACCCCCCTGCAAATGGGGGTTCCCAAAAGACTTCCAGGAGCTTGCTTGAATGCTCCAAGCCTGAATGGTGTTTGGCGTTTAAGCCATTTATCAGTGAGTGTTTTTAGAACCTCTGGTACTGTCTCTTTAAGAGCTGTCTGCTTGCAGACAATAATTAGTTGTATAGGGACTGTGTGTGTTCTTTGATTGAGTACCACTCGAGCTGCTGCCAATTCCTCCATTTTGCAGTCACTAGGAGTGCAAAGGGAACCTATCTGAAAGATGTAACTGTTTGCCAGAAACCATTTAGAGTAATAATGAAATTACAGTTTGTCTAACCTGCTTTCTTTGCAGTCAGAACTGTGTCTGCCTAGTTCCCATTCTGGTTTTGAACTGCTGAACTGGACCAATCAGTGTAGGGGTAGCTAGCTCTAAAATGGTGCCTGGAGTCGAATCAGAACTTGGACTCATAATCTGAGCCAGCCACAGAGGGATTGTATGGGCAGTGACTCTGGGAGATGTAGTTTAGACTTCAGCGCCTTTTGGACCAACAGGAGCAGTCTATTGAGTGACAGCCAATCCAGTCAAGAACTGGGAGGAACTCAAAGGAAGTGCCGGTTTTGTCTGTTGAGTTTCAGTTGAGCTCTGGCAGTGAAGAAGGAAGGAGCCCTGTGCTTTTCAGTGTGCAGTTTTAGTCGGAAACGTGTGTAGGCCAGAGTTCGGTCTGCATCTTGTGTAACTGCTTGTTAGGACTGAATCCGTCCTGTGAAGAGAATCAAAGGATATCTGAAGAGTAGAAACCAGGCTCACCGTGTAGAAGACTGGAGAAATTGCTAGATTGCACTCGGTCTGTCAGGAACTGAATCTGCTGTGTGTTCTCCGGGTATTGTGCAGTAATTGAGCAGGATAGAGAAGCAGCCTGCCTGGTATAGTACTTTCTGTTTTACCATATAAATGTGTGAAGAGGCTTGTGTACCTCAAGTGAATCCTGCTGCCATTAAAGGACTTTTGCCTGTTACTGTTCACCATATAAATGTGTGAGGAGGCTTGGTTAGCTCAAGTGAATCCTGCTGCCATTAAAGGACTTTTGCCTGTTGCAGTTTGCCATATAAATGTGTGAGGAGTCTCGTGGAGCTCAAGAGTAGCCCTGCTGACATTGAAGGACCCTATCTTGTTTGGAGGTCGTGAGTACTAATTCAGGGTCGCTCCCTGTTGAATGCCATTGAATCCAAGTGGAATCACTGTACTGCTGACTGTTTAAACTAATTTTCTTTTCTCTGAGGGAAAGGGTCCCTACCAGCTGCCACGGTTTGGACTAGCCACTAGGGCTTGGGTACCCAGGGACAGTAACTGGTAGGGATAGGCCTATTGCACAGAGCCATAGGTAGATGAGTAAAGTGATAAGCTAATTAACCTGATTTCCCTGTCCTTGTTATATTCCCCTAAATAAATCCGAGCTGCTTGTTTCAGCAAAGTTATACTGCCTGAGGTATTTGTCTATGTTAAAGTATCGTACTGTGATTGTTGCACTGTATCTTATTTTACATGAGGTCCCAGTGCCTGAACCAGCCCTGGGGTAAGTGTGTATACTGTGAAGGTAATTCTGATATATTGTGTGGGCCACTAGTGGAAGAAGAAGGTGCAGTGTCCCAGAGGGCTGTGACCAAGTAAGTTTAACTATTGCAAACCCTGACCTCTGGGTGGAGGCACCCGCCATTGGATCCAGGCCCCTCAACCTGTTAGTGGCAAATCAGGCAGGGGTAGTAGCCCCTGGGATAGCGCCATCTAGGGGTTACATCTGCTTGCAGAGTACCTGCGCTGCTGAAGGCAGGAAGTAAACTGGAGACAACCGGATGTGGAGGGCTAGATGTCCCCCTGCTGCAGAGGTTTAATCCTGCCTCCAATCAGCATCAGGAGGTACAGCCCAGGTGTAAGGAAGCACGGAGACCAGCTTAGGAGACAGAAAAGCAGATACCCTGAGCAGATACTTTTGTTCAGTTTTAACAGAGAAAGGGGATGGACCACAAAAAAGTGCAAGAACACCGGGGGAGGGAAGTACTTTTAGTAATACCAGAGGATTAAAGATGCTTCATGCGCACAGGGATAATTATGGCACTTTCAGATGGCAGCTGTCTCCGCCCAGTGCAAACAAAGATCGCAGCATACCTCTCAATCTCTCATGGCAAAGGGCCAGAATGTGTAGCAGCACTTTCTTATTTTAAACAATAATGTCTACAGATATCAGTAAGGAATGCTGCTATCACATTAGTTGAGCGATTTAACAGTTTGTGTGTCCAGAAATAGCTCTAACATTACGAGGAACATCAGTAAACCTATGAGGTGCAAGGGTAAATCTGAGTGTGAAAATCATAGTGCTACGTGAGATTCACAGCAGTTAAGAGGTATGGATTGCAGTAACCACGGTAATCACGGACAGTTTATATTACATTGTATGCTGAAACGAGTACACTGATTACCACTGCAATAACGGGAGGTGTGGCGGGGGGCGGTGCCCCCCCAACTACAAAAAAATATTATTCAGTGCAGCCTAAACTAAAAGTAAATTATTTGCTGAAAAGATTTCACTGATTACGACTGCAATAACGGGGGAAGGGGGCAGAGCCTACCAATACAAAAAATATTGAATGCAACCAGTTTTAAAACTTTTGTTCAGTTGCCGAACTGTGCAATAAATATCGCATTTGGTAAACAGCCGTTGGGTGGGAGATAATGCTTATTTACGTGGTATTTCGATGTGTGTGGTGAATGCGTCTCTGTGACAACGTGCACATAGGTACTGTATTATCTGGAAAAAATCTTGAGCGCAGGGGGGACCCTTAATCCTCTGGTATTGCAGTACTTTTGTTCAGTTTTAATGGAGAAAGGGGATGGATCACAAAAAAGCTGCAAGGACACTGGAGGAGGGAAGTACTGTAGGCATAAGTCCATTTGCAGAGGACAGAGTCTTGCCCCTGGTCTTCAGAAAGGCAGATTTTGTTAAACATAGAAACATAGAGGTTGATGTCAGATAAGGACCGCAAGGCCCATCCAGTCTGCCCATTTCTTTTTCTGCCTTATAAATGTGCCATCAGCCTTTGCTCTGTCAGTGGCCTATCTATTCATACTCATCTGTATTGCTCCCTTATGCCTATCCAATTTTTGAAGCCTTGCACTGCATTCACAGCCACCACTTCCTGAGGTAGGCCATTCCATGCATCCACCACTCTTTCTGTGAAAAAGAATTTCCTCACATTCCCCCTTAATCGACCTCCCTCTAGTCTCATGCTGTGTCCTCTTGTCCTGCTATTTGTCTTATTTTTAAACATGTTTGACTCTTTCATCTTGTTAAAGCCCTTAAGGTGTTTGAATGTTTCAATCATATCACCTCTCTCCCTCCTTTGCTCAAGGGTATACATATTGAGCTCCGTTAATCTGTCCTCATATGTTTTCTGATGCAGTCCCTACACCATTTTGGTTGCCCTTCTCTGGACTGCCTCAATTTGGTTAATGTCCTTGTGAAGGTGTGGCCTCCAGTACTGCATGCAGTACTCCAGACGGGGCCTAACCAGTGTCTTGTAAAGAGGGATTATTACCTCCCTCTTATGACTTGTGATACCCCTACTAATACACCCTAACATCCCCCTAGCCTTATCTACTGCTTTAGAGGTCTGCTTGGATGATTTCAGGTCATCGGTGATGATGATGCCCAAGTCTCTTTTTTCCTTTGTGACTGTCAGCAACTCCCCTCCCAGCCTATAGGTGGCTTCAGGATTTCTCTTCCCTATGTGCATGATCTTGCACTTCTTTGCATTAAATCCCAGTTGCCACTCTTCTGACCATTTTGGTAGTTTATCCAGTTCTCTACTCATTCTGCCCATCCCATCTGGATCATCTACTCTGTTGCAGATCTTGGTGTCATTTGCAAACAGACAAGCCTTACCCTCTAGTCCATCTGCAATGTCACTAATAAAGATATTGAAGAGGACTAGCCCCAGAACTGATCCCTGAGGTACCCTACTTGTGACTTGCATCTCTTCTGACTGCATACCATTTACCACCACTCTCTGTTTTCTGCCCGTCAACCAGTTTGCCACCCAGTTGACCAACTTCTGATCCACCCGAGCCTCCCAGCTTATTTATCAATCCTCTATATGGGAACAGTGTGAAAGCTTTGCTGAAGTCAGGTAGGCGACATCAACTGCCCCCCCTTGGTCCACCAATCTGGTTACCCAGTCAAAGAAATCTATGAGGTTAGTTTGACAGGACCTTCCTTTCAAAAACCCATGTGATCTTGGATCCTGTGCCCCTACGGATTCCAGGTGTTGCACTACCCTTTCCTTAAGGAGTGCCTCCATAATCTTGCCCACTACTGAGGTAAGACTGACTGGTCTGTAGTTCCCTGCCTCCTCCCTGCTACCACTCTTGTGGAGCGGGATCACATGAGCCCTTCTCCAGTCTTCTGGGACCTCTCCTGTGCTTAGAGACTCACTAAACAGTTCTACTAATGGCTCTGCTAGTTCCACCCTTAGCTCCTTAAGTACCCTGGGATGTATGCCATCAGGTCCCATTGCCTTATCCACCCTGAGCTTAGCGAGCTCTTGTAGGACCCTTTCTTTTGTGAAGGGAGTAGTGTTCACCTCCCCACCCCATGTCCATGGTGCTGAGCTGTGGGCCCTGCCCTACCATCTCCTCAGTAAATACTAAGCTAAAGTATCTATTTAGGATAGATGCTTTTACAGGGTCCTCCTCCTCATATGCCCCCTTTTCCCCTTTGAGTTTAGCAATACCCCCTCTGGACTTTCTCCTTTCACTAATGTATCTATAGAAAGTCTTGTCACCTTCTTTTACTGTTTTTACTAGTGTTTCCTCAGTTTGGGACTTTGCCTGCCTTACTGCCTTCCCTGCTTCCCTTAGGGCAGTTTGGTATGCCTCCCTATCTTCATCCGCTGTGTTTCCTTATATTTCCAGAGGCCAGCCTTTTGGCTCTGACCTTTTCTGCTACTGTATTTGAGAACCAAAGTGGTTTCTTTCTTCTTTTGCACTTCCTTTTCTGTCTAACACAATGGGATGTTGTGCTAGTATTGCATCCTTAATGCTTACCCACTTTGCCTGTACCCTCTCACCTGTGTTTCTTTTTGCCAGGGCTAGCTTAACTCTGCTGGCCATCTTATCAAAGTCAGCTCCTTTAAGTCCCATATTTTTGCCTTGGAATGGGATGATTTAGATGTAGTGGCCAAATTGAACCATACCATGTGATGGTCACTGGCCCCCAGGTGACCTTCTACCTGGAGATCTGTGATCCCTTCCCATTAAGATGGGTGAATGCCTCAGGGATGACCTGGCAGGGGAGTAATGGCTAGGGTGGGGTGGAGGAACAGTGGCCAAAGGTAAAAGGGAGCATAGTAAAAGCAGTAAACCTCTGCATCAAACAAGTGAGCAAAACCAAGGAGAAAATGAGACTGCTATGGTTCTCAAAAGGGGTGGCTGAAAAAGTAAAGGCTAAAAGTAGTGTTGTTCGGATAGTGCCCCCATGGATCCAACTGTGGTCTGTCAGAGGGTGGCACTATCTGGGCAGGATCCAACCCATGAAAAGAGATGACTGGCTCATTTTGATAATTTATTTATTGTATATTGTGTTTTCCCTAACTCCACAACTACCAAGTTCTACTTGCAAACTCAAAGAAAGTAGCCCTTGATGTTACAAAAATTACAGATACACAGAAACGTGACAGCAGAAAATGACTGCCAGGCTCACCTAGTCTGCCCACTTGCCTAGTTATCTGCTAGGACTTTCCTTCTCCTCCCTCCTCACCCACAACAGCCCCTTGTGTCTGTCCCACGCTATTTTGAACCCTTCAACTGTTTCTCCAACCAACTCCTCAGGAAGCCTATTCCAATTATCCACCACCCTCTCTGTGAAATTGTACTTCCTAATGTTCCTCTTAAACTGCCCCCCACCACCATCTGCAACCTATGCCACCTAATCCTTTGATTTCCTTTCAGCTGGAAGATGATTTCCACTGGCATTTGGTTTATACCTTTTAGGTACTTGAAGGTCTTAATCATGTCCCCCCATCCCTTCTCTGCTCCAGGGAGTACAAATTGAATTCCCTTAATCTCTCCTCATAGGATAGGTGACTGAGCTCCTTTACCATCTTCGTTGCCCTCCTCCGAACTCACTCCAGCCTCCCTACATCCTTTTTGAGATATGGCCTCCAGAACTGAACCCCATATTCCAGCTGCAGCCTAACCAGATGGGTGTATAAGGGTACTATGACCTCCTTCTTACTACTAGTAATACCTCTCCTGATGCAGCCCAGCATTCTGCTGCCTCTAACCACTGCTCTCTTGCAGTGCTTTGCCACCTTCAGGTCTCTTGATATAGGTATGCATAGGCCTCTTTCCTGTTCTGTTGCTGCTAGGTCTCGGCCCCTCCATACAGTATCCCGCCCTTCTATTTTTTGTTACCAAGATGCATAATCTTACACTTCTGTCCATGTTAAATGAAAGCTGCCATCCTTTTGACCATGCCTCCAGCATCCGTAGATCCCTCTGCATTTTTTCCACCCCTTCCTGAGTGTCCGTCATACTGCAGACCATAATATCATCCACAAACAGACATACACCACCTTTAAGGCCCACCACAATGTCCCCTATGACTAGATTGAGTAGTAGTGGCCCCAATAACAACTACTGAGGGACCCTGCTGGTGACCATGCCTTTCCTGATGCTTTCCCATTTACAATTACTCTGTCTCCTGTCCCCCCCAGCCAGTTTCTCACCCGTCGAACCACTGTCGGCCCCTGACCCAGGCATGTCAGCTTGTACAGGAGTCTCCTGTGCGGCACAGAGTCAAATGCCTTTATGAAATCTAGATATGCGATGTCCACCACCCCTCCCTGATCCACTTCTTTGGTGATCCAGTCAAAGAACTGGATCAAGTTCGTTTGACAGTATCTGCCCCTTGTAAAGCTGTGTTGCCTTGGATTCATCAGACTGCTTACCTTCAGATAACTTGTAATCCTGTTTTTCAGTAGCTTCTCCATGAGCTTGCCCACCACAGATGTCAAGCTCACGGGCCTGTAGTTTCCCCACCTCCTACCCTCCCCCCCCTTGTGCAAGGGGACCACATTCACCCGTTTCCAGTCATCAGGCATGACTCGGGACTTCAGGGACCTGCTGAAGAGTGTAGTCAAGGGTTCTGCCACTGTAACCCCTAGGTGGCACTATCCCTTGGGCTACTATCCATGCCTGCTTGGCTAGTAACAAGTTGAGGGGCCTAGGTGCGGTGACGGGTGCCTCCACCCAGAGGTCAGGGTTGGTAGTGACTAATCTAACCAGGTCACAGCCCTCTGGGACACTGTGACCCCCCCCCCCTTTGTTCTCGCTAGTGGCCCACACAATACACAATGAGTACCTTCACAATTAACACTTACCACCAGGGTTGATTTCTCCAGTTCGACCCCGAGGACCCCCTGTAAAACAAGGTTAGGCAGCGCAAATGATAACAGTACATTACCCCAATAGAAATGGAAATTACAGTCAGTTTAAAGGCAGAAACAGTAAGGTCTGATTTATTCAAGAGGGATTTAACAAGGATAAGGGCAATCAGGTTAATTAGCTTACTCTCTATAATAATCACACTGTTATGAATGCAGAACAGAATTCCCCCACACTGTCACACACACACACACACACACACACACACACACACACACACACACACACTGTGTACCCAGGTAAAAGACAGATGGGCTAGCCAGGATCATTGTCCGGGGTAGGCCAGCGTTGCAGCTGGGTGGGGCCCTGTGATGAAAAAACAACATGCACACACAACCAGTTTGTAATCCGGAGCCTGATGGCTCAGTTCATGAAAAAAAGAAACAGCAAACCATTAGATGACACACTTTTGATTTAAAGGATGGTTGCAGGGAACTACCCTGATAGTTACTCACTTTACCCAAAGCTGACCACAGGAAGGCTGATGGATGAGCTTTCTGGATTGCCAGAGGGATCAGGGTAGCAGGACAAAACCCTTGTGGCAGGGCCCTACAATGTGTGAAAGCAAGCGGATTCAGTCCGATGCAGCTACGAGCAGCTTCCAGTAATTAGCACACAGTTTACAGCAAGGGGGATCCAATCGCGATCCCCTTCCAGCACATAGCACATTCATATGTAAAGAAAGTTTACTGTACCAGGCAGGCGACTCCTCAGTCCCGATCACAAAAATCACTGTTAAACCCGGGAGCACTTCAGTAGCTAGAGTCCTGACAGGCCGATCGCTTTCAGCAAAATCTGTGGTCTTCTACAGGGTGAGCATGGTAATAATTCAGCTGCTTGCTTTACTCTCTACAAATTCGGATTCAGTCCGAAAACATCCTCTTCTCCCTCTCAGGGCAGATAGGCTAATAGGCCAGGAATCAGGCCTTCCACGGTTCTCCCTCACAAACTACAGCGTCAAACGGCCGCTCGCACACTCAGAGCTCCTCCTCTGTCCCGCTCCCAACTTGAATCTGGCTTGCCAGCAGACAACTCAGGGGCTTTCACTCAGATCCAAAAGGTACGGTTGGTCGATTCAGATGTCAGTCACAGCAGGGCTCCCTCTATAGGTGCAAAAAGGCGCCAACAGTCCAGAAACTACAATTCCCAGAGTCTCACTCCACACAGCCCCATTTCAGCAGGCTCCATTTGAGAGTCCCAAGTACTGATTGGTCCCATTCGGCAGTCCGGGTCCAAAATGGTGGAGCTAAACAGAAACAATCCTTGCTGCAAGAAAGCAGGTTAGAACAAACTACATTTTTACTATTATTTACACGATCTACCAGCAATCAGTTACATTTTTCAACAGGGCTCACTCTGCACATTTATCGATGGCAGAAACTGAGCAATTAGTCAGTAGTCCGGGTGGGACTCGGGCATAGAAACACACAGTTCCCCCATTCAAACTAATTATGACTGCAGGCTGGCAGCCCTTAAAGAGACAGTACATGGAGGCTTTAAAAGCACTCACTGCAACAGCATTTAAACAGCTTTAAGCCGAACACCATCCAGACTGAGAGCAATTAGGTAAGCTCTGGGAAGACTTTTGGGAACCCCCATTTATAGGGGGGTTACACCTGTATATTCTTTAGTTACCTGAACACCCTAGATATACCCCATCTGGTCCCATTGCCCTGTCCATCTTCAGGCCGTGTAGTTTTCCCAGAGTCTTCTCCACCCGGAAGGGACTCGTATCTACTCCCACCTCCCTGCCCTGGGTTCTCCTACACCACCACCACCATGAACCCTTTCACTTTCCTTAGTGAACATAGAGCAAAAATAGCTGTTTAGTAGTTTTGCTTTCTCCCTGTCCCCTTGTATCAGCTCATCATCACTTGCTCTTAGTCCGAGTATTCTCTGCCTAGTTTTCCTCCTCTCACTGGCATAACAGTTTTGTCCCCTTTTTTGTATGCGCTTGTTATGTTCTCCTCTGTCCGTGCCTTTGCCCTCCTTACTTCTACCCCTGCTTCTTTCTGGCTTCCTAGTACCCTTTCCAGTCTTCCTCAGTTTGAGTTACCTTGAACTTTCAAAAAAGCCCTTCTTTTTGCCCTGACTGCTACAACACCAGAGGGGTCTCCTCCTCCTCTTATTTTTACTGAACTTTTTGGCGTATAGATCTGTGGCCCCCAAAATAGCCTCTCATCCCCTCCCACATGCCCTTCACCTCTCTTAAATCCTCCATCAAGCACCTTTACCTTGGTCCAGTAAACATCAGCAGTTTTCCGTATTGTAAACAAAATGGTGCTGTGGTCACTCGTACCAAGGTGTTCCCCCACCGACACATCTCCTACCCTATCCTCATTTGTCAAGACCAGATTGAGAACTGCTCACTCCCTGGTTGGTTCCCTGACCAGCTGCCATAGGATAGCTGTTTCCAGGGAGTCTACTATTTCTCTGCTACTGGGGATGATGCCTATAGGGTGTTCCAGTCTACATCTGTTGGATTCAGGTCTCGCATCAGCACCACCTCACCTTTAGCAGCCACTCTCAAGATTTTATCTGTCATTTATTTATCCGCAGATTCATGTTGTGTTGGGGCCTGTAAATCACCTTGGTACGCACCGCCTCCCTTTTTCTCATAGGCCCTCAGCCTCCTCCCCTCCACTTGCCCTGAAATTCTATCACCCTGATATCCTCCTTAACACAGAGTGCAAACCTTCCCCCCATCCTCCTGAAAAGCATATAACCTGGTATCTCCATGTCCCATCCCTGCTCCTGATGGCACCAAGTCTCAGTTACCCCCACAATGTCCAGGTTTGCCTCAGTCATTGCTGCTGCTATATCTGGGATCTTATTACCCGGGCTTCTGGCATTTGCACACATGATCCTCCAAACCCGTATTTCACTGTTCCCTTTCCTTGCTTCCTACACCCCTTTCATTTCCTTCACTTGATCTGTTTGCCTTTTGGGGGGGGCTTCCTGCCCCCCTTGCTATGTGTCATTGAGCTCAAGCTTCTCCATGATCCCTCCCAGTCAGCTTAAATGGTAGTGCTTTCAATATAATCTTCTAACTTACATTTGACCCCTGCCTTACCTTCCCCATTTAAATGTAGCCTGTCTGGGGCATACAGGCTTTTGTCCCTCCACGTTATTCCCTAATCTCCCACTACTCCATATCCTCTTTGAGCACACCGTCCTGTTAACCAACTGTTAAATTCCTCTATTTTTTGCTTCACCTCTATGCTGGCCCTTGGTGCTGGTAGCACCTCAAAGAATACCAATGATTTAAAATCTGAATTGCTGCAGAACCTAGCCAGAACCGCAAAATGTGCCTGCACCTCCATCATACTATGCCCCATGAGGTCATCTGTCCCTAATTGGAACAGTAGATGCGTCCTCTTATCCAGATTCTTTCCCCTGGCGGGGATCCAGTGTATGGCTACGGCCACCATCATTCTTGGCCAGCACTCCACCCATATTTTGCCACCTCTGTCCCCCCCCTTCTCCCCATGTAACACCCTTGATAATAGAGTCCCCTGCAGTCAATACCCTATCCCCTTCCTCTTTCTGGGCACCTCTCATTACTGCATTCCTCCCAACTCTTTCCTTTTCCAAGCTTTTCCTATTGTTACTTTCCATACCCCTCAGCATGCCTTGAGTTCACTTTTCACCGACTTCCTCCTCCTGTGTATCTTCCTGAGCCTGTAACTGACTCCTTGGCACCTCCGTACCATTTTCTGCCCATGTACCCTGCCCATTTGAACCCCCTGAAGGCACTTCCTCCTCTGTTCACTTGACCATAAGCCTCACATCGGCCCCATGCCCCCTGTCACCAGCTTGAGCATCAGCTTCCTCAGACTCCTGGGTCCTTT
Source organism: Neoceratodus forsteri (assembly GCA_016271365.2). Taxonomy (NCBI): domain Eukaryota; kingdom Metazoa; phylum Chordata; order Ceratodontiformes; family Ceratodontidae; genus Neoceratodus; species Neoceratodus forsteri. The sequence goes on from CM057452.1 coordinate 575,513,611, forward strand.
CCTCCTGCCTAGATAGTTTTTGTTCAGATTTCAAGGGCCCTGCCCTCGCTGATCCTACCTGTGCTTTTTTATGGTGAACCCTCACCCACCCATGTCTCCCTACTCACTGTCTCTTTCTCCCATCATGGTGATTGGGGACTCTATTTCTCCCTTTTGTGCACTTCCTCCCCCCCCCGAGCATTCCCCAGGCACCCCGATAGAGTCTCACCTGTCCTCCACTGCTGTGTACCTCTTCCTTTCCTGTTGTCGCTGCATTGCAAACCTGTTTCTATGTTCAACGTTTTTCTCCCTACTATATCTTGCCCATTCTTGTCATGCTTCCATTGCCACATTTGTAGTTTTACAGCCTCTACTCCTGTATATCTGCCATCCTTTCTACCCCACATTTTTGCCCGAGGAGATTCTTCCCCAAGCGCTCTTAACTCTGCCTCCATCCTCCCTATCTTTTGGCAAATAGGGCATCCCCCTAGCTTCCAGAGTGCTCATGAAAATAGCAGCCCCGCAGCCATTGCAGCCCACTATTTCCCCCCACTGCCTCCCTTGCCTCCTTTCGATGCCTGGTAATTATTCTGTCTTCTTTTCCTCCAAGGTGGTGTCGGTTGCTGCTGTCCTGACTCCTGCCACCATCTGCTATGATTCCCTTCCCTGGTCCATGTCCATTCACTCCTGCCACTCCACATTTTTCTGTCTTGACAAGAGCTCCTCCAACAATCAGTACTGCCCCCTTACTTACCCAAATTGCAAGCAAATATGAATGAACAAATCCAGTACCAGAAAAGGTGACTGGCTACCACACAGATCTCTCCCCCCATTCCCAATCGAAGTCAAGACAAAACAGTACATGATCTACTTCATACTGGAAAAGATGGCTGGCTACCACACAGACCCCCCCCCTTCCCAGCCATAAGTTCAAGTTCAGGTACTCATTCCTCCTCCCAGACTTAAGTCCAGTTTACTCCTCCTCGCATGCATGTAAGGTCCTTGCAGCCAACCAATGGGACCCCTCCTGATGATGATTTACTCCGCCCTCCGTGGACATTCAATAGAGGTCAAGATGGGGGTCAGGGTAAGGGCTGGGGAGCATGGGAGGGACAAAAGCCCCCCCTGGAAGTCAGTCCTGCACCTCTGGAGAGCCGCCATAGATCAATTTCTGTGCCCTGGCCTGCACACTACAGCCAGGAAGGCTCCTTGCTGCCCCAAGGATGTTTTTCCTCTGGCGCTCTGGCCCGCTCCCTGCGGCTGGGAAATGCTTCCATGATCTGCCACTGGTCCTCCTTCCTGTGTCTCTCCTGCTTTGGTGTCTTGGCCCGCTCCCTGAAGCCGGGAAATGCTAGTCAAAAGAACATGCAAACTGGAAGGACCAATGTGTGTTATTGTATATTTATGTTTTCCCTAATTCCAGAACTACCAAGTTCTACTTACAAACTGAAAGAATGTGGCCCTTGATGTTACAAAAATTGATCAGAAGAACACGCAGACTGGAAGGACCGATGAGTGTTTTCTGCCATCTCCTTTTATGTTGCTATTTTAACATATGTACTGCTGGGAAGCAAGCAGACACTGTTTATTACACTATTCTCTGAGTAACCCCCCTCCCAAAAAAAACCCCACAAATCTTCTGGACAGAAACAAGCCAATATCCATGATATCTGCTTTGTTCTTACATACAAGACATTTAAATCAAACAATGACATACCTTATTGCATACTTGTATTTCCTTAACTCCACAATGACTTCAAGTTTCAATTCCAGGTTTAACCCAATGCAGTAGCATCAGACTCAAACTCATGTAAGACGATTCATTCAGTTACAATAGCAAAATATGGAATATCAATTTGTTCTAGCTCTTACATAATATGCAGCAGGAGTGGGGGATAAAATAAAATAATTGGCCGATTTCACCAACTGTCCCATAAAAAAGTCCAAGTTGCCAGCCGCCATGGCTATGTTGATAGTCTGTTTATTAGGTAGAATATCCCAAAATTTGAACTACACTAACCAGTAGTGCTGTGACCTTTCAAAGAGAAAATATATTAAAGGTAGACATGGTTCCCATGCACTCCGCTGTCTCCTGCTCCTACCCACCCTCCATACAAACAATTAGCTTATGTAACCCCCAGGTGTCACTATTCCAAGGGCTACTACCCCTGCCTGCTTGACTACTGACAGGTTGAGGGGCCTAGGTTCCATGGCAGGTGCCTCCACCTAGAGGTTAGGGTTTGTAGTGGTTAGACTAGCTTGATCACAGTCCTCTTGGACACCATGACCCCCTTTAGTTCCCTCTAATGGCTCACACAGTACATAGGAGTTACAGCCCCAGTACCCCACATATACACACTGTTCACTCATAAAGTACCACTTACCCTCGAGATTGATTCTGCACCACGTCTCTGAGGACCCCCTGTAAAATAAGGTTAAACATACACAGCGAAATACAATACTGTTTCCATAAGTACCAACACCACAGATAGTATATAGTATAACAACAACAAATCTGATTTATTTAGGGGACAGTAACGTGGGAGAGGGAAATCAGGCTAATTGGTGGTATTAAATCACAGTACTGTGCACACATACAGGGTCTGAAACATCACACTCTGGGTACTCAGGTTGGGGGGGGCTAGCCAGGTCCATTGCCTGGGGTTGGCCAGCAGGTGTAGATGGATAGGGCCCTGTAGAAGAAAATATATGCACAACACCCAATTGTAATCGGGAGCCAGATGGCTCAGTCCATGAAGTAGTGAAACAACAAGAATTAGATGACACACTTGTGATTGAAAACAGGCTGCAGGGGAATATACCGATTTGTACTCACAATACCCAAGCTGAGGACCGGATGGTGGATGTTCCTCTGGATTGCCAGAACAACAGGGCATGAAGATAAGGTCCTTGTGACTAGACCCCACTGCAGTTGATACCAAACGAATTTAGTCCGAAACAAGCTGGGGTTTGCTTCCAGCTTCAACACACAGCACACAGTACAGGGGACTGGAAATAGGGATTCCCCACAAGCACTACACACATTCATATGTAAAAGGAAAGTACTATACCAGGCAGGCTGTTCCTCGATCCCGATCGCAGTTACTGCAAAATACCCGGGAGCACACACAGCAGCTTCAGTTCCTGACAGACCGAGCGCGATTCAGCAATTTCTTCAGTCTTCTACAGGGTGAGCCTGGTTTCCACACTTTTGGTGCTCCTTTCTCCTCACAACTCAGATTCAGTCCGAACTGGCACTTACAACGGCTGAAAGCCGAACCTCAGGGCCTCACATGTGCTTCCCGCGCGAAAACTATACACCACAGAAGCACAGAGCTATTTCTCTCTTCACTGTCACAACTGATCTGACTTTCCAGTAACAGAGCAGGGCATTACCTTTGAGTTCCTCCCAGTTCAGTTGGCTGATTCGGCTGTCACTCACAATAGAACTCCCTCTGTTGGTGAAAAAAGGCACTAAGGTCAAAACCACATTTTCCAGAGTCACTGCCCATACAATCCCCTTATGGCTGGCTCAGAATTGAGGGTCCAAGTTCTGATTCGCCCACAGGTTCCATTTTAGGGCTCCCTTAACCCAGTTGGCCCAGCACAGCAGTTTAGGTCCGAAATGGAGGAGTAACACACACAGAGTCCCAGCTGCAATAAAGGCAGGTTAGACAAACTCCAATTTTGCTAATGCTTTAAATGATTACAGGCAAACAGTTACAGCTTTCAGATGGACTCCCTTTGCGCTTCCAGCATTCGCAAAATGGAGCGATTACTCCACAGCTCAGGTGGGATTCAGGCAGGGAAGCACCAGCCCCCCTGGAAAAGCATTAATTATGTTTGCAAGCAGACAGCTCTTAAACAGACAGTATGTGGAGGCTCTACCAGCACTCACTGTGCCATTCTAGAGGCTTAAACGCCAAATGCCATCAGGCAGGGGGAACACTTAGGCAAGCTCCTAGGAGGCTTTTTAGGAACCCCCATTTGTAGGGGGGTTATACTTGGAACAGATCTCAGTATATGATATGAGCAATTGAAATAACATGCACAAAATTTTAAACTGGGTCAGTATAACTGTGAGAAGGGATTAAACACTACCCCCTCTCCCAAAATATCACTTCACTCTCAGTATCCCAGTCTCTAACTTTTAACTATTAGGCAAAGTAAAATGAACTGCCAAAGAAAAAGTCAGAGTTAGTACTCAGCCTTCCTCCGAATCAGAGATGACCACCTCATTTTCCAGTCCAGGTTTACTGTTAAATTCAGTAGCCATTTTTACGGCCCAGTGACCCGCATCCTTCAGGTCTGTAAATTAACAACTCCGACCCCCACATGCGACTCTTAGATGGGCTGGTAGCAAGAAGGAGTGTGCTATCCCTGATGAACGAAGCTTCTGGTGAACTGCGTCAAATTGTTTCCTTCTCAAGCGTGTCTGGTAGGAAAGATCAGGAAATAGCTTGATTTCGTGGTTCTGGATCTCCAAGGGAGAAGCTGCATGAGCTGCCCCTATTAGGATGTCCCGAACCTCCGGACCCATCGTCTTCAGGATAACTGTCCTCGGTTGACCCAGGCAGAGCTGTCCATTCAAAATCCTCAGGGATCGTTACGGTCTCAGCCAGCCACTGCCGCATAAAGGACAAAAGGTTCACCCCCTCCACACCATCAGGTAGGCCAACTACTCTGACGTTCCCCTCCCGAATCATATTCTCCACTCCCTTCAGGCGATATCTTAGTTGCTGGTTTTCTTTTACCAGGGTAGTTTCTGTAGTCTGAGCTGCTAGAGATCACTTGTCTGCATCAGCGACAGTTGAGCTCAGTGCTGTTATGGCTGCATCATGGGTCTCCAATTTAGAAAGTGTTTTTTCAAATTTTGAGTCCATTGCTCTGACAGATTCTGCGAGTGCTTGCCATGCAGGGTCCTTAGAAGTAGCAAGCCCCACCCCATGGTCTTGATCAGAGCTAGGAGGCTGAGGTTGAGATGCAGTAGAAGGCCTCAAATTTGCAGCTGAATGAGGCTGGTTTTGCTTAGTACACCCCATCACAAGTCTGGTATCGTTAGAGAGCTGAGAATCTGCAGAATTCACCGAGTTCAGCTATAATTATATGTTTTAGTCAGTAAATTAGGAGCAAGAAGTGCAGAGCTGCAGAAAACACTCCCTGCCTGGAAGCTGGCTCTCTGGCGCCCCCTGGATTCCGGCCTTTTAGACAATATTTGTAGCTGATATCAGACTACTGGAGTTTCTGCGCCAAAATTATATTTGCTATTTAATAGAGATCCCATTCCTGAATCGTGACACAGAACCCACTAAATCAAGATGTCATATCTCTTTTGTGCTTGCTATCCTGAGGAAATATATTTTTTATTTTTATTTATTTCGTTTTTGTTGACGGGCTAAGTGCACTAGACAGACTCTGCCTATTTGCAGGCATGACCTGGGGTGGGAGATACAGATGAATGCCAACTGACCTTTAACCAGACTAAGATGTTAGTGGTGGGAAATTTGGACAGGACACTGGGGAAATTCCCCTACTGGCTGCTGTCGGTATGCTGCAGTCAGAGCTAGAGCTGGATGGAGTGAGTGCAGGGGAGCGGGCCTCCTCCCCTGTGCTTCTATTCTCAAGGGACGTGGAGGAAGAGTGCGTTCTAGCGGAAGTCGCGATGGTGACTATCATTGAAATCGAGGATTGTATGGAGGTGTTTCAGGCCGGTAGGCCAACGGAGGTCGTTCCTAAAGAAAAGCGTACCTTGCAAACTGTGTTGAATGCAAAGCGGTTGGCTTTGCTAAAAGAACTCTCTGTGGTGGATTTTGAGATTGCTGCGCTTCCTCAGGCAGCTATTGGGCCTTCTAAGGATGATCTTCTACGGTCTGGTAAGACCCCGCGTGACGCTGTCAGTTCGGCGTCACTTGCATGCGACACACCAATTCTGGAAGCTGGAGCTGGGGCTGGCAGTTTACTGAGTGGCTCTTCGGAGTGCCTACAGCCCCAGCAAGATTTACCTGTCTTTCCTTTACAACAACAATCTTCGAGTGGCTGCGACACTGCTCCTGCTCGGGGTGTGCTGCCTGGAACAACGAGAGAGGCATTTTCTACAAGGACTAAGGGACCAGAGGTATTTTTCTTTCCAACATCACAAACTCCTGGATGGAGTAAACAAGGTACTTCAGAACTACTGAAAGAGCAAGTCTCGAAGGCTTCTAAAGATACCTCGACTCTTGTTTTTGGACAGGGGGCTTCTTGGTCTCCGGAAAAAGCCTTGAAGGAGGCTGGTTGGGAACAGGATGATGGAGGGGTTTGGACTCCTGATTCTCAAGACCCCACTTATCTAAATAGGTTACACAAAGCTGGGGAGTCTGTGTCTAACTCTAAAGTTATGAGCTCCAACAATTTTCAAGGGGATATTACTGTTTGTGTTAATCAAGTGTCAGGTATTGATGATACTGTATTGCCTTTAGTTGAGCCTGCTCAGGGTGAGAATTTTTCTACTGATTTACAGGTCACTCCTGATGTGCTTGGTTCCCCTGTTGATGCCCCTTCTATGCCCTTAGAAACGGAGGGTCCTCTTAGGATGGGACCTGCCCCTCAGTTACTAGAATCTCAGGATGAGGATCCTGCTAGACCTGTTGGTTTCAAACTGGCTGATTTGTTTTCGTCTAAAGGTGAACCGGCTCCGAGAAGGAATGCGGTTCACCTATTATATAAAGGTGGGTTGGTGGATCTGCCTAATTGGATCTATTTGGTGAAAACTTTACTTAAAGGATCCATGAAATTCCTTTCTTCAGAGATATTTGCCCTTATTAGTTTGGGGAATCATAATTTTGATGTCAGTTTCAAACAAGTTTCCAGTTTAGATCCATTTTGGGCCCAATATGCTGCCTGTCAGGCCTCTCCTATGTGGTCTCCCTTTCATGCAATTCCTTTAACAAAGCCTGCTGTTAGGAATATTACTGTAATGTTTAAAAATGAAGGTGTACACATTGAGGATATTTTATTTTGGTTGCGACAATGTTGTGAGGTACTTAATAAACCTACACCCACATTAGATAGTGAACAAATATGGGATGGAGGCTGGAGAATTCGTGTAAAATTGTATTCTACTAATAATGGGCCTAGTCACCTGCCTAGTTTTTTTTTATCTGGGAAAAGACAAAGGTCTCATTTTTTACATGGGGCAGCCTAAATCTTGTTTTAAATGTGGCTCCAGAGCTAATTTTAGCTCAGCTTGTGACACAATAAAATGTAGTCATTGTTTTGATTTTGGACATGCTTCCAGTGCCTGTCTTAACCTTTTTAAGTGTAATTTGTGTGAACGGACAGGGCATGCATATGGATGCTGCCCTTGGGCATCCGATAACAGGGACGATTGTCTGTCGCATGTGGGCTTAATTTCCTTGGCTCAACAGGCTCAGGATAAAATTATTGTAGCTTGGGTTATGACTCAAAAAACATCTACCTCTAGATCTGGGGAGTTCACTGAAAGGTCTAAGGATACCAGTGTTAAGGAAACAAGGGTCTCTCCTCCACCTTTGGAGATAGATCAGACTAAGGGGGGTAAAGACACTTCTGTCTCTGAGGTGCCTGGTTCGGTAGATACAGTAATGGTTGATATCACCATGCCCCCAGTGAACATGGTGTCTGGTACAGAGGTGGCTGGGTTTGTTCAAATACCTCATAAAAGAACAAGGAAAGGTTTGGCTGTGTTGGGTTGAGGTAAAAATATGAGAGGTAGTACATGGAGGTCTGGCAATAAATTTGCAGTTTTAGCTACAGATGTCTCTGATAGTCTGGAGGGGAGAATACAGATAGTTCTTCTATCCGATCTTGTACGGACACTGGGGGGGGGGATCTGGACCCCATTGCAAAAAGAACAAGACAAAGTCAGAGAAGTAAGTCACCCATAGGTACCTAATGATGGAGACTTTATCTGTGTGTACATTAAATGTTAATAGTATTAAAGACCCTAGAAAGCTTGGTGTTTTTTTTTTTAACCTTACAAGATTTTAATTGTGATATAATCTGCCTTGTGGATACTAGCTTAAAATCCAACTGGGAACTTCAACAAGCATCCCGGGCATGGACCTTTTGGTCCATCTTTTTGGTCCGACAAATGTGACAGTGTTGGGATTTTATTCTCTAACTCTGATTTCCGGGTGTCACGGTTGGTTGATATTCAGCCCGGTCTTGCTTTATTGTTAGATTTTTCCTATTTCGGTGAAAGATTTAGGATTATTTGTGTTTATGCCCCTCAATCTAAAGCACAGAGGATGTCTCTTTTTCATTTAATTTGGCCTTATTTATATTCTTCTAGATTAATTTTGTGTGTTGGTGACTTTAATTGTGGGCTGCATCAGAAGGATAGAGGGTTACAAACCACAAAATTATTCTGCGATTCGGTTGCTTTAAAAGAAGTGGTTATAACTGCTCTGTTGGTGGATGCTTATAGATCTTGTCATGGGTCTGGGCGATTTACTTTTTTTAAAGGTCCTTTACGGACTTGTATTTCATTTTTCTATTTAAAGTATTATGGATTCTATCCTGTAAGACTCTGGGGGTGGAGTTCTCAGATCATGCAGCAGTTAAGGTGACTTGCTCTTGGAAGAATACTCCAAGGTGTAAAAAAAAATAGGTGGTGGCTTAATGATTCCCTGTTGGAGGATCATCACCTACAAAAACTGTGGAGGAGGGAATGGGCAGCCCGACTTTCGGTGGCAGATATTTATGAAGACCCTTGTGAGTGGTGGATTGACTCTAAAACCAGATGGCAGCAGATTTTTCAGGGACAAGCTGCTGCAAAACATACAGCAAACTGTTTATCATATTTAGCATTACAGCAACAATTACAGCATCTGATTTCCTTATCAGATACTACGGATTATGATTATAGTGTGCAGATTTCTGTGATTTGTTCACAAATGAAATCCCTGCAATATGATAGGGCTAATTCATTGGGGCAGGAGGCACGATTTGGTATGCAGGTGACCAAAGGAGGGTTAAATACGTTCAAAGACTGTAAAGGATGGGTGAACTCTAAGTTTGTTAAGGAACTCAGGTCACCCAGTGGTGTTCTGGTATCTGATCGAGAGGTAATGGTTCAGGTGGTGGAACAACATGTCCTTTCTATGTTGGGTAATTCTTTGAGTTGTGAATTGGCTAAACCCTTTTTAGACTCCCTACACCTTCCATCACTTTCTTTAGAGGAGCAGGGTATGTTGTCTGGTGATATTTTAGCCACAGATGTGTCGCAGGCCATTGACAGTCTGAATGTTAATTCCACACCAGGATCAAATGGCTTTACTGCTCGGTTTTTTCAAACATTTAAAGAGGATTTGGTTCCTGCTCTGACTTTATTATTTAATGACATGCTGACCACAGCTTCTGTAACTAAGTCCATGAAGGAAGCCATTTTAGTTCTCATTTTTAAAAAGGGTGAGCGTGCTGAATTACAAAATTGGAGGCCATTGAGTTTATTAAATGTTGATTATAAAATTTTGGCAAAAATTTTGTTGGCCAGACTTTTAAAAATTGCAACACGTCTTAGTCCGGCTCAGACTTGTGGTATCCCCGGTAGAAGTCAAAATTATAATTTAATTCTGTTACATGAATTATTTGCTCTGGGTGAGAAAGGTAGGGTCTCTGGTTGGGTATTGGGGTTAGACCAAGAGAAGGCCTTTGACAGGGTCTCGCATGATTTCTTATTTGCAGTGTTACGCGCTTTTGGGATTCCTTGTCAGTTTCTACTGTGGATTAAAGCTCTTTATACTGAGGCTACCATCATCCCAAATGTGAATGGTTGGTTGGGTAATCCAGTCACTATGGTTAGAGGGGTTAGACAAGGATGCCCCCTAAGAACTCTCCTTTATAACTTTTGTATAGATACTTTGATTCGAGCAATTTCCCTTTGTCCTCATATTTTGGGGTTGGGGGTGGCCCCTTTATTGGATTCGGTTAAAATCTTAGCTTATGCAGATGATTTGGTTTTGACCATGGAAATTGGTACTGAGGAAACAGCTGTGTTACAAGTTCTCAATACATATTCCTCGGTTTTGGGATCCCAAATTAATTTTTGCAAAAGTGTTGGGGTACCTACTGGACACCTGGATCTTCCACAATCGGGACAGTATGCTGAGATATCTATTGATAATTGCCCGTTTAAGTACTTGGGTATTTTTTTGGGGACAGATAATGTGTGTAGTTATAATTGGCAATTAGCCTTGGGAAAGGCGGAGGGTTTGATTTCTGGATGGAAACAGTATCAAATTGGTAAGAAAAAACGTGTTATGTTGCTTAAAACTTTGGTGCTCCCAATTTTTTTTATATCTTTGTTATGTATTTCCTCTGCCCATGGGTTGCTTTTCCAGTCTATATAGGATTTTTTTTTCAAGAGTCGTGGGGGTCTAGATTGAACCCTGTTAAAAGGAATACAACTTATAGACCATATAAGGAGGGAGGGGTTGGGATGATCAGCCCTGTGGCTTTTTTTTATAGTTTATTTTTTAATACTAATTTTGGGAAAGCGTTAAAACCAGGGATGGTGGTATGGAAACCCTTTTTGTTGCACTGGTTAGTGCCTTGCCTTCCCAGTTGGGACTTGGGGAAAAAAGGGTGGGTTTCTCAATTTTCTGATGTTCCACTATATGGGAAAGCAGCAATTAAAGTGGCTCTATCTTGGGATTTACGTCCACAGGATTTTTGTGCATTATCTAGAGTACTTCTCTATTATACCATTTGGAGGAAGGAAGCACAGGATAGGGTGGTTTTCCCTTTTTGTCCACCAAATCGTGTTGATTGGATTCTTCAGCAACTCAGTAACCCCCGTCTGCCCCTTATGTGTGGGATATAGTTTGGTTAGGTAACTATGGGCGTCTGAGTGTTAAAGGTAATCATAAACACAAAGCTTTAGACGCATGATACTGTCCTAGGGTGGGTTGTTCAGTTATTCTTGAAACCCAACAACACCTTTTTTTGGAGTGTCCCTTTGCTTTTGCTTTTTGGACTATGTTAGTTGGCTTGTGGTCTGAACCAATGCTATTACATTTATCTTATGCTCAACTTCTGTTTTGTGCACAGGGTGCTTTATGTCAAAAATATCATGAAGATACTTTATTCATTGTTTTTGCTTTAATTCGTTATTATTTATGGCAGGCCAGATGTATGCTGGTTTTGCATCAAAAATTGATTCCAGTACCTGAAGTAATAGATAATATTAGAACTGCTATTCGTATTGTTAAATTGCAGGATTTTAACCATTATGCAGGACCTCAGTTTTTTCATTTATGGACTAACTGTGATCTCTTTACAGTCAATTGAGGGGATTTATTTTTGCTTCTTTACTTCTGTATTTGTATGTTTTGATTGTTATTGTTTTTGATTCTTTATGTTTGTTGTATTGGTTAATCCCCTTTTTTTGTAATGAAGACCAACTTTTTCTCAATAAAATTCCCCTACTCTTTTTGAGAAGTGCCACGGGATCTTTAACATTCACCTGGACTACCAGCAGGAACAGGCAGATGGAACCTCAGTTTAATGTCTCATCCAAAAGATGGCACCTCAAGAGTGCTGCACCCCCTCATGCTGCACTACAGTGTCAGTACTGGGATATTAACCCAAGTGCCTGGTGTGGGGATAGAACCCACACCCTTCTTATCTCCCAGCCTCAGAGGTGAGTATGCTACCTGCTGAGCCACTGACACTGACATTAATGGCATCATTCAATGAAACTATTTTTTGCATATTAATCAAATTAATGAGGATTGCGATGGGAAATCCATGCTGGAGAAGGACAAAGTTCGTAACACTAGATTAAAATATGCGTTTTTATCAATAAAAATATTCACAAGCTTACCTTTTTTGCGCTAAAGGTACTGTGGCTTTTGTTGGTGCTGAAATTCAAACTGACCAATCAGAGACTGGGATTCGCTCCCCACAATTTAGTCCTGCCCCTGTGAGACTCTGTGATTGACAGTAATTCTGTGACGGAGCCCGCATTTTTTCTTACCACAGTTCTCCTTCAGGTCTGGAGAGCAGTGATATCATCCTGGCTCTGCCCCCTGTTCTAAGGGTTTAAATAATGGCAACTGGTGATCAACTCAGTAGTTCTAGTGAAGAATTATGGTAGGATGTGGTAAGGGCAGAAAAAGAGGCGACAAGAGACCGCGCAAGGCACAGCAGAACAACATGCAGTGCTTTATACGGCTTGTAATCCATCATCTGCTTTTGGGGAAGCACATTTGGGATCAGGTCTATAGCGAGATCTCAGGAAAGTTTCAAGTATTTCTCAAGGACATGATACGGGACGCTGTTGTCTATATGCAGCAGGCCAACAGCAGCATGGTCACTGCTATGGCTGTGGTGTACGCACTTAAAGCCTGGAAATTGACATTTTTTGGGGCAGCTCTGTCACAAGACCTGCATGTAATGTAAACACACTCTTTTTGGCTTCAGAGGTTAAACACAAACAAAAGAGCCATTTTAAGGGCCACCCTTGAAATCTACAGAAGGAGCTGTAGTTGTTATAAAGCCCCTTTTGTGATATCAGAAAATGAGGCCTGTGTGTGCTCCAGTGACTTGTATGAGTGCAATTTTTCTGCAGCTGGACTCTGCCCAACTCCCTCCCCAGGAGCGATTGTAGTGGGTCATTTCTCCCTGTACTTGAGCAAGCTGAGGAAAGTTACCAGAGATGCCTGGGTAGCACAACTAATAGAAAGCAGCCACGCTTTGGAACTTCTGGAGCACCCTCCAGAAAAAAGCAATTCTGTCCTCTTATTCTACAGACCATATGGCAGGGATGGCCTGGAGCTTACCCTTAAACTTGTGAGAAGGCTTGGGTTTGTGGGTAGACTGCCAAAAATTCACTCATTGACCACTTTTTGGCTGGTAGGTGTGGCATATAGAGTGGCCTGACCTCAAAAGAGGCTTGCAGTTGAGACAGTATGTCCTGTATATGTGCACTAAACAGTCTGAAGCCTCTGAAGGGGCATTTATGATGGACAACTGAGCATCCTGGGCAAAGCCTGACACCCTCGGCCAACAGTGTCTATGCAAGTAACTGCCTTCTGCAGCAGCCCTTGATGAGGCATCTATGACAGCGTAGAAAGCCCTAAGGTGGTGGGTGCCGACACTGTAACCCAGTTAGAGAGACTGCACATCTGCTGTTTTGGGGGGGGGTCCTCTGGGAGGGACTGGGCAGATTCAAGGGCCTGGCACTAGAGCTGGTTTTGGTACTGGACCATATGAACAATGTAGTTTAACAACCTGATGGTCAGTATGGCAGAGGCAAAGGTTCTCTTGCCAATGTGATCCAGCCTCCAGGACTTCTTATCCATGGGCAACAAACAGATGTTTAGGCCTCTAGGTGCAGTTGTGGGTGGCACTGATGACCATCAAATCTGCTCGAGGCTGGTTGTTGTGAAGAAAGGCCTCCCTACTGGGGCCTGGTATAACTTCTCTGCCTTCTTCAGCGTGGCTGGAATCAAATTTGGCTGGTGACAGGCAGCTTTGGTGGCATCCTCAAAGGGCTCAATCAAGGGAGGTATGACCAGAGAAGGGGTGTCTGGCAGACACAAATAAATGGCCAGTTGACACCAAGTGGGATCTTATTCCTCAGTGTCGAAGCCCATAGCTGATTTTAATTGTCTCATAACAGAGTCAAAAGAGGGGTCATCCAGTGGTGACCATGAGATGTACATCACTGTCAGATGAGACCAAGCAGGAAGAGTTGTAAGGAGTGGCTCTTCCATCATCTTCGTCATTTGGAGGAATGAGGTCCGGGCAGCACCCATCCTTATCCTCTGAAGAGAGAGAGCGAGGGCTCCGGGTCCTGAGGTGTGGGCCCTTGGCCCTGCTGGAGGAGCAGGGGGTGGCTGCAGGGATAGGCCTTGAGGAGAAGAATGCTTCACTTTTTTTTTTATTTATTTAAAAACTGCTAACCGGGAAAAGCACACCAAGTCAAGGCTCGTTTCCAGGTATGACTCGGGGGAGAGACAAATATGGGGTCTCAATACAAATTTGGGAATGGTGCAAAATAAGACAGTTGCATACACTCACTTAAAAAATAGGTAGCAGTAGTAGTAAAAATAATATAAACAAAAGCAAGGATTAGTACAATAGTGCTTTGAAGTGCAGGATAATATACAAAAATATGTACATTTGCAATGGGAATTATAAAATGAAAGTACAACATGGTGCAATGGGTAGAGTTGGAAACCAAGAGCTTATTCAATGTAACCAAGACAATGCAGGTAACAGTTGATTAAGAATCAGAGAACATGGCAGAATGTGATTAGAAACAAGGGGACTGGGACGCTTTGTTACATGCTATCGAATGAGAGGAGATGTGTTGGGGGTGTAGAAGGGGAATGGGAAGCAGAATGACACGAGCAGTCAGGAGAAGGGACAGTTAGGAGTAGAGATTTCAGGGTAGTAGTAGTGGAGGAGTGGTGGGTGTTGCAAGGAAGCTGATTCCACAAGCATAGTAGATGGTAGGAGAAAGTTGCTTGGCCTGAGGATGGGGGGGGGAGAAAGCTTGAGCATCCCTAGAATGGAGCGAGTATGTGGACCGAATAGCTGGGGATAAGTAGGAGTTGAGGTAGGTATGTGGGGGGGGGATCGTAAACCAGAATTTGGTGATGAAGGTGAAGCTATAGACCTGAAGTCTGGCAGGTAGTGGCATTAAGGAAAGGGAGAAATAATGGAGATGGGGGGGTGACTGGTGAACTGACAGAATGAGTTAAGTAGGGTGTCGAATCTTGCAAGGGAGATTGCAGAAGCAGAGCCGCACACAATATCTCATAGTCAATAACGGGTAGAATGGTTTTGGTGACAAGGTCACGTTGGGTTGGTTTAGGGAGGCAGTCTTTGTGGCCATAGAGGTCTCCAAGTTTCACGCAATAGTCAATGTGGACAGAGAAGTCAAGGCTGCTGTCCAGCCAGACCCCAAGATATTTGAAGGAATGGGCTATGTCAATGGGTGAGCCATCCAGGGTAGTAAGTGTTGGCTAGTTCTCAGAACTGGACAGTCTCTAACTAGAACCAAAGAACATGGAAACTGTTGTTTTGGAATTTAGTTTCAGCTGGTTTTGGCGAAACCAATGGTGCACTTTGTCAAAGTTACACTGCAGGGGGGCAGCCACATCAGCGAGAGAGGGAACAGAGAGGTAAATCAGTGTCATCTGTCACAAACCCACTCAGCAGGTTAGCCCTCTACTCCCAAAGTGCCAACCTCTGAGCATAGTCTTATGAACAGTTAACAGAACAAAGTAACCCTCTTGTCTGTTTTTGTGGGTTCAAGTCACCTTTGTCCCAAGTTCTGGAGGGATTCAAACTGATAACCTCTTGTTAGCATACCCAATTGTCAGGCTCAGATAATTCTGTCTTTGGGGGGGGCCAGATATCTTTGCCTATGCACCTAACCAAGTATTACAAAATGAACCCTTAGAACTCTATGCAAGACCTAGAGAACTCTTACCTGTTTGCCAGTTTGGTACCACAATAAGCTCATGCACAGTGTCAGTTGTAACCATCTAAGCTTCACTTATAAAAAAAGAAGTTTCAAGGCACACCAGGCAGTTTCTATTTATAAAATATATATCTTTACTTTAAAATAGGTAAAAACAGGAAAACAGTAAATGCAGAACAAGATATCCCAACACATACAATCTTAAAAACAAAACAGGTTTAAAAGTGCAAATTCCTACAACCCATACACTCAGACTGGTCTTATCTAATGTATCCTTACTTTCTTAATCTTTCAGTGCTTTGATGTTCCTCTTTCTCAGTCAGAAAATGAATCTCTATGTATGTCTCTAAGGTCTGCTCAGTATACTTAAAAGCAGTCTTGAGCTGGTCTTCTCTGTGAGGTCACCTAACTCCGCCTTGGTGCATTTAAAATTTATATTTTATAACACAGGACATCCTAATAAGATATTTAAAAAAATAGGTGACATCAGTGAATCTCCTCTCTTCATGTGACTTCTCAAACCAGTCTGTGATCTGCTTTACACAGACATTAAAGTCTCTTTGATGTAATTAACTGGTTTCTTCTGACGATACCCCTAACACATGAAGATTGGACTTTCCAAACCAGTCTGTGATCTGCTTCACACAGACATAAAAGTCTCTTTGATGTAATTACTGGCCTCCTCTAACGATACCCCAAACACATGCATATGCCCCTATCTTCATGACACCTAGTACAAATCAAAGGATTTCCCTGAGGACGTCATAAATGGATATTTTAGTTCCTGGCTTCAAAGCAAACTGACAAGCTAATTGCAGCCCAGATATCTGTAGTTTAACCTACGTCCTGTCCTTTGAACTTATACCTGGGGGGGAGGATTTGATGTGTCAATTCAGCAAGACAGTAGCTTCTCTTGACAGACAACCCCCTACAAATTTTATATTGCAGAAAAAATACCATAGTGTAATCAGAACCAGCTGTCCACATGCCACAATCCTCCCCATCTAGACTGAATTTGAGGGCTCTGTCTCCTGCATGACATGAGCTTCCCAAATCAGTTCACTCCTTGTAGACACGAGACAACTCATTTAAGTTCTGATTGGTCGCTCCAGCAGAATGTAGAAGGGTCATGTCATGTCATATCCTTGCAAAGCAAGACTCCATCTTAGTAATCTTCCATTGTTTTCCCCATCTGCATCAGCCAAACCAGGGGGTTGTGGTCAGTTTTCCAATTACTTGCTCTTACTGAATAGAGGATGTGAAATGAAGTAGAAGAAGCAGGAGCTGATTTATGCTGTTTTTTTTATTTAGTAAAGGTATGCTAGCGTTGCCTGGATAAATTTCCTGGATCCACACCTGACTTAAGATCAGCCTTTCCAATTTTTCTCGTGCAGTAGTTTTGTTTCTGGTTCCTTCTCTCCTGCCCTCTTCTTTTTACAGCAGTGGAGGTTGGTCACTATCAAAGCCGTAGCAGTGTGAGGAAGGAGGCGAGTGCCCCGTGGGGGGGTACGGCAGGATTGCTGGTCCAGCCTCTGCATATCACAACCATAGTGCGCTGTCTACATCTGCAGGAGGAGAAATACTTATTATCCCTGCATGAGTCTGCTTGAGTTTGCCTGTGTCTGGTCGTAGTATCCAGAGTTATCTGAATTTACTTCGAGTCTCCTTTGATTACCCCTTGATTTTTTCTAGAGGGAAGTATCACTTTTAAATCTTTGATAATCGGTTCTGCTTTGTTTTATTTGTTTGTGTGAATTCACTATTTATTTTATTATTTTTTAGTAAAGTATCATTTAAATATAATTTTTTTGTGTGCATGTTTGCATATTTGTGTTTTGTCTTGATTAGTGTTAGTTTCACAATTATCACTGTATGTTTAGGGTTTTTTAAGATTACTTAGGATTTGGTGATAAAAGAAAGGTTTTATTTTATTTTACAAGTGTTTTTTTTTGCGGGGTTTCCTTTGAAAATTGTCACATGACCACAAGATCTGGTGAAAAGGCACATGCGCTGGCATTCTTCAGATCTCCAGCTGGCAGTGGCATTCTGAACACTGACAGGAATACAGCTAAATCAGAATTGTGTAATTCGTTCTTGGTGTATTAGTATTTGTGGTGGCAAGTCCCCCTTTTTTATATTGTCTTTGATTTTTTTCGTTATCTATATCTTGATCATAGAAAAAAGGTGTTTTTATTAAAAAATAGGAGGGCTCGTATAAGTCTGTATGAGATACTGGTTAATGTTTTACTGCACTGTGGAGAGACCTCGCCAAAGTGGGCCAAAGTGGACTCTAGCAAAATCTGTCTCTTGAGTCTCAAGTCCTTTACGTTGCGGTATTATTTGGTTTAATACCAGTACTAATCCTTCGTATACAAATATGAAGAGCAAGTAGAATTGTTTTTGTTGTGATTTGATATTACAAGAAGTATGTTATATGGTCTTTCTTTTTTTGGCAATATTGGTTTGTTAGTAGGTTTTAGTGAGAGCAATTTATGCATTTTTACATTTTTTTAATCCTAGCTTTTATAAGCTCTCCTAGTTCATATTTGGTATGTTTGATATAGCTGATTTATTTAAGTTTTAGACTAGGTGAAATTGATGGGTTTTTTATTTTTATGGTATTTTATAGTTACTTAAGGGTGACTGTCAGGTGTTAATCATTTGTTAATTTGTTAAATTTTATTTTCTGTATTTTATTTTAAACACTTCTTTTTTAGCAACTAACCAAGCCCCTTATAATTCTTTGGATTCTGAAGTCCTAATTTATCAAAGAAAGAACATTTATAAACATCGTTGTGACATAGATTAGATTTATTCAGGGATAACTCAACCCCTAGAACCTCTTAAAATATATAAGAACTGTTTTAAGGTCTTATTGAGAGGTTCTATGTTTTTTTCTGAACTACTTCTGAAACAATCTGCTTCAGTATTGTGTACTGACTGTTCTGCATGACTATTACTGAGTCTGACATACAGCGTTAAATCATTGGATGCTGGAATTAAGTCTGAAATTGTGAATATACGAATTGTGGATTCATTAGTGGACTTGATCCGGTGAATTGCGGACTGTGTGAAAATTTTGTGAAATTTTTGTGAACATTTTTTTTTTTACCATATGGGTTTCTTATACTTTTATGTACAATAAATCTTTCCTTAAAGATGAATATAAGAAATGGTAAAATCATCACACCTGCCCTTAAAGACAGCGTAAAGGACCCTAAAAATCCTAAAGAAAAGGCAAAAGACAGCTGACTAAGAAAAGGCTGTGTCTTTAGGGGAAATTTAGAAATAACAACATCAACTCCAGTGGAAAAAGTTTAGAAAACAGATGAAATAGTCAATGATAAGGAGGAGGTGTGAATCTGAAAATTTAGTAGAAAGTCCGGTAGTTGTGTTGGATATGGAAGGAAAAACCTTGGAAAAGACAATAGAAATTCTCAAAGAAAATAATAAAGAAAATAGTAAGTAAACACCCACAAAGGGACGCTTTGAGAATATATTAGAGGGAAACAGCTTTAAAAACAAAGAATTTATTGAAAGTTTAAAAGTCAGTACAACACATTTAAAATCCTTAATAGATGATCTCTATCTTGATAATGTAAAGAATGTTGATAAGGTCAAGAAAGAAGGAGAAATGAGTAAATATCTGGGAGAAGAATCCCAGAAGGAGATAGATCCTCCTATTAGTAAAATTAAAACCAGCACCTCTAAAACCCCTGATTATTCTGAAGTAAAGGGGCATATAAAATCTAGGAATAAGTGTGAGGAAAAAAACAAGGAAACAAAACCCCTAAATAAATTGTTGCAGGAAGAAACTAAGATAGAGGAAATAATTACAATTGATGATTCAAAAGAGATGACTAAGTTAGATCCATTTAGTCCATTAGATCTTTCTGGAAATATTATGATGATCAGACTCTTTAGATATTGCTGACACCTCTATTTTAGTAGGATCTTCAAATACAGTTTTTCAAAAGCTTGATAAGGAGGTTGAAAGTATCATCTTGGACCCTGAATTTCTTATGCAATGCCCTGATACATTGTCAAAATATACCATTAAGGCCCCTTGCTCATCCAATAATGGCAAACATAGTTTTGCTGGAGGCCCTTAATGATATAAGAGGGGAAATTAACAATTTTACTAATATGTTAATGGAAACAATGGAAACTGTAGAAAATGAAATAAGCAATATTGAAAGCAAATTGAATAAGGGTAGCGTATCATTTTCAACACTACAGATGGCAGATGCTCCCACAATAGAAAAAGGGAAGACATTTTGTAATCAGAATAGGAATGGGAAAGGAGGTAGTGGAAAAAAACAGAAAGAATAAAAAGATTATAAAAAATGAATCACTAAAGGAGAAAAAAACAAAGAATGAGGTTTTGTTGCTGGGAAATTGTTGTCAGCATACTGAACCAACAGTAGTGTTAAAGAATAAAGAATTAAGGTACTCGGACAAAGTGAAAGATAATTTTGATCAAAGAGGAAGGGGATAAAAAAGATATAAAAAACTGAGAAACAAATTTTAGGAATGGAAAAGAAGAAAGAAATGACATATACAGAAGAGATGAAAGTCATTATATTAGAAGGGAAAGAAACAGTCATTAGGATAAGTGGAGTTTTTCAAAAACATTATGAGACAATGAAATCATTGCAGGATCTTATGAAATATCTGCTTAAAGTAGAATTGGAAGTAAATTTGGAAACCCATGACATATTAATGGTGACAAGAGATTATCTGGATAAAGATTGTCCAGTTTATATTCTATTAAAAGAAATGGAAATTGCAAAAAAAAAAATCTGGTTAAAGCAACTTAATTTAAATTTTTTAGGTCTTGAAATTGCTGAACCTGTATTATGGCAAACAATCATGTCCCAATTAAGTCAGAACCAAATGACTGTAAAAGA
Organism: Neoceratodus forsteri; assembly: GCA_016271365.2. Taxonomy (NCBI): domain Eukaryota; kingdom Metazoa; phylum Chordata; order Ceratodontiformes; family Ceratodontidae; genus Neoceratodus; species Neoceratodus forsteri. The sequence goes on from CM057452.1 coordinate 575,533,957, forward strand.
AATTAATCAAGATCTTTTTGATATAGTTTTGGAAAATTTGAAATGGGATTTCTCTAAAAAAATGAAAATTTAAAATATATAGAGAATGTTAGAGAAACCAATTATACTTTATCACTTTTTGGTTTGAACAGAATGCAAGGAGAAAATGAGGTAGTCCTACAATCATTTATAATGTCTCTATTCTCAAGTTTGATGAAAATAGAAATAACAAACAGACATATAGAGAGAGTGGAGAGAATGTTTTTAAATGGTCCGAATACTCAAATTAACATCAAACGCCACTCAGAATATAGTATTTAGAACTTTTAGCACATGCAGAAAAATTGGATATAGCAGGTCTGTTATTGACAGACCTGAATAATTTGTCACAACAGGGCTTAGATGAAAAACAATATTGACTGAAAGATGGTATTGTTACTCCCCTTAACCTCAATGAAAGTAATAATCATATGTTTTATAATGCTAACTTATTGACATGGAATATAGCAGGATTATCTGGTCAAATGATTGACAATGAATGGAAATATTTTGTTAATGAGTTTGATATCATATTGTTTCAAGAAACCTGGTCTAAAGAAAATATTGATTTAAATGGTTTTGCTGCATTTCATTCACCAGCAATTAGAAATAAAACCTGTGGGAGATTTTATGGTGGTTTAGCCACATATATAAAAATTAAGAAGAAGAATATTTCCTTTATAATACAGATTAAAATTGAAACTAATTATATAATATTAAGGTTAAGATGGGGATGTCAACAGTACATTGTTGTTAATGTTTATTTTCCACCTGCCTCATCTAATAATAATAATGAAAACTTGTAGAATATGTTTTCTGAAGATACAGAATCTATATTAGAAAGATTCCCTGAATATATTATAATCATAGCAGGAGATTTTAATGCCAGAATTGCCAGACATGATTATTTAAGTTATTTTGAAGGAGAATTAAATTTGGATGAGTGTAATAAAAGGAATAGTATGGAAAAAACCACAAATACAAATGGAGTGAGGTTAGAGAAATTGATAGAAAATGTTCCACTTATGGTTTTAAATGGTTGACTGAAGGGTGATTGGGAGGGGAATATGACCTTTTTTTCACATTGTGGACAAAGTGTTATAAATTATGTATTATGTCTACCCGAACATTTTGATATATTTGGAACATTAAAAATAAAGATAAGACCTGAAAGTGATCACGCCTCCTTAGAATTGACTCTAAAATTGATGGAGGATGAAAGATGTGGGGAAGCAGTTAAACCACAATGTCAGGTGTCTATTAGGGGAAGAAAGGTCTTGCTTCGCTCACAAGTGAATAAAGGAATGTTAAATGAAATGTTTGCACATTGGGATATGCAGTATGATGTATTGTCAAAGAATTCAATAGAAGATGTGTTCCTATTGGATTATTATTTGGCTAAACTTAATGAGAAGATAATTCAAAAATATATAAAGAAAATAACATTAACATGAAAATAGAGAACTTGTGGTTTGATAAGCATTGTATTGCAGCTACAAAAGAGCTAAACACTCTGATTAGATGGACCAAAACACACCCTTCAAGAAAAAATTGTAACAATTTAAATAAAACTAGAAAGTTATATATAAAACTATTAAGAGAAAAAAATGAAGATAAAATAAAACAATGGGACAGAATGATGCTGGTGATAGAATCAAATGATACCAAAAGATTCTGGGAATTGGTTTCATCAGGAACTAATAATTGTTATTCTACCCCTACAATACATGTTCCAAAAGATGTTTGGGTAGAACATTTTAGAACAATAATTAATTACAAAGAAGGGAATGAAAATGTTACACTGATGGAGGATTTCCCCTATCATGGTTATGACCCTTTAATCATTAGTTTACAAGAGGTAGAATCAGCTTTATGTAAATTAAAAAAAAAATAAGGCTCCAGGCCCTGATTTAATTCCACCTGAGATTTACAAACAATACAATTATTTTTGGATACCAGTATTGACTTTTTTTTAAATTTATGTTTAAAATATAATTATACCCTTCCTGACTGGACAACCAACATTATTGTCCCATTACATAAAAAAGGCTCTGTATATGACCCAAGCAATTTTAGACCACTAGTTTATTGAGTATATCATCCAAAATATTCTCCAGAGTAATTTTGGAGAGGTTCCTCTTATGGATTGAAGAACATAATATATTTTCACCACTTCAAGCTGGGTTCAGAGAAGGCTTCTCTACAATAGATAATATCTTTGTCATAAACCATTTATTAGAAAAATACGTTAATCTAAGAAAGATGAAAATATATGTACTATTCATTGATTTTGCATATGCATTTGATTCAGTTAATAGAAACATATTATGGAAACTATTGTATGAGAAACATCTCTCATTATCCTTGTTATTGCCAATTATTGGATTGTATTCTAACACTAAAACAGTGGTGACATATGGAAAGTCAGGGGAACTCACTGAACCCTTCTCGTCTTATAGAGGAGTAAAGCAGGGTTGCCTTTTGGTGCCTATATTATTCAATATATATATAAATGTTATGCTTGAAGATAAAGTAGAGGATAAATTGGATTCTCCAAAGATAGATTCAATGAACGTGGGTTCTTTGGCATACGCTGACGACATCATATTATTATCCCTTTCTAAGTCAGGTCTGCAAAAAAGATAGATATTTTGGCCAAAATAAGTACTGAATTAAAACTTAGGATTAACCTGGATAAAACAAAGGTTATGATCCTAGGGAAACAAAATATGGATATTTCAAAATGCAAAATTTATTGTTATAAGGAATTAATAGAGATAGTATCAGAATATAATTATCTAGGAGTAAAAATTACAATGAAGGGTAATTGGACAAAACATCTAAAAGCTCAATGTGTCAAAGCTAAAATATGTACAAAAGCCTTATTAAAATTTAACTACCACTATGGAGAGAAGTCGATTCTCCCTGCATTAATTGCAGGAGAGGCTAAGCTGAATCCAATTTTGTTATATGGGGCCGAAATATGGGGCTTTCAAGATAATACTGAGAAATTGCTGGAAAGCTCTTCATCATACTATTACAAAGTACTTTTACAAGTACCACGAGCAACAGCTAATGCAATGGTCAGAGCAGAAATTGGCAAAGTAAAACTTTGTTTTATTAAAGAAATACGCTTATTAAACTACTGGTTAAAAATCATAAACAATGAGAAAAATATTCTTCCTATGCTATGTTTAAAGGAGAAAATGAATTGGTTTTAAACTGGGATAAAAACAAAGTGGTTGAACTATTTGGTTAAGACCCTGGAAAATTATAAATTAGCACACTTATGGAATGATGCTAATAGAGATATTAAAATCTCTGTACAATTTAGAGAAATAATAAAGAAAAAAGGTTATCTGGACTGTGAAGACAGAAGATATGGAAAAAATCAAAAAGCAAAAATGTGCTTCTTGGTTCAGAGAAAATAAAACAACCCATAGCCTCGAAGAATATTTAATTCTTCCAATTTGGAAAGATCAACACAAAGCCATTACTTGGGCAAGAATGGACTTAATTACATTCAAATATGTATATTTTAACAGAATAGATAAAACAGCTATAGATGATGGTGAAAACTGTAAATGTAGGCAAGGGTTTAAGGAGGATTTGCATCATATTTTAATTAATTGTCCCCTGTATGATAAAGTTAGAAAAGTTCAGCTTGCACCAACTCTTGCTATTTATGCAAACAATTTGTATGATGTGGTATTTATTCTACTAAATCCAAGGACTTATGAAGAAACAGTTAAGATTGAAAACTTCTTCATGACAGTGATTAAGCAAAAGAAAAAGAGGAAAAAGAAGAAGCTTGCAATATAAAAAATAATACTTACTGCTTTTTAATATTATTGCTGTTATTCAGTACTGTATTCTTTTTTCTTGTAAACACTTCTTGAATGCACTTTATCATATCTACTTACTCTTCGTCATTGTTTAAAATTTTTTTAATATGTATGTATTGTTGTAATGTCCAATAATTTGTTTTTAGTTTTGGATGAACAATAAATTATGACTGATGGACCACAAAATGCTGCCCATACAAGTATGGCTCTAATTTCTTTAGGGCCAACACTATGGCAAAACACTCCTTTTCCAGCGTGGAGTATGCCTGCTCCCTGGGAAGTAACTTTTTACTCAGGTAGGCTATTGGGTGATCCCCCCTTGGCTGGTTGTCTGACTCAGTACTGCCCCAATACCCATGTCTGAGGTGTCAGTCTGAACTTTAAAAGGTTTGCTATAGTCATGACTTGTCAAAACAGGAGTACGGGGGGGTGGCTTGGCTCCTAATGAGATGGCTGCCTAATGTGAGCGTTCTCCAACTCAGTGACAATCCTTGCAATAAACATCACTTTTCATTACAAATTTTAGTCTAGAGCTGCAAGGTGGGTAACAGGAGTCACTCAGGAGGTCAAGTTCAGCTTGGATTTCATCTCCGTATTCTCCTGTGTGGGGTGATTTCCTCGTAAGTTGCTTCAGCATGTTGAGACGCAGCGGTCCCGGAAAGGCCTTATGCTCAAGTACTCAGCAAACCCAGGACATGTTTACTATGCTTTTGAAACAAATGACTGTGGTTACACTAGCCTCAAATAACACTACATTGGCCATTAATAGACTCGATGCTAGGCTAGACCAGACCGAGAAAAAAAATAAAGGAAAATACTACAGCCCTGTAAGATCTCTCCTTGACAGTGCGGGAACAAGAGATGACAATTCTTATGTTACAAACCAAAGTGGATGATATGGAGAACCGGAGCTGACGTAATAATTTGCGACTCATAGGTTTCCCCGAAGATGTAGAGCAGGGGAATCCTATTGATTTCTTGCATGACACTTTACCAGATCTCCTGAAACACAATCTCCCTCCTGGCTTTCCAATTGAGCATGCGCATAGAACCCTTACCCCAAAGCCAAAACCGGACAACAGGCCCAAGCCGATTATGCTACGCATATTAAACTTTGCGGACAAGGAGTGGATTACATCTTGGGCCCAAGAGCTTGGAGCTCTTTCTTGGCAGGGGCACAAAAGCCTCGTCTTTCAAGTTTATTCCCAAGATCTGTCAGCTCGATGGAAGGAATACTCGGAAGCTCGGTGCAAAATGCATGAGTTGGGAATTAAATTTTTACTTAGATATCCAGCGACCACGCGCTTGGAAGTGAATGGTACCTACATCTCCTTTGCCACCCTGAACAGTCTTATGGAACACCTACACAATAACTGGCCATCTGATACTAGCAGGGAGGGTGCCCAAAAGAAGACTGCTATATCTGAAGGTCTCCAAAAAGATAACTTATCGCTAGAGGGTGCCTTCACTACAGAAGCTCAGCCTTATGGTTTCCATTTCAGGGCCAGAGTTCATCCTTACCAGCCATATCACAGAAGCGACAGCAAACTGAGAAACACCACAAGAGAGACCATCCCCAAGATTGGACCTGGAACTTCTCTGGTACGTCTGCTGGACCGTCATTGCCCTTTACTGAATATGACTCTAACTTCTTCTCATCTAACAGATATGCACTGCTCACATCAGCTATCCAGGATGACTTCCCTGCATATCTGGAGGAGGAGATGGTGCAGGAGGCCACTAAGACTGAATTCCTTTCTCATAAAAATGCTCCAGTCGAACTTACACTCAGTGCCTTCCCCCCCAGAAGCCACGGACAACTACTGTAGCGTTACTGGTTCAGAAATATGCGATGTCTTGAAGTCGCATCACCAGTCTCCTTCAGACACTGAAATAATGCAGGAGCTGGAAGTACAGGATAACTCACAGATAAGTGCCCGTAATCTTATATTTGATCTGAATGGCTTGGTAAAGGTCGGGGAAGGGGATTAGTTCCTGTTGTGGGTATATCCCTTTCTTAATTTGATGTTAACTGCTGGGTTAATTGCTTCCTTGTCCTACATGTCATAGCCTTGTGTCTTGTGTAGGATTCTGGGATGCAAATACTCATTGATAACGTCTTTGCTATTTTTGGGTGTCAGGATGTCCAGATGTCTGAAACTGGGGGGGGGGGAATCGGGATGTTTAACTTCACTTTTATCCTCTCTGGGGACAGGTGCTGGAGATTACAATCTTTAGGGAGGTTCAAAGGTGAGCACCATCATTTAGTGGGAGGGGTTATGGCAGTACATAAATATAGGTTTTCTCTGTAAAGCTGATACTCCCTTTTATCTGACTTAATGCGATGGAAACTAAGCGCTTACTCAGTTTTGTTATCCTTCATTCTTTTGAATCTAGAGGGAAAGTATGTACATAATATACTGTGATGAGCAATACCCATTTTCACTGGTGTTTGCAGAGAAACATAGGTCCACAGAAACACACCTGTACTGTCAATAGACTAGACTACTGCTATGGTAATAGTGTGTGTGTTTATCAATAGTACTCCACTTATATCCTTTCACAAGGAACCCCCGGCGCGAGAGCGCTTACATGGGGCGGTACACTCCGTCTCTGTTTATAGTCTCACCACCCTCATTACAGGTGAAGTGGTATGGTCTGTGAGGACTATGACTCCTCAGCCTGGGATACCTTTATACACCACTGTGCAAGGTAGCGCAATATTTGTAAATAGTTTGTGTTCTTTTTTCTTTATGATCCAAATGTTTTTGTTCATCAATGTTCAGAATATGTATATAACTTTCTCGGCTATATTAGAGAGGTATGTCACTAGTAACTCTTGGCAATTACATATTCCGCAGCAGACCAGGTCAGTAAGAACTGTCAGCTCTGTCAGTACCCTTCTCTGGTTAGTGGACCTTACCCTTACCCCCAAAATGGGTCTCCACCACTTTACAATAGCTCACTGTGTCTCTCTTTAGATGGAAACACACACCTTTTCCCTGAATGTAGTCCTATGTCAGGGCTGAGGCTCCAAGAGCCTAACACAGAGCTGCTGTGCTCCTATCACAACAAGCTCCAAACACCAACTGAACTACAGACTACTGTTCAAACCTCCCAACATTCTACTCCAACTCCCTGCTGCAGATTCCATTGTGGCTCATGCAGCTGTGACAGTTCTATGGTGATGTCATCCCTCAGTCTCAGCTGAGACTGAGAACAGAGTGAGACAGTGTAAAATCCATTTAACTGGAGTTTCACAAGCTGCCTTCCCTGCCTACCACTAGGTCTTACTGGGATTCTAGTAACCCCGGGTAACAAGGGGGTTACACTCACCCTTGACCAGGAAAATGGCTGTCCGCAGTCATTATTTACCCAGCTTTAGGCCATCCCACCCTATGTGCTACCTGCGGAGGGGGGTGATCAGGCCCCCTCCTACTATGTGTGAGCACAGGCATGCAACACTAAAGGGCCTAGAGGCCTTTAACTGACATATCAGCCTCTACACTACCCACTTACTATGGACGCCTAGTGGCTCTGGTAGAACTGTCCAGAGCATAGCCCTAATAGATCAGCATTGCAGTCCCTAGGGCCCTTCAGGACCACAGCCTGTCTATCCCCCATAGCTCTCTAGGGAAAATCTGTCTGCCTCCAACTTAACACCCAAAACCAAAAACAACCCGGGGACCTCCCTGACCTTGAGCAACCTGCAACCACACACCAAGAAACTAATACCACATTATTACATCATTTTACTGCCTCCTCCCTACCCCCACAACCACACCTGTGGAAGGAAATGGTTAATACAGTAACAATAATAACAACACCACAGTACTTTAAATTACTACACACGAAAGTACTAGTGAGGAACTCCGATGAGCCCCTCCTCCTCCTCTTCTTGTCTTCTCTTCTATCTTCTCCAGGAACACCTGCAAGAAAAAGAAAGACAACACACACTCCTAATCTGCATACACAGTCTACCTAAACCCCTTACCATCAAAACACTGGAGAATCCCAAAAAGATGTTTTTAGAAAAGGTAGAAAAACAGTATATACACTAGAAAATAGTAGAAAACAACAACATTATTTACAATACACATTTGGGGGATGGAGTGCCCTAAAAGTCCCAACTAGGGACCATAGGCGGGACTAATTGCAGCCTCACCAGTCACACGGCGCCATGCATATGAGCCTCTTCTTCCTCGCGAGTGCTCTTCTCCTCACGGCGATCGTCGAGCAGGCAAATTTAAACTGCAGAATGCATTTTTTTTCCTCAACTGACTCCACGGCGGGAGCCCATTTCAGCCATTTAACATAGCCATTCACACATGCAAGTCTCTCAGTTCATTCAAAAAGCATTTCCAATGTCCAGGGCACAATTTTCCTGTTGCAACCCCTAGTCTTCCACACTTTTCTTTACCACAGTTCTTTTTTAAAAGCATTTACAACATCCAGGGCACAATTTTCCTGTTGCTACCCCTAGTCTTCCACACTCTTCTTATCACACAGTTCTTTTAAAAATCAGGCAAAAACGTTGTAAACAATTGATGCAGGACAAGGGCACACTCTTTTAGCTTTACTGCTCCTTGGTAAACAGTTGGCATTTTAAACAGCAGCATAAGCTCCACAGCACACAGCGACACACTAGTTAAATTGCTTCAGCTTTTTGGGCTACCCACTGCCAGATAGCCAAAACACTAGCCCCTTTGCCCAAGCACCTTCCTCCCAGAATTAAATCCAAAGCGGTGCCTCCATTTTTGTAACCCCCAACCCCTGCCTTTTTGCAAAATGACAGGTGGCATGCTGTTAAAGCTGACAGCAGTACCTGGTGGGGACAGGGTTTGGGGAGGATTAGGTTACTCGGAACAGGGGGCCTAGGTTTGGCTACTCTGCACAGGGGCACCCAAGTAAATCCAAACACACGAAGCAATAACTGAAATGTCCAAAACCAGGAATGGGATTCTACAGTGTGGCTTTTATTCACATCCAAGCTGAACAAATAAAGCACAGACGGACCCCCACGGGGCTACATTCCTGGTAATGCAGATTAGAGACAACAGAACACTTCTTCACATTTCCAGCCCTCGGGCTCTAAACCCACCAGGCACACAGCCCGGTCTTGCATGCAGCTTTGGGTACACAGCCCGACTTGTACACTACTTGGGTTTTCCCCACTGGACCGGCTCCTCCGCCGGCCACTTGATCCACGGTCCATTATGGGAATGAAACAGTTTTCCTGTTGGTGGCTCCCCAACCCACCTTAGAGCCTTCGACTCCTAGAGGGAATCTTCCTTCCAATCCCACATCTGGGTACTTCCCTCATCACTGGCCAAGTGCATGAGGCAAAGTAGAAATCCACAGAGCAAAGCCGTAGAGGTGGACCTGGTTACTAAAGATGGGGGGGTTCTCCCACCTCCAGCTCCCACAATCCATACCTGGCCATTTCTCTGGAAACTAAACAACTCTTTTCTGAAAGCTTGGCAATGTATATTACTGGGTAGACATATGTCACATCTCCTCTGCATGTCTTGCCTTCCCCTATGTGCTGGACTTGAACATACTTTTACTTTTGGCTAAGCCTATTACTCTAGGCCTCCCACTACTTCAGTAGTCCAATCCCCACTATCACACAAGTCCCAGGGTGAAAACATGGGTCCTTTAGAAAGAGCAGAAACTCACCCTCCAGTTGCAGGTGCCCCACAGGCGAATCACAAAATCTTCTTGTTTCCCACACTCTTGGACAAAATGAGGCAGCTTCTCCACTAACAGTAGCCAAGGGGTTGCCCCAGGAATATGCAGGCTAAACTTTCCTGCCCCATCCCCTCAGGGATGGGGCACTCAGACCGGAATCAGCGGTCTCCACCACTTTACAATAGCTCACTGTGTCTCTCTTTAGGTGGAAACACACCTTTTCCCTGAATGCAGCCCATGTCAGGGCTGAGGCTCCAAGAGCCTAGCACAGAGCTGCTGAGCTCCTATCACAACAAGCTCCAAACACCAACTGAACTACAGACTACTGTTCAAATCTCCCAACATTCTACTCCAACTCCCTGCTGCAGATTCCATTGTGGCTCATGCAGCTGCAACAGTTCTATTCTATTCTCATCAGTGACATTGCGCAGGACCTAGAAGGCAGAATTTCACTGTTCGCTGATGACACAAAGCTCTGTAACAGAGTAGACACACCAGAGGGTGTAGACAGAATGAGAAGGGACCTGCAGAAACTTGAAGAATGGTCAGGGGTTTGGCAGTTGAAATTCAATGCAAGGAAGTGCAAGATAATGCATATGGGGCACAAAAACCCTGGCACAATATATCAGTTGGGGGTGAGGATATAGCATGCACCAAGCAGAAGGGATCTTGGGGGTTATCATCTCTGATGACCTCAAGGCAGGGAAACAGTGTGACAAGGCAGCAGAGTAAAGCAAATAGGATGCTGGGATGCATAGGCAGGGGCATCACCAGCAGGAAAAGGGAGGTCATAATTCCACTATACAAGACACTAGTGAGGCCGCACCTGGAGTACACTGTGCAGTTCTGGAGACCTTACCTACATAAGGACATAGACAGGGTAGAGAAGGTTCAGAGGAGGGCAACAAAGATGGTGCATGGATTGCATCACAAGTCCTATGAGTACAGGTTGAAGGCACTGAACATGTACTCCCTGGAGGAGAGGAGGGAGAGGGGATATGATAGAGACATACAAGTATCTTACAGGGAGGAACAGGGTGCAGGAATGCACTATTTTTAAGCGAAAAAGATGTTCCAGGACTAGAGGGCATGGGATGAAGTTGGAGGGAGGACGATTCAGAGGAAACGTGAGGAAGAATTTCTTCACAGAACGGGTGGTGGACAAGTGGAACACCCTGCCAGAGGAAGTGGTGGGGGCTGAAACAATCACGGGATTTAAGAATGCATGGGATAGACATAAAGGAATTCTAGAGGTCAGGGGTAAGGGGCAACAGACTTCTTGGAAAACATAAACTGAACTTACAGACTTAAATGGGCAGACTGGGTGGGCCATAGGCCCTTATCTGCTGACACTGTCTATGTATCTATGTATCTATGTATTGTGATGTCATCCCTCAATCTCAGCTGAGACTGAGAACAGAGTGAGACAGTGTGAAATCCATTTAACTGGAGTTTCACAAGCTGCCTTCCCTGGCTACCACTAGGTCTTACTGGGATTCTAGTAACCCTGGGTAACAAGGGGGTTACACCTTGCTGGGCACCCCTAACGGCCACTTCCTAGTGGTAAATATCTATGCCCTGAATCTGGATGACCCTTCCTTCTTTCTTGACCTGAACACCAAATTAGAGTCAATGGTACAGAATGACACACCTATTATATTTGGGAGGGATTTTAATCTCACCTTAATCCCTGTGTTAGACAGATGTGATCAAGGTAAGGAAACGCATATGCGAGGGGTGCAGGCGGCCCTTCACCTTAGCTCTGAGTACCAGCTGGTAGACATTACTCTCGGTAGATAAAGTGGAAGTAGGCTCTAGGCCCATGGAGACCACTTTTCCCACAAAAGTGGGGGATATCAGATATAACTTCCCAACAATAACCTATCTAGCTCCAATTTAAACTGGCTGCATGATGTCTGCTCGACTATATACTGCGGTAAAGAATTCCAAAGAACCACAGCTCTCACAGTAAAATAATATTTTCGCTTGTTGGTAAGTATCCTTGGTATTTGAATTTGCCTGTTATTACATCTCAGGCCATATACTTTATCCAAATATTTTAGTCCACTTAAGTTCACAAGATTTTCATCATTTAGAATATTGAACAACAGCAACAGGTCACCTCTATCCTGTCTTGTCTGCAAATCATATAATCCTAATGATTTTACCCCTTCTTGATATGCAAAATGTTTTATTTCCGGTATTAATTTTGTCATTCTTCTCTGTAAACTTTCCATCATTTTTTTATCTCTTTCCAAATATGGTGCCCAGAAAGAAACTGCATAATCAGTGTGAGGTCTGATATATGCTCTATATAATTTTATAATACATTCTTTATTGTGTGTTATAAATCCTTTTTTGATAGCATTAATAATACAGCTTCCTGTTTGGATTACCTTATTACATTGGTTACTCCAATCAAATTTGTTATTTACTATAACTCCTAAATCTTGTTCATACCATCCTATCTTAATTTTATTCCCACACAGAGTTTAATCAATATTGGGGTTTCTCTTCCCTAAGTGCATAACTAAACATTTTTCTGTATTGAAAAACATGTTATTTTCTTTAGCCCATTTTTCAATAATCAACAGATCTTTTTTTAATATATTTATTTTTATTTCAGTATCAACTTCTGCTGAAATTTTAGTATTGTCTGCAAATTTACTTATCTGACTTGAAACTCCCAACTGTAAATCCCCAATAAATATACCAAAAAGAGTAGGACCCAAGACAGAGCCCTGCAGTACTCCACTTGTTACAGAAATGCTACTAGAGATTATATCACCTATCCTTACTCTCTGTGATCTGTCCTTTAACCAATCCTCGACTCACCTAACAGTATAACTATTAATTTCTGACGATCAATTTCATAATTAATAGATTATGTGATACCTTATCGAACGCTTTTTTGAAGTCCAAGAATATAGTATCCACTGGAATGCTTCTATCCAAACTAGCGCTGATGTTCTCATAAAAAGTTACCAAATTTGTTGTACATGAGCTACCTCTTCTAAAACCATGCTTAGTACACCCTACAGCTCGGGACTATTCCTATCACTCTGGGGTGCATGACACATATAGTAGGCTGGACTTCTGGCTTATTTCCCAAACTCTTACACACCAGGTCTTGGAATCTATTATTCTCCCCATGGTCATCTCGGATCATGCTCCAGTACAACTGATTATATCTTGGGGCCTTCCTGCCCCACAGTCATCTACCTGGAGATTGGACCCGCTTCTTCTATGGAACTCTACATTTGTAAAATAGGCCAAATCAGAAACCGTAAACTTTCTTCAGGAGAACCCTATAGACGGCACCTCTTCCCAAAACACCTGGGAAGCTTACAAAGCGACTATGCGGGGTAAGATCATAGGGTATGCCTCACATAGGAGGAAAACTAGAGAAGGGGAACTGACTCAACTGAAAAGAGACTTGCTCGATGCTGAAAAGACTCTTAAGGCTCAATCACACCAATCTTCTCAGTCTATGTGGGGGCGACGGGTCCTTGCTATAAGAACTAGGATAAATGAACTTCTATCCCGAAAGGCTGATTTGGCTCTCATCAGGATAAAGCACTCTTATTGGGGGGAGGGGATTTTGGCCTACCAACTGAGGAGACAACAAGGGAATAGATATATAGGGGGGCTGAAAGATCCAGTCTCAGGGATAGTGAAAACTAATCCTCAGGAAGTGAATGATATCATGACAGCATTATATTTCCAACTACATCTGTCAACCAGAGCAGAGCCCTGTCCAGATACGACAGCATTCTTACAAAGTATTAGTCTTCCGAAGCTATCCCCAGCGCAGAGTGCCACTTTTGAAAAGCCTTTGACACAAGCGAAGGTAGTGACTGCCCTGATGGCCCTAGAGAAAGGGAAGTCCCCCGGAAGCGATGGGTTTCCTGTAGATTTTCTACAGATGATGTCCCCTCTGATATCCCCATTGTTGTGCCAGGTATTTAAGGAGACCGAATCAAAGGGTATATTGCCCCTCACCCTCAGGGAGGCAATTATCACAGTTCTTCCAAAAAAAAGATAAACTTCCCGAGGAGGCAGCTAGCTATCACCCTATATCCCTGATAAACTCAGACAGTAAGATCTATGATAAAGTGCTAGTTAATAGATTGGCCCCTATCCTATCCTCCTTGATACATCCATATCAGGTAGGGTTTGTAAAAGGCAGATATAGTGCCGACCACGTTAGAACACTTATTAATCTCATTCACGTGGCTAGTCAGGAAACATCAGCGCCCAGAAATGCCTTGGCCATCAACTTTGCAAAGGCTTTTGACTCCGTGGAATGGGATTATTTGCAAAAGGTTTTACAACACTTGGGCTTTTGGCCCCATTTCAGAGCAGCTGTGTCTTCCATATATACATCTTCCCTAGCTAAAGTCTTCAGCAATTCCGTATTGTCTGAATCCATTCAACTACACAGAGGCACAAGGCAGGGATGCCCTCTCTCCCCTCTTCTGTTTGTCCTTGCAATCGAACCTTTGGCAGCTGCAATCAGACAAAACCCCCGTATAAAAGGCCTTGGTCTGGGGCAGGCACAAATTTCCACCTTGCTGTATGCTGATCACTTACTAGTAATGCTGGGCGATGTTAAGGAATCCATACCCCAACTCTTAGCCCTTCTAGACCACTTTTCTACCATTTTGGGACTAAACGTTAATCAATCTAAAACAGAAATACTTCCCCTTAACTCTCAGTGTCAACCCCAATTCTTGGCTCATTATGGTTTAAAATAGTCTCAACATGTTATCACGTACCTGGGTATTAAAGTTGGGGCTAACCTTGCAAAGTGGTGGGATAACAACCTAGGCCCCTTGCTGATTAATTGTAAACTCAAGCTAGATCATATAAATAGGCTCCATTTGACTATGGCAGGCAAGATAGCAGCCTTTAAGATGACCCTTGCCCCAAAATATTTTATTTGCTATCCCTGTTTTTCCCATCTCATTGGGTTCAAAAAATAGATATGATGATTGGCTCCTTCCTTTGGGGCTCTGATAGGCCCTGCTTTAGTAGACACCAGCTCAGGGCCCACTGACATAGAGGGGGTTGGGGTCTCCCCTGGGTCGAAGGCTATAAACTGGCTTTTCAATGTGCCCAAACTTTAAATTGGTTCCACCCACACAGTATTGAATCTCCTCAGTGGCTATTACTTGAGCAGATTCCCTGTAATAGCCTCTTTTCTCTGGTTCTCCTCTTCCCATGAGTCTCTATCTCATCCCACTATAGGCTCCTCAATTAGATATTGGAGGCTCCTATACAAAAAATTAAAACTCTCTGCCCTTCCTCTTCTGTATATGCCCCTATGGGCTAACCCTAACCTTACGTTGGGGGCAAATCAGTGGCTTGGCCTCTCTGGCAGGAGAAAGGGATTATATTTATTCAGGATTTATTGGTGCTTAACTCCCTGTTGGTAGACACCTATCAGAACTTGCAATTTAGTCAAATCAGACTTCTGGAAATATTTACAAATCTGTGACACTCTTAAGCCCCTTCTACGGCAGGGAAATGCACTTACAGACTTTACTCCTCATTTAAAGGGGTGGCTCCTCCTATCCAACAAGGTAGCTGCCACAATGTATGCAGCAGTGAGGGACACTTTGCCCTCCTCTAACATAACATCTAAATCTAAATAGGAAAAGGCCCTTCAAATGCAAATCTCTGAGACGTAATGGAAGCAGTGCTGGCAAGCTGGATATAAGATTCACAAAGACACCGCAGCAGACTCATACATAATAAAATACTGCCCTCGTGGTACAGGACACCAGTGGTGCTAAAGAAAATGAAAGTCTTTGTACATGACACATGTTGGAGATATCTCCAGCCTGGGGGGAACTTGTACCATATTCTTTGGCATCACCCTCGGATTTATGGTCTATGGGAGAAGGTGGTACAAGAAACTAACCTGATCTTACGTAGTCCAATCCCAGTCAAAGCAGCTCTCCTGCTGCTGGGTCTGAGATCTGAAGCTCCACATCTTAAATATCAGGAATTTAGATGGCAAATGCTGTTCAGTATGCAAGTGAAGTGGGCAATCTTGCAGAACTGGAAAAGTACTATTATGCCAGGTATCAATGACATTATATCAGCACTTCCTTCCATATATGAATTGGATAGACACTAACACATACTTACTGAGAAGATGGGTTCCTTCTTTCTCTGTTGGGCCCCCTTCATGGCTTATCTGTCAGACAGGGCTGGAATCGGCTGATTTATGTTCTATTTCTCTTTTGAAACCTCTCATGCTCTTAACCGACTGTTTACTGTACTTATTTGACCTTTCTGCTATAATGATAATTTTATTAGTGATTATAATTTCTTAGGCCCCATCTGAACAGATATTATTTGTACATAGTTTACCCACAAAATTGTACTGTTTTGCTCTGTGGGTACTAGTAGTTATCAAGGAGTGTCTGTGGATGTTTATTGTGATGTTGTTTTGCTATTTTACTCAAATGATTCAAATCTGGGACCTCCTTCTTTCTTATACATCTACTGTGCTTCCATGTTCCACTAACACAGTAGCAAGGCCACATAGAAGTAGTATCTTAATATATCTATATGACTTTGTTTACTATGTGGTGCCATTCCTCCAGGTGTTGTCTTGGAAACGACCATGAGAAGGTGTAGCTACCGTGTTTCATGAAGCCTTGTCTTACATATGGTGATACCTTCCTATGGTTGTGAGTGGCTGGAATTACTAAGGTAGGTGCCTCTATTCATCTCTTTTATACTACGCTGTCTGACTGCCTAAGAGATACAGGCCCCCTTGGGGTCCTTTTTTTCTCTATGCTTGTATAATACTTTCAAGGTGGCAATATGCTGGTACATTTTAGAGAGATGTTTGCATTCTACTTTTATATATGTTAGACATACGCTTGGAGTGGGCACATTATTCTGATATGTGTATGTTCAGTAGTGTGGTCTTGCAAATCATGTTTGTGGCTGTATGTATCTGTATTATAATGAAAACAAAAAAAGTAACTGAAAAAAAAAAAACCAGGAGCACTTCACAGTGCCTCCTTTAGTTTGGAAAAGGCTTCCTCACAGGCTGGACCCCAGGTAATTTTCTTGGGCATCCCTTTCTTTGTTAGGTCAGATAGGGGAGCGGCCAGGGCACTGTAATTGGGTATAGATTTTCTATAGTACCCTGTTGTCCCAAGAAAACTCCTGACCTGCTTATGTGTCTCTGGTCTGGGCCATGCCTGGATTATCTCTATTTTTATTTGGTTAGGACAGAGCTGTCCTCGGCCTACCACATGCCCGAGGTATGCCACCTCTTCTATGGCCACCTGGCATTTCCTGGCTTTGACACTGAGCCCAGCCCTCTGTATCCTGCCCAGCACTTCCTTAAGGTAGGATAGGTGTTCCTCCCAGCTGGTACTAAAGATGGCAATGTCATCCAGATACGCCACGGTGTACTCCTCAGCACCATTTAACACCTGGTTCACCAACCTTTGGAAAGTGTCCAGGGCGTTCTTCATTCTGAAAGGCATTACTTTAAACTCAAATAAGCCTATCGGAGTGATGAAGGCTGACCTCTCCCTAGCTCTGTCCGTCAACTCTACCTGCCAATACCCCTTGGTCAGGTCAGTCGTCGTAAGGTAGGTTGCCCCCCCAATTTGTCCAGGAGTTCGTCTGTCCGGGGCATTGGGTGGGCATCTGACTTTGTGACTGCATTCAGTCGATGACAGTCTACACAGAAACGAGTCGAGCCATCTGGCTTGGGTACAAGGACTACGGGTGAGGCCCAGGGACTATGGGATCTCTGGATTACCCCTAAATCCAGCATCTCCTCCACTTCCCTCCTAAAGTCCTTTTGGACAGCCTCTGACACCCGATATGCTGTCCGCTGTATGGGCATCTGTGTGCCTGTCTCCACATCATGTGTTGCTAAGGGGGTTAGTCCAGGATTGGCGCTAAAAAAGGGGGCAAAGTCTGCTAAAACCTCCCTTACTTCCTGGATCTGGTCTGGGGTCAGCTAGGGAGACAATTTTACTGCCTCCACAGAGGATTCCCGCTTACTCTCTTCCAGCAAGTCCAGAAGGGGGTCTCCTTCGTCTGTCCCCTCCCCATGACTACACACTGCAAGCAGCATGTCAGCCCTATTTGCATATGGCTTCATCATGTTGACATGGTACATCCTTTCTGTCTATCTTCGGTCAGGTAACTCCACAATATAGTTCACGTCATTTACTTTCCTAACTACTTTGTATGGTCCTGCCCACTCAGCCTACAGCTTGTCTTTCCGGACCGGAATAAGGACCATGACTTCCTGACCCATCATGTATGAGCGAGCTCTGGCTCTGCGGTCGTACCACACTTTTTGTTTCTGTTGGGCAGCTGCCAGGTTGCTCTGGGCTGTCCCCCAAAGCTCCTTCAGCCTTTCCCTAAATCTAAGGACATAATCCACAATGGGAGTTCTCTGGGTGGTGTGCTTGCCTTCCCAGTCCTCCCGGATCAAGTCTAGGGGCCCACGTACCCGGCGTCCATATAAGAGTTTGAAGGAGGGAAATCCTGTCGACTCTTGGGGCACCTCCCTATATGCAAACAACAGGCGAGGAAGGTATTTCTCCCAGTCCCTCCCATGTTGTTCAGCAAACACCTGGAGCATTGACTTTAGGGTACCACTGAATCGTTCCACAAGCCTATTAGCTTGTGGGTGATACAGTGTTGTGCATCTCTGCACCACCCCACACTTCTCCCATAAACATTTTATCAGGTCCGACATGAAGGAACCCCCTCGATTGGTGATTACCTCCTGCAGAAACCCAACATGGGAGAAAATCCCAAGTAAGGCATCTGCCACTTTGTCTGTCCTCAGAGAGGATAGGGCGACTGCCTCTGGGTACCGGGTGGCATAATCCACCAGTGTCAGGATGAATCTCTTCCCTGAGGAGCTGGGGGTAATTAAAGGCCCCACAATATCCATTCCCACCCTCTGGAATGGCTCCTCCACTATGGGCAAGGGAATCAGGGCGGCTTGGGTTTTCTTGCCCACCTTTCCTATTTCTTGGCACCAGTGACAAGACCTGCAATACTCCTTCACCTGCTGGGTGAAGTTAGGCCAGTAGAAATTCTGGGCCAACTGCTGCATTGTGTGCATGATTCCCAGATGACCAGACAAGGGACTATCATGTGCAGTCTTGAGCAACTGCTCATGACACCTCTGGGGAATGACAAGCTGCCTGCCTAACATCCCTCCCTCTGTCTGTATTACCTGAGTATACATAAGTCCATTTTCCCAATAAACCTTATATCTGCCATCACCTCCCTGTGCACCTTCACAGTCTGCCCAAGCCCTCAGCGTCTCTAAACTAGGGTCACTCTCTGAGCAGCTGCAAACCCCTCATACATTCCCAAGGCATGGGATAGGTCCCCTTCAGATGCTAAACTAGGGTCCCTAGCACTAGCATCAGGGCCCTCTGGATTACTGTCAATCCCAACCCTCTGACAATGGGTCATCCCTTCCTCTTCGGAGTAACCCTCTGTAGCTGTGTGGTTACTTGCTACTGGGGAAATTTCTACCCCCTTTTCATTAGTCTCTCTATCTGGAGAGACAGGCTGGGGAACCAGCCTCTCAGTGGTTTCCACAATGGCTTCTGTGGGGTTTACAGAACTACTATTTTCCTTTGCCGCTTGGCTACGGGTAACTGCACATACCATCCCCTGTTTTACACTGTTGCCCAGGATCTCATCCACTGCTAAGGTTTTGGCAACAGCCACCTGTTACTCTGTTCCCCCTGTTTCACCCCAGTCCAGGAGAACACTAGCGAGTGGCAATGTTTTCTCTTCACCCACAAAGTCCTGTACAGTGACGTATTTATTGAGTATAAGCTGACCAGGCTGTACCAGATCCCCTTTCACCAATGTCAGGGATGCCCCTGTATCCCTTAACCCTTGCGTCTGTACACCATTCACCATGACTGGGTGCATGTGTTCCCTCATGTTCACTGGCATGCTTCCAGGGACACACAAACAACCCACTTCTTTTCTCGCACCTGGTTGTGTATTATTGCTCACCTTTTTGGGACACTGTCTGGAAATATGCACAGTTTCTTTATACAACCAACATTCATTTCTTCTCTCAGAGAAATCTTTTCTGTGAAGCCTGGGGCTGACTGATTTCGGTGGAGGCAGTGAGGGTTTTAGCTGCCCTGAAGACGTGCTTTTTTCTTTCTGCGCTGCCACGCCTTCCCCATTTGCTCTCATTGCAGGTCTGCTCTTGGCATAACGGTCCGAGAGTTCAGCAGCCTCTTGCACTGTTTTGGGATATCGGTCCTCTAGCCAGGTTTTCACCTCTGCTGGGCACACCCAGAAAAACTGTTCTAATAAAATCACATTTTCAATTTTATCAACAGAGTTTGCCTCAATTCCTTCCTACCAACATTTTAAAAACTGACGTTGTTTCATGGCTAGCTCCTCGTAGCTCATATCAGGGCTTCCCCTGAGCTTACAGAATTTAACTCTGTATGATTCAGCAGTTAATTCAAACTTTTTTAACAGTGCAGCTTTTAGTTTGCTGTAATTATTACTGTCCTCATTGTCCATTTGACCCAATGCATCCTGAGCTTTCCCAGTAAGTAGCGGGGATTGCTGGAAGCTCCAGGACTCTCTAGGAATTTTAGCCTGAATACAAACTTTTTCAAAAGAATTTAAAAAGGCATCCATATTTTCCCCCTCTTTAAATTTGGCTATTAATTTGGAGTTCAATTTGTAACCCAGTCCTGCAGTCCCAGTTAAACCCAAGGCACTTACGTGCTCTGGTGCTGCTGGTTGGAGTTGTAGCTTCTCCAGTTCGTGTTGCCTCAGGCGCTCCTCTCTCTTCTCCTCTGCAGCTCGCTGGTGCTCACACTCCTCACGGTCTGCCTCTCAGTGTTCTCACTCTGCCTCACAGTCTGCCTCTCATTTCTCTCATTCTCTCCTCTCCTGGAACTCCAGCTCCATCCTGCGCAACTCAATTTGTAGCCTGAGTACCTCTGGATTCAGGATACTGGTGACCTTCCCCTGCTGCTGTGGCCTTTCACTGACCATGGCCCTGTTGCCCTCCTTATCAGATCTGGACACTGCACTGGCTGCTAGCCCTGCCACACTTCAGGTCTGGTCCTTTCCAGTCATGGTCTATCACTCGCTGCTCTGGGTATCTGCTACCATCAGGGCATCTATGAGGTTCTGCTTTTTGGCTGTGACCTCGACTGGGACTCCTCTGTCCCCGCACAACTGCTTCAAGGAGTCTACAGTGTGCCTGCTGTAGTTGGAAGCCATCTTTTTTCCTCACTATTGCTACTCTGACTTGCACTTTAGAAAAAAAATTTAATTGGTAGGAACTTGACTGTAAGCCAAGGGATATAGTTCTGTTTCCTTTTGAAATAAAACACTGCCTTTCTTTTTTTCCAAGTGAGCTGAACAGTCTCAAGCTGACACACTGAACAATAAAGCTTATACCACCAAACCTTTTCGCACCACTGCCAACCAATCTGTCACAAACCCACTCGGCAGGTCAGCCCTCTACTCCCAAAGTGCCAACCTCTGAGCGTAGTCTTGTGAACAGTTAGCAGAACAAGATAACCCTCTTGTGTGTTTTTGTGGGTTCGAGTCACCTTTGTCCCAAGTTCTGGAGGGATTCAAACTGATAACCTCTTGTTAGCGTACCCAATTGTCAGGCTCAGATAATTCTATCTTCGGGGGAGGCAGATATCTTTGCCTACAGGCACCTAACCAGGTATTACAAAATGAACCCTTAGAACTCTGTGCAAGACCTAGAGAACTCTTACCTGTCTCCCAGTTTAGTACCACAATAAGCTCATGCACAGTGTCAACTGTAACCATCTGAGCTTCACTTATAAAAAAAAAAAGAAATTTCAAGGCACACCAGGCAGTTTCTGTTTTTAAAATATAAATCTTAACTTTAAAATAGGTAAAAGTAGGAAAACAGTAAGTACAGAGCAAGATATCCCAACACATACAATCTTAAAAACAAAACAGGTTTAAAAGTGCAAATTCCTACAACCCATACACTCAGACTAGTCTTATCTAATGTATCCTTACTTTCTTAATCTTTTCGTGCTTTGATGTTCCTCTTTCTCAGTCAGAAAATTTAGCTGGCCTTCTTTCTGAGTCACCTAACTCCACTTTGGTGTATTTAAAATTTATATTTCATAACACAGGATGTCCTAATAAGACATTTAAAAAAAAATAGGTGACATCAGTGAATCTCCTCTCTTCATGTGACTTCTCAAACCAGTCTGTGATCTGCTTCGCACAGACATCAAAGTCTCTGTGATGTAATTAACTGGTTTCTTCTGATGATACCCCAAACACATGCATACTGGGCTTTCCAAACCAGTCTGTGATCTGCTTCACACAGACATAAAAGTCTCTCTGATGTAATTACTGGCTTTCTCTGATTATACCGCAAACACATGCATATGCTCCTATCTTCATGACACCTATTACAAATCAAAGGATTTCCCTGAGGATGTCAAGAATGGATATTTTAGTTCCTGGCTTCAAAGCAAACTGACAAGCTAACTTCAGCCCAGATATCTGTAGTTTAACCTATGTCCTGTCCTTTGAACTTATACCTGGGGGGGAGCTGATGTGTCAATTCAGCAAGACAGTAGCTTCTCTTGACAGACAATCCCCTACATATTTTATATTGCAGAAAAAATATCATAGTGTAATCAGAACCAGCTGTCCATGTGCTACATCGTCCACATACATATAGATTTGGAAGGGAGAACAGACTGATGGGAGATTGTTTATGAATAGGGAACAAAGAATGGGGACACCAGTTTGGATGGGAAGGGGGGGCTGACTCTTCTAACTTGTACAGATTGCTGTGTGTTATGGAGGTACGGTCACCATTAACTAAAAATACCATCAACAGCTTAAACTCTGGTTCAGTTTCAGTTGGCATCCATCTGTATCCCCCTTCCCCGGGACGAGGCTGAAAATAGGCAAACAACTGTCTAGTCCTCTCCCTGGTCAACAAAAGCTAAATAAAAAAATAAATAAGATCGGAACCAGTTAACGGCAGGAAGAGTGAAATTTACGGATAAGACGGTGATGGGAGACTGAGTAAAAGGCTTTTGCCAGATCCACAAAAATGACAGAAGTGATTTGGCCTTTGACTGGATATGGTCAGTGTATAAAGTCCCATAAGGCAGAAAGTATACAGTGAAAGTCCAGTGCTATCAGTGTTGGTGTTAGCTGAGGGAACACCAGGGTCAGCACCAGAGAGGATGGTTGAACAGGCTGGTGCCTGCAGGAAAGCTCTTTAGCATCGGGAGGGAGATGGCAACCATGGCTCAGGCCGGGGGGACTCACGGGAGGGAGGGCAGAGGCTCCGGGCCTAGCAAGAGGTTGGGCTGTGTCCCAGTGACTGTCAATGCTGAGTTTGTTAACGATGAGCCACCTGAATGAGTGCCCACTGAAAACAAGTGCCTTAACAGCAGGGGCTCTGAGAAGTTGGTGGGGTGCCAAAAACTCTGGAACTGCCACCCACTACCAAAAGATAGGTTGGACGAGCTGCCAATGGTAGCCTTGCAGGAGAAAGGGCATGCTTGTTATCAGAGGTGCAAATTATTTAGACCTGGGAACTTTGGAAGTGAGAGTACCATTGCTCCCCTTCGCTCTAAAACTGCTGTGAGCCTGTTGGTCGGATTCTTGGACTGGACAGTTTTGTTTCCTTTTGCTGGGACATTTTATATTTCTGTCCTAGTTATTTTAGTTGCTGTAGTACACTGCTCACTTGTGATTTCTCCATATTGTAGTTATTTTAACTTTTTTGTCTGTTAGGTGATTGGGTGTGTAGGTGGGGGGTATTTAGTGGTGTGTATGTGGTGTGTGTGATTTAGGGCTTGATTGTATTAGTGTATGTTTGGTTTGTGTGTGGGTCATTTATTTATCTAGTTAAGCTTTGTTGGGTTGAGGGCCTAGATTGCTGGCATGTGTCTGGGGGTGCCTGGGGAGCAGGGGTGGGCAAGAATTGTGTATGGGGCATCCCAGCTCCGTGACCTGTGGCCCTTCACTGACCTCTCTCTATCTCTAATAACACAACACACTGCTGTTTAGAGGTCAGGATTAGAAGGGGCCACATTGGTCGGAATTGGCGGAGTGCCTCATGCAGATCGGATGGGGGTAGGATAGAGGTGGTGAGGTGCAGAAGGCACCCTGGGGTTCGACGGGACCTAGAGAGAGGCCAGACATGTTTGGTTCCAGTCCTCAAGGATTCCATGAGATTGAGTGGGAAGGCAGCCAGAGGGGCTGCACTGCCCAGCAATCCCGAGGGTGGTGCTGTGCAATGCCAGGTCGATCAGAAATAAGACCGCAATTATTGCAGATCTGGTTTCATCTGTCGATCTGGCATGCATTACAGAGACCTGGATTGAGGACGATGCCGGCTTGGTTCTAGAGGCTGCCATCCCCCTCGGGTACTCCATTGCGCACTGCCCCAGAGTGGAACGCAGGGGTGTAGGTGTGGCCATCTGTTTTAGATCTGAGCTGGGCTTCACCGTGCACCCAGTGAGAACACTGAATTCATCTGAATGTGTGGCCATCCATAGTGGTCCAGGCGGGGTTGCAGGATTCTCCTGATTTACCGCCCCCCCCCCCCCCGGAGTGGCAGGAGAATTCATGCAGGAAGTAGCCGATTTTGTCGCTGGTGAAACATTGGAGGACCCTGGTGTTTAGTCCTGTTTGGGCCGATGACGAATCATCTAGATTGGGTTATCACTTCCTCCAGATGATAGCATCTCTGGGCCTGTCGCAAGAGGTTTCAACTGTGACACACCAGGGTGGCCACATGTTGGACTTGGTCTTCTCACTAGGGCTTGACATTAATAATCTCAAGACTGATCAGGTCAGTTGGTCCAATCATTGCACGGTGGAGTTCTTGCTCAGGGGGCCCCATGCGAGAACCTTCCCCCTGCAAAGATGGTAAGCTACCGCCCTTTGGGGGGCTTGACCCCGGAGGGTTTTCTGGTGGTATCTAATCCATCTAGTGTGAGTACTGCATGCGTGGGAGAGGGGTGTGGGTGAAGCAGTCACTGCCTATAATGAGGCGATATCTGGGGCACTCGACTCCCTTGCACCGGTCCATGTATGACCCAGATCCTCTCATTTGAGGTCCCCTTGGTTTGATGGGGAGCTCAAGGTGATGAAGATCAAGGGTCAGAGGTTACAGCGCTGCTGGTGGAAGACTGGTCTGGAGATGGAGAGACTGACTCTGCGTGCACATTATTTAGTGTGCCGGGGGCAGTCAACCGTAAGAAGGCAGTGTTCTTGTCCAGGGAGATTGCTGCCAGGAAGAACTAACCAGCTATGCTTTTCCGGACTGTGGACAGGCTATTACATCCAGCCTGTCTACAGCCGAAAAAAGCATTTTCTGGTGCATTATGCAATGAGTTTGCTCGGTTCTTCTTGGACAGAGTGTCCACCATCAGGAAGGGGATTCCGCCAGTGAGCCACAGTGTGGTCAATGGATTGTCCAAGGTGCACTCCATCTGGTGGGGGGAGTTTAAACCAGTGGAGGTGGCCGAGGTCACTGAGGTGGTCTCGAGGCTGAAGCACACATATCGTGAACTGGACCCAGTGCCAACACGTTTCTTAATAGGTTGTGTTGACACTGTTGGCCCGGTGTTCACCTTGATTGTCCAGTGCTGTTTGTTGGAGGAGGTCTTCCCAGATGCCTTGAAGGAGGCACTGGTGAGACCCCTTCTGAAGAAGCCATCCTTAGACACTGACATCAAGGTGAATTACTGTTCTGTCTCCAACCTGCCATTTTTAGGTAAGGTTGTAGAGAATATTGTGGCATGGCAGCTTGGAGAACACCTCGAGGCCTTTGATGTCTAAGAGCTGCTCCAGTCTGGGTTTTGTGCCGTGCATTGTACAGAAACCACATTAGTTAGGGTGCATAATGATCTCCTCAGAGCGAGGGATCCAGGTGAGGGGTCAATTCTCATTCTTCTTGATCTCTCTTCAGCTTTTGACATGGTAGACCATTGTGTGTTACTCGACTGCCTAAGGGAATTTTGTGAACTCACTGGCATGGTCATCTGCTGGTTCGAGTCCTATCTCACAAATAGGAGGCAAAGGGTAGTGATGGGGAATTTCTCATCCTCCCCGAGCCTTCTATTGTGTGGAGTACCTCAGGTCTCAGTCTTGTCACTGGTGTTGTTTACCATGTATATGCTGCCCCGGGGGGGGGGGTATGATTAGGAAGTACAGTTTGGAGTTTCACTGCTATGCTGATGATACCCAGCTGTATCTATCCTTTGCCCCAGGGACATCCAATGCAGTGGATGTACTTAACAACTGCCTGGCCGAGATTAATTACTGGATGGCCTCAATCTGGTTGTGACTAAACTCCGATAAGACAGAGGTATTGGTGGTGGAGTCGAACAGGAGGCATGATAGGTTGGCCTCTGGCACAGAGACTGGATTGTTCCTGGGATCTGTGCCACTGAAGGCCTCCTCTCGGGTATATGACCTCTGTGTTATTCTTAACAGTGGACTGACATTTGAATCTCAGGTGTTGTCCGTTGTCCAGTCCAGCTTTTTCCATCTGAGGAATATGACGAGGATCAATCATCTGGTTCTGCCCCCGGACCTCCCCACCTAAGTGCTTGCATTCATGACATCTAGGCATGAAACTGTAATGCACTCTACCTCGGGGTCTCGGGAGGTACCCTCCAGTGATTGCAGCTGGTGCAGAATGCAGCTGCTAGATTGTTGACTGGACAGTCTAAGTACTGTAACGTCACCCCGGTGCTGCATGATCTGCACTGGCTACCAGTTCGATGGAGGTTTCTCTTTGAGGTGGGCTTGCTTACCTTTAAGGCCCTACATGGACTGGGCCCTGGCTACCTGTTGGACCTTCTTATGCCTGTTGCCTCAGTCTGCTCCCTCTGATCCTCCTCTATGGGCCTCCTGGTGAGTCCCAGGATGAGGTTAAGATCTGCTGGTGACAGAGCTTTTAGTGTTGCTGGCCCAGTCCTGTGGAATTTGCTTCCTCCATCAGTAAGGGAGACCCCTTCAGTGGAGGTGTTGTAGGCCTGCCTCAAGGCTTTCCTGTTTAGCTGGGCATTCCCAGGCACTGTTTTGTAAATAATGTATGGGTTATTTATTTATTAGTACTGAATTCTGATGACAATCTAGACCTTTTTAATGATGTGATATGAAGTTTTAATTGAATGTTGATTATTTATAATGTTTAAATGTTGTTTTTATTGTATGGCACCCAGAGTCTCTGGGATTGGGCGCCTGAAAAATAAAAGTTGCCTTGCCAAGATAGAGGGGGCAGCCCCTGATGATGAAGACAGCCCTGCCATGGTTGACATCTTGATGCTTGTGCTTCCCCATCGACTTGTCCACGACCTTGGAGGGTTGCAAGCTTGAGGATGTCACAGGGAAGCAGAGGAACTTCAGGCCTGAAACTCCTCCATCTGTGTGACCTTCTGCTTCAGCAGAAATGTTGAGGGTCTGCACGTGGCACTTTCTGGTGGTCTGGTTGAAGCTGCAGCAGATCATGCAAGCCTGGGTGTCATGTTCTGGGCCTAGGCAGCAAACGCAATGGTTATCCTTCTCAGGGGTCTTTTGCCCACAGGCAGTTTTTGAAGCAGCTCCCACAGGCACAGCTCGGCATAAATAGAGAGAAAAAAATCACTTTATCGCTAAAGTGATAAGCACTAGGGAGAGAAAACAAAAACTAAAAGCTCAATTAAATGTTTCAGGAAAATGGCGGTTGACTGAAGCTGGCAAATCTCTGTAAAGTCTGATGTGCGGTGGTTGACAGCAGGAAAAGAACTGAGGAAGGCACGGGGCCACCCATTCTTACAAGATAGGCTGACGTCACTATATGACATCGGAGTGGGCAGCCCCCTGGTAGACTACTAGCTAGAAAAGTTGTGTGGTCCTAGTTCCATAGGTTATGGATGTTTCTACGAGACTAAAACAAATTGAAAACGGACAAGTCACCTGGGCCAGATGAGATACATCCAAGATTGTTAAAGGAAGTGGCAGATGTAATAGCAGGACCCCTTACTAAACTATATAATATATCACTAAGGAAGAGAAAAACAATCCACATGAGGAGGATAGCAAACATAACCCCAATACATAAAAAGGGTAGTAAAAGTAATGTTGAAAATTTTAGACCAATTAGTTTGACATCCATGGTAGGCAAGATCTTGGAGGGCATAGTTAAGGACATGTTGGAACATCACATATTGGAAAATGGACAGTGGGATGTGTCATATCATGGTTTTGTGAAGGGCAGATCATGTCCGACAAATCTTATGGAATTCTTTGAAACTGTTAGTGCTGCTCTTGATAAGGGATTGCCAGTGGATGTCATCTATTTTGATTATTCAAAGGGATTTGATTCTGTGTCTCATAATACATTAATCAGTCAACTACATATGGTAGAACTGCATCCCGCTTTAGTTTCTTGGGCTAAATCTTGGTTAGGAAACAGGCAACAGCAAGTCTGTATAAGAGGCCATACCTCTGATTGGGTGCCAGTGACAAGTGGAGTGCCACAGGGGTCTGTGTTTTGTGGCCATTTTTATTTAACTTACTAATTTCATCTATGAAAACATCCGAGGATGTTTGGATTTCTAAATACACAGATGATGCAAAGATAGGAGCGATTATAAATGATAGATTATCTGCAGATTCCTTACAGAACAATATAAATGAACTAGGAATATGGGCACTTAAACATGGGTTGGAATTTAATGTTTCAAAGTTTGAGGTGATGCACTTTGCACATAACAACCTTATGGTGGAATACACACTCTGTGTCACTACACTCAAAACAACTGAAACCGAAAAAGATCTGGGGATACGTATTACAACTTAACTTTTGATGATATTCAGGAAACACTTAAAAGGCGTAACAAAATAGTGGGGTGTATTATGAGAAATATTAAATGTAAAAGGAGGGAAGTTATTGTGCCACTTTATACGACCTTGGTTAGGCCCCACTTGGAGTACTGTGCACAATTCATATCTGTGCAAAATAAAAATAGCAAAAACAAATGGAGAGGGTTCAGAGAAGGGTGACCAAAAGGATACATGGAATGAAGGGGAAGGATTACCGAGAGAAATTGGATAAGTGGGAATTGTATTCACTTCAGCACAGGAAATTAAAAGGTGATTTATGTTATACATATAATGCATTCCATAATGAACAACTCTGGCTAAGTTCGGGTCTTTGTAGTTCAGTAAACACAAAGCAAACAAGGACACATTCTCTGAGATTAAGAGGGGCAGCAACTAGGACAAAGAAGAGAGGTGAGTGGTTTAGCCAGAGAGTTGTGGGACCTTAGAATGCACTTCCTGAGTTGATGGTGACTTCCAGAACACTATCACAGTTTGAAATACAGTTCGATAATTACATGGGGGATAGAAAGATAATGTACATCCACTGATATGTGGTGATCATAGCCATTGGTCGATAGACCTGCACGAACCTATAAGGCTTTCTTTCACTATATAAGTGAGAAAAGGGACAAGAAGGAAGGGATTGCTAGGCTTAAGAAAGGGGTGGAGTGGGTGGAGGATAATGGGGGGAAAAGCAGAGATACTAAATGAATACTTCTGTTTTGTCTTCACCAGGGAGAAGAACGAACCAGTGCCTTCAGGGGGGAAAAGAGGAGCTGGGGGGGAGACAGATGTGATAGAGCAGGATAGAATGAAGGAGGGTCTACTGGCATTGAAGGTGGAAAAATCACCAGGCCCGGACAGAGTACATCCAAGGGTGCTAAAGGAATTGGCTGAAGAGCTGGCAGGGCCACTGGCAGGCCTATTTAATAGTTCACTAGAGTCAAGCATGGTACTGCAGGACTGGAGAATAGCACACGCAGTGCCCCTCCACAAAAGAGGTCCCAAGGATGATCCAGGGAATTACAGACCAGTCAGTCTGATCTCCATTGTGGGCAAGCTCATGGAGACCATACTAAAGGAAAAGTTGGTTGAATATCTAGAGAAGCATGGTGTCCAGGATGAGCGGCAGCATGAGTTCCTTGGGGGGGGGGGGAGATTGTGTCAAACAAATCTGATTGACTTCTTTGACTGTGTCACTAAGACAGTAGACAGGGACCAAGCGTAAGACATCAACTATCTTTATTTCAGCAAGGCCTTTGACTCTGTGCCCCACAAAAGGTTGATCAGGAAGTTGGTGGATCTCGGAGTTGGGGAAAAGATGACCAGATGGGTGGAAAACTGGCCGAGGGACAGAACCCAGAGGGTGGTTGTAGGGGGGGAGTAATCGGGCACCAAAGAGGTAACGAGTGGGGCCCCACAGTGCTCGGTGCTGGGTCCGGTGTTGTCTGGTCTTCATCAATGACATTAGGGAGGGCATTAAGGGCAAAATGTGCCTATTTGTGGATGTCACCAAGCTCTGTGGGAGAGTGGACACAGCTGAAGGGATATAGGACCTACAGGAAGATCTGGAAATACTGGGGAGCTGGTCCAGGATCTGGCAGCTTGGCTTCAATGCCAAGAAATGCAAAGTTATGCATACTGGTGCCATGAATCCCAGGACAGCGTACTACCTGGGTGGAGTCTGAGTATCTGCATCAGAGGGGGGAGAAGGACCTGGGAGTGATGGTAACTAGTGACCTGAAGCACTCCATGCAGTGCAAGAATGCAGCAGCAAAGGCAAACAAGATGCTGGGATGCATAGCTAGGGGGATCAGTAGTAGGAGAGAGGAGGTTACACTGCCCTTGTACAGGTAACTGGTAAGGCCGCATCTAGAGTATGGAGTTGAGTACTGGTGCCCACACCTCAAAAAGGACATTAACCTGCTGGAGAAGGTCCAGAGGAGGGCTAGAAAGATGACAGCCAGTCAGCAGGGCAAGGCATACAAGGAGAGGTTTAGGGCACTGAACATGTACTCCCTGAAAGACAGGGGGGGGGGGGACATTATTGGGACCTTCAAGTACTTGAAAGGGATAAATAAGGTTAATAAGGAGAGTCTCTTTAAGCTGAACGGCAACCATAACACGAGGGGGCACAGTCTTAAGCTGGACAGTGGGAAGTTAGAGGCACTTCTTCACAGAGAGGAAGATGGACACTTGGAATGCACTGCTGGAAGAGGTCATCTCGTTGAAGACAGTGGGCAGCTTTAAGAGAGGCTGGGATACGCATGGGGGAAGGTAAGGATCATGGGTAGGGAGGATGGGAGGAGTGGGGAGGGAGGGCAGGGATATTAGTTCAAGCTGTGGACCCTGCAATATGAGCAGACTTGATAGACCAAATGGCCTTCTTCTGCTGGTTTCTTCGTATGTTCGTATGTAATAATCTCAGATGCATCCTGGTAGGAATATAGCGGCTTTGAGCGACTTCCTGAGCTTGGGCTATAAGGCACTCTGCCCTGTTTTGAGGCAGGAGGGGGGCTTTCCCTTGCGTCGAGTCCAGAACTTCCCTTATATACTGCAGCCTTTGGGACGGTAGCAGAACCAACTTGGGCAGACTGACAGTGATGCCCAGGGAGTGAAAAAGCTGGAGAGTTCACTCCAGAGTCAGCAAGAGCTGTTCCCTGGACAGGGCCTTTATTTATTTATTTATTTCATCTAGGATTACAATACCTTTGAGCCGAGGCTCTTTTACAAAGGTTCCACGTCAGCGTGTGCAGCAGTCATTATTTTTAGTTATAAACATATAGTCAAGGCCCCTAGAATTCTGCGGCCGCGGAATTTTGCACAGAACTTGCAATCTACCGCAGAACCTCAGCGGTGCCACAGAATTCACTCTTCTTGGTGATTTTTTATTAATATTTCTATTTATACATAGAATCTGGTTCCCTTCCCCTCTTTTTATATCCAAAATCCCCCTATGTGTTCAGAATGCGATGTTATCATTGCTATAACATCATACGTTAGCTAATGAAATGGCTGCATTCTGCAACAGAAATGAGCAGTCACTTATCTACCACAGTTCCCACTGCCAGAGACGGTGGCACAGCACATCATGCATGGTAATATTTGCTCAACCTGCACTACAATACAATTTTCAGTCTTACATTGTTGCACTAGGGCCAACTTAAACAAAACCTTGTCAATAGCACAGACCTGTTAAGTCCATACCTCACTTTGTACAAACTTATTTGTGCCTTTAAGGTATAGAGACGCTAACTGAAATGAATAACTGGTAAAATGAATTTAACTGTCTAAATGTTTAAGAAAAATAAAGTAATTATGCCCAGAAAAGTGAAATATAGTAATGTGTAGACCTGTTGAAAGAATAGACCTGTTAAATAAATAATTGCACTGTACGCATTTTTGCCAGGGTTATTGATTACATATTGTCATTGGTTGATAGAATCACCTAAAAGTTATTGAGAAATGTTGTGTGCAGGGACAGCTGTTGGGCCAGAGGGTAGCATGCTGTGTTTCCGTGCTGACAACTCAGGTTCAGAGATTAGCTTTGGGAGCTGGCTGGGCAGCACAAGGACTGGTGGAACACATCACTGCTCGGAGCCTGGGAAGGTATGGTGCAGTGTTCTGTCACATGGTGGACACACTGTGATGGGCCAGAGAACTGTATCTCACAATTGGTTCATATGCATGTCATGGCCTGATGGTGTTATGCAGCGTGTCAGAGAAAGCAGGTTGACATGAAAAATGAATTTTGCAATAACTCCTCTATTCCATCTCCAATGGGACCTGTATGAATGAGGATGCAAGTTCATGGAAATTAAAAAAAAAATTATATATATACACACACACACACACATATATACAGTATCTCTGTCTCTCTCACCACACACACGCATATTTGTATGTTACAGATTGCATATAAATATATAAGTGATACACAGTGGGAACCTCATGAGTGGTGTAAAAAGCATATACAAATATACAAGTGATAGACAGTGGAAACCTCATTAGTGAGATAGATAGCACGCATATAGAAATATCTTATCACATAAGATCCCCTCTGCATATGTCATTTATGCAACAGGCTGGGACCTTAAGGGAGAGACATTTGTTTTGCTTTTTTAGGCATAACATTATTTTTATAAGTCTGTTATTTTGTGAACTAGTGTTACTGTGCTTTCCACCATCCTGATTGCTATAACCACTGCCATGAAAGTGAAGTCAGGATGACAAGCTGACACTGTGATATGGTAGTCTGTTAGTGCCGCAGAATTTCTGCAGAAATTGCAAACCACCGCCGCAGAAGTTCTGTGGCAAATGGTAGTCTTACCGCAGAACTTGGTGCCACTGTGCCGCAGAAAAGTAGGGGCCCTGCATATAGTCATTGACTTACAGACATGTAATAACCAGTACAAAGACATGAGCTATGAGCAAGACCAGGAAGGGAGGTGGTGGGGGAGTGAAGGTAGGAGATCGAGGGGAAGGAGGAGTGCAGGGCTAAGAGAATGCAGGAGGTGGTTGGGGGCAGG
Source organism: Neoceratodus forsteri (assembly GCA_016271365.2). Taxonomy (NCBI): domain Eukaryota; kingdom Metazoa; phylum Chordata; order Ceratodontiformes; family Ceratodontidae; genus Neoceratodus; species Neoceratodus forsteri. Next base: position 575,566,949 of record CM057452.1, read on the forward strand.
GGCAGGAGTGGAGATACGGGGGGGGAGGTGGGCGAGGACGGGAGACAGTGCAGCCAGGGGGCCTTGTCGAGGGAATAGGACAGGCCCTTTAGGAGCCAATTGTCCAGATATGGGAAAACATACAGTCTCTCCCTTCTGAGAGCTGCTGCTATCACTGCTAAGCACTTTTTAATGGCCTGCAGTGCAGAGGACAAGTCAAAGGGCAGCACCTTGAACTGATAATGCTCACCTTGGAAGACAAAGCTGAGAAACTTCCTGTGAGAAGGAACGACTGATATGTGCAGGTAAGCGTCCTGCACACCCAGAGAGCAGAGCCAATCCCCTGTTTTGAGGAGGGGCATCAGGCCTGGCAAAGTTACCATCCATAACTTTTTGTACTGGACGTACAGCCTGAGTTCCTGTAGGTCTAGAATGGGCCTCAGATTGCCAGAAAAAAGTTGGAATAGAACTCCTTGTTTCTCTGGTGCCTGGGTATGGTCTCAATGGCCTGCTTGTGTAGAAGGAACTGCACCGCCTCCTGGGGAAGACAGGTCAGTGAGGGGGTAACTGGAATGTGGAGATGGGGTATCTGGAGGTTGTTCGATGAGCTCCAGGGTGTGTCCTTTCTCTATGATCTGCAGAATCCATGCATCTGAAGTTAGTGATTCCAATGGAGGGAGAACCAGTCTCCAACGACCATTTCCTGGTCTGGGACAAGAAGAGGGGGGGGTCTGGCAAGGAATCAAGTGGAGGTGGAGCCAGCCACTTGGGCTCATCTATCATTTCTGAACTGCTTGGCCTCAGCTCCAGTGCTAAGGGGGTGGGCAAGGCAGCCGGGGCTCTATGTTTCCCTTGGGACTGGGAGCTGTACCTGGCCTGTTGGGTGCAGTGTGAAAGGGAGAGGTCCCTCTACCTCTCAGTTGGGTATGGTAGAGGGAATGGACAGACTTGAGGGCCATGCCTGAGGCTTGCAGGCCATTAATAATATCCAGGACATCAGGGCCAAAAAGCTTAGTGCCATTGAAGGGGGCATTGAGCACTTTTTGCTGAATAGGTGCTTGCTAACATCCTTGGCTGCTTAGAGGCACTGAAGTAGCTCTTGCATTTACGTGCCATCTGGAAGGACCTGTGCCATGGCCTTGCCCTTTTTCCAACTGGCATTTTGGTATTTCACCATGTGAGACCATATGAGACAGGTAGTTTCCAATCCTCAGACCCAGAGTAGAGGAGGCATTTACCCTTTTGCCCCAGAGATAGATTCTGCGAGACTCCTTATCTGGGGAAGGGAACTAAGGTGCTTGGGCACCTTAGACTTTTCATGAGCTGCCTTGATGACCACAGAGTCTGTCTCGGGCTGGGCAGCATTGCAGGGGATCCCTTGGGGAGCATGATAGAGTTTATCTGCCCTGCAAGGTATAGCTGGCACCAGGTCTGGTCTATGCCAGGCTTCTGTAGCTGCATTCCTTGGAGCAGAAAGGATTGGAGAAATGATTTTGGGGGGAGATTCAGGGATCGTTAGGACGTCCACCAGCTCCTTTCTGGTGGCATCCTCTTTCTCAGTGTGGAAGCCCATGGCTAAGGACAGCTGCTTCATCACATTGAAAAATGTGGGGTCCTCAGGAGGAGACCTGGGAGTATGCTTCACTGAGTCCTCACTGGCAGAAGAGGCAGCAGATCTGTCAGAGAGCAGGATCGCTTCCTCTTCTTCCTCCTCCTCCTCCTCATCAGGAAGAATGAGGTTGGGTGGTGCTCCTCCTTGGCGTCAACCTCTTCTAAATCTGTGTCTGGTGTGGGATACACCGATGACAGCCCACAGGGAGCTTCTTTGGGCTGACTAGTGGGTGTCAATGACAAAGCTGCTGTTGACGTTATCGGCGAGGGAGGCCGAAAGGCACCCAGCTGTTGCACAATCACATTAGTTAATTTGAGCAGGACTTAATTCAAGTCAATGGTGTTCATCGGAAGGGGGGTTTGATGGCACAGGTGTCAATGACCTGTCTTCTGGATCCTGGGAACTCAAAGAGCCTTTAGCCCTGGAGGCGGTCAGGTCTTAATGAGGAGTTGTCAACAAGGGAGGGGAAAACAACTCAGAGGTTGACAGACGGCCACCTGGGAACTGGGCAGGTGCTGTCGGTATTGGTCTGGTGGACACAGAGACCTGGACAGCAGTTTTCCACATCAGTGCAGCCGCAGCCAGTGAGGAGTCCCCTGAAGTAGGATAGGAGGCCATCGGGGTGAAAGATCGATGGCAGGGGGAGAGGTCACGATCTCAGTCTTTTTTTTGACTTTCCCCTGAGGGTTTGTCTCAGACCTTGGAGGCCTGGATGCTTGACGATCCAGTCAGTGACTGAGAGGCTGGGACCCCACAGAACCCCTGCCCAGAACTGGTTACCTGTTAATCCATCAGGAAATTTTTTAAGGACCTTTCTGCGTCACCTGGGGATAGTTTGGTTAAACTTCTGGCAGAGCTCACAGTCAGGAACTCGTGTTCAGGTCCAAGACAACAGACACAGACAGAATGTTCATCTGTAGAGGCAATCTTCTTTCCACAGCAGCAGTGACGGAAGAGAGGCAGAAGGATTAACCCTCAACATAAACAAGTTGGAGGACTCTCTTAAAAAAGAGATTCAGAAAAATATTGAAGAAAATGCTGTACACAAAAAAAAGGCACAAATACTGCATCGGAGCTTCCACTGACACCCAAGCGAGCGAGTTGGTGACGGGAAAGAACTGATGAGGGAGCTGAGCCGCTCAGGCTTTTATACAGTTGATGATGTTGACAGATGTCGACAACATGGGTGGCCCCAGTTGTACTGCTGAAAATCTTTCATGTGGATTCCCCTTCACCGAAGGTGAAGTTCCTGTGGTGTGATCTGATAACTGAGAAAACACCAATGAAGATCTGGGGGAATCTGATAATTTTCCCAAGATGCAAAAAGATCTATGAACATAGGAAAAGAGTTTGATGGCAGATAAAGACTGCTTGGCCCACCTAGTCTGCCCATTTTCCCTACCTACTGTAACACTACAGACCCTACTTGATTTCTGGCTTTCCTCCCCTTTCCTTACCACTAAGGTTCCCTTATGCCTATCCCACACCTTCTTGAATCCCATTACACTTTTTGCTGGGACCATCCCCACTGTGAGACTCTTCCAGTCATTCACTACTCTTTCTGTGAAGAAGTACTTCCTTACATCTCCCCAGAGCCTATAACCCCTCCAGCTTCATAGCATGATCCCTTGTTCTTGAGCATCTTTTTCTCTCAAAAAAGCTTCCCTCATGAACCTTATTTATACCCATGAGGTATTTGAAAGTCTCTATCATATCCCTCCCCCTTCTTTCCTCCTGTGTGTGTACATATTGAGGTCCTTCAGTCTCTCCTCGTAGGGTTTTTGATGCAGAGCCTGCACCATTTTAGTTGCCCTCCTCTGCCTATGGCATTCAGGAGATGTGGTCTCCAGAACTGGACACAGTACTCTAGGTGAGGTCTCACTAGTGATTTACATAGTGGTATCACCACCTCCCTCTTCGTGCTGGTGATAACCCTTCCTACGCACCCCTGCATACCACTGGCTCTCCCCCACTGCCTTGTCACACTGTTTGGTGACCTTCAGGTCATCAGATACGATTACCCCTGGTCCTTTTTCTGTTTGGTGGTCACAGTACCACTCCCCCTTCAAACAACATGAAGTCTTTCTGTATTCTGACAATTGCAGTGATTCCCAATCTTTGAACTGCCCCGGAGAACAAACAGTTAACTTTCTATACAGGGCATAGAATGCTGAACTCGAGCTCTGTTGAAGTCTCTGTCTGGAGTGTTTTGAACTTAAACCGTCAGATTCTTTACTCCGCCTCACTGAACGGTCGCTCCGGAGATTTCTCCTTCAGCTCGGTTTGAAAGTCAGTTAAAGTTTCAGTTTTTGTAGTTTTTTTAAACTGAAAAAGTTATGCACATAGTCGGATCAGTCTCTGTCTGTGGTGTCGTGGGTACTAGATAGGAATTGTTTTGTTTTTTCTGTGTGGAACTTGTAAAAGTGCAACTTGGTTCAGCTGAACCAGCCATTTGATAGTGAAATATTGTGTTTTATGTGTTTTACTTAGAGTGTGGTTACCGGTTCTTATCGGTTCTAAAAAAAAAAACGTGTTTTGTGCGTTTTTTTTTTCCAATACCAGTGACACGGTTAGGAACCGATAAGGGAGTCTTGCCTGGCGGATGCCATAAAAAGGGTAAGTTGGTTAGGTTGACTATGTCTGAGAAACCCAAGAAAAAAAACGAGCCCACTGGGTTTCAACACTGCAGTGAGTGTGGGAAGGTCTTTGCTAAGGCCGATCCCCACACCACCTGTGTTTATTGTCTGGGGTTTGACCACCTCAATTCAGACTGCCAAATATGTAAAAACTTTCCCAAATCTACCCTTGAGAAGAGATTAGGTAGACTGAGGAAAAGGGAGGCCGAGAAGTCCACTGACCCGGATGGCCAGCCGGTTGGTTTCGACCGAACCAGAAGGAGTGCCCTCTGACCAGGGTGATACTTCTTCGGGCAAAAGGAGAGCCGATTCCGAGGGATCAGTTCTGACAAAAAGAAAACGCAAAGACAAATCGACCGGTTCGGATCTAGAGGTTCATGTTCTGACCACCGAAGAGATAGCCAGAGTGATTCAGATTGTGGAATCCCTCCATCCGGTTCCAACCGATCCGGCTCCTTCTGGCAGTGGTTCGGTTCGGTTGGTTCCCCCGGTTCAAGATTATACCCTTGAAGATTTTTATGAACTGGAATTTGAAGAGGAAGGGGATTTTGAGGATGATGATGGAAGTGAGGGTCTGGATGTGCCTGTGGAACCAAACATCTCCCCAGACAGACCTTCAGGTGTTTCCCCTCCTAGGCTTTCTGAGTCCCCTTCTCACTTTATGTTCTACAGAAAGGTGGCTAAAACCCTCCAGCTTCCTATGGAGGAGGCTATGGAAGATCAAGAGGAGTTCAAGTTCAAGTTTATTGCAGAAAAGATTCTGTTGAGCAAGCTCATTCACAAGGAGGTCCTGAGGCACATACACATTCAGTTCGCAATTACATAGGAGATATAAAATGTAGAACAACAAAGAAGAAATATATAATATAAGAGGTATACACAATAGAAGTCCTTATACTATATATGCAGTACATTCCAGCTTTAACCTTGCCCTAAATTATGCAACACATTTCAGCTTAATAAGCAGAGTGCCAGTTGGTACCTAGGAAGTTGACTTGGCGTTGGGGGCCTAGTAGTACCTACATATGTCTTTTAATTTAGAGACAGCTTGTGTTTTGTAGGAGTTAATTGATATGATGCTGGTTAGCTTCAGCATGGCTTGTAGTTGGATCCAAATGTTTGGGAGGGTGTACGAGACAGCTCTTTGGCCAGCTGTGGTACGTGTCCTGGGAACATCTAGTAGGATAAGGTCAGATTTCCTTAGGGAGCAGGTGCTATCTGAGATGTGTATTAGAGACGTTAAATAGACAGGCAGCTTGTGGAGTAGTAATTTGAGGGTCCAAATGCCAGCATGCAGGAGGCGTCTGGTGGCAAGAGAGGTCCACCCAACTGCTGCATAAAGATCACAGTGGTGGGTCCTGTACGCAGCGTTAGTAATGAAGCGAAGAGCACGGTGATAGAGTACATCCAGTTTAGATAGGCTCAAGGTTGGGGAGGAGATAAAGATAAAGTCTCCGTAGTCTAGCAAGGGAAGGAATGTTGCTTGGACAAGTCTTTTGCAGTTCGCGAGAGAAAAGAGGGTCCTATTTCTAAAGAAGAAACCCAAGTGTGCTTTAAGCCTCTTTGATAGCTCCTCGATGTGGTCGTTGAAGGAAAGCTTATTGTCTATCCACATATCTAGATATTTAAATTTAGGTACGACTTCCAAGGGTTCACCTAGGGAGGTAACTATGAAGTTTTTAGGTGGGGTAGGTAGGGCACCAGACAAGGCAAGTCTCGAGATAATCATTGTCTTGGTTTTTTTGGCATTTAAGAGAAGCTTGGCATTGATAAGGTTGCTTTCTAACTGGATAAAGTCAGCTTGGAGTGCTTCCCTGACTTCAGTTAAGGACCAGCCTGATGCGTACAAAACCGTATTGTCCGCAAAGAAATGTATGCTAGAGTTCTTTATGTGGGAGTCAAGATTGTTGATGTACAGGGAAAAAAGGATTGGTCCTAGGATGGAGTCTTGAGGGACTCCTCTGGCAACTGGAAGGGGGGGCAGATAGTAGGCCATCAGCTTTGACTTTTTGTATCCTTCCCGTGAGATAACTGTTAAACCACTATAAGGTAAGTGGAGTGGCACCTATGTAGGCAAGACAGGTGATTAGGAGGTGATGGTCTATAGTGTCGAAGGCCTTACTGAGGTCTAGAAAGACTGCACCAGTAACCTTCTTGGTGTCCATAGCATGGATCCAGTCATTAGAGACTTTAACCAAGGCTGAGATGGTACTGTGCTTTGACCTGAAGCCAGATTGGGCGGGGTTTAGGAGTGAGTGCACTTCAAGGTGATTTTTTTAGTTGGTTGTATATAAGTTTTTCCAGCACTTTGGAAAGAACGGACAAGATAGAGATAGGACGGTAGTTGTTAAAATCACAAGGATCTCCTGATTTGAAGAGAGGAAGAACATGGGCAGATTTCCAGCAGGATGGAACAGTGGCTGTGGTAAGAGAACAGGTTGAAGATGTGAATGATGGGGGCTGTGAGCTGGGCATATCCTAACCGCAAGAAAAATGATTCAAGGCCATCGTCCCCTGCACTTTTCTTGGTGTCAAGGCTAAGAATTATGTCTTCAACTTCTTTGTAGCTAAACAGGCACAACTGGAAGGTATGAAGTGGAGTAGCATGTGTAGAATCTGGGCTAGTGTTGCTATTCACTCGGCTAGCGTATAGGGAGGAGTCGAATACCAACCCGGCAGTGGCAAAGTGAAGGTTAAGTTCTTCGAGGATTTGCAGTTTATTTTCAACCATCTCATCCTTGGCCAGAATCTTGGTGGGAAGGGAGGAAGCAGCAGAATGGCCTTCAATGGATCTCAGTGTCTCCCAGATTTTTGGGGAGTTCCCTTTGGCCTGCTCCCAGAGTGGAGATGTAGAAGTTTGCTTTAGTAGCACATACACTTTTAACACAGGCATTTCTGGCTGTTCTAAATGCCTGCCAGTCTGCTGGGTTCTTTGTGTGCCTGGCCCTAGCCCATAGCTTGTCTCTATTGGTAAGTGCAGATTTGAGGTCTTGGGTGAATCACGGATGCGAGATTTTTCGCACCCTCATTTTAATAAGAGGAGCATGTTTGTTAATTAGGGTGGTGAGGTTGTCATTTAGGACAGAGACGGTGGCATCAGCAGATTTGGCAAGATATAGGTCTTGTCACCCACGATCGTAGCTAGATCGGTTAGGAAGTTTACTGAGTTGAATTTACGGAACGAACGTTTGATTCTGAATTTAGGGTGCTGCTGGGTTTTAGATTGGAATATTGTACATACGACGATACAGTGGTCGCTCATGTCGTTATGGAACACTGCAGAATGTGAGATTTTATGGGGATGCGAAGTTAAGATGACATCTAAGAGTGAGCTGTTGGCAGAGTTAGAAGCATTGATTCTTGTGGGTTCAGTTACTATCTGTGTAAGACCCAGCTCATCACAGATGGCTTTTAGGAAGTGGGATTTAGCAGTGAGCCAATCCATATTGAAGTCCCCTAAGATTATTGTTTCCATGTCAGCAGCCAAAGTTATGGATTTCAACACGTTAAGAATTTCTGTGCCTCCTGATGGGGGTCTATAGCCATCAATGATCGTGATGCACTCTGAGAATGGAAGGTGAAGTTTAAGCGAGACAATCTCGTATTTCTTGGGCTTAGTTTTACAGAAAATGCTGCTAACATCACATTTTGATTTGGCATATACAACCACCCTTCCCCTCGAATCCCTATCAGCCCTAAAGAGCTTGAAGCCCGGTACAGTAATTTGCAGATCAGTGTTGGTCTTTTTTAGCCATGACTCGGTAATTATAATCAGATCTGGGTCAGTGTGGGCTGCCCAAACTTGAATATGATCAAGTTTTTTGTGCAGGCTTAGAATACTGACCATCATCAGTTTCATCCCAGGAGCAGCTGCAAACTCCGACGGAGAAGTGATTTGAGTTGGGGGACCTGGATTTAGTTCGACATTGCCTGAACAGAAAAGGAGAATTAGAAACATTTTCTTGAGGGCATTTATCAGGTAGAAGTTGGCTCTTTTTGTATGGGTTCTTGTGTGGTGTTCAGTCATTGAGGTACGTCTAGCCAGGGCATAGGAGATGCCGACATGGCCGTTCAAGGCTAGCAGGGGAAGTGCACAGAAAGACATTGGTGAAGGGAGTAGGGCCAGAGGAGAGGGATAAGGATTAAAATGAAAACCCAACAGATTAAGAGTAGGGAAGCGGGGGGTGCTAATGAGCGGCTGAGAGAACAGACATGCCTTTGCATCGCTCTGTCTCTGCGGGCAATTAAAAGTAAAATTAATTAAAAAATCGACCTGTTCTGGGAAATTTCACAGATGCGGCATGTCTTGGAAGGAAGAATGGAGGAGTATTTGGTGGCGGGAGGTGGAAAAAGTCAGAGACAAGCTGGAAAGGCTGGCAAGAAAGCGGCGACCCCTGCGGCCTCTGCCGCGGGTGAAAGCATGGGAGTAATCTCACTGTCAGCAGCTGAAATCAGAGCCCTGGGCTGCGAGGTAACGGGCCAAGTAATAGCGGCCTTAGAGCCCAGATTGCTTAAGCTTGAGGGCAAAATCGATCTTAAGTTGCAAGAAATCTTAGAACAGCAAGCGGCCCATACAAATAGGATTGCAGAAGCTGAGGAGAGAATATCACGATTGGAGGATGATACAGGGGAAGTACCGAGTCAAGTAATGCGTTTACAAAAGGAGTTGGAAAAGCTAAAGGATGCGATGGATTACCAAGAAAATTATTATAGAAGATTAAATCTAAGGCTCAGAGGGTTGCCAGAAGGAGCAGAAAAGGGTGATGTGCTGAGTTTTTGTGCAAAGACTTTGCCAGAACTGTTGGGGCTACAGTCACAAAACGGGAAATTCAAGCTGGAAAGGGTGCATTGCGCTGTAATGCCCAGGCCTCCGGGGGGGGTGCCCCCGTGACAAGTTATTATTCGCTTTCACTCATATCAAGATAGGGAGGCAACACTCAGAGCATGTCGAGAAGCAGGAATGTGGATATCAGGATTCAGCTATATATTTCCCAGGATTACCAATGAGGTTGCTGCAGAGAAGGAAGGCCTTTAATGGATTGATGGCCCAGCTAAGGAATCTTAAAATTGAGAACTTTATGGTGTACCCAGCGGTACTGAAAATAAAGCATGAAGGAGCGACTTATTCTTTTTGGGAACTGTGCAAAGCTGAGCAATTCGTCGCGGAGATGAAGAAGAAGATGAACAGGTGAAGCTGAGACCAGTGAGGTGCATGGGACTATAAGAAAGACGCACAGTGCTGGACAAACCAGGGACATTATGAGACTCCCAGGGACATAAGAATGCATTGGTGGGGGGGGCAGGGGAAACGCGTTTTGCCTTTTCTCCACTTCATCCTCCTTTTAGTAATGTGGGAGAGATGGCGACTGGGGCAGTGACCGAGTTAACTAGGGGGCTATGTTTGGCGGAGGATGGAGGAGGGGAAATGGGGCGAAACACTGAGCGATGGCCAGGCCTCGTGGGGAAGGTCGCATTGAGGGGAATATGTAAAATGGACAATTAGAATTTTGGGGATATGATGGTTAGTACTGGGAGGACCTGGGGGGTGGGATAAGAGAGAGGTCTGATGGCGCAGGTGAGAATATGCAAGTTCTGTACCAGCGGGCGTATTTACAGTAATGATGAATATGAATGCAAACTGGGGGTCTCATTGGTGGCCTCGGGGGATGTTTGGTGAACACTGCGGGGGAAGGAGCCTGAAGGTGGGGTAATGCCTGCTTGCTGATCTACTCTTGTTCGGCTTCCTTCATGTTCTTCAGCTGTTCTCCATTGTAGGATGACATGGTTTCACAATGCTGCGATTGAATGAAGCTGAGTCGATGAGATGGGAGTTGCTAAGTGGGCAGAGTAGGAGGCATGTGTCTATGTTTGGGAATGGTGGACACTTATGCGGTTGCAATTAGTGCCAAAAAGGGGGGAAGAAATTTGGTATAGAGAGGAGTGTGTTAAAGGGAGGCTAAAGATGGGAAAGGAGGGAGGGCAACAGGGTGGGAAAAGAAGATGTCAGAAGAGACCTTACAGAGGGAATACTGTTCTTGTTCTTATGTATATAGTTGAATTGTTTAACTGTTTTTTATATTGTCTGTTGACAGATGCACTTCATACAAAACGAGGGTTAACAGGGAACTGTGGATGGAAAGGCAATGGTGGGGCAGGGGGAGTGGGGGTCTGGGGAGAAATTGTGGGGGGAAAGTAAAGGGATGGACGTGAGGAACATATAGTATAATCAGATGAATAATAAGCAGGAACTGGTGGTAGTCTCCTGGAACGTGAAGGGGATTGCAAACCCGATTAAACGCACCATGCTGCTGACTGCACTGTGAAAAAAGGGGGCACAGATTGCATTATTGCAAGAATCACCTGACAGATGCGGAGCATGCAAAGCTGGCATGGGGTTGGGTGGGCAGATGTTTTGCGTCCTCTTACTCGTCCTGTAAGAGAGGGGTAGCCATTCTCATGAATAAGAACCTGCCACTAGAGACTCATCGAATTGTAAAGGATAGTCAGGAGGGTAGATAAATATTCCTGATAGGGAAACTTTATGGGGAGTTAATTACATTGGGGAATGTGTATGCCCTGGCCCAATATGATCCGAAATTCTTCCCAAAGATATTGGATTTGATTAACAGAGAGCAATTCCCAAGCTTAATCCTCGGAGGAGACTTCAATAGTACCTTAGATCTTGTGTTGGATCACTCAGAGGGTAAAGGGCGAACACCGGAAGCAGTGGTTCAGTGGAGGGTTGGGATGTCAGAGTTGGATCTAGTAGACAGCTGGCGAATGGTATATCCAGGGGCTCGGGAATATTCATTTTATTCCAACCCATACAGAACATGGACAAGGTTAGATTATATACTGATACCTAGGGCATGGCATGGAAGGGTTATAGACATCTCGCACAGCCCCATTCACATATCGGATCATGCCATGGTGGTGGGTAGATTCTATATGCAGGAGAAAAGAGATATAAGGCCGCAGTGGAAGTTCCCTACATATATGCTCCAACATAAGAACTTTTGGGAATACTTAAAAACACAGTGGGAACTATACAGAGAAACTAATGGGGGTACGGAAGTGAAAGGGGCGATTTATTGGGATGCAGGAAAAGCTTTTATTAGAGGCTCTATAATAGCATACATGGCCAGAATAAAGAAGGAGAGATGGGACAAAAGGCAAGGACTGGAGAGGCAGTTAAAAAAGTTGGAAAGGCGGGTTGATGGGGGGGAGAGGGGGCAGGTGGAACGTTTGCTGACGGTCACAAGAGAAGCATTAAACTCCCTGGTAAGGGGGGAGGCCCGAGCCAATTGGTTCTACTGCAAAAGACAAGTGTTTGAATGGGCCAATAAACCAGGCCCATTGCTGGTAAGATTAATGAAGGGGGGGAGGTGCCCGGTTAAGATAACAGGGATTAAGGATAAGGAGGGTAGGGTACAGTGAGGGGAGAAGCAGATGAGAGAGCGGTTTCGGGATTCTATGCTCACCTGTATAGGGCGGAGGGGGCAGGGGAGAAACAGATTATCCGGGGTTTTCTGGATAAGGTTAATCTACCTAGTCTCACAGAGGAACAAAGGAAATGCTTGGGTCAACCCCTGACAAAGGGAGAACTACTTAAAGCAATTGGGCGGCTCCAGGTGGGGAAAGCAAGTGGGCCGGACGGATATCCCATAGAATTTTATAAGGTGCTAGTGAGCCCGATGGCAGAGATGCTAAGTGAAGTTTTTAAGATGGAAGGGGGGCAGGAGGTACCGTATCTCCCAGAAACATGTTATGATGCCACGATATGCCTGGTCCCAAAGGGGGGGTAGGGATCCCTTGGACTGTGCTTCGTATAGGTCAACTGCCCTATTGAATTGTGATCTGAAGATTCCGGCCAAAGCGCTGGCACTGAGGTTGGAGGAATATCTGCCGTCATTGGTTCACTCAGACCAGACCGGGTTTATTAAGGGAAGGTTCTCATATCATAATGTGCATAGATTGCTTAATGTGATCTGGAAGGCAGGTCAGGATATGGGGAAAACGTATGTTATATCAATGGATGCTGAAAAGGCCTTTGACAGGGTAGAATGGGAGTACCTCTTTGAGGGTTTTAGACCGGTTTGGTCTGGGTGACCCATACGTACGGTGGATTAAAGCAATGTACCACTCCCCATGGGCTAGTGTCTTGGTTAATGGAACCCCTATGGCTCCCTTTAAATTGGAGAGGGGGACTAGCAGGAGCAGCCTGCTTTCACCGCTATTATTTGCCTTGGCATTGGAACCACTGGCAGCAGCGATTAGGCAGTGTCAAGGGGTTCAGGGGGTGAGGAGGTTGGATAACACTGAACACAAGGTTACATTATATGCGGACGATATGTTGGTGTTCTTGAGGGAGCTGGGGGTTTCCATGATGTCACTCTTGCAACTGGTGGAGTGCTTCTCGGAGTTCTCCGGCTATAAAATAAATTTGAGCAAATCAGAAATGTTATGCTTCCCCAAACAGGAAATAGATGTTGAACGATTGGGTATACAATGTAAAGCTGCAAGCATTAAGTACCTGGGTATTAATGTGGGAAGAACAATAGGCTCGTTGTATGACCTGAACTATGCTCCATTGATCAAAATAATAGAATCGTACCTTAGAAGGTGGATGCAGTTGCCAATATCTTGGTTGGGACGGATAAATGTATTAAAAATGAATGTACTACCTAGAATAATGTATCCTATGCAGATGCTACCCATGCGAATCACCTTGAGGGACATTGATAAGTTGGAAAAGGCATTTGGTCAGTTTATATGGAGAAGGAAAAGGCCAAGAATGCAGCTCCAAAGGCTTAAGGCGGAGGTGGCTAAGGGAGGTCTCAATTTCCCAGACCTACTAAACTACTATCTATCCATCCAGCAGAGGTATACAGTGGATTGGGTATTCAGGCCAGAGGTAGCAAGTTGGGTGACGCTGGAGCAGGAGGGATGCGTGGGGCGGTTGTCAGCCTACTTGCACAGTAAGGGACCACTGACATATAAGCTGGGGGGCCGGAACCACGAGGGAATGACCTTGATGCTTGGGAGGCGAAGAAGGAGAGAGGGATAATTAAAGGGAAACTATACTTATGTCGGTGGCGAGGAATCCATTTTTATACCGGGGTTAGAGGATAGGCGATTCAGGGAGTGGGAGAAGAGGGGGATAAAATGTATGGGTAGTATGATTGGAAGGGGGATGTTGCTTCCATTAGAGGACATTAAAAAGAATCGGAGTTTGCAGGGGCAGCAGGTGTTTCGATACCTCCAGGTGAAAGCGTTCATGGGTAGGATGGAGAGAGGGGAACCAGGGGGACAGGGTTGGGACTCAGTAGAACTAGTGATATTGGAAGCGCAGAGGGACCCCAAGGGGTTTATTGGGAAAGCTGCAAAGATTGGGAAACAGGGATGGCCGGACTATACTAAGAAAGTAAAACAACAGTGGAGTACAGATCTGGGGAGGGAAATTTCTGCGGAGAATTGGCAAAAGTTATTGTCGGGACATATGGGCTTGCTGATCTGTAACAAGTTTAAAGAAATGTAGTTTAAGTTTCTGCATAGGTTATATTATCCTCCAGCAGTGGTGTACAGGGCCTATTCGTCTGTCTCCCCGTTGTGTGGGAGGTGTAAGAGAGAGATGGGGACATATATGCACTGTTTTTGGGGTTGTCCGGTTCTGAAATCTTTTTGGGGAAAGGTATTTAAAGAGGTGGGGCTGATGGCGGGAACTCCCATCTAGTTGGACCCTATCAAAGGGCTATTTGGTTTGAATGCAGAGGGGGTGGAGGATTGGGAGGTAATGCCGTGTTGGATCAGGATTCTTTATGGTGATAGCCAGGCATTGTATCCAGAATACGTGGGTTAACAACGTTGTACCCACCACCCAGCAGTGGCACCAGCTAATACTGCAAAATTTGGCACTGGAACGGCTATCTTTGATACTGGCGAACAGATCAGAGGCATTTTATGGGGAATGGGCACCATTTCTTTCTACACTTGAAATGCAAGAGATGACCACCCTATGTGAGGGACTGGTCTAAGCAGATTTGGGCTGACTGGATGGGTGTCCGCCTCCCCCCCCCCGGCATGCCTGAGGATGGGTATATTTGAGAAAAATAGGTGCTGGTGACTGTAGTATATAGATCTGACAATTAATTTAGAAGTTTGCTTGTCTCGCTTTCCCCTTCAACTTTCTAAATGAGCTCCTGGGAATTAATTGTATGGAGTAGGATTGTTGGATGTAGGAATAATTGTATGAAAGTGCATCTATTTATATTTGTGTGTTTGTTATAGTCGTGTATCTGCTGTAACTATTAATCGCAACATACATGTATGATTGTCTGTTTGTGTACTGTGTGTCTGCTGACACATAAAAGAAAATAAAAAAGATTATACAAAAAAAAAAAAAAAAGAGTAGGGAAGCAATATGAAGATGCAGCAGGAACTATGATTGTGGGTTCCCAGGCTGGGATGACTTCTGACTTAGCATGGATCACTGCTTTATGAGTCATACTTTTTGCCAGGATTAGCAGTAGAATGATAATGCAGGCCATATTGCCCACGATTGAGTACAGTGATTTGTGTAGAAAGACCAAGAATCCCTCTAGTGGCAGGCCTGTATAACCTGCTAATAGAAAACTAGCCACTTAAAAAAACAAACAAACAAAAAAAAAAACAACTTCTATTACACACTTGGAATGTGCTCAGTTCTATCTAAAATCTATTCGTAAAAAGTGCCAGGTGGCAGAAGCAGGGGAAAAGTCCTGGCCAATCAGAGCGGGTTCGCTGGAAGCGCCCGTGTTCCGATTGGCTGCTCTGTCCCATACCTTCCAAGGAGCTGCAGGCGGGCATCCTGGTCTCGGTCGGTGGCTGGCTGGGTGCCGGCTAACCGTGGGGGAGCTGAAGCAGCCCCGTTCAAGGGCAGGCAGCTGGAGAGAAGAAAAAAGAGCAGGTCTTAAATAGCACAGAGGTTAGGATGGGTTTAGATTTGAGCAGTGTAGCAAGACAAAAGGGAGTTAGACTTTTCGGCGCCAAGGCAGAGTGCTTGGATGGGGAGGTGCAGGAGGAGCACTGAAACAGCAGAGGTGTAAGCACTTTAAAACACTAGTAGAAATTACAATCCAGCTAGTACAGTTGAAAAACTTCTATTATACACTTGAAATGTGCTTAGTTCTATCTAAAATCTATTTGTAAAAAGTGCCAGGTGGCAGAAGCAGGGGAAAAGTCCTGGCCAATCAGAGTGGGTTTGCTGGAAGTGCCCATGTTCCAATTTGCTGTGCTGTCCCGTACCTTCCAAGGAGCTGCAGGTGGGCGTCCTGGTCTCGGTCGGTGGCTGGCTGGGTGCCGGATGACCGTGAGGGAGCTGAAGCAGCCCCGTTCAAGGGCAGGCAGCTTCCAAGGAGCTGCAGGCAGGCGTCCTGGTCTCAGTCAGTGGCTGGCTGGGTGCTGGTCGACCGTGGGGGAGCTGAAGCAGCCCCATTCAAGGGCAGACAGCTTCCAAGGAGCTGCAGGCGGGCGTCCTGGTCTTGGTCGGTGGCTGGCTGGATGCCGGCCAACCATGGAGGAGCTGAAGGCAGGCGTCCAAGTCTCGGTCGGTGGCTGGCTGGGTGCCAGCTGACCGTGGGGGAGCTGAAGCAGCCCCGCTGAAGGGCAGGCAGCTTCCAAGGAGCTGCAGGCGGGCCTCCTGGTCTCAGTCGGTGGCTGGTTGGGTGCCGGCTGACCGTGGGGGAGCTGAAGCAGCCCCGCTGAAGGGCAGGCAGCTTCCAAGGAGCTGCAGGTGGGCATCCTGGTCTTGGTCGGTGGCTGGCTGGGTGCCGGCCAACCGTGGGGGAGCTGAAGCAGCCCTGTTTAAGGGCAAACAGCTTCTAAGGAGCTGCAGGTGGGTGTCCTGGTCCCGGTCAGTGGCTGGCTGGGTGCTGGCCGACCGTGGGGGAGCTGAAGCAGCCCCGTTCAAGGGCAGGCAGCTGTGGAGCCTGATTATGTAGAGATGATGGACATCCCAGAGTCCAGGAGACTGTCTATTCCCCTCCACAAAACTTTTGGGAAACAGACACAAAAAAATTTAGTCTCCTAACACTATACCTCCTGTGGATAGAAGAATGGACCAGAGGTATACACTTTCAGGCTCAGACACGGAGTTCTTACATCAGCAATGCAGCCATGTTGGGGTAGTGCAGGCAGCTGCCTGTGACAAGGCAAATATTCCCTTGGCTTCACACCCTCCAGACAAGGACTCCAGAAAGATTGATGCCATGGCAAAGAAGCAGTACATGGCATCTTCTTTGGGACTCAGGCAGGTGAATTATATGGCCTATACAGCCAGGTACCAGAAGGCCAGGTGGGACACTGTACTGACACTGGCTAAACAAGCCTCCCCTCAGCTAGCCAAGGAGCTGGGGTTGAGGCATCTAAGGTTCAGTTTCATGCTGCTGTGGACGCCAATGATGTGTCATCAAGAGTCATGTCTACATCTGTGGCTCTTCGGAGGATCGCTTGGCTCAGATGTACAAGCCTCTCACAGGATACCCAGGCTAAGTCCATGGATTTCCCTGTGGTGGGTAATTCTCTGTTTGGGAAGCAGACAG
Organism: Neoceratodus forsteri; assembly: GCA_016271365.2. Lineage (NCBI taxonomy): Eukaryota > Metazoa > Chordata > Ceratodontiformes > Ceratodontidae > Neoceratodus > Neoceratodus forsteri. Next base: position 575,583,754 of record CM057452.1, read on the forward strand.
AGAATTACATGAAGAAAATGGATGAGTATAGGACCACTTACAGGAGTGCTCAGACCAAGGAGAGGCAGGCAACTCCTCAAAGGCAACAGTCTAGGGACAGGGGCAGGCCTTTTCAAAGCCCTTTTTACTAAGCACAGGCCTCTTCTTCCTTTTCTCAGAGGGGGTTCTTCAGAGGGAGAGGCAGAAGGGGGATGAGCAGAGCTGCATCCACTCCTCAGCCTAAAGCCCCTTCCAAGCAGACACCCTGATGGGCCTGCCCAGGTCGACTCTCCTATTCCAGTAGGGGGCAGACTGGCCTACTTTGTCCAGGACTGGATGTCTATTACATCAGACAAGTGGGTCCTGGAAGTAGTAAGCCAGGGACTGGTTCTCAGTTTAAAAAAATCCCCAAAGATGAGAGCTAGATCTTTTCCACCTGAAAATCTCTCGGAAACCCTTGCCCTAGAGGCAGAGGTTTCTTCTCTCCTAGCTTTAAGGGCCATAGAGAGAGTACCTACCCTACACCGGGGCAAAGGACTGTACAACAGGTACTTCCTGACCCCCAAAAAGACAGGGGAGTGGCGACCCATCCTAGACCTAAGATATCTAAACAAACATCTTTTAAAACCAAAGTTCAAGATGGTTACTCTGGGAATAATCCTTCCCTCTGTAAGGCCAGGGGACTGGCTAGCCTCCCTGGACCTCAAAGATGCCTACTTTCACATTCCTATCAGGTGCTCCCACAGAAAGTACCTCAGGTTCGAGTTGCCCTCAGGCCACTATCAGTTCAGAACAATACCCTTTGGCCTAACCTCAGCTCCAAGGGTTTTCACAAAGTGCCTGGCAGTAGTAGTTGCCTTCCTAAGAAGGCAAAAGATTTCCATTTTTCCATATCTGAACGATTGGCTAATAGTGGGTCAGTCTCCAGACCAAGTCAAGTCTCACCTGCAAGTGACCCAGCAAGTGCTCACTTCTCTAGGATTTCTTCTCAGCCTTCCCAAGTCAGTTCTCGAACCAGTCCAGCTTCTTACCTTTATAGGGTAGAGCTGGATACTGTCAAAGCAAGAGCCCTTCTTCCCCTGGAAAGGGCAAGAGTTCTTATAGAACTGGCTTCCTCCTTCAGCCTTCAGGTGTCTCGACTAGCAAGGCATTTCCTCCAGGTCTTGGGCCACATGGCAGCTTCAACAGCAGTGGTCCAAGGGGCAAGATTCCAGATGAGGGATATTCAGTTCCACCTGAGAGCTTTTTGGTCTCAGAAGAAGGATTCCCTTACCAAACTGATCCCAGTGACTCTGACCTTGATCCAAGCCCTCCAATGGTGGCAGGATCAGGACAATTTAAGACAAGGTGTTCCTTTTGTTGCTCAACCTTGTTCAGTGGTCCTTACCACGGATGCTTCTCTTCTGGGCTGGGGAGCCCAACTGGGGTCCCTCACTGCCCAGGGCCTATGGTCTCTCCAAGAATCCCTTCTCCACATCAAGCTCCTAGAGCTCAGGGCAGTTTTTCTGGCCCTAAAAGCTTTCTCTCACACAGTACAGAACAAGGTGGTTCAAGTCAGAATGGACAAAACCACCACCATGTGGTACATCAACAAGCAGGGGGCACTCGGTCCATGGCCTTGTGAACAGAAGCCATGACGTTTTGGTCCCTGGCTTATTCCCTGCAAGCCTCTCTTGTAGCAGTTCACCTTCCAGGCAAGGACAATGTGCTAGCAGATGCACTAAGCAGGATCTCTCAGGGCCATCACGAATGGTCCCTGGACCCTCAGGTGTTGAAAGTGATTTTTTCAAGGTGGGGCACTCCACAGATAGCTCTCTTTACTTGGTTTATAGGACAAAAGAAGGCTGTTTGCCCATCGGGATTGTCCTCCATATTGATGGATCATTTACCCATATCCCATTCATTCATCCATTTATCTAATTTATTCTTAAAAGTTGTAATATTTATTGAGTCAACAATATCCTGGGGTAGTTTATTCCATAACCTGGGTGATCTAATGGAAAAGAAGTTTAATCTCTTATTATTTACTTTTTTAACTTCCAATTGTCTATTGTGAAGTCTTGGCACAATTTTTCTTAATGAATAAACAATGCCACAATGTTCCATTTGAACTGGTGATTTAAGTATTTTAAACAGTTGCAGAAGATCACCTCTAGTTCACTTGCACTCAAGAGAATGTAATCCTGTTTTTTTTAACCTAGTGTCATATTCTAAGTGAGTAAGATGGGGTACTAGCTTAGTAACTCTGTGTTGAACTTGTTCAATTTTATTTATATCTGATTTCAAATAAGGGCTCCAAAATGGGGATCCATAATCCAGATAGGGCCTTATATGTGATCTATACAAAGTTAAGAGGCATTCTTCCGATTTAGAAATGAATGTTTTATTTATTCTACGTAGCAATGCATTAGTTTGATTTGCAATTCTAGAACAATGTGAGGAAGACGATAGTTTGTCATTAACTAAGATACCCAGATCTTTTTCTATACAAGATGCCTAATAATGCTGTTATTTAGGTAATATTTTTGTTTGGGATTATCTTTTCCAAAATGGAGTACTGCACATTTAGATATATTAAAGTGCATTTTATTAATAAAAGCCCATTGTTCAATTAAAGCAAGATCCAATGCGAAGTTATGACAATTTACAAGGGTATTGACCTTTCCTCCAAGTTTGGTGTCATCTGCGAATTTAACCATTATATTATTTGATGAGATATGCATATTGCTAATAAACAAATTAAACAGCACCAGGCCCAGAACGGTTCCCTGGGGCACGCCACTAGTCACCACACCTACTTCTGATAGTACACCATTCACCCTAACTCTCTGTGTTCTGCAGCGCAGCCAATTATTTATCCAGGATATAATAGGTGCTGAAAAACCCTATTATTATACCAAAATACTGTGTGATACTTTGTCAAAAGCCTTGCTATAATCTAAAAGAATGACGTCCGTTGGTATTTTGCAGTCAAGGCTTGAACTAATATAGTTGTAAAAAGTGATCAGATTTGTAGTACATGAAAATCGAGTTCTGAAACCATGTTGATAGTCATCATTAATATTTAATGTAGACATTTCATTTTCAAGTTGATGTTTAATTATTTTCTCCATAAGTTTACATAGTATTGACGTAAGGCTAATAGGCCTGTAGTTTTCAATTTTAGAATGGGAGCCCTATTTAAAGATGGGTGTAACAATGGCTGTGCGCCAATCAGCTGGAACTGAGGATTTTTTTTTATTTTTTTTATTTTTTAGTTGTTTTTAACCAGGTATAGCACACTAAGCTGAAAGCTTTTTTACAGGAGCGACCTGGAAGCACAAGGGGGTTAAATGACTTGCGCAGGGTCACACAGTATGCAAGTGGAAGCTGTGGGATTCAAACCCAGGTCTGGTCTGGTGGATGTCACCAAATTTGCAGCTCAGAGCCTTAGACCACTGCGCTATACTGCCTCTTCATAAAGTGATTTTTTGAAAATAATAGTCAAAGGGGGAGTTATCATATCCTTTGTCTCTATAAGGAATCTAGAGCTAATGTTATCAGGGCCAGAACTAGTATGTTGTTTTAGAGTATCGAAAACCCATTGAATGTCCTGGAAAAGAGTTTCATATGGTTCTAAATTAGACCCTGCTAGAATAGGTGAGATATTAGTTAATTCTGGAGTAAAAACAGATGAAAAATATTTATTTAGCTCTGAAGCTGTTTCTGTATCAGATGTAATAGAGATGTAATTACAGACTAAGGGACCTATCATATTGTTATTACTTTTCTTACCATTTAGATAAGTATACAATGCCTTATGACAGTCTTTAGTATGAACAATTTTAAATTCATAATTATGTTTTGCCAAAATGATAGCTCTCTTTAATTGTCTAACCACTTCTCTGTATTTAAGCAGAATGATGTCTTTCTGATCAGATGGACTTTTTTTCAAGGCTAAGAATAATTTGTTTTTGTTTTTGATATTTTAATATTACCATTACCAAGGGGGGATTTTCCCTTTGTTATTATGCTTAAATTTATCTGGAACATATTTTTTTTTCAAGTTCAAGTATCTTTGTTTTTAGAAAGTCCCAGGCCTCCTCAGTATTCACTGGATACATTATTTGTTCCCAATTAAGGGATTTTATCTGATGATTAATGTTTTCAAAATTAGCCCTATTATATTGTTTTATTTTCAGTTTGTTAATTTTTGGCAATAGGGGCAATTGAATGTAGAAAAAAAGGGACAGATGGTCACTATTTCTCAAAGAGTTAAATAGTTGGATATTGGATATATGCATCTCAGGGTTGGTTATAACCAAATCTAATATGTTATTCCCCCTTGTTGGTTCTCTAACACTTTGAGTGAGTCCCAGATTAATTATAACTGAAAGTAATTGTTCGTCATGTTAGTTCATACCAGACAGTACATCCCAATTTATAGTAGGGAGATTAAAGTCCCCTAAGATGAAAACTGGGTCTTTGCTAGCTATCTGAATGATTTCATTACAAAGTTGTTTAGTTTGGTCAATACCAGAAGGAGGAAGACAATAACAGGTACCTATAAGAAATTGGGGAATACTAGTAGGTTGAATATGGACCCAGACACGTTCGGATTGTACAATAACTGCTGACTCATATGATGGGATATCATCTCATATGTATAGACTGACCCCTCCTCCTTTTCTTGTATCCACTCTGTTTTTAAAGTAGTGCTTGAAACCCGGGATTTCTGCTCTCCACTTTTTATCTGTGTTACCCCAGGTTTCAGTAATTGCTATTAAGGCTAAATTTAAAGTTTTAACCAAAATTTCAAGTTCTGCAAGTTTAGTAGTTGTTAGTGATCGAGCATTTAGTGAAAGAATATTAGGGTTTGTCCAGTAGGGTGAGCATGGACTATCTTTACAAGAGATAGGGGGTGTCCCGATCTCCCCCTTTCCTATCAGTTTAAATGATTATTTATGAAAGTTGCTATTTTCCATCCTAAGATTGTGCTACCCCTTCTACTAAGATGCAAGCCATCCCAACAAAAAAGTGATGGCCTATCGTCAAATTTCTCCCAATGGGTTAACCAGCCTATGCCCTGCCGGTAGGTCCACTTGTGAATCCATTCATTTAATGCTTTTACTTTATTATCAATGTGTCTGGTTGCTCTTGGAATAGGTAAGATTTCAGAAAGACATATACTGCAACCACTTTCCGTTAAAACATTACATAGAGCCACCTAGTCCTGTTTGATCTGTTGAAGTGGGGACCATGTGACATCATTAGTGCCAACATGGACAACCATCAGATTTTCCCTGGCAGCTGACAAAATCATTTTAGTCATTGATGTAAGATCCGCTATTTTTGCTCCTCTATAACTGGAGCTAGTTTGGTGTTCCTTGTCTGGATTACAGACTATGCGATCAACATATTTTATAATGGAATCTCCTAGAACATACACCTGCTTTTTTGGATGAAGCACATCAGGAGTATGTAGAGATTGAGACACTAGGAAAGTAGTCAAAAGAACAGAAATCTGAGGAGTTTTGAGTGGTGAGGTCACAATTATTTTGTGATCTAATTGCACTTTAAAACTTTCTCTATTAGGGTTGTCAGTTATATGCTTAGTGATACCTGATGTATCATTAAAATCGTCCTCAACCAAATCGGGAAGGGGTTCAAAAGAATTAGAAAGTGGGATTGTGTAAGTTTTGGGAACAGAGTTATTTACTCTTTTGGTATGCTTTTTTGGAGGAATCAAAGGCCAGTCCTTAGCCTCTATGGGGTGTTTGACTAGATTTTTAGTAATAGTAGTTAAAGGGGTAGAGGTAGTTGTTGGATGTTCAGTCAAAATAGAAAGTAGTAAACAACCTAGAGGTGGGTCGTTGGCGAAGGAGCCTCCTAGACATTTTGAGGAAGAGGTATTAGCCTCTACCAGTAATGCATTTGATCAATATATTCTTCTAAGGCTTTGATCTCAGAACTAATATTCTCACTTAGTTGCAGTCGCTTAATTTCCTCCTGTAGGTTCTTCACTAAAATACATTTATCACACACAAAAAAAAATTGGATCTTGTTTACCAATGGTATACATCTTACACTCAGAACACACCTTATTAGCTTTCTTCATGGTTTAAGATAGTCAAGATACAAGGGTGGTAATTAGTGGATTTGTTACCTTATATGTATGTATGTTGGTATGGTTGCCTGGTCCTGGTGTCCCCAGTGGACAAGGTAGACACGCGCAAGATGCGCGCGTCTCCACATGCAGCCCCATGCACACTCACCCCGCTCGCTAAGCGCTTGGTTTTAAGCGCGATTACCGGAAGTGCATTCTCCCACTACTTCCGGTTTCGCGCTACAGTTTAAAACTTCAAAAATCGATGTTAGCCTTTAAAAAGGCTTCACCTAGTGTAGAATTAGGTAATGGGATAGCAGATAGCCCCTACAGTTATGAGCAGTGCTCAGGATCAGGAAAAGACCGGTAACAAGATATTATAACAGAGCCCTCAGTCCTCCAATATCCCACACTGCCCTATACCACAGGGAGGGCTTGGAGATAGGGAATAATTCTAACCCTACTGTTGCCCCAAAAGTTGAAATTCAAAGCAATACACACACAAAAGGTATATTTTAGCACAACTAGCAGCAATTCAGTTTTTTTTTTAACTGACTGCCCGCTAGCTAAGTGCTTGGTTTTAAGCGCGATTACCGGAAGTGCGTTCTCCCGCTACTTCCGGTTTCGCAGTACAGTTTAAAACTTCAAAAATCGATGTTAGCCTTTAAAAAGACTTCACCTAGTGTAGAATTAGGTAATGGGACAGCAGATAGCCCCTACAGTTATGAGCAGTGCCCAGGATCAGGAAAAGACTGGTGACAAGATATTATAACAGAGCCCTCAGTCCTCAGTCCTCCTTTGCAGCCCCAATTACCAACTCCCTCTCTTTTGTTACAGACCTCCAGTCTTGGGCTCAGTCCCTCTGGACGCCCTGATTCTGAATTGGGAAGGGAAGTTTCTGTACGCCTTTCCCCCCCCCTCCCCACGCCTGTTCAAAGTTTTGGTCAAAATAAAGTCTCAACCTTGCAAGGTGATTCTGATTGCTCCAGATTGGGTCAGACAGCCCTGGTACCCCCTGTTGCTATCCCTAGCAGTCCATCTTCCCCTGTCTCTTCCCAGGAATTACAACCTGTTAACATCCTCTTAGGAAAGGATTTGGTACCCCAATCTTCAGTCTCTCAATCTCAAGGCATGGCTCTTGAAGAGTTAGAGTTTGCAGATCTGCATCTTTCCCAAGGGGTTCTGGATATCCTCAATTCTTCTCGAAAGCTCTCCACCAGAAAGACTTATAACTCCAAATGGAACAGATTCAGCATTTGGTGTTCTAAGAAGACTATTTCTCCAGATACTGCTGGACTGCCTACAGTTCTGGATTATATGGTCCATCTTAATGGCCTAGGTCTCAGACCAGCTACTCTTATGGTACACTTGTCTGCTGTTTCTGCGTTTTTGTCTTTGGGGAAGCCTTCTTCACTATCTTCCCATCCTGTGTTCTGTAAATTTTTTAAAGGATTGCTTCACACCAATCCTCCTTTTAGAGACCCTGCCCCTGCCTGGGATTTGAATGTTTGCATTGCTCAACTTTTGCAATCCTCCTTTTAGCCTATGTCTTCAGCAGAGCTTAAGTACTTGACTTGGAAAACTGTGTTTCTGGTAGCCATTACACCTGCCAGGCATATCAGTGAATTGCAAACCCTGTCAGTGGAACCTGATTTTATTTCATTTCACAGGGATAAAGTGGTTCTTAGAACCAATAGAAGGTTCTTGCCCAAAGTGGTTTCAGACTTCCATTTAAACCAGTCTATGTCTCTTCCTGTTTTCTTCACTGATCATTCTTCCTCAGGAGAGAGGAGGCTACACAGTTTAGATGTTAAAAGAGCCCTTAGTTACTACATAGAGCATACCAAGGGTCACAGGTTTGATTCCCTCTAGTTGTTCCTCACTTATGGAGAAGTGTTAAAGGGCAAACCTGCCACCAAAAGATCTATTGCCACATGGATTGTGTCTTGTATACAATTCTGCTATGAAAAACTGGGAAAAACTCCACCCTCAGGCCTGAGGGCTCATTCCACAAGAGGTACAGCTGCTTCCCCGGCTGCGGCCAGGATATCCCTCTCTTAGAAATTTGTCAAGCAGCCACCTGGAAAACAGTCCATACCTTTACCAAGCATTACTCTCTGGATATCCAGGCTAGGAGTGATGCCTGGTTTGTACAGCAGTACTTCACAGCCTATTCCAAAGTAGGTTCTGTCCCTCCTCCTTGGAGGTACTGCTTAGTAGTCTACAATTGTCAAGAATACAGTAAGACTTCAAGTTGTTTGAAGAAAAATTACTCACCTTAGTAATTATGTTTCTTCTAATGGAGTCTTGCTGTATTCTGAGCTCCTTCCCTGCCTCCCCTCTCAGAACCTGTTTTTGGGAAGTGGATGGACAGGCTCAGTGTTGTCTTTTGCTTGCACCCCCCTCCTTTTTGTTTGGGTGCTGATTTATTATGATTATTTGTAGTAGATTGGTTTTTGGTTTTTGGGTTTCCAGACTTGAGTCTTCCCTGAGAATCCAAAACTTCTTTCAACCAGTTGGCTAGTAGGAATTTTTACAATTTCCATTTAGAATTTTTAGCTAGTTGGGCTCGTAAGAATCTGATGGCTGAAGTTCAAAACACTCCAGACAGAGACTTCAACCGAGCTCGAGCTCAGCATTCTATGCCCTGCATAGAAAGTTAACTCTTTGTTCTCCAGGGCAGTTCAAAGGTTGGGAATCACTGCAATTATCAGAATACAGCAAGACTCCATTAGAAGAAACATAATTACTAAGGTAATTTTTTTCATTTTGTACTCTGCCTCTGGGTTCCTGCACCCCAATTGCATGATTTTGGACTTCTTCACATTGAAACTTAGTTGCCACACTCTTGACCATTTCTCAAGCTTTCTTAGAGCGCTATTCATTTTTTCCACATGCACCCCTTGGAGTGTCTCCCCACTGCAGATCTTAGTGTCATCTGCAGATAGACATACCTTCTCTCCTAGCCCCTATGCAATGTCACTAATAAAGAGGACTGGTACCAGTACTACTCCTTGTGGCTCCCTGCTTGTCATCCTCCCTTCCTTGGAGTGAACTCTTTTTACCACCAAACTCTGTCACCTGTCCCCCAACCAATTTCAAACTCAGTTTACCACCTTTGGACACACTCCTAGGTTGACCAACTTGTTTATGAGTCTCCTAAGTGGAACGGTGTTGAAGGCCTTACTGAAATCTTGGTAGGCCACATCCACAGCACCACCCTGATCTAATTCCCTGGTCAGTCAAAGAAATCCATCAGGTTTGTTTGACCTGACCACCCCCAGTGAATTCACGAGGCTCCTTCTTTATCCTTCTAGAAAGAAGGTGTACTTGCAACTGAAAGAGGTGTTTGGCATAATGGCAGGGGGCCAAAAAAATGGGAGTTCAGCATATGGTTTAAAAATTGGATTACCAGAACTAACTGAGAAGGTAACATAACAAATCTTTATTTCAAGAAGTACAGTAGATTAAAAAATGAAGTAATAAAGTTCTATTATGATAAGAAGAAGATCTAAAAAGGAATGCTAAAAAATAAGTTCTCCTCCCTTTCTGGTTGCAGGACTGTTCATATTTTGAAGCACCTGCTAAAGAAACAATATTGGAGATATGAGAATTGGGGTGCTGAGGTACACATAAAAAAAAAAAAATATATTGAGAAAAGATATAAGACGTTTGTTTTGGGCAATGTACAAAAGTATGTTTTTTTCTTATAGGTAATGCAGAAAGGTCTGATGGCAGCTCGCTCCTACCCCTTCCCCCATTTCTGGAAGGTTTTAAGCAAAAGCAAGCTAATCACATTTTTTGAAAACATAATGAGCATCTCAGCATGCCAGTCTGTTCCACCTGCTCTACTGAATCTTTTTATGGAGCTGAATATATACTGTACATAAAAAAGACAACACAGAGAGAAGTGTTAATAATTATTTATTTTTATATGTCATTACATCGGAAACTGTCAAAGAAATGAATCAATTTTTATTTACTAAAAAGGGGAGAATTTCAAGTACAAGCACAGATAATAAAGCTCACTAGTTTGATGAAGGAATTTTACGTTTGGAAACATTACTATAAAGAATAAATATAAAAGGCTGGCCCAGTAACATGGAGGGCTGAGGCATCCTTGCCTTGCCGACGATCTGTGTTTGTGGTGCGAGCGGGCCCTTGGGGTGGGCTGGGGAGGGAGAAGATCAAGCATCTGAAGGCCTGCTCTCCTCTCCCAGAGAGTGAGGACTGGCACTCCTGCCGAATGACTGCCCCCAGCTGGAGGTCTGTGGGCAGTATGGGACTGTGGGCACCAGAGGAAGGGAGGGTGCTGGGGACTTCCGCTGGCATGTGTGCGCCTCCACACACGCACGGCTTGCTGTGTGTGCCCTGATACAGAAGGGAACGGGATAAAATGGAGGAAGAAAAAACAAACAAAAAAACCCAACTGCAGGATCACACCTGACCCTCCACAGGACCTGCACCTGGACTGGGCAGAAGGTAAGACCCAGTGATTCCAGGGTGATGGGGCTGATGGGCATGGTCAGATGGAGGGAATAAGGAGAATAGACTGCAGATAAAAAAAAAAGAAATATAAAAGAGCAAAAAAAAAAATGACACTATTAATAAAAATTTCTGATGCTATTTTTGTTCTGTTTGGATTATCTGGGTTGAGAGAGAAATACTGTGTGGTTTTCAGTCAAAGAAATCCATCAGATTTTTTTGATCTGATCTCCACCAGTGAATCCACGCTGCCTCGGATCTTGTAAGCCACTGGATATACTGTAAGATATTCCACAATCATTTTCTTCTGTAGTGATTCCATTAATTTCCCCACCAACAAAGTCAGGCTGACTGGCCTGTAATTGGCAACCTCCTCCCTGCTACCACTCTTGAAGCGGGACTACATCTGCCCTCCTCCAGTCCTCCGGGACCACTCCCATCTCCAGTGAGTGGTTGAACAGGGCTGTCAGAGGTGCAGCCAGCACCTCTCTGAGCTCCCTCAATATTCTTGGATGTATCCCATCTGACTCCATTGCTTTGTCCACTTTCAGGTTTGTGAGTGTCTTCAGGACTTCCTCCTCTGTAAATGGACTAGTGTCCACCTCCCTTCCTTCAATGCCCCTGCCACTTATCTGTGGTCCCTCTCCTTCCCTTTCCTCCATGAACACTGAACAAAAGTATTAATTCAAGATGTCTACTTTTTCCTTGTACCCTTCCATACACTGCCCCCTCTTCCCTTCTCAGTCTTACAATCCCTCCTTTCACTTACATACCAGAAAAATGTCTTCTCCCCTTTCTTTACTGCCTGAGTTATTTTTTCCTCTGTGACTTTGCACTCCTGTTTTCCCTGCCTCCCTCCCTCTGCTTCTCCTGATAACCTCCTTATCCTCCTCCCTCTGTGTTTCCTTATACCTCCTGATTGCTAACATTTTTGCCGTTACCTTCCCAGCCATCTCTTTTGAGAGCCACAGCAATATATTTTTCTTCTTGCTTTGGCTTACTATCCTGACACTGAGGTTTGTTGCCTTCATTATCCCTGCTTCTAGTTTCACCTGCTGTTCCTCCAGTCCACTCAAGTCCTCTCCCCCTGCCAGGTCAGCCCTGAAGCATTCCCCCATCTTTGTAAAATCGGCCCTTCTGAAGTCCAGGACCCTCGCCTTTGTGTGGTTCACTTCTGCCACAGTTCTTATATTGAACCACACTGTACGGTGATCACTGCTCCCCAGGTGGCCACCCACCGTGACATCTGCAACATTATCCCTGTTGGTGAGTACAAGGTCCAATACTGCTCATTCACAACTGGACTCTGTGAAAGGCTGTGGGTGGAATAATGGACCATGAAGCAGTGATGGCTTGAGCACCAAAAAGTTTTCAATTTATTGCCAACAGAACAAAATAAACAGCGGAATGTATTTCGACAAAATAAAACAAAATCAAAGAGAAGCATAAATCAAAAGTTGATTAATAAACATCTCCACATACATACTGTAGCTAGAAAAGACTAGCTAGGTCTAGGTGTTTCACCATCAACACCTTTCCACTATCTGTCTACTGAATATACTAGCAGGGAATATATACCCACATGTCATCATGTGACCAGATAACTCCTCCCCTTAGTTCTTAATGCTAACATTTTCTTTATATTTACTGTACATGCCATTTTCCTGTAGGAACAAAGAAAACATTCTTTATATACCGATTCCTTAATGTATGCATTGCTAAACCACAATAAAAGGTTTTCTCTTTAATATATAGTAGCGTTTTAATCTCTCTAAGCACTGCCTCCACAAACTGTGGCATAATTATGCAGAGAAAATGGCCGGCCGGCTCTTAGTGTCACAGGGAGAGGAGCTGGTGCACTGAGATGCTACTTTGAAATCTGAGAGTTTCCTAAACTGAGATGCTAAACTTGCAGCACCGAGATAAGGTAAGCATGAGTATCTAACAAAAATAAAACCCCAATGCTCTCATTGTCACACAACATAGCAAAACAGAACTAACCATGCAAGCATTTTTCCTTTCCTCCTCCAGCGGTTATGCTAGTGAAGCTGGTTTCTCAGTGCAAAAGAGCGCACATTCGAGAAGTAAAAACAGAGAAGCCCCAACAAGTAGCCGTGTCGCCGAGGAAAAAAAAAAAAAAACTTTCTCTGAGCAGCGGCTTCTGTTTATATCAATTAAACCTGTTCACCTCAATGTTCAAAATACGGAGGCAAACCGCTTCGGTCTGCAGGATATACTTATATTTGGTATTTCTATACGGGGCTCATTTCTTCTGTCTTTTAAAGAAACTGAAGCTGGCATGCTTCGAGACAGAACTGCTCATACCTGATTCAGTATGAAAGTGCAGGGGGTTCCTATGGGAACTAATAATTTGCACTAGCGGGCTATACAGTGCAGTAAACACCAGAACCACAAAATATCACCATGAAATTGTGCTCCTATAATACAAAACAGACTGCAAACTAAACAAACATTAAGATGAAAAAATAGGACAAACGAAAAGACAGCATTGCAACAAAGTGGGTGGCCAGCCCAACAAACAAAACGGTAAACGGATTTTACCCTATGTGTCCAGTCTTGTATTGTTTTGCAGAAACAACTCCAAACCTATACCTCCTAAGACTGGTATACAGGTTACATGAGAAAAAAAAAGGGGGGGTCCTCTCACAGGCTCCTTTACCAGTTGCCTGAGGAATGCCTCTTCATGGAGTCTAGGATGACCCTGCTCCTAGCTGAAGCTGGCATACTCCAATCTACATCTGGCAGATTGAAGTCTCCCAGCAGGAGCACCTCCCCCTTATTTGCCATCTTCTGGATGGCTTTCTCCAGAACTTTATCCATGCCCGGCCCCCCCATGCTGGAGGCCTGTAGATCACACCAGTGCGAATAGCAGCTTCATTCTCCACCTCTAGGGTGATCCACAGTACCTCTGCCCCTCCCTGTGTTTCCTGTACCTCTGTTGCCTTTATGTTGTCCCTCACATAAAGAGGTACTCCTCCCCCTTTCTTACACACCCTGTCCTTCTTGAACAAAGTATAGCCTGGTATGGTTCTCATTGCACCATGACTCGGTAATGGGAACAATGTCCAGGCCAGCCTCTGTCAGGATGGCAGACAGGCCTGGGATTTTATTTCCTAGACATCGAGCATTTGCACACATGACCTTCCAAATTCTGCTACCACCCTGCTTGTCAACTCCCCCTTTCCCTTCTCTCCTTACCATAGGTGACACTTTGCCCATCTACTTGTCATTATTGTATAATATTTGTGTTATAAATAAATGTGTATGTGACTGTCTGCTTAGAGATCGTAGCCAGTAAGAAGGCTTGACCTTCTGACCTTAGCATAGCCCTACTATAGCAGATGGTTGTTTTCCTTATCTGTATTAACACACAGGGATTCCTTCCATATGCCAGGTGATAAAACATTGTAAAATATTCCTACTTTGAACTGCTGGGGACAAGACATGCATTTTATAATCCGGCAGGAAAAAGGGACCTTTTAACAGATTCCTATAACTCATAAAACTGAAATAATTTTGTAAGCCAGGAAGCTAGTAGAGAAAAATCAAAGGAGCTGCTTTGATCAAAGAGACTGTCATATTTTTTTTTAATTGGTAACTGCTTATTTCCAGCCAGCAGTAAAATAACATCCTGTTTGGATTCCTACTCAGATTAAAGTATTGCAGGACTAACAGTGACCTCATGTGTGCTGTGCCCTCACAAGGAGGTGGAGAGACTGACCGAATATTCATTCATTCATTCGTTCATTCATTCTTTATTTTTAAAAGGCGTTTTTCTTATAACCAAAGTGCCTGTACAGTACATAAAACAATAAATAAACAAGATTAAAACTGTCATAAATCATTAAAAGCTCTGTTCAAAAGATATGTCTTCAAAGCTCCTTTAAAGCTTTGGACAGTCGGGCAATTTCGCACCTGATGAAGTAGACAATTCTACAGGGTCGAGGCCATAAAACGAAACGATCTTGCCCCTGAAGTTTTTAAACGGACACTGGTGATCTCTAGCAATCCCTTGTCAGTGGATCGGAGAGAGCGGGGAGGACAGTAGGGACAAAGGAGCTCTTTCAGGTAAGTAGGTCACTGATCTTGTAGGGCTTTATAGGTCAGCAAACCGACCTTGAAGGCGATTCACCAGAAAACTGGCAGCCAATGCAGTCCGCGGAGCACAGGCGTTATATGACTAGACCTAGAAGATCCAGTCAACAGCCTGGCTGCCGCATTCTGCACTAGCTGCAGATGGTGAAGTTCAATCCCTGGTAGCCCCAGATAAAGGGCATTGCAATAGTCAAGGCGGGAGGAAACGAATGTGTGGACCAACGTTGGAAGATCCTCTGGAGGAACCAGGTGCTTCAACCGGGCGATGTTCCTCAGATGGTAAAAGGAAGTTTTCACCACCGCTGACACCTGAGATTTAAAAGTCAGACAGAAGTCAAATACTACGCCCAGATTCTGCACCTGGTCTGAGGTCGTCAGCTGGACACCCCTAAGCCATAAGCCGGAGGGCGATCCAGCTAACAAACCCGCCTCACAGCGACCCTTGTCCACAATCAACACCTCAGTTTTTTCAGGGTTCAACTGCAGCCAACTCCCATTCATCCAGTCTTGGATCTCAGCAAGACAATTGTTAAATACTGCCATGGCAGCATCCTGGCCGGAGCACAAAACATATACAGCTGGGTATCATCCGTGATAGCAATGAAAACCCAGACCGAGTAGTCTAACAATCACTCCTAACGGCAGCACATACACTGCAAACAACATGGGCACTAAAATGGAACCCTGCGGCACCACAGGATAGGAGACTGATGCAAGAAAAATTCCCATACCACCCTCTGAGTCCCACCCTCGAGGTAAGATCGAAACCACCTGAGGACTGTATCAGACAATCCACAGATAGACCGCAAACGCTCCAACAGCACACCATGATCAACAGTGTCAAATGCTGCAGAGAGATCAAGAAGTACCAAGATGGAAAAGGTCCTACTATCTCTCGCTATTAGGAGGTCATTTAGTACCCGAACAAGTGCTGTCTCAGTACTATGCCTTTTCCTAAATCCAGACTGGAGAGAATCATAGACATTGTTGTTGGTCAGATGATCATCCAGCTGCATTGCAACCACTTTCTCAATAACATTACCCACAAAGGGTAAGTTAGAGACAGATCTGTAATTTGCTAGACAATCCGGGTCCAAGGAGGACTTCCTCAAAAGAGGCTTAACTACAGCCTCCTTAAGAGGATCTGGGAAGATCCCCCTCTCCAAGGACCTCCAGACTATCACAGTCAGGACTGGGCTGATTTTATCCACACAGTCCACTAAAAGACGTATGGGACCAGGGTCCAAATCACAGTTAGTCGGTCGCAATGCTCGGATGATCATCACAATGTCATCAATTGTGGGGAGGCGGAAGTCAGACTATGCAAACTGGGTGTCCGACATCTCCTGTCAACCATCACAACTCCCATTGGAGAGGGACAAGCGGACATCCGATCTGATTTGGCAACCTTATCTGCAAAGAAGAGAGCAAACTCCTCACACTGTTCTTGAGAAAAGGCTCTTCTGGGCTGAAGACAGACTGGATTGCACAGTCTGTCCACAGTCCGAAATAGCTGATCTGGTCTATTCTGTGCAGCCGCAATCTCTCTGGACAGGAATTCTGCCTTCTTATGAGAAATTGTGGATTGATAGGCCACATAGTGGTTCATCAAACTAAGTTTGTCATCATCCAAACCGGACCTCCGCCAGCGCCTCTCCAACCTTCGTCCAACTCTCCTCAACTCCCTCATGGTCTCATCGAACCAAGGAGACCTGGGATGAAGAGTGAGAGGATGAACACGAACAGGTGCAGTGGAATCCAGAGCCCGTCACCACCTTATTATAGGCATGTACCAGGTCTCCCGGATCCAAGCAATCTATCGGTAGGCCCGATATGTCCAGCACCGCCATCAGGTCATCCGGGGAAACACCCCTTAATGGGCGCTACCAGACCATTTCCGTAGGGGCTGACCTAATAGGGGTGGCCTCAAAACTGAACCCAATGGAGTGATGGTCCGACCATCTGACCGGTTCCACCACCAAATCAGATATCCCCATCCCCAGAAAGAACACCAAGTCCAATGAATGCCCACCAATATGAGTCGAGGAGGAAATGACCTGTCTGAAGCCCAGTGAAATCAAGACTGGAGGAAGTCTTGACCAAAGTGTGAGAGTTCATCATCGACCCAGGCATTGAAGTCCCCCAGAACCAACCATCTGAGGGACCCCAATGTCAGGTCGACAATGAAGTCTGCAACTTCCCACAGGAAAACATTCTCGTCACCTGGACAGTATACAAGAAGTATCCTGCACCCCACACCCTCGCCCAGGATACACTCAAAGGACCTGGTGACTCCCACTGGTGCCTCCACTAGGCCCAATTCTGTTCTAAAACAGATGGCAACACCCCTGCCCCTACGATCCAGCCTCAGGCGGTGTATCACCGAGTAACCGTCTGGAACTGCTGCTGCCAAAACTGGCCCAGCATTTTCATCAAGCCAGGTCTCGGTGATGCACTCCAGGTCAGATGACCTAACAAAATCAGCTATAATAGCCGTTTTGTTTTTAATAGACCTGGCGTTGCACAACATCGCCCGAGTAGGGTGAGCATCCGAGGATGACCACCTTACCTGCTGATTATAGTCGGAACCCTTGGGTATGGGCACCAGACAGGGAGATCCCCTCTCCTGGGTCCATTTTGCCCCAGGGCATCTCCTTGTCCCCGCTATCTCTATCCGCTCGCTCCTTTCCATTCCCCCTCCAGGCCCAGCACCAGCACTCCTCCTCCTCCTCCCCCTCACAATCCCCAGAGCCCTACATCTTTTATAGACCTCCGGCGACAGGGGAGGACAGGAGAAAGGACGAAGGTCCCTGAGCCTGGAGGGGGAATAGTACCAGACTGTCCTACTATTGTTCCAGCACATAATTAACACTACAACAAACAATCTAACAATTATTAACCCCCCTCAAAACACTTAAGTAAAAACAACTACTCCACAATAAATTACATACAATTAATAAACTATAAATCTAATAAACACAATAACCAAATAACCAAGTAACTTAAAAACTAAATATAAAAATATAATATCTATTTAACAAACCTATGCCCCTTAATTCAAACATCTAATAAATAAATAAATCCTATCAAAGTTCGCGTTATTGAGTATCCAAAATGTGCCTTCAAATCATTAATTTGTAGATTTCATTTTATCTCTCTGTTCGCACCACTGCAGGGAAAAGGAGCTTTTACAAACTATACAAGCCCCTAAAATAAAGCTGGCTTTTAATATTAAAGAAGGCCTCCTAGTCCAATAACCAGTACTACAGTTTCCTTTGAAAAACTGAGAAGAGAGTTCCAAGGTCTTTTAATGTCCACACCCGTGTGCTCTCACCACTTTAGGATGGAAAATTTAGAATTATGCCAGCCTCCTCTCACGAGGCAGAAACAATCCCACAGAACCCAGTTCTAATCTTTACAGAAGATATATAGCAAACACTGGCCCAAAACAAAATTAAGAGTACTTCACCAAACAGATGGTCCAGGAAGTCCCACTTTCCTTCCCACGTTGTGGTTTTTCCTCCCTAGGAATCCTTCACGATGGCAGGCAGGCAGTATGTAAATTTCACCTTCGGGTTAAGCTCAACCCGATCCTTCACCACGGTGAGGCAGGCTAGATCACCCTTCGGTGGTCCCCCTACTCCACCTAAGGAACTGGATTAGCACCACCACCCTCCGGTGGCAGTGACAACCGTCCCTCCATCCGGACCGAGGAACCCAACCTCTTTAAAATGCACAGAAATCCTCGCTGCACGCTATGCACACCCCCTCTCAGGACTTCCTCTTCTTCCAGCTGGTCCTATCTCACAGACACCCGGCCACGTCCTCCATGTAAAGTCCAGCTGTATTCTCATCCCGTACGGAAACCACCACTCTACCTCACTGTTCCACCGTTCCTCCGATTTCTCCACAGCCTCAAAACAGCTCCACTGGACCACCAACCATAAAATTCTCTTGGTGAATCTAACAGACAGTTGAACACACAGCAAGCAGAAGCGACCTCCCACAGCTCCAATATGCCAGTCTCTTCAATCTCTTCAGGTACGTGATAAATAACGGTCATCTTAAACTTTAGACCGTAACAATACACAGTAAGCAGTAAGCTTAGGACTAGGATTTAAACAAAAAATAAAATAAACGAATACTCCTAAAATTCAGCAACCAGTTAGGGAGCTTACAGACGGCTGCACAGCATGGCCGCCATCTTACATGTTGTCCACTAATCTGAGGGAATGAACACTTGATCACTGGACTCCAAGCAAAGCACCTCTGTTCAACATAGTGCACCCTCACCTGGAACTTAACTAGACTAGACCATTTTAAAACAGGTGTCTTGTTCTGAAAAATTCCAAATTATCTTCTGGATTATAAATACAGGTTATAGGTTCTATATGTATTTTGTATTTTATCAGTTTTTTTTTTAATCTTAGTAAACCTTTTTGGTTATCCTTAAATCCTGCTTGAGTCTTTCTTTTGCATGTGTAGGCCGAAACTGTATTGGGAAATTCTGAAACTGTTAAGTGCTCAAGAAAAGGGTGTGTTACTATCTTGCTAAAGATAAGAATACACCCAAGTCTCATATTGAGTCGTAAGGGTAGATTTTTGAACCTGGCTGGATGCCACTGGGTGAAGGATTGTACTGCATCCCCCGAAGAGGGTACATATATGAGCCTGTTAAATGGGTATGCAAGCAAAAAGGTTCACATTTGACCCCCAGGACTCGAGACTAGTAAGTGATTCGGACCCAAAACAGACAGGAGGGATACCCTGTTTGTCTCCTGTTCACATATTGTACTTCGAGGTTTGGCAGAGGGAGCAGAGGGCCTGACCTGCCGAGTGCGGTTGTGACATCCCCTACCCTGATTCCTATTCCTTTCTACCAATTAGTTTCTTCTGCCACTTTCCTCGGCTAGCTTAAATGCTTGCCAATGAAAGATTTAAACTATTCACATAGAACCTGGGATCCCCCTCTTGGATGGATGCAGGCTATCTCCTCTGTATAGGCCTTTATCCCTCCAGGTGGGACCCCAGTCCCCAATGTAGTTGAATCCCACCCCTCTGCACCACTCATTCATCCATTGGTTGAAGCTCCTGGTATAGAGTACCCTATCCTCCCCGTGTCACAGACAGGCAGTACCTCAGAAAAGGTCACTGAGCATGCTACCTGCCTAAGACTCCTCCCCGACTTCCTGAATTCCTCCTGCACTATCCTAACCTCGTCCCTAGTCAGGTCAGTAGTCCCTAGGTGGACAATGGCATCCAGCTGCCCTAGCAAGCCTCAGGATCTGCTTTCCATCCCTGCAAGCCAAGGCACCAGCTAGACACTAAACCTCCCTCTTTCCCTGCCCCCAATCTATCCCCCTCACAATGGAGCCCACACTAGGAGCTGCTTCCTCCTCCTCTGGGGTTCACTGCCACTCTCCCTGGGGACTCCACTACAGAGGTCCCCCACATTTTCCCCGGTCACTACAATGGGTGCCTGCATGGGACAGTCCTACTCCACCAGGGTGGTGTATAAATTGTGTAGTGGTTCCGTACAGGGGATGTGCCTCTGGTCCACCACCCTCACCCTTCCTGAGTCCACCATAGTCCAGCCGCTCCTCTTCCTTGGCACCCTTTGAGGCAGTGGTGGCTGACTTGGTTTTCCCTGGGTGGGGGAGGAGACCCCCCCCTGAACACCGGATAGCTTGGCCCAGAGTCTAGTAACCTCCTCCTTCAGCCCAGAGAGATGCATGCAGATGGGGAAGCACTGCATTCTCCAGAAGGCCTCCCTGAAAACTGCTGCCCTACAGCCACTACACTGCACCACTCCCAGCATTTCTGTTTACTACACTGCCTGATTTTGTTTATTTGCTTATCTGATATCCTTTTTTACCTCTACCCTAGATAGGGTGTTTCACCTATTCCCTTACACCAAGCCTCCTTTTACCACTACCCTAGATAGGGTGTGTTTCACCTATTCCCTTACTCCAAACCCTTTTTAACCCCCTATGCTACATGGGGTGTTTCACCTGCTCCCTAATTTTTGTGTGCCTCTAACTCTCCTCACTGCTGTGCAGTGACAGCTACATCAGTTGAACAGAACACTTACCACAGTTATCAGGCTGAACTTCCTAGTCCCCTTCTTCCTGCCATTGCCCCCGTTTCACTCCTCCACTGCTCTCCTGTCTCCCTGCTGTAGTGCAGAGCATCCAGCTGCTGGCTACCTTGTTGGGCTGACTCTGGTAGGCAGACTCCACTGTCCTTGTCACGTGGGTCCTTCACACAGGGGGGGTGCAGCTTGGGGGGCTGCTTGATGGCCTACTCCTTATGTAGGCCCCTTCCTTGCTCCTGGTCTTGGAGTAACCTCGCTGACTGGCTGCCAGCTGGGGGCAGGAGGTGTGGCTCTCCTGGGACTGGCTTCTATCCTGAAGCCTCTCAGTGCCTCTGAGCACCTTTCCTGCCAGGTGTGCTCAATTTTCTGAACACAGTGACTAGAACCTGCTGGTTTGAGGCCTGTTTGTGATTTCCTTGGCTGATTCTGCTTAGGGAACCTGCCAGGACATTGTCTTTGCCTAGCACATACACTGCAAATATGTTTTGCTTCTAAGGAACATGTCATGGCCCAGTTCCTCATTGCCTGTCTACAGTTTCTAGTGACTACTATGGGTTCCATGTGCCACCCACTGTGAGGTCCCACAGATGCACCCCACTCCAGGCAAAGGATACTTGTTGGTGACTGCTGCAGGAAGGGAATGCCCTCCCTGAGGTTGCCATCTTCCTTCCCCATCTAATGATTCTACTAGTGCTTTTGTCACTGGCACTAGCTTTGCAAGAGAATCCCATCTTTTGAGACCAGTTGTCTCTTAAGTGATATTGGATATCTCTCATTTAGAACGTGGCCTATGGAACCCCATATATGGATGAGGCCATGTGTCCTAGTAACTGTAGGAAGTCTCTTGCAGATCTTGGCTGACCTGCTGTTAAAGACTCTGTTGTTATTATCAAAGCTTTAACTCTGGCCTGGAGGAGGAAAGCTTTCCCCTGCAGGGTGTTTAGCTATGGTCCTATGAAGTCCAGTTCTTCAACAGGCTCTGTCTGGGACTTCTGCAGGTTTATCAAGAATCCCAGGTCCTCCAAGGGGAGAAGGATTGGTTAAGTCTGCTTGCTGGCTGTAGAGAAGATTTCTGTAAGTTTAGCCATTGTTTTTTAAACTACAGGAGAGAAGGATTAATTAATTCTACTTGCTGTTGAGGGAGTTAATGTATAGAGGATTTATGTAAGTTTTGATGTTTTTTTATTTTCTTTTTAATTTGGCTTAAAGTGGAATTTAGCTTAAAGGTTTCTGTGGCTGGAGTGACTGTAAAGGTTCTGTGGCTGGAGTGACTACACAGGACATGCCCAGACTTGCCCACCCACATAGACTTTAAAGGGTACCTAAACAAGCAGTTTTTTTTAAACTGCAAACTCCAAAATCTGGCTTCCTTACAAGGTAAAGTAAAGGCTGATGTTTACATTTATGTTAAAACTGCATTGCATTTATGTAAATAACACAAATGCAGTTTCATAGCTTTTGAAAAATGTAAACATCAGTCTTACACTTTCAAAAAACAGCCTTGTCTTCTCCCTAAGATGTCTGCCAAGTGTGTTAAGTGATGAGTCATGATGACATCATAGGAGCCAGAGACACAGATCCACATATATTTCTATAGTGCTAACTAGTTCTTCTTTCCTTCTTCATTTTGAAATGTTGTACCAGAATGATCAACACCATGTATTACCTCATGGATTATTTTGATCAGTACCCATGTTAGGCTATGATTTTGTTTACTTTAACTTGCAGAAAATGTTTTGCAATTCAGCTTTTTCTTTGGCAAACTGCATTACAGTACAACACTTCAAATACCTGATGATCTAGTGGTTATATGATGCACTGAATTTTGTATTTTGTTAGCCAGGAGAGACACACTAAGCTGAAAGCTTGTTTACAGGTGTGGCCTGGGAGCACAAGGAAGTTTAGTGAGTAGCTCAGGGTCACACAGCAAAGTACCGGTATTGTTCAGTTCCAAAGTTCATGGTCTCTTGTTAATCCACAGATAAGGCTTTCTTTTTCCATATGAACCCCCTGCACCTAGCCTGCCTTCTGTCAAACACCCCACCATCCATACCCTTTCCTTAGTGCTGCCTGGGGCTGCATATGAGCTTGTGGTCTCATGAAGAGAATTATCACACCTTAGATTGTAATCTTGTACCTCCGAGACTTGTGCACACCTATAATGATACACATCATTAGCTGGCACTGTTAAAAATGCCTCCCAAATCACTCTCTAGTCCACATTCTCAATGACTGACACAGTAAACATTGAATGGATCACCACCCTTCTGCACAGTGCAGGTAATATGTACAGTTCCCCGTTGTGTTTTCTTCCCACCTTATTAACCAACACCTAGGTCTTCCTGGAGGGCCAAGCAATAAGCATCATGACCCACCAGGAAAAACTGCTGGTCATGCCCTCATAAGGACTGCACTTAGCAATGTTATTAGCAGGAGAGGCATACTAATACCTTGAGCATATCCACCTGACTTCAAAGTTTCAGTCTTCTCCTTTACCTGTGATCTGCAGAATCCCACAGGACAGTTCCCAGCAATTCTTCTCCAATACTTTTCTGTGCTCTACTCCACAATGCGAGTTGGCTAGATACCACCCTTCCAAATCTTGAATGAGCTATACACAACTCCCTCAATACTGTCCTAACAAACGTCAACACCCCCCCCCCATCCATCCAAGGGTAATCTCCCTACACTGAATTCAAGTAACAGTTTAGGTGCAACCCTGCTACTCTGAGTATTTGTCATCGTTGGCTACTCTCATCCACAATCAGGAAGTGAACACGATGCTGGCAACCTCACATTTCAGATCTCACAGTGATCTTCTCGGCGTCCTCCTTCATGTCTTCAGATAACCTGAATATAGCTGTACCCTGCTAGAATGTCCTCTTCATTCCCTCTCTGTCATTCATTCTTGTCACTTGCTCCCCCACACCAAAAACTGGTGAGTTCACTACCCTTCCGCATCATGAATGTGGTTAGTACAGTCTCCCATGTTATATTTACATATTAATAATAAACATGATCTTCTGATAGCCAGGCTGATAGCAGCATGGCACAAGTGTAAAAATAGGCTCTCCTACCCATATAAGATCTAAGCCACCTATGATTAGGCACTGTTAAATGGCATGCATAATGATGTGCACACCCATCATTTAATAATGCCTAATCAAAGGTAGCCTAGATCTTTTAAGGATAGGAAAGCCCATCATTCCCCTTGTTCCCTGCTGCTATGAATCTGACTTACTGGAAAGATGTATTTACATCCGATAGGTTAAAATAAAACAGGGACTGTTGTACTACTTGCATTCATGATGCAGAAGGGTGATGAGCTCACCACTTTTTGGTGTGAGGAGGAATAGTGAAGAATGAATACCAGAGGGGACTGAGAATGCCACTCTTCCAAGGCACTGCTATATTCAGGGAAGGGGGAAGACAGGAGGAGAGAAATATGAGCAGATTACTCTGAAAAATAAGATGTGGCATTGCCAGCACCTTGATCACTACCTGACACCATTGTCCTGGCCAACATTCCCCTTCCCATAAAACCAGTTCAAGCAATTGTCCAAGGCTGTGTGTGGATATTAATGTATAAAATGGCTGCCACCACACATTCAGTCACTTCACTATCAGTCTAGTATTTCTTGTAAAGCACTTTGAGATACAATGTGTAGGAAAACCACTATATAACACAATATAACCCGGAGAGACCATCTTAGGGTAGCTGGTTCATTACACTGGGGTGTTAAACAGACGAGGCATACTGATGAGTCCTGGTAGGATGAGACATGTGTCTATGTCTTCTGTTGGCACCCTTTGCAAACTGTGTGAGAGGCCTTTCGGCACCATGCATTTCTGTTTAAAGTTGAGCCAGCAAAGTATTCTGTGGTGATTTGAATATGCAGCCCATGATGCTTTGCATTGTGGGGGCATGTGTGATTTTGTATTTCTTTGAAACTTGGCTTTCCAGCCAAACGCCCTTTGGGGTAACCCTTGCATTATAGAAACATAGACTTTGATGGCAGATAAGGACCACTTGGCCCACCCAGTCTGCCCATTTCCCTACCTACTGGATAAGCTGCAGATTCTAGTTAACCAACCGCCTACTTCCTGCAACCCCTCACTGTAATTGCCTTGTGTCTGTCCCATGCATGTTTGAATTCCCCCACTGTTTTAGACCCAACGACCTCCCCAGGAAGGCTGTTCCATGTATCCACCACTCTCTCCGTAAAAAAAAAAATTTCCTCACATTACCCCTGAGCCGTCCTCCCTCTATCTTTAAATTGTGCCCCCTTGTTCTTACACATCTCTTTTTCTGAAAGATGCTATACTCCTGGACTTTGTTGATTCCCTTGAGGTACTCGAACATTTCTATCATGTCCCTCCTTTCATCAAGAGTATACATATTAAGCTCTTTCAGTCTCTCTTCATATGGTTTCTGATGTAGACCCTGCACCATTTTAGTTGCCCTCCTATGGACTGCCTCCATCCTGTCTATGTCCTTGCGTAGATGAGGTCTCCAAAACTGCACACAGTACTCCAGATGGGGTCTCACCAACTGTCTGTACAAAGGGATAACCACTTCCTTTTTACTACTTGTGATGCCCCTTCCTATGCATCACAGTATCCCCCTGGCTCTCCTTACCAACTTTTAACATTGCTTACCCATCTTTGGGTCATCTGATATGACTACCCCAGGTCCCTTTCCATTTTTGTTGTTGTTAGTACCTCCCCTGCTATTGTGTACTCTTCCCCTGGGTTTTTGTTTCCCAGGTGCATTACTTTGCACTTCTTTGTATTGAATCTAAGTTGCCATATGTCTGACCATTCCTCCAACCTTGCAAAGTCCCTTCTCATCTTTTCTACCCCCCCCGTGTATAAACTCTGTTACAGATCTTTGTGTCATCTGGAAAGAGGCATACCTTTCCCTCCAGACCCTCTGCAATGTCACCTATAAAGATTGCTTGCACACAGAGGTTATTTGTCTTTTAAATATTTTTTTGTTTTAATTGGGTTCACCACAATATAACCCAGAGAGACCATCTTAGGGTAGCTGGTTCATTACACTGGGGTGTTAAACAGATGAGGCATACTGATGAGTCCTGGTAGGATGAAACATGTGTCTATGTCTTCTGTTGGCACCCTTTGCAAACTGTGTGAGAGGCCTTTCGGCACCATGCATTTCTGCTTAAAGTGGAACCAGCATAGTATTCTGTGGTGATTTGCAGATGCAGCCCATGATGCTTTGCATTGTGGGGGCATGTGTGATTTTGTATTTCTTTGAAACTTGGCTTCCCAGCCAAATGCCCTTTGGGGTAACCCTTGCCTCAGTGCTTGCACACATAGTTTATTTGCCTTCACTATATAAATGCTGGTTCTTCTTATCATCATCTCCCACGGAAAAAAAAAAAAGACAAGACAAGCATATCATTGAGTTTCGAAAAAGTATGAACCTAGCATTGGACTGCACAAGAACTTTGCTACAGAAAAGTGGTGGCTCTAGGGGGTGGTAAAGGTGTAGCTTCATCACCCCCCCACAAAGTAACACTTGCTTGCTGCTGCAGCATTTCGCATTGTGGAAGAAATTTGATTTATTGATTGTAAAATGTTTATATTCAAACTATGGATTACATTTGTAGGTTCTGTCAAAAATGTACTAGAAAAGAATAATAGAAGAAAATATGAAGGTTTAATAAAAAATGTTAAGAAGTGCATATTAAGCATGCACACCACCCCAGCACCCCCATTGTAGCATCCTGGATCTACCATAACCACTAGACCACCAGGCTATTCAAGATTTGTACTGCACTGTGGTTTGCCACAGAGAAAGTTGATTGGATTAAAACACATTTTCAGGATGTTAAAGTAAACAAAATAAACAGAACCATAGCCTAACATGTGTATTATACAAAATAATGCACATGGTTTTGACCATTTGGGTGAAGCAATTCTATACAAAGGGAAAAAAATAGTTAGCACTATAGAGAGCCATATATATCTCTCTGACTTTGGCTCCAATGATGTCATCACAGAGCACATTTGATAGCCATTTTAGGAAGCAGGTAAGACAGTTTTTTTGAAATTGGAAGGCTGATTTTACAATTTTCAAATGCCCTGGAACCACATTTAGGTAAATTATATAGATGTAATTTTAGCATTAATGAATACAGCATCCTTTCCTTTAGTCATCTCCGGAGTCAGATTTTTGAATAGTTTGTTGCCAAAATGTTGTTTAGGTATCCTTTAAATTCTGACTGAGCCATCAAACTGCAGGGGAGAAGGATTGGCTAAGTTTGCTTGCCCTCAGAACAGGCCAGGAAGGAGGAAACAAGGAACAGCCATATGAGCCAAGTCATAAAGACATATTAATATATAAAATGTATGAGTAGAGCTATAGTCCTTATGAGTAGGATTGTGGTTTCCATTTAGTACTGTAGTTGGCTGTCATATGCTGCATGCAAGGGCACTCAGGATAACAATTTCTGTTAGAGGCTGACCTAGGATTAGTTAATTCAACTTGCTGGAGGGATAGATTGTGTGGAGAGGCTGTATAGGTAGTGTTGACCATGAGTAGGATTGTAGGGTGCAATGTTTTGTGGGGCAGCAATACAGATGAACATACTGTGGAGGCTGGGAGGGTGCCCAATATGCCACAGGCTAAGGAGGCTTGAGGAAGAGGTTCAGTGGTTTGGCATGGAGCTGGGGAGGTTGAGGGAGGAGGGTAGGACTGCGCTGGTAGGAGGGCTGACATCTGAGAGTATTGTGAGGACACTACAGAGAAGGTACAGTGGGGCCAGGGGGAGGGGGCACAGTAGACAGGAAGCCAGTTGATGAAGGGTGGACTCTAGTAGGACCTAGAAAAAGAGGAGCAGCAGGAGGGAGGAGGAACCACACAATGAGGCAAAGGGGGGAGGGAACATGTTTGCTGTACTAGCAACACATGGAAAAGATGATGCAGGAGGAGACTGCACAAGGGATAGTACTCACAAACAGAAGGGAGAGGGGACATTACTAGTGGAGAGACTAAGCATGGCATGGTGGGGAAGGGGTCATACTTGGAGAGGTGAGCAGGGAGTGGAAGGTTGGCAGTCAAACAGGAGGAAGCGGAGGAGTCTCAATTGAGAAGGACAGGGGGAAGACACTGGGACACATTGTAAAAGCACCGTCTTGAGTGGCCCCAGAATGAGAACCTGGGTGGGGGGTTGGCGACGGGCACAAGGAAAGAGGATGGAGGTGTACTGGTGTTGGGGGACTCCAAACTCAAGGGGATCAGATGGGGCAGCAAGGGGGAGAGGTACAGTCAGATATGGGTGGCGTCCATACCAGGATTAGAGGCAGACAAGGCAGGACAGGCAATCCTAAGGTGCATGGGGGGGGTAGGAGGAAACCACACATTGTGGTACATGTGGGGACAAATGACCTAGCAGGGGAAATGGTGGAGGTAACAAAGGAGAGAACTGAGGAAGTGGGAAGGTTGTGTGAGGAGACTGGGGAGTCTGTGGCATTCTCCGAGGTGCTCCCAGTACCCTGCGCAAGCACAGTGAGAAAGGAGAGGATTAGGGAGTTGAACACATGGTCGGTAGAATGGTGTCAAACTAAGGGATATGGGGTTGTGGGTGGCTGGGGCAGTAACTGGGATAATAACAATCTGTTTGCAAGCGATAGGCTGCACCTGAGTGGGGAGGGGAAGGAGGTATTAAAGCAAAGACTGGGGAGGCATAATGCGACAAAGGTGGATTTAAACTAGATAGGGGTGTGGCAAGTGGACAGCAGGTAGGCAGGGATCCGATAGAGTGGTGTCACAGCCTACCCCCAAGGCTAGCAGAGAAGGACTTGGGGTGGCCGAAAAAGGAGGCAGTAGAAGGAAGGAAGTGGAGGCCAATGAAGGGAAGGGGTCAGGATGGAGGGTGGTCTCACTGAATGCAAGAAACTTAGGCAACAAATCAGTTGAGCTACAGGCACTCTTAGCAATGTGGAGGGTGGATATTGCAGCTGTCACAGAAACATGGGCAACTGAGCACCACGACTGGGAACTGGCAATCCCAGGATACAATGTATACAAGAAGGAACGTAATGAAGGGAGTGGCGGTGGGGTGACAGTCTATGTAAGGGACAGGATGAAATGCACAAGGGACGAGGGGGAAGAAAGGAGAACAGAGGCAATCTGGCTGCAGCTCCTAGACTCAAGGGGTAGGAAAGTGAGGTCTGGGGTGGTATACACGTCACCATCCCAGTCTGAGGAGCTTGACAGAGAATTAGCAGGACAAATCAGAAAGGTATGTAGAAAAGGGAAGGTGATCATCGTGGGGGATTTCAACTTGACGGAGGTTGACTGTAGCATTCTGGTTACCTCTAGTGCTAGGGAACAAGTGCTCCTGGATGCAATCCAGGAGGGTCTCCTGACACAGTTGGCTAGTGTACCTACTAGGCTAAAGAACACTTTAGATCTGGTGTTGTCGAATGGGGAGGCAGTAAGGAAAATAAAGGTGAAGGACCCACTAGCCAACAGTGATCACCAAACGGTGTGGTTTAATATCATGATGTGCAGGGAGCTAGAGAAATCAGTTACTCGGGTGGTAAACTTCAGGGGGGCAGACTTTGGGATGATGCAGGAAGTACTGAAAGGGAAACTAGAGGGCATAAGGCAGGAGATGAATGCAGACCAGAAATGGGATATTATTAAACAGGAGGGTTACAGATGCAACAGAAGCCTGCACCAAGACACAGAGTAAGAAGAGCAGAGCAAGAAAACCATGCTGGTTGAACAGCAAGGTAGTGGAAGTGGTGAAAGCAAAACGAGAGGCGCACCAGAAGTATAGGAGGACGGGGAAGGAAGCGGACAGGGAGGAGTATGCAAGATGGTCCAGGGAGGTGACCAGAAAAGTGAGAGAAGCCAAGGCCCAGAGAGAGCTGAGATTAGTGCAGGGAATTTATTGGGGGGGGGGAGACTTTTTCAGATATATCACGGAGAAAACGAAGTGCAAGGAGACAATAGTGAGGATAAAAAGAGATGGGGAGTGGACGGAAAAGGGTGAGGAGCAGGCAGAAGCACAGAGTGAATACTTTTACTCAGTGTTCACAGAAGATAAAGGGGACAGCTACCACCATGGGCTGGGAGGCGGGGACAGGAGGAGAGGAGGTAACAGATGGAAGAATTGAGGCAAGTAGAGTCCTAGAGGGACTGAGGACACTGAAGGTAGACAAGGCACCAGAACCAGATGGTATCCACCCCAGGGTGCTGAGGGAGATGACGGAGGTGTTGGAGGAGCCACTGGCGGATCTGTACAGCACCTCACTGGAGTCGGGATGTGTGTCACTGGACTGGAGGATGGCACATGTAGTACCATTACACAAGAGCATACCAAGAAATGAACCGGGTAATTATCGCCAAGTAAGTCTCACCTCCATAGTGTACAAACTCATGGAAATAATACTAAAGAAAAGGCTGGTGTTGTACCTGGAGGACAATGGCCTCCAGGATGTGAGGCGGCACAGGTTTGTTTCAGAGAAGTCTTGTCAAACCAGCCTGATACAATATTATGACTGGGTGACAGGTGAGCTGGATAAGGGTCATGCGGTGGATGTTGTTTACTTGGACTTCAGCAAGGCCTTCGATTCTGTGCCTCATGAGCGGCTTGGGGGGAAGCTAACTTACTTGGTTTGCTGTTCTTTCACCTCTCTTGACAGAACAATTCCCCCTTTCCTCCGTCACCTCCTCCCTTACCGCATCCCCCTCCTTGCTCTTATCCACTGATCCCCCTCTTCCTGGACTTGCCAGATCCTCTGGTCCCCACTTTCCCTTATCTTATTTTCCCTTACTCCGCCCTCCTTTACCTCTTCTCCCACCTTAGCCTCCCCTCCCTCTCACTCTACGACAAGGCCTCTGGCTGCCATATTTTCCTTCTCTATCTGGACTCTGCCCTTCTCATCTCCCCTACCTCTCCCTTACTCTCCCCTTCCCCCCCCCATCTGATTAGCAATGTTTCTTCAAAGGTGCCTTATGGTTTACTATGTTTGCTTGTAATCTTGAGTGTGTAGCACTGTTCCCACATATTTACCAGTTGACTTGCTGTGTTCCGATGAAACGCTGAATGTTGTCTGTACCTGCTTTATTGTAACCCTTTCCTTTGATGTGGAACCTTTGTAAATGAGCTGCCTCAGTCTCTAACGTATTTGTAATCTGAGATTTAAATAAATAAAAAAATAAATAA
The DNA here is from genome assembly GCA_016271365.2 of Neoceratodus forsteri. Taxonomy (NCBI): domain Eukaryota; kingdom Metazoa; phylum Chordata; order Ceratodontiformes; family Ceratodontidae; genus Neoceratodus; species Neoceratodus forsteri. Next base: position 575,614,718 of record CM057452.1, read on the forward strand.
CTGTTGTAGGGGTAGGGGCAACAATGATGAACTGGATTACATGCTGACTGAGTGGGAGGCTGCAACAGATGGTGGTGAGAGGGGAACTCTCAACTCCAAGGCGGTGACGAGTAGGGTGCCACAGGGACAGAATTGTTTGGGCTCTTCATATCAGACAATGCACACAGGTGATGAGCAAAATAAGTCTATTCACTGATGACACCAAAATCGGAGCAGTGGTGGATGGAGAGGAGGGATGGAAGCAGCTGCAGGGGGACCTACGCAAGCTAGAGGAGTAGTCAGAGGGGTGGCAGCTGGGGTTCAATGCAAAGAAGTGTAACAGGGCACTCACATGCAAGCACTTTTACACCTGTAAAGACACTGAATGCCCGCCTGGCAGTGGACATTTTAGCACATCCAAGGAAAACTTTTGGGAACCCCCATTTATGGGGGTGGGGTTACATATGTCCATGGTTCTTTGCTCCCAGGTGCATGACCTTGCACTTCTTGGCATTGAACCCAAGTTGCCATGTGTTCAACCATCCCTCCAGTCTTGCCAAGTCCTCCTGGAGCAATTTGCAGCATAATGCTACTGCTACAGTGCCTAAGCCCAAGCCAAAACAAAACCCCTGACAATTTGGTCAGGTTTCCTAGTCATTGCCAGTGAAAGGACGACTGGCACACTTCTTCCAGGAAAGGGTAAACATTACCACAGACAAATGCATACTGGAGGCAGTGGGCTGGGGGTTGTGTCTGCAGTTCAAACACTTGCCAAAACTGCAGAAACACATAAGTTTTCCAACTCACTCTCACACAGAAAAATGTTTGCTGGAACTGGAAGTAAAAAAAAAAACCTGTTAATTTCAAAAGCCATAAAAAGTTCCAGATTCCCAGTGGGGCAGAGTCTTATTCTCAAGATACTTCCTAATCCACAAAAAAAATGGGGAGTAGCAACCCATTTTAGATCTCGGGTTTCTGAACTAGCATTTGAAAAAATAACAAAAATCAATACTGTCAGACTAAGGATAGTGGTACCATCTTTGCAGAAAGGCCATTGGCTAGGATCCCTGGATCTGAAAGATGCCTATTTTTATATCCCAGTCAGACAGTCTCATAGAAAATACCTCATGTTCAAGCTGGGGAACTGCTAGCACTAGTTCACAGCTGTCCTGTTTGGTTTCACCTCAGTTCCAAGGGTTTTCACAGTGTTTTGCTGTGGTGTCAGCACATCTGAGAAGAAAAGTGTGGTGGATTTCCCCTACCGAGGGAAAAATAGCCAACTCAGTTAAGAAAGGGGATACAACCTTTTATATGTACATTAAGAAGCATAGAAAGGTTAAGGGAGGGATAGTGAAAATTAATAATGGAGAGGGGAGGTGGGCAGAGGGAGACAGTGAAAAGGCAGAGATACTGAATGAATACTTTTGCTCAGTAGTCACAAAAAAAGATGAGGAGAAGTTACCTAAACTAGACAACAGAAGCACTCTGGGTAGGGGGGCTGACACCAGCCCATTCACAGAAGAAAGAGTCTTGAAAGAATTCCTAAAACTCAAGGTGAACAAAGCAATGGGGCCTGACAGGATTCACCTCAGAATCCTAAAAGAACTAAGGGAGGACCTAGTGACACCATTGACCACACTTTTTAACAAATCGTGGCAGGATGGGGTGGTACCTGAGGACTAGAAGAGAGCAGATGTGATTCCTCTTCACAAAAGTGGGAGCAAGGCAGAAGCAGGAAACTACAGACCTGTAAGTTTGACCTCACTGGTAGGGAAAATGATGGAATCACTTCTGAAAGAAAGAATTGTTGAGTACCTAGAGGCCAGCGGGGCAGAGGATCCAAAGCAGCATGGATGTACAGCAGGAAGGTCATGTCAGACGAATCTAATTGATTTCTTTGACTGGGTGACCAAAGTAATAGACCAGGGAGGGGCTGTGGATATGGTCTACCTAGACTTTAGCAAGGCATTTGACATAGTCCCGCACAAAAGATTAATAATCAAGTTAGCCAGCCTGGGAGTGGGTCTCAGGGTGGTAGCCTGGGTAGCAAACTGGCTGCACAACAGGACACAGAAGGTAGTAGTGAATGGAACACATTCCGAAGAAAGTGGGGTTACTAGTGGAGTACCTCAGGGTTCAGTACTGGGTCCAGTCCTCTAACATCTTTACAAGTGACATTGCAGAGGGTCTGGAGGGAAAGGTATGCCTTTTTGCAGATGACACAAAGATTTGTAACAGAGTTGATACACAAGAGGGGGTAGAAAAGATGAGAAGGGACTTGGCAAGGTTGAAGGAATGGTCAGACATATGGCAACTTAGATTCAATGCAAAGAAGTGCAAAGTAATGCACCTGGGAAACAAAAACCCAGGAGAAGAGTACACAATAGCAGGGGAGGTACTAACAACAACAAAAATGGAAAGGGACCTGAGGGTAGTTGTATCAGATAACCCAAAGGTGGGTAAGCAATGTGAGAAGTCAGTAAGGAGAGCCAAGGGGATACTGTGATGCATAGGAAGGGGCATCACAAGTAGAAAAAGGGAAGTGGTTATCTCTCTATACAGATAGTTGGTGAGACCCCATCTGGAGTACTGTGTGCAGTTTTGGAGACCTCATCTATGCAAGGGCACAGACAGGATGGAAGCAGTCCAGAGGAGGGCAACTAAAATGGTGCAGGGTCTGCATCAGAAACCATATGAAGAGAGACTGAGAGAGCTTAATATGTATACCCTTGATGAAAGGAGGGACATGATAGAAACTTTCAAGTACCTCAAGGGAATCAACAAAGTCCAGGAGGGTAGCATCTTTCGGAAAAAAGAGATGTGTAAGAACAAGGGGGGACAACTTAAAGATAGAGTGGGGACGGCTCAGGGATAATGTGAGGAAATTTTTTTTCACGGAGAGAGTGGTGGATACATAGAACCGCCTTCCTGGGGAGGTCATCGAGTCTAAAACAGTGGGGGAATTCAAACATGCATGGGACAGACATAAGGCAATTATAGTGGGGTGCTGCAGGAAGTAGGCTGTTGGTTAACTAGAATCTGCAGCTTATCCTGTAGGTAGGGAAATGGGCAGACTGGGTGGGCCAAGTGGTCCTTATCTGCCGTCAAAGTCTATGTTTCTGTGTTTACCTGAATGACTGGCTAGTGTCTGGGAAAATGGAGCAAGACAGAAGGTGTTCAGTTCAGTTGGTAAAAGCACCTTATGAACATACGAATGTGCCAGCAGAAACAGACCACCAGTCTATCTAAGTCTGCTCGAGTGTGCAGCCAACACCCCTAGTTTGCAACTGCCCACCCCCCTCCCTTTGTCACACCACTACCACCCCCCCCACCCTCAATCTCCCCTGTGCCCTGTCCCATGCCCTTTTGAAGCTGTTCACTGATTTACATGATAGCACACATTCCGGTAGGGCGTTCCATTTTGCTACCACCCTCTCTGCGAAACAGTGTCTCCTCATTTCCTTCCTAAATCTTCCCCCTCTATTCTTAGCCCATGCCCACTGGTAACCCCCCCTCCTAACTTAAAGACCCCATTTGCCCCATCCTTACTGATTCCCTTCAAATACTTGAATGTCTCTATCTTGTCCTCCCCATCCCTTCTATCCTCTAGGGTGTACATATTTCAGGTCTCCCAGCCTGCTGTCATAGTCTCTCCCCTCCGTTCCACATCATATCTTTGTTGCCCTCCTCTGCACCTCCTCCAGTAGCTTAATATCACGCTTTTGGTATAGGCTCCAAAACTGCACACAATACTCTAAGTGCGGCCTTACCAGCAACCAGTAGGGGGGCAAGAACACCTCTCTGCGTCTGGATGAAAAAACCCTCACTATGTACCCCAGCATTTTGTTTGCTTTCGCATCCGCGCTCATGGTCCCTGTTATCATTACCCCTAGGTCCTTCTCCTCCTCAGTGATCCCCAGCTTAACCCCCCAGTCAGTATTCTTTCCTTGGGTTCTTCACCCCAAAGTGCATAGCCTTACACTTCTTTGCATTGAACCCCAGCTGCCACCTTTCTGACCACTCCTCTAGCTTGCGTAGATCCCCCTGCAGCTGCTTCCATCCCTCCCCTCCATCCACCACTGCTCTGATTTTGGTGTCATCAGCAAACAGACTTGCCTTGCTCACCACCCCGTGTGTAATGTCTGATATGAAGAGACCAAACAATACTGGCCCCAACATAGAGCCCTGTGGCACCCCACTCATCACCGGCCTTGGAGTTGAGAGCTCCCCTCTCACCACCATCAGCTGCAGCCTGCCACTCAGCCAGCTTGTAATCCAGTTCATCATTTTTGCTCCTACCCCTACGCCAGTTAGCTTCTCCCCAAGCCGCCCATGAGGTCCTGAATCGAAGGCCTTGCTGAAGTCAAAGTAAAGAACATCCACCGCATGACTCTTATCAGCTCACCTATCATAATATTGTATGAGGTTGGTTTGACAAGGCTTCCCTGAAACTAACCCATGCTGCCTAAAATCCTGGAGGCCATTGTCCTCCAGGTATGACACCAGTCTTCCCTTTAGTATTGTTTCCATGAGTTTGCACACTATGGAGGTGAGACTTACTGGATGATAATTACCCGGCTCATCCATTGGCCCACTCTTGTGTAATGGTACTACATGTGCCATCCTCCAGTCCAGTGGCACACATCCCGACTCCAGTGAGGTGCTGTACAGATCCACCAGCAGCTCCACCAACACCTCCATCTCCCTCAGCACCCTGGGGTGGATACCATCTGGCCCAGATGCCTTGTCTACTTTCAGTGCCCTCAGTTCCTCTAGGTCTCTACTTGCCTCAATTCTTCCATCTGTCACCTCCTCTCCCTGTCCCCATCCTATGCTGGTAGTGGTCCCCGCTTTCTTCCGTGAACACTGAGCAAAAGTATTCATTCAGTGCTTCTGCCTGCTCCTCCTCCTTTTCCGTCCACTCCTCACCCCTTTTATCCTCACTATTGTCTCCTTGCACTTCTTTTTATCATTGATGTATCTGAAAAAGTCTTTCTCTCCCCATTAATTCCCTGTGCTAATTTCAGCTCCCATTGGGCCTTGGCTTCTCTCACTTTTCTACTCACCTCCCTTGACCATCTTGCATATTCCTCCCTGTCCACTTCCTTCCCTGTCCTCCTAAACCTCTGGTGCTCCACTCATTTTGCCCTCACCATCTCCACTACCTTGCTGTTCAACCAGCATGGTTTTCCTGCTCTGCTCCTCTTACTCTGTGCCTTGGTGCAGGCTTCTGTTGCCTCTGTAACGCCCCATTTAATGATATCCTATTTCTGCTCAATGTCCATCTCCTGCCTTATGCCCTCCAATTTCCCTTTCAGTACTTCCTGCATCCTCCCAAAGTTCACCCTCCTGAAGTTTACCACCCGAGTAACTGATTTCTCTGGCTCCCTGCACATCGTGATATTAAACCACACCGTTTAGTGATCGCTGTCGGCTAGTGGGTCCTCTACCTTTACGTCCCTCACTGCCTCCCCATTCGACAATACCATATTTGAAGTGTTCTTTTGCGTAGTAGGTACATTAACCAACTGTGTCATGAGACTTTCCTGGATCACGTCCAGGAGCACTTGCTCCCTAGCACTGGAGGTGACCGGAATGCTCCACTGAACCCCCCCACAATGACCGCCTTCCCATTTCTACATACCTTTTGGATTTGTCCCGCTAACTCCCTGTCAACATAGAAACATAGACTTTGACGGCAGATAAGGACAGCTAGGTCCATCTAGTCTGCCCATTTCCCTACCTACAGGATAGGCCTGAATCCTAGTTAACCAACAGCCTATATCTTCCTGCCCCCACAAGAATTGCTTTATGTCTGTCCCATGCATTCTTGAATTCTCCACAGTTTTAGACCCCACAACTTCCTCAGGAAGGCTGTTCCATGCATCCACTACCTCTCTGTGAAATAATACTTCCTCACATTGCCCTGAACTGCCCTCCTTCTATTTTTAAATTGTGTCCCCTTGTTCTTGCAAGTCTCTTTTTCTGAAAGATGCTACCTCTTGGACTTTGTTGATTCCTTTAGGTACTTGAAAGTTTCTATCATGTCCCCTCTCCCTTCTTTCCTCAAGGGTAAACATATTAGCTCCTTTAGTCTCTCCTCATACGACTTCTCTTGCAGACCCTGCACCATTTGATTGCCCTCCTGGACTGCCTCTATCCTGTCTATGTCCTTGCGGAGATGGGGTCTCCAGAACTGGACATAGTATTCCAGATGGGGTCTCACCAACTTATCTGTATAGAGGATAACAACTTCCTGTTTTCTGCTGCTGATGCCTCTCCTATACATCCCAGTATACCCCGGCCCTCCCTACTGCCTTCTCATTCTTGCTAACCTTAAGGTCATCTGATATGATTACACCCAGGTCCCTTTCCTGTTTTGTTGTTGTTACTACCTCCCCACCCATTGTGTATTCTTCCCTGGGTTCTTGTTTCCCAGGTGCATTATTTTGCACTTTTTGCATTGAGATCCTAGCTGCCATACGTCTGACCATTCCTCCAACCTTGCCAAGTCCTTTTCATCCTTTCCACGCCTCATTGTTTATCAACCCTGTTGCAGATCTTTGTCATCTGCAAAAGGCATACTTTTCCTTCCAGTCCCTCTGCAATGCCACTGACGAAGACATTAAAAAGGACTGGACCCAATACTGAACCCTGCGGTACCCCACTAGTAACCGCCCTTTCTTCAGAGTGGACTCCATTTACAATTACCTTCTGTGTCCTGTTGTCCAGCCAATGTTTTACCGAGGCTACCACCCTGGGACCCACTCCAGGCTGGTTAATTGACTAATAATCTTTGTGTGGGACTGTGTCAAATGCCTTGCTAAAGTCTAGGTAAGCCATGTCCACAGCCCTCCCTGGTCTACTACTTTGGTCACCCAGTCAAAGAAATCTATTAGATTAGTCTGACATGACCTTCCGCTGTGAACCCATGCTGCCTTGGATCCTGTGCTCCACTGACCTCTAGGTACTCAACTATTCTTTCCTTCAGAGTGACTCCATCACTTTTCCTACCACAGAGGTCAGACTGACAGGTCTGTAGTTTCCTGCCTCTGTCTTGGTCCCACTTTGTGAAGGGAATCACATCCGCCTACCTCCAGTCCTTGGGTACCACACCATCCTCCATGATTTATTAAAAGAGTAGCCAGTGGTTTCACTAGTTCCTTCCTTAATTCTTTTAGAATTCTGGGTGAATTCCATCAGGACCCATTGCTTTGTCCACCTTCAGTTTTAGGAGTTCTTGCAGAACCCTTTCTTCTGTGAAAGGACTGGGATCGACCCCCTATCAAAATGCTTCTGTTAATTGGATTAAGCACTTCCCCTCCTCTTTTGTGAATACTGAGCAGAAATATTGGCTCAGTATTCCTGCCTTTCATTGTCCCTCTCTGCCCACCCACGCTCATTCTATTCAGCCTCACTATCCCTCCTTTGTCTTTCTAGCTCGCTGATGTACCTATAAAGGTTTTATCCCTTAACTGGAGTTGGCTATCTTTTCCTCAGTTTGGGCCTTTTAGTACTGACTTCCCTCCTGCTTCTTTCTGCCTTAACTGGTACAGCTCTCTGTCCTGCTCCTTCTGTGTTTCCTTATACTTCTGGAATGCTATCTTTTTCTTCCTGACTTTCACAGCCACCTCTCTTGAGAACCATAGTGGCTTTTCTTTCGTTGATTTGTTTATTTGCTTCACACAAAGGCTTGTTGCCTCTGTGATGGCAGTTTGATAATTCCCCATTGTTGCTCCACACCTCCTTCTAGCCTGTTTGCTAGTGCTTTCTGAGGCACTCTCCCATCTTGCCAAAGTCAGACCTCCCAAAGGTCCAGTACCTCACTTTTGTGTATGGCTTGACTCTGTAGCTGAGTTTAACGTGAACCACACTGTTTGATGGTCACTTGTCCCCAGATGGCAACCCACTTCTAGATCGAGATCCTCTCACTGCCCCGTTTGAGATCACGAGGTCGATTGCTCCCTCACAGTGGGTTCGAAACTAGCTGTCTAATGCCTGCCACCTGTGGGGCATCAAGAATGGCCCTGCTCTTGGATGTGGCTGCAGCAAATGTGCTCCAGTTAACATCTGGCATATTCAGGTCTCCCATCAACAGTATCTCCCTTTCTCTGCCATTCTAAGAATGCCTTCCATCATATCCTTGTCCATTCCTTCCCCTGACATGTGGGTCTGTACACAACCCCTGTGCGGATTGTGGTGCCCTTTTCAGCCTCAAGGTGACCCACAGTGCCTCCTCTCCTCCTGTTTACTCTTTGTTCCAGTTGCTTTTATCCCTTCCTTACATGAAAGCTACTCCTCCCCTCTTCTCCCCTGCCTGTCTCTCCTGTAGGTTATGTACCCTGGTATGTTAACATCCCAGTCATGGTTCTCTGTGTACCATGTTTCCGTGACTGCTACGATATCCAGGCATCCCTCTTCCATTAAGGCCACCAGCTCAGGGAGCTTGTTGCCCAGACTACGGGCATTGGTACTCATTACCCTCCATTTCCTGATGGCCTTACCCCTTTTGCCACATCCCTGTCCTTCTTGCCTTTGTCACTTTCTCCATTTACCCCTGCCCTTCTCCCTATCGACACCTCCATGTTGGTGTTTGCCACACTTACTACCGTGATTGTTTGGGGGCTAGGATTTTCCTGCTCCTTTCCAGTGCCTCCCCCCTTGGCTAGTTTAAAAGCTTGCCAATGAAGCATTTAAACCTATCACCTAGGATCCTGGTTCCCTCCCAGACAGATGCAGCCCATCATGCTAGTATAGGCTTGCATCACTCAGGTGGACCCCAGTCCCCAAGAGCCAATCCCTGAGCTCCCACCAGTTTTCAACCACTGATTGAATCCCATGGTAAGGAACACCCTAGCCTCTCCCACGCCCATAGATGGGCAGCACCTAGAAGGTTACCGTGATGCTACTTGACCAAGGCCCTCCCCAATTCACAAACTCTTCCTGCACTTCTCTAATCCCTTTCTTAGCCGGGTCATTTGTCCCTAAGTGGACAATGACATCCAGCTCCCTCCCCTGTGCAGCTGCTCCGGCAATCCTGAGGATTCGCTCCCTGTCCCTCCAAGCCATGGCGCCAGGCAGGCACCTTACCTCCCTCTCCCCTTCCTTGCCCAGTTCTACCTTCCTAACAATGGAGTCCCCCACCAGGAGTTGTTTCCTTCCCCTGCAGGGTCCCCTGCCACCCTCCTGTGGGTCTCCTTTGTGGAGGTTCCCAGCATCCTCCCTGGTCTCCACTGTAGGTGCCTCATAGAGGAACCACACTTTGCCAGAATGGCATAGAAATTGTGGAGAGAGTACACCTGGAGGATGTGCCTCCTGTTCCACCACCCTCACCCTCCTGAGCCCACAGTGGTCCAACACGCTCCTCTTTCTTGGCAACCTCTGAGGCAGCGGCAGTGGCACTGGTGGTCCCTGGATGGAAGAAGAGGTCCCACAAATCCTGGCCAACTCAGCCTGGAGATGAGCAACCTCCTCCCTCAGCCCAGAGGTGCCTGCAGATGGGACAACACCGCATCCTCCAGAACATCTCCCGGAAGACTGCTGCTCCACAGCCACTGCACTGCACCACTCCAATCATGTCTTATTTCTGGCCCCTTAACTGTTTGCAATCCTTGCTCTTTCTCTGTTTTTTCTCTCTCTCCTTACTTTCTGCCTATGTGCCCTTTAAGCTCCTGATTGTCCTGTTCTGAGACAAGAATATCCTATATTTCTCAGTAGACCACTTACTTGTTCAGAGGCAGACCTCCAGCAGCTAGAGGGCGGAGGAGCTACTCTTGCCCTTCTAGGATGGTGGGTCCTTGGTGGTTCTGTGATCACTCACTTCCTGCCCCTAAACAGAAGTTCCTGTTGTCAGTCAAATCCTGTGCCTATAAAAATAGAACTAGCTTTGGGTGGGGGGTGGAGGGAAGGGAAGGAGGGCAATATAGTCCCAGTAGAGAAGTTCAGTCACACAGCAGTCCTTTCTCCTGGTGTCTTCTGTCAAGCTCCTCAGACCAGGATGGCAGCCTGTATACCACCCCAAACCTCACTTTACTACCCCTTGAGTCTAGGAGCTGCAGCCAGATTGCCTCTGTTCTCCTTTCTTCTCCCTCATCCCTTGTGCAATTGATCCCGTCCCTCACACAGACTACCACCCCACCCCTCCTCCCCCCCTTACGGTCCTTCCTGTATAATTTGTATCCTGGGATTGCCAGATCACAGTCCTGGTGTTCAGTTGCCCACATTTCTGTGACAGCTGCAATATCCACCCTCCACACTGCTAAGAGTGCCTGTAGCTCAGCGGATTGGTTTCCTAGGCTTCTTGCATTCAGTGAGACCACCCTCCAAAATGCCCCCTTCCCTTCACTAGCCTCCATCTCCTCCCTTCTTTTTTGGCCGCTCTGAGTCCTTCCCTGCTAGCCTGGGGGTTAGGCTGAGATTCCACTCTATCGGATACCCACCTACCTGCTGTCCACTTGCCACCCCCCCATCTAGTTTAAATCCACCCTTATCACAATATACCTCCCCAGTCCTTGCTTTAATACCTCCTTCTCTTCCCCACTCAGGTGCAGCCTATCCCTTGCAAACAGGTTGTTATTATCCCATGTACTGCACCAGCTGCCCATAACCCCATACCCCTTAGTTCAACACCATTCTACCAACCATGTGTTCAACTCTCTAATCCTCTCCTTTCTCACTGTGCTTGCGCAGGGTACTGGGAGCACTTCAGAGAAGGCCACAGACTTCCCAGTCTTCTCACACAAACTTCCCACATCCTCAGTCCTCTCCCTTGTTACCTCCACTGTTTCCCTCGCTAGGTCATTTGTCGCCCTGCTACACTGGATTTCTACCTTAAGGTCAGAGAGGACTATGATCCCCAGATCCCTCTCCTGTTCTGTTACTTTAATTTTCTCCCCACCTATGATTGTATTTATTGGACATGACTAGTCTAGGTTCATGGGACTTTTCGGTAGTTTGGTTTAATAAAATATTTCTATTTTGTTGTTTTATTCTCTCTTCTGCTGCCTTAAGAGTTCCCCACTGATATCCTGTTTCTGAATCGCTCCAACATGAGACCTGTCCCTCTGTCCACATCTTCCCGTTTGCTGCCATTTCTTTTGGCTCTGGTTAATTGCGCATATGGGATACTGTTCTTTAAACAAGGTTCATGGAAACTTTTATTATGTAATAAAGTGTTTCTATTGGTGTCTTTCCCATATAGACTAGTAAGTAATCCATAGTGGGGTTAGCCGAAGAAATAATAATTTTTTTTGAAGTTTATTCCATTACCCACGAAGCTAGTAGTTGTCCTGCCTATGCATGCCAACATTCCATTGGCCTTTCCCACTGCCCTGCTACATTGGATTCCTACCTTAAAGTTTGAGGAGACTATGATCCCCAGATCCCTCTCCTGTTCTGTTACTTTAATTTTCTACCCACCTAGGGTGTACACTGCTCTTCTTTTCCTACTCCCCAAGTGCATCACAGCACACTTCTTGGCATTAAATTTCAGCTGCCACATCCCAAACCTTTTTTCAAGTGTCTTTAAGTCCTCCCTCATGTTCTCCAACCCCCTTGGGGTGTCCACCCTATTGCATATTTTTGTATCATCAGCAAATAGGCACACCCTCCCACTCAAACCCTCAGCAATATAACTGATGTAGATATTAAGAGAAGTGGACCCAAAACTGACCCCTGTGGCACCCCACTCTTCACTCTCACTGTCCTGGAGTGCACCCCATTTAGCACCACCCTCAGAGTTCTTCCTGACAGCCAGGCCTCCACCCAGGTTCTTATTTTACCACCCAACCCTAAGCTTTCCATCTTGCTCACCAGCCTCCTATAGGGGACAGAGTCAAAGGCCTTACTGAAGTCCAGATAGGCCATGTCCACTGCCCCCCCTGGTCAGTCACCTGAGTCACCCAATCAAAGAACTGAATTAGGTTTGTCTGGCAAGACTTCCCCTTCATGAAGTCATGCTGTCTGCTGTCCTGTAAGCCACTCTCCTCCAGGTAATTCACCACCCTCTCTTTGATTAATGCCTCCATTACCTTTCCCATCACTGACATGAGGCTGACAGGTCGGTAGTTCCCCTTCACCTCCTTACTATCGCCCATGTGAAAAGGCACTACGTCTGCCCTCTACCAGTCCTCCGGCACTCTCCCCGTATCTGAGGACAAGTTGAAGAGCCTTGTCAAGAGTGTGGCCAACTCCTCCTTCAATTCCCTGATCACCCTGGGGTGTAACCTATCAGGCCCCATTGCTTTGTCCACCTTCAATCTATCTACCTCTGCACTAACCCTATACACAGTGAATGCGCTCAGATCCACCCATTTGCCCTCCTTCCCATTCGACTTTAGCGCAGGCCCCCTACAGTCCTCCTCCTCCGTGAATACTGAGCTTATGTATTTATTTAATAACTCTGCTTCTTCACAGTCCCGTTCCAATTTTTATTTCTCCCTCCCCCCTCAGCCTAGTAATCCCCTGCCTTGTTGTTCTCTTCTCCCTCACATATCTGAAAAAGGTTTTATCCCTTTTGGCCTTTTTTGCTATTTTCTCCTCTGTATCTGCTTTTGCCCTTCTGATCATCTTCCCTGCCATACTCCTCTTTTCCCTATAGTCTTATCTTCCTCGCTGAGTGCCCTCTTAAATTTTCTGAAAGCCCTTCTCCTCCTTTCCCTGACTGTCCCCACAACCACCTCTGTAAACCAAAGTGGTCTCCTCCCCTTTTGCTCTTCCTAACCTTTTTTATGCACATTTCTGCAGCTTTCAGTACCCCTCCCTTGATAACTTGCCATAACTCCTCCACTGCCCCAATATTCTCTGTACCCTCCATTGTCTCCCTTATTATCCTTCTCATCTTGTCAAAGTCTGTGCGTCTGAAGTCAATGACTGTAGTACTGGTTTTACTTGTTACCCTCCCTGCCCTGACCCTGAACATTACCATGCTGCGATTGCTGTTGCCCAAGGCTTCTCCCACCTGCACCTCCTCCACACTCTCCCCCATCTGTCAGGACCACATCCAGCATATTGTTGACCCTTGTCGGCTCCCTGACTAGCTGTTGAATGAATACCCCAAAGCACAGCTAGTATGTCCCTGCTCCTTGACGATACTACATCCGGGATTTTCCAGTCTACATCTGTAAGGTTTAGGTCCCCTACCAGCAGTAGCTCTCCTTTTAGGGCCAGCCTTGTGCCTGCCTGGATTAACTGTTGATCACCCTCCTCCCCTTGCGTAGGTGGCCTATATACCACCCCTAGTTGCAAGGATTCTCCCATCCTCCAGCTTAGTGTCACCCACAGTAGCTCAGTCTCCCCGTCCACCTCTAGTCCTTCAGTTACACTGGTGTCTTCCCTCATGTATAAAGCAACTCCTCCCCCCTTCTTACCTTCCCTATCCCTTCTGAACAATCTGTAACCTGAGATCCACGTTTCCAAGGTGTGCAGTTCTGTCCACCAGGTCTTGCTCACAGCTACTATATTTAGTCCTTCTTCCCCATTCTTCTTATTTGCTAAGCTCCTGACATTGGCTGCGTAAGCCCTTCCACCAGGTTCCCTCACCATCCCCTTCCCTTCTCTATTCTCCCTCATGCCCAGTATTTTAGCACAATCCTGGGGGGTAGGCTGGTAGCCCCCCATATCTCCTGCCTTGTGGTGCAGATTTTTCCCACCCTCCCCCAATCTAGTTTAAATGATAGGTTTCTTCTATGAACTCTCCTAATTTGCTTTTTAGCACTGCTGCACCCTCCCTAGTCAGATGCAGTCTGTCTGGAGCAAATAGGCTCTCATCCCCCCATGTGGATCCCCAGTCCCCTACTAACCCATTCCCATTTGCTTGCAGCACCCCACCAGCCACTCATTGAACTCCTTAATCCTCAGTCTCCTATCAGTACTTGCCTTTGGTACTGGCAACACCTCAGAGAAAGCCACTTATTTAAACCCCAGACTGCTGCAGTATCTAGCAAGTGCTCTAAATCTTGCCTGTACCTCCAACAGGCTTTCTACCACCAAGTAATTTGTTCCCAGGTGGAACATCAAGTCAGAAACCACAGTACATGGAAAAACGTTTATGTTTCACGAGGTTACCCTTGCTTCATCAGTGCTAAAGTGCACCAAACATACATATCCTTATATACAGCATCCACACTTAATTACTTAATTCATAAACAAGGTTTAAAACATTTTTGCATTTAAACACATCCTCAACCAGGAAAACATTCTTAAGGACACTGCATGATCCAGAACTCTAGCAGCAGTGTTATTAGTATCCACCACAGTGTGAAAATGATAGTGTGTGGCATCCAGAACTGATCTCTCTGTGGCAATCAGGTCCTGGGCCAATTCACCATCCACTCTTTCAGCCAGTGCCAGAACTGTGTTCCAGAGTGCTTTCCAGTACTGTACTATATGTGCTGAATAAGCTGCTTGCTTGATGAGTGCTGTAGCATAAACTTTTTGGGCAATAGTATTCAATTTTTTTAAGTCCTTCTCAGGGGGCTGTGCAGACAGAGTGATTTTTGCTCTCTCACAAGCAGCGTCCTGGACTACTTCGTGATGATTAGGATGGGCATTTGGGTATTCCACTCCCTGCTTGTCCAACTGATATTCTCTTATCTATGGCTGCAGCTGAGGTGAGTGCAGACATGAATTTTGGTACGGCCTTCTTAAGTGGTTTATGTATGGGAAGTAGCGTTCTTCTTGGTGAAGCTACACCCAACACATCCAAATCTAGTGGGGGGATGTTGAGGGGATCAACCATTTGTCTGACAAATGAGGAATAGGATGAGTAGTTCTCATTATGCTTTGGAGGAGGCCCGACATCTTGCTCAGGTCTAATTCCACGGGGTCACCTTCCTCCATATGTACTATTCTTTCTCCTCCTCCTCCATAGGCAGATAGGTTGGAAGCCTAAGCCTGGGAGGGGGGTGGCAGGTATCTTATTACGATTTCCCATGTTCTGGATCACTGAAAAAATTGCCACATTTTTGATAAGTTCTCTCAGGAGGACATTTTATCTGTGCCATCAGCCCACTCCTTTCTTCATTTAGGAAGAGTGGCAGTGACATTCAGTTCTTTGAATTACTATTTGGCAGACACCATTTACAGTGTCTACTTTGAGGTGGTTTTATTTGTATATTTGCCATCACTGGATTCAGGGTTCCCCCTTTTAGCACCCTGATATCTGAAAATACAGTTACGTAAGAACTTACTGTAACAGTAGATCTTTGAGAAAGGTTCTTGCAGTAGGTCATCACATATAGGACTGCATGGCAAACTTTTCCAGCGATGTCTGGCAGGGGACTGCCAACCCGACATCACATGACAGACGTCAGTGTGACCCTATATACTGTAGCAGGCAGTCCCCACACCCACCTTCCAGTTTTCCCGTCGGAGATCCAAGGAGGATGAGACAAGAAAGGATGAAGATCCTGGAGCCCAGTTTCAAAACCTGAAAGAAATGCAGAAACTGGGGGAAGGAGGGAAGGAAAAGGTGACCTACTACAGAAACCTCTCTCGAAGATCTACTGTTATGGTAAGTTCTTACATAACTGTACTATCTTACTTCGAGAGGGTTCCTGCAGTAGGTCATCATATACAGGACTGAATCCCAAGCAGTCACTCTCAGGGAGACCAAGAGTGTCACAGGAGGAGGAGGAGCAACTGAAACAACAGAACAGGACTGGCCTAGGACAGTAGACCCTGCAGAACAGTGAGGCCAAACCCGGCCCTATGCCTAGAGGCAATGTCCAGCCTGTAAAGCTTCATGGAGGTATGGATCGAACTCCAGGTTGCTGCCGCACAAATCTCTGTTACAGAAACATTCCTTAGAAACACTGTAGAGGTAGTCATTCCTCTAGTAGAGTGACCTCTGACCTCCCGGAAGAGGTTTGTTGCACTTCTGATAGAAGTGGGTTCAGTTAGTGAGCCACTTGGATAGGCACTGTTTAGATACTGCTGACCCCAAAGATTTGGGGGCAAAGGAGACAAAAAGCTGATCAGACGTTCTGGATTCTTTGGTTCGGTGGACATAACACCTCAGGATTATATGCATGTCCAATGTGTGAAAGACAGCCTCCACCCCCCCATTCGAATGAACAGGATAATAAACTGGGAGTTCAACTGTCTGGTTTAAGGTGAACTCAGAAACCACTTTGGGAAGAAACTTAGGATGTGTGCAAAGGACCATCCGGTCCATGTGAAAAATCAAATAAGGCTCCTTATGCATCAGGGCCTGAAGCTCGGAAATTCTATGAGCAGAAGTAATGGCAACCAAAAAGAGCACTTTCCAGGAAAGGCAGTGCATGTCACAGTTCATCGCTGGCTCAAAGGGAGGAAGCATAAGCGTCTCTAACACAAAATTCAAATCCCAAGGTGGGGTGAGGTTATGGATGGGGGGTTTGAGATGGAGGATCCCTTTCAAAAAGGTTTTAGAGACCTCCAACTGTGCCACGGGTATCCCGTCCAGTAGCACATGATAGGCTGAGATAGCAGACAGGTGGACCTTAAAAGAGGAGTAAGATAGACCAGAGTCAGACAGGTGTAACAGATATTCCATAATCTGTGGAGCTGAGCAAGTAAAGGGATCCCATGCCTAAAATGTTGCCCAGATGGAAAACACTTCCATTTCATCACATACATGGACCTGGTGGAGGGTTTCCTAGCTTCCACCAGGACCTGAGCCACTTTCCGGGAGATTCCAAAATTGAGACTGAATTATGTCTGAAGGAGCCATGCATGAAGCTGCAGGGTCCTGAGTCCCAGATGCACTAGCCTGCTTTGATTCTGAGTCAACAGATCGTGTCAGAGAGGGAGGGAATTGGAGGTTCTACTGCCAGCGGCTGCATTAGTGGAAACCAAACTTGCCTCGGCCAGAGAGGAGCAATGAGGATCATCTGGGCTCCCTCTGCCTGAAGCTTGAGAAGTACTCTCTGCAGAATGGGAAAGGGAGGAAAGGCATACAAGAACTTCCCTGTCCAACATAGCAATAACACATCATGCCAGAAAGCACCAGGCTCTAGAACAAGCAAGCGAAAACTGGGAAACACTGCACTGAATGGGGAGGTGAACAGATCTATTTCTGGGCACCCCATTTCAGAAAGAAGGAATTTACTACTTCCTGACTTAATTCCCATTCATGCGCGAGAGATGACGTCCGACTGAGGCTGTCCACCAGGACGTTGTGAACACCTGGAAGATGCACAGCTGTGAGACACAGGTCATGTTGGACTGCCCAATTCCACACCCGCATTGCCTCCCTGCACAGGGGGTATGATCGGGTGCCTCCCTGCTTGCTGATGTACCAGACCACCAACATGTCTGTCTGGATCAGCAGTGTTCCTCGAGATAGGATGGTCTGAAAGGCTGAAGGGTGTAAAGAACCACCCTCATCTCCAGAATGTTGCTGTGTAAGGACATCTCCAACTGGGACCACAAACCCAGAGTTCGATGGTCCCCCAGGTGCGCTCACCAACCCAGACAGGAGGCATCTGTGGTGAGGGTCCAAAGAGGTGGGGAACTTCGAAAAGGAAGTCCCCGGGACAGATTCACAGGATCTAGCCACCACAGGAGATCCTTCTTGAGCGCACTAGGGACCAGAACAGGATGGTCCAAGTCGTCCAAGCATTGGTCCCATTGGATGCATAACGTCCACTGGGTCATCCGCATATGCAACCTGGCTAAGGGTACTGTGGAGATGGAGGCTGCCATCAGGCCTAAAAGGTGTACCAACACCCTGGCTGGAAGAGATCTGGAAGTGACAACTAAGTTGACCTGCTCCCCAAGAGAGTCTGCCCTGTCTGGGGTTAGAAAGGCTCTGCACCGGACCGTATATAAGTCACCCCAATGAAATGGAGGTTCCGAGAAGGGGTTAGGGATGACTTGGGGAGAACTTTGATAAAAAGGTCCAGAGTGATCAAGAGGGATTCCAGAACACAGATCCTGGATGGAGCTGTCAAAAGCCAGTCGTCCAGGTAGGGGAACAGTGCTATACCCCAACGGCGTAAAGCCACTGCCACCACTGCTAGGCACTTGGTAAAGACCCTGGGTATGGAGGAAAGACCAAAAGGGAGTGCTGTAAACTGGAAGTGCTCCCCCTGGAAACAAAACTGCAGAAAATGGTGGTGGCCCAGGAAGACTGGAATATGCAGGTAGGCATCCTGCATATCCAGTGCACAGAGTCAATTGTCCTTCTGCAGAAGGGGCAGTAGGCCCTGCACAGTCAACATGTGGAACCTTCTGTATTCGACAAAAAGGTTCAGACTGCTGAGGTCCAGGATGTGTCTGAGGTTGCCAGTCTTTTTCAGGACCAGGACAAAGTGGGAGTAAAACCCCTTTCCTCTCTGGGACAGAGGCATGGTTTCTATGGCTGCCTTCCTTCTCAGGGCCCTGATTTCTTCCTCTACCAGAGAAGCCTGGTGCAGGAAGTAAAGCAAGTGACCCGGTGGAGCATCTGGAGGAAACTCCAGAAACTCCAAGGTGAGCCCTTTTAATATGAGAACAGCACCCATGTGTCTGAAGTGATGCCCATCCACTCCTGCATGTGGAGGGCAAATCTGCTTCCCACTGACTCCACATCTAGAGGTGGAGGAGAAGGAGGATGGTGCAAGTCAGGAAGCTGAGGGTCAAGAGGGTAGGGACCCTCCCACTGCTCTTTGGGACTTAGTAGCTGGGGAAGAGGTGAATGAGGAACCCGTGGCACGTCTCTTGGTTTGCTTTTTGGAGTCTGGTTACTTTCCTTGATGCTTAAATTGGCATTGAAAGAGCTACTTCTTTTGAGAACCTGTTCGATACATCAATCTAACAGATCTAAATGCCTGGCTGCTGTCTTGGAGGCCTGTAATTACCCACCCACTAATCCCCACCTACCCACCCTTTGGTACCCCATTCCCCCTCATCCACTTAGCCCTCTTGACCCTCCATGCCCCCCACCTCCACACCCGCTTAGCCCCCCTGACCCTTAAGCTATCACCCACTGTTGTGCTCTCCCCCTCACCCGTCTAGCCTGTAGCCTACTCTCCCTTAATGGCTGTACGTGCTGGTGGTGACATCAATTGTTCCCAGACCTATCTAAGCTCTATAACTGCATTCTGGGAATTCTCATACTTTGTATATAGTTGGAATCTACGCTTTACTCACCTAAACTGTTGTGGGACTATTTTCCTCTGCATTATGTAATTAAGTGATGAATTTTGTAATGTATTCTGTCTCTCCCCATCCTTCTATTTGTAATGCTATATGCCTTTTTAATGCTGTGTAACTGGCAATGCCTACTAACTGCTTCTGTTTTTCTCCACTGTCCATGTACTGGATGTTACCCCACCCTCTGTTAGACGAGGATCTGTTGTAAATTAGCTGTTAGCTCAAAGGTTGTAATTCTGATTTTACAATAAACACTGTAAATAAATAATGATATCTTTTGTGTCTCCCCCGAACAGGATGGATTCCTGGAAGGGGCATCCTGTATAGATGCTTGGACGTCTGCAGAGGGCCCCGAGATCCGCAACCAGGCATGTCTTCTGAGGCATACTGCAGTGGCAGAGGAGCAGGCCACCACATCCACCGAGCTGTAGGTGGCTCTTAGTGCGTGCCTGCAAAAAATGTTCAACAGGCAAAGCCTTTTCACGAGCTCCTCTCTGAGCTCAGTGTCCTCCACTGCCATGATATGGGCTTCAAGCCTGGCCATGGTGGCCTTCGGAAAAGATACCATGTGTGCCACACAGTTAAGAAATGGAGGGTGCACGTGATGGAAGAGTACATCTTCTTCCCAAATTGGTCCCCTTGCCTGGAATCCTTATTTGGGAGTGGAGATGCTATGGGCTTCAGGACAGCTGAGCATCATGAGCAGTGGCTATTACGATGGAGTCCACCTTGGGATGGGAATCCAGGAAGGAGACGCCCTTGGGCGAATGACAGATCCGGTCTGCCTTCTCGGGGACAGCCGGGATAGAATGCAGTAACTGCCATATAGTGGTAGTTAGACCTTCATGTGGAGCTGTCCAGGGAGGGACTGGAATTGGAGAGACAGCCTCTAAGTCTAGATGTTCAGCGAGATGCTTTCTCTTTGGATCCTGCTCATCTGTGTTCCAACCCTAAGAATGTTGGATTATACGGAGGAGCTCACTGAAGGAGGGATCCTCCTCTGGAGATTTGGGTGATTCTTTGCCCTTGGGAGGGGAAGACAGTTCATCTGTGGAGGACTCTGATGTGTCATGGTCAGAGTAAGGAGGATCCTCCCCCACTGGGGTCCCAAAGTCCTGCAAGATGACCTCCCAAAGAGTGGCACCAGAAATGTGCACTGTAGAGTGTTGGGAATTGGCAGGCGACCAGAAATGGGGAAGCATGATCACTGGACTTGATAGCCTGCGTTCCAAGTTCGAAACCAGTTGAGATCTGGTGTCCTTCCATCAGGACTGGATCAATGACTGGAAGTCCTGTTGAGGAGGTGGCGGAGGAGGGTTGGGCAGAGGCAGATAAGAAAAAATTACTCACCTTAGAAATTATGTTTCTTCTAATGGAGTCTTGCTGTATTCTGACAATTGCAGTGATTCCCAACCTTTGAACTGCCCCCATTGAACAAAGAGTTAACTTTCTATGCAGGGCATAGAATGCTGAGCTCAAGCTCGGTTGAAGTCTCTGTCTGGAGTGATTCAAACCTAAACCGTCAGATTCTTCCGAGCCCAACTAAACTAAAATTTCTATGTGGAAATTGTAAAAATTCTTACTAGCCAACTGGCTGAAAAAAGTTTTGGATTCCCAAGGAAGACTCAAGTCAGGAAACCCAAAAACCAATCTACTATAAATAATAAATCAGCACCCCAAAAAAAAAAAAAAAAAGCAGGAGGGAGCAAGCAAAAAACACCCCTGGGGTGCAACACTGCACCTGCCCACCCACTTCCCAAAAACAGGTTCTGAGAGGGGAGGCAGGGAGGGAGGTCAGAATACAGCAAGACTCCATTAGAAGAAACATAATTACTGAGATGAGTAATTTTTTCTTCAAACAACATGAAGTCTTGCTGTATTCTGACAATTGCAGACTACCAAGCAGTACCTTCAAAGAGGGAGGGACAGAAACTACTTTGGGAATAGGCTCTGAAGTACTGCTGTGCCAAACCGAGCATCACTCCTAGCCTGGATATCCAGAGAGTAATGCTTGGTATTTGTATGGACTGTTTTCTAGGTGGCTGCTTGATAAATTTCTAAGAGAGGGATATCCCTGACAGCAGCCAGGGAAGCAGATGCACCTCTTGTGGAATAAGCCCTCAGGCCTGAGGGTGGAATTTTTTCCAGTTTTTCATAGCAGAATTGTATACAAGACACAATCCACCTCGCAACAGATCTTTTGGTGGCAGGTTTGCCCTTTCCCACTTCTCCATAAGTGAGGAACAACTGGAGGGAGTCAAACCTGTGACCCTTGGTAAGCTCTATGTAGTAACTAAGGGCTCTTTTGACATCTAAACTGTGTAGCCTCCTCTCTCCTGAGAAAGCATGATCAGTGAAGAAAACAAGGAGAGACATAGACTGGTTTAAATGGAAGTCTGAAACCACTTTGGGCAAGAACCTTCTATTGGTTCTAAGGACCACTTTATCCCTGTGAAATGAGATAAAATCAGGTTCCACTGATAGGGCTTGCAATTCACTGATACGCCTGGCAGAGGTAATGGCTACCAGGAATACAGTTGTCCAAGTCAAGTACTTAAGCTCTGCTGAAGACATAGGCTCAAAGGGGGGTTGCATAAGTTGAGCAATGCAAACATTCAAATCCCAGGCAGGAGCAGGGTCTCTAAAAGGAGGATTGGTGTGAAGCAATCCTTTAAAAAATTTACAGAACACAGGATGGGAAGATAGTGAGGAAGACTTCCCCACAGACAAAAATGCAGAAACAGCTGACAAGTGTACTTTGAGAGTAGCTGGTCTGAGGCCTAGTCCATTAAGATGGACCATATAATCCAGAACCGCAAGCAATCTAGCAGTGTCTGGAGAAATATGCTTCTTAGAACACCAAATGCTGAATCTTTTCCATTTGGAGGTGTAAGTCTTTCTGGTGGAGGGCTTTCGAGAAGTCTTGAGGATATCCAGAACCCGTTAGGAAAGATGCAGATCTGCAAACTCTAATAACTCTTCAAGAGCCATGATTTGAGATTGAGAGACTGAAGATTGGGGGTACCAAATCCCTCCCTGAGAGGATGTTAACAGGTTGTAATTCCTGGGAAGAGACAGGGGAAGATGGACTGTTAGGGACAGCAACAGGGGGTACCAGGGCTGTCTGGCCCAATCTGGAGCAATCAGAATCACCTTGCAAGGCTGAGACCTTATTTTTACCAAAACTGAACAGGAGTGGGAAGGGGGGAAGGTATACAGAAACTTCCCTTCCCAATTCAGGATCAGGGTGTCCAGAGGGACTGAGCCCAAGACAGGAGGTCTGCAACAAAAGAGAGGGGAACTGGTGATAGTCTGGGGCTGCAAAGAGATCTATCTCTGGAGTGCCACACCTTGAAAAAAATCACTTCAACACCTGAGGGTCCAGGGACCATTCATGATGGCCCTGAGAAATCCTGCTCAGTGCATCTGCTAGCACATTGTCCTTGCCTGGAAGATGAACTGCTACAAGAGAGGTTTGCAAGGAATAAGCCAGGGACCACAACTTCATGGCTTCTGTGCACAAGGCTGTGGACCGAGTGCCTCCCTGCTTGTTGATGTACCACATGGTGGTGGTGTTGTCTGTTCTGACTTGAACCACCTTGTTTTGTATGGACTGTGAGAAAGCTTTTAGAGCCAGAAAAACTGCTTTGAGCTCTAGAAGATTGATGTGGAGAAGGGATTCTGGGGGGGACCACAACCCCTGGGCAGTAAGGGACCCCAGATGGAATCCCCAGCCCAGGAGAGAAGCAACTGTGGTAAGGACCACTGAACAAGGCTGAGTAACAAAAGGAACATCTTGTCTTAAATTGCCCTGATCCTGCCACCATTGGAGGGCTTGGATTAAGGTCAGGGTCACTGGGATCAGTATGGTAAGGGAATCCTTCCTCTGAGACCAGAAAGCTCTCAGGTGGAACTGAATATCCCTCATCTGGAATCTTGCCCCTTGGACCACTGCTGTCGAAGCTGCCATGTGGCCCAAGAGCTGAAGGAAATGCCTTGCTGGTTGAGATACCCGAAGGCTGAAGGAAGAAGCTAGTTCCACAAGAACCCTTGCCCTTTCTAGAGGAAGAAAGGCTCTTGTTCTGAGTGTGTCCAGTTCTGCCCCTATAAAGGTAAGAAGCTGGACTGGTTCAAGAACTGACTTGGGAAGGTTGAGAAGAAATCCTAGAAGTGAGCACTTGCTGGGTCACTTGCAGGTGAGACTTGACTTGGTCTGGAGACTGACCACTATTAGCCAATCATCCAGATATGGAAAATGGAAATCTTTGCCTTCTTAGAAAGGCAACTACTACTGCCAGGCACTTTGTGAAAACCCCTTGGGGCTGAGGTTAGGCCAAAGGGTATTGCTCTGAACTGTAATGGCCTGAGGTACTTTCTGTGGGAGCACCTGATGGGAATGTGAAAGTAGGCATCTTTGAGGTCCAGGAAGGCTAGCCAGTCCCCTGGCCTTACAGAGGGAAGGATTATTCCCAGAGTTATCATCTTGAACTTTGGTTTTAAAAGATGTTTGTTTAGATATCTTAGGTCTAGGATGGGTCACCATTCCCCTGTCTTTTTGGGGGTCAGGAAGTACCCAGAGTACAGTCCTTTGCCCCAGTATAGGGTAGGTACTCTCTCAATGGCTCTTAAAACTAGGAGAGAAGAAACCTCTGCCTCTAGGGCAAGGGTTTCCTAGAGATTTGCAGGTGGAAAAGATCTGACTCTAATCTTTGGAAATTTTTTGAAGCTGAGAACCAGTCCCTGGCTTACTACTTCCAGGACCCACTTGTCTGATGTAATAGACATCCAGTCCTGGACAAAGTAAGCCAGCCTGCCCCCTACTGGAATAGGAGAGTCGATCCAGGCAGGCCCATCAGGGTGTCTGCTTGGCAGGGGCTTTAGGCTGAGGAGTGGATGCAGCCCTGCTCATCCCCCTTCTGCCTCTCCCTCTGAAGAACCCCCTCTGAGAAAAGGAAAAGAGGCCTGTGCTTGGAAAAAAGGCCTTTGAAAAGGCCTGCCCCTGCCCCAAGACTGCTGCCTTTGAGGAGTTGCCTGCCTTTCCTTGGCCTGAGCACTCCTGTAAGTGGTCCTGTACTCATCCATTTTCTTCATGTAATTCTCTGTCTGCTCCCCAGAGAATTACCCACTACAGAAAAATCCATGGCCTTAGCCTGGGTGTCCTGCGAGAGGCTAGTACATCTGAGCCAATCCATCCTCCAAAGAGCCACAGATGTAACCATGACTCTTGATGACACATCATTAGAGTCCACAGCAGCATGAAACCGAACCTTAAATGCCTCAATCCCATCTGCAGCCACCACCTCCAGCTCCTTGGCTAGCTGTGGGGAGGCCTGTTTAGCCAGTGGAAGTATAGTGTCCCACCTGGACTTCTGGTACCTGGCTATATGGGCCATGTAATTAGCCTCCGTGTCCCAAAGAAGATGCCATGTACTGCTTCTTTGCCATGGCATCAATCTTCCTGGAGTCCTTGTCAGGGGGGCTGTGAAGCCAAGGGAATATTTGCCTTGTCACAGGCAGCAGCCTGCACTACCCCAACATGGCTGCATTGCTGATATAAGAACTCAGTGTCTGAGCCTGAAAGTGTATACCTCTTGTACATTCTTCTATCCACAGGAGATATAGTGTTAGGAGACTAAGATTTTTTGTGTCTGTTTCCCAAAAGATTTATGGAGGGGAATAGACAGTCTCCTGGACTCTGGGATGTCCATCATCTCTACATAATCAGGCTCCTCTTGATCTTCCACAGCCTCCTCCATAGGAAGCTGGAGGGTTTCAGCCACCTTTCTGTAAAACATAAAGTGAGAAGGGGACTCAGAAAGCCTAGGAGGGGAAACACCTGAAAGTCTGTCTGGGGAGATGTCCGGTTCCACAGGCACATCCAGACCCTCACTTACATCATCATTCTCAAATTCCCCTTCCTCTTCAAATTCTGGTTCATAAAAATCTTCAAGGGTATAATCTTGAACCTGGGAACCAACGAACTGAACCCCTGCCAGAAGGAGCCGGATCGGTCGGAACGGACGGGCGATTCTACAATCTGAATCACTCTGGCTATCTCTTGAGTGGTGGAACATGAACCTCTGGATCCGAACCGGTCGATTTATCTTTCGTCTTCTTTTGTTGGAACGATCCTCGGAATCGGCTCTCCCTTTGCTCGAAGAAGTATACGCCGTGGTCAGAGGGCACTC